>OV702297.1:377131452-387131452 GCA_916181665.1 Avena sativa | reverse complement strand
TCTACTCGTGAAACACATCTACGCATAGATCTAGCTCTGATACCACTGTAGGGTTTCGCGGCATAGTAAATCAAAATTTTCTACGGATGCGAACAGTGGGAAAGCCAAGATCTAATCTAGGAGATGCAAACAATGAGAGAGATTGGATTAGATCTTCATACCCTTGAAGATTCGCACAGCGGAACGTTCGTCGGAACGTGGGTGATGTAGTCGTACTCGCTTCTCCTCCTCGCGATCCGATCCGATCTAGCACCACAAGTGGCGGTGCCTCCATGAGATGCACACGTGCAGCACCTCGACGTCTCCTCCTTACTTGGTCCAGCAAGTATGGTGGAGAGATGGGTTGGATCTACAACGCGACGGCGCGGTGCAATTGGTGGAGAATTTCTGCAGCAGGGCTTCGCCTACAAGCAGTCGGGAGGGAGAGAGGAGGGCAGCAGGGCGGCTAGGGTTGGAGGGGAAGGTGTAGGGGGTTGGTGCGCCCCCAGCCCTCTATATATAGAGGGGTGGGCGCAGCCCTAGCCCCTCCCCCAAGCCAAGGCCGACGGCCCCAAGGAGGAAGAGTGGGGGGCAAGGAAACCCCCTTCTAGAAGCTCTATCTAGAGTTTAAACCTCTCTTGGCCGGCTGGGCCCTATGGGGCCTTGTGCCCCTGGCCCAATGCGGCCAGGGAACTCCCTCATAGGCCCATGCCCCCTCCCGGAAGGTGTGGCCACGTTGGTCCCCTTCCGGAAGGTTCTAGAAGCTTCCGGTACAATACCGATTAACCCGGAACAATTCCGAACTCCAAAAACTGCACTGCCTTATATGAATCTTATTCTCCGGACCACTCCGGAACCTCTCGTGATGTCCCGGATCCCATCCGAGACTCCGAACAAAAACTCATAAACCAATTATCCAATCTATCCTAGCGTCGAGACACATTAAGTGTGTGACCCTGCGGGTTCGAGAATATGCAGACATGATCTTCTATCAATAATCAACAGCGGGGTCTGGAAACCTATATTGACTCCCACACATTCGTCGATGATCATATTGGATGAACCACGATGCCAGGATTCAATCAATCCCATATATATATTCCCTTCGTCTCGCGATATTTTACTTGCCCGAGATTTGATCGTCGGTACCGTCATACCTAGTTCAATCTCGTTCACAGCAAGTACTTTACTCGTTCCGTAATCCGATATCACTTTGTGATTAACTCCTTAACCACATGCTTGCAAGCGGTGTTGATATCGATTACCGAGTGGGCCCGAAGTATATCTCTCCGACTTGGGATGGACAAATCCCATCTCGATACATACAACCCAACAGATACTTTCCAATCACCTGAGAGACACCTTTATGATCACCCTCTCATAGGATGACGTTTGATGATCTCAAAGCTTTCTTCCGATACCTGGGAGTTGTATTATCTCATGGTCTAAGGAATACAATATTTGACATCAGAAAAGCTTCGCAAAGACGAACACGATGACACGATCTAATTGCTTCGCTTAGTTTGGGTCTGTCCATCATATCATTCTCCCAATGATATGATCTCATTATCAATTGACAACTCATGTCTATGGTTAGGAAACCTTAACCATCATTGATCAATGAGCTAGTCCATAGAGGCGTACTAGGGACACGGTGTTGTTCACAAACCACACAAGTATTAAAGTTTCCGCTTAATACAATTATATCATGGAATATAAACATTATCATGAACAAGAATTATAATAATAACATCTTTATTATTGCCTCTAGGGCATAATTCCAACACTAGAATCCCAGCAGGGGAATGCTCAAGTTGCAGACCGAGGCAGAACTTGGTTTTGCCTAAGTCTTTCATCTCGAATTCCGACATCAGGTAGGAACTCGCTTCCTCAATATCGTCAGGTGTACCGATTATATTCAAATCGTCCACGTACACCGAGATAATACAGAAACCATCCTGGGATCTCCATATAAAAACACATGGGCAATCTTCATTGCTCGCGTAGCCCTTCTGATGAAGGAAATCACTTAAATGATTATACTACATCCTACCTGACTGTTTTAGTCCATACAATGACTTCTTAAGCTGAACACTGTATAAGCTCCTGTTTGCTCTATCCTGGTTCGGGACAGGGATACCTTCTGGTACTTTCATGTATATGTCCGAATCCAAGTTACCATATAGGTAAGCGGTGACAACATCCATTATTTCATTTTTAAGTCCATGTTTACTGCCATTGAGATCAAGTATCTAAAGGTAATTCCATCCATGACTGGGGAGTAAGTTTCCTCAAAGTCGACTCCTGGTCGCTGAGTGAAACCTTGAGCAACGAGCCTTGCTTTGTACCTTACTACTTCATTATTCTCGTTCCTCTTTCGAACAAAAACCCACTTATGGCCAACGGGGCGAATGTGGGGAGGAGTTAGACAAACTGGTCGAAATACCTCTCTTTTTTTAACGATAATAATTCAGCAGTAATTGCCTTCTGCCAATCTTTACAATCCGACCTTTTCTTGCAATCAGCGAGCGTGTTAGGCTCAGGGTCAAGATCTACGATTGAGGCAATTTTCTTGGCAAAATTAACGTCGACATTTGCCATGGCTCGGTTGTATGACTCGACCGAATTAACATAGTTAATGGCCATTTCGTCATGGAGTGCATCAGGCACATCCTCTTGCTCCACCGGATTTCCCAATCCAGGAGCTAGGTCCTTTAGCTTTCCCGCTCCGATGTGTGCGCACATAACTTCACTGGGTATTTCCGATGTACGAAAGTTCAAGTCAGGAATTTCGTGCACTGAAATATCCGTACTTGTGCCAGGTCTCAACTGGCTCCCCTCAACAGGGGCAGACTGTAATAAATCTCTCTTATCCTTTTTCTTCGGGCGTCTCCGGGTACTTGGGATTTGAGAAACCGGAATCCGCGTCCTCTTAGGCCTTGGAGCAGGAGCGAGTATACCATCATTTTTCTTTGGTATTTCAACCCTTTCCGGTGCATTGCGTGCATGCACATGCGACTTTGTCACAGTCTTTAAATCACTAAAATGATCGGGCAGTTGATTCGCTAGGGAGTGCAAATCTAGTATCTTTTGGACTTCTCTATTAGTCTCAACAGTGCGCGGGTCATGAGCGTGGATCCCCGTGGCTTTCCATGTGATTTCTCGACTTTTGTCATCCAAGGGTTGATTACCTCCCCCAAAGTCGGAAAAAGATCCTCGTCAAAAATAGAGTCAGCAAAACGGGGCATGTGACAGTCACCTGTCAAGGGGTCCAAGAACCTGATTATGGACACAGTCTCATAACCAACGTATATCCCCGACTTATGGAGCAGTCCCATTGCTGATCGCTGGGGTGGTGGTATAGGTACATATACCTGGCAGCCGAACCTACGTAGGTGGGAAATTTTCGGTGCCGACCCTTGCGCAAGTTGGATGGGAGAGTGGATGTTGTAGGCCGACGGTCGAAAGTTGATGAGATTAGCGGCGTGTAACACCGCGTGTCCCCAACATATAGTTGGTAAATTACAACCCTGAAGGAGTGGTCTGGCAATGAATTTAATCCTTTTAATCAATGCCTCCGCAAGTCCATTTTGAGTGTGGACATGCGGTTGTATGACTCGGTTGTATGACTCGACATTTGCCATGGCTCGGTTGTATGACTCGACCGAATTAACATAGTTAATGGCCATTTCGTCATGGAGTGCATCAGGCACATCCTCTTGCTCCACCAAATTTCCCAATCCAGGAGCTAGGTCCTTTAGCTTTCCCGCTCCGATGTGTGCGCACACAACTTCGCTGGGTATTTCCGATATACGAAAGTTCAAGTCAGGAATTTCGTGCACTGAAATATCCGTACTTGTGCCAGGTCTCAACTGGCTCCCCTCAACAGGGGCAGACTGTAATAAATCTCTCTTATCCTTTTTCTTCGGGCATCCCCGGGTACTTGGGATTTGAGAAACCGGAATCCGTGTCCTCTTAGGCCTTGGAGCAGGAGCGGGTATACCATCATTTTTCTTTGGTATTTCAACCCTTTCCGGTGCATTGCGTGCATGCACATGCGACTTTGTCACAGTCTTTAAATCACTAAAATGATCGGGCAGTTGATTCGCTAGGGAGTGCAAATCTAGTATCTTTTGGACTTCTCTATTAGTCTCAACAGTGCGCGGGTCATGAGCGTGGATCCCCGTGGCTTTCCACGTGATTTCTCGACTTTTGTCATCCAAGGGTTGATTACCTCCCCCAAAGTCGGAAAAAGATCCTCGTCAAAAATGCAGTCAGCAAAACGGGCCGTGTGATAGTCACCTGTCAAGGGGTCCAAGAACCTGATTATGGACAAAGTCTCATAACCAACGTATATCCCCGACTTACGGAGCGGTCCCATTGCTGATCGCTGGGGTGGTGGTATAGGTACATATACCTGGCAGCCGAACCTACGTAGGTGGGAAATTTTCGGTGCCGATCCTTGCGCAAGTTGGATGGGAGAGTGGATGTTGTAGGCCGACGGTCGAAAGTTGATGAGATTAGCGGCGTGTAACACCGCGTGTCCCCAACATATAGTTGGTAAATTACAACCCTGAAGGAGTGGTCTGGCAATGAATTTAATCCTTTTAATCAATGCCTCCGCAAGTCCATTTTGAGTGTGGACATGCGGTACGGAGTGCTCAAGTTTGATTCCAGTTGCCATGCAATAATCATCGAATGCCTTTGAATTAAATTTTCCGGCATTGTCCATTCGAATAGACTTTAAACGATAATCAGGGAATTTAATCCTTATTTGTATGATCTGGGAGATCAACTTTGCAAAAGCATGGTTCCTTGTTGACAGCAGGCAAACATTGGACCATTTAGAGGAAGCATCGATGAGCACCATGAAGTACCGAAACGGCCCTGAGAGGGGCTGAATTGGACCACATATATCCCCTTGAATGCGTTCCAAGAACGCGGGGAGTTCATCCTTCACCTTTAGGGGGGACGGTCTAATGATCAATTTCCCCGTAGCGCATGCGGAGCACATGAAATCATCGGGATTCAGGAAATTTTTCACATTAACATTATGACCGTTCGAGTTGTTAATTATATTTCTCATCATCCTAAGACTGGGGTGGCCTAACCTATCATGCCAAAGGCAGAATAGTTCGGAGCTTCTAAAGACAGTCTTAAGGGTAGTGTAAATAGGTGGTGCTACTATCTTAGTGTAGTACAGCCCAGTAGCTAATGAAGGGAGTCTTTCGACAACATGTTTACCATTTTCGTCGCGCTTGGTAATGAGTAGGAACTCCTTTCCATTCTCATCATCATCGGTTTCTACATGGAAACCATTGGCGCGGATGTCTCTGAAACTCAAGAGAGTACGAGTCGACTCCGGATACAACAATGCCTCTTCAATGATCAAAGTTGTTCCATTAGGGAGTATGATAGTTGCTCTTCTAGAGCCAACTACATTCGGACCGCAGTCGGCGATCGTCATTATGTTACCGGGGTTTTTGGTAATGGACTCAAAATACTTTGTTTCTCTCAAGATGGTATTTGTGGTGCCGCTATCAGCAAGGCACGTTTCCTCCATTTGGGCGCCACACATGTTCTAAAATATAGTGCCTAATTAATATAATGGAGCGAGGAAGATGCTACATCAAGTAAGTAAAACACATAAACATTTCAGAACATCACACAACCAAATAATGGAATAAATGAATGAAATTAATGTCATCCAATTGCCGAAAACAAATAAATGTTATGCTCTCATAGAGCTTACAACCATATCGAAAAATTGTATCTGATTATTTGCAGAAAAGAAATCATCACAACAAAAGGAGCTCAGGTGGATTCTGCAAAGAAACCATCAAGCTCAGCCTGTATCTCAAGGTCAGTGAGCTTCTCTTCGTTGGCTATCATCATCGAGGCAACATAGATGTCTAGCTCAGGCGGAGGGGGCACAACGTGCTCAACCTCCATGGGCACAGCGGCGTTCGTGGGAACCGCCGAGGGTGCTGCCACTTGTGCTACGTCCTGCGCCACTACGGGCGCGACGTTCTGCACATGCGCCGCTCCGGGCGCCAGTGGTGCCTCAACCTGGACAAGGTGCGCCTCGCGCGCCTTCTTGTTGGCCTTGAACGCGTCCACAACGTGTTTAGGGGCCAAACACTGCCTGGAGAAGTGAGTCTTGGAGCCACAGCGGAAGCAGTCCTGGGGCCTCGCCTCCCCCTTGCCCGCCTTGCGTTGCTTGGCCGGGTTGGAGGAGTTGGGGCCCTTCTTGCCTCGCTTCTTGTGGATGGGCTTGCGCACCTTGTAGGCACCGGCATTGGCCTCATGACTTGGGCCCCCCGCGAAGGGTTGCACGGAGAAGTTCTTTTTCAGAACATTATCCTGCGCCTCGGCGACCTGGAGAGCATCAATAAGCGCTACATATTCCGTGAATCCTTCCCGGCGAAAGTTTCGCGAGGACTGGATGTTGTCCGGATGGAATGTGGAGAGGGTTTTGTCTATCTTCTGCTGATCGGTGGTACTGGTCCCACACAGCCGAAGAATGGTACAAATCCGGTGCAACCTGGAGTTGTACTCTCCCACCGTCTTGAAGTCCGCAAACCTCACACGAATCCAATCTGCCTCCGCCTATGGCTGAATGGTGTACTTTAGCCTAGAGAACCGCTTGTTGAGGGCGGTCCAGAGGGCAGAAGCACTCCGTTCTGCCATGTACTCGTTCTTGAGAGTCTCACACATGTGATGGCGGAGGAAGTATAGGGCTTTGGCGTTATCCGCCGGGATGGTTTTGCTGGGGGCCGTCGGGGTCCCCTCAATCAACGCATCCTTGATGCATCAGCCCCCGAGGACGATCTCAACGTCCGAGGCCCAAGTCAGGTAGTTCAGCCCATCCTAGGTCAACTCCGGGAACTCGCGGCTGACGATTCCGGTCATCTGCAATTTATGCAAAGTGTGTAAGATTACAGCAGGTAATCGGTTGCATAAATGCGATAATCGATACAATAATTCAAATATGACGGCGGTCCAAAATTTAATGTAAAAACGGTACAAGCTATCTATGAGATACAAAGTATTAAAAACATGCGTTAATTAATAACTATAGTAAAACATAGTTCAAAAGCTTGTGTAAAATCAGACCGATAACAGGACCAAAACGGTCCAACCACCCAGCAAACGCGTGCTCCCACGCCCCACTATTTTTTCGTTTTTGTATACCGCCTGGGCCGAAAAAAAAAACGGCCCAACTGGACCAGCCCACCCTAGACTGTCCAGCCCGGCTAGCGGGGTGGACGGAGCTGGTTGCTCCCGACTAGGACGGGGTGGTGGCGGGCAACAGGCCGACGACCACGGTCAGGTGGCGGGGGGGGGGGGGGGGGGGGGGGTGCGTCGGCGGCAGCAGGCCGGCGGGCGCGCGTGTGGGCGCGGCAGCAGGCGCAGCGGGGCGACGTGCGGGCAGAGGCAGCGCGGCGCGAGCGCGCGACGCGGCAGCATGCGCAGCTGGCCTCGGCGAGCGCAGCGCGGCAGCACGCGGCGGCGCGAGCACGCATGGGCAGCGGCGGCGGCCAGGGGCAGTGCGGCGCGAGCGCGCGGCGCGGCGGCAGGCGCAGCTGGCCTCGGCGAGCGCAGCGCGGCAGCGCGCAGCCCGCGGTGGCGCGGGCGCGCATGGTCAGCGGCGGCGGCGGCCAGAGGCAGTGCGGCGCGTGGCGCGGCAGCAGGCCTCGGCGAGCGCAGCGCGGCAGTGCGCAACACGCGGCGGCGCGGGCGCGCATGGTCAGCGGCGGCGGTGGCTAGAGGCAGTGCGGCGCGCGGCGTGGCAGCAGGCCTCCGCGCGGCGGCAGGCGCAGCTGGCCTCGGCGAGCGCAGCGCGCAGCACGCGGCGGCGCGGGCGCGCATGGTCAGCGGCGGCGGCCAGAGGCAGTGCGGCGCGCGGCGCGACGGCCAGCGCGCGCAGCGGCAGGCTCGTGCAGGCGCGTGGCTCGCGGCGCGAGCACGCTGCCTCGGCGGCGGCGGCGGCTAGGCAGGCACGCGGCGGCGGCGTACGCAGCGGCGGCCAGCGGGGCCAGCTCGGCGCGGGGCGGCGCGCGTGCTCGCGGTTAGCAGCCATGACAGGTGCATGAAGCAAGCGCGTACACGTACGGTTGCAAAAAAAATGCATGAAAAGATTGGTGTAGAACGATCCGATCTACTAAAAAAAATGACAGATGGGCACAGCAGGTGCACGTATCGACGGTACAGTCAACAAAATTCTAATCCCGAAGTGATTAGATCGACATTGGTCGGCGATAGCAGGTCAGCTCGACTCCCGGGAAGAAAAATTCGCACCATAGATGTGATCTGATCTAAAATCTGAACGCAAATCTTGAAAGGAAATCGCGAGATGAATTCATTTTTTTGGTCAGATTTGGGTTACCTTCAACGAAAGCCTGCGTGATGCAGGCTCGACGGTGGCTTGACGGAGGTCGACGGAGAGACACGTGTTGATAACGTGTTGGGACACCCCTGCCGACTGGCCGGTCTCGAGACTGTTCTACACCCAAGAAGAAGACTAGTAGAAGGCACACAGATTACACAAGTAGATGATACAGGGAACAAAGAGAAACTTTATTAAACTTTCTCCCGGTAAACTCCCGTATTCCCGTACAATAATTGTTCTTCTATTTATAGACTAAAGGGGATACGATACCCACGTGGACCAATCCTAGCCTAGTAGAGGCCACACCGATGGACCTCTACCGGCCCAGTTTCCCAACATTAAGGAGCAGGAAACATATCGGCCCCGTTAACCACTGTCACGTCATCGGGAGGTCCCACTTAAGATGAGCAGGAAACGTAGCGGCCGCGTTACCCACTGCCACGTCATCGGGAGGTCCCATTTAAGATGAGCACGAAACGTAGCGGCCGTGTTAGCCACTGTCGATCCGGCTACAATGCCCACCGTGGATATGTGCTTTCTCACCTCCTGTTATTCTTCCGTACCTCTATTTTCTACACGCAACGATCGCTAAGAGCATAACCTTAGAGCTCATTTGAATAAAAAAATACTACGGCCTTAGGAAGGCATAACTACTCATTCGAATAAAAACGAGTCCTTGAATTTGTTGACTTCCTAGTCGCACGCCCAGCCGAATGAAATCTCGAGCCTCTTCTTGACCAAAAGGGTAGCAACAACGGCGTGTTGCGGTTCTACCTGACGCTGATGCAGAGCGTCAGCGGCAACAGCGGCGCGAGCAAGCTGGGATGGTGCCACGCGAGCAAGGTTGCAAGCGAGGCGTGCTCGCGGGCAGCTAGTTTGCCCGAGCTCATGTCCTCACGGTAAAATTGAAGACCGATTCCAATCTTTATATGTAGTACAAATTGTACTAACCGTCTAGTTTTGCGGGCTAAAGCGGGCCCGCACCTGCACCCCTACGCACGAGCACGAGTGGGCGGTGGCACATGAGCAGGATGGGGCGGCGCCGCAAGAGCTCGCAAGCGAGGCGGAGGCCAGCAGGCGCGGCCGGAACAACGATCGACGGCAAAGAAAGAGAGAGAAAAGGAGAGTGGGTGGGGAGAGAGGGGACACATGGGGAAATATTGGTCATTTGTTTCATCCGGCGTCCTAGGAGCCTCCCGGTAGGCTGAGGTTGACGTAAGAGCGCCGGATGTATTTTGATTCCTCGGGGGCTATGGGGTGCGATTGGACTGTTTTCAGCTTTTTTTGTCATTCGAAGGTAAAAAATGGCGTATTTTCGTTCTCGAGGGGCTCGTGGGATTGAGCGGAGATGCTCTAAGCACTGCTTTCTACACCAATCACATATATGACAGATTATGTGTTCTTCTTTTTCTTTTTTTACCTTAGTTTAGTTTCAATATTGGCTCTATTTCAAGTTATGGTTTTCCTATTGCTTTAATTTCTCTTCCATTTAATTTAACATTTATTTCCCTTGTAGTAAGGACATGTTTTATGGGTGCTAATTTTTTTGTTCCATGTGATATATAGTTAACTTTTCCTAATAGTTGTGTTTTTTAAGAAAAGACAAAAGAATTCATCGTTTCATTTCATTAAACATGAAGACATCAAGGGTATAACCTTCAGAAAGAAGGGATGTACACGTACACGTACACTTGCGCGCACACATGACCGGCATCACCTAGCGATTCGAACTTGGTAAGAAGGTGTCCTCGACTACTGAACCTAACAATATTAGGCCTCGTCTAGCCTTGCCTCTAGCCAAAAATGGCGATACGTCGAGACTTGGAGCAACCAGGCAGTGTCGTGGTGGTGTCACGGCATATGCCATGTGTAGGCTAAAGTTGGGGCCGATGGACACTGGAGGAATCCGGAGAGGGATGATGAAGTCAAGACCGCATACGAAGAACATGGAAGAACCTCAGAGATCATCGATGTATGATGAACTCCTTCTCTTATTGCTTCTGTATATTGGTTACAAGTGCTCCTTAAGCTGTTTCCCTAGTTGCTACTTGGAGCTTGAGGAAGAAGAAGAAGAAGTGTTCATACGTGAACTGAGAGGAGAGGAGCCCTCTAGGGCCTCTCTAGGAACGATCCCCCTGGTGCTCCTTATAAAGGGGATCCCAGGGGACAAGGTATGTCCCACAAGTACTACCTATGAGCTGGATAATGGGTCCTTGCCAGGTCATCTTGTCCTTTGGCTTGTCCTTTAGTGAGTCATCAGTCTTATCCCTTCGGCATATTCCTTAGCATCTTCTAAGATGCCTAGCATATTCCTTAGCATATTCTGAGATGCCCAGCATATCCTTAGCATCTTGGACCAACTGTGCCAGTCTGAGCCAGGGGCGTCCCAAGACTGGCATCTGACGTAAGAGCTTGACCTGGCGAGTGGTATGTCGATGTAGAGGTTGAGAGGGCATCTGGAGATGAATACGAGGTCACCTGGTGTGAATTAACTCGGCCCAAATGCTCTGGATGAATAGAAGATTTGGCCTGGATTGCTCCTGTTGGCCAACCGAGTAAAGGATTCGAGTAAAGGGTCCGGGTCACGAATCCGAGTAAAGGATCCGAGTCACGGATCCGAGTAAAGGGTCCAGGTCACGAATCTGAGTCAAGGGTCCGGGTTAGGGAGTAGCCAGCCTAGTTTTCCCTAAGGTCGTGTCTAACCACCCTCTGCCGGCCTTCCAAGGAAGAGGGATAATGTACTGGCATTAAGAGAAGGTTAGTACGTGTGGGTAAAGTGGTACACCCCTGCAGGGTTATTAATCTTTTTGAAAATCCGCATCCGCGGTTATGGACGAACTTGGGAACGGACGTGAAGATCATAGAGAACTTGAACCTAATCGTAAAACTTGGCAAGTTGAGTAATGTGTGCTTAAGGATGCTTCCTCATGGGTACGAGGGGGGTGATCCTAGATAGGTTCAGCTGATGATGATTTAGTGGATATTAAGAGATGATCAAAGCTAGAGATACCGCTCTCTTATCCCCTTTTTAAAATATTCTGATTAGTCGAGATTCTTCTCCCTCTTGTTTTACAAAACAAAGATGGCTTTATGCAAAAATAACTCCACCAACCATAAGTCTTGCGGAGTACACCCTGTACTCACCCTTGCTTTGTTGATACTTTTGCAGCAGAGTAAGTGTTACCATAGAAGATGAGTTCTTCACGGCATCAACATCGATGAGTAGCTTGGGGTTCCCAGTTGGCAGTCCAGGATCTTAGGATTTGACGTCATCGTTATGCTTCAGGCTTCTTAGGCCATTTGTTAAGTTTGCTATACTTAATAGCATAATTTGCCTTCCATTGTTTGATGTTTGTGGTCAGTGACCTCTACTTGTAATATTCTGGTTCTTTGCTCAGTTATGAGCTTGCTGTAATAATTTTTGTGTCGTAGGGTCACTATTGTGTTATCGATTCTCTCTCTGTACGCTTTCGAGATTAGGTTAGGCTTATGTTCAGACGAAGGTCTGGGATTTGTCTAGTCTTAATCCCGGGGGTGTCACATAAACTTAGTCTAAACTTTACAAATTATGTTGTAGATGGCACCACCTGCTTTTAATTTCAATGTGTTCATGAAGAAAGAGAAACATACGATGAATGGTAGCAACTTTACCAACTAGTTCATGAATTTGAGGTTTTTCCTCAATGATGCACAAAAGCAATATGTGCTGGATGGTCCGATAGGTGACACTCCTTGTTGGGGGGATGACCCCAGGTAGGGTCAAGCTAAGGTAAAAGGGTAAAGCCCTCAAGGATCTGGACCGGGTCAATGAACGACCCGAACGCGTTATATAGAGGCCGGTCGAATAAGGCCCTGCTTAACCCGAGTCAGGTAACTAAGACCTGACTCGGCCAACGCACGGGTTATGTCGGCGTACAATCATTTCACTTTATATATGCAAGTTAGGGCTTGGCCGAGTTATACAAGGTGAGGCCGAGTCATGGGGAAGCTTGCTCAAGAACGAGAGGGTGAACCCCGAAGTCAACACTGCGCACCGGCTCTCCATCAGGAATCTATACAATGCCAAGCACTATGGATAAGAGCCAGAGGGATAGAGAAGCAGAAGAGGGTCATGGAGGTGACATTCACCGAGCCCGAGGATCACATGTTGTGGGCTCTGGGTTATTGCCACCGATAGAAGGGAGACACGGAAAGGCTCCCGCCAATTTACTATTTTGGGACGAGCATATTCCACGAATATGTTGTCCATGTCAGCCCTAGATGTAACCTGGCCACCCCTTTATAAGGTGAGCCAGGGCCTCCTGAGAGAGGATCGATTCATTTTTATCTTAGCAGTAGCAGTGGGCTTATTCTTTGTCTCGCTCATATAGCTCGAGGAGCAAGTGTAGCATCTGTTGTGTTGAGTAAAGATCTAGTTCTTGTATTCTATATGGATAAATCACTACATCTTCCCTCCCTGGATCCCACTAGTTCACATTGGCCCCAACTTAAGCCTACCCATGGCATCTGTCGTGCCACCACCACGACAGCTGGTGCCCACCGTGGGGCCAGCAGTGGTGCTAGCTGGAGTCAAGATCCGGACGGGAAACTTCATCAACACTGGCGAGCGCATCGTCTCCGGCTTAGTTTAGAGATTCGACCACTAGGACTACGTCAGCGACAAAGCGGGCAGCTTCGGAGCGCGGCCACGCCCGCGCAACGGCATCTTCGTCAACCTTGACGCCCACAAGATCTATGTTGGCGTCGACACATCGCGCGTCTACCCACCGCGAGTCATCCTCGCGGAAGAGCCTCCCCTCAGCGCTGCTAGCGGTCAGTGTATCACTCACCCCTCATGTAGAGTGGAGGTGATGATGACCGCGCCCGCACCTGCAGTAGGCGCAGGAGCCGGACCAAGCAAGAACCCGGCGACAGCAGATCCGGCGGCAGGAAAGCCGGTAGCAACAAAGTAAGCAAGCAGCAGATCCGGCAGCAGCACATGCGCCCGAGGTTTGTCATGTAACACCAAAGGTGGCCCGAGTTAGGTGGACACCTTTAGAAAGGCCAGATAATATCTTGTAGGCATCTATAGATAACTTAACTACCCCTGTAGCTCCCATTGTGAACCCGGGTAATACACACAACAAGTTAGAGGAAACTCGGCTGAAAATGTTAGAGGAGGCTAAAAAGGTATCAGCTCTGTAGGAGTCCTTTAACTAAACCTTGCGTGAATATGCAAGGGAAAACAAGTTAGACACTAGCCCAACTCGGCTGGATGGTTGCGGTGACCCAGCATACCACTGCATGATGTAGTATACTATAGTCGTTGATATACCACCAATGGAACACCATTCACTAGTATTACATCCCTCAGAGTGGTACAATAGAAACACAACAGGTCCAAGACATGACTATAGGGTACAACTCGACTCTTTACATAAGATCCAGAGAACACTCTAGGTTAAAGAGAGGAAGAAACTTCTTACAAAGAAGAACCAGAAATAATTAACTCATAACTATTATGCTAATTAGATTAGCAACTAACTATTTGGCATGTATTGCTGCTATTGCAATACTCTACAGAAGTAGGTTCTATGGCTAGAGATTATATTTCTATCTAATCCGCAACTTTGTCTTCACTTTAGGTGGTGTATATGTTGACTTCCTTTACTTCATTGAAGAGCTTGAGCTTTTGATGATGATTCCTGGAGCATAACTTGATGTAGACGTCGTCTTAATGGCTTCAGAATCTAGCAAGGGTTAAGAATATACATTGAGTACGAGCGTAATCAGCAAGTTCACTAGAAAAAGAGTGTTTGATGCACTATATTTACAGCCACATATCGTAGGTCATAGGCAATGCAATTTTTTGTAAACATTTCCTCAAAGGTTGCTTTTATTCTGAAAGCTATGTCCGCCAGCCTTCACGGGTTTACCAGAACTTTCATGGAGTTCCTTTCTCGCTGCATTCGTAGCTCCTTCCCGGAACAGGGAGTAACAAGTTATAGTTCTTACACTCTGCAGAGGTGCGTTACTTTTCCCATGAGAGATCAACTCCTTGTTGCACAACCGGGCAGCTTACCCGTCCACAATTCCATGTTGTGGGGCCTGATGGCGCCCAGTACTTGTCATGGGACGCTTCGTTGGAAACCCCAAGAGCAAGGTATGAAGCAGCACAACAACAGGTCTCCCTCAGTAAGAAACCGAGGTTATCAAACCAGTAGGAGGAAGGAAATATCACATAGGTGTTGCAAGCAACATGGAGACCTACACAACAAAAACTCAAGACTTTGCCCCAACGAATCAGTGAGGTTGTCAAGCTCACCGGTTTGCTGTAACAAAGGATTAAACGTATGGTGTGGAAGGTAATGGTTTGCAGCAAGTAAACAAGTAACAGTGGAAGATGTATCAATGGTAAAGATTGGACCGAGGTCCGTAGTTTACTATAGGTGCTCTCCTTAGATAAACAACATGGCATGAAGGGTAAACAAATTACAGCAGGGCAATTGATAGGAACTGAGAAAGGCATAACAATGCAATTACTAGTCAGCAAGATCCTATGAGATTCGATTGGGCAATACAACAAGATACATAGACCGCCATCCAACTTCATCTATGACTAGAAGTCCACCTTCAGGTTATCATCCGAACCCCCTCCAGTATTAAGTTGCAAGCAACATACAACTGCCCTAAGAAAAGTGTGTAAGGTAAATAGTCCACATGTTCCATGAACAATAGACCGTTGTTTTCTACCTAGTAGCAACAACACATCTACAACCGAAGAGATTATTGGCACTTCCCTTGGAAACTAGAGGTATGAACCCACTATCGAGCATAAATACCCCCTCTTGGAGTCACTAGCAACTACTTGGCCAAGATAGCTACTAACAACGGAGAGAATGCAAGATCACAAACAACTTAGACATGATAGAATCATAAAGACAAAACCACTAATCAAACCAACATAATAATCTCAATATCCATCTGATCCCTGCAAACACAACATGCATGATTACAAATAGATTAGATCTTGATCATGAACGGATCTCACAAGTACATGAAAGCACAAAGGAGGATATACAACCATCTAGATACTACATGGACCCATAGTCCAAGGTGGAACTACTCACGCATCATACCGGAGAGAAGGCCTCCAGGATGATCTTCCTCCGGCAGGGTGCCGGGAAGAACTTCAGACCCCCCAATCTAGGGACGATGGTGGCTGTGGCTACAGACGGTTTCGTGGAGATTTGATCGGGTTCTTTGGGTTTCTGCATCGGGGATTCTTATAGGCGAAGGGGGAGGCCGAGGCGGCGGCCAGGGGCCCCACACCCTTCCCAAGCGCGGGGTAGGGCCCACCCGCGCCTAGGGGGGGTCTGGGCACCCTGGCCCACCTCTCCGGCTCCCCTCTAGACTTCTTGTTCCACACGGAAAGTAATTGACTTTGACGTTTGTCCCGTCCAATTCCGAGAATATTTCTTTACTAGCTTTTCTGAAACCAGAAACAGCAGAAAACAGGCAACTCGCACTGTGGCAACTTGTTAATAGGTTAGTACCAGAAAACATGTAAAAAGCACCTCAAAGTGTAGACAAAGCAAAGTAAAGTAGATACTAAATAAGCATGGAGCATCAAAAATTATAGATACGTTTTTGACGTATCAGGGCCCAGTAGATGATCCAAGCCAATCACTGCCCTTTCCGCGACTCCATATGTCTGCATGATCCTTCGGGGCTGGCTCACCTCCATTAAGCCCCCTTTCAGGCAGGCTAAAACCCTGATGAGTTCCCGAAGACTCTATGAGCTGGTGATGTCCCTGGCAAGTACCTTATAGGTCCGGCTAAACCTCTGACAACCACTCATAGATAATCTAGACACCAAAAAAGTGGGGCCTAAGGATGCCCACCCATATGTTGGATCCACACAAGGAATCACAACGTCACGTTAAGGTCGTCTTGCCTCCATACGAAAGGAAAAGGATACAGCTGACTTCTCTGTCCCATTCCAAATCTCATGGTTAACGCGTAATATACGACGCAAGAATCACTGGCGACATTGGTTGTTAAGCCCTAGATAATATGTTCCTTTACCAACGAAACTTTCATAGTAGGTTATTACCTCATGGTAAATAACCTATAAGCGTATTATTATGAAAATAGTGTTTTCTGACCTTTTTGAAATGCAGGTGATGACAACACTGGATTTGCAAAAATACTTCATAGAAAATAATCAAAGGACATGAGCAAGTGTGGACTTGCCTTTTGTGATTGCAAGACTATGCACTCACAGTCTTCAAGACAATATAAAATCGAATATCTGAAATTAGCATCATTGGTCCGGTAAGGACTAATGTTTAAAGAAGCAGGATGCTATTATGCATAAGTAATGTAATGAAATTTGGTAGGTTCGTATCCCCAGAATGAGCGTTGATCTAGGGTTTGAAAAATGGAAAGGTTTCTTTAGAATGTGTTATACTTTTAGATAAGTTCCGCACTTGTGCTTCTTATTAAGGCTGTTGAGGGTGTGTGAAACAATGTGTAACTAAAATATCATACAACCAATAAGGTATACAAACGAGTAATGTTACACAAGGTTGCTCATATAAGAATTGTTCTATCTTTAAATTTTACTTTACAATAATGACATTTATAAGGAACTTAGGTGTTAACAATCCAAAGTATACAAGTAAAGTTTAAAACAATGTGATTATGATTAATTTTAATCTGTTGATTATGATGAAAGTCCTTGCATTTAGTTGTTAAGTTTTGGAGATAGTATCTTAAGATTTGTTGTTTGAAGTGGCAAAAAGAATAACATTTGAAGAAAAGATTTCTTTGCTAAGGTTTAAGCAAGCTTGATGGCTTTTAGCATATGATTGATAGGATGTGATTGACATTGTCTACGCTGGCTTGAATAGTTTGTATTTGAGATGCTTTATGACTCAACTAAGATAGACCAAAGTTAACTATAATACATATAACAAAGTTTTTAGCATTATACTTAAAGTCTTATAGAATAAAGTTAACTTTAATAACATAGATGGCTTCAGGTGTAATGCTTATGATATTTGTACTTTGTTCTCCTCATAATGGTTCTTTAAATCTATTTGAGAGTGGTAGTACTTCTATTTGAGTAGTGATTTCTTATTATTTTACTATAATGGAATCATTTATCTCCTTATAAAGGTGTGGTTATGGTTTGCGAATAAGTAAACAATATTACTTAACTACTTATGAATTCACTATAGTATTTTGGTATGTTTATAAATTTGTGATTGAAGTAAGGGAAAAGATTTTATTTAGTCACAAATTATCCTTGAAGATTTTATATTTGATAAAGATCTTTTAAAGAATAATCTACACTTATAGTTGAACAATAATTTAATAATATTATATTTAAAATGTGTTGAACCATTTTGACTTCATAATATCAATATTTTTAAGACTAATATTATTTGTTAGACCTCAATTGACTAATTTTAGAAATATTAGCAAATTTTATTTACCCTTATATGAATTATTAAGGAAATTAGATTTAAATTCAAGTTATTAGGGTATTAAGTTTTTATTTACTTCAAAAGTGGAATGTTATATTTTTAACATGTAAATATTATTTTTGTGATCATTTTGGTATATTACATTTATTTTTGTGTTTTATAAATAATAAGATATGATTTTTATAAGATTTAATACTTTATAACCACTTAATAAATAATAAATATTTAATTAAGTGAAATAGTGATACATGATTATAATATTAAATTTTAGTTCTTATTTTTCTAAGAATTTTGGTATATTATTTATATTTTTATCATTTACCATTATTAAAATATGAATTATCAAAGTTTTATTACTTATAAAATCTTTATTAAAAAATATTTATTTAAATAATTAACATAATTGCGGTGACCCAGCATACCACTGCATGTGTAGTACACTATAGTCGTTGACATGACATCCACAGAACACCGTTGTTAACATAATTGCGGTAAACCCCATAAAAAGGGCGGACGCGCTCGGGGACTCGTCCAATCATCAATCAAGATCGCAAGACAAAATAACGCGAAATTCCATTATAGCATAACAAAGTTGTTACAAAATACAAGTTGAGCCTAATGGCCAAATTACTACTAACGCCCCAAGGCACAATGTTTCTATTCCGCAGGCTTCGACGTCGACTCGCCGCCACCCTTGCGGTTGCGAATGAAGGGAGTGTACGGGTTCGACGGGTACGTCGTCAACTCACCCGCCATCGCCGCACGGAAGGGCTGCTCAACCTTGAAGTCTCGGTGCGGTGGCTCGGGATCGTTGGGCGCGATAGTCGTCTCCTGATAAGGGAGAAGGTCGCCCATCGCCCAGACGCGATCGGAGTATACCACGGCCCGGTCCATCAGCTTCAGCACCTCGGCAATCTCCACCGAGCCCGTCGACGAGGGGTAGCCACTCGTCACGTCGTCAAGGTCGAAGTCCTCCGGGAAGTGGGCAAGCCCAAGGCTAAGCGCCGTTGCCGCCCCACGCCGGAACGCCGACCGCGTCATGAACTCGACGACTGACGGCGCCTTCTCCAGATACCTCCAAA
Source organism: Avena sativa (assembly GCA_916181665.1). Lineage (NCBI taxonomy): Eukaryota > Viridiplantae > Streptophyta > Magnoliopsida > Poales > Poaceae > Avena > Avena sativa. The sequence goes on along the minus strand of OV702297.1, from coordinate 387,112,526 downwards.
CTTCGACGAGATCGCTGGGAATCACTTCCGTGGGCGACATCTCTTGAAGATAAGCTCGAATGCAAGCCGTAGACAACGTGGCCAAGTCGACCAGAGTAGCCACACACTGCCGCGCGTCGTACGACTGCGCCTCCTCGGAGCTGTCGATAATCCGACCTGTGGACAGAGGGTGGCAGTGAGTACAACAAAGATTACATAATACAGCTACTACAAAGAGAGGTGGCAAATCTACCAATCAAAGGACGGCAGAGGCCCGTGATGAAGCTTTGAAGAGAGGAGAAGTCGTCTTGTAGCCCAGCAACAAGGGCGTCAGAGACCTTCCGCTCCTCAGCGGCAGCCATAACAGCAGGTCTGGCTCGCCCATCCACCGCACTCGCCTCCGTCTTCGCTTCCTCAAGCTTGCGCTCAAGATCAGCGATCCGCTGCTCAGCCGTACTCAAGGCAGACTGAGCCGCTGACAGTTCACACGCCGGAATAAGACCCTGGCGGATCTCCTCCGCCTTTGCAGCAAGGGCTTGGAGTCCCTTGTTTGTTTCTTGGACGGCAACAAGTTCCTTCTCCGTGCGAAACTTCGCGGCAAGCCGATCGGCGGACTTACGCTGCAAGCCCTGCGCACAAATCAAACAGTCAACAACAATCAAATCCTAAGTGCCCACCCGCTGAAATTCAGCGACTAGGCACTTGGGGACTGGAGATCAAAAATCCTAAGTGCCCACCCGCTGAAATTCAGCGACTAGGCACTCAGGGACTGGGCGCTACAAATAAAAGCAAACACTATAAGAATCTGACCACTGAAATTCAGTGGCCCGATCCTCGGGGACTGGACATACCTAGATGGCTGCGCCCAACATGCCGTGAAGCTGCAGCACGTCCACCGATGCAAGAAGAGCTGGAGTGTGTCCGCGACGCTGCTCGACCTCCATTTCGGCGACCCCAGGCGTGCGGCTCGATGGCGCTGTACCACTCGTTGTGGCCGCTTTGGCCATAAAGCGGGGGAAGGTCGCGGTGGATGCTCCAGCACCAAGAGGACCCAGCTCGGCCATCCCAGGTGAGGAAATATCCCCCTTGGTCTTCAAGGCCGCCTCCGTCGCAGTCGGAGGATCACTCGGAGCAGCCGTCGTATCGTCAGAGACCGTGACGACATCGTCACCCTTGGCCTTCTTAGAATCGTATGTGGGGGCAGCAACCTCATCGGCTTTCCTCTTCCGTGAGGCATCCTCCTCAGCGACGACTGGCGGCACCTTGGCCACTGACGGGTGGCCTATCTTCTTAACTCCAGTCCTGCGAATTAATTATATGAGCAAAGTGGTCGAAATACAATGAAAGGCAAGCAGACGAACGAAACTTACTTCGCGACTGGTATGAACCGCAGCCCCGTGCGGATGCTGGTCGGCTTCTCCAGTTCGGGGCCCAGTTTCCGACTGAGGCCCATCTCCAAAACATCGTGTGCCCAAGACACGGAAGGCCTCTTCGACGACGAGGCCGCGACAGGAGCTTCCGGAACGACTTCGGCAGGAGCTCTCCTGGGAGGTGAAGCTGCTGCGGCTGGAGCAACCCCCAACCTGGAGACTGGGGCGAATAGGGGGGAAGCAAGGCCAGAGGTACCTCATCCAGAGCGGCAGCGGCATCCGGTGCCGCTGTCGTTCACGGCGCTTCATCCTTGGCCAAGATGGTGGCGTCGGAACTACTCGCCGAACGAGGCGGAGATTCCTGTTTCGCCGGCCTCGTCTTCCTCTTTGGTGGAGCCTTCACTTCCTTCTTCTTCTTCTTCTTCTTCTTCTTCTTCTTCTTCTTCTTTTTTGACGGTGTGGCCTCGCGACGCGAGGTGTGCTCGGGAAGCTCGTCGTCGTCGTCATCGTCATGACGTTCGAGGCTTCTACTCGCCTCGAGTTCGCGCTGATGCTGCCCGCGAGTTTTGTGAACCATTGGGGCGGCCTCTTCCCTGGGCTCGTCGTCGTCACTTGCGTCACTCTCGACGCCGCCCTTGGCAGGAGGCGACTCATCCCCGTCCTGGACGGACGAGCTCGAGTTCTCGTCGTCCGCGGGTGGGAGCCACCCTTCCACCACTTGAAATAACTGCAGCAGGCACGAGACAATATCAATGTAACCGCGACAGCATCAACTGCGACTGCGAATGGTAGTGAAAACAGCGACTTACCGTTGGGCTGGATGCTTCGCGGTGTAGGGGGCGACCCCGGCCTTCGCGTCCAGGTATGCCGCCTGGGTGATCTTCTTCAACGCCAGGATGTAGTCTTCGAGCTTCCACTCGGCAAGGCAGGATTTCGTCGAGTCTTCCCTGCCCGTGTACTCGTACATGTAATGATCGCGGCGGGCCAGGGGAACAAGTCGCTGCCCGAGCCAGCAGTTGTGCAGGTTGATGGTCTGCAGGCCTTTCTTCTTCAGGCCGCGGATAGTTTGAAGCATCTCATCCATGACCATCCGCTGGTCTAATGGGAGCTTGCCGACCTGGAGACGGCGCGGTTCGGGCCGGTCGGCGGAATACCTCGGGATCGCTACCTCGCCATCTGGAGTCGCCTCGGTGATGTAGAACCAGGACTTCTTCCACTCGCTTGCCGCCTTGGCAGGCAGCATCAGGTCGAAGAAGGAGGCCTTCGACTTCAACTGGAACGTCAGGCCACCCGCCGCCAGCATTGGGCCGCCTGATTCTTCACGGCCAATCCTCCCGTGGAACAGATCTTGCCACAAGGGGGAAGTAGGGCCTGGAGCCCAGGTAGCACTTGCAGAACGCCACGAAAATGGCGAGCTGTTCGATGCTGTGCGGGCCCAGGTCCGACGGCTGGATCCCGTAGAAGGCGCAGAAGCGCCGGAAGAAGAGAGACGTGGGGAACCCCAGCCCCCGCTCCAGATGGCTGGTGAAGCAAACGAACTCTCCCTCGCGCGGATCCGGAGTCACCTCTCCGGCCGCGGGGATGCGCCACCTGCCGGCGCGCAGGATCCCGGCTTCCTCGAAGGATGCCAGTAGCGCTCTGGTGCATTTGGACCTGCCCCATGGTTCGGTGGAGGGGGCCATTGGCGGAAAGGTTCGTGGAGGTCGGATGATTTTGGATCGCAATGCGGAGGAAAACGGAGATGGGCGAAATCGGAGGAAATGACGAAGGAGTGGTTCCCCGATCGCCTACCATTTCCTTTATATAGCGGTTGTTACCCGCCAATTCCGGGAGCCGTTACTACGCGGTGATTACGCCAAAGTTACCGTTGGATGACCCCAACGGCTAGTTCTGACTGCGTCTGATGGTCCAACTTCATCCATTCGACTCGCCGACCCAACCACTACAACAGTGACTAAATATTTCGCCGACCCGTTCGCCGAGCTGCGACCCGATTGACTGCTGTCATTGCGACTAGAATAATTGGTTTTTCCTTTATTCAGGAGCCCGCCACCGATTCGACTGGGCGTCTGCATTGGACCCGAATACTCCGACTGCCAACGAACACCTGCGACCAATCGACGGCGGCCTCGGGGACTACTGATGGGGATATGCCTACCGGGGTATACCCAGCAGGACGTTTCCGACTAGCCTAGGAACTGGCGAGTGGGCCTGCAGGACGGCCCCTGGATCGAGACCTGGCGTGGATTCAAGCTACTGGAAGCTGAAGGCCCAGGAGAGTAGATAGGCCTAGTCGGATTAGGTTAAACGAGTGCCGAAACCTTAACTGATTCGGTTGAGATATGTAAACCCTAGGGGGGGTGAGTCTATATAAACCTCCCTAGAGGGCGTGTATATGATACGTTCCATCATCCACCCAAGCGACTCGCCGCCTAGCCGTCGAGCTCGCCCCATTGTACCTCCATCATAATACAATCTAGCAGGAGTAGGTCTTTACCCTCTGGGAGGCCGAACCTGGGTAAAACCCTGTGTCTCCGCCCTCATCTCGCACCGCAGATGGCTGGCTGCCCTTGCCCTATGTTCTACTACCCGCTGCCGATTGCAGCATCTGCCGTGGTCATTCCCACGATAATCGGTGGTCTCCTGGCGATGCTCTATGGCTTTAATGCGCGTGTAGGGGCGGTGGCAAACGGTCTGGAACGTGCGATGCTCTACGTGCCAGAGGCGGTGTCTTCAATGGCGAGCGGTGTCTGTGAGGCATGGGGCGGCGAACGGGGATGTCTGGAGGTCTCCTGGGATGGTGGTGATCGCGTATGCACGCGGCGAGGGCGACGCGCGGTCTGTGGGCATGCGTCGAGGGTGGTGCTCTGGCGTGCTCTTGGCATGCGCTCAGAGAAGCTTGGCATGGTCTGTGTGTGTGGTCCAGTGGCTGGCAGGGTTCGAGCGCTGGACAGGGGGTGGCGGTGGATGGTGGGCTGTGTCCTAGACATGCTGTTTAGGCTTGGTGCTTGCTCTGGCTAGCTTGCCATGGTTGGCTGGCAAGGGGGTGCTCGGGTTGGCATGGCATGGGGCAAAGGGTAGGGGCTAGGGCTGGTCCAAGCACTGGTTGGCACCGAGGGAGACAAGGGTGATCAATGGTGAACATTGCTTAGCCAAATTACTGCTCAAAACAGTGAAGTTTGGCCAGATTGATTTGTTGCCTCCAAGTGTTTGATGAAATGGCCGCAGGAACTCAAGTTTTGAATTTTGAAAAGATTTTTGGTGGGTGTGCTAGGCATGTGCTGGTGAGTCTGTGGATGCTTGGGTTTTGAAAGTTGAGCTTGTTTGAGTGGTTTTTGAAAAAGTGGGATCTTCCCATATGATATAGATTCAATTTTGAACTGTCATTTAAACTATGCATTCAAATGTTTTTGGATGATCACAAAGTGGGCCTTGGTACTCTGTTATGAGTACTATCAAGGGGTGTAAAGATCCAAACAAGTTTCTGTTAAGTTTTGAAAGTTAGAGACAGCCAAAGTAGGCATGGGAATTAATTTGGCCAAAGTGACCATTCCCTTATTTTATTTGTTTTGATTTATTTGTCTTTGGGAAAAGTGTGGGGATTGTTTAGATGATGTTTATTTCACCTAAGAATCCCTTTACAAGCAAAGAAACACATAAACAAGGCAATTCAAAAGAATTCAAATTGGAATGCATACACACATGCATGCTTTCATGTTTTTAATTTGAAAAGTTTTTGTTAACCCTAATTTTGATAATTAGAGTTTGATGATCCAAGTTTAATATTTTTGGGATGTTACAAACCTTCCCCCCTTAAACAAAATCTCGTCCCGAGATTTGAAGAAGGACGAAAAAAGATTACCTAGGATTTGAAGAGATCGGGGAAGTCCGTCCTGATGTGATCTTCGCGCTCCCAGGTAGCTTCCTCTTCTGTGTGGTTGCTCCACTGAATCTTGAGAAACTTGATGCTTCGGGTTCGGGTAGTTTTGAACGCTTCTTCCAAAATACGGATGGGTACTTCAGGACAGGTTAGGTCATCGTTGATCTCTATCGTCCGGTGATCGATATTCTTAACACTTCCGTCTTCTCTGGAACTTCGAGACACTTGCGAAGTAATGAGATATGGAACACATTGTGCACAGCTGACATATCTTCGGGCAATGCCAATTGATACGACACTTCTCCTCGACGGTTCAGAATCTTGAAGGGTCCGATATATCTGGGGGCTAACTTTCATTTAAGTTGTAAACGCTGCATTCCCTTCAATGGCGACACTTTCAGATAAACAAAATCTCCTATGTTGAAGGCGAGGTCTCGACGTATCTTGTCGGCGTAACTCTTCTGTCTGGACTGGGCTGTCTTGAGGTGCTCACAAATCTTGTGAACCTTCTCTTCTGCTTCTCGTAGGATGTCAGGTCCGAAAATCTGACTCTCTCCTACTTCCGACCAGTTAAAAGGGGTGCAACACTTCCTTCCGTACATGAATTCAAATGGGGCCATTTGCAAACTAGCTTGATAACTGTTGTTGTATGAAAATTCTGCAAACGGCAGACAGTCTTCCCACTTAGATCCATATTCTAAACACATGCTCTTAGCATATCTTCGAGTATTTGATTTACTCGCTCCGTCTGTCCGTCGGTCTGAGGGTGATATGCGGTGCTAAAATCTAGGCGGGTTCCTAAACCTTCTTGGACTTTCTTCCAGAATCTCGAGGTAAACTGAGTTCCTCGATCAGATACGATGTTCTTGGGGACTCCATGCAAACTAACGATTCTAGCGATGTATAACTCCGCTAGCTTCGAACTCTGATATGTGGTCTTGACGGGTAAGAAATGGGCGACTTTGGACAATCAGTCCACTATGACCCAGTTAGAGTCATTCCCCCTACTAGAAGTAGGCAATCCGGTGATAAAGTCCATTCCAACGGAATCCCATTTCCATTCCAGAATCTGCAATGGTTGCAACAATCCAGCGGGTCTTTGATGTCCTGCCTTCACTCGCTGACATATATCACACTTGGCGATATAGCTTCCGATTTCTCTCTTCATCTTATGCCACCAAAATTGCTCCTTCAAATCTTGATACATCTTAGTTCCTCCGGGGTGGATAGAATAAAGAGTATCATGAGCTTCCTTCAGAATCACTTCTTTTAACTCAGAATCTGCTGGTACACAAAGGCGTCCTTTGTACCACATAACTCCTTCTTCGTCTTCGGTGAATCCGGGTACTTTGCCTGTACCAATACGACGCTTGATTTCGTCGATACTAGCATTTCCCTTCCGCGCCTCTTTGATCTGGCTGATCAAAGTGGGCTAGAGTTCTATGCTAGCCAAAAATCCTTCACTCACTAATTCCATTCGAAAATCTTCCATCTCTTTGTGCAAGCTTGGTTGCTCCTTCAAAATCATGGAGTTCAAGCGGCACGGCAATCTTCTAAGGGCATTTGCTACCACATTGGCTTTACCAGGGTGATAGTGAATGTCCAGGTCGTAATCCTTGATTAGCTCAATCCATCTTCTCTGCCTCATATTCAGCTCCTTCTGAGTGAATATATACTTCAGGCTCTTGTGATCCGAATAAATCTCACAACGGTTTCCCATGAGGTAACGCCTCCATGTCTTCAGGGCTAGAACTACGGCTGCGAGTTCGAGGTCATGGGTTGGGTGATTTTGCTCATGTTGTTTCAGTTGTTGAGATAGATACGATATGGCTTTGCCTTCTTGCATTAGCACACATCCGAGACCGATCTTGGATGCATCACAATACACGTCGAAGGGTTTTGTGATATCCGGCATGATTAAGATTGGGGCTGAAATCAATCTCCTTTTGAGTTCTTGAAAACTCGCTTCACATGTGTCGGTCCATTCAAACTTCTTGTCCTTCTTCAACAATTGGGTCATGGGTCTAGCGATACTCGAGAATCCTTCTAGGAATTTAGGGTAGTATCCCGCCAATCCGAGAAATGCACAAACTTGGGTTTGAGTGGTTGTGGCTTGCCAATATTTGACATCTTTCACCTTTGCAGGGTCAACGGCAATTCCTCCGGATGATACAATGTGACCGAGGAATCCTACCTCCTGTAACCAGAATTCACGTTTGCTAAACTTGGCATACAACTGATGCTCTCTAAGGGTTCCAAGAATGGTCCTTAGGTGTAGCTCATGTTCTTCTTCTGATTTGGAATAAATCAGAATGTCATCGATGAAAACCACGACAAACTTATCCAGGAAGTCCATAAAAATCTTATTCATGAGATTCATGAAATAAGCGGGGGTATTGGTTAATCCAAAAGACATGACAGTATACTCGTATAATCCATATCTGGTGGTAAAGGCAGTCTTTGGAATATTCTCTACACGAATTTTGAGTTGATGATAACCAGTTCTAAGATCAATCTTAGAAAACACTTTGGCACCGGTCAACTGATCAAACAAATCTTCTATCTTGCGCAATGGGTACTTGTTCTTGATGGTGACATCATTCAACTTCCGATAATCTGTACACAAACGGTTACCTCCATCTTTCTTGTCCATAAATAAAACAGGTGATCTCCATGGTGACGCACTTGGTTGAATCAATCCAATTTCCAACATGGCATCCAGTTGCTTCTTCAGTTATTATAGTTCCGACGGGTTCATACTATATGGTCTCTGGGCTATGGGTCTAGTTCCGGGGATTAGTTCGATGATAAACTCGATATCCCGATCTAGGGGCATACCGAGCAAAACATCTAGAAATACATCGGGGTATTCACAGACTATCCGGACTTGGTCAATGGTAGGTTGGGCTATACTCTTGTTGCACTTGAATTGGCTAGGTAAGTTTTCAGATATATGCTCGACTGATATTCCGGCTGTACTGGTCATGGTTATGGCTTTCTTGGCACAGTCAATCAATCCTTTATGTTTGGACATCCAATCCATTCCTAGTACTACTTCCAAACCTTTAGTTCCGAGTACTATCAGATTAGCATAAAAATCTATGACATGGATTCGGATAGGGACGGCCTTGCAAATTTGCCTAGCTTTGGTGGTTGAACCGGGAATTTGAACGATCATAACATGCTTCATTTTGGTTGGTTGAATTTTACTAGTGCATGCAAATTATTCGGTGACTAATGAGTGTGATGCAACAGAATCAAACAACACTCTAGCAAGTACTGAATTAACAGAAAACATACCCAGCACGACGTCTGGCGCTTCATGAGCTTCTTCAGCATGCATGAGAAAAAGACGGCTGTTGCGGTTGAGCGAATTCCCTAGGGCAAACCTTGTTCCTGGCTGAACACGACGCTGCTGCTGAGCTGGGGAATTTGCATTGGGGGCTGCGGCATTCTTCTTGTTGGGGCACTCGTTGGAGTAGTGACCCTTACTTCCACAGTCATAACAAGTTACTTGCGACTTGTCCTTTGCTGCAACAAGCACACCATTGCTTCAAGTCCTCGGGGAAGTGTTGGTGTTGGCGGTAGCATTATTGTTGAACTTGGGTGGGGCATGGTTGAAATTGCTAGAGTTACCGGGGTTGTTATGATTTCCTCCGGACCTAGGGTTTCCACGATTGGGATAGGTCGGACGGTTCATCGGGGGTATGTTGGTTCTCGGGGCAAATCCTGGGGATGGGTTAGGGCGATACTTTGGGGTCTGATGGGTTCCTGGCTGATGCATCATGCGACGCTTGCGGTTCTCATTGGCTTGGTTAATCTTTCCTTCCATCTGGATAGTAGAGTCGACAAGGGCTGCAATATCAGCAAAGGGGATATTGACTAACACAGTCTGCATCTCATCATGCAGACCATTCAGGAATCTCTCTTTCTTCTTGGCTTCCGTGTCGATCTCATCCGGGGCATACCTAGCTAATGACAAAAATTTGTCACGGTATTCCACTACAGTCATCCTTCCTTGCTTCAGTTCTCTGAACTCATCTCTCATTCTCTTGATCAAACCCAGGGCACATGGGTTCTGCTGAACTTGACCTTGAATTCCTCCCAGGTCATCATCTGTCCTCCGGTCATTGCACAAACACTGTTCCACCATGCTCTGGCATCTCCGGCTAGATAGTGGGTGGCGAACAGAACTTTCTCGTTGGCTTCCACTCCGGCGACTTCCAGGTTATTTTCCATGGTTGGCAGCCAATCGTCTACATCTAGGGGCTCTTCTGACTTAGTGAAAACATGCGGGTTGGTATTCTGGAAATTCTTGAGCTTAGATCCATGGTTGTCCTGATTTCCTTGGCCTTGGTTGTTGTGGGCTAGCTGAGCTATCTGCTGAAGGGTGGCTAGGTTGGCTTGACGTTCGGCTCTTTCAGCTTCGCGGTCAGAAACCAACATTTGCAGGATCTGCAACATCGGGTCCGGGGATGAACCACTTCCTCCGCGTGGCATCTGAAGATTGAGATAGATCATGAGAAAAGAGGGAAATTTCTAAGGTTCTAGGACTTTGAAAAGTTTTTAAAGTTTGACTTAGATTTTCTAGCAACTTGCTTTTCATTCATTCATTCACATGATACAATACACACCATAACAAAGGTAAACAGATGGTTTTAAGAATCATTCTGGAAACTACGATACAGTGGGACCGAATACTACTCACTACGCTAGTGCTCAAATGCTACTACTCCTCGGAGTTGGTGTAGTCGTCATCCTCATCATCATCGATGAAGGCGAAATCATCCTCATCGATGAACAAGTCCATAGCCCGATCCTCCAGAAAATCATCATCATCGCTAAGATAGGAGTAGGGGTCTCCACGAAGATCCTCTCCGGCATTATCCCTTTCCTCCAACTGCATGTCTCTCTCGTGGATGGTCTCCTCCAAAGCAGAGATACGGTGGCGAAGACGGGCAATGATGCGCTCCTTCTTGTCGAGCTGACGGCGGCGAGACTTGCGATCCTTTGCTAGCATGGTGATGGTTTGGTCCTTCGTGTTGATGATAGCGGACATGTGGTTGGAGTAGTCACGGCAATTGTCCAACTCCTGTTGACGGTCGTACATCATGAAGCTAAGGTGGTCCAATTGAGTCTTCAGCTCGGGGTGGTATGGGGCTTCCAGTGGTTGTCCATTTGCATCACGCCTTGGGCAAAACTCAAAGCGGGTACCCTTGATCTGGTTGATACTCTGCCCACACAGACGGGCAAGAGCTTCCTGCATGACCCTGGCAAGTCCATCGAGCCAGTTGTTCTCTCTTAAGGTGAACTGAATTCCCTCGGCAATGGGGGGTTCAATCTTTCCTCGGAGACTTGCAACAATTAGCCACTGCAGATCTTCTCCTCCTTGATCATTGAGCTGAGCTCCGAAGAACTCGGGGTGCGGACGCTCTAGAAGTTCCGAAAGCTGGTCCAAATCCCTCTCAAAGATAAGGTCTCCTCCATTCCCCAACTGCTAAAACTTGCTGTACTTCACGCCCATCTATTAAGAATATAGGATGAGTAAGTTAGTAGAGTGATCAAGTGTGTCAAATTTTATGTATTTTGCAAGAGTTTTTGAGGAACATGAATTTTTTATGAAAGAAGCAAGGTGATAAGAATGGGAATAAGTTTTTGTAAATATTTGCTTACTTTGGTTTTGAAACTAAGTTTTTGATTCAAATGTCCAGTCCAACTAGGGTCTCCTATGGTCAGGATGGCTCTGATACCAACTTGTCAACACCCGGATTTTTAATCCCAGATGTCTGTTATGCCATACATCGCAATCCCAGGATTACCATTTTTGCGAGACATAACAGAATTGGATACCACAGTACATCATACATTACAAACCATACATAAGGTCTTACACAAATAAGGATCTCATGATCCAGTTCTTAATACAACTCAAGCACGGGAATTACGTAATAATAAAGGTAGCGTAGGCTAAGCTCCATCTTCGGGGTCACAGGCAATGCTGACGATGGGAGATGATGATCCTAGTTGTCGTAACCTTCCTGGGGTCCATCATCTTGGAACTCCTCTTCATAGTCTGGCCACGGGAATAGCCAGGGACAAAGCCATGAGTACTCTTTAAGTACTCGCAAACTAATACTAACAAGGGAAGGTTTTTTTGTAATGGGACACTAAGCTCTAGGGTTGTTTTGCAAAAAGCCAGATTTACCTCTACTAAGTTCAGGAGCACGAAAAGCTAGTTGAATTCTATAACACATAAGTGGGAACTTGTATCTCATGCCACAACTCCGTTGTGGTCAAGTCAAAGTCTCAAGTCATTTTGAAAACATCTGACGGGGGAACAGTATGGCCACTCCAACTGTCCATAACCGCAGATATCACATCCCAAGATTTTCCAAATCTTGTAATGTGAAAAATAAATAATTGTTGAAAATTAGGGTGAAAAGAAACTTTTGTTTCTAAATGGAAACTTAAAATTCCATCTTGAACAAACTTTGGTCAATGTTTGAATCTAACTAAATTCAGATCAAGTGGAATGCATTCTCTTTAAATGCATCTGGAAATTAAACACTAAAACCCTAAAACCCTAATGGAAGAAAATCATTTCCAAGTTATCTCCAAGCCTATGGATTTGATCCATATAAAAATTTGTCAACAAACATTTACAAGTGATCAAGAATGACAAATAGAAATATTATAAAACCATAGGAATTGGTTTCACTTAATTTGGAGCCATAAATAATTTTTTTATAAATTTGATAAGATAAGGAAATTGAATTTCTAAAGCTAATAAAGCATCTATCTAAAATTCCATACCAAATGGTGAGCAAATAATCCTAAAAATATTTAAAAGGATAAATAAATATAAAATAAGATTTTACAAATTGAAATCACCAAGTTTGGATCTATAAATAAAAAGATATGGATTTTATAAGATAGAGAAAGAATTATTAAATAAAGAATATTTAAAGACCAAATTTAAATCTTGGCCTAATCCATAAGCAATGGAATGATTATAATCCAAATCCAAATAAAATATTGGATAAATAATTTTACAAATAAAATAAAATGACATAGACCAAATCCTATTCTATTTGAATAAAGACAAAATCCCTATTAAGAAGTGATTAAATAAATCATGGGAAAATAGAATTTGGAATTTGCCCAAGTGGAATAAAAGTTATTTAATTAACTCAAATAAGATCAAAGAAATCTTCCAAGTAAGATTTATGGATTTAAAACCATATTTAATTTCATAAGAATAAAGACAAGTACCCAAATTAAAATGATTAATAAATCCTATTAAAAACATTCCAAATAATTCAAGGTGAATTATGTGACACCCAAATAAACAAATAAAACCTACTGAAAAGATTTGGAAAGATTTAGAATTCAAATGAAGTTTGAAAAACATTATTTAAATCTTATTTGAATAAATGCAAAGGCCTATTTTAAATAATTAAAAGACCCTAAAAAGAATAAAATATTTATTCTAAATTTGACTTCAGAAGGTGTTATTAAACAGTATTTGATTACACACAAAGTTTGAGAGAAATTTGAATTCAAATGAATGCTTGAATGGATTAATCAAAATCAAAACAGAATATTAGAAATAGAAAAAGAAAAACAAAGCAGTACAAAAAAATTGATCTAAGCGGCCATCCCAACAAGGCCCAACTAGCCCATCTAACTCAAATAACCCGAAGTGTTTTGTTTTACTCGGCATCGAACCCACTCAGTCACTGACCGCCTGGACCCACCCTTCCTCTCTCCCTCTCGCTGACAACACAGCCCACGCCACGTCACCCGTCTTCGTCACCCTCCCGCTGACCTCGACGGCCGTTGCTGCCAAATGAATGCCGGCGTAATACGCAGTAACGCCGCGATTAAACAGCCCCGCGATCACGCATACTAAATAGCCTGCACCCCCTCTCTCTTTCCCCTCACTCGCCAGATCCTCGACACCCCTAGGCTACCCTGATTTCGGCTTAGACCACCGCTGCCTCCGACGAGTCCCCTGTCAAATTCCGGCGAGCCCCGACCCTCTCCTACCTCCTAGCTCACACCAGCTTGATCCCCATCATCTCACGCACCTGCCCGTGGTTTTTGTTCGCCCACGCATGCCCCACAGCCTCGCCTCTGTCTTCGTCTGAGCGCCACCAACGGCGAGATCAACTCCGATGAGCTCTCCTGGTAATCCCTGACCGCCCCCTCCTCTCTGGTTGACACTAGCATACTCCCCTCTCTCGCGCGTGTCTAACGCACCCTATGTTTTACATTTGCATGCCTTGTAGCCTCGTCCTCGACAACGGCCGAGCGAACCCGACGCCAGGCAGACCTCCGGCGAGCGATTGCCGTCACCACTGTGCGCCCCTCGACGAGCTACCACCACCTTGAGCATCACCACGACCACGTGAACCTGGTGAGCCATTCCCCTTCCTCCCTTGCTTCCTGTAATCACCGCGACGCCGTAGCTAGAGCCAGCGCCGCCACTCGCCGCCGCCAGCGCCGCCACTTGATGGTTGGTTGATCATCAGCCGTAGGATGCAGATCCAACGCACACGAAAGAACATTAAGCGAAGGGGTATGCTTGCTCCTGCGCCGCACGATCTGTTTAGATCTAACGTACCGTGTAGGCCGATCCACGCGAAGCGGTATAGACGAATCTTAACGTGACGCGTGGCCATTGTGTTATTTTAAAAACAGAATTTGATCTATTGTATTAGTAAACTTGCAAAATTCATAACTTTCAAACCACACGTCCAAATTTTGCAAATTTTATATCAATGGATGCAGCAAAACAAGTAATTTCACACCATGCACTTTGTTTAGTAAATTGTTTCTGTTAAATTGATTGTTTTTGCAGAAACTTATGTAAGCACATTTAGAATATAAAATTTGTTCTAAAATGATTTTTGAGATAAAACCTTTGGCAAATGGTTTGTTTTGAACCTACTGACCATATAAATCAATTTGTGGTTTCAAAAACATATTTTGTGAAGCAAAAGAATAAATCTTTGTTTTAGACCATTTCTAGTCAAATAAAAATGTTGTTATATGTTAAAAATACTTTTTGGAAGAAAATCTTTTGGAAATGTTTTGATTTAAACTCTATGACCCTAAGCACCAAGTTTTATGATTTAAAAATGTATTTGGTGAACCCTATAAAGATTGTTACTTTGATAAAGGCATTTTCAAGCACATAAAATAATGATTAGTTTAAAAATGGTTTATAAGTAAAATATTTTTGAAAATGGTTTTGACACTTTCATAAAGTGACCAATAGGTGTTTTAGAATGTTTAAAACCCATTAGGAACCAATTTTCCAAATAAAACAATGTTTGGCATGCTTGCATGCATTGTTTTGTTTCTATTATTTTATGTGATGATGCTTGAATGGTAGATTGAAATATTGCTTGCTTGATTGAATTGTAGTGATTTGAAGAGTGTGATCATTGCAAAGACAAGGAGTGAACTTATATTCTCTACCAAAAAGGCAAGTGATGCTTCATACTTCTGTCCCATTATTTTCACTATGCATTAGTGATATTTCTAAGTTGGACTTGCATGGAATTTTTGCTAAAGTATAAACTATGCCATGGGAAATCCTAGTAGATGAAACCTTAGTAGAACTATTCTAAGTTAAGATTCCTACTACTATCAAGCTTAGCTTAGCTAGTATAAAACAAGGGTGGATTATATTTCATGCTATGGAATATTTCTAAGTCAAGGACTTGTGTTTTGTTTAATAAAACAACTAAGTGAATGAATCACCTGGGTGGAATGGAAAGAATGGTTTGTGTTGAGTGGTTATGCAAGTCCAGTATGCTGGGGAAAACTTGGGCATCACCAAGTCCAGTATACTGGGGAAAACTTGGTATCTCACTTGTGGATGGCCACCCAGGAACAAAGAGATTTGAGATATCAAATGTTGAGAAGCTTCAAGTGCAGCCACTTGGCATTATGGGCTCTGCCTGGATCATATAGGTTGCAATAGCCAAATGGACAGTTGGTGGTAGGGGAATGATAGGTTCGAACGCGTCCATTCTGGTCTAAGGGAAGGCTTCTGAAACATCTTGACTTGGTGAAACCAAGTCTTGTGGGGAAAGTGCACCACCTCTGCAGAGTGTAAAATCTAAGTACTTAGCCATGTCCCTGGTAAAGGACAATTTGAGCATCAAGACATGGAAGCTATCAAGAATCTCCTCATCCCAATTTCTAAGTTAAAAATTTTGTGGTTGAACAAGGGTTGAAGGATCACCAATTTCTATTGGGGGATGCCTTGGGTGATTTTTGACGAACAAAAACTTAGTGTTTTCAAATGATAAGGAAAAACTATTTTGAGCAAAGCAAGCCTAAGCTCCACTTAGCCAAATGCATATAGATGATAGACTCCACTATACTACCATAGTATCACTTGCCAATACAATTCCAATGTATTGACCCTTGTGGCTGTAACTTATTATGTTGCAGGTTTGTTTGATGTTAGTGAAGTTTATTGATTAGGATTACAAGTCTACAACCAACATGACTACATGTGGCACTTTGAAGATGAAGGACCCCATGCTATTGTTATATTCTGCTGCATTGTAATGTGATAGCCAAATGAGCTATGTAAGATGTAATAAATTATTTTATTCCTGGTTATAAAGTTGTATTATGACCTTTGTTTCTTGATATTACATCTTAACTGTGGATGCTAGCTATTGATCCAGGGACTAGCATTGTAAACACAGGGATCTCTACCTTATTAAAGGTTGGAAACCTTACAGATGGTATCAGAGCATTGTGTTGCCTGTAGGATTTGTAACCCTAGGATTGGACAAAACCCCTTAGAAAAATAGGAGTTGTATTTGTTCCAAAACTTATTCACAAACAATCTTGTAAACTCTTTCCTCAACCTTTTGGTTTTAACTCTACATCTCTTCTATTTCAACTTGATGGATAAAGCCTTCTCCATGACCAAAGGCTTCAACTATATTTTCACCAAGGACTTCATCAACTCAAGTGACTTCAACCTTAGTCTCAACAAGGACTTCAACTTGGATATCACTAAGGACTACAAGTGAGACAATAAATATTACTCAAGACTTGAAGACTAAGGAAACACAACTTAGAAGGAATCATCATCACCTTTGGAGTTTTGTGACCAAGACACAAGAATTTTTCCAAAGAAACCATGATCTCATGCAAGAAGAATCAACCAAGAAGGAGGGAAAGATCTCAAGTGAACCATATAGTTGGACCACCATATTTAGATTAAATCAAACACACCAACTTATGTGGTGTAGCAAAAATATTTTGTTGCCTAAAAATGTGCTTAAACTTGT
Organism: Avena sativa; assembly: GCA_916181665.1. Classification (NCBI taxonomy): domain Eukaryota; kingdom Viridiplantae; phylum Streptophyta; class Magnoliopsida; order Poales; family Poaceae; genus Avena; species Avena sativa. The sequence goes on along the minus strand of OV702297.1, from coordinate 387,095,970 downwards.
TGTTTGAGTGGAATGTTTGTTTGTGATTGCTTACACATTGCTTGTGTGAATTGTGATGTGTGTGATTAGAATTATTTCCTTAGAAATCTTTTACCCATTCTAATCCCAATCCAACCCAAACAGATGACTACTCCAAGAAACTCCAACATCAAGGATGGTGACCACAACAACAACCAAGAGGCCAACATGAAAGAACTCATAGTAACTCAAACCCAGTTGAACCAAGTGACAGCTCAATTTTTAGCCAACACCAGTGAGTTAGATCCAACCATGCAAAGGTTTTTGGAAACCCAAACCCAATTGTTGCACAAGGTGACATATCAAATGATCAACATGGGAGACAACTCTTCCCAAGGAGTTTATGATAACAATGATGTCAAGGATGATATTTTAGAAGGAACCCAAGCTTGCAATATTTGTGGAGACAAAGATCACACTTCCAAGGAGCATGAAGGTCAATGCCCCAATTGTGAAGAGAAACATCCAACTAATCAATGCCCCACATCTCAAGCTACTTGTTTCCTATGTGAAGGAAATAATCATGTCCCTATCCAATGCCCCATCTATTCCATAGTTCAACAAAGGAAACAAGGTGGAGTGCAACAACTGATTGCAGACTACCACAAGGGAACAACTTCTACCAAGAAGAATGAAGACAAAGGAAAATCTCAGCTTGCACCTCCATACAATATGACTCAATTTGATGGACCAAAGAGGAGACATATGTATTATCCAAGGAAAAGGTCAAGGAGACCAGGAAACTTTCCTACCTTTGAGATAACATATGAAGAGCATGAACTAGAAGCACTCCTAGCTTTGGAGAAACCCAAGAAGAAGAAGGACAAAAGCCAAGTGCAATGTTGTCATTGCAAAGAGATGGGACACTATGCCAATGAATGTCCAGAGAAGAAGAAAAAGTATAAGGAGATTAGCCAAGTATGGTGCAACAACTGCAAAGAGTTAGGCCATTATGTGTCAACTTGTCCACAGAAGATACATGAAGAACTCAATCTTATCACATGTTACAATTGTGGTAACCAAGGACATTATGCAAGCAATTGTCCAGAAAAGATGAAGCACAAGATAAAGCCTATGAAGGATCTCAGCCTTGTCACATGTTTCAAGTGTGGAAACAAAGGACACTATGCAGATGTTTGCCCAGAGAGGTTTCAACAAGATCCCAAGAAAGCCAAGAAGTAATCTAGTTGGAAAAATTTTAAGGGTGGTAGTACCCTAGTTGCTTTGAGCCAACTTGTAACCCCTAGCCTCCCCAAATCTCGGGACGAGATTTATTTTAAGGGTGGTAGCCTGTCACATCCCAAGATTTTACAAATCTTGTAATGTGAAAATAAATAAATAAACAAAATAAATAATTGTTGAAAATTAGGGTGAAAAGAAACTTTTGTTTCTAAATGGAAACTTAAAATTCCATCTTGAACAAACTTTGGTTAATGTTTGAATCTAACTAAATTCAAATCAAGTGAAATGCATTCTCTTTAAATGCATCTGGAAATTTAAACACTAAAACCCTAAAACCCTAATGGAAGAAAATCATTTCCAAGTTATCTCCAAGCCTATGGATTTGATCCATATAAAAATTTGTCAACAAACATTTACAAGTGATCAAGAATGACAAATAGAAATATTATAAAACCATAGGAATTGGTTTCACTTAATTTGGAGCCATAAATTTTTTTTTATAAATTTGATAAGATAAGGAAATTGAATTTCCAAAGCTAATAAAGCATCTATCTAAAAATCCGTACCAAATGGTGAGCAAATAATCCTAAAAATACTTAAAAGGATAAATAAATTTCAAATAAGATTTTACAAATTGAAATCACCAAGTTTGGATCTATAAATAAAAAGATATAGATTTTATAAGATAGAGAAAGAATTATTAAATAAAGAATATTTAAAGACCAAATTTAAATCTTGGCCTAATCCATAAGCAATGGAATGATTATAATCCAAATCCAAATAAAATATTGGATAAAGAATTTTACAAATAAAATAAAATGACATAGACCAAATCCTATTCTGTTTGAATAAAGACAAAATCCCTATTAAGAAGTGATTAAATAAATCATGGGAAAATAGAATTTGGAATTTGCCCAAGTGGAATAAAAGTTATTTAATTAACTCAAATAAGATCAAAGAAATCTTCCAAGTAAGATTTATGGATTTAAAACCATATTTAATTTCATAAGAATAAAGACAAGTACCCAAATTAAAATGATTAATAAATCCTATTAAAAACATTCCAAATAATTCAAGGTGAATTATGTGACACCCAAATAAACAAATAAAACCTACTGAAAAGATTAGGAAAGATTTAGAATTCAAATGAAGTTTGAAAAACATTATTTAAATCTTATTTGAATAAATGCAAAGGCCTATTTTAAATAATTAAAAGACCCTAAAAAGAATAAACTATTTATTCTAAATTTGACTTCAGAAGGTGTTATTAAACAGTATTTGATTACACACAAAGTTTGAGGGAAATTTGAATTCAAATGAATGCTTGAATGGATTAATCAAAATCAAAACAGAATAATAGAAATAGAAAAAGAAAAACAAAGCAGTACAAATAAAATGATCTAAGCGGCCAGCCCAACAAGGCCCAACTAGCCCATCTAACTCAAATAACCCGAAGCGTTTTCTTTTACTCGGCATCGAGCCCACTCAGTCACTGACCGCCTGGACCCACCCTTCCTCTCTCCCTCTCGCTGACAACGCAGCCCACGCCACGTCACCGTCTTCCTCACCCTCCCGCTGACCTCGCCGGCCGTTGCTGCCAAATGAATGCCGGCGTAATACGCAGTAACGCCGCGATTAAACAGCCCCACGATCGCGCATACTAAATCGCCTGCGCCCCCTCTCTCTTTCCCCTCACTCGCCAGATCCTTGACGCCCCCAGGCTACCCTGATTTCGGCTTAGACCACCGCTGCCTCTGACGAGTCCCCTGTCAAATTCCGGCGAGCCCCGACCCTCTCCTACCTCCTAGCTCACACCAACTTGATCCCCATCATCTCACGCACCTGCCCGTGGTTTTCGTTCGCCCACACATGCCCCACAGCCTCGCCTCTGTCTTTGTCTGAGCGCCACCGACGGCGAGATCAACTCCGATGAGCTCTCCTGGTAGTCCTTGACCGCCCCTCCTCTCTGGTTGACACTAGCATACTCCCCTCTCTCGTGCGTGTCTAACGCACCCTATGTTTTACATTTGCATGCCTTGTAGCCTCGTCCCCGACAACGGCCGAGCGAACCCGACGCTAGGCAGACCTCCGGCGAGCGATTGTCGTCACCACCGTGCGCCCCTCGACGAGATACCACCATCTTGAGCATCACCACGACCACACAAACCCGGTGAGCCATTGCCATTCCTCCCTTGCTTCCTGTAATCGCCGCGACGCCGAAGCCAGAGCCAGCGCCGCCACTCGCCGCCGCCAGCGCTGCCACTTGATGGTTGGTTGATCATCAGCCGTAGGATGCAGATCCAACGCACACGAAAGAACATTAAGCAAAGGGGTATGCTTGCTCCTGCGCTGCACGATCTGTTTAGATCTAACATACCGTGTAGGCTGATCAGCGCGAAGCGGTATAGACGAATCGTAACGTGACGCGTGGCCAGTGTGTTATTTTAAAAACAGGATCTATTGTATTAGTAAACTTGCAAAATTCATAACTTTCAAACCACACGTCCAAATTTTGCAAATTTTATATCAATGGATTCAACAAAACAAGTACTTTATGACCATGGACTTTGTTTAGTAAAATGTTTCTATTAAATTGATTGTTTTTGCAGAAACTTATGTAAGCATATTTAGAATATAAAATTTGTTCTAAAATGATTTTTGAGATAAAACCTTTGGCAAATGGTTTGTTTTGAACCTACTGACCATAGAAATCAATTTATGATTTCAAAAACATATTTTGTGAAGCAAAAGAATAAATATTTGTTTTAGACCATTTCTAGTCAAATAAAAATGTTGTTATATGTTAAAAATACTTTTTGGAAGAAAATCTTTTGGAAATGTTTTGATTTAAACTCTCTGACCCTAAGCACCAAGTTTTATGATTTAAAAATGTATTTGGTGAACCCTATAAAGATTGTTACTTTGATAAAGGCATTTTCAACCACATAAAATAATGATTTAGTTTAAAAATGGTTTATAAGTAAAATATTTTTTCAAATGGTTTTGCCACTTTCATAAAGTGACCAATAGGTGTTTTAGAATGTTTATAACCCATTAGGAACCAATTTTACAAATAAAACAATGTTTGGCATGCTTGCATGCATTGTTTTGTTTCTATTATTTTATGTGATGATGCTTGAATGGTAGATTGAAATATTGCTTGCTTGATTGAATTGTAGTGATTTGAAGAGTGTGATCATTGCAAAGACAAGGAACTTATATTCTCTACCAAAAATGCAAGTGATGCTTCATACTTTTGTCCCATTATTTTCACTATGCATTAGTGATATTTCTAAGTAGGACTTGCATGGAATTTTTGCTAAAGTATAAACTATGCCATGGGAAATCCTAGTAGATGAAACCTTAGTAGAACTATTCTAAGTTAAGATTCCTACTACTATCAAGCTTAGCTTAGCTAGTATAAAACAAGGGTGGGTTATATTTCATGCTATGGAATATTTCTAAGTCAAGGACTTGTGTTTTGTTTAATAAAACAACTAAGTGAATGAATCACCTGGGTGGAATGGAAAGAATGGTTTGTGTTGAGTGGTTATGCAAGTCCAGTATGCTAGGGAAAACTTGGGCATCACCAAGTCCAGTATACTAGGGAAAACTTGGTATCTCACTTGTGGATGGCCACCCAGGAACAAAGAGATTTGAGATGTCAAATGTTGAGAAGCTTCAAGTGCAGCCACTTGGCATTATGGGCTCTGCCTGGATCATATAGGTTGCAATAACTTAGCCAAATGGACAGTTGGTGGTAGGGGAATGATAGGTTGGAACGCGTCCATTCTGGTCTAAGGGAAGGCTTCTGAAAGATCTTGACTTGGTGAAACCAAGTCTTGTGGGGAAAGTGCACCACCTCTGCAGAGTGTAAAATCTAAGTACTTAGCCATGTCCTTGGTAAAGGAAAATTTGAGCATCAAGACATGGAAGCTATCAAGAATCTCCTCATCCCAATTTGTAAGTTAAAATTTTTGTGGTTGAACAAGGGTCGAAGGATCACCAATTTCTATTGGGGGATGCCTTGGGTGATTTTTGACAAACAAAAACTTAGTGTTTTCAAATGATAAGGAAAAACTATTTTGAGCAAAGCAAGCCTAAGATCCACTTAGCCAAATGCATATAGATGATAGACTCCACTATACTACCATAGTATCACTTGCCAATACAATTCCAATGTATTGACCCTTGTGGCTGTAACTTATTATGTTGCAGGTTTGTTTGATGTTAGTGAAGTTTATTGATTAGGATTACAAGTCTATAACCAACATGACTGCCTGTGGCACTTTGAAGATGAAGGACCCCATGCTATTGTTATATTCTGCTGCATTGTAATGTGATAGCCAAATGAGCTATGTAAGATGTAATAAATTATTTTATTCCTGGTTATAAAGTTGTATTATGACCTTTGTTTCTTGATATTACATCTTAACTGTGGATGCTAGCTATTGATCTAGGGACTAGCATTGTAAACACAGGGATCTCTACCTTATTAAAGGTTGGGAACCTTACAGCGGACGCGACTATTCGAATAGTTTGACACTCTGCAGAGATTATACACTTTCACCACAACATTCGATACATCCGTCAGGAACAAATCCCGAATTCACCATACTCAGTATGCGGATAATCAATCCCAACCTTTCAATTACACGCCCTAGTATAAGCACCTCTCCTGTGAGTTTATCCTCCCAACCATGACCAACTGTCATCTTGGGTACTGCATAGGTGGACAATCTTCACAAGGTAGCCTCAGCTCAGACCTTGGCCGTGAGGGAACCAATACTAAGGTATATAAGTTTCCAGTCAAGCCCTACCCAATCTTCGGGTATTGTGGTTGTACGGTAAAATTGGAATGGTATTGCATCCAGACAACCATCAGTTTTATAAGGGCTAAGGCTCATGCCTCAACATTTTCATCACCAAAATCATCTGGTGTTCGGAAACACATGTCAAAAAATCTCAGTAGAATGATCCATCATTCTAAGGTTTTCATAACCATTTTCATCAAGTATTCCCATCTAAAGTTGATCAAGTTTTATGCTTAGCACTAGCATCTCCAAGTGGGGGTGAGTACTAATGAGGGGTGATACACTAGTTGGGGTTCTAACTAAGTTCAATCTCATGCCTTAGGATGACATCAAGATTATCTAGCTTAGGCCAAATTTTATGCTCTTTATGCAACCTTCAGTTAACTTCCTAGAATCTACTAGTCACTTAAGTAAACTCTAAAAGAAAGCTTTGATAAAGAAATAAAGTAGAAAGTTTGCAGGTAAAACTAGGATTGGGTATCAAGTGGGTATGACCACATATGCTTAAGGCATATGGTTGGCATGGTAACAAGCAAGTATTTGCTTGCACATTCAACTAGTAGTATTAGTCTTGCAAGTATTGGCTTGCAAAGTATCAGTATAAGCTTGCATAGGTCAACTTGATTAGTAAGGCTTGCCTTGTGCAGAGCAGTGGTTGAAGTTCTCCTCGGCTTCTTCCTCGTAGTATCCTCCTTCCTCCTCGTATCCTTGGTCGGTACTAGCGTCTATGAATAAATACGAGGTACACAATCACCAAACAATACTTAACTACTTTCAATCATCACACAAAGGGGTTCTATAGATGATCTAGCATCATCACTAACATTACAAGACTAAAGCATTTGTCTTATTGATTTTAGTTTTAGAAAAGTAATTTCTACTCATTGAAAAACTACTTAAGATTTAATATTCTCCAACCAAACATGGGATCATGTTGACACATGTCATCACCACATATTTTAGTCCATGGGAATGTGATTTAAAGTGGTGTCACAATTTAATAAGGTTTTACCCTTCTATTTTAATTAAATAAAGTGGCTAGAAATGCCTATGTGGCATTCTTTTATTACTTGAACATTATTTCTGTAAGTAAACCTATATATTTTTATATATTCTGAAAGGTATGGTCAAATGTGATTTTTGAGAGTTGGAATCAACTCAAAAGCTATCATGGTTTAAATTTGAAAAATGTTTGAATGCAGAAAAGCATCTGCCTTGTTATTTTCACCAAGGGTGATCTACAGATCCAAATGATTTGAATCCAACGGGCTTGGATTCATCATGTCAAGACCTTTCTAACAAAATTGGTTTCATTCAATTTGGTTCACTGAATCGAGCTGGGTTGATTTTTGAAACTAGGTACAGAACTGTGTTTGAATGAAAATGGAAAAATCCAAATTCAAACTAATGGGCTGCGCGGGAAAGGTTAATGGGCCGGCCTGCTACGCACAGCGCTTACACGGGCTGGTTAAGTTGCTATCCCCACGCGTCAGTGAGACAGGGGGGTGCGAAGCGGTACAGGGCAACGTGGTGCGTTGGATTAGAAGTAAGATCAACGACTGAGGGTCGTCGTCGACGATGAATTAGTCACCGGCAAACTCGAACCCTAGCGGCTCAGTGGGGGTCGTGGGAGGCTCACCGGGGCTCAGGCGAGGGTCGGAGAGGTGGGCGAACGACGAAGTCGACGACGGCGAACCTCCTGGTACCGGCATCTTCTCCAGGGGCGGCTCCAATCGTTGGCTCCCTTCTTCTCCAAAGGCGGCGGGCTCCGCGACGATGCGCTGTTCGCCTTGCTCCAGGAACGGGGTGGAACGATCAGTGAGGAGAGGGGAGTAGAATGGTGTGAAGAGTGTGAGCGGGGGAGGCCTCTATTTATAGTCTCGACGACGAGACTGAACGAGATGGGCAGGCGATGGTGGCGACATGGCTACGGGATGCTAGAGGCATGGCCGATGGTGGCGATCGATCGGTGGTATCCTGGTGTTGCTCTATGGCTTTAATGCGCGTGTAGGGGCGGTGGCAAACGGTCTGGAACGTGCGATGCTCTGCGCGGCAGAGGCGGTGTCTTCGACGGCGAGCGGTGGCTGTGAGGCATGGGGCGGCGAACGGGGATGTCTGGCGGTCTCCTGGGATGGTGGTGATCGCGTATGCACGCGGCGAGGGAGGCGCGCGGTCTGTGGGCGTGTGTCGAGGGTGGCGCTCTGGCGCGCTCTCGGCATGCTCTCAGAGAAGCTTGGCATGGTCTATGCGTGTGGTCCAGTGGCTGGGAGGGTTCGAGCGCTAGACAGGGGGTGGCGATGGACAGTGGGCTGTGTCCTAGACATGCTGTTTAGGCTTGGTGCTTGCTCTGGCTAGCTAGCCATGGTCGGCTGGCAAGGGGGTGCTCGGGTTGGCATGGCATGGGGCAAAGGGTAGGGGCTAGGGTTGGTCCAAGCACTGGTTGGCACTGAGGGAGACAAGGGTGATCAATGGTGAACATTGCTTAGCCAAATTACTCCTCAAAATAGTGAAGTTTGGCCAGATTGATTTGTTGCCTCCAAGTGTTTGATGAAATGGCCGCAAGAACTCAAGTTTTGAATTTTGAAAAGATTTTTGGTGGGTGTGCTAGGCATGTGCTGGTGAGTCTGTGGATGCTTGGGTCTTGAAAGTTGAGCTTGTTTGAGTGGTTTTTGAAAAAGTGGGATCTTCCCATATGATATAGATTCAATTTTGAACTGTCATTTAAACTATGCATTCAAATGTTTTTGGATGATCACAAAGTGGGCCTTGGTACTCTGTTATGATTACTATCAAGGGGTGTAAAGATCCAAACAAGTTTCTGTTAAGTTTTGAAAGTTAGAGATAGCCAAAGTAGGCATGAGAATTAATTTGGCCAAAGTGACCATTCCCTTATTTTATTTGTTTTGATTTATTTGTCTTTGGGAAAAGTGTGAGGATTGTTTAGATGATGTTTATTTCACCTAAGAATCCCTTTACAAGCAAAGAAACACATAAACAAGGCAATTCAAAAGAATTCAAATTGGAATGCATACACACATGCATGCTTTCATGTTTTTAATTTGAAAAGTTTTTGTTAACCCTAATTTTGATAATTAGAGTTTGATGATCCAAGTATAATATTTTTGGGATGTTACACAAACCCTATCTTTCTTTATTTTTTATTAGTGTTTGTTTTGCAGGTACAGATTTGAAGATGAAGATTTTAGTTTTGGTTTCCTTTATAGAATAGTTAATGTAATCTTCTTTATTCTTTTGTAATTTTCATTTTATTATTTTGTAATCTTCATTTTATTATTTTGTAATAAAGATTATATTATTATCAATAAAGAAATATTCTTATTCTTTATTTATTTGCTATTGTGAAGTTTGTGGATAATTTCAACAAGTTACATTTTTGTAACTTATTTATTGAATGAAAATATGAAATAAATATTCATATTCTTAATTGTTTTCTTTAGATAAATTTTGAGTTATATTGATTAACTCCTAATTAAATCAAGATTCAAAAATCATTTGAATTTATAATTCAAACTCTCATGTTCTAAATTCAAATTTCATTTCCCAATACACATAATTTCACAAAGATCATATCAAAGTCACTAGCAAACATTCTTTAAGACTAAATCTAACCTCAAAGTATGAAGGTAACCTTGATCACTTTAGGTTTTTATTTGGCGAAAAATTTACCCACATTTTCACAGATGAATGCATGCAACATTTCAATTTCCTAAATCTACCCTTCATTAGTTCCTAAATGCTGGGATGTTACAGACTTCCCCCCTTAAATTAAACTTTGTCCCGAAGTTTGTTAAGATGTACCTGAATAGTTCTGGATAGGCTTTCCTTAAATCCTCCTCTTTCTCCCAGGTAGCTTATCTTTCAGGGTGATGTTCCCATTGTACTTTGCAATATTTGATTGCTCTGTTCCTCAACCTTTTCTAGTTTTCTTCCAAAATTTTACAGGGATTTTCAATATAGGTCAAGTCTGCTTGTAGTTCTTTCTCTTGGTGTGTGATTGCATCATCCGGAACGTTTAAACATTTACGAAGTTGTGACATATGGAAAACATTATGCACTTGAGCTAATCTTGATGGTAACTCTAAAGCATAAGCTATAGTTCTGTTTTGACTCAATATCTTGAATGGTACGATGTATCTTGGACTCAATTTTCCTTTAACTCCGAACATTTTCACCCCTTTCATTGGACTTACTTTCAAATATACCATATCTCCCACTTCTGGATGCCATGATCTTCGACTTTGATCCGCATAACTTTTCTGCCTACTCTGAGCTATTTTTAGTCTATCCCTGATCGGATCAATGATTTCTTGTCTTTCCTTGATATAATCTGGCGCAAATTCTTTGCTGCTTCCAGGCTCATACCAACATATCGGTGATCTACACTTCCTTCCATACAGAACTTGGTATGGAGCTGCCTTCAGATTACTCTGATAGCTATTATTGTAGGAAAATTCTGCCAATGGTAGATGATCTTCCCATGTACCTCCAAAATCTAGTGCACAAGCTCTTAACATGTCTTCTAGTATTTGATTTGTTCTTTCAGTTTGACCTCCTGTCTCAGGATGATATGCTGTGCTAAAATCTAACTTTGAACCAAGTGCTTCATGCAATTGTTTCCAAAATGATGAAGTAAACACTGATCCCCTATCAGTTATGATCTTTTTGGGTACTCCATGCTTACTTACTATTTCTTTGACATATACTTCATCTAACTTCTCGTCATTATCTTTTTGATTCACCGGAATAAAATGTGCACTCTTATTGAGTATGTCCATAATTACCCATATCATATCCTTCCTTTTTGGTGTCATGGGCAATCCTATGATGAAGTCCATACCTATTTCCTCCCACTTCCATTCAGGAATTTCCAAGGGTTGTAATGGTCCTGCTGGACTTTGATGTTCAGCCTTCACCCTTTGGCAAGTATGGCATTCAGATACATATTTAGCAATGTCCCTTTTCATGTTATTCCACCAGAATAGTTCTTTCAAATCCATATACATCTTAGTACTTCCCGGATGTATAGAATATGGTGTTTCATGTGCTTCTATGAGTATGATATCATGAATCTCAGTCACATCTGGAACAAAAATACGGTCTTGAAACCATAAAGACTCATAATCCCCAAGGTGAAAAACTGATTTTTGCCCTTGAGATATCCTCCGAATTTCCTCAGCAATAAAAGGATCTTCTGCTTGATGTCTAAAAATTTCTTGCTTAAGATCACTGTCCTTCTCTACAACTATCTGCATAGTAGCTAATCCTCCAAGAACCTCTGTTATGATGAATTGAAGATCTAATCTTTCCAAGTCCATTTGTAACTCCTTTGGTAGCTCCCTATTGCTATGCTGAATATCTGCACTCTTTCCGCTTAAAGCATCAGCTACAACATTTGCTTTCCCTGGAGTATAGTTGATTATTAAATCATAATCCTTGATTAATTCCAACCAACGCTTCTGTCTCATATTCAATTCCTTTTGAGTGAAGAAATATTTGAGACTTTTATGGTCAGTGTATAACTCAGATCTGGCTCCATATAGGAAATGCCTCCATCCTTTTAGCGCAAAAACTACGGCTGATAACTCTAAATCATGAGTTGGATAATTGACTTCATGTGGTTTCAGTTGTCTTGAACCATAAGCAATCACTTTTCGATCTTGCATTAATACACAACCCAAAACTTCTTTAGATGCATCACAGTATACTGTGAAGTCCTTCTCTGTTTCAGGAACTGCTAAGATTGGAGCTGTGGTTAACCTAGTCTTCAACTCTTGAAAACTTGCTTCACATTTCTCATCCCACTTGAATGGTGTATTCTTCCTTAATAATTTGGTCATTGGTCTGGCTATTTTGGAGAGACCTTCAATGAATCTCCGATAATAACCAGCCATTCCTAAGAAACCTCGAATTTGCTTCACATTGATTGGTGCAGTCCACTCTACTACTGACTGAACTTTAGATGGATTCACAACAATTCCATCCTTACTGATCACATGACCGAGGAATTATACCTCATCTAGCCAAAATTCACACTTACTGAACTTAGCATAGAGTTTGTGTTCTCTTAAAGTCTGCAACGCTATTCTCAAATGATCAGCATGCTCTTCCTTATCCTTGGAATATATCAGAATATCATCAATAAAGACTATGACGAACTTGTCCAAATATGGCATGAAGATCTTGTTCATTAGATTCATTAATATTGCTAGTGCATTGGTCAAACCAAATGGTAGTACCAGATACTCATGGTGTCCATATCTTGAGACAAATGCTATCTTTGGAACATCTTCCAGTTTGATTTTTATTTGATGGTATCCAGATCTTAAATCAATATTTGAAAATACTCCAGCCCCTTTCACTTGATCAAACAAATCTTGAATTCTTGGTAAAGGATACTTATTCTTGATAGTAACATTGTTTAGGTTTCTGTAATCTCCACACATTCTTATTCCACCATCTCTCTTATCCACAAAGATTACGGGTGTTCCCCATGTAGATACACTTTCCTGAATAAATACTTTTCTGGATAACTCTTTAATTTGCTCCTTGAGTTCTTTTAACTCTTTGGGTCCCATTTTTTATGGTGCTTGAGCTATTGGTGCTGTACCAGGAATTAGGTAAATAGTGAACTCTATCTCCCGGTCTGGTGGCATTCCCGGTAGCTCTGCTGGAAAAACATCTTGAAATTCATTTACTATAGGAATCTCTTCCAATTTGACCTCTTTCATTGAGTTCAACTGCAGATCCACCATGATATGACTATGCTTATCTGCTTGGTAAACTATCCTTGCTCCACTTGGAGTTTTGATTGAGACAGTTTTCTCCTCACAATTTATCTGAGCTCCGTGTTCCATCATCCAATCCATTCCTAGCACTACCGCAATTCCCTTCAAAGGAATCATATAAAGGTCTGCGAAATATGTACAACCACAGATCGAGATAATCTGATCTTGTTTTATGTGGCGTAAAATCACATTCCCTCCTGCCGTAACTACGGTCATAGGACTTTCTAACGTTGCCCTTCTAATCCGAACTTATCACAAAATTCTTTAGAAATGAATGAAGTAGTTGCACCAGTATCAAATAGAACTTTGCCGGGAGTGGTAAGGATATTGAGCGTACCTATCACTACATGCTCTGAATTATCCACCTCCTCGAGGGTTGCATAGTTCAGTTTCCCGGTAGGTCGTTTCCTCTTGCCATTGTTGTTCTTGCCATTATTTCCTCCTTTATTGGGCTATCCATTTCCTCCACTGGCTTGTCCTCCTCCCTTGGTAGGCCAACCTCCTAGTGGTTTGCTCGAACAATCTGGCTTGATATGTCCCTCTGACCACAACCGTAACAGATCACTACAGGCTTTTTGCATTCCCTCTAGAAATGCCCTGGAATTCCACAATTGTTACAAATAACATTCCTTCTTGGATTGGATTGATTTCCACCACTGCCCTTGTTATTGTTATTGTTACCATAATTCCTGTTCCGAGGTTTGAACTCCAGGTTGGGTTTAGGTTTGCTTGCCTAAATTCTCTTGGTTTCCTTTTTGGCTCTCTTCCTCCTATCCTCTTGGACATTCTTATAATCATCTTCAAAAGTAATGGCTGCATCCAGCAACTGCTGATAAGTTTACTTATTGGCTAACCTTAGCTGCATCTTCACAAATGGATTTAATCCACGCAGAAAACGCTTCTTCTTCTTCTCTTCAGTGTTGACATCCTCCTCAGCATAGCGAGACAGTTGACTAAACTCCCGGATGTACTTCATGACACTGGTATATCCTTGCTGAAGCTCCTCAAATTCTCTCCGCTTCAACTCCATAACACTTTCCAGAACATGATATTCATGGAATCACTGCTTGAACTCTTCCCAGGTAAACTCCCTTCCTGGTGGTTGCATGGCCAACTGATTCTCCCACCATGATGCTGCAGGTCCAGTCAGAAGATGAGTTGCGTACCTAAATTTCTCCTCATCATTGCAACCTACAGTTTTCAGCTTCCTTTTAGTATCTGCTAGCCAATCTTCTGCATCCATTGGTTCAGGAGCTGATGCAAAAGGTAACGGTCTTGCATTCTGGAAATCAGAGAGACTCACGCCTCCACCTTCAGGTGCCCTCTGATTTGCTCATCCCAGCAACTCTTCCATGAACTTGTTCTGGGTCTCTTGCATCATTTGCATACACTGCATAAAATTCTGCTCCATTAACGGCCTCATTGGTGGTGGTGGTGGTAATGCTCCTTGATTTGTTGCATCTGCATCGGCCTTCTCCTTGGCCTCTCGCTCCATCCGCTGCTGCTCAGTTTCCATTTCTACACCCGTATCCATGACCCTCTAGTCCTGCAACATAAAGCGAATACTCATAATTACATCATGCACATGTGTTCTGAGCTCGGCTTTATGCACAGAACTAGTCACACAATGAAGATACAAAAGAAGAATCCAAATATGCATTTCACATATTATACATAATATCATAATGATACAAAGTTCTTACAACATATACCATATAGGTATAATCACAAAACTACCATATTCATCTCACTACCTTATTACTTGGAGTACAATACAAGGTACTTGATATCACTAACTAGTTGCCTCCTTCTAGTAGTAACTACGCTCATCATACATGCCTGATGTCCAACCGTGATGACGTGTTGTTCGTCGCACAGTTTGTAGAACAAATGGCCTTCCAGAAGGAACATACCCTGTATCTGAAGTGTCAGGACTTGAGTCATTACTCAACCTGAGCGCATTGACTCCCTCCAGCTCAGCTGAAAAGTCTTCAGAAACATATTCAACATTATCTTCAGCCTGCATCTCCTGAGCTTCATTCCTTGAGTTGTCAACAGGATACGCAGATCCTGCTGCTTCCTAGGTGCTCCCTTGGGCAAGATAGTTAAACACTGGATAATGTATATTCCCTGGGTTTTTAGAAGATGTTGATGATTCAAACACTCTCTCCTCAGGATCTTCTTCTTCATCCTGATCATCTATTGACATGGTATTTCTACTACTGTTACTAGGGTTAATTCTTGCACCCATCCAGCTAGATTGTCCAACATTTCTGTCAGAACCATCTGTGGACATCTGGTGTTCTTGAGATATTTCATACACTCCCATTCTCCAACCATCCGAATTCTCAATAGGAAGTTCTGAGTCAGAACCCTCCTCTGAGCCCTGTGGTACTGCATGCCTCATATCCATAGTAGGATCATGTATAGGTTCAGGTCTTGGTGAATAAGGATATGGTATAAAAGATTCAGGATCTATAGGTATATCCTTAAAGATAGGTGTTACGCTACTTCCTGCTTCCTTCTCTAACTGGAATGCTAACTGCTTCCTCCTTTTCGGATCAGTTAGATCCTCTAACATATCATTTTTATCTTCAACAATCACTTGATGTGTCTTATAAAAAGACGCAATGAGTGTTTGGTATCTATCCATAAACTTGGAAGCTAACTTAGGATGCTTCCTAACCCGAGTAA
The DNA here is from genome assembly GCA_916181665.1 of Avena sativa. NCBI lineage: Eukaryota > Viridiplantae > Streptophyta > Magnoliopsida > Poales > Poaceae > Avena > Avena sativa. The sequence goes on along the minus strand of OV702297.1, from coordinate 387,080,456 downwards.
GATCATCCGGTGTAGGCTCCGAGTCTATGGAATCATGAGGCATCACAGAGAATGTACTACCTTCTAACTCCTTGGTTTTCTGCTCCCGGATATTAGCTATCGCCTCCACATCAGCAACATGATATACTGCTAAATGACTCCTACCTTCTCCTATAGGTAGATCGTGATATAATCCAAGCTCCTCTAGGAGTTGAATACTCACACGATACTTGCATAACATCCAGCCATCAAGGTAAGTGATAGTGTTCACTGGAATTCTAGTTGGATAACTAAATAGCTTTAAAAGTTATCGAAGTTGGTCTATGAATGATCCTTGATAATCATCAAGAGTCTCCTCTTTCCTTACCAAAGTCTGTTTTGGAAACTTTGGTGCCATATCTCTGCATATCAGAAAAATAGTTTTGATTAGTATCAAATAATATATTGCATCATAACAAAGAATTATCACACTAAAATATATAATGGAATATTCTCAATTGAATACCCATTATAATACTTTTAGAGAATTCTTTATCGTCGCTAAACTTTTCTACAGGTAATACCCTTTACTAGGTTTCCAACCTAAGGTCAAAGCAATTTGCTCTGATACCAACTGCGGTGACCCAGCATACCACTGCATGTGTAGTACACTATAGTCGTTGACATGACATCCACAGAACACCGTTCCATAAATTTCACATCCCTTCGAGTGGTACAACAGAAACATTGCAGGTCCATATTACAAATATACACACATTATTATTATTACAATTCCGGAAGTTCAAGACTTCCTAAATATTCAACTTACAAACCAAAATATAAAGTGTTTCAGCGGAATTTAAAAGTAGCAACTCCGACTAGGAGTTGAGCTCAGCAGCTTATTCTATAGAGTTCATGCTGCTCAGCTCCGTTGGTTACTACTAACTAGGGATACTTAGTTGGCTTCATTATCATCGACACCATAGCGGATTTCTTAATCCACTCCTTCAACACCTCCGGACAGATCAGGTTCCTCGTAGAACACTTCTTCTTGACATTCGGCTGCATACATTGGCACGTCTTCGGGATCCTCAGAGTCTAAGCAAGGGATCAAAGGAAAGGATGAGTAACAGCGTTACCCAACAAGTTCATTATATGCAAGGTGGGAAGTTTGATGCTCTAGCTACCACCTCGGATTATAAATCCTTGGCACTATGCAATTTTTGTAAATCTTTCTTCAAAGATTGATTTTATTATGAAAATCCGTGACCATCAGCCTTCATAGGTTGACTAGAACTTTCATGGAGTTCCTTTCCTGCTGTGTTCGTAGCTCCTTCCCGGAACAAGGAGTAACAAGTTACAGTTCTTACACTCTGCAGAGGTGCGTTACTTTACCATGAGAGATCAACTCCTTGTTGCACAATCGGGTGTACTTTCCCGTCCACAATTCCATGATGTGGGGCCCAGTAGTTGGTCCAAGACAATCACTGCCCCTTCGCGACCTCGCATGCCTCCTTTGTGTACACCATGCCCACATAATGAATTACGACAATGGTTTGTACAAACTGTTAGATGCTAGAACTATTGTGGGACGGTGAGGTCCCACCCATATGCTGCATATCCTCTACGAATTACCAATTAATATGCATGCTACCAGGATAACAGCCACGACCCGCACATCCGGCTTCATGCGAGAGGAAGAAGATACAGCTAACTTCTCTGTCCCATTCCAAATCTCATGGCTAACGCGTAATTTATGGTGCTAGAATCACTGATGTTAGGGGTTATTAAGTCCCTAATTGATTATCATTGTTGCAAATAGAACCCTAAGTTCTATTGCTCCATTATATCATCACTTAGGATGATATCTATGATTTCTTTATTTGTGAAAATAATATTTTCTTTCTTTTATAGTATATATGATAACACACAATTTGCAAATACTTTGATAAAGACTCTTCAAAGGACATGAGCAAGTGATGAACTTGCCTTGTGATGGCAAGGTAGTGAAGTCTGATGCTTGCACTGTACCTTGAGCTTCTATGTCTACAAAAACATCATTATTGCCTGGTAAGGACAATATTTAAAGAAGCAAAATGATTATGCAAGTAATGTAATGCATCATTTAATTTGATATGCATTCTCCCCATTATTAAAAAATTTATTTCTAATAATAAAGGATTTTAAATATTACCTTTTAATATTTATAATATATCTCGAATTATTTTATTTTATTTCTCTTTTATTTGACTTTTATTGATTTAATAATTCTTTTAAGAATTATCATTTAAATATCAAAAATTGTTATTAAATATTTGTTTAGTATTTTTATAAAATACTAAAATATTAATATAAGATGAAAGTGAATTTTAATTAATTTTATCACCTTTCAATAATTTTGTAAAATTCCATAAGGGTTATAAAAATTACAAAATTCTTAATAATATTTATGTGTCTAAAATTTCATTTCTTAATTTATTTGGACCGTGTGGATTATTTTGAATCCAAAAATATTTTATTTATAATTTTTGGATTTTTTTCTAGAATTTAATTAATTCAGGGGTATTTTGGTCTTTTCCTATTTATTAAAACAGGCCTTAAAGGTTTCTGGCTGGCTTGTTCTTATTGGGCCCTGGTGGCCCATGAGACTTAGTTAAAACAGCCACCCCGAAGGGTTCTGGCCCACTCAGCCTACCTCCTCGCTGCCTCTCACCCTCGAGCTCACTCCTCTCCCCTTCTCCCCCGTGGTTGGTGATATCGTCGCCGGCGATTTCCGCCGTCATGGGTCATTCTGGTTGCCGTCGTGGTACAGTAGGAGGTTGTCGACTACGCCCATCCTTTCTATCCAACTGGATTTGAGCATGGCGCTCTCCTGCGACGGATCGATGCCGTCCCGAACCCTAGGGTTTGGGGGTTGGCGTGGATCTTAGCGCTGCCGCTGCCATCGTGCGTCTTGGTGATTCACCTCACCTCTAGGCGTGGTCATGGTCTCCACCGTGGTGCTGTATGGGTCGCAGCTCCCCCCTAGGGGTCTCCCCATGCCGCCATGGTCGTCGGCCACCTATGCTTCCTCTTCTAGTCTTCAGTGAGGACCTTTGGTGAATTATTTTCCACTCCCCTTGTGCTCTCTGTGCTTGATCATCCTATGCTGGATGTTGGTAGTGACCTCTCTGGTTACTGTCTTGTCCAGGTTAAGATGATTTGTTCCATTTAGGGTTCATATCCTGGTGTTCATTATCTACTGGATGAATTAGATCATGTGTGGATGGCCTGTAAGCATGCTAAATGATTATTAGCTTGAGGCTTGCTGCTTGAGATGAACTATAATGGTCCTGGTTACTTATTGGATGATTTTATGCTTAGAGTTCATATGATCCAGATGTTATAGTTGCTCTGAAATCAATGCTTGGTATAGTCAGTGGGTTTGTTAACTTACCCATGTCCTTACTTGATTAAGGATAATGAGTATGGTGTGATGTAATCACTGTCCTAGTGCTGTTGGCTTGAGAATTCATGTGTGGTTTGAGATCACAATGATCTTAGACAGTGAAGATTTACATAGGAATGTCCTAATTATGATTCCTATAATGACAGGAAAATGATTGGTAGATTGATTGATTGAATCTGTGATGCTGGAATGCTTATTCTGATTTATGTAGAATTGTTCTTGTGAGACCATCTTTGTGTGGCACACATGATTGATTTTACTCCATTGATTGGGTTGGTTTAAGCTTAAGACAAGCTTGGCTTTAAAAGATAAGTAGAAATGTTCTTCTTTGGAAATCCCTAAGACCAATGATGTTGGTCTGAGGCTTAGGGGTTAGGCTTTATCTAACTGATTTATATGGATAGTTCTAGTAGTGGTACTAGCTACTGTTTCTTGAATCAAAGATTGAAAAAAATGATAGTAGGCTTGATCACTTATATGGGTCCAAAAGATTAACTTCTAAGGTGCTACCCTTATCTTAGGGATGTGCCTAGAAATTAAATCTTAGCTATATTTATTATTGAATTGGAATATAGCTTGATAGCCAAAATCAATGATGTTGTTTTGAGTTTTTGTTGGATCCTTGTATTTTGCTGTTTGCTCTTAGAGTTTAAAATCTCAATGATGGATTCACCCCACTTGGGTGTTTTCTGAGAGTTTGAATATGATACAGATCATGTATGCTTGTATAATCTTAGGCAGATAGATCATATGATGGTCTATGAACTCACCACTGTCACTGGTTGTTATGGTTGCTAGTGGTGGATCTTGTGGTAGCTTGATCTTGTGATCCCCTGGTATATTTAGCTCCTGGCTTGTCCTTGATCTATCCCATCATCTCCTGATCCTGATGGCTTGACCTTGGTCTTGCTATCCCCCTGATCTTCCCCCTCCTTATGTCACCATCCTGGTGATGTGATCTTGGGCTTTGATTGATTTGGCTGCTGGCTGTTGTGCTTGGTTTAGCTGCTGGCTGCTAAGCTTGATGTGTAGGAGCAAAATATTGATGTGGTTGTGTGCTTGCCCACGGCTGTGTTGATGGTTTTGTGTTGCTGGGCTGTTGCTAAGGTGCTGACAGCAGACACCATGAAATCTGGTGTGTGTGCTGCCTGTGTGCTTGCTGTGCACTTGTGGATATGTTTAGAATTTTGAAATTTACTGTTATCTGGTTACTTTTACCTGGCTGGTGAAACTTGCCCCTCTTTGCTGTCATTTGACTTCTGGCTAAAAAATATGAAAGATACATTCTTTCAATTTAGTGAAACTTGCCCCTTTTTAATAGAATTACTCAATGATGAATCTTGATCAGTGCATTTCACTGACAAGTTTGAGAGTAAAACATTACTAACCCTGTCTTTCTTTATTTTTTATTAGTGTTTGTTTTGCAGGTACAGATTTGAATATGAAAATTTTAGTTTAGGTTTCCTTTATAGAATAGTTAATGTAATCTTCTTTATTCTTTTGTAATTTTCATTTTATTATTTTGTAATCTTCATTTTATTATTTTGTAATCTTCATTTTATTATTTTGTAATAAAGATTATATTATTATCAATAAAGAAATATTCTTATTCTTTATTTATTTGCTATTGTGAAGTTTGTGGATAATTTCAACAAGTTACATTTTTGTAACTTATTTATTGAATGAAAATATGAAATAAATATTCATATTCTTAATTGTTTTCTTTAGATAAAGTTTGAGTTATATTGATTAACTCCTAATTAAATCAAGATTCAAAAATCATTTGAATTTATAATTCAAACTCTCATGTTCTAAATTCAAATTTCATTTCCCAAAACACATAATTTCACAAAGATCATATCAAAGTCACTAGCAAACATTCTTTAAGACTAAATCTAATCTCAAAGTATGAAGGTAACCTTGATCACTTTAGGTTTTTATTTGGCGAAAAATTTACCCACATTTTTATAGATGAATGCATGCAACATTTCAATTTCCTAAATCTACCCTTCGTTAGTTCCTAAATGTTGGGATGTTACAATAATGATGTTGGATGATATAATTAAATTATAAATTTTATTTTTCCAAATATTTTCATATATTACAGATATTTTTCTAAATTATAAAATAAAAGTTATTGAATTTACATTGTATAATCATTTTATTTATTTCTTGGAAATATTTTTATTTAGACTAATAATTTTTAACCTATTTCCTAAACAGGAAATAACTTTTCACACCACACCCAGATATACCCTACTCACAAACAGGTGGGGTAACGGCCACGTCAACATGCCACGCAAGTAGTGGACCGGTCAAATGGTGGACTAGGTCAAGGTTGTCGTCGGCATGACGTCGCTATGACATCAACACGGCCACCACCGTAGGTTTATGGTCTCCGACGACGATCTACGGTGCCCCAGCAAGCGAAACTAACCTAGTTCGAATCAGCGCGATGTGCTGAACCCTAGAGTGGCGGCGCCGCTCGGAAATGGTCATCGGAGCCTCAGCTCCGACGAGCTCCGACGGTGGCCGACGGTGTCATAAGGTGCGACGGTGATTTACAACGAGATGATGCGATTTAGGGGTACTGGAGGGTTCAAAAACTCACCCTGATGACGACAGAGAGGTTAACGAGGACCGGCGCGGTCGGAGACGAGCACACGGTTGACTTTTCCGACGAACCCCGATGGAAAGGAATGATAAAATTCGCACCCACCCGAGCTCCCCTTGATCTATTGATTCTACTAGGATGAAGAGGATGACACCACGGTTCTCCTCGACCACGCCATGGACTCTGAGGTGAACTCTATCGACAACGATGTGTGGCTCCGATGAGCTAGGGTTTCAGCTAGAGGAGGAATCCTGGAGGAAGGGAGGAAATGGGGATGAGGACAAAAGAAGTGAGTTCCGTGGCGCTCTTATCCTTTCCCGGTGTCGGCAGCGCTAATCTTGGCGCAAATGCGGTGGCGGACGACATCGCCGGCATCCAGCGAGCTGCTTCTAGCTCGAGGAAGACGACGACATCGCTTTTGCGGAAAACCCCATGGAGATTATTTCAACTCAACCCGCAGTCCCTCCTCGGTCCCACCAGTCAGCCAGATAGATTTACTTAGAGCTATCCCTTGTTGGGCCGTTGCTGGGCTTCTAAGGGCCGCGTGTGAGTAGCAGATAAGGAGAGAGAGGAACTGGGCCTCGGCCAGAAACTGTTCTCTTTTCTTTTCTTCATTCTATTATATTTCTGTTTTGTTTCTAATTTTATATTTACACATTTGTTTGCAATTTTCTTTATAGAAAATAGTTGCTAAATACTTGCAGCAATACTAAAGTGTACTTAGTATCATTTTGTCCACTTTTATTATATACTGTTATATTTCTTTATATAGATACCTTTAATATTTTGTAAGGGCCTTGATTATGAATTTGATTTATATAATAAACCATAAACTTATTGAAGGATATTCTACTACTGATTTGTGAGATGTAGGTAGGAAAAATAATTAATAACCTTAAGGTTTAAGATTTTGTTTCTTATTTAGAAACTTTCTTTAAGCTATGCTTTTATTTATTTATGGATAGATATGGTTTTATGATATCTATAAAATCATAGAAAATGCCTCACATAATAACTATTATATATAGTTAATGCCTTAATATGGTGGTGAATAATGTTTAAGTAATATTGGTTATTACATTATATATGCATTGATAATTATGATTGAAATTAAAGTTAGGATTTTAGAATTATAACTTTTTACCATCTGTTTTAGGAGACCTAAATTTATTCATGATCTTATAGATAGGAATAACATTTTAAGGTTTAAGAAATATTGTCTCTATGCTTATGATTGGAAATGATATCATTATTTAAGGTAAAGTAATAGAGTTGTTCTTTTTAGAATGACTTAAGAATAAGGGTTGATAATTATAGTTCCTAGGCACTTGTAGTTTTCATGTTTTGAAATGACAAGATATGGTTAAGTGATTTGCTATAGGAAAATATTCCTATAAGGCATTGTGGAAATAGGATGATAAATCAATCAGATAAGATGGATAATATGTTTGGTTAAAGATTTAAAACTGAGTGTTTACCAAGAATTCCTATCTTCCATATTTCATAAGTTTGGACTCCTAATTAAGGAATTCCTTTCCTAGATATATTACTTCTTCATATTCATCATCATGGGTTAACAAGATGAGCTTTACTTCACAAGAACATTATTACCAACACTTCCACCTACTAAATCCATTTGTAATCCAATGAGCTTTCCACTAAGCTCAACATGATCTCCCCATAGAGATCATCCTCTTCTCTAAAGTGTTTCTTATGAATCTAATTACACTTGAATGATCATCCTCTAATTCATTTAGTAGTTGCTTCTAATTCCCTTTATATACTTCCTTTATCCTTCATTACTAACATTACTCCATTAGGTGTATCTACCAGAACCTACTTTCCTCAAGTGTCTAATATCCTGTAAGAAGAATAACACTACTTCAATAACTCCATGCTACTCTAGCTTCAGCTTAGACATACTATCTTATGTCTACTTAACTCCAGTATCTTATATTCAAACTTCAGATCATATTATGGTGACTTGTCATGACTAACCTCGGATAACATATTCACACTAGAGTGTAGTTACGTTCTAACCACCAATGTCACTTATACATGATATAATCATTCCATCTTAATGTCTTAAGCATGATCATTATAGTCCTTGTATAATTTATGGCTTAGATTTCTAGTTGGCTAATTAAGGCTTTATCAATACAATACTTATAGTTGTATATAATTATCTTATGAGTATCCCTATTGGATTAAGAGATCTTGTTCATTGACTATACCTACTTGACCTAATAGGATTTCTCCTTGGCAACTATCTTCAGAATTCAACCTTGTAATCTTCTTTGTTACCATATAAATATATAATCAAGATAACTCTTCTATCCATTCAGGAGTGAGTTAACTCCACCAACTATCATATTGATTTCATTCTCTTCAAACTCTCCCATCCTATAGATGATATCTAAGACTAGCATTACCACTTACCTCTTCCTACTTATTTCTCTAAATGATTTAAGTGGATGCTATGATAAGGAGAGGGGTTAATAGATCAAGGATTGATAAATCAATAGTTGATCCTTCAACATTGATTAACATCAGATACAAGATTGTGGTTCAATAGAGATGATAAATATTGTTATGGAAAGAGATATATATGGTGAATGATCTTGTCTTGGTTTCTTTCCTACTCAACCTCACTTAAGGGTTAGGGTTAGACATTAGCATGATACTCATGGTATAAGTAGATAAGATTAGGATATGTCAAGATATAATTAGTAAATTCTTGTTACTTGAGTTATATTCATAACTGGGTATTTATAGGTTGTTGTGATGAATACTAAGATATGATCTCTTAAAGATCTGATATTAATCATTAAACAATGTATTGTGGTTTAATTTTATTATATTTTATCTACCCTTAGATCAAATTATGTTTACCCAAAATAAGGTTTTAGCAAAGGTTATATTGAAACTTATCACAGTCAACTTGATGATCTACTTCAATTCCATCAAGTTAAGAGAGGCTTCAATTACTTTGACAAGTTTTTTTCAAAAGCGCGAAAATTATTTAGATTTTCTATGCATGAATGCAATGCACACCTCTATGTTCAGCTTATTTCTAAGCTCTAATGATGGGATGTTACAATGGTGTTAGGATAAGGGGAAAGAAACTCCTTAGTGTTATCAACAAAGAACATGAGTCTCAGCAAGGTGATTCAGCTAATCTGGGGTTGCCGAGGTATAGTACCCTAGCGAAGAATCTTAGGGCGGCAAATGCCGCAGCTTCTGAACTAGTTGACTTGACCGGTGAAGCCCGACAAAAGCAGCAGGAAAGAGTGATTGGGCTGGTATGCATAGCGAACCAGCAAAACAAGGAAATACTCCAGAATAACCCGGTAAAGCCTGGAGGTTCACGTTTGGTTCATTCGGCTGGAGCTGCCCCGACACTATCAGCTGTCGCGAAATCTTCACCCGGTGGAGGGTTAAGAAAAGATAAAGCAGTAACTTCAGAAAGAAGGGATGGTACCATATGATCCGGTAGTGGCTGGAAAAGCAAATGAAATCCAAGGCAATAAAAGCCAAGGTAATAGTATTAAAAGAAACCCAGATCGTGGCCACAGGGGTCAGGGAAATCACGGGCGTGAAAACCCTGAAGAAAATAACCCGATAGGAAGGAGGCAATACTCTCCGCAAGGTCATTAGCCAAGGTATGAACCTCGACAAGAAAGGGATGCAGGACCAGTTCCACAAAACCCGGCGCCAAACAGATACAATGATGGTTACTCGGAAGTGGAGAACGCCGGCTTTGCCAGGCCGAATCACCATGTGGTTAAGGAAAGAGCAACATACAGAGACATGTAGTCGGATGATGTGATTTTCGTGGTATTGCCGACGAGTACGCCATGGAGGGGTCCTCACAGTGCGTGTTTAGAGACGTGGGGGAAGGCGGACAGTTGACGAGTACGAGGTAACACAGCTTACCCAGATTCAGAGCCCACGACGGTGGAGGAATCCTACTCCTGCTATAAATCACTATAAGGGCAATACGCCGAGTTACAGACATAGGTTCGCTGTGCGAGGTTGTACGAATCGATGCCCTAAAGGCTCCCATAGGCCCGACTTATATTGTCGCTAGGTCCTAGGGTTATAGGGAAAAGTCCTAGCTGGACAGGTTACAGAGTCCTACACCGTCTATTACTAGTCTTGTGTATGCACTCCAAGGCTCCGGGTACGTTGGTGACTCCAACCGTAGCCTTCCTTTATCCGGCATGGGCCTCCCTTCTGGATCCATTTAACTGGGCCGCCCAGCAGGCCATGGGCCATGCTACCAACTGTGGTCCACCCGGGTTATCCGGATAGGAGACATGCTATGAGGGTACCCATATAGCATATCCCCAACAGTAGCCCCCGGAGAACTCCGAGATCTTGCGTCGTCTTGCCTCTTCATGTGGAATGCTCCGTCTAGATGGATGTTGGCAAATCGTCAAGCAATATCTTGTAGTCCTCCCAAAGAACCCTTCAAGGTTTTCTCCGTCTTCAATTAGCAAGCAGGAGAAATGCTAAATCTTCCATCGTACTCTTCCGTAGTCGGACTGGATCCATCCATGCTTTTATCTTCCAATGTGACGGCTCATCTGCCTATGTCAGCTAGGGCGACGTAGGTGTAGGTCAGCGATGCCTCGTAACTCACACATGCAGAGAACGCAATCATGTCCTATTTTCCTGCGCGAGCGATACGAACCGTTGGCGTCGACGGTTGGGACGTGGCGAAATTTCCACGCACGTTCGCGCACACGTCGTCTACGCGGCAACCGTCCGATCAAGCTGCACGAATCTTGATGCTGGAGATCATAAATAGTAACTGCGGTGGAATTTTTACTTTTCACCTCATTCTCTCCTCGCATCGTCTTCTTCCTCTAGCGCGTGCCCCCTCGAGCTCTCCGTGCAATCTTCACGAAAAACCCTAGCTCCAATCCTCGTCAGTCACCTCCAAACTCACCCAATGGCCAACAACAACACTACTCCTTCCATGGCCGCGTCGAGCGAAGGGCGAAGCCGGCGAGTTCCGTCGTCGTGCCCCCAGAGGGTTTTGTCATCCCTGTCTCGGCGGTGGTGGAGTCCACCGGCGGCGACCATAACCCAATGGCGCTGGAGCCGTTGGAGGAGGAGCTCGACTCCCACAAGGGCGATTGGCACGGTTCGGATATCATGGACCGCGATATCAAGGAGCTGATCACCGAAGGCTACCTCCCTGCGACGGAGGGGCTCACCTGGCGGGCGGCACCGGCCGGCGAGGTGACACCTTCTCCCCAAGCCGAAGAAAAGGTGTACCTCAAAGCCCAATTGGTACGCGATGTCTCCCTACCCATCTCTAACTTCTTCCTTTCTGTCTTAAACCACTATAGTGTCCAGCCCCAAAACCTCTCTCCCAATAGCATCCTAGAGCTTAGCAATTACGCGGCGCTCTGTGAGGGTTATCTAGGGATTAGGCCTAGGCTAGACCTCTTCGTGTATTTCTTCACCGTCAAGCGTGAAGCCAGAGCCAGTAAAGAGGAACTTAGAAATTGTGGCACCATAAGCTTCAAGATACGTCCTGGCCGGCGGTTCCCCGACATCGTCGGTCACGAGTCCTACAAAAACTGGCAGCACACTTACTTCTACGGCCCAAATATCCCTCTGGCCGGCCGAGAAGTATCGTATCCGGACTTCGTCGATGGAGCCGCCGCTGAAGCCTCGTCATGGATATCACAGGCCTCCCTTCCCTCCGACCTCGATGCTTCCCGCGCCATACGGCGGATAGAGTGGCTTGTAGAGACGGGTTTGACCGGCTTGGACCTAGCCATGTGCTGGTTCATCAGGCGAATCCAACCTCTGCAGCACCGCGCGAAGCTAATGCACGAGTATACCAGCGACAGAAGGGATAGCCTCCGCATCTCTGTGGATAACTTCTCGAGCGACTCCGTCAAGCTCCGCCTTAAGGACATCGTCAAGGTGAAGGACAAAAGACGTGGCTTTACCATCACCTATGACATGTTCGTAGACGGCAAGTGCCCAAAGGTATTTGTTTATTTTCCGTTGTGACATATACTCCAGTTCTTCCGTCTAGCCATTTTCATCTCATCTAACACGGTAACTTCTCACTTAACAGCTTAGCGATCTAGAGGAGGACAGCATGGCTGCCCAAATCTACTATCCAAAGATGAAGGAAGTCACGGTCGTGTCCGACGACGATGCTCCATTGGCGCGAAAGCGGAAGAGCTCCACGTCTGATGCTACCGATGGAGGTAAGGAGAAGAAGACGGAGGGTGGAGCCTCCAAGAAGACTACCACCGCTCTGGAGGTGGAGAAAAGAAAACTACCGGGATCCCTTTTGCCAAAGCACCTCCACTTGTGTAAGCTTCTTTTCCTCCGACATTGTCTATTCATCTGTCTTGTTCCTGTACTTATGCACTTTGCACGTTTCAGGAAGAAAGCCACGACCAGCCTAAAGAAGACCTCCAAAACATTGGGGGCTTCTAGAACCATTAAGGACATGCTGCATCGTGACACATCTCCCGCCATCGCCCCTGTCACTCCCTCCGTCAAGCCCTCGTCTGCCCCGACAAGCTCACAAGCTAAGGAGGCATCTGGCCCTTCCGCCATGGAAGTGGACTCAGGTGCCTCTACCGAGGTCGCTGTTGTCGGTGAGCAGGCGACGCAGGAGAGTGCCGTCCACCAAATGGCTGAAGCTCCGGCTAAGGGTGCCATCGGTAGCGGTAAGGCGGTGGTGGAAGCAGGTACTTTTGTCGTAGGCGGCGCACCCGCACCCAAGAAAGCCATAGTTTATCCAAAGATTGTCTACCCGGTACTTACGCCGGATAGCACTACTTTGGCTCCTGGTGTGACGCCGACATCTCCGACGTGCGGTCTAGAGGAGCTCCTCCGTCAAGCAGAGATCTTGCAAGGAAACAACGTATCCTCTGGCAAGCTGCTGGCCGAGAGTGCTACTAACCTCAAGATCATTGCACTTGTAAGTTTTATTTGTCTTTTGCATTTCATATGAGTATCCTACTGTAGCCCCCGAGGATGTAGACGAAAAACCATAGGTCTTTGCGTCTAGATGCTCTAAGAGTGACTAAGCTAGAAAACTTCTCACTGTAGCCCCCAAGCATATAGGTGGAATGAAATATTCCGACTAAATGCTTTAAGAGTAGCATACGCAATGTTTATTAATTTCAATACTATAGCCCCCAAGCCTCTAGTTGAAACTGAATTAGTTCCGACTAGATGCTTAAAGAAAAGCTAAGCATATATTCGAGTTAAAAAAACTTTATATTATAGCCCCCAAGCTTATAATCGAGAACTGAATTAGTTCCGACTAGATGCTTAAAGAAAAGATAAGCATATTGCTAAGTTAAAAACTCTTCGCTGTAGCCCCCGAGCGTCTAGGTGTATTTTTTCCGGCTAGATGCTCCAAGCAGACCAAACAACGTTTAACTTTTTCCTTTTTTCCATAGAACGAGAATGCTCGGAGGAGCTTGGCCAACGACAAGTATCAGAAAATGTGCACAGACTTGGAAGCTGAAAAGGGTAAAACTGCCTTCTTGAAGGAACAGATCACCAAGAGCAAGCGTCTGTTTTCTTTTTCGCATTCCGACTTGGTTTTGTGCCCGTATTCTCTGAGTACTCACTGTGTACTTTGCTTTCTCCGATTTGCAGAAACCATTGCCAAGGCCAAGGACATTGTCGAGCAATCCAAGCACATTCAAGAGCTGGATAGCGAGAACAAGATCCTTAAGAAGGAGACGAAGGACATGCTGAAGATGCATGAAGAATCCATGAAAGTCCTGCAGGATTCCGCCACCGAGGAAATCAACCGCTTGAAGGAGGCGATCGCGATCTTAAAAGATTAGAAGAAAGCTGCCGACGAGCAGAATCAACGCCATCATGAGGCGTATAAGCTCCTCCAACAAGAAAATGAATCCTTGGCGGATACCCTCTGGCAGGCTGAGGCCAGCATCTTCAGTAAGTTTTTGTCCGCCTTGGATTTTCTGTAGTCTGGATACTTTGAATTTTTGAACTCATCTGTTCCTTGTTGGAATTTGCAGCTCCTATGGGTTTAACCCGTTCGCCTCCTTCAAGCTAATGCCCGTCCAGCCAAGGAATGCATGGTTCTTGCCGGCAACTTCATCAACACCGCCATCACGCAAGCCAAAGAGATTTCCAAGCCCCTCCAAATTAATATCAAGGCGTCACACTCTGTGGCGAAGTACTCGGAGATTCTGTGCCGAGCCCCCGAGCGTATCACAAGCTGGAAAGCTTCATGTGCATGGGCTGGTGCAAGGATGGCGCTGTCCATGGTCAAGGCACACTATGAAGATGCCGACATCGACACGGTGACCTCTGGTATTCCCGACGTAGATGACAATGGCAAAGAGATTTAATCACGAATCCATCTTGTCATCACTCGCGGGCTATGACACTAGAGTTGCCGAGTTAGTCGATGTTAACGTCTTCGTGCCAATGAACACCATCGATGGCGGCAACCAAAGCTCTTCCGAGTCTCTTCACACCACCGACTTCGAGGGTGGTTCTCGTGCTGCTACTGATGATGCTGCTTCCAAGTCGCCTACGCCAAAGCAATGAAAACAATCTTGTAATATTTGTTTCATCTTTGATGCGTATGCGGAAAAAACTATGTATTTAATCTTAAGGCGGAAAAGAATGTTGTATGTCCTGCTACTTAAGAACCAGCTTCCAGCATGTATATATTTTTTAAGCAAGTGTTGGCTTATCCATTAGTTTGGTTCTTAAGCTTAACCTTTCGTGAGTCGGAAGACTCGTTGTCGGAACCATGCGCTCAGGTGATGATACCCAATGGCACCGTCAATAACCTAAGCACAAAATCGCCGACAATAAGTGACAGAAGTCACTACTCCAGAATCCGCATAAAAACGACAAAGAACGTGTAGACCAGAAAACTTAAGCTAATGCCCATAGGCGGAATTTTCACAAGTGCAATCACAAAACTTGTGCATAAAGGTTTTACATGATCCAAAAATGAACACTAAAGGAGGTAAAAGACTCATAAATATGAGTGAACCAGAGAGCTTTATTTCATTGATCATATAAGAGGTACACAATTAGATAAAAAATGCTAAGTGTAAAAAGGACGTAGCTGTGCTATGTTCCATGGCCGATCAAGCTCCGGGTAGTCATCATCCGGGTCACGTTGCTTACGCTTATGATCCTTGTTGGGTCTATCCTTTAGTTCACGATTGTCAACAAGGTAGTAAGACCCATTGAGCAGCGCCTTGCTTATGATGAACTGTCCTTCCCATGGCGGGGATAATTTGTGTGACTTCTTCTGCTGAAGTCGGAGCACCAAATCCCCCTCTTTAAACGAGCGATGCCGAACACGGCAACTATGGTAGCTGCATAGCTTCTGCTGGTAGATGGTGGATCTTTGGCATGCCAAAACACGCTCCTCCTCGAGAAGGTCCACATCTAGGCGTCTGGATTCTTCAGCGTCATCTTCGTCGTAGGCAGCAACTCTTGGTGCATCGTGAAGGATGTCGGAAGGTAGCACTAGGAGAAAAAGGGTCTTCGGTTCGATCTAGAGTCTAACACTAGTCCTGATTTGTTCCGGGTCGGGACTAGTATGAGCTCTAGTCCCGGTTCGTACTGTTTTCGGTGGCTAGGAGCCCGATGAAACTCTAGTCCCGTGTCGTTTCAGACCTTTAGTCCCGTGTCATGATATGGCCCGGGACTAAAGGGGTTCGGGCACGGGCAACACCCTTTAGTCCCGGGTTGTGATACGGCCCGGGACTAAAGGGGTGCGGGCCCCGGCAGGAAAACTTAAATTGGCTATAACTTTTGCGTACGATATCAGAAAAAAATGTACAACCTATCAAAATGTGTGGAAAAAAATTGTGAGTTCGATTTCAAAGGCTGTTTTAGATTATTTTAGATTTTTAAAATTCGAAAAGAAAAAAGTTATTGAAAAAATTATTTTTTTGCAATTTTATTTATTCCATATTTGGATTCCTCACATTTTTTCTGATAATTATGGATATATTATTTGTCGAATTTCGATTTACAGTTTTAAAGATATTATTTATGCCATATTAAATGAATAAATGGCAAAAAAAGAATAAAGTATTAATTTATTTGGTTTTTTACTTTCATTGGATTAAAATATTATTATTACTTATTTTTTGTTGTTTACTAAAATAGTTGTTTGTAATTTCAAAAAATAAATATGTATGGCATATTGATATGGGCTAATAGGATAGATATTGTAGTGTTGACAACAAGGTACAAATGGGCTTCACGCGAGGACATCCTGATGGAACAGAGAAGTTAAGTGTGCTGAGGGTGGAGTAGTGCTAGGATGGGTGACCGACTGGAAAGTTTATCGTAAGTGTAATTTGAACTAAGATTAGATAAAGTTAGTACTAAAAATGTTCCAAGTGAGAGGATTACGAGCCAAACAATTCAAAAGTTCAAGAAAAAAATTGAAAAAAAATAAAAAAATATTTAAAAAAAGATCTTTAGTCCAGGGCCGTATTACAACCCGGGACTAAAGGTCCTTCGTCCCCCTGCTATAAAAAAGGCCATGCGGTGGCCCATGCGGTGACATCTAGTCCCGGGTTGTAACAAAGCGGGACTAGAGATAGGGGCAAACCGAGACTATAGGCCCTTTTTCTACTAGTGCAGGATGGCTTCTGCTCCATCTGCCATGAAGTAAGGGGTGTAGCCGGTGGATCTGTTGGGTGTAGTTCGTAAAATCCACAGCACAGATGGCAATTCTTCCGCCCAGGCTCCAGCTGCTCTATGTAGCGGTGCTTCAAGACGTGGCTTGATTCCCTGTAGAATTAATCCATTGGCTCGCTCAACCTGACCGTTGGATTGTGGGTGTGCCATAGATGCAAGGTCTAGTCGGATGCCCTTCTCCCAACAATAAGCCTCCACTTCTCCGAGTGACAAGTTGATGCCGTTGTCGGTGATAATGCTATGTGGGAGACCAAATTTCACCACTAGATCCCGGACAAACCTGAGGGAAGTTGCCTCATCAAGCTTTCTAATGGGTTTAGCTTCTATCCATTTAGTTAATTTATCAACAGCTACAAGCAGATGCGTAAACCCACATGGTGCCGTTTGTAACAGTCCCACCATGTCTAGCCCCCAGACTGCAAACGGCCAAGTTATTGGTATTGTTCGCAATTCTTCAGCCGGAACATGTGGTTGTCGGGCATAATACTAGCATCCCATACATGTCTCAACAAGCTTGTCGGCGTCCGCCTTCGCGGTCAGCCAGTAGAATCCTTGCCGGAAGGCTTTCACGACCAACGATTGAGGAGCGGCGTGATGCCCGCAATATCCGAGATGGATTTCGCGTAGGATTTCCATACCTTCTAGCTGGGAAACACACTTTAGGTATACACCAGTAGTGCTCCTTTTGTAGAGTTGCCCATTGATTATGGTATAACCCTTTGCTCGTCGTACTATTTGCCGTCTTTCAACCTCGTCGTCGGGCAAAGTTCCGTGTTCGAGATATTTCATGAACGGTTTTGTCCAAGCCGAAGGGACCTTTGTCGTCATGTTGACGAAAGAGTCAGCTCTATCCGGGTTGTCGATGTCGGCTCCCTTCACGGATGGTGTGCACAGATGCTCTAGGAAAACTCCTGGCGGAATTCGTTTGCACCCTGATCCAAGCTTAGATAGTAGATCGGCCGCCTCGTTTTGCTCCCTAGGTACATACTTGACTTCGTAGCCCAAGAAGCTCTTGGCTATCTCGTCCACTTCGTCTCGATATGCCGCCATCATAGGGTTCCACGCATTCCAGGTGCTAGCCACCTGCTGGGCAACCAAGTCGGAATCTCCACAGCAATCTATGCGCTTAATACCAATATCCTTGGCTACACGTAGTCCGTGAATGAGTTCTTCATACTCCGCCATGTTGTTTGTAGCCTCGAAGTGGATCTGCAGAACGTAGTGTAGCTTGTCTCCTATTGGTGACTGTAGAAATACACCAGCCCCCGAGCCGTTGAGCAACTTTGATCCGTCAAAGTGCATCACCCAGTACTCTGGTTCCGGCAACGAAGTAGCATCTAGCATCTCCGTCCAATCTGCAACAAAATTCGCCAAGGCTTGTGATTTGATAGCGTCGCGTCTCTTGTAGGTGATCTCGAAGGCAGCAAGTTCAATGCCCCACTTCGCGACTCTTCCCGTAGCGTCACTGTTGTTGATTATGTCGGATAGTGGAGTCTTGCTCACCACTGTGATTGGGTGCTCCTGAAAGTAATGCCTCAGCTTCCGAGAAGCAAGGAATACTCCATAAGCTATCTTCTGGTAGTGCGGGTAACGCTGCTTGGACTCCGTCAGGACCTCGCTTACATAGTAAACTGGTCATTGAAATCCGTGCTCATAGCCTGGTTCCTTCCGTTCTACCACGACGACGATGTTGGTTACCCGGTTGGTTGTCGCCATGTAGATTAACAGGGTCTCTCTAGGCTCGGGCGCTGCAAGGATGGGCGCTGAGGAGAGAATCTCCTTGAGCTGCTTCAATGCTGCATCTGCTTTGTCTGTCCACGTAAATTTGTTCGCCTTCTTCAGCAACTTGTACAGCGGCAGAGCCTTCTCTCCAAGTTGGCTGACGAACCGACTAACTGCTGCAACACAACCTGTTAGTCATTGAATGTCCTTTAGGCATGTCGGACGGTTTATGTTTAAGATGTCCTTGATTTTCTCCGGGTTGACGTCGATTCCACGCTGGGAAACGATGAAACCCAACAATTTGCCAGCTGGAACCCCGAAGACGCACTTCTTAGGGTTAAGCATCATGTTGTATTTCCAGAGATTGTCAAAGGTTTCTTTTAAGTCGGAGAATAAGTCATTTGACTTTTTAGACATCACCACGATATCGTCCACATAGGCGTGGACGTTCCGGCCAATTTGGTCGTGTAGGCAACGTTGCATTGTCCGCTGGTACGTAGCACCTGCGTTTTTTAGCCCAAAGGGCATCGTGACATAGCAAAACGTGCCATATGGGGTAGTGAACGAAGTGGCCAATTGCTCCGACTTCCTCATCTTGATCTGGTGGTATCCTGAGTATGCATCGAGAAAACACAAAAGTTCTGAGCCAGCCGCCGAGTCAATGACTTGGTCAATGCGAGGGAAAGCAAACGGATCTTTGGGACACGCTTTGTTTAAGCCGGTGTAATCAACGCACATTCTTAATTCTTTGGTTCCCTTTTTAGGGACA
Source organism: Avena sativa (assembly GCA_916181665.1). Lineage (NCBI taxonomy): Eukaryota > Viridiplantae > Streptophyta > Magnoliopsida > Poales > Poaceae > Avena > Avena sativa. The sequence continues at coordinate 387,061,235 of OV702297.1, read as the reverse complement.
AGTACAGGATTGGCCACCCATCGGGTGTGAAGGACTTCTCGGATAAATCTAGCCTTAAGTAGCCTAGATATCGCTTTGCCAATGGCGCGTCTCGTCTCCGAAGCGTCGTAGAGGTTGTTTCACTGGTTTGCATTTTGGATCAATGTTTAAGCTATGCTCGGCAAGTTCCCTAGGTACACCTTTCATGTCGGCAGGTTGCCAGGCAAAGATGTCCCTATTCTCACGGAGGAACTCGACGAGCGCGCTTTCCTATTTGGGATCCAGGTTCGTCCCAATGGCGGTGACCTTGGAGGCATCGCCTACCACAAGTTCCACCGGCTTGGTCTTGATGGCGGCCTTGAATGCAGGAGCGGAGTCGGAGATCTGCTTCTTCGACGCGGGCATCTCTGAGTCATCGACCTTGCTCTGGATCTCTTTGGATTCTTCGTTGTAGAGGACAGCTTCCGCGAAGGCTGCTTCGTTAATATCGCAGTCCCTTGCCTTGGTAAAGCTTCCGGATACGTTGATGACACCGTTTGGTCCGGGTATCTTGAGTTTGTTGTAGACGAAGCATGGTTTGGCCATGAACGTGTGGAATATGTCGCGGCCTAATATGACGTGGTACACGCTCTTGAAGGGGACCACCTCAAAGGTCATGCGCTCTTGGTGGTAATTATTAACATCGCCAAAGGCAACCTGAAGTGTAATGCACCGAAGGGACGGAGCCTCCCGACCAGGAACTACGCCGTGGAAGATGGTGTTGGTCCACCTTAGGTTTCCCTCCGTCAAATTCATCTTCTGCAGTGTATCCAGGTACATGATGTTGATGCTGCTTCCACTATCCACCATACACTTGGTGAACTCCACGCCGTCAATCAAGGGGTTGATGACCATGGCGTATTGGTTCTCCATAGGAACAAGGTCTGGGTGGTCCATCCTGTCCCAAGTAATTGGAACCTCCCAGCGCAGGTACTAGGGAACTGGGGGTAGAGTAGCCATCAGGATCCTCATAGAGGTCTTCTATTGTCAGAAGGTGGGGGTGCCAAGGAAAGTGTGGTAGACTGGCGCCTTTTTCACGAAGGTTTTTTTGCCTTTGTCGTCGCTCTTGGCGGCGTGCTTGGGGTCAACGTCCTCGTCCATGTCACTTGAATCCTTGGACTCCTCCTCCTTCTTCTTCCCCTTGCCCTTGCCTCGCGGTCTGTTCTTCCGGCTTCGCTTGTATCCGGACTCCGGGTCTTCCTTGAGGTCGTTGACGAACTTGCCGTGTCGATTGGTATGGGTGGCCTTGCCGTTGACATCGAGGTGTATGAGGCACGGCATATCGCGGTACTCCTCGTATGTTTGGGGAACGCGGAGCGGCACCGAGGTAGTTTCGCTTCCTCGTCGCTGCCCACAACCAGCTCCCCTTCCTCGACCATGTTGTCCGCCATCACCTCGTCCTGCAAAATTCATAGCGACCATGTCGGTAGATTGCTTTTCTTATGGAGCAGTTTTCCGCTTTATACTGCTTTCTCTCCGACCTTGAGTTGGAACGGCCATTGCTGGCAAGGAGCTATGAGCATCATCGTCGGCAGCTGCGAACTCACTAGCCAACTGAATCATCTGGTTCAAAGTCAAGCTGGTGATTGTCCTACAAGCGCTTCAGTTTATGTCGATGCAATGTGCCCCTTTCCAATCCGTCGATGAAGGCGGCCATGGCGGTCTGGGCGTGCACTCCTGCGCAGGAATTCTTCATGTCCAGCCAGCGGGAGAGGTAGGCGAGAGATGTCTCGTCTTTCTCTTTCTCTTGCACGCATCGCTGTAGATCGCCAACAGTGCAGGGACGCGTATTTGTACCCTGAAAGTTCTTGGTGAATGCTCATGTTCAACCAATTGCAGATGGATTTCTCCGGCAAGTCATCGATCCATTGACAGGACGTGGCCGCCAACATTAATGGGAGGTACTTGACAGCGATGTTGGGGTTGCCTCCGGCAATCTCCACCGCGTTGCCGTAGTCCTGCAACCATGTGGCTAGATTGGCGGTACCGTCATAGGGCTTGATGGTCTTGTCGATCCAGAAACCCTTGGGGTAAGTTGCGAACCGTATTGCAGGTCCAAAGCAACGTGGTCCCAGGTATGGTCCTTCTCGGGCCTCGTGGATCTTATCGATCCGTGAATGTGCGTCGTATGGCTCCGAGTTCTTCTTCTTGTCAATAGGGGATGGGATGCGTGAGCGACGCGGGCCTCCTCCGCCATGGTTACTGCTAGGTGGTGACAGAGGCGGAGGTGGTGGTGGGTTAGCCTTCTTGCTGTTACCCTCCTGCGATGCCTCACGGCTGTCACGGTTGCTTGTAGGATGCGGAGGGTCATGGCTGACCTGCTCTTGTGTCCTTGGTTGCGCTCTCCATCATGACGGGTCTGCTCCATGTTGTCGCGGATGACGATGCCGCACTGCCTTGGCGGGGGCATATCCGTATGATGGTGAGCCTTGGGGTCTTCGCGATGTCGGGGGGATCGAGGCGGTGGCGATGGGCGACGAGGTCGGGCCTTTTCTCCATGGCTAGAGGATATGGGAATAACATCCTTCCTGTTGCGCGCATCCCTCCGTCTTTGTTCTGATGAACCCGTCTAAGACCCGACATCAAGAGATCTGTCCCTTGGCGGCTTATGCTGGCTAGACTGGCAAAGCGCTGGGTCGGACTCAAGCCTCTGAGAGGTGGCCTTTTCCTGCTGCTTCACCGCCTTGGCCACTAGGTCGTAGACCTGTTCCACTGCCTCGGGCGATCTTGTTGGAGATATTCCCTAGAGGCAATAATAAATGTAGTTATTATTATATCTTTGTGTTTATGATAAATGTTTACATTCATGCTATAATAGTATTGACCAGGAAACATTAATACTTGTGTGATTTGTAAACTAAATTAGAGTCCCTAGTAAAGTCTCTTCATAATACTAGCTTGATGGTTAATAGATGATTGTGGTTTCCCTATCATGAACATTGAGATGTTATTAACAACAAGATCATATCATTAGGAGAATGGTATGATGGACATACTCCTATAGATAAGCGTAGCATAAAGATCAAGTCATTTTAATAGTTCAATTGCTATAAGCTTTCTAATACATAGTAACCTAATTCCTTCGACCATGAGATCATGCTTATCAGCATCACCGGAAGGATGCTTTGATGACATCAAACACCACACCGTAACTGGGTGGCTATAAAGGTGGCATTGAGTGTTCAGAAAGTATGGGTTGAGACACATGGATCAAGAGTGGGATTTGTCCATCCATATGACGGATAGATATACTCTGGGCCCTCTCGGTGGAATGTCATCCAATTAGCTTACAAGCATGTGACTGGCTTACAAGGGATCACATACCACGGGAACGAGAAAAGAGTACTTATCGGTAACGAGGTTGAACTAGGTATGCAGAGATACCGACGATCAAAACCTTGGATAAGTAAACTATCGTGAGACAAAGGGAAATTGGTAAGTGGTTCATTCAATTGCAAAGTAATCCTAGAAATATGTGGGAGCCATATGAATTTCCAGATTCCTCTATTGGTTATTGTTCAGAGAAGTGTCTCGATCATGTCCGCATAATTCACGAACCGTAGGGAGACACACTTAAGGATTCGATGTTGTTGAGTAGTTATGGAATGGTGAGTAAGAGACTGAATGTTGTTCGATGGGATCCGGGATATCACGAGGAGATCCGGAATGGTCCGGAGAATAAGATTCATATAAGGAAAGTCCTATTTCGGAGTTGGGGAATGATTCCGGTGTTTTCATCGGGAATGTTCTAGAAGGTTCCGGAAGGTCCGGCACTCCGGAGGGGAAGGGTAAATGAATGTGTCATGATAATGTGGAATGGTTGCATCATGTACTAGGTATCATGGCTGAGCAAAATAAAGGGATAAATCAAATCCTAGTTTGAAAAGTCAAACGCCAATTTGAAAAGTCAAACAACAGTTTTGCTTGGTGGAGGGAGAGTAGGAAACCTACTTGGGGAGGAGTTCCTCTCCCTCCACCCGCCGGCCAAGGAGGACAACTTGGGGGAGGACTCCCTCCCCTTGGTTGGCGCCCTCCCACCTATAAAAGAAGGGGCAGGGGTGCCCCCTCTTCCCTACACCCAACACCACCCAAACCCTAGCCCTAAGCCAACGGCGCCACCACCCCTGCTGCCGCCGCCTAGGGCACCACAAACTCGCCGAGTTGGGGTGAACCCTAACCCTAGACATCGGCTAGACTCCTCCCTTGGTGCCCTCTAAACCCTAGATCGCCAAGGCCTCTCTCATAGTCCACCATACTCGCTCCGGCTTAAGGCGAAGCCCTGCGAGATCTCCCCTCTACTTCCGGTACCACGCCATCATGCTGCCGGAATCGCGAGGAGAGTGCTACAACCTCCGCTGTCTGCTGGAACAAGGGAGAGGAAGGTCTTCATCGAGTACCGAACGTGTGACCGACTGCGGATCCATATGAATTTCCAGATTCCTCTATTGGTTATTGTTCGGAGAAGTGTCTCGATCATGTCTGCATAATTCACGAACCGTAGGGAGACACACTTAAGGATTCGACGTTGTTGAGTAGTAATGGAATGATGAGTAAGAGACCAAATGTTGTTCGGAGTCTCGGATGGGATCCGGGATATCACGAGGAGATCCGAAATGGTCCGGAGAATAAGATTCATATAAGGAAAGTCCTGTTTCGGGGTTGGAGAATGGTTCCGGTGTTTTCATCGGGAATGTTCTAGAAGGTTCCGGAAGGTCCGGCACTCCGGATGGGAAGGGTACATGAATGTGTGATAACAAGTTGGAATGGTTGCATCATGTACTAGGTGTCATCGCTGAGCAAAATAAAGGGATAAATCAAATCGTAGTTTGAAAAGTGAAACGCCAATTTGAAAAGTCAAACGGCTATTTTGCTTGGTGGAGGGAGAGTAGGAAACCTACTTGGGGAGGAGTTCCTCAACCTCCACCCGCAGGCCAAGGAGGCCGACTTGGGGGGGGACTCCCTCCCCTTGGACGGTGCACTCCCACCTATAAAAGAATGGGCAGGGGTGCCCCCTCTTCCCTACACCCAACACCACCCAAACCCTAGCCCTAAGCCAACGGCGCCACAACCCCCTGCTGCCGCCACCTAGGGCACCACCAACTCACTGAGTTGGGGTGAACCCTAACCCTAGCCGCCGGCTAGACTCCTCCCTTGGTGCCCTCTAAACCCTAGATCGCCAAGGCCTCTCTCATAGTCCACCATACTCGCTCCGGCTTAAGGCGAAGCCCTGCGAGATCTCCCCTCTACTTCCGATACCACGCCGTCGTGCTGCCGGAATCGTGAGGAGAGTGCTACAACCTCCGCTACCTGCTGGAACAAGGGAGATGAAGGTCTTCATCGAGTACCGAACGTGTGACCGACTGCGGAAGCTCTACCGGAACGCAGCGTCGTAAGGATCGTCTACATGATCTTGAGATCGGCAAGAGTACGACTACATCACCCACGAGAATCTGCTCTCGTTAAACACTTTGGAATCTTCGAGGGTGAGTTCCTCTATCGACTCGTTGCTACAATCTAGTAGATAGATCTTGGCTTGTTTGTTTGCATGCGGTAGAACTTTTTTGTTTTTCCATGCTACGAACCCCTACAGTGGTATCAGAGCCGTGTCTATATATAGATCTGTTGCACGAGTAGAACACAATGGTCATTGTGGGCGGTGGTGCTTTTATTATCAATTGCTTCTTGTGTACTTTGCATCTTGCGGTATGATGGGATGAAGCGGCCCGGGCTAACCTTACATGACATTGTTCATGAGACTTGCTCCACGCTCAACATGCAACTTGTATTGCATAAGTGGCTTTGCGGGTGTCTGTCTCTCCCATTATAGTATATATCCAATTTACAACAGGCACTTGATAGTTCAAAGATCAACGTTGTGGTTCTTGTTCGTAAGTTAGAACGACACTTATTGAAAGCCCCAAACCACGTAAAATATGCAAAGAAAATTAGAGGCGTCTAACTTTGTTTTGCTGGGGTGTGCTGTGATGTGATATGGCCATGATTGTGATTATATTTGATGTATGCAATGTTCCTTATTGTAAGTTGGCAACCGGCAGGAGCCATATGGTTGTCTTTAAATTCTGTTAAGACCCGCGTGTCTATTCAAAGTAGTTGTAATAGTTGGAGCTGGTGGACGACAACCATGAAGCGGCGCCATTGACCTTGATGCCATACCGGTGATGATGGAGATCATGTTCGTGCTTGAAGATGGAGATCGGAAGCACAAGAAGAAAGTCCATATCATATCACATATTATGAATTGCATGTGATGTTAATCCTTTATGCATCTTGTATTTCTTAGTTAACGACGGTAGCATTATAAGATGATCCCTCATGCACATAAATTTCAAGTTTTAAAGTGTTCATCCTTAGTAAGCACCGTTGCTAAAGCTTGTTGTTTCGAAGCACCACGTGATGATCGGGTGTGTTAGATTCTGCAAGTGTATACAACATGAGCAAGCTAGATTTGCTCATGCAGAAGCTAAGGTTTGATCTTGACGAGCCTAGCATGTACATACATGGTCTCGGAACACGGATCACCGAAAGGTAAAGCATGAATCATATAGTAGATATGATGAACATGTCGATTGTTCGCCATTGAAGCTACATCAACTCTCGTGATGATCGGTTTTGATGTGGTGGATTTGGTTCGTGTGATCACTAAAACAATGTGAGGGATATTGTTTTGAGTGGGAGTTCACCTAGATTAATTTAACTATTAATTAGAACTCAATTTGTCATAAACTTAGTCTAAACTATTGCAAATATGTTGTAGATCAATGAAGGCCCCTACCATCAATTTTAATGCGTTCCTAGAGAAAGAAAAGTTGAAAAACAATGGAAGCAACTTCACGGATTGGTTCCGCAATTTGAGGATTGTCCTCAATGCTGGTAATTTGACCTATATGCTGCATGCACCGCTGGGTGACCCACCTGCAGCTAATGCTACCGATGAAGTAAAGAATGTTTACCTCGCTTGGAAGAATCAGTACTCCACAGTTCAGTGTGCTATCTTGTATGGTTTGGAATCAGAGCTTCAGAAAAGGTTTGAGAACCATGACCCACATGATATTGTCCGTGAACTCAAATTGATATTTGAGACTCACGCGGCAGTTGAGAGTTATGAGGCTTCTGAAAAGTTCTTTAACTGCAAGATGGAAGAGGGCAGCTCCGTCAGTGAGCACGTGCTTAAGATGTCTGGGCACGCAAACAAACTCCAAAGCTTGGTTATAGTGATTCCTAATGCTTTGGGGATTTACCATGTCCTCCAATCACTGCCACCAAGTTACAAGAACTTTGTGATGAACTACAATATGCAAAGCATGAACAAGACGTTGCCAGAACTCTTCTCCATGTTGAAATCTACAGAAGTGGAGATCAAGAAAGAGCATCAAGTGTTGTTGGTCAATAAAACCACCAAATTCAAAAAGTCAAGTCTAAGCAAAAGGGAATCTTCAAGAAGGGTGGTAAGAAAGTTGCCGCACCGACGAAGAAGACCAAAGCTGGACCTAAGCATGATACTGAGTGCTTTTACTGCAAGGGAGAGGGTCACTGGAAGCGGAATTGCCCAAAGTACTTAGCGGATTTGAAGAACAGCAACATCAAGAAGAAAGGTATATCCGATATACATTTTATTGATGTGTATCTCACTAGTACTCGTAGTAGTGCCTGGGTATTTGATACTGGTTCGGTTGCTCATATTTGTAACTCGAAATAGGTACTGCAGAATAAACGGAAGCTAGCGAAGAACGAGGTGACGATGCGCGTTGGAAATGGATCAAAGGTTTATGTGATCTCGGTCGGCACGCTACCTCTTCATCTACCATCGGTGATGGGGATATGCCTACCAGGGTATACTCAGCAGGACGTTTCCGACTGGCCCAAGAATTGGCGAGTAGGCCTGCAGGACGACGACTGGATCAAGGCCTGGCGTGGATCCAAGCGACTGGAAGCTGAAGGCCCAGGAGAGTAGATAGGCCCAATCGGATTAGGTTAAATGAGTGCCGAAACCTTAACTGATTCAGTTAAGATATGTAAACCCTAAGGGGGGTGAGTCTATATAAACCTCCCTACAGGGCGTGTAGAGGAGACGTTCCATCATCCACCCAAGCGACTCGCCGCCTAGCCGTCGAGCTCGCCCCTTTGTACTTCCATCATAATACAATCTAGCACGAGTAGGTCTTTACCCTCCGGGGGGCCGAACCTGGGTAAAACCCTGTGTCTCCGCCCTCATCTCGCAACGCAGATGGCTGGCCGCCTTTGCCCTTCGTTCTACTACTCGCTGCCGATTGAAGCGTCTGCCGTGGTCATTCCCACGTCAGTGGCGCCCACCGTGGGGCCTGGCCGGTCTGGCCGGTGTTCTGCGGCGAGATCCAATCTGCCCATCAACGAGTCGGTCGCCACCAGCCACATGATAGCGATCGGCGAGATGCTCCAGATCTTGCCGAGCAGCTACGTCCCGGCGGCGCGACCCGCCACGCACAACATGATCTTGCCAGTCGGCACGATCAGCCTCTTCGTCGGCCTCACCGACGTCATCGTCTCGGAGGACTCGGCTCGCATCCGCGAGTCTCCGCCACGCGACCGGATCTCCGAGAGCCAGGTCCGCATGATCCATCGCCTCGCCTCCGAGTACAACTTGGCCCACAGCGACGTGGCCGAAAACACCGCGGCCGCGGAAGATGCGGCCCTCAACGACGACGCCGACTCGGCGACTCCGGCGTCACTCACCGGATCCATCACCGCGGCTTCGCCCGCGGGCTCCATCACCCAGGTCTCTAACGTGGGAGACTTTGAGGATCCCTCCATCCTTGGGATCTTCGACTTCGACTCCGGGTCGGAAAACTCCACCGATCTCCGCGACAGGACCGGTCGCCACGCCGTGACCTACATGGCGACTGGCACCGATCCGTCGGAGGATCCCTTCTCCACCCCGATCCCTCCTAACGCCACGGCAACGGGGGTCGAGGAACTCAGCCTGAAGCTGGCGGAGGCAGTCCGCAAGGAGCAAGCCGAGCGCGAAAAATTTCGCCTCGAGCAGGTGACGGCGCAGGAGCTGTCACGTTACCACCAGCAGCGAATCAGGTCGCGCTTGAACCCCACCGTCCAGGGGCGCGCCCTGAACTTCGACGACGAGAATGACCCGGCCCGCGTGCCCGAACGCGCGATCTGCCAGAACGCGCCACCCGGAGGAAGCGCCCGGCCCCCGCCAGGGTCGACGGCGAACGGCGCCCCACCTCCACCCAACCGCGCACCCCCAGGGACCAGCCGCGGATCGTGGTCTCCTCACGGGAGTGAGACGCGAACGGCCTACCACTGTTCTCCACCCCGATAGACAACCTCGTGGCGGGCCGAGCAGCGGCCGACAACATCACGGCCACCGGTGACGGCGCCCTACAGATCCAGTACGTCAAGGCCCTGCTCGCAAAGGCGGTCGAGCAACAAAACACAGGCGTCGACTCACATGGCCGGATGTACTCGCGTTCGTCGGGTAGCAGAGCGGCCTCAAGCGGTCGTCCATTGGCGGCAAACACCCTCAACTGCCCGCCACCCGAACCACTGCAGCTCCAACACCGACCCGCGAACGCGGCACTCTCCACCAACGACCCCAGGCCAGCGACCAACTTCGTCGCTGCCAACGGTCAGCCCGTCGACGCCCACACCCACATCATCAACAACCAAAGCTGGCGCGCACTCCAGCCCGACGACCTACGACAGACCCTAACCAATCACCGTGACGGTGAGCCGATGGGGTCGCTAAGCCGACTCGGGCCCCGGTGCTTCGGACCGATGATCCGAGGCGAAAAATACCTGGCGAACTTCAAAGCACCGAAGGAAATAGAGAAGTACGACCCTTCGTACGACCCTTCCGTGTGGCTGGACACCTACCTCATGGATATGGGGATCGCTGGCCACACCGACCTGCTAGCTGCCCGCTACCTCCCCCTGATGATGGAGGGAGCGTGCAGGCAGTGGATCAACACTCTCCCCCGGATAGCATCGATTCCTAGGAAGAGATGCGCGATGCCTTCGTCAGGCACTTCGAGGGTTCCTACACCCGCGCCACCACCATCGAGGACCTGGAGCGATGCGTCCAGGGACCCCTCAAGTCGACCCGAAGCTGGGTCCAACGGTGGCAAGAACTATGGTACAACGCGGCTGGTATCCACCCGGACACCGCGATCCACTGCTTCAACACCTCGTGCCGCTACGAGCCCTTGGTCGCCAAGCTCAAACGAGCATACCGCACACTCGACAACATACCGGACCTCCTTGAGATCGCCAAAAGGTACACAGAGGAAGACCCCAATCAGGAAACCGACGACGAGTCGGGTGGTCAACGCCGCACAAACGGCAACGACAACGGACGACGGTCCAACCTACGCTACAGCAACACTCGCCTCACCGGCAAGCACCGCAGTGACGGGCGAGTCGACTTCGTCGCCAACACTGGGCACACGCAGCGCGAGCCCAAGAGCTTTCGCCGTGACGGGGGGCAACGCCGCGACGGCGGCAACTACAAGGCAAAACCAAGGTTCGACCCCGCGGCCCTCCTTAACCAACCTTGTGCGTTTCACAGCAGGGAAGGGAAGCCCGCCACGCACACGATCGCCGACTGCCACTCTCTCAAGGAGATCGAGAAGGCACGGCGAGCGTGGGAGGACCCCGACAACAACCCGCCAAACGGCGGAAAATTCGGCAGTGTGGCTGGCTCGCTCCACACCTTCACAGGCTTCAACACGAAGCGCGAGAAGAAGGTCATCACCCGCGCCGTCGCCGTCAACACGGTGGCCCAGGTGGACGTTCCCCAGTTCCTCAACTGGTCGGAGCAGCCCATCACCTGGAGCCGCCAGGACCACTCGCCACGCATCGAGTACCCAGGCCGAGTCGCCCTGGTGGTCAAGCCCAAGGTGGGAGACTACTGGCTCCCCAAGACATTGATGGACGGTGGCAGCTCCATCAACATCCTGTACCTGGACACCTTCAGGCGACTGCGGCTCCCGCAGTCGATGGTTGAGACGACCTACACCACGTTCCACGGCATCGTCCCCGGTCGGAAGGCGTACCCGATCGGCAAGGTCATGCTACCAGTCACCTTCGCCACACCAGCAAACTTTCGTACCGAGCGGATCGTCTTCGAGCTGGTACCCTTCGACAGCCCCTACCACTGCGTCCTGGGGCTCCAAGCGTTCGCCAAGTTCATGGCAGCACCCCACTATGCGTACAACGCGATGAAGCTCCCCGGGCCGCGCGGCGTCATCACCATCAACGGAGACCCCGACATGGCTGCCGAGTGCGAGGCCAAAGGAGACGAACTCGCTGACGCCGTCATCACGGCAGAGGCCAACAACGCCGACGAGCTCGCCAAGTACGCGAGCGGGGTCAACAACGACGACCCCACCATACTCAAGAAGCCCAATTCGAAGGGCATCAACACCTCAGCCTTCGAGGCAACGACGCACATGCGCACCGTCGAGCTGGTCCCAGGCGACTCTAGCCAGACGGTGACGATCGGGATGGGCATGAGCCCAGCATAGGAAGGCGCGCTCATCGAGTTCCTCCGTGAGAACAGGGACATCTTCCCATGGAAGCCCTCTGACATGCCTGGTGTCCCTAGGGAACTCGCTGATCACAAACTCAACGCTGACCCCAAAGTGCGACCCGTTAAGCAGTCGCTGTGTCCCTTCAATGAAGAGCGCCGCCGAGCCATCGCCGAGGAGGTGCAGCGTCTACTCGCTGCAGGCTTCATCCGGCCAATAAAATACTCCAAGTGGCTGGCAAACCCAGTCCTGGTCAAGAAGAAAAATGGGACCTGGAGGATGTGTATCGACTACACAAACTTAAACAGCGCCTGCCCAAAGGAGCAATTCGTCCTCCCGCGGATCGACCAAATAATCGATTCCACCGCGGGTTCGGAGTCGCTGTGTTTCCTCGACGCCTACTCTGGGTATAACCAGATCAAAATGGATGTCGAGGACGAGGAAAAGACGGCGTTCATCACGCCATTCGGAGCCTTCTGCTACACCGCCATGACCTTCGGCCTCAAGAACGCCGGGGCGACCTACCAGCGGTGCATGCAGGAATGCCTTGCGAGCCAAATTGGCCGCAATATCCATGTCTACATCGACGACGTGGTAGTGAAGTCCGCTCGCCAGGGCGACCTACTCGCCGATCTGGCGGAAACATTCGCCAACCTGCGGAAATACAAGATAAAGCTAAACCCAGGCAAATGCACCTTCGGTGTACCAGCAGGGTAACTACTGGGATACGTCGTCTCCAAGCGCCGGATCGAGGCGAACCCCACCAAGATCGACACGATCGCCCGACTCGGCAAACCCAAGTGCCTACGCGACGTCCAGAAGCTGACCGGGCGAGTCGCGGCTCTCAGTCGCTTCATCCCCCGATTGGGCGAAAAGGCGATGCCCATGTACCGTCTCCAATCGGGATTAGTTTTATACTTAAATAATTGTTATTTGGTGCCTGCGTTGAGCATGAACATTATATCTAGATCATGTTTGTTGCGAGACGGTTACTTGTTTAAGTCCGAGAATAATGGTTATTCGATTTATATAAGTAACATGTTTTATGCACATGCACCTTTGATAGATGGTCTATTCTTATTGAATCTCGATAGTGGAAATACAATTATTAATAACATTGAAGCTAAACGTTTGAAATTGAGCGATAACTCGACCTATATGTGGCACTGTCATCTTGGGCACATTGGAGTGAAGCATATGAAGAAACTCCATTCCGATGGACTTCTTGAATCACTTGATTTCGAATCACATGAAAGATGCGAAGCATGTCTGATGGGTAAAATAACTAAGACTCCATTTTTTGGTATGATGGAGCGAGCTATGGACTTATTGGAAATCATACATACCGATATGTGTGGTCCAATGAGTGTAGCATCGCGCGGTGGTTATCGTTATGTTCTTACCTTCACGGATGACTTGAGTAGATATGGGTATATCTATTTCATGAAACATAAGTCCGAAACTTTCGAGAAGTTTAAGGAATTTCAAAGTGAGGTAGAGAATCAACATAACAAGAAGATTAAATTTCTACGTTCTGATCATGGAGGTGAATATCTAAGTTACGAGTTTGGCGAGCATTTGAAGAAATGCGGAATACTTTCACAATTGACACCGCCGGGAACACCACAGTGTAATGGTGTGTCCGAACGTCGTAATCGAACTCTCTTAGATATGGTTTGTTCTATGATGTCACTTACAGATTTACCGCTATCATTTTGGGGTTATGCATTAGAAACAGCCGCATTCACTTTAAATAGGGCACCATCTAAATCCGTTGAAACGACACCATATGAATTATGGTTTGGGAAGAAACCTAAATTGTCGTTCCTTAAAGTTTGGGGTTGCGAGGCCTATGTAAAGAAGTTACAACCGGACAAGCTTGAACCCAAAGCAGAAAAATGCGTCTTCATAGGATACCCAAAGGAAACTATTGGGTATACCTTCTATCATAGATCCGAAGGCAAAATCTTCGTTGCCAAGAATGGATCCTTTCTATAGAAGGAATTTCTCTTGAAAGAAGTAACTGGAAGGAAAGTAGAGCTCGACGAGGTTGTTGAACCTTCTGTCGAACTTGCGAGTAGAGCAGCACCAGAAGTAGTTCCTGTGGTGCCTACACCGATAAGAGAGGAAGCTAATGATGATGATCATGAAACTTCGGTTGAAGTTGCTACAGAACCTCGCAGGTCAATGAGAACTCGTACCACTCCTGATTGGTATGATCCCGTTATGAGTGTCATGTTGGTAGACAACACCGATGACCCTGCGACATATGAGGAAGCGATGATGAGCCCAGATTCCAATAAACGAGATTGGATCCATGTATGAAAACCAAGTATGGACTTTGGTGGACTTACCGGATGGCCGGAAGGCTGTCGAGAACAAATGGATTTTCAAGAAGAAAACAGATGCTGATGGTAATGTTACTGTCTATAAAGCTCGACTTGTCGCAAAAGGGTTTCGACAAATTCAAGGAGTTGACTACGATGAGACTTTCTCACCAGTAGAGAAGCTAAAGTCTGTGAGGATTATGTTAGCAATCGCTGCATATTATGATTATGAGATATGGCAGATGGATGTCAAAACATCGTTCCTCAATGGAGACATTGATGAAGAGTTGTATATGATGCAACCCAAAGGTTTTGTCGATCCTAAAGATGCTAACAAGGTATGCAAACTTCAATGGTCCATATATGGGTTGAAGCAAGCATCCTGAAGTTGGAATCAACGTTTTGATAAGGTAATCAAAAGTTTTGGTTTTATACAAACTTATGGAGAAGCTTGTATTTACAAGAAAGTGAGTGGGATCTCTATAGCATTCTTAATACTATATGTAGATGACATATTGTTGATTGGGAATGATGTAGACCTTCTTAATAGTGTCAAAGAATATTTGAATAATAGTTTTTCAATGAAAGATCTTGGCGAAGCAGCTTACATATTAGGCATAAAGATTTATAGAGATAGATCGAGACGCCTAATATCATTGTCACAAAGTACATATTTGGACAAAGTTCTAAAGAGGTTTGGAATGGAAGATAGCAAGAAAGGGTTCTTGCCCATGTTGCCCAATACGATCTTGAGTAAAACTCAAAGTCCCGCAACGGCAGAAGATAGAGAAAGGATGAGTAAAACTCCCTATGCCTCAGCCATAGGATCTCTAATGTATGCCATGCTATGCACATCCTTAAGTACTTGAGAAGAACTAAGGATATGGTTCTTTCTTATGGAGGTGATGAACAGCTCGTTGTTAATGGTTACACCGATGCTAGTTGGAACACTGATCTGGATGATTCTAAATCACAATCTGGATACATATTTACTTTGAATGGTGCAACAGTTAGCTGGAGGAGTGCAAAGCAAAGCATTGTGATGAGATCTTCAACTGAATCGGAATACATAGCTGCTTCGGAGGATTCACAAGAAGCGATATGGATGAAGGAGTTCATTATAGAGCTCGGTGTGGTTCCAAGTGCGCTGGACCCAATGTCTATCTACTGTGATAACATGGGCACCATAGCCAATGCGCAAGAACCAAGGTCACACAAGAAGCTAAAGCACATCAAGCTACGTTTTCATGCTATTCGAGAACATGTCCAAGATGGTGACATAAAGATTTGCAAAGTACACACGTATCTGAATGTGGCGGATCCGTTGACTAAACCTCCCGAGGGCAAAACATGACCAACACCAAACTGCCATGGGTTTTCGGTATATTACCATGTAATCTAGATTAGTTGACTCTAGTGCAAGTGGGAGACTATTGGAGATATGCCCTAGAGGCAATAATAAATGTAGTTATTATTATATCTTTGTGTTTATGATAAATGTTTACATTCATGCTATAATAGTATTGACCAGGAAACATTAATACTTGTGTGATTTGTAAACTAAATTAGAGTCCCTAGTGAAGTCTTCATAATACTAGCTTGTTGGTTAATAGATGATTGTGGTTTCCCTATCATGAACATTGAGATGTTATTAACAACAAGATCATATCATTAGGAGAATGGTATGATGGACATACTCCTATAGATAAGCGTAGCATAAAGATCAAGTCATTTTAATAGTTCAATTGCTATAAGATTTCTAATACATAGTAACCTAATTCCTTCGACCATGAGATCATGCTTATCAGCATCACCGGAAGGATGCTTTGATGACATCAAACACCACACCGTAACTGGGTGGCTATAAAGGTGGCATTGAGTGTTCAGAAAGTATGGGTTGAGACACATGGATCAAGAGTGGGATTTGTCCATCCATATGACGGATAGATATACTCTGGGCCCTCTCGGTGGAATGTCATCCAATTAGCTTACAAGCATGTGACTGGCTTACAAGGGATCACATACCACGGGAACGAGAAAAGAGTACTTATCGGTAACGAGGTTGAACTAGGTATGCAGAGATACCGACGATCAAAACCTCGGATAAGTAAACTATCGTGAGACAAAGGGAACTTGGTAAGTGGTTCATTCAATTGCAAAGTAATCCTAGAAATATGTGGGAGCCATATGAATTTCCAGATTCCTCTATTGGTTATTGTTCAGAGAAGTGTCTCGATCATGTCCGCATAATTCACGAACCGTAGGGAGACACACTTAAGGATTCGATGTTGTTGAGTAGTTATGGAATGGTGAGTAAGAGACTGAATGTTGTTCGATGGGATCCGGGATATCACAAGGAGATCCGGAATGGTCCGGAGAATAAGATTCATATAAGGAAAGTCCTATTTCGGAGTTGGGGAATGATTCCGGTGTTTTCATCGGGAATGTTCTAGAAGGTTCCGGAAGGTCCGGCACTCCGGAGGGGAAGGGTAAATGAATGTGTCATGATAATGTGGAATGGTTGCATCATGTACTAGGTATCATGGCTGAGCAAAATAAAGGGATAAATCAAATCCTAGTTTGAAAAGTCAAACGCCAATTTGAAAAGTCAAACAGCAGTTTTGCTTGGTGGAGGGAGAGTAGGAAACCTACTTGGGGAGGAGTTCCTCTCCCTCCACCCACCGGCCAAGGAGGACAACTTGGGGGAGGACTCCCTCCCCTTGGTTGGCGCCCTCCCACCTATAAAAGAAGGGGCAGGGGTGCCCCCTCTTCCCTACACCCAACACCACCCAAACCCTAGCCCTAAGCCAACGGCGCCACCACCCCTGCTGCCGCCGCCTAGGGCACCACAAACTCGCTGAGTTGGGGTGAACCCTAACCCTAGACATCGGCTAGACTCCTCCCTTGGTGCCCTCTAAACCCTAGATCGCCAAGGCCTCTCTCATAGTCCACCATACTCGCTCCGGCTTAAGGCGAAGCCCTGCGAGATCTCCCCTCTACTTCCGGTACCACGCCATCATGCTGCCGGAATCGTGAGGAGAGTGCTACAACCTCCGCTGCCTGCTGGAACAAGGGAGAGGAAGGTCTTCATCGAGTACCGAACGTGTGACCGACTGCGGAAGCGCTGCCGGAACACAGCGCTAGAAGGATCGTCTACACGATCTTGAGATCGGAAAGAGTACGACTACATCACCCACGAGAATCTCTCGTTAAACACTTTGGAATCTTCGAGGGTGAGTTCCTCTATCGACTCGTTGCTACAATCTAGTAGATAGATCTTGTCTTGTTTGTTTGCATGCGGTAGAATTTTTTTGTTTTTCCATGCTACGAACCCCTACAGATCTATCCTGTTCCAGAAGGGTCTTAGCGACGGCGAGGTTAAGGAGTAGGGTGGGCATCACCTGTTTTCCTTCACTGTCAATGTATGGCTTGGCCTGTGCCGGCTTTGAGGGAGCCCATCCTAGGTTGCACCGTACACCAGGATCGTTGATGACGCGAGCCAGAGCTTTTTTGTCCTTCTGCTGCTGTAGCAGAGTCTTGTACTCGGCCTCCATTGCTCTAGCTTTCTCTATGGATTTCTGCGCGTTGACCATATCTCGATCTAGCTTAGCGCCTTGTTCCGCGATGGCCTGCGCTTCCTCCAGCAGCTGCTGGCGCTTCTCGTCAAGCTGAGTCACGTTCCGGATATGAGCTACAGTTAGTGGCTCAACAAGGAGATTGCCGTACATCACTCTATCAGCTGGAGTAACTTGGGTGGCAGCAGACGTAGATGCCGGAGGCGGCAAGTTTGCAGTGTTGTTGTTTCTCGGGCCGGTGCCAAGTTCTTGCTGCTGCTGCACTGGGCTAGGCGGAGGAGGCATGACCTTTGCGCGATCATCGTCAGCGGCAATAAGTGGCCCCTTCCCCTTTTCCAGCGCTGTAGGCGGAGCTCGTCCGGGTTGGTATTCATCCATCGCCGTCCCAATGGTGACAAACACCTCTCGAGACGTGACGGCATTGTTGGCTTGCTCGTCGCGCGTGTACTCCTCCTCCATCTCCTACATGGCGGAGTCTAGTTCCTCTAGACTGAAATCTATCTCCTCTGAATCTGCACTGAAGTCAGCATAAAGCATGTCAATAACAGAGTCAGAGTGTGCCAGGACTTCCTCGATGATGGGCGGTGGAGGTGCAACAGCAGCAACGATGACTAGAGGTGGTGCCGTAGCTGCGACGATGGCGGCCGGAGGCGGTGGTGGTGGTGGCTGAATTGGAGGGGCTCCGTCAATGAGTGCAGGCGCTGTCTGAGCTGCCGCTTCAGCCTCCTCGTAGTTGTTGACGGTGTTCACCATGCTTTTGAAGGTAAGGCATCCTGACGCCTGCTGCCGTCTTAGAGAATGTCGGAGAAGCGTGCCATGGTCCAGTCCTTCCACAGAGTGATACATAGCATCATCATTGGGGTAGTGGGCCAGATCGGCTCGTATGCGGAGCCACCTGGCCAGGTAATCGCGGGGGTTTTCGCCCTCTCTCTGAATGCAACGCGCCAGATCGAAGATGGTAACCACGCCGACAAACTTGGATCTCTGCTGTCCAGACGCACGGGCGAAGCCGGTGGCCTTGCAGTGATCTTCCACCTTTATATCCTGCACAGGGGCGGTTTGGGTGGGCCTTGAATTTTTCCGATCTTTGCCGGCAAACTCCGAAGAGAGATCCGATATCGATCCTTCCACGAATGTATCCTGCCCGTAGGCGGTTCGTGCGGGCCTTGATGCTCCTACGACTCCTAGGGAACTAGTTCCCGAGTCGGTTTTGCCAATGAAGAGGTGGATGTCTCCGATAGGAACGATCGAGCACTGCGTAGGGTTCGTCTTTGCCAGGATCCAGAACTCGTCGGCGGGACGATCAGAATGTTGCCGGAGAAGAGAACGCGACCGATGGCTACGGTTTCACCGATTCCCGCGAAGATCTTGGTCCTCGCCCGCTGAAGAGCCTGAAGCGCCTCTTGCCCCACGGTGGGTGCCAACTATCATGGTATTGCCGACGAGTACGCCATGGAGGGGTCCTCACAGTGCGTGTTTAGAGACGTGGGTGAAGGCAGACGGTTGACGGGTACGAGGTAACACAGCTTACCCAGGTTCAGATCCCACGATGGTGGCGGAATCCTACTCCTGCTATAAATCACTATAAGGGCAATACGCCGAGTTATAGAGATAGGTTCGCTATGCGAGGTTGTATGAATCGATGCCCTAAAGGCTCCCATAGGCCTGACTTATATAGTCGCCAGGTCCTAGGCTTACAGGGAAAAGTCCTAGCCGGACAGGTTATAGAGTCCTACACAGTCTATTACTAGTCTTGTGTATCTTGCACTCCAAGGCTCCGGGTACGTCGGTGACTCCAACCGTAGCCTTCCTTTATTCGGCATGGGCCTCCCTTCTGGATCCATCTAACTGGGCCTCCCAGCAGGCCATGGGCCATGCTACCAACTGTGGGCCACCCGGGTTATCCGGATAGGAGACATGCTATGAGGATACCCATATAGCATATCCCCAACAGTGATGTTGAAGCTTGAAAGATTATACAGATCCGAGCTATTGGAGGAGCAAGGTCCTCTGGGTCCGGCATGTTTTGGACCCTGAATCATGAGGGAACCACCCGTTATGAACTTTTAGTTGCCAAGAGGCACAAGGACATACAACGGAAGTACCAAGCCATGGGATTGGTTAATCGACTATGCCACTGCAGTGAAAATTGCCGAGTGTAACTTAAGATGGGCAGTAAGATATGTACCCCAGATGTTGGAAGGGCCGGCCAGAGTATGGATGGATAACCTACCAGCAGGTAGCATCAATTGCTGGTTGGACTTTGCGGAAATGTTTGTCAGCAACTTCACCAGCATGTATAAGAGGCCTAATAGATCTCAGATACTTTCCATGTGCAAGCAAAGACCGAATGAGACTAACAGAGAATTCTTGACTCAGTGGTGTAACCTTAGGAATTCATGTGAAGGGGTGATCGAGTCACAGGCGATTGCTTGGTTTGCACAGGGATGCAAGTATGCGAGTGTGCTGTTGTAGAGGCCTGAACCCAATAAGTTACAAGTCCCTGTGTTTATAGTGCTAGTACCTGGATCGAATAGCTAGCACCCACAGTTTAAGATGTAATATGAAGAAACAAAGGTCATATTACAACTCATAACCAGGAACAAAATAGTTCATTACAATGCTCAAATGGCTATCTTATTACAGAGCAGCAGATATATCTGATAAGCATGGAGTCCTTCATCTTCATATGCCACAAGCAATCATGTTGGTTGTAGACTTCTAATCCCCACTCAACAAACTTCACTAACATCAAACAAACCTGCAACATGATAAGTTACAACAACAAGGGTCAATACATTTGAATTGTATTGGAAAGTGATATCATATTTATATGGAGAATCTAACATCTACATGAATATATGGCTAAGTGGAGTTTTGGCTGGCCTTTGCATAAAATAAGTTTTTCCCTATCCTTTGTAAAATAGTTTTATCTTTTCAAAATACTTCATCACACATGGCACACTGGATACACACGAGGTGCTACCCTTGTTCACTCAACAAGTTTTAACTTAGAGAAATTGGTATGAGGAGATTCTTTATCATTTCAATGTCTTTGATGCTCAAAATGTACATTACCGGGGACACGGCTAAGTACTTAGGTTTTACCCTCTCGAGAGCTGGTGCACTTTCCCCACAAGACTCGACATACATCGAGACGAGACTTTTCAGAAACAATCCCTCAGACCACCATGGACGCGTTCCATCGTATCATCACTACCACCAACTGTCCATCTGGCTGAGTTCTTGCAACCTAGTTGGTCAAGGCAGAGCCCATATGCCATGTGGTTACACTGGAAGCTTCTCAACACTAAACATCTCAAATATCTTTGTTCCTGGGTGGCCATCCACAAGTGAGATTCACCAGGGTAAGCCATAGAAATGGGCCCTGAGTAACCACTCAACACAAACCATAATTCCCATTCCACCCAGGTATTTCATTAACAAGTTGTTTTCTTAGTCAAAAAACATAGGCATAACTTTTCCATAATATCATAACTTGAATTTCCACCCTTGTATTCTAATAGCTAGGCTAAGCATACTAGCATAGCATGTTTCTCAACTTAGGAAAATTTCTACCAAGATATTTTCTATAGGATCTACCATAGCATAGCATAGCATAGTAATATACAAAATAGTCCTATCATGCATACTACAAAAATATCACTAGTGTAATATTGAAAAGATAGGACTTTTGATGACCAAAGTATCACTTGACTTTATAGTAGAAAATCTAGGTACCCTCCTTGATCTTGCAATTGACACACTCCTCAAAGTTCACTACATCACAATCAAGAAAAGCACACATTCAAAACTAGCCCCACCAAATAACATACTAAAACAAGAAAACAAAGAAATGCATGCAAGCACGCAAAGGGTTATTTTATTGAAAAAATTGTTTCTAACAAGGTTCTAAACATTTCAAAACACCTACTGGTCTTTTATAAAAGTGGAATTTCATTTGAAACCAAGTCAGTGAAAATAAGTCATTTAAATCATTTTTCTTTGGTTAGAAAAGATTTTATTTAAAGGAATAATTTCTAGTGTCAACAAAATATTTTTTTTATTTCAAATGTTAGTGTTTATGGTCAGAGAGTTCAAATCAAAACCAAACTAATTAACACAAAATTAAGAAATATGCTCGTAAGTCAATAATTAAATTTAGCAATTACACTTATAACAAATCATGCGACAAAACATGAGAGAGAGTTTAAAATCTAATTGTACTGAATAAATGTAAACTAGACATCTATAATCGAGTTGTAAAAACTACCACGAGATTTAGTGTTTGCAAACTAGTCAGATGGCATTCGGTTCATACTGATAAACCTAATTCAAATGAGGCAAACACAAATACGTAGAAATAACAGAACCGGTAGCAGTACAGGAGGCAAAAGCAACTACACGGATAAGACCATATGCATAGTGTACGTGATGAACTGAATTCTATAGCTTTTCAAAATACACTAAAAATGTCGTAGATATTCACAACTAATAATACCAGTGGGGTCTTAGAGTTAATAAGAATATTATCTAAATTGGGGCCAAGATCCCTGGGGTGTGCATGGTGGTATAATCTGCTCATGCCACCGAACGACATTCGGTTCACCGGCGACGTGGTCAACTAGAGAACTACCGCTAAAAATCATGTCTAGAAGGTAGGCATATGTGCAGGTAGAGTGTGGGTGCAAGGACTTGTGCCGGAGCTTACCAAATGCGATGTAAACTCCTGATGAAGTTGATGAACCAAGTTGACGGACTGACGAAGTTCTTCCTAGATGATCAACGGCTGCATCTCCTAACGCCTTGGATCATCTCGTCTCCTACTCGTGCTGCTGGTGGTGCGGCCGTTCAGCCCTTTGTCGCCGAAGCTACCATGATCACGGGTAGAGTCCAACGGTGGTCTAGCAAAGCTCTCCAAGATGAAATTGGGATAGGAGCTTAAAGTCTGTATGGCTGCGTAGAATGGCAGAAGTAGTCCGCGGGCTTTTTGATAGGGGTGAGTGATGACATCAGTTCATGTTGCCTTTATGGAATTGATGATGACGTTTCAAGTGCATGCGTGCGTGAAGACACCAAGAAGAACAACGACTTCAGCTGGTTGTAGTACTTGGCATGTACACTTCACTCAGTCTACTCGGTGTGGTTAACAGAGAAGAAGAAGAAGAAGAAAAATAAGAAAAGAGAGAATAGAACGTATACGTATATTTATACACACGGTGTTTAGCTCGGCCAAGAAAACAAAAAGGACAAGGCAAGAAAGATTATATGATTCGATGCATGCATCACCGTACACCACAAATGAATAGAAAGAAAAAGAATAAGAAGAGATGGTACAGTCGGGTGCAACGTATATATACATGAAGAGGAGAGAGACATGCATGCACACGTGCATTGCTACAGGATTAAATCCCATAGGACTTTTGGAAAGAAGCAAAATAAAGAAAATCAAAAACCAAAAAAAATTTAAAGGAGTAAATTTTAATATGCTAAAGCCAACAAAATTTTAATTCAACTTGAGGGATAAATAAAACTAGAATTTATATTCACGTTAGTATTAATTCATGTTAAAGCCGTTTTATATTTGAAAATTTCTGTTAAGCTTTGACTAGTCGAGCGAAATTTTCCGATCCTTATTTTTAGATAAAAGTTTTTTTAAAAACTTGTTTGTCACTTTCTCATTCAAAATTATTATTTTTTGTTTAAGTAAGGTTTTGATGTTTCCATTTAGAAGCAAAAAAGTTTCTTTTCTCCCTAAATTTCATCCATTATTTCTTTTATTTTTTATTTTTCACATTTCAAAATTTGAAATTTTTTGGGATGTGACAGCTGTGGTAGAGGCTGCAAAGAGATATGCCAACTACGTTGGCCGAGACAATCAGAATAGCCAACTCATATGCTCTAGGTGACCTGACCCAGCCTGAACTTATGTCGGCTGGCTAGCATGAGCAGCAAGAACATTATGCTCGAGATGGAACCTGGTCATCCAGGAGAAATGATTTCCGGAGTAGAAGAAGAGACGACAAGCCAGATTACAAATACAATTCGAGTCAAGCAGCAGCGGTCATCCAAGATCAGCCGGGTGCTAGGAGCAATCAGCATCAAAAAATAGCTGATGAATAATGGCAAGAAGCAGTGGACACCGAGGAATAATGGCAAGAAGCAGTGGACTCCAGAGCAAAAGAAGCGGTGGCAAGAAAGTCCAAAATACACGTATGAGTCGATGCTGGATCAGCCATGCAAATTTCTCACGCCAAACCTGGCCAAACTGGCAAACCAAACAACTTGGCAGTGTGCATGAATGAAACATGCAATGGGGAACACAAGACCACCTCAAGCACCACAGCAGGCACAACTGCCACAAAATCCATAGCTGACAGGGGGAAATGCTCAGCAGTTGATGTTACCACCACCCCCTCCGAGATACGAGAACCATGAACAAAGAGATGTAGTTCACCATGTAGCGAATCTATTTCAGGGCAACAGAAGAAACCCAGACAACAATGGGCGCAATGAGTATAGAGAGCACCATCAGTCGTATTGCATCTTCACCACAGAGCAACAAGATAAACAGAGCATCCAGCACCGACATATGTAGGTAAATGCAGTTATGCCGGCAGTCCCGGGGTATATGGACTGGTCAGATCAAGAAATAACTTGGAGTATCAGGGACCATCCCAATATCATGCCAAACCTCGGATCATATGCGTTGGAGATTGATCCGACATTTGCCGGGCCTATCATCAATGTAAAATTCTCAAAGGTGCTAATAGACAATGGCAGTAGCATCAACATCATGTACAAGGACACAATGCACAAACTTGGCATCTCTCAGAACATGCTTCAGTCGACCAGAATCACTTTCCATGTCATTGTGCCGGGATTATCATGTGAACCAATTGGGAAAGTCCGAGTAGATGTGTTATTCGATACAAGGGAGAATTGCAGGGCTGAGAACTTAGAGTTTAAGGTTGTGGATTTAGAAAGTTGTTACCATGCCTTACTCAGACGACCTGCTTTTTCCAAGTTCATGACAAGATATCACATTAGTTACTTGAAAATGAAGATGCCAGGACCACAAGGAATAAGTAATGTTGCAGGGGATTAAAGAAGATCGATGGAATGTGCCTCGGTCGGATCAAATCTGGCCGAGTCTTTGGTCATTGCAAGGGCAAAGAGGATTCAGGAGGTTGCAGGTTTAGCTCAGTCGGCACAACTCAATATGCCGGCACTTGCTAACCCACATGGAAGTGTGTCCTTCCAGCCGAAAAAGGACACAAAGAAAATCCAAATTGATGATCAGTTTCCAGAGCGCACCATCACTATTGGTGCCGACCTGAGTGACAAATAGGAAAGCGCGCTCACCGGCTTAATCCGTGATAATCGGGATATTTTTGCATGGCCTACGCAAGATCTGCAAGGTGTGCCAAGGGAGCTAGCTGAGCACTCTCTACGTGTGAGGCCAGGAGAAAGGCCGGTGAAGCAACCTCTCTTCGCTTCACCAAAGATAGGAGAAATATATCGGTGATGAGATAGCTCGGCTCCTTGCAGCCGGGTTTATTATGGAAGTGCTTCACCCGGATTGGCTATCTAATCCGGTGTTGGTTGAAAAAAAGAAGGACGATCCAAATGTAGCATTCGTATGGCGCATGTGTATCGATTACACAAACCTGAATAAGGCGTGTCCTAATGTCACATCCCAAAATTTTCCAAATTTTGAAATATGAAAAATAAACAACAAAAGAAACAAATGTTGAAATTTAGGGTGAAAAGAAACTTTTTGCTTCTAAATGGAAACATCAAAAACCTGACTTGAATAAAATCTGAATGAAAAGGCAACAAACAAATTTTCAAACAAGTCAAATGCATCCATGCATGGATTGTAACTTGAATTTAAAGCACTTAGAAAAGTTGAACCAAAACCCTAAAACCCTAATGAAAGAAATCATCTCCAAGATCACTCTAAGACTATGGCTTTGCTCCATATAAAAATTTATCAACAAACAGTTCTAAATGATCAAAAATGGTAAACAAAAATATTATAAAACCATGGGAATTTATTTGAATCAATTTGGAACCAAGGATAAAAACTTATGATTTTAATAAGATAAATAAAGAATTAAATAAATAAGAAATTATTGCAAAGACAATTTAAACCTTGGCTTAAATCCATAAGTAAACGGAATAAAAGTTTATTAAATAATATAAAGGAATAAAAGATTATTTGAATAAAATTATATGGGTTTGAACCATATTCAATTTTATTTAAATAAAGACAAAATGCCTCACTTAATAAATAATAAATCACAAGAAAAATATTTGAGTTGGATTAAATAACCCACTAATAAATGGTATGAATATACTAAAAAGGTTTGGTAAATTTTTTTAATTCAAATTGAATTGAATAAAAACAGAAAATAGAAAAATAAAAAGAAAAAGGTTTCAAAGAAAAAAGGAACTAACCTACCCAACCTAGCACCCCCAGCCCAACCTGGCCCAACTCAGCCCACCCGGCACTCCCCCTCTCTTCCTCGCAAACCTTCTCTCACCCGCGCGTCCACCCACTCCCTCAGTGACTAGCTGGACCCACATCCACATC
This sequence comes from Avena sativa, assembly GCA_916181665.1. Lineage (NCBI taxonomy): Eukaryota > Viridiplantae > Streptophyta > Magnoliopsida > Poales > Poaceae > Avena > Avena sativa. The sequence goes on along the minus strand of OV702297.1, from coordinate 387,035,176 downwards.
AGCTCGTCGTCCTCACCGCGCGCTGACCTCGCCTTTCCTCCCTGCTGTTTTTGTTGATGATTACTCTGCGTAAATTAGCGTAACAACGCGAGTTAATTCCTTCCCCGACCTGGCCTTCTTAACCGCCTCGCCCTCCTCTCCGTTTCCCCTCAGTCACCACACCACGGGAGCCCCTAGGCTGCTCGAATTTCCACTCACACCACCACTGACTCCGACGTGCTCCGGCAACGATTTCGGCAAGCACAGACCCCCTTTCCCCTAGCCCACGCAGGCTTGCTCGCCATCGTCATGCAAACCTTCCAGCAATCCCCGTGTGCTCGCGCGTTCCCCTGACGCTCGGTAACGACCTCCCCTGCGAGAAACCGACGACTGGCGCAACTCTGGCGAGTCTTCCCGGTGAGACCATGCGCACCTCGTCCTGTAACTCCTACTATCTTGTTCGCCTTTGTCCTGTGACTCTTCTGGTACTCGTTGTTCACTCGCTCGTGACCTGCAGACTCACCTCTGACAACGACAGCACGCACCCGATGTTGACGCAAGTACTGGCGAGGAATTCCCAACGACCCCGTGCGCCTCTTCGCCAACCACGACCACCTTGAGCATAACCACGTCCCCGCGACCATGGTAGCACCCTCCTCTCCCCCTCTTACACCTCCGAATCGCTGGTGCGCCGCCACCAGACACGCCGCCGCCATGCACTGTCACCAGCGACGCCGACCTTTGGTCAAAGCATCTTGGACCGTTAGATTTAGATCCTGTGGATAGGATAGATCGTTTAGCAAAGAGGTATCATTTGATCCGAGCCACGCAATTTCAGTTAGATCCAACGGCTTGCATCGTGTGATCTAGCCGAATCGGTATGGACCAATTAGAATAAGACACGTGGCCAGGCTTTTGTTTTAAAAACCAGATTTTGTTCTATTAGATGTTTGAATTTGTAAAATCCATAACTTTTGATCCGTTTGTCCAAAAATTGCAAATTTGGTGTCTATGGATTTAGAAAAATGTGTACTTTGGCTCTGGTTTGGCCATTTGCTTCTGAAAAAATAGATTTTTATGCAGAAACATTAATAGGACTATTTTGAGTATACAAATTGTTCTAAAAATTATTTTTGAGTGAAACCTTTTGCAAATGGTTTTGTTTTGAACCCTCTGACCATAGACACTAATATTTGAGTTAAAAAATATATGTTGTTAACACTAGGAATTGTTCCTTTGAATAAAAGCATTTCTAGTAAAACAAAAATGATTTAAAAGGCCTATTTTCACTAACTTGGTTTTAAATGGTTTTTTATAAAAGACCAAAAGGTGTTTTGAAATGTTTAGAGCCTTGTTAGAAACAACTTTTTCAATAAAATAATCCTTTTGCATGATTGCATGCATTTGTTTGTTTTTATTATTTTGTGTTGTGAATTGTTTGAGTGCTAGTTTTGAATATGTGCTTTTGCTTGATTGTATTGTAGTGAACTTTGAAGAGTGTGACATTTGCAAGATCAAGGAGAGTACCTAGATTCTCTACTAAAAAGGCAAGTGATACTTTGGTCATTAAGAGTCCTATCTTTTCAATATTGCATTAGAGAAATTTTTGTAGTATGCATGATAGGACTATTTTATATATTGTTATGCTATAGTAGATCCTATAGAATATATCTTGGTATGAATATTCCTAAGTCGAGAGATAAGTTATGCTAGTATGCTTAGCCTAGGTATTAGAATACAAGGGTGGAATATTCATACTATGATATTATGCAAAGTCTATGACTATGTTTTTGATTAATAAAACAACTATGTGAATGAATCACCTGGGTGGAATGGGAAGAATGTTTTGTGTTTAGTGGTTACCCAGGTCCCATTTCTATGGTTCACCCTGGTGTATCTCACTTGTGGATGGCCACCAAGGAACAAAGAGATTTGAGATGTTTTGTGTTGAGAAGCTTCCAGTGCAGCCACATGGCATATGGGCTCTGCCTTGACCAAATAGGTTGCAAGAACTCAGATAGGCAGACAGTTGGTGGTAGTGATGATAGGATGGAATGCGTCTGTGTTGATCTGGGGGATTGTTTCTGAAAAGTCACGTCTCGATGCATGTCGAGTCTTGTGGGGAATGTGCACCACCTCTCGAGAGGGCAAAACCTAAGTACTTAGTCGTGTCCCCGGTAATGGACATTTGAGCATCAAAGACATTGAAATGATCAAGGATCTCCTCATCCCAACTTCTCTAAGTTAAAACTTTTTGGGTGAACAAGGGAAGCACCTGGTGTGTATCCAGTGTGCCATTGTTTGATAAAGTGATTCGAAAAAGAGAAAAAAAACTATCTTTCAAAGGATAGGAAAAACTTGTTTTATGCAAAGGCCAGCCAAAACTTCACTTGGCCATATATTCATGTAGATGTTAGATTCTCCATATCAATTTGATATCACTTGCCAATACAATTCAAATGTATTGACCCTTTTGGCTGTAACTTATTATGTTGCATGTTTGTTTGATGTTAGTGAAGTTTGTTGAGTAGGGATTACAAGTCTACAACTGACATGATTGCATGTGGCACATGAAGATGAAGGAATCCATGCTATATAGTATATCTGCTGCTTTGTAATAAGATAACCATATGAGCTATGTAAGTTGTAATGAAATATTTTATTCCTAGTTATAAGTTGTAATATGACCTTTGTTTCTTTATATTACAGCTTCAACTATGGGTGCTAGCTATTCGATCGAGGGACTAGCACTATAAACACAGGGATCTCTACCTTAGCAGGTTGGGACCTATATAGATGGTATCAGAGCACTGTGTTGCCTGTAGGATTGTAACCCTAGGATTGGACAAAACCCCTTAGAAAAATAAGAGTTGTATTTGTTCAAACTTATTTACAACAATCCTGTAAATTCTTTCCTCAGCATTTTGTTTTGATTCTACATCTCTCCCTTTTCCAACTTGATGGACAAAGACTTCAAAATGAGCAAAGACTTCAACATCACCAATGACCTCAACTTAAACATCTCAAAGGACTTCAACTTCAGTTTCACCAAAGACTTCAACTTCGATATCACTAAGGACTACAAGTGAGATAAGAATAATACTCAAGACTTGGAGACTAAGGAAACTAAACTCATGAGGAAACATTATAGATATCACCTTTGAACCTTGTAACCAAGATGCAAGAATTTCTTCCAAGGAAACCATGATCTTGTCCCTGATGTATAAACTAAGAAGAATGGAATGATCTCAAGTGATACACATAGTTGGACCACCACACTAGAGTTTAGTTTAAATCAATTTATTGATCACACCAACTTATGTGGTGTAACAAAAATATTTTGTTGCCTAAAAAATGCTTGAATCTTGTTGTTTGAGTGGAATGCATGATTGTGATTGCTTGCACATTGGTTTGTGTGATTTGTTGTGTGAGTAGAATTCTTCCTCTAGAAATCTTTTGCCTAATCTAATCCCAATCCAACCCAAGCAAAGGACTTCTCCAAGAGACCACAACTCCAACATCAAGGATGGTGACAACAACAACCTAGAGATGCACATGACAGAACAACTACTAGCAACCCAAGACCAGTTGAATCAAGTGACAACCCAGTTTTTATCCCACAACATTGAGTTAGACCCAGCCATGCTAAATTTCTTGGAATCCCAATCCCAATTGTTGGAAATTATGACCAATCAGATGATCAACATGAGAAGCAACCCTTCCCAAAAATATTGTGACAACAATGATATCAAGGATGATATTATAGAAAGAACTCAAGCCTGCAAAATCTGTGGAGACATAGGACACACTTATGAAGAGCACATTGACCAATGCCCTAATTGTGAAGAGAAACATCTAGCTAGACAATGCCCCACATCTCAAGTTACATGTTTCCTATGTGAAGGAAATGATCATGTCCCTGTTCAATGCCACATCTACCCTATAGTTCAATAGATGAAACATCAAGATAAGGATGGAAAACATCAAGTCTTTGGAAACATTCATGAAGGTACAACTTCTACTAAGAAGGATGAAGAGAAAGTCAAATCTCAGTATGCACCTCCATACATTGTAACCCACCATGGTGGTCAAAAGAGGAAATGTGGACGTTATCCTAGGAACCGTTCTAAGAACCGAGGAAGTTTTCCCACATTTGTGGTGAAATATGAAGAACATGAACTAAGAGCCCTCCTAGCTTTAGAGAGACCCAAAAAGAAGAAGAGCCAAGGAAACAAACAAGAGATAGTGATACCAAAGATAAACAGGGATATTAGCCAGGTGATGTGCCACAAATGCAAAGAGCTAGGCCATTATGCATGAAATTGTCCAGAAAAGGAGAAGAACAAGACAAGCAAGCCTTACATCAAGACACCAAGTAAGCCAAAATGTAATCTAGTTAAAAATCTTTTAAGGGTGGTAGTACCCTAGTTGTTTTAAAGCCAACGCCTTCCCGAATATCGGGACGAGATTCCTTTTAAGGGTGGTAGTCTGTCACATCCCAAAATTTTCCAAATTTTGAAATATGAAAAATAAACAAACAAAAGAAACAAATGTTGAAATTAGGGTGAAAAGAAACTTTTTGCTTCTAAATGGAAACATCAAAAACCTGACTTGAATAAAATTTGAATGAAAAGGCAACAAACAAATTTTCAAACAAGTCAAATGCATACCTGCATGGATTGTAACTTGTAAAGCACTTAGAAAAGTTGAACCAAAACCCTAAAACCCTAATGAAAGAAATCATCTCCAAGATCACTCTAAGACTATGGCTTTGTTCCATATAAAAATTTAGCAACAAACAGTTCTAAATGATCAAAAATGGTAAACAAAAATATTATAAAACCATGGGAATTGATTTCAATCAATTTGGAATGGATAAAAACTTATGATTTTAATAAGATAAAGAACGAATTAAATAAGTAAGAAATTATTGCAAAGACAATTTAAACCTTGGCTTAAATCCATAAGTAAAGGAATAAAAGTTTATTAAATAATATAAAGGAATAAAAGATTATTTGAATAAAATTATTTGGGTTTGAACCATATTCAATTTTATTTAATAAAGACAAAATGCCTCACTTAATAAATATTAAATTACAAGAAAAATATTTGAGTTGGATTAAATAAACCACTAGTAAATGGTATGCATATACTGAAAAGGTTTGGTAAAATTTTTGAATTCAAATTGGGTTGAAATCAAATTGAATTGAATAAAAATAGAAAATAGAAAAAGAAAAAGGTTTCGAAGTAAAAAAGGAACTAACCTACCAACCCAGCACCCCTAGCCCAACCTGGCCCAACTTAGCCCACCCGGCACTCCCCCTCTCCTCCCCGCAGACCTTCTCTCACCCGCGCGTACACCCACTCCCTCACGACTAGCTGAACCCACATCCACGCCAGCTCGTCGTCCTCACCGCGCGCTGGCCTCACCATTCCTGCCTTCTGTTTCTATCGATGATTACTCAGCGTAAATTGGCATAACAACGCGAGTTAATTCCTTCCCCGACCTGGCTTTCTCAACTGCCTCGTCCTCCTCTCTGTTTCCCCTCAGTCACCACACCACGGGAGCCCCAAGGCTGCTCGAATTTCCGCTCACACCACCACTGATTCCGATGTGCTCCGGCACCAATTCCGGCAAGCACATACCCCCTTTCCCCTAGCCCACGCTGGCTTGCTCGCCATCGTCGTGCGCACCTGCCAGCAGTCCCCGTGTGCTCGCGCGTGCCCCTAACGCTCGGCAACGACCTCCCTTGTGAGCAACCAACGACTGCTACAACTCTGGCGAGTTTTCCCGGTTAGCCGCATGCGCGCCTCGTCCTCTAAGTCCTACTATCTTGTGACTCTTCTGGTACTCGCCGTTCACTCGCTCGTGACCTACAGGCTCACCTCCGGCAATGACCGCATGCACCCGACGCCGACGCAAGCTCCGGCGAGGAATTCCCAACGACCTCATACGCCCCTTCGCCAACCACGACCACCTTGAGCATCACCACATCCCCGCGACCATGGTAGCACCATCCTCTCCCCATATTACCCCTTCGAATCGCCGGTGCACCGCCACTAGACGCGCCGCCGCCGCGTACCATCGCCAGCGCCACCCACCTTTGGTCAAAGCATCTTGGACCGTTAGATTTAGATCATGCGGATAGGATAGATCGTTTAGAGAAGAGGTATCGTTTGATATGAGCCACGCGATTTCAGTTAGATCCAACGAATTTCATCGTGTGATCTAGACGAATCGGTATGGACCAATTAGAATAAGACACGTGGCCAGGCTTTTGTTTTAAAAACCAGATATTGTTCTATTAGATGTTTGAATTTGTAAAATCCATAACTTTTGGTATGTTTGTCCAAAAATTGCAAATTTTGTGTCTATGGATTTAGAAAAATGATTAATTTGCACCTATGATGCTGGTTTGGCCATTTGCTTCTCAAAAATTAGGTTTTTATTCAGAAACATTAATAGGACTATTTTGAGTATAAAATTGTTCTAAAAATTATTTTTGAGTGAAACCTTTTGCAAATGGTTTTGTTTTGAACCCTCTGACCATAAAAAATAACATTTGAGTTTAAAAATATATTTTTATTAATAGTAGGAATTATTCCTTTGAATAAAAGCATTTCTAGTAAAACAAAAATGATTTAAAAGGCCTATTTTCACTAACTTGATTTTAAATGGTTTTCCAATTTTATAAAAGACCAGTAGGTGTTTTGAAATGTTTAGAGCCTTGTTAGAAACAAATTTTTCAATAATCCTTTTGCATGCTTGCATGCATTTCTTTGTTTTTATTATTTTGTGTTGTGAATTGTTTGAGTGCTAGTTTTGAATATGTGGTTTTGCTTGATTGTATTGTAGTGAACTTTGAAGAGTGTGACATTTGAAAGATCAGGGAGATTACCTAGATTCTATACTAAAAAGGCAAGTGATACTTTGGTCATTAAAAGTCCTATCTTTTCAATATTGCATTAGTGAAATTTTTGTAGTATGCATGATAGGACTATTTTATATATTGCTATGCTATAGTAGATCCTATAGAATATATCTTGGTAGGAATCTTCCTAAGTCAAGAGATAAGTTATGATAGTATGCTTAGCCTAGATATTATAATACAAGGGTGGAATATTCATACTATTATATTATGCAAAGTCTATGACTATGTTTTTGATTAATAAAACAACTATGTGAATGAATCACCTGGGCGGAATGGGAAGAATGGTTTGTGTGAGTGGTTACCCAGGGATCATTTCTATGGTTCACCCTGGTGTATCTCACTTGTGGATGGCCACCCAGGAACAATGAGATTTGAGATGTTTTGTGTTGAGAAGCTTCCAGTGCAGCCACATGGCATATGGGCTCTGCCTTGACCAACTAGGTTGCAAGAACTCAGACAGTTGGTGGTAGTGATGATAGGATGGTACGCGTCTATGCTGATCTGGGGGATTGTTTCTGAAAAGTCTCGTCTCGATGCATGTCGAGTATTGTGGGGAAAGTGCACCACCTCTCGAGAGGGTAAAACCTAAGTACTTAGTCGTGTCCCCTTTAATGGACATTTTGAGCATCAAAGACATTGAAATGATCAAGGATCTCCTCATCCCAATTTCTCTATGTTAAAACTTGTTGGGTGAACAAGGAAAGCACCTGATGTGTATGCAGTGTGCCATTGTTTGATAGAGTGATTTGAAAAAGAGAAAAAAACTATTTTGCAAAGGATAGGAAACACTTGTTTTATGCAAAAGGTCAGACAAAACTCCACTTAGCCATATATTCATGTAGATGTTAGATTCTCCATATCAATTTGATATCACTTGCCAATACAATTCAAATGTATTGACCCTTATGGCTGTAACTTATTATGTTGCAGGTTTGTTTGATGTTAGTGAAGTTTGTTGAGTAGGGATTACAAGTCTACAACCAACATGATTGCCTGTGGCACATGAAGATGAAGGACTCCATGCTATATAGTATATCTGCTGCTTTGTAATAAGATAGCCATATGATCTATGTAAGTTGTAATGAACTATTTTATTCCTGGTTATAAGTTGTAATATGACCTTTGTTTCTTGATATTACATCTTAAACTGTGGGTGCTAGCTATTCGATCCAGGGACTAGCACTATAAACACAGGGATCTCTACCTTTTTTTTGGAAAGGAGCATAGATTAATATCATAGGATACCAATTACACCCAGCCTCTGCAACGACGCATTGCCCTAGCGGCCACATGGATGCACACAGCCAAAAGAAAGAAAGAAGAATTGCAAAAAAGAAAAGTCTTGGTACAGTGACTCATTCATTGAAATAACAGTACTACCACCACCAAGACATCACCATAAATCCAGCATCTCCAAAAACGACGCCTCCAAGAAGGGAACCGTGCACAAACACCGTCATCGCTCGATCAAAGATCTAGGTTTTCACCCTGAAGAAAGTCCACTCTCTCAAAACAATGCCTTCAGCAAGGCCATTGCCAGGCACAACCAATTAAGGCCAGACCCTGGGTTTTCACCCTGAGAGGTACGACCATGAACCTCTCCTGTGCAGTTGCCCCCACTTGCATGCCATTGTCCAATTCAAAAGTCACCTAGCCAATTCCTCATCACCACCCAGACTCAAACCACCATTGTCTGTCCTCAGATCTCGGTCTCCATGAATTTCTCCGTCAGCACAATGGAACGAGAACATTCCCCATGATAATAACAGCCAACAAAGCTTCAAAGCACACCCTCTGAAACTAAACGGTCAGAGCAAAACATGAATGCGAATGACCGAATTAAATCCTTCCAGCGAACTCACGGCATGATAGCACTTATGGAGTTCGCCGGCGGAGTCTTCCGGAACATGACACAGAAACCAGATCAATGGATACCAACATCCGATAGATCATCGTCTTGGCTTGAGAGGGATCCAGGACCACCTCCTTTATTGAAACCGAGCCAGCAACCCCACGCCACCCATCGGAAACTAGCAGGATCCGCCGCAAGACGGCAAGACCACCCGACCGACCATTCCAATGGAGAAGGAGGCCACCACCACCATGCCGGGGGCAGATGCCCCAAGTGCCATAGTGTCGCGGACAAGGCCCAGTGTAGAGGGAGTGTCCCAACCTTTAAATAATATAAGGTGGTGTCCCCTGTGTTTGCAATGCTAGTCCCTGGATCAATAGCTAGCATCCACAGTTTAGATGTAATATCAAGGAACAAAGGTCATAATATAACTTTATAACCAGGAATAACATAATTTTATTACATCTTTACATAGCTCATTTGGCTATTACATTACAATGCAGCGGAATAACTATAAGCATGGGGTCCTTCATCTTCAAAGTGCCACAGGCAGATGTTGGTTGTAGACTTTGTAATCCTAATCAATCAATCTTCACTAAAATCAATCAAACCTGCAACATTACAAGTTACAGCCACAAGGGTCAATACATTTGAATTGTATTGGCAAGTTTCACTTCTATGTTGAATATAAGTGGATCCTATCAATACATGTATTTTTGGCTAAGTAGGGTTTAAGGCTCATTTGCATAAAGCAATAATTTATCCTATCTTTCAAAATGGTTTTGGTCCTTTGTAAAATCTTTGAAATCTTCTTGGTAAAGCCCAAGTGTTTAAGTTATTATCAAAATCTCTTTGAACTCCTTGGTAACCCCAAGTGTTCAAGTCTTCATCAAAATCTCTTGAGTTCCTTGGTAACCCCAAGTACATCAAGTTTTAACCAAATCTCTTGAGCTCCTTGGTAACCCCAAGTGCATCAAGTTTTATCAAATCTCTTGAGTTCCTTGGTACCCCCAAGTGCATCAAGTTTTTGTTTTAGAAATTGGAATGTCGAGATTTCCCATAGCTTCAAACTTTAGTTGCTCAGTATTGTCCATAACCGGGGACACGGCTAAGTACTTAGATTTTATTATCTTCTGCAGAAGTTGCACACTTTACCCACATGTCACAATCCCATCTTGTTGCCACCAGTGGCCACTGGATTAGTTCTCACCAAAATGGAGCACTGGCAGATTGAGAATGTGACGAAGTCTTTCCAAGAGGTCCTCCCATACACCATTGCTAGCTTGTCTTCAGCACCCATGTAGGATTCCAGGTCCTCATGTCCAGTTAACTGAAGACAATGTATGGGTCTTCCTAATGTAGTTGACTAAGCCAGAGCCATAATAGCATGTGGTTGCACACGAAAGCCACAATTGGAGAAACATGTTCAATCTCTAAGTTTCCTGGGTGGTTTCCTTTGGAGCACAACACAAAGAGATTGCCATAGACATGGTTCCTTTTGTTTCCACCTTCTCCAAAACTCAAAGTATCCTTGGCCACCCAGGTAGTTCATTGAGTCCTTGTTTTAATATATAAAACACAAGTCCTTTTCTCAACTTTGTAAAATCTCAACATGTAACTCTTTTCAAAATACAAAGCATGGCTAAGCATGTAACAACTACAATGTTTTCTCTAAGGAATGTATAGGGTATCCTATTAGGATTTAGCATAGCATAAGTATAAAATTGTTTTCATGCATGTTTCAAAATCCACTAAGTATAATGAAAATAGTAGGACTTTTTGATGATAGTGTAACTTGCCTTTTGGTAGGGAATGTTGGTTCACTCCTTGATCTTGCTAGTCTCACACTTTTCTAATTTCACTACAAGTCAGTCAAGCAAACACAATATCAACTAGCATTCCAAACCAATAATCAATCAAACAATTTCACACACATGAACAATGGGATCTAAGTCATGCATGTAAGCATGTAAGGGATGGTTCTATTTGCAAAGATGGTCTCCACTAGGCTTCTAAACTTTGTAAGGTCCATAGTGGTCATTTACCAAAATGGCAAAGTCATTTGCAAAAGGGTTTTATCCAAAAACTATTTTCAAATCCAATCATCATTTTATATGGTGGAAAATATTTTTTATCAAAGCAACAGCTTTAAGTGGTTCACCAAATAAGTTGTTGTTTCTCAAAAATTGGTGTTTAGGGTCAGTAGGTTTGGTCCAAAACATTTTCCCAAAGTTTTTACTTCAAAATCATTTTCATAACAAAACCATTATTTTTATTTGGCTAGAAATGACTAAATCAAATTTTCCATCCTAAACTTTACCAAATTCATTTTCAAAACCATGGGTTGGTTCCTAGGGTCAGTAAGTTCACATCAAACCATTTTGCAGAGGTTTTAAATTCAAAAACATTTTTGAACCATTTTTCTAATCTAAACAAGCATACAAAAGTTTCTGCAAAAACAAACACTCTAACAGGTACTATTTGCTAAACCAAAGGCATGGCTGGCTAGGGTTTGTTCCACTGATTCCAATGATATCAAATTTGTGAAATTTGGACGTGTGGATCAAAAGTTACAAAGGTTTGAAAATTGAATCTATAACAGATTCAAATCTGTTTTTAAAACGAAACCTGGCCACGTGGCGTGTCTTGGTTGGATGGTACCGGTTCGGCCGGATCGGCAACGTGGACCGCAGGATCTAGGTAGATCGCACGACGCAGGGCGCGTACCCTTTCGCTGTTAAGTGAATCTATCTCGTCTCTTCGATCTAAATCGAACGGTTCCTATCAACTAGCCAGGAACTGGCGGCGCAAGGTCAACGGCGAGCGGCGGAGCGGCCAGTTGGCGGCGGCGCTGGCGAGGCAGGAAGCGAAAAAGGGAGGGAGTATGCTCACCGCGTTCGTGGCGTCGTGCTGATTCTCAACGTGTGGCTTGTCCGTCGAGGGGCGCTCGGGGACAGTTGCGATTGCTCGCCGGAGATGAGCTGGGTCTCGGGCGGTACTGGAGGTCGTCGAGGGTGAGGATAAGGGGCACCCTAGGACAAACGAAAAGCACCATTAGGTCCGCGAGAGCATGGCGGTCATTATGGTGTCCACGGGGAAGAGAGGGGTGGTCTGGTTTACCTGGGAGTCATCGTCGCAGTTGAAGACAGACGGCGGCGCTCAGAGCTTTGACGGAGTCGACGCTCAGGGATGCCCGCGGTCAAACGAGGGGCACGGACAGATGCGTCAAGAGGTGGGGAAGGTGTGAGCTAGGTCGAGGAGGCACGGGGTGGCAGGACACAGCCAGAATCGGAGAAGGAAGCTCGTCGGAGCAGCGGCGGTTTGGAGATGATTCCGAGCAGCCTGGTGGCGAGGAGGGGTTGGCGTTTGAGGGGAAAGACAGAGGGAGGAGAGGTGCTTATGTACGCATGGTCAGGGGCGAGATTAACGCGGCCATTACTCGTGAATTTACGCGCGGAATCACTGGCAGAAACGGCCGGCGGGGGAGGGAGAAGAAGTCGCGCGGGTGAGGAGGATGAACAGGAAGGTGGGGTCGGCTGGTCAGTGAGAAAAGAAGTGAGGGGAAGGGTCCACTAGTCAGTCTCTTTGCAGGTCTGGGAGTGAGTGGAAAACGTTTCATCGCGGGAGAGGGGAGCTGGGCTGTTTGCTGGGCTCGTGGGCTTGGCCGGCTGGGCTGGGTCCAAAACCATTTTTTTTCTTTTCTGCAACCTTTTCTTTTTCTAAAACCAATTTCTGTTTTGAAATTCAAACAATCAAACCACATTCAAATCCATTCAAACTTTCACCACACTTCACAACTTTGATCTTGGTTCTGTTCAGTAACATAAACCAAAATTTCAAAACCAAAATACTAATTTTATTTTAGGGTCCTTTATTAAATAAATAAATAGACCATTGTTATTAAATCAAATAGATTTCGTTTTATTTCAAAAACTCCTTTTGAAATCTAATTATTTTCAAAACCAATCAGTAGGTTTTGTTTGAGAGTATAAAATACTTGGAAAACTTATTTTAAATAAATAAATAAGTTTTGATGTTTTGGAATAGTAAAACCTTTATTAATAAAATTTGGATATTAAATCCTTAATTTATTTTTAAATAACCCTTTACTATTTTTATCAAAACTAAGCATTTTATTTCATAAGCTTTGGCCAAGGTTTAATTTGGATTTATAAAATATTCTTTATTTATAAAACCACCTTTTCTTTTGTAAACCAAAACCTCTTATTTAAAAGATCAGAAAATAGTAATTTCAAATATTTTTATTTTCCTTTAATAAATGTTTTATCTTTTTAAATCCCGTTAGGATTTTATTTGATCCAACCTGGTTTGAAGTTCCAATTGAATTCAAAAAGTTTCTTCTGGCCCTGAAAATCAAACAAAGTTTTATTTTATTCATTTATTTTTCACATTACAAGATTTGGAAAATCTTGGGATGTGATAGGCTACCACCCTTAAAATAAATCGCGTCCCGAGATTCGGTAAGGTTAGGGTTACAAGTAGGCTCAAAACAACTAGGGCACTACCACCCTTAAAATTTTTCAAACAAAGATTACATATTGTCCTTCTTGGGATCCTGGGAAACTTCTTTGAGCAATCATTTGCATTGTGTCCTTGGTTTCCATACTTGACTCATGGGCCAAGGTTGAGTTTCTCCATAGGCTTGTTCAACTTGTTCTTCATCTTTTCTGGACAGTTGCTTGCATAATGTCCTGGGTTCTTGCAATTGAAACAGTGGATATCCTTGAGTTCTTTACGTGGCTCTTGTGGACAAGTTGCTACATAATGGCCTAGCTCTTTGCAGTTGTTGCACACTACTTGGCCAATCTCCTTATTCTTCGGGTTCTCTGGGCATTCACCAGAATAGTGTCCCATTTCCTTACATTTATGACATTGCACATGGCTCTTGTCCTTCTTTTGCTTCTTGGGTTTCTTTGATCCTTTGAACTGGGTTGTCTTGTTTAGAGGTATAAGTGATCCTTTTCCTTTGTCATCAACCTTCTTGGTAGACTTGGATCCTTCTTGTTTCTTTTGTTCCACAATGGAATAGATGGGGCATTGGATAGGAACATGGTTGTTTCCTTCACAAAGATAACAAGTGGCTTGAGAGGTGGGACATTGTCCAACAGGATGTTTCTCTTCACAATTGGGGCATTGATCTCTATGCTCCTTGGAAGTATGATCCTTGTCTCCACAAATGATGCAAGCTGGGGCTCCATCTAGAATAATATTTCTGTCATCCTTGTTGTCACAAACTTTCTTGGAACAGTTTTCTTCCATTTTGATCATTTGATCAGTCACCTTAAGCATCAGTTGGCCTTGAGTTTCCAAAAATCCTTGCAGGGCTGGATCTGCTCCACTAGTGTTAGCTATGAATTGAGCTGTCACTTGGTTCAACTGGTGTTGGGTTGCTATGAGCTCTTTCATGATGTCCTCTTGGTTGGTGTTGGTGTCATCAACCTTGATGTTGGAGTCTCTTGGAGTAGTCATCTGTTTTGGTTGAAGGAAGATTAGAATAGGAAAGATATTTCTAAGAATCAATCCTAATCACACACATCACAATTCACGCAAGCAATGTGCATGAAAATCACAAACCAAACATTTCACTCAAACAACAAAGTTCAAGCTCACACTTAGGCAACAAAATATTTTTGTTACACCACATGAGTTGGTGGGTTTGACTTAACTAAAATATGGTGGTCCATCTATAGGGTTTACTTGTGATCTTTCCATCTTTCTTGGTTGATTCTTCTTTTCATGAGATCATGGTTTCCTTGGGAAAACTCTTGGTTGCTTTGACTTCTAGTGAAGTGAACTCCTTCTAACTTTTGCATTCCCTCAGTCTCTAAATCTTTGAGTAAGATTTCCTTGTCTCACATGTAGTCCTTAGGGGTATCCAAGTTGGAAGTCCTTGGTGAACATGCTGAAGATGTTGAAGTCATTAGAGTTGAAGAAGTTGAAGTCATTAGAGTTGAAAGTGTTGAGGGAGTCCTTTGCACATGGTGTAGTCTTGGGCCATGGGGTAGGTTTCCATCAAGTTGGAAAATAGAAGAGATGTAGAGTTGAAACCAAAATGGTTGAGGTAAGAGTTTACAAGTTTGTTTGTAAATAAGTTTTGGAACAAGTACAACTCCTATTTTCTAAGGGTTTTTGTCCAATCCTAGGTTTACAAATCCTACAGGCAACACAATGCTCTGATACCATCTGTAGAGGGAGTATCCCAACCTTTAAATAATATAAGGTGGTGTCCCCTGTGTTTGCAATGCTAGTCCCTGGATCAATAGCTAGCATCCACAGTTTAGATGTAATATCAAGGAATAAAGGTCATAATATAACTTTATAACCAGGAATAACATAATTTTATTACATCTTTACATAGCTCATTTGGCTATTACATTACAATGCAGCGGAATAACTATAAGCATGGGGTCCTTCATCTTCAAAGTGCCACAGGCAGATGTTGGTTGTAGACTTTGTAATCCTAATCAATCAATCTTCACTAAAATCAATCAAACCTGCAACATTACAAGTTACAGCCACAAGGGTCAATACATTTGAATTGTATTGGCAAGTTTCACTTCTATGTTGAATATAAGTGGATCCTATCAATACATGTATTTTTGGCTAAGTAGGGTTTAAGGCTCATTTGCATAAAGCAATAATTTATCCTATCTTTCAAAATGGTTTTGGTCCTTTGTAAAATCTTTGAAATCTTCTTGGTAAAGCCCAAGTGTTTAAGTTATTATCAAAATCTCTTTGAACTCCTTGGTAACCCCAAGTGTTCAAGTCTTCATCAAAATCTCTTGAGTTCCTTGGTAACCCCAAGTACATCAAGTTTTAACCAAATCTCTTGAGCTCCTTGGTAACCCCAAGTGCATCAAGTTTTATCAAATCTCTTGAGTTCCTTGGTACCCCCAAGTGCATCAAGTTTTTGTTTTAGAAATTGGAATGTCGAGATTTCCCATAGCTTCAAACTTTAGTTGCTCAGTATTGTCCATAACCGGGGACACGGCTAAGTACTTAGATTTTATTATCTTCTGCAGAAGTTGCACACTTTACCCACATGTCACAATCCCATCTTGTTGCCACCAGTGGCCACTGGATTAGTTCTCACCAAAATGGAGCACTGGCAGATTGAGAATGTGACGAAGTCTTTCCAAGAGGTCCTCCCATACACCATTGCTAGCTTGTCTTCAGCACCCATGTAGGATTCCAGGTCCTCATGTCCAGTTAACTGAAGACAATGTATGGGTCTTCCTAATGTAGTTGACTAAGCCAGAGCCATAATAGCATGTGGTTGCACACGAAAGCCACAATTGGAGAAACATGTTCAATCTCTAAGTTTCCTGGGTGGTTTCCTTTGGAGCACAACACAAAGAGATTGCCATAGACATGGTTCCTTTTGTTTCCACCTTCTCCAAAACTCAAAGTATCCTTGGCCACCCAGGTAGTTCATTGAGTCCTTGTTTTAATATATAAAACACAAGTCCTTTTCTCAACTTTGTAAAATCTCAACATGTAACTCTTTTCAAAATACAAAGCATGGCTAAGCATGTAACAACTACAATGTTTTCTCTAAGGAATGTATAGGGTATCCTATTAGGATTTAGCATAGCATAAGTATAAAATTGTTTTCATGCATGTTTCAAAATCCACTAAGTATAATGAAAATAGTAGGACTTTTTGATGATAGTGTAACTTGCCTTTTGGTAGGGAATGTTGGTTCACTCCTTGATCTTGCTAGTCTCACACTTTTCTAATTTCACTACAAGTCAGTCAAGCAAACACAATATCAACTAGCATTCCAAACCAATAATCAATCAAACAATTTCACACACATGAACAATGGGATCTAAGTCATGCATGTAAGCATGTAAGGGATGGTTCTATTTGCAAAGATGGTCTCCACTAGGCTTCTAAACTTTGTAAGGTCCATAGTGGTCATTTACCAAAATGGCAAAGTCATTTGCAAAAGGGTTTTATCCAAAAACTATTTTCAAATCCAATCATCATTTTATATGGTGGAAAATATTTTTTATCAAAGCAACAGCTTTAAGTGGTTCACCAAATAAGTTGTTGTTTCTCAAAAATTGGTGTTTAGGGTCAGTAGGTTTGGTCCAAAACATTTTCCCAAAGTTTTTACTTCAAAATCATTTTCATAACAAAACCATTATTTTTATTTGGCTAGAAATGACTAAATCAAATTTTCCATCCTAAACTTTACCAAATTCATTTTCAAAACCATGGGTTGGTTCCTAGGGTCAGTAAGTTCACATCAAACCATTTTGCAGAGGTTTTAAATTCAAAAACATTTTTGAACCATTTTTCTAATCTAAACAAGCATACAAAAGTTTCTGCAAAAACAAACACTCTAACAGGTACTATTTGCTAAACCAAAGGCATGGCTGGCTAGGGTTTGTTCCACTGATTCCAATGATATCAAATTTGTGAAATTTGGACGTGTGGATCAAAAGTTACAAAGGTTTGAAAATTGAATCTATAACAGATTCAAATCTGTTTTTAAAACGAAACCTGGCCACGTGGCGTGTCTTGGTTGGATGGTACCGGTTCGGCCGGATCGGCAACGTGGACCGCAGGATCTAGGTAGATCGCACGACGCAGGGCGCGTACCCTTTCGCTGTTAAGTGAATCTATCTCGTCTCTTCGATCTAAATCGAACGGTTCCTATCAACTAGCCAGGAACTGGCGGCGCAAGGTCAACGGCGAGCGGCGGAGCGGCCAGTTGGCGGCGGCGCTGGCGAGGCAGGAAGCGAAAAAGGGAGGGAGTATGCTCACCGCGTTCGTGGCGTCGTGCTGATTCTCAACGTGTGGCTTGTCCGTCGAGGGGCGCTCGGGGACAGTTGCGATTGCTCGCCGGAGATGAGCTGGGTCTCGGGCGGTACTGGAGGTCGTCGAGGGTGAGGATAAGGGGCACCCTAGGACAAACGAAAAGCACCATTAGGTCCGCGAGAGCATGGCGGTCATTATGGTGTCCACGGGGAAGAGAGGGGTGGTCTGGTTTACCTGGGAGTCATCGTCGCAGTTGAAGACAGACGGCGGCGCTCAGAGCTTTGTCGGAGTCGACGCTCAGGGATGCCCGCGGTCAAACGAGGGGCACGGACAGATGCGTCAAGAGGTGGGGAAGGTGTGAGCTAGGTCGAGGAGGCACGGGGTGGCAGGACACAGCCAGAATCGGAGAAGGAAGCTCGTCGGAGCAGCGGCGGTTTGGAGATGATTCCGAGCAGCCTGGTGGCGAGGAGGGGTTGGCGTTTGAGGGGAAAGACAGAGGGAGGAGAGGTGCTTATGTACGCATGGTCAGGGGCGAGATTAACGCGGCCATTACTCGTGAATTTACGCGCGGAATCACTGGCAGAAACGGCCGGCGGGGGAGGGAGAAGAAGTCGCGCGGGTGAGGAGGATGAACAGGAAGGTGGGGTCGGCTGGTCAGTGAGAAAAGAAGTGAGGGGAAGGGTCCACTAGTCAGTCTCTTTGCGGGTCTGGGAGTGAGTGGAAAACGTTTCATCGCGGGAGAGGGGAGCTGGGCTGTTTGCTGGGCTCGTGGGCTTGGCCGGCTGGGCTGGGTCCAAAACCATTTTTTTTCTTTTCTGCAACCTTTTCTTTTTCTAAAACCAATTTCTGTTTTGAAATTCAAACAATCAAACCACATTCAAATCCATTCAAACTTTCACCACACTTCACAACTTTGATCTTGGTTCTGTTCAGTAACATAAACCAAAATTTCAAAACCAAAATACTAATTTTATTTTAGGGTCCTTTATTAAATAAATAAATAGACCATTGTTATTAAATCAAATAGATTTCGTTTTATTTCAAAAACTCCTTTTGAAATCTAATTATTTTCAAAACCAATCAGTAGGTTTTGTTTGAGAGTATAAAATACTTGGAAAACTTATTTTAAATAAATAAATAAGTTTTGATGTTTTGGAATAGTAAAACCTTTATTAATAAAATTTGGATATTAAATCCTTAATTTATTTTTAAATAACCCTTTACTATTTTTATCAAAACTAAGCATTTTATTTCATAAGCTTTGGCCAAGGTTTAATTTGGATTTATAAAATATTCTTTATTTATAAAACCACCTTTTCTTTTGTAAACCAAAACCTCTTATTTAAAAGATCAGAAAATAGTAATTTCAAATATTTTTATTTTCCTTTAATAAATGTTTTATCTTTTTAAAACCCGTTAGGATTTTATTTGATCCAACCTGGTTTGAAGTTCCAATTGAATTCAAAAAGTTTCTTCTGGCCCTGAAAATCAAACAAAGTTTTATTTTATTCATTTATTTTTCACATTACAAGATTTGGAAAATCTTGGGATGTGATAGGCTACCACCCTTAAAATAAATCGCGTCCCGAGATTCGGTAAGGTTAGGGTTACAAGTAGGCTCAAAACAACTAGGGCACTACCACCCTTAAAATTTTTCAAACAAAGATTACATATTGTCCTTCTTGGGATCCTGGGAAACTTCTTTGAGCAATCATTTGCATTGTGTCCTTGGTTTCCATACTTGACTCATGGGCCAAGGTTGAGTTTCTCCATAGGCTTGTTCAACTTGTTCTTCATCTTTTCTGGACAGTTGCTTGCATAATGTCCTGGGTTCTTGCAATTGAAACAGTGGATATCCTTGAGTTCTTTACGTGGCTCTTGTGGACAAGTTGCTACATAATGGCCTAGCTCTTTGCAGTTGTTGCACACTACTTGGCCAATCTCCTTATTCTTCGGGTTCTCTGGGCATTCACCAGAATAGTGTCCCATTTCCTTACATTTATGACATTGCACATGGCTCTTGTCCTTCTTTTGCTTCTTGGGTTTCTTTGATCCTTTGAACTGGGTTGTCTTGTTTAGAGGTATAAGTGATCCTTTTCCTTTGTCATCAACCTTCTTGGTAGACTTGGATCCTTCTTGTTTCTTTTGTTCCACAATGGAATAGATGGGGCATTGGATAGGAACATGGTTGTTTCCTTCACAAAGATAACAAGTGGCTTGAGAGGTGGGACATTGTCCAACAGGATGTTTCTCTTCACAATTGGGGCATTGATCTCTATGCTCCTTGGAAGTATGATCCTTGTCTCCACAAATGATGCAAGCTGGGGCTCCATCTAGAATAATATTTCTGTCATCCTTGTTGTCACAAACTTTCTTGGAACAGTTTTCTTCCATTTTGATCATTTGATCAGTCACCTTAAGCATCAGTTGGCCTTGAGTTTCCAAAAATCCTTGCAGGGCTGGATCTGCTCCACTAGTGTTAGCTATGAATTGAGCTGTCACTTGGTTCAACTGGTGTTGGGTTGCTATGAGCTCTTTCATGATGTCCTCTTGGTTGGTGTTGGTGTCATCAACCTTGATGTTGGAGTCTCTTGGAGTAGTCATCTGTTTTGGTTGAAGGAAGATTAGAATAGGAAAGATATTTCTAAGAATCAATCCTAATCACACACATCACAATTCACGCAAGCAATGTGCATGAAAATCACAAACCAAACATTTCACTCAAACAACAAAGTTCAAGCTCACACTTAGGCAACAAAATATTTTTGTTACACCACATGAGTTGGTGGGTTTGACTTAACTAAAATATGGTGGTCCATCTATAGGGTTTACTTGTGATCTTTCCATCTTTCTTGGTTGATTCTTCTTTTCATGAGATCATGGTTTCCTTGGGAAAACTCTTGGTTGCTTTGACTTCTAGTGAAGTGAACTCCTTCTAACTTTTGCATTCCCTCAGTCTCTAAATCTTTGAGTAAGATTTCCTTGTCTCACATGTAGTCCTTAGGGGTATCCAAGTTGGAAGTCCTTGGTGAACATGCTGAAGATGTTGAAGTCATTAGAGTTGAAGAAGTTGAAGTCATTAGAGTTGAAAGTGTTGAGGGAGTCCTTTGCACATGGTGTAGTCTTGGGCCATGGGGTAGGTTTCCATCAAGTTGGAAAATAGAAGAGATGTAGAGTTGAAACCAAAATGGTTGAGGTAAGAGTTTACAAGTTTGTTTGTAAATAAGTTTTGGAACAAGTACAACTCCTATTTTCTAAGGGTTTTTGTCCAATCCTAGGTTTACAAATCCTACAGGCAACACAATGCTCTGATACCATCTGTAGAGGGAGTATCCCAACCTTTAAATAATATAAGGTGGTGTCCCCTGTGTTTGCAATGCTAGTCCCTGGATCAATAGCTAGCATCCACAGTTTAGATGTAATATCAAGGAATAAAGGTCATAATATAACTTTATAACCAGGAATAACATAATTTTATTACATCTTTACATAGCTCATTTGGCTATTACATTACAATGCAGCGGAATAACTATAAGCATGGGGTCCTTCATCTTCAAAGTGCCACAGGCAGATGTTGGTTGTAGACTTTGTAATCCTAATCAATCAATCTTCACTAAAATCAATCAAACCTGCAACATTACAAGTTACAGCCACAAGGGTCAATACATTTGAATTGTATTGGCAAGTTTCACTTCTATGTTGAATATAAGTGGATCCTATCAATACATGTATTTTTGGCTAAGTAGGGTTTAAGGCTCATTTGCATAAAGCAATAATTTATCCTATCTTTCAAAATGGTTTTGGTCCTTTGTAAAATCTTTGAAATCTTCTTGGTAAAGCCCAAGTGTTTAAGTTATTATCAAAATCTCTTTGAACTCCTTGGTAACCCCAAGTGTTCAAGTCTTCATCAAAATCTCTTGAGTTCCTTGGTAACCCCAAGTACATCAAGTTTTAACCAAATCTCTTGAGCTCCTTGGTAACCCCAAGTGCATCAAGTTTTATCAAATCTCTTGAGTTCCTTGGTACCCCCAAGTGCATCAAGTTTTTGTTTTAGAAATTGGAATGTCGAGATTTCCCATAGCTTCAAACTTTAGTTGCTCAGTATTGTCCATAACCGGGGACACGGCTAAGTACTTAGATTTTATTATCTTCTGCAGAAGTTGCACACTTTACCCACATGTCACAATCCCATCTTGTTGCCACCAGTGGCCACTGGATTAGTTCTCACCAAAATGGAGCACTGGCAGATTGAGAATGTGACGAAGTCTTTCCAAGAGGTCCTCCCATACACCATTGCTAGCTTGTCTTCAGCACCCATGTAGGATTCCAGGTCCTCATGTCCAGTTAACTGAAGACAATGTATGGGTCTTCCTAATGTAGTTGACTAAGCCAGAGCCATAATAGCATGTGGTTGCACACGAAAGCCACAATTGGAGAAACATGTTCAATCTCTAAGTTTCCTGGGTGGTTTCCTTTGGAGCACAACACAAAGAGATTGCCATAGACATGGTTCCTTTTGTTTCCACCTTCTCCAAAACTCAAAGTATCCTTGGCCACCCAGGTAGTTCATTGAGTCCTTGTTTTAATATATAAAACACAAGTCCTTTTCTCAACTTTGTAAAATATCAACATGTAACTCTTTTCAAAATACAAAGCATGGCTAAGCATGTAACAACTACAATGTTTTCTCTAAGGAATGTATAGGGTATCCTATTAGGATTTAGCATAGCATAAGTATAAAATTGTTTTCATGCATGTTTCAAAATCCACTAAGTATAATGAAAATAGTAGGACCTTTTGATGATAGTGTAACTTGCCTTTTGGTAGGGAATGTTGGTTCACTCCTTGATCTTGCTAGCCTCACACTTTTCTAATTTCACTACAAGTCAATCAAGCAAACACAATATCAACTAGCATTCCAAACCAATAATCAATCAAACAATTTCACACACATGAACAATGGGATCGAAGTCATGCATGTAAGCATGCAAGGGATGGTTCTATTTGCAAAGATGGTCTCCACTAGGCTTCTAAACTTTGTAAGGTCCATAGTGGTCATTTACCAAAATGGCAAAGTCATTTGCAAAAGGGTTTTATCCAAAAACTATTTTCAAATCCAATCATCATTTTATGTGGTGGAAAATATTTTTTATCAAAGCAACAACTTTAAGTGGTTCACCAAATAAGTTGTTATTTCTCAAAAATTGGTGTTTAGGGTCAGTAGGTTTGGTCCAAAACATTTTCCCAACGTTTTTACTTCAAAATCATTTTCATAACAAAACCATTATTTTTATTTGGCTAGAAATGACTAAATCAAATTTTCCATCCTAAACTTTACCAAATTCATTTTCAAAACCATGGGTTGGTTCCTAGGGTCAGTAAGTTCACATCAAACCATTTTGCAGAGGTTTTAAATTCAAAAACATTTTTGAACCATTTTTCTAATCTAAACAAGCATACAAAAGTTTCTGCAAAAAAAAACACTCTAACAGGTACTATTTGCTAAACCAAAGGCATGGTTGGCTTGGGTTTGTTCCACTGATTCCAATGATATAAAATTTGTGAAATTTGGACGTGTGGATCAAAAGTTACAAAGGTTTGAAAATTGAATCTATAACAGATTCAAATCTGTTTTTAAAACGAAACCTGGCCACGTGGCTTGTCTTGGTTGGATGGTACCGGTTCGGCCGGATCGGCAACGTGGACCGCAGGATCTAGGTAGATCGCACGGCGCATGGCGTGTACCCTTTCGTTGTTAAGTGAATCTATCTCGTCTCTTCGATCTAAATCGAACGGTTCCTATCAACAGGCCAGGAACTGGCGGCGCAAGGTCAACAGCGAGCGGCGGAGCGGCCAGATGGCGGCGGCGCTGGCGAGGCAGGAAGCAAAAAAGGGAGGGAGTATGCTCACCGCGTTCGTGGCGTCGTGCTGATTCTCAACGTGTGGCTTGTCCGTCGAGGGGCGCTCGGGGACAGTTGCGATTGCTCGCCGGAGACGAGCTGGGTCTCGGGCGGTACTGGAGGTCGTCGAGGGTGAGGATAAGGGGCACCCTAGGACAAACGAAAAGCACCATTAGGTCCACGAGAGCATGGCGGTCATTATCGTGTCCACGGGGAAGAGAGGGGTGGTCTGGTTTACCTGGGAGTCGTCGTCGCAGTTGAAGACAGACGGCGGCGCTCAGAGCTTTGTCGGAGCGACGCTCAGGGACGCCCGCGGTCAAACGAGGGGCACGGACATATGCGTCAAGAGGTGGGGAAGGTGTGAGCTAGGTCGAGGAGGCACGGGGTGGCAGGACACGGCCGTAGTCGGAGAAGGAAGCTCGTCGGAGCAGCGGCGGTTTGGAGATGATTCCGAGCAGCCTGGTGGTGAGGAGGGATTGGCGTTTGAGGGGAAAGACAGAGGGAGGAGAGGTGCTTATGTACGCATGGTCAGGGGCGAGATTAACGCGGCCATTACTCGTGAATTTACGCTCGGAATCACTGGCAGAAACGGCCGGCGGGGGAGGGAGAAGAAGTCGCGCGGGTGAGGAGGATGAACAGGAAGGTGGGGTCGGCTGGTCAGTGAGAAAAGAAGTGAGGGGAAGGGTCCACCAGTCAGTCTCTTTGCGGGTCTGGGAGTGAGTGGAAAACGTTTCGTCGCGGGAGAGGGGAGCTAGGCTGTTTGCTGGGCTCGTGGGCTTGGCCGGCTGGGCTGGGTCCAAAACCTTTTTTTTTCTTTTCTGCAACCTTTTCTTTTTCTAAAACTAATTTCTGTTTTGAAATTCAAACAATCAAACCACATTCAAATCCATTCAAACTTTCACCACACTTCACAACTTTGATCTTGGTTCTGTTCAGTAACATAAACCAAAATTTCAAAACCAAAATACTAATTTTATTTTAGGGTCCTTTATTAAATAAATAAATAGACCATTGTTATTAAATCAAATAGATTTCGTTTTATTTCAAGAACTCCTTTTGAAATCTAATTATTTTCAAAACCAATCAGTAGGTTTTGTTTGAGAGTATAAAATACTTGGAAAACTTATTTTAAATAAATAAATAAGTTTTGATGTTTTGGAATAGTAAAACTTTATTAATAAAACTTGGATATTAAATCCTTAATTTATTTTTAAATAACCCTTTACTATTTTTATCAAAACTAAGCATTTTATTTCATAAGCTTTGGCCAAGGTTTAATTTGGCTTTATAAAATATTCTTTATTTATAAAACCACCTTTTCTTTTGTAAACCAAAACCTTTTATTTAAAAGATCAGAAAATAGTAATTTCAAATATTTTTATTTTCCTTTAATAAATGTTTTATCTTTTTAAATCCCTTTAGGATTTTATTTGATCCAACCTGGTTTGAAGTTCCAATTGAATTCAAAAAGTTTCTTCTGGCCCTGAAAATCAAACAAAGTTTTATTTTATTCATTTATTTTTCACATTACAAGATTTGGAAAATCTTGGGATGTGACACCCAGGTCGCCTGGGCACCGGCGTCGAGGCCAACGGATGGG
The DNA here is from genome assembly GCA_916181665.1 of Avena sativa. Taxonomy (NCBI): domain Eukaryota; kingdom Viridiplantae; phylum Streptophyta; class Magnoliopsida; order Poales; family Poaceae; genus Avena; species Avena sativa. Next base: position 387,010,123 of record OV702297.1, on the reverse strand, counting down.
ACAGATTGCGGCTAGGCCCAGATCCCCGCCGCCTCCTGCCGCCATATGGGCCGAGGATCACCGGTCGCCGCTCGCCACAACACCGCCGCCAAACCAGCCAAGACGGACGCCGTCGCCTTCTGCCAGATCGCGATCAAGGACGCCGCCACCGCCACACACCCAGATCTTTGTCTGGAGACGAAATGGGTGGCGGCGGAGGGGTGGAGAGGACATGGGAGGGAGGGCTCAACGGCAGGGAGGGGAGGCCGCCCGACGTGGCGCGGTGCCTCCGTGCGGGTGCGGAAGGAGGAGGGGTGCGGGACCTCTCAGATGTGTTTTTTCCACCCTCAACCACAGGGATCTCTACCTTAGCAGGTTGGGACCTCTACACCTAAAGGTCCTTTTCCTTTGCTGAGTATAGACCAAGTTATTGATTCGACCGCGGGTTGTGAACTCTTATCATTTGTAGATGCGTATTTTGGTTTCCACCAGATACTGTTAAACCCGGCTGATAAAATAAAGACTGTGTTTATCACCCCGTATGGGGCTTATTGCTATCGTACCATGCCATTCGGCTTACGCAATGCATGTGCAACGTACCAAAGGTGTATGCAAAAATGCCTACACGATCATATTGGCAAAAATTTCCAAGTATATGTTGATGATGTGGTGATAAAAACCAAAGATAGCCATACGCTCCTAGATGATATCTGGCAGACATTCGCGAATCTCAGAAGATTCCAAATGAAACTTAACCTGGAAAAATGTACCTTTGGTGTACCAGCCGAAAAATTACTCGGTTTCCTCATATCGATCCGAGGTATTGAAGAAAATCCGACTAAAATTCGGGCTGTAGAACGAGTGGAGCTACCGAAGTGCCTCAACAATGTCCAGAAGTTTACAGACTATCGGGCATCATTGAGTCGGTTCGTAAGCCGACTAGGATAAAAGGCATTGCCCTTATATCAATTGATGAAAAAATAAGATAAGTTTATTTGGACCCCACAGGCCGATAGCGCCTTTCATGAGTTAAAAAGAATGCTAGCCTCTGCACCAATTTTATCCTCATCACTATCGAAAGAGCCGATGTTGATGTACATAGCAGTGACCAACCGAGTTGTGTGAGTGTTGTGATAGTCGTAGAACGAGATGAAGATGGTAAGTCGGTGCAGAGGCCAGTATATTACTTGAGTGAGGTATTATCAGCTTCAAAACAAAATTACCCGCACTATCAAAAGATGGCATACGGTGTATATATGTCGGCTAAGAAGCTGAAACATTATTTTGAAGAACACCGTATCAAGGTGATCTGTGAGGCACCAATAGCCGAGATAATGGGCAATTAAGATGCCAGCAGCCGAATAGCCAAATGGGCAATTGAGTTATCCCCCTATGCTCCTCAGTTCGATAGGAGGGATGCAATCAAATCTCAGGCAGTGGCCGACTTTTTTGTTGACTGGGCTAAAATGCAATATGATCCGCCACTGCCTGATCCGAATTATTGGACGATGCACTTCTGTGGATCCAAATTAAGAAATGGGATAGGAGATGGGATAGTACTAACCTCACCCAAAAAATATCAACTAAAGTATGTACTACAAATACACTTTGCTGCATGATGGCTCAGATATGTAGAGCTCTTTGGGAACCCCAAGAGGAAGGTATGATGAGCACAATAGCAAGTTTCCCTCAGTTATGAAACCAAGTTTATCGAAGTAGTAGGAGTAAGGAAACAACTCCAAGGTGTTGCTAGCAACTTGGAATCCTGGACAACACAACCAGAGAACTTTGCCCCAACTTACAGTGAGGTTGTCAATTTCACTAGTTTGCTGAAAACAAAGGATTAAACGTATAGTGTGGAAGATAGTAATTGCTTGCAGAAAGTAAACAGTAGATGGAATATCAATGGTAAAAAATGGACCGGGGTCCACAGTTCACTAGAGGTGTTTCTCCTTAAGATAAATAGCATACTGGGTGAACAAATTATAGTTGGGCAATGATAGATTGAAAATGCATATATATGCATGTACAAGTCATGATGATTCCTATGAGATTTATTTGGGCATTACAACATAATACATAGACCGTAATCCAACTGCATCTATGACTAATAATGCACCTTCAGGTTATCATCTGAACCCCTTCCAGTATTAAGTTGCAAGCAACAGATAATTGCATTAAACAAAGTGTGTAAAGTAAACAATACAATTGCCCTTGGACAAAGGATTGTTGTTTTATCCCTAGTAGCAACAGCACATCTACAACTTTAGATATTTTTGTCACTTCCCCAGATTACTAGAGACATGAACCTACTATCGAGCATAAATACTCCCTCTTGGAGTTGCAAGCATCTACTTGGCCAAAGCATCTACAAACAACGGAGAGCATGCAAGATCACAAATAACATAGACATTATAGAATCAATAATCAATCTTTAACATAGTACTCAATATCCATCGGATCCCAACAAACACAACATGTAGGATTACAAATAGATGATCTTGATCATGAACGGAGCTCACAAGATCTAAACATGATAGCACAAAGGAGGAGAACCAACCATATAGCTACTTCTATGGACCCATAGTCCAAGGGTGAACTACTCACCATCACTCCAGAGGCTGGCATGGTGATGAAGAAGGCCTTCGGGATGATCTCTCCCCTCCGAAAGGGTGCCGATAAGAGCTTCAGATCCCCCCGATCTAGGGATGGAGATGGCGGCGGCTATAGACTCTTTCGTGGAATGTTGATAGGGTACTTAGGGATTCTGCATCAATGTGCTTTTATAGGCGAAGGGGCAAGGTCGGTGGGTGCCCGAGGGGCCCACACCTAGGGCTCGCGCCGCTACATGGCCCCACTTCGTCTCCCCTCCGGGCTCCGTGTTCCTTCTAGTAAAATATTGACTTTGGCTTTTGTCCCGTCCAATCACGAGAATATTTCTTTACTAACTTTTCTAAAACCAAAAATAGCAGAAAACATGGAACTAGCACTGCGACATCTTGTTAATAGGTTAGTTCCAGAAAATGTATAAAAATACCTCAAAGTGTAGACAAAACATAAGAAAGTTGATATAAAACAAGCATGGACATCAAAAATTATAGATACGTTTACAACGTATCAAGCATCCCCTAGCTTAACTCCTACTTGTCCTCGAGTAGGTAAGTGATAAAAAGAATAATTTTTGAGGTGACATGCACCATCACAATCTTGATCAAGGTAATTGTAAAGCATTGATAGTTGGGATCAGAGTACTCTAAACATTAGCATGAAAGATGTAGTTCTAACAATAAGATATGGCAACTATGTTGTAACATGAAAGGTAACACAAAGAAAAGATCATGAATAACAATGCATTAAAAGATGTTTGTTTGTTTCACATATAGAAAACATAGCAAGAGTGGTATTCAGCTTGTCCTTCATGGAATAACAAAACATAAATGCATAGGACACCTTCAAAGTTCATAAGGGTGACTAGATACAAATAATTTAAGAACAAGCAATATCAAAGTTATGAATAAATCGACAAGTTTTGGGACAATGCACATGAAACTAAGAATGACAACTATGCTCTCTTAATTGGTGCATAAATATAGAATATGGAGACTCAACATAAAAGTAAAACAAAGGCCCTTCACAGAGGGAAGCAGGGATTTCAAGTTTCATAAAGAGCTTCCAAAAATTATGGTACTTTTTAGCTTTCAGCTCTCATTGCCCCTATCATATGCATCTTGAAGTGGTTAAGGTTAAAGTGAGACAAATATGAAGTATGTGCTTGACAGATCATAAGTTGGCAATCTCATGTACCTTGAGTACGAGGGTCGTTACTCATGCTACTCAACTTTAGTCACAAGCAAGTTCTTGTCATTGTAAATATATGTGTATCATAAGAGAACCGCCAACGGGGTACCCCTTTCTCCATGACACAGGAGCTATCCCATATCAAAATGACAAGGCAACAGACAATAAGCATCTCAGCAATCTTTTTATTTGCTATCTTGCATAGGTTTTTTATTGAGGATGCTTCACAGATTGCTCATTATGGTTATGCTGCAAGTTTCCACCATGATTAGGCATGGATTAGGCTAGCCGCCCAGGTGTTTCTCTAATACATATATAATACTCCATGGACTTACAAGCTCCCCTTTTATTTCACACCACTGACATCCAATAAACAAAAGATCATGATATCAACTGGATAATATTTATAGGTGTGAAAAGTGTTCCCCATGACAACATGGTTCTGCTAATTCCCAACTTATAAGTGCAAGCATATAGACAACATAGATGACACAATGGTTCAAGTTTATTAAGTTCAAGAAAATAAAGTGTGCCATCAAGTTTGTGAGAGCTTTAATCACTATTTTTAACATAACAAAAGTTTAATTTGGAAGATAGATAAAACATGAATATACTTGGAATGGTGTAACACACCATGCATAGGTATTTATAGTGGACTCTTTGGAATAACTTGGTTTCTTGGGAGTTCGATGCATTTTTCTTCTAATGAGATGCCAACATGTTGGACCCAACAGCCTGTATAAACGGCTGATGCATCGAGCAACGTTGCCAAGTTCAAAACATGGAGGCGCGAGCAATAAAAAAAGTCCAACATATGGGCACGTTACTTCTAATGAAATGCCGACATGTGGGACCCAGCAGCCTATATAAACGTCTAGTCATGCATCGAGCAATGTTGCCAAGTTCGAAACACGGAGTTGTGAGTGAGAAAAAAGTCCCACACGTTCTTCTAATGAAATGCTGACATATGGGACCCAGGTGTGTGACCAAACGGCAGATTCGTCGAGCTAGGAACAGGGTAGCGCTAGAGAAGAAAAAATTAAATCATATACACACGATTCTTCTAATGTGAGGCTGGCATATGGGACCCACCAGCCTGAATAAACGACTGATGCAGCGAGCAACGATATCAAGTTAACACGGAGGCACGACTGAGGGCAAAAATCCCATCAAACACACATTTCTTATAATGAGAGTATGACACGTGGGGCCCAGCTGCGTGATTATGTATCTGGCAGTGTTATCAAGTTCGGAATAGGGTGGCGCGACTAAGGGCAGAAAAATCCATCATACACATGTTTCTTCTAATGAGAGGATGACATGTGGGTCCAAATGGGTGATTAAACGGCAACGCAATAAAGTTCGGAACAGGGTAGCGGGAGCGAAGGAAAAAATTCCATCATACACACGATTCTTCTAATGAGAGGCTGGCATGTGGGACTCAGCATCATGATTAACAGCAGATAGTTTGAGCAACGTTATCGAGTTCAAATCAGGGAGGCATGAGCTAAGGATTTTTTTTATCATGCACACGTTTCTTCTGATGAGAGGATGACATGTGGGGCCCACCCGCGTGATTAAACTATAGATGCATCTAGAGGCTCTATCAAGTTCGGAACATCATAGCGGGAGCGAAGGAAAAAATTCCATCATACACACAATTCTTGTAATGAGAGGCTGGCATGTGGTACCCAGCATCGTGATTAACTGTAGATAGATTGAGCAATATTATCGAGTTCACATCAGGGAGGCACGAGCCAAGGAAAAAATCCATCATGCACACGTTTCTTCTAGTGTGAGTATGACACGTGGGACTCAGCAACCTGATTAAGTGGCAGATGCATCGAGCGACGCTATCAAGTTTGGAACTGGGAAGGGAAAAATTCCATCATACACACGATTCTTCTAATGTGAGGCAGACATGCGGGACCCAGCAGCCTGACTAAATGGAAGATGCATCGAACAACGTTATTGAGTTCTAATCAGGGAGGCACGACCGAAAAGTTTGGTCCGCTATAGTCACTGACGTCCAGGACCCACACGCAAAAAAATACTTTGGCGAGTCAACATCTCGCGAGGAAGCGGAAATCTTACTTTTGCCATGCGCCCGTCGAGCTTCCTCCATGTTTTTAGCGGTTTCGTCATAGTAGAGGGGCGCGAAACCGGGAAAAAAGTTTTGCATCGCCCACGGTCGAGCCGAGATTTTCTTCACGGAAGAGGCGCCTTCTACGACGACTGACGGGCCCATTCATTTCGGAAGGAAACATTTCTTGTAGTGACATGCTACCCCATGAGGAGTTTGGTAGCAATTTGAATGGAGTGCACAAGTCCAAAAAGATCTACAACAAGGCAAAGTAGACCTCCCATCCTTCCTCAGCTCCTGAGTCCTTCATGCGTGATGCACAGGCTAGTGGACGTAGGCCCCTAGTGACTACTATGGACCATGAAGTCAAGCAGTTGAACTAGTTCCAACGGAACATCTTGTGCATGGGGGTCGACACTCACAAGGGTCAGTATAAGGCCTACCGGCAGCGCCATGAGATGGCCCACACCCAGCAGCTGATTCTACATCATGTGTCCAGGGCGTCTGACCATCCTCCTCCTCCTACAACTCAGGAACTGTAACATCCCAAAACTTTAATCCAAGTTGATCAAGATCCAAATCATCAAAATTAGGGTTAACAAAAACTTTTCCATCTCAAAATATGAAAGCATTCATGTGTATGTGCATTTAAATTAGGAGTTCATTTGAATTGCCATGGTTCTGTGATTCATTGCTTGTAAAGTGATTCTTAGGTGAAATAAACATCATCTAAATCATTCCCAAACTTTTCCCAAAGAAAAACAACTCAAAATAAATAAATGAAGTGAATGGTCATTTTTGCCAAATTAACTATCATGCCTACTTTGGCTATTCCTAGTACTCAAAACTTAATATAAACAATTGTGGATCTTTGCACCCCTTGCTAGTACACATAATGAGGTACCAAGGCCCACTTTGTGATCTGCCAAAAACATTCAAATGCTAATTTTAAATGAAAGTTTAAAATTGAATCTATTTCATATAGGAAGATCCCACTATTTAAAAAACCACTCAAACAAGGTCAATTTTCAAAACCCAAGCAACCACAGAGTCTCAAGCTTATGCCTAGCACACCCACCAAAAAGAATTTTCTTGCGACCATTTCATCAAACACTTGGCAGGCAGAATTCAAACAAAACCAAATTCACTATTTTGAATAGTGTTCTGGCCAAACTTGTCTCCCATTTGACCCCCATTTGCTCACATTGTCCCCTCTGGATCAAACTAGGGCATAACCAACCCATCCCCTACCTCCTAGCAGCATGGCCATGCCAAGCCGAGCCCCACCTCGCCGGCCAACTTGGTCGCCGCCGCAGCAGACCGCCTCCCCCTCTCTCGCCATGTCTAGGAGATAGACAGCACCTCACCGCCGCCCACTGTCCCCTCCCTGAGCCAGGCCCAGCCATGGACCACCGAGAAATCCCCGCGCCCAGTGCCACCACGCCATGCCGAGCACGCGCCAGAGCGCTGCACCCGGCACGCGTGCACAAGCAGCCACTTGACCGCATCCCGCGCCCACCGCGTTGCCACGACCCAGGGAGCATGCCAGACACCCCCATTCGCCGTCCAATGCCTCACAGCAACCGCTCGCCGTCGAAGCCGCCGCCTCTGCCGCTCAGAGCACCAGCTCTGCCCGACCGCTTACCACCGCCCCTAAGCCCGCATTAAAATCCTAGAGCACCGCCAGGAGACCGCGCGTCGATCGCCACTCTCAGCCATGCCGCTAGCAGCCCGTAGCCATGTCGCCATCGTTGCCTGCCCATCCCTCTCGGTCTCGCCGTCAAGCCTATAAAAGGAGGGCACCCCCAGCCGTTTGCAGCACACCACTCCACTCTCCTCACCTCATTGATCGTCCCACACCTCTAGCCGGAGCACGGGGAGCAGCAGCTCGTCGGAATTGTATTGGAGCAGGTTGTCTCTGGAGGAGAAGGGCGCCGCTGATTGCGACCACCCTCGGAGCTGCCTCGACCATCCCTAAGCTCGTCGTCGACCACCAGTCCATTTGCCCGCCTCGCCATCGTCGCTGGAGCCCTGGTATGCCCCCTATGCACCCCTACCCACTAGTAGAAAACAGGCCATCCGTTCGCGCCCCCTCAGAGCATTAGTCCCGGTTGCGCCACCAACCGGGACTAATGCTGGCACGCGTCCCGGTTTGAGCGGGCACGGGGCCCGGAGGCATGCGTCCCGGTTGGTAAGGGGGCATACGTCCCGGTTGGAGCCACCAACCGGGACTAAAGGTTTGGCGACAGCCACGTGGCGTGGCACACACCTTTAGTCCCGGTTGGTGGCTCCAACCGGGACGTATGCTCCCGCCCTCTATAAATGCAACGCCCCAGCCCCCTCTGCCTCCACTCTGTTTTTTCTCTTGGTGGAAGGTGTGAGGGTGTGCTAGTTTTTTCTCCTCTATGCATGCATTCAAGGTGTTTGATGAAATGTTTGAGTGAATAATCCCGTTCAATTTCTCATAGAACAAAAATATAGAAGGTGTCCGAGACGCACTTGAGCTTTCTCCTCTTTATTTCCCTCGATCGAGGTTAGCAATCTTATCTTTTCTCTGTCATTGATACATGCATGTGTCGATGTGAATTGGTCATTTCACTATTTATGATGTCCTGTTTTTTGATAAACTTACTTATATGATGCAGATGAATGGTTGGGAATGGATGTACGGTGACCGGCGCGTAGCCGGGTATATGAAAGGCGTGGATAAATTTATCGATGTGGCTATGGCAAACAAAGAGAATGGTTTTATACGTTGTCCATGTGTTCAATGTCGGAACAACAAGGAGTACTCTTCCTCGAAAATCATTTGCGGCCACCTGATTATGAAAGGTTTCATGCCCAACAATAATTGCTGGACCAAGCACGGGGAAAGAGGGGTTATGATGGAAGATGGTGAAGAAGAAGATGATGATAACAACTACCATCATATGTTTCCTGAATACAGTGATACTGCAATGGAAGACAATGGAGAGGAAGGAGGTGAAGAACGGGCATCAGATGAGCCGGCTGATGAACTTGGTAGGGTCATTTCTGATGCAAAGCGAGACTGTGAAACAGAAAATGAGAAGTTGAAGTTAGAGGGCATGTTAGAAGATCACAAGAAATTGTTGTACCCAAATTGTGAAGATGGCAGCACAAAGCTCGGTACCACACTGGAATTGTTGTGATGGAAGGCAGAGTGTGGTCTAACTGACTCCTCATTTGAAAAGATGCTGAAAATAATGAAGCCGAAGTTTCCAAAACATAACGAACTTCCCGAGAGTACCTACAAAGCAAAGAAGACTCTCTGTCCTCTGGGATTAGATGTGCAAAAGATACATGCATGCATTAATGACTGCATCCTCTACCGCGGTAAGGAGTATGAGAATTTATATAAATGCCCGGTATGCAATGTGTTGCGGTATAAGATCAGACGAGATGACCCTGGTGATGTTGAGGGAGAGCCCCTCCGGAAGAGGGTTCGTGCTAAGGTTATGTGGTATGCTCCTATAATACCAAGGTTGAAACGCATGTTCAGAAACAAAGAGCATGCCAGGTTGTTGCGATGGCACAAAGAAGACCGTAAGAAAGACGAAAATCGAGAGAGACTTCCCAGACTTTGCAGGTGACGCAAGGAACTTATGGTTTGGTCTAAGTACGGATGGCATGAATCCTTTTGGGGAGCAGAGCTACAGTCACATCACCTGGCCCGTGACTCCATGTATCAACAACCTGCCTCCTTGGTTGTGCATGAAACGTAAGTTCATTATGATGCCAGTGCTCATCCAAGGCCCGAAGCAACCAGGCAACGACATTGATGTGTACCTTAGGCCATTAGTTGAAGAACTCTTACAGTTGTGGGGCAAACCAGGTGTACGTGCGTGGGATGAGAACAAACAGGAGCCATTTGATCTACGGGGGTTGTTATTCGTAACCATCAATGATTGGCCTGCTCTTAGTAACCTTTCAGGACAGACAAACAAGGGATATAAGGCATGCACACACTGTTTAGATAAGACTGAAGGTACATATTTGCATAAATGCAAGAAGGTTGTGTACCTGGCGAATCGACGATTTCTTCCGACCAATCATCCCGTAAGAAAGAAAGGCAAGCATTTCAAAGGTGAGGCAGATCACCGAAATAAGCCTGAACTCCCTGCTGGTGATGATGTATTTGGTATGGTCAAGGACATAGAAGTAATCTTTGAAAAGGGTCCCGACGGTCAATCAGTTCCGAACGACGTCGCTACAGGCCACACACCCATGTGGAAGAAGAAATCTATATTTTGGGAGCTGCCATATTGGAAAGTCCTGCGTGTCCGCTCTTCAATCGACGTGATGCACGTGACGAAGAATCTTTGCGTGAACCTGTTAGGATTCCTAGGCGTGTATGGGAAGACAAAAGATACACCAGAAGAACGGGAGGACCAACAAATTATGAAATACCCAAAGAACATGCATACACATAACAAGACGGATAAAGGGCGTCACTTAAGTCGTGCCAGCTATGCTCTTACCAAAGCAGAGAAGGAAATCTTTTTTGAAGTCCTTTACAGTATCAAGGTGCCGTCGGGCTTCTCATCTAATATAAAGGGGATAATAAATATGGCAGAGAAAAAGTTCCAAAACCTAAAGTCTCATGACTGTCACGTGATTATGACGCAGTTGCTTCCGATTGCATTGAGGGGGCTTCTACCGGAAAATGTTCGAGTACCCATTGTGAAGCTATGTGCATTCCTCAATGCAATATCTCAGAAGGTAATCAATCCAGATATTCTGCCAAGGTTAGAGAAGGATGTGGTACAATGTCTTGTTAGTTTTGAATTGGTGTTCCCACCATCCTTCTTCAATATTATGACGCATCTCCTGGTTCACCTAGTGGAAGAGATTGCCATTCTCGGTCCGGTATTTCTGCACAATATGTTCCCCTTTGAGAGGTTCATGGGAGTCTTAAAGAAATATGTTCATAACCGTGCTAGACCAGAAGGAAGCATCTCCAAGGGATATGAAACAGAGGAGGTCATTGAGTTTTGTGTTGACTTTATTCCTGACCTTAAGCCGATTGGTGTTTCTGACTCGCGGCATGAGGGAAGACTAAGTGGAAAAGGCACGCTGGGAAAGAAAGCAATGATATGTAGGGACGGGGTTCTTTCACTAAAGGACACTACACAGTTCTACATAATTCCACCTTGGCAGCTCCGTATATCGAGGAACACAAGAATATTGTACGCTCCAAAAACCCGGGGAAGCCTGAATCATGGATTACAGATGAACACATGAAGTCTTTCGGTGGTTGGATGCAGACACATCTCTTGAATGACACCACTGTTGGAGATCAGCTATACTTGTTGGCCGTGTCACCATCTTCTACTGTATTGAATTTCCAAGGGTACGAAATAAATGGGAATACATTCTACATGATCGCCCAAGATAAAAAGAGCACCAACCAAAATAGTGGTGTCCGCTTTGATGCAATAGACGAGAATGGACAAAAGGACACATATTATGGTTACATAGAGGAGATATAGGAACTAGACTATGGAGTCTCTATTAAGGTCCCTTTGTTTCGCTACAAATGGGTCAACCTGAATGGGGAAGGGGTAAAGATAGACTAGTTGTACGGAATGACAACAGTGGATCTCAACAATCTTGGTTATAGAGATGAACCATTCGTCCTAGCCAATGATGTGTCTCAGGTTTTCTATGTGAAGGACATGTCCTCCAGACCGAAAAAAGAGAAAAAATATGCAAACGAATACATCATATGATGAGCCAAAGCGTCACATAGTTCTTTCAGGGAAAAGAAACATCGTGGGAATCGAGGACAAGACAGACATGTCAGAAGATTATAATAAGTTTGATCAAATTCCGCCTTTCACAGTGAAAACTGACCCAAGCATTCCGTTAAGTAAAGAAGATGCTCCATGGTTACGTCTGAAGCGATCATAAGGAAGGACATATGCCAAGAAGTTCATGCTCATATTATGTAACTCTAGTTCATGTCTTTCGCGGTTTGTGGCTTGACCAAAGGATATCTTTCGCGGTTTGTGGCTTGACCGGGACTATATATAGGGGGGCCTTTAGTCCCAGTTTTGTAGTCTCAGTTTTTAATATTAATAAATGTCTTGAGTGTTAGTCCCGTTTTGTGGCTGGACCGGGACTATGAAGAAGTTGTCCCGATTCGTACTTACCATTAAGATCTGATCTCCAAACGCGCGCGGTCACATATTAGGGAGTGCCTCTATGAACAGTTTCTTGGAGATGCCGGAGGACTGGGATCCGGCGGCATCTCCCTGAAACTGGTCGTAGTGGTGTCCCTGCTCTTGAAAACCATCTTGCAGCTTGTAACTTCTCTAACTAGATCAATACACCTGGGAGCTAACTAATTTCACATATTAGGGAGTGCCTCTATGACCAGTTTCTCGGAGATGCCAGAGGACTAGGCTCCGTCGGCATCTCCCTGAAACTGGCCGTAGTGGTTTCCCTGCTCTCGGAAACCATCTTGCAGCTTGTAACTTCTCTAACTAGATTAATACGCCTGGGAGCTAACTAATTTCACATATTAGGGAGTGCCTCTATGACCAGTTTCTCGGAGATGCCAGAGGATTGGGCTCCGTCGGCATCTCCCTGAAACTGGCCGTAGTGGTGTCCCTGCTCTCGAAAACCATCTTGGAGATGCCTCAAACTGGCTAGAGGACTGGACTCGCAAGGATGCCTATTTATAGTACAAGCAGCTCGGCATAGTGTCGACACTAATGAAATAATGTCGACACTCACCCCTATTATTAGTGCTGACTCGTGTTTTGTCCCGGTTGGTGTCTCCAACCGGGACTACAGGTTCATCTTTAGTCCCGGTTGGTGACACCAACCGGGACAAGGTACACGCCGCACGACATAATGTTGACACTCACCCCTATCATTAGTGCTGCCTGGCCCAGCCTGCCGAAATCCCGCCGGGCTACTGTGTCCCCGTCGGCTGGATGTTGAGCGCCGGAGGCGTGCCGGTTCCTCCTGTCCCTCTAGGTGTGGCGCGTCGGATGGCCATCACGAACCACTACTACTTCGAGCTCACGCCGGAGCAGCGGAGGAATCCCAGATGGCATCCCGACTATTTCCCGACTTGGGAAGCCTTCTTCGTGGATCGGCATGAGAGGCGCTCGCCAGGTACGAGGAGGACGTCCCACCTCCTCTGAACTTCAACGAGGCCGGCCATCGGCCGTGACTCTCCAGAGCGTCATGGCCTACGACACGGCCGCCGACTCTAGCCCCCCGCCTGCGCTACCCTCAAGTCCAGCCCACTCGTACTCAGCCTTCAAGGTTCAACTACGGTGACCCCGACGACGATAGCGACGACGGCCACGGCGAGTACGACGACTATAGTGGCGAGTATTACAGGTGTAGGCAGGAGCATGACTGAATCATTCCAACATTGCAAAATAAGTTCGGCCGATTGTGGCTTAATCTGGCCATGTTTCTTAATTTTCAGTTCTTCTATGTAACTTGGTATTAGTTGCGTTATGTACTTTAATTTCAGTTCTATCTTAATCAAATTACTTATTCAAATCCAAACACTTTTTATGTTTAAAGTTTTTCTAAATTCCGAATTAATATTAAAAAAATATAAGTTAATTCATTTTTTATTGTAAATGGTTCATATTTTAAATGGTTACATTAAATATTTTTTAAAACAAAAAATGGTTTTGAATTATTTATTCAAATCCAAACACGTTTTATGTTTAAAGTTTTTCTAAATTCCAAAATAATATTTAAAAAATATATGTTAATTCATTTTTAATTTTAAATGGTTACATTAATTATTTTTTAAAAATAGAAAATGGTTTTGGATTATTTATTCAAATCCAGACACTTTTATGTTTAAAGTTTTTCTAAATTCCAAATTAATATTCAAAAAATATTAAATGGTTCATAGTTTAAATGGTTACATTAATTATTTTTAAAAACAGAAAATGGTTTCGAATTAGTTATTCAAATTCAAACATTTTTTATGTTTAAAGTTTTTCTAAATTCCAAAGTAATTATCATTTAAAAAACATTACAAATTTAAACCCCAAAATAAAAAATAAGGCGGGAACAGAGAGAAAATACCTGAAAAAAATTGAAAACAGGGGCATATGTCCCGGTTGGAGCCTCCAACCGGGACTAAAGACCCCCTGCGCGCGCCCCTTTATCTGCTGAAAAAATTGGAGTATACGTCCCGGTTGGTGGCTCCAGCCGGGATGTATGACCCTTTAGTCCCGGTTGGAGCTACCAACCGGGACAAAAGGTCCTTTGGTTAATAACCGGGTGCCCCTCCTCTTCTTCTTCCCCATCTCGCAATATTCTCGCGCACAGGGACTGAAGCGACGCCGTCAGGCTGCCCCGCCGCCCTGCACGCCTTACCGGCCGCCGCTGCTGCTCTGCCTCCGCCTCGCTAGGAACCGCCTCCCCTCCAACAGAATCGACGAAGGGCGCCCGTAACCACCGCAATCAGGAGCTCCTCCCTGAAGTCCGGCCACCGCTGTTCTCGATGATTCCGGCCGTGTCCAAGCTCGCTTGGTCGAGCTGGCCCCTCCACCGCCTCCGTGGTGAGCCCCTCCACCTCACAGTCCTCTCCATTCTTCCTCTTCCTCTCTGTATCGCTGCCGCGCCGAGGACCTAAAGCCACCGCCGTCAGCCGCCGTTGTGCTTCCTCTTCCGGCGACCAATCCGGAGCGGCGCCGCCACTAAACGGCTCGGTATGCTAGCCCACATCCATCGCTGCCGCTCCCGCTGCTCTGCCCGCGCTCCAGCGCCCTCCCCGTCGATGATCTGGGGCTGATCCCCGGTAAATTACGTCACGCTGACGTCCTGGTGACATCAGCGGGCGGGGTTAGCGCGGTCAAACCTTCGGTGGGTCTTGCTTGCTTGCGTGGAGGCTGAGTTGGCACTGGGGCCCTTCTGTCATTCTCACTGGCTAGGGGTCGCCCAGGTGTAAAAACTATTTGCCTTTTTGTTTTTAATTCTAGAAAATGATTTAATATTGTAAAATCAATAACTTATTGTTTATAAGTCAGAAAAATATGTATAATATACCAAATTGTTCAGAAAAATGAAACCTATCTATTTAACCTATAATCATGCATTGTTCAACAATTTAAATGACAAGTATAATTAGAAGGACAAATGCACCCCTTTCATATGTTTCGGAGTTTCCCCGAGTTATGGTTTTCACCCCTCGGGACCCCGATTAAATCATCAAGCATGTCTTAGGGTTACATTCCAATGCAAATTAACTTGTCATATCATCATACTTGCTTGAGCATTGCATCGATGCCATGTGTTGATTGTTTCCCTTTCTTTTCGGTGTTTGGTTCTTCCTAGTAGAATACGATATCGAGATCGATCGAAGCCAGAGATCAACACCGTTGAAGCTCGAAGACAAATACTTGACCAACTGTTGTCGTGGTGGTGGCACGGAAGATGCCATGGGTAGGCTAAAGTATGGGGCCAATGGATGCTAGAGGGATCTGGGGAGGGAAGATGCAGTTGTTTCTACACACAAAAGACTAAGGCAAAGATCTTTATTTCTCCTTCCTTGGGCTACAAGTGCTACTTGAGATGTATACAAGGAGAAAAGAAGAACTTTACTAGCCTAACGGTACCAAATGAGCCGATGCCCTCCTCAGGGTCCAAGCCTCCCCTTATAAAGGAGAGCCTTGGGTTCCTTTAGGGCTGACGTGGCAAGCATATTCGAGGAATATGCTTGTCCCAATATAGTAGTTCGGCGGCCTCCTTTCCCAGTCGCCCTTCTAATGACGGCAAGGTTCCAGAGGGCCCCTCCTGCGTGCCTCGGGCTTCAGGACTGTCACCTCCGTGACCTCCTTCTGCCCGTTTGTCGCTCTGCGCCTTTGTCCCTTGTGCTTGGCTCCGCTCAGATTCTCCCTAGCCTGCGGCTAGAGTTTGACTTTAGGCTTCTCCTTCTCCTGCAAGCTTCATATCATTCGGCCCTGCCTCGCGTAACTCGGCTTGTCCTTCACCTGCATTAAGATTACTCGGGCTAACCCGCCCGACTTACTCAGTATCTCGGCCAGGTAATGCCTTGCCATTATTATAAGGGTCCTGCCCTTTCCTATCTCGGCCGACCCCTACAGGATTCGGCTGACTCAGACTGTAACTCGGAAACTAGACAGGGAACACCCTTCCGTCTTTCCCCGTCTTTACCCTATCCGGGGTCACCTCCCCAACATTAGTCCCCGAAGCTGGTATGGCCCTGTTGACAACTTCGGCCGGGCCGTATCAGTTTAACAACTTTCGTTCTGCATTGTTTCTGAGTTATCTTTTTCTAGTTCGAGGTATCATCGTATCTTCTCGTGTACGCCTAGTCCTACGTGTCATACTCATCATTGTTTCTCTAGTTTTTTGTTCCTCTATAGTATTTACTGACAGGCTACAGTTACTACTGCGCCTATCGCGTCGGTGCTGCGACGCCTCACGTGCCATTTCCGTTGGGGATCGTGACCCTCTTTTCCACCATGTGGCCCTCGGTGCGGTTCCGCTTAGCGTCGTGCGGTCATGCGGCGCACACGATCTACACGGTTAACCGCCACACCCACGATCCCACTACCTCGCGGGCGGCTCAGTTATAAAGAGGGGCGCGGGGCTGGGAGATTCACTTTCCCCCTCCGCTCACCTGTGCCCTTCTTCTTCCTCTAGCTTCTGCGCCCGTTCACGACTCCGCCGTCATGCGTTCATCTGGATCTCCAACGGCGAGGACCCCACCGCACTGCTACGTCTGCCTCGTCCCAGCTCGCTTGCTCCATCGCCGTCGCCGGTGAGTTCTTCCGGCCCCATCGCCTAGGCTCTCCTCTAGACTCCTCTGTTTCCCTTTCGTTTTCGCGTGGTAGATCCTTCGCTGCTCCGCTGCCGTTTCCGCGTAGAATCACGACGGGGCCGTGCAGCTCTAAGTTTCCCTCCGCCGCTAGTTCTTCCTCCGTAAATTTCTCGGCGACCCCATGTCGAGCTCTGTCAGCGGTGCCCTTATCGAGGATGACGATGCTGCCTCTGGGACCGAGCGTGGCTCGTGGCAGGGCTCTTCTCTCACCCGTCGAGAGATTGAGTGGCTAATCCGAACTCGTCGGATTCCTGCCGGGGTAGCTTGTCGCTTACCCGGCAGCGAATCCTCTCCCGTTCTTAGGGAGGGCGAGTATGTAGTCTTCATGTCACATTTTGCTCGCGGGTTTGGTCTCCCCCTCAGTGACTTTGCTAGGGAATTCCTCGATTACTTCGGCCTGCAGCCGCATCACCTGCCTGCTAACGCCATTGCCTCTCTTTCTGCCTTTATCTGTGCCTCGGAGGGATACTTTGGCCTATGGCCGTCTGTGCACGTTTGGTCAAAGTTTTTCCAGATTTGATCCAACGTGGTCCCAGACAAATCTCTCCATCCTTCCGAGAAGCTGCTTACCCAATGCGGTGCCGCGTCAATCACACCTCGGAGGATGTCCGAATTTCCTCGCGTCGCAGGGTTAGAATCATGAAAAAAGTGGCATAAGTCATTCTTTTGTGTCAAGAACTCTGGGAATGAGGATAGGATTCGGCTTCCTGCCTTTTCCATTGGCACCCCTTCCAAGCTGAACTGGACCTATAATCCAAAGAAGAGTCATGCTCTGGCCGAGGCTTTTGAGATTCGGCTGAAGGAACTAATCCGCTCCGGGCTACGCGGTGAGGATATGATGACTACCTTCATCAGTAGCCGGATCTGCCCCTTCCAGACACGCACACACAAGCTCTGCTATATGAGCGGTCCTCTCGACCCCAACCGAGTCTCAACGGTGGAGCTGGACAACTACCTCATCTTCAAACGTGTCCGGGCTATCTTTAAGACGGAAATGCCAGAGGACTGGGCCTGGGGGTTGAAGCCGTTCACCCGCGAGCATCCCCCTCCCGAGGTGAGTTTATGCCTTTGTGTTTTGCTTCCTAATCGCGTTCGTGACTCTTTTTGCTATTTTTTCTCTTTCTTGTCCTGCAGAGGTTTGCGGAGCAGAAGACTGAGGACGCCGAGGTTTTGACACTCCCGTGGCCTGCGGATCGGAATACACCGGACAACGGGGAGCCGGACTCACAAGAGTTTGTTCCCAAGTCGGATCTCGCTCCGGCTCGCGCTCGCGGCAAGGCCCCGGCCCACGAGGAGGAAGGTGATTCGGACGAGGTCCAAGTTCTAGAGGTAGTTGCCGCAATGCCAATTTCTTATGCATTTCCGGCTTCTATTTTATTAGCTAATCCGGCCGGTCAGGTTCACAACGTCGAGCCTCTTGCCTCCCGGCCTCCCGTTACCTCGGGGAAATGCAGAGCTCCAGCTGATGCCTCAGAAGCTGCTCCCAGGAAGCGAGTAAAGAAGTCAGCCCAACACCATCCGAAGCGTAAAACTATGCTCGGGGTTACTGGGTGAGTTACTTTTGTTTGTATTTCTTGTTTCTCTCTTTCTCCCTTCTAACTTGAACTTTTCTATCTTTGCAGGGCTCCTCTCTCTGTTAAGCCCAGCGGTCCCAGCATGACGAGTCGTACGACTCGGACGCCTTCTCCTCCGCCTCCTGAGGATACCAGAGTTCGGAGTCCTGCTCGCGTTGTTTCTCCTCCTGCTCCGAATCAGACGCCACCTCGCCATGATGCGCCTGAGATTTCTCCTGTTGATGCCGATACATCTCGGCCCACAGATATTCCTACCGAACCTGCTGCCTCCTCCGTGGACCCTGATGTTTCTGTTGTGATTCCTCCGACCTCCGCGGTCTCTACTGCGACACCAACTCCAGCCGAGGATATCGATATCCCGGCGCCCTCTGCAACTGTAATCCCTCCGGCTCCCAAGGACGCTTCTCCAAGTGCCGAGGTATCGGCTCCTACTAACGCCTCTCCTAAGGCAAGAAAGGTCATTGTTACCAAGCCTTCGCCCTCTCGGAAAGGATTTGCCAGCTCATCTCAGCCTACAATTGCTGATGCGCTGCGCAAGGGGATTTCCTCTGCCAAGAGCAGTGTCACCCCGGCCGCTGATAGACAGCTTGCTCTTCACAAGAGTCCGGCGGCGGCGGTTGTTACCCAACATGTCCGAGGTAAAGTTCTGACTCGCACGGAGAGTGGGAACAGTCTCGGCTCGTTGGTCGAGTATGCCAACAATTGGAATGCTGCTGATCAGTTTGAGGGTAATCCAAGCAGCCAGCCGTTTTAGCTCTCCGATATCAGCAGCCGTCTACATCAGGCTGCCAAGATCGTTCTTGAAAGTGACAAGATGAATGAGGTAATTGTTTTTATGGAGTTTCGATTAGTTCTCTGGATGCTATTATATATACTCTAGTCCCCGAAGCTTGCAACCGAATAACTTGTTATTCGTTTGGAAGTTTTATGATGCTTTACTTAGTTCAGTTTTATCTTAGAGTTCGAACCTCCATCCAACTAGATCTGCATTAAATTCTGCTTGATTTGGGTCTATCTGAACCTTGAATATCCAGCCACCTAGGTCCGAGTTAAGTTTTGCTTGACTCGGATCGGTTTGGGCTTCGAATATCCAGCCACCTAAGTCCGGGTTAAGTTTTGCTTGACTCGGATCTGTCTTAGCTTTGAATATCCAGCCACCTAGATCCGAGTTAAGGTTTGCTTCACTCGGATCTGTCGTAACTTCGAATATCCAGCCACCTAGATCCGGGTTAAGTTTTGCTTCACTCGGATCTGTCGTAACTTCGAATATCCAGCCACCTAGATCCGGGTTAAGTTTTGCTTGACTCGGATCTATCTTAGCTTTGAATATCCAGCCACCTAGATCCGAGTTAAGCTTTGCTTGACTCGGATCTTTCTTAGGCTCGAATACCAATTTACTATTTGCTCTATTGCTTAGGTTGCGCATGACCGGCGGACCGCCGAATTCCAAAGGCGGCTTTTTGCGCATAGAAAATTGCAAGAAAAGTACGAGAAGGTTATTCCTATGGTGAAGAAAGCTGGTAAGTCGACAAACTCTTGCGTCATCTCCGAAACTCTTATTGTTTTGTACATGAGATGTTGGCTCACGTTGTTGGTAAACAGGGAACATCAATAATCTTAACATCCGTCTTGAGAAGAAGGTCAAGGCCCTGGAAGGTTAGTTACTCTTTTACTTTATATACTCCCCTTGGAAATGTGCACTAAGTTTCTTTTAACTCTTTTGGCTTTGGTAAAGCCGAGTTACAAACCTTTGCAGCATCTCACGAAGATTGCACGCCCATGCCTGATGTGATGTTGCATTTTTTAGAACAAAGCGCTACTCACTCGGCGCAGCTAAAGGATAAAGATGACGAGATAGCTCGCTTGCGTGCCGAGGTGGAGTCCCTTAAGCTCTCTCAGAAGTCTGAATTAGAAAAGGTCGACCAGGAGTTCTCCGAGGAGAAAAATCGGCTAGCTCTGCAAGTGCAGAAAAATAAAGAGCTCCTCAAGGCTGCCGAACTGAAGACACGGGGGATGAGCGAGGAGATCACTCGCTTTGAGAAGAGCAAGATTGACTGGGCTAAAGATCTTCAGATAATGCTGAGCTATACTCATCGTAAGCTTCTGACTACGGCCGAGTTATCTTTTCCCTTTCTTATTGCTGACTGACGCACTCGTGTTTTGTGCAGACCATTTCCCAGAAGCTAAGCCCGTGATCTCTAAAGCGGTGATTAGTTCTCGTGTGCGTCGAGGTGTTCCTGTTGATGCGGACTCGGAGTACTCGATGGAAGATTTCTTGGTTGCTGTTGGCGCTGCAGTTGATCCGATGAAGATTATGGGCAGGGATTTGGTGCAGGCAGCTATCCGAGCCTACCATGTTCTCTGGACGAATACTTCTGGGACTCCTAATATTGATGAGGTCAAATTATTGGTGGAAAGATTAATGGCATCCGAGAGACAGCTAAGTCTTTGGAGGGAATCGGCCGGACGAGCCGATGCTGATATGGCTCTCACTGTCATCATGTCATGGTATGAAGATATTTCTCTTGATGTTTTGAGAAATTTGCGCACTGGTTCCCGTTGGGTTGAGGACCCGGACTTTGTCGCTCTCCAGCAAGCTCGTGCCTTACAGCTTGTTGAGTATGCCGACGTGCACACCTGGAATGAAGGTCCGAGTTTCCTTCCTAATCCGGAGGACGAGGTCGAAGTTGAGGATGCCGCGGATGATAACTCAGCTGAACAGGGCGAAGATGAGGATGACTCGGCTGCTTCTGGTGATTCCAGTTCAAGCTCGGATGGCAGCGGCGACGCGCGATCCTCCTCCAAAGGTACTGGGCATTCCACTGCGCAAGCTGACGCTCTTCAACAGCCTCGGGCTTCCCCTGAAGTCGCTCCTGGGTCTGTGGAGGGCGAGGCAACCTCGGCCGAAGTTCCACCTACCTCGGAGTGCCCAGCCCCTGACCAAGTCACTGCCTCTCCAGCTAAAGAACTCTAAGTCATTTCTTACCCCTGGTATGCCGGGCGTATGATGTACGTGGAACATTTGTCCGTCCTTTGCGCGGTATGAATTTCTTTTGCCGTGTGCCGCTGAGACATATATGGTTGTAATCGTTATTACTTTGTTTAACTGGTCTTGTTTGTCCGAATCCTTGCTTTGGCCGCCTTCAATTTCTTGAAACATATAAACTTTGCCACTTGACCATTGTGGTTTGGACTGTTAATCTGGGTGTAAACCTTGAAGACCGTATTTGGGGGGAACCAAATAATATCACTCTGGGAGCTGAAGTTTGATACCCACTCTTGCGACAAAGGATAACCCATACGTGGAAATAACATAGGGTAGTCCCCGAGCCACTACTCAAGGCAACGAGGATTAATATATAAACCAAACTTAGAAACAATATAGGACAGTCTCCGAGTCACTGCTCAAGGTGCCGAGGTTTAATATGTGTCAGTCCCCGAGCCACTGCTTTGGTGCCGAGGTCTAGTACCTGAATCAAACTTAGAAACAATATGGGGTAGTCCCCGAGTCACTGCTCAAGGTGCCGGGGTTTAATACATAAGCCCTATTTAAAAACCATATAGTGCAGTCCCCGAGCCACTGCTCAAGGTGCCGAGGTTTGATACATAACATGAAATTAAAAACAACATGTGGCAGTCCCCGAGTCACTGCTCTGGACTCCGAGGTTTAATACATAAACCATACTTAAAAATAACATAGTGCAATCCCCGAGCCACTGCTCAAGGTGCCGAGGTTTGATACATAACATGAAATTTAAAAACAACATATGGCAGTCCCCGAGTCACTGCTCTGGACGCCGAGGTTCAATACATAGTTGGTGCTCCCTCCTGAAGCACCATTTTACAATATGTCATGGATGACTCCTACGAGTAAAATGGACGAAGTAAGGCTATGTTCCATGGTCTTTTTGATTCTTCGCCGGCTTTGTCTGCCCTGTTCTTTCCTGGTGATTGAGCATCGATTAGGTAATACGCATCATTGTGCAATGCTTTGCTCACAATGAATGGTCCTTCCCATGGAGGCGACAGCTTGTGCATGCCGGCCGTGCGTTGCACCAGCCGGAGAACTAAATCTCCTTCTTTGAATATTCTTGGATTCACCTTCTTGATGTGATATCGTCGCAAGTCCTGCTGATAGATAGCTGATCTTGATAACGCCAGCTCTCTGGCTTCTTCCAGCAGATCGACATCATCTTGCCGAGCTATCTCATTTACTTCAGTGGTTGTATACTGGGTAATCCTTGGCGAGTCATGTATTATGTCGGCTGGAAGCACAGCTTCTGCCCCATACACTAGAAAGAATGGTGTATAACCTGTTGATCTGTTTGGGGTAGTCCTGAGGCTCCATAGTACTGCTGGTAGTTCCTCAATCCAATATCCTGCCGACCTTTGCAGCGGTTCGACGAGTCGTGGTTTTATTCCGGACAGTACTAGTCCATTAGATCTTTCTACTTGCCCATTGGACGCTGGGTGAGCCACAGAGGCGACATCTAGTCTTATGTGCTTTTCTTGACAGAATCTAGCGAAGGCTCCTTCTGCAAAGTTTGTACCGTTGTCTGTAATAACACTGTGTGGGTACCCATATCTTAATATAATATCTTTGAGGAATTTCACTGTTGTGGGCCCATCACATTTCTTTATTGGTTTCACTTCAATCCATTTTGTGAACTTGTCCACCATGACTAATATGTGGGTCATCCCGCCTCGGGCCGGCTTAAATGGTCCCACCATATCTAAGCACCATACAGAAAATGGCCAAGTAATTGGTATTGTCTTTAACTCGGACGAAGGCATATGTATTTTGCTGGCATATCTTTGGCAACCATTACATTTTTCGACCAGTTCTTTGGCTTCTTTCAACGCCGTTGGCCAATAAAACCCATGCCTGAATGCTTTGGCCACTAAAGCTCGGGATGAGGCGTGATGTCCGCATTCTACTTGATGTATATCTAGGAGGATCTCCTGGCCTTCCGCCGAGCTCACGCATCTTTGTAACACACTTGTGACACTCCTTTTGTACAGCTCATTGTTTATGGTTGTATAGGCTTTAGCTCTTCTCACTGTTTGTCTTGCCAATATCTCGTTATTCGGCAAAACCGCATCTCTAAGGAAAGGGAATATGGGTTGCGCCCACGTAGGTGTGATTTTCTCTGGTGGAGTCTCACTATCTATTTCCATATTTTTTGCCGACATGACTACCTCGGATGTCTCCATACTCATCCTTGCATCGGCTGGCTTTATCTTTGGAAATTCCGGGCTACATTGCTTGTCAATTTCCATCGGCACATTATCCTCTCTTGATTTTGCCGGAATAAAAATGGATTCGGACTCTGGAGATGGTGTTATTGATGGCTTCCTCAGGTGCTCTAGGGCGATACCTGGGGGAATTGACTGTCTGGTTGATCCGAGTTTTGACAATGTATCTGCGGCATCGTTTTCTGCCCAAGGTATATGATGAAACTCACATCCATCGAAGTATCCACTGAGTTTTTGCACATGAAACCTATACAAGGCCATATTATCATCCAACGCATCCCAATTGCCTGAGACTTGTTGTACTACTAGATCTTAATCTCCATAGCACAAGATTCGGCGTATGCCAATCTCTTTCGCCACCTTCAATCCATGGACCAGTGCTTCATATTCGGCTACATTGTTTGAAGCGGCAAAATGTATTTGCAGCACATATCTCAGCTGGTCTCTTTTTGGCGAGGTTAACACTATTCCTGCCCCAAACCATTTCTTAGTTTGGAACCGTCAAAGTGCATCGTCCAATAATTCGGATCTGGTAATGGTGGCTCATATTGTACCTCGGCCCAATCTACGAATAAGTCGGCCATAGCCTGAGACTTGATTGCATCTCGCCTATCGAATTGCAGAGCATAAGGTGACAATTCAATTGCCCATTTTGCTATTCGGCCACTTGCATCTTTGTTGCTCAATATGTCGGCCATGGGTGCTTCACAAATGACCTTGATGGGGTGCTCTTCGAAGTAATGTTTAAGTTTCTTTGCTGACATGTACACCCCATATGCCGTCTTCTGATAATGTGGGTAATTTTGTTTTGAGGCTGATAATACCTCGCTTAGGTAATACACCGGTCTCTGTACTGATTTATCATCTTCAATTCGTTCCACCACGATCACAGCGCTCACTACTCTGTTGGTGGCTGCTATGTAAAGTAACATTGGCTCTTTTGATAATGGAGACGCCAAGATCGGCGCTGTGACCAACATCTTTTTCAATTCGTGAAATGCATTGTCTGCTTGTGGAGTCCAGATGAACTTATCCGATTTTTTCATCAGCTGATAAAGTGGTAGTGCTTTCTCTCCCAGCCGACATACAAATCGGCTGAGCGAGGCTAAACATCCTGTGAACTTTTGTACGTCATTTAGACATCTTGGCAATTCCATCCTTTCCACTGCTTTTATCTTAGTTGGGTTGGCCTCTATACCTCGGCTAGATACGAGAAAACCGAGCAATTTTCCCGCTGGCACACCAAATGTGCATTTTTCCGGGTTAAGCTTCATTCGGAACCTTCTCAGGTTCGCGAAAGTCTGCCGGATATCATCCAGTAGCGTTTTGCTCTCTTTGGTTTTGATAACCACATCATCTACATATACTTGTACATTTTTTCCTATCTAGTCATGTAGACATTTTTACATGCATCTCTGATAGGTTGCTCCTGCGTTGCGCAGGCCGAATGGCATGGTGCGCATAGCAATAAGCCCCGTACGGGGTAATAAACGCAGTCTTTATTTGATCGGTCGGATTTAACGGTATTTGGTGAAAACCAGAATACATGTCTACAAATGATAATAGTTCACAACTAGCGGTCGAATCAATGACTTGGTCTATTCTAGGTAAAGGAAAAGGATATTTTGGACACGCCTTGTTCAGGTTCGTGTAATCGATACACATTCGCCATACAATGGCTACATTTGGATCATCCTTCTTCTTTTCCACTAGCACCGGGTTTGATAGCCAATCCGGATACAGTACCTCCATGATGAACCCGGCCGCAAGGAGCCGAGCTATTTCATCTCCTATTATTTTTCTCCTGTCCTCGGCGAAGCGGCGGAGAGGTTGCTTCACCGGCCTTGCTCCTAGCCTCACATTCAGAGAGTGCTCAGCCAACTCCCTCGGCACACCTTGCAGATCCTGAGTTGACCATGCAAAGATATCCTGATTCTCACGGAGGAAGTTGGTGAGCTCGCTTTCCTATTTAGCATCTAGGCCGGCACCAATAGTGACGGTGCGCTCTGGGAATTGCTCATCTATATGGAACTTCTTTGTTTCTTTAGAAGGCTGAAAGGAGACACTTCCATGTGGGTTGGCTAATGCCGGCATATTCAGCTGTGCCGACTGAGCGAGGGTTGTTACCTCCTGAATCCTTCTTTTTTCTCTTGCTATTACCAATGATTCGGCCAGATTTGACCCGGCTGAAGCACATTCCATTGACTTCCTGTAATCCCCTGCTACTGTTATCACCCCTTGTGGTCCGGGTAATTTCATTTTCAGGTAAGTTACGTGGCAGCTGCTCATGAATTTGGCTAATGCTGGCCATCCGAGTAGAGCATGATAGCAACTCTCTAGATCCACCACTTCAAACTCCAAATTTTCTGCTCTGCAGTTATCTCTTCTGCCGAATAACACATCCACTCGAACCTTTCCAATGGGTTCGCATGAAAGCCTGGAACTATCCCATGGAATGTAGTCCTCGTGGATTGCAGCATGTTCTGCGATATTCCGAGTTTATGCATTGTATCTTTGTACATGATATTGATACTGCTCCCATTGTCAATAAGTACCTTTGAAAATTTCACATTAATGCTCGGTCCGACAAATGTCGGATCTAACACGAGTGCATATGACCCCGGACTCGGCATTATCTTGGGGTGATCCTTTATGCTCCAAGTTACTTCTTGATCCGACCAAGGCACGTATCTTGGTACTGCCGGCATAACTGCATTTACTTCCGTATGCCGGCGCTGTACACTCTGCTTGTCTTGTTGTTCTGTTGTGAACACGCAATACGACTGGTGATGTTCTCTGTAATCATTGCGTCCATTATTTCCTGGATTGGTCCTTCCATCCGGACCTTGGTTTATCACTTGATGCACCGCATCTCTCCGGTTCGAGTTTTCATACCTCGGGGGAGGAGGTGGTAACATCAGTTGCTGTGCATTTGCTCCAGTCAACTGTGGCTGATGCTGCAGATGTGCCTGGAGAGGCGCTGCCTATATGCCTGTGGGGTTACCCATTGCATTTTTCATCCATGCACATTGGCGGGTTGTATGGTTGGCCGGCCTGGCCGGGTTTGACGTATGAAATTTACACGACTGATCTAACATAGATTCAAATGTGTACTTCGGCCTCTCCTGCCACTGCCTCTTTTGCTCTGGTGTCCACTGTTTTTTCCCTTCATTCCTTGGCGTCCATTGCTGAGGACTATTCTTTTGCCGCTAAGTATTTCCGTGACTCAGCTGTTCTTGCACTATTGCTGCCACCTGAGTCGAACCATATCTATAATCTGGTCTTTCTTCTCTTCTTCTTCCTCTGAAGTCATTGCGCCTGGATGGCCCGGCCACAGCTCTTGCATATTGATCTTGATGCTCCCGATGGTCTGCCGACATTAATTCTGGTTGCGTCAGATCCCCCAATGCATAGGAATCCGCTATTCTGATGGTTTCTGCCAATGTGGTTGGCATATCTCTTTGCAGTCGCTGCCATAACACACTGGCATAGCGGCATCCTTGAGCGAACCAAGCTATTGCTTGTGATTCTATAACTCCTTCACATGAATTTCTCAGGTTACACCACCGAGTTAAAAACTCTCTGTCCGTCTCATTCGGCCTTTGCTTGCACATGGCTAGCTGCTGCGGCCTGTTTGGCCTCTTGTAAGTACTGGTAAGTTGCTAACGAACATTTCTTCAAAATCCAACCAATAGTTGATGCTGCCTGCTGGCAGATTATTCAGCCATACTCTATCTGGTCCTTCCAACATTTGCGGGACATACCTCACTGCCCATCGTAAGTTTCCACCTGCTATTTTTACAGCGATGGCATAATCGATCAACCAATCCTGTGGTTTGGTGCTCCCATTATATGTTTTTGTGCCTCTCGCCAGCTGAAAGTTCGGCACAGGCGGTTCGCCCATGATCCGTGGTCCGAAGCATGTCGGACCCGGTGGACCCTGTTCTTCCAGCAACTCGGATCTGTATAGCCGGTCTAGCTTTACTCTGGCATCATTTGACGGCAAATCTCTGTATAGGACTCTCTCCTGCATTCCATAGTGGTTATTTCCACCATGGATCGCATATTCCATCTCGGAATAACCATCATTGTACCTTTCATTCACCTGATTATGGCGAGCTATTCTCGCTTCTCTTTCTTGCCGAGGTTCATGCCTCGGCTGCGGGTTGGGCAGCGGTTCTCTCCTTCCTTCGACCGGGATATTGTTCTCGTGATTTCCTCTTCCGAGTTCTCCTCTGCCGAGATCTCCATTGCCTCGGCTTCCGCCGCCTTTCTCAGCACGGCCGGGATTCCTCTCGCCACTGTTACCTCGGCTTCCATTGCCTCTGTTCTCGTTTGCTTTCCCGGCTATCGCCGGATCATATGGAATAATTTGCTTGTTTCTCTTTCCCAAAGTTACCGCTCTGTCTTTTCGTGCGTTGTTTCCGGGTGAAGATGCTGCTGCCACAAATAAGGCAGGTGCTGCCCCAGCCGAGTGAACCATTCGCGAGGCCCCCGGCCTCGCCGGGTCTGCTCTGAGCATTTCTTTATTCTGCTGGTTCGCAATGCGCACCAGCTCATTCACTCTTTCTTGCTGTTTCTGCCGGGCTTCGCCGGTCAATCCCTCTAACTCTAATGCTGCGGCATTTGCCGCTCTCAGGTTCTTTGCCGGGGTATTGTACCTCGGCAAGCCTAAATCAACTAATTCTGCCTTATGAGCATCATGCTCCTTGTTGATATCATCCATGAGGTTCTTTCCTCTTAATCTCAACTCGTCAACCCGTTCGGGGGCGACGTCAAGCTTGTTTGCTTTGGCATACTCTCGCAGGGTCCTGTTTAAGGACTCCCGCAAGGCCGACACCTTTTTTGCCTCTACCAGCACCTTTTACCTGGTTTCTTCCAACTCTCCCTGAGCATTTGCCGGATCAAGTATCGGCGCTACAGGTGTAGTCAGGTTATCTATGGTTGCCTGAAGAATGTTTTCTGGTCTTTCCAGAGGTGGCCCTCTTACCCTTGGTGCCCTTGGGGTTGTCTCCTGCACCTCGGCCTGGTTGGCCACTGAAGGGATTACCTCGGTGGGTGGTGGAGCTGTCTGCCTGGGCGCGACCTTCACACCCGCCGCCGGGTCTCTGCTTGATCCTACGCCTGCTACTCCCGCCTGCACCCCGGCCGCGACCATCACCTCGACGCTGCTGACAGGGCGCGCTCTGCGCGGACTGCTCGCGGCGCTAAGGGGAGGTTCTCCTGCAACCACAACCTGGTGAGGATAAACGCCGGAGATGTCGACGCTGACGTAAATCTGGTGCATGCCCAAGTTGATGAAGACGCCGTTGCGCGGAGGAGTTTTCCCTTGAAGCTGCCTGCGTTGTCGCTGACGTAGTCACAAAGATCAAGTCTCCGGACCAAGCCAGAGACAATGCGCTCGCCAGTGTTTATGAAGTTTCCCGTCCGGATCATGACTCCAGATAACACCGCTGCTGTCCCCACGGTGGGCGCCAACTGTCGTGGTGGTGGCACGGCAGATGCCATGGGTAGGCTAAAGTATGGGGCCAATGGATGCTAGAGGGATCTGGGGAGGGAATATGCAGTTGTTTCTACACACAAAAGACTAAGGCAAAGATCTTTATTTCTCCTTCCTTGGGATACAAGTGCTCCTTGAGCTGTATACAAGGAGAAAAGAAGAACTTTACCAGCCTAACGGTACCAAATGAGCCGATGCCCTCCTCAGGGTCCAAGCCTCCCCTTATAAAGGAGAGCCTTGGGTTCCTTTAGGGCTGACGTGGCAAGCATATTCGAGGAATATGCTTGTCCCAATATAGTAGTTCGGCGGCCTCCTTTCCCAGTCGCCCTTCTAATGACGGCAAGGTTCCAGAGGGCCCCTCATACGTGCCTCGGGCTTCAGGACTGTCACCTCCGTGACCTCCTTCTGCCCGTCTGTCGCTCTACGCCTTTGCCCCTTGTGCTTGGCTCCGCTCAGATTCTCCCTAGCCTACGGCTAGAGTTTGACTTTAGGCTTCTCCTTCTCCTGCAAGCTTCGTATCATTCGGCCCTGCCTCGCGTAACTCGGCTTGTCCTTCACCTGCATTAAGATTACTCGGGCTAACCCGGCCGACTTACTCAGTATCTCGGCCGGGTAATGCCTTGCCATTATTATAAGGGTCCTGCCCTTTCCTATCTCGGCCGACCACTACAGGATTCGGCCGACTCAGACTGTAACTCGGAAACTAGACGGGGAACACCCTTCCGTCTTTCCTCGTCTTTACCCTATCCGGGGTCACCTCCCCAACAACTGTAATCAAGTCAAGTACAAGGATCCTGAAGCTCTGCTTTCGGCTATCAACAGGCAAAGGCAAGCATAGCCCTACCATGATATAATCCTATGATTTCGAAAGCATTTCAATTCTTGCCATGATGCATACAATTCCACTGTGGTCTTTTATCGGTAGATAGAGTGTCCTATCTGTTGCATTACTCCCTTTAAGCTTATCGATAGATAGTTTGGTATTATTAGTCTTCGGCCCCACTGGTCAGTCACTGTGGGTAGCCCCAGACCCGATTCACATTGTCAAGCAACTTAAAAACCCTATCTTATATAAGGAATCATTAATACCCCTTAGGTGCATGTGGGTTCGACGATGTGCCTTCGCCAGGGCATTCCGAACCCTCTTAAATCGATTCCAATATGGTATTTTGTTAGTATCTAGTGTTACCTATCTGCTGGATAGTTTCCCTTTTGTAGCCTTATACTCATGTTCCCCTCTCATATGCATCCAAGGTTTCTCCGAACTAGGTTTTACACGCCTCGGAACTCCGGAATATTGATTTTAGTTGATTTTAGCTAGAGTTACCTATCTACTACACAATTTCCTTTTTGTAGCTAGGTTTAGGGTTTCTCTTCATTTTTATTATTGTGTATGTATATATTAGGGTTTCTATGAATTAGGGTTTATATCTCTCAACACCATACCTAACTTTCTCCCTTAGCCGCTTTGACTTATTCGTTTTTCCACCTATGCAGAAAATATGGACCCACACGTCAGAGACGAAGAAAAGGAAGAGTTGATCGAAGGTGTGATCCGCGGGGAAGAAAATTTAGATGTATCAATGTTTCTGAACAACTCCGGTGAGGGTGATCCTCTTTTTGCTGGAATAGACAACTTGTTTGAGGTTGAAGGTGTTGCCTTCCGCGAGGGAGAAGGCGATGCCTTGTGTAATCGAGAAGACGACCGCTCCGGCGAGGTGCATGTAATATAATTAATTCATTAATTAATCATCTGCTATCTATATAGAAATAGTAACGACGATCTTTCTTCTTTTAGCCCTCCGGATCGAAGGAATCTACTAAAAGAGCAGACGAGGCCCAACCAAAAAGTTGCAAGACTATGAGAGGTTCAGGATCGAAGATGTCACTGAAGACGGCAAACCGACGACTCCCGAAGTTATCGCAAACAAATTTGTGGCACAATGCGAAGTAATCGTTAGGGACTTAATCCCGATCACCATTCGAAATTAGAATAGGCCTGCTGATGCGGAAGAAGAGGGAACATGTTTATTTGTCCCTAACCACGCCAAAGATTTACTGTGGAAGAGGCTCATGGTTAATTTCAAACTACCGAAGATAGAGTTGGATCCAAATGCGGAGGATCCAGTTGAGGACGCCTTAGAACATGGGAGAGCCATGGAGGCTAAGGTCAGGGAGTGGGCTTTGAAGAAGATGTCCCAGTGTTTCACCAACTGGAAGAAAAGATTGCACCTTGACTATGTCATGAAAGAGAAGACTCCCGATTTCAAGAATATTCAGTTTGAGAAGATAAAACCATTCTGGGCTGAGTTTGTGAAATACAAGACATCAGAAAAATCTAAGAAAATGTCTGCAACGAATAAGCTGAATGCTGCTAACAAGAAGTATCACCATACTATGGGGCAAGGTGGCTACAGGGCTGGCATTCCTAAGTGGGAAAAACTTGAGAATGAACTGCGTGCTAAAAAGATCACCCCAGAGACAGACGATTGGGTAGAACGTGCAAGGAATTGGTTTTACGGGCATGGGGGCACGTTAGACTCGGAAGGGAAGTGTATATATAACATACGACATAATGAAGACCCCTTGCCAATCGAGAAGATGAGAAAAGCAGTAAAGGCTGTTAAAGATGGGGACTTCATTCCTGATAGAGAGAATGATGAGCTCACACTTGCCCTTGGAAATAAGGAACATGATGGACGAACACGAGGCACAAGAGGCTCCCAACCATGGAGGACTGGGTTTCCCGAAGAGAGGAAGAAATATCCTGATAGAAGCCGTCAGAGGAGAAAGGACAGGGCGGAAGTTGAAGCAGAGAGTCAGAAAGAGCGAATGTGTATAATTGAAGAACGAATAAAGGAACAATAAGATGAAATTAACGCACTTAAAGAGCAAAGTACTACCGTCCCATCTCAGCAGCACACTGCATTCGATGCTACCGGCCTATCGAATAATCGAAAAAGCAGTGTGGCTTCCACCGAGGTCCCGAGTGATGACAATGGCAATGACGATGGTGCACCGACGATGGCTCCTGTTGGCTACCCAGTGGATGATATCACAGAGATGACACACTGCGAGCTACATGTCAAAGTTGTGAACATATCAATGAAGGTGGCGGTCGGCTATGCCTTACCAATTGGACCCACACCAACTTACCACTCTCGTCCGGTTCTAGAGGGTGACGATGTTGTCGGGGTGGATGAAATCATGCCCACCTTTGAAGTTTTGGATCTTGACTACCCTGCAGGTGAAGGGGATGTGACTGTACTAGGAGACGCAAAAAACGTCACCATTCTATGGCCAAAGGAATGTATCGTGCTTCGAAATCACTCGCCAAGGCCATCTTCACCGCCGCCTCACCCGTCTCCAGCGAGGTCGTCGCCGCCGCGACAGCCATCTTCATCGCCTCACCCGGCTCCGTCACCTCACCCAGCTCCGTCGCCTCACCAATCTCCGGCGCAGCCATCGCTGCGGGAGCCATCGCCGGCGCTTCAGGATAAAAAGTGTAAGCGTACTGCTACTCTGCGTCGTGGTAAGCGATCGCCGAAACGTAAACAAGAGCCTCTTCCAAAAGTACCAAAGGTTCCTCCCAAGAGAGCTTATGACTGTACTGAGGAGGAGACTGCGGTGATCGTTGATGCGGAAACGACAGCATTTTTCTCTAAGTTGAGGCGGCTGAAAGAGCCAGAGTTCCCCAACACCAAAGAAGAAAAGCCAAAGTGTTGAAAATGCTAAAGACTCTTCATCAACCCGAGCCAAAGCTGTCATCAGACTATGAGCGTTCTATTCTCAAGTCACATGCGGCACAGAAAGCCTCGAAGAGCAGTACTGATGCAAGCGAGAAATCTGTTGCCTAGCTCGGAGAACAAGCAAAACAGTCTTGCGCCCCTCTCAAGGTGATTTCCCAAACCAATGTGGGGTCGAGCAAATATGGGGCCGAAGAGCAGTATGATCCAGAGGTAGTTGCACAATATGGAGAATCTGTCGCTGCTCAAGGTATGAGTATTTCCCAGTACTTATCCCAGTTAGAGTACTTCCCCGTGAGTGAAGTAGCATACAAATACCAGTACGGCAAACCTCTCGTCAAACCTGAGGAGATAAACAATCTTCCAACAAAAATGTGAAGATTGCATAACTGGTATATGCATGCCACAAAGGCCGGGGCTAACTAGATAGTGCTGAGGGTTACAAAAAAACATCATGGGAAAGAAAAGGATGACATGATATCCATTGAATTTGTTGAACTATTTCAATTATTCAATCAAGACGCCTTGGACAAATCGATCATTAGTGCCTATTGTCTGTAAGTACTAATTCTGTAATTAATTTAGTCTCCAGCTATCTCACCTTGTTTATTGCATGTATATAATCATACTGTAATATGCAGAATGAAGATTTTCGAATGCAGCAGAGGACAAATCTATGACATTGGCTTCATTGACCCATATTGGGTTCATGAAGCTAATCTCAAAACAAGCCCCTAGGATACGGAGGATAATATAGTACACGCGTTAAGGTTTCAAGAAACCAGAAGGGAAATACTTTTTCCTTACAACTTCGAGTGAGTGTTATTGTCTTCTATACACTTTCTATTTCGCTTAATCGATGTTAAGTATATAATTGATTAGTTATGCATTCGCAGCTTCCACTATATTTTGTTAATCATTCAACTTGACAAAGGGCGTGTACTAGTCATGGACTCGAAACATAAACCCCTTGAGCAGTGGAAGGACATGCAGATGATCCTCCAGCGGTAATTCTAATCATTACGACAATATATCGACAACGTTCGTGAATTTTATTATCAAGTAATTAATAACTTCTTTTATTCGTTTTCTTCGCCGGGCAGCGCTTGGAAACGGTTCACCAACAAGGCTAGGGGTGTTTGGAAAGAGGATCTTACATTTGAAGCACTAGATGTAAGCACCACTAGCTATATCCGCGCATCTCTTTGATTCTAGTTTTGATACAGTTATTATCATGCTTGATTATTATTTTGATTGAACTATGTTCTCGTAAAGTGCCTGACACAGGGACCAGGTAACAATCTATGTGGATACTATGTTTGCGAGTTCATCCGGCAGACGTGCGATGAGAAGGGCAGAAATTTAGAGCAACTCCATGTACGTAAACAATTTCTATAGTTTTTAATTACAATCAAATTGTGTTTAGTTTCATTCATATAGGCTGACTCCTTTTTTAAATCAGATCGAACGTCTATGGGACGGTCTTCTGCCAAAGGATCGCGTACGAGCAATTCAGGAGGAATTAGCGGGATTCTTGGATGCAGAAGTCCTAAACCCAAAAGGGGAATACTATTCGGCTGTGTATAGACAATAGGGATTGTAAAAAGAGCAACTTTTGTATGTAGTGCATGAACTCGATCCGTGTATCAAATGTAATATTGTCATGATGATCTTGTGTAATATAACGGTTCCTTCATTGATAAGTGCAAAACACTAAATAAATAATAAAACAACCTAAATGAATTCTCTGCCGCGGCACAAAAAGTGGCAAAAATGCTGTCGCGGAAATAAAATGTGCCAAAATGAATTCTCTGCCGCGGCAGAGAAATGGGCCAAATCTCTGCCGCGGCAGAAGGTTATTTGTCCCGATTTGGCTCAAAAATCACATTTGATCATACCTTTCAGTATATATAAAAAACATATGGGTTTACTTACAGAAATAATGTTCAAGTAATAAAATAATGCCACATAGGCATTTCTAGTCACTTTATTTATTTAAAATAAAAAGGTTAAACCTTATTTGTAAGGTTCCCAACCTTTAATAAGGTAGAGATCCCTGTGTTTATAATGCTAGTCCCTGGATCAATAGCTAGCATCCACAGTTAAGATGTAATATCAAGAAACAAAGGTCATAATACAACTTTATAACCAGGAATAAAATAATTTATTACATCTTACATAGCTCATTTGGCTATCACATTACAATGCAGCAGAATATAACAATAGCATGGGGTCCTTCATCTTCAAAGTGCCACAGGCAAACATGTTGGTTGTAGTCTTGTAATCCTATTTCAACATACTTCACTAATATCAAAACAACCCTGCAACATAACAAGTTACAGCCACAAGGGTCAATACATTTGAATTGTATTGGCAAGTGATACTATGGTAGTATAGTGGAGTCTATCATCTATATGCATTTGGCTAAGTGGAGCTTAGGCTTGCATTGCTCAAAATAGATTTTCCTTATCATTTGTAAACACTAATTTTTTGCTTCACAAAATCACCCAAGGCATCTCCCAATAGAAATTGGTGATACTTCAACCCTTGTTCAACCACAAGTTTTTAACTTAGAAATTGGGATGAGGAGATTCTTGATAGCTTCCATGTCCTGATGCTCAAATTGTCCTTTACCAGGGACATGGCTAAGTACTTAGATTTTACACTCTACAGAGGTGGTGCACTTTCCCCACAAGACTTGGTTTCACCAAGACAAGATCTTTCAGAAGCCTTCCCTTAGACCAGAATGGACGCGTTCCAACCTATCAATCCCCTACCACCAACTGTCCATTTGGCTAAGTTATTGCAACCTATATGATCCAGGCAGAGCCCATAATGCCAAGTGGCTACACTTGAAGCTTCTCAACATTTGACATCTCAAATCTCTTTGTTCCTGGGTGGCCATCCACAACTGAGATACACAAGGTAAACCATAGAAATGGGCCTTGTGAAACACTCAACACAAACCATTCCTTCCATTCCACCCAGGTGATTCATTCACTTAGTAGTTTTATTAAACAAAACACAAGTCCTTGACTTGAAAACATTCCATAGTATGAATATATATTCCACCCTTGTTTTCTACTAGCTAAGCTAAGCATGATAGTAGCAGGAATCTTAACTTAGGAAAATTCTACTAAGGTTTCATCTACTAGGATTTCCCATGGCATAGTTTACACTTAGCAAAATTCCATGCAAGTCCTACTTAGAAATATCACTAATGCATAGTGAAAATAATGGGACAAAAGTATGAAGCATCACTTGCCTTTTTGGTAGAGAATATAAGTTCACTCCTTGATCTTGAAATGTTCACACTCTTCAAATTTCACTACAATTCAATCAAGCAAGCAATAATTCAATCTACCATTCAAGCAAAACATCACATAAAATGATAGAAACAAAATAATGCATGCAAACATGCAAAAGATTGTTTTATTTGTAAAAGTGGTTTCTAATGGGTCAAAAACATTTGAAAACACTTAATGGTCATTTTATAAAGTGGCAAAACCATTTGCAAAAGATTTTACTTCATAAACCATTTTTAAACTAAGTCATTATTTTATGTGGTTGAAAATGCTTTTAGCAAAGTAATAATCTTTATGGAGTTCACCAAATACATTTTCAATTCATAAAACTTGGTGTTTAGGGTCAGAGAGTTTAAATCAACACATTCCCCAAAGGTTTTCCTCCAAGAGCATTTTTAATAAATAACCATTATTTTTATTTGACTAGAAATGGTTTAAATCAAAGGTTTATTCTTTTGTTTCACCAAATACATTTTTGAACCCACAAATTGATTCCTATGATCAGTAGGTTCAAAACAAACCATTTGCCAAAGATTTTATCCCCAAAATAATTTTAGAATGAATTTAATATGCTAAACATGCCTACATAAGTTTCTGCAAAAACAATCATTTTATTAGAAGCAATTCACTAAACAAAGGGCATGGTCAGAAAGTACTTGTTTTTCTGAATCCATTGATATAAAATTTGCAAAATTTGGACGTGTGGTTTGAAAGTTATGAATTTTTCAAATTGGAACATCTAATAGAACAATTCCTGGTTTTTATAAACAGGCAGGGCCACGTGGCGTGTTTTTATTCGTCGGTACCACTTCGTGCCGATCGTGCAACAAGAGGCGTTGGATTTAAAACTGATCGTGTGGTTCAGAAGCAAGCGTACCCCTTTGGGTTAGTTTCTTTCCTAGCCACTAGATCGAGATTGGACGGTGCTCAGCATGCTTGCCAACAAGTGGCGGCGCTGGCGGTGGAGCGGTCAGACGGTGGCGGTGCTGGCGATGCAGGAAGCGAGAGAGGGTGGTGAGGATCTCACCAAGTTCGTGGTGTCGTGGTGGTGCTCGAGGTGCCTTCTGTTTGTCGAGGGGCGCGCTGGAGTTGCGGGGATTGCTCGCCGGAGAGATGTCTGGCGACGGGCACACACTGTCGTTGTCGGGGATGTCGCTGTAGAGCACGGGAGAGGGAACAGATGGTGCTATTAGACGCGTGGAAGAGTAGGGAGTATGGTATCATCAAAGAGAGAGGGTGGAGTGGTCAGAGACTACCTATGGAGCTCGTCGGAGTTGGAGCAGACGGTGGCGCTGTTCTGGCAGAGTCGTTGCTGAGCTTGCAAGGCGAGCGCGAGCGAGGGAAAAGTGCTAGGAGGTGCAGAGGATGCTGGCGAGCAAGCTCGTGTGCTCAGGCGGTAGTGGGGCTGATGGTGGTGGCCGGAATTTGATTGCGAGCTCGTCGGAGCAGAGCATGCTCTAAGCGCAAATCAGGGCGGCCTAGGGGCTCTCTTGCCGCGGTGTCTGAGGGGAAATGAAGGGGAGAGAGGGGTGATTAGTAGGGCGAGGTAACGGGGTGAATTACGAGCACAATCAACGGGAATTGAAGCTGCGAGTTAAAACAGGGAACTGCCAGAGGAGAGAGGGGAGGAACTGGTCGCGAGGACGACGATGAGCTGGCGGTGGGGTCCGGTCGTTAGCGAATGAGAGAGGGGTGAGATGGGGCCTACTTGTCAGTGTCTTTGCGGGTTCGGTCTATGGTGATAAAAATGTTTCGGGGGAGAGGGGTTAGTTGGACTGCTGGGCCTGGACTGGGCTGGCCGCTTAGATCATTTTTTTGTACTGCTTTGTTTTTTTCTTTTTCTATTTCTATTAATCTGTTTTGGTTTTGTTTAATTAATTCAAACATCAATTTGATTTCAAACCTCAACCAAAATTTGTGTAGATTCATATACTGATTAATAACACATTCCAAAGTCAAATTTAGAATAATATATTTATCCTTTTAGTGTCTTTTATTTATTTAAAATAGGCTCTAGTATTAATTAAATAAGATTTAATAATATTTTTCAATCCCCATTTGAATTCAAATCACCACCAAACTTTGGTGAATTTAATTCTGTTTATCAACATATTTCAAAGTCAAAAATAAAATAATTCTTTTATTCTTTTAGGATCTATTAATAATTAAATAAATAGATCTTAGTCTTTGATTCAAATAGGATTTTAATTTATTTAAAAACTCTATTTGAAATCTAAATAATACAAAAAACCTTTTCAGTAGGTTTCATTTGAAAAACTAAAACACTTGGAAATCTTATTTAAAATAAATTAACAAGTTTTAGTGTTTATTTAAAATGGAATAGCCTTTACTTTAATAAAAATGGATATTAATAAATCCTCATTATTTTATTTAAATAAACCTTTACTCTCTTTATCAAATAGAAATATTTTATTTCAAAAGCTTGGCCAAGATTTAATTTGGCTCTATAAAATAATCTTTATTTATAATTCTACCTTTTCTTTTGAAAACCAAATATTTTTATTAAAAGATCCAAAATTAGTGATTCCAACTATTATAACTTTACTTATTATTTGTTTATCTTTTTAAATTCCTTTAGGATTATTTGCTCACCATTTGGTATGGATTTTAGATAAGTGCTTTATTAGCTTTGGAAATTACTTTTCCTTATCTTATTAAATTCATAAGATTTTATTTATGGCTCCAATTTAAGTGAAACCAACTTCTATGGTTTTATAATATTTCTATTTGTCATTCTTGATCATTTTGAAATGTTTTTTGACAAATTTTATATGGATCCAAAACCATGGTCTTAGAGATATCTTGGAAATGATTTTATTCCATTAGGGTTTTAGGGTTTTGGTTTATTTCTCAAGTGTTTATATTTCCAAATGCATTTAAAGAGAATGCATTCCACTTGATTTGAATTTTAGTTAGATTCAAACATTGGTCAAAGTTTGTTCAAGATGGAATTTTAAGTTTCCATTTAGAAACAAAAGTTTATTTTCACCCTAATTTTCAACAATTGTTTATTTTGTTTATTTATTTTTCACATAACAAGATTTGGAAAATCTTGGGATGTGACAGGCTACCACCCTTAAAATAAATCTCCCGAGATTTGGGGAAGATAGGGTTACAAGTTGACTCAAAACAACTAGGGTACTACCACCCTTAAAAATTTTCCAACTAGATTACATCTTGGCTTTCTTGGGATCTTGTTGAAACCTCTCTGGGAATACATCTGCATAGTTTCCTTTGTTTCCAGACTTGAAACATATGACAAGGCTAAGATCCTTCATAGGCTTTATCTTGTGCTTCATCTTTTCTGGACAATTGCTTGCATAATGTCCTTGGTTACCACAATTGTAACATGTGATAAGATTGAGTTCTTCACGTATCTTTTGTGGACAAGTTGACACATAATGGCCTAACTCTTTGCAGTTGTTGCACCATACTTGGTTAATCTCCTTATACTTTTTCTTCTTCTCTGGACATTCATTGGCATAGTGTCCCAACTCTTTGCAATGGCAACATTGCACTTGACTTTTGTCCTTCTTATTCTTGGGTTTCTCCAAAGCTAAGAGTGCTTCTAATTCATGTTCTTCATATGTTATCTCAAAGGTAGGAAAGTTTCCTGGTCTCCTTGACCTTTTCCTTGGATAATACATATGTCTCCTCTTTGGTCCTTTAAATTGAGTCATATTGCATGGAGGTGCAAGCTGAGATTTTCCTTTGTCTTCATCCTTTCTGGTAAACTTTGCTCTCTCATGATAGTCTGCAATCAGTTGTTGCACTCCACCTTGTTTCCTTTGTTGAACTATGGAATAGATGGGGCATTGGATAGGGACATGATTATTTCCTTCACATAGGAAGCAAGTAGCTTGAGATGTGGGGCATTGGTAAATTGGATGTTTCTCTTTACAATTGGGGCATTGATCTTCATGCTCTTTGGAAGTGTGATCCTTGTCTCCACAAATATTGCAAGCTTGGGTTCCTTCTAGAATATCATCCTTGACATCCTTGTTGTCACAAACTCCTTGGGAAGAGTTGTCTCCCATGTTGATCATTTGATCTGTCACCTTATGCAACAATTGGGTTTGGGTTTCCAAAAACCATTGCAGGGTTGGATCTACCTCACTGGTGTTGGCTAAAAATTGAGATGTCACTTGGTTCAGCTGGGTTTGGGTTACTATGAGTTCTCTCATGTTGATCTCTTGGTTGTTGTTGTTGTCACCATCCTTGATGTTGAAGTTTCCTGGAGTAGTCATCTGTTTGGGTTGGGTTGGGATTATATTAGGCAAAATATTTCTAAGGGAATAATTCTAATCACACACATCACAATTCACACAAGCAAAGTGCAAGCAATCACCAACAAACATTCCACTCAAACAACAAGTTTCAAGCACATCTTTAAGCAATAAAATATTTTTGTTACACCACATAAGTTGGTGTGTTTGATCTATACTTAATATGGTGGTCCATCTATATGGTTCACTTGAGATCATTCTATCCTTCTTGGTGGATTCTTCTTGAATGATATCATGGTTTCCTTGGAAAAATTCTTGGTCACAAAAACTTCAAAGGTGATGATGATTCCTTCTAAGTTGTGTTTCCTTAGTCTTCAATTCTTGAGTAACATTTCTTGTCTCACTTGTAGTCCTTAGTGATATCCAAGGTTGAAGTCCTTGTTGAGAATAAGGTTGAAATCACTTGAAGATGTTGAAGTCATTAGAGTTGATGAAGTCCTTTGCTCATGGTGAAGTCTTTGGCCATGGGGAAGGCTTTATCCATCAAGTTGAAATAGAAGAGATGTAGAGTTAAAACCAAAATGGTTGAGGAAAGAGTTTACAAGATTGTTTGTAAATAAGTTTTGGAACAAATACAACTCCTATTTTTCTAAGAGGTTTTATTCAATCCTAGGGCTACAATCCGACAGGCAACACAATGCTCTGATACCATCTGTAAGGTTCCCAACCTTTAATAAGGTAGAGATCCCTATGTTTACAATGCTAGTCCCCGGATCAATAGCTAGCATCCGTAGTTAAGATGTAATATCAAGAAACAAAAGGTCATAATACAACTTTATAACCAGGAATAAAATAATTTATTACATCTTACATAGCTCATTTGTCTATCACATTACAATGCAGCAGAATATAACAATAGCATGGGGTCCTTCATCTTCAAAGTGCCACAGGCAAACATGTTGGTTGTAGTCTTGTAATCCTATTTCAACATACTTCACTAATATCAAAACAACCCTGCAACATAACAAGTTACAGCCACAAGGGTCAATACATTTGAATTGTATTGGCAAGTGATACTATGGTAGTATAGTGGAGTCTATCATCTATATGCATTTGGCTAAGTGGAGCTTAGGCTTGCATTGCTCAAAATAGATTTTCCTTATCATTTGTAAACACTAAGTTTTTTGCTTAACAAAATCACCCAAGGCATCTCCCAATAGAAATTGGTGATCCTTCAACCCTTGTTCAACCACAAGTTTTTAACTTAGAAATTGGGATGAGGAGATTCTTGATAGCTTCCATGTCTTGATGCTCAAATTGTCCTTTACCAGGGACATGGCTAAGTACTTAGATTTTACACTCTACAGAGGTGGTGCACTTTCCCCACAAGACTTGGTTTCACCAAGACAAGATCTTTCAGAAGCCTTCCCTTAGACCAAAATGGACGCGTTCCAACCTATCAATCCCCTACCACCAACTGTCCATTTGGCTAATTTATTGCAACCTATATGATCCAGGCAGAGCCCATAATGCCAAGTGGCTACACTTGAAGCTTCTCAACATTTGACATCTCAAATCTCTTTGTTCCTGGGTGGCCATCCACAAGTGAGATACACAAGGTAAAACATAGAAATGGGCCTTGTGAACCACTCAACACAAACCATTCATTCCATTCCACCCAGGTGATTCATTCACTTAGTTGTTTTATTAAACAAAACACAAGTCCTTGACTTGGAAACATTCCATAGTATGAATATATATTCCACCCTTGTTTTCTACTAGCTAAGCTAAGCATGATAGTAGCAGGAATCTTAACTTAGGAAAATTCTACTAAGGTTTCATCTACTAGGATTTCCCATGGCATAGTTTACACTTAGCAAAATTCCATGTAAGTCCTACTTAGAAATATCACTAATGCATAGTGAAAATAATGGGACAAAAGTATGAAGCATCACTTTCCTTTTTGGTAGAGAATATAAGTTCACTCCTTGATCTTGAAATGTTCACACTCTTCAAATTTCACTACAATTCAATCAAGCAAGCAATAATTCAATCTACCATTCAAGCAAAACATCACATAAAATGATAGAAACAAAATAATGCATGCAAACATGCAAAAGATTGTTTTATTTGTAAAAGTGGTTTCTAATGGGTCAAAAACATTTGAAAACACTTAATGGTCATTTTATAAAGTGGCAAAACCATTTGCAAAAGATTTTACTTCATAAACCATTTTTAAACTAAGTCATTATTTTATGTGGTTGAAAATGCTTTTAGCAAAGTAATAATCTTTATGGAGTTCACCAAATACATTTTCAATTCATAAAACTTGGTGTTTAGGGTCAGAGAGTTTAAATCAACACATTCCCCAAAGGTTTTCCTCCAAGAGCATTTTTAATAAATAACCATTATTTTTATTTGACTAGAAATGGTTTAAATCAAAGGTTTATTCTTTTGTTTCACCAAATACATTTTTGAACCCAGAAATATATTCCTATGATCAGTAGGTTAAAAACAAACCATTTGCCAAAGATTTTATCCCTAGAATAATTTTAGAATGAATTTAATATGCTAAACATGCCTACACAAGTTCTGCAAAAACAATCATTTTATCAGAAGCAATTCACTAAACAAAGGGCATGGTCAGAAAGTACTTGTTTTGCTGAATCCATTGATATAAAATTTGCAAAATTTGGACGTGTGGTTTGAAAGTTATGAATTTTTCAAATTGGAACATCTAATAGAACAATTCCAGGTTTTTATAAACAGGCAGGGCCACGTGGCGTGTTTTTATTCGTCGGTACCGCTTCGTGCGGATCGTGCAACGAGAGGCGTTGGATTTAAAACTGATCGTGTGGTTCAGAAGCAAGCGTACCCCTTCGGGTTAGTTTCTTTCCTAGCCACTAGATCGAGATCGGACGGTGCTCAGCATGCTTGCCAACGAGTGGCGGCGCTGGCGGCGGCAGGTGGCGGCGGAGCGGTCAGACGGTGGCGGTGCTGGCGATGCAAGAAGCGAGAGAGGGTGGGAAGGATCTCCCCAAGTTCGTGGTGTCATGGTGGTGCTCGAGGTGCCTTCTGTTTGTCGAGGGGCGCGCTGGAGTTGCGGGGATTGCTCGCCGGAGAGATGTCTGGCGACGGGCACGCACTATCGTTGTCGGGGACGTCGCTGTAGAGCACGGGAGAGGGAACAGATGGTGCTATTAGACGCGTGGAAGAGTAGGGAGTATGGGAGCATCAAAGAGAGAGGGTAGCGCGGTCAGAGACTACTTGTGGAGCTCGTCGGAGTTGGAGCAGACGGTGGCGCTGTTCTGGCAGAGTCGTTGCTGAGCTTGCAGGGCGAGCGCGAGCGAGGGAAAAGTGCTGGGAGGTGCAGAGGATGCTGGCGAGCAAGCTCGTGTGCTCAGGCGGTAGTGGGGCTGACGGTGGTGGCCGGAATTTGATTGCGAGCTCGTCGGAGCAGAGCGTGGTCTAAGCACAAATCAGGGCGGCCTGGGGGCTCTCTTGCCGCGGTGTCTGAGGGGAAATGAAGGAGAGAGAGGGGTTATTAGTAGGGCGAGGTAACAGGGTGAGTTACGAGCACAATCAATGGGAATTGAAGCTGCGAGTTAAAACAGGGAACTGCCGGAG
The DNA here is from genome assembly GCA_916181665.1 of Avena sativa. NCBI lineage: Eukaryota > Viridiplantae > Streptophyta > Magnoliopsida > Poales > Poaceae > Avena > Avena sativa. The sequence goes on along the minus strand of OV702297.1, from coordinate 386,966,156 downwards.
GAGAGAGGGGAGGAACTGGTCGCGAGGACGATGATGTGCTGGCGGTGGGGTCCGGTCGTCAGCGAATGAGAGAGGGGTGAGATGGGGCCTACTTGTCAGTGTCTTTGCGGGTTCGGTCTATGGTGAGAAAAATGTTTCGGGGGAGAGGGGTTAGTTGGGCTGCTGGGCATGGACTGGGCTGGCCGCTTAGATCATTTTTTTTGTACTGCTTTGTTTTTTTCTTTTTCTATTTCTATTAATCTGTTTTGGTTTTGGTTTTGTTTAATTAATTCAAACATCAATTTGATTTCAAACCTCAACCAAAATTTGTGTAGATTCATATACTGATTAATAGCACATTCCAAAGTCAAATTTAGAATAATATATTTACCCTTTTTAGTGTCTTTTAGTTATTTAAAATAGGCTCTAGTATTAATTAAATAAGGTTTAATAATATTTTTCAATCCCCATTTGAATTCAAATCACCACCAAACTTTGGTGAATTTAATTCTGTTTATCAACATATTTCAAAGTCAAAAATAAAATAATTCTTTTATTCTTTTAGGATCTATTAATAATTAAATAAATAGATCTTAGTCTTTGATTCAAATAGGATTTTAATTTATTTAAAAACTCTATTTGAAATCTAAATAATACAAAAAACCTTTTCAGTAGGTTTCATTTGAAAAACTAAAACACTTGGAAATCTTATTTAAAATAAATTAACAAGTTTTAGTGTTTATTTAAAATGGAAAAGCCTTTACTTTAATAAAAATGGATATTAATAAATCCTCATTATTTTATTTAAATAAACCTTTACTCTTTTTATCGAATAGAAATATTTTACTTCAAAAGCTTGGCCAAGATTTAATTTGGCTCTATAAAATAATCTTTATTTATAATTCTACCTTTTCTTTTGAAAACCAAATCTTTTTATTAAAAGATCTAAAATTAGTGATTCCAACTATTATAACTTTACTTATTATTTGTTTATCTTTTTAAATTCCTTTAGGATTATTTGCTCACCATTTGGTATGGATTTTAGATAAGTGCTTTATTAGCTTTGGAAATTACTTTTCCTTATCTTATTAAATTCATAAGATTTTATTTATGGCTCCAATTTAAGTGAAACCAACTTCTATGGTTTTATTATATTTCTGTTTGTCATTCTTGATCATTTTGAAATGTTTGTTGACAAATTTTATATGGATCCAAAACCATGGTCTTAGAGATATCTTGGAAATGATTTTATTCCATTAGGGTTTTAGGGTTTTGGTTTATTTCTCAAGTGTTTATATTTCCAGATGCATTTAAAGAGAATGCATTCCACTTGATTTGAATTTTAGTTAGATTCAAACATTGGTCAAAGTTTGTTCAAGATGGAATTTTAAGTTTCCATTTAGAAACAAAAGTTTCTTTTCACCCTAATTTTCAACAATTGTTTATTTTGTTTATTTATTTTTCACATAACAAGATTTGGAAAATCTTGGGATGTGACATTATTAAATTGTGACACCACTTTAAATCACATTCCCATGTACTGAAATATGTGGTGATGATATGTGTCAACATGATCCCATGTTTGAGTTGGAGAATATTAAATCTTAAGTAGTTTTTCAATGAGTAGAAATTACTTTTCTCAAATTAAAATAAATAAGGCAAATGCTTTAATTGTTGTAATGTTAGTGATGATGCTAGATCATCTATAGTACACCTTTCTGTGATGATTCAAAATAGTTAAGTATTGTTTAGTGATTGTGTACCTCGTATTTATTTATAGACGCTAGTACCGACCAAGGATACGAGGAGGAAGGAGGATACTACGAGGAAGAAGCCGAGGAGAATTTCAACCACTGCTCTGCACAAGGCAAGCTAACACTTGCAACTATGAAAGCTAGATAACCTATGCAATGCATTAAGCATGCTTGGTTAGACACATTTGATGATACCTAATCCTAGTTTTACTTACAAGTTTAATAGTTCATTTTCTTTACCAAAGCTTCTCTTAGATTTTACTTAAGTGACTTGTAGATTCTAGAAAGATAACTAAAGGTAGCATAAAGAGCATAAAATTTGGCCTAATTTAGATAATCTTGATGTCATCCTAAGGAATGAGATTGAACATAGCAAATCCCCACTTGCTTGCCATCCCTCATTAGTAGTTACCACCACTTGTAGATGCTAGTGCTACGCATAAAACTTGATCAACTTTAGATGGGAATACTTGGTGAAAATGGTTATGAAAACCTTAGAATGATGAGTCATTCTACTGAAATGTTTTGACATGTGTTTCCAAACACCAGGTGATTTTGATGATGAAAATGTTGAGGCATGAGCCTTAACCCTTATAAAACTGATGGTTGTCTGGGTGCGATACCATTCCAATTTTACCGTACAACCACAATACCCGAAAATTGGGTAGGGCTTGACTGGAAATTTATATACCTTAGTACGGGTTCCCTCACGGCCAAGGTCCGAGCTGAGGCTACCTTGTGAAGATTGTCCAGTTGTGCAGTACCCAAGATGACAGTTGATCATGGTTGGGAGGCCAAACTCACAGGAGAGGTGTCTATACTAGGGCGTGTAATTGAAAGGTTAGGATTGATTATCCGCATACTGAGTATGGTGAATTTAGGATTTGTTCCTGACGGATGTATCGAATGTTGTGGTGAAAGTGTACAATCTCTGCAGAGTGTCAAACTATTCGAATAGCCGCGTCCACGGTTATGGACAGTTGGAGTGGCCATACTGTTCCCCCGTCAGATGTTTTGAAAATGACTTATGAAATGAATTGAGACTTTGACTTGACCACAACAGAGTGGTGATATGAAATTCAAATTCCCACTTAGGTGTTATAAAATTTTCAACTAGCTTTCTTTGCTTTTGAACTTAGTAGAGGTAAATCTGGCTTTTTGCAAAACAACCCTAGAGCTTAGCATCCTACTACTAAAAACCCCCTTAACTTGTTAGTATTAGTTTGCGAGTACTTAAAGAGTACTCATGGCTTTGTCCCTGGCTATTCCCGTGGCCAGACTATGAAGAGGAGTACCAAGATGATGGACCGCAGGAAGGTTACGACAACTAGGATCATCTCCCATCGTCAGCATTGCTTGTGACCCTGAAGATGGAGCTCCGCCTACGCTATCGTTACTATTACGTTATTCCGCTGCTTGAGTTGTATTAAGAACTGGATCGTGAGATCCTTATTTGTGTAAGACCTTATGTATGGTTTGTAATGGATGATGTACTATGATATCCAAATTTGTTATGTCTCGCAAAAATGGTAATCTTGGGATTGCGATGTATGGCATAACAGGCATCTGGGATTAAAAATCCGGGTGTTGACAGGAACCATATGCTTAGTGGAACACCTCAGGGATCAACTATGGAGAGCTCGAGCATCACCTATTTCCTGCACCGCCTAGGGATCCAACTCCTCCAGCTACTCATGATGATGAGTATGATGAGGAAGAAGAAGGGGACGGGGATGACGACGATGATGAGGATGACTACAAGGAGTGGTCTCTTGGGGTGTTAGCATCGCTGTTCTTCCTTTTTGGCATTTCGATGCCAAAGGGGGAGAAGTAGTTCTATTTAGGTCTCCATGGATTTGCATGGGTCGGGCGCAAGCATTATTTTTTTATTGTCCATTCTCTTTATCGGTTGCTTGTGCCCCTTTAGCGTTGAACTTATATTTGTGATTCGTTTTGTATGAGACTATGTCGTGTGTGGACCTATCTGTGTGGGATTCTGGAATTATCTATGGATTTTGGAATTATCTATGGTCATATGGAATTCTGGAATCATATCTATTGATGCATCGAAATGGTGGGATGTTTCAAGGCCTTATACTCTCGCTTATTATATTGGCAAATTCATCTCCCGATGGTATGAAGTGTTTTCCTAACTCATCTTTGGTATAGCCGTCAATCTTATGAAATTGGCTTGTTCCTTAGTGTGTGCATTTGTATTCAAATGCAAGTTATTGATATGCACACATTTAGGGGGAGCCTATTTCATTACTTGAAGATGATGTTAGTAGGTTTTATTGCAAATCCTAGTATTGTCATCTAACACAAAAAGGGGGAGATTGAAAGAACATTTCATGATCTCTAGTGTTTTGTGTGTTAGATAACAATATCAAGGATTATTTAATGTGTGTTGAAGTGCACCAGGCCTTAGCAAAATCAAAAGAAGCTCAAACGTGTTTTTGGGGGGGGTGGGGGGATAATCCGCCCCTACCAGGGGCCGGATAATCCACCCCTCCCCCAATCACAAAGGGAGCAAGGGCGCGACACACTGTTTTGGGGGGGATATCTTTCGGATTGTCCAGCCAAGACCGAAGGTTTTGCCCAGGCCGGATAATCCCCCCCCCCCCAGGATTTTTGGAAAGGGTTCCACGGCGTGGCGCACTGTGTGGGGGTGTATAATCCCCTGGATTTTCTGGCCTAGGGTGGACTTTTCCCCAGGGCAGACAATCCGCCCCTTTAGTGGGTCGGATAATCCGCCCCCTCGAGGAATTTCTTCAAGACAATCTTGGCACGATGTTCTGTGTGGGATTATGCCCCAGACTTTCTGGCTCTAGGGAGGATTTTTCCCCAGGGCGGATAGTCCACCCCTAGTGGGGGGCGGATAATCTGCCCCCAAAATTCTCCAATGACCAGTTCTGGGCATAGGGTATTTAAACCCATATCTCCCCTCCTACAAGAAATCTTGATTCATTCAAAAGACCAGACATGTTCTTCAAGTTCCAACCAAGAGATCTCCACCTTCATCCACCCAAAGGCCTCGATCTTTGGGGAATCAAAGGAGGAGGGCTCGATCTTCATCAACAGCAATCAAGCGCTTCACTTCCCCTCCATTCATTTTGAGGATCCTAGATCTAGTATTTCTTGCAAATATCTAGATCCTTGTTTTGTTATTTGTTAATCCTTGTTCTTGTGGAAGCTGATGACCCACAAATATAGGGGATCGCAACATTCTTCGAGGGTAGTATTACCCAATTTATTGATTCGACACAAGGGGAGACAAAGAATACTTATAAGCCTTAACAACTGAGTTGTCAATTCATCTGCACCTGGAAATAGTCTTGCTCACAGTGGTTTATCAGTAGAAATAGTTTTTTAGTAGCAATATCAAAGTAACAACATCAGTAAAACAAAAGCAATAGTAACAATAGTAGCAAACAACAGGATTTGAGTGCGGTAGGCATAGGGACAGATGGACGGGCGTTGCATGGACAAGACTACGCATGTAATACCAAGATCTAGGGCATTTGCAGATAAATAAGATAAAGCATCCCAGTACTAAACAATCATAGGGATGTGTTCCATATATAGTCAAACGTGCTCGCAATGAGAACTTGCACAACATCTTTTGTCCCCTTCTATTTAATTCAAACTCAGTTCTGTACCTAGTTTCAAAAATCAACCCAGCTCGATTCAGTAAACCAAATTACATGAAACCAATTTTGTTAGAAAGGTACTGAAATTCTTAATCCAAGCCCGTTGGATTCAAATCATTTGGATCTATAGATCAACCTTGGTAAAAATAACAAGTCAGAAGCTTTTCCGCATTCAAACATTTTTCAAATTTCAACCATAATAGCTTTTGAGTTGATTCCAACTCTCAAAAATCACATTTGATCATACCTTTCAGAATATATAAAAACATATGGGTTTAATTACAGAAATAATGTCCAAGTAATAAAAGAATTCCACATAGGAATTTCTAGCCACTTTATTTATTTAAAATAAAAGGTTAAATCTTATTAAATTGTGACACCACTTTAATTCACATTCCCATGGACTGAAATATGTGGTGATGACATGTGTCAACATGATCCCATGTTTGGTTTGGAGAATATTAAATCTTAAGTAGTTTTTCAATGAGTAGAAATTACTTTTCTAAAAATAAATAATGCAAATGCTTTATTCTTGTAAGGTTAGTGATGATGCTAGATCATCTATAGAACACCTTTGTGTGATGCTTGAAAATAGTTAAGTATTTTTTGGTGATTGTGTACCTTGTATTTATTCATATACGCTAGTACCGACCAAGGATACGAGGAGGAAGGAGGATACTACGAGGAAGAAGCCGAGGAGAACTTCAACCACTGCTCTGCATAAGGCAAGCCTAATACTACTAGTTGATTGAGCAAGCTAACACTTGCAAGATACCTTACTTATGCAAGCTAATACCTGCTTGTTACCATGCCAACTATATGCCTTAAGCATATGTGACCACACCCACTTGATAACCCAATCCTAATTTTACTTGCAAGCTTCCTACTTTATTTCTTTATCAAAGCTATTTCTTAGAGTTTACTTAAGTGACTTGTAGATTCTAGAAGGATAATTGAAGGTTGCATAAAGATCATTAAATTTGGCCTAAGCTAGATAATCTTGATGTCATCCCAAGCCATGAGATTGAACCTAGTTAAAGTCCACTTGTTTACCACCCTTTATTAGTGCTTACCACCCTTGTAGATGCTAGTGCTAAGCATAAAACTTGATCAACTCTAGATGGGAATACTTGGTGGAAAATGGTTATGAAAACCTTAGAATGATGAGTCATTCTACTGAGATGTTTTGACATGTGTTTCCGAACACCAGATGATTTTGGTGATGAAAATGTTGAGGCATGAGCCTTAGCCCTTTATAAAACTGATGGTTGTCTGGATGCGATACCATTCCAATTTTACCGTACAACCACAATACCCGAAATTTGGGTAGGGCTTGACTAGAAACTTATATACCTTAGTATGGGTTCCCTCACGACCAAGGTCTGAGCTGAGGCTACCTTGTGAAGATTGTCCACTTGTGTAGTACCCAAGATGACAGTTGGTCATGGTTGGGAGGCCAAACTCACAGGAGAGGTGCCTATACTAGGGCGTGTAATCGAAAGGTTAGGATTGATTATCCGCATACTGAGTATGGTGAATTCAGGATTTGTTCCTGACAGATGTATCGAATATTGTGGTGAAAGTGTACAATCTCTATAGAGTGTCAAACTATTCGAATAGCCGCATCCGCGTTTATGGACAGTTGGAGTGGCCATACTGTTCCCCTATCAGATGTTTTCAAAATGACTGGTGAAATGAATTGAGATTTTGACTTGACCACAACAGGGTTGTGATATGAAATTCAAGTTCCCACTTAGGTGTTATAAACTTCAACTAGCTTTCTTTGCTTTTGAACTTAGTAGAGGTAAATCTGGCTTTTGCAAAACAACCCTAAAGCTTAGTGTCCTACTACAACCCCCCTCCCCCTTAACTTGTTAGTATTAGTTTGCGAGTACTTAAAGAGTACTCATGGATTTGTCCCTGGCTATTCCCGTGGCCAGACTATGAGGAGGAGTACCAGGATGATGGACCGCAGGAAGGTTACGATAACTAGGATCATCTCCCATCGTCAGCATTGCCTGTGACCCCGAAGATGGAGCTTCGCCTACGCTACCTTTATTATTACGTATTTCCGTTGCTTGAATTGTATTAAGAACTGGATCATGAGATCCTTATTTGTGTAATACCTTATGTATGGTTTGTAATGGATGATGTACTGTGATATCCAAATCTGTTATGTCTCGCAAAAATGGTAATCCTGGGATTGCGATGTATGGCATAACAGACATCTGGGATTAAAAATCCGGGTGTTGACAAGTTGGTATCAGAGCCATCCTAACCATAGGAGACCCTAGTTAGACTGGACGTTTGAATCAAAAAACATAGTTTCAAAACCAAATGAAGCAAATATTTACAAAAACTTATTCCCATTCTTATCACTTTGATTCTTTCATGAAAAATCATGTTCCTCAAAAACTCTTGCAAAATACATAAAATTTTACACACTTGATCACTCTACTAACTTACTCATCCTATATTCTTATAGATGGACGTGAAGTACAGCAAGTTTTATTAGTTGGGGAATGGAGGAGACCTCATCTTTGAGCGGGATTTGGACCAGCTTTCGGAACTTCTGGAGCATCCGCACCCCGAGTTCTTCGGAGCTCAGCTCAATGATCAGGAAGGAGAAGATCGGCAATGGCTAGTTGTTGCAAGTCTCCGAGGAAACATTGAACCTCCCACTACAGAGGGAATTCAGTTCACCTTAAGAGAGAACAACTGGCTCGATGGACTTGCCAGAGCCATGTAGGAAGCTCTTGCCCATCTGTGTGGGCAGAGTATCAACCAGATCAAGGGTACCCACTTTGAGTTTTGTCCAAGGCGTGATGCTATGGGACAGCCACTAGAAGCCCCATACCACCACAAGCTGAAGACTCAGTTGGACCACCTCAGCTTCATGATGTATGATCGTCAGCAAGAATTGGACAATTGCCGTGACTACTCCAACCATAAGTCCGCCATCATCAGGACAAAGGATCAGACCATCGCCATGCTAGCGAAGGATCGCAAATCTCGCTGCCGTCAGCTTGACAAGAAGGAGCGCATCATTGCCCGTCTTCGCCACCGTATCTCAGATTTGGAGGAGACCATCCACGAGAGAGACATGCAGTTGGAGCAAAGGGAGAATGCCGGAGAAGATCTTCGTGGAGACCCCTACTCCTATCTCAGAGATGATGATTTTCTGGAAGATCAGGCCATGGACTTCTTCACCGATGAGGAGGATTTCGCCTTCATCGATGACGATGAGGATGATGAGGATGACGACTACACCAACTCCGAGGAGTAGTAGCACTTGAGCACTAGCATAGTGAGTTGTATTCGGTCCCACTGTATCGTAGTTTCCAGAATGGTTCTTAAAACCATCTGTTTTTCTTGTTTTGTGGTGTGTGTTTGTATCGTGTGCTATGAATGAATGAATGAAAAGCAAGTTGCTAGAAAAATTGAGTCAAACTTTAAAAACTTTTCAAAGACCCTGAACCTTAGAAATTTCCCTCTTTTCTCATGATCTACCTCAATCTTCAGATGCCACGTGGAGGAAGTGGTTCATCCCCAGACCCGATGTTGCAAATCCTGCAAATGTTGGTTTCTCACCGCGAAGCTGAAAGAGCAGAACATCAAGCCAACCTAGCCACCCTTCAGCAGATAGCTCAGTTGGCCCACAACAATCAAGGCTAGGGAAATCAGGACAACCATGGATCTAAGCTCAAGAATTTCCAGAACACCAACCCACCTATTTTCACTAAGTCGGAAGAGCCCTTAGATACAGATGATTGGCTACAGACCATGGAAAACTACCTGGAAGTCGCCGGAGTGGAAGCTAATGAGAAAGTTTTGTTCGCCACCCACTATCTAGCCGGAGATGCAAGAGCATGGTGGAACAGTGTTTGTGCAATAACCGGAGGACAGATGATGACCTGGGAGGAATTCAAGGTCAAGTTCACCAGAACCCATGTGCCACCGGGTTTGATCAAGAGGATGAGAGATGAATTCAGAGAACTGAAGCAAGGAAGGATGACCGTAGTGGAATACCGTGACAAATTCTTGTCATTAGCTAGGTATGCCCCGGATGAGATCGACACCGAAGCCAAGAAGAAAGAAAGATTCCTGAATGGTTTGCATGATGAGATGCAGACTGTGTTGGTCAATATCCCCTTTGCAGATATTGAAGCCCTTGTCGACTCTGCCATCCAGATGGAAGAAAAGATGAACCAAGCCAATGAGAACCGCAAGCGTCGCATGATGCATCAGCCAGGAACCCATCATACCCCAAAGTATCGCCCTAACCCATCTCTCGGATTTGCCCCGAGAACCAACAGACCCCCGATGAACCGTCTGACCTATCCCAACCGTGGAAACCCAAGGCCCAGAGGAAATCACAACAACTCCGGCAACTCTGGCAATTTCAACAACAACGATGCTGCCACCAACACCAACACTGCCCCGAGGACTAGAAGCAATGTTGTGCCTGTTGCAGCAAAGGACAAGTCGCAAGTGACTTGTTATGACTGTGGAAATAAGGGTCACTACTCCAATGAGTGCCCCAAGAAGAATGTTGTAGCCCCCAATGCAAATGCCCTAGCTCAGCAGCAGCGTCGTGTTCAGCCTGGAAGAAGGTTTGCCCCAGGGAACTCGCTCAACCGCAACGGCCTTCTTTTTCTCATGCATGCTGAAGAAGCCCAGGAAGCGCCAGACGACGTGCTGGGTATGTTTTCTGTTAATTCAGTACTTGCTAGAGTGTTGTTTGATTCTGGTGTATCGCACTCATTTGTCACCGAAGAATTTGCATGCACTAGTAAGATTCAACCCACCAAACTGAAGCATGTTATGATTGTTCAAATCCCCGGTTCAACCACCAAAGCTAGGCAAATTTGCAAAGCCGTCCCTATCCGAATCCATGGCATAGATTTTTATGCTAATCTGATAGTACTCGGAACTAAAGGTTTGGAAGTAGTACTAGGAATGGATTGGATGTCCAGACATAAAGGATTGATTGATTGTGCCAAGAAGGCCATAACCATGACCAGTACAGCCAGAATATCAGTCGATCATATATCTGAAACCTTACCTCGTCAATTAAAGTGCAACAAGAGTATAGCCCAACCTACCATTGACCAAGTCCGGATAGTCTGTGAATACCCCGATGTATTTCCAAATGTTTTGCCCGGTATGCCCCCAGATCGGGATATCGAGTTTATCATTGAACTAATCCCTGGAACAGGACCCATAGCCCAGAGACCATATAGCATGAACCCGTCTGAGCTAGCAGAACTGAAGAAGCAACTGGATGCCATGTTGGAAATTGGATTGATTCAACCAAGTGCGTCACCCTGGAGATCACCTGTTTTGTTCGTGGACAAGAAGGATGGAGGTAACCTTTTGTGTACGGATTATTGGAAGTTGAATGATATCACTATCAAGAACAAGTACCCATTGCCCAAGATAGAAGATTTGTTTGATTAGTTGACCGGTGCCAAAGTGTTTTCTAAGATTGATCTTAGAACTGGCTATCATCAACTCAAGATTCACGCAGAGGATATTCCAAAGACTGCCTTTACCACCCGATATGGATTATACGAGTATACTGTCATGTCTTTTGGATTAACCAATGCCCCCGCTTATTTCATGAATCTCATGAATAAGATTTTTATGGACTTCATGGATAAGTTTGTCGTTGTTTTCATCGATGACATACTGATTTATTCCAAATCAGAAGAAGAACATGAGCTACACCTAAGGACCATTCTTGGAACTCTTAGAGAGCATCAGTTGTATGCCAAGTTTAGCAAATGTGAATTCTGGTTACATGAGGTAGGATTCCTCGGCCACATTGTATCAGCCGGAGGAATTGCCGTTGGCCCTGCAAAGGTGAAAGATGTCGAGGATTGGCAAGCCCCAACCACTCAAACCCAAGTTCGTGCATTTATCGGATTGGCGGGATACTACCGCAAGTTCGTAGAAGGATTCTCGAGTATTGCCAAACCCATGACCCAATTGCTGAAGAAGGACAAGAAGTTTGAATGGACGGACAAATGTGAAGAGAGTTTTCAAGAACTCAAGAGAAGATTGATTTCAGCCCCAATCTTTATCATGCCGGATATCACGAAGCCCTTTGACGTGTATTGTGATGCATCCAAGATCGGTCTCGGATGTGTGCTAATGCAAGAATGCAAAGTTATATCTTATCTATCTCGACAACTGAAACAACATGAGCAAAATTACCCAACCTATGACCTCGAACTCGCAGTCGTAGTCCTAGCCCTGAAGACATGGAGGCATTACCTGATGGGAAACCGTTGTGAGATTTATTTGGATCACAAGAGCCTGAAGTATATATTCACTCAGAAGGAGCTGAATATGAGACAGAGAAGATGGATTGAGTTAATCAAGTCTTATGATCTGGACATTCACTATCACCCCGGTAAAGCCAACGTGGTAGCAGATGCCCTCAGTAGGTTGCCGTGCCGCTTGAACTCCATGATTTTGAAGGAGCAACCAAGTCTGCACAAAGAGATGGAAGATTTCCAAATGGAATTAGCGAGTGAAGGATTTTTGGCTAGCATAGAACTTCAACCCACTTTGATCAGCCAGATCAAGGAGGCGCAGAAAGGAAATGCTAGTATCGATGGAATCAAGCGTCGTATCGGTACAGGAAAAGTACCCGGATTCACTGAAGACGAAGAAGGAGTTCTGTGGTACAAAGGACGCCTTTGTGTACCAGCAGATTCTGAGTTGAAAGAAGTGATTCTGAAGGAAGATCATGATACTCTTTATTCTATCCACCCCGAAGGAACAAAGATGTATCAAGATTTGAAAGAGAAATTTTGGTGGCATAAGATGAAGAGAGAAATCGGAAGCTATATCGCCAAGTGTGATATATGTCAGAGAGTCAAGGCAGGACATCAAAGACCCGCTGGATTGTTGCAACCATTGCAGATTCCGGAATGGAAATGGGATTCCGTTGGAATGGACTTTATCACCGGATTGCCTACTTCTAGTAGGGGAAATGACTCTATCTGGGTCATAGTGGACCGATTATCCAAAGTCGGCCATTTCTTACCCGTCAAGACCACATATCAGAGTTCGAAGCTAGCAGAGTTATACATTGCTAGAATCGTCAGTTTGCATGGAGTCCCCAAGAACATCGTATTAGATCGAGGAACTCAGTTTACCTCGAGATTCTGGAAGAAAGTCCAAGAAGGTTTAGTAACCCGCCTAGATTTCAGCACCGCTTATCACCCTCAGACCTACGGACAAATAGAGCGAGTAAATCAAATACTCGAAGACATGTTGAGAGCATGTGTGTTAGAGTATGGATCTAAATGGGAAGATTGTATGCCGTTTGCAGAATTTTCGTACAACAACAGCTATCAAGATAGTTTGCCAATGTCCCCATTTGAATTCATGTATGGAAGGAAGTGTCGCACCCTTTGAATTGGTCGGAAGTAGGAGAGCGTCAGATTTTTGGACCTGACATCCTACGAGAAGCGGAAGAGAAGGATCACAAGATTCGTGAGCACCTCAAGACAGCTCAGTCAAGGCAGAAGAGTTACGCCGCCAAGAGACATCGAGACTCGCCTTCAACATCGGAGATTTTGTGTATCTGAAAGTGTCGCCATTGAAGGGAATGCGGCGTTTCCAACTGAAAGGAAAGTTAGCCCCCAGATATATCGGCCCCTTCAAGATTCTGAACCATCGAGGAGAAGTGTCGTATCAATTGGAACTACCCGAAGAGATGTCATCCGTGCATAATGTGTTCCATATATCATTACTTCGCAAGTGCCTCGAAGTTCCGGAGAAGACTGAAGTGTTCAAGAACATTGATCATCGGACCATAGAGATCAGTGATGATCTGACCTATCCCGAAGTGCCCATCCGTATTTTGGAAGAAGCTTTCAGAACTACCAGAACCCGAAGCATCAAGTTTCTCAAGATTCAGTGGAGCAACCACACAGAAGAGGAAGCTACGTGGGAGCGCGAAGATCACATCAGGACGGAGTTTCCCGATCTCTTCAAATCCTAGGTAATCTTTTTCATCCTTTTTCAAATCTCGGGACGAGATTTTGTTTAAGGGGGGAAGGTTTGTAACATCCCAAAAATATTAAAATTGGATCATCAAAATTAGGGTTAACAAAAACTTTTCCAATTAAAAATATAAAGGCATTCATATGTGTGTGTATTCAAAATTTGATTCTTTTGAATTGCCATGCTTATGTGTTTCTTTGCTTGTAAAATAATTCTTAGGTGACATAAACATCATCTAAACAATCCCCAAACTTTTCCCAAAGACAAACAAGTCAAAAAAAAATAAACTAAGTGAATGGTCACTTTGGCCAAATTAACTCCCATGCCTACTTTGGCTATCCCTAACTTTCAGAACTTAACAGAAACATGTATGGATTTTTTCACCCCTTAATAGTACTCATAATAAGGTACCAAGGCCCACTTCGTGATCATCCAAAAACATTTAAATGCTTAGTTTAAATGACAGTTTAAAATTGAATCTATTTCATATGGGAAGATCCCACTTCTTCAAAAACCTTTCAAACAAGCTCAATTTTCAAAACCCAAGCATCCACAGAACCATCAACACATGCCTAGCACACCCACCAAAAATCTTTACAAAATTCAAAACTCAAGTTCATGCGGCCATTTCATCAAACAGGTTGCAGATCCAAATCAACAAAATCAAAAACACTATGTTGAGCAGTGTTTTGTGCCAACCTTGTTCCCTCTCTAGATGCAACTAGCCTTAGTAGATCATCTAGCACCCTTGACTAACCTCTAGCACCACTGTGACCTTGCCATTGTCATCAATGGTGAGCAGGCCGAGCCTCACCATGTCACCCCAATGTGGACAGCAAGCTAGGAGAAGAACTAGCCGTGTCAACCTTGTCTGGGAGGTAGCTCATGCCTCACCACCCCCTCTCGACCAGCCCTAGCTCAAGAACAACGACCAGGACCGCCAGGAACGCCACGCCCGCGCTGCTGTCGACCATGCCGATGCGCACCGCAGAGCACGTGTCGTTCCCACGCAACCCGACCACCTTGAGCCCTCGCTGCCCGCCAGCATGCACCCCACCGTCCCAGGAGACCACCAGACATGTTCGTTTCACCGCCTGTACCCTGTAGCCACCGCTCGCCGTGGAGTTCGCCGCCTCTGCCTCGCAGAGCATCGCACGTTCCCGACCAATTACCACCGCCCCTACACGTGCATTTCAGCTCTAGAGCATCACCAGGAGACCGCCCGTCGATCGCCAACCTTGGCCATGCCTCTAGCCGCCCGTAGCCATGTCACCACCGTCGCCTGCCCATCCCTCTCGGTCTCGCCGTCGAGCCTATAAAAGGACACGACCCTCGCTCGATTTCTTCACACCATCTCACTCCCCTCACCTCATTGATCCTTCCACCCCTTAGTCGGAGCACGAGGAGCAGCAGCTCGCCGGAATTGCACCGAAGCAGGCCGCCTCTAGAGAAGAAGGGAGCCGTTGATTTCGACCACCCCCGGAGCTGCCGCGACCATCCCTGAGTTCGCCGTCGTCGTCTTTGTCATTTGCCCGCCTCGCCGTCGTCACTGGAGCCTCGGTATGCCCCCTGTGCACCCCCACCGAGAAGCTAGGGTTCGAGCTCGCCGGTGACCTGTTCATCGTCGACGATGACCCTCAACCGTTGATCTTACTTCTAATCCAACGCACCACATTGCCCCGTACTGCTTCGCGTGTTATGAGCCACTGACGGGTGGAAGCCCCCTGTCAGCTGAGCCCCGTGCTGCGGAGTGACACTGGGCCGGCCCATTAACCCTTCCCGCACAGCCCAACCGTTTGAATTTAGATTTTTCTATTTAATTCAAACTCAGTTCTGTACCTAGTTTCAAAAATCAACCCAGCTCGATTCAGTAAACCAAATTACATGAAACCAATTTTGTTAGAAAGGTACTGAAATTCTTAATCCAAGCCCGTTGGATTCAAATCATTTGGATCTATAGATCAACCTTTGTAAAAATAACAAGTCAGAAGCTTTTCCGCATTCAAACATTTTTCAAATTTCAACCATAATAGCTTTTGAGTTGATTCCAACTCTCAAAAATCACATTTGATCATACCTTTCAGAATATATAAAAACATATGGGTTTACTTACAGAAATAATGTCCAAGTAATAAAAGAATGCCACATAGGAATTTCTAGCCACTTTATTTATTTAAAATAAAAGGTTAAATCTTATTAAATTGTGACACCACTTTAATTCACATTCCCATGGACTGAAATATGTGGTGATGACATGTGTCAACATGATCCCATGTTTGGTTTGGAGAATATTAAATCTTAAGTAGTTTTTCAATGAGTAGAAATTACTTTTCTAAAAATAAATAATGCAAATGATTTATTCTTGTAAGGTTAGTGATGATGCTAGATCATCTATAGAACACCTTTGTGTGATGCTTGAAAATAGTTAAGTATCGTTTGGTGATTGTGTACCTTGTATTTATTCATATACGCTAGTACCGACCAAGGATACGAGGAGGAAGGAGGATACTACGAGGAAGAAGCCGAGGAGAACTTCAACCACTGCTCTGCACAAGGCAAGCCTAATACTACTAGTTGATTGAGCAAGCTAACACTTGCAAGATACCTTACTTATGCAAGCTAATACCTGCTTGTTACCATGCCAACTATATGCCTTGAGCATATGTGATCACACCCACTTGATAACCCAATCCTAGTTTTACTTGCAAGCTTCCTACTTTATTTCTTTATCAAAGCTATTTCTTAGAGTTTACTTAAGTGACTTGTAGATTCTAGAAGGATAATTGAAGGTTGCATAAATAGCATTAAATTTGGTCTAAGCTAGATAATCTTGATGTCATCCCAAGGCATGAGATAGAACCTAGTTAAACTCCACTTGTTTACCACCCTTCATTAGTGCTTACCACCCTTGTAGATGCTAGTGCTAAGCATAAAACTTGATCAACTCTAGATGGGAATACTTGGTGGAAAATGGTTATGA
Source organism: Avena sativa (assembly GCA_916181665.1). NCBI lineage: Eukaryota > Viridiplantae > Streptophyta > Magnoliopsida > Poales > Poaceae > Avena > Avena sativa. The sequence goes on along the minus strand of OV702297.1, from coordinate 386,949,771 downwards.
AAACCTTAGAATGATGAGTCATTCTACTGAGATGTTTTGACATGTGTTTCCAAACACCATATGATTTTGGTGATGAAAATGTTGAGGCATGAGCCTTAGCCCTTTATAAAACTGATGGTTGTCTGGATGCGATACCATTCCAATTTTACCGTACAACCACAATACCCGAAATTTGGGTAGGGCTTGACTAGAAATTTATATACCTTAGTATGGGTTCCCTCACGGCCAAGGTCTGAGCTGAGGCTACCTTGTGAAGATTGTCCACATGTGAAGTACCCAAGATGATAGTTGGTCATGGTTGGGAGGACAAACTCACAGGAGAGGTGCCTATACTAGGGTGTGTAATCGAAAGGTTAGGATTGATTATCCACATTCTGAGTATGGTGAATTCAGGATTTGTTCCTGAAGGATGTATCGAATATTGTGGTGAAAGTGTATAATCTCTGCAGAGTGTCAAACTATTCGAATAGCCGCATCCGCGGTTATGGACAGTTGGAGTGGCCATACTGTTCCCCCGTCAGATGTTTTCAAAATGATTGGTGAAATGAATTGAGATTTTGACTTGACCACAACAGGGTTGTGATATGAAATTCAAGTTCCCACTTAGGTGTTATAAACTTAAAATAGCTTTCTTTGCTTTTGAACTTTGTAGAGGTAAATCTGGCTTTTGCAAAACAACCCTAGAGCTTAGTGTCCTACTACAACCCCCCGCCCCTTAACTTGTTAGTATTAGTTTGCGAGTATTTAAAGAGTACTCATGGCTTTGTCCCTGGCTATTCCCGTGGCCAGACTATGAGGAGGAGTACTAGGTTGATGGACCGCAAGAAGGTTACGACAACTAGGATCATCTCCCATTGTCAACATTGCCTGTGACCCCGAAGATGGAGCTTCGCCTACGCTACCTTTATTATTACGTATTTCTGCAGCTTGAATTGTATTAAGAACTGGATCATGAGATCCTTATTTGTGTAAGACCTTATGTATGGTTTGTAATGGATGATGTACTATGATATCCAAATCTGTTATGTCTCGCAAAAATGGTAATCCTGGGATTGCGATGTATGGCATAACAGGCATCTGGGATTAAAAATCCGGGTGCTGACACAAAGCATTAACACTCTGTGAACACATGTGATCCTCATATCATAGCCATCCCCTCATGTTGTCCCAATTTCTATCAACTTCAGGGCCTTTGGTTCCGTACAATGATATATGTAAACAACCTGCAACATCACAAGTTACAGCCACAGTGGGTCAATACATTGGAATAGTATTGTCAAGTGAGACCTTTAGTAGAATATTAACATCTAGTTACTACATGAATTTGGCTAAGTGTAGCTTAGGCTTGCTTTGCTCAAAATAGGTTTTATCTATCAGTTGAAAACACTAAGTTTTTCTTTGACAAAACTTTCCTAAGGAACCACCAATAGAAATTCGTGAACCTTCACCCTTGTTCCACCAAGCAATTATCATTCCACCCAGGTGTTTCATTCACTTAGTTGTTTTATTAAACAAAACCATAAGTCAAAAGACTTAACAGTATTTTTCATTGCATGATTTTATTCCACCCTTGGTTGCTATTAGCTAGGCTAAGCATGGAAATAACAAGTATCCTAACTTAAAGGAAATTCTAACATTTTTACAACTACTAGGATTTCCCAAGCATAGCATATAGATACTTAGCAAAATAATCATGCAAGTCCTATACAAAATATTTCTAATGCATAGGTAAAAATATTGGGACAAACATGAAGCACCACTTTATTTGGTAGTTTGGGGAGTAGCAACAATCTTCACAACCACAATCACTATTAGCACCAAAATCTACACATAAAATAATGGTACCAAATTCACATATCAAAAATATACAAGCAAAAATATATGAATGCATGCAAATGCCATGTGATGATTTTCTACACCAAACAAGTCAAGTATACAGTACTGAATCATAAACAAGACCAAGACACACTAAATAAACTTTGTTTGATCTTTAAATCATTTTTCAAATAATTTCTATACTCAAAATAAGCCTATAAATGTCTCTGCACAAATAACCAATTTTACAGAAGCAAAACATTAAACACATTGAATAAATGGATAGAACTCTTTCTCCTGATTCCAATGATATAAATTTGCAAAATTTGAACGTGTGGAGTAAAAGTTATGAATTTTGCAAGTTTGAATCACTAATAGATCTAAATTCTGTTTTTAAAATGAATAACAGGCCACGCGGCATCGTCTGATTGGACGATACCGCTTCGCACTAGATCACGCTCGCGGGCCGTTAGATCTAACTTACTGCGCATGGCCCAGATCGGCGCGTACCCCTTCGCGGTTGATCTAATCGCATCCGCTGGATCTAGATCCAGCGGACCACGTTGCTTTGACCAACAACGGGCGGCGCAAATGGTTGCCGTGGCGGCTGCGTGTCTGTCGGCGATGTTCCGGCGAAACTAGAGGGGCAGGGGGTCGGGCGTGTGCTTACCAAGATCACGGAGACACGGCGAAGCTCAACGCGTTGCTGGCGTGGACGGGGGCGTGTTGCAGAGGCTGCTGGGGCTCGTCGGAGTTGGAGACAGTGTCAGGTTTGCTCGGGCGGCAACGAAGGCGACGATACTGGCCAACCTAGCACAAACCATGGGTATCAGCGTGTGCACCATGCTCAGGCGAACCTGATAGGGTCAAGGAGAAGGCGCGGGGCGGTCGGGCTTTACCTCAATCTCTCGCCGGAGTTGGAGACGGTGTCGATTGCCTATGGAGCTTGTCGTAGTCGACGCTCTGGATCATGAGCAGAAGAACAAAGGGGATCAGGAGGTGCGCAAGGATCAGGGGATCATCCTAGGGTGAACGAGAAGTGGGCGTGAACACCAGACTTACCGGAATATCTCGCCGGAGTTGGCTCTGTCTGCGGCGATGCAACACGAAATAGAGGCAGCCTGGTGGCGGAGCGAGCGAGTGGTGTAAGGGGAAAATAGCGGGGTGGAGAGGGGCTTTTGTAGCCGGAGTCAGGGCGAAGATTATGCACGGAATCAATGGGTATTAAGCCGAGTTAATTTGCGCGTCACTGCGGCGAGGTAACGGCAGAGCGGTGACTGCGCGCGAGAATCTGGGGAAGATGACGCTGACGTGGAGAGGGCCCATCGATCAGTGGCTGCGGGGAAGGCTCTGCGCGGGTGAGGGAAGGAGCAAAGGGAAATGGCCCGGGTGGGCTTAGTGGGCTGGTTTCTGTGCTGGGCCAAATTGGCAGCGCCGGCCTTTTCCGCTTTCTTTATTCTTTTTCTATTTCTATTTCTATTTTTATTTTTAGGAAACATTTTCAAATGATTTCAAATGTGTTTGATTCCAAATTCTTTCTGGATTTTTATAAAGTGAAATTTGTACACATTTGGTTGCAGAACAATGTTGTACACTTTAAAATAATTTGCCACTTTGGAAATTTTAAAAAAAACAATGTTTTTACCCATTGCTTAATAAAGACAAAGAAATGGTTTAAATTTGTTTCTTTGTTTTGAAATATTTGTCCAAGCTTTGGAATTTATCAAACAAACCTATGAACAAACATCATTGGTTTAAAACAAATAATCTCTCATTAGAGAGTAGAATTGGATCAATGCTTTGCTTACATAAAATAATAAGCATTCAAATGCTTCTGTTTTTGTAAAGACTTTGAAAATGATCCTAACGTGATTATGAATGCATGGATGATATGCAAACTTTGAAAACATGATTTTAGGGATGTTACAAATCTTACCCCCTTAAGGTGAATCTCGCCCTAGAGATTTGGATTGGCTAGAAAATAGGTGAGGGTGGTCTTTCCGGAGATCATCTTCTCTTTCCCATGTTGCTTCTTCTTCGGAATGATGGTTCCATTGAACTTTGCAGAATTTGATAGTGTTAGTTCGAGTAACTCATTCTGCAGTCTCAAGAATTTTGATTGGTTTTTCCTCATAAGTGAGATCACTTTCCAATTGGACTTCCTCCAATGGTATAGTATCCTTCATAGAAGTCTCTTCCATCTCTGGATGGCATTTCTTTAGCTGACTCACATGAAACACAATGTGAACTACAGACAGGTGATTCTGGCAATTCAATTTCATAAGCTACTTCTCCTTTACGGCTTAGAATCTTGAATGGTCCAACATATCTTGGGGCTAATTTTCCTTTGACTCCAAATCTTTTCACTCCACGAAGTGGTGACACTCTAAGATAAGCTCTATCACCCACTTCATAGGTGACTTCTCTATGCTTAGGATCTGCGTAGGTCTTCTGTCGGGACTGTGTTATCTTCAATCTGTCTTTTACTAGCTTGACTTTCTCTTCAGCCTCTTTGATTAGTTCTGGTCCGAACAAGTTTCTTTCTCCCACACCATTCCATAGCAATGGGGTGGTACACTTTCTCCCATAGAGAAACTCCAACGGTGCCATCTCAATACTGGCTTGATAACTGTTATTGTAAGAGAATTCTGCGTAAGGCAGACTTTCATCCCAACTAGCTCCATAGTCTAGGGCACATGCCCTCAACATATCTTCTAGAATCTGGTTGGTCTTCCACTCAAAAAAAAAGAATCCAGTTGGTCCTTTCTGTCTGTCCATCAGTCTGAGGATGAAAAGCAGGAATTCTAATCTCGTTTCCAATGACTCATGTAGTTGCCTCCAAAAATGAGAAGTGAATTGTGTTCCCCTATCAGACACAATACTCTTGGGTACTCCATGCAGACACACAATCATATTCATATAGATCTTGGCCAACTTAGCACTTGTGTAGGTTGTCGTCACGGGTATGAAATGGGCCAATTTAGTGAGGCGATCCACTACTACACAAATAGAATCATATCCAGACCTGGTCCTTAGCAATCCGGTGATGAAATCCATGCCAATCTTGTTCCACTTCCAATCAGGAATAGGTAGTGGTTGTAGCAATCCTGCTGGTTTCTGATGTTCAGCTTTCACTCTACTACATACATCACACAAAGCAATATGTTCGGCGATGTCCTTCTTGAGATTATTCCACCAAAATCTTTCCTTCATATCCATGTACATTTTCGTGGTACCCGGATGAATGGAATATGGTGAGTTGTGTGCTTCCTGTAAAATCAGTTTCCGAAGCTCCGGATCTTGCGGAACGTAGATATGTTTCCCATACCATAAAGTACCCTGTTCGTCTTCATGGAATCCTTTGGCTTTTCCTTTGCCAATCTTTTCCTTAATTTCTTCAATTTCCTTGTTCGTCTTTTGGGCTTCCTTGATTTTGTCCAACAATGTGGGTTGAACATCCAATGACATGAGATGTCCCTCAGGCACAATCTCCAATCTAAGGTCTCTAAATTGGGCACACAGATCATCTGGAAACTCTCCCTTAGTAAGGCCATTCACAAATACCTTACGGCTTAGAGCATCTGCTACCATATTTGCTTTACCGGGGTGGTATTGCAAACTCAAGTCATAGACTTTGATGAGTTCTAGCCATCTTCTTTGTCTCATGTTGATTTCTTTCTGAGTGAAGATATACTTCAAACTTTTGTGATCTGTGAACACTTCACATCTCTTTCTCAAAAGATAATGTCTCCATGTTTTGAGTGCATGGACAACAGAGGCTAACTCTAAATCATGAGTAGGGTAATTTACCTCATGAGTTTTGAGTTGTCTCGAGGCATAAGCCACAACTTTCCCTTCTTGCATTAGAACTGCACCTAATCCATGATGAGATGCATCACAATACACTTGGAAATCTTTCTCCAAATCTGGCAGACATAGGACTGGTGTTGTCACTAGTCTCTTCTTCAATTCTTGGAAACTGAGTTCACATCCTTCAGACCAAGCAAATTTCTTGTCTTTCTTTAGTAACTCTGTCATTGGCTTAGCTACCTTGGAGAAATTCTCAATGAATATTCTGTAGTATCCTGCCAAGCCAAGGAAACTACGAACTTCCTTCACTGACTTAGGAGATTCCCATTCAGTTATAGCTAACACTTTTGCGGGATCAACTTCTACACCATCTCCTGACACAACGTGTCCAAGGAATCCAACTTCATTTAGCCAGAATTCACATTTGCTGAATTTGGCATATAGCTTATGCTCTCTAAGCTTCTCAAGTATCAAACGCAAATGTTCTTCATGCTCTTATTTGCTCTTGGAGTAGATCAAAATGTCATCAATAAATACGACAACAAACTTGTCAAGGAACTCCATGAACACTTTGTTCATCATATTCATGAAGTAAGCTGGTGCATTGGTCAAACCAAATGGCATCACTGTATACTCATACAATCCATACCTAGTGGTGAAAGTTGTCTTAGGTATGTCTTCTTCTCTTATCTTAAGCTGAAAATAACCTGACCGGAGATCAATCTTTGAGAACGCACGGGCTCCTTCTAACTGATCAAACAAGTCACTGATTCTGGGCAAAGGATATTTGTCCTTGATAGTTACCTCATTGAGTGAACGATAATCTATGCATAACCTTTGACTTCTATATTTCTTTTCAATAAATAAAACTGGTGCTCCCCAAGATGAAGAACTTGGTTGAATAAATCCTTTCTGCAATTGTTCTCCAAGTTGTTTCTTAAGTTCTTTCAGCTCATCAACTGACATCTTGTAAGGTCTCTTTGCTATTGGTCCTGATCCTGGTAGCAAGTCAATCAGAAATTCCACATCTCTATCTGATGACATTCCCGGTAATTCTTCCGGAAACACATCCAGATATTCTCTCACAATTGGCACACTATCTATACTAACCCCCTTAAGAGAATTTAGCTTACTCCCCTTTGATTCAAAGTTAGACTTGAATCTTATCTGTTTATTTTCCGGGGTTGTGAGTGCGACAAAACGATTGGCACAATCTAGTACTCCTTCATACTTGGTCATCCAGTCCATTCCAAAAATTACATCTAGTCCTTGGGAATCTAGGATTATCAGACTCACTAGAAACTTATGCTTTCCAAATTCTATCACTAGATCACGACATCCAAGACTTACTATCATATCTCCACCAGGAGAACTTACTTTTATTGGACACCCAATGTTTTCAGTTGGAAACCCATTTCTATCAACAAACGCTTTTGATATGAATGAATGTGATGCACCAGTATCAAAAAGAACAAGTGCTGGAATAGAATTGAGTTTGAACTTACCAGCCACAGCATCGGACTCCTCATAAATCTCTTCCACATTGATGTGGTTCACTTGTCCCTTCTGGAAAGGGTTGGGCTTAGTGGCTCCTTCAACTTTCTTCTCTAGGCACTCATTTGCATAATGCCCTAGATTCTTACACTTGAAACATTCAACCTGACTGATATCTCTCTTTGCAGGCTGACTGCCACTCCCACTTCCACCTCCCTTGTGGTGACTCTTGTGTCCACCCTTGTGGTTCTTGTATTTGTCATTATCATGACTACGGTGATGCTTGTTGTCATGATGGAGGTTGTGGCTGTGGTGGTTGTTGTATTTTCCATGCTTGTGGGATCCGGAACCCCCACTATCATCATAATGGGAACGCTCGTGAGACGATCCCAAGCTGTGCTTGTCAGAGTTGTGCTTCCTCTTTCTACTTTCAACCTGTTTCATCTTATTCTCTAAGATGGTAGCCTTATCACAAAGGGATTGATAGGTGGGGACATAGGCCACAGATAACTGCAGGTTCAGTTCATCGTTCAATCCTTCAAGGAACTTATCTTTCCTCTTGGCATCGGTATCAACTTCATCTGGTGCATAACGCGCCAAATTGTTGAATTCCTCAATATATTCAGCCACGCTGCGGTGGCACTGCTTCAGGTTATGAAACTCCTTCTTCAAATTCATCACTCCGGATGAGATGTGAGCTGTACAGAAACCATCTTCAAATATAGCCCATGTCACATCCTCAATGGGAGTGGTGATCTGGAAGTTATCCCACCAAGTAGCTGCTGGTCCTTCCAACAAGTGTGCTGCAAACCTGGCTTTCTCCTTGTCGGTACAGCCGACTGTCACCAAATCTTTGTTCACCGAGCGTAGCTAATCATTGGCCACCATGGGATCAGTGGTTCCTGAGAACTTTGCAGGACTCAGTCTTAAGAATCTGGTGAGCATGTCAAAACCTGGTGGATTGTTCTTATTGTTGTTGTTGTTGTTATTTTGATTCTGCATGAAAGTGGTCATCATCTGCATCAGCTGTGCCTGTGCTGTCATCAGCTACTACATCTCGGGGGTGACATTGTTGTTGTTCGGGTTGGGGTTGGCACGTCGAGGAGGAATATGTGGTTTTCAATAAGGATAAACAACAAGTTTGAAAAGCAAACACACCATAGCAAGCCATCCACATGCTAGATGGTCATTGCAACTCAATAATCATAAGCATGACAAATGAAAGATAAATGAGTAGTCATCACTACACCTCTGCAACAACCTCATCATCAACAAGTGTAAGACATGCATTCTCCATAGCGGTCTTGTACTCCTCGACATTGCTAGTCAAGGTCTCTACCTTGGCTTTAAGAGCCCTCTTCTGTGATCAAAGTCTCGCAATCACACACTGCTGATGCTCGAGCTCGAAGTCCTTGGCCTCTAGTTCTGCATTCATCTCTCGAATCCTCTTGTTCCTATCTTGGACTCTTTTCTCTTGGCTCTTGAACTTCCTGTCCTGGCTCTCAAACTTAGCCTCCATTTCCTTGACTATCTCGTCTTGCTCCGTGAAGAGCTTGTCCTTCTCACAAAGCTGCACCTGGAGCTCGTCATTGCTAAGCATGACGTTGGTCCTATCAGTATCTAGGTGCCTAAGAAGAACCTTTAAGTCCTGAAGGTACAGACGAATCGGCTCTGCCGTCTCTCTAGCAGCATCCTCGAACTCAATAGCCTCACCCTCCTCGTCACGTCTGCCGAAGGCATGAAAGTGAGTACCTCTAAGCTCCCTGGAGTGCCTCCCTAACAGACGCCCAAGTAAATCCTGCATGACTACCTCTAATCCTCTCTCTTTGTCGTCATGCATTAGCTTGAAAGTGATGGCCTCCGTGGCTGGCTCAGTCTGACGTCCTAGATGGGTAACTTTGAAGCCCCAAAGGTCCTTCCTCTCAAACTTGGTGAGGGGAAGCATCATGATGCTAGGAAGCGGGAGATTGAGCACACTAGTGAGCTCAATAAGACGAGTGCCAAAACAAGTTCCCTTGAACTCTTCAGCCGTGCTGATAGTAACATTAGGCATCTATTTTATAAGATAGAGAAAAGTTAGAATCAACTTCAATAGAGACAAATCACAAGGCAAAGCATCACATGCTTATCTTTGGCAATCAAACACACAAGTCATGGCATACATAAATCCATTACAATCATCCAAGGTTCAACATAACTTAGAAAAAATTGGAAATAAAACAATAAGTGTGGTGGTCCAACTAACGAAGTACACTACAACTCTCACTCACTAGACAAAATGGCTATCAAAGCATCCTTAGTAGCCACCTGTCTATCTTGTTCACAAGATTCCCAAATCAAGTCTATGATGTCTTCCCTTAGTTGTTGGTTGGTAGTCTCCAACTCTTGGGTATGCCTCTTTTCTTCCCTAAGGTAATTTTGGGTGTTAAGCATTCTACACTTGAGTCTATCACCAAGCTCTTTGATGGCCTTCCAAGCTGCATCCCTTGCAGAGTCAAAGAATGTGGTGTGCATCACTGAGTTGGTGACCATGCAGAATCCTGATTCCTTGTGGTTGTCTTCCTTGTTTTTATACAAGTGAAGTTGCACCCACCAGTACTCCTCTCCTTCATCCATCATACGGAAACCTTTGTACACAACTGCAACATGTATCCCCATGGTAACCATAAGGTTCTTGAGGGCTTTTGGAAACTCTGTCTCACACTCCAAAGTCATGGTCATGAGTGGTCCCTTCCTTACGGCTTCGTTGATGGAGTTCATCTACAAATAGAGATGAGAAACAAGATTAGAAAAGTTTACGAGAAAAAAAGACAAGTGTGGAAATTGTTGAAATTTTTTCTTAGTGGTTTCTAATCCAATCCTAGGGTCATAATCCTACAGGCAACACAGTGCTCTGATACCATTTGTAAGATCCCACCTTTATAAAGGTAAAGATCCATGTGATTGCAATGCTAGTCCCTGGATCAATGCTAGCATCCACAGTTTAAGATGAAGTACACAGAAACAAAGGTCATTATTACATGTTATTCCAGAGACAACATAGTCTTTTACAACTCCATGGCCATAGGCCTAATACAAGAGTTCAATCATAACAATATAAATAAGTCTTCATCTTCATGTGCCATAGGCAAGCATGTTGAGTGTAGACTCATAACCCCTAATCATCATCAGAGTAACCTGCAACATCACAAGTTACAGCCACAGTGGGTCAATACATTGGAATAGTATTGGCAAGTGATACCTTTAGTAGAATATTAACATCTAGTTACTACATGAATTTGGCTAAGTGTAGCTTAGGCTTGCTTTGCTCAAAATAGGTTTTACCCATCAGTTGAAAACACTAAGTTTTTCATTAACAAAACTTTCCTAAGGAACCACCAATAGAAATTCGTGAACCTTCACCCTTGTTCAACCACAAGTTTTAACTTAGAAAATTGGGATGAGGAGATTCTTGATAGCTTCCATGTCTTGATGCTCAAATTGTCCAATACCAGGGACATGGCTAAGTACTTAGATTCTTCCATCTGCAGAGGTTGTGCACTTTCCCCACAATACTTGATTTTCACCAAGACAGGATCCTTCAGAAGCCTTCCCTTAGACCAAAATGGACGCGCTCCAAACCTATCATTCCCCTACCACCAATTGTCCATTTGGCTAAGTTATTGCAACCTATATGATCCAGGCAGAGCCCATAATTCCATGTGGCTGCACTAGAAGCTTCTTAACATTTGGCATCTCAAATCCCTTTGTTCCTGGGTGGCATTCCACAAGTGATATACACAAGGTAAACCATAGAAATGGGCCTTGTGTAACCACTCAACCAAAATCCACCAAGCAATTATCATTCCACCCAGGTGTTTCATTCACTTAGTTGTTTTATTAAACAAAACCATAAGTCAAAAGACTTAACAGTATTTTTCATTGCATGATTTTATTCCACCCTTGGTTGCTATTAGCTAGGCTAAGCATGGAAATAACAAGTATCCTAACTTAAAGGAAATTCTAACATTTTTACAACTACTAGGATTTCCCAAGCATAGTATATAGATACTTAGCAAAATAATCATGCAAGTCCTATACAAAATATTTCTAATGCATAGGTAAAAATATTGGGACAAACATGAAGCACCACTTTCCTTGGTAGTTTGGGGAGTAACAACAATCTTCACAACCACAATCACTATTAGCACCAAAATCTACACATAAAATAATGGTAACAAATTCACATATCAAAAATATACAAGCAAAAATATATGAATGCATGCAAATGCCATGTGATGATTTTCTACACCAAACAAGTCAAGTATATAGTACTGAATCATAAACAAGACCAAGACACACTAAATAAACTTTGTTTGATCTTTAAATCATTTTTCAAATAATTTCTATACTCAAAATAAGCCTATAAATGTCTCTGCACAAATAACCAATTTTACAGAAGCAAAACATTAAACACATTGCATAAATGGATAGAACTCTTTCTCCTGATTCCAATGATATAAAATTTGCAAAATTTGAACGTGTGGATCAAAAGTTATGAATTTTGCAAGTTTGAATCACTAATAGATCTAAATTCTGTTTTTAAAACGAATAACAGGCCACGCGGCAGCGTCTGATTGGACGATACCGCTTCGCACCGGATCACGCTCGCGAGCCGTTAGATCTAACTAACTGCGCACGGCCCATATAGTTGCGTACCCCTTCACGGTTGATCTAATCGCATCCGTTGGATCTAGATCCAGCGGACCACGTTGCTTTGACCAACAACGGGCGGCGCAAATGGTTGCCGTGGCGGCTGCGCGTCTGCCGGCGATGTTCCTGCGAAACCAGAGGGGCGGGGTGAAGGGAATATGCCCTTAGAGGCAATAATAAAGTGTTTATTATGTGTATTCCAAGTATATGATAGATGTTTATTTTGCATGCTATAATTGTATTAATACGGAAACGTTAATACATGTGTGTTTAATAAACAAACAGAAAGTTCCTAGTTATGCCTCTCTCATAAACTAGCTCGTTGATTAACAAGATGATTAAGGTTTCCTGATCATGGACATTGGATGTTGTTAATAACGGGATCACAACATTAGTGTAATGGTGTGATGAACATTCATCCGAAGTATAGCATTACGATCAAAGCCATTGAGTTTGTATTGCTATAACAACTTACGAAGTGATCCTAATCCTTAGACCATGAGATCATGTCAATCACTAACACCGGAAGAGTTTCTTGATAACATCAAACGTCACACCGTAACAGGGTGATTATAAAGATGGATTCAGAACTAATAAAGTGTTATGTTGAGGCTCATGGATCGAGAGTGGAATTTGTTCATCCCGATGACGGATAGATATACTCTGGGCCCTCTCGGTGATATCACATTGATTAGCTTGCAAGCAAGTGATTTGATCACTAGAATGTTATATCACAGGAACGAGAAAAGAGTGCATGTCGGTAACGAGATCAAACTAGGTATGGAGATACCGATGATCGAATCTCGGACATGTAATATATCGTGAAACAAAGGGATTAAGATACTAGCGTAAAAGGTTCCGACGATCACAAGAAAGTCATCGTTGAATGTGTGGGAGTCAATATGGGTCTCCAGATCCCGCTTCTGATTATTGATCCGAGAGGGGTCTCGATCATGTCCGCATTATTCACGAACCATAGGGTGACACACTTAAGAGACACCGACATCCAATTGGAGCAAACGTTTCATGCCGAAAGAATGAACAAGCGCAGGAATTTATTTCACTAGATACCGAAACAGATTTTCGGGTGAAATTGCATAAAGTGGTTATGTATGTGAAATGGAATTCTAGCAAGGGGTTATTTGTGAATGTTTGTCATTAAAGTAATTGACAAAATTCTGAATAAAATAAAAGAGTTTTATTTAATGAGAGTTTGCATCAAATTTGGTGGAAATTTAATGGGAATTTGAGTGGACTTTTGAGTGGAGGGAATTTAAAGGAGATTTGTGAGTGGAGTGTCCACCCACATGAAGAGGGGAGGGCAAGGGGGCAGCCCCCATGCACCGGCCACCCCCTTGGGGTTCCCCCCTCCTCCTATAAAAGGAGCCCCCCTCCTCACTTGTCTCTCACACCTCCTCGTGAAGGATCTCTCTCCCCATCTAGAATTTATCCCCCATGGTCTCGGACTAGCGAGATACATGTTCCTGGTGGCTATTCGGCAAGAAAGAGTTGTGCTTCCGCTGCATCGCTGGAGAGAGGAGGCGGAGGTTGCTCGGTGCCTCGAACGTGTGTGCGAGCACGGATGCGCTGCTGATTTGCGGCGCTAGGACTTCCTCTCGATCTTGAGATCGGCAAGAGAACGTCTACATCAACCACGAGTTGAACTCATTAAGCTTTGTCGGTCTTCAAGGGTATGTTCTCTACGGATATACATCCGCCCGTTGTTTGTATCCAGTAGATAGATCTTGGTACATAGTTCACATCGTAGGAAATTTTTTTTGTTTTCTATGCTGCGAACCCTACAGTGGTATCAGAGCCGGATCTATGCGTAGATACTTTACACGGGTAGTACACATATGAGTATGTGGGCGATGATGATCATGTTGTTGCTCCTTTGTTGTAATTTTGGATATTGGTGGCATAGTGGGATGAAGCGGCCCGGACACACTTTACATGTCCTCGCACATGAGACCTGTTCCACGCTTGACATGCAACTAGTTTGCATAAGTGGCTAGCGGGTGTCTATCTCTCCTACTATAGTCAATATCTATTTTGCAAGCGAGTTGTCAACAATTTGGTTATCCTCGTTGTGGTTCATGTTCGTAGGTAAGAACGGTTCTATCTCGAAAGCCCTAAGCCACGTAAAACTTGCAATGGATAAATTAGAGGCGTCTAGTTTAGATTGTTGCTGGGCTAGTGTTATGATATGGTAGTGTTGTAAGTAGAAGTATGAGATGATACTCTTACAACACACATAGCGTGTAAAATCCATAGACCTTGGATTTACACATATAGGTATGATAGTGATCATACCACGATGCACATGATAGAGATCATCTGCGGGAACCATATCATTTCACTAATAAACATATGATGTTTGATAGCATCTTATATTGCTTGTTTAGCACTTTTTTAGCATAATAAGATGATCCCTCATTTAAATATCATAAGAATGTGTTCTTACTTTAGTATGCACCGATTATGTTTTCGTCGCTCCAAGACATCACGTGATGATCGGGTGTTCTTGGATCCACGACCATATTTCGAGTGTAAAACAGTTACACACGCAAATACTAAGGTTCTAACTTGGCGAGCCTAGCATGTACAGACATGGCCTCGGAACACGGACCAAAAGTTTAAGCATGAGTCATATAGTTGATATGATGCCCATTTGATGCTCGCCTTTGAAGCTATACCGACTCACGTGATGATCGGACTTGGTGTAGTGGATTTGGTTCATGTAATCACCAAAAAGGCACGAGGGATGTCGTTTTTGAGTGGGAGTTCATTCGTAATATGGATTAGTTGAACTCAATCTATCATACACTTAGTCTAAACTTTACAAATTCTGTTGTAGATGGCACCACCTGCTTTTAATTTCAATGTGTTCACGGAGGAAGAGAAACTAGCAACGAACGGTAGCAACTTTACCGAATGGGCCATGAATTTGAGGATTCTCCTCTCTGCTACACAAAAGCAATATGTGCTAGAAGCGCCGTTAGGCCCCCCACCTTTTGATGATGCCCCTGACGAGGAGAAGAATGTCTATCAGACTCGTCAGGAGGACCACAACTTAGTTCATTGCGGCATATTGTATGGGCTAGAGCCGGAACTTCGAAAGCGTTTCGAAAACGGCAATGCATTTGATACAATGGGTGAGTTGAAAATGATTTTCGACACACATGCTGCTGTAGAGAGCTACAACGCTTCAGAAAAGTTCTTTAGCTGCATGATGGAAGAGCACAACTCCGTTAGTGAGCATGTACTCAAGATGTCGGGTTACGCCGATAAGCTTGTGTCCTTGGGAATATCGATTCCCATTGACTTAGGCATCCATCGTGTTCTGCAGTCTTTGCCACCTAGCTATAAGAGCTTCGTGATGAACTATAATATGCAAGGCATGAAGAAGTCTCTCCCCGAACTTCTGTCAATGCTTAAAACTGCAGAAGTGGAGATCAAAAAGGAACATCAAGTGTTGATGATCAATAGGAACACTGGTTTCAAGAAAGACAAGAAGGGAAAACGGAAGGGAAGTAAGGGCGGCAAGCCTGTTGCCGCGCCTGAAAAGAAACCCCGAGTTGGACCTAAGTCTGATTCCGAGTGCTACTATTGTAAGGGGATTGGCCACTGGAAGCGCAACTACCCCAAGTATCTGGCAGACAAGAAGGCCGGCAAGGCAAACAAAGGTATATATGATATACATGTTATTGATGTGTACTTGACTAGTGCTCGCAGTAGCACCTGGGTATTTGATACCGGTTCAGTTGCTAATATTTGTAACTCGAATCAGGGGCTGCGGAACAAGCGACCGCTAGCAAGGGGTGAGGTCAAGATGCGTGTCGGCAATGGATCAAGCATTGATGTGATCGCCGTCGGAATGCTGCCTCTCCACTTGCTGTTGGGATTAGTTATAAACTTGAATAAATGTTATCTGGTGCCTGCACTGAGCATGAACATTGTATCTGGATCGTGTTTGATGCGAAGTGGTTATTCATTTAAATCCGAGAACAATGGTTATTCCATTTATATGAATGAAATCTTTTATGGTCATGCACCGATGATGAATGGTTTATTTCTATTAGATCTCGATGATAATGTTACACATATTCATAATGTTGATGCTAAAAGGATTAAACTTAATGATGATATATCCGCATATATGTGGCACTGCCGTCTAGGTCATATTGGCGTTAAACGCATGAAGAAGCTCCATTCGGATGGACTTTTGGAATCACTTGATTATGAATCATTTGATACATGTGAGCCATGCCTTATGGGCAAGATGACTAGAACGCCGTTTTCCGGTTCAATGGAACGGGCGACAGATTTATTGGAAATCATACATTCTGATGTATGTGGTCCAATGAGTGTGTCGACGCGAGGTGGATATCGTTATTTTGTTACTTTCACGGATGATTTGAGTAGATACGGTTATATCTACTTGATGAAACACAAGTCTGAAACCTTTGAAAAGTTCAAGGAATTTCAGAATGAAGTGGAAAATCATCGTAATAGAAAGATCAAATTTCTACGGTCCGACCGTGGAGGTGAATATCTAAGTTACGAGTTTAGCACTCACATGAAAGAGTGTGGAATTGTTTCACAACTCACACCTGCCGGAACACCACAGCGAAATGGTGTGTCGGAACGTCGTAATCGTACTTTATTAGATATGGCTCGATCTATGATGTCTCTGACGGACTTGCCGTTGTCATTTTGGGGTTATGCACTAGAAACTGCTGCATTCACTTTAAATCGGGCACCATCTAAATCCGTTGAAAAGACACCGTATGAATTGTGGTTTGGAAACAAACCTAAGCTGTCAATTCTTAAAGTTTGGGGATGCGATGTTTATGTGAAGAAACTTCAACCGGATAAACTCGAACCCAAAGCGGAAAAATGCGTCTTCATAGGATACCCTAAAGAAACTATTGGGTATTCCTTCTATCACAGATCCGAGGGCAAGGTTTTTGTTGCCAAGAATGGATCCTTTCTAGAGAAAGAGTTTCTCGCGAAAGGTGTGAGTAGTCGGAAGGTAGAACTCGAAGAGGTTGTGGAACCTTCTCTTCAAAGTATGGCGAGTAGCGCAGCGCCGGAAGTTGTTCCGGAGTTGGCTCCACCTGTTGAAGAGGGAACTAATGATAATGATCATGAAACTCCGAAAGAGAGTACTACCGAACCTCGCGGGTCAAACAGGACGCGTGCAGCTCCCGAGCTGTACGGAAATCCTGTCATGAATTTCATGGTTGATGAAAATGATGACCCTGCGACGTATGAAGAAGCGATGATGAGCCCGGATTCCAACAAATGGTTAGAAGCCATGAAATCCGAGATGGAATCCATGTATGAAAATCAAGTTTGGAACTTGGTGGAATTACCTCACGACCGAAAGGCCGTGGAGAACAAATGGATTTTCAAAAGGAAAACTGATGCTGATGGTAATGTGACCATCTATAAAGCTCGACTTGTCGCAAAGGGGTTTCGACAAATTCAAGGAGTTGACTACGATGAGACATTCTCTCCCGTAGCGATGCTAAAGTCAGTTAGGATTATGTTAGCAATTGCTGCATATTTCGATTATGAGATATGGCAGATGGATGTCAAAACCGCGTTTCTCAATGGTAATATTGAAGAAGAGTTGTATATGATACAGCGAAAGGGTTTTGTCGATCCTAAGGATGCTAACAAGGTGTGCAAGCTTCAGCGATCCATCTATGGATTGAAGCAAGCATCACGAAGTTGGAATCTCCGCTTTGATGAGGTGATCAAAGAGTTTGGATTTGTCCAAACTTATGGAGAAGCTTGTATTTACAAGAAAGTGAGTGGGAGCAATGTGGCATTTCTGATATTATATGTGGATGACATATTATTGATCGGAAATGATATAGATCTTTTAAACAGTGTTAAAAGTTATCTAAACAACAAATTTTCAATGAAGGACCTAGGTGAAGCGTCATACATATTAGGCATAAAGATCTATAGAGATAGATCTAGGCGCCTAATAGGGCTATCGCAAAGTACATACCTTGATAAGATTTTAAAGAAGTTTAAAATGGACGGAAGTAAGAAGGGGTTCTTACCTATGTTGCAAGGCAAGACATTGAGTAAGACTCAAAGTCCGGCTTCGGCGGAAGAAAGAGAGATAATGGACAAAGTCCCCTATGCTTCAGCCATAGGCTCTATAATGTACGCCATGCTATGTACAAGACCGGATGTGGCACATGCTATTAGTTTGACTAGTAGGTACCAATCGGATCCAGGTTCGGAACACTGGATAGCGGTCAAGAATATCCTTAAGTACTTACGAAGAACTAAGGATATGTTTCTTGTATACGGAGGTGAAGAAGAGCTCGTCGCTAAGTGTTATGTCGACGCTAGCTTTGACACCGATCCGGATGACTCTAAGTCTCAATCCGGATACGTATTTCTCATGAATGGCGGAGCGCTTAGTTGGAGGAGCTCCAAACAACCTGTGGTAGCGGGATCAACAACGGAGGCCGAATATGTTGCTGCTTCAGAAGCGGCTCAGGAAGCAGTTTGGATGAAGGAGTTCATATCCGAACTAGGAGTGGTGGCAAACGCGTTGGACCCAATGGTGATATATTGTGACAACAATGGTGCCATTGCCAATGCCAAAGAGCCAAGGTCTCACAAGCATTCCAAGCATATTAAGCGCCGGTTTCACTCCATCCGCGAGCATGTCAAGGATGGAGATATAAAGATTTGTAAAGTACATACGGATCTCAATGTAGCAGATCCGTTGACTAAAACTCTCCCTAGAGCAAAACATGATCAACACCAGAACTCAATGGGTGTTAGATTTATCACTATGTAACTAGATTATTGTCTCTAGTGCAAGTGGGAGACTGAAGGGAATATGCCCTGAGAGGCAATAATAAAGTGTTTATTATGTGTATTCCAAGTATATGATAGATGTTTATTTTGCATGCTATAATTGTATTAATACGGAAACATTAATACATGTGTGTTTAATAAACAAACAGAAAGTTCCTAGTTATGCCTCTCTCATAAACTAGCTCGTTGATTAACAAGATGATCAAGGTTTCCTGATCATGGACATTGGATGTTGTTAATAACGGGATCACAACATTAGTGTAATGGTGTGATGAACATTCATCCGAAGTATAGCATTACGATCAAAGACATTGAGTTTATATTGCTATAACAACTTACGAAGTGATCCTAATCCTTAGACCATGAGATCATGTCAATCACTAACACCGGAAGAGTTTCTTGATAACATCAAACGTCACACCGTAACAAGGTGATTATAAAGATGGATTCAGAACTAATAAAGTGTTATGTTGAGGCTCATGGATCGAGAGTGGAATTTGTTCATCCCGATGACGGATAGATATACTCTGGGCCCTCTCGGTGATATCACATTGATTAGCTTGCAAGCAAGTGATTTGATCACTAGAATGTTATATCACAGGAACGAGAAAAGAGTGCATGTCGGTAACGAGATCAAACTAGGTATGGAGATACCGATGATCGAATCTCGGACATGTAATATATCGTGAAACAAAGGGATTAAGATACTAGCGTAAAAGGTTCCGACGATCACAAGAAAGTCATCGTTGAATGTGTGGGAGTCAGTATGGGTCTCCAGATCCCGCTTCTGATTATTGATCCGAGAGGGGTCTCGATCATGTCCGTATTATTCACGAACCGTAGGGTGACACACTTAAGAGACACCGACATCCAATTGGAGCAAATGTTTCATGCCGAAAGAAAGAACAAGCGCAGGAATTTATTTCACTAGATACCGAAACAGATTTTCGGGTGAAATTGCATAAAGTGGTTATGTATGTGAAATGGAATTCTAGCAAGGGGTTATTTGTGAATGTTTGTCATTAAAGTAATTGACAAAATTCTGAATAAAATAAAAGAGTTTTATTTAATGAGAGTTTGCATTAAATTTGGTGGAAATTTAATGGGAATTTGAGTGGACTTTTGAGTGGAGGGAATTTAAAGGAGATTTGTGAGTGGAGTGTCCACCCACATGAAGAGGGGAGGGCAAGGGGGCAGCCCCCATGCGCCGGCCACGCCCTTGGGGTTCCCCCCTCCTCCTATAAAAGGAGCCCCCCTCCTCACTTGTCTCTCACACCTCCTCGTGAAGGATCTCTCTCCCCCTCTAGAATTTATCCCCCATGGTCTCGGACTAGCGAGATACATGTTCCCGGTGGCTATTCGGCAAGAAAGAGTTGTGCTTCCGCTTCATCGCTGGAGCGAGGAGGCGGAGGTTGCTCGGTGCCTCGAACGTGTGTGCGAGCACGGATGCGCTGCTGATTTGCGGCGCTAGGACTTCCTCTCGATCTTGAGATCGGCAAGAGAACGTCTACATCAACCACGAGTTGAACTCGTTAAGCTTTGTCGGTCTTAAAGGGTATGTTCTCTACGGATATACATCCGCCCGTTGTTTGTATCTAGTAGATAGATATTGGTACATAGTTCACATCGTAGGAATTTTTTTTGTTTTCTATGCTGCGAACCCTACACGGGGGGGCGGGCGTGTGCTTACCAAGATCACGGAGACACGGAGAAGCTCAACGCGTTGCTGGCGTGGACGGGGGCGTGTTGCAGAGGCTGCTGGGGCTCGTCGGAGTTGGAGACAGTGTCGGGTTTGCTCGGGCGGTGACGAAGGCAACGATACTGGCCAACCTAGCATAAACCATGGGTATCAGCGCGTGCACAATGCTCAGGCGAACTTGATAGGGTCAAGGAGAAGGCGTGGGGCAGTCGGGCTTTACCTCAATATCTCGCCTGAGTTGGAGACGGCGTCGGTTGCCTACGGAGCTTGTCGTAGTCGATGCTCTGGATCACGAGCAGAAGAACAAAGGGGATCAGGAGGTGCGCAAGGATCAGGGGATCATCCTAGGGTGAACGAGAAGTGGGCGCGAACACCAAACTTACCGGAATAACTCGCCGAAGTTGGCTCTGTCTGCAGCGATGCAACGTGAAATAGAGGCCGCCTGGTGGCGGAGCGAGCGAGTGGTGTGAGGGGGAAAAGAGCAGGGTGGAGAGGGGGTTTTGTAGCCGGAGTCAGGGCGAAGATTACGCATGGAATCAATGGCTATTAAGCCGAGTTAATTTGCGCGTCACTGCGGCGAGGTAACGGCGGAGCGGTGACTGCACGCGAGAATCTAGGGAAGACGACGCTGACGTGGAGAGGGCCCATCGATCAGTGGCTGCGGTGTAGGCTCTACGCGGGTGAGGGAAGGAGCAGAGGGAAATGGCCCGGGTGGGCTTAGTGGGCTGGTTTCTGTGCTGGGCCAAATTGGCAGCGCCGGCCTTTTCCGCTTTCTTTATTCTTTTTCTATTTCTATTTTGATTTTTAGGAAACATTTTCAAATGATTTCAAATCTGTTTGATTCCAAATTCTTTCTGGATTTTTATAAAGTGAAATTTGTAGACATTTGGTTACAGAACAATGTTGTACACTTTAAAATAATTTGCCACTTTGGAAATTTAAAAAAAACAATGTTTTTACCCATTGCTTAATAAAGACAAAGAAATGGTTTAAATTTGTTTCTTTGTTTTGAAATCTTTGTCCAAGCTTTGGAATTTATCAAACAAACCTATGAACAAACATCATTGGTTTAAAACAAATAATATCTCATTAGAGAGTAGCATTGGATCAATGCTTTTCTTACATAAAATAATAAGCATTCAAATGCTTCTGTTTTTGTAATGACTTTGAAAATGATCCTAACATGATTATGAATGCATGGATGATATGCAAACTTTGAAAACATGATTTTAGGGATGTTACATGAGACCATGGCACTCGGGCCCTAGTGACAAGCATTAAGCATAACAAGTTGCAACAAAGTCAAATAGCACTAATAAAGATACTAGACACCATGCCCTAACAATCTTATTCGATTACATAATAGATCTCATCCAATCCCTACCATCCCCATAGCCTACTGCGGGGGATTACTCACTCATGGATGGGGGAAACATGGATGGTTGATGGAGAGGCGTCGGTGATGATGATGGCGATGATCTACTCCAATATCCCATCCCGGCAGGGTGCCAATGGAGTTTCTGATTCCGAATCGCGGTTTCCGGTGGTGGCGGCGCAGGGGAACTCGCCTCTAGAAATTATCGAACCCCCCTCTGTTTTTAGGTCAGAAGCCTTTATGTAGGTGAATAGGGAGGCCGAGGGGGTGCCCGAGGCGGCCACCTCCCCCCCCCCCACACACACAAGCGCGGCCAGGGGGTGTGGGCCCCTCGTGGCCCCACTCCGTCTCGTCTTCTGGCTCCATGAGTCTTCTGGTAAAATAGGATTTTTGCGATATTTTTCGGGATTTTTCCTGAAAGTTGATTTTCTGCACAAAAACTAGACACCAAGGCAATTCTGCTGAAAACAATGTCAGTATGTGTTAGTTGCATCCAAATCACAAAAGTTAGAGGAGAAACAATAGCAAAAGGGTTCGGGAAAGTGGATACATTTTGGACATATCAACTCCCCCAAGCTTCGCTATTGCTTGTCCTCAAGCAATTCAGTTGAAAACTGGGTGCGATTAAAGAAAATTTCACGAAAACATTTGCTTCATGTGATGTAAATATTCTCAGCAAGTGATCAATACTTAGAAAATTCATAATAAGGAGTATGCAACCAAGTCTACTCAACAGTTATGCAAGCTATGAAGAGATTCCAACACAATAATAGTAAGCAGCATGAAACATAAGTATAAGCAATATTGTAATGCTCATAAGAAAGTATGATAAAGTGGTATCTCGCTTGCCTTTGATTGTGGAGCAAAACATAAATGCCAAGGCACCTCTGAAGTTCAAGTGAAGACTAGAAGTAAAGATATGAAAGATACAAGCATCAAAGATATGTCATAATTAACCAAGTTTTGAGACAAGCACATTACACTAAGAATGACAACTATGCTCTCAAGAAGGTGCTCAAAGAATAAGTGGTTACTCAACAAAGAAGTGAAAAGGTTTTGAAAAGTTTGAAAGGCTTCCAAATGCTGAAAGTAAGGTACTCATTAGCTTTGAGCTCATAGGCATCTTTAAGTGATTACGGTTAAAGTGAGGTCAACTATTAGTTATATGATTAACAGACCATAAGTTGGCAATCTCATGTTACTTGAGTACGAGGGTCGCTCCTCATGCTACTCAACTTTAGTTATCGGTAAGTTCTTGTCATAGTAAATACATGTGTATCATAGAGAACCGCCAACGGGGTATCCCTTTCCCCATGACACATGAGCTATCCCACATCACAATGACAAGGCAAGCAGACAATGAGCATCTCAGCAATCTTCTTATTTATCATGGGAAAATGGTGCTTTTTCTCTCTTTCCTCTTTTTCTCTTTTTTGTATCTCGTATCTCTTTTTTTATAAGAAGAATGCTTCATAGATTGCTCAGTATAGTTATCCTGCAAGTTTCCACCATGATTAGGCATGGCTTAGGCTAGCGGCCCATGCGTTTCTCTAACACATATACATAACTCCATGGACTTACAAGTTCCCCTTTTATTTCACACCGACGACATCCATAAACAAAAGAGCATGATATCAACAGAATAATATTTATAGGTGTTGAAAGTGTTCCCCATGACAGTACAGTTCTGCTAACTCCCAACCTATAATTTTCAAGCATATAACTTTCAAGAACATTCACAATGGTTCAAGTTTATTAAGTGCAAGAAAATAAAGTGTGCCATCAAGTTCGTGAGAGCTTTACTAACTAACTTTCTCAAAACAAGCAAACATTTTATTTGGAAGAAATGAGGCATAATAAATATGCACAGAATAGCAATGATGCTAATAGGTAGATATGGTGGACACTTTTTGACAATTCTAGTTTTGGGAAGTTGGAAACACGAGTAGATCTCATACTCAGTGCAAGTGAAGGCTAGCAATAGGAAGGGAGCGACAAACAAGAGAGCAATAACTGTCATAATCATGCTTGCAACAAAATAGAATTAATTATGGCATAAAAGTGATACAATAGCTCTGAGGTAAAATAGATCATCATGTGCCAAGTCGATTCAAATGAAGCATTCATAGGAGGATACCACAATGTCATACCAAATTATGAATAGAACAATGCAAGCAAACATTCATGTGACATGCTACAAACTATTAGCAAGCTGGAGCTAATCATAAGAGAGCAAGAACTACTAAGCATCCATTAAATAACATACTCCATACATGAACAGGCTAAGCATGCTCACAATGATGAGTATATGTACAAAAATGAAAACAAATAGAGTTCATTACTAGCCTCTTACCACACCTCGAGTTGTCATAAATCAACATCATTACCTTTCACTTGTGTGGCTTGAATAATAACATGAAAAACAAACTCCAAAGGAGTCACAGAGGACTGCTGAACCCTGCAACAAACTTCACAAAACCAGAGAAGAACAACAAATATTTTTGGGTTTTCGATTTTTTAAAGCAAGCACTCAAAGCAAAAAAAACAAACAAAGTAAAATATTTTTGGATTTTTCTTATAGCAAACCAAAGGAAAAAAGAAGGAAAAGCAAACCAAAGCTAAAAGACAATGAAACAAACAAAGAGAAACAACGAAAATATTTTTGGTCTTTTTGTGTTTTGGGAAATAGAAAAAAAACTAAAAATAAAGCGGAACATGGATATACAAAGTACCGGAAGAATATGATATGTAGATGAGTGTGATGTAGGTATACCTCCCCCCAAGCTTAGGCTTTTGGCCTAAGTGGGGCTCAATCGAAACGCGGGTAGTAACCCCAAGCCGGTGGATCATCATAGGAATGATCGTAATCAGCCCCTCGTGAAGAAGAAGCGCCCCAATCATAAGAGTGCTGCTGGTATGAAGACTCTGTCATGTTGGAGGGCTGAACCAAATTATCTTTGGCATCCTCTCCAACATTCTCCTCTTGCTGGGAGAGCTCCACCATGTATGTGTCAAATTATTCCTCCGTGAGTGACCATCCTTTCCTGGTATCAAAATCAAACAAAGCAGGTGTAGGCAAAGGGACTACTTTCTCATACTTACCCCCTCTCCAACAACTCTTGAGAAAGGTTATTTCATAAAATAACTCGCTCTGATTAGACCAAGAAGAAACAAATTTATGCTGAACCATGGAATTAAGATCAAGTCTCTCTATGGGAAACTGAAAATCCGAATGATGAGGCGCTAATCCATGCAAAGCTAACAGACGAGAAGCAATGAGGCCTCCACAAATTCCACCTTTCTCATGGTTAGAGGCTAGACGGTAAGCTATAAAAGCACCCAAATTATAAATCCTATCTCATTTCAAGGTAGCTGAGATAAAAGCTAGATATATGAAGATATTTTTCTAGCAGTCTTCCTAGCAAGAACACACTTGGCAATGAAATAGGCAAAATAACGAATGGATGGGAGATGAATATTCCAAATTTTACCACTCTCCTTTGAGAAGCTACATCCTTGGCAAATCTCTGCATATAAGTCCATGAGTGGCGCAGGCCTCTCTCTAATATTCCCACATGAACCCCACTGTGGCACTCTGGTAGCTGCACAAAAAATATCAAAGGGGAGATCGACAACTATATTGTAGATCTTATAATGAACCATGGGGTTAGACGAGGATAAACTTAATCGAAAGTCCTGTATCATAGACATAGTTAGTTTAACATATTGGGGAAGTTCCTCTCCAACAAAATGCTCCAACCGTACATTGGAAATCAGAGTTTGGAAATCCTGAAAGATCCCCGCAGCTCTCATAAATTCAAGGCATGGATATATGGAAGAGAAAACCTCCTCCTCAGGATCAACTTTCATTGGCTCAGGTACCATCAATTCATGTTGATTCAGCTGGTACTCACCCATCTTCTTTTCTGAAATTTGTGAACAAATATCAAACCAAGTGATTTCCAAGTTAATAAATGATGGGGAACTACTACAGGAACTTGCTAGAGGGCTAAACACGCATCAAAATGAAATCTCTAATCATAGAACAAGCATGCAAGATCACAAAACCTGTCACATACAGTAGCAAAATACTCAAGATAGAATCCACCAACCAAAAATCTAATTGGACAAGCGAAGGAGGCACATACCAAGGAGTAAACCCTCCAAAAATCAACAGATAAGAAGGGTTGATCAAGGAGATTGAAAATCGGGGGCAAGAACAGTAGGAACTCGAGCTTTGCAAAGTTTTCCGGTGTTTTTCGAGAGAGAGAAAGAAGTGGCTGGAAGCAGACCAAGTGGAGGGTTACAGGTGGGCCACACCTAGGCCAGGGGCTGGCCGCGCCACCAAGGGGTGTGCTGGCCTGGTGGGTGCCCCTGGGTCACTCCAGGTGCCCCTCTACCCTTTTTTCGAGAAAAAAAATTAATAAGAATTTTCTTGGAAACTTTGTTTTTGGCCAATTTTTAGGTTATGAAAATTGATTTTCTTGCAGAAAAAGATTTTTGAAAAGAAGCAAAAGCAAAGCAAACCAAAAGTACAGAAGTTCTAATACACTCTAACAAGCAAGCAACTAGCAAAACTAAAACTAACAAGACAAAAACAAAAGATTAGAAAGGAGAAAAATAAAAGTGAGCAAGGATAATCATTGTGAAATCATTGTTTTGACATTTAAAATCCCTTTGTTAACAAGGTTGATCAAGTTTTGTTACCAAAACATTTTTATATGAAACAAAACTTTGCATTTCACTAAATGATTATGTTACCTCAATCTTTATAGCAATAGTCCCAATCATTATAGTTTCAGAACTTTCTTGTGGAATGGGACAATATATTTCTCCAACTTTGATGCCTTCAATATTTTCAATTGAATTAAGGTCGTAACTCTTATCAATCTTCTTGGGGAAATAGACAGTATGCTCTTTGTCATTAATATTAAAAGTTACTTTCCCTTGATTACAATTGATGACAGCAGCTGCAGTATTAAGAAAAGTTCTCCCAATAATAATAGACATATTATCATCTTCAGGCATCGCAAGCACAACAAAATCAGTTAAAACCAAGAAATTATGAGCCACTTGAACAGGAACATCCTCACATATACCCACAAGAATATTAGTAGACTTATCAGCCATTTGCAAAGATATATCAGTTGGTATCAATTTTTCTAGCTGAAGTCTCTTGTAGAGAGAAAAAATCATAACACTAACTCCAGCTCCCAAATCACAAAAAGGAGTTCTAACATAGTTATTTTTAATAGAGCAAGGAATAGTTGGAATACCTAGATCACCAAGTTTCTTTGGAACCTTACCATTGAAGGAATAATTAGCAAGCAAAGTAAAAATTTCCTCATTAGGAATCTTCCTTTTATTAGAGACAATATCCTTCATATACATTGAATAAGGAGGCAACTTAATAGCCTCAGTCAAAGGAATTTGCAAAAATAAAGGCTTCATCCAATCACAAAACTTGTTATAGTGTTCTTCTTCCTTTAACTTGTGTTTCTTATTAGGAAAAGGCATTGGTTTTTTCACCCAAGGTTCTCTTTCACTACCATGTTTCTTAGCAATATAATCCTCCTTAGTGTACTTAGTGTTCTTAGTGTGCCTCTCAGGTTCCTCTTCAATTTCTTCCTTATCAGGAGCATCATTTTTTTCATTACCACTTTTAGTTTCAGCATCAGAGATAGATATACTATTAGGATCTATAGCAGGTTCAGGAGATTCTACAATTGTTTTATGTTTCTTTTTCTTTCTCTTAGAAGAGGTGCCACTATTTTCAAATTGTTGAGAATATTGCTCAATTCTTTTAGGATGCCCCTCGGGATATAAAGGATCCTGAGTGGCATCACCACTCCTAGTTCTAATTTCATAAGCATGTTTATCCTCAGAAACATTAACTAGCATATCCTTTTGTACTTTAGCAAGTTGATCGATTTGAGTTTGAACCATTTGAAAATGTTTAACAAGCATTTTCACATCATTAGAAGTTCTTTCCACAATATCTTTCAACTAATTAATAGATCTAGAGTTTTCCATTAAATGATTCTGAACTTGTTTATTAAAATTACCTTGATTACAAATAAATATATCAAGTTCTTCTAAGCATTGATCAGGAGCTTTACCATAGGGAATATCACCTTCATCAAAACGTTGGAGAGAGTGTACCTCCATAGTGGATGAGTGGGGAATTGGCTTACTTAATTCTTCTATAGGAGGTAAATTCTTCACATCTTCAGATTTAATACCCTTCTCCTTAGGACATTTCTTAGCTTCCTTCATCACTTCATCATTTAATTCAATCACTCCCCTATTCTTTGGTGTTCGTGTTGGGGTTGGTTCAGGAACAATTGGTTCAGGTGTAGTTGGCTCAGGTGTAATTGGCTCAGTTGTAGTCCAATCATCATAATTATTGCTTATTTTAGCCATTAATTCCCCAGCTTCTTTAGGAGTTCTTTTCCTGAAAACACAATCAGCAAAGCTATCTAGGTATGTCCTAGATTCATCAGTTAGTCCATTATAATATATATCAACAAGCTTATTTTTAGGTAATGGACATCCAGGATGTGCATGAATCAAGGCACAGAACATTGTCCATGACTCAGGCAATTTTTCCTCATTTCCCTGTTTAAAATCAAAAAGTTTCTGCAAAACAGCATGTCTAACACTAGGAGGGAAATATTTATGAAAGAAAGTAGCAATCAAGCAATCAGGGCTATCAATGGATCCTGGAGGTAAACTGTCACATCCCAAAATTTTCCAAATTTTGAAATCTAAAAAATAAATAAACAAAATAAATAATTGTTGAAATTTAGGGTGAAAAGAAACTTTTTGATTCCAAATGGAAACATCAAAACCCTTCCCGAAAAACTTTGAATAAAATGGAATCCAACAAATTTCAATCAAGAGGAATGCATTCATCAATGAATGTATCTTGAAATTTAAACTTGGGAAAATAAACCAAAACCCTAAAGGAATAAATCATTTCCAAGATCTCTCTAAGACTATGGATTTATTCCATATAAAAATTTGTCAACAAACATTTATAAATAATCAAGAATAATAAATAAAAAAATATTATAAAACCATAGAAATTAATTTCATTCGATTTGGAACCATGGATAAAAACATGAATTTAATAAGTTAAAAGGGAATAATTTCCAAAGCTAATAAAAGCTCCTATCTAAAATCCATACCAAACTATGAGCAAATTAATCCTAAGAGATTTAAAATGATAAACAAGTATTAAATAAAATTCTACAAATTGGAATCACCAATTTTGGATCTATAAATAAAAGATATGGATTTTATAAGATAAAGAAAAAATAATTAAATAAGGAATATTTAAAAGCCAAATTAAATCTTGGCCAAACAAATGAAATGAAAGATTATGGAATAATAAAAGTAATAAAAGATTATTTAAATAAAATCGTAAGGATTGAACAATATCTAATTTTATTTAAATAAAGCCAAATTTGCCTAAAATAATAAATCCCAAGAAAAATTATTTGGAAGATAATTTAAATCTTGAGTTAAATCCATGAGCAAATAGAATAAAGATAATTCAAATAAAATAAGGGATAAGGAATATTCAAATAAAATCGTATGGGACTAAAACCATTTTAAAATTATTTAAATGGAGACAAATCCCTAATGAAAATGATTAATTAAATTATGAGAAAATAATAATTGGGAATTTACTAAATTGGATTAAAAAGTTATCTAATTAACTTAAAATAATTATTTGAATAAAATTTATATCGGATTAAAACCATATTTGATTTTATTTGAATAAAGACAGTTTTCCAATTAAAAATGATTAATAAATCATATTAAAATATTTTAAATAATACTTTAAGTGAATTGTTTGCACTAAATGAAAGAAATAAAACCTACTGAAGATGTTTTGGTGAAAATTAGAAATCAAATAAGAGTTTGAAAATATAATTAAATCTTATTTAAATAAAGGAAAGTGCCATTTTTAAATAATTAATAAACCATAAAAGAATAAAAGAATTATTCTAAAATAGACTTTAAAATACATTGATAAATAGCATTAAAAACTTACTGAAAAAGTTTTGGGAAAAGTTTGAAATCAAACAAGGTTTGAAATCATTTGGATAAAATCAAAACAGAAAAAGAAATCAGAAAAGGAAAAAGGAAACAGAATAAAAAAATGACAAGAGCCAGCCCAGCCCAACAAGCCCACTAAGCCCAGCGCAGCCCACCTCCTCTTTCCCCTCCCGAAACGATTTCTTACTCGCAGAACGACCAACACAGGCACTAACTTGCTGACCCCACTGCACCCCCCTCTCTCTCGCTGCCGCCAGGCCCCACTGCCGTGTCATCGTCTTCCCCACCCCACGACCAGTTCCTCCCCCCTCGTCGTCATTTCTGCCTCTTACTCCGCGGATTAAATTCGCTTTACTGTCTGATGAATCAGCCCAGTAACCCCGCCCATGTAATCGCCCATGTTCCCTCCTTCTTTCCCCTCAAACCTCACACGACCGGAGCCACCAGGCTGCCTGGATTTCTGCTCGCAACGCCCCTGCCCCGAGGACCTTCCGGCGACAATTCCGGCTAGCCTACGCCTCCCCTTGCTCCCTAGCCTCCACGATCCTACTCCTCATCGTCTTACGAACCTCCCAGTACCACCCACTTGCTCGCGCGAGCACCGTAGGCTCGACAACATCATTGACAGAACACGCCGCCGTCTGCTTCGATTCCGGCGACGTCTCCCCGTAAGTCCCGTCCTCCCCTCTCTCTCCTGATGACACACACGTGTTTGCCACACTCTCCCGCATCTAATTCCCCTCTCCACTCATCTTCTCATGACCTGCAGCTTCGCCCCCGTCGACGAACAGAGACGCCCGACACCGTCGTCGTCTCCGGCGAGCAATCCCTGACACCACAATACGCCCCTTGGAATACTACGACCACGTCGAGCTTCTCCTCAACCCTGTGAACCATGTGAGCTACTCCATCCTCTCCCTTGCTTCCTGCTTCGCCAAAACCTCCATAGCCAGAGCGCTCAACCGCCAGCCACCGTCGCTGCGCCGCCCATCTCTGGTCGAGTCACTGTGAAGCGTTAGATTTTGATCCAACGGGTAGGATAGAACAACTAGCGAAATGGTAAGTTTGATTCTGTCTCGTGCGATGCAACTTAGATCTAACAGCCAGTATCTGTCGATCCATGCGAAACGGTATCATCCAGTTAGATTCGACCACGTGTCCAGTGAACTGTTTTAAAAACGGAAACTTATCTATTAGATGTTTAAACTTGCAAAATTCATAACTTTAAATCTACACGTCTAAAATTTGCAAACTTTATATCAATGGAATCAGCAAAAAGAGTACTTTGAAACGATGCCATTTATTCAATGAATTGCTTCTTTAAAATTGGTTGTTTCTACAGAAACTTGTGTAGGCATATTTTGTGTATAAAATTCATTCTAAAATAAATTTTAGGGTAAGATCTTTTGTAAATGGATTGTTTTGAACCTACTGACCATAAAAACCAACTTGTAGATTTAAAAGTGTATTTTGTGAGGCTAAGGAATAAATCTTTGAATAAAAGCATTTCTAGTTAAATAAAAATGTTGAATATGTTTTAAAAATGCTTTTTGAGTAAAACCTTTTGAAAATGATTTGATTTAAACTCTTTGACCCTAAACACCAAGTTTGAGGATTTAAAAATATATTTGGTGAATCCTAGAAAATTATTACCTTGCTTAAAGGCATTACCAACAAAATAAAATATTGCTTTGGTATGAAAAAATGGTTTATAGGTAAAACCTATTGCAAATGGTTTTAATATTAAACACTTGACCTTAAAACACTAACATTTGTGTTTAAAAATATATTTGTCAAACACTAGAAATTATTACTTTGATTTAAATCATTTCTAACAAAACAAAAATGATTTAAAGTGGCCATTTTCACTAACTTAATATCAAATGGTTTTGCCACTTTTATAAATGACCAATAGGTGTTTTAAAATTTTTAACCTATTAGAAACCACTTTTCCAAATAAAACAATCTTTGGCATGCTTGCATGCATTGCTTCATTTTTATTATTTTATGTGGTGAATTGTTTGAATGCTAGTTTGAATATTTGCTTGCTTGATTGAATTGTAGTGAACTTTGAAGAGTGTGACTATTGCAAGATCAAGGAGTGAACTTATATTCTCTACCAAAAATCAAGTGGTGCTTCATACTTTTGTCCCATTATTTCCACTATGCATTAGTGATATTTCTAAGTAGGACTGCATGAATTTTCTAAGTGTTAACTATTGTAGGGTTGCAGCATAGAAAACAAAAATTTCCTACGATGGGAACAACTATGTACCAAGATCTATCTATTAGATACAAACAACGGGCGGATGTATATCCGTAGAGAACATACCCTTAAAGACCGACAAAGCTTAACGAGTCCAAACTCGTGGTGGATGTAGACGATCTCTTGCTGATCTCAAGATCGAGAGGAAGTCCTAGCGCCGCAAAACAGCAGCGCATCCGTGCTCGCACACACGTTCGAGGCACTGAGCAACCTCCGCCTCCTCTCTCCAGCACCGAATAGCCACCGGGAACATGTATCTCGCTAGTCCGATACCATGGGGGATAAATTCTAGAGGGGGGAGAGATCCTTCACGAGGAGGTGTGAGTGAGAGAGAGGGAGGGGGCTCCTTTTATAGGGAGAGGGGGGGCACCCAAGGGGCCATGCGCCCAGCCATGGGGCTGCCCCCACCTCTTCCACATTCATGTGGGTGGACACTCCACTCACTCAAATGCCTTTCAATTCCCTCCACTCAAAAACCCACTCAAATTCCCATTAAATTTCCACCAAATTTAATGCAAACTCTCATTAAATAAAACTCATTTTATTTATTCAGAATTTTTTCAATTACTTTAATGACAAACATTCACATATAACCCCTTGCTAGTATTTCATTTCACATGCAGAAACACTTTCTGCAATTTCACCCGAAAACCCGTTTCGGTATCTAGTGAAATAAATTCCTGCGCTTGTTATTCTTTTCGGCATGAAACTTTTGCTCCAAATGTATGTCGGTGTCTCTTAAGTGTGTCACCCTATGGTTTGTGAATAATGCGGACATGATCGAGACCCCTCTCAGATCAATAATCAGAAACGGGATCTGGAGACCCATACTGACTCCCACACATTCAACGATGACTTTCTTGTGATCGTCGGAACCTTTTATGCTAGTATCTTAATCCTTTTGTTTCACGATATATTACATGTCCGAGATTCGATCATCAGTATCTCCATACCTAGTTTGATCTCGTTACTGACATGTACTCTTTTCTTGTTCTCGTGATATAACATTCTAGTGATCAAATCACTTGCTTGCAAGCTAATCAATGTGATATCACCGAGA
This sequence comes from Avena sativa, assembly GCA_916181665.1. Taxonomy (NCBI): domain Eukaryota; kingdom Viridiplantae; phylum Streptophyta; class Magnoliopsida; order Poales; family Poaceae; genus Avena; species Avena sativa. The sequence goes on along the minus strand of OV702297.1, from coordinate 386,916,638 downwards.
GGGCTCAGAGCATATCTATCTGTCATCGGGATGAACAAATTCCACTCTCGATCCATGGGCCTCAACATAACACTTTATTAGTTCTAAATCCATCTTTATAATCACCTTGTTACGGTGTGACGTTTGATGTTATCAAGAAACTCTTCCAGTGTTAGTGATTGACATGATCTCATGGTCTAAGGATTAGGATCACTTCGTAAGTTGTTATAGCAATATAAACTCAATGACTTTGATCGTAATGCTACACTTCGGATGAATGTTCATCACATCATTACACTAATGTTGTGACCTCGTTATTAACAACATCCAATGTCTATGATCAGGAAACCTTGATCATCTTGTTAATCAACGAGCTAGTTTATGAGAGAGGCACAACTAGGAACTTCCTTTTTGTTTATTAAACACACATGTATTGACGTTTCTGTATTAATACAATTATAGCATGTAAAATAAACATTTATCATAAATAAGGAATACGATAATAACCACTTTATTATTGCCTCTCGGGCATATTCCCTTCAGTCTCCCACTTGCACTAGAGACAATAATCTAGTTTGAAAACTTTGCGTATTGAACACTTATGGCTTTCTGGTGTTTCATATACGCAATTGCAAGTGGTTAACATAATCTACGGATCTAACGCTTTAGGTCCGTGTGTATTTGCATGTCTTTGCGTCTCCACGCATCACTCATTCTCCAATGAGATGGCATTGTATAAATTTGGTATTTTGGTGAGACCTTTAGTTCCTTGGGGTTAAATCATGTCGATACTATTGTCGTACAATATATCTTTAGTGTTAGCCCGTTGCGAACTACACCTTAGTTTGATAACAAACTACTTGACACAAATGCCCTCCTTTGCTGCTACTATAGCAGTCATATACTTAGCATTTTGTTATAGTATTCGTCACAATGTCTTAACTTTGGAACTCTTCCAAATCCATCATGGAAACTCCTTTCCATTACATTGTGCCACCCATAGTTTAAACTGAGATAAACTTAATTTGTATCTTGTGACAAAACTAGTATTAATGTAACACTTTACAATGAACTATTTGTAATTGTTTGTCACCTCTACACAAATATATTATTAGTTCTTCCAAAAGATCATAAGAATAACCTTACTATCGTCCAATGATCATTTTATAATTCATTCTGGTATATGCTCATAACACTTAGAGCATAGGACATATCTGGATGTGTACATATCATGGTATGATTGATCAAAACATTCTCGTGATTTCACTCATCAAGTGTCAAAGCACTTGAATCTTGTTTCACTTATCAAGTGTCGATACACTTGAATCTTGATTCAATTCCTTTCCATGCAACAAGAACTGTTTCTTGTCGTTTCTATATTGAACTCCTTCAATATCTCATATATGTACATTTGGCACAACTATATTGGCGTCACAGTCTATCCACTATAGATATTCACGGTAAATATTCGGGTTTTGCCTAAGTATTTCATCGAAATGAAATTCTTAACCTTTGTCAATAAAAGATATATCATTTCTAATCAACAAGATGTCATCCACATAATGTATTATAAATATGTCTCAGCGCTCCCACTTAATTTCTTGCAAATGCAAGCATCTTCATCGTCTCCTGATGAAAACTCATTTTCATTAAGGTGAAGATTCCAACTCCGCGATGCTTACTTCAACCATTTAAGTTTGCATGCCCTTTTAGCATCCTTTGAATTTTAACAAAACCCTTTGGACCGTGTCATGTACACGTCCTAGGTAACCATTCTATTAGAAGAATTTTGTTTTGTTTATTCATCTACCATATACCAAATTATATGTAGTGGTTGCTACTTTAATCTGTCCAGACTAAATATCGCTATGAAAGATCAAATCTTGTCATAGTCAACTCCTTGAACATTGTCATAAAATACTTTACGACATGTCGACTATTTCATAGATGTGAAACATCCATGTCTGTTTCTTTATAGATCCAAATACGACCGATAGATTTTTACACCTTTCTGGAGGGTCTTCCAAGTTCAAAACTTGATTTCTTGTGTATGGAACTATCACGGATTTTATGGCTTCAAGCCATTTGACGGAGTCAGGGCCCATCATTGCTTCTTTGCATCTAGTCGGTTCGTCATTGTCAAACAATAATGATTTACTCTCAAATCTTAGCATTTGATTGTTTATCCGACCGACTTGGTTCAATAAGAACTTAGATCTCCGTGACCACAACCTTTGAGGCACATAAGCTATGAGCATTATGGCAGCCTCCGGAACGATTTCCGGTGCTGGGCAACTCAGCACATTTAGCTAAGGTTCGTTAACCTTATCAAAGTTCTATTGTCCTCCCACTTAACTTTTATGAAAAATTCCTTCTTCAAGAAACTTCACATTTCAAGTGACAAACCCTTTTATCCTCGGTGTTATGGAGGAATAACCAATTGTTATTCGAAATAACCTACAAATACATGCTCATCCGACTTTGGTTGTAAACATCTTACTTATGTTTAGCATACCAAAATTTAAGAAATGACAACTTGGGTTTTACCCCAAACCATAACTTCCATGGTGTCATTTCAACGGATCAAGATGGAGCTCTTTTCAGTGTAAAAGCGGAAGTCTCTAAATCTTTAATCTTTTAAAACATAATGGCAGTTTTATAAATAACACCTTTGATCCAACCATGTCAAACAAGGTTTCATTACAAATCTCAAACACTCCATATTCCTATGGTGTTTCGGGATATGTAAATCTAGGTGTTTTGCTAAACTTGCAACTCAAATAAATCCCTTTATGATAAAATCATAATTCATTTATTTTCTTGTTACACTTGTAACTCAAACAAATCCCTTATGATAAAATCATAAACCATTTATTTTCTTGTTACAATGATTTTTCACTTCATCTTGAAAGTCTTTGAAACGTTTTTCAAATATTTCATACTTCTTTCTCATTAAGTGAATATTCACTCAAATTTTGGGAGAAAGCATATGAAGTTGAAACCCATCGCTTACGACTACACATAATGGACTACATACATCGATATGTATAAATTCCAATAATTTAGTCGTTCGTTCTTCTTTGGCCTTTGAACGAAGTTTTAATTATCCCGAGGAAAGTCTCACAAGCATCACTTGATCAAATCAAAGACTCCAAAAATCCATGAATATGGAGATTCTTCATGTTTTCTTTCCAATATAATTTAAACGGCGATATCACTTCGTAAGTGATCTTTCAATCATTTGTCTTGCGACATTTTAGCATTAGGTTTTATGGATGTGATTTCTCCAACTAGATTTGTAAATCATCCATCTTATATGGAATACGGTAATTATTTGAACAACCTTTGTTCTCATAATACCTGATTTAAATAACAATTATTAAAACAAATCTTAAAGTCAAGCTTTGATGTCAACGAGAAATACAAACAACGGTTTGTTTGTTTTCGATGAACATCATCACATATTCTCTTGCTAGTTACTTAGGCCATTGTGGTTCATGAATTGCGTTGTTCCGTATGAAATTTCATACCAACCAATTCGGTATCCAATACCCAAGAACCACATTGTTTAACAAGCAAAGAATACAACAATAACATGTATATCATCCATATACCTAAATTGGATATTTCCAATCTTTTCTTTTCTGTCAAATATATTTTATAGATTCTCTTTCAGCATTTCCTTTTCCTTTTAAAATAATCTATCAACATCAAAAGTGGTGCCATATACATGACACATAGTCCAAAGCGTGTATATTCAAATAATAATACCTTTGGACTTGCACTTTCAAGTAGATCACCATCATCAAAATGATCGGTATTCTTTCAAAATCCATTCTTTAGTAATCTTTTAGTGTAGTAAACACTTTACATACATCTTATATTCATCCTTATCATGACGACTTTCATGATCAAGCTACTGTAGCTTATAAGGACGAATCTTGAGTATAATGTTACTTTCCAAAACCTTTTTGGATGATTAGGATGTCTAGCATCTCCAACCTTTGCAAATGCTCATCCAATATGAGAACATATATTATACTCTATCATATTGCAACCAAAACATTGTTTCAGATATCGTTATATCTGCCACACATGATGGTTTCTAAAACAATTCTTTCAGCTCCTAGATAAACTTGATATTAAAACAATCAAGAATCATGGAGGCAAACATGATACTTAAGATACTAACACTGGAATTGTTACTCTCGATTTAATACCAACTATTAAATTTCATGGAGTAAATAGAGTTTGCTGAAAGTTTGCAATAGGACTTTAAACTTTAGATTGACACTCAACACAATACGATACCAGTTCGTAAAGTAAATATCCAGAATTCTATAGTTCAATTATCTCAATTACAACTATTCATAAGGTGGTGAACGAATGCCAATGACTACAACAAATTATGCAAATTCACTTTGATTTAATTTATGATAAATTGAGTTCTACTAATCCAAATTAGAAATGAACTCCCACTCAAAAACGACATCCCTCATCTTTTTGGTGATTACATGAACCAAATCCACTACACCAAGTCCGATCATCACGTGAGTCGGTGTAGTTTCAAAGGCGAGCATCAAATGGTCATCATATCAAAACATATGACTCATGCTTAACCTTTCGGACCGTGTTCCGAGGCCATGTCTGTACATGCTAGGCTCGCCAAGTAAGAACCTTAGTATTCGTGTGTGTAACTGTCTTACACCCGAGATATGCTCGTGGATTCAAGTACACCCGATCATCACGTGATGTCTTGAAGCGACGAAACATTGTCGGTGCATACTTAAGGAAGAACACATTTTTATCTTGATATCTAAATGAGGGATCATCTTATTATGCTAATAAAATGCCAAACAAGCAATATAAGATGCAATCAAAACATCACATGTTTATAAGTGAAATGATATGGTTCCCGCATATGATCTCCATCATGTGCGCAGTGGTATGATCTCTATCATACCTTTATGTGTAAGGCCAAGGTCTATGGAACTTACACGCTATGTGTGTTGTAAGAGTATCATCTCATACTTCTACTTACAACATCACCATATCATAACACTAGCCCAGCAACAATCTAAACTAGACGCCTCTAATTTATCCATTGCAAGTTTTACGTGGCTTAGGGCTTTCAAAGATAGAACCGTTCTTACCTACGAACATGAACCACAACGAGGATAACCAAATTGTTGACAACTCGTTGCAAATTAGATATTGACTATAGTAGGAGAGACAGACACCCGCTAGCCACTTATGCAAAACTAGTTGCATGTCAAGCGTGGAACAGGTCTCATGTGCGAGGACATGTAAAGTTTCTCCGGACCGCTTCATCCCACTATGCCACCAATATCCAAAGTACAACTAAGAAGCAATAAAATGATCATCATCGCCCACATACTCATATGTGTACTACCCGTGCAAAATATCTATGCATAGATCCGGCTCTGATACCACTATAGGGTTCGCAGCATAGAAAACAAAAATTTCCTACGATGGGAACAACTATGTACCAAGATCTATCTACTAGATACAAACAACGGGCGGATGTATATCCGTAGAGAACATACCCTTGAAGACCGACAAAGCTTAACGAGTCCAAACTCGTGGTGGATGTAGACGATCTCTTGCCGATCTCAAGATCGAGAGGAAGTCCTAGCGCCGCAAAACAGCAGCGCACCCGTGCTCGCACACACGTTCGAGGCACTGAGCAACCTCCGCCTCCTCTCTCCAGCGATGCAGCGGAAGCACAACTCTTTCTTGCCGAATAGCCACCGGGAACATGTATCTCGCTAGTCCGAGACCATGGGGGATAAATTCTAGAGGGGGGAGAGATCCTTCACGAGGAGGTGTGAGTGAGAGAGAGAGGGAGGGGGGCTCCTTTTATAGGGATAGGGGAAACCCAAGGGGCCATGCGCCCAGCCATGGGGCTGCCCCCACCTCTTCCACATTCATGTGGGTGGACACTCCACTCACTCAAATGCCTTTCAATTCCCTCCACTCAAAAACCCACTCAAATTCCCATTAAATTTCCACCAAATTTAATGCAAACTCTCATTAAATAAAACTCCTTTTATTTATTCAGAATTTTGTCAATTACTTTAATGACAAACATTCACATATAACCCTTTGCTAGTATTTCATTTCACATGCAGAAACACTTTCTGCAATTTCACCCGAAAACCTGTTTCGGTATCTAGTGAAATAAATTCCTGCGCTTGTTATTCTTTTTGGCATGAAACTTTTGCTCCAAATGTATGTCGGTGTCTCTTAAGTGTGTCACCCTATGGTTCGCAAATAATGCGGACATGATCGATACCCCTCTCAGATCAATAATCAGAAACGGGATCTGGAGACCCATACTGACTCCCACACATTCAACGATGACTTTCTTGTGATCGTCGGAACCTTTTATGCTAGTATCTTAATCCTTTTGTTTCACGATATATTACATGTCCGAGATTCGATAATCAGTATCTCCATACCTAGTTTGATCTCGTTACTGACATGTACTCTTTTCTTGTTCCCGTGATATAACATTCTAGTGATCAAATCACTTGCTTGCAAGCTAATCAATGTGATATCACCGAGAGGGCCCAGAGCATATCTATCTGTCATCAGGATGAACAAATTCCACTCTCGATCCATGGGCCTCAACATAACACTTTATTAGTTCTGAATCCATCTTTATAATCACCCTGTTACGGTGTGACGTTTGATGTTATCAAGAAACTCTTCCAGTGTTAGTGATTGACATGATCTCATGGTCTAAGGATTAGGATCACTTCGTAAGTTGTTATAGCAATATAAACTCAATGACTTTGATCGTAATGCTATACTTCGGATGAATGTTCATCACATCATTACACTAATGTTGTGACCTCGTTATTAACAACATCCAATGTCTATGATCAGGAAACCTTGATCATCTTGTTAATCAACGAGCTAGTTTATGAGATAGGCACAACTAGGAACTTCCTTTTTGTTTATTAAACACACATGTATTAACGTTTCCGTATTAATACAATTATAGCATGTAAAATAAACATTTATCATAAATAAGGAATACGATAATAACCACTTTATTATTGCCTCTCGGGCATATTCCCTTCAACTATGTTATGGGAAATCCAGTTGATGCCTTAGTAGAATTTTCCCTAAGTTAAGATTCCTACTAATATCATGCTTAGCTTAGCTAGTAGCAAACAAGGGTGGTTTATATACATATGCTATGGAATTTTTGCTTAGTCTTTTGACTTATGTTTTTGCTTTTTAAAACTACTAAGTGAATGAATCACCTGGGTGGAATGGTAATTTCTTGGATGGATTTTTGTTGAGTGGTTACAGAGGGCCCCATATTTATGGCCTACCCTAGTGTATCTCACTTGTGTAATGCCACCCAGGAACAAAGAGATTTGAGATGTCAAATGTTGAGAAGCTTCAAGTGCAACCACTTGGCATTATGGGCTCTACCTGGATCATATAGGTTGCAATAACTTAGCCAAATGGACAGTTGGTGGTAGGGGTGATAGATTTGGAGCGCATCCATTCTGGTCTAAGGGAAGGCTTCTGAAAGATCTTGTCTCGATGCATGTCGAGTCTTGTGGGGAAAGTGCACCACCTCTCGAGAGAGTAAAATCTAAGTACTTAGCCGTGTCCCAGGCAATGGACAATTTGAGCATCAAGACATGGAAGCTATCAAGAATCTACTCATACCAATTTCTAAGATAAAAACTTGTGGGTGAACAAGGGTGAAAGGATCTTCAATCAATGATTGGTAGATGCCTTGGGTGATTTTGACAAATAAAAACTTAGTGTTTTAAACTTATAAGGAAAACTTATTTTGAGCAAAGCAAGCCTAAGCTCCACTTAGCCAAATGCATATAGATGATAGACTCCACTATATTACCATAGTATCACTTGCCAATACAATTCAAATGTATTGACCCTTGTGGTTGTAACTTATTATGTTGCAGGTTTGTTTGATGTTAGTGAAGTGTGATGATTAGGATTACAAGTCTACAACCAACATGATTGCCTGTGGCACTTTGAAGATGAAGGACTCCATGCTATATAGTTATTTCTGCTGCATTGTAATGAGATAGCCAAATGAGCTATGTAAGATGTAATGAATTATTTTATTCCTGGTTATAAAGTTGTATTATGACCTTTGTTTCTTGATATTACATCTTAACTGTGGATGCTAGCTATTGATCCAGGGACTAGCATTGTAAACACAGGGATCTCTACCTTATTAAAGGTTGGGACCTCTACATAAACTGTTACATCAAGCTTTAGCTTCTCCTTTTAGTGAAAAAGGGAAAATCTTAGCAACAAAGTAGGTTTGCATCATAACATCATCAGAAAATAAAGCACTCATAGCAGAAAGCTCGGTCATATGTGCCACAGCCCTTTCATTCTCAGTCCCACCAAAAGGTTCTTTCTCAACAATGTTTATATATGATAAATCAAGAGAGAAATCATAATCTTTATCTTTAATGTTTATGGGAGAAGTAGCAAACTTAGCATCAGGAAATAGTTTAGGTATAATAGTACGTTTCTCAAGGAGACTCTTAATAGCACTAGAACCACATGTGTTTCGATATTCGTCAATAAATTCATCATTCATTTCAATATAACCATCATTAATATCATAACTCACTCTAGACTCAGGTGAGCTAACAGGTGTAATAGTGCCTTCACTGGGAGTTTCAGTATGTCCTAGTCTAGCAATTGTAGCATATAGGAAAGGACCTAATGAATCACTCTCATCAAGCACAATACAAGTAACATCATGAGCATCAGAAGCAATTTCAAATTCAGTAGTAGTAGCAGTGTGTGTAGCATGTGTATGTGGTGGTGGTATAACAAGCTTACTTAAAACAGATGGTGAATCAAGAGCAACAGAGGTGTTCAGAATTGTACCTCTTCTTGTAGAGGATGGTAATATAGGAAACTTTCCATCACGAGATTTACCCATTATGAATGAATAGCAGTGAACAGTAATAGATCCAAGTGAACTTACAAATAAAGCTATGCTCCCCAGCAACGGCGCCGGAAAATAGTCTTGATGACCCACAAGTATAGGGGATCGCAACAGCCTTCGAGGGTAGTATTACCCAATTTATTGATTTGACACAAGGGGATTCAAAGAATACTTATAAGCCTTAACAACTGAGTTATCAATTCAGCTGCACCTAGAAATAGTCTTGCTCACAGTGGTTTATCAGTAGCAACAGTTTTGTAGTAGCAATAGCAAAGTAACAACCATAGTAAAACAAAAGCAATAGTAACAATAGTAGCAAACAACAGGATTTGAGTGCGGTAGGCATAGGGATGGATGGATGGGTGTTGCATGGACAAGACTACTCATGTAATACCAAGATCGAGGGCATTTGCAGATAAATAAGATAAAGCATCCAAGTACTAAAAAATCATAGGCATGTGTTCCATATATAGTCACACGTGCTCGCAATGAGAACTTGCACAACATCTTTTGTCCTGCCAGCCCGTTGCAGCGGGGCCTCAAGGGAATCTACTGACAATTAAGGTATTCCTTTTAATAGAGTACTGGAGCAAAGCATTAATACTCCGTGAACACATGTGATCCTCATATCACAGTCATCCCCTCATGTTGTCCCAATTTCTGTCACTTCGGGGCCTTTGGTTCCGGACAATGATATGTGTAAACAACTTGCAGATAAGATCACAAACAATACTATCATCATGAATCAATAACATGTTCAGATCTGACATCATGGCACTAGGGCCCTAGTGACAAGCATTAATCATAACAAGTTGCAACAAAGTCAAATAGCACTAATAAAGATACTAGGCACCATGCCCTAACAATCTTATTCGACTACATGATAGATCTCATCCAATCCCTACCATCCCCATAGCCTACTTCGGGGGATTACTCACTCATGGATGGGGGAAACATGGATGGTTGATGGAGAGGCGTCGCTGATGATGATGGCGATGATCTCCTCCAATAACCCGTCCTGGCAGGGTGCCAGAACGGAGTTTCTGATTGCGAATCGCGGTTTTTGGTGGTGGCGGCGCACAGGAACTCGCCTCTGGAAATTATTGAACCCCCCTCTCTTTTAAGGTCAGAAGGCTTTATGTATGCGAAGAGGGAGGCCGAGGGGGTGCCTGAGGTGGCCACCCCCCAGGCGCGGCCAGGCCTGGCCCGCGCGGTCAGGGGTGTGGGCCCCTCGTGGCCCTACTCCGTCTCGTCTTCTGGCTCCGTGAGTCTTCTGGTAAAATAGGATTTTTGCAATATTTTCCGGGATTTTTCCTAAAAGTTGATTTGCTGCACAAAAACTAGACACCAAGGCAATTCTGCTGAAAACAATGTCAGTCCGTGTTAGTTGCATCCAAATCACACAAGTTATAGGAGAAAAAATAGCAAAAGGGTTTAGGAAAGTGGATACGTTTTGGACATATCATTAGCTTGTTGTCATCACGGGAGCTTCTAATTCAGTTGTGGATATGTGCCCTGCTAGAGTTGTAAAGACACCGGTTACCGCCTCGAAGGGTACCAATAGTGGAGAGGTGGATCAGGACTTTTGTGGCGAAATCCATCAGAGAATAGGGTGACGCCTATTTTGGCGTGGTGGTCTTAGAACCGCCCACCCCTCCAACGCAGACGTACTTCCCTTAACAAGGAAGGAACTGTGGTAAAACAAATCCTTGTGTCTCCACGTGCTCCACTATGGTTTCCTCACTCCTCTCTTTACATGTTTAGTAGATAGGTTTGCATATAGGGAAATTCTCGTAGTTGCATATCTAGAGAATTTACTTTGTGTCAAGCCTAAAATTGAAAAGGAACTAAAAATTAAGTAGCACCTATTCACCCCCCCCCCCTCTAGGTGCCCATACGATCCATTTCAAAGTGTGCATATTGGAGTAGGCATGTTAAGAGAAAATGCTCCTGAACCGCTAGTCAAATCCATGGGTCGTGCGACACTCATGGTGGAAACTTATTGCATGATGATCCTTGTTGATATGATTCATATGTCTATTTTTCTTGTTCTTCTGGAGTAGATATACTGAATCCCTCCCACCATGAACATGAACAAGGAATTATATTAACTCCTAAGCTAAAGAAACATAAAGGAGGGCATATAGCTACACGGGGAGCAAGAGGTACTTCACTGATGTGGTTTAAATGACAAACATGTACATACAATGACAGGACTAAGTTGAGTAGCATGAGGAGTGCAAGGTCATAGGTATGGTGCATGAAACAATCAACTTGTAATATGTTTAACACATAAACCATATGAAGCTTTGGTATAAAAGATACTTGGAGGATTAACATATGTATTCAATGCTTACTTTCAGTATGAGATGCAAAACATCTCAAGGGAAGACATAAAACTAAGAAGTGAGTCTTCTAGTCAGGCATGAAACTAATAAGTATCCCAAAAATAAAGGCATAAAACACCAATGCCAATCATGAAAGGAGTCTCTTATTCTATAGGTTCACCAAAGTGTGCTTGAAGGTTTTTTTCAGCATTTTTTATCACACCATTACTTGTTCTTTAACATGTTTATAGATGTGTAAAAGATACAACTTGATAGTACACTTGCATGTTATGTTTCATTTAAAAGAATTGACCTACCAACTTTACATGATAATGAAGGAAGAAAAAGTAACAAACTCCAAAGTCCATGTTTAATTTTTATCACCTTCATGCTCGAGGACGAGCATAGGTTAAGCTTGGGGATATTGATGCATGTAAAATGCATACATGAACTTTGTAGTTTGTTAACATGTTTTACCACATATTTGCATCATATATAATGTTATATCCATGTTTTACATTGATTTTGGGGGATTTACCAATGATCCCCTTTATTTTGGCGATAACCCGGCAGGGCAGAAAACCCATGTTTTCAATGTTTTTGATGTTTTAGGACCTATACGAAGTAAAATGGACCTGAACTTTTGGGAATGTCAATATTTATCCATGAGAAGCATCTGGAGGACAAGAACCTCACCTGGAAGGCCAGAAGGCCCAAGATAGGCTGGGTGGCGCTCCCAGCCCAGGTGGTCGCGCCACCTATGCTCTTTTCCTACTCGGTCGTCCGATCGCCTTGATTCTTTTGACCATGGAGTTCTCTTGACCTAAAATCCCCTATATAAGGATCCCCAAGGGAGTCCTCGAGACAGAGCACACCAGAGACGAAAACACCACCAAACAGAGTTAGATCCAGCGAATATTGGAGGGGGAAACTCCGCTAGAGCCACCTCCGGGGGGATCTCTACCCTCTCCAACATCTCCAGCATCATCACCATGATGAAGAGGGAGTAGTCCACCTCCGAGCTATGGGGTTGTGGAAGTAGCTTGATCTATTTATCTATTGTTTTTCATATATCTAGTATCATATGAGCTGCCAGATATGATTATGGTAATATATGTAATTCCTATGTGATGGATCTTTGTTCTATGATTTGATATTTGAGATTGCAATCTATTTTTTGTAAGATGTATTAATAGATGCATATCATGTACCCTGTTCTTAATTGCTTGTTTTAATCCATCTTGTATGCAAGAACTTGTATGGGAGAAGTGCGTATTAGATGGATTAGCATGGTGGTAATGATTGAATTGTGACAAACAATATTCAAGATCTACTTTGTTTTTTACCTTTCTTTTGCTGCCTCACTAGGGATAAAGTGAAATCATGTGCTATAGTTATCATGTGATAGTGTCATAATCTTGTTAGATCAAGGTAGCATATTTGTATTTCAAACATCATGTTATATTACTTAAAGCTATACTCCGATTTGTTCTTGATTCAAGATTGCATGGAGTTTCCCTTTCTTTAGGAGTATAAGAGAGATGTATCTCATCTCTATGTTAGAACGTGATGCCCATATGAATTCTTATCAAACACATATAGAAGTTCCATGAATACTAATCGTTGATAAATTGTTTTATGATCACTGCAACTTAAAAAGAGAGTATACATGTGAACCCATGAACCTGGTCCAATTTTAATCATAAGAAACACCTTTCCTGTCACATCCCAAAATTTTGCAAATTTTGAAATGGGGAAAAAAACTTAAACAAAATGAAAAACTAAGTCTTGGAAATTTAGGGGGAACGAAAACTTTTTTACTATTTAATATAACTCGTTCAAAACAAAAATTAAATAAAACAATTTTGTTTGTGAAGTTGTATGCATGTTTTCAAAACCTCAAAATCATGAAGCATATGCATGGGTGCAATTTAAAACTAAGAGAAATAAATTTCTTATCAAAGTTAAAATGACCACTTAACAACATGAGACTTTGGGTATATTCCAAATTTAAAATATACAAAAGAATTCCTAAGTGAGCTAAAAAGATAAAGGGCAAAAATATAAATCCATAGAAATTAGTTTGACTCTATTTGAAGCTCCAGATAAAATGTTATATAATAATAAATAATTATTTTATAAAACTTTACAAATTGGTTTGACCATTTGTGGAGCTCTAAATCAATTGATATGAAATTTATGAAATATAGAAAAGAAAAAGAACAGGAATGAAAAAAGAGAGCAGCAGCTCACTCTAAATCATCCCATTACCCCCGGCCCACTAAATCCCACCTGGCACTCCCTCTCTCCCCTGCTGGATTCTTTTGTCACTGCCTCTCCCCACACCCACTTGCTGACAGCCGACCCCACCTGCCCCGTCACCATCGTCTTCAACCAAGCGCCACCGAGCCTGCTCCCCTCCTCTGTCGTTTCCTCTCGATTTAATTCGAGTAAATTCGCTTGATTACGGGAATGATTCTCCACTCCGACCATGACCTCTTAATCTCCACTCACCCCTCACCTTTTCCCCTCAAACCTCGCAACCAGAGAGCCACCAGGCTCTTCGATTTTGACATCGCACCGCCGCGGACACTGACGAACTTCGGCGACGATTCCGGTGAGAAACAACTACCCTATGCCCTCTTTTCTGTCCTATATTGTTCACCATCCTCGGACGCGTCTGTTAACCCCCTCTGTTTGGTTTATCGTTCCCCAGGTCCATCGCCGTGGTCGCCACCGGAGCACCCTCTACCGTCATCGTTCACCGACAAACTACGGTGAGACCTGACTTCCCTACGCCCTATCTTGGCCACCAAGGTCTCATACAAGACCTAGCGCATCTCCCTGACTCCTTCTTTTGCTTTCTTGAGCCCAAGATACTCGACATCTTCTTCATCTGCAAAGCGCCGCCCGCAAGTGCAACTCCGACGAGGAATCACGGACGAACCCGAGTGCCGCTTCCTCACTCGCGACCACCACTGAGACCCCCTCGATCTTCGCAACCCTCGGTAACAGTCCATGCTCCACTCACCCCTCTGGAATCGCCCGAGCACCACCCACCCAACGCGCCGCCACCACGCGCAGTAGCCAGCGCTGCCAGCTCTTGGCTGAGCGCTGAGATCCATCGGATCTGGATTAGACCACTTAACGAATCGGTATCGATTAATCTGGCCCATTCGTAGATCCAGCGGCCTGCGTTGCCGATCTAGACGAAACAGTATCGACCAATAGGATTAGGCCACGTGGATAAAACTGCTGTTAAATTTGAAAATAGATTAAATAGGTGATTAAACTTAGAAATTCAATAACTTTTGATCCACAAATCAGAAAAATACAAACTTGGTGTCCAAGGATTCAGAAAAATGAGAGCTTCAATACTGAGACCTTATTTTGTTCAATTGCTTTTGTAAAAACTGAGTTTTAGGCAGAACCATTTATGGAGTATTTTGAGTATAAAAATTGTTGTGTAAATTATTTTTGAGTGAATCCTTTTGTAAATGGATCGTAAATTGAACCCTCTATCCAGTAAGACCAAAATATAATTTTATTCTAGTATAAATAATACTATGGCAATTATTTAATGAGAATGGCCTTTCCAAGTGTTAGAAAATATTGCTAATTGCAACAATTGCACAAATCGTTGCATTTGTAATCTTGAAAATATAAAATTTTCAGAAATCACTTAGTAATGTTCAGAACCTTGTTATAAAAATTTGTACAATAATAATTGCCATCTTGCATGTTTGCATACTTTGCATGGTTTTGTGTTGTCATTAGTATTGATCTTGTGATTGTTTTGTCTTGGTTGTTTTGCTTGTTAAATTGTGTTGATTGTCAAGTGTGTTATTGCGAAGAGTGTACCAACACCACCAACTACTAAGGCAAGTGGAACTATCATTCATGTCCTACTATTTTCATTACACTTAGTGGAATTTTGTAGTATGCATGATAGGACTACTATGTTACTATGTTATGATATGTCCTATTAGGATATCCTTTATATATTCCTTCATGGAAACATCATAGTTGTAGTATGCTTAGCCCTGCTATAGATTCGTGGTGGAATACCATGTTATGATTATATGAAGTGTTGGAAAATAGTTGTTTTATATAATAAAATAAGTACTCAATGAATCACCTGGGTGGAATGTGGATACTTAGTTGTGAATAAGGTGGCAGCAAAGGGAACCATATCTATGGCTATGTTTCTCGTGTGTGCACTAGAAGAATACCACCCAGGGACTTAGAAATTTAACATGTTTCTCGTATAGTGGCTTCCGTGTACAGCCACATGCTAAATGGGCTCTGGCTTAGTCAATTACATAGTGGAAGACCCTTGCATTGGTACCTATTTAGGTTGACTAGATTTATGTATTGGAAGTATATCCTTACATTGGTTCCTGGTAGACGTGTTAGCATTATGTATTGGGAGGACTTCTATGGAAAGAGTTTGTCACATTCTCGATCTACCGGTACTCCATTTGGTGTGTACTTATCCAGCGGCCACTAGTGGCATCAAGTCGAGATTGTTTCATGTGGGTAAAGTTTACAACTTATGCAGAAGATCAAATTCTAATTACTTAGCCATGTCCTCGGTTACGTACAACTCTGAGCAACTAAGGCCTGAAGCTATGGAAGATCTTGACATTCCAATTTCTCAAAGTAAAACTTGATGGTGTCAAAAAGGGATTAGAAGCACTTGGAGTTTGCCAAGGACGTCAGAAACATTGTTGAAAGATCAAAACTATTTTGAAAAGATAGGATAAAACCAGATTGCTTTCTGCAAATGAGCCTAAACTCTACTTAGCCAAATATGCATGTATTGATAGATTCCAACTTAATTCCACATAGTAGTGACACTTGCCAATACAATTCAAATGTATTGACCCTTGTGGCTGTAACTTATCATGTTGCAGGATTACTAGATGATAGTGATGTTTGATGAGTAGGGGCTACAAGTCTGCACCCAACATGTTTGCTTGTGGCACATGAAGATGAAGGACTCCATGTGTTGCTTTCATTCTGCTGCTCTGTAATAAGATAGCCCATGGCTATGAGATTGTAATGAAGTATTTATATTCTAGAACATGCGATGTAATATGACCTTTGTATCTTGATATTACATCTTAAACCGTGGGTGCTAGCTATTCGATCTAGGGACTAGCACTGTAATCACAGGGATTTCAAACCAAGATGGGTTCGGGTCCGCTATAGATGGTATCAAAGCACTGTGTTGCATGTAGGATCGTAACTCTGGGATTTGGACAAAGACCCTTGTTATGAATCAACTTATAGTTTTATACTTAGTAGGTTTTCTCGTATACCTTGATCATTCTTTACTAAATCTCTTCTCCTTCAAATATGTAGAAAACTAGCCTTTTGCTTTTGTAGAGGTCCCAACCTTTAATAAGGTAGAGATCCCTGTGTTTACAATGCTAGTCCCTGGATCAATAGCTAGCATCCATAGTTAAGATGTAATATCAAGAAACAAAGGTCATAATACAACTTTATAACCAGGAATAAAATAATTCATTACATCTTACATAGCTCATTTGGCTATCTCATTACAATGCAGCAGAAATAACTATAGCATGGGGTCCTTCATCTTCAAAGTGCCACAGGCAATCATGTTGGTTGTAGACTTGTAATCCTAATCAACACATCTCACTAACATCAAACAAACCTGCAACATAATAAGTTACAGCCACAAGGGTCAATACATTTGAATTGTATTGGCAAGTGATACTATGGTAGTATAGTGGTATCTATCATCTATATGCATTTGGCTAAGTGGAGCTTAGGCTTGCTCTACTCAAAATAGATTTTCCTTATCTTTTGAAAACACTAAGTTTTTGTTTGTCAAAAATCACCCAAGGCATCTCCCAATAGAAATTGGTGATCCTCCAACCCTTGTTCAACCACAAAATTTTAACTTAGAAATTGGGATGAGGAGATTCTTGATAGCTTCCATCTCTTGATGCTCAAATTGTCCTTTGCCAGGGACATGGCTAAGTACTTAGATTTTACACTCTGCAGAGGTGGTGCACTTTCCCCACAAGACTTGGTTTCACCAAGACAAGATCTTTCAGAAGCCTTCCCTTAGACCAGAATGGACGCGTTCCAACCTATCATCCCCTACCACCAACTGTCCATTTGGCTAAGTTATTGCAACCTATATGATCCAGGCAGAGCCCATAATGCCAAGTGGCTGCACTTGAAGCTTCTCAACATTTGACATCTCAAATCTCTTTGTTCCTGGGTGGATTTCCACAAGTGAGATACACAAGGTAAACCATAGAAATGGGCCTTGTGCAACCACTCAACACAAACCATTCTTTCCATTCCACCCAGGTGTTTCATTCACTTAGTTGTTTTATTAAGCAAAAACACAATTCAAAGACTTAGAAATATTTCTCATAGCATGAATATAGTCCACCCTTGGTTACTAATAACTTAGAGGAAATTCTAACAATTCTACAACTACTAGGATTCCCCAAGCATAGCATATAGATACTTAGCAAAATATTCATGCAACCCTATACAAAAATAACTCTAATGCATAGGTAAAATATTGGGACAAAAATATATGAAGCACCACTTGCCTTTTTGGTAGAGAATATAAGTTCACTCCTTGATCTTGCAATATTCACACTCTTTAAATCACTATAATTCAATCAAGCAAGCAATAATTCAAGCAACATCACATAAAATAATAGAAATAGAGCAATGCATGCAAGCATGCTAAAGATTGTTTTATTTGGAAAAGTGGTTTCTAATAGGTTATAAACATTCTAAAACACCTATTGGTCATTTTATAAAAGTGGCAAAACCATTTGCAAAAGATTTTACCTATAAACCATTTTTAAACCAAATTAATATTTTATGTGGTTGAAAATGCTTTTTAGCAAAGTACTAATCTATAAGGTTCATCAAAATATATTTTTAAATCATAAAACCTTGTGTTTAGGGTCAGAGAGTTTAAATCAAAACATTTCCCAAAGGGTTTCCTCCAAAAGCATTTTTTAACACATAAACAACATTTTATTTGACTAGAAATGCTTTAATTCAAAGATTTATTCTCTTGCTTCACAAAATATGTTTTTGAAACCACAAGTTGGTTTCTATGTTCAGTAGGTTCAAAACAATCCATTTTTCAAAGGTTTTAACACAAAAATAATTTTAGAAAGAATTTTATATTCAAATTATGCCTATACAAGTTTCTGCAAAAACCACCAATTTAACAGAAGCAATTTACTAAAAAAATTGCATGGTTGGAAAGTAATTGTCTTGCTTATTCTATTGATATAAAATTTGCAAAATTTGGACGTGTGGATCAAAAGTTATGAATTTTGCAAGTTTGAATAACTAATAGAACATTTTCTGGTTTTTATAACAGCTCTAGGCCACGTGTCTGTTTCTCAGTGGGCCATATCGGTTCGGCTGGATCGACCTCTCTGGTGTGTTGGATCTAAGCTGCAACGTACGGTTCAGATCAGAACATACCTCTTCGATTAATGAATCTATCGTAGCCGCGCGATCGTGATCTAACGGTGCACAGGGGCCTGACCAAATCTAAGCGGCGCTAGCGGCGGCGGACGGCGGTGCGCGCTCTGGCAGTGTCGTTGTCGATGATGCAGGATGCGAGGAAGAGAGAGAGGGGGCTCACCGAGTTCGCAGCATGCTGCTGATGCTCAACATGGTCGTCACTTGTCGAGGGGCGCTCTGAATCACCGGTGATTCCTCGCCAGAGTTCAAGACAGCGTCGAGCACGCACTGTCGTGGTCGTGGACGAGGTTGTAGATCATTCGCGGTTGATTGGAGAGCACCTGGAGGTTCACAAGGCACAGGTGAACTAGTTGGCATGAATGTCTAGTCGAGGCACACGCTGGTTTAAGCGATAAAACTCACCGGAGTGTTTGCGGACGGCGGTGACATTCTGTTGAAGACGAAGGCGAGTGTTCAGGGCGTGCGCGAGCGAGCTACGGCTACTGGCAGGTACGCCTGGTTCTGGCGAGCACTCAAGTGGGGTTGGGGAGGCAAGGGGCGATGGAGGGTGGCCGGAATCGTTCGCGAAGCTCGCCGGAGGCCGCGGTGGTGCAAAATGAAATTGGAGCAGCCCGGTGGCTCTCTGGCGATGCTGGTTGGGGGGAAATGGAGAGGAGAAGCAGGCTATCTGATGGGTTTTGCAGCATAGTAAATCAAAAAAATTCTACGGATGCGAACGGAAAAGCCAAGATCTAATCTAGGAGATGCAAACAACGAGGGGGATTAGATGAAAGCTTCATACCCTTGAAGATTCGCATAGAGGAACGTTCGTCGGAACGTGGGTGATGTAGTCGTACTCGCTTCTCCTCCTCGCGATCCGATCCGATCTAACACCGCAAGTGGCGATGCCTCCGAGAGATGCACACCTGTGGCACCTCAACATCTCCTCCTTCCTCGGTCCAGCAAGTATGGTGGAGAGACGGATTGGATCTACAATGCGACGGCGTGGTGCAAGTGGTGGAGAGTTTCTGCACCAGGGCTTCGCCTACGTGCAGTCGGGAGGGAGAGAGAGAGAGGAGGGCAGCAGGGCGGCTAGGGCTTGAGGAAGAGGTGTGGGAGGGGGTGCGCCCCCATCCCTCTTTATATAGAGGGGTGGGCGGCCAGCCATTGCCCCTCCCCCAAGCCCTAGGGCCGGCGGCCAAGGAGGGAGGAGTGGGGGGCAAGTTCCCCCCCCCCCTTCTAGAAGCTCTCCTAGGGTTTTGCCCTAGGTTGGCCGGCTGGGCCCTATGGGGCCTTGTGCCCCTGCCCAAAGCGGACAGGGCACTCCCTCATAGGCCCATGCCCCTCCCGGCAGGTGGGGCCACGTTGGTCCCCCTCCGGAAGGTTCTAGAAGCTTTCGGTACAATACCGATTAACCCGAAACAATTCCGAACTCCAAAAACTGCATTGCCATGAATCTTATTCTCTGGACCATTCTGGAACCTCTCGTGATGTCCCGAATCCCATCCGAGACTCCGAACAAAAACTCATAAACCATTTATCCAATCTATCCCAGCGTCGAGACACGTTAAGTGTGTGACCCTTCGGGTTCGAGAACATGCAGACATGATCTTCTATCAATAATCAACAGCGGGGTCTGGAAACCCATATTGACTCCCACACATTCATCGATGATCATATCGGATGAACCACGATGCCAGGATTCAATCAATCCCATATATATTCCCTTCGTCTCGCGATATTTTACTTGCCCGAGATTTGATCGTCGGTACCGTCATACCTAGTTCAATCTCGTTCACAGCAAGTACTTTACTCGTTCAGTAATCCGATATCACTTTGTGAGTAACTCCTTAATCACATGCTGGCAAGCGGTGTTGATATTGATTACCGAGTGGGCCCGAAGTATATCTCTCCAACTTGGGAGGGACAAATCCTATCTCGATACATACAACTCAACAGGTACTTTCCGATCACCTGAGAGACACCTTTATGATCACCCTCTCATAGGATGACGTTTGATGACCTCAAAGCTTTCTTCCGATACCAGGGAGTTGTATTATCTCATGGTCTAAGGAATAAAATATTTGACATAAGAAAAGCTTCGCAAAGATGAACACGATGACACGATCTAATTGATCCGCTTAGTTTGGGTCTGTCCATCATATCATTCTCCCAATGATATGATCTCATTATTAATCGACAACTCATGTCTATGGTTAGGAAACCTTAACCATCATTAATCAATGAGCTAGTCCATAGAGGCATACTAGGGACACGGTGTTGTTCAAAAACCACACAAGTATTAAAGTTTCCGCTTAATACAATTCTAGCATGGAATATAAACTTTATCATGAACAAGAATTATAATAATAACATCTTTATTATTGCCTCTAGGGAATAATTCCAACAGTCTCCCACTTGCACTAGAGTCAATAATCTAGTTTACAATTGGCAACAATCTAACACCCATGGCACTGAGGTGCTGATCATGTTTTGCACGTGGAAGAGGTTTAGTCAATGGATCTGCGACATTCAGATCTGTATGTACTTTGCTAATCTTCAGATCTCCATCTGCTATATAATCTCGGATTATATGAAACTTGCGGTTGATATGCTTGGTCTTTGGATGATATCTTGGTTCCTTAGCGAGTGCTATGGCGCCAGTGTTGTCACACAATATCTCTAGTGGGTCCAATGCACTTGGAACCACGCCAAGCTCAGTGATGAAGTTCTTGATCCAAACTCCTTCACTTGACGCTTCTGCAGCAGCCATGTATTCTGCTTCTACTGTAGATCCCGTGATCACGCTTTGCTTGCAGCTTCTCCAGCTCACAGCTCCTCCATTCAAAATATAAACGTATCCTGTCTGAGATTTAGAATCATCCTTGTCGGTGTCGAAACTAGCGTCGACGTAACCTTTTACGACGAGCTGTTCATCACCCCCATAGACTAAGAACATTTCTTTAGTCCTATTTAGGTACTTTAGGATGTTCTTCATGGCTGTCCAGTGTTCCACTCCTGGATCACTTTGATATCTGCTCGTCAAACTAAGAGCATTGGACACATCCGGTCTAGTACACATCATGGCATACATGATAGAACCTATGGCCGAGGCATAAGGCACTTTGCTCATAGCTTCTCTATCATTTACCGTAGCTGGACAATGAGCCTTGCTCAATATATTTCCTGACAGCATAGGCACTCAACCTTTCTTTGCCTTATCCATTCTGAACCTTTTCAGAACTTTGTCTAGGTATGTACGCTGGCTTAAAGCTATCAGGCGTCTTTGTCTATCTCTATAAATTTTGATGCCCAATATATAAGCAGCTTCACCTAGCTATTTCATTGAAAAACACTTGTTCAAATAACTCTTCACATCGTTAAGCATGTTAATGTCATTTCCAATAATCAATATGTCATCCACATATAGTACCAGAAATGTCACTGAGCTCCCACTCAATTTCTTGTAGATACAAGCTTCGTAGCAATTTGGAACAAATCCAAAGCTCTTGATCACTTGATCAAAACGAAGGTTCCAACTCCGAGATGCTTGCTTCAGTCCATAAATGGAACGCTGAAGTTTGCATACTTTATCAGCATCCTTAGGATCGACAAAACCTTCGGGTTGCATCATATACAACTCTTCATCAATGTTGCCATTGAGGAACGCAGTCTTGACATCCATCTGCCATATTCCATAATCATGAAACGCAGCAATTGCTAATAAAATCCGAATGGACTTAAACATCGCTACGGGAGAGAAAGTCTCATCATAGTCAACACCTTGAACTTGTCGAAAACCTTTCGTGACAAGCCGTGCTTTATAGACGGTAACATTACCATCCGCGTCCGTTTTCTTCTTGAAAATCCATTTGCAGTCAACGGCCTTTCTGTCGGAGGGTCCACCAAAGTCCATACTTGGTTTTCGCTCATGGATCCCAATTCGGATTTCATGGCCTCTAGCCATTTCTCAGAGTCTGGGCTCATCATCGCTTCCTCATAGTTCGTAGGTTCACTGTCTTCTACCAACAAGACAGTCAAGACAGGGTTGACGTACCACTCAGGAGGGGCATGCGACCTTGTCGACCTGCGACGTTCAGTAGCAGCATCGTCCGAAGCTTCATGATCCTTGTCATTAGCTTCCTCTATTGTTGGTGCAGGCGGCATTGGAACAATTTCAGGTGCTGCGCTGCTCTCCAATTCAAGACAAGGTTCAACAACCTCGTCTAGCTCTACTTTCCTCCCACTCACTTCTTTCGAGAGAAACTCCTTCTCAAGAAAGGAACCGTTCTTTGCGACAAACACTTTGCCTTCGGTTCTGTGATAGAAGGTATACCCAATAGTTTCCTTAGGGTATCCTATGAAGACGCATTTCTCCGCTTTGGGTTCGAGCTTGCCCGGCATCAACTACTTGATGTAAGCTTCACATCCCCAAACTTTAAGAAACGACAACTTAGGTTTAGCACCAAACCATAGTTCATACGGTGTCGTCTCAACCGATTTAGATGGTGCCCTATTTAAAGTGAATGGAGCGGTTTCTAATGCATAACCCCAAAATGATAACGGCAAATCAGTAAGAGACATCATTGATCGGACCATGTCTAATAGGGTTCGATTCCGGCGTTCAGACACACCATTGCGCTGTGGTGTTCCGGGTGGCGTGAGTTGCGAAACGATTTCGCTTGCTTTAAGATGCGTGAGAAAATCATAACTCAAATATTCACCTCCACGATCGGATCGTAGAAACTTCATTTTTCTGTTACGATGGTTCTCCACTTCATTCTGAAATTCCTTGAACTTTTCAAATGTTTCAGATTTATGTTTCATCAAATAGATATACCCATATCTACTTAAGTCATCTGTAAAAGTGAGAAAATAGCGATATCCACCGTGCGTCGAAACACTCATTGGTCCGCATACATCGGTATGTATGATTTCCAACAAGTCCGTTTCTCGCTCCATCATTCCGGAGGACGGGGTTTTGATCATCTTGCCCATGAGGCATGGTTCGCATGTGTCAAATGATTCAAAATCAAGAGACTCCAAAAGTCCATCAGAATGGAGTTTCTTCATGCGCTTTACTCCAATATGACCGAGACGACAGTGCCACAAATAAGTAGTATTATCACTATCTACTTTGCATCTCTTAGCCTCAATGTTATGGATGTGTGTTTCACCCCTTTCGAGATTCAGAAGAAATAAACCATTCACAGCAGGTGCATGACCATAAAAGATGTTACTCATATAAATAGAACAACCATTATTCTCTGATTTAAATGAATAACCGTCTTGCAATAAACACGATCCAGAAATAATGTTCATGCTCAACGCAGGCACATAATAACACTTATTAAGGTTTAAAACTAATCCCGAAGGTAAAACTAAGGAGAGCGTGCCGACGACCATCACATCAACTCTTGATCCGTTGCCAACGCGCATCGTCACCTCATCCCTCGCAAGTCGCCGTCTATTCCGTAGCTCATGTTTCGAGTTACAAATATTAGCAACTGAACCAGTATTAAATACCTAGGCACTACAACGAGGGCTAGTAAGGAAAACATCAATAACATGTATATCAAATATACCTTTGATGGTGCCAGCCTTCTTGTCTGCTAAGTACTTCGGATAGTTGCACTTCCAGTGACCCTTGTCCTTGCAATAGAAGCACTCAGTGTCCGGCTTAGGTCCAGACTTGAGCTTCTTCTCAGCAGGGGCAACGCGCTTGCCGCCGCCTTTCTTGAAGGGCTTCTTTGCACCCTTACCTTTCTTGAAGGTGGGGGGCTTGTTGACCATCAACACATGATTATCCTTTTTGATGTCCACCTTCGCAGCCTTCAGCTTTGCGAAGAGCTTGGTGATCGTATCAGTGGAACCAATCTGATTATGAGTCACTACAAAACTTTTGTAGCTGAGAGGGAGTGATTGCAGAACCCTGTCAATCTTGAGCTCCTCTGGAATCTTGCAGTCCAGTTGCTCAAGGCGTTGAGTGTAGCCCGACATATTTATAGCGTGCTCACTAACGAAACTCCCTTCCTCCATCTTGCAGTTAGAGAATTTCTCAGAGATCTCATATCTCTCAGAACGGGCCTGAGTCTAAAACATAGTTTTCAACTCCTCAAGAATCTCAAAGGGCCCGGGATAGTCTTCAAAACGATTTTGAAGGTATGATTCCATAGCAAACAACATGGTGCTCTTAATCACACCATAATCATCTTTGCGCGACTAATAGACAGCTTTCTCATCAGCCGGCGCATCTACAGCAGGGGCGGAACAAGTTGGTGAAGTTAGACCCATTGTTTCTAAGCTTTTCCTTCTCAGCAAAAACGTTGAAGTTGAAGTTGGACTTAGTCATTTGATCTACAATGTTTGCAAGTACAAATTAGACTATGTTCATGATAACTAGTTCAACTTTAATCAAATTACTAGATGAACTCCCACTAAATTCAACATCCCTCAAGTTGTCTAGTGAACATGATCCAAATTCACCACACCTAATCCAATCTTCACGAGAAGAGATGTGGTTTCAATGGTGAACAACGAAGTGTCGATCATATCATTCATATGAATCATGCTTAACCTTTTGGTTCTTGTGTTCCGAGGCCATGTCTGTACATGCTAGGCTCGTCAAGTCAAACCCAAGTATTTCCGCGTGTGCAAAACTGGCTTGCACCCGTTGTATGTGAGCGTAGAGTCTATAGCACCCGATCATCACGTGATGCTTGGGCACGACGAACTTTCGCAACGGTGCATACATGGGGAGAACACAGTTTTATCTTGATCTTTAAGTGAGGAATCATCTTATAATGCTACCGTCGTGATCTAAGCAAAATAAGATACATAAAAGGATAAACATCACATGCATATAACTTTATGTCACATCCCAAGATTATCCAAATCTTGTAATATGAAAAATAAATAAACAAAATAAATTATTGTCGAATTTTAGGGTGAAAAGAAACTTTTGTTTCTAAATGGAAACTTAAAAATCCCATCTTGAACAAACTTTGGTTAACATTTGAATCCAACTAAATCCAAATCAAGAGAAATGCTTTCCTCATTAAATGCATCTGGAAATTTAAACACTTGGAAAATAAATCCAAACCCTAAACCCTAAATGGAATAAAAATCATTTCCAAGTTATCTCCAAGCCTATGGATTTGATCCATATGAAAATTTGTCAACCAACATTTACAAATGATCAAGAATGATAAATAGAAATATATTAAAACCATATAAATTGGTTTCACTTAATTTGGGGCCATAGATAAAATCTTATGAATTTAATAAGATAAGGAAGTTAAATTTCCAAGGCTAATAAAGCACCTATCTAAAATCCAAACCAATTGGTAAGCAAATAATCCTAAAGATATTTGGAATCACCAAGTTTGGATCTCTAAATAAAAAGATTTGGATTTTATAAGATGAAGAAAGAAATATTAAATAAGGAGTATTTAAAGACCAAATTAAATCTTGGCAAAGACCATAAGCAAATGGAATAAATTTAATCCAAATCCAAATAAAATAAAAGGGTAAAGAATTTCCAAAATAAAATAAAATGGCATAAACCAAATCCTATTGGAATAAAGATAAATCCAATTTTAAATAATTAATAAATCATATTAAAAACTTTTCCAAATAATTCAAGATGAATTATTTGACACCCAAACAATCAAATAAAAACCTACTGAAAAGATTTGGAAGGTTTTGGAAATTCAAATGGTGTTTGGAAATATTATTAAATCTTATTTGATTTAAAACAAGGGCTTATTTGAATAATTAAAAGACCCCAAAAAGAATAAAGTTTTAATTCCAAAAATGACTTTAGATTATATCACTAATCAGTATTTAAACCTACACAAATTTTGGCAAAGGTTTGAATTCAATTTAATGTTTAAATTGTTTAAACAAAATCAAAACAGAAAAATCAAATGAGAAAAAGAAAAACAATCAGATCAAAAAAATGAACAAGTCGACCCAACCCAGCTAGCCCACTAAAGCCCAACAGCCATCTCTTCACCCCCTCAGAGTGAAACGTTTTTGACCGCAGACAGAACCCACTGAGTCTATGACGCGTGGACCCCCGCTTCCTCCTCCTCTCTCTCGCAGCCAAGCGACCCCACCGCCACATCATCATCTTCGTCACCCGCTGACTCCGCCCATCACCTCGCCGGCCGTTGCTGTCGATTAAGACTCGAGTAAATATGCAGTAACGCCGCAGTAAAACCACCCCGCGACCATGCCATCTTAAGCGCCTGCGTTTCCTCTCTCTTTCCCCTCCGTCGCCTCACCCTAGCGTGCCCCTAGGCTGCTCAATTTCTCTCTACATCGCCACTGTCTCTGACAAGCTCCGGCGACAATTCCGGCCAAACCCTGCCGCCCCTCGCCCCCTCGAGCACCCAAGCATGACCCCCACCCCCTGGCGCTTCTCTCTGCATCCTCAACTAGCCCGCGAGTTACCCAGAACATGGGCAACCACCTCGACTGAACTTCGCCGCCGTCTGTCACTGCTCCGACGACCTCTCCCCGGTAAGCCCGACCGCCCCTCTCCCCCTAGTTGACACTCTGATACTCGCCTTCCTCTTACGAACCTAACCATACCTTCTACTTGATCTAGCGCGGCCTCTAGCTTCGCCCCGACGACAGACAGAGCCGCTAGACGCCGTCTTGAACTCCGGCGAGGAATCCACGCCACCACCATGCGCCCCTTGACAAACCGCAAGCACGTTGAGCATCGCCGTGATCTCCCGAACCTGGTGAGCCACTCCTCTTCCTCCCTTGCTTCCTATTTCGCCAGCTCCGCCGCTAGCCGAGCGTCGCCGCCGCGTGCTGCCGTCGAGCGTCGCCAGAACATGGTTAGAGTGTTGATAGCCGTTAAATGTTGATCTAATGGATGTGATAGAATCATTTAAAGCCGAAGGGGTATGCGATCTGTGTCGTGCGATGTAACTTAAATCCAGTGGTCCTCAGTGCATGATCCGAACGAATCGGTACCAGCCAGTAGAAAAGCGACACGTGGCCCAGAGTCTGTTTTAAAAACAAGATTTGTTCTATTAGATGTTCCAATTTGAAAAATTCATAACTTTCAAACCACACGTCCAAATTTTGCAAATTTTATATCAATGGATTCAGCAAGACAAGTACTTTCTTACCATGCACTTTTTTTTAGTAAAAAGCTTCTATTAAATTGATTGTTTTTGCAGAAACTTGTGTATGCATGTTTAGAATATAAAAATTGTTCTAAAATGATTTTTGAGATAAAATCCTTGGCAAATGGATTGTTTTGAACCTACTAACCATAGAAAACAATTTATGGTTTCAAAAATGTATTTGGTGAAACAAAAGAATGAATCTTGGATTTAAACCATTTCTAGTCAAATAAAATATGGTTTAATTATTAAAAATGGTTTTGGAAGAAAACCTTTAGGAAATGTTTTGTTTTAAACTCTCTGACCCCAAACACCAAGTTTTATGATTTGAAAATGTATTTGGTAAACCCTATAAAAATTATTACTTTGCTAAAGGCATTTTCAACCACATGAAATAATGATTTGGTTTAAAAATGGTTTAGAGATAGAATCTTTTGCAAATAGTCTTGCCACCTTATAAAATGACCATTAGGTGTTTTCAAATGTTTATGAACCATTAGAAACCACTTTCTCAAATAAAACAATCTTTGGCATGCTTACATGCATTGTTTTGTTTCTATCATTTTATGTGATGAATTGCTTGAATGGTAGATTGAAATATTGTTTGCTTGATTGAATTGTAGTGATTTGAAGTGTGTGAACATTGCAAAGATCAAGGAGTGAACTTATACTATCTACCAACAAGGCAAGTGATGCTTCATACTTTTGTCCCATTATTTTCACTATGCATTAGTGATATTTCTAAGTAGGACTTCCATGGAATTTTGCAAAGTGTAAACTATGCCATGGGAAATCCTAGTAGATGAAACTTTAGTAGAAATTTCCTAAGTTAAGATTCCTACTACCATCATGCTTAGCTTAGCTAGTAGAAAACAAGGGTGGAATATATATTCATGCTATGGAAAATTTCTAAGTATGAGGACTTGTGTTTTGTTTAATAAAACAACTAAGTGAATGAATCACCTGGGTGGAATGGAAGGAATGGTTTGTGTTGAGTGGTTCACAAGGCCCATTCCTATGGTTTACCTTGTGTATCTCACTTGTGGATGGCCACCCAGGAACAAAGAGATTTGAGATGTCAAATGTTGAGAAGCTTCAAGTGCAGCCACTTGGCATTATGGGCTCTGCCTGGATCATATAGGTTGCAATAACTTAGCCAAATGGACAGTTGGTGGTAGGGGTTTGATAGATTGGAACGCGTCCATTCTGGTCTAAGGGAAGGCTTCTGAAAGATCTTGTCTTGGTGAAACCAAGTCTTGTGGGGAAAGTGCACCACCTCTGCAGAGTGTAAAATCTGAGTACTTAGCCATGTCCCTGGTAAAGGACAATTTGAGCATCAAGACATGGAAGCTATCAAGAATCTCATCATCCCAATTTCTAAGTTAAAAACTTGTGGTTGAACAAGGGTTGATGGATCACCAATTTCTAATGGGAGATGCCTTGGGTGATTTTTGACAAACAAAAACTTAGTGTTTTCAAATGATAAGGAAAATCTATTTTGAGCAAAGCAAGCCTAAGCTCCACTTAGCCAAATGCATATAGATGATAGACTCCACTATACTACTATAGTATCACTTGCCAATACAATTCAAATGTATTGACCCTTGTGGCTGTAACTTATTATGTTGCAGGTTTGTTTGATGTTAGTGAAGTTTGTTGAATAGGATTACAAGTCTACAACCAACATGTTTGCCTGTGGCACTTTGAAGATGAAGGACCCCATGCTATTGTTATATTCTGCTGCATTGTAATGAGATAGCCAAATGAGCTATGTAAGATGTAATAAATTATTTTATTCCTAGTTATAAAGATGTATTATGACCTTTGTTTCTTGATATTACATCTTAACTGTGGATGCTAGCTATTGATCCAGGGACTAGCATTGTAAACACAGGGATCTCTACCTTATTACAGGGATCTCTACCATATGGCTCCTGCCGGTTGTGTACTCATCGACATGCAAGTCGTGAAATATTACAAAACATGATCATTGCATACAACATACACATCACATCTTGGGCCATAACATATCACAGAAAACACTCCCTGCAAAAACAAGTTAGACGCCTCTACTTTGTTGTTGCATGTTTTACGTGGCTTATGGGAGTAGCAAGCTAAGAACGATTCTTACCTACGGAAAGCCACAACGGTGATATTATGGTTGCCAAAACTCCAGTGTAAATCCCATGACAGCTATAGTGAGAGAAACTGGCATCCACCAGCCGCATGTGTGGAACAAGCCACACGTCAAGTGCGGAGCCGGTCTCGCGAACGATGTCGCGTAAGGTTGGCCTGGACCGCTTCGATCTCACTATCCCGCGTCATAAGAAGAACACAAACAAGAGGCTTTGCAACAGAAAACATCAACGCCCGCAACAACCATGTTGCGTTCTACTCGTGAAACACATCTACGCATAGATCTAGCTCTGATACCACTGATGGGTTTCGCAGCATAGTAAATCAAAAAAATTCTACGAATGCGAACGGGAAAGACAAGATCTAATATAGGAGATGCAAACAACGAGGGGGATTAGATGAAAGCTTCATACCCTTGAAGATTTGCACAGCGGAACGTTCGTCGGAACGTGGGTGATGTAGTCGTACTCGCTTCTCCTTCTCGCGATCCGATCCGATCTAACACCGCAAGTGGCGATGCCTCCGAGAGATGCACACGTGCGGCACCTCGACGTCTCCTCCTTCCTCGGTCTAGCAAGTATGGTGGAGAGACGGATTGGATCTACAATGCGACGGTGCGGTGCAAGTGGTGGAGAGTTTCTGCAGCAGGGCTTCGCCTGCGTGCAGTCGGGAGGGAGAGAGAGGAGGGCAGCAGGGCGGCTAGGGCTTGAGGAGGAGGTGTGGGAGGGGGTGCGCCCCCAGCCCTCTTTATATAGAGGGGTGGGAGGCCAGCCCTTGCCCCTCCCCCAAGACTTAGGGCCGGCGGCCAAGGAGGGAGGAGTGGGGGGCAAGTTCCCCCCCCTTCTAGAAGCTCTCCTAGGGTTTTGCCCTAGGTTGGCCGGCTGGGCCCTATGTGGCCTTGTGCCCCTGGCCCAAAGCGGCCAGGGCACTCCCTCATAGGCCCATGCCCCCTCCCAGCAGGTGGGGCCGTGTTGGTCCCCCTCCGGAAGGTTCTAGAAGCTTCTGGTACAATACCGATTAACCCGAAACAATTCCGAACTCCAAAAACTGCATTGCCTTATATGAATCTTATTCTCCGGACCATTCTGTAACCTCTCGTGATGTCCCGGATCCCATCCGAGACTCCGAACAAAAACTCATAAACCATTTATCCAATCTATCCTAGCGTCGAGACACGTTAAGTGTGTGACCCTTCGGGTTCGAGAACATGCAGACATGATCTTCTATCAATAATCAATAGCGGGGTCTGGAAACCCATATTGACTCCAACACATTCATCGATGATCATATCGGATGACCCACGATGCCAAGATTCAATCAATCCCATATATATATTCCCTTCGTCTCACGATATTTTACTTGCCCGAGATTTGATCGTCGGTACCGTCATACCTAGTTCAATCTCGTTCGTAGCAAGTACTTTACTCGTTCTGTAATCCGATATCACTTTGTGAGTAACTCCTTAATCACATGCTTTCAAGCGGTGTTGATATCGATTACCGAGTGGGCCCGAAGTATATCTCTCCGACTTGGGAGGGACAAATCCCATCTCGATACATACAACCCAACAGGTACTTTCCGATCACCTGAGAGACACCTTTATGATCACCCTCTCATAGGATGACGTTTGATGACCTCAAAGCTCTCTTCCGATACCAGGGAGTTGTATTATCTCATGGTCTAAGGAATACAATATTTGACATAAGAAAAGCTTCGCAAAGATGAACACGATGACACGATCTAATTGCTCCGCTTAGTTTGGGTCTGTCCATCATATCATTCTCCCAATGATATGATCTCATTATTAATCGACAACTCATGTCTATGGTTAGGAAACCTTAACCATCATTAATCAATGAGCTAGTCCATAGAGGCATACTAGGGACACGGTGTTGTTCACAAACCACACAAGTATTAAAGTTTCTGCTTAATACAATTATAGCATGGAATATAAAGTTTATCATGAACAAGAATTATAATAATAACATCTTTATTATTGCCTCTAGGGCATAATTCCAACACTATCAATCGAGCGTGGTCGCGAGCGTTGATTGTTGAGTCTTTATCACGGAATTAAGCCGGGGAAGTAACGGTAGGAATGGCCGGCGAGGCATGGTCTTCGCACGCGGGTGAGAACGAAGGGGAGCTGGTGGTGGGGTCGCTTCGTCAGCGAAGGAGAGAGAGGAGGAGTGGGTCCAGGCAGTCAGCGTCTGAGTGGGTTCGTTGCTGAGTAAAAGAAAACTCTTCGGGGGAGGGGGTTAGTTGGGCTAGATGGGCCTGGGGTTAGTTGGGCTGGTTTCCTCCATTTTTTTGTTTTGAAACTTTTCTTTTTTTTGTATTCATTATTCTGTTTTGATTTTGTTTAATTATTTCAAACAACAATTTGCTTTCAAACTTCAACCAAACTTTGTGTGTATTCAAATACTGATTAATAATTCATTCTGAAGTCAAATTTAGAATAATATATTTATTCTTTTTAGGGTATATTAATTATTTAAAATAGGCCCTTGTATTAATACAAATAAGATTTAATAATGTTTTCTAACTCCATTTGAAATCTAAATCTTTTCAAATCCTTTCATTAGGTTTTATTTATTTATTAGGGTGTCAAATAATTCTCCTTGAATTATTTGGAATATATTTAATATGATTTATAAATCATTTGAATTGGGTATTTGTTTTTATTCCAATGAAATCAATTATGGTTTTAATTCCATAAATTTAATTTAGGTGAATTCCTTGATTCCATTTAAGTTAAGTAAATGATTTTTATACCACTTGGGTATATTCCAATATTATTTTCCTGTGATTTATTTAATCATTTTTATTAGGGATTTGTCTTTATTCAAATAGAAATAGAATTTGGTTAATGCCATTTTATTTTATTTGGAAAATTCTTTATACTTTTATTTCATTTGGATTTGGATTATATTCATTCCATTATCTTATGGATTAGGCCAAGATTTAATTTGGCCTTTAAATATTCCTCATTTAATATTTCTTTCTATATCTTATAAAATTCATATCTTTTTATTTAAAGATCCAAACTTGGTGATTCCAATTGGTAAAATCTTTTTTTAATATTTGTTTATCCTTTTAAATATCTTTAGGATTATTTTCTCACCATTTGGTATGGATTTCCAGATAGGTGCTTACTAGCTTTGGAAATTCAATTTCCTTATCTTATTAAATTCATAAGATTTTATCTTTGGTTTCGAATTAAGTGAAACCAATTTCTATGGTTTGATAATATTTCTATTTGTCATTCTTGATCATTTATAAATATTGGTTGACCAATTTTTATATGGATCAAATCCATAGGATTAGAGATAGCTTGGAAATGTTTTTCTTCCATTAGGGTTTTAGGGTTTGGGTTTATTTCCAAGTGTTTAAATTTCCAGATGCATTTATGAAGAATGCATTTCACTTGATTTGTATTTAGTTGGTTTCAAATATTAACCAAAGTTTGTTCAAGATGGGATTTTAAGTTTCCATTTAGAAACAAAAGTTTCTTTTCACCCTAAATTTCAGAAATTATTTATTTTATTTATTTATTTTTCAAATTACAAAATTTGGAAAATTTTGGGATGTGACAGCTTTATCTAAGGACCTTGAAGATCGATCATGTCAACAAGAAGTTCAAGATACAAGTTGCGACAAGTCCTCGAGCTTGCAAAATATGTGGAGAAATAGGCCACACCTCTAAGGAACATCAAGATCAATGTCCCTTTTGTGATGACAACCATCTAGTTGAAGAATGCCCCGTATCGCAAGTCACTTGTTTCCTATGTGAAGGAACCAACCACATTCCTGCCAAGTGCCATCTCGACTTCACAAGTGAAAGAACAAATCAAGGATGGAATGTATCAAGCTCTAAAAAAATAGAAGAAAACCTTAGCCATATCACCTACTCAAAATGCAAGGAGGAAGGACACAATATCAATGAATGTCTAGAACACGAACTTCAAGACAACCACAACAACACTTCAAGGAGAAGGACCCGAGACATGACAAAGGTGTTTTTCCATCACTGCCGGAAGATAGGACACTTCACTCATGATTGCCCAACTCAAAAGATAGCTCCCACTGATGTTATCATAGTGTGACCCAAGAGACATTAGATTGCCTACCGGCTATTTAAGACTTACGTATCGTGTTAGCGTATGTATCATACCATACTAGGTTGATTGTTTCAAGAGAACTTGTTGTTTTCTTCAACTCATGAGTTAAACTCATAAGTTGTTAAGTGATTAGTTGCTTGTTGATTGTTTGATTGAACTTGTTTGTCTTGAGTTGTGTGTGTTAGAACTTCTCTAGATCTATCTATCTATCATTACTTATCCCTATTAAACCAACAGATGCCTCCGAGACGTGCCAACAACCGTGACAACAATGGAAATGAGATACAACATATGATGACTGCACAGACTCAGCTAATGCAGATGATGACACAATTCATGGCAACCATCAATAATCAGAATCTCAACAACAACAACAACAACAACAACGACGACGACAACGACAACGACAACGACAACGACAACGACAACGACAACGACAACGACAACGACAAAAACAACAACAACGACAACGACAACGACAACAACAACAACAACAACAACAATAACAACAACAACAACGACAACAACAACGACAACCACAACGACAACGACAACGACAACGACAAGGACAACAACAAGGACAACAACAAGGACAACAACAACAACAACAACAACAACAACAACAACAACAACAACAACAATAACAACAACCCACCAGCTCTGGATATGCTCACTAGATTTCTAAGGTTGAGACCTGCAAAGTTCTCGGGTACTTCTGATCCAATGGTAGCCGATGACTGGTTACGTTCAGTGAATAGATATCTAGTAACTGTTGGATGCTCTGATGCCGATAAAGTGAGATTTGCAGCACACTTGCTCGAAGGTCCTGCAGCTATATGGTGGGACAACTTTCAAGTCACTTACCCCATTGAAGAAGTGAATTGGGAAATATTTGAAGATGGTTTTCGCACTAACCATATCTCTTCAAGCGTGATGAGTTTAAAGAAGGAGTTTCACAACCTTAAACAGCGTCACCACAGCGTCGCTGAATACATTGAGGAATTCAACAATCTGTCACGTTATGCTCCAGATGATACTGGCACTGATGCTAAGAGGAAGGAGAAGTTCCTAGATGGACTAAATGATGAAATGTCCATGCAATTATCAGTCGCTTATGTTCCAACTTATCAATCACTATGTGACAAAGCTACAATTTTAGAGAGCAAGATGAAGCAAGTTGAGAATAGGAAGAGGAAGTATAGCTTTGACAAGTATCACTCAGGATCATCACAAAAGATGCGTTCATTCAAAAAGGACAATGGAGATTCTGGATCACATCAGCATGAAGGAAATGGACACAATCACCAACACCACACCAATGGAAGTGGTAATAACAATGGGAATGGTACTCACAGTGGAGATAACCTTGGTCAGAACCAGCATAACAATCCTAAGAAGGACATTAGCCAGTTGTAGTGCTACAATTGTAAGCAACTTGGACACTATGCATCAGACTATCCTGAGAAGAAGAATAAGAGTGTTAGAGACACCAATGGGAGCAATTCCAATGTGACCCAGAAAGGCATGTGAACCACATCAACATGTATGGAACCCTTGAAGAATTAGATGATGTTGCTAGTAAGATTTAGCTAACAGAGTTTAGTCATATAAGAATCCCATGTTTGGATGAAAATTATTGAATCCATAGTCAAGTGAACCATCAAATGAAACCCTACAAAATTTCTTTTTAAGGGTGGTAGCACCCAAGTTATTCTAAAACCCAACATGTTCTTTCTAGCCTTCTCAAATCTCGTGACGAGATTCATTTTAAGGGTGGTAGTCTATCACATCCCAAAATTTTGCAAATTTTGAAATGTGGAAAAAAAACTTAAGCAAAATGAAAAACTAATTCTTGAAAATTCATAGGGAACAAATTTTTTTACTATTTAATATAACTCCTTCAAAACAAAAATTAAATAAAACAATTTTGTTTGCGAAGTTGTATGCATGTTTTCAAAACCTCAAAATCATGAAGCATGTATGGGTGCATTTTAAAACTAAGAGAAATAACTTTCTTCTCAAAGTTAAAATGACCACTTAACAACATGAGACTTTGGGTATATTCCAAATTTAAAATATACAAAACAATTCCTAAGTGAACTAAAAAGATAAAGGGCAAAATTATAAAACCATAGAAATTAGTTTGACTCTATTTGAAGCTCTAGATAAAATGTTATATAATAATAAATAATTATTTTATAAAACTTTACAAATTGGTTTGATCATTTGTGGAGCTCTAAATCAATTGATATAAAATTTATAAAATATAGAAAAGAAAAAGAACAAGAATAAAAAAAGCAGCAGCTCACTCTAAATCAGCCCAGTACCACTAAAGCCCAACCGGCACTCCCTCTCTCCCCTGCTGGATTCTTTTCTCACCGCCACCTCTCCACACCCACTCGCTGACAGCCGACCCCACATGCCCCGTCACCATCGTATTCAACCAAGCGCCACCGAGCCCGCTCCCCTCCTCTGTCATTTCCTCTTGATTTAATTCGAGTAAATTCGTTTGATTATGGGGAATGATTCTACACTCCGACCACGACCTCTTAATCCCCACTCACCCCTCACTGTTTCCCCTCAAACCTCGCAACCAGAGAGCCCCCAGGCTCTTCGATTTTGACCTCGCACCATTGCGGCCACCGATGAACTCCGACAACGATTCCGGTGAGAAACGACTACCTCGCGCCTTCTTTTCTGCCCTATATAGTTCGCCATCCTCGGACGCGTCTGTTAGCCCCCTCCATTTGGTTTATTATGCCCCAGGTCCATCGGCGCGGTCACCACCGGAGCACCCTTTGCCGTCATCGTTCACCGATGAACTACGGTGAGACCTGACTTCCCTCCGCCCTATCTTGGCCACCAAGGTCTCATATAGGACCTAGCACATCTCCCTGACTCCTTTTTTTTGCTTGCTTGAGCCCCGGATACTCGACATCGTCTTCATCTGCAAAGCGCCGCCTACAAGCGCAACTCTGACGAGGAATCACGGGCGAACCCAAGCGCCCCTTCCTCACCCGCGACCACCACTGAGACCCCCTCGGTCTTCGCAACCCTTGGTAACGGTCCACGC
Source organism: Avena sativa (assembly GCA_916181665.1). NCBI lineage: Eukaryota > Viridiplantae > Streptophyta > Magnoliopsida > Poales > Poaceae > Avena > Avena sativa. The sequence continues at coordinate 386,879,388 of OV702297.1, read as the reverse complement.
TTTCCTTACCCCTCTGGAATCGCCGGAGCACCACCCATCCAACGCGCCACCATCGCGCGCAGTAGCCAGCGTTGCCGGCTCTTGGCTGAGCGCTGAGATCCATCAGATCTGGATCCTAGGGCAAGGATTAGACCACTTAACGAATCGGTATAGATCAATCTGGCATGTTTGTTTTCATTTCGATCTAGCGGCCCGCGTTGCCGATCCAGTCGAAGCGATATCGCCAATAGGATTAGGCCACGTGGATAAAACCTACTGTTAAATTTGAAAATAGATTAAATAGGTGATTAAACATAGAAATTCAATAACTTTTGATCCACAAATCAGAAATACAAACTTGGTGTCCATGGATTCAGAAAAATGAGAGCTTCAATATTGAGACCTTATTTTGTTCAATTTCTTTTGTGTAAAACTGAGTTTTAGGCAGAACCATTTGTGGAGTATTTTGTGTATAAAAATTGTTGTGTAAATTATTTTCGAGTGAATCCTTTTGCAAATGGATCGTAAATTGAAACCTCTGTCCAGTAAGACCAAACTATAATTTTAGTCTTGTATAAATAATATGATTTTATCCTCTTGTGTCGAGTTATATCTCGGCTCTCATATCTCATTCCAACACTTAACAATTTTCCTTGGGCTCTCCGATGTTTTATGCTTGTTTTATATTATTCTTTTTATATTATTCTATGCTGTGTGGCAAGTAATCATCACACTTTTCCTAATTTTTTGCACCACACCCTCACACGTAACACTATTCTCGTAGCATAGTGTTAGTTATCACTAGCAACAGTCGTGTCTGTGTGGCACCTCGTTTACCGCTTTGACTGATTTACTGTGATGTGGTGCGTGGTTACCATATATGTGGCATGATCTGAGGGGGCGGTTCCTCACATACACGCCCACACGATGGCCCAGATTCGCAACTGATCTCACCACCGGCAGTTTCCACTGTGATTTTAAGTAGGGAGGCAGGGGGAAATCGCAATTTCATCCACATTTCCCCCGTTCTCCTGCTCTACGCCACCGCTCTCTGCTTTTTACCCAAGTGTCGCCGCCTTGCTCCATTTCTCTCTGCGCCACTGCCAATATCCCTCTCCGGCGATCGCCGGTTCTTCCCTCTCAAGCTTTTATGTCGCTGCAACGGGGTCGTTCCACTCTATGCCTCTTCCCGAGGAAGAGGAAGAGATCGAGGCAAAAATGTATCCCCAATACATTACCGCCATTGAGGAAGAAGAACATGAGGAGGATGTCGGTGAGCGCAGTTCCTGGGAAGGCTCGGAAGTCTCCCAGGAGGAGCTTGAGTGGATCCGCTCCTCCCGGCCAATCCCGTTGGAGGTCGAATGCCATGTCCCTATCGGCGAGCTCACACCAGATCCCCGCCTTGGTGATCTTGTCATCTTCATGTCTCACTTTGAGCATGGGTTTGCACTTCCTCTCAGCAACTTTGCCAAGCACTTCTTCCCGTTTTTCCATCAGCAGCCGCATCATCTCCCCACCAACGCTATATTTTACCTCTCCTTGTTCATATCTTACATCGAGGGTTATCTCAGCCTCTAGCATACTTTATTTATGTGGGACAAATACTTCCTTTAGGACCCAAGTAATTCCTGAGCTGGGTGTCCCTTCTGGCGAGAAGTGGTCGACTCAATGTGGTGCCGCTAGTATCACTCCTAGAAAGAAATTAATCTTTCCCCAAGTCCAGGGTTTAGATTCTTGCAAGAAGTGGTAGCGTACTTTTTTCTATGTTAAGAAATCGACCAAGCATGATTTTATTCGGTTGCCACCATTGAGTGTCGGCGTGCCTGACAAATTCAAATGGAAATTTGACCCGAAGGCCAATTATCCAGACGTTAATGAGGCACATGCTATTATGGAGAAATTGGTGAAGGAAAAACTATTGGGAGAGGACCTGATGAGAAGTTTCATTAGTCGTTGAGTCAGACCCCTTTAGCTTCGCTCTCATAAGATATGTTACATGAGTGCCCATTTTGACCCAAACCGGCACTTAACCTTTGAGCTTGACAACCATCAAATTTGCACACGAGTTAACTCAATCTTCAAGACCATGATGATACCGGATTGGGAATGGGGCAAATCCCCTTATGAACGTGCCAATCATGTGCCATGGGTAAGCTTCTGAGTTATATATTCCGACATTTCCTTGTCTCGGTTTTTATTTTATTTGACTCGGTCATATGCTTTTCATAGAAATTTACTCGACAGGATTTCGAAGTACCGATCCGCCCCTAGTTTCTTGGGATGAGGATCATGAAACCTCGGACATTGAAGAACTTGACTTGGAGTACTTCATGTTGGCGCCATACCACCCCCGGGTAAGAATCCTACTCATGAGCCTTTGAGGGAGTGACCGAATGATGATGATGATGAATGTCGAATTTTGGAGGTACCTGACCCCATGCCAATATCATTCACTTATCCGCTTGATTCCAGCTAACATAGCCGAGCAGGTGAATGAGGCGGTGCCCCTTGTAGTGGTTGGACTAGTTAACCTCAAGAAACATGGAAAATCTGCGGCTGTCGGGTCTGAGCAATCTTGGCCCAGCAAGAAGCGCAAGTTTAGTAGAAGGGTATCTCGCAAGATGACTATGGCCGGGTAATTTTTCTTATACCAATATTTACTACTGTATTTATTGTTTCTCTCTTTCTTTCTATGCTCTAACTTGTTATATATATATATATATATATATATATATATATATATATCTTTGCTGTTTTTCAGAGCTCCTCTTGATGCTTCTCAGTCTGCAACATGCATGGCATCCGAGATTGCTCCTCCTCCCTCTCCACCTCCGACCGACACTCGTGTTACGAGTCCGGCTAGAGGTACTCCTACTACACCAGATATTAATGTATCTCGGCTAGAACAGAGATCCAAGATTAGAGGAGAGGAAGAGATGAGAGATGAAATCCCGGCCCTTGAGAAAGAGAAGAACCTCGACACTGGCAACATTTACGTCGAGTTAGTTAATGTTGAAACCCCTGTGACCACCGTGCCTGTTCTGAGTCAATCACAGCAGAAAAGACAAACACCACCACCGAAGCAGCAGAAGAAAAAACAATCTCATTGAGCTCAGCCAGTTCAGCAGCAGCCACCACCACAAAAACAACAGAAGCTCACCTTTCATAAGAAATCATCGCAGTCACAGCCAGAGCAACAAAAAACAACAAAGACATCCGCAGTTGTGCCCAAACCTGGGTCAGCTGTGATTTGTTGAAGAAAATTGTGGGTGATTTCGAGTCATCTACTGACAAAAGGCTTTTGCTTCATATCAGTCCTGTTGCAGCTAGAACTAGCAGCAAAACATCTACTGCCGATAAAGGCTTAGTCTTGACTCGCACCTTGAGTGGCCAGAGTCTTGATTCTACTGGGCAATGCCATGGACTTGAATGATTACTATGCCTATGAAGTGACCTATGGTAATCCTCACCCACATCCTCTGCACGAAACAACACTCGGCCCTCAGCCTGTAGCCGAGTATATGAATACAGCCAGAATTTCTTTAGAAAATGCTGACCAGGTTAACGAGGTACATATATTTTACTCTTTTTATGCTCCAAGTATGTACTCCTAGTCCCCGAGGTTATGACCGGGTAAAGTATTTACTCGACCGGAAGCTCATAAAACGAATCTTAGCTTATTGGTTCTTATTGTAGACCATACTTTGTCTTGTCATGTTTTCACATCACTTTATCCATAGAATTCAATATCCATTTTCTGAGGTTCAAGTCGAGTTTACTCGGCGTGAAACTTTAAATCCAAATCCTCATTTTCTGAGGTTCAAGTCGAATTTTAGTCGGCTTTAAATTTTTAGAATAAAATCCTCATTTTCCAAGGTTCAAGTCGAGTTTACTTGGCTTCAAACTTTAGAATCAAATCCTTATTTTCTGAGGTTCAATTCGATTTTTACTTAGCTTGAAACTTTAGAATCAAATCATCATTTTCCGAGGTTCAAGTCGAGTTTTACTCGGTTTGAAACTTTAGAACCAAATCCTCATTTTACGAGGTTCAAGTCGAGTTTACTCGACTTGATACTTTTAAATCGAATCCTCATTACTTCTCATCCTTTGCAGATCTCCTCCGCACAAAAACTTTCCAGAAGCTCCTCTTGAAATATAGGCATCTCTCTGCCAAACATAAGGATCTGGTGTTGGAATTATGCCCTAGAGGCAATAATAAAGATGTTATTATTATAATTCTTGTTCATGATAAAGTTTATATTCCATGCTAGAATTGTATTAAGCGGAAACTTTAATACTTGTGTGGTTTGTAAACAACACCGTGTCCCTAGTATGCCTCTATGGACTAGCTCATTGATTAATGATGGTTAAGGTTTCCTAACCATAGACATGAGTTGTCGATTAATAATGAGATCATATCATTGGGAGAATGATATGATGGACAGACCCAAACTAAGCGGAGCAATTAGATCGTGTCATCGTGTTCATCTTTGCGAAGCTTTTCTTATGTCAAATATTGTATTCCTTAGACCATGAGATAATACAACTCCCTGGTATCGGAAGAAAGCTTTGAGGTCATCAAACGTCATCCTATGAGAGGGTGATCATAAAGGTGTCTCTCAGGTGATCGGAAAGTACTTGTTGGGTTGTATGTATCGAGATGGGATTTGTCCCTCCCAAGTCGGAGAGATATACTTCGGGCCCACTAGGTAATCGATATCAACACCGCTTGCGAGCATGTGGTTAAGGAGTTAATCACAAAGTGATATCGGATTACGGAACGAGTAAAGTACGTGCTGTGAACGAGATTGAACTAGGTATGACGGTACCGACGATCAAATCTCGGGCAAGTAAAATATCGCGAGACGAAGGGAATATATATGGGATTGAATGAATCCTGGCATCGTGGTTCATCCGATATGATCATCGATGAATGTGTGGGAGTCAATATGGGTTTCCAGACCCCGCTGTTGATTGTTGATAGAAGATCATGTCTGCATGTTCTCGAACCCGAAGGGTCACACACTTAACGTGTCTCGACGCTAGGATAGATTGGATAATTGGTTTATGAGTTTTTGTTCGGGGTCTCGTATGGGATCCGGGACATCACGAGAGGTTCCGGAATGGTCCGGAGAATAAGATTCATATAAGGCAATGCAGTTTTTGGAGTTCAGAATTGTTTCGGGTTAATCAGTATTGTACCGAAAGCTTCTAGAACCTTCCGGAGGGGGACCAACGTGGCCCCACCTGTCAGGAGGGGGCATGGGCCTATGAGGGAGTGCCCTGGCCGCATTAGGCCAGGGGCACAAGGCCCCATAGGGCCCAGCCGGCCAAACCTAGGGGAAACCCTAGGGGAGCTTCTAGAAGGAGGGGGAAACTTGCCCCCCACTCTTCCCTCCTTGGCCGCCGGCCTAGGCTTGGGGAGGGGCTAGGGTTGGCGCCCACCCCTCTATATAAAGAGGGCTGGGGGCGCACCACCCGCCCACACCTCCTCCTCAAGCCCTAGCCGCCCTGCTGCCCTCCTCTCTCTCTCCCTCCCGACTGCACGTAGGCGAATCCCTGCTGCAGAAACTCTCCACCACTTGCACCGCGCCGTCGCGTTGTAGATCCAATCCGTCTCTTCACCATACTTGCGGGACCGAGGAAGGAGGAGACGTCGAGGTGCTGCACGTGTGCATCTCTCGGAGGCATCGCCACTTGCGGTGCTAGATCGGATCGGATCGCGAGGAGGAGAAGCGAGTACGACTACATCACCCACGTTCCGACGAACGTTCCGCTGTGTGAATATTCAAGGGTATGAAGATCTCATCTAATTCCCCTCGTTGTTTGCATCTCCTAGATTAGATCTTGGCTTTCCCGTTCGCATCCGTAGAAATTTTTTAATTTACTATGCTGCAAAACCCTTCACTGGTATCAGAGCTAGATCTATGCGTAGATGTGTTTCACGAGTAGAACGCAACATGGTTGTTGCGGGCGTTTATGTTTTCTGTTGCAAGCCTCTTGTTTGTGTTCTTCTTATGACGCGGGATAGTGAGATTGAAGTGGTCCAGGCCAACCTTAAGCGACGTCGTTCGCGAGACCGGCTCCGCACTTGACGTGTGGCTTGTTCCACACATGCGGCTGGTGGATGCTAGTTTCTCTCACTATAGTTGTCATGGGATTTACACCGGAGTTTGGCAACCATAATATCACCGTTGTGGCTTTCCATAGGTAAGAATCGTTCTTAGCTTGCTACTCCCATAAGCCACGTAAAACATGCAACAACAAAGTAGAGGCGTCTAACTTATTTTTGCAGGGAGTGTTTTCTGTGATATGGTATGGCCCAAGATGTGATGTGTGTATTGTATGCAATGATCATGTTTTGTAATGTTTCACCACTTGCATGTCGATGAGTACACAACCGGCAGGAGCCATATGGTTGTGTTTATAATTGTGTATGACCTGTGAGTCAACTTCTTATACGACATGTAATAGCTTTACTTTATCGCTAAGTAGTTAGCAATAGTTTTAGTTGCTATTCGTGGTGGAGGCAATCATGGTGGAGTGATGGAGATCATGCCGGCACGCACAAGATGGAGATCATTGCGCGAAGATTGTCTATAACATGTCACATAAAGTTATATGCATGTGATGTTTATCCTTTTATGTATCTTATTGTGCTTAGATCGCGACGGTAGCATTATAAGATGATTCCTCACTTAAAGATCAAGATAAAACTGTGTTCTCCCCATGTATGCACCGTTGCGAAAGTTCGTCGTGTCCAAGCATCACGTGATGATCGGGTGCTATAGACTCTATGTTCACATACAACGGGTGCAAGCCAGTTTTGCACACGCGGAAATACTTGGGTTTGACTTGACGAGCCTAGCATGTACAGACATGGCCTCAGAACACATGAACCGAAAGGTTAAGCATGAGTCATATGAATCATATGATCGACACTTTGTTGTCCACCATTGATGCCACATCTCTTCTCGTGAAGATCGGATTAGGTGTGGTGAATTTGGATCGTGTTCACTAAACAACTTGAGGGATGTTGAATTTAGTGGGAGTTCATCTAGTAATTTGATTAAAAGTTGAACTAGTTATCATGAACATAGTCTAATTTGTACTTGCAAACATTGTAGATCAAATAGCTAAGTCCAACTTCAACTTCAACGTTTTTGCTGAGAAGGAAAAGCTTAAAAACAATGGGTCTAACTTCACCGACTGGTTCCGCAATCTGAGAATCATTCTCTCTAGCGGTCAAAAGGACTATGTCCTTGAGAATGCGTTAGGTGACGCCCCTGCTGTAGATGCGCCGGCTGATGAGAAAGTTGTCTATCAGTCGCGCAAAGATGATTATGGTGTGATTAAGAGCACCATGTTGTTTGCTATGGAATCGGACCTTCAAAATTGTTTTGAAGACTATCCTGGGCCCTTTGAGATTCTTGAGGAGCTGAAAACCATGTTTCAGACTCAGGCCCGTTCTGAGAGATATGAGATCTCTAAGAAATTCTTTAACTGCAAGATGGAGGAAGGGAGTTCCGTTAGTGAGCACGCCATAAAGATGCCGGGATACACTCAACGCCTTGAGCAACTGGACTGCAAGATTCCAGAGGAGCTCAAGATTTACAAGGTTCTGCAATCACTCCCTCCCAGCTACAAAAGTTTTGTAGTGACTCATAATCAAATTGGTTCCACTGATACGATCACCAAGCTCTTCGCAAAGCTGAAGGCTGCGGAGGTGGACATCAAAAAGGATAATCATGTGTTGATGGTCAACAAGCCCCCCACCTTCAAGAAAGGTAAGGGTGCAAAGAAGCCCTTCAAGAAAGGCGGCGGCAAGCGCGTTGCCCCTGCTGAGAAGAAACTCAAGTTTGGACCCAAGCCGGACACTGAGTGCTTCTATTGCAAGGACAAGGGTCACTGGAAGCGCAACTATCCGAAGTACTTAGCGGACAAGAAGGCTGGCACCATCAAAGGTATATTTGATATACATGTTATTGATGTTTTCCTTACTAGCCCTCGTTGTAGTGCCTGGGTATTTGATACTGGTTCAGTTGCTAATATTTGTAACTCGAAACAGGAGCTACGGAATAGACGGCGGCTTGTGAGGGATGAGGTGACGATGCGCGTTGGCAACGGATCAAGAGTTGATGTGATGGTCGTCAGCACGCTCTCCTTAGTTTTACCTTCGGGATTAGTTTTAAACCTTAATAAGTGTTATTATGTGCCTGCGTTGAGCATGAACATTATTTCTGGATCGTGTTTATTGCAAGACGGTTATTCATTTAAATCGGATAATAATGGTTGTTCTATTTATATGAGTAACATCTTTTATGGTCATGCACCTATTGTGAATGGTTTATTTCTTCTAAATCTCTAAAGGGATGAAACACACATCCATAACATTGAGGCTAAGAGATGCAAAGTAGATAGTGATAATACTACTTATTTGTGGCACTGTCGTCTAGGTCATATTGGTGTAAAGCGCATGAAGAAACTCCATTCTGATGGACTTTTGGAGTCTCTTGATTTTGAATCATTTGACACGTGCGAACCATGCCTCATGGGCAAGATGATCAAAACCCCGTTCTCCGGAATGATGGAGCGAGCAACGGACTTGTTGGAAATCATACATACCGATGTATGCGGACCGATGAGTGTTTCGACGCGCGGTGGATATCGCTATTTTCTCACTTTTACCGATGACTTAAGTAGATATGGGTATATCTATTTAATGAAACATAAATCTGAAACATTTGAAAAGTTCAAGGAATTTCAGAATGAAGTGGAGAACCATCGTAACAGAAAAATTAAGTTTCTACGATCCGATCGTGGAGGTGAATATTTGAGTTATGATTTTCTCACGCATCTTAAAGCTAGCGGAATCGTTTCGCAACTCACGCCACCCGGAACACCACGGCGCAATGGTGTGTCTGAACGCCGGAATCGAACTCTATTAGATATGGTCCGATCAATGATGTCTCTTACTGATTTGCCGTTATCATTTTGGGGTTATGCATTAGAAACCGCTGAATTCACTTTAAATAGGGCACCATCTAAATCCGTTGAGACGACACCGTATGAACTATGGTTTGGTGCTAAACCTAAGTTGTCGTTTCTTAAAGTTTGGGGATGCGAAGCCTACGTCAAGAAGTTGATGCCGGACAAGCTCGAACCCAAAGCGGAGAAATGCGTCTTCATAGGATACCCTAAGGAAACTATTGGGTATACCTTCTATCACATAGCCGAAGGCAAAGTGTTTATCGCAAAGAACGGTTCCTTTCTTGAGAAGGAGTTTCTCTCGAAAGAAGTGAGTGGAAGGAAAGTAGAGCTAGACGAGGTTGTTAAACCTTCTCTTGAATTGGAGAGTAGCGCAGCACCTGAAATTGTTCCAGTGCCGCCTGCACCAACAATAGAGGAAGCTAATGATAAGGTTTATGAAGCTTCGGACGATGCTGCTACTGAATGTCGCAGGTCGACAAGGTCACGTGCCCCTCCTGAGTGGTACGGCAACCCTATCTTGATTGTCTTGTTGGTAGAAGACAGTGAACCTACGAACTATGAGGAAGCGATGATGAGCCCAGACTCTGAGAAATGGCTATAGGCCATGAAATCCGAATTGGGATCCATGAGCGAAAACCAAGTATGGACTTTGGTGGACCCTCCTAGCGACCGAAAGGCCGTTGAGTGCAAATGGATCTTCAAGAAGAAAACGGACACGGATGGTAATGTTACCGTCTATAAAGCACGACTTGTCGCAAAAGGTTTTCAACAAGTTCAAGGTGTTGACTAGGATGAGACTTTCTCTCCCGTAGCGATGTTTAAGTCCATTCGGATTTTATTAGCAATTGTTGCGTTTCATGATTATGAAATATGGCAGATGGATGTCAAGACTGCGTTCCTCAATGGCAACATTGATGAAGAGTTGTATATGATGCAACCCGAAGGTTTTGTCGATCCTAAGGATGCTGATAAAGTATGCAAACTTCAGCGTTCCATTTATGGACTGAAGCAAGCATCTCGGAGTTGGAACCTTCGTTTTGATCAAGTGATCAAGAGCTTTGGATTTGTTCCAAATTGCTACGAAACTTGTATCTACAAGAAAGTGAGTGGGAGCTCGGTGACATTTCTGGTACTATATGTGGATGACATATTGATTATTGGAAATGACATTAACATGCTTAACGATGTGAAGAGTTATTTGAACAAGTGTTTTTCAATGAAAGACCTAGGTGAAGCTGCTTATATATTGGGCATCAAAATCTATAGAGATAGACAAAGACGCCTGATAGCTTTAAGCCAAAGTACATACCTAGACAAGGTTCTGAAAAGGTTCAGAATGGATAAGGCAAAGAAAGGTTCAGTGCCTATGTTGTCAGGTAAGATATTGAGCAAGGCTCAGTGTCCAGCTATGGTAAATGATAGAGAAGCTATGAGCAAAGTGCCATATGCCTCGGCCATAGGTTCTATCATGTATGCCATGCTGTGTACTAGACCGGATGTGTCCAATGCTCTTAGTTTGACGAGCAGATATCAAAGTGATCCAGGAGTGGAACACTGGACAGCCGTGAAGAACATCCTAAAGTACCTAAATAGGACTAAAGAAATGTTCTCAGTCTATGGAGGTGATGAACAGCTCGTCGTAAAGGGTTACATCGATGCTAGTTTCGACACCGACAAGGATGATTCTAAGTCTCAGACAGGATACGTTTATATTTTGAATGGAGGAGCTGTGAGCTGGAGAAGCTGCAAGCAAAGCGTGATCGCGGGATCTACAGTAGAAGCGGAATACATGGCTGCTGCAGAAGCGTCAAGTGAAGGAGTTTGGATCAGGAACTTCATCACTGAGCTTGGCGTGGTTCCAAGTGCATTGGACCCACTGGAGATATTGTGTGACAACACTGGCGCCATAGCACTCGCTAAGGAACCAAGATATCATCCAAAGACCAAGCATATCAACCGCAAGTTTCATATAATCCGAGATTATATAGCAAATGGAGATCTGAAGATTAGCAAAGTACATACAGATCTGAATGTCGCAGATCCATTGACTAAACCTCTTCCACGTGTAAAACATGATCAGCACCTTAGTGCCATGGGTGTGAGATTGTTGCCAAATGTAAACTAGATTATTGACTCTAGTGCAAGTGGGAGACTGTTGGAATTATGCCCTAGAGGCAATAATAAAGATGTTATTATTATAATTCTTGTTCATGATAAAGTTTATATTCCATGCTAGAATTGTATTAAGCGGAAACTTTAATACTTGTGTGGTTTGTAAACAATACCGTGTCCCTAGTATGCCTCTATGGACTAGCTCATTGATTAATGATGGTTAAGGTTTCCTAACCATAGACATGAGTTGTCGATTAATAATGAGATCATATCATTGGGAGAATAATATGATGGACAGACCCAAACTAAGCGGAGCAATTAGATCGTGTCATCGTGTTCATCTTTGCGAAGCTTTTCTTATGTCAAATATTGTATTCCTTAGACCATGAGATAATACAACTCCCTAGTATCGGAAGAAAGCTTTGAGGTCATCAAACGTCATCCTATGAGAGGGTGATCATAAAGGTGTCTCTCAGGTGATCGGAAAGTACCTGTTGGGTTGTATGTATCGAGATGGGATTGTCCCTCCCAAGTCGGAGAGATATACTTCGGGCCCACTCGGTAATCGATATCAACACCGCTTGCAATCATGTGGTTAAGGAGTTAATCACAAAGTGATATCGGATTACGGAACGAGTAAAGTACTTGCTGTGAACGAGATTGAACTAGGTATGACGGTACCGACGATCAAATCTCGGGCAAGTAAAATATCGCGAGATGAAGGGAATATATATATGGGATTGAATGAATACTGGCATCGTGGTTCATCCGATATGATCATCGATGAATGTGTGGGAGTCAATATGGGTTTTCAGACCCCGCTGTTGATTATTGATAGAAGATCATGTCTGCATGTTCTCGAACCCGAAGGGTCACACACTTAACGTGTCTCGACGCTAGGATAGATTGGATAATTTTTTTATGAGTTTTTTTTCGGAGTCTCGGATGGGATCCGGGACATCACGAGAGGTTCCGGAATGGTCCAGAGAATAAGATTCATATAAGGCAATGCAGTTTTTGGAGTTCGGAATTGTTTCGGGTTAATCGGATTGTACCGGAAGCTTCTAGAACCTTCCGGAGGGGGACCAACGTGGCCCCACCTGTCGGGAGGGGTCATGGGCCTATGAGGGAGTGCCCTAGCCGCATTGAGCCAGGGGCACAATGCCCCATAGGGCCCAGCCGGCCAAACCTAGGGGAAACCCTAGGGGAGCTTCTAGAAGGAGGGGGGAAACTTGCCCCCCACTCTTCCCTCCTTGGCCGCCGGCCTAGGCTTGGGAGAGGGGCTAGGGTTGGCGCCCACCCCTCTATATAAAGAGGGCTGGGGGCGCACCACCCCCCCCCCCACACACACACCTCCTCCTCAAGCCCTAGCCGCCCTGCTGCCCTCCTCTCTCTCTCCCTCCCGACTGCACGTAGGCGAAACCCTGCTGCAGAAACTCTCCACCACTTGCACCGCGCCGTCGCGTTGTAGATCCAATCCGTCTCTCCACCATACTTGCTGGACCGAGGAAGGAGGAGACGTCGAGGTTCTGCACGTGTGCATCTCTCGGAGGCATCGCCACTTGCGGTGCTAGATCGGATCGGATCGCGAGGAGAAGAAGCGAGTACGACTACATCACCCACGTTCCGACGAACGTTCCACTGTGCGAATATTCAAGGGTATGAAGATCTCATCTAATTCCCCTCGTTATTTGCATCTCCTAGATTAGATCTTGGCTTTTCCGTTCGCATCCGTAGAAATTTTTTGATTTACTATGTTGCGAAACCCTTCATCTGGAGGCCAAGATGCAGGGTAAAGTTATATCTTTCTACCTGCCTTTTTTCTCAAACTTTTCTCTTTGCCAGGTTAACCCCTTTTCTTTTTTGTTTACAGCAACAAATATTTCCAAGGTGGAAGAACTTCACCAAAAGATATTTTAGGCCGAAGGTATTCCCTCTTTCCTGTGGTTTTAATCTGTATGTTTCATGTCTTCATTTCTATACGGTTTTCTATCTCGGTGCAGCCAATAAAGCCGCTATTGTAGAAAAATTTCAAGACTATGTGTGTCTATTCCGGAACTGATGAATCGTTTTCTGGAACAAGCAGAGCAACACCAATCCGAGCTCAAGAAGGAGCGAGATGAAATATCTTGGCTCAAAAAGAAAATTTTCGAATATGAAGAAGAAGCATGAGTCCGAGATTGAAAGTGTTTGCCAGGAGTTTGCCAAGGAAAAGAATCAACTATAGGGCAAGATTCAGAAGAATGAAGAACTATTGAAAACTGCCAAGTCTTTGGTGACTTCTTCTCAACAAGACCTTGATGCTCTTAAGGACAAATCCAAGACTTGGATGTCAGAGCTGTGTCGAATCAACGGATATCTTGGTAGTGAGTTCTTGTCCTTTTTTGCCTGCCGACAATCCTTCAAAACTCAACTTTTTCCTAACATTCTTTGTTGTTTTTCTTCAGAAAAATTCCCTGAGGCTTCCATGCTTTTTGTTAAAGCTGTTGAGAAATCAAGATCCAAGAAAGGTAGATCCGCCTCTTGTTCGGGCAAACTTACCATTGATGAGCATCTTCTTTCCCTTTCTACTCGGACTAAATCAATGAAATCCTTCAGGGTTGACCTTCTGAAGTCCGGTATCCGTGTTTTCAATACACTGTGGCCGATAGAGAAAGCTCTAGAAAATGTCTTATAATTGGTTGCAAGGCTGATGTGCAGCGAGGATAGGCTTGATGAATGGCGCGAGTCAGCTGGCCAAGTTGGTGCTAATGAAGCTTTGTCCTTTGTTCTTTCTTGGTACAAAACAATCATCCTTGATGTTTTGCAGCACCTACGCGAGGGTGCTAAGTGGACCACTGATCCGGATCTTATCAAGCGGTGCCAAGATAGAGCTTATGCTTTTATCCAATACACAGATGTGCATGCTTTTAGGGAAGGGCCAAGCTTCCTTGATATGGAGGACGAATAAGAAGAAGGGCGAGGAAGAAGAGGAGACGGCTAATAAGGATATTTAGGCAGATGCTCCCCCCTACAAAAATTGATGCATCTACCTCGGCTGCCGACATTTCTGCTTCGAGCTCTAATCTTGCCGACACTAGTTCTGCCCTACAGCCTCTTAAGGCTAAAAACTTTCAATTTCTTAAATCCCTGGTATGCTGGGTGCAGATGTAACACATACTTTGGTTATTTTGGTGGTCTTCTGCACAACTTAAAATTTAACGATGGGGCTTAATGCCGAGTCACTTTTGGACAAGTCCCCGAGTTTATTTTCTTGTTCCCCTAATTTCCGAACATTGTCTCTTGTCTACCTTTTTTGGCATTGGACATATGAGTCTCAAGGTCATAAAAATTAAGTTAACAATACTCAAAACTTTGGGATTTGACATAAAGCCATCCGACATAAGCAAGGAGATATAAGATAAGGGGTTAGTAAAAAAACAACAAATGTCAGCTCATCCGTTTTTTCTCTTCCTTAGTCGTTTTTCGTGTTTATCTACCTTTAGCTTTTGCTCTTGCTTTCCATGAATCCATGTTTCAGACAACATCTAAGTCGAAGAGTTAGGCCTTTGGTATTTATACACTACTAATCCGACATAAAGAAAGAAAGAGCAGAGCCAGCCGACATAAAATATAAAATACTAAAATAAAAACAAATAATATTACCACGAAGGAGTCCCCGAGTTTCATTTCGAGGCTCCGGCATTTTTATTCATAGCTCATAGACGGCAGACATATCTAACATATGAGAGAGTTCAGAGATACATACGTTCTTCCCTTAAGTATAAAGGGGTTAAAGTAAAGCTACATTCCATGGCCACTTGGTTTCTTCACCTAATCTGCCTGCCTTGTTCTTATGTGGTGCCTGAGCATCTATGAGATAATATGCATCATTGTGCAGGACTTTGTTTACAATAAATGGTCCCTCCCATGGGATGATAATTTGTGCATACCGATAGTGTGTTGCACTAATCGAAGCACCAAATCCCTTCTTTGAATATATGATGGTTTATCTTTCGGCTATGATATCATCAGAGACTTTGTTGATATATCACAGATCTGGACAGTGTCAATTCTCTTTTTTTTCGAGTAAGTCGACATCATTTTCCCGAGCTTCTTTAACCTTAGCCTCAGTATATTGAGTGATTCTTGGCGAGTCATGCTCTATGTCGGCTGGTAATACAGCTTTTGCCTCATATACAAGGAAAATGGCGTATAGCCCGTTGAGCGATTCAGAGTTGTCCTTAGACTCAACAGTTATGAGGGTAGTTCCTCTATCCAACATCCAGGTGTTCTCTAGAGTGATTCTATTAGCCGAGGTTTTATTCCTGACAATACTAGCCCATTTTCTCTTTCAACTTGTCTATTTAATTCTGGGTGAGGCAAATGATATCGCAACATCGAGTCATATCCGTTTTCCATATAGAATCGAGCAAATGCTCCCTTGGCAAAGTTTATGCCATTATTTGTTATTATACTGTGTGGATAACCATATCTTAGGATTATATCCTTTAAGAATATTACAATTAATTTTCATCACATTTCCTAATAGGTTTTACCTCTTTCCACTTGGTAAACTTGTCTACTATGATCAATAAATGAGTCATATTGTCCCGAACACCACATGCCACCGCATCTTTGTTTTTATTTAATAGTAAAAATGTCTAATGTCAAAGTGGACGTATCAAGGACAAAGATTTTTCTACATGTTCAATAAATTTATTATTAGCAATTAAAAAGAAAAGGCGAATATATCCAATCGAATTGGATGCGCTGATGGACCAACCGCTTGCTTTTGGTGTTTCCTATTTGTCGACGTGCATGCTATTTTCAGAGCTTGTGGTGAGCGGAGGAAACGTCGAAGGAGAATTAGGGGAATGGCTTAGACCTCGATGAAGAGCTCACCCGAAAAGGGGTTTGTTTATCTATGTTTGTTAGAGCATCTCTAGCAGACACCGTAAACGGGCGAAACTATAAAAATAATCGTTACTTTCCGGTTTCGTGTGATAAAAGTGGCCAGAACAGACGTCCTAAAATCGACCGAACCGAAAAAAAATTTAGACCCCCTAAGAAAATATCCCCATGGAACCAGAAAAACCCAGGTTTCGAGCTCGACCTAGACGCGAACCATATCCTTCGTTTTCGTTGGCGGAAGGGAAGTTTCAGCTCGTTCCCCTCCCTTATGTCCGGCGCCTCCCGGCGCCGTAGATTTAGGTCGCTCACGCTCGATTCCTCGCGCGCAGAAGGCCGTCGGAGCCCGCCGACCCAGTTCCCCAGCCGGTGTGGGTCGGAAAACTCCTCCGGACGCAGATCCGGTTGCGCCCCACCGTCGCCGTCCTCCCACCACCCGTCAAAGGTAAAATCCGCTACCGCTCGAGTTCGAGCTCGTAGATCTCCTCTTCGCAAGCTCTAAATATCGTTCGTGATTTGTAGATGGACTTAGACCCTTGCAAGCAATTTTTGTTGGACAACTCAGATGTGGAGACGCTGCTCGGGAACCACCGTCAACACATGATGGTGGCCGTTCTCGCCCTCAAGGAGGAGGACGACGGAAGGAGGAAGGGGCGACGAGGCTCCACGGTCGGCCGGCTTTGCATCCCTCGCAATCGCAAGTTGGGCAACGACATGCTCATGCGAGATTATTTCGCCAAGGTACCCACATACCCGCCTCACCTCTTTCGTAGACGCTATTGAATACGCCGCTCTCTGTTCATGATGATAGTGAAAGCTTGCGAGGCCAAGACGCGGTACTTCAAGCGTCGAAGAAATGTCACGGGGCTGCTTGAATTCAGCCAAGACGTTGGTATCATAATTCTGTTTGAAAATGCGAGATATGTGGTGAAATTGACAGAAAATTGTTCAATTTACGGGTTCGACCCTTGTTGTGGCAGAACAGACCCGTATGCACAAAATTGGGAAAAGAAAATATTCATTTTTCTGGTTCGGTTTTCTAGTTTCTATTCTGTTCTACCATTCGCGACCTGGAAAAATCGTGAAACACGATCTGAAAATGCGTTTTCTGGTTCGCCCTTTTACGATGTATGCTATAGATGCTCTTACTCTGTCCAACTTCGACAATAATTGCAATAGCTAAGCTCAATTATTCAAAGTTTATTTCGCACAACATATTATTCGATTTTTGATAATTAGAACCTATAATTTGATAGTAAGGCTTTGTCATAAAGCTGGTTAATGATACTGGATTTCTCTTATTCTTGAACACACCGTAGCATTATTGGGATGTCATTAACATGGGTATTCTTTATTTAACACACTATAGTAATAGAGAAATTTTCAAGGATAGGACTCTGGATACAATGGCAAGCAGCAACAGCTGTGAAGGCACCAAGGAGAGGGCATGGACACGATGAAAAAATGTGGCCGACGAACTTCACTACACCATTTGAAGGCGTCGTCGATGGAGGCTGATATGCTCCCTCATAAAGGCTACACAAGCATACAAGTGTCTTCGTCGCGGACATCGTGGCTCAGCCATGTGCAGAGCCGGCGGCCGCCGTCCAATGACTGAAACACACGCATGTTTTTCTCTAGCACGATCATGAGGTTGCAACCATGGCGATACAAAGGTCATTTGGAGGGGCTAAAGAGTATCTATACAAAATACTAGCTCATTGTCATGGTGATGGTGCTCCCTCACGCATTATCATTTTCGTGCGAGTCTCTTTCACATACGAACACTTTTGCTAGTCTAACTTATGTGTGATATTGATGGGTAATTTGGTGTTTGGTGAAGGAGCAAAATCGTCCGAAAAATCTTAACATTTTTTAACTTATGGGTGACATTGTTGGGTAATTTGGAAAGGCATGATTAAATCAATGTTTGGTGGTGTATTTGAGTGTGATCCTACTGTCTATATTGTTCTAGTTTGATATCAAAGTGGATGTATGATGTCAAAGTGAATGTACCAAGGACAAGCATTTTTCTACATGTTCAATAAATTGATTATAGGCATAGAAGTGTTGGATCAAACGCTCCCCGGGTTGGGTCAAACTAAACTGTGATGGATCTTATAGGCAGGAGGACGGCTCTGCTGGTGCTGGTATGATTCTCCGAGATGATGAGGGAAATATCGTCTTCTCATCGTGTAGACAATTGTTCAGCTGCGATGATCCCCTTGAAGCTGAAACAAAGGCATGTTTAGAAGGGCTTCGCCTGGCTTTGGAGTAGAGCGACAAACCCGTGAAGTTAGAGTTAGACAGCTCGTCTCTTGTTGATGCAATTAGAGGGAAGTTTCAAGATAGATCTTCTTTAACTCATCTAATCTCAGAGATTAAGGAGATTATTTTGGGTAGTGGATTATTTCTATTGTAAAAATGGATCGATCTTAAAATAGGGCTAGTCACTGTATCACAAACTTTGTAAGGACAGATGCCGGAACTGTTGTTTGGCTTGGTAGAGGACATGTGGTTTTGTCTCGGTACTTGAAACTGGACCTTCTTGTAATCCCTATTGTTTAATAAAGCCACTTTTACCCGGGGGGAAAAAAAGGCGACCCTCGACTCGTTCTCCTGTCCCCCGTCTCCCAGTCTCCCTCCTCCAAACCTCCCTGACCGGCCGACCCCGACCCAGCCGCCACATCCAACCCCGCCTACACTAGTCGCCGCTCGCCGCGCGCCGCGCCGTCCACTGCCTAGTGCGTACTGCGCCGCCGCCCGCACTCCCAGGTCCAGCGACGACAGGGCGTCTTGACCACGAGCGTCGGCGGCAAGTCGGTCCGGCAACGGACAGCGGCAGCCTCGGTGTGGTCTACCGACGAGCAGCTTCGTTGGTATTTCTTTTCGCCCTCTTGCTATTCAAAGAGAAACATAGAGGTCGGGTCGGATTCCTTTTCTCCTATGTACCGGATCTGATGATAATTTACTTTTCTCCAACTCCTCTGTTTATCCCATATAGCATAGTTCTACTCGTACTTACAACTCCAATCCCTCAAAAGTCCAACTCCAATCCCATATAGCCGACATCGAAAGTTTTCCCAGAAGAAATTGAAAGCTCGAGAATATGAACTGCACGGGGAAGTCGCCGTCCGGCCTCTTGCCGCCGATCCTCTACAAGCCCACTGCCTTCCGCCTCCTGCAGTCACAGCTGGAGCAACACATTGTTCTTGCAGGCTGCAGACCCCCTTCGTTGCCGCAGGCGATGTTTCTCCCTCGGCACTACTACACGGTCCCATGGCACGTGGACGTGTTGGGCTCAATCCAAGGTTGTCTGAACATCAGCAAACACATTAGTCGACCGCCAAAATTATCATTCCCTCGGCCTTACTATGCTGCTCCATGGCGCGGAGAGGTCTTGTCCTCAACTCAAAGAGGTCTCTTCCCCAACTTTTTGCTGCACAATAGACAACCCTGTGCATTACCAAAGGGGCCACTGCTCTCTCGTTGTTTCCACACTGCCACGAGGCTATCCGAGGACTTGGGCTCCATCCGAAAACTCTTATTTCGGAGCATTACATCTGGCGTCGTTTTTCCTCGGCGCTACTTCAGGGCTCCAAGAGAACGACAGATCTTGCAAACTATCCGAGGACTCTACTTCGGACACATTAATCGTGTTCTACGTCAGTCTTGGCAGTACCACATGGCCTCGACGAGATCGGTGTCCCATTTCACTCGTAATTACTTTGGGTGTTTTTGGAAGGTCACACTAGCGGCAGCTTTGATCAACATTATGTGGTCCTTTGTGTACCACACTTATATTGTTCAAATCCCATACACTAGCCGCGCCCGCTTCTTTCAATTTGAGACTGTGCCTTTTTCCAACCGGACTCACTTTGTTGTTCGCTCTCCCCTAGATGACCACGAATATGGTGAGTCATGTTTTGCTTATATCAAGGATAAGCACTCCAAAAAGTTCCTCGACCCACTCCACCCCGATAGTGTCCGTGTTAATCGTATCACAGCGAAACTTGTCCCTGCTGTTCAACGCGGCCTTGCCATCAAGAGCCGTGATGTCGCTTTGGTCCATGATGGCTCCCCTTGCAAAGACGCGAGCTTGGATGTTGTGCATGCAGTTGAGAGCAAGAAACATGGCAAGGCATGCAGACCAGAGCCACAAACAACGCACCTTGATGGGCTCAACTGGGAGGCGTTTGTAGTAAAAGATGATGGGATTGTTGGTGCAATGTCCTTGTCCAATGGTAAGATTTTAGTATTCACTGGGTTGCTCAACAATTTGGAGACAGATGCTGAGATTGCTACTATTATTGCACATGAGGTATGTCTACCGGATTAAAGGGTTCATGTGTGCTTTTGGGTCTTTTACCAGTCTATTCAAGCTGACATTGTTGCCCATTTCTGCAGATTGCACACGTGGTTGCCAGGCACTGGTCAGAGAAAATCATCTATGAGAAGTGGTTCCCTTACCCCCTCAAGGTGTACTTCCTAAGAAGGTATATTCACTTCTGCATCTCGCATGTGATTGCACACCAAAAGAAAATTTAATTGCCGTACTAGTTCATATACAGTGATCTATTTGTAAAAGTAAATCCATGTTAACTTTGAAACCTCCAAAACCCATTATCTAAATCTATTTTCTCTAGCCATTAACAAAGATGCCAAGGCCTAACTAGCCAAACCATTCAATCCAAATCATTTATAAGCTGCCAAAAGAGATGCATTTCGAAGGGAAGTGGAGATTAATTGATTAAGTTATTGTTTTTTGACATCTCCATCAGTGTCGTTTCTGAGTTAATTTACTTCCGAAGAAGGTATATTCACTTATGCATCTCACATGTGATTGCCGTACGTGGATCTAATAGGCGGGTACCATGGTGCCATGGCACACCGAAAGAAAATTTAATTGTCGTAGTAGGTCATATACAGTGATCTATTTTTAAAGTTAAATCCATGTTAACTCTGAAACTGTTATAAACGTGACAAGCAATAAACGAAGAATGAAAAACGAAACATGGAGGAGACATAGGACTTTAACGTGGAAAACATCTCCAACAAAGAGAGGAAGAAAAACCATAAGCGTCAGCCGGTTGAAACTTCACTGTATGACGAGTGTTTACACAACACCAGGGATTATCAGATACAACTTATCCCAACCGGCGGCTTATAATAGGTATATATAACGGTGGAAACCTAGGTCATCAACGATCCGGCTTGGGCTGAGTGGAGCAGAGTCTGAAGTTAGCTTTTCTTATTGAATTTGGATCACAATATAACAGAAACCTCCAAAACCATTCATCTAAATCTATTTTCTCTAGCCATTAACAAACATGCCTATGCCTAACTAGCCAAACCATTCAATCCAAATCATTTATAGCTGTTTTGAATTCCAAAAGAGATGCATTTTGAAGGCAAGTAGCTATTTTAATTGATTAAGTTATGTTTTTTGGCAATCTTTGTTAGATGAAACTTGCTGGTTAGTCAAACTATTTGATATGCTTAGCGGAGTTCAATGTATCCCCTCCATGAGTGTCATTTCTGAGTTAATTTATACTTGCTCTGCAGTTCTCTACCTTGTTTTGCATTGTCAGATCTATGTGAATATTTCATGTTAGAAGCGCTTCTGATGATGTTACCTATGTAGGAACGAGCTAGAGGCAGATCGCATAGGAATGCTGCTACTGGCTGCTGCTGGTTTCGATCCACACATAGCCCCTGTGGCCGTTGAAAAGCTGGTAGGAAATGGCATATCACATCCTCCGGGCAAGAAAAGAGCACAGCTTTTATCTAGAGCAAAGTGCATGGACGAGGCGATGGAATTGTACAGCGAAGTTATGCCAGCGAAGGCACAATAGGGTAACTTTCGTGCTACATTGGCCTCGGTTGAGATATTAGAAAATGTGAATGTGTATTTCTTGCTGTCTTGGCCTCGGTTCAGATGAGTATGAATAGTCCTTGATTCCCAAAGAAGGTGTTTTGGTTGCTTCATTGGTGATTTATACTACAGTAGAATAAGTGCTTCTTATACGGTCTTAGGTGAAAGAGTTTTGGTGTGTGAGATATTCAGATTTTATAGAGAAAATTTTCATATGGAAAACAACTTTATATATGAAGAGAAACGAATCTGCAAATGCAAAAAAAAAAAGAAGAATACACCATTTCGCAAGAGAAAAGTGGGACCTAATATAGCCCTTCATAGAGCTAGAGGCCGACCAAGAAGCGAAATCAGCTATGAGATCAATTTTTTTTAGTAACCGCGTATTTCATTAACAAAAATTCAAGCTATAAGATCATTTTTAGAGTAACCGTGTATTTTATTAACCAAAAATCAAGCTACACGAACAAATGCACGTGGAAGCTAAAAGAAAGACCTGTGGAAACTAAAAGGCAAACAGAAGGAAAGGAGTTGTCATGGAAACCTAGAAAAGAAAACTCTAAAAGATAGAGGTCAGCGGCCAATTCCCAACTCTAGCACCGTTGAGAGGAACATTAGGCCTCCAGCATCAGAACCACCATCGCTAGAGAGGTATTTCAGAGCCGATGAACAACACATGTCATTGTGTCACGTCGATCCGAGATCATAACTATGGTGCATTGGACCTAGATTTGTCGCATCCCATCGACCAAGTGGGAGAAGAACAACAGATCCATGACCATCGAACCAACATCATCTCCCACCCCCACCCCCAGCGCTGTTGAGATCATGTTGGGGTCTAAAGATGCCGTAAGGTCGAACCATGTGAAACTGGTTTTGTGGATGTTGTTTTGCATTTTCACGTGAATATGTTAGAGTCTCTCAAATTAGTAATACCGCAGACGGTCAATCGAGGCAATGGCAGCTCTATATGTACCAAATACTCTTGGGCAGGCCCAGAGAATTGACTTTCACACAAAAAATGACTAGGAATACAATAAAAAGTACATCCATAGCTACACTAGCTAGGACGTGAACTTTTTGTCTCTGGTGCGCGAGAACCTCCTTTCAATAATTCAAACAAAAAGTACTACTCCGTAAAAATAATTATTATTATGGCGTAGATCATGCGTGTAGATAACATGTGTACGTCAAATCTCAACATATATAAGGAGTGGGTCAAAAATAACAAATTATACTGTTCACAATATAAGGAGTGGGCGTATACTATTCCCAGTATTATAAAGTTTCAGTTTTTCTTTTCTTGTGTAGGTCACATACGGTCATATTTTCCTTGATTTTCCTTGAAAATTTGCACGAATAAGTATCACCCTGACATATACGTGCGTTAATTATGTTAGGTTTTTTTGAAACATTTAAAAAGTACTTTTGGCTTTAAAAAAAATAAAAGACTGCATAGCACCAGGTGCTCCGCCGTATTTCTCAATTGTCGAGTGAGTACTTTCTTTTGTCAAGAAACTTTTAGCAAACGGCAGTGGATGAACTTCGGGACATCCCAAAGAGCCTCCTTAATCATTGCAGAACCTGTTCAAAAGAGACTACCTGCACCACATTACGTAACGTAACACGGCTGACGGCAGTAAGCGCTTCACGAATGCAAACAACAGTCAGGCACTCAAAGGCCTACTACATCAAGATACTACAAGTCTACAACTGATATGCTAGATGCTTCAGGCATGTGTATTCTTTTCCAGTCAGCCTCCAGATGACAGACCGGAAAATATTTCTACTATAGCAGCTAACCTACTGAACACATCCAGTTGAGGAGGAACTCTGATTTGCCACGAGAGGCTCATGATGGGAAACAGGTATTGCTTCTACCATTTTTAAAATAAAGTACTGCGTGGATGAAATGCTGATATCGTGGTAAGTTGAAAATGGTAATCAATTGATCAAACACAATATACTATATGTCCATACAAAGCATCAACTGACAACAGTCAACGTCTTCTGATAAACGAATGCTAGCACGGTGACACAGCACATAAATGAGCTCCTAAGTTTACTTGTGCAGTTTATAAATAAATTCTTAAGCAGCATCAGCTGCTTATATGCACAAAAAGAAGTGTATGGCATCCAGTTTGCAACATCGCATTGCCAGCCTATTGCTGGATGAATATCACTTATTGCAAAATCAATTATCTAGTGAAGTCAAGGACGGTTTAGAATGTAGAGCTAATAATGACATGTAAAAATTTAAATAAAGCAATACACCGGCACATTGCTAACTGGTCTCAAATATCATGCTAATGGGAGGACAGTTCTAACTTTCAACAGATATGACTATTCCAGTCCATTTTCATTTTACAACTACAAACCCATATGAAGTACAGCAAAACAAGGATCCAGGCTACTCAGTCAATCTAAAACGCAATCATTTCTACCTGATCCACATATACATGCTTCGATGAACACGGGACAAATAAATTTGAATGTAGCTGTTACCAAAGTTCCTCTGGATAGAGAGACATTATTTTCAAATCCTTTAGTGCCAGAACATACCCTAAGCACGTTACACGTATACTTAATGATCCTAGACGATATTAGTTTATGCATCTGTACTGTCTTTTAATAAAGGTTAAAAACCCCAAATACCAATAACAATTTGCACATTCTATCTTATCATCGTAATATATCTTGGAAGAATCATAGCGTGGATAAAAAATCAACTTGACAAACATAGCAGATACCATGAATACAAATCCAACATGTAGGATAATAAGCATCATGAGCTAAGTACAGTCAATACAAAACAGAAGTTACAAAAATGCAAACTCGATATCACTAGTACTATAGGAACAACAGGAAAAACATGCATAACTAATGGTGGCAACCATTTCTTTGTAAAATAGCTAGAAATAATTACTCAGTCATCTGTAGCAGCAAATGGATCATGTGAAGGTCCTGTCTCCTGGCCAATGGTTCTCGAAACTAAGCGCTGCAAATCAGCCATTACTTTGTGCTCTCTTATTGACTTCTCCTCGTAGTTAAACATGGCCAGTGCCCTCTTATCCTCAGCACTATAAACCTGGTTTTCCTTCCTTATACGGATAGCATTCATCCTCTGGTGCCGACTCCCACTCATCACATACCCCAAATCTTCGAACTTCTGAATCTCATCTGCAGACAGACCAACCTCACCACGCCGTGGGATACGCTTCCCCTGCTGTACATACTGCGCAATGGCATCACCTTCACCGGGTCTCAGTGCACCACCATAGCTAATATGACCATCTGCACGGGGGAGCGGCATTGGTCCAACCGGCATCTCATTCTCCAGTGCAGCCTTCTTCTGGGCCTCGAGCATTTCCTTGAACTTAATTGCCTCTGGGTCAATCACTGGCTCATCTGTGTTCTCAACTTCCTTATCATCAGCGCTGGCAACAGCATCAGAAGGGATCGAATCTTCGGAATCAGACTCCTTGCTCCTCTTCTTCTTTGAGCTCTTGCCTGACTTCTTACTGTCCATCGAGATAGGGCTAGAGCCTGAAACGTCCTTCTCCTCCTCCTCAGAGCTTCCATCAGAGGGTATATTCAGACTCTTACTCTTCTTCCTCCTGGAGCTCCGTCCACTCCTCTTAGACTTCCTGTGCCTCCGTGATCGCTTACTCCTCCTCCTATCCCTAGAGTCCTCCGAATCATAAGAACCCTCTGAATCCTCGTCGGCATTGCCGTCACTATCACTCCTTATGTCAGACGAGCGGCGGCGACGATGAGCACGCCGGCTACGCCTGCTGCTGTGGTGTCTGCTCTTACGCCCCTTCTTTTTCTTCCTAGAATAATCTGATTCGCTGGAATCGGATAGGCTATCAGACTCACCAGACTCAGATTCAGAAGAATTCTCCTTCTCCTCATCGTCGCTCTTATCAGACGATTCCTTCTTCGGCGATTCCTTCTTCTCCTTCTCCTTCTCCTCCTCCTCGTCGCTGTAACGGTACTCGTCAGCCTCGTCGTCGCGTCGAGGGGGGCTGGGTGTGATCTTCCAGATGCACCGCTTCATGTTTTTGCGAAGCTTCTGACGCTTGGCGCAGCGGTACTCGAAGTAGCCGAGCCCCTTGAGCTCCTCGTCGTCGTCGTCGGAGGCGGACCATTCGCCGCCTCCACCGCCGCCACGCCGCACGGCGGGTTCCCCGTCCCGACCCTGGTCACGACCCATGTCCCGGCCGCGGTCATTGTGGTAGGGCGACCACTGGCGGCGGCGGTCACGGAAGGGGCTAGACGACCGGTCGCGGCGGCGGTTGCGGTAGGGGCTAGGGGATCTGTCGCGGCGGCGGTCGCGGGAGGGGACGGGGGACCGGTCGCCGCGGCGGTCGCGGGAGGGGATGGGAGATCGGTCGCGGCGGCGTTGGCGGCGCGGGGAGGGCGACCGAGACAAGGAGCGGCGGCGAGGGGAGGGCGATGCGGAGACCCTCGAGCGGCCGGGGAGGCGCACCACGGCGGAGGCGAGGCGGCTCCCCGTGCGGGACATGGCGACGGATCGCCGATTAGGTCGGCTTGGGGGGCTTGATTTGGGGAAGAGAGATTGCAATTTGCGATTGGAATCGGTGAGGCCACGAGGGGCGGAGGCCGCGAGAGGACAGGAAAGGCTTCTCGATGTCGGTTTGGATGGATCGGTCACCGTCTGCAGCTTCGGGGCTTTGTGGGCCTCTATAGGCAAGGCCTTGTTGATGGAATTGTCTATCTGATGGATGCTCATGGGCCGAAGCTAGTGTTTAGGCCTAGAGTTTTTTCTGAAAAGATTTATTAATTGCTCAACAGAGTAAGATAGGCCACTAAAAAGGAGATTAGGCTAATTGGAAGGGAAACAAAAGAGCTACTCTCATCCGAATCTAGACAAATCCAAGTCAATTAATTTAAATTAGAGGAAGTAAATGTTTTCCAACTCAAGTTTCGCGATCTAGATAACTATATAGGGAAGGTGGGTTTACTATCAGATGACAGAAGTAGCGTTTACAAAAAAATGAGATGAAATAAAGTCATGCATCATCCCAAATTATCAAATCTTTGTAATTGAGATAGGATTTTGCCAAGCGCTGTGAAGCTATTTGCGTTCCCGTTTGGCTCTCAAGTTGAGAACATTCTACGAAAATAATTGCATCAGGTCAAGATCTATGCTAGTCTTGTTCAGTGTCCATACCATGATTTCTCCATTTGTATGTTTGTATTTACCAAAAAGTTCTTATAGTCTTGCGATCCTCGTTACGTCTGGACATATATATCAAAATGTAGACCACTATCCTCTCCCATGAGATCTTGAAGTCATGGCCCAAGGTGTATCAGAGTTGTACACCATCCAAGAGTGATGTCAAGACTAAATTAGCACAAGTAGCCGCATAAAATTCATCCAAAAATGCAACTAAAACAATTTATGCTTAGACTGCACCTAGAGGGTAATCGCGCATCGGTGTTTGTGGTGTACCCAACATCAGGTACCTTATAGTACCTAGAACTGGCGAAAATTCTGAAGATGAGATCATAGGTACAACATTTATGGTGCTACTACAATTTAATTCCAACATGGGAAATAACTAAGAGAAAACAAATGAGAAACAATACTCCCTAGAATATCACAAATATACGTCATGTTGGACATGACGCGAGTCAAAATTCTAAAACTTTGACTCTATATATTGTTTTGCATATCTATATTGAGAACTCGTAATCTTATGGTTGGATTTCTCTTAAGAAGTATAATCATAATATAATGCTTTCTTATACGTATGTTATACTGGTGAAATTTAGTGGCCAAAAGATAAATCAGAGTCCAAACGTTCTTGGGTGATATGGAGCTAGTACATTGTTGATAATTATGATGAGAGGACACACAACCAAGTTTTACCAAAACTGAATACATCAGTCCACCGCAAACCCCTAATGCCCAAAAGTATCTTCGCTGCTATGTTAGACTGAAATTCCCTAAGATTCTACTAGCTAGATCAAACTGTGGAGGTTTTTGGCTCCCGAGATCCAAAGCTCCTATTATGTGAAACGGATTGAAAATCATATTTGCGAGTTTAAAAAAAAGGAAAAAAATATCTTGATGTAACCAATGATGTACTCCACAAATGTGCTAAATATGGAGTTCAAATACTTTGTATTTCTAGCTACACAAAAATGACAAAAAGTATGGATTTGTGCATCATATTTTCAAATCCCCAATTCATCAGATTTTTATTTTTTTATGTAGCCCACAATACAAAGAATTCCGCGTTGCGATTTTGCGTGGGGGATACAACATCGACTATATCCAGAATTTATTTCAGTTTTTTTTTTTAACTTGTAAATATGAAAAAAAAAAGATTTTTTTTAAAAAGGGAACACCGGAGATTGGGAGCCAAATGACAGTTTTCACGACCATTCATGATACACAACCCGTAAGGCAGCACAGACAACCCGACTCCCGACATTATCACTAGTGTGTTAGACTGTCGTACATACACTGATACACTCAAGATAGTACAATTCTTTCGTGTCAGCATCAATCTTCTGTGATCCTGTACAGCGCTCTCGACTGCTCGAGCTACAAGCCGATCGAGCAGTGTTGCCGTCCGACAAAGCCAAGGGGGGCGGGCCACATGGGCCGGTTCAGGTTTTGGGCGGCTGCCCCGCGCGCCGAGAGACATGCAACGAGGGGTGGCCGCGTGCTGCTGCCTAGCTCAGCTAGGAGGATCCGCGTCTGTGGCCGATCGGGCGCCAGAAATTTAGGTGCGCGGCATTCAATGGCTGTGGCAGACATGCGTGGTGCCGGCGGCCGGGCGGCGCCGATCGCTTGCTGGTGACGACGGGTACCGACGGTTGGGGTGGGGTGGGGTAGCTTGTACGTACGCGCTAACCCGCATCTAATGGCGAGGGTCCTGTACTTGGGCCTTGGGCGGCTGCCATACCCTTGCCCTACACTCCTCTAGTCCAGGGTCTAGTCTATGTACCGCCCTAGACAGTGTGATCCTGATGGGCGAGGCGAGGAAGTGAACAGAAGATCGTGTGAATATCCTACGCGATCGCCGTATAAGTATAACCCGCACTGCCCTTACGTGTTCTGTAGATTCAGACTCTGAAGATCAGATTCAGAACCCGCTTCGATCCACCGATCATACTGTGGCAACGAGCGGAGTGAGTGAGTGACCCGCAATTATATGGATGTGATCTTAGTATCTTACCTGAGTGACCTGGTTAGGAAAAAAAGTTTGCTCAGGGCCTAGCTGATTCGATCCTTCGAGGGCTCCGAGTCCCGGCCGGATGGGCAAGTGCTGGTCGCCGCTGGTGCGATCATGTTCAGTTTTCATGCCGCCGGGATTTGAAATCAGTGCGTGGATGCGTATCCGATGTATGTAACCACAATGGATTAAGAGAAAGTAGTTGTCCGGCCAAATTTTGTGGCTATCGATGAAAGTAGTTGTCCGGCCAAATATGCTGTCTAAAAAAAATGCTCCTAGAAATGTAAAAAGACTGATTTTATTTTCAGAAACACTTCGACATAACATAGCCCCCCGCGTACACCATTGCACATATATTTACATGACGTCTACTGAGCCGTGCAACTCCAAGATTGATGCAGAAATACGTCTGTCCATTACTATCTCCATTCATAATTACCCGCTATCTGGGTTTTCTCGAAGTCAAACTTTATAAAATTTGACCAAGTACATAACACAAACAAATCAACATCACAAATACCAAATTCATATAACATCAAAATAGGTGTGGCTAATTCTCAGGAGAATTAATTCTATTTCATCGTCACAATTTTGTACTATGGTGAAAAAAATAGCATGTTAAGATATTCTTTTATTGTGTGGACCATTCTTTTCAGCTACAACTCGCTTAAGACTCAAAAATTCTCAGTTATAACCCCACTTGCAACTCAAAAAAAAAGTTGCAACCCATCTGCAACTCAAAAATAAGAGTTGAAGTCCCACTTGCAACTCAAAGGACGTATGAATCGCGATGCAAATTCATTGGTCTTGGAGTTGAATGATTCTCATTCGACTAAGAGTTAGCAAAACTGATTAAAATATATGTATGATGATTCTGATAATATTGATTTTGTATTGCATTTTTGATAATTTTCTTTTACATTTGAGCAAACTTAAAGTTTAAGTTTGACTAGACCCAGAATAAAGGATAAATTTGAGTGGATGAGTATGTCAAATCTAGTAATTCATATCTAGGAATTGCAGATATGACCGCACCATTAATTTCTAGGAATTGCAGATAAGTATGCCTTCATGAGAAAGAAAAACAAGCCTTTGTGAGGACGAAAACAGTCTAGTTGGCGCGCCACTTGTACATGGTGGCTAGGAGCTACCTATTGAGTCCTACAAATAATTAGAGGGGTAAAAATTGGAACAAATTTTCCTAAATGGGTAATTAGGATGAAAATTTGCTAAATAAGGTAATTTACGTCAGTGTTGTCAAAAATAGGAAGCAAAACTTTAATGTACTCAAATAACGATCTATTTCACCAGGATTTCATGTAAACTATGTGAATTTTTATTCAAATTTGGGGATGTGATTTGTTCCCAAATTTGTAAATGTTTTCTAAAAAAAATCCAGAATTGCTGAATTTTCTGTAGTTTTGTGGGTCCTGATTTTCCTTTGTGCAATTGCTAGGTCAAGTCTCATCATTCTTGTTTACACATGAATATCAGATAGTATCCAGACCGAGATTGATAAGAATCACAATACATGTCACAGGATATAACAACTAGACACAATGCCACAAAGTCCCCTTTTATTTGGTGGTTAGTATATTGGTTCATGTGGTATTGTTTATCTGATCAAAGAAGAATCCTAGCTAGCTACTAGTCCATTTCCATGGGGGTGGTTAAGGTGCATGCATCCCGCCCAGCATGTTTCTTTCTCGATCAGGGGCAGCATCCACCAGCCTTCCTTCCGCTCCCAAACATCTCCGATGAGGGTTGGTGCGCGGGCCCAAATCAAGGCCGGACCCCACAAATCCGATCACGAATTTGCGATAGGTTTGCTTAAAGCAAGGCAATATTTGGATGATGAGAAAGGTACTGGTGCTTGGGTCGAGCTTATACACAAAATTTCTCACATGTTAATTAGCATCCAAACCACTCATATCCCGGACCTGCAGACAGCCATGGATCGCAAGCACTTCACGGACGGGACCGATGCGACGCCTTCTTGTTCCCCTCCATGGCACGTTCCTTTCTACGTGAACCTTCAACGACTCGTACATCACACCAGCATACATATACACTCTCTGCTGATGTTACGGGGAGATCGAGGTCTACATGTCATAGAGGAGAAATGGGCACGGACGGAGACGTACGGACAGACAAGGGGACAGGAACGAGATGGACAAGGCCAGGAGATGGTACACGCGGCACGGCCTCATTGGTCCTATAGCTAGCTAGAAATGTCAGGAAAAGCGCTCGAAAAAAAATAAGCTACTTAAAAAAATACGGAAAAAGGAGCGGCAAAAGATTTGTCATCGAGCATCGCAAGGAAGGAAGCGAAGACCGGAGGGATTCGAGATCAGGTTGGTTGAGAGGCGAGGAGATACGGCGCCGGCGTGGCGTGCCGTGGCGTTGGTGGTACGTGACGCTCCTAAATTTCCTATGATCCAACACCTGCCGCCGGTTTCGCCCAGGAGGGACGCACCTCGGTCGTCCGAGATCGCGGGCAAGATCTCTCTACTCCGAACCCGGCCCCGCGCACGGGTCCGTGGCTTCCCGCCGCGCGACGCGTGTCCGCCGCGACGGCGACGGGCCGAGCCGGACTTTCGCGGCGACGGCGACCTGGCGCGGATCCGGCGACCCGCGGCGCTGATTCCCGCTGACGTGGCAGCGATCCGGCGAGCGAGCGCTGTGTGAAAATGTTACCCGCTGAAGTGAGCTCTGATCAATCGCATCTGGCTCTGTTCTTCTCGCTTTCTTGGTCGCCGGGATCGAGCTGTTGCTGAATTGCCGTCGTCGCCGACAGGAACTACCGATGCTACTAGGTTAGCTAGCTAGGTTTGGAAACGTTCAAACCGCGTGTAAACTTTTCACGGCCGGCCGGCGTCCTTGTGGGTCTCACAGAGGAGGAGCAGCAACTTCACTATCGGCTAGTACCCCACTGCCACGTGGCGGTCGAAAGGACGACGTGGATATATTCTAGCCCCGATCTTGTAGCATCTCTTTTGGCTAATCAGTGAGCTAGTGAAGTGGAGTTCTACTTTTGTTCAGTTCATCGTACGTGAACCAAATCCGCTTTATATTTGGACCTTTTCTCTTCCACTGCCACTTATCTAATCACCGTTCGTTTCTCTGCTCTCGCCGTCAGTTAACTGGTGGATATTCATCGTGCCCGCTCTTAGTTTACCCCTGCATGCTCATGTAGAAATAGATATGTACAGTATCAGCTCTCTTTTGATATAGTTTTCGATCGCGTGGATAGAACAACGGTAAGTGCCGTGAAAACGACATGAAAGGTGACTAGGTTCCGACTCGCTAGACATGGGATTGATGACGGAGATTACAGATCCGGTGGTCCCCCGAAACAAGTTAAGTTTACTGTTGGCTGAACCCACAAATCCACATGCATGCATGTAATACACTGTTCGATTTATCGATGTGGTTGTGCAACGTAGTTTTTCTTGGCGAAGATCCAACGTCGTTGATGACCGAGGTGAGATCTTCTCCGTGCCAACTCTGTTCGATCGGGATACCTAGCAAGTAGTAGTGGTACTAGCTAGTATCTTCTGTGAGCGACTGAATCATACTAGTAGATAGAGCATATATACTAGTAACTAATTAGGCCTCGATTAAAACGCGCGTCAATATTTTTATGGAGCCGAGCTGAAACTTTCCTGCTAGCTAGGTCCTTAATTAGTCATCAGCAATAGTTTAGTGCAGAGCATAAACAGAGAACATCCATTATTGATCATCACAAAGACAGCCCCACAAGTTTTATACGATCATCGACAAATATCTAAATGCTCATATATTCCATGTTCCAACCATGCATGTGATGGTTCTAGGAACACCACCGTACCGGTCCATGGACGCAACGCATGCACGGCGGACCACCCAGCACTGACATGCAAGTTGCGCGGCAGAGCCATGCATGCAGCAATACCGAACACTACCGATCGATGGATCGATCCATGGCGGGCTGGACCAGCTTGCCATAACTCGGCAACGGTTTGGAAACAACAACAACTACCACGACGACGACGACCGCTTGATCGGCCGATCGGGGCCCTGGCCCGAACTGTTGGCTAGCTTGGCCCCGTGTTCAAGGCCGGTGGACGTACGTACAGACACGAGACACTGTCACATGCATGCGGAAAGCACGCGACGGCAGAAGCGGCTGGCTGCTGCACACACCTGACCTGACATGCCGGCACGATTGGCCCATCGTTTACCGTTGCGGCTTGCCAAAGTTAACGCTCATGCTTCGGTTTCCGCTTGCTTCGTGGGCGAGTCACGCAGCCGTGGGCGCGTGTGTACGTACGGCCGGTCGGCGTCCTCTTCGGCCGGCAGCTAGCTCTACGGAGCGGCCGGCCGGCGACCAAGTAGTTATTGCGAGCTCTCTTCTCTCCTGCGTACTGCGAATGGCGATCGGTGGCCGACGGCGTGACGACATGGAAGAAGCAAAGGCACGGCCGGCCTCTACTGACATGGCTTGAGGCGCCATTGATGAACGGTCAACTTTCTAGAGTAGTCAGGTCGATCGGCTCTGCGCCACCGCCGTGCGTACGTGGTACTACTAGTAAATGAGGGGGGCGAGGGAGTGAGTGAAAGGACTGTGGTTCTTGCTCATGCATTCAGGTGCATGCATGCATGCGCGAACGAAAATTAAGGATGATCACACTGTGCATGCATGCGAAATATCACTGCATTCATAAGGTAAAACAAGCGTACAAGCATATATCCTACGCGCATGCACGGGCTGCGAGTCCAATAAAAGCTTGGAGGGCAAACCACGTACACGAGCTACTATACTAGCTAGCATGCGGTAACAACGATAATAATGTAACTAGAAGGTTCCTACTACACATCTTTACACATGCATGTGACGACCATGCAAGCATACAAGCACGGAGCTACAGAAATCATCCGAGGAACTCCAAAAGCGATCGAGGACGACGAGCTTGGTGCGCGCGACAATAACACGAGGGGACGACTAATTATTGCATCACACCATGCATGGGCCGGTAGCTAGCTGAAGCGAAGCTCCGTACACGGTCGGGCTACCACGGCGCGTGCTGCAGCGGGGCCGGGTAGGCCCCGGCGCCGGCCCCGAAGGCGGCGGCGCGGTGCGCGGCGGTGGCGGCCGCGGCGAGCTCGAGCGACTGCACCTGGGACTTGAGGAACTTGACGTAGTGGATGGCCTCGTCGAGCATGGATGCGGTGTCCATCTTGGTGCCGCCCGGGACGAGGCGCTGCAGGACGCGGATGCGCTCGCTGATGCGCTCCCGCCGAAGCCGCGCGGCCACGCTCTGCGGGTCCTTGGAGGTGCGCACGTTGCGGCGCTTCGCGGGGCGGACCACCTCCGCCTCCAAGTCGGTCTCCACGGGCTGCAGCGCCGCGATGTGGAAGATCATCTCCCGCATCGCGTCCGACGACGACGGGTACCCCTGCGGCGCGCCGAAGGGGCCGTCGACGGTGACGGCGCCCGGAGACATCACGGCGTGCTCCTGGTGCAGTCCGGCGGCGCCGGCGCCGTACACGGCGTGGTGGGGGGAGTGCAGGTAGTCCTGATGGTAGAAGTAACCGGCGGCAGTTGCAGCGTCGGCGGCGGTGCAGGTCGGCACGTGCGGCGGAGGCGAGAGGCTGTGGGCGGGGGTCTGCACGGGAGAGATCGGCGGCGAGGCGTCCGGCGTGAACGAGGACTGGTCGTTGAGCGCCTGCTCCAGCTGGAGCATCGTGTTCATCAGCGCCAGCTGCGCCTCCGGGCTGGAGCTCATCAGCAAGTCAAAGTCCATGAGTGACGACCTAGGATTTCAATCGATCGAGCTGGGGTAAGTGCTCTGTGGGAGTGGAACGGGGCGTTCTTGCTGAAGTATTTGCTTGAGCTTGCTAGCTAGTGGCTGTTGGAGGAAGGGTTTGTTGTCTGCTGTGCTGTTGTCAAACCGCAAGTGGAGACGCCTATTTATAGGAAGAAGAAGCCGGCCGTTGCGATTTTTGGAGTGGACTGACGCTGCTTCCTCTGTAGCATCACCACACACTAGCAGCTACTTCTTCTCTTCAATTACTATCATATTTTCTTTTTATTATTTTTCTATACGTCCTTTCTTTTGCCTTTTCTGCTGCTTCCTGGAAACGGAATTACACGTACTGCGCCGAGATGTTCAGATAAACTTTCGCTTTCTCCGATTTCCCGTGACAAGGACGTCTCCATAAACCTGTCTCAGAGAACGCGGATCAGCCGTAATCACACCAGAATTAAGAATGCCGACTACTCTGCTTTGGCCATCAAAATTATACCCTCCTCCTCCTCCTCTGATTGGGCCACTGGCCAGCAGGGTCGGTCAGCTCGCCGCTGCCTGACACGTGTAAGATTTCGTTCGCGATCGCCTTTCCTGACGACGTTGCTGTCCGCGTATCTGCAGTGTAGCTGGCTTCGAAAACGAAAACATGCAGTCGGACTGACTGACGGACTGACCGACGACGGTTATGTGCGATGAATGTAATCCCTCGTGTGCGTTTTCGTTCCCCATCGATCCGAACACGCACACCATGATTTACTACTGTATACTGTAAAAAAATCTGAACGCGCGAGGTTGGGAAATTCAACCGCTGGCACATTTGCAGATTGGGTGGGAGGGTGATGTACGGAACAAACGGACGTGAAGTGAGGCGAGCGTACACGGCGGGTTGCCATCGGCTCCGAACACGGTCAACGGAGCTCAGGGCGCGCCGGTCAGTTGGTCGGTTGGCGTTTGGTACTCTCTTATAAATGACCCGGACCCGCCCTTGTGCTTTTGCCGATCACGATCCGACCGTGCCTAGCACCCCACGTGGCGATGATCCGTGGGAGTACAAGCATGCTCCGTCCAATCGCCTTCCCACGCGTGTTCAGTGTCCCGGCCGGATTTATGAACCAACCCTTGCAAAAATTTACGTAGCGCTACATACTTGCTCTTGTGTCCGAAAATAGAGTGTAATTCCAAGTTTCTTGAAGAGTCAATTTTTTTATGTTTTAACCGAGTTTAATAATAAACCAGCGTATGTATATGAAACCAACTAGCTCTAATATGAAAATATAAGTTATTATTTTTATATTTGTTGGTGTGATTTGAGGTTAGTCTCTTTGGATCTATATTTGTCATCTTTGACGATGGTTGTTGATCTGGTGCGCTGATCCTTTAGGGTCTTAATACGACAACTGCATGTTCGATCGTCTACTATAACAAATTCTACTACGACAAACTTGGCCCGGCTCCGGTAAGGACGGCGGCGCGACTTTGGCTCGCACCGGTGTTTGTAGTTTTCGCTAGGTGGTCCAATGATATACTTGTAATTTTTATTACTTTTAGGGCTATTTCTACTGTTATTGATGATTATTACAGTAATAGATCTGGTGTATATAAGTCATCATAAATTCAATGGTACTAAATTAGTGGTATAACGCTCTAAACAAGTTGGAAGTAGACTCTTCCGCATATGTATACACCTGACTTGTAATAAGCTCTGCGTGTGGATGCAGCGCTTTGTCCTCCTCGTGTATGGCAATCTCATGGACTCTGATGCGCGCCTCTTGCATGAAAAGCTCTCCAAGGAGAGATTTCTTGTTTCCTTCATGTATCATAAAAAATGCCTTTTAAGTAGAGGTTTGCTCAAATAATTACTTGTTCTTCGAATATATTTTCATCTTTTTTTCTTCAACCATGCCTCATCTCTTGTCTGCTTTAAACACTCTCCCGTACTCTTTTGAACTGAAATTTGACCAAACATGGGAGATTCACAAGTATCCAATGAATTAAAGCTTGATTTTGGACCGTTATGTTGTCAACCATGACTATCCCTCCATCATGGTTTAAAGGACACATATAAAAAATCTCTAGGCCCTAGGCTGATTAGGACTAATTTGGCGCTTACTAATTCTTTGAGTTGCTCTTCCTCTAAAATTAAATGCTTATGTGCCTAATTGTATGGGGTGTTTTGGGATTGCATGATTTTTAATATGTGTTTTTCAAACCGGAATGGAGGGAGTATGTTTTCTTACCTCATGTGTTAGTCAACTGGATTTCCATCAACATGTTACTCGGGTTAGAACTAGCACCCAAATTTTATAAGTTATTACACGGGTGAATTTTCCATGGCAAACTAAGAGTCCTCTCATCTAACTATTTTGGACAGGCATATAAAATCAAATTTTGGTCATGGTAGAATTGGGTGTTTGTGGCGTGGACATATATATGCAGATCCTGACATTTTACAAGATTCACATTTTGAGACGTCATACAAAATCAAATTTTTGCTACAAAAGGAGGATTAGATGTAGAATTGGGTATTTGTTATGTGGATATAAATATATGCACATAATCACACATTGGACATACATCCAAAATCAAATTTTGGCTATGGCAGAAGGATTGAATCACTAGTAGAAAACAGGCCATCCGTTCGCGCCCCCTTAGAGCATTAGTCCCGGTTACGCCACCAACCGGGACTAATGCTGGCACGCGTCCCGGTTCGACCGGGCACGGGGCCCGGAGGCATGCGTCCCGGTTGGTAACGGGGCATACGTCCCGGTTGGAGCCAGCAACCGGGACTAAAGGTTTGGCCACAGCCACGTGGCGTGGCACACACCTTTAGTCCCGGGTGGTGGCTTCAACCGGGACGTATGCTCCCGCTCTCTATAAATGCAACGCCCCAACCCCCTCTATCTCCACTCTGGTTTTTCTCTTGGTGGAAGGTGTGAGGGGTGTGCTAGTTTTTTCTCCCCTATGCATGCATTCAAGGTGTTTGATGAAATGTTTGAGTGGATAATCCCGTTCAATTTCTCATAGAACAAAAATATAGAAGGTGTCCGAGACGCACTTGAGCTTTCTCCTCTTTATTTCCCTCGATCGAGGTTAGCAATCTTATCTTTTCTCTGTCATTGATACAATGCATGTGTCGATGTGAATTGGTCATTTCACTATTTATGATGTCCTGTTTTTTGATAAACTTACTTATATGATGCAGATGAACGGTCGGGAATGGATGTACGGTGACCGGCGCGTAGCCGGGTATATGAAAGGCGTGAATAAATTTATCGATGTGGCTACGACAAACAAAGAGAATGGTTTTATACGTTGTCCATGTGTTCAATGTCGGAACAACAATGAGTACTCTTCCTCGAAAATCATTCGTGGCCTTCTGATTATGAAAGGTTTCATGCCCAACTATAATTGCTGGACCAAGCACGGGAAAAGAGGGGTTATGATGGAAGATAGTGAAGAAGAAGATGATGATAACAACTATCATCATATATTTCCTGAATGCAGTGATACTGCAATGGAAGACAATGGAGAGGAAAGAGGTGAAGAACGGGCATCAGATAAGCCGGCTGATGAACTTGGTAGGGTCATTTCTGATGCAAAGCGAGACTGTGAAATAGAAAATGAGAAGTTGAAGTCAGAGGGCATGTTAGAAGATCACAAGAAATTGTTGTACCCAAATTGTGAAGATGGCAGCACAAAGCTTAGTACCACACTGGAATTGTTGCGATGGAAGGCAGAGTGTGGTCTAACTGACTCCTCATTTGAAAAGATGCTGAAAATAATGAAGCCAAAGTTTCCAAAACATAACGAACTTCCCGAGAGTACCTATGAAGCAAAGAAGACTCTCTGTCCTCTAGGATTAGATGTGCAAAAGATACATGCATGCATTAATGACTGCATCCTCTACCGCGGTAAGGAGTATGAGAATTTAGATAAAT
Organism: Avena sativa; assembly: GCA_916181665.1. Taxonomy (NCBI): domain Eukaryota; kingdom Viridiplantae; phylum Streptophyta; class Magnoliopsida; order Poales; family Poaceae; genus Avena; species Avena sativa. The sequence continues at coordinate 386,840,597 of OV702297.1, read as the reverse complement.
GCCCGGTATGCAATGCGTTGCGGTATAAGATCAGACGAGATGACCCTGGTGATGTTGAGGGAGAGCCCCTCCGGAAGAGGGTTCCTGCTAAGGTTATGTGGTATGCTCCTATAATACCAAGGTTGAAACGCATGTTCAGAAACAAAGAGCATGTCAGGTTGTTGCGATGGCACAAAGAAGACCGTAAGAAAGACGGGAAGTTGAGACACCCTGTTGATGGGTCATAGTGGAGAAAAATCGAGAGAGACTTCCCAGACTTTGCAGGTGACGCAAGGAACTTATGGTTTGGTCTAAGTACAGATGGCATGAATCCTTTTGGGGAGCAGAGCTGCAGTCACAGCACCTGGCCCGTGACTCTATGTATCTACAACCTGCCTCCTTGGTTGTGCATCAAGCATAAGTTTATTATGATGCCAGTGCTCATCCAAGGCCCGAAGCAACCGGGCAACGACATTGATGTGTACCTTAGGCCATTAGTTGAAGAACTCTTACAGTTGTGGGGCAAACCAGGTGTACGTGCGTGGGATGAGAACAAACAGGAGCCATTTGATCTACGAGGGTTGTTATTCATAACCATCAATGATTGGCCTGCTCTTAGTAACCTTTCAGGACAGACAAACAAGCGATATAAGGCATGCACACACTGTTTAGATAAGACTAAAGGTACATATTTGCATAAATGCAAGAAAGTTGTGTACCTGGCGAATCGACGATTTCTTCCGACCAATCATCCCGTAAGAAAGAAAGGCAAGCATTTCAAAGGTGAGGCAGCCGAAAGAAGCCTGAACTCCCTGCTGGTGATGATATATTTGGTATGGTCAAGGACACAGAAGTAATCTTTGAAAAGGGTCCCGGCGGTCAATCAGTTCCGAACGACGTCGCTACAGGACACGCACCCATGTGGAAGAAGAAATCTATATTTTGGGAGCTACCATATTGGAAAGTCCTGCGTGTCCGCTCTTCAATCGACGTGATGCACGTGATGAAGAATCTTTGCGTGAACCTGCTAGGATTCCTAGGCGTGTATGGAAAGACAAAAGATACACCAGAAGCACGGGAGGACCAACAAATTATGAAAGACCCAAAGAACATGCATACACAGAACAAGACGGATAAAGGGCGTCACTTAAGTCGTGCCAGCTATGCTCTTACCAAAGCAGAGAAGGAAATCTTTTTTGAAGTCCTTTACAGTATCAAGGTGCCGTCGGGCTTCTCATCTAATATAAAGGGGATAATAAATATGGCAGAGAAAAAGTTCCAAAACCTGAAGTCTCATGACTGTCACGTGATTATGACGCAGTTGCTTCCGATTGCATTGAGGGGGCTTCTACCGGAAAATGTTCGAGTACCCATTGTGAAGCTGTGTGCATTCCTCAATGCAATATCTCAGAAGGTAATCAATCCAGATATTCTGCCAAGGTTACAGAAGCATGTGGTACAATGTCTTGTTAGTTTTGAATTGGTGTTCCCACCATCCTTCTTCAATATTATGACGCATCTCCTACTTCACCTAGTGGAAGAGATTGCCATTCTCGGTCCGGTATTTCTGCACAATATGTTCCCCTTTGAGAGGTTCATGGGAGTCTTAAAGAAATATGTTCATAACCGTGCTAGACCAGAAGGAAACATCTCCAAGGGATATGGAACAGAGGAGGTCATTGAGTTTTGTGTTGACTTTATTCCTGACCTTAAGCCGATTGGTGTTTCTGACTCACGGCATGAGAGAAGACTAAGTGGAAAAGGCACGCTGGGAAAGAAAGCAATGATATGTAGGGACGGGGATTCTTTCACTAAAGCACACTATACAGTTCTACATAATTCCACCTTGGCAGCACCGTATATCGAGGAACACAAGAATATTGTACGCTCCAAAAACCCGGGGAAGCCTGAATCATGGATTACAGATGAACACATGAAGTCTTTTAGTGGTTGGATGCGGACACATCTCTTGAATGACACCACTGTTGGAGATCAGCTATACTTGTTGGCCGCGTCACCATCTTCTACTGTATTGAATTTCCAAGGGTACGAAATAAATGAGAATACATTCTACACGATCGCCCAAGATAAAAAGAGCACCAACCAAAATAGTGGTGTCCGCTTTGATGCAATAGACGAGAATGGACAAAAGGACACATATTATGGTTACATAGAGGAGATATGGGAACTAGACTATGGAGTCTCTTTTAAGGTCCCTTTGTTTCGCTGCAAATGGGTCAACATGAATGGGGAAGGGGTAAAGATAGACCAGTTGTACGGAATGACAACAGTGGATCTCAACAATCTTGGTTATAGAGATGAACCATTCGTCCTAGCCAATGATGTGTCTCAGGTTTCCTATGTGAAGGACATGTCCTCCAGACCGAAAAAAGAAAAAATATGCAAACGAATACATCATATGATGAGCCAAAGCGTCACATAGTTCTTTTAGGGAAAAGAAACATCGTGGGAATCGAGGACAAGACAGACATGTCAGAAGATTATAATAAGTTTGATGAAATTCCGCCCTTCATAGTGAAAACTGACCCAAGCATTCCGTTAAGTAAAGAAGATGCTCCATGGTTACGTCTGAAGCGATCATAAGGAAGGACATGTGCCAAGAAGTTCATGCTCATATTATGTAACTCTAGTTCATGTCTTTCGCGGTTTGTGGCTTGACCGAAAGATATCTTTCGCGGTTTGTGGCTTGACCAGGACTATATATAGGGGGGCCTTTAGTCCCGGTTTTGTATTCTCAGTTTTTAATATTAATAAATGTCTTGAGTGTTAGTCCCGTTTTGTGGCTGGATCGGGACTATGAAAAAGTTGTCCCGATTCGTACTTACCATTAAAATCTGATCTCCAAACGCGCGCGGTCACATATTAGGGAGTGCCTCTATGACCAGTTTCTTGGAGATGCCGGAGGACTAGGATCCGGCGGCATCTCCCTGAAACTGGTCGTAGTGGTGTCCCTGCTCTCGAAAACCATCTTGCAGCTTGTAACTTCTCTAACTAGATCAATACACCTGGGAGCTAACTAATTTCACATATTAGGGAGTGCCTCTATGACCAGTTTCTCGGAGATGCCGGAGGACTGGGCTCCGTCGGCATCTCCCTGAAACTGGCCATAGTGGTGTTCCTGCTCTCGAAAACCATCTTGCAGCTTGTAACTTATCTAACTAGATCAATACGCCTCGGAGCTAACAAATTTCACATATTAGGGAGTGCCTCTATGACCAGTTTCTCGGAGATGCCGGAGGACTGGGATCCGTCGGCATCTCCCTGAAACTGGCCGTAGTGATGTCCCTGCTCTCGAAAACCATCTTGGAGATGCCTCAAACTGGCTGGAGGACTGGACTCGCAAGGATGCCTATTTATAGTACAAGCAGCTCGGCATAGTGTCGACACTTACGAAATAATGTCGACACTCACCCCTATTGTTAGTGCTGACTCATGTTTTGTCCCGGTTGGTGTCTCCAACCGGGACTATAGGTTCATCTTTAGTCCCGGTTGGTGACACCATCCGGGACAAGGTACACGCTGCACGACATAATGTCGACACTCACCCCTATCATTAGTGCTGCCTGGCCTAGCCTGCCGAAATCCCTCCGCGTGGTATCGACAATGAAAATCCTATTTCAGAATGCTACCGTCCCATTTTCAGAACAATCCGAACAATGAAAATCCTTCGCGTGGTGTCATATTATGTTACATAGTTGAAAGGAAAAATACTAGACTTGGTATATTGATCATGTTTCGAAAAACGGATCGTTTTGTGAAGTAACCACCAAAATGCCGTTTCAGAATGCTACCGTACCATTTTCCTAAAATACTAGACCACCTTACATGGACTATCTCCCAGCCAGGACATCTCAAACCTTTTCGTCCATCCCGGGTAAAAAGGACAAATGTCTGCCGAATCGTTAGGAAGTGGGTCTGGTTTGTACTACAGGTACATGATCTATCGCCCGTGATTTTTTGAAAAAATCATTTTTAGACTCGCAATATGTGGTTTCTTTAGAGATCCAATGCAAGTTCTAACGATACTTGTCCCCTATCTTCATGCACACCGGTTCGACCATAGTTAGAAATTTAGATAATTCAAAACGGGCATAATAAATTCAAAAAAAATCTGAACAATGAAAATCCTTCGCGTGGTGTCATATTATGTTACATAGTTGAAAGGAAAAATATTAGACTTGATATATTGATCATGTTTCGAAAAAACCTTCACAAAATGACCTATCATGTTCGAGGTTTCATGGCTTTCGGTCCAAATGACCGATGTTATGTGCTGAATCACGGAATAGTTTGTGATGTTGTGCCCATATTATACATGTGTGTGGACATTGGTATGGAGAACAATGTTGCAGGAGGAAGTTTTCCTTTTTGTCGCATGGAAAAGCCCTTTTCCATTTTCCAAGCGCAAAAAACGGGTCGTTTTGTAAAGTAACCACCAAAATGCCGTTTCAGAATTCTACTGTCCCATTTTCCTAAAATACTAGACCACCTTACATGGACTATCTCCCAACCGGGACATCTCAAACCTTTTCGTCCATCCCGGGTAAAAAGGACAATGTGATGGCCGTCGGCACGCTCTCCTTAGTTTTACCTTCGGGATTAGTTTTAAACCTTAATAAATGTTATTATGTGCCTGCGTTGAGCATGAACATTATTTCTGGATCGTGTTTATTGCAAGACGGTTATTCATTTAAATCGGAGAATAATAGTTGTTCTATTTATATGAGTAACATCTTTTATGGTCATGCACCTCTTGTGAATGGTTTATTTCTTCTAAATCTCGAAAGGGATGAAACACACATCCATAACATTGAGGCTAAGAGATGCAAAGTAGATAGTGATAATACTACTTATTTGTGGCACTGTCGTCTAGGTTATATTGGTGTAAAGCACATGAAGAAACTTCATTCTGATGGACTTTTGGAGTCTCTTGATTTTGAATCATTTGACACATGCGAACCATGCCTCATGGGCAAGATGATCAAAACCCCGTTCTCCGGAATGATAGAGTGAGCAACGGACTTGTTGGAAATCATACATACCGATGTATGCGGACCGATGAGTGTTTCGACGCGCGGTGGATATCGCTATTTTCTCACTTTTACCGATGACTTAAGTAGATATGGGTATATCTATTTAATGAAACATAAATCTGAAACATTTGAAAAGTTCAAGGAATTTCAGAATGAAGTGGAGAACCATCGTAACAAAAAGATTAAGTTTCTACGATCCGATCGTGGGGGCGAATATTTGAGTTATGATTTTCTCACGCATCTTAAAGCAAGCGGAATTGTTTCGCAACTCACGCCACCCGGAACACCACAGCACAATGGTGTGTCTGAACGCCGGAATCGAACCCTATTAGATATGGTCCGATCAATGATGTCTCTTACTGATTTGCTGTTGTCATTTTGGGGTTATGCATTAGAAACTGCTGCATTCACTTTAAATAGGGCTCCATCTAAATCCGTTGAGACGACATCGTATGAACTGTGGTTTGGTGCTAAACCTAAGTTGTCGTTTCTTAAAGTTTGGGGATGCGAAGCTTACGTCAAGAAGTTGATGCCAGACAAGCTCGAACCCAAAGCGGAGAAATGCGTCTTCATAGGATACCCTAAGGAAACTATTGGGTATACCTTCTATCATAGAACCGAAGGCAAAGTGTTTGTCGCAAAGAACAGTTCCTTTCTTGAGAAGGAGTTTCTCTCGAAAGAAGTGAGTGGGAGGAAAGTAGAGCTAGACGAGGTTGTTGAACCTTCTCTTGAATTGGAGAGTAGCGCAGCACCTGAAATTGATCCAGTGCCGCCTGCACCAATAATAGAGGAAGCTAATGATAACGATCATGAAGCTTCGGACGATGCTGCTACTGAACGTCGCAGGTCGACAAGGTCGCGTGCCCCTCCTGAGTGGTACGGCAACCCTGTCTTAACTGTCTTGTTAGTAGAAGACAGTGAACCTACGAACTATGAGGAAGCGATGATGAGCCCAGACTCTGAGAAATGGCTAGAGGCCATGAAATCCAAATTGGGATCCATGAGCGAAAACCAAGTATGGACTTTGGTGGACCCTCCTAGTGACCAAAAGGCCGTTGAGTGCAAATGGATCTTCAAGAACAAAACGGACGCGGATGGTAATGTTACCGTCTATAAAGCACGGCTTGTCGCGAAAGGTTTTCGACAAGTTCAAGGTGTTGACTACGATGAGACTTTCTCTCCCGTAGCGATGTTTAAGTCCATTCGGATTTTATTAGCAATTGCTGCGTTTCATGATTATAAAATATGGCAGATGGATGTCAAGACTGCGTTCCTCAATGGCAACATTGATGAAGAGTTGTATATGATGCAACCCGAAGGTTTTGTCGATCCTAAGGATGCTGATAAAGTATGCAAACTTCAGCGTTCCATTTATGGACTGAAGCAAGCATCTCGGAGTTGGAACCTTCGTTTTGATCAAGTGATCAAGAGCTTTGGATTTGTTCCAAATTGCTACGAAGCTTGTATCTACAAGAAAGTGAGTGGGAGCTCGGTGACATTTCTGGTACTATATGTGGATGACATATTGATTATTGGAAATGACATTAACATGCTTAACGATGTGAAGAGTTATTTGAACAAGTGTTTTTCAATGAAAGACCTAGGTGAAGCTGCTTATATATTGGGCATCAAGATCTATAGAGATATACAAAGACGCCTGATAGCTTTAAGCCAGAGTACATACCTAGACAAAGTTCTGAAAAGGTTCAGAATGGATAAGGCAAAGAAAGGTTCAGTGCCTATGTTGTCAGGTAAGATATTGAGCAAGGCTCAGTGTCCAGCTACGGTAAATGATAGGGAAGCTATGAGCAAAGTGCCTTATGCCTCGGCCATAGGTTCCATCATGTATGCCATGCTGTGTACTAGACCGGACGTGTCCAATGCTCTTAGTTTGACGAGCAGATATCAAAGTGATCCAGGAGTGGAACACTGGACAGCCGTGAAGAACATCCTAAAGTACCTAAATAGGACTAAAGAAATGTTCTTAGTCTATGGGGGTGATGAACAACTCGTCGTAAAAGGTTACGTCGTCGCTAGTTTCGACACCGACAAGGATGATTCTAAATCTTAGACAGGATACGTGTATATTTTGAATGGAGGAGCTGTGAGCTGGAGAAGCTGCAAGCAAAGCATGATCGCGGGATCTACAGTAGAAGCGGAATATATGGCTGCTGCAGAAGCGTCAAGTGAAGGAGTTTGGATCAGAAACTTCATCACTGAGCTTGGCGTGGTTCCAAGTGCATTGGACCCACTGGAGATATTGTATGACAACACTAGCGCCATAGCACTCGCTAAGGAACTAAGATATCATCCAAAGACCAAGCATATCAACCGCAAGTTTCATATAATCTGAGATTATATAGCAGATGGAGATCTGAAGATTAGCAAAGTACATACAGATCTGAATGTCGCAGATCCATTGACTAAACCTCTTCCATGTGTAAAACATGATCAGCACCTCAGTGCCATGGGTGTGAGATTATTGCCAAATGTAAACTAGATTATTGACTCTAGTGCAAGTGGGAGACTGTTGGATTTATGCCCTAGGCAATAATAAAGATGTTATTATTATAATTCTTGTTCATGATAATGTTTATATTCCATGCTAGAATTGTATTAAGCGGAAACTTTAATACTTGTGTGGTTTGTGAACAACACCATGTCCCTAGTACGCCTCTATGGACTAGCTCATTGATTAATGATGGTTAAGGTTTCCTAACCATAGACATGAGTTGTCAATTAATAATGAGATAATATCATTGGGAGAATGATATGGTGGACAGACCCAAACTAAGCGAAGCAATTAGATCGTGTCATTGTGTTCATCTTTGCGAAGCTTTCCTTATGTCAAATATTGTATTCCTTAGACCATGAGATAATACAACTCCCTGGTATCGGAAGAAAGCTTTGAAGTCATCAAACGTCATCCTATGAGAGGGTGATCATAAAGGTGTCTCTCAGGTGATCGGAAAGTACCTGTTGGGTTGTATGTATCGAGATGGGATTTGTCCCTCCCAAGTCGGAGAGATATACTTCAGGCCCACTCGGTAATCGATATCAACACCGCTTGCAAGCATGTGGTTAAGGAGTTAATCACAAAGTGATATCGGATTACGGAACGAGTAAAGTACTTGCTGTGAACGAGATTGAACTAGGTATGACGGTACCGACGATCGAATCTCGGGCAAGTAAAATATCGCGAGACGAAGGGAATATATATATGGGATTGATTGAATCCTGGCATCGTGGTTCATCCGATATGATCATCGATGAATGTGTGGGAGTCAATATGGGTTACCAGACCCCGCTGTTGATTATTGATAGAAGATCATGTCTGCATATTCTCGAACCCGCAGGATCACACACTTAACGTGTATCGACGCTAGGATAGATTGGATAATTGGTTTATGAGTTTTTGTTCGGAGTATCGGATGGGATCCGGGACATCACGAGAGGTTCCGGAGTGGTCCGGAGAATAAGATTCATATAAGGCAGTGCAGTTTTTGGAGTTCGGAATTGTTCCGGGTTAATCGGTATTGTACCGGAAGCTTCTAGAACATTCCGGAAGGGGACCAACGTGGCCCCACCTTCCAGGAGGGAGCTTGGGCCTATGAGGGAGTGCCCTGGCCGCATTGGGCCAGGGTCACAAGGCCCCATAGGGCCCAGCCGGCCAAAGAGGGTTTAAACCCTAGATAGAGCTTCTAGAAGGGGGGGGGGGTTTCCTTGCCCCCCACTCCTCCTCCTTGTGGCCGCCGGTTTGGGCTTGGGGAGGGGCTAGGGCTTCCGCCCCCCCTCTATATAAAGAGGGGTGGGGGCGCACCACCCCCTTACACCTTCCCCTCCAATCCTAGCTGCCCTGCTGCCCTCCTCTCTCCCTCCCGACTGTTTGTAGGCGAAGCCCTACTGCAGAAATTCTCCACCATATACACCACGCCGTCGTGTTGTAGATCCAATCCGTCTCTCCACCATACTTGCTGGTCCAAGGAAGGAGGAGACGTCGAGGTGCTGCACGTGTGCATCTCACGGAGGCACCGCCACTTGTGGTGCTAGATCGGATCGGATCGCGAGGAGGAGAAGCGAGTACGACTACATCACCCACGTTCCGACGAACGTTCCGCTGTGCGAATCTTCAAGGGTATGAAGATCTAATCCAATCTCTCTCGTTGTTTGCATCTCCTAGATTAGATCTTGGCTTCCCTCTGTTCGCATCCGTAGAAAATTTTGATTTACTATGCCGCGAAACCCTTCATGTTTCACCAACTGGAAGAAAAGATTGCACCTTGACTATGTCGTGAAAGAGAAGACTCCCAATTTCAAGAATATTCAGTTTGAGAAGATAAAACCATTCTGGGCTGAGTTTGTGGAATACAAGACATCAGAAAAAGCTAAGAAAATGTCTGCAACGAATAAGCTGAATGCTGCTAACAAGAAGTATCACCAGGGCTGGCATTCCTAAGTGGGAGAAACTGCGTGCTAAAAAGATCACCCCAGAGACAGACGATTGGGTAGAACGTGCAAGGAATTGGTTTTACGGGCATGGGGGCACGTTCGACTCGGAAGGGATGTGTATATATAACATACGACATAAAGAAGACCCCTTGACAATCGAGAGGATGAGAAAAGCAGTAAAGGCTGTTAAAGATGGGGACTTCATTCCCGATAGAGAGAATGATGAGCTCACACTCGCCCTTGGAAATAAGGAACATGATGGACGAACACGAAGCACAAGAGGCTCCCAACCATGGAGGACTGGGTTTCCCGAAGAGAGGAAGAAATATCCTGATAGAAGCCGTCAGAGGAGAAAGGACAGGGTGGAAGTTGAAGCAGATAGTCAGAAAGAGCGAATGCGTATAATTGAAGAACGAATAAAGCAACAACAAGATGAAATTAACGCACTTAAAGAGCAAAGTACTACCGGCCCATCTCAGCAGCACACTGCATTCGATGCTACCGGCCTATCGAATAATCGAAAAAGTAGTGTGGCTTCCACCGAGGTCCCGGGTGATGACAATGGCGATGACGATGGTGCACCGACGATGGCTCCTGTTGGCTACCCAGTGGATGATATCACAGAGATGACACACTGCGAGCTACATGTCAAAGTTGTGAACATATCAATGAAGGTGGCGGTCGGCTATGCCTTACCAATTGGACCCACACCAACTTACCACTGTCGTCCGGTTCCAGAGGGCTACGCTGTTGTCAGGGTGGATGAAATCATGCCCATCTTTGAAGTTTTGGATCTTGACTACCCTGCAGGTGAAGGGGATGTGACTGTACTGGGAGACGCAAAAAACGTCACCATTCTATGGCCAAAGGAATGTATCGTTCTTCGAAATCACACGCCAAGACCATCTTCGCCGCCGCCTCACCCGTCTCCAGCGAGGTCGTCGCCGCCGCGACAGCCGTCTTCGTCGCCTCACCAATCTCCGGCGCAGCCATCGCCGCGGGAGCCATCGCCGGCGCCTCAGGATAAAAAGCGTAAGCGTACCGCTACTCTGCGTCGTGGTAAGCGATCGCCGAAACATAAACAAGAGCCTCTTCAAAAAGTACCAAAGATTCCTCCCAAGAGAGCTTATGACTGTACTGAAGAGGAGACTGCGGCGATCGTTGATGCGAAAACGACAACGTTTTTCGCTAAGCTAAGGCGGCCGAAAGAGCCAGAGTTCCCGAGCACCAAAGAAGAAAAAGCCAAAGTGTTAAAAATGCTAAAGACTCTTCATCAACCCGAGCCAAAGCTGTCATCAGACTATAAGCGTTCTATTCTCAAGTCACATGCGGCACAAAAAGCCTCGAAGAGCAGTACTGATGCAAGCGAGAAATCTGTTGCCCAGCTCGGAGAACAAGCAAAACAGTCTTGCTCCCCTCTCGAGGTGATTTCCCAAACCAATGTGGGGTCGAGCAAATATGGGGCCGAACAGTAGTATGATCCAGAGGTAGTTGCACAATACGAAGAAGTTGCCGCTGCTCAAGGTATGAGTATTGCCCAGTACTTATCCCAGTTAGATTACTTCCCCGTGAGTGAAGTAGCATATAAATACCAGTACGACAAACCTCTCGTCAAACCTGAGGAGGTAAACAATCTTTCAACAAAAATGCGAAGATTACATAACTGGTACATGCATGCCACAAAGGCCGGGGCTAACTGGATAGTGCTGAGGTTTACAAAAAAGCATCATGGGAAATAAAAGGATGACATGATATCCATTGAATTTGATGAACTATTTCAATTATTCAATCAAGACGCCTTGGACAAATCGATCATCAGTGCCTATTGTCTGTAAGTACTAATTCTGTAATTAATTTAGTCTCCAGCTATCTCACCTTGTTTATTGCATGTATATAATCATATTGTAATATGCAGAATGAAGATTCCGAATGCAGCAGAGGACAAATCTATGACATTGGCTTCATTGACCCATATTGGGTTTATGAAGCTAATCTCAAAACAAGCCCCTAGGATACGGAGGATAATATAGTACACGCGTTAAGGTTTCAAGAAACCAGAAGGGAAATACTTTTCCTTACAACTTTGAGTGAGTGTTATTGTCTTTTATACACTTTCTATTTCACTTACTCGATGTTAAGTATATAATTGATTAGTTATGCATTCGGAGCTTCCACTATATTCTGTTAATCATTCAACTTGACAAAGGGCGTGTACTAGTCATGGACTCGAAACATAAACCCCTTGAGACGTGGAAGCACATGCAGATGCTTCTCCAGCGGTAATTCTAATCATTACGACACTATATCGGCAACGTTCGTGAATTTTATGATATCAAGTAATTAATAACTTCTTTTATTCGTTTTCTTCGCCGAGCAGCGCTTGGAAACGGTTCACCAACAAGGCTAGGGGTGTATGGAAAGAGGAGCTTACATTTCAACCATTAGATGTAAGCACCACTAGCTATATCCGCGCATCTCTTTGATTCTAGTTTTGATATAGTTATTATCATGCTTGATTATTATTTTGATTGAACTCTGTTCTCGTAAAGTGCCTGACGCAGGGACCAGGTAACAATCTATGTGGATACTATGTTTGCGAGTTTATCCGGCAGACGTGCGATGAGAAGGGCAGAAATTTAGAGCAACTTCACGTACGTAAACAATTTCTATAGTTTTTAATTACAATCAAATTGTGTTTAGTTTCATTCATATAGGCTGACACCTTTTTTAAATCAGATCGAACGTCTACGGGACGGTCTTCTACCAAAGGATCGCGTACGAGCAATTCAGAAGGAATTGACGGGATTCTTGGATGCAGAAGTCCTAAACCCAAAAGGGGAATACTATTCGGCTGTGTATAGACAATAGGGATTGTAAAAAAAGCAACTTTTGTATGTAGTGCATGAACTTGATCCTTGTATTGAATGTAATATTGTCATGATGATCTTGTGTAATATAACGGTTCCTTCATTGATAAGTGCAAAACACTAAATAAATAATAAAACAATCTAAATGAATTCTCTGCCGCGGCACAAAAAGTGACGAAAATGCTGCCGCGGCAACAAAATGTGCCAAAATGAATTCTCTGCCGCGGCAGAGAAATGGGTCAAATCTCGGCCGCGGCAGAAGATTATTTGTCCCGGTTCGTGTTACGAACCGGGACTAATGCTCCACCCCCCTCACCCTCTAACGCCGCCACGTGTACCCCCATTTGTCCCGGTTGATGGGGCAACCGGGACTAAAGGTTGGGGCTTTAGTCCCGATTGCCCCCGTCCCGGTTGGGTAACCGGGACTAAAGCCCCTTACCAACCGGGACCAATGGGCCTCTCTGCACTAGTGAATGTAAATTGGGCGTTTGTGAGCATATTAATCTGATTGCAATCTTACTTGATTGGAAATCATTTAATTTTGTATTGATATTTTTGTGACAATTTTAGACATAATTATGTAGAGTTCATGCGGGACTAGAGCTACACTATCATTTTGCTCAACGACATCCGGTTGTCACATTCATGATCGTCGTGGTGCTTCGATAACTCCCTTATACACAATACTAGACGAAAAGGCGAGCTTCGCCTCGCCGTCTACATGGCGTTGTACACATTGGGGCCGTTGATCTGTGATGTAGATAGACGACGTAACACGACCAACAATTTTATTGTCACTGTCCATGGCGGCACTCTAGAACTTCGCTAGCAGCCTAGCCTTCTCGATTGTCTCCTTCTCACCCTTCAACTTCTCACGTATCCTCTTAGAAACATACATAATCTGATGGTCATTTCTGCCAAAGAAAAGAATCCCTGCATAACCACAACTAAACAATAAGTGATCACTTAACAATGGTATATAATGTGTTTATATCCCAACACAAACTGTATTGTAAGGAAATTGAGGTGTGCTCAGATTTCAGATTATTTTGAATCAAAAGTAACACATACATAGAAGTGATAAGATACAAACTTGATCTGATACACATTTAGTTTTGAATATGTTGTCCACCTAAAAAACCGACATATTAAAGTTTGATCACACGCTTAAGCATGTCCTTGTAAATGACCAATCGTATGCCAAATAAAATTTAACTTCAGTCTTTGCCGCTGTAGTAAGGTGGTTACAGGTTAATTTGATCATAAGCAACAAAAAAATAGTTGAAGACACATACAACACTCACAAATCAACATAAGGGCAAGATTCCCTGGTAAATAAGCAAAATGTTTTCACAAGAGAGCAACATTCCTGAGTAAATAAGCAAGCTTATACTGCCCTTCATGCTCTCAATTAAAAGCATCATTTTAATAAATTAAAAAGGCAATCACTGTGAAAAATATGAGAAAAGAATTGATGAATCAATAAATAAGAATGCATATACGTCAGAAATCAACACTGTAGCAATCGAATTACAAACTGGGGTATCGCGTTGTGTTTCATCTAGTGTGAACTATAAGTTTGATTTTAAAATTGAAGTGCTACATTTCTGATACAGAATCCGAGAGGGATCAAGATACGATGGATAATTTGTTCAAACGTTGATCATGTTGCTAGGGGGAGAGGAGGCGTGTCATGCCTTGCCTTATACTGTCTGGCTCCCTCGGAAGAAATTACACCTACACAAACATACAAAATGTCAATTCAAGACAATTAAATATAATAAGACATGCACAGTCAACAAAGATAGTCGCGAAAGACATACCATCAATTTCTCTACCGGGAAAAGATTCATGAGTCTCTTAGACAGTGAGACACCTTTATTACTTTCACATGGACTCCTAGCATTCCACTACTACTTATCATCGCCCTGAAAATACTACATAAGGTCGTGGTTAGTAACGTTCAGAGATCGTATGAAGGTGCAATACATTTAGCTTCTTTAGCTGAAAAAACCTTTAATCATAGTAAGTCCTTTCGTATCGATACTTTAGATTTAACAATTGAAAACAGATAGGCTGCATAAGATCATACGGAATAGCATGGGACTCACAAGATCGCATATCACATCATGCTTTTGGTTATGAATAATTGGCATGTCAATGAAAACCATGCCTAGAATTTGCAAAGTGAGGCATTGAAAAAAAAATACAAAATATTAAGAGCATAATTATAGGCAGAACCGCAGAAGGCAAACAACCATAAAGCAAAAATTGTACATATATGAAGCTATTGTTGCATCTAGGAGCAAGATTTTATGCCTGAAATATAGAAGAAAACCGATGAAACCATATTGCAGAAGTTACCAAAATTACTTAGTCAGTTATTTTACTCCTGTAGTTTTACCTCTTTTATATATCAAAGAGTAGTATATCCTTCTGGCTTTTGCAGCGCAAAATGATGTGCATGGCTACAGTACTACACCTTACTTTCTATTGAAGCTCTAACTGCAAATCTTCTAAGGGATTTCCAGGTTATATCCCATGATAAAATTTTCTAGTTTGCAAGAAAGATGTACCGAGTATTTGCCAACATAAAAAAAAATGCTTACTTGTAACCGGTAGAACTATCTTCGCACACTAACACGACATCACTTTATTTTGAAAATCAAATGGCTTGAGTAGAGTGAGATAATCACATTTTACTAACATGGCTTCGTCGAAGATCATTCCCTTATCAAATAATCTAGCAGCAAGCTAAATTCTAGATATTACTATATATTGGTTCCTAAAAATGTTAACATAACCAAGCCTCTAATCCTAATACAATACCAAAACAGAGGAAATACAAAAACCTTGGAAATAGACTAAATACCAGGAGAAACGGCTATAGGAACTCATGTATGAGCTAGTGGGATGAAGCATCAATAAAATGATTATACTGTAGAAATAAAATATAATCTAAGTGGTCTGCGAATGTATAAACCTAATCAAGAAGTCTGATCCAATACGTTGAGTGAGAATAGTAGAAAACAAATGTAATATTTTAGATCGAAGATATTGAGTGGACATCAAATAAAACGATGGTATGCAAAACAATAACATATCGATTTGTGTAACCCTGCCACAACCACCTTTGTTACTATTCATATGTTGCCAAACTATATGAATCAATGGAGCCTGATAGAATTTATTTTGCTCCATACATTAATTGTGGAATGTCGCACACCACTATACGAGACAATAGTTTTGATCTTGCCACTTCTTTACTTCCTTTCAGCAAGCTTGTTATTACTTGAAATGGAAACTTCCATTGCTTTGAAACTACTAAAGCTTTTCCGTAAAAATAACTCCAAGTGTATGTATGGTAACATTCATTAATCTATGATAATAAGATACAAAATACAGAATTTCATCTCTCAAAGATGTGGGTAACATAGTTCTCTGAACTGTTTGTTGGTTTTCAAATGCAACAAAACAATAATTAGTAGACAATACCAATTTTATTGATCTATCAAGAGTTAATATATAATAAACAATGCCGAATAGCACGATGGTTTCTCTAGGATAATAATAAAGCAAGGGGTTAATGTTACTTGAGCAATCTAAACCTAAATCACTAATGCTAGGAGGTGAGCTAACTTTATAGGATAATAATAAAGCAAGGAGTATGAAGGGAGCATACACAAATTGGGGGACATGCACCAAAAATACCCTTTCATCATCCACCTTCATATAAAAAAGGATAGGAATTCAAAGTGAAGTATTATTTTTACCTAGAATAAAGCATCCATGCCTTGTCCCACTGTCTCCTTGCACGAACTTTAGTCAACAATCATAGCAAACCAGTGCACTTATGGAGAGCTATAACCAGCAATACGTTTTTGGTTCACCTTGGTTATAGGACCATCTATTATATCAGTCAGCTCCAGCTCCACCTCTCTTTGCGCTCGTTAAAATCGAGCGGCCACTGCATCAACAGATCGCCTGGGAATCGTTGCTGACGCCTAGCTTTATCCATTGGACTATCGAATCTGAGAGATAAGAAGGGAGTACGAACAAATAAAGGAGGGAGTAAAAATATTAGTCCTTCCATAGAAAACATCAGATTTGGAAAAGGAAAAAAAGAAGCAACCTCTACCTGCTCTCGATGGCGGAGAGGAGCGAAGAACTGAAGATGTTGGTGGTGCCGGAATTGTCTAGTGAGAAGTTTTGCAGACAAAGGACAACGACAACAAGGACGCAGGGAGGACCGGACTCCACTCAAACTGGCCAGAGCCGAGCTCCACCGCGTCCTCCCATGTCACCATCACATCTGAGCATACGGAACCGAGCAGAAACGACCATCTTCCTCTCCACAGGCATAGGAGGTGAAGCCGCCGCTCAGCCTGCACAAAGCCCGGCTAGGCTCCGTTCCCTGGACCTAAGGGCATCGGAACCGAACAGATTGGGCCGTGAACCATTGCGAGAGGCGGCGGATTGGACACCGGCGGTGGCAATCAAGGCGGGATGCGGCGGCTCTCTTGATTTGGTGGGCGGCGCGCTCGGGAGAGAGAGGAAGCATGGGAGGGTCGGGTGGGGAGGAGAGAGAAGATCCAGGCACGGTATTTTTCCAGCGTGAGGAGTACATGTTCGCTGTCTCAAGGGCCAGGGCACGTGCATAGGGCCCAGCTGCCTATCGGGATATGCCTCCCTCATGGTAAAAAAATCTAGATTAGCAGCCCTAATCTACGATGGTGACGACTCTGGTCCTAGGATCCAACGGTTGTAAATGCATGTGTCGGGAGTGGCCTCACCAAGATGGGTCAGCACCGGGCTTAAGCCATAGAATTATGTGCATGCTATTGGACACTATATGCTAATTACAACTTTCTTTAGAACTGAGAAGTTGACCATCAACAAATGTCCTGATAGAATCAAGCTCATCAACATTGGGGAGCCTATTCAACATGGGAGAGCAACAATCTTGGAACCAATCAATGGGATAAAATCTATCTCATGGATCCAGGCACCTAGCACTCTTGGGCCCAATTAATGGGTTGCTGCGACAGTGTGGTGAGTTGTTGGGTTGCTGAACAACTTCATGTTTCCCTTGTGTGAGTGATGATCCCACCATGCCGAGACCCATGAGAGCGGAGCGATGGATGGCTGCCCGCGGATCGTCGTCTGCTGGCTGAGTTGTTAGGAGGTAGGTTTGGGCGGCGACGAGGGCGGCTTGTGCAGTTTTGGTTTTGATATCCCCTGGTGAATCCACCGGCATGAATGATAGGTCCAAATCTCGGGCCAGCTCGCGCCTTTCGGCTCCAGGTATGCGCTGCATCTGTGAGGTACTCCTTCTTGGTTGTGGCCCTCCTGTGACGCTACCGGAATTGCGGGTGGAACTTAGCTGCGCTCGCGAAAGACTTGATTCATCGGTCAGCCTCTTCCTTTCATCGAGTTGCCTCCACATCTTGAGAAGGTCCCTTATTTTATGGTGGAGAAGATATTGGTAAGCCATTAGTTCCTCGCGCGTAGCATCTGTCGTCATATGTACTACATCCGAAACAACATCTTTGCCTTCTGCCATATTTTTGGCGCCGGCCGAAGTGTTAGCCGCTCACCATTACGTGCTCTTTCCCTTCCTTGCACGCCACGATTATTTGTGTGTGCCTCTTCCCTATTCTAACATTGTCTTGCATCATCATCCGAGAGAATATCATTGGGGTCAAGGATTGGGTCACCGTTGGAATCTCGCGATGTTGACGGTCTTTCTCCATCGATCACGCATACTTGGTGACATGCCATGTACATGTTGTTGGCGTCACTGTCAAAATCGTAGGAGACACTGTTGTGAAAACCAGTGAAATCCCATGGGTCCTGTTCTAGGTATGAGTTGGCCTTCCTGATTTCGAAGTCGATGCTTTCTTCAGATTCGTCGAGAATTAAGTTTGTTGGGTTCGAGCCGTGTGGTGGTGTTGATTGAGAATCTGATCCGAAGGAGAGACCATCATACAGATCATCCAGATCCCCCAGATCCGCAATATTTTCGTGGCTTTCTTGACGTTCGTCCTGGGCGCTGTAGTTATGGCCGACAGACCCGATTAGATCAGGGCCAAAAGGCAGAGGTTCTCGGCTTCGACGATGCGAAAGTAGAAGCACCCAATCACGAGATCTGTCTCCCGGCCGAAATTGTATACGGCTTCATGTGTAACATAAGCTCCCTAAAAGGGATAGCTTACCGCTTAGTACACGTATCCACTGTATTTTATGTTAGTTTTGTGCTTCATGAATTATTTTTCCTTTCAAAATCAACCACACATCAGGCGCTACTGGATCTTAGTTGGACACCATGATGTTAACATAGAAGTAGAACGCGTTGAACCCAGGTGCAGTCACCCTTACGCTCGCTAGGATCTCGCTTCCCCTGTCTTGTCTCAGCCAAGTGTGAATTGCATCACCCGTTCCGCGTGCTGTGATGATGTCTGTTCTAGTCATGTCTAGGTGTGTGGCACTGAGAAACAGTCCAGGTGCATTTCGGCGTGTGGTGCAAAAGTTGTTCTGGAGCTTTCAGTAAGAAAGGGCTTCTAATTTTTTGTTTGTTCAGAACAGGAGCATGCATGTAAGCTTTCGTTTCATTTCCTACTTGGCAGTGTCACCCTTTTTCTTCCACTTTTGCCATAGGCTGCATTTATATATCACGCCCAAGTTTTTCTTTTCTTTTGATAGGATCAAATCCAACGTTTTTTTTTCTTCTAGTTTTTTTTAGACAATTTTTTCTTCTAGTTAGCACTAGCCGATGAAATCTGCATTCCAAGCCTAACTATCGCAGGAATCTGGTCCATTCTTAATTTCTCGGCCCGCAGCAGAACGACAAAGCAACGTAGGCCGTACTAGTAAACCATGAGAAACTAAAGGGCCCAGAACCAGAATACAATGCCGAGTAATAACTACGCCGAATTGAATGTTCAGGCTAGGCCGGGACTGGGAGAACCCATCATCAGCCCGTCCAGTTTCCAAAGAACATATACGATTCGGCCCGTTTTAGCTCATCGGAAGTTCAGAACAAAGACATGACGGCACCTGGAGACGATGCTAATAGCTTGTCTCCAACCATACTCAGAATTGGGCATTCTTGTATTTTATCCTGGAATTGTTATGGCCTACAATTTTAAAACACAGGAATAGAAAAATACAGGAATTTGAAAAGTCACTAGTATAAAACAGAGGATTACAAAACAGAAAAAATCTGCAAGCTTAATTATTTGGATGAAACACAGGAAAACGCAGAAAAAATATCTCAATCCTATGCGAGTGAGTGTAAAAAATATGTTAGAGTGGATGTTCAAATTCCTATGGGATTGGGGTGTAGGAGTGCAATCTATAGGAATTTCAGAGGTGTGATTTTTTTTATCCAAAAAGCTTTCTTAGAAAAAAATCCTATGGTTTAATTTTCTCTATATTTTTTAATCCTTCAATCCAAAGAAGCCCTAATGCAAAGCATATCAGCAACTATGACACCACTGTTTGTTTGAAAAAAGAACACCACTATTCCAAGTTTATCGACTAGATCGCTGGCTAGGAAAACACAATGGCAGCAGCAGGCTCACGTGTAAGAGCAAGTACAATAAGATCTAATTAGATGGCTATAAGAATTAGAATATTATATTTTTTTTGCTTAGTTTGGTAAGTGAGAAGATGAGAGAGTAGAGAAGTGGCTCTAAACTCAACACGTGTTTCTAAGCATCTTGTGAGTATGTGAGGTGGACCATGTATTAATAAAGTATTATTTTTTCATCTACTTATTGTATATATTGGCTATTAGATTGGTTCTAATGACGTATCAACAATATATAGTCAGCAGCAGGCTTGACTATTGAGCTTTCTCTAAGCAGCACAAGACCATTATGGCAGGGGTGATGAGGTCCTAGAGATCTCGTTGCTTTGACCTAGCGTTGATTGGAATTCGCTCTGACTGGTTTTTTGTTTTTGGGTAAAACAGAGGACTCGCCGTCGTCATGTTCACCACCGCCACGGTAGCCTCCGAGCCAGCAGCCCATGGCTCAGCACGCCTCCGTGGCTCTAGCCACCACCTGTGCCACGCTCCTCGCCTCCGCTGTCTCCGCCTACTTCCTCTACTGATCCACCCACAAGGTCGATCCATCAATTATACATATTGTCATACGTCCATGCACATGCATGCTTGAACGGCATTCTTTAGCTAGCCATTTCCATGATTATTGTATTTATCTATCGTATACTACCTCCATTTCCTGATATAAGTATTTTTAACAAACTAAAACATCTTGCTAAAAGGCTTATATTATAGAACGGAGGGAGTACATAGCTCTCCTCTTGTTTATTTATTTGTAACACATATTCTGATTCCATTACCCATTACGTCAATGATGTGCTACATGTATTTCTATCGCTGAGTTAAGACATCTAGTACTTTTTGTGATGATTAGTAATTTCAAACATTTTGCCTTTTCTATTTGTCTTTCACCAATGCTTCCCAAAAGATTCGTGACCTTAGATCATCCATCAGTCCACCATGTCTTTCCCATGCTACAACAGACTCACTTGTGGCGGGGGATTCATAGCCATGCAAGTCAATGATTTCGAATGCGGTAGAATGGTGGAAATGGTTGGTGCCCACTATGATCCTTCATGCTCTGCATTTTTACCCAAAAGCTTTGCTCGACGGCAACAAAATCTATGTTCTAGAGTTGGGACACTAGGTTGTCACAAGATTATTGTGTTCGATTTGCCGGTCTCAAATTTATCCACTATGCAAACAGATTGTATCTATAGAGAAGTTATCTCGGGCCTCTCACACTTCCAGTATATATCGAATCCATGTCAAGGAGTTTTAACTTTACATCAGGCTCCATTTAATAAACCTTTACAGTGCTCGAGAGGCAACTGAGTGTCGCATCCAAAAATACGAATTAAAAGGTTCTTCTAATAGATAATACTGTAAAATCCTAGAGGCAAAACGAACCTAAATAGAGAACTCAAAACCCAACATAGCTTCACAACCTTTCGCCAATAGAGTTTTACTCCTCATCGGCAACTTTCAGCATGTGTCGATCCACCACCAACTTGAGCGAGTTTCCTTCTAACGTTTAGACAGCTCTTCAGTAGTGATCTTCCACGCCAGAGCTTCATCTGCATCTTCTAGATGGGAGTTTTGGGCCAGCTCCATGTTTGCACCAACCAGCTTCTCCACTGTCAACTAGGATCCGGCCAGGGCAAAGGAGGAGGATTTCGATCTAGTTGCTCTATCTTCCCCGCCATAGTGCTCAATTTTACTTTTGCATCTCCTGAGAACAGGACTTGTCACTAGGATATCATAAAAGCCACTTTCCTCCTGATCACGTGTAAAGCAACCTAGGGTGTTCGGTTAAAGTAGATGTCATTTCTAGTATTCCATAGAGTCCACGGGACTGCGGCATTGATAGTGTTATTAACATCTTGTGACTTCTTACATAGCCACAATCCAGCAATTGATTCAAAAGAAACATGATCACATGCATTGCTAGTAATCTTTCCTTTCTTTTTCCGAACCGTAGTTGCAATTGTACAATTAAAGAACACATGCAAGCAAGTTTCACTTTCAGAGCAAAAGGAACATGTGAGATCATCCACATATTGTCTCTTCAAAAGGTTATCTTTAGTGAGAAGTTTTTTTTGTGAGAAATCAACCATAGAAAGAAATGAATTTTAGGTGGAATTTTAATTTTTCAAACAACACGGGTATACACAGGCATATCTCCATAAAAATTGATAATTGCATAAAGAGAGCTAACACTATATACACCCTTGGATTCAAACATGGACATAATAGAATCTTCCTCTTCACTAAGGTGTAGAGTTTGAGCTATTTGTAGAAGTACATACCATTTAAGCAAGATCTCATGGCTATAGCATCTGCAAAAGGTAAACCTTTAGTTGTCCCCCATCCCAAAATTTAGCAACAGAAACAGTTTTTTCATTAACAATAACATAAATCTCCTAGTATTGAATAGTCGGGCTGGAAGAACCAAACCAATGATCCTCCCAGAACATGACTTTTCTACCATTACCCATTTTCCAATGGTAGTGTTTGCATGAGATGCTTGTTGTAAGATGATTTGAAATATTGTGTGTATCGCGGTAGTGTTGTGCTAGGGATCATAGTGGGGGATCTTTGTGCGTCCGCGTGGATTAATTTTGTTAAATCTTGAATTTTTTCTCTCTTGGCCTTATATATAGCGGTGTTGAAACTTTTTTGTATTACCGTTTACCGAATATACAATTTTTTCTACAAAAGTACTCCCTCCGTCCATAAATGAGTGTACTTATATCGACCCACTTTATGGGAAAACTTTGCAATATTTGTGGCACTAACTTAGTATCACTAGATAAATTTTAAAATAGAGTTTTATAATATAGCGATTTGATTTCATATATGTTGCTAAAAGTACACTTATTTTTTCTTAAGTGTTAAACAGTGGGAAAGCATCCCACTGCAATTTTTAAATTCCTACGATCCAAATTAATGGACTTAGATTTGTCTCGATTTGAATGTATTTAGACATGTTTTAGTGCTAGATATATCCAAACATAAAGAAATCTAAGTCCATTAGTTTGGTTCAGTGGGAGTATATAAATGATAATTTACAAGGTATTTACAAGATCAAGGATCAAACAAAGTACACCTATTTCAGGAGGGAGGGAGTACTTCCAGCCGTGTTATCAATTTATAAGAGCCAAAAGATGCCACCAAGCATGGATTTTGACTTCTTAATTCTTAATTGTGGGTCTAGTTAATTGTGTAGTACCTGCGATTGAAATGCAAACCTGAATCCATGCATGTGATTTTTGTTTTTTGTCTGTAAATGCAAGTTGATAGTAGATTCTAGGGTACCCTAGATTCTACAAGGGTATGCTCGAGCTCATGCATGATTTTGATTCGGATATTATCATCATGAAATATTTGTTATAAGGCAAGTGCCTAATCCAAGCTAACCGTGGACAATTTGTGTTTGTGGCATTTCTCCTTCTATTGGGAGAGTTTAACTGTATTGGAATACCAACTAGAAAGCAGAGATATCAAATATTTTTGTAAAAGAAATTCAATTTATATTTTTGTTGCTTTCTGGGAGAAGAAAAGATTTGAGGCGAATTCATTATTATATTTGTGTAGCATTTTTGGATGTAGATGTCAACATTGTGGAGGAGATACAAAAGCATATGATTATTGACTTATCTATTTTTGAAACATTAATGTTTCATCTCTTTGAGATTAACTAAATTCGTAATGGTATGCACTATCCTAGAGAGATCAGCGTTTGCTAATTATCCGCTTTGCCCATATTTATAAATAACATTTTTTAGGTCGTTCACATATAGCCTTGGTTTCAGGTGAAAGAAGTATGCCCACAACAGTGTCCATCAAACTGACGAACTAGAGAACAAAACTAAGATGTCTGACCGCTCAATAGGGAGTGGAAATCAGTGTCATTCTATATGTACAAAATAATTTATAGTTTTTATACTTGTTTATAACTCATTTTGATTCATAATTAGTTGATAACATGTTGTGCTAAACTTAAAAAATGTTATCTAATAAAAGTCATGGTTTTATTTAACACATAGCGCTTTAGAAACATATTGAAACCATATTGTGTCAAACATAATAAAAATAAAAATAAATCACAAATTCATCCTAGATTATTGTGTCGCAATCGAATGATTATAGTATATATCTAGCGCGTGTACGGTTGGTAGATACCTCTAAGTTGTAATGGTAAAGAATATCTTAGTGGATATCGACATGGCGCCAGGACTCCTAGCGCGATAAACCACCATTGTACTCTTCGAGATATCACAAGAAAAGCATCACAGGGTGGGTAGGATGAGGATCTAATCTATCACAGGAGTCTAAATCTATCTATATATATCATATTTGTTTAGCCATCTCCAACAGGCTAGTGTGTTACAGACACCAAATCGATCAGTTTTGGTTTGTTTGAGTCCGGGAAGGATAGACATCCACGGATTGTCCTCCCCTGTCCGGTTGTGATCCCAACAGGGATATCCATTTGTCCTACCATTTTTGGCCTCCTTGGCCATTCCTCCCGCCATTTAGGCCTTGTTGGCCACTTTCGGCAACCTAGACCACTTATCAAATCATTTGAACACACTAGTTTAAATAAAGTGGTCACACCGGCCATATAAACAATTTAAATAAGTGGCCAACACCGGCAACATAAATAGATCAAATAATTCAACACATGAATAGAAAACAATTCAACAAACAAAGCGAGAAGAATATGCAGTGATCACTCGCCTCGTATGTACATCATCTTCATCTCCTCTTCTCGAGCTAAACTATTTGGTCGACATCCATCTTGCTCTAGTCCGCCATCATGACCTCGTTCTCCTTGACGAGTTGTTTGAGTTCAACTTTCATTTTCTTGAGCTCATATTCCTTGGAAAGTTGTTGGGCATTGGTGCGCCTAGTTGATGTAGGTGCGCTTCATCGGGAAACCCCAAGAGCAAGGTGTGATGCAGCACAGCAGCAAGTCTTCCCTCGGTAAGAAACCGAGATTATCGAATCATTAAGAGGAAGGAAACGTCACACAAGTGTTGCAAGCAACGTGGAAACCTGCACAACACAAACTCAAGACTTTGCCCCAACGAACAGTGAGGTTGTCAATCTCACCGGTTGTTGTAACAAAGGATTAACTATATGGTGTGGAAGGTGATGATGGTTTGCAACAAGTATACAGTAAAATATGTATCAATGGTAAGGATTGGACCAGGGTCCATAGTTCACTAGAGGTGCTCTCCTTAGATAAACAACATGGCATGAAGGGTAAACAAATTACAGCAGGGTAATTGACAGAAACCGAGCAAGGCATAACAATGCAATACTAGACAAAAAGATCCTATGAGATTCGATTGGGCAATACAACAATATACATAGACCGCCATCCAACTGCATCTATGACTAGAAGTCCACCTTCAAGTTATCATCCGAACCCCCTCCGGTATTAAGTTGCAAGCAACAGACAACTGCTTTAAGCAAAGTGTGTAAGGTAAACAATCCACTTGTTCCATGAACAAGAGACCGTTGTATTCTCCCTAGTGGGAACAACACATCTACAACCGAAGATATTTCTGTCGCTTCCCTTGGAAACTAGAGGCATGAACCCACTATCGAGCATAAATACCCCCTCTTGGAGTTAGTAGCAACTACTTGGCCAAGATAGGTACTAACAATGGAGAACATGCAAGATCACAAACAACACAGACATGATAGAATCAAATAGACAAAACCATTAATCAATCTGACATAGTAATCTCAATATCCATCGGATCCCCGCAAACACAACATGCATGATTACCAATAGATTAGATCATGATCATGAATAGAGCTCACAAGATCTATACATGAAAAAACAAAGGAGGAGATACAACCATCTAGCTACTACATGGACCCGTAGTCCAAGGTGGAACTACTCACACTTCATACTGGAGACTGGCATGATAAAGAAGAATGCCTCCGGGATGATCTCCCCTCCGGCAGGGTGCCGGGAAGAACTTCAGATCCCCCGATCTAGGGACGATGGTGGTGGCGGCTATAGAAGGTTTCGTGGAGTTTTGATCAGGTCCTAGGGTTTTTGCATCGGGGGCTTCTTATAGGCGAAGGGGCGAGCCAGGGGGCACACCCCGCCGAGGCGTGGTCAGGCTTGGTCGCGCCTAGGGGGATATGGCCGCCCTGTGGTGCCCCTCCGTCTCGTCTTCTGGCTTCGTGTCGCCCACGGTAAAATATTGACTTTGGCTTTTGTCACGTCCAATTCCGAGAATATTGATTTTCTGCCTTTTTGGAACCAAAAACAGAAGAAAACAAGCAATTGGCACTATGGCAACTTGTTAATAGGTTAGTTCCAGAAAAGATATAAAAACACCTCAAAGTGTAGACGAAGCAAAGCAAGTAGATACTAAATAATAATGGAGCATTAAAAATTATAGATACATTTCCGACGTATCAAGCATCCCCAAGCTTAACTCCTGCTCGTCCTTGAGTAGGTAAGTGATAAGAGAATAATTTTTAAGGTGACATGCACCATCAAAACCAAGATCAAACCATTTGCAAGCATTGAAAGTTAGGATCAAAGAACTCTATACATGTGCATGAAAGATGGAGTTCTAACAATAAGACAAAGTAACTATGCATGCAACATGAAAGGCTACAAACAAAGATCATAAATAAAATGCATTGAAAAACGTTTGTTTGTTTCACATATAGAAAACATGGCATAGTGTCATTCAGCTTGTCCCTCATAGAGTAGCAAATAGATGCATATGATACCTTCAAAGTTCATAAGAGTGACTAGATACAAATAGCACAAGAACAAGTAATATCACAATATGCATCAATCAATAAGTTTTGGGACACTGCACATAGAACTACGAATGACAACTATGCTCTCTAAATGGTGCCTAAAGGTAGAAGGTGGAGACTCAACATAATAGTGGAAGAAATGCCCTTCATAAGGGAAGCAGGGATTTCAAGTTTCAAAAAGAGCTTCTAAAAATTACGGTATTGGTTAACTTTCAGCCCTCATTGCCCCTATCATAAGCATCTTGAAGTGATTAAAGTTAAAGTGAACAAACTATGGAGTATATGCTTGACAAAGTATAAGTTGGGAATCTCAAGTCCCTTGAATACGAGGGCCAGACCTCATGCTACTCAACTTCAGTCACCTGTAAGTTCTTATCATAGTAAGTACATGTGTATCATAGAGAACCGCCAACAGAGTACCCCTTGCACATGGTACATGAGCTATCCCATAACCAAAATGATAAGGCAAGCAGACAATGAGCATCTCGGCAATCTTTTTATTTACTATGTGCATAGCTTTTTATTGAGGATGCTTCATAGATAGCTCATTATGGTGATGCTGCAAGTTTCCATCATGATTAGGCATGGCTTAGGCTAGCGGCGCAGGCGTTTCTCTAACACAAAATACATAACTCCATGGACTTACAAGCTCCCTCTTTATTTCACACCGGTGACATCCATAGATAAAAGAGCATGATACCAATTGTGTACAAAGTACAAGTGCAATGTTGAAAATATTCTCCATAACAACATGGTTCTGCTAATTCCAACGTATAAGTGCAAGCATATACAACATAGACGACACAATGGTTCAATTTTATTAGGGGCAAAGAATATAGAGTGTGCCATCAAGTTTATGAGGGCTTTAATTACTAATTTTTCACATAACAAAATACTTTTTAATTGGAAGATAGCTGAAAACAAGAATATACTTGGAATGGTGTAACGCACCATGCATAGGAATTTATAGTGGACACTTTGGAATAACTTGGTTTCTTCGGAGTTGGAAGTATGAGTAAAACTTACTCATACAAGTGGAGGCTAGCAAAAGACTGAGAGCAACCAACTAAGAGAGCAATAATGGCCATAATCATGCAGAGCAACAAAACATTACTAATCAAAGCATAGAGTGGTACTACAAGTCAATGACTAAATGATGATAAAGGCTACGGTGACTTGTTCATAGTCACAACATGGTGTAAGCATGTGCCAAGTCAACCCAAACAAAGCATCAAAGGAGAATACCATAATGCTATGCTTTTGTATGCTAAAACAACACATGATTCTTTTAAGGCACACTAAACAATCCTAATTGTTTGGAAGAAGACATGCTACAGCAATAATCACTAAGCATAAGGTTAAAACAACACCTAGCATGTCATGCTAAAGTCTAAGTCATAGTCAATGCAAGCTCCTCTTGCACTTCCAAGCAAGAACTTTCTACTCCTTTACAACTTATTTGAAACAACACAGCGAGAACGGTGATCCAAACTACTTTATTCAAGCAAACTAAACAAACTAAGCAAAGCAAACTAAAACTAAGACGCTCCAAGAAAAACACAACAGTGCATGAAACAATAAAAATGAAGTGTCTAGACAGACGTGAGCTTTTTATTGATGAAGAAGGGGATGCCTTGGGCATCCCCAAGCTTGTACGCTTATACCTCTTGGATATTTCTTGGGATGACACCGGGGTAGCATCCCCAAGCTTGAGCTTTTGTCCATTCGTCTTCTCATTACATCATTCTCTCTCTACACCTAAATTTTTTCCTTCATACAAAACTTCACACAATCTTCATTAGCAACATTAGTGTATTCAAAAGATAATAGACCTTTGGGTTTATCTTTGGAACAGCAAAAAAATTTACTAAAAACACAAGCTACTATAGCAACTCCTTCAAAAAGCTCAATTCCCCAAAAAAGAACTCAAAAAGGAAACAATAAAAAGTAAATGCAAATAATGGCAGAAATCTGTCAAAACAGACCAGCAAGTATAAACCGATTTTTTCGAAAATCTTCTGTTTCTCAAATCAAAAAGTGTTGAACTAATTAAATTTATCTAACATACTGGGGGATTTATTCATAAATTTTCAGCTCCATCCGACTTACAGAGACTCCTCGCGAATTTTTATGGTGGAGGAAATAAATCTGTTTCGGGACAGCAACTCTCCAAATCTTACTTCCCTCTCATTAGAGGTTATTCTTGGCACAAAAAGCAAACAAAAAGAATAAGGAGAGGTCATTACTGAAATAATAACTTCCAAGACTCAACTAAACTCTTGGGTTATCTCCCAACAAGTACTTTTTTTAACGCCTTTAAGTTAGGCACAAGAAGCAAGAAATCAAGTATTTTCAAATGAGGAATTGAGATCAATACTTGCAAAGTCTTCAACTATGAGAGGTATCTCATCCAAATGAGTCTTGGAGGATCCCTTCTCATTTCTCTTTGGTTTACTATTTTCATCAAAAGGATTTTCAGGAACAATCCAATCAAAATTCTTTTCAAAGGCCTCATGCATCCCAACAAGCTTAAAGGGTATGGGTATCTTAAATTCCTCTCTAGGCTTGGTTTTATCAGAAGTACCCACAACATCTACACATGATCCTAGCATATTGAAACACTCAAAGACTTTTTTGGCTTCCTTAGCAACATCATGGAACTCTTTGAGTAAAGTTTTAAGAATAAATTCTCTATTTTCAGCATTCTTTTCTTCTTTTAGTTTTAGGAACAAAATTTGCATCATGGGGTTAAGGCTAACAAACCTAGCCTCCAACATATGAGCAAGTTCTGCTATAGATCTATCCTCAATATCCTCATGCTTGCTAACGTGATTAAAGAATTCTTTTATATTATCCTTTCCAATTATGGAGCAACTACCTATAGAAAGGTCCTTCAGGGTGAACTTGGGGAGCAACATGGTGATCAAGGGCAAGGTGGCAACTAGAGTAGGAACTATTTTTTGTGTTTTTGATAAGAAAAAGCAAACCAAACTAAACTAATTTTTTTTGAGTTTTTGATAAAAAGAGGCAAACAAAACGAGCAAAAGAAACTAAGCAAACTAAAAACAAAGTAAAGAGAAGGGTTGAGGAGGACTCCCCTTGTGAAGACGTCCTTAGCCTCCTGGCAACGGCGTCAGAAAACTTTTTGGTGCGCCTAGTTGATGTAGGTGCGCTTCGTCGGGAAACCCCAAGAGTAAGGTGCGATGCAACACAGGAGCAAGTCTTCCCTCAGTAAGAAACCGAGGTTATCGAACCAGTAGGAGGAAGGAAATGTCACACAAGTGTTGCAAGCAACGTGGAAACCTGCACAACACAAACTCAAGACGTTGCCCCAACAAACAATGAGGTTGTCAATCTCAACCGGTTGTTGTAACAAAGGATTAACTCTATGGTGTGGAAGGTGTTGATGGTTTGCAGCAAGTAAACAATGGAAGATGTATCAATGGTAAAGATTGGACAGGGGTCCATAGTTCACTAGAGGTTCTCTCCTTAGATAAACAACATGGCATGAAGGGTAAACAAATTACAGCAGGGCAATTGACAGGAACTGAGCAAGGCATAACAATGCAATACTAGACAAAAAAATCCTATGAGATTCGATTGGGCAATACAACAATATACATAGACCGCTGTCCAACTGCATCTATGACTAGAAGTCCACCTTCAGGTTATCATTCGAACCCCCTCCATTATTAAGTTGCAAGCAACAGACAACTGCTTTAAGCAAAGTGTGTAAGATAAACAATCCACTTGTTCCATGAACAAGAGACCGTTGTTTTCTCCCTAGTGGCAACAACACATCTACAACCGAAGAGATTTCTGTCACTTCCCTTGGAAACTAGAGGCATGAACCCACTATCAAGCATAAATACCCCCTCTTGGAGTCACTAGCAACTACTTGGCCAAGATAGCTACTAACAACAGAGAGCATGCAAGATCACAAACAACATATACATGATAGAATCAAATAGACAAAACCATTAATCAATCTGACATAGTAATCTCAATATCCATCGGATCCCCGCAAACACAACATGCATGATTACAAATAGATTAGATCTTGATCATGAACGGAGCTCACAAGATCAATACATGAAAACACAAAGGATGAGATACAACCATCTAGCTACTACATGGACCCGTAGTCCAAGGTGGAACTACGCACGCTTCATACCGGAGGCTGGCATGATGATGAACAAGGCCTCCGGGATGATCTCCCCTTCGGCAGGGTGCTGGGAAGAACTTCAGACCCCCTGATCTAGGGACGATGGTGGCGGCGACTATAAAAGGTTTCGTGGAGTTTTGATCGGGTCCTAGAGTTTCTGTATCGGGGGCTTCTTATAGGCGAAGGGGCGAGCCAGGGGGCCACACCCTGCCCAGGCGCGGTCCAGGCTTGGTCGCGCCTAGGGGGTCTGGCCTCCCTGTGGCGCCCCTCCGTCTCGTCTTTTGGCTTCGTGTCGCCCACGGTAAAATATTGACTTTGGATTTTGTCCCGTCCAATTCCGAGAATATTGATTTTCTGCCTTTCTGGAACCAAAAACAGAAGAAAACAGACAACTGACAATGTGGCAACTTGTTAATAGGTTAGTTCCAGAAAAGATATAAAAACACCTCAAAGTGTAGATAAAGCAAAGCAAAGTAGATACTAAACAAGCATGGAGCATAAAAAATTATAGATACGTTTCCGACGTATCAAGCATCGAGCTCAACTTCCCTTTGCTTGAGCTCAACTTCTTTGGCCCTAACTTGGGCATTAAAACTCAACTTGTTTTTGTTTGGGTTTGGCAGCCTGCCCTCTAGTTGGCTCATTTCGTGGTCTCATTGTCCCTCTACTCTGGCGTCAACTTTTTCTTCGGCTTGAGCGAGTCCACGACAGGTGCAGTGGCGGTAGCGATAGCGGTGGCCTGCGGCGCGTCCTCCATGGGTGCTAGGGCTTGGACATCTGCGGGTGGGATGGACATGAGAAGATGAAAGGTCAAAATGGAGCGGGGTGCCGCTGACAGGAGGTTCTGACCCATACAGGATGAGGACACGAGCGGAGCCGAACAAATTGCAAACGAGGCCCAAATTAGGTGATGGTCTATTTGAGTCGCACCCTCGGGTGCTAAGTTTGCTGTCCGCTAGGGCCTAAATGGATAACAATTGTCCGATTACGTCGGCCCTTTGGAGATGGGCTTAGTTGTTCATTTTTGTTCAAGGACGTCTATGAGATTTCCTAGAAAAAAAGATTGTCTATGAGATATTTATGTCATAATTAAACCGTCTTTTGACAATAGACATATATTTGAAATAGTATGCTTAAATATTTCTAGAAAACATTGACATTAATAGAAATATATTGTTCTATCCACCAAAAGTAATGCTTGTCGGGGAACATTCGAATTGGCAAAGATTTTTTTCTATTGAAAGAAGTCAAATACTCACTATGTTCACTATTGTAACGAAGTGGACAATAGATACACGCCAAAATAAGGATGGCAATGGGTAGGATATGGTCAGGGTAGAGCAATACCATACACATACCCGTGTAGCCAATGGGTACAAAAACTTACCCATACCCGTACCCGCGGGTATAAAACTTTACCCATACCCATATCCGGCGGGTAACCGTACCCATTGGGTACCCGGCGGGTATATCCAATAGTATACAAGTTATTCAAAATTTTACTTTCATCAATAGCATATTTGAAAAAAGACAATAATTTCTACTTACTAATAGTAGACGAGTACATGAAAGTATTAAATTAAAGTTTAGAAGTCGCAATCTCGTACTCGTCCCTGGGCTTGTCGGCCGCATAAGTTCAAACTCTATAGATAAGTTTGATATGTCAGTTTAAATGGGCAGAGTATGGGTATACCCATGGGTACAAGTCTATACCCGTGTCCGTACCCGTGACTAACGGGTAGGGTATGGGTATTACCCATTGGTATAAAAGTGTGCTCATATCCTACCCATACGGGTACGGTACCCGTGGGTACCCGTACCCATGGGTAAAATTGTTATCCTTACGCCAAAATGAGTGAACCTATATGTCTACATACATGTATTTTAAAAAAAGACTAGGATGTTTTACATTAGTGAAAGGTGCACATGAACACATGACATGCATACCACAAGTGTTAAATTGATCCCTAGCTAATCATTCGGGATCGATTGCTCGTGAGAAGGGTTTTACTGGAAAGTGCATACGGCTTCATGTCTCCTAGAAGGGGTAGCTTACCACTTTGTACACGTATCCACTATATTTTGTGTTAATTTGAATAATTATAGGATCTATTAAACAATTTTGAATCTGAACTTTTTAGAAAATCCTAACATTTTCAAGTCTAAACACTTTTCAGAAATTTCTGAACATTTTTCCTTATAAATAAAATAATTAAAGTGAAATGAAAGAAGAACAGAATTTTTTTTACAGAAAACATAAAAAGGTAAGAGAAAACAGAAACAGAAAATAAATAAAAAAGAGGAAACCGTATATGTAAATGGGCCTGCCCAGGACGAACATCCTTCAGTCGGAGCGCCAAATACGGTTAGTCCGTGTATCTACCTGTCCTCAAACCCACTAGGCCTTGGGTCGCGGCCCTATCGGCAATGCCACGAGGCAAATCATTCCCGAGTACGGGTCGAGCAAATCACGCATTCATTCCAGCACATGCAAGCATGGCATGTTTAAGCAAGCCGCAGCAGCGCGCCGCACGGCTCGCCCTGTGTAGTTCTACCACCATGAATAGCGCACATGTACTGCTGCCTCGCTGGCCGCTGCCGATCGATCTCATCATCGTCGCCGGTCAGTTTGTCCAGTCGCACTGCTGCGTACCGTACGTGATGGTGCGGCCGCTGTTCCATGCGCTGCGGCTGGCGGCCACCGGCGACCGCTACAGCGGCGGCGTCGTTCTTCTACGGCGCCGTGCCCATATCTACCTTATCTCTCACTTGAGTCCACATCCTTGTTCGCAACATATCCATGCATATCTATCATCAGCTTACAGGTAATCTAATCGCGACACTGCCTGGGAGGGGAAAATTAACATTTTTAGAATGATGCAGTTTGTTTTGTTTCTTTCTGTTAGACGGAGGAGAAGCAGGCCATTGGATCCACACCCTTGTGAATGGTTGACCATCTACATTTCTTTTATTTTCCATCGTACTGCTCGCAAAGAACCATGACCAAAAGGGTGAAGCGTGAGGGTCCCCCGTCAATTTCCTTCCCGAAAAGACTAAAATTTGCAGCGGTCGCTTTACTTTCCGCTGCACTTTGATTGACTTTTCATTTTTATTGCAACCTTCTGGACTTACTTTCACCTTTAATAAAGTTGAAAATTCTCTCTTCCTCACACACAGAGAGAGACATCTCTCCCCTCTCTCTCACACAGGCACAGACACAGGCAAAAGATGCGAAAGAAAAGAGAGCCCCAAAAGACTCAAAAGGATAGGAAGGGACTGTGTGCCCAGTGCGTAGTGTGCGAAAGGCGTGAGGCAATGCACGAGGAGAAGGGACTGACACGTACAAACGGGGGGGCACTTTGACAGCAGCAGTCAAACCCTAATGAATTATTATTCCGTTCTGCTTTTAACCCCGTGAATCCAAGTGTGCAATCGTCGGGTAAAGCGGTTTTTGGCCACTGCCCCTGCCCCTGCCCGGATGGGATTTGGCGAAAGATATTGTCCCTTGTCCGCACGTCAAAGCGGACCAGCTGCATGCCCCTGCGTTTCGGAAAAAGCAAAGCTAGCGCCCCCGCGCCCTGCGCCTGGCCTGGGTATATATTGCTGAGGACAATCCATTATGCTACACACGATATTACAAAGCAGAAAATACTGTATTAAGTTTAACTGCATGGTGATTGTCTACATGTAAAGATACAGAGAAAAAGAGAGAGTGACATGTCTGAATAATTGTGAAGATAGTGAGAGGCAGATAAAATTTTGGATTTTTCCTGGAGAGCGGCGACTGAAATGTATGGGAATCTGCAACCAGACGAACAAACCTGCTGCGACTTGGCCCACTATCACCTGTTGATCGAGAGCGCGGCGAGAGTTTTTTTTTTCTTTTTGCCAATAGGGGAATACAGATAGGAAGAGAGGATTACACATCTGAGCAAAGAGAGTAAACTGATAGTAGAATGTGGGGGTGGGCATTCGGTTTTTTCGGTTAATTCGGTTCGGTTTTCGGGTTTTTCTATAATTCGGTTTCTATAAAATAGGCACCGAAATTATTTCGGTTTTCTAATTAATTGATACTTCGGTTAGTGGACAATTCGGTTCGGTGTTCGGTTTTTAACCGAACTTCTGGAAATAACAATATTCTGCCATAATTTATGTAGATCCATACGAGCTAAACCACTCATCGGCGCACCGGAAGCAACCTCCAGGTCGGCGAGTACCTGAAGCAATACATGGCTAGCTGATGTCTTGAATGCATGTGTAGAAAAAGAACATAAGAAGCATGATGTCTATCTTGCTCGTTCAAAAAAAATGATGTCTATCTTCCAAGCCGTATACATTCAACAAATTGTATGTATTGAGAGTTCAGCTAAAATACATGATTATATCCGAAAGATGAAAACAATTAAAAGGCTTCTAATAAAATTCATAGACACAATTAACAGTTAAACCACGAACATGTACGTGCATGTGGCTGGAGACATACGTACATATATGAGTTGTTAAATCACGAACATGTGGCTGGAGACATATGTACATGCATGGGCTGCCTGGCGGCTTTTGCATGCATGTAATTTTGTCGCATGAGCTAGTATCTACGTACAGTAATGGACGACTGAGACAGAATCACAAATATATTTAGCTCTGTCACGTATATTTTTCGGTTTATACGGTTATTTCGATTAACAGAGAATCAAAACCGAATTAATATTTATAAATTCGGTTAATCATATTTACTAACCGAAATTAGTTTCGGCTAATTCGGGTTCGGTGTATTCGGTTTCGGTTCCGGTTAATTCGGCTTCGGTGTTTGGTTTCGGTTTTTTATGCCCACCCCTAGTAGAATGTAGGTCATCTCTAGCGGCATGGTCGAATTAGGACTTTCAACTGGCCCAATTCAGTACGTTTGGAATGGATCCGTGACAGGAAACGGGTTGCGGTCTCGCCGCTCAGGACGATGCGCCCAGCGAGGCCATCCATTTGGTCCGCAATACCTATTTTGGCCAGCTTGGCCAATTGGCAATTTTATATGAACTTTTAACCAAAGTAGGCACACACAAATAGAATAGGCTACTAAATTAAGTTTCAAACACGTGTCACTGCACCTCAAGCACACCACAAAAACTGGCAAGTTTCTTCCAAATATGCAAAATAAGACAATTATCATATAACATGTCCAAAATACGGCATGTTTCTCCAAAATGGTATTCATCTATGCCATTGGCATTTAAGCATCACGAGCTCGGACAATCTTTTTCTTCTTCTCGATTCAAACCCTTTGTTTGGGTCAGCGATGTGTTGGGGGAAGATACACAAAAATCTGTTTCGGGACAGCAACTTCCAAAATCTTACTTCCCTCTCATTAGAGGTTATTCTTGGCACAAAACGCAAATAAAAAGGATAAGTAGAGGTCATTAATGAAGTAATAACTTTCAAGACTCAAGAAAACTTTTGGATTTTCTCCCAATAAGTACTTTTTTAACGCCTTTAAGTTAGGCACAAGAAGCAAGAATCAAATATTTTTAAATGGAGAAGCATTAAGATCAATACTCGCAATCTCTTCAACTAGGAAAGGTATCTCATCCAAATGAGTTTTAGAGGATCTCTTCTCATCTCTCTTTGGTCACTACTTTCATTAAAAGGGTTTTCAGGAACAATTCAATCAAAATTCTTTTCTAAGGCTTCATGCATTCCTACAAGTTTAAAAGGTATGGTTATCTTAATTTCCTCTCTGGGTTTGGCTTTATCTAAAGTACCCATAACATCTACACATGAGCCTAGCATATTAAAATGTTTAAAGACCTTTTTGGCTTCCTTAGCAACATCATTGAACTCTTTTAGTAAAGTTTTTAGGATAAATTCTCTCTTTTCAGGATCCTCTTCTTTTTTAGTTTAAGAAACAAAATTTGCATCATGGGGTTAAGGTTAACAAACCTAGCCTCCAACATATGATCTAGAGAAGCTGCAGCAATTTCATAATTAGGAGCAAATTCTGCTATAGATCTATCCTCAATATCCTCATGTTTGCTAACATGATTAAACAATTATTCAATATTTTATATCCCAATTATAGAGCCACTACATATTGAAAGGTCTTTCAGGGTGAACTTGGGAATCAACATGGTGAGCTAGAGCAAGGTGACAACTAGGGTAGGAACTAATTTTTTTTGTGTGTTTTTGAAAAGAGAAAGCAAACCAAACTAAACTATTTTTTGGAGTTTTTGACAAAAAGAGGCAAACAAAACCAAGCAAAAGAAACTAAGCACAACAAAAACAAAGTAAAGAGAAAAGGTTGTGAAATACTCCCCTTGTGAAGCCGTCCTCAGCCTCCCCGGCAACGGCGCCAGAAAATGTCTTTGATGCGCTCAGATCCCTATAGAGCTTCGTTAGGAGACCCCAAGAGGAAGGTGTGATGAGCACAGCAGCAAGTTTTCCCTCAGTAAGAAACCAAGGTTATCGAACTAGTAGGAGGAATGAAACGACTCAAAGGTGTTGCTAGCAACTTGGAAACCTGCATAACACAAACTCAAGACATTGCCCCAACGAACAGTGAGGTTGTCAATCTCACCGGTTTGCTAAAAACAAAGGGTTAACTATATGCGGAAGGTAATAGTGGTTTGCAGAAAGGTAAACAGTAACAGTGGAAGATGTATCAATGGTAAAGATTGGACCGGGGTCCATAGTTTACTAAAGGTGTTCTCCTTAAGATAAACAAACATGGCATGCTGGATAAACAAATTACAGCAGGGCAATTGACAGGACTGAGCAAGGCATAACAATGCAATACTAGACATTCATGATCCTATGAGATTCGATTGGACAATACAACAAGATACATAGATCGCCATCCAACTGCATCTATGACTAGTAATCCACCTTCAGGTTATCATCCAAAACCCCTTCAGTATTAAGTTGCAAGCAACTGATAACTGCTTTAAGCAAAGTGTGTAAGGTAAACAATCCACTTGTTCCATGAGCAAGAGATCGTTGTTTTCTCCCTAGTGGCAACATCACATCTACAACCTTAGAGATTCCTGTCACTTCCCTTAGATTAAATAGAGGCATGAACCCACTATCGAGCATAAATACCCCCTCTTGGAGTCACTAGCATCTACTTGGCTAAGATAGCTACTAGAAACGGAGAGCATGCAAGATCACAAACAACACAGACATGATAGAATCAATAAGACAAAACCATTAATCAATCTGACATAGTAATCTCAATATCCATCGGATCCCCATAAACACAACATGCATGATTACAAATAGATGATCTTGATCATGAACGGATCTCACAAGATCTAAACATGGTAGCACAAAGGAGGAGATACAACCATCTAGCTACTACATGGACCCGTAGTCCAAGGTGGAACTACTCACACTTCATACCGGAGGCTGGCATGATGAAGAAAAAGGCCTCTGGGGTGATCTCCCCTCCGGCAGGGTGCCGGGAAGAGCTTCAGATCCCCTCGATCTAGGGACGATGGTGGCGGCGGCTACAGACGGTTTCGTGGAATATTGAGCGGGTACTTAGGGTTTTGGTGTCGGGGGCTTCTTATAGGCGAAGAGGCGAGGCATGGGGCAGCCAGGGCGGCCGCAACCCCCAGGCTCGGGCTAGGCCCAGCTGCGCGGCCCGGGGGGTGGCCCCCTGGTGGTTCCCCTCCTGAAAGAACATTTCATAATCCCTAATGTTTTGTGTGTTAGATAACAATATCAAGGATCATTTAACGTGTGTTGAAGTGTTGCAGATCTGTACACTGAAAAGGGAAGGAAACTGCCTTTTGGGGGGCGGATAATCCGCCCCTGGAGGGGCGGATTATCCGCCCCAACCCTCCTTCAAGAGTGCGCAACCCCCAGAGAGGGGGCGGAGTTTCTGGCCGGATAGTCCGCCCCTTGGGGGCGATAGTCCACCCCCTCAAGGACTTTCTTCAAGCCAAGGACTGCGTCGCTCTCTGTATGGGGGGCGGAGTTTCCCTCGGACTTTCCGGCCCTTGGGCGGATTTTCTCCCTAGGGCGGATAGTTCGCCCCTATCCGCCCCCTCACGAATTTTCTTCAAGTCAAGGCTGCGTTGCTCTCTGTTTGGGGGGCGGAATTTTCCCCGGAGTTTCCGTCCTGGGGGCGGATTTTCTCCCCAGGGCGGATAGTCCGCCCCAAAGGGGGGCGGATAATCCGCACCCATATTTCTCCAACGTCTTGTTCTAGTCATGGGGTATTTAAGCCTGTCTTCTCCCTATGGCCAGAACCTTTGGTTGATTCGAAAAAGTCAAGATCTGATCTGCAACTTTCATCCAAGAGAACTCCACCTAGATCCACCCAAAGGCTCCGTCCCTTGGGGAATCAAAGGAGGAGGACTCGATCTTCATCAACTGCAACCAAGCACTTCATCTCCTCTCCATTCATTTGGAGAATCACCGATCTAGTATTTCTTGCAAATACCTAGATCCTTGTTTTGTTTATATTGATAAACCTTGTTCTTGTGACAGCTTGTTGTCATCTCGGGAGCCCCCAATTCAGTTGTGAGTGTGTGCCCCGGTAGCGTTGTAAAAGGCACCAGTTCCTGCCTCGAAGGGATCCAATAGTGGAGAAGGTGGATCAGGCCTCTCGTGGCGAGATCCATCGGAGAATAGGGTGAGGCCTATTGTGGCATGGTGGTCTTAGAACCGCCCGCCCCTCCAACGCAGATGTACTTCCCTTAACAAGGAAGGAACTGTGGTAAAACAAATCCTTGTGTCTCCGCGTGCTCCACTACGGTTCCTTCGCTCCTCTCTTTACGTGCTTAGTAGCTAGGATTGCATATAGGGAAATTCTCGTAGTTACATATCTAGAGAATTTACTTTGTGTCAAGCCTAAAATTGAAAAAGTATTAAAAATTGGTTAGCACCTATTCACCTCCCCTCTAGGTGCCCATACGATCCATTTCACCCCCGTCTCGTATTCTGGCTCCGTGTTCCCCACGGAAAAATATTAACTTTGACTTTTGTTCCGTCCAATTCTAAGAATATTGATTTTCTACCTTTTCTGGAACCAAAAACAGAAGAAAACAGGCAACTGGCACTGTGGCATCTTGTTAATAGGTTAATCCAGAAAAACATATAAAAACACCTCAAAGTGTAGACAAAGCAAAGTAAAGTAGATACTAAACAAGCATGGAATATAAAAAATTATAGATACATTTACGACGTATCAGCGTGCAAATGAGGGTAAAAAAATTAACCCTCACAGTTAAAAATATATAGCCCCGACATCAAGATTCGTGCAGAATGATCCAACGGTCGATGCGTGGATAGCACGTGCGCGAGCGTGCACGGAGATTTCACCATGTTCCCACCGCCACCGCATGACGTTTCAGATTTCTCGCATAGGAAAATCGCTATCATTATGTTTCCTGCATGTGTGATTTACGAGATGTCGCTAGCCTATGGTCTACATCATACGAACAGTCTCATACAGTGATTCTCCAACTTACGAATTGGACGGATCTGTCCGGCTACGAGAAAAGTAAGGTGGAAGACTCAGTGATTCTCCAACTTACGAATTGAAGACGAAGAATATTGCAGAGTTCTTTGGAGGACTACAATATATTTCTTGACGAATTGCTGACATTACCTAGACGGAGTATTCAAACTGAAGAGGCAAAACGACGCAAGATATCAGAGTTCTTCGGGGGGCTACTGTTGGGGATATGCTAAATGGGTATCATCATTGCATGTCTCTAATCCGACTAACCCAGGTGGCCCACAATTGGTAGCAAGGCCCATGGCTTGCTGGGCGGCCTAGTTATATGGATCCAAAAGGGAGGCTCGTGTCGGATAAAGGAAGGCTACAGTGTAGTCACCAATTAACCTGAGCCTTTGAGTGCAAGACACGAAGACTAGTTAGTATCAGTGTAGAACTTTGTAATCTGTCCAGCTAGGACTTTCCCCTGTAACCCTAGGTTCTGGCGTCTTTACAAGCCGGACCTCTAGGAGCCTTTAGGGCACGATACAATCTAACACCTCGCATAGCGAACCAATCCCGGTAACTCGGCGTATTGCCCTTATAGTGATTTATAGCAGGAGTAGGGTTCCGTCACCATCGTGGGACCTGAACCTGAGTAAGCTATGTTACCTCATACCCGCCAACTTACCGCCTTCCCCCACGTCGCTAAACACGCTCTGTGAGGACCCGTCCATGGCGTACTCGTCGACAATACCACGACAAACGTGTCATTGTGCCTTATGTGGCTCCCATCCCGCGATGGCGTATGGGAGGCTGGCGACCTCGGTTGAAGAGGATGCAGGCCGCTCGGCATTGACGAGACCGATCGAGCTTGTCAAGGATGCACCGGCCATGACATGGAGAGGCGCAACCAGAGGTACAACAATTCCCTGGCCCAATGCGATAGTGAGCGCCTCTTCCTCCAACATGATGAAGGCCTAGGAGGCGACATGCCTGGTCAGCACTTTGGCGTTGGCCTTGGCTTGCATCACGAGGATGTGGTCGTTCTATTTCTGTCGTTCGGCCTCGAGCAAGGACACCATCGTCCAAGATTTGGCGGTCTCTCTACGGCCCGTGCGCTTCAACGACTCGCAGCGACGCTCCTCCGGCGTCAGATCCTTGGCCAGCTTCTTCGGCTTGGGAAGCTTCCTTGCGGCGCCACGGCGCCAGCGACGGTCTCCATCGTTTCCGCAACCGTCTGCCAAAATTTGGGCGAGGGTTTTAGTGGGAAAGAAGTGGTTTTGTGCCACCGGTAGGAGAGACTGCCAAGGTAAAGGGAAGGACACACACGCTGTCCAAACATATGCATCCATGGCCTAAATTTGGTGAGCGGTTGAGTCGTTCTGTGCGAGTAGGTCATTTTCTAAGCGGATGGTCGGATTGATCGCTCCACACAAGTAGATCCTTTTGGGTCGCGCTCGGGTGTCGTGGTTCCGCTATCCTACTGTCCGACCGAACCGGCCTGTATCTTTTAGGTCATGCCGTGGAAATGTCATGTGGACCTGAGAAAGGGGCCTCTTGACGGCATGAATTGGATTATTATCCATCGTGTACAAGGATTATCACACATGAGAGTCTCATACAGTATGTACGTAGACGACCTTTCTCACCAGTCGTAAAAAGGTACGCACTGAATTAATGTATTCCTCTCTTCCGGAAAACTCGTATCAGTGCTGCATATGTTTATCTCTTTTGGAAAACCGTACTTACCAAAATGCAAACCATGCCGATTAGCCTTGAGCCCTTGTCGTACGTTCTTGGGTGCACCCTGGTCAGAAGAGGCGAGGCAGTAGCCCTGTCCATACCCCGACACTGCGACGCCCGTTGATCAAACAGCTACTCCATATACGAGTTCCTAGCCATCTCCCCAGCTGTCCTCGAGGAGGATCTTGGCGAGAGGAAGAAGAATATGCTGGTACAAATGAGGGTAAAAAGAAATTAACTTATACAGTTAAAAATATATAGCCCCGATATAAAGATTTGTGCAGAATGATCCAATTGGTCGATGAGTGGTGCGCGGGAATGCGCAAAGATTTCACCATGTCCCATAGCCACCGCTTGACGTTTCGAATTTCTCGCGCGGAAAAATCGCTATCATTATGTTTCCTGCATGTGTGAGTTACGAGGCGTCGCTAGCCTATAGTCTACGTCATCTCACTGACAAATGCAGACGTACAGTCCCATCTGAAGATTCTG
Organism: Avena sativa; assembly: GCA_916181665.1. NCBI lineage: Eukaryota > Viridiplantae > Streptophyta > Magnoliopsida > Poales > Poaceae > Avena > Avena sativa. Next base: position 386,798,041 of record OV702297.1, on the reverse strand, counting down.
AAATGAATGGATCCTGTCCGGCTACGAGAAAAGTAAGGTGGAAGACTCAGTGATTCTTCGACTTACGAATTGAAGACGGAGAATATTGCAGGATTCTTTGGAGGACTACAATATATTGCTTGACGAATTATCGACATTATCTAGACGGAGCATTCAAACTGAAGAGGCAAGACGGCGCAAGATATCGGAGTTCTTCGGGGGCTACTATTGGGGATATGCTAAATGGGTATCACCATTGCATGTCTCTAATCCGACTAACCCGAATGACCCACAGTTGGTAGCAAGGCCCATGGACTGCTGGGCGGCGTAGTAAGATGGATCCAGAAGGGACGCCCATGACGGATAAAGAAAGGCTACGGTGTAGTCACCGACCAACCCGGAGCCTTGAAGTGCAAGACACGAATACTAGTTAGTATAAGTGTAGAACTCTGTAATCTTTCTGGCTAGGACTTCTTCATGTAACCCTAGGTTCTGGCGTCTTTATAAACCGGACCTCTAGGAGCCTTTAGGGCACGATACAATCCAACACCTTATATAGCGAACCAATCCTAACTCGGCGTATTGCCCTTATAGTGATTTATAGCAGGAGTAGGGTTCCGCCACCGTCGTGGGACCTGAACCTGGGTAAGTTGTGTTACCTCTTACCCGCCAACTTACTGCCTTCCCCAACATCTCTAAACATGCTCTGTGAGGACCCCTCCATGGCGTACTCGTCGACAATACCACGACAAGCGTGTCATTGTGCCTTATGTGGCTCCCATCCCGCGATGGCGTATGGGAGGCTGGCGACCTCGTTTGAAGAGGATGCTGGCCGCTCGGCATTGACGAGACCAATCGAGCTTGTCAAGGATGCACCGGCCATGACATGGAGAGGCGCAACCAGAGGTACAACAATTCCCTGGCAATGCGATAGTGAGCGCCTCTTCCTCCAACATGATGAAGGCCTAGGAGGCGGCATGCCTGGTCAGCACTTTGGCGTTGTCCTTGGCTTGCATCGCGAGGATGTGGTCGATATATTTCTGTCGTTCGGCCTCGAGCAAGGACACCATCATCCGAGCTTTGGCGGCCTCTCTACGGCCTGTGCACTTCAACAACTTGCAGCGACGCTCCTCCGGTGTCAGATTCTTGGCCAGCTTCTTCGGCTTGGGAAGCTTCCTTGTGGCGCCGCGCCGCCAGCGGGGGTCTCCATCGTTTCTGCAACCGTTGGCCAAAATTTAGGCAAGGGTTTTGGTGGGAAAGAAGTGATTTTTATGCCACTGGTAGAAGAGACTGCCAAGGTAAAAGCGAGGACACACACGCTGTCCAAATAGATTCATGCATGGGCTAAATTTGGTGAGCTGATGAGTTGTTCTGTGCGAGTAGGTCATTTTCTAAGCGGATGGTCGGATGGATCGGTCCATCCAAATAGATCCTTTTGGGTCGCGCTGGACTGCCGTGGTTCCACTATCCTACTGTCCGACCGAACCAGCCTGTATCTTTTAGGTCATGCCGTGGAAATGTCACGTGGGGCCTCTTGACGGCATGAATTGGATTGTTAGGCCTTTCACAATGAAGGGTCTCTTAGCACGTTTTCATAGCAGCACTTAAAACTTAAGAAACAACTATGACAATGGAGTGTTTCTTAGTTGGTGTTTCTTAGAAGGGTTGCATTTAATGATTCTGATCTCATGCATGTGTGTGATTGGTCTAGCCAAGTTTTTTTGTCTATGATACCGTGCAAAGGGTGTAGCTTAGCTAAGATACAACAACACTCTCTTTCTTCATTAAATGACATGCCACATGGGCAAAACACTTAGGATACTGCGCTAAGAAACACCCATTGTGAAAGGCCTTATCCATCGTGTACAAGGATTATCACACATGACAGTCCCATACAGTATGTACGTAGACCACCTTTCTCACCAGTCCTAAAAAGGTACGCACTGAATCAATGTATTCCCCTCTTTTGAAAAACTTGTATCAGTGCTACATCTGCATATCTCTTTTGGAAAACCGTACTTACCAAAATGCAAACCAAGCCGATTATTAGCCTTGAGCCCTTGTCGTGCGTTCTTGGGTGCACCATGGTCAGAAGAGTCGAGGCAGTAGGCAGTAGCCCTGTCCATACCCCGACACTGCGACGCCCGTAGGTCAAACAGCTACCCACAAGTTCGTAGCCATCTCCGCAGCCGTCCTCGACGGTTCGGCAGAGCTTTGCATGGGCTGATCATCATCATCATCTTGGTTCAGAAAAAGCCTGATCCGATCCATCCCGTAGACTGCGCCAGGGGAGCCACAGTACGCCGCCACTGTGCATATGCATTCAGCAAACGCAGCAGCCAGATTCGTATGCACACACAGCGCAGACTGACTAGGGCGGTCAAAGATCGCTGGAGCCTGCCGCTCAGGCTCAGCAAGCTACACCGTCCATCGCTGCAACACCTACGCACTCCATGATCGGTACACGGCCCAAGCCAGCACCTAAAGCGAAAGAAAAGATGCTGCAGAGAAGAAGAAGGAATACTATGGAGTTTAGCAAGCAAGATGGATCAAGATCCGCCGAAATAATGAACCTTCATCATGCGAAAACATGGTGAAAATGATGGACGAAGTAAGTTAGTACTAGCAGGGACTGTTCACTGTTGAGCAGTTGAGAGCAGCAGAAGAACAGTCGGGACAGCCTCGGGGTTTGTGCACCCATGTATTTATTATCCGTCGTTACTGCTGGTCTAGTCAGTGGTAGTAGGCCTATTATGAGATGTGGCTGCCACGAAAGATCTCTTCATTTTTTTTTACACATTTTCTACTAGAGCATCTCTGATTCGAGTCGATGGAAGCAGCGGCCTTGGAATCGCGGCCGTTGATTGTTCCCGTCCTCTTGAGCTTCTCAGAACCGGACCCGCCACCAGCTCACCGGTGCCAGGGGCATCTTCTGCACGGCAGGCTGACGGGCGGGGTCCCGGACAATGCCCGGGGCCACTTGGACTCGAAACAGATTTGTCTATGTATTAAATAATCTTGTCTTGGACTGCTGTCTCCGGCCAGGGCCCTGGACATGGAGATGGAACAACGAATTGCTAAATGCACCACAAGCTAAGCTACACACAAGCTTAACGTATTGCGCTATTTTTTAACGGGAAAAGCCCCGAATAGACTACAAGATGTATTGAAAAAAAGGTGGGCACAGTATTACATAGAGACCCCTAACAACATTTTCCTAAGAAATAATGAATTTAAAGATAAGGCCTCAAAACTTACAGAAAGGGCCCTAGAACAAAATTTTAAAAAACAATCCCAGTCCTAGTCCTCTCCACCGCAGCTAGAGACCACCAGCACCGGGCACCACCGTCGCCGCCGAGGAACTTGCCACTTAGGGCGTCGATAGCGCGACCTCCTAGATAACGGTCGAAGGAAGACTCCCGCAAGGCCAATGCGCGCATGGCTACACCGACATAGCCATCAGGAAGAAGTAGCTCGTCCATTGCCGAGCCAGGAGAGGCCTCTCTGGCCTAGGATAGTACCCAAGACTTCGCGGGAGCTTGAGATTTCCACAAGGCACATCTTCGAGAGAACGCGGACAAACGTGCCCTCCATCTTCCTGAGGAGCACAACAAGCAGGTGGACTAGGAAGCACATCGCCGTCTGCACCACCGTCGTCGCGACGGTGTGGAGAAGACAACACATCACTCCTAGGCCAGCTCCCATACTCCACACAGATAGGCCTCGCCATAGGAAGCTAGATCGACCTTCTTGTCGATGAACAGGAGGTCGCGTCTCTTCCCCGCTCCTCCTCGCCGCCACGGGCGTCCGAGAGTAGCTCCAGAACACCACCTCGCTCAACGGTGTGCCTCCCACACTCACCACCATGGCCAGCCACGTGATACGACACCGCAGGCATCACAAGAAACCTAAAAAGGACAACTTTATTGAGGGAAATGGTGGCCTTCACCTCCACCGCTATCTCCGACCAGAGGAGCACCAAGGAAAGGAGGAGAAACCCTAACTCGTGATGGATCTGGCTGCCAAGATCCGGACATCGTCTCCAACTACCGGGCATATAGCCCACTACATGCAAAACGCCACTATGACTACCTAGCCTATCCACTCCGGCACAACCCGTCTGCCATCTCCAATAGTACCCTGACCAAATAAAAAATAGTAGTGCTTAAATAAACTTGTTGTTTGTTAGTTCTTTCTACCCTTTCAATAAATGCTAGGTAAATTGGGTTTGCAACTTTTCTTAAATATGTTTTACAAGGATTTTTTTTTAGTATCAATTTCACAGGAATTCAATATACCGGGATTGCCATATCATGCCTATGCAATCTCATTGTTTGCACCAAACCTTGTTTGATTGCACCATACAAAAACTAAGGATTTTTTCAGGAGATTTAAGTGGATGTAAAAGTTCATGCGAATTGTAGGGTAAAAGAATCCTTACAAAAAAACTTCTACATGATTCAATCCTACATACTTCACATATGAAATATTTATAAGGATGACAATCCTCCAAATTTTATACCCCTCCGTCCTAAAAAGGATGCCTCAAGTTTATTTAAATTTGGATGTATATATACTAAATAGTGTCTAGATACAATTAGGTTTAGACAAACTTGAGACATCCTTTTTAGAACGGAGGCAGCATGAATTGTTTTGGATGAATGGTTCCCTTAGTTATTTCACGAGATACACCATACGCACCCCATAAGCAAACCCCCCCCCCCCCCCCCCCCCCCCCCAATATGCTCTTTATACTCTTTTGTCAAATGTAAACAAGTGATGCTTTTGAGAAATATTTTTTTTTCAAATATTATTCATGACAGATATTACAGTACTTATTTACATAGTAACTAAAACGCTTAAGATTTGATATATTTGAGTCAAGGTTAAGGATGTTCAACTACATACCACAAACTTTTTCCATTATTAGCAAATGTTCTTAAGTTCGATTTGCCATTAGCAGTTCTCTGTCGCAGGTATTTTTTTTCGCTTCCCTTTTTTTGTTTCCTATTGTTCCATGAGAGAAACAACACTACTACCACCATGTCCATTTGGAAAGATGGTGTTTCCGGCATGCACTTTGGCGTTCTCATACGGTAGGGATTTTTCTAAAAAGAAGTGTTTGCGATTAATCATTTTATTTCGTACTCCGGCAGGAGTCAAAGCTGATGATTGGGTGCAGATTGTAGTAGTACGTCAACTATCCATGTACACAGGCCAAGCAGCAGCAGTAGAGGTATTAATAATAACTCGTCCGGAAAGCGTGACAACATGATCGCAAAAGAAAGGAGAAAAGACGAAAGCAGCGTAGAGCTCTGCACAGGACCAAGAGGCTGCGCGTAGAGCCAAAAGGCTTTTTCCATGCTGGTTGGCTGGCTGCAGCCTGCAGGCATGCGTGTGGGCTGAGGTCGTACGTGTACGTCGTAGAGCAGTAGAGAAAGCGAAGCGAGGGTGTTGTATACGCGCGCATGTGGGGCCTGCGTGCGTGGTGCGGACCGGGGGGGAATCTGGCAGAAGTATCACGTTCCGAGGGAACGGAAGGCGGTCAGAGTCCGGACGTCCCTCCCTTTTGGGTTCCTCTCGGAATATCGTGGGAACCCCCCCGCCTTGGCTCGGCCTGGTCTCTCCGCTCGCTGGCTCACTGCTCCTGCGGCAGCGGCAGCAAACAGCGGAACGAGGTGGAGTCGAGGAGGAGATCTCTTGCCCGGCCTCTACGCTTCCGTCTCCTCCTCGATCTGGATTAGACATCCTTCCTTGGCAAGATCTTCCTCCTCCATCCTCCAGGCGCCAGCTCCCTCCTCTCAAATCATCACGCTGCCGCTTCCCGGTTTCCTCAGGCATGCGCTGCAGCGCAGCCTACGCGATGCGGTGTACAGTGTACACCTCTCGCTGTCTTCACCTGCCTATAGCTAGCGGTAGCGGCCCTAGGGCTACAAACTAGGTAGTACCAGAACAACCTACGTACGCACGCAGGCTGGCTCTGGGAACGGAAGGAAACTAGACTCTCGCCCTGTGACTTGCTTCGTTCGAGCCTCTGCAATGGCTGCACCTACCTTTCCCATCTTTGACCCGTTGAGCCGCACGCAAAAGGCAACCGAGGGAAAAGCGATTTTAAATCGTGGAACTGACTTCCTGCGTGCGCTTTCCCGGACTTGCCGTGCAAACAAAAGATTTCTACTACTCTCGAACCATCATCACCAGCCGCTACAATGGAGCTAGCGGAAGGCCCATAACTGTACAAAAAACACCTGATTTACCTTCAATTAGTTTGGGCACATGATGATGGCACTTTTAAGTGCCCAGCACGGTTTCGTCGTGCGGTACAGGCAGAGCGATTACAGTCACAACTAGTTGTAGTAGAAACCCTATCTAAAGCACTTGCTAACTGCAGGAACGAAAACAAACTAACTGCCTGGTCTAACGGGAAACAGAACGCGTCGGTCGGATTAGATAGAACGCACGCAGCAAAATGGTCGATGCATGCAGCCCACGGCGCATGCTACCTAGGCACCCTAAGCTAACTCCTAGCTGGAGAGACCGAGGCGGCGCATGGCTGCGACGGCGGCGCCACCGACAGGCTCAGCTCGTCGCCCTCCTCCCGCGCCAGCCGGGCCTTCGTGGCGGGGGACGTGGAGGGGAGCTCTTCTTCGGGGGAAGGCGGTCTCTTGCTGCCCGCGCCGCAGGTGAGGTGCACGCCGAAGAGCTTGGTGGGCGCCGAGGACCGCGCCGCGCTGCTGCTGCCGGCCTCCCCGCCGCTCTTCTCCGCGGCGAGGTGGTTGGGCGGCGGCGAGAGCTCGTCGGCGATGGTGAGCGAGCTGCTGGACGTCGTGCTCCCGCCGGAGGTGTTGTTGAGCCCGTTGTTGTTACCGGCTGCAGCTGCTGTCGCGGCCGTGGCCGGCGGCATCTTCCGCGGCTGCATGCCGAGGCCCTGCAGGAACGTGGCCGCGGCCGGGCTGGGCGCCACGGGCCGCACGTGGTTCTGCACGAAGTAGATGATGTCGTTGTACAGCTTGCGCATGTGGCCCAGCTCCTGCAGCAGGGCCGAGTTGCTGCGCCGCAGCCGCTCGTTCTCGTCCATCAGCACCGCCGCGCTGGCCACGCGCCCGGGGATAGGGCCGCCCTCCGCCGCCGGAGATGGCGCGGGGCCGCCTAGAGCGAGCAGCGGCGGCGGCGCCCTCTGCTCCCGCCAATGCGGCTGCATGAACGGCACGCCCATGCCGGCGTGCGCCGCCATTGCCCCTCCGTCGTCGCCCACGAACTGCTGGTGGTGATGCGCCACCGAGACGCCCGGGTGGAACAGCGGGAAGTGCGGGGAGCCGAAGAAGGGCGGCGGCGACGACGACGTCGTGGACCCGGACGTCTTGCGCCGGTGGATCTCGCACAGCAGGTGTTTCTCCCCCTTCCGGAAGAACTCGTTCGCGAACTCCCACCGCTCCGGCACCACCTTCCTGAACCCCTGCATTGCGACATTGGCACCCGTCAGTCAGCACCCATCCATTCCATGCATCAATCGTAAGCACACGTAGTAAGAGATAAGCGGAAACGGCGTCACTTACGTAGGTGTTGAGCTGGCGGACGAAGGATGAGAAGTTGTTGTGCTTGAAGTAGTTGGGGAGGATGTCGCGCGCGAACTCCGGCGGGCGCCACACGACGAAGGTGGAGACCCGGTCGTCCCCCCAGGAGACGATGTGGTCGGTGGCAGGGTCGTCGACGAGCTGGTACGTCTTGGTGAGGAACGGCGCCGGCACCGCCTTCTGCGCGGCCGCCTGCGCCGCCGCGTCGGACTCCGACCAGCTCCCACACCTCTCCATCGCGCGCGCTAGTCTGCGAGCTTGCTAGAGGATCTACGGACGAACTGAAACAGTTGGGCGAAGAGTCGGCGGAGGTTTCCAAACTACCAGCAACCTCGCTGGGGGTTTTAACTCGGGGTGTGGAGTTGGGGGTGGTGGCTCTGGTTTTAACCGGGTGGTGGTGAATACGGGGGAGCAGAGCGGTGGGTGTGGCGAAGGAGGAGGAAGGAGTGTTGTGGATGGTGGTGGTGGATGCGCCTCGGGGAGCGTGCGCGGGTGGGCGGTGGGGGTGGTGTGGGAGGGAATATGTGTCGTCGCTGCCTCTGTCTGTCTGGGTGTTTTGGAGAGAGGGATTGGAAGTTTTGAGATTCAACTTTCAAGGTAGACCCGTGACACTTCCGCCACAACCAGCAGCCCCTTCCTTTGTTTTCTCGAGGATCTTTTGCGCCCACTTTTTAACCTTTTCCATCTCCATTTTCTCCACTCCTTTATCTCAGAGCCCTTTGGTTGACGTTGGTGAAAACGAAAGATTATCGGGTTTTCTTAGCTTAACAGCCCTCGGTGCCTCGTGTATTCTCGGATAGGTCCCTGCCGGCCGTCCGGACAAGAGAGCCTGCTACAGTCTTGGAAGCATCTCAAAATCTGATCGCCCTTCTTGTTTTATTTTCTCGTTGCAGAGAAAGAAAATGGGATGGGAAGCCCGTGGCTGCCATTCCTATTGGCCGGTCAATGCTACACAGTCGTGCAGAAAATAAAGATTGGGGTGGTTCCGCTGTCGCACGTGACCTCTGCTTGCAGTTGCAGGGTACGAAGCGGGCATCGGTGCTTAGGCTCAGTCGGATCAGATCACTGTTCCATCTCCATGTGGGCTAAACGGTGCACATCACGTGCTGTCCCTCGAAGAAAGACCGAGCTTTTTCTCCTGTTAAACATTTGTACGATTGCCACTAGATAGTGATACGTACTCCGATATTTTGCGTAGGCTGGTCACAGCGGGAGTAACCAGCTAAACATTTAGATAACATGATATATAATTAAATAATAAGAGAAAAACTTATGGTAACATCACACATTTTAAGACAAAATAAGTTTATATTATAATAAATAAAACTAATAACATACACACGTTATTACTCTAAATTACTCCTTACTATGACCAGCTTTAGCTGAATTATGAGGGGCATTGCCAGCCTTAACTATTTCAATTAAAAGAAAGAATCGGGATACAACTACTCCCTTCGGTCCATATTAATGGATTCAACTTTATATAGATTTGTATGTATTTAGTTAATTATTTGGACTAGATGCATTCGTGTCTAGATAAAGTTGAAATCATTAATATAAAACGGAGGGAGTAGATACAAAGGAAGAATAAGTACACGCGCCAAAACAAGAAAATGAGAAGAATTAAGAACATCTCCACTGAAGGCAATACGGTGGCGACTTTGGGACGATTCTTGGTCCTCCATGGAGAGAGCGACGATGACTCGAGCGACGACGAGGACATGACGGTGGCCTCACCTACTCTTCCCATAGACTTAGGAGGCTGGAGCCCTTCGTCCCCATAATAGTCAAATACACCATGCTCCATACCATGGAATCTGAGTTGCGATTACGCTTTTACAACATCGATGCATATAATATGGTCGATGGACTTAAGGTGTTGTTTGTAGCGCAAGTCAGAATCATGATGTATGAGTATCTGGATAATTTTATTTCAACTAAGATGGAAGAAAACACCTGCTTATAGAGTCACTTGGTAATCATAAATAAGACTCATGGGCGCCTTGTGGATATTATGGAATACTAGATGACAGGTAAGTTTGCGATAGATAGGGTGTTACGTTCGCTTCTCCCCGCTACACGGATATTATCTTGGCCTATGTCATGCGAGGGGACTCGTTCACTTTTCATGAATTCTTGGTTGAGTTCAGAACTCTAAAAGTAGAGCCAATTATAGAGGATGTCATCCACGAAGAGGGTATATTTGATATATGGTTTATAATTGTTTTCCTTTCAAACATGTATTGCATTTTATTAATTATTTGATACTTGTTCTGTTTTATGGAAACATGACCCACTTCTTGAGAGTTGCTTGGAAGAGATGAGGTGACAATGGCGTGTTGATGGAAAGCAAGATGGTTCATGACCGATTACACTCTCACTTTACATTTATCATTTGGATGAGTGGATTTGAATAAATTTTGCAATCTTCATTAATGGGTGAACTTTATTAGTGTGTCTTGCATCCCGAGAGGGAGACAGTTATTCATATGAGTCAAAAACAAATTATTTGTTCTAATTTTATGAATAATGTATTTTATGGTCATATTGTAGTTATGAATAAGTTACTCTTATTTTGATCTCGATGGTAATAGTTATTTATAAAACTTTAAAATGTCGAAAGATATCCAAACTTAATAATGACATTATTTTTGAATGACACTAAGTCATTATTGGTGTTGTGTGAATGTAGTAGATTCATTTTGATGAAACCTGGAGTCTTTAGATATTCTTTCTTTTGATAGATGCAAAAACCATGCCTCGTTAGACAAGATGACTAAAACTCCGCGTTCTGGTAAAACCGTTTGGGTATGGAATTGTAGAATATTATACATGATGATATATTGTAATTCAACAAGTAGTGGATATCATTATTCTGTAAATTTCATTATGGATTTAAATGCCTATATGTATTTAGGTCATGAAACACGAGTCTGGAACTATTTAACATGATCAAGAAATTTCAAAATGAATACGTGTATTAAAATAACAAGAAAATCAAGTATGTGTGATTTGATCAAAGTGACATGCATTTGAGTTATGTTTTAGGCATAGAGACTTGTGAAAGATGTGTCAGAAATTATGATGATTGGACACTTCAGTGTGTTGATATGTCTGAGTGTTGTAATTATATTGTATTGGATATCATATGTTCTAAATTATCTCTTACCGAGTTACCGCAGTTATTTAGAGTTATAAGTCAAAATAGTAAACGCGCATTTTAAAATAGGCAATCATCAAAGTTCATGGAAACAACATCATATGAGTTATGACATGACATAGATTCTAGACATTTTGAGTTCTGTGATGATTCGAAATCATAAATGAATAAGTATATATTTATAGTTTATTCTTAGACAACTATGAATACAACTTCCGTAAGTGAAACCAAAATGGAAAAACTTGTGTTACTGGTGGAAGAAAGTAAAAGCTCAAACAGAGATGTTAAATTTACCTCTAAATATCGAGTAGCACAACAGAATGTGTTCCGAAACAAACTCTATAAATAGAGAAGAAATTAATGATTATGATCATGACGTTTCAACTAATACTTTTATTAAAGAAAGTTGGATTTAAAAATACATTCTACCTCTTTGTAGAATAATATTCATGATTCACTTGTCATATTAATGGACTACAAGAATCTGAACGGTACATCACAATCTGATATCATCGTAGATCAGGGGAAAACATCATAGATCACCATCCATAATGAATTTTGCAACGAAAAAAAGGTCGTGAACCTCACGTCATAATTTGATCCATGATGTTTTTTCTATGTGAAAATATCACTCTCGTCTGTGATGTTCCTTCAATTTTGTCGCGGCCAACGGGACCGACCCAACCAATGCCCAATCAGTCATGACATTTTTTCATCATGGTCGACGCCACGTGGCCGATGGCACCGTGGACAGCGTTAGCAACGTCAGTTGATGTCATACCGGCCGTTAGTGACGTCATCGTCATCCTGGCGTTTTTTTCCGCCATAGCTTGATTCTGTTAACGCCAGTTGCTGATGCATCATGACGTCCATGACTTCATCCCGATCGTGACGAATTTCCTTTCGTCGCAGCCTGCCACCGGCAAGAAGACACATGGTCCAGTAAAATCATAAGACATAGGTTACTGATAGGGTAACACGTGGACTAATCAGAGCGAGACATGTGGACTAACTTTTTGTGATGTCACTATTTTGTCATGGTGGTTGGCTAGCCTCCGCGTGGCACATTGACGACTACGCGTGATGGAAATATTTTGTAAAGAAACAATTATGACGTTTACACTTATAAAATTTCTAGGACAAATGTTTCACTTCATAGAAATGAACACCAGCTTCAAAGAAACTCACATAAAAAGTCAATATCATAATACTGACGAACATCATAAAATGTTTTTTGGCCAAATGTCTAACAAATTTTCAGAAATTCACACCACCAGTTCACTTACCAAATTGCCTCTTCTGGTTCCGATATATGAGTCAACACCTCTTGAATTAATGCATTTGCCTTTTCTTGTTTCTTCCTCAGGTCTTCTTGTTTCTTCTGCATTGCTTGTAGGTCTTCTAAATACTTCAGCCTATCTATCTTGCCAGATTCATTCACATTATACAACTCCTCAATAGTAGAGCATAGTTCCACGTTACCTACTCTATGAGCCTCGAGTTACGCTTCTAGTTGAGACGTGGTTGGTCTTGAAGTACTTGCATGGATGACCATAGTCTTTTGGAAAGTTGGTTTTCTCTTGTCCGGTGACAGTACAGAGTGCAGAGTATCGTTGGAAGGAATTGGTTCATCCTCTGTGCCATATTTTGAAGCAGATGACACCATATTGCTTTCCATGGCTGTCTACCAGCTATAGAAATAAAAGAGAATATGAAAAACCTAGCGAGCAAATTATAAGCACATCATATACGTTTGATGGAAGAAAAGGGCACCGAATTTTATGAATATGGTTAGTATTATGGAGCACTTACCGCTACTTCTTCACATTGCCATTTGGAAGAAGTTCAATGGAATATTCCTCTGTGTCGCACAAAACCTCGTAGCTACGAGCACCAATGGCATGAGGGTACTTGACTGACTGGCTGCTACTCTTATTTTTTACAGACAGAGCCTACACAAACAGGGAACATGCAGTTAGTCCTCCTTAAACAATTCAAACGGGAGAGAAGTTGAGTAAACAAGACATGACCTGGTTCTTGGGGTCAGACCAAAAATCGATAATCCTTCACCATTCCTCATATCTCACGTGTTCCACAGGAGATATCCTTGTAACTTCATTCTTTGGGAATGGGCCAAAAAACTCTTTCTTGAGATAATGTGATATGTTGAAAACATATCTATAATTTTTAATGTTTCATGTTTGTTTAGTATCTACTTTGTTTTGCTTTGTCTACACTTTGAGGTGTTTTTATATGTTTTTCTGGACTAACCTATTAACAAGATGCCACAGTGCCCGTTGTCTGTTTTCTTCTGTTTTTGGTTCCAGAAAAGGCATAAAATCAATATTCTCGAAATTTCACGGGACAAAAGCCAAAGTCAATATTTTACCGTGGGGAACACGGAGCCAGAATACAAGACGAGGGGAGCCACCAGGGGCCACACACCCTGGCTGCGCGACTAACCCTAGCCTACGCCTGGGGGGTGCGGCCGCCCTGGCTGCCCCCTGCCTCGCCTCTTCGTCTATAAAGACCCCCTGATACCAAAACCCTAAGCACCCGATCAATCTTCCACGAAACAGTCCGTAGCCGCCGCCACCATCATCCCTAGATCGGGGGGATCTGAAGCTCTTCCCGGCACCTTGCTGGAGGGGAGATCATCCCGGAGGCCTTCTTCATCACCATGCCAGCCTCCGGTATGAAGCGTGAGTAGTTCCACCTTGGACTACGGATCCATGTAGTAGCTATATGGTTGTATCTCCTCCTTTGTGCTAACATGTTTAGATATTGTGAGCTCTGTTCATGATCAAGATCATCTATTTGTAATCATGCATGTCGTGTTTGCGGGGATCCAATGGATATTGAGATTACTATGTCAGATTGATTAATGGTTTTGTCTTATTGATTCTATCATGTCGATGGTGTTTGTGATCTTGCATGCTCTCCGTTTCTAGTAGCTATCTTGGCCAAGTAGATGCTAGTGACTCCAAGAGGGGTTATTTATGGTCGATAGTGGGTTCATGCCTCTATTTAATCTAAGGGAAGTGACAGAAATCTCTAAGGTTGTAGATGTGTTGTTGCTACTAGGGAGAAAACAACGGTCTCTTGTTCATGGAACAAGTGGATTTTTTACCTTACACACTTTGCTTAAAGCAGTTATCCGTTGCTTGCAACTTAATACTGGAGGGGGGTCAGATGATAACCCAAAGGTGGACTTATAGTCATAGATGCAGTTGGATGGAGGTCTATGTATCTTGTTGTATTGACTAATCAAATCTCATAGGATCATGAATGTCTAGTATTGAATTGTTATGCCTTGCTCAGTCTTGTCAATTTCCCTGCTGTAATTTGTTTACCCAGCATGCCATGTTTGTTTATCTTAAGGAGAACACCTCTAGTGAACTATGGACCCGGTCCAATCCTTATCATTGATACATCTTCCACTGTTACTGTTTACTTTCTGCAAACCACCATTACCTCCCACACCATACAGTTAATCCTTTGTTTTCAGCAAACCGGTGAGATTGACAACCTCATTGTTTGTTGGGGCAAGGTCTTGAGTTTGTGTTGCGTAGGTTTCCAAGTTGCTAGCAACACATTTGAGTCATTTCCTTCCTCCTACTGGTTAGATAACCTTGGTTTCTTACTGAGGGAAGACTTACTGATGTGCTCATCACACCTTCCTCGTTGGGACTCCCAACGAAGCTCTACATTGATCTGAGCCACCATCAAGATTTTCTGGCGCCGTTGCCGGTGAGGCTAAGGACGTCTTTGCAAGGGGAGTCCTTCACAACCTTTCTCTTTACTTTGTTTTTGTTTTGCTTAGTTTCTTTTGCCTTGTTTTGTTTGCCTCTTTTTATCAAAAACTCCAAAAAAATAGTTTAGTTTGGTTTGCTTTCTCTTCTGAAAAAGACAAAAAAATTAGTTCCTGCTCTAGGTGCTGCTGCTGTTGGCTTGCTCCACTTTTTCCAAAATGAACTCTGCTGAGAACACCAAGTTCCGTGACTTCACTAGCACAAACAACAACGATTTCCTAAGTACTCCTATTGCTCCACCTGTTCCTGATGCTACCTTTTATGAAATATCATATTTTTCCAGAAGATGAAGGATGCCAGAAGGGGAGGCTGAGATGGGCCACAGGGGGACCACCCCCCATGCGCGGGCCACCCTAGGCCACGCGACCAGGGGGTGGCCACCCTAGCCCACCTCCTGTTTTGCCATTTCGCCTATATCTTCTCCTCGGAACCCTAAAGTTTGGGGAGCGACCTCAGAAAGATTCCGCCGCCTCTGCGGGGCGGAAAATACAGAGAGAGAAAAAGCTCTCCGGTAGACAGATTTCTGCTGGGGAAATTCCTTCCCGGAGAGGGGAGATCGTCGCCATCAACACCGTCATCAAGCTACACTTCATCAGGATCATCATCATCATCCACACCACCATATCCACCAGCACCATCATCACCACTCCATCCCGCAATAACAATTGTGTTAAATCTTGCATAGTTCTTAGGGGAAACTTTCTCAGTGTTAATTACTTTTGTAGTTGATGCTTGTGAGTGGAACCATTGAATTATTGTTTGTGTTTAGATTGTTATTCATCATCATATCATCTCTGATCTTGATCCATATGATGTCTCGTGGGTAGTTTGTTTAGTTCTTGAGGACATGGGAGAAGTCATGTTGTTAGTAGTGGAATTGTGTTGAGGTATTATTTAATGGTTTAATATTTAAGTTGTGGTGCTATTCTTCTAGTGGTGTCATGTGAACGTCGACTACATGATACTTCACCATTTATGGGCCTGGGAGAATGCATTGTGTATTTGGCTACTAATTGTGGGGTTGCCGGATGATGGCGCCCAGCACTTGTCGTGGGACGCTTCGTTGGAAACCCCAAGAGCAAGGTATGAAGCAGCACAGCAGCAAGTTTCCCTCAGTAAGAAACCGAGGTTATCGAACCAGTAGGAGGAAGGAAACGTCACACAGGTGTTGCAAGCAACGTGGAGACCTGCACAACACAAACTCAAGACTTTTCCCCAACAAATCAGTGAGGTTGTCAAGCTCACCGGTTTGCTGTAACAAAGGATTAAACGTATGGTGTGGAAGGTAATGGTTTGCAGCAAGTAAACAAGTAACAATGGAAGATGTATCAATGGTAAGGATTGGACCGGGGTCCATAGTTCACTAGAGGTGCTCTCCTTAGATAAACAACATGGCATGAAGGGCAAACAAATTACAACATGGCAATTGATAGGAACTGAGCAAGCATAACAATGCAATTACTAGTCAGAAAGATTCTATGAGATTCGATTGGGAAATACAACAAGATACATAGACTGCCATCCAACTACATCTATGACTAGAAGTCCACCTTCAGGTTATCATCCGAACCCCTTCAGTATTAAGTTGCAAGCAACAAACAACTGCTTTAAGCAAAGTGTGTAAGGTAAATAGTCCACATGTTCCATGAACAAGAGACCGTTGTTTTCTCCCTAGTAGCAACAACACATCTACAACCGAAGAGATTATTGTCACTTCCCTTGGAAACTAGAGGCATGAACCTACTATCGAGCATAAATACTCCCTCTTGGAGTCACTAACAACTACTTGGCCAAGATAGCTACTAACAACGGAGAGCATGCAAGATCACCAACAACACAGACATGATAGAATCATAAAGACAAAACCATTAATCAAACCAACATAATAATCTCAATATCCATCGGATCCCCGCAAACACAACATGCATGATTACAAATCTTGATCATGAACGGAGCTCACAAGATCTATACATGAAAGCACAAAAGAGGAGATACAACCATCTAGCTACTACATGGACCCATAGTCCAAGGTGGAACTACTCACACATCATACCGGAGAGAATGCCTCCAGGATGATCTCCCCTCCGGCAGGGTGCCGGGAAGAACTTCAGATCCCCCGATCTAGGGACGATGGTGGCGGCGGCTACAGACGGTTTCATGGATATTTGATCGGGTACTTAGGGTTTCTGCATTGGGGGCTTCTTATAGGCGAAGGGGAAGGCCGAGGAGGCGACCAGGGGGGTCAAACCCTACCCAGGCGCGGGCCCACCCCTGGCCGCGCCTAGGGGGTTTGGCCACCCTGGCCCGCTTCTCCGTCTCCCCTCTGGACTTCTTGTTCCCCATGGAAAGTAATTGACTTTGACGTTTGTCCCGTCCAATTCCGAGAATATTTCTTTACTAACTTTTCTGGAACCAAAAACAGTAGAAGACATGCAACTGGCACTATGGCAACTTGTTAATAGGTTAGTACCATAAAACATGTAAAAAAGCACCTCAAAGTGTAGACAAGCAAAGCAAAGTAGATACTAAACAAGCATTGAGCATCAAAAATTATAGATACGTTTCCGATGTATCAAGCATCCCCAAGCTTAACTCCTGCTCATCCTCGAGTAGGTAAGTGATAAAAAGAATAATTTTTTAGGTGACATGCACCCTCACAATAAAGATCCAACCATTTGCAAGAATTGAAAGCTGGGATCAAAGAACTCTAAACATGTGTAAGAAAGATGGAGTTCTAACAATTGGACATAGTAACTATGCATGCAACATGACAAGCTACAAACAAAGATCATGAATAACATGCACTGAAAAACGTTTGTTTATTTCACATACAGAAAACATAGCATAGTGGCAATCAGCTTGTCCCTCATAGAGTAGCAAATAGATGCATAGGACACTGATACGTCGGAAACGTATCTATAATTTTTGATGCTCCATGCTTGTTTAGTATCTACTTTGCTTTGCTTGTCTACACTTTGAGGTGCTTTTTACATGTTTTCTGGTACTAACCTATTAACAAGTTGCCACAGTGCCAGATGCATGTTTTCTGCTGTTTTTGGTTTCAGAAAAGTTAGTAAAGAAATATTCTCAGAATTGGACGGGACAAAAGCCAAAGTCAATTACTTTCCGTGGGGAACAAGAAGTCCAGAGGGGAGACGAGGAAGCGTGCCAGGGCAGCCAGACCCCCCTAGGCGTGTCCAGGGGTGGGCCCACGCCTGGGTAGGGTTTGACCCCTCTGGTCGCCTCCTCGGCCTCCCCCTTCGCCTATAAGAAGCCCCCGATGCAAAAACCCTAAGCACCCGATCAAATCTCCACGAAACCGTCTGTAGCCGCCGCCACCATCGTCCCTAAATTGGGGTGGGGTATGAAGTTCTTCCCGGCACCCTGTCGGAGGGGAGATCATCCCGGAGGCCTTCTCTCCGGTATGATGCGTGAGTAGTTCCACCTTGGACTATGGGTCCATGTAGTAGCTAGATGGTTGTATCTCCTCCTTTGTGCTTTCATGTATAGACCTTGTGAGCTTCGTTCATGATCAAGATATAATCTATTTGTAATCATGCATGTTGTGTTTGCGGGGATCTGATGGATATTGAGATTATTATGTTGGTTTGATTAATGGTTTTGTCTTTATGATTCTATCATGTCTGTGTTGTTTGTGATCTTGCATGCTCTCCGTTGTTAGTAGCTATCTTGGTCAAGTAGTTGCTAGTGACTCTAAGAGGGGGTATTTATGTTCGATAGTGGGTTCATGCCTCTAGTTTCCAAGGGAAGTGTGAGAAATCTTTTCGGATGTAGATGTGCTGTTGCACCTAGGGAGAAAACAACGGTCTCTTGTTCATGGAACATGTGGACTGTTTACCTTACACACTTTGCTTAAAGAAGTTGTCTGTTGATTGCAACTTAATACTGGAGGGGGTTCGGATGATAACCTGAAGGTGGACTTCTAGTCATAGATGCAGTTGGATGGAGGTCTATGTATCTTGTTGTATTTCCCAATCGAATCTCATAGGATCTTTCTGACTAGTAATTGCATTGTTATGCCTTGCTCAGTTCCTGTCAATTGCCCTGCTGTAATTTGTTTACCCTTCATGCCATGTTGTTTATCTAAGGAGAGCACCTCTAGTGAACTATGGACCCTGGTCCAATCTTTACCATCGATACATATTCCACTGTTACTTGTTTACTTGCTGCAAACCATTACCTTCCACACCGTACGTTTAATCCTTTGTTACAGCAAACCGGTGAGCTTGACAACCTCACCGATTCATTGGGGCAAAGTCTTGAGTTTGTGTTGTGCAGGTCTCCGCGTTGCTTGCAACACCTGTGTGACGTTTCCTTCCTCCTTCTGGTTCGATAACCTCGGTATCAACTGAGGGAAAACTTGCTGCTTGCTCTTCACACCCTACGCTTGGGGTTACCAACGAAGTGCCACGTCGAGCATCATCAAACACCTTCAAAGTTCACAAGGGTGACTAGAAACAAATAGCACAAGAACAAGTAGTGTCACAATATGCATCAATTAATAAGCTTTAGAACACTACACACAAAATCACAACTATGCTCTCTTAATGGTGCCTAAAGGTAGAAGGTGGAGACTCAATAGTGGTGGAAGAAAGGCCTTTTATAAAGGAAGCAGGGATTTCAAGATTCAAAAAGAGCTTCCAAAAATTATGGTACTTGTTAGCTTTCAGCCCTCATTGCCCCTATCATAAGCATCTTGAAGTGGTTAAGGTTAAAGTGAACAAACTATGGAGTATATGCTTGACAAAGTATAAGTTGGAAATCTCATGTCCCTTGAGTACGAGGGCCACTCCTCATGCTACTCAACTTTAGTCACCGGTAAGTTCTTGTCATATTAAGTACATGTGTATCATAGAGAACCGCTAACGGGGTACCTCTTGCACATGATACATGAGCTATCCCATATCAACATGACAAGGCCAGCAGACAATGAGCATCTCAGCAATCTTCTTATTTACCATGGGAAAATGATGCTTTTTTATCTCTTTTCTCTTTTCCCATTTTGTTTTCTTTTTCTCGGTCTCTTTTTCTATCTCTTTTTTATAAGAAGAATGCTTCATGGATTGCTCACTATGGTGATGCTGCAAGTTTCCACCATGATTAGGCATGGCTTAGGCTAGCGGCCCAGGCGTTTCTCTAACACACATACATAACTCCATGGACTTACAAGCTCCCCGTTCATTTCATACCGATGACATGCATAAACAAAAGAGCATGATATCAACTGGGTAAATATTTACAGGTGTTGAAAGTGTTCCTCGTGATAGCATGGTTCTGCTAATCCCAACGTATAAGTGCAAGCATATACAACATAGATGACACAATGGTTCAACTTTATTAGGGGCAAGAAAATAAAGTGTGCCATCAAGTTTGTGAGAGCTTTAATCACTAATTTTTCACATAACAAAGTGACTTTTTAATTGGAAGGTAGATAAAACAAGAATATACTTGGAATGGTGTAACACACCATGCATAGGAATTTATAGTGGACACTTTGGAATAACTTGGTTTCTTGGGAGTTGGATGCATGAGTAGAGCTTACTAAATACAAGTGGAGGCTAGCAAAAGACTGGGAGCGACCAACTAAGAGAGCAATAATGGCCATAATCATGCAGAGCGACAAAACATTACTAATCAAAGCATAAAGTGGTACCACATGTCAAAAACTAAATGATCATAGAGGCTAAGGTGACTGGTTCATAGTCATAATATGGTGTGAGCATGTTGATGGTGAAGGGAATATGCCCGATAGGAAATAATAAAGTGGTTATTATCGTATTCCTTGTTTATGATAAATGTTTATTTTGCATGCTATAATTGTATTAATACGGAAACGTTAATACATGTGTGTTTAATAAACAAAAAGGAAGTTCCTAGTTATGCCTCTCTTATAAACTAGCTCGTTGATTAACAAGATGATCAAAGGTTTCCTGATCATGGACATTGGATGTTGTTAATAACGAGGTCACAACATTAGTGTAATGATGTGATGAACATTCATCCGAAGTATAGCATTACGATCAAAGTCATTGAGTTTATATTGCTATAACAACTTACGAAGTGATCCTAATCCTTAGACCATGAGATCATGTCAATCACTAACACCGGAAGAGTTTCTTGATGACATCAAACGTCACACCGTAACTGGGTGATTATAAAGATGGCTTCAGAACTACTAGAGTGTTATGTTGAGGCCCATGGATCAAGAGTGGAATTTGTTCATTCCGATGACAGATAGATATACTCTGGGCCCTCTCGGTGATATCACATTGGTTAGCTTGCAAGCAAGTGATTTGATCACTAAAATGTTATATCACGGGAACGAGAAAAGAGTGCATGTCAGTAACGAGATCAAACTAGGTATGGAGATACCGATGATCGAATTTCGTACATGTAATATATCGTGAAACAAAGGGATTAAGATACTAGTGTAAAAGGTTCCGACGATCACAGGAAAGTCATCATTGAATGTGTGGGATCAGTATGGATCTCTAGGTGCCGCTTCTGATTATTGATCGGAGAAGGGTCTCGATCATGTCCGCATATTCGCGAACCGTAGGGTGGCACACTTAAGGGACACTGACATCCAATTGGACCAAAAGCGCAGGAATTTATTTCACTAGACACCGAAACTGTTTTGGTTGAAATTGCTGAAACTAGTTCTGCATGTGAAATTGAATACTAGGAAGGGGTTTTATGTGAATGTTTGTTAATTAAAGTAATTAACAAAATTCTGAATAAATAAATAAAAGAGTTTTATTTAAATGAGAGCTTGCATTAAATTTGATGGAAATTTAATGCATGTGAGTGGATTTTTGAGTGGAGGCTCTTTTATGGGAGTGGAGGCTTTTCATTTTGAGTGGGAGCTCCATCCACATGAATGTGGAAGAGGTGGGGGCAGCCACCATGGCTGGCGCCATGCCCCTTGGGGTGTCCCCCTCTCCCTATAAAAGGCCCCCCTCTCCTCCTCTCAAAGTACACCTCCTCGTGAAGGATCTCTCTCCCCCTCTAGAATTTATTCCCCATGGTCTCGGACTAGCGAGATACATGTTCCCGGTGGCTATTCGGCAAGAAAGAGTTGTGCTTCCGCTGCATCGCTGGAGCGAGGAGGTGGAGGTTGCTCTGTGTCTTGTACGTGTGTGCGAGCACGGATGCGCTGCTGTTTTGTGGCGCTAGGACTTCCTCTCGATCTTGAGATTGGCAAGAGATCATCTACATCAACCACGAGTTTGGACTCGTTAAGTTTTGTCGGTCTTCAAGGGTATGTTCTCTATGGATGTATATCCGCCCGTTGCTTGTATCTAGTAGATAGATCTTGGTACATAGTTGTTCCCATCGTAGGAAATTTTTTGTTTTCTATGATGCGAACCCTACAGAAGGCGCCCAAGCAAAGCATCAAAGGAGAATACCACAATACTATGCTTTTGCATGGTAAAACAACGCATAATTTCTTCAAGGCACACTAAGAAATCCAAATTGTTTGGAACAAGACATGCTACAACAATAATCACTAAGCATAAGGTCAAAACAACACCTAGAATGTCATGCTAAAGTCTAAGTCACAGTCAATGCAAGCTCATCTTGCACTTCAAGCAAGAACTTACTACTCCTTTCCAACACCAAGCAACTTATTTTCAAAACAACATAGCGAGAACAGGGGTCCAAACTACTCAAGCAAACTAAACAAACTAAGCAAAACAAATGAAAACTAAGATGCTCCAAGAACAACACAATTGTGCATGAAACAATAAAAACGAAGTGTCTAGACAGACGTGAGCTTTTTATTGATGAAGAAGGGGATACCTTGGGCATTCCCAAGCTTTGACACTTGTACCTCTTGGATATTTATTGGGGTGACACCATGGTTGAATCCCCAAGCTCGAGCTTTTGTCCATTCTTCATCTCATTGCATCATTCTCTCTCTACACCTGAAATTTTTCCTTCACACAATCTTCATTAGCAACATTAGTATATTCAAAAGATATTAGACCTCTGGCAAAGCTTTGAAACAACAATGCTTTTCACTAAAAACACAAGCTACTATAGTAACTCCTTCAAAAAATCTCAATTCACCTAAATAGAACTAAAAAAGGAATCAATAAGAAGCAAATGCAAATAATGGCAGAAATCTGTCAAAACAGACCAGCAGGTAGAAACCGATTTTTTCGAACATCTTCTGTTTCTCAAATCAAAAAGTGTTGAACTAACAAAAGTTAGCTAACATACTGGGGGATTTATTCCTAAATATTGAGCTTAATCCGAGTTACATAGACTCCTCACGATTGTTTTTGGTGGAGGATAGAAATATGTTTCAGGACAGCAACTCTCCAAATTTTACTTCCCTCTCATTAGAGGTCATTCTTGGCACAAAAAGCAAACAAAAAGGATAAGGAGAGGTAATTACTGAAGTAATAACTTCCAAGACTCAAGGAAACTCTTGGGTTATCTCCCAACAAGTACTTTTCTTTAACACCTTTAAGTTAGGCACAAGAAGCAAGAAGAATCAAGTATTTTCAAATGAAGAAGCATTAACATCAAACCTTGCTTTCAAAGGAGGAGCAAAAAGCAACTTATCTCTCCTCATAGGGAAGTGTTCAATACCTTTCTTGAATGGAAAATGATATTTAATGGTGCCTCCTTTCATATCAATGATGGTACCAGCTGTTCTAAGAAAAGGTCTTCCCAAAGTAATAGGACAAGAAGCATTGTATTCAACATTCAAAACATAGAAATCAACAGGGACATAAGCATTGTTAACCATAATGATAACATCATTAATACATCCCCATGAGTTTCTTCTTAGCATTATCATTGAGTGGGACATCTAAATAACAATCTTCTAGCGGTGGCAAATCTAGCATTTCATAAATCTTC
Organism: Avena sativa; assembly: GCA_916181665.1. Lineage (NCBI taxonomy): Eukaryota > Viridiplantae > Streptophyta > Magnoliopsida > Poales > Poaceae > Avena > Avena sativa. Next base: position 386,774,621 of record OV702297.1, on the reverse strand, counting down.
CTAGGCATAATAGAGACACTAGAACCAAGATCACATGAAGCTTTGAGATCAAAGTCTTTCACTTGTATATTAATAATGGGTTCCCAACTATCTTCTACTTTCCTAGGAATAGAAGCTTTGTGTTTTAGCTTCTCTTCCTTAATCTTAACAAGAGCATCTGTAATGTGTTTGGTGAAAGGAACATGCATATCACTAGCATCAGGACTTCTAGCAAGCTTTTGCAGGAATAGAATCACTTCAGAAATATTGCAACCATCAATATCAAAGTCAAACTTAGCATCACTAGTAGTAGGCTCAATAAGCTTAGGCGTAGTAGGAGGAGGAATAGGGACTACTTGTGGTTTAGTGGTGATGGTGCACACACTATTGTTCCTATAAATTCCAGATTCCCTTTCCCACTTAGCATGAAGTTGAGCTAACAGCCTAACATTTTCATCAATAGTAACTTGTATGGCATGAGCAGTAGCAAAGGTGTTTTCCATAGTTTCAGGTTTAGCGGCCATTTTATTAATCAAGGAAGACTGAGATTCAAACAAAGAGGATATATTTTTCTCAACAGTTAAAAGCTTTTCCTCTATAGTCTTATTGAAAGTGGTTTGTTTACTAATAAAGTCTTTGAGCATGACTTCAAGTTAAGAGGGTACATTTCTAGCATTATTGCAATAGCTTCCATAGGGATTGCCATTATTAGGAGGATAAGGCCTATAATTGTTGTTGCTATCAAAATTATTCCTATAGGCATTGTTGTTGAAATTGTTGTTTCTAATGAAGTTCACATCAACTTGCTCTTCTTGAGCAACCAAAGAGGCTAAGGGAACACTATTAGGATCTAAAGGAGATTTCCCAGTAACAAGCATAGCCATAATAACATCAATGTTTTCACTCAAAGAGGAAGTTTCCTCAACAGAATTTACCTTCTTACCATGTTGATCTCTCTCAGCATGCCATTCAGAGTAATTAACCATCATATTATCAAGGAGCCTTGTTGCAGCACCCAAAGTGAGGCCCATGAAGGTACCTCCAGCAGCTGAATCCAACAGATTTCTTGAGGAGAAGTTCAAACCTGCATAAAAAGTCTGTATAATCATCCAAGCAGTGAGTCCATGAGTAGGGAAATTCTTAACCAAAGATTTCATTCTTTCCCAAGCTGGAGCAACATGTTCACTATCAAGTTGTCTAAATTTCATAATGTCACTTCTCATAGATATACTCTTAGCAGGAGGATAATACTTTCCAATAAAAGCATCTTTGCACTTAGTCCAAGAATCAATACTAATTTTTGGCAAGGATAGCAACCATTCTTTAGCTTTTCCTCTCAAGGAGAAAGGAAAAGACTTGAGCTTAATAATATCTCCATCTACATCCTTATACTTTTGCATCTTACAAAGTTTAACAAAGCTATTGAGATGGGCAGCAGGATCATTAGAATCAGCACCAGAAAATTGCTCTCTCATCATAAGATTCAACAAAGCAGGCTTAATTTCATAAAAGGTAGCATCAGGAGCAGGTGGAGCAATAGGTGTGCTAAGGAAATCATTGGTGTTGGTGCTAGTGAAGTCACACAACTTGGTGTTCTCAGTAGAGTTCATTTTGGCAAAGGTGCGCAAGCCAAAAACAGCAGTAGCAGCTAGAGGAGGAACTAATTTTTTTTTTGTGTTTTTGAATAAAGAAAGCAAACCAAACTAGACTAATTTTGGGTTTTTTTTGGAAAGAGACAAACAAAACCAAGCAAAAGAAACAAAGCAAACTAAAAACAAAGTAAATAGAAAGGAAGTGAAGGACTCCCCTAGTGAAGACGTCCTTAGCCTCCCCGGTAACGGCGCCAGAAAATAGCTTGACGGCGCCCAACACTTGTCGTGGGACGCTTCGTTGGAAACCCCAAGAGCAAGGTATGAAGTAGCACAACAGCAACTTTCCCTCGGTAAGAAACCGAGGTTATCGAACCAGTAGTAGGAAGGAAACGTCACACAGGTGTTGCAAGCAACGCGGAGACCTGCACAACACAAACTCAAGATTTTGCCCCAATGAATCAATGAGGTTGTCAAGCTCACCGGTTTGCTGTAACAAAGGATTAAACGTATGGTGTGAAAGGTAATGGTTTGCAGCAAGTAAACAAGTAACAGTGGAAGATGTATCAATGGTAAAGATTGGACCGGGGTCCATAGTTCACTAGAGGTGCTCTCCTTAGATAAACAACATGGCATGAAGGGTAAACAAATTATGGCAGGGCAATTGACAGGAACTGAGCAAGGCATAACAATGTAATTACTAGTTAGAAAGATCCTATGAGATTCGATTGGGCAATACAACAAGATACATAGACCGCCATCCAACTACATCTATGACTACAAGTCCACCTTCAGGTTATCATCCGAACCCCTCCAATATTTAGTTGCAAGCAACATACAACTTCTTAAGCAAAGTGTGCAAGGTAAACAGTACACATGTTCCATGAACAAGAGACCGTTGTTTTCTCCCTAGTAGCAGCAACACATCTACAACCGAAGAGATTATTGTCACTTCCCTTGGAAACTAGAGGCATGAACCCACTATCGAGCATAAATACTCCCTCTTGGAGTCACTAGCAACTACTTGGACAAGATAGCTACTAACAATGGAGAGCATGCACGATCACAAACAACACAAACATCATAGAATCATAAAGACAAAACCATTAATCAAACCAACATAATAATCTCAATATCCATCGGAGCCCCGCAAACACAACATGCATGATTACAAATAGATTAGATCTTGATCATGAACGGAGCTCACAAGATCTATACATGAAAGCACAAAAGAGGAGATACAACCATCTAGCTACTACATGGACCCATAGTCCAAGGTGGAACTACTCACACATCATACCGGAGAGAATGCCTCCGGGATGATCTCCCCTCCGGCAGGGTGCTGGGAAGAAGTTCAGATCCCCCTGATCTAGGGACGATGGTGGCGGCGGCTATAGACGGTTTCATGGATATTTGATCGGGTACTTAGGGTTTCTGCATTGGGGGCTACTTATAGGCGAAGGGGGAGGCCAAGGAGGCGACCAGGGGGGTCAAACCCTAACCAGGCGCGGGCCCACCCCTGGCCGCGCCTAGGGGGTTTGGCCGCCCTGGCTCGCTTCTCCGTCTCCCCTCTGGACTTCTTGTTCCCCACGGAAAGTAATTGACTTTGATGTTTGTCCCGTCCAATTCCGAGAATATTTCTTTACTAACTTTTCTGGAACCAAAAACAACAGAAAACAGGCAACTGGCACTGTGGAAACTTGTTAATAGGTTAGTACCAGAAAACATGTAAAAAGCACCTCAAAGTGTAGACAAGCAAAGCAAAGTAGATACTAAACAAGCATGGAGCATCAAAAATTATAGATACGTTTCCGACGTATCACCAGAGTGACAGAAACCTAAACCCCCATTAGGAAACCTTTGCACAAGGGAGTGTAGGATCTCAGAGTTTAAGGTTGTGGTTAGGTTTTTATCTTAATTACTTTCTTGTAGTTGAAGATGCTTGCAAGGGGTTTAATCACAAGTACGTATTAGTCCTAGTAAGGTCAGTACATTAGCACAGGTTCACCCACACAACACTTATCAAACCAAATAATATTAATCAACTATATGAAATGAAAGCACTTGACAGTATTCCCATGTGTCCTCGAGAACGTTTGGTCCTCTTAAGTATTACAACTGGCTTGTCCTTTGCTAAGAAAGGATTGGGCCACTTGCTGCAATTATTTGCTGCCTTTATTTACTTGCACTTTATTTCCTTGCTTTATCAAAAAAACCTAAAAATCCGTTTGCTAAGTATTTACAGATATTTCCTGCTCCAAACCACTAGTCAACACCTTCTGATCCTCGTTGGGATCGACAGTCCTATTTATCGAAAGTACTACGATACACCCCCTATACTTGTGGGTCATCAGGGTTGCACCGATAGGTTCTAGGTGCAGCCAATTGGTGAATAGCCCACTAAATGCTCTCTAGTATTTATTGAAAATGGGGTGAGGCATTGATAACACCCAAGAGCAAAGGATCACTATAGTACCTCTCAATGCGGAAGTAGGGTATCGATCCACATGTCGGCGCAAGAAGGAAAAGCTATCTATTCTCTACAACTAAAGTGTCACAAGTTTTAGTTGATTATGCACTAAATTAATTTAAGGAACAAGGTGGTTGATTTAAGGCTTGGAAGTGTAATGTAACAAAGCAAGAATATAGAAGTGTCCCAAAACTCTTCAATGCAAGAGGACAAGACAATAGTTTTCTCTTATAGGAACAATATACATGGGTTCACTTAATCCTATCTCTCCATCTATGGTGATGATCATGTTATAGATAATAAAATTACACATAATTTTCATGTTTTAATGGTAACTTTATGGTGGTTACATGTCTTAGACACATAGTTAAAAGAAGTACTCATGTGTGCTGCTAGGTCACCCTTGTAATAAGGCTAGCATTTGGTTATTGTCACATCACACATCATACTTTCCCCTTTTTACCCTTAGATAAAGGATGTTTGGCTACATTGTGTCACTCAATACATATGTCGTTGTCACTCGGCCACCCACTACCTTCATACGTCATACTTCTTAATGGAAAACATTCCAAACACTAGTGCAATGATTCATATGTTGTGTGCATTACCACATATCTCTCGTCTACCTCCACTTGGTGGTGTCAATCACATCATGACATGGATAAACAAGACATCTTGTATAGATCACACCATTACATGCATCATAGTTTATTTCCAAAATATCACAAACCATAAAATATCCAACACAACAATAACTGCATAACAAGTATTATCTCATACCACAATATCCACCATAGGAATTACATAGATAGATTCAAACTCATACAAGGCACATCATATGGACTTCAACAATGATCATACATAGAGATATTAGATCAAGTTACCACCACAAACCCATAGTACAGGGGGTGAAATACTCCCCTCTCATCATGTAGAGTGATGAGGAGACGTTGGTGAAGGAGGAGAGGTGGCCGGAGGCGATTCTGGCAGCGGTTCCCCCTTCAATCTTCCTCTGGGCAATGGCCTGCTGGCTCTTTGTTACTTGGTTTTAGATCTCCGCCTCCGTCTATCTCGATAAAGGCTGCCAGGTGGTATATATAGATGGTTTTAGGTCAAAACAAAGCGAATGGCGGTGGAATCGACGACATCAGAGTTTCGACGGTTCAGATAGCCCCAGTGGCACGCCCTAAAGTAAATGGGCTGCCATTTTCATCTCATTGGGCCCCTTGGGCCCTACTTTATATTGTTGGATTCATATGGAAAGTATCTAACTGCTCTTGTTGACCTATCTCTGTTTCGAGTTTCGTAGCTCTTGGAATGTCAAAACACTAATAGAAGGTTTTTTTGCCACACAAAGTTAAAACCAAAAGAGAGGGGATTGTTTAGAAAATCCCAAAAATCATTAAGAACATTGGTAATAACTACTAATATGATAAAAAATATGTGGGAATTCATATCAGGAAACCACAAAGTTCTTGTATGCATTTTACATGCATCAACATCCCTCAAGCTTAGCATATGCTCGTTCCCGAGCATGAAGGTGATAAAACTAACATGGGCTTTGGAGTTTGGTGCTTATTTTCACTAGCAAGTATCACAAAAAGTTAAACGGTTCATTTGTTTAGAGAATAATAATAAGCAAGCACAGAATAAAGTGATACTTCTTATAATATCATAATTGACAACACAATGTTTATACTGACTAACACAAATGCATATAGTACTATGAGGCAATATAGCATTCTTCGCATAGAGAAAAGTATATATATAGTGGTGGTCCTATGGTCAGAATATTTGGCAAATGATGTTGGAAAGAGTGTATGGCTGGCAAGTAGGGAATATCATATGTGATACACAAGCTACCTTCTAAACACTATCCATTAAGTTTATGGTTGAAGCATAGTTCATCATTAGTGTTTGGTTCCATTGCCCCTCATTACCCGATTCTGTTTGGCATTCTTGTTATGGAAATTTTTGCTTCTTTCCTCTCTTTGATTTTTATTTATATTTCTATGTCATTTTTTTCTTGTTTTGATTTTGGACAGGCCTAGCCTTTGCATACTCACTCTTCTCACGTTTTGATATCATATCAATATTTGGAGGGTTTTTCCCTCATCTTAGTAGTGGTACCCCTTCTATGGAGGGTTTTTGCCCTCATATTTTAGTGTATGCATCCTATTATTGGTTTTTGGGAAGGGGTACTCTATGCCCAATGAGTTCGTGGTCATGATACGTCGAAAACGTATCTATAATTTTTTATGCTCCATGCCTGTTTACTATCTACTTTGCTTTGTTTTTTCTACACTTTGAGGTGTTTTTATATCTTTTCTTGAACTAACCTATTAACAAGTTTCCACAGTGCCAGTTGCCTGTTTTCTTCTGTTTTTGTTTCTAGAAAGGCAGAAAATCAATATTCTCGGAATTGGACGGGACAAAAGCCAAAGTAAATATTTTACTGTGGGCGACACGAAGTCCAAAGGGGAGACAAAGAAGATAACCAGGGCCGCCACACCCCCCTAGGCGCGGGTGGGCCCACCCCGCGCCTAGGTAGAGTGTGGGCCCCCTGGCCGCCTCCCAGCTTCGCCTCTTCGCCTATAAGAAGCCCCCGTTGCAGAAACCCTAGGCACCCAATCAAAACTCCACGAAACCTTCTGTAGCCGCCGCCACCGTCGTCCCTAGATCGGGTGGGATCTGAAGTTCTTCCCGGCACCCTGCCGGAGGGGAGATCATCCCGGAGGCCTTCTTCTCCGGTATGATGTGTGAGTAGTTCCACCTTGGACTATGGGTCCATGTAGTAGCTATATGGTTCTATATCCTCCTTGTGCTTTCATGTATAGATCTTGTGAGCTCCGTTCATGATCAAGATCTAATCTATTTGTAATCATGCATGTTGTGTTTGCGGGGATTCGATGGATATTGAGATTACTATGTCAGTTGATTAATGATTTTGTCTATTTGATACTATCATGTCTGTGTTGTTTGTGATCTTGCATGCTCTCCGTTGTTAGTAGCTATCTTGGCCAAGTAGTTTCTAGTGACTCCAAGAGGGGGTATTTATGCTCGATAGTGGGTTCATGCCTCTAGTTTCCAAGGGAAGTGACAGAAATCTCTTCGGTTGTAGATGTGTTGTTGCTACTAGGGAGAAAACAACGGTCTCTTGTTCATGGAACAAGTGGATTGTTTACCTTACACACTTTGCTTAAAGCAGTTGTCTGTTGCTTGCAACTTAATACTGGAGGGGGTTCGGATGATAACCTGAAGGTGGACTTCTAGTCATAGATGCAGTTGGATGACAGTCTATGTATATTGTTGTATTGCCCAATTGAATCTCGTAGGATCTTTTTGTCTCGTATTGCATTGTTATGCCTTGCTCAGTACCTGTCAATTGCTCTGCTGTAATTTTTTACCCTTCATGTCATGTTGTTTATCTAAGGAGAGCACCTCTAGTGAACTATGGACCCTCGTACAATCTTTACCATTGATACATCTACCACTGTTACCAGTTTACTTGCTGCAAACCATTACCTTCCACACCATACGTTTAATACTTTGTTACAGCAAACTAGTGAGCTTGAAAACCTCACTAATTCGTTGGGGCAAAGTCTTGAGTTTGTGTTATGTAGGTCTCCACGTTGCTTACAACACCTGTGTGACGTTTCCTTCCTCCTATTGGTTCTATAACCTCGGTTTCTTACTGTAAGATCCCACCTTTATAAAGGTAAAGATCCCTGTGATTGCAATGCTAGTCCCTGGATCAATGCTAGCATCCATAGTTTAAGATGAAGTACACAGAAACAAAGGTCATTATTACATCGACATTCCAGAGATAACATAGTCTTTTACAACTCCATAGCCATAGGCTAGTACAAGAGTTTAACTTAACAATATATAAATAGAAGTCTTCATCTTCATGTGCCATAGGCAAGCATGTTGAGTGTAGACTCATAACCCCTAATCATCATCAGAGTAACCTGCAACATCACAAGTTACAGCCACAGTGGGTCAATACATTGGAATAGTATTGGCAAGTGATACCTTAGTAGAATATTAGCTTCTAGTTACTACATGAATTTGGCTAAGTGTAGCTTAGGCTTGCTTTGCTCAAAATAAGTTTTACCTATCAGTTGAAATCACTAAGTTTTTGTTTGGTAAAAACTTTCCCAAGGAACCACCAATAGAAATTGGTGAACCTTCACCCTTGTTCAACCACAAGTTTTAACTTAGAAAATTTGGATGAGGAGATTCTTGATAGCTTCCATGTCTTGATTCTCAAATTGTCCAATACCAAGGACATGGCTAAGTACTTAGTTTCTTCCATCTGCAGAGGTGGTGCACTTTCCCCACAAGACTTGGTTTCACCAAGACAGGACCTTTCAGAAGCCTTCCCTTAGACCAAATGGACGCATTCCAACCTAACATCCCTCTACCACCAACTGTCCAAATGGCTAAGTTATTGCAACCTATATGATCCAGGCAGAGCCTATAATGCCATGTGGCTGCACTAGAAGCTTCTTAACATTTGGCATCTCAAATCCCTTTGTTCTTGGGTGGCAATCCACAAGTGAGATACACAAGGTAAACCATAGAAATGGGCCTTGTGTAACCACTCAACACAAACCATTCTTTCCATTCCACCCAGGTGTTTCATTCACTTATTAGTTTTATTAAGCAAAACATAAGTCAAAGACTTAGAAATATTTCTCATAGCATGTATACATATAATCCACCCTTGGTTACTACTAGCTAGGCTAAGCATGACAATAGCAAGTATCTTAACTTAGAGGAAACTCTAACAATTCTACCACTACTAGGATTTCCCAAGCATAGCATATAGATACTTAGCAAAATTATTCATGCAAGTCCTATACAAAATATTTCTAATGCATAGTAAAAATACTGGGATAAAAATATGAAGCACCACTTGCCTTGGTAGTTGGGGGAGTAGCAACAATCCTCACAATCACAATCACCACTAGCACCAAAATCTACACATAAAATGATAGCACCAAATTCACATATCAAAATTAAAGAAGCAAAAATATATGAATGCATGCAAATGCTATGTGATGATTTTGTAAACCAAACAAGACAAGTGGAACAGTACTGAATCATAAACAAAACATTTACGCACTAAATAAAATCAATTTGGCCTTTAAAACATTTTCTATATAAATTTTATATACAAAATAAGCTTATAAATGTCTCTGCAAAAACAACCCAGTTTACAGGTGCAATTTATTAAACAAAGTGCATAAATGGGTAGAATTCTTTCTCCTGATTCCAATGATATAAAATTTAGAAAATTTTAACATGTGGATCAAAAGTTATGAATTTTGCAAGTTTGAACAACTAATAGATCTAATTTCATATTTTAATACAAAACACAGGCCACGCGGCAGCTCCTGATTGGACGGTACCGGTTCGCTGGATCACGCTCGCGGGCCGTTGGATCTAACTAACTGCGCACGGCTCAGATCTAACTTACCTCTTCGCTTAAGTGATCTATTCCTATACGCCCGATCTAGATCTAACGGTTCTCAGCAAACGAACCACAAATCAGCGGCGCTGCGACGGTGGCTGGCGGCGGCGTGGTCAGACGGTGATATCGCCGGTGTTACAGGAAGCGAGAAGGGCAGTGGGGTAGCTCACCGTGTTCGCGCGACGATGCTGAAGCTCAAGGTGGTCTTCGTTGGCGGAGGGGCGCTCGGAGTCGTCAGTGATTGCTCGCCGGAGTTCGTGGAGGCGTCGGGCATGGCTGTTCGTCGACGTTGCCGAGGATGTAGATCATGCCAGAGAGAAATGAGTAGTGCGTCAGATGCGGGAAGCGATGCTGATCACGGCAGTAACAAAGAGAGGGCAAGGCGTGCTCGGAACTAACCAGAACAAATTGCCGGAGTTGAGTGCTTCGTCGGGCTCGCGCAGTCGTTGATGGGGATATGCCTACCGGGGTATACCCAGCAGGACGTTTTCCGACTGGCCCAGGAACTGGCGAGTGGGCCTGCAAGACGGCGACTGGATCAAGGCCTGGTGTGAGTCCAAGCGACTGGAAACTGAAGGCCCGGACGAGTAGATAGGCCCAGTCGGATTAGGTTAAACAAGTACCGAAGCCTTAACTGATTCGGTTGAGATATGTAAACCCTAGGGGAGGTAAGCCTATATAAACCTCCCTACAGGGCGTGTAGAGATACGTTCCATCATACACCCAAGCGACTCGCCGCCTAGCCGCCGAGCTCGCCCATTGTACCACCATCATAATACAATCTAGCGGGAGTAGGTCTTTACCCTCCGGGGGGCCGAACCTGGGTAAAACCTTGTGTCTCCGCCCTCATCTCGCACCGCAGATGGCTGGCCGCCCTTGCCCCTCGTTCTACTACTCGCTGCTGATTGCAGCATCTGCCGTGACCATTCCCACGACAGTGGCGCCCACCGTGGGGCCTGGCCGGTCTGGCCGGTGTTCTGCGCCGAGATCCAATCTACCCATCAACGAGTCGGTCGCCACCGGCCGCATGATAGCGATCGGCGAGATGCTCCAGATCTTGCCAAGAAGCTACGTCCCGGCGCCGCGACCCGTCACGCACAGCATGATCCTGCCAGTAGGCACGATCAGCTTCTTCGTCGGCCTCACCGACATCATCGTCTCAGAGGACTCGGCTTGCATCCGCGAGTCGCCGCCACGCGATCGGCTCTCTGAGAGCCAGGTCCGCACGATCCATCGCCTTGCCTCCGAGTACAACTCGGCCCACAGTGACGTGGCCGAAAACTCCGCGGCCGCGAAAGACGCGGCCCTCAACGACGACGCCGACTCGACGACCCCGACATCACTCGCCGGATCCATCACCGCGGCTTCACCCGCGGGCTCCATCACCCAGGTCTCCAACGTGGGAGACTTCGAGGATCCCTACATCCTTGGGATCTTCGACTTCGACTCCGGGTCGGAAAACTCCGTCGATCTCTGCGACGGGACCGGTCGCCACGCCGCAACCTATATGGCGACTGGCACCGATCCGCCGGAGGATCCGTTCTCCACCCCGATCCCTCCCAACGCCACGGCAACAGAGGTCGAGGAACTCCGCCTGAAGCTGGCGGAGGCCGTCCGCAAGGAGCAGGCCGAGCGCAAAAAATTTCGCCTCGAGCAGGTGACGGCGCAGGAGCTATCGCGTTACCACGCGCAACGAATCAGGACCCGCCTGAACCCTACCGTTCAGGGGCGCGCCCTGAACTTCGACGATGAAAACGACCCGGCCCGCGTGGCCGAGCGCGCGATCTGCGAGAACGCGCCACCAGGAGGAAGCGCCCGGCCCCCTCCAGGGTTGACGGCGATGGGCGCCCCACCTCCACCCAACCGCACACCCCCCATGGATCAGCCGCGGATAGTAGTCTCCTCACGGGAGCGAGACGCGAACGGCCTCCCACTGTTCTCCACCCCGATGGACAACCTCGTGGCGGGCCGAGCAGCGGCTGACAACATCACGACCACCGGCGACGGTGCCCTACAGATCCAGTATGTCAGGGCCCTGCTCGCGAAGGCCGTCGAGCAGCAAAACGCAGGAGCTGACTCGCAGGGTCGAGTGTACTCGCGTTCTTCGAGAAGCAGAGTGGCCTCAAGCGGCCGCCAACTGGCGGCAAACACCCTCAGCTGCCCGCCAGCAGAGCCACTGCAGCTCCAACACCGACCCGCGAATACGACACTCTCCACCAACGACCCCAGGCCAGCGACCAACTTCGTCGCTGCCAACGGTCAACCCATCGACGCCCGCACCCACATCATCAACAACCAAAGCTGGCGCGCACGCCAGCCCGACGACCTGCGACACACCCTAGTCAATCGCCGCGACGGCGAGCCGATGGGGTCGCTAAGTCGACTCGGTCCCAGGTGCTTCGTGTTGGAATTATGCCCTAGAGGCAATAATAAAGATGTTATTATTATAATTCTTGTTCATGATAATGTTTATATTCCATGCTAGAATTGTATTAAGCGGAAACTTTAATACTTGTGTGGTTTGTGAACAACACCGTGTCCCTAGTACGCCTCTATGGACTAGCTCATTGATTAATGATGGTTAAGGTTTCCTAACCATGGACATGAGTTGTCGATTAATAATGAGATCATATCATTGGGAGAATGATGTGATGGACAGACCCAAACTAAGCGAAGCAATTAGATCGTGTCATCGTGTTCATCTTTGCGAAGCTTTTCCTATGTCAAATATTGTATTCCTTAGACCATGAGATAATACAACTCCCTGGTATCGGAAGAAAGCTTTGAGGTCATCAAACGTCATCCTATGAGAGGGTGATCATAAAGGTGTCTCTCAGGTGATCGGAAAGTATCTGTTGGGTTGTATGTATCGTGATGGGATTTGTCCCTCCCAAGTCGGAGAGATATACTTCGGGCCCACTCGGTAATCGATATCAACACCGCTTGCAAGCATGTGGTTAAGGAGTTAATCACAAAGTGATATCCGATTACGAAACGAGTAAAGTACTTGCTGTGAACGAGATTGAACTAGGTATGACGGTGCCGACGATCAAATCTCGGGCAAGTAAAATATCGCGAGACGAAGGGAATATATATATATATGGGATTGATTGAATCCTGGCATCGTGGTTCATCCGATATGATCATCGATGAATGTGGGGGAGTCAATATGGGTTTCCAGACCCCGCTGTTGATTATTGATAGAAGATCATGTCCGCATATTCTCGAACCCGCAGGGTCACACACTTAACGTGTCTCGACGCTAGGATAGATTGGATTATTGGATTGTGAGTTTTTGTTCGGAGTCTCGTATGGGATCCGGGACATCACGAGAGGTTCCGGAATGGTCCGGAGAATAAGATTCATATAAGGCAGTGCAGTTTTTGGAGTTTGGAATTGTTCCGGGTTAATCGGTATTGTACCGGAAGCTTCTAGAACCTTCCGGAAGGGGACCAACGTGGCCCCACCTTCCGGGAGGGGGCATGGGCCTATGAGGGAGTGCCCTGGCCGCATTGGGCCAGGGGCACAAGGCCCCATAGGTCCCAACCGGCCAGCTAGGGTAAAACCCTAGATAGACCTTCTAGAAGGGGGGGGGGGGGTTTCCTTCCCCCCCACTCCTTCTCCTTTGGCCGCCGGCCTAGAGCTTGGGGGAGGGGTTAGAGCTGCGCCCACCCCTCTATATATAGAGGGCTGGGGGCGCACCACCCCCCTACACCTTCCCCTCCAACCCTAGCCACCCTGCTGCCCTCCTCTCTCCCTCCCGACTGCTTGTAGGCGAAGCCCTGCTGCAGAAATTCTCCACCAATTGCACCGCGCCGTCGCGTTGTAGATCCAACCCATCTCTCCACCATACTTTCTGGACCAAGGAAGGAGGAGACGTCGAGGTGCTGCACGTGTGCATCTCACGGAGGCATCACCACTTGTGGTGCTAGATCGGATCGGATCGCGAGGAGGAGAAGCGAGTACGACTACATCACCCACGTTCCGACGAACGTTCCGCTGTGCGAATCTTCAAGGGTATGAAGATCTAATACAATCTCTCTCGTTGTTTGCATCTCCTAGATTAGATCTTGGCTTCCCTATGTTCGCATCCGTAGAAAATTTTGATTTACTATGCCGCGAAACCCTTCACTTCGGACCGATGATCCGAGGTGAGAAGTACCCGACGAACTTCAAGGCGCCGAAGGAGATAGAAAAGTACGACCCTTCGTACGACCCCTCCATGTGGCTCGATACATACCTCATGGCGATGGGGATCGCAGGCCACACCGACCTGCTAGCCGCCCGTTACCTCCCTGTGATGATGGAGGGGACGTGCAGGCAGTGGATCAACACCCTCCCCCAGGACAACATCGACTCCTGGGAGGAGATGCACGATGCCTTCGTCAGGCACTTCGAGTGCTCCTACACCCGCGCCACCACCATCAAGGACCTGGAGCAATGCGTCCAGGAACCCCGCGAGTCGACCCGCAACTGGGTCCAGCGGTGGCAGGAACTATGGTCCAACGCGGTCGGCATCCACCCGGACACCGCGATCCATTGCTTCAAGACCTCGTGCCGCTACGAGCCCTTGGTCGCCAAGCTCAAGCGACATTCTCGCACACTCGACAACATACCGAACCTCCTCGAGATCGCCAAACGGTACGCGGAGGAAGACCCAAACCAGGAAACCGACGACGAGTCGGGAGGCCAACGCCGCACGAGCGGCAACGACAACGGACGGCGGTCCGACCTACGCTACAGCAACACTCGCCTCACTGGCAAGCGCCGCAGTGACGGGCGAGTCGACTTCGTCGCCAACGCCGGGCACGCGCAACGCGAGCCCAAGAGCTTCCGCCGCGACGGAGGACAACGCCGCGACGGCGGCAACTACAAGGCCAAGCCAAGGTTCGACCCCGCGGCCCTCCTTAACCAACGTTGTGTGTTTCACAGCAGGGAAGGGAAACCCGCAACGCACACGAGCGCCGACCGCCACACCCTCAGGGAGATCGAGAAGGCACGGCGAGCACGGGAGGACCCCGACAACAACCCGCCAAACAGCGGCAAATTCGGCAACGTGGCCGGCTCGCTCCATACCTTCACAGGCTTCAACACGAAGCGCGAGAAGAAGGTCATCACCCGTTCCGTCGCCGTCAACGCGGTGGCCCAGGTGGACGTTCCCCAGTTCCTCAACTGGTCGGAGCAGCCCATCACCTGGAGCTGCCAGGACCACTCGCCGCGCATTGAGTACCCAGGCCGAGTCGCCCTGGTGGTCAAGCCAAAGGTGGGCGACTACTGGCTCCCCAAGACATTGATGGATGGCGACAGCTCCATCAACATCCTGTACCTGAACACCTTCAGGCGGCTGCGGCTCCCGCAGTCGATGGTCGAGACGACCCACACCACGTTCCACGGCATCGTCCCCGGTCGGAAGGCGTACCCGATCGGCAAGGTCACGCTGCCAGTCACCTTCGGCACGCCAGCAAACTTTCGCACCGAGCGGATCGTCTTCGAGCTGGTACCCTTCGATAACCCCTACCACTGCGTCCTGGGGCGCCAGGCGTTCGCCAAGTTCATGGCAGCGCCCCACTACGCGTACAACGCGATGAAGCTCCCCGGGCCGTGCGGCGTCATCACCATCAACGGCGACCCCGACATGGCCGCCGAGTGTGAGGCCAAAGGAGCCGAACTCGCCGACGCCGTCATCGCGGCAGAGGCCAACCACGCCGACGAGCTACGGAGACTCCGACCTCGTCGCGGGGCAAGTTGTCGGCACTTGCGACACCGTCTCCCCCACAATGGCGGCATACCGCCAAGCAGTAAACAAGCTGGGAGGACACTTCGCAGGCTACTCCGTCGAGTGGATCGACAGGCGGAAGAACGAGGAGGCTGACGCACTCTCTCGCATCGGGTCGGCTCGACTCGCGCCACCCGCCGGCGTCTTCCTCGACACGATCACCAAGCCGTCAGTCTCACCCCCAAGGGAGATCGACATCGGAGTCCCGCTGCAGCCAGAGGCGGCCCTGGTCGCACTCGTCGCCGAGCCAGACGACTAGACCAGGCCCTACATCGCCTACCTGGAGGCTGGCACTTTGCCGGCAGACGAGACAGACGCCCGGATGATTGCACGCCGATGCAAATCCTTCACCATCATCGACGGCGAGCTCCACAGCGCAGCGTGACCGGCGTGTTCCAACACTGCGTCCAACCCGCTGAGGGACGCAAGATCCTCCATGACATCCACTCCGGCGACTGCGGCCACCACGCCGGCGCCCGCTCTCTGGTCGCCAAGGGTATGCGGCACGGCTTCTACTGGCCCACCGCACATGCCGATGCCGTCGACATCGTCCAACGGTGCACCAGGTGCCAGAAGTACGCCAACCAGACACACGTGCCGAGCTCAGCACTCAAGACAATCCCCATCATCTGGCTGTTCGCCGTGTGGGGTATGGATATGGTAGGCCCCTTCAAAAAGGCCCCCTCCGGCTACACCCATCTTCTGGTCGCGGTCGACAAATTCACAAAGTGGGTGGAGGCCAAGCCAGTCCGGAAATGCGACGGGAAGACCGCCACCAAGTTCTTACGCGAGCTCATATATCGCTACGGGTTCCCAAACAGCATCATCACGGACAACGGCACCAACTTCGCCAAAGGAGCCATGGCCGAGTTCTGCGAGGAACACCACATCCGGCTCGACCTGGCGTCAGTCGCCCACCCAGAGTCCAACGGACAAGCCGAACGGGCCAACCAGAGCATCCTCCATGGCCTGAAGCCGTGGCTCCAAGTACCACTCGAGCGCACCGCCGGGTGCTGGGTCGAGGAGCTACCCTCCGTTATCTGGGGCATCCGCACCTTAGTCAACAGGTCGACAGGGTTCACCCCCTTCTTCATGGTGTACGGCGCCGAGGCAGTCATGCCCACCGACCTCGAGCACGACTCGCCAAGGGTCGTCCACTACACGGAGGTTGCGAACGAACTCGCACGACAGGATGGAGTCGACCAACTCGACGAAGCACGCGACCTAGCTCGCTCACGCACCGCCATCTACCAGCAAGGACTCCGCCGCTACCACAGCCGGCGGGTGAAAACTCGCACCTTCCAAGAAGGCGACCTGGTGCTGCGCCTCATCCAGGACAAGAAGGGCATGCACAAGCTATCCCCCCCATGGGAGGGACCATTCGCCATAGGGCGAGTACTCGGCAACGACGCCTACTACCTCATCGACGTCTGCGAGGACGGCAAACTCGACGTCAAGCGACCATGGAATGTAAACCTCCTACGAAAGTTCTATTCCTAGAACTCCACATATGTATCCTCCAGTCGCTATGAAATAAAAATGTTGGTTACCGCAAATTGCGCCTACTCTCCGTGTCTTGTGCCACTCGCACTCGTAATAACAGCGTCAAGCTAACCGCAGAAGTCAACCTCTGGTACCGCGATCGGCATGGCCAAGTAGTGCGCTGCAAGGGCACTGGGATACCCCAGGTCTTGTAACGTCCACGAAAAACGCCTACCCAGAGCCCCATTGGAGTCGCCCAGCTCGACTGGCTCAACGAGCCAAGACAACTGCCGTCGCTTCTTACAGCGACCATAATCCTCCGCATCCTCGACATAGCGACTCGAATGGCCAAGTACCACGCTCGGGAACTGACGACCAGTTCAGTGCGAGCGGCTAGGGAAAACGCCAAGTATGAGAGCATGCCCAGGACTCGCCATGCGACTGACCCAACGGGCCAGCCAGGAGTGATGTGCTCAAACCAACGCGCCAAGTCCTCACCCACCCTCGAGTCGCGCCTAGAACAACCAAGTACCACGCTCGGGGACTCGGCCACCCGACCTCGTTCGCGCAAGGGAAAACGGCGAAGTACAGAGCACTCATGGGAGTCGCCGTGCGACTGGCTCTCCGAGCTCGGGCGAGTCGACCTCAATAAAAAAAACATCCAAAACCGCAAACACATAACAAACGAGGTAAACCCCATAAAAAGGGCGGACGCGCTCGGGGACTCGCTCAACCCTCAATCAAAATAAAAACACACGACAAATCGCACAAAACACGATATCTCATTAATAGCATGTCGCAAATTGTTTCAAAATACATAGTATGCCCAACGGAAGAACTACTACTAACGCCCCAGGGCAAACAAGTTCACTCTGCAGGCTTCGACGACGACTCGCCAGCACCCTTGCGATTGCGGATGAAGGGAGTGTAAGGGTTCGACGGATACGTCGTCAGCTCACCCGCCATCGCCGTGCGAAAGGGCTGCTCGACCTTGAAGTCCCGGTGCTACGGCTCGGGGTCGTTGGGTGCGACGACCGTCTCCTGGTAAGGAAGGAGGTCGCCCATCGCCCAGACGCGCTCGGAGTACACCGCGGCACGGTCCGTCAACTTGAGCACCTCGGAGATCTCCACCGCGCCAGTCGATGACGGGTAGCCACTCGTCACGTCGTCCAGTTCGAAGTCCTCCGGGAAGTGAGCAAGCCCAAGGCTAAGCGCCGTCGCCGCTCCGCGCTGGAACGCCGATCGCGTCATGAACTCAACGACCGACGGCGCCTTCTCCAAGTACCTCCACACCTCGACGAGGTCGCTGGGAATTACTTACGTGGGCGACATCTCCTGAAGGTATGCCCGTATGCACGTCGCCGACAACGTCGCTGAATCGACCAGTGTGGCTACACACTGCCGTGCGTCGAATGAGCTCGCCTCTTCCGTGCTATCAAGGATCCGACCTACGGACAGAAGATGACAGTGAGTACATCAAACAATACACAACACATATGCAACAGGCAGGAGCAGGCACACTTACCAATCAAGGGGCGGGAGAGATCCGTGATGAAGCTTTGTAGAGAAGTATAGTCGTCCTGAAGCCCAGCAACAAGGGCGTCAGAAACTTTACGTTCCTCCGCGGCGGCTGTAACAGCGGCTTTGGCTCGTCCATCCGCCGAACTCGCTTCCTCCTTCGCCTCCTTCAGTTCGCGTTCGAGGTTGGCGATACGCTTCTCAGCCGAGCCCAACACCGATCGAGCTGCCTCCAACTCACTCGCTGGGACAAGTCCCTGGCGGGCCTCTTCTGCTTTCGCAGCGATCGCCTGGATCTCCTTGTTCGCCTCTTGGACGGTGGCCAGCTCCTTTTCCGCGCGACGCTTCGCGTCAAGCCGGTCAGCCGACTCATGCTGCAAGCCCTGCACACATACCTAGAAGAATTAACAACAGCGAGATCCTAAGTGCCCACCCACTGAAATTCAGCGAATGCGCACTCGGGGACTGGCAATCAAAAAACCCTAAAGTGCTCACCCGCTGAAATTCAGCGAGTGCGCACTCGGGGACTGGCAATCAAAAAATCCTAAAGTGCCCACCCGCTGAAATTCAGCGAGTGCGCACTCGGGGACTGGACGCGAAAAATAAAACAAGACGCTAAAAGAATCAGACCGCTGCAATACACCGGCCTGATCCTCGGGGACTGGACATACCTGGATGGCTGCGCCAAGCATGCCATGAAGTTGTATCGCGTCCACGGACGCGAGAAGGGCTGGCGTGTGCCCTCAACGCTGCTCGACCTCCGTATCGGCGACCCCAGGCGCGCGGCTCGAGGGCGAGGTACCACTCGCTATAGCCGCTTTGGCCATGAAGCGCGGGAACGTCGCGATGGAGGATCCGGCACCAAAGGAGGCCGGCTCGGCCGCCCCAGGCGAAGGAGCACCCTCCTTGGTCGGCAAGGCCGCCTCCGCGACGGGTTCACACAGCGCGATCGCCGTGTCATCAGACACCGTGACGACTTCGTTGCCTCTGGCCTTCTTGGCGCTATCCGCGGGGACGACGACCTTGTCCGCCTTCCTCTTCCGGAAGGGATCCTCCTTGCTGACGACGGGTGGCACCTTGGCCACGGTCGGATGGCCTATCTTTTTAGCTCCGGTCCTATAAGTTGATCGCGTGAGCAAAATAATCTGAATACAACGAAATACGAAAGTAGGTGAGTAAAACTCACTTGGCGACTGGAATGAAGCGTAGCCCCATGCGGATGCTGGCCGGCTTCTCTAGTTCGGGGCCCAGTCGGCGACTAAGGCCCATTTCCAAGACATCGTGTGCCCAAGACACGAATGGTTTCTTCATCGTCGAGGCCGCGACGGGAGCCTCTGAGACATCTTCAGCGGGAGCTTCCTTGCGAGGTGAAGTCGCCGCGACCGGAGCGGCCCCTAGCCCAGAGACTGGGGCAAATGGCGGAGGCATCGAGGCCAGTGGCACCTCGCTCAGGACAGTGGCCGTGTCCAGCGCGGCTACCGTCGGCGGCGCCTCGCCCTTGGCCAGGCTGGTGGCATCGGAGCTGCTCGCCGAGTGCGGTGGGGATGCCGGTCTCACCGGCTTCGTCTTCTTCTTCGGAGGGGCCTTCACCTCCTTCTCCTTCTCCTTCTTCTTCTTCTTCGACGGAATGGCCTGGCGGCGCGAGGTGGTCTCCGGAAGTTCGTCATCATCATCATCATGACGCTCGAGGCTTTTACTCGCCTCAAGCTCGCGCTGACGCTGCCCGTGGGTCTTGCGAACCAGCGGGGCGACCTCCTCCTCGGACTCGTCGTCGCCGTCGCTCTCGTCGCTCTCGGTGTCGCCCTTGGCGGGAGGCGACTCGCCCATGTCCCGGACGGACGAGCTCGAGTTCTCGTCGTCTGAAGGCGGGAGCCATCCTTCCACCACTTGGAATAGCTGCAATGAGCACAAGATGAAATTAGAATGACCGCGATTGCATAAACTGCGACTGCGAATGATGCAAAGTGACTTACCGTTGGGGCTGGATGCTTTGCGGTGTAGGGGGCGACCCCGGCCTTTGCGTCCAGGTACACTGCCTGGGTGATCTTCTTCAGTGGTGGAATGTAATCCTCGAGCCTCCACTCGGCGAGGAAGGACTTCGTCGAGTCCTCCCGGCCCGTGTATTGGTACATATAGTGGTCGCGCTGAGCCAGGGGGACGAGCCGCCGCTCGAGCCAGCAGTTGTATAAGTTAATTGTCTGGAGGCCCTTCTTCTTTAGACCGCGGACGGTTTGAAGCATTTCGTCCATGACCATCCGCTGGTCGGTGGGAAACTTGCCGACTTGGAGTCGGCGCGGTTCGGGCCGGTCGGCGGAGTATCGTGGGATCACCGCCTCGCCCTCCGGAGTCGCCTCGGTAACGTAGAACCAAGACTTCTTCCACTCGCTCGCCGCCTTGGCGGGCAGCATCAAGTCGAAGAACGAGGCCTTCGACTTCAGCTGGAATGTCAGGCCGCACGCGGCAAGCATTGGGCCGCCCGCTTCCTCGCGACTGATCCGTCCGTGGAACAGATCTTGCCACAGAGGGAAGTAGGGTCGACAGCCCAGGTAGCACTTGCAGAACGCCACGAATATGGCGAGCTGCTCGATGCTGTGCGGGCCCAGGTCCGACGGTTGGATCCTGTAGAAGGCCGCCCTTGCCCCTCGTTCTACTACTCGCTGCCGATTGTAGCATCTGCCGTGACCATTCCCACGACAGTCGTCGACGTTGCCGATGCTCGAGGTTGTCCTAGCACACAGTAGAGGTGTTAAACGATGCGCAAGGATGCAGGGAATGTGCTAGCAAGACCAGAAGGCAAGGGGAGGAGTGGGCTCACCGGAATTTGCCGCTGGAGGTCGTCGGTACCGCGGTGGTTTGAGCTCGAATGCGAGCAGCCTGGTGGCGGAGTGAGCGAGGGAAGTGAGGGGAAAGATGCGCGGTGGAGAGGGGGTTTTGTAGCCGGAGCCAGGGTGAAGATCACACACGGAATCGATGGGAATTAAGCCAAGTTAATTCGTGGCGTCACTGCAGCGAGGTAACGGCGGAGCGGGTCGGACGCGCGGTGATTGGTGACGATGCTGACGGGGCAGGTGGGGTCGGAGTGTCAGCGAGTGGGTGCGCGCGGTCTGAGTGAGAAACATAGGGAGAAAGGAAAACCCGGGTGGGATGTTTCTGTTGTTGGGCCAAAATGCTGGCTCCAGCCCATTTCTATTTCTTTAATCTTTTTCTATTTCTATTTTGATTTTCAGGAACCAAATTCAAATGAGTTTCAAATGAGTTTGAATTCAAACCACTTCTGGATTTTTGTAAAGTGAAATTAGTACACAAATGGCTACAGAACAATGTTGTACACTTGAAATGCATTGACACATTGGAATTTTAAAATAAACAATGCCTTTATCCATTGCTTAGTAAAGACATAAAAATGGTTTTAAATTTATACTTTGTTTTGAAATCTTTGTCCAAGCTTTGGAAAACATCAATCAACCATAGGATCAAATATCTTTGGTTTAAAACAAATAATCTCATACTAGAGAGTAGCATTGGACCAATGCCTTGCTTACATAAAATAATAGACATTCAAATGCTTCTGTTTTGAAATGACATTGAAAATGATCCTAAAATGATTATGAATGCATGGATGATATGCAAACTTTGAAATCATGATTTTTGGGATGTTACAAATCTAACCCCCTTAAGGTGAATCTCGCCCTCGAGATTCGGATTGGCTAGCAAATAGGTGAGGGTGGTCTTTCCGAAGGTCATCTTGTCTTTCCCATGTTGCTTCTTCTTCGGTATGATGGTTCCATTGAAATTTGCAGAATTTGATAGTCTTAGTCCGAGTAACTCTTTCTGCAGTCTCAAGAATCTTGATAGGTTTTTCCTCATAAGTGAGATCACTTTCCAATTGGACCTCCTCCAAAGGTATGGTATCCTTTAAATAAGTCTCTTCCATCTCTGGATGGCATTTCTTTAGCTGACTCACATGAAACACATTGTGAACGACAGACAATGATTTCAGTAGTTCAATTTCATAGGCTACTTCTCCTTTACGGCTCAGAATCTTGAATGGTCCAACATATCTTGGTGCCAATTTTCCTTTGACTCCAAACCTCTTCACTCCACGAAGTGGTGACACTCTAAGATAAGCTTTATCACCCACCTCATAGATGACTTCTCTACGCTTAGGATCTGTGTAGCTCTTCTGTCGGACTGTGCTATCTTCAATCTATCCTTTACTAGCTTGACTTCCTCTTCAGCCTTTTTGATTAGTTCTGGTCCGAACAAGTTTCTTTCTCCCACACCATTCCATAGTAATGGGGTAGTAAACTTTCTCCCATAGAGAAACTCAAACGGTGCCATCTCAATACTGGCTTGATAGCTGTTGTTGTAAGAGAATTCTGCGTAAGGCAGACTTTCATCCCAACTAGCTCCATAGTCTAGGGCACATGCCCTCAACATATCTTCTAGAATCTGGTTGGTCCTTTCTGTTTGTCCATCAGTCTGGGGATGAAAAGCGGTGCTGAATTCCAATCTCGTTCCCAATGAATCATGCAGTTACCTCCAAAAATGAGAAGTGAACTGAGTTCCCCTATCAGATGCAACACTCTTGGGTATTCCATGTAGACATACAATCCTGTTCATATAGATCTTGGCCAACTTAGCACTTGTGTAGGTTGTCTTCACGGGTATGAAATGAGCCACTTTAGTGAGGCGATCCACTACTACCCAAATAGAATCATATCCTGACCTGGTCCTTGGTAATCCGGTGATGAAGTCCATGCCAATCTTGTCCCACTTCCAATCAGGAATAGGTAGTGGTTGTAGCAACCCTGCTGGTTTCTGATGTTCCGCTTTCACTCTACTACATACATCACACAAAGCAATATGTTCGGCGATGTCCTTCTTGAGATTATTCCACCTAAATCTTTCCTTCATATCCATGTACATTTTGGTGTTACCCGGATGAATGGAATATGGTGAGTTGTGTGCTTCCTGTAAAATCAGTTTCTGAAGCTCCGGATCTTGCGGAACGCAGATACGTTTTCCATACCATAAAGTACCCTGTTCGTCTTCATGGAATCCTTTGGCTTTTCCTTTGCCAATCTTTTCCTTAATCTCTTCAATTTCCTTGTCTGTATTTTGGGCTTCCTTGATTTTGTCCAACAAGGTGGGTTGAACATCCAATGACATGAGATGTCCCTCAGGCACAATCTCCAATCTAAGGTCTCTAAATTGGGCACACAGATCATCTGGCAACTCTCCCTTAGTAAGGCCATTCACAAATACTTTACGGCTTAGTGCATCTGCTACAACATTTGCTTTACCGAGGTGGTATTGCAAACTCAAGTCATAGTCCTTGATGAGTTCTAGCCATCTCCTTTGTCTCATGTTGATTTCTTTCTGAGTGAAGATATACTTCAAACTTTTGTGATCTTTGAACACTTCACATCGCTTTCCCAAAAGATAATGTCTCCATGTTTTAAGTGCATGGACAACAAAGGATAACTCTAAATCATGAGTAGGGTAATTTACCTCATGAGTTTTGAGTTGTCTAGAGGCATACGCCACAAATTTCCCTTCTTGCATCAGAACTGCACCTAATCCATGATGAGATGCATCACAATAAACTTGGAAATCCTTCTCTAAATCTGGCAGTCATAGGACTGGTGCTGTCACTAGTCTCTTCTTCAATTCTTGGAAACTGAATTCACATCCTTCAGTCCAAGCAAATTTCTTGTCTTTCTTTAGTAACTTCGTCATTGGCTTAGCTACCTTAGAGAAATTTTCAATGAATCTTCTATAGTATCCTGCCAAACCAAGGAAACTACGAACTTCCTTCACTGACTTAGGAGATTCCCATTCAGTTACAGCTGACACTTTTGTGGGATCGACTGCTACACCATCTCCCGATACAATGTGTCCAAGAAATCCCACTTCATTCAACCAGAATTCACACTTGCTGAATTTGGCATACAGCTTATGTTCCCTAAGCTTCTCAAGTATCAAACACAAATGTCCTTCATGCTCTTGTTTGCTCTTGCAGTAGATCAAAATGTCATCGATGAAAACGACAACAAACTTGTCAAGGAACTCCATGAACACCTTCTTCATCATATTCATGAAGTAAGCTGGTGCATTGGTCAAACCAAATGGCATCACGGTGTACTCATACAATCCATACCTAGTGGTGAAAGTTGTTTTAGGTATGTCTTGTTCTCTTATCTTAAGCTGAAAATAGCCTGACCGGAGATCAATCTTTGAGAACACACATGCTCCTTCTAACTGATCAAACAAGTCATTGATTCTGGGCAAAGGATATTTGTTCTTGATTGTCACCTCATTGAGTGAACGATAATCGATGCATAACCTTTGACTTCTATCTTTCTTTTCCACAAACAAGACTGGTGCTCCTCAAGATGAAGAATTTGGTTGAATAAATCCTTTCTACAATTGTTCTCCAAGTTGTTTCTTGAGCTCTTTCAACTCATCAACTGACATCTTATAAGGCCTCTTTGCTATTGGTCCGGATCCTGGCAGCAAGTCGATCAAAAATTCCACATCTCTATCTGGTGGCATTCCTGGCAATTCTTCCGAAAACACATCCGGATATTCACTCACAATTGGCACACTGTCTATTCTACCCCCCTTAAGAGAATTTAGCTTGCTCCCTTTTGATTCAAAATTGGTCTTGAATCAAATCCTTTTATTATCTAGGGTTGTGAGTGCGATAGTATGATTGGCATAGTCATCCAGTCCATTCCCAAAATGACATCCAATCCTTGGGAATTTAGGATTATCAGATTAATGGGAAACTTATACTTCCCAAACTCTATGACTCGGTCATGACATCCTGAGTTCACTATCATTTCTCCACCAAGATAACTTACTTTTATAGGACACCCAATAGTTTCAACTGGAAGTTCATTTCTATCAACAAATGCTCTTGATATGAATGAATGCGATGCGCCAGTATCAAAAAGAACAAGTGCTGGAACAAAATTGAGTTTGAACTTACCAGCCACAGCATCAGGTTCCTCATAAATCTCCTCCACATTGATGTGGTTCACCTGTCCCTTCTGAAAAGGGTTGGGCTTGCTGGCACCTTCAACATTCTTTTCTAGACACTCATTAGCATAGTGCCCCATCTACTTACACTTGAAGCATTCAACCTGACTGAGATCTTTCTTGACAGGCTGACTTCCACTACCACTTCCACTTCCATTGTGGTGGCTCTTGTATCCACTCTTGTGATTCTTATACTTGTCATTATCATGACTACAGTGATGCTTGTTGTCATGATGGCGGTTGTGGCTGTGGTGGTTGTTGTACTTTCCATGTTTGTGGGATCCAGAACCCCCACTATCATCATGATGGGAACGCTTGTAAGACGATCCCGAGCTGTTCTTGTCAAAGCTGTGCTTCCTCTTTCTACTTTCAACCTGTTTCATCTTGTTCTCCAAGATGGTAGCCTTGTCACAAAGTGATTGGTAAGTGGGGACATAGGCCACAAATAACTGCAGATTCAGTTCATCATTTAGTCCTTCGAGGAATTTCTCCTTCCTCTTGGCATCAGTATCAACTTCATCCGGTGCATATCGCGCCAGATTGTTGAACTCCTCAATATATTTAGCCACGCTGTGGTGACGCTGCTTCAGGTTATGGAACTCTTTCTTCTTCAAATTCATCACCCCGGATGAGATGTGAGTTGTGCGGAAACCATCCTCAAAGATAGCCCAAGTTACATCCTCAATGGGTGTGGTGATCTGGAAGTTATCCCACCAAGTAGCTGCTGGTCCTTCCAACAGATGTGCTGCAAACCTGACCTTCTCCTCGTCGGTGCAGCCTACAGTTACAAAATCCTTGTTCACCGAACGTAGCCAATCATTGTCCACCATGGGATCAGTTCCTGAGAACTTTGAAGGCCTCAGTCTTAGGAATCTGGTGAGCATGTCAAATCCTGGCGGATTATTCTGGTTGTTGTTGTTGTTGTTGATGTTGTTGTTGTTGTTCTGATTCTGGTTCTGAATAAAGGTGGTCATCATCTGCATCAGTTGAGTTTGTGCTATCATCAACTGCTGCATCTCGGGAGTGACATTGTTGTTGTTTGGGTTGGGGTTGGAACGTCGAGGAGGCATCTGTGTTTTTCATAAGGATAAGAATGAGATACCCATAGATGTTTAACATGCACAATACATCACATAGTCAACCACAATAATCAAACATCAAAAGACATAGAGTTTAAACGACAAAAACAACAAGTTTGAAAATGCAAACACACCATAGCAAGCCATCCACATGTTGGATGGTCATTGCGACTCAAATAATCAAAAGCAGGGTAGATGAAAGTAAATTGAGTAGTCTATCCTACTCCTCCGCATCAACCTCCTCGTCAACAAGTGTAAGACCTGCACTCTCCATGGAGGTCCTATACTCATCAACACTAGTAGTTAAGGCCTCTATCTTAGCCCTAAGAGCCCTCTTCTGTGAGTGAAGCCTCTCAATCACTCCCTGTTGATGCTCGAGCTCGAAGTCCTTGGCCTCTAGCTCTTCATTCATCTCCCAGATCCTCTTGTTCCTGTCTTGGACTCTTTTCTCTTGGCTCTTGAACTTCCTGTCCTGGCTCTCAAACTTGGCCTCCATTATTTCCTTGACTATCTCGTCTTGCTCCGCGAAGAGCTTGTCCTTCTCACGAAGCTAAACCTGGAGATCGTCATTGCTAAGCATGACATTGGTCCTATCAGTATCTAGGTGCCTAATAAGAACCTCTAGGTCCTGAAGGTACAGACGAACCGGCTCCACCGTCTCTCTAGCAGCATCCTCGAACTCAATAGCCTCACCCTCCTCGTCACGTCTCCTGAAGGGGTGAAAGTAAAGACCTCTAAGCTCTCTGGATTGTCTCCCTACCAAGCGCCCAAGTAACTCCTGCATGACTACATCTAGGCATTTCTCCTTGTAGTCATGCATCAGCTTGAAAGTGATGGTCTCCGTGGTAGGCGCTGCCTGGCGTCCGGGCTGAGTGACTCTAAAGCCCCAAAGTCCCTTCCTCTCAAACTTGGTGAGGGGAAGCGTCATGCTGCTAGGAAGTGGAAGGTTGAGCACGCTAGTGAGCTCAATGAGACGTGTGCCAAAACAAGTTCCCTTGAACTCCTTGGTCGTGTTGATAATTACATTAGGCATCTATCTTATAAGATAGAGAGAAGTTAGAATCAACATCAATAGAGAAAAAATGACATGACAGAATATAACAAGCATATCTTTTACAGCAATCACACAAGTCATGGCATACACAAATCCATTACAAGCATCAAAGGTTCAACATAACTTAGACAAATTTTTGGAATTAAAAATGATAAGTGTGATGGTCCAACTAACGAAGTGCGTTACAACTCTCACTCACTAGACAAAATAGCTATCAGGGCATCCTTAGTAGCCATCTGTCTATCTTGTTCACAAGATTCCCAAATTAAGTCTATGATGTCTCCCCTTAGTTGTTGGTTGGTAGTCTCTAACTCTTGGGTATGCTTCTTTTCTTCTCTAAGGTCATTTTGAGTGTTGAGCATTCTGCACTTGAGTCTATCACCAAGTTCCTTGATAGCATTCCATGATGCATTTCTTGCAGTGTCAAAGAATGTGGTGTGCATTTCTGAGTTGGTGACCATGCAGAATCCTGACTCCTTGTGGTTGTCTTCCTTGTTTTTGTACAAGTGAAGTTGCACCCACGAATACTCCTCTCCATCATCCATCACAGGGAATCCTTTGTACATAGCTGCACCATGTATCCCCATGGTAACCATAAGGTTCTTTAGGGCTTTTGGAAATTCAATATCACACTCCAAAGTCATGGTCATGAGTGGTCCCTTCCTTACGGCTGTGTTGATGGAGTTCATCTACAAATAGAGATGAGAAAGAATATTAGAAAAGTTTACGAGAAGAAAAAGACAAGTGTGGAAATTGTTGAAAGTTTTTCCTTAGTGGTTTCTAATCCAATCCTAGGGTCATAATCCTACAGGCAACACAGTGCTCTGATACCATCTGTAAGATCCCACCTTTATAAAGGTAAAGATCCCTGTGATTGCAATGCTAGTCCCTGGATCAATGCTAGCATCCATAGTTTAATATGAAGTACACAAAAACAAAGGTCATTATTACATCGTCATTCCAGAGATAACATAGTCTTTTACAACTCCACAGCCATAGGCTAGTACAAGAGTTTAACTTAACAATATATAAATAGAAGTCTTCATCTTCATGTGCCACAGGCAAGCATGTTGAGTGTAGACTCATAACCCCTAATCATCATCAGAGTAACCTGCAACATCACAAGTTACAGCCACAGTGGGTCAATACATTGGAATAGTATTGGCAAGTGATACCTTAGTAGAATATTAGCTTCTAGTTACTACATGAATTTGGCTAAGTGTAGCTTAGGCTTGCTTTGCTCAAAATAAGTTTTACCTATCAGTTGAAATCACTAAGTTTTTGTTTGGTAAAAACTTTCCCAAGGAACCACCAATAGAAATTGGTGAACCTTCACCCTTGTTCAACCACAAGTTTTAAGTTAGAAAATTTGGATGAGGAGATTCTTGATAGCTTCCATGTCTTGATGCTCAAATTGTCCAATACCAAGGACATGGCTAAGTACTTAGTTTCTTCCATCTGCAGAGGCGGTGCACTTTCCCCACAAGACTTGGTTTCACCAAGACAGGACCTTTCAGAAACCTTCCCTTAGACCAAATGGACGCGTTCAACCTAACATCCCTCTACCACCAACTGTCCAAATGGCTAAGTTATTGCAACCTATATGATCCAGGCAGAGCCCATAATGCCATGTGGCTGCACTAGAAGCTTCTTAACATTTGGCATCTCAAATCCCTTTGTTCCTGGGTGGCAATCCACAAGTGAGATACACAAGGTAAACCATAGAAATGGGCCTTGTGTAACCACTCAACACAAACCATTCTTTCCATTCCACCCAGGTGTTTCATTCACTTAGTTGTTTTATTAAGCAAAACATAAGTCAAAGACTTAGAAATATTTCTCATAGCATGTATATATATAATCCACCCTTGGTTACTACTAGCTAGGCTAAGCATGACAATAGCAAGTATCTTAACTTATAGGAAATTCTAACAATTCTACCACTACTAGGATTTCCCAAGCATAGCATATAGATACTTAGCAAAATTATTCATGCAAGTCCTATACAAAATATTTCTAATGCATAGTAAAAATATTGGGATAAAAATATGAAGCACCACTTGCCTTGGTAGTTGGGGGAGTAGCAACAATCCTCACAATCACAATCACCACTAGCACCAAAATCTACACATAAAATGATAGCACCAAATTCACATATCAAAATTAAAGAAGCAAAAATATATGAATGCATGCAAATGCTATGTGATGATTTTGTAAACCAAACAAGACAAGTGGAACAGTACTGAATCATAAACAAAACATTTACGCACTAAATAAAATCAATTTGGCCTTTAAAACATTTTCTATATAAATTTTATATACAAAATAAGCTTATAAATGTCTCTGCAAAAACAACCCAGTTTACAGGTGCAATTTATTAAACAAAGTGCATAAATGGGTAGAATTCTTTCTCCTGATTCCAATGATATAAAATTTAGAAAATTTTAACATGTGGATCAAAAGTTATGAATTTTGCAAGTTTGAACAACTAATAGATCTAATTTCATATTTTAATACAAAACACAGGCCACGCGGCAGCTCCTGATTGGACGGTACCGGTTCGCTGGATCACGCTCGCGGGCCGTTGGATCTAACTAACTGCGCACGGCTCAGATCTAACTTACCTCTTCGCTTAAGTGATCTATTCCTATACGCCCGATCTAGATCTAACGGTTCTCAGCAAACGAACCACAAATCAGCGGCGCTGCGACGGTGGCTGGCGGCGGCGTGGTCAGACGGTGATATCGCCGGTGTTACAGGAAGCGAGAAGGGCAGTGGGGTAGCTCACCGTGTTCGCGGACGATGCTGAAGCTCAAGGTGGTCTTCGTTGGCAGAGGGGCGCTCGGAGTCGTTAGTGATTGCTCGCCGGAGTTCGTGGAGGCATCGGGCACGGCAGTTCGTCGACGTTGCTGAGGATGTAGATCATGCCAGAGAGAAATGAGCAGTGCGTCAGATGCGGGAAGCGATGCTGATCACGCTAGTAACAAAGAGAGGGCAAGGCGCGCTCGGAACTAACCAGAACAACTCACCGGAGTTGAGTGCTTCGTCGGGCTCGCGCAATCGTCGACGTTGCCGACGCTCGGGGTTGTCCTAGCACACAGTAGCAATGTTAAACGATGCTCAAGGATGCAGGGAATGTGCTAGCAAGACCAGGAGGCAAGGGGAGGAGTGGGCTCACCAGAATTTGCCGCCGGAGGTCGTCGGTACCGCGGTGGTTTGAGCTTGAATGCGAGCAGCCTGGTGGCGGAGTGAGCGAGGGAAGTGAGGGGAAAGATGCGGGATGGAGAGGGGGTTTTGTAGCCAGAGCCAGGGCGAAGATCACGCACGGAATCAATGGGAATTAAGACGAGTTAATTCGCGTCGTCACTGCGGCGAGGTAACGGCGGAGCGGGTCGGACGCGCGATGATTGGGGACGATGCTGACGGGGCAGGTGGGGTCGGACTGTCAGCGAGTGGGTGCGCGCGGTCTGAGTGAGAAACATAGGGAGAAAGGAAAACCCGGGTGGGCTGTTTCTGTTGTTGGGCCGAAATGCTGGCGCGAGCCCATTTCTATTTCTTTAATCTTTTTCTATTTCTATTTTGATTTTCAGGAACCAAATTCAAATGAGTTTCAAATGAGTTTGAATTCAAACCACTTCTGGATTTTTGTAAAGTGAAACTAGTACACAAATGGCTACAGAACAATGTTGTACACTTGAAATGCATTGACACATTGGAATTTTAAAATAAACAATGCATTTATCCATTGCTTAGTAAAGACATAAAAATGATTTTAAATTTATACTTTGTTTTGAAATCTTTGTCCAAGCTTTGGAAAACATCAATCAACCATAGAATCAAATATCTTTGGTTTAAAACAAATAATCTCATACTAGAGAGTAGCATTGGACCAATGCCTTGCTTACATAAAATAATAGACATTCAAATGCTTCTGTTTTGAAATGACATTGAAAATGATCCTAAAATGATTATGAATGCATGGATGATATGCAAACTTTGAAATCATGATTTTTGGGATGTTACACTTACTGAGGGAAAACTTGCTTCTATGCTGCTTCACACCTTGCTCTTGGGGTTCCCAGCAGGCTCCACGTCAACCACGTGTATAGCCATCAAGTCTTTCTGGTGCCGTTGCCGGGGAGGCTAAGGATGTCTTCACAAGGGGATTCCTCCACTTGCTTTCTCTTTACTTTGTTTTTAGTTTGCTTGTTTTCTTTTGCTTGGCTTTGTTTGCCTCTTTTCAAAAACTCCAAAAAAATTAGTTTAGTTTGGTTTCCTTTCTTTATTAAAAAAACACAAAAAAATTAGTTCCTACCCTAGTTGCTACCATGTCTGGTTTGGGACCAATCTTTATTTCACCTATGGAAGAGATCTCTACTTTTAAGCAAAGAAGTGAAGAGAGTTTTAAAGAAGCTTGGTCTAGAATATCCGTTTTACAGAGGGAAACTGAGCCTAAGATGAGTCTTAGCTTGGTTATCGATAGTTTCTACCGCGGTATTTCTCTTAGTTATAGATATGCTTTGGATGTTGTGGCTGGGAAAGATATTTTTCTATGTACTAAGGATAAAGCTTTTGATGCCATAAAGAAATTGATTATAATTTATGATACACCTGGCAAGTCTGATTCCTCCTTCACAAATATTTTTGCTAGGTTGAACACTCTTGAGACCAGTATTGCTGCTATGAATATTTGCTATCACACGCTTAGGGCTTACCATGATTATGTTCCCATAAATTCTGAGCCTTCAAAGTGGTTTCCCACAATCAAAGTCTCTATAAATACTACACTATTTGATCCTCGCGGTGATATCATGTTTGAATTTTGCCTCATGTCTAAAGATATCTATGAATATTTGAGTCTTTGGGGGCTTTCTGAAGGAGGAGAGGAAATATCTCTTACGAATAATGCCACTTTATTGCCCATTGGAATAGCTGAAGGTGTGTTTACAAAAATCTCAGGGAAAATGGTGTCTACTGAATATCTTGTTATTGAATATGTAGGCAAAGGACATATCACACTTCGAAGATCCCTACTGAAACACCTTGGAGCAGTAATAGATGTGGGAAAAGGTATTATGCATTTTTCTCCTCCAATAAGCAAGCATATCTTCCCTAAAGAGAAGAAGAAAGGTAAGAACAAGAGGGTTAATGCCTCATTTGAAAATACTTGATTCTTCTTGCTTCTTGTGCCCTACTTAAAGGTGTTATAGAAAAGTATTTTTTAGGAGATAAACAAGAGTTTTCTTGGGTCTTGGAAGTTATTACTTTAGTAATGACCTCTCCTTATCCTTTTTGTTTGCTTTTTATGCCAAGAATGACCTCTAATGAGAGGGAGGTAAGATTTGGGGAGTTGTTGTCCCGAAACAGATTTCTGTCCTCCACCATAAACATTTGCGAGGAGTCTCTGTAACTCGTATTGAGCTGAAAATTTACGAATAAATCCCCCAGTATGTTAGCTAACTTTCGTTATTTCAACACTTTTTTATTTGAGCAAAAGAAGATTTTCGAAAAAATCAGTTTCTACCTGCTGGTCTGTTTTGACAGATTTCTGTCATTATTTGTATTTGCTTCTTATTGACTCCTTTTTGAGTTCTCTTTTGGGGAATTAAGATTTTTATAGGAGTTGCTACAGTAGATTGTGTTTTTAGTCAAAAGTCTTGTTGTTCCAAAGCTTTGCCTAAAGGTCTATTATCTTTTGAATACACTAATGTTACTAATGAAGATTGTGTGAAGTTTTGTATGAAGGAAAATTTCAGGTGTAGAGAGAGAATGATATAATGATATGAAGAATGGACAAAAGATCAAGCTTGTGGATGCCACCCCGGTGTCACCCCAAGAAATATCCAAGAGGTACAAGCGTCAAAGTTTGGGGATGCCCAAGGCATCCCCTTCTTCATCAATAAAAAGCTCAGGTCTGTCTAGACACTTCGTTTTTATTGTTTCATGCACTGTTGTGTTGTTCTTGGAGCGTCTTAGTTTTCATTTGGTTTGCTTAGTTTTTTAGTTTGTTTGATTAAAGTATTTTGGACCCCCCTTCTCGCTGTGTTGTTTCAAATAAGTTGCTTGGTATTGGAAAGGAGTAGGAAGTTCCTACTTGAAAGTGCAAGATGAGCTTGCATTGACTGTGACTTAGACTTTAGCATGGCATGCTAGGTGTTTTTTTGACCTTATGCTTAGTGATTATTTTTGTAGCATGTCTTATTCAAAACAATTGGGATTGCTTAGTGTCCCTTAAAGAAATTATGCATTGTTTTAGCATGCAAAAGCATAGTATTGTGGTATTCTCCTTTGATGCTTTGTTTGGGTTGACTTGTCACATGCTCACACCATGTTATGGCTATGAACAAGTCATCATAGCCTCTATGATCATTTAGTCCTTGACTTGTAGTACCACTCTATGCTATGATTAGTAATGTTTTGTTGCTCTACATGATTATGGCCATTATTGCTCTCTTAGTTGGTTGCTCCCAGTCTTTTGCTAGCCTCCACTTGTATGAGTAAGCTCTATCATGCTTCCAACTCCCAAGAAACCAAGTTATTCCAAAGTGTCCACTATAAAATCCTATGCATGGTGTGTTACACCATTCCAAGTATATTCTTGGTTTTAGCTATCTTCCAATTAAAAAGTATTTTGTTATGTGAAAACTTAGTGATTAAAGTTCTCACGAACTTGATGGCACACTTTATATTCTTTGCCCCTAATAAACTTGAACCATTGTGTCATCTATGTTGTATATGCTTGCACTTATACGTTGGAATTAGCAGAACCATGCTGTCATGGGGAACGTTTTCAACATTGCACTTGTACTTTGTACTCAGTTGATATCATGCTCTTTTGGCTATGGATGTCACCGGTGTGAAATAAAGAGGGAACTTGTAAGTCCATGGAGTATGTATTTTGTGTTAGAGAAACGTCTGGGCCGCTAGCCTAAGCCATTCCTAATCATGATGGAAACTTGTAGCATCACCATAGTGAGCTATCTATGAAGCATCCTCAATAAAAAGCTATGCACATAGTAAATAAAAAGACAGCTGAGATGCTCATTTTCTGCTTGCCTTGTAATTTTGGTTATGGGATAGCTCCTGTACCATGTGCAAGGGGTACCCCGTTGGCGGTTCTCTACTCAACTTCAGACACCTGTAAGTTCTTGTCATTGTAAGTACTTTGCTTTTAAAGGAGGAGCAAAAAGAAACTTCTCTAAGTGTTCAATATCTTTTTTGAATGGAAAATGATATTTAATGGTGCTTTCTTTCATATAAATGATGGCACCAACTATTCTAAGAAAAGGTCTTCCCAAAGTAATAGGACAAGAAGCATTGTATTCAACATCCAAAACATAGAAATCCATAGGGACATAAGCATTGTTAACCATAATGAGAACATCATTAATAATCTCCATGAGTTTCTTCTTAGCATTATCATTGAGTGGGACATCCAAATAATAATCTTCCAACGGTGGCAAATCAAGCATTTCATAAATCTTCCTAGGAATAATAGAGACACTAGAACCAAGATCACATGAAGCTTTGAGATCAAAGTCATTCACTTGCATATTAATAATGGGTTCCCAACTATCTTCTACTTTTCTAGGAATAGAAGCTTTGTGTTTTAGCTTCTCTTCCTTAATCTTAACAAGAGCATCTGCAATGTGTTTGGTGAAAGCAATATGCATATCACTAGCATCAGGACTTCTAGCAAGCTTTTGTAGGAACATAATCACTTCGGAAATATTGCAACCATCAATATTGCGGTGACCCAGCATACCACTGCATGTGTAGTATACTATAGTTGTTGACATGACATCCACAGAACACCGTTCTGTAAATATCACATCTCTTAGAGTGGTACAACAGAAACATTGCGGGTCCATATTATAAATATACAGACATTATTATTACAATGCCAGAAGTTCGAGACTTCCAAAAGATTCAACTTACAAACCAAAATATAAAGTGTTTTAGCGGAATTTAAAAGTAGCAACTTCGACTAGGAGTGGAGCTCAGCAGCTTATTTTTATAGAGTTCATGCTGCTCGGCTCCGTTGGTTACTACTAACTAGGAATACTTAGTTGGACTCGTTATCATCGACACCGTAGCGGATCTCGTAATCCACTCCTTCAACACCTCTGGACAGATCAGATTCCTCGTAGAACACATCTTCTTGGCATTCGGCTGCATACATTGGCACGTCTTCGGGATCCTCAGAGTCTAAGCAAGGGATCAAAGGAAAGAATGAGTAACAACGTTACCCAACAAGTTCATTATATGCAAGGTGGGAAGTTTGATGATCTAACTACCACCTCGGATTATAAATCCTTGGCACTATGCAATTTTTGTAAACCTTTCTTCAAAGATTGATTTTATTCTGAAGAACTATGACAATCAGCCTTCACAGGTTGACCAGAACTTTCATGGAGTTCCTTTCCTGCCGCGTTTGTAGCTCCTTCCCAGAACAGGGAGTAACAAGTTACAGTTCTTACACTCTGCACAGGTGCGTTACTTTACCCATGAGAGATCAACTCCTTGTTGCACAGCCGGGCGTACTTTCCCGTCCACACTTCCATGATGTGGGGCCCAGTAGTTGTTCCAAGCCAATCACTTCCCCCTTCGCGACCTCGCATACCTTCTTGGTGTACACCATGCCCACATAATGAATTACGGCAATGGTTTGTACAAACCGTTAGATGCCAGAACTATCGTGGGACGATGAGGGTTCCCACCCATATGCTGCATATCCTCTACGAATTACCAATTAATATGCATGCTACGAGGATAACAGCCACGACATGCACATCCGGCTTCATGCGAGAGGAAGAAGATACAGCTGACTTCTCTGTCCCATTCCAAATCTCATGGCTAACGCGTAATATAAGGCGCTAGAATCACTGATGTCAGGGGTTATTAAGTCCCTACTTGATCATGATTATTTGCAACTAGAACCCTACGTTCTATTGCTCCATTATATCATCACTTAGGATGATATCTATGATTTCTTTATTTGTGAAAATAATATTTTCTTTCTTTTATAGCATATATGATAACACACAATTTGCAAATACTTTGATAAAGACTCTTCAAAGGACATGAGCAAGTGATGAACTTTCCTTGTGATGGCAAGGTAGTGAAGTCTGATGCTTGCACTGGACCTTGAGCTTCTATGTATACAAAACATCATTATTGCCAGGTAAGGACAATATTTAAAGAAGCAAAATGATTGTGCAAGTAATGTAATGCATTAATTAATTTGATATGCATTTACCCTATTATTATATAAGGTTCTTTTTAATAATAACAAAGCATTTATAAATATTACTTTTTAATATTTATAACATATATTGAATTATTTTATTCTATTTCTTTTTTATTTGACTTTTATTGATTTAATAATTCTTTTAGGAATTATCAATTATACATTAAAAATTGTTATTAAATATTTATTTAGTATTTTTCAAAAATACTAAAATATTAATATATAATGAAAGTGATTTTTATTTATTTTAATCATCTTTCAATAATTTTGTAAAAATTCCATAAGGAATATATAATTTACAAAATTCTTATAAAAATTTAAATGTTTAAAATTTTATATCTTATTTTATTTGGATAGTGTGGATTATTGTGAATCCAAAAATATTTTATTTATAATTTTTGGACTTTTAATTTTATTTTCTAGAATTTAATTAATTCCAGGGGTATTTTGGTCTTTTCCTTTTTATTAAAACAAACCTTAAAAGATTTCTGGGCTGGTTATTCTTATTGGGCCCTAGTGGCCCATCAGTTATAGTCAAAAATACTACCCCGAAGGGTTTGGCCCAACTCAGCCCATTCCTCACTTCCTCTCTCTCCCTCGATCTCATCCTCTCCTCCTCTGACCCCGACCCGGTGGCCGGCGATGCCGCCGTCGTCAATTCCCGCCCCCGTGGTCTGTTCTGGCCGCTACCGTGATGCAACACGGGGTTGTCGACGATGCTTGTCCTTTCTATCCAACTGGATTCGAGCCTGGGGCTCTTCAACGATGGATCGATGTCGTCCTGAACGCTAGGGTTTGGGGGTTAGCGTGGATCCAGGTGCTGCCGCTACCGTCGCACATCATGGTGATGCTCCTAGCCTCTATGTATGTTCTTGGTCGCCGCCGTGGCGACGTATGGGTTGCAGCGCCCCTCTAGGGTGCTCCCCGTTCCGCCATGGACGTCGGCCCCTCTGCTTCCTCTTCTAGTCTCCAGCGAGGACCTTCGGTGAGTTCTTCTCCTCTCCCCTTGTGCTCTCTGTGCTCGCTCATCCCATGTTGGATGTTGGCAGTGACCTCTCTGGTTACTGTCTGGTTCTGATTAGGATGATTTATCCATTTAGGGTTCTTATCCTGTGGTTGATCATATACTGGATGAATTGGATCATGTTTAGATGATTTGTAAACATGCTAAGTGGTTATTGGCCTGAGGCTTGTTGCTTGAGATGATCTATAATGTTTCTGGTGGCTTATTAGATGATTTTATGCTTGGATTGCATCTGATTCAGATGGTATAGTTGCTTGGAAACCATGCTTGATAAAGTCAGTGACTTGATAACCTTTCACTGTCATTTCTGGGTTTATGCTCATGGTTATGGTGTGATGAAATCACTATCTTAGTGTTGTTGGCTTGTGAATTAGTGTGTGGCTCAAACAGTGAAGTTTAACATAGGAATATCCTAGTTATGATTCCTGTATTAACAGGAAAATGATTAGTAAGTTAATTGTCTGAATTTGTGATGATGAAATGTCTATTCTGATTCATATAGAATTGTTCTTGTGACACCATCATGGTATGGCACACAAGTTTTATTCTAATCCATTGATTGGGTTGGTTTAAGCTTAAGACAAATTTGGCTTTATAAGATAAATAGAAATGCTCTTCCCTGAATTCCCTAAGATCAATGATGTTGGTCTCAGGCTTAGGGGTTCAGACCTTATCTAGTTGATTCATATGCATGGTCCTGGTAGTGGCACCAATTATTGTTTTTGAATCAAAACTTGGAGAATAATGATAATAGGCTTAATCATTCTATGGTTCCAAAAGATTTGTTTCTAAGGTGCTACCCTTCCTTTAGGGATGTGCCTAGAAATTAGATCATAGCTATATTTATGCTTGAATTGTAGTATATAGCTTGACAACCAGAGCAATGATGTTGCTCTGAGCTCTGGCTGGATCCTTGTACTTTGCTGTTTGCTTTTAGAGTTTAAAATCCCTATGATGGATTCACCCACTTGGGTGCTTTCTGAGGTTTTGTTTTATAAAACAACACATGCTTCTCTCTAGATGATATGATTAGATCATGTGAAGGTTTTATGAAACTCACCACAGAATCTGATGTTTGTGGAATAAGATGATGATGATCTTGTTTTGCTGTGCTTCTGTGCTTGATCTTGAGCTAGACTGCTCCTCCTAGCTCCTGGTTTTGTCCTTGAGCTAGCCTGCTCCTCCTAGCTCCTGTACTTTGCCTTGCTGTCCACCCGATCCTTCCCCCTCCTTATGTCACCATTCTGGTGATGTTTGGTTGATCTTTGGTGGTTTAGTTTGGCTGTTGTGCTTGGTAAGCTGTTGCCTAAACTGGCTGTTCTTGTGTGCAAGCAGTGGAGAGATGCACTAGTGCCTCTCTACGACTGTGCTGGTGATTTTGTAAGTTTGGGGATGTGCTGTGAGGCTGACAGCACACCACATGCATGTTGGTGTGTGTCCTGCCTATGTGCTTGCTATGCACTTGTGGATATGCTTTGGAATTTTGAAACTTACTTTGATCACATTACTTTCACCAGGCTGGTGAAACTTGCCCCTCTTGGCTGTCATTTGACTTCTGGCTCAGAATTTATGAAAGATGGATTCTTTCATATAGGTGAAACTTGCCCCTTTTATAAATTTCTCAATGATGAATTTGTTCAGTGCACCTCACTGACATGTGTGATAGAAAAGTAATTCTAACTCTAACTTTTATTTTTCTATTTAGCTTATGTTTGTTTTGCAGGTACAGATATAAAGATAAAGATTTTAGTTTATTTTCTTTTATAGAATAGTTATAGAATAATCCAATGTAATTTTCTTATTCTTTTGTAATTTTCATTTTATTATTTTGTAACCTTCATTTTATTAAAGATTATATAATTTTCAATAAATAAATATTCTTATTCTTTATTCTTTTGAAATTTTGAAGTTTGGAAATATTTTCTGTAAGTTACATTTTTTTGTAACTTGTTTGTATATTGATAATATGAAATAAGTTTTTCATATTCATAATTGTTTTCTTTAAATAATGTTTGAGTCAAAATAATTAACTCTTAATTACATCAAGATTCAAATCTTATTCCTAATTCATTTGAATTATAATTCAAACACTCAAGTTTAAAAATTCAAATTTACTTTTCAAACACAAAATTCCTCAAAGATCATATCAAAGTTTATACCAATCATCCTTTAAGACTAAACCTAATCTCAAAGTATGAAAGAAACATTGATCACTTTAGGTTTTTATTTGGCGAAAATTTTACCCACATTTTCACAGATGAATGCATGCAACATTCCATATTTTTAAATCTACCCTTCGTTAGTTCCTAAATGCCGGGATGTTACAAATATCAAAATCAAACTTAGCATCACTGGTAGTAGGATCAATAGGCTTAAGCATAGTAGGAGGAGGAATAGGGACTACTTGTGGTTTAGTGGTGATGGTGCACACACTATTGTTTCTATCAATTTTAGCTTCACTTTCCCACCTAGCATGAAGTTGAGCTAAAAGCCTAACATTTTCATCAATAGTAACTTGTATGGCATGAGTAGCAGCACAGGTACTTTCCATTGTTTCAGGTTTAGCAGCCATTTTATTAATCAAGGAGGACTGAGCTTCAGACAAAGAGGATATATTTTTCTCAATATTTAAAAACTTTTACTCTATAACCTTATTGAAAGTGGTTTGTTTACTAATAAAGTCTTTGAGCATGACTTCAAGTTCAGAGGGGGCACTTCTAGCATTGTTGTAAGAGCTTCCATAGGAATTGCAATTATTAGGAGGATAAGGCCTATAATTGTTGTTACCACCAAAATTATTCCTGTAGGCATTGTTGTTTCTAATGAAGTTCACATCAACTTGCTCTTCTTGAGCAACCAAAGAGGCTAAGGAAACACTATTAGGATCTAAAGAAGCTTTCCCACTAACAAGCATAGCCATAATAACATCAATCTTATCACTCAAAGAGGAAGTTTCCTCAACAGAATTTACCTTCTTACCATGTTAAGCTCTCTCAGTGTTCCATTCAGAGTAGTTAACCATCATATTATCAAGGAGTCTAGTTGCAGCACCCAAATCGATGCTCATAAAGGTACCTCCAGCAGCTGAATCCAACAGGTTTCTTGAGGAGAAGTTCAAACCTGCATAAAAATTCTGGATAATCATCCAAGCAGTGAGTCCATGTGTGGGAAAATTCTTAACCAAAGATTTCATTCTTTCCCAAGCTTGAGCAACATGTTCATTATCAAGTTGTTTAAATTTCATAATGTCACTTCTCATAGATATAATCTTAGTAGGAGGGTACTACTTTCCAATAAAAGCATCTTTGCACTTAGTCCAAGAATCGATACTATTTTTAGGCAAAGATAGCAACCATTCTTTAGCTTTTCCTCTCAATGAGAAAGGAAAAGGCTTGATCTTAATAATATCTCCATCTACATCCTTATACTTTTGCATCTCACAAAGTTCAACAAAGTTATTGAGATGGGCAGTAGCATCATCAGAACTAGCACCAGAAAATTACTCTCTCATCACAAGATTTAACAAGGCATGCTTAATTTTATAAAAGGTAGCATCAGGAGTAGGTGGAGCAATATGAGTGCTAAGGAAATCATTGTTGTTGGTGCTAGTGAAGTCACACAACTTGGTGTTCTCAGCAGAGTTCATTTTGGCAAAGGTGGGCAAGCCAAAAACAGCAGCAACAGCTAGAGGAGGAACTAATTTTTTTGTGTGTTTTTGAATAAAGAAAGCAAACCAAACTAGACTAATTTTTTTTGGGTTTTTTGAAAAGAAGCAAATAAAATCAAGCAAAAGAAACAAATCAAACTAAAAACAAAGTAAAGAGAAAGGAAGTGAAGGACTGCCCTTGTGAAGATGTCCTTAGCCGCCCCGACAACGGCGCTAGAAATCTCTGATTGAAGGGAATATGCCCGAGAGGCAATAATAAAGTGGTTATTATCGTATTCCTTGTTTATGATAAATGTTTATTTTACATGCTATAATTGTATTAATACGGAAACATTAATACATGTGTGTTTAATA
Organism: Avena sativa; assembly: GCA_916181665.1. NCBI lineage: Eukaryota > Viridiplantae > Streptophyta > Magnoliopsida > Poales > Poaceae > Avena > Avena sativa. The sequence continues at coordinate 386,732,853 of OV702297.1, read as the reverse complement.
AACAAAAGGAAGTTCCTAGTTATGCCTCTCTTATAAACTAGCTCGTTGATTAACAAGATGATCAAAGGTTTCCTGATCATGGACATTGGATGTTGTTAATAACAAGGTCACAACATTATTGGAATGGTGTGATGAACATTCATCCGAAGTATAGCATTATGATCAAGGTCATTGTGTTTATATTGCTATAACATCATACGAAGTAATATTAGTCCTTAGACCATGAGATCATGTCAATCACTAACACCGGAAGAGTATCTTGATAACATCAAACGCCACACTGTAACAGGGTGATTATAAAGATGGGTTCAGTGCTATGAAGGTGTTATGTTGAGGCTCATGGATCAAGAGTGGAATTTGTCCATCCCGATGACGGAGAGATATACTCTGGGCCCTCTCGGTGATATCACATTAATTAGCTTGCAAGCAAGTGATTTGATCACTAGAATGTTGTATCACGAGAACAAGAAAAGAGTACATGTCGGTAACAAGATCAAAATAGGTATGGAGATACCGATGATCGAATCTCAGACATGTAATATATCACGAGACAAAGGGATTGAGTTACATGCGTATAAGGTTCACACGATCATAGAAGTCATCGTTGAATATGTGGGAGTCAGTACGGATCTCCAGGTCCTGCTGCAGATTATTGATCGGAGAGGAGTCTCGATCATGTCTACATTATTCACGAACCATATGGTGACACACTTAAGGGATACCGACACCATTTGGAGCAAATAATATGCCAGAGAAAGAAAAAGGAAAGCGCAGGAATTTATTTCACTAGACACCGGAATTGTTTCGGTTGAAATTGCTGAAACGGGTTCTGCATGTGAAATGGAATACTAGCAAGGGGTTTTATGTGAATGTTTGTTAATTAAAGTAATTAACAAAATTCTGAATAAATAAATAAAAGAGTTTTATTTAAATGAGAGCTTGCATTAATTTTGGTGGAAAATTAATGCATGTGAGTGGAATTGTGAGTGGAGGTGTTTTTATGTGAGTGGAGCATCCACCACATGAATGAGGGAGAGGTGGGGGCACCCTCCATGGCCGGCGGCCATGCCCCCTTGGTCTGCCCCCTCCCCTATAAAAGGACCCCCTCCTCTCACTTGTCTCTCACACCTCCTCGCGAAGGATCTCTCTCCCCCCTTTAGAATTTCCCCATGGTCTTGGATCAGCAAGATACATGTTCCCGGTGGCTTTTTCTGGAAGGATTTGTTGCTTCCGCTGCTTCGCTGGAGCGAGGGCGCGGAGGTTGTCGGGGTACCCGTACGTGTGTGCGATCACAGATGCACCACTGCTTTGCGGTGCTGGACGTGATGGTGCTGGACCGGCTGGACCAGATGGACTTCATCACGATCTTGAGATCGGCAAGCGTTCGACTACATCACCATGAGTACAACCTAGTTAACGCTATACGGTCTTCGAGGGTATGTATTTTTTGGATGTATATCCACCCGTTGCTTGTATCTAGTAGATAGATCTTGGTACATAGTTGTTCCCATTGTAGGAAACTTTTTGTTTTCTATGCTGCGAGCCCTACATTGATGCCTGCACCCAATGTTGTCGTGGGACACTTTGTTGGAACCCCAAGAGCAAGGTGTGATGAGCACAGCAGCAAGTTTCCCTCAGTAGAGACCGAGGTTATCGAACCAGAAGGAGGAAGGAAATGTCACACAGGTGTTGTAAGCAACGTGGAAACCTGCACAACACAAACTCAAGACTTTGCCCCAACGAATCAATGAGGTTGTCAAGCTCACCGGTTGCTGTAACAAAGGATTAAACATATGGTGTGGAAGGTAATGGTTTGCATCAAGTAAACAGGTAACAGTGGAAGATGTATCAATGGTAAAGATTAGACCGGGGTCCATAGTTCACTAGAGGTGCTCTCCTTAGATAAACAACATGGCATGAAGGGTAAACAAATTACAGCAGGGCAATTGACAGGAATTGATCAAAGCATAACAATGCAATACCAGACAAAAATATCCTATGAGATTTGATTGGGCAATACAACAATATATATAGACCGTCATCCAACTGCATCTATGACTAGAAGTCCACCTTCAGGTTATCATCCGAACCCCCTCCAGTATTAAGTTGCAAGCAACAGACAACTGCTTTAAGCAAAGTGTGTAAGGTAAACAATCCACTTGTTCCATGAACAAGAGACCGTTGTTTTCTCCCTAGTAGCAACAACACATCTACAACCGAAGATATTTCTGTCACTTCCCTTGGAAAATAGAGGCATGAACCCACTATCGATCATAAATACCCCCTCTTGGAGTCACTAGCAACTACTTGGCCAAGATAGCTACTAACAACGTAGAGCATGCAAGATCACAAACAACACAGACATGATAGAATCATAAAGATTTATCTCTGTACAGCGAACCTATCTCTGTAACTAGGCGTATTACCATTATAGTGATTTATAGCAGGAGTAGGATTCCGCCACCGTTGTTGGATCTGAACCTGGGTAAGCTGTGTTACCTCGTACCCGTCAACCGTCTGCCTTCCCCCACGTCTCTAAACACGCACTGTGAGGACCCCTCCATGGCGTACTCGTCGGCAATACCACGACATGCTTGACAAAGTATAATTTGGCAATCTCATGTCCCTTGAGTACGAGGGCCTGTCCTCATGCTACTCAACTTTAGTCACCGGTAAGTTCTTGTCATAGTAAGTACATGTGTATCATAGAGAACCACCAATGGGGTACCCCTTGCCCAATGATATAGGAGCTATCCCATAACAAAATGACAAGGCAAGCAGACAATGAGCATCTCAACAATCTTCTTATTTACCATGGGAAAATGGTGCTTTTTTATCTCTTTCTTCTTTTCTCATCTTTTTTTCCTTTTTCTCAATCTCCATCTCTTTTTTTATAAGAAGAATGCTTTGTAGATTGCTCACTATGGTGATGCTGCAAGTTTCCACCATGATTAGGCATGGCTTAGGCTAGCGGCCCAGGCGTTTCTCTAACACAGGATACAAACTCCATGGACTTACAAGTTCCCTCTTTATTTCACACTGGTGACATCCATAGACAAAAGAACATGATATCAACTGAATATAACAAGGTACAAGTGCAATGTTGAAAACATTCCCCGTGACAGCACGGTTCTTCTAATTCCAACTTATAAGTGCAAGCATATACAACAAAGTTGTCACAATGGTTCAAGTTTATTAGGGACAAAGAATAAAGTGTGCCATCAAGTTCGTGAGGGCTTTAATCACTAAGTTTTCACATAACAAAATAGTTTTTAATTGGAAGATAGATGAAAACAAGAATATACTTTGGAATGGTGTAACACACCATGCATAGGAGTTTAAAGTGGACACTTTGGAATAACTTGGTTTCTTGGGAGTTGGAAGCATGAGTAGAACTTACTCATACAAGTGGAGGCTAGCAAAAGACTGGGAGCAACCAACTAAGAGAGCAATAATGGCCATAATTATGCAATGCAACAAAGCAAACTAATCAAAGAAAAGAGTGGTACTACAAGTCAAGGACTAAATGTTCATAGAGGCTAATGGTGACTTGTCATAGTCATAACATGGTGTGAGCATGTGCCAAGTCTACCTAAGGAAAACATCAAAGGAGAATACCACAATACTATGCTTTTGCATGCTAAAACAACGCATAATTTTTTCAAGGCACACTAAGCAATCCCAATTGTTTGTAACAAGACATGCTAAATCAATAATCACTAAGCATAATGCTAAAACAACACCTAGCATGTCATGCTAAATTCTAAGTCACGGTCAATTCAAGCTCCCCTTGCACTTCAAGCAAGAACTTACTACTCCTTTCCAAACACCAAGCAAACTTATTTGCAAAACAATACAGCGAGAACGGGGGTCCAAACTACTAAAGCAAACTAAACAAACTAAGCAAAGCAAACTAATAATAAGAAACTCCAAGAAGAACACAACCGTGCATGAAACAATAAAAACAAAGTGTCTAGACACACCTGAGCTTTTTATTGATGAAGAAGGGGATGCCTTAGGCATCCCCAAGCTTTGACGCTTGTACCTCTTGGATATTTCTTGGGGTTACACCATGGTGGAATCCCCAAGCTTGAGATTTTGTCCATTATTCATCTCATTGCATCATTCTCTCTCTACACCTGAAGTTTTTTTCTTCATACAAAACTTTACACAATCTTCATCAGCAACATTAGTATATTCAAAAGATATTAGACCCCTGGCAAAGCTTTGGAACAGCAAGGCTTTTCACTAAAAACAAAATCTACAGTAGTAACTCCTTCAAAAAGCTCAATTTACCTGAAGAGAACTCAAAAAGGGATCAATAAGAAGCAAATGCAAATAATAGCAAAAATGTGTCAAAACAGACCAGCGGGTAGAAACGAATTTTTTCAAACATCTTATGTTGCTCAAATAAAAAAGTGTTGAACTAAAGAAAGTTAACTAACATACTGGGGGATTTATTCGTAAATTTTGAGCTCAATAAGAGTTACATAGCCTCCTTACGATTTTTTGGTGGACGACGGGAATCTGTTTCGGGACAGCAACTCCCCAAATATTATTTCCCTCTCATTAGAGGTCATTCTTGGCACAAAAAGCAAACAAAAAAGGTAAGGAGAGGTTATTACAGAAGTAATAACTCCCAATACTTAAGGAAACTCTTGGATTATCTCCCAACAAGTACTTTTCTTTAACGCCTTTAAGTTAGGCACAAGAAGCAAGAAGAATCAAGTATTTTCAAATGAGGAAGCATTAAAATCTATACTTGCAAAATCTTCAACTATGAAAGGTATATCATAAAAATGGGTTTTGGAGGATCCTTTATCATCTCTTTTTGGTCTACTACCTTCATCAAAAAGATTTTCACGAGCAATCCAATCAAAATTCTTTTCAAAGGCTTCATGCATTCCAACAAGCTTAAAGGGTATGGGTATACTGAATTCCTCTCTAGGCTTAGTTTTATAGAAATACCCACAACATCTACACTTGAACCTAGCATATTGAAACGTTCAAAAACCTTTTTGGCCTCCCTAGCAACATCATGGAATTCTTTTGATAAGGTTTCAAGGATGAATTCCCTTTTTTCAGCATTCTTCTCTTCTTTTAGTTTTAGGAATAAAAATTGTATGAAGGAGTTAAGGCTAACAAACCTGGCCTCCAACATATCAACTAAATAAGGTGCAGCAATCTCATAATTAGGAGCAAGCTCTGCTATAGATTTATCCTCAATATCCTCATGCTTGCTAACATAATTAAAGAATTCTTCAATATTATCTTTCCCAATTATGGAGCCACTGCCTATTGCAAGGTCTTTCTGGGTGAACTTGGGGGAAACATGGTGAGCTAGAGCAAGGACTATTTTTTGTGTTTTTGAATAAAGCAAGCAAACCAAACTAGACTATTTTTTTTTGTTTTTTCTAAAAAGAGGCAAACAAAACCAAGCAAAAGAAACAAAACAAACTAAAAACAAAGTAAAGAGAAAGGAAGTGAAGGACTCCCCTAGTGAAGACGTCCTTAGCCTCCCTGGCAACGGCGCCAGAAAATAGCTTGATGGCACCCAGTACTTGTCGTGAGACGCTTCGTTGGAAACCCCAAGAGCAAGGTATGAAGAAGCACAACAACAAGTTTCCCTCAGTAAGAAACCGAGGTTATCGAACCAGTAGGAGGAAGGAAACGTCACACAGGTGTTGCTCGCAACGTGGAGACCTGCACAACACAAACTCAAGACTTTGCCCCAATGAATCAGTGAGGTTGTCAAGCTCGCCGGTTTGATGTAACAAAGGATTAAACGTATGGTGTGGAAGGTAATGGTTTGCAGCAAGTAAACAAGTAACAGTGGAAGATGTATCCATGGTAAACATTGGACCGGTGTCCATAGTTCACTAGAGGTGATCTCCTTAGATAAACAACATGGCATGAAGGGTAAACAAATTACAGCGAGGCAATTGACAGGAACTGAGCAAGGCATAACAATGCAATTACTATCCAGAAAGATCCCATGAGGTTGATTGGGCAATACAACAATATACATAGACCGTCATCCAACTGCATCTATGACTATAAGTCCACCTTCAGGTTATCATCCGAACCCCCTCCAGTATTAAGTTGCAAGCAACAGACAACTGCTTTCAGCAAAGTGTGTAAGGTAAACAGTCCACATGTTCCATGAACAAGAGACCATTGTTTTCTCCCTAGTAGAAACATCACATCTACAACCGAAGAGATTATTGTCACTTCCCTTGGAAACTAGAGGCATGAACCCACTATCGAGCAAAAATACCCCCTCTTGGAGTCACTAGCAACTACTTGGCCAAGATAACCACTAGCAACGGAGAGCATGCAAGATCACAAACAACACAGACATGATAGAATCATAAATACAAAACCATTAACCAAACTGACATAATAATCTCAATATCCATCGGATCCTCGCAAACACAACAAGCATGATTACAAATAGATTAGATTTTGATCATGAACGGAGCTCACAAGATCTAAACATGAAAGCACAAGGAGGAGATACAACCATATAGCTACTACATGGACCCATAGTCCAAGGTGGAACAACTCACGCATCATACCGGAGAGAAGGCCTTCGGGATGATCTCCCCTCCGGCAGGGTGCCGGAAAGAACTTCAGACCCCCTGATCTAGGGACGATTGTGGCGGCGGCTACAGACGGTTTCGTGGAGTTTTTATCGGGTACTTAGGGTTTCTGCATCGAGGGCTTCTTATAGGCCAAGAGGCGAGGCCAGGAGGCGACCAGGGGGGCCACACCCTTCCCAGGCGCGGGCCCACCCCTTGCCACGCCTAGGGGGGTGGACCGCCCTGGTTCGCGTCTCCCTCTCGTCTTCTGGATTTGTGTCCCCACGGTAAAATATTGACTTCGACTTTTGTCCCGTCCAATTCCGAGAATATTGATTTTCTGCCTTTCTGGAACCAAAAATAGAAGAAAACAGGCAACTGACACTTTGACATCTTTTTAATAGGTTATTTCCAGAAAAGATATAAAAACACCTCAAAGTGTAGACAAAGCAAAGCAAAGTAGGTACTAAACAAGCATGGAGCATCAAAAATTATAGATACGTTTTCGACGTATCAGGTGCTTTGCCATCGCAATCCACTCTCCTCTGGCACCAACCTAATGAACCTTGTTTTTATATCCATCATCATCCCAAGTTCCTGGTTTGTCATCATCAACTAGTACAAATGCTTCTACTGTTGGATTGGCTAGTGGCATCAGCAATGCATCAATATCCTGCAATAGATTTTCTTCATATCTAGGGGCATGCAAGGTGTTACACAAAGGGTAAAGTGGCTAGGTAGATTTGCCAAAACGTGATGAATAAATCATTCATGTAAAAAGACACACCGAGGAATAAGGTCTTGTTTGGATTATAGAAAAAGTGTAGGAATAGGAAATTTTCCTGCGGTGGTGGCACTATTCAATCATTTGGTTCAAAGGAATAAGGTCCCAAGAGGCATGATAACATCATAAATATACTCTCGTGTGAGGTTTGACTTTGATTTGACCATGTTAATAAGGAATCCTACATTTTTATTTTCATGTAAACCAAACAACCAACTTTTTACAAAATTCTTGTGTTTGTCAAAAACATGAAATATAAAATATAAGGACAGACTTGATTGGCTAATACACCTTCTATTACGTGTATCGATAATCCTGGTCGTTCTTGTCTTTTCAGTTTGGAGGAGAGAGGGGGACACTAAAGCAAAAGTATTGGGCCTCTTTGGATCGCGGGATTGAGAACATAGGAATGTCACAGGTTTGCTGGTGAAAATAGGTGATTGTAAAACATAGGAAAACTACCTACATGAATGAAATGTCTCGATGCTATGCGCATGATAAGAGTTGTGTCTCAAGTAGATGTTTCGACTACTACAGGATTTAGGCATAGGGAACAATATAAGGATACGAATCCTACAAAAATTGTGCAAAACTACTTTTTACCTTCTCGTCACGGTTGAATGGCCATGTATATGGGTCAGAATGAAGTAGTGTGGGCGAATCAAATGGAAGAGCAGGATCTTTCGCAATCCCTCAACACATGTCAACCATGCCGCGAGCCAGGCGAGCGGTGCTTAGAAGATCGTCATGATTTGTGATGTTGCTCAACGGTCTGTAGTGGAGGTTGCCAAATTCCATTGTCTGGTTGTAGTGCTATGATATCTTACGCTTCATCGCTCCATACGGACGAACACCGCCGTATGTCATTCCGGGTAAGAGAACTGCCGAAGATTTGTGGGGATAGTTGGCGGTTTCTACCTTTCTGCAAGGGTGGAGAAGGGCTACGATCATACACAAGTGGCCGGAGCGGAAGAGGAAGACGATGAGGGGCAGGCGGTTTCTCACCCCAAAAAAGATGGGGTGGGCATTCGACGGTTCTTCTATGGTTGTCAGATCGACTCCTCCGTCCCGATGATAGGGCATATCTAACGCGGAAGTTAACATAGACTCTTATGAAAATGGAAAAATAATAGAAAATAGATCTATTTCTTTAACGCTCTGTCCCGCGATGCTAGCCCCAAGTTTGAGGGGCTAATTTTTTCCTGCGGGTAGCTAGGGCATAATCGTAAGGCAAATCACACCGTTCAGGAAGAAAAAGTTCAAAGTTCCTGACGCCAGAAAACAATTTTTTTGCGTGCATATACAATAAAGGTCCTGAAATTTACTACTAGTATACTACTCACTGTACCCTGTACCTCGTGTCAGTAACCCATCACAGCTTTGCTCTGACTTCGCACAGCCTTTAAATCCTCCTCTTTGCTGATCTCGTGTTGCCTTCTGCGTGCTCTCTATCTCTTCTCGCTCCTAGATGTTTTTTTCAACTGGGAAAAACTCCTAGTGGAAATATTGTTCACCAAGCCAAGAGGCATCCATGTACTTCTACCAAGTATGGTAACTCCACCACGCCAAGTTCTTGCAAAGCTAAGAACTTGAATTTTTTAGAAACTCTCGATGATTTTGATGTACTAAATTCCTAGTTAGCTTAGAATGATTTTTGGAAAATTTTAAGATCAATCTATCGCATTTACTTGTACTCCTCTAGTTAAAATTTTACACTAATGGTGGGAGTACATTTTACATTGGGGACATAAACAAGGGGAAATCAAATCGAGGTCCATACATTTAGCACAAAAGACCCTCTAATTAAGCATGGAAAACAGTCGGGTTTGGCTCCTTCTCAGGAGAGGAGCTGATCGAGCCATACTCTTCATAGTACTTCCACTTCAATTGTTTCCAAAATATGGCCAAATTTGACGGCATGCAAATTCTTGGATATGAGATCACCAACATAAACTATGATATAGATATGGCCATGACCTTGGTCGTTCAACTGGAAATCCAAGAATGTTCATACGCATTGACAACTATGCTTAAATTCATTTAAATTTTATCACTTACTATACGGTGCGTACACATTTTATATCAATTTCCTAAAAAAGGGAAAATTACATCGAGGTCCATAAATTTTGCATGAAGCGCCCTAAAATTAAGCAAGGAAAATAGTTGGATCGACTCCTTCCCGAGATAGCAGTTGATCGAGCCATACTCTTCATACTACTTCCTCTTCAATTGTTTTCAAAATATGGCCAAATTTGGCGGCATGCATATTCTTGGATATGAGATCATCAATATAAAGTATGATGTAGATATGGCCATGTACTTGGTCGTTCTGCTTGAAAACCAAAAATGTTCATACTAATTGACAACTAAACTTAATTTTGTTTAAATTTAACCACTTTTAGGTTCAAATGTTACACGGATGGTGGAAGTATATTTTACATCAAATACCTAAAAATATAAAATTACATCGAGGTCCGTACTTTTAGAATGAATCACCCTAAAATTAAGCAAGGAAAACAGTCGGGTTTGGCTCCTTCTTAAGAGAGCAGCTGATCGAGCCATACTATTCATACTAATTCCTCTTCTATGGTTTTCAAAATATGGCCAAATTTTGTAGCATGCAAATTCTTGGATATGGGATCATCAACATAAAGTATAATGTAGATAACGCCATGACCTTGGTCGTTCGTCTTGAAATCCAAGAATATTCATACTCATTGTGACAACTAAGCTTAAATTCGTTTAAATTTTACCACTTACTTTTAGGTTCGAATTTTACATGGACGATGGGAGTATGTTTTCATCAAGGACCTAAATAAGGGGAAATCACATCGAGGTCCATACATTTAGCATGAAGCACCCTAAAATTAAGCAGAGAAAACAGTCGGGTGCGGCTCCTTCTCGAGAGAGCACGCAGCTGATCGAGCCATACTCTTCGTACTACTTCCTCTACGATTGTTTTGAACATATGTCAAAATTTGGCGGCATGTAAATTCTTGGATATGAGATCATCAACATAAAGTATATGATGTAGATATGACATTATTTAATTTAAAGGAAAACATTAATTATTTTCATTTCTAAAATCCAAAATAGTTTTTTTTCATAAAACTTGGAAACTTCCATTATTTAGCAGCATTTTTGTTCACCATGCTAAGATGCATCCACCTACAAAGTATGAGATTGAAGATTACCACAAAGTATGGCCATTTACCCTTGTCATTCGTCTTGAAGTCCGAGAATATTCATACATGGCAGAACATGTTTTGAAGGAGTTTTTTTTTAAGTTGTGAATTCTCATGATTATCATCTTTCACGACAAGAAGTACAAGTCATAGGAAGTCGTGCGATGTTTTTTATTGTTTTTTATTGTTTTCGAATCAAGGTCATTTTTTCTATATGCAAATAGAAAATTAAATAGAGGTCCATACATTTAGCACAAAGGGCCCTAAAATTCAGCAAGGAAAGCAGTCAGGTCTAGCTCCTTCTCGAGCGAGCAGTTGATACATACCCTTCGTACTACTGTATACTTGCTTCACCCAAAAAAACCTCACTTTCGAACCAGCGTGCCGCTGGTGTGCTTGGTGCTTCATGTTTGCACGATGTGAAATGGAATGAGAATAGAGTACTACAGGGTACTTGTAGGAAACCTAGCCAGATCATAATAAAGTGCATCGAATGCGATGGGACGTACTGCGTACAGTAATAATGTAGTACTCTATAAAACAATCCCTTGTGTACCACTATCTTTTTAATAACCTTTCCTCCGGATATTTGGGAAGGAAGTGAAAATTTTGAAATAAGAAAAGTTTAAACTGCAAAGCAGTAGTAGGAGTACTACCTTTTGCTGCCAAGCCCCAAAGTAGTTTATTCCTATGCACACCAACGCATGACGTAGTTGAGCCAGATACTAACACGAATCTGCCGACATAAGGCAGGTCGACACACGTGTACCACATTTTAGACGAGGGAGAGATGAGCCAGCCGGGGTATGGGGATGGTGATAAGAAAGTGAAAGAGAGAGAAAACACAATTTATTTTGCATGCATATATAATAGTACTACTACTCCGTACTAGTAGTACTAGTAGTTCATTATACTCTATACCCTGTGTCAGGAAGTCATCACAACTTTTCTTTGATATTGCACCGCTTCAACTCCTCCTCTTTGTTGCTCTCTTGAGCTACCTCATCTTTGCTCATATTCTCTCTTCTCGCTCTTTGTTCATTATTTCATAAAATACATATTCTTTCTACTTGTTTTACAGAAAATACACTCCTGTCACCTAAAAAATGATTTTTTTTATTTTTCTAATGGTTGGAAACTCCTAGTGGCAACACTATTTACCATGCCAAGATTCACCCACCTGCTCCCAAATATGGGAACATCACAAACCGGGTGAGTGCATTTTACATCAAGGACCTAAAAAGGGGAAAATTACACCGATGTCCATACATCTCGCACGAAGTAAGGAAAATAGTCGGGTCGACTCCTTCATGAGAGAGTAGCTCATCCAGCCATACTCTGATAATACTTCCCTTTCGATTATTTTCAAAATATGAACAAATTTGGTGGCATGCAAATTTTTGGATATGGGATCATCGTTGACATAAAGTATGATGTACATATGGCCATGACCTTGGTCGTTCGGCTCGAAATACAAAAATGTTCATACATTTAAGCTTAGTTTTCAATGAGTATGAACATTTTTGGACAACTAAGCTTAAATTCATTTAGATTTTACAACTTACTTTTAGGTTAAGATTTTACATAGGTAGTGGGAGTACAAAAAGGGAAAATTACATCGAGGTACATACAGTTACCACAAAGGAAACTAAAAAGGGGAAATTACATCGAGGTCTATAATACTATAGCGCGAAGCAACATAAAATTAAGCAAGGAAAACCGTCACCTCATCGAGCCATACTCTTTATACTACTTCGCCTTCATTTTTTTGTAAAATATAGACAAATTAATTTGGCGACATGCAAATTCTTGGATATGGGACAGTTATCGACATAAAGTATGATATATATTTGGCCATGACCTTGGTCGTTTAGCTCGAAATCCAAAAATGTTCATACTCATTGAAAACTAAGCTTAAATTCGTTTAGATTTTATCACTTATTTTTAGGTTAAAATTTTACACGGTAGGTGAGAGTACATTTTACATTAAGGATCTAAAAAAGGAAAATTATGTCGAGGTCCATACATTTATCACAAAGGGATCTAAAAACGAGAAATTACATCGAGGTCCAACATCTAGCACGAAGCACCATAAAATTAACCAAGGAAAACAGGCGGGTCGGCTCCTTCTCGAGAAAGCACCACATCGAGCCATACTCTTCAATCTGCTTCCTCTTTGATTGTTTTCAAAATATGGAAAAATTTGGCGGCATGTAAATTTTTGGATATGGGATGGTCATTGACATAAAGTATGATGTACATATGGCCATGACCTTGGTCGTTCGGCTTGAAATCTAAAAATATTCATACACATTGACAACTACGCTTAAATTCGTTTAGATTTTACCATTTATTTTTAGGTTAAAATTTTACACGGGCGATGGAAAGACATTTTACACCAAGGACCTAAAAATGGAAATTACAGCGAGGCCCATACATTTACACATAGGGCCTCCAAAAAGGGAAAATTACATTGAGGTCCATATACATCTAGCACGAAGCACCATAAAATTAACAAAGGAAAACAGTCGGGTCGGCTCCTTCTCGAGAAAGCACCTCATCGAGCCATACTCTTCATACTACTTTGTCTTCGATTGTTTTCAAAATATGGCCAAATTCGGCGGCATGCAAATTCTTGGATATGGGATCATCATCGACAGAAAATATGATTTACATATGGCCATGACCTTGATCGTTTAGCTTGAAATCCAAAAATATTCGTACTCGTTGACAGCTAAGATTAAATTCGTTTAGATTTTACCACTTAATTACTTTTAGGTTAAAGTTTTACACGGACGGTGGGAGTATATTTTGCATCAAGGGCCTAAAAAGGGGAAATTATATCGAGGTCCATACAGTTACCACAAAGGGACCTAAAAAGGGAAAATTACATCTAGGTCCATAATACTATAGCACGAAGCACCATAAAATTAAGCAAGATAAACAGTCGGGTCGGCTTCTTCTCGAAAAAGCAACTCATCGGGCCATACTATTCATACTACTTCGACTTTGATTTTTTTAAAATATGGAAAATTAATTTGGTGGCATGCAAATTCTTAGATATAGAATTGACATCGACATAAAAGTATGATGTACATATGGCATGACCTTGGTTGTTCAGCTCAAAATCCAAAAATGTCCAAAAAAAATTTAAGCTTAAATTCGTGGCCCACAAAGCCCGACCGATACATATACCGGTCGCGGCGACATGTTTGTTGTGGTCCATAAAATGTTTACGGTCCCACCGCCGTTTACAGAATCTATTCGAGACGAAAACTATATCTAAAACCTGAAAATTGGCAAAATTTTATAACGCATTTGAGAGGTGTGCTAGAGATGCTCTAACGACAAGAAACAGTGTTAAGACGGATGGCTCCCGGGGCTGGAGGGAGCCAGGATGGATTTTTTTTTCAAACTCCAATATTTTTGAATTCAAAGGTTTTAAAATAATCTAAAAATATATCTGCATGTACTTAACCATGCCGTTGTGTAGATTTTCAGCTCGAAATATTACGTATTTTAGGCTTAGCCAAAAAAAGCGTACAAAATGACAAAATCAGCGCTCTAGTGCACTGTTTATCACCTTTGAGTGACGACAATAGCTCAACTTGTTATTTTTTGTGAGCCGAAAATATAGAGTATTTTCAGCTACTCCCTCCGTTGTAAAATAGATGTCTTAGATTTGTCAAAATTTAGATCAAACTATATACTCCCTCCGTCCCAAAATAGATGTCTCAGATTTATCAAAATTTAGATAAATCTAGACACTATTTGTATATAGGTTCATCTAAATTTTGATAAATCTAAGACATCTAATTTGGGACAGAGGGAGTACTAAATAGTGACTAGATTTATTCAAATTTTGATAAATTCGAGACATCTATTTTGGGACCGAGGGAGTATAATTTTACACCCTGATAGATTACATAATTGGCTACATCATTGTACTTTGTTTCAGAATTTTTTAAGACTTTCAAATTCAAAATCTTGAAGGTTCGCCTCACTCGCGCTTTGGGTGCTTTCCCTCTGCTGCAATCTCACATGCGAGCTAGGGCAAACAGGAGAAACGCACGGTCAAATCAGGTTCAGCGCCAGGGGTACACACGTACGGCCGCACCCGGCAGCGCGGGATCGGGTCGCGGCCGGACCGGCACGGACCACGCGGCTGGAAGCCGAGAACGTACCGCCGCCCGCGCGTGGCTGCCGACAAGCACGGTACGGGGTACGGCGCAGCGCCGGCGCACACGTAGCTGGCCGCCGGCGCGGGAGATCTCGAGCTAGCTAGTCAGGAAGCTAGCCAAGTAGCTATCTGATATCCCCTGCCACGCGCCTGGGCACTACGCTGGCCATAAATAAGGGTGCCTGGCTGTGGCTGAGCCCCTTTCAGCCGCGACATGCCGTGAGCTGCGCCGCTCGCCCGCGGCCGTGCTCGCACGCCTGGACCTGGATATCTGCATGCATGGATACGGATGCGATCTTTGGCTTGCGCGGGCGGCCATCGATCGTTCGCGGATGCATGCCAGCCAGAGCAAGCGCCAGCGCCCGGCGTGCTGCAGCCTGCAGGCTGGACCGGCCGCTCGCGGCGTTATGGCCTGCCACGGTCTCGTGTGTGATTCAGTGAGCGCGGCAGGGGATGTCCTTTTCGCTTCTCCGATCGGCCTCGCCTGCCTATCCCTGCGCTGCGCGGGCTCCGCGGCCGGTGCAACGTTTCGAAATCGCTAGGCGATACTCCATGGATTTGACGGGTCCACACATCCTCCCCGGATGTCAATGCATGCGACTGGACAGTCGACTGCAGCCTGCAATTTCTTGCGAGTTATCTTCACGATGGATTTTCCGTTGCGAGCGCAAAATGAAAAATAGTATAAAAACCGAGATAAACACTGGTCGTCCTCTGTGAGGAAGTTTGAATGGGATTCTCACTTCGATTACTACATCGTACTATTGACTATGGACCACTCAAGTCAGCGACACTAGAAAAGACAAGAGGGCTAACTGTTAGGGCTCCACGGGACAACGTCACTCGAAGGGGCCGGCCGGCCGGCGGGGCTCAGCATCGCTGCACGCTGCACAAAATTTATTGGCCATTTATCGACTTGGATTGTGAATGACCCCTGTTCCAGTCATCCATCTTTTCCCAGCGGGCTACAGCGAAACACCGAGGGGTGACTGACACCGGACATAAACATCTGAACCCGATAATTATAAGCTCGACGACGACGTCTAGAACCCCGCGCTCGCTAGCTGCACTGCGCAATCGCTGTTTCTCCGTGAATATCCTGGTAGAACGTTAATGTCGTCCGCCAGTTCGTATCGACCGACCGGGCAGAGGCAATCAAAATAGAGTAACTATTTACTAGTAGTACCGACAATCTCACAGAAAAACCTTTCGAGTAGGAGTAGTAGTATTGTAGTAGCGCTCTGGATCGATGGAAAGAAGCATCCGCAGTGAGTAGATCGCACATGCAGCCGTGGCTAGGCTACAAGACGGTGGCAGTGGAAAAGGCCGGCGACGGGTAACCGTGCCGCGCCCCCACCCCAGACGAATCTTTGGTTCTTTTTTCGTTAGCAACCGGAGGAATATCGGCCATCGATCCCCGCGACGGACCGCGTTCGGACAAAGCACGCACGGACGTTTTTTTTTTAAACAAAAACAAAAGGTGCGTCGAAAGCCTCGCTGAGACCGAGAAGAAACAAAAAGAATGCGGGAAACTTCTGCAAAGCGCCCAGTATTCTACTACTAGTACGCGAAGGCCGGAGCCCGGAGGAGATCGAGATGCGCGCGCGCGCACGACGGATCGAGGGCGAGGGGAGAGAAAGCGTAAACAAAGTCGCCGAGATCCCGTGGCGATCGACGTGGTGGGCCGTGTGTGCGTGGGAAGGAGACGTACGACGAGGGGGGAAGGGGAGAAAGGCTGCCTGCCTGCCCCCGGTTTGCATCGCGTCGGGGAAGACGACGAGCAGCGCGCGGAATCCCACCAAAAGCTCGTCGGCACACGGCCGGACGCATCCCCGGCGAGCAAGCGAAGCGAGACTGTGCGCCGCTGCTGTGTGCATGGCTACAATTAGCGCCATGCATGCGTCGCACGCAGTGCAGTGCAGTGCAGGGGCCCTCCCTTCTTCAAAGGTTCCTCGCTTGTCCACTTCCTCCACCACCCTCCCTGCCAGCGCCAGCGCCAGCGCCAGCCCCCCACCACGCTGCTCGTCCCCGTTCCCGAGAACAGATCTCCAGAAGCTAAAGCACCTACGTACGGTACTCCCCACGAATAATACTACCACCACCACTATACCAAATAGTACTCCGTGTCCGTCGTATCTGTGTACGTGCATGCATGCAAAAGCGTACGTGTATACACTCTAATAATACACGTTCGCTCGATCTCGCAAGTCGCGGTGGGCACATGAGACCGGGACACGAGCGCGGACCAGCGGCGCCCGGGCCGGCGTCACGTGGCGAGTTTTGGCGTGGCCGGGCGGAGGCGCGCGCGCGCGCGGCAGGACCACCGTGCCGTCCGGCGAGGCCGCGCTCGCCTGCCCCCTGCGCCGGTGCTCGCCCGTCGCTGTGCGCCGTGGACCGGGGTCTGGTCGGATCTGGCCGCTTCCGCATGTATACGTACGCCATAGTTTTCCGCGACCCACACTTCGACGACATCTGCTGCCGGACGGTGTGGTGTGGGCACGTACGTACGCGCGAGCGACCTAGCTAGTGGACCACGTACTGCACCGCGGCGCGTTGCGCGCGCCGGGGGTGGGCCGGCCGGCCGGCGTCGATCGGGCAGTCGTGAGGCAGGGAAAATATGATATCGCTACCAGTCAGATCGGGGTCTGACAGGAACATGCTGGTCGCTAGCTCGCTAGCTTAGCTAAGCTGGCTGGCTGTCCCGAGTTAATTCTATCACGTTTACGAGTAAGTTTTACTGCCATGGCGATAGGTTTGTACTAGGAGGGATGTTTTGCTGCTGGTCCACTGGGCTGAATGCATGCACACGCCCTGCCTCTCCCAGCTGGTCTATATATGAATGGTACGGCGTTTTCTTCCCCGGAAGATGAATGGTACGGCGTGATCAAGTACACCCGACCGCGCACCGTGATGAATATACTCGTGCCGTGCACTGTTTTTTCAGTGATATGTAGCCCACGGGAAGTTAAGATATAGTATCGGTCAGGCTAGCTTGTTCGTACACTCACTCACCGTTTTGGAAAATTTCCACAAGAGTACACACTTCATAGCTTGTATGAGACTATACGGTACAATGCCCACATCTGGATCGAGCGAAGTTTACACATCCTCACGGAAGAAAGGCTTGCGTAAGATCTACTTCATGTGTTTCAAAATATAAGACATTTTAGATTTCTGAAGTAAATGTACCTATCTCTTTTTAGCGTTTAGATTCACTCCGAATTTAGACTAAAAGACATCTAGATACATTTACTTTACAAAGCTAAAATATCTTATATTTTAAAACGGACGGAGTACATACGACACGATGGCCACATGTGGAGCAAAGTTCACCCGCCTACTCTTATTCATCTTCCTTCCTTTTCATGCTTTGTAGCTTGGCCGAGTGGACCTCTTGTTATTGTTGGTTTTGGTGGAACGATGCGTACCTTCTCGGACCATCAGTTGTGTGTTATATAGAGTAGGAAAAAGCCCCCTACGTGGCAGTACAAGGATTGTACGTGCATGGTCGGAGTACTACTCCGTACACATACACGCATCATATTACATATGCTATCATATCCCCTTAATCTAAAGCTCGGGAGAGATTTAGATTACGCTTAAACTCATCTAAGCGTTTGACAGGAAGAGTCTTGGTGAACCCATCAGCAATTTGGTCCTTGGTAGAGATGAACTTGATATCAAGGTGATTGTTTGTAACACGTTCACGAACAAAGTGATAATCTATCTCAATATGCTTTCTACGAGCATGAAAAACAGGATTTGCTGACAGAAAAGTAGCATCCAAGTTATCACACCATAGACAAGGCTTCTCACGAAGACGTACCCCAAGTTCACGAAGAAGAGCTTCAACCCATATTATTTCTGTAGTGGCATTTGCCAAAGCTTTGTATTCAGCTTCAGTACTAGAACGAGACATTGTGTCTTGCTTACGAGCAATCCGTGCAATCAAGTTCGGACCTATAAAGATAGCAAAACCTCCAGTGGAGCGTCTATCCTCAATGCATCCTGCCCAATCTGCATCTGAAAAAGCACTAAGAAGTGTTGAAGAAGACTTCCGAAAGGTGATGCCGGGCTGAGATGTATTTTTAACATAACGGAGAATGCGTTTAGCTGCAATTCAATAAGTAGTAGTGAGAGCATGAAGGTATTGACAGACCTTGTTAACCGAAAAAGAAAGGTCTGGATGAGTAAGAGTGAGGTACTAGAGCACCAACAATGCTTCTATACTGAGAAGTGTCCTCGGGACCAAGAGGAGTACTTTAATGTAATGATAAGGGCTCCGATGGAGACAGGGGCATAGGCCCCGGCTTGCAGTCGAGCATGCCAACTTTG
This sequence comes from Avena sativa, assembly GCA_916181665.1. NCBI lineage: Eukaryota > Viridiplantae > Streptophyta > Magnoliopsida > Poales > Poaceae > Avena > Avena sativa. Next base: position 386,713,788 of record OV702297.1, on the reverse strand, counting down.
GCAAGAATATCATGTGCATATTTTGCTTGTGTAAGCAGAAGACTATCAGCTCTCCTTTGTACTTCAATACCAAGAAAGAAGTGAAGATCACCCAAATCTTTCATGGCAAAATGAGTGTTGAGATCCTTGAGCAAAACTGAGACAGCTTGATCTGAAGAGCTGGTCACAATAATGTCATCAACATAGATCAAGACAAAAAAAATAGTGACACCGGACTTATCATATAGAAATAAAGAAGTGTCGACCTTGGAGGGAAGAAACCCAAAATCTTGGAGCTTTGCACTCAGCCGAGAGTACCATGCTCGAGGAGCTTGCTTTAATCCATAGAGAGGTTTATCAAGTCTACAAACATGATGTGGAGCATCAGGATGTTCAAAACTAGATGGTTGTTTCATGTAGACTTCCTCTTCCAGAACATCATGAAGAAACACGTTCTTGACATTTAGCTGTCGAAGGCTCCAACCACGAGAGACAGCAATAGAGAGAACAATTCTGATAGTAGCTATTTTTACAACTGACTGAATGTATCTTCATAATCAATGCCATACCTTTGCTTAAATCCTTTTGTAAAAATACGTGCCTTATAACGATTAATTGTGCCATCAACACGATGCTTGATACGATAAACCCACTTGCAATCTATCAAGTTTTTGTTTGTGCTTGAAGGAACAAGAGTCCATGTTTTGTTCTCCATTAGCGCATTATATTCTTCTTGCATCGCAGCACGCCAATGAGGATCATTAAGAGCTGCAGGTAAATTCCGAGGTTCGCCTGTGGACGCAAGCATGCCATAGCATATAGTACCGTCAATATATTTCTTCGGTTGTCGAAAACCTTGCTATAAGCGTGTGCGAGGTCCAGAAGGAGGGGCAGCAGCGGGTGCATTCGGCTCTACTGCCGATGCTCCAGTCGGCGCACCGCTGGCAGCGCTCGTGGATGCTGTGGCAGGGGAAGGCGAGGCGCCGCGACCGCGCACATGCGATGACGGCAACGACACATGTGATGACAGCGATGACTTGGTGGGCCTAGACTGGTCCAGCTCCACCGAGTCTCCCTCGGGAGCAGGCAACACAGCACGAGAGTCTAGCGAAGGCGACGCAGGAGGATCCTCCTCGGGATCAGCGCCGCTGGAATTTTCTGCAGAATCTGCTCTGGAGTCCATGTTACTGCCCTCTTCAGTGCTAACTTTGGAAAAGGATTGTGACGGCGTGGGTGCTCCGTTCGGAACAAGATTTTCACAGCACAGTTGTGTAATCCCGTGGAGCATCATAGAGAGGAACAGTGATAGGCACAAGAGTAGTCATATGATCATTAATTATAGAGGCACCCTCATTAGAAGTATGTGTAGGTAGAAGTAGGATTTATCTTTTAATAAGAGCACCGACATTGGGATGTAAATCTTGGAAGGGAAAAATGTTTTCATCGAGAACGACATCACGAGATATGTATACACGTCCTGTAGATACATCTAGACATTTAACTCCTTTATGCATGAGGCTATAGCCAAGAAATACACACTGTTGTGAGCGAAAAGCGAGCTTGCGTTTGTTATATGGACGAAGGTTTGGCCTACAAGCACAGCCAAAAATGCGAAGAGCATCATAATTAGGTGTGATATTAAGGAGGCGCTCAGCGGGAGACTGAAGATTAATAACTTTGCTAGGAAGCAAGTTAATGAGAAAAGTGGCGGTGAGAAAAGCTTCATCCCAATATTTAAGAGGCAACGATTTATTTGCAAGCAAAGCAAGACCAACTTCTACTATACGACGGTGTTTTCGTTCAGCGGAGCCATTCTGTTGGTCAGCATGAGGACATGAAACATGATGTGTAATGCCAGCCTTTTGAAAGAGAGAGTTTTTCTCATACTCACCCCCCAATCAGTTTGCATAGTAACAATTTTTCTATAAAACTTGAGCTCAATATATTGCTGGAAATTAAGAAAAGCTTGATAAACATCGGAACACTTTTTAAGCAAATAGATTCAAGTGAATTTGCTAAAATCATTAATAAATCTTACATAATACTCATGTTTTCCAGCAGAAAAAGGGATGGCCCCCATACATCAGAAAGACTTGTTTCAAAGGAACAATGGATCTACTGGTGAAGATGGGGTATGGCAACTGGTGGCTCCTGGCAAGTTGACAAGAGTCACATACATAAGGAGTACTTTCTAGGGTGTAGTCTATTTTATTTCTTCTAAGATCTTGCTGAACGACAAATGAAGAAGGATGTCCTAGACGGCGATGCCACGTGGAGAAGGAGTGATTTATTGTGATGAAAGCATGCTTGGAGGCCGCGGAGGTGGTGGGCATCAACAGATAGAGACCTCCATAGCACGGGCCTCTAAATAGAGTTCGGCGTGTTGCTCGGTCATTTATCAAAAAATAGAAAGGATGAAACTCAATAAAAGCATGATTATCAAGAGTAATTCGGTGTACTGACAAAAGACTTTTAGTGGCACTAGGGACATGTAAGATATCTTTAAGGATGGAAGAATTATGAGAGTGCTTAAAATCGATTGACCAATGTGACTAATATGCATACTTGTGTCGTCGGCAATACGGACACGGTCTTGTCCCGGATATGGATCATAGGTGGTGAGCTTGTTTAGCTGGCCAGTGAGATGTTCAGTAGCCCCTGTGTCATAGTACCAGTTTGTGTCCACTCCCTTGGCAGCAACAAAGTTTGCACCTTTGTTACCACGATCTCCACGGTCGGCGCGGTTGGGGTGATCATCTTCAGTGCGCCACCAGCAGGCACAGGCAAGGTGCTTGTGGATGTTACATATCTGGCAAGTGACATCGACATAGGGCGTGGGGTGGCGTTCGCGGCGCCAACCACCATCATCACGGCGGCGACGGTCGTCGCAGTACTCCTGGCACGGGCTGTCCTGGCGCCAACAGTCGTCATAGAGAGGCCTCTCATCTTGGCGTGGGCGGCGGTCGTCATAGCGGGGACGCTCCTCCTGGCACGGTTGATCATCATAGCGAGGCCACTAATCCTGGCGAGGGCAGCGGTCATAATGGCGCGTACGAGTGTCACGGCGAGCCACGTTTGCAGAGGAGGTGAAGCCCGGCTAGTCAGACTTGTGATGTCGATCAAACGCCTCGACTTGGGTGAGAATCTAGGCGAGGGTGGTGTTGGGGTTGGCGTTGACAGCGTTGCGGAGGTTGTTGTAGTGGCTGCCGACAGATGCAGCGGCGACAGCAAGGTACGGCGGTGAAAATTTTTAGGGTTTGGCAGCTAGAGGGAAGAGGCCTGCTTTGATACCATGTTGGTTTTGGTGGAACGATGTTGTACCCTCTCGGGTCATTGGTTGCGTGTTATATAGAATAAATAAAGCCCTCTACGTGGCAGTACAAGGATTGTACGTGTATGGTCGGAGTACTACTCCGTACACATACACCCACAATATTACATATGCTAACAGTTATTTCTTCTCATTGTTGATGCCACCCTCGACCTTTCATTGACCTTGTTGATTTCTATTGGGCGAGCTCAGTATCACAACCCCTCCCTATTTTTCATGCTTGGCATTTCCTTCTTCCTCATCCACCCTCCTTCCTCTTTCCACCAAGCCTCTCGATCGAAAAGTGCATGAACGGTTGCACAATAAAAGTTACAATAAAACATTCACATGTCAAGTGTAGGGTAGTGATTCAGACTTGAATTTGAATTGATCGAACTTGTGGATCAAGAATGCGCATATAAATAAAGTCTAGAGTTGGACCCTTTAGTTCAATAGCATGATAAAGAAACTTTTCAGTAAACCTTAGAGCATGTCTTTTACGTTAGGGCGGGAACCCTCTCGTTAGTATGATCGTCGAACCATTGCCCTACTTAACCACTTGTACTCGTTGTGGACTAAGGTTCATAACGGTTGCATAGAGCAATTCTCTATAGTTTGATGGTTCGACTACTAGCTAAGAGAAGAACATAACAACACATTGATGGTGGTTTTCCATTTAAGCAACACATATATTTGGTTTGACTTAGGATTTGCTAAGTTATATCTATTGCAGATGCAATGGTAGGTGGACGGAGTCTACACCTCCTGCACTTTATGCTAAAATATGCATGGCACAAGCCATGATCTATTGATTTAAATGATCTCTCTCCTTGCAAATCAACATACAAACACATTCAAATTTCCATCGAGATGCTATTCTGCACCCTTTTTTGAATGGTTTGATTTACTATTTAGATTTATTATAGCTAGGTTCGGCTGAATTTGTAGAACAACAAAATGGTCATAAGTTTGAGCTGAGATCGACTTTTGGACAAAGTTAGCCTATAAATAAAGGACTAGCATCTCTTTGGTCGAATCACTCAAAATTAAACATCTCAATAAATCTCAGATCCTCTATTCCACATAGATATGTAGATATGCACCTTGTGGAGGACGGTTTCCCTTTCATCGATGATCAGACCATTACCCTACTCGACCTGTATTTGTTGTGGATCAAGGCTCATAACGCTTGCATAGAACAATTCTTGGTATTTGTATTTTTTCCGAAAAGGGGAGTAGTAAAGGATTTATGCACTAGCCAATTATCCCAAAAGACCGATCTGATGGAAAGGGCTAGGCATGTATTTATATTCAACACTCCCCCTCACGTCTAGGCTATTTTAGTCTTTAGTGTGGGATAGGAGTTGGCCACAAAATCTTTTTTTTTAATTATGCGTGAGCAGGGTCTTGAACTCAAGACATCTTGGCTCTGATATCATAAAGGATGTATGCACTAGCCAATTATCCCAAAAGACCGATCTGATGGAAAGAGCTAGGCAGTGTATTTATATTCAACAAGTAGAACCCTAGCCTCTGCAGCAGTCGATGCACATAACCTTTTATTACTTATTCATCATTCAATAGTTTTACAACAATTTAAGGATCACATAAAGTTGATACATGCACCAAGCAGCGAAAGACATGAAAAAAATGATCACTAGACATCTTGTAAACGACTAGTATTCCGCCAACATGACTGGGTAAATATATCTCGAGCGACCATTAGGAGACGGTTACACCCAGTGGCCATATGCTCCCGCTGGTCTTGCGGCTGCAGAAAAGCCCAAAGTTGCACCAAATGTGCCACCATATGAATCACGTGCAAAAGATTAAACATTTTGTTTTTGTTAAAGATAATATTATTCCTGCAACGCCAAATAGACCAACACAAGGCCGAGACACCAATTTGAATTCTAGCCTTAGACTTTTTATCCACACCATTTAACCAATTCCCAAACATATTCGTTATATTAGATGGAGGGAGATCAAAAGCAAAATTAACAATGCGTCACAAAAGACGAGCAAAAGGGCAAGATATAAACAAATGTTCTATGGTCTCCTGTGAGCCATAGAAACAATACCTGCTGCACCCTACCCAATTCCTTTTAAGTAAATTATTCTTAGTAAGAAAAACCGTATGATCATTCATAAGGTCCTGGTACATGGATTTCACTGAGACCGGATGCTTTTAATTTCCAGAGAAACTTATCCTTGCCCTCTGACAACTAGACCATCGTTAGCCTTTGGCATAAGTGAAGCCAATCATACCGCTTGTTCTTTGTAGTTGTATACATGGTATTGTACTGGGGATCTTACCAGTGAAACACAATAGTCGATATACACGAATGTTCGAATTACAACACTTAAATTTAGTTCAAAGCCAGTGCCACTCTCGTTGGTCTTCAAAGCATTGTCCTACTCGACATGTATTCGCTGTAGAACGATTATCTGCAGCTCTGCATACTCCGGAGCAGCATAGTAGTAGTTGATTCACAGTCGTCCTCCATAACGCAACACTTGAATTTGGTCCAAACATGGCGCTGACAAGTGGATATCTGCCGCAAGATGCAACGGTGGTTTATGAACGGAGTCCATACCTCCTGCATCGATCAACAGTGAAACAAGCATGCGTGGCACAAGGCATTATTTTTATATTTGGTCTATCTCCTAGCAGACGACCGAATTCAAACATCCGTGTCCATGCATATGTCATCGTGGACCTCTGCTGCCGGTTTTTCTCAATGATTTGATACTACTCCCTCTGTTTCAAATTACTCCGCACGCACGCCTATCTAGGTAAACTAGTATTCTCTTATTTTTCGTTTAAATTTTTTTTGAGATTTTTGAAATAGCTAGTACACATTTTATACTATCTAGTTTGAAAATTCTAAAAAAAAATTTAGATAAAAAAGAGGGAGTACTAGTCCACCTAGATAAGAGTGAGCGCGGAGTAATTTGAAACCGACGGAATACAATTTAAGTTCCCTCTGGGGTTCAGCAGAAGTACCACCACACTAGTCACAGCTCAGAGATGCTGATGCAGGCAGGCCCCATTGTTTTACCGAGTTACCTGTGCTGGGCTCAGAGGACATATGTTCACTCACTCAGCATGCATGGTGAATGAATGAATGAATGGGGAAGTAATGCGACCCAACTGCTCTAGTCTACTACAGGGGAACAAATCTACCCTTAGCAACGAGCTCTGAACCACTCATCTCAGAGTCATCAAGCGTCTGGCAGGGACCAATCAACTGGGGAGAAGAGAACAGTCCTAGGCTTCCACAGCCTCCAGGCTCACGCTCACACTCTCACTCGCACAGACACATCTGACACAAGATTCCCTGCGGCCTCGCAAATGCAAGTGGTCACTGGCTGGCCAGTGACTACGGAGTACTAAATAATTACCACTCCCAGCCAAAACTGGCTACTTCCCATTAACCCTACCGGAAGGAAAAGCTAGCTGCTGCTGGGGTTACTTAGCACGGATCTCGAGGACAGGACATGCATGTTTTATGGCCTGGAATGCACAAGCACGAAAAGGCCCTGGCTGGATAAGGCTTCGCCTTTTGCGCCCAATTAGAAGTCAGCATGCGATAAAGCGCTGCGCTACGGTACGCACACATGAAGAAAAGGAGGAGGGAGGAGGAGCCTAGAGTGTTTCTTTCTTTCTTCTGATCTGTCCCTCGCCGCAGCTCCTGGGCTGCTTTTTGCCTGCCGAAACAAAATGGGGAAAATGATGATAGGAGTATTGACTTGCTCTTGGAGTGTGCCTTTTTCGCCATGTGGCTTCTCTTTGCTTTGGTCTGCATAAAAGTGGAAGGGTAAACGTATTGTAAAAGATGGTTGAGATCTTATTACACCAGGAGCTGCCTAGTACCCTCGAGTAAACAGCAGAAACTTCCTCACTTTTATCATTATTAACCTTTCACTTTGCGGGAGCACATTTTGTCAGTAATATATAGTAGTAGTAGTAAGAGTTATTCTGCACCACATACATATACACCTTGTAGTTTCTGAACGAAAGAGTTGTTGGCTGATTTACCAGCTGCTTGCTTCTGTAGTACTATATCACTGTTTCCACTGAAATTAACGGTAGTTTACCAAGCATGATCAGTCCGATCTACCAACCTGTTATTTTACTCGACGCATCACAACCAATAGGGAAGAAGACAGCTGACAAGAATACCCTATTCCGTCAGAATAAAATTGTCCTGGCACTAGTCCAAAGATTCCTTGTCGCGGAAGAGCGCCAAATCAGGGATCCTAGCTAGCTAGTAGAAGCGGTAGCCGAGAGCAACAAGACTTTGAGGTCCTTGCATTGGTTGGTTTAGGTAGAAAGCAGTCGCAACTTCGTTCGATCTGTTCCCAAAGGAAGGTCGAAAGCGCACGCGCTGTCTTCCTTCCTCCTGTACATGAGTTTTTTCAGCTCATGGATGGCACGTACGTTTGCTTGTCAATACCATTACCACTTCCAAGTTCCAACTCGAGTGGAAACTGATGAACCTCATAGTGCAAATGAGTGGCAACTGATGTGCACAAAATGAAATGAGTAGGTGTTCATCATGGACCTCCTCCTCGTCGGCTTGCTGTGACCGGATGCAGTCTGCAGATAGATCATGGTCGATTCATTCCCCTACCACTACCAGCAGCCTCTGCAATCCACTTCGGCAAGCAAAAGTGGGCGGTGGGCAGCATAATCAGCAGGGGTCAGCGAGAAAGAGCTTTGAACCCGTTACGAATCGTCTTTCTTCGGCCGGCCTAGACATCATCTTCAACGCGCGGAAAGCTGCCTCCCATCACATGCCACTCACTACCGAGCTTCCCTCCCCCGATCCATCCGTCCAGTCCAGAATCGAGATGCATGCTCGTACCGCATCGCAGGCACGCTTTGTTTCCTTTGTCCTCCGTCGTCTCTCTCCAAGTCCGAACTTTTGTTGGCTTGCTTCTCCTCTTCTTTTCATTCTGCTCCATCAAAAGAAGCCCTCTCTTTTACCAGCAAAAGCCTGCGGGCGCTGTGGCCCGGCGGATTCCCGATCAACGCCGGGGCAAAGCGACGCGATCTCTCTGGGGGCCTCATCGCCACTGCCATCATGGTCCTCTGCTGCTTACACGTGAGCGGTGAGCGCCCCCCCGTACGTCCTACTGCTGCACGCGAGACTGGGAACGGGACGGGAAAGCTGTGGGTGGCGTTTTCTTGGCCGGGGATCCGAGCCGATAAACTTGGAACAATGGTGTATTTTTTGGTAGACAAACAGTTGTGTTATATTTACCTTTTCCCTCCAGAGATGGTTTGGTTGCCTTAACAGTTCCAGGGTAAAAAACCATGAGTATGGTTGAGCACAAACTATTACTACTAGCATTGTCTCCAGGTGGGTGCTGTCATGTCTTGTTCTCAACTTCCGATGAATGATCTATTAACGGTCCTAAACCCTGAACAATATCTTCTCTCCAGAAAACAAAGGGAGCCACTACCTAAAACGGGCCGACTCGGATATGTTATTTGGAAACTGGACGGGTTGATGATAGGGTTTTCCAGTCTACTTATTACTGGGCATTGCATTCTAGGCCCTTAAGATTTGATACGGGCTACACTGTTTTGTCTATCTATAGCGGGCCCAAAAGTTAAGAATAGGCCAGATTCCTGAGATGGGTTGTAGATTTCAGTATTTCACCGACCCGTGCGTGAGGTGCTAATCCCCGCGCGCCGTCTTAAGCGGTACAACTCGGCCGGCCCAGCTTGACCGTGGCTCCTTTTTTTCTGTTTTTTTTTCTATATCTTATTATAAACTGAAACATTTTTATAAGTATGTTTAAAAAACAGTGTTCGAATATTTCTGAAGATTTCCAAAAAATCTGAACAGATTCGAAATTCATGAAAAAACTTTCAAAATCATAAGTTTTTGAAAGATGAACATTTTCAAAAACTCATGAACCAAAATTCAAAAATCATAAACCAAAATTTTAAAATCATGAACAATTTTTTAAAAACCATGAACCAGATTCTGAAAATCATGAACCAGATTCAAAAAAAAAATAAACTAATTTTAAAAAATCATGAACCAAATTCATAAACCATAAACCAATATTGAAAAACAAAATCCGAAAAAAGTAATGAATATTTTTGAGAAATTGTAAAGTAAAAACTAAAAAAACTAAAAAGAAAAAAAAACATCACCGCGTGGCGGAATGGGCCGGCCAAACAGGCGAATGCCCCTGTGCGATATGCCGATGTGGGAGGCAATTAGCATTTCGCGACTCGTGCTAGGGGTCTCCTATTTGACGTAGCAGGCATCGGTTCCAGCGAGGACCCCTCAAGGCTTCAGCCTAGTGGGTCGGTCTAGGTATTCTGCTTACTATTTTTTATTTGTTTTTGTTTTCTCATGTCTTTTTCTTTTTTCGAAAAAATGTTTGAATTTTTTAAAAAAATAAGAAAATGTTTCAAAATTTAAAAAGGTAAGATATTGAAAAATATATTATTTTAAAATGGTTTATTTAAAATTATTTAGATTTAAGAAAAAATTAAATTTGCAAAATGTTCAGATTTAAAAATATTCAAATATCGAAATTGTTCATACTTGCAAGTTATTCTTTTAAAACATGCACACTTTTGTAGAAAACAAAAAGAGATAGCAAAAAAAAGAAAAAGAAAAAAGAAAAGAGAAAAACTGTTAACAGGAGAAAACGGAACTAGGACTAGAATAGACAAAACAAAAAATGAAAATGAAAAACCGGTGGAAGAGATCTATTCCCCACAAATCTGCTTTGGTATGGATTAGGAGAGATTTGTTCGAGGAAGAATCGTTCACGACGGAGGATTGTTTTTCGGCTGGTGAAGGTCACCTTCCGAAGCCAAAGTTGTTCCGCTTCTCGGAGGAATGGAGCAGGGAAGCGGGACGCGTGTTGTACCTGAAGGTGCTCATGGCGGGAGGACGTGGGGATAGTGGATGATACGACATGGGTCGAGATCGGGGGAATAGAGGTGGTCAGAATCCCGAGCAGAGCGGCCCCGTGGTAGTGCAAGGTAATCGTCCAGCTCCTCTTGCCCCCGTTGCTCCACCGGCTCCAATTGTTCCTCGCCAGATCCAGTCTAGCCCTGTAAATCAAGCGCATCAGCAGTTTGGGATGGATCCAGGTCATATGTTTCAGCTTATGCAACAGGGGTTGTATCCGCAGTTTCAATTGGGGATGTATCTTCCGTTCTAGATGAGTTTCCCGCAGCAGATGAATTCAAGTCAGATGCTGCAGCAACATAATTCTGTGAGTCAACCAATGATCCAACAGTCCAATCCAATTGGAGAGCGCCGGCAAACTTCTGGAAGTCAGACTAGCAGTGTTGGTTTGAATCAATCACAGCAGCAAGCTAAGCCTAAGAAGAAAAATGGAAAACAAGCTACAGTTCTTTTGGTTATAGTGGACAGATACGAAGGAATGGTCAGGCGGAGGCCTCTGAGAGAACTAAATCTTCTGGTGCTCTGGCTTTCCCCCCAAAGTATAAGGATGTGATATGTTATAATTGTGGGGAGCCTGGACACTTTGTTGGTTTGTGCTCCAAGGAAAAAAGTGTTTCATATGTGGAAGGGCAGGACATCATATGGATTCTTGCTCTGTCTAGTACTCACCTTTGCCTATGGCTCGGTACTGGGGGAGTGCAAATGCAGGGCTTGGTTTTTTCCATCTAGAGGTGGAGAGACCTAAGGCTGCAAAATGGCTGAATTTTGATAATGTTGGTGTGGTTACAATCATGGAAGGGGAAGTAACTGACAAGGAGCTGGAGAATAATTTCAGTGTGATGTGGAAGATCAACTGGTATTGGCAGATCAGGCAGTTGGCATCTAATAAATTCTTAGTCAGGCTACCTCCTTCAATAAAGATTGAAGACCTTGTAGAATATCCCTCTATTAATTTGAAGAAAAAAGGAGTCTGTGTATCCGTTGCCAAATGAAATGGCGAGGAAGAACCTTTTGCTGATCTGAGTGAGGTATGGATTAATGTGGAGGGCCTACCAACCAAATGGTGCACCTGGAAGACTATTTTCCAAGTGGCTTCTTCTTTGGGGGTGCTGATTAATATTGATTGGCACACCATATTTAGGAATTTTTATAGGACAGTGAGGATCAAGGTATGTGTGAGAGATGTTGATAAGATTCCAAAGGATAGAGTGTATGAGATAGAACAACAATTGTATTTGGTGTTCTTTGATGTAGATGATGCACATGTTGACATGGAGGAGGGTGATGATGGAAGTGGAGGGAATGGGCCTGAAGGTCCAAATGATAAAGATCTATGTGATGATTTCAGAGAACAACTTGAGAAAGATGGTGCTAGTAAAGATATGGACACAGGTAAGGATTCTTCTACCCCTGCAGCTCCAAAAAATGGCTCCACAAGAGGGGGGTGAAGGACAGTAAGTGTTGGAAATGTTGACATAACTATCCAGAACAAAAATCTGGAAAAAAAAGCGTGATGTATAAAGTTTTTGATACTCAATTGCAAGCTCTTGTGGCTCTGGCTTCTAACAGAATCCCAAAAGAGAACATAAGTGCCAATCTGTTGGAAAAGTTTGAGGAATTAAAAGAAGCTGGGGAGACTAGGACAAGTTTGAGTGTTGTAGATGGGAAGGAAGAAGATGTAAAAGGAAAGAAGAAGAAGAAGATTTGGGGTCCTGTGGTTGCTACTAGGATGAGTACCAGGGTTAAAGATGATGGAAGAACTATGGCTGATAAGGCCCAGGATTTAAAAAGGATGGAGAATTTTGAAAATCCTAAAGGTAAGAGTAAAGTACATGGTATCAATAATTATTTTTCTATCCTAGATAATGCTATTTTAATTCATAATGCTAGTTCTGCTGGAATTAATCTTGGGGACACTAGTCATGTTGCTTCCAAAAATATTGACCTGATTAGGGATGTTGAATTGAGTAGCATGGAAAAATTTCATTCTAATCATCCTGATATGTTCCTACCAGATAATTTAGATGTTACACATAGTTTTGAATCTCACTCTGTTACTCACATTAGTGAGGAGGGTGTGAGAATGTGTTCCTCTCACATTAGTGATGAAGTAACATATGACATACCATGGACAAAAGTTAGTAATAAAAAAGGTAAAAGTAGGAAAAAGGTAATCTTTTCTAATGGTAGTAGGTTTTATTTGGAACGGTAGAGGCTTTAATAAGCCTGGTAAACTTCCTAGAGTTCATAATCTCATTAGAGGTGTGAACCCAGATTTTATTGGGATCTCTGAAACTAAAAGGGAAAATTTTACTCCTTCTCAATTGAAGGTTCTTGATCCACTTGATTTATATACTTGGAATTGGTTACCAACAAATGACACTGCTGGTGGGATTTTGGTGGGGATCAATTCTGATATTTTTGATTTTATTTCCTGTGAATTACATATATATTGTATTCTGGTTATAATTAGAAATAAGCATAGCACATTTATGTGGAGGTTTATCACAATTTATGGTTCTGCTTATGATGAATATAAATTGGATTTTATTAATGAGTTGCAAAATATCATGCCTAAATGGAATGGCCCCACTTTTGGGGAGATTTTAATCTCATTAGAGATAGTTCTGAAAAGAATACAGGAAATTTAAATCAACATTGGGCAGATATGTTTAATGACTGGATTAATAAATTCAGTCTGATGGAGCTGCATATTGCTGGGAGGAAATATACTTGGGAAAATAACCAAGATAACCTGGTTATGGCTACTATATATATGGTGTTCATAACTACTTGCTGGGATAATATGTACCCAAATAGCCTTCTCAACGCCTTACCTAGAGTAGGAAGTGACCATACTCCTCTGGTATTGGACACTGGGGCTTTGATCCCAAGGCAAAAAACAGTTTAGATTTGATAAATGGTGGTTACAAGTGGATGGTTTTGACCAAGTAGTGGCTAAAATATGGAATATGCCTTGTTATATGTCCAAAGCTATTGATAAATGGCAATATAAAGTGAGGAAAAATAGGAGACATTTGAAAGGGTGGTGTGCTAATATAGAGTCTGCTCAAAATAAACTTAAGCAACAGTTAGTTGTTGAATATGACATGCTAGATATTATTTATGAAACTCAATGTCTATCCCCTATGTCTAAGATCATAATGAAAACTATTTATTCCGAGTTTACTGATATATGGAAGAATGAGGAGATTAAAGCTAGAAAGAGGTCTAGAGAGAAGAAAATCCTTGAAGGAGATAGGAATACTGCATATTTTCACTTTGTAGCTAATCAGAGAAGGAGGAAAAACAAATTACTCTGCTTGAGGGTCCTAATGGGACTGTAGAGGATACCAAGGATATCCTTGAGCTAGCTTTACAATATTATAAAGCCTTTTTGGTTATCATCTTAAGATAGATATGGGTATTAGGGATGATTTTTGGGAGGAGTCTGAGAAAGTAACTAAGGCTCGGAATATTTTCCTACAAGCTGATTTTACTGAACAAGAAGTTAAGGCGGCAGTTTTTGGATCTTATGCAGAAGGTGCACCTGGCCCTGATGGCTTGTCTTTTCTTTTTTACCAACACTTTTGGGAGCTTATTAAAAATGATCTAATGGCTCTCTTTAGTGAATGGAATAAAGGTGACTTGGATCTTTTTAGATTAAATTTTTCTTTACTTACTCTTATTCCTAAGGAGCAAGATGTTGTGACTATACAGAAATTTTGCCCTATTGCTTTGACCAATTGTAGTTTTAATTTTTTTCTAAATGTGAAACCAATAGGCTTGGGGTGGTTTGTGAGGAACTTATTCCCCCGAATCAAACTGCTTTCATAAAAGGCAGATTTATTTTGGAGAGTGTAGTTTCTGCCCATGAGATAATACATGATGTTGCTACGAGTGTCCAATATGGTTTTATTTTCAAATTAGATTGTGAGAAAGCATATGACATGGTTGATAGAGATTTTATGTTCAACATGCTTGCTGCTAGGGGTTTTATCCCCAAGTGAATTATGATTTTTAGGTCACTTTTAGAGAAGGGTTCTGTTGGTGTTAGGATTACTGATGTTAATAGTGAGTTTTTTGTTGCTGGGAGAGGTATTAGACAGGGGTTCCTGCCTCTCCCTTGTTTTTTAATCTCTTGGCTGATGTTTTTACTAGGATGCTTGTTAAAGCTACAAAGTTAGGTCAGATTACTGGCCTGTTACATGGTTTTGAACAGAATGGGGTTTTCGGTCTGTAATATGCCGATGATACTCTTTTGTTCTTGCCAAAAAATATAGAACAATGTGTGAACCTCAAATGGATCCTTTCCTGTTTTGAACAAATATCAGAATTAAGGATTAATTTTTATAAATGTGATCTAGGGTCTATCAATGTAGATGAGAATGAAGCATGGATCTTTTATCAAACTCTAAGTTGTAGATTAGGATAGTTTCCCATTAAATATTTAGGTGTTCCTTTACACCATAAGAAGCTTAGGAAAGAGGATCTGCAACCAATCATTGATATGATTTAGAAAAGAGCTTCTAGGTGGAGAGGCAAGTTGTTGTCTCATGCCGCAAAACTAGAACTAGTTAGAAGTGTTTTAACTAGCATTCCTTTGTATTTGTTAAGTGTGATTAAATTCCCAAAATGGGCCATTGCTTTGATTAATTCCCAACTTGCTCATTGCCTTTGGGATAATTATGAGAGGCATTTTAAGTACCATCTTGCCAATTGGGGTCTTGTGGCTCAGAGAAAGGAGTTTGGGGGGTTGGGGATTCCTAATATTGCTGAAATGAATCTCTGCCTCCTAGCTTCTTGGATTAGGAGATATAATTTCGATGAAAACAAGTTGTGGAGAAGGATCGTTTATCATAAATATGTGGTGAATGACCCTAATCTGTTTTCCTTTTCCTGTAATAACATCTCCCCCTTCTGGAAAGGTGTTCTTTGGGCTGCAAATGCAGCAAAGATGGGATATAAATGGAAGGTGGGGAATGGTAAAAATATTAAGTTCTGGGAGGATCAATGGTTTGGGGACTCCAGCCTGGCTATCCAATACTAGTATCTGTATATGATTACAAATGAACAAACTATAACTATAGATGAATCTTGGGACTCTAACTAGTTAAAAATTACTTTTAGAAGGTGTTTTAATGATGAAATGCTCCATATGTGGTATGAAATTTTGAAAATTTCCAATACTCTTCGTCTTACTAAGGAAGAGGACACTATTTTATGGGAACTTGAACCTAATGGTATATATACTGTTAAATCCTTGTATGTTGTGGTTAATTTTAGGGGTGTGAGACCAGAATATGTGCATGCTGTTTGGAAAATTAGAGTGCCGCCTAAGATACATGTTTTCCTTTGGTTATTAGCACATAATAAGCTTCTTACTAGAGATAATCTATCCAAACATCAGAAGTTAGATGATCTTACTAGTGTTTTCTGCTCTAAGTCTGAATCTTGCTGCCATGTCTTTTTTGAATGTGCAGTAGCGAAATTGGTTTGGGCTAATATGACCTCTTTTACAGGGAGAAATGGGTGGGTTATGTCTTTTGATGTGCTTTCTACTTTATGGATTAGTGAGAAAAATAAAAATATTGAGAATGTTGCTTATGTAGCTGTGTTGTGGAGTCTCTGGCTTACCAGAAATGACACATTCTTTAATAAAACCATTTGGTCTGGTGTGTAGGTAATTTAGAAAAAGGCGGCTTTCCTGCTATCCCAATGGATGATTTTATCATCAGGGGATGCAAAAGGAAAACTGGAGGCTCTCGCGGGGAAGGCGAAGTTGTTAGAAAATGCCCCACCTCCCATGCTCTGGCCAGATCCTGGTTGACCCATGTGATGTTAGCAAATTCATCTCTTAAGCTTGCCCAAGAATCTCACGCTATTGCTAATGAGGAAGCTGTGAAGTGGAGGCTATGATTGACGACCTTGCAAAACAGCTAAAGAAGAATCAGATGGAACTGGTGGAAGATGGATCTTGGTTAAGAGTGCTTTCAGAGCATTAATGATGCGTCCATCTAGCTTCTGTCTTCATCTTTGGGGTTGTCTTTTATATGCTACCGTAAGCTTAGCTTTGCTATTGTTGTGCTAGATTTTGCGTTTGGTAGTGATAGATTTTAAAATATTTGTTGCTGTTTGGATACCGGGACGTCGAGTTTGGCGCCTCCCCTGTGAACTTAACACGTTGTAAATGGTGGTTTCATGATTAATGGAACCGGGGCAGATGCCCTTTTCCTCTAAAAAAAAATCCCTAAGTGGGCCACCTAGTTAAGGATCCCTACTAGGAGGAGGGTGTGCGTTGAGTCCGTAGCTACATGCGCCAAATAGGATTCGATACATGTAGCCTCAGATCCTCTCTCTTTTCGCGTTATTTTTTTAGGGTTTCGGTCGTCTTTATTGATGGGACATAGGGATACCATCTCCTTATGGAGGCGTAACTAATCAAACTTTGTGACCTTGCTCGTCGAACACACTAAATCTAAGCCAAACTATGGGCTTCTGTATTAGAGAACCTCTTCTGTGGCCGGAGATTAGCTCTTCAAACTCACATCTAGACTCTACTATCTCCTGAAAAATATGAGCATAAACTCCTCTAGTATCCTACTTCAGGTTACGGATAACATTTTGGCGGTCACTTGCCAGCCGAACTCATCGGGCATAGATGTATCTCGCCAACGCAATGCCTTATATACACGCTAAGTCCTCGAGAGTCTCGGCTTCTATCTTCCCGGGGTAAAAAAGTATTGATGCGCTCCTTGTGTCCTTCCACATGGCACGGGACAAGCAGGCCGCCAACTTTATCGGTGTCACCGTCGAAGGTGACATCATCGTGGCATGCATCCACTCAGCCATGATGGAGGAGAGGGGCAGACACTTCATCCTTGCCAAGCGGGAGGTTTCAATGAAGCACCGCACCGAGCGGGAGGCCGCCAAGGCTTAGGAGATCTCTGCGGGGGAGGCTGCCTCCGCCGAGAAGGACGTCGTTGTAGATGAGGTCGACGCTGAGCAGGAGGACGTCGATGAGGTCGCGTGCTCCAGCGAACTCATCATGCAGGCCGTGTTCGTGCGCGACGCAACAGTGGTTGGGAGCCGCTAGCGTCACTGCCAGCGGCACACCACAACGGCAAAGAAACATCGTGTAGCCTGCGGCAGTAGGGCTGCGAAGAGGGAGGCAAGGAGGGCAGCCGCATCGGTAGGAGATCCACAGTCGCCACATGAGAGAGCGGGAAGCATCCCGCCCGGCATCACCGACCCCAACTCGGCCAACCTATAATGGTAGGGGTAGGGTAGCATTGTCGGCGTCCTCGCTGGCCCGAACTCTGACAACTAGTTGGTGAAATTCATGCACCGTGTATTTATCTAACTCTTTTGGGCCACGGGGATGGAAAAATGATTACCTCTCAATGGCATGTGGGCCACGGGCGGACATAGGCAGGACGCTTGCAATGTCCGAGCGGACAGGCGCGAGCGCAAACGCTACCCCGATTTGGGCTGGGTATGCGACAGTCCGGGGCCTATGGACGTTTTGCGTCTCCGTTGGGAGCTCGTTTTTTGGGACTTGCCATCATCGGACATCGTTTTTGAGGGGCACCGTTAGTTATGCTCTTATCAAGCCTTGGCTCATCTGGTATTAGTGTAGGGGTTCGTAGCATGGAAAACAAAAAATTTCCACCGCATGAACACACACATGCCAAAATCTATCTACTAGATTGTAGCAACGAGTCGATAGGATACTCATCCTCGAAGATTCCAATGCGGTTAACAAGAGCAGATTCTCGTGGGTGATGTAGCCATTCACTTGCCGATCTCAAGATCGTGTAGACGATCCTTCCGGCGCCGCATTCCAGCAGTGCTCCCATGGTCGGTCACACGTTCGGTACTCGATGAAGACCTTCCTCTCCCTTGTTCCAGCAGGCATCGGAGGTTGTAGCTCTCTCCTCGCGATTCCGGCAGCATGACGGCGTGGTGTCGGAGTTTGGAGGGAAGATCTCACAGGGCTTCGCCTAAGCCAGAGCGAGTATGGTGGAGTAGAAGAGGGCCTTGATGATCTAGGGTTTAGAGGGCACCAAGGGGGGGTGGCCGACGGCAAGGGGCTAGAGGATGCCCCGAGTTGGTGGCTTGGGAGGAGGGCTCTAGGGCGGCGGCGACTTGGGTGGTGGCCGGCGGCTAGGGCTTGGAGGTGTGGGGAAAGGGGGCGCCCCTCTACTCTATTTATGAGAGGGAGGGGCGGCTAGGGGGAGGGAATCCTCCCCCGACTCCTCTTCATGTGGCCGACGTGAAGGGGAGGGAGGATTCCTTCCCCAGGTAGGAATCCTTCCCTCCCTCCACTTGGAAATATTGTCCCGGTTTGACTTTTTCAAATTGGCTTTTTTTGACTTTCAATTTAGAGCTTGATTTATCTCTTCCAAGTGTCTAGCCAAGTGACCTAGGACATGATGCAACCATTATACTTTGTCATGACACATCCATGTACCCTTCCCCCTCCGGATTGGTGAACCTTCTAGACCCTTTTAGATCATTCCGGTGAAAACATCGGAATCATTCCCAAACTTCGGAATTGGACTTTCCTTATATGAATCTTATTCTCCGGACCATTCCGGATCTCCTCGTGATATCCCGGATCCCATACGAGACTCCGAACAACATTAGGTCTTCTTACTCACATTCCATATCTACTAAACAACATTGAATTCTTAAGTGTGTCTCCCTACGGTTTGTGAATAATGCAGACATGACCGAGACTCTTCTCCGATCAATAACCAATAGAGGAATTTAGAAATTTATATGGTTCCCACATATTTATACGATTACTTTGAGATCTAATGAACCATTTACATATGATACCAATTTCCCTTTGTCTCGCGATATTTTTACTTATCCGAGGTCTGGTCGTCGGTATCTCTGCATACCTAGTTAAACCTCGTTACCGATAAGTACTCTTTACTCGTTCCTGTGATATGTGATCCCTTGTGAGCCAGGCACATGCTTGCAAGCTAATTTGGATGACATTCCATCGAGAGGGCCCAGAGTATATCTATCCGTCATATGGATGGACAAATCCCACTCTTGATCTATGTGCCTCAACACATACTTTTCGAACACTCAATGCCACCTTTATAACCACCCAATTAGGAAGTAGTGTTTGATGACATCAAAGCATCCATCCGGTGATGGTGATTAGCATGATCTCATGGTCGAAGGAATTAGGTAACTATGTATCTGAAAGCTTATAGCAATTGCACTATTGAAATGACTTGATCTTTATGCTAGGCTTATCTACAGGAGTATGTCCATCACACCATTCTCCTAATGATATGATCTTGTTGTTAATAACATATCAATGTTTATGATCAGGAAACCATGATCATCTATCAACCAAGAAATTAGTATTATAAAGAGGCTTTACTAGGGACTCTAACAAGTTTACAAATCACACAAGTATTAATGTTTCCGGTTAATACAATTATAGCATGAATGTAAACATTTATCATAAACACAAAGATATAATAATAACTACTTTTATTATTGCCTCTAGGGCATATCTCCAACAATTAGATATGGGCGATTCACTTGAAGGTTCGATAGTATACAAGCTCGTGTTCCAGGAGACTGGATTACCCAGGTTGTCTAGCCAACTATCCAGACAGGCAATTTAGCCAATTATTATTTATGTATGTTCAATAATGTTTATTTACACGTGCAAAAAGTTTATTTCCATTATACAATTGTAATTTTTATTACCGAAACATTTCTTGTTTTAAACAGTGTACCAGAAAGCTTTATTCTATAATTATAAAGAATATTTTTCATCCAAATTTCAAAGTTGAATTCCTTTGTGTAAGGGCAAAGTGTCTATGTCTATTATTTTGGTTAATGTTGATACCAGAGATAAAGTATGGATTAATGTTACTTACTACTATTTACACAGGTTGTAGTCCACAATAGTTGGCGAGAGGTGGTGTGAGAACCCCCATTCGCTAATCAGGAGAAGGGTCGGTGTTTTCATTACTTTTCTCTCTTATTATCAATTGAGTCATTTAGGAAACACCGCACTATTAAGAGGAGCAGTCTTGATGAGCTTTTTGGGATGCAAAACACCACATACACATCCTAATACCAAATATCCACCACACCCACATGAGATGAGCCATTAGTCAAGATGGAAAATAGCCCGAGAAGAGTTTCTACGAAATCGGCGAGAATCCTGGTGCCGTCGGAAATCCATCCATAAAAATCTAGTCGCCGGCGGAATTTCGCGCCGCCGAATCACTATACTGACTAGTGTTTTTGCTGGTCGACGGAAATTGCCAGCCCGGTTTCTGGCTCGCCGGGTCTGGCGCAGGAATTTTTTGGCCTAGAATTTGGCCCCACCGAATTTACTGCCGGTTCCATCGCAAACTCCCCAAAATGGCTAGTTTTCTACCCGGACTATAAAAACCTCTTTATTATCCACTGAGAAGGTTAGGTCAATCATCCATATTCATTCTTTGAGATCTCTCTCTCACTCCATTGTTGAAACACCAAAATCTTGAGGATCTCCCATTGTACCCAACCAAAGACAAATTCCTTTAGTAGAAAGCAAGAGGAGGTCCCAATCTACGTTTCCACCAAGCAATATTTCATCCCCCTTTAGTTCATTGAGTTTTCTTATTACTCTTAGGTTCGTGGAAAACCCTATGCGACTAGGGTCGCCCGGAGGCTTTCGTCTTGTGATTCGTCCCGTGGGAAGTTTGTGAGGGTTTGGAGCCTACCTTAAAGTCTACCACGGGTAAGTGAGTTATTCGTTCATAGAGATAGGCTCGGAGATTAGGTGCCCTTAGGGGCTTCGTGAAATCCTTCGTGGGATCTCACACCTCTCCAAGCGTGACGTATCTCCCCCCAAAGGAGTGAACACAGGAATACAACTTCGTCTTCGCCTGCTTCGGTTATCCCTAAACCGAACCTCTTACTTGTGTAGTTTACTTTGTGATAGCCTTCGCGCTTGAAGTATCTTGTGTCATCATCTAGGTTGCCTCACCTAGTTTGCATTCAGGCACACTTAGATTCCGCAAAACCTAGAACTTGTAAAAGATTATAAAGAAATTTGTAGAAACCTATTCACCCCTCTAGGTTAACCATCTTACCCTTTCACTTTGAATTCAAACACTTCATTTGGTCCTAAATGATTGGATATTACAAACGCCACAAAAGGATCACCTTAAGGGGTTGTGGGTGGATGCACACCAAACGCCACACAAGGCCTCACCCAAATATGCGAAGGAAGACCACTCACCAATGCCTCAAAGTCATACCTTATTCTCTCGTATGCGCACCGCCAATGAGGGCACACGATCCACTATGAGACACTTGAGGATGGTCATCAAACCCGTACAAGCTTGGGTCAATCTCCACAACTCAATTAGAGGCTCCTAGGAAACACCACCAAGGCCACAACATCATCAAGGGTTCCAAGAACCCGAGAGGAACAAGCTTCGATAGTCATATGCTCCAGAATTCCAAGAACCCAAGAGTAACAAGCTCAAATGATTTCACCAACCAATTCTCCATAGAGAACAATTGATGCACCTAATGCAATGGCAAGTCCTTCACTCACACATTCCACCAAATCTATAAAAAATATTAGGAGAATAAGAGAGTAAGAACAAAGGAAATCCATAAATAACTCCAAGTTATAGATCCCAAGATTTCCTTCACAAAGAAGGGATTAGGTTGGGTAGGATTATAGATCTAGATCTCCTCTTTCAATCCCTAAAAAATCCAACAAATAGTGGAGAGATAGATAGAAAGGCAAGATCTTGAAAGTCAACAATGGAGGAGGAGAGAGTAGAAGAGTTTCCCATAAAAGAGGAAGGAGGGCATAAAAAGCCCCCCTCCCAAAGTTTTCCCGTTAAATGCAGTTTCACGCAATTCACGCAAAAGTGAGAGGATAGTACCCGACCCTTCCAACGGCCTAATTCACGCGGAAGTGAGAGGGTAGTACCGGGACAGTACTGCCGCCAAAGCTGGGCGCTGGTACTACCACCTTACTTCCGCCTAACTTCCGGTAAATAAAACCGAGCACCAGAAATATGACTGGTGGGTGACAAGGGTTGGGAGAAAGTGGCAAGGTACTTCCACGCTACTACCAGCGTAAAAAATGACCTAGCGATACTACCGGTGATTTCGTGGTACTACCTCCCAAGGAAAACTGTTGAACCAAAACTGTAATAACTCGAGCATCCAAACTATGATTGGAATGAAACCAATTTTGTTACAAATATTAAGTACCTCCAAGACATAAAATACGAAGGGGAGAGAGGTGTGAAACCTCCCTAAGATAAGAGCCGCTAAAACCTCCAACTCCCAAAACGCAATAAGATACTCATAATAAACCCATTTTTGAACTATAACTTGTTATGAAGATAACCATAAGCTCTAAAACTTCACGTGGATAAGATCTAAATAAGAACCAAGAAAGATGATGTCAAGAATACAAAAGTTTAAACTCTCTACAAATGATATAATTAAGTTACTAACTCGAGAGCTCCTCTTGATAATACGGATATACATACTATAACCCGGTCTCCGGTCTAACAACATGAGAAAGAAATTCTACACAAGTAGAAATCTCTTTATACAATTTGCAATCGTGTTCTGGTTTACCAAAACAAAACAACTGGTTTTTATAAAAAAAATATTTCCAAGACTTAACAGGTGGTGAGCCATGGCATAATTATCCCATCCTATCTCACAACTTTTAGCTAATGAAAAAAATGGAAATAAAGTACCGCTTACAAGCTTGTGCAATCTGTGCCACGTGCTTTCCCAGGGCATTACAATCTTGTGCATCCTAGTCCGTCCTTTCTTGAATGCGTATAAATGTTGTACAAAGTGAAACTATATAAAGTTTGATCAAAGATTTTGAAAAAACTATCATCCTCTATAAATGTCAAATCAATATCACTAGATAAATCCTGAAATTTATTTTCATGTTATATGCACATACTACTAGAGTTGATAATTTTTCTGTATGTTCAGTCTGTATTGTTTGATTTCATAAAAAAATTATATGCCTTTTTAAAAAAAAAGAGACAATACAAAATTAATTGCAAAACTCTACTGATAGTTTCGGGCGGGGTACACCTGCCACATGTGGGAACTCTTTATTCTTCAGCCACTTGCTCATGTACACACTGATGCATAGTGATGGGTCAGATCGGTTGACTTCCACCGCCAAAATCC
This sequence comes from Avena sativa, assembly GCA_916181665.1. Classification (NCBI taxonomy): domain Eukaryota; kingdom Viridiplantae; phylum Streptophyta; class Magnoliopsida; order Poales; family Poaceae; genus Avena; species Avena sativa. The sequence continues at coordinate 386,690,328 of OV702297.1, read as the reverse complement.
AGTTTGCCAACTGTACTGAAATGTTGTTGACGCACTTGCCTGAACATCGGTGAGATGAAGGTCAACCCACACATGCTGATTGATTGAGCCGGATTTGTTTGACAAGTTCAATATCTGCCAGCAGTATTTACAGGCCTCACTTTCAGTTTCAGGCTTCAGCTGGGCGTCCCAATCTAGCTAGCACCAAACAAATCCGAGAAAGTCAGAAAACTGGGGCCGCGCCGCAACCGAACCCCGATTCCCGCGCTGCACCGGACCTGATGCCGCCGGCGGCTTCCTGCCGACCTCCGCTCCGTTGATACCGACCCCACCCAAGTCAACGCCCCCGATCGCCTACTCCACCGTCCCCCCTCCTCCCGCGGCTCGCGTTCCCACGCTTCATGGGCGCAGATGCCTCGGCTCCCTCCTCCCGCCGCGCCGCGCTCTCTCCTCGCCTGGGCGTGTCTGCTCCTCCTCCTCTTCTCCGCGCGCGGGACCGACGCGGGGCCCCTCAAGAAGGAGTTCGTGCACCCGGACTTCAGCGCGTCTAGCTACGACTACGTCGACCACGGTGGCGCGTTCCTGGTGTCCAGCAACGGGGCGTTCACGGCGTCGATCCACAACCCCGGGAAGCAGCAGGACATGTTCTACCTCGCCGTGCTCCACGCGCCGACCGGCACGCCGGTCTGGTCCGCCAACCGCGACGCGCCGACGGGTTCATCGGGCCTGGTCCATCTCACCGCGCGCGGGCTCACCGTGACGAACGAGGAAGGAGCGACCGTGCTCTGGTCGGCGACGCCGAGGGCGCCCGTCACAGCGCTCCGCCTGGGGGACGACGGGAACCTGCAGCTGCTGGACGCCCAGAACGCCACGCTGTGGCAGTCGTTCGATGAAGCCACCGACGCGCTGCTCCCGGGGCAGCAGCTGCGCACCGGCGCGTCCCTGACGTCGGCGAGGAGCTCCAGCGATTTCGGCCAGGGGGACTACCGGCTCGCCGTGTCCGCGTCGGACGTGGCGCTGACCTGGCAGGGGTCCACGTACTGGCGTCTGTCGAACGACCTCCGGTCGTTCAAGGACCGCAACGTCGCAGCGGCGTACATGTCGTTCAACGCGTCGGGGCTGTTCGTGCTCGCCGCCGACGGTGCTATGGTGTTCCGCGTGATCCTCGCGCCGGCGGAGTTCCGCGTGTTCAGTCTGGGGCACGACGGGCGGCTGCGCATCAGGAGCTACGCGCTGCTGAACTCCTCGGCGGCGCTCGGCGGCGATTTCCTGGCGCCCAACAGCGACTGCGACCTCCCGCAACCGTGCCCCTCCCTCGGGCTCTGCGCCGAGACCGGCAACAGCTCGAGCTGCACGTGCCCGCCGCTCTTCGCCGCTTCCGTCACGGGCTCCGGCGGGTGCACGCCGGGGGACGGCTCCGCGCTCGCGTCGCCGGCCTCGTGCGGGAGCAACGGCAGCGCGTCGACCACCGTTTCGTACCTCGACCTCACGGCGAAGATCGCGTACTTCGCCACCAGCTTCGACGCCCCGACGACGACCGGCATCAACACCACCGCGTGCCGCGCCCTCTGCACCGCCAACTGCACGTGCCTTGGCTACTTCCACGACAACGCCTCCATGAGTTGCTACGTGCTTGGAGGAAGGCAGCTAGGTTCGCTCCATTGGAGCACTCGTGCTACTTCGGCATTGGGTTACATCAAGGTGTTCAGTTCGGCGACCAGAGCTTCAAACAAGAAACGTAACAAGTCGTCGATGAAACGCAATTTGCCTATCATACTGCCGTCCGTTGCCGCGTTCCTCTTAATCGCCGTGATGGCATGGTATTTGTTGCGGCGGAGGTGGAAGGCGAGCAAGAACGGGAAGAAAGTGAAGGCCAAGAACTCCGCTGGGAATCAATTGAATCGTCTGGGCCATCAGAATCATCCCCGGTCGAGGGACACCCGCTACGACGAAGATCCCGACGACGACGGCGACGACATTGTCATACCGGGCATGCCGGCGCGGTTCAGCTACGCGGAGATCGCATCGATGACCGCGAGCTTCGCGACAAAGATCGGCTCCGGCGGGTTCGGCACGGTGTACAAAGGGGAGCTTCCAGGCGGAGAGGGGCTCGTTGCAGTGAAGAAGCTCGAGGCCGCCGGCGTGCAGGCCAAGCGGGAGTTCTGCACGGAGATCGCCGTGATCGGCAACATCCGGCATGTCAACCTCGTCCGCCTCCGGGGCTTCTGCGCGGAGGGTTCGCGTCGGATGCTGGTGTACGAGTACATGAACCGCGGCTCGCTCGACCGGTCACTGTTCGGCGGGACCGGACCGGCGCTGGAGTGGGGGGAGCGCATGGAGGTGGCGCTAGGCGCGGCGCGCGGGCTGGCGTACCTGCACACCGGGTGCGACCAGAAGATCGTGCACTGCGACGTGAAGCCGGAGAACATCTTGCTGGCGGACGGCGGGCAGGTGAAGGTGTCTGACTTCGGCCTCGCGAAGCTGATGTCGCCGGAGCACTCGGCGATCTTCACCACGATGCGCGGCACCCGCGGGTACCTCGCACCGGAGTGGCTGAGCAACGCGGCCATCTCGGACCGCGCCGACGTGTACAGCTTCGGCATGGTGCTGCTCGAGCTGGTGCGCGGGAGGAAGAACCGCGGCGAGTCGGAGCAGGGCGGCGCCGTTATCGCCGAAGGCAGCGGGGAGCACTCGGTCTCCGCCTTCCCTTCCCCGTCCGGTTACAGCAGCGCGATGACGTCTTCGACGGTGAGCGGCACGGGCGCTGGCGGCGACGAGTACTTCCCGATGGTGGCGCTGGAGCTCCACGAGCAGGGGAGATACCTGCACCTCGTCGACCCGAGGGTGGAGGGACGGGTGAGCGAGGCCGAGGTGGCGCGCGTCGTGCGCCTCGCGCTGTGCTGCCTGCACGAGGACCCGGCCCAGCGGCCCAGCATGGCCGCGGTGGTGCGCGTGCTGGAAGGCAGCGCGCCGCCGCCGGAGCCCCGCGTCGGCGGGCTCGGGTTCCTGCGGCTCTACGGGAGGGGCCACGCCATGCCGGCCCACGTCACGTCGGTCTCCGCTGGATGGTCCGCGGCGTCGACTACGGGGGGTTCGCAGCTGAACGATTCATGGCAGGACACGTCACTGCCAAGATAGCAGAGAGCCACATGACACGGCACGATTCAGCTTGCATGACGTGGCATCGACGAGACCTCTGCACTGCGTCATGGCGCCAGCGTGGCATTGGCGGCATCGTAGTCCTGGTCTTTACCAGATTTGGTTATGCACGGGACACGGCAGGTAGTAGGTGAAGAGGGGAATAGTCGCCACAGGCTATAAACAAGTCGCATTTGGCTATGGTTATGGTGAGCTGTGAAGCTCTACCTCATAATATTTTAAACACTTGATTGATGAGATCAGATGGAGACGAGAAAAGCCGGTAGCGTGGAGGAATGGGACAAATGTAAATAAAAATAAAACATTGGTTACGAATCATACCAAGGTAGGTTCAGCAGTCTGACCACTTTAGACATTTGACGCTTGTGCCTTCTCTTTGTTTGGTAGATACACACAAGCTAACTCTCTAGCTATGTCTTAAACCCTTAATTAATTTGATTACTTGCAGTGGAGTATCAGGCACTCTGTTTACAACTCTCACACCGACCAAATTGATTATAATCATGTAGCACTACGCAAATCAAGTTAACGAGGAAGTTTACGAGGAAGGAGCTGCCTGTGAGGCTGCAATACTAGCGATGAGTACTCACTCTGTCTCGAAAATGATGTCACATATTTATCCTACTCTGTATGAGAGTATGGTTCCTTTCTATCTTTCATCATGATTTGGATAAAACTATGCTTGAACAAAAAACATACTACATCCATGTTTAGCACTTCTTTTTTTAAAATATCATGTGGTCGGTCTTTTAGAATTGTCCATAAAAAGTACATTCTGAGAATCAACAATGCACGGTGATGGTTTGCCGGCATTATTTGTTTTGAAACAAAGGTGAAAGACTTTCAAAGAAACTCAAAAGCCGGAGAAAAAAAACAAAGGGATCATCTCTCGGTAAATAGCAATCGAATGTCTAGCCCTAGAGATAACCAAATTTTGTCGGTCACTTGAATTCATTCTGAAAGATCCAATCATTTCCTTCTGTCTAGATCTCTTCAGAGGTCGGCATGAGAATGTATACTAAAGCCTGTCGTTGTGTCCCATGGATGCTCAAGAAGTTGTTCCACCACTCCTTGACCGAACCTAGGCCATCCAATCCATAGGCTGAAGTGATTGTAGACCTAACCAATCTTTTCTCCAAACCCCGATGATTTATCAACATCGAAAAAGCAGATGTGCCACCGAATCGAGATCATGGTTGCAATGTTTCTATTGGAGATATGCCCTAGAGGCAATAATAAAAGTGGTTATTATTATATATTTGTGTTTATGATAAATATTTACATTCATGCTATAACAGTATTAACCGGAAACATTAATACTTGTGTGATTTGTAAACTAAATTAGAGTCCCTAGTAAAGCCTCTTTAATAATACTAGCTTGTTGGTTAATAGATGATCGTGGTTTCTCGATCATGAACATTGAGATGTTGTTAACAACAAGATCATATCATTAGGAGAATGGTATGATGGACATACTCCTAAGCGTAGCATAAAGATCAAGTCATTTCAATAGTTCGTTTGCTATAAGCTTTCTGATACATGGTAACCTAATTCCTTCGACCATGAGATCATGCTAATCACCATCACCGGAAGGATGCTTTGATGACATCAAACACCACACCCTAACTGGGTGGCTATAAAGGTGGCATTGAGTGTTCGGAAAGTATGGGTTGAGGCACATGGATCAAGAGTGGGATTTGTCCATCCATATGACGGATAGATATACTCTGGGCCCTCTGTGTGGAATGTCATCCAATTAGCTTGCAAGCATGTGACTGGCTCACAAGGGATCACATATCACGAGAACAAGAAAAGAGTACTTATCGGTAACGAGGTTGAACTAGGTATGCAGAGATACCGACGATCAAAACCTCGGATAAGTAAACTATCGTGAGACAAAGGGAAATTGGTATCATATGTAAGTGGTTCATTCGATCGCAAATTAATCGTAGAAATATGTGGGAGCCATATGAATTTCCAGATTCCTCTATTGGTTATTGATCGGAGAAGTGTCTCGATCATGTCCGCATAATTCACGAACCGTAGGGAGACACACTTAAGGATTCGATGTTGTTTAGTAGATATGGAATGTTAATAAGGGATACCGAATGTTGTTCGGAGTCTCGGATGGGATCCGAGATATCACGAGAAGATCCGGAATGGTCCGGAGAATAAGATTCATATAAGGAAAGTCCGATTCCGGAGTTCGGGAAACATTCCGATGTTTTCATCGGAGAGGTTCTAGAAGGTTCTAGAAGCTTCACCGGTCCGGAAGGAGAATGATCCATGAATGTGTCATGGATAAGTGGAATGATTGGATCATATCCTAGGTCACTTGGTGTGTTTAAAGCTCTAAATTGAAAGTCAAACGGGAGTTTGAAAAGTCAAACTGGAACAATGGTTTCCTAGTGGGAGAAGAAACAAGTCCTTCTCTCAATCCAACTTAGGTTTGGGTTTGGATTCAAACCCACCCCTCCCAAGGCTGTCCCTCCCTCTCATAAATAGAGGGGGAGGGCTTCCCCAACACGAGAAGAGCCAAGCCCTCTCCACACCCGCGCCGCCACCGCCGCGCCCAAGCCGCCGCCGCTCGCTGCCGCTGCCTCGCGCCGCCGCCACCGCCCTAGCTGTCGCCGACACCTCCTCCTCATCCTCCTGGTCATCTAAACCCTAGATCTCCGGGAAACCCTAATCTACCATAACTCGCACTGGCTTAGGCGAAGCCCTGCGGGATCTTCCCTCTACGTCTGACGCCACACCGTCGTGCTGCCGGAATCACGAGGGGAGAACTACAACCTCCGCTGCCTGCTAGAACAAGGGAGAGGAAGGTCTTCATCGAGTACCGAACGTGTGACCGACCGCGGAAGCGCTGCCGGAACGCAGCGCCGGAAGGATCGTCTACACGATCTTGAGATCGGCAAGTATACGACTACATCACCCACGAGAATCTGCTCTCGTTAACCTCTTTGGAATCTTCAAGTGTGAGTGCTTCTATCGACTCGTTGCTACAATATAGTAGATAGATCTTGGCTTGTTTGTGTCCATGCGGTAGAAATTTTTTGTTTTCCATGCTACGAACCCCTACAGTGGTATCAGAGCCGTGTCTATATGTAGATCTGTTGCATGAGTAGAACACAATGGTCATTATGGGCGGTGGTGCTTTTATTATCAATTGTTTTTTTGTGTACTTTGCATCTTGTGGTATGATGGGATGAAGCGGCCCGGGCTAACCTTACATGACATCGTTTATGAGACTTGCTCCACGCTCAACATGCAACTTGTATTGCATACGTGGCTTTGCGGGTATCTGTCTCTCCCATCGTAGTATAGATTCAATTTACAACGGGCACTTGATAGTTCAAGCATCAACGTTGTGGTTCTTGTTCGTAAGTTAGAACGACACTTATTGAAAGCCCCAAACCACATAAAACATGCAAAGAAAATTAGAGGCGTCTAACTTTGTTTTACAGGGGTGTGATGTGATGTGATATGGCCATGATTGTGATTATATATGATGTATGCAATGTTCCTTATTGTAAGTTGGCAACCGGCAGGAGCCATATGGTTGTCTTTTAAATTACGTTAAGACCTGCGTGTCTATTCAAAGTAGTTGTAATAGTTGATGCTGGTGGACGACAACCATGAAGCTGCGCCATTGACCTTGACGCCATACCGGTGATGATGGAGATCATGTTCGTGCTTGAAGATGGAGATCGGAAGCACAAGAAGAAAGGCCATATCATATCACATATTATGAATTGCATGTGATGTTAATCCTTTTATGCATCTTGTATTGCTTAGTTCATGACGGTAGCATTATAAGATGATCCCTCAAGCACACAATTTCAAGTTTTAAAGTGTTCATCCTTAGTAAGCACCGTTGCTAAAGCTCGTTGTTTCGAAGCATCACGTGATGATCGGGTGTGTTAGATTCTGCGAGTGTATACAACGTGAGCAAGCCAGATTTGCTCATGCAGAAGCTAAGGTTTGATCTTGACGAGCCTAGCATGTACAGACATGGTCTCGGAACACGGACCACCGAAAGGTAAAGCATGAGTCATATAGAAGATATGATGAACATGTTGATTGTTCGCCATTGAAGCTACATCAACTCTCGTGATGATCGGTTTTGATGTGGTAGATTTGGTTCGTGTGATCACTAAAACAATTTGAGGGATATTGTTTTGAGTGGGAGTTCACCTAGATTAATTTAACTATTAATTAGAACTCAATTTGTCATAAACTTAGTCTAAACTAGTGCAAATATGTTATAGATCAATGGCGGCCCCTACCATCAATTTTAATGCGTTCCTAGAGAAAGAAAAGTTGAAAAACAATGGAAGCAACTTCGCGGATTGGTTACGCAATTTGAGGATTGTCCTCAATGCTGGTAATTTGACCTATGTGCTGGATGCATCGCTGGGTGACCCGCCTGCAGCTGATGCTACCGATGAGGTAAAGAATGTTCTCCTAGATCGGAAGAATCAGTACTCCACAGTTCAGTGTGCTATCTTGTATGGTTTGGAATCGGAGCTTCAGAAAAGGTTTGAGAACCATGACCCACATGATATTGTCCGTGAACTCAAAATGATATTTGAGGCTCACGCGGCAGTTGAGAAGTATGAGACTTCTGAAAAGTTCTTTAACTGCAAGATGGAATAGGGCAGCTCCGTCAGTGAACACGTGCTTAAGATGTCTGGGCACACAAGTAAACTCCAAAGCTTGGGTATAGTGATTCCTAATGCTTTAGGGATTCACCGTGTCCTCCAATCACTACCACCAAGTTACAAGAACTTTGTGATGAACTACAATATTCAAAACATGGACAAGTCGTTGCCAGAACTCTTCTCCATGTTAAAGTCTGCAGAAATGGAGATCAAGAAAGAGCATCAAGTGTTGTTGGTCAATAAGACCACCAAATTCAAGAAGCAAGGCAAGTCTAAGAAAAAAGGGAAGCTTCAAGAAGGGTGGTAAGAAAGTTACCGTGCCGGCGAAGAGGACCAAGGCTGGGCCTAAGGCTGATACTGAGTGCTTTTACTGCAAGGGAGAGGGTCACTGGAAGCGGAATTGCCCAAAGTACTTGGCGGATTTGAAGAACGGCAACATCAAGAAGAAAGGTATATCTGATATACATGTTATTGATGTGTATCTCACTAGTACTCGTAGTAGTGCCTTGGTATTTGATACTAGTTCGGTTGCTCATATTTGTAACTCGAAACATGTGCTACAGAATAAACGGAAGCTAGCGAAGAACGAGGTGACGATGCATGTTGGAAATGGATCAAAGGTTGATGTGATCGCGGTCGGCACGCTACCTCTTCATCTACCATCTGGATTAGTTTTATACTTAAATAATTGTTATTTGGTGCCTGCGTTGAGCATGAACATTATATCCGGATCATGTTTATTGCGAGACGGTTACTTGTTTAAATCCGAGAATAATGGTTGTTCGATTTATATGAGTAATATGTTTTATGCACATGCACCTTTGATAGATGGTCTTTTCTTATTGAATCTCAATTGTAGTAATACACACATTAATAATATTGAAGCTAAACATTTGAAATTGAGCGATAACTCGACCTATATGTGGCACTGTCGTCTTGGTCATATTGGAGTGAAGCGTATGAAGAAACTCCATTCTGATGGACTTCTTGAATCACTTGATTTTGAATCACTTGAAATATGCAAAGCATGTCTGATGGGTAAAATGACTAAGACTCCATTTTCTGGTATGATGGAGCGAGCTACGGACTTATTGGAAATCATACATATCGATGTGTGTGGCCCGATGAGTGTAGCATCGCGTGGTGGTTATCATTATGTTCTTACCTTCACGGATGACTTGAGTAGATATGGGTATATCTATTTCATGAAACATAAGTCCAAAACTTTTGAGAAGTTTAAGGAATTTCAAAGTGAGGTAGAGAATCAACGTAACAAGAAGATTAAATTTCTATGATCTGATCGTGGAGGTGAATATCTAAGTTACAAGTTTGGCGAGCATTTGAAGAAATGTGGAATACTTTCACAATTGACACCGGCCGGAACACCACAGCGTAATGGTGTGTCCGAACATCGTAATCGAACTCTCTTAGATATGGTTCGTTCTATGATGTCACTTACAGATTTACCGCTATCGTTTTGGGGTTATGCATTAGAAACAACCGCATTCACTTTAAATAGGGCACCATCTAAATCTGTTGAAATGACACCGTATGAATTATGGTTTGGGAAGAAACCTAAATTGTTGTTCCTAAAAGTTTGGGGTTGCGAAGCTTATGTAAAGAAGTTACAGCCTGACAAGCTTGAACCCAAAGCAGAAAAATGCGTCTTCATAGGATACCCAAAGGAAACTATTGGGTATACCTTCTATCATAGATCCGAGGGCCAAATCTTCGTTGCCAAGAATGGATCCTTTCTAGAGAAGGAGTTTCTCTCGAAAGAAGTGACTGGAAGGAAAGTAGAACTCGACGAGGTTGTTGAACCTTCTCTCGAACTTGTGAGTAGCGCAACACCGGAAGTAGTTCCTGTGGCGCCTACACCAATAAGAGAGGAAGCTAATGATGTCGATCATGAAACTTCGGTTGAAGTAACTACAGAGCCTCGCAGGTCAACGAGAACTCGTACCACTCCTGATTGGTATGATCCCGTTATGAATGTCATGTTGGTGGACAACACCGATGACCCTGCGACATATGAGGAAGCGATGATGAGCCCAGATTCCAATAAATGGCATGAAGCCATGAAATCCGAGATTGGATCCATGTACGAAACCCAAGTATGGACTTTGGTGGACTTACCGGATGGCCGGAAGGCTGTCGAGAACAAATGGATTTTCAGAAGAAAACAGATGCTGATGGTAATGTTACCGTCTATAGATCTCGACTTGTCGCAAAAGGGTTTCGAAAAATTCAAGGAGTTGACTACGATGAGACTTTCTCACCAGTAGCGAAGTTAAAGTCTGTGAGGATTATGTTAGTGATCGCTGCATATTATGATTATAAGATATGGCAGATGGATGTCAAAACGGCATTCCTCAATGGAGACATTGATGAAGAGTTGTATATGGTACAACCCAAAGATTTTGTCGATCCTAAAGATGCTAACAAGGTATGCAAACTTCAACGGTCCATATATGGATTGAAGCAAGCATCCCGAAGTTGGAATCAACATTTTGATAAGGTGATCAAAAGCTTTGGTTTTATACAAACTTATGGAGAAGCTTGTATTTACAAGAAAGTGAGTGTGAGCTCTGTAGCATTCTTAATACTATATGTAGATGACATATTGTTGATTGAGAATGATGTAGACCTTCTTAATAGTGTCAAGGATTATTTGAATAATAGTTTTTCAATGAAAGATCTTGGCGAAGCAGCTTACATCTTAGGCATAAAGATTTATAGAGATAGATTGAGACGCCTAATATCATTGTCACAAAGTATATATTTGGACAAAGTTCTAAAGAGGTTTGGAATGGAAGATAGCAAGAAAGGGTTCTTGCCCATGTTGCCCAATACGACCTTGAGTAAAACTCAAAGTCCCGCAACGGCAGAAGATAGAGAAAGGATGAGTAAGACTCCCTATGCCTCAGCCATAGGATCTCTTATGTATGCCATGCTATGTACTAGACCCGACATTGCATATGCTGTTAGTTTGAATAGCAGATATCAAAGTGATCTAGGAGAGGATCATTGGACAGCGGTCAAAACATCCTTAAGTACTTGAGAAGAACTAAGGATATGGTTCTTTCTTATGGAGGTGATGAACAGCTCGTTGTTAATGGTTACACCTATGCTAGTTGGAACACCGATCCAGACGATTCTAAATCTCAATCTGGATATGTATTTATTTTGAATGGTGCAGCAGTTAGCTGGAGGAGTGCAAAGCAAAGTGTTGTGGCGAGATCTTCAACAGGATCGGAATACATAGCTGCTTCGGAGGCTTCACAAGAAGCGATATGGATGAAAGAGCTCATTACAGAGCTCGGTGTGGTTCCAAGTGCGCTGGACCCAATGTCTATCTACTGTGATAACATGGGGGCCATAGCCAATGCGCAAGAACCAAGGTCACACAAGAAGCTAAAGCATATCAAGCTACGTTTTCACGCTATTCGAGAGCATGTCCAAGATGGTGACATAAATATTTGCAAAGTACATAGAGATCTGAATGTGGCGGATCCGTTGACTAAACCTCTCCCGAGGGCAAAACATGACCAACACAAAACCGCCATGGGTGTTCGGTATATTACCATGTAATCTAGATTAGTTGACTCTAGTGCAAGTGGGAGACTGTTGGAGATATGCCCTAGAGGCAATAATAAACGTGGTTATTATTATATCTTTGTGTTTATGATAAATTTTTACATTCATGCTATAACAGTATTAACCGGAAACATTAATACTTGTGTGATTTGTAAACTAAATTAGAGTCCCTAGTAAAGCCTCTTTAATAATACTAGCTTGTTGGTTAATAGATGATCGTGGTTTCTCGATCATGAACATTGAGATGTTGTTAACAACAAGATCATATCATTAGGAGAATGGTATGATGGACATACTCCTAAGCGTAGCATAAAGATCAAGTCATTTCAATAGTTCGTTTGCTATAAGCTTTCTGATACATGGTAACCTAATTCCTTCGACCATGAGATCATGCTAATCACCATCACCGGAAGGATGCTTTGATGACATCAAACACCACACCCTAACTGGGTGGCTATAAAGGTGGCATTGAGTGTTCGGAAAGTATGGGTTGAGGCACATGGATCAAGAGTGGGATTTGTCCATCCATATGACGGATAGATATACTCTGGGCCCTCTGTGTGGAATGTCATCCAATTAGCTTGCAAGCATGTGACTGGCTCACAAGGGATCACATATCACGGGAACAAGAAAAGAGTACTTATCGGTAACGAGGTTGAACTAGGTATGTAGAGATACCGACGATCAAAACCTCGGATAAGTAAACTATCGTGAGACAAAGGGAAATTGGTATCATATGTAAGTGGTTCATTCGATCGCAAATTAATTGTAGAAATATGTGGGAGCCATATGAATTTCCAGATTCCTCTATTGGTTATTGATCGGAGAAGTGTCTCGATCATGTCCGCATAATTCACGAACCGTAGGGAGACACACTTAAGGATTCGATGTTGTTTAGTAGATATGGAATGTTAATAAGGGATACCGAATGTTGTTCGGAGTCTCGGATGGGATCCGGGATATCACGAGGAGATCCGTAATGGTCCGGAGAATAAGATTCATATAAGGAAAGTCCGATTCCGGAGTTCGGGAAACATTCCGATGTTTTCATCGGAGAGGTTCTAGAAGGTTCTAGAAGCTTCACCGGTCCGGAAGGAGAATGATCCATGAATGTGTCATGGATAAGTGGAATGATTGGATCATATCCTAGGTCACTTGGTGTGTTTAAAGCTCTAAATTGAAAGTCAAACGGGAGTTTGAAAAGTCAAACTGGAACAATGGTTTCCTAGTGGGAGAAGAAACAAGTCCTTCTCTCAATCCAACTTGGGTTTGGGTTTGGATTCAAACCCACCCCTCCCAAGGCTTCCCCTTCCTCTCATAAATAGAGGGGGAGGGCTGCCCCAACACGAGAAGAGCCAAGCCCTCTCCACACCCACGCTGCCGTCGTCACGCCCAAGCCGTCGCCGCCAGTTCGTCGCTGCCGCCGACACCTCCTCCTCCCGGTCATCTAAACCCTAGATCTCCAGGAAGCCCTAATCCACCATAACTCGCACCGGCTTAGGCGAAGCCCTGCGGGATCTTCCCTCTACTTCCGACGCCACATCGTCGTGCTGCCGGAATCACGAGAGGAGAACTACAACCTCTGCTGCCTGCTGGAACAAGGGAGAGGAAAGTATTCATCGAGTACCGAACATGTGACCGACTGCGGAAGCGCTGCCGGAACGCAGCGCCAGAAGGATCGTCTACACGATCTTGAGATCGGCAAGTGTACGACTACATCACCCACGAGAATCTGCTCTCGTTAACCGCTTTGGAATCTTCAAGGATAAGTGCTTCTATCGACTCGTTGCTACAATCTAGTAGATAGATCTTGGCTTATTTGTGTGCATGCGGTAGAATTTTTTTGTTTTCCATGCTACGAACCCCTACAGTTTCATTGGCCATAGTTCAGCTAACCTCGAAGTTGAAGCATGCCCACAATCCAAACTCGGTCTTGAATAATTAACCACGAGTAAACTTGATCTTGGGAGGCGCCCAACATTTCCACACTAATCGAAACACGTCACCACAAGAAGACTACACATCATACAAGTTAACTTAATTAAGAAGATACTACTATATTCCCACATGCTATGAATGCCATCAACTCGACCCATCCTTCACACGGTGAACCGTCATTGGCTTGTAGTTTTCTTGTGAGTATCTACGAAACCATCATTTCCATGTAGTCTTCTTTTCATGACGGCAATAAAACGGTAGTTAGTTGAGAGAATACTTGAATTTTCAATGGCCAGATATTGTAAAAAACATCTACCGCACGACATACTATGTATACAACCCAAAAATTTCATATACAATAAGGAGATTCTTGTTTTTGGCTGATAGAAGGCTTCGAGAGCTCTTGCTAAACAAAAAAATCTTTTAGTTCATAGCATCCAGAAGGCTAAGGTACCTTTTTCTTAGGATGTAGAAGTTTTTGGTTTATGTCGTTCTAATGTTGGGAGACTTTTTACCATACACCGCATATAACACTAGTGGAGGTATATATTGCAATCAAAATTGCTAAAAATCAAGAAAGATCATTTTCATCGTGTTGGTATACTTTCACATAACAGAACTATGTTGGTATAACAAGCTATACTACCATATAAGCACATGTGAGAACTTGTGTTATGAACTCGTAGGGGTTATTTTAAGTGAATGAGGGCGTGAGACCTGGCTTTGGAAGATTTAGAATCAATTTTTTATCTCCAAACCCTATAGTTGATAATTAAATAATGTTGCAGGCCTATACATATGGATTTACCTCTAGAGAGAGAGAGATCTTTAAAACAACATGATCATTTGGGTGGGTAAGTGACAATGAATAACAATCTATAGCATTGCATCACATGGGTTAGACAAGCTATCCATGAACAAAATGGGGACACACTTCTTTCCTTGTATGTTCGGCCCTAGATGGAAAATAGTCAATAGATCATATTGTTGGAAATATGCCTAGAGGCAATAATAAATTGGTTATTATTCATATTTCCTTGTTCATGATTAATGTTTATCATCTATGCTAGAATTGCATTGGTTGAAATCATAATACATGTGTAGAGTTATGAACAACACTGTGTCCCTAGTAAGCTTCTACTTAACTAGCTCATTGATCTAATGATGGTTAAGGATTCCAAACCATGAACATGTGATGTTGATTAATAATAAGATCATATCATTAGGAGACTGATGTGATTATAGATCCAATAATAAGATCAACTCCTCATTGTATCATTTAGTTTGATTGCTATCGCTTTATGTAAATGTCAAATATTATTTCCTTAGACCATGAGATTGTGTAACTCCCTGGCATCGGAGGAATACTTTGTGGACATCAACATCACTCCATAATTGGGTGATTATAAAGGTGGCCTTCAGGTATCTCTGGTGGTGTCTGTTGAGTTGCACGAATCATGACTAGGATTTGTCACTCCATATGATGGAGAGATATCTCCGGGCCCTCTCGGTAGTATAGTTTCCTAGAGTTTGCAAGCATGTGACTAATGGTAATGGTGATGAATATGCAGCGGTTGATGATGATGGGGATGATGCCTTGGCCTCCAATGATCCGTACAGTAGCAAGGATGATGCCCTCTACAAGTTCCCCCTCTAGATCCCTTCTAGAGGTGAGGTTTCTGCATGTTCTAGTGGCTATGAATGTTGGATCTTAGATCCTTCTTCGTGTGGTGAGAGTATTTGAAGAGATGAAGCGGCTGCCACATGGCACAGGCACGCGGTATGGGCAGGGTCTGTCGATACAGATGCTCGTTAACCTTTCAGTAGCTCCTCTTCGTGATGCATTTTCTTCCAGGTGCGATGTAAATCATAATAAGACTTTTATTACTTCAAAAATATCATATTTTTGTCCAATATGATAGATCAAAGTAATATGTTCATCAATGCCTCAATATTTAGGGATCCTGTGAAAACAAGCATAAAAAGGTGCACGTGGGCACCATAAAATACTAAAATCCTACTACTACTCATACAAAAACATAAGGTAAATATGCTTAAAAATGCACTCATTATGCTACTTGCCAATGTTGCATGGTAAGACTTTGAGTAAGACTCATAGTCTAGCTACAACAGAAGATAGAGAAAAGGTGAACATTCCCTATGCTTCAGCCGTATGTTTTATCATGTATGCCATGTTGTGTACAAGACTAGATGTGTGTCATGCTATTAGTTTGAACAATAGGTACCAAAGTGATCTAGGAATGGAACACAAGACAGTAGTCAAGAACATCTTGAAGTACCTGAATTCGTTTATGGAAGTGACCAAGAGCTTCTCGTAAAGAGATACGTATATGCTAGTTAGGACACCAATTTAGATGACTCTAAGTCTCAATCTGGATACGTATTTATTTTGAATGGAGGAGCAGTAAGCTATAGGAATTCCAAGCAGAGCGTGACGACAACATCTTCAATGGAAGCAGAATACATTGCTGCTTCAGAAGGAGTAAGAGAAGTAGAGTTTGGATGAAAGAGTTCCTTTGGAAACTGAGTGTGGTTCCTAGTGCATTGCGTCCACTGGCTCTGTACTTTGACAATACAGGTGCCATTGTCCTTGCCCAGGAACCTCATGCACACAAGAATACCAAGCATATCAAGTGTCGCTTTCACATCCTATGTGAGCATGTGCACGAAGGAAACATAGATATTTGCAAGATACATATGGGTCTGAATGTTGCAGATCTATTTAGTAAACCTCTTCCATGAGAAAACATGATCAACACCAAGACTCCATGGGTGTTAGATTTATACCAAATGAAAACTAGATTATTGACTCTAGTACAAGTGGGAGACTACTGCAAATATGCCCTAGAGGTAATAATAAAGTTGTTATTATTCGTATTTTCTTATTCATGATTAGTGTTTATTCTATATGCTATAATTGTATTGATTGGAATCATAATACATGTGTAGAGTTATGAATAACACCGCGTCCCTAGTAAGCCTCTACTTAACTATCTCATTGATTAAATGATGGCTAAAGATTCCTAACCATGAACATGTGATGTTGATTAATAATGAGATCATATCATTAGGAGAATGATGTGACAGACAGACACAATAATAAGCATATCTCCTGATCGTATCATTTAGTTTGATTACTATTGCTTTCTATAAATGTCAAGTATTTTTTCCTTAGAACATGAGAGTGTGTAACTCCCTAGCATCGAAGGAATATTTTGTGGATATCGAACGTCACTTCATAACTGGGTGATTATAAAGGTAACTTTCAGATATGTCCGATGGTGTCTATTGAGTTGCACGAATCAAGACTATGATATGTCACTCTATATGATGTAGAGATATCTCCGGGCCCTCTCGGTAGTATTGAAGGGATTACGCAGCAGAAAAAATTCATCATGACAAGAACAACATAGCCAAGATCTATGTATGCAGATGTAAAGAAATGAGAGGGATTCGGTGTTCATACCCTTGAAGACCGAAAGCGGGATTATGTTCCTATTCGAACATTGTTCATGTAGTCATACGACGTCGCTGACCTCAAGGTCGTGTAGGCATCCAAGCATCTAGCACCACAATTGGAGGTGCCTCCGTGGTTCTACACACTTTTGGTGTAGAGACGTCTCCTGGGATCCGGTCCAGCGAAGCAGGAGAAGAAGAAGATTTAGACCAACTCCAATAGCACGACGGTGTGCGTATGGTGGAGAAATCTCTATCTTGTTACGCACGTTACAAACCTGGGAACACACACGTGAGGGAGAGAGAGAGAGAGAGGAGAAGGCAAAATCCAATGAGATGATTTGGGGAGGAGGGACCTCCCCTCTTTATAGAGGGAAAAGGGGAGCACCACCACCCTCCAAGTACCGGGGTGGGACTAAACCGAGGAGGAGGTGGCCGACGGATGGGGAGGGCCCCACCCGCACAGGACAAGGCCTCCTTGGTCAGCTGGCAATGGGGTGGTCCCCCACCCCGTGCGCCATGGCCTCCCTTGGCCGGCGGCCCTACATGGGCCCTTCCCTCCAGGAAGGCCCATGTAGGTGGGTTGCTCTTTTTATTAATTAAAAATACATATTTAATTTTTAATTCATTCAATTAATATAAATACATATTATTTAATTCCTTTCTCTTCGAAACACCTTTCAAACCTCTCCGAACAACTTCGGGTTCCCCCGGAACGATTCTGGTTCTATCATCTATACTATCTTACGATCTCGGATCAACCCTAAGCGTTTCTACCCTTAACTGTGTCATCCTACGGTTCCGGAATGCGCAAGCATGATCGATACATCTCTCCGATCAATGACCAACATCGAGATCTGGAAACGCGGGATGGCCTCCATACATTCCACGAATTATTTGATCGCTTGAACCTTAAACATCGAGTCATATTCCCTTTCCTCTTTGATACTTGGTTTGTCCAAGATCATATATTCGGTATCTTCATACCTTGTTCGATCTTGTTACCTACAAACACATTTATTTGTTCTTGTGATATTACATCCCCGTGACCCTATCACATGTTTGCAAGCTTCATAGATGTAGTCTCACCGAGTGGGTCCGGAGTATCTATCTGTCACCCGGATAGGAAAATCACGGTCTTGATGCATATGCTTCAACCTATCCCTTTGGAATACTTTATAGACAACTTGATGATCAACCTGTTATAGTGTGATGGATGATACAGTCAAAGCAGCCGTCGTTGATAGTGATTAGATATGATCTCACAATCAAAGGAGTGAGTTACTACGTTTTACTAGATATCGCATGTTAAATTTTGTGACTGGATCTTATTATAATAATATGGTTGGGTGTGTGTCCATCACATCATTCATCTAATAACATGGCCCTATTGTCAGTTGACATAAATGTCCAATGAGCTAGTCGACTAGAGGTTACTAGGGACCTGGTTGTTTATATAATACACGTGTAATACTTTTTCTGCTTAACACAGTTATAGCATGGTATAAAGTTATTATAAACATATGGGATATAACAATAAGAACATCTTTATTATTGGACTCTAGGTCATATCTCGAACAAGTATAGTGTCCTACATCTTGCAAGCAAGTGACTAATGTGGTTAGTTGTAGCACTCGGTTAAAACCACTACTAGAAATTGTTGTGTTTCTATCTTGTGCATCATCATGTCATCATGCATGTTTCTATTGCCTAAAAGTATTTTATTTAAAACCCTATTTCTATTTCTACATTACTTCCCTCAATTGTTTCAAATTGAAACTTTTTTGTTCGGTTCAAATTATTTGTCTAAAAGGTATTTCCAAAATATTTTAAAAATAAAACATTAAAGATAAAAACAATCAACTTTTTTGTGGGGGCAGCCAAACCAGGACAGATCCGGCCCAGCCGGCCACCCCCAGGCAGCAAATCCTAGCTCACCAACTACCCCACACAACCCAACTGAACCAAACCACACCCTACCTCACACCAGCTCACACAAACAGCACGTGTCGCGGGAATGGTCACGGCAGATGCTGCAATCGGCAGCGAGTAGTAGAACGAAGGGCAAGGGCGGCCAGCCATCTACGGTGCGAGATGAGGGCGGAGACACAGCGTTTTACCCAGGTTCGCCCCCCCGAGGGTAAAGACCTACTCCTTCTAGATTGTATTATGGTGGAGGTACAATGGGGCGAGCTCGAGGACTAGGCGGCGAGTCGCTTGGGTGTATGATGGAACGTACGTTTACACGCCCTGTAGGGAGGTTTATGTAGACTCATCCTCCCTAGGGTTTACAAATCTCAACCGAATCTGTTAAGGTTTCGGTACTCGTTTAACCTAATCCGACTCGGCCTATCTACTCTCCTGGGCCTTCAGCTTCCAGTTGCTTGGATCCACGCCAAGTCTTGATCCAGTCGCCGTCTTGCAGGCCCACTCGCCAGGTCGTGGGCCAGTCGGAAATGTCCTGCTGGGTATACCCCGGTAGGCATATCCCCATCAGTAGTCCCCGAGGCCGTCGTCGATTGGGCGCAGATGGTTGCTGGCAGTCGGAGCATACGGCTTCAATGCGGACATCCAGTCGAATCGGCGGCGGGCTCCTGAATAAAGGAGGAAACTAGTCATTCTGGTCGCAGCTTTGGCGAACGGGTCGGCGAAATATTCAGTCACTGTTGTAGTGATCGGGTCGGCGAGCCGAGTGGCCGAAGTTGGACCGTCAAAACGCAGTCAAACTAGCCGTTGGGGCAATCCAACGGTAACTTTTGGCGTAATCACCGCGTAGTAACGGCTCCCTGATTTGGCGGGTAACAGCCGCTATATAAAGGGAATGGTAGGCGATTGGAGAACTACATCCTCGTTATTTCCTCCGATTGCGCACACCTTCGCTTTCCTCCGCATCGCGATCCAGCCGAACCGAAATCCTCCGACCCCCACGAATCCTTCCGCCAATGGCTCCCTCCACCGAACCATGGGGCAGGTCCAAGTGTACGAGAGCGTTACTGGCTTCCTTTGAGGAGGCCGGGATCCTTCGCGCCGGCAGGTGGCGCATCCCCGCGGCCGGAGAGGTGACCCCGGACCCGCGCGAGGGAGAATTCGTCTGCTTCACCAGCCACCTGGAACGGGGGCTGGGATTCCCCACATCTCTTTTCTTCCGGCGCTTCTGCGCCTTCTACGGGATCCAGCCATCGGACCTGGGCCTGCACAGCATCGAGTAGCTCGCCATTTTCGTGGCATTCTGCGAGTGCTACCTGGGCTGCAGGCCCTATTTCCCCCTGTGGCAAGATCTGTTCCACGGGCGGATCAGTCGCGAAGAAGCAGGCGGCCCGATACTTGCTGCGGGCGGCCTGACGTTTCAATTGAAGTCAAAGGCCTCCTTTTTCGATCTGATGCTACCTGCCAAGGCGGCGAGTGATTGGAAGAAGTCTTGGTTTTACGTCACCGAGGCGACTCCAGACGGCGAGGTGGCGATCCCAAGATACTCCGCCGACCAGCCCGAACCGCGCCGACTCCAAGTCGGCAAGCTTCCAACAGACCAGCGGATGGTGGTGGATGAAATGCTTCAGACCATCCGCGGCCTGAAGAAGAAAGGTCTCCAAACCATGAACTTTTATAACTGCTGGCTCGGGCGGCGACTCGTCCCCCTGGCCTGCCGTGACCACTACATGTACGAGTACACGAGCCGGGAGGACTCAACGAAATCCTGCCTTGTCGAGTGGCAACTCGAGGATTACCTCCTGGCGTTGAAGAAGATCACCCAGGCAGCGTACCTCGACGCGAAGGCTGGGGTCGCCCCCTACACCGCGAAGCATCTAGCCCCGACGGTAAGTTATCTTTCTATCATTCATGGTCGCAGTTAACGCTGTCGCGGTTATACTGACAATGTCTTATGCCTATTGCAGTTATTTCAAGTGGTGGAAGGGTGGCTTCCGCCCGCGGACGACGAGAATTCGAGCTCGTTCGTCCAGGAGGGGGGCGAATCGCCTCCAGCAAGGGGCGGCGTCGAGAGTGACAGGAGCGGCGACGACGACGAATCCGAGGAAGAGGTCGCCCCGCTGGTCCGGAAAACTCGCGGACAGCGGCAGCGTGAGCTCGAAGCGAGCAAAAGCCTCGAACGTCATGAAGATGACGATGACGAGCTCCCCGAGCACACCTCGCATCGCGAGGCCACTCCGTCAAAGAAGAAGAAGAAGGTGAAGGCCCCTCCGAAGAGGAAGACGAAGCCAGCGAGACAGGCATCTCCTCCTCATTCGCCAAGCAGCTCCGACGCCACCAGTCTGGCCAGGGGTGAAGCGCCACAGACGATGGCGGCGCCAGATATCACCGCCGTCCTGAGCGAGGTGCCTCTGGCCTCGATGCCTACACCGTTCGCCCTAGTCTCTGGGTCGGGGGCTGCTCCGATCGCGGCAGCTTTGCCGCCCAGGGAAGCTCCCGCCAAAAATGTTTCGGAAGCTCCTGTCGCGGCCTCGACGACGAAGAAGCCGTTCGTGTCTTGGGCGCACGATGTCCTGGAGATGGGCCTCAGTCAACGACTGGGCCCCGAACTGGAGAAGCCGTCCGGCATCCGCACGGGGCTACGGTTCATTCCAGTCGCCAAGTGAGTTTTATTCACCTGCTTTATTTTTCCTTGTAGTCGAACGACTTTGCTCATATTCTCAATTTGCAGGACTAGGGTTAAAAAGATAGGCCATCCGTCCGTGGCCAAGGTGTCGCCAGTCATGGTCGAGGAGGAACCTTCTCGGAAGAGGAAGGCTGACGAGGTCGCTGCCCCCACAGACAGTGCCAAGAAGGCCAAGAGCGACGAGGTCGTCACGGTGTCTAATGACACGACGGTGGCCCCGAGTGATCCTGCGGCTGTGGCGGCCTCAGCAATCAAGGAGGGTGCTCCCTCGCCAGGGGTGACCGAGCCGGCCTCTTTTGGTGCCGGCGCGTCCATCGCGACCTTCCCGCGCTTCATGGCCAGAGCGGCCACGGCGAGTGGTACCACGCCATCGAGCCGCGCACCTGGGCTCGCCGAGAAGGAGGTCGAGCAACGTCGCGGGCATACTCCGGCTCTTCTCACCTCCGTGGACGTGCTACAACGTCATGGCATGCTGGGCGCGGCCATCCAGGTATGTCCAGTCGCCGAGGATCGGGCCACTGAATTGCAGTGGTCAGATTCTTTTAGTGTTGTACTTTTATTTCTTGCGCCCAGTCCTCGAGTGCGCATTCGCTGAGTTTCAACGGGTGGGCGCTCAGTATTTTTGATCACCAGTCCCCGAGTGTCTAGTCGCTGAATTTCAGCGGGTAGGCACTTAGGTTTTTGATCGCCAGTCCCCGAGTGTCTAGTCGCTCAATTTCAGCGGGTAGGCACTTAGGTTTTTTGATTGCCAGTCCCCGAGTGTCCAGTCGCTGAATTTTAGCGAGTGGGCGCTTTAGGATTTCGTTTTTGCTAACTGTTTCACTTTTGCACAGGGTTTGCAGCGTGAATCAGCCGACCGGCTGGCTGCAAAGTGTCGCACGGAGAAGGAACTTGTCGCCGTTCAAGAGGCGAACAAGGGACTCCAAGCGATTGCTGCGAGGGCAGAAGAGGTTCGCCAGGGCCTTGTCCCGGCGAGTGAACTGACGGTGGCGCAATCGTCGTTGAGTTTGGCGGTAAAGCGGATCGCCGACCTTGAGCGCGAGCTGAAGGAAGCGAAGGAGGAAGCGACCTCGGCGGATGGGCGAGCCAAGGCTGCTGTTACGGCCGCCGCTGAGGAGCGTAAGGTTTCCGACGCCCTTGTTGCTAGGCTTCAAGATGATTACTCCGCTCTTCAAAACTTCATCACGGAGCTCTCCCGCCCTTTGATAGGTGAGTGTGCCTGCCTCTGCCTGTAACATATGCATTGTGTAATTTTTGATGTATTGACTGCCACCTTCTGTCCGCAGGTCGGATCATTGATAGCGCGGAAGAGGCGAATTCGTTTGACGCACGACAATGTGTAGCCACGCTGGTCGACTCGGCCACGTTGTCGGCGACATGCATACGGGCGTATCTTCAGGAGATATCGCCCACGGAAGTGATTCCCAGCGACCTCGTCGAGGTGTGGAGATACTTGGAGAAGGCGCCGTCGGTCATCGAGTTCATGACGCGATCGGTGTTCTGACGCGGAGCGGCGATGGCGCTTAGCCTTGGGCTCGCTCACTTCCCGGAGGACTTCGACCTGGACGACGTGACGAGTGGCTACCCGTCGTCGACTGGCTCGGTGGAGATTTCCGAGGTGCTGAAGCTGACGGACCGCGCCGCGGTATACTCCGAGCGCGTCTGGGCGATGGGCGACCTCCTTCCTTATCAGGGGACGGTTGTCGCACCCAACGACCCCGAGCCGCAGCACCGAGACTTCAAGATCGAGCAACCCTTCCGTGCGGCGATGGTGGGTGAGCTGACGACGTACCCGTCAAACCCGTACACTCCCTTCATTCGCAATCGCAAGGGTGGCGGCGAGTCGTCGTTGAAGCCTGCAGAGTAAAATATTGTGCCCTAGGGCGTTAGTAGCAGTTCTGCCGTTGGGCATACTTTGTATTTTGTGACAATTGTGACATGCTATAATGAGATATCGTGTTGTTTTGTGAATTGTCGTGTGTTTCTGATTGAGGGTTGAATGAGTCCCCGAGCGCGTCCGCCCTTTTTTTATGGGGTTTACCTCGTTTGTTATGTGTTTGCGGTTTTGAATGTTTTGTTATTGAGGTCGACTCGCCCGAACTCGGAAAGCCAGTCGCAAGGCGACTCCCATGAGTGCTCTGTACTTCACCGTTTTCCCTTGCGCGAACGAGGTCGGGTAGCCGAGTCCCCGAGCGTGGTACTTGGTTGTTCTAGGCGCGACTCGAGGGTGGGTGAGGACTTGGCGCGTTAGGGTGAGCGCATCACTCCTGCCTGGCCCGTCGGGTCAGTCGCATGGCGAATCCTGGGCATGCTCTCATACTTGGCGTTTTCCCTAGCCGCTCGCGCTGAACTGGTCGTCAATCCCCGAGCGTGGTACTTGGCCGTTCGAGTCGCTGTGTCGAGGATGTGGAGGATCATGGTCGCTGTGAGAAGCGAAGGCAGTTGTCTTGGCTCGTTGAGCCAGTCGAGCTAGGCGACTCCAATGGGGCTCCGGGTAGGCGTTTTTCGTGGACGTTACAAGACCTGGGGTAATCCAGTGCCCTTGTAGCGCACTACTTGGCCGTGCCGATCGCTGTACCAGAGGTTGACTTCTGCAGTTAGCTTGACACTGTTATTACGAGTGCGAGTGGCACAAGACACGGAGAGTAGACGCAATTTGCGGTAACCAATATTTTTTTATTTCATAACAACTGGAGGGTACATATGTGGAGTTCTAGGAGTAGAACTTCCGTAGGAGGTTTACATTCCATGGTCGCTTGACGTCGAGTTTGCCGTCCCCGTGGACGTCAATGAGGTAGTAGGCATCATTGCCGAGTACTCGCCCTATGGCGAATGGTCCCTCCCACGGGGGGAGAGCTTGTGCATGCCCTCTTGTCCTGGATGAGTCGTAGCACCAGGTCACCTTCCTGGAAGGTGCGAGATTTCACCCGCCGGCTATGGTAGCGGCGGAGTCCTTGCTGGTAGATGGCCGTGCGAGAGCGAGCTAGGTCGCGTGCCTCGTCGAGTTGATCGACTCCGTCCTGCCATGCGAGTTCGTTCGCCGCCTCCGTGTAGTGGACGACCCTTGGCGAGTCGTGCTCGAGGTCGGTGGGCATGACTGCCTCGGCGCCGTACACCATGAAGAAGGGGGTGAACGCTGTCGACCTGTTGACTAAGGTGCGGATGCCCCAGATGACTAAGGGTAGCTCCTCGACCCAGCACCCGGCGGTGCGCTCGAGCGGTACTTGGAGCCGCGGCTTCAGGCCGTGGAGGATGCTCTGGTTGGCCCGTTCTGCCTGGCCGTTGGACTCCGGGTGGGCGACTGACGCGAGGTCGAGCCGGATGTGGTGTTCCTCGCAGAACTCGGCCATGGCTCCTTTGGCGAAGTTGGTGCCGTTGTCCGTGATGATGCTGTTAGGGAACCCGTAGCGATATATGAGCTCGCGTAGGAATTTGGTGGCGTTCTTCCCGTCGCATTTCCGGACTGGCTTGGCCTCCACCCACTTTGTGAATTTGTCGACCGCGACCAGGAGATGGGTGAAGCCGGAGGGGGCCTTTTTGAAAGGGCCTACCATGTCCATACCCCACACGGCGAATGGCCAGGTGATGGGGATTGTCTTGAGCGCTGAGCTCGGCACGTGTGTCTGGTTGGCGTACTTCTGGCACCCGGCGCACCGCTGGACAATGTCGATGGCGTCGGCGTGTGCGGTGGGCCAGTAGAAGCCATGTCGCATAGCCTTGGCGACCAGGGAGCGGGCGCCGGCGTGGTGGCCGCAGTCGCCGGAGTGGATGTCGTGGAGGATCTTGCGTCCTTCGGCGGGTTGGACGCATCGTTGGAACACGCCGGTCACGCTGCGCTTGTGGAGCTCGCCGTCGATGATGGTGAAGTATTTGCATCGCCGTGCAATCATCCGGGCGTCTGTCTCGTCTGCGGGCAAGGTGCCAGCCTCTAGGTAGGCGATATATGGCTTGGTCTAGTCGTCTGGCTCGGCGATGAGTGTGACCAGGGCTGCCTCTGGCTGCAGCGGGACTCCGATGTCGATCTCTCTTGGGGTAGAGACGAACGGCCTAGTGATCGTGTCGAGGAAGACGCCGGCGGGTGGTGCGAGTCGAGCCGACCCGATGCGAGAGAGTGCATCGGCCTCCTCGTTCTTCCGCCGGTCGATCCATTCGACGGAGTAGCCTACGAAGTGTCCGCCCAGCTTGTCCACTGCTTGGCGGTATGCGGCCATGGTAGGGGAGACGGCGTCGCAGGTGCCAGCGACTTGCCCGGCGACGAGGTCGGAGTCTCCGTAGCAGCGTAGGCGGTTGACATTCATTTCCTTGGCAGCTCGCATGCCGTGGAGTAGTGCCTCGTACTTGGCCATGTTGTTGGTGCAGGGGGTGAAGTCGAGGCAGAGGACATAGCGGAGATTGTCGCCCTTCGGTGAAGTCAACACGATCCCTGCTCCTGCGCCGTCCGCGTTTTTGGAGCCGTCGAAGTGCAGGTTCCAGTAGTGGAGGTATGGCAGCTTTTCCGGCTGCTGGGCCTCTTCCCAGTCGGCGATGAAGTCCGCGAGAGCCTGTGACTTGATCGCTTTTCGCGGCTCATACTTGATGTTGTGGATGCTGATTTTGACGGCCCACTTGGCGACTCGCCCAGCACCTCGCGGTTGCGGATGATGTCCTGCAACGGTGTTGAGGATACGACCGTGATCGGATGCTCCTGGAAGTAGTGCGGCAGTCACCGCTGTGCTCTGAAGACCGCGTATACCAGTTTCTGGTATTGCGGGTACCGCTGGCGCGACTCGGTGAGGACCTCGCTGATGTAGTACACCGGTCGCTGTATCGGGCGCTCCTTTCCTTCCTCTGGCCGCTCGACGACCATGACGACGCTGACGACGCACTTGGAAGCCGCGACGTAGACCAGCATGGGTTCTTTGTCGACGGGGGCGGCGAGTAGCGGTGCTGCGAGTAGCACCTTCTTGAGGTCGCGGAGCGCGTCGTCTGCCTCCTTCTACCACTGGAAGGTGGGGTTCTTGCGCATCAGGCGGTATAGGGGCATCGCCTTTTCGCCCAGGCGGGGGATGAAACGACTGAGAGCCGCTACTCGCCCGGCCAGCTTCTGGACGTCGTGCAGGCACTCGGGTTTGCCGAGTCGAGCGATCGTGTCGATCTTGGTGGGGTTCGCCTCGATCCCGCGCTTGGAGACGACGTACCCCAGTAGTTGCCCTGCTGGTACACCGAAGGTGCATTTGCCTGGGTTTAGCTTTATCTTGTATTTCCACAGGTTGGCGAATGTTTCCGCCAGGTCGGCGAGTAGATCGCCCTGGCGAGCGGACTTCACTACCATGTCGTCGATGTAGACGTGGATATTGCGGCCAATTTGGCTCCCAAGGCATTCCTGCATGCACCGCTGGTAGGTCGCCCCGGCGTTTTTGAGGCCAATGGTCATGGCGGTGTAGCAGAAGGCTCTGAATGGCGTGATGAACACCGTCTTCTCCTCGTCCTCAACGGCCATCTTGATCTGGTTGTACCCAGAGTAGGCGTCGAGGAAACACAGCGACTCCGAGCCCGCGGTGGAATCGATTATTTGGTCGATCCGCGGGAGGACGAATTGCTCCTTTGGGCAGGCGCTGTTTAAGTTTGTGTAGTCGATACACATCCTCCAGGTCCCATTTTTCTTCTCGACCAGGACTGGGTTTGCCAGCCACTTGGAGTATTTGATTGGCCGGATGAAGCCTGCAGCGAGTAGACGCTGCACTTCCTCGGCGATGGCTCGGCGGCGCTCTTCATTGAAGGGCCGCAACGACTGCTTGACGGGTCGCACTTTGGGTTCGGCGTTTAGTTTGTGCTCAGCGAGTTCCCTAGGGACACCATGCATGTCAGAGGGCTTCCATGCGAAGATGTCCCTGTTCTCACGGAGGAACTCGATGAGCGCGCCTTCCTAGGCTGGGCTCATGCCCGTCCCGATCGTCACCGTCTGGCTGGAGTTGCCTGGGACCAGCTTGACGGTGCGGGTGTGCGTTGTTGCCTCGAAGGCTGAGGTGTTGGCACCCTCCGAATTGGCTTCTTGAGTATGGTGAGGTCGTCGTTGTTGACCCCGCTCGCGTATTTGGCGAGCTCGTCGGCGTGGTTGGTCTCTGTCGCGATGATGGCGTCGGCGATTTCGGCTCTTTTGGCCTCGCACTCGGCAGCCATGCCGGGGTCGCCGTTGACGGTGATGACGCCGCGCGGCCCGGGGAGCTTCATCGCGTTGTACGCGTAGTGGGGCGCTGCCATGAACTTGGCGAATGCCTGTCGCCCGAGGACGCAGTGGTAGGGGCTGTCGAAGGGTACCAGCTCGAAGATGATCCGCTCGGTGCGGAAGTTTGCTGGTGTGCCGAAGGTGACTGGCAGCGTGACCTTGCCGATCGGGTACGCCTTCCGACCGGGGACGATGCCGTGGAATGTGGTGTAGGTCGTTTCGACCATCGACTGCGGGAGCCGCAGTCGCCTAAAGGTGTCCAGGTACAGGATGTTGATGGAGCTGCCGCCGTCCATCAATGTTTTGGGGAGCCAGTAGTCTCCCACCTTAGGCTTGACCACCAGGGCGACTCGGCCTGGGTACTCGATGCGTGGCGAGTGGTCCTGGCGGCTCCAGGTGATGGGTTGCTCTGACCAGTTAAGGAACTGGGGAACGTCCACCTGGGCCACCGCGTTGACGGCAACGGCGCGGGCGATGACCTTCTTCTCGCGCTTCGTGTTGAAGTCTGTGAAGGTGTGGAGCGAGCCGGCCACACTGCCGAATTTTCCGCCGTTTGGTGGGTTGTTGTCGGGGTCCTCCCGTGCTCGCCGTGCCTTCTCAATCTCCCTGAGAGTGTGGCAGTCGGCGGTCGTGTGCGTGGCGGGCTTCCCTTCCCTGTTGTGAAACGCACAAGGTTGGTTAAGGAGGGCCGCGGGGTCGAACCTTGGTTTCGCCTTGTAGTTGCCGCCGTCGCGGCGTTGCCCTCCGTCGCGGCGGAAGCTCTTGGGCTCGCACTGCGCGTGCCCGGCGTTGGCGACGAAGTCGACTCGCCCGTCACTGCGGCGCTTGCCGGTGAGGCGAGTGTTGCTGTAGCGTAGGTCGGACCGCCGTCCGTTGTCGTTGCCGCTCGTGCGGTGTTGGCCTCCCGACTCGTCGTCGGTTTCCTGGTTTGGATCTTCCTCCGCGTATCTTTTGGCGATCTCGAGGAGGTCCGGTATGTTGTCGAGTGTGCGAGAGTGTCGCTTGAGCTTGGCAACCAGGGGCTCGTAGCGGCACGAGGTCTTGAAGCAGTGGATCGCGGTGTCCGGGTGGATGCCGATCGCGTTGTACCATAGCTCTTGCCACCGCTGGACCCAGTTGCGGGTCGACTCGCGGGGTCCCTGGATGCATCGTTCCAGGTCCTCGATGGTGGTGGCACGCGTGTAGGAGCACTCGAAGTGCCTGACGAAGGCATCTCGCATCTCGTCCCAGGAGTCGATGCTATCCTGGGAAAGGGTGTTGATCCACTGCCTGCACGTTCCCTCCATCATCAGGGGGAGGTAACGGGCGGCTAGCAGGTTGGTGTGGCCAGCGATCCACATTGCCATGAGGTAGGTGTCTAGCCACACAGAGGGGTCGTACGAGGGGTCGTACTTCTCTATTTCCTTCGGCGCTTTGAAGTTCGCCGGATATTTTTCGCCTCGGATCATCGGTCCGAAGCACCGGGGCCCGAGTTGGCTTAGCGACCCCATTGGCTTGCCGTCGCGGCGATTGGTTAAGGTGTGTTGCAGGTCGTCGGGCTGGCGTGCGCGCCAGCTTTGGTTATTGATGATGTGGGTGCGGGCGTTGACGGGCTGACCGTTGGAGGCGACGAAGTTGGTTGCTGGCCTGGGGTCGTTGGTGGAGAGTGCCGCATTCGCGGGTCGGTGTTGGTGCTGAAGCGGTTCGGGTGGCGGGCAATTGAGGGTGTTTGCCGCCAATGGGCGGCCGCTTGAGGCCGCTCTGCTACCCGAAGAACGCGAGTACACCCGACCCTGCGAGTCGGCGTGTGCGTTTTGCTGCTCGACCGCTTTTGCGAGCAGGGCCCTGACGTACTGGATCTGTAGGGCGCCGTCGCCGGTGGCCGTGATGTTGTCGGCCGCTGCTCGTCCTGCCACGAGGTTGTCCATCGGGGTGGAGAACAGTGGTAGGCCATTCGCGTCTCGCTCCCGTGAGGAGACCACTATCCGCGGTTGATCCCTGGGAGGTGTGCGGTTGGGTGGAGGTGAGGCGCCGTTTGCCGCCGACCCTGGTAGGGGCCGGGCGCTTCCTCCTGGCGGCGCGTTCTCGCAGATCGCGCGCTCGGCAACGCGGGCCGGGTCGTTCTCGTCGTCGAAGTTCAGGGCGCGCCCCTGGACGGTGGGGTTTAGGCGCGACCTGATTTGCTGCTGGTGGTAGCGCGACAGCTCCTGCGCCGTCACCTGCTCGAGGCAAAAAAATTCGCTCTCGGCTTGCTCCTTGAGGACTGCCTCCGCCAGCTTTAGGCGGAGTTCCTCGACCTCCATTGCCGTGGCGTTAGGAGGGATCGGGGTGGAGAAGGGATCCTCCGGCGGATCGGTGCCAGTCGCCATGTAGGTCGCGGCGTGGCGACTGGTCCCGTCGCGGAGATCGACGGAGTTTTCCGATCCGGAGTCAAAATCGAAGATCCCAAGGATGGAGGGGTCCTCGAAGTCTCCCACGTTGGAGACCTGGGTGATGGAGCCCGTGGGCGAAGCTGCGGTGATGGATCCGGCGAGTGATGCCGGGGTCGCCGAGTCGGCGTCGGCGTCGTCGTTGAGGGCCGAGTTGTACTCGGAGGCGAGGCGATGGATCGTGCGTACCTGGCTCTCGGAGAGCTGGTCGCGTGGCGGCGACTCGCGGATGCGAGCCGAGTCCTCCGAGACGATGACGTCGGTGAGGCCGACGAAGAGGCTGATCGTACCGATCGGCAAGATCATGCTGTGCGTAACGGGTCGCGCCGCCGGGACGTAGCTTCTCGGCAAGATCTGGAGCATCTCGCCGATCGCTATCATGCGGCCGGTGGCGACCGTCTCGTTGATGGGCAGATTGGATCTCGCCGCAGAACACCGGCCAGACCGGCCAGGCCCCATGGTGGGCGCCACTGTCATGGGAATGGTCACGGCAGATGTTGCAATCGGCAGCGAGTAGTAGAACGAAGGGCAAGGGCGGCCAGCCATCTGCGGTGCGAGATGAGGGCGGAGACACAGGGTTTTACCCAGGTTCGCCCCCCCCCGGAGGGTAAAGACCTACTCCTGCTAGATTGTATTATGGTGGAGGTACAATGGGGCGAGCTCGAGGACTAGGCGGCGAGTCGCTTGGGTGTATGATGGAACATACGTTTACACGCCCTGTAGGGAGGTTTATGTAGACTCACCCTCCCTAGGGTTTACAAATCTCAACCGAATCTGTTAAGGTTTCGGTACTCGTTTAACCTAATCTGACTGGGCCTATCTACTCTCCTGGGCCTTCAGCTTCCAGTCGCTTGGATCCACGCCAGGTCTTGATCCAGTCGCCGTCTTGCAGGCCCACTCGCCAGGTCGTGGGCCAGTCCGAAACGTCCTGCTGGGTATACCCCGGTAGGCATATCCCCATCAGCGCGCACGATCCCCTTCCCGGCCTCGCTTCCTTGCTCGCCAACTCATCACCCTGACCCCACCCTG
Organism: Avena sativa; assembly: GCA_916181665.1. Classification (NCBI taxonomy): domain Eukaryota; kingdom Viridiplantae; phylum Streptophyta; class Magnoliopsida; order Poales; family Poaceae; genus Avena; species Avena sativa. Next base: position 386,659,260 of record OV702297.1, on the reverse strand, counting down.
CCTGGCCCTTCTTCCACTTGACCCCGCTCCCTCGCACGCACCTCCCTCCACCCCTTCCCCATCATGATACCCACCCCGCCGCCACTCCCCAACCAGAGAAAGCTTTCGTTACCGCCGCTAGAACCCTAGGCCGCACCGCCGCCTCTGCTCGCCTCTCCCTGCTCGCTGGTCCCCCCGCCAGCATTTCTCCCTCCTTGCGCCACCCCTCACGTCGAGCCCGACCGCATGCAGCAACCCACCATGGCCGCCGCCAGGCACCACAACCCATGGCCACCGTTGCCGCACACCTTCCCCACCTCTGTGAGCATCTCCTCTGCCTTGTTCCCTCCTCTCTCGCGCCCACCACCGCGGTTCCCTCTGCCACCACGAATCGCCCCCGCCTCTGCCTCTAGAGCTCTTCCCCATCGGTGGTCTCCTCGCCTCGCCGCGGTCGCCTGCTATGACCGACGTTGTAACTCTCTGGCCACCGTCGCCCCTCCTCTCTGTGTGGCTCCCATGCGCGGGCACCTATGCCTCCCCGTCTCGGCTGCCTGTACCTTGTTCCTCGCATGGCACTCAACTTCCCCTGCGACCCTATGATGATGTTGTCCCTGCTATTTACGCCTTTAGGCCATGTGTCCTCTGGTGTTATGTTGATGCCCTTCATCGGGAGTGCGTTCAAGTGCCTATGCTCAGATGGTGAAAATAATCCAGAAGAGGGGTGTGCTACTATGCTGTGGAAATCCTAGGTCGGAGCCGAAGAATGAGTTTATCCCCAAAGGTCGCCTGACATGGACACACGGTCGCCTTCACGGAACGCCAAGACCTCCGACACGGATATAAAAGGACTTCTATCGGTGCTGATGACCCAAAGATCTTCTTCACGGAGCTCCAAGATCGCCTCACGGATTTTGAAGCCCGTTCTCGGTGTCCGAAGACCAATTCTGTCGAGCCGAACCCCTAACCAAGATCGTTGGAACCATGTGTGATCCTCTTTCCGAGATCCCTATTTTTGATAAATATAAAATACCTTGTTGCATATAATCATTCATACTCGCATGCATATTTGTGTGGTTTGGGGGCATTATGTCGATTCACCTCATAATTAAATATGGATACCATATACAGGATTTTCTATTCTTATTTTGGCTCCATTTAAATTTGTATAGCGAACCGGTGCCATATTTTGCCTTGTTAAGACAATATTTAAATTGCAGGGTATCTAAACATGAACCATCTAATTAATTGTTGGGACCCTAGTTCCGCTTAATATTGCCTAATTGCATCGCACCTTTGTCATGTCATGCATCATGCTCGATATTTTTCCGTAGTAATAAATAGTGCGTCCGGTGTTTCTTTTAGTGCATTGCTTCTTCACAGATTAGACCGATGAGTTGATGCGAGTGTCGACTCGATCTTCGGATGAATCTCCGGCAGTGTTTCCCAAGCGAGCATTCTCCCTATTTCTACCTATTTTGCATTATAGTCTTTACTTCCTCCTGTTGATCTATTGCTATCTGTGTTGCGATGCTTTAGATTTCGTACCCCTTTATATATCCCTGCAGCCTTTATATTGCCTTGGACACCTCTATTTCCTATTGTTTGGGTAGACAGTTGGCTTTGCGAGTCATAGTCGCTTGCTCAGGTGCTGCTTCGCATCGTCGATGTTCCACTAATATTGGGGGTTGGCATATTCATAAAGGTGGAGATGATCGTGGTTTTACAACTGGTTAATTAAATATTAAAATTGATATAACTAATAAACAGGCTCCCATGGGTAATAGTTGAGATTTGATTGTTAACCGCCCACTTGTTTCCACCTAAGACCCGAGTTCTTGACACCTGTTCCGAGACTGAGCGCGCTAACCACATGTGGGGTGTGTGGGCACGCCTATTGACTTAGTACCTGATTTAAAAGTATTGTACTAGCGGCCACAAACTAGTTTAAAGTTTTCATGCCACGTTATGCCATGCATGCCATGTTTATTACATGTTGCTCGATAAGCGTTTATTATTGCGTAGGAGCGGCACTCTGTCACGGGAATATATTGTCCATAACCTCTGCTCATGTGACAAGTGTACGCAACCCTATGATACGTATGAGGAGGATTAGATATACCTCATACGGATAACTATTTTGGATGGCCCCTATGTGCTTGCTTTGGGTCTGGGAAAGCGTGTGTCCTAGGCCCCGCCGACATACCGATGGAAGTATGTTAGTTGATCTGGCAACAAGGGTCGAAGTGCGTGTGAAAACTTTGGTGCACACATGCAGGGTTAAATCTTTTCGAAAAGCCATGTCCATGGTTATGGACGACTTGGAGCACAATATATCGATCATAGACAACTATAACTAAAATTTACTGTTATAATATGACTTGTATCTGATATGACTAGTAAGTTGGATAACCACCATGGAAAGAATGAATAAAACTGCCAACCGTGTGAGTTTCCTCAGCATGACTTCCTCGTTTGGTCTCGAGGGGGAAATACAGGATGGGTATGTTTGGTGGAAGTATCAGGTTGGTTACACATATGTCTTTCTTATCTCTCTCTCTGATAGTCGATAGTTGTATCGAGTGTATATAGGTTGTTTAGTGCATGATACGCTGCCTCTTCAGTCCACCATACCTATGTAGGCGAGAGCCGCCGAATTCTAAGTCTCGTCGTGTACGAGCCTTAGTACTGTCCGCTCTCTTTTTCCTTTGCGCTTTGCTGACACCCCTTCTGTTGAGAAGGTTTGAGATCGACGTTGTTAGCAGGGTTACCCTTCCGGCTTGGCCTGGGCAGGGTTATGGACGCTATTGGTTATTCTTTAGGGCTCTTAGCCCAATTTGCATCTTGTCCGTACTCGGACGTTGTATCATTTTTAAGGTGATTTAGAACTTTGTACTGTATATCTGTATTCTTGACTCATAGAGTAATGTTATAGATATATGTTCTATGGGTTCCATCATGGACTAATGTGTAATGGTATTACTTTGTTTTCCACCCGCACGAAAGTGCTTGGTGAGCACCTTTGAATCGTTTCTATGCGGGTTTGGCGAAAATCACTAAAACTTGCATAGAGCCAATCCGAGGGTGTTACATTAGTCACGGGGATCCTATACCACATTAGGAGTAAAGAGAACTTGTCGGTAACGAGATTGAACTAGGTATGATGATACTGACGTTTGAATCTCAGGAAAGTAATATATCATGAGACAAAGGGAATCAGATACTAGATTAATTGAATTCTTGACATTATGGTTCAACCGATAAAATAACTTCATTGAATATGTGGACATCCCTGTTCCCGTTAATGGTTATTGATTGGAGAGGTGTCTCGGTCATGTCTGCGTGTTCTCAAACCCGTAGAGTCACACACTTAACGCTTTGGTGTCGCTAGTTTTCGTTGAGATTATATATGGTGTAATCAAGTGTTTATTTCGTGTCTCGGATGATATCCTTGATATCATGAGGAGCTTCAGAATGGTCCAGAGGTAAAGGAAAAGTATAGCAAAATTACTTTAGGGTTTCGGGAAAAGTTTGGAATATTTATGTGAGCCATAAAATTCTAGAATGTTCCCTAGGGTCCACATGTGGGGTCCACCTGCGAGGAGGAACCACATGGGCCCGAGCAGGGTGTTGGAAATGCCCTAAAGGCAAATAATAATATAGATTATTAACATATTTCATTAAGTTCATAGTAGGTTTTATATCATGCTATAACTATATTGATAGGAACGTCAATACACGTGTGATATGTAAACCACTAGAGTCCCTGGTGATCCTCTAGACACTAGTTCATTGGTCCATCGATGATCGACATTTCCCGATCATGGATATTTATGTTAGTTGATAATGGGTTCATTCAATTAGGTGAATGAAAGTGATGGAAATACCCAACACAAGAATTGTAACACGATCAAGTAACAAAGTTCACCATAACAATGACTGGAAAACGTAGTAACCAATTCCTTAGACCGTGGAACCATATTTAATCATTGTCACCTGAGAGTGCCTTGTTTCCATCAAACGTCACTTGGTAAAACGGTGATCATAATGGTGTCTTTAGGTATTTAGGGGGGAATGTAGAGGCGTATGTGTCAAGAATGTAGAGATACTCTGGGTCCACTCGAAGACATGACATCCATAAAGATGCAGCGCGTGACTAGGTCACGGGGATGGCATAGCTCGAAATGAGTAAAGTTGTACTTGTCGGTAACGAGATTGAACCTAACATGGCGATGTCGTTGATCAGGTCTCAGACAAGTAAAGTATCAAAGTAACAAAGGGAAAAGGACTCTATGTATAATGGTTCAACGACAAAGATTCTCGTGGAATGCAAAGGGGTCATTATGGCATCCAGGTCCCGCTAATGATCATTGGTTCCAGAGGGGTCTCGACCATGTCTGAAGTGTTCCCGAACCGTTAGGGTAACACACTTAAGGGTTTGACAATGCTTTGAGATCATTTTGGTATTATAGGAATCACCAAAGAAAAGAGAAGGGGAATCAGAAGGGTCCCGAGAAAGTACGACGTATGTCCGGAGTTATCTGGAAGGAGTTCTGATACAACATGAATTAAATAATATATAATATGTTAATTATTGAATTATACATCTATTTATATTTAATATAATTTAATGTGCAGTCCATGCCTAATGTGCTAATTTCCTAAGGGAAAAAGACCCAAGAGGGAAGGCACCCAAAGGGGAGAGGGAAGGAGTGGTCGGTTGGACCCCTTGGTTCCCATGTGGTTCCCAAGGAGGCCTTGGTAGGCCATCCAAGGTGTCCTCCCACCTCCTCCTCTCCTTTAGTCTCATACTACCTCCGTTCCATAGAATAAGGTCTATAAATTTAGTCAAAAGTCAAATAGTGCAAAGTTTGACCAAGTTTATAAAAAATATATCAATAACTATGAGAATAGATAGCTACAGTACGAAAATATATTTCATAATGTATCTAATAAGATTGATTTGATCCTGTAGAGGTTTATAGTTTTTTCTAAAAGTTTGGTCAAATTTTGCAATGCTTGACTTTTGACTAAATTTATACGCCTCATTCTAAGGAACAGAGGGAGTATTTCTTAGGCATTGGACTTGGGGGCTCCCCTCCCCTATATAAATAAAGGTATAGGGAGGTATTTAAACACACAAATTAATCCCAAGCTTTGAGGCTTCTCCATCCAAGTGTCCTCTCATGTGGCTCGGTTGACGTAGAGTCTGTTGGGAGACCCCAAGAGCAAGGTGTGATAAGCACAGCAGCAAGTTTTCCCTCAGTTATGAAACCAAGTTTATCAAACCAGTGGGAGTAAGGAAACATGAAACCAAGTTTATCAAACCAGTGGGAGTAAGGAAACAACTCCAAGGTGTTGCTAACAACTTGGAACCTGCACAACACAAACTCAATACTTTGCCCCAACTTACAGTGAGATTGTCAATCTCACCGGTTTGCTGAAAACAAAGGATTAAACGTATAATATGGAAGATAGTAGTTGCTTGCAGAAAGTAAACAGTAACAGGGTAAACAGTAGATGGTGAATCAATGATAAAGGAATGGACCGGGGTCCATAGTTCACTAGAGGTGTTCTCCTTAAGATAGATAGCATGGTGGGTGAACAAATTACAGCAGCGCAATTGACAGATTGAGAAATCACAACAATGCATATATTAGACTCTTGACTCCTATGAGATTTGATTGGGCATTACAACATAATACATAGACCGTAATCCAACTGCATCTATGACTAATAATCCACCTTCAGGTTATCATCTGAACCCCTTCCAGTATTAAGTTGCAAGTAATAGATAATTGCATTAAGCAATGTGTGTAAAGTAAACAATACAATTGCCCCATGGACAAATGATTGTTGTTTTCTCCCTAGTAGAAACAACACATCTATAACCTTAGAGATTTCTGTCACGTCCCCAGATTACTAGAGGCATGAACCTACTATCGAGCATAAATACTCCCTCTTGGAGTTGCAAGCATCTACTTGGCCAACGCATCTACGAACAACGGAGAACATGCAAGATCACAAATAACACATAAATGATAGAATCAATAATCAATCTGACATAGTATCTCAATATCCATCGGATCCCCGCAAACACAACATGTATGATTACAAATAGATGATCTTGATCATGAACGGAGCTCACAAGATCTAAACATGATAGCACAAAGGAGGAGAAACAACCATCTAGATACTGTATGGACTCATAGTCCAAGGGTGAACTACTCACGCATCACTCCGGATGCTAGCATGGTGATGAATAAGTCCTCTGGGATGATCTCTCCCCTCTGGCAGGGTGCCGGGAAGAGCTTCAGATCCCCCGATCTAGGGACGATGGTGGCGGCTATGGACTGTTTCGTGGATATTTGATCGGGTACTTAGGGTTTCTGCATCAGGGTGCTTTTATAGGCGAAAGGGCAAGGTCGGTGGGCGCCCAAGGGGCTCACACCTAGGGCTGGCGCCGCCCTAGGGTGTGGCCGCCTCGAGGCCCCCCTTCGGCTACCCTTCGGACTCTGTGTTCCTTCTGGTAAAATATTGACTTTGGCTTTTGTCCCATCCAATTCCGAGAATATTTCCTTTCTAGCTTTTCTGAAACCAAAAACAGCAGAAAACAGGCAACTAGCACTATGGCATCTTGTCAATAGGTTAGTTCCGGAAAATGTATAAAAATACCTCAAAGTGTAGACAAAACACAAGAAAGTCGATACTAAACAAGCATGGAACATCAAAAATATAGATACGTTTACGACGTATTAAGCATCCCCAAGCTTAACTCCTGCTCGTCCTCGAGTAGGTAAGTGATAAAAAGAATAATTTTTGAGGTGGCATGCGCCATCACAATCTTGATCAAAATATTTGTAAAGCATTGATAGCTGAGATCAAAGTACTCTAAACATGAGCATGAAAGATATAGTTCTAACCATACGACATAGCAACTATGTTGCAATATGCAAAGGTACAAACAAAATAGCATGAATAACAATGCATTGAAAGACATTTGTTTATTTCACATATAGAAAACATAGCATGTGTGGTATTCAGCTTGTCCTTCATGGTGTAGCAAAACATAAATGCATAGGACACCTTCGAAGTTCATAAGGGTCACTAGATACAAATAGTTCAAGAACAAGCAATATCAACATTATGAATCAATCAATAAGTTTTGGGACAATGAACATAAAACTAAGAATGACAACTATGCTCTCTTAATTGGTGCATAAAGATAGAATATGGAGACTCAACAAAAAGTAAGAAGAAAGGCCCTTCATAGAGGGAAGCAGGGATTTCAAGTTTCATAAAGAGCTTCCAAAAATTATGGTACTTATTAGCTTTCAGCTCTCATTGCCCCTATCATTGGCATCTTGAAGTGATTAAGGTTAAAGTGACAACAAATATGAGTATATGCTTGACAAGCTATAAATTGAAAATCTCATGCCCCTTGCTTATGAGTATCGAACCTCATGCTACTCAACTTTGGTCACAAGTAAGTTCTTGTCATTGTAAGTATATGTGTATCATAGAGAACCACCAACTGGATACCCCTTGCCTCATGACACATGAGCTATCCCATATCAAAATGACAAGGCAACATACAATGAGCATCTCAACGATCTTTTTATTTGCTATTTGCATAGGTTTTTATTGAGGATGCTTCACATAATGTTCATTATGGTTATGTTGCAAGTTTCCACCATGATTAGGCATGGCTTAGGCTAGCTGCCTAGGCATTTCTCTAACACATATACAAACTCCATGAGCTTACAATCTCCCCTTTTATTTCACACCGCCGGGATCCATAAACAAAAGAACATGATATCAACTGAATAGAATAAGTGCAATGTAGAAAGTGTTCCCCATGAAAACATGGTTCTGCTAATTCACAACTTAATTTGCAAGCATATAAGCAACATAGATGGGCACAATGGTTCAAGTTTATTAGGTGCAAGTAAAGTGTGCCATCAAGTTCGTGAGAGCTTTAATCATTAATTTTTACATAACAAAAGTTTAATTTGGAAGATAGATAAAACATGAATTTACATGGAATGGTGTAACACACCATACATAGGAATTTATAGTGGAATCTTTGGAATAACTTGGTTTCTTGGGAGTTGGATACATGAGTAGATCTTACTCAGTACAAGTGGAGACTAGCAAAAGACTGGGAGCGACCAACTAAGAGAGCAATAATGGCCATAGTCATGCAAAGCGACAAAACATTATTAATCAAAGCATAAAGTGGTATCACAAGTCAAAAACTAAATGATCATAGATGCTAAGGTGACTGGTTCATAGTCTAACATGGTGTAAGCATGTGCCAAGTTAACCCAAACAAAGCATCAAAGGAGAATACCATAATATTATGCTTTTGTATGCTAAAACAACGCATGATTCTTTCAAGGAACATTAAGCAATCTCAAGTGTTTGGAACAAGTCATGCTACAACAATAATCACTAAGCATAAGGTCAAAGCCACATCTAGCATGACATGATAAAGTCTAAGCCACAGTCAAAACAAGCTCCCTTTTGTACCACTAATAGCATGAAACTTTCTACTCTTTTCCAACACCAATCAACTTATTTGAAACAAAATGCGAATGCATGGGTACAAATACTTTATTGCAGCAAACCAAACAAATGAAAAATAAAAACAAAAACTAAGACGCTCCAAGAACAACACAAAAGTGCATGAAACAATAAAAACGAAGTGTCTAGAAAGAGACCTGAGATTTTTATTGATGAAGAAGGGGATGCCTTGGGCATCCCCAAGCTTTGACGCTTGCACCTCTTGAATATTTATTGGGGTGAAATGGGGTGGCATCCCCAATATTGATCTTTTGTCCATTCTTCATCTCATCACATCATTCTTCCCCTACACTTGAAAATTTTCTTCATACAAAACTTCACACAATCTTCATTAGCAACATTAGTGTATTCAAGATAATAAGCCTTTGGGTTTAGTTTCAACACAAGTAAAACTTCCATTAGAACACAATATACTGTAGCAATTCCTTCTAAAAGCTCAAGTGATCAAAGAGAACTCAAACATAAACCGATAAGAGGCAAATACAAATAATGGCAGAAATCTGTCAAACCAGACCAGCAGGTAAAAACCGATTTCTTCAAAAACCTTCTGTTGCTAAAATCGAATTTTTTTGAACTAACTAAAGTTAGATAACAACATGGGGCATATGCTAAAAAAATTACAGATCAATCCGACGTACTGGGATTTTTCACGATTTTTTACAGTGAAGCACAAAAATCTATTTCGGGGCAGCAACTTTCCCAAATCTTACTTCCCTCTCATTAGAGGTTATTCTTGGCACAAAAACCACACAAAAAGGATAATGAGAGGTTATTACAGAAGTAATAACTTCCAAGAATCAATAAAATAAAAACCTACTAAAATTTGGGTTATCTCCCAATTAGTACTTTTCTTTAACACCTTTAAGTTAGGCACAGGAAGCAAGAATCAAGTATTTTCGAATGAAGAAACATTAAGATCAATACCAGAAATGTCTTCAACCAGGAAAGGTATCTCATCCAAATGAGTTCTAGAAGATCCTCTCACAATACTCTTGGGTTCATTATTTTCATCAAAAGGGTTTTCAGGGACAATCCAATCAAAATTATTTTCTAAGGCTTCATGCATTCCTACAAGTTTAAAAGGTATGATGATGGGGATATGCCGAGTGGGGTATACCCAGCAGGACGTTCCCTACTGGATCATACTCTCAGCGAGTGGGCCTGTAGGACGGCGACTGGACCGCGACCCAAAAGGAAGGCAGGCGACTGGAAGTTGAAGGCCCAGAAGTGTAGCTAGGCCCAATCGGATTAGGTCAAAAACCCTCAGAGTCCTTATCCAACTCAGTTATAGATCTATAAACCCTAGCGAGGTGACCATATATAAACCTCCCTAGGGCACGCATAGCACTTACATTCCATAATACACTCCATCGACTCGCCGCCTAGCTGCCGAGCTCGCCCTTTGTAATCTCTCAGCAATACAATCTAGCAGGAGTAGGTCTTTACCCTCCGGGGGCCGAACCTAGGTAAAACCTTGTGTCTTTGCCCTCGTCTCGCACCGCAGATGGCTGGCCACCCTTGCCCCTTGTTCTACTACTTGCTGCCAATCGCAACATCTGTCGTGGCCATTACCACGACATATGTGTATTTTAATTTCCTCTCCATTGGGTTTGGTTTTGTCCAACTTTTCTAGTGTACCCATAACATCTACACATGATCATAGCATATTAAAGTGATCAAAGACCTTTCTAGCTTCTTTAGCAACATCATTGAATTCCTTAAGCAAAGTTTCTAGAATAAAATCTCTCTTTTTAGTATCCTATCTTTAAGTTTAAGAAACATTACTTGCATCATGGGGTTAAGGTTAACAAACCTAGACTCCAACATGTGAACTAAAGATGCTGCAGAAATTTCATAATTTGGAGCAAGTTCTGCTAAGGATCTATCCTCAATATCCTTATGCATGCTAACATGATTAAAGAATTCTTCAATATTATCTTTCCCAATTATAGAGCCACTACCTATTGAAAGGTCTTTCAGGGTGAACTTAGGGATCAACATGGTGAGCTAAGAACAAGGTGACAACTAAAGGAAGAACTGATTTTTTTGTGTTTTTGATAAGAAAAGGCAAGCCAACAGTAACTAAAGTAGGAACTATTTTTTCGTGTTTTTGAAATAAAGAAACAAGCAAAACAAAGCAAAGGAAACTAAGCAAAACAAAAACAAAGTAAAGAGAATGGTTGTGAGAGACTCCCCTTGCGAGAATCTTCTTTTTCCCTGAAAGGTGACTAACGAGGAGGAAGAGATTGAAGTCGTCCTTATCTCCCCGGTAACGGTGCCAGAAAATCTTGATGTGGCTTGGTTGACGTAGATCCTGTTGGGAGACCCCAAGAGCAAGGTGTGATGAGCACAATTTTTCCCTCAGTTATGAAACCAAGGTTATCGAACCAGTAGGAGTAAGGAAACAACTCCAAGGTGTTGCTAACAATTTGGAACCTGCTGAAGGGAATATGTCCTGAGAGGCAATAATAAAGTGTTTATTATGTATATTCCAAGTATATGATAGATGTTTATTTTGCATGCTATAATTGTATTAATATGGATACATTAATACATGTGTGTTTAATAAACAAACAGAAAGTTCCTAGTTATGCCTCTCTCATAAACTAGCTCGTTGATTAACAAGATGATCAAGGTTTCCTGATCATGGACATTGGATGTTGTTAATAACGGGATCACAACATTAGTGTAATGGTGTGATGAACATTCATCCGAAGTATAGCATTACGATCAAAGTCATTGAGTTTATATTGCTATAACAACTTACGAAGTGATCCTAATCCTTAGACCATGAGATCATGTCAATCACTAACACCGGAAGAGTATCTTGATAACATCAAACATCACACCGTAACAGGGTAATTATAAAGATGGGTTCAGTACTACTAAAGTGTTATGTTGAGACCCATGGATCGAGAGTGGAATTTGTTCATCCCGATGATGGATAGATATGCTCTGGGCCCTCTTGGTGATATCACATTGGTTAGCTTGCAAGCAAGTGATTTGATCACTAGAATGTTATATCACGGGAACGAGAAAAGAGTACATGTCAATAACAAGATCAAACTAGGTATGGAGATACCGATGATCGAATCTCGGACATGTAATATATCACGCAACAAAGGGATTAAGATACTAGCGTAAAAGGTTCTCGCGATCACAAGAAAGTCATCGCTGAATGTGTGGGAGCCAGTATGGACCTCCAGGTCCCGATCTGAGAGGGGTCTTGATCATGTCCGTATTAGTCGGGAACCGTATGGTGACACACTTAAGAGACACCGACATCCATCTAGAGCAAAAGTTTCATGCCGGAAAGAATAACAAGAGCAGGAATTTATTTCACTAGATACCGAAACAGGTTTTCGGGTGAAATTGCAGAAAGTGTTTTTGCATGTGAAATGAAATACTGGCAAGGGGTTATATGTGAATGTTTGTCATTAAATTAATTGACAAAATTCTGAATAAATAAAAGGAGTTTTATTTAATGAGAGTTTGCATTAAATTTGGTGGAAATTTAATGGGAATTTGATTGGAGGGAATTGAAAGGCATTTTTGTGAGTGGAGTGTCCACCCACATGAATGAGGGGAGGGCAAGGGGAAGCCCCCATACACCGGCCACCCCCTTGGGGTCCCCCCTCTCCTATAAAAGGAGCCCCCCTCCTCACTTCTCACTCACACCTCCTCGTGAAGGATCTCTCTCCCCCTCTAGTATTTATCCCCCATGGTCTCGGACTAGCGAGATACATGTTCCCGGTGGCTATTAGGCAAGAAAGAGTTGTGCTTCCGCTGCATCGCTGGAGCGAGGAGGCGGAGGTTGCTCGGTTCCTCGGACGTGTGTGCGAGCACGGATGCACCGCTGATTTACGGTGCTAGGACTTCCTCTCGATCTTGAGATTGGCAAGAGATCGTCTATATCAACCACGAGTTTAACTTGTTGAGCTTTGTCGGTCTTCAAGGGTATGTTCTCTATGGATGTACATCCGCCTGTTGATTGTATCTAGTAGATAGATCTTGTAACATAGTTGTTCCCATTGTAGGATTTTTTTTTGTTTTCTATGCTGCGAACCCTACAGTGGTATCAGAGTCGGATCTATGCATAGATGCTTTGCACGGGTAGTACACATATGAGTATGTGGGCGATGATGATCATGTTATTGCTTCTTGATTATACTTTGGATATTGGTGGCATAATGGGATGAAGCGGCCCGGACAAACTTTACATGTCCTCGCACATGAGACATGTTCAACGCTTGACATGCAACTAGTTTTGCATAAGTGGCTAGCGGGTGTCTGTCTCTCCTACTATAGTCAATATCTAATTTGCAACAAGTTGTCAACAATTTGGTTATCCTCGTTGTGGTTCATGTTCGTAGGTATGAATGATTCTATCTTCGAAATCCCTAAGCCACGTAAAACTTGCAATGGATAAATTAGAGGCGTCTAGTTTAGATTGTTGCTGGGCTAGTGTCATGATATGGTGATGTTGTAAGTGGAAGTATAAGTTGATACTCTTACAACACACATAACATAAAAGTTCCATAGACCTTGGCCTTACACATAGAGGTATGATAGTGATCATACCACGATGCACTTGATGGAGATCAAGTGCAAGAACCATATCATTTCACTTATAAACATGTGATGTTTGATTGCATATTATATTGCTTGTTTGACGTTTTATTAGCATAATAAGATGATCCCTCATTTAGATATCAAGATAAGAATGTGTTCTTCCTTAAGTATGCACCGATTATGTTTCGTCGCTCCAAGACATCACGTGATGATCGGGTGTTCTTGGATCCACGGTCATATTTCGGGTGTAAGACAGTTACACACGTGAATACTAAGGTTCTTACTTGGTGAGCCTAGCATGTATAGACATGGCCTCGGAATACGGTCCGAAAGGTTAAGCATGAGTCATATGGTTGATATGATGCCCATTTGATGCTCACCTTTGAAGCTACACCGACTCACGTGATGATCGGACTTGGTGTAGTGTATTTGGTTCATGTAATCACCAAAAAGGCACGAGGGATGTCATTTTGAGTGGGAGTTCATTCTTAAATTGGATTAGTTGAACTCAATCTATCATAAACTTAGTCTAAACTTTACAAATTCTGTTGTAGATGGCACCACTTGCTTTTAATTTCAATGTGTTCATGGAGAAAGAGAAACTTGCAACGAACGGTAGCAACTTTACCGAATGGGCCATGAATTTGAGGATTCTCCTCTCTGCTACACAAAAGCAATATGTGTTAGAAGCGCCGCTAGGACCCCTACCGTTCGATGATGCCCCTGACAAGGAGAAGAATGTCTATCAGACTCGTCAGGAGGACCACAACTTAGTTCATTGTGGCATATTGTATGGGATAGAGCCAGAACTTCGAAAGCATTTTGAAAACGGCAATGCATTTGATACAATGGGTGAGTTGAAAATGATTTTCGACACACATGCTGCTGTAGAGAGCTACAATGCTTCAGAAAAGTTCTTTAGCTGCATGATGGAAGAGAACAGATCTGTAAGTGAGCATGTACTCAAGATATCGGGTTACACTGATAAACTTGTGTCCTTGGGAATAATGATTCCCATTGAATTAGGCATCCATCGTGTTATGCAGTCTTTGCCACCTAGCTATAAGAGCTTTGTGATGAACTATAATATGCAAGGCATGAAGAAGTCTCTCCCCGAGCTTTTGTCAATGCTTAAAACTGCAGAAGTGGAGATCAAGAAAGAACATCAAGTGTTGATGATCAATAAGACCACTGGTTTCAAGAAAGACAAGAAGGGAAAACGGAAGGGAAGTAAGGGCGGCAAGCCGGTTGCCGTGCCTGAAAAGAAACCCCGAGTTGGTCCTAAGTCTGATACCGAGTGCTATTATTGCAAGGGGACTGGCCACTGGAAGCGCAACTTCCCTAAGTATTTGGCAGACAAGAAGGCCGGCAAGGCAAATAAAGGTATATATGATATACATGTTATTGATGTGTACTTGACTAGTACTCGCAGTAGCACCTGGGTATTTGATATCGGTTCAGTTGCTAATATTTGTAACTCGAATCAGGGGCTACAAAACAAGCGACCGCTAGCAAGGGGTGAGGTCAAGATGCGTGTCGGCAATGGATCAAGTGTTGATGTGATCGCCATCGGAACGCTATCTCTCCACTTACCATTGGGATTAGTAATAAACTTGAATAATTGTTATCTGGTGCCAGCACTGAGCATGAACATTGTATCTGGATCGTGTTTGATGCGAAGTGGTTATTCATTTAAATCCGAGAACAATGGTTGTTCTATTTATATGAATGAAATCTTGTATGGTCATGCACCGATGATGAATGGTTTATTTCTGTTGAATCTCGATAATAGTGTTACACATATTCATAATGTTGATGCTAAAAGGATTAAACTTAATGATGATATATCCGCATATATGTGGCACTGCTGTCTAGGTCATATTGGCGTTAAACGCATGAAGAAGCTCCATTCGGATGGACTTTTCGAATCACTTGATTTTGAATCATTTGATACATGTGAGCCATGCCTTATGGGCAAGATGACTAGAATGCCGTTTTCCGGTTCAATGGAACGGGCGACAGATTTATTGGAGATCATACATTCTGATGTATGTGGTCCAATGAGTGTGTCAGCGCAAGGTGGATATCGTTATTTTATTACTTTCACAGATGATTTGAGTATATACGGTTATATCTACTTGATGAAACACAAGTCTGAAACCTTTGAAAAGTTCAAGGAATTTTAGAGTGAAGTGGAAAATCATCGTAATAGAAAGTTAAATTTTCTACGGTCCGTGGAGGTGAGTATCTAAGTTATGAGTTTGGCACTCATATGAAGGAGTGTGGAATTGTTTCACAACCCACACCTGCCAGAATACCACAGCAAAATGGTGTGTAGGGACGTCGTAATTGTACTTTATTGGATATGGTTCGATCTATGATGTCTCTGACGGACTTGCCACTGTCATTTTGGGGTTATGCACTAGAAACCGCTGCATTCACTTTAAATCGAGCACCATCTAAATCCGTTGAAAAGACACCGTATGAATTGTGGTTTGGAAACAAACCTAAGCTGTCATTTCTTAAAGTTTGGGGATGCGATGTTTATGTGAAGAAACTTCAATCGGATAAACTCGAACCCAAAGCGGAAAAATGCGTCTTCATAGGATACCCTAAGGAAACTATTGGGTATTCCTTCTATCACAGATCCGAGGGCAAGGTTTTTGTTGCCAAGAATGGATCCTTTCTAGAGAAAAAGTTTCTCGCGAAAGGTGTGAGTAGTCGGAAGGTAGAACTCGAAGAGGTTGTTGAACCTTCTCTTCATAGTATGGCGAGTAGCGCAGCGTCGGAAGTAGTTCCGGAGTTGGCTTCACCAATTGAAGAGGGAAATAATGATAATGATCATGAAACTCTGAAAAAGAGTACTACCGAACCTCGCAGGTCTAGCAGGACGCGTGCAGCTCCCGAGTTGTACGGAAAACCTGTTATGAATTTCATGGTTGATGAAATTGATGACCCTGCGACGTATGAAGAAGCGATGATGAGCCCGGATTCCAACAAATGGTTAGAAGCCATGAAATCCGAGATGGAATCCATGTACGAAAACCAAGTTTGGAACTTGGTGGACTTACCTCACGACCGAAAGGCCGTGGAGAATAAATGGATTTTCAAAATAAAAACTGATGCTGATGGTAATGTGACCGTCTATAAAGCTCGACTTGTTGTAAAGGGGTTTCGAAAAATTCAAGGAGTTGACTACGATGAGTCATTCTCTCCCTTAGCGATGCTAAAATCAGTTAGGATTATGTTAGCAATTGCTGCATATTTCGATTATGAGATATGGCAGATGGATGTCAAAACCGTGTTCCTCAATGGCAATATTGAAGAAGAGTTGTATATGATACAACCAAAGGGTTTTTTCAATCCTAATGATGCTAACAAGGTATACAAGCTTCAGTGATCCATCTATGGACTGAAGCAAGCATCACGGAGTTGTAATCTCCGCTTTGATGAGGTGATCAAAGAGTTTGGATTTGTCCAAACTTACGGAGAGGCTTGTATTTACAAGAAAGTGAGTGGGAGCAATGTGGAATTTCTGATATTATATGTGGATGACATATTATTGATCGGAAATGATATAGATCTTTTAAACAGTGTTAAAAGTTACCTAAACAACAAATTTTCAATGAAGGACCTAGGTGAAGTGTTATACATATTAGGCATAAAGATCTATAGAGATAGATCTAGGCGCCTAATAGGGCTATCGCAAAGTACATACCTTGATAAGATTTTAAAGAAGTTTAAAATGGACGGAAGTAAGAAGGGGTTCTTACCTATGTTGCAAGGCAAGACATTGAGTAAGACTCAAAGTCTGGCTACGGCGGAAGAAAGAGAGATAATGGACAAAGCCCCCTATGCTTCAGCCATAGGATCTATAATGTATGCCATGCTATGTACAAGACCGGATGTGGCACATGCTATTAGTTTGACTAGTAGGTACCAATCGGTCCAGGTTCGGAACACTGGATAGCGGTCAATAATATCCTTAAGTACTTGCGAAGAAGTAAGGATATGTTTCTTGTGTACGGAGGTGAAGAAGAGCTCGTCGCTAAGTGTTATGTCGACGCTAGCTTTGACACCGATCCGGATGACTCTAAGTCTCAATCTGGATACGTATTTCTCATGAATGGTGGAGCGGTTAGTTGGAGGAGTTCCAAACAACCCGTGGTGGCGGGATCAACAATGGAGGCTGAATATGTTGCTGCTTCGGAAGCGGCTCAGGAAGCGGTTTGGATGAAGGAGTTCATATCCGAACTAGGTGTGGTTGCGAGCGTGTTGTACCCAATGGTGATCTATTGTGACAACAATGGTGCCATTGCCAATGCCAAAGAACCAAGGTCTCACAAGAATTTCAAGCATATTAAGTGTCGGTTTCACTTCATCCGCGAGCATGTCAAGGATGGATATATAATGATTTGTAAAGTACATACGGATCTCAATGTAGCAGATCCATTGACTAAAACTCTCCCTAGAGAAAAACATGATCAACACCAGAACGCCATGGGTGTTAGATTTATCACTATGTAACTATATTATTGTCTCTAGTGCAAGTGGGAAAATGAAGGGAATATGTCATGAGAGGCAATAATAAAGTGTTTATTATGTATATTCCAAGTATATGATAGATGTTTATTTTGCATGCTATAATTGTATTAATATGGAAACATTAATACATGTGTGTTCAATAAACAAACAGAAAGTTCCTAGTTATTCCTCTCTCATAAACTAGCTCGTTGATTAACAAGATGATCAAGGTTTCCTGATCATGGACATTAGATGTTGTTAATAACAAGGTCACAACATTAGTGTAATGATGTGATGAACATTCATCCAAAGTATAGCATTACAATCAAAGTCATTGAGTTTATATTGCTATAACAACATACGAAGTGATCCTAATCCTTAGACCATGAGATCATGTCAATCACTAACACCCGAAGAGTATCTTGATAACATCAAACGTCACACCGTAACAGGGTGATTATAAAGATGGGTTCAATACTACTAAAGTGTTATGTTGAGGCCCATCGATCGAGAGTGGAATTTTTTCATCCCGATGACGGATAGATATGCTCTGGTCCCTCTCGATGATATCACATTGGTTAGCTTGCAAGCAAGTGATTTGATCACTAGAATGTTATATCACGGGAACAAGAAAAGAGTACATGTCAGTAACGAGATCAAACTAGGTATGGAGATACCAATGATCGAATCTCGGACATGTAATATATCGCGAAACAAAGGGATTAAGATACTAGCGTAAAAGGTTCTCGCGATCACAAGAAAGTCATCGCTGAATGTGTGGGAGTCAGTATGGACCTCCAGGTCCTGCTTCTGATTATTGATCTAAGTGGGGTCTCAATCATGTCCGCATTATTCGTGAACCGTAGGCTGACACACTTAAGAGACACCGACATCCATCTGGAGCAAAAGTTTCATGCCGGAAAGAATAACAAGTGCAGGACTTTATTTCACTAGATACCAAAACAGGTTTTCGGGTGAAATTGCAGAAAGTGTTTTGCATGTGAAATGAAATACTATCAAGGGGTTATATGTGAATGTTTGTTATTAAAGTAATTAACAAAATTCTGAATAAATAAAAGGAGTTTTATTTAATGAGAGTTTGCATTAAATTTGGTGGAAATTTAATGGGAATTTGAGTGGGTTTTTGAGTGGAGGGAATTGAAAGGGATTTTTGTGAGTGGAGTGTCCACCCACATGAATGAGGGGAGGGCAAGGGGCAGCCCCCATGCGCCAGCCACCCCCTTGGGGTCCCCCCTCTCCTATAAAAGGAGCCCCTCTCCTCACTTCTCACTCACACCTCCTCATGAAGGATCTCTCTCCCCCTCTAGTATTTATCCCCCATGGTCTCGGACTAGCGAGATACATGTTCCCGATGGTGATTCGGCAAGAAAGAGTTGTGCTTCCGCTGCATCGCTGGAGCGAGGAGGCGGAGGTTGCTCGGTGCCTCGGACATGTGTGCGAGCATGGATGCGCCGCTGATTTGCGGTGCTAGGACTTCCTCTCGATCTTGAGATTGGCAAGATATCGTCTACATCAACCATGAGTTTAACTCATTAAGCTTTGTCGGTCTTCAAGGGTATGTTCTCTACGGATGTACATCCACCCGTTGATTGTATCTAGTAGATAGAACTTGGTACATAGTTGTTCCCATCGTAGGAATTTTTTGTTTTCTATGCTGCAAACCCTACACCTTCACAACACAAACTCAATACTTTGCCCCAACTTACAGTGAGGTTGTCAATCTCACCGGTTTGTTGAAAACAAAGGATTAAACGTATAGTGTGGAAGATAGTAGTTGCTTGCAGAAAGTAAACGGTAACAGGGTAAACAGTAGATGGTGTATCAATGATAAAGGAATGGACCAGGATCCATAGTTCACTAGAGGTGTTCTCCTTAATATAGATAACATGCTGGGTGAACAAATTACAGTGGGGCAATTGACAGATTGAGAAAGCATAACAATGCATACATTGGACATCTTGACTCCTATGAGATTTGATTGGGCATTACAACATAATACATAGACCGTAATCCAATTGCATCTATGACTAATAATCCACCTTCAGGTTATCATCCGAACCCCTTCCAGTATTAAGTTGCAAGCAAAATATAATTGCATTAAGCAATGTGTGTGAAGTAAACAATACAATTGCCCCATGGACAAAGGATTATTGTTTTCTCCCTAGTAGCAATAACACATCTACAACCTTAGAGATTTCTATCACTTCCCCGAATTACTAGAGGCATGAACCTACTATCGAGCATAAATACTCCTTCTTGGAGTTGCAAGCATCTACTTGGCCAAAGCATCACGAACAACGGAGAGCATGCAAGATCATAAATAACATAGACATGATAGAATCAATAATCAATCTAACATAGTATCTCAATATCCATCGGATCCCCATAAACACAACATGTATGATTACAAATAGATGATCTTGATCATGAACGGAGCTCACAAGATCTAAACATGATAGCACAAAGGAGGAGAAACAACCATCTAGCTACTGTATGGATCCATAGTCCAAGGGTGAACTACTCACGCATCACTCCGGAGGCTGGCGTGGTGATGAAGAAGGCCTCCGGGATGATCTCTCCCCTCCGGCAGGGTGTCGGGAAGAGATTCAGATCCCCCGATCTAGGGACGATGGTGGCGGCAGCTACGGACTATTTCGTGGAGATTTGATCGAGTACTTAGGGTTTCTGCATCGGGTGCTTTTATAGGCGAAAGGGCAAGGTCGATGGGCGCCCGAGGCCCCCTTCGGTTGCCCTTCGGACTCCATGTTCCTTCTGGTAAAATATTGACTTTGACTTTTGTCCCGTCCAATTCCGAGAATATTTCCTTTCTAGCTTTTCTGAAACCCCAAACAGCAGAAAACAGGCAACTGTCACTGCGGCATCTTGTCAATAGGTTAGTTTCGGAAAATGTGTAAAAATACCTCATAGTGTAGACAAAACACAAGAAAGTTGATACTAAACAAGCATGGAGCATCAAAAATTATAGATACGTTTACGACGTATCCTCCTCCTATCTCCCTCTCTCTCTTGTGACCGCTGCCCCACTGTAAGGGTTGTGTGAACGAGAGAGTTCTTCACCACGGAGCACCGTCGTGCTGCGGGGATTCCGTATCTAGGAGAACTACTTCTGCAACCTCTGTTGGATCAGAGTTTGGGAGTCGTCGTCAAGTACCATATGTGTGCGACCCTCTACGAGGCGATGCACTTGTGGCGCTCGAGTCGTTCGAGCCATCGAAGTCATTGGAGCCGGTGGAGCTGGAGCTGGTGGAACCGTCCGAGTTCAGAACGACCTTAAGGTCGGCGTCGGTATGACTACATCATCCACATTCTCCCGAACGTTGACAAAGCTTTTCGGTCTTCAACTTGGGGAGTTCGCGAAAAGCCTCTCCCGTTACCACATTACTCCTAGATAGATCAGTGGTTTGCATAGGAAAAATTATTGTTTTCAGGCGCTAAACCCCGAACAAGGGGGCACCCCGTCCCTAGTGGGACAGGGCGCCGTAGTCAACCATGGCCCATGTGGCCTATGGTTGAAACCCTAAAGGGGGGCGCGTGGGAGGGGGGAGGGTTTCCCCTCCCTCTTGAGCTGCCGCCACCCAATTACTTGGAGGGGGGCCAAGCAAGGGCAACCCCCCTTGCGCCTTATGTGAGGGGTTTTCGGAATCGTTTTTAATATAAAATTTCATAAATGATAGTTTTGCATTTTGTCATCTTTTAAACAAAAAATGTTTCATGTTCATCAAAGGGCACTTAAAAAAATTCAAGTTTAGGTGCCGAAGCTTGAAATTAAAATTTGATGTCATTGTTCATTGTTTTAAAATTAAAAACCAACATTCGATTATTTCCTCTATAAGAGTTTGCAATGCAACGTTGGATGGGAGCCTTGTTGCACCATAATAGATGCAAAGATTCATATACCAATCCATTTCACACACAATCAAAAGGGCCAGATCGCCCCTAATTATCAGTTGGAGCAAATATAGGGAATACATGAACACTAAGTTTCACGAGCAAATGTCTACAAAAGAACATCTACTAGGTACAAATTTAACGATCCATTGAGTATGAATGTATGATCCAGCCTTTTGGCAAAGTAACTTATAACTTCGATCTGTTGGTGATTATTTGCCGTAGAAGAACCATAATAACAAACCTAATGAAAATTTTCGCCAACCAGTTCGTAGTGACAAACTGTGAAGGCAGAAGTGTTACAATCACCAACAAACTATATGTTGCTCAATACGGATACTAGAAGTATATTTTCTCTCGAAGATCCAGAGGATTAGGCGGAGGCTTGCCCTTCTGTCAGTTCTTCCTTTCGCACGGCAGCAGGAGCTCCACCGGTTGTCGGGCTGCAAAATAACCCATCGTTTCAGAGTTCTCCCGAAGTAAGACG
Organism: Avena sativa; assembly: GCA_916181665.1. Classification (NCBI taxonomy): domain Eukaryota; kingdom Viridiplantae; phylum Streptophyta; class Magnoliopsida; order Poales; family Poaceae; genus Avena; species Avena sativa. Next base: position 386,637,185 of record OV702297.1, on the reverse strand, counting down.
GCCTCAGAAAACCAGAAACTGTAAAAGTATATAAATGCACTCACAATCCAGCCATGACTTTGAATGCATCGTAGATCACCCACTGAGTACCGGTCAGGGTGCCGATCATGAGGATGCGAAGCGGAAGGCCGCGCGTGAAGAGGCCCCAGACGCCAAGGTTCTTGACAGCCTGATGGGAATCAGCAGGGAAGACAGAGAGTAATTACACAGGTTTTCGCAAGAGATCGAGCAGCAAAGTTGTGTTCATCAGATGGATCAGTGCTTACATCTGCAACGGTGGCGCCCTTGGCGTTGTTGAGAAAGGAGACGAGGTTGTCGGCAGGGTGCGAGATGGCGGCGCAGAAGACTCCGGCGACGTATCCGCTCCCGAAGCTCACGCCGAGCTGAACCGGCTTGCTGGTCTGGTCCTTTGGGGTGGGGATGAGGTGCTTGTACGCCATCTCCACGATGTTCTCGTACGTTGCGAACTTCATCATGGTGTCTGCAAATTTTTTGGGAAAGTTCAGTTTGGGAAGTTCACTTGCTGTATGTCTTCAATGCCAGGTGTTTCCTGAACATTTCTGAAAAATTATAGTCGTAACAGAAGAAGAAGCTTCTTACATGGAATCTGTCGCCCCCAAAGAGGAACCATTCCTCTGAACAGCCTGCAATTCAACAAACAGAACACCAGTTTACCATCCCGTTGGATCAAACCAAACCAAGGTAAACAACTAAACATAACAGAGGAAGGCTGATGCAATGACACATCGTACGTACCCTGCATAGCCTTCGGACCTGACGATCTTGGGGAAGCCGTCGCGGAGCCCCTTGGCGTAGCCGGGCTGCGCCTGCACCCTGACCTTGACGGCCTCCATGGGGCAGAGCGCGACGTCGGCGACGACCTCGGCGGTGGCGGAGCCGGCGAGGTAGACGAGGGTCTTGTACTTGGCGGCGTACTCCGGGCCGACCATGTCGCTGTACTGCTTCTTGAACACCTCGTACAGGCCGTACTTGAACGCGCCCTGCGCGCTGTACCCGAGGAAGGTCGGCGCCCAGCCCCGGTAGAAGCCCCGGACGCCCTGCTCCTTCAGCACGATGCCGAACGCCGACGACGTGCTCTTGTACTTGGCCGGGTCGATCTGCGATCATGGTTCGTTGCAGAGAATACAAGGTTAGTATTTTTTGGTCCAGCTTGCCGCACGGAAATTGGGTCAGGCGGCGTAGTTTGAACTTTGGACCCCTTGACACACCAACGGATGGGACCTAGTACCTAGAAAAGGAGTTGACACTAAGGAAAAATTCGTTCCACGTCACGGTCTCACGGATGGTTTGTTTTTTAATCATCTCTTTTGCACAAACTCCTGACCAAAAAAAATTGGATTCTCCTTTTCAGAAAAAATAAACTTCAGTGTTTTTCCTATTTTTCGGGATATTTGTAGGTTTTCAATCCATAGATTTCGTATGGATTGCCTTTGCTAGTATCAAAGTATCTACCCGTTGGGTTCATATCATAGAAATTAGAATATCCACTCCAACCTTTTTTAAGGCTCAATCACGTACTACCTTCATTCCATAATATTGAACCGCTAGAAAGTCTTATATTATGGAAGGAAGGGAGTAGCATCCATGCATTTCTTTTTGTGTGTTCTTCTATGTTCCAAACTTACTAGTCCTAGAGCTTTTTATTTTTGGCGTTTTGTAATTCCCTGTTTGCATCAAAGCAGTAAGTGTTATACTATTTTCGTCCTGAAATAAGTACTTGAATTTGTCTAGATTTATATATATATTACATGTTTTAGTATCTAGATACATATAAATATAGACAAATCTAATTCGAAGAAGCGAATATAATTTTCCTATCCATGTTTCTCAATCCTAATATGCAAAGAGGCACGCCAACAGATGGGGCCTGCTTCGAAAAAGAGTTGGCACTCCACGGGAAATTTCACTCCATTTCAACCAACCACGTCACGGAATGTGTGCCCACACGACAAGTCAGACTCGAGTTCCAACTTTCGCGGCAGCCAGCTTCGTTCGACAACGAAACACCCCAATAATTCAGGCCCAGCAGAAAAGTCCTCCCGTGGTCGACCCAAAGAAGCAAATGCAGAATTTGCAGCAAGGATTTCAACTCGTAAAATTCTATTGAATTTTACTACTCCACCGGAGCAAGCATCACTGCATCAGGGCAGGGTACGTGACTGCGTAGGCGTAGCGTACCTGAATGTTGCACTTGATGACATCCAGCGGCGTGACGGCGGCGTGGGTGAGCCCGCACGCGGCGGCGCCACCGATGCCGCAGGCCGCGTAGTACGCCGGCGAGAACATCTCGATCTTCCCGAACGGCGGCTCGCTCGGCGACCCCGCGCCGACGCCGCTGGCGCCCCTCCTGTCCGGCATGCCGGCGCCGCTGGACGGCGCGTAGAGGAAGCTCGGGAGCAGCGACTGGCCTCGAGGCGCCATCGAATTGATCCGCTGCCTTACCTCGGCGGCGGGCGGAAACTAAAATGTCACGATCAGTTCGTGAATCGCTCTTCCCGGTGGCTGGTTGGCTGGCTGGCTGCTAGCTTTAGCTCTGTGGTTTCCTGGTCGCTTGGAGCGCGCGGCCGCCATCTTATACGGAGAAGAACCGCCAGCGAGTGGGCGCAGCCGTGCTCATGCGCCTTTTGATCGGTTTGTTGACTGTTCGACGGACAGCTTGGGAAGGAAGGCAGTCCGCGCGCGCGGGAGAGGCGTGCGGAACTGCGTCTCGATCGTTGGGTTCTTTCGAGGAACGAGAGAGCCGATTCTCGATAGCCATGATGGAACCCGTTGCAACGGAGGGAGGTCAGTGTTTTGCCTCGCTGAATTGGTAAAGATCTCTAGAACCATGGAATCTGCCACGTTCCAAGATATATACGTGCTTTGACCATGCGCTGCTTTCCTTTCGTTGTGAACTTTTCTCCTGGTGGTGGACACAGAAACTTCTCCAAGCCTGGGTAAACAGCAAGTCCTACTTAAGCTTGTACTATTATTTTCTAATAAAGACATACTAAACGGCATGGAAATCGTACTCCTTCGTAAACTTTTCTTCGCTGCCTACGGCAGAGAATGCCGAGTAATGGCTATGGTCGTCGGTGTCACGATGCGTGGCATAGTACCAACTAGAAACATCTATCAGGCATCTTCGTCGGGCCGATCTATACGGTCAACCTAAATGGTCTATTTATGTCCGTTTAAGTCGGGGCCGGTCAATTTGGAGCCGTGGTCCGGCCTGTCCGGCCGACCGCGCACAGCGGTCCGACCTATTTGTCTGTCTTCCTCGTGTTGTCACCGGTTGACACCCCTCGTGATCGGACGTTAATGGCGACACGACATCGGCTGTCAGCGCCAGCGGCTTTCCGGGGCGAGAAAACTTCCTGCACATCCTAGTGCGTTTCCCGCCTCCGCCGTGGTCTATAAAAGACGGCCGTCGGCGCGGTGGAGACAACAAGCCCCAAAGCCAGAGCAAACCAGCTGCCGAAAAAGCGCCAGCCACCAGCAGCCATGCCTCTCCGCAAGATCGCCACATGGTACAAGATCCGGGAGATGTGTCGCACCCGCTACCCGGACGTGGAGGTCGACGAGGTCCATCTCGAGGCCACGGCGCTGGCCCGGCGCATGAGAGAGGCGCATGTGCTGGCCTTCGAGAAGGAAGGCGAGATCGTTGAGTGCGCGCTGCAGCAGGTGGTAGAGGCGACGGCAACGGTGGCCACCCAATGGGCGGTGACCAACGTACACCACGTGGCCGCCAAGGAGGCGGTGGCCATGGAGGCCGCATCAGTGGCTCTTCGCGAGATCCGTCACGAGGCAACCATGACCACGCTAGAGGAGGTGGCCAAGGAGGCCATCCGCGAGCTCTGCCACACCGCCAAAGTGCGCAGCGACGCGAAAGAGGCGCGGCGTGAGCACGTCGCCGACTCGGCGGCGGACGAGGAGCGCGTGGCTCTGGCCGCTAAGGCGGCGGTCATGTGGGGTATCGTCGACGCCGACGACTCGGAGGAGGCGGAGGACGACAACGAGGAGGGGGAGGAGGTGGACCAGCTGGAGGCGCCGCTCGCCGTCCCCGTGTAGATAGCGCAGGCGCTGGGCTGCGGCCCCAATGGTGCTCTGATTCCGGCTCCTTTTCCGCCCCTTCTCCGGCAGAGCTGCTCGCCCAGCAGGAGGCGAGGGACCACTGGGCCGCCGAGATGGACAAGGCATTGGCGAACCGGACGGTAGAGGACCGGCAGAAGCTGGAGGGCAGGGCAGTGGCTCGCGGCCTTTCTTACGGCCGCCTCCACGAACGCGTCCAGCAGCGGCCCATCTGGGCCGCTAGGGCGGTGCTCGACGGGGCCGGTGGCCGTGGGAACAGCGACGAGTAACCGCCGCGCCGTCCTTCTCCAGCAGTAGTCGTGGTTGTAGCCATAGCCGCAGGAGCAGGAGCATCAGTAGCAGTAGCACCCCTATTAGTTTAAATGACCTTTTTGTAACTGGCAGGGCTTAATCTAATGAAAAACTATCGTTAAGTACTAATGTCTCACTTACATGTGGGCCCGGGTGGCCAACGGGCATGACGTCCGCGTTGTCGATGCGTGTTCGGGCCGACGCAACCGAGTCCCGGATAGATGCATGAATGGGCGAGCCAGACGCGTTTTGCCGGATGGATCGGCCCGCTGGGACGCCCAGCGCGTCCGCGCAGACAGTTTCGGACACGCGCCGACTGTATGGATTGGCCCGGTGAAGATGTCCTAAGAAATTTGCTAGACCATGAGCTCTAAAGGGTCTTACAAAGATATTAAAATGCACACACGATCCAACCACTCACCCATATTAAACAAGTGCATCAAATAAATCGATGGATTCGGTTAGATCAGTACGCGAATTTTTTAGGGGAGATAACTGAAGGGTTTCGCGGCATAGTAAATCAAAATTTTCTACGGATGCGAACAGAGGGAAGCCAAGATCTAATCTAGGAGATGCAATCAACGAGAGAGATTGGATTAGATCTTCATACCCTTGAAGATTCGCACAGCGGAACGTTCGTCGGAACGTGGGTGATGTAGTCGTACTCGCTTCTCCTCCTCACGATCCGATCCGATCTAGCACCACAAGTGGCGATGCCTCCGTGAGATGCACACGTGCGGCACCTCGACGTCTCCTCCTTCCTTGGTCCAGCAAGTATGGTGGAGAGATGGGTTGGATCTACAACGCGACGGCGCGGTGCAATTGGTGGAGAATTTCTGCAGCAGGGCTTCGCCTACAAGCAGTCGGGAGGGAGAGAGGAGGGCAGCAGGGCGGCTAGGGTTGGAGGGGAAGGTGTGGGGGGTTGGTGCGCCCCCATCCCTCTATATATAGAGGGGTGGGCGCAGCCCTAGCCCCTCCCCCAAGCCAAGGCCGGCGGCCCCAAGGAGGAAGAGTGGGGGGCAAGGAAACCCCCCTTCTAGAAGCTCTATCTAGAGTTTAAACCTCTCTTGGCCGGCTGGGCCCTATGGGGCCTTGTACCCCTGGCCCAATGCGGCCAGGGCACTCCCTCATAGGCCCATGCCCCCTCCCGGAAGGTGGGGCCACGTTGGTCCCCTTCCGGAAGGTTCTAGAAGCTTCTGGTACAATACCGATTAACCCGGAACAATTCCGAACTCCAAAAACTGCACTGCCTTATATGAATCTTATTCTCCGGACCACTCCGGAACCTCTCGTGATGTCCCGGATCCCATCCGAGACTCCGAACAAAAACTCATAAACCAATTATCCAATCTATCCTAGCATCGAGACACGTTAAGTGTGTGACCCTGTGGGTTCGAGAATATGCAGACATGATCGTCTATCAATAATCAACAGCGGGGTCTGGAAACCCATATTGACTCCCACACATTCATCGATGATCATATCGGATGAACCACGATGCCAGGATTCAATCAATCCCATATATATATTCCCTTCGTCTCGTGATATTTTACTTGCCCGAGATTCGATCGTCGGTACCGTCATACCTAGTTCAATCTCGTTCACAGCAAGTACTTTACTCGTTCCGTAATCCGATATCACTTTGTGATTAACTCCTTAACCACATGCTTGCAAGCGGTGTTGATATCGATTACCGAGTGGGCCCGAAGTATATCTCTCCGACTTGGGAGGGACAAATCCCATCTCGATACATACAACCCAACAGATACTTTCTAATCACCTGAGAGACACCTTTATGATCACCCTCTCATAGGATGACGTTTGATGACCTCAAAGCTTTCTTCCGATACCAGGGAGTTGTATTATCTCATGGTCTAAGGAATACAATATTTGACATAAGAAAAGCTTCGCAAAGACGAACACGATGACACGATCTAATTGCTTCGCTTAGTTTGGGTCTGTCCATCATATCATTCTCCCAATGATATGATCTCATTATTAATCGACAACTCATGTCCATGGCTAGAAAACCTTAACCATCATTAATCAATGAGCTAGTCCATAGAGGCATACTAGGGACACGGTGTTGTTCACAAACCACACAAGTATTAAAGTTTCCGCTTAATACGATTCTAGCATGGAATATAAACATTATCATGAACAAGAATTATAATAATAACATCTTTATTATTGCCTCTAGGGCATAATTCCAACAGTCTCCCACTTGCACTAGAGTCAATAATCTAGTTTACATCTGGCAACAATCTCACACCCATGGCACTGAGGTGCTGATCATGTTTTACACGTGGAAGAGGTTTAGTCAATGGATCTACGACATTCAGATCTGTATGTATTTTGCTAATCTTCAGATCTCCATCTGCTATATAATCTCGGATTATATGAAACTTGCGGTTGATATGCTTGGTCTTTGGATGATATCTTGGTTCATTAGCGAGTGCTATGGCGCCAATGTTGTCACACAATATCTCCAGTGGGTCCAATGCACTTGGAACCACGCCAAGCTCGGTGATGAAGTTCCTGATCCAAACTCCTTCACTTGACGCTTCTGCAGCAGCCATGTATTCCGCTTCTACTGTAGATCCCGCGATCACGCTTTGCTTGCAGCTTCTCCAGCTCACGGCTCCTCCATTCAAAATATATACGTATCCTGTCTGAGATTTAGAATCATCCTTGTCGGTGTCAAAACTAGCGTCGACGTAACCTTTTACGACAAGCTGTTCATCACCGCCATAGACTAAGAACATTTCTTTAGTCCTATTTAGGTACTTTAGGATGTTCTTCACGGCTGTCCAGTGTTCCACTCCTGGATCACTTTGATATCTGCTCGTCAAACAAAGAGCATTGGACACATCTGGTCTAGTACACAGCATGGCATACATGATGGAACCTATGGCCGAGGCATAAGGCACTTTGCTCATAGCTTCCCCATCATTTACCGTAGCTGGACACTGAGCCTTGCTCAATATCTTACCTGACAACATAGGCACTGAACCTTTCTTTGCCTTATCCATTCCGAACCTTTTCAGAACTTTGTCTAGGTATGTACTCTGGCTTAAAGTTATCAGGCGTCTTTGTCTATCTCTATAGATCTTGATGCCCAATATATAAGCAGCTTCACCTAGGTCTTTCATTGAAAAACACTTGTTCAAATAACTCTTCACATCGTTAAGCATGTTGATGTCATTTCCAATAATCAATATGTCATCCACATATAGTACCAGAAACGTCACCGAGCTCCCACTCACTTTCTTGTAGATGCAAGCTTCGTAGCAATTTGGAACAAATCCAAAGCTCTTGATCACTTGATCAAAACGAAGGTTCCAACTCCGAGATGCTTGCTTCAGTCCATAAATGGAACGTTGAAGTTTGCATACTTTATCAGCATCCTTAGGATCGACAAAACCTTTGGGTTGCATCATATACAACTCTTCATCAATGTTTCCATTGAGGAACGCAGTCTTGACATCCATCTGCCATATTTCATAATCATGAAACGCAGCAACTGCTAATAAAATCCGAATGGACTTAAACATCGCTACGGGAGAGAAAGTCTCATCGTAGTCAACACCTTGAACTTGTCGAAAACCTTTCGCAACAAGCCGTGCTTTATAGACGGTAACATTACCATCCGCGTCCGTTTTCTTCTTGAAGATCCACTTGCACTCAACGGCCTTTCGGTCGCTAGGAGGGTCCACCAAAGTCCATACTTGGTTTTCGCTCATGGATCCCAATTCGGATTTCATGGCTTCTAGCCATTTCTCAGAGTCTGGGCTCATCATCGCTTCCTCATAGTTCATAGGTTCACTGTCTTCAACTAACAAGACAGTCAAGACAGGGTTGCCGTACCACTCAGGAGGGGCACGCGACCTTGTCGACCTGCGACATTCAGTAGCAGCATCGTCCGAAGCTTCATGATCCTTGTCATTAGCTTCCTCTATTGTTGGTGCAGGCGGCACTGGAACAATTTCAGGTGCTGCGCTACTCTCCAATTCAAGAGAAGGTTCAATAACCTCGTCTAGTTCTACTTTCCTCCCACTCACTTCTTTCGAGAGAAACTCCTTCTCAAGAAAGGAACCGTTCTTTGCGACAAACACTTTGCCTTCGGTTCTGTGATAGAAGGTATACCCAATAGTTTCCTTAGGGTATCCTATGAAGACGCATTTCTCCGCTTTGGGTTCGAGCTTGTCCGGCATCAACTTCTTGACGTAAGCTTCGCATCCCCAAACTTTAAGAAACGACAACTTAGGTTTAGCACCAAACCATAGTTCATACGGTGTCGTCTCAACTTATTTAGATGGTGCCCTATTTAAAGTGAATGCAGTGGTTTCTAATGCATAACCCCAAAATGATAACGGCAAATCAGTAAGAGACATCATCGATCGGACCATATCTAATAAGGTTCAATGTCGGCGTTCAGACACACCATTGCGCTGTGGTGTTCCGGGTGGCGTGAGTTGCGAAACGATTCCACTTGCTTTAAGATGCGTGAGAAAATCGTAACTCAAATATTCACCTCCACGATCGGATCGTAGAAACTTAATCTTTCTGTTACGATGGTTCTCCACTTCATTCTGAAATTCTTTGAACTTTTCAAACGTTTCAGATTTATGTTTCATTAAATATATATACCCATATCTACTTAAGTCATCGGTAAAAGTGAGAAAAATAGCGATATCCACCGCGCGTCGAAACACTCATCGGTCCGCATACATCGATATGTATGATTTCCAATAAGTCCGTTGCTCGCTCCATCATACCGGAGAACGGGGTTTTGATCATCTTGCCCATGAGGCATGGTTCGCATGTGTCAAATGATTCAAAATCAAGAGACTCCAAAAGTCCATCAGAATGGAGTTTCTTTATGCGCTTTACTCGACCTAGACGACAGTGCCACAGATAAGTAGTATTATCACTATCTACTTTGCATCTCTTAGCCTCAATGTTATGGATGTGTGTTTCACCCTTTTCGAGATTTAGAAGAAATAAACCATTCACAATAGGTGCATGACCATAAAAGATGTTACTCATATAAATAGAACAACCATTATTCTCCGATTTAAATGAATAACCGTCTTGCAATAAACACGATCCAGAAATAATGTTCATGCTCAACGCAGGCACATAATAACATTTATTAAGGTTTAAAACTAATCCCGAAGGTAAAACTGAGGAGAGCGTGCTGATGGCCATCACATCAACTCTTGATCCGTTGCCAACGCGCATCGTCACCTCATCCCTCGCAAGCCGCCGTCTATTCCGTAGCTCCTGTTTCGAGTTACAAATATTAGCAACTGAACCGGTATCAAGTACCCAGGCACTACAACGAGGGCTAGTAAGGAAAACATCAATAACATGTATATCAAATATACCTTTGATGGTGCCAGGCTTCTTGTCCGCTAAGTACTTCGGACAGTTGCGCTTCCAGTGACCCTTGTCCTTGCAATAGAAGCACTCAGTGTCCGGCTTGGGACCAGACTTAGCTTCTTCTCAGCAGGGGCAACGCGCTTGCCGCCGCCTTTCTTGAAGGGCTTATTTGCACCCTTACCTTTCTTAAAGGTGGGCTTGTTGACCATCAACACATGATTATCCTTTTTGATGGCCACTTCCGCGGCCTTCAGCTTTGCGAAGAGCTCGGTGATCGTATCAGTGGAACCAATCTGATTATGAGTCACTACAAAACTTTTGTAGCTGGGAGGGAGTGATTGCAGAACCCTATCAATCTTGAGCTCCTCTGGAATCGTGCATTCCAGTTGCTCAAGGCGTTGAGTGTAGCCCGTCATCTTAATGGCGTGCTCACTAACGGAACTCCCTTCCTCCATCTTGCAGTTAAAGAACTTCTCAGAGATCTCATATCTCTCAGAACGGGCCTGAGTCTAAAACATGGTTTTCAGTTCTTCGAGAATCTCAAAGGGCCCAGGATAGTCTTCAAAACGATTTTGAAGTTCCGGTTCCATAGCAAACAACATGGTGCTCTTAATCACACCATAATCATCTTTGCGCGACTGATAGACAGTTTTCTCATCAGTCGGCGCAGTTGCAGCAGGGGGGTCACCTAACGCTTTCCCAAGGACATAGTCCTTTTGACCGCCAGAGAGAATGATTCTTAGATTGCGGAACCAATTGGTGAAGTTAGACCCATTGTTTCTAAGCTTTTCCTTCTCAGCGAAAACGTTGAAGTTGAAGTTGGACTTAGCCATATGATCTACAGTATTTGCAAGTACAAATTAGACTATGTTCATGATAACTAGTTCAACTTAATCAAATTACTAGATGAACTCCCACTAAATTCAACATCCCTCAAGTTGTTTAGTGAACACGATCCAAATTCACCACACCTAATCCAATCTTCACGAGAAGAGATGTGGTTTCAATGGTGGACAACGAAGTGTCGATCATATCATTCATATGACTCATGCTTAACCTTTCGGTTCATGTGTCCGAGGCCATGTCTGTACATGCTAGGCTCGTCAAGTTAGACCCAAGTATTTCCGCGTGTGCAAAACTGGCTTGCACCCGTTGTATGTGAGCGTAGAGTCTATAGCACCCGATCATCACGTGATGCTTGGACACGACGAACTTTCGCAACGGTGCATACTCGGGGAGAACACAGTTTTTATCTTGATCTTTAAGTGAGGAATCATCTTATAATGCTATCGTCGTGATCTAAGCATGATAAGATACATAAAAGGATAAACATCACATGCATATAACTTTATGTGACATGGTATAGCCAATCTTTACGCAATGATCTCCATCTTGTGCGTTCCGGCATGATCTCCCTCACTCCACCATGATTGCCTCCACCACGAATAGCAACTACAACTATTGCTAACTACTTCGCGATAAAGTGAAACTATTACATGGTGCATAAGAAGTTGACACACAGGTCATACACAATTATAAAGACAACCATATGGCTCCTGCCGGTTGTGTACTCATCGACATGCAAGTCGTGAAACATTACAAAACATGATCATCGCATACATTATACACATCACATCTTGGGCCATACCATATCACAGAAAACACTCCCTGCAAAAACAAGTTAGACGCCTCTACTTTGTTGTTGCATGTTTTACGTGGCTTATGGGAGTAGATGCTAAGAACGATTCTTACCTACGGAAAGCCACAACGGTGATATTATGCTTGCCAAACTCCGGTGTTAATCCCATGACAACTATAGTGAAAGAAACTGACATCCACCAGCCGCATGTGTGGAACAAGCCACACGTCAAGTGCGGAGCCGGTCTCGCGAACGACGTCGCGTAAGGTTGGCCTGGACCGCTTCAATCTCACTATCCCGCGTCATAAGAAGAACACAAACAAGAGGCTTGCAACAGAAAACATCAACGCCCGCAACAACCATGTTGCGTTCTACTCGTGAAACACATCTACGCATAGATCTAGCTCTGATACCACTGAAGGGTTTCGCGTCATAGTAAATCAAAATTTTCTACGGATGCGAACAGAGGGAAGCCAAGATCTAATCTAGGAGATGCAATCAACTTAGAGAGATTGGATTAGATCTTCATACCCTTGAAGATTCGCACAGCGGAACGTTCGTCGGAACGTGGGTGATATAGTCGTACTCGCTTCTCCTCCTCGCGATCCGATCCGATCTAGCACCACAAGTGGCGATGCCTCCGTGAGATGCACACGTGCGGCACCTCGACGTCTCCTCCTTCCTTGGTCCAGCAAGTATGGTGGAGAGATGGGTTGGATCTACAACGCGACGGCGCGGTGCAATTGGTGGAGAATTTCTGCAGCAGGGCTTCGCCTACAAGCAGTCGGGAGGGAGAGAGGAGGGCAGCAGGGCGGCTAGGGTTGGAGGGGAAGGTGTGGGGGGTTGGTGCGCCCCCATCCCTCTATATATAGAGGGTTGGGCGCAGCCCTAGCCCCTCCCCCAAGCCAAGGCCGGCGGCCCCAAGGAGGAAGAGTGGGGGGCAAGGAAACCCCCCCTTCTAGAAGCTCTATCTAGAGTTTAAACCTCTCTTGGCCGGCTGGGCCCTATGGGGCCTTGTGCCCCTGGCCCAATGCGGCCAGGGCACTCCCTCATAGGCCCATGCCCCCTCCCGGAAGGTGGGGCCACGTTGGTACCCTTCCGAAAGGTTCTAGAAGCTTCCGGTACAATACCGATTAACCCGGAACAATTCCGAACTCCAAAAACTGCACTGCCTTGTATGAATCTTATTCTCCGGACCACTTCGGAACCTCTCGTGATGTCCCGGATCCCATCCGAGACTCCGAACAAAAACTCATAAACCAATTATCCAATCTATCCTAGCGTCGAGACACGTTAAGTGTGTGACCCTTCGGGTTCGAGAATATGCAGACATGATCTTCTATCAATAATCAACAGCGGGGTCTGGAAACCCATATTGACTCCCACACATTCATCGATGATCATATCGGATGAACCACGATGCCAGGATTCAATCAATCCCATATATATATTCCCTTCGTCTCGCGTTATTTTACTTGCCCAAGATTCGATCGTCGGTACCGTCATACCTAGTTCAATCTCGTTCACAGCAAGTACTTTACTCGTTCCGTAATCCGATATCACTTTGTGATTAACTCCTTAACCACATGCTTGCAAGCGGTGTTGATATCGATTACCGAGTGGGCCCGAAGTATATCTCTCCGACTTGGGAGGGACAAATCCCATCTTGATACATACAACCCAACAGATACTTTCCGATCACCTGAGAGACACCTTTATGATCACCCTCTCATAGGATGACGTTTGATGACCTCAAAGCTTTCTTCCGATACCAGGGAGTTGTATTATCTCATGGTCTAAGGAATACAATATTTGACATAAGAAAAGCTTCGCAAAGACGAACACGATGACACGATCTAATTGCTTCGCTTAGTTTGGGTATGTCCATCATATCATTCTCCCAATGATATGATCTCATTATTAATCGACAACTCATGTCCATGGCTAGAAAACCTTAACCATCATTAATCAATGAGCTAGTCCATAGAGGCATACTAGGGACACGGTGTTGTTCACAAACCACACAAGTATTAAAGTTTCCGCTTAATACAATTCTAGCATGGAATATAAACATTATCATGAACAAGAATTATAATAATAACATCTTTATTATTGCCTCTAGGGCATAATTCCAACAATAACTCGAAAAGGAAATCGTACATTTTCTACCGATGCGATTTAAATTTATTATAAGTGCATATTGAACCACAAGTGTTAGCACAATAAAAACAAGACAACCATATCTTGCACTTTAGGTGTATTGTTACGCGGTTAACTATGGTATCATTCCATAATAATATACTAATTAAGAAAGTATATTGATAAATAAATTTTAAAAAGTATAAATTTTTAATATAAATAATATTTGTTGTAACACACAACATTTAGATGTGATCTAACCAGTCTAAGTCACAACAATGAAAGAACTCACAATATACAGTCGGTGAACAACTCTTATTGTTTCCGCCAACTCCCTCCGATGGTGCTATCGCCGACCACTCTAACGCTTGTTGCCAACATTAGAACAGTTATATTGACCACACCCCTCCTTATCGCACCTATCGGGCTGATACCATAACACTGATGTGGACAATGTTTCTCCCTTAAGCTCCTCTGGCCGACCATGCCAGGTTGGGGTCAAGCCCCACTCAAATTTAGATCTTTAAAAGAATTCATTTGCATTTAAAAGAAAGAATTGAATTTTGCAGATTTGTAAGAAGCGCCCTAGATCCATAGAATTTCTTCTATCCCAACCCCCAAATAAATTTGAGTTCGCCTTTGATGGCACAACTAGATGCTACTAATCGGAAGAACGATAGTACTCTACCTAGTATCCCAATACTTGGACAAATATTCTGCCACAAGTTGAGAATGTGCACCATATTTTAGATTTTTTGCCACCTTGCTGGACAATTTGGAATTATAATTCTAATTTCCATGGCATTTTATTTTATTGAAGTTGTCCTCGCGTGGGACTAACTTTTATGTGCCTCCAATCCAAATCAAAGGGAGGGAATAAAGCAAAAAAAAAAGACTCACCGTCAGCATCCGACTATCTTGTGTCGCTCTTCTCGTAAAACCTAACTCCAAGGTGACATGCGGGAGCGGCTAGTATTGTTGAGCTCAACTAACTTGTATCAAAATCCCCAAATCTCCCACTATTTTGTTTTATTGTGATTATAGGGGTGCATCCACTCTAGCAGATCCCTTATATTCCACATATTTCCTTTTTTATTATCTTCGATCATGTTCTATTTTTTATCCCTCGCCACACACCCAGTCTACTTTTTCCTAGGGGGCCAACAGGCAGTGGCAAAGCTAGCCCAATATTTGAGCCTGTGCAAACTATAGTTACAACGCATCGCCCCAGTGTTTTCCCATCCAAACCACTTCATCAATCATAATATATCAAAGAAGCTAGTCAGCTGAGCCCGGGCAGATGCCCGGCCATGCCGGGCCCTGGCTCTGCCACTGCAAACAGGCCCCTCCCACATCTTTGGGGTCGCCACTCGTGGGTAGATATTCTCCCAAAAAGTCTCGTTCCGCTTGACACCTGCTGCAACACACGTGAGTTGTTGCTCCCTTCGCCGCCTCACTCAATAGTTGCTTTGCTGCCGAAGCTCATGGCTGCCGCTCCAGCCTATCAGTATCGCTCGGTCAGGTTTCGGGGCCAAAGGTGTTGCGTGCGTGGGAGCTTCTGTTGCCGGTGGAGGAAGAAGGTAAAGGGAAGGGGAGAGAACGACTAATGGGTCTCACTCGTGAGAAATAGTATGGAACATGTCTTCTTAAGATCTGGAATAGATGATTCTCCATTCGCCCCATAAGTGATATGTGGATCATATAGCTAGATTATAGAAAATGCATATGGTGATTTGTTAGAGTTGCTCTCGGGAACGTCCAGGCTTGCCAAAGCACAGGCGCCAACTCTGTTCGCTCGCCCACCAGCTCCCCAATGGAACGCCAAAATGAGCATTCGAGTTGGAACATAGAATCCGCGACACCATCTGTCACATGAGAGAGTTCTTTTGTCATGAAAATAAAATATAGCGCAGACCAAAATTATAGATCAAAAAATGGCATAGTAAAATGATCAAATTTCTTAAATAAGGTGCAAACTATTGTCTGTGAACCTAACTGAAATTAACTTAAAAATAGAGAAATATCGTGTCGGATCATAACTAAGGAAGTAAGTAATAAAGAACTGTGCTATCTAGGATACATGTCCTAGATTAGTTTTCCGTGGACACGGATAATATGACAACCTAGTCACGCATGCATGCATCCGATCTAGTCTCCATATAAGATTATTTTGAGTTCTAAACTTTAATTTTTTTTATCTCTTGAACTGTAATTCAAAATTCAGAT
This sequence comes from Avena sativa, assembly GCA_916181665.1. NCBI lineage: Eukaryota > Viridiplantae > Streptophyta > Magnoliopsida > Poales > Poaceae > Avena > Avena sativa. The sequence continues at coordinate 386,621,413 of OV702297.1, read as the reverse complement.
CAATTTTCATGGTTAGCTTTTTCGTGTCGAGATCTTCGAAATTAGATCCTATGTTAATATTTGAATAACAATTTTTTAAAATTTAGTTCCCAGATTACTAACACTTGGTTACCAGGTAAAGTTAAGATGGTTACCAGGTTAAAATCAAATGGTTATCAGAGGTTTTTGAACTTTGTTTCTCAACAATATAACCTTATATGATGGTAATATAGTATTTTACATGTTTAGAATGGATCAAGAACCTGCTTTCTGTATATATAAATCATTGTTATCATTAGAAACATGCAAAAATTATCTGGTGGTTGTGTATTATTTGGCCGGTAACTGTTAAATATCAATCTGGTAGCTATAGTACAATAATTTGGCAACTGGCAACAGAAAAAAATATCGTCAAAACATATTATGATGAGATCTTGTTTTAAAGTACTCGTCGAGTTAAACTTAGCAGTGAAAACGGATCATCAATTGGATTAGCGGTTTAAGAGAAAATTTATTTTAAATTTTTAGATCACAAAAAGATTCTTATATGCATGCATGGTCGTTGGCTCTTTAGCTTTTATAGACAGACTAATGACCACTCGTCGTATGGAGTACTACCGTGAGTCACGGGTCTTTATTAGATTAACCGAGTAATCAATGATGGAGCTTCATATAGGAATTCTCAACCAAAAGATGTGAGGACCGCAGTCACCCGCGTCCTACTTGGATGGCCCCCGCTCGCGCACAAGGTACGGCTTCAATCAGCTGGTGCTTTCTCTAATCCTCTCATGTATTCCAACGAATTGGTTCCAAATAGGTTTGGTTAACGATGATCGATCGTTCCATGACGACGGCTCGCCGGAGACACAGTTGTGGCACCACCCAGTCGAGCACCGCCTTCACGTCGGTCACCCTTGCGATCATAGCCTTGTTTTCCGTGACATGTGCAGCGTCGCCGGATCCGGCTCCAGCGCCTGGACCGACTGTAGCAGCGTCAGCGTCACCGGATCCGGCTCCAGCGTCTGGGCCGACTGTAGCAGCACGTGCGTACGGATTGTTGTTTTAAGCATGTTCTTCTGATATCTCAGCGGCAGTTCTATCAGTATCCAATAATCCGAGCTTTCCGTCTAAGATCATGCTAAATTGCCATGTTATATTTCATAAATTTAAGTTACATATCAAATTTTTCATCAAAGGCAGATTGATGTTCAGCACTTGCAATTTCTCTGCGGCTTGATTTTTTGTTTTCCTTTTATAGAGGAAGAGATTCGAAATCGATCACTAACTCAAAAGTTTCATATTTGTGATGCAGACGCTCTGTTTAGCTACATGGAGAATACCGCGAACGGGCCAGGCCATTGGGGCTCGCTAGAACCGGATTGGGCCATATGTCGTGACGGCAAAGAGCAGTCCCCGATCGACATCTCTAAGATGGAGGCCGCGCAGGACATGAGACCCCTAGAATACACATATACTGCCGGTGACTGCACCGTGCAAAACCAAGGCCACGACTTCGTCGTAATACTACATTTTTTAAAAAGAACTATAGTTTTTTTTCACCATTTTAAACACTGTGATTTTCTTCTTGACAATTTTGTTTTGTTTCTGTTCTCCGAACGTCGATCTTCTAGCTAAAATGGAAAGAAGGGAATGGCAAGTTGACGGTGGAGAAGAAGGATTACGTGCTCCAGCAGGTGCACTGGCACGTCCCCTCCGAGCATACCATCAATGGCACCAGGTGCGCGTCCGTCCATGCCAGAGGTTAGAGCTGAAAGACAACCTAAGCTAACAAGGAACCCCCTCCCTCCTAGCTAGTGCAAGATTCAAAGTAGCTACTCCTAGATTAATTTTTCAAATCTAATGTAAATCCGGATGTGAAAGATGCAAAGGATGAGTACCTTTTAAGCTTGGTAGAAAATCCTAGGTCTAGATAGAACAATGGCTGATATGACCTCTAATTACTAGCTACCGGTATCATGACAGGTTGGACATGGAGATGCACATGGTTCACCAAGACTCCAGCAAGGCCCGCGCCGTCCTCTCCGTGTTCTTCTCCAAAAGGCAACCCGGCGACCCCAGCAAACTGTTGACCGGTGTACGTACGCCGTCTCTCCCGCAAGGCGCGCGCCATTGTCATAGCGCTGATGTTTCATTCCATGGATATAATTCCTGCTACAAAAACTCACGGATAGAAAACTATGAGGCACTCTTAATTTATCGGAAAACAGTAGTACTTGAGGCGATTTTTTTGCATTTGCGCAGTTGGAGCCATACTTCAAGAGGCTTGCCCGCAAGAATAACATGGATGAGGATGTGACGGAGCTCGTGGATCCATCCCCCTGGGTAGACAAGACTTCGGGCTACTACAGATATGAGGGCTCCCTCACGACGCCGCCTTGCTCCGAAGGCGTTATTTGGACCATCATGAGCAAGGTATGCCAAAACGTCTTAGGTTGATCAATATGAGGTTAACAATTACTCCATATGAGCGTATTTAGTTTACTGGTGGACGGCCTCTGCCAGGTAAAACACGTAAAGGAGGAGCAGGTCAAGTTGCTGGACGCGGTCTCAGTGGTATGTAGGTGGTGAAGTGAGCATGCACGTGATCAAAAAACATACAGAGGAGCAGATCAAGATGTGTATTCTCACATGAGTTATAACGACCATTTGCATTGGACAAATCTTGACTATTTCCCCTTATTCTCTCGCACAGGTAGAGGAATCAAATTTTCGCCCGACTCAGAAGATCAATGGTCGAGTTGTTCGCTACTACGAAGGCGAACCAGCAAAGAGTGGGGAGGAGAAGGAGCCATAGTAGACGTAACGCTCTGCATGACCGTGGAGCTACAGCTCTCTCCGCCCCTTCCATCTGCTTCAACTCGAAGATTTGAGCAGGGACTAATTATAAGCACAAACTGAATATTTGATGATATGCACAAAAGAAAAAATCCAAGATAGGGAAATGATATGCCCATAGGTGAGTAGTTTCATCTTCTTCATAGCTAGTTCTACAACTTGTTGTTTTACCGGCGGACACAAGAAAGGACACACATCATGAATTTCTATGAGAATAAGGAGATGGGAAAAGGTTGGCATGTACAATGTTCTTAATATGGACCATATTACCGCCAGAGAATATATCTATGTTGGCTTGAGTAAAGATACCGCACCTGGTATGTACGCAGTAGAAGGTGCAAGGGGGTGATTTGAAAAGGATAATTCGATGGTTATCAATGGTTTCCAGAAATTTAGTATTACTCTTTTGGTAGTATATACGTATTACTCTTTTGGTACTCCAAGGGATACTAGAAACCAGATGGCATACATATAGGGGACTATGGAGAAACTATTCAATATGCGTAGTGTAAGTAAATACACCGACGAACGGATTAGCCAGTTTGATGGCTGGTTTTCAAAAATTTAATATGCTTAAGATTCTATAAATATGGATAGTTCAACATTCAGTATCTAATTGGTTTAATTCCGTTGCAGAATTCAAAATGAACAGTTTTTTGGCGGCAACAGTTCTTTCGGCGGTATACTAGTGGTTACCGCCATTGACGAAACAACTATCCAAATCGAGTGTGGAACTACTATCATCTTTCCTAAATTGGCTTTGTAATCCTTACGTACAATACACATATAATCTTTTGATACTCCAAAGAGATAGCTACCAAAACCAACAGACATGGAAAGTAAAAGACATCTCCAGTCCATACTAAACCAAACCACACATATTACTCATAGGGGGCTAGAGAGAAACTATTCCGAAAGAAATGTACTAAATTCACAAATAAAAGAATTGGTCCAAACTAACAGCCATGGAAAGTAAAAGTCATCTCCAGTCCACCTTATGGCTCCTAAATCAACAAATAGTGACAATAAAGATAATCAAGCCACCACATCATCAGACCACATTGATGTGCCGGTGTAGAATATTCATACACAAATTATTCACTAAGCAACAGAGAGAGGTTTAAGGAGCTTCTATGTACATTGATCGATCAAGATAGTCCTAGCAGGCTAGCAGCGAATTTTGGTCAACAAACTATCAGCCAGATGAATTTTAAGTAACCACATAACTTCGTAAATTACGCAAGGCTGCTAAACAGGCATCCTCCATCAACAATGGCAATAATTCGAACCAGGGTATACAATAACAAAAATGATGTCCTCAATTATTCAATCAAAATTGTTTCAGCAACAAGCTCTAGTCATGAAATCGACTAGATGAATATCAAGTAAACAAAATAACCTCATAAGTTACTCAAGAGGGATAAACAGGCACCCTCCAACAATGGCAATAACCGAAATCAGGGAAATAATGTATAAGAAAAATGAAGTCCTCAATCAATTTATTGAAGAATAAATCGCACGGCATCTCCGTTTATTCAATCCGCACCTTCCTGTAGTTTGTGTACTTGAACTTACATATCTCCTCGAAGAAATCATCAGCAGCATCATGGCAATTCTTCATCTGTGAGATCCTGATAACCATTGACTGCAGCTTGACGCTGTAATTCACAAGCGATTCAAGAGTATTCAGCTTCTGTTCAGCATTGAGAGGCGAGCGCACTGTGATCAGAAGCTCTTCCAAACAAGGGATGAAGAATCTTGAATCCAGCTGCATTGACAAATCACAGGAATTAGCCATGGTAACACATGTCATAAAAATCGTATGGAAAACGATGTTGCCAGTAAGAGAGCAACGGACAGGACAGGGCCACTCACGTTTTTCAGGCTGTTTCTCTGGCAAAGAGCGGCGAACATAGCACCATGGATCTCAAACTTTCTGAGCATGGGGTGGCTGTTGAAGAAGTCGACCAAATCGACCTCCGGGAAAGGCTGGAGCACGTCAAACTCACCACAGAACTCAATTTTCATCACAAGGTGCTTCACCTGGCTGGCACACTGCAGCACGGAGCTGATGGCAGCCCAGCTCCACTGGACGCCGCGCAGAGAGAGGTACTCCAGATCTGGGAGCTTCCCAGTGTCCACCTGATACACCCTGCCTGCACCATTTCATCACAATTCACAACACTGCATACTGAACCCGAACAACGCAAACTGAATTTCGGATGTGGGTTGATGAAAAATCAAGGTATGTTCTGCACACCTGTGCTCTTGGCGATCGAGAGGCGGCGGAGGCAGTGGCCACCCCGCAGACTGATCCAGGTGAAGCCCTGTGCCTCAAGTGACTCGAGGCGGGGAGCGCAGAGCAAGAGGGAGCAGTTGCCGCCGCCGAGGAAGTCGAGCCGGCAACGCTGGAGCAGGGAGAGCTGGATGGATACGTCGCCAGAGCAGTCGCAGCCGAGCAGTGACAGGTCGGTGAGGTTGGGGCACGCGGCGGCGGCCTCCGTCACCGCGGTATCCCTCAGCGGCGCGCCAACGATCTCCAGCACGCGGAGGCCCTGCAGGCGGCCCCACGCGGGCGCCTTGGTGAGCACCACCCCCCAGAGCCTCAGCTCCTCGAGGCCCGTGGCCAGGGCGATGCAGTCCAGGTAGCCGGCGTCCGCCGCCTCCTTGTCGGCGGCGGCGTCCATCCGCAGCTCGAGCACCCGGAGCGAGGCGCTCCGCATGGCGAGCCAGCCGGGGAGGCGGGCCAGGGAGAAGGGGCAGTAGATGACGAGCTCCCTGAGGCGTGCGACGGCGGCCACCATCCGGCCGATGGCCTCGTCCGCGGCGCCCGTGCCCACGGCAGCCGCGTCGAAGGCGTTCCGCGGGAAGAAGAGAGCCGGGAGATAGGGGACGCACTCGCGCCAGCGGCGGCAGACGCTGGCGCACGCCGCCACGTCGCGGACGTTGCTGAGCATGGACAGGATGTGCTGCACGACGCCCTCCGGCACGGAGTTCATGTCGCCGCCGCCCCAGTCGTCGCACTCCATCGCCCCGCCCGGCGCCCGCTCGAGATGGCGATGGATGGGCGGTGGATCGGACAGGCGGCCAGATCAGAAGGCGAGTGTGCGGTGGGGGGTTTGAAATTTAAAACGGGGGGCGGAAGTGGGCGACGGCGTGTGTGTGAGGAGGAATGAGGGATTGAGGAGCCCGCCCGGGCCGGCCGCTCGTTGGGAGGGGGCGATTTGAAATTTTCGGGCACTGTTCGCTCGGATTCGGGAGGTTTCGCAGGGTTTGAAACGGGGCAAGGGTTTCAGGCTTCACAATTTCGGAGAAGGCGGCGGCGGCTGTGGTGCGCAGAATTTCTAGGTTTTAGCGGTAGGACTTTTTAGGCTATGCCGCGTCTTGATTCTTGAGGCTGGGCCATGGGCCTGGACCGGTTGTGTTATTCTTTTTTTTTCTCGGAGAGACTAGCTACGGAATGATTTCCGTTCAAAAAAACAACTACGAATGATTTCTCGATCTTGAATTTCTCTCTCAAGAAAAGCTTTCATTGTTGCCGGTGCCATGACCGAATGACTGAGGGAATGAAGGAAGAACAAGGAGAGAGGGCGGCCATATGAGGAAGAGGTAAAAAAAGGAAATGCACAAAAATGACCAAGCGATGAACGGAGGAAGACAACTATGATGGCGAAAGAACACAAGTGTATATCTTTTTTTTTCTATATTGGTGGGTATGCGACTAGTTATTTTAGGAAAGTATTTACATCTAGTTGTATCCTACTGATCGTCACGTGCACCGCTATCTAAAAAACGTGGGCAACAAGGTTCATAGAAAAGTACAGCGTATTTTCCAAAATTATTCATAGTAGTTGATCATGAAATTAAACTATGGTGTCGCGAAAGAACACATGAGTATATCTTTTTTTTCTATGTTGATGGGTATTCAGTCGGTATATTATGCATAGGATATATATTAGGATGTCTTAACAAGTTGCTACTTTATGCACGTGTATACGACTAGTTATTTTAAAGAAATATTTACACTAGTTGTATCCTACAAATCGTCACGTGTACCGCTATCTCGAAAACGTGGGCAACAAGTTTTATGGAAAAGTGCAGCGTACTTTTCAAAATTATTCACAGTAGTTGGTCGTGAAGTTAAAGTACAAAAAAGAAAAAACATACATGAAAATTAGTTGGTCGAAAAGATATCCAGTCAAGTTGGGCTTGGACAGGGTATGTGAAGCATTATAGTCATGTGTGCACCCCAGTCCTATGATGATCTTATGACCATGAAATGTAATTTTTCTCGAGCTGTTATTTGATTTTCATGCCAACTAAGGATGCATAAAACCACGTTATCACAAACCTGGGAAACTTGATGAAGAAAGCTATGCCATAACAGGTTGCCAACCATATACGAGGAGACATCCACATGCAACAACAACTACACAACAATGGAGTATAGAGAAATCTATTCATCGGTGTGACACATGCATCGAGGAATATGACTCGCATCATCGTCGCCATATTCGATCAACGAGGCTAAGTTGTGTTACCGTTGTTGAAGTGTTACAAAACTTCGCTAATGTCACTACACAATATGAATTATAAGCATACACATAAGCATAGGTTCATTTTCCTTAGAAAGGAGCGAATGAAGAGGGGAGAAGCAAGGATAGGGTGGATGGCCGTCTAACCTCAACGGCGACCCAACAACCGAATGTTCAACACCAGCGCACCTCGAGACTAGGAGAAAAGGCCTAATCAGGGAGATTAGTTGGCTTGATGCCACCAACGGTGATAGATCTACGATAACTGGATGTGGGAGATGGGTAGAAATAAGGAGGGGTGATAGTGGCCATATGAGAAAGAGTTAAAATAGGAAAGGCATAAAGGTGACCAAGTCAAGAAGCAGAGATGGATGATGGTGGAGGGAAAAACACAAGTGTATATCTTTTTTGCTCTATGTTAGCATTCAGAATTTGTGGTTCACGTAAAAACGTTATAGAGCTAGTAGAGTATGCACTGGATGTTAGAATGTCTCAACAAGTGTTGCGTTAAGTACATGTCTGCAACACACTCGGTTATGCCCGGCGGACTGTCACATGCTCACCATCTCAAAAACGTGGACACCAATTTTTATGGAAAATTGTGTGCATTTTCCAAAATTATATAAAGTAGTTATCCATGAGTGTAAAGTACTCTCTCTGATCTAAATTACTTGTCACGTGCTTTTTAAACCTGCGATAAGTAATTTGGATCAAAGCAAGTATAGAAAAGAAACCAAAAGGTTGGACAAAATAGTCAGGATGAGCCCAAAAAAGTATGTGAAGCATTGCAAACATGTGTGCACCTCAATACTAGAAAATTGATGACCTTACAACTATAACCATAAAATGTAGATTTTTCTTGTACTTTAGTGATTGACATGCCAGTTAAAGATGCATCAAATCACATTATTATAAACTTGATAAAGTCGGCAAAAAGTACGTGACGCAAAATGTTACTTACGAAAATACTCACAAAAGTCGAGTATCTTGACACTCATATACCAGGCCGGTCGTCCACATGCAAATATAACTACATGATGCAATAATGAGTTGTAGAGAAAGCTAGTCATCACTAAGGAATATGACTCATCACCATCATCGTTAGATTCTACCAATAAGGCCATGTTACGTTGTCTTTGTTGAAATGTTACAAAACTTCACAAATGATGTTACACAATATGAACAGAAGACATACACATAAGAATACATTCGGTACATTTTCATTGGGATGGGTCCTGCTCATGTTGCACTGCATTACTCTCACTTTTCATATACTAATAAAGCAAGATCAAATAATAAATGATTGATTGATTGTATAGAAAACCCATCGTGTCCTAGGCTTATTAAACCTACTGCATGTTTCTCACATTTTTTTGACTGTGATGTTTCTCATTGATCATTGTGCGAGGCAGAAACCAAATCAATTGTTCTCAAAAAGATATAGTGACCTTGTATTTGTAGAAGTCCATATTTTGGTAGTGGTCTTATATACAAAACAAAAATGATTTGCTACCCATATGGGTAGCTACGCGCCCCCTAATGTCTGACACGTGGCATGGTGGTCAAAACTCATTAGCAAAATCCAGCTCACCCACATACACTAGTTAATAGTTAAACTGATCATTGTCCACCCGTGCCACTCGGTTTAAATTCAAAAAAGGACCCACTAGCCTTGCAACCTATATATACGGAGGATTCAAAATTTCAAACAGTAGATTCAAAATTTCAAACAGTAGATAGTAGCTAGTAGTACAACATAGGTAGGTAGCACACAGAGTTCATAGTCACCATAGGCGGTGATACATCGGAAACGTATCTATAATATTTGATGCTCCATGCTTATTTTGTATTAACTTTGCTATGTTTTGTCTACACTTTGAGGTATTTTTATACACTTTCTAGAACTAACCTATTGACAAGATGCCACAGTGTCAGTTGTCTGTTTTCTCCTGTTTTTGTTTTCAGAAAGCTAAAAAATAAATATTCTCGGAATTGGACGGGACAAAAGTCAAAGTTCATATTTTTTCCCTGAGCGATACGGAAAATCGAAGACGAGACGGAGGAGGACACCAGGGTGGCCACACCCTAGGTGGGTGCGGGCCCATCCCTGGTCGCGCCCACAGGGGGTGTGGGCTCCCTAGACCTCCACCGACCTTGCCTCCTTCGCGTATAAGAAGCCCCCGACTCAAAAACCCTAAATCATCGACCAGAAAGCCACGAAAAGTTCCGCAGCGCCGCCGCCACCAAAGGGGATATTCGAGGGACAGAAAGTCTCTGTTCCGGCACCCTACCAGGACGAGAAAGTGCCCCCGGAGCCATCTCCATCGATCTCCACCACCATCTTCGTCACCGTTGCTGATTCCCATGATGATGAGGGAGTAGTTCTCTCTCGAGGCTAAGGGCTCTACCGGTAGCTATGTGTTCATCTCTCTCTATGCATGATCTTGTTGTGGTCATGAGCTTTGTAATCAAGTATATCTACTCTGTTACTCAAGTGCTTCAATAGATCTCTGCTCTCCCCATGTGTGTGAAAGTGACAGCGTGCACACCATGGTGGCACTTAGGCTAGAGTCTAGATAAATACTCATCGTGCTTTAATAGATCTATGCTTTTCCCCACGTGTGTGACAGTGATAGTGTGCGCGTCATGTGTGTCACTTAAGCTAGATTACATATATATATATATTCATGAGTTATATTTTGAGTTGGTTGTCTCTATGAGATTGTGGTGTTTGTTGGAACCATCTAGCGCTCAAGGTGATAGTTTGGGGTTATCTAGATTGGGAAAGGCGGACTTTGAGGAGTGTTGTTATAGCCCTACCATGGATTAGAGTGTCCAACCGGAGAGTAGTTAAGAGTAGTATCATGAAGAGAATATGTTTATTAAGAGTGTTCACTAGTGAAAGTATGATCCCTAGGCATTGTTTCTAAGCATTGAAACACCGTTTACAACTAGCCGCTAAAGTACGGTACTTGCGACTCCTCTTTGAAACCTTCCCCCAGAACCATAAAGGGTTGGCATGCCAGATGACAATGAGCACAGTCGGCAGTGAAAGTGCAAGAGCCTAGAATCGAAGGTGTAGGTCACTCACCCGCGCAAACAACATTAGTGAAATCATCAGTAGTCTTTGGCCGAAGAAGGAATATATATATAGGAAAACAGAGCTTCCTTCAAACGTTGATCAATACCATCCACCTATACTTAAAGAAGAAAACGTAACCGTTTCCTCTCCGCAACTACTTCCCGAATCAGCACCGTATGGAGGCTTTGCAATCTGTTGCATGTTTGCTTGCTTCCTTCTTCCTGCCTTTAGTCTTTACCTCACAGTTAAGCTCTTTTCTGGCACTGTTACGAACTGTATTTCACTATCTCTTCGCCGAACTAGTGCACCTATACACCTGACAAGTGTATTGGGTGTGTTGGGGACACAAGAGACTTCTTGTATCTTGATTGCAGGGTTGCTTGAGAGGGAATACCTTTGACCATTTCCTCCCTGAGTTCGATAAACCTTGGGTAATCCACTTAAGGGAAACTTGCTGCTGTTCTACAAACCTCTGCACTTGGAGGCCCAACAACTGTTTACAAGAATAGAAGTGCGTAGACATCAAGCTATTTTCTAGCGCCGTTGCGGGGGAGCAAAGGTAAAAAGCACTCACACACGTTACCCCACGGCAACAGCAAGCCAGAAAGCTATTTTCCGGCGTTGTTGCTGATGAGGTTTTGACTCGTCAATGCCCATTGTTATGAGCTTGGGTTTTGGAGAAGATGGGGGTGCTGGAGATCACGGAACGGTTAACAGACAAGCAACCAGAGGACATGAGATTTACCCAGGTTCAGGCCCCCGGAGGGAAAACCCTACTCCTGCTTGTCTACTCTTGTTTACAACGGAACCAAAAGTTACAGGGGTGCGTAGATGCGATCTGGCGTGGAGGTGTGTATGCGGAAAAAAAGATGCCCTCCTCGCCGTGCCCTCCTAGCCTTTATATAGAGATAGGCAGGTCTCGGGCATAGATCGAGTCGGTTAAAAGTTTAGGGTTTGCCCCTTTGAATATTCTATCTATTTTAGTCTTGCTCTCCAAGGATCCGAAGATGTCATGGGCTTGGGCCACCCGAAAATATCCACAGGCCACGAATATTCTTGTGGACCTTCCTCGGGCTGGACCGGGTGTGCCAATGTCGTGTACCCGTAGGGTATAACCATGTCAGTATCCCCCGAGTGTTCAGTCGAATCGTAGATTCGGCTGAGGACTCTTCAATCTTTTGGGTGCAACTGTTTCTGTTTATTAGAGAAAGAAAACTGACTTTTGTTCATAGAGATTGTTGATGCGTGTGCCTGACTCTCCTGACAAATCAGAGCCAGTTAACTGTCTTAGGACAAAACAACACAATCTTCTTTAGAATCGAGTCCCTAGACTCAAACCTGGAACGGATGCTGGCGTAATTCGACTCAGGCCGTTGAGGTCTTACAGGAGTTGAATCCCAGTAGTTTTCAAATGATGTACCCAACGCGTCTGTCGGGATTTTTTCATCGCGCCTGTTGGCACGTATTTTTACTAGTAGAGCGTAGTCAGGTGCGTTACCAGGCCATCAGATGGTATCTGTAGGTCTTATCTTTGCGTCGTAGACACAGCATCCGAATTTTTATCACCGCGGAGGTGTTTTGGGTGGCCAAGGAAGATGTTTCTCACTTAGCGTTGGTTGGGGCAAAGTTGCCAAAAAGTTTTTGCATTTCGATCTGAAGGATCACAGTCGAAGAATTCATAGAGTGCGCGACCAGCGCTCCCTGTGGGAGTAGCCCCCGAGTGTCTGTTCGAGTCAGACTCGAGTAGAGACTTTAGTTCAGTCGTTTTTAGCTTCAGGTCCGTGGGACAGAATTTTTCGGGTGCTTGAATCAGTCCTCCCTATGGGAGTAGCCCCCGAGTCCGTAATAAAGTCGTAGACTCAACGTAGGACTCGAAGAATCAATCATTGATGTTTTACCTTAAACATGCCTCGGGTGCACGGTCAGCGCTCCTGATAGGAGTAGCCCCCGAGTAATTGCTCAAATCGCAGATTCGAGTGAGTACTTTTAGTTGTCAGTCGAAGATTTCTAACCGTTGCTAGTGTGGTTGTGATGACGATCGGTGACCTCAACCGTCTGAGGCGCCAGAGATGACATGACTAGACGAACGTGGGTCCCACTTTCTGACTTGGAGTTGACTGGTCATGCGCGACGTGGCGAGAATTACGGGGTATCCTCGGTTTCCGTGTGTAGTGGACGGCGTGCCAGCGACGGTTCATTGCTGTGCTGACACGTGGACGGTTGGATCTGACCCTGGCGTTAGGGCTTCTGGATGAACGGTTCCTGTTCATCATCTTCACCCTTATAACCGTGGGGAAAACATTAGTTTGTTTTCACCATTCGCCATTTGCTTTTACTGCTTCCTTTTCTCGAGCTTTATCCTTGCGTGCTGGATGTTCTTCGGTCCTTTCCTTCCTCTTTCCTGCGTGCACACCGCCACTGTCGACGCTCCACAATGGTGAAGTCAAAGAAAGCTTCCACCAGAGCGGGTTCGAGCGTTGCCGCTGGTGGCAAGAAAGTTGACGCCCCGGCGCGCAACACCGATGGCAAGTGGAGGCGCTCTGACGTGCACGACACGGAATTAATCCCGAAAAACAAGGAGGACGCCAAGATTCCCGGCGATGAGGTAATCCCTCGCCCACCCGTGGTTTTTTGGGTGATCTTCATTGCCTTCATTCTTCGTGGCTTTTCTCTCCCTGCCCATGAATTTCTTCGTGGGCTCCTTTTTCTCTATGGGATTCAGATTCATCATCTGTCTCCCAATTCCCTTCTCAACATTGCGTGTTTCATCACGCTTTGCGAGTGCTGGCTCGGCATCGAGCCGCACTTTGGTCTCTTCCGTAAACTCTATTCCGCGAAGAGACAATCCGGCTCCAATGGAGTCTATCGGATCAGCGGTTGCATCATTTCGTTTCGCCCTTTTGTACAGTTCTTCTCCCTTTCTTTTTCGAATCCGTTCAGTATTGGCGTCGCAAGTGGTTTTACATCCGCGATGTCAAGCTGGATGGTCAGCAATTTGGTCTTGCCCCCTTTGACTCCGAGCAGAAGATCGTCCAAAAAAGATCGTGGAAAAACCACATCTTGGAAGGCGAAGTGGCGGAGGTGGAGATGCTCTATCAGTGAGTGGAGGCTCTCCAACTGGTGCCAGGCAAGGAGGTCAACAGGGTTGACATCATCCGCACCTTCCTCAAGCGTCGGGTGCATCCGCTTCAAGCTAGGGCGCACCCGATGTTTCTCTACGCCGGCCCGAGTGATCCCACGAGAGTGTCATCCGAGGAATTATCTTCGGATGACCTTGATAGGACCCTCCGCCCTCTGCTGAAGTACAAGGCTGGCGAGGACCTGCCGGGGGAATCGCGGACCCCCCCCCCTCTTAGCGCCACTAAAGGGGCCTCGAAGGTTAGGATTGTGTCGTGCACTTTGCGCTTTTGTTGTATGTTTTTGCTTGTTGTATTGTCTGACACTTGCTCATTTTTTTTGTTTGCAGCGCCTCAAGGTTACGGGGTCCATGCCCCCTCTGCCGGAGAAATATGCGGAGGCGCCCGATAATGAGGAGGCGGACTCCGAATCTGAGCTGCCGCCGGCGCAGTCGCCCACCCATGAAGCTCACGAGGAGAGCGAGGGGCATACCCGAAAGCGGGCGCGGAGATCGAGCGAGTCTTCGGATGTCCCGACTCCACCGATGCCTAGGGATCCACCTTTCCTCGTGCGCCATAGCGGATATGATGATGCTTCCTCCTCGCCGTTCCCGTTCGTGCCTCTGCGGGCTATGGCACCGCAGCCGCCAGCCAAGAAGAAGAAGAAAGAGGAGAGGGCGCCGCATGTTTTTGATTTGAGAGACATCGAATCGTAAGTATCTCCGGATGCTCTTTGTTCTTGGCTTGTGCGTTTTTCTTCTTGTTGTGATGAATGTTTTCCTTGCAGCCACTCCTCGGAGGGTTCTCTTAGTGAGGATTCCCATAAGACCACAGGGGAATCGAAGCCGACGGCCCCTCTCTCTCAGACGGTGGCTACCTCTGGTGTCGATGCTCCGAACCCCTCTCCGTGGGAGGCTCGAGTAGTCGTCGCTCAGAAGAATGCTCCTGGACCTTCAGAGTCGCTGTCTGAGCATGTGAGTTGTTTCTTCCTCTTTATTCCTGGGGGAGCCCCCGAGCCTATTTCGAGTCGTTTTGTTCGACGTTTGTTGCTCGTTTCAGGGCGCAGTCCCCGAGCCTTGTTCTTGATTGTTTCGCTCCTGCTTTTTTCCACAGCCCTTTGTGCATAGTGCGAACTTGCTCATCCGGCAGGATCTGGCACTGGAGGCCAGCATGAAGCAGCTGCAAGGTACGTGGCTTTATCGTCATTGTCATCTGTTGTCTGTTTGCAGCTTGCGTTGCTTATATATGTCCTTAATGTTCTATAGATGAGAATAATATGTCCCTTCGTCAGCTAGATGCTCTCGAAAAGAGTCTTGGTCCTGCGGAGAAGCAGGCTGCGGATGTCATAGAGGCGAAGGAGCGCCTGTAGCAGGAGCTGGCTGACGCCAACGTGGCCAAGGAGCGCCTTCAGCGAGAGGCTTCGGATTGCGAAGAGCAGCTCGCAACTGTTGCGGCTGCGCGCGAGAAGGGGGTGGCCGAGAAGCTGATGGCTACGACCAAGGCCTTCTCCGATATGTGTCTTTCTTGTAATTGGTCTGCTTGATTTTTCAACTGCATTTTTCGCCATGTCCTTATTTGGTTCCTTCTTGTTCTTCTTGTGCATCAGATGCTTCGGGAATTGCGTTTGGAGCACAGGAGTTCTTTGGATGATGCCACCGCAGCGGTCGAAGATCGCTGCGGCACTGCTACTGGCTCCCTAGCTAAGGCCAAGGAGGTTCTCCAGCGTTTCTACAAGGAGATCATGCCCAAGGGCGTTTCCCTTGAGGATGTTGATTCTCTGGCGGATGCGTTGTCAAAGGATGCCCCTGCGACCTACAAGCGCAAGAAGAAAGGAATCGATGCTTCCATGGGGCTGGCCATGGCCATGGCGTCCAAGGTGGAGTTGGATCTTCATCAGGTCACTTCTCAGATGCCAACAGCTCCCGACGGCTCCGAGGTAGCTTTTGCTCTCTTAGATTCTCGTTGTAAGCGTGATGGGCCGAAGCTCATTGACCTTCTGGCGGAGTATGCGACGAAGTAGCAGGAGGAGGTCAAGAGCAGGCACTCTGGCTCCGAGGCCACTCCGGATGCGGCTGTTTAGGCTTCATTGTTGTAGCTTTTAGGATAGTTTACCTTCTTTTGTGATGTATGATTTTGGTGATGAACAATTTCTCCTTGTACCATGCAATGGCTTTTGATGTATATAAATGATGCTTCGAGTTGTTGCCCAGTCATGTGTTGTTCATATTCTTGCATGTTTTCCTTTAGGGACCTTCAGGTGAGGCTCCCGTTAATGCTTCATCTGCCCCTCAGCCGCGGCCATCTTTGGATGATGCGTCGCAGCTTGTTTTTCTTCGTGACCGCGTCTGCAGCCTTGAGAAGGAGATACTTGGCGTCCGAGGCCACGCGGATGTGTGGAAGTCGAAAGCAGAGCGAGCTACCACCAGGGAGGAGTATCTGATGGGGGAGCTGTGGCAGTTGGCCGAGCAGCTATAGTGTAAGTTTTCTTGAGCTGCTGCTAGTTTTCTGATGCGCCTTGTTTGTGTGTCATCTTACTCTATATTTTCTGCAGGTGCCAACCTTGTTGCCAGGGAGGAGAAGGAGCACGTCGCAGTCCGGATCAATTGCTTAACCCAATAGGATATGGAAGCTGGAGGCTTTTTCTGGATGGACCGCGACCGGGCCACTGTCCTTGCGACTGTGCAGGATTGCGCTCATTAGGTGTCACGGGTTCTAAGGCAGGTGAAGACTTCCCCGGCGTCAATTATGTACATCATGTCCCCCTTGATAAGGCGCCTTCGACTCTATGGGGTTTGCTGGCGAAGTTTCGAGACGTGGGTCACGTCAGAGAGTTGGTGCGGCACCAGCTGGTTGCGGGGGTGAAGGTCGCTCTTTCCCTTGTTTGGCTGAATCGCCCTGATGTTGCTCTTGCGGCTGGGCCACCCCCTCGACCAGATGGTGGCCTATGGGACATGCGCCCGCATTACACGACTGTTAGGCAGTAAGCCGAGGAGATTGTAGATCTTTTTGAGCATCGGGCAGGTGATCCTTAAGAATAGGTAGGCCCTGTAGAAAAGATAGATGTAAAACTTGTATATATTTCGAGTGGGCTTGTTGTGCCCTTTGTTGTAAGGGTTATTTGTATTAGCACGTAGTGCTTGGTTGTATGCATGCCCTTTTCATTAGCCTGACGTGGTCAACTACTCAGGTTTTCATGCGTTATGCTTAGTCTACGAAGTCGTGAGGTGAGGCAGAGCCCCCAAGTGTGTTGTAACAGAAAGTAATGTAAGAAGAAAGGATAAATATTCGGGCGAGACACTTAGCTTTTATTCATATCATAATCGAGGAGGTACATTGTTCGGCTCAGTAGCCTTGGCTGAGTAGCCTTATTGAAAGTAAAGAGGGATAGCTAGGGGTAGAAGCGTCGCAATTGTGCGACGTTCCATGGGTTGGAGTATGCGACTCTAGACTCCACATGCTTGAGGCAGTAGGTGCCACCTGGGATGACATCAGTGACGACGTAGGGTCCTTCCCAGGGTGACTCGAGCTTCTTCGGCCGCTCTTGCTTGAGTCGTAGGACGAGGTCTCCTTCGACGACGGACCTTGGGCGCAGCCAACGGCTATGGTAGTTGCGGAGGCTCTGCTGGTAGACCGCTGAGCGAGCCGCGGCGATGTTGCATGCTTCATCGAGTGTGTTGACGGTGTCTTCGAGTGATGCCATTGATTCGGCTTCGTTGTAGGCGACAACCCGTGGGGCCTTATGGCGTACTTCTGCAGGTAGCATGGCTTCGGCTCCATGTACCATGAAGAAGGGCGTGTAGCCAGTTGAGCTGTTTGGCATTGTGCGCAAGATCTAGAGGACGGAGGATAGCTCTTCTGCCCAGGCTCCCGCAAGCCGTTCGAGTGGGCTGAGTAGGTGTTTCTTAATGCCGCCGCCTACGAGGTCGTTGGCCTTTTCGACCTGCCCGTTGGTTTGCGGGTGCGCCATGGAGGCGTATGATATGTTGATCCCAAGTCCTTCGCAGAAGTCCTGGAATTCTTTGGAGATGAAGTTCGACCCATTGTCCATGATGATGTTGTGCGGTACGCCGAACCTGTAGACTATGGACTCGAAGAACTTGACGGCCGTTTTGCCTTTTTGGTTGGTGACGGGAATGGCCTCGATCCACTTGGTGAACTTGTCGACTGCGACCAGGAGGTAGACGTGTCCTCCTTTTGAAGATTTGGGCAGTTTGCCGATCATGTCGAGGCCCCATTGGACGAAGGGCCAGGCCAAGGGTATGGGCCTGAGCTCCGACCCTGGTGCGTGTGGTTTATCCGCAAACCTCTAGCATTCATTGCACCTCTGGACGATGTCCTTGGCATCGTTCATGGCCGTTGGCCAGTAGAATCTAGCTCGTAGAGCTTTGGCGACGAGGGCGCGACTGCCCGCATGATGGCCACAGATGGCCTCGTGGATGTCTTGGAGGATGGTTTTGCCGTCACCGATGGTGACGCACCTTTGGAGTACACCCGAAATGCTGTGCTTGTACAGCTCACCATTGATGATGGTGAAGGCCTTGGACCGGCAAGATATGCGTCGGGCATCTGTCGGGTCATCGGGCAGTTTTATGTTTATCAGGTACCGAAGGTACGGTTGCATCCATGTTTCTTCGATTGCCATGACCTGCATCAGGTTGACCAACGCGACCTCCGTGTCGAGTTTTTTGGGTCCTTCCTGTCCTTTTGGTAGCGCAGCCCCCGAGTGCTCTGCTTCTTCGGGTGATCCCTTGGGAAATTTCCTTTTGATGGAAGGCACACAGATTTGTTCGAGGAACACACCTGGTGGCACCCGTGCGTAGGTGGACCGATGTTGGCGAGTCTATCGGCTACTTCGTTGCTTTCCCTTCCAATGTGTTGAAGCTCGCAGCCGTCAAAGTCTCCTTCTAGTGAGTTGTATAGCGCGCGGTACACGATCATGTTAGCGGCGTGAGCGACGCACTCGTTCATCGTCTGCTGGACAACGAGGTTTGAGTCACCGTAGATGACTAGGCGTGTTGCGCCGCAGATCTTGGCCATCTTCATGCCATGGATGAGGGCCTCGTTTTCGGCTTCGTTGTTGGAGGCCCAAAATTTCATCTGGAGGACGTATTTCATCTCGTCGCCTTACGGGGACGTCGGTATGACGCCGGCTCCTGCTCCAGCCTCACGCTTGGAGCCGTCAAAGTGCATCTTCCATGACTGCGTCATATCCGGGGTGTCCGGTAGCTGTAGCTCCATCCAGTGGACGAGGAAGTCCGGGAGGACCTGAGATTTGATCGCATGGCGCTTCTTGTAGACTATGTCTAGAGGGGATAGCTCGATGCCCCACAGGGCTATGCGTCCTATAGCTTCGGGGTTGTTCAGGATGCTGGACAGTGGCGCCTAGTTGACGACCATCACCTGATGCTCCTGGAAGTAGTGGCTCAATCGATGAGCCGTCATGAACACGTCGTAGGCGAGTTTCTGGTAGTGAGGGTACCTCTGTTTTGTTGGTGTTAATACCTCGCTGAGGTAATAGATTGGGCGTTGGACCACATGGGTCTTGCCATCTTCGGGTCGCTCGACTACAAGCACGGTGCTTACCACCTGATGCGTGGCTGCTATGTATAGCAGGAGAGGCTCGTGTTCCTTTGGTGTGACCAGGACGGGCGAGGTGGAGAGCAGCCGCTTCAGATCTTCGAATGTGTCGTCTCCTTCAGGTGTCCACTCGAATTTTTCTGCTTTGCGTAGCAGCTGGTAGAAAGGCAGGGCCTTCTCACCCATGCGGCTGATTAATCTGCTCAGCGCTGCGATACGCCCAGCTAGCTGCTGGACACCTTTGAGGTTCTTCGGTTTCTCCATGGCCAGTATGGCCGGGATTTTCTTCGGGTTAGCCTCAATCCCTCGATGGGAGATGAATTAGCCAAGCAGTTGGCCAAATGGGACGCCGAAGGCACACTTTTCTAGGTTCGCTTGATCTTGTAGTGATTAAGGTTGTCGAACGTCTCGCGGAAATCGTCGATCAGTGTCTTGGCCTCCCTTGTCTTGATGACTATGTCGTCGACATAGACTTGTATGTTGCGGCCTATATGGTTCTTCAGGCATGCCTGCATGTATCGCTGGTACGCGGCACATGCGTTCTTCAGCCCGAAGGGCGTTGTGTTGTAGAAGAATACTCTGAACGGCGTGATGAACGCCGTTTTCTCCTGATCTTCAACCTTCATTCGAATCTGATTGTACCCTAAGTAGGCATCAAGGAACGAGAGTTTTTCGCATCCTGTAGTAGAATTGATGATCTGATCAATCCGAGGTAGAGGGAAGTGGTCCTTCGGGCAGTACTTGTTGAGCGATGTGAAGTCCACGCACATCCGCATGATGTCCGTGTCCTTTTTAGGGACTAGCACAGTGTTTGCCAGCGACTCGCTCTCCTTGATCTCCCAGATGAAGTTGGCGTCGAGCAGTCTGTTGACTTCGACTCTGACGGCTTTGGCCCGTGATTCGGACAATCGTCGGATGGACTATTTGACGGGCTTGGTGTCTGGAAACACATTGAGTGCATGCTCGGCGAATTCCCTAGGAACTCCTGGCATGTCCGCAGGACACCAGGCGAAGATTTCCCAACGCTCACGGAGGAATTCGACGAGCGTTCTTTCCTATGCGGGGCTGAGGTCATTGGCGATCAACACCGTCTTGGAGGCGTCCGTCGGGTGGACCTGCACCTTTTTCGTGTTGACTGTTGAGTCAAATGACATGTCGGGTGCGTTTTGCCTGGAGATTGGGGGTGCCCCGTTGTCTGTCACCTCCCGACGCCTTGTGAGTTCCTCCTGCATTCCGAACTACTGGGATATTCTGTTGAAATCTCTGCTGTAGTGGTCGGATCGGGTGAAGCTGCCCTGGACCGTGATGACACCCCTAGGTCCTGGCATCTTGAGTAGCAGGTACGCATAGTGTGGTACTGCTAGGAACCTTGTGAATGCCACGCGCCCGAGGATGGCATGGTACTATGATGGCCAGTCCACCACTTCAAACTCGAGCCTCTCACACCAAAAAAATTCAGGTTTGCCAAAGATGACATCGAGCCATATTTTTCCCAGGGGAAATATTGTAGGGTTCGCAGCATAGAAAACAAAAAATTTCCTACGATGGGAACAACTATGTACCAAGATCTATCTACTAGATACAAACAACGGGCGGATGTATATCCGTAGATAACATACCCTTGAAGACCGACAAAGCTTAACGAGTCCAAACTCGTGGTTGATGTAGACGATCTCTTGCCGATCTCAAGATCGAGAGGAAGTCCTAGCGCCGCAAAACAGCAGCGCATCCATGCTCGCACACACGTTCGAGGCACCGAGCAACCTCCGCCTCCTCGCTCCAGCGATGCAGCGGAAGCACAACTCTTTCTTACCGAATAGCCACCGGGAACATGTATCTCGCTAGTCCGAGACCATGGGGGATAAATTCTAGAGGGGGAGAGAGATCCTTCACGAGGAGGTGTGTGTGAGAAGTGAGAGGAGGGGATCCTTATATAGGGGAGGGGGCAGCCCAAGGGGGCATGGCCGCCGGACATGGAGGGTGCCCCTACCTCTCCCTCATTCATGTGGGTGGACACTCCACTCACAAAATGGCCCTTCAATTTTTTCCACTCAAATTCCCATTAAATTTCCACCAAATTTAATGCAAACTCTCATTAAATAAAACTCTTTTATTTTATTCAGAATTTTGTCAATTACTTTAATGACAAACATTCACAAATAACCCCTTGCTAGAATTCTATTTCACATGCATAACCACTTTATGCAATTTCACCCGAAAACCTGTTTCGGTATCTAGTGAAATAAATTCATGCGCTTGTTCATTCTTTCGGCATGAAACTTTTGCTCCAATTGGATGTCGGTGTCTATTAAGTGTGTCACCCTACGGTTCATGAATAATGCGGACATGATCGAGACCCCTCTTGGATCAATAATCAGAAGCGGGATCTGGAGACCCATACTGACTCCCACACATTCAACGATGACTTTTTTGTGATCGTCGGAACCTTTTACGCTAGTATCTTAATCCTTTTGTTTCGCGATATATTACATGTCCGAGATTCGATCATCGGTATCTCCATACCTAGTTTTATCTCGTTACCGACATGCACTCTTTTCTCGTTCCCGTGATATAACATCCAGTGATCAAATCACTTGCTTGCAAGCTAATCAATGTGATATCACCGAGAGGGCCCAGAGCATATCTATTCGTCATCGGGATGAACAAATTCCACTCTCGATCCATGGGCCTCAACATAAGACTTTATTAGTTCTGAATCCATCTTTATAATCACCCTGTTACGGTGTGACGTTTGATGTTATCAAGAAACTCTTCCGGTGTTAGTGATTGACATGATCTCATGGTCTAAGGATTAGGATCACTTCGTAAGTTGTTATAGCAATATAAACTCAATGACTTTGATCATAATGCTATACTTCGGATGAATGTTCATCACACCATTACACTAATGTTGTGATCCCATTATTAACAACATCCAATGTCCATGATCAGGAAACCTTGATCATCTTGTTAATCGACGAGCTAGTTTATGAGAGAGGCATAACTAGGAGCTTTCTGTTTGTTTATTAAACACACATGTATTAACGTTTCCGTATTAATACAATTATAGCATGCAAAATAAACATTTATCATAAATAAGGAATACGATAATAACCACTTTATTATTGCCTCTTAGGCATATTCCCTTCAGTCTCCCACTTGCACTAGAGACAATAATCTAGTTTGAAAACTTTGCGTATTGAACACTTATGGCTTTCCGGTGTTCCATATACGCAATTTCAAGTGGTTAACATAATCTAAGGATCTGACACTTTCAGGTCCGTGTGTATTTGCATGTCTTTGCGTCTTCACGCATCACTCATTCTCTAATGAGATGACATTGTATAAATTTGGTCTTTCGGTGAGACCTTTAGTTCCTTGGGGTTAAAACACGTCGAAACTATTGTCATACAATATATCTTTAGTGTTATCCCGTTGCGAACCACACCTTAGTTTGATAACAAACTACTTGACACAAATTCCCTCCTTTGCTGCTACTATAGCAGTCATATACTTAGACTTTTGTTGTAGTATCTGTCATAATGTCTTAACTTTGGAATTCATCCAAATCCATCATGGAAACTTTCTTTCCATTTCATTGTGCCACCCATAGTTTAAATTGAGATAAACTTAATTTGTATCTTGTGACAAAACTAGTATCAATGTAACGCTTTACAATGAACTATTTGTAATTGTTTGTCACCTCTACACAAATATATTCTTAGTTCTTCCAAAAGATCATAAGAATATCCTTACTATCGTCCAATGATCATTTTATGATTCATTCTGGTATATGCTCATAACACTTAGAGCATAGGACATATCTGGATGTGTACATATCATGGTATGATTGATCAAAACATTCTTGTGATTTCACTCATCAAGTGTCAATACACTTGAATCTTGATTCAATTCCTTTCCATGCAACAAGAACTGTTTCTTGTCGTTTCTATATTGAACTCCTTCAATATCTCATATATGTATGGCACAACCATATTGGCGTCACAGTCTATCCACTATAGACATTCACGCTAAATATTCGGGTTTTGCCTAAGTATTTCATCGAAATGAAATCCTTAACCTTTGTCAATAAAAGATACATCATTTCTAATCAACAAGATGTCATCCACATAATGTATTAGAATATGTCTCAGCGCTCCCACTTAATTTCTTGCAAATGCAAGCATCTTCATCGCCTCCTGATGAAAACTCCTTTTCATTAAGGTGAAGATTCCAACTCCGCGATGCTTACTTCAATCATTGAAGTTTGCATGCCCTTTGAGCATCCTTCGAATTTTAACAAAACCCTTTGGACCGTGTCATGTACACGTCCTAGGTAACCATTCTATTAGAAGAATTTTGTTTTGTTTATTCATCTACAATATACCAAATTATATGTAGTGGTTGCTACTTTAATCCGTACAGACTAAATATCGCTATGAAAGATCAAATCTTGTCATAGTCAACTCCTTGAACATTGCCGTAAAATACTTTACGACATGTCGACTATTTCATAGATGTAAAACATCTATGTCTGTTTCTTTATAGATCCAAATACGACCGATAGGTTTTTACACCTTTCCGGAGGGTCTACCAAGTTCAAAACTTGATTTCTCGTGTATGGAACTATCACGGATTTTATGCCTTCAAGCCATTTGACGGAGTCAGGGCCCATCATCGCTTCTTTGCATATAGTCGGTTCATCATTGTCAAACAATAATGATTTACTCTCAAATCTTAATCATTTGATTGTTTATCCGACCTTCTTGGTTCAATAGGAACTTTAGACCTCCGTGACCGCAACCTTTGAGGCACGTAATCCATGAGCATTTTGGCTGCCTCCGGAACATTTTCCGGCGCTGCGCAACTCAGCACATATAGCTAAGGTTCGTTAACCTTATCAAAGTTCTATTGTCCTCCCACTTAACTTTTACGAAAAATTCCTTCTTCAAGAAACTTCACGTTTCAAGCGACAAACCCTTTTGTCCTTGGTGTTATGGAGGAATAACCAACTGTTATTCGAAATAACCTACAAAGACATGCTCATCCGACTTCGGTTGTAAACATCTTACTTATGTTTAGCATACCAAAATTTAAGAAATCTCAACTTGGTTTTTACCCCAAACCATAACTTCCATGGTGTCATTTCAACGGATCAAGATGGAGCTCTTTTCAGTGTAAAAGCGGAAGTCTCTAAAGCTTTAATCTTTTAAAACATAATGGCAGTTTTATAAATAACATCTTTGATCCAACCATGTCAAACAAGGTTTCATTACAAATCTCAAACACTCCATATTCCTATGGTGTTTCAGGATATGTAAATCTAGGTGTTTTGCTAAACTTGCAACTCAAATAAATCCCTTTATGATAAAATCATAATTCATTTATTTTCTTGTTACACTTGTAACTCAAACAAATCCCTTATGATAAAATCATAAACCATTTATTTTCTTGTTACAATGATTTTCCACTTCATCTTGAAAGTCTTTGAAACGTTTTTCAAATATTTCATACTTATTTCTCATTAAGTGAATATTCACTCAAATTTCCGGAGAAAGCATATGAAGTTGAAATTCATCGCTTACGACTACATATAATGGACTACATACATCGATATGTATAAATTCCAATATTTTTAGTCGATCGTTCTTCTTTGGCCTTTGAACGAAGTTTTAATTATCCCGAGGAAAGTCTCACAAGCGTCACTTGATCAAATCAAAGACTCCAAAAATCCCTAAAATGGAGTTTCTTCATGTTTTCTTTCCAATATAATTTAAACGGTGATGTCACTTCATAAGTGATCTTTCAATCATTTGTCTTGCGACATTTTAGCATTTAGGCTTTATGGATGTGATTTCTCCAACTAGATTTGTAAATCATCCATCTTATATGGAATACGGTAATTATTTGAACAACCTTTGTTCTCATAATACCTGATTCAAATAACAATTATTAAAACAAATCTTGAAGTCAAGCTTTGATGTCAACGAGAAATACAAACAACGGTTTGTTTGTTTTCGATGAACATCATCACATATTCTCTTGCTAGTTACTTAGGCCATTGTGGTTCATGAATTGCGTCGTTCTGTATGAAATTTCATACCAACCAATTCGGTATCCAATACCCAAGAACCACATTGTTTAACATGCAAAGAATACAACCATAACATGTATATCATCCATATACCTAAATTTAATATTTCCAATCTTTTCTTTTCTGCCAAATATATTTTATAGATTCTCTTTCAGCATTTCCTTTTCCTTTTTAAAAGAATCTATCAACATCAAAAGTGGCGCCATATACATGACACATAGTCCAAAGCGTGTATATTCAAATAATAATACCTTTGGACTTGCACTTTGAAGTAGATCACCATCATCAAAATGATCGGTATTCTTTCAAAATCCATTCTTTAGTAATCTTTTAGTGTAGTAAACACTTTACATACATCTTCTATTCATCCTTATCATGACGACTTTCATGATTAAGCTACTGTAGCTTATAAAGGCGAATAGTGAGTATAACATTACTTTCCAAAACCCTTTTGGATGATTAGGATGTCTAGCATCTCCAACCTTTGTAAATTCTCATCCAATATGAGAACATATATTATACTCTATCATATTGCAACCAAAACACTGTTTCAAATATCGTTATATTTGCCACACATGATGGTTTCTGAAACAATTCTTTCAGCTCCTAGATAAACTTGATATTAAAACAATCAAGAATCATGGAGGCAAACATGATACTTAAGATACTAACACCGGAATTGTTACTCTCGATTTAATACCAACTATTGAATTTCACGGAGTAAATAGAATTTGCTGAAAGTTTGCAATAGGACTTTAAACTTTAGATTGACACTCAACACAATATGATACCAGTTCGTAAAGTATATATCCAGAATTCTATAGTTCTATTATCTCAATTACAACTATGCATAAGGTGGTGAACGAATGCCAATGACTACAACAAATTATGCAAATTCACTTTGATTTAATTTATGATAAATTGAGTTCTACTAATCCAAATTAGAAATGAACTCCCACTCAAAAACGACATCCCTCGTGTCTTTTTGGTGATTACATGAACCAAATCCACTACACCAAGTCCGATCATCACGTGAGTCGGTGTAGCTTCAAAGGCGAGCATCCATATGGTCATCATATCAAAACATATGACTCATGCTTAACCTTTCGGTCCGTGTTCCGAGGCCATGTCTGTACATGCTAGGCTCGCCAAGTAAGAACCTTAGTATTCGTGTGTGTAACTGTCTTACACCCGAGATATGCTCGTGGATTCAAGTACACCCGATCATCATGTGATGTCTTGAAGCGACGAAACATTTTCGGTGCATACTTTAAGGAAGAACACATTTTTATCTTGATATCTAAATGAGGGATCATCTTATTATGCTAACAAAATTCCAAACAAGCAATATAAGATGCAATCAAAACATCACATGTTTATAAGTGAAATGATATGGTTCCCGCATATGATCTCCATCATGTGCACCGTGGTATGATCTCTATCATACCTTTATGTGTAAGGCCAAGGTCTATGGAACTTACACGCTATGTGTGTTGTAAGAGTATCATCTCATACTTCTACTTACAACATCACCATATCATAACACTAGCCTAGCAACAATCTAAACTAGACGCCTCTAATTTATCCATTGCAAGTTTTACGTGGCTTAGGGATTTCGAAGATAGAACCGTTCTTACCTACGAACATGAACCACAACGAGGATAACCAAATTGTTGACAACTCGTTGCAAATTAGATATTGACTATAGTAGGAGAGACAGACACCCGCTAGCCACTTATGCAAAACTAGTTGCATGTCAAGTGTGGAACAGGTCTCATGTGCGAGGACATGTAAAGTTTGTCCGGGCCGCTTCATCCCACTATGCCACCAATATCCAAAGTACAACTAATAAGCAATAAAATGATCATCATCGCCCACATACTCATATGTGTACTACACGTGCAAAGCATCTACGCATAGACCTGGCTCTGATACCACTGTAGGGTTCGCAGCATAGAAAACAAAAAATTTCCTACGATGGGAACAACTATGTACCAAGATCTATCTACTAGATACAAATAACGGGCGGATGTATATCCGTAGAGAACATACCCTTGAAGACCGACAAAGCTTAACGAGTCCAAACTCGTGGGTGATGTAGACGATCTCTTGCCAATCTCAAGATCGAGAGGAAGTCCTAGCGCCGCAAAACAGTAGCGCATCCGTGCTCGCACACACGTTCGAGGCACCGAGTAACCTCCGCCTCCTCGCTCCAGTGATGCAGCGGAAGCACAACTCTTTCTTGCCGAATAGCCACCGGGAACATGTATCTCGCTAGTCCGAGACCATGGGGGATAAATTCTAGAGGGGTAGAGAGATCCTTCACGAGGAGGTGAGAGTGAGAAGTGAGAGGAGGGGCTCCTTTTATAGGGGAGGGGGGCAGCCCAAGGGGGCATGGCCTCCGGCCATGGAGGGTGCCCCCACCTCTCCCTCATTCATGTGGGTGGACACTCCACTCACAAAATGCCCCTTCAATTTTCTCCACTCAAAAATCCACTCAAATTCCCATTAAATTTCCACAAAATTTAATGCAAACTCTCATAAAATAAAACTCTTTTATTTTTTTCAGAATTTTGTCAATTACTTTAATGACAAACATTCACAAATAACCCCTTTCTAGAATTCTATTTCACATGCATAACCACTTTATGCAATTTCACCCGAAAACCTGTTTCGGTATCTAGTGAAATAAATTCCTGCGCTTGTTCATTCTTTCGACATGAAACTTTTGCTCCAATTGGATGTCGGTGTCTCTTAAGTGTGTCACCCTACGGTTCGTGAATAATGTGGACATGATCGACACCCCTCTCGGATCAATAATCAGAAGCGAGGTCTGGAGACCCATACTGACTCCCACACATTCAACGATGACTTTTTTGTGATCGTCGGAACCTTTTATGCTAGTATCTTAATTCTTTTGTTTCGCGATATATTACATGTCCGAGATTAGATCATCGGTATCTCCATACCTAGTTTGATCTCGTTACCGACATGCACTCTTTTCTTGTTCCCGTGATATAACATTCTAGTGATCAAATCACTTGCTTGCAAGCTAATCAATGTGATATCACCGAGAGGGCCCAGAGCATATCTATCCGTCATCGAGATGAACAAATTCCACTCTCGATCCATGGGCCTCAACATAAGACTTTATTAGTTCTGAATCCATCTTTATTATCACCCTGTTACGGTGTGACGTTTGATGTTATCAAGAAACTCTTCCGGTGTTAGTGATTGGCATGATCTCATGGTCTAAGGATTAGGATCACTTCGTAAGTTGTTATAGCAATATAAACTCAATGACTTTGATCGTAATGCTATACTTCGGATGAATGTTCATCACACCATTACACTAATGTTGTGATCCCGTTATTAACAACATCCAATGTCCATGATCAGGAAACCTTGATCATCTTGTTAATCAACGAGCTAGTTTATGAGAGAGGCATAACTAGGAGCTTTTTGTTTGTTTATTAAACACACATGTATTAACGTTTCCGTATTAATACAATTATAGCATGCAAAATAAACATTTATCATAAATAAGGAATACGATAATAACCACTTTATTATTGCCTCTCAGGCATATTCCCTTCAAATATGCCCTTCCCTGGGACTATGCCATGGAACGTTGTGTCGGATTGTTCTAGGCTGCACAGCGGGATCCGCATTGCTGCTAGGGTGCTAGCGAACATCAGGTTGATGCCGCTGCCACCATCCATGAAGACGCGGCTCATCACAAACCCTCTGATATGCGCCTCAAGCACCAGGGCAGCATGACCTGGGCGAGGGATTTGTCGAGGGTGATCCGAACGACTGAATGTGATGCAGGACTCCGAACCGCTGAGGTACTCAGGGATGGCGAGTGGAGCGGTCACAGCCAGGCTGACTTGGCGGGTGATCTTCTTTTGCACCCTGTTTGTTGGGAGCCCTTTTGGATCATCATGGACCCTTTCGGCGCGGGGTACCCATTTACGCCGTTGTTTGCACGGGTGCGATTGCTTGATTCGAAGGCCCCACAGGTGGTGGTGGAGGATCTCCGTGGGCGATGTCGCCTGGCGCAGGTGTGGGTCCGAACCCAGGGTTCAGGATCTGTCGTCTCATCTGGGTGAAACCCTTGCTGAGTTTTTGAACTCGCGGCAATCCTTCGGCATGTGGCTGGCCTTCTTTTTGCCATCCTGCTTGTCGATGTAGAAGTGGATGGTGCATGGGCCCGACAACTTGTCATATGTCGTGGGTTCGTCGTCGCAGCCGCGGTACTGCCATGTTTGCGTTGGGCGTCCTCCATCACAGAAGTTGCTTCCACGGTATCCGTCGTTGCTGCGGTTGTTTTCGTTGCAGCGTTCGGCGTATCCAGCTGCAACCATGTCGGGTTTGTCGCGATCGTCGTAGACGCGCGATCTTCGCTTGCTACGGCACTCGCGTCGGCGGCCGTAGTCATCTTCCTCATCCGAATGCGCTCGGTGGACGGAGTCCTCGCCATCTGCCTACCTGTTGGCGATGTCCATGAGCTGATCGAGTGTCTTGGGCTTGATGCGCCCAAGTTCTTCCTTGAAGTCCGGGCATTTGACGCCATCCTTGAAGGCGTCGATTGTTCTCTCCTAGAAGATGTGTGCCGTGGAGTTCTTGATGTTGGACCAGCATAGTATGTACGAGCGGATGGATTCGCCCATTCGTTGAGTGCAGGTCCGCAGCTCCTCGATCAAGGCTGGCCTCTTGCTGGTGCCCTTAAATTTTCGGATGAAACCGTACGCCAGTTCCTCCCAGCTTCAGATGGAACCTGAGGACAGGCTGCTGAGCCAGATCCGGGCTGCGCCTGTCAGCTGCAGCTGAACGCATTGCAGGGCAGTGTTCTTGTTTCCGCCGTGCATCTTGACGAACGATAGGTGGTCGCTGATCCAGGCTTTCGGGTCCTGCGACCCGTCGAACTTCGGAGTGTTCGAAGGAAGCTTGAAATTTCTCGGCATCCGCGTTCGCCGAACAGATCTGCTGAAGCATAGAGCTCCGTAGAGTTCTCCGTCATCGTCCTCTTTGGATTCGTCTGAGCACGCACGCTTGGCACGTGCCTTGTCGACCTTGCGCTGGGCAAGGTCGTTTCGAGCGTCGTAGTCACGGCTGCGACGTCTTGGGCTCTTGTGTCGTCGAGGTAGATCGTGCTCGTCTTCCTCTTCATCCGATGAGTGTGTGGGGCTATGGTTGAATCTGATCGTAGCCTTCTTCTTTGGCTCCGTAGGAGCTTCCTCGTGGAGCGCAGCTCCGACTAGTCCGAGTCCGGCTAGTGCGGACTTGTGCATAGCTCTCTTCGGGTCCCCCACCGGAGGTGGATGGGACGTGAGATATGTGGTGGCTGCCATGATCGCAGCTTGTGGCGTCTTCGGGATGACGTTGTCATTGACGTCCATATCCATGAAGGACATGTTGAGGGTTCGGGTGACCTCGCGACGTGCGGCGCGATCCATGTGCTCTGTGCGAGAGCGATGCTTGTTGGCGTTGTTGTGTGAGCTGGAGCTGCCAGCAGCGGAGAGTGCAGCTCGCCGCGCGCTAGACTCCGAAGCTACTTGCTTGCGTTTGTCGAGCTACTCCTACAGCTGCACCTGCCTATTGTGTTCACCGATAAGGAGAAAGTGGTATGCCATCAGCAGGTCACGTGAAGAGTTCACGGGTAGAATCTTGTTGCCCGCGATGGCTTCGTGTGCCTGGCGCTATCCATCCTCGTTGAGGTTGATCCGATTGTAGGCGGCGACATCGCCTTCGTTGGGTGGCAAGGATGGTTGTCTCCCGTTTCCTCCGTTTTCACCCTCTGGGTTGGGTGGCGGTATGTGGGCACCCGAACCTGGTGGTTGTTGCTCCACGTCGCTTTGGATGACCACGGTGCACTTGTAGCGTCCGCGGATTGCATCGCTGCTGCCGCAACTTTCGGATCCGGAACCGTAGGTTCCTTCATCTGACAGGGGGCCGCACAGATCTGAGTTGCAGCTGCTGCTGTAGTATGAATCATCTGTCAGCATTGACGTGCGTAACACGCTGGGATGCGGGGACCATGAGGCGGGCCTGATTGATGGCAGTGGCACCCGCTCTGGGAGGCGGAGAGTGCCTGTCTGTCCCACCTGGAAACAGAAGCTCCCGAACAGAATCTCGAGCCCGTCGCTTATGGGCTCGAAATCCTTCATGGTGGCTGGCGAGTGGGTGGTAAAGTAGAAAGCGCCGAAGAGGAGATGGCTCTCCGTCGCCGAGGAGTTGTAGATCCCTTTGGTCAGGACCGTCGCGATAGCACAATCAACGCCCCGTTTTCCATAGACGGCGCCAATTGACGAGGTTTCAACTCGTCAATGCCCATTGTTATGAGATAGGGTTTTGGATAAGATGGGGGTGCTGGAGATCACGGAACGGTTAACAGACAAGCAACCAGGGGACACGAGATTTACCCAGGTTCAGGCCCTCGGAGGGAAAATCCTACTCCTGCTTGTCTGCTCTTGATTATGGCGGAACCGAAAGTTACAGGGGTGCGCAGATGGGATCTGGCATGGAGGTGTGTATGTGGAAAAAAAGATGCCCTCCTCGTCGTGCCCTCCTAGCCTTTATATAGATATAGGCAGGTCTCGGGCATAGATTGAGTCGGTTACAAGTTTAGTGTTTGCCCCTTTGAATATTCTATCTATTTTAGTCTTGCTCCCAAAGGATCCGAAGATGTCATGGGCTTGGGCCACCCGAAAATATCCACAAGCCGAGTATATTCTTGTGGACCTTCCTTAGGCTGGACCAGGTATGCCAATGTCGTGTACTCGTAGGGTATTACCATGTCAGTTGCCGGGGAGGAAAGGTAAAAGGCACTCACACTCGTTACCCCACGGCAACAGCAAGCCAGAAATCTATTTTCTGGCGCCGTTGCTAGGGAGGTAAGGTAAAAGGTACTCACATCCTCCGGTGTGAGTGCTCAAAGTTATTTCCTTTAGATTCTACAATTTTGTCTTGTTTCTTGTTTTCACTAGTTAGGCTTAATGGAAAACAAAAAAATAGAGAGCTATATAACATTTATCTTGAGTTAGGACATGAAGTGTTTGAAGAGAAAATTAAAAAACCTATGGAACTTTATTTGCATGCTAATAGCAATGTCATTAGTATGAATTCTTTGGACACCATTATTACTAATGCTATCGAAAAGTCTAAGCTTGGGGAAGCTAGTTTTTATGGAAATGATCTTTTTAGTTCCCTAGCTTTGGAAGATAGCTATTGTATTGCTTATGATGATACCAAACCTCCAATATGTGATGATTACAATGATGAATATGATATTTTCAGTACACCTACTATTGAGGAGAAAATTAATTATGATTACAATATGCCTCCTATATTTGATGATTATGGTGATGAGAATAATAATGATAGCTATTTCGTTGAATTTGCTCCCACTATAATTAATAAGAATGACTATGCTTATATGGAGAGTAATAATCATTTTATGCATGTGGCTCATGATAAGAATGTTGTATGTGATAGTTATATTGTTAATTTTATTCATGTTGCTACTAAAAGTTATTATGAGAGAGGGAAACATGATCTTATGCATATCAAAAATATTAAGTTTCCCCTCTTTATGTTGAAAATTTTGAAGTTGCACTTGTTTTGCTTTCCTATGCTTGTTGCTTTGTGTTTTCAAGAATTGTTTCTTTACAAGATTCCTATGCATAGGAAGTGGGTTAGACTTAAATGTGTTTTGCATTTGCTTCTTTATGCTCTCTTTTACTTCAATTCATATTTCTTATGTGAGCATCTTCTCAAACTATCAATCCTAACTTAAAGGCGTTAAAGAAAAGTACTTGTTGGGAGATAACCCAAGAGTTTTCTTGAGTCTTGGAAGTTATTACTTTAGTAATGACCTCTCCTTATCCTTTTTGTTTGTTTTTTGTGCCTAGAATGACCTCTAATGAGAGGGAAGTAAGATTTAGGAGTTGCTGTCCCGAAACATATTTTTATGCTCCACCTTAAAAATTTGTGAGGAATCTATGTAAGTTGGATGGAGCTGATATTTTTTGAATAAATCCCCCAGTATGTTAGCTAACTTTCTTTAGTTCAACATGTTTTGATTTGAGCAACAGAAGGTCTTCAAAACATAGGTTTCTACCTGCTTGTCTGTTTTGACAGATTTCTGCCATTATTTGCATTTGCTTCTTATTGATTCCTTTGTGGGTTCTTTTTGGGAAATTGAGCTTTTTGAGGGAATTGATACAGTAGCTTGTGTTTTAAGTGAAAGTTTTTCTGTTTTAAAGCTAAACCCCAAGGGTCTATTATCTTTTGAATACACTAATGTTGCTAATGAAGATTGTGTGAAGTTTTGTATGAAGGAAAATTTTCAGGTGTAGAGAAAGAATGATGTAATGAGATGAAGAATGGACAAAAGCTCAAGCTTGGGGATGCCACCCCAAGCAATATTCAAGAGTTACAAGCGTCAAAGCTTGGGGATGCCCAAGGCATCCTCTTCTTCATCAATAAAAATCGCAGGTCTTTCTAGACACTTTGTTTTTATTGTTTCATGCACAGTTTGTGTTGTTCTTGGAGCGTCTTAGTTTTCGTTTTGGTTTTCGTTTGCTTGAATAAGTTGGTTGGATTACAACACACTTCTTTTGGAGAGAGACACACTCTGTTTTCATTGCTTAGAACACTCTAGCTTTCACTCTTATTGTTTTGTAAGTGTTCTCTTTTGATAGCACTTTGTTTAGCCTTAGTTTTCTTATGCTTTTTGCTTAGAACTTTTTAGTTCTTCTTTATGGATTTGTGAGACAAGCTCACTGATCCTTATTGATTATTATCTTTGTGAGTTGTTTCGAATAAGTCGATTGGTGTTGGAAAAGTGTAGGAAGCTTCATGCTTATAGTGGTACAAGAAGGAGCTTGCTTTGACTATGACTTAGACTTTATCATGTCATGCTAGATGTTGTTTTGACCTTATGCTTAGTGATTATTGTTGTAGCATGACTTGTTCTAAACAATTAGGATTGCTTAATGGTTCTTAAAGGAATCATACGTTGTTTTAGCATACAAAAGCATAGTATTGTGGTATTCTCCTTTCATGCTTTGTTTGGGTTGACTTGGCACATGCTCACACCATGTTATGACTATAACAAGTCACCATAGCCTCTATGATCATTTATTCCTTGACTTGTAGTACCACTTTATGCTTTGATTAGTAATTGTAAGATCCCTCCCTTTATAAGGTAAGGATCCCTGTGATTGCAATGTTAGTCCCTGGATCAACGCTAGCATCCACAGTTTAAGATGAAGTACACATAAAAAAAGGTCATTATTACATATCATTCCAGAGACAAACATAGTCTTTTACAAACTCCATGGCCACAGGCCTAATACAAGAGTTCAAAAATATATAATAAGATAAATAAGTCTTCATCTTCATGTGCCACAAGCAAGCATGTTGAGTGTAGACTCATAACCCCTAATCATCATCAGAATAACCTGCAACATCACAAGTTACAGCCACAGTGGGTCAATACATTGGAATAGTATTGGCAAGTGACACCTTAGTTGAATATTTGTAATCTAGATACTATATGCATTTTGGCTAAGTGTATATTAGGCTTGCTTTGCTCAAAATAGGTTTTACCTATCAGTTGAAAACACTAAGTTTTTCTTTGACAAAACTTTTCCCCAAGGAACCACCAATAGAAATTGGGGAACCTTCACCCTTGTTCAACCACAAGTTTTTACTTAGAAATTGGGATGAGGAGATTCTTGATAGCTTCCATGTCTTGATGCTCAAGTTGTCCAATACCAGGGACATGGCTAAGTACTTAGATTCTTCCATCTGCAGAGGTTGTGCACTTTCCCCACAAGACTTGATTTTCACCAAGACAGGACCTTTCAGAAGCCTTCCCTTAGACCAAATGGACGCGCTCCAACCTATCATCCCACTACCACCAACTGTCCAAATGGCTAAGTTATTTCAACCTATATGATCCAGGCAGAGCCCATAATGCCATGTGACTGCACTAGAAGCTTCTTAACATTTGGCATCTCAAATCCCTTTGTTCCTGGGTGGCTTTCCACAAGTGAGATACACAAGGTAAACCATAGAAATGGGCCTTGTGTAACCACTCAACACAAACCATTCTTTCCATTCCACCCAGGTGTTTCATTCACTTAGTTGTTTTTATTAAGCAAAAACACAAGTCCAAAGACTTAGAAATATTTTCTCATAGCATGAATATATAACCACCCTTGGTTGCTACTAGCTAGGCTAAGCATGGCATTGATAAGTATCTTAACTTAGAGATTTCTAGCAATTCTACAACTACTAGGTTTTCCCAAGCATAGCATATAGATCAAAATATACATGCAAGTCCTATACAAAATATTTCTAGTGCATAGTTGAAAAACATAGGAATAAAATCATGAAGCACCACTTGCCTTGGTAGTTTGGGGAGTAGCAACAATCTTCACAATCACAATCACTATTTGCACCAAAATCTACACATAAAATAATGGCACCAAATCACATACAAAATATATACAAACAAAAATATATGAATGCATGCAAAATGCCATGTGATGATTTTCTACACCAAACAAGACAAGTGCACAGTACTGAATCTTAAACAAGTTCAAAACTTGCCAAATAAATCTTACTTGAACAACATAACAATTTTCAAATAATTACTATACACAATTTATGCCTACATTTGTTTCTGCAAAAACAACCATTTTTACAGAGGCAAAACATTAAACACATTGCATAAATGGAAAGGATTTTCTCTCCTGATTCCAATGATATAAAATTTGTCAATTTTGGACGTGGGAATCAAAAGTTATGAATTTTTCAAGTTTAAACATCTAATAGATCTAAATTCTGATTTTAAATCAAACCTACAGACACGCGGCGTGTTCTTATTCGTCGATACCGCTTCGTGTGGATCGATCAACGAGGGCCGTTAGATTTAAGTGGTAGCGCATGGTCGGATCTGCGCGTAACGGTTCGAGTAAGTGATCTAATCCTGAGCCTCCAATCCAGATCTAACGGCTGCGAAGCTTGCGACCAAAGACTGGCGGTGCCAGCGGCGGCGAGTGGCGGCGGCGGCTCTGTCAGAGACGTTGCCGATGATTTAGGTCACGCGGGAGAGGGTGAGGTGGCTTACCGAGTTCGACGTATGCTGCTGATGCTCAAGGTAGGCTTCGTTGGCGAAGGGGCGCACCGTGGATGTCGCTGGAGCTCGTCGGAGTCGTGCGCGGCGTCGGGTGCTTGTAGACGACGATGTTGCCGAGGTTCTGTGTCGCCCTAGCACGAGTCAGTGGCATTAGGGGTGCGCAAGGTCACGGTGAGAAAGATGGTTTCAAGGAGAAGACAAGGGGTGCTCGATTCTTACCGCTATTGCTCGTCGGAGTTGAGCGGCGGTTCTGGTGGTTGCGGATGCTAACAGAGTCGACGACCTGGGTCACGAGAAGGAAAAAGAAAAGCATCAGGGGATGCGCCAGAATGTGCTGGTCAAGCTTGTTTGAAGCAGAGAGAGGGGGAGATCGAAGCTCACCGGAATCGTTCACCGGAGGTCGTTGGTGCTGCGGGGTTCTGAGCTCGAATGCGCGCAGCCTGGTGGCGGAGTGGTGGCGCTAGGTGAGGGGAAATGCTCGCGGTGCAGAGGGGGTTAAATAGCCAGGAGGGGGCGGCGATTACGCGCTGCATCAATGGCAATAACGCGGGCAGTGACTGCGGCGAGGTAACGGCGGAGCGCCTCGGCCGCGCGTTGATTGAGGACGATGCTGATGGGGCATGGTGGGGTCGGGCTGTCGGCGGGTGGGTACACGCGAGCGCGGTGAGAAACAGAGAAGAAAGAGGTACCCCGGGTGGGCTGCTTTGTCTGATGGGCTGGATTGGTGGCGCCTGGCCCAGTTGGGTTTTCTAATGCCTTTTCTTTTTCTTTAATGAATTTCAGGAATCGTTTTCAAATGAAATCAAATGCATTTGAAAACCAAATTTTTCCTGGATTTTTGTAAAGTGTAAACCTCATAATTTTGAACATAAAACCTTGTTGTTTCATTAGACTAGCTTGGTCTTTTTGGAAAATCAAAATAAACAGTGTCTTAGTATTTGATTTGAATAGGTTTTGAAAATGGTTTAAAACCATATTTGTTCTGTAAATTTTGTCCAAGCCTTGCTCACAATCAAACCAATCCTATGAACTTACAATAATGGTTTTAAAACAAAAATTCCTCCACTAGAGAGTGGCATTTGAGTTAAAGCTTGCTCAAATAAAATCATAGCACTCAAAGTTTCTGTTTCTTCAAAATGAGTTTGAATTTGAGCCCTAAATGAGTATGCATGCATGGATGATATGCAAAGCTTTGAAACATGATTTTAGGGATGTTACAATTCTAACCCCCTTAAGGTGAATCTCGCCCTCCAGATTCGGATTGGCTAGCAAATAGGTGAGGGTGGTCTTTCCGAAGATCGTCTTCTCTTTCCCATGTTGCTTCTTCTTCGGAATGATGGTTCCATTGAACTTTGCAGAATTTGATAGTCTTAGTCTGAGTAACTCTTTCTGCAGTCTCAAGAATCTTGATAGGTTTTTCCTCATAAGTGAGATCACTTTCCAATTGAACCTCCTCCAAAGGTATAGTATCCTTCAAAGAAGTCTCTTCCATTTCTGGATGGCATTTCTTAAGCTGACTCACATGGAACACATTGTGAACTGCAGATAATGATTCTAGCAATTCAATCTCATAAGCTGCTTCTCCTTTACGACTCAGGATCTTGAATGGTCCAACATATCTTGGGGCCAATTTTCCTTTGACTCCAAATCTCTTCACTCCACGAAGTGGTGACACTCTAAGATAAGCTCTATCACCCACTTCATAGGTGACTTATCTACGCTTAGGATCTGCGTAGCTCTTTTGTCGGGACTGTTCTATCTTCAATCTGTCCTTAACTAGCTTGACTTTCTCTTCGGCCTCTTTGATTAGTTCTGGTCTGAACAAACTTCTTTCTCCCACACCATTCCACAACAATGGGGTGGTACACTTTCTCCCATAGAGAAACTCAAAGGGTGCCATCTCAATACTGGCTTGATAGCTGTTATTGTAAGAAAAATCTGCGTAAGGCAGACTTTCATCCCAACTGGCTCCATAGTCTAGGGCACATGCCCTCAACATATCTTCAAGAATCTGGTTGGTCGTTTTTGTTTGTCCATCGGTCTGAGGATGAAAAGCAGTGCTAAATTCCAACCTCGTTCCCAGTGACTCATGTAGTTGCCTCCAAAAATGAGAAGTGAATTGAGTTCCCCTATCGGACACAATACTCTTGGGTACTCCATGCAGACATACAATTCTGCTCATGTAGATCTTGGCTAACTTAGCACTTGTATAGGTTGTCTTCACGGGTATGAAATGATCCACTTTAGTTAAGTGATCCACTACTACCCAAATAGAATCATATCTTGACCTGGTCCTTGGCAATCCGGTGATGAAATCCATGCCAATCTTGTCCCACTTCCAATAAGGAATAGGTAGTGGTTGTAACAATCCTGCTGGTTTCTGATGTTCCGCTTTCACTCTACTACATACATCACACAAAGCAATATGTTCGGCGATGTCCTTCTTGAGATTATTCCACCAAAATCTTTCCTTCATATCCATGTACATTTTGGTGTTACCCGGATGAATGGAATACGGTGAGTTGTGTGCTTCTTGTAAAATCAGTTTTCGAAGCTCCGGATCTTGTGGAACACAGATACGTTTTCCATACCATAAATTACCCTGTTCATCTTCATGGAACCCTTTGGCTTTTCCCTTCCCAATCTTTTCCTTAATCTCTTCAATTTCCTTATCTGTCTTTTGGGCTTCTTTGATTTTGTCCAACAAAGTGGGTTGAACATCCAATGACATGAGATGTCCTTCTGGCACAATCTCCAATCTGAGATCTCTAAATTGGGCACACAGATCATCTGGCAATTCTCCCTTTGTAAGACCATTCACAAAAACTTTACGGCTTAGAGCATCCGCTACAACATTTGCTTTACCGGGGTGGTATTGCAAACTCAAGTCATAGTCCTTGATGAGTTCTAGCCATCTTCTTTGTCTCATGTTAATTTCTTTCTGGGTGAAGATATACTTCAAACTTTTGTGATCTGTGAACACTTCACACGCTTTCCCAAAAGATAGTGTCTCCATGTTTTAAGTGCATGGACAACAGAGGCTAACTCTAAATCATGAGTAGGGTAATTTACCTCATGAGTTTTGAGTTGTCTCGAGGCATGAGCCACAACTTTCCCTTCTTGCATAAGTTGTCACATCCCAAAATTTTCCAAATTTTGAAATGTGAAAAATAAATAAACAAAATAAAATTTTGTTGAAATTTAGGGTGAGAAGGAACTTTTTGATTCCAAATGGAAATATCCAAACTTATTTTGATCAAATAAAATCCTAAAAGGATTTAAAAAGATAAACAATTAATAAATAAAATTATGATAGTTGGAATTACTATTT
Source organism: Avena sativa (assembly GCA_916181665.1). NCBI lineage: Eukaryota > Viridiplantae > Streptophyta > Magnoliopsida > Poales > Poaceae > Avena > Avena sativa. The sequence goes on along the minus strand of OV702297.1, from coordinate 386,581,691 downwards.
TTGGATCTTTTAATAAAAAGATTTGGTTTTCAAAAGAAAAGGTAGAATTATAAATAAGGATTATCTTATGGAGCCAAATTAAATCTTGGCCAAGCTTTTGAAATAAAATATTCCTATTTGTTAAAAAGAGTAAAGGTTATTTAAATAAAATAATGAGGATTTATTAATATCCAATTTTATTAAAGTAAAGGCTTTTTCATTTTAAATAAACACTAAAACTTGTTAATTTATTAAATAAGATTTCAAGTGTTTTATGTTTTCAAATAAAACCTACTGAAAGGGTTTTTATATTATTTTAGATTTCAAATAGAGTTTTTAAATAAATTAAATCCTATTTGAATTAATGACTAGGGCCTATTTATTTAATTATTAATGGATCCTAAAAAGAATAAGTATTATTTTATTTTTGACTTTGGATTATGTTGTTAAACAGAACTAAAATCAATACAAAGTTTGGTGGTGGTTTGATTTGAATTGGTGTTTGAATTATTTGTTTGAAAAATCAAAACAGAAATTCAAATAGAAAAAGAAAAAGCTTTCTGTATAACAAAACGAAACAAGCACAACCCAACCAACAGGCCCGGCAAGCCCAGCAGTCCAGCCCACCTACTCACCGCGCGTGAAACGTTTTCCACCCAGAGATCAACCCGCAGAGACACTGACGCTGCGACCCCACGCCCACTCCCTCTCTCTCACTGACGACACAGCCCTACCGCCTCGTCATCGTCATCAACCCCGCGCCGACCGTTCCCCCCTTGCTCGTCGCCGTTCTGCCGCGAGTTAATCCCGTTAAATTGGAGTTAATGGCCGGAGTAAACTCACCAGTGACCATGCTCGTTAAAGCGTCTCGCCCTCCTCTCTATTTTCCCCCAAGCTCTATTCCCTCTCTGCCTCCAGGCTGCGTCAATCGCAAGCTCGAACCCACTGTCCCCGACGAACTTCCCCGGCGAAATTCCGGCGACTCTGACCGCCTCTCCACTCCCTGAGCACGCAAGCTTTCTCTCCAGTCCCTTGCGCGTCTTCCCATAGCCCCAGCTCGCTGTTGCGCGCTCTAGAAGCTCGGCTTCGTCAACACCAGAGCGCCATCGTCTTCGGCCGTTTCTCCGGCGAACTCTCCTGGTAAACACCGACTGCCCCGAGCCTTCGTATTGATGCTCCTAAGATACCTAGGACAGTACGCATCTGATCACGTCTTTGTTTTGCCTCGGCGTGACCTGCAGCTCCATCCCCGATGCCAAACAGAACCGCCTGACGCCGCCACCGACTCTGGCGAGGAATTGCCAACAGCTCCGAGCGCCCCTCGCCAAGCCAACGCCACCTCGAGCTTCACCAGGACCCTGCGAACACTGTGAGCCCCTCCCCTGTCTTCCTTGATTCCTGTAATCGCCGCGACGCCACCGTCTGACCGCGTGCCGCCGCGCGCTGCCGTCGAGCGCCGCCAGTTCCTGGTCATAGCATCGTGTCCGTTAGATCTCGATCGTCTTGCTGAAATTAGATCTAGACGAAGGGGTACGAGTTGATCAACGCCGTGCGATTTAAGTAAATCCTGCGGTCCAGAGAGGTTGATCCGCACGAAGCGGTATCGACCAATAGAAACACGCCGCATGGACAGGGTTTTGTTTAAAAACAGAATTTTGAATCTGATTCATATGCAAACTTGTAAAATTCATAACTTTAGTTCTACACGTCCAAATTTTGCAAATTTTATATCAATGGAATCAGTAGAACAAGTACTTTGCAACTATGCATTTTGTTTAATGATTTGCTTCTAGAAAATTGGTTGAATTTGCAGAAACATGTGTAGGCTTATTATGAATATAAAAATTGTTTTAGATATAATGTTAATGTGAAATCTTTGCAAAATGGTTTGTTTTGAACCTACTGACCCTAGGAACCAACTTATGGATTTAAAAATGTATTTTAATAAGTTTAGGAATAAATATTTGAATTAGCTCATTTCTAGTCAAATAAAAATATTGATTATGATTTAGAAATGATTTTTGTGTAAAACTTTTGGGAAATGGTTTGATTCAAACCTTCTGAACCTAAACACCAAGTTTTGAGAATTAAAATATGTTTGGTGAACTTTTTAAATAATATTGCTTTGCTAAAAGCATTTTCAACCACATAAAATAATGAATTGATTTAAAAATGGTTTATAGATAAAACCTTTTGCAAATGGTTTTACCACTTTAGTAAAAGACCACTTTTGAACCTTACAATGTTTAGAGCCTAGTAGAAACCACTTTTACAAGTAAAACTATCTTTGCATGCTTGCATGCATGACCTTGTTTCTATTATTTTATGTGTGATAAATTGGTTGGAATGCTAGCTGAATCTATGTTTGCTTGATTGAATTGTAGTGGAGTTAGAAGAGTGTGATATTTGCAAGATTAAGAAGTGAACCATCATTCTCTACTAAAAAGGCAAGTGACACTATCATCCATGTCCTACTATTTTCATTACACTTAGTGGATTTTGTAACATGCATGGAAAGGTTTACTATATTTTATGCTATGCTAAATCCTAATAGGATACCCTTATATCTTCCTTAGTGGAAAACAATGTAGTTGTAGTATGCTTAGCCCAGCTATATATTTGGGATGGGATACATGTTATGATTATATGAAGAGTTGAACAGATATATGTTTTATATAATAAAACAAGTACTCAATGAACCACCTGGGTGGACAAGGATACTCAAGTTTTGGACAAGGTGGCAACAAAAGGAACCATGTTTATATGGCTATCTCTTTTTGTATGTGCACTAGAAGAAAACCACCCAAGGACTTAGAGATTGAACATGTTTCTCGTATAGTGGCTTCCGTGTACAGCCACATGCTAAATGGGATCTGGCTTAGTCAACTACATAGTGGAAGACCCATGCATTGGCATCTTCAGGTTAACTAGAATTGTGTAAGGGAACTTGAAACCCTACATTGGTGCCTGGATGACAAGCTAGCATTGTGTATTGGGAGGACTTCTATGGAAAGACTTTGTCACATTCTCAATCTGCTAGTACTCCATCTTGGTGAGTACTTATCCAGCGGCCACTGGTGGCATCAAGATGAGATTGTGTCATGTGGGTAAAGTGTACAACTTCTGCAGAAGATCAAATTCTAAGTACTTAGTCGTGTCCCCGGTTATGGACAATACTGAGCAACTAAGGCCTGAAGCAATGGAAGATCTCGACATTCCAATTTCTCAAAGTAAAACTTGATGGTGACAATAAGGGATTTGAAGCACTTGGAGTTTTCCAAGAAGTTCAGAAAGATTTGACAAAAGATCAAAGCTATTTTGAAAAGATAGGATAAAACTATATTGCTTTCTGCAAATGAGCCTAAACCCTACTTAGCCAAATATGCATGTAATGATAGGATCCACTTATTTCTACATAGTAGTGAAACTTGCCAATACAATTCAAATGTATTGACCCTTGTGGCTGCAACTTATTATGTTGCAGGTTTGTTAGATGTTAGTGAAGTTTGTTGAATAGGATTACAAGTCTACAACCAACATGTTTGCCTGTGGCACTTTGAAGATGAAGGACTCCATGCTTTATAGATTTCTGCTGCAATGTAATGTGATAGCCAAATGAGCTATGTAAGATGTAATAAATTATTTTATTCCTGGTTATAAAGTTGTATTATGACCTTTGTTTCTTGATATTACATCTTAACTGTGGATGCTAGCTATTGATCCAGGGACTAGCATTGTAAACACAGGGATCTCTACCTTATTAAAGGTTGGGAACCTTACATAAGTACTACACCTAATCCATGATGAGATGCATCACAATACACTTGGAAATCCTTCTCCAAATCTGGGAGACATAAGACTGGTGCTGTCACTAGCCTCTTCTTCAACTCTTGGAAACTGAGTTCACATCCTTTAGACCAAGCAAATTTCTTGTCTTTCTTTAGTAACTCTGTCATTGGCTTAGCTATCTTGGAGAAATTCTCAATGAACCTTCTGTAGTATCCTGCCAAACCAAGGAAACTACGAACCTCTTTCACTCACTTAGGAGATACCCATTCAGTTACGGCTGAAACTTTAGCAGGATCAACTGCTACACCATCTCCTGACACAACGTGTCCAAGAAATCCAACTTCATTCAACCAAAACTCACACTTGCTGAATTTGGCATACAACTTATGCTCTCTAAGCTTCTCAAGTATCAAACGCAAATGTCCTTCATGCTCTTCTTTGCTCTTGGAGTAGATCAAAATGTCATTAATGAATACGACAACAAACTTGTCAAGTAACTCCATGAACACCTTGTTCATCATGTTCATGAAATAAGCTGGGGCATTGGTCAAACCAAAAGGCATCACGGTGTACTCATACAATCCATACCTAGTGGTGAAAGCTATCTTAGGTATGTCTTGTTCCCTTATTTTGAGCTGGAAATATCCTGATCGGAGATCAATTTTTTAGAACACACAGGCTCCTTCTAGCTGATCAAACAAGTCATTTATTCTAGGCAAAGGGTATTTGTTCTTGATAGTCACCTCATTGAGTGAGCGGTAATCTATGCATAACCTTTGCCTCCTATCCTTCTTTTCCACAAACAAAACTGGTGCTCCCCAAGATGAAGAACTTGGTTGAATAAATCCTTTCTGCAACTATTCTCCAAGTTGTTTCTTGAGTTCTTTCAATTCGTCCACTGACATCTTGTACGGTCTCTTTGCTATTGGTCCAGATCCTGGTAGCAAATCAATAAGAAACTCCACATCTCTATCTGGTGGCATTCCCGGCAATTCTTCCGGAAACACATCCGGATATTCACTCACAATTGGCAAACTGTCTATGCTAACCCCCTTAAGAGAATTAAGCTTACTCCCTTTTGATTCAAAATTAGACTTGAATCTTATTCGTTTCTTTTCTGGGGTTGTGAGTGCAACAGTTCGATTGGCAAAATCTAGTACTCCTTCATTATTGGTCATCCAATCCATTCCCAAAATTACATCCAGTCCTTGGGAATCTAGGATTATCAGACTCACTGGAAACTTATGCTTTCCAAATTCTATTACTAGATCCCGGCATCCAAGACTCACTATCATATCTCCACCTAGAGAACTTACTTTTATTGAACACCCAATGTTTTCAGTTGGAAACCCATTTCTATCAACAAATGCTTTTGATATGAATGAATGTGATGCACCAGTATAAAAAAGAACAAGTGTTGGAATAGAATTGAGTTTGAACTTACTAGCCACAGCATCTGACTCTTCATAGATTTCCTCCACATTGATGTGGTTCACTTGCCCCTTTTGAAAAGGTTTGGGCTTGTTGGGTCCTTCAACTTTATTTTCTGGGCATTCATTTGCATAATGCCCCATCTTCTTGCACTTGAAACATTCAACCTGACTAAGATCCTTCTTGACAGGCTGGCTTCCACTACCACTTCCACTTCCAATGTGGTGGTTCTTGTACCCACTCTTGTACTTGTCATTGTCATGACCACGGTAATGCTTGTTGTCATGATGACGGTTGTGGTTGTGGTGTTTGTTGTACTTTCCATGCTTGTGGGATCCAGAATTCCCACTATCATCATAATGGGAACGCTTGTGAGACGATCCTGAGTTGTGCTTGTCAGAGTGCTTCCTCTTCCTGCTTTCAACTTGTTTCATCTTGCTCTCCAAGATGGCAGCCTTGTCACAAAGAGACTGATATGTGGGGACATAGGCCACAGCTAACTGCAGGTTCAGTTCATCGTTCAATCCTTCAAGGAACTTCTCCTTCCTCTTGGCATCAGTGTCAACTTCATCCGGTGCATAACGCGCCAGATTGTTGAACTCCTCAATATATTCAGCCACGCTGCGGTGGCGCTGCTTCAAGTTGTGAAATTCCTTTTTCTTCAAACTCATCACTCCGGATGAGATGTGAGCAGTGCAGAAACCATCTTCAAAGATAGCCCATGTCACATCCGCAATGGGAGTGGTGATATGGAAGTTATCCCACCAAGTGGCTGCTGGTCCTTCCAACAAGTGTGCTGCAAATCTGACTTTCTCTTCATCAGTACAGCCAACAGTTACCAAATCCTTGTTCACTGAGCGTAGCCAATCATTGGCCACCATGGGATCAGCAGTTCCTGAGAACTTTGCTGGCCTCAGTCTTAAGAATCTGGTAAGCATGTCAAAACCCGGTGGGTTATTCTGATTGTTGTTGTTGTTGTTATTGTTGTTGTTGTTGTTGTTATTCTGATTCTGTATGAACGTGTTCATCATCTGCATCAGCTGCGTATGAGCTATCATCATCTGCTGCATCTCAGGGGTGATATTGTTGTTGTTAGGGTTGGGATTGGCACGTCGGGGAGGCATCTGTGGTTTTCAATAAGGATAAGAATGAGATACCCATATATGCTTAACATGCACAATACATCACATATACAATCACCAAGCATGCATCAAAATAACAAAAGTTCAACAACAAAGACAACAATTTTTGCAAAGTAAACACACCAATAGCAATCCATCCACATGTTGGATGGTCATTGCGACTCAATAATCAAAAACATGGTAAATAAAAGGTAATTGAGTAGTCATCACTACTCCTCTGCATCAACCTCCTCATCAACAAGTGTAAGACATGCATTCTCCATTGCGGTCTTGTATTCCTCGACATTGGTAGTCAAGGCCTCTATCTTGGACTTGAGAGCCCTCTTCTGTGAACGAAGTCTCTCAATCATAGTCTGCTGATGCTCGAGCTCGAAGTCCTTGGTCTCTAGTTCTGCAGTCATCTCTCGAATCCTCTTGTTCCTATCTTGGACTCTTTTCTCTTGACTCTTGAACTTTCTATCCTAACTCTCAAACTTGGCCTCCATTTCCTTGACTATGTCATCTTGCTCCGCGAAGAGCTTGTCCTTCTCGCGAAGCTGCACCTAGAGCTCGTCATTGCTAAGCATGACATTGGTCCTATCAGTATCTAGGTGCCTAAGAAGAACCTCTAGGTCCTGGAGATATAGTCGAATCGGCTCTGCCGTCTCTCTAGCAGTGTCCTCGAAGTCAATGGCCTCACCATCCTCATCACGTCTACCGAAGGCGTGGAAGTGAGTACCTCTAATCTCCAGAGAGTGTATCCCTAACAGACGCGCAAGTAAATCCTGCATGACTACCTCTAGGCATCTCTCCCTGTCATCATGCATGAACTCGAAGATGATTGCCTCTGTGGTAGGCTCAGTCTGGCATCCTGGCTGATTAACCTTGAAGCCCCAAAGGTCTGTCCTCGCAAACTTGGTGAGGGGAAGCACCATGATGCTAGGAAGCGGAAGATTGAGCAGACTAGTGAGCTCAATAAGTCGAGTGCCAAAACGAGTTCCCTTGAACTCTTCAGCCGTGCTGATAGTAACATTAGGCATCTATTTTATAATATAGAAAAAAGTTAGAATCAACACAATTAAATACAAATCACAAGACAAGGCATCACATGCATATCTTTGACAATCAAAACACAAATCATGGCATACATAAAACCATTACAAGCATCCAAGGTTCAACGTATTTTAGACAACAGTTGGAAAATAAAATGATAAGTGTGGTGGTCCAACTAACGAAGTACGTTACAATCCCATCTCACTTGCCAAGTTGGCTAACAGGGCATCCCTAGAGGCAATCTGTCGATCCTGATCACATGACTCCATTGCTAAGTCTATGATGTCCTCTCTTAAACGTTGTTGGTAGCCTCTAACTCCTGGGTATGCTTCTTTTCTTCCCTAAGGTCATTCTGAGTGTTGAGCATTCTGCACTTGATTCTATCACCAAGCTCTTTGATGGCCTTCCAAGCTGCATCCCTTGCTGAATCAAAGAATGTGGTGTGCATCACTGAGTTGGTGACCATGCAGAATCCTGATTCTTTGTGGTTGTCTTCCTTGTTTTTATACAAGTGAAGTTGCACCCACTAGTATTCAACTCCTTCATCCACCACAGGAAAACCTTTGTACACAGATGCACCATGTATTCCCATGGCAACCATGAGGTCCTTGAGAGCCTTGGGGAATTCTGTCTCACATTCCAAAGTCATAGTCATGAGTGGTCCCTTCCTCACGGCTTCATTGATGGAGTTCATCTACAAATAGAGATGAGAAAGAAGATTAGACGTTTACGAGAAGAAAAAGACAAGTGTGGAAGTTGTTGAAATTTTTTCCTTGGTGGTTTCCAATCCTAGGGTCATAATCCTACAGGCAACACAGTGCTCTGATACCATATGTAAGATCCCTCCCTTTATAAGGTAAGGATCCCTGTGATTGCAATGCTAGTCCCTGGATCAATGCTAGCATCCACAGTTTAAGATGAAGTACACAGAAACAAAGGTCATTATTACATATCATTCCAGAGACAAACATAGTCTTTTACAAACTCCATGGCCACAGGCCTAATACAAGAGTTCAAAAATATATAATAAGATAAATAAGTCTTCATCTTCATGTGCCACAGGCAAGCATGTTGAGTGTAGACTCATAACCCCTAATCATCATCAGAATAACCTGCAACATCACAAGTTACAACCACAGTGGGTCAATACATTGGAATAGTATTGGCAAGTGATACCTTAGTTGAATATTTGTAATCTAGATACTATATGCATTTTGGCTAAGTGTATATTAGGCTTGCTTTGCTCAAAATAGGTTTTACCTATCAGTTGAAAACACTAAGTTTTTCTTTGACAAAACTTTTCCCCAAGGAACCACCAATAGAAATTGGGGAACCTTCACCCTTGTTCAACCACAAGTTTTTACTTAGAAATTGGGATGAGGAGATTCTTGATAGCTTCCATGTCTTGATGCTCAAGTTGTCCAATACCAGGGACATGGCTAAGTACTTAGATTCTTCCATCTGCAGAGGTTGTGCACTTTCCCCACAAGACTTGATTTTCACCAAGACAGGACCTTTCAGAAGCCTTCCCTTAGACCAAATGGACGCGCTCCAACCTATCATCCCACTACCACCAACTGTCCAAATGGCTAAGTTATTGCAACCTATATGATCCAGGCAGAGCCCATAATGCCATGTGGCTGCACTAGAAGCTTCTTAACATTTGGCATCTCAAATCCCTTTGTTCCTGGGTGGCTTTCCACAAGTGAGATACACAAGGTAAACCATAGAAATGGGCCTTGTGTAACCACTCAACACAAACCATTCTTTCCATTCCACCCAGGTGTTTCATTCACTTAGTTGTTTTTATTAAGCAAAAACACAAGTCCAAAGACTTAGAAATATTTTCTCACAGCATGAATATATAACCACCCTTGGTTGCTACTAGCTAGGCTAAGCATGGCATTGATAAGTATCTTAACTTAGAGATTTCTAGCAATTCTACAACTACTAGGTTTTCCCAAGCATAGCATATAGATCAAAATATACATGCAAGTCCTATACAAAATATTTCTAGTGCATAGTTGAAAAACATAGGAATAAAATCATGAAGCACCACTTGCCTTGGTAGTTTGGGGAGTAGCAACAATCTTCACAATCACAATCACTATTTGCACCAAAATCTACACATAAAATAATGGCACCAAATCACATACAAAATATATACAAACAAAAATATATGAATGCATGCAAAATGCCATGTGATGATTTTCTACACCAAACAAGACAAGTGCACAGTACTGAATCTTAAACAAGTTCAAAACTTGCCAAATAAATCTTACTTGAACAACATAACAATTTTCAAATAATTACTATACACAATTTATGCCTACATTTGTTTCTGCAAAAACAACCATTTTTACAGAGGCAAAACATTAAACACATTGCATAAATGGAAAGGATTTTCTCTCCTGATTCCAATGATATAAAATTTGTCAATTTTGGACGTGGGAATCAAAAGTTATGAATTTTTCAAGTTTAAACATCTAATAGATCTAAATTCTGATTTTAAATCAAACCTACAGACACGCGGCGTGTTCTTATTCGTCGATACCGCTTCGTGTGGATCGATCAACGAGGGACGTTAGATTTAAGTGGTAGCGCATGGTCGGATCTGCGCGTAACGGTTCGAGTAAGTGATCTAATCCTGAGCCTCCAATCCAGATCTAACGGCTGCGAAGCTTGCGACCAAAGACTGGCGGTGCCAGCGGCGGCGAGTGGCGGCGGCGGCTCTGTCAGAGACGTTGCCGACGATTTAGGTCACGCGGGAGAGGGTGAGGTGGCTTACCGAGTTCGACGTATGCTGCTGATGCTCAAGGTAGGCTTCGTTGGCGAAGGGGCGCACTGTGGATGTCGTTGGAGCTCGTCGGAGTCGTGCGCGGCGTCGGGTGCTTGTAGACGACGATGTTGCCGAGGTTCTGTGTCGCCCTAGCACGAGTCAGTGGCATTAGGGGTGCGCAAGGTCACGGTGAGAAAGATGGTTTCAAGGAGAAGACAAGGGGTGCTCGATTCTTACCGCTATTGCTCGTCGGAGTTGAGCGGCGGTTCTGGTGGTTGCGGATGCTAACAGAGTCGACGACCTGGGTCACGAGAAGGAAAAAGAAAAGCATCAGGGGATGCGCCAGAATGTGCTGGTCAAGCTTGTTTGAAGCAGAGAGAGGGGGCGATCGAAGCTCACCGGAATCGGTCACCGGAGGTCGTTGGTGCTGCGGGGTTCTGAGCTCGAATGCGCGCAGCCTGGTGGCGGAGTGGTGGCGCTAGGTGAGGGGAAATGCTCGCGGTGCAGAGGGGGTTAAATAGCCAGGAGGGGGCAGCGATTACGCGCTGCATCAATGGCAATAACGCGGACAGTGACTGCGGCGAGGTAACGGCGGAGCGCCTCGGCCGCGCGTTGATTGAGGACGATGCTGACGGGGCATGGTGGGGTCGGGCTGTCGGCGGGTGGGTACACGCGAGCGCGGTGAGAAACAGAGAAGAAAGAGGTACCCCGGGTGGGCTGCTTTGTCTGATGGGCTGGATTGGTGGCGCCTGGCCCAGTTGGGTTTTCTAATGCCTTTTCTTTTTCTTTAATGAATTTCAGGAATCGTTTTCAAATGAAATCAAATGCATTTGAAAACCAATTTTTTCCTGGATTTTTGTAAAGTGTAAACCTCATAATTTTGAACATAAAACCTTGTTGTTTCATTAGACTAGCTTGGTCTTTTTGGAAAATCAAAATAAACAGTGTCTTAGTATTTGATTTGAATAGGTTTTGAAAATGGTTTAAAACCATATTTGTTTTGTAAATTTTGTCCAAGCCTTGCTCACAATCAAACCAATCCTACGAACTTACAATAATGGTTTTAAAACAAATATTCCTCCACTAGAGAGTGGCATTTGAGTTAAAGGTTGCTCACATAAAATCATAGCACTCAAAGTTTTTGTTTCTTCAAAATGAGTTTGAATTTGAGCCCTAAATGAGTATGCATGCATGGATGATATGCAAAGCTTTGAAACATGATTTTAGGGATGTTACAGTAATGTTTTGTCGCTCTGCATGATTATGGCCATTATTGCTCTCTTAGTTGGTTGCTCCCAGTCTTTTGCTAGCCTCCACTTGTATGAGTAAGCTCTACTCATGCATCCAACTCCTAAGAAACCAAGTTATTCCAAAATGTCCACTATAAAATCCTATGCATGGTGTGTTACACCATTCCATGTATCTTCTTTTTTTCATCTATCTTCCAATTAAAAAGTATTTTGTTATGTGAAAACTTAGTGATTAAAGCTCTCACGAACTTGATGGCACACTTTATTTTTCTTGCCCCTAATAAACTTGAACCATTGTGTCATCTATGTTGTATATGCTTGCACTTATACGTTGGAATTAGTAGAACCATGCTGTCATGGGGAACGCTTTCAACATTGCACTTGTACTTTGCACACAGTTGATATCATGCTCTTTTGTCTATGGATGTCGTCGGTGTGAAATGAAAGGGGAGCTTGTAAGTCCATGGAGTTATGTATGTGTGTTAGAGAAACGCCTGGACCGCTAGCCTAAGCCATGACTAATCATGGTGGAAACTTGCAGCATCACCATAGTGACATCTATGAAGCATTCTTCTTATAAAAAAGAGATTGAGAAAAAGAGACATATTGAGAAAAGGGGAAAGAGAGAAAAAAAGAACCATATTCCCATGGTAAACAAGAAGAATGTTGAGGTGCTCATTGTCTGCTTGCCTTGTCATTTTGGTTATGGGATAACTCTTGTACCATGTGCAAGGGGTACCCCGTTGACGGTTCTCTATGATACACGTGTACTTACTATGACAAGAACTTGCAAGTAACTAAACTTGAGTAGCATGAGGAGTGGCCCTCGTATTCAAGGGACATGAGATTTCCAACTTATACTTTGTCAAGCATATCCTCCATAGTTTGTTCACTTTAACCTTAATCACTTCAAGATGCTTATGATAGGGGAAATGAGGGCTGAAAGGTAACAAGTACCATAATTTTTGGAAGCTCTTTTTGAGACTTGAAATCCCTTCTTCCCTTTATGAAGGGCCTTTCTTCCACTATTATATTGAGTCTCCACCTTCTACCTTTAGGCACCAGTTAAGAGAGCATAGTTGTCATTCTTAGTTCTATGTGCATTGTCCCAAAAATTATTGATTGATGCATATTGTTGATATTACTTGTTCTTGTGCTACTTGTATCTGGTCACTCTTATGAACTTTGAAGGTGTCCTATGCATCTATTTGCTACTCTATGAGGGACAAGCTGATTGCCACTATGCCATGTTTTATGTATGTGAAACAAACAAACATTTTTCAATGCATGTTATTCATGATCTTTGTTTGTAGCCTTTCATGTTGCATGCATAGTTACTTTGTCTTTTTGTTAGAACTCCATCTTTCATGCACATGCTTAGAGTTCTTTGATCTCAGCTTTCAATGCTTGCAAATGGTTTGATCTTGATTTTGATGTTGCATGTCACCTCAAAAATTATTCTTTTATCACTTACCTACTCGAGGACGAGCAGGAGTTAAGATTGGGGATGCTTGATGCGTCGGAAACATATCTATAATTTGTTATGCTCCATGCTTGTTTTGTATCAACGTTGCTATGTTTTGTCTACACTTTGAGGTATTTTTATACACTTTCTGGAACTAATCTATTGACAAGATGCCATAGTGTCAGTTGCCTGTTTTCTGCTGTTTTTGGTTTCAGAAAGCTAAAAAATGAATATTCTCAGAATTGGACGGGACAAAAGCCAAAGTTCATATATTTCCCTAAGCGATACGGAAAATCAAAGACGAGACGGAGGAGGACACCAGGGTGGCCACACCCTAGGTGGGCACGGGACCACCCCTTGTCATGCCCACAGGGGGTGTGGGCCCCCTAGACCTCCACCGACCTTGCCTCCTTCGCCTATAAGAAGCCCCCGACTCAGAAACCCTAAATCATTGACCAGAAAGCCACTAAAAGTTCTGCAACGCCGCCGCCACCGAAGGGGAGATTCGGAGGACATAAAGTCTCTGTTCTGGCACCTTGTCAGGATGGGGAAGTGCCCCCGGAACCATCTCCATCGATCTCCACCACCATATTCATCACGGTTGCTGATTCCCATGATGAGGAGGGAGTAGTTCTCCCTCGAGGCTAAGGGCTGTTCCGGTAGCTATGTGTTCATCTCTCTCTATGCATGACCTTGTTGTGGTCATGAGCTTTGTAATCAAGTAGATCTACTCTGTTACTCAAGTGCTTAGATATCTTCTCTCCCCATGTGTGTGAAAGTGACAGCGTGCACACCATGGTGGTACTTAGGCTAGCGTCTACAAAAATACTCATCGTGCTTTAATAGATCTATGCTTTTCCCCACGTGTGTGACAGTGACAGCGTGTGCGCCGTGTGTGGCACTTAAGCTAGATTACATATATATTCATGAGTTATATTTTGAGTTGGTTTTCTCTATGAGATTGTGGTGTTTGTTGTAACCATCTAGCACTCAAGGTGACAGTGTGGGGTTATCTAGATTGGGAAAAGCAGACTTTGAGGAGTGCTGTTATAGCCCTACCATGGATTAGAGTGTCCAACTAGAGAGTAGTTAAGATTAGTATCATGAAGAGAATATGTTTATTGAGAGTGTTAACTAGTGAAAGTATGATCCCTAGGCCTTGTTTCTAAGCATTGAAACACCATTTACAACTAGATCTGTTGCATGTTTGCTTGCTTCCTTATTTTTGCCTTTAGTGTTTACCTCACCGTCAAGCTCTTTTCTGGCACCGTTACCACTTGTATTTCACTATATCTTTGCCGAACTAGTGCACCTATACACCTGACAAGTGTATTGGGTGTGTTGGGGACACAAGAGACTTCTTGTATGTTGATTGCAGGGTTGCTTGAGAGGTAATACCTTTGACCACTTCCTCCCTGAGTTCGATAAACCTTGGGTGATCCACTTAAGGGAAACTTGCTGCTGTTCTACAAACCTCTACACTTGGAGGCCCAACAACTGTCTACAAGAATATAAGTGCGTAGACATCAGGCGGCACAACATGCACATCATCTTCATTGGTCAACATGAGAGCAGTTATAGCTTCCCTCACATGCCATATAAACTAATCAGCTGCACGCACCAGAAAATAGCATTATAGGTAGTGTGTATGCTTCTCCACTCTGAACATACCAAGAACAGGACCGTGGATCCAAGTAAACTTCCAAGAACTGCTCATGTACCAAGAACAGATGCACATAGAGATTAGAATGCATGCAAGCTCAAGTAAGGTTCCAAGGACCATCTCACCTGAAGTTGTATTATTCCTAGCTCAAGTAGGCGTACTGATGTATGAAGCTCGCCCCTCTTCCGCATAGAAACATTGGAAAAACTCCACTCGCAACCACCACCGATTACTGATGCCATGTTTCAGAAGGAATGTAACAAAGAAGATACACAGTAACACTTGCTTGTGAGATTACCACCCGCATTGTTTTTTATTCACAAATGACGTTACACAATATGAATGGCAGACATACACATAAGAATACATTCAGTACATTTTTATTGGGATGGGTCATGCTCATGTTGTTTTTCATATACCAACAAAGCAAGAACAAATAATAAATGATTGATTGATTGTCTAGAAAACCCATCGTGTCCTAGGCTTATTAAACCTACTGCATGTTTCTCACATATTTTTGATTGTGATGTTTCTCATTGGTTTTTGACTGTGATGTTTCTCGTTGATCATTGTGCAAGGTACAAACCAAATTAATTACTCTCGAAAAGAAATAGTGACCTTGCATTTGTATAAGTCCAGATTTTGGTAGTGATCTTATATACAAAATAGGAGAAACTACGAGATTTGACCTGCAATTATCTTCAAAGTAGTTAGACAGTAAAACCATTATATTAAGAACACTATACATCCATGTGTAGGGTTCGCAACATAGAAGATATATCTACTAGATACAAGCAACGGGTGGATATGTATCCATAGAATACATACCCTCGAAGACCGAAATGTGTTAACGAGGTTGTACCCGTGCATGATGTAGTCAAACGCTTGCCGATCTCAAGATCGAGAAGAAGTCCATCCGGTCTAGCAGGTCCATCACCATCAAGTCCAGCACCGCAAAGCAGTGGTGCATCCGTGATCGCACACACGTTTGGGTATCCCGACAACCTCCGTGTCCTCGCTCCAACGAAGCAGCGAAAGCAACAAATCCTTCTAGAAAAAGCCACCGGGAACATGTATCTCGCTGATCCGAGACCATGGGTAAATTCTAAAGGGGGGAGAGCTATCCTTCACGAGGAGGTGTGTTGAGAGAGGAGGAGAGGGCGGGAATTTATAGGGAGAGGGGTCACCCAAGGGGCATG
This sequence comes from Avena sativa, assembly GCA_916181665.1. Taxonomy (NCBI): domain Eukaryota; kingdom Viridiplantae; phylum Streptophyta; class Magnoliopsida; order Poales; family Poaceae; genus Avena; species Avena sativa. Next base: position 386,565,962 of record OV702297.1, on the reverse strand, counting down.
GCGCCACAGCCATGGTGGCTTCCCCCACCTCTTCCACATTCATGTGGGTGGAGCTCCCACTCAAAATGAAAAGCCTCCTGATACGTTGTAAACGTATCTATAACTTTTGATGCTTCATGCTTGTTTAGTATCAACTTTGTTATGTTTTGTCTACACTTTGAGGTGTTTTTATACATTTTTTGGGACTAACCTATTAACAAGATGCCGCGGTGCCAGTTGCCTATTTTCTGCTGTTTTGGTTACAGAAAAGCTAGTAAGAAAATATTCTCGGAATTAGACGGGACAAAAGCCATAGTTAATATTTTACCAAAAGGAACACGTAGTCCGAAGGGCAGCCGAAGGGGGACAAAAGCCATTGTTATGCTTTCTCAATCTGTTAATTTCCCCGCTGTAATTTGTTCACCCAGCATGTTATCTATCTTAAGGAGAACACCTCTAGTGAACTGTGGACCCCGGTCCATTCCTTTATCATTGATACATCATCTACTGTTACCGTTTACTTTCTATAAGCAACTACTATATTCCACACTATATGTTTAATCCTTTGTTTTTAGCAAACCGGTGAGATTGACAACCTCACTGTAAGTTGGGGCAAAGTTTTGAGTTTGTGTTGTGCAGGTTCCAAGTTGTTATCAACACCTTGGAGTTGTTTCCTTACTCCTACTGGTTCGATAACCTTAGTTTCATAACTAAGGGAAAACTTATTGTTGTGCTCATCACACCTTGCTCTTGGGGTTTCTCAGCTGAGCTCTACAGTCAACTGAGCCACATCACCTCCACTCACATAAACATGCCTCCACTCAAAAATCCACTCACATACATTAAATTTCCACCAAATTTAATGCAAGCTCTCATTTAAATAAAACTCTTTTATTTATTTATTCAGAATTTTGTTGATTACTTTAATTAACAAACATTCACATAAAACCCCTTACAACATTTCAATTTCACATGCAGAACCAATTTCAACCGAAACAATTCCGGTGTCTAGTGAAATAAATTCTTCTGCTTTCTTTCTCTAGCATAACATTTGCTTCGAATGGTGTCGGTATCCCTTAAGTGTGTCACCCTACGGTTCGCGAATAATGCAGACATGATCGAGACCCCTCTCCAATCAATAATCAGCAGCGGGACCTGGAGATCCGTACTGACTCCCACACATTCAACGATGACTTCTGTGATCGTGTGAACCTTATACGCATATAACTCAATCCCTTTGTCTCGCGATATATTACATGTTAGAGATTCGATCATTAGTATATCTGTACCTAGTTTGATCTCGTTACCGACATGTACTCTTTTCTCATTCCCGTGATATAACATTCTAGTGATCATATCACTTGCTTGCAAGCTAACTAATGTTATATCACCGAGAGGGCCCAGAGTATATCTCTCCATCATCGGGATGGACAAATTCTACTCTTCATCCATGAGCCTCAACATAACACCTTCGTAGCACTGAACCCACCTTTATAGTCACCCTGTTACGGTGTGACGTTTGATGTTATCAAGATACTCTTCTAGTGTTAGTGATTGACATGATCTCATGGTCTAAGGATTAGGATTACTTCGTACGATGTTATAGCAATATAAACACAATGAATTTGATCATAATGCTACACTTCGGATGAATGTTCAGCACACAATTCCAATAATGTTGTGACCTCGTTATTAACAATATCCAATGTCCATGATCAGGAAACCTTTGATCATCTTGTTAATCAACGAGCTAGTTTATAAGAGAGGCATAACTAGGAACTTTCTATTTGTTTATTAAACACACATGTATTAACGTTTCCATATTAATACAATTATAGCATGCAAAATAAACATTTATCATAAACAAGGAATACGATAATAACCACTTTATTATTGCCTCTCAGGACATATTCCCTTCACCATGTTGCTCTTTTTTAATCGTGTATTTTTATATGCTATTTTGAAATAGCACGACACCCCCATGTGTACTTTTGGTAATTAATAAAAATCACCATGGACTAATTTTTGTGTTGAGTTTTATATGTAGGAATTATCTATAGATAATGCTTGAAGACCATGTGTTGGATTCGTAGGTGGTCATGAAGACAAAGATGTATGTTGAGTATTGGCATCAAGATCATCGATTTGAAGACATGAATTCAATATGATCAATAAGTGAAGGGTTTCGCAGCATAGTAAATCAAAAAAATTATACGGATGCAAACGGGAAAGCCAAGATCTAATCTAGGAAATGCAAACAACGAGGGGGAATAGATGAGATATTCATACCCTTGAAGATTCGCACAGCGGAACGTTCGTCGGAACGTGGGTGATGTAGTCGTACTCGCTTCTCTTCCTCGCGATCCGATCCGATCTAACACCGCAAGTGGCGATGCCTCCGAGAGTGCACACATGCGGCACCTCGACGTCTCCTCCTTCCTCGGTCCAGCAAGTATGGTGGAGAGACGTATTGGATCTACAACGCGACGGCGCGGTGCAAGTGGTGGAGAGTTTCTGCAGCAGGGCTTCGCCTACGCGTAGTCGGGAGGGAGAGAGAGAGGAGGGCAGCAGGGCGGCTAGGGTTTGAGGAGGAGGTGTGGAAGGGGTGTGCCCCCAGCCCTCTTTATATAGAGGGGTGGGCGGCCAGCCCTTGCCCCTCCCCCAAACCCTAGGGCCGGCGGCCAAGGAGGGAGGATTGGGGAGCAAGTTCCCCCCCTTCTACAAGCTCTCCTAGGGTTTTGACCTAGGTTGGACGGCTGGGCCCTATGGGGCCTTGTGCCCCTGGCCCAATGCATCCAGGGCACTCCCTCATAGGCCCATGCCCCCTCCCGGCAGGTGGGGCCACGTTGGTCCCCCTCCGGAAGGTTCTAGAAGCTCCCGGTACAATACCGATTAACCCGAAACAATTCCAAACTCCAAAAACTGCATTGCCTTATATGAATCTTATTCTCCGGACCATTCCGGAACCTCTCGTGATGTCCCGGATCCCATCCGAGACTCCGAACAAAAACTCATAAACCAACTATCCAATCTATCCTAGCGTCGAGACACGTTAAGTGTGTGACCCTTCGGGTTCGAGAACATGCAGACATGATCTTCTATCAATAATCAACAGCGGGGTCTGGAAACCCATATTGACTCCCACACATTCATCGATGATCATATCGGATGAACCGCGATGCCAGGATTCAATCAATACCATATATATATTCCCTTCGTCTCGCGATATTTTACTTGCCCGAGATTTGATCGTCGGTACCGTCATACCTAGTTCAATCTCGTTCACAGCAAGTACTTTACTCGTTCCGTAATCCGATATCACTTTGTGATTAACTCCTTAACCACATGCTTGCAAGCGGTGTTGATATCGATACCGAGTGGGCCCGAAGTATATTCTCCGACTTGGGAGGGACAAATCCCATCTCGATACATACAACCCAACAGGTACTTTCCGATCACCTGAGAGACACCTTTATGATCACCCTCTCATAGGATGACGTTTGATGACCTCAAAGCTTTCTTCCGATACCAGGGAGTTGCATTATCTCATGGTCTAAGGAATACAATATTTGACATAAGAAAAGCTTCGCAAAGATGAACACGATGACACGATCTAATTGCTTCGCTTAGTTTGGGTCTGTCCATCACATCATTCCCCAATGATCTGATCTCATTATTAATAGACAACTCATGTCTATGGTTAGGAAACCTTAACCAACATTAATCAATGAGCTAGTCCATAGAGGCATACTAGGGACACGGTGTTGTTCACAAACCACACAAGTATTAAAGTTTCCGCTTAATACAATTCTAGCATGGAATATAAACTTTATCATGAACAAGAATTATAATAATAACATCTTTATTATTGCCTCTAGGGCATAATTCCAACAGTCTCCCACTTGCACTAGAGTCAATAATCTAGTTTACATGTGGCAACAATCTAACACCCATGGCACTAAGGTGCTGATCATGTTTTGCACGTGGAAGAGGTTTAGTCAATGGATCTGCGACATTCAGATCTGTATGTACTTTGCTAATCTTCAGATCTCCATCTGCTATATAATCTCGGATTATATGAAACTTGCGGTTGATATGCTTGGTCTTTGGATGATATCTTGGTTCCTTAGCTAGTGCTATGGCGCCAGTGTTGTTACACAATATCTCCAGTGGGTCCAATGCACTTGGAACCACGCCAAGCTCAGTGATGAAGTTCCTGATCCAAACTCCTTCACTTGACGCTTCTGCAGCATCCATGTATTCCGCTTCTACTGTAGATCCCGTGATCACGCTTTGCTTGCAGCTTCTCCAGATCATAGCTCCCCCATTCAAAATATAAACGTATCCTGTCTGAGATTTAGAATCATCCTTGTCGGTGTCGAAACTAGCATCGACGTAACCCTTTACGACGAGCTGTTCATCACCTCCATAGACTAAGAACATTTCTTTAGTCCTATTTAGGTACCTTAGGATGTTCTTCACGGCTGTCCAGTGTTCCACTCCTGGATCACTTTGGTATCTGCTCGTCAAACTAAGAGCATTGGACACATCTGGTCTAGTACACAGCATGGCATACATGATAGAACCTATGGCCGAGGCATAAGGCACTTTGCTCATAGCTTCTCTATCATTTACCGTAGCTGGACACTGAGCCTTGCTCAATATCTTACCTGACAACATAGGCACTGAACCTTTCTTTGCCTTATCCATTCTGAACCTTTTCAGAACTTTGTCTAGGTATGTACTCTGGCTTAAATCTATCAGGCCTCTTTGTCTATCTCTATAGATTTTGATGCCCAATATATAAGCAGCTTCACCTAGGTCTTTCATTGAAAAACATTTGTTCAAATAACTCTTCACATCGTTAAGCATGTTAATGTCATTTCCAATAATCAATATGTCATCCACATATAGTACCAGAAATGTCACTGAGCTCCCACTCACTTTCTTGTAGATACAAGCTTCGTAGCAATTTGGAACAAATCCAAAGCTCTTGATCACTTGATCAAAACGAAGGTTCCAACTCCGAGATGCTTGCTTCAGTCCATAAATGGAACGCTGAAGTTTGCATACTTTACCAGCATCCTTAGGATCGACAAAACCTTCGGGTTGCATCATATACAACTCTTCATCAATGTTGCCATTGAGGAACGCAGTCTTGACATCCATCTGCCATATTTCGTAATCATGAAACGCGACAATTGCTAATAAAATCCGAATGGACTTAAACATCGCTACGGGAGAGAAAGTCTCATCGTAGTCAACACCTTGAACTTGTCGAAAACCTTTCGCGACAAGTCGTGCTTTATAGACGGTAACATTACCATCCGCGTCCATTTTCTTCTTGAAAATCCATTTGCACTCAACGACCTTTCGGTCGCTAGGAGGGTCCACCAAAGTCCATACTTGGTTTTCGCTCATGGATCCCAATTCGGATTTCATGGCCTCTAGCCATTTCTCAGAGTCTGGGCTCATCATCGCTTCCTCATAGTTCGCAGGTTCACTGTCATCTACTAACAAGACAGTTAAGACAGGGTTGCCATACCACTCAGGAGGGGCACGCGACCTTGTCGACCTGCGACGTTCAGTAGTAGCATCGTCCGAAGCTTCATGATCCTTATCATTAGCTTCCTCTATTGTTGGTGCAGGCGGCACTGGAACAATTTCAGGTGTTGCGCTACTCTCCAATTCAAGAGAAGGTTCAATAACCTCGTCTAGCTCTACTTTCCTTCCACTCACTTCTTTCGAGAGAAACTCCTTCTCAAGAAAGGAACCGTTCTTTGTGACAAACACTTTGCCTTCGGTTCTGTGATAGAAGGTATACCCAATAGTTTCCTTAGGGTATCCTATGAAGACGCATTTCTCTGCTTTGGGTTCGAGCTTGTCCGGTATCAACTTCTTGACGTAAGCTTCGCATCCCCAAACTTTAAGAAACGACAACTTAGGTTTAGCACCAAACCACAGTTCATACGGTGTCGTCTCAACGGATTTAGATGGTGCCCTATTTAAAGTGAATGCAGCGGTTTCTAATGCATAACCCCAAAATGATAACGGCAAATCAGTAAGAGACATCATTGATCGGACCATATCTAATAGAGTTCGATTCCGGCGTTCAGACACACCATTGCGCTGTGGTGTTCCGAGTGGCGTGAGTTGCGAAACGATTCCGCTTGCTTTAAGATGCGTGAGAAAATCATAACTCAAATATTCACCTCCACGATCGGATCGTAGAAACTTAATCTTTCTGTTACGATGGTTCTCCACTTCATTCTAAAATTCCTTGAACTTTTCAAATGTTTCAGATTTATGTTTCATTAAATAGATATACCCATATCTACTTAAGTCATCGGTAAAAGTGAGAAAATAGCGATATCCACCGCGCGTCGAAACACTCATCGGTCCGCATACATCGGTATGTATGATTTCCAACAAGTCCGTTGCTCGCTCCATCATTCCGGAGAACGGGGTTTTGATCATATTGCCCATAAGGCATGGTTCGCATGTGTCAAATGATTCAAAATCAAGAGACTCCAAAAGTCCATCAGAATGGAGTTTCTTCATGCACTTTACACCAATATGACCTAGACGACAGTGCCACAAATAAGTAGTATTATCACTATCTACTTTGCATCTCTTAGCCTCAATGTTATGGATGTGTGTTTCATCCCTTTCGAGATTCAGAAGAAATAAACCATTCACAGAAGGTGCATGACCATAAAAGATGTCACTCATATAAATAGAACAACCATTATTCTCAGATTTAAATGAATAACCGTTTTGCAATAAACACGATCCAGATATGATGTTCATGCTCAACGCAGGCACATAATAACATTTATTAAGGTTTAAAACTAATCATGAAGGTAAAACTAAGGAGAGTGTGCCGACGGCCATCACATCAACTCTTGATCCGTTGCCAACGCGCATCGTCACCTCATCCCTCGCAAGCCGCCGTCTATTCCGTAGCTCCTGTTTCGAGTTACAAATATTAGCAACTGAACCAGTATCAAATACCCAGGCACTACAACGAGGGCTAGTAAGGAAAACATCAATAACATGTATATCAAATATACCTTTGATGGTGCCAGCCTTATTGTCCGCTAAGTACTTCGGACAGTTGCGCTTCCAGTGACCCTTGTCCTTGCAATAGAAGCACTCAGTGTCCAGCTTGGGTCCAGACTTGAGCTTCTTCTCAGCAGGGGCAACGCGCTTGCCGCCGCCTTTCTTGAAAGGCTTCTTTGCACCCTTACCTTTCTTGAAGGTGGGGGGCTTGTTGACCATCAACACATGATTATCCTTTTTTATGTCCACCTCCGCAGCCTTCAGCTTTGTGAAGAGCTCGGTGATCGTATCAGTGGAACCAATCTGATTATGAGTCACTACAAAACTTTTGTATCTAGGAGGGAGTGATTGCAGAACCCTGTCAATCTTGAGCTCCTCTGGAATCTTGCAGTCCAGTTGCTCAAGGCGTTGAGTGTAGCCCGACATCTTTATGGCGTGCTCACTAACGAAACTCCCTTCCTCCATCTTGCAGTTAAAGAATTTCTCAGAGATCTCATATCTCTCAGAACGGGCCTGAGTCTGAAACATAGTTTTCAGCTCCTCAAGAATCTCAAAGGGCCCGGGATAGTCTTCAAAACGATTTTGAAGGTCCGATTCCATAGCAAACAACATGGTGCTCTTAATCACACCATAATCATCTTTGCGCGACTGATAGCCAGCTTTCTCATTAGCCGGCGCATCTATAGCAGGGGCGTCACCTAGCGCATTTTCAAGGACATAGTCCTTTTGTCCGGCAGAGAGAATGATTCTCAGATTGTAGAACCAATTGGTGAAGTTAGACCCATTGTTTCTAAGCTTTTCCTTCTCAGCAAAAACGTTGAAGTTGAAGTTGGACTTAGCCATTTGATCTAAAGTGTTTGCAAGTACAAATTAGACTATGTTCATGATAACTAGTTCAACTTTTAATCAAATTATTAGATGAACTCCCACTAAATTCAACATCCCTCAAGTTGTTTAGTGAACATGATCCAAATTCACCACACCTAATCCGATCTTCACGAGAAGAGATGTGGTTTCAATGGTGGACAACGAAGTGTCGATCATATCATTCATATGACTCATGCTTAACCTTTCGGTTCATGTGTTCCGAGGCCATGTTTGTACATGCTAGGCTCGTCAAGTCAGACCCAAGTATTTCCGCGTGTGCAAAACTGGCTTGCACCCGTTGTATGTGAACGTAGAGTCTATAGCACCCGATCATCACGTGATGCTTGGACACGACGAACTTTCGCAATGGTGCATACATGGGGAGAACACAGTTTTATCTTGATCTTTAAGTGAGGAATCATCTTATAATGCTACCGTCGCGATCTAAGCATAATAAGATACATAAAAGGATAAACATCACATGCATATAACTTTATGTGACATGGTATAGCCAATCTTCACGCAATGATCTCCATCTTGTGCGTGCCGGCATGATCTCCATCACTCCACCATGATTGCCTCCACCACAAATAGCAACTACAACTATTGCTAACTACTTAGCGATAAAGTGATATTACATGGCGTATAAGAAGTTGACATACAGGTCATACACAATTATAAAGACAACCATATGGCTCCTGCCGGTTGTGTACTCATCGACATGCAAGTCGTGAAACATTACAAAACATGGTCATCGCATACAATATACACATCACATCTTGGGCCATACCATATCACAGAAAACACTCCCCGCAAAAACAAGTTAGACGCCTCTACTTTCTTGTTGCATGTTTTACGTGGCTTATGGGAGTAGCAAGCTAAGAACGATTCTTACCTACGGAAAGCCACAACGGTGATATTATGGTTGCCAAACTCCGGTGTAAATCCCATGACAACTATAGTGAGAGAAACTGGCATCCACCAGCCGCATGTGTGGAACAAGCCACACGTCAAGTGCGGAGCCGGTCTCGCGAACGACGTCGCGTAAAGTTGGCCTGGACCGCTTCGATCTCACTATCCCGCGTCATAAGAAGAACACAAACAAGAGGCTTGCAACATAAAACATCAACGCCCTCAACAACCATGTTGCGTTCTACTCGTGAAACACATCTACGCATAGATCTAGCTTTGATAGCACTGAAGGGTTTCGCAGCATAGTAAATCAAAAAAATTCTACGGATGCGAACGGGAAAGCCAAGATCTAATATAGGAGATGCAAACAACAAGGGGGAATAGATGAGATCTTCATACCCTTGAATATTCGCACAGCGGAACGTTCGTCGGAACGTGGGTGATGTAGTCGTACTCGCTTCTCCTCCTCGCGATCCGATCCGATCTAACACCGCAAGTGGCGATGCCTCCGAGAGATGCACACGTGCGGCACCTCGACGTCTCCTCCTTCCTCGGTCCAGCAAGTATGGTGGAGAGACGGATTGGATCTACAACACGATGGCGCGGTGCAAGTGGTGGAGAGTTTCTGCAGCAGGGCTTCGCCTACGCGCAGTCGAGAGGGAGAGAGAGAGGAGGGCAGCAGGGCGGCTAGGGTTTGAGGAGGAGGTGTGGGAGGGGTGCGCCCCCAGCCCTCTTTATATAGAGGGGTGGGTGGCCAGCTCTTGCCCCTCCCCCAAACCCTAGGGCCGGCGGCCAAGGAGGGAGGAGTGGGGGGCAAGTTTCCCCCCTTCTAGAAGCTCTCCTAGGGTTTTGCCCTAGGTTGGCCGGCTGGGCCCTATGGGGCCTTGTGCCCCTGGCCCAATGCGGCCAGGGCACTCCCTCATAGGCCCATGCCCCCTCCCGGCAGGTGGGGCCACGTTGGTCCCCCTTCGGAAGGTTCTAGAAGCTTCCGGTACAATACCGATTAACCCGAAACAATTCCGAACTCCAAAAACTGCATTGCCTTATATGAATCTTATTCTCCGGACCATTCCAGAACCTCTCGTGATGTCCCGGATCCCATCCGAGACTCCGAACAAAAACTCATAAACCAATTATCCAATCTATCCTAGCGCCGAGACACGTTAAGTGTGTGACCCTTCGGGTTCGAGAACATGCAGACATGATCTTCTATCAATAATCAACAGCGGGGTCTGGAAACCCATATTGACTCCCACACATTCATCGATGATCATATCGGATGAACCACGATGCCAGGATTCAATCAATCCCATATATATATTCCCTTCGTCTCGCGATATTTTACTTGCCCGAGATTTGATCGTCAGTACCGTCATACCTAGTTCAATCTCGTTCACAGCAAGTACTTTACTCGTTCCGTAATCCGATATCACTTTTTGATTAACTCTTAACCACATGCTTGCAAGCGGTGTTGATATCGATTACCGAGTGGGCCCGAAGTATATCTCTCCGACTTGGGAGGGACAAATCCCATCTCGATACATACAACCCAACAGGTACTTTCCGATCACCTGAGAGACACCTTTATGATCACCCTCTCATAGGATGACGTTTGATGACCTCAAAGCTTTCTTCCGATACCAGGGAGTTGTATTATCTCATGGTCTAAGGAATACAATATTTGACATAAGAAAAGCTTCGCAAAGATGAACACGATGACACGATCTAATTGCTTCGCTTAGTTTGGGTCTGTCCATCACATCATTCCCCAATGATATGATCTCATTATTAATCGACAACTCATGTCTATGGTTAGGAAACCTTAACCAACATTAATCAATGAGCTAGTCCATAGAGGCATACTAGGGACACGGTGTTGTTCACAAACCACACAAGTATTAAAGTTTCCACTTAATACAATTCTAGCATGGAATATAAACTTTATCATAAACAAGAATTATAATAATAACATCTTTATTATTGCCTCTAGGGCATAATTCCAACAATAAGAAGTTACATAATATGGCATTCTTGTGTGGAACTCAATGAAATCCATGATCTAGCTCATGTGTTAAGCCATGAAGGATCAAGATCTTGAGAGTTTGATTCCAAGAGAAGGATTCAGGATATGGTTCTAAGTCAATGCCATGATAGACTCATGAGTTGAGCAATGATAGAATCATTATATGGGTTTCTATACTCCAATGGATCCCCAAAATATTTCATTAGGGGATGAGAAAACTTATATCTCAATGCTCAAGCTTCTAATGTCCCTCTCGCTACTTTGAGCAATGTAGTCTTTTCTTCTTCGCGGCCATTTCGCGGTGCTCATGAGTAGTAGACCAAGCTTCTACATAAATACGACGTGTCCAAGTTTTCCAAGAATGACTATTCTCCTTCCTCCTATGGGCTTGAATATATCTCATATTCATCCACTTCATTAACATGTGACATGTCACATGGTAATGATTTAGTGACTTGTGATAGATATTGCAATGATGATATGCGCATATTATCAATTATTTTTCATCTCTATCTCATTGCAATGTGTCATCTTTGGACTTAAACACATCTTGCAACAATATCTCTACATCCTCTTGTGTTGTTTGTCCTTTTACCATTGAGAAATTCCCTGAATAATAGTTTAGGTGGTATGCTTGATCTGCCCTGTTGCCATGATCATAATATCACTATCTACTCTAGTTGTTAATTGACTAGCAATGTAGATAAAAGAAAACACTCTATGGGGAAAGACACGGTCTTGGATGGAGATTCAAGAATAATTTCATCTTCTGGTACCTACATGTGTCTAATGGCTAGGGAGTCAACGCTATCTCCTACCTTGAATACCAATGCATCTCATGATAATTATGAGTTGAGGATGATGATGAGGACGAGGACGAGTATGATGCCACTATCTATAATGAGTTAATAAAAGTTTTTGTCTCTCTTCGCGGTAGTGCTCGTGCTAAATTCGGGTACCTAATGGACACCATTGTTGAACTCAACAAAACCATTAAGGAAATGAATTCCGTCATTGATGAGTATGATCAGAGATTCAATCTCCTCAAGCAAGAGATTCACGATGAGAAACCCACAAATGTTAATGCTTATGACTCTATTTCTTGCAAAGCATCCAACCTAAAGGAGAATGTTGAGATTAAGCATCAACTTCAAGATCTAACTAACAATTATGGTGATTTGGAAGGAGATCATGATAATCTAGTGTGTTCTCATGAGGAAATACAAATCACCCATGGCCGGTTAAATTTATCTCTTGAGGATAGTATCACGAAGGTAATATCTTGTGAGCTTCATGTAGATGTTGGTGCTACTTCTCGAAATGCTATATTAACTTGTGCAAGTCCTAATAATCCATTTATGCACAATATTGCTATATTTTTTGATGAATAGCTTTCCTTGACTTGTTGCTCTACAATGAAGTTTCTTCTTGCTCTAATACTTGTGTTGATACTAACTGGCATGGGTATAACCTATCAGGTCCCTATGGTTAGCTACCATAGGCGCATAAAAGCTTATGGCCCACAAAGGCCCAACGAAATCCAAGAGGCACCCGGCAAATAGGGACTTGCCTTACCGATCAAGGAATAATCATGAACCGACATAGAGTTCACATTGTACTCGTAAACATGTAACCTCTCCAACTATGGATCCAGGACTGAGCCTCTCACATAAAGGTTGGGAGGACCCGACGGAGAGGACACCTTAGGTTTCTTTAATCCGTCATGAGCTAGATCGCAACTAGCGAATCAGCGACTTTGTAACCGATCTTTTTCCATAATCAGACTACATTGTCTGATCAGTCGACAAAATACCCAACGCTCTCTTTTCCACGAAACCCTAAGTCCATAACAATGGGCATTTCCGAGGTTACCCCTTGTCACTAGCCATGTATAGGAATTCAAAGAGCTCAAGGCCCAAGTCACTTCCTTGAAGAAAGACTTGGAGGAGTGCCATGAAGAAAAATCCACACTCAACAATAGGCTGAGTGTGCAAAAATCCCCTAATGAAAAAAGTAGACTTGGATTCAATTCCAATAACAAGAACAAGTCCAAGAGAAACAAGAAGAATGGCCGAGACCAAGTTAAGAATTCAACCAAGATAATTTGCTTCGATTGCAAGGTTGAATGACATCATGTTAGATGTTGCCTACCGAGTACGAATCACTTGAGTGAGAAGCAACAAGGAAAGCATCCACAAGGTAAAGGTAAAGCTCGACCTCATGTTGAAGATACGCCACTTCCCATGAAGAATCAAGCTAAAGCTTCCCATGTCAAGAAGAAGATAAAGGGGAGCACATGTTGCTACTTATGTTGTGTGAAGGTACAATTTGCCTCTTGTTGTTCAAATGGTACATTATCTAACCTTGTATTATCGATGATGATTTTTCTCTTAGGAAAGATAATGATTCCAATGTGTTTGCCAAGTTTTTTGGGACTCAAAGTGGTGTCAAAAAAACATTTAGGTTGCCAAGCCTACTATGACTAACCTCTTAGGACCCAACTTGGTTGGGGAGCAACAAGCTAAAACCTGATCAATAGGTGTGTTCATGGGAGGGGGGCATTGGAGACTTGACTATCTCATGAAGAATTATGGTATCTTCATCATTCATACTTCATCGAGCCAAGTCATATATATTATCATGCTTCTATCATTTATCATATGATTCTCTTTGTCGTAACATGTCCTCAACTTATTTACATTGGAAGTTACTCGCCCCTTACATGTGTTGGTTTTGTACATTGCATATGTTTGTTTATGTTATGCTTCCTATCTTGCTTATCTCTATTTGTTGTTGGTGCACTTAGTTGAGCCTGACTTATTTAGGTTTTATGCTTGAAAAATAAACATTAGTTTAATTCCGCATTCTTTCAATCCAAATCTGTAATAGTTTTAAAAACTCATATTCACCCCCTTTAGGCGACATCTCGATCTTTCACATTTCCCAAGTCTATAGGAATTGTTTAACAAATTTCTTAACTTTTCATATCCAATTGCCATGCAAATATTCTATCCTAAAAATTATGATGACAAACGTCATCTCGTGTAATTTCAACGATATGCCATGATACTCCTTTCAGTAAGGCAACAATGTTAAAACTATCAACTCAGCAAACTCATACACCAAGAAACAAAAGCAAATAAATATCCTATACTAAAAGTGTATGGTTGCACCCCGTATTAATTTGTTCACACGATTGTGTTCTCTCATATACGCCATACCGATGTGGTTAACGTTAAGTAGATATTTTTGTGATAAACACTAGCCATGATATATGTGACAGTCACAATGACTATACATGACCTACAGTGACAACAACTTCTTCTTATTTGTCGAACAAACTCTAATTGAAGGTGTCTCCTCATACACTTACGAGGATGTAGTAACACATGTTCAACACCTTAGCACTATTATTCTACTTAGTCTCCCTAACTTTCTGCCATGATAATTTTGGGTATCACATCATTCTTTTCTCTCTCAAGAAAATAGCCTATATGCTTGTGCATGCGCAATTTTTTTTACAATACTGTAATAGTAAAATCTATTAGATGAAATATTGTGATGTATTTTTTTTAGTTTAAGATGGAGGCGTGTGATTTTTTTCAAAGTATACAATCTTTTTTTCTTCAATGGTATTCCGACCACTTTTGCGAAGTTCCGGTCAACATTTTGTTAAGTATTTTTTCATTCATATTTTCTTTATTTGTTGTAATTGTACAATTTTGTGCAATCCATTTTTTGGTGTAATTGCTCTTTCACCCCTTTTCACTATTTGACATTACTTTTATTTTTTTGCCACTTGCCATAGTGCTTGTGCAATTACACTTTTTTGTTTTTACACTTGTAATTTTACTTCTTCTAAGTATTAAAATAAGCTATTGATCAATGGATTCATATCAACTATAGTATACAAGTTCGAGCATCAAAATACAAATTATATACAAGCATAAAAGAGCGAGTCAAGAATGATCTAAAGAACAAGAGGTGCATCAATATGATGGAGCATGACCCAACATAGACCAGGATTGTTGCATCCCATGTACTAAGCCTATGAACCAATAAATAATGAAATACACTCCGTTTGTCCTTCCATGTGAATCAAGATGTGGCTTTTGTAGGGTTAGACTAGAATGTCTCCCCTCCCCGCTAAAGGTATTATTCGTCTTTTGTACAAGGCTATGACCTATAAAGGATACCCCATGGGCCAAGTACAAGGCCACTTTAATGAATGGAGATTTCACCTCAAGTGTGGTGTTGTGGGCTCCCCCTCTCATGAGAATCTTCGACACTTCTCTTGTGGAGGCATCTCTCAATTGAATCTTTAGAGTTTTCAGGAAATCCTCGTTTACATTTCATGACGGTTTCCTCAATCTCTTCAACAACATGAGTATGATTATGTGTTTTGGCGGAACCAAGCATGTACAAAACAATTATCTTTTTTCATTGAAAGTAGGATGACCAGTAACACGACCATCATACACTCTCACCTCTTATGTTTTTTTCCAAGGCAACAACAATTCTTTAACTTTCGTTATGGCCTGTATTTATTTTGTTGATTTTGTACTTATTGCAAGATGCAATCACACTTTTAATTCGTGCAATCACGCTTTAATGATGGACGTCCATAAACTTCTAAATTTTCCGGTAACATGTGGCCTAGACGCTTCCGTAATTATCAAAATACATATCAAATAAGATAACCTAGATTTTAACTGTGTAATGAACTTCCTTCTCTAGGTGCCTCGCTACCTATTTTTTACAAAACTAAGCAAATGCATGTGATTCTAGTTATATATAGTTTTATTATCCAATTACAATCCTAGAGGTTTATATGCAAGTGTTAAGTAATCCTTCGTTTGAAAATATAAGATGTTTTAGTCTTTTTAAAACTCATGTACCTAGATTCATCACACTAAAACATGTCTACGTACACGTGTTTAGAAAAGGCTAAAACATAGTAAAACGGATGGAGTAATAGTTTTCTAATGTGACTGGTGATATGCCTTTTATAGCACTGCTCGGAACACACGCACTCCGTGTTCTAAACCAGAACTATTGTTTGCCAAGCATACCATACCATGACGCCACATCACAACCACACGTGTAAAACAAAAGGAATTCTCTCGTGCGCTCTTCCTCCCATCGCACTCCAGCCAACTGATTGGCCCATCCAAACTCCAGAGCCAATCTGTCTAGGCCACCTAATGAAACCCAACACACATCAGCCAGTAAAGAAAAGGCAAAGGTAAAGGTAGGCGCGCGCAAGTGACATGTATCATTGCCCCAGTTGGCAAGTGACATGTGAAGAAGATTGGTTTTTAAAAAACACAACGCAGAAAAAAGAATCGCAAGTGAGCTAGGCCGCCACATGTCCTCACATGCCCGGTTGGTCGGGAAAGGCGAGGTGGGATTTCGCTGCCTTCACAGGTTGGTTAGAATGGGCAGCGTCAGTGCGTCACTGACGGCGATGCCCAAACGGAATTACTGTACTGCTTTGTTTGGATGTATAGAATTGAATTCGGGAATTGAATTAGGTGGGAATTCTAAATCCTGTTTGGAAAGGAAATGGCTGGGTGGCTTAGAATTTGGGGCTGAAATCGGAGGGTGCTATCCAATTCCAATTCTTGTTTGGATGTACAAACCATGAAATTGGATTTTTTTTGCTTTTGGCTAATATATACTTTTTATACATCAAAGTATAGTCAAATGTAAACATCACATATGTAGAATTTTTATACTTCAAATTGTCCTCCGCTGCTGCTACTTCTCAATGTAATCTTTAATTACAAATAAATAAATAAAAATCAGTCTAAAATAATTCTAGGCTGCTGCAATTGTAGGTTCCACTGTTTTTCTGAAGAAAGAAATTGAAAGATCAATGCAGTATGATGCATATCTAAAGAGAAAATGGAGTAATCGACATGATCCATGATTGCTGAATTTACTCTTTCGAGAGTCACAATGGGTCGTGGCTCACAAAGTGTATCACATGTTAATTGGTAATGCTAGTGTTTGTCATAGTACTAGGCAACCCCTGTCCTATAAAAAACTTGAGAGCTTTCTTTATCTTCTGAATCACGTGTGCTTCAGAAAGTAAGCATAAGTGCGAAACATAAAATTGAACGAGTCTTCGCTGTTATTATTTCATCTTGCAATATTTTCACACATCATCAATTTTAGGATCATGGACTCTATTTTCAGGATTGGGATGTACGGAAAGTTCATGACAATAACGGGTTACTTGATTCATCTGTGCTAAAAAAGTAAATTAATGTCATAGTACTAGTACATAGGAAAGCACTAGAAATCGTTTGTCCACCCCGCACTGCCCTGTCCTCGCAGGCATGTTCCGGTAATGGACAAATCCACAGTTAGCTTCGTTCTAATGCAATGCTGCCTTTGTCTCACTTGGACGCGCCTGCAAAAAGCATGCTGGCCAGGAGCACGGCGGCAAGGCAGTGTGCTCCTCGAATAACCCCACCACCCAGTGCGCCTCCCTCCAGGACGAAGCGGCCGCTCTTGACGCTCCCGCCGCCAGTCTGGTCGTGCCCACGACTAGGGTTCGGCCCGGGCAGGGAAAGAGGCGGCCAGGGCAAGGCGAAGAACGGAAACAATCTGCAGGGAGAGGGAGGCCGGAGAAAGAGGAAGGAAAGGGTCGGAGCCATACCTGCGGCGCCGCCGCCGGGTGCTCCCTGAGACCACAGCGCGAGGTCATCAGGTCGGGGAAGCCATCCTTCGGTAGAGCAAGGCAAGCAAGGACACTGGGCTCAAAGCATTTCCCGACCACGGATAGGTACCATGTGTTACCATTCATTTGTCACTTATTCGATTCTTTTTCGTCTGAGGGAACGTTCGGGCTAACGAAAGATGTGCTACTTCTGTTCTCATCCAGCGTACCGCTTCAGGTTGTGATTTTCGGATGATTTCCGAGCTCTGGATGTCCGAATCGGTGCGGGCTGTTCTGCCGTGCGAGTATGCCCCGCGTGGAATTGGCCGAAGATTCCACGGTCTAATTTCTAGCCTAACCAAACACCGGAATTAGAGACCACAATTCCAATTTCCTGATTCTAGGTCTAATTATGTGCAACCAAACCCAGTGTACGAGTAGCCATATAGGTTGAGCACCGAGCAAAGAAAAAAAAAAAGAAGAAGAGTGAGTTCCCCATCTGTATCACCGCATACTTGGCACCCACCTCAGGCACCAGACAAGGGGATAAATCCAAGGAGGGGAACGAGGTGGAGCGAGCGAGAGCGAGGAGAGGGAAAAAACCCTACTGAGCCGACAGTCTCGCCGGCCGGAGGTTAGCAAGCGCGTCCCCGGGCCGTACGGTGCGCCTGCTGCCGGCCGCCTGGGTGTGGGGGGAGCTGGGGGTCGCGGGGGCCAAGTCAGATGCGCTCGGAATGGGGAAGCCCCTCGATGTCGAGCAGGGCGGCGGCGGCGCGATCGCCGGCGGCGGCGAAGGATCGGGAGGGGCGTGGGGCGTCGCCGGCGCGATCGGCAGGTCCGTATCGTTCCGCTGCGTGTTCGTGCTCGCGCTCGCCGTCGGGGTCCTCGTCCCGGCAGTGTTCCTCCTCCTGCCCTCCCGCCCCGAGGGGTACGTCTCCGACGACCCCGACGTGCTCGCCGGTGAGCCCCTTCGCCTTCCACCGGTTAATTCGTACTCTTGTTGCTGCACGGGCCTGGGTTTAGTTGCGGACTCGCGGTAGCTCGGCAACTGCGCGTTCTCTTGGATACACAGTGATGACTCGGGAAGCGGATCGACGAGATGGGAGTTCGTGATCTCGGGCCGTTGTTCGCTACTTCGATCGCGTCTCCCTGGATCTAGGATTTGCGCGATTTTAACTGTGTCGTTAGGTGCTCTGGAATGTTAGACTCTGTGATTGGTGACTGATTAGTCATGTCGTTGTAGTTTATTTCAAATCTGGAAGCAAATCAAACGCAACTTGGATAGTTTTGAATTTTTTTTATTACATGCTGATGTGATTTATTTTCTGTTATAACCTGTGGACCTGGGGTTTGGAAGGTAAAAGCTAAGTTTGGCGATTGATGCAACATAAAACTTTCTTCCTGAACATGCCTTGTTAGAGATGCAACCTGTGGACCTGGGGTTTGGAATGCAAAAGCTAAGTTTTGGCGATTGATGCAACATAAAAACTTCTTCCTGAACATGCCTTCTTACAGCCTTAGATGCAACCCCACATGCTCGAACTCATCGTATTTTCAACCAAGATTTAACGGGATTCTCACCGTGGCTGCTAGCCTTTTTTCAATCCCTAAATTCTATATGGATTTTAGTAGAATCGAAGCCCCTTAATGAAAGTGTTTCAAATGTTTGCAGGACAATCTAATCTTACCATGTAACTAAGGTACTCTGTCTAATAGCTGATATGCAATGCTTATGCATGGTATTGCTCTTTGTGATCGATGCATCACTTGGTCATGATATATGCATATTTTCTCTTCCCCACTGAGATCAATTTCTCGTGCTAGCGTACCCGAGTTAATCTATGTTTGACGCCTTTCCATCGTTACCAATAATGGTTATAGGATCTGCTTCCACCTATATTGGTGGCTGTGTTAACTAGAGACCCGGTCCTTCGCTTTTGTTGGCACATTTAAGGCAATTGATTTTGATTCGTAGCTTTTCATACACATAATTGCTTCCCATTTGTGGAAGTACCTCAGTGATTCTTTGTTGACTGATCAATTTCTTTTTATCATTACTAGATAAATGCTTGGGCTTCTAAGTGGAAGTTATTTTTGTTATGTTGCATCAGCTTCTTCATACGCTTGTCATAAATTAATAATCCTATTCTGCCACTGGGTTGTTTATTTACTATCTACTTAACAGTGCCAATACTCAACAGAGCTGAACCACGTTGTTTCATTCATTTTTTCGAACTTGGCGATCATTTTCCTATAGCTGTTTGTTTGCACAGATGTCATTTTTATTTCCTACAGAGTTATGTTTCAATGATTCATGATAATGGATTTCAACATTGACTAAATAACTGTTCACTCTGTTTCAGCTCAAATCAAGGTTGGTTTCACGTTGGAGAAGTCCCTGTCATTCCTCACTGCTCACATGGACAGAATAGGGAGTGACATATTTGAAGAGATCGGTGTACCTAATAGCAAGGTGGTCGATTTTTACTATTATTTTATCCTTCTTTACTTTTCCTCAGCCATTGCTAATTCAAATGCTTTGTTAATCAGGTTTCAATTGTTTCGATGCACTCTTTAACTTCCAAATACTCAACCCACGTGGTTTTTGGTGTTCTTCCTTATCCAAAAGATGCTTCAATAAGTTTGCCGGCCCTTAGTGTACTGAGATCATCCTTAGTTGGGATGATGCAGCAGCAGCTGAACCTGTCCTTGACACCATCACTTTTTGGGCATCCATCTTCCATTGAGCTGCTGAGATTCCCCGGAGGGATTACTGTTGTTCCTGTGCAGTCTGGTTCTGTATGGACGAGCACAGTCCCACTATTCAACTTTGTGCTGAACAACTCCGTTTATCAGATCTTGGGTAATCTTACAGAGCTAAAGGATCAATTAGAACTTGGATTGAACTTGAACTCCTATGAGGTATTACCTATTAAACCACTTCCCACAATGTATTATCAATTTAACTGGCTTTGTATTTTTCAGTTTAAGCTCACTGTCTATCATATGTGTGCAGAGAATATATTTGCAGTTCAGGAATGAGATTGGTTCTTCAGTTGAAGCCCCAGCAATTATTGAGGCATCGGTGTTAGATGGGACTCTCTTGCCATATAGATTGAAACAACTAGCTCAGCTAATCAAAGAACCCGACTCGGGGAACCTTGGGCTTAATCACTCTGTATTTGGTAAAGTAAAAGGAGTTCAGCTATCATCTTACCTACAACACTCGATCTCAGATTTGTCCCCTAGTCCATCTCCTTCACCATCTCCATCTCCATCCCCCTCACCAGCACCTTCTGTATCTTTGCCTCCATCTGGGAGTGTCCCCTACCCTGCACCCCCAACTTTTAGTCACCCTCCACGAGCTTCTCCCCCTTTACCAGACACACACCCTTGTTTTGCATGTACTCACTGTAACCCCTTTCCTCCAACTGGTAGGCCAATGTTAAAACCACCCTGCTTTGGTAACCCTAAGCTGCCTCCATTTGTGCACTCACCACAGCCATCTGTTGTTCCACCCTCTTCAGTTCATAAACCACACCTTCCTCCAGCTTTTCCACCAATTCCTGGCCATGTAGTTCCTCCCCGTCCCTTACCATCTCCTGACCATGTGCCGAATGCAGATGGACCAGCTTATCAAATGATGCCAATACATTCACCCCGAGTGCCTAATTTTCGACATCCGGTGCCTCCACGAAAGAAGCGAAGTAACAGGACAACCAAGTCTCCTCCAATTGCTCCATCTCCATATTGTAAGTATCTGGTTGGTTGCTTTATCTCCAGCATGTAGGGTTATAACTCTTATTTTATGATTAATTTCAGATAGTTGATTTGAAGTGTTTTAATTGTATCAGTTGACTTACGAATTGAGACGTTCGATGAATCTACTGCAGCGTCTGCTATTCGAATCAAACTAGTCAAACTAGTAGATAAACCAATATTTGTGTTGCATTAGGTGCTTCTTTATGACCATGCTACTGGTACAGAACTACCCTATGGAATTATATGAAATCAGATTTAGTGGAAATTTACTTCCAGTATGTATGTCGTTTATAATGTCATTGCACTAATTGAGTTAACTTTTCCAAACCCACGAGTACTAGTTGAAGTCTGCTTCATTTACATCTATGCTGATTCACTTTGCATTTCAGTCCGCTAACCTGTAAACCTGCAGCTCTCCTCCATTCCTGAAGTGGTGCTCGGATTGCTTCAAATGTTTCTCCTGTGTTGGCTACAAAGCTATCCTTACTATGAGGTTGCTGTGGTTGCAATTTTGCTGCTTGGAACTTCCTGAACCAGTAATGGTTGTGTGATACTGCAAAGACTGGGTTCTGTTTTTCTGTAACTTTTAACTGCATGAAGAATTCCGAACCATTGGAGGCGGAATGTAACAGTAGATATAGGTCTATATTATGCTAATTTACAGGGTTTTATGTCACGAAGGTGGCTGCCCTACGTCTTTACCAAATTGTAAGATCTCACCGAAGGTTGAGGGCTTATGGTAGAGAACAATGTATTACTTTCACGTGTAACATATTGAGCATAATACAACACACGTCTTTGATGTGGCAACCATTGTCGTGGGCTTCCACACTGAGAGCTAATGTGGTGCATGTAGTCGGCACACTCAGGTTACCATGTTTCTGAAATATCGGTCACAAAAGCTAGATTGGCTTGGCGTTCACTTTGTTCCGTTTAGGTACAGACCAAGTAGTCGTCACGTTTCGTATTGAACTAGATTGCTTGATAATTGTTACTAGCTGAAATTTGCCAAAATGATCCTTATTTTTGTTACCTGAACACGAAGAGTCCTTTTGTCTCCAGCACTCCTTGCTTTAAAAAAAAAACTACACTTATAAATTTCAAATGAAGCCTAGAACCAACCATACATGCTTTACTGTGATTCCATGTTCAGCCGAACCAACGTGAAGCCTACTTACAAATCAAGTCGGAAACAAAACGAATTTACCAGTACCAAAGCATATGACGCCATACCATAACAGATCGTGTAACCTTTCGCACTGAACCATTACCCATGTGCCATGTGCAGGCGCATAAAGGAAACAGTGATACAAGAATAATCGATTATCAGGGCAGCAATTACTTGAGCCCGTAGTATCATGAATCCATGTACACAAAAATGCATACGCTTGTAATTCCTGATAGAACATGTTAAACAGTACAATCGTCCGTGACTACAAATGTGACGCAGTTTTTAACAGTTGAAACTTTGCTTGTGATCCAAAAGCAGCAATCACCTCCAAGTGAAGCCAGAAGCACTCAAGCCTCCGAAAACAAGAATCAGTATTCTCCTCGGAATTTAGCTCAGCAGCAGCCATGTATGGTCGATGGTTTCTTCTTCCAAACTAGGTATCAGCCATGGTTTGCAGCCACTCCCTCGGCTTGCTACATCGTCTTTCTTACTTTCCTTGAGGTTTTATCTCCCATATTTTTCAGCTATTTATACACAGCAAAAAAGGAATATCTTTTTATTTACAATCTGTTACTGGGATCTTTTACTGTTTATTAGCTGGGGAAGAGGCGCCCTGTCTTTGAATACCACTCTTCCATCCTTGGCTACGTACTGATATTGCCAATCTGGACCAAGAAGCCATGCTGTGGCCACTCCCCCGAGCAAGCCTCCTAACTGTCGTTATTCAAGGGAGTTCGTGAGCTAATGATCTCATTACAGCGTGGAATGAACTATGTAGAAGTTCACGAGACTTACATGACCCCAGTTGTCGATGCCCCTTGAAAGGAGACCCATACCCTACCAAATCAAACATATGAGATTTGCAGGTGGAATAAAGCAAATGGTAATTGCAGAAACAAAAGTGAAATGAGTGGAAATACAAATCAATACCATATTTAAGACAACCACACGTGCGATTTGCTCTAAACTTTCCTTTCCATGCCCCAAAAGCTTTCTGTGCCTCCATGTATAAACAGCATAGGCACCAACCTGATGATACATATAAGTTGATGAAATAAAGTATTAAGAACATTTATCAGGGAGTTCTTCACTAAATGAGACTAGGCCTATGGTTCTTCAGGTTAGCAAACAATAATGTTGGTAATTATAAGTAGGATTCTTTTATGCAGAAGAAGAACAATTAAAATAACTATATTAAAGGTCAGAGTCAAGATGTGCAATCAAAGATATACCATGTACTAGTACATATGACCTGTCATAACAAAAATTTCAACTTTGAGGTCTTAGAATAGAAGGAACTGATGGATGAAAGACATGAAACCATCAGAACAATTTACAACATATGATATATGCTCTGATCTATCAGTGCGATTTCGTAATTCATAATGCTAGGGAATAACTTTGACATCACATAAAATAATTTTTAACTGGCATGTAACTCTACAATTGTTTGTGTACATGCATGGCAGAGTAGCTTTTCTTTTCTTGAAATTGTAATGATTTTGTTTCGATATACAGGCTGAGAGAGAAAGGATGGTCCTGGATATAAAAGTGAAGCTCCAGGTAATTATCTCTTCATTCTCACTGCTCTCATTTACATTTTACCATGTTGTAAGTCGTGATTATCATGCTTTCGTGCTATTGCTAGAAAGAATTGTACTCGGCAGATCTAATGTATGGTGGAAGTTATTAGATGCCATATTTATAAACCGGTTATATACTCTGCCTAAATGTTAGCAATGAACTAGACATACCAATCCAAAAATGGCCCCTGATGCACCAACAGAAGGTGATTGGCAATAAAAGTAGCTCATTAGTGAACCTGTTACAATTCGAAACATGAAGAAATGATTATGGACCAAGTATTAACAGAAGACCAAGACAGTGATCAACACCACATGGATTTCCAAAACAGGTAACAAGGATAAACAAACACCTGTCACCGCGGAAGCGAAATAGACAGCAAGAAATCTTCTAGGGCCAGTAACAAGTTCCACCGTAGGGCCAATTGAATTCAAAGAAAAACAGTTGAACTGCATCATTACAGTGATAGGAAGGAAAGTCAGCAATAGTAAATTTGTATAGTACAATTCTAATAGTACTAAACAAAAACAGGAACACATACAGCAAGATGAGTAAGATTTCCATGAAGAAGAGCTGACGTAGCCAAGCGCCAGAATTCCCCTCTATTAATCAGGCTGTTGACCTTCCATCGTAAATATTGTTTCACTCGCGTCAGATCAGAAATAAGCAGAATATAGGTGAACTGGAAATTTCAACACGTACCAACCTTTGCTCCCCACATAAGAAGCTTTCCCTGTGATGCTATCTGAGCGATATAAGCCCTTTGGTGAATGTAAACACATTATTAATCCACAAATGTAGAAAGAAGCTTCCATCGAATAAAACGGAGTCATTACCAGAGTATCTCATAAGAAATGTGGACTTACAGGATATTAACAGCAAGAAGAACATTAGTCCACAGCCTCTTCTTCGAATTGATTCCACGAGGCCGTCTTGGCTGCAAATTTCCGTTACCAATGTATCTCCCACCTGATCTGCTCCCACCGAAGAAAGCAGAACTGCCGACAAACGATGCGGAGAACACATTTCCCAGCGTCCCAAGAACCTGCTGTGGGTCAAGTGGCTGTGATCCCCCAAACCAAATGTCTCCTATTCTGGGCAAGGCCTCAAGATGGCGCACCTCCTACGGATTGCACAACTCAGTGCAGATTAAGTTATGCACCGGATGCAGGAATTCTTAGAACATTTCTAACATGAAAATTGAAGAGATCAAAGGCAACACATATGAATATGATCATGGTAGCAGCTAGTCAACTAACATCTGTATAACTGAGGACTGAAGGATATCACAGTTGACAGGTAAACGCACCTAAATAAAATGTAACTAAGCATAGTCTTAGACGTCTTCAGTAGAAATCAAGCAGTTCGCGTCACAATCTATGAGGGTGGACTAAAGGCGAACCAAGAGCTAGTACCGGCGAGCGGAGGAGGAGGCCAGCGAGGCGACGGCGGAGGGAGCGGCCGAGGTGGACGCCGGCGACCGCTGCGACGACGTTTGGCTTCCAATCTCCGCCATCACCGCCTCCGCCCCCGCCGCGGCCGGAGGAGGAGCCGGGAGGGGGCGGGGGAGGCCATGTGAAGGAGGGGAGCAGCAGCCACGGCGCCATGGGAGCACCACAGCCTGCGTCGTGGACCCCGTTGAGGCCTTTCGATTTGATCGCTTTGCTTGGGGAAGCGGCATCGGACCCGTTCCAAGGTGGGCCATATGGCTAATGGGCCTCTCCACGGACATAAGTACGCACCTGCACGCTGATCGAAGGTGTCTTGCAACAGAGGGAGTATAATAAGTGTCGAAATGACCCTCAATTTTTTTGTCAGATTCCCTACGAAAAATGCCAACAACAATTTGTCAGATTTTTTTTGACTGACTCAATCTTGACGATAGAAAGAAGAAGTATAGACCAACAATCTTCTGCAGAAAAAAGTTCAATTTTTGTTTGAGAAACAATAACACTGCCTAGAGAGCACTCCATCTATTTGCCATGATTCCCATACGAAAATTGTCAACAATATTTTCTCAGATTTTTTTTGACAAACTCATCATCTTGACGATAGAAAGAGGAAGTATAGACCAGTCAAGTTTAGTGTTTCATGGGGTCACAGTCTCCTCACGTATGTATATATATTCGATGATCAGTTACAAATACAACCGTATATGAGTACTAATACAACTATACATAGCTACCTAGACTGTATATTTAACATGTCCCCTTAATCTGAACTTTGTATAAGATTTAGATTGGTTCTAAACCGGTCTAGCATCTGCCGAGTGGCGGGCTTAGTAAAAACATACGCCAAATGATCATTTGTCGAAAGAAACCTGACATCCAGTGTACCTGCAGCAACTCATTCTCGCACAAAGTGGAAATCAATCTCGATGTGTTTGATACGAGTGTGAAATACTGGATTCGCCGTTAGATAAGTTGCCCCTAAATTAACACACCACAAAATAGGCACGCGCTACTGTGTAAGGCCAAGTTCCCTCAGAACCGACTCAACCCAAATGGCTTCGACGGCGCCATTAGCCAATGCCTTGTACTCAGCTTCGGTACTAGATCTCGAGACGGTAGGCTGCTTCTTCGAACATCAAGAAAGGTTCGATCCAACAAACACAGCAAAGCCACCAGTTGATCGTCTATCATCGACGCAGCCTGCCTAGTCTGCATCCGTGAATATACTAACACCGGTGGAGTAGGACTTCTGTAATTGCAGTCCTGTATCCAACGTACCCTTGACATATCTCAGAATACATTTAACAGCTTCCCAATGAGTCTCAGTCGGCTGTGATAGAAACTGACACACCTTGTTCACAGCAAAGGAAATGCCTGGCGAGTGAGCGTCAAATACTGAAGTGCTACAACCACACTGCGGGAGTCATCAGAACCAAGTAAAGCACCAGACTCACGAGACAGTGGCTCCGACATGACAAGTGGAGTGGAAGTGGACTTGCAATTCTCCATATTGACTCGATGAACAAGGTGAAGTGCATACTTTTTCTGAGTTAATGTCATTCCCCCTGAATGGAAGGACGCTTCCAATCCAAGAAAATCCTCAAGCTTGCCCAAATTCTTGATAGGAAAACTAGCTGCCAAAGATTGTACCATAAGATCAACCACCGCAGGTGAAGTGCCAGAAATGACAATGTCATCAACATATACGAGCATGTAAATTTGTGCATCACCGCGAGAGAAGATGAACAATGAAGTATCCGCCTTGGAAGCAACAAATCCAAGATGAAGAAGAAGCTGACTCGGCCGAGCATACCATGCACAAGGAAACTGTTTGAGGCCATAAAGGGATCGCTGCAGCTTGCAGACATGCGAAGGGAAGCGGGCATCCTCAAAGCCGGGAGGCTGCTGCATATAGACATCTTCATCCAAGTACCCATGCAGGAACGCATTACTGACATCCACTTGATGAAGTCTCTAGCCGCGAGACACGAAAAGAGGGAGCACCAAACGAATAGTGGCTGGCTTCACAACCGGGCTGAAGGTATCACCATAATCTATACCATGTTGCTAAGTGAAACCACGGGCAACCAGGCGAGCTTTATGCTTGTCAATCGAACCGTCAGGACGATGTTTTGTCTTGAAGATCCACTTGCTGCCAACAACATTAACTCTAGGAGGGCGAGGCACCAAAATCTAGGTGCGCGTCTCGTGCAGAGAAGCAAACTCCTCATCTATCGCCGCATGTGTTGGAGATATGCCCTAGAGGCAATAATAAATATAGTTATTATTATATCTTTGTGTTTATGATAAATGTTTATATTCATGCTATAATAGTATTAACAAGGAAACATTAATACTTGTGTGATTTGTAAACTTAAATAGAGTTCCTAGTAAAGCCTCTTTATAATACTATCTTGTTGGTTAATAAATGATTGTGGTTTCCCTATCATGAACATTGAGATGTTATTAACAACAAGATCATATCGTTAGGAGAATGATATGGTGGACATACTCCTATATATAAGCATAGCATAAAGATCAAGTAATTTTAATAGTTCAATTGCTATATGCTTTCTGATACATAGTAACCTAATTCCTTCGACCATGAGATCATGCATATCACCTTCACCGGAAGGATGCTTTGATGACATCAAACACCACACCGTAAATGGGTGGCTATAAAGGTGGCATTGAGTGTTCGGAAAGTATTGGTTGAGACACATGGATCAAGAGTGGGATTTGTCCATCCATATGACGGATAGATATACTCTGGGTCCTCTCGGTGGAATGTCATCCAATTAGCTTGCAAGCATGTGACTGTCTCACAAGGGATCACATATCACGGGAACGAGAAAAGAGTACTTATCAGTAACGAGGTTGAACTAGGTATGCAGAGATACCGACGATCATAACCTCGGATAAGTAAACTATTGTGAGACAAAGGGAAATTGGTATCGTATGTAAGTGGTTCATTTGATCGCAAAGTAATCGTAGAAATATGTGGGATCCATATGAATTTCTAGATTCCTCTATTGATTATTGATCGGAGAAGTGTCTCGATCATGTCCGCATAATTCACGAACCGTAGGGAGACACACTTAAGGATTCGACGTTGTTTGAGTAGTTATGGAATGATGAGTAAGAGACCGAATGTTGTTCGGAGTCTCGGATGGGATCCGGGATATCACGAGGAGATCCGAAATGGTCCGGAGAATAAGATTCATATAAGGAAAGTCCTGTTTCGGGGTTGGAGAATGGTTCCGGTGTTTTCATCGGGAATGTTCTAGAAGGTTCCGGAATGTCCGGCACTCCGGAGGGGAAGGGTAAATGAATGTGTCATAACAAGTTGGAATGATTGCATCATGTACTAGGTGTCATCGCTGAACAAAATAAAGGGTTAAATCAAATCCTAGTTTGAAAAGTCAAACGCCAATTTGAAAAGTCAAACGACAATTTTGTGAGGTGGAGGGAGAGTAGGAAACCTACTTGGGGAGGAGTTCCCTCCCTCCACCGCCGGCCCACTTGGAGACCGAGTTGGGGAGGGACTCCCCTCCCCTTGGCGCGCCCCCTCCACCTATATAAGGAGGGGCAGGGCTGCCCCTCCAAGGACACAACACCACGCCCTCTAAACCCTAACCCTAGCCGCCACCGCCCACCATAGTCGCCGCCGCCTAGGGCAAACCCTAGCCGCCAGCCTTGCCCCCTCCTTGGTTCGTCTAAACCCTAGATCGCCGAGGATCTCTCTCATAGTCCACCATACTCGCTCCGGCTTAAGGCGAAGCCCTGCGAGATCTCCCCTCTACTTCCGGTACCACGCCGTTGTGCTGCTGGAATCGCGAGGAGAGTGCTACAACCTCCGCTGCCTGCTGGAACAAGGGAGAGGGAGGTCTTCGTCGAGTACCGAACGTGTGACCGACTGCGGAAGCGCTGCCGGAAGGATCGTCTACGCGATCTTGAGATCGGGAAGAGTACGACTACATCACCCACGACAATCCGCTCTCGTTAAACACTTTGGAATCTTCAAGGGTGAGTTATTCCATCGACTCGTTCCTACAATCTAGTAGATAGATCTTGGCTTGTTTGTTTGTATGCGGTAGAAATTTTTTGTTTTCCATGCTTCGAAACCCTACAGCATGCCACGCCGGCTCCTGAAGAGCATCCTGATGGGAGGTAGGGGAGGCGAAAAATGCATGGCGACTGGGGTTATACCGAACAGTGCCATCATGGTAAGTCTTCTCGCGTCATGTCTGATCTCGGTTGCGAGTGATCATGTCGTGTAGAGGAGCGGGCGACGGGGCCTCCGACAAGTCAGACGACGGCTCAACCAGTGGCGTCGCGACCAGGGACACAGAGAGTTCCCCAGCGGAGGGCGACGCAGCTTGGCGCGAGGCGCTAGGCTAGGCCGGCCCAGCAGACGACGGGAAGGCGGGCGAAGGCGGCGACCCCGTGGGTGCGGGAGGCCCAGTGCGCGGGGAGGCGGGCGACGGGGGCGGGAGATGAGCCCGGGCCATGCACGTCGACCGTGTCGACGTCGATCGCGCCCGGAGTCGCAGCGCCAGGAGCCGTCAGAGGTATCTGAGAGGGTATCGAATAAACATCACCTGACACAGGCGGGTTAGTAGACAAATAGGACAGGTCATATTTGCGCATAGGTACATCCGGAACCGGTTCATCAATAGGAAATGAAAGTCTATGTTCAAGGTTGGCAATATCAACAGAAGCACCGGGGCTAGAGAAGGGAAAAACATTCTCGTCGAAGACAACATCACGAGAAATATAAATCTTTCCGGAGGCACGATCGAGACACTTATAGCCTTTATGCATTGGACTATAGCCGAGAAAGACGCACATCTTGGAGCGAAACTCAAGTTTGCGAGCATTATATTTGCGAAGACTAGGCCAACAAGCACACCCAAAAATCCTAAGAGAGGAATAAGTGGGTTGAACACGAAAGAGACGAAACAAGTGTGTCTCCTTGTTGAGAACCGGCGTGGGCATACGATTGATGAAATAACAGGCCATGAGAAACGCCTCGTCCCAAAACCGGAGAGGAAGGAAGGAGTGGCGTCCCAAATCCGGAGAGGAAGGAAGGAGTGGGCAAGGAGAGTGAGGCCGGTCTCTACCAAGTGACGGTGTTTGCGCTCGACAATACCGTTCTGCTAGGAAGTATGCGGACATGATACACGGTGAAAGATGCCCGTGCGCTGGAAGTATGCGGGCAAGGAGACTTCTATCCCTCATCAACTGTCTCGCGTCTTATCCGTGTGCGTAGTTGAGGAAATTGGACTTCGTATTCTTCCTGGGCCTGGCTCGTGGGCCGACGTCGTCTTGTGTTGTAAGCAGGGCACTAGTAGTCGAAGTAGAAGCGCTAACATTCCCCCTTCCTTGAGAAAGCGCTTGACCCCAAGCCGATGCATAAGGAAAACGAGTCTTCAGGTCCTCCCAAGTATTGTCCAGTGCCATCAACTCGGACCAGCGAATCAAGCCTTGTGGAAGGACTTGATCTCCCTTTATTACTTATACCAACGACTCACCAAAACTTGCTAATGGACAGATGGATTGTCAGTCTCAGATGCTAAACGAGAGGATATCTTAGACAATGAGTGGTCTTAAGCGCTCAGTGCATCCATACTAAGCTCGAATGTGCGCACTTCGGAAGAGAAAGTAATGCGCTTGACTTGACCAAGCCATCGCCCTCCCGAGGTGCCCAAGTGCTAGCCCCAAAGACGTCGAGCACCATGTACCAGGACGCCCTAATGATTGGGCAACTCATGAGAAGATGGTTAATCGTCTCCTCCAGACGCCCACAAAGCGGGCAGGCCGGTTGATGCGGCATGCTCCTCCTCGCAAGCCTGTCCGAGGTCTAGCAACGGTTTTTTGCTGTCAACCAAGCGAAGACTCAACGTTAGGGTGCGCTAAGTTATTTAACAAGCCACAAAACTAAACGAGTCATAGAAGTTGGTAAGCCCGCGGTGGTTAACCCGGTGAAACGTGTGTAAGTCTAACATTTGTTTCACTACAAGTTTTTTTTTGGCGGTGATTTGTTTTACATGCTGTGTCAACCGACGTACCAATACAATGCCTTGTTCAAAGTTCCATGTTCGATCGGCTACCAAGTGTCGTGGCGGCTACAATAATGAATTCGTAAAGGCAACAAAAGCGACCGAGACATGGACGAATCGAGGCTAAAAGGGGATCGAGACGAGAAAAAAGCATGCACAAAAATATCTGGCGAACCAACGGCTGGCGCAAACACATGCCATAGGCGGCAATTTTCCGCCGGGCGCGGAGCGAAGGCACGATCGATCGTCGAGAAGCTGTTTATAACACGGAAAAGCGAGGAGGACGAGCGAATGAAAAAGGGCAATGGAACAGATCGATGTACGGTCTGCTAGCGATGATTCTCGACAAGCGCAGGTGACGGCGTGCACGCCGACTTTCCCCAGCAAAGTATCGCAGCCGGTGGTCTGTTGGTTGCTAGTATAGTACTGGTACTGGGCGCGTACGCGCCACCGTGCGGGGCGGTACAGATCGGAGGATCGTGCTCCACAGTGCTCGTGTCCGCCGCGCTCCACTCCATGGAGGTGGAGGCAGGTGATCTGGAAAGCGCAGGCGCGAGGGGAATCGCACGATCGAGCTCGACCGCCATGTCAATTCAGAAAAGAAAAGAAAAGAAGAACAGTACGGGCATTGTTTGGATGGGAATGGTACTGATGGACGATCGGTACGAAGTCCGTCCCTGCTTACTATGGAAATAAAGTCCAGTGCTCTGTCGAGGAGTTACTGGTCAGGCCGGCCAGCTGAACGATCGAGAGCCTCGGTCAGAATGCACTGTTGCCATCACGCAGTAGTTGTTCGAATCAAACTCGCGCGAAGCAAAAACCGTTTCATGTCCTTCATCCTCCACGGTGAGCTCACCGGTCTACCCTTCTCGGTCTCGAGTAGCCTACGATACGCACACGGCAGCAGCTAGCGGAGGAGGACACTTTTCCCCCTCGCCAAAGCCCGTGCCGCCGCGCCGCGACGATTCCTTCCTTCCTTCACGCGCCCTTTTCCCCCGAACCAGAACTTCCTCCTCCTCCAACGCATAGTCAAATTCTCGCCTCCTTCCCTTTTTCGCCCATTTCTCTTTCCTCACGAGGTGGAACGGGAATGGGAGATCTTCGGCAGAGTATAGTCAGATGCAGGGCATGATTTCGTCCGGGAAAACGCAGCTCTGCTCTACCTACTGCCAATAATTCGGGGTCCGGGCAGGCAGGCACGAGCTTATCTAGAAACCGCAGTGCCAGTGCCCCAGCTGCGCCTGCGCTGCGGTTGGTCCCGTCGGTCGTGTTGTATGATCCGATTCCGATCAGTACATCCTCCATCTGCCAGGCTGCTGCTAGTAGTAGTACAAGATAAGATTGGGGGAGGTTTCGTCGCGGGGGCGTGGCTTGACTTGCTCGTCCATTGCTGTTTTTTCTACATTCTCTGTCTCCTTATTTTATTTATTGACGATCTTCTGGTCGTCGGATTCGGAGGTGGTGTGATGATCTTCGGGGATTCCAACAATGATTGGGCATGCAGTTATCTTCGTGCATGTTACCAGGGGCATGCAGCGAAAGCTAGCTCTGTGTATCGAAGCTTTCATGGCCCAACGTACGTATCGTACGTATAGGTACCTGACCGTGACCGTGACCGTGACAAAGACGGCGCTGCGAATCGAGTGGCTGCATGCAGCGGCCGGCCGGTGGCGGCATGCATGGTCCATGCCTTGCTCCCTGCCCGACGCCAAAATTCTCTTAAACGCCAAGGATCCATGCATGCGTGGTGCATGTCCTTTCCATTTTACTTCCATGTGTTTCTTCAGAGTATGGATGAAGAAAATAGCGGGATTTCCTGGGCGATCTCAGTCCAGTTTCTAGCCGCCGTACGATCTGCTATCAGCTTCGCGCCGTCCCATGCACTGCTAGCTTGGGGTGGAGCTGCTAGATGATCTCGTCACGGATCGTACTACACGAACTCCTTCTCCTGGCTCCTGCACCCCTCCTCGTCCCGCACCCACGCGGCGGCGCCGGGCGGCCTTCCCTTCCCGCCGTCGAGCCCTCCCTCCCATGTCCTCTCATCCCCGTCGTCGCCCGGATCATTGTCATACAAAGAACTGGGGGCGTGGCGACGACGGCGGCGTCCCGGATCGCAATTTGGCAGAAGAAGGCGGCGACCATCTCGGCTGGTTTGGCGGTGGTGTTGCGGCGAGCGGGGGCCGATGATCCTCGACCCAGATGGCGGCAGGCGGCGGCGGGGATCTGGGCCTAGCCACGACCTGTCCCGTCCGTTGGCCTTGACACCGGCGCCCAGGCGACCCAGGCCTTGTCCGCGACACTAGGGCGCTTGGGGCATCTGCCCCCGGCATGGTGGTGGTGGCCTCCTTCTCCGTCGGAATGGTCGGCCGGATGGTCTTGCCGTCTTGCGGCGGATCCTGCTAGTTTCTGGCGGGTGGCGTGGGGGGCTGCTAGCTCGGTTTCAATAAAGGAGGTGGTCCTGGATCCCTCTCAAGGCAAGACGATGATCTACCGGATGTTGGTCTCCATTGATCTGGTTTCTGTGTCGCGTTTCGGAAAGCTCCTCCGGTGAATTCCATAAGTGCTATCATGTCGTGAGTTTGCTAGAAAGATTGAATTCGGTCGTTCGCACCCATGTTTTACTCTCACTGTTTGGATTCAGAGGGTGTGCTTCGAAGCTTTGTTGGCTGTTATTATCATGAGGCATGTTCTCGTTCCATGATGCTGACGGAGAAAGTCATGGAGACCAAGATCTGAGGACAGACAATGGTGGTTCGAGTCTGGGTGATGATGAGGAATTGGCTAGGTGACTTGTGAATTGGAGCAATGGCATGCAAGTGGCACAGGAGAGCTTCATGGTCCTACCTCTCAGGGTGAAAACCCATGGTCTGGTCTTAATTGGTTGTGTCTGGCAATCTTGTTGTTGAAGGTATTATTTTGAGAGCGTGGACTTTTTTCAGGGTGAAAACATAGATCTTTGATGAGGTGATGACGATGGTTGTGCATTGTTTCCTTCTTGGAAGCGTTGTTTTTGAGAAGTTGAATTTCTGGTGCTGTCTTGGTAGTGATAGTACTGCTGTTTTAATGAAATGAGTCACTGTAACAAGACTTTTTTTGTATTTTATTGTTGTTTTGTGCATTCGTATGACCGCTAGGCCAATGCGTCGTTGCAGAGGTGGTATCCTTTGATATTAAGATATGTTCTTTAAAAAAAATGATCTCGTCACTATTCCAAAATATTCATCGTTTAATCATTGCAGTCTGACTGAAAACACACACAACGCACTGCAATTTCCCCTGTAACTACCCGTACGCTGAGATGCAGAAGACGCAGTAGCTAGTGGCACCGCAGCACCCACGTTTCTTCCTCTCTCTCTCTCCAACTCGCGCTGAAACTTTTTGGAGTGACAAGATGTATCTGAGATACACATTCTTCGCCGGCTGTCTGGCCATGGGAGCACGCACGCATGTGCGGGATTGCCGGGCGCCACCGGTCGATTATAGATGGTAGATGTTTTATGTTTGTGAAAAGAAAATATCTAAATCATTTTTAGTGTGTAGATTTATTTCAAATCTTAGTGAACATATATGCTAAAAAAAGTCTAGATATTTTAGAATTGCGAAAAAATATATCTAGATAATTTTTAGTGTGTAGATTCATTTCAAACTTTAATAAACCTATACATACTACAAAAAGTTTAGATGTTTTTTTTATAAACCTAAAATATTTTATATTTTAAAAGAAAGAGAGTATATGATCTGGACCGGCTGACAGCTGGGTGCTTTTTTTTAAACATAAAGATATATTGACATTAGAGAACACAGTACATCGTTGCTCCAATGATCAGAGCAAAATACACGCTAGATGAGTGGCACAGACCAAATACAAGTGAAGATAACACGTGATGTCTACAACAAAGACTACAAAAGAAACCAAACGGCGATCGCCCATCTGTTAACAAATCGGATTCGAAAGTGCCGCAATTGTAATCCTCAAGATCAGAGCAAGATACGGCCAGGTGTTTGATGATACGCACGGTGGATCGACGCGTCCATGGCTTCGATCGCTCCGTGATGCAAGCGAGCAAGTTGCTACCGCTCCACCATTGGACTGCTCGATTAAGTTCGAAATTCCCTCGTTAGAGTTGCTTTTTCATTGCCTCGCGCCCTGATTGCAGATCGATGGCAAAAGCCATTTGGATCAATAATTGCAACGGCGTGCGGTATCGGCTATTGAACTCGCTACGTACCTAGGCGCAGCTCTAACAGAGAAGACTACTAGTATCTCGAGCACGCTCCTCCGGTGTCCAAAATACTCCTACCTCACCCGTGAAGTAAATCGAGAAAGTACACATGTAGTACTTCCTCCGATCTATATTACTTATCATTCAAATAGATATATCTAGCACTAAAACATATCTAAATACATCCATTTTAGTGACAAATAATATGGATCGGAGGGAGTAACTCTTTAGGGGTACTCTCTCTGTTTGGGATTATAAGTCCGACGCGGATAACTAGGTTGTCAATTTAAACAAAAAAATATAAATAATATAGTATAAAAATTATATCATTGAAAACTTTAGAGGTTATGCTTTCTAATGGTATAACTTTTATAATATATAAGTTATATTTTATTGGTCAAATTAGCAATCTAGGTATACGCGTAGGACCTATAATCCCAAACAGAGAAAGTACTAATCACCTACTCCTACGTAGCGCGTCTAGAGACGCTCCAAAGTCTACTACTATAGGAGCAGCAGGAGTAGCTGTATGATTTTGTCTACAGCTATGATCATATCCGTTTGGCATCAAGTTTAATGTGACGCGAGCCAACCTGATTAGATCACCATCCCCTTTTAAAAAAAAGATGACAATAATCTCATTTGTCGGAGGATTTCGCATTATGGCAACATCGCCCAGCTAGTATGCCAAGCCATATTTTTTGTTTTCGAGCCATAATTATATTCTCCGATCCATATTAGTTACTCCCTCCGCTAGAGATTAAAAGGACCAAGAGCTTTTTAAAAATGTTAGAAATTATAAGTCCTCTCTCATTTATTAGCCCCTCTCATTCAATGCATGGTTCCTTTTTCTCTATCTTCTTCCATGCATGTATAACTATTGGTGCATGTAGTAATCAAGAGGGTGAGTTATTGATTTTCTTAATCCTATCAAAATGGTTCATAGGTCTTATAATCCCTAACAGAGGGAGTACAAATTTATTTAGATTCGGATGTATCTAGTCAAGTTTTAGTGCTAGATATATCTAAATCTAGACAAATTTGAGTCATTAATATGGGTCAGAGCGAGTATTTTTTTTCACAGTCTTTTATAATTGAAAGACCACTAAAGTTTAAAATGAGATTTTGCTTTTGGTTGCCCCAAAGACGAATAACCTAGACATCCAACGCATTCGAAATGGCTTGTGTTGCTTTTGCTTGATTGTCCATGTAACGTTGTTGCACATCGTTGTGATCAATACTCCACATAGGAAGAGAAGAGCGTCATGAAAGTGGTGGTTAGACTCTATGATCCGGTCTCGTGGGAGATGTTCAAAGGGGTGTTTCAAAACTGAAGGCTACCGGCGAGTATGTTCTAAAGTTATGAACTTCGAGGGAATCCTTTGAGCGAAGAAGGGGTGCTAAAGACAAGATGGAGTTGCTTTCCTTCCCTTTTTAGGTGCACAAGATATATAGAAACTACACATGCAGGTTGAGCTCTAGCGAGCCATTTATTAAAAAAAATCAAAAATCATATTTAAAAGTAAAAAAAAAACAGGATGAAGTCAATGAAATAAAAGCATAAATCTCAATGCAAAATAATTCGTATTCTAGGCTACACAAAAAATGAAAGGATCTGAGCATAGTGAATGGTGCGCATTTCAAAATATAAAATTCAACAAATTTTATCAATTGTGCATAGCCTAGAATATAAATAATTCCAAAATAGAGTTTTTCGATCTTGTAATGCACATCATTGAATACATATCACACATTTTTTTAGAATTTTTAAATATACTTTTCAATTTTCAAAATTAGAGGGACCCATGAAACTCTAGGTCTCCATTTGTAGTACTCATTAGGCACTGTTTTTTTCAAACTTCTAAATTATGTAACCAGCTCTTTTATCCACCTTTTGTGTGTGTTACTTGTATTATTTGCACTTTGGAGCTTGAACGCACACATTTTTATCGTGGTTTCTTGGACTTTGAGGTATATATTTCTCTTTTTTCAAATGATTGTTCGAAGAAGTTGGAGTTACACGAGAAAGCTACTTCCTGAGTCCATAGATAAGTGCACGTATAGCTTTGTCCTAAGTGACTGTTTTTAAAGTTTGACCTATTTTATAGAAAAATATAGCGATATTTATGGCACTAAATTAATATCACTAGATCACTTTTGAACTGGACTTCCAATATATGTTGATTTGATTTCATATATGTTGCTATTATTTAATAAAGATGGTCAAATCTAAAAATATTTGACTTAGAGCATCTCCAACTCACGATGCAAAAAAAAATCATATAGGGCATGCACTAAGTACAAACGCGTTACTTGGAGACGGTTATTGTCCATAGGCTTCCGCCGGTTTTTCGTTCCGGCTCAAGCGCATAGCCTCTAAGAGCATACAACCTGAGCCGGTTATCCGTTCCAGCTCTAAGATACACGACCTCAGGCGGTTCGGAAACGTAAATGCCTCTAAGAAGTACGACCTAGAGACGCCTATTAGTCTTGCTCGTCTGGAAGAACTCCTTGGCCTCATACGGCTTCTAATAAGGACCGCCTCTAAGAGTAAGAGACATGGAGTCGGATTCAAATAAAGACCATCTCCCGAACAAGGACGCCTCGAAAAGGTAGATATTCATGGCCGCTACAACAATACTGCTAATTCAAACTTAATCATAGGAGACATGCCACATAATCATGATTCGGCACCCAGAAAAAGGATTAGGTCAAGTGCTTCGAGCACGACTGTTGCATCTCGGTGATGGCCAACATACTGCCTGTGCCATGCTTTTGAGTAGTTTTTCTACCTCCAATGCATGCAATTGAGACTTTCGAGCATCCTCGGCCAACCTCTTTTCTTATTCTCTGCCATCAGTCTCTTTGTATCCTCTTCGTTTGGTGCTCAGAGGTACGTTGGACCAAAGACCTTGATCACTGTCTCGCAAACATACGCACGCATTTCATGGTTGTATCTTTGTAAATACGAATATATTTATCAGTGTACTCTGCTAACACTTCATAGACGATCAGCCTCATGGCGGCACAAATATTTTGGTACGAACTGAAACCAAGCAACCCATCACAACTCCTACGTTATGTGAAGTACTGGCAGTTGGCCTCGCAAGCTTTCACAATCTACTCGAACAGGGGCCGTCTCATTCGGTACCAGCGACAAAACAGATGAGCATGGTAGATGTGTACCTTGGCAAAATAATCCCGCATGAGCATCTCGTGTCCTATAACACGGTTTCGTGGGATGCACAATCGGCCAATAGTTGATCCTCTCCTCCTCTTTCGGCTATTCTCCTCCGCCTCGAGTTCGTCGACGACAGCAAGTAGGAGGATGGCCTCCGCGTCGTCATCGTCGAGGACGTTGTCTTCCCAGTCGGACGAGGAACCGTCCATCAAAAACCGAACGGAACAACTCGTTGTAGAACACAAGGACTCGCTCCACGACGAACTCATATATAAAATCGCCGGCGAACGGATCGTAAATCTAAGGAATTTCGAATTTTTAGCCAAAACGAAAGAGGAGAAAGAAGGTTACCGGCAAGGACGACGACGCCGGACGAGCGGCGTAGCAGATCTTGCGCATGGGTAGCAGATTGGTAGGAGGAGACAGAGGCTACACACCAATTCCGTGGTAGATCGAACGGCGATGGCGCCCATGTTGGCCTCATGGTGTGGGAGCAAGGAGACGACGACGGGCGACATGTGTAGAACTCTAGAGCGATGACAGCTTGCAGCAGGCGGCAGGGGTGGGCGGCGCCGCCACGCAATTGCCGGTAACGGGGCGATTGGTACCAGTCGATGGCAGTGGGGGAAAACGATGGAGGAAGATTCCCCAATGGGAGTCGTGAATCTTTAGCGCGTCTCCACTGACTTGCGTTTGCGGGGAACGGCAAAAGTAAAAGGAGAAACCAAAAATATACGGGATGCGGAGGTCGGTATGCGGAAAGCCATAAAAAAATTCGGATATGGTATGATATATGCAGCATCTAGAAATGCTATTTTTTAAGTTTCGTACCAGAAACTGACGGTTATTTTGCTATTCGGAGCGGGATGCGGTATGTGATACAGACAGATGCTCTTACGAGCTGTGTCAACCTATGTACCGGTACCATGCCTCCGTCAAAGTTGTTCCATGTTCGATGGGCTACCAAGTATCGTGCCGGCCATAATAATTTCGTGAAGGTAACAAAAGCGACCGAGACATGGACAAATCGAAGGTAAAGGGAATCGAGAAGAGAAAAGCGTGAACGAAAATATCTGCCCAAACACATGCTATAGGCGGCAATATTCCGCTTGGCGCGGATGAAAGGCACGATCGATCGAGGAGCTTTCATTTTAGATGATCGAGAAGCTAAGTAACACGGAAAAGCGAGGAGGACGGAATGGAACAGATCGATCCACCGTCGTCTAGCTAGGACTAGGAGCGTTCGCAAAAAAGGAAAAGAAAAACTAGGACGAGCGAGTCTCGTTTTCTCGTGGGACAAATGCAGGTGGCAGCGTGCACGCCGACTTTCCTCAACAAAAGTCGCGCAGCCGGTGGTCTGTTGGTTGCTATACAGTATAGCCTATACTAGTACTGGGCGGCGGGCGCGTACGCGCGACCGTGCGAGGCGGTACAGATCGGGGGATCGTGCTCCACAGTGACACTGCTCTGTGTCTGCATGCCGCGCTCCACTCCATGGAGGTGGAGGCAGGGTGATCTGGAAAGCGCGGGCGGGAGCTAGCGGGATCGCCTTGTCAAATCTGAATACGGCACGGGGGATGTCGTCGGAGGGGCGGGAATGATCTCTGCCGTCCCGAACCAGAAAAGGCGCAATGTCTGTCGATGAGTTACTGGCCGAGAGCCTACGGAGCTCGATCACGCAGCAGCAGTTCGAATCAGACACGCGCGAAGCGAAACCGTTTCCTGTCCTGGCCTTGAACCCCCCCCCCCCCCCCCCCCCCCCTCCCCCGCGCCAAAGGTCGTGCCGCCGCGACGAATCCTTC
This sequence comes from Avena sativa, assembly GCA_916181665.1. NCBI lineage: Eukaryota > Viridiplantae > Streptophyta > Magnoliopsida > Poales > Poaceae > Avena > Avena sativa. The sequence goes on along the minus strand of OV702297.1, from coordinate 386,525,216 downwards.
CTTCCTTCCTCCACGCGCCTTTTTCCCGGAACGAGAAATTCCTCCTCCTCCGAAGCATAGTCAATTCTGGCCCTCCTCACTTTTGCGCCCATTTCTCTTTCCTCCCGAGGTGGAACGGGAATGGGAGATCTTTGGCAGAGTATAGCCAGATGCAGGGGATGATTTCATGCGGGAAAACGCAGCTCTGCTCTACCTACTGCCAATAATTCGGGGTCCGGGCAGGCAGGCACGAGCTTATCTAGAAACCAGCAGCAGTGCCCCAGTTTCGCGCTGCGGTTGGTCCCGTCCGTCGTGTTGTATGATCCGATTCCGATCAGTCAGTCCATCTGCCAGGCTGCTGGATGGATAGATCAGAGTATAGTCAGATGGAGGTTTTGTCCGCGGGGGCGTGGCTTGACTTGCTCGTCCATTGCTGGTTTTTCTACATTCTCTGCCTCTTTATTTTTATTTTATCTACGGTACTCTCTTGGTCGTCGGATTTGGGGGTGGTATGATGATCTTCGGGGAAACAATGATTGGGCAGTAATTTTACTATGGGCAGCGCAGCGTAGGAACGTACGTACATATGGGCGGCCTCGGGCTACGTGACCTACATTCAGACCCGAAAGCCAGTATACTACTCCCTCGGTTAGGTATTACAAGTCCTATGGACCACTTTGATATGATTAAGAAAATCAATAACTCATCCTACTGATTACTACATGCATCAATAGTTTTATATACTGTACATGAGAGAAGATAGAGAAAAAAAGAAGAACATGCATTGGAGGAAAGAGACTAATAAATAGAAGAGGACTTACAATTTCTAACATTTTAAAAAAGCTCTCAGGCCTTATAATCCATAACAGAGGGAGTACTAGCTCTGTGTATCGAAGCTTTGATGGCCCAACGTACGTGTACCGGACCGTGACCGTGACAAAGACGGCGCTGCGAAACGAGTGGATGCATGGAGTGGCCGGTGGCGGCATGGCATGCATGTTGGCATGGTCCATGCCGTGGTGCCCTGCTCACTACCACGACGCCAAAATTGTCTTAAACGCCAAGGATCCATTGCATGCATGAGATTGGGACGGCGGCATGCATGCGTGCGTGTTCAGAAGATGGATGAAGAAAATACTAACGGAGTTGCTGCAGTAAGTACACGACGCGCTGCTCCGACGGGCAATCTCAGTCCAATTTCTCCCCGTACGATCTGCTCAAAGCTGCGCTCGCCTCTTCGATCCGGTGTCAACAACCACAGGAGTTATTACATGCGTCGCAATCGTGGGGAACCGAAAGTAATTTAAGCCGTCACTGAAGTACACTAACATTTTCAATCTCTGTGAGTGTTTTTTTTTTGGAGAGAACAATCTCTGTGAGTGTTGGGTGCTATAGAAGTGACGAATGCAATTCAAAGTTACTACCTGTAACTATCTACTCCTACTACTCCTGTATGTGCAGTCACTGGAGTACTTCTTTAGTGACGACGGCTTAAATTGATGTTCTCTCTCAAGTCGTACATGCCGGTATGTGCAGCTTGGGTGGGGCTGCTAGATGATCTCGTCACTATTAATTCCAGAATATTCATAGTTTAATCATTGCACTCTGACCTAAAACACACACAAAATGTAATGCAGCTTCCTCCGTAACTACTACTACACATATAGCCAGTGGCACTGCAGCACCCACGTTCCTTTCTTTCTCTCCATCTTGCTGAAACTTTTTTCCGGAGGACCAAGATGCATCTCAGATACACATTCTTGTCCGGCCGGCTGGCCATGGGAGCACGCACGCATGTGCGGGATGGGCGGGCGCCACCGGTCGATTATAGATGATGGTCCATGCATGCGTCGAGAGAGAAAAAGGCCATCTGTTTTTTGCGCAAGCATAGGTAATAAAAAGACCACACTGCCTTTTTCCTCTCGGTGGGCGGGATGGTCGATCGGATGAGCGAGTGGAGCTCGGAAGATCCAGGCTACCAGCCTACCAGGCATATGATCTGGACCATTGGCGGCAGGGTGCTTGCTGCGCATGGTGGATCAGGCCATCCATGGCTTCGATCTCTCCGTGATGCACGCGATCGAGCAAGTGGCTAGCGCTCGATTCGACCGGCCGCCGAAACCACGTCTGCGAAAAGAAGGCACGCCATTTTGTGGCCCCGGCCGGGTCAGCTAACGCCATGTATAGTGCAAGGTGGCTAGACAAGTGCTTAAGAAAATAAACCAACTATTTTATTAAGCAACGGGTGTCTATTTTAATAGAAAAAAAAATACTTAGTTAGCACCTAGCTAGTGTAAATAAGCATCGATGCTTAAAAAGGTTTATTTCCTAAGTATCACTCTTAAACACCTTGTATTGTTGATGCCCTAAGAGCATCTTCACTGGCATCCCCAAACCTTTTTTCTAGCCGAGTTGGGATAGAGGCCAAAAAAGGGTCCACACCGGAGACACCCCGTCCTCCAAACTGTTCGGCACCCTTGCCGCCCCCGGCAACGAGGAGCTGGGTTGGGGCTGTCTGTACCGTGTGTCACATCGGAAGAGTCGCGTCCGTCCGCGCCAGGCCCAACCAAAAGTGGCTGGTCAAAGTAAATAATGACACTATGTCTTTTTCGTATGCGCCCGCTTGGGACTTCGTGGATTTCAGATGCCCGTGCCTGCGTGATGACGACTCGCCTCCCGATGAGCCGAAGTTAATGTCGCATAGGTCGTTCGGCCTACCACCCCCCGACGCCAATAAAAAGGTGCCCCCTTCTCACCAGCGCACACTACTCCCCACCCGATGCATGTAAAATTCATACACGAACTTTGTTGTTTATTGACTCATATTCCCATGTATTTACTCCCTCCGTCTCGGTTTATAAGACTTGCGCGTATTTCTAGATTGATAAATTAACCAACTTAGCCTGAGGTACATATGATAAAAACTATATTATTAAAAATTTCAAATGTTATATTTTTTAATAGTATATTTTTTGTATTATATAATTTATATTATATAGCTCATGCGGACGACCTAGGTATTCGCGCAAGCCTTATAAACTGGGATAGAGGGAGTACATCTTATAGAATGTCATATCAATGTTTTACATTTATTTTGGGGATTTTCTACCTCTCCTTTGGTTCTAACTCTACAGGACATAAAAACCATGTTTTGTGTATTTTCATCTTTCAGAATTCTAAACGAAGTCAATTGGCTTGGGGGTTTTTTGAGGAGTATTTTTCGTGAAGGGAAGCAGCTGGGGCACTAGGAGGTCACCAGAAGGCTCATGGGCCAGGAAAGAAGCCTAGTGGCGCGTCACCATGGTGGGCCGTGCCACCTACCCTCTTTCGGGCATTGAAACTCAGATGTAGTCGATTTCATTGCCAATCTCTTCGTCTTGACCTAAATCCTTCTATAAAAAGGGTTCTCGACACGATCTAAGAACACACAGATGTGGAGATAAAAACACCATAATAGAGAGCCGGCGGGAATTGAAGGGATTCGCAGCATAGTAAATCAAAATTTTCTACGGAAGCGAACAAAGGGAAAGCCAAGATCTAATCTAGGAGATGCAAACAACGAGAGAAATTGGATTAGATCTTCATACCCTTGAAGATTCGCACAGCGAAACGTGGGTGATGTAGTCGTACTCGCTTCTCCTCCTCGCGATCCGATCCGATCTAGCACCACAAGTGGCGGTGCCTCCGTGAGATACACACGTGCAGCACCTCGACGTCTCCTCCTTCCTCGGACCAGCAAGTAGGGTGGAGAGATGGATTGGATCTACAACACGACGGCGCGGTGTATATGGTGGAGAATTTCTGCAGCAGGGTTTCGCCTACAAACAGTCGGGAGGGAGAGAGGAGGGCAGCAGGGCAACTAGGGTTTGGAGGAAGGTGTAGGGTGTGGGGGAGGGGGCGCACCAGCCCTCTATATATAGAGGGGGGTGCGGCCAGCCCTTGCCCATCCTCCAAGCCTATCTCTAGTTTAAACGATTTAAACTCTCCCTTCTAGAAACCCTGTCTTATCTCTAGTTTAAACGATTTAAACTTATCTAGGATCGGCTGGGCCCTATGGGGCCTTGTGCCCCTGGCCCAATGCGGCCAGGACACTCCCTCATAGGCCCATGCCCCCTCCTGGAAGGTGGGGCCACGTTGGTCCCCTTCCGGAAGGTTCTAGAAGCTTCCGGTACAATACCGATTAATCCGGAACAATTCCGAACTCCAAAAACTGCACTGCCTTATATGAATCTTGTTCTCCGGACCACTCCGAAACCTCTCGTGATGTCCCGGATCCCATCCGAGACTCCGAACAAAAATTCATAAACCAAGTATCCAATCTATCCTAGCGTCGAGACACGTTAAGTGTGTGACCCTGCGGGTTCGAGAATATGCAGACATGATCTTCTATCAATAATCAACAGCAGGGTCTGGGCACCCATATTGACTCCCACACATTCATCGATGATCATATCGGATGAACCACGATGTCAGGATTCAATCAATCCCATATATATATTCCCTTCATCTCGCGATATTTTACTTGCCCGAGATTCGATCGTCGGTATCGTCATACCTAGTTCAATCTCGTTCACAGCAAGTACTTTACTCGTTCCGTAATCCGATATCACTTTGTGATTAACTCCTTAACCACATGCTTGCAAGCGGTGTTGATATCGATTACCGAGTGGGCCCGAAGTATATCTCTCCGACTTGGGAGGGACAAATCCCATCTCGATACATACAACCCAACAGATACTTTCCGATTACCTGAGAGACACCTTTATGATCACCCTCTCATAGGATGACGTTTGATGACCTCAAAGCTTTCTTCCGATACCAGGGAGTTGTATTATCTCATGGTCTAAGGAATACAATATTTGACATAAGAAAAACTTCGCAAAGACGAACACGATGACACGATCTAATTGCTTCGCTTAGTTTGGGTCTATCCACCATATCATTCTCCAATGATATGATCTCATTATCAATTGACAACTCATGTCTATGGTTAGGAAACCTTAACCATCATTGATCAATGAGCTAGTCCATAGAGGCGTACTAGGGACACGGTGTTGTTCACAAACCACACAAGTATTAAAGTTTCCGCTTAATACAATTCTAGCATGGAATATAAACTTTATCATGAACAAGAATTATAATAATAACATCTTTATTATTGCCTCTAGGGCATAATTCCAACAGTCTCCCACTTGCACTAGAGTCAATAATCTAGTTTACATCTGGCAACAATCTCACACCCATGGCACTGAGGTGCTGATCATGTTTTACACGTGGAAGAGGTTTAGTCAATGGATCTGCGACATTGAGATCTGTATGTACTTTGCTAATCTTCAGATCTCCATCTGCTATATAATCTCGGATTATATGAAACTTGCGGTTGATATGCTTGGTCTTTGGATGATATCTTGGTTCCTTAGCGAGTGCTATGGCGCCAGTGTTGTCACACAATATCTCCAGTGGGTCCAATGCACTTAGAACCACGCCAAGCTCAGTGATGAAGTTGCTGATCCAAACTCCTTCACTTGACGCTTCTGCAGCAGCCATGTATTCCGCTTCTACTGTAGATCCCGCGACCACGCTTTGCTTGCAGCTTCTCCAGCTCACAGCTCCTCCATTCAAAATATACACGTATCCTGTCTGAGATTTAGCATTATCCTTGTCGGTGTCGAAACTAGCATCGACGTAACCTTTTACGACGAGTTGTTCATCACCCCATAGACTAAGAACATTTCTTTAGTCCTATTTAGGTACCTTAGGATGTTCTTCACGGCTGTCCAGTGTTCCACTCCTGGATCACTTTGATATCTGCTCGTCAAACTAAGAGCATTGGACACATCCGGTCTAGTACACAACATGGCATACATGATGGAACCTATGGCCGAGGCATAAGGCACTTTGCTCATAGCTTCCCTATCATTTACCGTAGCTGGACACTGAGCCTTGCTCAATATCTTACCTGACAACATAGGCACTAAACCTTTCAATGCCTTATCCATTCTGAACCTTTTCAGAACTTTGTCTAGGTATGTACTCTGGCTTAAAGCTATCAGGCGTCTTTGTCTATCTCTATAGATTTTGATGCCCAATATATAAGCAGCTTCACCTAGGTCTTTCATTGAAAAACACTTGTTCAAATAACTCTTCACATCGTTAAGCATGTTGATGTCATTTCCAATAATCAATATGTCATCCACATATAGTACCAGAAATGTCACCGAGCTCCCACTCACTTTCTTGTAGATGCAAGCTTCGTAGCAATTTGGAACAAATCCAAAGCTCTTGATCACTTGATCAAAATGAAGGTTCCAACTCCGAGATGCTTGATTCAGTCCATAAATGGAACGCTGAAGTTTGCATACTTTATCAGCATCCTTAGGATCGACAAAACCTTCGGGTTGCATCATATACAACTCTTCATCAATGTTGCCATTGAGGAAAGCAGTCTTGACATCCATTTGCCATATTTCATAATCATGAAACGCAACAATTGCTAATAAAATCTGAATGGACTTAAACATCGCTACGGGAGAGAAAGTCTCATCGTAGTCAACACCTTGAACTTGTCGAAAACCTTTCGCAACAAGCCGTGCCTTATAGACGGTAACATTACCATCCGCGTCCGTTTTCTTCTTGAAGATCCATTTGCACTCAACGGCCTTTCGGTCGCTAGGAGGGTCCACCAAAGTCCATACTTGGTTTTCGCTCATGGATCCCAATTCGGATTTCATGGCTTCTAGCCATTTCTCAGAGTCTGGGCTCATCATCGCTTCCTCATAGTTCGTAGGTTCGCTGTCTTCTACTAACAAGACAGTCAGGACAGGGTTGCCGTACTACTCAGGAGGGGTACGCGACCTTGTTGACCTGCGACGTTCAGTAGCAGCATCGTCCGAAGCTTCATGATCCTTGTCATCAGCTTCCTATATTGTTGGTGCAGGCGGCACTGGAACAATTTCAGGTGCTGCGCTACTCTCAATTCAAGAGAAGGTTCAATAACCTCGTCTAGCTCTACTTTCCTCCCACTCACTTCTTTCGAGAGAAACTCCTTCTCAAGAAAGGAACCGTTCTTTGCGACAAACACTTTGCCTTCGGTTCTGTGATAGAAGGTATACCCAATAGTTTCCTTAGGGTATCCTATGAAGACGCATTTCTCCGCTTTGGGTTCGAGCTTGTCCGGCATCAACTTCTTGACGTAAGCTTCGCATCCCCAAACTTTAAGAAACGACAACTTAGGTTTAGCACCAAACCATAGTTCATACGGTGTCGTCTCAACGGATTTAGATGGAGCCCTATTTAAAGTGAATGCAGCGGTTTCTAATGCATAACCCCAAAATGATAATGGCAAATCAGTAAGAGACATCATCGATCGGACCATATCTGATAGGGTTCGATTCCGGCGTTCAGACACACCATTGCGCTGTGGTGTTCCGGGTGGCGTGAGTTGTGAAACGATTCCACTTGCTTTGAGATGCGTGAGAAAATCATAACTCAAATATTCGCCCCCACGATCGGATCATAGAAACTTAATCTTTCTGTTACGATGGTTCTCCACTTCATTCTGAAATTCTTTGAACTTTTTAAACGTTTCAGATTTATGTTTCATTAAATAGATATACCCATATCTACTTAAGTCATCGGTAAAAGTGAGAAAATAGCTATATCCACCGCGCGTCGAAACACTCATCGGTCCGCATACATCGGTATGTATGATTTCCAACAAGTCCGTTGCTCGCTCCATCATACCGGAGAACGGGGTTTTGATCATCTTGCCCATGAGGCATGGTTCGCATGTGTCAAATGATTCAAAATCAAGAGACTCCAAAAGTCCATCAGAATGGAGTTTCTTCATACGCTTTACACCAATATGACCTAGACGACAGTGCCACAAATAAGTAGTATTATCACTATCTACTTTGCATCTCTTAGCCTCAATGTTATGGATGTGTGTTTCATCCCTTTCGAGATTTAGAAGAAATAAACCACTCACAAGAGGTGCATGACCATAAAAGATGTTACTCATATAAATAGAACAACCATTATTCTCCGATTTAAATGAATAACCGTCTTGCAATAAACATGATCCAGAAATAATGTTCATGCTCAACGCAGGCACATAATAACATTTATTAAGGTTTAAAACTAATCCCGAAGGTAAAACTAATGAGAGCGTGCCGACGGCCATCACATCAACTCTTGATCCGTTGCCAACGCGCATCGTCACCTCATCCCTCGCAAGCCGCCGTCTATTCCGCAGCTCCTGTTTCGAGTTACAAATATTAGCAACTGAACCGGTATCAAATACCCAGGCACTACAACGAGGGCTAGTAAGGAAAACATCAATAACATGTATATCAAATATACCTTTGATGGTGCCAGCCTTCTTGTCCGCTAAGTACTTCGGACAGTTGCGCTTCCAGTGACCCTTGTCCTTGCAATAGAAGCACTCAGTTTCCGGCTTGGGACCAGACCTGAGCTTCTTCTCAGCAGGGGATTGCGCTTGCCGCCGCCCTTCTTGAAGGGCTTCTTTGCACCTTTACCTTTCTTAAAGGATGGCTTGTTGACCATCAACACATGATTATCCTTCTTGATGTCCACCTCCGCAGCCTTCAGCTTTGCGAAGAGCTCGGTGATCGTATCAGTGGAACCAATCTGATTATGAGTCACTACAAAACTTTTGTAGCTGGGAGGGAGTGATTGGAGAACCCTGTCAATCTTGAGCTCCTCTGGAATCTTGCAGTCCAGTTGCTCAAGGCGTTGAGTGTAGCCCGACATCTTAATGGCGTGCTCACTAACGGAACTCCCTTCCTCCATCTTGCAGTTAAAGAACTTCTCGGAGATCTCATATCTCTCAGAACGGGCCTGAGTCTAAAACATGGTTTTCAACTCTTCGAGAATCTCAAAGGGCCCGGGATAGTTTTCAAAATGATTTTGAAGTTCCGGTTCCATAGCAAACAACATGGTGCTCTTAATCACACCATAATCATCTTTGCGCGACTGATAGACAGCTTTCTCATCAGCCGGCGCAGTTGCAGCAGGGGCGTCACCTAACGCATTCTCAAGGACATAGTCCTTTTGTCCGCCAGACAGAATGATTCTTAGATTGCGGAACCAGTTGGTGAAGTTAGACCCATTGTTTCTAAGCTTTTCTTTCTCAGCAAAAACGTTGAAGTTGAAGTTGGACTTGGCCATGTGATCTACAGTATTTGCAAGTACAATTTAGACTATGTTCATGATAAATAGTTCAACTTAATCAAATTACTAGATGAACTCCCACTAAATTCAACATCCCTCAAGTTGTTTAGTGAACACGATCCAAATTCACCACACCTAATCCGATCATCACGAGAAGAGATGTGGTTTCAATGGTGGACAACGAAGTGTCGATCATATCATTCATATGACTCATGCTTAACCTTTCGGTTCTTGTGTTCTGAGGCCATGTCTGTACATGCTAGGCTCGTCAAGTTAGACCCAAGTATTTCCGCGTGTGCAAAACTGGCTTGCACCCGTTGTATGTGAGCGTAGAGTCTATAGCACCCGATCATCACGTGATGCTTGGACACGACGAACTTTCGCAACGGTGCATACTTGGGGAGAACACAGTTTTTATCTTGATCTTTAAGTGAGGAATCATCTTATAATGCTACCGTCGCGATCTAAGCATAATAAGATACATAAAAGGATAAACATCACATGCATATAACTTTATGTGACATGGTATAGCCAATCTTCGCGCAATGATCTCCATCTTGTGCGTTCCGGCATGATCTCCATCACTCCATCATGATTGCCTCCACCACGAATAGCAACTACAACTATTGCTAACTACTTAGCGATAAAGTAAAGCTATTACATGGCGTATAAGAAGTTTACTCGCAGGTCATACACAATTATAAAGACAACCATATGGCTCCTGCCGATTGTGTACTCATCGACATGCAAGTCGTGAAACATTACAAAACATGATCATCGCATACAATATACACATCACATCTTGGGCCATACCATATCACAGAAAACACTCCCTGCAAAAACAAGTTAGACGCCTCTACTTTGTTGTTGCATGTTTTACGTGGCTTATGGGAGTAGATGCTAAGAACGATTCTTACCTACGGAAAGCCACAACGGTGATATTATGGTTGCCAAACTCCGGTGTTAATCCCATGACAACTATAGTGAGAGAAACTGACATCCACCAGCCGCATGTATGGTACAAGCCACACGTCAAGTGCGGAGCAGGTCTCGCGAGCGACGTCGCGTAAGGTTGGCCTGGACCGCTTCAATCTCACTATCCCGCGTCATAAGAAGAACACAAACAAGAGACTTGCAACAGAAAACATCAACGCCCGCAACAACCATGTTGCGTTCTACTCGTGAAACACATCTACGCATAGATCTAGCTCTGATACCACTGAAGGGATTCGCAGCATAGTAAATCAAAAATTTCTACGGAAGCGAACAGAGGGAAAGCCAAGATCTAATCTAGGAGATGCAAACAATGAGAGAGATTGGATTAGATCTTCATACCCTTGAAGATTCGCACAGCAGAACGTTCGTCGGAACATGGGTGATGTAGTCGTACTCGCTTCTCCTCCTCGCGATCCGATCCGATCTAGCACCACAAGTGGCGGTGCCTCCGTGAGATGCACACGTGCAGCACCTCGACGTCTCCTCCTTCCTCGGACCAACAAGTAGGGTGGAGAGATGGATTGGATCTACAACATGACGGCGCGGTGTATATGGTGGAGAATTTCTGCAGCAGGGCTTCGCCTACAAACAGTCGGGAGGGAGAGAGGAGGGCAGCAGGGCAACTAGGGTTTGGAGGAAGGTGTAGGGTGTGGGGGAGGGGGCGCACCAGCCCTCTATATATAGAGGGGGGGTGCGGCCAGCCCTTGCCCATCCTCCAAGCCTATCTCTAGTTTAAACGATTTAAACTCTCCCTTCTAGAAACCCTATCTTATCTCTAGTTTAAACGATTTAAACTTATCTAGGATCGGCTGGGCCCTATGGGGCCTTGTGCCCCTGGCCCAATGCGGCCAGGACACTCCCTCATAGGCCCATGCCCCCTCCCGGAAGGTGGGGCCACGTTGGTCCCCTTCCGGAAGGTTCTAGAAGCTTCCGGTACAATACCGATTAATCCGGAACAATTCCGAACTCCAAAAACTGCACTGCCTTATATGAATCTTGTTCTCCGGACCACTCCGAAACCTCTCGTGATGTCCCGGATCCCATCCGAGACTCCGAACAAAAATTCATAAACCAAGTATCCAATCTATCCTAGCGTCAAGACACGTTAAGTGTGTGACCCTGCGGGTTCGAGAATATGCAGACATGATCTTCTATCAATAATCAACAGCGGGGTCTGGGCACCCATATTGACTCCCACACATTCATCGATGATCATATCGGATGAACCACGATGCCAGGATTCAATCAATCCCATATATATATTCCCTTCATCTCGCGATATTTTACTTGCCCGAGATTCGTTCGTCGGTATCGTCATACCTAGTTCAATCTCGTTCACAGCAAGTACTTTACTCGTTCCGTAATCCGATATCACTTTGTGATTAACTCCTTAACCACATGCTTGCAAGCGGTGTTGATATCGATTACCGAGTGGGCCCGAAGTATATCTCTCCGCTTGGGAGGGACAAATCCCATCTCGATACATACAACCCAACAGATACTTTCCGATTACCTGAGAGACACCTTTATGATCATCCTCTCATAGGATGACGTTTGATGACCTCAAAGCTTTCTTCCGATACCAGGGAGTTGTATTATCTCATGGTCTAAGGAATACAATATTTGACATAAGAAAAACTTCGCAAAGACGAACACGATGACACGATCTAATTGCTTCGCTTAGTTTGGGTCTATCCACCATATCATTCTCCAATGATATGATCTCATTATCAATTGACAACTCATGTCTATGGTTAGGAAACCTTAACCATCATTGATCAATGAGCTAGTCCATAGAGGCGTACTAGGGACACGGTGTTGTTCACAAACCACACAAGTATTAAAGTTTCCGCTTAATACAATTCTAGCATGGAATATAAACTTTATCATGAACAAGAATTATAATAATAACATCTTTATTATTGCCTCTAGGGCATAATTCCAACAGGAATCGCCTCCGGTTGCCTTCACCCTTCTTCGACGTGGTAATCACCAACACCTAAAGCGAAATCTTCTCCATCCACCTACTATAATATCTTGGCAAACATGATGTGTGATGCAATCTATTGTTTTCTTATGATCTATTATATCTTTATGACTATGTTTGATTAGTGATTTGTTTTTGGCAATTTTGAAATAGTTCATTGTTGGTTGCATACAAGTATATGTTATCTTCTATTATGATCTTATGTACTAATATATGAGTGCACACATATGTTTAGGGATGAATAACCTTGTCATGGTTGCATGTTGATTGGAGGAGGGACGGCTGGAGATTGATACAAAGCGTGTCCCAAGTCTTAAATATGCATTCTATGTTAATTTATGGTTAACTAACAGGGGATAAGTTATGGGGACCTCGAAACTAATAGCGGTGATTGGATTCTATGTCGTAATAACTTCCTTGCTTGCTCTTAGATCAAGTACAATAAGGCTTAGTCAACAGGCTATAATTATTAAAATATTTTATTTTTGCTTAGTTGGATGAGAGAGAGAGGAGAAAAAAGAAGAGAATGGGGCTCTTAGTTAAGAGCCGGCTGCAGCACGTGCTCCTATGTACTGCGTGAGACTGCAAAGTGGGCCACATATTAATAAAGTATATACTTTTATATCTATCTATTATACATGTTGGCTATATGATTCACTATAGGTCACATGGATATCACTTATAACCAGCAGTTGGATATACTATTGTCTTTACTCTTAAACGGCCTTGTGATCAATTATATGTATTTACTCGGTAACTTGGCTACACCTATGTATGGCACCTCTCTAGAGAAAACAATAAAAAGACTATTCATGTGTTTCACTAACTATGCCAACCCAATGAATGAAATAACTATTTGCCTCCACCACCACAGCCCTTCCTGTAGCCTTCGGCACCGCCCGTCTAGTAGCCTTCGCCGCCAGGCCAATGGGGGCCTGCCCCCCGGCGAACGCCGGACTAGGTGAACCTCGACTCTGACAACAAGGAGTAGGACGTGGCTGCGACAAACCCTAGCACCGCCGCCTAGTAGTGTAGGTCTAGATTTAAATCCATGCAGATTTCACTCAAATCTTATAAATTTCTCTAAATTTGAATAAAATTCGCTTAAATTTCAATTTTTTTTTGCAGGTTGATCGTTGGGGGACTTCCTCAAACTTGCCGGCCACCCGTCGGAGGCGCCGGTGAAGGTGCTCTTGGATTGAAATTAACGGTAGACTTGCTTTTCCGTTGTCTCGCGCCCTGATTGCAGATCGATGGCAAAAGCCTTTTGGATCAATAATTGCAACGGCATGCGGTATGGGTTATTGAACTCGCTACGTACCTACGCGCAGCTCTACGAGAGCAGCCTACTGTCTTGAGCACGCTCCCCCGGTGTCCAAAATACTCCTACGTCACCCGTGCCGTTAACCGAGAAAGGGGACGTCTAGTACTAGTACTAGTCACCTACTCCTACGTACGTAGCGCGTCTAGAGATGCTCCAAAGCCTACTGTAGGAGGAGCAGGAGTAGCCTGCGGCCTACATAGAGTGAGCACGCCCCCAAAAGCAGCTCATGGATCCGCGCTGCGACGTGCCGCCCGTCTGCCCCACTCCCAACCCAAACCACCAGTCCGGCGCGCCCAACGAACCAGCCAAGCCAATACGCGACATTTTGTTTTTTAAATATAATAACCAACCAATACGCGACTCATACCGTCACGCTACACGACCATGAACGGGAGAAAGTCATACGTACGTAGGCGCCCCGGTTCAGTAACGGGACCCAGTCGCGTCGTCGTGCCCCGGCGCCGGCGGGCGGCTACGGCGTCCCCCGAGCGCGAACGTGGGAATCATCGGCTCGTGTCGCGGAACGGCCAGGCCGGGGGGGTCCGTGGACAGAGAGGCGGAGTGATGAAGACGTGCTACTGCGTCAAGCTCCCCCCCCCCCAAAAAAAACCGTACTACTGCGTCCGTACTACCCGTCTGGCGCGTTCGTACGCTGGCCACAGTTCGAACTGGACCTGCGGGCACGCGCCGTGGGACTTGGGTGGGCGTTGTTGCTTGCTTGGCGACCAAGGTCGAGCGAGGGCAAAGGAGCCGTCGATGGCCTCGAGGCCAAGGTTTTTTGGTTTCGAAAACGTCAGCGCAGAGCTCATCGACCAAGTTTCCTCGACTACTTTAAACCGTCACCATACTAGTCGTTTAGTGATTGTATACGATAGTGTACGTACGGACAATTGACTAGGGTAATCAAATCACCAGCTCATCGGTACCTCATGTAGAAAATACTATTGATTCTCTAGATATTGTGTTGTATTGATTGATCTTTTAGGGTTTATATCAAATTACACGGGGTAGATGGAGACTTGGAGTACAAGATATAGAGTCATAATCTATCTCTAGCCATACACGTATACGTATTTTAACATCCTCTCAGTCGTAGCGGGAGTGAAACGGATGCTTGCGATTGGATTTGAAGTCTTGTGCTTGTATCGTCTTCTCTTCTTTATCATCATTACCTGCATTGACATGATCATGGATGGCACCTAGGGGCGGTGACTGTGTCCCCTTCTAGTGCCTCCTCCCCACGGCAGTCACAGCGGGAGTGACGTGGATGCAGGTGACGACGCGGACGCTATTGGCTGGAGTTCTTGAATTGTTGTAGACGTTGTTCTTGATGACGATGTCAAGGTAGCCGATCATGATATAGCCGTGGTCGAGGTTGTCATGGTCATTATAGCCGATATCATCATAGGTGGAGACTTGGAGTACAAGATATAAAGTCCTAATCTCTCTAACCATACACGTATACGTATTCTAACACTTCATACATAATCACCGGTTGATGCTTATTAGAGCACCTCCTCTCGTTGGGTGTTCCAATAGTTTTTGGTCTGAGAACGCCCAGTTTTTCACTCGTGTTCCTAGACAGAGTTTCCAGGCGAAGCGAAAACGGCGACATATTCGAATTTTTCTTGTTCCCGCCGGTGAAATCTCGACCAAATGTCTTCGACAGAAGTACGCCAAAAAAATGTTCGGCGTCAGATTATTATAAAACATGATAAAATGGTTCGGCGATCAATCATCGATGGGGATGAGCTCCTCCGGCATGTGTCCGGCCGACGGATTGGAGGAGGTGGAGGCCGAGCTCGACAAAGTCATGGCGGCAGACACTATCGGCGTAGAGCTTGGCATGCTGGCGGCGATGTCCTCCTAGAGGATGGCGTTGCAGCGCGCCATGTACCAGGCCTTGACCGGCGTGCTCATCGACGAGGTGTCTTGCCGCCCATGAGGAACTAGAGATCCGTGTTCCTCTTCTTGGTGACAAAGTTCGCTTTGAGGATGTCAAGCTTGCGGTCTTGGTTTTGGAGCAGCTGCGCCCACCTCTCGTCGGCCTTCTCCTCCCTCTTCTCGGCATGGGCCTTGGTATCGGCGATGCACTTTTCGATGGACGCTCGGCGGGAGGTCATGTGGCTTTGAGCATCTCCGCCTTCGCCTCCGACCTCACCGTCATGTCCTTGCGGCTGTCTGTTTCTATCTTTCTCTTTCGGACTAGGGCCAGCCACTTGGCGTCGGTCAAGCCATTCGGCGTCGGCGTCGGCGATCTCGGTTTCCTCGCCTTTTTCTCCTTTGGTTCGTCGACAGTGGATCGGGGTTTGACGAAACCCTTGGGTGGCATGGTGGGTGGGAACTGGCGGAAGATGTGTGTGTGGGGGGGGGGGTGGAAAAGAAAGGCTGGATGGGAAGAAGTAAAGGGCGGGAGCTCGGACTCCAGTCGCGACAGGGTTGGCCCACGCGTATTTTCGCTTTGTCTGCTGTTCCCAGCG
Source organism: Avena sativa (assembly GCA_916181665.1). Classification (NCBI taxonomy): domain Eukaryota; kingdom Viridiplantae; phylum Streptophyta; class Magnoliopsida; order Poales; family Poaceae; genus Avena; species Avena sativa. The sequence continues at coordinate 386,509,258 of OV702297.1, read as the reverse complement.
CCCCGGGATCGGTCTAAGAACCTGGACAAATGTTGGGGGCCAAATTCAGACGAAATCGACATTCTAGAAATACGACTGGACCATTTTTTGGTGTCCGGATTAAAAAAAACCCGAAAACGGCTTCGTGTAACCCGAGTGTAGCTGCTCTTAGACTCTTTTCAACCCTTGAATTGAATTTAAAACCGTGGATCTCTATCATCCCAGCTAACCGTTTGTCCTATACCTCGAGGCATGAGTGCAGCTATACGCTTTTGTCTACATCCGCGATCATAGGCATCAAATTAATGTGTGAGACAACGAGATTGAATGGATCAGCCATCTGCGTTTTGAAAAAAAAGGAGAGTAATGACATTTCGCATTATGTGTCAACGTCGCCTACCTAGGATGTGAAGCCATGCTTTCGGGATTTTGAGCCATAATTGTATTTTAACTTTTATTATTATTATTATTATTATTATTGAACATATCACTAAAGTTCAAAATAAGATTTTGATTTCCGTTGGTGATCCATGAGTGTATCCCGAAGACGAATAACCTAGCTATCCAAGCTATTCATAACGGCTTGCGGTGTTTGTTTTGCTTGATGGTCCCTGAAACGCTGTTACACCTTCTGTAGATATGCCCTTTTATGATAGAGGTTTGCGACGACTTGTACGTAATTGGCTAAGCATGATAACCCTCAATCTGTTCATTTGATGCAAACTAGCAACCCAATTGCAAAGCACTGTAAGTAGCATATCACCGAGATCAAGACATAGCAAGGAAAAAGCGTCGTGAAGTTGGACATGATGATCACGGCCTCGTGGGAGATGTTTAGAGGGGTGTTTCAAATATGAAGGGTACCAACAAGCACGCTCCAAGGTTGGACACGATGATCCCGGTCTCGTGAAATCTATGTATTCTCATTATAAGGTTTCATTGAATAATAAACAAAGAAGGTTGTGTGCATCATTTTGATGCAGAGGCCCGAGGCATCACCTCCATTTCGAGCAAAAATTCCATCCAAGTTATTCGGAGCTTCTTGTGGTGTTCTCTTTGATTGAGTGTCCCTCTAATGTTGTTGCACCTCCTGCAGATATGCCCTTTTTGTGCTAGAGGTTTGGTGACTTGTATGTCATTGGCTAAGCATCACAACCGTTAATATGTTCATATGAAAGCAAGAGACTCAATTGCATAGTAGTGGAAGTAGCGCCTCGTTGTGATCGAGACATAGCAAGGGAAGAACATCGTGGAAGTGGTGGCTGTACACGATAACACGGGCCTCGTGGGAGATAAAAACATGTAAAATCTCAAGGCAACATACTTCGTATTCTAGGCTACACAAAAAAATGAAAATTTGTGGATCTAAGCATAACAAATAGTGCACATTTCAAAATGTAAAAATCATTAGATTTTATCATTTAAGTGTAGTCCACAATATGGCCCAGTTCTTTTGGCGACTTCTCCAAGAAGCCGTCCTACCCCCAGCTTCCCGGGAAAGCCGGTTCAAAAAAATTGTAAGGCTTCCAAGTTAGTTTAGCCTTAAACACTTTGGAAGACTTGTAAATTTTTTGAACCGGCTTCTCCAGGAAGCTGGGGATAGGGCGGCTTCTCGGAGAAGCCGTCAAAAGAACTGGGCCATAATTAGTTCCAAAAGGAGTTTCTGCATGCTTTTAGTGTGCATCATTGACTACATTTCACACATTTTTAGAATTTCCAAATATAATTCTCAATTCTTTTAAATTAGAGGGCCTAATGTAGCTCTAGGCCTTCATTCCTTGTACTCATTAGGCACTACCTTTTTTTTCCGCCGAGACTTCCCAGTTATGTAACCAACTCTTGTCTCCACTTTTATGTGTGTAATACTTGTGTTATTTTCCCCTTAGAGCTTGTACATGAGAGCGCAACACACATTTTATCGTGGTTTCTTGGAGTTTGAGGTATACCTTTCTCTTTTTTCCCAGTGATCTCCAAGAAAATGGAGTTTTTTAAAAAACAAGAGTCTGAAGAGGCACAACTTATATTTAAGGCTCGAACATGTTATTAAAATAGAAAAAGAAACATGCTGTCACACGCATGTGAAATTACAGCCTATGAGGAGCAAGATAGGAAATAAGAACTTGAAACTCGAAAGCCTAAACTACCACATCAAACAACACGCTCAGGAAATGTAGCCCCACAATACAAGTATTTAAGTTCAAACACAAAGAACAACAGAACATCGGGGGAGAGATCAGCCTACTCTAGCTCAATCAGTCGACGCCCCCATATCCTGCAACTATCGATGGAAATGGGTACCCGTCACCCGCTAACCCGGTGGGTACACACATCAAATGGAGGAGGGTTTGGTCGAAAAGAAAACCCATGGGTCTACTTAGTGGTAAATATCCAGACCCATCGGGTCTAGCGGGTGCGGGTCTGGAGGTGGTAAACACATACCCTTTAACCCGCATATCCGTCAACTTTACATAGGCCCCACATGTAAGTGTACTGGCTAACCCTAACTCCTACCTGGTCAAGCCCGACCCCTCCCGTACTCCCACAGTCCCACCCCGCGCTGCAACCCCACACCCCGCACGCCCGCACCCCACCGCCTTCCTCTCTCGCGTCGCAATCCTCCCCGTAGTCAAGGACCTCGAGGTCGAGGAGGGAGGCGACTCTGGGGATGAACTGCTCGAGTGAGGCGTGCCGCCCACAAATCCCACACCGTCGCGCCAGCAAGGAAACGGTCGGGAGTTGCCAAAGATCCTTCCCCATGGGAGTTGGGCTCGGCTTGGTTTCCTCCTCGACGTGCCGACCTCGACATCGAATGGCAGGGGAGGAAGCAGCGGCTAGTAGGAACATCGTTTGGCACCGGGAACCAGCAAGGGATCTACGCAAGAAGGTGGCGAGAAGCGATCACTCACACCATCTGTTGCGCCCTCTACGGCGGCGGCCGAGTCCAGAAGAAGCGAAAACACGTCGCGGGTACTCGTCGGGTCGTGGGTACCCACCGGGTGGCGGGTCTGGTGGAGACCTGGACCCGTCGGCGGGTATGGAGGCAGGTGGTGGTGGCGGGGAGAGGTGGTGGAGGAGGGTATGGAGGTGCCATACCCGGCGGGTGCCATCCATACCTGCAACCCTCTGATGATCTTGAGCATCATCTCCTCCGTAACAACGAGGCGCTTACGTGGCACCAAAGGCTTCCACTACATAAGAGAGAATAAGGCCGGTAAAGTGGGTGAGCATGATTAAACAACACCTTATGTTGAAAAATCCTCTTATTTCTAGTCAACCACAGTGACCATGTCACGACATTAAACCACAACCAGGTCACAACATTACCTTTTGCTCCACCAATGTTGAGAAAAAGTTCAATAAACTCTTCTCTTGATTTGGGAATTCCTCTAGCAAAAAAGCAACCTCTTTGGGTACACCAACCAAACACAACAACATGGCACCTAAAGAGGATGCGGTCAACATCTTCCAAAACCCCAAATTGAACACAAAATTTAGAGCCCTGCCAATTTATATGTTTGAGATGTCAAGGAGGTTGAATTTTCCCCCTAAAACGCAAACATAGAAACTTCTTTTTGTTTAAAAGGCAAATTATCCCCAAATGCCAACCATCCTTAGAGCACTAGCACCATGATTCAAAATAAATCTATACAGTGATATTGTGGAAACTTTCCATTTCTCTCCAAGTCCTAGTTTACTGAATCCTCAACTTCATTAAGCCTAAATTGATCCAACTCCACCAGGGGCACCTCCCACTCATTGGATTCTTCTACTCCAAAGGATCTAGAAAAGGTTAAATTTATATTTCCATCCCTCAACACATTGGCCACAATTACAAGCTTTAGGTAAACTCTTCCAGAATTGTGACCCACCACTTTCACTGATTGATAAAAAGCAACCCATTCAAGTATATGCTCATGGGAATTTGGTACCTCAAGTCTTGAGCATTATTTCCCAATTTATAGATCCATTTACCCAAAAGAAAAATGTTTCCGACTCTAGTATCTACAAAGCCCAAGCCACCAAAATCTTTTGGTTTATAGAGCCACTTAACCATGTGATATTTCCTCTTTTCACCCCTTCCCTAGGAAAAAATCTTTCCCTAGACATATCCATCTTATAGTGATTACTTTTATTCAGTAAATAAAATCCCATGGCATAAGTTGGGATGGTGTCTAGGCAAGAATCAATCAGGATGGCTCTGGCTCCAGAAGTAGCCAAAGCATTGAAACCATTTCCCAACCTTTTGTTAACTTTCTAGGGCACAAAATTTAGATCATTAGCTAACACTTTCTAAGAGCTTAGGGGTATCCCCAAATACTTCATAGGGAGAGCACCGACAATAGAGTTAAGCATGCTAGCAATTCTGAGTTTAACACTCTCTTCCACCCAAACAACCATTAGCCCACTTTTTTTGGTAATTAATTTTTAAACCTGACAAAGCCGCAAAATATTATAATAAAAACTTCACTCTAGTAATACTAGGCAAGTCATTTTCAAATAGCAGAACTATATCATATGCATATTGAAGATGTGAGACACCCCTCTTAATAAGATGATGTGTCAAACTCTTAACATGTCTACCTTTTTGTAAGCATTTCACTCAAAGCCTCTCCTACCAGATTAAATAGGATTGGGGACATGGGAACTGTCTCAAACATTTATACTCCTTCCGTTTTATAATATAAGATGTTTTTAGATTTTGTGAGACGAATGTACTCCCCATTCTCACCATTAGTGTCGATACAAACCCTTCGAGTTTGAACTGATTGCTTGATCTAGGAGATAAAAGTTTCACTAAAACATTTACCCCTGGGTACTTCCACCAAGAAACAGTAATGAGTCTTGTCGTAGGCTCTCTCTCAAAATCAAGCTTTATTAAAATACCAGGTTCGTTTCTAGATTTAGGATCATGAAGGATCTCATGTACTTGAGCAACTACACCATCTAGAATCTGCCTAGAAAATGGGGTTACACAAGGAAGCTTAGGTAGTGGAGGTGAAAGTCGCTGAGCGCCCATTACAATTTCGTTCTACACATCACCACCATCCGTCTATCTTCTACTAGTACTATGAACAAAATGATTACTGCTAGTAACTCGAAGGATTGGATCGTTTCACTTCCTTAACAGGAAAAAGCGTCCCGTGGAAAAAAAGTGAAACGGCGAGAGAAACTCAGATCAGATCGTGACGGGTTGTTTAACCAAGAGGTCACCGGTCAAAAAAGGGCAATGCGCCGGGCACGCGGTGGCAGTAAACAGGAAACCCTCAGCTGTTCCCAAGTTGCGCTTGCGCACGCCGTGCCGCGCACGGCCACGGCCGTATCCGCACGCACTGACGCACGCCCTACGGAGGCTACCGCGCGCGCGCCAGTTCAGTTCGTCCGTTTGGCCCGACGCCGCGCGCGGCGGTCTCGAACCACCGTCCTCGTCCGCGCCAGCGCCAGCGCCAGCGCCAGCCTCCGTCCGTCCAACAACCGAAAGCGCTACCCGCTCGGCTGCGCCGCACATGCCAAAGCTTGGACGCACTCACCACACTCTCCCTCCTTTTCCCAGGATTCAGATCCGAAACTGGTGGGCCCACACAGGGTAGCTCTTCCCGGTACGGTTCGAGTCCTAGCCTAGCCTAGCCGGGTACAATTCCAGCCCTCCCTCCGCGCGCACCACCCCGCCCGGACCAATCAAACCTTCCCTGTGCCGCGAAACACACGGGTCGCGACCCCGCGGGATACGTCAACATCCCACTGACCCCGGGTGCCACCCCACATGGCAGTGTAGCGAGGACATTGCCCCCACCGCACCGGCCCGGCCCGGCGCGGCGTCGCGACCCACGCCAGGTCGGCGCCCCCGCCCCAGCGAGCGAGCCCGACCGACCGAGCTGGTCACCTCCCCCCGGTAGTTATAAGAGACCTCTCAGCCCGCCTCCCTCCTCTCTTCTCTCCTCTCCACCCACTCCCTGCTCTCTTCCCCCTCTGCTCCCCTCCCCTCTTCCGATCTGCGTTCGCGGCCCCGACGGGTTTCAAACCGGGGAGAAGATCTGACAGAAATTGACGACAGGGACGGCGGCGGCGGGGAGCGGCGGCGGCGAGGAATGGACGGCCACGGGCCCGCCGGCGGCGGGGCCAGCAAGCTGACGCGGACCCCGTCCTCGCTGCTGCGCTCCCCGACCGTGCGCAACTGCTCCTCCTTCCAGGCCGTCCTGGTCGAGGACCCGGAGCCCGACGATAAGAAGTCGCAGGCGGCGGCGCAGGGCAAGGCCCTGCACCCGCACGGCGCCGGCCCGCCGCACCCGCTCCTCGTCCTCGCCCTCCCGCTCGCCCTGCTCCTCATCCTCCTCCTCCTCCGCGACGACCGCCACCTCGTCCTCCTCGCCGCCGCAGCCACCGCCGCGCTCGCCGCGGCGGCCGCCGCGGCGCGCCTCCTCCGCGGCCGCCTACGGATGCGCCGCACCTCCCCCTCTGGCTCCGTGCAGTGGTTCATCGGCGACGACGACGACAGGCCGCAGCAGGGCCGCGACGGCAAGGGGAAGGCCGGCGCCGCGCACGGCCGAGTCGTGCGCGAGGGCGTCGAGTTCTACAGCAATGGGGACTGCTACGAGGGGGAGTTCCACAAGGGCCGATGCAACGGCAGCGGCGTCTACAACTTCTTCGGCAAGGGGAAATACGAGGGCGACTGGGTCGACGGCAAGTACGACGGATACGGCATGGAGAGCTGGGCGCGCGGCAGCAGGTACCGCGGCCAGTACCGCCAGGGCCTCCGCCACGGCCACGGGGTATACCGATTCTACAGCGGCGACTGCTACGCCGGCGAGTGGGCCGGCGGCCAGAGCCACGGCATAGGCGCGCAGACATGCTCCGACGGGAGCTCCTATGTCGGAGAGTTCAAGTGCGGCGTCAAGCACGGCCTCGGCAGCTACCATTTCCGGTGGGCATCTAGCTAGCTAAATCCCCTGCTTTGATTTGGGGCCAAATCACACTGTTCCATTACTCACCAACTGTTCGATTGCCTCGTTTGCTCCAACCACTTTATATTACAGTATTAGTATGTTCATAATTCAGGGTAATAAATTCGTGCATTGGTTACTAATTACTAACCTTCTGCTGGAATTTGTTTCAGAAATGGTGATCGGTATGCTGGAGAGTACTTTGGGGACAAGATCCATGGGTTTGGTGTCTACAGCTTTGCCAATGGCCATTGCTACGCCGGCTCGTGGCATGAAGGCAAGAAGCAGGGGCTTGGGATGTACACTTTTCGGAATGGCGACAAGCGATCCGGGGACTGGGACTTTGGCACCCTCAAGAGCCCCATGCCCCCGACCGATCCTTCCGTTGAGCGTGCCGTGCAGGTATACATCGATTTGCTTCAACACATTGCTTCGACACATTGCTCATTGGGAGGAGTCTTGCCTCCGCAACTCATTGTGGAAATTCTAACGGTTCTATTGTACTATCAGGCCGCGCAACGGGCCTCTGAGAACGCCTTTCTCCTACCGAGAGTAGACGAACAGGTTCACAAGGTGGTGATGGCGGCGAACAGGGCGGCCACGGCTGCTCGGGTGGCGGCAATCAAGGCAGTCCAGAACAGAATGGACGGGAAGTTCTGTGACACCTACGTGTGAAGCTTGCTTGAGTGTTCAAGAAACCATGCCCGTTTCTTCTAACTGTACATTAGGGTAGCGAAGGACAATAACTAATTGGTGAGTTTCAGACGACGACGACCGGGGCGGCACAACCGCTTGCTCCGAGTCAGAGAGAGAGAGAGATCAGCAACAACAAACGGGAGCGCCTCCGAGGAGCGGAAGCTGACAGTTTTGCGTTTCAAAAACACAGCTCAGATTCTGCGATATCGCAATCGCGAGATCGGCGGTCCCTTTTTCCCCCCACTTCCTTGCAAGCTGTAAATTGTACATAGATCCAAGTGTATCAATGGAAGAGTGATCCTTTTCGGTGCCCTTCTTATGCATTGTCCCAAGTTCTCCATATGCATTGCACTTGCACCTACATTTTCATTTGCTCCTCCAGTATCTAAATCTTGGCTGCTTGATCTGGACTCCCATGTGCAGTGATTCCCCATTTGTGATGGCAGTAGTACCATGGAGATGCACATGGGGTGATTGTAAATTTCTCCTTGTCCTGCAATTTGTTATTAGCTGTTATGTTGCCCCCCATGATAGTATTCTGCATTTCTAGTACCCTTTGCTGTCTATCCATTCCCCGCATGAGAGCCCACCCTGCTTATTCAAAACCGGGGGCAATTCGTAGCTCTGGGTCCACCTGTTGCCCCAGATTTTCCCACCAGAAGCATGAATGCTGCAGGGGCGGAGAATTATTATGGGAAGGGTAAGCTGTCACGATGCATTGCTGTGTGCTGGGAGCTGCCGTTGCTATATGTATATATTCAGCTGCATCAGGACAATCATACTACTACCAACCAATGATTCCGCCGCATTATTTCTGGATATGATGATAATTCTGCTAGTATGTCAGAGAAATCCCCAATAATTCTGAATGTTTTGCGGCCGTCTTATCTTCGTGTCGATCATGGGAAGAACATGAAATGCTGTTGGGAAGAACATGATATGCTGTTGGAAAATTGTTTGACCTGGGAGATGTGTCGATGGCAGAAACATTGGGCGTATAAACCGTGTCCCATATTCTGATGTGTTGCACTACCCTAGAAACATTTCGGTCTGATGATGGTGGCCTCAAGTACAGACCGAACAGAGTCGATCTCTGAGCCTGTGATACTTAAATCGCCCCTACATCGCCCTAGACAAAACCATATGCTTAGGCATCGAGTTTTTTGAATTATCTTAGTCCTCCAATGCGCTGGAGGAACCCAATGCTGGGTTGCTCATCTCATGGTGCCCTGCTGCTTCCACTGTTCTCACTGCTTGCCTTCCACTGTGTGATCATGCATGGCAAATGGCAGGAGCTCCTGTTCTTCTCCAAGCAAAAAACATGGGCGGGAAGAAGAAGAAGCGGCCGCCGGTTTCCTGACCCTGGCAGCCGCTCCTGTTTGTATGAAAAGCAGGAGCCAACTTGTGCTTTTCATGCTATCGTCTTTTTTCTCCATAATTTTCTACAGATGCAAAAAGCAGGGTCTAGACATGATTGTTGGTCTCGCGCAAATGCTAATTACGTACCCGGTTTGAGCCTAACACATGATAGTTAGTATAATCTTCTTTTTATAAATTCAGGGCTTCAATCATAGTAGTGGCGTTCCTAAATTAAGATGAGCATCTTGGCCATGACATGATTGTTGTCTTATTAGGTTATCCGAATCAGTTTCTCTGTGAGCTGTTCGCCTGTTTCGGAACACTGAATTTTAATCCCCAATTTCCGCGAGAATCGAAGCTGAACTTTTTCTGTGAGAGAGAACGTATTATCTGTTCTTTTTTTAGGAATTGGAGTGTGATCTGTGTGAGACATATGCATCCAAACGGGACCTTCAACTCGCCCTGTTGATTTCATGATGCTCGCTTGCGTGAGAAGCGAGGTGATAGCCGGTGGACCCTTTCTTTCCCTTTTCCATAATCTATCTATTTTACAGGCTAATAGTAATAAACATGGAGATTCAATAAACATCTCTCCGTCCCTAGTTTCAATTCAAAGAATGCGTCGCTCCTAGTAAACATTGCTTTCAGTAGCCATCATCTGGTCAGGTACCCATCAAAAGTTTGATCACAGATTATATATAAGTATATGTCCATGACGCATCAGTCATGAGCTACTATGCAACAACGCCGGCCATTAGAGAAAGGGAAAAGAGGAGCTCCGACAAATAGTAAACAGTAGTGGCGCTACGTTGGCCGGCCGTGGAAAGGCTCGCCAGGCTTGTTGCTTGCGCTTGTCGCCCAGCGCGCTCAGAGCGCTCGCAACCACTTCGCGGGAAAAATATTGTACTCGCAGGAGAAACGCACATTTTCTTTTTATTTTTCCAAATCTTTCTTTCTCCCAGGAACAAGAAAGCAAGCAGAGTGAACGTGCAGGCTTTGGCTTGTGAATCACACACGTCTCATATGGAGCAGGTGATCGACGGATGGTCAAAATGAAATCGTCACATTTATATGTATTTTTTTTTGCAAAGGATGTGGGAAAAAGAAACTGAAAGCCATGATGATGGATTTGGTCTTGTATCGGGAAAATGATGGGTTTGGTCTGCTAGTGGTTTCTTTGAATGAACATCTTTCCTCATGTCAAGGCGGTGACAATGACTGTTGGACCGGCATCACGCAGGTTTCATACTACCTTCATGGACTCTGCTTTTCTTCTTCGGTTTCTTGGTGGTGCATCGGTTCAGGTTCAGTGTTGCAGAGCAGAGCAGGGCAGAGCACCATGGCTGGCTGGCTGGGTCGCGTCGGGTAGGTGGGGTGTTGGTGGGTGGCGGATCATGGAGCCAGGTAACACGGGCACGGGCAGCCTCGCTTTTGGCGAGTTTAAAATGCGGGTGAAGGGAGATCAATGCGTGTGACCTGCGAGCTAACCGGCCGGGGCCGGTTCGCATCCGAATTCCTTGGGGCGACCTTTTGACCGCTGACACGAATGAACGGGGAGGAGGGGACGGGTTTGAGCGATTCTGTGTTTCTGTTGGCGGTTTCACGGCCATGAGAGTTTGATCAAGTCATCATGGGCTTTTCATGCATGCTTTGCTCCCCAAGTCAAACCACATGCGAGAATGATATTGTTGGGAGCATCCGCTTACGGTAGTAAAAGACATAGGGAATCTATCTGGTTTGTCAATGCAAAATAGATGATCGCGAAACACGGAGAAATTGCAGAAACAATTGTTTGGATAGAACACAAACAAAGCACAGAAAATGTCATGTTCCTATATGCCTGAGTCCTGAAATGAATTTGGAGTCGATATATAAATTTCTATGTAAGTGACAATCTATGAGGCCAATCCGTATGATTTTTTTGGGTGACACCATTCTTTGGATGATGAGTCAATCCATAGGGGGGGGGGGGGATCCAGATAGCTAAAACCTTACAAAAATCGTATGAAGTTCCTACAACCAAAAGGGGTCTACATTTTTAAAAAAACTCATACGATTTTGTTGGTGGTTCGATGAAGTCTTCAACCATTCAAACATTATTCCCAAGTGAAACAACATGAGTGATAATATTATTGTTTCAATTTTACTCGACAAGTTTTATGGAATTTGAATTACTGACGATATCCTAACCCAACTTGCATTGGAAGTTTCCCTCCCCGTTTCCCTTGCTACAAGCACGAGAGAGGTGCCGGTGTACCCCTCCATCCGGTAGAAATATATGTGGGTTCCCCATCCATCCTGCCGACTTGTCGGGTGAAAGGGGATCTTCTAATGTAGCCATATCCGACTTGGAGTTACTAACATGTCAGAGCGTCAAAATGGGGCCCACATGTCAGTTGTCAATACGAGTTGGTTACAAGTTAGATTCAAACTCTAGTCTTGAGCTTTCCTTGTCTTGCGCGCTTGGGAGTTTGTGTCCATATGGGCTTCATATCAGCCGAACTATCATGGGCGTCATAGATCTTGGCAGTTTGTCTAGTGGGCCTCCCGTCGAGCCGAGCCAGGTAGGATAAAGGTAGGTGCCCATAGGGCATACCTATGTCACACTTCCACCGTCGCCGCCCGCCATAGCCTCGGCTTCCGGTCCCCTTCCTCCTCCTCGCGTCGTCGTCGCGTGGAGGAGATCTTCACCAATGCCCGCAGTAGCTCCTCTTCTACCCCGTCTAGATCTAATCTTGACGGATGACGGAGTGCTATCGGATCTTCATCGACACGTTCCCGCTTCGTTCGCGAGTTCTTGATCTCGCCTCGACGCGGTGCCGTTATCGTTGCACGTGTGGATACCCGTGGAGGTGCGGCACTTGGAGCACTAGTTCTTCGGAGCCATCCGTGGGATAATACATCTCTCGATCACGACTCGCCAAGTCTTGTTGCGAGAATCGACGCATGATCAACCTCGTCATCGACATTCGCTAGTTCGATCTACGAGGGTATGTTCTGTACCTCACCCTTGCATTGGATCTTGGTTATGCGCTGGAATTTTTTTGTTTTTCGTAGCGCGTTTCCCAATAGTATTGATAATCATCTCAGATTTATTACTTGAGGAATTTATATGGTTTACCCATATTTTATGGACATTTGAAAATATCCTTTATGAATTCTATGGAATTTATTAATTCATATGTTATTCAAAAAATCTCATAAATATTTTTTATGACTTATTAGTATTTTACATACTTAAAAATGGTTTTTGTTTATTTCAAGCATTTTATTTATTGAGTGAATCAATTTTAATTCGATTAGGAGTATTATGAAATGACCTAAATACCCCCTAGACCCACTGGTTAGCCAAGCTAGGTTAAATTGGATCAAATAGACTCACTGGCTTACTTCTCTCTCCCTTCTCGCACTTGCTCTCGTGTCCCCCTTTATCCTGACCATCACGACCAGCTCTGTTCGCCTGGAATCGAATCCCACACAAAGCCCTACCATTTTACCATACTCAATTCATCCTTCTCACTCTTCCGTGGCTACACCTAACCCTAATCTAAAACTAGGGTTTCGTCTAGTGGTCGCACTGCCGTGTTCTAGTGCTCCTGGGATCACAAGCATTGGAGAATGCTTGTGTTAAGATCCTCATAGTTGGTGTGGCTTGGCGCGCGTCGAGGTGTTGTCTCTAAGGCTCACTGTCGCCTTCTCCGTGGTACTCATCTTTGACATTTGGTTAACACATGCGCTTGAGCTATCCTCACTGCCATGGTGTTCTTTTTCACGATCAAGGACCTAAAGGCCTGCATCTAGAAGCTCCCAACCGTCCTAACCCCAATCAGACTAACCTGCGGGGCTCCAAGACGACTCTGTGGAGATCCCGAAGACTATACATACGTGCAAGGGAGATCGAATATAAGGGTTACGTGCAAGACAAGATGAAGACCTGCCGTGACTAAGAAGGACTCAGCTACCATCGACGCCTATAAGTATTAGAAGATATTCATCCTGGAAGGACACGCCATAATCGTCCAACTCTTTGGCATTCCTTAGTCATAGCTCTAGATTCATCTCTCTCATCGGGTATCATTTTAAATCCACCGAGATCATCTTGTAGACACATTGTATGATCTCTTAATCAGCTTATGAATAAAATCTGAGGTAATCCTCCCATTACACACATATCTTCGTCTTCAAAATCCAAACTGGCTGACCGAGCCGTCTGCCGAACAAATAAACTCTCTTCCGTTTCTCGGAAGTAAGACTACAGAGGGATCGTTAAAACTATCCTTTGCTAGGTATTTCCTCCTCTACCTCTACTCCCTACTCTTTATCCATCTATCTATTGTTTTTGGGTTTACTGTAGTAATTCGTAGCATGGAAAACAAAAAAATCTATCACATGAATACACACAAGCCAAGATCTAATTTACTAGATCGATACAACAAGTTGATAGAGTACTAACCCTCGAACATCCAAAGCAGTTAACGAGATCAGATTCTCATGGTTGATGTAGTCGTTCACTTGCCGATCTCAAGATCGCAAAGACGATCCTTCTGGCACCGTTATCCGGCAGCGCTTCCGCATTCGGTCACATGTTCGGTACTTGATGAATACCTTCCTCTCCCTTGTTACAGAAGGCAGCGGAGGTTGTAGATTTCTCCTCGCGATTCGAGCAACAAGCCAATTGGATGACATTCCACCGAGAGGGTCCAGAGTATATCTATCCATCATATGGATGGACAAATCTCACCCTTGATCCATGTGCCTCAACACATACTTTCCAAACACTCAATGTCACCTTTATGACCATCCAGTTACGAAGTGGTGTTTGATTTCATCAAAGCATCCATCTGGTGATGGTGATTAACATGATCTCATGGTCGAAGGATTTAGGTTACTATGTATTTGAAAGCTTTAGCAAATGAACTATTTAAATGACTTGATCTTATGCTATGCTTAACTATAAGAGTATGTCCATCACACCATTATCCTAATGATATGATCTTATTATTAATAACATCCAATGTTTATGATTAGAAAACCATAATCATCTATTAATCAACAAGCTAGTATTACAAGAGGCTTTACTAGGGATTCTTAATGTTTACAAATCACACAAGTATTAAAGTTTCCGAATAATACAATTATAGCATGGAATATAAACATTTATCATAAACATAAAGGTATGATAATAACCACGTTATTACTGCCTTTTTGGCATATCTCCAACATTTATGTAACATCCCAGCATTTAGGAACGAAGGGTAGATTTCGTAATATGGATTGTTGCATGCATTCATCTGTGAAAATGTGGGTAAAATTTTTGCCAAATAAAAACCTAAGTGATCAATGTTTCTTCCATACTTTGAGATTAGGTTTAGTCTTAAAGGATGATTGTTATAAACTTTGAGATGATCTTAAGGAGCTATGTGTTTTCAAATGAATTTGAAATATAAGACTTGAGTGTTTGAATTATAATTCAAATGAATTAGGTATAAGTTTTGAATCTTAATTCAATTAAGAGATAAATATTACAACTTGAATTCTATCTAATGAAAAACAATAATGAATATAAGGTTTATTTATTATCATCAATATATATAATCAAGTTATAAAATTATAACTTATTTGAATCATCCACACAACTTACAAAAGTAAATATACAAAGAATAGGAATATTCTTTATTAATAATAATATAATCTTTATTACAATTGAATAAATTAAAGATTACAAGAATAATAAAAGAAAATTACAAAATAATAAGAAAATTACATTGGAATATTTACTAACTATCCTATATCTAAATCTAAACCAAATCTTCATCTTGTCTTTGTACCTGCAAAACAAAGACTAAATAAAAACAAAAGAAGATTAGTGTTAGTATTATTTCTCTCAGATATGTTAGTGAAATGCACTTGACAAATTCATCATTGAGAAATATTATAAAAGGGGCAAGTTTCACCAATAGGAAAGATTCCATCTTTCATAAATTCAAAGCCATAAGTCAGATGACAGCCAAGAGAGACAAATTCACCAGCCAGATGAAAGTAACGAGGTAAAAGTAAATATCCAGATTCTGAACATATCCACAAGTGCATAACAGGCACACAAGCAGGACACACACCAGCATCCATATGGTGTGCTGTCGACCTCACAAGCACAACCCAATCTCACAAAACCACATCACAGTCATGGGGGGGCACTAGTGCATCACCCCACTGCACAGCACACAAGAACAGCCAGTGTAGAAAGCAGCTAAACCAAGCACCACAGCCAGCAACCACATCAACTAAGGATCAACCAAACATCACCAGGATGGTGACATAAGGAGGGGGATGAATCAGGTGGACAACAAGATCAAGCCCAGGAGCTAGGAGGAGCAGGCCAGCTCAAGAGCAAGCAAAGTAGTCCAGCAAAACCAGATCAAGATCATCATCACCAACTTACTACACCATCATCAGATTTTGTGGTAAGTTTCATAAAACCTTCACATGATCTAATCATCTTATTCAGAGAGAAACATGTGTTGTTTTATAAAACAAAACCTTAGAAAGCACCCAAGAGGGGTGAATCCATCATAAGGATTTCTGAAACTCTTAAGGCAAACCACTAAGTACCAAGGTTCAACCAGAGCTCAGAGCAACATCCTTGCTCTGGTTGTCCAATAATATTTTACCATTCAATCATGCATATACCTATGATCTATTTCTAGGCACATCCCTAAAGGAAGGGTAGCACCTTAGGAACAAATCCATAGGATCCATAACATGATCAAGCTCACTATCATTTTTCCAAGCTTTGATTCAATCAAGAATAACCGGTACTACTACCAGAACTATCTAGATGAACCAATTAGATAAGATTTGAATCCCTAAGCCTCAGACCAACATCATTGGTCTTAGGAAATTCAGATAAGAGCATCTATATTTATCTTTCAAAGCCAAGATTTTCTTAAGCATAAACTAACCAAATCCATGGTTTTGAATCAAACTTGTGTGCCATACATGATGGTGTCACAAGAACAATCCAATATGAATTAGGAAAGACATTAAATCATCATAGATTTAGACAATCAACTAACTAATCATTTTCCTGTAAAACAGGAATCATAACTAGGATATTCCTATAATACACTTCACTGTTTGAGATCATAATGATCTCAAACCACATGTTAATTCCCAAGCTAACAACACTAAGATAGTAGCTATATCTTATCATAATCATAACCATGAATCAAATAAACAGTGGAAAGCTATCAAGTCATTAGCTTTACCAAGCATGCTTTCCGAACAACTACATCATCTGAATCAGATACAATCCCAAGCATCAAATTATCTAGTAAGCCACCAGAAACATCATAGATCCTTTTTAACAACAAGCCTCGGGCCAATAAGCATTTAGCATGTGTACAGACCATCAAAACATGAATCAAATCATCCAGTACATGATCAATCACATAACAGAAACCCTAAATGGATAATCATCCTAAACTGAATCAGACAATAGACAGAGAGGACACTGCCAGCCTCTAACATCGAATCAACAAGCATAGAAAGCACCAAGGGAGAAGAATCAAACTCACTGTAGGTCCTCGCTAAAGAAATTGAAGGGGAAGCAGATTGGCCGACGAACCCGCGGCGGCACAGGGAGCACCCAGGGGGCGGTGCAACCTGCACCAGCCATGGCAGTGACCACGGCAACACACGAATCCACCACACCATCACAGATGGGACCACGGCGGCGACAACACTTTTCCCTAACCCTAGGGTTCGGGAACGGGGTGAACCTGGCCACAGAGAAGCCCCGAACTCAAATCCAATTGGATAGAACAAACGAGTGTCATTGATAACCCCCTAATGCACCACGGCGGTGGCCAAAACGGCCGACGGCGATGGCAATCGACGGTGGCGGCATCGCCGGCCACGGGGTCGGGGTTAGAGGAGGAAGGATAAGCTCGAGGGAGAGAGAGGCAGTGAGGAGTGGGCCGATCTGGGCCAGACCCTTCAGGGTGGATCTTTTGTCTAAAAGTAAATGAGCCACTAGGGCGCAATAAGAATAATCAGCCCAGAAACAATTCCAGGCTTGTTTTAATAAACAAGAAAAGACCAAAATACCCCTAGACTTACATAAATTCTAGAAAATAAAATATAAGTCCAAAAATTATAAATTAAATACTTTTGGAGTCACAATAATCCACTCTACCCAAATAAAATGAAATATAAAATTTTAGACATTTAAATTTTATTAGGAATTTTGTAAACTATATATTCCTTATGGAATTTTACAAAATTATTGAAGGATGATAAAATTAATTAAAATTCACTTTCATTATTTATTAATATTTTAGTATTTTAGAAAAATACTAAATAAATATTTAATCACCATTTTTAATGTATAATTAATAATTCTTAAAAGAATTATTAAATCAATAAAAGTCAAATAAAAGGGAAATAAAATAAAATAACTCAATATATGATATAAATATTAAAAAGTAGTATTTATAAATCCTTTATTACAAAAAGGAACTTTTGGGGGTAAATGCATAAAAAATTAAATAATGCATTACATTACTTGCATAATCATTTTTGCTTTTTTAAATATTGTCCTTACGAGGCAATAATGATGTTTTTGTAGAACTAGAAGCTCAAGGTCCAGTGCAAGCATCAGACTTCACTACCTGGCCATCACAAGGCAAGTTCATCACTTGCTCATGTCCTTTGAAGAGTCTTTATCAAAGTATTTGCAAATTGTATGTTATCATATATGCTATAAAAGAAAGAAAATATTATTTTCACAAATAAAGAAATCATAGATATCATCCTAAGTGGTGATATAATGGAGCAATAGAACTTAGGGTTCTATGTGCAACAATGATGATCAAGTCGGGACTTAATAACCCCTGACATAAGTGATTCTAGCGCCGTATATTACGCGTTAGCCATGAGATTTGGAATGGGACAGAGAATTCAGCTGTATCTTCTTCCTCTCGCATGAAGCCGGATGTGCAGGTCGTGGTTGTTATCCTCGTAGCGTGCATATTAATTGGTAATTCGTAGAGGATATGCAACATATGGGTGGGAACCCTCATCGTCCCACGATAGTTCTGGCATCTAACGGTTTGTACAAACCATTGCCGTAATTCATTATGTGGGCATGGTGTACACCAAGGAGGCATGCGAGGTCATGAAGGGGGCAGTGATTGGCTTGGACCAACTATTGGGCCCCACATCATGGAATTGTGGATGGGAAAGTACGCCCGGTTGTGCAACAAGGAGTTGATCTCTCATGGGTAAAGTAACGCACCTCTGTAGAGTGTAAGAAATGTAACTTGTTACTCCCTGTTCCGGGAATGAGCTACGAACGTGGCAGGAAAGGAACTCCATAAAAGTTCTGGTCAACCTGTGAAGGCTGATGGTCATAGATTTTCATAATAAAATTAATCTTTGAAGAAAGATTTACAAAAATTGCATAGTCCCAAGGATTTATAATCCGAGGTGGTAGTTAGAGCATCAAACTTCCCACCTTGCATATAATAAACTTGTTGGGTAACGCTGTTACTCATTCTTTCTTTTGATCCCTTGCTTAGACTTTGAGGATCCCGAAGACGTGCCAATGTATGCAGCTGAATGTCAAGAAGATGTGTTCTACAAGGAACCTGACCTGTCCGGAGGAGTTGAAGGAGTGGATTACGAGATCCGCTACGATGTCGATGAGAACGAGTCAAATTAAGTACCTAGTTAGTAGTAACTAACGGAGCCGAGCAGCATGAACTCTATAGAATAAGCTGCTGAGCTCAACTCCTAGTCGGAGTTGCTACTTTTAAAATTTCCGCTGAACACTTTATATTTTGGTTTGTAAGTTGGATCTTTTGGAAGTCTTGAACTTCCGGTATTGTAATAATAATAATGTGTGTATATTTGTAATATGGACCCGCAATGTTTCTGTTGTACCACTCTGAGGGATGTGATATTTACGGAACGGTGTTCTGTGGATGTCATGTCAACGACTATAGTGTACTACACATGCAGTGGTATGCTGGGTCACCGCAATTTACTTCTCCTGATTGAGCATCATTAGGTGACTAACTATGTAGTATTAGTTATTTAAATATGTTCTAGTTCATCCATGTGATGAACAAGTTAATGTGTGTGTGTTAACTGAAATTTGCTTTAGTTTTGTCTATTAACTCACAGTGAACTTGTCTGTTAGGTCTTGGTGATTTTTTTGTATGAAAATCTAGTTAAATGACGATGTGGTTGATCCCACGTATGCTTAGCTTTAGTTTTAATTAGATTATGGTATTACTCTTTTTATTATCTTGATGCGGATGAGCTAGCTCATCCACCGTATATAAAATATTTCTTTTTTCTTTTAGGTGCACTGTCTACTAAATCCATTTCAGTAGAATGCCTCTTAGCACGCACTATGTCTAAAGGATGATGGTGTATTTATGATTTTTGAGCTTGCTCACTATATTTATTTCCTTATGCTTTAAGCATGCCGACTACTATGTCAGCTTAAGATCTTGTGTCGATTTAATTACTAGGATAAATGTACCCATGTGCTTTCTGACTTACATGGATTTCAGGCTTGTGGTGCCACAATGAGTTTGCAGAGGTTATATTTATGCATAGCATGATCTATTGTTACAGGAGTTATGCCCGATAGTGAAATCGTGTGAAAACACGATATTGTGTATACTGGTGAACTCAATCTGGTGGAGTTGATCTCCTGGATTAATCTCTTATTTAAAATACTTTCCTGTTTGTTATCCAGAGTAGGTACTTGTGAACTCTCTAGTGCAAAATATGATGAATAAACACTACACTTGGTTTTACTCATTTCAACATGCTACTGAATTGTAGCTTGTTCTTCTGGATTCTCATAAACCTACTTCTTGTGGATAGCATGCTCCTCCTAGACGCTTCACCTAATACCTCGCTTTCTCTATATCTAGTTGGTGTTCTAGATGATCATGGTGATGTTGTGGTGTGGTGATGCTTCTCCTGGTTGACGGCTCCTTATATAGTGCTGCAAATACCCTCTAGGATCGACATACATGCAACTCTGCATGTCCTCGTAAACTGCTTGCCACTTTGGAACGGACTGATGCAACTTACAATGTGTCCCGGTTCATATTCCCGATGCATAGGTCAATTTGACCATGCTTATTGAACACTAGATTTGGTTCTATGTTGCCAAGTGGATATCTATGACACGACTAATTTCCTTTAGCTATAGATTTTTATTGGTGAGTGATGGTGCGTGGAAGCTTCATTGGGAGACCCCAAGAGGAAGGTATGATGAGCACAGCAACAAGTTTTTCCTCAGTAAGAAACCAAGGTTATCGAACCAGTAGGAGGAAGGAAATGACTCAAAGGTGTTGCTAGCAACTTGGAAATCTGCATAACACAAACTCAAGACTTTGCCCCAACGAAAAGTAAGGTTGTCAATCTCATCGGTTTGCTGAAAACAAAGGATTAACTATATGGTGTGGAAGGTAATAGTGGTTTGCAGAAACGTAAACAGTAACCGTGGAAGATGTATCAATGGTAAAGATTGGACCGGGGTCCATAGTTCACTAGAGGTGTTCTCCTTAAGATAAACAAACATGGCATGCTGGGTAAACAAATTACAGCAGGGCAATTGACAGGACCGAGCAAGGCATAACAATGCAATACTAGACATTCATGATCCTATGAGATTCGATTGGGCAATTCAACAAGATACATAGACCGCCATCCAACTGCATCTATGACTAGTAATCTACCTTCAGGTTATCATCCGAACCCCCTCCAGTATTAAGTTGCAAGCAACGGATAACCGCTTTAAGCAAAGTGTGTAAGGTAAACAATCCGCTTGTTCCATGAACAAGAGACTATTGTTTTATCCCTAGTGGCAACAACACATCTACAATCTTAGAGATTTTTGTCACTTCCCTTAGATTAAATAGAGGCATGAACGCACTATCGAGCATAAATACCCCTCTTGGAGTCACTAGCATCTACTTGGCCAAGATAGCTACTAGAAACGGAGAGCACGAAAGATCACAAACAACACATACATGATAGAATCAATAAGACAAAACCATTAATCAATCTGACATAGTAATCTCAATATCCATCGGATCCCCGCAAACACAACATGCATGATTACAAATAGATGATCTTGATCATGAACGGATCTCACAAGATCTAAACATGGTAGCACAAAGGAGAAGATACAACCATCTAACTACTACATGGACCCGTAGTCCAAGGTGGAACTACTCACACTTCATACCGGAGGCTGACATGATGATGAAGAAGGCCTCCGGGATGATCTCCCCTCCGGTAGGGTGCCAGGAAGAGCTTCAGATCCCCCTATCTAGGGACAATGGTGGCGGACTCTACAGACGGTTTCGTGGAATATTGATTGGTACTTAGGGTTTCTGTATCGGGGGGTCTTTATAGGCGAAGAGGCGAGGCAGGGGGCAGCCAGGGCGTCCGCACTCCCCAGGAGCGGGCTAGGGTTAGCCGTGCGGCCAGGGGGTGTGGACCCTGGTGGCTCTCCTCCGTCTCGTACTCTTCCTCTGTGTTCCCCACAGTAAAATATTGACTTTGGCTTTTGTCCTGTCCAATTCCGAAAATATTGATTTTCTGCCTTTGTGGAACCAAAAACAGAAGAAAACAGGCAACTAGCACTTTAGCATCATGTTAATAGGTTAGTACTAGAAACATATAAAACACCTCAAAGTGTAGACAGAGCAAAGCAAAGTAGATACTAAACAAGCATAGAACATAAAAAATTATAGATACGTTTCCGACGTATCAAGCATCCCCAAGCTTAACTCCTGCTCGTCCTCGAGTAGGTAAGTGATAAAAAAGAATAATTTTTGAGGTGACATGCACCATCAAAATCAAGATCAACCATTTGCAAGCATTGAAAGCTGGGATCAAAGAACTCTTAACATGAGCATGAAATATGGAGTTCTAACAATAAGACAAAGTAACTATGCATGCAACATGAAAGGTTACAAACAAATATCATGAATAACATGCATTGAAAATTGTTTGTTTGTTTCACATACAAAAAACATAGCATTAGCAGCATTCAGCTTGTCCCTCATGTAGTAGCAAACATATGCATATGACACCTTAATGGTTCATAAGAGTGACTAGATACAAATAGCACAAGAACAAGTAATATCAACAATATGCATCAATCAATAAGTTTTGGGACAATGCACATAGAACTAAGAATGGCAACTATGCTCTCTTAGCTGGTGCCTAAGGATAAAAGGTGGAGACTCAATATAATAGTGGTAGAAAGGCCCTTCATAAGGGAAGCAGGGATTTCAAGTTTCAAAAAGAGCTTCCAAAAATTATGGTACTTGTTAGCTTTCAGCTCTCATTGCCCCTATCATAATCATCTTGAAGTGGTTAAGGTTAAAGTGAACAAACTATGGAGTATATGCTTGACAAAGTATAAGTTGGCAATCTCATGTCCCTTGAATACGAGGGTCGCTCCTCATGCTACTCAACTTTAGTCACCTATAAGTTCTTGTCATAGTAAGTACATGTGTATCATAGAGAACCGCCAACGGGGTACCCCTTGCACATGATACAGGAGCTATCCCATAATCAAAATGACAAGGAAGCATACAATGAGCATCTCAGCAATCTTCTTATTTACCATGGGAAAATGGTGCTTTTTCTCTCTTTCCTCTTTTCTATATGTCTCTTTTTTATAAGAAGAAAGCTTCATAGATGTCATTATGGTTATGCTGCAAGTTTTTACCATGATTAGGCATGGTTTAGGCTAGCGGCTCAGGCATTTATCTAACACACATACATAACTCCATGGACTTACAAACTCCCCTTTTATTTCACACCGACGACATCCATATACAAAAGAGCATGATATCAACTGTGTACAAAGTACAAGTGCAATGTTGAAAGCGTTCCACATGATAGCACGGTGCTGCTAATTCCAACCTATAATTACAAGCATATACAACATAGATGACACAATGGTTCAATTTTATTAGAGGCAAGAAAAATAAAGTGTGCCATCAAGTTCATGAGAGCTTTAATCACTAAGTTTTCATATAATGAAATAGTTTTTTATTGGAAGATAGATGAAAACAAGAATATACTTGGAATGGTGTAACACACCATGCATATGAATTTATAGTGGACACTTTGGAATAACTTGGTTTCTTGGGAGTTGGATGCATGAGTAGAACTTACTCATAAGTGGAGGCTAGCAAAATACTAGGAGCGACCAACTAAGAGAGCAATAATGGCCATAATCATGCAGAGCGACAAAACATTACTAATCAAAGCATAAAGTGGTACTACAAGTCAAGGAATAAATGATCATAGAGGCTATGGTGACTTGTTATAGTCATAACATGGTGTGAGCATGTGCCAAGTCAACCCAAACAAAGCATTAAAGGAGAATACCACAATACTATGCTTTTGTATGCTAAAACAACGCATGATTCCTTCAAGGCATATTAAGCAATCCCAATTGTTTGGAACAAGTCATGCTACAACAATAATCACTAAGCATAAGGTCAAAACAACACCTAGCATGACATGCTAAAGTCTAAGTCACAGTCAAAGCAAGCTCCTCTTGTAATATTCAAGCAAGAACTTTCTACTCCTCTCCAACACCAATCAACTTATTTGAAACAATACAGCGAGAGCGGGGGTCCAAACTACTTTATTCAAGCAAAATAAACAAACCAAACGAAAACTAAGACGCTCCAAGAACAACACAACTGTGAATGAAACAATAAAAACGAAGTGTCTAGAAAGACTTGAGCTTTTTATTGATGAAGAAGGGGATGCCTTGGGCATACCCAAGCTTTGACGCTTGTACCTCTTGAATATTTATTGGGGTGACACGGGGTGGCATCCCCAAGCTTGAGCTTTTGTCCATTCTTCATCTCATTACATCGTTCTTTCTCTACACCTGGAAATTTTCCTTCATACAAAACTTCACACAATCTTCATTAACAATATTTGTGTATTCAAAAGATAATAGACCTTTGGGTTTAGCTTTAGAACAGCAAAACTTTCACTAAAAACACAAGATACTATAGCAATTCCCTCAAAAATCTCAATTTCCCAAAAAGGAATCAATAAGAAGCAAATGCAAATAATGGCAGAAATTTGTCAAAACAGACCACCAGGTAGAAAATGATTTTTTCTAAGACCTTATGTTGCTCAAATAAAAAAGTGTTGAACTAACGAAAGTTATTTAACATACTGGGGGGTTTATTCAGAAAATATCAGCTCAATCCGACTTACAGAGATTTTACACGAATTTTTACGGTGGAGCACAAAAATCTGTTTCGGGACAACAACTCCCCAAATCTGACTTCCCTCTCATTAGAGGTCATTCTTGGCACAAAAAGCAAATAAAAAGGATAAGGAGAGGTCATTACTGAAGTAATAACTTCCAAGACTCAAGAAAACTTTTGGGGTCATCTCCCAATAAGTACTTTTCTTTAACGCCTTTAAGTTAGGCACAAGAAGCAAGAATCAAGTATTTTCAAATGAAGAAGCATTAATATCAAACCTTGCTTTCAAAGGAGGAGAAAAAAGAAACTTATCTCTCCTTATAGGGAAGTGTTCGATACCTTTTTGAATGGAAATTGATATTTAATGGTGTCTTCTTTCATATCAATAATGACACCAACAGTTCTAAGAAAAGGTCTTCCCAAAGTAATAGGACAAGAAGCATTGTATTCAACATCCAAAACATAGAAATCAACAGGGACATAAGCATTGTTAACCATAATAAGAACATCATTAAAACTCCCCATGAGTTTATTTTTAGCATTATCATTAAGTGGGACATTCAAATAACAATCTTCCGAAGGTGGCAAATCAAGCCTTTCATAAATCTTTCTAGGCATAATAGAGACACTAGAACCAAATTCACATGAAGCTTTGAGATCAAAGTCATTCACTTGCATATTAATAATGGGTTCCCAACTATCTTCTACTTTCCTAGGTATAGAGGCTTTGTGTTTCAACTTCTTTTCCTTAATTTTAATAAGAGCATCTGTAATGTGTTTGGTGAAAGCCACATTCATATCAATAGCATTAGGACTTCTAGCAAGCTTTTGTAGGAACATGGTCACTTCAGAAATATTGCAACCATCAAGGTCAAAATCAAACTTAGCATCACTAGTAGTAGGCTCATTGGGTTTAGGCATTGTGGTAGGAGAAATAGGGACTTCTTGTGGTTTAGTGGCATCCATACTGGTGGTGGTGATAGTGCACTAACTATTGTTTTTAGAAATTTCAGCTTCTATTTCCCACTTATCATGAAGTTGGGCTAATAGTCTAACATTTTCATCAATAGTAACGTGTATGGCATGAGTAGCAGCAAAGTTACTTTCCAAGGTTTCAGGTTTAGTAGCCATTTTATTAATCAAAGAGCACTGTGCTTCAGACAAAGAGGAAATATTTTTCTCAATATTCAAAAGCTTTTCCTCCATAGTCTTGTTGAAAGTGGTTTGTTTACTAATAAAGTCTTTGAGCATGACTTCAAGTTCAGATGGAGCACTTCTAGCATTGTTGTAGGAGTTTCCATAGGTATTGCCATTATTAGGAGGATAAGGCTTATAATTGTTGTTACTACCAAAATTATTCCTATATGCATTGTTGTTGAAATTGTTGTTTCTAATGAAGTTCACATCAACTTGCTCTTCTTGAGAAACCAAAGAGGCTAAGGGAACATTATTAGGATCTAAAGGAGCTTTTCCATTAACAAGCATAGCAATGATAACATCAATCTTATCACTTAAAGAGGAGGTTTATTCAACAGAATTTACCTTCTTACCATGTGGAGCTCTCTCAGTGTGCCATTCAGAATAATTAACCATCATATTATCAAGGAGCTTTGTTGTAGCACCTAAGGTAATGGTCATAAAGGTACCTCCAGCAGCTGAATTCAACAGGTTTCTTGAGGAGAAGTTCAAACTTGCATAAAAAGTTTGGATAATCATCCAAGCAGTAAGTCCAAGTGGGACAATTCTTAACCAAAGATTTCATTCTTTCCCAAGCTTGAGCAACATGTTCATTATCAAGTTGTTTAAATTTCATTATTTCACTTCTCATAGATATATGATGGTGCTGGTTAGCACTTTGTTGGGAACCCCAAGAGGAAGGTGTGAAGCAGCACAACAACAATTTTCCCTTAGTAAGAAACCAAGGTTATCGAACCAGTAGGAGGAAGGAAATGTCACACAGGTGTTGCAAGCAATGCAGAGACCTGCATAACACAAACCCAAGACTTTGCCCCAATTAGATAGTAAGGTTTTCAAGCTCACTGGTTTGCTGTAACAAAGGATTAAACGTACTGTGTGGAAGGTAATGGTGGTTTGCAGCAAGTAAACAAGTAACGGTGGAATATGTATCAATGGTAAAGATTTGACCGGGGTCCATAGTTAACTAGAGGTGCTCTCCTTAGATAAACAACATGGCATGAAGGGTAAACAAATTACAGCAGGGCAATTGACAGGAACTGAGCAAGGCATAACAATGCAATACTGGTTAGAAAGATCCTATGAGATTCAGTTGGTCAATACAACAAGATACATAGACCGCCATCCAACTGCATCTATGACTAGAAGTCCACCTTTGGGTTACCATCCGAACCCCCTCCAGTATTAAGTTGCAAACAACATACAACTGCTTTAAGCAAAGTGTGTAAGGTAAACAATCCACTTGTTCCATGAACAAGAGACCATTGTTTTATCCCTACAGGCAATAACACATCTACAACCTTAGAGATTTCTGTCACTTCCCTTAGATTAAATAGAGGCATGAACCCACTATCGTGCATAAATACCCCCTCTTGGAGTCACTAGCAACTACTTGGCCAAGATAGCTACTAACAACGGAGAGCATGCAAGATCACAAACAACACAGACATGATAGAATCATAAAGACAAAACCATTAATCAAACCAACATAATAATCTCAATATCCATCGGATCTCCGCAAACACAACATGCATGATTACAAATAGATTAGATCTTGATCATGAACGAAGCTCACAAGATCTATACATGAAAGCACAAAGGAGGAGATACAACCATCTAGCTACTACATGGACCCATAGTCCAAGGTGGAACTACTCACGCATCATACCGGAGAAAAGTCCTTCGGGATGATCTCCCCTCCGGCGGGGTGCCAGGAAGAACTTCAGATCCCCCCGATCTAGGGACGACGGTGGCAGCGGCTACAGAAGGTTTCGTGGAATATTGATCGGGGTACTTAGGGTTTCTGCATCGGGGGCTTCTTATAGGCGAAGAGGCGAGGCTGGGAGGCGTCCAGGGGCCCCACACCCTACCTAGGCGTGGGGCAGGGCCCACCCGTGCCTAGGGGGGTCTGGCCGCCCTGTCTTGCGTCTCCGTCTCGTCTTCTGGATTCTTGTTCCCCACGGAAAGTTATTGACTTTGGCTTTTGTCCCGTCCAATTCCGAGAATATTGACTTTCTGTCTTTCTGGAACCAAAAACAGAAGAAAATAGGCAACAGGCACTGTGACAACTTGTTAATAGGTTAGTTCTAGAAAAGATATAAAAACACCTCAAAGTGTAGACAAAGCAAAGCAAAGTAGATACTAAACAAGCATGGAGCATCAAAAATTATAGATACGTTTCCGACGTATCAAGCATCCCCAAGCTTAACTCCTGCTCGTCCTCGAGTAGGTAAGTGATAAAAAGAATATTTTTGAGGTGACATGCACCATCAAAACCAAGATCAAACCATTTGCAAGCATTGAAAGCTGGGATCAAAGAACTCTAAACATGTGCATGAAAGATGGACTTCTAACAATAGGACATAGTAATATGCATGCAACATGAAAGGCTACAAACAAAGATCATGAATAACATGCATTGAAAAACATTTGTTTGCTTCACATACAGAAAACATGGCATAGTGGCAATCAGCTTGTCCCTCATAGAGTAGCAAATAGATGCATAGGACACCTTCAAAGTTCACAAGGGTGACTAGAAACAAGTAGCACAAGAACAAGTAATATCACAATATGCATCAATAAATAAGCTTTGGAACACTGCACACAGAATGACAACTATGCTCTCTTAATGGTGCCTAAAGGTAGAAGGTGGAGACTCAAATAATGGTGGAAGAAAAGCCTTTTATAAAGGAAGCAAGGATTTCAATTTTCAAAAAGTGCTTCCAAAAATTATGGTATTTGTTAGCTTTCATCCCTCATTGCCCCTATCATAAGCATCTTGAAGTGATTAAGGTTAAAGTGAACAAATATGGAGTATATACTTGACAAAGTATAAGTTTACAATCTCAAGTCCCTTGAATACGAGGGCCACACCTCATGCTACTCAACTTCAGTCACCTGCAAGTTCTTGTCATTGTAAGTATTTGCATATCATAG
The DNA here is from genome assembly GCA_916181665.1 of Avena sativa. Classification (NCBI taxonomy): domain Eukaryota; kingdom Viridiplantae; phylum Streptophyta; class Magnoliopsida; order Poales; family Poaceae; genus Avena; species Avena sativa. The sequence continues at coordinate 386,480,871 of OV702297.1, read as the reverse complement.
AGAACCGCCAACGGGATACCCCTTGCACATGGTACATGAGCTATCCCATAACCAAAATGACAAGGCAAGCAGATAATGAGCATCTCGGTGATCTTTTTATTTACCATATGCATAGCTTTTTATTGAGGATGCTTCATAGATAGCTCACTATGGTGATGCTGCAAGTTCCCACCATGATTAGGCATGGCTTAGGCTAGCGGCCCAGGCGTTTCTCTAACACAAAATACAAACTCCATGGACTTACAAGTTCCCTCTTTATTTCACACCGGTGACATCCATAGACGAAAGAGCATGATATCAATTGAGTACAAAGTACACGTGCAATGTTGAAAACGTTCCCCGTGACAGCACGGTTCTGCTAATTCCAACGTATAAGTGCAAGCATATACAACATAGAAGACACAATGGTTCAAGTTTATTAGGGGCAAAGAATATAAAGTGTGCCATCAAGTTTGTGAGGGCTTTAATCACTAAGTTTTCACATAACAAAATAGTTTTAATTGGAAGATAGCTGAAAACAAGAATATACTTGGAATGGTGTAACACACACCATGCATAGGAATTTATAGTAGACACTTTGGAAAAACTTGGTTTCTTGGAAGTTGGAAGCATGAGTAGAGCTTACTCATACAAGTGGAGGCTAGCAAAAGACTGGAAGCAACCAACTAAGAGAGCAATAATGGCCATAATCATGCAGTGCAACAAAGCATTACTAATCAAAGAAAAGAGTGCTACTACAAGTCAAGGACTAAATGATCATAGAGGCTATGGTGACTTGTAATAGTCATAACATGCTGTGAGCATGTGCCAAGTCAACCCAAGCAAAACATCAAAGGAGAATACCACAATACTATGCTTTTGCATGCTAAAACAACGCATAATTTCTTCAAGGCACACTAAGCAATCCCAATTATTTGGAACAAGACATGCTATAGCAATAATCACTAAGCATAAGGTCAAAACAACACCTAGCATGTCATGCTAAAGTCTAAGTCACAGTCAATGCAAGCTCCTCTTACACTTACAAGCAAGAACTTACTACTCCTTTCCAACACCAAGCAACTTAATTGCAAACAACACAGCAAGAACGGGGTTCCAAACTACTTTATTCAAGCAAACTAAACAAACTAAGCAAACCAAAAAAAAACTAAGACGCTCCAAGAACAACACAACTATGCATGAAACAATAAAAACGAAGTGTCTAGACAGACCTGAGCTTTTTATCGATGAAGAAGGGAATGCCTTGGGCATCCCCAAGATTTGACGCTTTTACCTCTTGGATATTTGTTAGGGTGACACTGGGGTGGCATCCCTAAGCTTTAGCTTTTTTCCATTCTTCATCTCATTGCATCATTCTCTCTCTACACCTGGAATTTTTCCTTCATACAAAACTTCACACAATCTTCATTAGCAACATTAGTTTATTCAAAAGATATTATACCTCTGGCAAAGCTTTGGAACAGCAAGGCTTTTCACTAAAAACACAATCTACTGTAGCAACTCCCTCAAAAATCTCAATTCACCTAAAGAGAACTCAAAAAGGAATCAATAAGAAGCAAATGCAAATAATGGCAGAAATCTGTCAAAACAGACCAGCAGGTAGAAACTGATTTTTTTCGAACATCTTATGTTGCTCAAATGAAAAAGTTTTGCACTAACTAAAGTTATCTAACATACTGAGGGATTTATTCGTAAATTTTCAACTCAATCCGAGTTACAGAGACTCCTCACGAATTTTTTGGTGGAGGACAGAAATATGTTTCGGGACAACAACTCGCCAAATCTTACTTTCCTCTCATTAGAGGTCATTCTGGCACAAAAAGCAAACAAAAAGGATAAGGAGAGGTCATTACTGAAGTAATAACTTCCAAGACTCAAGGAAACTCTTGGGTTATCTCCCAACAAGTACTTTTCTTTAACGCCTTTAAGTTAGGCACAAGAAGCAAGAAAAATCAAGTATTTTCAAATGAAGAAGCATTAACATCAAACCTTGCTTTCAAAGGAGGAGCAAAAAGCAACTTCTATCTCCTCATAGGGAAGTGTTCAATACCTTTCTTGAATGGAAAATGATATTTGATGGTGCCTTCTTTCATATCAATGATGGCACCAACTGTTCTAAGAAAAGGTCTTCCCAAAGTAATAGGACAAGAAGCATTGTATTCAACATCCAAAACATAGAAATCCACAGGGACATAAGCATTGTTAACCATAATGAGAACATCATTAATACTTCCCATGAGTTTCTTCTTAGCATTATCATTAAGTGGGACATCCAAATAACAATCTTCCAATGGTGGCAAATCAAGCGTTTCATAAATCTTCCTAGGCATAATAGAGACACTAGAACCAAGATCACATGACGATTTGAGATCAAAGTCATTCACTTGCATATTAATAATGGGTTCCCAACTATCTTCTACTTTCCTAGGAATAGAAGCTTTGTGTTTTAGCTTCTCTTCCTTAATTTGCACAAGAGCATCTGTAATGTGTTTGGTGAAAGCAACATGCATATCACTAGTATCAGGACTTCTAGCAAGATTTTGCAAGAACATAATCACTTCAAAAATATTACAACCATCTATATCAAATTCAAACTTAGCATCACTAGTAGTAGGCTCAATAGGCTTAGGCATAGTAGGAGGAGGAACAAGGACTACTTGTGGTTTAGCGGTGATGGTGCACACACTATTGTTTCTATCAATTTTAGCTTCCCTTTCCCACCTAGCATGAAGTTGAGCTAACATCCTAACATTTTCATCAATAGTCACTTGTATGGCATGAGCAGTAGCAAAGGTGTTTTCCATAGTTTCAGGTTTAGCAGCCATTTTATTAATCAAGGAGGACTGAGCTTCATACAAATAGGATATATTTTTCTCAACAGTTAAAAGTTTCTCCTCCACAGTTTTGTTGAAAGCATTTTGTTTACTAATAAAGTCTTTGAGCATGACTTCAAGTTCAGAAGGGGCACTTATAGAATTGTTATAGGAGTTTCCATAGGAATTGCCATTATTAGGAGGATTAGGCATATAATTGTTGTTACCACCAAAATTATTCATATAGGCATTGTTGTTGAAATTGTTGTTTCTAATAAAGTTCACATCAACTTGCTCTTCCCGAGCAACCAAAGAGGCTAAGGGAACACTATTAGGATCTAGAGGAGCTTTCCCATTAACAAGCATAGCCATAATAACATCAATCTTATCACTCAAAGAGGAAGTTTCCTCAACAGAATTTACCTTCTTACCATGTGGAGCTCTCTCAGTGTGCCATTCAGAGTAGTTGACCATCATGTTGTCAAGGAGTCTAGTTGCAGCACCCAAAGTGATGCTCATAAAGGTACCTCCAGCAGCTGAATCCAACAGGTTTCTTGATGAGAAGTTCAAATCTGCATAAAAAGTCTGGATAATCATCCAAGCAGTGAGTCCATGAGTGGGGAAATTCTTAACTAAAGATTTCATTATTTCCCAAGCCTGAGCAACATGTTCATTATCAAGTTGTTTAAATTTCATAATTTCACTTCTCATAGATATAATCTTAGCAGGAGGGTAGTACTTTCCAATAAAAGCATCTTTGCACTTAGTCCAAGAATCAATACTATTTTTAGGCAAAGATAACAACCATTCTTTAGCTTTTCCTCTCAAGGAGAAAGGAAAAGGCTTGAGCTTAATAATATCTCCATCTACATCCTTATACTTCTGCATCTCACAAAGTTCAACAAAGTTATTGAGATGGGCAGCAGCATCATGAGAAATAGCACCAGAAAATTGCTCTCTCATTACAAGATTCAACAAAGCAGGCTTAATTTCATAAAAGGTAGCATCAGGAGCAGGTGGAGAAATAGGAGTGCTTAGGAAATCATTGTTGTTGGTGCTAGTGAAGCCACACAACTTGGTGTTCTCAGCGGAGTTCATTTTGGCAAAGGTGGGCAAGCCAAAAACAGCAGCAACAGCTAGAGCAGGGACTATTTTTTTGTGTTTTTGAATAAAGCAAGCAAACCAAACTAGACTATTTTTTTTGGGTTTTTTGAAAAGAGGCAAACAAAAGAAAGAAAGCAAACTAAAAACAAAGTAAAGATAAAGAAAGTGGAGGAATCCCCTAGTGAAGACGTCCTTAGCCTCCCCAACAACGGCGCCAGAAAATAGCTTGATGGTGCTGGTTAGCACTTCGTTGGGAACCCCAAGAGGAAGGTGTGAAGCAGCACAACAGTAGTTTTCCCTCAGTAAGAAACCAAGGTTATCGAACCAGTAGGAGGAAGGAAACGTCTCACAGGTGTTGCAAGCAACGCGGAGACCTGCACAACACAAACTCAAAACTTTGCCCCAACTAGACAGTGAGGTTGTCAAGATCACCGGTTTGCTGTAACAAAGGATTAAACGCAAGCAAGTAAACAAGTAACGGTGGAAGATGTATCAATGGTAAAGATTTGACCGGGGTCCATAGTTCACTAGAGGTGCTCTTCTTAGATAAACAACATGGCATGAAGGGTAAACAAATTACAACAGGGCAATTGACAGGAACTGAGCAAGGCATAACAATGCAATACTAGTCAGAAAGATCCTATGAGGTTTGATTGGGCAATACAACAAGATACATAGACCGCCATCCAACTGCATATATGACTAGAAGTCCACCTTCAGGTTATCATCCGAACCCCCTCCAGTATTAAGTTGCAAGCAACAAACAACTGCTTTAAGCAAAGTGTGTAAGGTAAACAGTCCACATGTTCCATAAACAAGAGACCGTTGTTTTATCCCTAGTAGCAACAACACGTCTACAACCGAAGAGATTTCTGTCACTTCCCTTGGAAACTAGAGGCATGAACCCACTATCGTGCATAAATACCCCCTCTTGGAGTCACTAGCAACTACTTGGCCAAGATAGCTACTAACAACGTAGAGCATGCAAGATCACAAACAACACAGACATGATAGAATCATAAAGACAAAACCGTTAATCAAACCAACATAATAATCTCAATATCCATCAGATCCCCGCAAACACAACATGCATGATTACAAATAGATTAGATCTTGATCATGAACGGAGCTCACAAGATCTATACATGAAAGCACAAAGGAGGAGATACAACCATCTAGCTACTACATGGACCCATAGTCCAAGGTGGAACTACTCACGCATCATACCGGAGAGAAGGCCTCCGGGATGATCTCCCCTCCGGCAGGGTGCTGGGAAGAACTTCAGATCCCCTCGATCTAGGGATGACGGTGGCAGCTGCTACAGAAGGTTTCGTGGAATATTGATCGGGGTATTTAGGGTTTCTGCATCGGGGGCTTCTTATAGGCGAAGAAGCGAGGCTGGGAGGCGGCCAGGGGCCCCACACCCTACCCAGGCGTGGTGCAGGGCCCACCCGCGCCTAGGGGGGTCTGGACGCCCTTGCTTGCATCTCTGTCTCGTATTCTGGATTCTTGTTTCCCACGTAAAGTTATTGACTTTGGCTTTTGTCCCATCCAATTTCGAGAATATTGATTTTCTGCCTTTCTGGAACCAAAAACAGAAGAAAACATGCAACATGCACTGTGGCAACTTGTTAATAGGTTAGTTCAAGAAAAGATATAAAAACACCTCAAAGTGTAGACAAAGCAAAGCAAAGTAGATACTAAACAAGCATGGAGCATCAAAAATTATAGATACATTTCCGACGTATCAATATAATCTTAGCAGGAGGATAGTATTTTCCAATAAAAGCATCTTTGCACTAAATCCAAGAATCAATACTATTTCTAGGCAAGGATAGCAACCATTCTTTAGCTTTTCTTCTCAAGGATAAAGGAAACAACTTGAGCTTAATAATATCTTTATCTACATCCTTATATTTTTGCATCTCACAAAGTTCAACAAAATTATTGAGGTGGGCAGCAGCAACATCAGAACTAGCACTAGAAAATTTCTCTCTCATCACAAGATTCAACAAAGCAGGCTTAATTTCATAAAAGGTAGCATCAAGAGCAGGTGGAGCAATAGGAGTACTTAGGAAATCATTGTTGTTTGTTCTAGTGAAGTCACACAACTTGGTGTTCTCAACAGAGTTCATTTTGGCAAAAGTGGACCAAACCAACAACAACAACAACTAGAGCAGGAACTAATTTTTTGTGTGTTTTTGATAAGAGAAAGCAAACCAAACTAAACTATTTTTTTTGGAGTTTTTGATAAAAAGAGGCAAACAAAACCAAGCAAAACAAAAACAAAGTAATGAGAAAGATTGTGAAGGACTCCCCTTGTGAAGACGTCCTTAGCCTCCCTGGCAACGGCGCCAGAAAAGTCTTGATGGTGCATGGAAGCTTCGTTGGGAGACCCCAAGAGGAAGGTATGATGAACACAACAACAAGTTTTCCCTCATTAAGAAACCAAGGTTATCGAACCAGTAGGAGGAAGGAAACGACTCAAAGCTGTTGCTAGCAACTTGGAAACCTGCACAACACAAACTCAAGACTTTACCCCAACGAACAATGAGGTTGTCAATCTCACCGGTTTGCTGAAAACAAAGGATTAACTATATGGTGTGGAAGGTAATAGTGGTTTGAAGAAATGTAAACAGTAACAGTGGAAGATGTATCAATGGTAAAGATTGGACTGGGGTCCATAGTTCACTAGAGGTGTTCTCCTTAAGATAAACAAACATGGCATGCTGGGTAAACAAATTACAGCAGGGCAATTGACAGGACTGAGCAAGGCATAACAATGCAATACTAAACATTCATGATCCTATGAGATTCGATTGGGCAATACAATAAGATACATAGACCGCCATCCAACTGTATCTATGACTAGTAATCCACCTTCAAGTTATCATCCGAACCCCCTTCAGTATTAAGTTGCAAGCAACGGATAACTGCTTTAAGCAAAGTGTGTAAGGTAAACAATCCACTTGTTCTATGAACAAGAGACTGTTGTTTCCTCCCTAGTGGCAACAACACATCTACAACCTTAGATATTTATGTCACTTCCCTTAGATTAAATAGAGGCATGAACCCACTATCGGGCATAAATACCCCCTCTTGGAGTCACTAGCATCTACTTGGCCAAGATAGCTACTAGAAACAGAGAGCATGCAAGATCACAAACAACACAGACATGATATAATCAATAAGACAAAACCATTAATCAATCTGACATAGTAATCTCAATATCCATCAAATCCCCGCAAACACAACATGCATGATTACAAATAGATGACCTTGATCATAAACGAAGCTCACAAGATCTTAACATGGTAGCACAAAAGAGGAGATACAACCATCTAGCTACTACATGGACCCGTAGTCCAAGGTGGACACTTCATACCGGAGGCTGGCATGATGAAGAAGAAGGCCTCTGGGATGATTTCCCCTCCGGCAGGGTGCCGGGAAGAGCTTCAGATCCCCCGATCTAGGGGCGATGGTGGCGGCGGCTACATACGGTTTCGTGGAATATTGATCGGGTACTTAGGGTTTCTGTATCGGGGGGGGGGGGTCTTTATAGGCGAAGAGGCGAGGCAGGAGGGCATCCAGGGCGGCCGCACCCCCAGGCGCGGGCTAGGGTTAGCCGCGTGGCCAGGGTGTGTGGCCCCCTGGTGGCTCTCCTCCGCCTCATACTCTGGCTCCGTGTTCCCCACGGTAAAATATTGACTTTGGATTTTGTCCCGTCCAATTCCGAGAATATTGATTTTCTGCCTTTCTGGAACCAAAAACAGAAGAAAACAGGCAACTGGCACTGTGGCATCTTGTTAATAGGTTAGTACCAGAAAGCATATAAAAACACCTCAAATTATAGACAGAGCAAAAGCAAAGTAGATACTAAACAAGCATGGAACATCAAAAATTATAGATACGTTTCCAACGTATCAGTGAGCTTTTATGATTTGTTTATGATGGAAAATGGTCTGACCGGCCACTTATGTCTAGTTCACTCTAATTCTTTGCGGGCTTTCTTTTCAAAATGAATTCAATACAAACGATGGGGTTTGTTGCCTAATGATAAATTCTTGGAGCAAATCTTGTATAGTTGCCTCCATTATGACATGTTGCCTCACTATTGCTTATTGTTTCCTTAGTGGTTCTTATCCATGGCTTGTTCCAGATTGCCTCTTGTCTCTCACTTGCATTGGTTATTTGCCACCGATTCAAATGTTGCCCTTGAGAGAAATACCCTCAAATCTGGTCATGGATTCCAGGAGTTCTTCCTGGAACTCAATAGTCTAATTCAACAACAACTGCCTAACCCTTGTGGTGAAGGCATACATTTTAACATAATCAAAAATTCCCTTCTTGGCTTTTTCTATTTTACATGTACGAAGAAATAAGAAGAAAAGAAAATAGACGTGTAGTTTCATAGGTATAGTTTTATAACGTTTTTATCTTTGTAACTGTATCTTTGATTTTTCCTTGTAAGTAATCATGTAAAACTACTCTTATTAATAAGAATATTATCACAATCAATTGTGTATTTTTACTTGTATTATTTGAGTTGATTTGAGTTATTTTAATTCAAGTTCAAATGTAAGATTCAAACTTCATTTTGAATTCAAATACTTGACTTGGAATTGTGTTTGATTGTTGTATAATTCAAACTTCATTTTGAATCCAGTCCCCTACAAACGCCACCTCCCATGGGTGTCGTTCCCCTACAACAATTGCCAAACTATGGTGGTGATGACTGCAAAGGTGGTCGCCCGTCTGGATGATAAGATGGAGACCCGCAGAACCAACATAATCGTGGCGCCAACAAGGGAGGTCGTGGCCATAGGCATGGCCATATTCCCTCTCCACGCGAGGATGTCACTTGTCAGGTATGCGAAAAAGTATGGGCACCCTGAGAACGAGTGTAGGTGTCGCTACTCTGGCAATGATGATTACGGCTACAACTCAAGTGACAAGGGCGCTCATGTTGCTTCGTATGGCATGGACATAAACTCATACACTGACAAGGGTGCTACAAATCATATCACTAGAGAGTTACAAATGTTGACTACTCGGGACAAGCACAAGGTATGCGATCAGGTTCACATGGCAGACAACAGCAGTATAACAATTACACATAATTGGCCATTCAACTATAACGATCATACAAGGACCAAGTTCTATTGTCCAGCCCCCCTCGCCGAGCTCTTTTTTGCTGTCCTGCTGAGAATTTAGCGTGAGACACATGTGTATCATTGAACTTTTGTATTTCTCAGAGCATGTTCGGGTCTTCTATGTTTTCATTGCGGTTTGCGAAGTTGCGAGATAAGTATATCACCGCTCATACTACTACCAGGTTAAAGGTTTGTATATGTGTGCAAACGGGCCAATAGCATAAAATAACTTTTGAAAAGTTACATGAAAGTACTCTTCAACCATAAACAACGCAAAGCTTCTCCCTGACGTACAGATTCAAGACCAATGATACGACCAGGATGTATGGCCGGTCACCGCATCTGCATCGCACCTCCACGAACTTTCAGAAAAGTTTACACGAAAGTAGTACCCTTTCATCAACCACAAACATTGCCACAGTCCTGGACTAGTACTCCGTACTTTCCTGGCGTACAGATTCGGGACCAATGATACCGTGAGGATGGCCGGTCCTCGAATTGCATCTCGATGCGGAGACCTCTCGGGAACCTACCTCGCGCACTTCGCCATGTGAGAAAAATATCTTGGGAACTACCCCCGTAGTACAATACTCATCAGCGCCTCATCTTTTAGATCAGCAGTGGAGTGGAGGTCGGCAACGGCAAGGCGACGAAGGCAGACGCGGACGCGCCGCTCAATCATCGTAGTAGTTTCCAAGTTTCAACCAGACAGGGCTCGCATGGCACGGCCATATGCATCTATCCTAACCAGCCACGACAGCCGGGCTTTATTCTACGATCGCGATCTTGTCCACTAGCAGGGAGGAGCTAAAAAAAAATATTCAGCCAAGTCATCATCTACGAGGTTTTAATCAGACGGTTCCGGCGCCGTTGACGAGCGCCCGGCCGTTGTTTATCCGTGCCGCGACATGCTGATGGCGCAGCAGCGAGAGATAATGTACTCTATTTATTGTTTTAGGTCCAATGATGCATCAGTCGCTGTCGCGATAGAGAACAATCGAGGAAGCAAACATGGGGCCAGCCACGGCGCCGTGGGGTGGCGGCTTGGAGTGTGAACCCGGAACGTGATCGGCATCGTCGGGAGGGGAGGAATATGGATGGGCACGTTTGGTGTGCCAAGTCCCTGTGCGTTCGTGTGATTGGGCATGTTCTTATCGTCTCCCCGATTCCCAACTGTTTCCGTTTGGTCAAGCGTGTGGTGCTGGGTAAGATGCATGGCAGCGGCGACTGGCGAGGTTCAGATAACCGCTGTGCGATGCATGTACCGTGGCGTGGACGGACGGACGACGCACGCGAGCGGTGCCGGGTTTTTTCACCGGAAACGTATGTGTGGCTCCTACGGGGTGAACTTGACCGGTGACGCAGCGTCGTATGGTGCAGAGAGGGTTCGCGGCCACGAGTTTGACATGTCTCCCAGGGTATTGTTGTGTGTGTGTGTGTGTGGTGTGGTGTGGACGACAGACAGTGCTGTGTCTGGAGATATCATGCGTGTAATAATAATCTGATAATGACGCCACCAAAACCCAGTGTTGACAGAGTAAACGGATGCGGCCTGTCGCAGTTATTTGGCACTAAAATGGCCGCAGGTTTTATTAGATCATCATTATCTGTAGAAAGGTCGAACCACAGAAGTACATAGCATATTTTTCTCTGTCGAAAGCAGGGTTGATTTCGTCACTTGAAGAACTGATGACAGGACAGGTGAAAACGCTAGCGCAAATAGCAGCCGTAGGTTGCTCGGCACAAGTTCTCTACCGTCAGTTACTCTACCCTGATCCATCAGCATCAGCCAACACAGACAAACAGTAACGAACGCGAGAGGTGAAGTCACCGACATGCCATATAACTACCGCAAGATAAGCTTACATGCACCGGAGTGAGGTTCAGATCAGGCAGGTTTTTATTCAAACAATCATCATGAAACCGCCCCAATCACCGTTGTTTTACTTTCTCCTGAGCTTGGCCTTCATCCGGTCCACCGCGGCCCTCAGAGTGTCGTCGTCCTTGCAGAAGGTGAACCGCACCAGGTTCTTCCCGTCCTCGGGGTTCAGGTAGAACACGCTGGGCGGGATGGCGACGACGCCCACCTCGCGGATCAGATACTCGCAGAACTCGACGTCGTCGCCGAACCCGAACGGGGTGTGGTCGGCCATCACAAAGTAGGTCCCGCTCGAAGGGTAGACCACGAACCCCGCGGCCTCCAGCCCGTCCACCAGCAGCGCCTTCTTCGCGCCGTAGTCCCTCCTCAGCTCCTCGAAGTAGCTCTCCGGCGCCCGCAGGGCCGCCGCCGCCGCCGACTGCATCGGCGTGCACGTGGCGAACGTGAGGAACGAGTGCGCCTGCCTCACGCCCCACGTCAGGTGCGGCGGCGCGATCGCCCACCCGATCTTCCATCCCGTCAAGGAGAAGGTCTTCCCCAGGGAGTTCAGCGTCACGGTCCTCTCGTACATGCGGGGGATAGAGGCCATCGATATGTGGTCCGCCTCGAACGCCAGCTTGTCGTAGACCTCGTCGGCGAAAAGCAGCACGTCGTTTTCCTTGCAGAGATCGGCGATGAACTCGAGCTCCTCCCTCGTGAACATCTTCCCGGTAGGATTGTGAGGCGTGTTTATCATTATTGCTCTGGTGTTCTTCGAGACCGCGGCCTTCAGCTCTTCAAGGGGCACTGCGAAATCCGGAGGGCGGAGTGTGATGGCTTTGACATCGGCGCCAGCCATGGACAGCATAGCCTCATAAGAATCATAAAACGGAGCAAACAGTATCACTTCATCCCCAGGGTTGATCAGGCCCAGTATCGTCGCGGCTATTGCTTCTGTGCACCCGGATGTAACAGTAACTTCCTTTTCAGGATCGACTTGCAACCCGCTGTCCTTCAGGAATCTTTCAGCCACAGCTGAGTTCAGTTCAGGCACACCATATCCTCTTGCATACTGATTCTTTCCGGCATTGATAGCCTTGATAGCAGCCTCTTTGACAAAGTCGGGGCCATCAAAATTGGGAAAGCCCTGACCAAGGTTTATTGCTCCATGCTTGACTGCAAGCATGCTCATCTGTGTGAAAATTGTTGTCTTAAACTTCTCCAATCGCTTCGCCACCTGCAATAGAGAAGAGATTAAATCACAAGCTCAAGTTGTTATACTATGACAAGAAGTACAATTCAACTCATTTACAGAATCTTGCATTACTCGGAACAAAACTAAAATACATTGAAGCGAAAATTCGGTTTAATCATATTATTGTCGGAGTTATAAGAGAATCATCCAGTTCATGTCAGTTGAGCTTTAACAATATTATACTGAGCATGAAAGTTATTCATCGTGTTGTACACATAATTAGGTTTTTAAGTTTGACTTGTTTTACTGTTTTAACTGTTGATTCAACATGACAAGCTGTCATGCCTTGGCAAAATCCAAGGCTCCAAGCAATGTTTGGCTGACAACCTATCTTCTGTCATCTCTTTAGGCACCCTGACTAGTGACTCCGTAGGTATGCATACTAAACACATATACTGTTAAAAAGATGAAACCACTCCAAACTCTGTACTCCCTCTGTCCCAATTTATAAGCAACCCATGCATTTCGAGGTTCACATTTGACCATTGAATTCATATTCAAAAGAATATTCCAATGATACAATTTTTGTGTCCGTTGACTCGTATTATTGATCTAATTGATGGTCAAAGTTAAATCTCGAAATACAAAGGTGCCTTACAAACTGGGATGGGGGGTATATTGGGGTTTGAAAATGTCGCTTGTTTTTCTCTAACCAACATAACCTTGTCCAATAGGCGGTTGCTGGTATCATTTAAGGAGAACCCCATAATTGTATGAGAATGATTTCTCAAGCAAGGAATAAGAATTGACTACGTAATCAAACCACAAGCTCAAGTCTGTATACTCCCACCAGTAAAAAGAATCATTTCTGAGACAGCTTTGGTCAAACTTCTAAAACTTGAAAACCAATCATTTTTAAAATACTTTGATTGGATATCTTTAAATTATATGTACATGTTCATGTCGGAAAATGCTTCCATAATACAACAATATTACTGGGTTCAACATTATATTGTGGTAAATGCTATAACTGTCAAACTTCTATTTTGGAGACTGTGTCAATTCCAAAGCATCAACTTTTTGAAGACCGGGGGAGTAGTATTGGAAAAAATGCAATGAACTCAGTACAGAATGGACACGGACATGAGAAAATTCTGTATTATTCAGAACCAAACTAGAACAAATACAGGAAGATTCCAGTTTGATGATATCATTATGGAAGTTACATAATAATCATCTGGCTTATGTCAGTTCAGTATTAACATATTAGATTCTGAATATTTAAGGTTATGAATCCTGTTGTAAAGATAGTGTGTTATTTAAGGTTATGTGAGTTGATTTTTAACAAACCAAGCAATGTTTGGTTGACAATTAGTGTTCAACCTATCCTATTTCATCTCTTTTGAGGTGTTTAATCGAACTAAGTCTTACAGAAGGGGCATCCTAAAACCATATGCACGCAACATGAAAATGTATGCTGTCAAAATATGAAACAGCTCCAAGCTCTGTATTTGGGTTTCAGAAATGTTGCGTGATTTTCTCTAACTAACATGATCTTCTCCAGTGGCAATCTAGTATATGACTTAAAGGAGAACCTTGTAGTAACTGTATTATAATGAGTTGTCAAGCATGGGCTAGGAAAACAACAATCGACTAGGGCAATGTTCCTAGATTTATGGCCTGCAATACAAGGCATGATGAGGAAAAAATACAGAAGTGATGCCATTATTCCTTTTCATGCACACATGCCTAGTTTTGTTTTCGATCAGTAATCCTAGACTGCACAATACTGTAATGGCTCTTTTGCAGAATCGATAGGAACTCAACATACCCATGTCCCAAATAGCTTCAAGACAAATGTGCATAGTTCACTTCACATGAGGGGCCAAATATGACACTTCTTAGAAATTTTGAACACTATATTACCTTGTCATGAATTTGAATTCTCCTTACATCAGAGAATGCAAATTTGGCAATGTGGGGTTATATCGTACAAGTATTTTTTTTCTTCAATACGGAAAACAATAGACCAACAAGACTAATATAGCAAATGAGACCAACCAGGGACATCCCTGGTGGTCTTCTACAGAAAGAAGACAACCTGAGGCACCCTGCGGATGCGGAGGCTAGTCCGCGAATGCATATATGAGTAGCATTCACACTCGTACAGCTAGCCAACCGAGCGACCCCCAGTTCTTGACCAACAAGACTAATGGCCCCTGATTCATCATTCCTATTCTTTAGATGGGTTGCTGGCTCATAGGGAAAATAGCGGCAGTCTAACATATGGACAATATGGCATGGCAGCAGGTACGGACAAAACATAAGCAGTACTCTAATTCTTTTTATAAGGCATATAGTTTCCATCTGCATTTTCCAAATGATCAGGTATGGGGTAATTGATAAGAAATATGGGCCTGAATGGGAATATGGGAATTTGAGGTATCTTGGATGGTTTATGCTGTTACTTATGGATGATTGCATGGTGTAAGGGATTAGTACATAATAGGCTTATAACATCTAGTGAAAAAATGGCTTACGGAGTCGATATATTACAATTTAGCCGCTTTTATCTTAAACAGATAATTTTTGTTCCCTTTATGACGTTTTTAAGTTCTGGAAAAAACACAAGCGGTTATCTCCTCTGCACTATAAGCCACGGACATTCTTGTACTGAAGTGGACGCCATGGCACGGGTCGGGTGTAGGACCGGTCGAGCCATAGGCCATCCCAATAACTAAACTAACCTCCTATCTGCCTATAACCCAGTGCAGTGATTCTATTGATCAATGGCACGAGCAATCACACACACAAAAAGCTATAATTGCACGGACCACTATCTGGGACAGTATGGATACAACAAATGCTTCTCGTCTGTGTACAGCTGAGCATACCATTCACACTAGCAAATGTGGTGGCATGGTATCAACCTAAAGTTGTAACTAGCCGCAAGGTTACTCTGCTTTGATCAATAGCAAATCAGCTGCTGCGATAAAATACTTCCAATAGCGGAGCTACTCCTAAACTCAATTTACATGGTACGCGCAACTCACTCGCTACACTCTACAGCAGCAGTATTCCGATAAATAGGAGATTCGCAATACGCTTCAGAGTTACTATGAATAGTTTCGATTCAAGACTGTCAGCAGCCACACAGAGCCGCGCAAGCTGAAACCTCAGCCACACAACCCAAGATAGCAGCAAAGTCGGGGTGGGGGTACCGACCTGTACAGGCTGCATCTCCGCCGGCTTCGCGGCGCCGTTATCGGCGGGGGCGGTGGTGGAGAGGGCCGCGGAGGTGGGGGCGGATGCCATCGGGGTCAGCGGCGAGATCTTTCGGAGGGAGGCGAAGAGGGAGCGGCGGAGGGAGGAGACCGCGGAGGAGGGGTTTAATGGCATGAGTCCATGGCGAGGGGTGGTCGTGGAGGTGGCCAGATTCATGAGGCCGGTCGAGTGCGTGCGTGCGTCGCGCCGCCACTGTCGTACGGTCACGGCGAGACTGCGAGGTGGGGAATCTGCGTGGGTGATAGTGGATGACGGGTGGGCTCAAGCGCGTGCCTGGCCCACGTGTCAGCGTATGAAAAGCTTGTCGGTCTGGTCTTGTCTGGGACGGGAGGAGAGATGCCGTTGTGCGATTCGAGACCGAGGCCTCGTCGGCGAGTGAACGAACTGTGTGTGAGCGTTGTCTTGTTCCAATGAATCTGGACGGGTTTTCGCTGACCATAGTGGCGGGCCGGGCACCCGCCAATATGTTAAGCCCATGACCGATTTACCAGCCCAAAGCTGAAAACCACAAGGAGCCCATTTCGGTTCCCCAATTCCTTCGCCTTCCCCAAATCCGGCGAACCAAAACCCCACCTAAAACCTCACCAGACACCGCCACCGCCGCGACCATGCGCCGCCATCTCGACCTCCTCCCGCGCCTCCTCCTCCGTCGCCACATCCACCGCCGCTCCAGGACCGCGTCCTCGCCACCCCTGCCCCCGCCGCCCAACCCGCCGCGCCCGCCCCAGAAGCCCGAGCCCGTCGCCATCCACGGAGAGACGTGGCAGGACAACTACGCATGGATGGGATCGCTGTCCGACGCCGCCGCCATGCGCCACATGGACGTGCACATGGAGGCCGAGGAGAAGTACGCCGAGGCCTGCCTCGCCGCCGCCGGCGCGGACCGCCTCGCCCGCAAGCTGCAGCTCGAGATGGCCTCCCGTCTCGCCTCCGACGCCTGCACGCCTCCTGCGCGCTGGGGACCTTGGCTGTACTACCGCCGCGCGGACGAGGGGAAGCAGTACCCCGTGCTCTGCCGTCGCTCCGCCGCTCTCCATGGGGAGTTCATCTCGTATAGCGACCCCTCCGCGGGGTTCGACTTCACTGCTGGGAAGCGCATCGAACAGAAACTGGTGGACTACAACAAGGAGGCCGAGCGATTCGGAGGTAACCGCCGAAATTGATTTCGGCATTGCTATCATTCAAGTTCGTCTCGAGGGCTTGAGTTCCTTAGATTTTATTTTATCATTGATATAGACATTTGTTAAACACGAAGGACATTTTTTTACTTGCAGTGATCTACTCTCTCCGTCCATAAATAACTGACTTGGATTTGTCAAAATTCGGAGGTATCTATACACTAAAACATGTCTATGTACATTCGAATGTAGACAAATGCAAGTCACTTAATTCTGGACGGAGGGAGTACATTAGTTCACATATTCTACATTTACATTTACCAAATATCAAAATCAAAGGCTAGTGAACATAATTTGGTGCATCAACACTCTTTCGATTTTCATGTGTCTTTCTAGAGATGCTTTATGTTCTTTGCACACTCTGCACTAGGTAGTGCCAGATATGCAACACCACATCTTTGGGAGTAGACAATTGGTACATCTGTTTAGTTTGGATGTCAGTTTTTGAAGGTAGTTCATGTTTTCACATGGTTATACGGATTGTGGAAGTTACAGCCTATCCTTGGTATGCAGGATACTCATATGAGGAGCTGTCTGAAGTTTCTCCAGATCACCGCTTCATTGCATACACTATGTATGATAAAGATAAGGACTCCTTCACTTTATTGGTCAGGGATCTGGTGACGGGCACACTTTGTGATAAACCTCGTGCCGACCGGGTCTCAAATATTTCATGGGCCATGGATGGAAAAGCACTGGTTTATGTTGTTACCAATGAGGATAGAAGACCATATCGGTTGGTGGATTAGTTTTTATTGCGTCTATTCATCTATGCTGTGCTGTATTGCGCTGCAACTTAAGTGTTTTTGTTTGGTCAGGCTGTTTTGCAGCATTATTGGATCAAACAAGGATGATATTCTCATATTGGAAGAACCTGGTGAGAATATTTATTTGAACATCAGACATACCAAGGATTTTCGGTTTATAACGTTAAATGTCTTCTCAGATACACACTCAAAGGTTCTTCTTTTTGTACACCTTATCTGTATTTTCCTTAGTTGGCCCTTTGTTTGCTGCTCATTCAAGATTATCCATTCCAGGTATATCTGATAAAGGCTTCTGACCCCTTGTCCAGAATGATACTGGTATGGGAAGGTGAATCCCAAGTTCATTGCATTGTGGAACATCATCATGGACGCCTGTATTTATTTACAGATGCTGCAAGAGAAGGTGTCCATGTTAACTCACATTACTTAATGCAGTCTGATGCGGAATCTCCTGGGCCAAAGAGTTGGAAGGTTTGTGTTATGCATCTACTGTCATATCAAAGTTGTCTGAATGCACTTGCTTTATAGATATGCACACATTATCTTCATAAAATATGTAAGTCCTTTTAAAATAGCAGGTGTACTGTTCAATTTTTTGGCAAATGCATCATAAGCATTAACTATGTAAAGTAGAGTTAGCATTACTAGTACTTCTTCGTAACTTCTGTAATTAAAAACAGTTCTGCTCTCAGTCGATTCAGATTATAGTGACGTTGTACTATCTTTTTGACCCAAATTTTGATGTTTGAATCAGAATGTTTTCCTTGAGGAACCAGATATTATTCTTGAAGATGTTGACTTCTGTAGTACCCATATGGTGCTGATTCTGAGACAAGGCAGAAAACTCAGACTTTGTTCAGTTAATCTACCTCTCCCTGAAAATATTCATGTAAGTCTTCTCTTTTCTTATGATCTTACCTACAAAAGTCTAAGTTGAGATATTATCTTCTTGATGGTCTCCCACAGTCTGTTACTCTGTTGTTGAGTAAAAACATTGCAAATCTATGCTGTTCACTAAATTTACGGACTTTTGGTTATATATGGCCTATTGGATATGCTGCAACCATAATTGTATGGAAGTATGCGCCGTTATGGAATTATAACTTACATATACCTATTCATTTCGCTTCTCAGGTACCTGCTCATTTATCAGATTTTCACCCCTTTGAATTGCCTCTTCCCAATCATGTGTGTCAGATTTTATCAGGCCCAAATTATGACTATCAGTCCTCAACAATGCGTTTCACAATATCATCACCTGTGGTATGTGTATCTGTCCACTATCTGGCTTGGCTCATTCTTTTATCCTTCTGCACCATTCTCACCTGGACAAGTATATTTCGTTTTGCTTTGCACACCAGTGAAGAATTAATCATCTTTACTGTATGGACTAACACCATCTTTCTTATATATGCAAGTACGGATTTGTGACATCCCATTGTTTAGTTTAGATAACTTGTCTTCATCACTTCATAGTTCATGCAATACTGTACAAATGTGTGAGGTGACAATTCTTAGACAGAAATTAGTTACATAAAAAAAATATGTATGGCCCTAGATATCCTAGAATTCTGTTGTCACAGAAGGTGCCCTCCAGCCTTCGGTTATGAAGTAGCACCATAGATGAATGATGTTACAAACTTAGGATAGGAGAAACATATCCCTGGAAAGGTACTTTTCATACTCTGATACACCCACTACCATCTACTTTGTAATTTAAATCGTCTCTTGTCATGCTTTTAACAACATATCATGTTTTCCTTCTGAGAGTTCAATGATATGCCTTATTTCCTTTCAGGAGTTGATACCATTGACTTTTGCAACTGTTACCTTACTGCCTATATTTTTCTGGAAAACACAATGATATTGCGTTTCTTTTCATTGCATGAAAGAGTTCTAGACGTTACAAGCCACCAAGTAGGTGGTTACAGGGTTTTATAAAAGTACAGCTGATCAATGGACATCCCTAACTGCCTATATGGAAAGACACATTTTATACATGATGTTGCTGGTATCCATATAAACGGAACAAATAGTTCAACATCATTTCATTGGGTGGACCTTTTTAAATATATATTTATTTTATGGTAGTTAATGAGCAATGTGTATTTTATCTATTACTGATTTCAAATCGTCTGCTCTATTATCCTTATGTTTCATGCAACTGACTATTAAACTGTCACCGCAACACCATTCCTTTCTGCACTAAAGTTACATCTGTAAAGGTATTTCTTATGAGTTGTGGTACCATAACATTATATTGTTGTTAACTACGTCCATGTATCTTCTTATTTTTCCATCACCAGAACTTGGGGAACTTCAGTGGATTAGATTAAATTCGTACTAGTTACTGCATTTTATTACTTAGCAGTAACTTTATAATCTTTCAACTTAGATGCCAGATGCAGTTGTTGATTACAACTTACTGAATGGGAAGTGGCAAATAGTGCAACAACAAAACATGCTTCATGAGAGAACAAAGGTACTGTATGGGAATGCTTTTGCTTCTAGTATGGGCAAGCTATCTTCAGACAGCGCTGATTTGTCAAGTCCAGATTTGGGAGATTGTGACTGGAATGAGCTCTCTGACTACTACGCTTGTGAGCACTATGATGTTCCATCAAAGGATGGAGTTTTGGTTCCACTTACCTTGGTTTATTCACGGAAGCACAAGCGAGAGGGGAATCCAGGATTGCTTCATGGGCATGGTGCCTATGGTGAGATTCTGGATAAACGTTGGCGCAGTGAGTTAAAGAGCCTACTGGATCGTGGTTGGGTGATTGCATATGCTGATGTTCGGTATGTATAACCTGCTTTCTAAAACAAGCTGTCTTCGCCTCCTGAAACAACTAATACTTTTTTCTGAAAAGATGCCATGGAGTAAATTCTCCAGGTCCATATTGACTTTCTTTGTCTCATTAATAAAATTTGCAATGAGAAATGGATATCAAATGAGCTTGAATGATTTTGATTCATGGAGCTTATTGATAGTGGCTGGATCTACTAGCTCCCACCCAGGACTCTCTCTCTCTCTCTCCAAGGGGATGTGCTTCACTTACACTGCTAGTAGGAAGCTTTCCTTTTATTGGGTATCTCAAGTGATACAAGCTTCTGCAGCAACGGATGCTACACTACTCAGCAACAAATGCCTACAGAACTTAGCAACCCATGCTTACACACATGTATGACACATACATATGTGCTTCAACCTGACACACAGGCTATCTACTACATCTTGGCTTGCAACTTATGCTTGCCCCAGCAACCTATGCTTAGCTTACATGTGAGGGGTGGCACCCCTATTTATACTTGTACATGACCCTTTAGATTGTTGCCATGTGGCACAATCCAAACCCTACACCATACTTCTAGAGTACTCTACAACTCTAGATATTTCATACTACTCCTGAATGACTTACTCTAGAACATTCCTAATTCTAGAGTTATCCCTACATACCCTGGATACTTCTAGCAGCAGACAAACTGCAGCATGCTTATCTACTCAGCACACAACCTATGTGCACTGCTTACTCTCACAGGACACAACTCATATGCCCTGTTCACACACAGCAAGCACACAACCTATGTGTGCTATTCACACTCCACCCTGCACACAACCTATGTGTGCAGATGACACCATGACAAGATTACATTCAGGCTAACACTTATGCCATATTCAAAGACATGCCTGCTTTTGCCTTTTGAGTTTTTACAGGTCACATTTATATTTACTTACAAACATGTCATTTCAGGGGTGGTGGAGGTTATGGCAAGGAGTGGCACCGAGATGGTGCACGTACCAAAAAGATGAACTCTATATATGACTTTGTCTCGTGTGGTGAATTTCTTCTTGAAAAAGGTATCATACAAGAAAATAAGCTTGCTGGATGGGGATACAGCGCTGGAGGACTTCTGGTGGCTTCGGCAATCAATACTCGTCCAGATTTGTTTCGTGCCGCTGTTTTAAAGGTATACATATTTATGTATAGCAGTCAGTATCTCGCTCCATGTCCCTCGAAATCATTGTATTTTACTACATGTCAGTTCTGTTGTACTCAAAATGGCAAAGGCGTTTAGAGGCTTTTTTGGATTGAAAGTACATGCTAAAGCGAAACATCTGCCAATCAGATATCAAGTGGTCCACATTTAAAACTAGCAAGTAGAATGACCTAGTGAATTCTTGGAAGTTGTTTTATTACTGTTTTTCTGTTACTAAAATGCGACAATTTAAAGCAACTAATGACCATTTTGAGTAATGGATCGCCTGTGGGAATATTAATGTTTTTAAATTCTGTGCCGAGCTTGGAATGGCCATGAGTCATGCATTCTTGGTGATCTCCGAGATGCGCTATTACCGCATCTATTCTTATTCCTACCAATGGTTCGTTATCACAGCTTCCATTTAATCACCCAGGTCCCTTTCTTGGATGTTTGCAACACTCTTCTCCATCCTATTCTACCTCTTACAGCCATTGATTATGAAGAGTTTGGGTTTCCTGTGGACCATGAAGAGTTCCTTGCAATCAAGACATATTCTCCTTATGATAACATCCAGAAGGATGTTCCTTACCCAGCTGTGTTTGTGACATCATCATTTAATACAAGGTATGATTACCTTAGTACAGAGTTATTATCCCCTCTGGACCATCAGTATCTGCAGTGCACTTGGCCAAACTCGCTAGTCCTCAGCTGCTCATTACTTGTGCCATCCAGTAGATTTATAATATGTACTCACTGTACTCCTAGGCCCAAACCTTTTGATGCTCCACACTCCGCACTTAATTCCATTTGCGTAAGTTATTTGCATATGCAGTATTCTAAACTAGAGATTATGTTGTAAATTATCTGCATTTGGAGTATTCTATCTCTAGAGCTTATAACACAAACTATCTGCATACGGAGTATTGTACCCTGATCTTCTAGTTACTGTATTTGACTAAACCAATTGTTGCATTTGAGAATGATAGGTTTGGTGTATGGGAAGCAGCTAAATGGGTTGCAAAAGTTCGTGAACTTACTCAATATGATCCAGAGCGGCCTGTGATTCTCAACTTGACAACAGATGTTGTAGAAGAAAGCAAGTATTTGGAAACCAAGGAATTAGCAACGGAAACTGCTTTTCTAATTAAAATGGTGAACGATACCTGAACAACATGCTTTATGTTTCGGCTTCCAGACTTGTTGCTCAAACAAAGTGATGTGGAGTGTGGTATGTCGAGAGTCATCCATGTTCAACGAGATTTGAAGGATTACTGTATTAGTCCATCAGTTGGAGCTTATACGAGGTAACATACCCTGATTATACTTTCTTACCAAGTAGAAGTTTCTTCCTCTTGCTGATTCAAAGAACGCTGTTTGCAGATAGATTGTCTCATCTATTCTATCTGTATGTGCTAGGAAAATCATATTCCTACACTATGAGATAGCTGCCAACTCGAGCTATCCCTAAATGGTCTGGTCTCCTGCCACCACCGACCCAGTCTGCTACGGTGCTACCAATTGTATGATGTTACAGCTGGGACATCTCAACTTAATTATATCAGCGAAACAGGTTTTGTTATCTTCTCCTTTTGAATCATGGAATTCACATCGTGTCTCATGAAGTATAGGTGGAACATGCCTGTTATCTACTCAATGGCACCTCAAGTTAATTATACTAAGATACTCATATTTTGTCTTAGCAGCCGAAGCTCCAAATCATTCTTTCATCCCTCCACTGAATTCCCACAGCTTATGAATGCCTGTAGCAAATAAGGAAATGAACAAAAGGGAACTTGGTGTAATAATCAAGGAGGGTGGAACAGTTTTCATTTGTGGCACATTGTGGAAACTTCTACAAATGGGAATATGGAAAGATGCTACAGGCATGAAGAACTGTGCATTGAAGATTGAGTTGGAGAGAGATTTCATCGGATGGAATTATGAGTATCGATCCAGTCTTCTGGATTTCATTTTTGTGCTAGTTAATTTGCACTGGTGATCTTATTCCTGTATAAATAGAACTTCCATCTCATGCAATTTGGATTAACCGCGGCTAGCATTATGGTCTTCCACAGTTGCTCTTTCGATACCTTGCAAGTTGGATGTCCATATGTTCGTTCAGTACCATCCAGATCAGGATAAAACATCTGAGGATATATTACAGCCTTGATTCCTGTTTTCTGGCACTCAGTATAGTTAGTACCTTGTTCCTTACCTTGTTCCTTGTCACAATTACCTTGGAAGAGTTACCAGTTGTTCCTCCCCTTTATTTTAAACTTGATAAATTTGAATGAGCTGTATAGAAAATAGGTACCAACTGGCTGTTCTTTCATTCCTTAACATCTGTATACATCGTAGTGGCATTGTTTAATTTGGATTGAGACCTTGTGGCTGCGTTGTGGACCTATTTTTCTCCAAAAAAATTGAGGAATCAAATCATCAAAAAATCATATGAAATTCCTTTGAATCAAAGAAGCCCAAAAATTGTTTTTTTTGGATGTCACATGAAAAACACAAGTATTATAATCCTTAGGTTTGTTTCTTAACATGGTAAAATTTGCATTAACTTGTACCTCTTGGAAAGAAATCTTTGATTTTCATATGGTGCTATCAAACAAACTATGATCAGAACATAATCCTATAGCGTTTATGTGGACATTGACACACCAATTGGGTGTGCTTATATTAATGTGTTTTTGGAATCCTACGAATCAAAGAGCCTTCAACGGAATAGCTCATTCTATAAGATTTCAAAGGAATCCTGGATAACCATTCACTTGTTCGAAACACCGACAATTTTTTTTTTGATAGTAACAATATCCCCTAATATTACTTCCTTTTTTCCTTTGTCTCAAACAGAGCCGCTCCGTTGGATGGCATGATTGATAAATACATAATCTATTAGGTTTGCACGTGTAAAAAGGAGGATTATAACAGCATCACATAAAAAGTGATCCCGTCTTACCCAAATGAGTATAAAAATGAAATAGAATGGTTGTTCAAATTCAAGGTAATTGCACCGCTAATACAAAACCGCATTTTCATACAACTTGCCCGGTGTGTTCCACTCATACAAAACCGTCCTCAAGACGACACATGTCCCTGTCCATGTTGGAAAGTGACTGCAACGAAGCCCTCTGTGAAACAGAAGAGTAGCAAATAGTTCCTTCCATCGAACTGGCCGCTAGAAATTTACAATAAGGAAACATGTATCGCCTCAAGGAAACTCGCCACTTCAGACCACCTTTGTTTCGTTTTTCCTATTTACTACCTTGGTACGCACGAATCTCGCCCCTACAGTTGGGCAGTTGCCTTCTTTGGTTGGGTGCGGACGACGTCGAGGACGAAACTAGAGCTCGGCCTCGATGACAATGGCCGATAATTCGCATTGCCGACATTGGAACAAAGATCCTCCATGCTAGGGTGGGTTCAGGGTCCCTCTCTTATGTGCTTCTCTGCTCCGCTCATTGCGTGGGTGCTTGTTAGGTGGTTAGGTAGGGTTTCCATTGATGACCGATTGCAAAACGAGGTGGTGTACACTATACATAGTTTCCCCGAAATTCATATGTAGAAAATCAGATTTTTGATGGTGTCATGTTTCGGTGTGGTTTCCATGCGGCAAAGTTGTCAAATGACATGTGTTAGGGTTTGATTAGGATATGGTTATCTTGTAGTCGATCTGTAAGAAGTAATTTAGATATAACATCAGAGTTGTAGCGATTAATAAGATGCCCCGTTTCTGGAGTTGTTAGCACTGGATTTTTTTGAAAGTATCGCGCTATGTGATTGCTCTGAATTTTGAGATATGAAGTACAATTACAAGCACTGATTATTATGTGTATTATTCTTAATTTTGAGATAGGAAGTATCGAAACACTATAGTATTGTTTGTATACTTTTATTGATGGTTTCCTTGTTCTAAATCTTGACATAGGAACACTGAATTTTAACACTAACCGAACTTTGATATGTTTGAATGTTGCCTTCCTAATTGATGTTTTGCTGGAGTTATGCAGATGATCCTGATAGGTTCACTTTTGGAGCATAATGTTTTTTGTGGAGTTAAGGGTAATGTATGCTATGTCACTATTGTGGACGGTGAATTTCTTGATAATTGCAGTGAATTTGTTGATAAAATACTTGATCCACAATAGTGAGGAAGTGTCAGTGTTGCAATTATCAATAAATTCTTAATCTATAATCCACAATAGTGACAATGAATTTGTTGATAATTGCAATAATGACACTTTCTCACTATGGTGGATTAAGGATTTTATTAGACAAGGAGGACATGAGATGACATCTAAAACAAGTGTATATAGGTGTCTTCCTTGGAAAGAAATAGCAAATGGTATGTGTTGCATTGAGAATGATCCCCGCATCCTTGCAATGATGGAAGTTATGAAGGATGAGGTAATATTGAACGTCATGATGGACCATAGCAATTTTCTCAAGGGTCTTTAGAGTTAACGTGATGGTACAAATTTGTAGCAAATATACCAGAGAGAATGACAGTGCAGGTGAGAAAGAGATCGAGGATGAAGATGCAGAAGATAGTGAGACTAGCACTCACTCTGAATTTTGTGATAATGACTATGATGCAGAGGATGGGGTGATTACCTATTTATAGATAATATTGACAATGATGTTAATGATAACAATGACTGAACCAACTAGAAACAAAGATACACCAGTACATCAGTACTCATTTTTCTACTTCTCCTTCTTCATATTTCTTATCCAATTGATGCACTTCCGAATTCCCTTTTTATTCTTGCACAAAGCACTTGATGCAGCCAACTTTAGACCAACCTTGGAGGCACCATGGACGGCAACACATACTCAATGCCAATATAATATATGTCTTCCTGCATAGCTTCCAACACAACAACACGAGGGTGCAATCCATCCACCATGCTGATCAACTCATACATTATAGGAATACGTGGTGAAATATCGCGGATGTCACCTAAAGGGGGTGAATAGGCGATTAAAAACTTTTACGAGATGGGCTTAACAAAGACGGAATAAAACTAGCGTTTTCTTTTGTCAAGCATAAAGCCTATATATATATTATGGTTCACCTATGTGCACCAACAACTTATGCTAAGCAAGACAAGCAACAAGGTGATAGCAACATAGATTACTTCAAGCATGGAGGCTATCACATTATAAAGTGCATAAGTCGGGTATAGAGATAACTGAGGCATAATGGCGCCTGAGAGCGCTTCATTGGGAAACCCCAAGAGCAAGGTGTGAAGAGCACAGCAGCAAGTCTTCCCTCAGTAAGAAACCGAGGTTATCGAACCAGTAGGAGGAAGGAAACGTCTCAAAAGTGTTGTAAGCAACTTGGAGACTTGCACAACACAAACTTAAGACTTTGCCCCAACGAACAGTGAGGTTGTCAATCTCACCGGTTGCTGTAACAAAGGATTAACTGTATGGTGTGGAAGGTAATAGTGGTTTGCATAAAGTAAACAGTGACAGTGGAAGATGTATCAATGGTAAAGATTGGACCGGGGTCCATAGTTCACTAGAGGTGCTCTTCTTAGATAAACAAACATGGCATGCTGGGTAAACAAATTACAGCAAGACAATTGACAGGACTGAGCAAGGCATAACAATGCAATACTAGACATTCATGATCCTATGAGATTCGATTGGGCAATACAACAAGATACATAGACCGCCATCCAACTGCATCTATGACTAGAAGTCCACCTTTGGGTTACCATCCGAACCCCCTCCAGTATTAAGTTGCAAACAACATACAACTGCTTTAAGCAAAGTGTGTAAGGTAAACAATCCACTTGTTCCATGAACAAGAGACCATTGTTTTATCCCTACAGGCAATAACACATCTACAACCTTAGAGATTTCTGTCACTTCCCTTAGATTAAATAGAGGCATGAACCCACTATCGAGCATAAATACCCCCTCTTGGAGTCACTAGCAACTACTTGGCCAAGATAGCCGCTAACAACGAAGAGCATGCAAGATCACAAACAACACAGACATGATAGAATCAATAAGACAAAACCATTAATCAATCTGACATAGTAATCTCAATATCCATCGGATCCTCGCAAACACTACATGCATAATTACAAATAGATGAGATCTTGATCATAAACGGAGCTCACAAGATCTAGACATGAAAGCACAAAGGATGAGATACAACCATCTAGCTACTACATGGACACGTAGTCCAAGGTGGAACTACTCACGCTTCATACCGGAGGCTGGCATGATGAAGAAGAAGGTCTCCAGGATGAACTCCCCTCCGGCAGGGTGCCGGGAAGAGCTTCAGATCCCCCCGATCTAGGGATGATGGTGGCGGCGGCTACAGAAGGTTTCGTGGAATATTGATCGGGTACTTAGGGTTTAGGCATCAGGGGCTTCTTATAGGCGAATAGGGAGGCCGAGGGGGTGCCCGAGGCGGCTGCACCCCCCAGGCGCGGGGTGGGCCCACCCGCACGGCTACAGGGTGTGGCCCCCACGAGGCCCTCCTCCGTCTCGTCTTCTGGCCCCGTGTTCCCCACGGTAAAATATTGACTTTGGCTTTTGTCCCGTTCGATTCCGAGAATATTGATTTTCTGCCTTTCTGGAACCAAAAACAGAAGAAAACAGGCAATTGGCACTGTGGCATCTTGTTAATAGGTTAGTACCAGAAAACATATAAAAACACCTCAAAGTGCAGACAAAGCAAAGCAAAGTAGATACTAAACAAGCATGGAACATAAAAAATTATAGATACATTTCCAACGTATCAAGCATCCCCAAGCTTAACTCCTGCTCGTCCTCGAGTAGGTAAGTGATAAAAGAATAATTTTTGAGGTGACATGCACCATCAAAACCAAGACCAAACCATTTGCAAGTATTGAAAGCTAGGATCAAAGAACTCTAAACATGAGCATGAAAGATGGAGTTCTAACAATAAGACAAAGTAACTACGCATGCAACATGAAAGGCTACAAACAAAGATCATGAATAACATGCATTGAAAAACGTTTATTTGTTTCACATACAGAAAGCATGGCATAGTGGCATTCATCTTGTCCCTCATGGAGTAGCAAATAGATGCATAGGACATCTTCAAAGTTCATAAGAGTGACTAGATACAAATAGCACAAGAACAAGCAATATCAATAATATGCATCAATCAATAAGTTTTGGGACAATGCACATAGAACTAAGAATGTCAACTATGCTCTCTTAACTGGTGCCTAAGGATAGAAGGTGGAGACTCAATATAATAGTGGAAGAAAGGCCCTTCATGAGGTAAGCAGGGATTTCAAGTTTCAAAAAATGCTTCCAAAAATTATGGTACTTGTTAGCTTTTAGCCCTCATTGCCCTTATCATAAGCATCTTGAAGTGATTAAGGTTAAAGTGAACAAACTATGGAGTATATGCTTGACAAAGTATAAGTTGGCAATCTCATGTCCCTTGAATATGAGGGCCGCTTCTCATGCTACTCAACTTTAGTCACCTGTAAGTTCTTGTCATAGTAAGTACATATGTATCATAGAAAACCACCAACGAGGTACCCCTTGCACATGGTACTGGAGCTATCCCATAAACAAAATGACAAGGCAAGCAGACAATTAGCATCTCAGCAATCTTCTTATTTGCCATGGGAATATGGTGCTTTTTTCTCTCTTTCCTCTTACTCAATATGTCTCTTTTTTATAAGAAGAAAGCTTCATAGGTGTCATTATGGTAATGCTGCAAGTTTCCACCATGATTAGGCATGGCTTAGGCTAGCGGCCCAGGTGTTTCTCTAACACACATACATAACTCCATGGACTTACAAGCTCCCCTTTTATTTTACACCGATGACATCCATAGACAAAAAAGCATGATATCAACTGTGTACAAAGTACAGGTGCAATGTTGAAAGTGTTCCCCGTGACAACACGGTTCTGCTAATTCCAACGTATAAGTGCAAGCATATACAGCATAGATGACACAATGGTTCAAGTTTATTAGGGGTAATAAAAATAAACTGTGCCATTAAGTTTGTGAGAGCTTTAATCACTAAGTTTTCACATAACAAAATATTTTTTAATTGGAAGGTAGATGAAAACAAGAATATACTTGGAATGGTGTAACACACCATGCATAGGAATTTATAGTGGACTCTTTGTAATAACTTAGTTTCTTGGGAGTTGGAAGCATGAGTAGAGCTTACTCATACAAGTGGAGGCTAGCAAAAGACTGGGAGCAACCAACTAAGAGAGCAATAATGTCCATAATCATGCAGAGCGACAAAACATTACTAATCAAAGCATAGAGTGGTACTACAAGTCAAGGACTAAATTAAAATAGAGGCTATGGTGACTTGTTCATAGTCATAACATGGTGTGAGCATGTGCCAAGTCAACCCAAACAAAGCATTAAAGGAGAATACCACAATACTATGCTTTTGCATGCTAAAACAACACATGATTTTTTCAAGGCACACTAAGCAATCCCAATTGTTTGGAACAAGTCATGCTACAACAATAATCACTAAGCATAAGGTCAAAACAACACCTAGCATGACATGCTAAATTCTAAGTCACAGTCAAAGCAAGCTCCTTTTGTAGTATTTCAAGCAAGAACTTTCTACTCCTTTCCAACACCAATCAATTTATTTGAAACAACACAGAGAGAACGGGGGTCCAAACTACTTTAATCAAGCAAACTAAGCAAAGCAAACGAAAACTAAGACACTCCAAGAACAACACAACAGTGCATGAAACAATAAAAATGAAGTGTCTAGAAAGACCTGAGCTTTTTATTGATAAAGAAGGGGATGCCTTGGGCATCCCCAAGCCTTGACGCTTGTACCTCTTGAATATTTCTTGGGGTGACACGGGGTGGCATCCCCAAGCTTGAGATTTTGCCCATTCTTTATCTCATTACATCATTCTCTCTCTACACCTGCAAAATTTCATTCATACAAAACTTCACACAATCTTCATTAGCAACATTAGTGTATTCAAAAGATAATAGACCCTTGGGTTTTAGTTTTAGAACAGAAAAACTTTCACTAAAAACACTAGATACTGTAGCAACTCCCTCAAAAAGCTCAATTTCCCAAAAAGAACCCCAAAAGGAATCAATAAGAAGCAAATGCAAATAATGGCAGAAATCTGTCAAAACAGACCAGCAGGTAGAAACCGATTTTTTTGAAGACCTTCTGTTGCTCAAATCAAAAAGTGTTGAACTAACTAAAGTTAGATAACATACTGAGGGATTTATTTGTAAAATATAAGATCAATCCGACTTACATAGATTCCTCACGAATTTTTACGGTGGATCACAAAAATTTGTTTTGGGACAGCAACTCCCCAAATCTTACTTCCCTCTCATTAGGGGTCATTCTTGGCACAAAAAGCAAACAAAAAGGATAAGGAGAGGTCATTACTGAAGTAATAACTTCTGAAAGTACAAAGGAAGTAACCTAGAGGGGGAGAATAGGCTTTTAAAATTATTACAATTTAGGCTCAAGTAAATGCGAAATAAAATTAACGTTTAAGTTATTGAGCACAAAACCTAGACACTAAGTTCACCTAAGTGCACCAACAACCTATGCTAAGCAATACAAGCAACAAGGTGATAGCAAGATATAAGTACTTAAAGAACGATGTCTATCACAATGTAAAGTGCATAAGTAAAGGGTTCGGTTGAGAGATAACCGATGGACGTGGAGACGAAGATTTGTTTCCCAAAGTTCACTTCCAAAGAAGCTACGTCTCCGTTGTAGAGGTGCGATGGCGCAATGCTCTCCGAACGCCACAAATGGCTCACCTCGAGGTGTGGTGGCTCGATGCTCACCCAACGCCACATAAGGCCTCACCCCGGATGCAGAAGCACGCAACTCACCGACGCCACAAAAGGCTCACCCTATTCTCCCAAGTGCGCACCACAAAAGGCGAGCACTTGCTCCACTATGGGACGCTTGAGGGCGGTCACCTAACCCGTACAAGTTTGAGGCTAACTCCACAACTCAATTGGAGGCTCCTAACAACAAAGCCACAAAAGGCTACAATGCCACAAAAGGCCAACAATGCCACAAAAGGCTACAAGACCACAAAAGGTCAACAAGACCACAAAAGGTTAACAAACCAACCACACAACCGTCTAGGGTTCCAAGGAACCCAAGAGAAACAAGCCCACAAGCTTGAACTCACCGAATCTCCGAGGAGAACTCAAACCTATGCACCAAATGCAAGGGCAAGTCCTTCTCTCCCAAATTCCAACAAAGCTACAAAAGCTATTGGGGGAATAAGGGAGGAAGAACACAAGAGGAGAACACAAAACTCTCCAAGATCTAGATCCCAATGATTCCTTCACAGAGAAGGGATTTGACTTGGGGGATTGTAGATCTAGATATCCTCTCACTTTTCCCTCAAAAAGATGTAAGAATCATGGGAGGGAGAGGGAGTAAGAGAGCTCAAATAGGTCAACAATGGTGGGCAAAAAAGAGCTTAAAAGATAGGGAACCATTGGTGAAGAAGCCCTCCTTAAATAGGACAAGGAAAAACTGACCATTTGGGCCAGATTCGCGCCCCACCGGAACTTCCGGCCCCCCACCGGAACTTCCGGCAAATAGAAACACAAGTTACTAAACCTAACCGGAACTTGGGTCGGAACTTGGGCCGGAACTTCCGCTCAAGCAAAAACGCAAGACAACATTGCACGAAAACTTCAATAACTTTTGATTCCGGACTCCGTTTTTGATGATCTTGGGCTCATTTTGAGGAGAACGAAAATTTTTACAAGATTATGCAAAGAAACATTATAGTCCAGCATGGAAGGATAAAACCAAATGGAGAAAGGTAAGACCTCTCTAGAAGCGATGAACTGGTAAAACCCCCAAAACCCAAAACATAAGAAGTTGAGCTTGGAAACTCCGATTGGGATGAAACCAATTTTGTTGGAAAGATAAAACCAAGTAGAATCCAACAAACGGTGAAATATTGGATACCACCAAGGGAGACAATATCAATTATATATATGTGAGATATCTCCTAAGGTGTGGAGCCGGAAAAACTCGCAAGATCAAAAACCGCAATAAGATATGTAAGGTAAATCCTTAGACGATGAACTAGAGCTTGATATGATGATGACCACAAGCTCTAGATCCTCTCATAGACAAGAACCAAATAACAACCAAGAAAGATTATGCTATGAATGCAAAGGTTTGAGCTCTCTCCGAACGATGCAAACGAGACACCCGCTTGAGAGCCCTCTTGATAGTACGGCTATCTATCCTAAACCCAGTCTCCCAACTAACAACACGAGACCGGCAAAAGAGAAGCCCTATCAAGAACATAGATTTACCTTGAGCATCCCACTTGAACTTGATGTAGACCGTCTTGTTCTTCTATAGTGGGAACATCTTTCTTGTTTGCTCTTGCTTGATAAAGATGAAAACTTGCAAATTTCTCCCCCCATACTCCATGGGGAAACCTCTTCTTTGAACTTGTATTCATCACTCCATGATCACGAGGATGACAAGCTTCAAGCATGAGATCTTCTAGAGATGGAGCATCTTGAGCTTGCCCTTCTTCATCCCTTCTTGAGGTTGATCCATATTGATGCAACTCTTTGCACTTGTCTTGATCAACCTTCAAGCTCCTTCTTTCTTCATGATTCCAATGGCACAAATCCCTTGGACATTTCTTCATACCTTGAGACCAACACATGCCCAAGCGATGCCAATGGACAAACCTACAAGTGAAACTCAGTTTACACATTAGTCCATAGAGATTGTCATTAATTACCAAAACAACACATGGGGCAAACATGCCCTTTCAATCTCCCCCATTTTGGTAATTGATGACAATCCCTTAGAGAGGGTTTAAATATAACAATTAACGACCAAAGCGGTTGCCCCAATATCAAATACTACACAAGTATGTGATGTTGGTACAACCACAATATAGAGAGCAAACTCCCCACAATCTATGCATGTGTGATGAACTTGAATTTCATTGCATAGATTGCCAACCGTTACCATTGGTTGAGTTTCCTCTATATATTCAACATGCAAAGCAACCACAAAGATGCAAGAGCATGAGAGGCAAATGCTTAATAACATAATCAAATCAAAGGCCAACTTCCCTTAAACCCTCCAAAACTTCTCCCCCATTGGCATCAATTGCCAAAATGGGTGAAAAGTTCTATACGGTCAATATAGTGAGAATTCCTCCAAAGGTGTGCATATGCACAAGTCAAATGATGAGTACTTGGGAGGAAGTAAAACTATATTGAGGACCCAAAGATTGCAAAAATACAATAAAAGGAAATAAACTTCAACAAATGAAGCGAGCAACCATAAGATCCAAAAGGACCAATTGAAAAACCAACAAATGATATCAAATGGAAACAACAACAAAAAATGTTTAAATGAAAATAGAGAAGCTCCCCAAACTTCGTGCAAAGTTTTAAAATACTTGTATTTGAATACAATATGCACAAATATGGAATCCTCGCTCCCCCATAAGCATTTAAACCATAAGAAATGAGAAAGAAGGAAAATGTGCACAATTAAATGAATTAGAGAAGCTCCCCAAAGATCGTGCACCAATTATAGTAATTGTATTTGGAAACAACGTGCACAACCATGGACTCCTCACTCCTCCAAACTCATCTAACAATGCACTCAAAGGTCAATAAATTTGGAAGCCACCGAAGAATCACAAAGAAAAAGAAGGTGGTTTCCAAGAAATGCAAAAACAACCAAAGAATGATCTTCTCTTGTGTGTGTAAATTTCTAGGTGGAAAATATCACAAAGACAAATGTCCACAAAGAAATATGCACAAACAAAATAGATACACATGAAAGCATATGAAAGGCAAAACGGAAGTCATAGAATATACTAATAAGATGTTTTGCTTGAAAGCATGCCTAGGGCTCAAATATATCTTATTGTTCATCGATGAGATCCAAACACCAACATATTCCATACATAACAACTATTACCAAGGGAATAAGGGGATATAATGCATATATGGAGAAAGGCAACAAGTATCACAAGATAGAAATCAACTTGGCAAAAAGACTCACTATTGCACATGAGAGATATTGAGGAAACGATATGCAACAAAATTGCTAGATTGACATATTTGGGATTGGTGAATCATGAGCATGATTTAGTATAGTCCCCATTATATGCACTCATCTCAACATACACACATTTGCAATAGAGAGAACTCTTGAAAGCCAAAGCAAGAAACCAACCATGGAAAGTTCACAAATTTATGCCAACAAGCAACCTACAAAAGGTTGGGAACAAGATGTGTAAGCATGAGAGTGAGATACTTGTTACTGAGATATAATTGGTAGGATGGAGAAGATATGAATTTGTTGATCATCCTAGCTTGCATCCAATTGACATGTAGACGCCACTTCTTCCTTGTTCAAGATACAAGCACCCAATCGATATCTCCAATGTACCTAAAACACAGATAAGTACACTACGATCCCCAAACAAATTGGGTCCAAAGTAGTTAGCGCAACTACAATACATAGGAGAGTCTCCACACAAATATGTGCATATTGATATGAAATTGAATTTCATGTACATCTTAGCCCATTAGGATTTGGTGG
Source organism: Avena sativa (assembly GCA_916181665.1). NCBI lineage: Eukaryota > Viridiplantae > Streptophyta > Magnoliopsida > Poales > Poaceae > Avena > Avena sativa. The sequence goes on along the minus strand of OV702297.1, from coordinate 386,445,933 downwards.
AGTTTCCCCTATATATTGGATCAAAGAAAGCAAGCATGACATAATATATACAAGAAGTAAATATGCATGCATAGACTTTCAAGAACCAAAAGGAGATACAATTTGAACAAAAACACCAAGTAAACCAATAAGACACACAAAAAGGTGTGACTCAAAAAAAGGTGTCCAAATTGTATCAAATAACCAAATCAACACATGAAAGGGAACAAGTTCAACAAATGAACTAGCAAGAGCCAAAAAAGATAAAAGATGGACAGAAATACCAAGGCTCAAGGATTTATCTCATCTTAAAAGATCAAAACAAGTGACAAAGAATGAGATAAAACCAACTCCCAAAGAGAGCAAGGTTCCAACAACCAAAACAAACTCTTCACACTTTTCATGATGGCACACAAAGTACCAACACAAAAAGGATCGAGCTTCCAAGCAAAAATGGATCAAATCAAGAAGCATAAAACAATGTTCTAGATAATATAGGAGAGCTCCCCCATAAGTAGAGCATTATATATAATTTTGCCTTTGAATGCAAAATGCCCACAAATGAGACCATCACTACTACCTACACTAAATAAAACATAAGGGAATACAAATAACATAAGAAGATCCACAAGAGGCAAGAAAAGCTTGGGAGAAAATAGAAAAAAAAAATTTGGCCAAAGATAAGGCAAATAAGAAAAGTCCAAAATGAATATGATCAATGAATTCTACCATATATCAAGTACTAATTGTCCAAGGACAAGAAGTAATAGGGATAATTTTCCCGAGGTAGTTTGCAAGGAAATCCAAGATCATATTCACACAAAGAAGCATATAACAAGATAGGAATTAAGCTTGATGCTTCAAAAGAGATTCTTGATTGCTTCAAATAGTCACACAATCACTAGTGATTAGATTAAATAGAATCAAGCGGTTCCCATGAGGATATATAGATCCAAATATGAGGAAACACATACCAAGAATCACTCTCACACACAAGATCCAAGAGATGAGCAATAAAACATCCAAGCAAATTGGAACTTGTATGAGCAAATGTGACACATAGGAACTAGATAATTCTCAATATCAAATCTAAGTGGCACTACCTCAAATGTCCACATTTTCTAGGTTTTTAATATTCACAAAGCATACAACTCCCCCATAATGTGATAAACCAAGAAATCTCAACAATATGCAAAATCAAAATAGAGGAATTAATGGACATTATGGAACTTGAGTTTCTCATGAGAGAGACATACCACATAGATACTAGATAATCATGCAATAAAACTACTAAGTGGTTTTCCTCATGTACACACATTTTAGGTTTGTGGAATGCCCAAGCATGACACTCCCCCAAAATGGAATAGTCCATTAATCCCTCACAAGAGCCAAATAAGATACCTGCTAGAAACAATAAAGGATCCAAACCAAGAAACACAAATACATGGTGTGCCAACCAACATACACAAATATACATAGGTCAATATAATTAAGTGGGAAGCACAACATGTACAAACACATGCAAGGTACAAAACCAACACATGCACAAGGGAGCAAGTAACTATAAATGTAAAGGATTTTAGCACAAGTTACCAGAAGGAGGAACATTGGATAAGGAATAGAAGCATGATAACCAATGACTTGACTTTGATAGCAAGAATATGATGAATATCCCTCAATTCTTCATAAGGTAGTCATGTCTTCAATTCCCTTCAAAACACCTATTGATCAAGTTTTAGCTTGTTGGTCCCCAACCAAGTTGGATCCTAAGAAGTTAGTCACAGTAGGTTTGGCCACCCAAATGGTTCTTCTCTTGACACCACTTTGGGCACCAACAAATTTGTCAAACCCATTGCCCATCTCATCCTTACGAAGAAAATAAGCATCATCAATCAAGATAGGATTAGATGAGGAGATACCCATGGTGCATGAGGAAGAAAGGTGCCCCTTCTCACGGCATATGTAGCAAGTTCTTCTCTTGCCATCTTTCTTCTTGGGAGGAGCTGCACCATGAAGAAGAGCTTGAGGCTTCTTGTGAAGTGGCCCATCTTGAGCTTGTGGAGGAGCTTGAGGCCGCTTCCCTCGTTGCTTCTCACTAAGAAGCTTCTTCTTAAATGGGCAATCCCTTACATGATGCCCTTCTTCCTTGCACTTTAAGCACACAATGTTGGCTGAATTCTTCACTTGACCTTGGCCCTTCTTATTGTTTCCCTTGTGCTTCAACAAGTTAGTGGGCTTGCTCTTGGTGTTGGAGTTGAATCCAAGCCCACTCTTGTCACCTGGGGGTCGTCGCACACTCAACATCTTCTTGAGTGTGGTATTCCATTCATGACACCTTTTCAAGTCATTCTTCAAAGAAGTGACTTGAGCCTTGAGCTCTTTGACTTCCTCTACATGGTTAGTATCAACAACAATACTAGAGGAAGTAGAAGCTTCATTGTTAGAGCAAAAAGTCAAGGAATGCAATTCATCACAAGATATAACATGGTTATGAGTGGATGAATTACAAGGACTAGCACATGGCAATATAACATTAGGAGTAGATGTAGTGCTAATGTCCACATGAGGCCCACTAGATGTTACCTTTGACACAATGGCCTCATGAGCTAACCTTAGCCTACCATGGGAGACTAGAAGATCCTCATGCGAGCTTGAGAGCTTGGTATGACTTTCTTATAATTTACCATAGTTGCTAGTTAGCAAAGCAAGTTGAGCCTGTAGCTCAACATTCTCCTTCAAGATAGATGCTTCACAAGAAATAGAATTAGTAGCACAAGCATCATCATTTAAGGCAAGATGTGAGGGCAACTTGGAAAGCTCTTTAGAATATGAAGCTTTAAGTTGATCATGTGACTCGGTGAGTTTGATGAGCTCACCCTTGATGACCCTATAGCCATTGTTGAGGTGCTCAAAATCCTCAAGGAGATTGGCATAAGCAACTTCAAGTTCATCATTTTTAATTTGAAGGGCACTTGCCACCTCAAAATCTCTACCATGAGATTTCTTCACTCTACATAGCTCTAGAGCAAAGGTCTCCTCAAGAGATTTCTTAGTGGTTTGTTCCTCTTCAAGAGCTTCATTTAGGTTGGCAATGTCATTAGCATACTCACGCTCAAGACTACCCATTTTGTCAATAGTATCCTCATGCTCATCAATAAGTTGCCTACTTTCTATAGCATAGGTTAATATCTCAATGAAAGTAGTGCAAGCATTTTTTTATTTGGATGAAGAGCACGAAGGACTAGACCCCCTTCTCTGTTAAAGAAGCAACATCATCATCTACTTCATGATCAACATTCACATCATCATGAGATATATTGGGATCCAAAGGAGAGGTTACCTTTGAACCCTTAGCCATGAGGCAAAAGTGAACATTGGGAGAAGATGATGACGGGGGAACACATGAAGCTCCAATGGAAACCTTGCCTTGTCCCACACATTCTTCAATTTCCTCTACATGGTTAGCAACACAAGTACTAGAGGAAATAGAAGCACATTTATCATGGCAACAAGGCAAAACAAGCATATCATCATGAGACATATTCAAGGCATTTCTACATGATATGCAAGGGCAATCAATACTAGGATGTAAATCACATGTGGTCCTACAAGTGTTCATGCCCAAAGATACAACATTGCAATGAGATAGAGACAAAGGATCATGAATGGAAATCTCACTATCTACATTGCAAGTTCTATCACCACTCACCATATCATTACCTTGATATAACTCATATGTTGGTGAAGTGGAAGAAGATGAAAACTCATCGCGACCGGAGGTGGAGGGAACACAATCATCCTCATTAAGCTTGGACACATCATATTTTGCTTGAATCTTGGTCCATATATCATGAGCGTTCCGGAAAGGCATGATTGAAGAAAGAACTACAAAGCTCACAACATTAACAAGAAACTTAGATGCTTGAGCTTCGAGATAAGAGTTTGTCTCCTCCTCCAAAGATAGATTTTGGGGATCCTTAGGAGGAGAAAAGCCCATATCTAGAATTCGCTCAATATTTGGGTCAATGACCCGGAAATGACTAAGCATGCGAAAACGCCAAACATCATAACTTGTGCCATCAAATGTAAATGTGTGAGAGTGCACTAAACCCCTAGGAGACATCTTTACTCTCGAGGCGGTGAAGCCTAAAAGCGAGAGACCTCGCTCTGATACCAATTGAAAGTACAAAGGAAGTCGCCTAGAGGGGGTGAATAGGCTTTTAAAATTATTAAGGTTTAGTCTCAAGTAAATGCGGAATAAAACTAACGTTTAAGTTATTGAGCACAAAACCTAGCCACTAAGTTCACCTAAGTGCACCAACAACCTATGCTAAGCAATACAAGCAACAAGGTGATAGCAAGATATAAGTACTTCAAGCACGATGGCTATCACAATGTAAAGTGCATAAGTAAAGGGTTCGGTTGAGAGATAATCGATGGACGCAGAGACGAAGATTTGTTTCCCGAAGTTTACTTCCAAAGAAGCTACATCTCTGTTGGAGAGGTGTGATGGCGCAATGCTCTCCGAACGCCACAAATGGCTCACCTCAAGGTGGTGGCTCGATTCTCACCCAACGCCACACAAGGCCTCACCCTGGATGCGGAATCACGCAACTCACCGACGCCACAAAAGGCTCACCCTATTCTCCCAAGTGCGCACCACAAAAGGCGGGCACTTGCTCCACTATGGGACGCTTGAGGGCGGTCACTAACTCGTACAAGCTTGGGGCTAACTCCACAACTCAATTGGAGGCTCCTAACAACAAAGCCACAAAAGGCTACAATGCCACAAAAGGCCAACAATGCCACAAAAGGCTACAAGACCACAAAAGGTCAACAAGACCACAAAAGGTTAACAAACCAACCACACAACCGTCTAGGGTTCCAAGGAACCCAAGAGAAACAAGCCCACAAGCTTGAACTCACCGAATCTCCGAGGAGAACTCAAACCTATGCACCAAATGCAAGGGCAAGTCCTTCTCTCCCAAATTCCAACAAAGTTACAAAAGCTATTGAAGGAATAAGGGAGTAAGAACACAAGAGGAGAACACAAAACTCTCCAAGATTTAGATCCCAATGATTCCTTCACAAAGAAGGGATTTGACTTGGGGGGATTGTAGATCTAGATATCCTCTCACTTTTCCCTCAAAAAGATGTAAGAATCATGGGAGGGAGAGGGAGTAAGAGAGCTCAAATAGGTCAACAATGGTGGGCAAAAAAGATCTCAAAAGATAGGTAACCATTGGGGAAGAAGCCCTCCTTAAATAGGACAAGGAAAAACTGACCCTTTGGGCCAGATTCGCGCCCCACCGGAACTTCCGGCCCCCCACCGGAACTTCCGGCAAATAGAAATACAAGTTACTGAACCTGACCAGAACTTGGGTCGGAACTTGGGCTGAAACTTCCGCTCAAGCAAAAACGCAGGATAGCATTGCACGAAAACTTCAATAACTTTTGATTCCGGACTCCGTTTTTGATGATCTTGGGCTCGTTTTGAAGAGAACGAATTTTTTTACAAGATTATGCAAAGAAACATTATAGTACAGCATGGAAGGATAAAACCAAATGGAGAAAGGTAAGACCTCTCTAGAAGCGATGAACTGGTAAAACCCCCAAAACCCAAAACATAAGAAGTTGAGCTTGGAAACTCCGATTGGGATGAAACCAATTTTGTTGGAAAGATAAAAACAAGTAGAATCCAACAAACGGTGAAATATTGGATACCACCAAGGGAGACAATATCAATTATATATATGTGAGATATCTCCTAAGGTGTGGAGCCAGAAAAACTTGCAAGATCAAAAACCGCAATAAGATATGCAAGGTAAATCCTTAGACGATGAACTAGAGCTTGATATGATGATGACCACAAGCTCTAGATCCTCTCATAGACAAGAACCAAATAACAACCAAAAAAGATGATGCTATGAATGCAAAGGTTTGAGCTCTCTCCGAACGATGCAAACGAGACACCCGCTTGAGAGCCCTCTTGATAGTACGGCTATCTATCCTAAACCCGGTCTCCCAACTAACAACACGAGACCGGCAAAAGAGAAGCCCTATCAAGAACATAGCTTTACCTTGAGCATCCCACTTGAACTTGATGTAGACCGTCTTGTTCTTCTATAGTGGGAACACCTTTCTTGTTTGCTCTTGCTTGATAAAGATGAAAACTTGCAAATTGCTCCCCCATACTCCATGGGGAAACCTCTTCTTTGAACTTGTATTCATCACTCCATGATCACGAGGATGACAAGCTTCAAGCATGAGATCTTCTAGAGATGGAGCATCTTGAGCTTGCCCTTCTTCATCCCTTCTTGAGGTTGATCCATATTGATGCAACTCTTTGCACTTGTCTTGATCAACCTTCAAGCTCCTTCTTTCTTCATGATTCCAATGGCACAAATCCCTTGGACATTTCTTCATACCTTGAGACCAACACATGCCCAAGCGATGCCAATGGACAAACCTACAAGTGAAACTCAGTTTACACATTAGTCCATAGAGATTGTCATTAATTACCAAAACCACACATGGGGCAAACATGCCCTTTCAACTTCCAAGACTCAAGAAAACTCTTGGGTTATCTCCCAACAAGTACTTTTCTTTAACGCCTTTAAGTTAGGCATAAAAAGAAAGAATCAAGTATTTTCAAATGAAGAAGCATTAACTCTCTTGCTCCTACCTTTCTTACCTTTCTTCTTCTCTTTAGGGAATATATGATTGCTTACTGGAGGAGAAAAATGCATAATGCCTTTTCCCACATCTATTATTGCTCCAAGGTGTTTCATCAGGGATCTTTCGAGTGTAATCTGTCCTTTTCCTACACATTCAATAACAAGATAATCAGTAGACACCATTTTCCCTGAGATTTTTGTAAACACACCTTCAGCTATTCCAATGGGTAATAAAGTTGCATTATTGGTAAGAGATATTTCTTCTCCTTCTTTAGAAAGTCCCCAAAGACTCAAAGACTCATAGATATCTTTAGGCATAAGGCAAAATTCAGACATGATATCACAGCGAGCATCAAAAGTTGCACTATTTATAGAAACTTTGATTGTAGGAAACTACTTTGAAGGCTCATAACTTATTGGAACATAACCATGGTGCTCTTTGAGTGTGTGATAGCAACTGTTCAAAGCAGCAGTACTGGACTCAAGAGTGTTCAACCTAGCATAAATGTCTATAAAAGAAGAATCAGATTTGCCAGGCATATTATAAATTATAATCTATCTCTTATAGAATCTAAAGCTTCGTCCTCAGTACAATAAAAAATATCTTTCTCAGCTATAGCATCCAAATCATATCTATAACAAAGAGCAATACCATGGTAGAAACTATTAATAACCAAGCTAAGACTCATTTTAGGCTTAGTTTCCCTTTGTAAAGCAGAGATTCTAGACCAAGCTTCTTTGAAACTCTCTTCACTTCCTTGCTTGAAAGTAAAGATCATTTCCATAGGTGAAACAGGGATTGGACCAAAACCAAACATGGTAGCAACTAGAGCAGGAACTAATTTTTTTTGTGTTTTTTATAAGGGAAAGCAAACCAAACTAAACTATTTTTTTGGAGTTTTGATAAAAAGAGGCAAACAAAACCAAGCAAAAGAAACTAAGCAAAACAAAAACAAAATAAAGAGAAAGGTTGAGAAGGACTCCCCTTGTGAAGACGTCCTTAGCCTCCCCAGCAGCGGCGCCAGAAAACTTGTTGGTGGCGCCTGAGAGCGCTTTGTCGGGAAACCCCAAGAGCAAGGTGTGAAGAGCACAACAACAAGTCTTCCCTCATTAAGAAACCAAGGTTATCGAACCAGTAGGAGGAAGGAAACATCTCAAAGGTGTTGCAAGCAACTTGGAGACCTGCACAACACAAACTCAAGACTTTGCCCCAACGAACAGTGAGGTTATCAATCTCACCGGTTGTTGTAACAAAGGATTAACTGTATGGTGTGGAAGATAATAGTGGTTTGCAGAAAGTAAATAGTAACAATGGAAGATGTATCAATGGTAAAGATTGGACCGGGGTCCATAGTTCACTAGAGGTGCTCTCCTTAGATAAACAAACATGGCATGCTGGGTAAACAAATTATAGCAGGGCAATTGACAGGACTGAGCAAGGCATAACAATGCAATACTAGACATTCATGATCCTATGAGATTCGATTGGGCAATAAAACAAGATACATAGACCGCCATCCAACTGCATCTATGACTAGAAGTCCACCTTTCGGTTATCATCCGAACCCCCTCCCATATTAAGTTGCAAGCAATAGACAACTGCTTTAAGCAAAGTGTGTAAGGTAAACAACCCACTTGTTCCATGAACAAGAGACAGTTGTTTTCTCCCTAGTGGCAATAACACATATACAACCTTAGAGATTTTTGTCACTTCCCTTAGATTAAATAGAGGCATGAACCCACTATCGAGCATAAATACCCCCTCTTGGAGTCACTAGCAACTACTTGGCCAAGATAGCTGCTAACAACAGAGAGCATGCAAGATCACAAATAACACATACATGATAGAATCAATAAGACAAAACCATTAATCAATCTGACATAGTAATCTCAATATCCATCGGATCCCCGCAAACACAACATGTATAATTACAAATAGATGAGATCTTGATCATGAACGGAGCTCACAAGATCTAGACATGAAAGCACAAAGGAGGATATACAACCATCTAGCTACTACATGGACCCATAGTCCAAGGTGGAACTACTCACTCTTCATACCGGAGGCTGGCATGATGAAGAAGAAGGCCTTCGGGATGATCTCCCCTCCGGCACAGTGCCGGTAAGAGCTTAAAATCCCCCCGATCTAGGGATGGTGGTGGCGGCGGATACAGACGGTTTCGTGGAATATTGATCGGGTACTTAGGATTTAGGCATCAGGGGATTCTTATAGGCGAAGAGGGAGGCCGAGGGGGTGCCCGAGGTGGCTGCACCCCCCCAGGCGCGGGGTGGGCCATCCACTTGGCCTGGGGGTGTGGCCCCCTCGAGGCCCTCCTCCGTGTCATCTTCTGGCTCCGTGTTCCCCACGGTAAAATATTGACTTTGGCTTTTGTCCCGTCCAATTTCAAAAATATTGATTTTCTGCCTTTTTGGAACCAAAAACATACGAAAACAGGCAACTGCCACTATGGCATCTTTTTAATAGGTTAGTACCAGAAAACATATAAAAACACCTCAAAGTGTAGACAAAGCAAAGCAAAGTAGATACTAATCAAGCATGGAACATCAAAAATTATAGATACGTTTCCAACGTATCAAGGCACGCGAAGACGACGATGTTTTACTGAGTTCCTCCCTACAAGGGAGTATGTATTGTTGGAGGGGTGGACGGTACTAAGACCACCAACGCCACAAGAGGCTTCACCCTATTCTCTTGAGCACCCACCGCACGGCAAGCACCCGATCCATAATGGGACACTTGAGGGCGGTCACCAAACCCGTACAAGATTGGGGCAATCTCCATAACTTAATCGGAGGATCCCAATAATCACCATCATGGCCACTAACTTGGGGAGAGCTCCAAAACTTAATTTGAGGCCCCAAGAACTCACCACAAAGGCCACACATCCATCTAGGGTTCCAAGAACCCAAGATAAACAAGCTTCTTGATTTCACCAACCAAATCCTCTAAGGAGAACTCAAACCGAAGCACCTAATGCAATGGAAAGTCGTTCACTCTCAAATTCCACCAAAGCTACAAAAACTATTGGGGGGATGAGAGAGGAAGAACACAAGAGGAAAACCACACAATTCTCCAAGATCTAGATCCCAAGATATTCCCCTGATACGTCGGAAACGTATCTATAATTTTTGATGCTCCATGCTTGTTTAGTACCTACTTTGCTTTGCTTTTTCTACACTTTGAGGTGTTTTTATATCTTTTCTGTAACTAACCTATTAACAAGTTGCCACAGTGCTAGTTGCCTGTTTTCTTCTGTTTTTTGGTTCCAGAAAGGTAGAAAATCAATACTCTCGGAACTAGAAGGGACAAAAGCCAAATTCAATATTTTACTGGGGACACGAAGCCAGAAGACGAGATGGCGAGGCGAACCAGGGCCACCACACCCCCTAGGCGCGGGTGGGCCCAACCCGCGCCTGGGTAGGGTGTGGTCCCTCCGGCCGCCTCCCAGCCTCGCCTCTTCGCCTATAAGAAGTCCCCAATGCAGAAACCCTAGGCACCCGATCAAAACTCCACGAAACCTTTTGTATCCGCCGCCACCATCGTCCCTAGATCGAGGGGATCTGAAGTTTTTCCTGGCACCCTGCCGGAGAGGAGATCATCCCAAAGGCCTTCTTCTCCGGTATGAAGCGTGAGTAGTTCTACATTGGACTACGGGTCCATGTAGTAGCTAGATGGTTGTATCTCCTCCTTGTGCTTTCATGTATAGATCTTGTGAGCTCTGTTCATGATCAAGATCTAATCTATTTTTAATCATGCATGTTGTGTTTGTGGGGATCCGATGGATATTGAGATTACTATGTCAGATTGATTAATGGTTTTGTCTATTTGATACTATCATGTCTGTGTTGTTTGTGATCTTGCATGCTCTTCGTTGTTGGTAGCTATCTTGGCCAAGTAGTTGCTAGTGACTCCAAGAGGGGGTATTTATGCTCGATAGTGGGTTCATGCCTCTAGTTTCCAAGGGAAGTGACAAAAATATCTTCAGTTATAGATGTGCTGCTGCTACTAGGGAGAAAACAACGATCTCTTATTCATGGAACAAGTGGATTGTTTACCTTACACACTTTGCTTAAAGCAGTTGTCTGTTGCTTGCAACTTAATACTGAAGGGGGTTCGATTGATAACCTGAAGGTGGACTTCTAGTCATCGATGCAGTTGGATGGCGGTCTATGTATATTGTTGTATTGCCCAATCGAATCTCATAGGATCTTTTTGTCTGGTATTGAATTGTTATGCCTTGCTCAGTTCCTGTCAATTGCCCTGATGTAATTTGTTTACCCTTCATGCCATGTTGTTTATCTAAGGAGAGCACCTTTAGTGAACTATGGACCCCGGTCCAATCTTTACCATTGATACATCCTCCACTGTTACCTTTTTACTTGCTGCAAACCATTACCTTTCACACCATACGTTTAATCCTTTGTTACAGCAAACCGGTGAGCTTGACAACCTCACTGATTCGTTGGGGCAAATTCTTGAGTTTGTGTTGTGCAGGTTTCCACGTTGCTTGCAACACCTTTGAGACGTTTCCTTCCTCCTATTGGTTCGATAACCTCGGTTTCTTACTGAGGGAAAAATTGCTGCTGTGCTCATCACACCTTCCTCTTGGGGTTTCCAACGAAGCGTCCCACGACAAGTGCTGGGCGCAATCAAGTCTTTTCTGGCGCCGTTGCCGGGGAGGCTAAGGACATCTTCACAAGGGGAGTCCTCCTTAACCTTTCTCTTTACTTTGTTTTTAGTTTGCTTAGTTTCTTTTGCTTGGTTTTATTTGCCTCTTTTAAAAAACTCAAAAAAAAGTTTAGTTTGGTTTGCTTTTTATTATAAAAAACACAAAAAAGTTAGTTCCTGCTCTAGTTGCTGGTCTGTCATTGCCTTGCTTGGTCATGCTTTCTATCAATGGATGGTTTCTTTGAAACTAGTTCTTATTGGCAACGTGGGTTCACGGAAGAATAAAATTATTATTATAAGGAACACCGTTTGTCACAAAAAGGGAAACACTTATGGGAACAAATTGATAAGTTGAATACTATTGCTAGAGAGGTGTGCTCTACTTATAATGTTACCTATTGCTTTGATAAAGCTTGTTGCTGTAGGAGGTATAAACACCTCCCTTTTCAATGTGAGTATAATGATAATTTTACCATATCCTCTTATGTTAAAGGAAATTATGACTTTTATGATGTGGAACAAACTGAAGAATTTATTGCCTTCAAGGGTGCATTTGAACTTGCCAGTTTGCTTGAAAATACTGATGATGCACCTTATAAACATGAGGTTTATGAGATACTTAATTTTTTCTTTGATAATTACAAGGATGAAAATGGCTATATTCTTAAATATTTTAATAGATGCTTTCCACAAATGGAAGAGACTAATGCCTTGTAGGAGCCTATGGAAGAAGAAATTGTTGAAACTGGAAGCTCGTTAGATAAAAAAGAGGAGGAGAGTGATGAACAAAAGAAGGAAGAATGGATTATCTACCCATGCCTACCTTCTAATGAGAGTAACTCTTTGTCCCTTACATTATTTGATTGTCCCCCATGCTTACCAAAGAAGTATGAATGTTATGTTCCTGTGGATCCTTTTGAAATATCTACTTTGGGTAAAACCTGTGAAGGTTTTAGTGCCACTGTTTTTGAGCTTAATAGAAATTATGTGATTGTAGCTCATGAAAAGCCTGCTTTATGTGATAGCTATATTGTTGAGTTCATGAGGCTACTGAAAATTATTATGAGAGAGGAAAATATGGTTGTAGAAGTTTTCATGGTACTGAAACACCTCTCTATGTGCTGAAAGTTTTGAAGTTACTCTTGTTTCATCTTCCTATGCCTGTCACTTTGTTCTTTGTGAATTTATTTACATACAAGATTCCTATGCATAGGAAGTGGGTTAGACTTAAATGTATTTTGAATTTGCTTCTTGATGCTCTATTTTACTTCAATTCATATTTTATATGTGAGCATCTTCTCAAACTATCATGCTTAACTTAAAGGCGTTAAAGAAAAAAGTACTTGTTGGGAGATAACCCAAGAGTTTTATTGAGTCTTGGAAGTTATTACTTCAGTAATGACCTCTCCTTATCCTTTTTTTTTGCTTTTTGTGCCAAGAATGACCTCTAATGAGAGGGAAGTAAGATTTGGGGAGTTGCTGTCCTGAAGCAGATTTCTGTCCTCCACCATAAAAATTCGTGAGGAGTCAATGTAAGTCGGATTGCGCTGAAAATTTACGAATAAATCCCACAGTATGCTAGCTAACTTTAGTTAGTTCAACACTTTTTGATTTGAGCAACATAAAACTTTCAAAAAAATCGGTTTCTACCTGCTGGTCTGTTTTGACAGTGACGAGGTTTGATCTCATCAATGCCCATTGTTATGGACTTAGGTTTTGGAGAAGATGGGGATGTTGGAGATCGTGGAACGGTTAGCAAACAAGCAACACGGGGACACAAAGTTTACCCAGGTTCAGGCCCCTGGAGGGAAAACCCTACTCCTGCTTGTCTGCTCTTGATTACGGCGGAACCGAAGGTTACAGGGGTGCGCAGATGCAATCTGGCGTGGAGGTGTGTATGCGAAAGTATGAGTCGAGAGATCTAGGTCGTGCTCTCCTGGCCTTTATATAGACTTAGGCAGGTCCCGAGCATAGACCTAGTTGGTTACAGGTTCTAGGGTTTTACCCCTTTGAATTTCCTATCTACTCTAGTCTTGCTCTCCAAGGATCCGAAGGCGTCATGGGCCTGGGCCACCCGAAAGTCTTCATGGGCCGGCGTACATTTGCCGTGGGCCTTCCTTGGGCTGGACTAGGTACGCTGAGATCATGCACCCGCGGGGTATAACCATGTCAGTAGCCCCCGAGTGATCAGTCGAATCGTAGGTTCGGCTGAGGACTCTTCAATCTTTCGGGTGCAACTATGTATTTCAATAGTTCATGTGTAGGGATTGTTGATGCGTGTGCCTGACTCACCCGACGGATCAGGGTCAGTTAACTGTCTTAGGACGAAACAACACGATCTTCCTCAGGTTCGATCCCTCAACTCGAACCTGGAACATATGCTGGTGTAATTCGACTCAGGCCACGGAGGACTTACAGGAGTGGAATTCCAGTGATTTTAATTGATGTACCCAACGCGTCCGTCGGGATTTTTCATCGCGCCTGTTGGCACGGGTTCATACTTAGCAGAGCGCAGTCGTGTGCGTTGCCAGGCCATCAGATGATATCTGTAGGTCTTATCTTTGTGTCGCAGACACAGCATCCGAATGTTTGTCACCGCGGAGGTGTTTCGGGTGGCCAAGGAGATCGTTGCTCAGTCAGCATTTTGTTGGGGCAGAGTTGCCGAAAAGTTTTTGCATGCAGATCCGAAAGATCGCAGTCGAAGAATTCATAGGGTGCGCGACCAGCGCTCCCTATGGGAGTAGCCCCCGAGTGTCTGTTCGAGTCATAGACTCGGGCGGAGACTTTAGTTCAAACATTGTTCAGTTGTTAAGTCAGTAGGACTCAAAAAATTTCGGATGCTTAAATCCATCCTCCCTATGGGAGTAGCCCCCGAGTCCGTAGTGGAGTCATAGACTCGACGTAGGACTCGAAGAAACAGCACATTTTTATTCATCCTTCGGGTGCGCGGCCAGCGCTCCTAATAGGAGTAGCCCCCGAGTATTTAGTCGAATCATTGATTCGAGTGAGTACTCTTAGCTTTGAAGCCGAAGAACTTGTAGTTGTTGCTAGTATAGCTTTTGATGACATCAGTGCTGACGATCAATGACCTCAAGCGTCTGCTGCGTCAGAGATGACTGGATTGGACGGACGTGGGTCCCACTTGCTGACCTTGAATTGACCGGTCACGCGTGGCGTGGAGATAATTACGGCGTCTCCTCGATTTCTGTGCGTAGTGGATGGCGTGGTAACGACGGTTCGTTGTAATGCTGACACGTGTATGGCCAGATCTATCGTTGGCATTAGGTCTTCTGGATGGACGGCTGCCATGCATCGTCCTCGTCGTTATAATCATTGGGGAAAGTTGTAGTTTGTTTTCACCGCATCAGTTCTTGTTTTCACTGCCTCCTTGTGCTCCAGCGATTCTTGCTGCGCGCTGGAATTTCCTTCCACATTTCCATCTTCCCTTCTGCGCTCTCACCGCCGGCGCCACCGTAGCGCGATAGGGAAATCGAAGAAGTCATCATCTGCGGTTGGTACCAGCACCGCCGGAGGAAAGAAAGGCGCCACCGCTACCCGTGTCACCGACGGTGGTTGGCGGCGATCAGAGACGCGGGAGAGTGATCTCCGCAAGCTTCGCGAGCGGGGCTTGATCCCGCAGGATAGGGAGGCCGTCAGACTCCCCGACAACGAGGTAATCCCCCATCCCCCCGCTGGGTATCAGGTTATGTTTCTCGCCTTCGTTATGCGTGGGTTTTCCTTTCCAGTCCACAACTTCCTCCGTGGGCTGCTCTTTCTCTATGGCATCCAGCTGCATCATCTTTCGCCCAATTCTCTCCTTCATATTGCTTGTTTCATCACTTTCCGCGAGTGTTGGCTCGGCATTGAGCCGCACTTTGGCCTCTTCCGGAAAATTTATTCCGCGAAGAGGCAGTCTGGTTCGGATGGTGTTTATCCCATTGGGGGTTGCATCATCTCCCTTAGTCCCAATCTGCTTTTCTTTTCCTTTTCCATGTCCGAATCTGTCTAGTACTAGCGGAGGCGATGGTTTTATATCCGCGACTCCGTAGTGCCTGGGCAAGATTTTGGTCTTGTTCCTTTTGACCCCTCCCAAAAGATTGAGCCAAAAAGGTCTTGGAAAAACAAGGTCTTGGATGGCGAGGAGGCGGAGATAGAGGCCCTTTACCGTCGGGTGGAGGATCTCCAATTGATTCCGGAGAAGGAAGTGAACAGCGTGGATATCATCCGCACGTTTCTCGAGCGTCGGGTGCAGCCTCTCCAGGCTAGGGCGCACCCGATGTTTCTTTATTCTGGGCGCCGTGATCCGACGAGGGTTTCGGCTGAGAAAATCTCCGAGGGGGATCTTGACAGGACCCTTTGCTCGCTGCTGAAGTTCAAGGCCGGAGAGAAAATCCCGGGGAAGTCGCTAACTCCGCCGTTTTCTTCGACGTTGGCTGTTCCACAGGTGTAGATTCGTGCGCGTAGCGCTTTTTGTCGACTGCGTATTTATTTTCCTTTGTTTGCTGACGAAGTCCCTTCTTGTTTGCAGAGCTTCAAGGTGCCGGGCATGGTGCCTCCATTGCCCGAATTATTTCCGGATGCGCCGGATAATGACGTGGTGGATTCCGTGTCCGAACTGCCTTCGGCGCGATCTCCGGCTGAAGATGCCGACGAGTCGAGCGAGGATCATACACGCAAACGATCACGGAGCTCCAGCGAGTCTTCGGATGCCTCGACTCCTCCGACTCCCAGAAACCCTCTATGATCGGTGAATTACGCTCCTAGTTACAAGCCTGGATGAGCGGAAATGGTTAAAATAGTACGGTGGGGCCCAAATGCCACTCACAGGTAGACCTTTCGGCCGTCCTAACCATTTCCAAACATCGGGACAAGAACGGGCGGCGTAATCGGCAGGCGAAGGGATCAACTACATACACAAATGAGTATGTATGCAAGCCACCATACAATGGTTCTCAGAGTCATTCCATCTAAAAAGAAAGGAAATATAGCAACGCCATATGGCAAGATCCAAATATCCTAGATAGATATAATAGTTTAGGATATCTCCTCATACATCAAACATCAGAGTATCAAGCGGAAGCGGAAAACAAGATCCGAGTACGGATAAGAAGCAAATCGGCATAAGATGCCCATAAATAAACACATCCCGCCCACAGATCTCACGGATTCCCGTTCCCGGAATCTCTACACCGAATGATCGTTGCCCACATCGTCCGTCTCCTCCACCCAGTATCCTTCTTGCGAGTTTACCTGTTCATCTGAATCAAAAAAATTATCGTGTGAGACCCTAGGGGTACTCAGCAAGTCTTTATGCCTCTAAAGGGGACACAACCTGGGGTGACGCAATTGCAGCAAAAGATAAACCCTAACAATTCTAAAGATACTCGCTAACCATCCGCCTAACCAGAGATGGACGGATATCCGTGAAATAATAACAACAGTTATAACGGTAATATTAACAGATCCATCCTCCTCCTCGCTTACCGACGAGGAAGCGGACGAACAACCCCCCATCCGTTGGCCGTTTTATTATCCATTCCATGAGTGTTGCACTATTTACTAGTCAGGTACTTAGTCAAATTAAAAGCGGTACTTTAGTTATAGTTGTCTATGATCGAGAAACTGTGCTCCAAGTCGTCCATAACCGCGGACACGGCTTTCAGAAAGTTTTACCCTACAGGGGTGCACAAATAGCAACACACACTCGATCAACCTCGGAAAAACCAAATCAAAACCCAACGAGGCAGTCACGACAAAGCGATCACAACATTCAGAAATATTTCAGGGGGCCACCCCATTAAGCTACCCGCAACGAAGTTAGCCGACTCCGAGACGGACTCAAGGTTTGCGTCAGTGGCTGTAAACGACTGGGAACCCGAAAATGTGACTGGGCTTGTCGATATCGCGAAAACACTCCGCTTCCCTAAACAGTACAGGTGCAGTACCTCGCACAATTTTAAATAAAGCAGTAAAGCATGGCATAAGTACATGATAGTAAATAAAACCTCAAACTAATTTGTGGCCCCAAGAAATAAGAATGAATCAAGCTCTGGCTCAGGGGGGTTCATAAGCCTCCCGGATATGGATAGCGCGAATATTCAAGGAACAGGAATCAAGTACTCGGGGTCCTACGGGACACAAGTGAGCCTGAAAAACCAAATAGCAAATATGGCTCACCGATGCCACTTTCATTAGTTATCCCATTACTACTCAGATTAAGTTGTATAGGTACCTTGTTATCCATCAGACACTCACATACCCTACACATGTTGTTCTACGACTCGCATGGCTCAAACAACTCCTGTAGTAATGGCTCATGGGATGGAGGAACAAGCTTCGGTGGGGTTTAAAAGTAAAGGCTATGCAGTACTTGGGATTCAGTTTAATGCAATCGCGACTCAATGATGCAAGAATAAGATAGAGGCAATAGGTACTATATGTATGCAAGCATGTGGTAGTGCTTGCCTGGCAGCTCAGTTGAAGCGAGAGAAGGATCTGGGTAGTGCTCCTGGGTCTCTTGGTATATCCCCTGCTCAGCGTCTATTCGAAGAAGAACCAAACAAACAAGGGCCAACATAAATAAAGTGCACAAGCATATGAATAAATGCGACAAGCAAACAATCATGCCATGATGAATGATGCACAATTTGCATGGCAATAATGTAGCATGGCATGGGTGAGGTGTAGAATACAAGAATTAAGCATTTTATTGAGTTTTAGTCATATTTTATACTCAAATAAGTTGCTGTATACTTTATATTTATATGATGCATGCTGCAAAACAGAACAAGGAATGCATAAACAGAAAGGTCTCGTCGAGCTAATCATTTTAGACATATCATTTGTTAAATTTGGAGTTATAAAACAAAAGTTATTAATTAATTAAGGTAAAGGGCAATTTATTATAATTTTAATCAACTCGAAATTTTAAATGTTCAAAAATATATTTTGAAGGGCATATTTGAATTCCTCATATTTTTCTGATTTGAAAACATATATTATTTGTATTATTTGGATTTGTGTTTTAAAAGTTATTTAAAAACAGAATTAAAATTTGAATTTGAATTAATTTGAAAAAGGTTTAAATTAAAACAGGAAACAGAGAAAACCTTTTGTTACTCGGCCCAGACTTAGCCACAGTCAGTGACAAGTGGGGCCAAGCTGACCTGGCGAAACAGCGCACAGAAAGGGGTTCCTCACCGCGGCTGCTGCCAGCCACAGAGGCCGACAGGTGGGGCCAGGGCCACAGGGGTCCACGTGACAGAGGGGAATACCGACGTGGCTGGCAGGAGGGGGGGTACCGGACCGCGGGTTGAGGCTAAGATACTATGGGGGGGTCTTTGCAAAAGGCCGGGGAGGCTGACTGGTGGGCCACGAGGTACCGCGGTTAGAGCGAAACGCAAAAGAGGGGGTTTTCTGTAAAACGACACGGCTCGCACTGTGCTTCTTCTCTAAATTTACTGACGATAGATCGATGCCGAACGCGTCGGAGCGCGGCGCGGGTACTCGAACCCGTGACGCGGGGCACCTGCGCTGAGGTGTGGAGCCAGTGCGGTATGGGTAAGGAGGGTGACAGAGGGGCGGATGGCGGCTGGTTAAGCCGTCTGCGAGGCGCAGCTGCGAGCAGACGATAGCGCCGCCGGCGCATGCAGTGTGTTCGGCTAAACGCGCGGCGAGGACAGCATGTGGCGGAGAGGGAGAGGATGTCTGGGGGGTCCAAAGGCTCACCGTGGGGCGGTCGGTGTAGGTGGTTCGGGCTGGGGAGCAGCCGATCGGCGAGGACGCAGGCGATCTGGAGCTAGGGTTTCTCGTCGGCCACGCGGTGCTGCGGCAGGTCCGAGGCTTCTCCTCCTCGCTGGCGTGGATGGGGCGATGCAGAGGGTCGCCTTGGTCTTCTCGATCACCTCCACAACAGGCACGCCGGCTAGAACGAAGAGGGACAGAGGTAGACGGCGGCGGCAGGCGTCGGGGTATGGCGGTGGTGGAGAGAGAGGGGAGGAGAGGGTAGGCTCTGGGGCGGATCTGGGATGCAGCAGGGGTGGTGGGGTGGAGGTAAAGAAGATAGGGAGAGGGAGGTGCCGTGCGGGAGTGGACGGTGGAAAAGGTGGCTCGGCCACCTTTTCTCCTCCTCCTTCACGTGCTCGGGTGGGGCTCGGCCAGGGCAGGTGCAGGGGGAGGCTTCCAGGTGGGGCAAGGTGAGGCCAGGGAGGCAGGGGAGGCTCGGGCTGGTGGGACATGCAGGCAGAGAGAGAGCTAGAGGAAGAGAGGGGGTAGGCTCGGTTAGGGTTGTACTAGGGTCGGGTTAGGGTTAGGTTTGGTAAGGGTTGGGGTGGGAGGTAGCTAGGGTGTGGCCAGGGAGAGAGGGTGGCCAGGTGGGTGAGAGAGGAGAGAGGCCGAGAGAGAGGGGTAGCTCGGGTTAGGGTTTTAGAGATAGGGGGTATGGGTTTAGATTAGGTATAGATTAGGAGAGAGGTTTAGAGAGAGAGGAGAGATGTGGTGTGGTAAACTTTTGACAAGATCAAGCATGATCAAAACAAGCTCAAGCAAGATATAGCCAAAAGAGAGAAAAGAAGAAAAGGTGGTGAGGTATGGATGGAGATGGTTATAGGGTTTTGGATGCTTGCATGCATCAAGCAAGATCAAGCATAAGAGGGGTAGAGAGAGGTATGGGAAAGATCCACTCAATGATTCAAATAAAAACCAAAAGGCTAGAATGTGGTGGTTCTTGCATGGCCCATGCAAAACAATTAATGCCATGCTTAATCTTGTGAAAACAATAATATCAACATGGCATTATTCTTATGCATTCCCAAATGTGGAATAAAGCCAAGCTAAAGAATTTAAAGGAAATTCCAGATGGAGTAGATGGAGATGATCACATTTGATTATAATTGGGACTTGCTAGTGTGTTTATTCCACTAGATGTGTAATAGTCCCAAATATACCCCAACATGATACTAACCCCAAAGCAACCCATATGGAAGCTAGGAAAAAGGTTCCACTCACAAGACATGCAAAGGTGGCCATGTGGCTCTCATATATCAATAATGTGAAAACAACATGATGCTAAGATGAGAGCATGTGGAAATAGAATTGGACCCATTCCAACCCACATGAGCTAGAGGTAAAACCCAAATAAAGTGCAAAGCTCACATTTAGTTGGATGGTGGAATTATAAGGTGGTGAAAGAAAGGTGGTGGAGTGGAATAAAAGATATGCCCCCAACTCAACTTGGGCATTAAACAATATATCAAGAACCAAATACAATATCAAGAGGCAAATACAATTTACAATGCATATGAGAGAAGAACCAACACAAAAAGGGTTTTATATGATGCTCAAATGCAAGGTGGCATGATGATATGAGCATGATATAATTATGATGCAACAATTATATATTTGAAGTAGCCATTATATTACTAGACCAAGTAGCATTACAATTGTTAGACAATTGGGATGCTACAACTCTCCCCCACTAAACAGGAATCTCGCCCCGAGATTCTAGGATGAAGAAGAAGACACAAAGAGGGTAGGATACTTGGCACGGAGCTCATCTTCACGTTCCCAAGTGGCTTCATCAACGGAATGGTGCGACCACTGCACCTTGCAGAACTTGATGGACTTGTTGCGAGTCCTTCTTTCTGCGACTTCAAGGATTTTTGTGGGGTGTTCTTGATAAGACATGTCCTCTTGGAGATTGATAAGCTCATGGTCCACGGTCCTGCCGGGATCCTTGAAGCACTTCTTGAGTTGAGAGATGTGGAAAACATCATGGACCTTGAGTTTTTCCGGGAGCTCAAGAGCATAAGCAACTTCTCCTCTTCTTCCACGAATTTTGAAAGGACCGATGTATCTAGGAGCCAGCTTTCCTTTGATACCAAAACGGTGCGTGCCTCTCATGGGAGTGACACGAAGGTAAACGAGATCACCAGGGACATACTCCATGTCCGTGTGCTTCCTGTCATAATTGCTCTTCTGGCGACTTTGAGCAATCTTCAGATTTTCAAGAATGATATGCACTTTCTCCTCCGCTTGAGTTACAATGTCAGGGCCAAACAATATTCTTTCTCCTGCACCCGACCAACCAATCGGAGTTCTGCATTTTCGACCATAGAGAGCCTCAAATGGTGCCATCTTTAGACTTTTCTGGAAGCTATTGTTGTAAGAGAATTCAGCATAAGGAAGACATTCTTCCCACTTCATGCCAAACGAGATGACGCAAGCACGAAGCATATCCTCCAGAATCTGATTGATCCTTTCAACTTGTCCTTGCGACTGAGGGTGGTAAGCTGTGCTGAAGTTCAACTTTGTTCCCAAAGCATTTTGGAAACTCTCCCAGAACTTGGAAGTGAAGATGCTTCCACGGTCTGAACTGATCTCGAGAGGAACCCCATACAGAGAGAAAATTCTGTTGATATAGAGCTCAGCCAACTGAATTGCAGAAATGGTTTCCTTGACGGGGAAGAAGTGAGCCACTTTAGAAAGCCTGTCGATGACAACAAAGATTGCATTGTTGCCCTTCTGCGACCTAGGAAAACCAGTGATGAAGTCCATCTCTACTTTCTCCCATTTCCATTCCGGGCGTTTCAATGGCTGTAGAAGACCGGAAGGTTTCTGATGGACAGCTTTAACTCTGCGGCAGACATCACACTCCGAGACATACTTGGCACAATATCGTTTCTAACCCGGCCACCAATATTGTGTTTTCAAGTCCATGTACATCTTTGTGCTGCCAGGGTGGATAGAAAGAACAGAATCATGCGCCTCCTTGAGAACTTGCTCTCTCAAACCCGGGTAGTTCGGAACAAACATCCGGTGTTCAAAGAAAAGCGTGCCTTGATCATCGACGTGGAAGGACTCGTACTTCGGAAGCTGGAGTTTGGAGATGATCTTTCTGGTGTACGGATCACCAAGCTAAAAGGAGCGAACCTTTTCTTCCAAGAGAGGAGTTGCCAGAAGGTTCGGGAGATACCCTTGTTCCACAATTTCAAGGTTGAGCTGACGGAATTCCTCGCACAAGAGAGGCTGTTGTTCTTCCATCATGAGGTTGTTGACATAAGCTTTGCGGCTGAGAGCATCGGCCATGACATTAGCTTTGCCCGGAGTGTAGTTGATGGTCAAATCAAAATCATTGATTGCTTCAATCCATCTCCTCTGCCGAAGGTTGAGATCAGGCTGAGTGAAGATATACTTCAGACTCTTGTGATCAGAAAAGATCTCACAACGGTTGCCAAGCAAGTAGTGCCTCCATACTTTCAAAGCAAAGACAACTGCTGCGAGCTCGAGGTCATGTGTAGGATAGTTGATCTCATGCGTCTTCAACTGACGGGAGGCATAAGCAACAACTTGTTTTTCTTGCATGAGGACCGCACCCAATCCATGCAAAGAGGCGTCACAGAAGATCTGGAAAGGCTTGGATGTGTCTGGAGGAACCAAGACTGGCGTGGAAGTGAGCTTCTCTTTGAGTGTCTCAAAGCTTGCTTGACATGCAGGAGTCCAAAGGTATTTCTTGCCTTTCTTGAGGAGATCGGTAAGAGGCTTCGCTATCTTCGAAAAGTTCTGAACGAAACGACGGCAATAACTAGCCAAACCAAGGAAACTCCGCACTTCTTTGACATTAACAGGAGGAAGCCATTCAACAATTGTCTTCACAGTTTCCGGGTTGACTGCAATGCCCTTGGCAGAGATGACATGACCAAGATAGGTTACTTGAGGCAGCCAAAACTCACACTTGGAGAACTTTGCATACAAGCGGTTCTCACGAAGCTTGTTTAGGACACACCGAAGGTGTTCTTCATGCTCTTCTCGTGACTTAGAATAGACTAGGATGTCATCCAGATAGACCACAACGAACTTATCAAGATACTCCATGAAAACCGAGTTCATGAGCCTCGAGAAGGTAGCAGGTGCGTTGGTGAGACCGAAAGACATGACCGTGTACTCATACAGGCCATAGCGGGTGGTGAAAGCTGTTTTAGGAACATCTTCCTTGCGAATCTTGATTTGGTGATAACCACTTCTCAAGTCAAGCTTAGAGAATACCACAGCTCCAGCTAGCTGATCGAAGAGATCATTAATCCGCGGAAGGGGATATTTATTCTTGATGGTTTTAGCATTGAGAGCCCGATAGTCAACACAAAGTCTATCAGTCTTGTCTCGCTTCTTCACAAAGATTGTTGGGCTACCCCAAGAAGAAGTACTATGTTGAATGAAACCCAACTTCTCTTGTTCATCAAGTTGACGTTTGAGTTCAGCCAACTCAGCAGGACCCATTTAGGACCCATTTTATAAGGCCGCTTGGAGATAGGAGCGGTACCAGGTTCAAGCTCAATTACAAACTCAACCTCACGATCCGGAGGCATACCTGGCAACTCTTCAGGAAAGACATCTGGGAACTCACAGACCACCGGAACACTCTGAATAGCTTCCATAGCATCAACATTCAGAGCCGCCAAAGAGAAAAGCTGAACAACAGGAGTCTGACTTGGAGAATAGACTATATGGCCTTCAGGAATCTTCAGAGAAACCGAGCGTTCAGCACAATCAATCACAGCTGCATTTGCTGTCAACCAATCCATGCCCAAGATGACATCAATGTCAGAATTGCCCAGAACAATTAAGGAAGCCGATAACGAAGAACCACCAATCTCAATTTGATTGCCATGGCTGATTTTAGAAGCTGCCATCTTTGCTCCAGGAGAAAGGACCATTAACCGCTTAAGGAGAGGATCCATAACTAACTCATTCTCATGTGCAAACTTGTGAGACACAAAAGAATGCGATGCACCAGAATCAAACAAAACTCGTGCAGGGACTGAGTTAACGGAAAGCATACCCATCACAACTCCAGGTGCATGCTCAGCTTGAGCGGCGTTGACACAGTTGGCACGAGCAACAGCAGACCCGGGCTTGGTGTTGATGTTGAGAGCCCGAGGTGGTGGTGCACGAACCATAGGAGAGCTTGCCGCAGATCTTGGAGGTGGTGGAGGAAGAGCTTTGTATTTCATCGGACAGTTCCAGTATTGATGCCCTGTGTCTCCACAAGTGTAACAAGCACCAGGTGGGCGTGGAGAAACGTAGCCAGGGACTCCGCCAGGCGCTCCAGGTTAGTGGTGGTTGTAGCCCCTGGGAGCAGCAGTGAGGAAGTTTGGTGGCCTTGCCGTGAAGCTTGAAGGTCTTGGTGGAGCCGGGAGCGACGGTGGGGTGTTAGGAACCCAGACACGACGCTTAGAAGGAGTTGACATAGCTGAAGAGCTTGCTGCATCGCGGCTGTGTTTCTTTGACTCCTCAAACACTTGCCTACTTGCCTCTTCCTGCAGAGCTGTATGCTGAAGTTCCAGAAAAGATGCCGGCCTTGCATGTGTGATTGCATATTTAATCGATGCATTGAGCCCTTGCCTGAACCTCTTTTGCTTCTTCTTGTCATCAGAGATCTCATTGCCACCATAACGAGAAAGATTCATGAAGTTTCTGATGTAGGTATTGACATTATCATTGCCCTGCTTGAGGTTGAGAAACACTTCCTTCATCCTCTCCATGACAATTTCTGACAGATACTGCTCTTTGAAGGCTCCAGTGAACTGTCCCCAAGTAGGCTGAAAACCAGTGCAGTTTGCCTTCAGGTAATTCTCCCACCAGAGAGCTGCATCTCCCTTCAGAAGGTGAGTGGCACACTTTACCCATTCTTGCTCAGGAACATCAGCAGTCACCAGCAACCTTGACATCTCACGCAACCAATCATCAGCATCAAGTGGTTGATCAGAAACATCAAATTGGCGTGGGTTGAACTTCAGGAAGCTTTTGATGTCTCCTCGCTTGGGAGGTGGAGGTAGCGGAACAAACTCATTCCTCCTAACACTTTCTTCAAAACGCTGCTGGTTCTGCTGCATTGCTGCCAAGGCATTGGCGATGCTTGACAACGCTGCCCCCAGTTCAGGTTGTATGTCCTCCTCAGAACGGCGTGGTGGTGCCATCCTGTGATTGATATAACACACAAGTCAGTACTATAATGGAGAATAATAATAATCCAAAATAGTACCAAGATGGAATTAATCAAGATTAAAGGATATAATTTACTAAGATGATATTAAAATATCAACAAAGTTCAAAGCACCTAGAAGATATTAAGCATATCGCACACGACTGAAAAGGAGTGTGGTACACAGATATATCAAAGAAAAAAATTTCCGCAAATTTCGGCATTAAAATACCAATAGATGCGCAAAAACACTTAACGAATCAAGATTAGTGACTCTACCACTTCAATATACAAGAGCGAATGATAAAAGTAGTGGTATGGTCGCGACTCCATACCGCACTCAAATCATTACTCCGCACATGAATAAGTAAAACACATATCCCAACACCTTCTTCTCAAGACGAACCTAAAGATTAGTAACTACGGAAATGAACACCCCAAACAAGATAACGTCGGATAACAAAGAGTAAGACAGATCGCGTCGGTTTGCAAAAGCCTGTCGGTATGGAATGTACCAACAGTTGATAACCAAAGGCAGATTGTGATAAAAACTTGGATGCAACAGATAGACAAGGAATTACACACACACACACACACAGATACACAACCTATGGTACTACGGAAACCCAGAACACGTGAATCCTAGTTTGAATTTTAAGAAGAGGATAGAAAACGTTACACTTCCTTACCAGAAAAAGGGTGGGTGGGTGGGTAAGAAGAAAAGTGGAAGCAGTCCTACTCTCGCGTTTTGTTTTTCCCTAGTATACATAGCTACCAAAAATATTTGCTAGACAGACAACGACCATTTGGCTGAGACCCTGAAGGGCGGGATGGCTCTGATACCAATTGTAACTACCTCGGTGAATTACGCTCCTAGTTACAAGCCTGGATGAGCGGAAATGGTTAAAATAGTACGGTGGGGCCCAAATGCCACTCAAAGGTAGACCTTTCGGCCGTCCTAACCATTTCCAAACATCGGGACAAGAACGGGCGGCGTAATCGGCAGGCGAAGGGATCAACTACATACACAAATGAGTATGTATGCAAGCCACCATACAATGGTTCTCAGAGTCATTCCATCTAAAAAGAAAGGAAATATAGCAACGCCATACGGCAAGATCCAAATATCCTAGATAGATATAATAGTTTAGGATATCTCCTCATACATCAAACATCAGAGTATCAAGCGGAAGCGGAAAACAAGATCCGAGTACGGATAAGAAGCAAATCGGCATAAGATGCCCATAAATAAACACATCCCGCCCACAGATCTCACGGATCCCCGTTCTCGGAATCTCTACACCGAATGATCGTTGCTCACATCGTCCGTCTCCTCCACCCAGTATCCTTCTTGCGAGTTTACCTGTTCATCTGAATCAAAAAAATTATCGTGTGAGACCCTAGGGGTACTCAGCAAGTCTTTATGCCTCTAAAGGGGACACAACCTGGGGTGACGCAATTGCAGCAAAAGATAAACCCTAACAATTCTAAAGATACTCGCTAACCATCCGCCTAACCAGAGATAGACGGATATCCGTGAAATAATAACAACAGTTATAACGGTAATATTAACAGATCCATCCTCCTCCTCGCTTACCGATGAGGAAGCGGACGAACAACCCCCCATCCGTTGCCCGTTTTATTATCCATTCCATGAGTGTTGCACTATTTACTAGTCAGGTAGTTAGTCAAATTAAAAGC
The DNA here is from genome assembly GCA_916181665.1 of Avena sativa. Lineage (NCBI taxonomy): Eukaryota > Viridiplantae > Streptophyta > Magnoliopsida > Poales > Poaceae > Avena > Avena sativa. The sequence goes on along the minus strand of OV702297.1, from coordinate 386,418,908 downwards.
GGTACTTTAGTTATAGTTGTCTATGATCGAGAAACTATGCTCCAAGTCGTCCATAACCGCGGACACGGCTTTCAGAAAGTTTTACCCTGCAGGGGTGCACAAATAGCAACACACACTCGATCAACCTCGGAAAAACCAAATCAAAACCCAATGAGGCAGTCACGACAAAGCGATCACAGGATTCAGAAATATTTCAGGGGGCCACCCCATTAAGCTACCCGCAACGAAGTTAGCCGACTCCGAGACGGACTCAAGGTTTGCGTCAGTGGCTGTAAACGACTGGGAACCCGAAAATGTGACTGGGCTTGTCGATACCGCGAAAACACTCCGCTTCCCTAAACAGTACAGGTGCAGTACCTCGCACAATTTTAAATAAAGCAGTAAAGCATGGCATAAGTACAGGATAGTAAATAAAACCTCAAACTAATTTGTGGCCCCAAGAAATAAGAATGAATCAAGCTCTGGCTCAGGGGGGTTCATAAGCCTCCCGGATATGGATAGCGCGAATATTCAAGGAACAGGAATCAAGTACTCGGGGTCCTACGGGACACAAGTGAGCCTGAAAAACCAAATAGCAAATATGGCTCACCGATGCCACTTTCATTAGTTATCCCATTACTACTCAGATTAAGTTGTATAGGTACCTCGTTATCCATCAGACACTCACATACCCTACACATGATGTTCTACGACTCGCATGGCTCAAACAACTCCTGTAGTAATGGCTCATGGGATGGAGGAACAAGCTTCGGTGGGGTTTAAAAGTAAAGGCTATGCAGTACTTGGGATTCAGTTTAATGCAATCGCGACTCAATGATGCAAGAATAAGATAGAGGCAATAGGTACTATATGTATGCAAGCATGTGGTAGTGCTTGCCTGGCAGCTCAGTTGAAGCGAGAGAAGGATCTGGGTAGTGCTCCTGGGTCTCTTGGTATATCCCCTGCTCAGCGTCTATTCGAAGAAGAACCAAACAAACAAGGGCCAACATAAATAAAGTGCACAAGCATATGAATAAATGCGACAAGCAAACAATCATGCCATGATGAATGATGCACAATTTGCATGGCAATAATGTAGCATGGCATGGGTGAGGTGTAGAATACAAGAATTAAGCATTTTATTGAGTTTTAGTCATATTTTATACTCAAATAAGTTGCTGTATACTTTATATTTATATGATGCATGCTGCAAAACAGAACAAGGAATGCATAAACAGAAAGGTCTCGTCGAGCTAATCATTTTAGACATATCATTTGTTAAATTTGGAGTTATAAAACAAAAGTTATTAATTAATTAAGGTAAAGGGCAATTTATTATAATTTTAATCAACTCGAAATTTTAAATGTTCAAAAATATATTTTGAAGGGCATATTTGAATTCCTCATATTTTTCTGATTTGAAAACATATATTATTTGTATTATTTGGATTTGTGTTTTAAAAGTTATTTAAAAACAGAATTAAAATTTGAATTTGAATTAATTTGAAAAAGGTTTAAATTAAAACAGGAAACAGAGAAAACCTTTTGTTACTCGGCCCAGACTTAGCCACAGTCAGTGACAAGTGGGGCCAAGCTGACCTGGCGAAACAGCGCACAGAAAGGGGTTCCTCACCGCGGCTGCTGCCAGCCACAGAGGCCGACAGGTGGGGCCAGGGCCACAGGGGTCCACGTGACAGAGGGGAATACCGACGTGGCTGGCAGGAGGGGGGGTACCGGACCGCGGGTTGAGGCTAAGATACTATGGGGGGGTCTTTGCAAAAGGCCGGGGAGGCTGACTGGTGGGCCACGAGGTACCGCGGTTAGAGCGAAACGCAAAAGAGGGGGTTTTCTGTAAAACGACACGGCTCGCACTGTGCTTCTTCTCTAAATTTACTGACGACAGATCGATGCCGAACGCGTCGGAGCGCGGCGCGGGTACTCGAACCCGTGATGCGGGGCACCTGCGCTGAGGTGTGGAGCCAGTGCGGTATGGGTAAGGAGGGTGACAGAGGGGCGGATGGCGGCTGGTTAAGCCGTCTGCGAGGCGCAGCTGCGAGCAGACGATAGCGCCACCGGCGCATGCAGTGTGTTCGGCTAAACGCGCGGCGAGGACAGCATGCGGCGGAGAGGGAGAGGATGTCTGGGGGGTCCAAAGGCTCACCGTGGGGCGGTCGGTGTAGGTGGTTCGGGCTGGGGAGCAGCCGATCGGCGAGGACGCAGGCGATCTGGAGCTAGGGTTTCTCGTCGGCCACGCGGTGCTGCGGCAGGTCCGAGGCTTCTCCTCCTCGCTGGCGTGGATGGGGCGATGCAGAGGGTCGCCTTGGTCTTCTCGATCACCTCCACGACGGGCACGCCGGCTGGAACGAAGAGGGACAGAGGTAGACGGCGGCGGCTGGCGTCGGGGTATGGCGGTGGTGGAGAGAGAGGGGAGGAGAGGGTAGGCTCTGGGGCGGATCTGGGATGCAGCAGGGGTGGTGGGGAGGAGGTAAAGCAGATAGGGAGAGGGAGGTGCCGTGCGGGAGTGGACGGTGGAAAAGGTGGCTCGGCCACCTTTTCTCCTCCTCCTTCACGTGCTCAGGTGGGGCTCGGCCAGGGCAGGTGCAGGGGGAGGCTTCCAGGTGGGGCAAGGTGAGGCCAGGGAGGCAGGGGAGGCTCGGGCTGGTGGGACATGCAGGCAGAGAGAGAGCTAGAGGAAGAGAGGGGGTAGGCTCGGTTAGGGTTGTACTAGGGTCGGGTTAGGGTTAGGTTTGGTAAGGGTTGGGGTGGGAGGTAGCTAGGGTGTGGCCAGGGAGAGAGGGTGGCCAGGTGGGTGAGAGAGGAGAGAGGCCAAGAGAGAGGGGTAGCTCGGGTTAGGGTTTTAGAGATAGGGGGTATGGGTTTAGATTAGGTATAGATTAGGAGAGAGGTTTAGAGAGAGAGGAGAGATGTGGTGTGGTAAACTTTTGACAAGATCAAGCATGATCAAAACAAGCTCAAGCAAGATATAGCCAAAAGAGAGAAAAGAAGAAAAGGTGGTGAGGTATGGATGGAGATGGTTATAGGGTTTTGGATGCTTGCATGCATCAAGCAAGATCAATCATAAGAGGGGTAGAGAGAGGTATGGGAAAGATCCACTCAATGATTCAAATAAAAACCAAAAGGCTAGAATGTGGTGGTTCTTGCATGGCCCATGCAAAACAATTAATGCCATGCTTAATCTTGTGAAAACAATAATATCAACATGGCATTATTCTTATGCATTCCCAAATGTGGAATAAAGCCAAGCTAAAGAATTTAAAGGAAATTCCAGATGGAGTAGATGGAGATGATCACATTTGATTATAATTGGGACTTGCTAGTGTGTTTATTCCACTAGATGTGTAATAGTCCCAAATATACCCCAACATGATACTAACCCCAAAGCAACCCATATGGAAGCTAGGAAAAAGGTTCCACTCACAAGACATGCAAAGGTGGCCATGTGGCTCTCATATATCAATAATGTGAAAACAACATGATGCTAAGATGAGAGCATGTGGAAATAGAATTGGACCCATTCCAACCCACATGAGCTAGAAGTAAAACCCAAATAAAGTGCAAAGCTCACATTTAGTTGGATGGTGGAATTATAAGGTGGTGAAAGAAAGGTGGTGGAGTGGAATAAAAGATATGCCCCCAACTCAACTTGGGCATTAAACAATATATCAAGAACCAAATACAATATCAAGAGGCAAATACAATTTACAATGCATATGAGAGAAGAACCAACACAAAAAGGGTTTTATATGATGCTCAAATGCAAGGTGGCATGATGATATGAGCATGATATAATTATGATCCAACAATTATATATTTGAAGTAGCCATTATATTACTAGACCAAGTAGCATTACAATTGTTAGACAATTGGGATGCTACACTTCGGGTGTTGACCTTGTTGACACCTCGCCTACAACGCAGCTGCGGCCATCTTTGGATGATTCCTTGCAACTCGCTTTTCTTTGGGACCGTGTACGCAGTCTTGAGAGGGAGTTGCTTGGGTTGCGTGGTCACGCCGATGTTTGGAAGTCCAAGGCGGATCGCGGTGCGGCCAGGGAGGAGTACTTGATGGCGGAACTTCTTCGGCTGTCTGAGCAGCTTCAATGTAAGTTATTCTTTATTTTGGGCTGCCGCTCAGATTTTCGGATGCGCCTGCTGGCCTTTCGTCTTATGTTCTGCGAGTGTCGTAGGTGCTAACCTTGCTCCGAGGGAAGAGAAAGAGCGTGTCGCTGTTCGGGTCAATTGCTTGACTCAACAAGACATGGAGGCTGGCGGCTTCTTCTGGATGGATCGTGACCGTGCCATTGCTCTGGCGACGGTGCAGGATCGTGTGCACCAGGTTTCGCGGGTGCTTCGTCAGGTGCAGACATCGCTTGCATCGGTGTTGCATGTCATGTTTCCTTTGGATGTCGTGCCAACGAGCCTTGCGGGTCTTCTGTCGAAGTTTCGAAGCGTGAGCAATGTCAAGGAGTTGGTGCGGCAACAGCTCGTCGCAGGAGTGAAGGCTGCTTTGTCCCTTGTGAGGCTGCACCGGCCTGATGTAGATTTGTCTGTTGTAGCAGCTGGGCCACCTCTTCGGCCGGATGGTGGCGAGTGGGATATGTGTCCGCATTATGCGGCTGTAAGGCAGTATGCCGAACAGGTAGTAGATTTGTTTGAGCAGCGTGCTCAATTTATTCTTCAGGATAGGTAGTACCTGTAAAAGAGATAGATGTAAAATTTGTATATTTCGACTGGGCGTGTTGTGCCCTTTGTTATGAAGGTTTATAGTTATTGTGAGCACGTAATGCTTTGTTTGAGTACGTGTCCTTTTCGTTTGCCTGACGTTGTCAGCTACTCAGGTGTACACGTGTGATCCTCGTCGATGAAATCGTGAGGTTGGGGGAGCCCCCGAGTACGTTTGTAGCATAAAGTAAAGTTGCAAGTAGCGAACAAGATTTTGGGGCGGAACACTTAGCTTTATTTATATCGTAATGGAGGAAGTACATTGTTCGGCTGAATAGCCTTGGCTGAAAAGCCTTATTGAAAGCAAAAGGGGTAGGTAGCTATGGGTAAAATCGCCGCAAGTGTGCGATGTTCCATGGGTTAGAGTATGCGACTCCAGACTCCACGTGCTTGGGGCGATAGGCGCCACCTGGGATGACTTCGGTGATAACGTATGGTCCTTCCCATGGCGACTCAAATTTCTTCGGTCGTTCTTGCTTGATTCGCAAGACTAGGTCTCCTTCGACGAAGGACCTTGGGCGTAGCCGTCGGCTGTGATAGTTGTGGAGACTCTGCTGGTACACCGCTGATCGAGCTGCTGCTACGTCTCTTGCTTCGTCGAGTGTGTCGACAACATCTTCGAGTGCAGTCGTGGATTCGGCTTCGCTGTAAGCGACGACCCGGGGGGGCTGGTGGCGTACTTCGGCTGGTAGCACGGCTTCGGCTCCGTGCACCATGAAGAACGACGTGTAGCCGGTGGAGCTGTTTGGTGTAGTCCGTAAGCTCCATAGGACGGATGGTAGCTCTTTCGTCTAGGCTCCAGCTTTTCGTTCGAGTGGACTCATGAGGCGCTTCTTGATGCCAGCGCCGATTAGGCCGTTGGCCTTTTCCACTTGCCCGTTTGTTTGCGGGTGTGTCACTGAGGCGTACGTGATGTTGATCCCGAGGCCTTCGCAGAAGTCCTGGAATTCCTTGGATATAAAGTTCGATCCATTGTCGGTGATGATGTTGTGCGGTACGCCGAACCTGTAGACAATGGATTCGAAAGCTTGACGGTAGTCTTGCCCTTTTGGTTGGTGACCGGCATGGCCTCGACCCACTTGGTGAATTTGTCGACTGCGACCAGGAGGTAAACGTGCCCCCCTTTCGAGGACTTTGGCAGTTTGCCGATCATGTCGAGGCCCCATTGAGCAAAGGGCCAAGCTATAGGTATGGGTCTGAGCTCTGACCCGGGTGCGTGCGGTTTGTCGGCGAACCGTTGGCACCCGTTGCATCTTCGGACGATGTCCTTTGCATCGCTCATGGCCGTTGGCCAGTAGAATCTGGCTCGTAGAGCTTTGGCGACAAGGGAGCGGCTGCCTGCGTGATGGCCGCAGATGCCCTCGTGGATGTCTTCGAGGATGGCTTTTCCGTCACCGATGGTGACTCACCTTTTTAGTACACCCGTAATACTGCGCTTGTACAGCTCGCCATTGATGATGGTGAAGGCTTTTGACCGACGAGATATGCGCCGGGCATCTGTCGGGCTGTCAGGCAGTTCTCCGTTTATCAAGAACTGGAGGTATGGTCGCGTCCAAGTTTCTTCGACTGCCATGACCTGCATCAGGTTGACCATGGCGACCTCTGTGTCCATTTTCTCGGGTCCTTCATGTCCTTCGGGCAGCGTAACCCCCGAGTGTTCTGCTTCTTCGGGTGGTCCCTTGGGGAATTTCCGCTTGATAGATGGCACGCAGATCTGTTCGAGGAACACACCCGGTGGCACCTTTGCACAGGTGGAGCCGATGTTGGCGAGTCTGTCGGCTTCCTCGTTGCTTTCTCTTCCGACGTGCCAAAGCTCGCAGCCGTCGAATTCTCCTTCGAGTGCATTGTAGAGCGCACGGTACGCGATCATGTTTTCGGCGTGTGCGTCGCACTCGTTCATCGTCTGCTGGACGACGAGGTTGGAGTCACCGTAGATGACCAGGCGCGTTGCGCCACAGATCTTTGCCATCCTCATGCCATGGATGAGGGCTTCGTATTTGGCCTCGTTGTTGGAGGCTCGGAATTTCATCCGAAGGACGTACTTCATCTGGTCGCCCTGCGGGGAGGTCAGTATGACCCCGGCTCCTGCTCCAGCTTCACGCTTGGAGCCGTCGAAGTGCATTGTCCATGACTGCAACATGTCTGGGGTGTCTGGCAGCTGCAGCTCCATCCAATGTACGAGGAAATCCGGGAGGACTTGAGACTTGATTGCGAGTCGCTTCTCGTAGATGATGTCTAGAGGTGACAGTTCAATGCCCCACAGGGCCACGCGCCCTGTGGCCTCAGGGTTATTCAGAATGCTGTTCAGGGGTGCCTCGTTGACGACCATCACCTGGTGCTCCTAGAAGTAATGGCTCAACCGTCGAGCCGTCATGAACACGACATAGGCGAGTTTCTGGTAGTGAGGGTACCTCTGTTTTGTTGGTGTTAGTACCTCGCTGAGGTAGTAGATTGGGCGTTGGACCCTGTGGGTCTTGCCTTCTTCGGATCGTTCGACCACTAGCACGGTGCTGACCACCTGGTGTGTGGCTGCTATGTACAGCAGCAGAGGTTCGCGCTCCTTTGGCGTGACCAGGACGGGCGAGGTGGAGAGTAGCCGTTTGAGGCTTTCGAACGCGTCTTCGGCTTCGGGCGTCCATTCGAATTTATCTGCCTTGCGTAGCAGCTGGTAGAATGACAGGGCCTTCTCGCCCATGCGGCTGATGAATCTGCTTAACGCCGCTATTCGTCCTGCGAGCTGCTGGACGCCCTTGAGGTTTTTCGGCTTCTCCATCGCCATGATGGCTCTGATTTTCTTCGGGTTCGCCTCGATCCCTCGCTGAGAGATGAAGTACCCAAGCAGCTGACCCGATGGGACGCCGAAGGCGCACTTTTCGGGGTTGAGTTTGATCCTGTAGCGGTCGAGGTTGTCGAACGTCTCGCGGAGATCGTCGATAAGTGTCCTCGCCTCCCTGGTTTTTATGACTATGTCGTCGACATAGACTTGAACGTTGCGACTGATCTGGTCCTTGAGGCATGCCTGCATGCATCGCTGGTACATGGCTCCTGCGTTCTTTAGCCCGAAGGGCATTGTGTTGTAGCAGAATACTCCGAACGGTGTGATAAACTCCGTTTTCTCCTGATCTTCGACCTTGAGTCAAATCTGGTTGTAGCCTGAGTAGGCGTCGAGGAAGGAGAGTTTCTCGCAACCTGCAGTCGAATCGATGATCTGATCGATCCGAGGAAGGGGGAAGTGGCCTTTGGGCAGTGCTTGTTTAGCGACGTGAAATCCACGCACATCCGCAGGATGTCCGTGTCCTTCTTTGGGACCATTACTGTGTTTGCGAGCCATTCACTTTCTTTGATTTCCCTGATGAAGTCTGCAGCGAGTAGTCTGTTGATTTCTTTGCCGATAGCTTTGGCTCGTGGCTCGGACAGTCTCCGGATGGACTGCTTGACGGGCTTGGTGTCTGGAAAGATGTTGAGTGCGTGCTCGACGAATTCCCTAGGAACTCCTGGCATGTCCGCATGACACCAGGCGAAGATTTCCCAGCGCTCACGGAGGAATTGGACGAGCGCGCCTTCCTATGCGGGGCTGAGGTCGTTGGCGATCAGCATTGTCTTGGAGGCATCCGCCGGATGGACCTGCACCTTCTTTGTGTTGACGGTGGAGTCGAAAGACATGTCGGGCGCGTTTTGTCGGGCGACTGGGGGTGCCCCATTGTATGTCACTTCGCGGAGCCTTAGGAACTCCTCCTTCATGCCGAATGACTGGGAGATTCTGTTGAAATCCCTATCGCATTGGTCCGATCGGGTGAAGCTCCCGTGGATTATGATGACGCCCTTCGGCCCTGGCATCTTGAGTAGCAGGTATGCATAGTGTGGGACAACCAGGAACCTTGCGAATGCTACACGCCCGAGGATGGCGTGGTACTGTGATGGCCAGTCCACCACTTCGAATTCGAGTTGTTCCAGCCGGAAGTTGTCCGGCTTGCCAAAGATGACGTCGAGCCATATTTTGCCGAGGGGGAATATGCCCTTCCCTGGAACGATGCCGTGGAACATTGTGTCTGACTGTTCCAGGCTGCACTGCAGGATTCACATTGCTGCTAGAGTGCTTGCGAACATCAGGTTGATGCCGCTGCCACCATCCATGAAAACGCGACTCATCTCGAAACCTCCGATCTGCGCCTCCAGCACCAGGGCAGCATGACCTGGGCGAGGGATCTGGCAAGGGTGATCCAAATGACTGAACGTGATGCAGGACTCCAATCCGCTGAGGTACTCAGGGATGGCGGGTGGAGTTGCCACGGCCAGGTTGATTTGTCGGGTGATTTTCTTATGCACCCTATTCGTGGGGCGCCCCTTCTAGATCATCAGTGCTCCTTTCGGCGGGGGATACCCATTCCCAGCGTTGTTCTGTGCTGGTGCTACTGGTTGGTTCGGGCCTCCAATGGGTGGCGGTGGAGGAGCTCCATGCGCTATTTCACCTGGCGCGGGTGCGTTTCCGAACGTAGGGATTGGGGCTTGCTGCCTCATCTGCACCATGCTTTCGCTGAGTTTCTGGAACTCGCGGCAGTCCTTGAGCATGTGGCTGGCCTTCTTTTTGCCATCCTGCTTGTCAATGTAAAAGTGGATGGTGCATGGACCCGAAAGCTTTTCGTATGCCGAGGGTCCATTATCGCGGTCGCGGCGTTGCCACGACTACGCTGGGCGCCCCCCATCGTGGAAGTTTCCTCCGTGGTATCCTCCGCTGTTGCGGTTGGCGTCGTTGCGGCGATCGGCGTAGCCAGCCGCGACCATGTCGGGTCCGTCACAATCGTCGTAGACGCGCGATCTTCTCTTACTACGGCGCTCTCGCCGTCGACCGTAGTCATCTTCTTCTTCCGATTGTGCTCGGTGAATGGAATCTTCTCCGTCAGCCCACCTGTTGGCGATGTCCATGAGGTGGTCGAGTGTTTTGGGATTGACGCGCCCTAGTTCCTCCTTGAAGTCTTGGCGCTTGATGTCGTCCCTGAAGGCGTCGATGGCCCTCTCTTCGGAGATGTGGGCTGCGGAGTTCTTTGTGTTGGACCAGCGTAGTATGTACGAGCGAATGGATTCGCCCGTTCGTTGAGTGCAGGCTTGCAACTCTTCGATTGAGGCGGGCCTCTTGCTGGTGCCTTTGAAGTTTCGGATGAAGCTGTAAGCTAGCTCATCCCAGCTTCGGATGGATCCTGAAGATAGGCTGCTGAGCCAGATCCGGGCTGCGCCTGTCAGCTGCAGCTGAAGGCATTGCATGGCAGTCTCCTTGTTTCCACCGTGCAGTTTGACGGATGATAAGTGGTCGCTGAGCCAAGCTTTTGGGTCCTGAGTGCCGTCGAACTTCGGAGTATCCGAAGGAAGCTTGAAGTTGCACGGCATCCGTGTCCGTCGGACGGATCTGCTGAAGCATTGGGCTCCGCAGAGTTCTCCTTCGTCTTCGTCCATCTCGGATTCAGACGAGCATGCGCGCTTGGCGCGCGCTTTGTCGATTTTGTGTTGTGTGAGCGCATCTCTGGCATCGTAGTCGCGGTCGCGGCGGCGTGAACTCTTCTTCCTTCAAGGAAGGTCATGTTCCTCTTCTTCGGATGAAGGGGTGGGGCTGCGATCGAACTTGACCGGAGCCTTCTTCTTCGGCTCCTTGGGAGCTTCCTGGTGGAGCGCGGCTCCGACGAGTCCGAGTCCGGTAAGTGCGGACCTGTGCATGGCCCTCTTCGGGTCCCCCTCGGGAGGTGGGTGGGCCGCGAGGTACGCAGTGGCTGCCATGATCGCAGCCTGCGGCGTTTTCGGGATGACGTTGCCATCGGCGTCCATCTCCATGAAGGATGTGTGGAGAGTTCGCGTCAACTCACGGCGCTCCTGGGGATCCATGTTCTCCTTCCGAGAGTGGTGCTTGTTGCCTGGGTTGGCGTTCGAGCTGGAGCCGATACCCATGGCGAAGAGCGCGGCTCGTCGCGCGCTGGACTCTAAGGCTGCTTGCGTTTGTCAAGCACCTCTTGCATCTTGACCTGCTTCTTGTGCTCCTCGATCAGGAGCAGGTGGTAGGCCATCAGCATATCCCGCGAGGCGTCTACGGGCAGTACTATGTTGCCTGCCACGGCTTCGCGGACCTGGGTCCATCCTTCTTTGCTAAGGCGGATGACGTGGCCGCCGTTGTGGAGGGTTAGGTGGCGGGTTGGGTGTTTGCTGATCCACGTCGCTTTGGATGACTGCGGCGCATTGGTAGCGCTCGCAGATTGGTCCACTGCTGCCGCAGGTTTTAGATCCGGAATCGTAGGTCCCTGCATCCGATGGCAGATCGCACAGATCGGAGTTGCAGCTGCTGCTGTCGTAAGAATCATCTGTTGATGATGTTGTGCGTAGCACGGGGTGTGGGGCCCATGAAGCGGGCCTGATTGATGGTAGGGGCACCCGCTCAGGGAGGCGGAGGGTGCCAGTTTGCCCCACCTGGAAGCAGAAGCTCCCGAACAGGATTTCGAGTCCGTCGCCTACGGGCTCAAAGTCCTTCATGGTGGCCGGCGAGTGGGCGGTGAAGTCGAAAGCGCCGAAGAGGAGACGACTCTCCGTTGCTGCAGAGTTGTAGATCGATCGGGTTGGGACCGTCACGATCGCACAATCAGCACCCCCAATTCCCACAGACGGCGCCAGTTGACGAGGTTTGATCTCATCAATGCCCATTGTTATGGACTTGAGTTTTGGAGAAGATGGGGATGCTGGAGATCGTGGAACGGTTAGAAAACAAGCAACACGGGGACACAAAGTTTACCCAGGTTTAGGCCCCCGGAGGGAAAACCCTACTCCTTCTTGTCTGCTCTTGATTACGGCGGAACCGAAGGTTACAGGGGTGCGCAGATGCAATGTGGCGTGGAGGTGTGTATGCGAAAGTATGAGTCAAGAGATCTAGGTCGTGTCCTCCTGGCCTTTATATAGACTTAGGCAGGTCCCGAGCATAGACCTAGTCGGTTACAGGTTCTAGGGTTTTACCCCTTTGAATTTCCTATCTACTCTAGTATTGCTCTCCAAGGATCCGAAGGCATCATGGGCCTGGGCCACCCGAAAGTCTTCATGGGCCGGCGTACATTTGTCGTGGGCCTTCCTTGGGCTGGACTAGGTACGCTGAGATCATGTACCCGCGGGGTATAACCATGTCAGACAGATTTCTACCATTATTTGCATTTGCTTCTTATTAATTCCTTTTTGAGTTCTCTTTGGTGAATTGAGATTTTTGAAGGAGTTACTGCAGTAGCTTGTGTTTTTAGTGAAAAGTTTTGCTGTTCCAAAGCTAGGCCCAAAGGTCTATTATCTTTTGAATACACTAATGTTGCTAATGAAGATTGTGTGAAGTTTTGTATGAAGGAAAAATTTCAGGTGTAGAGAGAGAATGATGTAATGAGATGAAGAATGGACAAAAGCTCAAGCTTGGGGATACCACCCCGGTGTCACCCCAAGAAATATCCAAGAGGTACAAGTGGCAAAGCTTGGGGATGCCTGGGCATCCCCTACTTCATCAATAAAAAGCTGAGGTCTGTCTAGACACTTCGTTTTTATTGTTTCATGCACTGTTGTGTTGTTCTTGGAGCGTATTAGTTTTGTTTGGTTTGCTTAGTTCGTTTAGTTTGCTTGAATAAATTAGTTTGGACCCCCATTCTTGCTGTGTTGTTTCAAATAAGTTGCTTGGTTTTGAAAGGAGTAGGAAGTTCCTGCTTGAAAGTGCAAGAGGAGCTTGCATTGACTATGACTTAGACTTTAGCATGACATGCTAGGTGTTGTTTTGACCTTATGCCTAATGATTATTGTTGTGTCATGTCTTGTTCCAAACAATTGGGATTGCTTAGTGTGCCTTGAAGAAATTATGCGTTGTTTTAGCATACAAGAGCATAGTATTGTGGTATTCTCCTTTGATGCTTTGTTTGGGTTGACTTGGCACATGCTCACACCATGTTATGACTCTAACAAGTCACCATAGCCTCTTTGATCATTTAGTCCTTGACTTGTAGTACCACTCTATGCTTTGATTAGTAATGTTTTATTGCTCTGCATGATTATGGTCATTATTGCTCTCTTAGTTGGTTGCTCCCAGTCTTTTGCTAGCCTCCAAGTGTATGAGTAAGCTCTACTCATGCTTCCAACTCCCAACAAACTAAGTGATTCCAAAGTGTCCACTATAAACTCTTATGCATGGTGTGTTACACCATTCCAAGTATATTCTTGTTTTCAGCTATCTTCCAATTAAAAAGTATTTTGTTATGTGAAAACTTAGTGATTAAAACCCTCACAAGCTTGATGGCACACTTTATATTATTTCCCCCTAATAAACTTGAACCATTGTGTAATCTATGTTGTATATGCTTGCACTTATACGTTGGAATTAGCAGAACCATGCTGTCACGGGGAACATTTTCAACATTGCACTTGTACTTTGTACTCAGTTGATATCATGCTCTTTTGTCTATGGATGTCACCGGTGTGAAATAAAGAGGGAGCTTGTAAGTCCATGAAGTTATGTATTTTGTGTTAGAGAAATGCCTGGACCGCTAGCCTAAGCCATGCCTAATCATGGTGGAAACTTGCAGCATCACCATAATGAGATATCTATGAAGCATCCTCAATAAAAATCTATGCACATAGTAAATAAAAAGATCGCTGAGATGCTCATTGCCTGCTTGCCTTGTCATTTTGGTTATGGGATAGCTCCTGTACCATGTGCAAGGGGTACCCCGTTGGCGGTTCTCAATGATATGCAAATACTTATAATGACAAGAACTTACAGGTGACTAAAGTTGAGTAGCATGAGGTGTGGCCCTCGTATTCAAGGGACTTGAGATTGCCAACTTATACTTCGTCAAGCATATAATCCATCTTTGTTCACTTTAACCTTAATCACTTCAAGATGCTTATGATAGGGATTATGAGGGCTGAAAGCTAACAAGTACCATAATTTTTGGAAGCTCTTTTTGAAACTTAAAATCCCTGCTTCCCTTCGTGAAGGGCTTTTCTTCCACTATTATATTGAGTCTCCACCTTCTAACCTCTAGGCACCATTAAGAGAGCATAGTTGTCATTCTGTGTGCAGTGTCCCAAAACTTATTGATTGATGCATATTGTGATATTACTTGTTCTTGTTCTACTTGTATCTAGTCACTCTTATGAACTTTGAAGGTGTCATGTGCATCTATTTGCTACTCTATGAGGGACAAACTGAATGCCACTATGTCTTGTTTTTTGTATGTGAAACAAACGTTTTTCAATGCATGTTATTCATGATCTTTTTTTGTAGCCTTTCATGTTGCATGCATAGTTACTTTGTCCTATTGTTAGAACTCCATCTTTCATGCACATGTTTAGAGTTCTTTGGTACTAGCTTTCAATGCTTGCAAATGGTTTGATCTTGGTTTTGATGGTGCATGTCACCTCAAAACTTATTCTTTTTATCACTTACCTACTCGAGGACGAGCATGAGTTAAGCTTGAGGATGCTTGATATGTCGGAAACGTATCTATATTTTTTGATGCTCCATGCTTGTTTAGTATCTACTTTGCTCTGCCTTGTCTACACTTTGAGGTGTTTTTATATCTTTTCTGGAACTAACCTATTAACAAGTTGCCGCAGTGCCAGTTGCATGTTTTCTTCTGTTTTTGGTTCGAGAAAGGCAGAAAATCAATATTCTTGGAATTGTACGGGACAAAAGCCAAAGTTAATATTTTACCGTGGGGGACACGAAGCCGGAAGACGAGACAGAGAGGCGAACCAGGGCCGCCACACCCCCCTAGGCATGGGTGGGCCCACCCCGCGCATGGGTAGGCCCACCCCGCGCATGGGTAGGGTGTGGGCCCTCCGGCCGCCTTCCAGCCTCGCCTCTTCGCCTATAAGAAGCCCCCGATGCAGAAACCCTAGGCACCCGATCAAAACTCCATGAAACCTTCTGTAGCCGCCGCCACCATCGTCCCTAGATCGGGGGATCTGAAGTTCTTCCTGGCACCCTGCCGGAGAGGATATCATCCCGGAGGCCTTCTTCTCAGGTATGAAGCGTGAGTAGTTCCACCTTGGACTACGGGTCCATGTAGTAGCTAGATGGTTGTATCTCCTCCTTGTGCTTTCATGTATAGATCTTGTGAGCTCCGTTCATGATCAAGATCTAATCTATTTGTAATCATGCATGTTGTGTTTGCGGGGATCTGATAGATATTGAGATTACTATGTCAGATTGATTAATGGTTTTGTCTATTTGATACTATCATGTCTGTGTTGTTTGTGATCTTGCATGCTCTCTGTTGTTAGTAGCTATCTTGGCCAAGTAGTTGCTAGTGACTCTAAGAGGGGGCATTTATGCTCGATAGTGGGTTCATTCCTCTAGTTTCCAAGGGAAGTGAGAGAGATATCTTCGGTTGTAGATGTGTTGTTGCTACTAGGGAGAAAACAACAGTCTCTTGTTCATGGAACAAGTGGATTGTTTACCTTACACACTTTGCTTAAAGGAGTTGTCTGTTGCTTGCAACATAATACTGGAGGGGGTTCGGATGATAACCTGAAGGTGGATTTCTAGTCATAGATGCTGTTGGATGGCGGTCTATGTATATTGTTGTATTGCCCAATCGAATCTCATAGGATCTTTTTGTCTGGTATTGCATTGTTATGTTTTGCTTAGTTCCTGTCAATTGCCCTGCTATAATTTGTTTACCCTTCATGCCATGTTATTTATCTAAGGAGAGCACCTCTAGTGAACTATGGACCCCGATCCAATCTTTACCATTGATACATCTTCCACTGTTACTTGTTTACTTGCTGCAAACCATTACCTTCCACACCATATGTTTAATATTTTGTTACAATAAACCGATGAGCTTGACAACCTCACTGATTCGTTGGGGCAAAGTCTTGAGTTTGTGTTGTGCAGGTCTCCGCGTTGCTTGCAACACCCGTGTGACGTTTCCTTCCTCCTACCGGTTCGATAACCTCGGTTTCTTACTGAGGGAAAACTTGTTGATGTGCTCATCACACCTTCCTCTTCGGGTTTCCAATGAAGCGTCCCACGACAAGTGTTGGGCGCCATCATCCCCTCACTTAGAGGATAGGTGGATTGGTTGGATTGTAGATTTATCTCCTCTCACTTTTCCCTCAAAGAGATGCAAGAATCATGGGAAGAAGAGGGAGAGTACAAGCTCAAGATATTCAACAATGGAGGGGAAAAAAATCTTCAATGGATAAGTCCAATGGAGAAAAAGGGCCCCTTTTATAGGGAGGGGCGAAATCTGACCGTTGCCTGCTACAATGAGCGGTACTACCGGACCAGGCAGCAGTAGTACCGAAAATGACCGGTACTACTGGAATGGTACCGGAAGAGGTACTAGGCAAAAAGCGATGAGAAGAAAACACCTTAGATGCCACCGGTAGACACACTGCACAATCCGATACTACCTCCAAGTGGTACTACCGGAGGTGGAGCGGTACTACCGGTCACTGCGCTAGTGTTGGGAAGGTGGTACTGGCCGGGCCTAAGAAGGAGCCTCAGCTTGCCAATGGGCTCTGACCCGTCTAGTACCGTCGGGCGGTACTAGCTACCGGTGCCAAGCGGTAGTACCGGATGAAATGTCCGGTACTACTGGTTGGTACAGACATCACAGGCAGCAGTAGCAAAATGCAAATATCTTGAGCAACCGAACTTTGAATGGGATGAAACTAATTTTGTTGGAAACATAATGATGAGTAGAATCCAACAAATAGTAAATATCAGATACCACCAAGGGAGAAAATATCAAGTATTATAATGTGAGATACCTCCCTTGGCGAGGAGACGGAAAAACCTCCAAGATTAAAATGCGATAAGATAAAAAAGGGAAATCCATTTTGATGAACTAGAGCTTATCATGAAGATTACCACAAGCTCTAGAACCTCACTTGGATAAGATCCAAATAACAACCAATAAAGATGATGCTAAGTATGCAAAGATTTGAGCTCCCTTCGAAAGATACGATCGAGTTACTCACTCAAGATCCCCTCTTGATATAGTATGACTATCTATCCTAAACCTGGTCTCCCAACTAACAACATGAGACCGGCAAAGGGAAAAAACTATCAAGATTATACCTGTGCCTTGAGCATTCCACTTGAGATCTATGTAGACGATCTTGTCCTCCTCAACCTAGAATACCTTTCTTGATTGCTCTTGATTGCGCTCGCTTGATGAAGACTTGAAACTTGCTTCCCCATACACCATAGGGAAACCTCTTCTTTGAACTTGTCTTCAGCGAACCATGATGACCCAGGATGGAAAGCTTTAATCATGAGATCTTTTAGAGATGGCGCATCTTGAACTTGCATTTCATTTCTTATAACTTCATTTGGATGTGTCTTGAAGATAAACATGAGGAACTCCATCTTCTTCTTCAATACACCCTTGGTCTTATTTTCTTTATTCTTCTTCTACATGATTCCAAAAGACCCAAAGCCCCTGGACATTGCTTCTTCTTCTTCATTTCTTCTACCTTGACACCAACACACGCTCCAAGCGATGCTAATGGATAATTCCTACAAGAGAAACTTAATGCGAGCATTAGTCCATAGAGATTTTCATTAATTACCAAAACCACACATGAGGGTCCACATGCTCTTTCACCTGGTATAAATGGAGTTGTTGGTGCAGGCGCCCGCCTACACACTTTTGCTTCCTCCCTGCTCATTTCTCCTTTGATACACCCATTGTGATCTAGAACTAGTGGAACTCATACGATAGACATGATGGAACTGCATGCCTTGTGAAATAAAGGGAACACATATGGGACAGGCCAAACAACTAAGAATTGAACAATAATTCAAGAGGTAAATACAATGGGCGGAACATGGAAATATATATCACAAGCCAACAATGTCAAACTACACTAAAAACCATGTTAACTTTATTTCATTTGCATAATTCATGCCTCACTCACACAAATCCCCTTACAATTATTGCACAAATAGCATACACAATGCAAGCACCAAACAAAAAAAATAAATGGGTACATATTTTCTATCCCTATACTTGAGCTCTTCCTTGTGCATTATATTGTCCATCTTCCGCCTCAAAATGACATATTTTAGTTCTTCCACTTCATGTATGAGATTCAAACTCTCCACTGATACCTCACTAACAATCATACTACTACTGTTGCACTCATTGTGTCCAGCACAACTAGAACTCGAGTGCATCACACTTTGCTTCAAATCATCACTAGATTGCTTCATCTACACAGAAAATGAGACAAGCACTAGTAACACTAAATTATGCATATGGTTCGATCTAAATTTAGAGAAATAGTGAGATTGTACTTCCAATTCAAGAGAATATCTTACCTTCCCTCCTAGTTGTGGGCTCTAATAAGCCACACCAGACACCTTTGCCTAGTCGTCGCCATAAACATTGATCCTGATGCCGTTGCCGCTGAGCTCGACATGACGTTCTCTCATACCAGCTTGTTCTCATAGTCCATACGCCGTACCGGGTAATGCTAGCCCCGGTCATCGATCCTATCTGTCGCACTCTCCCCTATCAGCTTGCCCAAACAGTCTAGTAGCTAGCTAGGTCGTTGGCCAACTCATGCACTAGCTAGGGTTACTAATTTGGCAAAGAGAATTTGGCGGAAGATACAAATAGATACATGTGGGGGAGGAGGGTTGCAAAAAAGACAGTGAAAGAACAAATGAAGTCGCCTAGAGGGGGTGAATAGACATATAAAAATAATTATGGTTTAGGCTCTAATAAATGCGGAATAAAACTAACGTTTAATTTATTAAGCACAAAACCTAAAACCACTAGGTTTAACTAAGTGCACCAACAACCTATGTTAAGCAAGACAGGCAACAAGGTGATAACAATATATAATACTTCAAGCTCAATGTTGCATAAGTAAAGGGCTTGGTTGAGAGATAACCAATGGACGTGGAGACGATGATTTTTATCCCAAAGTTCACTTCCAAAGAAGCCACGTCTCTGTTGGAGAGGTGCGATGGCGCAATTCTTTCTGAACGCCACAAATGGCTCACCTTAAGGTGTGGTGGATCGATTCTCATCCAAAGCCACACAAGGCCTCATCCCAAGATGTGAAGGCACACACAACTCACCGACGCCACAACATGCTCACCCTATTCTCCCGTGAGCTCACCACAAAGGCCTACTCATGATCCACTAAGGGACACTTGAGGGTGGTCACCAAACCCAAACAATGTTGGGGATATCTCCACAACTCAATTGGAGGCTCCCAACAACAATGACACAAGACGCCACAAGCTTGAGGCTTCTCCTCAACTCAATGCCGCAAGAAGTCAACACACTAACCACACAAACGTCTAGGGTTCCAAGAACCCAAGAGTAACAAGCCCACAAGGTTGCACTCGTTGAATCTCCATGTAAAATTCAAACCTATGCACCACATGCAAGGGCAAGTGATTCGCTCCCAAATTCCACCAAAACTACAAAATCTATTGGAGAAATAAGAGAGGAAGAACACAAGAGGAGAACACAAAACTCTCCAAGATCTACATCCCAAGGCTTCCTTCACAAAGAAGATATTTGGTTTGGTGGGGTTGTAGATCTAGATCTTCTCTCACAAATCTCTCAAAAAGATGCAAGAATCATATGATAGGGAAGGGGAGAGGACAAGATCTTCAAGTTCAACAATGGAGGAGAGAAATAGAGCAAAAGACCAACCCCTGAGCTCACCCCACGAAGGGGAAGAGAAGCCCATTTTAAAGGGCTCCCAAAATCTGACTGTTTGGCCCATATGTGTGCATGGCCGATAGTACCGGTGAGCCACCGAAAGTTCCGGTCAGCCTGGCTCCAATGGCTCGAAAGCAGTGGAGAAACCAATTATATAGGCAGGAAGTTCTGCCCGACGCGAGCCGGACCTTCCGGCTGGTACTACCAGTCTACTACCGATAAAAAGACACGGTCAAGCAGAGAGATGATTTTGGGGTGTCACGGGATGAGCGAAAGAGAGCTGAAATTTCCACAGATACTACCTGCGGTAAAATATTCCTGAGCGGCACTAGAGCAACGATATTTTCGCTCGACGCGGGCCGGAACTTCTGCCTTACTTTCGTTTAACTTCCGCTAAAAATCATTTCAAGAGATAAAATGTTCTGAACAAAAACCATCTCTTAGCGGAAATAGGCCGGAACTTCCACCAGTACTACTGGCGGCAAATATGCCCTAGCGGTACTATCAGTGACGCGCCGGAACTACCAGTCCAGGCAACAGTAGAAAGCAAAACCACGATAACTTTTGCATCCAAACTCCAAACGAGATGAAACCAATTTTGTTGGAAAGATAACGACGTGCCAAAATATTTGTTGGAATTATGCCCTAGAGGCAATAATAAAGATGTTATTATTATAATTCTTGTTCATGATAATGTTTATATTCCATGCTAGAATTGTATTAAGCGGAAACTTTAATACTTGTGTGGTTTGTGAACAACACCGTGTCCCTAGTATGCCTCTATGGACTAGCTCATTGATTAATGATGGTTAAGGTTTCCTAACCATAGACATGAGTTGTCAATTAATAATGAGATCATATCATTGGGAGAATGATATGGTGGACAGACCCAAACTAAGCGAAGCAATTAGATCGTGTCATCGTGTTCGTCTTTGTGAAGCTTTTCTTATGTCAAATATTGTATTCCTTAGACCATGAGATAATACAACTCCCTGGTATCGTAAGAAAGCTTTGAGGTCATCAAACGTCATCCTATGAGAGGGTGATCATAAAGGTGTCTCTCAGGTGATCGGAAAGTATCTGTTGGGTTGTATGTATCGAGATGGGATTTGTCCCTCCCAAGTCGGAGAGATATACTTCGGTCCCACTCGGTAATCGATATCAACACCGCTTGCAAGCATGTGGTTAAGGAGTTAATCACAAAGTGATATCGTATTACGAAACGAGTAAAGTACTTGCTGTGAACGAGATTGAACTAGGTATGACGGTACCGACGATCGAATCTCGGGCAAGTAAAATATCGTGAGACGAAGGGAATATATATATGGGATTGATTGAATCCTGGCATCGTGGTTCATCCGATATGATCATCGATGAATGTGTGGGAGTCAATATGGGTTTCCAGACCCCGCTGTTGATTATTGATAGAAGATCATGTCTGCATATTCTCGAACCCGCAGGGTCACACACTTAACGTGTCTCGACGCTAGAATAGATTGGATAATTGGTTTATGAGTTTTTGTTCGGAGTCTCGGATGGGATCCGGGACATCACGAGAGGTTCCGGAGAATAAGATTCATATAAGGCAGTGCAGTTTTTGGAGTTCGGAATTGTTCCGGGTTAATCGGTATTGTACCGGAAGCTTCTAGAACCTTCCGAAAGGGGACCAACGTGGCCCCACATTCCGGGAGGGGGCATGGGCCTATGAGGGAGTGCCCTGGCCGCATTGGGCCAGGGGCACAAGGCCCCATAGGGCCCAGCCGGCCAAGAGAGGTTTAAACTCTAGATAGAGCTTCTAGAAGGGGGGTTTCCTTGCCCCCCACTCTTCCTCCTTGGGGCCGCCGGCCTTGGCTTGGGGGAGGGGCTAGGGCTGCGCCCACCCCTATATATATAGAGGGCTGGGGGCGCACCAACACCCTACACCTTCCCCTCCAACCCTAGCCGCCCTGCTGCCCTCCTCTCTCCCTCCCGACTGCTTGTAGGCGAAGCCCTGCTGCAGAAATTCTCCACCAATTGCACCGCGCCGTCGCGTTGTAGATCCAACCCATCTCTCCACCATACTTGCTGGACCAAGGAAGGAGGAGACGTCGAGGTGCTGCACGTGTGCATCTCACGGAGGCACCGCCACTTGTGGTGCTAGATCGGATCGGATCGCGAGGAGGAGAAGCGAGTACGACTACATCACCCATGTTCCGACGAACGTTCCGCTGTGTGAATCTTCAAGGGTATGAAGATCTAATCCAATCTCTCTCGTTGTTTGCATCTCCTAGATTATATCTTGGCTTTCCCTCTGTTCGCATCCGTAGAAAATTTTGATTTACTATGCCGCGAAACCCTTCAGTGGTATCAGAGCTAGATCTATGCGTAGATGTGTTTCACGAGTAGAACGCAACATGGTTGTTGCGGGCGTTGATGTTTTCTGTTGCAAGCCTCTTGTTTGTGTTCTTCTTATGACGCGGGATAGTGAGATTGAAGCGGTCCAGGCCAACCTTACGCGACGTCGTTCGCGAGACCGGCTCCGCACTTGACGTGTGGCTTGTTCCACACATGCGGCTGGTGGATGTCAGTTTCTCTCACTATAGTTGTCATGGGATTAACACCAGAGTTTGGCAACCATAATATCACCGTTGTGGATTTCCGTAGGTAAGAATCGTTCTTAGCATCTACTCCCATAAGCCACGTAAAACATGCAACAACAAAGTAGAGGCGTCTAACTTGTTTTTGCAGGGAGTGTTTTCTGTGATATGGTATGGCCCAAGATGTGATGTGTATATTGTATGCGATGATCATGTTTTGTAATGTTTCACGACTTGCATGTCGATGAGTACACAACCGGCAGGAGCCATATGGTTGTCTTTATAATTGTGTATGACCTGCGAGTCAACTTCTTATACGCCATGTAATAGTTTCACTTTATCGCTAAGTAGTTAGCAATAGTTGTAGTTGCTATTCGTGGTGGAGGCAATCATGGTGGAGTGATAGAGATCATGCCGGCACGCACAAGATGGAGATCATTGCGCGAAGATTGGCTATACCATGTCACATAAAGTTATATGCATGTGATGTTTATCCTTTTATGTATCTTATCATGCTTAGATCGTGACGGTAGCATTATAAGATGATTCCTCACTTAAAGATCAAGATAAAACTGTGTTCTCCCCAAGTATACACCGTTGCGAAAGTTCGTCGTGTCCAAGCATCGCGTGATGATCGGGTGCTATAGACTCTACGCTCACATACAACGGGTGCAAGCCAGCTTTGCACACGCGGAAATACTTGGGTCTAACTTGACGAGCCTAGCATGTACAGATATGGCCTCGGAACACAAGAACCGAAAGGTTAAGCATGAGTCATATGAATGATATGATCGACACTTCGTTGTCCACCATTGAAACCACATCTCTTCTCGTGAAGATCGGATTAGGTGTGGTGAATTTGGATCGTGTTCACTAAACAACTTGAGGGATGTTGAATTTAGTGGGAGTTCATCTAGTAATCTGATTAAAAGTTGAACTAGTTATCATGAACATAGTCTAAATTGTACTTGCAAATACTGTAGATCACATGGCCAAGTCCAACTTCAACTTCAACGTTTTTGCTGAGAAGGAAAAGCTTAGAAACAATGGGTCTAACTTCACCAATTGGTTCCGCAATCTAAGAATCATTCTTTCTGGCGGTCAAAAGGACTATGTCCTTGGGAAAGCGTTAGGTGACCCCCCTGCTGCAACTGCGCTGGCTGATGAGAAAGCTGTCTATCAGTCGCGCAAAGATGATTATGGTGTGATTAAGAGCACCATGTTGTTTGCTATGGAACCGGAACTTCAAAATCGTTTTGAAGACTATCCCGGGCCCTTTGAGATTCTCGAAGAGCTGAAAACCATGTTTCAGACTAAGGCCTGTTCTGAGAGATATGAGATCTCTGAGAAGTTCTTTAACTGCAAGATGGAGGAAGGGAGTTCCATTAGTGAGCACGCCATTAAGATGACGGGCTACACTCAACGCCTTGAGCAACTGGAATGCACGATTCCAGAGGAGCTCAAGATTGACAGGGTTCTGCAATCACTCCCTCCCAGCTACGAAAGTTTTGTAGTGACTCATAATCAGATTGGTTCCACTGATACGATCACCGAGCTCTTCGCAAAGCTGAAGGCCGCGGAAGTGGACATCAAAAAGGATAATCATGTGTTGATGGTCAACAAGCCCACCTTTAAGAAAGGTAAGGGAGCAAAGAATCCCTTCAAGAAGGGCGGCGGCAAGCGCACTGCCCCTGCCTAGAAGAAGCTCAAGTCTGGTCCTAAGCCGGACACTGGTGCTTCTATTGCAAGGACAAGGGTCACTGGAAGCGCAACTGTCTGAAGTACTTAGCGGACAAGAAGGCTGGCACCATCAAAGGTATATTTGATATACATGTTATTGATGTTTTCCTTACTAGCCCTCGTTGTAGTGCCTGGGTATTTGATACCGGTTCAGTTGCTAATATTTGTAACTCGAAACAGGAGCTACGGAATAGACGGCGGCTTGCGAGGGATGAGGTGACGATGCGCGTTGGCAACTGATCAAGAGTTGATGTGATGGCCGTCGGCACGCTCTCCTTAGTTTTACCTTCGGGATTAGTTTTAAACCTTAATAAGTGTTATTATGTGCCTGCATTGAGCATGAACATTATTTCTGGATTGTGTTTATTGCAAGACGGTTATTCATTTAAATCGGAGAATAATGGTTGTTCTATTTATATGAGTAACATCTTTTATGGTCATGCACCTCTTGTGAATGGTTTATTTCTTCTAAATCTCGAAAGGGATGAAACACACATCCATAACATTGAGGCTAAGAGATGCAAAGTAGATAGTGATAATACTACTTATTTGTGGCACCGTCGTCTAGGTCATATTGGTGTAAAGCGCATGAAGAAACTCCATTCTGATGGACTTTTGGAGTCTCTTGATTTTGAATCATTTGACACATGTGAACCATGCCTCATGGGCAAGATGATCAAAACACCGTTCCCCGGAATGATGGAGCGAGCAACGGACTTGTTGGAAATCATACATACCGATGTATGCGGACCGATGAGTGTTTCGACGCGCGGTGGATGTCGCTATTTTCTCACTTTTACCGATGACTTAAGTAGATATGGGTATATCTATTTAATGAAACATAAATCTGAAACATTTGAAAAGTTCAAGGAATTTCAGAATGAAGTGGAGAACCATCGTAACAGAAAGATTAAGTTTCTACGATCCGATCGTGGAGGTGAATATTTGAGTTATGATTTTCTCACGCATCTTAAAGCAAGTGGAATCGTTTCACAACTCACGCCACCCGGAACACCACAGCGCAATGGTGTGTCTGAACGCCGGAATCGAACCTTATTAGATATGGTCCGATCAATGATGTCTCTTACTTATTTGCCGTTATCATTTTGGGGTTATGCATTAGAAACCGCTGCATTCATTTTAAATAGGGCACCATCTAAATCCGTTGAGACGACACCGTATGAACTGTGGTTTGGTGCTAAACCTAAGTTGTCGTTTCTTAAAGTTTGGGGATGCGAAGCTTACGTCAAGAAGTTGATGCCGGACAAGCTCGAACCCAAAGCGGAGAAATGCTTCTTCATAGGATACCCTAAGGAAACTATTGGGTATACCTTCTATCACAGAACCGAAGGCAAAGTGTTTATCGCAAAGAACGGTTCCTTTCTTGAGAAGGAGTTTCTCTCGAAAGAAGTGAGTGGGAGGAAAGTAGAGCTAGACGAGGTTGTTGAACCTTCTCTTGAGTTGGAGAGTAGCGCAACACCTGAAATTGTTCCAGTGCCGCCTGCACCAACAATAGAGGAAGCTAATGATAAGGATCATGAAGCTTCGGACGATGCTGCTACTGAACGTCACAGGTCGACAAGGTCGCGTGCCCCTCCTGAGTGGTACGGCAACCCTGTCTTGACTGTCTTGTTAGTAGAAGACAGTGAACCTACGAGCTATGAGGAAGCGATGATGAGCCCAGACTCTGAGAAATGGCTAGAAGCCATGAAATCCGAATTGGGATCCATGAGCGACAACCAAGTATGGATTTTGGTGGACCCTCCTAGCGACCGAAAGGCCGTTGAGTGCAAATGGATCTTCAAGAAGAAAACGGACGCGGATGGTAATGTTACCGTCTATAAAGCACGGCTTGTTGCGAAAGGTTTTCGACAAGTTCAAGGTGTTGACTACGATGAGACTTTCTCTCCAGTAGCAATGTTTAAGTCCATTCGGATTTTATTAGCAATTGCTGCGTTTCATGATTATGAAATATGGCAGATGGATGTCAAGACTGCGTTCCTCAATGGCAACATTGATGAAGAGTTGTATATGATGCAACCCGAAGGTTTTGTCAATCCTAAGGATGCTGATAAAGTATGCAAACTTTAGCGTTCCATTTATGGACTGAAGCAAGCATCTCGTAGTTGGAACCTTCGTTTTGATCAAGTGATCAAGAGCTTTGGATTTGTTCCAAATTGCTACGAAGCTTGTATCTACAAGAAAGTGAGTGGGAGCTCGGTGACGTTTCTGGTACTATATGTGGATGACATATTGATTATCGGAAATGACATCAACATGCTTAACGATGTGAAGAGTTATTTCAACAAGTGTTTTTCAATGAAAGACCTAGGTGAAGCTACTTATATATTGGGCATCAAAATCTATAGAGATAGACAAAGACGCCTGATAGCTTTAAGCCAGAGTACATACCTAGACAAAGTTCTGAAAAGGTTCAGAATGGATAAGGCAAGGAAAGGTTAAGTGCCTATGTTGTCAGGTAAGATATTGAGCAAGGCTCAGTGTCCAGCTACGGTAAATGATAGGGAAGCTATGATCAAAGTGCCTTATGCCTCGGCCATAGGTTCTATCATGTATGCCATGCTGTGTACTAGACCGGATGTGTCCAATGCTCTTAGTTTGACGAGCAGATATCAAAGTGATCCAGGAGTGGAACACTGGACAGCCGTGAAGAACATCCTAAAGTACCTAAATAGAACTAAAGAAATGTTCTTAGTCTATGGGGGTGATGAACAGCTCGTCGTAAAAGGTTACGTCGATGCTAGTTTCGACACCGACAAGGATGATTCTAAATCTCAGACAAGATACGTTTATATTTTGAATGGAGGAGCTGTGAGCTGGAGAAGCTGCAAGCAAAGCGTGATCGCGGGATCTACAGTAGAAGCGGAATACATGGCTGCTGCAGAAGCGTCAAGTGAAGGAGTTTGGATCAGGAACTTCATCACTGAGCTTGGCGTGGTTCCAAGTGCATTGGACCCACTGGAGATATTGTGTGACAACACTGGCGCCATAGCACTCGCTAAGGAACCAAGATATCATCCAAAGACCAAGCATATCAACCGCAAGTTTCATATAATCCGAGATTATATAGTAGATGGAGATCTGAAGATTAGCAAAGTACATACAGATCTGAATTTCGCAGATCCATTGACTAAACCTCTTCCACGTGTAAAACATGATCAGCACCTCAGTTCCATGGGTGTGAGATTGTTGCCAAATGTAAACTAGATTATTGACTCTAGTGCAAGTGGGAGACTGTTGGAATTATGCCCTAGAGGCAATAATAAAGATGTTATTATTATAATTCTTGTTCATGATAATGTTTATATTCCATGCTAGAATTGTATTAAGCGGAAACTTTAATACTTGTGTGGTTTGTGAACAACACCGTGTCCCTAGTATGCCTCTATGGACTAGCTCATTGATTAATGATGGTTAAGGTTTCCTAAACATAGACATGAGTTGTCAATTAATAATGAGATCATATCATTGGGAGAATGATATGGTGGACAGACCCAAACTAAGCGAAGCAATTAGATCGTGTCATCGTGTTCGTCTTTGCGAAGCTTTTCTTATGTCAAATATTGTATTCCTTAAACCATGAGATAATACAACTCCCTGGTATCGGAAGAAAGCTTTGAGGTCATCAAACGTCATCCTATGAGAGGGTGATCATAAAGGTGTCTCTCAGGTGATCGGAAAGTATCTGTTGGGTTGTATGTATCGAGATGGGATTTGTCCCTCCCAAGTCGGAGAGATATACTTCGGGCCCACTCGGTAATTGATATCAACACCGCTTGCAAGCATGTGGTTAAGGAGTTAATCACAAAGTGATATCGGATTACGGAACGAGTAAAGTACTTGCTGTGAACGAGATTGAACTAGGTATGACGGTACCGACGATCGAATCTCGGGCAAGTAAAATATCGTGAGACGAAGGGAATATATATATGGGATTGATTGAATCCTGGCATCGTGGTTCATCCGATATGATCATCGATGAATGTGTGGGAGTCAATATGGGTTTCCAGACCCCGCTGTTGATTATTGATAGAAGATCATGTCTGCATATTCTCGAACCCGCAGGGTCACACACTTAACGTGTCTCGATGCTAGGATAGATTGGATAATTGGTTTATGAGTTTTTGTTCAGAGTCTCGGATGGGATCCGGGACATCACGAGAGGTTCCGGAGTGGTCCGGAGAATAAGATTCATATAAGGCAGTGCAGTTTTTAGAGTTCGGAATTGTTCCGGGTTAATCGGTATTGTACCGGAAGCTTCTAGAACCTTCCGGAAGGGGACCAACGTGGCCCCACCTTCCGGGAGGGGGCATGGGCCTATGAGGGAGTGCCCTGGCCGCATTGGGCCAGGGGAACAAGGCCCCATAGGGCCCAGCCGGCCAAGAGAGTTTTAAACTCTAGATAGAGCTTCTAGAAGGGGGGGTTTCCTTGCCCCCCTACTCTTCCTCCTTGGGGCCGCCGGCCTTGGCTTGGGGGAGGGGCTAGGGTTGCGCCCACCCCTCTATATATAGAGGGCTGGGGGCGCACCACCCCCCTACACCTTCCCCTCCAACCCTAGCCGCCCTGCTGCCCTCCTCTCTCCCTCCCGACTGCTTGTAGGCGAAGCCCTGCTGCAGAAATTCTCCACCAATTGCACCGCGCCGTCGCGTTGTAGATCCAACCCATCTCTCCACCATACTTGCTGGACCAAGGAAGGAGGAGACGTCGAGGTGCTGCACGTGTGCATCTCACGGAGGCACCGCCACTTGTGGTGCTAGATCGGATCGGATCGTGAGGAGGAGAAGCGAGTACGACTATATCACCCACGTTCCGACGAACGTTCCGCTGTGCGAATCTTCAAGGGTATGAAGATCTAATCAAATCTCTCTCGTTGTTTGCATTTTCTAGATTAGATCTTGGCTTTCCCTCTGTTCGCATCCGTAGAAAATTTTGATTTACTATGCCGCGAAACCCTTCAATATTGGGTACCATCAAGGGAGAAAATATCATGTATGTATATGTGAGATACCTCTCAAGGTGTGGTGCCAGCAAAACCCGCAAGATAAAAAACACAATAGGATATTCAAGGGAAAACCGTTTTTGATGAACTAGAGCTTGTTACGAAGACAAAAGCTCTAGATCCTCAGATTGACAAGATCCAAACAACAAACAATAAAGATGATGCAATAATGCAAATGTTTGATCTATCTCCAAAAGATACGATCGAGTCACCCACTCGAGAGCCCCTCTTGATAGTACGACTATCTATCCAGAACCCGGTCTCCCAACTAACAACACGAGACTGGCAAAAGAGAAAACCTATCAAGATCATACCTTTGCCTTAAGCATTCCACTTGATCTTGATAAAGATCGTCTTGTCCTCCTTAAGATGTAACATCTTTGTTGATTGCTCTTGCTCGATAAAGACTTGCGAATTGCTCCTCCATACACCATAGGAATACCTCTTCCTTGAACTTGTCTTCATCTATCCATGATCACCGAAGATGGCAAGCTTCAAGCATATGATCTACTAGATATGGTGCAGCTTGAGCTTGCACTCCTTTTCTTCTATCCCCATAAGGGTGATGTCTTGAAGATGCACATGAAAAACTCTATCTTCTTCAAGACACTCTTGATCTTTTTCTTCGTTTTCGTCTACCTTGAAAACAACACATGGTTCAAAGCGATGCCAATGAACAAAATCTACAAGTGAAAATAAAACCATACATTAGTCCATAGAGATTGCCATTAATTACCTAAACCACACATGGAATATATTCAGACAGGAACTTGCTTTTGCAAACCGCGTTATACACGAGGCTTCTGCTAACTTTTCAGTGTTGGGCCGGTTCCAGTTTCCAGCGTGGCAGGGACAAGTGTCAACTAGATGCCGGTTTTGTATGAACTTGCACATCGAGGACGAGGCAGAAGTTGTACGCAAATGCACATAGTGGACATGGGTTTGTACTAGTGGCGCAATTACGGAGTGTGTGGACTTGGCTCCCGGGTTCACTAGAGCCTTTTATTTAAAGCATTCAAAAACATATTTTCGAAGTGTCAAAAAAAATATGGATATAGGAAATGATGTCTAATTTAGGTGTGTAAAGTTTTAATCCAAAATATGTTATGTGCTATGCTACATAAAAAGGCAAAAGTTTAGATTTAAATGTGTAAATATTCCACCTCAAATCTTGTATATTTTTCTCGTGTACCTCATAATATAATGTATTTCAGATTGAAAACTAAAAAATTGAGGTATATATCATTACATGTATGTAAATACTTTTTTTTTGAAACTTTGAAATATCTTTTTGAGATTTTGAAAATAAAGAGCTCCAGTGAGCTTGAGCTCCAAAATCATTTTTCGTGTAATTACCTCAATACTTATAGAATTGGAGAATAGTAGGACACTCTCTGGATTCCCTATGGATCGTGCCTTGCACCCGATTGTAGCCTTTATAGAAGAATAATTCTTTGCTTTTGACTCATCATTATGATTCGGATGAATGGTAATTCTGTCCTTCCATCAAAATATGAAAGAAAATAAATCGTATGGACCAAAACCGATAGCATATCTAATGATACCACACCTTACCAGTACCAACGTTCCCAATTTTAACAATTCAAGTATGCAAGTTTTAAAAAATTCAGAAATAAAATTTTCACTATACACAAGATGTGTGTTTATAATTCCTATAATTTTCAAACTAGAATCAAAATACATGCATAGCAATTTGTCTTTTTTGTTTCTCCATGCGTATCTCAAATTTGGTTTTGAAATTTTTGAGGATTCTAAACACACATCTTGTGAAAACCCACAAATTTGTATTGAGATATTTTTACACTTATAAATTTGAACATGTGGTAATGGTATCCTAGTGTATTATGATATCACAGGTGTGGTACCACTAATATTTTCCTGGTCTCTTCGCAAAAAAAAAAAATTCCTGGTCAAAACCCTACGACTCGCTTCTGAAATTTGAATCCTCTCTCGGGGGACAAAACCGTCAAGTTGTCTACTCCGATCCCGAACCTTTTCGGTTTTCTAGGGTTTTAAGAACTCGCGGAGCCCACCGTGCGCGGCCCAGAGCCCACTAACTCCGTCTCGATTCCCTTGCCCTTGCCCCTGAATCCCCGCGCCGCCCTCGCCGGAGAGGAGCCCCTCCGCTGCGCGTGGCAATGGCGTTCTCCTTCTCCTCGCCAGCGCAGCAGAACCCATTCCAGACGCCAGCGCCGTCGAATCCGTTCCAATCCCCAGCCCCGTCGAATCCGTTCCAGACCCCAGCGCCGGCGAACCCGTTCCAGTCCCCAGCGCCGGCGAACCCGTTCCAAACGCCGGCGCAGACGCAGACGCCGTCCCCATCTCCTTCGCCGTTTCAGTTCAACTTCCAGCAACCCCAGCAGCAGCAGCAGCAACAGCAGCAGCAGCAGCAGCAGCAGCAGCAGCAGCAACAGCAGCAGCAGCAGCAGCAGCAACAGCAGCAGCAGCAGCAGCAGCAACAGCAGCAGCAGCAACTGGCCGCATCGACGGCGCAGCCTCAACAGCAGCAGCTTCTGATGTTGTATACAACGGAGGGGAAGCCCGCCGGGTACAACACGAAGTGGGAGGAGCTTCACGCCGAGTCGCAGAAGGCTCTGCTTCAGATCGAGTAGGGCTTCCCTAATTTCCCTTTTTATTTTCTGGTAAAAAAGTATGCTTATCTTCTGTGTGATGGGTTGGATCGTCACTGCTTGCAAATTTTTTGGTTAATGTGTAGATTTGCTCCAACTGACTGGCCAAACTTACCCGTGTTAACATTATTGTCCCATACTTGTATACTACCCTACTAGGTCAACTTTGTGAAACGTGCTGTTGTTGGGTTGGGTGAAAGAAGTAATTTTTATGTGCGTGTGCAATTTCAGTTAAGAGTTTGTGTGATAAGATGATTTCTTGAAGTCTCCCGTTATAATTGACTCGGGGTTTCTGGGAAAAGATAAGTGTTTTTGGTATCGATTTAATGAGTTTTAGCGCTACGTGAGTTTTTTATCATTCCATCATCTGTTAAGAAATTGGTGTTATATTGAAGCACTCTGCATTACTTGGAATATTTTGTCCTGAAAACATCTAGAATGTGGTTAGCTAACAATCAATTTTGCAGGGATAAGATACGGGAATACAAGGACGAGAGTGAGCGGTTGGATCAGTGCAGCCGCCTTCACGACTCCTCAATCTCGAATATCAATTTTGAGCTGGATGCAAGTCGCATTGCTCAGGTTGGGTTATTTCCCTTGCTCAAGTTTTTCATCACAGGGGGTGTATGTATATTTGTGTTTTCCTCTCCCAAGTGATTAATGTACTATTGATCTCACATTATCAGTTGATACTTTTAAAGGACAGTATAATTTGTTGAGGGAGCAAAAGACAGATCTTAGTATGTTATCACATTCTCAGCAGTGCAAGCAATGAAATTTCAGCTTATCCATTTAACCATGGGATGATTAATGAGCTAATGACCAGTACAATGGGCAAGCAGGACTCTGCCCATTTACCTTCGGCAGTCAATTGAAAACAAAAATACCTTGCATCCTTGATCATAAACTTGACACACGGAGATAATTAGAAAACACTGACCTAAATGTTGTATATTTTGTAGTTCCTAAATGATGAACAAGTTACCATCTTAGCAGAGTGGGCTATGCTGTAATGGGATTTGCTTGAGTAACTATATTAGCTTGACCGTTCAATGTGCAGTTGAACCATTAGATGGTAAAGCTTAGTTCACAATCAGATTGTTTCCTTGAACCTTGACATGTTTCTTTGCCAGGAATATGGACTATATGATCTCTTGTTAAAAGAGATCTGTGGTAATAGGGGATGTTATCGAGTTTCAGGAGTATTTCATGAGCACACGATACCTGTTCCTAATAGTCTAATACATTTATTTATAAATCGCATTCTACATATTCCTAAACCTCCTTGGATTCATGGGTAACTATTTGTTTGCTTTAACAGGAACTCGCAGGGACTGCCACCGTAATTGAGAGAGAGAAGGCATCAGTTCAAGAGTTAATGACTGTTGTCAATGAAATGATGTGGAACACAGAATTTGCTATTCGCTCATATATGATGTTGAGGCCAAGGTTCGTCAAATCAGCCAGTGGTTCTTCAAATCCTTCTGGAGCTCTGCCAAATCAGCCTGTGGCATTGGCACCAACCAGTGATTTCTATAGTGGCATCCCAAAGAGGCCTTCCCATTTTATGCTACAAACTGTCAATAAGTTTGAGAAGTATCTTGGTGAGTGCTGCAAGTGGATTGCTGAGCTAGAGCAGCTGGTTCAAATTGAGACCAGTAAAAGATCTACAACTTCTGTGGAATCTCTTCCAAAAGTTATGTCCAATGTGCATGACTATTTCATCTATGTTGCTTCAAAGGTAACACCTTGTTATTTATTCATACAGAAGTCTAACATGTACTCTTAATTTGTTCATTTTTTGTGGTTGCGCCCATGATATCCGTCATTTTCTATTGACATTTAGTACCTATATTATATATATAAAGCTGTAACCTGATGAATTTTCTAGTAACATCACTACTATATGGACATAGAAGGGATAAATTATGTTTTTCTTGTTGTAGTGTCCTGAGACTGATGATTTTCTGATGTTACTTTTTGTATAGGTGGAAAATCTTCATCAGTATGTTGTGACATTGAAAACTGAATATCTTCATGGTCAGCGCCGTCTGGGTAACGCAAGTGATCCATTTCTAGAGGCAAATAGAAGAGAAGCAGCCAAGCAAGAAGCAGCTGCCAAAAGGGTCCATCCAACATTGCATTTGCCTGCTCCTGTACAGCCCACAACCCAAATTTCTGCACCAACGACAAGCCAACCACAGCAATCTTTGCTACCGTCTGTAGCAACCTCTTCGAGTGCCTTCTCAGCTTTTAGCATGCCGGCTTCTGCTCCATCCACTTCGAGTCTCTTTTCAACACCAACTACTCCAAGTCTCTTTTCAACGCCAACTACTCCAAGTCTCACGACTAACCTTTTTGGTACAACTGGGTCAGCTCAGCTGTCCACACCATTTGGGACATCCTCCACTCCTACTCTTGGATCAACACCAGCTCCATCTGGATTTGGGACTATCACCC
Source organism: Avena sativa (assembly GCA_916181665.1). Lineage (NCBI taxonomy): Eukaryota > Viridiplantae > Streptophyta > Magnoliopsida > Poales > Poaceae > Avena > Avena sativa. The sequence continues at coordinate 386,385,047 of OV702297.1, read as the reverse complement.
CATCTTTCCCTTCAACACCTGCTATAGCTGGGACATCACTTTTTTCGACGCCATTCGGAGGTATATGTTAACTCATTTTAAACGATCTCTGGTCGTGAAGCACAAAATGTTGTACGTGAAATATTGCTTGCACACAGTATAACTGATAAGCTTGTTATGTGCTGCACTGCATTACTTTGATGATTCCCAGATCCCAATAGTTTGAGATGTTTATAAGTTGGTGCATGCCATTTGCTTTCTTCTTGGCATTTTGTAGCTGCAACTGCATTCATTATTAGTAGAATCTGAATGTCCGTATCCTTGCCGCAAACTGTCAGCACCAGCACCATTGGAATTTTCAAAAATTGTACACAGTTGCATGCTGGAAAACTGCTCGTCTTGTTAGCAGTGTGGCATATCTGCATTTTGCTTTCTTTATGGCATGTTATAGCTGCAACAGAATCAATGTGTTATCTGAATGCTATAACTTCCCGCAATTTGTCAGTGGCAGCACCAGTATACTTGATCTATGCATTATAGTAAGCATGCCTGCACATACCCTGGTTTACTATTTGATGTTTGCTGCTTCCATTTGTTAGTGTCTCCACTGCCCATGCTGAGATTCACCTGCTATTTTCTTCTCCATTCAGTGTGAATTATATCATGTTTTCCATTAATTCATTTCTCTGACTTGTATGACATTCTATCTGCGTCTACCTACAGGTGGAGCTACAGCTTCAGGGTCTAGCTTTGGTGGCACATCTGTAAGTAAAAAAAAATCCACCACATTATATTCTGCAGTCTTTCTTCTTTAGAAGTATTTAGCAAAAAAAATGTGGCAACGTCAATCTCAACCTCCTTTTTTGTGGTCACATGTACTAACATTTTGTTGTCAAATTGCCATCTCCTTACACCCGCTTCATTTTGTATGTGGTGCAGAAAGGGAGGTCAAAGGCCCGGGGCTGACGCTAGATGTAACTTCCTAATAATCAGCTGCGAAATGCAGGGGCCTCATGTATCTCCTGTCTTGTGAGGGAAAAAAAGAAGCTTGTAATTAGTTTGCCTGGCAGTGCTAGTGGAGTTTGAGTGATCATCTTGTCAAATGCTCGGTATCAGACCGACTTTTCTAACACTTTCTATTAGGTTCCTTGGGTATGTTGAACCTCCTCATTGTTCACAGTAGTCGCTTGTAACATGAGCATTCCTATCAGGAGGTACCAAGGTTGTAAACTTATGATAGTAGTACAACTAGTTTGTCATTGACCAAGTAATTTAAAGCCATTGCAGAACTTTGGGACAGAATCTTCTGTTGGTACTTGCAGTTAGCTGGTGTCAGGCTTGCACACTGTACTTATTTTCTCCTTGGCTGCCTCCACTCCTACTTGCTAAGTGCTAGTTTATGTGGTGCAGAGTTGACCAAATAATATGCAATCCGATTTAATGTTAGATCCAGGTTCGTCTGTCTTGTATTAGTAGTTCCATCGTGATGAACGCAGTAGGCACCACTAGTCACCATATCCTGTCGCTGGTTGCAGTTAGTTGGAGTACTGCATTTGCTAAGAAATGAGTGGTAGTTTATGTGATATAGAGTTGACCAAATAATATGAAATCTCATATGTTCCACTAGTCACTGACACGACTGTCTCCACAATTAAGAGCTGGATTTGATTAAACAGACTGCTGATCTTGATCGAGGTCAGATCTGACCTCCGGCCGGGCAGGCTCCTGGCTTAGCTTGCTACTAGCTTAGATATAAATAGGATCATCGCCTCTGCTCTGATGCTCCGCCCATGTCATCTAGCAAACCACTGCTGAAAGCATAGCCTAATGGGTTCTAGCTCCGGCGCCGCGCTGAAGATGGCGGCCGTGCTCGTGCTGCTCCTCTTCGCCGGACTGCTGCCGCTAGCGGAGCCGACGGCGGCGGCCACGAGCGGTGCCGGGTCCAGGGTATCCTGGAGCCTGTCCCGCGCTGCCAGATGCAACGATCGCTGCATCAGAAGACCGGAAATGGACCTGTATAAATGTTATGCACGCTGCATGGAGGAGGAGGAGGAGGACGGCGAGGAATTCAAGTGAGGAAAGGCACGCCCATTCTCTCTTGCCAGTGCTTCCATCCATGTACAATACCTCCTCATATCTATACCAATCTTACCTAGTTGTCGTTGCTTTTTTTCAACCGTATGTGTGTGACCATGTGTTCCTACAAGACGCAGCACGGCTGCTGCTCGTTGCTCCGATTTTTTTCCATCCATTATATAGGAAAAAGTTTGTAGTACTCTGTAATTAGTTTGGCTGGCACTTCTAGCGGAGCTTGCTTTTTTTTTGAGAGTTCTAATGGAGCTTGAGTGACCATCTTGTCAAGTGTTTGGTCTCAGATGATCAGATCCACGACTGCCCCCCCCCACCCCCCCTCCCCCCCACCCCCCCCACACATACACACAATGATGAAACCATGCAGGGCCCGGCCATGAGGCCCAACAATATATAATAATTCTAGAAGATAAAAAAATATTGCAACATTTATGAATACTAGCAAATGGTACATGCTTCGCATGTTGGACCAATTTAGATGGGAAAATAATATCCATCCACGGCGCCTCCTCGGCCATGCTCCGTCGCCGACATAGCGCCTCCTCCGCCGTGCTCTCCGCTCGTCGTCGTCGCCCCGCAAGATCCCCACGCCTCTGGCTCTCCCGTGCAGCCCGCGCGCCGCCCACCATGTAGCTCGTGGGAATCCGCTACCGACTCCACACCGGCAAGCACGCCCACACCGCCATAGCCAGGCGTCATGGCTCCAGTCATAGGTCCCCAACCATCGACGTGTGCACCCCACCCTCTCGCTTCGATCCGCCATAGCCGTAACTCATGCGCCTGCCGCCGGGAAAATACCATGGACCTTGTTCTCGTTCGTCACCGGCACACCTTCGGCAAGCTGGGCGAGCCGCCCTGCTTCTCCCCCGATGCACCGCCCCTCTGCTGCAAGGCGTGCCCCGCACGGTCGATGGTGTTTGCTATGGAACTACGATACGGTGCTACTACTACACAGGCAGGACGATGATTCTACAAGAAGTGGCCGTCATTGCTACAAATGAAGGGCTGCGATGCTACCAACCAATGAATGCGTTTTTAAGATTTTGCTACAGGGTGATGCTATAATAGTAGCAACTTTTTGCTATTTCTGTTTTATGTTTTTATTACGATAGCACGAAGTATTTGCTACTATATTTTCGATGAAAGTCCTCGGCAAAGTCGGTTTTGCTATGGCAGCCCAAATTTTTTTGCTACCAAGCCACCTGTACGATGTCTCCGGTGAGGTCGTTTTTTTGCTACATTAGCACATTTTTTTGCTACCACCGTTTTATGATTTTACTACAATAGCGTAAAGTTTTTGTCACAAGGTCCCCAGCGAGATCTCCCTGCGAAAGTCTCCAACGAAGTCAAATTTTCTACATTAGCACAAAATTTTTGCTACATAGTCTCCGACGAGATCTCCGACCATGTCTGTCCTTTTTATTTTTCTCTCATGGACGAACGGTTTTCTGCAAAAGCAGGTAAATAGTAAAAACATGATTAAGAGGCATTTTTGGGGACACATGTCGCCTGCGGACCGGAGGGATATTGGGGAATTATCCCCGGGAGACGCATAGTACTACCCATTTAGATGTCAATTTTGCTAATAAAAACATATTTTAGTTTGCTATCAATTTCACTACAGTTAATGATTTCAGGTTATACCATAAAAGTAGGCGTGACAACTTGGGGTGGTAACAAACCTGAGATCTTCTTTAAATTACTATGGAGTTGGACGTCTATGGAAAAAACATTATGATTTGTCTGCATGCCTACAAAAATCTCTAATTCGGTCAAACTTTTATTAATCTATGTCTGATTTTCCTTGCCAAATATATACCATAGTTAGATCATCATGTCTGTGCTATAATAACTGCCGATTTAGTGTGCCGATTCAAAAATTGTGCGTTCCGGCAGACGCCGTATAGTTTGTCCCGCTGTAAAAAAAAATCACGCGTTGCATTTTGCGCTATCCGCTACACGATATTTTGCGTGTGGACTGACACGCGTGGCATCGCTCTCTCTCGCGCGCGAAGGACCAACTGCCCGCTCTGGAAATTCACCCTTCCATGCTCGCAACCTCGACCGCCGTCTCTCCCCACTCACCGCGCGGCCGCCGACGCCATTCTGGCGTTGGACGGGCCTTTGGGACGTTGCCGACCCCTCCCTAGTCGATTCCCCCAAGTACAGCTGCCGATGGAGGATTTCCGTAGCCGCCCGCGCCAAACCCTAGCAGAGTTGCCGCCGCGGAGAGCTATTCAGCCACAGCTTGTGTCCTCTTTGTGCCGTTGCGGCCGACGCAACCCAGCTGAGCGCATCTGCCGCTGCTAGCGCCGAAGGGCAAGGTCACAGGAGCCAAGCGGTCGGCTGCGGCTGCTTCTCTCCCAAAAACCGCCAAGAAGCCAATGAAGAAGACGGCTGCGCGGAGTACCGGTACTCGGGAAGCCCAACAAGCGTCCCGAGCTACACCGACCGCGCCGCATGGTCCATCGGCGGAAAGGGCGCCTTCCTGTTGGAGATATGCCCTAAAGTCAATAATAAAAGTGGTTATTATTATATCTTTGTGTTTATGATAAATTTTTACATTCATGCTATAATAGTATTAACCGGAAACATTAATACTTGTTTGATTTGTAAACTAAATTAGAGTCCCTCGTAAAGCCTCTTTGTAATACTAGCTTGTTGGTTAATAAGATGATCGTGGTTTCCTGATCATGAACATTGAGATGTTATTAACAACAAGATCATATCATTAGGAGAATGGTATGATGGACATACTCCTATAGATAAGCGTAGCATAAATATCAAATCATTTTAATAGTTCATTTGCTATAAGCTTTCTGATACATAGTAACCTAATTCCTTCGACCATGAAATCATGCTAATCACCATCACCGGAAGGATACTTTGATGACATCAAACACCACACCGTAACTAGGTGGCTATAAAGGCGGCATTGAGTGTTCGGAAAGTATGTGTTGAGACACATGGATCAATAGTGGGATTTGTCCATCCATATGAGGGATAGATATACTCTGGACCCTCTCGGTGGAATATCATCCAATTAGCTTGCAAGCATGTGACAGGCTCACAAGGGATCACATATCACGGGAACGAGAAAAGAGTACTTATCGGTAACGAGGTTGAACTAGGTATACAGAGATACCGACGATCAAACCTCGGATAAGTAAACTATCGCGAGACAAAGGGAAATTGGTATCGTATGTAAGTGGTTCATTCGATCGCAAAGTAATCGTAGAAATATGTGGGAGCCATATGAATCTCAAGATTCTTCTATTGGTTATTGATCGGAGAAATGTCTCGGTCATGTCCGCATAATTCACGAACCGTAGGGAGACACACTTAATGATTCGATGTTATTTAGTAGATATGGAATGTAAATAGGGAGACCGAATGTTGTTCGGAGTCTCAAATGAGATCCGGGATATCACGAGGAGATCCGGAATGGTCCGGAGAATAAGGTTCATATAAGGAAAGTCCGATTCCGGAGTTCGGAAATGATCCCGATGTTTTCATCGGAGAGGTTCTAGAAGGGTCTAGAAGGTTCACCGGACCAGAAGAGGAATGGTTCATGAATGTGTCATAGTTAAGTGGAATGATTAGATCATGTCCTAGGTCACTTGGTTGGGCCGCCGCGCCGCCGCCGCCTCACGCCATCGCCAACTAGTTTGTCATCGACCTCGAGTAATTTCAACCCTGGCCATTGCGGAACTTTGGGCACCTGTTCGCTTCTTATTTGTTGTCTCATCTTGGGAACCTGGTCACTAAGAGCACTTCTACTCGTTCTACGTTTTTAGGCCGAAATATGGCGCTATTTAGCGCCGGAGGGATGTAAATTTTGGTCTAGGAATATTCGTTTTCTCACCCGCGTTCCCAGGCGTGGTTTCTAGGCGAGGCAAAATCGGCGACATATTTGAATTTTTTTGTTCCTGCTGGCGAATCTTGCCCAAAGGTGTTCGATAGAAATTGGCCAAAAGTGTTTGACAGAAGTACGCCCCCAAAAGGTTTGGCAATCAAATTATTATAAAACAAGATGAGATCTGATGATCATTCATCGATGGGGATGGGCTCCTCCAGCGTGTCTGGTGCGACGGGAATGGGCTCCTCGTCTAGGATAGGGCCCGCCAACGGATTGGAGGAGGTGAAGGCAGAGCTTGGCGAAGGAGTGGTGGCTAAGATGGTCGGCGCAGTACTCGGCGTGTTGGCGATGACGTCCTCATCGAGGATGACGGTGCGACGCGTCATGTACCAGACCTTGACCTGTGGGCTCATCGCCGAGGTGTCTTCGCCGCCCGTGAGGAACTGGAGATCTGTGTTCCTCTTCTTGACGGCGAAGTTCGCCTTGAGGAGGTCAAGCTTCATGTCTTGGTTCTGCAGCAGCTGCGTCCACTTCTCGTCGGCATTCTCCTCCCTCTTCTAGGCATGGGCCTTGGAGTCCACGATATGGATGGACGCATGGAGACGTTTGGCGGGAGGTCCTGTAGCTTTCAGCATCTTCGCCTTCTTCTAGCCGACCTTCGGCCTTCCTTCACCGGCAGCTAGGAGGGGGAGCCTCCGGGTTGTACACGCCGTCCTTGTTCTTGGTGAGGCTCACGCGAGTATCCACTCATTTCTGGCAGTTATGTATCTCGGCGAACACATGGTGGAACTTGAACTCTGTCTTGGTGTCGTCTTGGTACATGTCGAATGCACGGACGAGCTGCAAAGGCAAGGCAAAGTGTCTCAGGAGAGGCATGAGGTCGGCATAGTTTCGGCTAGAGGTAAGTACCTGGCTATCCATGCTTGCGCCGCTGACCGGTGTGCGGTCGATCTCTTCGAGAATGCCGTGCCACTTGTTGCACGCCTACTGCACGAGTCTCTAGTTATCGATCATGGCCTTCTCGCCGCGTTCATGTGGACCTTGCTGAACTTCAGGTCCAAGAGGTTGCGCTCATCGAACGCCAGCTTCACATGCCTCCAGTAATTCTCCGACAAGGTTGGCCTTGAGTCGCCGACAGGGTTGGCGGGAAATGGAGAAGAAAGGCGGGAGCTCGGCCTTGAGTCGCCGACACGGTTGGCCCACCCATTTTTTTTGTTGCGTCCGGCCTTTCTAGACGGTTCCTAGCACCCCGGGTTCGAACTAGGAACGCCAGATGAAATTTGGATCAAATTCGACGCATTCAACGTCCCGGGAACAAGACTGGGCGAAATTTCGTCATCCGGATGGAAAAATGCCAAGAAATGCTCATTCGAAAACGCGGGTGGAGATGATCTAAGATCAACTTTGAAGTCTGAAGGCTCCTTCTGGTCGAAGGAAGGAATGGGCTGGCTTCCTCTTTAACCTTTTGTTTTTGGGAAATGATAGTATTCCCCCGGGGGATCGCACGCGACGCGTCCCTCGGGTCGATCGCGCGAAGCGTGTCCCGTACATGCGAAACATCAGCCTCCTCTGGGTCCCACCACGTCACCTCTTTTCTTCTTATCTCTTTCTTCTCCACTCGTTTTCAATCCCTTGATACAGACTACACCACACGCCATGGCTCTCCCCACTCACAGAGGGCTTCCATCCACTCCTTCCCCAGACAAAAATCCATGGAGCTCTGCCTAGAATCCATGGCGTGTCGCCTTCCTCCTCCCTTGCGCGCTGCCCTTGCTGCCACTACGAGCGCCCCCCAATCCGCCGCGCTTGCTGCAAGGCGTTGGTGGCGTCCTCTGCTACACGAGCCAGAGGAGGTACGGGTGGTGGAGTCCTCTGCTACACGCGGCAGCGGCCGACGGCAGGTGCTTCAGGCGGTGGCGTCCTCTTGCTACGCGTGGCGGCAATGGATGCTACACGCGCCGGAGGCGGCTGCTACGGGCGGTGGAGGCGTCTGCTACACGCGGCAGCGGCCGACGACAGGTGCTTCAGGCGGTGGCGACCTCCTGCTACGCGCGGCGGCGGCGGATGCTACACGCGTCAGCGACGGAGGGCAGATGCTACAGGTGGTGGCGTCCTTTGCTACAGGCGGCGACGGCGGCTGCTACACGCGGCTACGATGGTTGCTACATGCCAACGCTACTACACGTGGCGAGGCGATGACGACGGCAGCCGCTGCTACACACGGCTACGTCGGTGTCTGCTAAGGCTGCTTCTGCTACATGTGGCGGCGACGGCGGTGTCTACTACATGGCGGTGGAGGCTGGTTTCTGCTACATGCGGCGGCGGCTTATGCTACCGGCGACGGCGGCTGCTGCTACTGGCGACGATGGTGTTTGCTGCATGTGGCGGCGACTTTCTGCTACCGGTGACAGGGCCGCCTACTCCGGCGAGGCCTTTTTATGCCGCGAGTCGTGGGCTGCTCTGCTACCACCGGTGGGAGACTCTGCTACAAGGGGTATCCGGTGATGCTATCGCTGCTATGACGTAGGCGTCTGCTCTGGCGACGGTGCCTTCTCCGGTGACACTGCTATGACGTAGGCGTCTGCTCCGGCGACGGTGCCTTCTTCGGCGACAGTTGGATCACGATGGAGCGAGGGGGCAGCCGGCCATGTGCGTGATGCTACCGGAGGGGATTTTGTTGGATTTCCTTACGTGTGGAAGGGGACCGTACTCGTTCCGTTCATCAAAAAGAGACACGTGGCGTGGCGGCCTCTCGACCCGGGGATCGGCTGTCCTTTTTTTTTTTTTTTGACCGAGGACATGATTACTGGAGTTCGCACTTTGGCTGGACCTATTTTTTTGTCAGTTAATGTTATCATGCAAAACATGCGTGAGCCTAGAGTTGAACAGTTCAGAACATGGATGGCTAGAGAAAGTTCAGTTCTTTCCATGCAAGTTCTAGACCGTTTCATCCCAGGATCATCATCCATTCTTCATCCATGTTGCGTAAATTTGGTTTTATCCTACTAGTGTTGTTTAGATCATTTTATATAGCGGGCACGTTTTGGTTAGGTCATATGATTCTGATGGCTCGCTGTTGGTCCAAGAAATGTAGCGTCAGTGCTTACGACTGTCCGGACATGAGTGCCCAAAACTATGAATCTTTTTGTTGCTAGTTGCAGTTAGCTGTGTTAGATTTCGATTCTGATTTGTACCCATTTTTGTCCATGGCCGCCTCCACAATCTCTCTTGATTATTATTTGCCACGCCTCATCTATAGTCATATATCACTTCCTATTATAAATTCTTGTTTGGGGCCCAGAGGAAAACTCCTTCTCTATGGGTGAGTCCTAAACGTCCGATATTCCCCATGTATTCGAAGAAGAAAATTGCTTTCTAACTGTCTCATATATCGAGGAAGAGATCAAAAAAGCAGTTTTTCAAATGGAACATAACAAAGCACCAGGTCCTGATGGTTTCCCAGCGGAATTTTATCAAAAATTCTGGAACGTTATCAGGGAGGACCTGATGAATTTGTTTGGGTTTTTGCAAGTCGGACAATTGAATCTCTTTCGGCTTAACTTTGGCAATATAATTTTACTGCCTAAGGTTAACAATGCAGAAAGTATACAACAGTATCATCCAATCTATTTGCTTAATGTTAGCTTTAAGATTTTTACTAAAGTTGTCACAATTAGACTAAATTCAGTTCTTGACAATGTTGTTAGCCCGTCTCAGTCTGCATTCATGCAAGGAAGAAATATCCTAGATGGTGTTGTAATTTTGCATGAAACAATCCATGAACTACACTCAAAAAAATTAAATGGTGTATTGTTCAAGATTGACTTTGAGAAGGCACATGACAAAGTCAATTGGTCTTTCCTTCAGCAAACACTCCGCATGAAAGGTTTTTCTGAGGAGTGGCGCTCTCTTATTCAGTCGTTTGTGTCTGGGGGTAGTGTTGCCATTAAAGTAAATGAAGATACTGGCAAATACTTCCAAACCAAGAAAGGACTGAGACAAGGGGATCCATTATCGCCTTTACTATTTAATATAGTGGCTGATATGTTGGCTATCCTTATTGAGAGAGCTAAGGCTGATGGTCAAATTGAAGGTCTGGTTCCACATCTTATTAATGGTGGACTTTCCATTCTTCAATACGCCGATGATACAATTCTTTCTATGGAACATGGTCTGGAGAAGGCGAAGAATCTGAAATTAATATTATCAGCATTTGAGCAGCTATCTGGACTTAAAATAAACTTCCATAAGAGTGATTTGTATTGCTTTGGCGAGGCCCAAAATGAGTCCCACCTATATGCTGAACTTTTTGACTGTGGTCAGGGGCAGTTTCCAATCAATTATTTGGGAATACCGATCCATTATTGGCGTCTCACAATTGCTGAATGGAAACTTGTTGAGAAAAGGCTACAAAAACGTCTTAATAGTTGGAAAGGAAAATTGCTATCCCTTGGTGGAAGACTAGTACTCATAAATTCAGTACTCACTAATATGGTACTGTATATGATTTCGTTCTTCCAATTACCAAAAGGGGTCTTGAACAAAGTGGATTATTTTCGTTCAAGATTCTTTTGGCAAGGGGATAGCGAGAAAAAGAAATATCGACTGGCCAGATGGAATGTGGTTTGCCGCCCGAAGGAGTTTGGTGGACTGGGTATACACGATTTGCAAGTCAAAAACACCGCACTCTTGGTCAAATGGCTTTTTAAATTACTTACAGAAGATGGTGTTTGGCGGACCATGTTATAGAGGAAATATGTGGGGTCCAAAGTTGTGTCTCGAGTGGTTTGGAAACCCGAAGATTCACATTTCCGGGCGGGTCTTATGACCACCAAGAAACATTTCTTTCATTTTGGTGCTTTCGAGATTAAGGATGGATCACAAATTAGGTTTTGGGAAGATAAGTGGCTGGGCCAAACTACTCTTCGCGAACAATATCCAGCTTTATATTCGATTGTTAGACACAAAGGGGATACAATTTCCACAGTGATAGAAGATTATCCTCCTAATGTGTCTTTCAGAAGAAGCCTCATCGGTCCTAGACTGGTATCTTGGAACAATCTATTATTACGATTATCCATAATACAATTGTCGGACGATGTCGATGTGTTCAAATGGAAATTGCTAGAAAGTGGTAAATTTTCTGTTGGCTCACTATATAAAGCCTTGATCCAACCGGATATCCCGGTCGATGGTGATAATAGTAAAATTTGGAAAATGAAAATACCCCTTAAGATGAAGATATTTTCTTGGTATCTACGGAAAGGGGTAATTCTAACAAAAGATAATCTTGCAAAGAGGAATTGGCATGGAAGTAAACAATGTGTTTTTTTTCATCAAGATGAGACAATTCGTCATTTATTCTTCCATTGCAAATTTGCTCGCTCTATCTGGTCATTCGTCCAAATAGCTTCTGGTTTATCTCCGCCACGTTCGGCAACCAATGTATTTGGTAATTGGTTGCATGGAATTGTTAATAAATACAGAACTTTGTTTAGGGTGGAAGCGTTTGCCATATATGGTCGCTATGGCTTTGTAGAAATGACAAGATTTTTAATAACACTGTGTCTTCTCCTTTGCAGGTTGTCTATCGAGCCACGGCTATCCTCCGATCTTGGAATATTCTCTAACGTTTGGAGTTTCGCGACTTATTTTTGGAGAAATGTACGCGATTAGAGGACATGACGAGGGATATTTTCTCCCGACATGGATGGCCACGTGATCTGAAGATTGATCTACCTTAGATTCTAGACATTTATTTAGATATTTAAATTGTGTAATGCTTGTCTACTTTTTAAATTAGTACTATCGTTCGTGTGGCTGTGTGCATCTTGGGTTATGCAGTGATGTAAGCTTTGAAAGTTTCAATAAAAGCACCCATGGCACGGGGGGGCGCAACAGCCCAGAGCAAGCGAGCGAGTGGAGGTGCCATGGCCGCAGAGTCCAACTTCGACGTGATCGTGCTGGGCGCGGGCATCATGGGCAGCTGCGCGGCGCACGCGGCGGCGTCCCGTGGCGCCACCGTCCTGCTCCTCGAGCGCTTCGACCTGCTCCACCACCTCGGCTCCTCCAACGGCCTGTCGCGCACCATCCGCGACGCCTACCCCAAGGCGCACTACCCGCCCATGGTCCGCCTGGCACGCCGTCTCTGGAGCGAGGCGGAGGCGGACGCCGGCTACCGCGTGCTCACCCTGTCGGCGCACCTCTCCATAGGCCCACGGAGTGACGCCTCGCTCCTCGCCGCCATCAAGAACGGGGGCGGCGCGGAGGTGGACGTGGACGAGAGGTGGCCAGGCGTGTTCCGCGTCCCGGACGGGTGGGTGACGGCGGTCAGCGAGCTAGGAGGCGGCGTGCTCAACGCGACCAAGGAGGTGGCCATGTTCCAGGCGCTGGCCGTCAGCAAGTGCGCCGTCGTGAGGGACAACACGGAGGTCGTCGGCATCGTCAAGAACAAGAAGGCCGGAGAAAACGGTGTCCTGGTGGTGACGAGCAAAGGCGAGGAGTTCCACGGCGCCAAGTGCATCGTCACGGTCGGCGCGTGGACGAGCAAGCTGGTCAAGTCCGTCGCCGGCCTGGACCTACCGATCCAGCCGCTCCACATGCTCTCGCTCTACTGGAAGATCAAGCCTGGCCACGAGCACGAGCTCACGTCGGAGGCCGGGTTCCCGACCTTCTCGAGCCACGGCGACCCCCACGTGTACAGCACGCCGTCGCTGGAGCCCCCGGGCCTGATCAAGATCAACTACGACAGCGGGCCGCCGTGCGACCCGGACAGACGGGACTGGAGCTCTGGCGTTGCCGACGCCGCCGCGCGGGTGGCAGGGTGGATCGAGGAGTTCATGCCGGGACGCGTGGAGACCGCCGGTGGGCCTGTCGTTCGGCAGTCGTGCATGTACTCCATGACTCCGGACAAAGACTTCGTCATCGACTTCCTCGGCGGGGAGTTCGGCCGGGACGTGGTGCTCGGGGCCGGCTTCTCTGGTCACGGCTTCAAGATGGGGCCAGCGGTCGGGACGATCCTCGCCGAGATGGCCATCCATGGCGAGGCGAGAACCGCGGCAGAGGCCGGGGTGGAGCTCCAGCATATTAGGATCAGCCGGTTTGAGGGCAATCCCACGGGGAACAAAACCAAAGACGATTGACTATACCGCGCGGGCTTGCTAATTCAGTGAACCTGCTGCGTGTTATTACTGTTAAGTGTTAACAGTATTCACTTGTAACTTGAGCATTTCTATATCAAGAGGTACCAAATAATTGCTAGTGCATTGCAATCCGTCCTAAATCATGCAATGCAGCACTGATTTTTCTTGTTAACACCACAACTGATTTTTAGAAGCTCTAATTCTCATTAACACCACCACTGATTTTTCTTGTTATACAATGTGCTCATGACACCCTAATTGTGATGCCTGTAACTACTGCTCAGCTTCAGTACCTATGAGTTTGCAATTTCAACCGGTTTACGGGTGAACTTTACGGTTTTGATCTCCCCCCATCACCAATAGTTCTCCCTCGTGTCGCTCCTAGTTGCTATCGCTGTCCACATCTCCCCTCCCTCTTCCATCCCGCCACGCCGAAGGAAGGTGGCAGGTAAGCCCGTTCGGCGGATGGCGGCGGTGGGCTCTCCGATGTGGGGTCATCCGGCCTAGCGAGGCACCTGGTCTTAAAGCAAGTCCAGGAGCTTCTCTATTTTTTCTCTCCTATATCTCTATGTAGTGGTCTCCCCTAAATAGATTCTTTACCCATATTGTGTTCGTCTCCAAGAGCTCCCCAATATCATCTCCCCTAAATCACATTCAACTATATTATAACAATATTTTATAACTAACTTTTTAACCGTTATTTGCTAGGAAATTGTTCATATAACACATGAACTAGGTCATACAACATAGGAACATGTTCATAAATGTAACAAAATATAAAATAGTATCAACAATGAAATAGTTTTTTTTGGAAAAGAGTATATATTAATATCGCTGGGATACCAATTATACTCAACCTCTGCAACAACGCATGCCCTAGCGGCCTTATGGATACACAAAACCTAGAAAAAAGAAAAAAGAATTATAAAAAAAAGAAAAGACCCGCTACAGAGAACTATTCCTCAAAGCAACTATACTGACACCACCAGAATAACACCAGTAGTCCTCCACTCCAATAACAATGTCTTCAAGAAGGAAACAGTGCACACACGCCATCGTTTTTCGATCAAAGATCATAGGTTTTCACCCCGGAGAAAGTCCTCGCTCGCAAAACAATGCCTTCAACAAGGCCATTGCGAGGCACAACCAGTTAAGGCCAGACCTTGGATTTTCGTCCTGCAAGGTAAGACTGGGAACTCCTCCTATGTTATCTCCCTAAACAAACAGTCGCTACTGCGAGTCATAAAGACACAAATCACCATCGCTGCCCTCATGTTTCCGCATTCCTGACATTCTCCGCATTTGACTTCGCCATGGCTCGTTGAATGGCACTTGGTGGGAATAAACACCAGAGCTTCGCAACGCTCCCGCTGAAACCAAATGGCTAGAAAAATAAGGTACACATGACCGAATACCTTCCGATCCAGCAATCTCTAGGCATGATGCGCCCATAAGAGTTCACCAGCGGAGCCTTTCGGAACTCGACACTCCAAGGGCAAGCATCAAGCAAATCTTCTTCTTCGCGCGGGTGGAACCCTAGGATCGCCTCCATTATTTGGTCTGAACCAGCAGTCCCCACACCGCTGGCGGCTATTGGCAATCAGAACGATCGGGTCAGCCATTAGCCCTTTCGAGCCCATGGCCAAACCCAGAGATTGAGCGGACTCCGGGAGCAGCATCGTCGCAGGGCAGCCGCCGCCACTGCCAGGTCCACACAGACCCCCTTCTGCTCTTTCGCGCCTCCCATCCGAGCCGCCAGCCTGCATCGTTGGAGCATCACCGCCCGCAGCCCGGATCCACCGACGCAGCCCCAAGGTGCCAACTCCCGCGCGAAGGAGATCGACGGAGGCCGCGCAAACTGCCGGTCACCTTCGGTGACCAAGGCTAAATTGCATGAGTACCAGGATAGTCTGGTCCTTAAGTATAAATAGGAACCTAAATTCGCATCCATGAGGGTTTGAACCGAGGTGTTGGGTTTATACATCCACTCCCCCAACCAGTTGAGCTAGGCTTACTTCCCATATGAAATAGTTCATACAACACATGATATCATGTTCAACAAGACAAACAAATTTACTCTCAGCTTGTTCGATTACTAAGCTTATGTAGTACCATCAACAAAAAATAGCGCGCTATTTCTTAAATCCGTACTACTATCATGAAAACAAGTTGGAAATTGAGTTAGATGGATCATTTAAAGATGGGCTTGTTGCTTGCATGGAGAAAATGGTTAGAGATGGTCCCAAGGAAGGCATAATGATGGAAGAGTGACAGGCATATCAAAATGAAAAGGGGTCTTTTGGAAGAGAGAGTGCTAAAAGGCAGCAAAGAAACAAAAACTTTGATCCAGGTGAATATTTACCTTGTTCCCAATTTTCCAATCAGACCTTGCAATGCTTTCTTAACTTTTGTTACTTTTTACTTTGTAATGAAGATAAATGGTGGTTGATACGTCCAAAACGTATCTACTTTCTCGAACACTTTACTATTGTTTCTCCTCTAAACTTGTGTGATTTGGATACAACTAACACGGACTGACGTTGTTTTCAGCAGAATTACCTTGGTGTCTTGTTTTTGTGCAGAAATTAAACTATCAGGAAAAATCTCGGAAAATATGCCAAAAATTATATTTCACCAGAAGATCCACGGAGCCATAAGAAGAGATGGAGAGGAGCCCTAGGGCCCCACACCCATGCCAGGCACGGGCCCACCACTGGCCGCGCCTAGGGGGGGTGCAGCCACCTCAGGCACCCCCTCGGCCTCCCTTTGCGCCTATAAGTTGACTTTCGACATAAAAACCAAGGGGGGGCGATAGTTTTCCAGAAAGAGTTCCGCTTCGCTGCCGCCACCAGAAACCAAGATTCGGATCCAGAAACTCCGTTCTGGCACCCTGTCGGGACGGGGAATTTGGAGAGGATCATCGTCATCGTCATCACTAACGCATCTCCATCAACCACCGATGTTTCCCTCATCCATGAGTGAGTAATCCCCCGCTGTAGGCTTGGGGATGGTAGAGATTGGATGAGTTCTATCATGTAATCAAATAAGATCTGTTAGGGCATAGTGCCTAGTATCTCTATTAGTGCTATTTGACTTTGTTGCAACTTGTTGTGCTTAATGCTTGTCACTAGGGCCCGAGTGCCATGATCTCAGATCTGAACTTATTATTGAATTATTATGATAGTATTGTTTGTGATCTTATCTACAAGTTGTGTACATATATCATTGTCCGGATCCAAAGGCCCCAAAGTGACAATAATTGGGATAACCGGAGGGCATGGCTGTGGTGTGATGATCACATGTGTTCACGGAGTGTTAATGCTTTGCTCCGGTGCTCTATTAAAAGGAGCACCTCAATTGCCAGTAGTTCCCTAGAGGCCCCACTGCCACGGGCTGGCTGGACAAAAGATGTTGTGCAAGTTCTCATTGTGAGCACGTATGATTATATTTAGAGCACATGCCTAGGATTGTTTAGTACTTGGATGCTTGTTATTATTTATCTGCAATGCCCTAGATCTTGAAGTTACATGTTTAGACTCGTCCATGCAACGCCCGTCCATCCATCCCTATGCCTACCGTACTCGAATCCTACTATTACCGTTACTATTACTATTGCTCCTATTTCACTATTACTGTTGCTGTTGCTCCTGCTTTACTGTTGCTACTACTAAACTGTTGCTACTGATAAACTTCTATGAGCAAGAACTATTTCCAGGTGCAGCTGAACTGATAACTCAATTGTTAAGGCTTGCAAGTATTCCTTGCCTCCTCTTGTGTCGAATCAATAAATTGGGTAATACTATCCACGAAGACTGTTGCGGTCCCCTATACTTGTGGGTCATCAAGACTATTTTCTGGCGCCGTTACCGGGGAGCATAGCTTTATTTGTAAGTTCACTTGGATCTATTATTGTTCACTGTTACTCCTTTCATCATGGGTAAGTCTCGTGATGGAAAGTTCCCTATTTTACCATCAACTACAAGAAGAGGTACAGTCCTAAACACCTCTGCTGCTCTAGATTCATCGTCTGTTATAAGTAAGCTTATTACACCACCACCACATACACATGCTACACACACTGCTACTACTGCTGAGTCTAAAACTGCTTTTGATACTCATGATGTTACTTCTACTGTGCTTGATGTGAGTGGTTCATTAGGTCCTTCTCTAGATGCTACTATGGCTAGTCTAGGAAATACCAAAACTCCTAGTGAAGACACTGTTACACCTGTTATCTCACCTGAGGCTAGTGAGAGTTATGATATTAATGATGGTTACATTGAGTTCACTGATGATTTTGTTGAAGAGTGCCGAAACACACATGGTACTAGTGCTATTAAGAGTCTCCTTGCTAGACGTACTATCATGCCTAAGTTGTCCTCTGATCCTAAGTTTGCCACTTCTCCCATATATATATTAAAGATGAAGACTATGATTTCTCTCTTGATTTATCTTATTTAGATATTGTTGAGAAAGAACCTTTTTGTGGGACTGAAAATGAGAGTGTTGTGGCTCATATGAATGAGCTTTCTACTAAGAGTGCTTTGTTCTCTGATGATTTTAAGATGCGCAAGTACTTTGTTACTAAGATCTTCCCATTTTCACTAAAAGGAGAAGCTAGAGCTTGGTTTAATAGATTACCTCCTCGTTCCATTGATAGCCCTGATTGCTTGATTGCTTCTTTCTTCCAGAAATATTTTCCTCCCAGTGCTAGACATGCTGCTTTGTAGAGACTTTTTGATTTTAAACAGGGAGAAGAAGAGAAATTGGCTGAGTCATGGACAAGGTTCTGTGTCTTGATTCATGCACATCCTAGATGTCCATTACCTAAGAATGAGCTTCTTGATATTTATTATAATGGACTAACTAATGATTCTAGGACCTACCTAGATAGTTTTGCTGATTGTGTTTTCAGGAAAAGGACTCCTACAGATGTTGAATAATTAAACTAAAATAAGCAAGAATTATGATGATTGGACTTCAACTGAGCTAAATACACATGAGCCTATTACTCCTGAACTAGTTGTTCCTGAACCAATTCCAGCACCAACAACAAAGAAGAGGGGAGTTATTGCATTAAATGATGAAGTGATGAAGGAAGCTAAGAAGTGTCTAAAGGAGAAATGTATTAGAGCTGAAGATGTGAAGAATCTACCTCCTATATAAGAAGTATGTAAGACAATTCCCCACTCGTCTACTATTGAGGTACACTCTCTCCAACACTTTGATGAAGGTGATATTCCTTATGGTAAGCCTCCTGATCAATGTTTAGAGGAACTTGACACATTTATTGTTAAGCAAGGGTATTTTAATAAACAAGTTTAGAATCATTTATTGGAAAACTCTAGAGCTATTCATGAGTTGAAAGATATTGTGGAAATAATTTCTACTTATATTAAAATGCTTTGTAAACACTTTCAAATTGTTCAAACTCAACTTGATCAACTTGCTAAGGTGCAAAAGGATATGCTAGTTAATGCTTCAGGAGATAAACATGCTTATGGAATTAGAACTAGGAGTGGTATAGCTACTCAAGATCCTTTATATCCTAAAGGACACCCTAAAAGAATAGAGCAGGATTCCCAACAAGGTGAAGATAGTGGTAGTCCTCGTAAGAGGAAAAAACATAAGATAGTTGAGAAACCACTTGAACCTGCTGTAGATTCTAATAGTATATCTGTCTCTGATGCTGAAAATGAGAGTGATAATGATAAAAATTTGTCTCCTGATAAGGAGGAAGGTGAGAAAGAACCTGAGAAGCACACTAAGAACACTAGATACACAAAGGAAGATATTATTGCTAATAGACATGGTAAAGAGAGAGAACCTTGGGTGCAGAAACCTATGCCTTTTCCAGGTAAGAAACACAAGTCAATGGAGGAGGAACACTACAACAAGTTTTATGAGTGTATGAAACCTTTATTCTTGCAAATTCCTTTGACTGATGCTATTAAGTTGCCTCCTTATTCAAAGTATATGAAGGATATTGTCTCTAATAAAAGAAAGATTCCTAATGAGGATATTTCTACTCTACTTGCTAATTATTCCTTCAATGGTAAGGTTCCAAAGAAACTTGGTGATCCAGGTATACCAATTATTCCTTGCTCCATTAAGAATAATTATATTAGAACTGCTTTATGTGATTTGGGAGCTGGAGTTAGTGTTATGCCTTTTTCTCTCTATAAGAGACTCCAGCTAGAAAAGTTGATACCAACTGATATTTCTTTGCAAATGGCTGATAAGTCAACTACTATTCTTGTTGGTATATGTGAGGATATTCCTGTTCAAGTTTCTCATAATTGCTTGGTCTTAACTGATTTTGTTGTGCTTGAAATGCCTGAAGATGATAATATGTCTATTATTCTTGGGAGACCTTTTCTTAATATTGCAGGTGCTGTCATCAATTGCAATCAAGGAAAAGTAACATTCAATATTAATGACAAAGAGCACACTGTCTATTTCCCCAAGAAGTTTGTTAAGAGCTATTGCCTGAATTCCATTGAAAATATTGAGAGCAATAAGGTTTGGAGAAATATATTGTCCCATTCCACAAGAAAATTTTGAAACTATTATGATTGGGACCATTGCTATCAAGTATGAGGTAACATAATAACCTTGTGGAATGCAAATTTTTGCTTCATATAAGATTGTTTTGGTAACAAGACTTGATTAACCTTGTTAACAAAAGGATTTTAATGAACAAAATAATGTTTCAACTATGGTTATACTTGCTTTCTTTTACTTTTCTCCTTCCCAGTCTTTGCTTTAGCTTTAGTTTTGCTAGTTGTTTGCTTGTTTGAGTTTCTTAGAGCTCTTGTAGTTTGGATTTTGGTTTGCTTTTGCCTCTTCTGAAAAAAACTGTTTCTGCGAGAAAATCAATTTTCATACCCTAAAAATTGGGCAAAAATAAAGTTTCTCGAAAAATCCCAGAAAATTCAAAATAATTTTTCCTCAAAAAAGGGGCAGAGAGGCACCTGAAGTGACCCAGGGGGCCACCCTAGGCCACCACACCCATGGTAGGCGCGGCCTACCAGGTGGCGGAGCCTGGGGGGTCTGGCCCACATGGGGCCCTCCAGGCTGCCTCCTCAAAGCCATCTTCTTTCTCTCTCCCGAAAAACACCGGAAAACTTGCTCAAGCTCGAGTTCTTGCTGTTCATGCTCACGATTTTCGATCTCCTTGTTCAACCCATCTCAAGTGCTGATTTTTGGAGGGATTGTTCCTTGGTATGTGCCTCGTCCACTTGTCCAATTAGATTTGTGATTGGTAGATTGTATCTTGAGTATTTTGCTGCTATAGGTGATAGGTTGTTTGAGCCTGCATGCTTGTTCTATGCTTAGAAACTTTGTTTTTATGCATGTGTAGTCCTCTAGCAAGTTCCTATAGTAGTTGCTCATCATTTATCAACTTAGAAATCACTTGGTTTGATGGTTGTTTAAAATTTCAGAAAAGTGAAGTCATGGACCACCACACATTTGGTGATATATTTGAGAGTGATGCACCTAGAAGGGCAAGGCTTCCAAGGTCATCTACCAGAAATAGACCGTCATACAATGAGGATCTCATCACTCCGTGATTTGGTGACGAGGAAGATGAAGGGGATGCGCACCCCTCCACCTTTCCTTGCCAAACTTTCTTGCGAGCTGCTGGGATTCTTAATGATTTTATGACTTTGATTCAGAGGGCTGGACTAACAAGTTACATGCAGGATGAGAGCGCACAATATGCTTTGCTTACTAAAACATTTGTGGAGAGTTTCTCCTTTACTAATAGTGTGTTCAAGCCTGCTGTGTCTTTCAAAATTTATGGCAGGGCTCATTTTATGAGTTTGAAGCAATTTTGCAAGGCCCACGGACTTGGTACAGCTGGGTCATCAAAGAAGATTCCAGCTCTTCCTGCTGATTTGTTGGAGCTTTACCAAGGAATAACCAATGATGATGACCGTAGAGCTCAACGAGGAAAGATAAAGAATATTCAACTTCCAGCCATCAGGTACTTTGCCTACTATCTTGCCACCAGTGTTCTTGGTAAGGAGAATACTAGTAATATTTCCAACTATCAATTGGCCTTCTTAGCTGCTGTGCTCAACAATGAGGATAAGTATAATCTTGGTTCTCTCATTGCTCGTTGTTTAGCTGCTAAGGGACCCATTTATGGGGGAATTATTGCTACTCGTGTTGCTGCTGCCTTGAACATTGCTGTTGATCTACATGATACAGTTTTGGCTCCTCAGAGGCTTGATCTTGCTGCCATGAAGGCGCACCACTTTGTCACCACTAGCTCTACTCTTGAGAACTTGGTTTATAGAATGCTGTTTATTGACGGGGAAGAGAGAGAGAGAGATCCCTCTACCCCAAACCACTTTGTTTAGTATTTCTCAGGGACCTTGGTCACGCTCGAAGGCGAAGATGGATGACAAGCTGCGCTCTCTTAACTTCCACGGGCACTATGAGGAGGAAGCACCATCATACGACCCCTCTGCGTATTACACAGGGGAGGCCTCGAGCTCGTACCAGGACGAGGGAGCTTCCTCGACATACTATGGAGGTTCATCCTCTTGGAAACCATGGGATTGAGCCCCACTTAGGCCAAAAGCCTAAGCTTGGGAGGGAGGTATACCGACATCACACACTCATATATATATATATATATATCATGTTCGGTCGGTTCTTTGTACATCCATTGTTTTCGCTTTCTTTTTGGTTTTTGTTGCTTCTTTCTAAAACCCCAAAAATACCAAAAATATTTTCGTTGTTTCTTTTGGTTTGTTTCTTTGCTTTGGTTTGCCTTAAAAGAAAATTCCAAAAAGATTTTTTTGCTTTGTTTTTGTTTGGTTTTTCTTTGTTTGCTTGTTTCTAAAAATTCGAAAACACCAAAAATATTTGTTGGTCTTCTTTGGTTTTGTGAGTTCTTTGTAGGGTTCAGCCGTCCTCAGTGGATTTTGGTTTCATGTTATCATTCAAGTCACACAAGTGAAGAGCAATAATGAAGATTAAGACAACTTGTGGTGTGGTAAGAGGCTGGTAACGAACTCTATTTGTTTCATTTTTGTACATATACTCTTCATTGTGAGCATGCTTAGCCTGTTTGTGTAAGGTGTATGTCATTATGGATGCTTAGTAGTTCTTGCTTGTCTATGATTATCTCCAGCTTGCTAATAGTTTGTAGCATGTCATATGAATGTTTGCTTGCATTATTTTATTCATACTTTGGTATGACATTGTGGTATCCTCCTCTGACTATTCATGTGAATCGACTTGCCACATGCTCACGCATGCATATGACTAATCAATATTCAGTAAGCCTCGATGATTTATTTTGCTTCAAAGTTCTTGTATCACTTTCATGCCATAATTAGTCCTGTTTTGTTGCAAGCATGATTATAACAGTTATTGCTCTCTCGTTTGTCAATCCCTCTCTATTGCTAGCCTTCACTTGCACTGAGTATGTGATCTACTTGTGCTTCCAACTCCCCAAAACCAATATTGCAGCTGTGTCCACCATACCTATCTATTAGCATCATTTGCTACTTCAGTGCATATTTTATATATGTCGTGTTTTCTTCCAAAATAAAATGTTTGTCTGTTTTGAGAAAGTTAGTTAGTAAAGCTCTCACGGACTTGATGGCACACTTTATTCTTTGCGCTTAATAATTTTGAACCACGTGACCTGTCCATGAAAGTTATATGCTTGCTAATTATATGTTGGGAGTCAGCAGAACCGTGCTATCACAGGGAACACTTTCAACACTTTTTGGATATCTCATCCAGTTGATTCCTTGCTCTTTTGTTTACGGATGTCGACGATGTGAAATAAAAGGGGAGGTTGTGAGTTCATGGAGTTTATACATTGTGTTAGAGAAACGCCTGGGCCACTAGCCTAAGTCATGCCTAATTATGGTGGAAACTTCCAACATCACCATAATGAGCATCTATGAAGCATCCTCAATAAAAATCTATGCATATGGTAAATAAAAAGATTGCTGAGATGCTCATTGTCTGCTTCCCTTGTCATTTTGGTTATGGGAAAGCTCCTGTACCATGTGCAAGGGGTACCCCGTTGGCGGTTCTCGATGATATGCATGTATTTACAATGACAAGAACTTTCAGGTGACCAAAGTTGAGTAGCACGTGGAGCGACCCTCGTACTCAAGGGACTTGGGATTTCCAGTTTATGGTCTGTCAAGCATATGATTCAGAGTGGACCTCACTTTCACCTTAACCACATGAAGATGCCTATGATAGGGGGAATGAGAGCTCAAAGCTAATGAGTACCTTCCTTTCAGCATTGGGAAGCCTTTCAAACCTTTCAAAACCATTTCCACAACTTTGTTGAGTCACCACTTATTCTATGAGCACCTTTTTGAGAGCATAGTTATCATTCTTGTGTTTGTTCCACAACTTGGTTAATTATGTCATGACTTCGATGCTTGTATCTCTGATATCTTTACTTCTAGTATTCATGTGAACTTTAGAGGTGTCTTGGCATTTATATTGTTCTCTTCAAACAAAGGAAAGCGAGATACCACTCTATCATACCTTATTATGAGCATTGCAATGTTGCTTATGTTTATGTTTCATGCTACTTATTATTATTATTGAGTTGGTTTCTCTTTATAGCTTGCATTTACTATTGAGTAGACTTAGTTGCATACTCTTTATTATGAATTGTCTAAGCATCTACTCCTGTGCTGAGAATATTTACATCATATGAAGCAAAGTGTTCGTGAAAGTTCTTTTATCGCACTCAGTTTTCAACTGAATTGCTTGAGGACAAGCAATAAGCTAAGCTTGGGGGAGTTGATACGTCCAAAACGTATCTACTTTCTCGAACACTTTGCTATTGTTTCTCCTCTAAACTTGTGTGATTTGGATACAACTAACACGGACTGACGCTGTTTTCAGCAGAATTACCTTGGTGTCTTGTTTTTGTGCAGAAAATGAACTATCGGGAAAAATCCCAGAAAATATGCCAAAAATTATATTTCACTAGAAGATCCATGGAGCCAGAAGACGAGATGGAGAGGAGGCCTGGGGGCCCACACCCATGCCAGGCGCGGGCCCACCACTAGCCACACCTGGGGGGGGGGTACAACCACCCCAGGAACCCCCTCGGCCTCCCTCTGCGCCTATAAGTTGCCTTTCAACCTAAAAACCGAGGGAGGGTCGATAGTTTTTCAGAAAGAGTTCCGCTCCGCCGCCGCCACCAGAAACTCCGTTCTGGCACCCTGCCGGGACGGGGAATTTGGAGAGGATCATCGCCATCGTCATCACCAACGCATCTCCATCAACCATCGATGTTTCCCTCATCCATGAGTGAGTAATCCCCCGCTGTAGGCTTGGGGATGGTAGGGATTGGATGAGTTCTATCATATAATCGAATAAGATCTGTTAGGGCATAGTGCCTAGTATCTCTATTAGTGTTATTTGACTTTGTTGCAACTTGTTGTGCTTAATGCTTGTCACTAGGGCCCGAGTGCCATGATCTCAGATCTGAACTTATTATTGAATCATTATGATAGTATTGTTTATGATCTTATCTGCAAGTTGTGTACACATATCATTGTCCGGATCCAAAGGCCCCAAAGTGACAATAATTGGGATAACCGGAGGGGATGACTGTGGTGTGAGGATCACATGTGTTCACGGAGTGTTAATGCTTTGCTCCGGTGCTCTATTAAATGGAGCACCTTAATTACCAGTAGTTATCTAGAGGCCCCGCTGCCACGGGCTGGCTGGACAGAAGATGTTGTGCAAGTTCTCATTGCGAGCATGTATGACTATATTTGGAGTACATGCCTAGGATTGTTTAGTACTTGGATGCTTGTTATTATATATCTGCAATGTCTTAGATCTTGAAGTTACATGTTTAGACTCGTCCATACAACGTCCGTCCATCCATCCCTATGCCTACCGCACTCGAATCCTACTGTTACCGTTATTGTTACTATTGCTCCTGTTTCACTGTTACTGTTGTTGTTGCTCCTGCTTTACTGTTGCTACTACCAAGCTGTTGCTACTGATAAACTTCTGTGAGCAAGAACTATTTCCAGGTGCAGCTGAACTGACAACTCAGTTGTTAAGGCTTGCAAGTATTCTTTAGCTCCCCTTGTGTCGAATCAATAAATTGGGTAATACTACCCGTGAAGATTGTTGCGATCCCCTATACTTGTGGGTCATCAGTGGTCCAATCATGGGTCAAGTGCACCAAATCTCAGGGTATTGGCGATGCTTATTTTGAGTCTGACTTGCAGTTCTTCGGCTTGTGAGAGAAACTTTAGTGTTTTTTAGCAGGTAAGAAATAAGTACAATTATATTTATATTGTTCTTTCCCAACTTCATCTGGTGCTTTGTTCATTTGTTCTTCGTGTAACAATCGCCCATGTATGCATGCACTTTTCCTGTAAGGTAACAACATGAGCTTTTGTCCATGTTAATCACACGTTCTCATGTGAGCATTTAGTTAACTTGCATTAGAGACCTTATGCTTATAAGATTTTGATAGAATTTATCTCACTTGCAATCAGGTTTATGATATTACATTAGCATCTTATTTTTGTAATCAGGTTCAAAAAAAGAAACGCAACAGACTTCTTCACAACAAAATGCGACATCTTGTGTTTATCAAGGCCAACTCCCATCTCGACCAAAAGAGAGGAATGAAAGACAGGGACCCGATCGAGGACAAAACATATATAGATGTTGTAGAAGATGAAGACAACGAGTGAATCACAGGAGTTGTGCCAGTTCAGGTTGTGCAACCTTTAGCTAAACCTGAAGATGTACTGGTTGAAGAATCAACATCACAACGGCCAAGTGCTGCACCAAAAAGAAAGAAAGTTTCTCACCCTAGGAAGAAGAAGTTGCTTCCTGTTTATCGTGATGATGAGTTGCAGTCTGCGGGATCTTCTTCTGAATCGGAAGATGATGCTATGTCTACTTCATCCGATTCTGAATAAGTAGTTTGTGCTATGTTGTTGCTTGGATGCCTTGTTGACTGTTGATGTGACTGCTTGAAAAATATATGTCTTGCATTTTGAATTTTGTGATCATTTTGATCCGTACTCTATCATTTAGTTACCATTTGGTCATCACTGGTTAATTGGCTCTACATGTATTGCTTTGCACAATTTTTTCGCTACTGAAATTCTTAGTATACAGACTATGTCTATCAATTTTTTTATTGATTTGCAAAACGTTGTTTTGAAAAATAGCATGCTATTAGCGCGCTATAACTTGCGTAGCGTCTGGAGAGACGCGGCGCTAAAATAAATAGCGCGCTATTTTTTCCTTGAGTACCATAGGCCATTTATGTAGTAATTTAGCACGTAGCACTCTCACCTTCTTGCTACCAATTGGCCTTGTCTTGGGAACATCGCAAATTTCAATGTTGGGATCTATAGCGGGATCCTCAATCGAGTTTATGTTTGCACTAGGAGTATATGAAGTAAGGGTAGAATTAGAGATATTTTTTTGTTTCTTTGATCTTGAACTCATATCAACCTTAGATGGATCGACCATCAAATCAATCTGCATCCATAAGCAGCTAGTACATCAATCTCTCTCAAATCGAGAGCAAAATCTAAACCAGGTGATGAAGCTGATGTACCTTCGCTTAGTAGGTTAGTAGGTTTGATGAACTTAATATAGATTTGAACTGCGAGTTTGGTACCTTCGCTTTCACATAAGTTTGTCACTTTGCCTAAGTAGGCCAAAAATGGACCAACCGTTACTTTTAATTACAAGGATTGAGAGAGGGTTGATAACTTATTCTGAGTTTTATCACATATGGGTGCAAGCTATAAATGGTGAACCTCATGTATATCTTATCTACCAATCTTATATTTAAGCACTCTCAAGATTTACAAAGATATTATAGAACAACCGGATAAATATTATAGCTCTCCAGCTGAGTCTCAGCACAACTTTCTTTATAGAGCTATTTATATTAGGAGTGATTGGTCTAGAAATACATAGCTCTCAAGCTCAGTCCCAACAATTCTTTCTTTATAAAGCTAATTATATATGGAGAAATTGGTCTAGCATTACTTATCAGAGTCATTTGGACTATATCATAGCTCTAGCTCTCAAACTCGGTCTTAACAAGGATTTCTTTATAGGAGCGACCTGTCTAGCAATACTTCTCTATCAATTGGGGTGTATCATAGCTCTCAATCTGAGTCTCACTGGAGATTTTTGACCCCCCGAGCACCAGTGCTACTGCTATATTGAAAAAACATATTTTTGGGTTTCAGATTTTTATTGGAAAAATATCTAGACACAACCAATGGTTTTGTCATAAACATGCAAAATACCAATTTCTACTTTGTATTTTGAGCTACACAAAAATGACAAGAGCGTAGATCTATGCATGCATTTTTCTAATCCACAAACTTTATCAGATTTTTTCATTTTTTTGTAAGAGTTTTGTGTTGCGATTTTGAATGTTTGTGGGATACAACATTGACTACGTCCAGAATTATTTTCATTTTTTTGAAATTTATAAACATGATTTTTGATTTTTTTTTAATGAAGGGAGCACTATAGCTCAGGAGCCAAAGACACTTTCCGAGTCTCAACAAGGTTTCTTTATAGAGCTATATCTTGAGCAATTGGTCTTGCAATACTTCTCAGAATCATTTAAAGGGTATCATAGCTCTCCAGCTAAGTCTTGGCAATGCTTTCTATATAAAGCTAATTATACTATCAGCGATTGGTATGGAAATACTTCTAAGAGACAAGTCATCATGGAGTGTATCATAGCTCTCAAGCTCAATCTCAACAAGACTTTTTATAGAGCAATAGAAATACTTCTCGGAGTCATGCCAAGTGTATCATAGCAAGCCCCCAAGCTAAGTCTCAACAAGGCTTTCTTTATAGAGCTAACTATACTAATAATAACTTTATTCGCAAAAAAAACTATACTAATAACTTGGGCCATTTGTAAGACAAGAAAGTCTTCATCTTTCTAAATGTAAGGCCAAACTTATACATCTGAAGAGCTTTATTCAAAGAAGAGCTTAACGGGTACTTTTTTCTCCACTAGGATAGATAGCCTTTTGTAAGTAACTCTTTTGGTTTCTTTTCCCTCTGTACGATCTCTTATGCCCTTGTAAACATAAACACGAATTATACATATGCAGTGGTGTAGGACGGAAAAATCTAAGGTAGGGAAAACTCTTAAAAAAGTAAATACTCACTCGGTCTTGATGATCTTTGCCATCAAGCTTTCAACTGTTGATGTCGTCACCAGTAAAAGCAATGCCAAGTCAATGAGGATAAATGATATGAAGCATGATATATCATTCAAATATTAAGATAAACTTGCAAGACTTTAATTTTCCGCATATAAATAACGAATATCTTAAGGTTGTCTTATATAGGCTCATGGTCATAATAAGATAAATCCCCATGATAAATCTATGTAAGCAACTCTAATGACAACTCATCAAAGCGATGGTCAAAGTAAATTGTAATGGTCAAAGTAAATTGTAATGTATTATATATAAAATGGGTGTCCACACTCAGAAATAATCAATAGTGACCTAGTGTCTTCTCACTTTTATTGACTTTTCATTTGCTACCGTTTCGTTCATACTTAGGATTGTGATATCATTTTTGGCGCAAATTAACATCTTTTAGGAGGTCTCTAAACCACCATTATCCAATTGAGCAAGCATGTAAATTAGGATTTTAGTTCAATAGTATATACACACCAAAGTAGAAACATAAAACATAAATGGTCCCATAATTAGAGTTGGTTTTGGCCACATATCATAATGTGGCCAAAATACCCCGAGGTCCTCCTAAGATACCCATTCTAGGATATTGAGTTTTATTCGATTGAGAATTAGATAGGGCAAAGAGAAAGAGTTGGTTTAAAACTAGACTACACCTAGTTCTTATTTCCCTTCGGAATCAGTTTTACGAAGTGTTCATTAAATCAAACATAACTTTCTCATATGAAATCCGTTTTTAGCATATGACCACTCAAATTGCTCAGAAAAGACATGCACATGTAAAGCTTTTGCCAAAAATCAAGGTAGGATGGCTGCCCTACCTTGCCATACTAGGAGCTCTGCCCCTCACATGCATGCAGAAAGGTTGTTACAGTTTCTTGTTTTAAAGAAAATAGAGTAAAATGCACCCACAATCCTGTAACTCTCTGGCTAAGTCAACAACGGTCCTGGAACACAGAAACTGCCTCGATATAGTCCTGAAACTTGTCTGAAGCGTCTGTATACGGTCCTGGCTATGTTTGACGATCGTATAGTGATGACGTGGCGAAGGTGGTGGACCCACGGAGACGCTTCCAGTTGTGATATGCTTGGCTTAAACGGTTAGGTTCGACCATTCCCCATCAAAACCCTAACTATAGACCGAGATTGCCACAAGGGAGGAGCAGCGGCTGAAGGAGCTCGATAGTGGCGGCTGAAGGAGCTCGTCGGCGAAGGAAGGAGAGCGAGCGGTGGCTGCAGGACTTCGTTGCCGACGGCTACATCAATAGTCTGTACTCCTCCCCTTTTCTCGTTCTCATGGGTGCCAATGGAGGCAGCTCGGCGGAGGGAATGTGCCGACGATTCCCGTTGGTGATGTGCAAGGACTGCAAATTCCGAAAGGTGAAGCACTTCTTTTCGAAGATGGATGGCAATTACCTACGCTATTTCTACAAGTGCCCAAACGATTCGGTAAATCTCTCTGATTTTGCTATGTTTTTTCTATTTCTGAATATGCTGCTATCTCTGAACTTTAGTACTGATTTGGTCATTTTTGTTTTCTTCGGCCATACACTAGTGGGTGTGATATGTGGTTCTGGGAGGATGAGTATGAACAATACTCGCATTCTTTGGAAAATACACCTCTATTTGTCCAAGATAACAGTGTGGGAAGTAGCCAAATGCAGAGAAGCTATGGAGTGAGTGGACAAAGAGGAGGAAGCAATAATGAGTACTCAAGCAAGAAAGCAAAGAATGAAAACAATGAAATTCATTCCATGATGATAGAGATTGTTTGGTTTCTCCAAATAGTGATTGTTGTCTAGGTGTGCTAGTTTGTATGTTGCTTTTATGTGTGTTCAAGAAGAGATGAATGTAGTAGTAGTAGTAGTAGCTGTTCAATTCCCAGATCTTGTGGCAATGTGTAAGTTTAGCAATGTTTGAAACAATGTGTACTTTTGGCAATATTTGAAATAATGTGCACTTTTGGAAATGTTTGAAACAATTCCTAGATATGTACATATATGTGCCAGATGATAGATCATAGATAGCAAAATATGTGACAATTACATCATGACACAGCAAATTCAAGTCTCTGATAGATCATAGATAGCAAAATATCATCATAGATAGCAAATTCAAGTCTTTAACATCATGACACAGCAAATTCAAGTCTTTTACATGATGACAACAACATCACTGCAATAAAGACAGAAAAATCTAATTGTTTGTTGATCCAAGAGGTTGGACTTGCAAGTAATCAAACATAGATACTTTTCTGGGTATCTTGTAAGCTGCCCTCCTACTTGCATATCCACTTTTTCTCTTGTTTTTCTGGCAGGCCCTGATCCTTTCTATCTCAGCTTTGTCATGTGCATCTTTCATAGCTTGTTCAGCTAATCTCTTCTTCTCTAGCAATGCAAGCTTGGCAGCCTCTACCTCCTTTTTCCTAGCTTCTTGAGCTAATTTATTTCTTCCAGCTGTAGCTCTTTTTTCCTCTTGTGCTATCCTATTCTTCTCTTCATTCATCCTCTTCTTTTCTTTAGCCAGTAGCTGCTTTGCTTCCCTCTCTTGCTTCATCTTCTCTTCATTAGCAATTTTCTTAGCTAAAGATTCTGCTTTCTTCTTCTCCATTGGTGCAGCTCTCTTTTCCTCGTCTTCTTGAAATTTGGCCATAGCTGTATCAAATTTGACTTGATCTGCTATGTCCCTTCTGGTTGCTGCAACTTTCAACTTAGCTGCTGTTAGAACTTGCCTCTTTCTAAGCACAATTCCATCATTTGTGACTATAGTTGGTTGCATAGGTTCTTTCAGCACATTCTCCTAGATGAATGCACATTCAGGTAATGGAGTTACTTGAGATGCTTGCCTGTGTGTAGATGGTCCCTGCAAAATGTGTTCAATTAAGTGTGTGTCTCTTTCTCTTCAACATTTCAAAAAATTAAGGAAAATCCAGGAAAAGAAAATTAAATAGTACCTCTTCTAGTAAAGCACTCAACACTTGAGGCTCATGTTGTTATGTCCTTTTGAACAAATGCCATTGACTGCAAGTGATGATCCTTAGTAACAAGAATAGGCTCATCAAAATCATCATCTGACCCTTTTGTCTCTACCCTTACTTTCTTCTTTTCTTTCTTTTCAGGAACTACTCCTAACTTCCAATCAATGTAGACACCTTTGTTGTGTCCTGCCTGTCCACGGTAGCTACAATGTATGACCACACCATGCTTGCTCATCTTCTTCTCTCCATTCTTTACTTCTTTCTCCTCAGGTTGATGTCTTCTATTTTTTTGTGGCCTTCCAACTTTTTCCTGATACCTTGGTGCTTTAATTTCCCTAGCATCAATCTTCTCCCATTCCCTGGCATCTTTTCATGGCCAAATTATGTGCTCATATGCTATGTAGTACCTCTCAATTCATTAGCATGAACTGACATAGCTCTCTAGTGATATCTTGCCATGTCTTAATGCAGACACAACATGCGAGCAAGGAATCCCAGAAAGATCCCATCTCCTGCAGCTACATGTTCTATTTTGAAGATCAACAATGTATGGAGTTCCCCTCTCATCAATTTCAAATATTCAATGCCCAGATGGTTTTGCTTCA
This sequence comes from Avena sativa, assembly GCA_916181665.1. Classification (NCBI taxonomy): domain Eukaryota; kingdom Viridiplantae; phylum Streptophyta; class Magnoliopsida; order Poales; family Poaceae; genus Avena; species Avena sativa. The sequence goes on along the minus strand of OV702297.1, from coordinate 386,353,158 downwards.
CAAACATTTGACCATTCTACATGTTTCTATAACTTTTTCCTTATCTTAGGACAAATTGTACCAGCCATGGACTCACCCTCTAGTTGCTTGTTGTAATTTGACACTTTATCTTCATAATCATTGCAAGAACATGCATCTCTCTTGATTCCAAAATGTAGTTGTTGAAGACCTCACAATTGTTGTTTAAGAGAACATCACATTTTGGAAACTCACTTTGGAAAGTTTTCACCCAAGTGGCAGGATCCAATTCCTCTAGCCAGTCATGGGCTGTTTTGCTCAGAACCAACATTGCATCCATGTTTTCCTGCCACTTTGTAGGTGTGGTGATCCTTGCACATTTCCACAATTGATTCTTCAGAACTTCACCTTGAAAATTCTTGTTGAAGTTTTGCCAGATGTGCCTTACACAAAATCTATGGCCTGATTCTAGAAATAGTTCTTTCACGGCCTTTATTAATCCCTACAAGAATAAACAAGTGAGCACATAAAAGAACAAATAGCTACATACAAGACAAGGAGTACTCAGACAAGGAGAGTATAAAGAACAACTTACTTTTTGTTTATCAGACACGATGGTCCATGGGCTAGTGTTCACAATACCAAGGTCTTGCTTTAGTGCATTCAAAAACCACCTCCAGGAACTAGTATTTTCAACTTCTACAATTGCAAATCCTACTGGGAAAATGCAATCATTAGGGTCCATTCCAATGGCAGTGAGCAAAATTCCACCAAATTTGGTCTTCAAGTGACAACCATCTAGAAAGATTATGGGCCTACATCCATCTAGGAACCCTCTCTTGCATGCATCAAATGATAAATAGCACCTCTCAAAGTGGCCTGCATCATCCAGTAGCAACATGAATGTGCTCCCTCGATTAGATCTTCTAAGTTCCTACCCAAAATCTCAAAGTTGGCTATACTGTTTTGTTTCATCACCATAGATGATATCAAAGGCATGTTTCCTAGCTCTTCCAAGCTTACCCCTTTTGGCTCTGCACTATCTGACCTAAACCCTTAAGTGTCATTTTCTCATTTGCTCTAATCTCCTCAACATAGTGATTGCCAATGTATTTATAAGTGTAGGGGTTCGTAGCATGGAAAACAAAAAATTTCTACCGCATGAACACACAATCAAGATCTAATCTACGATCAAGCCAAGATCTATCTACTAGATTGTAGCAACGAGTCGATAGAATACTAACCCTCGAAGATCCAAAGCGGCTAACAATAGCAGATTCTCGTGGGTGATGTAGTCGTACACTTCCGATCTCAAGATCGCGTAGACGATCCTTCCGACGCTGCATTCTGGCAGCGCTTCCGCAGTCGGTCACACGTTCGGTACTCGATGAAGACCTTCCTCTCCCTTGTTCCAGCAGGCAGCTGAGGTTGTAGCACTCTCCTCGCGATTCCGGCAGCACGACGGCGTGGTGCCAGAAGTATAGGGGAGATCTCGCAGGGCTTCGCCTTAAGCCGGAGCGAGTATGGTGGAGTATGAGAGAGGGCCTTGGTGATCTAGGGTTTAGAGGCACCAAGGGGAGAGCTTGGCCGATGGCTAGGGTTTGGGGAAACCCTAACTCGACGACTTAGAGGATGCCCTAGGCGGCGGCTGCACTGGAGGTGGCCGGCGACTTGGGGCTAGGGTTTGGGGTGTGAGAGGTGTAGGTAGAGGGGGAACCCCTGCCCCTTCTTTTATAGGTGGGAGGAAGGAGCCTAGGAGGAGGGAGTCCTCCTCCAACTCCTCCTCCTTGGCCGGCGGGTGGAGGGAGTGGGACTTCCTCCCCAAGTAGGTTTCCTACTCTCCCTCCACCAAGCAAACTTGCCGTTTGACTTTTCAAATTGGCGTTTGACTTTTCAAACTAGGATTTGATTTATCCCTTTATTTTGCTCAGCGATGACACCTAGTACATGATGCAACCATTCCAACTTGTTATGACACATTCATGTACCCTTCCCCTCCGGAGTGCCGGACCTTCCGGACCCTTCTAGAACATTCCTAATGAAAACATCGGAATCATTCTCCAACTCCGAAACAGGACTTTCCTTATATGAATCTTATTCTCTAGACCATTCCGGATCTCCTCGTGATATCCCGGATCCCATCCGAGACTCCGAATAACATTCGGTCTCTTACTCATCATTCCATAACTACTCAACAACATCGAATCCTTAAGTGTGTCTCCCTACGGTTCGTGAATTATGCGGACATGACCGAGACACTTCTTCGATCAATAACCAATAGAGGAATCTGGAAATTCATATGGCTCCCACATATTTCTACGATTACTTTGCGATCGAATGAACCACTTACACACGATACCAATTTCCCTTTGTCTCACTATAGTTTACTTATCCGAGGTTTTGATCGTCGGTATCTCTGCATACCTAGTTCAACCTCGTTACTGATAAGTACTCTTTTCTCGTTCCCGTGGTATGTGATCCCTTGTGAGCCAGTCACATGCTTGCAAGCTAATTGTATGACATTCCACCGAGAGGGCCCAGAGTATATCTATCCGTCATATGGATGGACAAATCCCACTCTTGATCCATGTGCCTCAACACATACTTTCTGAACACTCAATGCCACCTTTATAGCCACCCAGTTATGGTGTGGTGTTTGATGTTGATAGGGCAAAGGTGTCCGATCTTTCGATGATATGATGATAGTCGATTTGGTGGAGTTCGGGCTTGACGATCCGACTACACGTGCGAGCACGAGCGCCAATGCAATCGCTAGGCCAATCTCCTGGAGGTTACCGATCCTGCGGGAACACGATCAGCCTGACCAACGAGGGTCTTAATTCCTACCTGAAATCGAGAACAAGTAAGAACCAATATTGCAATCAAGATATTGCGGATTAAGAGGAAAGCTTTATTGAAGAGGTGGGATCCTGAATAGGTGCAAAGTACAAGAGGCCTCTGCGACGCTCGAGCCTTGGCGAAGTTGCGACTATGGCTAACTTAATGTCTAAACAAAATCCGAGTCTATGGGGTCGGCTATGGGGAGTATTTAAGGGCGAAAAGGTGGGGTTTCGGCCAGCCATGGAAGTGGTGGCCGAATCCAACCCTAAAAGTCCTTTTCCCCTCAAATACGGACTCTAAAAAGTGGCTAATTAAAATCCTGCGAAAATTACATGGGCCTGGCCCAAAATAAAGGTGTCGCAGCACCATATTAAGCTATGAACGAATTCGTAAAGTATTGATCTTGAATATTTCGTCCAAGCCTTCTTTCTTCATTATGGAGGCCTCAAAGTTCTGAAATCTTCATCCGTGGCCTTCTCTTGGATCATCACATGCTTGCTGCCATCTCCATGCATGGCCATGCTCCAATGCTTGTCCCTCTCATCCATGCTTGGTCCATCATTCCTAAGAGTAAGAAATACATCTGATTTAGGCAGCATCATATTCTCATGTATGTGAGGAATAGTTCCAAGAAACGAAAGTACCTGATAGTTAAGTTGTTTGGCACGAGATCTTGTGATGGGTCCTTGTATGTGTGTTGCTGTAGGTACAACGGTTGTATCAATAGTAGGGATGTCCACATCATGCTCCCCTTCTTGAATTGAAGTCGTCCTCGACGCAATCTCATCTTTCTCACCAAAGTAAGGCTTCAAATCTGCAATGTTAAACGTAGGACTAACCGTACCAAAGTCTGCAGGCAACTCAAGTTTATATGCATTATCATTTATTTTCTCTAACACCTTAAAGGGACCAGCAGCACGTGGCATTAACTTAGACTTGCGTAAATCAGGAAAACGATCTTTACGCAAATGTAACCAAACAAGATCGCCAACATCAAACACAACATGCTTTCTCCCTTTATCCCCAGCAAGTTTATACTTAGCATTCATGTGTTCAATGTTATCTTTAGTAGTCTTATGCAAGTTTAATATCAATTCAGCGCGTTGTGTAGCATCCAAATTATGTTGCACCGAAGAAGGTAAAGGCAATAAATCAATAGGTGCACGAGGAACAAAACCATACACAATCTCAAATGGGCACATCTTTGTGGTAGAATGCAACGAACGATTATAAGCAAATTCTATATGAGGTAAACACTCTTCCCACAATTTTAAGTTCTTCTTTAAAACAGTCCGCAACATAGTAGACAAAGTTCTATTTACTACTTCAGTTTGACCATCAGTTTGGGGATGACATGTAGTACTAAAGAGCAATTTAGTCCCCAACTTAGCCCATAAACATCTCCAAAAGTGGCTAAGAAATTTAGTATCACGATCAGAGACAATAGTATTTGGCACACCATGCAAACGAACAATTTCACGAAAGAACAAATCAGTAATATGCGCAGCATCATCCATTTTATGACAAGGAATAAAGTGTGCCATCTTAGAAAACCGATCCACAACAACAAAAATACTATCCCTCCCCTTCTGTGTTCGTGGCAATCCCAAAACAAAGTCCATAGAAATATCCTCCCAAGGAACACTAGGAACAGGAAGAGGCATATATAAACCATGTGGATTAAGGCGAGACTTAGCTTTTTGACAAGTAGTGCAGCGTGCCACAAATCTCTCAACATCTCGACGCATACGGGGCCAAAAGAAGTGTGCAGCAAGAACATCCTCCGTCTTCTTGACACCAAAGTGTCCCATCAATCCTCCTCCATGCGCCTCCTGTAACAACAAAAGACGAACAGAACTATCTGGAATGCATAGTTTGTTAGCACGGAACACAAATCCATCATTGAAGACGAACTTGTTCCAAGTTCTACCATCTCTACAATTCTGCAACACTTCTTTAAATTCAGCATCATGCACATATTGTTCCTTAATAGTTTCTAATCCAAATATTTTGAAGTCAAGTTGAGATAACAAGGTATAACGGCGTGACAAAGCATCAACAATAATATTATCTTTACCCTTTTTGTGTTTGATAACATAAGGAAAAGACTCAATAAATTCAACCCACTTCGCATGACGACGATTCAACTTAGCTTGACTATGAATATGCTTCAAAGATTCATGATCAGAATGAATAACAAATTCCTTAGGCCATAGATAATGTTGCCAAGTTTCTAATGTCCGAACCAACGCATATAATTCTTTATCATAAGTAGAATAGTTCAGACTAGCCCCACTCAATTTCTCGCTAAAATATGCAACAGGTTTTCCCTCTTGTAATAACACCCCTCCCAAACCAATTCCACTAGCATCACATTCAAGCTCAAAAGTCTTAGTAAAATCAGGAAGTTGGAGTAATACCACTTGATAGGGCAAAGGTGTCCGATCTTTCGATGAGATGATGATAGTCGATTTGGTGGAGTTCGGGCTTGACGATCCGACTACACGTGCGAGCACGAGCGCCAATGCAATCGCTAGGCCAATCTCCTGGAGGTTACCGATCCTGCGGGAACACGATCAGCCTGACCAACGAGGGTCTTAATTCCTACCTGAAATCGAGAACAAGTAAGAACCAATATTGCAATCAAGATATTGCGGATTAAGAGGAAAGCTTTATTGAAGAGGTGGGATCCTGAATAGGTGCGAAGTACAAGAGGCCTCTACGACGCTCGAGCCTTGGCGAAGTTGCGACTATGGCTAACTTAATGTCTAAACAAAATCCGAGTCTATGGGGTCGGCTATGGGGAGTATTTAAGGGCGAAAAGGTGGGGTTTCGGCCAGCCATGGAAGTGGTGGCCGAATCCAACCCTAAAAGTCCTTTTCCCCTCAAATACGGACTCTAAAAAGTGGCTAATTAAAATGCTGCGAAAATTACATGGGCCTGGCCTAAAATAAAGGTGTCGCAGCACCATATTAAGCTATGGACGAATTCGTAAAGTATTGATCTTGAATATTTCGTCCAAGCCTTCTTTCTTCATTATGGAGGCCTCAAAGTTTTGAAATCTTCATCTGTGGCCTTCTCTTGGATCATCACATGCTTTCTGCCATCTCCATGCATGGCCATGCTCCAATGCTTGTCCCTCTCATCCATGCTTGGTCCATCATTCCTAAGAGTAAGAAATACATCTGATTTAGGCAGCATCATATTTTCATGTATGTGAGGAATAGTTCCAAGAAACGAAAGTACCTGATAGTTAAGTTGTTTGGCACGAGATCTTGTGATGGGTCCTTGTATGTGTGTTGCTGTAGGTACAACGGTTGTATCAATAGTAGGGATGTCCACATCAGATGTCATCAAAGCATCCTTCCGGTGATGGTGATTAGCATGATCTCATGGTCGAAGGAATTAAGTTACTATGTATCAGAAAGCTTATAGCAAATGAACTATATTAAATGACTTGATCTTTATGTTATGCTTAACTATAGGAGTATGTCCATCACATAATTCTCCTAATGATATGACCCTGTTTTTAATAACATCTCTATGTTCATGATCAGGAAACCATGATCATATATTAACCAACAAGCTAGTTTAACAAGAGGCTTTACTAGGGACTCTTTTATGTTTACAAATCACACAAGTATTAATGTTTCCGGTTAATACAATTATAGCATGGTATGTAAACATTTATCATAAGTATGAAGATATGATAATAACCACTTTATTATTGCCTCTTGGGCATATCTCCAACAATAAGTGAATGCAGTCACTTGCCACCTGCTCTCACAAGTGTGCACTGGTGTATACCTTTTCACCATAATGGCCTTTGGTCTACTGTCAAATGATTCATATAGTTCCCATGGGCATCCTTCCTCACATTTGGATAACACTCTTATCATGTCATTCTTTAGAAATTTTATGTTCTTCCTGTGCTTGCAACTGTGCTCCCTAATTGCCCTTTTCAATACATCAGTAGATTCAAAGAGATGTCCAGTAGCAAATGTAGGATGATGCATCTCTTCTTGTACAAATGGTTTGAAATTTTTGAATGTCTCTCCTTCCTCATCTGAATCTGCAGGCTCAAAAAAGTCATCATCACTGATTTCACCTTCTGATTTAACCTTATTCTCACTCTTTGGTTCTTGATCTGCATATTGCTGGTACAAATCATCATCACCTTATTCTATATCATTGTCGCTATCCACAATCCCTGGATCATAGTCTGAATAACTGGAGTTGTCATTGTCCAGATCATCATCAACATCAACTGCTACTCTGTTTGATCTCCTTGCAGACTAAACATCAACACTGCCTTCCACATCATTAACCTCAACAATAGACTTGTTCGTAGGACTGATCACAGGAGGTAAGTTGTCAACTGGGTTCTCAACAACAGCATCCCAGTGCACAACCTTGTTTGCTGGCTCATGGTCAAGATAAACCATGAGAAACTTGTGCCCCTGCTAAACCATTTTTATCATGCTCAAAGCATCCTCGTCTTTGGAAATCAGCCTCAATCCATCTTCATTTATCTGCATACCTGGCAATAGCCAGTACACATTGATCCTGCCACATGATTCATAGCCTAAACTATCTATTATATCGTCAATCCAAAGAGCAGACCAACTATCAGCATCACAGTGATCATAGCGAACTTTATGCCCATCAACATATGCATGTTCGATCCATAAGCAACAAAAAATCCCCCATGTATCACCTCCAATGTAAAACTGTCACTTCTTTCCTCTGGAAATTGAATAAAACAAACAAAGTTCAGAACTTTACCACTACTAAACCACTAAAATCCTAGTGTGAAATTTTGAGGTACGACATAAATACAGTTCCTTTGATCTAGACAACACATTTCGAACAAACATCCAAGCCAAATTAACCTCAAATTTGTAATTTTTTTAGCGAGAATCAAACTAACCGTAGACAGGTACGGGGTCTCCTTCCGGACGCCTCACAGGCGCCAACTCTAGCGCGGGAGAGGACCAGCTGCAGCGCCGCCACTATAACCTTATTCACCACCGTCGACTGCGTCTTCTGCTTTGGTCGATCAACTTGTTGTGTCGCCGATCGCCTTCATCCACTGCCACCGCCGTTCACCTCGACCGCTTCGCTCAGAAACAAGGGAGAAACAGGGGAACAAGGTGTTTATTGCAATTTTGACATGGAACTCGAGGAGGCGCGTCGCCTCGTGTCCGTCGTGGGCGCCGCCTCGTCTCCGCAGGTCCACCACCTTCACCACGTCATCACCTTACAGTCGTTAAACATAGCCAGGACCGTACACGAATTCTCCAGACGATTTCCGAGACTGTATCGAGGCATTTTCTGTGTTCCATGACCATTATTGACTTAGCCGTAGAGTTCCAGGACTGTGGGTGCATTTTATTTTTCAAGGATACGTCCTGGGAGACGTATCTGTTTCATAGAAGGAAGGCCAAGAGGCCAAAGTTTTATAACACGACGTGGCACATACGCCCTGAGCGCAAGAACCCCACACTGCCACAGGGGCATCACACACACTAACTAAGTAACTAACTACTCGCGGCATCTCCACATGTCCACCGGGCTCAAGCAGTCTCGAAAGAGCAGTGCATTCCTCCATAGATCGGCCTCCATGGAGATCTTCTGGATGACTACAACAGGAGAGGGGCGGCCCCCTCAAATACGATATCGTTCCGGTGACGCCACAACGTCCAACAGACCAGGGAGATGCATGTCCAAAGGTTGCGCTCACGGCCCTTGCCACCACGCCTGCCCTGGAGCCATGCGACGAGCTTCATATCTTGATCAGGCAGCCACTGGACCTTGCCCCACCAGCCGAGGCAGGTTCTCCACACTTCTCGCGCTAGGACGCATCCCATCAGGAGGTGGTCGATGGACTCTGCACATTGATCGCAGAACGGGCACGGCGTCGGGTGCTGCAAGCCACGGCGATGCAACCTATCGGCGGTCCTGCATCTGTTACGCACAGCCAACCAGAGTGAGATCTTGCAGCTGGCGGGGGCTCGAGATCGCCAAATCTGAAATGCCCCTGCCATCGAGGTCCGGCCAGCAAACAGGGCTTCATAGCAAGACTTAGCAGAGTAGCAACCGGTGGGGTCCCATCTCCACTTGAAGACATCATGAGTCCCTTATGACAGGGAGATCTCTTCCAGCCGGTCAGCGACTTCAAGGAGCTCTCTGATGGCCGTCGTGCTAAGGTTAGGGGGAACATCATGCAGCCAGGCCCCGGCGTGTCGTGATCGCGCTCGCTGGGACAGCCGCGAGTAGGTTTGGCGCAAACTCCTTGATTCGTCCACCTGGCAGCCACCATCCCTGAGCACAGAAGCCGTCGCGGTGTCGAACAACTGCTCAGCGAAGGCCAGAACCCGGATGTCAAGGCCCTGCCACGGCCTGTCCACCTCCACTCGTTTTAACCATAGCCATCTGGCCCTGAGCGCGGCATTCATGAGCCGCAAGTTGGGGATGCCAAGCCCTCCCAACTCTTTGGGCATGCACACCCTATCCCAGGCCACCAAACAGTGTCCGCCATGAACATCCTTCCTCCCTTTCCAGAGGAAACCACGAATGATCTTCTCGATGGCGATGATGGTCTCTATAGGAATATCCAAGGACATCATCGCGAAAATTGGGATAGCCGATAGCGTAGTCTTTACAAGCTCAAGGCGCCCTCCTCTGTTGAGCATGGAGGCCTTCCACGATGGCAGTTTGGCAGCCACCAAGTTGACTAGAGATCGGAGCTAAGCCGCGGATGGCTTCCTTAGGGAGAGTAGTAGCCCCATGTAGCGGAGTGGAAAGGGCAAGATTGGACAATGCAGCTCCCGAGCGACAAGGTCCCTGTCTTCGGCTGAGCACCTGATCAAGTTGGCCGAGCATTTGTCGAAGTTGGTCCGAAGACCTGATGCTGAGCCGAAGTCCTCGATGACCCCGGAGATCACCTGGAAGTCCACCGCCGACAGTCTCAAAAAGGTGACCACGTCATCCGCGTAGATTGAAGTTCGGTGTTAGAGACGTGAGGCTACGAGTCTAGTGAGAAGGCCCAAACTTTGGCCTTCACAATCATCAAGTGAAAAACCTCCACGATTAGGATGAAAAGTTGCGAGGACAGGGGGTCTCCTTGTCGAAGTCCACGTCTATTGACCACCTTGCAGCGGCGGGCCCAGGCTTTTGACAACAGGTATTCAAAATTAACATGTTACAAAAAATAAAATAAAAAGTGCATGTAGCAGGATTTGATACCACGACCAGCTAATTATATGCCTTCTAACCAACTACACCAACTTGTCCTCATGCTCTTGTTCAACATGGACTGTTTTTATATAGGACCTAAACAATACATGATGGCTCCATTAAAGAATTAAAAACTTTTGCCTAAATTTATGGGTATTCAGCTGAATACCCATGAATACATGTGTGCCTGCCCATGCCACCTTGGCACCCGGGCATCCGTTCAACAGGACCCGCGTGGTGGCCGTGGAGAGTAAGGCACAAATGCATGCCAGGAGTCGTTCACCCCGAAGCCAAGCTTCCTCAGGACTTCCAAAAGGAAAGCCCAATCCACTGTGTCAAATGCCTTTGTGATGTCCAACTTGAGGAGCACTGCGGGGTCTTGCTTGTGTGTAGCTTGCAGGCTGTCCCTTGTACCATTATGAAATTGTCATGTAAGCATCTTCCACGCACGGATGCACTTTGATGAACCCCCACCAATTGAGGAATAACAGGTGCCGCCCTGTTCGCAATCACCTTGGCAACCCACTTTGCAATCCCATGAATTAAGCTGATCGGCCTGTAGTCTCGCACCTCCTCCCCGCCCGGCTTCTTGGGCAAGAGTGTGATCAGAGCCCCATTCACAACTCCAAATCCTCGACAATCTCACCTGGAGAGCGAGTTGAAGGCGTCCATGACATCGCTTTTGATGATGCTCCAGCCGGTCACGAAAATAGTTACCAAGGTTTTAGTACTCCCTCCGACCCATATTAATTGCTTAGATTTATCAAAATTTGAATAAATCTAGATACTATTTAGTATATAAGTTCATCCAAAATTTGACAAATCAAAGTCAATTAATATGGGCCGGAGGGAGTAGTACATCTACTTTGTCATTGACCTCAAGTAATTTCAGGCCATTGCCGAACTACGAAGCCTACTTAGTTTTTGAGGATGCTTTTCAAGTTTGGCTCTTGACTAAGGAGTTATGGTTTCTTTTTTATAATGATTCTCGCGGTTTCTTATTAGTTGTCTCGTTTTGGGGAACTTGGTCGCTAAGATCGACCACTTGACTCGCATCGAAGTCATCCGGAGCTTCCTCCGTGCGTCAGTGTCAGTAGATGCGCTGCCATGCATGCGCGGCAGCAACCCTGAAGTCACAAGCAGGCTCCTTCTGGTCGAAGGAAGGAATGGGGGCTGACTTCCTTTTTTGTTTCCTCTCTTGTTCTGACTACGACCTTTTTTCTTCTTATTAGTTCATGAAAAAATGTAGCGTCAGCATAGAGTTGAACAAATTTGGAACCTCGACAATGACTGAGAAAGTACAGTTCTTTCCATGTAAGTTCTTGACATTTTCATCCCATGATCATTCTTCCTCATCCTTGTTATATCAATTTGATATTTACCTGAACCTGTCTAACCATCCTGCTGTTGTTTAGAAGTAGTAGATCGTTGAAGCACGTTTTGGTGTCGTCGTTCGTCTGACAGTGATGGCTCGCTGTTGGAGTGTTGCTCCTACAAGTAGAAGCGTAACGTCAGCGCTTACGACTGCCCAGACATCAGAAACCCACAATTAAATGGGGATCTTTTGGCGCTCGTCGGTTCATTTGCGGTTAGCTGCTGGTTGCGTTGTGGCTAGGGCCCCATATGTCTATGTCTGTATGCGGTAGTTTGTTTAGAAGCCAAGCTGACCTAGGGGACATCAGGACAAAACCTAACTCCCCCCCGAGCCGTCCAAAGTTGACTCCGAGGGGGGGGGGGGCTCCTTTCCGTCCTCCCCTAGAATCCCCCCTCCCCCAACCCTCACCGCATTGGCAGCCACTGCTGCTGATTCCGGCGGCGGTAGCGGCGTCCCGTCCATCAAAGATGGGGGACAGGAGAGGGGTATGCAGCAGCGTTCACATGGGGAAGGTGCGGCGCTGGCTGTGGGCTTGGTGCGATGCGGTCGTATTGGTCGGGGCCTGAGGATCTCCGACGGCCGACGAGGCGATGGAGGCACCCCGCCGTTCTGTCGGCTTCGACAGGTTGGGTCGGTGGCCATATGGCACTGGGGGTGAGGTTCTGGCCTAGCCACGCCGATCTTTTACGGTTGGTTGCTCTCTCCTTCTCTGTTGGTGCTACGCAGAGATGACAGACGACGTGGGGGCCTGCTTGTCTGCTGAAAATAAAGGTAGTGGTCCTAGGATTTCTCTTGCTTCAAGATGAGGATCTACTTGTTATTTGCCCTCTTTGATCTGATCAGAGTGGCGAGTTCCGAAAGGCTTTGCCGACGAACTCCCATGGACGAATAATGCCTGGAGATTGCCAGATTGGAGGGATTCAGGATTGATTGCTCGACGAAGTACAAGATATATTAATCACTAGGTTACGGTAATATGTGCTTGTCTCCTTTAAGAAGGATAAAAGGAAAGATTAGCAAAGCAGTCACTCCTAACTAAAGATGAAAACGATACCGACACATCGTATAAATCATCTTAACAACCTTTATTATATGGGATTCTATAATATACTCATTTAGTTGCGTGCAACCGTGTTTTTCTGGACGTTTGGTTTCAGAGGGAGCGAGGCGAAGCTCTACAACATGTTGTCATCGTGGAACATGTATTTAGTTCCATGGTAAAGTCAGTATGCGGTGAATGCCATGAGAGCAAAAATTAGAGGAATACCAATGGTGGTTCAAGTCCTAGTGGCGATGTGGAATTGGCTTGATGATTTGTGACTTGTAGATGCGGCATTGGAAAGTGGGGACAGTAACATAGGAGATGTTTACAATCTTATCTTGCAGGGTGAAAACCTAAGGTCTGACCTTAATTGGTTGTGCCTAGCAATGGCTTTGTTAAAGACATTGTTTTGTGAGTGATGACTTTTACCGGATGAAAACCAATAATCTTTGATCGAACGACGACGGCGCTTAGACACTGTTTCCTTTTTGAAGACGTCACTACTAGAGATGGTGGACTTCTGGTATTGTTTTGGTGATGTTAGTGTCGCTGCTGCAAGAAACTGATCGCTATAGCGGGACTTTTTATTTTTATAATTTTTCTTCAATTTTTTAGGTTGAGTGTATACCAAAGACTGCTAGGGCATACATTGTTGATTGCTGCAGATACCGGGTATAATCGGTATCGATATTAACCTTGTTAGAAACTTCGAATACACTGTTCCATGCCGTGATTGTCTTCTGTTCTGGGTTTGACACTCTACTTCTGTCCGCCAATTTGTTGTTTGCTGATGCTGTCGCATGGCGTGTTGTTGGACTACGTGTCCAGTTATCCCGGTGCATGCATTGCCTTTTCAGTTATTATTGGTCTTCGCTACATTGTCAACTAGTGCAAATAAAGAAAGTTGCATCTATGTAGTATTCTTCTGCTATGGACGCCGTGCATACTTTTTAACTTCCTGTGCCTTATGTGAACGCGACGCGCTCTGTTTTCCTGACCCGATTATCCGACCAAGGATATCATTTGAATATGTACTATTCCCTCCAATCCATATTACTTATTACTAAAATAAATGTATCTAGACATGTTTTAGTGCTAGATACATCTATTTTAATAACATGTAATATAGATGAGAGAAAGTATTATGCTTTTCCGGCTAGAGATCTCCGGATGGTCTAGAAACACTTCTCGGAGTCATCCCGGAGTGTATCATATATAGCCCTCAGGCTCAATCTGAACAAGGTTTTTTCTTGTAGAGCAATAAAAAAATACTTTCTCCATTTTATAATATAAGATATTTTAGCTTTATAAAATGAGTGTATCTAGAATTTTTTAGTGTATAGGTTTAGAGTGAATCTACATACCAAAAAATATATAGATACTTTTTTTATAAAGCTAAAACATCTTATATTATAGAACGGATAGAGTACCTCTCAACGTTGTCCTGAGTGTATCATAACTGGCAACCAAGCTCAGTCTCAACAAGGCTTTTTTTATATAGCTAATTATAGTAGGGGCGTTTAGATATCAGACGCCTGATTTTTAGTTATGTCTCAGTCGTTGATGTCATCCTATTATTTTAGGTTAATTCTCAATTGCAATTAAATTGTAACTTATAAATTGTGTACTAATTCTCAATTGCGACCTAGTTGTAACTCATGTCATATATTCAGTTATAATCTAGTTGCAACTTAGTATAACTCTCACACTGCACGGATCACAAGGTATATCCAATGGTAAAAGAGACGACTGAGACGTAACTAAAAATCAGACTCCTGATTTGTAGCAAAACAGAATAGCTTGGGTCATTTTTAAGACAAGAAAGTTGTCATCTTATTAAATGTAAGGCCAAACCTATACAAGTGAAGAACTTTATTCAAAGAAGAGCTTAACGGATGCTTTTTTCTCTCCACTAGTATAGATAGCCTTTTGTAAATACCTCTTTTTGCTTTCTTTTGCCCCTGTACAATCCCTTATGCACTTGTAAACAAAAACACGAATTATACATACATGCAGAAGATTGTTACAGTTTCTTGTTGAAAAAAAAAATAGTTACCAAGGTTCTAGACTTTTAGTACTCCCTCCATTTAGAAATAAGTGACTTGGTTTTGTATAAATTTAGATGTATCTATATACTAAAGCATGTCTAAATACATGCGAATGTAGAAAAAAATACAAGTCACTTATTTCTAGACGAAGGGAGTAATATAGCTAGTTTGTCATTAACCTCGAGTAATTTCAAGCCTTTGCAGAACCTTTGAGATGAACTAGCGAGCCTACTTATTTTCAGGATTCTTTTTCAAGTTTGGCTCTTGACTACGGAGTTATGCTTTTTTATAATAATTCTCGCTGTTTCTTATCCGTTGTCTCATTTTAGGGAACTTGGTTGCTAAGATCAACCACTTGACTCGCATGGAAGCCATTCCTCCGTGCCTCGGTCTCTGATTGATGTGCTGCCATTCATGCACGGCAGCAACCCTGAAGTCACAAGCAGGCTCCTTCTGGTCGAAGGAAGGAATGGGTTGACTTCCTTTTTTTGTTTCCTTTCTTGTTCTGACTAGTACGACCTTTTTTTCTTCTTCTTATTGATTCCTTTCACCATCCTCGTTATATGTCAAATTTGATTAGTATCTGACCCTGTCTACCATCGTTCTTCTGTTGTTTAGAAGCAGTAGATCGTTAGAGCACGTTTTCGTGTCGTCGTCGTTGTCTGACTGTGATGGCTCGCTGTTTTGGAGTGTTGCTCCTACTACTACTAGTAGAAAAAAACGTAACGTCAGCGCTTACGACTGCCCAGACATCAGAAACCCAGAACTAAACGAACCGAGAATTAAATGTGATCTTTTGGTGCTAGCCGTTCATTTGCGGTTTGCTGGCGGTTGCGTAGGGACCGGGGGCCCACATGTCTGTGTCTGTACGCGGTAGTTTGTTTAGAGGCCAAGCTTCGAATACACTGTTCTGGGTTTGACTAGTATTATTTTACCATGCCTTGATTGTCTTCTGTCCGCCAATTTGTTAATTTGCTGATGCTGTCGCATGTTGTTGTGTTGTTTGACTACGTGTCCGGTTATCCCGATACATGTACAGTATTGCCTTTCCAGTGATTTTTGGTCTTCACTGCATTGTCAACCTCTATCCCAGTTTATAAGACTTACGCGTATACCTAGATCGTCCGCATGAGCTGTATAATATGAATTATATAATATAAAAATTATATCATTAGAAAATATAACATTTGAAGTTTTTAATAGTATAGTTTTTACCTTATATACCTCATGCTAAGTTGGTTAATTTATCGACCTAGAAATACGCGTAGGTCTTATAAACCGAGACGTAGGGAGTAGTGCAAATAAAGAAAAGTTACTTACATTTTATCTTACTTCTTCTGCGATGGACGCGTGCATATACTTTTCCAACTTCCGGTGCCCCTCATGTGAACGCAACGCCCTCTGTTTTCCTGACCCGATTATCCGACCAAGGATAGGATATCATTTGAATACTACTATTCCCGAATCCCGATCCAGATCCTCCGGATGGATTTACACATCGATCTCGGGGGGAAAGAAGAACCTTCCACTGCTGACTGCTCCAACCAAAACCCTCCACAGTCCACCCTGGGTTTCATCGATCACCCATTCTGCCGCTTTTTTCTGATGCCACCGCGATCGATCGGGACGGCGGAAGCTGCGGGGAAGCAACGGAGGTGCCAATCGATCACGTGGTGCTGCGAAGTGTATAACCGTAAACATTGGAGTGCCTGCCCCCGGTGGCGTTAAGCTAGCGGTCGATGTCTGCTGGCTCCGTTGCCTTTTCGAGTCGACCGTTTTCGTCGTCTTTCACAGTGCACCCGTTCGAGCGACCTGTTCTGTACTAAACATTGGAGTATGCTGTTCCGAGCTTCGAACTACGCGCAACAACCGTGAGCTTCGAACTACGCGCATGTACTTGTTCTTGTTCTTGCCAGCAAGGATATCGCCGACAGCTTCTCAATTTTAGATTTGAGGATGTCCAATGCGTACCTTTTACATTTCACATTCTCAGAATGTTCTTAAGAATTGAAGAAGTTCGTCAGTTAGAAGATTGAGGTGTTAGAATTCTTTTCCAAACGAAGATTACGAGGAGATAATAGATCTGCTCATCTCGAAAATTCGAAGCAATTTCCAATTTCGGCGAGAAAAGTCTCCGAAATGCTGGGGCGAGGGCCCTCCACCTCATCATCAAACAGTAAAACGCCGAGGTGTCTATATAGAACACCCGCCCCACCCACCTCCCGCCTTCTCTCCCCCACCACACCGCCTCGTCGCCTCCCTCGTTGACAGCCACCGTTGACCTCGCCTTCCGGCGAGGCCAACTCGCCGCCGGAAACCAACCCTTCCGCCACCGCATATACCCCTCCCTATCTCTCCCGAGATAGCACCGCCCGGTCCATCGGTCTCCTCCGGCTCGCCTTCGCCTCGCCATCCCCCGCACCGCCGCCCCGCCAGTCGAGCCCCTCCGTGATGGTCTCGAATCAGTAGACGAAAGCTCCTCGCGCAGATCTTTTCACCCCGACCGCCCCATCCATCTCCTCTCGCTCTCCGTACGACGGCTCATCTGCCTGCTCGTCATGGCGATCCGCATCACCGTGTCCTACTCCGGCTACGTGGCGCAGAACCTCGCCACGTCGCTCGGCCTCCGCTGCGGGCCCTCGGCCACCTCCGCCGGCTGCCGGTTCGTCCAGGAAGGAGCATGGCGCCCCTTCTGCATCTTCACCTCCTCCCGCCAGCACGAGCACCTCGGGAAAAGCGGCGGCGACCGCCATGACGCCGCCGACGACCACAACCACCCCAAGCCTCTGGCCCTCGCCGCCACCGCAGCCGCCGGAAGCCACGCCCTGTTCCCTTCGCGTTCGTACTCTTCCTCCAAGCGGCCTCCGTCGCTCGCAGTGGGACTGCTGTCGGTGCTCGCCCAGGGCACGACGGAGGGGTCGTCGACGGCCAGGATCCCCGGCGCCGCGTCTCTGTACGGCTCTTCGTCGATTTCGATCGGGCTGTTCAACCCCGCGCACCTCCTCCCGTTCCTGCAGACCGCGAGGTGGCTCCCCTGCAGCGACCTTGCCCCCTCCTCGTCTTCACCTCCTCCCGCGCCGCCGATGCCTACGATTCGTCCCTCCAAGAAGGCGTTGATAGGTGCTTCTGGAGCTTCCGCTCCCGCTTCCGGTGAAATTACGAGGAGCGTGGGTGCCAGCGCCGGGATGAGCAAGAGCAGCTGGTTGTCGAGGTGGGTTAGCTCCTGCTCCGACGACGCCAAGACGGCCCTCGCCGCCGTGACCGTGCCGCTGCTCTACAGCTCCTCCCTCGCCGAGCCGAGGTCCATCCCCTCCAAATCCATGTACCCCACCTTCGATGTGGGTGACCGGATTCTCGCTGAGAAGGTAAACATTTTGGGAAGATTGTCTGATGATTACTCTATTTTTGCTACTTGGAGTCTGATCTTTATTGTGATAATATGATCTGTAGGTGTCATATGTGTTCCGGGAACCGGAAATCTTAGACATTGTGATCTTCCGTGCTCCCCCGGCTCTTCAGGTATGATGATTTCCAGTCTCTCTAATTTATCTGCTCATACTTCACAGTGAATTTGATGTTTGAATGCAATGCTATTGCAGGCTATGGGCTACAGCTCAGGCGATGTGTTCATCAAGAGAGTTGTGGCCAAGGCAGGGGACTACGTCGAAGTAAGCTTTTATCCCAATGGTAGTGCCTTGTGTTTCTTTTTTTCTGTTGTTACTAATTACTACTGCTGTGCCGCAAAAACTTTGATGGTTTGCTTGAGCTATAACTGCTGTGCACTTGGTTCTTTGATAGGTTCGTGATGGCAAGTTACTGGTCAATGGGGTGCCCCAGGATGAAGAGTTTGTGCTGGAGCCACACAACTATGAGATGGAACCAATGGTATGTTATATTGGATATTTTCTTTGTCTAGTCTCTAGTGTTTATCAATAGACATTTTGACTATGATGTTATCTTCAAATATTTAGGCCTAGTTTGTGGTGCTAGCAAGTTAGGCGAATCTTTACTAAAAAAGAGATCTTTTTTCTAATCAACTGCTATACCTGCAACTAAATATAAATAAATAAAGCGCTTTGCTGAGCAGATTCTGTTGAATGTTTGATTTTGCTCAAGTCAAACAGAATGTGAAATTTTAGAATGAATATGGCATGAAAGTACCAGTTAGGTTGCATACCCTCCCACTGGTAGCAGAGAAATATTTAGGCCTACTTTTGGTTACTGTATGAATCTATTATGCAGAAGCCGGAGGTAATGTGATCTTCTATTTACTATAGAAAGAGTTTGTGGTTGCTGTGCTGAACTGAGATAATGTGGGTTCTAGTCAGTTAGGAGAATCTTTGCTTATGCAAGTAAGATTTTTCTGTTATGCCTAAAAAAAGATCTTTCTGACGAACTGTTATATACCTACAAACAAAACTAAGTAATAAAGCGCCCATTTCCAAAAAAAAAAACTACAAACAAAACTAAGTAACTTGTTGGAGAAAAATATAAATGAATTACACTTATGAAATGCAGAGCAGATGCCGTTGAAATGTTTATTTTGCTGAAGGAAATCAGCATCCGAAATTTAAGAATGAAGTATGACATCAAAGTATCAATTAGACCACTTAACCGCACACTAGTAGCAGAGAATGTCTCCCTGAGCGTTGTGTCTCTCCTTGCATATTTATACATAAGAATGTGTACAGAGATTTCAACCCTTCTGATCGTAGTAAAAATAATCGCTGTTATTATTTCTTGCAGCTTATACCGGACGGGTATGTGTTTGTGCTGGGAGACAACCGTAACAACAGCTACGATTCTCACAACTGGTATGCTCCGAAGTCCGAACCAAACTCCACGCATCAAGCTTCCGCTATGTAAAAAAAGTTCTGGCCTAATTTGTTTGTGATCTTGTGATGTTTCAGGGGGCCGCTTCCTGTGAGGAACATCCTGGGGAGATCCGTGTTCCGGTACTGGCCGCCGTCGAAGATAACAGACACGGTATACCAGCCTGATGCAGCGCTCTGCACGGTGGGGATGTCATGACAAGCAGTTGCCCCGGCAACGCCGGGCAACCGATGTGCAATACCCCCTTCTACAGAGCTGAGCTCAGCTCGCTCCGCTGATGAGCTGCGCTCCAGTTCTCTTTGTTCCTCACAATGTCGTTCTTCGGAGCGTTTGCATGTGGAACTGTGAAATTCCCTTTGGCTCAACACATTTGTTTTTCGCTGCCTACCGGCAGGTGCTTGTTTAAAACAACGAAAAGCTCAAAAAAAGGGTCCGTTGTATATGTAAACTGTGAAGAGCAGCTGCTGAAGGAGTATGTATTTGCTTCAGAGCTGGACGATTTTGTTCTGAAGAAGCATTCTTTTGTTTCAGAGCTAGCTGGGAGATGTACATGTTTGCTTCAGAATTTGTAAGCGACAGTATATTGGCAACATTTAAAAGAAGTGATCAATGCAATATTTACTGAAACATCTAGTATTTGCTTGTTGCGAAACTGTGGTAGCGTGGTTCCTGAAGTTACTGAAGTCTGAATTTCAACCGAACCACGAGTTGATGCAGACTGTCGGGCGCGATCTTTCACGATTCAAACGAACGCCATAAAGCAATAGCCAGTAGCAAGTACGTACATTTCAAATAGCAAAACATCATCAAAATCCCTTTTTAAGTATATTTCGGTGTAAAACTTGCTTGGTTTATAAAGACAGTAACCTATAACATGATACTTGCGAATCTATTGGATTAAGAACATACCCTTTTCAATACTGCAAGAGCAAACACTCGACGGACTCTGTTGCTCGTCGCACATCAGCTTCACACGGTTGTGTTAGGACTGAAATCTATTCCCTCCCACTCATAAGGAACCTCAGGGGAGTGCAGTGCTTATGATATTAGAAAGTTCTAGTTTTGGTGGGATCCGATCTGACACCATGTTTGAACAAGGAATACCTCGGTTCCTTATCTCTGTAACTATTTGGAGTCTTTTCGTGCTACCAAAAATCCGCCAAGGTCCAATGGAAAGGCACCCTATCTGCCTAATCACTTCAATAGTTCGGAGGGCACACCGATCTCTCGCTGGGCAGCTCCTGCAGAAGGTAGCCTGAAGGCAAACGTGGACGGCGGCTGGGATGAATCAAGTAAGAACGCTGGTTTGGGTATTATTGTCCAAGACCATCAGGGCTCCGTCATTCTGTCGGAGTGGAAATTAATTCCCTTTTGTGCGTCAGCAGAGGAAGCGGAAGTCCTTGCATGTCTGGAAGGTTTAAAACACTTGATCAAGCTACAATGTGTTTCTGCAACGGTGGAGTCGGACTGTCTCCATGTCGTACAGACTCTATCATCCTTGAGAGTGGACAGATCACCTAGTTGGTGTGTGTATCTAGAATGCCAGAAGCTTCTCAAGGTGTATCAGCACTTGAGCATCGTTAAGGTGGATCGTGTGAGCAACACAGCTGTGCACTTGTTAGCGCAATTAGGCAAAAGTAGATATCGGCCTCTACTATTGTGCTAGAGGCGGTCTATTCTGAGTGTAATAACCTTGTTGCCTAAATAATAAAGCTCACGGTTCCTTAAAAAAAAAGGAATAACAAGGATTTTGGTAGGATTTCACTTAACACCTTAGTAGAAACACTTAAACACCTACTCCATAGACACAACTTAAGGTATCCACGCTGTAGAGAAGGGCAAACATGTAACCCTTGCGCAACAATTCATTTCCGGATAACTTGTTTGTTAAATTGCATAACTTCTCCCGTGCATTTTTTTTTGCACAACTTTGGACTTAGGAACCTTAAATACTCAAGTATCAATTGTATCACCTCAAGCTTGCTAACTTTTTCCGTATTTTTTCATTAGAACTATTGTGAAAAATATATTTACTTTATATGATCTTTATGTTTGTCTGATAAAAATTTAGTTGCCTTCCGCTGCATCAAGGATTTGATAAATTCCCGGGTCCGCATCTGGTGGATAGTATCATATATAGAGATTTAGGGTGACGTATGTCAATTGTTTGCGACCACGCAGCTCTCCAATATAGATAAAGCCCTGTCTGGTAGCTCTGTTTTTTTTTTGAAGTAATCCGAAAATACTTCAGTTTCTAGAAATAATGAAGTATAGAATACTTTAAAGAGTTTGGCTCCAAGGAATACGGTGGTTTTGAAAACTGATGTATGGCAAAATCTGCAGTTTTTTTGACGTTTTGGAAACTTCAGTCCTGACCACTTTTTTCTGTTAAACAGAGACAAACGCTCTCTCTTGCCTCTTGCAAAATAGAACTACCCAAACGTGTTGTAATTTTTGCCAAAACTGAGAAATACTAAAGTATGAAGAAACTGCAGCATTTCTCACTTGTACACTGAAATACTTCAGTTTTGTAATACTTTAATTTTAAAAAAACTTTGTCGCCAAACTAGGCATAAGTGTTTTGTTTTTGCCTTTCTTTGTTTTTTGTACCTGTGTACTTTCACCAGAGCCGGAAAAAAAGGTGACCCTCACACTAGATGCATTCATCACATGCTGGGCCGTATCACAAGTGCGTTGTACTCCATTTTCTTTCTTTCATAGTTCTAGGGTAAGTGAGTTAGAATTTTAAGAGCTTTAGTCACCTTTGTATACCACTATTAAAGTGCGATCGCACAAATTGTTCCTACCAAAGAAAATAATTGCACCATAACAAAAACTGAAATTGCAACAAAAGGCAAATAACAAAAAGTTAAAGTTAAATTATGCATGAAGTGCAAATTGCAGCGAATACAAGACTTAAAAAAGAAAAGATAAAGAAATGACTAAAGCTTCACACAAGTAGCAAACGCTTCATACAACCGACTTAAATTCAGCATAACATGACTAAGGGGAAATACTTAAAATCTCTCGGTTGATGCATCAGCCGGCTTCGTCTTGTGCGAGGCCAACCGTAGTTACCACACATGAGGTCCCACTCGTCTTCCCTCCCAGGAAACACCTATTACATCGCGCCCACCGTCGGCAAATGCTCGTCCCTGCATCGCTCGACCCTCCGTGCTTCTGTTGCACCTTTGAGCACCACCGACGATAGGTGTTCCCCCTCGCGGGTCGGCGGCCACTCTTTTGCTAGTGTATCTCCCATAGATTTAAGACGACCGATGCTCCGCATGCTACTCCTTTCTCATCATGCGGTCCTGTCTCAGCTCCCTCATAGGTCGCATGTCCCTATACTTCCCAATGGATGGTGGACGATGGTGAGCTCGACATGGATTCCGTGATTGAGCTTGACGGAGCACGGATTTTTGTATCTCCCACATGGAGCTTTCTCAGGAGAAGGACTACGCCATAGGTATGGATTAATCCGGGAAGCGCCAGAGCTGGCCACGACAAGCACTGGGTGTGTTGGATTCATGCCGACAAGGTTGAATCGATGAAGTTTTCAAGCCTCCATTGTTAACGTGTGATGACCCACAAGTATAGGGGATCACAACAGTCTTCGAGGGTATTATAACCCAATTTATTGATTCGACAAAAGGGAAGCTAAAGAATACTTGCAAGCCTTAACAACTGAGTTGTCAATTCGGCCGCACCTGGAAATAGTCTTGCTCACAGTAGTTTATCAGTAGCAATAGCAAAGTAACAGCAACAGTAGCAAACAGTAGGATATGAGTGCGGTAGGCATAGGGATGGATGGACGGGCGTTGCATGGACGAGACTATTCATGTAACTTCAAGATTTAGGGCAATTGCAGATAAATAAGATAAAGCATCCAATTACTAAACAATCATAGGCATGTGTTCCATATATAGTCATGTGTGCTCGCAATGAGAACTTGCACAACATCTTTTGTCCTGCCAACCCGTTGCAGCGGGGCCTCAAGGGAATCTACTAGCAATTAAGGTGCTCCTTTTAATAGAGCACTGGAGCAAAGCATTAACACTCTGTGAACACATGTGATCCTCACATCACAGCCGTCCCCTCATGTTGTCCCAATTTCTGTCACTTCGGGGCCTTTGGTTCTGGATAATGATATGTGTACACAACTTGCAGATAAGATCACAAACAATACTATCATTATGAATCAATAACATGTTCAGATCTAAGATCATGGCACTCGGGCCCTAGTGACAAGCATTAAGCATAACAAGTTGCAACAAAATCAAATAGCACTAATAGAGATACTAGGCACCATGCCCTAACAATCTTATTCAATTACATGATAGAACTCATCCAATCCCTACCATCCCATAGCCTACATCGGGGGATTACTCACTCATGGATGAGGGAAACATGGATGGTTGATGGAGAGGCGTCGGTGATGATGATGGCGATGATCCCCTCCAAATTCCCCATCCCGGCAGGGTGCCAGAACGAAGTTTATGGTTCCGAATCGCGGTTTATGGTGGTGGCGGCGCAGCGGAACTCCTTCTGAAAAAACGTCGAACCCCCTCGGTTTTTAGGTCAGGAGGCTTCTTATAGGCGAAGAGGGAGGTCGGGGTGCCCGAGGTGGACACAACCCCTCCAGGCGTGGCTAGGCCCAGCCCGCGTGGCCAGGGTGTGTGGGCCCCTCGTGGCCCACCTCCGCCTCGTCTTCTGGTGAAATATGATTTTTGGCATATTTTCCAGGATTTTTCTTGAAAGTTGATTTTTTGTAATCCCTCCGTTCTTGTATACAAGGCCACTACCAAAAAGACTTTTTTCATATATACAGGGCCACTATCTTTAACCGAGGTAAAATTGATGTCATTTCCCTCGTACACCGCACAACCTGAGAAGTGGAAAATATTTGCATTTAATTAGGCTGCCAAGCCATGCATGCATGCGGGGCTAATTTTTTTTTGCATGCATGCCCAGAGAGTTTTGTCTTGGTACCTGAAATATGACTTTGTGGCCTTGTATACAAGAACGGAGGGAGTACAAAACTAGATATCAAGGTAATTCTGCTGAAAACAGCGTCAGTCTGTGTTAGTTGTATCCAAATCGCACAAGTTTAGAGAAGAAACAATAGCAAAAGTGTTCGGGAAAATAGATACGTTTTGGATTATCAACGTGAGAGGGTAGTGATAGTGATATTGCATTTTTGCGATGTTGTGTACAATGTTTTTATATATTAGAAGCATGAAATTTTTTACATGCATATTGTGTAACGTTGCAGTGTTGGACGTCTTGAACTTTTTGTCGCAAACGACAACACACTATTGTACGTTTTGATGCAACCCGAATTGGGTTTTGTTGCATATGTTGTTTCGTTTTGCTACATGGGTCCATTGTAAATGTTACAACATTTTTCCGCAAATTTATGCACCAGTGGGAAAATTCTGCAAGCAATTTTACGTCTCAGATTCGTCCACATGAGAAGATTAGTGGAGAAGCCAGATAATTCTTGTGCATATTATCCGACAGTCGGCTATCATTGGCCAATTACTAAAACACCATTGGACGCCTACCCTTTAGCAAAGGGGAGTACTACACGTCCCCCGGGGGATAATTCCCCAAAATTCCCCGGGCCCCGTGCCGCCACGTGTCCCTGAAAAAGTCTAAATCTCGCTTTTCCTCTCAAGGAGAAAGTAAACAACTTGAGTTTAATAATATTTTCATCTATATCCTTATACTTTTACATCTCACAAAGTTATTAAGATGGGCAGCAGCATCATCAGAACTAGCACCAGAAAATTGCTCTCTCATCACAAGATTCAACAAGTAGGCTTAATTTCATAAAAGGTAGCATCCGAAGCAGGTGGAGCAATAGGAGTGCTAAGGAAATCATTGTTGTTTGTGCTAGTGAAGTCGCACAACTTGATGTTCTTAGCAGAGTTCATTTTGACAAAATAGAGCAAGCCAAAAACAGCAGCAGCAGCTAGAGAAAGAACTAATTTTTTTGTGTTTTTGATAAAAGAAAGCAAACCAAACCAAACTAAACTATTTTTTTGGAGTTTTTGATTAAAATAGGAAAATAAAACTGAGCAAAAGAAACGAAGCAAACTAAAAACAAAGAAAAGAGAAAGGTTGAGGAGGACTCCCCTTGTGAAGATGTCCTTAGCCTCCCCGGCAACGGCGCCAGAAAGAGCTTGATGGCACTGCGTCAACGTGTAGTGCTTCGTCGGGAAACTCCAAGAGCAAGGTGTGATGCAGCACATCAGCAAGTTTTCCCTCAGTAAGAAACTGAGGTTATCGAACCAATAGGAGGAAGGAAACGTCACACAGGTGTTGCAAGCAACGTGGAAACCTGCACAACATAAACTCAAGACTTTGTCCCAACGAATCAGTGATGTTTTCAAGCTCACTGATTTGCTGTAACAAAGGATTAAACGTATGGTGTAGAAGATGACGATGGTTTGCAGCAAGTAAACAAGTAATAGTGGAAGATGTATCAATGTTACAGATTGGACCGGGGTCCATAGTTTACTAGAGGTGCGCTCCTTAGATAAACAACATGGCATGAAGGGTAAACAAATTACAGCAGGGCAATTGACAGGAACTGAGAAAGGCATAACAATGCAATACCAGACAAAGGCCACGATTGGCCGCCGAAGTGGAGGGAACCCCCGAGCCGCCAGAACCAAAGACCACAGCGCGTCTCGCGGCGGAGTCGGCGGAGCCCCCGAGTGTAGAATTAACGTGGTCGACGAAGTCAACGCTGCAGAGACCCGCTCGACGCAACTCCCGGGTATAGAGTCAAAGTAGCGGATGAAGTCAGTGGCAGGTCGCCGACGGTCGGAGTTGTCCAATGAGCAGGATCAACTTGGTGGCGAGTCGCCGCTGGACGTACGTACTTGCCGTCGGTCTGGCCGGCCAACGCTGATGTGTATGCATTGTCAAGCTTCATGCACTAGCCAACGCAACCAAAAGTCCGAACTAATGAAAAGGACTAGTGCAATCCACTTATACACTTCAACACCCCCTCTCACGTGTGACGGGGACAAGTCATCACGTGCAACCGAAAGAGAACGACGACGCGCGAAACTCACGTATGACTCAAGATGCCTATACATGGACACAGAGGGGTCAACAATAATTTTAGGATAAATTACGAAAGCCAGGACTCGAACTCGAGACCTTAGGTTCTGATACTATGTCAAGCTTCATGCACTAGCCAACGCAACCAAAAATTCGAACCAATGGAAAGGGCTAGTACAATCCACTTATACACTTCAACATGCGTCTCGTTCCCATGATCCAATCCATGTCCGCGTAGTGCATGTATTGCAAAAACAATATGTAAAGTATTAGATATAGACAAAAATACTAATTGACAAGATATGTAATGATAAAAAAGGGAGTTTTGCTTGTATAATGATTCAACGCTGACTGAAGGGGCTGCATCGCGTCTTTTTCAGGACGACGGATTATTTGAACAAAAGTAAACTAGTCCTCGGGGACCCGATCCAGATAGCTTTGATTGATATCATACACGGTCTTGGCATCGCCAAGAGCGACGTACAGCTCCAAAAGATTAGGCTCATGCCTGATTAGACTCTCTAGCTCCAAAAGAAAATCGGATTGTTGATCCGATCGGCTGAGCAGGAGGGATTGGCGCCCCATATAGGTGTAGATGAAGTAGACTGCGATGAGGACACTGATGATGAAGTTTGGTGCGCCGATGCGGATGAACCAACTAGACAAGATCTGGCCACCATCGGTTGCAAGGGATCCAGCCCGAACGATGTCGACAAGTTGTAGATTGCTCCGGATGGGACCGTCACGCACAATCAGCGTCCCCAGTTCTCACAGACGGCGCCAATTGACGAGGTTTAATCTCGTCAATGCCCATTGTTATGGACTTAAGTTTTGGAGAAGATGGGGATGCTGGAGATCACGGAACGGTTAGCAAACAAGCAACACGGGGACACGAGGTTTACCCAGGTTCAGGCCCCCGGAGGGAAAACCCTACTCCTACTTATCTGCTCTTGATTGCGGTGGAACCGAAGGTTACAGGTGGAGGTGTCTATGCGGAAGTATGAGATGCTAGATCTGTAAATCTGTTGTGGTCTAGTCTATTGTATCGTGCCCTCCTCGTTGGACCCTCCTAGCCTTTATATATGGGGAGACTAGGTCTCAGGTACCGATACGAGTAGGTTATAAGTTGTATTCAAACTCTAGTCTTGAGTTTTCGTTGGATCCGAAGGCGTCATGGGCCTTGGCCACCCGAAAATCTTCATGAGCCGATGTATATTTGTCGTGGGCCTTCCTTGGGCTAGACTAGGTATGCTGAGGTCGTGTACCCGCGGGGTATAACCATGTCAGATGGTGGTCCGGAGGTGGTGGGTTTGCCTTTCTTCCCCGACTTCGTCGATGGGAGGCGGCAGATCTTGGTCCAAAATAGCACGGGGACGTCCCCCGATCAACGTGCCACAGCGACATGTGTCTCGCTGCGTGCAGCATGCCTGTTCATCGACTCACAAAGCCTTGTTGGCGATGCTGTCTTTTTTGGATCTTGCAATGGTGGAGGCTCGACGTCTCTCCCGGTGTCTGTCTCGGCGGCTCTGGAG
Organism: Avena sativa; assembly: GCA_916181665.1. Taxonomy (NCBI): domain Eukaryota; kingdom Viridiplantae; phylum Streptophyta; class Magnoliopsida; order Poales; family Poaceae; genus Avena; species Avena sativa. The sequence goes on along the minus strand of OV702297.1, from coordinate 386,325,213 downwards.
TTGGACGGTGACCGATGGCTTCGGTGGTTGTAGGAAACTCTAGGAATCGTCTCGATTTCTTAGAATTTTACCTGCAAATTCAGGATAACCATTTTATCTATGTTTGTCTTTTAGTTTCCACGTGTATTACTTAATTTAACTTGTTTTTCGATTAATAAAATACATGGTTGATCTAAAAAAAAAACACCATCGGACGCCTACCCTTTAGCAAATCCCTTTTTCTTCTTGACACTCATTACTCCTTTTTTGTATCACGTCATAAGTGTCCTTTCTATTTGGTTAGGGAAAATTTTGTTTGATGCACGCACGCGTGCAGAAGCACACACGGACACGGCCAAGCGAAAGCGCGCACTCCCAAATTCAGCGTCCCCGTCTCCTTTCGGCCGCACTGTCACTCTCCGTATCGCCATCGCCCGCGCGCGCCATACCGCCCGTGCGGTGCGGCGCGCCGTGGAGCGGCGGACAAGCACAAGCACGGACAACTGGATTCCTAGGTGGATCGCGCTTTCGCTTCCTGCTTTTCCAAAACACAAGCACGCACCGAACTCGACCTGGAAAAGGCACGCATGACCCGTCTCAGTCTCGCGAAAATGACAGGAAAATTCGGCCAGGAACAAAAAAAAAGGCGGAAGAAGGGGGTTCGAGTCAGAGCCTCTACCGGGAGTGGGAGTCCACGAACGGAATGGCCGAATGGGTGCCACAAGATATTCCACCATCGAAGCAGGCGAGTTTACTTGCGGCCCAGCAGCAAGCAGTGTGATCCTTTCTTCAGAAAAAAAAGGGGGGGACGTTCTCTGAAACCTTTGCGTGTCAGAAAGGCTTTACCACATTCGCGTCCTGGTAGTACTTGGCACGTAGGATCTTTTCCGCTGTCAGCCACTTACTTGGCTGCCCCTTGTTCAGGATCCAAAATGCATGTAAGTACTTGGTTATCAATCACTATATGTTCAATTCTGAAAAGGCATCGGTATCGTTGAAAAAAATAAATTCTAAAAATGCATCATAGGATATGGCATCTGGGTGACTGATTTAATTATCTGCTTTCCGTAGATGCTAAAAAGTCAGTCAAGATCACCATCATCACTGAAAATCCTGCTAGCCCACAAAAAACCCTCATCTGCTGAGTAGGACACAGATTTGCCTACTGTTCCCTTTCCATTACTTTCCATATAATTGGCCAATTGGAGATAACTTTCTTCCTTCTCCTTCCTTCCTTGAGGAAAAGCAAACTAGTAAGACCAATGGCCGCCTCTTATAAACCTTTGCGCTGGCCGGCCTAGCTAGCCAACCCAGTAATTTCAGTACATCGAAAGCTTCAGCAGGGTCCCGAACATGGCCTCCCATCCTCCTGCCGCAACCACAGGCTTTGAGAGCGACTGCAGAGAGATCCACGGCGCGTGCGACGAGCCGCGGCGTCTGAGCCGCCTCCTGGCTCGCCGGAGCCCGTCGGAGAGGCAGCAGATCAGGGCGACCTACCGCGCAATGTTCGGCGAGGACCTCGTCGCTCGGCTGCAGAAAACCCTCGCGGCCGATCAGGACAACGAGGTAGGATAAGAACCTACCACTATATAGGTAGAGAGTCTCAACGCTGCTTTTCAGTCTCTGCTCAGCATGGATGAGCATTCCTCTCCAGCTATGCGATCTGCTATACCTGTGGATGCTTGACCCGGCCGAGCGCGACGCGACCATGGCGAGGGACGCCATCGAGAGCGCCGCGACCGACTACCGGCTCCTCGTCGAGATATTCACGCGGCGCAAGCAGGAGCAGCTCTTCTTCACCAAGCAGGCGTACCTGGCCAGGTACAAGAAGAACCTGGAGCAGGACATGGTCACAGAGCCTTCGCACCCTTATCAGAGGGTACGCCTAATAAGCTCCTTGCTTCTGATTGTGGTTCCAGTTTTTCTTACAGTGCCTCTCTTCAATGATCCGAGCAGCTACTGGTGGCTCTCGCGACCTCCCATAAGTCGCACCACGACGAACCCAGCCGTCACATCGCGAAATGCGATGCCAGACGGTTGTACGATGCGAAGAACAGTGGCACGGGATCGATCGACGAGGCCACTGTTCTTGAGATGTTCAGCAAGAGGAGCATCCCGCAGCTCAGGCTGGCTTTCTGCAGTTACAAGCACATATATGGGCATGACTTCACCAAGGTAAGCGAATTCAGTGTCCTGATGACATGCACCCATGGATAAAACACTACTGAAATCTTGGGCAATCATGAATTTGTATGCAGGCACTGAAGAAGAATTTGTCTGGCGAGTTTGAAGAATCCCTGAGAGTTGTTGTCAAGTGCATCTACAGTCCTTCCCAGTATTACTGCAAGGTGAGAACAAAAAGCAAGCAGTTCTGTACTTGATTTGTATGCATCCCTGGTCCCTGACTCATTCTTCCTGTTCTTGGCATTGTCAGTTACTGCAGAGAAGTATGCAACCGGCAAGGACCAATAAAAGGTTGGTTACAAGGGCTATCTTGGGCAGCGATGATGTCGGTATGGACGAGATAAAGGTAGCATTCAAGAATAACTTTGGCAAGAACCTTGAGGATTTCATCCATGAAAGCTTACCTCAGAGTGATTACAGAGACTTTCTTCTGATGTGGCAAGGGGGCCAGTGACCTCATGAAATTGGACTCAACGGATGTTTGACTTGTCCACAGAAGTTCATACGAACTTGCATTTTGTAAGAGTATAAGTTGAACACGAAAAGTAGCAGTACCATGTTATCTGAACTTGAGATTAGATGGTAAAATGCCAACAGTTTGATTACATAATTGTTTGACATCCATTGTGATAAATTTATTAGATGTCATCTACTATAAAAAGAATGTAGAATGTACGCGTATTGAAGAGGAGCATATATTTTCAGATGAGCTTCTTCTTTCGGAAGTACTGCTTTAGATGCAGCAGCTGCAAGACTGAAACTAAAATGCAAACACTGAGCGACATCATGCTCAACCATGAGATCCTAGCATTCGTCTTCTCACTGACATCTCGCATGTCTGATTCTCTGCATCGAGAATAATGTTATTTAACAGAACAGTTAAGCCTTGTGGTGTACTGGAATCGATAAAATTGTCGAGCAATGTTAATGAATAGCACACTTACTTGGTCCTCAGCAAGATCAGGTTTTGATGTATTGCTTTGACAGTCGCATCAAGCTTAACTAACTCTAGTTCAACTCCCTATTCAAGAAAGTCAATGTTATCCAAACGAGAAAAATAACCAAATTCAAAGGTATAATAACATAATTCAATGCAGTTCACCTCAAGCTTTTCCCTTTTAGCAACAGAGTCCCAATCTCTTGCCGCAATACCAATTTTCCAGTCAAGATTTAGTTTGACCACTAAACCCTTGCTATCACCGTCAACTGAGAAGCAAGCCAAAAAGTTTCCTGCTTCTGTTGTGGTGAACGCAAACTGGTCCATTTGAACCTTTTCTTTCGTATGTAAGGTATACCCAAAAGGGGACGTAACCTGCAAGAATAATTCACATCGGAACAGATACAGAGAGTTGACAGGCATACAATGTAGAACATACAAATAGTTTATCTCAATCCAAGTAATTACGAGGGGAAATGAAAATGCTGTTAAAACTGCAATGGAAATAAAAAACATGCAAGGAAGACTAGTAGAAGGATAAGCCATTTGTACCTGTGCGATAAGATCATGGGATGCAACTACCATACTAAAGTTGCAGCTAATAATAATATAAAAATGTGGATTTTAAGTCTTCACTACTACTCCCTCCCTTCGGAAATAAGTGTCGCAGATTTATCTAGATAAGCATGTATCTAGACGTTTTAGTGTGCAGATACGTGCGTATCTAGACAAATCTACTGACGCCTATTTCCGATCAGAGGAAGTACTTCCTAATCATGGCTTGAGTGAACTAAATACTGTATATTATCTCTATTTGTGGCCTTTCTGTATCCTACAGTAGAGCACTCAAGCCGCAAAATCATCTGACTGGAAGGCATGATACAGTACACTGAAGAAAACACAATTTTTGCTTATCTTTTGGAAGAATCAAATCCCACTCTTCAAAATTACACCGTTAAAACAAAAATCAAGCAAAGATCATTCTGTGAAAGCACATACAATTCAAGGTCTCTGTAGCACCTCTAGATGACAGAAAAATGGAAATGGATAAGGCACTAGGACAAACTGAATCATCATTGTGCCTCATTATGTATTTAATTTCAGTATAGAAGGATGATAATGAACCCTGATTGAAAGCAAACAACTCCTCTGGTCAACTATCGATCATACCGAATGTTCACAAATGTCCTTATATATCTCTGATAGCAGAATAATTTTCGCTTGTTTATTTGTGCATAGTACACGATGTAAAATGATCCGTAATATTTTTATATAGTGAACGAAAGCAGCATTGTTTTACAGTACAACCAGCATGTGGGGCCGAGATCAGTGTGCTCTAGAAATACCCCCAATGACTTTCCAAATGGTAATGGCCAATGACTTGGTACAGCAATTTTCTGAGGCTTCCATCAGGTGTTTCTGTTTTCGGTGTCGAATAATATTTCTCCATGACATCTGCATTCTGCAACGTTGCGAAGGATCTACAGTACATCATTACGGATCAAGCGCACACAAAAGCAATACTCATGCTGTCACACAATGCATTCCCGTTACACTTTTCCGATCGAATCAAAGCAGTAGAATGTAAACCCAACCCAGTCACAGTCACTGTAAATTCAAGCCGTCGATAAAATTGGCGTCTCCCCTGCAACGTTTCCCCAAAAAAACGAACCAACGAAAATGCTAATCCGTCTCCAATGCGAAGGATGATCCGTTCACAACGTAGAACAGTGTATTTATACCACCGATCGTTCGGGCGGCGTAGAAAGAAATTACCTTGGCGGAGACGGTGGGGTGGACCTGGTGGTGCTCGTAGAGGACGGAGTAGTCGCCCATGACGACGACATTGTTCCGGATCTCCTCCGCTACGCACTTGGTCCCCGACGGCGGGATCTCCAGCCAGACCGCCCCCGCTCCCGCCGCCATCCAGCACAGCACCACCGCCGCCGACGCCGCCCACGCACCACCTCGCGCCATCGCCTCTCTCCTGTCGCTTCAAGTCCTGACCACCCTTCTGTTCCTGATGGCATCATACCAGTACACCACCCAGTGAGTGACTCGATCTCTGGCTGGCCCACTAGGCCCATAAGTATGAAAGGCCCAATAAGATCCAATCCGGCCTGAGAACAGCTAGAGTTGGATCACGATTCACATTACGTAGAACGGTTCCTAGTCAAGCCCACTATCATATCCAATCCGACCTCTCCGTCCTCTCCACTGCGGGAAAAAAAATCGGCAGAAAAGCGAGAGGAAGCAACGAACCGAGGAGATTCGCGGAAGGAGGGTGGGTTGTTGGAGGAGGGTTTGCTCTGCCGCGGCCATGGAGAACCTGGCGATGCTTTGGGCGATCATCGGGCCGGGCGTCGCCGGCGCGCTCTTCGGCGCCGGCTGGTGGTTCTGGGTCGACGCCGTCGTCTGCAGCACCGTCCAGGTCTCCTTCATCCACTACCTGCCCGGTGAGAACCCACGGCGAGATCCCCTTCCACTTCGATTAGGTTTTCGGTGAAGGTGCCCTTGGCTTCGAGGTCGGGAATTAATTGGTTTGTGCGGGTGATTTGCAGGGATCTTCGCGTCGCTGGCCGCGCTCATGTTCAATTGCGTCAACAAGAATGACATCGGCAACGACTACTACTCGTCCTATGGGGATGATAACGAGTGGAGGTCCGGTTTTTGCTCGATTAGTCACTAATTGGTTCAATTGATCTGTGAATTTGGTTACTGCGTATTCACCAAAGACAATAGGTTACTCTAATTAGATGATTGAATTGAACCCTGAATTTGTCTAGATACACGTGTATCTACACGCTAAAACGTGTCTATCATGCATATCTAGACAAATCTGCTACACTTATGTTAACCGTATGATTGAATAGATGATAGTTGCATCAGAGATGTGTTATTCAGACAGATTCCCAGTTAGACAACTGTTTGAGTAGGAATCATATATTCATATGTCCTCACTTTTAGAGAGCTCTCTCCGCAGTTAGGTACCTTTAGCTCTTCTTATGTCAAAAGAGAGAAAGAGGCGTGTGTCTTGGATCTAGGTTAGGTTCCTAAGTCATCTAAGACCTGTGCGTATGTTGAGGGTTGACTCACCTGATTATTAGTTTAAGTAGTGCAAATGCTTATTTGGGTGGTCATTGATGTTAGACAACTTAAATCAGTAAGTGAACCTCTGTTTTGATTGTTTTAACAGCTAAATCAATTAATATCTCTAATGAGGGCAGCACCGGCTTTCCTATGGCCAATGTTACCCACGGTTTGACTATAAGCATTCTTACTTAATCCTCATTTGTATATTAGTTTGTTACTTGCATTATGTCTCCCTGTTTTTCTTGATATAGTTACATTATGTGAATAATAGAGTATGTACTTCTGTCCTTTTTTCCATGAAAATCCATTTGCCAGTTTTGATACTAGGTACCAGCACAGTTGGTTTAAAATGAACCTCATTTTTGGTTGGAAACAACTATTTAATACATGCTTATTGGACTAACTTATTTCTGAATTTATGGTTGTATATCCTAGTTTCTCTGGCCAATTTTCTGCTGGCTGCTTAGGTGCTTATGGTGTTGTAGAACTCTTTCTGTCTTAGTGAATATTCTCCTGCATGGTCTCGAAATAAAAATTTCTGCTGGCTGACCAAGATGTCAATTTTATTTTGGTTAGTTGCTTACTTAGTTATATGTTAATAATTAATCACAGGAAATATCATAATTTCTTAGTACGGGCATACAGTGACAGCCTAACCATGATCCGACTAGAAGTGCTTGATTAAGCTGTTTCTGTAGTTATGTAAATTGTGGAGATGTTAAAATCTGAATTTAAGGAAAGCTTGTCATATAATGTTCTTTATGTTGGGAGACAAAGGCCTGTTTACTTTGCCTGAACCAACATGCCGCCCATTGCACACAAGCTGTAAGCCTCATTCAGGGCGACGACTCCCAAACCAATATGAGGATTAGTTAAAATTGCTTCCAATAAATTTGAAACAAACCACAGGGAAGTATTGCATGAACGGGAATCTTGGCATGAAGGCACAGTAGGTTCAGGAGAAGGGAAGAGTTTTCATTTCCTGGATCATTTATTCCTTGATATTGTCCACCATCTCAAACTTCCTTGAGGGATTCAGAATCTCTAATGATGAAGTACTTTTGGACCAAAAGAACATTGTAGTTGCTAGCATTGTGCAGTGTGGTTATGCCGCTACTTCTATACTCCTTTGTTTATTTCATAATGAGAATATAATAGACCAATGATCTGGTACCAAAATGTGCTACTAGTAAATGGAATTGACCACGGAAGAAAGATTTTCTCCTGAGATACTAGTACTATATTGAATCACTCTTAACATGGGTTTCTTAATATGCAGGCTGAAGCTTTGGCTTTTTATCGCATACGTTGTTTCTTTCGTCTGCCTAGCTGCGTCAGTGGGTCTGCTGGTGCAAGATGCCTTGACAGAGAAGGGCCCTTCTGTGTGGACCGGCGTTGCTGGCGTTCTGCAGTGTGTGTTCGTGTTGATAAGGTATATATAGCTGCATGTTTCATCAACTTTTTTTTTCCTCCTGCGTTTTCACTTGGCCAGTATTGGTCCTGACGTCGCGTCATCTTTGCAGCGGGTTGACTTACTGGACGTGCCACTCTTCTGACGATTAAGGGGTTCAAAGCTGCTCTGAGCAGACTTGGAAGGTTGGTCAAAAATCTGTGTGGATTGAGGGTCAACGTGTTGGGAAGGTCGGCCAAATCTCGTGAAGAAGTCTTTGTCTACCGGTGTGTGTGGTCTTGTGTAAATTATGTTGATTTTCGCGGCTGGGAGACTGGGTGTTTAATGTGTGAATAACTGACTGCTTCCTGAAATGATCCGTAGCATCAGTACTCCGTGTTTATCCTAACTTTTTGTTTGTTTGCGTTGCCTCGAGCGAGTTCAGAACATATAAATTGGATCACGAGCTGCCTGCATCAAATCGTTGTTGCCAAACCTTTTTATTGTCGAAATTCAGTTGACTCCGTTGAAGGAGATGGGCGGTTGCTCGCAGAATCTTTCTCGTGACCGTAAGACATGATGTCGCTGGGTCCTTTTGAGGGGGAAGAAATCTTGTCTTCCCTTAAGTACAGGTGCTGTTGTATGGTGCGGAACTGCAGATTCTCTCTTGGCTCACCCGTCCATCTGGACCCTAAGAGGCTAAGACATGCCGAGAAGGGCGGAGATGGAGAAGACGAGGGAGGGACCCGTGGAGCCGTCTCCATCGGTCGATCATCGCCCGATCACCTCGACACGACACGTCCTCTTGCTCGGTGATGATATCCTGGCCGAGCTGTTACAAGTGCCCTTCACTCCATGGTGGCACCATCACCTGGCTTGCCAACTATTGGCTGGCAGCCCTGGTGGCTGGTACCGATCCAGCTTGGTCGCTATCCCCAAAGTGCGGAGATCAGATTTAGCGACGACGGACCGGGAAAGGACGTCGCCTTGGAAGTGCCGACCACCCGTTTGTACTCGACGACTCCCATCTCCAAGAAGAGGCTCGAAAGCGACCTGGAGAGTGTCACCACGCCACATTGTACCGTCAGTTGGAGTAGCAGCAGTACACCTGGCTGTCTGGACACTCTGGACGTACGGGTGCTGATCCAAATTCATCCTTTTTGTTCCAGAAAATCCGCCCGCTAATGATGAGAAGGAAGCGTGTACCCACACGCGGCTGTCTAGATCGAGCCGGGCCGGGCCGGCGGCGAGGAAGAACGTGTGATTTGATTTGACGAGGAGACGCAACGCGGTGCCTCGCCGTTTCGGCCGAGTTTTACGCACTCGACGGCGCGTTGACGGGGACCGGCCGGGAGAGGGAGACCAGGCGCGCCACAGCTCACACACGGACGGCCTGGTGGCGTTGTAGTCGCGTGCCCGCGAAACTCGAGCGCGATACGGAACCCCGGCAGGCGCCCGCCATGTGACGCCAGGGGCAACGCGGCCGTGCGTGCGTGCGTGCGCAGCGCGCCTACGGATTTATAATTTGATCGACGACGTACGTCCGCACGATACGGTACGGCCAGTCGAATCAATCGCGCCGGCGGGCTGGCTGCGCGTTTAGTTTTTGTGCCCGTCTTTGCTAGTACTAGTACGTGCCCGCCCGGCAGGCGAGACGCGTGGCGCGAAATGTTTGTTTTTCCGATGTACCGATCTTTAGAGGCTACGTACGCCTACTGGCACCCGACAGGTGCACAATATTTGTCGCTGCCGAATTTTGACTAAGCAGGGGAATTTTTTTTTCTTCTCTCAACAAATGTTGAAACCATTGGGGGTGTAGTAAGAGTGACAAGTACAATGCTTACTTTATCCTCAGAGAGAAGCTACTAGAGTGTTCCTGGTCCTGGTACGTACGTAGTAAAAATTGCAGAACCAAAGTTGAATAATGGCCTAACGAATGAAAAGGCGGCCCTCCGATTTTTAACCGGCGGCTGTGATCTCCAGAAGATGAAGCTGGTAGGTAGTGCCACGCAAGAGCTGCTATGCCAATCGACTCTGCGGTTTTTTTTTTGAAATGCATTCCAGTCCATGTTCATAATGTTTAGAAGTTTTTGTAGACAGTTAACCCACGAGGTTAGGGGTTCTTGGCTGCGCTGCCATCAATCTTACGATGGTAATAGCGGTTGCGGTCCCTGTAAAAAAATGCCATACAATTGCTGGTTCTAGAATTGCTGATCTATGTGTAAAAACTCCTAATAATTGTATGAGTTTTATTTTATAAAAAGTGTGTTTTGAGTTGTAATTTCAATTGACAGATTATGCGCATATTGGTAGAAGAAAAAAATGCCATAATTATGCGCATATTGAATCAAAATATTTGTTGATAGATTAATGTAGCTTATTTAAGAGAAAATACATGTTTTACTACTACTACTTTGAGAACATTATTGGTAATACTATCTTGAAAAATCCTTGTAATCTTTCGAACAAGTTGTGAGGCCAGCCATCACAGCTTGTGTGCAGGGCTACCACAGGTTGATCGAACCAAATAGGTCGTAGCTATGGGCATGTGCTATTTACCTCAACATAAGAAATATTTTAGTTTGACAGATTAATGTACTAGCTTATTTAAGAGAATATATATATTAATTATAGCACCGCTTGTATGAGGATAGTATTGGCAATATCATAAAAAAACTAAATGCACCTAGATCTCTCTAATTTATAGCGATGTATAGTTTCTGCCCGATATTTTTTTTTTGATAAAGGACGTTTTATTATTTAAAAAGTTTAAATATTATAACCGGTCTCTGTGTAGTTAGGAAGCACACGGCCGATAAAGTTGCAAGGTCCAACAAAAACAAAAATAAAAACAAGACGGATTACATATCAAAGTGAGAAATTATAAAACGCCTATGATGTTGAAGGAGGGGCTATCCAAATATTATGCGGTCATTCATGACCGGTAAACAAATCCCGCACCGTATCATCTAGCCGCGTACACACCTCCGTAAAAAGGTCATGAAAATCCGCATGGGAGAACAAAACTTATCATTAAAAACCTTATCATTTCTACATAGTCATAGCGACCATATGATGGCAATCGTACCAACCCGAAGAAGTAACTTATACTTGTGATCAATACCATATAACCAATTTCCAAAAATATTGACAATACTACAAGGTGAATACAAGCCCGAAACTGCTTGGATAACTGACCATATAGATCTAGCTAAATTGTATTGGAAAAAACAAGTGCTTGATTGTTTCATTATGATGACAGAAGGTACACATAGGATTCCCATGTCAATTCTATCTGATAAGATTATCTTTAGTAAGGATAAACCCTCGATGAAGATACATGCAATTTTTTGTTTTTTAGTGGTATCTTCATTTTCCATATCATCCTTTTTTTTCGAAATGGGGAACATAGCCCCGGCCTCTGCATCGAAAGATGCACACAGCCCTCCATATCATTCTATTGTCTAGAACTAGTAAGACTGGCTAGACTAAAGCATTGCATAAGGAACTAATAAAAAAAAACCAGTCTCACTTAAGTTCCAACGAAATTCATCAGCTCCGACCGATAATTAAACATTTGCTAATCGATGTAGCAATGATATCCAAGAATCCAGTCTTGTACCAATTAAATATCTCCTAAAGGTCACACTGGGGGTGATGATTCCATTATTGTGGCAATCGTTTCCTCCTTATAACGTATAATGGAAAACAGTGCAGTATATTGTTCGCGAAGTGCAGTGGTACCTAGCCACTTATTCTTCCAAAACCTTATCTGAGAAGTGTCCTTAATAAAAAAAGTCCAGAAACGAAAGAAATGTTTCTTTGTCGCCATCAGGCCAACCCAAAAGTGAGAGTCACCAGGTTTCTAAACCATTTGGGTCAATGCTTTTGAGCCAATATATTTCTTTTTAATAGAGTTCGCCGTATACTATCTTCGGTTAATAACCCGAAGAACCATTTACTAAGTAGGGCTATATTATTCTTCATCTCCAGACCATGAATACCCAGACACTCCTGTTCTTTGGGTCGGCAACAGTCTATATTTTTTCTTGTCGGAATCTCCTTGCCAAAAGAATCTTGATCGAAAGTAATCTAATCTCTACAAAACTCTTTTTGGCAGTTGAAAGAATGGTATTATTACAGTACCATATTATTTAGTACTGAATTAATGAGTACTAATCTTTCTCGTATGGAGAGTAATTTGAATTCAGTAAAAATTCCGGAGCAAATAAATTTACTGAATTAATTTGCTAGATTTTGTGTGCAGCTGTTCCTATCGTCTTCTCCCCCAAACGAACGTAACAGTTGCCTTCTCTTGTCCCTCTCAAAACAAGAACGAAAAAAAAATAGCCACCCTCTGTTCACACCTTTGCATTGTGAACATAGCATTTTATTTCCCCGGACCCATTAAACAAGTCAGTCGCCGTCTTCTTCTTCCCCCCTTGTTGCCGCTGTTGTTTCCCTCCTCAGCTTCGGTTACTTCGTAGCTTCATAAAAGCCGTCCTCGCCTCCTCGCTCCTGCACACACACACACACACGACGAGTATCCCGACCCCAGCCAGCCAGCGCCGGGCGATACAGAGAGAGCGACGACGACGACGGCGGTTGAGCGGAAGATGAAGGCCAAGAACGGCGCCGCCGTCGCCGGCGAGAGGAGGCCCGTGGTGTCGCGGACGATACTGCTCCTCTGCGTCTGCAGCTTCGGCCTCGGCATGCTCTTCACCGACCAGTGAGTCTGAGTAGATTAGTTTTACTTTTACCTTAGGCACTGCTAGTCCGCTTTGTGGCCCTGGCCGCTTATCTTGGATCCATCTGTCACGCGGTGCAATGCTCGGTGCAGCTCAAATATCTCCCATATGATTTGTCAGGTTCGGAGCGACGCCCGATTTGAAGAGCCCGGTCGTGGTGCAGCGGCGGCCGCAGGAAAGAGAGATGCAGGCCAAGTCTGAACATTTTGTTGCCAAGACGGTTGGTCCTGAATTCTAGCCTCTTCCCGTTTGTTGTTTTGATTGATGAAACTTATGCTCATCCTGCCGTCCCACAGATATATATGTTTCATAGTGCATCTGTATTTGTTTTCTAGAATATGCTGGCATGTTTGGTAAACTTTGACAGAAACACCTGTAAACGCTCCTTGGTAGCATACCACCTGCTATGCCACCTTGTTTATATTGTTTATTTATTTTACAAAAAAATACTAAAAAGATTTTTCAAGATAAGATAAACCATGTTATATATATATATATATATATATATATATATATATATATATATATATATATTCCACGAGAACAAGGTGCGGACTGAAAATGGATATTTCGCTGAAACTCTTCAGTTCTGCATTTCAGAAACCATCTGACGACAGGGATGTGATGGGGGAAGTCACAAAGACTCATGAGGCCATACAGTAAGTTGCCATGAATCCTGAAAAAATGCTCTGAACCTGCTGCAGTAGCATTTTTTGCATTGTCCAACGGGGGACTAATTGGGGTTTGTCTCTGTGTAGGTATTTAGACAAGTCAATTGCCACGCTACAGATGGAGCTGGCGGCGAGGCGCAGCACGCATGAGCTGCTCGGAGGCACGGATGGTGTGAGAAAGGAAAGGAAGAAGGCTTTCGTGGTGATCGGGGTCAATACCGCCTTCAGTAGCAAGAAGCGTCGGGACTCCGTCAGAGCGACATGGATGCCTCAAGGTTCATACTTTTGCAATGCTCCCTGGTTGTTTCCTTGCGTTGTCTATAGCTGTTTCTTGCTGAATTTCATATGCTTAGTTAGAACCGATGCAGAGGAGATGTGTATTTAATCGAGCAGGATGATGTTGGCGCAGCTAACTAGGAAATTACAGAGGGACATGGATACATAGAATTAATCAGATGGGATTATTTATCATCATACTAGAAAATATGATTAGTTGCAGAAACTATAATTATGTCACTAGCTAGGATTAATTTGAGCTGACTCGATCATACATTTTGCATTGGACTGGGATGGATCATTTTGTTGACTGACTGATAGTTGTATTTATTCCTACTCTGTTTTGCCTGATGTACTTTGTACCATGTAATACTCACTACATATCTCCCGCTGATATTTGCCAGGTGAGAAACTCAAGAAACTGGAAGCGGAAAAGGGAATAGTCATTCGATTTATGATCGGACATAGGTAAGGTTACTGGCACTCTGCTTCACTACTTCTGAAAAAGGAATCGTAAACCACAAAGCAAATGTTTCATGAACTCTCCATGCAAAGGTTCCATATTTAGCCCCAAAAAGGACTCCATAAAGCCTCCCATTCTTGTTATGATGCCATTTCAAAGGGCTTTATGTAAGGTTTGTTCAAACTCTAGAAGACAAATGTCACTTAACATTTAAATATAATCTATTGATAATAGTTCAGAATTATTTAACTTTTGTGAAGAAGCAGTGTACACACCATAAATTGAAATTGTACATGAAACATATCATAATGGTGATAATATGATTTACAACTTCTCAGTGGCATGGATTTAAATATGACTACTGAAATAGTAACTGGTGTTTTATGCTTTTTTTTGCAGTCCTACATCAGACAGTGCCCTTGATAAGGCCATAGACGTGGAGAATGCTATTCATGATGACTTTCTTAGGCTGGTTGGTGATGTTCTCCAAACGTTGAATTGCATAATTCATTTCACCTTTCTATTAAACGACAAACGCAAAATCTTCTTGCCAAACTGAAGCTAATTCTGGCCAAATTGTACATGTGTGTAGGATCATGTTGAAGGGTACCACAAGCTAACCGCAAAAACCAAGACATTCTTCTCCACTGCTGTGGCTTCATGGGATGCTGATTTCTATGTCAAGGTGGATGATGATGTTCATGTGAACCTCGGTATGGTGTTTCCGTATAAGTATATACCTTCTGGAGTCTCAATCGTCTTGGAGAAAACTAACCGATTTATATGGTGCAGGTGCGCTCATAACAACTCTTGGCCATCATAAATTGAAGCCCCGGGTCTATATTGGTTGTATGAAGTCAGGACCAGTGCTTTCGGACAAGTAATTCTTCTGAAAACACCATGTAGCTGTAGTAGGAATGTCGCATCTTATTGCAATGTCCCACAAATACTTAAACTTCCCTGCACTGCCCTTCTTTTCAGAACTTCCAAATACCACGAACCTGAGTTCTGGAAGTTTGGAGAGGACGGGAACAAGTACTTCCGCCACGCAACCGGGCAGTTATATGCGATCTCAAAGGACCTTGCCACCTACATATCAGTCAACCAGTAAGACTAGAGGGCATTCATGCTTAGTCAAGCAGTACTTCCATTCTATGAGTTGCTATTGATGCCATCTGTGCCCGTCATATTACCCAGGCCACTACTACACAAATTCGCAAATGAAGATGTATCGCTGGGAGCGTGGTTTATCGGGCTAGATGTGGAGCACATCGACGACAGGGAGATGTGCTGTGGATCAGAAACAGGTCAGTTTCTTCAGTTGTTCTGCATATACCATGCACCATCTCTGAAGAGGATGACAATGCCACTAACGTTTCCTTTCCGAAATAAATTCTCTTTCAGACTGTGAGTGGAAGGCACAAGCAGGGAACGTCTGTGTCGCATCGTTCGACTGGAGGTGCAGCGGGGTCTGCAACCCAGTGGAGAGGCTGAAGGATGTGCACTCGAGATGCGGTGAAGGAGAAGATGCAATCTGGAGCACCACCTCATTCTGATGACATGTTAACAAGTTATCACAGGCTTGTTAGCGAGGAAGTATGATTTATGAGGTTTTTCACCCGGGTATGAACATGAACAATGCAGACCATAGCTGCCTTCAGGAAGGCTCTCCGAGTGTGAGATCAGACCACGATAGAGAGAAGAGAAGACTTTGACATATCTGATGAAGGTAGAAATAGTAGGAGAATACCCGCTGGACAAACCTCTTTTTCCTTTTTCTTCCTCTTTTGTATCTTGTTGAGATAGAGATGATGCAGGGGGTCTGTTTGGGGTTAATCATGTTGATTTTCTACGTACATAAACATAATTGCATTCAATTAATTTATTTCGTCCAGTATGAGATCATCGTTGAATCTATAGTTGGGAGTTCAAACACAGCTCAGTTATATATATGCTCTGCTGATACATGATCTAGCAAAAATCATCGTTGAACCAGTTACAAGTCTGAACTTCAAAGGGATCTTGGTATATCTATGCCCTGTTGATATATAATCCGAATTCTACACCTTGTGCCAACAAAAACCATGGTGAGTTTAATCAAACCTTTAGAACACTCTTGTCTCCCATGTTTGGTGGATGCTGAGGAATGAATGCGGTAATCAAATCTTCAACCATCAATCTGGCAAGGCAGAGCAAGTTCAAATATTGCCTTTAGGTGCGGCTGCACAGTTTAACAACAAGCGGCCAAAATTGCAGATACACAAGACCGAATAGAGATGCTGAAAAGAAGTTTTTTTTTCCTTCTGTTATTTTTCAGCTGTCGTTCAGCTATGCAAATTATTGTGAACCTCTTATTTGAAATGAAAATGCGAAGCTGCTTGCATTTCATTAAAAAAAATGGCTTGCACAGTCTTTTGCACGGCATGTTCTTGGCCTTAAGAAAGAAGCTTGGTAATCTTCCTGACCTCCTTCCAAAGAAAGATGAGATTACAACTGCTTCTTTGCCATCTTTTTGTTTTGCTCTACATAAGGATAAACTCTCTGATACTGTAATATAGCCCAAGCAAGATGCCTCAGAGAGAACTCGGGCCATAGCGGGTCTGGACTCTGCAAATGGCTAAACGTTGTTTGCCATAGAAGGAAATTGCTCAGTCGAGCCTCGCCTGAAGTCCTGATCACGATGTCAGGATCTGGGCATCCATTGCTGTACATATGGCGATCCAAATCGGCTACAGAAATATCTGAATGGACACCATTGTTTGCAGCATGACCATTAATACAGCTGCCTGAATGCCCTTTTTGCGCGATACCCCTCCGTTCTGCACACAGCTTGTTGACAGCATTCACAATCTCTGAAGTCGAGTTGTATGGCATGCAAACTGAGAACACCAATCCGGTGTTCCCAGCGGTGATTGCCATCAGCTTCTGAGCGGCTAACTTCACCGGTTCGCTCAACATCTCCAAGTTCCCCCAGAAACTGATCTTACAGTTCATCCTGCCGATGACCTCTCTGTTCTCCAACAGCTCATTGATCTTCTCCTCCATCAATTTCATCAAGCACTGCACCTCACTGGTATCTCGCTTAAAGTTGTCGATGCTAAATGCGTACACTGTCATATACTTCACACCCATTTCGTAGCAGTATAGCAGACTTGAGATTAGAGCTGAGAAGCCCATCCTGTGACCAGTGCCATCCTTCATACACCTGGCTTTAGCATACCTACGGTTACCATCCATTATAAACGCGATGTGTTGAGGCATCGGGCCATATGAGAGGACTGCTATGATGCATTTGCGTAGAAATTTCAGCAGAGTTGCAACAGCACGAATTCTCATTGTCTCATCCTCCATCTTCGGGTCCTAGACCAGCAACAGCAAGATAAAGCAGAACCCGTCAGTGTGCCTTGCAAACTGTCAGAAGTTGCTGTCGGGCGTTAATAAAACAAAAGGTGTTAGTTCTTTGAGGATCTTCAAATACTGATAGCTCTGAGACCTACATGCTTGTTTCTTGTCAGGAGACTAAATAGTAGTACTGGATACCATTTGTGTTGATTACATGATTTTGACAGATAAAAGAAAACTGAAGCTCGCAAAGAAAAATTCGGGAAACGAACTGTACTGAAATATAGGGCATGCCCATGGATATGGAGCAGAGAATTTAATTGCATTGATTACAATAATAAATAATTAAATAAATGTGAACAAACGAGTAAACGATGTGGGGCCCTGAAAATAAACTGGATGATTCGTCGAAATATCCATCCCGGATAAACATTTCTATTGGAATGCTTAGAGCAAAGAGGAACCACAGTAAACCCTCCGAACAGTCCAGGGAAAATTAGGGTTCCTCACCAAGAAGAGGGATCAATCTAAGCCCAGATCGATGCCGGATAATTCGCTCCTTCGAGGTTGCGCGCTTCAGTGGAAAGAGGCCCGGCGCCCGAGAGATGGGATGGGAGGAGTGCTCCGCCGCGGGCTAGAGGGTTCGATGAATCCAGGGACTTGCATTGCTTCTATTACGTCAAAAAGAAAAAAAAAAGAAAAATGAACGTTGCTTCATTCTTTTCCCGTGGGCCCAACGAATACCTTTTTTTTAAGGTATCTACATTGGTAAAGGCTTTTTATCTCTTAGCCCTCCACGTAAATTAGAGAAAGGCAGCATAAATAACATAAATAATGTATACAATGAGTCATCTTTTATCATCATCCAGCTTTGGATGCCTGGAGATCCACACATCCAGCTGCAGAAATCTCCACCGCAAGCTCAAACCCTCCCCTTGAAGTCCAGTATAAAAAACCACCTCCGGGTTCCTAGGGTTCGTGTCCCTCTCATTCTGGTGGCGGCGCACACCGAGCAATACTCTGGCTTACATTGTCTTGGGCTTGAGAATCCTCTTGATCCTAGAGCTAGTTTAGGTGAAGAAAAGATGGGTGATCGTGGAAGGGGAGGAAAAGGGCGTGGGAGAGGGACTGCTGGTGGTCAGGATCAGTGGCAGAAGCAACATCTCCAACCTCAACAGGGGCAGCCCCAGCAACAAGGTATGCATCAGGGACAGTTTGGCCAGTTTCCACAGTTCTTTGCGGGTCAAACCCCTTTTGGCTTTGCTCCTGGTGGTATGATGTCACCTTGGGGATTCAATGGGCCTTTCCCTCCATTCCGACATCCTCCACAGTTTGGAGGGGGATCAAATCAGTGGATTGCCCCTAACAATAATCCTTCTCAGAACCAACAGCATCAGAGTCAGGGGATAGACCAGGAGGATAAATCTAAACCCACCCAGAAGACTAAGAAAAAGCAGGGTGTGTCTGCTGGAAGAGAGGATCAAGTTTTTTGCTAGTTCAGGTGGTCAGATGAGCTACATTGATGGCATATGCTTGAGCTGTGGTGAGCCAGGTCATTTGCAGCTGCCTGTGAGAAAAATCCTATGTGTTTCATATGTAAAAGTTTTGGACACTTAGTGGACAAGTGTCCTGTCAGAAAAAGACCACATCAGGATGCTAGGTATATTGGAAGTGGTGCACCAGGACTTGGGTTCTATCACATAGAGATTCCTGAGGTTGTGGCTACTCCAATTGCTTCAACTAAGAATTGTGGAATAGTGTTGATTGAAGAGGGATCCCTGTCTGCTAGAGAGCTTGCTGAGGAGTTCTCAAAAATTTACAAGACCAACTGGCCATGGCAGATTAGAGACCTAGGGGCAGATAACACTTTTCTGGTCAAGTTCCCCCCCCCCACATTGCTGTGGAGCAAGTGATTTGTTATCCAAAATTTGGTGTGTCCAAACCAGGGGTGTGGGTCAAGGTTGAAGCATGGAATGATGACCTTGAGCCAGTAGAATCCTTAAAGAAAGTTTGGATCATCATCACTGGCCTTCAGACAAAATGGTGTGAATGGAACACTCTTGATCAAGTTGTTTCTGCCTATGGGATACTAGTGGATGTGGATTGGTTATCTATATTCAAAGACAATGCTAAGGAGGTTAGAGTTTTAGTTAAGTGCAGAGACCCATCCAAGCTTGCTATTGGGAGACTTTTTGAATTCAACAGTCACTTATTCCAGCTGGGGTTTTCTCTAGATGTTTCAGCTCCAGTTCTGGATGATGAGGATGATCTTCTCACTGATGAATTAAATGATCACTGGAGGGAGAATGAGGATGGGGCTGTAGGAGGAAATGATAGAGGAGCTTCCAAGGATACTAGTGGTTTTAGGAATGCTGATCCTAGTCAATCCCAACAGAATAGAAGTGGCCATCAGGTTGGGGGTGCTGGTGCTTCTAGGGTGAGGATGGTAGAGGGTCAGAGTCCTGCTACTGTTGTGTTTAACCTGCTCCTGCAGAAAATATGGATTAGTCTGGATAGTATCAAGTTGGGGCCAGAGGAGAGAAATGCTGAGGGAGTTACTCTTGAGGCACATCAGTTCTGGGTTGCAGAACAGGAAGAGAGGATGGTATATGGTGAAGAGAGAGAGGATCACATTAGTGCCCAGATTGCTGCTTTGCCTGAAGACATCTTGCCTGCCTTTGCTGACAATCAAGCTTTAGGTGAAGATGTTGTTTCTAACAACAAGAAAAAACAGAAGGTGTGGGGCCTATTCAGGCTGTTAGACATAGTGCTAGGGTGGATAATTCTAAAAGCATACTGGAAAAAGCCATGGATCTGAAGAAAATGGTAAATCTGGATGCTCCTAAATCCATGAAAGGTATAATGAACTCTAATCCTTTTAATGTTATAGATGTTACTGATATTGAGGTAGTTTCTAGAGATATAGGTGTAGTCTTTCCCCTTAAGGAAATAGTTGATAGTAGTTGCTCCTCTCCCAAGTCTTTACATAATGATAAAGATTTGGAGGATGAAGCTGATGGTTGGATAGAGGTAGTAAATAAATCTCGGGGCAAGCACCCCAGGAAGAAGAAGCAATGATGTGTGCCTTTTGGAACTATAGGAGTATCTCTGCTCCTGGTAGACATAAATTTTTAGAATATAACATTTTTCCTTTGCATGTAGACTATATTGGTTTTCAAGAGACCAAGAAGGATAGTTTTAGTAATACTTTCTTGAAAAATCTCTTAGGTAATAGAAATTTTGCTTGGAACTTCCTGCCCTCTGTTGGGACTGCAGGTGGGATCCTAGTAGGAGTTAATTTAGATCTTTTTGATGTTATTTCCTGGGACATTAAATCTTTCTCTGTTAGTACTGTTCTTATAAATAAAAGTAATGATGTAGTCTGTAGAATCACTACTATTTATGGTTTTGCATATGAAGATAAGAAGCAGGAGTTTATCTCTGAACTCCATGAACTTTTCTTGAACTGGGATGGTTTAGCTTTAATTGGGGGGATTTTAATTTAGTCAGATCCCCTGAAGATAAAAGTAATGGAAATGTAGATTTTAGATGGGTAGATAGATTTAATGCTTGGATTGAACTTTGGGCCCTGATGGAGATTGGGCTCTCTGGTAGAGCTTTCACTTGGGGCAATAATCAGGAGGATCTTATCATGAGCAGGATTGATAGGATTTTTTGTTCCACTCAGTTTGATGCTAGATTTCCTTTAGCTAGTGCTAGAGCTTTTCCTAGAGTTGGTAGTGATCACACCCCCATCATCTGGGATTCAGGGGAGGGGCAGGTGATCAGAACTAAAAAATTCAGATTTGAAAAGTGGTGGATTGGTAGACCAGACTTTAAAGATATTGTCATTAAGGCCTGGTCTCATAGAGTAGATAGCTCTAATAGCTTGGATGTTTGGGAGAGTAAGGTTAGATGTTTTAGAAGACTGGCCAAAGGCTGGAATCTCAATGTTGAGGCAGCATTGAGAAGAGATAGGAAACTTCTTATGGAAGAGTATGATGAGTTAGATATAAAAGCTGAAACTAATTTGTTGTCTCAAGTAGAAAGGGAGAGATTAGACAGGATCCTAAAAGATCTAAACTCTTTTTGGGTCATGGAAGAAATCAAAGCTAGACAAAGATCTAGGGATAGGAATATTCTAGAGGGTGATAGGAACACAACATACTTCAATGCTGTTGCTAACCAACGCATGAAGGGAATATGCCCTGAGAGGCAATAATAAAATGTTTATTATGTGTATTCCAAGTATATGATAGATATTTATTGCATGCTATAATTGTATTAATACCGAAACGTTAATACATGTGTGTTTAATAAACAAACAGAAAGTTCCTAGTTATGCCTCTCTCATAAACTAGTTCGTTGATTAACAAGATGATCATGGTTTCCTGATCATAGACATTGGATGTTGTTAATAACGAGATCACAACATTAGTGTAATGGTGTGATGAACATTCATCCAAGTATAGCATTACGATCTAAGTCATTGAGTTTATATTGCTATAAACAAACTACGAAGTAGTCCTAATCCTTAGACCATGAGATCATGCCAATCACTAACACCGGAAGAGTTTCTTGTTGACATCAAACGTCACTCCGTAACTGGGTGATTATAAAGATGGCTTCAAAGCTACTAAAGTGTTATGTTGAGAATCATGGATCAAGAGTGGAATTTGTTCATCCCGATGACGGATAGATATGCTCTGGGCCCTCTCGGTGATATCACATTGGTTAGCTTGCAAGCAAGTGATTTGATCACTAGAATGTTATATCACGGGAACGAGAAAAGAGTGCATGTCAGTAACGAGATCAAACTAGGTATGGAGATACCGATGATCGAATCTCGGACATGTAATATATCATGAAACAAAGGGATTAAGATACAAGCGTAAAAGGTTCCGACGATCACAGGAAAAGTCATCGTTGAATGTGTGGGAGTCAGTATGGATCTCCAGGTCCAGCTACTGATTATTGATCGGAGAAGGGTCTCAATCATGTCCGCATTATTCGCGAACCGTAGGGTGACACACTTAAGGGACACTGGCATCTAGTTGGAGCAAATGTTTCATGCCGAAAGAATAAACAAGCGCAGGAATTTATTTCACTAGATACCGAAACAGGTTTTCGGGTGAAATTGCATAAAGTGGTTATGCATGTGAAATGGAATTCTAGCAAGGGGTTATTTGTGAATGTTTGTCATTAAAGTAATTGACAAAATTCTGAATAAAATAAAATAGTTTTATTTAATGAGAGTTTGCATTAAATTTGGTGGAAATTTAATGAGAATTTGAGTGGACTTTTGAGTGGAGAAAATTGAAGGGACATTTTGTGAGTGGAGTGTCCACCCACATGAATGAAGGAGGGGAGGGGGCAGCCCCCATGTCCGGCGGCCACCCCCTTGGGTGCCCCCCTCCTCCTATAAAAGGATCCCCTCCTCTCACTTGTCTCACACACCTCCTCGTGAAGGATCTCTCTCCCCCTCTAGAATTTATCCCCCATGGTCTCGGACTAGCGAGATACATGTTCCCGGTGGCTATTCGGCAAGAAAGGGTTGTGCTTCCGCTGCATCGCTGGAGCGAGGAGGCGGAGGTTCGGTGTCTTGTACGTGTGTGCGAGCACGGATGCGCTGCTGCTTTGCGGCGCTAGGACTTCCTCTCGATCTTGAGATTGGCAAGAGATCGTCTACATCAACCACGAGTTGAACTCGTTAAGCTTTGTCGGTCTTCAAGGGTATGTTATCTACGGATATACATCTGCCCGTTGTTTGTATCTAGTAGATAGATCTTGGTACATAGTTCCCATCGTAGGAAAATTTTGTTTTCTATGCTGCGAACCCTACAGTGCTATCAGAGCCGGATCTATGCGTAGATGCTTTACACGGGTAGTACACATATGAGTATGTGGGAGATGATGATCATGTTGTTGCTCCTTTGTTGTAATTTTGGATATTGGTGGCATAGTGGGATGAAGCGGCCCGGACAAACTTTACATGTCCTCGCACATGAGACCTGTTCCATGCTTGACATGCAACTAGTTTGCATAAGTGGCTAGCGGGTGTCTGTCTCTCCTACTATAGTCAATATCTATTTTGCAAACGAGTTGTCAACAATTTGGTTATCCTCGTTGTGGTTCATGTTCGTAGGTAAGAACGGTTCTATCTCGAAAGCCCTAAGCCACGTAAAACTTGCAATGGATAAATTAGAAGCGTCTAGTTTAGATTGTTGCTAGGCTAGTGTTATGATATGGTGATGTTGTAAGTAGAAGTATGAGATGATACTCTTACAACACACATAGCGTGTAAACTCCATAGACCTTGGATTTACACATATAGGTATGATAGTGATCATACCACGGTGCACATGATAGAGATCATATGCGGGAACCATATCATTTCACTAATAAACATGTGATGTTTGATAGCATCTTATATTGCTTGTTTAGCGCTTTGTTAGCATAATAAGATGATCCCTCTTTTAAATATCAAGATAAGAATGTGTTCTTCCTTTAGTATGCACCGATTATGTTTTCGTCGCTCCAAGACATCACGTGATGATCGGGTGTTCTTGGATCCACGACCATATTTCGGGTGTAAAACAGTTACACACGCGAATACTAAGGTTCTAACTTGGCGAGCCTAGCATGTACAGACATGGCCTCAGAACACAGATCGAAAGGTTAAGCATGAGTCATATAGTAGATATGATGCCCATTTGATGCTTGCCTTTGAAGCTACACCGACTCACGTGATGATCGGACTTGGTGTAGTGGATTTGGTTCATGTAATCACCAAAAAGGCACGAGGGATGTCGTTTTTGAGTGGGAGTTCATTCGTAATATGGATTAGTTGAACTCAATCTATCATACACTTAGTCTAAACTTTACAAATTCTGTTGTAGATGGCACCACCTGCTTTTAATTTCAATGTGTTCATGGAGAAAGAGAAACTTGCAACGAACGGTAGCAACTTTACCGAATGTGCCATGAATTTGAGGATTCTCCTCTCTGCTGCACAAAAGCAATATGTGCTGGAAGCGCTGTTAGGCCCCCCACCTTTAGATGATGTCCCTGACAAGGAGAAGAATGTCTATCAGACTCGTTAGGAGGACCACAACTTAGTTCATTGCGGCATATTGTATGGGCTAGAGCCGAAACTTCGAAAGCGTTTCGAAAATGGCAATGCTTTTGATACAATGGGTGAGTTGAAAATGATTTTCGACACACATGCTGCTGTAGAGAGCTACAACGCTTCAGAAAAGTTCTTTAGCTGCATGATGGAAGAGCACAACTCCGTTAGTGAGCATGTACTCAAGATGTCGGATTACGCTGATAAGCTTGTGTCCTTGGGAATATCGATTCCCATTGACTTAGGCATCCATCGTGTTCTGCAGTCTCTGCCACCTAGCTATAAGAGCTTCGTGATGAACTATAATATGCAAGGCATGAAGAAGTCTCTCCCCGAGCTTCTGTCAATGCTTAAAACTGCAGAAGTGGAGATCAAAAAGGAACATCAAGTGTTGATGATCAATAGGAACACTGGTTTCAAGAAAGACAAGAAGGGAAAACGGAAGGGAAGTAAGGGCAGCAAGCCTGTTGCCGTGCCTGAAAAGAAACCCTGAGTTGGACCTAAGTCTAATACCGAGTACTACTATTGTAAGGGGACTGGCCACTGGAAGCGCAACTGCCCCAAGTATTTGGCAGACAAGAAAGTCGGCAAGGCAAACAAAGGTATATATGATATACATGTTATTGATGTGTACTTGACTAGTGATCGCAGTAGCACCTGGGTATTTGATACCGGTTCAGTTGCTAATATTTGTAACTCGAATCAGGGGCTGCGGAACAAGCGACCGCTAGCAAGGGGTGAGGTCAAGATGCGTGTCGGCAATGGATCAAGCGTTGATGTGATCGCCGTTGGAACGCTGCCTCTCCACTTGCCGTCGGGATTAGTTATAAACTTGAATAATTGTTATCTGGTGCCTGCACTGAGCATGAACATTGTATCTGGATCGTGTTTGATGCGAAGTGGTTATTCATTTAAATCCAAGAACAATGGTTGTTCCATTTATATGAATGAAATCTTTTATGGTCATGCACCAATGATGAATGGTTTATTTCTTTTGGATCTCGATAATAATGTTACACATATTCATAATGTTGATGCTAAAAGGATTAAACTAAATGATGATATATCCGCATATATGTGGCACTGCCGTCTAGGTCATATTGGCGTTAAACGCATGAAGAAGCTCCATTCGGATGGACTTTTGGAATCACTTGATTATGAATCATTTGATACATGTGAGCCATGCCTTATGAGCAAGATGACTAGAACGCGGTTTTCTGGTTCAATGGAACGGGCGACAGACTTATTGGAAATCATACATTCTGATGTATGTGGTCCAATGAGTGTGTCGGCGCGAGGTGGATATCTTTATTTTGTTACTTTCACGGATGATTTGAGTAGATACGGTTATATCTACTTGATGAAACACAAGTCTGAAACCTTTGAAAAGTTCAAGGAATTTCAGAATGAAGTGGAAAATCATCGTAATAGAAAGATCAAATTTCTACGGTCTGACCATGGAGGTGAGTATCTAAGTTACGAGTTTAGCACTCACATGAAAGAGTGTGGAATTGTTTCACAACTCACACCTGCCGGAACACCACAGCGAAATGGTGTGTCGGAACATCGTAATCGTACTTTATTAGATAATATGGTTCGATCTATGATGTCTCTGACGGACTTGCCATTGTCATTTTGGGGCTATGCACTAGAAACTGCTGCATTCACTTTAAATCGAGCACCATCTAAATCCGTTGAAAAGACACCGTATGAATTGTGGTTTGGAAACAAACCTAAGCTGTCATTTCTTAAAGTTTGGGGATGCGATGTTTATGTGAAGAAACTTCAACCGGATAAACTCGAACCCAAAGCGAAAAAATGCGTCTTCATAGGATACCCTAAAGAAACTATTGGGTATTCCTTCTATCACAGATTCGAGGGCAAGGTTTTTGTTGCCAAGAATGGATCCTTTCTAGAGAAAGAGTTTCTCGCGAAAGGTGTGAGTAGTCGGAAGGTAGAACTCGAAGAGGTTATTGAACCTTCTCTTCAAAGTATGGCGAGTAGCACAACGCCGGAAGTTGTTCCGGAGTTGGCTCCACCTGTTGAAGAGGGAACTAATGATAATGATCATGAAACTCCGAAAGAGAGTACTACCGAACCTCGCAGGTCAAGCAGGACGCGTGCAGCTCCCGAGCTGTACGGAAATCCTGTCATGAATTTCATGGTTGATGAAAATGATGACCCTGCGACGTATGAAGAAGCGATGATGAGCCCGGATTCCAACAAATGGTTAGAAGCCATGAAATCCGAGATGGAATCCATGTATGAAAATCAAGTTTGGAACTTGGTGGACTTACCTCACGATCGAAAGGCCGTGGAGAACAAATGGATTTTCAAAAGGAAAACTGATGCTGATGGTAATGTAACCGTCTATAAAGCTCGACTTGTCGCAAAGGGGTTTCGACAAATTCAAGGAGTTGACTACGATGAGACATTCTCTCCCATAGCGATGCTAAAGTCAGTTAGGATTATGTTAGCAATTGCTGCATATTTCGATTATGAGATATGGCAGATGGATGTCAAAACCGCGTTTCTCAATGGTAATATTGAAGAAGAGTTGTATATGATACAACCAAAGGGTTTTGTCGATCCTAAGGATGCTAACAAGGTGTGCAAGCTTCAGCGATCCATCTATGGATTGAAGCAAGCATCACGAAGTTGGAATCTCCGCTTTGATGAGGTGATCAAAGAGTTTGGATTTGTCCAAACTTATGGAGAAGCTTGTGTTTACAAGAAAGTGAGTGGGAGCAATGTGGCATTTCTGATATTATATGTGGATGACATATTATTGATCGGAAATGATATAGATCTTTTAAACAGTGTTAAAAGTTATCTAAACAGCAAATTTTCAATGAAGGACCTAGGTGAAGCGTCATACATATTAGGCATAAAGATCTATAGAGATAGATCTAGGCGCCTAATAGGGCTATTGCAAAGTACATACGTTGATAAGATTTTAAAGAAGTTTAAAATGGAAGATAGTAAGAAGGGGTTCTTACCTATGACACAAGGCACGACATTGAGTAAGACTCAAAATCCGTCTTCGACGGAAGAAAGAGAGATAATGGACAAGGTTCCCTATGCTTCAGCCATAGGCTCTATAATGTACGCCATGCTATGTACAAGACCGGATGTGGCACATGCTATTAGTTTGACTAGTAGGTACCAATCGGATCTAGGTTCAGAACACTAGAAAGCGGTCAAGAATATCCTTAAGTACTTGCGAAGAACTAAGGATATGTTTCTTGTATACGGAGGTGAAGAAGAGCTCGTCGCTAAGTGTTATGTTGACGCTAGCTTTGACACCGATCCGGATGACTCTAAGTCTCAATCCGGATACGTATTTATCATGAATGGCAGAGCGGTTAGTTGGAGGAGCTCCAAACAACCTGTGGTGGCGGGATCAACAACGGAGGCCGAATATGTTGCTGCTTCAGAAGCGGCTCAGGAAGCAGTTTGGATGAAGGAGTTCATATCCGAACTAGGTGTGGTTGCAAACGCGTTGGACCCAATGGTGATCTATTGTGACAACAATGGTGCCATTGCCAATGCCAAAGAGCCAAGGTCTCACAAGCATTCCAAGCATATTAAGCGCCGGTTTCACTCCATCCGTGAGCATGTCAAGGATGGAGATATAAAGATTTGTAAAGTACATACGGATCTCAATGTAGCAGATCCGTTGACTAAAACTCTCCCTAGAGCAAAACATGATCTACACCAGAACTCCATGGGTGTTGGATACATCACAATGTAACTAGATTATTGTCTCTAGTGCAAGTGGGAGACTGAAGGGAATATGCCCTGAGAGGCAATAATAAAATGTTTATTATGTGTATTCCAAATATATGATAGATGTTTATTTTGCATGCTATAATTGTATTAATACGGAAACGTTAATACATGTGTGTTTAATAAACAAACAGAAAGTTCCTTGTTATGCCTCTCTCATAAACTAGTTCGTTGATTAACAAGATGATCACGGTTTCCTGATCATAGACATTGGATGTTGTTAATAACGAGATCACAACATTAGTGTAATGGTGGGATGAACATTCATCCGAAGTATAGCATTACGATCAAAGTCATTGAGTTTATATTGCTATAAACAAACTACGAAGTAGTCCTAATCCTTAGACCATGAGATCATGCCAATCACTAACACCGGAAGAGTTTCTTGTTGACATCAAACGTCACTCCGTAACTGGGTGATTATAAAGATGGCTTCAAAGCTACTAAAGTGTTATGTTGAGAATCATGGATCAAGAGTGGAATTTGTTCATCCCGATGACGGATAGATATGCTCTGGGCCCTCTCGGTGATATCACATTGGTTAGCTTGCAAGCAAGTGATTTGATCACTAGAATGTTATATCACGGGAACAAGAAAAGAGTGCATGTCAGTAACAAGATCAAACTAGGTATGGAGATACCGATGATCGAATCTCGGACATGTAATATATCGTGAAACAAAGGGAAGATATACATGACATGCTTAGAGTGGCCACTGATTTCTATAAAGACCTTTTTCAAAAAAGAAGATAGACCTGACATTCGTTTATGTCAAGACTTCTTTAGTGAAGAGGATAAGATCAGGGCAGATGAGAATCTGATACTAAGTGCTCCTTTTCTGGAGGAAGAGAATAAGGCTGCTGTGTTTAGTTCTTATGGGGAGGGTGCTCCTGGACCTGATGGTCTATCCTTCCTTTTTTATCAGACTTATTGGGATATTGTTAAAGATGATCTTGTTTGCATGTTTCAGGAGTGGTTTGATGATAAGTTAGATCTTTTTAGACTTAACTTTGCTATGATTACTTTAATTCCTAAGGAGAATGATGCTAGAGCTATGAAGAAATTTAGACCCATTAGTTATTGAATTGTTCCTTTAAGATTTTCACTAAAGTTCTCACTAATAGACTTGCTAAAGTGATTGGTAGAATCATTTCTATAAACCAATCTGCTTTCATTAGAGGAAGATTCATTCTTGAGAGTGTAGTTACTGCTCATGAAGTCATCCATGAGGTGCATAGAAAAAAATATAAGGGTTTAGTCTTTAAAATAGATTATGATAAAGCTTATGATAGGGTCAATCTAGATTTCCTTTTTGAGATTCTTGAACTCAGAGGTTTTGATCCTTTCTTTATTAGGTTGATTAAGCAAATTTCCCAGGGACGGTCCATTGGGGTTAGAGTTAATGATGTTGAAAGTGACTTTTTCCTGACTGGCAAAGGTCTCAGACAAGGAGATCCCATTGCCCCTCTTCTGTTTAACATTATGATTGATGTTTTTGCTAGGATGCTCAGTAGGGGTACCACTTCAGGGGCCATCGGAGGACTGTGCTCTGGTTTTATTCCTGGTGGTGTAGTGTGTCTCCAGTATGCTGATGATACTTTGTTGTTTTTAGAAAATGATGAAAGGGTAGCAGTGAATCTGAAATGGATCCTCACTTGTTTTGAACAGATCTCTGGGATGAGAATCAACTATGCAAAAAGTGAACTCATTCCAATAAATCTGGAGGTTGAGGAATGCCAATCTTTCATTAATATTTTTCAGTGTGTTTTGGGTAGTTTTCCTGTGAAATATTTAGGCATTCCACTTCATTATGATAAGCTTAGGAGGGAGGATCTTCAACCTTTGATTGATAACATTCTCCACAGAATTACTGGCTGGAGGGGGAAGCTGCTTTCTTATGCTGCTAAGAAAGTCCTTATTCAAGCCTGTCTCTCTAGCATCCCCATTTACTTGATTTCCTTTTTCAAATTCCCTAAATGGGCCTTGAAAATTTTAGATTCTCATCTAGCTAATTTCTTTTGGAATGATGAAGAGGGAAATCACAAAATTCATTTAGCTAATTGGCCTTTTGTTTGTATGAAAAAGGATTTTGGGGGTATGGGTATTCCTAACCTCAAAGATCTAAATTTGTGTCTACTTGGATCCTGGGTTAAGAGATATATCTAGGGGGAGGGAACCCTTTGGAGGAGAGTTATTGATGCTAAATATCATACTGAATCCCCCAATATTTTGTGATGCAGGGATGCTCACCCCTCTACCTTCTGGAAAGGGGTTACGTGGGCTTCTAGAGCTGTAGCTTTAGGATATAGATGGAAAGTAGGCAATGCTAAACAGATCAGGTTCTGGGAAGATATTTGGTTTGGTAATTCTCCCCTAGCCACCCAATTTTGGGATCTTTATATAATCTCAAATCAACAAACTGAAACTATAGCAGACTTGTGGGATGGTTCCCAGCTTAGATGTGATTTTAGAAGAAATTTCTCTGATAATATGATGATTCAATGGCTAGAACTTAGGAGTATTGCTGGTTCTATCTGTTTACTGGAGTCAGATGACCAACTTGTTTGGCAGTATGAAACCTCTGGAGTGTATTCCTCTAAATCCATGTATGCTGTGATTAACTTTAGAGGTGTTACTCATGTTTTCTTGCGTGCAGTTTGGTCCCTTAAAATTCCACCTAGGATTCAGGTCTTCCTGTGGCTTTTCTCACAAAATAAAATTATGACTAGAGATAACCTAAGAGCCAGGGGGATTCCAAAACCCTTAAAATGCAATCTCTGCGCTGAGATTGAATCTGTGAACCATCTTTTCTTTGAATGCATTGTTTCTAAATTGCTCTTGAATGATGTGTTTGAAGTTTTTGGGATCACAGTAGAAAATTACCTTTTAGTCGCTTCTAAGTGGATTGCTAATAAAAGATACCTGCATTTTAATGTTGTGTCTTCGGCTGTTCTATGGAGCATCTAGAACAATAGAAATAATTTAGTCTTTAATGTTTGTTCCTGGGTTAATATGAAACAGATTTGGCGGCTCGTCTTGCTGTACCTTCGGAACTGGAAAGTTCCATTCAAAGAGTTGGAGGGGGGAGCCTTGGAGCTGTTCATGGACAGGTTGGTCAACAACCTAAAAACGCCTCTGAGGCTCCTGGCGTGATGAGATGCCCTGGCTTTGGGTGAGCTTCCACCTGGAAATCCAGTGCCGCCTCGCTTCACGCTGGGAGAGCAACGGTGAAACATTTGAAGGCGCACCATGAGGAAGAAGATTCAGTGCATGTGGTCACTGGGTGATTTTGTGTTGTCAGTGTTCCTACCTGTGTGGAGGCTGTGCTTGGGTTGTTGTCTTCTGCTCTGTCGTAGTTGTTTTTGTGTTGGTCTTAAAAACTCTGCTCTAGTTCTCTTTAGTTCTCGGTGTTGGTTTATTTTAGCTTGCTGTGTGGAGTTGTATTTCTGCAGTGTTGAACTCGGGTGGTTTCATTCTAATAAAATAGGGCCGAGAGAGTGATCCCTTTTCATCTAAAAATATTTTATTATCATATCTAAAAATTAATGTAAATTAACTAATTATAGAAATAAACTTTTTTAGAGTATGTAGTTACGCACCATATTTTTATAGAAGGCAGCAAAGTTAATTATAAAAAAATGATCCCCTTTCGAACAAGGGGTTGACTGAAACACCAGACACCATAGCAGTACTAAGCCTACTCTCTTCTACCGTGACTTTGGGCTCCATCACCTACACATATACACACAGACGGTCAATCACTGCTTGAATTCATCTATAATAGCACCAGTAAAGACTAGAATATTGAACTGCCGGTTGACATTGTTGAATATGCGCGTGTTCCGTTGCTTTTATAACGACCATCATATTATTAGGATCACCAAGGTGTCGAATCTCCTCTTGTCCTAGTTCTGATAGCGTAGTCGTTCTGTGAGCCACCAGGTTCCAACAGGTCAATGTTCTTAGGAATGTTAGCAAGTAGGCCCTCCCTGTGGAAGCACTCATACCAGCACTAGTGGAAAAAGGGCTATCCGTTCGCGACCCCTCAGAGCATTTGTCCCGGTTGCGCCACCAACCGGGACTAATGCTGGCACGCGTCTCGGTTGGAGTGGGCACGGGGCCAGGGGGCATGCGTCCCGGTTGGTAAGGGGGAATACGTCCCGGTTGGTAAGGGGGAATACGTCCCGGTTGGAGCCACCAACCGGGACTAAAGGTTTGGCCACAGCCACGTGGCGTGGCACGCACCTTTAGTCCCGGTTGCTGGCTCCAACCGGGACTAAAGACCCCCTGCCCTCTATAAATGCAACGCCCCAGCCCCCTCTGCCTCTACTCTGTTTTTTCGAATGGTGGAAGGTGTGAGGGGTGTGCTAGTTTTTTCTCATGCATGCATTGAAGGTGTTTGATGAAATGTTTGAGTGAATAATCCCGTTGAATTTCTCATAGAACAAAAATATAGAAGGTGTCCGAGACGCACTTAAGCTTTCTCCTCTTTATTTCCCTCGATCGAGGTTAGCAATCTTATCTTTTCTAGGTCATTGATACAGTTCATGTGTCGGTGTGAATTGGTTATTTCACTATTTATGATGTCCTGTTTTTTGATAAACTTACTTATATGATGCAGATGAACGGTCGGGAATGGATGTACGGTGACCGGCGCGTAGCCGGGTATATCAAAGGCGTGGATAAATTTATCGATGTGGCTACGGCAAACAAAGAGAATGGATTTATACGTTGTCCATGTGTTCAATGTCGGAACAACAAGGAGTACTCTTCCTCGAAAATCATTCGCGGCCACCTGATTATGAAAGGTTTCATGCCCAACTATAATTGCTAGACCAAGCACGGGGAAAGAGGGGTTATGATGGAAGATGGTGAAGAAGAAGATGATGATAACAACTATCATCATATGTTTCCTGAATAGAGTGATACTGCAATGGAAGACAATGGAGAGGAAAGAGGTGAAGAACGGGCATCAGATGAGCCGGCTGATGAACTTGGTAGGGTCATTTCTGATGCAAAGCGAGACTGTGAAACAGAAAATGAGAAGTTGAAGTTAGAGGGCATGTTAGAAGATCACAAGAAATTGTTGTACCCAAATTGTGAAGATGGCAGCACAAAGCTCGGTACCACACTGGAATTGTTGCGATGGAAGGCAGAGTGTGGTCTAACTGACTCCTCATTTGAAAAGATGCTGAAAATAATGAAGCCGAAGTTTCCAAAACATAACAAACTTCCCGAGAGTACCTACGAAGCAAAGAAGACTCTCTGTCCTCTGGGATTAGATGTGCAAAAGATACATGCATGCATTAATGACTGCATCCTCTACCGCGGTAAGGAGTATGAGAATTTAGATAAATGCCCGGTATGCAATGCGTTGCGGTATAAGATCAGACGAGATGACCCTGGTGATGTTGAGGGAGAGCCCCTCCGGAAGAGGGTTCCTGCTAAGTTTATGTGGTATGCTCCTATAATACCAAGGTTGAAACGCATGTTCAGAAACAAAGAGCATGCCAGGTTGTTGCGATGGCACAAAGAAGACCGTAAGAAAGACGGGAAGTTGAGACACCCTGCTGATGGGTCACAGTGGAGAAAAATCGAGAGAGACTTCCTAGAATTTGCAGGTGACGCAAGGAACTTATGGTTTGGTCTAAGTACGGATGGCATGAATCCTTTTGGGGAGCAGAGCTGCAGTCACAGCACCTGGCCCGTGACTCTATGTATCTACAACCTGCCTCCTTGGTTGTGCATGAAGCGTAAGTTCATTATGATGCCAGTGCTCATCCAAGGCCCGAAGCAACCGGGCAACGACATTGATGTGTACCTTAGGCCATTAGTTGAAGAACTCTTACAGTTGTGGGGCAAACCAGGTGTACGTGCGTGGGATGAGAACAAACAGGAGCCATTTGATCTACGAGGGTTGTTATTCGTAACCATCAATGATTGGCCTGCTCTTAGTAACCTTTCAGGACAGACACACAAGGGATATAAGGCATGCACCCACTGTTTAGATAAGACCGAAGGTACATATTTGCATAAATGCAAGAAGGTTGTGTACCTGGCGAATCAACGATTTCTTCCGACCAATCATCCCGTAAGAAAGAAAGGCAAGCATTTCAAAGGTGAGGCAGATCACCGGAAGAAGCCTGAACTCCCTGCTGGTGATGATGTATTTGGTATGGTCAAGGACATAGAAGTAATCTTTGGAAAGGGTCCCGGCGGTCAATCAGTTCCGAACGACGTCGCTACAGGACACGCACCCATGTGGAAGAAGAAATCTATATTTTGGGAGCTGCCATATTGGAAAGTCCTGCGTGTCCGCTCTTCAATCGACGTGATGCACGTGACGAAGAATCTCTGCGTGAACCTGCTAGGATTCCTAGGCGTGTATGGGAAGACAAAAGATACACCTAAAGCACGGGAGGACCAACAAATTATGAAAGACCCAAACAACATGCATACACATAACAAGACGGATAAAGGGCGTCACTTAAGTCGTGCCAGCTATGCTCTTACCAAAGCAGAGAAGGAAATCTTTTTTGAAGTCCTTTACAGTATCAAGGTGCCGTCGGGCTTCTCATCTAATATAAAGGGGATAATAAATATGGCAGAGAAAAAGTTCCAAAACCTGAAGTCTCATGACTGTCACGTGATTATGACGTAGTTGCTTCCGATTGCATTGAGGGGGCTTCTACCGGAAAATGTTCGAGTACCCATTGTGAAGTTGTGTTCATTCCTCAATGCAATATCTCAGAAGGTAATCAATCCAGATATTCTGCCAAGGTTACAGAAGGATGTGGTACAATGTCTTGTTAGTTTTGAATTGGTGTTCCCACCATCCTTCTTCAATATTATGACGCATCTCCTGGTTCATCTAGTGGAAGAGATTGCCATTCTCGGTCCGGTATTTCTACACAATATGTTCCCCTTTGAGAGGTTCATGGGAGTCTTAAAGAAATATGTTCATAACTGTGCTAGACCAGAAGGAAGCATCTCCAAGGGATATGGAACAGAGGAGGTCATTGAGTGTTGTGTTGACTTTATTCCTGACCTTAAGCCGATTGGTGTTTCTGACTCGCGGCATGAGGGAAGACTAAGTGGAAAAGGCACGCTGGGAAAGAAAGCAATGATATGTAGGGACGGGGATTCTTTCACTAAAGCACACTACACAGTTCTACATAATTCCACCTTGGCAGCTCCGTATATCAAGGAACACAAGAATATTGTACGCTCCAAAAACCCGGGGAAGCCTGAATCATGGATTACAGATGAACACATGAAGTCTTTCGGTGGTTGGATGCGGACACATCTCTTGAATGACACCACTGTTGGAGATCAGCTATACTTGTTGGCCGCGTCACCATCTTCTACTGTATTGAATTTCCAAGGGTACGAAATAAATGGGAATACATTCTACACGATCGCCCAAGATAAAAAGAGCACCAACCAAAATAGTGGTGTCCGCTTTGATGCAATAGACGAGAATGGACAAAAGGACACATATTATGGTTACATAGAGGAGATATGGGAACTAGACTATGGAGTCTCTTTTAAGGTCCCTTTGTTTCGCTGCAAATGGGTCAACCTGAATGGGGAAGGGGTAAAGATAGACCAGTTGTACGGAATGACAACAGTGGATCTCAACAATCTTGGTTATAGAGATGAACCATTCGTCCTAGCCAATGATGTGTCTCAGGTTTTCTATGTGAAGGACATGTCCTCCAGACCGAAAAAAAGAAAAAATATGCAAACGAATACATCATATGATGAGCCAAAGCATCACATAGTTCTTTCAGGGAAAAGAAACATCATGGGAATCGAGGACAAGACAGACATGTCAGAAGATTATAATAAGTTTGATGAAATTCCGCCCTTCACAGTGAAAACTGACCCAAGCATTCCGTTAAGTAAAGAAGATGCTCCATGGTTACGTCTGAAGCGGTCATAAGGAATGACATATGCCAAGAAGTTCATGCTCATATTATGTAACTCTAGTTCATGTCTTTCGCGGTTTGTGGCTTGACCGAAGGATATCTTTCGCGGTTTGTGGCCTTTAGTCCCGGTTTTGTAGTCTTAGTTTTTGATATTAATAAATGTCTTGAGTGTTAGTCCCGTTTTGTGGCTGGACCGGGAGTGCCTCTATGACCAGTTTCTTGGAGATGCCGGAGGACTGGGAACCGGCGGCATCTCCCTGAAACTGGTCGTAGTGGTGTCCCTGCTCTCAAAAACCATCTTGCAGCTTGTAACTTCTCTAACTAGATCAATACGCCTCGGAGCTAACTAATTTCACATATTAGGGAGTGCCTCTATGACCAGTTTCTCAGAGATGCCGGAGGACTGGGCTCCGTCGGCATCTCCCTGAAACTGGCTGCAGTGGTGTCCCTTCTCTCGAAAACCATCTTGCAGCTTGTAACTTCACTAACTAGATCAATATGCCTCAGAGCTAACTAATTTCACATATTAGGGAGTGCCTCTATGACCAGTTTCTCGGAGATGCCGGAGGACTGGGCTCCGTCGGCATCTCCCTGAAACTGGCCGTAGTGGTGTCCCTGCTCTCTAAAACCATCTTGGAGATGCCTCAAACTGGCTGGAGGATTGGACTCACAAGGATGCCTATTTATAGTACAAGCAGCTCGGCATAATGTCGACACTCATGACATAATGTCGACACTCACGACATAATGTCGACACTCACCCCTATTATTAGTGCTGACTCATCTTTAGTCCCGGTTGGTGTCTCCAACCGGGACTAAAGGTTCATCTTTAGTCCTGGTTGGTGACACCATCCGGGACAAGGTACAAGTTGCACGACATAATGTCGACACTCACCCCTATTATTAGTGTTGCCTGGCCCACTCTGCCGCAATCCCTTCAGTCGCGGTTGGTTTCTCCAACCGGGACTAAAGATGAACCCTCTCTTTATATAGGCATTTCCCTCTATTTATTAGGTAACACTCAAGACATTTATTAATATTAAAAACCGGGACAAACCGGGACTAGCTAACACTCAGGACTAAAGCCGCCCCTTTAGTCATAATCATGCCTAGTCCTATAGTACGCAGCTTCAGGGTCTTCATCGTCGTCGTCATCATCATCATCATCGTCACCTGCCACTCCGGGGATCCTCAGCCCATCCATGGCATATACCAGGGGCCATTCCAGCCTCGGATTCACGGCGGGCGGGAGAGGGGTGTCCTGGAAGACGATGCCGCTACCGCCGGGACAGTGTGGGGCCTATGGCGGGTGGACTCGTGGGCACCGTAGGCGAGGATGGTCTCCCCCGGTGATGTAGCGCATCACTCTGATGATAGTACGGTTCGCCCACCACAGACGACGGCCGGCTTCGTTGTGGTTCACCGGTGGCGGGCCATCACCCTCGTACCTGGCGAGCTCCCTTTCCCGCCTATTAGCGAAGAAGGCATTCCAGGTGTCGTAGTTGTCGGGATCCCACTGGGGATCCATCCGCTGCTCCGGCGTGAGCTCGTGGTAGAAGTGGTTTGTGATGGCCGCCTGGCGTGCGGAACCTTGAGGGACAGGAGGGACAGGAACCCCTCCAGCGCTCAGCATCCAGCCGGCGGGCGGTCGGTAGCCCGTCGGATAAGGGTAGTTGGAGGCGCACAGCGCCTCGGTCTCCTCGAGGGTCAGAATGGCCCAATAGGCGTTGTCCATTGTTCTAAGAGAGGAAGGTGTGGATGTGTGGATAGCCATGGCACGATCACCCTAAATATAGAGGGAAAGGGCCGAAAAACTTGGCGTGAAGCTTTGGGAAATGGCGGGAAATATCTTTAGTCCCGGTTAGTGACTACATCCGGGACTAAAAGCTCTAGTAGAAAGGAAAGGGCGGGAAGAGGTGGGAAATGGCGGAAAATATTTTTAGTCCCGGTTTGTGACTACATCCGGGACTAAATGTCTGCCGAATCA
Source organism: Avena sativa (assembly GCA_916181665.1). Taxonomy (NCBI): domain Eukaryota; kingdom Viridiplantae; phylum Streptophyta; class Magnoliopsida; order Poales; family Poaceae; genus Avena; species Avena sativa. The sequence goes on along the minus strand of OV702297.1, from coordinate 386,287,298 downwards.
GCAGGAAGTTATGTGCTGAATCACGGCATAGTTTGTGATGTTGTGCTGAATCATTTTTAGACTCGCAATATGTGGTTTCTTCAGAGATCCAATGCAAGTTCTAACGATGCTCGTACCCTATCTTCATGCACACCGGTTCGACCATAGTTAGAAATTCAGATAATTCAAAACAGGCATAATAAATTCAAAAAAAATCCGAACAATGAAAATCCTTCGCGTGGTGTCATATTTTGTTACATAGTTGAAAGGAAAAATACCAGACTTGGTATATTGATCATGTTTCGAAAAAACCTTCACAAAATGACCTATCATGTTCGAGGTTTCATGGCTTTCGGTCCAAATGACCGATGTTATGTGCTGAATCACGGCATAGTTTGTGATGTTGTGCCCATATTATGCATGTGTGTGGACATTGGTATGGAGAACAATGTTGCAGGAGGAAGTTTTCCTTTTTGTCGCACGGAAAAGCCCTTTTCCATTTTCCGAGCGCAAAAAACGGGTCGTTTTGTGAAGTAACCACCAAAATGCCGTTTCAGAATGCTACCGTCCCATTTTCCTAAAATACTAGACCACCTTACATGGACTATCTCCCAACCGGTATATCTCAAACCTTTTCGTCCATCCCGGGTAAAAAGGACAAATGTCTGCCGAATCGGTAGGAAGTGGCTCCGGTTTGTACTACAGGTACATGATCTATCGCCCGTGATTTTTTGAAAAAATCAATTTTAGACTCGCAATATGTGGTTTCTTCAGAGATCCAATGCAAGTTCTAACGATGCTCATCCCCTATCTTCATGCACACCGGTTCGACCATAGTTAGAAATTTAGATAATTCAAAAGGGGCATAAAAAATTCAAAAAAAATCCGAACAATGAAAATCCTTCACGTGGTGTCATGTTTTGTTACATAGTTGAAAGGAAAAATACCAGACTTGGTATATTGATCATGTTTCGAAAAAACCTTCACAAAATGACCTATCATGTTCGAGGTTTCATGGCTTTCGGTCCAAATGACCGATGTTATGTGCTGAATCACGGCATAGTTTGTGATGTTGTGCCTATATTATGCATGTGTGTGGACATTGGTGTGGAGAACAATGTTGCAGGAGGAAGTTTTCCTTTTTGTCGCACGGAAAAGCCCCTTTCCATTTTCCGAGCGCAAAAAACGGGTCGTTTTGTGAAGTAACCACCAAAATGCCGTTTCAGAATGCTACCGTCCCATTTTCCTAAAATACTAGACCAACTTACATGGACTATCTCCCAACCGGTACATCTCAAACCTTTTCGTCCATCCCGGGTAAAAAGGACAAATGTCTGCCGAATCGGTAGGAAGTTGGTCCGGTTTGTACTACAGGTACATGATCTATCGCCCGTGATTTTTTGAAAAATTCATTTTTAGACTCGCAATATGTGGTTTCTTCAGAGATCCATATACTTTTTATGTTTAAAGTTTTTCTAAATTCCAAATTGATATTAAAAAAATATAAGTTAATTCATTTTTAATTGTAAATGGTTCATATTTTAAATGGTTACATTAATTATTTTTTAAAACAGAAAATGGTTTTGAATTATTTATTCAAATCCAAACACTTTTTATGTTTAAAGTTTTTCTAAATTCCAAATTAATATTCAAAAATATAAGTTAATTCATTTTAAAAGGTTACATTAATTATTTTTTAAAAATAGAAAATGGTTTTGCATTATTTATTCAAATCCATACACTTCTTATGTTTAAAGTTTTTTCTAAATTCCAAATTGATATTAAAAAAATATAAGTTAATTCATTTTTAATTGTAAATGGTTCATATTTTAAATGGTTACATTAATTATTTTTTAAAACAGAAAATGGTTTTGAATTATTTATTCAAATCCAAACACTTTTTATGTTTAAAGTTTTTATAAATTCCAAATTAATATTCAAAAATATAAGTTAATTCATTTTAAAAGGTTACATTAATTATTTTTTAAAAATAGAAAATGGTTTTGGATTATTTATTCAAATCCATACACTTCTTATGTTTAAAGTTTTTCTAAATTCCAAATTGATATTAAAAAAATATAAGTTAATTCATTTTTAATTGTAAATGGTTCATATTTTAAATGGTTACATTAATTTTTTTTAAAACAGAAAATGGTTTTGAATTATTTATTCAAATCCAAACACATTTTATGTTTAAAGTTTTTCTAAATTCCAAATTAATTATCATTTAAAAAACAATATAAATTTAAACCCCAAAATAAAAAATAAGGCGGGAACAGAGAGAAAATACCTGAAATTTTTTGAAAACAGGGGAATATGTCCCGGTTGGAGCCACCAACCGGGACTAAAGACCCCCTGCGCGCCAACCCTTGGTCTGCCGAAAATATTGGAGTATACGTCCCGGTTGGTGGCTCCAACCGGGACGTATGCCCCTTTAGTCCCGGTTGGAGCCACCAACCGGGACTAAAGGTCCTTCCTTTATAGCGCGCCTCTTCTTCTTCCCTTTCCCTTCTCCATTCTCTGCTTCACCGACGCGCGCACAACCGCCCCCGACGCCGGCAGGCTGCCCGAGCTCGCCGCCCCCGACGCCGTCAGGCTGCCCGAGCCCGCGCGTTCCATCCGCCAGCACCGCCGCCTCCGTCCGTGCGCGCACCAGTCGTCGCCCACGACTCTGTATTCCTCGACCCCAACCGTGCTCGCCGGCGTCGATCCGCTCAACCTCGACCTCCCGCGCTCTCTCCGACCAACCTCACGCGCTCAGGGTGAGCAAGCGAACCTTCTGGATGCCTCCTTCCTTCCCCTCTCGCTGTAGTTCATGCCTGCGCCGTTAGATCCCGTTCGCCGCCGTCGGTCGTCGTTGTACCACCTGCTCCGGCAACCAACAGAGGGCGGCGCCGCCAATTTTGAGTCCGCCTGGATGCGCTGATTCCAGCACGCCAAGTCCCGCAGCCCCGCTTGCTCTCCTCCGCTGCCTACCATCGCCGTCTGACGTGTCTCCGGCGAGCCCAACGTGGCGTCTAGGTGGCATCCGCGTGGCCCTGGTCCCACCAGTCAGCCTCTAGGGCTAGCTCCTTCTCTGGTGACAGATGACCCTGTTTCCCCTTTGCTTGCGTGGCTGCTGAGGTGGCTCCGGGCCCCCCTCTCAGCCACTATGGCTAGTTGTTACTATGGTGCAAAAGGTTTAAACATTTGATTTAATAATTTCAGAATTTGAATAAAACTTGCAAATTCAATAACTTTTAATCTGTAATTCAGAAAATACAAATAATATACCAAAATGTTCAGAAAAATGAGAACTATCTATCTATGCTATAATCATGCATTGTTCAACAACTTAAATGACAAGTTTAATTAGAACACCCTAGTAACCCTAACATGTGATTCCGGAATTCCTTGAGTTAGGGTTTGCGCCCCTCGGAACCCCGATTAACTTGTCGAGCATGCTTTAGGGTTACATTCCAATGCACATTAACTTGTCATATCATCATCATTGCTTGAGCATTGCATCGATGCCATGTGTTGATTGTTTCCCTTTCTTTCCGGTGATTTGGTTCTTCTCGGTAGAATACGATACCGAGATCGAGATCGAAGACCGAGATCAAGACCATAGAAGATCGACGAGCAATACTTGACCAACTATAATCAAGTCAAGTACAAGGCTTCCGAAGATCTATTTATCTTCTATCAACAGGCAAAGGCAAGCATAGCCCCACCATGATATAATCCTATGATTTCGAAAGCATTTCAATTCTTGCCATGATGCATACGATTCTACTGTGGTCTTTATCGATAGATAGAGTATCCTATCTATTGCATACTCCCTTGAGCTTATATTACCTGATCCATTGCTCCTAGCATAACTAGGTTTGGCTTGTGTACACTGCTAGAGCTTGTATCTGTGTCTGCTTAGCCATGCATAGCTATCAGTTCTGGTCCATCCAGATGATGTATCAGATGCAGAGAATCTAGTATGACAGGAGAACGTGATGAGATGAGATCAGATGTGGGTAGCCCCAGACCCGATTCACATTGTCAAGCAACTTAAAAGCCCTATCTTAGATAAGGAATCATTAATACCCCTTAGGTGCATGTGGGTTCGACGATGTGCCTTCGCCAGGGCATTCCGAACCCTCTTAAATCGATTCCAATATGGTATTTTGTTAGTATCTAGTGTTACCTATCTGCTGGATAGTTTCCCTTTTGTAGCCTTATACTCATGTTCCCCTCTCATATGCATCCGAGGTTTCTCTGAACTAGGTTTTACACCCCTCGGAACTCCGGAATATTGATTTTAGTTGATTTTAGCTAGAGTTACCTATCTACTACACGGTTTCCTTTTTGTAGCTAGGTTTAGGGTTTAGGGTTTCTCTTCATTTTTATTATTGTGTATGTATATATTAGGGTTTCTCTGAATTAGGGTTTATATCTCTCAACATCGTACTTAACTTTCTCCTTTAGCCGCTTTTACTTATTCGTTTTTCCACCTATGCAGAAAATATGGACCCACACGTCAGAGACGAAGAAAAGGAAGAGTTGATCCAAGGTGTGATCCGTGGGGAAGATAATTTAGACGTATCAACGTTTCTGAACAACTCTGGTGAGGGTGATCCTCTTTTTACCGGAATAGACAACTTGTTTGAGGTTGAAGGTGTTGCCTTTCGCGAGGGAGAAGGCGATGCCTTGTGTAATCGAGAAGACGACCGCTCCGGCAGGTGCATGTAATATAATTAATTCATTAATTAATCATCTGCTATCTATATAGAAATAGTAACGACGATCTTTCTTCTTTTAGCCCTCCGGATCGAAGGAATCTATTGAAAAGAGCAGACGAGGCCCAACCAAAAAGTTTCAAGACCATGAGAGGTTCAGGATCGAAGATGTCGCTAAAGACGGCAAGCCGACGTCTCCCGAAGTTGTCGCAAACAAATTTGTGGCACAATGCGGAGTAATCGTTAGGGACTTAATCCCGATCACCATTAGAAATTGGAATAGGCCTGCTAATGCGGATGAAGAGGGAACATGTTTATTTGTCCCTAACCACGCCAAAGATTTACTGTGGAAGAGGCTCATGGTTAATTTCAAACTACCGAAGATAGAGCTGGATCCAAATGCGGAGGATCCAGTTGAGGACGCCTTACAACATGGGAGAGCCATGGAGGCTAAGGTCAGGGAGTGGGCTTTGAAGAAGATGGCCCAGTGTTTTACCAACTGGAAGAAAATATTGCACCTTGACTATGTCGTGAAAGAGAAGACTCCCAATTTCAAGAATATTCAGTTTGAGAAGATAAAACCATTCTGGGCTGAGTTTGTGGAATACAAGACATCAGAAAAAGCTAAGAAAATGTCTGCAACGAATAAGCTGAATGCTGCTAACAAGAAGTATCACCATACTATGGGGCAAGGTGGCTACAGGGCTGGCATTCCTAAGTGGGAGAAACTTGAGAATGAACTGGGTGATAAAAAGATCACCCCAGAGACAGACGATTGGGTAGAACGTGCAAGGAATTGGTTTTACGGGCATGGGGGCACGTTGGACTCGGAAGGGAGGTGTATATATAACATACGACATAAAGAAGACCCCTTGCCAATCGAGAGGATCAGAAAAGCAGTAAAGGCTGTTAAAGATGGGGACTTCATTCCCGATAGAGAGAATGATGAGCTCACACTCGCCCTTGGAAATAAGGAACATGATGGACGAACACGAGGCACAAGAGGCTCCCAACCATGGAGGACTGGGTTTCCCGAAGAGAGGAAGAAATATCCTGATAGAAGACATCAGAGGAGAAAGGACAGGGCGGAAGTTGAAGCAGATAGTCAGAAAGAGCGAATGCGTTTAATTTAAGAATGATTAAAGCAACAACAAGATGAAATTAACGCACTTAAAGAGCAAAGTACTACCGGCCCATCTCAGCAGCACACTGCATTCGATGCTACCGGCCTATCGAATAATCGAAAAAGCAGTGTGGCTTCCACCGAGGTCCCGGGTGATGACAATGGCGATGATGATGATGCACCGACGATGGCTCCTGTTGGCTACCCAGTGGATGATATCACAGAGATGACACACTGCGAGCTACATGTCAAAGTTGTGAACATATCAATGAAGGTGGCGGTCGGCTATGCCTTACCAATTGGACCCACACCAACTTACCATTGTCGTCCGGTTCCAGAGGGCTACACTGTTGTCGGCGTGGATGAAATCATGCCCACATTTGAAGTTTTGGATCTTCACTACCCTGCAGGTGAAGGGGATGTGACTGTGCTGGGAGACGCAAAAAACGTCACCATTCTATGGCCGAAGGAATGTATTGTGCTTCGAAATCACACGCCAAGGCCATCTTCGCCGCCGCCTCACCCGTCTCCAGCGAGGTCGTCGCCGCCGCGGCAGCCGTCTTCGTCGCCTCACCCGGCTCCGTAGCCTCACCAATCTTCGGTGCAGCCATCACCGCGGGAGCCATCGCCGGCGCCTAAGGGTCAAAAGCGTAAGCGTACCGCTACTGTGCCTCGTGGTAAGCGATCGCCGAAACATAAACAAGAGCCTCTTCCAAAAGTACCAAAGGTTCCTCCCAAGAGAGCTTATGACTGTACTGAAGAGGAGACTGCGGCGATCGTTGATGCGGAAACGACAGCGTTTTTCGCTAAGCTGAGGCTGCCGAAAGAGCCAGTGTTCCCCAGCGCCAAAGAAGAAAAAGCCAAAGTGTTGAAAATGCTAAAGACTCTTCATCAACCCGAGCCAAAGCTGTCATCAGACTATGAGCGTTCTATTCTCAAGTCACATGCGGCACAAAAAGCCTCGAAGAGCAGTACTGATGCAAGCGAGAAATCTGTTGCCCAGCTCGGAGAACAAGCAAAACAGACTTGCGCCCCTCTCAAGGTGATTTCCCAAACCAATGTGCGGTCGAGCAAATATGGGGCCGAAGAGCAGTATGATCCAGAGGTAGTTGCACAATACGGAGAAGCTGCCGCTGCTCAAGGTATGAGTATTGCCCAGTACTTATCCCAGTTAGAGTTCTTCCCCGTGAGTGAAGTAGCATACAAATACCAGTACGGCAAACCTCTCGTCAAACCTGAGGAGGTAAACAATCTTCCAACAAAAATGCGAAGATTGCATAACTGGTACATGCATGCCACAAGGGCCGGGGCTAACTGGATAGTGCTGAGGGTTACAAAAAAGCATCATGGGAAAGATAAGGATGACATGATATCCATTGAATTTGATGAACTATTTCAATTATTCAATCAAGACGCCTTGGACAAATCGATCATCAGTGCCTATTGTCTATAAGTACTAATTCTGTAATTAATTTAGTCTCCAGCTATATTATTTTGTTTATTGCATGTATATAATCATACTGTAATATGCAGAATGAAGATTCTCGAATGCAGCAGAGGACAAATCTATGACATTGGCTTCATTGACCCATATTGGGTTCATGAAGCTAATCTCAAAATAAGCCCCCAGGATACGGAGGATAATATAGTACACGCGTTAAGGTTTCAAGAAACCAAAAGGGAAATACTATTTCCTTACAACTTCGAGTGAGTGTTATTGTCTTGTATACACTTTCTATTTCGCTTACTCGATGTTAAGTATATAATTGATTAGTTATGCATTTGCATCTTTCACTATATTCTGTTAATCATTCAACTTGACAAAGGGCGTGTACTAGTCATGGACTCGAAACATAAACCCCTTGAGACGTGGAAGGACATGCAGATACTTCTCCAGCGGTAATTCTAATCATTACGACACTATATCGGCAACGTTCGTGAATTTTATGATATTAAGTACTTAATAACTTATTTTATTCGTTTTCTACGCCTGGCAGCGCTTGGAAACGGTTCACCAACAAGGCTAGGGGTGTTTGGAAAGAGGAGCTTACATTTGAAGCACTAGATGTAAGCACCACTAGCTATATCCGCGCATCTCTTTGATTCTAGTTTTGATACAGTTATTATCATGCTTGATTATTATTTTGATTGAACTCTGTTCTCGTAAAGTGCCTGACGCAGGGACCAGGTAACAATCTATGTGGATACTATGTTTGCGAGTTCATCCGGCAGACGTGCGATGAGAAGGGCAGAAATTTAGAGCAACTCCACGTACGTAAACAATTTCTATAGTTTTTAATTACAATCAAATTATGGTTAGTTTCATAAATATAGGCTGACTCCTTTTTTAAATCAGATCGGACGTCTACGGGACGGTCTTCTGCCAAAGGATCGCGTACGAGCAATTCAGGAGGAATTGGCGGGATTCTTGGATGCAGAAGTCCTAGACCCAAAAAGGGAATACTACTCGGCTGTGTATAGACAATAGAAATTATAAAAATAACAACTTTGAAGAAATTGGCCAGTAGCATCGAATAGCAACTTTTGTATGTAGTGCATGAACTCGATCCGTGTATTGAATATAATATTGTCATCATGATGTAATATAAGGTTCCTTCATTGATAAGTGCAAATCACTAAATAAACAATAAAACAACCTAAATGAATTCTCTGCCGTGGCACAAAAAGTGGCAAAAATGTTGCCGCGGCAACAAAATGTGCCAAAATGAATTCTCTGCCGCGGCAGAGAAATGGGCCAAATCTCTGCCGCGGCAGAAGGTTATTAGTCCCGGTTCCTGTCACGAACCGGGACTAATGCTCCACCCCCTCGCCCTCTGCCGCTGCCACGTGTGCACCCTTTAGTCCCGATTGGTGGGGCAACCGGGACTAAAGGTTAGGGCTTTAGTCCCGATTGCCCCGTCCCGGTTGGGCAACCGGGACTAAAGCCCCGTACCAACCGGGACCTATAGCCCCGTTTCCACCAGTGCAGGTCTCACGAGCAAAAACACACTAGACTAGCACATGATCGATCGTGTCCTCTTCCTGCAGGCAAGTGTAATAGCTTGATGTCTCCACTTGTAGCCCATGCCATAATCTTCGATCGGATGTCCATACCCTATGCTGAAGTACCAACTAGACGGAAATCTTGCATTTCAGGCTTGCCTTAGAAACTATGTTGATAAGAGAAGATAAGAGGTATAATGAAGAAATTAGTCTTCTCTTATTTTAAAAGAATCATACCTTAGCTAAGAAAAAACAATCCTCTTTTTCTTAATTCCTCTCCTCCAACTAAACGAAAATACGACATGGCAACGCTAAGAAAAAGTTGGCGTCATCCAATTGTACATTGCCCTTATAATAGGCGCGTATTATTATTGATCTAGAATAGAAAGATCATTTTGTACATCAATCATTAGAACTTTTCTTTGGATAAAAATATATTAATATCAAGAGGATATCAATTACAACTAGCCTCTACAACAACGCATTGCCCTAGTGTCATTATGGATGCACAAAAAAAGAATTATAAAAAAGAAAAGCCCCGCTTTAGTGATCTATTTCTTAAAGTAGCAGCAACTCTAACATCACCAATATAGCACCAGAAGTTCACCTTCTTCACAAGGGATGCCTTCAAGAAGTGAACAATGCACACACGTCATCGTTACCTGATCATAGATCTTAGGTTTTCACTCCGGAGATAGTCCTCACTCACAAAAACAATGCCTTTAACCAGGTCATTGCTAGGCACAACCAATTAATGTCTAACCTTGGATTTTCACTCGAGAGATCAGACTTCGAACTTCTCTTGTGTTGTCGCCCCCACTTACGATGTCGCTTCTCCAATTCACAAAACAGAAAGCCAGCTCTGCATCCCCACAAAGACTCAAATCACCAATGGTAGTCCTTAGATCTCGGCTTCCATGACATTCTCCGCCAGCTGATACATGTAAAATGCATACATGAACTTTGTAGTTTGTTGACATGTTTACCCACATATTTGCACCATATATAACGTTATATCCATATTTTACATTGATTTTTGGGGATTTACCAATGATTTCCTTTATTTTGATTATAACCCTGCAGGACAGAAAAACCCTGTTTTCTATATTTTTGATGATTTAGGACATATACAGAGTCAAATGAACCCGAGCTTTTGAGGATGTCAATATTTTACCATGAGAAGCATCTAGAGCACAAGAACCTCGAGAGAAGGGCTAGGAGGCCCAAAAGAGCCCAGGTGAGTGCGCCCCTGTGTCCGTTTCCTCCCCGGTCGTCCGATCGCCTTGATTCTTTCGCCCACAGAGTTCTCTTGACCTAAAAAACCCTATATGAGGACCCAGGGGAGTCCTCGAGACAGAGCACACCTAAGATGAAAACACCACCAAACAGTGTGAGATTCGGCAAAGATTGGAGGAGAAAACTCTGTCGGAGCCGCCTCCGGAGGGATCTCCACCCTCCTCAGCATCTCCAGCATCATCACCATGATGAAGAGGGCGTAGTCCATCCCTGGACTATGGGTTTGTGGCAGTAGCTTGATCTTTTTCTCTTTTGTTCTTCATAGATCTAGTACCATATGAGCTGCCCAACATGATTATGGTCATATATATAATTCTTATATGGTGGATCTTTATTCTTTGATTTGATATATGAGATCGGAACCTATTTTGTGTAAGATGTATTGGTAGATGCATATCATGTACCCTGTTCTTAATTGCTTGTTTTGATCCAACTTGTATGCAAGAACTGTATGGGGAGAAGTGTGTATTAGATGGAGTAGCATGGTGGTAATGACTGAATTGTAACAACAATATTCAAGATCTACTTTAGTTTTTATCTTTCTTTTGGTGCCTCACTAGGGATAAAGTGAAACCATGTGGTATAATTATCTTGCGACGGTGAGATAATATTCTTAGGTCAAGGTAGCATATTTGTATTTCAAACATCATGTCATATTACTTAAAGCTATACTCTGATTTGTTCTTAATTCAAGATTGCATGGAGGTTTCCCTTTCTTAAGGAGTAAAAGAGAGATGTGTTTAATCTCTATGTTTGGACGTGATGCCCATATGAATGCTTATCATACACATATAGAAGTTTTATGAATATTTATCATTGATGAATTGTTTCATGATCACCACAACTTAAAAAGAGAGTAGACAAGTGAACCCATAAACCCCGGTCCAATTTTAATCGTAAGAAACACCTTTCCATTGCAATTACCATCATTTTTATTTTCTACAATTTATTATTTTGAAAATACAAAAATACTTTTATTACTTGATCACTCATAAAACCCCCAAAACAACTTTACTATCTTCCATATCATCTAGTTTGCATTACTTTATTTATTTTATTTAGTTCAGTTATTTATATTTTATTTCTATTACTAATACGAAACCTTGTGCTTGACAACCACTTGGTAGAGTTGGGGACACAAGACAAATCATTGTTCTTTATAGGTTGCTTGACAAGGAGAAGACGGATAACTTCTAAACCAGTTCCCCGAGAGTTCGATTTAAACCCTCGACTCACTCTTGTGGGAAAAAGAAGCTTGCTACAACACTCTGCACTTGGAGTCCCAATGAAAAGTGGACACGATTGTTACCATCACCTGCTGACCTCACCATGGAACATAAATTCATGCCCAAGGATGGTAGATGGTACAAGCCAGTAGAGCCTCGCAATGCTCCCTATGAAACCAAATGTTCATATAAAAACATGGGTGTGCATGTTCGAATCCCACTCGATCCAGCAACTGTAGGCATAACACGCCCATAGGAGTTCGTCGGTGGAGCATTCCGGAACACGACACTCCAACCAAGATCTAGGAGGACAAGCATCAGGTACTTGTCGCAAGAGGAACCCTAGGACTAACGCTATTATTCAAGCCGGACTAGCGGCCCCATGCCACCCGCCGACAACCTGCAAGATCTGCCTTCTCGAGCCTAACCGACGACCATGGACAGCGGCGCGGAAGGAGGCGGCAGCGCAGGTCCGGTCCTCCACGGGATCCGTCCATGACACGACAAGGAGGAGATGGGGAGACGGCAGAGACAACCACCTGAATCAAACATCTAGAGTTTGTCCCTTGCCTTCCCGAAGCCGAACCCCCACCATCGGTCAAGCGCCGCCTAGGAGAACCTCCGCCACCACCCCGGCCAGGGGCGCCACCCTGCCCGCTTCTCGTCGACACGCCTGTTGTTTCTACCCCAGCAGCCCCGGAGGCCGTCATCAGTAACCTCCACACCCAGGCCTCCTTTGTCGGTCGGGCCCATGTCCGCTGCGTCGAGGGCCGATGGCAGCGGCAGCAAGAGGCGCATCATCAGCGGGGCTAGAGGAGGTGCGATGGAGTCACCCTGGCGGCGCCCTAGGGACGCGCGAAAAGATTAGGGTATCATCAACCAATCAATAGAGATGGGGTGGATCACCATCCTAAGACATACTACTATCAGAATCTAAACAAATTTTAGCTAAATTGTGCACCACCTTGTACGTCTCTCTAGGGGAATGCTAAAACTTGATCAGGCCAAACAAATACTTCACCAAGAGTCTGAGACTACTCGACTCGAGTGACTCAGCTCCTACGGCTTGAATATTTTTCGCTCTCTCAAGCTTCATTTATACTGTTAGAAAATTACTACTTGTTCTATAATATAAGTGATTTTAGCAAGTTGTTTTAGCTTTCTACATGTCTTATATCATGAACATGAACAGAGGGAATAGTCTCTTAGAAATAATGCTACTTTTAGCTAAAAATAAATAATGCTACTTTTGTGCCTATGCGTAATCAACATAATTTTTCTTTGAACAAAAATCAATCAGCATATTTTCAATCCCCTAGTGTTCGAGATGTCACGACACTCTGACATTTTTGTCTTGTTCAAGTGCTCTAAGAAACACAGGAATCAAAGATGCCTCCTATTGTTATATTAAAATAAAAAAATTCAACCTAGTTTTTTCGGCAACTTCAGCAATTTCATGACCGACTTCTCCAACTACTACAATCAGCCACCAGCACCGCCCAACAATGGTGACAAGTGTGCCGAGCTAGGCTACAAGCATAAGCTTGGGGGAGGTTTAAAACCCTTTCCCTCTTTGCATTGCATATTTTCATTTCTTATTTTGATTTCTTTTCTTGATTTAGTTGCATGTTTATTTTTCGGTTATGCATCGATTAAAAATAAAACATACAAAAATTATAGTAACCTTTGTTTTATTTTCTGTGTGAAGCTCTTTTGTTTGTTTTTTGATTTTTCTTAGGTTATTCACTTCAAATGACGTAGGGATGGGAAACATAGCATGGAAGAAACTTGAGTACATAACCAAACAAGCGAGAGGAGGTACCTGATGGAAATATGCCCTAGATGCAATAATAAATGTGTTATTATTCATATTTCTATTTTATAATTAAGTTTATCGTTCTGTGCTATAATTGTATTAGTTCCTATTAATGTGTATTTGGAGGAAAACCCTAATACATATGTGGGATGATAAACACCATATAAAGATATCTCTGGTCATGCCTCTATGACTAGTAGGTATGTCAATAATAGTGTCGGTTTCCTAACTATGGACAAAGTGATAATGAGATTGTGGTGTTGCCAATGACATATGTGATCGGAGATGTTGGAGAACAACGACGATGGATATACCCAAACATGAGATACCGTGAAACGCATCGTCAATACAATTATTGGTTTCATCTTATAAAACATTGTATTGCCTTTACTAGAAATTGTTTGACCACGAGACACATATGAACTTGAGAACAATATGGACATGGAAAGATCTCCAAATGTTGCTCGTAACAGAGTGATTATAAGTTGATGCTTGTTCATACCGGATGGTTCACCAATAATTCACATGGTGTGCTGCTGGGAATTGATACTCCTGACGATGGAAAGATACACTCTGGGTCCGGTCATGTACTATGATGTTCGTCATCGTCTGGCCGGACATGTTATCAAGTTGTTGAACACAGGAACATCGATAGTATGGGATGAGTAAAGAGTACATGCCATGAAACGAGAATAACCTAGTGTTTTATCTCTGGCAATGTAAAGTATCGACGAATTAATACGTTATGTATCAAACTCAATACTACGGTTCACACGATAAAAAACTTCGTGTTATTTGCGGGGGTTGCTACTTGTATCAAGACACTGATAGTAATCATTGTTATCGGAATGAGTTTTGAACACGTCCGCAAATATCCGAACCTACCGGGTCACACACTTAAGACGTTTACGACATTTTAGAATGTGAGTGTGAATTAGATAGTTGGATAAAGTAATTTTGAAAAAATATTTTGGAGCGTCTCAGAATATTCCGGAGGAGTCCAAGATATCACCGAGAGTGGACGGAATGGTTTCTGATATTAAAAGAGGACACTGGGAATATTTTAGCAAGGTTTCGAATTAAATCGGAGGTGTCTTAAAGTTAATTTGGAAAGATTTAGAATAAATATTTATATTAATACTAGAAATTATTATTTATTAATATCCTAGTGGGTCCCATGGGCCGTAGGGCCGCATGGACCCACTAGGCCACACGCACATGCGCGAGGAGGGAGGGGTGGAGGAGGGAACCCTGGCCGAATCGACCAGGGCCTCCCCTAGGCGCAGAAAGTTAGAAGAGGTGGGGAGGGGCGAGGCCATGTGGAGGGAGGAGTCCTTCCCAGTTTCAAACTTGCCCCCCAAATTGGTTTTGGGGAGAACTCCGTATTTGATGCGGACTCCGTATTGGATACAGACTTCCTTTCTCTCTCATATTGGAGGAAGAAAGGAAAAAGGAGTAGTCCTTGGAGGATACGAATCCTAGTCCTACTCTCCTATATAGAGGAGGGAATCCACCTATATAAGCAGGGAGAGGGCCAAGGGCAAGACAGAAGTTTCCATGCCCTAGCCCGAGCCACCGCCACCACGCTGATACGTCAGGAACGTATCTATAATTTTTGATGGTCCATGCTTGTTTAGTATCTACTTTGCTTTGCTTGTCCACACTTTGAGGTGTTTTTATATGTTTTCTGGAAATAACCTATTAACAAGTTGCCACAGTGCCTATTGCCCGTTTTCTTCTGTTTTTGGTTCCAGAAAGGTAGGAAATCAATATTCTCGGAATTGGACGGGACAAAAGCCAAAGTCAATATTTTACCGTGGGCAACACGAAGCCAGAAGACGAGACGGAGAAGGCTCACCAGGGGGCCACATCCCCTGGCCACGCGGGTGGGCCCACCTTGCGCCTAGGGGGTGCAGCCGCCCTGGTGGCCCCCTGGCTCGCCCCTTCGCCTATAAGAAGCCCCCGATGTAGAAACCCTATGCACCCGATCAAAACTCCACAAAACTGTCTATAGCCGCTGCCACCATCGTCCCTAGATCGGGGGGATCTGAAGCTCTTCCCGGCACCCTGCCAGAGAGGAGATCATCTCGGAGGCCTTCTTCTTCATCATGCCAGTCTCCGGTATGAAGCGTGAGTAGTTCCACCTTGGACTACGGGTCCATGTAGTAGCTAGATGGTTGTATCTCCTCCTTGTGCTTTCATGTATAGATCTTGTGAGCTCCGTTCATGATCAAGATCTAATCTATTTGTAATCATGCATGTTGTGTTTGCGGGGATCCGATGGATATTGAGATTACTATGTCAGATTAATTAATGGTTTTGTCTTATGATTCTATCATGTATGTGTTGTTTGTGATCTTGTATGCTCTCCGTTGTTAGTAGCTACTTGGCCAAATAGTTGCTAGTGACTCCAAGAGGGGGTATTGATACGTCAGAAACGTATCTATAATTTTTGATGCTCCATGCTTGTTTAGTATCTACTTTGCTTTGTTTTGTCTACACTTTGAGGTGTTTTTATATCTTTTCTGGAACTAACCTATTAACAAGAAGCCACAGTGTCAGTTGCTTGTTTTCTTCTGTTTTTGGTTCCAGAAAGGCAGAAAATCAATATTCTCGGAATTGGACGGTACAAAAGTCAAAGTCAATATTTTACCGTGGGCGTCACGAAGTCCAGAGGGAGACGGAGAGGCAAGCCAGGGCCACCACACCCCCTAGGCGCGGGCTAGGGTGGACCCGTGCCTGGGCAGGGTGTGGCCCCTCCGGCTGCCTCCCATCCTTGCCTCTTCGCCTATAAGAAGCCCCCGATGCAGAAACCCTAAATAACCCATCATACTTCTAGAAAAAGTTCCGCTGCGCCGCCGCCACCGAAGGGGAGATTCGGGGGACAGAAAGTCTCTGTTCCGGCACCCTGCCGAGATGGGGAAGTGCCCCCGGATCCATCTCCATCGATCTCCATCGCCATCTTCATCACCGTTGCTGATTCCCATGATGAGGAGGGAGTAGTTCTTCCTCGAGGCTAAGGGCTCTACCGATAGCTATGTGTTCATCTCTCTCTCTATGCATGGTCATATTGTGATCATGAGCTTTGTAATCAAGTAGATCTACCTTGATACTCAAGTGCTTCATTAGATCTCTGCTCTCCCCATGTGTGTGAAAGTGATAGCGTGCATGCCATGGTGGCACTTAGGTTTGAGTCTACATAAATACTCTTTGTGCTTTAATAGATCTATGATTTTACCCACGTGTGTGAAAGTGACATCGTGCATACCGTGTGTGGCACTTTGGCTAGATTGAATATTTGTTATGAGTTATATTTGGAGTTTATGTCTCTATGAAATTGTGGTGTTTGTCGGAACCATCTAGCGCTCAAGGTGACAGTGTGGGGTTATCTAGATTGGGGAAGGAGGATTTTGAGGAGTGCTGTTATAGCCCTACCGATGATTAGAGTGCCCAACCGGAGAGTAGTTAAGAGTAGTATCATAAAGAGAGGATATTTATATGAGAGAGTGTTCACTAGTGAAAGTATGATCCCTAGGCCTTGTTTCTAAACATTGAAACACTATTTGCGTCTAGATCTGTTGCATGTTTGCTTGCTTTAGTCTTTACCTAACCGTCAAGCTATTTTCTGGCACCGTTACCACTTGTATTTCACTATCTCTTCGCCGAACTAGTGCACCTATACACCTGACAAGTGTATTGGGTGTGTTGGGGACACAAGAGACTTCTTGTATCTTGATTGCAGGATTGCTTGAGAGGGAATACCTTTGACCACTTCCTCCCTGAGTTCGATAAACCTTGGGTAATCCACTTCAGGGAAACTTGTTGGAATTATGCCCTAGAGGCAATAATAAAGATGTTATTATTATAATTCTTGTTCATGATAATATTTATATTCCATGCTAGAATTGTATTAAGCGGAAACTTTAATACTTGTGTGGTTTGTGAACAACACCGTGTCCCTAGTACGCCTCTATGGACTAGCTCATTGATTAATGATGGTTAAGGTTTCCTAACCATGGACATGAGTTGTCGATTAATAATGAGATCATATCATTAGGAGAATGATATGATGGACAGACCCAAACTAAGCGAAGCAATTAGATCGTGTCATCGTGTTCATCTTTGCGAAGCTTTTCTTATGTCAAATATTGTATTCCTTAGACCATGAGATAATACAACTCCCTGGTATCGGAAGAAAGCTTTGAGGTCATCAAACGTCATCCTATGAGAGGGTGATCATAAAGGTGTCTCTCAGGTGATCGGAAAGTACCTGTTGGGTTGTATGTATCGAGATGGGATTTGTCCCTCCCAAGTCGGAGAGATATACTTCGGGCCCACTCGGTAATCGATATCAACACCGCTTGCAAGCATGTGGTTAAGGAGTTAATCACAAAGTGATATCGGATTACGGAACGAGTAAAGTACTTGCTGTGAACGAGATTGAACTAGGTATGACAGTACCAATGATCAAATCTCGGGCAAGTAAAATATCGCGAGAAGAAGGGAATATATATGGGATTGATTGAATCCTGGCATCGTGGTTCATCCGATATGATCATCGATGAATGTGTGGGAGTCAATATGGGTTTCCAGACCCCGCTGTTGATTATTGATAGAAGATCATGTCTGCATATTCTCGAACCGGAAGGGTCACACACTTAACGTGTCTCGACGCTAGGATAGATTGGATAATTGGTTTATGAGTTTTTGTTCGGAGTCTCAGATGGGATCCGGGACATCACGAGAGGTTCCGGAGTGGTCCGGAGAATAAGATTCATATAAGGCAGTGCAGTTTTTGGAGTTCGGAATTGTTCCGGGTTAATCGGTATTGTACCGGAAGCTTCTAGAACCTTCCGGAAGGAGACCAACGTGGCCCCACCTTCCGGGAGGGGGCATGGGCCTATGAGGGAGTGCCCTGGACGCATTGAACCAGGGGCACAAGGCCCCATAGGGCCCAGCCGGCCAAGAAGGGATAAACCCTAATTGGACCTTCTAGAAGGGGGGGGGGTTTCCTTGCCCCCCACTCTTCCTCCTTGGCCGCCGGTTTTGGACTTGGGGGAGGGGCTAGGGCTGCCGCCCACCCCTCTATATAAAGAGGGCTGGGGGCGCACCACCCCCCGACACCTTCCCCTCAAGCCAGTCGCCCTGCTGCCCTCCTCTCTCTCTCCCTCCCGACTGCGTGTAGGCGAAGCCCTGCTGCAGAAACTCTCCACCAATTGCACCGCGCCGTCGCGTTGTAGATCCAACCCATCTCTCCACCATACTTTCTGGACCAAGGAAGGAGGAGACGTCGAGGTGCTGCACGTGTGCATCTCACGGAGGCATCGCCACTTGTGGTGCCATATCGGATCGGATCGCGAGGAGGAGAAGCGAGTACGACTACATCACCCACGTTCCGCTGTGCGAATCTTCAAGGGTATGAAGATCTAATCCAATCTCTCTCGTTGTTTGCATCTCCTAGATTAGATCTTGGCTTCCCTCTGTTCGCATCCGTAGAAATTTTTGATTTACTATGCCGCGAAACCCTTCAGTGGTATCAGAACTAGATCTATGCGTAGATGTGTTTCACGAGTAGAACGCAACATGGTTGTTGCGGGCGTTGATGTTTTCTGTTGCAAGCCTCTTGTTTATGTTCTTCTTATGACGCGGGATAGTGAGATTGAAGCAGTCCAGGCCAACCTTACACAACGTCGTTCGCGAGACCGGCTCCGCACTTGACGTGTGGCTTGTTCCACACATGCGGCTGGTGGATGCCAGTTTCTCTCACTATAGTTGTCATGGGATTAACACCGGAGTTTGGCAACCATAATATCACCGTTGTGGCTTTTCGTAGGTAAGAATCATTCTTAGCTTCTACTCCCATAAGCCACGTAAAACATGCAACAACAAAGTAGAGGCGTCTAACTTGTTTTTGCAGGGAGTGTTTTCTGTGATATGGTATGGCCCAAGATGTGATGTGTATAATGTATGTGATGATCATGTTTTGTAATGTTTCACGACTTGCATGTCGATGAGTACACAACCGGCAGGAGCCATATGGTTGTCTTTATAATTGTGTATGACCTGTGTGTCAACTTCTTATACGCCATGTAATAGTTTCACTTTATCGCTAAGTAGTTAGCAATAGTTGTAGTTGCTATTCATGGTGGAGGCAATCATGGTGGAGTGATGGAGATCATGCCGGCACGCACAAGATGGAGATCATTGCGCGAAGATTGGCTATACCATGTCACATAAAGCTATATGCATGTGATGTTTATCCTTTTATGTATCTTATTATGCTTAGATCGCGACGGTAGCATTATAAGATGATTCCTCACTTAAAGATCAAGATAAAAACTGTGTTCTCCCCATGTATGCACTGTTGCGAAAGTTCGTCGTGTCCAAGCATCACGTGATGATCGGGTGCTATAGAATCTACGCTCACATACAACGGGTGTAAGCCAGTTTTTGCACACGCGGAAATACTTGGGTCTAACTTGACGAGCCTAGCATGTACAGACATGGCCTCGGAACACATGAACCGAAAGGTTACGCATGAGTCATATGAATGATATGATCGACACTTAGTTGTCCACCATTGAAACCACATCTCTTCTCGTGAAGACCGGATTAGGTGTGGTGAATTTGGATCGTGTTCACTAAACAACTTGAGGGATGTTGAATTTAGTGGGAGTTCATCTAGTAATTTGATTAAAAGTTGAACTAGTTATCATGAACATAGTCTAATTTGTACTTGCAAATATTGTAGATCAAATGGCTAAGTCCAACTTCAACTTCAACGTTTTTGCTGAGAAGGAAAAGCTTAAAAACAATGGGTCTAACTTCACCAATTGGTTCCGCAATCTGAGAATCATTCTCTCTGGCGGTCAAAAGGACTATGTCCTTGAGAATGCGTTAGGTGACGCCCCTGCTGCTACTGCGCCGGCTGATGAGAAAGCTGTCTATCAGTCGCGCAAAGATGATTATGGTGTGATTAAGAGCACCATGTTGTTTGCTATGGAATCGGACCTTCAAAATCGTTTTGAAGACTATCCCGGGCCCTTTGAGATTCTCGAGGAGCTGAAAACCATGTTTCAGACTCAAGCCCGTTCTGAGAGATATGAGATCTCTGAGAAGTTCTTTAACTGCAAGATGGAGGAAGGGAGTTCCGTTAGTGAGCACGCCATTAAGATGTCGGGCTACACTCAACGCCTTGAGCAACTGGACTGCAAGATTCCAGAGGAGCTCAAGATTGATAGGGTTCTGCAATCACTCCCTCCTAGCTACAAAAGTTTTGTAGTGACTCACAATCAGATTGGTTCCACTGATACGATCACCGAGCTCTTCGCAAAGCTGAAGGCTGTGGAGGTGGACATCAAAAAGGATAATCATGTGTTGATGGTCAACAAGCCCCCCACCTTCAAGAAAGGTAAGGGTGCAAAGAAGCCCTTCAAGAAGGGCGGCGGCAAGCGCACTGCCTCTGCTGAGAAGAAGCTCAAGTCTGGTCCTAAGCCGGACACTGAGTGCTTCTATTGCAAGGACAAGGGTCACTGGAAGCGCAACTGTCCGAAGTACTTAGCGGACAAGAAGGCTGGCACCATCAAAGGTATATTTGATATACATGTTATTGATGTTTTCCTTACTAGCCCTCGTTGTAGTGCCTGGGTATTTGATACTGGTTCAGTTGCTAATATTTGTAACTTGAAACAGGAGCTACGGAATAGACGACGCTTGCGAGGGATGAGGTGACGATGCGCGTTGGCAACGGATCAAGAGTTGATGTGATGGCCGTCGGCACGCTCTCCTTAGTTTTACCATCGAGATTAGTTTTAAACCTCAATAAATGTTATTATGTGCCTGCGTTGAGCATGAACATTATTTCTGGATCTTGTTTATTGCAAGACGGTTATTCATTTAAATCGAAGAATAATGGTTGTTCTATTTATATGAGTAACATCTTTTATGGTCATGCACTTATTGTGAATGGTTTATTTCTTGTAAATCTCGAAAGGGATGAAACACACATCCATAACATTGAGGCTAAGAGATGCAAAGTAGATAGTGGTAATACTACTTATTTGTGGCACTGTCGTCTAGGTCATATTGGTGTAAAACGCATGAAGAAACTCCATTCTGATGGACTTTTGGAGTCTCTTGATTTTGAATCATTTGACACATGCGAACCATGCCTCATGGGCAAGATGATCAAAACTCCGTTCTCCAGTATGATGGAGCGAGCAACGGACTTGTTGGAAATCATACATACCGATGTATGCGGACCGATGAGTGTTTCGACGCGCGGTGGATATCGCTATTTTCTCACTTTTTCCAATGACTTAAGTAGATATGGGTATATCTATTTAATGAAACATAAATCTGAAACATTTGAAAAGTTCAAAGAATTTCAGAATGAAGTGGAGAACCATCGTAACAGAAAGATTAAGTTTCTGCGATCCGATCGTGGAGGTGAATATTTGAGTTATGATTTTCTCACGCATCTTAAAGCAAGCGGAATCGTTTCGCAACTCACGCCACCCGGAACACCACAGCGCAATGGTGTGTCTGAACGCCGGAATCGAACCTTATTAGATATGGTCCGATCAATGATGTCTCTTACTGATTTGCCGTTATCATTTTGGGGTTATGCATTAGAAACCGCTGCATTCACTTTAAATAGGGCACCATCTAAATACGTTGAGAAACACCGTATGAACTGTGGTTTGGTGCTAAACCTAAGTTGTCGTTTCTTAAAGTTTGGGGATGCGAAGCTTACGTCAAGAAGTTGATGCCGGACAAGCTCGAACCCAAAGCGGAGAAATGCGTCTTCATAGGATACCCTAAGGAAACTATTGGGTATACCTTCTATCACAGAACCGAAGGCAAAGTGTTTGTCGCAAAGAACGGTTCCTTTCTTGAGAAGGAGTTTCTCTCGAAAGAAGTGAGTGGGAGGAAAGTAGAGCTAGACAAGGTTATTGAACCTTCTCTTGAATTGGAGAGTAGCACAGCACCTGAAATTGTTCCAGTGCCGCCTGCACCAACAATAGAGGAAGCTAATGACAAGGATCATGAAGCTTCGGACGATGCTGCTACTGAACGTCGTAGGTCGACAAGGTCGCGTGCCCCTCCTGAGTGGTACGGCAACCCTGTCTTGACTGTCTTGTTGGTAGAAGACAGTGAACCTACGAACTATGAGGAAGCAATGATGAGCCCAGACTCTGAGAAATGGCTAGAAGCCATGAAATCCGAATTGGGATCCATGAGCGAAAACCAAGTATGGACTTTGGTGGACCCTCCTAGCAACCGAAAGGCCGTTGAGTGCAAATGGATCTTCAAGAAGAAAACGGACGCGGATGGTAATGTTACCGTCTATAAAGCACGGCTTGTCGCGAAAGGTTTTCGGCAAGTTCAAGGTGTTGACTACGATGAGACTTTCTCTCCCGTAGCGATGTTTAAGTCCATTCGGATTTTATTAGCAATTGCTGCGTTTCATGATTATGAAATATGGCAGATGGATGTCAAGACTGCGTTCCTCAATGGCAACATTGATGAAGAGTTGTATATGATGCAACCCGAAGGTTTTGTCGATCCTAAGGATGCTGATAAAGTGTGCAAACTTCAGCGTTCCAGTTATGGACTAAAGCAAGCATCTCGGAGTTGGAACCTTCGTTTTGATCAAGTGATCAAGAGCTTTGGATTTGTTCCAAATTGCTACGAAGCTTGTATCTACAAGAAAGTGAGTGGGAGCTCGGTGACATTTCTGGTACTATATGTGGATGACATATTGATTATCGGAAATGACATTAACATGCTTAACGATGTGAAGAGTTATTTGAACAAGTGTTTTTCAATGAAATACCTAGGTGAAGCTGCTTATATATTGGGCATCAAAATCTATAGAGATAGACAAAGACGCCTGATAGCTTTAAGCCAGAGTACATACCTAGACAAAGTTCTGAAAAGGTTTAGAATGGATAAGGCAAAGAAAGGTTCAGTGCCTATGTTGTCAGGTAAGATATTGAGCAAGGCTCAGTGTCCAGCTACGGTAAATGATAGGGAAGCTATGAGCAAAGTGCCTTATGCCTCGGCCATAGGTTCTATCATGTATGCCATGCTGTGTACTAGACCAGATGTGTCCAATGCTCTTAGTTTGACGAGCAGATATCAAAGTGATCCAGGAGTGGAACACTGGACAGCCGTGAAGAACATCCTAAAGTACCTAAATAGGACTAAAGAAATGTTCTTAGTCTATGGGGGTGATGAACAGCTCGTCGTAAAAGGTTACGTCGACGCTAGTTTTGACACCGACAAGGATGATTCTAAATCTCAGACAGGATACGTGTATATTTTGAATGGAGGAGCTGTGAGCTGGAGAAGCTGCAAGCAAAGCGTGATCGCGAGATCTACAGTAGAAGCGGAATACATGGCTGCTGCAGAAGCGTCAAGTGAAGGAGTTTGGATCAGGAACTTCATCATTAAGCTTGGCGTGGTTCCAAGTGCATTGGACCCACTGGAGATATTGTGTGACAACACTGGCGCCATAGCACTCGCTAAGGAACCAAGATATCATCCAAAGACCAAGCATATCAACCGCAAGTTTCATATAATCCGAGATTATATAGCAGATGGAGATCTGAAGATTAGCAAAGTACATACAGATCTGAATGTCGCAGATCCATTGACTAAACCTCTTCCACGTGTAAAACATGATCATCACCTCAGTGCCATGGGTGTGAGATTGTTGCCAAATGTAAACTAGATTATTGACTCTAGTGCAAGTGGGAGACTGTTGGAATTATGCCCTAAAGGCAATAATAAAGATGTTATTATTATAATTCTTGTTCATGGTAATGTTTATATTCCATGCTAGAATTGTATTAAGCGGAAACTTTAATACTTGTGTGGTTTGTGAACAACACCGTGTCCCTAGTACGCCTCTATGGACTAGCTCATTGATTAATGATGGTTAAGGTTTCCTAACCATGGACATGAGTTGTCGATTAATAATTAGATCATATCATTGGGAGAATGATATGATGGACAGACCCAAACTAAGCGAAGCAATTAGATCGTGTCATCGTGTTCATCTTTGCGAAGCTTTTCTTATGTCAAATATTGTATTCCTTAGACCATGAGATAATACAACTCCCTGGTATCGGAAGAAAGCTTTGAGGTCATCAAACGTCATCCTATGAGAGGGTGATCATAAAGGTGTCTCTCAGGTGATCGGAAAGTACCTGTTGGGTTGTATGTATCGAGATGGGATTTGTCCCTCCCAAGTCGGAGAGATATACTTCGGGCCCACTCGGTAATCGATATCAACACCGCTTGCAAGCATGTGGTTAAGGAGTTAATCACAAAGTGATATCGGATTACGGAACGAGTAAAGTACTTGCTGTGAACGAGATTGAACTAGGTATGACGGTACCGACGATCAAATCTCGGGCAAGTAAATTATCGCGAGACGAAGGGAATATATATATATGGTATTGATTGAATCCTGGCATCGTGGTTCATCCGATATGATCATCGATGAATGTGTGGGAGTCAATATGGGTTTCCAGACCCCGCTGTTGATTATTGATAGAAGATCATGTCTGCATATTCTCGAACCCGAAGGGTCACACACTTAACGTGTCTCGACGCTAGGATAGATTGGATAATTGGTTTATGAGTTTTTGTTCGGAGTCTCGGATGGGATCCGGGACATCACGAGAGGTTCCGGAGTGGTCCGGGGAATAAGATTCATATAAGGCAGTGCAGTTTTTGGAGTTCGGAATTGTTCCGGGTTAATCGGTATTGTACCAGAAGCTTCTAGAACCTTCCGGAAGGAGACCAACGTGGCCCCACCTTCCGGGAGGGGGCATGGGCCTATGAGGGAGTGCCCTGGCCGCATTGGGCCAGGGGCACAAGGCCCCATAGGGCCCAGCCGGCCAAGAAGGGATAAACCCTAATTGGACCTTCTAGAAGGGGGGGTTTCCTTGCCCCCCACTCTTCCTCCTTGGCCGCCGGTTTTGGACTTGGGGAAGGGCTAGGGATGCCGCCCACCCCTCTATATAAAGAGGGCTGGGGGTGCACCACCCCCCGACACCTTCCCCTCAAGCCAGTCGCCCTGCTGTCCTCCTCTCTCTCTCCCTCCCGACTGCATGTAGGCGAAGCCCTGCTGCAGAAACTCTCCACCAATTGCACCGCACCGTCGCGTTGTAGATCCAACCCATCTCTCCACCATACTTGCTGGAACAAGGAAGGAGGAGACGTCGAGGTGCTGCACGTGTGCATCTCACGGAGGCATCGCCACTTGTGGTGCTAGATCGGATCGGATCGCGGGGAGGAGAAGCGAGTACAAATACATCACCCACATTCCGACGAACGTTCCGCTGTGCGAATCTTCAAGGGTATGAAGATCTAATCCAATCTCTCTCGTTGTTTGCATCTCCTAGATTAGATCTTGGCTTCCCTATGTTCGCATCCGTAGAAAATTTTGATTTACTATGCCGCGAAACCCTTCAAAACTTGCTGATGTTCTACAAACCTCTACACTTGGAGGCCCAACAACTATCTATAAGAATAGAAGTGCGTAGACATCAAGCTCTTTTCTGCCGCCGTTGCCGGGGAGGTTTTGGTCCTTTTACCTTCCTCCACGTCAAGCTCCATCAAAGGTATTTTCTGGCGCCATTGCCGGGAAGGAAAGGTAAAAGGCACTCACACATGTTACCCCACAGCAACAGCAAGCCAGAAAGCTATATTCTGGCGCCGTTGCCGGGGAGGTAAGGTAAAAGGTACTCACATCCTCCGGTGTGAGTGCTCGAAGTTATTTTCTTTAGATTCTGCAGTTTTGTCTTTTTGTTTCTTGTTTTCACTAGTTAGGCTTAATGGAAAACAACAAAAAAATTAGAGAGCTTTATAAACTCTATCTTGAGTTAGGACATGAAGTGTTTGAAAAGAAAATTTAAAAACCTATGGAACTTTATTTGCATGTTAATAGCAATGTTATTAGTATGAACTCTTTGGACACCATTATTGTTAATGCTATGGAAACGTCTAAGCTTGGGGAAGCTAGTTTTTATGAAAATGATATTTTTAGTTCCCCAGCTTTGGAAGATAGCTATTCTATTGCTTATGATGATACCAAACCTCCAATATATGATGATTACAATGATAAATATGATATTTTCAGTCCACCTACTATTGAGGAGAAAATTAATTATGATTACAATATGCCTCCTATATTTGATGATTATGGTGATGAGAATAACAATGATAGCTATTTTGTTGAATTTTCTCCCACTACCATTAATAGGAATGACTATGCTTATGTGGAGAGTAATAATTATCATATGCATGTGGCTCATGATAAGAATGTTTTATGTGATAGTTATATTATTAATTTTATTCATGATGCTACTAAAATTTATTATGAGAGAGGGAAACATGGTCTTATGTATCTTAACAATATTAAGTTTCTCTTCTTTATGTTGAAAATTTTGAAGTTGCATTTGTTTTGCTTTCCTATGCTTGTTGCTTTGTGTTTTCATGACTTGTTTCTCTACAAGATTCTTATGCATAGGAAGTGATTAGACTTAAATGTGTTTTGAATTTGCTTCTTGATGCTCTCTTTTACATCAATTCATATTTCTTATGTGAGCATCTTCTCAAACTATCAAGCCTAACTTAAAGGCGTTAAAGAAAAGTACTTGTTGGGAGATAACCCAAGCGTTTTCTTGAGTCTTCGGAGTTATTACTTCTGTAATGACCTCTCCTTATCCTTTTTGTTTTTTTGTGCCTATAATGACCTCTAATGAGAGGGAAGTAAAATTTGGGGAGTTGTTGTCCCGAAACAGATTTCTGTCCTCCACCATAAAAATTCGTGAGGAGTCTCTGTAAGTCGGATTGAGCTGAAAATTTACGAATAAATCCCACACTATGTTAGATAACTTTTGGTAGTTCAACACTTTTTTATTTGAGCAACAAAAGGTCTTCGAAAAAATCGGTTTCTACCTGCTGGTCTGTTTTAACAAATTTCTGCCATTATTTGCATTTGCTTCTTATTGATTCTTTTTGGTTTTTTTTTGGGAAATTGAGCTTTTTGAAGGAGTTGCTACAGTAGCTTGTGTCTTTAGTGAAAGTTTTGCTGTTTTGAAACTAAACCCAAAGGTCTATTATCTTTTGAATACACTAATGTTGCTAATGAAGATTGTGTGAAGTTTTGTATGAAGGAAAATTTGCAGGTGTAGAGAAAGAATGATGTAATGAGATGAAGAATGGACAAAAGCTCAAGCTTGGGTATGACACCCCGTGTCACCCCAAGAAATATTCAACAGGTACAAGCGTCAAAGCTTGGGGATGCCCAAGGCATCCCCTTCTTCATCAATAAAAATCTCAGGTCTTTCTAGACACTTTGTTTTTATTGTTTCATGCATTGTTGTGTTGTTCTTGGAGCATCTTAGTTTTATTTTTTGGTTTTTGTTTGCTTAGTTTGCTTGATTAAGTTGGTTGGTTACACCACACTTCTTTTGGAGAGAGACACACTCTGTTTCCATTGCCTAGAACACTCTAGTTTTCACTCTTATTGTTTTGTGTGTGTTCACTTTTGCTAGCACTGCGTTCAGCCTTAGTTTTCTTGTACTTTCAGCTTAGAACTTTTTAGTTCTTCTTTTTGGATTTGTGAGACAAGCTCACTGATCTTTATTGATTATTATCTTTGTGATTTGTTTCAAATAAGTTGTTTGGTGTTGGAAAAGAGTAGGAAGCTTATGCTTAAGTGGTACAAAAGGGTGCTTCTTTGACTGTGACTTAGACTTTATCATGTCATGCTAGATGTTGTTTTGATCTTATGCTTAGTGATTATTGCTATAGCATGACTTGTTCCAAACAATTGGGATTGCTTAGTGTGCCTTGAAGGAATCATGCGTTGTTTTAGCATACAAACGCATAGTATTGTGGTATTCTCCTTTGATGCTTTGTTTGGGTTGATTTGGCACATGCTCACACCATGTTATGACTATGAACAAGTCACCATAGCCTCTATGATCATTTAGTCTTTGACTTGTAGTACCACTTTATGCTTTGATTAGTAATGTTTTGTTGCTCTGCATGATTATGACCATTATTGCTCTCTTAGTTGGTTATTCCCAGTCTTTTGCTAGCCTCCGCTTGTATGATTAAGCTCTACTCATGCTTCCAACTCCCAAGAAACCAAGTTATTCCAAAGTGTCCACTATAAATTCCTATGCATGGTGTGTTACACCATTCCAAGTATATTCTTGTTTTCAGCTATCTTCCAATTAAAAACTATTTTGTTATGTGAAAACTTAGTGATTAAAGCCCTCACAAACTTGATGGCACACTTTATATTCTTTGCCCCTAATAAACTTGAACCATTGTGTCGTCTATGTTGTATATGCTTGCACTTATACGTTGGAATTATCAGAACCGTGCTGTCACGGGGAATGTTTTCAACATTGCACTTGTACTTTGTACTCAGTTGATATCATGCTCTTTTGTCTATGGATGTCACCAGTGTGAAATAAAGAGGGAACTTGTAAGTCCATGGAGTTTGTATTTTGTGTTAGAGAAACGCCTGGGCCGCTAGCCTAAGCCATGCCTAATCATGGTGGAAACTTGCAGCATCACCATAGTGAGCTATCTATGAAGCATCCTCAGTAAAAAGCTATGCACATAGTAAATAAGAAGCTATGCACATAGTAAATAAAAAGCTATGCACATAGTAAATAAAAAGATCGTTGGGGCAAAGTCTTGAGTTTATGTTGTGCAGGTTTCCACGTTGCTTGCAACACTTGTGTGACGTTCGATAACCTCGGTTTCTTACTGAGAGAAGACTTGTTGTTGTGCTGCATCACACCTTGCTCTTAGAGTTTCCTGACCAAGTGCACCTACATCAACTAGGCGCATCAACACGCGCCACCTCCGCTGGACACCGCCCGCCGCCGCCGATCGTCGTTGCCGCCGCCTCGGCCTGGTTCTCTTCCTCTTCCTTGTTTTGGCGTCTTTGTCGCATGGAGGAGATCTTCACCAACGCCCATAGCAACTCCTTCTACCCCATCTAGATCCAATCTTGACGGACGACGGAGTGCTGCCAGATCTTCATCAACAAGTTCCCGCTTCGTCCGCAAGTTCTTGATCTCGCCTCAATGCAGTGTTGTTCTCATTGCACATGTGGATACCGGTGGAGGTGTGACACTTGGAGCACTAGTTCTTAGGAGCCGTCCGTGGGATAATACATCTCCTCATGACTCGCTAAGGCTTGTTGCGGGGATCAACGCACGATCAACCTCGTCATCGACAAACTTCCGCTAGTTCGATCAATGAGGGTATGTTCCATTACCTCACCCTTGAATTGGATCTTGGTTATGCGCTAGAATTTTTTTGTTTTCCGTAGCGATTTTCCCAACAGTATCACACTCTTATCATCCCCTGGCTTGCAAGTTTAAATTTGATCATATCATTATTTATTTGGGTTGCACTTAATACTTTCTCTCCGCTAAGCTTATTATCCTATAGACTTTATTCCCATGCTAGTGTCACTATTATAGATTTGACTTTTGAATATTATCCATCAGTTTGAAAAGAACAACTAGTGGACAAAACTCTTTTGATTTTAGAACTTGAGAAAACATATTTACGATGACTTTGTTGTCTCGTATTCGTCTTAAGGATAATCTTAGATGTACTCAACCCCACATATCTTAATAAAATTGACTTGATATCACTTTTGAAAAAGAATTGTTTGATAGAACGGATAGTTTTTGGTAATTCATACTATGCCAACAACCTTTT
The DNA here is from genome assembly GCA_916181665.1 of Avena sativa. Classification (NCBI taxonomy): domain Eukaryota; kingdom Viridiplantae; phylum Streptophyta; class Magnoliopsida; order Poales; family Poaceae; genus Avena; species Avena sativa. The sequence continues at coordinate 386,257,370 of OV702297.1, read as the reverse complement.
ACTTCATGAATTTCAAGTAAGAGATTGATTTATGTGTGTCTCACAAAACTGTCGTACTCGATGGAGAGCTGACAACTCGACTAGCCAATGAACGATCCACCAGAGTTAATTCTCAGATTTCGGCTATGAGTTGATCATACATCTATATCTTAAATGCTATGATGAGTAAAATTATCGGCGCTCTCATGGCTCTACGTCACAAGCAAATATTGCATCCCCAAACGGCTCAATTGTGCTTACAATATACATATTTATGCATGGTGTCCCGTTACCAAAGAGTCGAACTTCTTGAAAAATAAGGAAAAATATTTAAGTGTTGGAGAGCCACGGATTTTGAAGTGGGTGTTAATGAGTTACTCTATTATTTTATCTCTTTTGACATTATTACTTGGACACCCTTAATTTTGACAAAGCACTCTATGCTTAAAATGTTTTACTCTCATAAAAGGAGAGGAACTAAAGATTTTGATTTGCAGCCTAGCTAAATTCTTGATACTTGTTTTGATTTTAAAGTTTATTTGCTAGCAATTTATATGTGGCTAGGAGCGAGTTTAGGTTCAACCATTCAAATTTTTGTTATCGTGTTTAAGGTTGCATGAATTGTGAAGGTAAAATGTGACATCCCCTCAAACTTGTAAATTCTTCTACTCAAATTGACTCTATGATATCATTCTTTATCACTTTGTCACTCGAGGGCGAGTAACAACTAAGATTGGGGGAGTTGATAGCTCCCAATTTGATCATATTTTAGCCAACTTTAATTCTTAGTTTCTGTTTGTTTTCGATGGTTTTCACCTTTCAACTAACGCTAATTTTGTGAAAACAAAGGAACATTGTTATTTATGATGAATTTCAGGTGTCGAACACTTTTGGAACGATTTTAGGCCATTTATGATCTCAATGGAGGAAATCAAGCAAAACTTCAATGATCTTAATGGAGGAAATCAAGCAAAACTTCAAGGACCAACCATACAAGCACAACCAGCTTGTACCGCGCGCCCATACCACATGTCCACGCCTTCGCCTAGTCAAACAGATCAACTTTCATGAAGGGAGAAACACGAGAAAGACCACTGAAAAACAGAAGACATCAACCGCCATTCATTTAGAAGAGAGGAAGAGGAGATCCGGAGAAGAAGAATAAGCTTTTCAATCTGATATGAGATCTTCAACCTCTAAACCATCCATTCCACCATCATTCCCCTTGTGTAAGAGAGAGAGAGAGAGAGAGAGAGAGAGAGAGATCTTCGCACTTGTAATATTAGAGTTTGCAACTCTATTCAAACTAGGATTCCTAATTAATTCCATCCTCCCTTGTATTGTGGCTTGCTATGGTAATATCGAGATGAACCATATATGACTGTGTTATTCTCCTATCATATGCGAATAAATCCCCATAGGCGTGGGAGATGTAGGGGATTGTGAGATGTGATGTGCCTATCCATTATTCCATCCATACGCAATTGTTGATATTATTATTTTGTGCAAGAATGATTATATATGTCATGTGTAATGCTTGTTATCTAATTTAAGGGTCCAGGTAACATAATCTAGAGAACCACATAAACAAGAACTTATTTACTAGAGAATTAGAGACATCCGAGTGACATGGCTGCTATCAAAGAGGATCTAGTATAACTCGAGAAAAACAAGGAACCATAGAGCATAAAGCCTTGATTCTGTCTCATGACCTTAAATGTTGCGCTGACCATGACTAGTGGCAATAGGCAAAAGAATTATGGGTGTTATAAGTGAAATGATACAGATGTCGCCTAGAGGGGGGTGAATAGACGGTTTAAAACTTTTACGAGAGTGGCTCAACAAAGGCGGAATTAAACTAGTGTTTACTTTGTCAAGCACAAAACCTGAAACAATTAGGGTTCACCTATGTGCACAAACAACTCATGCTAAGCAAGACAAGAAACTATGTGATAGAAAGATATAGACTTCAAGCACGAAGGCTATCACAAAGTAATGTGCATAAGTAAGAGCTCGAGTATAGAGATAACCGAGGCACACGGAGACGACGATGTTTTACCGAGTTCCTACCAACATGGAGTATGTCTCATTTGGAGAGGGGGTGGTATCAAACCACCAATGCCACAAAAGGCCTCCCTTGTTCTCCTATGAATCTCACACCAACAGGATTGATCCACACTTCCACTATCGGTGCACTTGTCAGTGGCAATCCGGAACCTCTCACAAGGTTGGGGCACTTCTCCACAAACTCAATTGGAGGCTCCCAACAAACAAGTTTGGGTAAAGCTCCACAACTTAATTGGAGGCCCCAAGTAATCCACAAACCCACAAAATAACCGAACCGTCTAGGGTTCCAAGAACCCAAGAGTAAAAATCTTCTCAACTTTCACTCAATCGAATCCTCACCGAGAACTCAAACCAATGCACCAAATGCAATGGCAAGAACACAAGAAGTGCTCAAGTCCTTCTCTCCCAAATTACACCAAATCTATAAAAGCTTATGGGTAAATAAGATATGAATAACAATGGAGGAAATCCACAAAAGACTTCAAGATCTAGATCCCAATATGTTCCCCTCACTTATAGGAGAGATTGATTGGTGGGGTTGTAGATCTAGATCTCCTCTTTCAAATACCTCAAGTATATGCAAGAATCATAGGAGGGATTGAGAGGAAGCAAGCTTCAAGTGGTCAAAATGGTGGGGGGAAACTTGTAAGCGAGCTTGGGAACCATTGGGTAAGAAGGGCCCCTTAAATAGGCCCATAGAAATCCAACCGTTAGGCCCAGTAATTGCCCGGTCCGGAGTCTCCGGACTGGGACCGGAGTCTCCGGTGTATCTAGGCCAAACATGGACATACTAGAAGCCATACTAGACACGGTCCGGAGATAGACCGGAGATTTAGTCCGGAGTCTTCGGTCTTAAAAAACTGGCAGAAAGACCAATACGAAAACAACCATAACTTTTGCATTCAGACTCCAATTTTGATGATCTTGGGATCATTTTAAAGAGGACAATAAGCTCTACAAGATCATACCGAAAAACATCATAGTACAACAAGTTAGGATAGAACCAAATGATGAAAGGTTTGACCTCTCTCAAAAGACGAACCAGTAAAACCTCCAACATCGAAAACTCAATAGAGAATGCACATAAAATCCATTTTCGATGAACTAGAGCTTGTCATGGAGATTAACACAAGCTCTAAATCCTCTCATGTATAAGAACCAAATAAGAACCAAGAAAGATGATGCCAAGTATGCAAAGGTTTGAGCTCTCACCAAGGGATACGATCAAGTTAATCACTCGAGAGCCCCTCTTGATAATACGATTATCTATCCTATAAACCGGTCTCCCCAACTAACATCACGAGACCGGTAAGAAATAAACCCTATAAAAATCATACCTTTGCCTTGTGCATATTCCACTGGATCTTGATGTAGACAATCTTGTCCTTCTTAAGATGGAGCATCTTTCTTGATTGCTCTTGCACGCACTCGCTTGATGAAGACTTGCAAGTTGCTCCCCCATACAACATGGGAAAAAATTACTTTGACCTTATCTTCATTGATCCATGGTCACTGAGGATGGCAAGCTTCAAGCATGATATCTTCTAGATATGGCACATCTTTAGCTTGCACAACATTTCTTCTAATTCCATTTGGATGATGTCTTGAAGATACTCATGAGGAACTCTATGTTTTTCTTCAAGACACCCTTGATCTTATTTTCTTTATTCTTCTTCTTCATTTATTATTTATTTATTATGTTGGTGTCTTGAAGATACACACGAGGTATCACTCCATCTTATTCTTCAAGACACACTTGCTATAGGCCCAACTCTCACTTGACTAATCTCCGGGTCACTCTTGAAACCTTAGTGAACACTTGATCTTCTTCACTTTCTTCTTCTTGTTGTTTATTTCTTCTACCTTGAAGCCAACAAATGCTCCAAGAGATGCCAATGGAAAATTCCTACAATTGTAACTCAATGCAAACATTAGTCCATAGAGACTATCATTAATTACCAAAACCACACATGGGGGCCCACATGCTCTTTCAAGAAGAATCCACCCGGAGGATTCTTGTCTAATAATGGGTTGCTTGCCTACTTGCACAACTATATGAAGGATTAGGATTATGTATCCCATTTATTCCATTTGGCATATTTAATATCATCATGAACCGAGTCTCTCTGCGCCTAATCCTTCATCTTCAGGAACTTCAAACAATCTTCGTACTTTTTTACTTTTATGGTATTTACATTATGTTCAAACTCCCATTTACACTCAAACCTACTCTCCACCCTTTCACCTTCGATACTTGCAGTCAATTCACTCAAGACTTGTGAAACCTTGGGTGTAACAAAAACACCGTTGATAAAAACTTGTTGAGGCTCTTTGTTGGGATCGATATAAAAAACAAAAGTTATACTTCCATGAAAACATTCTTAAAAAACAAACTTGTGCTCTTGCATACATCAGACACCACTGCCTCATGTGAGATACCCTCGACCAAGTTTTTCAACTTGAGCCATCTGGCCAGGAACTTCTCTGAGGTTTATTCCATCTTATGAATGCAGCGTGCTAGATCTACTATGTTGATGAAACCAACAAAGTGAGATTCGAGGGATCGGGTCCCTACTAGGAGATCCTCCTTGATGACCCACAAGTATAGGGGGTGTATCGCAGTACTTTCAATAAATAGGAGTGTCGATCCCAACGAGGAGCAGAAGGTGTTGACTAGTGGTATGGAGCAGGACATCTCTATAAATACTTAGCAAACGGATTTTTAGGGGTTTTATAATAAAACAACAAAACAAAGTGCAAGTAATAAAGACAAAGAACAAACGCAGCAAGTGGCCCAATCCTTTCTTAGCAAAGGACAAGCCGGTGGAAATACTTATAAGGACCAAACGTTCTCGAGGACACGTGGGAATTCTGTCAAGTGCTTTCGCTTCAAATAGCTAAGTACTCTTCTTTGGTGTTGTAAGTGTTGTGTGGGTGGACCTGTGCTAATGTACCGACCTTACTTGGACTAATACATACTTGTGATTAAACCCCCTGCAAGCATCCGCAACTATAGGAAAGTAATTAAGATATAAACTTAACCACAACCTTAAACTCTGAGATCCTACACCCCCTTGTGCAAAGGTGTCCTAACGGGGGTTCAGGTTTCTATCACTCCGGCAATGCCACAATTAGTAGCCAAATACACAATGCATTCCCCTAGGCCCATAAATGGTGAAGTAGCATGTAGTCGACGTTCACATGACACCACTAGAAGAATAGCACCACAACTTAAATACTAAACCATTGAATAATAACTCAACACAAGTCCACTACTAACAACATGACTTCTCCCATGTCCTCAAGAACTAAACGAACTACTCACAAGACATCATATGGATCAAGATCAAAGATGATATGGTGATGAATAACAATCTGAACATAAACAATAATACAATGGTTCCACTCACAAGCATCAACTACAATAGTAATCAACACCGGGAAAGTTTCCCCTAAGAACTAATGCAAGATCCAACACAATTGTTACAGTGGGATGGAGTGGTGATGATGGTGCTGGTGGAGATGATGGTGTGGATGATGATGATGATCCTGATGAAGTCTAGCTTGATGACGGTGTTGATGGTGATGACCCCTCTCCGAGAAGGAATTTCCCCGGCAGAAATCTGTCTACCGGAGAGCTCTTTCTCTCTCGGTGTTTTCCGCCCTGCAGAGGCGGCGAAAATCTTTCTGTGGTTGCTCCCCTAGTATTACGGTTCCGAGAGGAAGATATAGGTGAGAGGGTGGAGTCGGAGGCCGGCCAGGTGGACCACACCTGCCCTAGGAGCGGCCCAGGGGGACCCACGCCTAGGGGGGTGTGGGCCCCTGTGGTCCAGCTACGCCTCCCCTTCTGGCTTCCTTCGTCTTCTGGGAAAAATATAATTTTTCAATATTTTTCTAGAATTTTTCTGATCTTCATGAAATTGCATCAAAACACCTCTTTTTCCATCAGAAACCTGACTCTGGCAGTCCATCCTCCAAGAATCATCCAACATGCAAAAACAGAGGAAAAGACATAAGTAACACCTCATAATAAGACATATCAATGAATAGAGGCAAATTATGATATAGAATGGTGATGAAATTTGACGTATCACTCCTCCGATCCGACGTCCGCCTCAATCTCCACCTTTTGGGTAGGTTGTTTTTTAGAGATTAGAAATCTGCAGGCTCCACGGACATATGGGATCTAGATTTTGCCTCCACCTAGATCTCTGCCTCTAGGGCAGGCTGGGTGGGCTCAGATTTCTCAGAGATCTGGAGTTCTGCTACCTCCACGGATAAATTGGATACACATCTTGCTTCCACCGATGTCATCTCCATTGGGGTGGGTTGGGTGGGCTTCATTGTCGGTCTGAATCCAAGAGGACCGGCAAAGCCGATGAAGATGTGGATGTCTCCAATGGGTTGGTGACATAGTTGTTAGACAGAACCCAAGTCTTGTCGTTGGGAGCAATAGGGAGGCTGTCGGCGTACATAACATGACCGATGGCGATGTTTTTGCCGATTCCTGCAAAGTCGGATGCCGCCCGTATCCGAGCTCTTGGGGCCGCTTGCCCCATGGTGGGCGCCAATTTTTTCCATAATGGTGACAGGTACGCCATGAGGGGTTCCTCAAGGCATGGAAATAAAGGGGTGTCAGACGTAAGGATGTTTGGGATGGTGAGCACATAGGTTTACCCAGGTTCAAATCAGGCTGTGGTGGTCGGATCCTACTCCTGCTATCAAACCACTATAATTGGCAAAGTCGGAGGTTACAGAGGGTTTGAGATTGGTTCTCCTATGCGAGTATGAGATTGATCGTGTCCTAAAGGCTTCCCATAGGCCAGCTTATATAGTCATCCGTCCTAGGGCTTACAGGGAGAAATCTACATAGCTACGATATAGATTATAACATTGTCAGTAACTACTACATCTTCCACTCTAAGTTTTATAGTATCGGGTCCAAGTCAGTAACTTATCTGGGCACTCTCGTAGCCGTATGGGTCTCCGTCTATCACGTTGACTGGCTTCCCGTGGAGTCATAAGCTCTAACCACAAGTGGGCCACCTTGGTATTCGAGTATAAAGACTAGTCGTGGGTATATATGGAAAGTATAACCCCGATAGGGGCGAGTAAGAGAGTCTACAGGGTGAGGTTAATAATAAGGTTGATGCGGGTTCATTTTTCATTTCGTAAGGGGAAATTGCAAAAATTGTTGGGAATATTCCCTAGAGGTAATCATGTATGATGATATTTCCCATTGTATTCATAAAGATATTAAGTTGTCCTTGTATAAACATCTGATGTGTATCATTGAATATATGATTTAGTTGTGGAACTATACATTCATGTTGTTTATACTAAATATCCTTGTCCATTGAGGTTGTGCTGGATACACAACTTAGAACAATGTGAAAGTCGGCAGATGACTAGGTTCCACTTGTCATGGGCATGGAGATGCCATTCTGACTTACACAGATTCGCCTAAAGAGTTTAGCGAGTCAGATTGACCCATATTGAGATACAACAAACAAGTCATCATTTGTATGTCTCAATCAATGTAATCCTTATACCTGAGGTTGTTGCACAATCCGAGTTGAGGATCACCGACTTAGATTCTATCAAACGATGATCCATAAGTGGGCAGTTATAAAGGCAGAGTTCGGGTCGACTGAGAATCAAGCTGCGTGATATGAATAACCACGATGGGATTTTGCCCCTCCACTTGGAGAGATATTCTCTGGGCCCTCTCGGACGATATGATTTGGAAAGCATGGCCATACACGACTCGGTTAAGTGTTAACCGAGGCGATCGACTAAGAGTTAGTCGGATGAATACTTATCTTGGATCGAGAAGAGAGTAAGACTATTTAAGGGATGGCAATTATTTGCCTATAGTCTGACAAGGTATATCGTGAGGCAAAAGGGACTCGGACGTAAGTCGCATTGAAAAGGCATGTCGTCAATACTCTTTGGTACTTGGGAATCGGCATGTTCTGCTAGGAGCCGTTACCGATTGATCGATTGAGAGTCGGACTCTAATCATGTCCATGTTACCATGAGCCTATGGGGTCACACACTTAAGAGCGGGAGCAAGTTCGGATTGGATCTGAACCGCAAATCTGTTTGGGTTGGACCTGAACCGGATATGGACTGAGTCACTTAGTCGTACTCACAGTGACTAATATTATATGAGCTTTAGTGAATGGGCCACAAGTGTATGGATCCCACTTTCACTCCCTATATATAGTGGGGCGCAGAGACCCAGGAGTGTTAAAGGTTAGGTCATTCCATGCGTTGGAAACCCTAGCTCCACAATAGTCCTGCCGCCATACTGGACCTAGCAGTCCACCGCCGACGCTCATCCTCGTACGTGTGGATACCAGCAATGGTGTTGTATGATCCACGACAATCGGGATCAGATCAGATCGTGAGGACTGCACTGCATCAACAGATGTGCTACATCAGTAATCCGCAACTTTGTGTCTAGTGGTAATCCTCGTGGCCTTCTACCTCAGCTAGATTTTGGGTTAAACGCGTACGGAAAAAAGTTTTATTTTTCTCCTTGTGGCCCAACAGTGGTATCAGAGCAATAGCTTCTGGTTTTAGGCTCGATATCTCGCATATGTGATATGCGGTTGGCTGTAGATTGGATCTATGTGCTGTTTTGGTGGTCGATCTATGAGATAGATCGGTTTTATACGAGGTTGATTGGATAAACTATACTTGGTGAAATGGATGATCTAGTTTTCGTGATCATATTGCTGAGGTCGTGGAATGACATACCTCTACCGGTCGGTTTCCGCCATCGAGGTAGACTATGACACGTAAATCTAGATGCGATGATCGAAGACCAAAAGAGTTTGATCGAATCGGAGTACATAACGGATTTGGGTAAAATTGTTTTATCCAATGAATAAATTCATGGAATGTATATGAGATCTACGTTTCTGGAAAAATCGTCGGGCGCTGCCCGTCCCCTGTCGTTGCGCCTTAGATCTTGTTGCGAGTTTCACAACGCTGGTAGATATTGTATCTATGCATAACTTATTTTTGCATGAAGTTGTGAATGGTATGGTTCATGTGTATGTGATGTATGTGTGTAATTCATACGTGATCTGTGAATCACGGTTTTGTCAGCCAACTGGAGCCTAGGTGCTGTAATTTTATTGTATAACGACCTGTGTGTCAGATTCTCTATGTAATTTACTTTACTAAGCTAGTGTAGTTGCTTGGAGAATCCGGATGGCATGCAAGTCGATGTACATGTCGGTGACATGGAGTAAGACAACAAGTGACAAGAGTTGGCACGAGTTGGATTGCGGGCTTTGTGGATATGGAGATCGCCATGCAGAGAGCCATACCATTTCACACTATAATTGTTTTATTTTGTGTTATTGTTATTTCTCTGTTTTACCTATATTAGATAGTCAGTAAAATTCAATCCCTCAAAGAAGGTCTAGTAGGTTTTCCCGCCGGTGTTTGCACCATCACAAGTCGGACATTTTTGGTAGTGGGCTCATAAAATTGAGGTGCTGCCAATTATTTTCGACTAGGTGGGTTCGAATCAGACTCTTACAGAAGAAACACTCGGTAAGCTAGATGGGTCTATCACAACGGTTGTGGGACTCGAGGAAAAGTTGGACGGGAGCCGGGGCATGTAATATGACCCGACCAACATGAGTCGTATGAGATACTGACAAGAAGTTGTCTACCTAGATCACTTGGTGGCTAGCGGTGATGCTAAATATCACTAGCCAACTTGCTTATTTAGGATCCTGAATCACTAAGTAACCATCGGAGGGGTGTTGAGCATAAGTATTAAAATGTTTAATATGTTGCTCTTTTATGAATACATGTCTTAAGTGTTTTGCATATTTTATGTTGTAGATCATGGCACCAAGTAACAGTCACCCTCAGATATCCGGTTTTGCTTTGAGAACCATTCTTGAGAAAGATAAACTGAATGACACTAATTTCACCAACTGGTATCATAATCCGAGAATTGTTCTCAAACAAGAAAAGAAGGACCATGTCCTAGACAACCCACTTTCAGATGAGTCAATGAGAATGTGACTGTTGCTGCCACCAATGCCTACCGTCGGACTAAGGATGAGTCCACGGAAATTAGTTGTCTTATGCTTGCTCACATGGAACCGGACTTGCAGCAGCAGTTCGAGAACGTTGAGGCCTACGATATGATCGAAAGCCTCAAAAGTATGTTCCAGGCTCAAGCTAAGACTGAGAGGTATCAAGTCTCTTAGGCTTTGCTGAGTTGCAAGCTTAAGGATTGTGATCCACTGAGTCCGCATGTGATCAAGATGGTTGGTTACGTGCAGTCTCTAGAAAGGCTGGGCTATACCATTAGCGAAGAGTTCGCTACGAACATAATTCTGAACTCTCTTCCTAGTGCGTATGGTCAGTTTATATCAAACTACCACATGCATGGTATGGATAAGAAGCTCACTGAATTGCATGGGATGCTCAAGCAGGCAGAGGCGGATCTCAAAAAAGGTGATAGTTAAGTGTTGATGGTGCAGAATAAGGCTAAGTTCAAGAAACATTCTTGGACTAAAAAGAAGGCTAAGTTAGGAGGCAAGGCTCAGGACCCGGTCCAAAGCGCTTCCTGAGGGACTAATCCATCTCCTTCAGCCGGATCCACTTGCTTCTACTGCAAGGAGGATGGCCACTAGAAGATAAACTGCAACAAGTATTGGGCCGACAAAGCCAAGAGTGGAGGTATGACTTCCGACTCAAGTATGCTTGTCTGCAATGTTATATATATTTATCTTGTTGATGCACCTAATAGTTCTTGGGTATATGATACCAGATTAGTTATTTACATCTGCAACTCGTTGCAGGGACTGGTAAGAACTAGGAGCGTAACAAGAGTTGGCAATAAAGCGAGAGTCGCTGCGTTGGAAGTCGCTGCGTTGGAAATCAGCACTCGCGAGGCTTATATTGTTGAGGAGGGAATTTCAGATAACCTGTCAACTATTTGATTATTATTTGGTAACCAACTTGACTCTATCAGGTTGTTAGACTAGACAATGTTGAGTCGGTTTTGATCTGTCAAGAGTTTGTTTCAGAGTCGGTTTAAGTAATTTTGGCCGACAGGTTTTGTAACCCTATATATACTCTGTACCCCTCAAGCAATATTATTATGCAATTCAATCAAATTTACATGGTATCAGAGCAATTAGATCCTAGGGCATGGCGCCGCCACCGACGCCGCCCCCTCCCCTCCTCCCGACTACTTCACCAAAAAGGCCGCCGCCGCTGCTTCCCTGGGTGATGTCGGCCAAACCTACAACACCTCCCTTGCTCTACCCTCTCCTACCCTCCCAACTATCCACTATGTCGATATAATCTCAGATGTTAGCCCCTTTATTCCAATCACTTTAGATCTACCAAAGCATAACTACTACCATTGGCGTCATCTCTTCGAGGTTCATCTCGGTCGGTGCAATCTTCTCGACCACGTCGCCGACCATGCCGTTCCCCGGCCTACCGATCCTCGCTGGGCCAAGGATGACCTCGCCATCATCCAATGGATCTACCAGCGGGTGTCCACTGAGATCTTCAATCTCGTGTTTCGCGACGCCACCAGCGCAGCCGCCCTCTGGGCGGCCCTCCGATAGCTCTTCCAAGACAACGTCGACGCCCGCGTCAACACCCTCCACACCGAGCTCCGTAACACCGTCCAAGGTGACTCTCCCGTCGGCGTCTACTGTCAAAAGCTCAAGACGATCGCCGATGAACTCCAAGAGCTCGGCGACCCCGTCGACAACTGTCAACTGATTAACATCCTCTTCGTCAGACTCGGTAACCGCTTAGAAAAGCAGGCCTCCTTTATTCCCATGATGCGGCCCCGTCCTACCTTCATCGAGGTACGATCTATGCTTCAGTGGGCCGACTGTGCCCTCCTAAATAAAGAGGCGCGTCATCAAGCTTTCGCCGCGATCCAGCGACCTCCTGCTGCTCCTGCTACTCCTGTGTCGCCTCCTCCGTCACCGGTGCAGCCACCTTCGGGGTGGCACCCTAGTCCGAACTAAAGGGGCAAAAACCCTACCTTCCGGCCGCCTCGACCACCCACGGCTCCTCCCAGCGGCCCGACGCCTCCAGCCCCGGCACCTCATGCGTCTCCTAGCTGGCGCCCGATGCACGACCCGTGGACAGGGCTTATCCAGGCCTGGCCCATGCCCTGGATCGCGCCCTCTCAGATTGGTGCTCCCCCGGCGTACTCCGATGCCTGGACGCCGGACATGCGCCCCCACGCCGGCTCTCCGGGCCTCCTCGACACTCGCCCTCCGCACCAAGCCTACATGACTGCACCGACCTACATGCCTGGTCCGTCTTACCAGCAGTACAACGCTCCAGCCCTCCTCCGACGTCTGCTGGTGCCTACATGCCGATCTACGCGTCTTCACCACCTGCTCTGCTGCCTACACCATCGCCGTCCTCTTCCTCATCACCGAGCTGGGACCAAGCAGCGTTTATCCAGGCCATGAACCACTTTGCTGCTCAAGGAAACTCAGGTACCAACTGGATTTTCGATTCTGGTGCTTCTAGTCACATGTCTTCTTCGAATAATATGCTGTCAAAATTTTCCTCCTCACCTTTTTCCTCTATAACTCTTGGCAATGGTTCTACTATCCCTATCTCCGGTGTTGGTAATGCACAACTTCTCTCACACACAAAACCTCTCCTCCTTCGCAATATTCTTGTTGCACCTGATCTCATTAAAAATTTAATCTCCGTTCGACAATTCACTCGTGACAATCATGTTTCTCTCGAATTTGACTCCTTTGGTGTTTCTGTGAAGGATTTTCTAACCAAGGTGGAGATCGCTCGCTTCAATAGTGATGGAGATCTCTACTCCCTCCATGGTGTTACCACGGCCACCCAACCCCCATCTATGGTTGCTTCGGTCGAGCTTTGGCATCAACATCTAGGCCACCCCAATAAAATCGTCTTAGATTCTCTCCTTAGTAATTTCTCTATTCCTTGTAATTGCGATACTCATAATCCTCTAGTTTGTGAATCTTGTCAACAAGGAAAACATGTGCGTCTTCCGTTCAATTCTTCTACTTCTTCTAGTACTTTTCCCTTCGAATTATTACATTGTGATTTATGGACATCACCTATTGAGAGTATTTCTGGTTTTAAGTACTATCTTGTGATCTTGGATGATTTCACTCATTATGCATGGACTTTTCCTTTACGCAAAAAATCTGATGTGCACACAATCCTTCTCAATTTTCAACGCTATGTTGCAACTCACTTCTTTCTCCCCATTCGGTTCATCCAATGTGATAATGGCAAAGAATTTGACAATAACCAAAATCGTAATTTCTTTCTCCACCATGGCATTCTCCTCCATTTTTGCTGCCCCTACACTTCCCCTCAAAACGGCAAAGCTGAAAGATCTCTCCGCACTATCAACGACATAATTAGAACCCTTCTTATCCAAGCTTCTATGCCCCCACGTTTTTGGGCCGAAGCTCTCCGCACAGCCACATATCTCCTCAACATTCGTCCCTCTCAACTTAACCCATAAACCACACCATATTACTCTCTCTTTCTATGTCAGCCTAATTATTCTGAACTTCGAGTATTTGGTTGTCTCTGTTTTCCCAATACCTATGTCACTTCACCTCATAAACTAGCTCCTAGATCTCTACCCTGTGTTTTTCTAGGTTATTCCGATGAGCACAAAGGTTATAGATGTTTTGACCCAGTTTCTGGTCGTATTCATATCTCTCGTCACGTTACTTTCGTTGAACACTCTTTTCCTTTTGCCACCCATACATCTCCCCATGATTCTGTCTCCACCGATCCCTCTCCCTCGACTCGTTCAGCTACACCACCTAATCCCCTACACAACCCAATATTCCATACAGAACCCCCTACGCCCGAACCTACATCCGCTGCGCCGGGCGTTTCGCTCACTTCTCCTATCGCGCGCTCTACCGAGCCCTCACGACAGCCTACCGTGCAGCCTGCCGTCGCACCACCCTCTCCACCCACGGCACACTCTCCTGCCGCGTCGCAAACCTCATCTGATGCATCTCCTAACTCCACTGTCACGCCTCCCTCTTCGGCACCCACTTCTGAGCATGATCCGTCTCCTTCCCCACAGTTACCCTCCTATGCTATTCCTATTCCAGCACCCACCAATGATCATACTATGCGTACCCGTGGCAAATCTGGTTTTCGTCTACCCTCCAAACGTCTTAATTTCTTAGCTCAACCCAAACTTTCTCCCATCCCAAAATCCTACAAATTCGCTCTTCTCGATCCCAACTGGTCCGCTGCTATGAAAGAAGAATACCATGCTTTGGTCACCAATGATACTTGGCAGCTAGTTCCTCGTCCTTCTAATTCAAACATTGTTTCTGGTAAATGGGTCTTTCGTCAAAAATTTCACTCCGATGGTACTCTCTCTCGCTACAAAGCCCGCTGGGTATGTCGTGGCTATTCTCAACAACAAGGAATTAACTATGATGAAACCTTTTCTCCTGTTGTCAAAACAAGCACAATTCTCACCGTCCTTAGCATTGTTGTTTCCTCTTCTTGGCCTATTCATCAACTCGATGTCAAAAATGCCTTTCTTCATGGTTCTCTTCAAGAAACTGTCTACTGTCAACAACCTTTAGGTTTCGAAGATCCTAGTTCACCCAATCATGTATGTCTTCTCAAAAGGTCTCTCTACGGCCTGAAGCAAGCACCTCGTGCATGGTTTCAACGCTTTTCTACATTCATCCAAACTATAGGATTTATTCCCTCTCTCTCCGACACATCTCTCTTTGTCTATCAATCAAATAATAACATTGCCTATCTCCTCCTTTACGTTGATGACATTATTCTCACAGCCTCCACCAAAAGTTTTCTCAACTCTATCATCTCTAGTCTTCAACACGAATTCTCTATGACTGATCTAGGTATGCTTCATCATTTTTTGGGCATTGCTGTCACTCGTGATTCTTCTGGCCTTTTTCTTTCTCAACGGCAATACACTCTCGATCTTCTCTCTCGTGCTGGCATGTCGGACTGCCAACCATCCCGCACCCCCATCGACACCACTTCTAAATTTTCTTCTACCGGCGAATCCTTCTCCGATCCCACTCTATATCGAAGTCTCGCAGGAGCACTTCAATATGTCACTCTTACACATCCTGAAATTTCCTATGCTGTTCAACAAGCATGCCTTTTTATGCATGATCCACGCCTTCCTCATTATAATCTAGTCAAAATAATTCTTCGATATCTCAAAGGAACTCTTGATCATTGCCTTCATATTAATTCTTCTTCCCCTACAACTTTGACAGCATATTCCGATGCAGATTGGGCTGGGTGTCCTGAGACTCGTCGGTCCACATCTGGTTACTGTGTTTTTCTTGGCAATAATTTGATTTCTTGGTCTTCTAAGCGTCAGCTAACGGTTTCTTGTTCGTCTGCTGAGGCTGAGTACCGCGCAGTTGCACATGCAGTTGCAGAAACGGTATGGTTGCGTCAACTTCTGGCCGAGCTTCATCGTCCAATTCAGCAGGCTACCATTGTGTATTGTGATAATATCTCTGCATTTTATATGGCGGGCAACCCAGTTCAGCATCGGAGGACAAAACATATTGAAATCAACATACATTTTGTTCGCGAGAAGGTTGCTTTTGGACAAGTTCGTGTTCTTCATGTTCCAACCACGGCGCAATTTGCTGACATCTTTACCAAGGGGCTTGCTACTGCACCATTCATTGACATACGATCCAGTCTCAACGTCGTTGCGCTCGCCGATGAGACTGCAGGAGGATGTTAGACTAGACAATGTTGAGTCGGTTTTGATCTGTTAAGAGTTTGTTTTAGAGTCGATTTAACTAATCTTGGCCGACAAGTTTTATAACCCTATATATACTCTGTACCCCTCAAGCAATATTATTATGCAAGTCAATCAAATTTACACAGGTGACCAAGTGACTATAATCTGACAACTAGTGTGAGAAGAAAAAGGTGGCGAAACATATCAATAGGGGATCTGGTTTCAAAGATCTCGTCATGACCAGAAAACAACCGTGAAAACGTATATGAATTTTAACTTACTTTGAAAACCAAAAATATATAACTGTGCCTAGGGAAAGGTACTATGGGCCCATACACTTATTAGCACGGTCCTATATTATGATTGAATGTTTACTTTCAAATTTGAAAAGAGAAACAACCGCGTAGTCAAACTTTTATGTGCAACTATTTGAGAAATGAAGAACCGGGTAGTCAATCTCAGTCCATTCAACAAAATATTTACCATTTTATTACTACATACAAGCTCTGTATCCGCGTGTCTCTCTGTATTGCGCGGGACAGCAGACGACGCACGATTGCATGGTCGCCCGTCAGCACTGCGCCGGAGCGAACGACAAGGTCTCCGCCTCCAGATCGTAGAGCACGCGCATGTCCTGCTGCAGGAAGTTGCCTATCGTGGAGCCCGAGTCGCCGGAGTCGGCCAGGAGGAGGCACAAGCTCCCTCTTCTCTGGTCGTCCAGGATGTAGTTACGACGCGGGAGGTCGAGCTCCGCGCCCTCGAAGTGGAACACCATCCTCGGCACCGGCACCGGCACCGCGGACGCGCGCCTCCCACTGGAAGCCGTCGCGAAGCACACGCCGTCGTCCGGGCCGCTGCTGTTCGCAAACGGCAGCCTGAGCTGCACGTAGAACGCCGTGACCACCTCGGCCAGCACCGCCCCCGGGAACAGCGTGAGCGCCGTGCCAGAGTCGACGATGACCCCGCCGGAGCCGTCGGCCCGCAGCGCGAACGCCGACAGCGGTATCCGCAGCCGCCTCGTGCCGACCGTCACGCCGGTGAACGGGACGTAGTAGAAGGTCGGGTTCTGGCGGCTCTGCAGGAGCCTCGTGGTCTGCACGGGGCCGGTGGCGTCGTCGTAGACGCCGGCGGCGAGGGAGCCGAACAGGAGCGTGCTCTTCCTGGCGCTGGAGTAGGGCGTGAGGCAGTAGGAGAAGCGGCGGATGGCCATCTGCGACACGAGCGAGAGCGGGTCCCGGCCGAAGCCCACGATGCCGGAGCCGTTGTTCAGGCTGCCGACGTTCACGCTGCCGCATCCGAACCCGAGCACGGCGCCCACCCGCTCCCCGGAGGACGACGTGAAGGTGAACCGGTCCGTGGCGTAGACGCCCAGCGTGGTGGTCCCGTCGCCGTAGTTGTAGCGGTAGGTGCAGGTGTCGGGCCTCTGGCAGCCGTGGTGCAGGATGTCGCCGCAGAGCTGGCCCGAGCACCGCATGGGCTGGTACGACGACGAGGCGCCCGGACTGAACAGCGGGTCCGGCTGCGGGAGGCAGCTCGCGCAGGGCGCGCACTGCGTCCAGATGAGGTCGCTGCCGGTGTCCAGCAGCGCCGAGACGGGCTGCGGCGGCGTGCCGATGGCGAGGTCGAGGAGGTACTCGAGGTCCCCCGACGGACGCACGGCCACGCCAGGCTGCTGCCCGTCCGCGCTCTTCCCTGCGCGGCGTCCGCCGTTGCCGTTCCTCGCCAGGGAGAGCGCCGCCGCCCTCGCCTTGCTGCGCTGCGTGGCGCGCCGGACCAGCTCGCGCCTGGACATCTGCTTCGCGGCGTCCACGTGCGTGAGGTCGACGCGGACGTCCCCGGCGAAGAAGGCCGCGGTGCTGTCCGGCGGCGTGGTAGCGTAGAGCGATGCCGCGAGGAGCAGCGGCACGGCTAGCGCTACCGCTACAATTGCTTGCGTCATGCTCAGGATTGAGCTAGCTAGCTAGCTAGCTCCCGATCGAATCCTATCTAGTTTGCGCGGCAAGGCGTCCCGTATATATATATCCATGATCGATATTCTTGCACCGTTGGGGTGCAAGGGCGCGAGCTGCCTGAAGCGCAGGAAAGCAACCGCCATGGCCAAGACGATGGTCCACGCGCGCGGCTTTAGAAAATTCTGTTCCCATTCTGAATGGTGGATGAAGCACCAAAGTCGGGGGAATGCTCTTGGAGCATCGCCGTGGAGTTTGGCGACCTGCACCTCACCAAGCCGCGAGAGGCACACGTACGCGCGCGCCACTAGATCGCGGCGAAAATTCTTGATGTGACCGCCGAGTTTAGCGGCGAATCTATGCGTAAGTATGCTTTGCCGGTGAGAAGAGATCGGGACCCCACAGCAAGCATTTCGCGCCGCCGGTATCCTGCAAGGGATAAAATATTCAAGGGAAAGCTAGCTAGGATCGATCGACGTCCGGATCTAATTCGAACCTAATCACAGGTTATCAAAGTATCTACCATGCCTGAATCATGATGTAAGCGATCCACTACAAGATGGCGTCATCAAGCGTCTCCAGGTGTAGTGCGGTTCTTTTTCCTGTAAGTAAAACAGATCGTCTCGGCCGGCCACCACTACTTGTGATCGTGCCCGCGCTACCGACTAAATTCTTCAGGTTACTACTGATGAGCTAGTGAGCTACAGTACGTACGTGGCTTGCAGGTTGCAGCCTACTGAACTTAAGGCACTAAGCAAAGCATACGTGTGCCCGCACCGGCAGCAGTAGTGCGGGGCGCCGTCAAGTCGACCCCCCGGTTCCATCTGCTGCTCGCCACGGAACGAATTTTATGCCTTCCTTTGCGCGGAATGGAATGTTCGCTGGTCTGATGTTGATGTGACATGACAGGCTCGGTGAATTAATGGTGGATATTATGTTCTGGAAGGTCAGTCACACAAAACACACTCGTGCGGTAATAAGCCACGACTACATGCAGCTACGATCTTCACACAGGTTGCATGCAGTTTCAGGTTTGAAAACGACCATAGCGACTAAAGCTTACATTTTCCGTGAAACCATCAGGCACACCGATCAGACCAGTAAGAAAGTTCCCTGAAACCATCATAGACGAACCGAACCGAACCGAACCGAACCGAACCAAGGAGGTAGTAGTGAGGTACGAAAGCAATCGTGCACTGATGTCACGTGGGCCAACTGTGACTGAATTCTCCCCGCCGGTTTTTCTAAGACCTTGTTTGGAAACGGGATTTTAGCAGAACTAGTTTTCCTTAAACTAGGGTAACCGCCTAATAAACTAAAACTTTGTTTGGAGGATAAGAGCATCTTCGGACGAACTCAGGCCGAAATCCGGACTTTTTTTGGCCGGACGGAACTTGATTTCGGCATACCCAGGCCGAGTATCCAGGCGAACATAAAACGACGACATATTTGAATCTTTATCGTTCCCGCCGGCGAATGCTCGGCCACAAGGTGTTCGGCAGAAACAATAGCCATAAATTCGGCGATAGATTATTACAGAACCAGGGAGATGGCTCTCAGTCGTCGATGGGGATGGGCTCCTGCGGCGTGGCCGACGCGGCGTTGTCGTCCGTCTCGCCGGCGAAGGCCGCCGGGTTAGAGGAAGTGGAAGCAGAGCTCGGCGTGGGGGCGTTCGGCGCACGTGCGTTCGGCGCAGAGGAAGGGGAAGGCGTGATCTCGCCCTGGAGGATGGCCTAACGTAGCCATGTACCAGGCCTTGACCGGCGAGCTCATCTTCGACGTGTCCTCGCCGTCCATCAGGAACTTGAGGTCCGTGTTGCGCTTCTTGGCGGCGTAGCTGGCCTTCTTCTCGGCGAGGTTGGCCTTGATAAGGGCCATCTTTTCCCCTTGTGTCTCGATCAGCCGGTTCCAATGCTCCTCGCTCTTCTCGGCCTGCGCCCTCATGTCAACGATGCATTTCTCGATCGAACCCTGAAGACGCTCGGCGGGAGGCCCGGCGGTTTGAGCATCTTCGCCTTCTTCTGGCCCATCTGTGGTCTTCCTTCGCCGGCAGCAGCGGTCGGCGCCTCGGGGTTGTAGACGCCGTCCTTGCTCTTAGAGAGGTTGTGAACACCCGGATTTTTAATCCCAGATGCCTGTTATGCCATACATCGCAATCCCAGGATTACCATTTTTGCGAGACATAACAGAATTGGATACCATAGTACATCATCCATTACAAACCATACATAAGGTCTTACACAAATAAGGATCTCATGATCCAGTTCTTAATACAACTCAAGCAGCGGAAATACGTAATAATAACGGTAGCGTAGGCGAAGCTCTATCTTCGGGGTCACAGGCAATGCTGACGATGGGAGATGATCCTAGTTGTCGTAACCTTCCTGGGTTCCATCCTCCAGGTACTCATCTTCATAGTCTGGCCATGGAAATAGCCAGGGACAAAGCCATGAGTACTCTTTAAGTACTCGCAAACTAATACTAACAAGTGAAAGGGTTTTGATAATAGGACACTAAGCTCTAGGGTTGTTTTGCAAAAAGCCAGATTTACATCTACTAAGTTCAGAAATGAAGAGAGCTAGTTGAAGTTTTATAACACCTAAGTGGGAACTTGTATTTCATATCACAACTCTGTTATGGTCAAGTCAAAATCTCAATTCATTTCACAAGTCATTTTGAAAACATCTGACGGGGGAACAGTATGGCCACTCCAACTGTCCATAACCGCGGACGCGGCTATTTGAATAGTTTGACACTCTACAGAGATTGTACACTTTCACCACAACATTCGATACATCCGCCAGGAACAAATCCTGAATTCACCATACTCAGTATGCGGATAATCAATCCTAACCTTTCAATTACACGTCCTAGTATAAGCACCTCTCCTGTGAGTTTGGCCTCCCAACCATGACCAACTGTCATCTTGGGTACTGCACAGTTGGACAATCTTCACATGGTAGCCTCAGCTCAGACCTTGGCCGTGAGGGTACCAATACTAAGATATATAAGTTTCCAGTCAAGCCCTACCCAATTCTCAGGTATTGTGGTTGTACGGTAAAATTGGAATGGTATCGCATCTAGACAACCATCAGTTTTATAAAGGGCTAAGGCTCACGCCTCAACATTTTCATCACCAAAATCATCTGGTGTTCAGAAACACATGTCCAAAACATTTCAATAGAATGATCCATTATTCCAAGGTTTTCATAACCATTTTCACCAAGTATTCCCATCTAAAGTTAATCAAGTTTTATGCTTAGCACTAGCATCTACAAGTGAGTGTAAGTACTAAAGAGGGGTGGTAAACTAGTGGAGTTTTACTAAGTTCAATCTCATGCCTTAGGATGACATAAAGATTATCTAGCTTAGGCCAAGTTTTATGCTCTTTATGCAACCTTTAATTATCTTTCTAATATCTACAATTTATTCCAGTAAACTCTAAGTAAGAGCTTTGATAAAGAAATAAAGTATAAAGCTTGCAAGTAAAACTAGGATTGGGTATCATCAAATGTATGTAACCAAGCATGCTTAGTGCATTGCATAGGTTATTTAACTCTCATAATTGCAAGTGTTAGCTTGCAAGTACTGGCTTGCTCAATCAACTAGTAGTATTAGGCTTGCATAATTAGAGTATCTTGCAAGTGTTAGCTTGTCTTGTGCAGAGCAGTGGTTGAAGTTCTCCTCGGCTTCTTCTTCGTAGTATCCTCCTTCTTCCTCGTATCCTTGGTCGGTACTAGCGTCTATAAATAAATACGAGGTACACAATCACCAAACAATACTTAACTATTTTCAATCATCACACAAAAGGGTCCTATAGATGATCTAGCATCATCACTAACATTACAAGATTAAAGCTTGGTTTAATTTCTTTTATTTTTAGAAAAGTAATTTCTACTCATTGAAAAACTACTTAAGATTTAATATTCTCCAAACCAAACATGGGATCATGTTGACACATGTCATCACCACAAATTTCAGTACATGGGAGTGTGATTTAAAGTGGTGTCACAATTTAATAAGATTTAACCTTTTATTTTAAATAAAAATAAATGACTAGAAATGCCTATGTGGCATCCTTTTATTACTTGAACATTATTTCTATAAGTAAACCCATATGTTTTTATATATTCTGAAAGGTATGATCAAATGTGATTTTGAGAGTTGGAATCAACTCAAAAGCTATTATAGTTTAAATTTGAAAAATGTTTAAATGCAGAAGCTTCTGCCTTGTTATTTTTACCAAGGTTGATCTATAGATTCAAATGATTTGAATCCAACGGGCTTGGATTCAGCATTTCCAGACCTTTCTAAAAAAATTGGTTTCATTCAATTTGGTTCACTGAATCGAGCTGGGTTGATTTTTGAAACTAGGTACAGAACTGTGTTTGAATGAAAATGGAAAAATCCAAATTCAAACGAGTGGGCTGCGCGGGAACTGTTAATGGGCCGTCCTGCTCGCACAGCGCTTACGCGGGCTGGTTAAGTTGCTGTCCCCACGCGTCAGTGAGACGGGGGATGCGAAGCGGTACGGGACAACGTGGTGCCTTGGATCTAGTTCTAATCCAACGGCTCTGGTTCATCGTCCACGTCGGGCAGCGCCGGCGAGACAGAACCCTAACGCGGCAGGTGGGGGTCGTGGAAGGCTCACCGGGGCTCAGGCGAGGGTCGGCGAGGCGGGCGAACGACGAAGTCCACGACGGCGAACCTCCTGGTACCGGAAGCTTCTCCTGGGGCGGCTCCAATCGCTGGCTTCCTTCTTCTCCAGCAGCGGTGGGCTCCGGCCAAATTCCGGCGATGCGCTGCTCGCCTTGCTCCGGGAACAGGGTGGAACGATCAGTGAGGAGAGGGGAGTGAGATGGTGTGCTCAATTCGGCTGGGGGTCGTCTCCTTTTATAGGCTCGACGGTGAGACCGAACGGGATGGGCAGGCGACGGTGGCGACATGGCTACGGGCTGCTAGAGGCATGGCCGAGGGTGACGATCGATCGGTGGTCTCCTGGCGATGCTCTATGGCTTTAATGCGTGTGTAGGGGCGGTGGCAAACGGTCGGGAACGCTCGATGTTCTGCGCGGCAGAGGCGGCGTTTTCGATGGCGAGCGGTGGCTACGGGGTACGGGCGGTGAAATGGGCATGTCTGGCGTGTTCCTGGGACGGTGGGGAGCATGCTGGCGGGCGTCGAGGGCTCGAGGTGGTCTGGTTAAATGGGAACGGCGCGTGCTCTACGGCGAGGGTCGGCATGGTCGACAGCGGCACGGGCGCGGCGTTCCTGGCGGTTCTGGCTGTTGTCTGCGAGGCAGGGCTGGTCGAGAGGGGGCGGTGAGGCATGGGCTACCTCCCAGACAAGGTTGGCACGGCTAGTTCTTCCTCTAGACTGCTGTCCACACTGGGGTGACATGGGTGCTCTCGGCTGTTCACCATTGATGACATTGGTGAACTCACAATGGTGCTAGTGATTAGTTAAGTTTGTTAGATGATCTACTAAGGCTAGTGGTGTCCAGAGAGGAAAAAAGTTAGGCCCAAAACACTGCACATTATAGTTTTTTGATTTTGTTTGATTTGAATCGGCAAGGTGTTTGATGAAATGGCCGCATGAATTCAAGTTTTGAATTTTGAAAAGATTTTTGGTGGGTGTGCTAGGCATGTGCTGGTGAGTCTGTAGATGCTTGGGTTTTGAAAGTTGAGCTTGTTTGAGTGGTTTTTGCAAAAGTGGGATCTTTCCATATAAAATAGATTCAATTTTAAACTGTTATTTAAACTATGCATTTGAATGTTTCTGGATGATCACAAAGTGAGCCTTGATACTTTGTTATGAGTACTATCAAGGGGTGCAAAGATCCATACATGTTTCTGTTAAGTTATGAAAGTTAGAGACGGCCAAAGTAGGCATGGGAGTTAATTTGGCCAAAGTGACCATTCCTTTATTTTGTTTGTTTTGATTTATTTGTGTTTGGAAAAAGTGTGGGGATTGTTTAGATGATGTTTATTTCACCTAAGAATCCTTTTACAAGCAAAAAAACACACAAGTAAGGTAATTTAAAAAGAATTCAAATTGGAATGCATACACACATGCATGCTTTCATATTTTTAATTTGAAAAGTTTTTATTAACCCTAAAATTGGTGATTAGAGTTTGATAATTCTAGTTTAATATTTTTTGGGATGTTACAGAGGCTCAGGCGAGTGTCTCGCCACTTCTCGCAATTCTCGAATTCCTTGAAGACATGATGGAACTTGAACTCCATCTTCATGTCCTCTCGAAACAGAGCAAGTGCACGACGAAGTTGCAAAACAAAAGTGTGTCAAGTGTGTCAAAATGGAAGTGAGTGCAAGACAAAGCTAGTGTTCGCGAGTATCTTGTCCATATTTTTCCCGCTGGCTTGTGTGCGTTCCACCTCTGCAGTCTGGATGATCGCTCAATGGTTGGTAATAGCCTTCTCCCCTCGCTCCATGTGGATTTTTCGATACTTTGGGTCGCAAAGGCTACGCTCGTCGAATGCTGCCTTCACGCGCCGTCAATAGTTGTCTGAATTCTGGTTAGCACCGGTGATCGGATCTATGCTCACCGTTTTCCAAGCTTCGGCGAGGCAGGTGTCCTCGACCACGGTCCACTTGATCCGAGCGTCCGCCGAAGTGCCCAGCTTTTCTTCCCCTTCTTGCCTTTCGCCAGCAGCAAGGCTTCACCCTCGGCATCCTCTGGCTGCGTCTGCTCGGCCTGCATCTCCTCGGCATCGGTGTCGGCGAGATCCTGGGACTCGAGGCCGTGCTCGGCGTCGGCCGGGGTCTGTTCTTCCGCGAAGAAGAAGGGGTGGTTGGAGGCTGAGCCTGTTGCGATCATATCCTCCGTGTACGTCTCGGCCGACATGCCAGCCGACAGGGCGACCGACATTGCGCCGAACAGGTTGCGTGTGTGGGCCTCACCATAGGGCGTCGAGCTTCCGCCGAACGGCAGTGGTCCGCGACGCAGAGCGAGGCCTGCATACGCCGGAGAGGTGGAGTAGGGGAGGTTGATGTCTACGTTGAAGGCCGAAGGAGGGCGCGGCGCTGGGCAGGGGAAGATCACGTTAGGGTTGAACCCGCCGTCGAATTCGGGCGACGAGGAGTACCTCTGACGAGCAGTCGCCTGGCTCTCCTGGAAGCCAGCCGGAGAGATCGGGGAGAATCCGGCCGGCGAGCCGACGCTTGTCTGTCTTCCCCAGTGTGGTAGGTACGGCGCCGCCATCAATGCCGACCTCGTCACCGCCGCCTGTTTCGTCCTCACGACCGCATGCTCTTCCGCCGCCGCTTGCTATTGTCGGAGCTTCGCCCTCTCCTTTCCGCCCTTCTGGTCGTCTGACGCCATCTTCCTGGCCTGATCCTTCTTCTCCCACTAGGCGGAGTACATGCCCTTCGGCTTCGTCGGCGGCGCTCTCGGCTTCCTCGCCTTCTTCTCTGCCAGACCCTTGCCGAGGATCGATCTGGGTTGGACGAAGCTCTTGGGAGGCATGTTGGGCGGGGGGGGGGGGGGGATAGGGAAGAAAAGGGCGGGAGCTCGGCGAAGTGGCGGGAGTTCAGCCTTCTCTCGCCGACAGAGCTGACCCACACCCGTTTTCGCTGCGTCCGGCGTTTCCAGGGCGTATCCGGGATCCTGGGTACGGCCTGGGTAGGCTGGGCCAAAGTTCGCCCAAATCCGGACGAAAACAGGTCCCTGGATACGCGAGTGGACCGATCTTCACGTCCGGACCTAAATTCGGCGTCCGGATCGGCGTCCTAGGTAGGTGAGTGGAGATGCTCTAAGCACAAAACGAGAATAAGTAAAACCGGGTTTCCACAAAGCTAGGAAAGTGGGTGCTATGAAAAACTGACTGTTTCCTGTTTTTTGCAAAACGCGATTACACAAAACTGGCATGGTCGTCTATGACCTTCGGTGGCGACGTGAAGAGAGCATCTCGCCGTCAGAGACCACATCCAGGTGCACAAACCTGGTCTAGCTCTAGGTCGCCGGACGACCAAGCGCCGGCCTTCCGGTGACAGCAGTGACGCGAGCATCCTTTGCTGGAGACATCGTGGGCTGACGTACATGGCAGGCTGGGTAGGTGATGCCAACGCGAAGACGTTGCTGGACGTAGAGCTCATGCTGACGCCGGGGAACATGGGGGCTTGAGGAGGAAGACGGGTTCTGGACCGCCGTCTCGTCCGACGCGCTGCCGCTAGACGCGGAGCTCACGCTGACGCCGGGGAACATGGGGGCTTGAGGAGGAAGATGAGTTCTGAGCCGCCGTCTGGCAGTACGCACTGCAGAATACCCAGAAAGCTCTGGTCGAGTCTTGGTTTGATTGTAAGCTAGTACTCGCTTGTACTACGTAAAACTGCATCATGATTTTCTTTGGGGTCGCCGTCACATCAAGGCTTGCCGGTGCTCTGGGATCACATCGGCGAGGTCCGTCTTGAACGTCTTGCTGCTCTTCATTCTCTCCTGTGTGCGGCCGTTGTTGCCATTAATTGCCGCGTCAATTAGATTTACAGTTTTCCTAACTTAAACATGGATTTCTGTAAGCCTATTCTTAACTAAAAATTGGGCAAAACTGGTTTTTCTAAAAATCGACATAAAACTCGTTTTGAAAAAACTATTAACTAATCCTCCATATCCAAACAACCACTAAAAGGATTTTAGTGTTGATCAGAACCAAAAAATTGTCACGCGTCACATCGGAAGGCTCAGTCGAGTAACCGAGTAACGACTTATTGATGACTAATCCTAGTTGGTATCACAGGGCTTGGATGCCCGGTTGCTTTCTTCACATCATTTTTCCTACCGTAGCCATTCAAAAAGAAAGCATTCATACTGCAAATTAGTGATGGTCGTCAAGGTCAAACCCCCAACTTTCGTTTTCTGAAAGATGAGCAAATATCACAAAACGGCAACAAGTGAGGATAGGGTTTCACAAAAAAAAAGTAAACCACTACTATCGGAGAAAGTTGTTGTTTCGAAAAAACTATCTTAGGGATGTAATCTACTCCCTCCTCCGATCTATAATAAATCTCGCTGTCCAGTCTTACTACTCAGGCCCACGTTACAAGAGTGGTCAATTTCTCTCCTTTTTTATGACCGGACATATCCGTTTGGAAGTTCGCAATTTTTTCTAACTTTTGACAAACAATAGTTTAAAACTCAACTTTTTGTAGAGTATTAAAAAAACTCCAGTAGTTTTTCCAGCAACAAACCTAGGTTAAGCTAAAGTGAAATTTCAAGATTTTCTAAAAACTTCCAAATTTGATTCAATTTTGACCAAAAGTTAGAAAAACTACGGAAATTTTCCATCAGTTGGGTAGAATGATTTGGAACTTTCTCAGTTCCTCACTACATGTATTTTCAGTTTGTAATTTTCATGAATTTTTAATAGTTAAAATGTAGAAGAAAATTGGGATAAAAGTTACCTAAAAATGCTAAAACTTCAAAAGGCTGGGAAAATTGTGCTAATTCCAGCTTACTCACTACATGTATTCTTTGAAGTATGGTGAATTGAACTAATATCGTCCAAAAGTAAAAAATAATAGGAAACCTTTGAAGCGATTATGTTCAAGTCCGGTCTGGTTTGCATGGAAAAATGGACGAATTTCATTAAGTTGGGCGAATATAGGCGGATTACATCAAATGTAAACGAAACTACTAGACCGCCGCCCTGAAACTTTCGCGGGAGCTTTCGCCGTCCTACATGCCGAAATTGTTGTAGAATGACGTGTAGCCGGGGTCGGCGCCGTCGTCGTCGTCGTCGCTCGGCGGCTTGTTCTGGCGGGAGCTCCCCTGGCCTAGGTCGCCGAACCTCCACAGCTGGTACGAAGGGCCTTCGTCCTCGTCCTCGTCGTCGAGGACATAGAGTGGGGCGCCCTGATAGGCGAGCTCACGCCCGGCCAATGCCCTTCGCCGGGCCGCCTGCTCCTCGGCCTGCGGCCTGCTGCTGCAGGCCGAGGATGCGCTGCCGCTCCGCCTTCTCCCAGTCCACCCTAAACCATTTCAGGATGTCCGGCGAGGAGGGCTCGACCGGCGGCGGCGGCACCGTGTTGCGGAGCGACTGTTCCTGCGCCATCCTCAAGGCGCCGTCTTCGGGCGCCGCCGTGTCTTCTGTCTTGGGGCGACGGAGACGCAGGCGGTCGGTTGGCGACGCCGTCGTCCACGGCTCGCTGATGACGATGCCGCGCAAGCGCGTCCGCGGCGCGAGCGCACACGCGAGTCCGCCTCACGCTTGACTGGCGGCGTGCGCAGCGGCACCGAGCCGGAGGAGTGGGATGCCGACGCGGAGGAGGACGAGCTCATGCTCACCATCCTCCTCGGCATCCAGTTCGGCGAAGGACGCTGGCCCGACCTGGCCGCCGGCGTCGGTGTGCGCGGAAAGCCGAGCCACGGCGTGTTCCCACGGTTGATGTGCTCCATCACCGCCGCGAGAGTCCGTCTAGCGCGCTCCACCAACGCGGGCGGCCAGCCGAGTTGTTCCGCTTCGTCGGCGACTCGTTCGGTGGCCCCTCCTGGCGGGCGAGTTCCTGTTCGCGCCGGTCGGCGAAGAACTGTTCCCAGAACAACAGGTTATCGGCGCTCTCAGCGGCGGAGGGGTCGTCCAGGACGGCAATGTACTCTTGCACATCGTACGGCAGCTCATCCGGCGTCGGCGCTGGCGGGATAGGCATGCCGCCGGCGCTTAGCTTCCACCCCGGAGGCGTCCGTGTGTCCGGCGGCGCCATATAGCCGGCATCGTACAACATGCGCGCCTCCCAAGCCTGGAGGGTTCGCCGGCCGAAGCCGTTCGCCGCAGCGCCATCGCCATCGCCAGGGTACCGCTCGGCCATTGCTGGGAAGGAAAGCTGTGAGAGAGAGGTTCGCCGGAGTTTGGGCTTGTGCGCTGGGGGA
Source organism: Avena sativa (assembly GCA_916181665.1). Lineage (NCBI taxonomy): Eukaryota > Viridiplantae > Streptophyta > Magnoliopsida > Poales > Poaceae > Avena > Avena sativa. Next base: position 386,228,700 of record OV702297.1, on the reverse strand, counting down.
GCTGTGAGAGAGTGTGAAGATCTCCGGCGAGGGGTACAGCTTATAAAGGCCGAGGTGGGCGGCGAGGGCGGTAGGGGTGTGGCGGCGAGGGCGGGAAAAGGGGAAACGGCAGGAAGTTAGTGCCCGCCGGTCCGTCGTGGGAGCCGAGGCGGCGACGGTGGCGCCGTAATTCGGCGACGCGTGGCCGACGCGACGGGCAGTTAATGTCCGGCGGTCGCCGCGTGGTTCCAAGGATGACGACAACTCGGCTTCCATCGCTGACTCGGCGGGTCCACGTGCTGTTTCGTTTTTTTTCGCCGATTTCGCTGAGTTCGGCCTTTCCAGGATGTACCCGGAAACCTGAGTTCGGCCTGGGTAGTTCGGACCAAAAAAAAGGCCAAATACGGCCGAAAACAGGTCTCTGTGTACGCGACTAGGCCAATATTCGGCGTTCGGACCGAAATTCGGCGTCCGGATCGGCCTCCTGGGTAGACGAGTGGAGATGCTCTAATATTTAGATACTCGTTGGTTTATTAGGCACTTCATAAATTAGGCCATAGGGATAGGCTTTGTGATGTTTGTTACGAAAGCCTCTATTTAACGGTGTGGCTTTCAAACCGTGTATTCCATAGGGATAGGCTTTCATAAACGGTGTCAAAGTTGTGGCCTAATAAACTTACCCCAATAGTTGTGGTTTTCTATAATTTTTTCTTCGATTGTGGTTTTGTGATGTTTGTTACAAATGTATCCCGTAAAATTCTCTCGTAATTGTAAATACAAGAATTTGACCTTTGATAATGATATAGGGATGCCACTTCGGCAGCCTCTCTTAATTATTACTCTGGTCTTATTGGGAAAAGCAATATGACCATAATCATAGGGTGACTTTTTTGGGGGCTTATGCTTATGCAAAAGCCTGCTCATAGATTCCGGTGGGAAGAAACTGTTGTGGACAAAAGCATTCAGAATCTGCGGAGAGACTTCTTTTTGGCTTATTTGCTGTGATAAGTTGTGAGTTGTCTATTATACCCCTGTTTTGACATGTCATCATTTTTTAGATAACACCACACAACAAGAATCATCTAGCAGAAACTACTAGCATCTGTGAGCAAGCATCGGTCAAACTGACGGCGGAGGGAGACAACAAGGTGGAGGGATGAGGTGGCTGGGGCAGAGGGTTGGAGCAGACAGCAAGGTTGGACAAGACAGCAAGGCCGGGGCAGAGGGTCAAGATGCCCGGCCTTGGAGCAGACAACAAGGTGGAGGGAGGAGGTGGTCGGGGCAGAGGGTTGGTCCGGGTGGGCGGAAACCAACGGCGGAGGGAGACCGGCGGGAGTGGGGGACGAAATCCACCGGGGATTGGAGCTGAGAGGACCGGGGTGAGTAGGTCCGGGCCAAAACTTGCCGAGGCGGGTGGGATCCGTCCCCCCTCCGCCGAGATCGGGAGGTGGCGGCTGTGAGAGACCGGCGGGAGTGGACAGACTTCAGCGGCGGCGCTCTTGACGTGAACCATGGACGGTTCCGCGACGGCGGCACACGGCGGGGATCGAGGAGGGCGTACTGGCGGCGGCGGGCTGGCGGCGAGCAGGTGCGGCGGCGGGCTAGCAGCGGGGATCGAGGAGTGTGGCTGGGAGTTGCTCGGGATGATTCGCGTGAGGGCCGAGGAAAATATTAGGAGAAAACTTCAGGAACGACTCGAGTTAGGCCCACGGTGGCATTTCTAGCGTAATTTCCACGAAATTAAGGGTACTCCAATTATCCCGGTTCGGTTCTTTGCGAGAAGCTGCGGGAAGTAGGTCTCGAGCAGTTTCTCTAGACCGCAAAAATTGCACTATAAACAAAAACAGCGGTGAGAAGAAACGGGTTAGAAGCAAATACTTCTTTTAGGCTTCTTCGGTGGAGAACTTATAAGCCAGTCTAGAAGGCCAAAAGAAGTCACTCATAGAGTGTTATCCGATACATAATATTTACAACACCGCAAGGTGTATGCAAGTTTGAAACTACCTGGATGAATAACCATGTTAAACGTGTGAACTTGCACGAAAACAATAAGTGTTTAATATTCTTATCACGAGGACATAAATAACATGTATTTCATTGTTAGTTGGGTTTTACAGTGTTGTTCTTCTTTACCACGTATTTTCAGTTGTAGCTTCATTTGTTAATTGTGCTCGTTTTTATTTTGAAGAAAATTGTGCTTGTTAGTTATAAGTGATACATTTGAATGAACAAGTGTTTTAAAAGGGCAACTCCACCAGGAATCCCTAAGGAGCTGTAAGCTCCCTGGAATTGAAGCTTTGTGCGTGCTCCGCGTATGGTTTCGCTCGTGAGATCCCTGTTTCGTGCCACGAACAAGCTATGTGTCAGCTGCATTCGAGTTTGATTATTCAGAGAATCAGAGTCGGTTCGTTTGGGTCAAAGTGTGGGCCCATGGAGGGCATCATCTGTTCGAGAGGGCACGCTCGTGTTTCGCCGCACGACACATCGATACACTTCTATTCTTCCCCACAGATTTGCATGGAGAGTGACGGCGGCGGAAATACGCAGCGGCCACTGGCTCCTCCAAGCCCGCCCCCATCATAGAGCGATGTGGCAGATCGACCTCCATAGCCTCCGTATTTTTGGCGCCCTTGTCACCGACGCCGCCGTCGAATGCGTCAAGGAGGAGAACATAGGAAGCGGCGTAGCGATGCACGGCCGCGGGGATGCCGGATCCGGTGGTAGACATCGCAGCTGCCGTCATACGTTCTCCTTTATGTGAGGTCAACGCAGTCGTGTCGCCCTCCCCCGCCCTTCTCTCTCATGGGGCAGATCAGCGAGGTGCGAGCCGCAGAGCTCGCAGAGGCTGTCCACAGATTCGACCACCGCATGCAAATACTCCGCGGCGGACGCACAGCAGCCGGAGCTCGACCTCCACCGGTAGGGCGAGCGGCCGCCGTGGCATCTAGCCTACCTGATGGAGGGGTTAACCTCTTGGGTGGCCCGATCTTCACGGATCTCGTGGTCAAATCGATGGAAAAGCGAGGGAAAAGGGAGAAGGTAGCGGAAGCGAACACACACCTCGCGAAGAACACGATGAACACACGCAAAACTCACACGATACAAGGCCGATTGCTCCCGAACGGCGGCCACCGGTCCGATAGAATCCTCGCAAGGAAAGATCAGTCAACGTGCTCCCTCAAATCCACATCGGAGAGGGAAGAACACCTTGGGGAGGGTCTTGACAACTTGGAGACGAGACACCGAACTCCAAGGTCTTGTTCAACGATGGATGCGTGATGCAAAGTCCAATCGAGGTTGGTGACGATAGTCGGTCCCCTTGGGTAAGGAGATGAGGCAAAACTAGAGATTCCACACAAGGGGGTTGTCTTTAGTCTATCATCTATGCCTAAGGGATACATGAGGGGTGGGGGCTCTATTTATAGGCCAGCCACTAAACAAGGGTAGTTTGGGGATAAACTAGGCGAATAGGTAAGTAAAGGGGAATACATGGGCTATGGCCCAACAGGTACGCGCAGGCACATACATGACCGGTAGTACCGGTCATCATCGGTAGTACCGCTCTGGGACCGGTAGTACCGCTTGCGATCCTGGAGCGTCAGTTGGAGCCGTCAGTAGCGAGCGGTATCAGGGGCGGTAGTACCACTGACCGGTAGTACCGGTTCCGCCGACCGGTAGTACCGCCGGGACCTGGCAGCTGCTGATCTGTCGTCTTCCTCCTCCTCTTCCAAGCTTCCATCTTGTCGGGCTTGATGCTCCGGGCTTCCTCCCTTGCCTCCGTACTGGTCGGTGTGAACCTATCATGCATATGTGACGGAGTATGAAGTAGCATATCATTCCATGGGGTAGGAAGTGAGCTTTCATAGAGGAACGGATTCACCTTTGAAGTCCATGACGACTTGGCGTAAGTTGAAGACCTTGATGTAATAACGACCGTAGGTCGGGCTGCATCACTACCTAGTAGATCCCGGCCGCGAAGACGGAGGTGCGGGAGTCCAAGGGCGAGCCACGGCGGCGACGTCCCTACTCGTTGCATCTCCACTCCTCACGCCACAACCAGCTCCAGCACCAGCCCATGTTATCGGGAGCTACATAGTCCATAGTGGTGACTCGAGTAGTCAGCCGTGTCTCTCCCGCCCTCCTCATCTCTCTGGCCATGATCCAGCGATCCTCCGGCAACCACTAAATCACTTGGCTGGTTTGCCTCAGCCCCATTCTTGGTTGCATCCTGATTTCGTTAGTGTCCAGAAGACAAAGCATAAAGCTGAAATCAGTGCCAATATGAAATGGCGATGGCGTAACATGTCCCTTGTGTTCAGACATCAGCCAGCAAACGGAAAATTCCGTGTTTCGTCATATTCTTGGATTTCCATATTAGAGATAAATAGCTGAGTATCCAGGTATCAAATCCATCATCATCCAGTTTTGCATCACTGATCAGCTAGTGAAGCTGATTTAGTTCAGCGTTGCCTTGATAGAGATCAGGATTAAGCACATAATTCTAAACTGAGACATTCTTCTGTAAGGCCAACGAGAATAATCTAGCAATATATTGTTGCAGGAGATCATCCTGTCAAAGATCTTTCCAAAGAAGTGTTTGGACACCAGACTTGACTGTAATGGATGTGATCCTACGGTAAATACTCTTTAAATTTTCCACGTCTTGCTGCACAGTCCATGTAATAGTTGTACCAGGTTATCTGAACCCACAATATATCAGCTTAGTGATAAAACTTGAGAAGTAACCCTTGATTCGGAATTTTCAGGCTAAGTACACCCAAACCTTCCTTTATCTTTATGCAGAACTCTTTGCTTTTCTATACCTTTTGATTTTATCTATCCAGATGTTGGTGCATATCCTGCATTTTCTGAGCTACTCCACCAATAAAACAAAAGCATTTCCAGTTATTTTTTTTAATCCTGGATGAGTCATTCCTTATAACCCATTGTATTGTTTTTGGGAAACATGTTATTACCAGATGCATCCAAGTTTCATGTATTTGTTGGAAAAATCTGCATCCAATGATTATGGGGTTATAAAACGTGCTGCAGAATTTAGTTATACATTATCTGTTATGTTCCAGTCAAGAGATTTAGAATACATATTGTTCAACTAGAACAGTGTTATGCAGCAGCGGAACATTAGTATAGATAAGTAGGCAAATATGTTTCAATCAGATAGTGATGTTTGATGGACATACAGATTCTGCTTTGTCAGCCAGGAATGCCGATGCAGTTGACAACGGCGACACAAAGAGCTACATCTGCCTCAAATGAGGCGAGGATGGGCAGCGGGCCAGCGAGGGAATTGAAGCAAGCTCATGGGGGTGAGGGGAATTGAACACGCCGATGTCTGTCGCCCTGCGATCCAGACATTGGTACTCATAGGTCAGTAATCCTTGCACCTTCATGCTATGATTATCTGAATAACCTCCCTACCAGGTGAACTACTTAAATTGGTCAGCATTGGTTACTCTGTTTCCATGGATTATTGTTAAACATTTAACCATGCTAGGATATGAGGTTTTGACGAATCAGGTGAAGAGGGAGATCTATTTCAGTATAATGAAGAGGGGTCAAAGAAGTTCTAGGATGGACATGGTGGTTCATGTGGGATGAACATTCAGACATATTAGAAGGTGGGAAGTGATGTGCATCATGTTTAAATGTTGTTCATATCATATTATCCTTTACCTTGTTGGCAACAGTTTTTAGCTAACCTGTGGAACTTCTGCTGCCTTTGTTTTTTTATTATCTTGTTTTATGGATGCTAATATCATGATGTATGATTACAGTGTCATGATTCATCATTTTTCTCGAGCTCAGACCCTTTTAACTCAGACTTGATTATTATTATTTTGGCTAAAGAAGCTCATGAGTGGAACTTTTCTCTATGCACGAAAACCATTCTGTTTGTTAGAGCAGGAGACTGAAAACTCTGTGGATATATTGATAATATGAGTGAACTTAAGTTAGTATTAGCTTCATAGTTTAAGAAGATGTTAATACTAATAATTTCCACTAGCATACTCAACTAATTTTTTGTGTCCGAAATTTTAATGTGACTGGCAAGGTGGTTGCAGGGCATCATTTTGGTCTAAATGTTGAAAGATGGTAAGACTACGTCTTTTATTTATGCTGACTCCATTAGTTGTATACTTACCTTGCGATTGTTTAAACCTCTTACTTCGAAGATAAGTGTGATGTCTACTTTTACTTTGGCGTCTCATTTGTCATTGGCCTTTAATCATTGTTTGACTGGTCTATGAAGATATTGATCACTTTTGTGTGTTTTAGCAAAACATTGTGTCGTTTAGTATTTGTAGTTTTGGAAACAAACCTAACAAACCATGTATATGATTCATTTTGCTGTCTTGAACTTTCACCTTTCACTTTTGGGTTGGGCTGTTCATATTTTTTGTTGCATGCTTTGCACCTAGCGTTACCACAAAAATATTTGCAATAGGGTTATTTTCCTTGCATCAACAAGTCAAATATTGGACAGCAAGTTCTTTGATGTTCACATTAGGCTTTGCAGCTTTTGTTCCATGTTACTTTACCCTTACGTTTACTAATTGGAGTATCAGCCAATGAAACTATTTGACGGTTTATATGGATATGGTCTGGATGCTCTGTGTTGTTTCTTCTCAATGCACTAATCTGTCTTCATGGTATGTCTAATTCTTCTGCTCTTCAACATTAACAAAGGTATGATGTTTAAGCTCTGAATATTTTGTAAATTATTCTTTACATATTTGTTCAGGACTGCAAAGTTTGGGGTCAAACTAGAATGGATATCCCATGCATCCCGTAGTTTTGATCTATCAGGTTTATTCAGGGTACTTCAGTGCTAATACAGTCTATTGTACCAGGGAAGCATGGCTAAGTTGGTGTTATGCTATGCACATTCTTATCATAAAACACACCTAGGGAGTATGGCTGGCTGGTGATACGCTGTACACACCTCTTATTTTCTTTTGCACTACATCTCTTTGTTGCTTTTATGGTGCATGTACTTTGAGCCTTTAATTTTTTTTTGTGTGGAATTGGTCTGGCAAATGCCAGCGGGTAGAGTGTAGATCTTGCAACAGCTAATCTTTCTTGAGGCCATAAGTTACTGAATTTGGTCATAACGATTATCTATACTGCCTTTGCTAAATACTACGGTGACACATATAATTATACTAAACAAAAATATATTGTGCAGTGGTCTTATATTAGTGAATGCTGGCGTAGAATCTGATCGGATGAAAAGTATTTATTCTGTGTCGTTTTAGTATGTTGAAGGCAAGGAAGGGTCAAGTGAACATATCAACATGATATTCTTATTGCGAACTCGAGAGTAAATTGGACTCTATTTCTGACTTATTACCCACAATTTGTTTTACTATTTCATCATTGAGGGAGATGGACCCAATGGCCTATTCGCTCTTAAAAGAGGTTAATGAAGACGCACAGAAATGGCGAATCCACACAAGGGTCGCGTATGTGGGAGTACCATGATGAAAAGAAAGATGATGCGCTTCTTAGTCTGCATTTGGTCCTGGTGGATGAGAAGGTAATCTGTGTTTATTTTATTTTGTTTTCTGCTGGATATTTTGTTTGGTTGATCGGGCACTTATAAGAATCTTCCTTTGTGCTGGTGGTGAAACAATATTGGTTTACTTCTACTACAATTGTGAGCTGCATTTCACAACATGTACAAGGGCGATGGAGGATGGTCCAGCCCGTGATATGAGGTGTGCACGACATAGCTATTAGGATAGTTGCATGAATACTTTTTGCGAAATTCAATTAGGCTCAATTCTCTGGGATTTTAAATCCTCATCTTATCTTGACTTACTTTCACATGCTAGCTTGGAGCTTCCATCAACTGAAAACGTTCTTGGTACTTGGTTAGGTAGTTTCATGTGAGATTATATATATCTTAGTAGCTCCGTGTGCACTCTAAGTGTGTTTTCGTCTTTGCAGACCAAAGGAAAAGCACCTATGCAGAAAAGTGCCATGTTTTCTTTTCTTTTCCTCACTATAATGATGTGCTGTTATTTTCTTTCTTTTGCATGTCGTAGGGGATATGTGATGTGGACATTTGTCTACCTCATAGAGCTTAGATGTGTTGCTCTTTGTTAGCCGTTGTTTGTCCTCTGTCATGTCAGCGCATATTAACAATATGCGTGGCTTTCATTGTTGTCGGCGCATATTAACGATATGCTTGGCTTTCATTGTTGTTTATTTGTTGTGGTTTTTGGTGCAATTTGTGCTTTGGTTTTTCTTGCCACTTGTGTCCTACATATAGTGTGTCTTGGTTTCGGATCTGAATATATTTTGGTCTGATTCACTCCATTTTACCAAGGAAATTAGATATCTTGGGCACCCATCGCGTGAAAACAAGACATGAACATCAAGAAATGGCGCAGCAACCCACGCAAGGTCCATCTAGTCATTTAACATTGTCCATCGAAATTCATGTCATTACGAGCGGCCGCGTGTGAGTTGTAGACCGGCGGCCCACACTACTCTCTCTGATCCATAATAAATTTACAGATTTAATACAATATTTTTTACTAAACTAGCAACACTTATTATGAAACAGAGGAAGTATTTCACTGGAGGCAAATATGGCCCACTGGCTTCCCTAAAAAAAACATGGCCCACTGGTTTCTAAGCAAGCCCCTGTCCGGAGGAATTAGCCTGGTAAGTCCAGATAGTGGTGGTTCTGCGTTGAGTGGACTCAAAAGTGCAAACTTGGGGATATCCAATGTTTGCGTTGCACAATGAGCCGGCCCGTTCTGAAGAACGGCATGGAAATCAGTACAAAAGACATACATTCCATAGCAGTATAGCACACACGAGTTTAAATAAATATCAACATATTTTCTAGTTTTTAATATTGAAATGAGTTCCAGAGATATTTTAAAATGAAAACTGATATCACCTAAACTCCTTAATTTTCGTGATTTCAGTGATTTCTGTAGTAACCAAAACGCATACTCACGAGAAACGTGTTTATAAGCAAGCACGTGACAAAAAAAAGCATGCATTTTGCAAGTAAAGACAAAGGAGACAACTCAGCCAAGAATCCATTCAAGATCTCACTTGTAGGCCAGCAAATATTAGAGCATCTCCACTCGCCTACCCAAAAGGCCGATCCGGATATTGAATTTCGGTCTGGACGCCGAAAATTGGCCCAGTCGCGTACCCAAGGACCTGTTTTCGTCCGGATTTCGACGTGTTTTGATCCGGTCTATCCAGACCGAACCTAGGATCCTGGGTACGCCCTGGGAATGCCGGACGAAGCGAATTCGACGAGTGGACCCGCGTAGTCAGCATATGTTCACCCTTGTTCATCCAAAGTTTGCGCAAAGTTCGCCCAAAGTTCGCCCATATTCGCCCAAAATTCGCCCATATAGACCATATTCGTCCAAAGTTCGTCCATGTAGACCATACTCGCCCAAAGTTCGCCAAAAATTTGGGCATATTCGCCCAAAGTTCGTCTGTATCGCCCATATTCGTTCAAATTTCGCCTAAAGTTGTCCATATAGACCAGATTCGCCCAAAGTTCGCCCAAAATTCAGGCATATTCGCCCAAAGTTGGTCCGTATCGACCATATTCGCCCAAATTTCGCCCATATAGACCAGATTCGACCAAAGTTCGCCCAAAATTCGGGCATATTCGCCCAAAGTTGGTCCGTATCGACCATATTCGCCCAAATTTCGCCCATATAGACCAGATTCGACCAAAGTTCGCCCAAAATTCGTGCATATTTGCTCAAAGTTCATCTGTATCGCCCATATTCGCCCATAGTTCGTCCATATCGTCCATATTCGCCCAAAGGTCGTTCGTATCGACCATATTCGCCCAAAGTTCGCCCATGTTAGCCCAAAACCGCTTATATTCGCTCAAAGTTCGCCCAAAGTTTGCCGAAATTTGTTAAATTTTAGCCAAACGCGGGAACTCGCCTGGGTACGCGAGTGGGAAACTGGGCATACTCAGGCCGAAATCAAGCTCCGTTCGGCCAAAAAAAGGTCCGGATTTCGGCCTGGTTTCGCCCAACGAGTGGAGATGCTCTTATACCCATGTCATGTTCGGAAATCCAATTCAGCTTAGGGGTGTAAAGGATTCCATTGTTTGAAAAGGCATTTTAAAATATCAATAAATTCAGAAATAGACACGTACAACCAGACATTATATGTCGGCGCATGAGTTTTCGGAGAAAAGGAATATTTTTCCATGTCCTATTTTTTTTATGCTCCAACATGACTATGCATAGATTTGTTTTGCATTTTTTACACAAGCAACTTAAAATGTTCCTTTCTCTCAAAAAGTTGCGTGCGGACATAGAATGTATGGATGTCAAGACTAAATTTTTTTAAAAAAATAACATTTTGAAAAAAAAAATTATAATAGGTTCATATGCACCCCTCAGGCAAAACACCACCTCCTGTCATGCATGTATTGATAATGATATTTCATTTGGATTAGATAATAAGAATATCTAGGAAAAAGGACAGTTCTTGAAAAAGACTTGCACACAAATGGGAAAAACTACATGAGCTTATTAGTTAATTTTAAAAGTTTAACTATTACTACCTCTATCCCAAATTATAAGAAGTTTTGATAGGCTATTTTACCCTACCAAAATATCTTATAATTCAGAACAGAGGTTGTGTTCCAAGTCAAACTTAGACCAAGTTCCTAGAAAAATACATCAACAACGGGAGGAAAATTTTATTTTGAATATATTATTATACAATATATTTTCATAATATATAGATTTTATGTTATAGATATCGGTACAATTCTATATAAATTTGGTCGAACTTAGAGAAGTTTATTTGGAACGGACATAAAACTTCTACTCCCCCTTTCCTAAATTACTTATAGCAGATTTCTAGATACACATACAAATCTAAAATATCTAATTCAGGGCAGATAAAGTAGCCCCTCCGATCCGTAGTAAGTGTCGGATCAATGTTATTACGTCATTTCCAAAATATCCCGCTGAGCACCAAAGCTAAGACATAACTATGAAAATGGAAATTAGAGAAGTTTCATTTTATAAAATTTCTAGTATTCCAGAAATTAACCGACTCATATTTGTATGTATCTAAATGTGTAGATACATGCGAACCTTGATAAATGTGAGTCAGTTAATTTCAGATGGAGGGAATATTATTTTGGAAGAGAGGAAGTGGTATGCAGCGTGAGTCGGGACAATGGTAAAACCATACATCAACCAAAATATCGCGGATACAGATCATCAACCTACAGTTAAATCCCGCCGAGCACCAAAGCTAGGACATACTATGAAAACAGAAATGTAAATGGCGGAATTATGCATAAACATACATCAATAGGAATAGGAAATTAATTAAGGAGCTAAACGTGCTTGCGTGAGCAGGGTTGCGACTACATGAGATTGCAGGGCGCGGGGACGAAGGACAAGAAGCTGTTCTCGTTGTCGTAGAGCACGTGGAAGTTGCTGTGCTGGAAGCTGCCGATGATGGATCCACCGTCGGACGCCGCCATAGCCAGGCAGAGGTTCCCCGTGCTGCCGTCGATGAGCATGTAGTTCTCCAGCGGCAGCTCCATGTGGGCCCCTTCGAAGTGTAGCACGAGCTCCGGCATGGTCACGATCTTCCGCGGCGGCGGCGGCCACTTGAAGCACGTGTCCAGATCGTCCGGCGACGTGGCGTTCACCAGGGGCAGGCCGACGAGCGCCACGAACGCCTGGCGCAGCATGTCGTACGCGGCCTGCTCGAGGTACGTGAGCGTGGCGCCCGAGTCGATGACGACCCCGCCCGTGCCGTCGTCGTCGTTGATGGCGAACACCGAGGGGTCGATGGGCAGCAGGTCGCCGCCGACGCTGATGCCCGTCATGTTGAGGTAGTACATGGTGGGCAGCGCCGGGTTGACGATGAAGGGCGTGGACTGCACGGGTCCGGCGTCGCTGGTGTTGCTGCTGTTGAGCGTGGCGTAGACGCCGAAGTAGAGGCGGCTGGGCACGGTGGACATGAAGGAGGTGAGGCAGTATGAGAACCTGGGCACCCCGAGCTGGCTCACCAGGGACAGCGGGCCCCTGCCGAACCCGACCATGCCGGAGCCGTTGTAGAGGGAGCCCGCGTTGAGGCTGCCGCAGCCGAAGGCGACCTTGGGCACGGTGACCCGCGTGCCGTTGGTGCCGAACGTGAAGGTCTCGTTGGCTAGCACGCCGGCGCTGCTGGCGCTGTCGCCGTAGAAGTACTGGTAGACGCAGGTGTCCTTGTAGCAGGACGGGTAGTAGAGCGCGTCGCACATCGGGGAGGAGCAGGACAGCTTCCTGTAGGTGGGGGACTTGGCCGGGTCGAAGAAGGGCGTGGGCTGGTCCACGCAGAGCATGCACGGCGCGCACTGCGTCCAGATGAGGTCGCTCCCGGTGTCGAGGATGGCCGAGTAGTCCCGCGGCGGCGTGCCGATGGCCATGCTCATCAGGTACTCGCCCTCGCTGGCCTGCACCAGGATGCGGGCCGTGGTGATCGCGTCCGCGGCCGTTGCCGCCAGGGACTGCAGCGCGGCCACGCGCGATCTGCTCCGGCGCACGGCGCGGGAGAGAAGCTGCGCCTCCGTGTACCCCGCGCCGGCGTCGATGTGGGTGAGCGTGGCCTGGAAGCCGAAGCCTCCGTCGGAACGCGCGGCCACTGCGACGACAGAGGAGAGCAGTAGCGGAAGCAGGACGAGCAAGAGCACCGCGATGCTGTCCATTTTGGAGCGTCGGTGGCGAGCGTGGCACGCTACGACTGTGAAGTGAAGTGAGCGGGAAGTCTTGTTGGATTTGTGTTTTATACCGTGTCCGTGCACATGCGTATGAGCAACTCGACACTGATCCGGAGGAATTAAGGGTTTGGTTGTACTTGGGCTGTTGGGCATGCATATAGTCTTGTCAAAGTGTCAATTAACAAAGCTAACGTAGAGCAGTGAACGACGGTGGGGTGGTCATGGCCCCGAGAATTCGAAAGATCGGAGCTGCAATGATGCATTGCGGCATAACATATTCAGGCTCTCGATTCCGTTGAATCGACGCTAGCTAGCGTATGAAATTTAGAGATCCGCGAATCTGTGATCGTGTGCTTATTTTCTAACAGTTTGGACTAGGATAGTCTCGTTTCAGCGGGCCCAGTGTTGCCTATTTTCCGTTTTGGCTAACCTACTTCTCGACAACAACTCAGAGCATCTCCACCCGCGTTCTTAGTATGGCGTTCTCATGGCCTTTTTTTATCTGAACAGCGAATTTTTGTCCAGTCATATTTCTAGGATGCCGAATAGAGTTAGATTTAGCCTAACTTTCATCCGGCGTTTTCAGGCCAAACCCGGAAAGCTAGGAACCGCCTGGGAACGCCGGACGCAGCCAAAAAGCGGATGGGCCAACCTTGTCGGCGACTAGAGGCCGAACTCCCACCTTTTATTCTTCCCCTTCCGCCTTTTTTATTCATTCCCGGCCACATCTCCTGCCAGTTCCTCGAGCTCTCGCCCACCATGTCGTCCAAGGCTTTTGTCAAACCCCGACTCATCGTTGGCGAACCAAAGGTGCAAAAGCCGAGGAAGCCCAGGGCGCCAAAGACGAGGCTAAAGGGCTTGACCGACGCCGAGTGGTTGGCACTAGTCCGGCACAGGAAGATCAAAACAGATAGCCGCAAGGACAGGACGACAAGGTCGGAGGCAAAGGCGCTCGTGGAGGCGATGAGGGAAACACATGCAGCTTCGAAACGGGCGGCACGTACGGCGATGTCACGCCCGCCGCCGATCGTCCTTGCCCAGTACGCCGTGCACTGGGGGAGCCAACCAAGCGTCGGATCGCCGGCTGGGTCCTCTCCGATCTCGCCAGCCATGTTTCAGGAGAGCCAAGCGAACCAGCGGCAGAGATACTCCTTCCCCGAGTTCGATCGGTGGGTTCAACCCGAACGTGCTCTTCCCCTGCCCTGCAACTCACCCTCCTCCGTTCTTCAACGGCGGCATCAACGTCCCCTACGCCAGCTCTTCGACGTACGTCGGCCCTTCGTCCACCATGCGGCGCGGCCCTCTTCCGTTCGCCGGTAGCACCTCGCCCGCAACCTTCGGCGAAGCGGACGCCTGCAACCTATTCTGCGGAATGTCGGGCAAAGCGTACATGCGGGACATGATCGGCTCTAGTTTGGCGGCAGCTGGCAGCTCCTTCTTTACTCAGAAACAGTCCCAGGCCGACGACGAACATGGCCTCGAGTCCCAGGATTTCGTAGAAGGCCAAGCCGAGGAGGAGGCCGAAGAGGACGCTATGGCCAAGGGCAAAGCCAAAGGCAAGAAGAAGGCAAGGACGTCGGTGCCGGAGCCCCGCGTCAAGTAGACGACGCTTAATGTCCTTTGCCTCTCCGAGGCATGGAAATCGGTGAGCATGGATCCCATCACTGGCGCCAACCAAAACTTGGACAATTACTGGAGGCGCGTGAAGCTAGCGTTCGATGAGCGCAATCTCATGGACCCAAAGTTTATCAAGATCCACAAGAAGCGTGGCGAGAAAGCCATGATCAACCATTGAAGACTCATCCAGCAGGCATGCAGCAAGTGGCAAGGCATTCTTGACGAGATCGAGCGCACACCCATCAGCCGTGAAAACATGGATAGCAAGGTACTTCGCCGACCTCTAGCCGAAACAATGCTGAGTTCATGCTCGTCCTGACACACTTTGCCTTGCCTTTGCAGATGGTGAAGCCGAAGCGCGGTGGTTCGGCGCCAGGTCACATGAAGTGCAAGGCGAGACAGAGGATAGAGGGCTATTGCATGTTGTACACCGACTACTTCGCCGACCAGCCACTCCATGGAGAGGACGTGTACGCCGACTACTAGCAGATGACACCTACCCAAGATGGCCAACATTTGTGAAGACTATCTCAGGCCCAATGCTCCCCAAGCATTCTCACTTTGCCAAGGAACAGGAAGCTTGCAAGAAGGACATGAAGCGGGCATTTGGTGTGCTCCAGCAGAGGTTTGCAGTTGTCCGGTTCCCTGCTATGACCTGTCGAAAGAGATATGGGAAGTGATGAACTGTTGTGTGACCTTGCACGACATGATCATTGAGGATGAGAGGAAGGATCCAATGAGTTTGCTCGAGGAGGACGAGCCATACCATATACAGGGTCCTCTTGCCTAGCCTGATCATCATGTGCCTCCAACATGGGTTGCATTCATCGCAATGCGTCGGGAGATCCGAGATCCGGCGATGCATCAACAACTGCAGGATGATCTTGTTGAGAACTTATGGATACGCAGGGGCAACACGACGTAGATGCTGAGCATGAACTGGCCGAACTTGGCCGAAATATGTTGCAATTTTATTGTAGGCCGAACTATGTTTACAAACGCCGAACTCTGTTTAAAATTTCGCCGAACTTTGGTCTTAAAGTGTTTTGTATTGATCGTATAACGAACTATGCCGAAATTTGGACGAACTTTTGCCGAATTTGAGCCGAATTCTAGCGGAAACGGGCGACCCGGGAACTCGGCCTGGGTACGCGAGTGAGAAACTGGGCGTACCCAGACCGAAAACTTGCGCCGTCCGGCCGAAGTTTGGTCCGGATTTCGGCCTGGGTTCGGCCAACGAGTGGAGATGCTCTTAGAAGGATGCCAAGTGGATCGTTGTGAGAGTTGAGCGACAAAACATCCGCGAGCCCTATGAAGGAGTTATAGACCTAGAGGCAATAATAACTAAATATTGATAAACTCCAAGGTCACTATTAATGTTTATTCTTTATGTTATAACTGCTATGTGCCTTGAATATGAGATTCAAGGGGAAAATCACTAGCATGTGTATATAAGTAATCACCAGGTTGTTCCTAGTCCTGCCCTATGACTAGCTCATATGTTGTAAGATTATCCCATTCCCTGGTCGTCGGTATTGTTATTTATAACAAGGATACCGTCAATGATAGGAGCACATTATTAGAAGAACAATGGTGTTAAACCGATCCAATTATATGATTAACTCAGAGATCTTATCGTCACAAGTCATTAGTTCACCATGATAGAATTGTATTATGTTTTAGTCCTTAGATCATGAGAATATCAAATACCTATACTAGAAGATATACTTTGATTGTCATCAACATACCGTCTATGAAAATATGGTTACTAAAGGTGATTTTTGGGTATATATATTTTGAATGTATGACTAGGGATTTGGATAGTTCAAGAAATGGATCTTGCTGCTTCTGACGATGGAGAGGTACACTCCGGCCCCTCTCGATATTACTATGTCAACCTATCATCTGCGTAGACACTTTATGAGGGTGATCATAAGGATATTGAAATATGATAATGAGTAAATAGAATGAAATCGTAATGAGGTTAATGAGTATAGTGACCATGAGATGAATCATGATGATATGAGATTATCACCTTGGGTTGTCATTAGTATCATGAAGCAAAGGGATTAACATATGGATAATGAACAGGTTCACTCGATGATATTCACGTATTATATGGGATCCATCATGAGCGTCCATGGTCTCTCTATTAGTTATTGATCCAAAAATGTTTTAGAGCCATGTCCATATATTTCGAACCTGCTAGGTCACACTCTTAAGGTTATTCAATCAATGATAAGTATTCCTTGTATGTATGTGGTTGATAGAGAGATCTTGAAATAGTTTCAGAGTAATATCAGAAATGATCGGGACTGGTAGTGTTTTGATTTTGATCGGAATGGTTCTCGTAGTTTATATATAGTTACATAAAGAAGTAATTGACTCTTTTGGGAAGTGTCGGAAGGTTCTAGAATGGTTTTATCGGAGAGAAATATGCATTAGGGTTTTTACCGGGAAGTCTAGAGGAGTGCCAGAGGTGAAGCCCGGAAGAGAGGGGTGGCATCATGGGCCTCCATGGCCTCATGCATGAGGCACATGGGCTCATAGCGATGCACCAAATCTTTCCATAAATAGTCAGAGTTAATCTATGGAAGGTGTGAGATCATTCCTTCTATTATATGCATGCATATCTTTCTTAATTAAAGTGATTGGAATTGTCCTAAATGGATATATGAAATTTTGGGATATTCGGAATTAATGGAAATGTATCTTTATGAAAGGAAGGAAAGGGTGGCTACCACCTACCCTTTTCCATAACGGAGGGAGGCACCCTAGGGTTCCCTAGGGGGAGGCGGCCACACATGGGAGGCACCCTAGGGTTTGGGATGGCGGTGCACAAGGGAGGGGCGAAGGCTTCCCCCTCTAACCCAATGCGGGTGCCCCTCATAACACAGAATTATTCTCCACATAGAGGCGCAACTCTCTCTCTCTCTCTGTGTGTGTGTGTGCGCGCGCGCGCGCGTGTACCTCTCCCCCCGCGGAGATTTCTACACATACATACACCAAAAGGCTGCGGAAATCTCACCGGTAGTTCATAGCTCTAGCCGGCAAAGCTCTAGCGGATTGGATAGTGGGTTGCGTGGGTACTAGTGCAAGGATTACACTTGTCATCCTTGCACGAGATCTGATCGATGGATTCATGTAACTCCAACATGCATTAGGTCTTAGTGTGGTTCGTGTAGGGCGTATTATTTTGTTCTCCGTGCACATAAACCTATACCCTACTCACTTGCATCAGATCTTGGAGAAATGCAATTCCAACATGCACGCTAGGTCATATGCATGCTAGACCCTCCATCCTCTTTGAGATTTGTATTCTCCACACTTCTCATATTATGCGCTCATTGTTTTTTTCTATGGGATCGCCCTTGCATGAAAGAATTTTTCTTCTCAGCATGCCACAATTTAGCACTATTTTTTTTTCTATTGTTCAATTTAAAAAGGCAATATGTTTTAAAATAACTGCAATATGTTTTAAAATAACTATCATATTAACAATCCATTTAAAAATATGTATTTATTTTCATGATATCTTTTAAAACATGTTCAAAATAGGTTTTGTTTCGACAAAATTCAAAACTTAAAATCCGAAACACAATAAAACATAATGATAGACTTCAAAACCTAATAAATCACAATGAAACAACATTAAAATATTGTGTCTCCTAGCTGTTGTCAATATTATTTTAGTGCACCATTACGTTCTTCTCTTAGGATTTGAACTCAAAATTCGGTGTTATTTTTTTGTTATTCATTAATATATTTTATTGTTTGAACTTGAAGGAAATTACCAATTATTTTTTAACTATGATGGACGTAGTTTGAAACCGAGTGAAATTGACTATTTAAAAAATAAAAAATCATTAGGTTTGATATAGCTTTTCAACGTTTCACCAAGTTTCAAAAGTTGATTTTCAAACATTTTCCAAATATATCTAATATTGGCCTTATTTTTAAGCCCTCTTCAGTAGGAGCTCATATATTCAAACGGTTCAAAATCTATAGAAGATTTAATTTAGAACTGCATTTAATAAAGTATGGAAGGAGATAGAGTGACACGAACTTCTATATGGCATAATTTTTTTTTTGTAGAGTGCATGCTTTATAGAACTTTCATATTGGTGTTGTTGAAAGCATATTTTTTTGGGTGAACTGCAACATGAACACTTGTTGAAGGCGTTGCTTTAAAAAAAACTCTTTTGTAGTCTCGATGTTGTTTTCGACCGTGGTTAGAGTACCGTTGGTGTTAGTAATTGATCATTGTAGCGGGGTCTTTTTCCTTTCTTTCTTTTTTATTTTCTTTTTTTGGTGTGTGTATCTTTGATGTCTTTGGACATCTTGCTGGTGTAGAGACATGGTGTAATTGATATATTTATGATATTTATATATTCTCTTATCGAAAAAACATAATTGATGTGTACAAATGAACAGGTTTTTTCATAGACTTGTTTATGGAGAAGTTTGACTTAAGGCTAAGTTATAGCTTCAAATAATTTATAATATAAGAAGTGTTTTTAGTTAAAGAGATGAAAAAAAGTGAAACCTTGCACGTATCTCAGTGTCATATTGATGGTTCTCGGGTCAAATAGGCGAGCGAGAGTTAGAAAAACGGCCATGCATTCCGACACAAAATCTTTGGCCTCTCTTCTCACGAGAGGGCGGCGTTGACCCAGTTGTCCTGCCGATCTCCGCTGGCCAGGGAGCCAGTACCCTCTTCCTCTGCTTGTCGTCCGACGGTGAAGGAAGGGGGTCTCGTACTTTTGTTCTGGCCTAATAGTTAGGGTTAGGTTTAGTCTGTTGTGGTCCATCGTTGAGGTGGGAGTAACGCCCGGACAAATAAATCTCCCTCAATTCTACTCTCAACCAGTGGCGACCTTCACAACGGCGCCTCGAAGTTGATGGCAACATGTGCTTTATGATCCTTCAGATCGGTAGCTTGGTATTCTCCTCGTTCTTCAGATCTAACAAGATTAGTTTCTCGGTGTGTCGCTGGTGTTCGTCGTCTACAACGACGATGGGGTCGGGGCGAGGTGGATGCTCTGGACTAAGGATGTTGGTCCGAAGATGGAGGGTTTGGCTTTATTCCCCGACTTTGTGGATGGGATACGGTGGATCTGAGTTCAAGAAAACACGGTGATATCCTCGGTAGACGTGCCCATCGACTCACAAAGCCTCGTTGGCATTGGTGCTTTTTTGGATCTAGCAATTATAGAGGCTCGACGTCTCTTCTAGCGTATGCCTTGGCGTCTGTGGAGGTTGGTGGTGACCGATGGTTTCAGCGAGTGCATGAAATCATATGGGTCGCTCCGTATTTTTCTATCCTTTAGATTTCTATTTGTAGAGTTTCCAGGACAACTATTTTCTTATGGTCTGTCTTTTAGTTTCCACGGTTTGTTCATTTAATTTGATTTTTTATTAACAAAAAATATGTGGTTGCTCTAAAATAAAACTATCATGCATTCCCTCTATAGAATTTACGGTTTTAGATAATGAATTTAGACACCATTGCATTACATCGCTAGGTGATTCAGTTACCTATTTATAATTTTATTACTTTTCAGCTTCTATGTATCATTGTTGATGATTATTAATAGATTGGTATAATTTCGCAAAGAAAAAATATACCAAATGGTTCAGGTGCAACAATTTCCTCTTTTGGTTCCTAAACTGTATTCCCACACCACCGGCACCAGATACACCCAGGCAGGCAGGCACCCAGCCCATCGCAAAAAAAAAAAACGAATTGTTCACGCCGCATAACCAATGGCAGCGGCTCGGGAAAAAAATGGGTGCGTCGATCCAACGGAGTGCCCTCGGAGAAGCCCAAGCCACCTGCAGCAACCAACGAAACGGCGGCCTCCGGGACCGGTTCGCTCATCGGAGTCGGGGAGAGATGCAGCAGCAGCAGCAATTTGAACATTGGATCGCGCTTACGCCACCGGTTGCTGCGCGGATTTCTATTTCTCTCCACCTCGAACGATGGAAACCCAAGAGTAATGGGCACGGCAGCTCTCGTTACTTGGATGCCACAAAGGAAACGGCATTCGGGCTGTGCATACTGGAGCAGATTTGAATTACCGTGTCACAGATGTGCAGACCAAGTCATACTACTCAGATGTTTTGATCAGATGAATTATACTACTCCCTCCATCCTAAAAAAGATACATAAAAAAGATATCTCAAGTTTGTTTGAGTTTGGATGTATCTATATACTAAATAGTGTCTAGATAAATTCAAGTTTAGACAAACTTAAGACATTCTTTTTAGGACGGAGGGAGTACTTCTTTGCTCTATCAATGCATCGAAATGCAAACGTTTTTAAGTTTTCGCGGAAAAAAATTTGGACCATGGTAATACCGCATGAATTTATATGAATTTTTATCAGATTTTCTGAAACTTCAAAATAACATTTCTGGATGTTCAAAAAACATGCTCTGTGCCGCTGCCCGTGCTCCAGATCGTCCGCACTATGTATGTATATTTAATCCAATTTCGTGAATGATAGGGTGTTAAAAGGGATCCCATCAAAATCCTACTTCTAGTTTATTTGTTAAAATTTAGTGTAAAAAATCTAGTTTAAATTTTAAGAAATTTTTTACACTAGATTTTGGTAAATAAACTAGAAGTGAGATTGTGGTGGGAACCCACTTGATACCCTACTTAGTGAATGAGCTATGAGCAAGCCGCATACGACGAATTAAACACTGGCTACTAGCAGACAAGTTCCTTTAGGACATGTTCGGTTATTCCACCTCCCAATTGGATTGGGGTGGATTGGAGTGCAATTAGGGGTATTTTGATTTAGAATGGATTTAATCCATGTCAATTCCCTTCAATTCATGCAAACCGAACAGGGCCTTAGTGTCATCCTTATTTTTATATAATTATGTTTATCATTTTGTGACTCGCCTCTCGATCGCCTAGTCACAAGATCTCGGCCTCTCTCTATGAGTGTCTATCTCTTATCCTAGGTTGCAATGGACGCCGGCAATCGAGACATCGTCCGCGAGGAGCATTGCTAGCGGAAGAGCGGTGTTGGCTACCTTAGCACCTTAACTGCAAAGGACTTCCTATTATTTACGGATGTCTAGAGGGGTTCAGGAGTTCACCACTTAGCATCACACATGCATTGGTGAATGGACAGAGACACATCAACAACAACGAAAGCTGGGACATGGTGAGATGGTAGGCACCGATGCGTATCTTCGCGGGTAGGTTGGCAAATCGACTTTGTTTGGATCAGTGGTGCAAGTTTAGGGTGTTATATTCACATTTTGCAAGTCATTTGACTGTTTGATCCAGGTGCGATCGACGACCGCATCTATCTAAAAAACACCCCTCCTGTGGCGCACCCAGGACGCCGCCGGGCGGTCCCTGATCCCGCCGCCAACCCTCCCCCTCTCCGATCTACCACCCTTCCGCCGCTGCCGCCGGCACCGGCCGCGGTGGCGGCGGGCCCGACACCGAAGGGGCCGGGGAGAGCAGATCGCGGCGGCTGGGATCGGCGCTGGTACTTCAGGTGTGTGTGGCGGCTAGGGCGGCGCCCCTGGTCGTGTGTCGACGATGGCTGCTCCCTGGGCGTGAGATATGATCGTGGAGGTAGGCTGCTTGCAGAGGCTGGGCCAATGCCTGGATCGTTGCGGCGGCGGCTTACCCATCGGGTATCGACGCAAGGTGTGGTGGCTATGGTCGTAGGTATAGGCTTCCGCCTATATCCGCCATCGGCGCGGCCTTTTGATTGCCTGGAGGTTGGGAGGCGGCATGATGTTTCTTAATCGGGCTGACGGGCCGGCAGGGGCACGTGGTTTTTGCAGCCTTGTCTCCTCTTCCGCCGGAGGGGACGGGCGGCGGACGATGGCGTGGGGGGGCTGTTGTTCTGTCCAATAATGGCGGTCGGTCCTATGGTTCCGCCGGCGTGAAGACAAAGATCTGCTTTTTGCTTGCACTCGTTGATCTGGCCTGGAGATGCGGGTTCCGGAAGGCTCCATCGGCAAACTCCCATGGATGCATTAGGCCTAGAGATTGTTGGATCGGAAGGTATTCTGGCGTGCGTACTTTGTTTTTCTGGTTGTTTGGTTTGAGCGGGTACGTTGCGAAGCTCTGTTTGTTCTCATCAAGTGTCATGTAACGAGTCATGGTGAAGTCAGATGAGGAGAATGTTAGAAAAACAGAAATATGAGAGCGGAGATGATGATTTGAGTCTTTGTGGCGACGGCGAACTGGCTACAGGATCCGTGACTCGCAGCAGCGACTGTTTGTAGAGGGAGACAACATAGGAGGAGTTCACAGTCTTACCTTGCAGTGTGAAAATTCAAGGTCTGGTCTTAACTGGTTGTGTCTGGCAATGGCCTTGTTAAAGACATTAGAGAGGACTTTCTCCAGAATGAAAACCTATGATCTTTGATCGGACAACGACGGCACTTGTGCACTGTTTCCATCTTGAGGACATTGTTATTGGTGTGGTGGACTATTGGTGTTGTTCTGGTGGTGACAGTGTCGTTGCTATGAGGAGTAGTTTCCTGTAGCGAGACTTTTTTTTGTAATTTTTTTCTTTTTTCTAGGTTGTGTGTATCCTTAAGCCCGCTAGGACATGCAGAGGCTGGGCATAATTGGTATCTCGGTGATATTAATATATACTACTTTCCACACATAAAAAAGTCATTTGACTAAACTGGACCCACCTACAAAGTTTATCGACCTTCGGGATCCAATGCAATTTACTAAACTTTTGGTGGCACGTGATTTATATCGCGAGCGCAGCTAGTGTTTTGGTGTGCAGCTAGTGTTTTGGTCATAAAAAAGCAGCACAACACGTAGCTTAGACGCTGGCGCTTATAGACAATGAGGCAGGTGCGGGAAAAAATACCGCCTGGATAATTGCGTCGAAGATTTTAAAACGGCGGATGATTTTTTTGACTCGGCATACGTAATCTGCCGAGCTAGCGCTTTCGTGGTAGCAAGGCGTTTACACCGTGGTCCATATAGGAATGCACTGTGTACATACCGTGGCAGCTGTGAGACGACATCATAATATGATGCGACCCTACGTAACCTATGCACGATATAATTTTTAGTGCCCCTAATGATACTTCTAGGCGTAGCAATTTAGCCAGCGGTTTCTATATTTAGGGTTCCCTAATTTACACCAAATCATACATGATGCTTCCAAATATCACAACACAAATTCGAATATATAGCATAACAAAGTATCCAACACATACATCCTAGTACTACAAAATACATCATAATCAGTTTTGACACATTCATCACACAGTTTTGAAGAAAAGTTTAAGTGTAATCGACTTCATACGGATTAACTCAATCTTCGACCCGTAGGGAACCCATCTCGTCTACGGTAACAAGTGCTACGATAAAGTGTTGATTGCTTGGTCTCCAGTTCAATCTGCGAAACTCATGATAAATAAGAAATAAAAAGAACTACAAATCACTTTGCTGCAGACAAAAAAGTATGTATAGTAGCATATATATACTAGCTAAAAGATCAGACATACTTTTGTTCGATCCAAAAATATAAATAGGTATACTGTTGGACTTAGGAGCTCCTTCTGCCTTCGTGATCTATGAAGTCAGTAGATACATATTTGTCAGAATATGCGCATTTGATAAATCTGGCGGCTAGGAGTCAATATTCATATATATTTGCATATGGCCACACAATGTTGACGTTAAGAGCTTGGCCCAACTTCTTAACCTTTTCGAGTGGCCTAGGCAGTGGTAGATTCTTTTCCACTACAACATCAATTAGGATCGCGCAGTAATCCCCTATCGGTTGTCCATCGTCCCACAGTGCATGCTTGTCTATGCAAGTAAACTTTCCAAATGCAAATGTCCTATCACTTTTCATGGATCGCAGACCCACTCTTGATTCAAGCTATAGAAAGTTAATGTGGCATCAACAGCATATGCATTTCTGACAGCTAACATAGGTAGAGAAGACATATACCTGAGTTGGCGTAGTTAGTCAAACTCAAAGACTTGAGAACATCCTCTTCATGGTGGTCCTCGAACTATAAAAGTGCAGATGTCAACAATTTGAATACATACCTGCGACAAGGGAATGAAAAATGGAGGCCTAGAACAACCACCTCCTGATTTCTTCGTCTTGGAACTATTTCCACCAACAGATGAATCTGCAGCTCCCTTCGAAGCAACAACAATAATGTGGGGCTTAGCCTCAGCAGCATCTGGAGGGGTGGTTATATCAGCATCTGGAGGGGTAGTTATAGCAGCATCAGCATCATCTGAAGGTGTGCCAGCAAAAGCACCACCATATGGAGGTGTACCAGCAACATCACCAGCACCACCATCTGGAGTTAGCACTTCAGTGTCACCAACTGCTTTAGTTAGCACATCATCAAAATAAGTTGACAATAAAGGAGTAGTAGGAGTTTGAATTTTTCTACTATGAGAAACAACTTTAGGACTTCTGACAGTTGATGGGAGAGTAATTACAACACCACGAGGAGGTAGAACACAACGAGATGCCACTTCAGGAATTCTAAGATCTATGGGATTAGAAAGTGCCACATTTGGGATAGGCTACACAGCTTGAGACATTCTTCGAAGAGGTGATTGCACACTAGACTAGTGCTCTGCCCTGCTATGCAAGATTGGTTAGAAGAAATTTCTTTACTATCCAACTTCTTATGCATTGCATGTATTATTTCCTCCTAGGAACCCAACATAGCGATAAGGACAACATTTGTCGACCTAAGCTCACAGTTCTCCTCTATTATTTCTATACACCTCGCAGATGTTTTTGCAATCTCAACCGCCTTGCAGGCATGGGGTAACAACCCCAATCCATGAACTCTGCCTCTTGCATATTTTGGAAAGACACAAGCATAAAGCTCACCTTCTTCAATATCTCTGTACTCAAGGCCTAGATCAAGTAGAAGTTCTTTTTGTATATTGGTCTAGCATATTGTTTGTATTAGCATTAGCACTAGCACTATCTATCACGTATATACAAC
The DNA here is from genome assembly GCA_916181665.1 of Avena sativa. Lineage (NCBI taxonomy): Eukaryota > Viridiplantae > Streptophyta > Magnoliopsida > Poales > Poaceae > Avena > Avena sativa. Next base: position 386,203,353 of record OV702297.1, on the reverse strand, counting down.
GTATGTTAGAATATAGTGAATAATAACTTACAATATTTATCTCAACCACTTCATCAACAGTTACGATGTCTTTGGTCGTGTGTGCGGCTATGTACAGTTCAGCTCTTTAATCGAACGATTGTAGTTCAGCTCTTTAATTGAACGATTATAAGCTTTCTCCTAATCAAACATGCACACATTCAGATGTAGGATATGAAGCAAAAGAACTATGTAAACATTCAGAAAATGGATACCAAGTATAAGTAGACAACTTAGATGCTACTCACCCTTATGTACCTCGCCCTCGCAAAACTCCTTGATCCACAAGTATGGTGGGTATTTGTTTAATTGGCACGATTTTATGCATTCTTTTAAGTTTTCTCCTTGGTGGAATCCAAGCTCCAATACTCACACAGCGCTTCCCAATCAGTGTGTGATATTCTATCTCCACAACCATATTCAACGTTCTTGTCAATAGTCAAGGCAGGTCTGTAATACATCTTCTTCGGTGTCTTGTGAAACCACGACATTTCTTTGCAGCTGCCCTCATTACCCAATCTTTACACAAAAGATCAATATCGAAATATTTCTACATTTTGAGAAGCATGTGTCACGATAATAAGAATGATGTAAAATAGCAAGAAGGAATAACATAGAAAAGCTGTGATTACGTTCAGTATGTCCCACAACTTCTGCTTCTGATCAACTTTCCTCAAGCCTGTAAACCTATAGAATATATCACTTTTTTATGAGGTAGGCAATATAGTTAGCAAAGTTGGTCGTAGCAAGCCCACAAGGCTGGTCTAGTTTGTTGAATCTAACGAAAAATTTGAACCTTCCATTACTTCTTGTTACTGACCTTATCTTAGTAGGACCCCTCACGTTCCTTCCATTCATCATCCGCATTGCATGCATCAAGGATGCAAGTATGTAACTCAAGGTAGGAAGCTAAGTTATATGCACTAAAATTCAAATAGCACTATGAATAAAATTCAGCTAGCAATATTACTAAAATTCAGTTAGCACTACGACTAAAATTCACTTAGCACGATGACCAAGATTCAACTATAGCACTATGACTAAAATTTGGTTAGTACTATTGGGGACTAAAATCAGATTGCACAATGTACCTTCATTTTCCTCTTAGTATGTGTCTGCCCATGCCTCTTCCTCTTCATCCACCTTATTATTAGTGACACTTTCAATCCTCACTGTTTTCATCATCGTTCCTATCGTATTGTTCTTCTTCCTCTGCCTCTTCATCCTCTTCTGCAACTACCTGATCTTCTTGAAACAAAGGATCTTCCCATTTATCCTCAGAATCATCTGGTTTGGCAGGCTATAAGTGAAATTTAAGAGTAATCAGAAGCAGCTAAAGTAGAATTTATGGGTAAATCCATAATGGTAGAACTACAATCAGGCAAGTATACACACCACATATGTAACATTGTTCTGTCCAGGAACAACTGGATCTTCGAGAGAGGATGGTCATATAAGGAACCCGTGTGCAAAATTCTTTTCCCTAATTCTTGCATTGTTTGCTTCTATGGTTTACGATCTTTGCTTATCATATTCCGATTACATCCGGGGCTTCTTCCTAATGTGAACAAGTCCTTCTCTTCCCTTGTCGTTCCATCTATTGGATGGTAAAACGATAGTAACAGAGTCATGTCCAATGTACAGATGGAGGTAGTAAACACAAGGAGGGTGTAAACAAAGTAGAGTATGCGCGGAAGACTTACCACAATGACCTACGGGACATAGATGATGCACGGCGGAGGGACGGAGGGCGGCAGCACGGTGGAAGGGAATCACTTTAGGCCGCTGTCGACCGGCCTTGGTGACGTAATCAGTGGGTGGTCTCCGGAGTCAAGGGTTTAATGTGCAAAGGGGAATGGGGATTTGGGGGAAATGGAAAGATTTTCCTAAGGAGGGTCACGATGCTCTAATTTTAGGCAGGGACATTCAAAATCTAAGCGGGAGAAGCGAAAAGAGTGAAGGCAAAAGGGAAATCTGTCGTAGGACCTGGCAAATGTGGAATGCGGCGCATACAGGCGCCACGAATCACACGGCAGCAGTGAAAAAAGGCTACAGCGACAAATTGGTGCCGTTATTTCCCATCTGTCGCGCATACAACTATTGTAGGTACTTTTTGCTTGTGCCGTCCCAAAAATCCACTGGGTATGGATGGTATTTTTGTAGTGTAGCATGTCGATGCAGTACCAATCCATGTTATATTTTCTATTCATATAGTTGGTGCATGTATCGATCCGTTGTGACCCTTAAGTTGATCCTTTGTATGAACTAAACCTTAATAATTAAAAATCTATATGCATCGATCGATGCAAAGACGGGCATTTCCCCCCTTTTTGAAAAAGAGAAGTTAGATTATATTCTAGGTTGGGCATAAGCTCGGTTTTGAATTCTGACACAAGATTCCCGTAGGCATTTCCAAATTTTCAATTAGTTAGGCAAAGCTATTTTGTTATGAAACAATGACAATTATGTAAGAAATATGGATAGGCTACACTAGCGCAAATCAAAATTTTCTACCGTATAAACCAGGAATACTGTTGTCATAGATCACGGGATTACCACTAGACGCGCAGTTGCGGAACTTGATGAAGCGCATCGAGATAGTGTAGACGTTCTACGTATCCGCCTTGTCATCGTCCCACGAGCAGCTCCCCTTGTGTGGCTCGTCCAAGTGCCACAGATGCAGCACCTCTGAGGTATCCACACATGCAGGATGGAAGCGTCAGACGCCAGACTGCTAGGTCCACGCGTGCAACACATGCGTGAGGAGTGGCGGCTGGGTGGAATGGTCTAACCCAGGTCAGGTCGTGTCGGGGATATAACCCGAGGTACCCCAGAGTTGGTATATAAATAAGAGACAAGAATAAACGAAAGTATATGATAAGAGAATATCAAATAGAAAAGGAAAAAGACAAGAAAGAACAACTGGGCCGAGTAAGGGGAATCTCGGCCCAGTCCACACTTTCCATGGCCGAATTAACTATGAGGAAAGGAAAAAAAACCGGTGGGCCGAATTACCCCCAGCCGGCCCACCTACCGAACCACGTCGCCCACCTTGTCGCTCCCGCCGAATCGACCCCGCCAGCACCCTCGCTCTACCATGCCCGGGTGGGCCGGATTCGGCCCACCAGCGAAAGCCTCACCAGCACATGCCCCCGCAGCTCGTCGCCCGGGTGGACCGTATTAAGAGAATTCCGGCCCACCGCGGGACTACTTCATCAGGCGGGCTCGCCCTGCCACAGGCCGACACAGGGAGACCCCGGCTGGGCCGAATGAAGTTTTTCCCAGCAGACCGACTCAATGTGTAATCCGGCTGGGCCATGGGTGACTCGGTTGGGACAAGGTCTGACCTAGTTTGGGCCCTATTACTCCTAGGCCGAGTTAACCGCCTGCCATGCCGAATTACCAATAACCCCGGGGCACCCAGGCCGAGTAATAAAGGTCCAGACGCCCCTTTATTCATGTCCAGACACATCCTCGACACCTACAACGACTCACCATCGACCCCAGACAAGACAAACAAGTCTCGTGTCAGTCTTGGGACGCTCATGGCTCAGACTGGCACATGGGTGTATGGAATATGCCCTTAGCATCAATAATATGCTAAGGAATATGCCGTGGCATCTCCAAAGATGCCAAGGCATATGCTGAGCATCTAAGAAGATGTCGGGAATATGCTACACAGATGCCAAGCGTGGGGAACAAGACTTGTCCCCTGGGCTCCCCTTTATAAGGAGCACCAGGGGGATCGTTCTCAGAGAGGCCCCGGAAGGGCTCTTCCCCTCTCTGCTCAATAGGAGCCCTTCTTCTTCTTCCTCCTCCAATCTCACAGAGAGATCTAGATAGAGGTATAGGAGATACAACTCAAGGAGCATGATTGTAGCCACAAGTATGGCAAGATTATAAGAGATTAGATGTATAGAATGAGGTGTTATCTCCACTTGAGAGTCTCAATCCTACATTCATTATATTTCTCTTTGTTCATACGAGTGCGGTCTTCACTTCATCATCCCTCCCTGGATTCCTCCACGTCCATCAGCCCCAACCTTAGCCTACCCATGGCATATGCCGTGATACCACCACGACATTTGGCGCCCACCGTGGGGACTTTTAGTGGCGTTGGTTGGGTTTCCATCCGGACGGGAGCATCTTCATCAACTTCTTCCTCATAGGGCTCATTCAGCTCCACCAAGCGAATAGAGAACAAAGAGGTAAGCGCAGAGGCTCTGCAAGTCTGACTCATCAAAGCAGGTAAGACTCAACAAGAAGGACTCAAGCACTACTCCAAGCTTACTGTAAGTACCAGGTAACTCAGCAGGACAGGTATGACTTAGCAAGACTCACTCAAACACTTCTCCAAGTATACTGTAAGTGCCAGATAACTCATCCACCTACACTCAATTCTTCACCCCGGGAAGAAAATAATTTAACCCGGGGACTAGTCAACTTATCCGTAGAGTCACCTTTGGATTAAGAGAACATTATGTTGATTCAGATCTGTATGTGAGTCAGCTTATTTATGATTCAGATAAGATTTGAGTCAGCTTATTTATAACTCGGATAGAATTTGAGTCAGCTTATTATGATTAAGATAAAATTTGAGTCAGTTTATTTATGCCTTGGTTTATCCTTTAACTCAGCTCACCAGCCAGCTTATTGATGATTCAGATATAATTTGAGTCAATTTATTTATGCTTCGGTTTAACCTTTAACTCAGCTCAGTAGCTTATCTCTGATTTGGACTAACATTTGATTCAGCTTGCCAGGGTATATTATAATTTAGATTTGCATTCGGACTTGGCGTACTAGCTCATCTCTGATTAGGACTAAAGTTTGATTCAGCTCGCCAGATTGCCAAGTTATGTTATATCTCGGATTGATATTTTACTATCTTGCCAGGTTAACTCGTATCCCGGATGACTATTTGCCATCTTATCATATCTCGGATCTATATCTCATATCAACATCTCTAATCAGATCTCTCAGCGATTAGCCCTATTATCATATCCCAAAAATTAATCTCGGATCTATATCTCGGATCCATATCATAGGCAAATTGACATCATCTCATCGGATCAAATTGTATATTGACGATCAGATGACTCGGATTTGAGTCATATACCTCGGATTTGAGTCAGATGACTCAGATTTGAGATGTAAGTCAATTTTGAATAAATTAACTCGGATTTTGCATCAGATGACTCGGATTTGAGTCATATACCTCGGATTTGAGTCAGATGACTCAGATTTGAGATGTAAGTCAATTTTGAGTAAAGTAACTTGGATTTTGCATCAGATGACTCGGATTTGAGTCATATACCTCGGATTTGAGTCAGATGACTTAGATTTGAGATGTAAGCCAAAATTGAGTAAAGTAACTCAGATTTTGCATCAGATGACTCGGATTTGAGTCAGATGACTCAGATTTGAGATGTAAGTCGAAATTGAGTAAAGTAACTCGGATTTGGAATCAGATGACTCGGATTTAAGTCATATAACTCGAATTTTGAGCAAGATAACTCAGACTTAAGACATAAGTCAATTTTGAGTAAAGTAACTCGGATTTGGAATCAGATGACTCAGATTTAAGTCATATAACTCGGATTTTGAGCAAGATAACTCAGACTTAAGGCATAAGTCAATTTTGAGTAAAGTAACTCGGATTTGGAATCAGATGACTCGGATTTAAGTCATATAACTCGGATTTTGAGCAAGATAACTCGGACTTAAGACATAAGTCAATTTTGAGTAAAGTAACTCAGATTTGGAATCAGATGACTTGGATTTAAGTCATACAACTCCGATTTTGAGCCAGATAAACTCAGATTCGAGACATAAGTCAATTTTGAGTAAAGTAACTCGGATTTGGAAACAGACGACTCGGATTTGAGTCAGATGACTCAGAATCGAGATATAAGTCAATTTTGAGTAAAATAACTTGGATTTGGAAACAGATAACTCGGATAAAAACTTACCCAAAGAGGTTATGACCAGTGCCCATGAAGGCCAGAAGTCCAGAAACTTACCCAAAGGGGTTATGACCAGTGCCCAAGAAGGCCAGAGGTCCAAAAACTTACCCAAAGGGGTTATGACCAGTGCCCATGAAGGCCAGAAGTCCAGAAACTTACCCAAAGAGGTTATGACCAGTGCCCAAGAAGGCCAGAGGTCCAAAAACTTACCCAAAGGGGTTATGACCAGTGCCCATGAAGGCCAGAAGTCCAAAAACTTACCCAAAGGGGTTATGACCAGTGCCCATGAAGGCAAGAAGTCCAGAAACTTACCCAAAGGGGTTATGACCAGTGCCCAAGAAGGCCAGAGGTCCAAAGACTTACCAGAAAGGGTTATATAAGCAAGAGAAACATAACAAGGAAAATATGAGTCGGAAATGAACTCTGGGAATATTTAATACGAAGCCTATGCACGACTCTACGAGCTCCACATAGACTCGGGGACTAATGTCGGGGATATAACCCCAGGTACCCCAGAGTTGGTATATAAATAAGAGACAAGAATAAACAAAAGTATATTTGATAAGAGAATATCAAATAGAAAAGGAAAAAGACAAGAAAGAACAACTGGGCCGAGTAAGGGGAATCTCGGCCCGGTCCACACTCTCCATGGCCGAATTAACTATGAGGAAAGGAAAACAACCCCGGTGGGCCGAATTACCCCCAGCTGGCCCACCTATCGAACCACGTCGCCCACCTTGTCGCTCCCGCCGAATCGACCCCGCCAGCACCCTTGCTCCACCACGCCCGGGTGGGCCGGATTCGGCCCACCAGCGGAAGCCTCACCAGCACATGCCCCCGCAGCTCGTCGCCCGGGTGGGCCGTATTAAGAGAATCCCGGCCCACCGCGGGACTACTTCATCAGGCGGGCTCGCCCGGCCACAGGCCGACACAGGGAGACCCCGACTGGGCCGAATGAATCTTTTCCCAGCAGACCGACTCAATGTGTAATCCGGCTGGGCCATGGGTGACTCGGCTGGGACAAGGTCTGACCTAGTTTGGGCCCTATTACTCCCAGGCCGAGTTAACTGCCTGCCAGGCCGAATTACCAATAACCCCGGGGCACCCGGGCCGAGTAATAAAGGTCCAGACGCCCCTTTATTCATGTCCAGACACATCCTCGACACCTACAACGACTCACCATCGACCCCAGACAAGACAAACAAGTCTCGTGTCAGTCTTGGGACGCCCATGGCTCAGACTGGCACATGGGTGTATGGAATATTCCCTTGGCATCAATAATATGCTAAGGAATATGCCGTGGCATCTCCAAAGATGCCAAGGCATATGCTGAGCATCTAAGAAGATGCCGGGAATATGCTACATAGATGGCAAGCGTGGGGAACAAGACTTGTCCCCTGGGCTCCCCTTTATAAGGAGCACCAGGGGGATCGTTCTCAGAGAGGCCCCGGAAGGGCTCTTCCCCTCTCTGCTCAATAGGAGCCCTTCTTCTTCTTCCTCCTCCAATCTCACAGAGAGATCTAGATAGAGGTATAGGAGATACAGCTCAAGGAGCATGATTGTAGGCACAAGTATGGCACGATTATAAGAGATTAGATGTATAGAATGAGGTGTTATCTCCACTTGAGAGTATCAATCCTACATTCATTGTATTTCTCTTTGTTCATACGAGTGCGGTCTTCACTGCATCATCCCTCCCCGGATTCCTCCACGTCCATCGGCCCCAACCTTAGCCTACCCATGGCATATGCCGTGATACCACCATGACAGCTCGCCCTACCCTCTCTTATATAGGCGTCCCTAGTGGGCTTCTACATTAGTAGTCCATTAGTAGCCTAAGCCTGGTATAATTTGGATCCAATCCTCATTAGGCTTCCAGCCCCTTAAGTGTGTGACCCTATAGATTTATATACGTATAGACATGACACGAATACACTTATTCTGTCAATAGTTGGTAGCGACCTCTAGCAAGACATGCCAACTCCTAAACGCATACAAAGGTCATATCGGACGAACCATCACAAGGTTTAGTACATGTCTTTTCCTTTGCCTCACAATATTTGGTCTAGCTCCAAGCTGACCTCCCTTTCTCGATACTGTGATTCGGAATCCCTTTACTAGGTTAACTCTTAACCTTATGTAGCACGGTCATGCATTTCTGGATCCGATCACTCGAGGGGCCCAGAGATATCTCTCTCAAGTAGAGAGGGGCAAATCCCATCTTGATTTACCATGCCTTGCAGCATGCTTCAGGACAAACCCGAAAGCTACCTTTATAACTACCCAGTTACGGAGTAGCGTCTGATAGCCCCAAATTAGGTCAATCCACATCTCAAGTACATGCGACAATCTCAGGTATAAGGACAAAACGTACACGATGTGTAGAGAGCTGCAAGTCTAATTGCCAGTCTCAAGTTGGGTCAGTCCAACCCCATGTTCATAACATGTGTCCACATCATTGGTTTGACATCTCCATGTCTATGACTTGCGAAACATAGTCATCAACCAATCGATGTGCTAGTCTAATATTCACGTGTGTCCTCACATGAACTTCGACTAGGAACAACTATTAAATAACCATACAAGTAAAGAGTTTCACAAACAATTCACATAATTGCCAATCAATACAAGTTGCCTAATATGGATATTCAAGGAACATTACAATAACTCATGGATACATAAGAAATATAATCATTTCTATGATTGCCTCTAGGGCATATTTCCTTCAGTCTCCCACTTGCACTAGAGTCAATCTAGATTGTATCTAATACCTATTGCTCTTGCGTGCGCCTCATGCGCAGGCTATGGGAGTGTCTTTGTAAAGGGATCAGCAACATTTGAGTCCGTATGTATTTTGCATATCATGACACTACCATCCTCAACGAACTCTCAAATCTGATGGTAACGCATGCGGATATGTTTGTTCTTCTGGTGCTGTCTAGGATCATTGGCTTGTGCAATAGCATCATTGTTGTCACAATAAACGTCAATGGGATTGGACGCGCCCTGAACCACACCAAGAGCGATCAGGAAATTCCTAATCCAGACAGCTTCCTTTGCAGCCTCCGAGGCGGCAATATATTCAACTTCTGTTGAAGAGGAGGCCACCGTATCTTGCTTGGAACTTTTCCAACTCACAGCACCACCATTCATGACAAACACATAACCAGATTGCGATATGGAGTCATCTGAGTCGTTAAGGTAACTCGCATCCGTGTAACCCCTTACACTGAGTTCATCCTCACCTCCATAAACTAGGAACACATCCTTAGTCCTTTTCAAGTACTTAAGGATGTTCTTTACCGTTGTCTAGTGACCTTCACCTAGATCAGCCTGGTATCTGCTCATAACACTTAGAGCATATGAAACATCTGGGCGAGTACATATCATTGCATACATGATGGATCCAATAGCCGAAGCATATGGAACCCTGCTCATGCGCTCACGCTCATCAGTAGTCGAAGGACACTGAGTCTTACTGAGTTTAATGCCGTGAGACATGGGCAAGAACCCCTTCTTAGCCTCTTCCATGTTGAACCGTTTCAACACTTTGTCAATGTATGTACTCTGGCTTAATCCAATTAGCCTTCTTGTTCTATCTCTATAGATCTTGATGCCCAGAATATATGCCGCTTCTCCTTAGTCCTTCATCGAAAAACTATTTTTCAACGAGGTCTTAACAGACTCGAGCATAAGAATGTCATTTCCAATCAGCAATATGGCATCTACATATAAGATTAGAAATACCAGCGCTCTCCCACTTTCCTTCTTGTAAACACAAGGTTCTTGTTCGTTTTTTATGAAGCCAAACTCCTTTACAACTTCATTAAATCGAATGTTCCAACTCCGAGATGATTGCTTCAGCCCATAAATGGACTTTAGAAGTTTGCATACCTTTCCAGCATTGTTTGGATCGGCAAAACCTTCGGGCTGCATCATACACACGTCCTCGGTAAGGATTCCATTTAAGAAAGTCGTCTTGACATCCATCTTCCATATTTCATAGTCGAAATGTGCAGCAATGGCTAGAATGATCCATATAGATTTAAGCATCGCTACGGGCGAGAAAGTCTCATCGTAGTCAACTCCTTGAACTTGTCGAAAACCTTTTGCAACAAGTCGAGCTTTATGGATGTGAACATTTCCATCCATATCAATCTTCTTCTTATAGATCCATTTGCACTCGATGGCTTTAAAACCATCAGGCAGGTCAACCAAGTTCTAAACTTGATTGTCTCCCATGGACTCTATCTCGAATTTCATGGCGATCAGCCATTTCTCAGAGTCTGGGTCCACCATCGCTTATGCATAGGTCGCAGGCTCATCATTGTCTAACCATAATAATTCCCACACTTTGTGGAGCCTTGCCGACCTTCGTGGTTGTGGTGCTTCTATTGCCACGAGTTCCTCAACTTGTTCTGCTACAATAGCATCACTCGTAGAAGCATCCCCGACTGGCTCATCTTGAACTTCTTCAAGTCGCACCGACCTTCCACTTGTTCCCTTTGTGAGAAACTCTTTCTCTAGGAAAACACCGCTACGAGCGACAAACACTTTGCCCTCTTCTCGGTTGTAGAAGTAATACCCTAAGGTTTCCCTCAGATATCCCACGCAAATGCACTTATCCGATTTGGGTGTTAGATTGTCCGACTGAAGTCGCTTGACAAATGCATCACAACCCCAAATCTTTAGAAAAGTCAAACTAGGATTCTTTCCAGTCCACATCTCATATGGTGTCTTAACTATGGATTTTGATGGTACCCTCTTAAGTGTGAAAGTTGCCATTTCTAGAGCATAACCCCAAAATGATAATGGTAAATCCGACTGGCTCATCATCGACTGAACCATGTCCAACAAAGTTTGATTGCGTCGTTCGGAGACCCCGTTTCTTTGAGGCGTTCCGGGCGGCGTGAGCTATGGAACAATTCCGCAACCCTTAAGATGATTGCTAAATTCGTGACTCAAATATTCACCTCCATGATCAGATCGCAAGGACTTTATTTTCTTGCCACGTTGATTCTCTACCTCACTCTGAAACTCCTTGAACTTTTCAAAAGTTTCAGACTTATGCTTTATTAAGTAGACATAACCATATCTACTGAAATCATCAGTGAAAGTAATGAAGTAGTGATATCCTCCTCTGGCTGTCTTACTCATTGGTCCACATACATCAATATGTATGAGTTCCAACAAGTCTGTCGCTCTCTCGGGAAAACCCGAAAAAGGCGATTTGGTCATCTTTCCAAGAAAACAAGCCTAACATGTCTCGTATGATTCAAAATCAAACGAAGTTAGAAGACCATCACCATGGAGCTTCTTCATGCGCTTTTCACTTATATGCCCCAAACGAAAATGCCATAAATAGGTAGGACTCAAATCATTAGGCTGAAGCCTTTTAGCACTAACATTGTAAACAGATGCATCATCGAGATTTAAAATAAATAACCCATTCACAATGGGAGCATCAGCCATAAACATATCATTCTTAGAGATTACACAATCATTGTTCATACTCGCAAATGAATATCCATCCCTCATCAAACATGAAGGTGATAAATTGTTTCGACCCATACTTGGAATGTAATAACAATTATTCAACTCCATAATAAATCCTGACGGAAGGTGAAGTTGCATGACGCTGACGAACAATGCAGCAACCCTTGCTTTATTTCCGACGTGAAAATCCACTTCGCCTTTCTGAACTTCTCTAGTCCTTATTATCCCCTGCATCGAATTGCAAATATGAGTAACTGGTCCGGTATCAAATACCCAAGAGTTAACATAGGAATCAGCGAGAAGAATGTCCACAACATTTACAACAAGCGTACCTGAGTGGGAAGTACTCTTACTTCCACTCTTCTTCAAAGAAGCCTGGTACTTACTGCAGTTTCTCTTCCAGTGGCCATGTTCATGACAAAAGAAGCACTCAGTGTCTTCTACAGGTCCAGCCTTTTGCTTGGGTGCAGGCTTAGGGATTGTATCCTTAGCTTTGCCCTTCTTCTTCCAAGAAGTACCCTTTTTCTTGAAGCTAGGCTTATTCTGCACAGCCATCACATGGCTATGCCCTGCATACTTCTTCTTGTCAATTTCTGTTGTTTTTAGCATCCTGCATAACTCATTAAGGCCCTTCTCCACTCCATGCATATGGTAGTTCGAAATGAACTACCCATAGCTAGATGGAAGAGACGCCAAAATGAAATCAGTAGCCAACTCTTGGCCTAGTGGAAAACCAAGCTTTTCCAAAGTCTGACTGTAACCAACCATTTTGATCACATGGGGGCCTACACCTGCTCCCTCTGCCAGCTTGCATTCCACAAAGGACTTGGCGACATTGTACCTCTCAGTCCTTGCCTGAGTCTGGAACATGTTCCTAAGCGCAATGATCATATCGTACGCTTCCAAATCCTCAAACTTCTTTTGGAGTTCAGGTTCCATGCATGCAAGCATAAGACAACTAACCTCAAGAGAATCATCACATGCTCTCTTGTAGTCATTCTTGAGGGCAGCAGATGCATTATAAGCAAGTTCCTTGGGGATTGGGGTATCCAGAACCATTTCCTTTTTATCATACCTGAGAACAATTCTCAGGTTACGGACCCAGTCCGAATAGTTTGTTCCATTTAGTTTATCTTTGTCAAGAATCGAACGCAAAGAAAAAGGTGATGCAGTGTTTGGTGCCATTGATCTACAACAGAAAACACGCAAAATACTAAGCCATGTAACCATGAAAGAGTAAAACATATTAAACAATTTAATAGCATATACTCCCACTTAAATCAATATCCCTCTATTGATACTAAGTGATTCAAGATCCACAATTAACAAGTCGACTAGTGAGCTTTAGCATCACTGCTAGAAGACAAGGTAAATCGGTAAGCAACACTTGCTAATCATATCACATATCACTCTTGTTGTTTGGTGACATCTCTATGTCAAAAATAGGCACCCAACCTTTATGCTCCAAGGTCCTTAACTGTTAAGATGACCTTGTCAAGCTCACCAACCCTTATGCGTGTAGGTATCCGATACAAACCCATCCAACCAAGGAAAACCGCGGTACCCTAATTTCATAGGCCCACCAATGATTATACATGGCATAGGATGGTACAAGGTTTGGTTGGGAGGGCATGGTTTAACTTAAACTTTGTGAGGGATTGTTCTACTTCTATCATCTAAGCATGCAAAGTAGTAAAACGCATAAGAATAGCATTCACATAAATGTGACACAGTATGGCCCATTTTCTCATGGTGATCTCCATCGCCATAGAACCTGTCCACCATGATGATCTCCATCTTCATGTTCCATGTGATCCATCCTCCAAGTGATGAGTCATCCAAGAACTAATACAATCTATTACTCCTAACAGCTAGTAATCTAAATTACATAGTATTGGGATCATCACAAGTTGGCACGTAGGCCATTACAATAAATGACAACACTTAAGGCTCCAGCCGTGTTTTCGTACTCACGACACGTAGGTCATGATAAATTTCATACATGCATCACATACATATATGGGCCATACTGATCACATACATCCTGCAAAAACAAGTTATGCATAGAATCGCATTCTACCGGATCATGTGAACTCGCAACACCTAGTCACCTTAACGAGATACAAAAGGGGCTACGATTAAGGGGGGTCTAGGGGGTCTCCCCCTGCGGGGTTCGAAGAGGCAGCGCCCCTCGCGGTATCAAATTTACCATAAACCGACTATCATTTCGATTCAATCAAACTCCTTTGATCATGGCACATCGATTTTAGATCTAGGTTCGGATTTGATCAATCATATTGATCTTTGCATGATTCAACATGATTTATGTGTCACTGTCTACCCCGATGGCGGAAACCGACCGATAGGGGTAAGTCGTTCGACGACCTCAGAAACACAATCACGGAAAGCAAGATCACAGATCAATCCTGAACCACCGCCATATAAACGATCAAATCATCCATATCAATCTGCATATCACCATATGCAAACATCCCGAACCTATAACTGAACAACATCGGCTCTGATACCACTGAAGGGATACGGGTAGGCTACACTAGTGCAAATCAAAAAATTCTACCGCGTAAACCAGGAATACTGTTGTCATAGATCACGGGATTACCACTAGATGCGTGGTTGTGGAACTTGATGAAGAGCGTCGAGGAAGTGCAGATGTTCTACGTCTCCTCCTCGTCCTCGTCCCACGAGTAGCTCCCCTTGCGCAGCTCGTCCAAGTGCCACAGATGCAGCACCTCCAAGGTATCCACACGTGCGGGGTGGAAGCGTCAGACGCCGGACTGCTAGGTCCGCTCGTGCAACAGAGGCGTGAGGAGTGGTGGCTGGGTGGATGGTCTAAACCTGGTCAGCTCTCCCCACCCTCTCTTATATAGGTGTCCCTAGTGGGCTTCTACACGATTTTCTTGAAGGATTTTGATCGGCAAATAAAATTTACCATAAACCGACTATTGTTCCGATTCAATCAAACTCCTTTGATCATGGTACATCGATTTTAGATCTAGGTTCCGATTCGATTAACCATATTGATCTTCGCATGATTCAACAGGATTTATGTGTCACTGTCTACCCCGATGGCGAAAACCGACCGGTAGGGATAAGTCGTTCGACAATCTCAGAACCACGATCATGGAAAGCAAGATCATAGATCAATTCTGAACCACCGCAATATAAACGATCACATCATTCATATCAATCTGCATATCACCATATGCAAACATCCCGAACCTATAACTGAACAACATCAGCTCTGATACCACTGTAAGGAATACGGGTAGGCTACACTAGCGCAAATCAAAAATTTCTACCGCGTAAACCAAGAATACTGTTGTCATAGATCACGGGATTACCACTAGATGCGCAGTTGCGGAACTTGATGAAGCGTGTCGAGGCAGTGTAGACGTTCTACGTCTCCTCCTTGTCCTCGTCCAAGTGCCACAGATGCAACACCTCCGAGGTATCCACACGTGCAGGATGGAAGCGTCAGACGCCGGACTGCTAGGTCCGCGCGTGCAACACATGCGTGAGGAGTGACGGCTGGGTGGAACGGTCTAACCCAGGTCATCTCGCCCTACCCTCTCTTATATAAACGTCCCTAGTGGGCTTCTACATTAGCAGCCCATTAGTAGCCTAAGCCTGGTCTAATTCGGATCCAATCCTCATTAGGCTTTTAACCCCTTAAGTGTGTGACCCTATAGATTCATATACGTATAGACATGACACAAGTACACTTATTCTGTCAATAGTTGGTAGCGGCCTCTAGTAAAACGTGCCAACTCCTAAACGCATACAAAGATCATATCGAACGAACTATCATAAGGTTTAGTACATGTCTTTCCCTTTGCCTCATGATATTTGGTCTATCTCCAAGCCGACCTCCCTTTCTCGATACTATGATCCGGAATCCCTTTACTAGGTTAACTCTTAACCTTATGTAGCACGACCATGCATTTCTGGATCCGATCACTCGAGGGGCCCAGAGATATCTCTCTCAAGTAGAGAGAGGCAAATCTCATCTTGATTGACCATGCCTTGCAGCATGCTTCAAGACAAACCCGAAAGCTACCTTTATAACTACCCAGTTACGGAGTAGCGTATGATAGCCCAAAGTAGGTCGATCCACATCTAAAGTACATGCGACAATCACATGTCTAAGAACAAAACATACACGATGTGTAGAGAGAGCTGCAAGTCTA
The DNA here is from genome assembly GCA_916181665.1 of Avena sativa. Lineage (NCBI taxonomy): Eukaryota > Viridiplantae > Streptophyta > Magnoliopsida > Poales > Poaceae > Avena > Avena sativa. The sequence goes on along the minus strand of OV702297.1, from coordinate 386,187,665 downwards.
ATTGTCAGTCTCAAGTTGGGTCAGTCCAACCCCATGTTCATAACATGTGTCCACATTATTGGTTTGACGTCTCCATGTCTATGACTTGCGATACATAGTCATCAACCAATCGATGTGATAGTCTAATATTCACATGTGTCCTCACATGAACTCCGACTAGGGACAACTATTAAATAACCATATAAGTAAAGAGTTTCACAAACAATTCACATAATTGTCAATCAATACAAGTTGCCTGATATGGATATTCAAGAAACATTACAATAACTCATGGATACATAAGAAACATAATCATCTCTATGATTGCCTCTAGGGCATATTTCCTTCAAATTAGCTATTTATTGTCAACGAGTGGTATAAAATACAGGAAACATACTTGAGTACAAATTGGAACGCATAAGACGAAGGAGAGTTTCAAGGAAGTGTCTTGATTACGAGGTGCACGAGCCAACAAAGGGAGGAAACATCCGGAAAGTCCTTTTGACTCCCGAGAGCTCAAGTGCTCCCTGCGTATTAAAAAAATTAAAAACCGTATTATGTCTCAAAAAATCTTGAAATAAATTTCTAAAAATAGCTAATGATGAATCCAACGAACATGTAAAATCTCAATTCGAAATGATTTATATTCTGAGCTACACATAAATGACAAAGTCTCATTGTTTATGATTTGAAATCACTATATGCTATCTACAATTTTGTATTTTTGTGTAGCTCAAGATACACATTACTTTAAATTGAGAGTTTGCACGTCTATGGTATACATCTTCGATCACAACCTAATTTATTTTAAAAAGAAATTGGAACTCATAAATATGACTTTTGATAAAAAAAATTCAAAAACCGAGATCACTGGTGACCACGTGTACCAAATCTCTACTCGGGAACATCAACAAAAATATGTGGTAACGCCATTAGTTTAGTATGGAATTCTAGTTGTGTCGTTGCTTTACTTCTAGGTAAGCGTCACCAATGCAATATATTTAAACCATAAGGATACTCACGCGTTACAGAGGAAATATCTTTAGCAACTTTACAACAAAAGGGTATACAATGAAATAGAAAGTTGTATAATACTCCCTCCGTTCAGAAATATAAAATGTTTTAGCTTTGTGAATCGAATGTATCTAAAAGTGTTTTAGTGTATAGGTTCATAGAGGCTCGGAGTGAGCCTATAAACTAAAAGGCGTCTAGATACATTCATTTTATAAAACTAAAATGTCTTATATTTCCAAACGAAGGGAGTAATATGCCAGGTTCATTTGGTCATGGAAAATAAGAGGCTAATTTTGATCTAGGTACGGTGGTTGTGTTACTTGTGTACTTGTCCAGCTAAAGATCATCAAGGTTGAGGAATGTACCCGATGGATGTTCCATGCAAATTATTCAAAGCCGCAGAAAATATGAAGAGATATATTTTCATAATAGCAGATAATGGGATTTTGTTTCATAAGAAGTTGGCATGCATTGCCGCTGGTCAAATATCTTTGGCGGGCACAAGCTATTTTCTTTCCCCTCAAAATACCCTTTCCCAGTCATTTGGAACCACCAAATTTGTGAATTCCAGTTTTGTGAAAAAACTTTCTAACTGCCCACTAAATCACCAAAGACTACATGACATCAACCATAATCATATGTGTCTACTGTACAAATTGGCCCAATATAAGATACAAATAAAGATAGAATGGCATCTAAACTTTCGGTCCACAATGATTCAGATTGCAGCAAAAAAATTGAAATGTCTATAAAAATCTAAAACTTGTACTCCCTCTGATCCATAATAAGTGTCATTGATTTCGTACTACACTGAATCAACGACACTTATTATGGATCAGAGAGAGTATAAAAAATAATCTTACTTTTATGCGTATAATACTAGTATTAAGTTTTTATCTAATCTAAGCTACAGGAGATGATAAAATGGCATATCATCTTTCTGTCCAACACGATCCAAATTATTATGGCCAAATCAAAGCATTACTTATATTAATATTGAGAGAAAGTCACGCTTTATTTCTTCTATCCAATCAGAATCTGGGAAGTTTGGTCATTTTGGGCTTGATGACTAGGCCGTTCAAAGAGCTTTGACTAATGGCGGTGCATGTGAAAAAGAAAAGTGAATATCCATAAACCAATGACACAACTAAATATCCAGCGTGAGACAGTGGCAAGGATAAGTTCTCTTGATTGTTACTCTCTCTGTGCCGAAATAGATTACATATTAATATAGTTAAATGTCAATGATTTCAATGTTTAATGGAGTACATATACAAAAATATAAAAAATAACAGTAGATTCATCGTTATATATAGCAATTTGGAAGTGCATGCATTTCTTGCTTCAGATTCCAAATGGTCTCGCTTTGGCGTTCCACTATGATCACATAATGTACTCTTGCTTCAGATCACATCAGTAGCATAGCCGACAATTTGATCGCGCTGCAGATAATTCAGCAAGCGCGTTCCCAATTTTACAGGGGAGGGAGCGACGGATGAGCCCAGAAACAGCTAAATTTTGGCACAACACAGCTGACAGCGCCCAGCAAAACAGTCTGGTGCTCCTGTACAAAAAGAATCAATCGAAGGCTCTCTCGCAAGACTAGACTAGATTCAACAATCATCCGAGAAGCCCGTCTCGGTTTCGTTCCGGGCTCCTCGTTACCACATCATGCCGACGACAAGGCAGAGCGCGAAGACTCCCGTAAGCTCGCCCAAGTGCCGGACCGTCGTTGGAGCGCCGGCGGCGACAGCGTCCGGGCTGCCCGTTGGTGCCATCGTCGGGTCGGCTCCACCTTGTGACGGCATTGGCGCCGGCGAAGGGCCCAGGTACGTCTCGAAGAAGGACGACGTCGGCGGCGCGACCAGCGGCGGGAACTGGTGCGGGCCTGCACGCAGGAAGCCATGAACGGCACAACGCGTCAGAAGAAGACTGGCAGCTTCCCATGACAGTATGATAGAGTTACCGGAAAATAGTGATTAGTTATCGCAAGGAAAATCGACCACGTACCTGGGCATTGGGGCTTGAGTGTCGTGGTTAACCTGAAAGATGCAGAGACCGTTTGATCGTAAAGCAGAGCTGTATCTGAAACGTAAACTGAGATGGATTTGGGTAATGTGTAATGCTGAATTACGCGGTGAGGATTGTGCCGTTGGCGTAGCCGCCGTAGCCGCAGGAGGTGACGCGGCAGCCGGCGGCGGTCATCACGAGCGTGAAGTCGCCGAGCACCATGCTGCTGTTGCCGCACTGCATTCTGGAGCACGCCGCGTCCGCCAGTGGCGGCGCCGGCACGCAGAACAGGCTGCAACGAGAAGCGGCGGCGTCAGTAAGAAATCTGAGTCAGATTGAAGTCAAGTCGGCAGTGGGAGTGGGTGCCTACTCCAAGTTGCCCGCCGGACCACAGCTGCACTGGACACAGCGATCGGCAGTCACTGCGTAGGTCCCGTTCGCCACGGCCAGCCCGTGGTCCGACGTGGAGGTGGGGAACGACGAGCTGCATGCTGGACAGGGAAATGGAACGGTGTCAGTGAAGTACTAGTGTATGGAGTATCAAATAATGAAGCGAACCAGATGACAGAGCAAATAATGTCCGAGAGATTAGTGACGAGGAGGAGCAAGCGGAGAAACCATGCATACATAGACTACTAGCCATGCGTAATATACCGGTTAATAACTGATGATGTCCTCATCCTGATCTGACAGAGCATTTGAGGACCGCGATGACTGCATTTTTTGTCCTCGTTTTCATCAGACAAGACAAAGTGTGATTCTTAAGTAGGGTTTTGTTAGTCCATACTCCAATCCCCACTGGGGCAACATGATGGAGCGCACTTGACAAAGAACCTTTTCACTGTGAGGACTTTCTGCACGTTATTGACAGAAGGACGATATTCATGCATATGCTTTTCAGTTTCTCTGTCTTTCATTCCTCACAGGAGCCTGATCACGATCAAAGGCTACCATCCGTGGAAAATAAAACATGCGAGTAGCGATCTTTTTCAAAATCTGGGAGCACCCGTGCACTTACTTCGTTTGAAGTACTCCCTCTGTTTAGAAATATAAGATGTTTTAGATTTATAAAATAAATATATATAGACACCTTTTAGTGTATAGATTTATTTGAACCTACACACTAAAAGGTGTTTTGATACGTTAGCTTCACTAACATAAAACGTCTTATATTTCCAAACGGAGAGAGTAGTATATATCACGGCAAACTTCGTTTGAAGTAGGAGTATAAAATCCTGTCAGATTGTGCAGGGAAGAGCTAAGTTAGGATTTTTTTTCCTTGGCCAGGCGAGTAACTAAATGGGTGCTACGGTGTACTACTACGCTACTGCTCAAAATGGACGGCATTTCAATCAAAAGGTTTGTGCGCATCAATGTTCACCGACCAAATTTGTCGACATCCATCGGTCTGACCAAACCACGCAGCTACGCACGAGCACGTACACTACGCCTCACGAGATCCATCAAGACACGACACACAGCTGACAAGCGCGCGGGCGGCTCACCTGGCAGCGGGAGGACGACGATGTCCCCGGCGGCGACGTCGGCGGTGGTGGCCAGGTCGTTGACGCTCATCACGTCGGTGGCCGTGGTCCGGTACCTCTTCGCGATGGCGGGCACGGTGTCCCCCTTCGCCACCACGTACGTCAGGTACACGGCGGGCACCCCGTTCCAGCTGTCCACCCCGCCGAAGCACGCGCAGTGCAGCGGCACGAGCAGCGCGGTCCCGGCGTCCACCACGTCGTCGGCGTTGATTATGCCGCTGGACTCCCGGATCCATTCGGGGGCGGTGAGGCCGCCGTAGACCCGCGAGGCGACGGAGGCGAGCGTGTCCCCGTGGCGGGAGACGTAGCGGACGGGGGAGGTCCTGCGGGTGCCGTTGGAGCAGGCGCAGGGGACGGGCACGCGCAGGGAGAGGCCGGCAGGGAGGATGCGGCTGGCGGCGTCGGGGACGGCGTAGTCGATGGCGTTGGCGGCGAGGATGGCGAGCGGGTCGGCGGCGAAGAGCACGGCCACCTCGGCGAGCCTGAGCTCGGCGTAGAGTGTGTAGGAGAGCAGGGCTGGGCAGGCCGTGGAGGAGGCGCAGGGCTCGAGCGTGGACTTGGACGCGGCGCCTGGCAGCCGCCCGGAGGCGACGGCGGCGAGGAAGAGTAGGAGAAGGTGGAGTGGAGTGGACGGGAGTGGCATGACGGTGGTCGGGAAAGTCTGGGCTGTTGACTTGGAGGCTCGCGGTTTCCGGAGGGAATGGTGGAGACGTACTGGGAAAATGTGCTGCGCGCCTGCGCTCCGGATCCCGTGTTCGCTGTCGGCCCCAGGGATCGTCTACGATCAGGAATCGTCCATGTTCCTTGTCGGCCGAGTACGTACATTTTTTTTAAACTAGGTAATATGTCTGTGCGGTTGCAACGGGAGAAAGCTCACAAAGCAAGTTTTTGTTGGTTCCAGCATGCCAACCACCTCACCCTACTAAACCAAGGACTTCGCCTCACATACGACACTGAAACCTTCTCGACAAATTCCATTAAACGAAAGATCTCACATGCAAGTCATGAAAATCGTGGTTGACGTTAAATAAAGTGCTGTATTTTGAATTTAAAGTATATCTCTTCTGAAGAGTACGATTTTTCATGTACATCGTGTAATTTTTTCATTGGATATTTAACCTTTATTATGTACAAAACAACATCTCTCTCTCTCTCCCATCAGAAATATTACAAAAATATTATGTGTATTCCAGTGAGGACAAAATGTTTCCTCAAGCATACACAACAACTCAGATAAATACACAAATCTTTACACATGATTATTTATTTCCCTTGGTGATTAAAAGCTCTTCGAGCCGGGATACTAATGTGACGGACAATTCCATTAAGTCATCACAATATTATTATTTTTTATAAGGATCAACATATCAAACTAACAAGTAACCATGGACAAAGGACGAAGGAGGAAGACATATTGGCAACGACGGAACACCGCCTCCAGCAGACTGGTGGGATGGACGACAATGTCGGGCGAGCACTTGCATCCAGAACCAGCACCGAAGAGCCCCTCTCCATGCTTATTGAAGCTCGTCCATGGTTTTGGTCGCCTGCTTGAATCTTGGACTCTTGCCACTACCACCTTTGATGTGATGGTCTCATCGGTTGGTAGTGGCTTTTACTTGAGAACAGAGAACCGGGCTATTATGAATTCCCTCTGATGGTTATGTTTATATATTATGAAACACATAAGTGCATCCAGGGAGAGGCCGTCTGGGAGGATGCAGTTGGCGGCGTCGGGGACGGCGAAGTCGATGGCGTTGGCGGCGAGGATGGCGAGCGGGTTGGCGGCGAAGAGCGCAGCCACGCCGGCGAGCTTGAGGTCGGCGTAGAGTGTGTAGGAGAGCAGGGCGGGGCAGGCCGTGGAGGAGGCGCAGGGCTCGTGCGTGGACTTGGACTTGGAAGCGGCGCCTGGCAGCCGCGCGGAGGCGACGGCGACGTTGGCGAGGAGGAGTAGGAGAAGGTGGAGTGGGATGGACGGTAGTGGCATGATGGTGGTCGGGAAAGTCTAGACAGTTGACTCGGAGGCTCTCGCGGTTTCCGGGGAGGGCTGGTGAGTGTGAAGGGAATGGTGGAGACATACTGAAAAATATGCTGCGCGCCTGCGTTTCGGATCCCGTGTTCGTTTTTTTTAAATAGAGGGAGGCACATTCAGCTCATAAGCAATGTACAGTGTACAATACAAATTCCAAATATAAGATTTTGAGTAACTAGAACTACGGGACAATTGCCAGAAACATGAGTTGAATTAGAGCAACTAAAAGTAGAGCTAGACTAAGATTGTCTAATAGCCTGATGTGCACAGTCATGAGCGACACCGTTGATGTCTTTTTTCACATGGTATATAGTTGATTGCAGGTCCCTGGATGCCTTCTAATATTGTGCAATATGCTCGCAAATTTTCCATGGAACTTCAGAGACAGTTGTTCTTGATGCTGCAGCCGTTCTTGCCAGTGTTAGGTTGTCAGTTAGAAATGTAACCTTTGTAGGCATGGAGTTGCTGCGCCAGCTGGGTCGCCAAAAGCAGGGCTATTGCTTCCGCATAAAGAGGTGATGGAGCCATTGGGGATGAGGCCTGGATCAACACTATTGCACTCGGATTGTTTTGCTGAAATAGGCAATAAACCCCAATTCATGTAGTAGTTCTTCCCTGAGATCCTGGGACTTTTTTTGTTTTCCAAGCCGCATATGTAAAGATTTTGTTTCCCTGAATAGTCAGATCTGTTTTGATTGTTTCACCTTGCTTGAAGGTTTCTTCATGAGATCGGGCATCTTCCGTGCTGCATGTCTGCATGTTTGGGGCAGCACCACGACGAGAGTTGATTGTCATTCCTTTTGTTTCATACCTGCAAATAGTAACATGCAAAGGATCCAACATCTCCATATTTCTATTAATTGCATTTGTCATATGATGGATTTTCAATGGGTGACTCTCTTTCCTATTAAACAAGCAATGTTTCTTGCTTTCCAAATACACCACATGAAAGTAAGAATGTTTTCCAAGTTCCCATGAGGATGATTCATGTTTAGAAAATTTATAAGAATTTGCGTAAGAGAATCAGCACCAGAAAGGAGGATGTCAGATTTTAAATACCAAGGTTGACTGAACCAAGCATCTCTGGCAAAGGGACAAGTGAAGAAGAGATGAATATCACTTTCTTCTACTCCACACCTACAACATAATTTACTTGTGTGTTTGCTATACTTACCTGCTCGAGCTCATGTGGGCATAGCTTTTTGGAGGAGTCTCCAACCAAAATTTTGCACTCTAGATGTTATGCTTTTATTTTTCCAGATTTGACTTAGATGTTGTTTGGTGGCGGGTTGCACCTGTCTTGGCTCTGGTTCTCCCTGATCATGCAAATTTTGAAGACAAGCACGGTATGCATTTCTAGAATTACACTTACCTGATGGAGTGAGCTTCCAACATAAGAAATCTTCATCTTGTGAACAAATTATAGGCGTGTTTTTAATAGTTGTAGCCATGGGAGGTTGGAAAAGAGTGTCAATGAGATGGTGATTCCATGCTTGCTGGTTAGGAACCCACATATCATTAACATGAGCTGAATAAGGATAGTTATCTGGCTGGATGATCAATAAACCATAGATGTTAGCCCAATCTTTGCACCATGGGCTACTCCAAATAGAAACATGGACACTCGAGATTTGATAGAAAGAATGTGCCTTTAGAGTGGGGAGTATTTTGATTATTGTCGGGGGGATCACCCTCGGGTAGGCTAACCGAACAAGATTCAGAGGCAATGTAACTGCCAGCCGGCTGATCACAGCCGGATGTAAAAAACTCAAAGGACACCAGAAGGAAGGCCAGATGAAGAACAAACCAGCAAACTAGATAGCCGGATAAAAAGCACCGCCAAGACGCCTAGCCGGCTGGATCATCCCAGTCGGATAGAACAAGACGGACCAAGACCGCCAACCGGCTAGGAGGATCTAGCCGGACGATCAATCCAGGAAGACAGGACCACGAGTCGGACGATCCAGACAAGAGAAGTACCAGATGACGCGTCACAGTAGCCCGCCACCTCTGATAGGCGGCGACAGGACATGAGGACGTAGCCCGTGACACGGACGCCGGGGACGATGACCCGTACCCGTGTCAGGCGGGAAGAGGAGTCGCCGCCCGTGTCGGCCGGGGCGGCCTCCACTGTTTCCGTGCCGGCCGGGGGGCGTGGCACTGTAGCAGACGTCAGGGAGGCAGAACACTGTGCCAGAATAGTCGGCTAGGCCCGCTTGTGGGACCCACCAGTCAGCAGTCGTTCCCCATGCCTCCTCAGTCCTATATAAGGGCGGCAGGGGCAACGTAGCAAGGGTTGGTCCCTCGTCTTCTAAACTAGATACATCCATACAGCTCAAGGAGCCTTTGTAGTTCTTGGTGTTCATCGAGAAAGTCAGATCGGCAGGAGTAGGGGTGTTACCTCACAACGAGGGCCTCGAACCTGGGTACTTCTTGTGTCCTCAATGCATTCTTGTGCCCAATCCCGCCTGCGGACGCCGTCGCTTGCTTCCCTGCTCGCTCCCATACCTCTATCTAGCATGCTCAGGCACTGCCATTTCCACACAAACGATAGTTGGCTTCCACCGTGGGGCAAAGATGGCGGCAACCGGAGTTACGTTTCGCACAGGACCCCGTACTTCATCCGGCGAGCGAGTGGCCCCTGACCTCGTGCTCACCTTGGTCAAGTTCGACTGCGTCATTGACAACGCCCACTGCTTCGCCGGATGCATCTTTCCGGCGGGCGGCTCCGCTCTGCTGTTTAGCGACCTCCAGTCTACGTCACCACCATGCCGGAGGATTTCCCCCGGGAGATCGTCTCCTTCGTCGAGTCGCTTCCCTCAGCCGGCGATGCGCTCGTCACGCCTCGCAGCGTAGAGGTGTTGATGGCTGGCTCGGGCCACCACCGTCGACCGGCCCATGAGCGCACCAGCGACTGAAGGGAATATGCCCTGAGAGGCAATAATAAAGTGTTTATTATGTGTATTCCAATTATATGATAGATGTTTATTTTGCATGCTATAATTGTATTAATACGGAAACATTAATAAATGTGTGTTTAATAAACAAACAGAAAGTTCCTAGTTATGCCTCTCTCATAAACTAGCTCGTTGATTAACAAGATGATCAAGGTTTCCTGATCATGGACATTGGATGTTGTTAATAACGGGATCACAACATTAGTGTAATGGTGTGATGAACATTCATCCGAAGTATAACATTACGATCAAAGTCATTGAGTTTATATTGCTATAACAACTTACGAAGTGATCCTAATCCTTAGACCATGAGATCATGGCAATCACTAACACCGGAAGAGTTTCTTGATAACATCAAACGTCACACCGTAACAGGGTGATTATAAAGATGGATTCAGAACTAATAAAGTGTTATGTTGAGGCTCATGGATCGAGAGTGGAATTTGTTCATCCTAATGACGGATAGATATGCTCTGGGCCCTCTCGGTGATATCACATTGATTAGCTTGCAAGCAAGTGATTTGATCACTAGAATGTTATATCACGGGAACGAGAAAAGAGTGCATGTCGGTAACTAGATCAAACTAGGTATGGAGATACCGATGATCGAATCTCGGACATGTAATATATCGTGAAACAAAGGGATTAAGATACTAGCGTAAAAGGTTCCGACGATCACAAGAAAGCCATTGTTGAATGGGTGGGAGTCAGTATGGGTCTCCAGATCCCGCTTCTGATTATTGATCCGAGAGGGGTCTCGATCATGTCCGCATTATTCACGAACCGTAGGGTGACATACTTAAGAGACACCGACATCCAATTGGAGCAAAAGTTTCATGCCAAAAGAATGAACAAGCGCAGGAATTTATTTCACTAGATACCGAAACAGGTTTTCGGGTGAAATTGCATAAAGTGGTTATGCATGTGAAATGGAATTCTAGCAAGGGGTTATTTGTGAATGTTTGTCATTAAAGTAATTGAAAAAATTCTGAATAAAATAAAAGAGTTTTATTTAATGAGAGTTTGCATTAAATTTGGTGGAAATTTAATGGGGATTTCAGTGGACTTTTGAGTGGAGGGAATTTAAAGGGCTTTTGTGAGTGGAGTGTCCACCCACATGAATGAAGGAGGGGAGGGGGGAGCCCCATGGCCGGCGGCCACCCCCTTGGGTGCCCCCCTCCTCCTATAAAAGGAGCCCCCCTCCTCACTTGTCTCTCACACCTCCTCGTGAAGGATCTCTCTCCCCCTCTAGAATTTATTCCCCATGGTCTCGGACTAGCGAGATACATGTTCCCGGTGGCTATTCGGCAAGAAAGAGTTGTGCTTCCGCTGCATCGCTGGAGCGAGGAGGCGGAGGTTGCTCGGTGCCTCGAACATGTGTGCGAGCACGGATGCGCTGCTGATTTGCGGCGCTAGGACTTCCTCTCGATCTTGAGATCGGCAAGAGATCGTCTACATCAACCACGAGTTGAACTCGTTAAGCTTTGTCGGTCTTCAAGGGTATGTTCTCTACGGATATACATCCGCCCGTTGTTTGTATCTAATAGATAGATCTTGGTACATAGTTCACATCGTAGGAAATTTTTTGTTTTCTATGCTGCGAACCCTACAGTGGTATCAGAGCCGGATCTATGCGTAGATGCTTTACATGGGTAGTACACATATGAGTATGTGGGCGATGATGATCATGTTGTTGCTCCTTTGTTGTAATTTTGGATATTGGTGGCATAGTGGGATGAAGCGGCCCGGACAAACTTTACATGTCCTCGCACATGAGACCTATTCCACGCTTGACATGCAACTAGTTTGCATAAGTGGCTAGCGGGTGTCTGTCTCTCCTACTATAGTCAATATCTATTTTGCAAACGAGTTGTCAACAATTTGGTTATCCTCATTGTGGTTCATGTTCGTAGGTAAGAACGGTTCTATCTCGAAAGCCCTAAGCCACGTAAAACTTGCAATGGATAAATTAGAGGCGTCTAGTTTAGATTGTTGCTGGGCTAGTGTTATTATATGGTAGTGTTGTAAGTAGAAGTATGAGATGATACTCTTACAACACACATAGCGTGTAAAATCCATAGACCTTGGATTTACACATATAGGTATGATAGTGATCATACCACGGTGCACATGATAGAGATCATATGCGGGAACCATATCATTTCGCTAATAAACATGTGATGTTTGATAGCATCTTATATTGCTTGTTTAGCGCTTTGTTAGCATAATAAGATGATCCCTCATTTAAATATCAAGATAAGAATGTGTTCTTCCTTTAGTATGCACCGATTATGTTTCGTCACTCCAAGACATCACGTGATGATCGGGTGTTCTTGGATCCACGACCATATTTCGGGTGTAAAACAGTTACACACGCGAATACTAAGGTTCTAACTTGGCAAGCCTAGCATGTACAGACATGGCCTCGGAACATGGACCAAAAGGTTAAGCATGAGTCATATAGTTGATATGATGCCCATTTGATGCTCGCCTTTGAAGCTATACCGACTCACGTGATGATCGGACTTGGTATAGTGGATTTGGTTCATGTAATCACCAAAAAGGCACGAGGGATGTCGTTTTTGAGTGGGAGTTCATTCGTAATATGGATTAGTTGAACTCAATCTATCATACACTTAGTCTAAACTTTACAAATTCTGTTGTAGATGGCACCACCTGCTTTTAATTTCAATGTGTTCATGGAGAAAGAGAAACTAGCAACGAAAGGTAGCAACTTTACCGAATGGGCCATGAATTTGAGGATTCTCCTCTCTGCTGCACAAAAGCAATATGTGCTAGAAGCGCCGTTAGGCCCCCCACCTCTTGATGATGCCCCTAACGTGGAGAAGAATGTCTATCAGACTCGTCAGGAGGACCACAACTTAGTTCATTGCGGCATATTGTATGGGCTAGAGACGGAACTTTGAAAGCGTTTCGAAAACGGCAATGCATTTGATACAATGGGTGAGTTGAAAATGATTTTCGACACACATGCTGCTGTAGAGAGCTACAACGCTTCAGAAAAGTTCTTTAGCTGCATGATGGAAGAGCACAGCTTCGTTAGTGAGCATGTACTCAAGATGTCGGGTTACGCCGATAAGCTTGTGTCCTTGGTAATAACGATTCCCATTGACTTAGGCATCCATCGTGTTATGCAGTCTCTACCACCTAGATATAAGAGCTTTGTGATGAACTATAATATGCAAGGCATGAAGAAGTCTCTCCTCGAGCTTCTGTCAATGCTTAAAAGTGCAGAAGTGGAGATCAAAAAGGAACATCAAGTGTTGATGATCAATAGGAACACTGGTTTCAAGAAAGACAAGAAGGGAAAACGGAAGGGTAGTAAGGGCGGCAAGCATGTTGCCGTGCCTGAAAAGAAACCCCGAGTTGGACCTAAGTCTGATACCGAGTGCTACTATTGTAAGGGGACTGGCCACTGGAAGCGCAACTGCCCCAAGTATTTGGCAGACAAGAAGGCCGGCAAGGCAAACAAAGGTATATATGATATACATGTTATTCATGTGTACTTGACTAGTGCTTGCAGTAGCACCTGTGTATTTGATACCGGTTCAGTTGCTAATATTTGTAACTCGAATCAGGGGCTGTGGAACAAGCGACCGCTAGCAAGGGGTGAGGTCAAGATGCGTGTCGGCAATGGATCAAGCGTTGATGTGATCGCCGTCGGAACGCTGCCTCTCCACTTGCCGTCGGGATTAGTTATAAACTTGAATAATTGTTATCTGGTGCCTGCACTGAGCATGGACATTGTATCTGGATCGTGTTTGATGCGAAGTGGTTATTCATTTAAATCCGAGAACAATGGTTGTTCCATTTATATGAATGAAATCTTTTATGGTCATGCACCGATGATGAATGGTTTATTTCTATTAGATCTCAACGATAATGTTACACATATTCATAATGTTGATGCTAAAAGGATTAAACTTAATGATGATATATCCGCATATATATGGCACTGCCGTCTAGGTCATATTGGCGTTAAATGCATGAAGAAGCTCCATTCGGATGGACTTTTGGAATCACTTGATTTTGAATCATTTGATACATGTGAGCCATGCCTTATGGGCAAGATGACTAGAACGCCGTTTTTCGGTTCAATGGAACGGGCGACAGATTTATTAGAAATCATACATTCTGATGTATGTGGTCCAATGAGTGTGTCGGCGTGAGGTGGATATCGTTATTTTGTTACTTTCACGGATGATTTGAGTAGATACGGTTATATCTACTTGATGAAACACAAGTTTGAAACCTTTGAAAAGTTCAAGGAATTTCAGAATGAAGTGGAAAATCATCGTAATAGAAAGATCAAATTTCTACGGTCCGACCGTGGAGGTGAGTATCTAAGTTACGAGTTTAGCACTCACATGAAAGAGTGTGGAATTGTTTCACAACTCACACCTGCCGGAACACCATAGCGAAATGGTGTGTCGGAACGTCGTAATCGTACTTTATTAGATATGGTTCAATCTATGATGTCTCTGACGGACTTGCCGTTGTCATTTTGGGGCTATGCACTAGAAACTGCTGCATTCACTTTAAATCGGGCACCATCTAAATCCGTTGAAAAGACACCGTATGAATTGTGGTTTGGAAACAAACCTAAGCTGTCTTTTCTTAAAGTTTTGGGATGCGATGTTTATGTGAAGAAACTTCAACCGGATAAACTCGAACCCAAAGCGGAAAAATGCGTCTTCATAGGATACCCTAAGGAAACTATTGGGTATTCCTTCTATCACAGATCCGAGGGCAAGGTTTTTGTTGCCAAGAATGGATCCTTTCTAGAGAAAGAGTTTCTCGCGAACGGTGTGAGTAGTCGGAAGGTAGAACTCGAAGAGGTTATTGAACCTTCTCTTCAAAGAATGGCGAGTAGCGCAGCGCCGGAAGTTGTTCCGGAGTTGGCTCCACCTGTTGAAGAGGGAACTAATGATAATGATCATGAAACTCCGAAAGAGAGTACTACCGAACCTCGCAGGTCAAGCAGGACGCGTGCAGCTCCCGAGCTGTACGGAAATCCTGTCATGAATTTCATGGTTGATGAAAATGATGACCCTGCGACGTATGAAGAAGCGATGATGAGCCCGGATTCCAACAAATGGTTAGAAGCCATGAAATCCGAGATGGAATCCATGTATGAAAATCAAGTTTGGAACTTGGTGGAATTACTTCACGACCGAAAGGCCGTGGAGAACAAATGGATTTTCAAAAGGAAAACTGATGATGATGGTAATGTGACCGTCTATAAAGCTCGACTTGTCGCAAAGGGGTTTCGACAAATTCAAGGAGTTAACTACGATGAGACATTCTCTCCCGTAGCGATGCTAAAATCAGTTAGGATTATGTTAGCAATTGCTGCATATTTTGATTATGAGATATGGCAGATGGATGTCAAAACCGCGTTTCTCAATGGTAATATTGAAGAAGAGTTGTATATGATACAACCAAAGGGTTTTGTCGATCCTAAGGATGCTAACAAGGTGTGCAAGCTTCAGCGAATCATCTATGGATTGAAGCAAGCATCACGAAGTTGGAATCTCCGCTTTGATGAGGTGATCAAAGAGTTTGGATTTGTCCAAACTTATGGAGAAGCTTGTATTTACAAGAAAGTGAGTGGGAGCAATGTGGCATTTCTGATATTATATGTGGATGACATATTATTGATCGGAAATGATATAGATCTTTTAAACAGTGTTAAAAGTTATCTAAACAACAAATTTCCAAAGAAGGACCTAGGTGAAGCATCATACATATTAGGCATAAAGATCTATAGAGATAGATCTAGGCGCCTAATAGGGCTATCGCAAAGTACATACCTTGATAAGATTTTAAAGAAGTTTAAAATGGACGGAAGTAAGAAGGGGTTCTTACCTATGTTGCAAGGCAAGACATTGAGTAAGACTAAAAGTCCGGCTTTGGCGGAAGAAAGAGAGATAATGGACAAGGTCCCCTATGCTTCAACCATAGGCTCTATAATGTACGCCATGCTATGTACAAGACCGGATGTGGCACATGCTATTAGTTTGACTAGTAGGTACCAATCGGATCCAGGTTCAGAACAAGCGGTCAAGAATATCCTTAAGTACTTACGAAGAACTAAGGATATGTTTCTTGTATACGGAGGTGAAGAAGAGCTCGTCGCTAAGTTTTATGTTGATGCTAGCTTTGACACCGATCCGGATGACTCTAAGTCTCAATCCGGATACGTATTTCTCATGAATGGCAGAGCGGTTAGTTGGAGGAGCTCCAAACAACCTGTGGTAGCGGGATCAACAACGGAGGCCGAATATGTTGCTGCTTCAGAAGCGGCTCAGGAAGCAGTTTGGATGAAGGAGTTCATATCCGAACTAGGAGTGGTTGCAAACGCGTTGGAACCAATGGTGATCTATTGTGACAACAATGGTGCCATTGCCAATGCCAAAGAACCAAGGTCTCACAAGCATTCCAAGCATATTAAGCGCCAGTTTCACTCCATCCGTGAGCATGTCAAGGATGGAGATATAAAGATTTGTAAAGTACATATGGATCTCAATGTAGCAGATCCGTTGACTAAAACTCTCCCTAGAGCAAAACATGATCAACACCAGAACTCAATGGGTGTTAGATTTATCACTATGTAACTAGATTATTGTCTCTAGTGCAAGTGGGAGACTGAAGGGAATATGCCCTGAGAGGCAATAATAAAGTGTTTATTATGTGTATTCCAAGTATATGATAGATGTTTATTTTGCATGCTATAATTGTATTAATACGGAAACATTAATACATGTGTGTTTAATAAACAAACAGAAAGTTCCTAGTTATGCCTCTCTCATAAACTAGCTCGTTGATTAACAAGATGATCAAGGTTTCCTGATCATGGACATTGGATGTTGTTAATAACGGGATCACAACATTAGTGTAATGGTGTGATGAACATTCATCCGAAGTATAGCATTACGATCAAATTCATTGAGTTTATATTGCTATAACAACTTACGAAGTGATCCTAATCCTTAGACCATGAGATCATGTCAATCACTAACACCGGAAGAGTTTCTTGATAACATATCAAACATCACACCGTAACAGGGTGATTATAAAGATGGATTCAGAACTAATAAAGTGTTATGTTGAGGCTCATGGATTGAGAGTGGAATTTGTTCATCCCGATGACGGATAGATATACTCTGGGCCCTCTCGGTGATATCACATTGATTAGCTTGCAAGCAAGTGATTTGATCACTAGAATGTTATATCACGGGTACGAGAAAAGAGTGCATGTCGGTAACGAGATCAAACTAGGTATGGAGATACCGATGATCGAATCTCGGACATGTAGTATATCGTGAAACAAAGGGATTAAGATACTAGCGTAAAAGGTTCCGACGATCACAAGAAAGTCATCGTTGAATGTGTGGGAGTCAGTATGGGTCTCCAGATCCCGCTTCTGATGATTGATCCGAGAGGGGTCTCGATTATGTCCGCATTATTCACGAACCGTAGGGTGACACACTTAAGAGACACCGACATCCAATTGGAGCAAAAGTTTCATGCCGAAAGAATGAACAAGCGCAGGAATTTATTTCACTAGATACCGAAACAGGTTTTCGGGTGAAATTGCATAAAGTGGTTATGCATGTGAAATGGAATTCTAGCATGGGGTTATTTGTGAATGTTTGTCATTAAAGTAATTGACAAAATTCTGAATAAAATAAAAGAGTTTTATTTAATGAGAGTTTGCATTAAATTTGGTGGAAATTTAATGGGAATTTGAGTGGACTTTTGAGTGGAGGAAATTTAAAGGACTTTTGTGAGTGGAGTGTCCACCCACATGAATGAAGGAGGGGAGGGGGCAGCCCCATGGCCGGCGGCCACCCCCTTGGGTGCCCCCCTCCTCCTATAAAAGGAGCCCCCCCTCCTCACTTGTCTCTCACACCTCCTCGTGAAGGATCTCTCTCCCCCTCTAGAATTTATTCCCCATGGTCTCGGACTAGCGAGATACATGTTCCCGGTGGCTATTCGGCAAGAAAGAGTTGTGCTTCCGTTGCATCGCTGGAGCGAGGAGGCGGAGGTTGCTCGGTGCCTCGAACGTGTGTGCGAGCACGGATGCGATGCTGATTTGCGGCGCTAGGACTTCCTCTCGAGATCGAGATCGGCAAGAGATCGTCTACATCAACCACGAGTTGAACTTGTTAAGCTTTGTCGGTCTTCAAGGGTATGTTCTCTACGGATATACATCCGCCCGTTGTTTGTATCTAATAGATAGATCTTGGTACATAGTTCACATCGTAGGAAATTTTTTGTTTTCTATGCTGCGAACCCTACAACGACGTAGCCGGCACGTCCACTCCCTTGCATGTAAAGGGAGTGGTGGAGGAAGTTATCCAGGAGCTCCTTGCTCTGGTTGACCTGGGAGAGGACCCGGAGGAGGCCACCACAAAGATCGAGGCGGCGCGAGAGCGTTTGCTTCTCTAGGCGCAAGGCCTGGCCTCCCCCAAGTACTAGATGGAAAGCAACATCCGTGAGTACCGTCGTGCCCACGGCCTAACCCTGGCTAACCAAGATCCTAGCCGACTGGGATCCGTGCAGCGCCGCGGGGGAGAACTGGGATCCCGCTTCGAGCAAGATGTCGAGACGGGGCCTCACATGTACTTCCCACCGCCGGTGTACGACATCGCGGTCACGAATGTCCGGGCAGCATGAGCTGCGGAGGAGCTACCCTACCTGGAGGGGAGGAATGGATCCGACAGTTTCAGCGCGTGCAACACCTGCTACGAGTGGCTGACGAGCAGGTTGAGGCTGCTCAGGTCGCGTACGAGGCACGATCTGGCTCCAGATGGAACCATCCGGCTGGAGGCAGCCAGGGCGGCCCTCGCCAGACCGAGTACTCTGTGTCTCCGGGCCAACCTCATGCACGCACGCGTTCTAAGAGTCGCCAGTCCGGCAGTAGCCAACCCCGCAGCGACCAGGGCGCCACGAGTCACCCACCGACTGCGGCACCACCGCCACCGCATTCGGCGAATTAGGGCCACCCTCCACCCCCTCCCCCTTCCCGCCTCGCTGGCCGGGTGGGAGTGCCCAATCCGGTTGAGCCGGACGTGGCGCGACAGAATTGACCTCCTAGCGTAAGCCCGCATAACGAAGGAGGAAAACGTAACCAGACCGGTCTGCTTTGGGCCGCATATCTTGGGGGAACTGTTCCCTGACAAGTTCTCTCTGCCACGAGACACCTCCAAGTACGACAACAGCATGAAGCCGGAATACTGGCTGACCGACTACACCACGGCAGTCGGAATCACCCACGGCAACAAGCGTGTGGCGGCACACTATGTGCCTCTCATGTTGACCGGTTCGGTGAGAACTTGGATCAACAGCCTCGCTCCCAACAACATCAATGGCTGGCCCGACTTCGAGAAGGTCTTCATTCGGAACTTCAACGACACCTACAAGCGTCCGGGTAGACCTCGTGATCTCTCTTTGTGCGTCCAAGGAGACCGCGAGTCGGATCGCGAGTATCTCGCCCGCTGGACCAAGCTGCGCAACTCCTGTGAAGGGGTGGTGGAGAACCAAGAAATTGGTTTCTTCATAGAAGGGTGTCAAGAGGGCACGATGCTACGCCACCGGCTGCTATGCGTAGAGCCCAAGACCTGGGCCACCGTGTGTCTCGCTGGGCAAAATCCGGCTGGATGTCATTTTCGGTTCGGAGTAGAACTTCTGGTGCGAGCCTGTCTGGTTTGAGGTGGTGAACCTCGCCAATACCTACCATGTGCTCTTCTTGGGCGCCCTGCCCTCGCAAAGTTCATGGCGGTCCCCCATTATGCATACCTCAAAATTAAGTTGTCGGGGCCGAATGGTGTGATCACTGTGGCCGGCTGCTACAAGCGGTCCATGGCGTGGGCGGTGGAAGGCGCGAAGATAGACGAGTCCCTGCTCATCGCTGAAGAGAAGCGCGAGATGATGCGCAACGTTGCAATGCTACATATTTTCCAACACTTCATATAATCATAACATGGTATTCCACCCCGAATCTATAACATGGCTAAGAATACAACATCTACGATGTTTTCACTAAGGAAGGTATAAAGGATTTCCTAATAGGACTTAGCATAGCATAGTAACATAGTAGCCCTATCATGCATACTACAAAAATTCCACTAAGTGAAATGAAAATAGTAGGACATGGATGATAGTGCCACTTGCCTTAGTAGTTGGTGGTGTTGGTACACTCTTTGCAATAACACACTTGACAATCAACACAATCTATCAAGCAAAACAACCAAGACAAAACAATCACAAGATCAATACTAATGACAACACAAAAATTATGTAAAGTATGCAAACATGCAAGATGGCAATTTTTATTGTACAAATTTTTATAACAAGGTTCTGAACATTACTAAGTGATTTCTGAATATTTTATATTTTTAAGATTACAAATGCAACCATTTGCAAAAGGATTCACTTAAAAATAATTTACACAACAATTTTTATACTAAAAATACCACACAAATAGTTCTATATAAAACGCGATTTTAACAGACTCAAAAATACCAAATTATGTTTCCACTGTGTTCTACTCGTTTTTGTGAATCCATAGACATATTATTTGCTAAATTTGGATATACAGAACTAAAAATATGATTTTTTATAAGTTTGTGTGTTCTTATGTCTAAAAATCCGAAAATAGGAATAGATATGACATTTGGCAGATTCTAATTGGAGGATACCCCTTCGTTTAAGTGATCTATGATGACCTTTAGATGAAGATCTAATGGTCCAGGATGGCTCACCGGAAAAGCTCGCCGGAGAAGTTCGCCGGATTTGTGGGCACGGACTTGGCGTTGCCGTTCCCGTTGCTAGGAACGTATCCGGAGTTAAAGAAGATGTGTATGGTGTATAGGACGTCGAGGAGATGCTATTGGACGTAATTTAGAGCTCGTTCGTCTCTAATGGTGACGACAATCCACGGCTGGAGCAACGTGCGACATCGACGGCGCGGAGAACGTAGACGACAAGATCTGACGATGAACTCAAATTTGGGGCTGAAGTTGGCATCAACCGTGTGTGTTTTACAGAGCTTCTCTCGAGAAAGTTTGAGAACAAAAATGATGGAGGACTAGAGGAATATGATGTTCGCTTCGGTTTTTGCTAAGGTGGTATGTGAGGGAGATCGGGAGATGTATGCCGACGTATGACACTCTGAGCACCGGTTCGATTTGATGTAATTACTCACCTAAATGCGAATTTTTTTCCCTAAATGGATTCCTCATTGAATTTACAATAACTTTCGTGTTTAACTTGACAAGAAACGGTCAATAGAATTGATGGGGGAGGAGAGGAAGAGGTCAATGGCCATGAAAGCAACATTCCAGGTTTTGTGTACGTGAACTAGGAGGAAGACGACCAGCTTGGTCGATCGGTCCTGATGGGCTAGAATTCAGCCTAACAAAAAAATAAAGGGAGAAAAAAATACAGTGAGGTAGAGGGCTGGTTGAGCTGATCTCTGGTGGGCTAGGTTGGTCTGTCTTTTTTTTTTCCGTCAACGTTTCTTCTTTTCTTTTTCTGTTTTATGTTCTAGTTTCTAATTTGTTTCTTTAATTTGATTCAAATTTATACCAAACCTTTGTAAAAAAATTATATAAAATATAAGTTGATAGTTTTACTCTAATTAGAGTATTTGAAATATTTTTTTAATAAATTAAAATTCATTTTTAAAAAAATTGAGCATGGCACGTAGGCCTATACAGTATATTTTCTCAATTCTTGTTTATTTCTAGAGCTCCAAAAAGGTTCAACCAATTTCCTTATCTTTATAATTTTATTCTTTATCATTATTACTCATTTAAGAATAATTTTATTTTGTTTTAGTCATTGCCTTAACCTGATTTTATTTTTTTTCTTCCTATATTTTTATAAATTTTATATCATTTTATCTAGAGCTTCAAATAGAGTCAAACTAATTTCTATGGTTTAATAATTTTGCCTTTTATCTTTTTAGCTCACTTAGGAATTCTTTTATATATTTTAAATCTGGAATATATCCAAAGTTTCATGTCGTTAAGTGGTCAATTCAATTTTGAGAAGAAAGTTATTTCTCTTAGTTTTAAAATGCAACCATGCATGCTTCATGATTTTGAGGTTTTGAAAACATGCATACAACTTCACAAACAAAATTGTTTTATTTAACATTTGTTTTGAAGGAGTTATATTAAATAGTCAAAGGGGTTTTGTTCCCTCTGAATTTTCAAGACTTAGTTTTTCATTTGTTTAAGTTTTTCCACATTTCAAAGTTTTTAAAATTTTAGGATGTGACAAATAAGTACCATAATTTTTGGAAGCTCTTTATGAAACTAAAAATCCCTGCTTCCCTTTATGAAGGGCCTTTCTTCTTACGTTTATGTTGAGTCTCCGTCTTCTATCTTTATGCATCAACTAAGAGAGCATAGTTGTCATTCTTAGTTTTCTGTGCACTGTCCCAAAACTTATTGATTGATTCATAATATTGATATTGCTTGTTCTTGAACTACTTGTATCTTTTTTCCCATACAATTCCCATAACATAGGGATCGGGTTCCACTATCATCAGATAACGGAACAAACAACCACACAAGATAATTGTCTTGACCCATCTAGAGGGTCCAACAGAATTACGTCACTTCTATTACAAGTTTTCAATCAAAAGGATAGAGAAAGATAGGAGGCTGGAGACGCAAGAACACCGCCCGCAGGCTAGTGAAAAGTTTTTAAGGCAAAAGCAACAAACATAACCATATCAGGAAAGTCCCAGAAGCCATTCCAACATCATCCCATTCTTCTTCTTTTTCCCCTTTCCCTCTCCAATTCGGCCGCATCATCTGAGTGATCCTGAGGAATCGCCGGGAGCCCCAAGAAAGGTATAGGAGCAACATCCATCGTTGTAGCGTCAGACAAAGCATTCTGCTGCAGAACATCAGCTCCAGCATGTAACATCCCCTGCTCTTCTTCCCCATGCAAACCTGCCCAATAACGAATGAAAACAGATGCATATATAACCAAATCAACTAGAGAGTTAATAATCTTTTTTTTAAAGCGGGCCTTGTTCCTAAGCTTCCAAATAGCCCAACGAATTGCTGCCAATGCCATTATCTGCACATTTCGACTAGCTCCTAGGTAATTAGGAGCCCACCAAAAATATTGAGAAAAGGACCCACTCCTATTGTCAGCACCAATTGATTTAGCAACCACGACACACACATATTTAGCAGCCACACAGGAAAAGAACAGATGCCCAATGGTTTCCTCCTCTCTACAAAATCTGCAAGTGGAGTCCCCTTCCCATTTCTTCTTCTTCATGTTATCTTTAGTGAGAGTAGCATTATGCCATACCAACCACAACCAAATTTTAATCTTCAAAGGTATTTTTTCTTTCCACAGATGTTTAAAGCTCCTATCAATCCCAACATTGGACAAATGAGAATACATGGATTTGACTGAGAATCTGCCAGATTTAGTCCACATCCAGACAGGCTGATCTTTCTCCTGATTCAAAACCACTCCACCTACCAAATTTCTCAACTGATTATATTGGTTCATACCATCACCATTCAACCATCTCCTAAAAGAGCAAACCCATCTCAGCCAATGTTCATCTTCTACTTCAAACATGCAGCCCCAAATATTTAATAGGCCAACTTCCTTTTTGACAGTTAAACAGCTCTGCATAAGTAAAAAAGCTTATCTTCCGCCCCCAAAACCATCATCACCTCACTTTTCTCAAAATTAATCTTGAGACCAGACATGGATTCAAACAGATATAATAACAATATCAAGTTTCTGGCCCCCTTAAACTCATCCTTAATGAACATAATAGTATCATCAGCATACTGCAAAATAGCAATTCATTTTTCAAACAGATTATCAACCAACCCAGTAAACAAACCACTTGCTTGAGAATTCAAAACCATCTTAGCCAAACATTCCCCAGCAAGGTTAAACAGGAAAGGAGAAAAAGGATCCCCTTGTCTAACCCCCTTAAAACTACAAAAATAAGGACCAACCTGCCCATTCACTTTAACACCGAGAGTCCCTTAAGTCACAACACTTTTCAACCAAATCAGCCAATCTTCACTGAAACCTTTCTTCTTACAAAAGTAAAACAAAAAATCCCAATTGACTTGGTCATAGGCCTTTTCAAAATCAATCTTCAGGATCACACCCTGTTGCTTCTGAACTTTTGATTCCTTCAATATTTCATGTAACAAAGTAACTCCATCAACAATAAATCTTCCTTTAATAAAAGCAGTTTGACATGTATCAATCAATTTACCCATCACTGGTTTAGTTCTTACTGTCAATGTTTTTGTGAAAATCTTGAATAGGACCTAGAGCAAACAAATGGGTCTATATTTCTGAATGCAATTGGCATCATCACTTTTTGGTAATAGTGTAATTATAGCATAGTTAATACTGCTCAGATCTATCTTATGTGCATAAAAGTCACAAAACACAGCCATAACATCCTCCTTGATAATGGACCAACAATGTTGATAGAATTCAATAGGAATTCCATCAGGGCAAGCTGCCTTATTTTTTTCCATCTGATCAATAACCTCCTTAATCTCTTTCTAACTAAAAGGCATACCCATCCTTTCCCTATCCTCATCATTCAGTTTTCCCAAGCATTCCAATTTTCATCAGCAAGTCTGATAGAAAAAACCCCAGCAGGACCAAACAGACTCTTATAATAGGCAGTAGCATGCAACAACAAGTCATGTGTTCCCTGAATCTCTCTACCCTCATCCCTCAAAGAAAACATCATCTTATTCCTCCTCACCCCATTAGCAATTCTGTGAAAGTATTCAGTATTATTTTCACCTTTCAACAGCCAATTATCCCTTGACCTTTGCTGCCCAAATTTCTCTTCATTCTCATAAATCTCCATCAATTATTTCCGAATTGAAGCTTTCTTTTTCAACTGCTCTACATTGAGTAAGATTAACTCCTCAATGGCTTTTAAATCTTGCAATTCTTCCACTAGATCTTTCTTAGTCATCTTCTCCACACCCCTGACATGAGAACCCCAACCTTTCAAATCATTTTTGACATTTTTCAAATTTTTTTGCAAACTTTCAAGACTATTCTTTCCTATAACATGCTTTCTCCAAGATTTCTCCACTCTAGGCAAAAACTCAAAATTCTGCAACCAGTTTTTCTCAAATATGAACTCCTTGCTGCCACCTTCCTGCCCTTCCATAGTATCTAGGATCAAAGGACTATGATCAGAAACTTCTCTAGTTAACTTATGTACTGTGGTGAGAGGAAACAACTTCTCCCATTTTTTGCAAACAAGGATCATGTCAAGCTTCTCTAGAGTAGGTATTGCCTGATTGTTAGACAAAGTGAACTGCCCCCAGACATTTGAATTTCTCTCAGGCTATAAGCATTAATAATAGAATTAAACATGCGACTCCATTTGTTCAAAATGTGACCCTTATTTTTCTCATACACAAAACGAATCACATTAAAATCACCACCCACCAGTAAAGGGATTGACTAGTCCTGACAAACATCAGCTAATTCTATCAAAAAATCTTCCTTATTTTCCTCCTGAGCAGCCCCATAGACAACCACCAAATGCCACTGGATCTGTCTTTTTACCTCAAACACTTTCATCTTAACATGAAACCTTCCTACAGAAACATCCAACTTTATCAATTTGGAGTAACGTAGGCCCCCAAAATTCCACCAGATCTCCCCCATAAGGTAACCAACTCCAGGAAAATTGATTCATAGGATCAAATTTCCTTAAAAAGTCAGAAGAATAATCTTTATTACTAGTATCTTGCAAACCAATAAAGTCCACCTTTTCCTGTCTTAACAAATCACTCAAATCAGCACACACACCTTTCTTACCCACACGTCTAATATTCAAAATAACACCTATCATAAGACAGTTCTTCTCTCTCTTGTTCCAGTCACAACACCACTCATAGGGTGATAGTTGTGCACCTTCACAGCAACAACATTTAACTTTTTATTCCTCCCACCAGAAATAGACCTCAACTTTTTCATGTTCTTTCTAGAAATAACAGGAGTAAATTCCCCTTCATCACTATCATTCTTTTTTCAGTCAAGAAACAAAACTTTCTCACTCTGATCCACATCTTCTAAAACGTCATCTTGTTTTCTATCATTCAAGCTGTGCCTAGCAATTTCTAAATCTTTCAAAGAATTAACATGTTCTAAAGATATAGAAACAACATCAATCCCCATCTCCAAAGCTCTATTAATGATTTCATCACCATCTAGAACCGCAAAGGAATTATAAAAAGTTAAGTTGGTACCTAACAAATCTCTGCTAGGCTGTTGAGAAATATGCCTTTCCTCCATGCTTCCAACGCCACCTTGATCAGCAACTCATCCTCACCAGTTGCTCATCACCAACACCAACATCAGTTATCCCTTCAGGTTGAGACCCCACACTGTCCTGAGTAGAAACAACATCAGGCTGAGAAGACCCAACAGCCACCACATCCTGCTCCTGAATCTCCACACCCACATTTTATGAATTATTCCTCAGAAACTTACTCAACACCTCCATCACTATCAGTAGACGATCCAAATGAATCTCCAGTAGAATCACCACCATCACCTTGCATAGCAATATCACCATGCCCACCCTCATCCTCCAGCAAGTGCCCATACTGCTTCTTGAGGTCATAATACTTATCACTACCTTTCTCTCTCAACAAGCCTCTAATAAAATCTTCAATGTTTTGAGGACCAGCAACAACAGGAGGATTGATAATATCACCAACCAGAGAAGGAGCCAAATTCTGAATCACTTCCATGTGTACAACATCCAAACCAGCAACAGGATCCACAACATTTTCCTGAATACTGTCAAGTTGCCTACCAGACCCCTGTGTCCCCATAGCACCTTCCCTAGTCTGGATATTTCCACTACCAGAATTACCACTATCAACATTTTCTCTGATAACAATTCCACCAGTGTTCCTATCACCACCAGAACTAGACAAAATATTAGCTATCCTAGTTCCAAAAGACATTTCACTACAGTCTTCCTGATCAACCACTACATTTTTACCTTTGTCCAAAACAGACCCACCAGGGATACCAACAGTATGTTGATGACCACCATTTCCTCCACCAGCACCAGATGTGCCAGCCTGATCCCCTTTAGCACCAGCATGCCTGTTCTGCCTAACATCCCCATCGGTTCTCCTATCAGTCACATTGTCACCAGTTTTCCCATGTTAGGCAGAACAGGCATGCTGGTGCTAAAGGGGATCAGGCTGGCACATCTGGTGGTGCTGGTGGAGGAAATGGTGGTCATCAACGTACTGTTGGTATCCCTGGTGGGTCTGTTTTGGACAAAGGTAAAAATGTAGTGGTTAATCAGGAAGACTCTAGTGAAATGTCTTTTGGAACTAGGATAGCTAATATTTTGGCTAGTTCTGGTGGTGGTAGGAACACTGGTGGAATTGTTATCAGAGAAAATGTTGATAGTGGTAATTCTGGTAGTGGAAATATCTAGACTAGGGAAGGCTCTATGGGGACATAGGGGTCTAGTAGGCAACTTGACAGTATTCAGGAAAATGTTGTGGATCCTGTTGCTGGTTTAGATGTTGTACACATGGAAGTGATTCTGAATTTGGCTCCTCCTGTGGTTGGTGATATTATCAATCATGCTGCTCCTGGTCCTCAAAACTCTGAAGATTTTATCAGAGGCTTGTTGAGAGAGAAAGGTAGTGATAAGTATTATGAGCTCAAGAAGCAGTATGGGCACTTGATGGAGGATGAGGGTGGGCGCATGGTGATATTGCTATGCAAGGTGATGGTGGTGATTCTACTGGAGATTCATTTGGATCGCCTACTGAAAGTGATGGAGGTGTTGAGGAAGTTTCTGAGGAATAATTCATAGAATGTGGGTGTGGAGATTCAGGAGCAGGATGTGGTGGCTGTTGGGTCTTCTCAGCCTGATGTTGTTTCTACTCAGGACAGTGTGGGGTCTCAACCTGAAGGGATAACTGATGTTGGTGTTGGTGATGAGCAACTGGTGAGGATGAGTTGCTGATCAAGGTGGCGTTGGAAGCATGGAGGAAAGGCATATTTCTCAACATCCTAGCAGAGATTTGTTAGGTACCAACTTAACTTTTTATAATTCCTTTGCGGTTCTAGATGGTGATGAAATCATTAATAGAGCTTTGGAGATGGGGATTTATGTTGTTTCTATATCTTTAGAACATGTTAATTCTTTGAAAGATTTAGAAATTGCTAGGCACAGCTTGAATGATAGAAAACAAGATGACGTTTTAGAAGATGTGGATCAGAGTGAGAAAGTTTTGTTTCTTGACTGGAAAAAGAATGATAGTGATGAAGGGGAATTTACTCCTGTTATTTCTAGAAAGAACATGAAAAAGTTGAGGTCTATTTCTGGTGGGAGGAATAAAAAGTTAAATGTTGCTGCTGTGAAGGTGCACAACTATCACCCTATGAGTGGTGTTGTGACTGGAACAAGAGAGAGAAGAACTGTCTTATGATAGGTGTTATTTTGAATATTAGACGTGTGGGTAAGAAAGGTGTGTGTGCTGATTTGAGTGATTTGTTAAGACAGGAAAAGGTGGACTTTATTGGTTTGCAAGATACTAGTAATAAAGATTATTCTTCTGACTTTTTAAGGAAATTTGATCCTATGAATCAATTTTCCTGGAGTTGGTTACCTTATGGGGGAGATCTGGTGGAATTTTGGGGGCCTACGTTACTCCAAATTGACAAAGTTGGATGTTTCTGTAGGAAGGTTTCATGTTAAGATGAAAGTGTTTGAGGTAAAAAGACAGATCCAGTGGCATTTGGTGGTTGTCTATGGGGCTTCTCAGGAGGAAAATAAGGAAGATTTTTTGATAGAATTAGCTGATGTTTGTCAGGACTAGTCAATCCCTTTACTGGTGGGTGGTGATTTTAATGTGATTTGTTTTGTGTCTGAGAAAAATAAGGGTCATTGTTTGGACAAATGGAGTCGCATGTTTAATTCTATTATTAATGCTTATGGCCTGAGAGAAATTCAAATGTCTGGGGGGCAGTTCACTTGGTCTAACAATCAGGCAATACCTACTCTAGAGAAGCTTGACAGGATCCTTGTTTGCAAAAAATGGGAGAAGTTGTTTCCTCTCACCACAGTACATAAGTTGACTAGAGAAGTTTCTGATCATAGTCCTTTGATCCTAGATACTATGGAAGGGCAGGAAGGTGGCAACAAGGAGTTCAGATTTGAGAAAAACTGGTTGCAGAATGTTGAGTTTTTGCCTAGAGTGGAGAAGGCTTGGAGAAAGCATGTTAGAGGAAAGAATAGTCTTGACAGTTTGCAGAAAAAATTGAAAAATTTCAGAAATGATTTGAAAGGTTGGGGTGCTCATGTTAGTGGTTTGGAGAAGATGAGGAAGGAAGATCTAGTGGAAGAATTGCAAGATTTAGAAGCCATTGAGGAGTTAATCTTACTCAATGCAGAGCAGTTGAAAAAGAAAGCTTCAATTCAGAAAGAATTGATGGAGATTTATGAGAATGAAGAGAAATTTTGGCAGCAAAGGTCAAGGGATAATTGGTTGTTGAAAGGTGACAATAATACTGAATACTTTCACAGAATTGCTAATGGGGTGAGGAGGAATAAGATGATGTTTTCTTTGAGGGATGGGGGTAGAGAGATTCAGGGAACACATGACTTGTTGTTGCATGCTACTGCCTATTATAAGAGTCTGTTTGGTCTTGCAGGGGTTTTTTCTGTCAAACTTGCTGATGACAATTGGAATGCTTGGGAGAAACTGAATGATGAGGATATGGAAAGGATGGGTATGCCTTTTAGTGAGAAAGAGATTAAGGAGGTTATTGATCAGATGGAAAAAAAATAAGGTAGCTGGCCCTGATGGCATTTCTATTGAATTCTATCAACATTGTTGTTCCATTATCAAGGAGGATGTTATGGCTGTGTTTTGTGACTTTTACGCACATAAGATAGATCTGAGCAGTATTAACTATGGTATAATTACTCTGTTACCAAAAAGTGATGATGCTGATTGCATTCAGAAATATACACCCATTTGTTTGCTCCAGGTCCCGTTCAAGATTTTCACAAAAACATTGACAGTAAGAACTGAATCAGTGATAGGGAAACTGATTGATACATGTCAAACTGCTTTTATTAAAGGAAGATTTATTGCTGATGGAGTTACTTTGTTACATGAAATATTGAAGGAATCAAAAGTTCAGAAGCAACAGGGTGTGATCCTAAAGATTGATTTTGAAAAGGCCTATGCCAAAGTCAACTTGGATTTTTTGTTTTACTGTTGTAAGAAGAAAGGTTTCAGTGAAGATTGGCTGATTTGGTTGAATAGTGTTGTGACTCAAGGGACTCTCAGTGTTAAAGTGAATGGGCAGGTTGGTCCTTGTTTTGGTAGTTTTAAAGGGGTTAGACAGGGGGATCCTTTTTCTCCTTTCCTGTTTAACCTTGCTGGGGAATGTTTGGCTAAGATGGTTTTGAATGCTCAAGCAAGTGGTTTGTTTACTGGGTTGGTTTATAATCTGTTTGAAAAAGGAATTGCTATTTTGCAGTATGCCGATGATACTATTTTGTTCATTAAGGATGAGGTTGAGGGGGCCAGAAACTTGAAATTGTTATTGTATCTATTTGAATCCATGTCTGGTCTCAAGATTAATTTTGAGAAAAGTGAGGTGATGATGGTTTTGGAGGATGAAGATAAGCTTTTTACTTATGTAGAGCTGTTTAACTGTCAAAAAGGAAGTTGGCCTATTAAATATTTGGGGTTGCCTGTTTGCAGTAGAAGATGCATAGTGGTTGAGATGGGTTTCATTGGGGACAGATTGAAAAATAAATTAGATGGTTGGATGGGGGTGTGTTGTCTCTGGGGGGCAGGCATGTGAAAATTACTGCTTGTATGTCCAGTATGGATGTTTACCCCATGTCTATGTTCCTTTTGCATAAATCAAATGTGGAGGAAGTGGAGAAGCATACTAGAGCTTTCTTTTGGTATGGCAGGATTGGTAAGAGAAAATATCATTTGGTGAAATGGAAAATTGTTTGCAGACCCAGAAAGAAAGGGGGTTTGGGGATCAAAAATATTAGACTATTTAATATTAGCTTGCTCTGTAAATGGTGGTGGAGGCTGGAGGCTGAGGAGAGTCCTTGGAAAGTTTTTGTTAGGAAAAAATATATGAGAAGAGGGGGGGTTAGTGTTGTGAAACACAGACAGAGTGATTCTCCATGTTGGGCTAATTTGATAAAAATTAAAGATTTGTATTTGGCAGGCAGGAGAATGAAAGTTGGAAATGGGAAATTGACTGATTTCTGGCATGATGCATGGTGTTTGGATGTCCCTCTGAAAGTTAAGTTTCCTGATATGTTTGATGTTTGTCAGAATCAAGTGATTACTGTTGCTGGTATGGCTGATAAAGGGTGGATTTGCTCTTTTAGGAGATGGTTGAATGGTGATGGTATGAAGCAATATAATCAGTTGAGAAATTTGGTAGGTGGAGTGGTTTTGAATTAGGAGAAATATCAACTTGTCTGGATGTGGACTAAATCTGGTAGATTCTCAGTCAAAACTATGTATTCTCATTTGTCCAATGTTGGGATTGATAGGAGCTTTAAACATCTGTGGAAAGCAAAAATACCTTTGAAG
Organism: Avena sativa; assembly: GCA_916181665.1. Lineage (NCBI taxonomy): Eukaryota > Viridiplantae > Streptophyta > Magnoliopsida > Poales > Poaceae > Avena > Avena sativa. Next base: position 386,156,437 of record OV702297.1, on the reverse strand, counting down.
ATTAAAATCTGATTGTGGTTGATATGGCATAATGCTATTCTCACTAAAGATAACATGAAGAAGAAGAAATGGGAAGGGGACTCCACTTGCAGATTTTGTAGAGAGGAGGAAACCATTGGGCATCTGTTCTTTTCCTATGTGGCTGCTAAATATGTGTGGGGTGTGGTTGCTAAATCAATTGGTGCTGATAATAGGCCTGGGTCCTTTTCTCAATATTTCTGGTGGGCTCCTAATTACCTGGGAGCTAGTCGAAATGTGCAGATAATGGCGTTGGAAGCAATTTGCTGGGCTATTTGGAAGCTTAGGAACATGGCCTGCTTTGAAAAAAAGCTTATTAATTATCAAGTTGATTTGGTTATATATGCATTTGTTTTGATTCGTTATTGGGCAGGTTTGCATGGGGAAGAAGAGTAGGGGATGTTACATGCTGGAGCTAATGTTTTGCAGCAGAATGCTTTGTCTGATGCTGCAACGATGGATGCTGCTCTTGTACCTTTCTTGGGGCTCCCGGCGATTCCTCAGGATCACTCAGATGATGCGGCCGAATTGGAGAGGGAAAGGGGAAAAGAAGAAAAATGGGATGATGTTGGAATGGCTTCTGGGGCTTGCCTGATATGGTTATGTTTGTTGCTTTTGCCTAAAAAACTTTTCACTAGCCTGCAGGCGGTGTTCTTGCGTCTCCAGCCTCCTATCTTTCTCTATCCTTTTGATTTAAAACTTGTAATAGAAGTGACGTTATTTTGTTGGACCCTCTAGATGGGTCAAGACAATTATCTTGTGTGGTTGTATGTTCCGTTATCTGATGATAGTGGAACCTGATCCCTATGTTATGGGGATTGTATGGGAAAAAACTTATTATTATTGTGTTGGAACCTCTTCATAGCTTGCATGACTATTGAGTAGACTTAGCTGCATACTACTTATTATGATTTGTCTAAAGTAGTGATCTTATGCTGAGAATATTTACATTACATAAAGCAAATGTGTTCGTGAAAGTTTCTTTTATCGCACTTAGTTTTCAACTGAATTTCTTGAGGACAAGCAATAAGCTAAGATTGGGGGGAGTTGATACGTCCAAACACTTTTGCTATTGTTTCTCCTCTAATTTGTGTGATTTGGATACAACTAACACGGACTGGCGCTGTTTTCAGCAGAATTGCTTTGGTATCTAATTTTTGTGCAGGAAATCAACTTTCAGGAAAAATCCCAGAAAATAGCGCAAAACTCCTATTTTACCAGAAGACTCATGGGGCCAGAAGACGAGACAGAGGAGGGACACGAGAGGCCCACACCCCTGGCCGCGTGGTCCAGGCCAGGCCGCGCCTGGGGCTGGTGTGGCCACCTTGGGCACCCCCTCGGTCTCCCCCTTTGCCTACATAAGCCCTCTGACCTAAAAACAGAGGGGGGTTCGACGTTTTTCCAGATAGAGTTTCGATGCGCCGCCACCACCAGAAATGCGATTCGGAACCAGAAACTCCGTTCTGGCACCCTGACGGGACGTGGAATTGGAGGAGATCATCGCCATCATCATCACCGATGCCTCTCCATCAACAATCCATGTTTCCCCATCCATGAGTGAGTAATTCCCCACTGTAAGCTATGGGGATGGTAGGGGTTGGATGAGATCTATCATGTAATCGAATAAGATTGTTGGGGCATGGTGCCTAGTATCTGTTAGTGCTTTTTGACATTGTTGCAACTTGTTATGCTTAATGCTTGTCACTAGGGCCCGAGTGCCATGATCTTAGATGTGAACATGTTATTGATTCATGATGATAGTATTGTTTGTGATCTTATCTGCAAGTTGTTTATACATATTATTGTACGGAACCAAAGGCCCCGGAGTGACAAAAATTGGGATAACCGTAGGGGATGGCTATGATATAAGGATCACATGTGTTCATGGCGTGTTAATGCTTTGCTCCAGTACTCTATTTAAAGGAGTACCTTAATTGCTAGTAGATTCCCTTGAGGCCCGCTGCAATGGGCTGACAGGACAAAAGATGTTGTGCAAGTTCTCATTGCGAGCAGGTATGACTATATATGGAACACATGCCTATGATTGTTTAGTACTTGGATGCTTTATCTTCTTTATCTGCAAATACCCTAGATCTTGATATTACATTAATAGTCTTGTCCATGCAACACCCGTCCATCAATCCCTATGCCTACCGCACTCAAATCCTGTTGTTTGCTATTATTGTTACTACTGCCTTTATTTTACTGCTACTGTTACTTTGCTATTGTTACTACAAAATTGTTGCTACTGATAAACTAATGTGAGCAAGACTATTTCTAGGTGCAGCTGAATTGATAACTCAATTGTTAAGGCTTATAAGTATTCTTTGGCTCCCCTTGTATCGAATCAATAAATTGGGTTATACTACCCTCGAAGACTGTTGCGATCCCCTATACTTGTGGGTCATCACCGAACATAAATATAAGTTCAACGCTAAATGGGCAGAAGCAAACAAGATAAGAAAACCATAAAAGGCAAATGCTTGCGCCAGACCCATGCAAATCCACGGAGATCTAAATAGAACTACTTCTCCCCCTTTGGCATCGAAACACCAAAAAGGAAGAAGAGCGATGCTAACGCCCCAAAAGATCACTCGGAGTACTTGTTGTCATCGTCCTCATTCCTGTCGCCGTCCTTACCCTCGTCATCATACTCATCATCATCATCATCAGCTCGAGGTGTGGGCTCCCTTGCCGGAGCAGGAAACAAGTGATGCTTGAGCTCCCCATAGTTGAGACCAGAGGTGTTCCAATGAGCTATGGGGCTGGAGCAGTAGGAGCTGGAGGGAGTCCTGACGCCCCTGGCACATGGTGAAGAATCATCTGCTGGGTGTGGGCCAACTCATGGCGCTGCATGTAAGCCTTGTACTGGCCCTTGTGGGTATCAACCCCCATGCATAAAATGTTCCCCTAGAACCAGTTCAGGTGCTTGACCTCACGGGTCATATGTCAGGGGGATAACCCTCGATAGGGTCATAAGGTTTAAAACATTACCCAGCTTGGCTTTAGCCGAGTCAGGCAAACACCGGCAGGGTCTTAACTGCTAGGACATGAAGCATGTACAAGGACGACATAAGAAGTATGCCGGACCGTACAGGACAAGGAACTTAAACCTGCAGGAAACGACAAGTCGGATCTCACAATGGGAATTCGAGTGACGGAGGACCCGTGGCTCCTTTCCGAGTGAGATCCAGGAAGGACCACGTTAAAGCAGAGTCAAAAGAGAAGGGCGTCGCCGGGTGACAACAAAGAAGCCAGGTGACGCTAAAAGCATCAAGTGACATATAAAACAAATTATGATGTCATAGAGCTGGAGACAATGTACAGGAGGACCGTTGGCTGTATACCTTTGCTGACTGGGTCAAGGGCCTAGGGCTGGCCCCTTGACCCGGCTTGCAAGATAAAGACAAGATCCAAATAGTAAACCCTAGGACCTAGACTGTAACCTAGCTATTCTTGTTGCCTATATAAGGAAGGGCATAGCTAGGGTTTAGGGATAGACGCAACTAGTTCCCCAAGGCTGGCAACCACAGTTCTTACTTGTAACTTGTAGGCAAAACAGCTCAAGGAGCACTTGTAAATCAGAAAGAGAAATAAATCACAAGTCCTTGGTGGTTCTTCGTGTTCTTCGTGTGCGGCTACATTGCGCGCACCCTCCCGGGATTCCTCAAGCACTCATCCGGCCCCAACTCAGGCCTACCTATGGCATCTGCCGTGACACCACCACGAATGTTGGTGCCCACCATGGGGCAATCAGCGGTGCTTGCTACAGTTTTCATCCGGACGAGCAACATCATCGCTTCGACGGGAGAGCACGTGTACTCGAGCCTCATCCAGAGATTTGGCGCGCTCAACTTCGTTAGTGACAATGTAGGCTGCTTCGGCACAAGGCCATTCCCTAGGGGCGGTCGCTTCATCAAGTTCGGAGAGCATCAAGTCTACGTCATGGTGCGCATGGAGCATGCATACCCCGAGCGAGTCTTCTTGGCGCCGGATCCGCCTGCGGTTCGTGCTGCACGAAAACTTTGTCAGGTCGCTTCTACAGAGGTAATGATGACTGCACCAGCTCTGTCACGACCCCCATCACCTCCAGTAGTCCAAGTGGTAAACGAGGCACCCGAGGAATATGACCCGGAAGCCACGCCAAGGGCAACAAGAACTGCAAAGGTACCACTGGAGAGACCGGAGAACATAGCGACGAGTAAGAGAGCAAAAGAGTTGCAGGAAGCGATAGATAAACTGGCAGAACTAGTGGCACCAGCTGCTGACTCGGCATGAGCACAAGCCGGGTTAGAATAAACTATAAAAATGGTGTTGGAAAGAGCTAAATAGGTTGCCAGGCTGCAGCAGGATCTGGAGATTACCCTCCGAGAGTATAACTCAGCAAATCGAGTAAAGGGTGCTAAGACCTGGCTCGACACGGCAAGAATAAGGGGAAGGAACCTCAATGATGAGCTAGCAGCGGACGCCACATCCAAAATAACTCCAGAGTGCAGCCATGAAACTACCATATGGCCAACATATAACATGGCAGCTGCTAATCTCAGAGCTGCAGAAGCGGCGATGGCCGAGTTACCTCACTTAACGGGTGAGGCAAAGAGAAAATAGAAGGATAGGGTAAACGAGCTGGTAAGAGCAGCTGGCAGGCTGAATGAAGTGTACTATAGAGCAAATCCAAGTGTTACAGGCAAATCATAGCTTGTTCACTCGGCAACGCCAAACCCGGCCAGATCCATTGGGCATGCAGATTCCTCGTCGGGAGACGCGCCAAAAAAGGCAAGAAAAAGTGTAGATTTGGGAAGAAACAAGCAAGTGGTAGCTTATGACCCGACAGTCGCTCAAGGTAACCCAGGTCGTGCTCAAGGCACAAGAAAAAACACAGTCCAGGGAAATGAAAACCAAGGGAACACTGGTCGAGAAAGGCATGTCGGACAAAGAAATAACAATGGGGGCCAGAACTATCCGACGCAGCCTAGGCGTGGAAGTCACTCGGCAGGAGGAGGAAACCCACCTCCTAATTCGCCACCGGCATAGCCAGAAAAGCACCAACAAGACGCAGGGCGAGCGGCGTAACAACCTGTAGATCAAAATGCAAACAGATACAATGATGGTTACTCGTCCATGATAAATGCTAGGAATAAAATGCCAGATCACATGTACAATGCGCTGGGATCGAGTCTAGGATGCAGAAACCTCTAGTCGAATGATGCAAGATTAATACTCGACCGAATAAAAATGGCAGAACTTGTCGAATCACAAGGTCCGTCGGTTCCACCATGCTTTGGCCCAAGGATCATGAGAGAGCCACCAGTGCCAGACTTCCAGTTGGCAAGAGGAACCAAGACATATGATGGTAGCACCAAACCAGAAGATTAGCTTATCGATTACGGGACTGTTGTAAACATTGCACAGGGTAATTTGAGATGGGCAGTGCGGTACGTACCGCAGATGCTAGAAGGACCAGCAAGGGTGTGGCTGAATAACTTGCCACCTAGAAGTATCAACAGCTGGGTCGACTTTCAAGAAGATTTTGTCAGCAACTTCACAAGCACATAAATAGGCAGAATCACCCACAACAATTGTCTATGTGCAAACAAAGTCCAAATGAGACGAACATGGAGTTTCTCACTAGGTGGTGCACTATGCGCAATTCTTGCGAAGGGGTAATCGAGTCTCAGGCTATAGCGTGGTTTTCACAAGGGTGCCGAAATGGAAGTGTGATGTGGCAAAGGTTTCAAAGGATATGCCTACAAGCTTAACCAAGACAATAAAAATCGCCGACTCATATGCACTGGGAGATTCGACTTAACCTCTCCTCATGTCGGCGTATGGGAACACAGAGACTCAGATCTATGATGCAGCCGGGTCACAAAGGCGCCAAGACCCTAATGAATACAGAAGCAAGAGGCAAGATGAGAGGCCGGATTGCAGGTATGGTTCGACTCAAGTCGCCGTTGTAAGTCAACATCATCCTGATGTCGACAACAGCCAGCGGGAAAGAACAAGTGGGCAACAACATTGGGTACCAAAGAACGATGGAAAAAAGCCATATGAACAGAAGAAGCCTGGGCAAGAAAGGCAAAAGTACACTTACGAGATGATGTTGGATCAGCCATGCAAGTTTCACACGCCGAGTCCGAGTAAGCTAGCAAACTACACAACTCGACAGTGTAACTGTTTCAAAAAGGGTGATAGAGTAGACTCAACAACTCAGTAGCTACCACCACCTCCCCCACCACTCACAGGGGGAAACACTCAGACTATTGACACTGAGCCGAGATATGAGAATCAACAGCCGAGCTACCGTAACTAAGAAAGGAGAGAAGCAATGCATCAAGTACACGACCAAAGAAACGATGGCACTAATGTTGGCCATGGAGGTTGAAATGAGTACAAAGAGCATAACTAGAGTTATGTTGTGTTTGTTATAGAGCCGAATGACAAGAAGAGTCAGCAGAGGCGGATGATGGAAGTGAATGCCACAATGCCAGCGATACCAAAGTACATGCATTGGTCTGAGCAAGAATTAACATGGAGCATAAAGGATCACCCCAAGATCATGCCAGCTCCAGGAGGTTATGCCCTAGTGCTGGACCCGACTTTCATGAGCCCTGATATCAACGTGAAGTTTTCCAAGGTGCTGATAGATGATGGCAGTAGCATCAATATCATGTATAAGGATACAATGCTCAATATAGGAATCACCATGAACATGCTGGAGCCGACTAAGACGACATTCCATGTAATTGTGACGGGATTATCGTGCGAGCCAATCGGCAAAGTTTGGGTGGATGTCTTATTCGACAACAGGGAGAACTATCGAACTGAGGCCATAGAATTTGAGGTGGTAGACCTTGTCAGCTCATATCATGTGTTACTCGGCAGACCAGCTATGGAAAAGTTTATGGCCATCCCTCACATTGCTTATCTAAAGATGAAGTTGCTGGGTCCATGTGGAGTTATCACAGTTGAAGGTGACTACAAGCGATCTATTGCATGCGCCTCAGCCGGCTCTTCACTGGTCGAGTCTCTGGTGATATCATAGGGAAATCATCAAATTATGGAGGTTGGGGCAATGGCTAAGGCAGCACAATTGTCTATGCCGGCACTAACTAACCCGCATGGCAGTGTGTCCTTCCAAGCTACTAAGGAAACAAAAAAGATACAGATTGATGAGGCTTTCCCGGAGCGCATAGTGACCATTTTCGTCAGGTTATATGACAAATAGGAAAGCGAGCTCACCAACTTTCTCCGTGAGAATCATGATATATTTGCATGGTCTACACAGGATTTGCAAGGTGTTTCAAGGGAGTTGGCTGAGAACTCTCTACATGTAAGGCCAGATGCCAAGCCGGTGAAGCAACCGAAGATAGGAGGAAAGTGATAGCTGCTGAGATATCCAGACTCTTAGTTGTTGGGTGTATCATGGAAGTACTTCATCCGGATTGGCTATCAAATCCAGTCTTGGTTGGGAAAAAGAAGGATGACCCAAACGTGGCAGTGGTATGGTGCATGTGTATCGACTACACGAACCTAAATAAGGCGTGTACAAAAGATCCATTTCCACTGCCCCGAATCGATCAAGTCATTGATTCTACTACTGGATGTGAGTTGTTATCATTTGTAGATGCGTACTCTGGTTTCCACCAGATACCACTGAATCCGGATGATGAAATAAAGACGGCTTTGGTTACCATGTATGGGGCTTATTAATATCGTACTATGCCATTTGGATTGAGAAACGCGGGTGTAACGTATCAAAGATGCATGCAAAAATGCTTGCAAGATCAACTTGACAAAAATGTTCAATATATGTCGACGATGTGGTAATAAAAACCAAGCAAAGTCACACTCTAATCGATGATCTGCGTCAAACATTCGCAAACTTGAGAAGATTTCTGATGAAACTTAACCCAGAAAGGTGTACCTTCGGTGCCCCGACTAGAAAGTTACTCGGATTCCTTGTATCCAGCCGAGGAATCGAGGCTAACCCGAAAAAGATCAGGGCCATTGAAAGAATGGAATTGCCGAAAACCCTCAATGATGTCCAGAAGTTCACAGGGTGCCTGGCCTCATTGAGTCGGTTTGTGAGTCGTCTAGGTGAAAACGCCTTACCATTATACCAACTGAAGAAGAAGTTAGACAAGTTTGTATGCACACATCAACTGATAGCATTGTGCATGAACTTAAGAAGATGTTGGCAACAACACCAATATTGGTCTCACCACTATCCAAAGAGCCAATGCTGCTCTATGTCGCAGCAACTAATCGAGTGGTTAGTGTAGTGATAGTGGTAGAGCGTGAAGAAGAGGGAAAATCGGTCCAAAGACCAGTTTATTAATTGAGTGAAGTGCTCTCTATGTCGAAACAGAACTACCCCACTATCAAAAAATAACATATGGGGTGTACATGGCAGCCAAGAAGCTAAAGCATTATTTCTAGGAGCACCCAATCCGAGTGATATGCGAGGCACCTATCTCGGATATTTTGGGCAGTAAAGACGCCAGTGGTAGAGTGGCAAAATGGGCCATAGAGGTAGCACCATATACTCCACAGTACGATTGACGAGATGTCATTAATCTCAAGCAGTGGGGGACTTTTTCGTAGAAGGGATGGAAATGTAGTATGAACTGCCATTACCAGACCTAAATTACTGGAAGATGCACTTTGATGGGTCCAAGACAAAATGGGTCTTGGCGTCGGGATAGTTCTCACCTCACCAAAGAAGGATCACCTTCAGTATGCGTTACAGATACATTTCGTTGCATCCAACAATGTCACCGAGTATGAAGCACTTGTTCACGGGATAAAAGTGGCTAAGGAAATTGGCATCAGGAGGATCATGTGCTTTGGCAAGTCATACTTGGTCATTCAGCAAGTATCTGGGCATTGGGATGCATTAGACGCAAATATGGCACTATATCGTTTCCATGTTCAACATATTTCGGGATATTTTGGCGGATGTGAGTTTCACCACATACCCAGAGCAGAAAATGAGGCGACTGGCGTGTTATCTAAGTTAGGGTCATCTTGGCAAGAAATCCCGTCGGTAGTAGCACTGGAACACCTCAGAAAACCGTCGATCAAGCCGTCACCCGAATCCAAGTCAATATTTTTCCCGGCAATACAAGAGGTTTGTTGTAAGACCCCACCTTTATAAGGTAAATGTCCCTGTGATTGCAATGCTAGTTCCTGGATCAAATGCTAGCATCCACAGTTTAAGATGAAGTACACATATACAAAGGTCGTTTATTACATCGTCATTCCAGAGATAACATAGTCTTTTACAACTCAATAGCCAAAGGCTAGTACAAGAGTTCATAAATAAAGTAAATAACTATAAGTCTTCATCTTCATGTGCCACAGGCAAGCATGTTGAGTGTAGACTCACAACCCTAATCTCTATCAGAGTAACCTGCAACATCATAAGTTATAGCCACAGTGGGTCAATACATTTGTAATAGTATTGGCAAGTGATACCATAGTAGAATAGTGTTTTTATCATCTATATGAATTTGGCTAAGTGTAGACTAGGCTTGCTTTGCTCAAAATAGGTTTTCCTTATCAACTGAAATCACTAAGTTTTTGTTTGTCAAAACTCCCAAGGAACTACCAATAGACATTGGTAAACCTTTAACCCTTGTTCAACCACAAGTTTTTAACTTAGAAATTGGGATGAGGAGATCCTTGATAGCTTTAGTGTCTTGATGCTCAAATTGTCCGTTGCCGGGGACACGGCTAACTACTTAGGTTTTACCCTCTCAAGAGGTGGTGCACTTTCCCCATAATACTCGACATGCATCAAGACGAGATCTTTCATAAGCCTTCCCTTAGACCACCATGGACGCGTTATATCCTATCACCCTACCACCATCTGTCCATCTGGCTAAGTTATTGCAACCTATATGATCAAGGCAGAGCCCATATGCCATGTGGTTGCACTAGAAGCTTCTAAACACTAAGTATCTCAAATCCCTTTGTTCCTGGGTGGCTTTCCACAAGTGTGATACACAAGGTAAACCATAAACATGGGCCTTGTGTAACCACTCAACACAAACCATCATACCATTCCACCCAGGTGATTCATTCACTTAGTTGTTTTATTAATCAAAACATAAGTCAAATAATTAGCAAAATTTCCATAGCATGAATATATTCCACCCTTGTTTGCTTGACAAATGTTCCCCGTGATAGCACGGTTCTGCTAATTCCAACATATAAGTGCAAGCATATACAACATAGATGACATAATGGTTCAAGTTTGTTAGGGGCAAGGAATATAAAGTGTGCCATCAAGTTCGTGAGAGCTTTAATCACTAAGTTTTCACATAACAAAATAATTTTTAATTGGAAGATAGATGAAAACAAGAATATACTTGGAATGGTGTAACACACCATACATAGGAATTTATAGTGGACACTTTGGAATAACTTGGTTTCTTGGGAGTTGGATGCATGAGTAGAGATTACTCCGCAAAAGCGAAGGCTAGCAAAAGACTGGGAGAGACCAACTAAGAGAGCAATAATGGCCATAATCATGCAGAGCGACAAAAAATTACCAATCAAAGCATAAAGTGGTACCATAAGTCAAAAACTAAATGATCATAGAGGCTATGGTGACAGGTTCATAGTCATAACATTGTGTGAGCATGTGCCAAGTCAACCCAAACAAAACATCAAAGGAGAATAACACAATACTATGCTTTTGTATGCTAAAACAACACATGATTCTTTCAAGGCACATTAAGCAATCCTAATTGTTTGGAAAAAGTCATGCTACAACAATAATCACTAAGCATAAGGTCAAAAAAACATCTAGCATGACATGATAAGGTCTAAGCCATAGTCAAAACAAGCTCCCTTTTGTACCACTAGAAGCATAAAACTTTCTACTCTTTTCCAACACCAATCAAATTATTTAAAACAACTCACAAAGATAATAATCAATAAAGATCAGTGAGCTTTTACCACAAATCCACAAAGAAGAACTAAAAACTTCTAAGATGAAAACACTAGAAAACTTAGGCTAAACAGAGTGCTAGAAAAAGAGAACACTCAGAAGACAATAAGAATGAAAACTAGAGTGTTCTAGGCAATGAAAATAGAGTGTGTATCTCTCCAAAATAAGTGTTGTGATCCAACCAACTTATTGCAGCAAAACAAGCAAACTAAAACTAAAAAAAAGATGCTCCAAGAACAACACGATAGTGCATGAAACAATAAAAACAAAGTGTCTAGAAAGACCTGAGATTTTTATTGATGAGGAAGGGGATGCCTTGGGCATCCCCAAGCTTTGACGCTTGTACCTCTTGAATATTTCTTGGGGTGACGGGGTGGCATACCCAAGATTGAGCTTTTTTCCATTCTTCATCTCATTACATCATTCTCTCTCTACACCTAAAAATTTTCATTCATACAAAACTTCACACAATCTTTATTAGCAACATTAGTGTATTAAAAAGATAATAGACCCGTGGGTTTAGCTTTGGAACATAAAAACTTTCACTAAAAACACAATCTACTGTAGCAATTCCCTCAAAAATCTCAATTTCCCAAAAAGAACCCAAACAGGAATTAATAAGAAGCAAATGCAAATAATGGCAGAAATCTGTTAAAACAGACCAGCAGGTAGAAACCGATTTTTTCGAAGACCTTATGTTGCTCAAATCAAAAAGTTTTGAACTAACTAAAGTTAGCTAACATACTGGGGTTTTTATTCGTAAATTTTCAGCTCAATCCGACTTACATAGATTCCTCAATAATGTTTATGGTTGTAGAGGGAGTGGCCCAACCTTTAATTGACATAAGGTGGTGTCCTCTGTGTTTACAATGCTAGTCCCTGGATCAGTAGCTAGCATCCACAGTTTAGATGAAATATCAAGAAACAAAGGTCATAATATAACTTTATAACCAGGAATAACATAATTTTATTACATCAATACATAGCTCATTTGGCTATTACATTACATTGCAGCGGAATAACTATAAGCATGGAGTCCTTCATCTTCAAGTGCCACAGGAAGATGTTGGTTGTAGACTTTGTAATACTAATCAATCAATCTTCACTAAAATCAATCAAACCTGCAACATTACAAGTTACAGCCACAAGGGTCAATACATTTGAATTGTATTGGCAAGTTTCACTATTATGTATAATATGGGTGGATCCTATCATTACATGTATATTTGGCTAAGTAGAGTTTAAGGCTTATTTGCACAAAGCAATATTTTATCCTATCTTCTCAAAATGGTTTTGGTCCTTTGTCAAATCTCTTTTCCAAGTCCCTTGAACTCCTTGGTAGAAACTCAAGTGTTCAAGTCCTTGTCAAAATCCCTTGAGCATCTTGGTAACCCCAAGTGCATCAAGTTTTATAAAATCTCATGAGTTCCTTGGTAACCCCAAGTACATCAAGCTTTAAGCAAAATCTCTTGAGCACCTTGGTAACCCCAAGTGCATCAAGCTTAACAAAATCTCTTTGAATTCCTTGGTACCCCCAAGTGCATCAAGTTTTTATTTTAGAAGTTGGAATGTCAAGATCTCCCATAGTTCAAACTTTAGTTGCTCAGTATTGTCCATAACCGGGGACACGGCTAAGTACTTAGATTTTATTATCTTCTGCAGAAGGAGTACACTTTACCCACATGTCACAATTCCATCCTTTTGCCACCAGTGGCCTACTGGATTAGTGCTCACCAAGATGGAGTACTGGCAGATTGAGAATGTGACGAAGTCTTTCCAAAGGGTCCTCCCATACACCATTGCTAGCTTGTCTTCAGCACCCATGAAGCATTCCAGATCCCCATGTCCAGTAAACTGAAGACAATGTATGGGTCTTCCCATTGTAGTTGACTAAGCCAGAGCCATAATAGCATGTGGTTGCACACGAAAGCCACAATTGGAGAAACATGTTCAATCTCTAAGTTTCCTAGGTGGTTTTCTTTTGGAGCACAACACAAAGTGATTCCCATAGACATGGTTCCTTTGGTTGCCACCTTCTCCAAAACTTAAAGTATCCTCCACCTAGGTGGTTCATTGAGTCCTTGTTTTATTATGTAAAACACAAGTCCTTTTCTCAATCTTTGTAAAATTTCAACATGTATCTTTTTTCAAATTATAGCATGGCTAAGCATGTATCAACTACATTGTTTTCTCTAAGGAGTGTATAAGGTCTCCTATTAGGATTTAGCATAGCATAAGTATAAAATTTGTTTTCATGCATGTTTCAAAATCCACTAAGTATAATGAAAATAGTAGGACTTTTAGATGATAGTGTAACTTGCCTTTTTGGGTAGGGAATGATGGTTCACTCCTTGATCTTGCTAGTCTCACACTTTGCTAAATTCACTACAATCAATCGAGCAAACACCAAATCAACTAGCATTCCAAATAATCAACCAAACAACAATTCACACACATAATACTATGGGATCTAAGTCATGCATGTAAGCATGCAAGAGATGGTTCTAATTGCAAAGATGGTCTCCACTAGGCTTCTAAACTTTGTAAGTTCCAAATTGGTCATTTCCCAAAGTGGCAAAGTCATTTGCAAAAGGGTTTTGTCCATGAACCATTTTTTAAATCCCTTCATTATTTTATGTGGTGGAAAAACATTTTTATAATAGCAACAACTCTATGTGGTTCACCAAATAAGTTGTTGTTTCTCAAAACTTGGTGTTTTGGGTTAGTAGGTTTGATACAAAACATTTTCCCAAAGTTTTTATATCCAAAACCATTTTTCCATAACAACATTCTTTTTATTTGGCTAGAATTGGGCTAAATCAATTAATCCATCTTAGATATTATCAAACTCATTTTCCAAACTATGGGTTGGTTCCTAGGGTCAGTAAGTTCACCATAAACTATTTTGCCAAGGTTTCAAACTCAAAAACATTTTTGAATCATTTTTCTAGTCTTAACAAGCATTCAAAAGTTTCTGCATAAACCAACAAGCTAACAGATACTATTTGCTAAACCAAAGGCATGGTTGGCTAGGGTTTGTTCCACTGATTCCAACGGTATCAAATTTGTAAATTTTGGACGTGTGGATCGAAAGTTACAAAGGTTTGAAATTGCAACTTAAATTTGATTTCCAAATTCTGTTTTAAACAGACCTGGCCACGCGTCGCAATCTCATTGGACGGTACCGGTTTGGCCGGATCGGCTTTGCGGTGCGTTGGATCTAATTAGATCGTGTGGTCCAGAGGGCGTACCCTTTCGCGGTTAAGTGATTCTATCGTGCTCGCCCGATCTAGATCGAACGGCTCCTACTGGCTTGCCAAAAGCTGGCGGCGCTAGGATAACGGCGAGCGGCGGAGCGCCAGATAGTGGCGGCGCTGGCAAAACAGGAAGCGAGAGAGGGAGGAAGTAGGCTCATCGAGATCGCAGGAGGCTGGGGGAGCTCAACGTGTGGTCGATGAGGCAGGGGGCACACGGTTGTAGGAGTAATCGCTCGCCGGAGTTCGTTCTGGCGACAGCATGCTCAGGTCTCTGTTGGAGACGATGCTGTGGTTCATGAGAAGGCAAACCGAAAGTGTGGTCAGACGTAGGAGATCACAGAGATGCTGTGTGCGTGAACGAGAAGAAGAGGGGCGGCCGGAAACTACCTGTGGGGCTCGTCGGAGTTGGAGCGGACGGCGGCGTCGTTCAGAGCTTGTTGCAGACGTTGCTCTGGGGCGCCCGCGATCGAATAAAGAGCACAGGGAGATGTGTCTGGGAGTGGGGAATCTGTTAGCGTGCTCAAGGAGGCAAGGGGCGGCGAAGTTCGGCTGGAATTTGATGAGGAAGGTCGTCGGAGACAGAGGAGCTTGGGAAAGAATTGGGGCGTCTGGGAGCGCGTTGAGAGGGGGCGACAGAGGGGAAATGGAGGGGAGACATGAGCGTTTAAGCCTGCGTGATCAAAGCGGGTAACGGTGGTCGCGTTAAGGCGAATTAAGGCTGCGAAATCATCGGCATGAACGGTGTCGAGGGAGGGAGAAGAGGTCGCGCGGGGTGTGGATGATGAACAGGGGAGAGTGGGGTCTACCTGGCAGTGATGAAAGAAATGAGGGGAGGGTCCATCAGTCGGTCTCTCTGCGGGTTTGCGTTTAGGTAGAAAAACGTTTCGCGCGATAGGGAGTGCTGGGCTGGTTCTGGGCCTTGCTGGGCTGGTCCAGTCTCTATATTTTTTTCTGTCTGTTGGTTTTTCTTTTTCTATAACTATTTCCTGTTTTGAAATTCAAACAACCAAACATCAACCAAATCAATTCAAACAACACCAAAACTTTGTAATTTTGTAATTAGTTCTGTTCAGTAACATGAACCAAAAACCAAAATCAAAATAATAAATTTAATAATAGGGTCCATTATTAATTAAATAAATGGACCATTGTTATTATTCAAATAGGGTTTGATTTTATTAATAAATTCTCTATTTGAAATCTAAATATTTTCAAAACCATATCAGTAGGTTTTTATTTGAAAATACAAAATATTTGGAAAACTTATTTCAAATGAAACAAGTTCTGAGGTTTGGAGAATAGTAAAACCTTTATTAATAAAACCTGGATATTAAATCCTTATTGATTTTATTAAATAAACCTTTACTATTTTTATCAAAACAAAATGTTTTATTTCCAAAGCTTGGTTAAGTCTTAATTTGGCTTTGTGAAATGATTTCTTATTTAAAAAACCTTCCTTTTCTTTTGGAAACTAAATCCTTTTATCTAAATGATTCAAATTAGTAATTCCAAAATATTTTATTTTCCTCTATTTAAATGTTTATCTTTTCAAATCTCTTTAGGAATTTATTTGATCCAAATTGGTTTGAAGTTCCAATTGAATTCAAAAAGTTTCTTTTGGCTCTGACAATCAAACAAAGTTTTATTTTTATTCATTTATTTTCACATTACAAGATTTGGAAAATCTTGGGATGTGACAGGCTACCACCCTTAAAATAAATCTCGTCCCGAGATTTGGGAAGGTTAGGGTTACAAGCAGGCTCAAAACAACTAGGGTACTACCACCCTTAAAAAAATTTCAAACAAAAATTACATATTGTCCTTCTTGGGATCCTGGGAAAACTTTCTCTAAGCAAACAGTTGCATATGTGTCCTTAGTTTTCATGCTTGACTCATGGGCCAAGGTTGAGTTTCTCCATAGGCTTGGTGATCTTGTTCTTCATCTTTTCGGGACAGTTGCTTGCATAATGTCCCGGGTTTTTGCAATTGAAACAATGGATGTCTTGGAGTTCTTTACGTGGCTCTTGTGGACAAGTTGCTACATAGTGGCCTAATTCTTTGCAATTGTTGCACATCACTTGGCCAATCTCTTTATTCTTCTTGTTCTCTGGGCATCCACTGGAGTAGTGTCCCATTTCCTTACATTTACGACATTGCACAAGGCTCATGTCCTGCTTTTGTTTCTTGGGTTTCTTTAGTCCTTTGAATTGGGCTGTCTTGTTTGGAGGTATGAGTGGTCCTTTTCCTTTATTGGTAGACTTGGCTCCTTCTTGTTTCCTTTGTTCCACCATGGAGTAGATGGGGCATTGGATAGGTGTATGATTGTTTCCTTCACATAGGTAACAAGTAGCTTGAGAAGTGGGACATTGTCCAACAGGATGTTCCTCTTCACAATTGGGGCATTGATCTTCATGCTCCTTGGAAGTATGATCCTTGTCTCCACAAATAATGCAAGTTGGGGCTGCATCTAGAATAACATTCTTGTCATCCTTGTTGTCATAAACTCTGTTGGGATAGTTTTCTTCTATGCTGATCATTTGATTAGTCACCTTAAGCATCAGTTGGGTTTGTTCCTCCAAAAACTTTTGCAGTGCTTGATCTTTATCACTAGTGTTGGCTATGAACTGAGCTGTCAGTTGGTTTAACTGGTGTTGAGTTGCTATGAGCTCTTTCATGCTGTCCTCTTGGTTGGTGTTGGTGTCATCAATCTTGATGTTGGAGTCTCTTGGAGTAGTCATCTGTTTGGGTTGAGGGGAGAATTAGTATAGGCAAAAGGTTTTTCTAAGGAATGAATTCCAATCACACATATCACAATTCACACAAGCAATGTGCATGCAATCACAAACCAAACATTTCACTCAAACAACAATGCCCAAGCACACACTTAGGTAACAAAGTATTTTTGTTACACCACATGAGTTGGTGGGTTTGACTTAACTAAAATATGGTGGTCCATCTATATGGTTCACTTGTGATCTTTCCATCCTTCTTGGTTGCTTCTTCTTACATGAGATCATGGTTCTTTGGGAAAAACTCTTGGTTATCTTGACTTCTAGTGAAGTGAGCTCCTTCTAACTTTTGCATTCTCTCAGTCTCTAAGTTTTGAGCAAGATTTCCTTGTCTCACATGCAGTCCTTAGTGGTGTCCAAGTTGGAAGTCCTTGGTGATCATGCTGAAGATGTTGAAGTCATTAGAGTTGAAGAAGTTGAAGTCATTAGAGTTGAAAGTGTTGGGGAAGTCCTTCGCACATGGTGTAGTCTTTGGCCATGGGGTAGTCCTTTCCATCAAGTTGAAAATAGAAAATATGTAGAGTTGAAACCAAAATGGTTGAGGAAAGGGTTTACAAGTTTGTTTTGTAAATAAGTTTTGGAACAAGTACAACTCCTATTTTCTAAGGGTTTTTGTCCAATCCTAGGTTTACAAATCCTACAGGCAACACAATGCTCTGATACCATCTGTAGAGGGAGTGGCCCAACCTTTAATTAACATAAGGTGGTGTCCCCTGTGTTTACAATGCTAGTCCCTGGATCAGTAGCTAGCATCCACAGTTTAGATGAAATATCAAGAAACAAAGGTCATAATATAACTTTATAACCAGGAATAACATAATTTTATTACATCAATACATAGCTCATTTGGCTATTACATTACATTGCAGCGGAATAACTATAAGCATGGAGTCCTTCATCTTCAAGTGCCACAGGCAGATGTTGGTTGTAGACTTTGTAATCCTAATCAATCAATCTTCACTAAAATCAATCAAACCTGCAACATTACAAGTTACAGCCACAAGGGTCAATACATTTGAATTGTATTGGCAAGTTTCACTATTATGTATAATATGGGTGGATCCTATCATTACATGTATATTTGGCTAAGTAGAGTTTAAGGCTTATTTGCACAAAGCAATATTTTATCCTATCTTCTCAAAATGGTTTTGGTCCTTTGTCAAATCTCTTTTCCAAGTCCCTTGAACTCCTTGGTAGAAACTCAAGTGTTCAAGTCCTTGTCAAAATCCCTTGAGCATCTTGGTAACCCCAAGTGCATCAAGTTTTATAAAATCTCATGAGTTCCTTGGTAACCCCAAGTACATCAAGCTTTAAGCAAAATCTCTTGAGCACCTTGGTAACCCCAAGTGCATCAAGCTTAACAAAATCTCTTTGAATTCCTTGGTACCCCCAAGTGCATCAAGTTTTTATTTTAGAAGTTGGAATGTCAAGATCTCCCATAGTTCAAACTTTAGTTGCTCAGTATTGTCCATAACCGGGGACACGGCTAAGTACTTAGATTTTATTATCTTCTGCAGAAGGAGTACACTTTACCCACATGTCACAATTCCATCCTTTTGCCACCAGTGGCCTACTGGATTAGTGCTCACCAAGATGGAGTACTGGCAGATTGAGAATGTGACGAAGTCTTTCCAAAGGGTCCTCCCATACACCATTGCTAGCTTGTCTTCAGCACCCATGAAGCATTCCAGATCCCCATGTCCAGTAAACTGAAGACAATGTATGGGTCTTCCCATTGTAGTTGACTAAGCCAGAGCCATAATAGCATGTGGTTGCACACGAAAGCCACAATTGGAGAAACATGTTCAATCTCTAAGTTTCCTAGGTGGTTTTCTTTTGGAGCACAACACAAAGTGATTCCCATAGACATGGTTCCTTTGGTTGCCACCTTCTCCAAAACTTAAAGTATCCTCCACCTAGGTGGTTCATTGAGTCCTTGTTTTATTATGTAAAACACAAGTCCTTTTCTCAATCTTTGTAAAATTTCAACATGTATCTTTTTTCAAATTATAGCATGGCTAAGCATGTATCAACTACATTGTTTTCTCTAAGGAGTGTATAAGGTCTCCTATTAGGATTTAGCATAGCATAAGTATAAAATTTGTTTTCATGCATGTTTCAAAATCCACTAAGTATAATGAAAATAGTAGGACTTTTAGATGATAGTGTAACTTGCCTTTTTGGGTAGGGAATGATGGTTCACTCCTTGATCTTGCTAGTCTCACACTTTGCTAAATTCACTACAATCAATCGAGCAAACACCAAATCAACTAGCATTCCAAATAATCAACCAAACAACAATTCACACACATAATACTATGGGATCTAAGTCATGCATGTAAGCATGCAAGAGATGGTTCTAATTGCAAAGATGGTCTCCACTAGGCTTCTAAACTTTGTAAGTTCCAAATTGGTCATTTCCCAAAGTGGCAAAGTCATTTGCAAAAGGGTTTTGTCCATGAACCATTTTTTAAATCCCTTCATTATTTTATGTGGTGGAAAAACATTTTTATAATAGCAACAACTCTATGTGGTTCACCAAATAAGTTGTTGTTTCTCAAAACTTGGTGTTTTGGGTTAGTAGGTTTGATACAAAACATTTTCCCAAAGTTTTTATATCCAAAACCATTTTTCCATAACAACATTCTTTTTATTTGGCTAGAATTGGGCTAAATCAATTAATCCATCTTAGATATTATCAAACTCATTTTCCAAACTATGGGTTGGTTCCTAGGGTCAGTAAGTTCACCATAAACTATTTTGCCAAGGTTTCAAACTCGAAAACATTTTTGAATCATTTTTCTAGTCTTAACAAGCATTCAAAAGTTTCTGCAAAAACCAACAAGCTAACAGATACTATTTGCTAAACCAAAGGCATGGTTGGCTAGGGTTTGTTCCACTGATTCCAACGGTATCAAATTTGTAAATTTTGGACATGTGGATCGAAAGTTACAAAGGTTTGAAATTGCAACTTAAATCTGATTTCCAAATTCTGTTTTAAACAGACCTGGCCACGCGTCGCAATCTCATTGGACGGTACCGGTTTGGCCGGATCGGCTTTGCGGTGCGTTGGATCTAATTAGATCGTGTGGTCCAGAGGGCGTACCCTTTCGCGGTTAAGTGATTCTATCGTGCTCGACCGATCTAGATCGAACGGCTCCTACTGGCTTGCCAAAAGCTGGCGGCGCTAGGATAACGGCGAGCGGCGGAGCGCCAGATAGTGGCGGCGCTGGCGAAACAGGAAGCGAGAGAGGGAGGAAGTAGGCTCATCGAGATCGCAGGAGGCTGGGGGAGCTCAACGTGTGGTCGATGAGGCAGGGGTTACACGGTTGTAGGAGTAATCGCTCGCCGGAGTTCGTTCTGGCGACAACATGCTCAGGTCTCTGTTGGAGACGATGCTGTGGTTCATGAGAAGGCAAACCGAAAGTGTGGTCAGACGTAGGAGATCACAGAGATACTGTGTGCGTGAACGAGAAGAAGAGGGGCGGCCGGAAACTACCTGTGGGGCTCGTCGGAGTTAGAGCGGACGGCGGCGTTGTTCAGAGCTTGTTGCAGACGTTGCTCTGGGGCGCCCGTGGTCGAACGAAGAGCACAGGGAGATGTGTCTGGGAGTGGGGAATCTGTTAGCGTGCTCAAGGAGGCAAGGGGCGGCGAAGTTCGGCTGGAATTCGACGAGGAAGGTCGTCGGAGACAGAGGAGCTTGGGAAAGAATTGGGGCGTCTGGGAGCGCGTTGAGAGGGGGCGACAGAGGGGAAATGGAGGGGAGACATGAGCGTTTAAGCCTGCGTGATCAAAGCGGGTAACGGTGGTCGCGTTAAGGCGAATTAAGGCTGCGAAATCATCGGCAGGAACGGTGTCGAGGGAGGGAGAAGAGGTCGCGCGGGGTGTGGACGATGAACAGGGGAGAGTGGGGTCTACCTGGCAGTGAGAAAAGAAATGAGGGGAGGGTCCATCAGTCGGTCTCTCTGCGGGTTTGCGTTTAGGTAGAAAAACGTTTCGCGCGATAGGGAGTGCTGGGCTGGTTCTGGGCCTTGCTGGGCTGGTCCAGTCTCTATATTTTTTTTTCTGTCTGTTGGTTTTTCTTTTTCTATAACTATTTCCTGTTTTGAAATTCAAACAACCAAACATCAACCAAATCAATTCAAACAACACCAAAACTTTGTAATTTTGTAATTAGTTCTGTTCAGTAACATGAACCAAAAACCAAAATCAAAATAATAAATTTAATAATAGGGTCCATTATTAATTAAATAAATGGACCATTGTTATTATTCAAATAGGGTTTGATTTTATTAATAAATTCTCTATTTGAAATCTAAATATTTTCAAAACCATATCAGTAGGTTTTTATTTGAAAATACAAAATATTTGGAAAACTTATTTCAAATGAAACAAGTTCTGAGGTTTGGAGAATAGTAAAACCTTTATTAATAAAACCTAGATATTAAATCCTTATTGATTTTATTAAATAAACCTTTACTATTTTTATCAAAACAAAATGTTTTATTTCCAAAGCTTGGTTAAGTCTTAATTTGGCTTTGTGAAATGATTTCTTATTTTAAAAACCTTCCTTTTCTTTTGGAAACTAAATCCTTTTATTTAAATGATTCAAATTAGTAATTCCAAAATATTTTATTTTCCTCTATTTAAATGTTTATCTTTTCAAATCTCTTTAGGAATTTATTTGATCCAAATTGGTTTGAAGTTCCAATTGAATTCAAAAAGTTTCTTTTGGCTCTGACAATCAAACAAAGTTTTATTTTTATTCATTTATTTTCACATTACAAGATTTGGAAAATCTTGGGATGTGACAATGGTGGAGCACAAAAATCTGTTTCAGGACAGCAACTCCCCAAATATTACTTACCTCTCATTAGAGGTCATTCTTGGCACAAAAAAGCAAACAAAAAGGATAAGGAGAGGTCATTACTGAAGTAATAACTTCCAATACTCAATAAAACTCTTGGGCTATCTCCCAACAAGTACTTTTCTTTAACGCCTTTAAGTGAGGCTTGATAGTTTGAGAAGATGCTCACATAATTAATATGAATTGAAGTAAAAGAGAGCATCAAGAAGCAAATTCAAAACATATTTAAGTCTAAACCACTTCCTATGCATAGGAATCTTGTAAAGAAACAAGTCATGAAAGCACAAAGCAACAAGCATAGTAAAACAAAACAAGTGCAACTTCAAGATTTTCAACAAAAAGAGGGGAAACTTAATATTGTTGAGATGCATAAAACCATGTTTCCCTCTCTCATAATAACCTTCAGTAGCAACATGAACAAAATTAACAATATAACTATCACATAAAACATTCTTATCATGAGCCACATGCATAAAATAATTATTACTCTCCACATAAGAATAGTCATTCTTATTAATTGTAGTGGGAGAAAATTCAACAAAATAGCTATCATTATTATTCTCATCACCATAATCATCATATATAGGAGGCATATTGTAATCATAACTAATTTTCTCCTCAATAGTAGGTGTACTAAAAATATCATATTCATCATTGTAATCATCATATATTGGAGGTTTGGTATCATCATAAGCAATAGAATAACTATCTTCCAAAGCTGGGGAACTAAAAAGATCATTTTCATAAAAACTAGCTTCCCGAAGCTTAGACGTTTCCATAGCATTAGCAATAATGGTGTTCAAAGAATTCATACTAATAACATTGCTATTAGCATGCAAATAAAGTTCCATAGTTTTTTAATTTTCTCTTCAAACACTTCATGTCCTAACTCAAGATAGATACTATAAAGCTCTCTAATTTTTGTTGTTGTTTTCCATTAAGCCTAACTAGTGAAAACAAGAAACAAAAAGACAAAATTGCAAAATCTAAAGGATAACTTCGAGCACTCACACACGAAGAGTATGTGAGTAACTTTTACCTTACCTCCCCGGCAACGACGCCAGGAAATAGCTTGACGGTGAGGTAAGGTAAAAGGACCAAAACCTCCCCGGAAATGGCGCCAGAAAATAGCTTGATGTCTACGCACTTCTATTCTTGTAGACAGTTGTTGGTCCTCCAAGTGTAGAGGTTTGTAGAACAGCAGCAAGTTTCCCTTAAGTGGATTACCCAAGGTTTATCGAACTTAGGGAGGAAGTGGTCAAAGGTATTCCCTCTCAAGCAATCCTGCAATCAAGATATAAGAAGTCTCTTGTGTCCCCAACACACCCAATACACTTGTTAGGTGTACAAGTGCACTAGTTCGGCGAATAGATAGTGAAATACAAGTTGTAACGGTGCCAGAAAATAGCTTTGATGGAGCTTGACATGGAGGAAAGACTAAAGGCAAACTGAAATAAAGATGGAAGCAAGCAAACATGCAACAGATCTAGATGCAAACGATGTTTCAATGTTTAGAAACAAGGCCTAGGGGTCATACTTTTACTAGTGAACACTCTCAATAAATATATTCTCTTCATGATACTACCCTGAACTACTCTCCGGTTGGACACTCTAATCCATGGTAGGGCTACAAAAGCACTCCTTAAAGGCTGCCTTCCCCATCTAGATAACCCCACACTGTCACCTTGAGCGCTAGCTGGTTCCAACAAACACCATAATTTCATAGAGACAACCAACTCAAAATAAATATATATGTAACCTAGCTTAAGTGCCACACATGGTGTGCTTGCTGTCACTTTCACACACATGGGGAAAAGCATAGATCTATTAAAGCGCAATGAGTATTTATGTAGACTCTAGCCTAAGTGCCACCATGGCGTGCACGTTGTCACTTTCACACACATGGGGAGGGCAGAGATCTATTGAAGCACTTGAGTAATAGAGTAGATCTATTTGATTACAAAGCTCATGACCACAAGATCATGCATAGAGAGAGATGAACACATAGCTACCAGTAGAGCCCTTAGCCTCGAGGAAGAACTACTCCCTCCTCATCATGGGAATCGGCAACGGCGATGGAGATGGTGGTGGAGATCGATGGAGATGGCTCCGGGGGAACTTCCCCGTCCCGGCAGGGTGCCGGAACAAAGACTTCCTGTCCCCCAAATCTCCCCTTAGGTGGCGGCAGCGCTGCGGAACTTTTCGTGGCTTTCTGGTCGATTCTTTAGGGTTTCTGAGTCGGGGGCTTCTTATAGGCGAAGGAGGCAAGGTCGGTGGAGGTCCAGGGGGCCCACACCCCCTGTGGGCGCGGCTAGGGTGGCCCCGTGCCCACCTAGGGTGTGGCCACCCTGGTGTCCTCCTTCGTCTTGTCTTCGATTCTCTATATCGCTCGAGGGGAAATATGAACTTTGGCTTTTGTCCCGTCCAATTCCGAGAATATTCATTTTTTAGTTTTCTGAAACCAATAACCATAAGTCTTCATCTTCATGTGCCACATGCAAGCATGTTAAGTGTAGACTCACAACCCTAATCTCCATCAGAGTAACCTGCAACATCATAAGTTACAGCCACAGTGGGTCAATACATTTGTAATAGTATTGGCAAGTGATACCATAGTAGAATAGTGATTTCTATCATCTATATGAATTTGGATAAGTGTAGCTTAGGCTTGCTTTGCTCAAAATAGGTTTTCCTTATCAGTTGAAATCACTAAGTTTTTGTTTGTCAAAACTCCCAAGGAACTACCAATAGACATTGGTAAACCTTTAACCCTTATCAACCACAAGTTTTTAACTTAGAAATTGGGATGAGGAGATCCTTGATAGCTTCAATGTCTTGATGCTCAAATTGTCCGTTGCCGGGGACACGACTAAGTACTTAGGTTTTACCCTCTCAAGAGGTGGTGCACTTTCCCCACAAGACTCGACATGCATCAAGAAGAGATCTTTAAGAAGCCTTCCCTTAGACCACCATGGACGCATTCCATCCTATCACCCTACCACCATCTGTCCATCTGGCTAAGTTATTGCAACCTATATGATGAAGGCAGAGCCCATATGCCATGTGGTTGCACTAGAAGCTTCTAAACACTAAGTATCTCAAATCCCGTTGTTCCTGGGTGGCTTTCCACAAGTGTGATACACAAGGTAAACCATAAACATGGGCCTTGTGTAACCACTCAACACAAACCATCATACCATTCCACCCAGGTGATTCATTCACTTAGTTGTTTTAATCAAAACATAAGTCAAAGACTTGGCAAAATTTCAATAGCATGAATATATTCCACCCTTGTTTGCTACTAGCAAGGCTAAGCATGATAACATAACAAGTATCTGAACTTAAAGAAAATTCTACCAAGACTACAACTACTAGGATTTCCCAAGGCATAACATAGCATATATACTTAGAAAATTCCATGCAAGCCCTACTCAAAATATCTCTAATGCATAGTCAAAATAATATGAAAAATTACATGAAGCACCACTTGCCTTGGTAGTTGGGGGAGTAGCGACAATCCTCACACTCACAATCACCACTAGCACCAAAATCTACACATAAAATGATAGCACCAAATCACATTCAAATATTCAAGAAAAATATACATGAATGCATGCAAATGCAATGGAATGAATTTCTACCCTAAACTATTCAAACCAAACAGTACTGAACACAAAACTATCTATTTATAGTCTAAATAAACTTAAATTTGCTTTAAAATCATTTTCTAAATAATTATATAGCCAAAATAAGCCTATATTAGATTCTGCAATAAACTTAATTTTCATGAAGCAAAATACAAATTTAAGCCCACAGTAATGTAGGATTTAATTTTCTGAATCCATTGATATATTATTTGCAAAATTTGGCCAAACAGAACTAAAGATATGAATTTTACAAGTTTAAAACTCTAATAGATATAAAAACAGATTTTAAAACAAAGTCACAGACACGTGGGCGCATCTGATTGGCCCGTAGCGCTTCGTGTTGATCGACCAACACGAGCCGTTAGATCTAAATGAAATCGTACGGGCCAGATTGATTGATAACGATTCGTTAAGTGATCTGTTCTACGCCTTTAAATCTAGATCCAACGGTGCTCGATCAAGCGACCATGGATGGGCGGCACAAATGGCCACTGGCGGCGACGCTACTAGCGGCGGTGCCCCGGAGATTCCAAAGGGGGATAGGTGTCGAGGTGGTGTCATGACAGATGCCATGGGTAGGCTTAAGTTGGGGGCCGAATGGGTGCTTGTGGTCACCGGGGAGGGTGTGCACGGTCTAGCCATGCACGAATAACAAGAAGAACTCTCCACACTTAGGAATTTTATTGATGCTAGAGGTTTACAAGTGCTCCTCGAGCTGTATGAACTAGTGTTTTGTGCACTAGTTCCCTACTTGGTCCAACCTCCTCCTACTACTGCTATGCCCCTCCTTATATAGGCAGTGCTAGCTAGGTTATACCCCTTTGGGTTCTAGGGTTACTGTTTGGATCTTGGTCCCTACAATGTGGGTCGGGTCATGAGCTTTCCCTAAGCCCAGTGGCCCAGTCCACAAAGCTAGACAGCTAACGGTCTTCTGGTACATCGCCTCCTGTTCCTTTTGGCGTCACGCAATAACTTTGTACGTCAGCCCTTGCTTTGGGCGTCACCCGGCTCCTTTTGTGTCACCGGTGTCTCCCTTCTCTTTTGACCACGCTTTACCATGGTCCCTTCTGAGCCTCACTCGGAAAGGTGCCATGTGTCCTATCTGACTCGGCCCATCCTCGAGAGACTCGGCTCGTTGATTCCTGCAAGGTTAACATCTTTGTCTTATACGGGCCGACATAGTTTCTATGTCGTCCGCATACGATTCTCTCACCTGGCCGTACTTACTCGGCGTAAGCCAAGATGGGCGGTGTTTCACCCCTTGTGACCCTACCGGGGGTTATCCCCCCGATATTAGTCCCCGAAGTTGGTGAAGTCGAGCAGTTCTAGATATTAGGTGTCTCCAGGTTCCTTTAATGTAATTGGAACTTTTTCTTTTGTCCGTATTCTTCGCTTATGGCTCACTGTTTGGCGCAATTTCGAATTTTGCCGAGTCTGTCTGACAGTTTCCGGGTCTGTTCTTTGACTTTCTGGCCCGTTTTTGCCTCGTGCCGAGTTATTTTGGCCAATTCCGAGTCATTTTCGGCGTGCCTCAGTCACCGACAGCTAGTAATCATGGTAACTTGCCTCAAATTTTGTTCCAAGCCCTGACCACACAGCTACGGCTGCGCAGTTATTCCCCGTCACTGTGGCAGTCCCATCGGTCTGTGCCCCTTGTCCTTCCTTTCATGACATGGCAGGGGATTTTCCGTGTATCGTTGTCACGTGGCGCCCACTGATTGTCTCACTCGGCCGGGTACACGGCCATACGCTGGTCGCACGGCGCAGGGGATCCCACGATTGGGGTTTTTACTACCCTTAAGTAGGGGTGCGGGGATTATAACTTCCCCCACACGCTCATTGCCCCCATTGTCTCTTCTTCTTCCTTACGCCTCTAAAATCCAACTGCCCCCTTTGCGGTTCTTCCTGCCTTGTGTTCTTGCCTAGTGATTGCCCTTTTCCTCTTCTTATTCCACTATGGGTCCTTGTTCTTCCAAACCTCTTCCCACGGCGGAGGAGATTGAGTCCAGGAGGATCATGGACGCACGGGACGACGCTGAAGGGGCCGAGGAGCAGGAGGTTCCCGCTGGCGAGCGCGGCAACTGGGAGGGCACGGAGGTCTCCACCGAGGAGCTCGAATGGCTCCGCTCCACCAGGCGCATCCCGCTCTAGGTTGACTGCCGTCTTCCCGCCGGTGAGATCTCCCCCAAACCCGACGCTAATGAAAGGGTGGTTTTCCTCTCTCACTTCGAGCGAGGTTTTGCCTTGCCTGTCAGCACTTTCTTTTCTTTGTTTCTTTCCACTTTCCATCTCCAGGCCCATCATTTGCCTGCCAATGCTATTGGCTCTCTTTCCTGCTTCATTTCCTCTTGCAAGGCCTACCTTGGGATTTGGCATACAGTTCTTCTGTGGGCCAAGTACTTTAGTTTTAGGGTCCAACTCGTTCCCTAGCCTGGCGCTCCTCGAGCCGAGAAGAGGCTGACTCGGTGCGGCTCCGCTAGCATCACACCCAGGAGAGACTCCCATCTTTACTCCGGTCATTGGCCTTGACTCTTGCAAGAAATGGCATAGGACTTTCTTCTATGTCAAAAACAGCGGGTCCACCGATAACATCCGACTCCCCCTTTCTGGGACGAGGTCCCCGGCAAGAAGTTCTGGCAGCTTAACCCGCGTGACCAAGACGCTGCTGTCAATGAGGCCAATGTGATCTTGGAAAGGTTGCTGTTGCCGGATGAGAACTTTCATCTCGCTGTCACATCCCAAGATTTTCCCAAATCTTGTTATGTGAAAAATATTTAATAAAATAAAACTTTGTTGATTTTCAGGGTGAGAAGAAACTTTTTGAATTCAATTGGAAACTTTCAAACCTATTTTGATCAAACAAATCCTAAAGGGATTTGAAAAGACAAAACATTAAATAAAGGAAAATAAAAATATTTGGAATTACTATTTTGGATCTTTTAAATAAAAAGATTTGGTTTTCAAATGAAATAGAAGTTTTACAAATAAGGATTATTTTGTAAGCCAAATTAAAACTTGGCCAAGCCTTTGAAATAAAATATCTCTATTTGATAAAAATAGTAAAGGTTTATTTAAATAAAATAATAAGGATTTAGTATCCAAGTTTATTAAAAATAAAGGTTTTAATATTTTAATTAAACATCAAAACTTATTTATTTGTTTTAAACAAGTTTTCCAAGTATTCTTTAATTCCAAATAAAACCTACTGATTTGGTTTTGAAAATATTTAGATTTCAAATGAAGGTTTTAAATAAATTAAACCCCATTTTGATTTAATAATTAATGTCCATTTTATTTAATTATAAATGGACCCTAAAATAAAATTATTATTTTGGGACTTGGAATATTGTTGTTAAACAGAACCAAATTCAATTGTAAAGTGTGATGAATGTTTGAATTGATTTGAATGTTGATTTGTTGTTTGAATTTCAAAACAGAAAATAGAATTGGAAAAATAAAAAGCATTCAGGAAGAAGAAAAAATAGAAACAGGCAGCAGCCCAGCCGGCCAGCCCAACAAGCCCAACAGCAAGCCCACCCCACTCTCTCTCGCGAAACGTTTTCTTACTCCGCAACTCACCCACTCTGCGACTGACTGGTGGACCCCTTTTCCTTTCCCTCTCTCTCACTGCCCGTGGACCCCACAGCCACACGGTCATCTTCCCCACCCGCGACCTGTTCTTCCCCAGACACCGCGGCCGTTTCCTGCCAGTAATGTCGCAGTTGAATTCGCTTCAATGTCACGTTAATCCCTCGCCGTGACCACGCTGTTTTAAACGCGTCCCTCTTACCTCCCATTCCCCTCAGACTCCACGCCCTGAACGCCACCAGGCTGCCCTGAATCGAGCTCGCACTCCCACTGCTCCGACCATCGTCCCTCCTCGATTCCGGCCAAACCTCGCCACCCCTTGCCTTCCTAAGCACACGACCGTGATCCCCACTCCCAGGCGCACCTGTCTGTGCCCTCCGTTCAACCGCGGGCGCCCCTGAGCGTCGACTTCGACAACCACTGACCGCGCCGCCGCGTCTGCCTCTCTCCGGCGAAGTCCCCTGGTAAGAACTGACCACCCCGCACCCTCTCCTTCACGCTCGCAGCTTCGCCTTGATCCGGCACATCTAACCGTGTCCTCGTTTTGCTTCGGGGTGAACCACAGCGTCGCCTCCGACCAGGACCAGAGCCGCCCGACGCCCTTCCCCACTCCGGCGAGCAATCCTGCTAGAACCAGAGTGCCCCTCGCCAGACCAACACCGCCTCGAGCTTCACCGTGACCTCCTGAACCCGGTGATCACCTCCCCTTCCCTCCTTGCTTCCTAGAACCGCCGCTAGCCCACCGCCTGACCGTCGCCGCCGTCTGTCGTCGCGCAGCGCCGCCAGTTAGTGGCAATTAGACAGTAGCCGTTAGATCGATATCGCGTGGCTGAGATTAGAACTGAGCGAAAGGGTATGAGTCGTTCTGAGCCGTGAGATCTGCTTAGATCCAACGAACCACAGAGGCTAATCCGCACGAAGCAGTACCGCCCAATAGGAACATGACGCGTGGCCAGTTTGCGATTTAAAACAAACTTTGAATCTGATTGATTTGCAAATTTGAAACCCTTGTAACTTTTGATCCACACGTCCAAAAATTACAAACTTTATATCAATGGAATCAGTGGAACACACCCTAGCCAACCATGCAATGTGTTTAGTAAAAAGTTTCTATTAGATTGTTTGTTTTTGCAGAAACATTTGTATGCTTGTTTAGGTTAGAAAAATTATTCCAAAATGTTTTTGAGAAAGAAATATTGGCAAATTGGTTTGTAGTGAACTTACTGACCTTAGGAACCAACTTGTGGTTTTAAAAATGTTTTTGGTGAAGATTAGGATTGATTAATTGAATTAGCCTATTTCTAGCCAAATAAAAACATTGATTTTGTTATGGAATTGACTTTGGAGTAAAAACTTTGGGAAAATGATTTGGATCAAACCTATTGACCCTAAACACCAAGTTTTGAGAATTAACAACTTATTTGGTGAACAACATAAAGTTTTTGCTTTGATAAAAACATTTTCCACCACATAAAATAATGAAAGGATTTAAAAATGGTTTATAGACAAAAACCTTTTGCAAATGACTTTGCCACTTTAGAAAATGACCACTTTGGACCTTACAAAGTTTAGAGCCTAGTAGAAACCACCTTTGTAAATAAAACTATCTTTTGCATGCTTGCATGCAAGACTTAATTTCTATTATTTTATGTGTGTTTGATTGTTTGAATATTGGTTGGAATGCTAGTTGATTTTGTGTTTGCTTGATTGATTTGTAGTGAAGTTAGAAAAGTGTGAAACTAGCAAGATCAAGAAGTGAACCACCATTCCCTACCAAAAAGGCAAGTGACACTATCACCTAAAGCCCTACTATTTTCATTATACTTAGTGGATTTTGAAACATGCATGAAAACAATTTCTATACTTATGCTATGCTAAATCCTAATAGGATGCCTTATATATTCCTTAGTGAAAACCATGTAGTTGTAGTATGCTTAGCCTAGCTATATATTGGGATGGGATACATGTTAGGATTATATGAAATATTGAAAAGACTTATGTTTTATATAATAAAACAAGTACTCAATGAACCACCTGGGTGGACAAGGATACTCAAGCTTTTGGACAAGGTGGCAAAAAAAGGAACCATGTTTATATGGCAATCTCTTTTTGTTGTGCACTAAAATAAAACCACCCAGGGACTTAGAGATTGAACATGTTTCTCGTACAGTGGCTTCCGTGTACAGCCACATGCTAAATGGGCTCTGGCTTAGTCAACTACATAGTGGAAATCCCATACATTGGCATCTTCAGGTTAACTTGATTTGTGTAAGGGAGCTTGAACCCTACATTGGTGCCTGGTAGACAAGCTAGCATTGTATTGGGAGGACTCCTATGGAAAGACTTTGTCACATTCTCAATCTGCCAGTACTCCATCTTGGTGAGTACTTATCCAGTGGCCACTGGTGGCATCAAGATGAGATTGTGTCATGTGGGTAAAGTGTACAACTTCTGCAGAAGATCAAAATTCTAAGTACTTAGCCGTGTCCCCGGTTATGGACAATACTGAGCAACTAAGGCCTGAAGCTATGGAAGATCTCGACATTCCAATTTCTAAAAGTTAAAACTTGAGGGTGACAACAAGGGATTTTGAAACACTTGGTGGATTCCAAGGAGATCAGAAACATTTGACAAAAGATCAAAACTATTTTGAAAAGATAGGATAAAAACTATATTGCTTTCTGCAAGTGAGCCTAAACCCCACTTAGCCAAATATGCATGTATTGATAGGATCCACTTATATTATACATAGTAGTGAAACTTTCCAATACAATTCAAATGTATTGACCCTTGTGGATGTAACTTGTTATGTTGCAGGTTTTGTTTGATTTAGTAAAGTGTGTTGAATAGGATTACAAAGTCTACAACCAACATGTTTGCCTGTGGCACTTTGAAGATGAAGGACCCCATGCTTATAGATATTCTGCTGCAATGTAATGTATTAGCCAAATGGGATATGTAAGATGTAATAAAATTATGTTATTCCTGGTTATAAAGTTGTATTATGACCTTTGTTTCTTGATATTACATCTTAACTGTGGATGCTAGCTAGTGATCCAGGGACTAGCATTGTAAACACAGGGGACTCTACCTTATTAAAGGTTGGGACCCTTACACTCGCCGACACGGACCTCATGTGAACCTTCATCTCACGCCGGTTAAGCCCTATCCAAGCCAGGAGCCACAAGATGTGCTTCATGAGTGGCTCCCACGACCCTACTCGGCACTCCACGAAGGAGCTTACCCATGATTCCGTGGCTCACCGAGTAAGCTCGATCTTCAAACTGAACTTGGCGGATGATTGGGCTTGGAGTTGCCCTCCGTTTAGCCAGGTCAAGCCTGTCCCCTGGGTGAGTTTCCGAGTCACTTTTAATGTCAAGTTTTCTTTAGCTTGTTTGCTACTTTCAGTCTATTTTTCGATACTTATTCTATTTGTTTTTCACAGAATCTCGTTCACCAGGTTGATTACAGTACTGTCCCTCCTTGCGGTTACAACGAGGATCGCTCCGACTCCGACAAAGTCGAGTACGATTTGGAGTGATTCATGCCCATTCCGCATGTGGTTGCTGCTTCAACATCGGGTAAGAGTCAATCTCGAAACCCTTACAAGATTGGTATGACGATGATGAGGATGATTGTACGATTTTGGAGGTACATGCCTTGTGACCTTAGCCCCCTAACATATTTGAGTAAGCCTGTCATTTACTTATGCAGATGGCCAGGTACATGACACTCCTGCTCTCGCCGTGGGCGGAGTCAGGAAGATCCCCGTCGCCAAGCCGAATAAGAGACGCGGGGCCTCCTCTAGTACCCAGCCAGCTAAAAAAAGCAAGGCCACTCCTGCTGCTCCTGCTGCTGCCACGCTGGCTGAGACTCGCAAATCTGCTGGGCGCCGAGTCACGCGTCGCCCACCGTGCGATCCGGTTGTCACCGGGTAAGCTTTTGTGTTCTGCTTACATTATGTTTTCCTTCTTATGCGTTGCTTCTGTTTTCTTATGCGCGTCTTGTTTTCAGCGCTGCGCCTCTATCGGCTAACCAGGCTGCTCCTAGCATCGCCTCGCCGCTAAGGCCTGCACCCGTTCCGGCTGAATCTATGGTGCAGAACCCCGTCCGAGTCGAGGCTCCCACTGTTGAGGCTCATGCTTCTCAGTGTCAGTCAGACCCGGTGGCGCACCCGGCGAAGGAGGCTCGGCCCAACACCCCTGGTGCTGGCCAGGAATAGCTTCTTGATCTTGGTGCCGAGAAAGCCTCCGCCACAAGTTCCTTTGGCACCAGCCCACAAGCTGGTGCGCATGAACAACTTCCTGATCTTGGTGCCAACAAAACTGCTGAGCCTAGTCAGTCGGCTCCCCTTTCTTCTCCAAACAAATCTGCTCACTCTCCTCTTCTGTCAAAGAACCAGACCCGGCCTACGGCTCCTGGTCCAGCTCGCACCTCGTCAGGCAAGACCACCTCCACCAAACAAACAACTTTAGTTTGTGCTCCGGGTACCACTCCTTAGATCCTTTTCCCCTGACATTAGCAACAATGCTCGCGTCAACGGGTAAACCGAGCGGGTCTGCGGCTGCCGGGTCAGGTGATGGCTCTAAAGCTATTGCCCTTCATACTAGTGTCGCTGCCACCCTCGCCAATGTGGGAACTATCCTGAATATGGGGCAAGTTCTCACCCAGACGCTCAGCGGGAATGACCCTTGTTCCGCTGATCCCTATGTTGTGGCGTGGAATGCGGCTGGCGAGCAAGCAATCAGCACCCGCGCTGGCAAGAAGCCGAAGTTGGGTCCCAAGGCCGTCTCTGATATGGCCCAGCAGGCCACACCTTAATGGCTCACGCGGATGAAGTGAATGAGGTAAATAACCTTCTTACTCTTTTGTGTTGATGAGTATTTCTTTTATACATATCACCTAGTCCCCGAGGTTACTGTCGAGTGAGGAACTTACTTGGCTGTAAGCTCTTAAGCAATAACTTAGCTTTTATTTCCTTATGCCAAACTCGCATGTTAGACTTTCAATCCCTAGTCCCCGAGGTTACTGCCGAATGAGGAACTTATTCGGCTATAAGCTCTAAGATAGGAGTCATTCTTTATCCGTCTTTGAGCTTCACTCTTCCATTTATTCACCGTCTCATTCCTTTGTGCAG
Source organism: Avena sativa (assembly GCA_916181665.1). Classification (NCBI taxonomy): domain Eukaryota; kingdom Viridiplantae; phylum Streptophyta; class Magnoliopsida; order Poales; family Poaceae; genus Avena; species Avena sativa. Next base: position 386,122,174 of record OV702297.1, on the reverse strand, counting down.
CTGACGCATAATGAGCGCACCAAGGTGCATCAAGCTCTCCTCCTGGAGCATCGCAATCTTGAACTTGCTTATGAGAAGCTGCAAATTGAGAGCCAAGGCCAAGGTAATCTTCTTACTCGCCATGTCTTTAACATGTGTATCTTTGTTTGCTTCATCTTCTAAATTTTTTCTCATTGTTTTTCCACAACTTCTGCCAGGTCCACTATTGACTCGCTCCACTCGCAAATCAGCAAGACAGAGAGTAAGTTATTAGCCTTCCTCGTGCTGTTTTGTGTTCGTGCCATTCTCTTGCCTTGTTATTCTGATGGGTCAAGATAGTTCTGTTCCTGCTGACGAGTAATTTGTTCCGAATAAGCAGAGAAGCACCAAGCCAAACTCCAGAACGAGCGAGATGAGGTGACCTGGCTGAAGAAGCTGATGGCCTACATGGAGCAGAAACACTTAGCCGAGGTGAAGGGGCTGAAGGAAGAGCTTGCCGAGAAAGACGGCCAACATGCCTCCAGCGCTGAGAAAACCAGGGAGCTTCTCAAGGAGGCCGAGTTGGCGGTTGAGTCGGCGAACATGGATCTGGATGCACTCCAAGCCAAGGCCAAGGCTTGGCAAACCAAACTCGGCACCATTAACTCTTTTCTCGGTAGTGAGTTCTTACTCTTTTTTGCATTGTGCTTTCTGTTCTTGACCATGTCATCTTTGTTTGTTACTTTGCTAAGATTGTCTTTTGCTTGCAGGGAATTTTCCTGAGGCCAATTTGTTCGCCATTCAGGCCATGAAGAAGGTGAGAGCCGAGTCTGGTGCTCCAGCTGATGGCGAGGTGACTAACGATGAGCATCTTGAAGCATTGTGGGAGCGCGTCAAGACCCTCAAGTCCTGTGGCGTGGACCTGCTCAAATCAGCCATTAATGTGTTCCGCATGCTCTAGCCGGATGAGGATGCACCTGCACTCATTGATCCCCTTGCTGAAAAACTGCTTCACACCAAGGACATGCTAGATCAGTGGCGTGAGTCAGTCGGCCGAGATGCAGTGGATAAGGCCCTTTCCTTCGTGCTCTCCTGGTACAAGGACATCAATCTCGATGTGCTTGCACGCATAAGGGGAGACGGGAAGTGGCTGAATGATCCTGAGTTGATCAAGAGACGCCAGGAGCAAGCCTACGCCATGATTGAGTACACTATGGTACACGCTTGGTGCGACAGGCCCAGCTTCCTCGACCTTGGCGACCCACTTGCCGAAGTTGCTGATGAGGAGGGTGCTGATAGTGAGGCCACCGAGTCGAACGACCCTGAAGACTTGGAGACTGATGCCCCTGACTCGGCCGATGCTCCAAGCGATGCTCCTAGCTCCAAGACTGCTCCTCAAAGTCCTGCTGCTTCTTAGACTGAATAGGACAAATACTTGAACTTTGATGAGATCCCTGGTATGCCGGGTACAAATGTAATATACATTGCACTTATGTTTGCCTGTGTGCATTTTGATAAGGATTTAAATATCTTGTTATGTTCTGAGTGTGAATCATCCAAGGGCAAGTCCCCGAGTCTCATTTTGCCGTTTCACTTTCCTTGACTTTGGCTCTTGTCTACCTTTTTTGGCGTTCGACATTAGAGTCTCAAAGTACTAAGGATATAGTTAGCGGGTATGAAACTTAGATCACTTGGCCGAGGATCATTCAACACACAATGCAATATAACCTGTAGGGGATTAGGCAAAAGACATTGGGCCGACTCACGTTTCTGCTTGTATTTATCTGGCATTCGTTTTTACTCGTCATGCATCCTTTCCTCTTGATTGCCATGAAGCCGTGTTTTCGGACAACAGTATAGTCGAAGGGTTGATTTTTTCCGAGTAAACACTACTTGTTCCGAGATAAGCTTTGGGTGTCACGCCAGCCGACATAAAATAATTGAAAGGGAAATCATAAGGGGCAGTCCCCAAGTCAGTTTTTTCGAGTCATACCATTTTATTATCAGCACATAGCCGGCACAAATGTCCGACATATGAGAGTTAGAGTGATACATGCATTGCCTCTCCTAAGTGTAGAAGGGGCGAAGCAGTGCCACATTCCATGGCCTTTTGGTCTCATCACCTGATCTGTCCACCTTGTTCTTTTGCGCTTCATAAGCATCTATGAGATAATATGAATCATTGTGCAATGCTTTGCTTACAATGAATGGACCTTCTCATGGGGGTGATAACTTATGCATTCTAGCTGTGCGCTGCACTAGCCTTAGCACCATATCCCCTTCTTGAAAAACACGAGGTTGAACTTTCTGGCTATGGTAACGTCGGAGAATTTGTTGATATATAGCGGATCTGGATATTGCCAATTCCCTTGCTTCTTCGAGTAAGTAAACTCCATCTTCTCGGGCCTCTTTTACCTCGGATTCCGATTATTGCCTTACTCTTGGCGAGTCATATTCTATGTCGGCAGGCAAAACTGCTTCTGCCCCATATACGAGGAAAAATGGCGTATAGCCTGTTGATCGATTCAGAGTTGTCCTTAGACTCCATAGCACTGAGGGTAGTTCCTCTATCCAACAACCAGGTGATCTCTGGAGTGGTTCCATCAAGCGGGGTTTTATCCTGGATAGAACTAAGCCATTAGCTCGTTCAACTTGTCCATTTGATTCTGGATGAGCGACTGATGCTACATCGAGTCTTATTCGGTTTTTTCCACAGAATTGAGCAAAGGCTCCTTTAGCAAAGTTTGTGCCTTAGGAATGTGACAGCTGTTTTGCACTATGTGGGTAACCATATCTCAAGATTATGTCCCTTAGGAATGTGACAGTTGTTTTGCGGTCCAATTTTTTGATAGGCTTCACTTCTATCCATTTGGTGAACTTATCAATCATTACCAATATATGAGTCATGCCTCCCCTTGCTGACTTGAATGGTCCTACCATATCCAGGCACCATACTGCGAATGGCCAAGTGATTGGTATAGTTTTCAATTCAGATGCTGGTAAGTGTGACTTGGATGCATAATGCTGGCAACCGCTGCATTTTACGACTAGCTCTTGTGCCTCTGCCAATGCACTTGGCCAATAAAATCCATGTCGGAATGCCTTGGCCACCAATGCCCTTGACGATGCATGGTGCAACATTCTCCTTGGTGAATATCCAACAAAATTGCTTGGCCCTTCTCTGAACTGATACAACGCTGCAGTACATTCGTCACACTTCTCTTGTATAGTTCCTTGTTAATTATAGTGTATGCTTTTGCCCTTCTTTCTGTTTTCCACGCTAGTATCTCATCATTTGGCAAAGTTCCATCTTTTAAGTAGTTGAATATTGGTTGCGCCCATGTTGGTATCGGTGGTGCCGGATCTGTTTCCCTATCAATTTCCATTGGTTCAGCCGACATATGTTCTGCCGACATGACCTGAGGAGTCCTCGAGAGTGATTCGGCTGTCCCTAAGGTGAGCGGATCAGTCCCTGAGTGATTCGCACCTGCCCCTGAGTCAATTTCCATTAGCACAGCGTCTGACTCTTGTGTTGCCGCGACGAATATTGATTCAGATTCTGGTGATGGCTTGATCGATGGTTTCCTGAGATGCTCCAATGCTACTCCTGGTGGGATTGCTTGGCGAGATGAGCCTAATTTGGATAGCACGTTTGCTTCCTCATTATCTGCTCTGGGTATGTGATGGAACTCACACCCGTCAAAGTATCGTGAAATTTGCTGCACATGGAAATGATAAAGTGCCATGTTTGCATCCAATGCGTCCCAATGCCTAGATACTTGCTGGATCACTAAATCTGAGTCACCGAAACACATGATCCTTTTGATGCCAATCTCCTTGGCCACTTTGATGCCATGGACCAGTGCTTCATACTCGGCAACATTGTTGGATGCTGCGAAGTGGATCTGTAACACATACTTGAGTTGATCCCTCTTTGGCAATGTGAGCACTATCCCGGCGCCTAAACCCATTTTTGTCTTGGATCCGTCAAAATGCATTTTCCAATAATTCAGATCCGGCAGTGGTGGTTCATATTGAATTTCCATCCAATCAACAAAGAAGTCTGCCACGGCTTGAGATTTAATTGCATCTCGCCTATCATATTGTGGAGTATATGGTGCTAGCTCGATGGCCCATTTGGCGACTCAGCCACTAGCATCTTTGCTGCCTAATATATCCGAGATAGGCGCCTCACATATTACCCGGATTGGGTGTTCTTGAAAATAATGTTTCAGCTTCTTTGCTGCCGGATATACCCCATATGTCTATTTCTGATAATGAGGGTAATTCTGTTTTGATATACAGAGCACTTCGCTCAAGTAATAAACTGGCCTTTGGACTGATTTGCCCTCTTCTTCACGTTCAACCACTATTACTGCACATACTACTCTGTTGGTTACGGCGACATAGAACAACATTGGCTCTTTGGATAATGGTGATGCTAATATTGGTGTTGTTTCCAACATTTTCTTTAGTTCATGGAAAGCGCTATCAGCTTGTTGAGTCCATGTGAACTTGTCTGATTTTTTCATCAGTTGATATAGTGGTAGGGCTTTTTCACCTAGCCGACTAATAAATCTGCTCAACGAGGCCAGGCATCCTATGAACTTCTGGACATCGTTGAGGGTTTTTGGTAATTCCATTCTTTCGATGGCCCTGATCTTTGTCGGGTTAGCCTCAATTCCTTAGCTGGATACAAGAAATCCGAGTAACTTGCCAGCCGGGACACCAAATGTGCATATTTTCGGATTGAGTTTCATCTGGAATCTCCTTAAGTTTGTGAATGTTTGACGCAAGTCCTCAATTAGAGTGTGACTTTGTTTGGTTTTTATCACCACGTCATTGACGTATACTTGAACATTTTTGTCCAATTGATCTTGCAGGCATTTTTGCATGCATATTTGATATGTTGCACCTGCATTTATTAAGCCAAATGGCATGGTACGTTAACAATAAGCCCCGTACGGGGTGATATAAGCTGTCTTTATTTGATCATTCGGATTCAGTGGTATCTGATGGAACCCAAAATACGCGTCCACAAATGACAGCAACTCACACCCAACAGTAGAATCTATGACTTGGTCCATCCGTGGCAGGGGAAATGGATTTTTTGTACACGCCTTATTGAGGTTCGTGTAATCAATACACATGCACCACACCACTGCCACATTGGGGTCGTCCTTTTTCTTTTTGACCAAGACTGGTTTTGATAACCAATCCGGGTGCAGTACTTCCATGATGAATCCAGCGGCTAAGAGCCTGGCTATCTCGGTAGCTATCACTTTCCTCCTATCTTCGGCAAAGCGGCGGAGGGGTTGCTTCACTGGCTTGGCATCTGGCCTTACATGAAGAGAGTGCTCAACTAGCTCCCTCGGAACTCCTTGCAGATCTTGTGTGGACCATGCAAAGATATCCCAATTCAAACGGAGGAAGCTGGTGAGCTCTCTTTCCTATTTGTCAGTGAGCCCATCCCCAATGGTGAATGTGCGCTGTCGAAAAGTCTCATCCACTTGTATTTTCTTCGTCTCTTTGGTGGCTTGGAATGATACATTGTCGTGCGGATTAGTGAGTGCCGACATGGACATTTGCGCTGCCTTGGCCAATGCTGCCACTTCCAACATTTGATGCTTTTCTTGTGCTATGACTAGTGACTCGGCCAATGAGGATCCGGCTAAGGCACAAGCGATAGATCTTTTGTAATCTCCTTCAAATGTGATCACTCCACATGGACCTGGTAGCTTCATCTTCAAGTAAGCAATGTGTGGAGTAGCCATAAACTTTGCCATAGCCGGCCTGCCAAGTAAGGCATGGTACGAGCTGACCAAATCAACCACCTCGAACTCTCTGGCCTTAGTGCGATAATTCTCTCTGTTGCCGAATAAGACGTCGACCAGATCTTGCCAATTGTCTCATAGGACAATCCCGGCACAATTTCATGGAAAGTTGTCTTACTCGGCTCCAACATGTTCATGGTAATGCCAAACTTGAGCATGGTATCCTTATACATGATGTTGATGCTACTTCCATCATCGATCAGTACCTTGGAAAACTTCACATTGATATCAGGGCCCATGAAAGTTGGATCCAAGACTAGAGCATAACCTCCTGGGGTTTGCATGATCTTGGGATGATCCTTTATGCTCCAAGTTATTTCCTGTTCAGACCAATGCATATACTTTGGGATTGCAGGCATTGTGGCATTCACCTCCATCATCCGTCTCTGTTGACTCTTTTTGTCATTTGGCTCTATGACGAAGACGACATTGCTCTGGTGATGTTCTCTGTACCCATTTCTAGTTCCATGGCCGACATGAGCGTCGTCACCTCTTGGATTGTGCACCTGGTGCACAACTTCCTCCATGATGGGGGGTGGAGGTGCAACAGCAGCGACGATGACTGGAGGTGGTGGCGCAGCTGCGACTATGGCGGCCGGAGGCGGTGGTGGCGGTTGCTGAGGCGGCGGCGCTCCGCCAATGAGCGCAAGATCCGCCTGAGCTGCCCCGTCAGCCTCCGCGTAGCTATTGACGGTGTTCACCATACTTTCGAAGGTGAGACGTCCTGACGCCTGCTCTCGTCTTAGAGAATGCCGGAGAAGCGTTCCATGGTCCAGTCCTTCCACAAAGTGATATATAGCATCATCATTGGGGTAGTGGGCTAGATCGGCTCGTATACGGAGCCACCTGGCCAGGTAATCGCGGGGTTTTCACCCTCTCTCTAAACGCAACGCGCCAGATCGAAGATGGTAACCACGCCGACGAACTTGGATCTCTGCTGTCCAGACGCACGGGCGAATCCGGCGGACTTGCAGTGATCTTCCACCTTTATATCCTACACAGGGGCGGTTTGGGTGGGCCTTGAATTTTTCCGATCTTTGCCGGCAAACTCCAAAGAGAGATCCGACATTGATCCTTCTATGAACGTATCCTGCCCGTAGGTGGTCCGTGCGAGCCTTGATGCTCCTTCGACTCCCAGGGAACTAGTGCCCGAGTCGGTTTCGCCAATGAAGAGGTGGATGTCTCCGATAGGAACGATCGAACACCACGTACGGTTCGTCTTCGCCAGGATCTAGAACTCATCGGGAGGGACGATCGGAATGTTGCCGGAGAAGAGAACGCGACCGATGGCTACAGTTTTGCCGATTCCCGCGAAGATCTTGGTCCTCGCCCGCTGAAGAGCCTGAAGCGCCTCTTGCCCCACGGTGGGCGCCAACTGTCGTGGTATTACCAACGAGTACGCCATGGAGGGGTCCTCACAGTGCGTGTTTAGAGACGTGGGGGAAGGCGGACGGTTGACGGGTATGAGGTAACATAGCTTACCCAGGTTCAGATCCCACAACGGGGGCGAAATCCTACTCCTGCTATAAATCACTATAAGGACAAATACGCTTAGTTACAGAGATAGGTTCGTTGTGCGAGGTTGTATGAATCGATACTAGGTTATGCCCTAAAGGCTCCCATAGGCCCGACTTATATAGTCGCCAGGTCCTAGGGTTATAGGGAAAAGTCCTAGCCGGACATGTTACAGAGTCCTACACTGACTATGACTAGTCTAACTTGTCTTGTACTCCAAGGCTCCGGGTATGTTAGTGACTCCACCGCAGCCTTCCTTTATCCGGCATGGGCCTCCCTTATGGATCCATCTAACTGGGCCACCCAGCAGGCCTTGGGCCATGCTACCAACTGTGGGCCATCCAGGTTATCCGGATAAGAGACATGCTATTGGATACCCATATAGCATATCCCCAACAGGTTTTTACCTAATCCTACTGGGCCTAGCTACTCTTCTGGGCCTTCAGCTTCCAGTCGCCTGGCTCCTTCTTGGGTCGCGATCAAGTCGCCGTCCTGGAGGCCCACTCGCTGAGAGTATGATCCAGTAGGGAACGTCCTGCTGGGTATACCTGTAACATCCCAAATTTTCATTAAACCAAAATATCATCATTGCATTCATATCTTCATGGCATGTGTGCATTGCACAAAATTTACAAAAATTTAAACCTAGGAAAACCCCTATTAAAAACCCTCCTAAATATATTAAAGGTGTGGATCTTGTGTTTTTATTTTATTTTACCCAAAATGTTTTATTAGAGGTTTGGTGTTTTTATAACCTTTTTGAGTACTAGGTTCACCCCTTAAAATTTTGGTGAAGATTTGAGTTGATTTGAAATCCATTTGCTAGTTCAAATCTTTATTAGAAATAAGAAACAAAAGTGGAAAAAATTACTCGGCGTAATTCTCCACCTCGACCCCCGCTTCTTAAACCCCCTCGCCCCTCTCCATTTCCCCTCACGCCACATCTACAAAGAGCCCCCAGGCTCCGCGAATTCCATCTTGAAACCGCCGCCATCCCGACGCACTCCGGCGACGATTCCGGTGAGGTCTGGCCACCCCTCACCCTCTGACTTGTACCATCTTGCTTGTCGTCTTCGGGCGCACCCACTGACTCCCTCTGTTTGCTTGCTTGTGCCCCAGGGGCTCGACTCCGTCTCTGTCTGCAAGCCACCGACGGCAGGCGCGACTCTGGCGAGGAATTGCAGACGAGCCCGTGCGCCCCTTCCCCGACCACGACCTCCACTGCAACCGCCTCGACCCCATGACATCGGTAACACTCAGCGCCCCTCCCCTTACCCCCTGGAACCACCAGAGTGCCACCCGTCCGACGCACCGCCGCCGCACACCACTGTTAGCGCCGCCAATTAGTGGCAGAGCGTCTAGATTCGTTAGATCTAGATCCTAGGGTTAGGAGTAGATGACGTAGCAAAGGGGTACCGGCCGATCTGGCCCGTACGATTTCACTTAGATCCAACGACGTGCGTGGCTGATCCGAGCGAAGCGGTACCAGCCAGTAGTGTTGCGCCACATGGCTAGGTTTTCTGATTAAAATCCAAATTTAGTTTAATTAGATGTTTGAACTTCGAAAATCCATAACTTTTGATCCACAGATCAGAAAAATGCAAACTTGGTGTCTATGGATTCAGAAAATGTGAACTTTATTACTATGGACTTATTTGTTCAGTAGCTTCTGTAAATTTTGAGTTTTGGGAAGAGACATTTTTAGGCCTATTTTGACTATAAAAATTATTGTATAAATTATTTTTAGGTGGATCTTGTGATCTTTGGCCTTTAGAAGGTGTACTATATCTTATGTACTGTAGACTTTGGTTTCAAAAGTGTGGCATTCATATTATTGCATAATTGCATGCATCCATATTTTTTTTGAGTGCCTATATTGAGTTGTATATTTTGTTATTTGATTATGATGTGTAGATTGTGTGGATTGTGAAGTTTGTTGCTGTGAGGATTGTACCTACTCTCCTAGCTACCAAGGCAAGTGATATTTCATCATATGTCCTATTATTTTATCTACTACATTAGTGTTATTTTAGTAGGACTTTGCATTGTAGTTTTATTTATATTGCTATGCTATAGTAATCCTATAGATTATACCTTGGTAGTATTTTCCTAAGTTAGGAGACATCGTATGCTAGAATTCTTAGCCTTGATATTAGAATTTGTGGGTGGAAATTCATATTATGATGGTATGGAAAGTTTATTTACTTATTATTCTTGACTAAGAAAACAACCATTGTTAATGAAACACCTGGGTGGAATTGGGACTTGTATGGATTATATTGAGTGGTTACTCAGGGCCCATGTCTATGGTTTACCCTGGTGTATCACACTTGTGGATGGCCACCCAGGGACAAATAGATTGGAGACGTTCGTGTCATGAAGCTTCCCGTGCAACCACATGGCATATGGGCTCTGCCTTGACCAACTAAGTTGTGAGAACTCAGTCAAACAGACAGAAGGTGGTAGAGTTGATAGGATGGAACGCGTCTGTGGTGGCTTGAGGGATTGCTTCTGAAAAGTCTCGTCTCGATGTTTGTTGAGTCTTGTGGGGAAAGTGCACCACCTCTCGAGAGCATAAACCTAAGTACTTAGTCGTGTCCCCGGTTATGGACAACTTCTGAGCGTCAAGACATTGAAACAGTTCAAGAATCTCGTCATTCCAATTTCTCTAAGTTAAAAATTGTGGGTGAACAAGGGTAGAGGTCCACTAATGTCTATTGGTGGTACCTTAGTGTTTTGTTGTAAAGGCAAAACTTAGTATTTTCAAACTAATAGGATAAAACTTGCTTTTAGCAAAGCCAGCTAGATCTACACTTACCATATTCATGTAGTTGTTAGGTTCTACTATACAACTATGGTATCACTTTCCAATACAGTTCCAACTGTATTGACCCTTTGTGGCTATAACTTATCAAATTGCAGGTTACTATGATGGTGAGTAGGGTTACGGGTCTACACTCGACATGTTTGCTGGCGCATGAAGATGAAGGCTCTATTATTATGCTATGTATTGATAACTCTAGATATGTTAGCCTTGGGCTACGTGAGTTATAAGAACTACTATATTCCTGGATTTGCGATGTAATAATGACCTTTGTTTCTGTGTACTTCATCTTAATATGTGGGTGCTAGCAAATCGATCTAGGGACTAGCACTGCAATCATAGGGATCTCTACCCTATTGGGTGAGATCTTATAGATGGTATCGGAGCACTGCGTTTCCTGTAGGTTTGTGACCCTAAGATGGATTAGATTAAGAAAGCCACTAGGAAAATACAATACCACTATGAATTTTTACACTTTGTTCTTTTCATCTCGTAAAACCTCTCCTAATCTTTTTCTCATCTCTGTTTGTATATGGCCACCATCAATGAATCCGTCAGGAAGGGACCACTGTTGACTATGACATTAGAATGTGAGACGGAATTTCCCAAGGCACTCAAGAACCTCATGATCAGCTAGGGGATAAATGGTGAAGCCGTGTACAAGGGATTTCCGGTGATGGATGAAGTAGAAGAGTATTGGTGGGTGCAACTCCACTTATATAAAAATAAAGAGGATGACCAAAATGAAATAGGGTTTTGCACGATCACCAACTCTGAAATGCATATGTCATTCTTTGACTCTGCAAGAAATGCAGCATGGAATGTTGTTGAAGAACTTGGAGAAAGACTTAAGTATAGAATTCTCAACACTCAGAAGGATCTTAGGGACGAGAGGAAACATACCCAAGACTTAGAGACCACCATAAAACGGCTAAGGACATTATAGACTTGGTGTGTTAGTCTTGTGATCGAGACAAACAGATTGCTACCAAGGATGCCCAGATAGCTACCTTGACTAGTGAGTGAAGGACGGACGTATCCTAATAGTTGGACCACCACACTTGGCGTTTTCTCACGTTAGTAATTTGATCATACCAACCTATGTGGTATCGCACAAAAATTGTCTAAGTTGTGGTTGAACCTTGATGCTTGAGTTGAATAATGTATGCCGCTACTTGTGTGGATTAATGTTTTGACTTTCGTTTTTAAATTTTTGCATCTATTGCTAATTTATGTTTTTCTCTAGACTTGTGGTATCTCTAATTTTTCTCCATCCTATGCAAAAGATGTTGAGTTTCATCTACAGCACTGCCGAGGAATTCAAGGGAACTCTCTTTGGGACTCGTATTTTTGAGCTCGTCAATGTACTCGCTCTTCTAATCCCTACCATCAAGGGACTTTAGTTCAGGAAGTTTCAAAGGAAGGACTTGTGGGGATTTAGGGTTACTCATCCAGGACGCCAGACAGAGCCTCCAAATGAGGAAATTGCCTTCAAGATACTCCACGATGACTTAGAGAGAGGCCTCGACGTCGCCATGCAGGAGCTGATAGGACGCCTATGTGGACGTCACTCTGCCGAGATCAATAAACACTACTTCCATTTCTTTGGGAGACGCAACGAGGGCGGAGAGCCTATTGTGTTGGACGAGGCCACTAAGGAGACCATCAAGCCTGTGCGACACTACCTCCGGGACTTAGAGAGACCCATTAGGAACCTTGATACTGATAGGACTAATGTGATGCTTAGAAATGATGAGCTACGTGTCCAACTTAAGGAGAAGGACAAGACCTTCGAGGAGCAAGAGAAGAGAATCAAGGAGATGGAGAAGAAGTTTGAAGGGCAAGAGAAGAAATTCAATAGCCAAGAGAAGAAGATCCAAGAGAGGAACAGGAATATTAGAGATATGGAGACTGAGTTGGAGCTTGAGGACCTTGAGCTAGACGCGGATCACGAGGTGATAGAGAGGTTGCGCTCACAGAAGAGAGAGAGTTATAGGCGAAGATCGATGCTTTTTCTACAAGCTTGGAAGAATACAAGGCAGGATTCGCCACAGCAGGACTTGCGTTAGTGGAGGAGGAAGTCAACATGGAGGAGTAGTGATATCTATCTATCTTATTGTTTTATTATCGAGTCGCATTGATCATGCCAACTTGTGGATGACTATTCTAGTATGCTATTTATCTTTGAAAACTTGTTGATCGTGATGATTGAACCCTAAGTTTATCATGTGCTTGCTTGTTTGTTGATTGTTGTTATATGTTGTATTGTGCATATTAGGATCTATGGGGTTATTTATCATTACTTATCCTTATTGAAACCGCAGATTCCTCCTCGTCGTGCCAATAACAACAATGGCAATGAGATGCAACAGTTGATGACTGCACAGACACAGTTGATGCAAATGATGACTCAGTTTATGGCAAACCAGAATCAAAATAATAATAATAATAATAACAACAACAACCCACCAGCTCTTGATATGCTTACAAGGTTTCTAAGGTTGAGATCTGCTAAGTTTTCTGGTACAACTGATCCCATGGTAGCAAATGATTGGCTATGTTCCGTGAACAAGGACTTGGTCACTGTTGGTTACAATGATGCAGAGAAAGTCAGATTTGTAGCACACTTACTGGAAGGAATAATAGCTACTTGGTGGGATAACTTTCAAGTCACTCACCCTATTGAAGAAGTGACTTGGGTAATGTTTGAGGATTGATTCCGTACTCCTCACATCTCTTCTAGAGTAATGGGGTTGAATAAAAAGGAATTTCACAACCTTAAACAACGCCATCGCAGTATTTCCAAGTATATTGAAGAGTTCAACAATCTGTCACGCTATGCACCGGATGATGTTGACACGGACGCAAAGAGGAAGGAGAAGTTCCTTGAAGGGTTGAATGATGAAATGTGCATGAAACTATCAGTTGCTTATGTTCCAACCTATCAATCTCTATGTGACAAAACTACCATCTTAGAAATCAAGATGAAGCAAGTTGAGAATAGAAAGAGGAAACACCATTTTGACAAGCATGGATCAGGATCATCTCACAAGCGTTCATATGGTGAAGGTAGTGTAAGTTCTGGATCCCACAAGAATGGGAATCATAACAACCACCACAAAAATAACCACCACGATGGCAATAATCACCGTGGACACAACAATGGTGGATACCGAAACAACAAAAGTGGATACAATAATCACCATAATGGACATGGCAATGGGAATCAGCCAGCAAAAAAAGACATCAGTTAGGTTGAATGTTTCAAGTGTAAGAAAACGGGGCACTATGCCAATGAATGCCCAGAAAAAAAGACTAATGGGGCCAACAAGACAAATCCTTTTCAAAAAGTTCATGTGAATCACATCAATGTGGAGTAAATCTAAGAAGAGTCTGATGTTGTGATTGGTAAGTTCAAGATTATTTCCTTTCTAGCACTTATCCTTTTTTATACCGGTGCATTGCATTCATTCATTTCAAGAGAATTTGTAGACAAAAATAAACTCCCAACTGAAACAATTGGATGTCCTATTAAGGTAAGCTCCCCAGGTGGAGAGATGATAGTAAATTTTGGATGTCGTCAACTAGTCCTGGAAATTGGAAAGAACAAGTTCCCAATTAGTCTAATAATCCTAGAATCCCAAGGGTTGGATGTAATATTAGGCATGGACTAGATGACTCGTTATGAGGGAGTGATAGACTATGCCAGACGAACTGTTACACTCACAACCCTAGAAAAGAAACGGATTAGGTTCAAGTCTAACTTTGGACCCAAGGGGAGTAAGTTAAATTCTCTTAAGGGGGTTAGCCTAGATAGTGTACCAATAGTGAAAGAGTACCCTGATGTGTTTCCAAAAGAATTACCTGGCATGCCACCAGATAGGATGTGGAGTTTCTGATACTTACTGCCAGGAACTGGACCCATAGCAAAGAGACCTTACAAAATGTCAGTGGATGAGTTAAAAGAGCTCAAGAAACAACTTGGAGAACATTTGAAGAAGGGATTTATCCAACCGAGTTCTTCGTCTTAGGGTGCACCAATTTTGTTCGTCGAGAAGAAAGACAGAAGTCAGAGGCTATGCATAGATTATCGATCACTTAACGAAGTGACCATAAAGAACAAATATCCCCTACCCAAAATTAATGATCTCTTTGATCAGATAGAAGGAGCTCGTGTGTTCTTAAAAATTTATCTTCGATTAGGTTACTTTCAACTAAAGATTAGAGAACAAGATATACTAAAGACTAATTTCACCACTAGATATGGATTGTATGAGTATACAGTGATTCCGTTTGGACTAACTAATGCACCAGCTTATTTCATGAACATGATGAACAAGGTGTTCATGGACTTTCTTGACAAGTTTGTTGTGGTATTCATCGATGATATATTGATTTATTCCAAGAGCAATGAGGAACATGAAGAACATATGTGCTTGATTCTAGAGAAACTTAGGGAACACAAGTTGTATTCCAAGTTCAGTAAATCTGAATTTTGCCTGAATGAAGTTGGATTTCTTGGACATGTTGTGTCTGGGAATGGTATAGTTGTCGACCCAGCAAAGGTAGAAGCTGTAACAGAATGGGAACCCCCTAAAATAGTTAAAGAGGTCTGTAGTTTCCTAGGCTTGGCAGGATACTATAGAAGGTTCATCGAGAATTTCTCGAAATTAGCAAAACTGATGACTGATCTACTAAAGAAAGAGAAGAAGTTTGACTGGACTGAAGCATGTGAAACCAGTTTTCAAGAGTTGAAGAAGAGATTAATGCCAGCACCCGTGTTTGCCAGATCTAGAGAAAGATTTTCAAGTTTATTGTGATGCATCTCACCAAGGACTGGGTGGTGTGTTAATGCAAGAAGGTAAAGTGGTAGCATATGCCTCGAGACAACTCAAGAATCATGAAGTAAGCTATCCTACGCATGACTTAGAGTTGGCCTCTATTGTACATGCACTAAAGACATGGATACATTATATTATGGGGAAGCATTGTGAAATGTTCACCGATCATAAGAGTTTGAAATACATTTTCACACAGAAAGAACTCAACATGAGACAAAGAAGATGGCTAGAACATATCAAAGATTACGACTTAAGTTTGCAATACCATCCCAAGAAAGCAAATGTTGTAGCCGATGCATTAAGCCGCAATATTTATGTGAATGGCCTCACCAAAGGAGAATTTCCAAAAGAATTAAGTGCTCAATTTAAAGAGCTAAGATTAGAGATAGTACCTGAAGGATATCTTATGTCCTTGGAAGTACAACCAACACTATTGGATAAAATCAGAGAAGCTCAAAAGTTGGACAAGGAAATAGAAGAAATTAAGAGTAAAATTTGTAAAGGAAAAGCAAAGGGATTCCATGAATAAGAACAAGGAACCTTATGGTATGGGAAACGTATTTGCATTCCACATAATCCGGAACTTCGGAAATTGATCCTGCAAGAAGCACATAATTCACCATATTCGGTTCACCCACGCAACACTAATATGTACATGGATGTGAAGGAAATATTTTGGTGGAACAATTTAAAGAAAGATATCACAGAACACATTGCCTTGTGCGACGTGTGTAGCCGAGTAAAGGTGGAGCATTAGAAACCGGCAGGGTTATTACAACCACTACCAATACCTAATTGGAAGTGGGATAAAATCGGTATGGATTTTATCACAGGACAGCCAAGGACTAGATCTGGATATGATTCAATATGGGTTGTTGTGGATCGCTTAACAAAAGTGGCTCATTTCATACTTGTAAAGACCACCTATACAAGTGCTAAGTTAACCAAGATTTACATGAATAGAATTGTGTGTCTGCATGGAGTACCTAAGAGTATTGTGTCGGATAGAGGAATGATGGTGCTTGACGTGGCACTTCGTTGGTAACCCCAAGCGCAGGGTGTGAAGATCAAGCAACAAGTTTTCCCTCAGTTGAGATTGAGGTTATCGAACCAGAAGGAGGAAGGAAACGTCACACAGGTATTGCAAACAACGTGGAGACCTGCCCAACACAAACTCAAGACTTTGCCCCAACGAATCAGTGAGGTTGTCAAGCTCACCTGTTTGCTGTGACAAAGGATTAAACATATGGTGTGCAAGGTAATGGTTTGCAGCAAGTAAACAAGTAACAGTTGAAGATGTATCAATGGTAAAGATTGGACCGGGGTCCATAGTTCACTAGAGGTTCTCTCCTTAGATAAACAACATGGCATGAAGGGTAAACAAATTACAGCAGGGCAATTGACAGGAACTGAGCAAGGCATAACAATGCAATTACTAGTCAGAAAGATCCTATGAGATTCGATTGGGCAATACAAAAAGATACATAGACCGCCATCCAACTGCATCTATGACTAGAAGTCCACCTTCAGGTTATCATCCGAACCCCCTCTAGTATTAAGTTGCAAGCAACAGACAACTGCTTTAAGCAAAGTGTGTAAGGTAAACAGTCCACATGTTCAATGAACAAGAGACCGTTGTTTTTTCCCTAGTGGCAACATCACATATACAACCGAAGAGATTATTTTCACTTCCCTTGGAAACTAGAGGCATGAACCCGCTATCGAGCATAAATACCCCCTCTTGGAGTCACTAGCAACTACTTGGCCAAGATAGCTACTAACAACGGAGAGCATGCAAGATCACAAACAACACAGACATGATAGAATCATAAAGACAAAACCATTAATCAAACCAACATAATAATCTCAATATCCATCGGATCCCCGCAAACACAACATGCATGATTACAAATAGATTAGATCTTGATCATGAACGCAGCTCACAAGATCTATACATGAAAGCACAAAGGAGAAGATACAACCATCTAGCTACTACATGGACCCATAGTCCAAGGTGGAACTACTCATGCATCATACCGGAGAGAAGGCCTCCGGGATGACCTCCCCTCATTGCCCCTATCATAAGCATCTAGAAGTGACTAAGGTTAAAGTGATCAAACTAGGGAGAATATGATTGACGAAGTATAAGCTCGCAACCTCAAGTCCCTTGAATATGAGGGCCACACCTCATGCTACTCAACTTCAGGCCTAGGTAAGTTCTTGTCATTGTAAGTATTTGCATATCATTGAGAACCGCCAACGGGGTAACCCTTGCACATGATACAGGAGCTTTCCCATAACCAAAATGACAAGGCAAGAAGACAATGAGCATATCAGCGATCTTTTTATTTACTATAAGCATAGATTTTTATTGAGTATTCTTCATAGATAGCTCACTATGGTGATGTGCAAGTTTCCACCATGATTAGGCATGGATTAGGCTAGCGGCCCAGGCATTTCTCTAACACAGAATACAAACTCCATGGACTTACAGGTTCCCTCTTTATTTCACACCGGTGACATCCATAGACAAAAGAGCATGATATCAACTGAGTACAAAGTACAATTGCAATGTTGAAAACGTTCCCCATGACAGCATGGTTCTGCTAATTCCAACGTATAAGTGCAAGCATATAAACATAGCGCCACAATGGTTCAAGTTTATTAGGGAAAAGAATATAAAGTGTGGCATCAAGTTCGTGAGGGCTTTAATCACTAAGTTTTCACATAACAAAATAGTTTTTAATTGGAAGATAGCTGAGAACAAGAATATACTTGGAATGGTGTAACACACCATGCATAGGAGTTTATAGTGGACACTTTGGAATAACTTGGTTTCTTGGGAGTTGGAAGCATGAGGAGAGCTTACTCATACAAGTGGAGGCTAGCAAAAGACTGGGAGCAACCAACTAAGAGAGCAATAATGGACATAATCATCTAGAGCAACAAAGCATTACTAATCAAAGCATAGAGTGGTACTACAAGTCAAGGACTAAATGATCATAGAGGCTAATGGTGACTTTGAGAGTCATAACATGGTGTGAGCATGTGCCAAGTCAACCCAAACAAAGTATCAAAGGAGAATACCACAATATTATGCTTTTGCATGCTAAAACAATGCATAATTTCTTCAAGGCACATTAAGCAATCCCAATGACTTGGAACAAGCCATGCTACAGCAATAACTACTAAGCATAAAGTCAAAACAACACCTAGCATGTCATGCTAAAGTCTAAGTCACAGTCAATGCAAGCTCCTCTTGCACTTCAAGCAAGAACTTACTACTCCTTTTCAACACCAAGCAACTTATTTGCGAAACAACACAACGAGAACGGGGGTCCAAACTACTTTAGCAAACTAAACAACTAAGCAAAGCAAATGAAAACTAAGACGCTCCAAGAACAACACAACTGTGCATGAAACAATAAAAACGAAGTGTCTAGACAGACATGAGCTTTTTATTGATGAAGAAGGGGATGCCTTGGGCATCCCCAAGCTTTGACGCTTGTACCTCTTGGATATTTCTTGGGGTGACACCATGGTGGCATCCCCAAGCTTGAGCTTTTGTCCATTCTTCATCTCATTGCATCATTCTCTCTCTACACCTGAAATTTTTCCTTCATACAAAACTTCACACAATCTTAATTAGCAACATTAGTCTATTCAAAAGATATTAAACCTCTGGCAAATCTTTGGAACAACAAGGATTTTCACTAAAAACACAAGCTACTGTAGTAGCTTGTTAAAAAGCTCAATTTCCCAAAAGAGAACTCAAAAAGGAATCAATAAGAAGCAAATGCAAATAATGGCAGAAATCTGTCAAAACAGACCAGCAGGCAGAAACCGATTTTTTCGAAAATCTTCTGTTGCTCAAATCAAAAAGTGTTGAACTAACTAAAGTTATCTAACATACTGGGGGATTTATTCGTAAATGTTGAGCTCAAGCCGAGTTATAGAGACTTCTCTTGAATATTTTTGGTGGAGGAAATAAATCTATTTCGGGACAACAACTCCCCAAATCTTACTTCCCTCTCATTAGAGGTCATTCTTGGCGCAAAAAAGCAAACAAAAAGGATAATAAGAGGTCATTAGTGAAGTAATAACTTCCAAGACTCAATAAAACTCTTGGGTTATCTCCCAACAAGTACTTTTCTTTAATGCCTTTAAGTTAGGCACAAGAAGCAAGAAGAATCAAGTATTTTCAAACGAGGAAGCATTAACATCAATACTTGCAAAATCTTCAACTATGAAAGGTATCTCATCCAAATGGGTTTTGGAGGATCCCTTCTCATCTCTCTTCGGTCTACTACTTTCATCAAAAAGATTTTCAGGGGCAATCCAATCAAAATTCTTTTCAAAGGCTTCATGCATTCCAACAAGCTTAAAGGGTATGGGTATCTTAAATTCCTCTTTTGGCTTAGCTTTATTAGAAATACCCACAACATCTACATTTGAGCCTACCATGACATGGTTATACCCCGCGGGTACACGATCTCAGCATACCTGGTCCAGCCCAAGGAAGGCCCATGGCAAGTATACGCCGGCCCATGAAGACTTTCGGGTGGCCAAGGCCCATGACGCCTTCGGATCCTTGGACAACAAGACTAGAGTAGATAGAAAATTCAAAGGGGTAAACCCTAAAACCTGTAACCGACTAGGTCTGTGCCTGGGACCTGCCTAACTCTATATAAAGTCTAGGAGGGCACGACCTAGATCTCGGACCTCATACTTTCGCATAGACACCTCCATGCCAGATCGCATCTACGCACCCCTGTAACCTTTGGTTTCGCCGTAATCAAGAGCAGACAAGCAGGAGTAGGGTTTTCCCTCCGGGGGCCTGAACCTGGGTAAATCTCGTGTCCCTGTGTTGCTTGTTTGCTAACCATTCCGCGATCTCCAGCATCACCATCTTCTCCAAACCCAAGTCCATAACAATGGGCATTGACGAGATTGAACATCGTTAATTGGTGCCGTCTGGGACTGGGGACGCTGATTGTGCGATCGTGACGGTCCCAACCCGAGCGATCTATAACTCCACGGTGACGGAGAGTCATCTCCTCTTCGGCGCTTTCGACTTCACCGCCCACTAACCGGCCACCATGAAGGACTTCGAGCCCGTTGGCGACGGGCTCGAGATCCTATTCGGGAGCTTCTGCTTCCAGGTGGGGCAGACCGGCACTCTCCGCCTCCTAGAGCGGGTGCCTCTACCATCGATCAGGCCCGCTTCATGGGCTCCACACCCTGTGCTACGCACCACATCGTCAACAGAAGTGTCCTATGATAGCAGCAGCTGCAACTCCAATCTGTGCGATCCGCCATCGGACGAAGGGACCTACGTTCCGGATCCGAAAGCTGCGGCAGTAGCAGACCAATCTACGAGCGCTACCAGTGCGCCGCGGTCATCCAGGATCAAGAACACAATCCTCCACCCAACCCGCAGGGTAGAAACGGTGGAAACAGAAGAAGCCAGTCCCCCCCACCCAACGGGGAAAACAACAATCGGGTCATCCACCTCGATGAGGAGGGATGGGCTCAGGCACGCGAGGCCGTGGCAGGCAACAAGATCCTGCCCGCTGATGACTCATGAGATCTACTGATGGCAAAAAAGTAAGATGCAAGGCCAGCAGGCGCATCCGAACTAACGAGCAACAGCTCGAAAAAACTCACATTGAAGTTGTTCGGACAAGCGAAGCAACTCCGCCATCAAGTACTCCTCTCTGGCAGCACCTCGATCCGCCTTGGATTTCCAAACGTCAGCATGGCCACACACCCCAAGCAACTCTTTCTCGAGGCTACGGACACGGTCTCGAAGAAACGCAAGCTGCGACGCATCATCCAGGGATGGCCGCAGCTGCGCTGTAGGCGAAGTGTCAACGGGATCAGCACCCGAAGGACCCTAGATTAACAGAAAGACAGACATGAACAAGCAGTTGAAGGAGCACGAAACTCAACACATTCATTAAGGGCAGCAAAAGCCACTATGTGGCACAAGGATTGTTCATCAAAATATTTACAACAAAAGAGGCTACAACTATCCTATAACTACAGCGCCTACAAAGCTGCACCCTGAGTAGCCTCGGAGCCGGATTGCCTCACCTTGGCTTCCCCCTGCTGCCTTAGCGCGTACTCGGCCAGCAGATCAATCAGCTTCGGCCCGTAACGCTTACAGCGAGCATCATAGGTGGCGAAGGCTAACTCAGATCCATCAGCAGTCGTCGGCATCCAGGAAGTGACCTGGGGAAGGTCCAGCTCCGCTCCAGCCGCCAAGGCCATTGCCAGCCCGACGGATGCGCCGATGCCCTTCTGCTTGCGCTTGTATGCCGCAGGTGCTTCGGCTGACAGCGCCTCCGCCAAGGCATCAACATCGTCGAGGGCCACGCCCTTGGGGATAAGCTCCTTGTAGAAGCGCCCAAGGACCTCTTTGGCCTTGGCAAGCGAGTTGACAACGGTACTACAGCGGTCTTCGACCGCCGCAGTAGCATCATCAAGAGCGCTCCCATGCTCCAGAGCACCGCGGTCAAATTCGATGCCCGCGGCATCTAAGACAACAAAGGAAGCAGAATGAATAAAAGAACAGGAAAAGAAAGACCAGGAAATCAAAAAGAAGAAGGTAGAGACACTCACCCGAAACAGCTTTGGCAGCCGCCATAAGCTTGCCGGCCACCTCTTTCTCGCGCGAAGCCGTGGTAGTGGCGAGCTGCTCCTCGCGGTCTGTAGCCTCCTGCTGCAGGCGCTCCTTTGCCTCGGCCGCGTTGGTCAACTCCAGCTTGAGGCGCTCCTTTGCACCAATGGGGACCTCGGCCTTTTTCTCCGCTTGACCAAGGCTCTTTTTGAGAGCGTCAATCTCACGAAGAGAGGCGTTGTGATCCTCTGCAACAGGCAATACAAATGTCGGATCGAAGGACAAAATGCAAGAAGAAACAAAATACCAAGGCATAACAATACCTTGAAGTTGTTTGAGGCTGGCCTCCAACGCCAGGTGCTGCTGCACCAGTTGATTGGCACCTTGCACAAAAGGCTGCAAAAAAAGACCTACTAGTCAAAAGAAGGGCTCGGGTGCTATGCCCAAAAGAACGAGCAAAAGCAAGTTACACACATGAAAGTGCTCGGGGGCTCCCCCCGAGACTAGAAGGAAGAACAAACAACAAACTACCCTACAGATGTCCGGGGACTCCCCCCGAGGTAGGAAGAAAGGAGATAATCAATAGATCATCCAAAAAGGCTCGGGGGCTCCCCCCGTGGCAGGAAGCAGAATTACTTACATGATTCGACGGCGACCCCGAAGGTCCGCTTGCAGCCTTCTGAGGCGCAACCACCTGAACCTCCTGTGGAGAAGGGTCTGGAGCAGCGCCTTCAGAGGTGGCCACCGTCTGAGGAGGAGGAAGCATGACTTTCGACTCCCCCATCATCTCCCGAGCACCATCAATGGAAGAGTCGTTGGAGGAGTGGCTGCACAAGGACAAATTAGCACAAGCACAAAGTAAACAGGCAACAAAAAGCAATACAAGACTAAGGAAACTTATGAGTCAAGCTCGCTCAAGTCGAAGATGGGAGGGGTCCTATGGACCTTTTTCTCCTCTTTCTTCTCTTCCTTCTTTTCTTCCTTCTTCCGCTTCGCCGATGGGTGCGGTGCCATAGCCCGCACGGGAACAGCAGGAATCGGAGAGGAAGAGCCCCCATTCCCATCACTATGACGCTCAAGCCACAGCGGGTTCCTAGGAGTCGGCAGAGTCAAGGCATCCGAAGACTCGCTGGAGCTCCGTGTCCGCTTGCGAGTGTGGTCCTCACTCGACTCGTTGGCCTCTTCAGCCGGAGACCGCGCCGATGGCAGCTCGGACATGGAGTCCACCACCTCATTATCCGAAGCATCCGGGAATACTTCGGGCAATGGAGGCGACATGCCCGACACCTTGAACTCCTGCACAAAAGAAGCAAACTTGTCAGCAGACAAATAAATACAAGTAAAACACAGACGAAAATAGCGCAACGTGCACGTCCCAGATCTACACCTGCGGAACCGGACGAGAAGCGGAGAACGGAGAAGTCAGCGACTTCCCCGGGATATCCTCTCCAGCCTTGAACTTCAGCAGTGGGCGAAGGACCCCTTCGAGATCTCCCTTGGAGAATTCCTCAGTCGAAACCCTAGTTGGATCACGACGACAAGCATAAAGGAACATCGGGTGCGCCCTAGCCTGGAGTGGCTGCACCCAACGTTTGAGAAAGGTGCGGATGATATCCACACCATTCACCTCCTTCTCCGGAGTCAACTGGAGATCCTCCACCCGACGATAGAGCCCCTCTATCTCCGCTACCTCGCCATCCAAGATCTGGTTTTTCCAAGACCTTTTTGGCTCGATTTTTTGGGAGGGGTCGAAAGGAGCAAGGCCAAAATCCTGCCCAGCCACCATGGAGTCGCAGATGTAAAACCATCGCCTCCGCCAGTACTAGACAGATTCATACATGGAAAAGGAGAAGACAAGAAGATTGGATCGAAGGGAGATGATGCAACCCCCAATGGGATAAACACCATCAGAACCAGATTGCCTCTTCACGGAATAGATTTTCTGGAAGAGGCCAAAGTGCGGCTCGATACCGAGCCAGCACTCGCAGAAAGTAATGAAACAAGCAATGTGAAGAAGAGAGTTGGGGGAAAGATGATGCAGCTGGATGACATAAAGAAAAAGCAGTCCACGAAGGAAATTGTGGACTGGAAAGGAAAAGCCCCGAAGGACAAATGCGAGGAACATAACCCGAAACCCAGCGGGGGGACGGGGACTTACCTCGTTGCCAGGGAGTTTGACGGGCTCCCTATTCTGCGGGATTAAGCCCCGCTCACGAAGCTTGCGGAGATCGCTCTCCCGCGTCTCCGATCGCCTCCAACCACCATCGGTGACACGGGTAGCGGTAGCACTCTTCTTGCCTCTAGCAGCGCTGGTACCTACCGCAGAAGAAGACTTCTTAGGATTCCCCATTGCAGTCCGGCGACACCGGCGGCGAGAACGTAGGATCGAAGAAGGAAATGTCCGAGGATATTCCAGCGTGCCGCAAGAAATCTCAGAGAAGATTGGAGCAGTGAAGCAAGAATGGCTGTGGTGAAAATAGACTAATTTTCCCCCCATGATTATAAGGACGAAGATGGCGCACGACAACCGTCCATCAAGAAGACCTAACGCCAATGGCAAGATCTGACCATACACGTGTCAGCATAGCAGCGAACCGTCGCTAACACGCCGTCCACTACGCGTGGAAATCGAGGCGACGCCGTAAGTATCTCCACGCCGCGCGTGACCGGTCAATTCAAGGTCAGAAGGTGGGACCCATGTTCGTCCAATCACGTCATCTCTGGTGTAGCAGGCGCTTGAGGTCACCGATCGTCAGCACTGATGTCATCAAAAGCTATACTAGCAAAAGCCGCAATTCTTCGGCTGCAAAGCTAAGAGTACTCACTCGAATCTACAATTCGACTAACTACTCGGGGTATACTCCTATCAGGAGCGCTGCCCGCGCACCCGAAAATGAACAAAAACTACAGCACTGAACCACTTCTTCGAGTCCTACGTCGAGTCTGCGACTCCACTACACACTCGGGTCTACTCCCATAGGGAGCATGGATTCAAGCATCCGAAAAATTTGTGTCCTACGAACCTAAAGCTGGACAACGGCTGAATTAAAGTCTCTGCTCGAGTCTACGACTCGAACAGACACTCGGGGGCTACTCCCATAGGGAGCGCTGGTCGGGCACCCTATGAATTCTTCGACTGCGATCCTTCGGATCAGCGTGCAAATTTTTTTGGCAACTCTGCCCCATTTAACGCTAAGTGAGCAACGTCCTCCTCGGCCACCCGAAACACCTCCGTGGTGATAAACATTCGATGATGTGTCTGTGACACAAAGATAAGACCTACAGATATCATCTGATGGCCTGGTAATGCATATGACTGCGCTCTGCTAGTAAGAATCCGTGACAACAGGCGCGATGAAAATCCCGATGGACGCGTTTGTTATATCATTTAAATTCACTGGAATTCCACTCCTGTAAGTCCTCCGCGGCTTGAGTCAAATTACTCCAGCATATGTTCTGGGTTCGAGTCGAGGAACTCGAACCTGAAGAAGATCGTGTTGTTTTGTCCTAAGACAGTTAACTGACCCTGATCCATCGGGAGAGTCAGGCACACGGATCAACAATACCTACACATTCTCTTAAAAGACAGAGTTGCACCCGAAGGATTGAAGAGTCCTCAACCGAATCTATGATTTGACTGAACACTCGGGGGCTACTGACATGGTTATACCCCGCGGGTACACAATCTCAGCATACCTGGTCCAGCCCAAGGAAGGCCCACGGCAAGTATACGCCGGCCCATGAAGACTTTCTAGTGGCCAAGGCCCATGACGCCTTTGGATCCTTGGAGAGCAAGACTAGAGTAGATAGAAAATTCAAAGGGGTAAACCCTAAAACCTGTAACCGACTCAGTCTGTGCCTGGGACCTGACTAACTCTATATAAAGGCTAGGAGGGCACGACCTAGATCTCGG
Source organism: Avena sativa (assembly GCA_916181665.1). Taxonomy (NCBI): domain Eukaryota; kingdom Viridiplantae; phylum Streptophyta; class Magnoliopsida; order Poales; family Poaceae; genus Avena; species Avena sativa. The sequence goes on along the minus strand of OV702297.1, from coordinate 386,096,667 downwards.
ACCTCATACTTTCGCATAGACACCTCCACGCCAGATCGCATCTGCGCACCCCTGTAACCTTTGGTCCCGCCGTAATCAAGAGCAGACAAGCAGGAGTAGGGTTTTCCCTCCGGGGGCCTGAACCTAGGTAAATATCGTGTCCTCGTGTTGCTTGTTTGCTAACCATTCCGTGATCTCCAACATCCCCATCTTCTCCAAAACCCAAGTCCATAACAATGGGCATTGACGAGATCGAACCTCGTCATAGCATATTGAAACGCTCAAAGACCTTTTTAGGCTTCCCTAGCAACATCATGGAATTCATTTGATAAAGTTTCAAGGATGAATTCCCTCTTTTCAGCATTCTTTTCTTCTTTTAGTTTTAGGAACAAGAATTGTATGAAGGGGTTAAGTCTAATAAACCTAGCCTCCAACATATGAACTAAAGAAGCTACAGCAATCTCATAATTAGGAGCAAGCTCTGCGATAGATTTATCCTTAATATCCTCATGCTTGCTAACATGATTAAAAAATTCTTCAATATTATCTTTCCCAATTATGGATCCACTACCTATTGCAAGATCTTTCAGGGCGAACTTGGGGAACAACATGGTGAGCTAGAGCAAGGTGGCAACTAGAGTAGGAACTAAAATTTTTTGTGTTTTGAATAAAGAAAGCAAACCAAACTAGACTAATTTTTTGGGGTTTTTTGGAAAGAGGCAAACAAAACCAAGCAAAAGAAACAAAGCAAACTAAAAACAAAGTAAAGAGAAAGGAAGTGAAGGACACCCCTTGTGAAGACGTCCTTAGCCTCCCCGACAACGGCGCCAGAAAATCTTGATGGTGCTCGACGTGGCACTTCGTTGGTAACCCCAAGCGCAGGGTGTGAAGAGCAAGCAGCAAGTTTTCCCTCAGTTGAGACCGAGGTTATCGAACCAGAAGGAGGAAGGAAACGTCACACAAGTATTGCAAAAAACATGGAGACCTGCACAACACAAACTCAAGACTTTGCCCCAACGAATCAGTGAGGTTGTCAAGCTCACCTGTTTGCTGTGACAAAGGATTAAATGTATGGTGTGGAAGGTAATGGTTTGTAGCAAGTAAACAAGTAACAGTGGAAGATGTATCAATGGTAAAGATTGGACCGGGTCCATAGTTCACTAGAGGTGCTCTCCTTAGATAAACAACATGGCATGAAGGGTAATCAAATTATAGCAGGGCAATTGACAGGAACTGAGCAAGGCAGAACAATGCAATTACTAGTCAGAAATATCCTATGAGATTCGATTGGGCAATACAACAAGATACATAGACTGCCATCCAACTGCATCTATGACTAGAATTCCACCTTCAGGTTATCATCCGAACCCCCTCCAGTATTAAGTTGCAAGCAACAGACAACTGATTTAAGCAAAGTGCATAAGGTAAACAGTCCACATGTTCCATGAACAAGAGACCATTGTTTTCTCCCTAGTGGAAACAACACATCTACAACCGAAGAGATTATTTTCACTTCCGTTGTAAACTAGAGGCATGAACCCACTATCGAGCATAAATACCCCCTCTTGGAGTCACTAGCAACTACTTGGCCAAGATAGATACTAACAACGGAGAGCATGCAAGATCACAAACAACACCGACATGATAGAATCATAAAGACAAAACCATTAATCAAACCAACATAATAATCTCAATATCCATCCGATCCCCACAAACACAACATGCATGATTACAAATAGATTAGATCTGGATCATGAACTGAGCTCACAAGATCTATACATGAAAGCATAAAGGAGGAGATACAACCATCTAGCTACTACATGGACCCATAGTCCAAGGTGGAACTACTCACGCATCATACCGGAGAGAAGGCCTCTAGGATGATCTCCCCTCTGGAAGGGTGCCGGGAAGAACTTTAGATCCCCCCGATCTTGGGACGATGGTGGCGCCGGCTATAGACGGGTTCATGGAGATTTGATTGGGTACCCAGGGTTTCTGCATTGGGGGCTTCTTATAGGCGAAGGTGGAGGCCAAGGAGGCGACCATGGGGGTCAAACCCTACCCAGGCACGGGCCCACCCCTGTCCGCGCCTAGGGGGGTTAGGCCTCCCTGGCATGCTTCTCCGTCTCCCCTCTAGACTTCTTGTTCCCCACGGAAAGTTATTGACTTTGATGTTTATCCCGTCCAATTCCGATTATATTTCTTTACTAGCTTTTCTGAAACCAAAAATAGGAGAAAATAGACGACTGGCACTGTGGCAACTTGTTAATATGTTAGTACCAGAAAACATGTAAAAAGCACATCAAAGTTTAGACAAAGCAAAGCAAAGTAGATACTAACAAGCATGGAACATCAAAAATTATAGATACGTTTCCGACGTATCAAGGAACTCAGTTCACTTCGCACTTTTGGCGACAACTACATGAGTAGTTGGGAACTAGGCTAGAATTCAGCACTGCGTTTCATCCACAGACTGATGGACAGACAGAAAGGACCAATCATATTTTGGAATATATGTTGAGACCTTGTGCGCTAGACTATGGATATAATTGGGACAAAAGTCTGCCATACACAGAGTTTTCTTATAATAATAGCTATCAATCGAGCAAAGAGATGGCTCCGTTTAATTTCCTTTATGGAAGAAAGTGCATTACACCATTATTGTGGAATGGAGTAGGATAAATAAACTTGTTCGGACCGGACCTGATCAAGGAAGCCGAAGAGAAAGTCAGGATGGTAAAGGATAGACTAAAGATAGCCCAATCCCGATAAAAGAGCTATGTAGATCCAAAATGTAGAGAGGTCACCTATGAAATAGGTGATAGAGCTTATCTCAGAGTCTCACCACTTCGTGGTGTGAAGAGATTTGGTGTTAAAGAGAAATTGGCACCTTGTTATGTAGGACCATTCAAGATTTTGAGCCGCAAGGGAGAAGTATCATATGAGATATAATTACCAGAATCTCTGTCAGCGGTTCATAATGTGTTTCATGTAAGCCAGTTGAAAAAGTGTCACCCAGAGATGGAAGAAACTTTGTTAAAAGACATTATACCATTGGAGGAAGTTCAGTTAGAGAATGATCTCACTTATGAAGAGAAACCTATGAAGATTCTAGAGACAGCAGAAAGAGTCACTCGTACTAAGACAATCAAGTTCTGCAAAGTACAGTGGAACCATCACACTGAGTAGGAAGCAACTTGGAAAAGTGAAGATGAGCTTCGGAAGGATCACCCTCCCCTATTTGCTAGCCAACCCGAATCTCGAGGGCGAGATTCACCTTAAGGGGGTTAGATTTGTAACATCCCAAATTTTCATTAAACCAAAATATCATCATTGCATTCATATCATCATGGCATGTGTGCATTGCACAAAAAATGTCAAAATTTTAAACCTAGGAAAACCCCTATTAAAAACCCCTCTTAAATATATTAAAGGTGTGGAGCTTATGTTTTTATTTTATTTTACCCAAAAAAAATTATTAGAGGTTTGATGTTTCTAAAACCTTTTTGAACACTAGGTTCACCCCTTAAAATTTTGGTGAAGATTTGAGTTGATTTGAAATCCATTTGCTAGTTCAAATCTTTATTAGAAATAAGAAACAAAAGTAGAAAAAGATTAAAGAGGAAAAAAACTTACCTGCCAAGCCAATTCGTCTCAGCAACATCGGCCCACTGCAGGCCACCCGGACCCCTCTCCCCCTGTTTATTTTCTCACCGCGCTTCTCCCCGTACCCGCTCACTAACGAGCCGACCCCACCGCCATGTCAGTGTCATCGTCAATCCCACGCGCAGAGCCCGCTCCCCCTTCTCTGTCATTTCCTCTCGATTCAATTCGAGTAATTGCGCTTGATTCTCAGCGTAATTCTCCATCCCGACCCTTGCTTCTTAAACCCCCCTCGCCCCTCTCCATTTCCCCTAACGCCACATATCTAGAGAGCCCCCAGGCTCCGCGAATTCCAGCTCGAAACCACCGCCGTCCTGACGCACTCCGGCGACGATTCCGGTGAGGTCTAGCCACCCCTCGCCCTCTAACTTGTACCATCTTGATCATTGTCTTCGGGCGCACCCACTGACTCCCTCTCTTTACTTGCTTGTGCCCCAGGGGCTCTACTTTGTCTCCGTCTGCAAGCCTTCGACGGCAGGCGCGACTCCGGCGAGGAATTGCAGACGAGCCCGTGCGCCCCTTACCCGACCGCGACCTCCACTGCAACCGCCTCGACCCCGCGACCTCGATAATACTCAGCGCCCCTCCCAATACCCCCTAGAACCACCGGAGCATCGCCCGCCCGACGCGCCGCCGCCGCACACTGCTGTTAGCGCCGCCAATTGGTGGCAGAGCGTCGAGATCCGTTAGATCTAGATCCTAGGGTTAGGATTAGATGGCACAACGAAGGGGTACCAGCCGATCTGGCTCGTACGATTCACTTAGATCCAACGGCACGCGCGGATGATCCGAGCGAACCGGTACCAGCCAGTAGTGTTGCGCCACCTGGCTAGGTTTTCTGATTAAAAATCCAAATTTAGTTTAGTTAGATGTTTGAACTTAGAAAGTCCATAACTTTTGATCCACAAATAAGAAAAAACGCAAACTTGGTGTCTATGGATTCAGAAAAATGTGAACTTTATTACTATAACCTTATTTTGTTCAGTTGCTTCTGCAAATTTTGAGTTTTTGGCAGAGACATTTTTAGGGCTATTTTGACTATAAAAATTATTGTATAAATTATTTTTAGGTGGATCTTGTGATCTTTGGCCTTTAGAAGGTGTACTATATATTTTGTACTATAGACTTTGGTTTTAAAAGTGTCGCATTCATATTATTGTATAATTGCATGCATCCATATTTTTTAGTGCCTATATTGAGTTGTATATTTTGTTATTTGATTATGATGTGTAGATTGTGTGGATTGTGAAGTTTTTTGCTGTGAGGATTGTACCTACTCTCCTAGCTACCAAGGCAAGTGATATTTCATCATGTGTCCTATTATTTTATCTATTACATTAGTGTTATTTTAGTAGGACTTTGCATTGTTGTTTTATTTATATTGCTATGCTATAGTAATCCTATAGATTATACCTTGGTAGTATTTTCCTAAGTTAGGAGACATCGTATGCTAGAATGCTTATCCTTGCTACTAGAATTCGTGGGTGGAAATTCATATTATGATGGAATGGAAAGTTTATTTACTTATTATTTTTGACTAAGAAAACAACCATTGTTAATGAAACACCTGGGTGGAATTGGGACTTGTATGGATTATGTTGAGTGGTTGCTCAGGGCCCATATCTATGGTTTACCCTGGTGTATCACACATGTGGATGGCCACCCAGGGACAAAGAGATTGGATACATTTGTGTCGCGAAGCTTCCCGTGCAACCACATGGCATATGGGCTCTACCTTGACCAACTAAGTTGTGGGAACTTAGCCAGATGGACAGAGGGTGGTAGAGTTGATAGGATGGAACGCGTCCGTGGTGGCTTGAGGGATTGCTTCTTAAAAGTATTGTCTCAATGTTTGTCGAGTCTTGTGGGGAAAGTGCACCACCTCTCGAGAGCATAAACCTAAGTACTTAGTCGTGTCCCTGGTTATGGACAACTTCTGAGCGTCGAGACATTGAAACAGTTCAAGAATCTCCTCATTCCAATTTCTCTAAGTTAAAAATTGTGGGTGAACAAGGGTAGAGGTCCACTAATGTCTATTGGTGGTACCTTAGTTTTTTGTTGTAAAGACAAAACTTAGTATTTTCAAACTAATAGGATAAAACTTTCTTTTAGCAAAGCCAGCCAGATCTACACTTACCATATTCATGTAGTTGTTAGGTTCTACTATACAACTATGGTATCACTTGCCAATACAATTCCAACTGTATTGACCCTTTGTGGCCGTAACTTATCATGTTGCAGGTTACTCTGATGGTGAGTAGGGTTACGGGTCTACACTCGACATGTTTGCCTGTCTCGATGTTTGTTGAGTCTTGTGGGGAAAGTGCACCACCTCTCGAGAGCATAAACCTAAGTACTTAGTCGTGTCCCCGGTTATGGACAACTTCTGAGCGTCAAGACATTGAAACAGTTCAAGAATCTCGTCATTCCAATTTCTCTAAGTTAAAAATTGTGGGTGAACAAGGGTAGAGGTCCACTAATGTCTATTGGTGGTACCTTAGTGTTTTGTTGTAAAGGCAAAACTTAGTATTTTCAAACTAATAGGATAAAACTTGCTTTTAGCAAAGCCAGCTAGATCTACACTTACCATATTCATGTAGTTGTTAGGTTCTACTATACAACTATGGTATCACTTTCCAATACAGTTCCAACTGTATTGACCCTTTGTGGCTATAACTTATCAAATTGCAGGTTACTATGATGGTGAGTAGGGTTACGGGTCTACACTCGACATGTTTGCCTATGGCGCATGAAGATGAAGGCTCTATTATTATGCTATGCAATGAGAACTCTAGATATGTTAGCCTTGGGCTAAGTGAGTTGTAAGAACTACTATATTCCTGGATTTGTGATGTAATATTGACCTTTGTTTATGTGTACTTCATTTTAAACTGTGGGTGCTAGCAAATCGATCGAGGGACTAGCACTGCAATCACATGGATCTCTACCCTATTGGGTGAGATCTTAGAAGATTCTAACGAGGTACACTTTTGATTTCAGGAAGATTGCACTCCTCACGTGGCTGCTCTCCTCAACATACTGTTTACTCATTTGCAATCTTGTTTTTCAAAATTGTGCCAATGTAATTTGATCTCAATAAGAATGTTGGTAACCGAAGACTCGAACTTAAAAAGAGATGAGAAGAAGAAATCCCATGAGGTAAAAAAGATGGATCAAGCAGTTAAAAAGTTAGAGTTAGCAAAGAATGGGAATGGAGAAGAGAAGCATAGAGTCGAAGAAGTGAATATGCAAATGGAGCTATAGATCGCAGATATCATCCACGGACACAAGATCTAGATGGATGAGTATAGGTTGAAGCTTAGGAATGCTACAGAGAAGGATATATGCCTACAATATGCATTCAATATTATTGCTATCCTCACCGCGGTCATAATCGCAATGTTCGGATTATTGTTAGATTTAATTAGAGGCACGAGGTAGTAGGGATAATTAGAGGCATGAGGTAGTCACGCTATAGAACCGTCGTCATTCTATTAGCGATTGTAATCACTTTGTTCGAACTATTATCAAATCATTTGAAGTATCTACAAAATTAGGAGGTTGAAAAGAAGTAGCATTTATTGATGTGCAGTTCGTACTGTCGCGCATAGCGTGTAGTAGTAAATTACACGCAAACCAAAGTCTTCACTATTGCCCACTATTCCTCAATAACTACTACTCCCTCCTTCTCCCAAAGGGTACTTCTGGACTTGCTCTAACGCCCTCCCCCACCCCCCACCCCTGCCGCTGCCGCACGTCAGAACCACTAGAGCCGCCATGAGCAACTGGAAGCTCTTCGCCGGCCTCGACGTGGGCCAACTCCCTCGTCCCAGCACGGGACGTGCGTCAACTCCCTCGGGCACCGAACCTGACCCACACCGCATCGGATCTGCTTCACCGACGCCGTCGTGCACTGCACACAATAATGTTCACTGACGTCGCACTGGAAACGCACCGATCTGCTTCAACGAACCTATTGACAACAACATGAGCTACTGCGTCACATTTAAAATCTCAGTCAAGCGGCAAAATTTATGGCCTACGATGTGTGAATCAAATGCATCCAATTTTATTTGCAAAAGACTCAATGGTTATGTATAAGTTAATCTGACACTCGGCCTTGAATTCCTGGATAGATAGCTTTATAGTCTACTACCTTCTTTATTAGTAGATGGACGCTAGCCAAATTCAAAATCTCAAACGAGCGACAAAATCACATGTCGACCTTAAAGCATTTTCTGCCCCACCGATTCAAAAAATTGAGCCAAAATCTCGCACCGCGTAGTACCATTTTTCTATTATTATTATATGGAAGCTAGTTGAATTCAAATCTCAATCGGGCGGCAATATCACAAACCGTTCTTGAATAATTTTGCGCCCCTTTGTTTCAGAAACTTTTGATATTAAAATTCTTATTCTACCCTTTGTCAAGATGACAAAGGGACATGCTAAAGTCGGACGCTTGGGGGCTCGATCGTAATTATGTTTCTGTTCACCTATGTGGTCCCTATTCGCGCAGTTTTTCCCGCTAGTCCTCCCAAAAATCCCAAGCTTGTGTGTCCCCTCCATGACCACCGCGCGCACCGGCCGGCGGAAAATCGACATCGTCGTGAACCGCATGAGTTTCGGTCTTGTGCTCCGCCACGGAGCCGCTTCACTAACACCCACCCACCTGGCTTCTTTGCCATGGCAGCGGAGCTGCGGTCTCGTTCACCATGCCGATGGCGTCATCGACCACCGAAGCTCTTCTTCCCTGCCGCCGAATGCTACCCAACCGTACCAGAGCCACCTCACTGGTGTCCACCGGATGGGATCTAGTTCAACGAGTTCCATGTCCACCGCTCTAGACCAGCTGCACGGGCGTTGTTGTTCACAGTACTGGATCTGCCTCAGTGACGCTCTCGTCCACCGCGCTCAAGCTGGCATCAACCGCCCAAGATCTGCTTCTCTGACCTCCCAAGATCTTCTTCCTCCACCGCCCAAGATCTACTTAGCCGCAACAGCAATACCCGTGGTGACCTGCACGTCACCCGCATGGTACCGATGATGCTTAGACGCCTCTCCGACCGAGGTAAACTAATCTCCAACCCCTTTTCGTTTTCTCAGCAATATAGCAGGTTAAAGCCTGTCGCGGTGAACTTTATTTTTGTAGTCGTGCTAGTACATACAAGTCATTGGGCATGTATGTTCTTTGTGCTACATACAAGGTCACTAGACATATTTGTTTGCATTCGCTGCTCTACGAATTTAAAGTAATGCACATGTTTGTTATTTTGGCATGCGCATGTTCTTAGCTACTCCCTGCAACAGTAATTGCCTGCTATTATGTATTTTTTGCAAAATGTAAAGTAAGTGAAAAATATTAGTGTGGATTCCCTGATCCATAGTTACTGAATCTATCTGGTTCGTCCTGATCTAAGTTCCTGCTATTATTTCCTCCCTGACATCGTTCTGCTATCATGTAGTTCCTGTTTAAACTCATCTTACTAGTTCGATAATATTTTTTGTTGCTATCTGGATCTTTAAAAGATGCAACACTGACTATTTGTTTTTTCTTTGCATAGAGCTCAAATGGGGACACTGAACATGTTGGTTTGCACATCCTCTTCTATAGGTTCAAAAGCACGATGTCATTGTTTCCTTATCTGGTGCTGGTTCATCCTAATCAACGACATAACTATCCTCTCCTATGTAGTTCATTCATGTTTTGTGTTCTTGCTCTGCAAGTTTTGGCATTATGCCATTATAATTTCTGACTCGTTCATTCTTAGCTACTCCTACGAAAGTAACTGCATTCCCATTGTGTAGCTCAACAAAAATTCTGAGTCGCCCAAGGTCTCTTGCATTCCAGGATATACTACTGCTTCCATATATCTTTTTTTAAATGACCTGGCTAGTTTATATTTACTGAAATTCTAGGAAACACTCTGTATGATTGCTCAATTCATCTGTAGGCACACTTGTGTAATGCCTGCTTATCTTGTTCTACAGGTTCATAAGCAATGGCATTATATTTCATGTCTAATGGTTCATCCTAAGAAGCGACATAGATATCCTCTACTGTATATATCGGTCATTCGTAGTTTGCATTCTTTCTCTACAAGGTATCTTACGATGCCTTTATAATTTCTATTTGGTTCCTAGATACGAAAGTAACTGCATGCCCATTGTGTAGCTCACCGCGAATTCTGGGTCACCCAAGTTCTATTGCATTCCAGGATAAACGACTTATTCCATATATATTTGTTGAAATGACCTGGCCAGATTATATTTTGTAAAACTCTAAGAAACACTTTGGTTGATTACTCGTTTCATTGTATGCACACTTGTCTAATGCTAGTCTGTCCTCTTCTACATGTTCGCTAGAGACACCATTATATTTCTAATCTGGTGCTAGTTCATCCTAAGCAACGACATAACTATGATCTATTGTGTAGTTCATTCATGGTTTGTGTTCATGATCTTCAAGTTCTCGCATGATGCCATTATAATTTCTGTCTCATTCATTCTTAGCTACGAGACTAACTGCATGCCCATTCTGTAGCTCACCAAAAATTCTGAGTCACCCAACATCTCTTGCATTCCAGGATATACTATTGCTTCCATATATATTTGTTGACATGACCTTTATAGTTTATATTTAATAAAATTCTAGAAAACACTCTGTTTGATTTCTCAATTCATTTGTAGGCACACTTGTGTAATGCTTGCTTGTCCTGTTCTACAGGTTCACAAGCAATGCCATTATATTTCATGTCTAATGGTTCCTCCTAAGCAGCGACATAGCTATCCTCTACTGTATATATAGTTCATTCGTAGTTTGCATTCTTGATCTAAAATTTCTCTTATGATTCCTTTATAATTTCTATGAGGTTCCTAGCTACGATAGTAACTACATGCCCATTGTGTAGCTCACCACAAATTCTGGGTCACCCAACGTCTCTTGCATTTCAGGATAAACGACTGATTCCATATATATTTGTTGAAATGACCTGGCCAGCTTATATTTGCTGTAATTCTAAGAAACACTCTGATTGATTGCTCATTTCATTGTAGGCACACTTGTTGAATGCTTGCTTGTCCTCTTCTACAGGTTCTCAAGAGACGCAAGTATATTTCTAATCTGGTGATGGTTCATCCTAAGCAATGACATAACTAATCATCTACTGTGTAGTTCATTCGTGGTTTATGTTCCTTCTCTGCAAATTCTCGCATGATGTCATAATTTCTGTCTCGTTCATTCTTATCTAAGAAATTAACTGCATGCCCATTGTGTAGCTCACCGCAAATTTTGAGTCACTCAATGTCTCTTGCATTCCATGATATACTACTGCTTCCATATATATTTGTTGAAATTATCTGGCTAGTTTATATTTGCTAAAATTCTAGGAAACACTCTGTTCGATTACTCAATTCATTTGTAGGCACACTTGTGTAATGCTTGCTTGTCCTGTTCTATAGGTTCACAAGCAATGCCATTATATTTCATATCTAATGGTTTGTCCTAAGCAGCGACATAGCTATCCTCTATATATAGTTCATTCGTGGTTTGCATTCTTGCTCTACAAGTTCTCTTATGATGCCATTGTAATTTCTATTCAGTTCCTAGCTACGACAGGAACTGCATGCCTATTATGCCTGGCTAGTTTATATTTGCTGAAATTATAAGAAACACATTGATTGATTGCTCATTTCATTGTAGGCACAATTGTATAATGCTTACGTGTCCTCTTCTACAGGTTCGCCAGAGACGCCATTATATTTCTAATATGGTGTTGGTTCATCCTTAAGCAATGGCATAACTATCCTCTAATGTGTAGTTCATTCGTGGTTTGCGTTCCTGCTCTGCAAGTTCTGGTATGATGCCAATATAATTTCTATCTGGTTCATTCTTAGGTATGACAGTAACTGCATGCTATTGTGTAGCTCACCGCAAATTCTGAGAACCAACGTCTCTTGCTTTCCAGGTTATACAACTTCTTTCATATATATTTGTTGAAATAACCTGCCTAGTTTGTATTTGATGAAATTCTACGAAACACTTTATTTGACTACTCATTTCATTGTAGGCACACTTGCTTAATGCTTGTCTATCCTATTCTACAGGTTCACAAGAGACGCCATTATATTTCATATCAGGTTCTGGTTCGTCATAAGCAATGACCTAATTCCTGTCATACCATATAGTTTATTTGTGGTTTGCATTCATGCTTTACAAGTTCTCACATGATGTCGTTATAATTTCTTTCTCGTTAATTCTTAGCTACGACAGTAACCGCATGTTATTGTCTGGTTTAATCTTCTGGTTTATTCTTCTATATATATTTGTTGAAATGAACTAGCTAGTGTATATTTGCTGAAATTCTAAGCCACACACATTGTTATATTTCTCATTTCACGGTAGGCACACTTGCTTAATGCTTGATTGTCCTGTTTGTTTGACATGATGGTAAATATATTTGAACCATTTACTAGTAATAAACTCCAGTTCATAGCTCTTGTCATATCAGTTAAATGAGTATTTTTCCTTGTTTGGTGTATTAACTTGTTATTACTTAGTTTCAGACTTCATTATTGCTATCGCCACCAAAGAGGGGCCTGCAAGATCATGTCTCAAATTTGTTTTCCAATGTAGATGTCACACTCAAAAGGGAGATGGAGGTGATAGATGGAGAAAGCCAATTGAGGACTGCTATCAACTCGATTGTCAACTGAAATGCCGATTTTTCTTTCCCTTGAGTTGATAATATGTAATAATTTTAATTTATTTGCATCTGATGTAATATCTAGACTAATTGCATAGGCCGTGTAGGCATTTAGTTAATACCGTCCACACATAGCGGTAGGCGGTACCGTACCTGCGCTAGCCAGGTCGATTAGGATATAGTATCGTGCTCTATATTTGCCCGTCTTGTATTAGATCGACGATGAACAGTAAAAATGCTCACAAGTTGTACACTTTTTGTGGTGTCTAAATGGGCTCTAGAAATACAGAAACTGTAAAAGTAACGGGGCCGACCCAAATGCAAGATTAGTAACAGTAATGGTACATAACAGCGGCATGCCGCAACAGTGGCAGGCCGAAACAGTAACAGGCCGAAATAACGGCAGGCCGAAATAGTAATAGCTCTAAACAGTAACAAGCCGAAACAGTAACGGGCCGAGAAAGTAACAGGCCCAAACAGTAACAGGCCGAGGAAGTAACATGCCAAAATAGTATAGGGCCGAGAAAGTAAAATGCCAAAACATTAACGGGCTGAGACGGTAACAGACTGAAACAGTAACTCTCGAAATAGTAAAGGGCCTGAACATTAAATTGCAGAAACAGTAACGAGTCAGAATAGTAGCAGGCCTGGCCAGGAAAAAGGCCAGGATCATACCAAGCCAGAACAGTAACAGTCCGAGGAACTCACCAGGTTAAAACAATAACAGGCCAGTGATGCGTGCACCAAGTGTTGTCGTGGGACACTTCGTTGGAACCCCAAGAGCAAGGTGTGATGAGCACAGCAGCAAGTTTTCCCTTAGTAGAGACCGACGTTATCGACCCAGAAGGAGGAAGGAAACGTCACACTGGTGTTGCAAACAACGTGGAGACCTTCACAACACAAACTCAAGACTTTGTCCCAACGAATCAGTGAGGTTGTCAAGCTCACCGGTTTGATGTAACAAAGTATTAACTGTATGGTATGGAAGGTAATGGTTTGCAGCAAGTAAACAAGTAACAGTGGAAGATGTATCAATGGTAAAGATTGGACCGGGGTCCATAGTTCACTAAAGGTGCTCTCTATAGATAAACAACATGATATGAAGGGTAAACAAATTACAGCAGGGCAATTGACAGGAACTGAGCAAGGCATCACAATGCAATTACTAGTCAGAAAGATCCTATGAGATTCGATTGGGCAATACAACAAGACACATAGACCGCCATCCAACTGCATCTATGACTAGAAGTCCACCTTCAGGTTATCATCCGAACCCCCTCCAGTATTAAGTTGCAAGCAACAGACAACTGCTTTAAGCAAAGTGTGTAAGGTAAACAATCCACTTGTTCCATGAACAAGAGACCGTTGTTTTCTCCCTAGTGGCAACAGCTCATCTACAACCGAAGAGATTATTTTCACTTCCCTTGGAAACTAGAGGCATGAACCCACTATCGAGCATAAATACCCCCTCTTGGATGTAGGGTTCGCAGCATAGAAAACAAAAAAATTCCTACGATGGGAACATCTATGTACCAAGATCTATCTACTAGATACAAGCAACGGGTGGATATACATCCATAGAATACATACCCTCAAAGACCGAATAGCGTTAACGAGGTTGTACTCGTGGATGATGTAGACGAACGCTTGCCGATCTCAAGATCGTGATGAAGTCCATCTGGTCCAGCCGGTCCAGCACGATCAAGTCCAGCACCTCAAAGTAGTGGTGCATCCGTGATCGCACACACATACGGGTACCCCGACAACCTCCGCGCCCTCGCTCCAGCGAAGCAGCGGAAGCAACAAATCCTTCCAGAAAAAGCCACCGGGAACATGTATCTCGCTGATCCGAGACCATGGGGAAATTCTAAAAGGGGGAGAGAGATCCTTCGCGAGGAGGTGTGCTTTGAGAGGAGGAGAGGGGGGCATTTTATAGGGAGAGGGGGGCACCCAAGGGGCACCCTACCTCTTCCACATTCATGTGGGTGGAGCTCCCACTCAAAATGAAAAGCCTCCACTCCCATTAAAAAGCCTCCACTCAAAAATCCACTCACATGCATTAAAAATTTCCACCAAATTTAATGCAAGCTCTCATTTAAATAAAACTCTTTTATTTATTTATTCAGAATTTTGTTAATTACTTTAACTAGCAAACATTCACATAAAACCCCTTACAACATTTCAATTTCACATGCAGAACCAGTTTCAGCAATTTCAACCGAAATAGTTCCGGTGTCTAGTGAAATAAATTCCTGCGCTTTCCTTTTCTTTTTCTGACATATCTTTTGCTCTGAATGGTGTCGGTATCCCTTAAGTGTGTCACCCTACGGTTCGCGAATAATGCGGACATGATCGAGACCCTTCTCCGATCAATAATCAGTAGCGGGACCTGGAGATCCATACTGACTCCCACACATTCAATGATGACTTTTGTGATAGTGTGAACCTTTTACGCTAGTATCTTAATCCCTTTGTTTCACGATATATTACATGTCCGAGATTCAATCATCGGTATCTCCATATCTAGTTTGATATTGTTATCGACATGCACTCTTTTCTCGTTCCCGTGATATAACATTCTAGTGATCAAATCACTTGCTTGCAAGCTAATCAATGTGATATCACCGAGAGGGCCCAGAGCATATCTATCCGTCATCGGGATGAACAAATTCCACTCTCGATCCATGGGTCTCAACATAACACTTTAGTAGTTCTGAAGCCATCTTTATAATCACCCAGTTACGGTGTGACGTTTGATGTCATCGAGAAACTCTTCCGGTGTTAGTGATTGACATGATCTCATGGTCTAAGGATTAGGATCACTTCGTAAGTTGTTATAGCAATATAAACTCAATTACTTTGATCGTAGATCTATACTTCGGATGAATGTTCATCACATCATTACACTAATGTTGTGACCTCGTTATTAACAACATCCAATGTCCATGATCAGGAAACTTTGATCATCATGTTAATCAACGAGCTAGTTTATAAGAGAGGCATAACTAGCAACTTCCTTTTTGTTTATTAAACACACATGTATTAACGTTTCCGTATTAATACAATTATAGCATGTAAAATAAACATTTATCATAAATAAGGAATACGATAATAACCACTTTATTATTGCCTCTCGGGCATATTCCCTTCATTGGAGTCACTAGCAACTACTTGGCCAAGATAGCTACTAACAACGGAGAGCATGCAAGATCACAAACAACACATACATGATAGAATCATAAAGACAAAACCATTAATCAAACCAACATAATAATCTCAATATCCATCGGATCCCCGCAAACACAAGATGCATGATTACAAATAGATTAGATCTTGATCATGAACGGACCTCACAAGATCTATACATGAAAGCACAAAGGAGGAGATACAACCATCTAGCTACTACATGGACCCATAGTCCAAGGTGAAACTACTCATGCATCATACCGAAGAGAAGGCCTCCGGGATGATCTCCCCTCCGGTAGGGTGTTGGGAAGAACTTCAGATCCCCCGGTCCAGGGACGATGGTGGTCGCGGCTACAGATGGTTTCGTGGATATTTGATCGGGTATCTAGGGTTTCTACATCGGGGGCTTCTTATAGGCGAAGGGGAGGCCGAGGAGGCGACCAGAGGGGTCAAACCCTACCTAGGCACGGGCCCAACCCTGGCCGCGCCTAGGGGGTGGCAGCCCTGGATCGCCCCCTCGTCTCTCCTCTAGACTTCGTATTCCCCACAGAAAGATATTGACTTTGGCTTTTGTCCCGTCCAATTCCGATAATATTGATTTTCTGCCTTTCTGGAACCAAAAACAGAAGAAAACAGGCAACTGGCACTGTGGCAACTTGTTAATAGGTTAGTTCCAGAAAATATATAAAAACACCTCAAAGTGTAGATAAAGCAAAGTAGATACTAAACAAGCATGGAACATAAAAAATTATAGATATGTTTCCGACGTATCAAGCATCCCCTAGCTTAACTCCTGCTCGTCCTCGAGTAGGTAAGTGATAAAAAGAATAATTTTGGAGGTGACATGCACCATCAAAACCAAGATCAAACCATTTGCAAGCATTGAAAGCTAGGATCAAAGAACTCTAAACATGTGCATGAAAGATGGAGTTCTAACAATAAGACAAAGTAACTATGCATGCAACATGAAAGGCTACAAAGAAAGATCATGAATAACATGCATTGAAAAATGTTTGTTTGTTTCACATACAGAAAACATAGCATAGTGGCAATCAGCTTGTCCCTCATAGAGTAGCAAATAGATGCATAGGACACCTTCAAAGTTCACAAGGGTGACTAGAAACAAATAGCACAAGAACAAGTAATATCACAATATGCATCAATCAATAAGTTTTGGGACACTGCACATAGAACTAAGAATGGCAACTATGCTCTCTTAATGGTACCTAAGGGTAGAAGGTGGAGACTCAATAGTGGTGGAAGAAAGGCCTTTATAAAGGAAGCAGGGATTTCAAGTTTCAAAAAGAGCTTCCAAAAATTATGGTATTTGTTAGCTTTCAGCCCTCATTGCCCTATCATAAGCATCTTGAAGTGATTAAGGTTAAAGTGAACAAAATATGGAGTATATGCTTGACAAAGTATAAGTTGGCAATCTCAAGTCCCTTGAATACGAGGGCCACACCTCATGCTACTCAACTTTAGTCACCTGTAAGTTCTTGTCATTATAAGTATTTGCATATCATAGAGAACCGCCAACAGGGTACCCCTTGCACATGGTACAGGAGCTATCCCATAACCAAAATGACAAGGCAAGCAGACAATGAGCATCTCAGCGATCTTTTTATTTACTATATGCATAGCTTTTTATTGAGGATGCTTCGTAGATAGCTCACTATGGTGATGCTACAAGTTTCCACCAGGATTAGGCATGGCTTAGGCTAGCGGCCCAGGCGTTTTTCTAACACAAAATACAAACTCCATGGACTTACAAGTTCCCTCTTTATTTCACACCGGTGACATCCATAGACAAAAGAGCATGATATCAACTGAGTACAAAGTACAAGTGCAATGTTGAAAATGTTCCCCGTGATAGCACGGTTCTGCTAATTCCAACATATAAGTGCAAGCATATACAACATAGACGACACAACGGTTCAAGATTATTAGGGGCAAAGAATATAAAGTGTGCCATCAAGTTTGTGAGGGATTTAATCACCAAGTTTTCACATAACAAAATAGTTTTTAATTGGAAGATAGCTGAAAACAAGAATATACTTGGAGTGGTGTAACACACCATGCATAGGATTTTATGGTGGACACTTTGGAAAAACTTGGTTTCTTGGGAGTTGGAAGCATGAGTAGAGCTTACTCATACAAGTGGAGGCTCGCAAAAGACTGGGAGCAACCAACTAAGAGAGCAATAGTGGCCATAATCATGCAGAGCGACAAAACATTACTAATCAAAGCATAGAGTGGTACTACAAGTCAAGGACTAAATGATTATAGAGGCTATGGTGACTTGTCATAGTCATAAAATGGCGTGAGAATGTGCCAAGTCAACCCAAACAAAGCATCAAAGGAGAATACCACAATACTATGCTTTTGGATGCTAAAACAACGCATAATTTCTTCAAGGCACACTAAGCAATCCCAATTGTTTGGAACGAGACATGCTACAGCAATAATCACTAAGCATAAGGTCAAAACAACACCTAGAATGTCATGCTAAAGTCTAAGTCACAGTAAATGCAAGATCCTCTTGCACTTTCAAGCAGGAACTTCCTACTCCTGTCCAACACCAATCAACTTATTTGAAACAACACAGCGAGAACGGGGGCCCAAACTACTTTATTCAAGCAAACTAAACAACCTAAGCAAAGCAAACGAAAACTAAGACGCTCCAAGAATAACACAACTATGCATGAAACAATAAAAACGAAGTGTCTAGAAAGACCTGAGCTTTTTAGTGATGAATAAGGGGATGCCTTGGGCATCCCCAAGCTTTGACGCTTGTACCTCTTGGATATTTCTTGGGGTTACACCATGGTGGCATCCCCAAGCTTGATATTTTGTCCATTCTTCATCTCATTACATCATTCTCTCTCTACACCTGAAATTTTTTCCTTCATACAAAACTTCACACAATCTTCATTAGCAACATTAGTTTATTCAAAAGATATTAGACCTAAGGCATGTTCGAGATATGCCCTAGAGGCAATAATAAAAGTCGTTATTATTATATCTTTGTGTTTATGATAAATGTTTACATTCATGCTATAATAGTATTAACCGGAAACATTAATACTTGTGTGATTTGTAAACTAAATTAGAGTCCCTAGTAAAGCCTCCTTGTAATACTAGCTTGTTTGGTTAATAGATGATCGTGGTTTCCCGATCATGAACATTGAGATGTTATTAACTACAAGATCATATCATTAGGAGAATGGTATGATGGACATACTCCTATAGATAAGTGTAGCATTAAGATCAAGTCATTTCAATAGTTCATTTGCTATAAGCTTTCTGATACATAATAACCTAATTCCTTCAACCATGAGATCATGCTAACCACCATCACCGGAAGGATGCTTTGATGAAATCAAACACCACTTCGTAACTAGGTGGCTATAAAGGTGGCATTGAGTGTTCGAAAAATATGTGTTGAGGCACATGGATCAAGAGTGGGATTTGTCCATCCATATGACGGATAGATATACTCTGGGCCCTATCGGTGGAATGTCATCCAATTATATTGCAAGCATGTGACTGGCTCACAAGGGATCACATATCACGGTAATGAGAAAAGAGTACTTATCGGTAACGAGGTTGAACTAGGTATGCAGAGAAACCGACGATCAAACCTCGGATAAGTAAACTATCGTGAGACAAAGGGAAATTGGTATCTTATGTAAGTGGTTCATTTGATCGCAAAGTAATCGTTGAAATATGTGGGATCCATATGAATTTCTAGATTCCTCTATTGGTTATTGATCGTGGAAGTGTCTCGGTCATGTCCGCATAATTCACGAACCGTAGGGAGACACACTTAAGGATTCGATGTTCTTTAGTAGATATGGAATGTAAGTAGGGAGACCGAATGTTGTTCGGAGTCTCGGATGGGATTCGGGATATCACGAGGAGATCCAGAATGGTCCGGAGAATAAGATTCATATAAGGAAAGTCCGATTCCGGAGTTCGGGAATGATTCCGATGTTTTCATCGGAGAGGTTCTAGAAGGGTCTAGAAGGTTCACCGGACCGGAAGGGGAATGGTTCATGAATGTGTCATGGTTAAGTGGAATGATTGGATCAGGTCCTAGGTCACATGGTTGGGCATTTGCGAGAGATAAATAAAGATCTAAATTGAAAGTCAAAAGGCAGGTTTAAAAAGTCAAAATGGAAAAATGGTTTCCTAGTGGAAGAAGGATGGAGTCCTTCCTTCTCTTCAACTTGGGTTTGGGGAAGGATTCAAACTCCCCTCTCCCAAGATGCCCTTCCTCTCATAAATAGAGGGGAAGGGCTGCCCCAAAGCACCACAACCATCCCTCCCCACCTTGCACCGCCGCCGCCGCCGGCCCGTCGTCGTCGCCCTAGCCGCCGCCGACTCCACCTCCTCTTCTCGGCCTTCTAAACCTAGATCATCGGAAACCCTAGATCCACCATAACTCACACCGGCTTAGGCGAAGCCCTGCGGGATCTTCCCTCTACTTCCGACACCACGCCGTTGTAGGGGTTCGTAGCATGGAAAACAAAAAATTTCTACCGCATGCACACAAACAAGCCAAGATCTATCTACTAGATTGTAGCAACGAGTCGATAGAATCACTCACCCTCGAAGATTCCAAATCAGTTAACGAGAGAAGATTCCCGTGGGTGATGTAGTCGTACACTTGCCGATCTCAAGATCGCGTAGATGCTCCTTTCGGTGCTGCGTTCCGGCAGCGCTTCCGCAGTCGGTCACACGTTTGGTACTCGATGAAGACCTTCCTCTCCCTTGTTACAGTAGGCACCGGAGGTTGTAGTTCTCCCCTCCCGATTCTGGCAGCACGACGGCGTGGTGTCAGAAGTAGAGGGTAGATCCCATAGGGCTTCGCCTAAGCCGGTGCGAGTTATGGTGGATTTAGGGTTTCCCGGTGATCTAGGGTTTAGAAGACCGGGAGGAGGAGGAGGTGTCGGCGGCGGCTAGGGCAGCGGCGACGGACCAGCGGCGGCGGATGGCGGCGGAGGCGAGTGGCGGCGGCATGGCGGCGAGTCGGCGGAGGCGGCGGTGGCTCAGGTGGAGAGGGGCTAGGGCTTGTGGTGATGGGGCAGCCCTCCCCCTCTATTTATGAGAGGGGGGCAGCCTTGGGAGGGGTGGTTTTGAATCCAAACCCAAACCCAAGTTGGATTGAGAGAAGGACTTGTTTCTTCTCCCACTAGGAAACCATTGTTCCAGTTTGACTTTCAATTTAGAGCTTTAATTCTCTTTTGTAAATGCCAACACCAAGTGACCTAGGATATGATCCAATCATTCCACTTACCCATGACACATTCATGGACCATTCTCCTTCCGGATCGGTGAACCTTCTAGAACCTTCTAGAACCTCTCCGATGAAAACATCGGAATCTTTCCCGAATTCCAGAATCGGACTTTCCTTATATGAATCTTATTCCCCGGACCATTCCGGATCTCCTCGTGATATCCCGGATCCCATCCAAGACTCCGAACAACATTTGGTATCCCTACTAACATTCCATATCTACTAAACAACATCGAATCCTTAAGTGTGTCTCCCTACGGTTCGTGAATTATGCGGACATGACCGAGACACTTCCACGATCAATAACCAATAGAGGAATCTAGAAATTCATATGGATCCCACATATTTCAACGATTACTTTGCGATCAAATGAACCACTTACATAAGATACCAATTTCCCTTTGTCTCACGATAGTTTACTTATCCGAGGTTTGATCGTCGGTTTCTCTGCATACCTAGTTCAACCTCGTTACCGATAAGTACTCTTTTCTCATTACCGTGATATGTGATCCCTTGTGAGCCAGTCACATGCTTGCAATATAATTGGATGACATTCCACCGATAGGGCCCAGAGTATATCTATCCGTCATATGGATGGAAAAATCCCATCTTGATCCATGTGCCTCAACCCATACTTTCCGAACACTCAATGCCACCTTTAGAGCCACCCAGTTACGGTGTGGTGTTTGATGTCATCAAAGCATCCTTCCGGTGATGGTGATTAGCATGATCTCATGGTCGAAGGAATTAGGTTACTATGTATTAGAAAGCTTATAGCAAACGAACTAATGAAATGACTTGATCTTTTATGCTTCGCTTATCTATAGGAGTATGTCCATCATACCATTCTCCTAATGATATGATCTTGTTATTAATAACATCTCAATGTTCATGATCGAGAAATCACGATCATCTATTAATCAACAAGCTAGTATTATAAAGAGGCTTTACTAGGAACTATAATTTAGTTTACAAATCACACAAGTATTAATGTTTCCGGTTAATACTATTATAGCATGAATGTAAACATTTATCATAAACACAAAGATATAATAATAACCACTTTTATTATTGCCTCTAGGGCATATCTCCAACAGTCTCCCACTTGCACTAGAGTCAACTAATATAGATTACATGGTAATATACCGAACACCCATGTCGGTTTGGTGCTGGTCATGTTTTGCCCTCGGGAGAGGTTTAGTCAACGGATCTGCCACATTCAGATCTGTGTGTACTTTGCAAATCTTTATGTCACCATTTTGGACATGCTCTCGAATAGCGTGAAAACGTAGCTTGATATGCTTCAGCTTCTTGTGTGACCTTGGTTATTGCGCATTGGCTATGGCGCCCATGTTATCACAATAGATAGACATTGGGTCCAGCATACTTGGAACCACATCGAGCTCTGTAATGAACTCCTTCATCCATATCGCCTCTTGTGAAGCTTCCGAAGCAGCTATGTATTCCGATTCAGTTGAAGATCTCGCCACAACGCTTTGCTTTGCACTCCTCCAACTAACTGCTGCACCATTCAAAGTAAATACGTATCCAGATTGTGATTTAGAATCATTCGGATCGGTGTTCCAACTAGCATGGGTGTAACGATTAACAACGAGTTGTTCATCACCTCCATAAGAAAGAACCATATCCTTAGTTCTTCTCAAGTACTTCAGGATGTTTTTGACCGTTGTCCAATGATCTACTCCTGGATCACTTTGATATCTGCTAGTCAAACTAACAACATATGCAATGTCGGGTCTAGTACTTAGCATGGCATACATAAGAGATCCTATGGCTGAGGCATAGGGAGTCTTACTCATCCTTTCTCTATCTTCTGCCATTGCGGGACTTTGAGTTTTACTCAAGGTCGTATTGGGCAACATGGGCAAGAACCCTTTCTTGCTATCTTCCATTCCAAACCTCTTTAGTACTTTGTCCAAATATGTACTATGTGACAATGATATTAGGCATCTCGATCTATCTCTATAAATCTTTATGCCTAATATGTAAGCTGCTTCGCCAAGATCTTTCATTGAAAAACTATTATTCAAATAATCTTTGACACTATTAAGAAGGTCTACATCATTCCCAGTCAATAATATGTCATCTACATATACTATTAAGAATGCTACAGAGCTCCCACTCACTTTCTTGTAAATACAAGCTTGTCCATAAGTTTGTATAAAACCAAAGCTTTTGATCACCTTATCAAAACGTTGATTCCAACTCCGGGATGTTTGCTTCAATCCATAAATGGACCATTGAAGTTTGCATACCTTGTTAGCATCTTTAGGATCGACAAAAACCTTTGGGTTGTACCATATACAACTCTTCATCAATGTCTCCATTGAGGAACGCCGTTTTGACATCCATCTGCCATATCTCATAATCATAATATGCAGCGATTGCTAACATAATCCGGTGAGAAAGTCTCATCATAGTCAACTCATTGAATTTGTCGAAACCCTTTTGCGACAAGTCGAGCTTTATAGATAGTAACATTACCATCAGCATCTGTTTTCTTCTTGAAAATCCATTTGTTCTCGACAGCCTTCCGGCCATCCGGTAAGTCCACCAAAGTCCATACTTGGTTTTCGTACCTGGATCCAATCTCGGATTTCATGGCTTCTTGCCATTTATTGGAATCTGGGCTCATCATCGCTTCCTCATATTTCGCAGAGTCATCGGTGTTGTCCACCAACATGACACTCATAACGGGATCATACCAATCTGGAGTGATACGAGTTCTCGTTGACCTGCGAGGTTCTGTAGTAACTTCAACCGAAGTTTCATGATCAACATCATTAGCTTCCTCTTTTATTGGTGTAGGCGCTACAGGAACTACTTTCGGTGTTGCGCTACTCGCAAGTTCAAGAGAAGGTTCAACAACCTCGTCGAGTTCTACTTTCCTTCCAGTCACTTCTTTCGAGAGAAACTCCTTCTCTAGAAAGGATTCATTCTTGGCAACGAAGATTTTGCCCTCGGATCTATGATAGAAGGTATACCCAATAGTTTCCTTCAGTTATCCTATGAAGACGCATTTTTCCGCTTTGGGTTCAAGCTTGTCGGGTTGTAACTTCTTTACATAAGCTTCGCAACCCCAAACTTTAAGGAACGACAATTTAGGTTTCTTCCCAAACCATAATTCATATGGTGTCGTTTCAACGGATTTAGATGGTGCCCTATTTAAAGTGAATGCGGTTGTTTCTAATGCATAACCCCAAAATAATAGCGGTAAATCTGTAAGTGACATCTTAGAACGAACCATACCTAAGAGAGTTCGATTACGACGTCCGGACACACCATTACGTTGTGGTGTTCCCCGGGATGTTAGTTGTGAAAGTATTTCGCATTTCTTCAAATGCTCGCCAAACTCATAACTTATATATTCACCTCCACGATCAGATCGTAGAAATTTAATCTTCTTGTTACGTTGATTCTCAACCTCACTTTGAAATTCCTTAAACTTCTCGAAAGTTTCGGACTTATGTTTCATGAAATAGATATACCCATATCTACTCAAGTCATCCGTGAAGGTAAGAACATAGCGATAACCACCGCGCGATGCTACACTCATTGTACCACACACATCGGTATGTATAATTTCCAATAAGTCCGTAGCTCGCTCCATCATACCAGAAAATGGAGTCTTAGTCATTTTACCTATCAGACATCCTTCGCATCTTTCAAGTGATTCAAAATCAAGTGATTCAAGAAGTCCATCGGAATGGAGTTTCTTCATACGCTTCACTCCAATATGACTAAGACGACAGTGCCACATATAGGTCGAGTTATCACTCAATTTCAAACGTTTAGCTTCAAAGTTATTAATGTGTGTATTACCACAATCGAGATTCAATAAGAATAGACCATCTATCAAAGGTGCATGTGCATAAAACATATTACTCATATAAATCAAACAACCATTATTCTCGACTTAAACAAGTAACCGTCTCGCAATAAACATGATCCGGATATAATGTTCATGCTCAACGCAGGCACCAAATAACAATTATTTAAGTATAAAACTAATCCTGATGGTAGATGAAGAGGTAGGATGCCGACCGCGATCACATCAACCTTTGATCCATTTCCAACATGCATCGTCATCTCGTTCTTCACTAGCTTTCGTTTATTCTGCAGCACCTGTTTCAAGTTACAAATATGAGCAACCGAACCAGTATCAAATACCCAGGCACTACTACGAGTACTAGTGAGATACACATCAATAACATGTATATCGGATATACCTTTCTTCTTGATGTTGCCGTTCTTCAAATCCGCCAAGTACTTAGGGCAATTCCGCTTCCAGTGACCCTTTTCCTTGCAGTAAAAGCACTCAGTATCAGGCTTAGGCCTAGCCTTGGTCTTCTTCGCCGGCACGGTAACTTTCTTACCGCCCTTCTTGAAGTTTCCCTTTTTCTTAGAGTTGCCTTGCTTCTTGAATTTGGTGGTATTATTGACCAACAACACTTGGTGCTCTTTCTTGATCTCCACTTCTGCAGACTTTAACATGGAGAAGAGTTCGGGCAACAACTTGTCCATGTTTTGCATATTGTAGTTCATCAGAAAGTTCTTGTAACTTGGTGGTAGTGATTGGAGGACTCGGTGAATCCCCAAAGCATTAGGAATCACTATACCTAAGCTTTGGAGCTTGTTTGCGTGCCCAGACTTCTTAAGCACGTGCTCACTAACGGAGCTGCCCTCTTCCATCTTGCAGTTAAAGAACTTTTCAGAGACCTCATAACTCTCAACTGCCGCGTGAGCCTCAAATATCATTTTGAGTTCACGGAAAATATCATGTGGGTCATGGTTCTCAAACCTTTTATGAAGCTCTAATTCCAAACCATATAATATAGCACACTGAACTTTGGAGTACTGATTCTTTCGAGCGAGGAAAACATTCTTTAACTCATCGGTAGCATCAGCTGCAGGCGGGTTACCTAGCGGTGCATCCAGCACATAGGTCAAATTACCAGCATTGAGGACAATCTCAAATTGCGGAACCAATCCGCGAAGTTGCTTCCATTGTTTTTCAACTTCTCTTTCTCTAGGAACGCATTAAAATTGATGGTAGGGACCGCCATTGATTTATAACATATTTGCAATAGTTTAGACTAAGTTTATGACAAATTTAGTTCTAATTAATAGTTAAATTAATCTAGGTGAACTCCCACTCAAAACAATATCCCTCACATTGTTTTAGTGATCACACGAACCAAATTCACCACATCAAAACCGATCATCACGAGAGTTGATGTAGCTTCAATGGCGAACAATCAACATGTTCATCATATCTTATATATGACTCATGCTTTACCTTTTGCTGATCCGTGTTCCGAGACCATGTCTGTACATGCTAGGCTTGTCAAGATCAAACCTTAGCTTCCGCATGAGCAAATCTGGCTTGCTCATGTTGTATACACTTGCAGAATCTAACACACCCGATCATCACGTGGTGCTTCGAAACAATGAGCTTTAGCAACGGTGCTTACTAAGGATGAACACTTTAAAACTTGAAATTATGTGCTTGAGGGATCATCTTATAATTCTACCATCATGAACTAAGCAATACAAGATGCATAAAAGGATTAACATCACATGCAATTCATAATATGTGATATGATATGGCCTTTCTTCTTGTGCTTCCGATCTCCATCTTCAAGCACGAACATGATCTCCATCATCACCGGTATGGCGTCAAGGTCAATGGCGCCACTTCATGGTTGTCGTCCACCAGCATCAACTATTACAACTACTTTGAATAGACACGCAGGTCTTAACGGAATTTAAAAGACAACCATATGGCTCCTGCCGGTTGCCAACTTACAATAAGGAACATTGCATACATCATATATAATCACAATCATGGCCATATCACATCACAGCACACCCCTGCAAAACAAAGTTAGACGCCTCTAATTTTCTTTGCATATTTTATGTGGTTTGGGGCTTTTAATAAGTGTCGTTCTAACTTACGAACAAGAACCACAAAGTTTATGTTTGAACTATCAAGTGCCTCTTGTAAATTGAATCTATACTATAATGGGAGAGACAGACACCCGCAAAGCCACTTATGCAATACAAGTTGCATGTTAAGCGTGGAGCAAGTCTCATGAACGATGTCATGTAAGGTTAGCCCGGGCCGCTTCATCCCATCATACCGCAAGATGCAAAGTACACAAAAAGTAATTGATAATAAAAGCACCATCGCCCACAATGACCATTGTGTTCTACTCGTGCAACAGATCTACATATAGACACGGCTCTGATACCACTTTAGGGGTTTGTAGCATGGAAAACAAAAAATTCTACCGCATGCACACAAACAAGCCAAGATCTATCTACTAGATTGTAGCAACGAGTCAATAGAATCACTCACCCTCGAAGATTCCAAAGCGGTTAACGAGAGCAGATTCTCGTGGGTGGTGTAGTTGTACACTTGCCGGTCTCAAGATCGCGTAGACGATCCTTCCGGCGCTGCGTTCCGGCAGCACTTCCGCAGTCGGTCACACGTTTGGTACTCGATGAAGACCTTCCTCTCCCTTGTTCCAGTAGGCACTGGAGGTTGTAGTTCTCCCCTCGCGATTCCGGCAGCACGACGGCGTAGTGTCAGAAGTAGAGGGTAGATCCCGCAGGGCTTCGCCTAAGCCGGTGCGAGTTATGGTGGATTTAGGGTTTCCCAGTGATCTAGGGTTTAGAAGACCGGGAGGAGGAGGAGGTGTCGGCAGCGGCGATGGACCAGCAGCGGCGGCGAGTGGCGGCGGCGCGGCGGCGAGTCGGTGGAGGCGGCGGCGACTCAGGTGGAGAGGGGCTAGGGCTTGTGGTGTTGGGGCAGCCCTCCCCCTCTATTTATGAGAGGGGGCAGCCTTGGGAGGGGTGGTTTTGAATCCAAACCCAAACCCAAGTTGGATTGAGAGAAGGACTTGTTTCTTCTCCCACTAGGAAACCATTGTTCCAGTTTGACTTTTCAAACTTCCCGTTTGACTTTCAATTTAGAGCTTTAATTCTCTCTTGTAAATGCCAACACCAAGTGACCTAGGATAATATCCAATCATTCCACTTACCCATGACACATTCATGGACCATTCTCCTTCCGGATCGGTGAACCTTCTAGAACCTTCTAGAACCTCTCCGATGAAAACATCGGAATCTTTCCCGAATTCCAGAATCGGACTTTCCTTATATGAATCTTATTCTCTGGGCCATTCCGGATCTCCTCGTGATATCCCGGATCCCATCTGAGACTCCGAACAACATTCGGTATCCCTACTAACATTCCATATCTACTAAACAACATCGAATCCTTAAGTGTGTCTCCCTACGGTTCGTGAATTATGCGGACATGACCGAGACACTTCTCCGATCAATAACCAATAGAGGAATCTGGAAATTCATATGGCTCCCACATATTTCTACGATTACTTTGCGATCGATTGAACCACTTACATACGATACCAATTTCTCTTTGTCTCACGATAATTTACTTATCCGAGATTTTGATCGTCGGTATCTCTGCATACCTAGTTCAACCTCGTTACCGATAAGTACTCTTTTCTCGTTCCCATGATATGTGATCCCTTGTGAGCCAGTCACATGCTTGCAAGCTAATTGGATGACATTCCACCGAGAGGGCCCAGAGTATATCTATCCGTCATATGGATGAACAAATCCCACTCTTGATCCATGTGCATCAACCCATACTTTTCGACCACTCAATGTCACCTTTATAGCCACCCAGTTACGGTATGGTGTTTGATGTCCATCATACCATTCTCCTAATGATATGATCTTGTTATTAATAACATCTCAATGTTCATGATCGAGAAACCACGATCATCTATTAATGAACAAGCTAGTATTATAAAGAGGCTTTACTAGGGACTCTAATTTAGTTTACAAATCACACAAGTATTAATGTTTCCGGTTAATACTACTATAGCATGAATGTAAACATTTATCATAAACACAAAGATATAATAATAACCACTTTTATTATTGCCTCTAGGGCATATCTCCAATAGCCATTGTGCTGCCGAAATCGCGAGGAGAGAACTACAACCTCCGCTGCCTGCTAGAATAAGGGAGAGGAAGGTCTTCATCGAGTACCGAACGTGTGACCGACTGCGGAAGCGCTGTCGGAACACAGCGCCGGAAGGATCGTCTACGTGATCTTGAGATCGGCAAGTGTATGACTACATCACCCACGAGAATCAGCTCTCGTTAACTGTTTTGGAATCTTCGAGGGTGAGTACTCTAATCGACTCGTTGCTACAATCTAGTATATAGATCTTGGCTTGTCTGTGTGCATGCGGTAAAAAAATTTTGTTTTCCATGCTACGAACCCCTACAAGGCAAAGGTTTGGAACAACAAAACTTTTTACTAAACACACAAGATACAGTAGCAACTCCTTCAAAGAGCTCAATTCCCCAAAAGAGAACTAAAAAAGGAATCAATAAGAAGCAAATGCAAATAATAGCAGAAATCTGTTAAAACAGACCAGCAGGTAGAAACCGATTTTTTCGAAACTCTTCGGTTGCTCAAATCAAAAGGTGTCGAACTAACGAAAGTTAGCTAACATACTGGAAGATTTATTCGCAAATTATCAGCTCAATACGAGTAACAGATACTCCTCACGATTTTTTTTGGTGGAGGACAGAAATCTGTTTTGGGACAGCAACTCCCCAAATCTTACTTCCCTTTCATTAGAGCTCATTCTTGGCACAAAAAGAAAACAAAAAGGATAAGGAGATTTTATTACTGAAGTAATAACTTCCAAGACTCAAGGAAACTCTTGTGTTATCTCCCAACAAGTACTTTTCTTTAACGCCTTTAAGTTAGGCATGATAATTTGAGAAGATGCTCTCATAAGAAATATGAATTGAAGTCAAAGAGAGCATAAAGAAGCAAATTCAAAACACATTTAAGTCTAACCCACTTCCTATGCATAGGAATATTGTAAAGAAACAAGTCATGAAAGCACAAAGCAACAAGCATAGGAAAGCAAAACAAGTGCAACTTCAGGATTTTCAACATAAAGAGGGGAAACTTAATATAATTGAGATACACAACACCATGTTTCCCTCTCTCATAATAACTTTCAGTAGCATCATGAATAAACTCAACAATATAACTATCACATAAAGCATGCTTTTCATGATCTACAAACACATATTTTTTATCAAGCTCAAAAAGAGTGGGATTAAAACCTTCAAACCCACTTTTAGCAATTTTATAATAAGGTAACTGATCATTCAATGTAGGACCATCATCTAGAGCTTTATCATAAATATTTTCTAAGCAAAACTCCTTAGTACCATGCATTTCAAAGTTAGGCACAAATATAGGATTATCATAGATAACAAGAGCATAAATATTATCATAAGTTTTACCCATAGCAGATATTTCAAAAGGATCCACGGGAACATAACATTCATCCTCCTTTGGTAAGCATGGGGGACAGTCAAATAATGTAAGGGATCAAGAGTTACTCTCATTAGAAGGTAGGCATGGGTAGATCCATTGTTTCTCCTTTTGTTCATCACTATCCTCCTCTTTTTCATCTAATGAGCTTTTAGTTTCAGAAATTTTCTTCTTCCATGGGCTCCCGCAAGGCATTAGTCTCTTCCATCTGTGGAAAGCATCTATTAAAATATTCAGGAATATAGCTATTTTCTTCCTTATAATTATCAAAGCAGAATTTAAGTATCTCATAAACCTCGCATTCATAAGGTGCATCATCAGTATTTTCAAGCAAAGTGGCAAGTTCAAATGCACCCTTGAAGGCAATAAATTCTTCAATTTGTTCCACATCATCAAAGTCATAATTTCCTTTAACATAAGAGGATATGGTAACATTATCATTATACTCACATTGAAAAGGCAGGTGTTTATACCTCCTATAGCAACAAGATTTATCAAAGCAATAAGTAACATTATAAGTGGAGCACATCTCTGCAATAGTATTCAACTTATCAATTTGCTCCCATAAGTGTTTCCCTTTTTGTGACAAACGGTGTTCCTTATAATAATACTTTTGTTCTTCCGTGAACCCACCTTGCCAATAATAACTAGTTTCAAAGAAACCATCCATTGATAGAAAGCATGACCAAGCAAGGCAATAACAGACCAGCAACTAGAGCAGGAACTAATTTTTTTTTGAATAAAGAAAGCAAACCAAACTAGACTAATTTTTTTTGGGTTTTTTGAAAAGAGTCAAACAAAACCAAGCAAAAGAAACTAAGCAAACTAAAAACAAAGTAAAGAGAAAGTAAGTGGAGGACTCCCCTTGTGAAGACGTCCTTAGCCTCCCCAGAAACAGCGCCAGAAAGTCTTGATGCGTGCACCTAGTGTTGTCGTGGGACACTTCGTTGGAACCCCAAGAGCAAGGTGTGATGAGCACAACAGCAAGTTTTCCCTTAGTAGAGACTGAGGTTATCGAACCAGAAGGAGGAAGGAAATATCACACAGGTGTTGCAAACAACGTGGAGACCTGGACAACACAAACTCAAGACTTTGTCCCAACGAATCAGTGAGGTTGTCAAGCTCACCGTTTTGCTATAACAAAGGATTAACTGTATGGTGTGAAAGGTAATGGTTTGCAGCAAGTAAACAAGTAACAATGGAAGATGTATCAATGGTAAAGATTGGACCGGGGTCCATAGTTAACTAGAGTTGCTCTTCTTAGATAAAGAACATGGCATGAAGGGTAAACAAATTACATCAGGGCAATTAATATGAACTGAGCAAGGCATAACAATGCAATACTAGTCAGAAAGATCCTATGAGATTTGATTGGGCAATACAACAAGATACATAGACCGCCATCCAACTGCATCTATGACTAGAAGTACACCTTCAGGTTATCATCCGAACCCCCTCCAGTATTAAGTTACAAGCAACAGACAACTGCTTTAAGCAAAGTGTGTAAGGTAAACAATCCACTTGTTCCATGAACAAGAGACCATTGTTTTCTCACTAGTGGCAACATCACATCTACAACCAAAGAGATTTCTGTCACTTCCCTTGGAAACTAGAGGCATGAACCCACTATCGAGCATAAATACCCCCTCTTAGAGTCATTAGCAACTACTCGGCCAAGATAGCTACTAACAACGGAGAGCATGCAAGATCACAAAACAACACAGACATGATAGAATCATAAAGACAAAACCATTAACCAAACTGACATAATAATCTCAATATCCATCGGATCCCCACAAACACAACATGCATGATTACAAATAGATTAGATCTTGATCATGAACGGAGCTCACAAGATCTATACATGAAAGCACAAAGGAGGAGATACAGCCATCTAGCTACTACATGGACCCATCGTCCAAGGTGGAACTACTCACGCATCATACCAGAGAAGAAGGCCTCCGGGACGATCTCCCCTCCGGTAGGGTGCCGGGAAGAATTTCAGATTCCCCCCGATCTAGGGACGATGGTGGCGGAGGCTACAGACAGTTTCGTGGATTTTTGATCGGGTGCCTTGGGTTTCTGCATCAGGGGCTTCTTATAGGCGAAGAGGCGAGGCTGGGAGGCGACCAGGGGGCCCACACCCTGCCTAGGCGCGGGCCCACCCCTGGCCGCACCTAGGGGGGTGTGGCAGCCCTGGCTCGCCACCTCATCTCTCCTCTGGACTTCGTGTTCCCCACGGAAAGATATTGACTTTGGCTTTTGTCCCGTCCAATTTCGAGAATATTGATTTTCTGCCTTTCTAGAAACAAAAACAAAACAAAACAGGCAACTGGTACTGTGGAAACTTGTTAATAGATTAGTTCCAGAAAAGATATAAAAACACCTCAAAGTGTAGACAAAGCAAAGCAAAGTAGATACTAAATAAGCATGAAACATCAAAAATTATATATACGTTTCCGACGTATCAGCCAGACCATGGGCCAAACATTTATGGGCCCGAACAGTAGGGCCCAAAGTATATGGGTCCGGCTCGAACAGTACATGGACATACAGTAACGGGCCGAAATGTTTACGGGCCAAAGCGGGCTAGCCAAACGGGCCAATTCCGAACAGTGCGAGGCGAAACAGTAACGGGCCCGGATATTTATGGACCGCGCAAACGGGCCAATTTCAAACAGTGCGTGTGAAAATAGTAACGGTTCAGAAAGTTTACAGGCCGACCACGACTGCACCCGTGGGCCCATTTGTAACAGTGCATATCAAAACAGTAATGGGCAAGATCTTGTTGGGCTTTCTTAATGGGCTGGCCCACTTAATAATTAGCAGGCCTTAGCTAGGCTTGTCTTTTACCACGGTTTTATTGTCAGTTAACGGTGTTAACTGGTCGTTAACGATGATCACCATGTGACAGTTTTTATGACGTCAGCAGTCAACGCGGCTGGCGAACACTTCTACGACGGAACGACTTTTCATGGCTGAAGGGTGCGATCCGCCACGGTCAAAAAAAAAACGTGATAGATTTATTTGTGACGGGGCTTTTACCACGAAGGACATCTGTCGTAGAAGACTCTTCAGCCACGAAAAACAGGCCTTCAACCATAAAAATCGTCTGTTGTAAAAGGAGATTTTTCTTGTAGTGGATGCCGGCCCTCTGCCCACTCGCTGACACTGGACCTCCGCCCGTCGGCCCTCTTCTCGCACGTTGTCATCGTCTCTCTGCAGGCTCATCTCCGCTGGCCCTCCGCCCGCCATCAAATTACCTCGTGCTACCCTCTCCCTGCCTCTCTCTGCAATGCTCCACCTCTATTTTTGGTACCACCGCCTTTGTCCCCCGGTGTGTTGCCCCCGCCTCCCTATGTCCCCAACCCTACTTCCCGCATCCTCCTCCATGGCCCGAGGGCTCCCGCCGCAGTAGCCTAGAATCCCACCTTTGTGTGCACTGCATCGTCTACTGGTGCTCTTTCCGGTAAGCCCTCCCCTTCCGCCAACTTCTCTAGGGGACAGGAGCCCCGTTGGACGCGCTTCGGCGACGGCGGGTGTCTCCCCATGGCGCTCTGCCATGGTGTCGCTGGTCGAGGCCGTGGATGGCAGCGGTACGGCGAGGTTGTTGAATTTTTGCTATAGAGGGTTGTGCTATATTTTTCTTGCTATTTATTATTATTGGGTTTGCTACTTTGATGTTCTCGAAGTGCTAAGTAATTTTCCCTATAATAGTATAAAGATTTTGATAGGAGATTTGTTTTTCCTACATACATTTATATTTTTTTTCTACAACGGTTCTATGTTTTTGCTAGGATAGCGTAATTTTTTTGCTATAAGATCTTCCGGCGAAAGTCCCCGACAATGTCTCCGAGTTTTCTGTATTAGTATAAGTTTTTGCTACAACGGTTTTGATGTTTTGTTCCAGTAGTGTAGAGTTCTTGCTACAAGGTTTCCAGCCAGGTTTCCTGGCAAAATTCTCTGATGATGTCGGGTTTGCTACCAGGGTTTTGGTGATGTCTCCGACGAAGTCAGTTTTTCTTTTTTTGCTACATATACTAAATTTTTTTCTACATACATTTTGTTATTTTGATAGAAAATTGTTTGCTACACAGTCTTCGGCGAGGTCTACCAGCGAGTCTCCGACGAGATCGGATCTGCTACATTAGGACAACATTTTGCTACAGAGTCTTCGACGAGTCAGTTTTTTTTGTTATATTTTTTGGAGCGAATTGGCAAAAACGGGAAATTTTGAGCAAAACCGGGTCAGCAAAACCAAGATTTACGCGCTATTTTGAGCACACGTGGCACACTGGGACCCGGGGATCAGGGGTAATTATCCCCGGGGTGACTCGTAGTGCTCCCCTTTTTGTTTGGGCAATGCTAGGCGTCCCTCGGGGGATAAAAAGTTTCCATCCTCCGGGTCCCCAGCCGTCGGATCGGTCCAGATCTGCGGTCAAATCTCCTTTCCGTCGGTCCATCCCGCTTTGGTACAACTAGTCCCGCTTTTGCTATACATAGCAGAAAACGGTTCGATCCAAGAAAATAAAACAAAAAAACCGTCTCGCCGGTGACCTCGCCGAAGACCTCGTCGGAGACCCTGTAGCAAAAAAGTTATGCTAATATAGCAGATCCGACCTTGCTGGAGAATCGCCGGAGACTTTCGCCAGTAGACCTCACCGGAGACCGTGTAGCAAAAACTTTACTCTATTTTAGCAAAATCATAAAAGGTAGGTAGCAAAAAAAATTAGCAATTGTAGCAAAAAAAACGACTTCGCCAGAGACATCGCCGGAGAATTTGTAGCAAACATTTATGCTAATGTAGAAGATCGGATCTCGTCGGAGACGTCACTGGGACTCTCGCCGGAATTCATAGCCAAAATTTATACAAAACACACTGGTAGCGACGTCGTTGACCCAAAGTCGCAAAACCGTATGCGGTCGGTAGCAATGATGTACACTCATGGTAGCAAAAAAAAGCCTCACGCCGCGGGTAGCAACGGTGTACATCCAAGGTATCAGAGCCTTTGATAGCATCACCGTACAGCGATGGTATCAAAAGCCGCCCGCCAGGTCAGTGGGTGCCATGGCCATGCCGGTGATCTCTTCACGGAGACAGCCTCTGTCGTAGCAACTCACGACTCCTAGATAGCATCGACATTGCCAGGGGCCATGGCTGCGGAAATCGTCTTCGTGGTCGCAGAAGGTTCGAGGGAAGCAACGGAGACCACAACTCGCCGCAACGGGGAGCACCACCAGCCCATGCAGCACCACCACCGGTGGCGGCGACATGACCAAGACGGAGCGCGTACAACACTCCATGGCTCCATGGGGATAGGAGGTTGGCGTACGAAGAGAGGCTGGTGTTGATGGAGGTGCTCGGTGCGAGCGGAGGAGAGAGCGGAGCGGCGCGGGCGCGGCAGCGCAGCGGTGGCGCAAATCGCAGGGCAGCAGCACGGCGGCAGCGCAAATCGCGAGGCACGGGCATGGCAGCGTTCGTGCGAGCTACAAGGAAAAGAAAAGAAAGAGAAGCAGCAGGCAGTAGGCCCATCCCACGCGCGTCACCTGACCCCATCCACCCGGGGATAAAATCACGGGATCCCTGGTGGAGGGGTATCGTTTTCCCTTTTGTTTCCAAAATTGTCGGGATCGGCAGGATTTGGATCGGGCTACTCCATGGGCAAGTAACCGAATACACAGATTTGGCCAGACAGGGATTAATCCCCGGCCAGGCTGACCCACGGGTATTGGGGAGGATTAGGCTGCGATCTCGGCCGGAAAGGGGCTAACCGACCAAGGCCTTGGGCCAAAGAGGAGCACAGATTCGGTGGTATGGAAACCCCGGCGCCCACGGTTTGCGCGGCAAGACACACACATTCCATATGAATCTGTTGGAGTCCGATGTGGTTTGTGGACTCGATCGATCTTCTCGTGTAAGTGTTGATCTATAAATATAGACCTGAACGAGTATTGAAGGGCAAGCAAGAGAGGCACAGGACTTGGAGCGAGTTCGTGTTACGGCCAAAAAAGAAAAAGAAGAAGCAATAATGTCGAGGTCGGCGGGTGGG
The DNA here is from genome assembly GCA_916181665.1 of Avena sativa. Taxonomy (NCBI): domain Eukaryota; kingdom Viridiplantae; phylum Streptophyta; class Magnoliopsida; order Poales; family Poaceae; genus Avena; species Avena sativa. Next base: position 386,060,361 of record OV702297.1, on the reverse strand, counting down.
CAGGTCCACTACGACTACGATACACTGTTGGGGACTTATGTATCGCGCTCCGCCGGCGACGGGCAACGTGATAATAATAGCAGCGGTATGTCTGCTTCTTGGTTAATGCTAAACAACGAGGAGATGAAAGTTGTGGCCTACATCGGAGCATCGGCAGCTTTGTGTTGGCTAGCGTGGAGATACTACCGACGTAAAACATGTCTGCGCACGTACGGCCGGGACATGACGGCATCTGCTCCAAACATGGATCCTGTGATCGGCCGTGATGACGAGATCGACCGTCTCGTCTGTATCCTCTGCCGCCGGACCAAGAACTGCGCCGCACTCGTAGGCGCGGCAGGAGTTGGCAAGACAGCCGTCGTCGAGGGTCTCGCTCAGCGCATCTCCGCCGGAGCAGTTCCAGCTGCGCTCGCTGGGGCGCGGATCGTAGAGGTCGACTTGGGATCAATGGTGGCCGGAACAGTGTACCGTGGGATGTTCGAGGAACGCATGAAGAACGTGATAAAGCAAGCAGAGGATGCCAACGGCAAAATTATTTTGTTCATCGACGAGATGCACATGATCCTTGGTGCTGGGCGGGGGCAATACACGGACACCAGCACAGATGGTGCCAACTTGCTGAAGCCAGCGTTGGCCCGTGGTCGCATCCGCTGCGTGGGTGCCACTACTTACGACGAGTTCCGTACATATGTCGAGAAGGATGCCGCGCTCGAGCGTCGTTTTCAAAAGGTGCACATTGAGGAGCCAAGCATGGAAGCTACCATTAAAATTCTGCAGGGGCTAAAGACACGGTACCAAGGCCACCATGGGTTGGAAATCCAAGAATCTGCCCTTGTTGCCGCCGCACAGCTCGCCGGCCGCTACATCACTGATAGGAAATTTCCTGACAAAGCAATTGATTTAATTGACGAGGCATGCGCCACAAAAAAGTTACAGGTGGTCCACAACATCGTCAAAGAAGCGAACATAGCAAGGATGCAAACTGGCAGCGAAGAAGAAGTACCCAAGGAATTATTAGTTGGTCCGGAAGATGTTTCCCGGGTAAATAAAGCATGTTTTCCTTGTCACATTTGCTCCAATTGCTTTTAACAATTCAATTTAATGTGCTTGCCTGTTGTCCCTTTTAGGTTGTCAGCCTATGGAGCGGGATTCCTGTCACTAAGCTTGATCAAGAGGAGAAGGACAAATTGATCCATCTAGGAGATAGATTGCATGATCGAGTAGTTGGCCAAAATGAAGCGGTCAATTTGGTGTCACAGTCATTGCTACGTTCTAGGGTTGGCCTTCGTCAGACGGGGCGACCAATAGGCTCTTTCCTTTTTTTAGGCTCGACCGGCGTTGGAAAGACCGAGCTTGCGAAAGCTCTCGCTGAGCAACTTTTTGGGAGCGAGAAACTATTACTTCGGTTTGACATGTCTGAATACGTTGGAGCTGGATCTGTTTACCGTCTTATTGGAGCTCCTCCAAGGTTTGTATATCATCTAAGCCTATCATATAATATTTAGTCTTTTTGATTGATTCGTTTTAACTAATCTTACTGTTTCTTTCTTAAAGCTATCTTGGCCACGAAGATGGTGGCCAACTGACCGAGAAAGTCAGAAGACGCCCATTTAGTGTCATTCTTTTTGATGAGGTTGAGAAGGCAGATCCCTCGATATTCAATATATTTCTTCAGCTCTTTGACGACGGTATGTTAACCGATGGCAAAGGCCGGACCGTGGATTTCAAGAACACCATCATCATCATGACCTCTAATCTAGGAGCAGAACACCTAGTATCAGGAATTGCCGGCGAAAACACGATGAAGATTGCACAGGGTCTTCTTATGAAACAGGTTTGCATATTCCAAACTACAATGCAAAGACCAAAACATAGATATGCTTTGATTATCACACATGTATATGCTTGCGATGCAGGTTTAAAAACATCGACCCTTTAATCGTCGATGTAGTAAACCACATATATGTCATGTCAAAAGATGCAATATCAACCTACCAAACCCATGTTCTGGACTCGGGTGCCTGAAGATCCTCTAGGTTTCGTAATGTTTTGGATGAGAATCGACGCAGGACTAAAATCCAGATTAAAAGATTCCATATTACAAAAGGTGAATTTGTTGATGCTCTAAAGCCTAATGGTGAGGTTTGCCAAGCTTTGATGGGTTTGTGTTCAGTTGCAATTATGTTGGACTGGGACTGCAAATCCAAGATCATACTGAACCAATCTATCATAGTGAGTATTATCATTTTATTCGTGTTATTTCAACTTATTTAAGAATTCTCAGTCTAATCCATCTCTAAAATCTATCTGTGTTCTATTTTCTTTATTGTTTCAACAGGCAGAATTGCTAAAAGATGGACCTAAATGTGATCATAAGAAGATTGCAGCTAAGATAGCTAAACTTCCTCTTGACCAAATAGAGCATGTATATACATCTAGCTATATATTACCTATCATCGTACCATCAATTTTCTAACGGTGATTACTAATTATTTTATCCTTATTTATTCAAGATCTATCTACCTATCCTGAAAAACAAGCATTGGATTCTAGCTGTTGTCGATAGTTTGAATGAAATCGTGGAGCTTTATGATAGCCTCTTTGTTGTTGTCGAAGGCCAACACCCTTACAAAGATCTATGGGACAATCTGGTAATTTTACTTACATCTATTTTTCATTTCTGTTCAATTCACAAATTTTCCATGTCACCTCCGTTATATTTTGTGTACATTTGGTAGGCTGCTAATCTGCGTGAAGCATCCTGCATTGCCAGATGAAAGTCCGTATACATTGATTCTTTTGATTGCAAGTATCCTCCGAATAGAATACAAACTATAATGTAAGATTGTGTACACAAATCTTTTTTTTATATGTCAACTGTGATCTTTTTCCAAAGCTGATGATGTACCTTTTTATTTTGTTCTCATCCACGACTGCGGATACCACGTCATCCAGATGATAGAGTGTCACAAGTCCGAAGATATTGTTGAGTATTCCAAGGTATATTATCATTTCTGCACTGCAATAAGTTTGTTTCCCAATTTACATATAACATTCTAAGATAACTGTTTTGTTTCCTTGATAATTCCAATACAGAAACCGACAATGTTGCCATACAGGAAGTAGTCTGGCCCATACTCTGTTTTACCATAGATTCAATGACCTCAACCCCTTGAGGCCAAACCTTCGCCCAGAATCCCCTTGATAAACATGCAGAATGATGTCATTATGTATAAAGTCAACCATCGTTTTGATGTAATAGATCTCCTATGGGTTCTGCTAGATACTACCCTTCTGAACATTTTTACCTCCCATGGTTACCGCCGCTGACTTGTTAAAATACGTCATATGATCGAACCTTTTATCATGTGTAGTTTACACACTGAATCCTTTGCACATCTCTGATATGAATCTAAGACTCTACTTTAATCAGTGCGTACTTTTTCCTGTTAAGTAACAACTATATATAACGAATAGTTCTAGACAAATTATGATAAGTTTGCTGCACCACTTTTTTATCTTAGTTATGCTATCATTTTTTCCAATGTGCTTGATTATGACTCAGCTTAAGCTTTACCTCATAAATTAATACATTACAGATTTTTGTCAATATCATACAAATTGCTCTAAAAAGGTATGAAATTAACTAGATTCTTGTTTAAACTCTTTACTATAAATTAACCTCCATTTAGCTAAACAGTATTCATTTTTCTAATTCCACTATAATTATTCAAATAGGCTTGACATAGGTTTTGACAACGATTGTAACAGTAAATCGAACACAGATTGGTAAATGTGGCATTCATGGTTTCGTGAAGGTTTCAACAAAGATTCATATAATCGGAGTTTCGCACTGAATTCATGCTATTAATGATCGAGTGGTTCTACAGTACAACGAGCAACGCGGATTCATAGAGGTTTCATAGAGGTTTCAGAACGATTAGAACGGTAGAAGCCCGCTGTGTGTTTCGGGTAGATTCTCATCGGTTTCACAATGTTTTCAAAGTGAACCATCAACGACAAAATTAAATCCAAGAAACCAAAGAAATAACCAAATCAAAGAAATCGTAGAAAAAATTGGAACCAAAAATATTTTGATTTTTTTTTACAAATTCGAGCTGATTTGTAAAGATTGTAGCGAAAATTATATTGTTATATCTAAATTTGAAATCATATTTAGTGTATCACAATTACAATTAGGAAAAAAAAATCTCACTAATATTGTTATATCTAAAAATATCGATTTTTTTAAACAACCAGGCATGAACCAAAAAATTGATAATGTCCGTAACCACCTTTTAAATAAAATAATGGCTGAACGATTTTCGTCAACACCTTTATTAGTCATACTGGTTATTATTGTTCCACGTGTTCAGAGCCTTTGACGGTATACGGTGGGAACATGACAGAGAAGTCGAGAAGACCCACCCTTAGACGATATTTTCACTAGATTTTACAAGTCATTGGTAGAAACGAAGCGACGCAATTAAATCAGTGCAAAAAAACACGCCAAATTTCCCTATAAGAACACTCATCGAGGACTAGAAGTCACACTCCTCCATCTCCTTCCTCATTCTGCACATCCATTCACCATGGTTCGGAAGCTTGTTACCACCTGGGCGATGCTTTGAGACCGCGCTCCTCCTCCTCCGCTGGCTCCAATCCACCCGTCTTCTGATGAAGAAGATGAGGAGAGGAACCTGGAGGACGACCCCGACAGGGATTCGTCGGAAGATGAGGTAAACAAGGAGGAGGATTTGAGGCAGCCTCTCACGACTCCTGAGCAGTAGGCTCTTGTGGAGTCTTTCGAGACCGAAGAAGATCGGAAGAAAATTTTGGCACATGATGAGAGGATCGATGACTTTATCCTGCGCAAAGTCAGCGCGATGAAGCATCCCGACGCTTCATGGCGGAGGAGCGTCAAGCACTGAAATCCCTGCTAGCAGAAGGTGAAGGTAGCCAGGCCGTGCTGCACGCGATTCAGGCGAAGGAGGATGCCGAAGAGGTCGCCAGCGCAGGAGATTCGAAGCGTCGTCGCGTCTAGTTCTCTGGATAGATTCGCCATCATGGACATGAACTCCGGAAAATGAGGGGCCAATATATAGTTAGGCCTGCTCATGTTTTTTATAAATCAGCACATGATCTATTCCATCTAGTATTGTATGGCACTACTATCGTAAGATCTTTTATTAATATATGAAGAATGTTTGTTAATCTTAGTTTTCCCTATGATTTTCTGTGATTCAACTTTTGTCATTGATTTTTTAGTTTGAAACCGTCGTTAAACTGATGAGAAACCGGCGTGAAATACACAGCGGGCTGCTACCAGTACAATATGTTTGAAACCTCTACGAAACCTCTAACAATCCTTCGTGTTCTTTCTACTTTAGAACCTACCAATCATTAATCGCATGAATTCAATTTGAAACACAAATTGTATGAATCTTTGTTGAAACATTCACGAAATCATTTATGAAACATTTTATCAATCGTTTTTTGATTTACTATTACAATCGTTGTGAAACCTCTATGAAACCTCTGTGAACAATTTCTTGCTACTATTAGAACAAATCAAGAACTAACCATATGAAACCGCTGTTTAACACACAGTATATGAATCTTTTGTTGAACCATTTATTTAAAGTGATTGAACTTTGTAAAAACAAGAGGAAACCGCTTGAGCGGTCCTAATTCTTTCCACATTGCATCAGTTTAGTCCCTAAACTTTGAAATGGAACATCGAGGTTCCAAATTTTTGTTATGTGCTGCACGGCAGGTCCTTAATCGCTCTGACTGGTGATACGTCCAAACCGTATCTACTCTCTCGAACACTTTGCTATTATTTTTCCTCTAAACTTGTGTGATTTGGATACAACTAACACTGACTGACGCTGTTTTCAGCAGAATTACCTTGGTGTCTAGTTTTTGTGCAGAAAATGAACTATCAGGAAAAATCCCGGAAAATATGCCAAAAATTATATTTCACCAGAAGATCCACGGAGCAAGAAGACGAGAAGGGGCCTGGGGGGCCCACGCCCATGCCAGGCACGGGCCCACCACTGGCCGCGCCTAGGGGGGATGCAGGCACCCCTGGCACCCCCTCGGCCTCCCTATGCGCCTATAAGTTGCCTTTCGACCTAAAACCTGAGGAGGGTTCGATAGTTTTCTAGAAAGAGTTCTGCTACGCCGCCGCCATCAGAAACCAAGATTCGGATCCAGAAACTTCGTTCTGGCACCCTGCCGGGACGGGGAATTTGGAGAGGATCATCGCCATCATCATCACCAACGCATCTCCATCAACCATCCATGTTTCCCTCATCCATGAGTGAGTAATTCTCCGTTGTAGTCTTGGGGATGGTAGGGTTTGGATGAGTTCTATCATGTAATCGAATAAGATCTGTTAGGGCATAATGCCTACTATCTCTATTAGTGCTATTTGACTTAGTTGCAACTTGTTGTGCTTAATGCTTGTCACTAGGGCCCGAGTGCCATGATCTCATATCTGAACTTATTATTGAATCATTATGATAGTATTGTTTGTGATCTTATCTGCAAGTTGTGTACACATATCATTGTCCGGATACAAAGGCCCCAAAGTGACAATATTTATGTGTTCACGGAGTGTTAATGCTTTGCTCCGGTGCTCTATTAAAAGGAGCACCTTAATTGCCAGTAGTTCCCTAGAGGCCCCGCTGCCACGGGCTGGCTGGACAGAAGATGTTGTGTAAGTTCTCATTGCGAGCATGTATGACTATATTTGGAGCACAATGCCTAGGATTGTTTAGTACTTGGATGCTTGTTATTATTTATCTGCAATGCCATGGATATTGAAGTTACATGTTTAGACTCGTCCATGCAACGCCCATCCATCCATCCATATGCCTACCGCACTCGAATCCCATTGTTTACCGTTACTGTTACTATTGCTCTTGTTGTTGCTTTGTTGTTACTAGTACAAACTGTTGCTACTCATAAATTCCTGTGAGCAAGAAGTATTTCCAGGTACAGCTGAACTGATAACTCAGTTGTTAAGGCTTGCAAGCATTCTTTGGTTCCCCTTGTGTCGAATCAATAAATTGGGTAATACTACTCGCGAAGACTGTTGCGATCCCCTACACTTGTGGGTCATCAAGAATATTTTTGGCGCCGTTGCCGGGGAGCATAGCTTTATTTGTAAGTTCACTTGGATCTATTATTGGTCACTGCTACTCCTTTCATCATGGGGAAGACTCGTGATAGAAAGTTCCCTATTTTACCATCCACTACAAGAAGAGGTACAGTCCTAAACACCTATGCTGCTCTTGATTCACCGTCTGTTATAAGTAAGCTTGTTACACCACCACCACATACTCATGATACACACTACTACTACTGCTGAATCTGAAACTGCTTTTGATACTCATGATGTTACTTCTACTGTGCTTGATGCGAGCGGTTCATTAGGTCCTTTTCTAGATGCTACTATGGCTAGCCTAGGAAATACCGAAACTCCTAGTGAAGACATTGTTACACCTGTTAGCTCACCTGAGTCTAGTGAGAGTTATGATATTAATGATGGCTATATTGAGTTTACTGATGAATTTGTTAAAGAGTGCCAAAACACACATGATATTAATGATGGCTATATCCTTGCTAGACGCACCATTTTTCCTAAGTTGTCATCTGATCCTAAGTTTGCCACTTCTCCCATTGATATTAAAGATAAAGATTATGATTTCTCTCTTGATTTGTCCTATTTAGATATTGTTGAGAAAGAACCTTTTTGTGGGACTGAAAATGAGAGTGTTGTGGCTCATATGAATGAGCTTTCTTCTATGAGTGCTTTATTCTCTGATGATTTTAAGTTGCACAAGTACTTTGTTACTAAGATCTTCCCTTTTTCACTAAAGGAGAAGCTAGGGCTTGGTTTAATAGATTACCTCCTGGTTCCATTGGTAGTCCTGATTGTTTGATTGCTTCTTTCTTTCAGAAATATTTTCCTCCTAGTGCTAGACATGCTGCTTTGCAGAGACTTTTTGATTTTAAACAGGGAGAAGAAGAGAAATTGCCTGACTCATGGACAAGGTTCTGTGCCTTGATTCATGCACATCTTTGATGTCCATTACCTAAGAATGAGCTTCTTGATATTTATTATAATGGACTAACTGATGATTCTAGGACATACCTAGATATCTTTGTTGACTGTGTTTTCAGGAAAAGAACTCCTACAGCTGCTGAAGAATTAATGGCTAAAATAAGCAAGAATTATGATAATTGGACTTCAACTGAGCTAAATACACCTAAGCCTATTACTCCTGAACCATATGTTCCTGAACTAGTTCCAATACCAACACCAAAGAAGAGGGGAGTAATTGCATTAAATGATGAAGTGATGAAGGAAGCTAAGAAATGTCTAAAGGAGAAAGGTATTAGATCTAAAGATGTAAAGAATCTACCTCTTATAGAAGAATTATGTAAGCCAATTTCCCACTCATCTACTATTGAGGTACACTCTCTCCAACACTTTGATGAAGGTGACATTCCTTATGGTAAGCCTCCTGATCAATGCTTAGAGGAACTTGAAATTTTTATTGTTAAACAAGGTAATTTTAATAAACAAGTTCAGAATCATTTATTGGAAAACTCTAGAGCTATTAAAGAGTTGAAAGATATTGTGTAAAGAACTTCTAATGATATTAAAATGCTTCATAAACACTTTCAAATGGTTCAAACCCAACTTGATCAACTTGCTAAGGTACAAAATGATATGCTAGTTAATGCCTTAGGAGATAAACATGCTTATGGAATTAGAACTAGGAGTGGTATAGCTACTCAAGATCCTTTATATCCTGAAGGACACCCTAAAAGAATTGAGCAGGAATCCCAACAAGTAGATAGTGGTAGCCCTCGTAAGAGAAAGAAAAAGAAACATAGAATAGTTGAGGAACCACTTGAACCTGCTGCAGATCCTAATAGTATATCTGTCTCTGATGCTGAAACTGAGAGTGGTAATGATAAAAATGATGCTCCTGATAATGAGGGAGAAGTTGAGGAAGAACCTGAAAGCACACTAAGAACACTAGGTACACTAAGGAAGATGTTATTGCTAATAAACATGGTAAGGAGAGAGAGAACCTTGGGTGCAGAAACCTATGCCTTTTCCCGGTAAGAAACACAAGTCAAAGGAGGAAGAACGCTACAACAAGTTTTATGAGTGGATGAAACCTTTATTCTTGCAAATTCCTTTGACTAATGCTATTAAGTTGCCTCCTTATTCAAAGTATATGAAGGATATTGTCTCTAATAAAAGGAAGATTCCTAATGAGGAGATTTCTACTTTGCTTGCTAATTACTCCTTCAATGGCAAGGTTCCAAAGAAACTTGGTGATCCAGGTATACCAACTATTCCTTGCTTTATTAAGAACAATTATGTTAGAACTGCTTTATGTGATTTGGGAGCTGGAGTTAGTGTTATGCCTTTTTCTCTCTATAAGAGACTCCAGCTAGAAAATTTGATACCAACTGATATATCTTTGCAAATGGCTGATAAGTCAACTACTATTCCTATTGGTATATGTGAGGATGTTCCTGTTCAAGTGGCTCATAATTGCTTGGTTTTAACTGGTTTTGTTGTGCTTGAAATGTCGGAAGGTTGCCAAAAGCTATTGCCTGAATTCCATTGAAAATGTTGAGAGCATTAAGGTTGGAGAAATATATTGTTCCATTCCACAAGAAATTTTGAAACTATTATGATTGCGACCATTGCTATCAAACTTGAGGTAACATAATCACTTAGTGGAATACAAAGTTTTGTCTCATATAAGATTGTTTTGGTAACAAGACTTGATCAACCTTGTTAAGAAAAGGATTTTAATGAACAAAATAATGTTTTCACTCTGGTTATTCTTGCTTTCTTTTACTTTTCTCCTTCCTAGTTTTTGCTTTAGCTCTTGTTAGCTAGTTGTTTGCTTGTTAGAGTGTCTTAGAAGTTCTGTAGTTTGGTTTTTGTTTGCCTTTGCTTCTTCTGAAAAAAGTCAGTTTCTACGAGAAAATCAATTTTGATACACTGAAAATTGGCCAAAAATAAAGTTTCCCAAAAAATCCCAGAAAATTCAAAATAAATTTCTCCTCGAAAAAAGGGCTGAGGGACACCTAGAGTGACCCAGGGGGCCATCCCAGGCCACCACACCCATGGTAGGCGCAGACTACCTAGGGGTGGCGCCTAGGGGGGTTTGCCCACCTGGGCCCCACCACTACTAGGAAAACGGCTATAGGTAATCAGCACATCCGTGGCTCACATGGTTGAAGTGCCCCACGGCTAAAACAGGCGTGGCTCACCTGTGGGCAATGCCCTACTAGTAACTAGAACAACCGTGGCGCACATGACTATAGTGCGCCACAGATATGTGTGGGCCAGGGCCCTGTTGGCCGCACGCCAAACATCTGTAGCGCACTATAGTCATGTGCGCCACGGTTATTAGTGTCAACCGTGGCGCACATGGGGGGTGCGCTACGCCTAAGCGCATGCCCCCCTCTGCTGTGAAACGGCCACAAACATTTGTGGCGCACTCTGCCTAGTGCGCCACAGGGAGTAGGAATATCTGTGGCGCACATGGCATAGTGCGCCACGGATGTTTCTACTCCCTGTGGCGCACTAGGGCCGTGTGCGCCACGGATGTGTCGATTTTTTTAGGACAGCACTTTATGTGCACATGTGTGACCACGTCCACCACCCCACACTTCACTTTCCCCTTCTTCTTCCTCCTTAGATCTAGTCGGGATCTTCTCCTTCCCACCTCAATTTCTCCACCCATTCACCATTTTTAGCATGTAAAACTTGCTTTGGATGTTACATAAGTAATAGAGGAAGGTCTCCGGTCTCTCATCTCCTTCTCCGGTCGACGCGCGCACCTCTCCTTTCCATCTTTCTCGCGATCGGTCTCTCATATCGGTAAGTTGTCCATGTAAGGATGTGTTCATGTGTATATGGATGATGTGCTCATATGTGTGTAGATGATCGATGCTCATGATGTGTGTATGGAGAGGATCGATGCTCATATATGTGTGTGTATATGGAGAGTATCGATGATGCTCATGCATGTGTGTATGGAGAGGATAATGATATGTTCATGTGTGTATGGATCGGTCTCTCTCTCTCTCTTGTGTTTGTATGTGAACAAGTTTCCATTTGTTTTGCCAAAATGTTGATTCATTTCCATTTTGGCAAGACTTTGGCATTTCGCAAAGGTCCTAATTTTAGGATAGGTCATGCCAAAAATTTCTATCGACCATTGCATGCATGCATTCATTATGTGGTTCTAATAGACTTCAAAATTGTACCGTGTACACCGTGCAGGCAAAAATGGTCCGCATAATGAGCGAAGGCATTGTGGCTAGATTTTTGAAATGTGCGACGGCCGACATGATACGAAATAACAAGACAGATATAAGATGTTTGTGCAGAAGATGCAAACTCAACTGGGTGATCGACCCAGAATGATCCATGGAGAAAACGTGGAGACCTGTTCGATGGCAAATTAGAGACCCGAGGAATCCCAGAGCATAGGAGCAGCGAAGAAGTGGAAGAGTTGCTGAAAAACTGGAAAGATTGTCCTAAGCCTGGAAAGAAGCGAAAGAGGCAGCAACAAGACAAGCCGCTGATGAAGGTATGGAAAACAAGGTCTGTTTTCTGGGAGTTGCCATATTGGAAGTTTATCCGCACGCCTCATAGCCTCAACATCATGCATATCACGAAAAACGTGTGCGAGAGTCTGGTCGCCACCATAATCAACATGCCAGATAGGACGAAAGATGGTTCGAAAGCAAGGCACGACCAGATATGCTTGGGTATCCGGAAGGAGCTTCACGGAGGACGTACTACTCCTGATGATCAGGAAGATGACGATGATCATGAGTCGGAGATGACACAAGGTCGTCGGAAGGATAAAAAGTTCAAGAAGAACGAATATTACTGCCCTCCTTCTTGCTTCACTCTAAGCCAGGATGAGATCAAACAGTTTTTCAAGTTCCTTCTAGGAGTCAAATTTCCTTACGGCTACGCGGTCAAGATAAGGAGATACCTAGACGAGGCGAAGCAGAGGTTCAGTGGCATGAAGTCTCACGACTGTGTCGTGCTAATGACGCAGGTACTTCCGGTCGCACTAAGAGGGATAATGGACGAGCATGTCCGTGAAACGTTATTTGGCCTATGCAAGTTTTTCAACGTCATCTCTAGGAAGTCGATTGGCGTGAATCAGCTCGGGAGGCTATAGGAGGAGATCGTGGTGATACTATGTGAGCTTGAGGTCTACTTCCCACCCGCATTCTTCGACATTATGGTGCATCTGCTGGTCCATGTCGTGGAGGACATCGTACAACTCGGGCCGATGTTCCTCCGCAGCATGATGGCGTTCGAAAGGATGAACAGACACATCAAAGGATACGTTCGCAACAGGTCCCGTCCAGATGGAAGCATAGCCAAGGGCTTTCTGGCAGAAGAGTGCATCTCTTTCTGCACGAATTATCTAGACATTGAGAACCCTGTCGGTCTTCCCGTCAACAGGCACCTTGGCAAGCTCGACGGATCTGGTCACCGAGAGGGTCGTCGCATACTGCATGCAGACTTCGATTTTCGACGCGCAGACTTTGATCGAGCAAACCTTGTCGCGCTACAGCATTTAGAACTGGTCGATCCTTGGGTACAGAAGCACAAAAGGTTAATCGAGAAGAAGTACAGTGACCGGGGCATACAGAGGACGCAGGGAGAAATAATCAAAGAGCACAACTCAGATTTCACGCGTTGGTTTAGGCAGACGCTCCTTGATAATCCCCCGCGATCGCATTCTTCTGACACGGAAAAGATCATATTCACCTTGTCGCAGGGACCGATGCAAAACCTGGTGACCTATCAGGCGTATGATATCAACGGCTACACATTCTACACGGAGGAAAAGGACAACAAGTGTGATTATCAGAACTCAGGCGTAACGTCGGAATTCTACACCGATGACAACGTGAAGGAAAGATTCTACGGAAGAATCGAGGAGATATGGGAGCTCGACTACTGTGTAGAAAAGGTGCCGATGTTCCGTGTCAGATGGGCAAAGAGCGTCGAAAGAGAAGACCGATATTTCACAACCATGGTTATACCCGAAGCAGCCAAATCCAAGGCCGCCGGTTCAAACGTGGCCGCGAAAAATGAACCGTGGGTACTGGCTACCAAAGTGGACCAATATTTTTTCATTACCGACCCGACAAAGCCTAGCCGTGTTGTCGTGAGGAGAGGAAAAAGAAACATTATCGGAATGGATGGAGTCGCCAACGAGCAAGACTTCGACCAGTACGGCGATCCAAAGATTGAAGATGACGACGACTACGATGCAGCAACATACATCACAAGAAGAAAAAGGACAACCCTACCCAAAAAAGGTAGCCCGTTCGAAAGAAGAAACATTAAAGTGTCGGGGCTAAATTATTCAACCGCGACAAAGAAGGGAAAAAAGATTGTAAAACGCTAGCTCAAAAAATATTGTAAAACGCGTGGTCGAAAAAGATTGTAATATTCATGGACAAATTATTATGAAATTTAGTTATATTTTGAATCATATTTGTAACACTTTTATGACATATATCACCACTTTTGGGCATTTTTGGAATATTTAAAAGTATTTTAAAAACAAAACAAAACTTGTATGGCATATATCACCACTTTTGGGCATTTTTTGAAACATTTAAAAGTATTTTTAAAATAAAAATAAAAAAGTGGAGCACTAGGATTCGAACCTGGGTGCTCATAGTTTAGAATAGAGCTAAGGGGCATAACCAGTGGGATAGACAAGAGTTGTTGCTAGAAGGAGCGCTAGACTGTTGTTATAGAGTGGTTAGATCCCAGATAGGCGTAGCGCACTAGCCCGAGTGCGCTACAGACATCCGTAGCGCACTCTGGCATAGTGCGCTACGCCTATCTGGGTTTTATCCACGTCATCGATTCCAATCCCTCATCTCTCTCACACTCGCTCATCCCCATCACCAGCCCGATCGATCCCCTCCGCCGCCGCCTCCAGCCGATCCGTGGAGGAGGACGCCCGCGCTGCTGCCGCTCGTGGAGGAGGAAGCCCGCGCCCGCGCGGCTCGTGGAGGAGGAAGCCCGCGCTGCTCGAGGAGGAGGAGGCCCGCGTCTGCCGATCCGTGGAGGTCACCGCTGCTCGTGGAGGAGGAAGCCGCTGCCGCTCGAGGCTGAGGAGGAGGAGGCCGCCGCCTCGCCCGCGCGCCCGTCATCGTCCTTGTCTTAGAGGTGAGCCTTCTCCCCTCTCTCCCTCTCTCCCCTCTCCACTTCTCTCCCTATCTCCACGGGTTAGGGTTCATGGTCTCTAGCAGTAGCATGGTTCATCTCTGTTTACAGTAGCAAGATCTCTGTGTTGTTCATGGTCTCTAGGTCAGGAACTAGTATAATAGGCAAGATTCTACACAATGGAGTTTCTGTGTTTTTCATGGTCTCTGTGTTGTTCATGGAGTACATCATCCTTTGCTGTTGTTGTTGACACTACTGACAATATAGCAGTAAAAAAAATTGCTGTTGTTGTTGTTGATTGTAATAAGCAATAGTCTACATCATGGTTATGAATGGAGCAATGTAACTTCCATGATTTTTGCTGTTTGTTGTTGACACTACTGACAATATAGCAGTAAAAAATTTGCTCAAGGGAGAGTATGTACAGACAGAGGACAGTACAGACAAGCCATAGATGTGACTGTTCAGGTTTTCCCTCAAACTAAACTAAACTAAAGTACAGTACACATGGCAACAGTATACTTCAATAGTAGTTCCACTGGCCATTGCTAGGTGTGGTGTCTTGTAGTATCTTTTTCCATGGACAGTACATGCATGTTGCACCAATTCTAGGCATGCAAATTCAGTTGTGCAAATCCATGGACAGTACATGCATCTTTTTCCATGGACAGTACATGCATGTTGCACCAATTCTTGTAGTATCTTTTTCTAATGGATGGAGGAGAGTGGACTGGCAATGGCAAGATCTCATTCTTCGATGACTCCATTTGTGCCCTTATTCGGCTTGAAGAAACCATAGCACCCAATCTTCTTTCTGCACCACCAGAACAAAAGGATGAGGGTTTGTTAGATCCCTGAATAAAATGTTTGGCATGATCTGAGTTAGATGCATGTTCTGGTCCCTAGTGGGGAGATGATGATTATATTAGCCGAATCAGCAGTACTCTATATCACTTCCTATCAGTTCCTTGCTATCAGTTATTTTCTTCCTATCAGTACTAGCTGATCCATGGATCCATTCTTGGCTGAACACTAAACACCTAGCTTGGTCCCAGCAGATCAGTACTAGCTGTTGTTTTGCAAGTCAATCTGAAGAGTAGGGAAGAAGAGGGGGAGGAACACTATTTTCGAGTGAGAGGACCGAATGACATTCTGTGTAGCAAGCTTCAGGTTAGGTTCAGAGTAACAAGATTCAGGTTAGGTTTAGGTTAGGTTCAGAGTAGATGAAAATGCAGTAGTAGAACAAAGATATGCAGTAGTTTACATTGCACTCACTAACTCTGAACCTGTGTAACCTGAAGGTTTCATGAAACCAAGTTCCCTTTTTTTACTGATGTATAAGAAAGTGCATTTCCTTTTGGGCATATGGACAACTGTTACACAAGTCCTTATTTGGTACTTATGGAAAACCAGAAATCTGCTTGCTGTCACTTGCTAGTAATCTGATAGTAATCTTCTTACTGTCACTTGCTTCTGTGGTTTGGTCCTTATGGAAAACAAGAAAGAATAGCATGGGTCCTGATAAAAATCTGCTTGCTGTCACTTGCTTCTGTGGTTTGGTCCTGATAGTAATCTGCTTGGTGTCCTTGTATGAACAAAAAGAACAAGTGATTGCTGTCACTTGGTCATTTGTATTCTCATTTGCTTAGTCTGAAGTAGTAAAAGAAAGCTTGGCTTAGTCAAAAGTAGTAAAAATGACAACAAGGATTGTTGTATTCTCATTTGCTTGCTGTCACTTGGTCATTTGTATGAAGCACTTGAAATTGTGCTTGTGCTTGTATATGAAGCACTTTATTATGTGTGTATGCAGGTTCTTGTATGAAATGAGTCACGATTTTTGCCGGAATGTCGATTAACTTCCGTTTCGGCAGAAATCGGGCACTCCTAGTTTAAGAAAATTAGCAAAGGTCATGCCGGATTTTTCCGTGCATTTAACCAATTATTTGTTTTTTATTAGTGCGAAGATGTGTGACAACGACGAGGCTGGATGTTCTAAGCGCATCAGCGCTGAAGGAGAACTCAGACCTCCGAATAAACAATTGACATTCTGGGAGGCGGCCCAACGGCTAGAAGACGATGAAGAATACCATCCTTCGGAGAGCGAGGATGGTGAGATGGAAGACGCGGAGGAAGAAGCCGAAGGAACGGCGGACGATGAAACCACTGATGGCGGCGAGGGCACAGGGAGTGGTAGCAATCCTTCTAAGAAGAAGAAGAAGAAGCCGAAGGACCGGCGCCCGAACACGGTCGGCACGGTCAGGGAGGAAATTACCGAAGTGAGCCCATCAGGGGTTCCTTTGGAGCCCGCCCTTGTCGTCAAAGGGTACGGTGGGCAAGTGGCGGCGATCACCCGGACAACCATCTTGATCAACACCGAGAATCTCCGGCATAAAGATAATGGCCACTTGCGCACACTCCTCTTCGAGAAGCTGCACGCAAGATACAAGTTCCCCGCTAAGTATCAGAACACAAATTATCATGGGAATGAAGTAAACAAATCCTCCCTCACAAAAATGAGCACCGCCCTGGCCAGCTGGAGAACCCGGATAAAGAAGAAGATCTATAAAGAAGGCAAAAGTCTCGAGGAGATCCAGAAGATTGACCCGTAGATCACCGAAGATCAGTTCCGGGAGTTCAAGGAGAGGTGTGAATCCGAAAGAGCCCTGGCCAATAGTAATCGGGGAAAGGTGCTGCAGGCGATGAATATAGGTCATCACCATCTCGGATCTGGTGGATACAGAACCGCGGAGGCCAAATGGAATAAGGAGGACGAAGAGTATAGATCCAAGGGGATAGAAAACCCCTTTGCTAAATTCTAACCCGGGCAGGTTCGAAACTTCATCAGGGCCCGTTACCATGTGGACCCAAAAACCAAACAACTCACCGCGGATCCTGCGGTGAAGAAATTCGAGGAAATTGTGGTAAGTATAATCTAATTACCGCGGATCAACTCGATTGTAATCTAATAGATGATCTAAATGATTCATTGTTACTTCTTCTGCAGGAGGAGGAAATTGTTGCTAGTCATGGATCCCAGGGTTCCTCATCCCAGGGGTCGACGGCGGCCACCCGGTGGGATAACCCTTTTAACAGGGAGATGAACCGGGCCAAGAAAATAGAGCCGGTTACGAAGAAGCCGTCGTTGGCTGGCCGTCTGGCCGGCCTCGGGGGTAATAATTGGGTGGATCATTTTGGTCCACGACCGAGGACGCATGTGGCGCCATCGGGAAGGAGCGAGGAGGAAAACCGCGAGGTTCAAGAACTTAAGGCACAAGTGGCGCGGATCCCGCAGATCGTCCAAGACAACCTGGCAATCACCCTCACGTCCTTCCTGCCTACCTTGGTGGAGTCAATAGCGAACTGGAGTGCGGGTGGTCGAGTAGGGCCGTGCCCGATTCCAAGCATGGTCAGCAACCACTCGAACAACGCGGCGCCGACGAATCAGGCGAACTACGTGTTCATGACTCCGCCCGCTAGCACCACGGCGCCGCAAGTGTTGGTGACTCCCCCTGCCATCACCGTGGCGCCGGAGTACATGTTGGTGCCCCCCTGCCATCGTCGCGGCGGCACCGGAGCTCCAAGCACCCGTCGGTAGGGAGAATACACCGGCGGCCAGCACCGCGCCATCAAGCAGCCCTTTCGTCTCTTGCACGCCCATCGCCGTATGCGATGCGTCGACATTAGCCGATCTCGACGCCATCACGGTAAACAAATTGCTTTAATTACCGCCTTTCATGCCATCTATTTGTTGGAGATATGCCCTAGAGGCAATAATAAATGTAGTTATTATTATATCTTTATGTTTATGATAAATGTTTACATTCATGCTATAATAGTATTAACAAGGAAACATTAATACTTGTGTGATTTGTAAACTAAAATAGAGTCCCTAGTAAAGCCTCTTTATAATACTAGCTTGTTGGTTAATAAATGATTGTGGTTTCCCTATCATGAACATTGAGATGTTAATAATAACAAGATCATATCGTTAGGAGAATGATATGGTGGACATACTCCTATAGATAAGCGTAGCATAAAGATCAAGTCATTTCAATAATTCAATTGCTATATGCTTTCTGATACATAGTAACCTAATTCCTTCGACCATGAGATCATGCATATCACATTTACCGGATGGATGCTTTGATGACATCAAACACCACACCGTAACTGGGTGGCTATAAAGGTGGCATTGAGTGTTCGGAAAGTATTTGTTGAGACACATGGATCAAGAGTGGTATTTGTCCATCCATATGACGGATAGATATACTCTGGGCCCTCTCGGTGGAATGTCATCCAATTAGCTTGCAAGCATGTGACTGGCTCACAAGGGATCACATATCACGGGAACGAGAAAAGAGTACTTATCAGTAACGAGGTTGAACTAGGTATGCAGAGATACCGATGATCATAACCTCGGATAAGTAAACTATCGTGAGACAAAGGGAAATTGGTATCGTATGTAACTGGTTCATTCGATCGCAAAGTAATCGTTGAAATATGTGGGAGCCATATGAATTTCCAGATTCCTCTATTGGTTATTGTTCGGAGAAGTGTCTCGATCATGTCCGCATAATTCACAAACCGTAGGGAGACACACTTAAGGATTCGACGTTGTTTGAGTAGTTATGGAATGATGAGAAAGAGACCGAATGTTGTTCAGAGTCTCGGATGGGATCCGAGATATCACGAGGAGATCCGGAATGGTCCGGAGAATAAGATTCATATAAGGAAAGTCCTATTTCGGAGTTGGAGAATGGTTCCGATGTTTTCATCGGGAATGTTCTAGAAGGTTCCGGAATGTCCGGCACTCTGGAGGGGAAGGGTACATGAATGTGTCATACCAAGTTGGAATGATTGCATCATGTACTAGGTGTCATCGCTGAACAAAATAAAGGGTTTAATCAAATCCTAGTTTGAAAAGTCAAACGCCAATTTGAAAAGTCAAACGGCTATTTTGGGAAGTGGAGGGGAAGGTGGAAACCGAGTTGCGGAGGAGTTCCTCCCCTCCACCGCCGGCCCCCTTGGGAAACCGAGTTGGGGAGGGACTCCCCTCCCCTGGCACGGCCCCTCCACCTATATAAGGAGGGGCAGGGCTGCCCCTCCTAACACACAAGTTCTCCACCCCAAAAACCCTACCCCCGGCGCCGCCACCTCCTGCTGCCGCCGCCTAGGGCAAACCGCCGCCGCCGGCGGCTTGCCCCCTCCTTGGTGTGTCTAAACCCTAGATCACCGAGGGCTCTCTCATAGTCCACCATACTCGCTATGGCTTAAGGCGAAGCCCTGCGAGATCTCCCCTCTACTTCCGGTACCACACTGTTGTGCTGCCGGAATCGCGAGGAGAGTGCTACAACCTCCGCTGCCTGCTGGAACAAGGGAGAGGAAGGTCTTCGTCGAGTACCGAACGTGTGACCGACTGCGGGAGCGCTGCCGGAACGCAGCGCCAGAAGGATCGTCTACGCGATCTTGAGATCGGGAAGAGTACGACTACATCACCCACGAGAATCCGCTCTCGTTAAACACTTTGGAATCTTCGAGGGTGAGTTATTTCATCGACTCGTTGCTACAATCTAGTAGATAGATCTTGGCTTGTTTGTTTGTATGCGGTAGAAATTTTTTGTTTTCCATGCTACGAAACCCTATAGTGGTATCAGAGCCGTGTCTATATGTAGATCTGTTGCACGAGTAGAATACAATGGTCATTGTGGGCGTTGATGCTTTTATTGTCGATTTCTTCTTGTGTACTTTGCATCTTGCAGGATGTTGGGATGAAGCGGCCCGGGCTAACCTTACATGACATCGTTCATGAGACTTGCTCCACGCTTGACATGCAACTTGTATTGCATAAGTGGCTTTGCGGGTGCCTGTTTCTCCCAGCATAGTTAAGATTCAATTTACAACGGGTGATTAACAATGCTAGTATCAATGTTGTGGTTCTTGTTCGTAAGTTAGAACGACACTTATTAAAAGCCCCATACCACGTAAAACATGCAAAGAAAGTAGAGGCGTCTAACTTTGTTTTGCAGGGGTGTGTTGTGATGTGATATGGCCATGATTGTGATTATATTTGATGTATGCAATGTTCCTTATTGTAAGTTGGCAACCGGCAGGAGCCATATGGTTGTCTTTAATTTATGTTAAGACCCGCGTGTCTATTCAAAGTAGTTGTAATAGTTGAAGCCGGTGGACGAGAACCATGGAGAAGCGTCATTGACCTTGATGCAATGCCGGTGATGATGGAGATCATGTTCGTGCTTGAAGATGGAGATCAGAAGCACAAAGAATAAAGGCCATATCATATCACATATTATGAATTGCATGTGATGTTAATCCTTTGTGCATCTTGTATTGCTTAGTTAACGACGGTAGCATTATAAGATGATCCCTCATGCACATGAATTTCAAGTCATAAAGTGTTCACCCTTAGTTAGCACCGTTGCTAAAGCTTGTTGTTTCGAAGCACCACGTGATGATCGGGTGTGTTAGATTCCGCAAGTGTATACAACGTGAGCAAGCCAGATTTGCTCATGCGGAAGCTAAGGTTTGATCTTGACGAGCCTAGCATGTACAGACATGGTCTCGGAACACGGATCACCAAAAGGTAAAGCATGAATCATATAGTAGATATGATGAACATGTCGATTGTTCGCCATTGAAACTATATCAACTCTCGTGATGATCGGTGTTGATGTGGTGGATTTGGTTCGTGTGATCACTAAAACAATGTGAGGGATATTGTTTTGAGTGGGAGTTCACCTAGATTAATTTAACTATTAATTAGAACTCAGTTTGTCATAAACTTAGTCTAAACTATTGCAAATATGTTGTAGATCAATGGCGGCCCCTACCATCAATTTTAATGCGTTCCTAGAGAAAGAAAAGTTGAAAAACAATGGAAGCAACTTCGCGGATTGGTTCCGCAATTTGAGGATTGTCCTCACAGCTGGTAATTTGACCTATGTGCTGGATGCACCGCTGGGTGACCCACCTGCAGCTACTTCTACCGATGAAGTAAAGAATGTTTACCTCTCTCGGAAGACTCGGTACTCCACAGTTCAGTGTGCTATCTTGTATGGTTTAGAATCGGAGCTTCAGAAAAGGTTTGAGAATTCAGACCCACATGATATTGTCCGTGATCTCAAATTGATCTTTGAGACTCACGCGGAAATTGAGAGCTATGAGGCTTCTGAAAAGTTCTTTAACTGCAAGATGGAAGAGGGCAGCTCCGTCAGTGAGCATGTGCTTAAGATGTTTAGGCACGCAAACAAACTTCAAAGCTTGGGTATAGTGATTCCTAATGCTTTGGGGATTTATCGTGTCCTCCAATCACTACCACCAAGTTACAAGAACTTTGTGATGAACTACAATATGCAAAACATGAACAAGCAGTTGCCAGAACTGTTTTCTATGTTAAAATCTGCAGAAGTGGAGATCAAGAAAGAGCACCAAGTGTTGATGGTCAATAAGACCACCAAATTCAAGAAAGGCAAGTCTAAGCAAAAGGGACACTTTAAGAAGGGTGGTAAGAAAGTTACCGCGCCGACGAAGAAGACCAAGGCTGGACCTAAGCCTGATAGTGAGTGCTTTTACTACAAGGGAGAAGGTCATTGGAAGCGGAATTGCGCAAAGTACTTGGCGGATTTGAAGAACGGCAACATCAAGAAGAAAGGTATATCCGATATACATGTTATTGATGTGTATCTCACTAGTACTCGTAGTAGTGCCTGGGTATTTGATACTGGTTCGGTTGCTCATATTTGTAACTCGAAATAGGTGCTGCAGAATAAACGGAAGCTAGCGAAGAACGAGGTGACGATGCGCGTGGGAAACGGATCAAAGGTTGATGTGATCGCGGTCGGCACGCTACCCCTTCATCTACCATCGGGATTAGTTTTATACTTAAATAATTGTTATTTGGTGCCTGCGTTAAGCATGAACATTATATCGGGATCTTGTTTATTGCGAGACGGTTACTTGTTTAAGTCCGAGAATAATGGTTATTCGATTTATATGAGTAATATGTTTTATGCACATGCACCTTTGATAGATGGTCTATTCTTATTGAATCTCGATAGTGGAAATACACATATTAATAACATTGGGGCTAAACGTTTGAAATCGAGCGATAACTCGACCTATATGTGGCATTGTCGTCTTGGTCACATTGGAGTGAAGCGTATGAAGAAACTCCATTCCGATGGACTTCTTGAATCACTTGATTTTGAATCACTTGAAAGATGCGAAGCATGTCTGATGGGTAAAATGACTAAGACTCCATTTTCTGGTATGATGGAGCGAGCTACGGACTTATTGGAAATCATACATACCGATGTGTGTGGTCCAATGAGTATAGCATCGCGCGGTCGTTATCGTTATGTTCTTACCTTCACGGATGACTTGAGTAGATATGGGTATATCTATTTCATGAAACATAAGTCCGAAACTTTCGAGAAGTTTAAGGAATTTCAAAGTGAGGTAGAGAATCAACGTAACGAGAAGATTAAATTTCTACGTTCTGATCGTGGAGGTGAATATCTAAGTTACGAGTTTGGCGAGCATTTGAAGAAATGCGGAATACTTTCACAATTGACACCGCCGGGAACACCACAGCGTAATGGTGTGTCCGAACGTCGTAATCGAACTCTCTTAAATATGGTTCGTTCTATGATGTCACTTATAGATTTACCGCTATCATTTTGGGGTTATGCATTAGAAACAGCCGCATTCACTTTAAATAGGGCACCATCTAAATCCGTTGAAACGACACAATATGAATTATGGTTTGGGAAGAAACCTAAATTGTCGTTCCTTAAAGTTTGGGGTTGCGAAGCCTATGTAAAGAAGTTACAGCCGGACAAGCTTGAACCCAAAGCGGAAAAATGCGTCTTCATAGGATACCCGAAGGAAACTATTGGGTATACCTTCTATCATAGATCCAAGGGCAAAATCTTCGTTGCCAAGAATGGATCCTTTCTAGAGAAGGAATTTCTCTCAAAAGAAGTGACTGGAAGGAAAGTAGAACTCGACGAGGTTGTCGAACCTTCTCTCGAACTTGCGAGTAGCGCAGCACCGGAAGAAGTTCCTATGGTGCCTGCACCAATAAGAGAGGAAGCTAATGATGATGATCATGAAACTTCAGTTGTAGTTGCTACAGAGCCTCGCAGGTCAACGAGAACTCGTACCACTCCAGATTGGTATGATCCCGTTATGAGTGTCATGTTGGTGGACAACACCGATGACCCTGCGACATATGAGGAAGCGATGATGAGCCCAGATTCCAATAAATGGCAAGAAGCCATGAAATCCGAGATTGGATCCATGTACGAATACCAAGTATGGACTTTGGTGGACTTACCGGATGGCCGGAAGGCTGTCGAGAACAAATGGATTTTCAAGAAGAAAACAGATGCTGATGGTAATGTTACTGTCTATAAAGCTCGACTTGTCGCAAAAGGGTTTCGGCAAATTCAAGGAGTTGACTACGATGAGACTTTCTCACATGTAGCGAAGCTAAAGTCTGTGAGGATTATGTTAGCAATCGCTGCATATTATGATTATGATATATGGCAGATGGATGTCAAAACAGCATTCCTCAATGGAGACATTGATGAAGATGCAACCCAAAGGTTTTGTCGATCCTAAAGATGCTAACAAGGTATGCAAACTTCAACGGTCCATCTATGGATTGAAGCAAGCATCCCGAAGTTGGAATCAACTTTTTGATAAGGTGATCAAAAGTTTTGGTTTTATACAAACTTATGGAGAAGCTTGTATTTACAAGAAAGTGAGTGGGAGCTCTGTAGCATTCTTAATACTATATGTAGATGACATATTGTTGATTGGGAATGATGTGGACCTTCTTAATAGTGTCAAGGAATATTTGAATAATAGTTTTTCAATGAAGGATCTTGGCGAAGCAGCTTACATATTAGGCATAAATATTTATAGAGATAGATCGAGACGCCTAATATCATTGTCACAAAGTACATATTTGGACAAAGTTCTAAAGAGGTTTGGAATGGAAGATAGCAAGAAAGGGTTCTTGCCCATGTTGCCCAATACGATCTTGAGTAAAACTCAAAGTCCGACAACGGCAGAAGATAGAGAAAGAATGAGTAAGACTCCCTATGCCTCAGCCATAGGATCTCTAATGTATGCCATGTTATGTACTAGACCCGACATTGCATATGTTGTTAGTTTAACTAGCAGATATCAAAGTGATCCAGGAGTGGATCATTGGACAGCGGTCAAAAAAATCCTTAAGTACTTGAGAAGAACTAAGGATATGGTTCTTTCTTATGGAGGTGATGAACAACTCGTTGTTAATGGTTACACCGATGCTAGTTGGAACACCGATTCGGATGATTCTAAATCACAATCTGGATACGTATTTACTTTGAATGGTGCAGCAGTTAGCTGGAGGAGTGCAAAGCAAAGCGTTGTGGCGAGATCTTCAACTGAATCGGAATACATGGCTGCTTCGGAGGCTTCACAAGAAGCGATATGGATGAAAGAGTTCATTACATAGCTGGGTGTGGTTCCTAGTGCGCTGGACCCAATGTCTATCTACTGTGATAACATGGGCGCCATAGCCAATGCGCAAGAACCAAGGTCACACAAGAAGTTGAAGCACATCAAGCTACGTTTTCACGCTATTCGAGAACATGTCCAAGATGGGGACATAAAGATTTGCAAAGTACACACAGATCTGAATGTGGCGGATCCGTTGACTAAACCTCTCCCGAGGGCAAAACATGACCAGCACCAAACTGCCATGGGTGTTCGGTATATTACCATGTAATCTAGATTAGATGACTCTAGTGCAAGTGGGAGACTGTTGGAGATATGCCCTAGAGGCAATAATAAATGTAGTTATTATTATATCTTTGTGTTTATGATAAATGTTTACATTCATGCTATAATAGTATTAACAAGGAAACATTAATACTTGTGTGATTTGTAAACTAAAATAGAGTCCCTAGTAAAGCCTCTTTATAATACTAGCTTGTTAGTTAATAAATGATTGTGGTTTCCCTATCATGAACATTGAGATGTTATTAACAACAAGATCATATCGTTAGGAGAATGATATGGTGGACATACTCCTATAGATAAGCGTAGCATAAAGATCAAGTCATTTTAATAGTTCAATTGCTATATGCTTTCTGATACATAGTAACCTAATTCCTTCGACCATGAGATCATGCATATCACCTTTACCGGATGGATGCTTTGATGACATCAAACACCACACCGTAACTGGGTGGCTATAAAGGTGGCATTGAGTGTTCGGAAAGTATTGGTTGAGACACATGGATCAAGAGTGGGATTTGTCCATCCATATGACAGATAGATATACTCTGGGCCCTCTCGGTGGAATGTCATCCAATTAGCTTGCAAGCATGTGACTGTCTCACAAGGGATCACATATCACGGGAACGAGAAAAGAGTACTTATCAGTAACGAGGTTGAACTAGGTATGCAGAGATACCGACGATCATAACCTCGGATAAGTAAACTATCATGAGACAAAGGGAAATTGGTATCGTATGTAACTGGTTCATTCGATCGCAAAGTAATCGTTGAAATATGTGGGAGCCATATGAATTTCCAGATTCCTCTATTGGTTATTGTTCGGAGAAGTGTCTCGATCATGTCCGCATAATTCACAAACCGTAGGGAGACACACTTAAGGATTCGACGTTGTTTGAGTAGTTATGGAATGATGAGAAAGAGACCGAATGTTGTTCGGAGTCTCGGATGGGATCGGGATATCACGAGGAGATCCGGAATGGTCCGGAGAATAAGATTCATATAAGGAAAGTCCTATTTCGGAGTTGGAGAATGGTTCCGGTGTTTTCATCGGGAATGTTCTAGAAGGTTCCGGAATGTCCGGCACTCCGGAGGGGAAGGGTACATGAATGTGTCATACCAAGTTGGAATGATTGCATCATGTACTAGGTGTCATCGCTGAACAAAATAAAGGGTTTAATCAAATCCTAGTTTGAAAAGTCAAACGCCAATTTGAAAAGTCAAACGGCTATTTTGGGAAGTGGAGGGGAAGGTGGAAACCGAGTTGGGGAGGAGTTCCTCCCCTCCACCGCCGGCCCCCTTGGGAAACCGAGTTGGGGAGGGACTCCCCTCCCCTGGCGCGGCCCCTCCACCTATATAAGGAGGGGCAGGGCTACCCCTCCTAACACACAAGTTCTCCACCCCAAAAACCCTAGCCCCGGCGCCGCCACCTCCTACTGTCGCCGCCGCCGCCTAGCTAAACCCTAGCCGCCAGCTTGCCCCCGCCTCGGTGTGTCTAAACCCTAGATCACCGAGGGCTCTCACATAGTCCACCATACTCGCTACGGCTTAAGGCGAAGCCCTGCGAGATCTCCCCTCTACTTCCGGTACCACGCCGTTGTGCTGCCGGAATCGCGAGGAGAGTGCTAAAACCTCCGCTGCCTGCTGGAACAAGGGAGAGGAAGGTCTTCGTCGAGTACCGAACGTGTGACCGACTGCGGGAGCGCTGCCGGAACGCAGCGTCGGAAGGATCGTCTACGCGATCTTGAGATTGGGAAGAGTACGACTACATCACCCACGAGAATCCGCTCTCGTTAAACACTTTGGAATCTTCGAGGGTGAGTTATTCCATCGACTCGTTGCTACAATATAGTAGATAGATCTTGGCTTGTTTGTTTGTATGCGGTAGAAAATTTTTGTTTTCCATGCTACGAAACCCTATACTATTACTCTTATGGCATCTCTGACGACGCCGTACATGTTTTCCGCAGACGGATGTTCCTTGCACTCTCTTATGCTACGTGAACAACGAGCTGAGGGATGTTGCCAAGGGTACCATCGTTCAACCCTTGCAGCGCACGTTCCACTCAAGGCCGATGTCAGATAGCATGCATAGGGTTAAAATTAGTCGGGTGCTAAGGGGCTGCGACGACCTGGAACCTCCCATTCAACCCCCAGGAGCGGATGAAGAAGAGCCGTCTGTCCTCAGAACTTGCTTCGGCTTATTCTTGCTATGGCCAAAGAGCATGATCCATTTGGGGACGGCGGGGGCCATCACGCCACAAACAACAACACCGCCTGTCGTGCCAGCGACAAGAGGTGGCAAGGCCCCCTTACCGCCCTCGCCGTCACCTCCACGCGGTGGGTCGGATGATCATGTTGATGATATGCACATGGCACAGGATCCGGCCGAGGACGACGAAGACTGGAATGATCACTTCTTCAGCACTCAGTTTGGCAACGAAGAAGACCTAGCTGGTGGCCCCACAGAGAAAGCCACTATCACCAAGCGTCTGTTTGGTTCTCAGGAGACGCCTCCAGCTTGCGCCTTTACAGAGCCAGCTAATACAACCAACCGGCCCTTTATTCTAAGCCCTGACACACTACATAGGGCGGCCGGTGCTCAGATTGCGGTGCCTGCCCACTCTCCAAAAGGAAAAAAGGGCAGGAAAAGAAAATCTAGCAGCTCGAGCCATGCGGTGGCGTCAACAACTGCGAATCCGATCAGGTTTCGGGACGGGCCACCAAGACCCGAGGGTATTATGTGGAGGATTCATGTGGCGGGTGAGCCCATGCTACCTAAGAATTTGCGGAAGCTCGCCAGTTCGGAACTGCAGAGTGTGCATGACGGTGTGCTGACGATAGAGAGACGCCTTCTATCGGAGAAAGATCCCTCGCACCCGGTATTCGTGGTTAAGGTGCCACCAGGCTTGGGCTTCATCGACAATGCCCCTGCGGATCTGTTCTTCCTGCGGTTCGACGACATCTTCAATATGTTCCACCTATACCCGCTGCACTATACCATGGTCCGTCTGTTCTCTCTCAGCCTGGCCATGCAGATCATTAGAGAGAACACACCGGGCATCGCTATAGTGGACCCCTACTACATGCGTGACGGCTGCTTGGGTTCCCCCACCGAACGACGTATCGTGGCCTCATACCTAAAAAGAATCCTCGTGGCGAACAAGACAAAGGAATACATTCTCGTGCCTTACTTTCCCGAGTAAGTCGTTATTCACTCGCCACCGTCGATTGGCTTTATTAGATCATCATCATTCTTTTTCCAACACATTCCATTTGAATTTTTTGCGCAGAGATGAACACTGCACGCTCATCTCCTTATCGCCGAAGCATTCCCACGCCACGTATTTCGACTCGGGGAGTCTAGAAAAGAATAAAAACTACGACAAGATCAAGGAAGTTCTGGATGATGCTCTCACTGGCTTTGCCTCGACGGAAGGCACCACCTTCGTGCGTACGAAGGTCAAGTTCGGCAGTCACCTCTTCAACCACGTAACGGAGTTCCCCTGCGTGAAGCAGCCGGAAAACAGTAAGAAGGAAGCCTACTACGCACTCCATCACATGAGGGCGTTCCTACTTGACCAGCAGAATTCTACGCTGCTAGATCATCTCAAACAGTGGGCCGAAGCAAAGGCCAAGATCAATGATTCGGATATTAGACAAGAGATGTATCGCATCCGGCAGCAGTTTGGGGCAATCATCTTTCGTGATGTCATGACTTCGGGGGGGATCTTCTACGGAGGAAATATCCCGAATAACCGTGACATAGAAGATCGCCTAGAGATGCAGGGTGACTATAGGAAGTTCATGACGAGACAAGGCGTCCTCCCGTTCCCTAAGCCGAGCCAGAAGGCTTGATGTTGGCCTAGTTGTAGTTACAAACTATAGATGACCTTTGTGTGTGTGTGGACAAGTGTACTTATCTTATTAGGTTTATGAATCATCGCTTACTTATTTTGCTTATTATTAGTATATATCAATCAATGCTTGGTTTTTTTGCTTACTCTTTGGTCCTTTTCTCACTTTGGTCCTTCTTTTT
Organism: Avena sativa; assembly: GCA_916181665.1. Classification (NCBI taxonomy): domain Eukaryota; kingdom Viridiplantae; phylum Streptophyta; class Magnoliopsida; order Poales; family Poaceae; genus Avena; species Avena sativa. The sequence goes on along the minus strand of OV702297.1, from coordinate 386,031,241 downwards.
TTCCTTACTCTTTTTTTGAGAATAATGCCGATGATTGAAATGTCGTGGCACACTATATATGTGAATGTGCTACGATGGGATTGTGAGCCTTGTGATATGCACAAGTCCAGGTCTTGTGCATCCTACTTGGCTCACCGTTCCATCGTAGCATATTCCTGTGTCCAACGACCTATGTATATATATGAGGCATTCTTTTCGAGTTATTTTTGTCTTTTTCGAGAATAATGCCGATGATTGAAATGTCGTGGCACACTATATATGTGAATGTGCTATGATGGGATTGTGAGCCTTGTGATATGCACAAGTCCAGGTCTTATGCATCCTACTTGGCTCACGGTTCCATCATAGCATATTCTTGTGTCCAACGACCTATGTATATATATGAGGCATTCTTTTCGAGTTATTTTTGTCTTTTTTGAGAATATGCCGATGATTGAAATGTTGTGGCACAATATATATGTGAATGTGCTATGACGGGATAGTTAGCCTTGTGATATGCACAAGTCCGGGAATTGTGCATCCTACTTGGCTAACTGTTCCGTCATAGCATATTCCTGTGTCCAACGACCTAGCTAGTTATATATGAGGCATTCTTTTCGAGCTACTTTGGTCTTTTTCGAGAATAATGCCGATGATTGAAATGTCGTGGCACACTATATATGTGAATGTTCTATGATGGGATTGTACGCCTTGTGCTATGCACAAGTCCAGGTGTTGTGCATCCTACTTGGCGTACGGTTCCATCGTAGCATATTCCTGTGTACAACGACCTATGTATATATATGAGGCATGCTTTTTGAGTTACTTTGGTCTTTTTCGAGAATAATGCCGATGATTGAAATGTTGTGGCACACTATATGTGAATGTGCTGCGATGAGATTGTTCGCCTTGTGCTATGCACAGGTCCAGGTGTTGTGCATCCTACTTGGCGAACAGTTCCATCGTAGCATATTCCTGTGTCGAACAACCTAGTTATATATGAGGCATGCTTTTTAAGTTTGGTCTTTTTGATTTAGGAGTACTTTCTATAAGTGTATCTTCATATGCGACTTTAATTATATATGTTTTTTCAATCACCGGTTAATTATTATTGTCAACTTATAGATGACGTGGTACGTCGTGTACAAGGGACGGGTTCCCGGAGTCTACGATGATTGGAAAGACTGCCGGAGACAGGTGCACCGTTTCAGCGGCAATAGCTACAAAGGGTACAACACTATGGCGGAGGCGGAAGCTAGATACACGCGCTATCTAGCGGGAGTTAGGACAAGGAACCGGATGAAGACCTACACCTTCGTCGCGGCGGTGATCATGCTTATCTTCTTTGGTTATTTATCCCGCGTTTGTGTCTAGCTAGTTTAGATGTCTAGGCGAGCTTCCGAGCTCTAACTTGTTCGATCGACACATGTATTCGCATGTCACCAACTACTACTTTGTAACTTGATCGAAACAATGTAACTTAGACTATGTATTCATGTATGAGACTTATCTATATGTATTTGTTTCAATCTTGTTTTTCATATCGTGTATTTATATATATAATTGTATATTTTGTATCTGTGTGTGTATATCTGTTGTAATATTGTATATAATCTGGCTCGGAAATTAAAAAAAAACAAAAAACACATCTGTGGCGCACATGATCTACCTTCTGTAGCGCACTACACCTAAAGCGCACTATGGAAGCTTAGTGGCGCACTACGTAGTGCGCCACAGAAGATCCTAGGGGTAGCGCACCTGCCCAAGCATTTGTGGCGCACTAGCAGGTGCGCTACGCCTGTCTCTACACAACTGTGGCGCACTAGGTAGTGCGCCACGGCTGAGAGATAGCCGTAGCGCAAGGCACGTGGCGCACTGCTAGTGCGCCACAGATGATGTTTTCAGGTGCGCCACTAAAGGCCGTTTTCCTAGTAGTGCACCAGGCTGCCTCTTCAAAGCCACCTTCTTTCTCTCTCCCGAAAAACACCAGAAAACTTTTTCTAGCTTAAGTTCTTGTTGTTCTTGCTCGCAATTTTTTATCTCCTTGTTTAGCCCATCTCAAGTGCTGATTTTTGGAGGGTTTGCTCCTTGGTATGTGCCTCCTCCACTTGTCCAATTAGATTTGTGATTGGTAGATTGTATTTTGAGTATTTTGCTGCTATAGGTGTCAGGTTGTTTGAGCTTGCATGCTTGTTCTATGCTTAGAAATTTCATTTTGATGCATGTGTAGTCCTCTAGCAAGTTCCTATAGTAGTTGCTCATCATTTATCAACATAGAAATCACTTGGTTTGATGTTTGTCTAAAAATTTCAGAATTAAAGAAAGGTCATGGACAACCACACATTTGGTGAAATACTTGAGAGTGATGCACCTAGAAGGGCAAGGCTTCCAAGGTCATCCACCAGTACTAGACCCTCATACAATGAGGATCTCACTACTCCGCGATTTGGTGATGAGGGAGTTGAAGGGGATGCATACCCCTCCACCTTTCCTTGCCAATCTTTCTTGCGGGCTGCTAGGATTCTTGATGATTTTATGACCTTGGTTCGGAGGGATGGACTAACAAGTTACATGCAGGATGAGAGCGTGCAATATGATCTGCTCACTAAAGCATTTGTGAAGATCTTTTCTTTTACTAACAGCTTGTTCAAGCCAAATGTGTCTTTCAAAATTTATGGCAGGGCTTATTCTATAACTTTGAAGCAATTTTGTAAGGCCCTGAGACTTGGTACAACTGGTTCAACAAAGAATATTCCAGCTCAACCCGCTGATTTGTTGGAGCTTTACCAAGGAATAACCAATGATGATGACCGCAGAGCTCAAAGGGGAAAGATAAAGAACATTCAACTTCCAGCCATAAGGTACTTTGCTTACTATCTTGCCACCAGTGTTCTTGGTAGGGAGAACACTAGTAATATTTCCAACTATCAATTGGCCTTCTTAGCTGCTGCGCTCAATAATGAAACCAAGTATAATCTTGGTTCTCTCATTGCTCGTCGCTTAACTGCTAAGGGACCCATTTATGGGGAATTATTGTTACTCGTGTTGCTGCTGCCTTGAACATTGCTGTTGATCCAGATGATTTTTGGCTCCTCAGAGGCTTGATCTTGCTGCTATGAAGGCACATCACTTTGTCACCACTAACTCTACCCTTGATAGCTTGGTTTATAGAATGTTGTTTATCGACGGGGAAGAGAGAGATCCCTCTACCCCAAACTACTTTGTTCAGTATTTCTCAGGGACCCTTGTCACGCTCCAAGGTGGAGATGGATGAAAAGCTACGCTCTCTTAATTTCCATGGGCACTATCAGGAGGAAGCACCATCATACGCCTCGAGATCATACCAGGACGAGGGAGCTTCCTCAACATACTATGGAGGTGCATCTTCTTGGGCACCATGGGATTCATCCCCACTTAGGCCAAAAGCCTAAGCTTGGGGGAGGTATACCGACATCACAATCATATATATATCTTGTTCGGTCGGTTCTTTGTATATCTATTGTTTCGCTTTCTTTTTGGTTCTTGTTGCCGCTTTCTCAAAAACGCAAAAAAACAAAATATTTTCATTGTTTCTATTGGTTTGTTTCTTTGCGTTTTGGTTTTGGTTTTCCTTAAAATAAAAATCCAAAACAATTTTGCTTTGTGTGTTTCTTTTGCTTTGTTTTCCTCTTGTTTGGTTTTTCTTTGTTTGCTTGTTTCTAAAAAAATTGAAAACACCAAAAATATTTGTTGTTCTTCTTTGGTTTTGTGAGTTCTTTATAGGGTTCAGTTGTCCTCAGTAGGAGTTTGGTTTCATGTTATCATTCAAGTCACACAAGTGAAAGGCAATAATGAAGATTAAGAGGAGTGGTAAGTGATACGTTGGAAACGTATCTATAATTTTTGATGCTCCATGCTTGTTTTGTATCTACTTTGCTTTACTTGTATACACTTTGAGGTGATTTTTACATGTTTTCTGGTACTAACCTATTAAAAAGTTGCAACAATGCCAGATGCCTGTTTTCTGCTGTTTTTGGTTTCAGAAAAGTTAGTAAATAAATATTCTCGGAATTGGACAGGACGAAGGACAAAGTCAATAACTTTCCATGGGGAACAAGAAGTCCAGAGGAGAGCCCGAGGGGCTAGACCCCCCCCCCCCCCCGGCACGGGTGGGCCCTAGCCCGCGCCTGGCTAGGGTTTGGGCGCCCTGGCGGCCGCCTTGGTCTCCCCCTTCGCCTATAAGAATCCCTTGATGCAGAAACTCTTAGTACCCGATCAGAAATCCACAAAACTGTCTGTAGCCGCCGCCACCATCGTCCCTAGATCGGGGGGATCTGAAGCTCTTCCCAGCACCCTGCAGGAGGGGAGATCATCCCGGAGGCCTTCTCTCCGGTATGATTCATGAGTAGTTCCACCTTGGACTATGGGTCCATGTAGTAGCTAGATGGTTGTATCTCCTCCTTGTGATTTCAAGTATAGATCTTGTGAGCTCCGTTCATGATCAAGATCTAATCTATTTGTAATCATGCATGTTGTGTTTGCGGGGATCCGATGGATATTGAGATTATTATGTTGGTTTAATTAATGGTTTTATCTTTATGATTCTATCATGTCTATGTTGTTTGTGATCTTGCATGCTCTCCGTTGCTAGTGGTTATCTTGGCCAAGTAGTTGCTAGTGACTCCAAGAGGGAGTATTTATGCTCGATAGTGGGTTCATGCCTCTAGTTTCTAAGGGAAGTGACAATAATCTCTTCGATTATAGATGTGTTGTTGCTACTAGGGAGAAAACAACGGTCTCTTGTTCATGGAACATGTGGACTGTTTACCTTACACACTTTGCTTAAAGTAGTTGTCTGTTGCTTGCAACTTAATACTGGAGGGGGTTTGGATGATAACCTGAAGATGGACTTCTAGTCATAGATGCAGTTGGATGACGGTCTATGTATATTGTTGTATTGCCCAATCAACTTCATAGGATATTTCTGGCTAGTAATTGCATTGTTATGTCTTGCTCAGTTCCTGTCAATTGCCCTGCTGTAATTTATTACCCTTCATGTCATGTTGTTTATCTAAGGAGAGCACCTCTAGTGAACTATGGACCCTGGTCCAATCTTTACCATTGATACATCTTCCACTGTTATCTATTTACTTGCTACAAACCATTACCTTACACACCATATGTTTAATCCTTTGTTACAACAAACCGGTGAGCTTGACAACCTCACTGATTTGTTGGGACAAAGTCTTGAGTTTGTGTTGTGTAGGTCTCCACGTTGTTTCCAACAACTGTATGACGTTTCCTTCCTCCTTCTGGTTCGATAACCTTGGTCTCTACTGAGGGAAGACTTGCTGCTTGCTGCTTCACACCTTGCTCTTGGGGTTTCCAACGAAGTGCTCTACACAGGTGCATCAACAAGTTTTCTGGCGCCGTTGTCAGAGGAATCTACTTCAACCTCTTCCTCCCTTCAACTTAGCACTGCATCAGTAAGAGGCTGGTAACGAACTCTATTTGTTTTCATTTTTGTACATATACTCATCATTGTGAGCATGCTTAGCTTGTTTGTGTAAGGTGTATGTCATTATGGATGCTTAGTAGTTTTTGCTTTCTTGTGATTAGCTCCATCTTGCTAATAGTTTGTAGCATGTCATATGAATGTTTGCTTGCATTTTTTTATTCATACTTTGGTATGACATTGTGGTATCCTCCTCTGAGTGTTCATGAGAATCGACTTGGCACATGCTCACGCATGCATATGACTAAACAATAGTTAGTAAGCCTCAATGATTTATTTTGACTTAGAGTTCTAGTATCACTTTCATGCCATAATTATGCCTGTTTTGTTGCAAGCATGTTTATGACAGTTATTGCTCTCTCGTTTGTCGCTCCCTTTCTATTGCTATCCTTCACTTGCACCGAGTAAGCTCTACCTATGCTTCCAACTCCCCAAAACTAATATTGCCAGTTGTGTCCACCATACCTACCTATTAGCATTGTTCAAAAAATCGTCCGATATGTCGATTAATCGTCCGATTTATCGCTACTCGAGGGTGGCCGATATGCCGATTTTTTGATTTATCATCCGATTTTCCAATTTATCGCCCGATAAATTGTCCGATACGCTGAAAATCGCCAATTTTCAGCCGACCGATAAATTACCGATAAGCGATATCCTTAACATTGCCTATTAGCATCATTTTCTATTTCAGTGCATATTCGATATGCCTTGTTTTCTTTCAAAATGAAATGTTTGTCTGTTTTGAGAAAGTTAGTTAGTAAAGCTCTCACAAACTTGATGGCATAATTTATTCCTTGCACTCAATAATTCTGAACCATTGTGACATGTCCATGAAAGTTATATGCTTGCAAATTATATGCTAGGAATCAGCAGAACTGTGATGTCACGGGGAACGCTTTCAACACTTTTTGGATATTTATATCCAGTTGATACCTTGATATTTTGCTTGCGGATGTCGACGATGTGAAATAAAAGGGGGACTTGTGAGTTCATGGAGTTTATACATTGTGTTATAGAAACGCCCGGGCCGCTAGCCTAAGCCATGCCTAATCGTGGTGGAAACTTGCAGCATCACCATAATGAGCATTTATGAAGCATCCTCAATAAAAATCTATACACATAGTAAATAAAAAGATCGCTGAGATGCTCATTGTCTGCTTGCCTTGTCATTTTGATCACGGGATCGCTCCTGTACCATGTGCAAGGGGTACCCGGTTGGCGATTCTCTATGATATGCATGTATTTACAATGACAAGAACTTACAGGTAACCAAAGTTGAGTAGAATGCGGATTGGCCCTCGTACTCAAGGGACTTGGGATTTCCAGTTTATGGTTTGTCAAGCATATGATTCAGAGTGGACCTCACTTTCACCTTAACCATATGAAGATGTCTATGATAGGGGCAATGAGATCTCAAAGCTAATGAGTACCTTCTTTTCAGCATTTGGAAGCCGTTCAAACTTTCAAAACCTTTTCATAACCTTGTTGAGTCGCCACTTGTTCTATGAGCACCTTCTTGAGAGCATAGTTGTCATCCTTGTGTTTGTTCCAAAACTTGGTTAATTATGTCATGACTTTGATGCTTGTATCTCTGACATCTTTACTTCTAGTCTTCATGTGAACTTTAGAGGTGCCTTGGTATTTATATTGTGCTCTTCAAACACAGGCAAGCGAGATACCACTCTATCATGCCTTATTATGAGCATTGCAATGTTGCTTATGTTTATGTTCCATGCTACTTATTATTATTTGAGTTGGTTTTCTCTTCATGGCTTGCAATGACTATTGTGTAGACTTAGTTGCATACTTCTTATTATGAATTGTCTAAGCATCTACTCCTCTGCTGAGAATATATACATCATATGAAGCAAAGTGTTTGTGAAAGTTCTTTTATCGCACTCAGTTTTCAACTGAATTGCTTGAGGACAAGCAATAAGCTAAGCTTGGGGGAGTTGATATATCCAAAACGTATCTACTTTCTCGGACATTTTGCTATTGTTTCTCCTCTAAACTTGTGTGATTTGGATACAACTAACACGGACTGACGATGTTTTCAGCAGAATTATCTTGGTGTCTAGTTTTTGTGCAGAAAATGAACTATCAAGAAAAATCCCGGAAAATATGCCAAAAATTATATTTCACCAGAAGATCCATGGAGCTAGAAGACGAGACAAAGAAGGGGCCTGTGGGCCCACACCCATGCCAGGCGCGGGCCCACCACTAGTCGCGCCTGGGGGTGAAGGCACCTCAGGCACCCCCTCGGCCTCCCTCTGCGCCTATAAGTTGCCTTTCGACCTAAAAAACGAGGAGGGTTCGATAGTTTTCCAGAAAGAGTTCCGCTATGCTACCTCCACCAGAAACCAAGATTCGGATCCAGAAACTCTGTTCTGGCACCCTGCCCGGATGGAGAATTTGGAGAGGATCATCGCCATCGTCATCAACAACGCATCTCCATCAACCATCCATGTTTCTCTCATCCATGAGTGAGTAATCCCCTACTGTAGGCTTGGGGATGGTAGGGATTGGATGAGTTCTATCATGTAATCGAATAAGATCTGTTAGGGCATAGTGTCTAATATCTCTATTAGTGCTATTTGACTTTGTTGCAACTTGTTGTGCTTAATGCTTGTCACTAGGGCCCGAGTGCCATGATCTCAGATCTGAACTTATTATTGAATCATTATGATAGTATTGTTTGTGATCTTATCTGCAAGTTGTATACACATATCATTGTCCGGATCCAAAGGCCCCAAAGTGACAATAATTGGGACAACCGGAGGGGATGGTTGTGGTGTGAGGATCACATGTGTTTACGGAGTGTTAATGCTTTGCTCTGGTGCTCTATTAAAAGGATAACCTTAATTGCCAGTAGTTCCCTAGAGGCCCGCTGCCACGGGATGGCTAGACAGAAGATGTGGTGAAAGTTCTCATTGCGAGCACGTATGACTATATTTGGAGCACATGCCTAGGATTGTTTAGTACTTGGATGCTTGTTATTATCTATCTACAATGCTCTAGATCTTGAAGTTACATGTTTAGACTCGTCCATGCAATGCTCATCCATCCATCCCTATGCCTACCGCACTCGAATCCCACGGTTTACCGTTACTGTTACTATTGCTCTTGTTCCACTGCTGATGTTGCTTTGTTGTTGCTACTACAAACTGTTGCTACTAATAAATTCCTATGAGCAAGAACTATTTCCAAGTGCAGTTGAACTGACAACTCAGTTGTTAAGGCTTGCAAGTATTCTTTGGCTCCCCTTGTGTCGAATCAACAAATTGGGTAATACTACCCGCGAAGACTGTTGCGATCCCCTACACTTGTGGGTCATCAACTAGCTGATAGGAAATATGAAAATGAACCCCTATAAGTATTCAGCTTCTCAGCTACCGCCCCTTAGTTCTTCTCCCTCTCTCTGTTTCTTCTCCAGCCGCCTCCTGCCGCCATGAGCACATCTGGGAGCTCGTCTGCTTTTAATCAACCGTGGAGGAAGGCAGCTTCTCCATCCCCATGGCCATGAGGTGTAGTAGCTTCTCTCCCGCCACCTCTTTCGCCGGGAACACTGTCGCTTATGCCATGCCCGTGTTGTCAGATTCGGCGAACCATTCGCTTGGTCTCTCAATCGACCGCCAATCCAGGGCGCGTGTTCTACAAATGCCCTAACCACCATGTAAGTTGTAGCTTTGATTCGATTCGCATGATTTTCAGACTCGATTCAATCCATTGTCTCATTTCGTTTATTGATTTCTTCACAGGTTACTCCCGAACCTTGCAACCACTACTACCGGGAGAATGGAGAAGACAATTATGTTGATTTTCTTATTCGGAATGGCTACAACTTGGAAGAAAAAGAGGAGAGAGAAGTAGATGGTGGACAGAACAACATGCTTGATGTGGTGTAGAAGATGGATGAGCTAAAGTGATTTGCAAGCATGTGTTTGCTGTAATTATCTGTCTGATTGCTGTGATGTTGTATGTAGCAATATGGAAGTAGATCTATGTACTCGAAATTGTAGTACCAATGCTTGTTGTGATGTTGTAGTACCAATGAAACAAGCTAATAAGTTTTAGTCATACATCATAAGTTTCAGTCATACATCGTAGTACCGATGAAACTAGCTCTAGATCGACTCCAGATCTTTACAAACTATGAAGTTTGAGCCAAAAGAAACAATCCAGCTCTAACAACTGCACTTCTTCATCTTGTTTCAACCTTGTTTGTCCACAACTATCACCTCTTCTGCTGAATCTGCTGCTTCAATGTCAAAATCTTGTACCTCTTATAAATCTGAATCTGTATCATAATCACTGTGTTGCTCCCATTGGGATTTCATCTTCTTTTGTGACTCAAATTTCTCATCTACACATTCCTTAAACAGAATTATAAAACATAAGCGGTTACGAAACTAACTGGAATTATAGGCAGCAGCAAAAAAAGGTTAACACATTTTATGAATGCGAAGTAGATAAAAAAATTTATTGAAACATTTTTAGGTTTTGTACTTAGTTCACGTCTTTTACTTCAATTTTAGTTATATTTACATGACAAGTCCGAACTAACGCGCAAATGTCATTAGAAGAATTATAAAGAACATCAGCGGTTATGAAACTAACTGGAATTATAGGAAACAGTACAAAAGGGTTAACAAATTTTATGAATGCGAAGGAGCTAAAAATCTCTATAGAAACTTTTCTTAGGTTCCCTACTTGGTGCAGCGTCCTTACTTCATTTTTAGTTATATTTACATGACAGATTCATTGAAGTTTGAATGACATTTTGCGTATGCACCACCGCTGTTACTGTATACGAACTTAAACTTTCGACTACCTAATAGTAAGCATCAACTAAACAAATGGAAGTTGTCATTTCGCAATTGAGCTGAAAATAATGCTTATATAATCATACATTATAAAATAGTAAAACAAAAAAAATCTTCTATTTATTTTTCTATTAGTTTGATTTACCAGAAAACCATTACACCAGAGCCCCCGGCATGAGCCATTATCTTTTATAAAAGACTGATGATTGTATTTTGGATTATACAACACAACCAGCATCTTACTGTATTGCATATTCAAACTTCCCTCAGATTACATGTTGATCATTCAGAAAACTGCATTTGGATCATACAACAGAACCAGCATCTTACTAGATTGCAGACCCACACTTCCCTCAAAGTACATGTGTTTTACTTATGTCTACACTACCCTTCCTCCTCAAACAACTAACTGAAATCTTTTCTCCAAAATATCATTAAACATAGAAACATGTAGGACAAACATGCTGACCCTCACAATAAAACCACCCTAGCACATACTTCAAATTCTTCAAACCTGTGTCTAATTAGCATTATTCAGCTCTCTGAACCTCCCCGGAGGTTCTCCTACGTTTCCATCCATAGACAACAGTCTCCACAAAGAGACCCACCTCCCGACAAAATCATCATCATGTGTTGTGTTTTATAAAAAAAATCTGAGTAAGATAACAACTTTATCTGACATACAACAAAACTTTTATAATCTTCTATCTATTTAAAAAAATAACTTACTGAGTTTATTTCATCTGTCAAACTATCCGTGTTAAACCTTAGTGCATAGTGCATTGAATACAGCCCGGTGTTACATCTGGATAAAATCAAATGATCTGATTAAACTATTTCATACCGCTCAAAGACAAATATAACACATATATCTGATATTTTCTCTTACCATGCACATCTTCCGCTGGTGTCGTTTCTGTATATAGTTGTCCACTCATCCATGTTAATGTAATAGTCATGAAAAAATGCCTTCAAACAAGAGAATAAGGCATGATTCACTTCTGATACTAGTTTCTCATGCTTGAGCTTTATCATTGCCACAGATCCTGTCATCATATATGGATCGAGAACCGTCAATGTCCGATCTTTTAGATTCCACGAGTAGCAGCTCCACATTCTCCTTATAGAAACTGGCATATTTATCTGTTACACATAGTAAACATCTGTGAATCTCATTTTCCTAACTATACTTCAAATACAGATATAACAACATGTTATGACTTTGCATGATTATAAATTTTTTTACCTGTATACAGTCAGTCACATTATATTTCACATGCTCCCCAGCAAAAAACGCAACTGCTCCAAACCCATTTTCCTATCCCGGTCTCTATAGCAGTCCTACGAAAGTTGTGGTTTTTAGATGTGCTACAAACATGATCTTTATTAAGGTGTACATAAATCTACAGATAACAAATGGAGATCTTCTTACTAAAAAAGATGCTGCCATAAGATTCCTTTCTCGTTTCCTTTTTGCTGAAAAAATAACATTTTCCATCTGAACTTGATCCCTAAAAATTGCGTCGCAAACAGCAGTGTTGTAACGTCCTCCTTTAAATAGTTGTTCTGCTAACGAATCCCCTCCGATTTTTATTGGATATGGATTTAAGTGATGAAACCAGGTCCTACAAATTTTGCAACTTGTTATCCATTGCCCAACGAGTTTATATCTACTGATTTATGTTATAAATATATATATTTAGAGGTTTCTCACATGTGTCCTTCAAAAATGTCATCCTCTTGCAATTCTTTGAAAAAATCTGAACATTTGTTTGACCTTGTAATATCTGCAACTCTTGTTTCCTCTATGAAGCTATCCATTAAAGAAATTACTGGCTCTGAAAATAATACAGAACACCATGCCCATGCTGTTATTTTTTAATGTTATTCTATTGTAAGCCAGACGATATGTTGTCATTTTACCTTCGAATCCACCAATATCTGTAGATGTACTATTTGACAAAGTTCTGTTCAGCAAACCTGCCAAAAGATAAATAGTATGGTACGTTAACCCCCAACTACATCAATGATTTCACAAATCATATGTATTTTCATTTCTAGTTCATTTGTAATATTCAATCCTTGCATAACCTGTTTTTTTCATGAGTTCTGTCTTAATTGCTTTGTTTGCTGCCAAAAGAACCATTTTTGCCACAAGACCTGCTCTGTAAAATTGTGAAAAAACAATATATGAACCTTAGCGTGCACAAAGGAAACAAAAATCCTAGGTACAAAGAGAACATAACATTCATAATTTTTTGTGTTTGAATAGCAGCTAGCAAGTCCTTTATCTTAACACAAAGTAAATTCTGTTCAAAAAGAACTGCTGCTAAATCTTGTTTCAAGTCTAATGTATGAACGGTATGTAATACATTTTTGTTCTCCGCAAGGTAAACAAATAATCTAGCAGCTAAAAAACTATAACGTTCATAATGTTTTATCTCTAATAGCATTGATGCATGCCTTTATCTTATGTGAAACCAGTACCTATAGGACCAAGATCGGTACAAACAAATGTTTTCTAATAAAAATGTTTCAATACGAATCTACGACTTTACTTGCAATAAGTGCAGACTTTGTCATGTTTAGTAATAACTATATATAAGTAATAGTTATAGACAAAACATGATATGTTTACTGCACCTCTATTGTATCCCTATTAGGCTATCTTTTTCCAATGTTTACTACACCTCTATTGTACCCCTATTAGGCTATCTTTTTCCAATGTTTACTGCACCTCTATTGTATCCCTATTAAGCTTTACCTCATAAGTTAATACATTACAGGTTTTTGTCAGTACCACCCAATTGCTCAAAAAAAATATAAACCTAACTACATTCATGTTTAAACTATGAACTATTATGTTACCTACATTTTGTGAAATTCAAATATTTTTTCATTTCTTTAGCACTATATAAGAAAATTAAGTAACACCTTCACTTATTTCTTAAATCGAATTTTAGCTAAACTCATCTCATAGAATGCACCTCGTTACGGTACATCACTGCAATTGTATTGCTAGTTACATGACAGTCCATGTAATTTGAACATGCCTTTATTTTAATTTTAGCCTATTTACATTAAAGATTCATACAAGTTTCAATAAAAGGACGTACGCACCACCTTTATTAAGTAAAAATATTTTTTTGAGTTTGTAAAACATTATCTTGCAATTATATTTCACATTATGTTCTCTACTAAACCGTCACAAACATATTTTATGCAATATATTTTTCATCCCCTTTATTTCTCTTAATATAAATCCAAATTATATTATCAATAAAATAACATATCCTAACATACACTAACACCAGTTATGCAACCTTTGCAATCTAATAAATTCATGCAGCTATCTCAATGCCTTCTAATTTATTGAATTCTATATGGCTATGTAAGCATAGCTTTTGTTGGATAAAATTACCTTTCTGTTTCACCCTTTCATTTGAGCTCCCTTCATTATTTAAATAATTTGTCTTCCTTTTGTTGTGATCGGTTGCAATACCGTACGATGTTATCAACTAACATTCGTCCGTAACATCCATCCCTTTCCCTTTTCAACTATTAGCAAAGAACGTTATAAAACATAATAGATCTATTCAAGTAATCTGAGAACAGTTTGCAAACTACTTCTATTAATTAAGAATTTACCTCTGATACTCCAAAAATCCTTCCATTTCCATTAATAAAAGAATCTGCAGTATCTGCATCTATCATAGATTTCATTCTATCAGCACATTAAGCTTCTGCCCTAGGGAATTCATAGGTCATCATTGTGGCAGATCCCAACTTCAGGTTGTCTAGGTACGTGACCTTAAATTTTAACAAAAACAGTGTAGTTAGTTCTAGGCATATAATGAAGTATCGACTAGAAAGCTTTACATATTGATTACATATTATCTTGAAAACTAAATTACCATGGGTAGAAGAAAGCATCCTCCAATAGTTATTGATGTAGGTCTCATTCTAACTTGTTGTTGAACCAAGTGACACCAAGAAACCATATATCTCCTCAAAAGAATACCCCGATTGAACCTCTCAATCTCATGTGGCACTGTCAAGAACTTTAGCAAACCTAGTGGTATGCATCTAGGATTCCCACCAGTACATAGGACATTTGACATGGTAAATATAACAACTGCTCTCTTGAATACATCAATTTCCGCTTTTGTCATGATACCACAATACTTCCTCGTAAGAACTTCTTCCAAATATCATATTGTGAGATTGACTTTTCTATCACATTCTCTAAGTAGACGAAGAACTCTGCTTACATCTTGACTGTTTGCTTCAGTTTCAACTAACGTCTCTTCTCCATACCAAGGTATTCCTAATATATTTCCTACGTCAATATCCCTAATCGGTATCTCCTCACATCTATTTGTCCTAATTGAACATCTAGAATAGTCTATCTTTGCCATAAGCCAAAGGCAGAAATAAAGATCGAAATTTGGAAACTTATCTAGGTTCATCAATCCTTGAAATTTCATCGAGGTAAGAATCTCCCTCTTCTGACCATCAAAGCTAGAAAACACATCCACCACCCTGCTTAAAGACCCATGAAAATGTACCTTCACATCCTTTTCAGATGGCAACTGAGCTTCTTCGGAGAACGACTTCATCACATGCCCAGAAGGTGTGAAAAATCTCCCGTACCGAGAGTCTCCGTCTTCTAGCCGCATTTCTCAAAATATCTTCCTATAAACTTGTGATTGCAGAACACCCAGGATCTGCTTTATTGTTTTGCCTAGAGGTCCGTCTCTCTCCTCAAGTGTCTACACCAGAGTGCTAACGGATATGCCTTTCCCTTTCCAGGCTCCACCTATATAAGAAGGATGACGTCCTACTGCCTCCTCTACCAAGATGAATCTTCATCGCTTCCCCTATAGTAACGTCATGAAACTACTATGAACCCAACAGCATCGTACATACTATTTTTTCTATCGGCCTTTTTACACACACACATATATATATATATATATATATATATATATATATATATATATATATATATATATATATATATATATATATATATATAGGCGAACTAAATAGTCAAATCTTACAAAGAAATAATATGTTTATCCCGCAAGCTTAAATAAATCTCCATCTAAACAAAGAAGTACTAAATAAAATAAAAGTATTAAAACATGGTCGATTTGTTCATTTTTTTTAAACCCACCTAAAAAGTAAACCAGTACGTATTTCAATCTAGCGTCACTACATAGGACACACTCTCAAAATCTATATCTTCGCACGCATGACTGATGATGAGATTTGGTCATTTCCAAGATGGTCTAGTCATATCATACTACTGCCTCATGCATGCGAAACAAGCTAGTCCCATCTCTCACTAGATGTCTAGTCTACAGAGGCCTACATACTTATTAGGTACTCATGGTAGTGTACTATGCTCTATTACGTACTATATGGTAGTGTACTAGTATGCTCTATTACGTATATGCTATACTACATGGTAGTGTACTATGCTCTATTACGTATATTTATTGGAACCATGCCCTAAATATGTATGTAATTATTTTTTCCATTTTCGTTTCTAAAATCATGTTCCAATTCCACATAAAACACAAAATTCTTAATCAAATCATACTACGCACAAAGTTATCGTACTGTACTTTGATTTATAATATTCAGATTTAATTTGCAAGCTTGCTTGCCAATATTAGGTTCATAATATGCAGAGTTAATTTCCATGATTTAATATTTAGATTTAATTTTTTCACTTCCTTTCTTTTTAAAAAAAATGCTGAGAGAGATTTTTCTGAAATAATCCTTTTATCCCTGTGTTCTGATGGTTGAATCATCCCACAGAGAAAGTTAGTAAACATACTAGATATGTTGAACTATCAATTTTGCTTCGGTCCCCCTTCTTTCAAACTTTTACAAACAAAAATTTGATACTGTTTGTTTAGACTATCATATGAACCCACCCGAAGTCCGTATGTTCCTCTTAGATGTATACTCCGTATGCGTATACGCATACTCATTTTTCCTGCGAAAGGGGAAAATCGAAAGTTATATAACAGCAACAACAAAAAAATAAAATATGATATGCGGAGATATACGTGGATCTTGATAATAGTAGCTGGGATACAGCTGACCGGAATGTGGATTATACCTAGTTCGACTTAGTACACATATACGGAGATATACGTGGTCTCGATATGGGTTTCGACAGTTCAAAAAAATAAAACTGCTCATGTAACTTAAGTTTAGGGAGAGGGGACCGAAGCACATCTCTTCAACTTTTTTAAAAATAGCTTGCACACTATTATTATCAGCGATTCTTTTTTACAGTAGTCGTTTACGTACCTAGCACAAAATCCAAATAATTGTCATTGTGTTGTTTTATCGCACTTCTTGTTTAGTTGTTTTATCTAGAATGTTTTTTTACAGGAGGCATTACGGACCGACACAAAATCAACCTTAGATTCATTGTGGTTTCGCTTTTTCAGCTTTTTTATATATTTTCATCGTGTTGTTTTATCGCACTTCTTGTTTAGTTGTTTTATCTAGAATGTTTTTTTACAGGAGGCATTACGAACCGAGACAAAATCAACCTTAGATTCATTGTGGTTTCGCTTTTTCAGCTTTTTTTGATATTTTCATTATTGTTTTCTATAGGTCACTAGTTTTACGTCACGAACGATATGTTGAATCTCATCCCGATAGATAACAATCTTCTGTTAAATTCATTTTTTTGTTCAATAATCACTTTCAAACACAATGTTATATTTTTATGCCTAAAAGTTTATTATGTTTGATTAACGGAAGTGTGAAACACACCGAGTCCCACCCTGATGTTAAATCTTATATGTTACTTGATTCACCTCCTGAGAGTAGGATTTTTATTGGGAGATTGTTAATTCCATTAATATTAACCAGGATGTATATTTTAAGATTGTTAAGTTTTATATTTTATACCATCAGTGTTTCATTTAATTTTTACTCAAATATTATCTAGGTAGTTTGCACACTGTTAGTAGCAGCATCATTACTTGTTCTTCTTATTACTTTTATTATTTCATATTTTATTTTTCTCCACACCACATTCAATCTTGTATTTTGTAAGAAGATGGTCTCGGAACATCCAAATATCTAATAATTCTGGCATGGATCCTTAATTAAGATGGAAGGTTATTGTTTTTAATAATATTGGCACAAATCTCCAATTACTCACTTTACATTTGCGTTTATAATCCCAATCATAATGATTTTATAACCCTGTTGCATGATTCATGGTAATCTCTTAGAGGAAGAACTTTCAATAATATTACAACAACATTTATAAAACAGTATCTAAACCGAGTTTTTCTTGTTTGTTTTAATCTCGTGGAATAACTTGTCTTTACACAAATTCATATATTATCGAAACAATGTATTTTACGTGTCAAAAACAGTTTTAAAATTATCTATTCATCTATTAACAACAAGTTATTCTTGAATCATAGTTTAGTCGTATTATATTCATAAAACAATTTGGGCGTTTTATCGAACTATTATTGACATGTCATAAACATGTGCTAAGCATATTTTTTTCCTTAAACTACGGCGTTAACATAAAATATCTTCAAAATACCTTTTTCAGATTTACATTATAATATATATACATTATTTCAATCTATCACCATCCATCAAACTTTTCCCCTTCACTGCTATAAGAACAATTTCATATCAATAGCAAAAACATTTGCATGGAAAATACAAACAAGAAACATTAATTACATCAAGAATTCACCCAATCAATATGGAATAAACAGCATCGCACAACATATTATAAAATACATCCATCACATCGCATACGTAGCATATTCAATAATACGATAGTTAAGGTTGAATTACAACATAGATACACTGGATTGCATAAATATAGTTCTGATAAATAGATAAGTTTAAAATCCATCGGATACCGAAATAAACCAACATCACACCGAAATTCATAGTTTGTCAAATTACAAGCCATGGGACAGCAAAATACATAAATAAACTTCCCATACAACAATGAATCATTCATCAATCTGGAATAGAACACATTCTAAATCTGAATTCATTGTTTTGGAGGCCAAGGCTCTGAAAGGGGAAAGATGCGTCTGATCAATCCATTTGGAACAGGCATGGGGATTGGACGAACAGTCTCTCTTACAATATCAACCTCATAAAGGATCTCTCGATTAAATGACAGAGTGAGGAGAACAAAATGAGCATTTTGAGATGCAGTTCGCAGCTGGATTGACCAAAAAGGATCTGACCCTAGGTAAAATACTTCCCTCCTAAACACACGTGACCATATTGCTTGAGGAATATTTTCGCCGATCATTTAAACAAGGTTTTTGCTAGGTTTCATATCCCATGCAGTTTTATCTTGGTTGTGGTTGAGAACCCCAAGTGTGTATATAGCCATGATGTAGTGTACAAGAGCTATCCCTCCATGACTGTGGTGAGATACTTTGTAATCATACCATGATCTAACATGGACATTCAAATCAGAAGGCAAGGGAATTTGGCTAAATAGGAAACTATCTAAGTCCATGACAATGATGAATCCCACTGCATACATCACATATAGCTTACTCCTAGAAACAATGCAGTAAGGGTTTCGATGAAACAAAGCAGTTTCATCATGCGGAACAGGGATTGGAGGGGAAACATTGCGTACCCAAGTCCCTCTCTTGAAGACACAAACATGGACGAAGATAGTTTCATTGGAGCCGAAACTTACCCCATCATAGGAGCAGAAGAATCCTAAGGCAGAGTCCTTTACAAAGAAGCCCATACCAGAATTGCCGGCTTCAGGAATAACCCCAAATTGCTCGAATGTGTTCTTGGTGAATTCATGTGCATCTCGCGGAATCAGCGGGATGATGTCCGCCAATAGAGTGTACACCCGAGCACTCTTGGCTATAGAACTAGTGAAGTATTAGTCCGGGTTCGCAGTGAGCTCGGTGCCACGGGTGAGGATGATGCCGTCCTGGGAAGCCACCACAGTCTCTCATGATAGCACTTGTGTGTCGATGTGTGGACGCATAGCCACTCCGCTTGCATCTCCCGCTGATGGTTGTGGATAGATTAGCCGGAGATCTTGATTATACCTGGAGGCAGCACGAACTCCGCTAAGAAGCCGAGGAATGTCGGCTTGTTTCGCTCGGCGAACCTACTAGCGACAAATGCAGGTTTCTTTGCCGCCAGCCAGGTGCTGTTCACCGCACCGAAACAGATCATGTCTACGGTAGAGCCGCTGCTATCTATGATCTCTCCAACTACATAAATGTTCCTAACTACTGCAGCTCGTGGAGAAATTGGTTCATTGTTCTCCATTGCTCTGATAGCACAAATCCGTAGGAAATGTCTTAATATCTAACTAATTATGTAGACTGAGCTGCTCTGACAATACCCCATAACCTGTTATACGCACGACACAGTTGACGGTTTTTTGGAATCGCATATGAATCAGTTAGTAAACAATTATGTTACTAACCAGTTATAACTATGAAATAATGAATCGAGAGAAACTGTTTCTTTTATTTTTTTTACTTATAACCCATTTGTAATTTTCATACATGAAATTATGTGAATCCCTTATGTTACTGTATTAATTAAAATAGTTAAGACTGTAATTGAAGGTTATGCCGAAAAAATCTATACTTTAATTGAAGGTTATCTGACGGTGAATCCTTCATGTTAGTGTGAATCCTTTTAGTTTCTGTTTATTCATTTGTGTTACAAATCGCATGTACTCATTCCTGATTCGTTGAATTCTTTATGTTGTTGTGAACCCTAAAATGGTTCAACAGCATAATACGCGTCAACATATCTAAAATGGTATTAATTTGGTATTAACTTTTTAACAAGCTAACCTGTTTCTATTTAAATCTCCCTACGTAATAAAATAGATTTGTAATAATTTATTAAAGATTCATTAAAATCACAACGAATGTTAATCAGCCATGCTTCAAGAGGACATTACTAATAAGTATTATGATGAACTATAGTCCAACAAACTTATCAATATAGATTGAAACATCATCGAAGAACACAATTTGTTGTAAGAATTTTTTTTTAAAAATATCGAAAGAATAATGAATGAATTAGATTCTTCGAACATATCTATTCATAGGATATAACTAATCTAGATGAATTATACGTTTCTCAAATTTTTTTATTAATTTGACATTTACTTTTTCATATCCATCATGTTTGTACGTTTCATTATTGATCCATAACATAGAACATGAAAATCATTAATGAAATACTACTAAACATTCTTCGTACTATAACTTTATTACGTTCACACACCAATACAGTTTGAAAAATAGTTAAATCGATGGGAACCACATTTTTGTGGATTGAGAATTAAAAAATGGTGCACTTATGTGGTATAGCGGATAGTACAGCTCGGGCGCAATAATTTCACGGTGTACGGCCCACATTACACCATGTAGCAGTACTGAAATGACTCCTTAATATCTGTACCTGCAATGTTACATCCATTACTCTCGGGGTTACGATTGATGGAATACTCTTCTCCCCTGGTAAAAACTATGGAAATATGTATCAATGACGAATCTATCAAAACTATATTTATAAGTCACCAAGATAGTTGGTTATGGACTGCAAGTGAATAATTACATCCTATGCATAGGGCGAGCCTCCCAAAGCACTCTATACTAATGAATATTGCTATATTTTTGAAGAAATCTTCAAGTACAATTCCATCAATTAACCTCTACATGAATAATATTAGACGTCGTTATAAATTTATAAGATGTTTTTATTACACATTCGAAACCGTTTTATTTCTCACGAACACATACATTAGTAAATCTGAACTTTTTTCTCTTTCGAACATATAGTTAATCTACTATATGTAAGCACTTTTAAAAAAACATTAATGCTCAATAGCAGCTTTTTAAAATAGAAGTAAAACAACATACTTTTTTCGCAGGAAAACAAGAACCAAAAAATACAATGAACCTATTAGTTAGATAGAATTTTTATAGAAGAAGCTAATAATCATAGGAAATTCAATAGCAGATGCATCAATTTAGACAAGAACTAATTATGTGCACCGATAAAATGAACTATGTACAAAAACACTATGTATCTACATAGTAGCATTGAAGGAATTATGTCGTGGACACAGTGAATCATGTAGCGGTACTGAAATGACAAGCTGATGGCAGTACCTGTTACATTGCATCCACTTTTCTCGGGTGAATCGAGTGCTTGGACTACCTTTCGGCCCTTGTCAGAAAGAGGGGAACGGATACGAATGCCGAATCTTTCAACACTGCGTGTACCATCTATGTTACTTGTTTTTCTTCGTGAAGTAGTAGATGCAGCCTATTTCTTGGGAAGGTACATAGATCGGTGGACATATCGTGCAAGGGAACAGTGTGCAGTTGTCCACCAGGGCTGCCAATCCATTGCAGCATGGCAACAAATCTTGTTATATAGTATTTGAGTAAATCTACTAGTACTATTGCATCTATTCCTACATCTTTGTTCCCTTTCATCTCATGTCCACTCACGTATGTACCTTTGCAGGAACATAGCCTTTACAAGCTGTTTCATGTTCATAAAATAAGTAACATAGATGGTACAGATAGTTGTAAATGTTTTGTCTGTCCCCTCTAGCACGGAGTAACTCGCTGACATTAGCTGGATGAGAAGATCGTGTACGATGTGCGACAGCTACCACATTTTATTTTTTTATTGAATCTCCATATATTATAAACCAGAATTTTTTTCAGTGCATCGATTCCCGTAACCGTTCCTTCTGTCGTAGTCTTACTTTGGCTGATAGTTAGATCACCGTATCCACGCCAGCGAAAATTTGATAAAACATTGGAGGCACAGCTACAAAAATGTCATTTCAATAGTCCAACTTTCTGCATTGTCACCTACAACACATGAATCTACATATATTATAATCCCAAACTATCATGATTCAAGGAAGATTAATTTGATATTAGTTAAATATACACTAATTTTTCAAGCAGCCATGCCGACTTTTTTAAAATTTACTAAATAAAGGCTATGCTGGACTTGAGTGCAAAAACATCACCGATATATTCTGTAACACCCGCGAAGCACGTATTAATTGTTAGCTGGACTAATGTAAAAAAATATAGAAATAATTTTTGAATGAACCATATTATGCAAATGCTAATTGTTTGGTTCATGAAAGATACACTAAGGTAATGATTCTCGGGTCATCTCATAGTAAGGCTTGTAGTACTATTGTATCCATTTCTACATTTCTTCCCCCAATCTCATAGCCACTCATTTAGGTACCATAGCAGGAACATAGGCTGTACATCCTATTTTGCCTTCTTCATAAAATAAGTAACATAGACGGTACACAGAGTGGTAAAAGTTTCGTAAGTTGTACTCTGACTCTGGCCGAAAGTTATTAAAAACAAGATGAAACATGGCAGGTACAGCTACAGACATGTCATTTTCAATTGTCATGCATGTTGCACTGTCCCCTCTAGCACATAACTCGCTCACATTAGCTAGATGAAAAAACCATGTGATATGTAGTGTTCGCGGCATAGAAAACAAAAAAATTTCTACGATGGGAACATCTATGTACCAAGATAGATATAAGCAACTGATGGATATGCATCCATAGAATACATACCCTCGAAGACCGAATAGCGTTAACGAGGTTGTACTCGTGGATGATGTAGACGAACGCTTGCCGATCTCAAGATTGTAATGAAGTCCATCTGGTCCAGCACGATCAAGTCCAACACCTCAAAGCAGTGGTGCATCCGTGATCGCACACACGTACGGGTACCCCGACAACCTCCGCGCCCTCGCTCCAGCGAAGTAGCGAAAGCAACAAATCCTTCCAGAAAAAGCCACCGAGAACATGTATCTCGCTGATCCGAGACCATGGGGAAATTCTAAAGGAGGAGAGAGATCCTTCGCAAGGAGGTGTGATTTGAGAGGAGGAGAGGGGGGCCTTTTATAGGGGAGAGGGGGGGCACCCAAGGGGCATGGCGCCTAGCCATGGGGGCTACCCCACCTCTTCCACATTCATGTGGGTGGAGCTCCCACTCAAAATGAAAAGCCTCCACTCAAAAATCCACTCACATGCATTAAATTTCCACCAAATTTAATGCAAGCTCTCATTTAAATAAAACTCTTTTATTTATTTATTCAGAATTTTGTTAATTACTTTAATTAACAAACATTCACATAAAACCCTTGCTAGTATTCCATTTCACATGCAGAACCAGTTTCAGCAATTTCAACCGAAACAGTTTCGGTGTCTAGTGAAATAAATTCCTGCGCTTTCCTTTTCTTTTTCTGGCATATCATTTGCTCCGAATGGTGTCAGTATCCCTTAAGTGTGTCACCCTACGGTTCGCGAATAATGCGGACATGATCGAGACCCTTCTCCGATCAATAATCAGTAGCGAGACCTGGAGATCCATACTGAGTCCCACACATTCAATGATGACTTCTGTGATTGTGTGAACCTTTTATGTTAGTATCTTAATCTATTTGTTTCACGATATATTACATGTCCGAGATTCGATCATCGGTATCTCCATACCTAGTTTGATCTCGTTACCGACATGCACTCTTTTCTCGTTCCCGTGATATAACATTCTAGTGATCAAATCACTTGCTTGCAAGCTAATCAATGTGATATCACTGAGAGGGCCCAGAGCATATCTATCCGTCATTAGGATGAACAAATTCCACTCTCGATCCATGGGCCTCAACATAACACTTTATTAGTTCTGAATCCATCTTTATAATCACCCAGTTACGGTGTGACGTTTGATGTTATCAAGAAACTCTTCCGGTGTTAGTGATTGACATGATCTCATGGTCTAAGGATTAGGATCACTTCGTAAGTTGTTATAGCAATATAAACTCAATGACTTTGATCGTAATGCTATACTTCGGATGAATGTTCATCACACCATTACACTAATGTTGTGACCTCGTTATTAACAACATCCAATGTCTATGATCAGGAAACCTATGATCATCTTGTTAATCAACGAGCTAGTTTATAAGAGAGGCATAACTAGGAACTACCTTTTGTTTATTAAACACACATGTATTAACGTTTTCGTATTAATACAATTATAGCATGTAAAATAAACATTTATCATAAATAAGGAATACGATAATAACCACTTTATTATTGCCTCTCGGGCATATTCCCTTCAGTCTCCCACTTGCACTAGAGACAATAATCTAGTTTGAAAACTTTGTGTATTGAACACCTATGGCTTTCTGGTGTTCCATATACGCAACTGCAAGTGGTTAACATAATCTACGGATCTGACGCTTTCAGGTCCGTGTGTATTTGCATGTCTTTGCGTCTTCACACATCACTCATTTTCCAATGAGATGGCATTGTATAAATTTGGTCTTTCAGTGAGACATTTAGTTCCTTGGGGTTAAACCACGTCGATACTATTGTCACACAATATATCTTTAGTGTTAGCCCGTTGCGAACCACACCTTAGTTTGATAACAAACTACTTGACACAAATTCCCTCCTTTGCTGCTCCTATAGCAGTCATATACTTAGCCTTTTGTTGTAGTATTCGTCACAATGTCTTAACTTTGGAACTCTTCTAAATCCATCATGGAATCTCCTTTCCATTACATTGTGCCACCCATGGTTTAAATTGAGATAAACTTAATTTGTATCTTGTGACAAAACTAGTATCAATGTAACTCTTTACAATGAACTATTTGTAATTGTTTGTCACCTCTACATAAATATATTCTTAGTTCTTCCAAAAGATCATAAGAATATCCTTACTATCGTCCAATGATCATTTTATGATTCATTCTGGTATATGCTCATAACATTTAGAGCATAGGACATATCTGGATGTGTACATATCATGGTATGATTGATCAAAACATTCTCGTGATTTCACTCATCAAGTATCAAAGCACTTGAATCTTGTTTCACTTATCAAGTGTCAATACACTTGAATCTTGATTCAATTCCTTTTCATGCGATAGGAACCGTTTCTTGTTGTTTCTATATTGAACTCCTTCAATATCTCATATATGTACGTTTGGCACAACCATATTAGCGTCATAGTCTATCCACTATAGACATTTGCGCTAAATATTCGGGTTTTGCCTAAGTATTTCATCGAAATGAAATTCTTAACCTCTGTCAATAAAACATACATCATTTCTAATCAACAAGATGTCCTCCACATAATGTATTAGAAATATGTCTTAGCGTTCCCACTTAATTTCTTACAAATGCAAGTATCTTCATCGTCTCCTGATGAAAACTCTTTTTCATCACGGTGAAGATTCCAACTCCGTGATGCTTACTTCAACAATTGAAGTTTGCATGCCCCTTTTAGCATCCTTTGAATTAACAAAACCCTTTGGATCGTGTCATGTACACGTCCTAGGTAACCATTCTATTAAAAGAACTTTGTTTTGTTTATTCATCTACCATATAATAAATTATATGTAGTGGTTGCTACTTTAATCCGTCCAGACTAAATATCGCTATGAAAGATCAAATCTTGTCATAGTCAACTCCTTGAACATTGTCATAAAATACTTTACGACATGTCGACTATTTCATAGATGTGAAACATCCATGTCTGTTTCTTTATAGATCCAAATACGACTGATAGGTTTTTACACCTTTCTGGAGGGTCTTCCAAGTTCAAAACTTGATTTATCGTGTATGGAACTATCACGGATTTTATGGCTTCAAGCCATTTGACGGAGTCAGGGCCCATCATCGCTTCTTTGCATGTAGTCGGTTCATCATTGTCAAACAATAATGATTTACTCTCAAATCTAAGTATTTGATTGTTTATCCGACCAACTTGGTTCAATAAGAACTTAGATCTCCATGACCATAACCTTTGAGGAACATAATCTATGAGCATTATGGCAGCCTCCAGAACGATTTCCGGCGATGTGCAACTCAGCACATTTAGCTAAGGTTCGATAACCTTATCAAAGTTCTATTGTCCTCCCACTTAACTTTTGCGAAAAATTTCTTCTTCAAGAAACTTCACATTTCAAGCGACAAACCCTTTTGTCCTTGGTGTTATGGAGGAATAACCAATTGTTATTCGAAATAACCTACAAAGACATGCTCATCCGACTTTGGTTGTAAACATCTTACTTATGTTTAGCATACCAAAATTTAAGAAATGACAACTTGGGTTTTACCCCAAACCATAACTTTCATGGTGTCATTTCAATGGATCAAGATGGAGCTCTTTTCAGTGTAAAAGCGGAAGTCTCTAAAGCTTTAATCTTTTAAAACATAATGGCAGTTTTATAAATAACACCTTTGATCCAACCATGTCAAACAAGGTTTCATTACAAATCTCAAACACTCCATGCTCCTATGGTGTTTCGGGAGATGTAAATCTAGGTGTTTTGCTAAACTTGCAACTCAAATAAATCCCTTTATGATAAAATCATAATTCATTTATTTTCTTGTTACACTTGTAACTCAAATAAATCCCTTATGATAAAATCATAAACCATTTATTTTCTTGTCACAATGATTTTCCACTTCATCTTGAAAGTCTTTGAACATTTTCAAATATTTCATACTTCTTTCTCATTAAGTAAATATTCACTCAAATTTCCGGAGAAAGCATATGAAGTTGAAATCCATCGCTTACGACTATACTTAATGGACTACATACATCGATATGTATTAATTCCAATAATTTAGTCGATCGTTCTTCTTTGGCCTTTGAACGAAGTTTTAATTATCCCTAGGATAGTCTCACAAGCGTCACTTGATCAAATCAAAGACTCCAAAATTCCATAAAAATGGAGTTTCTTCATGTTTTCTTTCCAATATAATTTAAACGGCGATGTCACTTCGTAAGTGATCTTTCAATCATTTGTCTTGCGACATTTTAGCATTAGGTTTTATGGATGTGATTTCTCCAACTAGATTTGTAAATCATCCATCTTATATGGAATACGGTAATTATTTGAACAACCTTTATTCTCATAATACCTGATTCAAATAACAATTATTAAAACAAATCTTGAAGTCAAGTTTTGATGTCAACGAGAAATACAAACAACGGTTTGTTTGTTTTTGATGAACATCATCACATATTCTCTTGCTGGTTATTTAGGCCATTGTGGTTTATGAATTGTGTCGTTCCGTATGAAATTTCATACCAACCAATTTGGTATCCAATACCCCAAAACCACATTGTTTAACAAGCAAAGAATACAACCATAACATGTATATCATCTATATACCTAAATTGGATATTTCCAATCTTTTCTTTTCTGCCAAATATATTTTATAGATTCTCTTTCAGCATTTCCTTTTCCTTCCTAAAAGAATCTATCAACATCAAAAGTGGTGCCATATGCATGACACATAGTCCAAAGCGTGTATATTCAAATAATAATACCTTTGGACTTGCACTTTGAAGTAGATCACCATCATCAAAATGATCGGTATTCTTTCAAAATCCATTCTTTAGTAATCTTTTAGTGTAGTAAACACTTTACATACATCTTCTATTCATCCTTATCATGACGACTTTTATGATCAAGCTACTGTAGCTTATAAAGGCGAATCGTGAGTATAACATTACTTTCTAAAACCCTTTTGGATGATTAGGATGTCTAGCATCTCCAACCATTGCAAATTCTCATCCAATATGAGAACATATATTATACTCTATCATATTGCAACCAAAACATTGTTTCCAATATCGTTATATCTGTCACACATGATGGTTTCTGAAACAATTCTTTCAGCTCCTAGATAAACTTGATATTAAAACAATCAAGAATCGTGGAGGCAAACATGATATTTAAGATACTAACACTGGAATTGTTACTCTCGATTTAATACTAATTATTAAATTTCACGGAGTAAATAGAATTTTGCTGAAAGTTTGCAATAGGACTTTAAACTTTAGATTGACACTCAACACAATACGATACCAGTTCGTAAAGTATATATCCATAATTCTATAGTTCTATTATCTCAATTACAACTATGCATAAGGTGGTGAACGGATGCCAATGACTACAACAAATTATGCAAATTCACTTTAATTTAATTTATGATAAATTGAGTTCTACTAATCCAAATTAGAAATGAACTCCCACTCAAAAACGACATCCCTCGTGCCTTTTTGGTGATTACATGAACCAAATCCACTACGCTAAGTCCGATCATCACGTGAGTCGTTGTAGCTTCAAAGGCGAGCATCCATATGGTCATCATATCAAAACATATGACTCATGCTTAAACTTTCGGTCCGTGTTCCGAGGCCATGTCTGTACATTCTAGGCTCGCCAAGTAAGAACCTTAGTATTCGCGTGTGTAACTGTCTTACACCCGAGATATGCTCATGGATTCAAGTACACCCAATCATCACGTGATGCCTTGAAGCGACGAAACATTGTCGGTGCATACTTAAGGAAGAACACATTTTTATCTTGATATCTAAATGAGGGATCATCTTATTATGCTAATAAAATGCCAAACAAGCAATATAAGATGCAATCAAACATCTCATGTTAATAAGTGAAATGATATGGTTCCCGTGTATGATCTCCATCATGTGCACCGTGGTATGATCTCTATCATACCTTTATGTGTAAAGCCAAGGTCTATGGAACTTACACGCTATGTGTGTTGTAAGAGTATTATCTCATACTTCTACTTACAACATCACCATATCATAACACTACCCAGCAACAATCTAAACTAGACGCCTCTAATTTGTCTATTGCAAGTTTTACGTGGCTTAGGGCTTTCGAAGATAGAACCGTTCTTACCTACGAACATGAACCACAACGAGGATAACCAAATTGTTGACAACTCGTTGCAAATTAGATATTGACTATAGTAGGAGAGACAGACACCCGCTAGCCACTTATGCAAAACTAGTTGCATGTCAAGCCTGAAACAGGTCTCATGTGCGAGGACATGTAAAGTTTGTCCGGGCCGCTTCATCCCACTATGCCACCAATATCCAAAGTACAACTAAGAAGCAATAAAATGATCATCATCGCCCACATACTCATATGTGTACTACCCGTGCAAAGCATCTACGCATAGATCCGGCTCTGATACCACTGTAGGGTTCGCAGCATAGAAAACAAAAAAATTCCTACGATGGGAACATCTATGTACCAAGATCTATCTACTAGATACAAGCAACTCATGGATATACATCCATAGAATACATACCCTTGAAGACCGAATAGCGTTAACGAGGTTGTACTCGTGGATGATGTAGACGAAAGCTTGCTGATCTCAAGATCGTGATGAAGTCCATCTGGTCCAGTCGGTCCAGCACGATCAAGTCCAGCACCTCAAAGCAGTGGTGCATCTGTGATCGCACACACGTACGGGTACCCCGACAACCTCTGCGCCCTCGCTCCAGCGAAGTAGCGGAAGCAACAAATCCTACCAGAAAAAGCCACCGGGAACATGTATCTCGCTGATCCGAGACCATGGGGAAATTCTAAAGGGGGGAGAGAGATCCTTCGCGAGGAGGTGTGATTTGAGAGGAGGAGAGGGGAGCCTTTTATAGGGGAGAAGGGGGCACCCAAGGGGCATGGCGCCTAGCCATGGGGGCTGCCCCCACCTCTTCCACATTCATGTGGGTGGAGCTCCCACTCAAAATGAAAAGCCTCCACTCCCATTAAAAAGCCTCCACTCAAAAATCCACTCACATGCATTAAATTTTCACCAAATTTAATGCAAGCTCTCATTTAAATAAAACTCTTTTATTTATTTATTCAGTTGTTACTTACTTTAATTAACAAACATTCACATAAAACCCCTTGCTAGTATTCCATTTCACATGCAGAACCAGTTTCAGCAATTTCAACCGAAACAGTTTCGGTGTCTAGTGAAATAAATTCCTGCGCTTTCCTTTTCTTTTTCTGGCATATCATTTGCTCCGAATGGTGTCGGTATCCCTTAAGTGTGTCACCCTACGGTTCGCGAATAATGCGGACATGATCGAGACCCTTCTCCGATCAATAATCAGTAGCGAGACCTGGAGATCCATACTGAGTCCCACACATTCAACGATGACTTCTGTGATCGTGTGAACCTTTTACGTTAGTATCTTAATCCCTTTGTTTCACGATATATTACATGTCCGAGATTTGATCATCGGTATCTCCATACCTAGTTTGATCTCGTTATCGACATGCACTCTTTTCTCGTTCCCGTGATATAACATTCTAGTGATCAAATCACTTGCTTGCAAGCTAATCAATGTGATATCACCGAGAGGGCCCAGAGCATATCTATCCGTCATCAGGATGAACAAATTCCACTCTCGATCCATGGGCCTCAACATAACACTTTATTAGTTCTGAATCCATCTTTATAATCACCCAGTTACGGTGTGACGTTTGATGTTATCAAGAAACTCTTTCGGTGTTAGTGATTGACATGATCTCATGGTCTAAGGATTAGGATCACTTCGTAAGTTGTTATAGCAATATAAACTCAATGACTTTGATCGTAATGTTATACTTCGGATGAATGTTCATCATACCATTACACTAATGTTGTGACCTCGTTATTAACAACATCCAATGTCCATGATCAGGAAACCTATGATCATCTTGTTAATCAACGAGCTAGTTTATAAGAGAGGCATAACTAGGAACTACCTTTTGTTTATTAAACACACATGTATTAACGTTTCCGTATTAATACAATTATAGCATGTAAAATAAACATTTATCATAAATAAGGAATACGATAATAACCACTTTATTATTGCCTCTCGGGCATATTCCCTTCATGATATGCGACAGCTACCACATTTTATTTTATTTATTGAATCTCCATATATTATAAACCAGATTTCAATATGGATCAAAGATTCATCAAAGCTTTAAACAAGTAACATATATGTTACAGATAGTTGTAACTGTTCCGCATGTCGTAGTCTTACTGTAACACCGTGGTTCTGAAATGACCGTGGCTTCTATGTGACATGCCAATCCCTGGATCGGTTCATTGGCCCACAATAGAATAAGATGAATAACATAGCAAAATATCCGTATATCATAAATAACGAAGATCCAGAGTACCATTATTACAATGAAAGCTTAGCTCAAGGCTAGCTCAAATTATTCAAGTAGCAACATAAATAAAGTAAATCCTCCATTCTTCAAATTGCCCACAAGTGAACAAGTGCCGAGTGGAGTACCGTGGCCTATATCGATTACTCAGAATCGGAATATCCTGCAACATGAAATGTAGCAGCCCCGAAAGGTCAATACATAGAATGTATGGCAAGTAGAGCTAGTAAAGGAGACAATAGTGCTAACATCTACATGCATATTTGGCAAGTGGAGCTGTGGCTAGCTTGCATTCGCAAATACCTTTGTCCTACTTTCATAAACAGTTTTTGATTTTTCCTTAAAAAGATCCCAATTAAGTTAACCCAACAATATTAAAGCAATTATGAAATTAGAATGAGCGAGAAACATGTCATGGAATCAATATCAAGCAACTCAGTTGTCCATAACCGGGGACACGGCTAATCGATTAGATTATACACCCTGCAGGGGTTAGTACACTTTACCCATGTGACTTGGCCAGCCCAGCTCGTACCATCACTGTCATTTTGGGTGATGATAGGGAGAAGTCCAAGAAGAGACCGTTCGGGAAGTAGCTCCCCAATCCCGACGCGCACCGGTCCAACCTACCAAAATTCTACATCTCTGCATACGCGGGTTCGAGTTACCACAACCTACTAAGTCCAACTAACCGCCCATTTCATTATTGGCACATGGTTGTACACGTAAGCTACAGAATAAAGAAGCCAATCATTTTCTCTTGATACCTGGGTGCCTTTCCGCAATGAAACCACCAAAATTTATCAATCCCATCACACCCAGGAGATTCATTGATTATGTTGTTTTAGTTTTCGCAAACCAACACATTTATAAACAACTTTCAGTGATGTAACTCAGCCCTCGTTCATCATAGCATGGCTAAGCACATCTACCAACGGTGGTTCATCTACAAGGAAAGTCCTACCACATAATAGGACATAGCATAGCGATAGTATCATCCTACACATGCATCTACAAAATACACGACAATGCATTGAAAATAGTAG
This sequence comes from Avena sativa, assembly GCA_916181665.1. Taxonomy (NCBI): domain Eukaryota; kingdom Viridiplantae; phylum Streptophyta; class Magnoliopsida; order Poales; family Poaceae; genus Avena; species Avena sativa. The sequence goes on along the minus strand of OV702297.1, from coordinate 385,998,794 downwards.
GACGATATCATGAACAAGGTAGCATCTACTTGCCTTGGTTGTAGAGGTCGGAAGAACAATCCACACACGAGCAAACGTTGCACTCGTCACAATCTACACGATATAATTGCAATCATAAACAAACAGTCCACAAGCATATGCAACAAGGATGATGCATGAGTGCATGCACGACAAGTGAGGTGACGCTACAGCAACACCACATAATAGTATTCAGTAAAGGTACTGATTGCATGCATGGAAAATAGTTTTAGCGCAAGGAAAACTATTATGCAAAATATAATACTCAAAACTAGAGCTAGAACCCAATTAATTCACTACCGGTAGTATACTGTTTGTAAAATCTTGGGAAAATTCTACTGTATAGGCATTGTTATTTAGGAACAGTACCAATTGGAATTACTCAAAAAGTAATTATAAAACTCCCTGAATAATTAAAACACTGCAGAAAGCCACTAGACAGTTTCTGCAGAAGTTTTTACTGTACGCCTATCTTTTTAATTCACTTTGAGATTCCCCTCGTTCTACCGATCCAGGAATTGGCATGTCACATAGAAGTCACGGTCTTTTCAGAACCGCGATGTTACACTTACTTTGGCCGATAGTTAGTTCACCGCATCCACGCCAGCGAAAATTTGACGAAACACTAGAGGCACAACTAGAAAAATGTCATTTCAATAGTCCAACTTTCTGCAACGTGACCTACAACACATGAATCTACATATATTATAATCACGAACTATCATGATTCAAGGAAGATTCTTTTAAGATTCGTTAAAGATACACTAATTTTCAAGAAGCCATGCCGAATTTAAAAAAAAATCTAAATAAAGGCTATGCTGGACTTGAGTGAAAAAACATCACCAATATATTTTGTAACACCCGCGAAGCACGTATTAATTGTTAGCTGAACTAATGTTAAAAATAGGGAAATAATTTTTGAATGAACCATATTATGCAAATACTAATTCATAGGAAATATTGAATTAAGAAAAATAAACCGTTTCCCATAAGGTGCCGAATCTTGTTATATCTCGCAGTAAAGGTTGTACTACTATTCTATCCCGCCCTACATCTCTGCCCCCCATCTCATATCCACTCATGTAGGTACCATAGCAGTAACATAGGATGTATATCCTATTTTGCTTTATTGATAAAATAAGTAACATAGATGGTACAGAGAGTGGTAAAGGTTTCGTCAGTCATACTCTGACTATGGCCAAAAGTTAGTCCACCGCATTGATGCCCGTGAAAACTGGATAAAACATTACAGGTACAGCTACAGGCATGTCATTTTCAATGGGCATACATGTCGCACTTAAGTCCCTGACATCAGCTGGATGAGTACATCTTGTATGCTCCGACAGTTATCACATTTTTATATCTGTATTGAATCTCCATATATTATAAACAAGAACTTTCACTATTCGTAAAAGATTCATTAAAGATACATTAGTGTATATCAGCCTTGCACGAACAACAGAAGTAGGTTCAAATATCGAGAAGCATACGAACATATTCAATCATTCGATAAAACATTATTTAGTATAAATTCAATCTAGACAAATAAAAACTTCGCCAGGTCTTTCCAATTAAATTTTTTTTCTAATTTTTCCTCTATCATGTTTTTCATAGGTTTCATTAATGATTAATAGGAAAACAAAAGTTGACCTAATAACATCCTAATATTATGCGTCTAGATAAGTTATACCTCACCAAACGAATCGATATTTTAAACGCGAAGCACATCAAGCAAGTTCCATACACAATTCATAAGCTGCACAATAAAATACACCAGAATATAAGCTATGCACTAGTAGCATACATAGGCCCTGCCCATGCCCTGACATTTTCCAAAAGGTTGATCGAAGCATTAAATGGCCGATACAGAGAGGGGAAAGCAAATGGAACATTGCGGGTACAGCGCTCTGTAGGTGACTTAATTTCTATAACCCAGTGCTCTGCTCCCACGTTAACGAGAAACTTCGACCTAGAATATAAATGCTCTCCCACACTGGAATATATTATCTGCACAATAAAATACACCAGACTACAGAGGCTGTCCCACATTATTCAAAAATTACCTTTTTAAAAATAAATAATGTAAATTAAATCAAAGATATTTCCTTATAATAATACCTTTTCTTTAGATAAGTCTATCTATGGACCTTTTTATGCCAATGGCCATATTCTTGCACTACATTTAGTTCGGCATGTAGATACTCCGATGTGTTTTCAAGCCATATATTTTACCATTTTGAGTTCGGCATGCAGTAAATTGTATAACTAGCAGGATTTTCATATGACATTCTGCTATTTATTTTTTCTTGCAAACATCAATATAATCATTATTTTTTATTGAAATTATAGAACCAATGCAATAAACCCATAGTAAATTTTTCATGAAATTACATTTGACATTATGTTAGTTATTGTTTCATGCTGATTCATATAATTTTAACAAAAGTATACATCCACAAGAAGTCCTACTCATTCATGAAATCATGTTTGTATGGAAATGCCAATATAGTTCATGTTTCGTTTGGATTCCCGTTACTTCCAAATCTTTCAACTGTAGTTATAATTTCATGAACAATTTATATAAATTCCAATAAATGATAAGGCCGGTAGAATTCACTTATACTAATATTATATCTAAATAAGGTCATTTTTCATACAATGCAGCGGCAAACCATAATTTTGCAATTAGATCTTAAATATGTTCTTTACGTAAACTTCAAATATATATTTGATTATATAGGTTGGTATCCTTGTTACTGTCGCCAACTATATATAAAAATTGCATTATCAATAAAAGAACCTACCCTAACACACATATAAGAATAAAGTTAGTCTGTCCTCTATAACATGGAAGCTAGGACAGCATTTCTGTCTTTTAATATCTACTTACACTTCAACTTTAAAAGAAACATTTAAATTTACAATTAAAATGTTCCAACAAAAACATGAAAACCGTTTTTTGCTATACTATAATCTTTGTTTGTAGATATTCTGCACCATTATCATTAAGTCTATATCGACAATTTTATCCTGTCCATGCGTCTTTTAGATCTTTCAGCCAGATTATATAGCCACAAGCATATAATTATAATAAACAAATTCTTTTTTCATGCAAAAGGCCCTAATCTTTATTTCTTAAACTACATTTTCTTGTAATTGAAATGATAGTTACTTGATAGATTCATCGATTTTTTAAATGAAATGATATATGTACTACTATCACTCTCAATCACAAATTATAGTCAACATACGAATGTAATTTTTTTATACATAAGGATATAACTTATTCTTCCTGATATCGTATATAGAAAGCATCAAATACTCATAACTACATCTATAAGCAAGATTGTTTAACTGCTCCTCGTAATAGACCTATGAACTTTTATACCGAATATTGTTGAAGTTACAGAAATATTTGGTCTTATGATAGATTCATGCTAGATTCACAATAGATTTACGCCTTTCGTCTTATGTATCATGAATCTATCTTATCACAGATAGAACGGGTATATCATTCATATTTTTAAGTACTTGCCCCTTACGCAATTCAAATGCTACGAGGTCAACTAAAATTTCCAGGAAGCAAATATCAGTCTCCACGGTATTATTAGAGGTTGAATTTCATTGGTTATATTCACCGTAATAATTAAAACGTCTATAAACCACAGAAAAACAAGGCATCTTTATAAATTACACCAGTTGGCAATGCTGGTGGCAATGTTCATGGTAATAATAGACCATCAGTAAAGCAGTACGTAATATGCATTATCAAATCCGTGCTAGTATAAATGCAGTTGATTTTTCTAGTCCCTTACGTATTTGGTAAAATTATAGACTACAAAAATATTAACACAATAAACGACGAAACTAGAACAAACATACACCCTGCACTTTTTTATGTTCATTTTTATTCTAAATCATTAACATTTGACTTCCTAATCATTTCAATAGCATAGGAACCATACCAAAATATCTAGCTTGGATTCGTCTGATTCTGAGTGGAGAAACACTCGCAGCTCACCACACAGAATTGTCGAGGTTGTATCCAAATTTTGTGATCTAAAAAGGAAGGTTGTAATAGATATTTGCTTCCAAGGGATGCTTAGAGTACCTGCTATAAAAACATGGATAGAAAGTTCACTATTAGCCTGCTAAATAAAATTGATATCAAGAAACAGTCCATCGGGTTAAGCAACAACACGTTAATCGACCTGACTGCCAAGGATGTTCATCATTATCTTCAGATACCAATTGGCCCAAATAATGTTATTGGACTTGAAGACAGATCAGAGTCCGAAAAAAATGGATTTCATTAGGTTTGGTATTGGATCATCTTCTTTTGACATAGATGAGAAAAACAGTTTGAAAGCCGCTGAAGAGTTTATAACCGCAGACCACCCAAATGGAATGACAGAAGCACAAGCTGAACAATTCGAAGTGTCTTTTGTTTGTTTTGTAATGGGGAACTTTTTGCTGGCAAAATATAGCTACAACCATGGTATTAAAGATTTCTGGGGCTCCTTGTTGACACCATCTGAAATACCATCTTACAATTTCTGTCAAGCCGTAGTTGATGAACTCTTAGAGTCTGCTCGTCATGTTAAGAGGGAAACAAAAGCTAACAGGCCAGTTAAGAACATATCAGGATGCCATCTTTTCCTACAGGTGCAATTCCATAAAAAATTATTCTAATTCTTTTCATAGTATTTCATATCTATTAGTTTCTGAACCATGTCTCTATTTAAAACAGGCAAAGTTTCTGGACAGCATAAATCTTCTAGATCTCAAGATTCCCATGACAGGCATTCCAAGAATAGAATCATTCACTTATGAAATAATGCAGAAAAATGATAAATGCTATCCGTGGCACCTGCGATTTTACAGATGGGTACGATACTCCAAGTACTTCAGCAAATAAGGTATGGTTTATAAACAATATGTAGATCATAATATATTGTTTTCACTTTTATAACGTTTACGCAAAATTATCAATTCTAAGTATGTGGATTCGTTTATAATTTCTTTAGCCCCCAAAGGGTAAAGCAGTTTTAGAAACAGTCAATCAAGCCGGCAAAGGCAAAACAGCTCCACCTGTAATGGCCAGGAAAGAATACCGTACGCATAAACAGGCAAGCACCCAGTTTTTGGCAGAATACACATCAGTGCCTGGTGATCGAAGCGTAAGGCATTTTACAAGATGCATTAAAGTTTTTCAAGAAGTGCACTACTCATGTACACATACTTGATTGATAACAGCAATATATAATACCAATGAAAATTGTTTGCAGCTTAATGATAAGCAAATCGATGCCTTGAGGAAACACAATGCAAGGATGAAACTTTTCATAAACAATTTCAAGTCAAAAGTATTTGTTGACCTCCAAGGAATGTTCCTTGACAATCCCAATTATAAGGAAAAGTTTATTTGCAACTCTGACCAACTTATGAATGATGTTTTGGATCAAGTTCTTACTCTTTCTAAAAGCCTGCATGAACATGCTCAACATCCAAACAGTCCAGCTTTAGAATCGCCGGCTTTCTACTCATCTACAAAGAGAACACCTGACGATACAATGTGTGGTTACGAATCTAGCACAGAGGATAAGTACAAATTTTTACCATTTTTGTTGTTTATATATTTAGTCATATATTTTTCAGGACACTCGCTTGTTGTTTTACCCCCCGCAGGTACAACCAAAAAGAGAACAAAGACACATGATTTGATATCTGGTTTGTCTCCTTGGTATTGTTTACATGTTTACATCATTTATAAAAAATTTACTATTATTTTCTGCTTTTTTAGGAAGAAATTTGATAGCAGACCTCTCCAATGTTGCTACGACTTCATCTCCAACACGACATTCACCTGAGATATCCCAACCAGGTTCATTCGAAACCACAGTAATTAAGGAGCTTATACACGTTTGTATATGTATTAAAAAGTTTATTGCATCGAGTATTCACTCTGAATAATTAAAAAATTGCAGCATATTACTTTATTATTCTGAATCACCTTCCTAAAACATATAAATGGCGAAAATTATGGGTACCTGATATCTACTAGCAAGTCAAAGAACTTGTTTTTTATTCTTTTTTGCTCAGTCACACTCTTTTATTGAACAGGATTTACAACTTCAGAAGAGATTTTTATGAAGGAAAGCTACCTGGCAAATAAAGATGGTTTAGAGGGGATAACCTTTTCGAAAGAAGTTAATGCATCCATCGTTTTGACAAATGCAACCCATGTTATCTTAAACACATCAAGCTTCAGGACTCCTGACGAAAAAATAATCTGTCAAACAAAAATTGATGAATCACACCACAACATTCATGATGAATACCGCATTGACTTGAACGAGATTCCTTCAAATAACGACCACATTGCTACCCCGGTTATCAAAGTTCGTCTCCAGCAAGGCCGTATGGCAAAAAAATCCTTGGTTCTATGTAGTGCCAAAGAATTGTGTGGATAAAGTTTTAGCAGAAACAATGTTTCATTGGTTAAGCGTTATCCTTGCTGCTAGTCTAGACAGGTAAATTGAATTCATTCAAAAAAATTGTCATATGCAAATTTCCTTTCTGGGAACCAAAACCCTTGCTGCTAGTTTATACTTCGTCATTATACATATTAAATTTTACCACTGTGTTTGGATCGACCACTCTAAACCAAAACGAATTATTATTTATGGGAACGACTTTAAGAGCGTGTTTACTAAAGGTTATAACTTCACACCTGATCTTCTAGACTTGTGTATAAGAAGATTTTTCTAGCTAGACAAATCAATGTATGGAGAAGGTGTACTATTGAGATGGATGCATCCTTTTGAGAGTGACTTCGCGGTAATCTATATTAAAATCAATATTCAAAATCTATGGACACAATTTTTTTTACTTAAATTGGTCATTTAATGATTTCGCTTTTACAGATGAAGATTCTCAATAATTATGATGTTATGAATAGTCAATCTGTACGCTCGCAACTTACTGGAAATTCAAAAGATTATGATATTTCAAACTGCAGAATGGTATACACAGCATAATTTCCTGGTCATATTATAGTTAACTATATATATGATTTTTTATTTCTAATATCGGCAGATAGTTGTTCCGAACATTCTTGGAGATAATTGGTCGTCCTATTTCTGGGATATGAAGGAAAAGGTTGTACATGTAGTTGATCCTTCGTTCGAGATATTTAAGTCAGCAGAGATACATGAATTTCATATCCCCATAGTTGACAAGATACATGCCGTACTTTCAAAATGTCTATCTGCACCTTATGATGGATGGAACATTGATTGGACTATATATGGAAAAAGAACTATATCCATCCATTTCTGTCAGGAAAACAAAGGTGCAGTCTCATGTCCATTAATGAAAAAAAATCATCAATACATATGACTGTTTATAGTTTTCATATAAAAAAATTTAGCGTTCACAGAAATGAATCTGGTTTGCTTACTTTGTTTGCCTTGCGCAACTTCAACGGGAAAAGGTTCGAGCTTCCTCAAACCGAGGTACTATTCTAAAAAAGTTATAATTCAAAAGAACAAGCCTGTGACTAACAGCCTATCATATATTTTTATTGGTCATGATAGTTTAAACTTTAAGTTTTTACTTTGAATTGTACGGGTCTCTGAGGACATTTGCTAAGGAACTTCTATACAACATACTAAGTATTGAAGGAAACAGAGGAGTCCTAGCAGATGCCTTTGTCCATTCCATTGAGTAGTAACTTACCTGATGTGCTATCCTCAAGATTCTATTCAATTAAGTGACTATCAAACTAAGTTTTTATCTTTAATGTGTGTTATTGTAACGCATTTGTAACAATATTATTTATGAATCTTCTTATTATTGTAATCAGATCCTCTCTTTATTTTAAACTTCGATTTTATACCTTTTGTAGAGCCGTTGGTTAGTTTTTGATTCCATGTACTCTGTTTTATTATAGATAAAATAAATACCCTAACCATTCAAATAACCATGTTGTACTTAATAAATTTTAATGTAAACAGTAACATACTGATACACACAAGGAAAAAAAGAACTGAACTGCTCAAAGCAATGAAACTCTAATGAAACACGCAAGTATCTGTGACGAGCCATCTTGTTCTTTTTTAGCTATGGTAAATGTTTTGTCTACCAAAGTAAATTAACAAAAAAAGTATACTACACTTAGTAAATTTGTAATGTAAACAGTACCGTACGGATACACACAATGAATCAAGCAATGATTTGTGCAAATAAGTGAAACAGGAATGAAAACATTAAAGGAACTTTCAGCAGCCTTTTTTTTCTTTTTAGCCATGGTAAAAGTTTCCTCTAACAAGTTAAATTAACCAAAATTCAAGTATACACAATTTTACATATCTGCCATACAATTAGATGATATAATGCAATAAGTAGCATAGTTTTGCAAACTAAATCAAACCTAGTATTTTCATTCAGTTACTTACTATAAACCACGGGTATTATTTTGCCGTAGCTTCACATAAAAACATCAACATGTAATTAATTTCAATTTGTAATGTGTTAAAAAAAATCTTAACCACTCGTACACTCGTGGTCGAGTTTAAACCTTTTTTATTCACGTAACAGCAGCGACAACATAGGAAACAACAAACAAATTACAAAAATAAGTCAATTAGAAATGAAACATGAAATAAACCGGCACCACACTTTTTCCAGTTTTGAAGGAATGTAACCAGACTCACCAACTAATTAAATTAACTAAGTAATTACAAATTTTTAGATAACCATTCCCTTTATTGAAATGATGAATTATAATAAAAACTCCACACATATTAAATTGAGTGTGGAGTTTGTTCGTTGTGCATTAAAATACATAGATAGAATAAAAACATAAATATGATAGTAGCTGAATCTGAAGTTGTTGCGGTTCCCAACATCCATATTGTCATAACATATATATTGTTGGCTTTGAAATTCAAGCGAACAACAGAAAAGATACAAAAACAAATCACTGAAAAACATACCAATCATTTTTTTTACATACGTTCACAGATTGGAAAAATCAAATTCATCAACAGATGGATTCTTGTTTTAGCATTGGGAAGAATTATGACCTGGTAATTTGCACGTGTTGTAGCATGGCCTCTTCCTTTGGATCTTCCCAGCCTCTTGATTATCCAGACACTTGTCTCGCTTATGGACGCTCTTCCGGCAAACACCACAAAAAACAGTTTGTTTAAAAGATGATACTCCATCACAGTTACCATTAGCTGATTTCATCTTCCCCTTTTTAATTTTATCTAATGGTGAAAGAAAACGCTTTGTTCGTTTTCGCCCATATTTTGTCTTCACAATCAAAGGGGCCTTGAGCTTAGAAATGTCAAAATTGCTGATAATCGTTCCTTGCCTTGGATGAGAATATATTTGCTTTCTTTAGCTCCAATTTCAGGCTCTGACTGGTATCCTAGATACTTATCTCTGTTACAGTCTGTATCGCTAGACTCATAGTGATGTTCTGCTTCTACAGTTTCTTCAACCTCTCTTGAATCAAATATGTCAGTTACTACTTTTATTCCTTTTCCTAGATGCTTCATCATCTCAGTGAATGTTTCTAGGCCCTTGTTCCCCTTTTTAATAGCTTTCATCACTGTGGTATACAGAAGGTTGTCCCTGAACGTATGCGACTTCAATGATCTATTTTCTTTTTGAAGAAATCTCATATGCTCTGGTAATACATCCCTCGCATCTTTAGTCCATCTCTTCAGAATATATCGTTGCGGTATTTTCCCTACTCCTAAATAATTCATAACCTGCCAATATAAATGTGTATTGTTAAGCATAGTAATACAGAAACAATGAACTATATGTAAATGAAAGTGATATATTGATCATGCTATTTTTACCCTTATAGCATGGCAACACAAGATACCGAAATGTTGGAACAATCCACACTCACAGTCACAGTTCCCCTCATCTAATATTGCAGTAACCTCGAAACATACCCTAACCCACGGTTCCCTAAGATAAGAATAAGAATGCTTAACATAATACAACATATCACAACCCCCTTGCACAACAACGAAATGGTAAGACTTTTCAAGTTCAGCTATAAACAGTTTGTATGTGTTTCAAGTGTAGATTTTGCTCGCATGGTTTTGAAGAGGCCACATCCTTTTTGTAGATTTCTTCATCTGTATTAACAAACTTCCCGTCAGACATATTAAGTTGTACACCTAACAACAAGTAGATGAAACTTTCTCACCATTTTTGTTTTGTGATCTTCCCTATCTTCCTCCATTGCTCTATCAAACATCATATTATTGACAAAATTATTCATTGTAGAGTTGCCCCTGACGTAAGTTTTTAACATATGATTTGCACTCTCACCTCTCTGAGTACTCATCATCCTAGCACAAAATTTATCCATCGAGTATGGCTTTGCCCACATTGTCCTACACTCATACACCCTAACAATGAATGGATTCTTCTTAAGTTGTATTTGCAAATTATACTATCCCAGGCACCTTCAAACTCGTCTATAGTAAGCATCTCATTAACCAATTTGTGGAACTCTTGACGGAAACCACCATTCTTTGAATATACTGGTCCTAAAGATTCCTGTGCCTTACGGAGAACATGCCACTTGCACCACAAATGAGTTGTATTAGGCATGCTAACTTTTAAGGCTGTCATCATAGATTGGCACTGGTCTGAAAATAAAATAGTAATGGTAGGTTAATTTTTTATTTTCACAAGTATATTAGTGATCTGAAGAACAGAAAAAATGAAAAAATTCTTTCGAACCTGTAAGAATGGTAACTGGATGTTTTCCACCCATCAAAGCTATGAACTCGTTGAAAACCCAAACAAAACTTTTAGTTTTCTCCCGTTTCATTAGAACTCCGGCGAAAATGGTTGACTGAAAATGATTGTTAACTCCAACAAACAGGCCAACAGGCATATTGTATATGTTTGTGCAATAGGTTGTATCAAATGTGAAGACATCGCCAAAACACTGGTATTGCATCTTGCTACGATGGTTAGTCCGTATCAACTCTTGATCCTATTGTTCTTGTCAACATCAACACTGTATGCAAAATCTGGATCCTCTAATCTCATCTTTCTAAAAATATCCAGAGTTTTCTTGACATCATTATCCATCTGTTCATGTGCGAGCTGCTCGCAAAGAGTTCTCCAAGATCTTTTTGTAAATGGCAGATCTTGAACTGAACCATGAAGGCTTCCCATTATACCGTGAACCTTCCCTAACGGAACATTGTTATCTCTCAAAGATTTTACCATGTTTTTAGCAGATTCATCTATTTGCCTATGAGAACGCCACTGCATTTTCTCTCCGCATGATTCAGACAATTGGTGGTTATGATCTTTGACAAACCTTGTAATATACCAACCATGGTCTTTAGTGCGTAACAGCCTAATAAGAGCTTTGCAACCACAACGCTGTGATTGGTGAATGCATCTATTGTCGAACCCCTATATTCAATGCGAATATTTCAGTTCAATTACAAATATTAAAATATTTCCAAACTAATAAAAGCATCCTTAAAAGTCTCACCTGGTTACCGCACTGAATTTCCTGCATTGTCCTATAGTTCCCCCTATTTCTATCACTCCTCCCATAGCTTATCCCAAACCCCTTCTCCCAAGAGTATAGGTTGTAAAATTCGTACGCTTCTGCAGATGAGTCAAAAACTGTTCCTACAACTGGCATAAATATTTCCCTTGTTTTTCTAGACGACGAAGACCTCATTGCAAGTTTAGCAGCTCCCATTGTTCTACTTTCTCTACAGCTTGGTAGTTTCTCACCCTTTGTATGGTGTTTCCTAAAAAAAATCAAAGTTATATCTTCATTCTTTGTTTAGCAGAGGTTGCTAATTTCGATTCATTCGTAGCTAAATAAAACATTATAATCTCACATGAATTGATTAATACCTTTTTGCAACTGATCACATAGTTTACTTGGTTGTTTAAAGTTATACATTATTGGTCATAACTTCAGTTTATAAGCCAATATTTTTCTAAAAAAGTGTTTTATAGTTCATTTGAATGATCAATTCGAATATGCCATTAAAACAACTATTAGATAACTTTTTTCCAGAGACAATTTGCATGTACCGTATTCATAAATTTATTCTGCTAAAAATGATTACGAAGCACATTTTCTTCAGTTATTGTAAGTGAATGTACAAAAATAAAAACAATACGATATATAGTGTACACATACCTTTTTATGGCCATTGGAATTAATTCTTCCTGATTTAGAACATTGTCACTGTGTGCTTCAGATAATACATTTTTACTTGCTGGTGGATCATTGTTTTCTGTATTGATGTACTCAATATCTGAATCTTCTTCTTCTTCGTCTTCATCTGTATATGTATCATATATTGGTAACATGTAACTTTCTTCTCGTGCACTATCAGTTTCATCCCCTGTATCTTCAGATTCCCATTCATTTTCTTCAGAATTGTCATTACCAGAATCATTTGTATTACAAATTTTCTGAGTATCTTCGTTGTTGTTACACATAACATCACTGTTCAAAACTACACAGTTAGCTGGATAATCAAACAAATAATATCTACATACATATTTGAAAAAAGTAAGTTTTACCCAGAGATTTCTTCACAACTTTTAGGTTCTGCAATAGATAGAGGCAGGCTTTCTTCCACCCTGTCTCTGATTCCTCCACTGCACATAAAAAAATATAGCAGTACTAAAAAAATTACTACTTCGTTGCCCAGCACTAACGACATATGTATATAGTCATAACATTAACATCAAGCTATAGCACTGTCCAGCAAAGAACAATAAGGTATAGCCGAGCTTAAGCTTACATAGGATTATTTCTACAACAATTGTAATGAACTAGTCATTTTTTTCACAGCCTAAGATGTAAGTGAGCAAAAAAAGTGTAAATCTGAAACAGTTCTACCATGAAACCATAACCAGTCTACATTTCTGTACTGTTCATACTTAATTTCGACTAACGAATCCACAATTCCATCCAAAAAAGACAGCACATAAAAGATATCTTACATGTATGCAAGTTTATTAGTTCGTACTAACAAAAATCCAACTCTGGTATGAATCGACACAGAACAGGGATAAACAGAACTGTGATGCAGAACATTGTCCAACTCCGGTGTGATTTTAAGTTCCGGATCTAGGGACATACCTGGAGGACTGGGATGCAGAACATTGTCCAAAAGATTGCAGGAGCCTTACATAAGAAAATTCATCATCCATTGATTCACCCCCTGCACAATACGTAGCTTGTATGCTGGAGATTTAGGTTTGGCGACAGCTATGGCTATCTAATTGTGTCGGCGGAGGGGTGGATGTTGCTGCGTTCTCTGGATCCAGCTTTCTATGCCATGGTGAAGGCGACGGCAGCGACTATTGGGACGTGGCCTGCTAGGAATTTAGTACCTGCGCCGATGGCGGCGACGGCGATGCAACCTATGGACTTGCTAATTTAATTGTGCCGGAGACGGGGGTGGTGGTTGTTGGTCAACCATGCTATTTCATGGTGGCGGCGGCGCTTTTAGAACGAGAATGGCGAGCATGGGTTGGTAAGAACGATAACCACCCAGGGGAATGCCTAAATATTTCACAGATACCAAACTTTGTTCTTTAGGCAGCTTTTTTTCAGCCAAAGGTCATGCCAAGGAGGCGTCGACCTAGGCATTGACCCGGTTGACTCCGCACGAATCGCGAACTGATGTGCGGCAACGTAGATGTCGGGGGACCAACCCCCTTGTGGTGAATCCGCGCTCAAAATGTGTTGCGCGCCTGCGCTTCGGATCCCGTGTTCGCTGTCGGCCCCAGGGATCGTCTACGACCAGGAATCGTCCATGTTCCTTGTCGGCTGAGTACGTACATGGAAGCTGTTGTAGCTTTGTGCTTGACTCGAACCCACACGATCGCTCCAGCGAACTACTCCCGGTACATCTAAGTGCAGCGACAAAGCTCATATCTGATCCATTCATGTTTCCTAGAGCAAATTCAACAGATGATGTAAAATAAGGCAGACGAGAGCAGTTTTGAGCGCCTGTTTTTTGGGTTTTAGTGAATGAAATTTAGGCACACGTTTCAGATGATCTAAAATAGGTATTTTTTTAAATGATATAAAATAGGGCATTGACAAACACATTCAAACATTGAAACTTTGAAAGTTTGACACATTTGAACATAGAAACGCATCCTACATAGTTTGACTTTTAAACTCATCCTAGTCTGAAACTATGCACGAGCGCCTCGGAGTCAACACCGGCATAGAATTTATCGTCTTCCTCCTACTTCACATTCAAGGGGTCAGCCTCGCCTTCCTTCTTCTTCACCTTCCTCACGACATAGAACTCATACTCTTCTTGCACAACCGCCAGATGAGCCTCTTTGTACCTCGCGATGGTCATCTCACCTGCCTCGTGGGCGGTGATCTGCCGGTTGGCGCGGTGTTGTTCCTTCCCCTCCTCGCGAGACACCACCAGCCGCATTTCGGAGCTAGCATCCTGACCTCATGCATTCTTAAAAGTTGAGTTCCCGCTTCGGCTGGCCGAACCTGCGTAGGGCTGGAATTATAACTCAAAACTCACGAGCTAAATAAGTAACTCGAGACTCGGCTCGACTCGGCTCGAACTCGGTGTCTAAGGAGTTGAGCCAAGTTTTTAATTTGAGCTCGTTTATTCGTCCAAGTTAAATGAGCTACTCGCGAGCTACTCATTTATCTTGTTAAACTCGTTCAAATATAGAGTTTGAAAATTTTCACAGATAAATGACATACTATGAATGTTTCTTGAACATGTAATGGTGTAGAGATACTATATTTTTCATTGACCTTCCTTCGCGTTATAATGGAAGTACCATCGGTGTTCTAGTTCCAAATTAGTAAGATAATTACTATTTTTTCGTATATGTGCTCATATTCATAACTTATACCAAGCTAAACGAGCTACTCGTGAGTTTACCGAGTCGAGCCAAGTTTTAAATATGAGCTCGTTCTGTAAACGAGACGAGTCGAGCTAACTCGTTAGTTGAACGAGCTTTAGCGAGTCGAGCCGAGTTAGCTCGGCTCGGCTCGAATTCCAGCCTTATCCACGCGGCGGTGGCGTACACACGGTCGGTGAGCTACAATGTGTCAAATGTGCCAAGCCACACCCATTAGAGCTCGCAACTATTCTCGCCACATAGCGGTCACACTCTTGCAGTCGCACGCCACGAAAGGCGGCGGCAGTCTCGACGCGGTGTTGATGACTATGAATCAAATTCGGTGGCAAGTAGAACCATTGCACTCTGTTATCTCATAGTTAACACACAGGTTCAATCTTGCATGTTCATTGGATTTTTTTCCCAAAGTACTAACACTTGCATTCAGAATCAAAATACCGTTTTATGAATGAAATGAAATGTGAAATGGTGGACGGTCGAATCATGGTTGGAATACATGATGGAAAAATCAAGTGAGGGGAGATTCCATTGTACCGAAAAAGTTACCCTAGGAATTAAACAACACTTGTAGTTGGTCATTCTAAGGCGCAGTATGAATACATGATGGAAAATCATGTGGGTGGAGATTCCATTATATCGGAAAAGTTATCCTAGGAATTAAACAACACTTGTAGTTCGTCATTCTAAGGCGCAGTATGAATACATGATGGAAAATCATGTGGGTGGATATTCCTTTGTACCGGGAAATGTTACCCTAGGAATTAAACAACACTTGTAGTTGGTCATTCTAAGGGGTAGTGAAAATCGAGCTAACCACATATCTTGGTATGGGACAACTGAGTTAAAACTATCTTCTTTATTTAGTATATATTCGGACGGCTAGGTCGGATTGTATTCCCAATAAGGAATATCAGTGGGTGCAACATCCCCATCTTGTGCTGCAGGATGAGGCTTTAGTGTCTCAGAAGGGATGCCAATTAATACTGGTCTTTGACCGAGTTCGTTGCAAAGGGTAGATTTTGGAATGGAGTTGTGTTCTACATGACTTGGATATACTTGGTAACTCGCCTCATACCTATGGAAGTGTGACCGAGAGCAATTAGGCCAAGGATGTTCACCTCTGCAGAATGTATAAACGTGACATGTTTTTTCCTATCCAGAAAAAGGATTACGAACGCGACATAGAAAAGAACTTCATAAATTTTTAACAAACTATGAAGACTAATGGATGTAGTTTTTCTAAAATTATAACTACCTTTTCAAGAAATGCTTTTGAAACCACGAATTAGCCCAGGATTTTTATCCACGACTATAGTTAGAGCATATAGAATTTGGTGAATATGTTCATACTCTACCTTCTTAAAACCATTGATTAAAATTTGAAAGTGATAGAACCGGAGACAAAGAGCAATTTATTACGAAGAGACAGATCTTTCAAGAGGCATTGAAGGTGTAGACTATGTTATACTCTATGGAACTGAATACGGAGAAGCGAAAGTGTAGATAGTATAGAATAAGAATAGACGATCTAAGAAGCACAAGATAGTATAAATAAAATTGGTAAGATCATATGGTACTTAGAGTAGTGGTACCATTCATATTTAAAGTAGCTGGTTTGAATTTTCACTTGGTCAGGAATCCTCACTGGACCAACGAGGATTTTGAAACATTTGTACATTTCTGGTTGATAATAATGAACATGTAAAGTTACGGACCCGTATTATTTCTATTGTACCACTCTGAGAGATGTGATATTTGTGAATGAGGACTTTGTAAGTATGATGTCAATAACTTACGCATTACGACATGTAGTCGTGTGCTAGGTCACCATAGGTGGCTCCTTGTCTTGAATCATCGTGACCATCACGAGGATCTCGGGGATTTTCATCTTGACACCGCCCATGTCAATAAAGAAGAAGCAATCGTCCATCCCGTGGCCCAAGTACTCCACACACTTGCGGCCAACGATGGGGACACCTAGTGAGGGGTGGGCGCGCGTCAGCCCTGGCACGAGCCGTCCCGCTTGAGCCAACTTGAGTCAAGGTCATGTATGGTCTTGATGACTGCAAGTGCATAGATCAATTATAGCTAGTTTCGAAATAAGAGTATCGAATCCACATAGAGCTATTTGGTTGAGGTATTTATGGCCATCATCACTATCTACTAAAGGATACTTGTAAGCTGTCTTTGATTTTAAGTAAAGGGTGTTTGAAAGGTTTTTGGTTTAAGTGCAAGAAAGTAAAATAAAGCAAGTAAAACAAAGTAAGTAAAAAGAGTGTTTGGAATGGTGGTTAAACTCAATAGGGCTAAGATGTTCTCGGGGATGTAGGATACACCACTAGCATGTTGTAATTAATCATAATTATGATAACCTATTTCTTATGTCATGATATGTGTGGAGAGAGTTTTGTAATAATATGTTCACTCAAGGCTCCTAGGCAGTCACTTTGTTGAGCCAAGAATAAGGTCATCTCTAAATAATCACTGCGATGCCTGGAATCAGTCATCATGCAGACCACCGCAATTAAGGGTTTCCCCATAGATATCGTAATTACCTTAGTGAATCTCTCTTTGTTCCACCTTCGACTAAATTGGGAGATAGCGGTGCTTATAGTCATAGTAGCAACCGACACAACATCCAAACACGTCCAAAGGGTTTTACCCTCTTACTTTAGACCTGAAGGCAAATGATATGTGGCCAACTACACATACCATCTAAAGGGAGAGATCAAACACACATCATAGATCAATGGATCCTTTACACAAGCAATATATCATCTTTATTTTATTTCATAATAATGCTAGGGTTTCTCCATCTTCCCAAGAATGAAGGGTACTCACACATGGAAACAATCAACAACATCACCATAATCAAATGGAATAAATCTAGCAAACCAAAATTAAATCTGGAACTACAACAAGATCTAATGAATGGAAGATGGGGTACAGATGGTGATGGAGATGCAGCAGTTGATGGTGTAGGGGATGATGCATTGTCCTCCAATGATCCGTGTAGCAGCAAGGATTTTCCCTTCTCCAAGTTTCTCCTTCAGATCCCTTTCTGGTGTGTTTTTTCGTTGCTAGAGGTTTCTATGAATGTTCGAACTGTGATCTATTTTCGTGACGAGGAAGTATTTGACGAGGCGGTCCCGATGCAGGGTCATATGAGCGCGTGGTACGGGCGAGCTCCGCCTGTACCACTGGTCGTTATGCTGGCTGGAGCCTCCTAGGCGCAGCCGATTCCTCCAGGTGCGAAGATAAATCAATAAAATGACTTTTATCACTTAAAAATATCATATTACTATGTAATATGATAGTCTAAATTGATATGTCCATTAAAGAATTAGTACATTGGGACCCTATTGAAACAAGGACAAAAAGGTGCACGCAAACGCGGTAAAATACTAAAACCCCTACTCTACTTACACAAAAAAAATAAGTAAAAATGCTCCAATTTTGGACTCATCGGGTCTCGAGTAGGGAATCTCCAAATCGGTAAGGCGACCATGAGCCATAACACGGTCATTACCCGACGCGACATTGCTCTTTTTATTTTTTGTTCATTCTTTTCTTCTCTAGCAACGATGGAGCCCACCAGTATGTGGCGAGGCTCGCTTTGGGAGTTGGTCGTGATCCCGTCACTCGCGCTAGGATGTGTCTTTCGTGTAACCCACAAGACCCCTGCCAGATGACCTGCTCGGAGCAGAATGACCGAGGTTCTGTTGAGGATGGTCTTCCCACCGAAGAGCACCAGGGTGAGTTGAGTGTTTGTCGGTGACACGTGTCGGGACGAGGAGACCGTGGAGCGATACTGAAGGGAATATTGTTGGAGATATGCCCTAGAGGCAGTAATAAAATTAGTTATTATTATATCTTTGTGTTTATGATAAAATTTTACATTCATGCTATAACAGTATTAACCGAAAACATTAATACCTGTGTGATTTGTAAACTAAATTAGAGTCCCTAGTAAAGCCTCTTTATAATACTAGCATGTTGGTTGATAGATGATCATGGTTTCCTGATCATGAACATTGAGATGTTATTAACAACAAGATCATGTCATTAGGAGAATCGTGTGATGGACATACTCCTATAGATAAGCATAGCATAAAGATCAAGTCATTTCATTAGTTCGTTTGCTATAAACTTTCTAATACATAGTAACCTTATTCCTTCGACCATGAGATCATGCTAATCACCATCACCGAATGGATACTTTGATGACATCAAACACCACACTATATCTGGGTGGTTATAAAGGTGGCATTGAGTGTTTGGAAAGTATGTATTGAGGCACATGGATCAAGAGTGGGATTTATCGATCCATATGACAGATAGATATACTTTGGGCCCTCTCGGTAGAATGTCATCCAATTAGCTTGCAAGCATGTGACTGGATCATAAGGGATCACATATCACGGGAACAACAAAAGAGTACTTATCGATAACGAGGTTGAACTAGGTATGCAGAGATACCGATGATCAGACCTCAGATAAGTAAACTACCGCGAGACAAAGGGAAATTGGTATCGTATGTAAGTGGTTCATTCGATCGCAAAGTAATCATAGAAATATGTGGGAACCATATGAATTTCCAGATTCCTCTATTGGTTATTGATTGGAGAAGAGTCTAGATCATGTCTGGATAATTCACGAACCGTAGGGAGACACACTTAAGGATTCAATGTTGTTTGGTAGATATGGAATGTAAGTAGGGAGACCGAACATTGTTCGGAGTCTCGGATGGGATTTGAGATATCACGAGGAGATTCATAATGGTCCAGAGAATAAGATTCATATAAGGAAAGTCCAATTCCGGAGTTCGGGAATGATTCCGGTGTTTTCACCAAAATGAACTAGAAGGGTCTAGAAGGTTCACCGGACCGAAAGGGGAAGGGTGCATGAATGTGTTATGACTAAGTGGAATGATTGCATCATGTCCTAGGTCACTTGGTTGTTTATTTGAAAGAAAGAAATTAAACTCCAAATTGAAAGTCAAAAGGCAAGTTTGAAAAGTCAAACTGGGACAATGTATCCTGGTGCAGGAAGGAAAGAATCCTTTCTCTCCCTCCACCACAAGCGAAGTAGGAGAAGGAGTTGGGGAAGGATTCAAACTCCCCTCTCCCAAGCTGCCCGCCCTCTCATAAATAGAGGGGAGGGGGTGCCCCCCAAGACACACCACAACACCAGCCCCTCCCCAAACCACTGCCGCTGCCTAGCGCCGACGCCTAGCGCTGCCGCTGCCTTGCGTCGCCGCTGCACCAAGTCGCCGCCGCCCTAACCGCCGCCGACCACCTCCTCCTCTCCGGCTTCTAAACCCTAGATTATTGGGGAAACCCTAGTACTCCACCATAACCCGCTTCGGCTTAGGCGAAGCCCTGTGGGATCTTCCCTCTACTTCTGACACCACGTCATCGTGATGCCGGAATCACGAGGAGAGAACTACAACCTTCGCTGCCTGCTGGAACAAGGAAGAGAAAGGTCTTCATCGAGTACCGAACATGTGACCGAATATGGAAGTGCTGCCGAAACGCAGTGACGGAAGGATCGTCTACGTGATCTTGAGATCGGCAAGTGTACGACTACATCACCGACGATAATCTGCTCTCGTTAACCGCTTTGGAATCTTCGAGGGTGAGTACTCTAATCGACTCGTTGCTACAATCTAGTAGATAGATCTTGGCTTGTTTGTGTTCAAGCGGTAGAATTTTTTTATTTTTCATGCTATGAACCCCTACAGTGGTATCAGAGCCATGTCTATATGTAGATCTGTTACACGAGTAGAACACAATGGTCATTATGGGAGGTGGTGCTTTTATTATCAATTGCTTTTTGTGTACTTTGCATCTTGCGGTATGGTGGGATGAAGCGGCCCGGGATAACCTTACATGACATCGTTCATGAGACTTGCTCCACGCTCAATATGCAACTTGTATTGCATAAGTGGCTTTGCGGGTGTCTGTCTCTCCCATCATAGTAAAGATTCAATTTACAACAGGCACTTGATAGTTCAAACATCAACGTTGTGGTTCTTGTTTGTAAGTTAGAACGACACTTATTGAAAGCCCCAAACCACGTAAAACATGCAAAGAAAATTAGAGGTGTCTAACTTTGTTTTGCAGAGGTATGCTGTGATGTGATATGGCCATGATTGTGAATATATATGATGTATGCAATGTTCCTTATTGTAAGTCGGCAACCGGCAGGAGCCTTATGGTTGTATCTTAATTTTGTTAAGACCTTCGTGTCTATTATTCAAAGTAGTTGTAATAGTTGCTAGTGGACGACAACCATGGAGCGGTGACATTGACCTTGACGCCACACCGATGATGATGGAGATCATGTTCATGCTTGAAGATGGAGATCGAAGGCACAAGAAGAAAGGCCATATCATATCACATATTTTGAATTGCATGTGATGTTAATCCTTTTATGCATCTTGTATTGCTTAGTTCTCGATGGTAGCATTATAATATGACCCCTCTCACAAAATATCAAGTTATAAAGTGTTCGTCCTTAGTAGGCACCGTTGCCAAAGCTCGTTGTTTCGAAGCACCACGTGATGATCAGATGTGTTAGATTCTGCGAGTGTATACAATGGGAGCAAGCCAGATTTGTTCATGCGGAAGCTAAGGTTTGATCTTGATGAGCTTAGCATGTACAGACATGGTCTCAGAACACGGATCACCGAAAGGTAAAGCATGAGTCATATAGTATATATGATGAACATGTTGATTGTTCGCCTTTGAAGCTACATCATCTCTCATGATGATCGGTTTTGATGTGGTGGATTTGGTTTTTTGATCACTAAAACAATGTGAGGGATGTTTTTTTAGTGGGAGTTCACCTAGATTAATTTAACTATTAATTAGAACTCAATTTGTCATAAACTTAGTCTAAACTATTGCAAATATGTTGTAGATCAATGGAGGCCCCTACCATCAATTTTAATGCGTTCCTAGAGAAAAAAAGTTGAAAAACAATGGAAGCAACTGCGTGGATTGATTCCGCAACTTCAGGATTGTCCTCAATGCTGGTAATTTGACCTATGTGCTGGATGCACCACTGGGTGACCCACCTACAGCTGATGCTACCGATGAGGTGAAGAATGTTTTCCTCACTCAGAAGAATAGTACTCCACAGTTCAGTGTGCTATCTTGTATGGTTTGGAATCAGAGCTTCAGAAAAGGTTTGATAACTTTGACCCACATGATATTGTCCGTGAACTCAAAATGATATTTGAGGCTCACGCGACAGTTGAGAGTTATGAGGCTTTTGAAAAGTTCTTTAACATCAAGATGGAAGAGGGTAGCTCTGTTAGTGAGCATGTACTTAAGATGTCTGGGCACGCAAGTAAGCTCCAAAGCTTAGGTATAGTGATTCCTAATGCTTTGGGGATTCACCATGTCCTCCAATCACTACCACCAAGTTACAAGAACTTTGTGCTGAACTACAATATGCAAAACATGGACAAGTCGTTGCCTGAACTCTTCTCCATGTTAAAGTATGTGGAAGTGGAGATCAAGAAAGAGCACCAAGTGTTGATGGTCAATAAGACCACCAAATTCAAGAGGCAAGGAAAGTTTAAGAAAAAGGGAACCTTCAAGAAGGGCGGTAAGAAAGTTACCGCGCCGGTGAAGAAGACCAAGGCTGGGCCTAAGCCTGATACTGAGTGTTTTTACTAAAAGGGAGAAGGTCACTGGAAGCGGAATTGCCCTAAGTACTTGGCGGATTTGAAGAACGGAAACATCAAGAAGAAAGGTATATCCGATATACATGTTATTGATGTGTATCTCACTAGTAGTCGTAGTAGTGCCTGGCTATTTGATATTGTTTCGGTTGCTCATATTTGTAACCCAAAACAGGTGTTATGGAATAGACGGAAACTAGCAAAGAACAAAGTGACGATGCGCGTTGGAAATGGATCAAAGGTTGATGTGATCGCGGTCGGCACGCTACCTCTTCATCTACCATCGGGATTAGTTTTATACTTAAATAATTGTTATTTGGTGCCTGCGTTAAGCATAAACATTATATCTGTATCATGTTTATTGCGATACGGTTACTTGTTTAAATCCAAGAATAATGGTTGTTCGATTTATATGAGTAATATGTTTTATGCACATGCACCTTTAATAGATGGTCTATTTTTGTTGAATCTCGATTGTAGTAATTAATACACATATTAATAACATTGAAGCTAAACATTTGAAATTGAGCGATAACTTGACCTATATGTGGCACTGTCGTCTTGGTCATATTGGAGTGAAGCATATGAAGAAACTCCATTCCGATGGAATTCTTGAATCACTTGATTTCGAATCACTTGAAAGATGCGAAGCATGTCTGATGGGTAAAATAACTAAGACTCCATTTTCTGGTATGATGGAGCGAGCTACAGACTTATTGGAAATCATACATACCGATGTGTGTGTCCCAATGAGTGTAGCATCGCGTGGTGGTTATCGTTATGTTCTTACTTTCACGGATGACTTGAGTAGATATGAGTATATCTATTTCATGAAACATAAGTCCAAAACTTTCGATAAGTTTAAGGAATTTTAAAGTGAAGTGGAGAATAAACGTAACAAGAAGATTAAGTTTCTACGATCTGATCGTGGAGGTGAATATCTAAGTTACGAGTTTGGCGAGCATTTAAAGAAATGCGGAATACTTTCACAATTAACACTGTCGGTAACACCACAACATAATGGTGTGTTCGGACGTTGTAATCAAACTCTCTTAGATATGGTTCGTTCTATGATGTCACTTACAGATTTACCGCTATCGTTTTGGGGTTATGCATTAGAAACAACCGCATTCACTTTAAATAGGGCACCATCTAAATCCGTTCAAGCTACACCATATGAATTATGGTTTGGTAAAAAACCTAAATTGTTGTTCCTTAAAGTGTGGGGTTATGAAGCTTATGTAAAGAAGTTACAACCCGACAAGCTTGAACCCAAAGCGGAAAAATGTGTCTTCATAGGATACCCAAAGGAAACTATTGGGTATACCTTCTATCATAGATCTGAGGGCAAAATCTTTGTTGCCAAGAATGGATCCTTTCTAGAGAAGGAATTTCTCTCAAAAGAAGTGACTGGAAGGAAAGTAGAACTCGACGAGGTTGTCGAACCTTCTCTCGGATTTGAGAGTAGCATAGCACCGAAAGAATTTCCGGTGGCACCTACACCACTAAGAGAGGAAGCTAATGATGTTGATCATGAAACTTTGTTTGAAGTTACTACGGAACCTCGCAAGTCAACGAGAACTCATACCACTCCCGATTGGTATGATCCCTTTGAAGGGAATATGCCCTGAGAGGCAATAATAAAATGTTTATTATGTATATTCCAAGTATATGATAGATGTTTATTTTGCATGCTATAATTGTATTAATACGGAAACGTTAATACATGTGTGTTTAATAAACAAACATAAAATTCCTAGTTATGCCTCTCTCATAAACTAGCTCGTTGATTAACAAGATGATCAAGGTTTCCTGATCATGGACATTGGTTGTTGTTAATAACGAGGTCACAACATTAGTGTAATGGTGTGATGAACATTCATCCGAAGTATAGCATTATGATCAAAGTCATTGAGTTTATATTGCTATAACATCATACGAAGTGATCCTAATCCTTAGACAATGAGATCATGTCAATCACTAACACAGGAAGAGTATCTTGATAACATCAAACGTCACACCGTAACAGGGTGATTATAAATATGGATTCAGTCCTACTAAAGTGTTATGTTGAGGCCCATGGATCGAGAGTGGAATTTGTTCATCCCGATGACGGATAGATATGCTCTGGGCCCTCTCGGTCATATCACATTGATTGGCTTGCAAGCAAGTGATTTGATCACTAGAATGTTATATCACGAGAACGAGGAAAGAGTACATGTCAGTAACGAGATCAAACTAGGTATGGAGATACCGATGATCGAATCTCGGACATGTAATATATCGCGAAACAAAGGGATTAAGTTACTAGCGTAAAAGGTTCTCGCGATCACAAGAAAGTCATCGCTGAATGTGTGGGAGTCAGTATGGACCTCCAGGTCCCGCTTCTGATTATTGATCTGAGAAGGGTCTCGATCATGTCCGCATTATTCGTGAACCATACGGTGACACACTTAAGAGACGCTGACATCCATTTGGAGCAAAAGTTTCATGCCGGAAAGAATAACAAGCATAGGAATTTATTTCACTAGATACCGAAACAGGTTTTTGGGAGAAATTGCAGAAAGTGTTTTTGCATGTGAAATGAAATACTAGCAAGGGGTTATATGTGAATGTTTGTCATTAAAGTAATTGACAAAATTCTAAATAAATAAAAGGAGTTTTATTTAATGAGAGTTTGCATTAAATTTGGTGGAAATTTAATGGGAATTTGAGTGGGTTTTTGAGTGGAGGGAATTGAAAGGGATTTTTGTGAGTGGAGTGTCCACCCACATGAATGAGGGGAGGGCAAGGGGGCACCCCCCATGCGCCGGCCACCCCCTTGGGATTCCCCCCTCTCCTATAAAAGGAGCCCCCCTCCTCACTTCTCACTCACACCTCCTCATGAAGGATCTCTCTCCCCTTCTAGTATTTATCCCCCATGGTCTCGGACTAGCGAGATACATGTTCCCGGTGGCTATTCGGCAAGAAAGAGTTGTGCTTCCGCTGCATCACTGGAGCGAGGAGGCGGAGGTTGCTCGGTGCCTTGGACGTGTGTGCAAGCACGGATGTGCCGCTGATTTGCGGTGCTAAGGACTTCCTCTCGATCTTGAGATTGCAAGAGATCGTCTACATCAACCACGAGTTTGGACTCGTTAAGATTTGTCGGTCTTCAAGGGTATGTTCTCTATGGATGTAGATCCGCCCGTTGTTTGTATCTAGTAGATAGATCTTGGTACATAGTTGTTCCCATCGTAGGAAGTTTTTTGTTATCTATGTTGCGAACCCTACAGTGGTATCAGAGCCGGATCTATGCATAGATGCTTTGCACGGGTAGTATACATATGAGTATGTGAGCAATGATGATCATGTTATTGCTTCTTGGTTGTACTTTGGATATTGGTGGCATAGTGGGATGAAGCGGCCCGGACAAACTTTACATGTCCTCGCACATGAGACATATTCCACGCTTGACATGCAACTAGTTTTGCATAAGTGGCTAGCGGGTTTATGTCTCTCCTACTATAGTCAATATATAATTTGCAATGAGTTGTCAACAATTTGGTTATCCTCGTTGTGGTTCATGTTCGTAGGTAAGAACGATTCTATCTTCGAAAGCCCTAAGCCACGTAAAACTTGCAATGGATAAATTAGAGGCGTATAGTTTAGATTGTTGCTGGGCTAGTGTCATGATATGGTGACGTTGTAAGTAGAAATATAAGTTGATACTCTTAAAACACACATAGTGTGTAAGTTCCATAGACCTTTGTCTTACACATAGAGGTATGATAGTGACCATACCACGATGCGCATGATGGAGATCAAGTGTAAGAATCATATCATTTCACTTATAAACATGTGATGTTTGATTGCATCTTATATTGCTTTTTTGGCGTTTTATTAGCATAATAAGATGATCCCTCATTTAAATATCAAGATAAGAATGTGTTCTTCCTTAAGTATGCACCGATTATGTTTCGTCGCTCCAAGACATCACGTGATGATCAGGTGTTCCTGGATCCACGATCATACTTCGGGTGTAAGATAGTTACACATGACAATACTAAGGTTCTTACTTGGCAAGACTAGCATGTACAGACATGACCTCGGAACACGGACCGAAAGGTTGAGCATGAGTCATATGGTAGATATGATGCCCATTTGATGCTCGCCTTTGAAGCTACACCGACTCACGTGATGATCGGACTTGGTGTACTGGATTTGGTTCATGTAATCACCAAAAAGGCACGAGGGATGTCGTTTTTGAGTGGGAGTTCATTCTTAATTTGGATTAGTTGAACTCAATCTATCATAAACTTAGTATAAACTTTACAAATTCTATTGTAGATGGCACCACCTGCTTTTAATTTCAATGTGTTCATGGAGAAAGAGAAACTTGCAATGAACGGTAACAACTTTACTGAATGGGCCATGAATTTGAGGATTCTCCTCTCTGCTGCACAAAAGCTATATGTGCTAGAAGTGCCGCTAGGCCCCCCACCGTTCGATGATGCCCCTGACGAGGAGAAGAATATCTATCAGACTCGTTAGGAGGACCACAACTTAGTTCATTGCGGCATATTGTATGGACTAGAGCCATAACTTCAAAAGCGTTTCGAAAACAGCAATGCATTTGATACAATGGGTGAGTTGAAAATGATTTTCGACACACATGTTGCTGTAGAGAGCTACAATGCTTCAAAAAAGTTCTTTAGCTGCATGATGGAAGAGAACAACTCTGTAAGTGAGCATGTACTCAAGATGTCGGGTTACGCCGATAAGCTTGTGTCCTTGGGAATATCGATTCCCATTGACTTAGGCATCCATCGTGTTCTGCAGTCTCTGCCACCTAGCTATAAGGGCTTCGTGATGAACTATAATATGCAAGGCATGAAGAAGTCTCTCCCTGAGCTTTTATCAATGCTTAAAACTGCAGAAGTGGAGATCAAGAAAGAACATCAAGTGTTGATGATCAATAAGACCACTGGTTTCAGGAAAGACAGGAAGGGAAAACGGAAGGGAAGTAAGGACAGCAAGCCAGTTGCCGTGCCTGAAAAGAAACCCCGAGTTGGCCCTAAGTCTGATACCGAGTGCTATTATTGTAAGGGGACTGGCCACTGAAAGCGCAACTGCCCCAAGTATTTGGCAGACAAGAAGGCCGGCAAGGCAAACATGTTATTGATGTGTACTTGACTAGTACTCGCAGTAGCACCTGGGTATTTGATACCGGTTCAGTTGCTAATATTTGTAACTCGAATCAGGGGCTGCGGAACAAGCGACCGCTAGCAAGGGGTGAGGTCAAGATGCGTGTTGGCAATGGATCAAGTATTGATGTTATCGCCGTCGGAACGCTACCTCTCCACTTACCGTCGGGATTAGTAATAAACTTGAATAATTGTTATCTGGTGCCAGCACTGAGCATGAACATTGTATCTAGATCGTGTTTGATGCGAAGTGGTTATTCATTTAAATCCGAGAATAATGGTTGTTCTATTTATATGAATGAAATCTTTTATGGTCATGCATCGATGATGAATGGTTTATTTCTGTTGGATCTCGATAATAGTGTTACACATATTCATAATGTTGATGCTAAAAGGATTAAACTTAATGATGATATATCCGCATATATGTGGCACTGTCGTCTAAGTCATATTGGCGTTAAACGCATGAAGAAGCTCCATTCGGATGGACTTTTGGAATCACTTGATTTTGAATCATTTGATACATGTGAGCCATGCCTTATGGTCAAGATGACTAGAACACTGTTTTCCGGTTCAATGTAATGAGCAACAGATTTATTGGAGATCATATATTCTGATGTATGTGGTCCAATGAGTGTGTTGGCGCGAGGTGGATATCATTATTTTGTTACTTTCACGGATGATTTGAGTAGATACGGTTATATCTACTTGATGAAACACAAGTCTGAAACCTTTGAAAAGTTCAAGGAATTTCAGAGTGAAGTGGAAAATCATCGTAATAGAAAGATCAAATTTCTATGGTCCGACCGTGGAGGTGAGCATCTAAGTTACGAGTTTAGCACTCATATGAAAGAGTATGGACTTGTTTCACAACTCACACCTGTCGGAACACCACAACGAAATGGTGTGTCGGAACATCGTACTCGTACTTTATTGGATATGGTTCGATCTATGATGTCTCTGACGGACTTGCCACTGTCATTTTTGGGTTATGCACTAGAAACTGCTGCATTCACTTTAAATCGGGCACCATCTAAATCCGTTGAAAATATACCGTATGAATTGTGGTTTGGAAACAAACCTAAGCTGTCATTTCTTAAAGTTTGGGGATGCGATGTTTATGTGAAGAAACTTCAACCGGATAAACTCGAACCCAAAGCGGAAAAATGCGTCCTCATAGGATACCCTAAGGAAACTATTGGGTATTCCTTCTATCACAGATCCGAGGGCAAGGTTTTTGTTGCCAAGAATGGATCCTTTCTAGAGAAAGAGTTTCTCATGAAAGGTGTGAGTAGTCAGAAGGTAGAACTCGAAGAGGTTGTTGAACCTTCTCTTCATAGTATGGCGAGTAGCGCAGCGCCGGAAGTCATTCCGGAGTTGGCTTCACCAATTGAAGAGGGAACTAATGATAATGATAATGAAACTCCAAAAGAGAGTACTACCAAACCTCGCAGGTCTAGCAGGACGCGTGCACCTCCTGAGCTGTATGGAAACCCTGTTATGAATTTCATGGTTGATGAAATTAATGACCCTACGCCATATGAAGAAGCGATGATGAGCCCAAACTCCAACAAATTGTTAGAAGCCATGAAATCCGAGATGGAATCCATGTACGAAAACCAAGTTTGGAACTTGGTGGACTTACCTCACGATCGAAAGGCCGTGGAGAATAAATGGATTTTCAAAAGGAAAACTGATGCTGATGGTAATGTGACCGTCTATAAAGCTCGACTTGTCGCAAAGGGGTTTCGACAAATTCAAGGAGTTGACTACGATGAGACATTCTCTCCCGTAGCGATGCTAAAGTCAGTTAGGATTATGTTAGCAATTGCTGCATATTTCGATTATGAGATATGGCAGATGGATGTCAAAACTGCGTTCCTCAATGGTAATATTGAGGAAGAGTTGTATATGATACAACCAAAGGGTTTTGTCGATCCTAAGGATGCTAACAAGGTGTGCAAGCTTCAGCGATCCATCTATGGACTGAAGCAAGCATCACGGAGTTGGAATCTCCGCTTTGATGAGGTGATCAAAGACTTTGGATTTGTCCAAACTTATGGAGAAGCTTGTATTTACAAGAAAGTGAGTGGGAGCAATGTGGCATTTCTGATATTATATGTGGATGGCATATTATTGATCGGAAATGATATAGATCTTTTAAACAGTGTTAAAAGTTATCTAAACAGCAAATTTTCAATGAAGGACCTAGGTGAAGCGTCATACATATTAGGCATAAAGATCTATAGAGATAGATCTAGGCGCCTAATAGGGCTATCGCAAAGTACATACCTTGATAAGATTTTAAAGAAGTTTAAAATGGAAGGAAGTAAGAAGGGGTTCTTACCTATGTTGCAAGGCAAGACATTGAGTAAGACTCAAAGTCCGACTACGGCGGAAGAAAGAGAGATAATGGACAAAGTCCCCTATGCTTCATACATAGGCTCTATAATGTACGCCATGCTAGGTACAAGACCGGATGTGGCACATGCTATTAGTTTGACTAGTAGGTACCAATCGGATCAAGGTTCAGAACACTGGATAGCGGTCAAGAATATCCTTAAGTACTTGTGAAGAACTAAGGATATGTTTCTTGTGTACGGAGGTGAAGAAGAGCTCGTCGCTAAGTGTTATGTCGACGCAAGCTTTGACACCGATCCGGATGACTCTAAGTCTCAATCCGGATACGTATTTATCATGAATGTCGGAGCGGTTAGTTGGAGAAGTTCCAAACAACCTGTGGTGGCGGGATCAACAACGGAGGCCGAATATGTTGCTGCTTCGGAAGCAGCTCAGGAAGCGGTTTGGATGAAGGAGTTCATATCCAAACTAGGTGTGGTTGCGAGCGTGTTGGACCCAATGGTGATCTATTGTGACAACAATGGTGCCATTGCCAATGCCAAAGAACCAAGGTCTCACAAGAATTCCAAACATATTAAGCGCCGGTTTCAATCCATCTGCGAGCATGTCAAGGATGGAGATATAAAGATTTGTAAAGTACACACGGATCTCAATGTAGAAGATCCATTGACTAAAACTCTCCCT
This sequence comes from Avena sativa, assembly GCA_916181665.1. Lineage (NCBI taxonomy): Eukaryota > Viridiplantae > Streptophyta > Magnoliopsida > Poales > Poaceae > Avena > Avena sativa. The sequence goes on along the minus strand of OV702297.1, from coordinate 385,967,909 downwards.
AGAGCAAAACATGATCAACACCAGAACACCATGGGTGTTAGATTTATCACTATGTAACTAGACTATTGTCTCTAGTGCAAGTGGGAGACTGAAGGGAATATGCCCTGAGAGGCAATAATAAAGTGTTTATTATGTATATTCCAAGTATATGATAGATGTTTATTTTGCATGCTATAATTGTATTAATACGGAAACGTTAATACATGTGTGTTTAATAAACAAACAAAAAGTTCCTAGTTATGCCTCTCTCATAAACTAGCTCGTAGATTAACAAGATGATCAAGGTTTTCTGATCATGGACATTGGATGTTGTTAATAACGAGGTCACAACATTAGTGTAGTGGTGTGATGAACATTCATCTGAAGTATAGCATTACGATCAAAGTCATTGAGTTTATATTGCTATAACATCATATGAAGTGATCCTAATCCTTAGACCATGAGATCATGTCAATCACTAACACAGGAAGAGTATCTTGATAACATCAAACGTCACACCATAACATGGTGATTATAAAGATGGGGTTCAATACTACTAAAGTGTTATGTTGAGGCTCATGGATCGAGAGTGGAATTTGTTCATCCCGATGACGGATAGATATGCTCTCGGCCCTCTCGGTGATATCACATTGATTGGCTTGCAAGCAAGTGATTTGATCACTAGAATGTTATATCATGTGAATGAGAAAAGAGTACATGTTAGTAAAGAGATCAAACTAGGTATGGAGATACCGATGATCGAATCTCGTACATGTAATATATCGCGAAACAAAGGGATTAAGTTACTAGCGTAAAAGGTTCTCGCGATCACAAGAAAGTCATCGCTGAATGTGTGGGAGTTAGTATGGACCTCCAGGTCCCGCTTCTGATTATTGATCTGAGAAGGGTCTCGATGATGTCCGCATTATTCGCGAACCGTAGGGTGACACACTTAAGAGACACTGACATCCATTTGGAGCAAAAGTTTCATGCCGGAAAGAATAACAAGCACATGAATTTATTTCACTAGATACTGAAACAGGTTTTCAGGTGAAATTGCAGAAAGTGTTTTTGCATGTGAAATGAAATACTAGCAAGGGGTTATATGTGAATTATTGTCATTAAGGTTTTGACAAAATTCTGAATAAATAAAAGGAGTTTTATTTAATGAGAGTTTGCATTAAATTTGGTGGAAATTTAATGGGAATTTGAGTGGGTTTTTTATGTCTACGCACTTCTATTCTTGTAGACAGTTGTTGGGCCTCCAAGTGAAGAGGTTTGTAGAACAACAGCAAGTTTCCCTTAAGTGGATTACCCAAGGTTTATCGAACTCAGGGAGGAAGTGGTCAAAGGTATTCCCTCTTAAGCAATCCTGCAATCAAGATACAAGAAGTCTCTTGTGTCCCCAACACACCCAATACACTTGTCAGGTGTATAGGTGCACTATTTCGGCGAAGAAATAGTCAAATACAAGTGGTAACGGTGCCAGAAAATAGCTTTACGGTGAGGTAAAGACTACAACAAGCAAACATCCAACAGATCTAGTAACAAACGGTGTTTCAATTCTTAGAAACAAGGCCTAGGGATCATACTTTCACTAGTGAACACTCTCTCATATAAATATCCTCTCTTCATGATACTACTCTTAACTACTCTCCGGTTGGACACTCTAATCTAAGGTAGGGCTATAACAGCAAACCTCAAAGTCCGCCTTCCCCAATCTAGATAACCCCACACCGTCACCTTGAGTGCTAGATGGTTCCAACAAACACCAAAATTTCATAGACACATCCAACTCCAAATATAACTCATACCAAATATTCAATCTAGCCAAAGTGCCACACATGGTATGCCCGCTGTCACTTTCACACACGTGGGGAAAAGCATAGATCTATTAAAGCACAAAGAGTATGTATGTAGACTCAAGCCTAAGTGCCACCATGGCATGCATGCTGTCACTTTCACACACATGGGGAGAGTAGAGATCTAATGAAGCACTTGAGTAGCAAGGTAGATCTACTTGATTACAAAGCTCATGACCATAAGATCATGCATAGAGAGAGAGATGAACACATAGCTACCGGTAGAGCCCTTAGCCTCGAGGAAGAACTACTCCCTCATCATCATGGGAATCAGCAACGGTGATGAGGATGGCGATGGAGATCAATGGAGATGGCTCCGAGGGCACTTCCTCGTCCCGGCAGGGTGCCGGAATAGAGACTTTCTATCCCCTTAATCTCCCTTTCGGTGGCGGCGATGATGTTGCGGTTTTCGTGGATTTCTTCTAGATCCCCTAGGGTTTTTGGGTCGGAGGCTTCTTATAGGCGAAGGGGGAGGCCGAGGAGGCGGCCAGAGGGCCCACACCCTCCCAAGGCGCGGGCCAGGCTTGGTCGTGCCCAGGGGGGTCTGGCCACCCTCTGGTGCCTCTCCGTCCCTCCTTCTGGATTCGTGTCCCTCACGAAAAGTTATTGACTTTGGCTTTTGTCCTGTCCAATTCCGAGAATATTGATTTTCTGCCTTTCTGGAACCAAAAATAGAAGAAAAAACAGGCAACTGGCACTGTGGCAACGTGTTAATAGGTTAGTTCCAGAAAATATATAAAAACACCTCAAAGTGTAGATAAAGCAAAGCAAAGTAGATACTAAACAAGCATGGAACATAAAAAATTATAGATACATTTCCAAGGTATCAGTTTTTTAGTGGAGGGAATTGAAAGGGATTTTTGTGAGTGGAGTGTCCACCCACATGAATGAGGGGAGGGCAAGGGGCAGCCCCCATGCGTCGGCCACCCCCTTGGGGTTCCCCCTCTCCTATAAAAGGATCCCCCTCCTCACTTCTCACTCACACCTCCTCGTGAAGGATCTCTCTCCCCCTCTAGTATTTATCCTCATGGTCTCGGACTAGCAAGATACATGTTCCCGGTGGCTATTCAGCAAGAAATAGTTGTGCTTCCGCTGCATCGCTGGAGTAAGGAGGCGGAGGTTGCTCGATGCCTTGGATGTGTGTGCGAGCACGGATACGCCGCTGATTTGCGGTGCTAAGGACTTCCTCTCGATCTTGAGATCGGCAAGAGATCGTCTACATCAACCACAAGTTTGGACTTGTTAAGCTTTGTCGGTCTTCAAGGGTATGTTCTCTACGGATGTATATCCGTCCGTTGTTTGTATCTAGTAGATAGATCTTGGTACATAGTTGTTCCCATCGTAGGATTTTTTTTGTTTTCTATGTTGTGAACCCTACACCCGTTATGAGTGTCATGTTGGTGGACAACACCGATGACCCTGCGACATATGAGGAAGCAACGATGAGCCCAGATTCCAATAAATGGCAAGAAGCCATGAAATCCGAGATTGGATCCATGTATGAAAACCAAGTATGGACTTTGGTGGACTTACCAAATGGCCGAAAGGCTCTCGAGAACAAAAGGATTTTCAAGAAGAAAACAGATGTTGATGGTAATGTTACTGTCTATAAAGCTTGACTTGTCGCAAAAGGGTTTCGACAAATTCAAGGATTTGACTATGATGAGACTTTCTCACCGGTAGCGAAGCTAAAGTCTGTGAAGATTTTGTTAGCAATCGCTGCATATTACGATTATGAGATATGGGAGATGGATGTCAAAACGGTGTTCCTCAATGAAGACATTGATGAAGAGTTGGATTTGGTACAACCCAAAGGTTTTGTCGATCCTAAATATGCTAACAAGGTATGCAAACTTCAACGGTCCATTTATGGATTGAAGCAAGCATCCCGAAGTTGGAATCAACATTTTGATAAGGTAATCAAAAGTTTTGGTTTTATACTAACTTATGGAGAAGCTTGTATTAACAAGAAAGTGAGTGGGAGCTCTGTAGCATTCCTAGTACTATATGTGGATGACATATTGTTGATGGGGAATGATGTAGACCTTCTTTATAGTGTCAAGGATTATTTGAATAATAGTTTTTCAATGAAAGATCTTGGCGAAGCAGCTTACATATTAGGCATAAATATTTATAGAGATAGATCGAGACGCCTAATATCATTGTCACAGAGTACATATTTGGACAAAGTTCTAAAGAGGTTTGGAATGGAAGATAGCAAGAAATGGTTCTTGCCCATGTTGCCCAATATGATCTTGAGTAAAACTCAAAGTCCTGCTATGGAGGAATATAGAGAAAGAATGAGTAAGACTCCCTATGCCTCAGCCATAGGATCTACCATGTATGGCATGTTATGTACTAGACCCGACATTGCATATGTTGTTAGTTTAACTAGCAGATATCAAAGTGATCGAGGAGTGGATCATTGGACAGCGGTCAAAAACATCCTTAAGTACTTGAGAAGAACTAAGGACATGGTTCTTTCTTATGGAGGTGATAAACAACTTGTTGATAATGGTTACACCGATGCTAGTTGGAATACCGATCCGGATGATTCTAAATCTCAATCTGGATACATATTTACTTTGAATGGGCAGGAGTAAGCTGGAGGCATGCAAAGCAAAGCGCTGTGGCGAGATCTTCAACTGAATCGGAATACATAGCTGCTTTAGAGGCTTCACAAGAGGTGATATGGATGAAGGAGTTAATTACAGAGCTCGGTGTGGTTCCCAGTGCGCTGGACCCAATGTCTATCTACTGTGATAACATGGGCGCTATAGTCAATGCGCAAGAACCAAGGTCACACAAGAAGCTGAAGCATATCAAGCTGTGTTTTTACGCTATTCGAGAGCATGTCCAAGATTGTGACATAAAGATTTGCAAAGTACACATATATCTGAATGTGGCGGATCCTTTGACTAAACCTCTCCCGAGGGCAAAGCATGACCAACACCAAACCGCCATGGGTGTTCGGTATATTGATGTCTACGCACTTCTATTCTTGTAGACAGTTGTTGGGCCTCCAAGTGCATAGGTTTGTAGAACAACAACAAGTTTCCCTTAAGTGGATTACCAAAGGTTTATCGAACTCAGGGAGGAAGTGGTCAAAGGTATTCCCTCCCAAGCAACCCTGCAATTAAGATACAAGAAGTCTCTTGTGTCCCCAACACACCCAATACACTTGTCAGATGTATAGGTGCACTAGTTCGGTGAAGAGATAGTGAAATACAAGTGGTAACGGTGCCAGAAAATAGCTTCTGACTTGTTGTTGACGTGGGGTAACGGTGCCAGAAAAGAGCTGATGGCGCGGAGGAAAGGTAAAAGCCCAAAACCTCCCCGGCAAAAGGAATAAAGATGGAAGCAAGCAAACTTGTAACAGATCTAGTAGCAAATGGTGTTTCAATGTTTAGAAACAAGGCATAGGGATCATACTTTCACTAGTGAACACTCTCTCATATAAATCTTCTCTCTTCATGATACTACTCTTAACTACTCTGTGGTTGGACACTCTAATCCATGGTAGGGCTATAACAGCACACCTCAAAGTCTGCCTTCCCCAATCTAGATAACCCCACACTGTCACCTTGAGCGCTAGATGGTTCCAACAAACACCACAATTTCATAGAGACATCCAACTCCAAATATAACTCATAAAAAATATTCAATCTAGCCAAAGTGCCACACACGGTATGCACGCTGTCACTTTCACACACGTGGGGAAAAGCATGGATCTATTAAAGCACAAAGAGTATTTATGTAGACTCGAGCCTAAGTGCCACCATGGCATGCACGCTGTCACTTTCACACACATGGGGAGAGTAGAGATCTAATGAAGCACTTGAGTAGCAAGGTAGATCTACTTGATTACAAAGCTCATGACCCTAACAAGATCATGCATAGAGAGAGATGAACACATAGCTATCGGTAGAGCAATTAGCCCTAAGGAAGAACTACCCCTCCTCATCATGGGAATCAGCAACGGTGATGAAGATGGCGATGGAGATCGATGGAGATGGCTCCGGGGGCACTTCCCCATCCCGGCAGGGTGCCAGAACAGAGACTTTCTGTCCCCCGGATCTCCTCTTTGTTCGCGGTGGCTCTATGGAGGTTTTCTTGAATTTCTTCTGGATGCCCTAGGGTTTTTGGGTCGGAGGCTTCTTATAGGCGCAAGATTCAAGGTCGGTGGGGGTCCAGGGGGCGCACACCCCCTCCAGGCACCTCCAGGGCTTGACCACGCCTAGGGGGGTGCAGCCACCCCGTGGCCCCCCTCCGGCTCTGCTTCGTGGTTCCGTGTTGGTGTGGGAAAAATAATAACTTTGGCTTTTGTCCCATCCAATTCCGAGAATATTGATTTTCTGCCTTTTTGGAACCAAAAACAGATGAAAGCAGGCAACTGGCACTATGGCAACTTGTTAATAGGTTAGTTCCAGAGAAGATATAAAAACACCTCAAAGTGTAGACAAAGCAAAGCAAAGTAGATACAAAACAAGCATGGAGCATCAAAAATTATAGATACGTTTCCGACGTATCAAGCATCCCCAAGCTTAACTCATGCTCGTCCTCGAGTAGGTAAGTGATAAAAAGAATAATTTTTTAGGTGACATGCACCATGAAAACCAAGATCAAACCATTTGCAAGCATTGAAAGATGGGATCAAAGAACTCTAAACATGTGCATGAAAGATGGAGTTCTAACAATAGTACATAGTAACTATGCACGCAAAATGAAAGGCTACAAACAAAGATCATGAATAACATGCATTGAAAAACATTTGTTTGTTTCATATACAGAAAACATAACATAGTGTCATTCAGCTTGTCCCTCATAGAGTAGCAAATAGATGCATATGACACCTTCAAAGTTCACAAGGGTGACTAGAAACAAATAGCACAAGAACAAGTAATATCACAATATGCATCAATCAATAAGCTTTGGAACACTGCACACAGAATGAAAACTATGCTCTCTTAATGGTCCCTAAAGGTAGAAGGTGGAGACTCAATAATGGTGGAATAAGGACCTTTTATAAAGGAAGTAGGGATTTCAAGTTTCAAAAAGATCTCCCAAAAATTATGGTACTTGTTGTAGGGATTCGTAGCATGGAAAACAAAAAATTTCTATCACATACAAACAAACAAGCCAAGATCTATCTACTAGATTGTAGCAACGAGTCGATGGAATAACTCACCCTCGAAGATTCCAAAGTGTTTAACGAGAGCGGATTCTCGTGGGTGATGTAGTCGTACTCTTGCCGATCTCAAGATCGCGTAGACGATCCTTCCGGCGATGCGTTCTGGCAGCGCTTCCGCAGTCGGTCACACGTTCGGTACTCGATGAAGACCTTCCTCTCCCTTATTCCAGCAGGCAGTGGAGATTGTAGCACTCTCCTCGCAATTCCGGCAGCACGACGGCGTGGTACCGGAAGTAGAGGGGAGATCTCGCAGGGCTTCGCCTTAGGCCGGAGCGAGTATGGTGGACTATGAGAGAGACCCTCGGTGATCTAGGGTTTAGACACGCCAAGGAGGAGCAGGGCCGACGGCTAGGGTTTGCCTAAGCGGCGGCAGCAGGAGGTGGCGGCGCCGGCGGCTAGGATTAGGGTTTGCGGGGCGTGGTGTTGTGTCCCTGGAGGGGCAGCCCTGCCCCTCCTTATATAGGTGGAGGGGGCGCGCTAAGGGGAGGGGAGTCCCTCCCCAACTCGGTCTCCAAGTGGGCCGGCGGTGGAGGGAGGGAACTCCTCCCCAAGTAGGTTTCCTACTCTCCCTCCACCTCACAAAATAGCCGTTTGACTTTTCAAATTGGCATTTGACTTTTCAAACTAGGATTTGATTTAACCCTTTATTTTGTTCAGCGATGACACCTAGTACATGATGCAATCATTCCAACTTGTTATGACACATTCATGTACCCTTCCCCTCCGGAGTGCCGGACATTCCGGAACCTTCTAGAACATTCCCGATGAAAACACCGGAACCATTCTCCAACCCCAAAACAGGACTTTCCTTATATGAATCTTATTCTCCGGACCATTCCGGATCTCCTCGTGATATCCCGGATCCCATCCGAGACTCCGAACAACATTCGGTCTCTTACTCATCATTCCATAACTACTCAAACAACGTCGAATCCTTAAGTGTGTCTCCCTATTGTTCGTGAATTATGCGGACATGATCGAGACACTTCTCCGAACAATAACCAATAGAGGAATCTGGAAATTCATATGGCTCCCACATATTTCTACGATTACTTTGCGATCAAATGAACCACTTACATACGATACCAATTTCCCTTTGTCTCACGATAGTTTACTTATCCAAGGTTATGATCGTCGGTATCTCTGCATACCTAGTTCAACCTTGTTACTGATAAGTACTCTTTTCTCGTTCCCGTGATATGTGATCCCTTGTGAGCCAGTCACATGCTTGCAAGCTAATTGGATGACATTCCACCGAGAGGGCCCAGAGTATATCTATCCGTCATATGGATGGACAAATCCCACTCTTGATCCATGTGTCTCAACCAATACTTTCTGAACACTCAATGCCATCTTTATAGCCACCCAGTTACGGTGTGGTGTTTGATGTCATCAAAGCATTCTTACGGTGAAGGTGACATGCATGATCTCATGGTCGAAGGAATTAGGTTACTATGTATCAGAAAGCATATAGCAATTGAACTATTAAAATGACTTGATCTTTATGCTACGCTTATCTATAGGAGTATGTCCACCATATCATTCTCCTAATGATATGATCTTGTTGTTAATAACATCTCAATGTTCATGATAGGGAAACTACAATCATTTATTAACCAACAAGCTAGTATTGTAAAGAGGCTTTACTAGGGACAAAGATACTATTAAAGCATGAATGTAAACATTTATCATAAACACAAAGATATAATAATAACTATATTTATTATTGCCTCTAGGGCATATCTCCAACACTTGTTATCTTGCAGCCCTCATTGCCCCTATCATAAGCATCTTGAAGTGGTTAAGGTTTAAAGTGGCAAAGATGGAGTATATGCCTGACGAAGTATAAGTTGGCAATCTCAAGTCCCTTGAATACGAGGGCCACACCTCATGCATACTCAACTTTGGGTCCAGGTAAGTTCTTGTCATTGTAAGTATTTGCATATCATTGAGAACTGCCAACGGGGTACCCCTTGCACATGGTACAGGAGCTTTCCCATAACCAAAATGACAAGGCAAGCAGACAATGAGCATCTCCACAATCTTTTTATTTACCATATGCATAGCTTTTTATTGAGGATGCTTCATAGATAGCTCATTATGGTGATGCTATAAGTTTCCACCATGATTAGGCATGGCTTAGTCTAGCGGTCTAGGCGTTTCTCTAACACGAGATACAAACTCCATGGACTTACAAGTTCCCTCTTTATTTCACACCGGTGACATCCATAGACAAAAGAGCATGATATCAACTGAATACAAAGTACAAGTGCAATGTTGAAAACGTTCCCCATGATAGAACGGTTCTGCTAATTCCAACTTTTAAGTGCAAGCATATACAACAAAGTTGTCACAATGGTTCAAATTTATTAGGGGCAAAGAATATAAAGTGTGCCATCAAGTTCGTGAGGGCTTTAATCACTAAGTTATCACATAACAAAATAGTTTTTTAATTGGAAGATAGTTGAAAACAAGAATATACTTGGAATGGTGTAACACACCATGCATAGGAACTTATAGTGGACACTTTGGAATAACTTGGTTTCTTGGGAGTTGGAATCATGAGTAGAGCTTACTCATACAAGTGGAGGCTAGCAAAATACTGGGAGCAACCAACTAAGAGAGCAATAATGACCATAATCATGCAGAGCAAGAAAGCATACTAATCAAAGCAAAGAGTGGTACTACAAGTCAAGGACTAAATGATCATAGAGGCTAATGGTGACTTGTCATAGTCATAACATGGTGTGAGCATGTGCCAAGTCAACCCAAGCAAAACATCAAAGGAGAATACCACAATACTATGCTTTTGCATGCTAAAACAACACACAATTTCTTCAAGGCACACTAAGCAATCCCAATTGTTTGGAACAAGACATGCTACAGCTATAATCACTAAGCATAATGCTAAAACAACACCTAGTATGTCATGCTAAAGTCTAAGTCACAGTCAATGCAAGCTCATCTTGCACTTACAAGCAAGAACTTACTACTCTTTTCCAACACCAAACAACCTATTTGAAACAACTCACAAAGATAATAATCAATAAAGACCAGTGAGCTTATCTCACAAATCCACAAAGAAGAAATAAAAAGTTCTAAGCTGAAATCTCAAGAAAACTAAGGCTAAACACAGTGCTAGCAAAAGAGAACACTCACAGAACAATAAGAGTGAAAACTAGAGTGTTCTAGGCAATGAAAACAGAGTGTGTCTCTCTCCAAAAGAAGTATGTTGTGATCAACCAACTTTAATCAAGTAAACTATGCAAACAAAAACTAAAAACAAAAAGAAAGATGCTCCAAGAACAACACAACTGTGCATGAAACGATAAAAATGAAGTGTCTAGAAAGACCTGAGATTTTTATTGATGAAGAAGGGGATGCCTTGGGCATCCCCAAGCTTTGATGCTTGTAAATCTTGTATATTTCTTGGGGTGACACCATGGTGGCATCCCCAAGATTGAGCGTTTGTCCATTCTTCATCTCATTGCATCGTTCTCTCTCTACACATGAAATTTTTCCTTCATACAAAACTTCACACAATCTTCATTAGCAACATTAGTTTATTCAAAAGATAGTAGACCTCTGGCAAAGCTTTGGAACAGCAAGGATTTTCACTAAAAACACAAGCTATTGTAGCAACTCCTTCAAAAATCTCAATTACCCAAAAGAGAACTCAAAAAGGAATCAATAAGAAGCATATGCAAATAATGGCAGAAATCTGTCAAAACAGACCAGCAGGTAGAAACCGATTTTTACGAACATCTTCTGTTGCTCAAATCAAAAAGTGTTAAACTAACAAAAGTTAGCTAACATACTAGGGGATTTATTAGTAAATTTTCAGCTCAATCCGAGTTACAGATAATCCTCATGAATTTTTATGATAGAGGACAAAAATCTGTTTCGGGACAACAACTCCCCAAATTTTACTTCCCTCTCATTAGAGGTCATTCTTGGCACAAAAAGCAAACAAAATGGATAAGGAGAGGTTATTACTGAAGTAATAACTTCCAAGACTCAAGGAAACTCTTGGGGTTATCTCCCAACAAGTACTTTTTTTAACGCCTTTAAGTTAGGCATGATAGTTTGAGAAGATGCTCACATAAGAAATATGAATTGAAGTAAAAGAGAGCATCAAGAAGAAAATTCAAAACACATTTAAGTCTAACCCACTTACTATGCATAGGAATCTTGTAAGAAAATAAATCAAAGAAGCACAAAGCAACAAGCATAGGAAAGCAAAACAAGTGCAACTTCAAAACTTCCAACATAAAGAGGGGAAACTTAATATTCTTGAGATACATAAAACCTTGTTTCCCTCTCTCATAATAACTTTCAGTAGAAACATGAACAAAATTAACAATATAACTATCACATAAAACATTCTTATCATGAGCCACATGCATATTATTCTCATCACCATAATCATCAAATATAGGAGGCATATTGTAATCACAATTAACTTTCTCCTCAATAGTAGGTGGATTGAAAATATCATACTCATCATTGTAATCATCATATATTGGAGGTTTGGTATCATCATGAGAAATACAATAGCTATCTTCCAAAGCTGGGGAACTAAAAAGATCATTTTCATAAAAACTAGCTTCCCCAAGCTTAGACGTTTCCATAGCATTAGCAATAATGGTGTCCAAAGATTTCATACTAATAACATTGCTATTATCATGCAAATAAAGTTCCATAGGTTTTTTAATATTCTCTTCAAACACTTCATGTCCTAACTCAAGATAAATACTATAGAGCTCTCTAATTTTGTCACATCCCAAGATTTTCCAAATCTTGTTATGTGAAAAATAAATAAATAAAATAAAACTTTGTTGATTTTCAGGGTGAGAAGAAATTGATTCCAATTGGAAACCTTCAAAACTATTTTGATCAAATAAATCCTAAAGGGATTTAAAAAAAGATAAACAAATAATAAAGAAAGTCTTAAAAATTGGAATCACTATTTTTGGATCTTTTAATAAAAAGATTTGGTTTCAAAAGCAAAGGTAGAAATATAAATAAGGATTATTTTATAAAGCCAAATTAAACCTTGGCCAAGCTTTTGAAATAAAATGTTGTTTTGATTAAAAGAGTAAAGGTTTGTTTAAATAAAATAATGAGGATTTATTAATAAACCAAATTATTTAAAAGTAAAGGCTTTTCCCATTTTAAATAAACACTAAAACTTGTTATTTTATTTTAAATAAGTTCTCCAAATGTTTTATATTTTCAAATAAAACCTGCTGAATAGTTTTGGTACTATTTTAGATTTCAAATGGAGTTTTAAAAATAAATCAAACCCTATTTGATTTAATAACTAAGGTCTATTTTAATTAATTAATAAATGGATCCTAAAAAGAATAAAAGTATTAGTTTGTTTTGGGACTTTAATTTGTGTTGTTAAACAGAACAAAAATCAATACAAAGTTTAGCAAGGTTTTGAATTCATTTGGGTGTTTGATTTGTGGTTTGAAATTCAAAACAGGAAAATCAAATAGAAAAAGAAAAAGATTACTGATAAAAAAAAGTGAAACAAACAGCAGCCCAACAAGCCCAGCTCCAGCCCAACTTCTTTCCCCACGCGTGAATCGTTTTCCACCGAAAAACCCACCCGCGCAGTAACAGACGAGTGGACCCCTCTTCCCCTCTCTCTCCCCCACTAACAGTCAGGCCCCACGCCAGCGTGTCATCGTCTTCAATCACGACCCCGTCGCCCTGCCGTTGCAGCCAGTAACTCCGGAGTTGATTACGCGTTGATGGAGGCCTTGATTCCTCCCAGTAACCATGCCCATTTAATCGCTCGTGCCTCCTCTCTCTTTCCCCCCAAGCTCCAGCCACTCTCTGCCCCTAGGCTGCCCTGATTTCTTCATGCTCCGCCACTGCTCCGACGAGCGTCCCAGAGAAATTCCGGCCACGTCCCGCCACCTCTCACCTCCCACTGCACACGGGTTTGTTCTCCACCCTCAGGCGCATCTGCCAGTGCATCAAACTCGCCCGCGAGTGCCCCAGAGCCTCGGCTTCGACAACATCTGAGCGCCACCGCCGTTTACTGACACTCCGGCGAAGTATCTCCGTAAGCAACGTCCGCCCCTCTCCTTCCTGATGATACCCCCGCACTCACCACACTCTCTCGCGTCTAACCGTGTCCTTGTTTTTCCTCGGGGTGAACCGCAGTGTCGCCCTCGACGACCTCCAGAGCCGCCTGACGCCGCCAGCAGCTCTGGCGAGCGATTACCGTCACCACCGTGCGCCCCTCGACGAAATCTCAACACGTTGAGCATCACCGTGACCTCCTGAACCCGGTGATCACCTCCGCTTCTCCCCTTGCTTCCTAAAATCGCCGCGACACCACCGTCTGAGCGACGCCGCCGCGCGCCACCATCGTCGCACCGCCAGATCTTGGCAAGGCGATAGGAGCCGTCCGATCCAGATCGTAGTGACACGATAGAATCACTTAACGCCGAAGGGGTACGCAATCAGTGTCGTGCGATGTAGTTAGATCCAACGCACCAGAGTAGCTGATCCGGACGAAACGGTATGGACGAGTAAGAACACGACACGTGGCTCAGTACGTTTGAAATAAAAACAGAAATGCCTATTAGATGTTCCAATTTGAAAAATCTATAACTTTTAAACCACACGTACAAAGTTTACAAATTTTATATCATTGGAATCAGCAAGACAAGCCCTAGCCAACCATGCACTTTGTTTAGTAAAAAGATTCTGGTAAAATGTTTGTTTTTGCAGAAACTTGTGTATGCATGTTTAGATTATAAAATTTGTTCTAAAATGATTTTGGGGATGAAATCTTTGCAAAATGGTTTGTTGTGAACCTACTGACCTTAGGAACCAACTTATGGATTTAAAAATGTATTTTGGGAAGTTTAGGATTGAATAATTGAATTAGCTCATTTCTAGTCAAATAAAAACATTGATTTATTTAGGGAAATAATTTTTGAGTAAAACCTTTTGGGAAAATGCTTTGATTCAAACCTACTGACCCTAAACACCAAGCTTTGTGAACTAACAACTTATTTGGTGAACAATATAAAATTGTTGCCTTGCTAAAAACATTTTCCACCACATAAAATAATGATTTGATTTAAAAATGGTTTATAGATAAAATCCTTTTGCAAATGGTTTTGCCACTTTAGGAATTGACCACTTTGAACCTTACAATGTTTAGAGCCTAGTAGAAACCACCTTTGCAATTAAAACTATCTTTTGCATGCTTGCATGCATGACTTTGTTTCTATTGTTTTATGTGTGTTAAATTGTTTGAATAATTGGTTGGAATGCTATGTAACACCCTCAGAATCGGCCCTATGCAAGTTTCAGCGAAACTCGCCAAACCCGCATAGAAACGATTCAAAGGTGCCCACCAGGCACTTTCGTGCGGGTGGAAAACGAAGTAATAACATTACACAACAGTCCTCGATGGGACCCATAGAACAGATATATATACAACAGCGACTCAAAGAGTCAAGAATACAGATATACAGAACAAAGATCCAAATCACCTTGAAAACAATAGGGCGTCCGACTACGGACAAGATGCAAATGGGGCTAAGAGCCCTGAAGAATAACCAATGGTGTCCATAACCCTGCCCAGGCTAAGCCGGAAGGGTAACCCTGCTAACGACGGCGACCTCAAAACCTGCTTAACCAAAAGGGGTGCCGACAAAGGGCCAAGGAAAAAGAGAGAGCGGTCAGTACTGAGGCCAGTACATGGCGAGGCTAGAATTCGGCGGTCCTCGCCTACATAGGTATGGTGGACTGAAGCGGCAGCGCAGCATGCACTAAACAACCTATAGAGACTCGATACAAATAGCGGCTATCAGAGAGGGATAAGAAAGGCCTATTCGGAACCAACCTGGTACTAACACCAGACAATCCCATCCTGGTATTCCCCCTCGAGACCAAACGAGGAAGTCAACCGAGGAACTCACACAGTTGGCAGTTTTATTTATTCAGTTATTGTTGCAGCAATTACTAGACAGGTGTAGATGATCGTCCTGATAAAATAAGCGGTGGGCCGTTTTAGTTAACCATTCCGTTGTAGTTGCAACACTTACTAGTCAGATACAATTAGCATGAGATGTCCCAAAATCCAGCAGTTGTTGGTACTTTTATTTAGCCATTCGTTGTAGCGAAGCTGATTACTAGTCATAACGGATACAAGTCAATTTATAACGGTAAACTTTAGTTATGGTTGTCTATGATCAAGCACTGTGCTCCAAGTCGTCCATAACCGCGGACACGGCTTCTCGAAAAGATTTAACCCTGCAGGGGTGCACCAAAGTATCCACAAGCACTTCGACCCTTTTTGCCAGATCAGTTAACATACACCCATCGGTATGTCGGCGGGGCCTAAGTCACGACGTTTCCAGACCCAAAGCAAGCACAGGGGGCCACCCCACTAAGTCTACCCGCAACGAAGTCGGCCGGGCTCCGAGACGGACTTAGGGTTTGGGTAGACGGCTGTGAACGACTGGGAACCCAAAACTGGGCTTGTCGACACCGCAAAAACGTGTCCCGATCCTAAACAGTACAAGTGCTATCCATCGCACAATTTAAATAAAGCAGTAAAGCATGGCATAAGTACAGAATAGTAAATAAAACCTCAAACTAGTTTGTGGCCCCCAATACAATACTTTGAAATCAGGTACTAATCGATGGGGGGCCCATATCTCCCCACCTGTGGTTAGCGCGCTCGATCTCGGAACAGGTGTCAAGAACTCGGGGTCCTACGGGACACCAGTGGGCGGTCGGAAACCAAATATTATCTATCACCCACCGGTGCCTCTGCATTTACCTACTTCCATTTTTAGTTATTAAACAGTAATTAAAGTAATAACCATCTCCAACATTAAACACACGGCCATACTCCAACAACTGTGGTACTCGACGACACGCAACAACACTCGAGCAGGCGACTACGACGCGCAAGTCCAACTATCTACCAAACAACAGGTAATAGGATGTGTCGAAGGCAATATAAGGTTGCAAGGGATATCACGGGTACGAAAACTAGAGCATCGCAACACGGATAGCAATAGATCAACATGAGGGAATAAATACTATAAAAGTAAGATAGGTAGAAAGGGGGAGATGCTCGCCTGAAAACAACGCCGAAGGTTCATCCGAAGATCGGGGCGAAGCTCACATCAACTCATCGATCTTATCCGCGAAGAAGCAAAACACTAGAAGAAACACCGGATACACTATTTATTACTACGGCATAAGATCGAGCATGGTGCATGTATGATGCATGGCATGGCAACGATGCGATGCAATTAGGCAAGATTAAGCGGAACCGGGGTCCCGACAGATATTTAGGTGGTTCATGTTGTTTAGAAGCCCCACAATTTAAATGTTGTCTTAACATGGCAAAATATATATCACCGGTTCGCTACACAAATTTAAATGGAGTCCGGAATAAGTCAAAGATATCCCGCATATAGACTCCATATTTAATTATATGGTGAATCGGCATAAGGCCCCCAAACCACAGACAAGTATGCATGCATGAACAATTTAATATGCACCAGTTGATAATGTCATATTATAAAAATAATGGGGTCTCGGGTAGGGAATCACATTAGGGTTCGGCGAACTTGGGCTCCGAGGGGTTCGGGGTCGGGTCTCAGGGTCCGGATCTGGGGTTCGGTCTCGGCGGGATCGTTCTCGGATAACAGAGTAGATCTTGTCGCATCCGGGTCTTCGGGTTCGGTCTCCGGAGGTTGTCGAAGGACTTGGCTCGATGTCGGCGGCTCATCGGTTTCGCCCTGATCGGTGTCGATCTTGTCGTCACGAAGATCTTGTCGGGTCCGCGTACCGGGTCAGTCTTGGCGTTCGGGAAGAAGAACTTGGCGTTCTGTGTCGGCGATCTTGGCGTCCGGGTTCTCGACGAACTTGGCGTATCCGGGATGGAGAGCTTGCCGTTCCGTGGCGACCTTGGCGGTCTTCGGATCACCGGGATCGGGCTTCGGGGTCTCGGTCATCGGACCTGTGAAGGAGAACTTGTCGTCGTCGGCGCGCTCGGGGTCTCGGATTCGGCGCAGATGGTTCATCACTGTGATCTTGGCGTGGTCCTTGTACAACTAGCCGCCTTGGACGCTCGGGTCCATCAGAAGGTCATGGCGTTCGTGAGGGAGAGCTCGGGGCATCGAGACCGTGAAGCAGACCTTGTCGTTCCTACATCGAAGGCCTTGGGTTTTCGTGGCGGAGATCTTGAGGTGTGGCGGTTTTCCGAGGAGAAGATCTTCGAGGAATATTGTAGCCGAGAGCGTCCATCCCACTAGCAGCACTCCACCCTTGCCTATGCACCGCACTGATAAACCGATGGGTAGACAAGGGACATACACCATGAGCAAACCACACCGCGGGGACAAACAGACGCACACACGGACAGAGCCGAAAAGCAAGGTCGACGTCGGTATGCCGTAGGGGTGCCAGACGCAGAGACACAGAGGAGGCTCGAGCCGCGCAGCTGCAGAGGTCGAACAGGAGGGTTGCCGGGGCGCTCGGGCGGCGGCGGCGGCTAGGAGACGGGACCAGCGAGGCGGGGAAGAGCTGCGAGAGGGGCCGGCCGGAGACGGGAGAGAGAGGCGAGCTCGGTGGCGGGGCCTGCGAGGCTAGAGGAGGCCGCGGCCGGCCGTCGATGTGGTGAAGGCCGGCGAGGCAGGGCCCGCGGCTACTGGCGGGGCGGAGGGGAAGAAGAGACGAAGAAGCGGTGGGGCGCGCGGGAGAGGGCGGAGGCCGACGAGGACGCTCAGGCGGCGGGGCTCGCTCACGGGCGGAGACGTGCCGGCGAGGTTAGGCCTGCAGACGACGGCGGCGGAGCTCCGAGGAGGAGGCGCGAGCGGGAGAGGTCGGTGCCGGACGCGGCTCCGCGAGGCGGGGCCACGGGAGGAAGCGAGGAAGGCGGCGGTGGAGCTCTTGGCGGCAGAGGAACCGAGGCCGAGCGGGGGTCGCGTGGCGGCGGGGTCGAGGTTGGGGACGAGGCAGGGAGGTGGGGCGACGTAGAGGAGAGACGAGGGCGACGGCGGCCGACGTCGGCTGGGAGGGAGCGGAGGAGCGAGGCGAGCGCGAGGGACGGCGGCGGCGCCCGGGGGGGTTGCAGAGGGGAGGGCCTCGCGAGAGAGGGAGGAGAGGAACGCGGGGGAGACAGGGGTCGGGCGGGGGTGTCGGTTGGTCGGGTGCGTTGGGGGACGTGCCCAGGTGGTGGGGCCTGGGGTGGGGCTAGGAGCGGGTTGGGGTGGGTGCGGCTGTGTGTGTTGTGTGTGTGGGGGTTGGTGGGGAGTGGTGGGGATGAGGTGGCAGGTGGTGGTTGGGTGGGTGAGAGAGGAGAGGTGAGGTGGCGGTTTGTGATTGGAGGGGGTGAGGTGGCTGAAGGGTGGGTAGATGAAAGGTTTAGGGTTTTCGATTTTTGTACTGGGGTGGCCGACTGGGTCGGGTCGGCCCGGTACGGCTGCCCCCTAAAAATAATATAAAATTTTATGTATTGTTTAAAAGACTTGTGCAATTTATTTTTAGACAAACAAAATACCCAGAAGGGTCCGGGGATTATTTTGAAATAGAGAGGGGTCTTTGTAGAAAGCAAAAGTAGGTTTGAACAAAATAGTTTTAGTCAATGAGATGCATGATGATGTCATGATGATGCAATGCACAAAAACAACGCGATTTTCTAGTAGTGGTTTTTTGCGGGATGCCACATGCTAGTTGAATCTATGTTTTTGCTTGATTGATTTGTAGTGAAGTTAGAAGAGTGTGATATTAGCAATATCAAGAAGTGACCAACATTCTCTACCAAAAAGGCAAGTAACACTATCATCCAAAGTCCTACTATTTTCATTACACTTAGTGGATTTTGAAACATGTATGATAAGGACCTATATTTTGCTATGCTAAATCCTAATAGGATGCCCTTACATATTCCTTAGTGAAAACAATGTAGTTGTATTATGCTTAGCCCTGCTATAAATTTTGAGAAGAGATACATGTTGAGATTATATGAAGTATTGAAAAGACTTGTGTTTTATATAATAAAACAAGTACTCAATGAACCACCTGGGTGGACAAGGATGCTCAAGTTTTGGACAAGGTGGCAACAATAGGAACCATGTTTATATGGCAATCTATTTTTGTTGTGCACCAGAAGAAAACCACCCAGGGACTTAGAGATTGAACATGTTTCTCGTACAGTGGCTTCCGTGTACAGCCACATGCTAAATGGGCACTGGCTTAGTCAACTACATAGTGGAAGACCCATGCATTAGCCTCTTCAGGTTAACTAGAATGAGGGAACTAGGAACCCTACATTGGTGCCTGAAGACAAGCTAGCATTGTGTATTGGGAGGACTCCTATGGAAAGACTTCGTCACATTCTCAATCTGCCAGTACTCCATCTTGGTGAGTACTTATCCAGCGGCCACTGGTGGCAACAAGATGAGATTGTGTCATGTGGGTAAAGTGTACAACTTCTGCAGAAGATAAAAATCTAAGTACTTAGCCGTGTCCCCGGTTATGGACAATACTGAGCAACTAAGGCCTGAAGCTATGGAAGATCTCGACATTCCAATTTCTAAAAGTAAAACTTTAAAGTGACAACAAGAGACTTGAAGCACTTGGGGTTTACCAAGGAGCTCAGAAAGATTTGACAAAAGATCAAAATTGTTTTGAAAAGATAGGATAAATTATATTGCTTTCTGCAAACAAGCCTAAACCCTACTTAGCCAAATATGCATGTAATGATAGGATCCACATAATTCTATTTAGTAGTGAAACTTGCCAATACAATTCAAATGTATTGACCCTTGTGGCTGTAACTTGTAATGTTGCAGGTTTGTTTGATGTTAGTGAAGTTTATTGAATGGGATTACAAGTCTACAACCAACATGTCTGCCTGTGGCACTTTGAAGATGAAGGACCCCATGCTATTGTTATATTCTGCTGCATTGTAATGAGATAGCCAAATGAGCTATGTAAGATGTAATAAATTATGTTATTCCTGGTTATAAAGTTGTATTATGACCTTTGTTTCTTGATATTACATCTTAACCGTGGATGCTAGCTATTGATCCAGGGACTAGCATTGTAAACACAGGGATCTCTACCTTATTAAAGGTTGGGAACCTTACAGATGGTATCAGAGCATTGTGTTGCCTGTAGGATTTGTAACCCTAGGATTGGACAAACCTCTTAGAAAAATAGGAGTTGTATTTGTTCCAAAACTTATTTACAAAACAATCTTGTAAACTCTTTCCTCAACCATTTTGGTTTTGACTCTACATCTCTTCTAAATCAAACTTGATGGATGAAGCCTACACCATGGCCAAAGACTTCACCATGTGCAAAGGACTTCATCAACTCTAATGACTTCAACATCTTCAACTCTAATGACTTCAACATCTTCAACTCTAATGACTTCAACATCTTCAACATTTTCACCAAGGACTCCAACTTTGGATATCACTAAGGACTACAAGTGAGACAAGAAATGTTGCTCAAAGACTTGAAGACTAAGGAAACGCAACTTAGAAGGAGCCATCATCACCTTTGAGGTTTTGTGACCAAGAATTTTCCCAAGGAAACCATGATCTCATACAAGAAGAATCCACCAAGAAGGATAGAATGATTTCAAGTGAACCATGTAGATGGACCACCATATTTAGTCTAAGTCAAACCCACCAACTCATGTGGTGTAACAAAAATATTTTTGGTTGCCTAAAAATATGCTTGAAAACTTGTTGTTTGAAAGGAGTGTTTGTTTGTGATTGCTTGCACTTTGCATATGTGAAATGTGGTGTGTGTGATTAGAATTATTTCCTTAGAAATATCTTGCTTATTCTAATCTAACCCAAACAGATGACTACTCCAAGGAACTCCAACATCAAGGTTGATGACAACAACAACAACCAAGAGGACAACATGAGAGAACTTATAGCAACCCAAAACCAGTTGAACCAAATGACAGCTCAATTCATAGCCAACACCAGTGGGGAAGATCCAACCCTGCAAAGGTTTTTGGAAACTCAAGCCCAATTGTTGCATAAGGTGACATATCAAATGATCAACATGGAAGGCAGCTCTTCCAAAGGAGTTTTTGACAACAAAGATGACAAAGATGTTATTCTAGAAGGAGCCCAAGCTTGCAATATTTGTGGTGACAGGGATCACACTTCCAAGGAGCATGGAGATTAATGCCCCAACTGTGAAGAGAAACACCCAGCTGACCAATGCCCCACATCTCAAGCTACTTGCTACCTATGTGAAGGAAATAATCATGTTCCTATCCAATGCCCCATCTATTCCCTAGTTGAACAAAGGAAACAAGGTGGAGTGCAACAACTGATTTCAGACTACCATGAGAGAGCCAAGTCTACCAAGAAGGATGAAGACAAAGGAAAATCTCCACTTGTACCTCCATGCAATATGACCCAATTTAAAGGACCAAAGAAGAGGCATATGAATTATCCAAGGAGCAATAGAAGGTCAAAGAAACCAGTGGACATTCCTACTTATGAGATAACATATGAAGAACATGAACTAGAAGCACTCCTAGCTTTGGAGAAACCCAAGAAAAAGAAGGACAAAAGCCATGTGCAATGTAATCATTGTAAAGAAATGGGACACTATGCCAGTGAATGTCCAGAGAAGAATAAGTATAAGGAGATTGGCCAAGTATGGTGCAACAACTGCAAAGAGCTAGGCCATTATGTAGCAACTTGTCCACAGGAGATACGTGATGAACTCAATCTTATCACATGCTACAACTGTGGTAACCAAGGACATTATGCAAGCAACTTTCTAGAAAAGATGAAGCACAAGATAAATAAGCCTATGAAGGATCTCAGCCTTGTCACATGTTTTAAGTGTGGAAACAAAGGACACTATGCAGATGTTTGCCCAGAGAAGTTTCCCCAAGACCCCAAGCAGGCCAAAATGTAATTTAGTTGGAAAATTTTATTTTAAGGGTGGTAGTACCCTAGATGCTTTGAGCCAACTTGTAACCCTAAGCCTTCCCAAATCTCGGGACAAGATTTATTTTAAGGGTGGTAGCCTGTCATATCCCAAGATTTTCCAAATCTTGTTATGTGAAAAATAAATAAATAAAATAAAACTTTGTTGATTTTCAGGGTGAGAAGAAACTTTTTGATTCCAATTGGAAACCTTCAAATCTATTTTGATCAAATAAATCCTAAAGGGATTTAAAAAAAGATAAACAAATAATAAAGAAAGTCTTAAAAATTGGAATCACTATTTTTGGATCTTTTAATAAAAAGATTTGGTTTCAAAAGCAAAGGTAGAAATATAAATAAGGATTATTTTATAAAGCCAAATTAAACCTTCGCCAAGCTTTTGAAATAAAATGTTGTTTTGATTAAAAGAGTAAAGGTTTGTTTAAATAAAATAATGAGGATTTATTAATAAACCAAATTATTTAAAAGTAAAGGCTTTTCCCATTTTAAATAAACACTAAAACTTGTTATTTTATTTTAAATAAGTTCTCCAAATGTTTTATATTTTCAAATAAAACCTGCTGAATAGTTTTGGTACTATTTTAGATTTTAAATGGAGTTTTAAAAATAAATCAAACCCTATTTGATTTAATAACTAAGGTCTATTTTAATTAATTAATAAATGGATCCTAAAAAGAATAAAAGTATTATTTTGTTTTGGGACTTTAATTTGTGTTGTTAAACAGAACAAAAATCAATACAAAGTTTAGCAAGGTTTTGAATTCATTTGGGTGTTTGATTTGTGGTTTGAAATTCAAAACAGGAAAATCAAATAGAAAAAGAAAAAGATTACTGATAAAAAAAAAGTGAAACAAACAGCAGTCCAACAAGCCCAGCTCCAGCCCAACTTCTTTCCCCACGCGCGAATCGTTTTGCACGGAAAAACCCACCCGCGCAGTCACAGACGAGTGGACCCCTCTTCCCCTCTCTCTCCCCACTAACAGTCAGGCCCCATGCCAGCGTGTCGTCGTCTTCAACCACGACCCCGTCGCCCTGCCGTTGCAGCCAGTAACTCCGGCGTTGATTACGCGTTGATGGAGGCCTTGATTCCTCCTAGTAACCACGCCCATTTAATCGCTCGTGCCTCCTCTCTCTTTCCCCCCAAGCTCCAGCCACTCTCTGGCCTAGGCTGCCCCGATTTCTTCCTGCTCCGCCACTGCTCCGACGAGCGTCCCAGAGAAATTCCGGCCACGTCCCGCCACCTCTCACCTCCCACTGCACACGGGTTTGTTCTCCACCCTCAGGCGCATCTGCCAGTGCATCAAACTCGCCCGCGAGTGCCCCAGAGCCTCGGCTTCGACAACATCTGAGCGCCACCGCCGTTTACTGACACTCCGGTGAAGTATCTCCGTAAGCAACGTCCGCCCCTCTCCTTCCTGATGATACCCCCGCACTCGCCACACTCTCCCGCGTCTAACTGTGTCCTTGTTTTTCCTCGGGGTGAACCGCAGCGTCGCCCTCGACGACCTCCAGAGCCGCCTGACGCCGCCAGCAACTCCGGCGAGCGATTGCCGTCACCACCGTGCGCCCCTCGACGAAATCTCAACACGTTGAGCATCGCCGTGACCTCCTGAACCCGGTGAGCACCTCTGCTTCTCCCCTTGCTTCCTAGAATCACCGCAACACCACCGTCTGAGCATCGCCACCGCGCGCCACCGTCGTCGCGCTGCCAGATCTTGGCAAGGCGATAGGAGCCGTCCGATCCAGATCGTAGTGACACGATAAAATCACTTAACGCCGAAGGGGTACGCAATCAGTGTCGTGCGATGTAGTTAGATCCAACGTGCCAGAGTAGCTGATCCGGACGAAACGGTATGGACGAGTAAGAACACGACACGTGGCTCAGTACGTTTGAAATAAAAACAGAAATGCTTATTAGATGTTCCAATTTGAAAAATCCATAACTTTCAAACCACACGTCCAAATTTTACAAATTTTATATCATTGGAATCAGCAATACAAGCCCTAGCCAACCATGCACTTTGTTTAGTAAAAAGCTTCTGGTAAAATGTTTGTTTTTGCAGAAACTTGTGTATGCATGTTTAGATTATAAAATTTGTTCTAAAATGATTTTGGAGATGAAATCTTTGCAAAATGGTTTTTTGTGAACCTACTGACCTTAGGTACCAACTTATGGATTTAAAAATGTATTTTGTGAAGTTTAGGATTGAATAATTGAATTAGCTCATTTCTAGTCACATAAAAACATTGATTTATTTAGGGAAATAATTTTTGAGTAAAACCTTTTGGGAAAATGCTTTGATTCAAACCTACTGACCCTAAACACCAAGCTTTGTGAACTAACAACTTATTTGGTGAACAATATAAAATTGTTGCCTTGCTAAAAACATTTTCCACCACATAAAATAATGATTTGATTTAAAAATGGTTTATAGATAAAACCCTTTTGCAAATGGTTTTGCCACTTTAGGAATTGACCACTTTGAACCTTACAATGTTTAGAGCCTAGTAGAAACCACCTTTGCAAATAAAACTATCTTTTGCATGCTTGCATGCATGACTTTGTTTCTATTGTTTTATGTGTGTTAAATTGTTTGAATAATTGGTTGGAATGCTAGTTGAATCTATGTTTTTGCTTGATTGATTTGTAGTGAAGTTAGAATAGTGTGATATTAGCAAGATCAAGAAGTGAACCAACATTCTCTACCAAAAAGGCAAGTAACACTATCATCCAAAGTCCTACTATTTTCATTACACTTAGTGGATTTTGAAACATGCATGATAAGGACTACTATATTTTGCTATGCTAAATCCTAATAGGATGCCCTTACATATTCCTTAGTGAAAACAATGTAGTTGTATTATGCTTAGCCCTGCTATAAATTTTGAGAAGAGATACATGTTGAGATTATATGAAGTATTGAAAAGACTTGTGTTTTATATAATAAAACAAGTACTCAATGAACCACCTGGGTGGACAAGGATGCTCAAGTTTTGGACAAGGTGGCAACAATAGGAACCATGTTTATATGGCAATCTATTTTTGTTGTGCACCAGAAGAAAACCACCCAGGGACTTAGAGATTGAACATGTTTCTCGTACAGTGGCTTCCGTGTACAGCCACATGCTAAATGGGCACTGGCTTAGTCAACTACATAGTGGAAGGCCCATGCATTAGCCTCTTCAGGTTAACTAGAATGAGGGAACTAGGAACCCTACATTGGTGCCTGAAGACAAGCTAGCATTGTGTATTGGGAGGACTCCTATGGAAAGACTTCGTCACATTCTCAATCTGCCAGTACTCCATCTTGGTGAGTACTTATCCAGCGGCCACTGGTGGCAACAAGATGAGATTGTGTCATGTGGGTAAAGTGTACAACTTCTGCAGAAGATAAAAATCTAAGTACTTAGCCGTGTCCCTGGTTATGGACAATACTGAGCAACTAAGGCCTAAAGCTATGGAAGATCTCGACATTCCAATTTCTAAAAGTAAAACTTGAAAGTGACAACAAGAGACTTGGAGCACTTGGGGTTTACCAAGGAGCTCAGAAAGATTTGACAAAAGATCAAAATTGTTTTGAAAAGATAGGATAAATTATATTGCTTTCTGCAAACAAGCCTAAACCCTACTTAGCCAAATATGCATGTAATGATAGGATCCACATAATTCTACTTAGTAGTGAAACTTGCCAATACAATTCAAATGTATTGACCCTTGTGGCTGTAACTTGATGTTGCAGGTTTGTTTGATGTTAGTGAAGTTTATTGAATAGGATTACAAGTCTACAACCAACATGTCTGCCTGTGGCACTTTGAAGATGAAGGACCCCATGCTATTGTTATATTCTGCTGCATTGTAATGAGATAGCCAAATGAGCTATGTAAGATGTAATAAATTATGTTATTCATGGTTATAAAGTTGTATTATGACCTTTGTTTCTTGATATTACATCTTAACTGTGGATGCTAGCTATTGATCCAGGGACTAGCATTGTAAACACGGGGATCTCTACCTTATTAAAGGTTGGGAACCTTACAAATTTTTTTTGTTTCCCATTAAGCCTAACTAGTAAAAACATGAAACAAAAAGACAAAATTGCAGAATTTAAAGGAAATAACTTCGAGCACTCACACCGGAGGATGTAAGTTCCTTTTACCTTACCTCCCCGGCAACGGCGCCAGAAAAGAGCTTGATGTCTACGCACTTCTATTCTTGTAGA
Organism: Avena sativa; assembly: GCA_916181665.1. Classification (NCBI taxonomy): domain Eukaryota; kingdom Viridiplantae; phylum Streptophyta; class Magnoliopsida; order Poales; family Poaceae; genus Avena; species Avena sativa. Next base: position 385,941,667 of record OV702297.1, on the reverse strand, counting down.
TAGTTGTTGGGCCTCCAAGTGTAGAGGTTTGTAGAACAGCAACATGTTTCCCTTAAGTGGATTACCCAAGGTTTATCGAACTCAGGGAGGAAGTGGTCAAAGGTATTCCCTCTCAAGCAACCTGTGAGATCCAGCACATGGCTTAATAGGATTGATAGGATACTCATACCAATAAGTTGCAACTTCTTTTCCGGAAGCTCATTCGAAAAGAACTCTAAGGTTAAGCGTGCTTGGCCTAGAGCAATTCTAGGATGGGTGACCGACCGGGAAGTGGGTAACCGGGTGCGCATGAGTGAGGACAAAGTGCGCAGAAAAGACTAGTGTTTCCTGATGGCAATGGGTACCCGATACCCGCTAACCCGATGGGTACCCGCAGAAAATGGGGAGGGTCTGGTAAAAAATTACACCCGCGGGTCTGCTTAGCGGTAGAAAACAACATCCGGCAGGTCTAGCGGAGGCGGGTATGGGGGTTCCAAACCCGAACCCGCGTACCCGCAGACCCGCATATGACATGTAGTCCCCACATGTCATAGACTAAAAAAACCCTAGAGAAACTACTCCCCACTTCCCATTTCCCCTCCCAGGCTCCCACTTCCCACAGTCCCACGCCGCCGCCCCTCATCCTCTGGCCTCGCTCGCGAGCCGCGACTCGCTCCCTCCCCTATTTCCTCTAGCTCCAGCGCTCCTAGGCCCAGACCCCCACTCCCTTCTTCCCTAATTCCTCTAGCGCCGCCGCCTTCCCTCCGGGCAACGATGGAGGCCAAGCCCGTCGAGCTCGACCAGGAGAGCGAGAGTGGCGCCATCCCCAGCGAGAAAGGCATGTCCGATCCCACTCCATTGCCGCCGCCAGCACTGGATGTGCTCCAGATTCCGCCACGGGGAAGTGGGGAGCGCCTGGGCTTCCTGTTTGGCATGTCGCCGTTGAGTTCCAGGGGTCCAGGAGCGCAAGGAGGTGGCACGCGCGACGGATTGCCGCCGGTGGGGGTGGGGGTCGGGGGTGGTCGGAGCCGGAAGAGAAGTAGCACGCCCGTAGCCTCGTCCTCTGACGGCGGTGGTCGAGTCCAGAAGAAGGGGAAGACTGCCACCAGTGACAAATCAGAGAATCCCAAGTCTCCAACTCCATGGTAATCTGATCAAAAATTCAGTACTGGTTATTGTAGATTTGTACATTTGTAGTGGTTATGGACTTGTGGTAGCTGAATATGTGGTAGATTTGTAGTGGTTAGTGGTTATGTTGCTGAATATTCTCAAGTTAGAAGCCTATATTCAGTTGTACTGTTGTATACTTGTAGTGGTTAACTGGTTATGTTGCTGAATATGTGAACGAAATTGGTGTTTGTTTATGTTGTTGTTTGGTTATAGTTGTTGAATATGTGATCTATTTGATGTAGTGGTACATCTGATTCCGTGAACAACATTTCGGATGACGAAGAAGATGAAGCGGTGGAGGTGAAAGGTCCAAGTACACGCGGCACACTCACACGCAAGCTCACTTCTGAGGTGTGGCAAGAGATGACGAAGGTGTTTGTGCGTGGGGAATGGAAGGCCATCTGCAATTACTGTAATAAGTCTCTTAGTGCAGCATCGAGGAGTGGAACAACACACTTACGTGACCATTTAAAGATATGTACTCAAAGAATGGTTAAGTTGAATGGCAAAGGGGGCAAATCATGTAGTCAGTCTTCATTAAGGATGACGGCCCAAGCTGATGGGAAGGTTAATGTAGATAATTACACATTTGATCAAGAGGTTGCTAGAGAAGAGCTTGGTAACATGATAGTGTTGCATGACTATCCATTGAGCATGGTGGACCATGCCGGATTTAGGAGGTTTGTACATGTAGTGCAGCCTCTTTTTAATCTGCATACAAGGAACACTTACAGGTTAGTTAATGCCACCAGTCACTTAGTTTATTTCTGCCATGTCCATGTTCCTTTGTGAGTTGTGACAAGATGAGCTAACCTTTATCTTTTGTTTTGTAGGAAGGATATCATAGGAAGACATGACAAAGAAAAGAAGATTGCAATTGAGTACATGACTACGCTGCAGTTAAGGGTAGCTGTCACCACTGATATGTGGACAGCGGACAACCAAAAGAAGGGATAATGGCTGTTACCGGCCATTTTGTTGATGAATCATGGAAGTTGCGAAGCATTCTTATGGGGTATATTAATTGTCCATGTTTTCTAATTGTTGTCTATGTATTCTTATTATTGTCCATGTATTCTTATTGTTGTCCATGTATTCTTATTGTTGTCCATGTATTCTTATTGTTGTCCATGTATTCTTATTGTTGTCCATGTATTCTTATTGTTGTCCATGTATTCTTATTGCTGTCCATGTATTCTTATTGTTGTCCATGTTTTTGTAGATTTATATATGTGCCGGCACCACACACCGGAGATGTTATTGCTGAAGAGCTCCATGAAACCTTGATGAAATGGAACTTGGATGAGAAGCTAATGACTGTGACAGTTGACAACTGCAGCTCAAATGACAAGGAAATTGACCAGTTGGTGAGCAAGATAGGGAAGTCCAAGCTGCTCTTAGAAGGTATATTGCTTCACATGCGTTGTTGTGCTCATATCTTAGCTCTCATAGTAAAATATGGATTAGATTGTGAGCTCATGAAGTCTGCTATACACAATCTTAGAGAAAGTGTTGCTTATTGGAATGCCACACCAAAGAGAGCTGAGAAATTTGAAGAGATGGCCAGGTATAAGAAAGTAAAAATCACCAGGAGGTTGAAACTAGATTGTAAGACTAGGTGGAATTCTGTTTTCGTTATGCTTGACATAGCTCTACCTTATAGAGTCGTCTTTGAAAGAGCCAAAATAGTAGACAAGCAATATGTCACATTGCCTACACCTGAAGAATGGGACTTTGCTGCTGAGGTTATACCGAGGCTTAGGTTGTTCTATGATATAACTACTTTGTTCTCTGGGACTGATTATGTCACTGCCAATGTGTATTTTCCTAAGATATGTGAAATCAAGATGAAAATTAGGCAGTGGGGAACCTCTTCTAATTTGGCCATCCAAGAAATGTCCAAAAGTATGATAGAAAAATTTGATAAGTATTGGAAAGATATCCAAGGGCCGATGGGCATAGCTACACCACTTGACCCTAGATATAAGAAAAAAATGCTGATAGCATGTTTTGCAATGCTCCATGGCATTGAGCCAACTTCTTATGAATGCATAGAAAAGGTTGACGAAGTAGTTGCTAATCTCCATCAATTGATTGGGGAGTATGAAGTGGAAGGAGATGGATATCCCACAGCTGCAGAATGTTCCTTGTCTTTAATGCCTGCTCCTGCAATTATGACGTTCTTCCATGATATTGTAGCACAACAAAGGCCGGCAGCAGCTAGACTTCAGGGTGAGATGGAGCATTACTTGTCCGATGACTTAGTGCCATATACCGAGAAGTTCAATGTGTTGGATTGGTGGAAAGTGGCTGGCACAAGGTACCCAACACTAAGAAAGGTTGCAAGAGATATATATGTTATTCCAGTCACAACGGTTGCTTCGGAATCTGCATTTAGTACTAGTGGCAGAATAGTAAATGAACATAGGAGCCGCCTCACTTGTCACATGCTTGAGGTATTGATGTGCTATCAAGATTGGCTTAGAAACAAGTACAAAGGTGAGAAAATCCTGCATTTTCTTAACATGTGTTGCTTATTCTCTTATGCATATTGCTCTTATATCTATTTATACTTATGCTTATTATCTTCTTGTATGTGCAAAATTTTTAGATGCTCATCTTGGTGAAGGTAGCTTCTGGACTTGTCTTCAAGACACACAAGAAGTGAATGAGGTTAGTGACTGTAGTATTTCTATCATGATTCATGATCTACCATATTTCTCTGATTGCAATGAAATATAAATAATGTACTCATGTTTGTTGTTTGGCAATATGTTGTAACTCAGGTTAGTGACGGTTTGACCTCTACCTGAGATGAAGTGGAGCTAGCGAGATGGGAGATCAAAGATGGTAGTGCTGCCAAGCGCCAACTATCATATATATTGTATTGCTGCCAACTATCATACATATTCTGTTGTGAACTTGTAATTTGTGAAACTGAACTGCCATATGTAAGTTGTTATTGTTGGAAATTTGGAATTGGATATATATTTGTGGAGTTATTGTGGGATATGTATTTGTGAAGTTGTGCTTCCTCCAGTGTTGTTTACACTTGTATAGTTCTATTGCTGCCATTTGTTATTTTAATTTACAAACCCTATTTGCTGTCAACATTTGCTGTCAACCTCTTTGTACATGTATGTGGTGTACGTGTATACTGTATAAATGCACAATCTATCTTGTGCTTGCGGGTACCCATCGGGTCCCCATACCCGGCCGGGTCGCGGGTCTGGAGCAATATTAGACCCGGTGGCGGGTATGGGGCCGGGTCGCGGGGGCGGGTAGGTGGGGCGGGTGCGGGTATGGGGGGCCAGACCCGGCCCCGAACCCGGCGGGTGCCATCAGGACTAGTGTTGGTCTGTGGGGCCAGTCTAGATATGTTATTGAGCTGCCAGAACTGACAGCCGTCGGTCCGGAGTGACCGAGGGTGTTACAAATTGGTATCAGAGCCGATCCTCACGGTTAAAACGGGTGTGTGCGGGTCAGTGGCGGGACATATGGAGCATGGTGCGTGTGGCCTGGAGTGGACACGGCATGGCACATGTGCCGGCACTGGACGCACATACGTGTGTCGGGTGTGTGTGGGTTAGTGGCGGGACATGTGGAGCATGGCGCGTGTGGCCCAGAGTGGACACGACATGGCACATGTGCCGGCACTAGACGCACATACGCGTGCCAAGAGGGAACGTTCCTGGGGTGTGCTTGATCGATGAGGGCATCGATCTTCTAAAGGGTGGGTGTATGTGAGATCCAACACATGGCTTAATAGGATTGATAGGATACTCATACCAATAAGTTGCAACTTCTTTTCCGGAAGCTCATTCGAAAAGAACTCTAAGGTTAAGCGTGCTTGGCCTAGAGCAATTCTAGGATGGGTGACCGACCGGGAAGTAGGTAACCGGGTGCGCATGAGTGAGGACAAAGTGCGCAGAAAAGACTAGTGTTGGTCTGTGGGGCTAGTCTAGATATGCTATTGAGCTGCCAGAACTGACAACCATCGGTCCGGAGTGATCGAGGGTGTTACACAACCCTGCAATTAAGATACAAGAAGTCTCTTGTGTCCCCAACACACCCAATACACTTGTCAGGTGTATAGGTGCACTAGTTCAGCGAAGAGATAGTGAAATACAAGTGGTAACAGTGCCAGAAAATAGCTTCTGACTTGTTGTTGACGCGGGGTAACGGTGCCAGAAAAGAGCTGATGGCGCGGAGGAAAGGTAAAAGCCCAAAACCTTCCCGGCAAACAGAACAAAGATGGAAGCAAGCAAACATGCAACAGATCTAGTAGCAAACGGTGTTACAATGCTTATAAACAAGGCCTAGGGATCATACTTTCACTAGTGAACACTCTCTTGTATAAATATCCTCTCTTCATGATACTACTCTTAACTACTCTCCGGTTGGACACTCTAATCCAAGGTAGGGCTATAACAGCACACCTCAAAGCCCGCCTTACCCAATCTAGATAACCCCACACTGTCACCTTGAGCGTTAGATGGTTCCAACAAACACCACAATTTCATAGAGATATCCAACTCCAAATATAACTCATAACAAATATTCAATCTAGCCAAAGTGCCACACATGATATGCACACTGTCACTTTCACACACGTGGGGAAAAGCATAGATCTATTAAAACACAAAGAGTATTTATGTAGACTCAAGCCTAAGTGCCACCATGGCATGCATGCTGTCACTTTCACGCACATGGGGAGAGCAGAGGTCTAATGAAGCACTTGAGTAGCAAGGTAGATCTACTTGATTACAAAGCTCATGACCACAACAAGATCATGCATAGAGAGAGAGAGAGATGAACACATAGCTACCGGTAGAGCCCTTAGCCCTGAGGAAGAACTACTCTCTCCTCATCATGGGAATCAGCAACGGTGATGAAGATGGCGATGGAGATCGATGGAGATGGCTCCGGGGGCACTTCCCCATCCCGGCAGGGTGCCGAAACAGAGACTTTCTGTCCCCCGAATCTCCCCTTCAGTCACGGTGGCGCTATAGAGGTTTTCTTAGATTTCTTCTGGATGCCCTAGGGTTTTTGGGTCGGAGGCTTCTTATAGGCGCAGGATTCAAGGTCGGTGGGGATCTAGGGGGCCCACACCCCCTCCAGGCGCCTCTAGGGATTGCCCGCGCCTAGGGGGTGCGGCCACCCTGTGGCCCCCCTCCGGCTCTGCTTCGTGGTTCCGTGTTGCTCCGGGAAAAATAATAACTTTGGCTTTTGTCCCGTCCAATTCCGAGAATATTGATTTTCTGCCTTTCTGGAACTAAAAACAGAAGAAAACAGGCAACTGGCACTATGGCAACTTGTTAATAAGTTAGTTCTAGAAAAGATATAAAAACACCTCAAAGTGTAGACAAAGCAAAGCAAAGTAGATACAAAACAAGCATGGAGCATAAAAAATTATAGATACGTTTCCGACGTATCATATATTACCATGTAATCTAGGTTTGTTGACTCTACTGCAAGTGGGAGAATGTTGGATATATGCCCTAGAGGTAGTAATAAAAGTAGTTATTATTATATCTTTGTGTTTATGATAAATTTTTACATTGATGCTATAACTGTATTAACTGAAAACATTAATACCTGTGTGATTTGTAAACTAAATTAGAGTCTCTAGTAAAGCCTCTTTATAATACTAGCTTGTTGGTTGATAGATGATCATGGTTTTCTGATCATGAACATTGAGATGTTATTAACAACAAGATCATATCATTACGAGAATCGTGTGATGGACATACTCCTATAGATAAGCATAGCATAAAGATCAAGTCATTTTATTAGTTCATTTGCTATAAGCTTTCTGATACATAGTAACCTAATTCCTTCGACCATGAGATCATGCTAATCACCATCACCGAATGGATACTTTGATGACATCAAAAACCACACTGTAACTGGGTGGTTATGAAGGTGGCATTGAGTGTTCGGAAAGTATGTGTCAATGCACATGGATCAAGAGTGGGATTTGTCGATTCATATGACAGATATATTTACTCTGGGCCCTCTCGGTAGAATGTCATCCAATTAGCTTGCAAGCATGTGACTGGATCATAAGGGATCACATATCACGGGAACAAGAAAATAGTACTTATCGGTAACGAGGTTGAACTAGGTATGCAGAGATACCGACGATCGGACATTGGATAAGTAAATTATCGCGAGACAAAGGGAAATTGGTATCGTATGTAAGTGGTTCATTCGATCGCAAAGTAATCGTAGAAATATGTGGGAACCATATGAATTTTTAGATTCCTCTATTGGTTATTGATCGGAGAAGAGTCTCGGTCATGTCTGCATAATTCACGAACCGTAGGGAGACACACTTAAGGATTCGATGTTGTTTAGTAGATATGGAATGTAAGTAGGGAGACCGAATGGTGTTTGGATTCTTGAATGGGATTTGGGATCTCACGAGGAGATCCGGAATGGTCTGGAGAATAAGATTCATATAAGAAAAGTCCAATTCTAGAGTTCGGAAATGATTTCGGTGTTTTCACCGGAATGATCTAGAAGGGTCTAGAAGGTTCACCAGACCGGAAGGGGAAGGATGCATGAATGTGTTATGACTAAGTGAAATGATTGCGTCATGTCCTAGATCACTTGGTTGAGCATTTGAAAGAAAAGAAATTAAACTTCAAATTGAAAGTCAAAAGACAAGTTTGAAAAGTCAAACTAGGACAATATATCCTGGTGGAGGAAGGAAAGAATCCTTTTCTTCCTCCACCACAAGCCAAGTAGGAGAAGAAGGTGGAGAAGGATTCAAACTTCCCTCTCCCAAGCTGCCCTCTCTCTCATAAATAGATGGGAGGGATGCCCCCAAGACACACCACAACACCAGCCCCTCCCCACACCGCCACGCCGCCCAGTGCTGCTGCCGCCGTAGCACCGCCGCCGCGCCGTCGCCGCACCAAGTCACCGCTGCCCTAGCCGTTGCCGACCACCTCTACATTTCAAAGTTTTATGTTCCCTCTACTGGTCCAAAGTTTTTTGTTCCAGCTGAAATAAGATTTATTTTTAATACTCCCTATATTTCAAAATACTAAGGCTGGTCACTAAGAGTCCAACTCATCACTTTTGCTTATGTGACAATGATTTAATAAAGAGAGAGGGAGATAGAGTAACTAGCTATGTTACTGTAACATCACACATATCAAGACAAAGTGAGTCTACAACCTAATTAATGTGACATTATATGTTACTACACATAAGTTATTTTTCACTATAAAGATACTAGTCTAGACTGCATGTTACTAGTCTAAGTTACTATGCACTATGACCAGCCTAAGTGACATGGGATTGTCTAATAGTCCCTCTGTCCCAAATTACTTTGCATTCTAGGTTTGGTCAAAGTCAAACATATTTAAACTTGTCCAAGCATATTCTACAAAATACCAATAATTATAAAATCTGTTACATACAATATAAACGTATGTTTTATGATGAGTCTATTTTTTTTTCATATTTTAGATGTTGATATTTTTTCTAATATACATAGTCGAAGTTCATAAAGTTTGACTTTAACTAAACCCAAAACGAAGAGTAAATTGAGATGGAGGATATCTAAATATATGAGAATCTAGACAAAATTCGTTAGTATTTATGAAGTCATGCAACTATATTTATTTATGTTTTTAAATCGTGCACCCAGGTAGGTCCTTTCCTACAGCTGTACGAGTACGACTACTCCCCTCGAGGGTCGAGGCGCCAACTGGTGTATCCCGCGAAACTGCGCGCGCTCAAAAAATTCGCGGTCCAACTTGAGAATCATCGATCCAACGCGCAGAGCAGCTTGCAGATCGCAGCCGTCCGTTCCCCGCCGACACGGCCGCAGATTGCCTGCGCACGCGGATCGACTGGCCCACCACTGCTTCGCTCAACGCCTTTAAAATACCCAGCTCGTCGCCGTCTCAGTCACCACTCACCAGCAGTCCAGCACACATCGCAATCCCCAAACGCCAATCTGCGAACTCCTCTCTGAAGCCAAGCAGCTAGCCATGGACGTCCCAAGCGCAGCAACCGGCGGGAAGGCGAAGAAGGGAGGAGCAGGGCGCAAGGCCGGCGGCCCGAGGAAGAAGTCGGTGACGAGGTCGGTGAAGGCCGGGCTCCAGTTCCCCGTCGGCCGTATTGGTCGGTACCTCAAGAAGGGCCGGTACGCCCAGCGCGTCGGCACCGGCGCCCCCGTCTACCTCGCGGCGGTCCTGGAGTACCTCGCAGCTGAGGTTCTAGAGCTCGCCGGAAACGCCGCCAAGGACAACAAGAAGTCGCGCATCATCCCGCGCCACCTGCTGCTCGCCATCAGGAACGATGAGGAGCTCGGGAAGCTGCTGGCCGGCGTCACCATTGCGCATGGTGGTGTGCTGCCCAAGATCCACTCCGTGCTGCTCCCCAAGAAGGCGGCCGAGAAGGCTGCCAAGTCGCCGAAGAAGGCCACCAAGTCCCCCAAGAAGGCTTAGAGAACTCGTTGTGTTACATAGGTTGTACTAGCTGGGATTGGTGGGTGTGCTTCAGAATAGATTGTTGTTGTTTGTCCGGTCGCGTCCTTCTGATCTGTAATTTCAATGGAACAACGGGTTACTTTGATATCGTGCTCTGTGTTCGTTTTCATTCCAGTGGCCTACGCGGTTAATTGCAAAAGGCTGTTTGAAGTAGTATGGCAGTTCAATTTGCGCACTCTGCGGTAGTGGGTAAGAGCGCGAAAATATTGGACCATATTTTGGTTTGCCGCCAAAATTTGCCGCTCTCGTTTCGGTTCAGATATCATGTTCTATGTTTCGTTTTGCCCCATGCTGTCGCTTTGCTTTGGATATTTCCATTCAGTGGCTTGCGCGGGTAGTTGCAATGACTGAAAAATTGGCTGGCAGTAAAGTATTTCGCGCGTGCTTGAAAAAATTGTGGGTCAGTTTGCGCGCTCTCGGGTATTCCTTCTGTCCTAAAATACCCTGTATTCTGGGTTTAGTCAAGGTCAAACTTTGTAATGTTTGATCAAATATGAGTAGTGGTTAAGCGCCTGAAAATATTGTTTTGCCACCAAAATTCCCCGCTCTTGTTTTACTTCATTTCAGGGAAATTGGCGGGCAACTGAAAACTGCATCGGCGCGTCCTGCTCCTGTTGCTTTAATCTTTAGGCACTGTTTTGATGCCAGGGAACCAATCCAAAAGTTAAACGAATCCACTAGTGGATTGTTTTGATCCCCTCCATCACCAAAGTACATAGAAAACAAAATTTTCAACAATGTTTGCCAAATAACAGGACACGTCCTAATGGTAGACAACTAGGAAATGAAGAACTTTTACATCTGGCTGGCCATAGTCACTGGAGTAGCGACAAATTGGACAGCCTAGAGTCGACTAGCTCCTTATTTCCACGTGTTACTAGATATATTCCATAGCCTAGAATATGTTAAAAGGGGTAAAAGATCAAATGAGAGTCATAATGGGGGATGAGACATATCAGATATTGAACTATTGATTACTCCCTCCGCAGATAGGTGGCGTATAAACTTAGTCAAAAAGTCAACGTTTTCTAACTCTAACCAAATATGTTGAAGAAAATATCAACAACTATTATGGTAAATAACTATATTGTGAGAATATATCTTATGATGAATGTATTGATATCGATTTGGTATCACAAATCTTCATATTTTTGTATATACTCTTGGTTAAACTCTGAAAATATTGATTGTTTATCTTAGTTTATACACCATCTATTTAGGGCTAGAGAGAGTAAGACATACAAAGTTATCTCGTCTAATCAAATTCGAATCCAATTTTAATGTCAGAATTATATAGTGCTATTTCAATCATCACTATAACCTGCCATCAAGAACAATGCAAAGAGAGATTTATTCATTTGTTTTTAAACTAGGTATGATATTTCTTCAAAGAGATAAACAAGACCAATGCAAGCATGGTGAGATAGTAGAACACTCATACAATTAATTAAGCATCGATGCATATTTAGTTACTCGTTCTAATTGTGTTGCCGCTCAGCTTCAACCTTCAAAGCACCAATAACATATCAATGAAACATCTAGTCCATTTGTTAACCCTTTCTATGGTAGGAAACAGTTAGTCACTGACTATATAAATCCTAGTTGCTCTACGCAATAGAACAATGTTAATGTATGGACATAAGTGCGGCTTTGTTCATGTCTTAAATGTATGCATATATGGTAGGCATCAATAATACTCCCTCCGGATCAGTTTAATAGGCACAAACATAGTTTAAGAAAATCTTTGACCACTAATTTTGATCAACAAAATATGCATTATATGTTACAAAATTGATATCTCGAAAACTTATTTTAAATATGAATCCTATAGTATAATTTTTGTGACATATTATGCATACTTTGTGACCAAAATTAATGGTTATTTTTTCTTAAACTACATGCATGCTTGTTAAACTGACCCAGAGGGTGTACCTGATAAAGGATCAAGTATAACATGGCTACATGAGTATTTCTTGTCAAATGAAGCCAAATCGAATCTTAACAGTGTCAAGTATCTCATACAAGTTGAAATAATGAGGATGATTAGCACATGATTTGACAATGATCATACACACAATGAAACAAGTAATAGAAAAAAGCAAGTCTTCTTTTTACAAGAAGATATGACTTCATTTTTAAACAATCAGAGTGGTTGGAGAGGGTATGCAAGTAGCATAGTAGACACTAGCAAGCTTTAATTTGATAGGATCAATGCAAGTAGTATAGTAGACACTAGCAAGTTTTAATTTGATAGGATCATTACAGACAACTAAAACAAGCACCTAAAAGGGTGAGGGAGAGGGTTGTAGTGGACGAAGTTGATATCTTCATCTTCTTCAAAGGGGCGACTCCTGGCAGTGCTGACCAAGTCTCCATGTCAAGAGGATAAGCTGACTCAACATTGTCATATTCTTCCCCAAGGTGCTTGCTCCAAGATTAGAGAAGATGGTGTACTACTACCTCCATTCCAAAATCTTCAGACTGTCAAAGGAGAACTCTGGTAGCAGTAGCTTTGGGGATATTTCAACTTTAGCAGTGTTTACTTATTTGGCCGTCATCCACAAAGGAGCAATGAAAAATTGATCCTTAGTGTCAGGAATTTGCAAAAAAACTTTCATCTGAGACAGAGCCAGATCCTAACTCAAGATCATCCACCTCTTCACTGTGATCAAAAGCATATTCCAGGTATGTTTAGTGGACAAGCAAAGAGCATTATAGAAGATCATACCATTCCTACTTTTGTAAGTATACCACACAACAACAACAAAAATAGAATTTAATGCATAGTTTTTCTTTGTTAGAAGAATAAAATCTAGCTAATAATGTATTGTTTTCACCAATGTTTTTGAATGAAATCTGCGTCTAGAGGCCATGTATTCAAAGCCGCTACACAGCCGGACATCATATGATGTCTTATTCATTTTCTTAGTAGTAGACACAATCAATCTTTAGGTTCAGTGACATGTATCTTTTTAGGTTGTCCCTAGTCCTAATTTTACTATGACAAACAAGCCAAAAAAATATGAACTTTATGGAGATTTGAATGAAAGACCACTTGAATTTGTCGTACGCCTTCTCAAAGTCGATTTTAAACAATACCCATCCATTTTCTTCCGAGAAGAAGCTCATGAATGATCTCATGAAGAACAACGACTCCCTCCAGGATGTGGTGTCCTGGCATGGTAGTTGATTGGGTGGGTCTAATTACCTTTGGGGAAATCCCCGTGATGTGATTAGTATCCACCTTAGTGAAAATTTTTAACCTCACATTCAATAAACATATTGGTCTATATTATTGTACTTGCACCACATTTTCTTTCTTGGGAAGTAAAGTGATAATACCAAAGTTCAATTCCCCCGTATGTAATTGACTAAATAATACCAAAATATCACTTTTAATTGCTTTCCAAAACGTTTGATAGAACTCCGCCAAGAAACCATCCCACCCAGGCGCCTTATTATGTTTCATTTGGAAAATAGCTTCATACACCTCCTTTTCAGAAAAAAGGTGTTGTAAAATACTATGGATTTATTTGGTTGGTACTCAAATGTGTCCAACCAAAATTTTGAAAGCCTAGTTGCATATGAAAAGTTGCCCACCTACCTCAATCCCCTTCACAACTTTTGCCAAAATAGTGGTTAACATGGGGCCTAGGAATCCCTAACCAATATTTTGGCTAGCCAATGTTTGGCAAAAATTGGTAGGGAACAAGATGACATGAACCAAACATACCCAATTCTCCTAAGCGAGAGCTGCAGTATGTCTTGAGTGACCTCCTCCATCATCGAAATATTAGTTGGGAATACTTCCCTAAAAAGCTTCTTATAATATCCAGTAATGTAAACTTTTAAATTTTCTTCTCTCACAATGGCTCCATCATCTTGTTCTAGCTAATTATTTTCTTTGTATGTTTCCCATTTACAATCATATGAAACTACTTAATATTATTATCCCTCCTATACATGTTTTACTTTAGCCCTTTGAGCCCACTTAGTCTTCTCTGTTAGTGTATGTATACGTGTATAGGCTAGAGATAGACTAAGACTCTACATCTTGTACTCCAAGTCTTCACCTACCCCCATGTAACTCTATATAAACCTCTATAATGGTCATTGCAATACAACACAATATTTTAGGAATCAATAATTTCCACATGGTATCAGAGCTGAGACTACATCGACATCAAGACAAGAGAGTCACCAGAAGGGGATGCAGTCATTGAGTCGCCGATGTGCAAGATTCATCACTATTGCATAGGTCAGTGTAGACAGGCATGCATGTAGATTAGATGCATGTGTGATATGTGCTCGGGATGGCCATCTAGATCGGATCAGAAGCTTGCTCCTCCTGATTTGTTGACTGCATCCCTTTTTGTTGCCTCTCTTTCATGGCTGGCACCTAGGGGCGGTGACTGTGTCCCCTTCTAGTGCCTCTCTGATACGTTGCAAACGTATGTGTAAATTTTAATGCTCCATGCTTGTTTTTCACCATTTATATTATGTTTTGTCCACACTTCGTGACATTTTTATGAATTTTCTGTAACTAACCTATTAACAAGATGCCACAGTGCTAGTTCCCTATTTTCTACTGTTTTTGGTTTCAGAAAAACTAGTAAATAAATATTCTCGAAATTGGATGGAACAAAAGCCAAAGTTTCTATTTTTCCCAACACGACACGAGGTCCGAAGGAGAGATGAAGAGTAGCTGTGAAGCAACCACACCAGATGGTCGCGCGGGCCCCCTGGCCACGCTGCCATAGGGTGTGGGCCCTCGAGCCTCCATGTAACATCCCAGCATTTAGGAACCAAAAAAGGGTAGATTTAGGAATCTGTGATATTGCATGCATTCATCTGTGAAAATGTGGGTAAATTTTTTGCCAAATAAAAACCTAAAGTGATCAATGTTTCTTTCATGCTCTGAGATTAGGTTTAGTCTTGAAGGATGATTGTTATAGACTTTGATATGATCTTTGCGGATTAGTGTGTTTTGGGGAATGAAATTTGAATTTAAAACTTGAGTGTTTGAATTATAATTCAAAAGGATTAAGAATTAGGTTTGAGTGATTGGATTTAGTCAAGAGAAGATGATTAGTAGCTCAAACCTTAAATAAATAACATAATCAATAAAAATGAACATTAACTTATTCAATAAATAAGTTACACAAAGGTAACTTATGTAAATGAGCAACAATCTTTACAATAGTAATTAAATAGAAGAATAATATTTCTTTATTGAATAATAGTATAATCTTTATTACAAAAGAATAAAAACAAAATTACAAAAGAATAAAGAAATATTACATATGACTATTCTACAAATAAAAAGAAAACCTAGACTAAAGTCTTGAATTTCCAAGTCTGGTACCCGCAAAACAAACACAAACAAAAAGAAAGAAAGTTAAGGTTAAAAGTATATTACTCTGAGAAATGACAGTGAAGTGAACTGTTCCAGATTTCATCATTGAGTAGTCTTTTAAAGGGGAAAATTTCACCAATATGAAAGAACTGAATCTTTCATCATTTCAAGTCATAAGTCAAATAAACAACAATGAGGGGCAAATTTCACCAAGACAAGTAAATGTAACCAGATAGAAGTAACTTCATATCCAGAGCATATCCACAAGGTGTGTAGCAGGCACACATGCAACACACACACCAAACTGCATGGTGTGTGCTGTCAGCACCACAACAACAACTCAATCACACAAAACCATCAACACAGCCGTGGGAGGCATCCCCACCTCATTTCTCTGTTCATACACACCAAGAACATCATCCCAGCTAAACCAAGCCAAAGCCAAGCAAGATCACACCAATCAAAACCCTGGATCACATCACCAAAATGGTGACATTAGGAGGGGGTAGATCAGGTGGATAGCAATGACAAGATCAAGCCACCAGGACCAGGAGGTGAAGGGCTAGATCAAGAACAAGCCTAGGAGCTGGAAATATCAGGAGAGCACCAGATTAGGTTACCACAAGATCAACAACAATAACCAAGTGTGGTGAGTAGTAATAGACCATCACATGATCTATTTGTCAAAGATTATACACGTATTCATGATTTGTCTCTTACTCAAATTCTCAGAAAACACCCAAGTGGGGTGAATCCATCACTGAAGTTTTAAACACTAAAAGCAATTAGAAAACTATAAAGATCCAACTAAGATATCATGACTCATTGATCTAAGCTATCAAGCTATATTTCAATTCAAGAATGAATATAGCCAAGATCTAAACTTCTAGGCACATCTCTAAAATAGGAGTAGCACCTTAGAATTTAATCTTATGGTTCTATATAAGTTATCAAGCCTACAATCATTTTTCCCCAACTTTGATTCAAGAAACAGTAGCTGGTATCACTACCAGAACCAATCCATGAGAATCAACAAGATAAAGGCTTAATCCCTAAACCTCAGACCAACATCATGGGTCTTAGGGATTTAAGAAAAGGAGTTTCTACTCATCTTTAATGCCAAACTCATCTTAAGCTTGAACAAAACCAAGCTAAGTAATAGAATCTAGTCTTGTGTGCCATATTAGAATGGTGTCACAAGAACAGATCTGAACTAAGCAGGTTAAGCATCCAATCTTCACAGATACAACCAACCAACTATAAATCATTTTCCTGATATCACAGGAATCATAATCAGGAAAATCGATATACATATCTTCACTGTAAGAGACCATTTGATCTCAAGCTATATATGCCTTCTTAAGCTAACAATACTAATACAATGACTTCATCACACAACACTCACTGCCATTAACCAAGTAATGACGATGGTGAGCTATTAAACCACTAGCATCACCATAGCTAATCATAAGCAACAAGCCAAAGCTAACAATCATTTATCATGCTTAGGGACCATCAAAACTTGATCCAACTCATCAGATATCTAATCCATAGAGGGATTTGAACCCTAAGCAGAACAAATAATCCTAATTAGGATATGTCACTATCCAGGAATGGCCACTACCAACATTTAGCATCGGATGGCCTAGCCCAGAGAGAGCACGAGGGGAAGAGGAACAACTTACCGAAGGTCCTCACTGAAGAATAGAAGAGGAAGCAGAGAAGGCCAGCGAACATGGCGGCATGGGGAGCACCCCCCAAGGGGATCTGCGACCCACACAACACCACGGCGGTGACCATACTCTCTCCTGGAGACGAGGATCACCACCATAGCACACGGCAGCAACGACGGCGATAGCAACCGCATCATCCCAAACCCTAGGGTTCGGGATGATGCTAGACTAGCCACGGGAAAGCTCCTATGCCAAATCGAATTGGACAGAAGGTAGCGCGTGGTCGACAACCTCGCCCTACATCACGACAGTGGCCAGGGAGGACCACGGCGGCGGCGCCATCGACCACGGGGTCGAGGAGATGGAGAGAAGGATAAGGTCGAACGAGAGACAAAGAGTGTGGGCTGGAATGGGCCCACATCTAACAATCACTTATCATGCTTAGGGACCATCAAAACTTGATCCAACTCATCAGATATCTAATCCACATAGGGATTTGAACCCTAAGCAGAACAAATAATCCTAATCAGGATATGACACTAGCCAGGAATGGCCACTACCAACATTTAGCATGGGATGGCCTAGCCCAGAGAGAGCACGAGGGAAAGAGGAACAACTTACCGAAGGTCCTCACTGAAGAATAGAAGAGGAAGTAGAGAAGGCCGACGAACATGGCGGCATGGGGAGCACCCCCAAGGGGGCACTGCGACCCACACAACGCCACAACGACGACCATAGTCTCGCCTAGAGGCGAGGAGCACCACCATAGCACACGGCAGCAACGACGACGATAACAACGACATCACCCCAAACCCTAGGGTTCGGGATGAGGCTAGACTGGCCACGGGAAAGCTCCTATGCCAAATCGAATTGGACAGAAGGGTAGCGCGTGGTCAACAACCTCGCCCTGCATCACCACAGCGGCCAGGGAGGACTACGGCGGCGAGCAAAGCATGGTGGCGGCGCCATCGACCACGAGGTCGAGGAGGAGAGAAGGATAAGGTCGAACGAGAGACAGAGAGTGTGGGTTGGACTGGGCCCAAAACCCTTTGGGGTGTTGTTTTGAGTTTGCCCTACTAGGCCACAAGGGCCCAATAAACCCAAACAGTCAACCCAAATCATTTAGAGCCTGTTTTAATAAATGGAAAAAGACCAAAAAGCCCCTGAAATTAAATAAATCCCAGAAAATAAAGTAAAAATCCAAAACTAATAAATAAAATATTTTTGGATTCACAATAATCTAAACTATCCAAATCAATTAAGAAATAAAATTTTAGACATATAAATTTTATTAAGAATTTTGTAAATTAAATATTCCTTATGGAATTTTACAAAATTATTGAAAGATGATAAAAATAAATAAAAATCACTTTCATTATATATTAATATTTTAGTATTTTAGAAAAATACTAAACAAATATTTAATAACAGTTTTTGGTAATTAAATGATAATTCTTAAAGGAATTATTAAATCAATAAAATTCAAATAAAATAAAATAAAAGAATACAATATTCAATTATAAATATTAAAAATTAATATTTATAAATCCTTTATTATTAAAAAGAATTTTTATAATAATGGGGAGAATACACATAAAAGTAAATAATGCATTACATTACTTTGCATAATCATTTTGCTTCTTTAAATATTGTCCTTACCGGGTAATAATGATGTTTTTATAGACATAGAAGCTCAAGGTCCAGTGCAAGCATCAGACTTCACTACCTTGCAATCACAAGGGAAGTTCATCACTTGCTCATGTCCTTTCAAGAGTCTTTATCAAAGTATTTGCAAATTGTGTGTTATCATCTATATTATAGAAAAATAAAACATTATTTTCTCAAGATACTAAATCTTAGATATCATCCTAAGTGATGATATGATGGAGCAATAGAACTTAGGGTTCTAATTGCAATAATGATGAACAATTAGGGATTAATAACCCATGACATCAATGATTCTAGCGCCGTATATTACGCGTTAACCATGAGATTTGGAATGAGACGGAGAAGTCAGCTGTATCCTTTTCCTCTTGTATGGAGGCAATACGACCTTAACGTGACGTTGTGATTCCTTGTGCGGATCCAACATATGGGTGGGCACCCTTACGCCCCAGACTTTTGGTGTCTAGATTATCTATGAATGGTGTTTAGGGATATAGTCCATGTAAATGGTACTATTCCGGGCATCACTAGGTCATAGAGTCTCCGGGAACTCATCAGGGTTTTATCCTGCCCGAAAGGGGGCTTAACGAAGGTGAGCCAACCCCGAAGGATCATGCAGACATATGAGGTCACGGAGAGGGCAGTGATTGGCTTGGACCAACTACTGGGCCCCACATCATGGAATTGTGGACGAGAAAGTACGCCCGGTTGTGCAACAAGGAGTTGATCTCTCATGGGAAAAGTAACGCACCTCTGCAGAGTGTAAGAATTGTAACTTGTTACTCCCTGTTCCGGGAAGGATCTACGAACGCGGCAGGAAAGGAACTCCATGAAAGTTCTGGTCAACCTGTGAAGGCTGATGGTCATAGAATTTTATAATAAAATCAACCTTTGAAGAAAGATTTATGAAAATTGCAGAGTGCCAAAGACTGATAGTCTGAGGTGGTAGATAGAGCATCAAACTTCCATCTTGCATATAATGAATTTGCTGGGTAACGCTGTTACTCATCCTTTCCTTTGAATCCTTGCTTAGACTCTGAGAATCCCGAAGATACTCCAATGTATGCATCTGAGAGCCAAGAGGAGGTCTTCTATGAAGATCCCAACTTGTATGGAGCCATAGAAGGGGAGGACTACGACATCGCCTATGGAGGAGAGTTCCAAGAGTCCGAATAATTACTATAGTTCTAGTAGCCACTTGAGCCGAGCAACATGAACAATATATAGCAATAAGCTGTTGAGCTCAATTTGGATTTAAGTTTTAAATTTGAAACTTCCACTGAAACACTTATATTTTGGTTTGTAAGTTGAATCTTTTGGAAGTCTTGAACTTCCGGTATTGTAATAATAATAACGTGTGTATGTTTGTAATAAGGACCCGCAATGTTTCTGTTGTACTACTCTGAGGGATGTGATATTTACAGAATGATGTTCTGTGGATGTCATGTCAATGACTATAGTGTACTACACATGCAGTGGTATGCTGGGTCACCGCAGGTGGTATCAGAGCAAATTTCTTTGACCTTAGGTTGGAAACCTAGTAAGGGTATTTCCTGTAGGAGAGTGTAGAAACGATAAAGAATTCTCTAAAAGAAATATAATGGGTATTCAAATGAGAATATTACGTTATACGTTTTAGTGTGATAATTCTTTGTTATGATGCAATATATTATTGGTTACTAATAGAAAATTATTTTCCTGATATACAGAGCTATGGCACCAAAGTTTCCAAAACAGACTTTGGTAAGGAAAGATGAGACTCTTGATGATTATCAAGGATCATTCACATACCAACTTTGTCAACTTTTAGAGATTTTTAGTCGTCCAACTAGAATTCCAGTTTACACTATAACATACCATGATGGTCGGATGTTATCCAAGTATCATGTGAGTATCCAACTTCTAGAGGAGCTTGGACTATATCACGATCTACCTATAGGTGAAGGTAGGAGTCACTTAGCAGCATATCATGTTGCCGTTGTGGAGGCGATAGCTAATATCTGGGAGCATAAAGCCAAGGAGTTAGTGGGTAGCACATTTTCTGTGATACCCCATGATTCTATAGACTCGGAGCCCGTACCGGATCATCTTACTTTGGTTAAGAAGCATCCTAAGTTATCTTCCAAGTTTATGGATAGATACCGAACACTTGTTGCGTCTTTTTGTAAGACACATCAAGTGATTGTCGAAGATAAAAATGACATGTTAGAGGATCTAACTGATCCGGAAAGGAGGAAGCAGTTAGCATTTCAGTTAGAAAAGGAAGCAAGTAGTAGTGCAACACCTATCTTTAAGGATATACCTATAGATCCTGAATCTTTTATACCATATCCTTATTCACCAAGTCCTGAAACTATACATGATCCTACTATGGATACGAGGTATGCAGTACCACAAGGTTTAGAGGATGGTTCTGATTCAGAACTTCCTATTGAGAATTCTGATGGTTGAAGAAGGGGATCATATGAAGGATCTCATGAACACCAAATGTCCACAGATGGTTCCGACAGAAATGTTGGACAATCTAGCTGGATGGGTGCAAGAATTAACCCTAGTAACAGTAGTAGAAATGCCATGTCAATAGATAATCAGGATGAAGAAGAAGATCCTGAGGAGAGAGTGTTTGAATCATCAACATCTTCTCAAAACCTAGGGAATATACATTATCCGGTGTTTAACTATCTTGCCCAAAGGAGCACCTGGGGATCAGCAGGATCTGCGTATCCTGTTGACAACTCAAGAAATGAAGCTCAGGAGATGCAGGCAGGAGATAATGTTGAATATGTTTTTGAAGAATTTTCAGCTGAGCTGGAGGGAGTCAATGCGCTCAGGTTGAGTAATGACTCAAGTCCTGACACTTCAGATACTGAGTATGTTCCTTCGGGAAGGACATTTGTTCTACAAACTGTGCGACGAATGACATGTCATCACGGTTGGACATCAGGCATGTATGATGAGCGTAGCTACTACTAGAAGTAGGCAACTACTCAGAGATATCAAGTACCGTGTATTGTACTACAAGGAATAAGATAGTTAGATAAATAAGGTAGTATTGTGATTATACCTATATGGTATCTGTTGTAATGACTTTTTTTATAATGATATTATGTATAATATGTGAAATGTATATTTGGATTTTATTTGGATCTTCATTGTGTGACTAGTTCTATGCGTAAAGTTGAGCTCAGAACACATGTGCATGATGTAATTATGAGTATTCACTTTATGTTGCAGGACTAGAGGGTCATGGATACAGGTGTAGAAACCGAATCTGAGCAGCAGCGGATGGAACGTGACGCCAAGGAGAAGGCCGATGTAGATGCAGCAAGTCAGGGAGCATTACCACCACCACCAATGATGCCGTTAATGGAGAAGAACTTTATGCAGTGTATGCAAATGATGCAAGAGACCCAAAACAAGTTCATGGAGGAGTTGCTGGGACGAGCAAACCAGAGGGCACCTGAAGGTGGAGGAGTGAGTCTATCTGATTTCCAGAATGCAAGGCAGTTACCTTTTGCATCAGATCCTGAACCAATGGATGCAGAAGATTGGCTAGCTGATACAGAAAGAAAGCTGAAGACTATAGGTTGCAATGATGAGGAGAAATTGAGGTATGCAACTCATCTTCTGACTGGACCTGCAGCATCATGGTGGGAGAATCAGTTGGCCATGCAACAACCAGGAAGGGAGTACACTTGGGAAGAGTTTAAACAGAGATTCCGTGAATATCATGTTCTGGAGAGTGTTATGGAGTTGAAGCGGAGAGAATTTGAGGAGCTGCAGCAGGGATATACTAGTGTTATGAAGTATATCCGGGAGTTTAGTCAACTGTCTCGTTATGCCGAGGAAGAAGTTAATACGAAGGAAAAGAGGAAGAAGCATTTCCTGCGTGGATTAAATCCATTTGTGAGGATGCAGTTGAGGTTGGCTAATAAGCAAACTTATCAGCAGTTGCTAGATGCAGCTATTACCTTCGAAGACAACCACAAGAATGTCCAAGAGGATAGAAGGAAGAGAGCTAAGAAGGAAACAAAGAGGATACAAGCAAGCAAGCCCAAGCCCAATTTGGAATTCAAACCAAGGAATAAGCCCTATAACAACAACAATTCCAATCGGAGTACAAATCCAAATATAAAGAATATTATATGCCACAATTGCAAACTCCTAGGTCATATGAGCAGGGATTGCCCAAAACCAGTAATTGTATGCCATGATTGTGGTCAGAGAGGTCACATCAAGCCTAATTGTCCAAGCAAACCACAAGGAGGTTGGCCGGTTTGAGATGGAAGGCAAGCCAATGGAGGAAATGGACAACCCAATAAAGGGGGGAATAATGGCAAGAACAACAATGGCAAGAGGAACAGACCTACCGGGAAGCTGAACTATGCAACCCTCGAGGAGGTGGATAATTCGGAGCATGCAGTGATAGGTACGCTCAATATCCTTACCAATCCCGACAAAGTTCTATTTGATACTGGTGCAACTACTTCATTCATTTCTGAAGAATTCTGTGATAAGTTCGGGATTAGAAGGGCAACGTTAGAAAACCCTATGACCGTAGTTACGGCAGGGGGAATGTGATTGTACGGCACATTAAACAATATTAGGTTATCTTGATCTGTGGTTGTACATACTTTGCAGACCTTTATGTGATTCCTTTGAAGGGAATTGCAGTAGTGCTGGGGATGGACTGGATGATGGAACATGGAGCTCGGATAAATTGTGAGGAGAAAACTGTCCCAATCAAAACTCCAAGTGGAGCAACGATAGTTTACCAAGCAGATAAGCATAGTCATATCATGGTGGATCTGCAGTTGAACTCGATGAAAGAGGTCAAATTAGAAGATATTCCTATAGTAAATGAATTTCAAGATGTTTTTCCAGCAGAGCTACCTGGAATGCCACCAGATCAGGAGATAGAGTTCACTATTGATCTAATTCCTGGTACATCACCAATAGCTCAAGCACCATATAAGATGGGACCGAAAGAATTAAAAGAACTCAAAGAGCAAATTGATGAGTTAATTAGAAAAGGTTTTATCCAGGAAAGTGTATCCCCATGGGAACACCAGTAATCTTTGTGGATAAGAGGTATGGTGGAAGAAGGATGTGTGGAGATTATAGAAATCTGAACAATGTTACTATAAAGAATAAGTATCCTTTACCAAAAATTCAAGATTTGTTTGATCAAGTGAAAGGAGCCAGAGTATTTTCAAAGATTGACTTAAGATCTGGATACCATCAAATAAAAATCAAGCCTGAGGATGTTCCCAAGACAACATTTGTCTCAATATATGGACACCATGAGTATCTGGTAGTACCATTTGGTTTGACCAATGCACCAGCAATATTCATGAATCTGATGAACAAAATCTTCATGCCATATTTGGACAAGTTCGTCATAGTCTTTATTGATGATATTCTGATATATTCTAAAGATAAGGAAGAGCATGCTGATCATTTGAGAATAGCATTGCAGACTCTAAGGGAACATAAACTTTATGCTAAGTTCAGTAAGTGTGAATTTTGGCTAGATGAGGTAGAATTCCTCGGCCATGTGATCAGTAAAGATGGAATTGCTGTAAATCCATCGAAAGTTCAGTCAGTACTTGAGTGGACTGCACCAACCAATGTGAAACAAATTCGAGGTTTCTTAGGGATGGATGGTTATTATCGAAGATTCATTGAAGGTTTCTCCAAAATAGCTGGACCAATGACCAAATTGTTAAGAAAGAATACACCATTCAACTGGGATGAGAAATGTGAATCGAGTTTTTAGGAGTTGAAGACCAGGTTAACCACAGCTCCAATCTTAGCAGTTCTACAAACAGGGAAAGACTTTACAGTATACTGTGATGCATCTAAAGAAGGTTTGGGTTGTGTGTTAATGCAAGATCGGAAGGTGATTGCTTATGGTTCAAGACAACTGAAACCACATGAAGTCAATTATCCAACTCATGATTTAGAGTTAGCAGCAGTAGTATTTGCGTTGAAAGTATGGAGGCATTTTCTTTATGGAGCCAGATGTGAGTTATACACTGACCATAAAAGTCTTAAATATTTCTTCACTCAAAAGGAGTTGAATATGAGGCAGAAGCGTTGGTTGGAGTTAATCAAAGATTATGATTTAACAATCAATTATACTCTAGGAAAGGCTAATGTTGTAGCAGAAGCTTTAAGCTGAAAAAGTGTGGACATTCAGCCTAGCAATCGGGAGCTACCAAAAGAATTACAAATGGACTTGGAAAGATTAGAACTTCAATTCATTAGAACAGAGGTTCTTGGAGGATTAGCTACTATGCAGGTAGTTGCAGAGCAGGACAGTGATCTTAAGCACGAAATTCTTAGACATCAAGCAGAAGATCCTTTCATTGCCAAGGAAATTCGGAGGATATCTCAAGGGCAAAAATCAGTTTTTCGCCTTGGAGGGTATGAGTCTTTGTGGTTCCAGGATCGTCTTTGTGTTCCAGATGTGACTGAGATTCGAGATGTCATACTCAGAGAAGCACATGAAACCCCATATTCTATACATCCAGGGAGTACTAAGATGTATATGGATTTAAAAGAACTATTCTGGTGGAATAACATGAAAAGGGACATTGCTAAATATGTATCAAAATGCCATACTTGCGAAAGGGTGAAGGATGAACATCAAAGTCCAGCAAGACCATTACGACCTTTGGAAATTCCCGAATGGAAGTTGGAGGAAATAGGTATGGATTTCATCACATGATTGCCCATGACACCTAAGCGGAAGGATATGATACTAAAAGTGCACATTTTATTTCGGTAAATCAGAAAGATAATGCCGAGAAGTTAGTAGAAGTTTACATCAAAGAGATAGTAAGTAAGCATGGAGTGCCCAAAAAGATCGTAACTGATAGGGGATCCGTGTTTACTTCAGCATTTTGGAAGCAATTGCATGAAGCACTTGGTTCAAAGTTAGATTTCAGCACAACCTATCATCCAGAGACAGGAGGTCAAACAAAAAGAACAAACCAGATACTAGAAGACATGTTAAGAGCTTGTGCATTAGATTTTGGAGGTACATGGGAAGATCATCTACCATTGGCAGAATTTTCCTACAATAATAGCTATCAAAGTAGTCTGAAGGAAGCTCCATATCAGGTTTTGTATGGAAGGAAATGTAGATCACCAATATGTTGGTATGATCCTGGAAGCAGCAAGGAATTTGCGCCAGACTATATCAAGGAAAAACAAGATATCATTGATAAGATCAAGGATAGACTGAAAAATAGCTTAGAGTAGGTAGAAAAGTTATGCTGATCAAAGTCGAAGATCTTGGCATCCAGAAGTGGGAGACATGGTATATTTGAAAGTACGTCCAATGAAAGGGGTGAAAAGGTTCGGAGTTAAAGGAAAATTGAGTCCAAGATACATCGGACAATTCAAGATACTGAGTCAGAACAGAACTATAGCTTATGCTTTAGAGTTACCATCAAGATTGGCTCAAGTGCATAATGTTTTCCATGTGTCACAACTTCGTAAATCTTTGAAAGTTCCGGATGATGCAATCACACATCAAGAGATAGAACTACGAGCAGACTTGACTTATGTTGAAAAGCCCTGTAAAATTTTGGAATAAAACTGGAAAAGGTTGAGGAATAGGGCAATCAAGTATTGCAAAATACAGTGGGAACATCACCTCGAAAGAGAAGCCACTTGGGAGAAAGAAGAGGATTTAAGAAAAGCCTATCCAAAACTATTTAGGTACATCTCAACAAGCTTCAGGACGAAGTTTAATCTAAGAGGGGAAGTCTGTAAGCCTAGTATTTAGGAACCAACGAAGGATAGATTTAGGAATCTATGATATTGCATGCATTCATCTGTGAAAATGTGGGTAAATTTTTCGCCAAATAAAAACCTAAAGTGATCAAAGTTTCTTTCATGCTCTGAGATTAGGTTTAGTCTTGAAGGATGATTGTTATAGACTTTGATATGATCTTTGTGGATTAGTGTGTTTTGGGGAATGAAATTTGAATTTAAAACTTGAGTGTTTGAATTATAATTCAAAAGGATTAAGAATTAGGTTTGAGTGATTTGATTTAGTCAAGAGAAGATGATTAGTAGCTCAAACCTTAAATAAATAACATAATCAATAAAAATGAATATTAACTTATTCAATAAATAAGTTACACAAAGGTAACTTATGTAAATGAGCAACAATCTTTACAATAGTAATTAAATAGAAGAATAATATTTCTTTATTGAATAATAGTACAATCTTTATTACAAAAGAATAAAAATAAAATTACAAAAGAATAAAGAAATATTACATATGACTATTCTACAAATAAAAAGAAAACCTAGACTAAAGTCTTGAATTTCCAAGTCTGGTACCTACAAAACAAACACAAACAAAAAGAAAGAAAGTTAAGGTTAAAAGTATACTACTCTTAGAAATGACAGTGAAGTGCACTGTTCGAGATTTCATCATTTAGTAATCTTTTAAAGGGGCAAATTTCACCAATATGAAAGAACTTAATCTTTCATAATTTCAATTCATAAGTCAAATAAACAGCAAGGATGGGCAAATTTCACCAAGATAAGTAAATGTAACCAAATAGAAGTAACTTCATATCCAGAGCATATCCACAAGGTGTGCAGCAGGCACACAGGCAGCACACACACCAAACTGCATGGTGTGTGTGTGCTGTCAGCACCACAACAACAGCTCAATCACACAAAACAATCAACACAGCCGTGGGAGGCATCCCCACCTCATTTCTCTGTTCATACACACCAAGAACAGCAGCCCAGCTAAACCAAGCCAAAGCCAAGCAAGATCACACCAATCAAAACCCTGGATCACATCACCAAAATGGTGACATTAGGAGGGGGTAGATCAGGTAGATAGCAAGGACAAGATCAAGCCACGAGGACCAGGAGGTGAAGGGATAGATCAAGAACAAGCCTAGGAGCTAGAAATATCAGGAGAGCACCAGATCAAGTTACCACAAGATCAACAACAACAACCAAGTGTTGTGAGTAGTAATAGACCATCACATGATCTATCTGTCTAAGATTAGACAAGTATTCATGTTTTGTCTCTTACTCAAATTCTCAGAAAACGCCCAAGTGGGGTGAATCCATCACTGAAGTTTTAAACACTAAAAGAAATCAGAAAACTATAAAGATCCAACTAAGATCTCAGGACAACATCATTGATCTAAGCTATCAAGCTATATTTCAATTCAAGAATGAATATAGCCAAGATCTAAACTTCTAGGCACATCTCTAAAATAGGAGTACCACCTTAGAATTTAATCTTAGGGATCTATATAAGTTATCAAGCCTACAATCAATTTCCCCAACTTTGATTCAAGAAACAGTAGCTGGTATCACTACTGGAACCAATCCATGAGAATCAACAAGATAAAGGCTTAATCCCTAAACCTCAGACCAACATCATGGGTCTTAGGGATTTAACAAAAGGAGTTTCTACTTATCTTTAATGCCAAACTCATCTTAAGCTTGAACAAAACCAAGCTAAGTAATAGAATCTAGTCTTGTGTGCCATATTAGAATGGTGTCACAAGAACAGATCTGAACTAAGCAGGTTAAGCATCCAATCTTCACAGATACAACCAACCAACTATAAATCATTTTCCTGACATCACATGAATCATAATCAGGAAAATCCATATACATATCTTCACTGTAAGAGACCATTTGATCTCAAGCTATATATGACTTCTTAAGCTAACAATACTAATACAGTGACTTCATCACACAACACTCACTGTCATTAACCAAGTAATGACAGTGGTGAGATATTAAACCACTAGCATCACCATAGCTAATCATAAGCAGCAAGCCAAAGCTAACAATCATTTATCATGCTTAGGGACCATCAAAACTTGATCCAACTCATCAGATATCTAATCCATAGAGGGATTTGAACCCTAAGCAGAACAAATAATCCTAATTAGGATATGTCACTATCCAGGAATGGCCACTACCAACATTTAGCATCGGATGGCCTAGCCCAGAGAGAGCACGAGGGGAAGAGGAACAACTTACCGAAGGTCCTCACTGAAGAATAGAAGAGGAAGTAGAGAAGGCCAGCGAACATGGCGGCATGGGGAGCACCCCCCAAGGGGATCTGCGACCCACACAACGCCACGGCGGTGACCATACTCTCTCCTGGAGACGAGGATCACCACCATAGCACACGGCAACAACGACGGCGATAGCAACCGCATCATCCCAAACCCTAGGGTTCGGGATGATGCTAGACTGGCCACGGGAAAGCTCCTATGCCAAATCGAATTGGACAGAAGGTAGCGCGTGGTCGACAACCTCGCCCTACATCACGACAATGGCCAGGGAGGACCACGGCGGCGGCGCCATCGACCACGGGGTCGAGGAGATGGAGAGAAGGATAAGGTCGAACGAGAGACAAAGAGTGTGGGCTGGAATGGGCCCAAAACCCTTCGGGGTGTTGTTTTGACTTTGCCCTACTAGGCCACAAGGGCCCAATAAACCCAAACAGTCTGCCCAAATCATTTAGAGCCTGTTTTAATAAATGGAAAAAGACCAAAATGCCCCTAAAATTAAGTAAATCCCAGAAAATAAAGTAAAAATCCAAAAAATATAAATAAAATATTTTTGGATTCACAATAATCTAAACTATCCAAATCAATTAAGAAATAAAATTTTAGACACATAAATTTTATTAAGAATTTTGTAAATTAAATATTCCTTATGGAATTTTACAAAATTATTGAAAGATGATAAAAATAAATAAAAATCACTTTCATTATATATTAATATTATAGTATTTTAGAAAAATACTAAACAAATATTTAATAACATTTGTGGTAATTAAATGATAATTCTTAAAGGAATTATTAAATCAATAAAATTTAAATAAAATAAAAGAATACAATATTCAATTATAAATATTAAAAATTAATATTTATAAATACTTTATTATTAAAAAGAATTTTTATAATAATGGGGATAATACACATAAAAGTAAATACTGCATTACATTACTTTGCATAATCATTTTGCTTCTTTAAATATTGTCCTTACCAGGCAATAATGATGTTTTTGTAGACATAGAAGCTCAAGGTCCAGTGCAAGCATCAGACTTCACTACCTTGCAATCACAAGGCAAGTTCATCACTTGCTCATGTCCTTTGAAGAGTCTTTATCAAAGTATTTGCAAATTGTGTGTTATCATCTATATTATAGAAAAAGAAAACATTATTTTCTCAAGATACTAAATCTTAGATATCATCCTAAGTGATGATATGATGGAGCAATAGAACTTAGGGTTCTAATTGCAATAATGATGAATAATTAGGGATTAATAACCCATGACATCAGTGATTCTAGCGCCATATATTACGCGTTAACCATGAGATTTGGAATCGGACGGAGAAGTCAGGTGTATCCTTTTCCTCTTGTATGGAGGCAAGACGACCTTAACGTGGCGTTGTGATTCCTTGTGCGGATCCAACATATGGGTGGGCACCCTTACGCCCCACACTTTTGGTGTCTATATTATGTATGAATGATGTTTAGAGATATAGTCCATGTAAATGGTACTATTCCGGGCATCACTAGGTCATAGAGTCTTCGGGAACTCATCAGGGTTTTAGCCTACCCGAAAGGGGGCTTAACGAAGGTGAGCCAGCCCTGAAGGATCATGCAGACATATGAGGTCGCAGAGAGGGCAGTGATTGGCTTGGACCAACTACTGGGCCCCACATCATGGAATTGTGGACGGGAAAATATGCCCGGTTGTGCAACAAGGAGTTGATCTCTCATGGGAAAAGTAACGCACCTCTGCGGAGTGTAAGAATTGTAACTTGTTACTCCCTATTCCGGGAAGGAGCTACGAACGCGAAAGGAAAGGAACTCCATGAAAGTTCTGGTCAACCTGTGAAGGCTGATGGTCATAGACTTTTATAATTAAATCAACCTTTGAAGAAATATTTATGAAAATTGCATAGTGCCAAAGAATGATAGTCCGAGGTGGTAGGTAGAGCATCAAACTTCCTACCTTGCATATAATGAATTTGCTGGGTAACGCTGTTACTCATCCTTTCCTTTGAATCCTTGCTTAGACTCTGAGAATCCCGAAGATACTCCAATGTATGCATCTGAGAGCCAAGAGGATGTCTTCTATGAAGAGACCAACTTGTATGGAGCCGTAGAAGGGGAGGACTACGACATCTCTACAGAGGAGAGTTCCAAGAGTCTGAATAATTACTATAGTTCTAGTAGCCACTTGAGCTGAGCAACATGAACAATATGTAGCAATAAGTTGTTGAGCTCAATTTGGAGTTAAGTTTTAAATTTGAAACTTCTGCTGAAACACTTATATTTTGGTTTGTAAGTTGAATCTTTTGGAAGTCTTGAACTTCCGGTATTGTAATAATAATAATGTGTGTATGTTTGTAATAAGGACCCGCAATGTTTCTGTTGTACCACTCTGAGGGATGTGATATTTACGGAACGGTGTTCTGTGGATGTCATGTCAACGACTATAGTGTACTACACATGCAGTGGTATGCTGGGTAACCGCACTCCACCGACCTTGCCCCTTCGCCTATATATTTCCCCTAAGGCAAAAACCCTAAGTACCAAATCAGAAATCCGTAAAAAGTTCCGCAGCGCCGCCACCATCGAAGACGAGATTCGGGGGACAGAAGTCTCTAGTCTAGCACCCTGCCGGGACGAGGAATTGCCCCCGAAGCCATCTCCATCAACTCCACCGCCCTATCCATCGCTGTTTGCTGACTCCCATGATGAGGAGGGAGTAGTTCTCCCTCGAGGCTAAGGGCTCTACCGGTAGCTATGTGTTCATGTCTCTCTCTCTATGTGTGATCTTTATTGTGATCATGAGCTTTGTAATCTAGTTGAATAATTAGATGCTACTCTGCTACTCAAGTGCTTTTATTAATGTAATCTCCAGAGACACCTTGTCCCACGTGTGTGAAGGATGACATTGTGCACACCGTGTGTGGCTCTTAGGATTATAATTTGAGTTGGATGTCTCTATGAAATAGTGGTGTTTATTGGAACCATCTAGCGCTCAAGGTGACAGTTAGGGGTTACCTAGATGGGGAATGCAGACTTTAAGGAGTGCTTTTATAGCCCTACATAGTGAATTGGTATTCGTTATCCAACCGGAGAGTAGTTCAGGATAGCATAGTGAAGATAAGATATTTATGTGTTTATTGAGAGTGTTCACTAGTGAAAGTATGATCCCTAGGCCTTGTTTCTAAGCATTGAAACACCGTTTACAATCAGTCCTGCTACATGTTTGCTTGCTGCCATTTTATTTCATATTGCAATTACCACTTATAATCATCCATATTACTTGTATTTCACTATCTCTTCACCGAACTAGTGCACCTATACACCTGACAAGTGTATTGGGTATGTTGGGGACACACGATACTTCTTGTATCGTAATTGCAGGGTTGCTTGGAGCAGGATACCTTTGACCTCTTCCTCCCTGAGTTCGATAAACCTTGGGTGATCCACTTAAGAGAAACTTGCTGCTGTTCTACAAACCTCTGCACTTGGAGGCCCAACACTGTCTATAAGAATAGAAGAGTGTGTAGACATCACTCTCTTTGGTGTCAGAGCGGTTAGCCTCACGGGGCCGATCCTAGGTTCTTCCATCACTTACACAACGCGCCGCCCTCGGGGAGATTACTACTCGGGGTGCGGCACCCGTCTCGATCAAATATCTGGCAGGTTCTTTAGATTAGATCCCAATTTTCGAAATTCCAATTTTCTTAGTTTTCATTAGATCTAGTTAGCCAAATAAATTCATAAAAACCTTGCCGCCGCCGCTTGCCTTGTGTCTAAATCTGGAACTGGATCATAGTCCAAATCCAAAACGCTATAGTCCAACTACTGTCCAGTCTAAACTAATACATTCCATGTCCAGTGCATGATTATCTTTGTAATGTCCAGCTCCATCCAAATCCAATTTGTTGCACTGTTGGATATCCAACGTCCAATGGATTTGATGCATGTATCGCCCGCGCGCGCATGGCTGGCTGCATTTGAACTGGTTGGTAATCAATGTTATGTTGAAGCGGCCAGCAAGCCATACATGAAAATATGTGATAGCTTACATAAACAAAACAGTATTTGTACTCCCTCCGATCTGTAAGATCCCTCCTTTATAAAGGAAAAGGATCCCTGTGATTACAATGCTAGTCCCTGGATCAATGCTAGCATCCACAGTTTAAGATGAAGTACACAGAAACAAAGGTCATTATTACAGTCATTCCAGAGACAGCATAGTCTTTACAACTCCATGGCCACATGCCTAATACAAGAGTTTAAATAAGTAAATAAATAAAAGTCTTCATCTTCATGTGCCACAGGCAAACATGTTAAGTGTAGACTCATGACTCCTAATCCTCATCAGAATAACCTGCAACATCACAAGTTACAGCCACAGTGGGTCAATACATTGGAATAGTATTGGCAAGTGATACCTTAGTATATTTTAGGTGGACTAGATACTATATGCAAATTTGGCTAAGTGTAGCTTGGCTTGCTTTGCTCAAAATAGGTTTTGCCTATTAGTTGAAATCACTAAGTTTTTCTTTGTCAAGATTTTTCCCAAGGAACCACCAATGGACATTGGAGTCCTTCACCCTTGTTCACCCACAAGTTTTTAATTAGAAATTGGGATGAGGAGATTATTGATAACTTCCATGTCTTGATGCTCAAGTTGTCCATTACCATGGACTTGGCTAAGTACTTAGATTCTTCCATCTGTAGAGGTTGTGCACTTTCCCCACAAGCCTTGATTTTCACCAAGACAGGACCTTTCAGAAGCCTTCCCTTAGACCAAATGGACGCGTTCCAACCTATCATCCCACTACCACCATCTGTCCAAATGGCTAAGTTCTAGCAACCTATGTGATCCAGGCAGAGCCCATATTGCCAAGTGGCTGCACTAGAAGCTTCTTAACATTTGGCCTCTAAAATCTCTTTGTTCCTGGGTGGCTTTCCACAAGTGAGATACACAAGGTAAACCATAGAAATGGGCCTTGTGTAACCACTCAACATAAACCATTCCTTCCATTCCACCCAGGTGTTTCATTTACTTAGTTGTTTTATTAGGCAAAACACAAGTCAAAGACTTAGAAATATCTTATCATAGCATGTATATTTCACCACCCTTGGTTCCTACTAGCTAGGCTAAGCATGGCATAGATAAGCAACTTAACTTAGAAATTTCCTAGCATTTCTACAACTACTAGGATTTCCCAACATGGCATATAAGCAAAAAAAATAACATGCAAGTCTAACAAAATATTTCTAATGCTTAGTAGGAAACATAGGGATAAAAATATCATGAAGCACCACTTGCCTTGGTAGTTTGGAGAGTAGCTACACTCCTCACAATCACAATCACTATTGGCACCAAAATCTACACAAAGAATCATAGCCACAAATCACATACAAAACATATACAAACAAAAATATATGAAAGCATGCAATATGATATGTGATGATTTTTAAAACTCAACAAAGCAAGTGTACAGTACTAGTTCATAAACAAGTTAAAAACTTGCCATACAACATTTATTTAAACCTTAAAACATTTCTCAAACCATTCATATACTCAAATTAGCTCTACACAAGTTTCTGTATATAAAACCATTTTAACAGAAGCAAAACATTAAACACATTGCATATTTAGAAAGGGCTTGCTCTCCTGATTCCATTGATATAAAATTTGTCAAATTTGGACGTGTGGATCAAAAGTTACAGCCAAAACAAAACCAAACATCTAATAGATTCAAATTCTGTTTTGAAACCTAAACCCTAGCCACGCGTCTTAATCTGATTGTCACGTACCGCTTCGCGCTGGATCACGCTTCTGAGCCGCTGGATCTAACTTAATCGCGCGGCTCAGATCCAAACTTAATGCTTCGCTCGTGTTCTATCGTATCCGCAAGATCTAGATCTAACGGCGCACAACACCTTGACCATCCAGTGGCGGCGCTGGCGGCGGCGACAGGCGGCGGCGCCTCTGTCAGAGTAGCTGCCGGCGTTCTAGGTCACGCGGGAGAGGGGGAAGGGGCATACCAGACTCGCAGTCTGCTGCTGATGCTCAAGGTGGCGGTGGTTTGGCAAGGGGCGCACGGGGTTGGTCGCTGGAGCTCGTCGAAGTTGCGGGCGGCGTCGGGCTTGGGTGGACGGCGACGTTGGCGATGCTCCTGGTCTCCCTAGCATGAACAAACGGCATCAGGTGATGCGCAAGACTATGGCGAACATCATCGTGTGAGTCAGAGGCGAAGGGGAACAAGGGGCTCACCGAATTTGATCGCCGGAGTTGAGGGTGTCGTCGGGAGCTTGCAGCGTTGGACGAAGTCGACGACCTGGGGCAGTACAGGACGAACCAGTGGGGTCAGAAGGTGCGCAAAGAAGCTGTGAAGCGGCTCGTATGAACCAGAGGGGAAGGGGCGCACGGGGCTCATCGGAATCGATCGCCGGAGTGAGCTCTGTCTGCGGTGGTGTGAGGATGATTGCGGGCAGCCTGGTGGCGGAGAGGTGGTGCTAAGTGAGGGGAAATGGTCGCAGGGAGGTGGGGTTTAAGTAGGCGGAGCAGGGGCGAGAATCTCGCGAGCAATCAACGCCAATTAAGCGCATTTGCGTCAGGGAAGAAACGGCCACGGCGAGCAGGTCTCCAGCGCGAGATTGACGACGAGCTTGACGTGGCAGTGGGTCTACCTGTCAGCGAATAAAACAGAGAGGGGGTGGGGTCCTGGCATCAGTCTCTTAGCGGGTTCGTCTGCGAGTGAGAAGGAGAGAGGGGGAACCCGGGTGGGCTTAGTGGGCTGCGTCTGTTGCTGGGCTCAATTGCTGGCATCGGCCCTTTTCTCTTTCTTATCTCTTTTTCTTTTTCTAAATTGATTTTCTGAAATGATTTTTAATCAAATTCAAAGGCATTTGAGTTTCAAATCTTTTCTGGATTTTTGTAAAGTGTAACCATCATACTTTTGGGCATAAAACCATGTGGTCTCTCTGTACTTGCTTGCTCCCTTTGAATAAACAAAATAAACAGTGCTATAGCACTTGATTTGGAAATGTTTTGAAGATGGTTTTGAAACCATATTTTTTTTGTAAATTTTTGTCCAAACTCTACATTCAATCTAAACAACAAGGAAGCAAACAAAACTTGGTTTAAAAGACCTATGCTCTCAATTGATAGTAGCATTTGATTAATGTTTGCTCACATAAAATAATAGCACTAAGTGCTTCTATTTTCTTGAAATGAGTTGGAAAATGATCCCTAAATTATATGCATGCATGTATGATATGAAAACTTTTAAATCATGATTTTAGGGATGTTACACGATCCAAATTAATTGAGTCAGTTTTGTCTAGATTTGGATGTATCTAGTACTAAAACATGTCTAGATACATCTAAATCTAGACAAATCTGAGTCAACTAATTTTGTTCGAAGGGTGTAAAGAAAACACATATGAAATTTCTCTTAGTACAACAAGGACAAAAATAGTCATATCACATGGTTCTGAGCTCAAGCATGTAGCCTACATTGCATACACACACAGTTCATATGGCTAATATCTGCAAATAGTAGCATACAAGATAGTTGAGTCTGTGATAAATGCTAACTCAAGTTATATGACAATTAGACTACAGATTTCTATCCATCCATCATGAAACAATAGAAAGAAATTGCATGCAATCAGCAATGCACCATTGTTGTTGAAATGTGCAAGCACCATCTTTCTAGAATGGCAGCTCTCTGCAGTTTCATAAAACAAGCTGTGAGTGAGAGTGTTGGTCATATATAGTAGTCTACTAGGAAAAACAAGAAGCAAAGCAATGTGCATAATAGCTTTGTGCAAAACAGAAACTGAGAATAGTTATTTTTTAATCAGGAATAAAAAATAAGCATACAACCTCATCATTTCTCTTTAAGGCTAGCAAATCTGTGAGAAACCTCATTAGTTATTTTTAGTAGAGTCTATGAGCAACCACAAGCCAAAAATTTAAGAATGGCAAATCTATGGATTGACAAGTTGATCATCTCAGATATGTGATCGGTAGTAACTAGGAAGCCATGTGAGGACCCAAAATTAACTGATACAACATGCACCATGTATACTACATACAGGGTGCTTAAGTACTACAAGAAACCAATATATGTAGGAGATATCACCTGGTGAATAAGGTATGCACTCTACTTGAGGAAAAATATACTTCTAAAGCTCATGGAGTCAGATCTATGAATGAAAAACAGAAATCATTAACAAACATCATGTAAAAATTAATTTAAGGAAGACAAAGCATCAGTTTTTATTTTTTATATACCATCGGCGCTGTCGTTGTTGTCTTCATCAGACAAGTATTCTTTTAGCCAATCTCTTGAGCATATTAGACGTTCAGATGTATCTGGGTTTAGAGAACTACGATGTTTATCAATTGTCATGCCAGCTATACTAAATATTGATTCAGAAGCCACAAATGATAATGGAATAGCTAGAAAGTCTCGAGCCATCTTGGCTAGAACAGGATATTGCTCGGCATTTTTTACCACCACTTCAACACGTCAATACTTTCACCTTCCCTAAGAGGAACCAGTGGATCTTCCAGATACATATCAACCTCTGACCTTCTAGAGCGATTAGGGCGATGTTGTTGTTTGAACAAAGCAAATCCCAACCCCAATTTGCTCTTTCATGTTAGCGTTGGGAGCATATTTGCTGACCCTTCCACCTCAGGTGAAGAATTAATGTTGGTTCTGTTTGAACTATTCTATACCATGCGCTCATAATACTCGTAATATTCTTTGAACCACTTATGAACATCAACTACTCTCTTTGCAGCCACATCATCCCCATATGCTTCAGTGCAACAGAACTTCAAAAGAACTAGTTTGTATCGTGGATCCAGTAAAGAGGCAACAAGGAGAACTTTGTTAGGTTTGTCCCAATATTTATCAAACTTTGCCTTCATATCTTCGCATAGCCCCTTCAGGAAATCATCTTTTGTATATCTTTCATCAACGAGAAGTTCTCGAATACCCCAAATCTCTTCTAAGTATCGATGTGCTGTTGGGAAGTTATACGTGGAAAATACCTTTGTTGCATCAGCAAACTTCTTTAGGAAGTTGCAAACTATCTCAGCCTGGTTCCATTGCTCAACCGTAGGTCCTTGAATGTTTTGTATATCGACATAGCTAGTAAGGACAGCCTTAAACTCCAGTGCTTCTTCAAGCATTGTATATGTAGAGTTCCATCTTGTGGGAACATCTAACTTTAACCCTTTCTTAGGTTTATGGCCAGACATTTCTGGAAGCAAGTTAAAAGTCTGCAAGCGAGGCCCGGGTGAATTTACATGTTTAAGAACTTCTCTAACAGGGCTAATCTCAACCTGGATAGTATCCATTCCTCCTTGGACAACTAAATTTAAGATATGTGATGAGCATCTCACATGGAGATCATCGCCTCCAAATGACTTATCTGTCCAAAGATTGGCCTTTAGCTTATTCACTGCTGCAGTATTTGACGTGGCATTATCCAAAGTAAAAGCAAACGCTTTATGGGACAGATCCCAATCATAGAGACAATCCATAATTGTGCTATGGATTGCAGCACCATTATGAGGATATGGGACACTTTTAAAACTGATTGTATGCATGTGTAGATTGAATTCCTCATCGATATAATGTGCAGTCAAGCAAATATATCCAAGTTCTTGGATTGATGTCCACATATTAGTTGTGAAACTAACAAGGGATCTAGAATTAGCCAAGCTGCTTTCAATCTTCTTCTTCTCTTCTTCATAAACAAAAACACTATACTTTTTAGAGTTTTTCGACCATAGTCATGAAGGCTTGGATGTGCCGACTTCATCATTTTCTTGAAAAACCCATTTTCTATCTTCCTGAAAGGAATATTTGCACTTATCCAAAACTTAGTCATGAAATCCCTTGTAATAGCTGGATCCACCACAAAACCACTTACATCTCCAGCAGGGTCATTCACCGGAAATATCACATTGCGATCAATATCTGCTGGGAACAATGGACACCCGGACAAGATATGCCGCTTTAAATGTGACACGCCACCCCCTTGTGCATATGACAATTTGGTTTCACAATAAACGCACATAGCTTTTCCTTCATCACGTAACTCCTTGAAAAATTCCCAAGCTCTAGAACTCTTCCTGCTTCTGCGATTGGCTAGCTGAATTACTTCATCCCCTCCTTCACCAAGTACTTGCTCTGCAGTTCGACTAGTTGACATTCTGATAAATCAGCTGCAAATAGAATAACATGGTACTGATCAGTTCATAATAACATTTTGTGCCGGTGATCAAAATAAACAAAGACCCACTTCGATAATACATAGCCAGTATCTATGCTTAAAGGCGCAAGGATTAGTACAGAAATATCAGATGGGCACCCACTTCTATGTTTGCTAGTCCAAAGAAAATAACAAGATATCATCACCGACTAACCCCATGTGCACGTGCATCTGGATTGATTCAATCCATCAGTTTCGAACAGTGTTTTTACTTATTAGTTGTGCATTAATCTCCCTAGCTACAGAACCATTTTAATTAAAATTCAGTTAGACCATTATATGGGGTGTTTGGCAACATAGTACTAGGTCCCTTTGTTCGCTCTCGATCGTGCAGTGCCAAGTTTCAGTTTTGCAAGCATTGACCATTTTGACATTGTCAAGACTCAAGAGTAGTTGCTGGCTTGATGTTGTGGAGTTGCAACTTGCAAGTGTGATGAAGCATCTAGTATAGTGCACTGATGGCCACATGACAAAATGTCAGAAGCCACGGTGATCAGAAACTGCAGGTTGTCTCACAAGCCTCTGCCACGGTGATCAGAAACTGCAGCTTGTACCGATATCATGTTTAAAAGATTTTTTTAGCTCAGTACATTTATGATGCTAATTGAGGCCATCTTATCTTTTGCACCAAGTAAATCGACTTAGGATCTCTCAAACTGTAAACTCTGGTGGTTTTCTGTACATGACTGTAAACATGGTACATCGCATCATGTTTACCACATTGCTAACTACCTGTATCTTCTAATCGACTTAGGATCTCTCAAAGAAGACTGATAACAACCAAGTTTCCACAATCCAAGATAGAGTTAGGGGAAGAAACATGTACCTTGATAGAGGGGAAGGAGCGGTCATCGCGGTACTGGTGTTGGTGGTCGTGAGACGCCAGGGTAGCCAGGAACAGAGTAGTTGGGTGGAGGCAACGGCGAGCGGTGCCGCTGAGGTCTTCAGCGAGCTGCGAGGATGGGTTATCCGCCGGCGGGGAGAGAGGGCGGCGGTGTTCCGGTGGCGGAGGGGCATGCCGGCAGCGGAGGAGGGGCAGGGCATGCCGTCGGCGGAGGAGGGGCAGGACGTGGCGGAGAAGAGGCAGGGGAGGAGGGGCAGGACGTGGGGAGACGAGGCGGCGGAGAAGGGGCGTGCCAGCGGCGGAGGCGACGTGGTGGGGATCGATAGGAGGTGGCGGCGCTGTGGTCACGTCCAGTGGATATTGGACTATTCCAGTTTTTAAGTCCAAATCCATCCAACTCTATTGTACCTAATGTCCAGTTATGTCCATATCCTGTGAGGCCCAGTCCAATTGAATCCAATGACATGTAAATCCAAAATTCATTGGACTAGTTTGATCCAGTTCTAGATTTACTTGTGCCCCGGCCGCCGCCTCCAAAACCTACAACCAAAACCCGCCGCCGCCGCAGATATCTGTCGCCGCTGCACAAAAACATCCTATGGCCATCGATATGTACCGATCTACATTGCATTGATCTGAGACTACATCGACATCAAGATCTGCACCGCATCAAACTGGCCTACATCGACTCGAACATCTACGTCAAGCTATATGACTACACCAAGATCTTCATCGAGTTCTACATTTATGATGGTGTTGCGTCAACGTGGAGCGCTTCGTAGGGAAACCCCAAGAGCAAGGTATGAAGCAACACATCAGCAAGTCTTCCCTCAGTAAGAAACCGAGGTTATCGAACCAGTAGGAGGAAGGAAACGTCTCAAAGGTGTTGCAAGCAACGTGGAAACCTGCACAACACAAACTCAAGACTTTGCCCCAACTAACAGTGAGGTTGTCAATCTCACCGGTTGCTGTAACAAAGGATTAACTGTATGGTGCGGAAGGTGATGATGGTTTGCAGCAAGTAAACAGTAACAATCGAAGATGTATCAATGGTAAAGATTGGACCGGGGTCCATAGTTCACTAGAGGTGTTCTCCTTAGATAAACAAACATGGCATGCTGGGTAAACAAATTACAGCAGAGCAATTGATAGGACTGAGCAAGGCATAACAATGCAATACTAGACATAAAGATCCTATGAGATTCGACTGGGCAATACAACAAGATACATAGACCACCATCCAACTGCATCTATTACTAGAAGTCCACCTTTGGGTTATCATCTAAACCCCCTCCAGTATTAACTTGCAAGCAACATACAACTGCTTTAAGCAAAGTGTGTAAGATAAAAAATCCACTTGTTCCATGAACAAGAGATCGTTGTTTTCTCCCAAGTAGCAACATCACATCTACAACCTTAGAAATTTCTGTCATTTCCCTTGATTAAATAGAGACATGAACCCACTATCGAGCATAAATACCCCCTCTTGGAGTCACTAGCAACTACTTGGCCAAGATAGCTACTAACAACGGAGAGCATGCAAGATCACAAACAACACGGACATGATAGAATCAATAAGACAAAACCATTAATCAATCTGACATAGTAATCTCAATATCCATCGTATCCCCGCAAACACAACATGCATGATTACAAATAGATCAGATCTTGATCATGAACGGAGCTCACAAGATCTAGACATGAAAGCACACGGAGGAGATACAACCATCTAGCTACTACATGGACCCGTAGTCCAAGGTGGAACTACTCACGCTTCATATCGGAGGCTGGCATGATGAAGAAGAAGGCATCCGAGGTGATCTCCCCTCTACCAGAGTGCCGGAAAGAGCTTTAGATCCCCCGATCTAGGGACGATGGTGGCGGTGGCTACAGAAGGTTTCATGGAATATTGATCGGGTGCTTAGGGTTTAGGCATCGGGGGCTTCTTATAGGCGAAGAGGCGAGGCAGGGGGACCACCAGGGTGGCTACACCCCCCAGGCACGGGGTGGGCCCACCCGCGCGGCCAGGGGGTGTGCCCCCCTGGTGAGTCTCCTCCGTCTCGTATTCCGGCTTCGTGTTGCCCATGGTAAAACATTGACTTTGGCTTTTGTCCCGTCCAATTCCGAGAATATTGATTTTCTGCCTTTTTGGAACCAAAAACAGAAGAAAATAGGCAACTGGCACTGTGGCATTTTATTAATAGGTTAGTACCAGAAAACATATGTAAAGCACCTCAAAGTGTGGACAAATCAAAGCAAAATAGATACAAAACAAGCATGGAACATAAAAAATTATAGATACGTTTCCGACGTAACAAGCATCCCCGAGCTTAACTCCTGCTCGTCCTCGAGTAGGTAAGTGATAAAAATAATAATTTTTGAGGTGACATGCACCATCAAAATCAAGATCAAACCATTTGCAAGCATTGAAAGCTGGGAATAAAGAACTCTAAACATGTGCATGAAAGATGGAGTTCTAACAATAAGACAAAGTAACTATGCATGCAACATGAAAGGCTACAAACAAAGATTATGAATAACATGCATTGAAAAACGTTTGTTTGTTTCACATACATAAAACATAGCATAGTGGCATTCAGCTTGTCCCTCATGGAGTAGCAAATAGATGCATAGGACACTTTCAAAGTTCATAAGAGTGACTAGATACAAATAGCACAAGAATAAGCAATATCAACAATATGCATCAATCGGTAAGTTTTGGGACACTGCACATAGAACTAAGAATGGCAACTATGCTCTCTTAACTAGTGCCTAAAGGTAGAAGGTGGAGACTCAATATAATAGTGGAAGAAAGGCTCTTCATAAAGGAAAGCAGGGATTTCAAGTTTCAAAACGAGCTTCCAAAAATTATGGTACTAGTTAGCTTTCAGCCCTCATTGCCCCTATCATAAGCATCTTGAAGTGATTAAGTTTAAAGTGAACAAACTATGGAGTATATGCTTGACAAAGTATAAGTTGACAATCTCATGTCCCTTGAATACGAGGGCCGCACCTCATGCTACTCAACTTTAGTCACCTATAAGTTCTTGTTATAGTAAGTACATGTGTATCATAGAGAACCGCCAACGGGGTACCCCTTGCACATGGTGCAAGAGCTTTCCCATAACCAAAATGACAAGGCAAGCAGACAATGAGCATCTTAACGATCTTTTTATTTGCTATTTGCATAGGTTTTTATTGAGGATGCTTCATAGATTGCTCATTATGGTGATGATGCAAGTTTCCACCATGATTAGGCATGGCTTAGGCTAGCGACCCAGGCATTTCTCTAACACAAAATACATAACTCCATGGACTTATAAGCTCCCTTTTTATTTTACACCGGCGACATCTATAGACAAAATAGCATGATATCAACTGTGTACAAAGTACAAGTGCAATGTAGAAAATGTTACCCATGAAAACATGGTTCTGCTAATTCCAACGTAAACGTGCAAGAATATACAACATAGATGACACAATGGTTCAAGTTTATTAGGGGCAAGGAATATAAAGTGTGCCATCAAGTTCGTGAGAACTTTAATCACTAAGTTTTCACATAAAAAATTAATTTTTAATTGGATGATAGATGAAAGCAAGAATATACTTGGAATGATGTAACACACCATGCATAAAGTTTATAGTGGACACTTTGGAATAACTTGGTTTGTTGGGAGTTGGAAGCATGAGTAGAGCTTACTCATAAAAGTGGAGGCTAGCAAAAGACTGGGAGCAACCAACTAAGAGAGCAATAATGGCCATAATCATGCAGAGCGACAAAACATTACTAATCAAAGCATATAGTGGTACTACAAGTTAAGGACTAAATGATCATAGAGGCTATGGTGACTTTTCATAGTCATAACATGGTGTGAGCATGTGCCAAGTCAACCCAAACAATACATCAAAGGAGAATACCACAATACTATGCTTTTGCATGCTAAAACAACGCATGATTCTTTCAAGGCACACTAAGCAATCCCAATTGTTTGGAACAAGTCATGCTGCAGCAATAATCACTAATCATAAGGTCAAAACAACACCTAGCATGACATGCTAAAGTCTAAGTCACAGTCAATGCAAGCTCCTCTTGCACTTTCAATCAAGAACCTTCTACTCCTTTCCAACACCAATCAACTTATTTGAAACAACATACCGAGAACGAGGGTCTAAACTAATTTATTCAAGCAAACTAAACAAACTAAGCAAAGCAAACGAAAACTAAGACGCTCCAAGAACAACACAATAGTGCATGAAACAATAAAAACAAAGTGTCTAGAAAAACCTAGGCTTTTTATTGATAAAGAAGGGGATGCCTTGGGCATCTCCAAGCTTTGACGCTTGTACCTCTTGTATATTTCTTGGGGTGACACCGGGGTGGCATCCCCAAGCTTGATATTTTGTCCATTCTTCATCTCATTGCATTATTCTCGCTCTACACCTAAAAATTTCCTTCATACAAAACTTCGCACAATCTTCATTAGCAACATTAGTGTATTCAAAATATAATAGACCCTTGGGTTTAGATTTAGAATAGCAAAACTTTCCCTAAAAACACAAGCTACTGTAGCAACTCCTTCAAAAAGATAAATTTTCCAAAAAGAACCCAAAAAGGAATCAATAAGAAGCAAATGCAAATAATGACAAAAATCTATCAAAACAGACCAGCGGGTAGAAACCAATTTTTTCTAAAACCTTCTGTTGCTCAAATCAAAATGTGTTGAAATAACGAAAGTTAGCTAACATACTGGGGGATTTATTCATAAATTTTTAGCTCAATCTGACTTACAGAGACTACTCACAAATTTTTATGGTGGAGGACAGAAATCTGTTTTGGGACAACAACTCCCCAAATCTCACTTCTCTCTCATTAGAAGTCATTCTTGGCACAAAAGGCAAACAAAAAGGATAAGGAGAGATCATTACTGAAGTAATAACTTCCAAGACTCAATAAAACTCTTGAGTTATCTCCCAACAAGTACTTTTCTTTAACGACTTTAAGTTAGGCACAAGAAGCAAGAATAAAGTATTTCCAAACAAA
Source organism: Avena sativa (assembly GCA_916181665.1). Lineage (NCBI taxonomy): Eukaryota > Viridiplantae > Streptophyta > Magnoliopsida > Poales > Poaceae > Avena > Avena sativa. The sequence continues at coordinate 385,897,071 of OV702297.1, read as the reverse complement.
GTAAAGAGAAAGGTTGAGGAGGACTCCCCTTGTGAAGACGTCCTTAGCCTCCCCGGCAATGGCGCCAGAAAATCTTGATGATGGCGCTGCATCAACGTGGAGCGCTTCGTCGGGAAACCCCAAGAGCAAGGTATGAAGCAGCACCACAGCAAGTCTTCTCTCAGTAAGAAACCGAGGTTATCGAACTAGTAGGAGGAAGGAAACGTCTCAAAGGTGTTGCAAGCAATGTGGAAACCTGCACAACACAAACTCAAGACTTTGCCCCAACTAACAGTGAGGTTGTCAATCTCACTGGTTGCTGTAACAAAGGATTAACTTTATGGTGCGGAAGGTGATGATGGTTTGCAGCAAGTAAACAGTAACAGTGGAAGATGTATCAATGGTAAAGATTGGACCGGGGTCCATAGTCCACTAGAGATGTTCTCCTTAGATAAACAAACATGGCATGCTGGGTAAACAAATTACATCAGGGCAATTGACAGGACTGAGCAAGGCATAACAATGCAATACTGGACATAAAGATCCTATGAGATTTGATTGGGCAATACAACAAGATACATAGACTGCCATCTAATTGCATCTATGACTAGAATTCCACCTTTGGGTTATCATCCGAACCCCCTACAGTATTAAGTTGCAAGCAACAGACAACTGCTTTAAGAAAAGTGTGTAAGGTAAACAATCCACTTGTTCCATGAACAAGAGACCGTTGTTTTCTTCCTATTAGCAACAACACATCTACAACCTTAGAGATTTATGTCACTTCCCTTCATTAAATAGAGGCATGAACCCACTATCGAGCATAAATACCCCCTCTTGAAGTCACTAGCAACTACTTGTCCAAGATAGCTACTAACAACGGAGAGCATGCAAGATCACAAACAACATAGACATGATAGAATCAATAAGACAAAATCATTAATCAATCTGACATAGTAATCTCAATATCCATGGATCCCCGCAAACACAACATGCATGGTTACAAATATATGAGATCTTGATCATGAACGGAGCTCACAAGATCTAGACATGAAAGCACAAGGAGGAGATACAACCATCTAGCTACTACATGGACCCATAGTCCAAGGTGGAACTACTCACATTTCATACCGGAGGCTGGCATGATAAAGAAGAAGGCCTGCGGGATGATCTCCCCTCTGGCAGGGTGCCGGGAAGAGTTTTAGATCCCCCCGATCTAGGGACGATGGTGGCGACGGCTACACACGGTTTCGTGGAATATTGATCGAGTGCTTAGGGTTTAGGCATCGGGGGCTTCTTATAGGCGAAGAGGCGAGGCGGGGGCACCAGGGCAGCTACACCTCCCAGGCGCGGGGTGGGCCCACCCGCGCGACCAGGGGGTGGGCCCCTGGTGAGTCTCCTCCGTCCCGTATTCCGGCTTCGTGTTCCCCACGGTAAAATATTGACTTTGGCTTTTGTCCCGTCCAATTCCGAGAATATTGTTTTTCTGCCTTTCTGGAACCAAAAACAGAAAAAAACAGGCAACTGACACTGTGGCATCTTGCTAATAGGTTAGTACCAGAAAACATATAAAAAGCACCTCAAAGTGTGAATAAATCAAAGCAAAGTAGATACTAAACAAGCATGGAACATCAAAAATTATAGATACGTTTCCGATGTATCATACATCGCCAACAAAAATCATCGCCAAGGTCTACATCACGTGTTTCAAAACCCGTCGCCGCCACAGCCCGACGCTCTGCTAGGGTGATCACGCAATCGCGTCGCCCGCCTGGTTAAAATCCCGCCGCCGCCGCCTATCCTGTGCAATCTGCCGCTGCTTATCCTGTGCGATCCGCTGCCGCCGCCATAAAAACCTTGCCGCCGCCGCTTGACTTGTGCCCCGGCTGCCGCCTCCAAAACCTACAACCAAAACCTGCCGCTGCCGTAGATATCTGCCGCCGCCGCACAAAAAAACCCGCCGTCGTTGCGATTCCTGCCGCCGCCGCACTATGACCAAGAAACCCGCTGCCGCTGCCGCACAAAAACCTAAAACCCTACGACACAAACCTCGACATCGCCGCCACACAATTTTTTTTGCGCCTATGGCACCATCGGCTACAATAACCACGACAGCCGACCACGGCTACATCACGACCGTCTACCTCGACATCGACATCAAGAACAACGTCTACAACAACTTAAGAACTCCAGTCAACAGCGTATGCGTCGTCACTTGCGTCCACACCACTCCCCTCTATGACCGTGGGAGGGAAGAGATGCACTAGAAGGGGACACAGTCACCGCCCCTAGGTGCCAGCCATGATCATGTCCACTCATGTAATGATGACAAGGAGGTGAAAACGAAAGAAGTGCAAGACTTCAAATCCAGTCGCAAGCGTCCGCTTCACTCCCGCTCCGACTAAGGGGTATGTTAGAGTATGTATACGTGTATAGGCTAGAGATAGACTATGACTCTACGTCTTGTACTCCAAGTCTCTACCTACTCCGTATAACTATATAAACCCCCACAAGGGTCATTGCAATACAACACAATATTCTAGGGATCAATAATTTCTACATCCGTCTCTCCTAAAGGTGGTGATGCGATCATTGACATCCCTTAATGCCTCACGCTCAACTACACTCAAAGGGTCATTTTAATTCGTCCTTCAATTCATATCAAGTTCATCAATAATAGCAAGCAATTTTTTCTTTCTTATATTTCCACTCAAGTTTCTACTCCCCTTTCTGCGGTTTTGTTTGTTCAGACTGCAGACTGACCTCCCCGCCCTTCCCCATCTCTGACGAAAGATATATGATCGGCGCTACACCTAGTTCGCCACTACCTATCCCATGCAAATGCATTGAGCTAACTATTGAGCAATCCACTCACATGATCGGCGCTGCGTCGCTTTTGTGTGCCCTGGGCAAATGTGGCTCGAGCTAGGCTGCATCTTCAGGGAACAGTAGCGTGCCCATCATCATCAGCAGCAGCATGGCGCGAGCAGTGTCAACAGTGGGCGTTGCACACAAGCTAAGCTGCTAGCTAGGTTCCCAGCTACGGACGAGGAGGAGAGCCATGTACACGTACTCCGTACGGGCAGGGCTGTAGTATCTGCAGTGTACGTGTTTGTCTTCCTCCTGCAGCTCAACTTTCGAAAAGCATCTTTTATCTCCATGCCCATGCTGGCTGGCTACCTATCCTGCCAGGAACCCAGTCAAAGTTCTAATCGCCAATAATTGGACGTGCGTATAACTAGCTCGGTTTATCCGAATCAGCCAAGAAATACATGGCCGGTAAGCACCGCAGAAAAGAAACCAATAGAAGTCGAAGACGCATACTGGTGTACTGAATAAAGAGAAAGATTCTTCTGATTTTATTGGTCCTGGAAATATTCTACGTATATCTATTTTTGTGTGGAGTAGTGATCTTCTGGGCGAACTGGTAGTACGCATACAGGTGGAATTGAATGGGGCAATGATATACCAAATCTGTCTGCACGTTAGCTCGATGATTCTGCTTGATTAATTAGGGGTACGTACGATCAGTTTCTGGCCTTGACAAGTTCCAAAAAAGATCGATGTCAACGCATGTGCTTGTCCTTGTCACGCATGAACTGTCATCGCTTGCTCCAAAGATATATACAGTATGAATCAATTATTTTGCATTAGCGACATGCGTTATGGACGCTAGCTCTCTGCAAGTGGAGTGCACTGCAGTATCTCGCCATCAAAGACAGTACTACTCAAGTAGCTATATATGCTATACATGAACATATAGTACTCCCTCCGACCCATATTAGTTGACTTCAATTTGGATGAATCTAGACCTATTTTTATGATAGATACATCCAAATTGAAGTCAACTAATATGGGTCGGAGGGAGTACAAGATTAATGTATGCTAAAAACGTAGTATGAAACAACTCCACTTGCCATACCGATCGAGCATGAAGTTAGATCCAAGGGCCGCGGGCCGGGCGAACCAACCTTCGTTCGGTTGTCAATTGGTGATGTATATATATCAAACTGTAGGTTTAACATCATAATATATGTCTCATATTCTTTCAGTAGGAGAGCTCTAGTCTTCAGTAGACATTGTGTTCGTGTGCATGCTTGTGTCATACCCTCTCTGTCAGTACTGTATTACATTGTAAGTAAAATTATTTTGGTATACAAAATGCACTGTTAACTGTACCCAATAATGATTGTATATTTTGGATAATCTTTATATTTTAGAAGGGAAAGGAACCAATGGTAAAAGAACTTGCTAAGGTGGCAAATCTACTCTCCAGCAAAACCGTCACGAGAAGCGCTTTAAAACTCTTGCAGCTTTGAGCCATGTGAAAATTAATGCACAAGGGCACCACCACACCAGCATGCATGTACGTACGTAGTTCCTGTGATTTGCAGACGGACGGAACAAAACTCCCAGAGAGAACAGGCAGTGAATGGGATCAACCGATCGCACGCCGTTCAGATGCAACGAGCGTAGCAGCAGTACCGTGCATGGCATCTCTCTCACACAACGGCCACGTGAGGCAAGTTATGAGCCTGGCCAGCCATTCCTTTGTCATAACATGAGTGCCGAGCCATTCCTGCTTAAATGCTTGGTCAGTTCCTGTCCCTAATTAGTGGACTCCCCATAGCTTCTTGTAAGATATACATGATTATTTTGCATGTATTATCATAGATTTATTCACATTTTCACTGCTGGCATGTAACATGCATGTGCTAGCTAGCTGGCTAGCTAGGGGTGTCATTTTCTTGTACTACTGATGTAAACATGCCTGGTGAAGATTATTTGATGCCAATGCAGAAATGCAGGAGTAATGGAATTACTGATGTAAACATGCATGTCTAGGTGCATGGAGCTGGTAGTACAAGAGTCGATTGATTCAGAACCGGTGAGAGATGTTGTACTTCACGCCACACTTCCACACTTCCACACAGTTCATCTTTGCTGCAAGCTCTTCTATATACATCGTTTCTCAGAATGAACAAATGCGGCTAGCCTATAGTGTACTGCTACATGTCTGGTCATGGATATCAGAATGAAAATCTACTGTAACCCTTCAAATGTATGCATTTCCCTTAAGCAAAATGCAGTCTGTTAATCAGTGGCAACATACTAGATGGAAATCAAACAAACTTGCACATGATATAATCAGATGAAAAGGAAGAGGAGCTAATTAACTAGCTCATAGGTCTAAGATACCATATACTTACTCCAGAAACCAAACCCCAGCCGTTGGAATTGTCATATGCATGAGGAATACGTACGTACTTTGTGCAGATGCTGGTTAAAGGGATTGAAGCCTGGTCCGAGATCACCAAATCATACACTCCATATGTACACAAGATGCATGGGAGCATCCATGTGTAAGGTGTATGTGGAGACCTTGAACCAGACAACAACCCCCTTAACCTAACCTCAACCGGCTGTCCAAACTCCAAACTACTAGCTATTGCAGTCCAAACAGGCTAAGCTAATTCGCCATGGCTGGAAGCGGGGCAGGTAAGAAAGCTAGAGGAAGAAGATGGCAAGATATAGGGGAGGAGAGAAGAGAGGAACTGGCATGATGAGATGGAGAGGGGGAGCTAGGGCCGGGGTTTTTGAAGAGGAGGGGGGAGGCTGGGGCTGGGAGGGGGAGGAGCAATGGCCGGCTAACTGGCTGTGGATGATGGGTCACTGAATTGCCATTTATTGAGAGGCCTGCCATTGGACATACACGAGCTGTGCACTGATAGCCACTGCAAACGGACTTCATTGCTTGTGGTACAGCCTACAGCGAGTCTGTGTGGTGTGTGTGCAACTGTGGGGGTGAAGACCATTTTCAGGGAGCTAGCGGCAGTACAGCCTACACAGAGCGCTACCCTATACTACTCGTGCTAGTGTTACTACTCCCTCCGTCCCGGTTTAAAGTACACAATTTGCAATTCTCTAGGCCCTAGGTGTCATCTAATTGGTCCATTTAATAGTATGGAATAGAACATACATAAGAAGAAAAGGAGTTAGAAAAGTGTTCACATTTGTTCACACATGTGCATGCAAACATTTTATTGTTTTCACACAGGAGTAATTACAGAGATTAAATGCTTTTGTGTCTAAGTATTTTGGGATTGCATGGTTTGCAAATTGTGTCCTTTAAACCGGGACGGAGGGAGTACTTCAGTTGGGGAGTAGTTTTTCAGGTCATTGTTTTGGTTCAGTTGACTAGTAGCATTTCCTTGCTTTTTGGTTGCGAAATGTCGTCTAAGTTTAACTTCGGACTTGACTTTTGCTTTTTGGGTAGTATACCAAGTCAAAACCTTGAACCATTATTGGGCCAATCTAGAACCACACACACATCCGAAAGTTAATCAAAGGCCTAGAAAATTGGTCTGGAGTTAATACAAGAGTTGTCAACTTAGGATACAGTTAAAGAATACGTTGACCTGCTTCTTTTCCACCTAAGATAGTTTACTCACGTGGAGGGGAAAAGAGAATAAAACTTGTTGTTCATGAGCAGTCAAACTTTACAAACAATGAAATCTCTAAAGTCAACCTCATTGTCTTTCTACGTCAGTATTTAATAACAGCGAATTTCACACTTTACCTCTTGTTTGTAAATTTGTGACACATTTTACTCCAGAATTATGAGTACATTGTATCGGGTTTTACCTTATTTAACAAAATCCCCACATTCTTATCGGCTAGCTAGACCCACTATTTAGATCGACGTGGCTGGTGTAGGATACCAACTTGTGTGTCTACTCTACTCACATGACTCGACCCGCTTGCCCGCCCGATGTTGCCTGCTTACCTGCTCGACACGCAACCCGCTAGCAATCGCACACACGGTCATGGCAACATTGTTGTATGCCTTGTGGGTTTCCTCCGGTCCTATCAAAATTGGTGGTATCACCGACCACGCACTCTGGCATATGAAAGACTCTCCCTGACGGTACCTCACAAGGTGCAAAATGTCGCCCCCGACGATACCTTGTGAACTCACAAGGTGCAAAGCGTACTCAATCGTAGCTCTGTCACACACATCAGGATTTTTTTTGGCGTCTCCGGTGACAATGGCTACACCAACCATGACAACTACAACATTGACCATGACTACTACCTTGACCTCATTGTTTACCTCGACATCGATCACACGGATACGTCTACATCAACTCAAATCAACAATTTCCTTGTGATCACTTGCGTCCACGACACTCGCGTTATGACCGTGGGAGGAAAGAAAGCCACCGGTCACCGCCCTAGGTGTCAGACCATGATCAAGAGAGATTCACAGTTGATGGTGACCTAGCGGAGAACACGATGGAAGTGCAAAACTTTAAATCCAGTCACAGTCATCCGCTTCACTCCTGCTACACCCAAGGGGGAATGTTCGAATACGTGTACATGTACGAGTTAGACATACACTTGGAATTCTAGACCTTCTTGCACCAAACTTATCTTCGTTCGTGTACCTCTTTATACCCCAATAAGGGTTTTCTATATGGTGTAGGGTACCAACTTGTGTGTCTACCCTACTCACATGACTAAACCCGCTTGCCTGCCCGATGTTACTTGCTTACCTGCTCAACCCGCAACCCACTCCAGCTCACTTGACACATCCGTTAGGGCATGTACAATGTTGGAGAAGACATGTCTTCTCTTATCCCTCCACATCATCTAGAGAAGACACTATATATAAGTTATGCATTCTCTCTTATTGTCATCTCTAGCAATTAATGAGAATTAACTATTTTTAGTAAGAAATTGTCTTTCTAAGGGAAGACATGTGGTACAATGGAGAAAATAGCCTTCTCTTATTTCTAAGAGATCATCCCTTAGCTAAGGGAAGACAATCTTCTCTTTTTTATTTCTCTCACCTTCAACTAGGCAAAAATCCAATGTGGCAACCATAATGGAAGGCTAACATCACCGTATTGTATGTGCCCTTAGGTGGTTTGGTTAAGCCAGACCCGCTTTCTTGGTCTCATGAAGCAAAGAGTAGTGTGCAAGAGGTGAACAAAGAGCATCACAAAGGACTTGTGTGGCAGAAGATTAGTTTTGCACGACGAGTTGGGACACACTCAACTTTATACTTCCTAGTTTGTGTCCCATTCTCTTGTCATGTTGTGCAAAAAAAGGGGTCAAGAATAATATTGACAAAAGATAGTCTAGCTAAACACAATGACAAGAAATGTTGCTATTGCGAGTAGGATAAAACAATTCAACATGCATCCTTCCTTCTCGTGTCCTTTTGCACAGGTTATATGGAGAATTATTTTTGTATCTTTAACTTTACCTCCACCAACTAGCTTATTTGGGAATTGGCTTTCAGGGTAAATTTTTTACAACCCTCACTTCGGTGGAAGAAATTGCTTTATGTTAGGCTATGCGGAATTACCGCAATGATATTAGTCTTTAACAAAACAAAGTTTTCCAATTTCCTACAGGTTAATAATACTAGTTTCCCTGTCTGGGTAAGACGGGTATGATGAAGGGCAGCTATTTTTGCAAGCATACAGATCCCAGGAGATCGGTGGTCCCTCGTCATGCTCTATCTCTAGTGCATTGTAGTAGTACAATGCACTAGAGATATAATATCATATAGTAGTAGTATCATATGCATGATACTAGTATTATGATACTTCCAATATAACCAGCCTTAAAAAAACAATGACAACCATCATCATGTCTAGTCAGAGAGTTTTCTCACAGAAAATTCATGGAGATTGAAATTATCTGAAATTTCAGTGAAAATCTTAAATACACTGTTAAGCGTTTTTTAAAGTCATCCGCATAAGAGTACTCCAGCAAGTTGGCTGCTGGTCGAGATACCATGGGGCGGTGTAAATTCGTGTGTCCTGCGGGCAGACGGAGCAGGGACGGAGCAGGGACGGAAACGGCCAGCCTTAACTGGACAACGTGGCAGGATCCCAGTCGTCGGTAGGCCGTGCCCCAGGTTGGCAGCAATTATGGGTTCATGATGCCGCTGTGATTGAGGCCGGTGGCGTGGTGCAGGAGGAGAGGCACCGGAGAAAAAGCTGATTCCTCGGGGAACGCACAAGATCCCCACTCCCCATGAATGACAAGCCATTCAAGACGAGTTAACTCCCGTATGGGTCTTGTTTGGTTTTCACATCTCAAGCGATGCATCTACCACCTGCCAGCTCGGCCGTGCAACCTGTCATCATGCATCAGGTTACTATTTCGCGTCATGCTACACAGCTAGCGAACCTAGAGCCTAGACGAGTATACTCCCTCCACAAGGGATTATAAGTCTAGAGAGTTTTTTCTTTAAAAAAATTGTTGTTAGGGGTTAAAAAGTACAATGCATTGCGTTGGTTGTTTCTTAATTTTAGTTGCTCCTCTGAAAACATGCTAAAAACTATGCGTTGTGAAAGACCTAACAGATGGAGCATGTCTTTGTTTTTCAAATACTATCTCCGTTTGGGATTATAGTCCTGCGCGGATAACTAGGTTGCCAATTCGAACAACAAAAAATATATATTATAATATAAAAATTATACCACTAGATACCTTAGAGGTTATATTTTCTAATGGTATAATTTTTGTGATATATATGTTACATTTTGTTGGTCAAATTAACAACCTAGGTATGCGCGTAGGACCTATAATCCTGAACAGAGGGAGTAGAAGAAAGCAAGCAAGGCCGAGCCAGCAAAACCAGAACTCCTCTCTTTTTTGCACGGATAGTCCGAAAGTTTCGAAAAACCGTCCAGGTAAATTCACGTGTAAAAGACAAGAGGGCGCACGCATTGGGTTGATGGGTGTTTTTTCAACTTTTCGGGTGATCGTGTTTGAGGTCTTTGTCCTTGTGCTTTCAATGGTGATATTCTTGCTTTTTACGATGATCATGTCTAAAAAGAGTTTGCGGTTATAATAAGTTGGGAGAATTCGTAGGTTTGCTTGGAGGGTTGGAGAGTTTTATGCTCTATGTGGTTTGATAGCGATTTTTGTCCATTTTTTCACTAATTACTGGGAAACTATATTTTTATTAGGTTGGGACAACATTTTTGGTTTGCTCCGGTTTCAGAAAAGCCACTCCAAAAAAAATAAGGACATGAGTTGAATACAAGTTACCTACCCGTTTGGCGATCTATAGTACAATCCTGACACCAAAATAAAACTAGTATGTCGCCTCTGTGACTGACATGACCCTCAAACCAATTTTAAGTCTCGAGTCAGGTATATGGTCTTCCCTGGCGAACAGTACTACCATGCAAGTTATGACTACACATCAATAGAGGGAGTGAATGCCGTACAGAAACAGAACTGCAACAACACGAGTGTACTGCAAACGGTGCTCTTACGATAATACTTCATCACGAGAAAAAGTAAGTAAAATTGTCGTACTAGCTACTCGTTTTAAATTATAAGATGTTTTAGCTTTGCGAAAAAATGTATCTAAACTACTTTTAGTATATAGGTTTACTAAGGTTTAGAGTGAATCTAGACACTAAAAAAATCTAGATATATTTTCTTCATAAATCTAAAACATCTTATATTTTGAAACGGAGGGAGACAGGAGGCTCAAAATAGAAAAGCTGGGCAAAAATACAGCTCATATATACAAAATAATAACTCAAAAAAGAGAGTCCAACATGGACCTTGGCCGGGGTGGAGGCGGCGGTTCCCCGTGGTGGCGATCTGGTGGAGAAGACACTGGTGTTGGAATTCCGTTTGAAAGACCTAGATCGACCCTCTAACCCTAATTGCCGGCGGGATCCAGGCGAGGCCATGACAGGCATGTGCGGGATTCCCTTCATATGTGGACAATAGGCCGAAACGTTTGCGCGTGGGCGAGTGACTGTACAAATCGTGTCAAGCGAGACATAGGCATAGGCGGTGATTCCTATTCGCCGACTAGGTCGATGCCCGGTAAGCACCGCACACCCCTAGCCACCTTTTGGGTCAGGCTCATATATCGGTCGGTTACTTAATTTGGTTTTGTATTTGGTTCTTTCGGTTTAGTTTTTTTCTGGTTTTGTTTTTCTTTTCTTCTTCCTTTTCAGTTTAATTTTTGTTCAAATTAAAAAAAATTAAAATTGTTCTGGTTCAAAAATGTTCAAACTCGAAAATGTCCGCGTTCAAGAATTATTCATATTTTAAGAATGTTTAGAAATCCTTTTTTATAACACACACAAAAAAAACAGAAATGAAAACAAAAAACGAAAAAAGGCATTGGGCCGGGCCAAGACACTTGGGATGGTTTGTAGATTCCGAACAACTATGACAACTGAACCTAACAAGATACCAGGTGTGCAGCGCCTGGTACATAGTACCGATTAGGTCGGCATATAGTACCTCCCGACATAGGGGTCCAATCTCCAATGACAACCGCCCATTAGATTACTCAGGCCGAACCTCCCGATAGGTGATCTTGTCGGCCCGTGCCATGGCTTATGTCGTGGCCTTGTGGGCCGCGTGCAGTTCTTGCGAGCCCATCTCGTCCCCCACGTCGCTCAAGAGGTCAAAGCCACTACCACCACCACAGAAAAAAGTAAAACTCGCCGCTGGCGCTAGGGTTTGGCGACTTCGGCGGCGGTCTTCCCCGACGAAGGATTCTGGTCCCGATCGATCTCCCCGCTGGCTTCCGTGCCCACTCGGGCTGACTCAGGGGCTGTCCTGGTACAGCTGCCCGGCCTTGGTGGTGTTGTTTACTAGCGTGGCAAGATCCGATCGGTGGGCGGACGCAGGGATGGCGGCAGGTTCATCAAGTACGGCAGGGTTTGTCGAGGTGGACGAATTGCTCAAGCGCCTGAAGCTGAGTGATGCGGAGAAGGAAGGGGTTTTCCTGGCGAAGGCAGACCGCGGAGATTTGCCTGAGGTGAAGTGGATGGCTGTGGCCAGGCTGTTGACTGTTAAGGGATTTAGCGAGCAATCGCTGGAGAAGACAATGAGGGCTGCGTGGAACGCAGCAAAGGAAGTAATCTTCAGACCTATTGGGAAGAATTTGTTTATTGTGCAAGCCTTTTGTTTGGGAGATTGGAATCGTATCATGCAGGAGGGTCCGTGGCTGTTCCGGGAGTGTGCACTGATGCTAGAGGAATTCGATGGAGCTACTAATGCCTCGTTGGTGATGCCTAACCGAGTCCGGACCTGGATTCAGATCCATAGAATCCCGCCTTTGTACCGCACGGAATCGATTCTGAAGTTGTTGGCATCCAGAGTGGGCGAGGTTGATAGGGTGGAGATGAATGTGGTGTCGACTGGCAACGGGGAGTTCCATAGAGTGAGGGTCAAGCTGGCAGCAGATAAACCGTTGCAAAGGGTTGTCCTCTTCTCGCCAGAAGGTTGTGACAGTATGATGCTGTTGGTGAAATACGAAAAACTGCCAAAGTTCTGTAACTTTTGTGGCAAGATGGGTCATGAGCATCTGGAGTGTGGTACGGGCGAATTTGCAGAGGATGAACTGCAATTCGGGAGGTGGATAGTGGCTGCAGAAGTGTCCTGGCACCCAAGTACACATCGGGTGAGAAAGGGGTTCGCAGCGGCCTGGGATGGAACGAGGGATGGACGTGCTCCTATGAACGAGCGCGGTGGGCGGGGGAATGAGCGCGGTGGACACACGACGGGTAGGACGGGAGGCCGAGCGCGTCGTGGTGGTGCGCACGGTGGAGCTGGTGGACGCGAAGTATGGAAGGAGAAGGCAGGACAGCTGGTTGTGGCGAGCAGTGTACCGAGGAAGCGTAGCTCGGGAGATGCGGGCTTGGAAGCAGCAACGGGTGATGAACTAACTGATACGGGTTCGAGCCCTCTAAAACCAATTGTGGAAGACTCAGAACGCAACGAGTCATCTGCCAAGAAACAACTGATCATGGAGGAAGTCAATGTGGTGGCACCGGTACCTGTCCCACCATTACCAGAACAGTACGTACCATCAAAAGAAAAGAAGAGACAGAAGAAGGTGATGGGAGAGGATAAGAAGAGCACAGGTATCTCGATTCAAGAGGCGGGCTCCCGAGTGGAGCACCGCCGCCAGCAGTGAGTTGCTCAACGTGGAACTGTTGCGGACTTGGCAACCCCGCAACAGTTAAGGAGCTCCGGGACTTTGTACGGAGTTTTGCTCCCTCGATCCTGTGCGTCCTAGAAACTCAAGTCCACCGAGCTAGGGTAGAGGGTTTAAAGAATACACTAGGCTACGACAATGCTTTTGTTGTAAGTAGTTCGGGCCGTAGTGGAGGTTTAGGGATTTTCTGGAACAATGAAATAAAGATGGAGATTCTACCGTATTCACAGTATCATATTGATTCAATTGTCACGGAGGCTGGTGGGGCACCGTGGAGACTTACTTGTGTTTATGGGGAAGCACAGACCAGGGAGGGATTCAAAACCTGGGATATGTTGAAGTTCATAAAATCATCATCAGACCTTCCATGGGTATGTATGGGAGATTTTAATGAGGTATTACATCGCTCGGAACATGAAGGTGTGCAGGAGAGAAGCTATACGCAAATGGCAGGGTTCCGAGAGATGGCGGATGTATGCGGACTCATGGACTTAGGCTATGAGGGACGCAGCTGGACTTTTGAGAAGAAAGTCAGAGGAGGTACGTACTGCAGAGTGAGACTCGATCGGGCGCTGGCGACGGCTGATTGGTGTGCTCGTTTTCCAGCTACGACAGTAAGGAATATGACGGCCGCGGCATCGGATCATGGGCCAATAATGCTTACATGGAGACAAGATCCTGCACGCCTGAGGAGGAAGCCGAAAGGTCGCTTTCGGTATGAACTAATGTGGGAGGAGCACAATGAATTTACCCCCATGGTTCAACAAGCTTGGCAGGGGGAGGGAGCAGCTTGTACGCTGTCTGACCTACAACGGAAGTTGGCAAGGTTCTCTGGGCATTTAGAGGGTTGGGGGCGGACCACTTTTGGTCACGTCCGAATGGAGTTGTCCAATCTGAAGCAAGAGCTGGAGAAACTACAGGCTGCGCCAGGGAGAGTGGGGCCCTCGCATGCAGAAATAAAGGTTACTCATCGAATTGTTGAATTGGGTCATAGAGAAGAGATCATGTGGCAACAGCGATCGCGGGTCCAATGGTTAGCTGCGGGTGATAAAAATACTAAGTTTTTTCATATGAGAGCGAGCCAAAGGAAGAAGAAGAACAAGGTCACGAAACTGTTGAAGCCTGGTGGCCTAGTTACGGACGATGAGCATGAGATGCGCAGTATGACGACGGAGTTCTATAAACACCTGTACTCATCGGAGGGAACGGATGATATGGCGGCAGTGCTGAATACGGTACCAGTTAAGGTCACGCCATCAATGAATGATAATCTTCTCGCCCCTTTTTCAGAGAAGGAGGTCAAGGAGGCCCTTTTCCAGATGTTCCCAACAAAAGCCCCGGGACCGGATGGGTTCCCAGCTCATTTCTTCCAGCGCCATTGGGAACTGTGTGGATCAGAGGTGACGGAGGTGGTCTTACGGGTGTTAAGAGGACTTGATGGTCCAGAGGCTATCAACAACACGTCCATAGTGCTGATCCCAAAGGTTGCAAACCCGGAGGAGCTAACCCAGTTCAGACCAATAAGTTTGTGCAATGTAATTTATAAGATTACATCCAAGGTGGCTGCAAATAGGCTCAAGACAATACTACCTGAGATCATTTCAGAAGAGCAATCTGCTTTTGTTCCAGGTAGGCTAATCACAGACAACATCATCACGGCTTATGAGTGCTTGCATTTTATGAAGAAGAAGAGGGCGAAACGCCTTCGTTGTTGTGCTTTGAAGTTGGATATGCGGAAAGCTTATGATCGTGTGGAATGGAGTTATTTACGGGCAATCATGTTGAAGCTGGGCTTTCACAGGCTATGGGTGGATATGATCATGAGACTAGTTACATCGGTCTCTTTTTCAGTTCTGTTCAATGGTGAGTGTTTGGATAAATTCATACCTTCTCGAGGCATTCGCCAGGGTGATCCCATCTCCCCCTATCTTTTCCTGTTGGCAGCAGAGGGCCTTTCGTGCCTCTTAAAATCAAGAAGTGAGTCATCGAACCTAAGTGGAATCAAAGTGGCCCCGTCAGCCCCGACGGTTGGTCACCTGCTCTTTGCAGATGACAGCCTGCTGTTCTTTAGGGCAAATAGGGAGAGTGCTGAGGAGGTCAAAGAGGTGCTTGATATTTACTGCCGTGCTACGGGACAGCAGGTAAACATGGATAAATCCTCCATTCATTTTGCCAAAGGGTGTTCACATGACATCAAGACGCAAATAAAGGAGTTACTGGAGGTGTCCAACGAAGCGCTTAGTGAGAAATATCTGGGGATGCCATCAGATGTTGGGAGCTCGGTGAACAACGCTTTCAAGTATTTAAAAGACAGGGTGTGGAATCGCATCCAGGGCTGGTTGGAACTTTTATTATCAGCAGGAGGCAAGGAAGTGTTGATCAAAGCCGTTGCTCAAGCGGTACCAACATATTCCATGTCTTGCTTCAAATTACCAAGGGGTCTGTGCCAGCATATTGATAGCCTTCTACGGCAGTTTTGGTGGGGCAGCAAAGACGGTAAAAGGAAGACCTGTTGGGTCGCCTGGGAGGAGATGACAAAGCCAAAACAATATGGCGGCATGGGGTTTAGAGACATCGAGCTGTTTAATCTAGCCCTGTTGGCCAGACAAGCGTGGAGGTTACTTCAGGATCCAGACACGTTGAGTGCGAGAATCTTGAAGGCAGTGTATTTTTCGGAGGTCGACTTCCTTGAGGCGGACCTGGGCAGTTCACCATCCAGAGTCTGGCGAGCGATCTTTGAGGGCAAAAATGTTCTAAAACAGGGCCTAATTAGGCGGATTGGTAATGGTGAGTCCACACACATTTGGAACACAAACTGGCTCCCAAGGGCCAATGGTTTATTACGACCAATACCAACTGACCACGAGGAGCTCCCGCAGATGGTGATCGAACTGATCAACACACAGACCAAATCGTGGGATGTAGCGAAGCTACAAGAGTACATGCTGCCTATGGATAAGGAGGTGATCCGTAATATCCCACTGCCTTCGTGCAGGCAGGAGGATCATTGGGCATGGCACTTTGATAGGCATGGACGTTTTTCAGTCCGCTCGGCATACCGTATGCTCGTGACTACGAGAGAGAGGAGGACAGCTTGGCTTGATGAAATTGCTGGTGCCTCAAATGTGAGAGAGGTGGAGAAGGAGTGGTCGGCGCTCTGGCAAGTAAAAGTTCCATCAAAGCTACGGGTGTTTTTATGGCGGCTTGCAAAACAATCTTTGCCAACTGCAGATATTCTTCATCATAGACACATGGCTGCACAACCTGCGTGTGGCCTATGTGGTGCCCCAGACTCATGGAAGCACTCACTTCTTGAGTGCAACATGGCGAGGAGTGTTTGGGCGTTGATGCCGGAGGAACTAGTCGAGCTTGTTATCCACACGCAAGAACCAGATGCGAGGAGCTGGCTGGCCTCCATTATCAAGGTGGCCAAGCATGAGGAACTGACGAAGGTGGTCGTGGCACTGTGGGCTATCTGGCATGCTCGAAGGAAGGCGCTGCATGAGGACATCTATCAGAGCCTGTTGTCAACGTTCACTTTTATAAACAGATTCATCGATGATTTGGATGTCCTTCAGTCCCCGGTGAAGCACAGAGAGGATGGGAGTCGGCCAGCTCTACGCTGGATCCCTCCACCACCAGAAACCTGCAAGATCAATGTTGATGCTGCAATTTCAAAGAATATTGATAAAGCAGCGGTCGCTGCGATAGCAAGGGATGCGACGGGGTCTTACTTGGGGGCCTCTTCGCTGGTTGTATCAGGAATTACTGATCCAGAGATATTGGAGGCGGTGGCCTGCAGGGAAGGCTTGGCGCTGGCAAGTGACCTCAACCTTAGGCGTTTTCGACTGGCGAGTGATTGCTCCAATGTCGTAAGAATGCTCAATGCGGCGGATGTTTTGGGAGAATACGGCCAGATTATCAGGGAGATACTGGTACTAAAGAAAGAGTACGTATCTTTCGAGGTACTGCATGAGAATCGACGCTCAAATGTCCACGCTCACGACCTAGCTAGGTCTTCGATTCATGCTAGCTTAGGCCGCCATGTTTGGCTTTTAGATCCACCCGATGGTGTGTGTAAGAACCTTGTCGTTGAATGAATAAAGGGTGGTGTTTTGTGCCTAAAAAAAAAAAAAAACTACCACCACCACAGAAGGCCCTAACCACCACGTCGCAGCCGACCTCTCCACAATGAACCGGCTCAAAAGCGCCACCACCGCGCGCCGTCGACCCAACCAAATTCGCAGCCGCTCCATCTCCAGTCTCCTCCCCGGAGGCGACGCCACCACCACGACCTCGCTCCTTGCCGCCGCTTTCGCCGCCGCCCACGCCTAGGAGCCTTTCGCTTTCTGCCTCGAGGAATCGAGGAAACGGGTGGTGAGTTTTCGAATCTCTCCGTTTCGAATCGACCCTCTTTCGTCTCCCTACTCCTACCGCCTTTCCATATAAAGTTTTTCTTGTCATCTTCATGGCGATTATAGATGAAACCCCTTGATCTGCTGACCGCCCTCTTGACGAGGTGGCCAATCGACGTGCTTGGGCCGAACCAAAGGGAACTTGCGTTTAGTGTGTCTTTTCTTTTCAAACGAGCGTCCTGTTCCTTGCAGATGCGTATGTCAGGTTTTAGATTTTGGGAAGCTGTTTTGTCCCCCAATGTCAAATAGCATGCTAAGATTTGACACTGTAAACTTCCCATCTTCTAAAAATTGCAAATTGGGGGTTTTAGGATTTTTTACACTATGTTCCTCATATTGTTGGCCATGTGGATTTCGTAGTAAAATTCACCTTTTAGAAGAGTCTATCTATTTACCCTATAATTTTCAGTTTACTCTTCGTGGTTTGCATTCCTACAAGTTCCATCGCGTTCAACTAGGTATTCAACATTTAGACACCGAGCTGCGCGAAGGTTTGAGGGTTTCTCTTATATTTGGTCTTGTGGGAATGTCGATTCTGCAATATCAATCACATGTACCATAATTATCTTTTTCCTGAACTACTAGCCTGCTAGGAACATCAAAGCTGGCATTTTACAATCTATATGTCATAATAACAGTTATAGATCTCTGTTATAAAGAGACCAAGCATGTCTGGTTGAATGCTTAATTATTTGGTTGATTTCATCATTAGCATACAATGACCAGTGGAACTTGTGCTGACTAAAGCAAATGATTCAAAGTCTTACAGCAACCTTTGCCCTTGAATTTTGTGATCAACATATGCTGTTGGACTTCTTGTAAGAGTTGAGCTTTTTGCTAAGTTGAGAAAATGAATGCAAAACATGTGCAGAAAAATTATCAGGGTATAGTTCTACAGTGAATTAGTTAGAATCAGACTGTATAGTTCCTTATAAACGTGTAGAAAAATATCCGGGTATAACAGCAAAAGTGGGTGACATCAGCGATTTAATTTCTTCACAGCATCTTGTGTTCATTTTTGCAGATCTCTTGTTCATTTTTACATATCGATCTCTAGTCTATTTACTTATGAGAGTCAAGCAAAATGGCACCTTTAAAAATACCCTTTCAGAAAATCCTAGAGCCAGCCGGTTCCCTTAATTTTCATTTATGCAATGGACAATGTGGATTTTCTTGTGCTAGACTTTGTAAGATTTAATTACACTGAACATGTACATCTCATATTCTTGCAGTCTTCGAGATGGCAAAAACTTCAAGGAACTCGAAATATTCATCTCGTGAGGTCAGATCAACACGTTATTTGAGGCCCTTCAGCCATTGTAGTTTCAAGAGAGTTGCTAGCCAGGTGCCAACATTAGCAGCAACAGAGAAATGTGCGTGGAAAGATGCGATCTGCCCAGTTTGCATCGAATGCCCACATGATGCTGTTCTTCTACTCTGCTCATCTCATGACAAAGGCTGTCGTCCATATGTATGTGGAACCGACTTCGTTCAATCAAATTGTCTTGAGCAGCTTATGGAGTCATGCAGAAGCCCAGGAAGCTGTGATGATCCAGGCTCAGTAGAGATCAGATGCCCGCTTTGCCGTGGTGATGTTAAAGGATATACACTGGTTGAGCCTGCCCGGGAGCAGCTGAACCGGAACAGGAGGAGCTGCATGCAAGATGGCTGCTCATACATTGGTACATACAGACAGCTCTGCAACCATGCACAGAAGAAGCATCCTTCGGCAAAGCCTCGTGCTGCGGACCCTCTACATGAGTACAGATGGAGGCGACTCGAATTCAGAACCGCAATGCAGGATATGATCTGCGCAACCAATTCGTCAGTCTTCCGAGGGTTATTGTCTGCCATGTTGCGGTTGGAGGAGCTTATGTCATCTGTTTGGCGTGGAGATGATGGGCACCGTAGTTCAGTGTAAACAGCCAATATGGACTTTGCTGGTCTGTAATCTCTCAGTCACTTTCTGAAACTTTAGAATTGGCGTGATGTTATTGTTGGTGCAGCCCTTCCAGGATTCTGTGGCTTGGTGCCTTGGTCCCTGCAGGTACAGAAGTTGAGACCTGACAGAGTAACAAGGAGCTGTTCTCAGGAAGCATTAGTCACCTATGTTCAGAAGAAACATAAAAGCTTTTGAGGGTAGCAGTCCAGTCAAAGCGTGGAGCGGCTTGTAGATTGTTCGAATTTCATAGCAGTCCATTTTATATTGCGTGATGCACTGCTCCTGTGCATCCCGGTTGCATTGTATGAAATGACAGTTTCTTCTGAAATATGCAATTCAACTTGCTCTTCATCTTTTACTTTTTCGGAAGAAAATACCCATATGCTTACCATTTTCTTATATATTTCACTTGACATAAAATGAGTTGCTTGATAAATACTGAAAGTAGAAGGTTGGGTCCATCTCACTAGCAAATTCGATCTCCTTCTGAACCAAGCTTCTACATAGCATTCTATACTATTGGTTGACATAATAGGCACTAGATGACCCCAACTCAACTTAATGTTTGCAAGTCTTTTTTTGTTTCCATGAATATGGGCAGATAATTATTGGCTGCTGAGGCCAATATTTGGGAAAATACGGAGTTACGAAAGATGGTTTTTTAGATATAGATAAATGTAATTAAATATGTAGAACTTTATTGAATTTGAGGGCATGCCTCTTCTACTCCTGAGGAACGAGTCTGATGAACAGCTGAGAACACGGGGGTCAGGATTGGAATGAGGATTAAAATGATTGCTTGACAGGGCCTGTGCTGGCCACGTATCTGTTGGGTCGTATCCAATTGTGACAGTCCTTTTCTGAACAGTCTGTAATTCGCAAAACTGCACTCTTTGGCACTTCTAGAACCAATTGTGACAGGTCTTTGGATCGTTTGAAAAAACAAACTCACAAATGAATTGGCCAATGTATAATTTGGTTAAGAAATGTATATGATGAAGTTCATCATTTTAAAGTACTGATTTGAGCACGGTCTACTCTTTGCATCTCTTCACCAAACCGTCAATAGTTGGAATTATTATACAACAACTACTATTATGCTCAGGTATTGTTATATTTTATTTATTTGTTCTTTAAAATCGCATGAGCAAGAATATCTAAACTAGTCCGAACATTTCATGCCGACTAGCAACAATGTATGTGCAATGCAGTGCACACAAGATATGTACTCCCTCCGTCTTAAAATAGATGTCTTAGATTTATAAAAATTTGGATGAACCTATATACTAAATAGTGTCTAAATTCATCTAAATTTTGGCAAATCTGAGACATCTATTTTAGGACGGAGGGAGTACGTATTCACATATCAACCTAAGAGGGGCCAAAAGGAGCACCAACCTGATGGAATTCGCACCGAGCGGATGTAAATTGTAAACTGTAAACGGCAATTTGTGAGAATGAATACAGTAATTCTGCAATTTAAATGCGATTAGTGTGTGAGTGATTTGGGGTACAAGGTTCCACGTTATTCTCATACAATTGTTCGTTTTTTTCTGGATGCTCTGTACTGATCAAGTCTGGGATAAACTTACATATTATCTGATAGATAGATTGCCGTGTATCATCTTTGAAGCTAACTATGACAAAAACTGAATACTGGTCCTTGCAGTTCTAGGTTAGCTGCATTGTTTATCTTAGTTGCAAGTATGATACTCCCTCTAATCCATAAAAAGTGTTAGGGTCTTAGTTCAAAAAACCACGACATGGATCGGCATTATGCAGTCCTATGTCTAACAGATCAAATCCCCTGTGCGAGTATAGTCGTAGATCCCTTTCGTCCGGCTAGTATAGTTTCAGCATATGGCACTGAACGGTGAAGATAATTTCGGTCCAATTGCCATTGTTCTTTGACACTGCACCATGCTTGGTGCCCGTTGGTGAATCATACAGCGCACACTGAAAGCTAGTACTCCCTGATTTCGCCAACTTCGTCCAGAAGTTGTGTACCAGTTTGCTCACAGATTCGCCAGCTCTGTTCTAGCTAAACTTTCGTCTCAGCTTGCTATCCCGCAAAAGATGCACAACGGTCACTCAGAACTGAGAAGAAACTTCTGACGGAGCATAAAATCAAATCAGCAGATAGCAGATCATTTTATTTTCTTTTGGTGTAGGATTGAACATGATCATGGTTTACGGCACGAAACATCAGGACCTCAGCAATAATAGACAGAAATGCAGGGAGATAAAAAAAACAATGCATGTAAATACAGGAGACTAGGATCAGGTGCTGTTCACTAATCACCAACATGCAACGCTGGTGAGAAGAGAGAACTGCGAGAGGACACCAACCCAGTCTACCCAGGAACCATTTGCAGAAGCACGCATAACATAGACAGAAACATGTATACAGTACATATATCACAATCAACAAAGGTTCCCATCAGGTATATTTCAGACTATCATCGCCTCTCTGATGAAAGTGCTAGCAAATCTTGTTAAAGCTACCCTTACTTTTGACCATCAACTATAACAGACCACAACAGATCATCCTATCTTGTTAAATAAAAACTGTCAAGCTTTAAAGAACGGATGGTAAGAGCAACATGTCACAAACCTAGGAGGTCATGAACCATGCACCGTGAATAACTGAAAATAGCAAGTGCATTCTAAAGCATAGTGCCCTAAACTGAGCATACACAACTAGCTAGCCGATGTTTGCAAGTTTACTTGGAAAAATTATTTGTTTCAGGAGACCAGTAGAGTGGCCTCTGGACTACAGCAAGAGTATTTCTTTGGTCCCAAATGTACTAGCTTTTAAATTAGCACCAAAGTTCAATTAAGAACTCATGTGCCACATGACTTCTAATTGGCAGACGTACCCTAGAACTACTCACTAACTTGCAAAAGGAGGAGTTTCACATTTTATAAAAAGATCAATCCACAACTTCTGTTACAAAATCAGTTAGTGGAGTTACACATGTCTAGAAATGCCAATTAAGAAACCCAATAACATGACCTTAGCATGTTCACGGAATTATAACTCTGCTGCAAACAGCGTGCCAACACAGTAGCACATGATTACCAGCTTCTGTTCCCAAGTGTGTTACTATTTGCATTAGCACTAAAGTTCAATTAAAATATCAAATTTATCACTACCCTGGAACTAATGAATGACTTGCAATAAGAGGGGAAGTTTCACATTTTGTTCCAATAGATCATTCATTCCTCGACTTGAGTTACAAAATCAGTTAGTGGAGTTACACATGTTTATAAGTACCAATTAAGAAACCAAAAAAGAAAAGGAGATGCATACTAACTCTATTTAAGCAAAATATAGCATGCTCACAAAATTAAAGCCAACTCTATGCTGCAAATGGTGCGCTAAGACAGTAGCACCTGATGTTGACCAGCTTGGTGATGTGACGAAAAGACCCAACACAAGAAAAACAATATGTGAACACATCATTTAGAACGAAGATGCATGGATCCTGATTTATAATAGACACGATCGATATAGTATATAAAGTGCAAGTTAGCACCTAAGAATCACAAAATACAATGATCCATGGAAAATAACAAGGAGAAGACCATCACTCCTTGTTCTATGCCTAAATTTGATACCTTGTCCACGGAAGTAAGTAATTAACCACATGAACTCTATCCAGAAAGAAAAAGGGACTGATTTCCCCCCTTTCAACAGTATGCTGCTCACCATGGATCAGGCATTGCTCAGTCAGCTCTCTCAAGGGCATCGAGCACCATCCTCACTGTATCCTTCATCAGGTCCATCCGACGCAGCTGCTGTTTGATCTCCGTCAACCTAAACCTCCTCAGCTTTTCCTCCATCACATGTGCTTTCGATCCTTCAAGCACCTCAAACGCCTTCTTGAAGGCCGCACCGCTGGGATGCTCCTTGGACAGCTCCTCAACAGTCTCCCACAGGTAGGGATATGCATCTTTCCCCTTCTCAAACTCACTTTTCCCCCTGCCATTGGCATTAACAGACCCAAGCCTAATCCCATTCCCGTTTGTCATGGCAACCGGCCTTAGCTTCCGGCTCTTGATACGGTAGCGGTCATCCCGCTCACTTTCCATATCCTCATCGCTATCTCCACTATCTGGCAACTCCTCGCTATCAGCACCATCACCAGCATTGTCATACCCACTGCCTCCTCCATCAGCACCCCTTATCCCCCAAACCTTCTTGGCATGCTCATAGATGCTGCGGTCATGCGGAGTGTGCAGTTCCTGATCCCTCCCATTCTTGGCACGGGTGGCGAGCAATTGGTACTTCTGTTTGAGGCGCCGGACCTTGTCACTAAGCTGTGTAGTGGTTACCTTAACACTGAGCTCGCCACGGATGTGCTTGTGGAGCTTGCCAATGTCATTGGTGGAGCCAGGGAGCACGCCGCTCTTGGCGCGGTAGGTGGCGAGGCCACGCAGGATGACAAGCTCGTCGTCGGGGCTCCAGAGCCGCGCGGGCCGCTTCAGCTGCTCCGCGGAGGGCGCCGGCACGGCGGCGCTGCGAGGGCGCTTGGCGCGCGGCTCGGAGGCGGATGCGCCGCCGCCGCGGCGAGGCGGGTCCATGGGGCGGGAGCTGATGGGCTTGACGATGGAGGCCTCGGCGCGGGGGTGGCGCGCGGGGCGGGGAGGCGAGGCGGAGTGGTTGTCGTCTTCGGAGTCGGCGACGGCGGCCGGGTCGAGGTCGGAGTCGAAACCCGCCGCCACGTGGGAGTCGTCGGAGTCGGAGTTGATGCCGGGGGAGCGCGCCCTGGGCTTGCCGCCGGTAAGCTTGGGCGACGACGCGATCGGCTTCGGGGCGGGGCGGCGGCGCGCGTCGGCGTCCGCGTCGGAGTCGTCGTAGGAGCCCCCGGAGTCGGATCTGGCGGCGGCGGAGTCGGCGGCCGCCGAGGGGGTAGAGGACGGCGCGGCGGCGGCGGCGGCGGCGGCGGAGGACTTAGGGTTAGGGTTGGGTGGCGGCGTCTTGGAGGGGTCCGTGTCGGAGGGGTGGTGGCGGTGGTGGCCGGCGTCCCCGTCGGCGTCGGAGGCGGATCCCGACGCCGCCGCGGCCGCGGCCGGGCGCTTGGGTGCCATGCGGGGAGCGGCGAGGGTGCGATCTGTATCGGCAAGGGCAAGTCTAGCCTAGGTCGCGCTTTGGCCTCCTGGCGCTGCTGCTGTTGCTGCTGCTGCTAACGTGGCGGCTCTTGGCTGGCTATCTGTATCGGCGATATTTTTTAAGGCAGGGCGCGGCGCGGAGCGTGCGATCGAGTCGTTGGGTTTCGGTGCGTGGGGAAGGTGGGCGTGCTTGATTGGCAATGCGGCGTGGTGGCAGGTGGGTGGGTGGATGCCGACCCGTGCCGGCGTTCCGTGCCAATGCCAGAGCCCAGAGCCTGGCAGGCGGCAGCCAGCACGGTTCCGACTCTAACCGAAAAACGATATGGCGTGTCACTTCAAAACGAAAACGTGATGCGATATGACACCTTGATACCGCGGGGCTAATTGGTGGTCATCCGCGCGATGAGAAACTGAACGATCACTTTCAGACCTCTAAAAGCCAAAACACAAACCCTAACCCTTGTCTCGTTGTTTGCCACCCTCTTTCTTTCCCGCCTCCTATCGTCCTTGCGAACTGACTTCGGTCGAACCGCCTGCCACCGCGCCACCGCCACCCACGGCTGGTGTCGCTCCCTTGCCGCCCCACCCTGCTCAAATCACATCCACGTTGGTTCGTCGTCGCCTTGGGTCATCCCTCTAAGCTCACCGACCTTATGTACTTAGGTAGTGGAGCGAGTGCAGAGTGGAGAATCAACTTGTGGTTGAATGGTTAGGAGGACAATGATACCCTTAGCTCAGGCGGGATCAAACCTCATGTTTGACGCTTTGATGTCAAATAAAAAGGTGGAATGTTCTTGGGAGGCGATGTTCACTTTGATAACGAGCCAGCTCTCGTGAATTGGTCAATCTCAAGACTTTCAGACTCGGTTTTCCTCATGTGGTTATATAGATAGATTGTGCACGCGTGCGTTAATAGGGACAAGTGTTTATGCATTTTATAGGCATTTTATAGGTGGTCTACCTCTGGCTTTCAAAAAAAAAGTGCACAATGCATTAAAACCAGGTTAAATAACTAGTCACTTTCCTGAACAGCACTGAGTCTTCAGTGACAAAGATACTCTGACTACCACATAATTCTGCGGAATCACGGTAGTACTACAATGGACCGAGACTTCTACACTCGCCCAGTAAAAAGCACGTGGAACCCTGGCAGACAGGAAATGCTGCACGATGCCGCTTTAGACAAAAACGCATGCTTTCGCTGGCAAGGCTGACGCCTGACGAAGTGGACAGGTCGGGCAGGGCGCCCATTTATGCCAATCATATCCGCAGCAGCAGGACAAACGCCAATGATTTGAACCGTACCCACAGTAAATCCTGAGTCATCTGCACCACCAACAATAATGAGCAAGAATCTACTAACCCACAATTGACTTTATTTGGGGGACAAAAACACCACACATCAAAGTTTTCTACAACTTCAAATGATTCCAGTATGGAGGAAAACATTCCAAAAAGTGTCCCGTCCAAATTGTACAGCAGTACATGAGAACAAGTGAAGCATATTAGTGTCCCTCAGATTTAGATTTACACAGTCTGGCTACTCTGAAGCTAAGATCGTCTCAGAACCACCAGGATCACAACTCGTCGTTCGGTGGAGAGCTGTCGCCCATGAGCTCGTCGAGCGAGAACTCGTCCTCTTCGATGATCTCTCCGTCCTTGCCGTCCCATGGTTCGGTCTGGACAACCGTGGCGACACCGTCGACAGGAAGAATGCCCCTTCCGCCTTGCCCTGCCTCCTTCACAAACTCGCTGCAGGTGACATTGTTTTTTTTTGTTAATCGTCTGCCTGACGAACCTAATGCAACGAATCATATGGATGAGCAACCTAATGCAGGTGAAGGTGGGCTTACCTGATTTCGGCAAGCTGGAAGGCACTACGGAGTGGAGCGTAAACTCCTTTCCTCACGGTGAGAGCAACCATGGCTGGATAGCCATAACCACCAACACCAACCTGCTTCTCCAGATCAGCTTGCTTGCCTGCACCTGCCCAGACGAAACTGCAAAGCAAATGCTATCCTGGCTCAGGATGGTCCATCTCAAGAACAATGAAATTTTTTTTTTCAAAACAGAAATGCTTCCACTAAAATATGTTTCTGAGGATCACTTTAAGGACAATGAACATTTGTTCAACACAGAAACGCTTCCGTATGTAGTTATATGGCAACACTAGTTCTGTTCATGCCGAAGGCATCTGATCAGACCGTTTAAGGTACTTATGTGAAATACAACCAAGTTGGATCCAAGTTCACAAAATTAAGCTTTATTGATTAGAAACTGTGTACTTTTCTGAAAAAGAACATAAGAGGAAAATAGTACTCGTAGGTAAAATTCAAGCAATAGTTCAGCTGATGCTTGCCTGTATGGGCTCTTCTTATATTTCTCGGCAACAGATAGTAGTAGCTCAAGGTACTTGTTTCTTCCTTCTGCCTTTGAGTCCAGGATGTCTGGAAGGAAAGACACAAAGCAAATGGCTGCAGAAGCACACTTCTCTTCCATCACATCCTGAAGAAAGCCAACCCAACATCAGAACAGTAATCATCCATTATGTGATCTGCAGAAAAATTTAATAGTAAAGGCTTACAGCGCTAGTCAACTCATGAACTTCAGGTGGTGCAGAGTTGGCTTCCAACTGCTCCAAAGCGAAAAACTCGATGGCAGATGCAACTCTAGCCCCTTGGTAGGGGAGAGGGTTCTCCTTATCAGCACCAAATACCAAAATAGTTGGAAAGCCTTGTACGCTGTACTTGCTCATCAGGGACTGCAAAATTCAGAAGTCAAATAATATACTGGCATATGTACTTGGGAAAGAAGCTTAAAGAGGTATTGTTGGCCCAACATTCTATCAGTGGCACAAGCATGCATGCTTTCAAATTTCAAGTTTCAAATCCAACACTATTATTGAATGAACATTCGAAAATTCATTCGAAGTTGGTACTCCCTTCAATCCAAAATAGTAATTGAAGTTCTAAGTTTGTTCAAAGTTGAAACTTCTCTAAGTATGACCATATTTATAAAAAAATTGCTATGTATAACGTCAAGTCTATATTGTACTATATTTTATGATGAATCTAATGAAATAAAATAATTGGTGTTTTAGATGTTGATATATTCTATAAACTCGGTCAAACTTAAAGTAGTTTGACTTAGAACAATCCTAGAACATCAATTATTTTGGAATAGAGGAAGTGATTAACTTGAATCTTCTGATTAAGAGATTCAAATCCAAAGTATTGTAAATCATATCGTCATGTTAAAGTGGCACCTTAAACAAAAATGTAAGCGATAACTCAGTCAAATGGATCATGGATAAGAAGTCCATTAAATGTTGCCTGGATAAAACTTCCAATAGTGCCATATATGTTCTAACACAAACTCCGACATTTTTGTGGTATCTAAATTTGTAGATGTGACACCAGAGTGATAATGCTGAGCTAAATTTCATTACGAATAAAATAACTAAAAAACCTTCATTCCAGTCCACAGGAATGCCAAGAACTCAGCAGGAATTTCAAATTAAATATTATTAGTAGCGACATTTTTCACTTATGAGCAATTTCAGAAGATAATTTCCCTTTTCAGTACAATCAAAGTACATATTGATTAGTATAGTCAGTACATTGTTAAATTTAACCTATAATATTGGTTTGGGATATTTTTTCCTTAAAGGTCTAAATGCAAGGGCATACAAATCATCAAGCACTACCAGAACATAAAAAATGCTAAATGAGGATATAATCCCAAGGGCATACCTTATCAGAGTCACAATCAACATGGCCTAGTTTCACTTGGCCCTTTAAGTTCTTTGCAGCCCTTTTCCATTCAGGGGCCAATTTCTTGCAGTGTCCACACCTTAGTAAGAAAAACAATAGAGTTGATGAGCCAAAAGGTGTATTAAGTTAACGTGATTCACTTCTCGACAGACAAGTACTAGAAATTGGACACCAAAAGTCTAATATGTCACCAACCAAATAAATTAACTTGTAAAATTCTGATAGCACATGTAGGAACAGAAGAAGATATCTGACAGAGTTTCAGCATACGAACCAATTCAATCAAGATCCCGTGGAAAAAGCTTATCTCTATTGGTAAAGGATAAAAGAGGATGCATCACCTTTACTCATAAAATCATGTGAGCTCACATGCTCTAGTTAAAGGTGGGCCTCAAGTATGTCGACCAACATCACAAACCTAGTCTTTTATAGTTTGGTTATAATTCAAACTTCGAAGCCCTATAATTTATTAAGAACGTGCTAGAATATACCTAACATATATTAGTAAATAAGAGATGACTACATCATGCACTTTTTTTTATAACCTTCTCTTAATTTGGATAAATACCTTGTAAGAAATTAAGTAGCATGATGAGCAATACAATGTATTGGGCTACATACCACGGTGCAAAGAACTCCACAATCCAAAGATCTTTGCTCTTAATGACGAGTTCATCAAAGTTACTCGAATTCAATTCTACTGATTCATTTGTTTCAGTTTTCTTCTCACTTGAACCACCCGAGGATTTTCCACTTGAGCCAGTCTTACCATTCAACCTATCTTTGAGAAGAGCCTTGACCTGTATATCACAAAATAAACAGATATTTCCCCTTGTACTGAAAGTGAAAGCTCACATCTTTTGCGACATAGCTGACAAATTCATAAGAAATAATACAAGAATAAAGAATGAAGATTGTTAATTCACAGCATGTAACAATGATGACTGATGAACAATCAAATTAGAACATATGACTCATTTGAAGCATGTTAAAGTGAGAGCACTTCTAAAAGAAATGCAAGGCAGCTACATTCTTGTAAGGCTAATTACAGATATTTCAGAGCAGAGTAAAAACTAAGAAGCATTGTTGCTTGCTAAGCTATGCGATATGACTGCCTCAATGCTATTACGGGAACTTGGTAAGTAGAAAAAAAAGAGTGGTTACCCAAGACGCCATTTTGAGCCAATAGAAAGATGGTCAGTTGTTTTTCATAGCACTACGTCCCGTAAGATCATGTAATGTTTACAGAAAATTATAACATACTGGTGGAGTAGCATAGGAAACATCACATCAAAAGCATAAACAATTTGTGCAACATGAGCAAATGCAATTGATAATACATCAGGCGAACTAATGGGAGAAAGAAAAAATGCAAGACAAGTAGGGTTTAGTGCAACTAACCTGAGCCAGAGCAAAATTTGCAATTGACTTTACATCTCTACCTCCTTGATAATCCACTGGTGGCTTGCCAGGGAGAAATACTTTTATAGTTGGAAATCCTTGTATCCCATATTGCTGAAAAAATGACAAATGCATCATAAACTGTATTAGTAACACTCCATAAAAGTACATCAAATTGTAATTATGGAAGCCCCTTGTATTGTGTTATTGTGATTAACTTAGATTATAAACTGCTTACGAAGTGAAACAGAAGACCTGCTGGTTACAACCCGTCAGAAACGCCATCATGTTTACCTTAAAGTTGCACAATTCATAGGATTTCACCCTTTATATACTTATCCCTGACTAGCTTGATCAATTGTCCAATTAAACTTCGAAAACAAAAACAGGCTACTAATCAACTCGGAGGATCCTATAACAGCATAAGCAAAAGAACAAATCCTGATTCCTGACAAGCCCTTGTTAAATTCTGTCTTTCTTTAGCAGAGTTTAAATCCCATTACTACACCAAAAGAAAACATCGAATCACCTTACTGAAATTTACAATCCAAAACTATAATATCTCACTACAAGTGTACGGCTATGGTATTGAACTTGTTAATGCCTCCCAGTTTCTAGCCAACAATTTTGTACGGATGATGCACCAGTAAAGCAGTTATCCCCTAAGTAACGATAGCATTGGAGTGAGATCGCTGCCAGTGATGCCGAGATCACACAAGGGATCAAGCAGATCAGCACGCTACATGTGGAGTGCAGTCAGATCAAAAGGGAAACGAGAGGCCGTGTTCACCTGCGCGAGCTCCTTGTGAGCGTCGGCGTCGAGCGCGGCGATTGTGGCGACGCCCTTGAGGACACCGGCGGCCTTCTCCCAAATCGGCGTCAGCTGCTTGCAGTGCCCGCACCACGGCGCGTAGAACTCCACCAGGACCACCCCGTTCGCATTCAGCACCTGCGCGCAAGGGAATGGATACAAGCCCGTCAGAGAGAAGACCCAAATGGGAGGAGAGCCGATCTGGAGACGGAGGAGAGGCGAGACCTTCTTGAAGTTATTGGGGGTGAGCTGGAGGACCGGGGAGCCGGCGGAGTAGAGCGCGGCGGCCGGGGAGGCCGCGGCGGCGACGAGGACGAGGGCGGCGAGGAAGGCCGGACGCATGGCGGAGTCGAGAAGCTTCTAGTAGTAGCCGGGGGTGGTGCTAGACGGTGGCGATCGGCTGCTGGCCGCCGTGGTGATGCGGATTTAAGTTTGCACGCGAGGAGGAAACGAACGCGTGTGCGGACCAATGGAGAGCCTCCACGTCTGCTCTTCTGCCACGTAGGAGCGGCCTCTCTTCCTTGGCGTGAAAGGATTGGTGGGGACGCTTGTCCGAATGCCAAGTGGTGGACTTGGTGCACGCGGTTGTCCGGACGCAATAGGTTCGCCACTATATGCCGCATACTCCACGCATATGGGCCTCGTTCGTGTTTGTTGGCTTGGACACCCCGATCAGTTTACCGTTCAGTCTCTCTGTATCAGGCCCAACAGAGAGAAGTTATCTTTCATCTCTCTCCCCACTTTCCATGTAGCAAATCAACATCCAGGTTTTGCAGCTAAGATTTTCATGTTTTGACTTTAGTGTGGCCTCCATCTCGGTTGCCTGTGACATACTACCATTTTTACGGAAATATGATGTCTGTAACTCGTTATTACATGGCATAATGATGGCTCCAACCATTCATTTGAAACTAGTAAATGGTTCAACAAAAAAAATTAACATCATGACGGGCATGAAAATGGGCTGTCGAAAAAGCCAAGACAATATCTTTAGATTTTACGCATAAGATGTTTTGCAAATGTTTTTTTCTTCATCTTAGCAAAATAACAATTCACATAGAAGCAACGATCAAAGTTAGAGCTTGAGGAATGTGTCCATGTTTAAATCGTCCTGTATTTGTAAACGAAGAAGATTGTAAATAGGAGAAAACAGGGTCACAAAAAAAATTCACACAAAAAGCGATGTCCTCGCACAAAGGCCACCATTCTTGTTTGTTGTAAAAAAAACGATGTCCTCTACTCCAAATCATATGTCTTTTGTTCTACATATTATATTCTACACTTTGATAACATATATCTCCACTTATGCTCATCACTTTACCCCTTGAATAAGAAACAAGAATCTAGTCCTAGAAAAGCATGGGCTCAAGATTTGGGCAACAAGCCCAATCACATTTGAGATCCGTGCCAAAGAATGAAAGTAGAAAGTTGTATGTGCATGCACGAAATCTTAGAAAAAACACAACCATAATGTTTATAAAAATTGAAAGGCACACACATGAATTTTGAGTAGAGACTTACCCATCTAAATTTATACCGTGTTTAAAAAAACATGATAAAGTAAGCCTTTGGATAGCAAAACTTAAGTTGATTATTTTAGGTTCTTAGGTAAGTTCTGTAACTTAGTCCTGGTGTGATCTTAGTTTGGTGTACCTTACAAGACTGTATTAACGTATCACAAACCGATTCACGGTTGTAATCTCGAGATCCTTATCCGGCAAGACGATTGAATGCCTTCTAAATAACAACCAATGTGGAAAAAAAGCAAGAAGATGGAATATGGCGTCCCAAGGGAGAGGTCATTCAAGAGCAATAGAAAGAAGAGCGGTGCTATAGGTAAGACCTCGAGTTGCTTGATGAAGGGTTTTCATCTCTTGGCCTATCTTCTTGATTGATGTATTTATGTGGTGCCACTTTGAGTTGTTGGTACTACCAGGTTTGCAGGAGAGATCGTGTTGGGAGCGTTTGTCGACGTGTTTGTAGTTGTGAGCATTGGGCATGTTCCGCTTTCTGGTTGTGTTCGACTCCACGAGCTTTGTTGGTCAGGATCGTAATGGCTTTTACTCCCTCCGTTTATTTAGTGTTTAGAGACATTCAAATTTAGACAAACTTTCGACATTTATTTTAAGATGAAGAAAAGTATTTTTGGATGAGACTCTTCTTCGTAATTATTG
This sequence comes from Avena sativa, assembly GCA_916181665.1. NCBI lineage: Eukaryota > Viridiplantae > Streptophyta > Magnoliopsida > Poales > Poaceae > Avena > Avena sativa. Next base: position 385,864,458 of record OV702297.1, on the reverse strand, counting down.
GATGAGGCAAAAAAAATTCTTGATCCGCTCTATCTCAAAAAGGACAAGCTGGATAACGAGGAAGTTATACCGATTGCAGTGTACTAGTAGTATGCTGTGGGGCAAAAGTGATGCAGAAAATATTAACGATGTACTCTCTCCGTTTAAAAATATAAGATGTTTTAGATTTATGAAGAAGATGAAATGAACCTAGACACTAAAAGGTGTCTAGATACATTTCCTTCACAAACCTAAAACATCTCATACTCCCTCCGTCCTAAAATAGATGTCTTAGATTTATTAAAATTTGAATTAATCTAGACACTATTTAGTATATAGATTTATCCAAAATTTGAAAAACCTAAAACATCTATTTATGGACAGAGGGAGTATTATAAATGAAGGGAGTAGTACCGGTGTGGGTATCACATAACGGTGGCCTGTGTCTTCTCCGGTGTCTGATACTACGGCAAACAAGAAATTCGGTTCCCGCATCAACACCCTGTCAAGCGTCAACCAGCGCACTGAAAAGGCACTACACAACGAGACATGGCGTATATTAATACAGACAGCCGAATACTATGTTTGTGGAAATAAGAACAGATACAGCTCTCTCATGCTGGTTGGTCGGAAGCAGCACAACACAGCGAAAAACGACAAACTCACACACACCATATCCTAGTACTAGCTTTCTAGGCCTAGCTAGCGCATAAATCAGCGCTCGTTTATTCAGCACCAAAACAGTGACCAGTACGTGGTCTAGTACGTGTTCGTACGAACTCTGAAGCATCCTATGTCTCATCGTCTTCGTCCTCCATGGACGTACGGAAGCAGAGCAAGGTGGTTGCTGTCGTTGTTTGTTAAGCGATGGCGATGAGCTTGGCGCTCTGCCTCTCCACGGACTTGAAGGCCTCGAACCTGGGCTCCTTGTCCTCGAACTTGTGGCGAACGTACAGCTTCATGTAGTCCTCGAACACGAACCTCGGGTAGAACGTGTCTCCGGCCCCCTCTGGCGCCAGTGCCGGCGCCGGGAAGATGACGGCGTCGCTGGCCGGGTTGTAGAAGGACGCGATGGACATCCGGTTGCCGTCCGTCTGGGCCACCACCCGGTGGACCACGCTCTTGTACCTGCCGTTGGTGATCACCTCCAGCTGGTCCCCGAGGTTGACGACGATGGAGTGGCGCGTGGGCGGCACGTCCACCCACTCGCCGTCCTTGAGCAGCTGCAGGCCGCCGACGCGGGCGTCCTGGAAGAGCAGGATGATGCCGCCGGCGTCGGTGTGCGCGCGGAGGCCCTTCACGAGGTCTGGGCGCGGGCAGGGAGGGTAGCTGCTCACCTTGGTGCCGAAGGTGGGCAGGCCCTTCCCCTTGGAGCCGCCCCGGAACGCACGCGCCAGGTAGCCTCTCTCCAGTCCCAGGTTCTCGCAGAGCAGGTCGAGAAGCCGCTCCGCCAGCGTCTGCAGCTCCGCCGCGAACCGCCTCATCGCGCGCCGGTAGTCGTCGTCCAGGTCGGGGATGTCATTGATGTTGGGCTCTGGGAGGTGGCGCACGAAGAAGGTGCTCTCCCAGTCCAGGTTCTCCGCCGCCGCCTGCTTCTGCTTGCCCTCCTCCTCCGGCAGCAGCGCCTTGCTGGCGAACTCGAGGAACCTCTGCTCCCGCGCCCTCTTGTAGTGCGCCTTGGTCAGCCTCTCCACCTCGTCCATCAGCTCCGTCGGGATTCCGTGCTCAAGAACCTGCGCGCGCGCGAGTAACAAAGCAAAATCAGCATATGACTAAGCAAGATCGATCGGCACGAAATGCCTTATCGCTCCGCATCATATCGTGTGGTGTTTACATATGTATTCATTCACCTGGAAGAACCCCCAGTTCTCGCACGCGTCGTGGAGCAGCTCCATGGCGGCGGGCCGCTCCTCCCCATCAAGCAGCAGCCCCATGTCGATGATCGGGAACGACGACGAAGCCGGTGCCATCTCTTGCGAATTAGCTCAAACGCTCAAACTCTTTGTAGTGTACTAGTGAGAGAACTTTACGCAAACGCTTTGTAGTAATAGTACTCTTTGTAGTGTACTGTCGCCTGATTGGTACTCTACGCAAACGCTTCTTGCTGCGCGGGGTAGTGTGAGTGAAAATGCAGCAGGGGCGGGTGCCAATTTATAGACTCGCGCTCGCGCCACTCAGAAGATGCTCCGGTCTCCAGTGTAGTGACTGTAACCTGAAGGAACCAATGTATGTATGGGATTAACTCCGGTGGTTGGTTGACCTGGCGGAGACCAGGCCATGTGGGATCGTGTGATATGCGCGTGATGGACCGTGGGATCTGTCGTCGACCCTGCCTGCACGGAATTATTTGGCTACCTCCCGGGAATCCAATAAGACTAGTCACAATGGGGAGTATCATATGCATATGATATTAGTATATAATACCATCTTCACAATGCATAGTATCATATAGTAGTATCATAGTCTTGGTGTATTTATTATTTTGTAGAATCTCAATGTAAAATTGTGGACAAGATTTGTTTGGGACTAATTTTTCTAGTTTTATGTGCTATGATACCGTATCTACCTATGATACCAACACAATCTCTTTCATTATTAATTGCTATGACACATAAGCATTTTGCATACATGTGGTGCATGATATCACCTATGATACCCCCGTTGGGCTATTCTAATCCACCAACGACGCTTTCGGATAATCATTAGTCTGGACGCGCCGTTTCGCCATTATTGGCCCCAACTTGCAGCGCTGCTCCCACCCGCCGGCGCCCGGCCGGTGCTGCTCAATTTAAGCGTAGACGACAGTAAGTTTAGCACGGAGGCCCGCGGCATCCTGCTCTTATCACTGAATCGTCGTGACAAATTGTTGGGTACGTAGCTCTCAAAAGGAAATACTTGGTGCTCCCATCTCTTAAAGTTTCATGCTAGTAGTTACCCATGAAGTAAAAAAAAATCTATGAGTAAAGTTAGGTTTAGGTTTAGGTTTAGGTTTAGGTTTAGGTTTTACTAGCCATCTTCGTCTTGGTATTCGTCTCAATGAAGATAGCATTATCTATAATAAGCGATCTTCGGCCATTCGTTCAACAGTGGGATCTCTTTCCCGATGTCAATGTTGGTGTTGGAAGATTAAAGTTATCTACGTATCGGTCTTAAGATCTTGCTTCGCCAGATCTATTTTGAATTTTTTTATGGTTGCAGCGAGGTTTGTCCTCGCAATATTCTACGTCCTCGGCAATGATGATTCTTACTATCGACACATCAGCGACGTCGATCAGGTTGTTCGGTTGTTTTTCTTTGAAATATTAGTGATGACACTCTTGCTGATGTTGATTGATTACTTCAATGGCTCCGGGGCCTTGGCATTTCTGCGCAAATTAAAATTATGAGAGAACCAACGTTGGTATTTACAGGTCTATGATTTGGTTTCTACGCTAGTTTAGTTCGGCTGCCTTTATAAAAAGTGTAAGATTGTGTCATGAAAGAAAAAAAAGAGTATGAAGATCTCGAAGATTTGCTAGTCTTTTTGAAACTTTATTTTGTAATAATCGCTGGAGTCAGATACATCTATTGATATAATATGGCAGTGATTGTAAAAAAAATGCCCCGGACGCCCTTTATGAAATGTTCTTATCGATAATTTAGAAGTTGTTATTTCTAATTAAACCGCATGAAACTGTTGCATGCATGCATGTGCAGGCGACGTCGAGCTTTTAATTAATGCCTTGGCCCCGCAGCTTAATATAAGATGCGCGTTGCCCTTGCCCATGATCACCTGAGGACAAAGATCGTCCTACCAACCGGTGGCGTCGTAGCCGTAACATGCAGGAGTGCGTACGTCGGTTCGGACAAAGGAATCACCCTACAGTGGAGTACACCAGCAGGGACACCAGGAACGTACATGGAAAAAAAACTCTTATCTTGATCATCTATCAGTCTAGCGAGTACTCCCTCCGTCCGCAAATAAGTGTACTTCTAGCCTTGTCTTAAGTCAAACTTTACTATGTTTGACTAATTTTTTAGGACAACGTACTAATATTTATGACACTAAATTGGACCATTAGATTTATTTTTAAATCTAGTTTCATAATATGTCAATTTGATATAATATATGTTTTTATATTTCGCTATTAAGTTGGTCAAATTTGGTTATCTTTGACTTAAGCAAAAGCTAGATGTACACTTATTTGCGGACGGAGGGAGTAGGTAGCACGTACCACGGAGTTTTGACCCGGTCACGCGATTCGATCGATCTAGCTAGCACAGCGTGCAGAAAAAGATCGACTCGAGTAACATCGTGCCAGCTGGTTTCAAAGGGTAAGAGCATCTCCACTCGCCTATCCAGGAGGTCTGTCCGGACGCCGAAAATCGGTCCATTCGCGTACCAGGGACCTCTTTTCGGCCGGATTTGGGCCAACTTTGGTCCGGTCTACCCAGGCCGAACCCAGGATCCCGGGTACGCCGGACAGAGCGAATTGGCCGAGTGGACCAGCCTGTCAGCGACCGAAGCCGACTCGCCGTCATTCTTTCCGTCGTTTTCTCCTTCCCGCTGTTTTCCTTTTCCCGCCCTCGCCGCTACACCCCTCCCGTCCTCGCCGCCGAACTCCGCATATAAAAGGCGTCCATCTCGCCGTCTCTCTTCACAGTCTCTCACACCACCACAACTCCGACGAACTTCGGACGTTCGCACGTTTCTTCCTTCTCAACTCCGCCGAGAAGCCATGGCCGAGAGATTTCCCGGCCGACGCACGATGACGCCGTGGGAAGCCCGGCTGCTCCGCAAGGCGCACTATACGGCACCGCCGGACACTCGTCTTCCCCTCGGCTGGCAACTCAGCGCCGGCGGGATCCCTGTTCCGCCGGTGCCGGCCGACGAGGACCTCGCCGGAGAGATCCTGGTGGCTATCGCCGACATGCAAGACCCGGGGCTCGCCGGAGAGTTCCAGGGGGCTATCGCCGACATGCAAGACGCGGATCCTGTCAACCTGGTCTTGTGGAGGCAGTTCTTCGCCGACAGGCGCCTCGCGAAACTCGCCCGACACAACGGTCCGCCGGGCTCGCCGCCGCCGCAGCGTCACAATATGGCTTTCCGCCGCCGCTTCTGGAGCGTTCCAGGGCGAACTCTCGCCGGCGTCATGGAGCACATCCAGGCCGGCAACCACCCCCGCCTTGGCCTGTAGTTGCGGCGTCCGGCGTCGACCACGTCGGCGACGGCCTTTTCCTAGTTTTTAATTCGATATGTGCTCGCCCTACTTAATAAAATCCGCCTATATTTTGCCGAGTTTGACTGAATTTCGTCGAACCTGGGACTCGGCCTGGGTACGCGAGTGTGAAACTGAGTATACCCAGACCGAAATCAAGTTTCGTCCGGCGAAAAAAAATCCGGATTTTGGTCTGTGTTCGCCCAACGAGTAGCCCGGGATGTCACGCATCTCTCGATCGGTATGTCGATGCCGGACAGACTCTCCGGTCCCCATCCTCCGGCCCGGCGCGCGCGCGCGTCCCACCCTGGCCGGCCCCGCACGCACCTGCTCCTGTAGCACGTACCACATATGTGGTACAGGCGGCGGGTAGAGTAGTACGTCGATCCCGTGCCCGCGGTGGTCCGGCCGGCCGCCGAGCCCGAGCGGCGCTGTGCCTCCGGTCCGCAGAACTGGATGCGAATGACGTCGTGCTGGCGGCCGCGCGCGCGCATCCAATGCTCCACGGGGTGCCTGCTTGAGTGCTTCCGCTTGGCCCGTGCCGCTCCACGCCACCAGTGCGTGCGTGCATGCACCTGATGCCCATGTGAACGCGTCATCGGCCGCGGTAGAGGACGCGGTGGTATTTGCCTTTCTAGGGGCGCCGCGGCATTGCAGGGCGTAGTGTAGGCGAGACGCCAGGGAGATGTCTGGCCGACGCCGAGGACGACGACGGCCGAGGGCGTAGTGTAGTACTGTGCTGTAGCTGATCGATTAGTACATAGTACCTAGAGGGATCAGTATGTAGTAACATTTCTTTGGACATACATAAAAAGACACACCAGCGTTTACTTATTTTTACCGAATTAGTAGGAATTTTCTTATCTGTATATGAAATATCTCATTAGATTAACTTATGCATCTATCCCTTTTAGAGCAGGCTTTTGTATGTCACATATAAATTGCACGTGCACATAGATCAAAATACAATATCAGCCCACCTAATTATTTCGCTAACATTTTATAGCATAACTGGCGGGCCATTAATCATATAATATCGTGCTTATAATCATGCATCAGTCTATATAACCGATTCACCAAAAATATACTATAGAGCAAATTCACTCTCAAGCCAAAGCAATCTTAGAGCAATATTTCACATCTTAAATTAAAATAGAAAAATTAAAGGCGGAGATAGCTATCAAATTTCCATCCCACGAGCATCCATACTGTACACTAATTAAACCAAAATATAAAAAACGTACAAAGAGTTGCACAAGTTGTTAGCAATTTTGCCGTGGATTGAGGAGGTGTGGCCATCGTGGGCCACCATGGTACACTTTTGTGGGTCCATAATCGCTGCCACGTCACCGCAATACGATTCTAGAAAATGAGGGTTTAAAGTTTCCGCAATCACTTTTGTCTTGATCAGCTATCGGTGTCGAGAGTAGGTAGCACGTATACTAACCACGGAGTTTTGACCCGGTCTCACGCGATTCGATCGATCTACTGCAAGTTTCGTCAAAGGGCAATGGCCGGAATGTGACGTATCGATCTCTCGATCGGCATGTCGATGCCGGACAGACTCTCGGGTCCACATCCTCCTGCCCCGGCCGGCCCCGCACGCACCTGGCTGCTCCTGTAGCACGTACATGCTGCTGGTTGAGTACGTAGTACCTAGTATGCCCGTGGCCGTGGTGGTCCGGCCGGCGAGCCCGAGCGGCGCTGTGTCGTCTCCGCAGAACTGGATCGGATGCGAATAACGTGGTGCTGCTGGCGGCCGCGCGCACGCATCCAATGCGTCCGGGGTGCTTGCTCGAGTGTGCTTCCGCTTGGCCCGTGCCGCTCCACGCCACCAGCGCGTGCGTGCGTGCATGCATGCATGCGCGCACCTTCTGATGGCCATGTGAACGCGTCATCACTCATCAGGACGCGGTGGTATTTGCCTTTCTATGGGCGCCGCGGCATTGCAGGGCGTAGTGTAGGCGAGACGCCGGGGAGATGTCTGGCCGACGCCGAGGACGACGACGCCCGAGCCCGATCGATGGACATGGACCGCATCCGGCATCCATGATTGATTGGTCGTCCAACCAACCGCCGCCCGTCACGAGGAGGAGCTAGAGCTAGCCAGAGGGAATTGATGGCCGGTTGTCGTTGCCCGACTAGAGAGGCTGGACTTGATCATGCCCTGGCCTTTTGACCCGTTCAAACTCGATTATTGTCATGTACGTAGGTCGTCCGGCGCGTAGTGGTCCGTCCACGCCGCGCGATCAGATCTGGCGCGAGCGCGAGCGAAGGAAGAAAACATTCTTCGGTTTCTCCATGCATGCAGCACCATGTGTTTGTGTACAGTGCTCTACTGTAGTAGATGATATCTGTGCTGTAGCTGATCGATTAGTACTGTGCCGGACGTGCTATTTAGGTAGACCATCTCTGGCCAAAAGATTAAAATTGGTTAGAGGAGGTAAGATACCCACCGTATCACACGATAACGCAAAACGCAGATACGGTATACCGCAAATCGGTTTTTATGGGTTTTTCTAGACTTGACACCACAACCAATATTGTTATACTCTAAGAGAAACTCCTTGTCCCTCTCATCCTCAGCAATCATGCTGTGAAGAATGACACATATTATCATGATATTGTTTAGGTATTTCTTTTGCCGGTAACGTACAGACCCTCGGAAAATTGCAAACCTATCTTGGAACACCCCAAAATATCTTTCAGTTTCTTTGCCGACTGCTTCTTGACAAGTGAAAAAATGAGCTTCCTAGGGATTTTGCGGTTTACTTATTGTTTTCACAAATGTTACCCATTGTGGATAAATGTCATCTGTAAGGTAATACCCCATGTCGTACTTACAACCATTGATCTTGTAGTTGTTGGCCGGCTGTTCCCTAAACGAACGAGATCTCTACAAAACATTGATGTCATTTAGAGAATCCGGTAGACCAAATAAGCAATGCCATATCCACAAGTCCTGTGAGGCCACTGCTTCAAGCACGCACATTGTTGCATCTAGGTGATGGCCTCTGCCTAAGATATGTAGTTCTTTCACCTCCAATGCATGCAATCGAGGCTTCCGAGCATCCCTAGCGAACCTCTTTTCTCATTCTCTGCCATCAGCCTCTTCGTGTCGTCCTCGTTTGGTGCTCAGAGCTACGTTGGACCAAAGACCTTGATCACTGTCTTCGCAAGCATACGCATGCATTTCATGGTCGTATCTTCGCCAATATGAAGATATTCACCAGTGTAGTCAGTTGAAGGCGATCACCCTCATGGCGACAGAGATCTTCTGGTACGAACGGAAACCCAACAACACAGCACAATTCCTATTGCATACGGCAGTTGGCCTCGTAAGCTTTCACAATCTTCTCGAATAGGGGCCGTCTCATTCGGTACCAGCGGCGAAACAGACGAGCATGGTAGATGGGTACCTCGGCAAAATAATCCCACATGAGCATCTCGTGACCTAGAACACAGTTGTGTGGGATGCACAATCCCCCTCATCCTCTTTCGGCTATTCTCCTCTGCCTCGAGTTCATCGACGACAGCAAGTAGGAGGATGTCCTCCGCGTCGTCATTGTCATGGGCGTTGTCTTCCCAGTCGGACTCGTCGGGGGAGGAATCGTCCATCAAAAAGCGAATGAAAGACCTCGTCAAAGAAAACCAGGACTCGCTCCATGACGAACTCATCTATAAAATCAATGAACGGATAGGATTAAGGAATTTGAAAATTTTAGCCAAAACAAAAAAGGAGAAAGAAGGTTCCCGGAAAGGACGGCAATGGCGGACGGTGGTGTAGCAGATCTTGCGCACGGGGCGGCAAATTGGTAGGGGGGAGGGGGGTCGGAGGCTACACACAAATTCCGCCATAGATCGAGCGGCGATGGTGCCTGTAGTGGTGTCACGATGCGGGGGGCATGGAGACGACGGCGGACGAAATGTGGAGAACTCTAGAGCGATGACGGCACACAACATGCGGTAGGGGTGGGCAGCGCCGTCACGCAATTGCTGGGAATGGGGCGATTTGACGGGCCGGTGGCAGTGGGGAAAGCGGCGGAGGAAGATTCCCCAACGGGAGTCGTGAATCTTCAACGCGTCTCCACTGGTCAGCGTTTGCAGAGAGCGGCAAAAGTGAGAGGAGAAACCGAAAATATGCGGGGAGCAGAGGTCGATATGAGGGAAGCCGCAAAAGAATTTCGGATGCGGTATGATATGCAACATCTACAAAAAAAGCCACTTTTTCTGCATCGTACCGCGAACTAGCGGTTATTTTGCGGTTCGAAGCGGGTACTGTATCTGCTAGAGTTGCTCTAAATCCAGCTTTGCTCATCTAAACCGGACCTAACTCAACACTCATCTAGTTTAGATTAGTATATTTTTTACTCCTTGGCCGCTTGGTCACCTATTTTACTCGTGTGGACCAAGGAGAAAAACTCCCCACCGCCCACCACTCACCTACTTCGCTCCGACGTCGCACCCCTGCCCCCCATCGTCGTTGGTCCCTGCCACCCATTTACGGTGCTAATTGATGCAGTGCATCACTCCGAGCTCACGGCGGTGCCGCAGACTTGCCGCCGCCGCCATCGCCGTAGGTGAGGTATAGCGGTGTGCAGCAGCAAGCATGGAGACGCCGTTGGTTCTTCTTTCGACGTTGGGTCGTATGCCGTGCGTCAAGGCATCATCAGGTCTTCTTCCGGCATTGGGACGTCTGCATCGGCTCGAGGCGCCGCCGGGTCTTCTCGCGCCATCATCGTCGACTGGATGGTCGACAACGACTCTTCCTAATCCTAAATAGAATGTAAGGACGTGGATATTTCTATGTAAACAGAGTATCCTATTTCCGTCACCGGAGAGGTCCATCTTCTCTGACATCTCAGATGGCGGCGGCGAGTTTTAGTTTGAAGCAAGTTTAGTCTAGTTTAACTCTAGTTTTAGCTATGTTTTAATCTAGTTTACATGTTTTTCGAATCAATGTACTAGTATAAGTAATGTTTGATCTATGTTTGAATCAATGATTGATCTATGTTTAGGCGCTGAATGTTTGATAAAATGTTTGAACCCAATCTAGGGTTTAGAGAGTTAAGAATAAGAATCCGTCAATGAACCTCCTTAAAATAATAGATTTCGCCGCGATTTATAAATAAAGTAAAACCATCCGAGTACAAGTCAAGTTCCAAAGGCATAAAAAGAATCCCGCTATGAACCACACTTTTCTAGATGAGCAATTTTTCTTCTCTAAAGAATATGAAGACGTCTTGCCAAAATTATAATTTAGGAGTTCGGCTAGAGATACTGTAAAGGAACTGCCGTCGCGATCGGTGTTGCAAGTGCACGATTATTGGAACTGCACTTATTGTGTTACAGTGTCAACTATTCGAGCACGGCCGAATGGATCACCACGGCGGTCAGGACACTCAGGCTGGAACAACTTCGTGCACGATCACTGTCATAGTCAGCTTAGCTGGTGCCATGGATTGGGGCATTGCAACTCGCCATCGGTGGCAGCTAATGATCAGAGATTCCCAAACTCCGGGAGATGTCTTTTGGATGCTTACTGGTCATGATCCTCGCCGTAGGCTAGCTGGCTGTGTGGTTACCTTCGACGCAACGTGTGTCTCACAAAAACAGTTTCACACGTTATCTCTGCTCTATGCCCTTTTCAAAATGAAAGGTGCATCTGCTCAACGAGGCAACGAGAAGGGTAGTGTGTCGGTATTAGAGTTTCAGTTCATCTAAAAAAAAGTAGAGTTCCAGTTCAGAGTTCCTTCAACGGCTTAAAAGATGGCGTTTCACTACAGAAATAGGTAGCTTCGCCGAGGGCTGGGATCTACGCCGACGGCCCAGAGTTTCAGTTCATCTAAAAGAAAAGTAGAGTTCCAGTTCAGAGTTCCTTCAACGGCTTAAAAGATGGCATTTCACTACAGGAATAGGTAGCTTCGCCGAGGGCTGGGAGCTACGCCGACGGCCAAATGGGCCGTCGGCGTAGACGTCGTCCAAGCCAGCTCACCTCCGAGGCCGTCGGTGTAGGTCGAGATACGTCGACGGCTGCCCTCGGCATACCTATGCTATCGGTGTAGCCCGACCCAGCCTATCCCATGCCTGTCGGCCCGTGACGATGTTAGCTCTACACCGAGGGTGGCCATCGGCGTAGATTATTCCGTTTTCTTTTCCTCTACCAAAAATTTCTGCTAGGCCTTCGCCGAGGGGGGCCGTCGGCGTAGCCCCATGCCGGGGCCGGCGCCATTCCTGCCATCGAGAGAAAGTTTCCGTCGGACATACTGCGCATCGTCATCGGTAAGTTCTTTGCCAAACCACCAGTTACCGTTTTACTTTGGCTCGTAAGTTGCTAACATGTAGGAAACATGTAGGGGACGGGATATTCCGAGAACAAGCACTTTGGTCATGCCTCGCCGGGTAGCCATCAGATGATCACACCCACCCACCCCGATGGTCCTTCGCCTGGCCGTTTGATGACCCACAACTATAGGGGGGTGTATGATAGTACTTTCGATAAATAGAAGTGTCGATCCTAACAAGGAGTAGAATGTGCCGAACAGTGGTATGGAGCAGGAGATCCATGTGAATACTTAGCAAACGGATTTTTAGTGGGTTTCTGACAAGACAACATAACAAAGAGCAAGTAACAAAGGCACTAAACAAACAGAGCAAGTGGCCCAATCCTTTTTTAGCAAAGGACAATCCGGTGGAAATACTTATAAGGACCAAACGTTTTCGAGGACACATGGGAATTCTGTCAAGTGCTTTCGCTTCAAATAGCTGAGTACTCTTCTTTGGTGTTTGTAAGTGTTGTGTGGATGAACCTGTGTTAACTGAAGGGTTTCGCAGCATAGTAAATCAAAATTTTCTACGGAAGCGAACAAAGGGAAAGCCAAGATCTAATCTAGGAGATGCAAACAACGAGAGAGATTGGATTAGATCTTCATACCTCTGAAGATTCGCACAGCGGAACGTTCGTCGGAACGTGGGTGATGTAGTCGTACTCGCTTCTCCTCCTCGCGATCCGATCCGATCTAGCACCACAAGTGGCGGTACCTCCGTGAGATGCACACGTGCAGCACCTCGACGTCTCCTCCTTCCTCGGACCAGCAAGTAGGGTGGAGAGATAGATTGGATCTACAACACGACGGCGTGGTGTATATGGTGGAGAATTTCTGCAGCAGGGCTTCGCCTACAAACAGTCGAGAGGGAGAGAGAAAGGGCAGCAGGGCGGCTAGGGTTGGAGGAAGGTGTATATGTTGGTGGGGAGGGGGCGCACCAGCCCTCTATATATAGAGGGGGGGTGCGGCCAGCCCTTGCCCATCCTCCAAGCCTATCTCTAGTTTAAACGATTTAAACTTATCCCTTATCTAGAAACCCTATCTCTAGTTTAAACGAGTTTAAACTTATCTAGGATTGGCTGGGCCCTATGGGGCCTTGTGCCCCTGGCCCAATGCGGCCAGGACACTCCCTCATAGGCCCATGCCCCCTCCCGGAAGGTGGGGCCACGTTGGTCCCCTTCCGGAAGGTTCTAGAAGCTTCCGGTACAATACCGATTAATCCGGAACAATTCCGAACTCCAAAAACTGCACTGCCTTATATGAATCTTATTCTCCGGACCATTTCGGAACCTCTCGTGATGTCCCGGATCCCATCCGAGACTCCGAACAAAAATTCATAAACCAATTATCCAATCTATCCTAGCGTCGAGACACGTTAAGTGTGTGACCCTGCGGGTTCGAGAATATGTAGACATGATCTTCTATCAATAATCAACAGCGGGGTCTGGGCACCCATATTGACTCCCACACATTCATCGATGATCATATCGGATGAACCACGATGCCAGGATTCAATCAATCCCATATATATATTCCCTTCGTCTCGCGATATTTTACCTGCCCGAGATTCGATCGTCGGTATCGTCATACCTAGTTCAATCTCGTTCACAGCAAGTACTTTACTCGTTCCGTAATCCAATATCACTTTGTGATCAACTCCTTAACCACATGCTTGCAAGCGGTGTTGATATCGATTACCGAGTGGGCCCGAAGTATATCTCTCCGACTTGGGAGGGACAAATCCCATCTCGATACATACAACCCAACAGATACTTTCCGATCACCTGAGAGACACCTTTATGATCACCCTCTCATAGGATGACGTTTGATGACCTCAAAGCTTTCTTCCGATACCAGGGAGTTGTATTATCTCATGGTCCAAGGAATACAATATTTGACATAGGAAAAGCTTCGCAAAGATGAACACAATGATACGATCTAATTGCTTCGCTTAGTTTGGGTCTGTCCACCATATCATTCTCCCAATGATATGATCTCATTATCAATTGACAACTCATGTCTATGGTTAGGAAATCTTAACCATCATTGATCAATGAGCTAGTCCATAGAGGCGTACTAGGGACACGGTGTTGTTCACAAACCACACAAGTATTAATGTTTCCGCTTAATACAATTCTAGCATGGAATATAAACTTTATCATGAACAAGAATTATAATAATAACATCTTTATTATTGCCTCTAGGGCATAATTCCAACAGTCTCCCACTTGCACTAGAGTCAATAATCTAGTTTACATTTGGCAACAATCTTACACCCATGGCACTGAGGTGCTGATCATGTTTTACACGTGGAAGAGGTTTAGTCAATGGATCTGCGACATTCAGATCTGTATGTACTTTGCTGATCTTCAGATCTCCATCTGCTATATAATCTCGGATTATATGAAACTTGCGGTTGATATGCTTGGTGATGAGTTCTGAACTTATCTTGTGGATGACATCCACTTCGCATTCCGCCATCTTCTTGTACCTGAAAACCTCCTGCTCCAATGCTTCCATCCTGTCTTCCAGACTTCCTTCTCCCTTGGGGCCTTCAACTTCTTTCATCTGTACCTTCCCATCTTTGAGAATCAGATCCTTTGTATGGATCTTCAACTCATACATGTATGGGTTGAGAACATCCGCAGAGGAATCCTCCATGGGTGATCCAGAGGAAGACATTGTAACTCCAAAACTGAGAAATTTGCCTAACAGAAACAGATCGGAAAAAAACGCGGCGAGAACTCGATGCAAGAACCTCGGAGGATCCAGGGGGTTATATATTATGAAGTTTCAACACATAAGGAAGGTTTTGACACGGAAACGAAGCGGAGACGGAGTTCGAGGGGAGGACACCCCCCTCAGGCGTGGCCAGGCTAGGCCCGCGCCTGGGGTGGGTTTGTCCACCCCGGGCTCCGTTTCCTCTTCAGTTTCGTCTCGTAACTTCCCTTATGTATTAAAAACATCAAAAATATAAAAAGATTGGAGTTTCACGAACCTTCAGTTTTTACCCCTTTTACCTATTCAAAGACTAACTGTGCAGACTCTGGTGTTTGGTTTCTGATAAATTCCTCTGGAGTTGCCATTCGAATAACATCCACATCTTCATTATAGGAATCTCCAGAAATATAGTGTTTTAGTCTTTGCCCATTAACCACCTGTGTTGTGTCATCCTTCAGAGAAGAGATTTTGATGGCACGTGAGCGGTATACTTCCTTGATAATAAAAGGTCCTTCCCATTTTGAGAGTAGTTTTCCTGCAAAAAATCTGAGACGAGACCTATACAAAAGAACTTTCTCACCAACATGGAATTCTCTTTTAAGAATTCTCCTATCATGCCATATTTTTACTTTTTCCTTAAAGAGCCTAGCATTTTCATAAGCTTCACCTATACACTCATCTAGATTACTTAAGTCAAGCAGTCTTTTCTCTCCAGCAAGTCTAAAATCTCTATTCAACTCTTTCACTGCCCAATAAGCTTTGTGTTCTAATTCAAAAGGCAAGTGACAAGCTTTCCCATAGATCATTTTGTAAGGAGACATCCCCATAGGATTTTTATAAGCAGTTCTATAAGCCCACAAAGCGTCATTCAAATTTTTAGCCCAATTTTTTCTAGATCTATTGATAGTCTTCTGCAAGATAGATTTAATTTCCCTATTGGAAAGTTCTACTTGTCCACTAGTTTAGGGGTGATAAGCTGAAGCAATTATGTGGTTTACATCATACTTAGCGAGAGTTTTTCTAAAACCCCCATGAATAAAATGAGAGCCTCCATCAGTCATGAGATATCTAGGCACACCAAACCTAGGAAAAATAACATCTTTAAGCATTTTCAAAGAGGTCTTACCATCAGCACTGTTTGTAGGTATGGCTTCTACCCACTTTGTAACATAGTCAACAACAACAAGAATATGAGTATACCCCTTTGAGAGAGGAAAAGGACCCATAAAGTCAAATCCCCAACAATCAAAAGGTTCGATGACAAGGGAATAATTCATAGGCATTTCATTGCGTCTAGAGATGTTACCTACTCGTTGGCATTCATCACATGATAAGACAAACTTCCTTGCATCTTTGAAAAGGGTAGGCCAATAAAATCTAGATTGTAAAACCTTTTGTGCAGTCCTATCCCCAGCATGATGTCCTCCATAAGCACTGCCATGACATTTTCTCAGTATCTCTTGTTGTTCAAATTCTGGAACACATCTTCGCATAATACCATCTACTCCTTCTTCATATAAGTGTGGGTCATCCTAGAAGTAATGCCTTAGATCATAAAAGAACTTCCTTCTTTGCTGAGCTGTAAAGGTTGGAGGCAAATACTTGGAAACAATAAAGTTATCATAATCAGCATACCAAGGACTCTCATGCGGACTTACCCTTATTGCAGCTAACTGCTCATTTGGAAAACTATCATTAACAGGCAATGGGTCAAAAGAAATGTTTTCCAAAAGAGAAAGATTATCAGCAACAGGATTATCAGCACCTTTCCTATCCATAATATGCAAATCAAACTCTTGCAAAAGCAACACCCACCTTATAAGCCTAGGCTTAGCGTCCTTCTTTGTCATAAGGTACTTAATAGTTGCATGATCAGTATGAATAGTAACCTTAGAATCAACAATATAAGGTCTAAACTTATCACATACGAAGATTACAGCTAAGAACTCCTTTTCAGTAGTAGCATAATTATTTTGAGCAGCATCCAAAGTCTTGCTAGCATAATGAATGACATTTAACTTTTTGTCAACACGTTGTCCAAGGACAGCACCCATAGCAAAGTCACTAGCATCACACATAATCTCAAAAGGTAAATTCCAATCAGGTGGTTGGACAATAGGAGCAGTTGTCAAAGCTTTCTTCAAGGTTTAAAAAACTTCCTTACAATCATCATCAAAAACAAAGGGTACATATTTTTGAAGAAGATTAGTAAGGGGCTTTGAAATCTTGGAGAAATCTTTAATAAACCTCCTATAGAAACCAGCATGACCAAGGATACTACGAATACCTTTGATATCTCTAGGACAGGGCATCTTCTCAATTGCTTCAATTTTGGCTTTGTCAACTTCAATGCCTCTTCCAGAGATCTTGTGTCCAAAAACAATTCTTTCATTAACCATGAAATGGAATTTCTCCCAATTAAGAACAAGATTGGTTTCTTCACATCTGTGCAAAACTTTATCAAGGTTGTGTAAATAGTTATCAAAAGAAGTTCCATAGACAGAAAAATCGTCCATGAAAACCTCTACAATTTCTTCAAAAAAACCATGAAAGATAGCAGACATACATCTCTGAAAGGTAGCAGGAGCATTACATAAACCAAAAGGCATACGTCTATAAGCATAAGTACCATAATGACAGGTGAAAGTAGTTTTATCTTGGTCCTGTGCTTTCACAGCAATTTGAGAAAACCCAGAATAACCATCAAGAAAGCAAAAGTGAGTCTTTTTGGACAACCTCTCAAGCATTTGATCAATAAAGAGTAAAGGATAATGATCTTTCTTACTAACTTTATTAATCTTTCTAAAATTAATGCACATTCTATACCCAACCACTACTCTTTGGGGTATAAGCTCATTATCCTCATTAGGCACAACAATTATTCCCCCTTTCTTGGGAACACAGTGAACATGGCTAACCCATTTACTATCAGCAATAGGATAAATAATACCAGCATCAAGGAGTTTTAATACCTCATTTCTTACCACATCCTTCATCTTAGGATTTAGACGACGTTGGTGCTCAACAACAGGTTTTGCATCAGGCTCTATATTAATAGCATGCTTACATATAGTGGGAGAAATCCCCTTCAAATCATCAAGAGTATAGCCCATAGCTCCTCGGTGTTTCTTCAATATCTCCGATAACCTCTCTTCTTCCTTTCCCGAAAGTTTAGAACTGATAATAACAGGATATATTTTCTTATCATCAAGATAAGCATATTTAAGATCACCAGGTAAAGGTTTTAACTCGAACACAGGATCCCCTTTAGGTGGTATTGTGGTACCCAAGTCTTCCACATGTAGATTATGCTTAAGTAACTCAGGCTGACGAAGGAAAACCTTGTCAATCTCATTTCTTTCCTTCATGAAGGCATCACTTTCATGGTCTTCCATAAATTGCTGCAAGGCATTGTTAGAGGCAAGAGAAATAACAGAAAGTTGTTCAACCCTGAAATCCTCATCAGGCAGTTCATTTTCATAAGGAGTTTTGGCAAATTTGAAAAAATTAAACTCATAAGACTTTTCAGCAAACTTAGTCAAAACTTTTTCCTGCCTACAGTCTATGATAGCCCCACAAGTATTCAAAAAGGGCCTACCAAAGATAATAGGATAGGTTTACTAGCTTCTTTACCAAGTACTAGAAAATCAACAGGATATTTAATCTTACCACAAAGAACCTCCACATCTCTTACAATGCCAATAGGGCAAACTTTCTCCCTATTAGCAAGGTGAATAACCATGTCGATGTCCCCAAGCTCACAAGGACCAATCCCTGTAAAGCTCATAAGGAATAGCACTAGAACTAACACCAATATCACATAAACCATAATAGCTATTGAAAGTACAAAGGAAGTCGCCTAGAGGGGGGGTGAATAGGCTTTTAAAATTATTACGGTTTAGGCTCAAGTAAATGAGGAATAAAACTAACGTTTAATTTATTGAGCACAAAACCTAGCCACTAAGTTCACCTAGGTGCACCAACAACCTATGCTAAGCAATACAAGCAACAAGGTGATAGTAAGGTATAAATACTTCAAGCACGATGGCTATCACAATGTAAAGTGCATATGTAAAGGGTTCGGTTGAGAGATAACCGATGGACGCGGAGACGAAGATTTGTTTCCCGAAGTTCACTTCCAAAGAAGCTACGTCTCCATTGGAGAGGTGCGATGGCGCAATGCTCTCCGAACGCCACAAATGGCTCACCTCGAGGTGTGGTGGCTCGATGCTCACCCAACGCCACACAAGGCCTCACCTCGGATGCGGAAGCACGCAACTCACCGACGCCACAAAAGGCTCACCCTATTCTCCCAAGTGCGCACCACAAAAGGTGGGCACTTGCTCCACTATGGGACGCTTGAGGGCGGTCACCGAACCCGTACAAGATTGGGGCTAACTCCACCACTCAATTGGAGGCTCCCAACAACAAACCCACAAAAGGCTAACAATGCCACAAAAGGCCAACAACGCCACAAAAGGCTACAATACCACAAAAGGTCAACAAGACCACAAAAGGTCAACAATCCAACCACACAACCGTCTAGGGTTCCAAGGAACCCAAGAGAAACAAGCTCACAAGCTTGAACTCGCCGAATCTCCGAGGAGAACTCAAACCTATGCACCAAATGCAAGGGCAAGTCCTTCTCCCCCAAATTCCAACAAAGCTACAAAAGCTATTGGGGGAATAAGGGAGGAAGAACACAAGAGTAGAACTCAAACCTATGCACCAAATGCAAGGGCAAGTCCTTCTCTCCCAAATTCCAACAAACCTACAAAAGCTATTGGGGGAATAAGGGAGGAAGAACACAAGAGGAGAACACAAAACTCTCCAAGATCTAGATCCCAATGATTCCTTCACAAAGAAGGGATTTGACTTGGGGGGATTGTAGATCTAGATCTCCTCTCACAAATCCCTCAAAAAATGCAAGAATCATAGGAGGGGAAAGGGAGAGGGAAAGCTTCTTCAAGGTTGACAATGGAGGAGAGAGAGAAAGCCAAGAACCAAGAAGAAAAGCTATGTCCCACGAAGGGGAAGAGGAGCCCCTTTTAAAGGGCTCCCAGATCTGCCAGTTATGGGCATTCGCGACACCTGGCCGGAACTTCCGGTGGGAGGCCGGAAGTTCCGGTGGCACACAGCCAACGGTCGAAAACTGCGGAGCGAGAAACTGAAAAAACGAATCATGGCCGGAACTTCCGCCGGTTCACCGGAACTTCCGGTGGGAGCAAAACTTCCGGTGAAAGTTCCGACAGAAGTTCCGTCAAATAGACACAACGAAAACAGAAGGTTACTGAATGTGAGCGGAACAAGAGCCGGAAATTCAACCGGAACTTTCGGCCTGAGCGGAACTTCCGGTCACTGGCCGGAACTTCCGGTGAGAGCGAAACTTCCGGTGGAAATTCCGACTGAAGTTCCGTCAAATAGCACATCCAGAACAGAAGGTTACTGAGCGTGAGCGGAAGAAGACCCGGAACTTCCACCAGAACTTTCGGCGGCAAAAATGCCCTAGCGGAACTTCCGATGGCAAGCCGGAACTTCCGGTCAGGGAAATTCCAGAAACCAGAAAACCAGAAACGCAATAACTTTTGCATCCGAACTCCAAACGGGATGAAACCAATTTTGTTGGAAAGATAACGATGAATACTATGAATATATATGTGAAGTATCCTCCAAGGTGTGGAGCCGGAAAACTCACAAGATCAAAAACCGCAATAAGATATGCAAGTGAAATCCTTAGATGATGAACTAGAGCTTGTTATGATGATGACCACAAGCTCTAGACCCTCTCATGGACAAGAACCAAATAATAACCAAGAAAGATGATGCTATGAATGCAAAGGTTTGAGCTCTCTCCGAATGATGCAAACGAGACACCCGCTTGAGATCCCCTCTTGATAGAACGGCTATCTATCCTAAACCCGGTCTCCCAACAAACAACACGAGACCGGCAAAAGAGAAGCCCTATCAAGAACATACCTTTGCCTTGAGCATCCCACTTGAACTTGATGTAGACCGTCTTGTTCTTCTATAGTGGGAACACCTTTCTTGGATGCTCTTGCTTGATGAAGATGAAGACTTGCAAATTGCTCCCCCATACTCCATGGGGAAACCCCTTCTTTGAACTTGTCTTCATCATTCCATGAGCACGAGGATGGCAAGCTTCAAGCATGAGATCTTCTAGAGATGGCGCATCTTGAGCTCGCCCTTCTTCATCCCTACTTGAGGTTGATCCATCTTGATGCAACTCTTTGCACATGCCTTGATCGACCTTCAAGCTCCTTCTTTCTTCATGATCCCAATGGGCACAAAGCCCTTGGACATTTCTTCATCTTCCAACCTTGAGACCAACACATGGCCCAAGCGATGCCAATGGACAAACCTATAAGTGAAACTCAATTTACACATTAGTCCATAGAGATTGTCATTAATTACCAAAACCACACATGGGGGCATACATGCCCTTTCAGCTATGACTACCAATTTTAACAGAAAGCACAGGGACACTAGCTTTTCTAACTTTCTTAGGATGAGAAACAATATTAGTAGCATCTTCACAGAAGACAATATGCTCATCCTCTATATTTCTAGTGACAAGATCTTTCACAATAGCTACCACAGACTCAATATCAATAAGCTCATCATACCCTACAATTCTCTTTGCACCTTTGCTAACCACATTAGCTAAAATAGAATGTTCACTTACCTTGGAGGGAAAATGGATCTTCTCAACATAAGGTTCAGGCAAAATAGGATCAATAGTACAAACCTCTTCATTGGCAGGAACATGGGTAACAATGTCTTTATAAGGAGTGTGGTACTTATTCCACTTCTTCCTGGGAATTTATATGTAAGAGGCAAAGGCCTTAAAACATTTCGTAAGAACTTTAGGATCAAGACCAACCTCATTGCTAATATCACGGAAGTCATTAGTTCCCATAAAAGATTTAATGCATTCATAATCATAATTTATACCTGACTTTCTTCCTTTGTCATTCTCCCAAGCTTCAGTGTTATCTTGAATACGGTCCAAGAGATCCCATTTAGCTTATTCCTTCATACGTGTGAATGATCCAACACAAGAAGTATCTAGTAAATCTTTATCATGAAGAGAAAGTCGAGCATAAAAGTTATTGAGAATAATATTGTTAGGGAGTTCATGAATAGGACATTTAAGCATTAGTAACTTCAATCTCCCCCAAGCTTGAGTTGTACTCTCTCCACCAAGAGGCCAAAAGTTATATATAAGATTTCTATCCTTATGAATCTCACTGGGAGGATAAAATTTAGAGTAAAAGGAGATGCCATCTCCTCCATTCCATGGATTGTCCATTCTTCAGCAGCTTATACCATTCTTCAACTCTCCCTTGTAAGGACCAACAAAAGAGAAGCCCTATCAAGAACATACCTTTGCCTTGAGTAAATAAACGGAGCAAGTGGCCCAATCCTTTCTTAGCAAAGGACAAGCCGATGGAAATACTTATAAGGACCAAACGTTCTCGAGGACACATGAGAATTCTGTCAAGTGCTTTCGCTTCAAATAGCCGAGTACTCTTCTTTGGTGTTTGTAAGTGTTGTGTGGATGAACCTGTGCTAACATACCGCCCTTCCTAGGACTAATACATACTTATGATTAAACCCCCTGCAAACATCCGTAACTATAGGAAAGTAATTAAGATATAAATCTAACCACAACCTTAAACCCTGAGATACTACACTCCCTTGTGCAAAGGTGTCCTAACGGGGGTTCAGGTTTCTGTCACTCCGGCAACCCCGCGATTAGTAGCCAAATACACAATGCATCCCCCTAGGCCCATAAATGGTGAAGTGTCATGTAGTCGACGTTCACATGACACCAATAGAAGAATAGCACCACAACTTAAATACTAAACCATTGAATAATAACTCATCACAGATTCACTACTAACAATATGACTTCTCCCATGTCCTCAAGAACACAACGAACTACTCACAAGACATCATATGGATCAAGATCAAAGATTATATGGTAATGGATAACAATCTGAACATAAACAATAATCCAATGGTTCCACTCACAAGCATCAACTATAATAGTAATTAACACCGGGAAAGTTTCTCCTAAGAACTATAGCAATATCCAACACAACTGTTACAGTGGGATGGAGTGGTGATGATGGTGCTGGTGGAGATGATGGTGTGGATGATGATGATGCTCATCCCGATGAAGCCTAGCTTGATGATGGTGTTGATGACGACGGTCTCCCCTCTCCGGAAGGAATTCCTCCGGCAGAAATATGTCTGCCAGAGAGATCTTTCTCTCTCGGTATTTTCCGCCCCCTAGAGGCGGTGGAAATCTATCTGTGGTTGCCCCCCAGGTGTTAGGGTTCCGTAGGGAAGATATAGGCGAAGGGGGAGAGTCGGAGGCCGGGAAGGTGGGCCACACCTGCCCTAGGCATGGCCTCAGGTGGGCCCGCGCCTAGGGGGATGTGGGCCCCTTGTGGCCACCCTTGCTCCTCCTTCTGGCTCCCTCCATCTTCTGTTAAAATAATATGTTTCCATATTTTTCTGATATTTTTCTGATCTTCGTGAAATTGCACCGAAACGCCTTCTTTTCCATCAGAATGCAAACTCCGGCAGCTCATCCTCCAAGAATCACCCAACATGCATAAACAGATGAAAAGCCATAAGTAATACCTCATAATAAGACAAATATAAATAAATAGAGGTAAATTATGATATAGAAAGGTGATGCAAATTGGGTGTATCACCGTTCTGCTGGTGCTTCTCCCGATCCTTTTGTTGGTGGTGGTTTGCCCGCAAATCCCTCGCCTGGTGGTTCTTCTGCTGCTTCTACTGGACGGCAACCTCGCCGCAAGATGCCTTCTCTCACCAGGGGAGATCTCGAGTTCACCCCGTCTCCCCCATAGTTTTAGGGATGATGTCTATGGTTGTGTGATAATGTATGAATGATGTGAGCATGTTTGAATGATGTATGAATGATGTGAGCATTTTTGAATGATGTTAATAAGTACTGCTGTGTGAAATGTTGATGCTTTCAATGATCTAATGCTGCTGTGAAATAAAACGGAATGAAACAATTCAGATGTAAAAAAATCTGGGCTGGACCTACGCCGACGGCCTGGCCCTCGGCGTAGGTCCAGCCTGGGCGCTACGCGTGGCACAGTATGCCGAGGGGGTGGCGGTCGGCTTAGGGCCGTGCTGGGCGCATCGGGGTTGTTCACGTGGCAGGTATGCCAAGGGGGCGGCCATCGGCGTAGATGTGGGCCCAGGTCCACGCCCAGTGCAGCCCAGAGGCTGGCACGTGTCCTAGCTATGCTGAGGGCGTGGCCATCGGCGTACCTGCGCGCCGTTAGCCTGGACACGCGATGCCGACGGTCTGTACACCGACGGTATCGTCGAGGCCGTCGGTTTACCCTATGCCGAGGGCAATGTAGCTACGCCGAGGGCCAGGAGATCTCCGCCGAGGGAGAGCGTCGCCGAGGAGCTATGCCGAGGGCAGCCGTCGGCGTAGCGTACGCCGACGGTTTAGTTAGCTACGCTGATGGCTATTTGCCCTCGGCCTAGCGTTCGATTCCTGTAGTGTTTGCATCAGCAGTGATACCCTTCTATGTGGTGCCGACGGTGCTGCTTGAGGTAGGTTGTCAGCGGCCTTAATCTAGCCATCTATCACATCAACAGCAGGGAGATTAAAGGTGTTGCGCACTGCCGTGCACATCAGGCAAAAAGATCGATGTGATCTAAGCCTATCTACTCGTGTAGGAGCTCGGCACATTCACTGGCCCGGTAGTTGCTATAGATGTTAGGTTGCAAAATGCGACAATGCTTTTGAGCTGAAATGAGAAGTAAGTTGGGTGCCAAAAAAGGTAAGAGGTAGGTTTTCCCCCGAAAAGGGGGTATAACCTGGCGTTTGCATCAATCCATACATATTTTCATTTTCTAATGCAACGTTTTATCACTCCGAGTTTACGGTTCACGAATCACACGGAGTGGATACATAAATAAACTAGCTAGTAAAAAAGAAATAATACAAAACTCATATAGATCATGGATTTTATTAGAGACATTTTTTAATAGACCTCCAACCACCCTGCTTGAAGATATCCATGTGACCATCTCGAAATTGTTGCACCCAAAATCCATATGCACCTACTGCTCCATTAGGAGGAGGAAAGACCACACGTGGATCCAATGAGTAGCTTTGTAGATATATGTGTGAACTGAGCAGCTCGAATCTTGTTAATGCCATTTCGACGGTTCCATATGGTCCAAACTAAAGCACACCCCCACCCCTACACACGCACGCACAATTTGAGCCCCCATATTTTTTTGCTAATCCCTTTCAACTGAATCCCTAACATATTCATGATGTTGGTTGGAGAAGCTGGATTGCACATAATATAAACTATCTGGCATATATGATGAGCAAATGCCATGAGTAAATAAATGTTGAATAGGTTCCTCAGAGTCGCATAAACTTCACTTCTTGTGCACATTCCATCGTTGCTTAGCTATGTTATCCTTAGTAAGCATAAGTAGCCCTCTTGCCACAAAAACCTCCTCATTCAAAATTGAAATCAAACACTTGCTGAGAACACATGTTCTTTATATCCATAACATCAAAAACTAAACCCCCTTGGTTCTTTGGTCAGTATATTACATTTCATTTTGTAAAACAATATTTTACTTTTAAGTTGGTCACTTTGACAGAAAAATAAGGACCGATAAAATTCTAGTCTTTTTATTACCCTATTAGGTACGTATTTGCAAAGAAGTCGGCATGAACACTGGCAAACTAGTAAGAGCAAAGTTTATGATTGAACAAGTAGGTAACATAAGGGCACAAACCAGCTTCAGAACAAAATATTTGTTTATACTAACCCTCCTCAGCTTTTCCAAAAAAAGAATGTATCACCTTTAGAAAAATTAATCTTAAAACCAGATTACTATCCAAATATGCAAAGAATGAGCTTCATGTTTTCCTATGTCATGTTCCATGAAGACAATAGTATCATTCAAATACCACCCACTTCTCCATCATATTTTGCCTTAGCATTGATACTATCCAATATGTATGCTATCATATTGAAATAACTGGTGACACTGGATCACCCTGCTTCAACCCTTTCATTGTTTGAAAATAATGACCGCATCATTGACTTCAACTCTGACGGTTTCTTCCTAGACAAACTACGCCATCCATTTATCTCACAAGTGTTTGTTGCAAGCAAGATCAATCCATCTCATCACATGCTTTTCTAAAGTCAATTTGGAAGATAATCCAATCGAGCTTCTTACTGTGAAGCTCATGAATATTTCATGTAGAAGGACCACCCACTCTAGGATGTGTCTCTGCAATGCTTATGACCATCTTTCTAACGAAGAAGGGCATTATTTCTCACATGTCGGTAAGAAAGAAAGATGTCAGCAATAATCCTCCATACGAGATTGTTTTCATGGTCATTTTGGGTTGTTTTGTTTCCACATTTTCTTCTTCTTTTGTTGTAAGACGCCACTATAAGGTTTGCAATTCATGTATCCTAATCAATGACTCACGGAAAGGGTTGTCTCAATAGTGTAATGTCCAGGAAAATAATATGTTTAGGTGGGCAACTTACC
This sequence comes from Avena sativa, assembly GCA_916181665.1. Classification (NCBI taxonomy): domain Eukaryota; kingdom Viridiplantae; phylum Streptophyta; class Magnoliopsida; order Poales; family Poaceae; genus Avena; species Avena sativa. Next base: position 385,838,618 of record OV702297.1, on the reverse strand, counting down.
CCTATTGATGCTTAAAAAAATAAAATAAAATATCTTGTTCACCAAAATGATGGCGAAAGTACAAGCCTTTCAAACTGATATCTTAGTTAGTTCTACACGACCATATGTAAGTTGTCGGTAAGAGCTCGGTGTTGGATTTCACAGTAGAAGAAAGCCAGTACGTAAAAGGCTAAAAGCTTCTTACGCGTTGAACTGACACGCTATTTTATTTTCAAGTTGCTTCTCATCCCTGTTTTTTCTGTCCTAGTCATACTTTTACTCTTCTAATTGTGCTATATGCTTTGCGTAACATGCATATGCATGCCTACTGGCTGGCTCGAGACCGACATGCATGGTTGGGCATCAGATCAGAACCAATCCAGCACTGATGTTGCACCAGAAGCACTAGTCCCATAGCATGATAGGCATGTTGGGTGCAAGTGCAGACACCGCCAAAATCCTCAGTTTGATAGTGCTACTACTTGAGAGTTCCAGATCAAGAATTAGCTACATTCGCCTGTTTGGAGGGTATACATCCAGCTTCTCCAGAAAGTCGCAGAAACATGCTTTGCAGATAAGAAATGGCTAAGCATCTCGATGAAAAAAAATACTCCCTCCGACCCATATTAGTTGACTTGGATTTGTTAAAATTTGGATGAATCTATATACTAAATAGTGTCTAGATCCATCCAAATCTAGACAAATTTGAGTCAACTAATATGGATCGGAGGAGTATTTCTTTCAATAGTGATTGGCTTCTCTATCATCGGATCCTCTTGCAGGCTGAGGCGTTGATTAGCTCAAAAAATATTTTGTTGATAGATTCTGTTTGGTTAATTAGACTTCAAACTGTAGTATTTACTATCTCAACAACGTTACGAAGCTTCCATTTTAAAACAAAATAAGTACCAACTACCATTACCGGAAAACCGTATGCTTTCAAAGACAAAGCACGACAGAAAAAGAGCCCTGAAAGTACCATATTAAAACAAAGAGCTTCTCAACATTCCCTCTTTTCCGCTGATTACGAGCCACAGGTTTGTCCTGGGGGCATGACAGCGAGCTAAATGCCCAAACTCAGCATTCAGCAGTCAGCACACACGCACGCACGCACGCACGCACGCGCACACACACACACAGAAAATCAAGTTGCCGACATATCCACAAGGTTTCGCCATCATCCTATTGCATCATTTAGTCAGCACATGCCTCCCCACACAAGCTTAATGTTTATCTCTGTGTTTTTTTTGCTTAACTTTTGCAAAAGATGAAGCTTGGATGTGGAAAGAAACCTAATAAAAAAGTTACTTCCTCGACCCATATTAGTTGACTCAAATTTGTCTAGATTTGAATGAATCTAGACACTATTTAGCATATAGGTTCATGCAAATTTTAACAAATCCAAGTCAACTAATATGGGCCGGAGGGAGTACAAGAAGTTAATTAGCTAGAACCCTAGAACAAAAGGTCAGTCAGACTCTCATGTTAATTTGTCCACCACTAAATCTGCCGAGAGGAGATATGCTAGTAAATGTGATGTGAGTAAAAGTAATCCACTATATTGCTTACAAGTTATAGCACTGTGCTAGCTTGTTGTCTCTCAAGAGCTTGGCGCGTCAGTGGGAGTTGATAGGCGGGAGTGCTCACAAGAAGGTCGGCAATTATATTCCCCTATGAGATTTTGGAAAATCGAATGAAAGGATTTCATTGTGCGTTATTGGGAATCAGTACCTAGCTTGTCCAACTGATATGGCACAGGGGACAGGGCTAGCTGTTCCTTGTAAATTGTAATGCACCACATGAACATCTCGTACTCATACGTACACACAGACAGCCAGGGCAGACAGGGATTAGTTCGTATAGGCTAATACTCCCAACGACTTCAGATTTATTTTTAGATTTTTATTTATTATGCTTCACGTAAGCCGGCGTCCAGTCCGTCGCCCAGCTCATCCAGTCCACCTCCAACCAACAGAATTCCTGGAGGCACATTTCTGGTCGCGCATTTTTTTCTCGGGCAAATCGGATTGGAGTACCAGTACATTCTTTGCGGCGTGCGCCGTGCCGTCCCGTCCCGACCAACCGAAAGAATGAGGTTCCTTGCTGATGCGCAGATGGACGACGGCGCCATGCCGCGGTCCCGATCGAGCGAGCGGGATAGCCGGCCAGCTGGACGATCGACGGGCATGGGCCGTTCGATCCAACCTTTTGCGTCGGCCGCAGACTGCGTGCTCCGTAATGGCGTGCCCATGCCCGATACAATCACGGCGTCTCCATCGCCGACGGGCTGCCTCCGATATCCCGCGGCGCGGACAGAGGACACGAGGGAACATGGTGGGGGACGAAGAAGAAGTCCGTGAGGGTAGATGCTAGCTGTGCTGGGGCGGCCACATGGAGGTGGGCCACTCCTTCGGCCTGATCGAGCCTATAAATTGCCTCCAAGCTGGCCTGATTCTTCCATTCACTGCATTCACCTGTAACACAAGCTAGCACGCACAAGAAGAGTACTCCAAGAAGAAACGGTCACGTAGACCGCTAGCTCGATTGTCCAGTCCGAGAGTGACCAGAGGAGCAGAAAGAGAGAAACATGGCATCGACATTGTCATTCCCGATCATCGACATGGGGCTGCTGAGCGGGGAGGAGCGGCCCGCGGCCATGGACCTTCTCCACAACGCATGCGAGAACTGGGGATTCTTCCAGGTAAATACATGTCCTCGCGTGTGGATCAAGAAGGCTGCGTAAAAATTTCGTGACGATATCTTGCTTTGTTATACTGCGATTCTCGCGTGCAGGTTCTGAACCACGGCATCTCGACGGAGCTGATGGACGAGGTGGAGAGGATGACCAAGGGGCACTACAAGAGGGCGCGCGAGCAGAGGTTCCTCGAGTTCGCCAGCAAGGCGCTGCTGCCGCAGGAGGAGGGCGGCGGCAAGCAGGCGGCGGAGAACCTGGACTGGGAGAGCACCTTCTTCGTGCGCCACCTCCCGGAGCCCAACATCAATGACATCCCCGACCTCGACGACGACTACCGCCGCGCGATGAGGCAGTTCGCGGCGGAGCTGGAGATGCTGGCGGAGCGGCTGCTGGACCTGCTCTGCGAGAACCTCGGCCTAGAGAGAGGGTACCTGGCGCGGGCGTTCCGCGGCAGCTCCAAGGGCGGCGTGCCCACCTTCGGCACCAAGGTGAGCAGCTACCCGCCGTGCCCGCGGCCGGACCTCGTGAAAGGCCTCCGCGCGCACACCGACGCCGGCGGCATCATCCTGCTCTTCCAGGACGCCCGCGTCGGCGGGCTGCAGCTGCTCAAGGACGGCGAGTGGGTCGACGTGCCTCCCACGCGCCACTCCATCGTCGTCAACCTCGGCGACCAGCTGGAGGTGATCACCAACGGCAGGTACAAGAGCGTGGTCCACCGGGTGGTGGCCCAGACCGACGGCAACCGGATGTCCATCGCCTCCTTCTACAACCCGGCCAGCGACGCCGTCATCTTCCCGGCGCCGGCGCTGGCGGGGGAGATGGAGGCCGGCGGAACGTACCCCAAGTTCGTGTTCGAGGACTACATGAAGCTGTACGTGCGGCACAAGTTCGAGGACAAGGAGCCCAGGTTCGAGGCCTTCAAGTCCATGGAGAGCCAGAGCGCCAACCTCATCGCTATTGCATAATAATGGACACACTCACACACACATCCATCCAAAAGACCAAAAGAGCATCGTGATATATAGTTCCGGTACGCCTACCCTAGCACACTGCAGTGAGCATGTGCGCTATGCATGGCCTGCTCTTCTCGATCTGAATAAAGCTTAGCTATGTCGTCTTAGACAGGAATATTGGATTGCTAGAGCTAGTTAATTGGCGTGGGATGTCCAATTCATACGGTCATGTGTTTGTCACGATCACTCCCTTTTTTCTGTGTGTTTGCTAGCTAGCTAATTGATGTATTCCTTTTGATGTACTCCATGAGTACTACCATGATAAGCTATTAAAAACGGTTTTCAAATTAGTAGCATAAAGCGTTTGATCAATAAAGGAATAGCATAGAGCGTAATCAACTCCTTGGTGGGTTTTTGACATTGGGAATAAAACTAGGTCAGAGTTACTACCTCGGTGCATAAACCCTAGGCGATGGGGGCCGATGGGGTTTAGGCGCCGGCGGCGGCGCGCTCCCCTTAGTCCGGGCTCTGCTCATGCCCCACGTCGGGGCTAGGGCGGCCAGGAGGACGTTCTGGGCACTTGACAAGCTCCAAGACGATGAGGACGGCTTCAGAGCGAGCGAGAAAGAGGCGGGGTCGCATACGAGCCCCATGACGGCGGGTAAAAAGCCCACTTTTGTAGATTTCATCGAGGCAACGGAGTAGCTAGGGTGCTCGCTCTGTTCCTCTAGGCGGCTGGCCTTCGCGTCGAGGGGGCGTGACTCCAGTTTCCTGCCGGCGAGTGCAGAGTCCGATGGGTGGCCGGGGGTGATGACCCACAAGTATAGGGGGTGTATTGTAGTACTTTCGATAAATAGGAGTGTCGATCCCAACAAGGAGCAGAAGGTGTTGAACAGTGGTATGGAGCAGGAAATCCCTGTGAATACTAAACAAACGGATTTTTAGTGGTTTTCTGACAAGACAACAAAACAAGGAGCAAGTAACAGAAGTAACGAACAAACGAAGCAAGTGGCCCAATCCTTTCTTAGCAAAGGACAAGCCAGTGGAAATACTTATAAGGACCAAACGTTTTCGAGGACACATGGGAATTCTGTCAAGTGCTTTCACTTCAAATAGCTGAGTACTCTTCGCTGGTGTTCGTAAGTGTTGTGTGGGTGAACCTGTGCTAACATACCGCCCTTCCTAGGACTAATACATATTTGTGATTAAATCCCCTGCAAACATCCGTAACTACAGGAAAGTAATTAAGTTATAAATCTAACCACGGCCTTAAACTCTGAGATCCTACGCTCCCTTGTTCAAAGGTGTCCTAACGGGGGTTCAGGTTTCTGTCGCTCCGGCAACCCCGCGATTAGTAGCCAAATACACAATGCATTCCCCTAGGCCCATAAATAGTGAAGTATCATGTAGTCGACGTTCACATGACACCACTAGAAGAATAGCACCACAACTTAAATACTAAACCATTGAATAATAACTTATCACAGATTCACTACTAACAACATGACTTCTCCCATGTCCTCAAGAACTAAACAAACTACTCACAAGACATCATATGGATCAAGATCAAAGATGATATAATAATGGATAACAATCTGAACATAAACAATAATCCAATGGTTCCACTCACAAGCATCAACTACAATAGTAATCAACACCGGAAAAGTTTCCCCTAAGAACTAAAGAAATATCCAACACAATTGTTACAGCGGGACAGAGTGGTGGTGATGGTGCTGGTGGAGATGATGGTGTGGATGATGATGATCCCGATGAAGCCTAGCTTGATGACGGTGTTGATGGCGATGGTCTCCCTCTCCGGGGAGGAATTCCCCCGGCAGAAATCTGTCTACCGGAGAGATCTTTCTCTCTCGGTGTTTTCCGCCCCTAGAGGCGGCGGAAATCTATCTGTGGTCGCTCCCCGAGCCTTAGGGTTTCGAAAAGAAGATATAGGCTAAGGGGCGGAGTCGGAGGCCGGGCAGGTGGGCCACACCTGCCCTAGGCGCGGGGTCAGGTGGGCCAAAGCGCCTAGGGGGTGTGGGCCCCCTGAGGCCCATCTCCGTCCCTCCTTCTGGCTTCCTTCGTCCTCTGGTAAAATAATAACTTTTCGATTTTCAAAAGTCAATATCCCTTTTTGAGCTTGCCCTGTGAATCCAGGTGCTTTTTCGGCAATGAATTCCGTTTTCTCCGTTTTCCTCTCAGGTGCAGATGAATAAGAAATGTGATGTTATATGTTTCCATATTTTTCTGGTATTTTTCTGATCTTCGTGAAATTGCACCGAAACGCCTTCTTTTCCATCAGAATCCAGACTCCGACAGTCCATCCTCCAGGAATCATCCAACATGCATAAACAGATGAAAAGCCATAAGCAATACGTCATAATAAGACACATATCAATGAATAGAGGTAAATTATGATATAGAAAGGTGATGCAAATTGGGCGTATCAGGGGGCTGCACGGCGCTGGGGCGGCGTGGTGCGAGGGGCTTAGGCGGCTCGGCGCTCGACGCGAGCTTGACCGCCATGGCCGGTCTAAAGGACGGGCGTGGGCGGCTGCGGAAGTGGCGCATAGTCATGCCGAAGGAGGTGCAACAAGGGACGACGGTGGAGGGCGCCTCCACCGCCTCAAGCAGGGCAAATGAGATGGAATCGGGACCGTGTGGGCCAACGTGGAGGTCTGGGCAATTCCGGCTAATGGGATGGGGATCGTCCTCTCCTAGGAGGAGGCTCGCCACGCTCGGGACTAGGCCGTTTCGTTACCCTTTTCCGTGTTGGCCCAAGTGCAAATCCTGAAGCCCACCTTGAAGCTAGGATGGCTCTGGATCCCCAAAGGCTCGCGGGACCTAGGCCTATGGTTCCCAGCGCGTGTGGACGAGATAAAGCGGCAAGGTTGCTCTGCCCACACCGTCATTCCCACTCATGCTCCTCCCCCTCTCGATTTCCTTTGCTCAGGCGGTGAGGATGGATCCGAGGGGCCACCATGCCGGCAATAAGAAACATATATGGACGAAAGGGCGGGGTCGGACGCGAGGCAACCGCAACAGCATCAGCCGCAACAACACCTTCAGCCGGACGTGGCACCGGGTCGACAATAGCAACATGGGCGACCGACGGCGCGATGGGTGCCTAGAACCAACATCAACCTTTGCAGCAGGGGCAGCTACATGCGGCGGGGCTAGGTAGCTGTAGCAGCAAGAGGAAGCACTGTGCAACCACGCGCTCACAAGAGGATGACCGTGAGGCGCAAGGTGGGGAAACGGTAGGGGCCCTCCCCATGTGCCTCCACCATGGTGGATGGCGAGAGAGAAGAAGAGGTAGGTGGTTTGGCGCGCGATGGTGGTGGACGATCCCCAACCTCCAGGAACCGACCAAGTAGGGGACGTGGGTCAGAGGTGGTGACGGCAAGCAGTCTTAGCCGCTTGGTCGCCTTGACCATATCCACGACATGCATAGGTTTCACGACATCGCGGGAGAAGGAGGCGGGGGCCTCCAAAGTGGAGTGCTTCAAGTGTGGCAGACTGAGACACTTCTAGGGGGCGTGCAAAGCCCCCACGTTGTGCGTCATACGGATTGTGTGAACATGGGTACCAAACCAACCCTCCGCATCCTAGGCCAGGCCATAGTGTGCGAGGGTTTCTTCTCGCTTGACTTGAGGATGGCACACAAGGCTCTCATCTCCTTCAAGGACAAACCTCTGTCGGCGACTGAGCTTGACAGAGAACTTCACTACTTGGTTGAGGCCGAGTGGGACTGGCAGGTGAATGCCAACAAGATGGGGGAATTTTCGCTGGTATTTCGCTCCCAAGACACCCTGTGCTTGAGCATGCACAATGGTAGACTGTACCTATCTCTTAGTGGCATGAAAGACAACATACAGCTACCTGCTTCTGACCTTGCGCCTACAGAGATGCTCGAGGAGGTGTGGATCCATCTCACTAGAGGGTCAAGGAAGCTCCACCGCACAGACATGCTGACTGTCCGGATGAGGATGTTGGGGAATCCCATTGCGATGTACAAAGAGTCCCTTCGTGGGCGTCAGCCTATGCAGATGCTTGTGGCTTGTGGGAACCCAGACAAACTCAAGGGAGCAATGCAGCTCTTCCTTAAGAATCTGGGGTACAACATCTGTGTGTACCAACATGTTGAGACTCCAAGTGTAGAGTGCTGTAGCAAGCGTCTTTTTTCCACAAGTGTGACTCGAGGACTTATAGAATTCTTGGAGAATTGGATTAGAGACTTCTTTTGTTTCCTTCATCAAGCAACCTACAAAACAAATAAGATGTCTTGTGTCCCAACTCCACCGTGTGGTTGTCAAGCACAAGGTTTTATATTAGTAAAACTGAAATAAAGTATAAATAAAATAAAAGAAAAAAACAATCTATAACTAGACAAGAAAGTAAAAACAATAAGGTAAAGGTTTTTTGGGTTTTTTTTGTTTGTGTGTGCTAATAGTAAAAATATTTTTGTGGTTTTGGGATTTAATTTTTACAGCAAGTATAAAAGCAATGAAAGTAATAAAGGTTATGTGTCTTATAATAAAAGATAGACCGGGGTTTCATAGGTTCACTTGTCTACTCTCTCGTATGGTGACATAGAACAAATAAATAAGCAATAATGTATTGATAAGAAAATTTATTATATGTACGATAAGCATTTATATAGGCATCACGTCCTATCATAAAGATGGTGCAACACATATTGAGGTAATCTTACTCTTCGATTGGGATCGAGGGAATACTTTGTCTGACACTGATTACCCTTGAGGATTATATTGGGCCGGTGGCCGCTGGATTGAGCAATTGACTTATATTTGTGTTGTGTTTTTTACGTGTGTTTATCGTGTTCTTCGTGTGATGTCGTTCGTCCCTACCATGTTTCTATTTCCCCAGCGATTCCCAGGATTCTCCCCAAGAAACCATGAAATATCATTCCATCACCGGGTCTAACCCACAACATATTGACATCAGAGCCTAACGTTTCTCACAGATTTCTCTTCATTTTGGTCTTTTCACCAAAAAAATTAAAATTTCCTAAAAAATACCCCCAATTTGGAACATGTATCGTTCTCTTGATCCGGTGAGTTCTAAGTGGTTTTGGTCCATGGATTTCATGCATTAGGTTCTGATACATGCTTCTTTTCATTTTCTAGCCTCAATTTGGTCAATTTCATGCCGAATCAACATATCAGGGTTCTTGGTGTTTGTCATGAACTTGATCCGGTTTCAATACGGCCAGCCGGTTCACTAGCCAAACCAAACCTGCTAGCCATGTGGCGGGCTGGTTCACCTGCCAAATGGTCCGGCGCCAGCCCCGGTGCTCCCGATTTCACCGACGATTTTATCTTTACCAATTTTGAATTTTTTTCTTTGTTGTTTGTGTTTCATGTGCATGTATTGGCACTAAAAAAAGCTTCCCCATCATCAATCCTAGTTGATTATACATAACTATTGGATATATGATCTTTCTACAACGAATTCATCTTAATTAAGTTGTTAGGGGCAAAATTGGGTGGAAATCACAAACCCAAACTTTGGCTACATCGACTCGGTGTCTACATAATTTTTGTATGGGCACTACATCGATCTTATGAGTTGGATTATTGCCATGTATATGGGATGTTGCAATCACAGTTAACAAGGATTTTTTTTGCTCTTATTACTCAAAACTTGTGTCAATGAGCTAAATTTTAATACCTTTTCACCCCATGCCATGCTCAGATTTCATAACATCAAAACTAAATTGCGCCTGTCATGTGCCCTATCTGTATGTCGTGCGCATGCTGCCTTTTTCGGTATTCATATTTCCCAGTATTAATAGCAACTCTAAGGGATCCCATAAACCAGACCGGCCCGTAGAAGTCCGGCGCGTTTACAGTTTGCAGTTTTTTTTCAAACGGATCATATCAGATCCCGTACTTTGGCCCTGCCCATAAAACTTTTTCGAGCGGCTCGGAGACCCGCTCCCGCAGCCGTTATATGTACCGGTCGGTGCGGCATTGCGGGGCATGACCCAGACTTTTTATCACAGTCGCATCCCCTCCTCCGCCGCTCCGCCGACACGACTTAGCCCGTCTGTTGACCAAATCTACGAGATCGACCGATAGATCCATCCTCCCCACCTCACAATGTGTCTGAGGCGTGAATCAAATGGAGTGGGGGCAGCCGAAGCGGAGGCGGCGAAATCTCCCATAATGGCAGATTATCCCGTGGGTCGGGCAACCTCCCCGTTGAGGAGTGCAAACGCCTCGTGCGCTCGGAGAGGGTGAGGAAGAGCGCGACCCAAGATGTGGAGATCGACTCGTTAATAACTTAAATAAGACCTCATTGAGGTTTGGTGAAAATGGAGTGGTGAACAAAATAATTGATTTGCTATGTTTTCTATTTGGGTTTCTATAAACTTTGTGATGTGCTTCATTGAAATTGTGTTTCGTTGATGAACATTGTGTTAATTATTTTTAATAATTGTTTCATATTATTCGGATTTTATTTTTCTAAAATTTAACTTTATTATTGAGTGATTCATACTACATATGCATAAAAAATAAGTAGATGCTCCCCACTCGAGTTTTGCATGCCGGTTATAGAAAGGCTTGGAAAGCAGTTTTTTGGATTGCTAAACCCTTTATCTCCTCTTCCCGTAACCCGTTTAGCTTTCTAAAATATACCAATGCTCTTGAAGATGCTCTAAGGGTGGGCAAATAAGTTACTCCTACTTGAGATGCGTAGCATCAGAATTTATCAATTGCGACAAACGCCGGAATTTTTTGATAGACTTCAGAAAAGCTATTGTTCGACCTGAAGCCGACCCTGTCTCTCGTGACCTCGTCGTCCCCTGCGGGTGATAGGGCCGCGGCGCCAACTCCCTCTCCTCCAGCACCTCACCTCCCCTTCTCTTCTGCCATCATCGGTGTGCGTGTCGCCGGGCAAGGCCCGGCCGGCGCCGACGGCGGCATACCTCCTGATACGTCGGAAACGTATCTATAACTTTTTATGCTCCATGCTTGTTTAGTATCTACTTTGCTTTGCTTGTCTACACTTTGAGGTGCTTTTTACATGTTCTCTGAACTAACCTATTAACAAGTTGCCATAGTGCCAGTTGCCTGTTTTCTGCTGTTTTGGTTCCAGAAAAGTTAGTAAATAAATATTCTTGGAATTGGACGGGAAAAACATCAAAGTTAATTACTTTCCGTGGGGAACAAGAATCCAGAAGACGATATGAAGACGCAAGCCAGGGCGCCTAGACCCCCCTAGGCGCGGGTGGGCCCTGCCCCGCGCCTGGGTAGGGTTTGGGGCCTCTGGCCACCTCCTCGGCCTCCCCCTTCGCCTATAAGAAGCCCCCCGATGCAAAACCCTAAGTACCCGATCAAATATCCATGAAACCGTCTATAGCCGCTGCCACCATCGTCCCTAGATCGGGGGGGATCTGAAGTTCTTCCCGACACTCTGCTGGAGGGGAGATCTTCCCGGAGGCCTTCTCTCCGATATGATGCGTGAGTAGTTCCACCTTGGACTATGGGTCCATGTAGTAGCTAGATGGTTGTATCTCCTCCTTTGTGCTTTCATGTATAGATCTTGTGAGCTCTGTTCATGATCAAGATCTAATCTATTTGTAATCATGCATGTTTTGTTTGTGGGGATCCGATGGATATTGAGATTATTATGTTGGTTTGATTAATGGTTTTGTCTTTATGATTCTATCATGTCTGTGTTGTTTGTGATCTTGCATGCTCTCCGTTGTTAGTAGCTATCTTGGCCAAGTAGTTGCTAGTGACTCCAATAAGGGGTATTTATGCTCGATAGTGGGTTCATGCCTCTAGTTTCCAAGGAAAGTGACAATAATCTCTTCGATTGTAGATGTGTTGTTGCTACTAGGGACAAAACAACGGTCTCTTGTTCATGGAACAAGTGGATTGTTTACCTTACACACTTTGCTTAAAGCAGTTGTCTGTTGCTTGCAACTTAATACTGGAGGGGGTTCGGATGATAACCTGAAGGTGGACTTCTAGTCATAGATGCAGTTGGATGGCGGTCTATGTATCTTGTTGTATTGACCAATCGAATATCATAGAATCTTTTTGACTAGTAATTGCATTGTTATGCCTTGCTCAGTTCATGTCAATTTCCCTGTTGTAATTTGTTTACCCTTCATGCCATGTTGTTTATCTAAGGAGAGCACATCTAGTGAACTATGGACCCCGGTCCAATCTTTACCATTGATACATCTTCCATTGTTACTTGTTTACTTGCTGCAAACTGTAGGGTTCACAGCATAGAAAACAAAAAAATTCCTACGATGGGAACAACTATGTACCAAGATCTATCTACTAGATACAAACAACGGGCGGATGTATATCCGTAGATAACATACCCTTGAAGACCGACAAAGCTTAACGAGTTAAACTCGTGGTTAATGTAGACGATCTCTTGCCGATCTCAAGATCGAGAGGAAGTCCTAGCGCCGCAAATCAGCAGCGCATCCGTGCTCGCACACACTTCAGAGGCACCGAGAAACCTCCGCATCCTCGCTCCAGCGATGCAACGGAAGCACAACTCTTTCTTGCCGAATAGCCACCGGGAACATGTATATCGCTAGTCCGAGTCCATGGGGGATAAATTCTAGAGGGGGAGAGAGATCCTTCACGAGGAGGTGTGAGTGAGAAGTGCGGAGGGGGGTGCCTTTTATAGGAGAGGGGGAACCCCAAGGGGGTGGCCGGCGCATGGGGCTGCCCCTTGCCCTCCCCTTTTCATGTGGGTGGACACTCCACTCACAAAATTCCTTTATGTTCCCTCCACTCAAAATCCCACTCAAACTTGCAATTAAATTTCCACCAAATTTAATGCAAACTCTCACTAAATAAAACTCTTTTTATTTATTCAGAATTTTGTCAATTACTTTAATGACAAACATTCACATATAACCCCTTGCTAGAATTCTATTTCACATGCAAAAACACTTTCTGCAACTTCACCCGAAAACCTGTTTCGGTATCTAGTGAAATAAATTCATGTGCTTGTTATTCTTTCCGGCATGAAACTTTTGCTCCAATTGGATGTCGGTGTCTCTTAAGTGTGTCACCCTACGGTTCGCGAATAATGCGGACATGATCGAGACCCCTCTCGGATCAATAATCGGAAGCGGGATCTGGAGACCCATACTGACTCCCACACATTCAACGATGACTTTCTTGTGATCGTCGGAACCTTTTACGCTAGTATCTTAATCCCTTTGTTTCGCGATATATTACATGTCCAAGATTCGATCACCGGTATATCCATACCTAGTTTGATCTCGTTACTGACATGCACTCTTTTCTCGTTCCCGTGATATAACATTCTAGTGATCAAATCACTTGCTTGCAAGCTAACCAATGTGATATCACCGAGAGGGCCCAGAGTATATTTATCCGTCATCGGGATGAACAAATTCCACTCTCGATCCATGGGCCTCAACATAACACTTTATTAGTTCTGAACCCATCTTTATAATCACCCTGTTACGGTGTGACGTTTGATGTTATCAAGAAACTCTTTCGGTGTTAGTGATTTACATGATCTCATGGTCTAAGGATTAGGATCACTTCGTAAGTTGTTATAGCAATATAAACTCAGTGACTTTGATCGTAATGCTATACTTCGGATGAATGTTCATCACACCATTACACTAATGTTGTGATCCCGTTATTAACAACATCCAATGTCCATGATCAGGAAACCTTGATCATCTTGTTAATCAACGAGCTAGTTTATGAGAGAGGCATAACTAGGAACTTTCTGTTTGTTTATTAAACACACATGTATTAACGTTTCTGTATTAATACAATTATAGCATGCAAAATAAACATCTATCATATACTTGGAATATACATAATAAACACTTTATTATTGCCTCTCAGGGCATATTCCCTTTAGTCTCCCACTTGCACTAGAGACAATAATCTAGTTACATAGCGATGAATCTAACACCCATGGAGTTCTGGTGTTGATCATGTTTTGCTCTAGGGAGAGTTTTAGTCAACGGCTCTGCTACATTGAGATCTGTGTGTACTTTACAAATCTTTATATCTCCATCCTTGACATGATTGCTGATGGAGTGAAATCGGCGCTTAATATGCTTGGAATTCTCGTGAGACCTTGGTTCTTTGGCATTGGCAATGGCACCATTGTTGTCACAATAGATCAACATTGGTTCCAACGCGCTTGCAACCACACCTAGTTCGGATATGAACTCCTTCATCCAAACCACTTCCTGAGCCGCTTCCGAAGCAACAACATATTCGGCCTCTGTTGTTGATCCCGCCACCACAGGTTGTTTGGAACTCCTCCAACTAACCGCTCCGCCATTCATGAGAAATACGTATCCGGATTGAGACTTAGAGTCATCCAGGTCGGTGTCAAAGCTTGCGTCAATATAACACTTAGCGACGAGATCTTCTTCACCTCCGTACACAAGAAACATATGCTTAGTTCTTCGTAAGTACTTAAGGATATTCTTGACCGCTATCCAGTGTTTCGAACCTGGATCCGATTGGTACCTACTAGTCAAACTAATAGCATGTGCCACATCCGGTATTGTACATAGCATGGTGTACATTATAGATCCTATGGCTGAAGCATAGGGGACTTTGTCCATTATCTCTCTTTCTTCTGCCGTAGCCGGACTTTGAGTCTTACTCAATGTCTTGCCTTGCAACATAGGTAATAACCCCTTCTTACTTCCATCCAGTTTAAACTTCTTTAAAATCTTATCAAGGTATGTACTTTGCGATAGCCCTATTAGGCGCCTAGATCTATCTCTATAGATCTTTATGCCTAATATGTATGACGCTTCACCTAGGTCCTTCATTGAAAATTTGCTGTTTAGATAACTTTTAACACTGTTTAAAAGATCTATATCATTTCCGATCAATAATATGTCATCCACATATAATATAAGAAATGCCACATTGCTCCCACTCACTTGTAAATACAAGCTTCTCCATAAGTTTGGACAAATCCAAACTCTTTGATCACCTCATCAAAGCGGAGATTCCAACTTCGTGATGCTTGCTTCAATCCATAGATGGATCGCTGAAGCTTGCACACCTTGTTAGCATCCTTAGGATCGACAAAACCCTTTGGTTGTATCATATACAACTCTTCTTCAATATTACCATTGAGAAACGCGGTTTTGACATCCATTTGCCATATTTCATAATCAAAATATGCAGCAATTGCTAACATAATCCTAACTGACTTTAGCATTGCTACGGGAGAGAATGTCTCATCGTAGTCAACTCCTTGAATTTGTAGAAACCCCTTTGCGACAAGTCGAGCTTTATAGACTGTCACATTACCATCAGCATGAGTTTTCCTTTTGAAAATCCATTTGTTCTCCACGGCCTTTCGGTCGTGAGGTAATTCCACCAAGTTCCAAACTTGATTTTCATACATGGATTCCATCTCGGATTTCATGGCTTCTAACCATTTGTTGGAATCTGGGCTCATCATCGCTTCTTCATACGTCGCAGGGTCATCAATTTCATCAACCATGAAATTCATAACAGGGTTTCCGTACAGCTCGGGAGCTGCACACGTCCTGCTAGACCTGCGAGGTTCGGTAGTACTCTCTTTCGGAGTTTCATGATCATTATCATTAGTTCCCTCTTCAACAGGTGAAGCCAACTCCGGAACAACTTCTGGCGCTGTGCTACTCGCCATACTTTGAAGAGAATGTTCAATAACCTCTTCGAGTTCTACCTTCCGACTACTCACACCTTTCATGAGAAACTCTTTCTCTAGAAAGGATCCATTCTTGGCAACAAAAACCTTGCCCTCGGATCTGTGATAGAAGGAATACCCAATTGTTTCCTTAGGGTATCCTATGAAGGCGCATTTTTCCGCTTTGGGCTCGAGTTTATCCGGTTGAAGTTTCTTCACATAAACATCGCATCCCCAAACTTTAAGAAATGACAGCTTAGGTTTGTTTCCAAACCACAATTCATACGGTGTCTTTTCAACGGATTTAGATGGTGCCCGATTTAAAGTGAATGCAACAGTTTCTAGTGCATAACCCCAAAATGACAACGGCAAGTCCGTCAGAGACATCATAGATCGAACCATATCCATTAAAGTATGATTACAACGTTCCGACACACCATTTCGCTGTGGTGTTCCGGCAGGTGTGAGTTGTGAAACAATTCCACACTCTTTCATATGAGTGCTAAACTCGTAACTTAGATACTCACCTCCACGGTCGGACTGTAGAAATTTGATCTTTCTATTACGATGATTTTCCACTTCATTCTGAAATTCCTTGAACTTTTCAAAGGTTTCAGACTTGTGTTTCATCACGTAGATATAACTGTATCTACTCAAATCATCTGTGAAAGTAACAAAATAATGATATCCACCTCGCGCCGACACACTCATTGGACCACATACATCAGAATGTATGATTTCCAATAAATCTGTCGCCCGTTCCATTGAACCGGAAAACGGCGTTCTAGTCATCTTGCCCATAAGGCATGGCTCACATGTATCAAATGATTCAAAATCAAGTGATTCCAAAAGTCCATCTGAATGGAGCTTCTTCATGCGTTTAACGCCAATATGACCTAGACGGCAGTGCCACATATATGCAGATATATCATCATTAAGTTTAATCCTTTTAGCATTAACATTATGATATGTGTAACATTATTAGCGAGATCCAAAAGAAATAAACCATTCATCATCAGTGCATGACCATAAAAGATTTCATTCATATAAATAGAACAACCATTGTTCTCGGATTTAAATGAATAACCACTTCGCATCAAACACGATCCAGATACAATGTTCATGCTCAGTGCAGGCACCACATAACAATTATTCAAGTTTATTAGTAATCCCGACGGCAAGTGGAGAGGTAGCGTTCCAACGGCGATCACATCAACGCTTGATCCATTGCCGACATGCATCTTGACCTCACCCCTTGCTAGCGGTCGCTTGTTCCGCATCCCCTGATTCGATTTACAAATATTAGCAACTGAACCGGTATCAAATACCCAGGTGCTACTGCGAGCACTAGTCAAGTACACATCAATAACATGTATATCATATATACCTTTGTTTGCCTTGTCGGCCTTCTTGTCTGCCAAATACTTGGGGCAGTTGCGTTTCCAGTGGCCAGTCCCCTTACAATAGTAGCACTTGGTATCAGACTTAGGGCCAACTCGGGGTTTCTTTTTAGGCACGGCAACCGGCTTGCCGCCCTTACTTCCCTTCCGTTTTCCCTTCTTGTCTTTCTTGAAACCAGTGTTCCTATTGATCATCAACACTTGATGTTCCTTTTTGATCTCCACTTCTGCAGTTTTAAGCATTGACAGAAGCTCGGGGAGAGACTTCTTCATGCCTTGCATATTATAGTTCATCACAAAGCTCTTATAGCTAGGTGGCAGAGACTGCAGAACACGATGGATGCCTAAGTCAATGGGAATCGATATTCCCAAGGACACAAGCTTATCGGCGTAACCTGACATCTTGAGTACATGCTCACTTACGGAGTTGTGCTCTTCCATCATGCAGCTAAAGAACTTTTCTGAAGCTTTGAAGCTCACTACAGCAGCATGTGTGTCGAAAATCATTTTCAACTCACCCATTGTATCAAATGCATTGCCATTTTCGAAACGCTTTCGAAGTTCCGGCTCTAGCCCATACAATATGCCGCAATGAACTAAGTTGTGGTCCTCTTGACGAGTCTGATAGACATTCTTCTCCTTGTCAGGGGCATCCTCAAAAGGTGGGGGGGGGGGGCAAGCGGCACTTCTAGCACATATTGCTTTTGTGCAGCAGAGAGGAGAATCCTCAAATTCATGGCCCATTCGGTAAAGTTGCTACCGTTCGTTGCAAGTTTCTCTTTCTCCATGAACACATTGAAATTAAAAGCAGGTGGTGCCATCTACAATAGAATTTGTAAAGTTTAGACTAAGTTTATGATAGATTGAGTTCAACTAATCCACATTACGAATGAACTCCCACTCAAAAACGACATCCCTCATGTCTTTTTTGGTGATTACATGAACCAAATCCACTACACCAAGTCCGATCATCACGTGAGTCGGTGTAGCTTCAAAGGCGAGCATCAAATGGGCATCATATCTACTATATGACTCATGCTTAACCTTTTGGTCCATGTTCCGAGGCCATGTCTGTACATGCTAGGCTCGCCAAGTAAGAACCTTAGTACTCACATGTGTAACTGTCTTACACCCAAAATATGGTCGTGGATCCAAGAACACCCGATCATCACGTGATGTCTTGAAGCGAAAACATAATCGGTGCATACTAAAGGAAGAACACATTCTTATCTTGATATTTAAATGAGGGATCATCTTATTATGCTAATAAAATGCCAAACAAGCAATATAAGATGCTATCAAACATCACATGTTTATTAGTGGAATGATATGGTTCCCACATATGATCTCTATCATGTGCATCGTGGTATGATCACTATCATACCTTTATGTGTAAGGCCAAGGTCTATGGAACTTACACGTTATGTGTGTTGTAAGAGTATCTTCTCATACTTCTACTTACAACATCACCTTATCATAACACTATCCCAGCAACAATCTAAACTAGACGCCTCTAATTTATCCATTGCAAATTTTACGTGGCTTAGGGATTTCGAAGATAGAACCGTTCATACCTACGAACATGAACCACAACGAGGATAACCAAATTGTTGACAACTCGTTGCAAAATAGATATTGACTATAGTAGGAGAGACAGACACCCGCTAGCCACTTATGCAAACTAGTTGCATGTCAAGCGTGGAACATGTCTCATTTGCGAGGACATGTAAAGTTTGTCCGGGTCGCTTCATCCCACTATGCCACCAATATCCAAAATTACAACTAAGGAGCCACAACATGATCATCATCGCCCACATACTCATATGTGTACTACCCGTGTAAAGCATCTACACATAGATCCGGCTCTGATACCACTGTAGGGTTCGCAACATAAAAAACAAAAAATTTCCTACGATGGGAACAACTATGTACCAAGATCTATCTACTAGATACAAACAACGGGCGGATGTATATCCGTAGAGAAGATACCCTTGAAGACCGACAAAGCTTAACGAGTTAAACTCATGGTTGATGTAGACGATCTCTTGCCGATCTCAAGATCGAGAGGAAGTCCTAGCGCCGCAAATAAGCAGCGCATCCGTGCTCGCACACACGTCCGAGGCACCGAGCAACCTCCGCCTCCTCGCTCCAGTGATGCAGCGGAAGCACAACTCTTTCTTGCCGAATAGCCACCGGGAACATGTATCTCGCTAGTCTGAGACCATGGGGGATAAATTCTAGAGGGGGAGAGAGATCCTTCACGAGGAGGTGTGAGTGAGAAGTGAGGAGGGGCTGCCTTTTATAGGAGAGGGGGAACCCCAAGGGGGTGGCCGGCGCATGGGGTTGCCCCCTTGCCCTCACCTCTTCATGTGGGTGGACACTCCAGTCACAAAATTCCTTTTAATTCCCTCCACTCAAAATCCCACTCAAACTTAAAATTAAATTTCCACCAAATTTAATGCAAACTCTCATTAAATAAAACTCTTTTATTTATTCAGAATTTTGTAAATTACTTTAATGACAAACATTCACATATAACCCCTTGCTAGAATTCTATTTCACATGCAAAAACACTTTCTGCAATTTCACCCGAAAACCTGTTTCGGTATCTAGTGAAATAAATTCTTGCGCTTGTTATTCTTTCCGGCATGAAACTTTTGCTCCAACTGGATATCGGTGTCTCTTGAGTGTGTCACCCTACGGTTCGCGAATAATGCGGACATGATCGAGACCCCTCTCGGATCAATAATCAGAAGCAGGATCTGGAGACCCATACTGACTCCCACACATTCAACGATGACTTTCTTATGATCGTCGGAACCTTTTATCCTAGTATCTTAATCCCTTTGTTTCGCGATATATTACATGTCCGAGATTCGATCATCGGTATCTCCATACCTAGTTTGATCTCGTTACTGACATGCACTCTTTTCTCGTTCCCGTGATATAACATTCTAGTGATCAAATCACTTGCTTGCAAGCTAACCAATGTGATATCACCGAGAGGTCCCAGAGTATATCTATCCATCGTCGGGATGAAAAAATTCCACTCTCGATCCATGGGCCTCAACATAACACTTTATTAGTTCTGAACCTATCTTTATAATCACCCTGTTACGGTGTGACGTTTGATGTTATCAAGAAACTCTTCCGAAGTTAGTGGTTGACATGATCTCATGGTCTAAGGATTAGGATCACTTCGTAAGTTGTTATAGCAATATAAACTCAATGACTTTGATCGTAATGCTATACTTCGAATGAATGTTCATCACACCATTACACTAATGTTGTGATCCCGTTATTAACAACATCCAATGTCCATGATTAGGAAACCTTGATCATCTTGTTAATCAACGAGCTAGTTTATGAGAGAGGCATAACTAGGAACTTTCTATTTGTTTATTAAACACACATGTATTAACGTTTCCGTATTAATACAATTATAGCATGCAAAATAAACATCTATCATATACTTGGAATATACATAATAAACACTTTATTATTGCCTCTTAGGGCATATTCCCTTCACAAACCATTACCTTCCACACCATATGTTTAATCCTTTTTTACAGTAAACCGGTGATCTTGACAACCTCACTGATTCGTTGGGGCAAAGTCTTGAGTTTGTGTTGTGCAGGTCTCCGCGTTGCTTGCAACACCTGTGTGATGTTTTCTTCCTCCTACTGGTTCGATAACCTCGGTTTCTTACTGAGGGAAACTTGCTGCTGTGCTGCTTCACACCTTGCTCTTGGGGTTTCCAATGAAGCGTCCCACGACAAGTGCTGGGCGCCATCAAGCTATTTTCTGGCGCCATTGCCGGGGAGGCTAAGGACGTCTTCACTAGTGGAGTCCTTCACTTCCTTCCTCTTTACTTTGTTTTTAGTTTGCTTTGTTTCTTTTGATTGGTTTTGTTTGTCTCTTTCCAAAAAACCCAAAAAAAATAGTCTAGTTTGGTTTGCTTTCTTTATTCAAAAACACAAAAAAAATAGTTCCTGCTCTAGCTGCTGCTGCTATTTTTGGCTTGCCCACCTTTGCCAAAATGAACTCTGCTGAGAACACCAAGTTGTGTGACTTCACTAGCACCAAAAACAATGATTTCCTTAGCACACCTATTGCTCCACCTGCTCCTGATGCTACCTTTTATGAAATTAAGCCTGCTTTGTTGAATCTTGTGATGAGAGAGCAATTTTCTGGTGAGGGTTCTGATGATCCGGCTGTCCATCTCAATAGCTTTGTTGAACTTTGTGAGATGCAAAAGTATAAGGATGTATATGGAGATATTATTAAGCTCAAGCTTTTTTCTTTCTCCTTGAGAGGAAAAGCTAAAGAATGGTTGCTATCCTTGCCTAAAAATAGTATTGATTCTTGGACTAAGTGCAAAGATGCTTTTATTGGAAAGTACTACCCTCCTGCTAAGATTATATCTATGAGAAGTGACATTATGAAATTTAAACAACTTGATAGTGAACATGTTGCTCCAGCTTGGGAAAGAATGAAATCTTTGGTTAAGAATTGCCCTACTCATGAAATCTTTGGTTAAGAATTACCCTACTCATGGATGATTATCCAGACTTTTTATGCAGGTTTGAACTTATCCTCAAGAAATCTATTGGATTCAGCTGCTGGAGGTACCTTCATGGGCCTCACTTTGGGTGCTACAACAAGGCTCCTTAATAATATGATGGTTAACTACTCTGAATGGCATGTTGAGAGAGCTCCACATGGTAAGAAGGTAAATTCTGTTGAGGAAACTTCCTCTTTGAGTGAAAAGATTGATGTTAGTATGGCTATGCTTGTTAATGGGAAAGCTCCTATAGATCCTAATAGTGTTCCCTTAGCCTCTTTGGTTGCTCAAGAAGAGCAAGTTGATGTGAACTTCATTAGAAACAACAATTTCAACAACAATGCCTATAGGAATAATTTTGGTAGTAACAACAATTATAGGCCTTATCCTCCTAATAATGGCAATTCCTATGGAAACTCCTACAACAATGCTAGAAGTGCCCCCTCTGAACTTGAAGTCATGCTCAAGGACTTTATTAGTAAACAAACCACTTTCAATAAGACTATAGAGGAAACGCTTTTAACTGTTGAGAAAATATATCCTCTTTGTCTGAAGCTCAAACTTCCTTGGTTAATAAAATGGCTGCTAAACCTGAAACTATGGAAAATACCTTTGCTACTGCTCATGCCATACAAGTTACTATTGATGAAAATGTTAGCCTGTTAGATCAACTTCATGCTAGGTGGGAAAGGGAAGCTGAAATTGACATAAACAATAGTGTGTGCACCATCACCACTAACCCACAAGAAGTCCCTATTCCTCCTCCTACTATACCTAAGCCTAATGAGTCTACTACTAGTGATGTTAAGTTTGATTTTGATATAGATGGTTGCAATATTTCTGAAGCGATTATGTTCCTGCAAAAGCTTGCTAGAAGTCTTGATGCTAGTGATATGCATGTTGCTTTCACCAAACACATTACAGATGCTCTTGTTAAGATTAAGGAAGAGAAGCTAAAACACAAAGCTTCTATTCCTAGGAAAGTAGAAGATAGTTGGGAACCCATTATTAATATATAAGTGAATGACTTTGATCTCAAAGCTTCATGTGATATTGGTTCTAGTGTCTATTATGCCTAGGAAGATTTATGATAATGCTAGGAGTATTAATGATGTTCTTATTATGGTTAACAATGCTTATGTCCCTGTTGATTTCTATGTTTTGGATGTTGAATACAATGCTTCTTGTCCTATTACTTTGGGGAGACCTTTTCTTAGAACAGTTGGTGCCATTATTGATATGAAAGAAGGCACCATTAAATATCATTTTCCATCCAAGAAAGGTATTGAACACTTCCCTATGAGGAGAGATAAGTTGCTTTTCGCTCCTCCTTTGAAAGAAAGGTTTGATGTTAATGCTTCTTCATTTGAAAATACTTGATTCTTCTTGCTTCTTGTGCCTAACTTAAAGGCGTTAAAGAAAAGTACTTGTTGGGAGATAACCCAAGAGTTTCCCTGAGTCTTGGAAGTTATTACTTCAGTAATGACCTCTCCTTATCCTTTTTGTTTTATTTTTTTGCCAAGAATGACCTCTAATGAGAGGAAAGTAAGATTTGTGGAGTTGCTGTCCCGAAACAGATTTCTGTCCTCCACCAAAACAATTCGTGAAGAGTCTCCGTAACTCGGATTGAGCTCAAAATTTACAAATAAATCCCCCAGTATGTTATCTAACTTTAGTAAGTTCAACACTTTTTGATTTGAGCAACAGAAGATGTTCGAAAAAATTGGTTTCTGCCTGCTGGTCTGTTTTGACAGATTTCTGCCATTATTTGCATTTGCTTCTTATTGATTCATTTTTGAGTTCTCTTTAGGTGAATTGAGCTTTTTGAAGGAGTTACTACAGTATATTGTGTTTTTAGTGAAAATACTTTTTGTTTCAAAGCTTTGCTAGAGTATTATCTATAGGAGCTTGGGAGGGCGTGGCTTGGGAGGAGGAAGTCCTCCCCCAAGTCGGCCTCCTTGGCCGGCAGGTGGAGGGAGAGGAACTCCTCCCCAAGTAGGTTTCCTACTCTCCCTCCACCAAGCAAACTTGTCGTTTGACTTTTCAAATTGGCGTTTGACTTTCAAACTAGGATTTGATTTCTCCCTTTATTTTGCCCAGCCAAGTGATCTAGCACATGATGCAACCATTCCATATTGTTATGACACATTCATGTACCCTTCCCCTCCGGAGTGTCGGACCTTCCGGACCCTTCTAGAATATTCCTGATGAAAACACCAAAATCATTCCCCAACTCCGAAACATGACTTTCCTTATATGAATATTATTCTCCGGACCATTCCGGATCTCCTCGTTATATACCGTATCCTATCCGAGACTCCGAACAACATTCGGTCTCTTTCTCATCATTCCATAACTACTCAACAACATCGAATCCTTAAGTGTGCCTCCCTACGGTTCGTGAATTATGCAGACATGATCGAGACACTTCTCCGATCAATAACCAATAGAGGAATCTGGAAATTCATATGGCTCCCACATATTTCTACGATTAGTTTGCGATCGAATGAACCACTTACATACGACACCAATTTCCCTTTGTCTCACGATAGTTTACTTATCTGAGGTTTTGATCGTCGATATCTCTGCATACCTAGTTCAACCTCGTTACCGATAAGTACTCTTTTATCGTTCCCGTGATATGTTATCCCTTGTGAGCCAGTCACATGCTTGCAAGCTAATTGGATGACATTCCATCGAGAGGGCCCAGAGTATATCTATCCGTCATATGGATGGACAAATCCCACTCTTGATCCATGTGTCTCAACCCATAATTTCCGAACACTCAATGTCATCTTTATAGCCACCCAGTTACCTGTGGTGTTTGATGTCATCAAAGCATCCTTCTGGTGATGGTGATAAGCATGATCTCATGGTCGAAGGAATTAGGTTACTATGTATCAGAAAGCTTATAGCAATTGAACTATTAAAATGACTTGATCTTTATGCTATGCTTATCTATAGGAGTGTGTCCATCATACCATTCTCCTAATGATATGACTTTGTTATTAACAACATCTCAAATGTTCATGATCAAGAAACCATGATCATCTATTAATTAACAAGCTAGTATTATAAAGAGGCTTTACCAGGGACTCTAATTTAGTTTACAAATCACACAAGTATTAATGTTTTTGGTTAATACTGTTATAGCATGAATGTAAACATTTATCATAAACACAAAGATATAATAATAACTACATTTATTATTGCCTCTAGGGCATATCTCCAACATTGTTTACCTTACACACTTTGCTTAAAGCAGTTGTCTGTTGCTTGCAACTTAATACTGGAGGGGGTTCAGATGATAACCTGAAGGTGGACTTCTAGTCATAGATGTAGTTGGATGGCGATCTATGTATATTTTTGTATTGCCAATCGAATCTCATAGGATCTTTTTGTCCGGTATTGCATTGTTATGCCTTGCTCAGTTCCTGTCAATTGCCCTGCTGTAATTTTGTTACCCTTCATGTCATGTTGTTTATCTAAGAAGAGCATCTCTAGTGAACTATGGACCCCGGTCCAATATTTACCATTGATACATCTTCCACTATTACTTGTTTACTTGCTGCAAACCATTAACTTCCACACAATACGTTTAATACTTTGTTACAGCAAACCGGTGAGCTTGACAACCTCACTGATTCGTTGGGGCAAAGTCTTGACAAACTCACTGATTCGTAGGTTTCCACGTTGCATGCAACACATGTGTGACGTTTCCTTCCTCCTTCTGGTTCGATAACCTCGGTATCTACTGATGGAAGACTTGCTGATGTGCTCATCACACCTTGCTCTTGGGGTTTCCCGACGAAGTGGTTAAGCACCACGCATCAAGATTTTCTGGCGCCGTTGCCGGGGAGGCTAAGGATGTCTTCACAAGGGGAGTCCTTCACTTCTTTTCTCTTTACTTTGTTTTTAGTTTGCTTAGTTTATTTTGCTTGGTTTTTTTTTCCTCTTTTCAAAAACTTCAAAAAAAAATTAGTTTAGTTTGGTTTGCTTTCTTTATTCACCACAAAAAATTTAGTTCCTGCTCTAGTTGCTGCTGCTATTTTTAACTTGCCCACCTTTGCCAAAATGAACTCCGCTGAGAACACCATGTTGCTCCCCAAATTCACCCTGAAAAACCTTTCAATAGGTAGTGGCTCCATAATTGGAAAAGATAATATTGAAGAATTCTTTAATTATGTTAGCAAGCATTAGGATATTGAAGATAAATCTATGGTAGAGCTTGATCTTAATTATGAGATTGCTACAGCTTCTTTAGTTCATATGTTGGAGGCTAGGTTTATTAGCCTTAACCCCATGTTGCAAATTTTGTTCCTAAAACTAAAGAAAGAAAAGAATGCTGAAAAGAGAGAATTTATTCTTGAAACTTTACTAAAAGAGTTCCATGATGTTGCTAGGGAAGCCAAAAAGGTCTTTGAGCATTTTAATATGCTAGGCTCTTGTGTAGATGTTGTGGGTACTTCAGATAAAACCAATCCTATAGAGGAATTTAAGATACCCATACCCTTTAAGCTTGTTGGAATGCATAAGGCCTTTGAAAAGAATTTTGGTTGGATTATTCCTAAAAATCCTTTTGATGAAAGTAGTAAACCAAAAAGAAATGATAAGGGATCCTCCAAGACTCATTTGGATGAGATACCTCTCATAGTTGAAGACTTTGCAAGTATTTACCTAAATTCTTCATTTGAAAATACTTGATTCTTCTTGCTTCTTGTGCCTAACTTAAAGGCGTTAAAGAAAAGTACTTGTTGGGAGATAACCCAAGAGTTTTCTTGAGTTTTGGAAGTTATTACTTCAGTAATGACCTCTCCTTATCCTTTTTGTTTGTTTTTTGTGCCAAGAATAACCTCTAATGAGAGGGAAGTAAGATTTGGGGAGTTGCTGTCCCGAAACAGATTTCTGTCCTCCACCAAAAAATTCGTGAGGAGTCTATGTAACTCGGATTGAGCTCAAAATTTACGAATAAATCCCCCAGTATGTTAGCTAACTTTCGTTAGTTCAACACTTTTTGAATTGAGCAACAGAAGATGTTCAAAAAATCGGTTTCTACTTGCTGGTCTGTTTTGACAGATTTCTGTCATTATTTCCATTTGCTTCTTATTGATTCCTTTTTGAGTTCTCTGTTGGGGAATTGAGATTTTTGAAGGAGTTACTACAGTAGCTTGTGTTTTTAGTGAAAAGTCTTGATGTTCCAAAGATTTGCCTAAAGGTCTGTTATCTAATGAAGATTGTGCGAAGTTTTGTATGAAGGAAAAATTTCAGGTGTAGAGAGAGAATGATGTAATGAGATGAAGAATGGATAAAAGCTCAAGCTTGGGGATGCCACCCCGGTTTCATCCCAAGAAATATCCAAGAGGTACAAGCGTCAAAGCTTGGGGATGCCCAAGGCATCCGCTTCTTCATCAATAAAAAGCTCGGGTCTGTGTAGACATTTTGTTTTTATTGTTTCATGCACAATTGTGTTCTTCTTGGAGCGTCTTAGTTTTCTTTTGGTTTGCTTAGTTTGTTTAGTTTGCTTTAATAAAGTAGTTTGGACCCCCGTCCTCGCTGTGTTGTTTTGCAAATAAGTTGCTTGGTGTTGGAAAGGAGTAGTAAATTCTTGCTTAAAAGTGCAAGAGGAGCTTGCATTGACTGTGACTTAGACTTTAGCATAACATGCTAGGTGTTGTTTTGACCTTATGCTTAGTGATTATTGCTGTAACATGTCTTGTTCCAAACAATTGGGATTGCTTAGTGTGCCTTGAAGAAATTATACGTTGTTTAGCATACAAAAGCATAGTGTTGTGGTTTTCTCCTTTGATGCTTTATTTGGTTTGACTTGGCACATGCTCACACCATGTTATGACTATGACAAGTCACCATAGCCTCTATGATCATCTAGTCCTTGACTTGTAGTACCATTCTATGCTTTGATTAGTAATGTTTTGTTGCTCTGCATGATTATGGCCATTATTGCTCTCTTAGTTGGTTGCTCCCAGTCTTTTGCTAGACTCCACTTGTATGAGTAAGCTCTACTCATGCTTCCAACTTACAAGAAACCAAGTTATTCCAAAGTGTCCACTATAAGTTCTTATGCATGGTGTGTTACACCATTCCAAGTATATTCTTGTTTTCAGCTATCTTCCAATTAAAAAGTATTTTGTTATGTGAAAACTTAGTGATTAAAGCCCTCACAAACTTGATGGCACACTTTATATTCTTTGCCCCTAATAAACTTGAACCATTGTGTCATCTATATTGTATATGCTTGCACTTATACGTTGGAATTAGCAGAACCGTGCGGTCACGGGGAACGCTTTTAACATTACACTTGTACTTTGTACTCAGTTGATATCATGCTCTTTTGTCTATGGATATCACAGGTGTGAAATAAAGAGGGAACTTGTAAGTCCATGGAGTTTGTATTTTGTGTTAGAGAAACGCCTGGACCGCTAGCCTAAGCCATGCCTAATCATGGTGAAAACTTGCAGCATCACCATAGTGAGCTATCTATGAAGCATCCTCAATAAAAAGCTATGCATATAGTAAATAAAAAGATCGCTGAGATGCTCATTGTCTGCTTGCCTTGTCATTTTGGTTATGGGATAGCTCCTATACCATGTGCAAGGGGTACCCTGTTGGCGGTTCTTTATGATATGCATGTACTTACAATGACAAGAACTTACGGGTGACTGAAGTTGAGTAGCATGAGGTGTGGCCCTCGTATTCAAGGGACTTGAGATTGCCAACTTATACTTTGTCAAGCATATACTCCATCACCTTAACCACTTCAAGATGCTTATGATAAGGGCAATGAGGGATGAATGCTAACAAGTACCATAATTTTTGGAAGCTCTTTTTGAAACTTGAAATCCCTGCTTCCTTTATGAAAGGCCTTTATTCCACCATTATTTGAGTCTCCACCTTCTACTTTTAGGAACCATTAAGAGAGCATAGTTGTCATTATTTGTGCAGTGTCCCAAAACTTATTGATTGATGCATATTGTGATATTACTTGTTCTTGTGCTACTTGTTTATAGTCACCCTTGTGAACTTTGAAGGTGTCCTATGCATCTATTTGCTACTCTATGAGGGACAAGCTGATTGCCACTATGCCATGTTTTCTGTATGTGAAACAAACAAACGTTTTTCAATGCATATTATTCATGATCCTTTTTTGTAGCCTTTCATGTTGCATGCATAGTTTCTATGTCCTATTGTTAGAACTCCATCTTTCATGCACATATTTAGAGTTCTTTGATCCCAGCTTTCAATGCTTGCAAATGGTTTGATCTTGGTTTTGATGGTGCATGTCACCTCAAAAATTATTCTTTTTATCACTTACCTACTCGAGGACGAGCAGGAGTTAAGCTTGGGGATGCTTGATACGTCAGAAATGTATCTATAATTTTTTATGCTCCATGCTTGTTTAGTATCTACTTTGCTTTACTTTGTCTACACTTTGAGGTGTTTTTATATCTTTTCTAGAACTAACCTATTAACAAGTTGCCACAGTGCCACTTGCATGTTTTCTTCTGGTTTTGCTTCCAGAAAGGCAGAAAATCAATATTCTCGGAATTGGAAGGGACAAAATCCAAAGTCAATATTTTACCGTGGGGGACACGAAGCCAGAAGACGGGACGGAGAAGCAAACCAGGGCGGCCAGACCCCCTAGGCGCGGGTAGGCCCACCCCGCACCTGGGTAGGGTGTGGGGGGGCATGGCCGCCTCCCAGCCTCGCCTCTTCGCCTAAAAGAAGCCCACGATGCAGAAACCCTAGGCACCCGGTCAAAACTCCATGAAACCTTCTGTAGCCGCCGCCACTGTCGTCCCCAGATCAGGGTGGATCTGAAGTTCTTCCCGGCACCCTGCCGGAGGGGAAATCATCCCGGAGGTCTTCTCTCTGGTATGAAGCGTGAGTAGTTCCACCTTGGACTATGGGTCCATGTAGTAGCTAGATGGTTGTATCTCCTCCTTGTGCTTTCATGTATAGATCTTGCGAGCTCCGTTCATGATCAAGATCTAATCTATTTGTAATCATGCATGTTGTGTTTGCGGGGATCCGATGGATATTGAGATTACTATGTCAGATTGATTAATGGTTTTGTCTATTTGATACTATCATGTCTGTGTTGTTTGTGATCTTGCATGCTCTCCGTTGTTAGTAGCTATCTTGGCCGAGTTGTTGCTAGTGACTCTTACAAGGGGTATTTATGCTCGATAGTGGGTTGTTGCTACTAGGGAGAAAACAACGGTCTCTTGTTCATGGAACAAGTGGATTGTTTACCTTACACACTTTGCTTAAAGCAGTTGTTTGTTGCTTGCAACTTAATACCGGAGGGGTTCAGATGATAACCTAAAGGTGGACTTCTAGTCATAGATGCAGTTGGATGGCGGTCTATGTATATTATTATATTGCCCAATCAAATCTCATAGGATCTTTTTGTATGGTATTGCATTGTTATGCCTTGCTCAGTTCCTGTTAATTGCCCTGCTGTAATTTGTTTACCCTTCATGCCATGTTGTTTATCTAAGGAGAGAACCTCTAGTGAACTATGGACCCCGGTCCAATCTTTACCATTGATACATCTTCCAGTGTTACTTGTTTACTTGCTGCAAACCATTACCTTCCACACAATACGTTTAATCCTTTGTTACAGCAAACCGGTGAGCTTGACAACCTCACTGATTCGTTGGGGCAAAGTCTTGAGTTTGTGTTGTGGAGGTTTCCACGTTGCTTGCAACACCTGTGTGACGTTTCCTTCCTCCTTCTGGTTCGATAACCTCGGTATCTACTGAGGGAAGACTTGCTGTTGTGCTCATCACACCTTGCTCTTGGGGTTAAGCACCACGCATCAGCCAACGGTGCAGCTAGCACGGTTGATATCTCCTGGAGGTGGAGGTAGGAGCTAAGCATCGGAGTGGTGGCGGATCTGTCGCCGGCTTGCTGCCGGGCCCATTCTGGGCTGGGCCAAGCCTGGGAGGCCTGGTGTGCTCCTACTGCCATGTCCGGTCGGCTACTGCTACGCCGGTGGAGGTAGTTCCCCCCGCATGGTGACAAGGGTTCGACTCGTCAATGCCTATTATTATGGACTTGGGTTTTGGAGAAGATGGGGATGCTGGACATCGCGAGACGGTTAACATACACGCAGCAAGAGGACAAGAGGTTTACCCAGGTTTAGGCCCCCGGAGGGAAAACCCTACTCCTTCTTGTCTGTTCTTGATTACGACGGAACCAAAGGTTACAGGGGTGCGCATATGCGATCTGGCGTGAGGTGTGTGTATGAGTTGGGAAGAAGGCTCCTCGTCGTGCCCTCCTAGCCTTTATATAGATAGTCTAGGTCCCGGAGGTAGGTCGAGTTAGTACAAGTTAGAGTTTCACCCTTGAGTATTCTATCTACAGCTTGGTCGTGTTCTTCAAGGAGTCGAACTTCTACTGGGCTTGGGCCACCCGGAGTCTTCTTGGGCAGCAAGTCTTCATGTGGGCCTTCTCTGGGCTGGACCGGGTATACCAATGTGAGGCACCCGTAGGGTATATCCATGTCACATGGCTTCAGGACTGCCGCTCTCGTTCCCTTGCTCTCTCTTAGTCTATCCTCTAGGCCTCGCGATGGTGTTCTGAGTGAGACGACGATGGTGGCGCATGTTGGTGGGCGGCTTTGCTGGGTGGTGAACTTTGAAGCGCTCGGGGTAGTGGTTCTTTTAGGGTCGGGAGAAATCCCAGTCAGTATTCCGACACTGAGGGGGTGACGCCTGCGGGTGTTGCCATTCCTTCTTGGAGGTCGTCGGGTGTACCCCTTTCCCGCTTACCTCCGCGTACGGGGGAAACCCTAGAACAGGTCCAGGCAGCGGCGTCATCCTCTTCGTTCTCCTTCTTGAAGGTTTTGCTTGATACGCGACATTTCGGAGTTCTCGGCACGCGGTGGGACTTCTTCGGTGGGTGCAACGGTTGCAAGCCATCTTCGTATAGTCGATCTGCTATTGTTTGTATTTTTTTTCTCTACTATGCTTTTTTGTTTGGGCGTGATTGTGCTGATGCCCCATCAGATGTATCGTTGTATCGGATGGTCTGCTATATTAATATAGTGGAACAAAAAGTCTGTGTCAATGAGAAGCTACTGTTTGAGGGTTGTGGAAGTTTAATGTTTTTTCTCGTGAAAGACCGAAGGTGGCCAATGTGGCCTTGAATCTCTCCAAATGATAATAGCGGTTTATTAGACCTTTAAGTACTTTATTTAAGAAAAACTTTAGCCATTAATTTTATCAACAAACTACAAGATATTTGAGCAGTAGACTGAGACATTGGTTATGGTGTTGATTTTTCCCGATGCTGTGGTTGTTTTCAGTTTGGAGAACGTTAAACTGTAGCCCTGCGTCGTGCAGTGCTACTTTTTCTGTTGCAACTAGAGCGAGCGAGTTTTGTAGGGTCGCGGGAGGTCTGTTTGTGTAGTTCCCCGAGGATTTGCTCACATTTTGCATCGGCCGACCCACGTACGGGCCTGTTTGTTTCGTTAACTCCTTTAATAACCGTAAAACAAATCGATTACGGCGAACATGTGAAATCCTGTTGCTAACTGACAACAAATCGACCGTATGGAATTACCACGCATGTACTTACATTGTCTGGATTCTGGAATCATATCCCAACGTAACCCAACGACGTGCTGTGACCTGCGATCGAGTACACCTTCTCACGACATAAAGCAGCACGCAAACTAGTACGACGCGCGCCCATCTTGCGCAAATTTACACAAATTAGCAAACCCTGCTCGAGAGCGAAAGGGAAATTGAATCGTCGCCGCTTTTGTTATAGGTTCAGGTGCCGGCGAACCAGCGCGCGGGCATTCTCCATTGGCCCCCCTCAGTGCACGCCATGATGCTCGGCCTGCAGGTTCGGCGAAACAGTTAAGCAAGGCGGGTGACTAGAGAGCACCGGTCTAGATCGAAGTCGCTACCTTGAGGACGTGCACTCCGTGGCCGGCGTCGTGGCGATGGCCGTGGGCTTGGTGCAGCCTCATCCCGTGCTTCCTGATCTGCTCCCTGACGAACTTGTCGTAGATGAAGGAGGCGCCCCTGAACTGCGGCAGCACCAGCCAAGCCACGAATAGTAGCTTCACCTCGTACCATATCGGTATCCTGCATCATCAACACAAGAAGACCCAATTACGTTCTGCATCCAGAGGTCGTGATCACAACAAGAATGTACTACTGTATACAGTGTCACTTTTGAAGCCGAACAGGTTACAGATGGTAGTCTGAATTAGGTAGTACCAGTAGAGGACTCGCTCGGCCGCCATTTCAAAGAGGGCGATGAAGGAGTAGATGATCCAGTAGGCCAGCCACTGCCCGTCGTCCAGCTCTGACGCGCTCTCCATCGCGCAGATCGACGCGTACCTGGCCCAAAAGCCAACAGCAGCTTAGAAACAACACATCTGATGTGCTACACATCAACTGACGGACTGATTTCCAGGTGTTCACTTACAGCGGGTATATCAGGGACAGGCTGGGCCTGCAAACCGGAAACAGAAGTAAGTATCAACGAGCCACCAGATTAATTAGCCAAATAACGAGTGACCGAAACGGAAGGATTCAGAACTCGCGAGCCATGAACTCTGAGCTCTGTCCGCCATGGATGCACGTACGTACCCAGCGACAGCGTGGAGGTGGGTGATGAGAGCCAATGCCCTGCCCATTCCCGCCGGCCAGGAGCAAGTTCACCGCGATCGTGTGGTGGAAATGTGGAGC
Organism: Avena sativa; assembly: GCA_916181665.1. Classification (NCBI taxonomy): domain Eukaryota; kingdom Viridiplantae; phylum Streptophyta; class Magnoliopsida; order Poales; family Poaceae; genus Avena; species Avena sativa. Next base: position 385,805,604 of record OV702297.1, on the reverse strand, counting down.
CTGCGATGTGATTTCAGTTGGAAGGAGAGGGGAGGCGCGAGTTCTGTTTATACCGTCGAAGTAGCCACGATGATGCAATGCAAGCAAGCTAGAGAGAGATGGGAGATGGCATCGGGTGCCTAGCTTGGGCGTGGCGACCAAGGCTGCTGGGTCGGACCCTGGCCAGACCAGGCTCGAATCGCGTTGCGTGGCTGCCTCCCTCTCGGACCCGGGAACACGTTGCGGATGCACGTGAGATGCGCCATTTCATGAACGCAAAGCAAAGGTGGCCGATTCTGAAAACAAACAAATGAACGCAAGATTCTGAAATTGCTAAGACACAAGACACCTAATGTATTTTGAAGCTTCGTTCACTTTTTTGTTTAATGTTTTCTCAACCATTTGTGTTATATTTTGGTCACTTGTGTGAAATTTTAGCAACTTCCGTAAATCAGTCATTCCGTGAAGTTTTAGCCACTTCTAAGAAAAAAAATGCTTATATAGCTATATGCGTTGGAGCGGGCTTGCTCGCCAGCCAGATTCCGTGCTCGGCCAGACCTGGCCCTATAAAGCACTTGCGGATTTACAAGGCGAATCCTATTCTTCGCTCAACAGGATTTGTATTTGGGCATCGTCTGAAGTGGTTCCGTGGAGGGGCCGGCCCATTTCCTTCCTAGGTATGCTGTTTCCTGTTGGTTTTTTGGTTTATGTTTATTCTTTCTGTTTATGTTTCTGTTTTCTTCCTTTCCTTGTTCTTTTCTTTTCTAATTCCTTTTGCTTTTCTATTCTTCTTTTAAATTTTTGGATTACATTTTTGTTTCTGAAAAATGCTCAGATTTTAAAAAATATTTAGATTTTTTGAAAAGATACAAAATTTGAAAGTGTTGGTGGTTTTTAAAAATATACTCAGATTTTAGAACGGTTTTTTCTTGCTCGAATAACAGAAAAAAGGAAGAAAAAAAAGTACCTGTTAGTGGGCCTCGTCGGTGTGGCCCATTACAGAGCTGGCCCACTCATGCTCGCAGCGAGCGGAGAATAGAAGTGCCCCATTCACGCAGGCTCGGCTGTAGGCTCAGACAACACTACTGGGCGGGCCGGGCCTGCTGTCTCGTCATCGTAGGCGCTCCAACCTCTCTGATCATTCTCTATGGCGTGGCCAATTGAGGAGATGGCGGTATATACTACTCCCTCCGTCCATCCAGGTCCAGCTAGGTAGGAAGCAGTGCTCAAAAAAAAAAAAAAAAGCTAGGTAGGAAGCAGCTAGCACTGATAGAGGTTAGCTGTTTGTTCGATCGTGTGGATAAAGATGCAACAGCCGCCAGCCGGTAGGTACGTAGGGGCTGTTTGGTTCAGGGGGTATCGTTTAGGGGATGAGGGTATCCCCAACCACTTGGTTAGTGATAGTCATTTTTGTTGTTTGGTTGAGTGTGAGGGATGAGCCAATTTTTTGTTTGGTTAGAAAGATAAAATGTGGTTGGGGGGAGTGGATATGGTGCCGGTATGGAGGTCACCCGCGAGCGCCGCTCCGCGGAGGAGTCCGGAACCCTCCCCGACGCCTGTCCTCGGGCGGCGCCGCCTGTAGTTCCTCCAGTTGGTCCCCTGCGCCAGCCCCAGGATCTGCTGCTCGTTGGTCTCCTCCGGGTCGCCGTTGAAGACGTCGCTGGCTATCGCGATGTCCGACGCGATGGCGATGTGCCGCAGCGGATTTGGGCGTCGGTCTTGGAGGTGGCCAAGGCCGCCAAGAAGCCTTGTCGACGACGCGGAGCAGCTTGGCCCCGAGCCCGCTCTCCATCAGATCCCCATCGGCCACGGCATGCCGGAGGAGCCCTTGTAGGAGATTTTGCCATGGACTTGGACTTGTCGGCCGTGCTCTGCATCGACCGTGCTCCATGGAATTGTCAGCCATGGACGACACGGATGCCTCCGTGCTGGTCAAGGGCAAGGGCGGGCGCTAGAAAATCGGAATCAGGGCCCCTACGTCATTTCCCTTGATGTGTCGTCGTCGTTGCCTCGATCTGGAGCTGCCGCCATGGCCCCAGATATGGGAGGGAAAAGAAGGTTCTTTTCTCGGGAGGAGGGGGTGAGTGAAGAGAAACGCTTCGAAGGTGAGCGAGCCAGAAGTGGTTGCCCTCATCCAGCACTTTCGGTGGGATGGGATCAACCACCGTTTTGAGCCAAATTTGGCTATCCCTATCCCTTACAGCCTCTAAACCAAACGGCTGGATAACCACCAAAAAAGTGGATATCCCCTGCCATCGAACCAAACAGCCCGTAGTGGAGTAGTGGATCAGTACTCTACTCACTCACTAACCGCCAAAAAGAAAGATCGGTACTCACTACTCTGGTCTATACATACGTCTAGCTCTAGCCTAGTCGAGGGTCCGCCACCACCCTACAGGCTACAGGTACTGTCATACCGCGCCACGATAAACCTATGAGAGCCTGGTCCGATCATTTGGATTTTCATGTCCCCTCTTCTCTAGAGTAGTACTACTTGGTAGTATCTCAAGGCCAACTTGGTAAGATCGTCAGCTCCAGCTCTTAAAAAGTGTTTTTCTAAATTAAAGGAGAAAACGGGAATTTCAGCGGATAAGAGCCGAGACCACGTATAGTATAGCATCCAGATGCGATCATGCGAAATTAAGGCCATGATGATGATGATTAGCCAATCAAGCTGCTAGCTCCAAGTTGGCGTCGTCTACGAGATGGACTACTAGTATCACTACCACATCCACATGTGAACAAACCGCACGTACGGTTGGGCGGTCACATCTGAGACTGAGAGATGGACGACGACTGATGAGTGCGGCTGGCCGGCCCCGGGGGAAGTACGTCGCGGGCCAGCCACTTTGGCCTTCTCCCTACTGCTAGCTTTAGCTGCGGAAGGCACGCGCGCAGGTACCAGCCGCGGCACGCGAGGATTATTCCCCGTGCGGCGGCAGTGGGGGGCAGCTGTAGACAGTTCGAGAGGAGGGGACGGCCGGCGCGCGATCGGGCTTCCCCGTGCCCGCTGCCGCACGGCGAGTGGCTGGCGGCGACACACCCCGCCCCCGGCTCCCGCGGACCAGCGGATCCCTACCCAGGCTGGCCTCTCTCCCCCTGCACTGCCCTGCACGGCCGCGCCGCGCCCGCGCTGGTGGAGGTGGAACTGTCACGGTTAACAGGAGGCGTGTCGGTAAAGGTTTAGCTCCGATCGCGCCGCTGGACATCGTCACTGTATGCCTCGCCGACTAGTTTTTCTTTCACCTCGGCGGCCGGCGTCGACGTGCAAGTGCGCAACAGCTAGCTAGATCCTCGGTCGGCCATGGACGGCGCGCGCTGAGACGGGGGCCCCGCTGTACAGCGACGTACGCCACCGGCCGGACCCTTTCCTTTCCAGATGATTGCAATCCATCGATCACACTGAATAAGATGCACGCCAACTCAAACTAGTACTCCCTCCGTTTCAAAATATTTCAAAATATAAGATGTTTTATGTTTGTGAAACAAATATACCTAGACATGTTTTAGTGTATAGGTTCACTCAGTTTTAGAGTGAATTTACATACTAAAAGAAGTCTAGATACATTTCCTTCACAAACCTAAAACATCTTATATTTTAAAACGGAGAGAGTACATAGTACTCCATAGTCCATTCTTTCAAGCCGGTACAGTAAGTACGTACGACCGGACATGGGAGTACCGCTGGTATTATTCGTTCCTTCGACATAATTATGTACCCGAATTAGATGCCGTGGATTTGTTTAGATTCGCATTATTTATAAATCTAGACAAGCCTTGTTTCATAGCCGACCAAAACTCTTCCTTTATAACTTCCATGTTATGAAACAATGTTTGATAGAACCTAAGACGACCAATTCATAACTCGGATCATGCGGTTACCTCATGTCCGAGAATTCCATTGATTGAGACAATACAAATCACAACTTGATCATTATATCTCAATTACGGTTAGTTCGGCTCTCTAAACACTTTAGCCGAGTAAGTACAAGTCGGATTCATCATGCCCATGACAAGTGGAATTGAGTCATCGACTGACTTGCACATTCGTCTAAGTTATGAGTGCAACAAAATCACATATTTGATGATACATATGATCATATAATGCCATCTTTAACTTATGAATACACTTAGGAAATATATCACACATGATTGCATTTAGGGCATATTTCTAACCCATTCTTGGTCGCCATGTAGTTGACTCCAAGTTGTAGCACGAGAAATCCCCACCATCTGGTTGATGAACTTGCCAATGCTCTAAGCCGCCCTCTCCCCTCGTCACCGAGGCCGTTCGAAGAAAGCTTCAAGACGCCGCAACAACCCACCAACAGATGGCCTACAGAAACGACCTTATTGAAGGAGACGTCAGTCCTCCTCACCTCCCACATCTCCAACCATGAGAGCTTGAGTTAAGCCAAGAAGAACCCTATACCAGACCAGATCTGGCCGAGAAGATCTAGTTCACCACTCTAGTCTATCAACATAATGTCAAGACACCACCAGGGCAAACAACAACTTCTACTATATAGAGTGTCTCTAATACCTCTGGCCAGCTATTCCGGCAAGAAGTGCTCGGAATCGAACCAGTTTGTCACGAGGGACTCTCAAGGGGAAGAGTGGTGTCGACGGAGGGGAAAGGAGTGATCCTTTATAATTGTTGAAACAACAGTACGCTTTAGTTAAATACTAAAATAATAAATAAAATGGCTATATGCATCATTCGATGGAGAAACCCGGATCTCCTTATTTTACAAGAAATAGTGCATGCACGGTCTACCGTTGATCAAGAATGAAAACTAGGCGCATACTATTGTACGATCGGCTTGCTATATATAGCGAGCATCTTGCATGATACGTGGAGAAGAAGATGCACATGAAGTGGGGAACTTGTGACCTAAGCTAAGCCCACAATATCTACCTAGACGCGAGGGTTCATCTTTAGCACAAAATAACCCTATTTAAAATATAATGTTAAAATAACCTTTTTTGCATGACTCGTCCCTGAAAAGTCATCCTCAATAGCATTGACACCGTGGGCAAAGAAGTCATGCTCAATAGCATGGCTCCTCATGACGCCTTGGACTAGGGAATCATGGTCATGACGTTCTAGATTCACGGAGTCATGCTGTAGAGCATGACAATCTAGACCAGAAGCCATGGAGGTCATGAAAAATGGTTATTTGTGTCTCCTCTTTCACCGGCCACCTTCCCATTTCTTTATGGGATATTTACACATTTACCGTATCTTTTTTTTCAATTTAATTAATTGCCACATTGACCACCACATGTTAGCGACATAGAGTGTGACAAATAATCATATTGCAAAACAATAATGTACGTATGAAAAATTGTTAAATGCTTTTTTTCTTTACATATGTCAAAGCTACCGACAGTTAAAAACGTAATACAATACTACGAGAAGTGTCTGATCGTGAGCAACAGATAGACGATGAACCAGTGTATACGTTAGCGGAACATACACACACTTCAATTTGTGTTCATCCTCCAGCTAGCTGCCACCAAGACTACCGTCCCAATCAATCGTTCGCTGGAATTTAACGAGAATAAAAAGTGGTTGTTTAATTTTCTGGCTGTGTGGCTCAACGCCATGTCACGATGCCCTGTCCCGAGGTTGACTGGCTAGCTGGTACGGCTATACTCCTATGTAGCGCTGCAGTACAGATAATCCCGATGCATGCATGTATGTATGTATCTCCCCTGAGAGGTTGAGGTATGTACCTACACGTCGACATGGTCCATACAGTGCCGCGATAAGGCAACAATGGCAATCATTTGGCCCTCGCTCGTGTGCAAATTTTATCCACCGCCGGACGGTAGGCGTCGCCACTCGCCAGGCAATGATGTGTTTGCAGATAAGCTCGCTCGCTCGCAGGCAGAGGCAGACATAGCCACGGTTCAGAAAGCGCTTATATGCAGTGACATGTCACCTAGTACGGACTTGCTAGCGGTCGCCGGGGACATGAGACACCCTTCTTTTGTTCGGATCACGGTCGGCTCCCCCCTGAATTCGCGCGAGGCATAGGTAATCTTATTACGTACGTAGGGCATCCTGTTGGTCCCAAGTTATTAGGACCTATCTCACACCTTCAATCATACCATCCTAATTGACTAGCACATGGGGGATTTTAGTGAAGTCTTTCACTTTAAGTTGGGGAAAAAGAACTGGCTAGCTACTATAGTACGTCTAATGAATGGTCATTAGCTCACAATTTGAGAAACGATGGTGTTAGGCTGACCGGTGAAGGCTGCTTGGTTTAGTAGCTAGGCCTTGTTTGATGCTATCAGAGGATTTGTTTTGATTTTTTTTTTCTGGAAAAAGTATATACCACACGTCAGCAGCACGTAGGTATCACGTTACGGGCATGCAGCCGATCGAGGACGGACGAGGCCCGCGCCCATGACACGGCAGCGAAAATGAAGCTCGCTCTCGGGTCAGTGTGGAGTTGGGTCGGGCGTCCACTTCAACGCCCTTGCTCTCTTCGCTCGAGAATGTCTAATCTAATCAGTTCCTACGCCGGGCGGGCCCAAAATCATCCAGTCGGATCGACGCAGACTCCATGATTGATTAACCTGACCTAAATTAATCAAGCGCGCAAGCGTCCACCGAGAGCTGCTGGCAAATGCCCCAACGGCCAACACTCCAGTCCAGTCCAGTCCAGAGCTAGGCTATCCAAACCAAACCAAACCAAACCAAACCAACGGATGCGTATGCATCGAGGAGGCTCATCAGAGTGTTGACTTCTGTTTGCCGAATTAGCACATTAATTCGCCGTGGCTACTAATGAACTGGGAAGGGCTTCGAGTCTCTCGACTCCGGCCCCAGGGTTCAGCAATCCCTGCGTAGGAGTAGGACAGTGACCTCGTAGCTAATTAACCAAGTGTGTAAGTTATAAGTGCAGACTAACGGTGCCTCTCGTAGCAGATACAGCGTTAGTTAATCAGCAAGACATGTCTGGAACTTGCGAATTTCAAAGGCATCCCACAGAAAATGTTATACCTCCTAGATTCATTCGTTTCACAAAACCTAAGACATCTTATATTTTGGAACGGAGCGAGTACGTAGCAAGTGCGACAATGGTCGTCTCAACGATCCACCATTTTCGCGAGAATGTCGTACTCCCTCCGTCCCAAAATAGATGTCTTAAATTTGTCAAAATTTGGATAAATCTAGACACTATTTAGTATATAGATTCATCCAAAATTTGAAAAACTTAAGACACCTATTATGGGACGGAGGGAGTACTAGCAAATAGTACAAATTCCTACCTTGATCCGACAGACATGCGGACGTGCGGGTTGGCTGTATGCGTACATACCTTTGTTAGGTTGATCGGGAAGATCGTGATCACCTTTTCGGACTCGCCACTTTGCACGCCCCGAAGATGGCAATCGGGCTTTGGTCCGGACCAAGACATCACGTGATTTCGCCCCTTGCAGCGTAAAAGCGGAGTGTGCAATTAATGGCGCGAGGGTGTATATCAGGGAGGAGTTCAGTTCGGGTACCCTGCGCCCAGGTCGCTCAGGTGGATTCGGTGAGCTTCCTTCGCAACTTCATGGTCTCGCCCCTCTCTCCTTCACACTTCCAGACAAGTGTAGGGGAGAGCTGCAGTACGCCGGTGTACCGTGCTAGTACTTCTCCTTCTCCTGGCCTGCAGTAAAAAAGATCAAAAACCCTGCTGGTAATTTCTGGTGTCAGTACAAACATGAGAACTCTAGCATGGACTAGGTAGTACAGTAGTAGACTAGTAATTTCTGTTACCCTGCTGATACCGCACGGAATCTCAACCATCTTTCAGTCGGTTAATAAAAAGTGGCTTCCATTCTGGCGATTACCTGTAGCACAATTGACGGTGCAGTAACACACACATCCATCTATTTTTCTTTGTTTATATTTAAGAGTACTTTGAGCACCAGCCAGACCAAATCATTCAGGTTCAGTGAGTAACAAAGTTGCGAGGGAATCTTCCGTGCGCAGCCACACACCTTACCACACCACTAAATAACAAGGAAAGACAAAGGCCACCACCCTCCGTTGCCTCTTCCCTCCACCATCTCTCTGCCTTGGCTCCCAACCTCCCCCAAACAAAAGCAGCAAAGAGCCTCCACACTAGCAAAAACCCAGCCAGCCCAAGCAAAGCTCCCAAATTCCCTCATGCATATTCTCGCCATTCGCCTCCAGTACTCTCTGCCCCTCCTTCCCACCATTCCCATCCCTTCCAGCGGCAGAAAGCAACAGAGATGGTAGTAGCTTAGAGCTTCCAAAAAGATCACCAGGGGAAGAGCTCCTTTGATCCATAGGTAATAGGTTGCCTGCATTTGGTGCATACTTTTTTCTAATCCCAAGGAGACAGACGAGGATAAAAACACAGACGCTAGCTGCTCAGAGCGGCGGTAGCCGGAAGGCCTAGAGGTGGAGAAGCCTGAGACTTTGCTACTACCTTTCCTCGCCCTGTCCGCCTTCTTGTTTGTCTCCTCTCTTCTTTGAGCTACTCCTTTGGTGGTGCCTGCTCCCCTCTGCTGGGTTCCATGGTGTTCCTGGAGGGTACCGGCTGTGGCGCTTTGCTCAGAGAGCTTCAGGTACGCGCTGACCTTTGCCTGTGCACACAGAGTGAAGTAGAGGGTTTTGTTTGCTGAATACAGAATTTGCATCATACTGCTTTTGTCCGGAATTCTCTTCAATTGTCCCTGCTCTTTTCTTCCTTCTTCGGGATTCCTTCGCGTCTTTTCTTGGTGAATTTGTTCTTATCTGCACTATACTCTTCTGCCTCCTTGCATAAAGGAAGCTCAGCTTGCATCTCTTCTACTAATATGTAGAAATTTACAGCATGAATGGTTTTGATTAGTGCCCCATGTGCACGAGTTAAGTTTCCTCTTGTGATTTGAGACGGCACAGAGCTGAGTGTTCTTGGGGCTAGACCAGTGTTGCAGAAAAGTCAAGAGATTTTTATTTGAGTTGTGCGTGAGGGAGTATTTTCTTGTGCAGTTGTTTGTCTTCTTTTTCCTTGGTGGCGAGCTGCTCGGCAGGTGAACTGCTTGCCTCAGCGCAGTGGCTTTTATCCTGGAAGCTTCTCTCTTTTCCACCTTTCTGTGGTTCTTCGGCACCTCAAAAAGCAATTCCTTGATTCTATTCGGTTTAGTGCGCCAGGTAGTTGTGAGATGGGACAAATTTATCTCTTTTTTCAAATAATAATACTCTGTCTTCACCTATAACGCCATTAGTTAGTTATTATGAGTACACTATATATCTTTGCAAAATAGGATGATAAGGGGAGCGCATGATCATCTTCCAATGATCAAATTTAGCTCTTAATTTCCTCTACTGCACTAGCTACAAGGTGTTAGGTTTCCTTTTACTTGTCCAAAAGGGTTGAAGCACCTGTACGTAACCCATTAATCACATGTCATAACTCATGCCCTGTTATTCCTGGCACTCAGCAAATCTGGACAGAGGTAGGGGAAGGTGAGGGTGAGAAGAGCAAGGTCTTGTCAGAGATAGAAAGGGAATGCCTGGAAGTGTACCGCAGGAAGGTGGACGACGCCAACCGGACCAGGGTCCAGCTGCACCAGTCTGTGGCCACCAAAGAAGCTGAGGTTGCATTGTTAATGGCTACTCTAGGGGAGCACAAGCTGTATCTCAAGGTATGCACAGTAATGATGACGATGATGATGATGATGCACTAATTGGGTTGGTTGTCTGCTGCCTTTCTGAGTGGTTGCTAGGTTCCCTTGGAATGATGGAATTTGGCTGTTGTTTGTTGATAGCATACTACAGTAGTACATGGTTCAAGTTGGGGATTTATTAAATAGGAGTGGGAGATGCTTGCTGCTTCCTTGTTATAGCAACCCTCTAGGTAACACCACCTTAATGAAGGCAACTAGTCATGCTCAGTCAAACCCTTTTCAACTGGAGTAAAACTTGAAAGAAAGTACCCTATTTCTGTAGCTTTATGGCTGTATTTTACTATATATGCAATTTTTAACTTGTTTTTACACAGTTCATTTCACAGAGGGTCAGTCCATCTAAACTCCTGATTGAAGGATGAATTGCTCCCATCCTTCCAAGTTTTAAATACTGCAATTTATTTTGTTGTCACAGACATGTGCTTGTGACCAAGAATATTTTTGAATTTAATATTTTGCCTACGATGCTCTTGTTAATTTGTCAACAGAAAGACAAGAGCTACGTATCTCTCAGGGAACAACTTGCTGCTGTCGCTCCTGTACTGGATAACCTGAAATGCAAAAAAGAAGAAAGGGTCAAGCAGTATTACGATATTCAGTCACAGATTGAGAAGATACTCTCTGAGTTGAGTGAACCCAGAGATCAGGGTGATAATGCAATCAGTCCTGCTGCCGATGAACATGATTTGTCAACAAGGAAGCTTAGTAGCTTACAAGCACAACTTAGTGCTCTTAAGAAAGACAAGGTAAACAAACCATTGCTGGATATGCTAGCTATTCTGAACTCTTGGTTCCTTTCAACCTTTTTTTTTGCCGCGCTACTTGTGAATAAGTACAATCAGGGAAGCTGCTCAGAAGAAATATGCCTTTAGGACATTAGGGATGAGGCCAAATTGTGGTGTATGGTGGGTGCAAAAGGGCTTGGTAGAGGCCATAGAGTTTATGTGGGTCGCTGGTCGTTGTTTCGTTGTTTGCTGTCTCCCCAGTTCTAGACCCTGACCTAACAGGCTTGTACGAGTCTTCTCGGAATCCCTTCTTAATTTAATGATACCCATCTCTTCCTGCACTTCTGAGAAAAAAAAGGGACTTCAACATTTTGTGGTTTTTCTTTCTGTAAAATGGCCGATAAGATGATTAATTTGCTATGATAGCCACTGCCCACTGTCATGTAGTGTGTACTTACTTTCTACGCCTGTGTGCCATCTACTTTAAGTTCTTTCAGGATGAGTGTTAACTGGAAACATGTATTGTATCGTTAAATGTATATGTACATTTCTGATTCTTGTATGCAATATTTTCAGTCTGATAGACTTCAGAGAGTTCTGGAGTATGTAAATGAAGTGCATTCTTTATGTGGAGTCCTTGGGATTGATTTTGGAAAGACCGTAAATAGAGTTCACCCCAGTTTATATCAGAACGGTGTTGAGCAGTCCAGAAACATCAGCAATAGCACACTTGAAGGCCTTGCTAGCACAATAGCAAACCTGAAAGCAGAGAGAAAATCTAGAGTCAATAAGGTACTCTCAGGGTTCTATTTGTCTTGGTTTTTTGTTATCATTAGTTCTGCATAACAGATTCTCAAACAATCAATTCACTGCAGATGAGAGACACAATGGAATCGTTATGTCAGCTCTGGAAGATAATGGACTCTTCTGAAGAGGAGAAGAGACAATTCAGCAGAGTAATCAGCATTCTCATAACACCAGAAGAAGGAATCACATCCTCTGGTGTTCTCTTTCTGGAAACAATTGAGAAGGTTTTATCATCTTGCCTTTGTTTTTTTATTTAATACATTGTCTACTGCTTACCTTAATTACTCGCTATAATTTTGGATGTTAATTGCTTACACAGATGGAAGCTGAGGTTGAGAGGTTAACTGAACTTAAAACCAGTAGACTGAAAGAACTTGTTCTGAAGAGAAGGACAGAGTTAGAAGATATATGCAAGAATGCACACATAGAGCCTGATCTCAGCACAGCCCCTGAGCAAACTAACACTCTGATTGATTCTGGTTAGTATTTTATGCATCTTGCTCAAGTACAATCTTCACCTGTGGTTACTTTCTTACAAATTGCGACTCTCTTGCCCTTGTCCCATTCAGGCACAGTTGACCCTTCCGAGCTTCTTGCAAATATCGAATCACAAATATTGAAAGCAAAAGAAGAGTCACTAAGTCGAAAAGATATTATGGAAAGGATAAATAAATGGATCGCGGCTTGTGATGAAGAGGCTTGGCTTGAAGAATATAACCAGGTATTTTCAAGCTTGGAATCACAAGCATCTGCACTGATGCACAAACCACCTGATTCAGTACAACCGAAAGAACCACACAGTATTTGTGGTGTAACCGCATTCATGTGTTTTTCCAGATAATCGCGCGGTTATCTAAATCATTAAAACTGACACGAAAAGTCTTTTTGTAGGACTCAAAGAGGTACAGTTCTGGAAGAGGTGCTCATGTTAACCTTAGAAGGGCAGAAAAGGCACGAATTTTGGTCACTAAAATTCCAGGTAGGTTTTAATTCCAGTGCTAGAGAACTATTCGTAGATTTCAGTTACTTCAATGCATGGTATATCTTTCTCAGCTATGGTGGACAACCTGATTAACCGGACCTTCGCTTGGGAAAATGCAAGAAATAAGCCCTTCCTCTATGATGGGGTATGTATACAATCTGATCAGCATTGTAGAGACTTATCTTTTATCGAGTTCATTTATTGACCCATATATGCTTTTTACAGGGTCGCCTGGTATCTGTTCTAGAAGAGTACAGACTTAACAGATTTCAAAAAGAAGAAGAAAAACGGCGATACCGGGTAGATATTGTTTCCTAAATCACCTTTATCTATTGAAAAATAATATTGCATATTCTCATCTCAACATGATTTTTCTGAATTGTTGCAGGACCATAAGAAATTGGAGAGCATCCTACTTGCAGAGAAAGAAGCGATGTTCGGCTCTAAACCAAGTCCAAAGAGAACTAGTAGCATGACCAAAAAGACAAACGGGTATCGTTCAAATGGAAGCAGTAATGGACTAATGACTCCAACGCCTCGGCGATCATCCCTTGGCAGTGCTACCCCTGAGCTTTCAACACCCAAATCATATTCCAGTCGCTACAATAGATACTTTGGTGATTCAAGGCGACTATCAGTATCACAACTGAATTTCGGCGATGATTCACTATCGACATTTACATCCATTAGTGGTTCTGAACCAGAATCCCCTTCTATGGGATAATTTCAGTACTCCTGGTACTATCACTATCTCTTGATGCACTGCTTCTGACAATCTTCAAGCATTTCTTTACCCTCTGGTAGTTAAACAATGTGTTAATGTCAATTATTTTGGCAGGTCAATCAATTGGGCCGATTGTCAAGTAATTAGCATTGTAAATGGAGCTACTACAAGGTTCTTGTGTTTGTGTGTACATTACTGATGTCATGTATTTAGCTAGTATTGTTGACTGTGGAAGTAAGCAGTTAAGCACTGGACTGTTGACTTGGTTTGGGTTTGCAGTTGATGTTTCGAGCTGATGGCTCAACTAGATTGACGATTAGGTGAAAGACATAGAGAGTGAACTGGGATAGTCACTTGTACCATATGTCCATATCATAATTTATGTGATTGGCCTGTGTGTTGCAACCTTGCAAATATTGTTTGAAAACTATATAGAGATCATACTTCTGCAGTAGTTTGGGTTTCTATTTCTTCCTATTGTGTAATATGCATTTCAAATCCTTATATTGTGAACAGAAAAGCTAGAGTCCCTTGACAAAATGCATTTGCGCTTGTCCCTACTGTGAATTGTCAATTATGTGTGGATTAATATAAAAAAATCATGCGTGTGATCATAGACATGGAATAATATGCTTTTTCGAATGACATGAGGGGAAGCAAATGAATGGAGACGAGAACTTCGAAATGATCATCACATTCTTTGTCATCTGTGCTCCCATCCCATGATCTGTGTTTGTCCATCGAGAAGGAATGGCATTCTTACCACTAGTTTAAAACATGAACAACATGGTGCAGCTTGCCATTCAAAGGCAACCCAGTCGATATGACATCACAAAAGATGAAATTATGGGAGAACCTGGAAGAAGACGATGAACCCCCTCTGCTTCGTCTTCGGTCCAATTCGACCTCCTTCATATTCTCTTTGTCGTCTCTCCAAGTGATGTGCACCAACTTGACATGCTCCAGGGAGAATAACTCCCATGTCTACAGACCTGCAGAGGAACAGTTAGATTTTGTTGCATATCCATGACAAAGGAAGTACAAATCAGATACTTCATACTGGCAGTCATCAGATAGTTGCTTGTCCCCGCCAAATATTTTACACTGTGCCAGTACACTTCAAAAGTGCTTATCTGAGGTCTACAATGGATCGGGGTAATCTTTCTGAAAAAACAATGAATCAGGGTGCAATCACTTCTTCTAATACAGATGACACACATTTGGATCGATGTTTGCAAAAAAAGGTTTAATCACTTCGGTACACATATCTTAGTTCCATTTCAGCATCTGAAAATGCAACCAGATCATCGCAGATAGACTGGCATGTTTACAAGAGGAAAAATCTTGCCCAAAGTAACAATTCAGAGTCTCATTGATGAAGCACATTTAACAAGAGCTCACGGCCACTAGACAGGGATAATTAAATTAAAGAGTTAGGGAAAATGCATCTTCTTTTCTCTCTTAACCAAATAGTTAGTATTCAACTCCCATAGTCAACAACAACATAAATACATTATACATTTGCAACAAATGAATTTCAGTTGCAGAGCATTCCTTTCGGTTCTCTCAAGCTTGTCAGGATAACATGGTGCACTGGACTGGGACAACCACCACCTTCTCACTAGTTCTGATATGCGTAACTTCAGCTACTCCTTCATAAGCTTACCAGGTCTGCACAGTATACAAGCAACAACAAGGGAGTCAGAATTACTCAACAAACAGATATTCCCTGCTGATCAATCAATGAATTACTTGGCAGCCTACTCAACAGTCAACAATCATTGGATAAGGCTTCATTTCATTGAACGAAGTGGTCTTTGCAAACTACTTCATTTGAACCTCAGGCATTGTATGTTTTGACAAGATTGTGCATGTTTTTTTTTACCGTGAAGATTGTGCATGTGACCGTATTATGAAATGGACTCAAGGGAAGAGGGGTATGTTGGCAGCTGACAGTGTTCCAAGATATCCCAAAAGCAAGGTTCTATTAAGCGCTAAGCGCATAGCAGCGTTTTGCATCCGCCTTACCCTTTTCTGAAGGAGTAAATCGCTAAGCTCAATTAAGCGCACACTTAAGCTCAATTAAACGCTAGGCGCCTCCGCTCAGCGCTTAATTTAACAGTAATAACATGCATTTTAGGAAACAAGTAGCATACCATTAAACTATGCAGATTTCCGAAGTAGCCAGGACAAGATGTATGAAAGGGCGGTGTCAACAGAAGATAACGCAACAATGAACACCGCAACAAGTATGAGAGTGAGTGTAGCCGTCCTCAACTGCCAATCAAAATGATTTGATTAAACATAGGCATGGGAAAACATGATGTAGATGATGTGGCAGCTTAACAAATCTTGGCGTCCTAAAGCAGTAAAATCATCACAATAATATGGTTTCATAGAAAAAACTGACCAACGACTAAAACCACCACAATGTATTCTAAGAAAAACTAAAATGATCACCATAGTATGATGTACTTGAAGATTCATAGAGCAAATGGACGTCGGCAAGATCTTAAAAAAACTTAGGAATCAGGATATGACACAGTCCTTTATTGAAGGATACAAGGTTCAGAGATTGACTGTTCCTTTTGTATTGCATACTTTGTCTAGACTAAAATGTTATGACCACCCTACTGCATCACTCTAAATCATACTCCCTCCGTCTCAAAATAGATGTCGGAGGTTTGTCAAAATTTGAATGAATCTATATACTAAATAGTGCCTAGATTCATTCAAATTTAGACAAATCTGAGACATCTATTTTGAGACAGAGGGAGTACTACATTATAACACATCCAGAGACATACAGTAAGTTCAACACATCCTCACAGGTTCACGTTCGTTAACTGGTAAGCTGATAAGGCCACAAGTGTACTACATTGCATTGTTAAGAACGTAGCAGACCAAAATGTGAACCACACCAACCCAGAAATAAACTTTGAACGTTTGAATGCAAGTGGCATACCGTGTTCTGAAAGCCTGGCCACTCCAGGTACTTCAACTGTCTCGGCTGATCAGCCAAGAAGGCCACCAAGCTTCTGAAACCCCTGTAACACGAGGAATTTCTAATTCAGCTGACATCCTCGAACAGCAAAAGCATGGGGGGGGGCAAGATCTGCACTTACGCAGCGAATTCTCTGACCACCGCTAGCCACAGCGGCTCATCGTCATCAAACTGGTATTGGCCGGCCCGAAGCCCCTGACGCCCACTGGATGACGCAGCCGTACATCTTCTACGGCTGGCCGGAGCAAATCGGCGAAGAACAAAGGGCTGCGGTTTGGCAACCTGTAGCCCAGAGGCAGGTATATACAGCAGCACTAGCATTAGTACCCACCACGAAGAAGAACAAGAGCAATGCAATAGGGTTCTGTCTTGCCTTGAGTAGTGGAGGTCTCGTTAGGCAGCAGCGGGGAGCAATGTTGCGCAACCGAAGCAGGGACGAGCCTGGAAACGAAGCAACATGGTGGGGAAGACAGTGAGGATAAGGATAGGAAAAGCAGGGAAGATGATGCTACAGGTCGCGGCGAGGGTTGCGGTTGGGACCTGCGGCGAGAGGTAGCGCGCTGACGGCCAATCCGGCCATTCTCCACGAATTTCTCGACCCGTTGCGTGTGGGGAGAAGAGAGAGTTGGGGTTTCAGGAGCTGCGGGCGGGTTCAGCTTAGCCGTCGCCTCCGCCCCGGTGTCCGCGCCACGCGCTTCCGCGTCTCGGCGATGAAACCCCACCGAGCCAAGCGGGCGGCGCACGGTCCGGTTCCGGTTCGGCGCTATGAGGTTCTCCGGCCGGCGTCGTGCCGCGCGGGGAGACGGCGGCTGCGTATCCGGTGGCGCTGCGGTACTGGGCCGTGTGATGGAAGCGAACCGAAGCGCTGCGAGGCTTTTCTTGTAGACTGCTTCAGACTTGCGCCACTTGGCCCACTAATGACGCCCCATTTGGGAGGGCCAGAATTCGGTCCATTTAGACATGTTAACAAGGATGTGCAGTTTTCCATTTTTCTGAACTGATGAATATGGATGTCCACCAAAAACAAAAAAACTGGATACGCACACAAACATCATCACACTCGGTAATAACTAGGGTTGAGAACTGAACGGTAACGAATAGAACATGCTTTATCATTTTTGTATTCGCTTGTCTCACCGGTATCAGAAACGGAAAACTACGAAAACAAATACAAAATTGAAAGGAAAATGATACAGATCCCCGGGGGATAACGCCTCGCGATTCCCCGGGTCGCTGCCTCGCGCGTGACAACGTGGGTGGGACCCAACCCTTCTTCTCTTCTTTTACCTTTTTCCAAATCCTCTTTCCAGATTAGCAGAACACAACCAGCCTCGTGCCGCTGCAGCCTCGCCGCCTGCCGGCCGCCGCCCGTCGCCTGCAGCCCCTCCGCCTTGGGTCTCCCCATATCCGCATGTGCTCCGCCATGGGCGACGGTTCTGGCCGCCGACGAGTTGTACGTAGAGGTCGAGCGCCGCCATGGCCACGACATCGCCCCTCGTCGCCCCGTGCAGCCATGGCCACGATGTCGCCCCCATCGCCGTGCCTTGCCGTCGCCAGAGATAGTGGTCACGACTGAGGCGCTCGCCGCTCTCTCCTCTCTTGAGCTCACTGATGAAGGCAGTGCGTATGTGGCCTACTCGTCAGCGACGATGCTGCGTCTAGTGATGCTCGACGGCGGCGCTGCTACATTAGGTGTCGATGTTTGCTACATGGGGCTAGCGGCGCTGCTACCTACGATATGGAGATTTGCTACGACAGTGGGCTATCGGCGACGATGCTACACGGAGCGTCGGGTCTGCTACATACGAGTTTACGCTGTGCTACAAGGGTAGTCGAGGTTTGCTACATGGGGTTTGCTACCTGCGACCAGCGGCGCTACTACAATAGCATATTTTTTTGCTACAAATTTTTGCTCCGACGATGTCTCCGGCAAAGTCGTCTTTTGCTACATTAGTATAATTTTTTTTGCTATATCAGTTTTCTAAATTTGCTTCAATAGCGCAAACTTCTTGCTACGAGGTTTCCGGCGAGATCTCTGGCAAGAGTCTCCGGCGATGTCTCCGGCGAAGTCGGTTTTGCTACATTAGGATATTTTTTTTGCTACACGGTCGCCGGCGAGGTCTCCGGCGAAATCTCCGGCGATGTCCAGTCTATTTTTCTATTTTCTGGACTGAACCTTTTTTGCTACAATGTAGCAAAAGCGGGGCAAATGTAGCAAAGGCGGGATTTTGAATCAAAAAGAAGACACGTGGTTGGCTGGGGACCCGGGGGATAAAAAACACAGATCCCGGGGGACACGTAGGGCTGCCCAAATCGAAATTCACAGTTGACAAATACGGAGAAGATACAGGATGCCTACGTATGAAAAAAGGGACATTTATAGGAACACAATTTGGGATAATACCTTAGTCTATACATCAAAAGGAACATATAAGGATGTAGACTACAACATAAGAAATAGCTCACATTTGACAAGCAACAAATGAACATAAAGTAACACACATAGTTTAACACTTCGACAAGCACTTAAGTTCACATGGCGTATCTTATATTGTTTTAAAAAAATCGTATTTGTTTTTCCATAATTACCTTGTTGTTTCCGCATGAAATGGCTTTCCTTCCTTTTTTGTTTCTGTTTAAAATGTTTCGTTTCCGTTCCTTTTTCGCAAAAACCCGTTTTTGTTTCTAATTTTTAGCTCTCCAGCTTCTATTTCTTTTTTCTTCTAAAACAAGCGGAAATTTTTCTTTCCTTTTTCAATCCTAGCTAGTAATCACAACACCAAACTCACCCCATCCTTTATATATGGACATTGCATGGCGTGCTGTCAATTTAGATACGAGATGTGCAGTGTGTCACAAGGCTGTTTGAGGAGTGGTCATCTGTTCCTCAACTGTAAGTTTGCCAAGCAGAGGTGGAGGGCTTTGCACCTTGAGGGATGTACGTATGAAATTGTTAACATGTCAGTCGACAATAGAGATGATGGAGGGGGTTTTGAACTTATCAGAGGAGGAAAAGCTTTTGTCTATCTCATTGATGTTGAATCGGTGGAAAGAATGAAACAGAGGTAACCATGGAGAAAATCATCAGAGTGTGAACAATTTTCAATCATGCCATACAGATTGCATACCAAATGTGGATTATTTTTGAGACAGACTATATTAACATGAATCATGCCATGATGACGTCTGAATACTCCCTCTCACCTATTGGCGCTTTAATTGGTGACATGAAGCTTCAACTTCAGATGAATTTTACGAAGGTTAGAGTGGTTTACACTCTCAGAGTTTGTAATATGCCGAATCATGAGCTTGCGTCTATGGGTGTAGAAGCTCAGGGTCAACATACCATATAGACATCGAAATTCGTAACCCGTGTGGTGACCGGTGACATTGGCGTGTGAAATACGAGTGTTCCATGTTTAAAAAACCTAGCTATTAAACGATATATTCTGCCAATACGGGAAATCATTTAGTCTTCACATGTTTATCTGCATCTCCGTTACTAATTTCGGCACTTACATAGAAACCTCAGATCGCTGATACCCTCCACGTTAATCAGCGATGAACACTGTAGCTCCTTCTGATCCCCTGTGCGATACCAGCCCCGTCACACATGCGCTCATAAATTTTGCTGAGGAGAGGAGCGCAGACAGGCCGAAAGGACCGACAGGAGAAGTAAATGGGCCACAGTATATTGACGTACGAATACTGTAGCCCAAGCATGCTGCTACCATCCGAATAAATCCAGAACTTAAGAACAATCAAGTTCACAAGAGTAGCAATATCTGACCGCATGCAACTGCATTAAGAATCCTGACCTAAGCCGGCGGACCACGGTGAGGTCATGGGTGACAGGCCGCCATTAAGTTCCCGCTTCCTCCCGCGTACGTCCCACTATGCGGCAGCGAAAGGGTTCCGGTGACAACCGAGACGGCACCGCCCCGGCAGCGCCGGTCGCAGGGCATCTCACCGGCACGATTCAACCCGTCCAAAAGCGTTCAAATGCCGTCCGCGCAAACGTGTGGAACGTGCATGGTCTTTTCAGCGACACGATCTATTCGAATTGATGCGTTTGGTTTGATTTATTCGTTTATCAAATTTAGGCAACGGTTGCATCGGACGAACAACGGACATGTTCTCCCGCGGAACCGAGGGTCCGCATGGCAGCGACCCAACGGCCTTCTTTCAATAGTCATCAATGGAGAGGTAGGCTTCTCTAAAGGCTAGCCGCACCGCTGACGGCGCCGCCCGATGTTTGCATTCCTGCCATCACACATCAATATCGTCGCTTCGGCCTCCGCGCCGGCATCCAATGTCGTGCCTTTTTAACAGGCCACCCACCAGCCATCTTCTTCCGTACCACACTCTCCTTCCTCCCATCCTTCACTACCGGAAGCAAGCCATGGCCAGCGGCATTGGATCGAGGGGTGTCGAGGTTTAATCTCGTCAATGCCCATTGTTATGGACTTGGGTTTTGAAGAAGATGGGGATGCTGGAGATCGTGACACGGTTAACAGACAAGCAACCAGGGGACACGAGATTTACCCAGGTTCAGGCCTCCGGAGGAAAAACCCTACTCCTGCTTGTCTGCTCTTTGATTACGGCGGAACCGAAGGTTACAGGGTGCGCAGATTCGATCTGGCGTGGATGCGTGTGCGAAAGTATGAGTCGAGTTCTTCCTAGGACGTGCCCTCCTGGCCTTTATATAGACTTAGGCAGGTCCCGGGCGTAGTCCTAGTCGGTTACAAGTTCTAGGGTTTTACCCCTTTGAATTTCCTATCTCCTCTAGTCTTGCTCTCCAAGGATCCGAAGACGTTATGGGCCTTGGCCACCCGAAAATCTTCATGGGTCAGCGTATGTCTGCCGTGGGCCTTTCTTGTACTAGACTAGGTATGCTGAAGTTACGTACCCGTAGGGTATAACCATGTCAGTAGCCACCGAGTGATCAGTCGAATCGTAGATTCGGCTGAGGACTCTTCCATCCTTCGGGAGCAGCTATATGTTAATAGTATATGCGTGTAGGGATTGTTGATGCGTGTGCCTGACTCACCCGACGGATTAGGATCAGTTAACTGTCTTAGGACGAAACAACACGATCTTCTTCAGGTTCGGGTCCCTTAACCCGAGCCTGGAACATATGCTGGCGTAATTCAACTCAGGCCGCGGAGGACTTATAGGAGTGGAATTCCAGTGATTTTAATTGGTGTACCCAACGCGTCCGTCGGGATTTTTCATCGTACCTGCTGGTATGGATTCATACTAGCAGAGCGCAGTCAGGTGCGTTGCCAGGCCATCAGATGATATCTGTAGGTCTTATCTTTGCGTCGCAGATGCAGCATCCGAACATTTATCACCTCGGAGGTGCTTCGGGTGGCCAAGGAGATTGTCGCTCACTCAGCGTTTTGTTGAGGCAGAGTTGCCAAAAAGTTTTTGCGTGCTGATCCGAAAGATCGCAGTCGAAGATTTCATAGGGTGCGCGACCAGCGCTCCCTATGGGAGTAGCCCCCAAGTGTCTGTTCGAGTCGTAGACTCGAACGGAGACTTTTAGTTCAAGCATTGTTTCAATCATTAGGTCCGCAGGACTCGAAAATTTTCGGATGCTTAAATCCATCCTCCCTATGGGAGTAGCCCCCGATTCCGTAGTGGAGTCGTAAACTCGACGTAGGACTCAGAGAAATAATTTTGTCCTCATTTGTCGGTCGGGTGCGCGGCCAGCGCTCCTGATAGGAGTAGCCCCCAAGTATTTAGTCGAATCGTAGATTCGAGTGAGTACTTTTAGCTGTGGAGCCGAAGTGGTGCTAGTATAGCTTTTGATGATGTCAGTGCTTACGATTGATGACCTCAAGCGTCTGCTACGCCAGAGATGACTTGACTGGACGAAGCGTGGGTCCCATTTGCTCACTTTGAATTGACCGGTCATGCGCGGCGTGGAGATGATTACGGCGTCTCCTCGATTTCCGCACGTAGTGGACGGCGTGGTATCGACGGTTTATTTTGGTGTTGACACTTGTACGGCCAGATCTACCGTTGGCGTTAGGTCTTCTCGATGGACGGCCAGCGTGCGTCGTCTTCGCTGTTATAATCCCTGGTGAAATCGTGGTTTGTTTTTCACCGCAACAGTTCATCTATTCACTGCCCCCTCGTTCTTGAGCTATTCTTGCTGCGCGCTGAGAGTTTCCTCCACATTTCCTTTGTCTTTCTTCGTTGACAACGCCACCACCGCCGTAGCGCCATGAGGAAAACAAAGAAGTCCTCATTTGCAGTTGGGACCAGCGCCGCCGGAGGCAAGAAGGGCACCGCCACTGCTCGCGTCACCGACGGTGGCTGGCGGCGATCAGAAACGCGGGAGAGCGATCTCCGCAAACTACGCGAGCGAAGCCTGATCCCGCAAGACACGACGGCCGTGCGACTCCCCGGCAATGAGGTAATCCCCCGTCCCCCATCTGGGTATCGGGTTATGTTTGTTGCCTTCATGATTCGCGGTTTTTTTTTCCGGTCCATGACTTCCTTCGTGGACTGCTCTTTTTCTATGGGGTTCAACTCCATCATCTGTCTCCCAACTCCCTTCTCCACATTGCGTGTTTTATCACGCTTTGCGAGTGTTGGCTTGGCATTGAGCCGCACTTTGGCCTCTTCCGGAAGCTTTATTCCGTGAAGAGGCAGTCTGGTTCAGATGGTGTGTATCCCGTTGGTGGTTTCATCATCTCTCTCAGTCCCAATGTGCAATTCTTTTCCTTTTCCATGTCCGAATCTGTCCAGTACTGGCGGAGGAAATGGTTTTACATCCGTGACTCCGTACTGCCTGGGCAAGATTTTGGTCTCGTTCCTTTTGACCCCTCCCAATTGATTGAGAAGAAAAGATCCTGGAAAAACCAAATCTTAGACGGTGAGGTGGCGGAGATAGAGGCCCTGTACCGTCGTGTGGAGGATCTCCAACTGATTCCTGAGAAGGAGGTGAACGGTGTCGACATCATCCGGACGTTTCTTGAGCGTCGGGTGCAGCCTCTCCAAGCGAGGGCGCACCCGATGTTTCTTTACTCTGGGCGCCGTGATCCGACGAGGATTTCGAGTGAGAAAATCTCCGAGGTGGAACTTGACAAGGATCTTCGCGCGCTGTTGAAGTTCAAGGCCGACGAAGAAATCCCGGGGAAGTCGCTGACTCCTCCCTTTTCTTCGACGTTGGTCGTACCGAAGGTGTAGATTTGCGCACGTAGTGCTTCCCTTTTGTTTTTGTCAGCTGTATATTTTTTCCTTTGTTTGCTAACAAAGTTCCTTTTCCTTTTGCAGAGCTTCAAAGTGCCGGGCATGGCACCACCGTTGCCCGAGAGGTATCCGAATGCCCTGGATAATGAAGTGGTGGATTCCGTGTCTGAGCTACCATCAGCGCGATCCCCAGCGGAGGATGCCGACGAATCGAGTGAGGACCATTCGCGCGAACGATCACGGAGCTCTAGCGAGTCGTCAGATGCCTCGACTCCTCCGACTCCCAGAAATCCTCTGGGCCTTGAGCGTCGTGATGATGTTCATGGGGGTTCGTCCTCTCCCCTTCCTGCCATTCCTGTGCGGGTTGTTGCTCCGCACCCGCCAGCAAAGCGGAAGAAGGAGGAAAAGAAGGAGGAGAAGAAAGAATAAAAGAAGGAGGAGAAGAGGGCCCGAAGGGCTTCTCCTGTCTTTGACCTGAGCGCGTTGGGCTCGTAAGTTTTCTTGTTGCCACTGTTGTCCTTTGTTCCCTTGTTGTTTTTGCACTTGTTTTGATTGGTTCGTATGCAGGCAATCCTCCGACGGCTCTAGTGATGGTGCGCGCGAGATGATGGGGGAGTCGAACATTGCGTCGCCTCCTCCTCAGACGGTGGCGACTTCTGGTGACGTTGCGCCAGTTCCTCCTGTGCAGGAGAGGCTGGTGGTTGCGCCTCAGAATTTCACAGGCGGGCCTGCGGGTTCGCCTTCGGAGCACGTAAGTTTTTCTGCTTGATGCGGGGGGAGCCCCCGAGTGTCTTCGTATGCTGATGTTGTTTAATGCTTCTTTGTGTTGGGCGTAGCCCCCAAGTCCTGCTCTTACTGCTATTGCCTGTTGCTGCAGCCTTTTGTCCAAGAGGCCAAGTGGCTGGTGGAGGAACGCCTGACGCTGGAGGCGAAACTGCGGCAGCTTCAAGGTATTCGTCTGCCTTGTAGTACTTCTCTTGCTTATCCTGGTCCTGTTCGTTGACACTTGCTTGTTTTAAATGCAGAGGAGCATAACGACTCTCTCCGTGAGGTCGATGCTCTGAAGAAGAGCCTTGGCCAATCGGAGCAGAAGGCCGAAGCTGCCGCTGGTGCGAGAGAGCGCCTTGAGCTGGAGCTGACGAAGGCAGCCGAAGCGAAAGAGCGTCTGCAGCAGGAGGCCGCAGATCGTGAGGAGCAGCTGGCCACCGTTGCGGCTGCTCGTGAAAAAGGGGTGGCGGAGAAGCTCATGGCTGCTGCCAAGGCTATTTCGGGTGAGCGTTAGCTTTTGTACTTGCTCCTTTTTCTACGGATCTTCTTTTATGTTGCCTTTCTTCATGTTTTCTTCTTTTTGTCTCAGATGCCGCAGGCATCGAGTTCGACCGCGGTGCTCTGGAGCACGGGAGTGCTCTAGATGATGCCACTGTAGCGGTCGAAGACCGCTGCAGCACCGTCGTCAACTTCCTCGCCAAGGCGAAAGAGGTCCTTGGTCGCTTCTACCAGGAGCTCTTCCCGAAGGGCGCATCCCTTGAAGATGTGAATGCCCTGGCAGAGGCTCTGTCAGCCGAAGCGCCTGCAGCGTATAAGCGCAAGCAGAAGGGCATCGGTGCGTCCGTCGGGCTGGCGATGGCCATGGCGGCTGGGGCGGAGCTGGACCTGCCCCAGATTACTTCTCGGATGCCTACAGCTACGGATGGATCCGAGGTAGCCTTCGCCGCCTACTCCGCTCGCTGCAGACGATATGGGCCCAAGCTTATTGACTTGTTGTCTGAGTATGCATTGCGGCAGCAGGGCGAGGCCAAAGTTAGGCAGTCTGGTTCTGAGGCGACTCAGTGCCCTCCTCCTTAGGCATAGTAGATGTAGGGTAGTTTGTAGTCTATTTTTGTTGTAAATATCTTTTGTAGTACCATCCTTGTGCCACGTAGTGGCCTTATATATTTTAATGAATTCCTCCGAGTTGTGCTCTATCCTTGGCTGAATGTCTGTGTTCCTTATTTTTTCTGCTGCTATAGGTTCCTTCGGGTGTTGACCCAGTTGACACTTCATCCGAAAGGCCCTTGCGAGCATCATTGGATGATTCGTCGCAGCTCGCTTTTCTTCGAGATCGCGTGCGCAGCTTGGAGAGAGATTTGCTTGGGTTACGCGGTCGCACTGACGTTTGGAAATCCAAAGCAGACCGTGGCGCAGCCAGGGAGGAGTATTTGATGGCGGAGCTGGGTCGGCTGTCCGAGCAGCTGCAATGTAAGTTGATCCTTCTTTCGGGTTGTAGCTCAGTTCTTCGGGTGAGCCTGCTGGCCTTACTCTTGTTTTGTGCGGTTGTCGCAGGTGCCAATCTTGCTCCGAGGGAAGAAAAGGAGCGTATTGCTGTTCGAGTCAATTGCTTGACTCAACAGGATATGGAGGCCGGCGGCTTCTTCTGGATGGATCGTGATCGCGCCATAGTTCTGGCGACGGTGCAGGATCGTGTCTACCAGGTTTCGCGGGTGCTCCGCCAGGTGCAGACATCGCTTTCCTCGGTGTTGCACGTCATGTTTCCGTTGGATGCCGTGCCAACGACCCTTGCAGGTCTTCTGACGAAGTTTCGGAGTGCCAGCAATGTCAAGGAGCTGGTGCGGCAGCAGCTCATCGCAGGGGTGAAGGCTGCCTTGTCTCTTGTGAGGGTGCACCGCCCTGATGTAGATTTGGCTGCTGTGGCGACTAGGCCACCTCCTCGACCAGATGGTGGCGAGTGGAATATGCGTCCGCATTACGCGGCTGTAAGGTAGTATGCCGAGCAGATTGTAGATTTGTTTGAGCAGCGTGCTCAGGTTATTCTTCAGAATAGGTAGGACCTGAAAATAAACAGATAGATGTAAAATTTGTATATTGCGGCTGGGCGTGTATGTGCCCTTTGTTGTAAAGGTTTGCTTGTTTGCTAGCACGCAGTGCTTTGATTTAGTACGTGTCCTTTTCGTTTGCCTGACGTGGTCAGCTACTCAGGTGTACACGTTTTGTCCTCAGTCGATGAAATCGTGAGGTGGGGGAGCCCCCGAGTGCGTATGTAGCATGTAGTAAAGTTGCAGAAAATAGTCAACCGAGGGTTGGGGGCGAGGTACTTAGCTTTATTTATATCGTAATGGAGGAGGTACATGATTCGGCTGAGTAGCCTTGGCTGAAAGCCTTATTGAGAGTAAAAAGGGTGGTAGGTTGTTATGGGTAGAATCGTCGCAGGTGCGAGACGTTCCACGGGTTGGAGTATGCGACTCCAGACTCCACGTGCTTGAGGCGATAGGCGCCACCTGGGATGACTTCGGTGATGACATAGGTTCCTTCCCATGGTGAATCGAGTTTGTTCGGTCGCTTTTGCTTGAGTCGCAAGACGAGATCTCCTTCGACGAAGGACCTTGGGCGCAGCCGGCGGCTGTGATAGTTGCGGAGACTCTGCTGGTACACCACTGATCGAGCGGCTGCTATATCCCGCGCTTCATCGAGTGTGTCGATGGCGTCTTCGAGTGCAGCCGTGGATTCGGCTTCGCTGTACGCGACGACTCGTGGAGCCTGATGGCGTACTTCGGCTGGTAGCATTGCCTCGGCTCCGTGTACCATGAAGAATGGTGTGTAGCCGGTGGAGCTGTTTGGCGTAGTCCGTAAGCTCCACAGGACAGACGGTAGCTCTTTCGTCCAGTTTCCAGCTTTGTGCTCGAGTGAGCTCATGAGGCGCTTCTTGATGCCGGCGCCGATTAGGCCGTTGGCCTTTTCCACTTGCCCGTTTGTTTGCGGGTGTGCCACTGAGGCATACGTGATATTGATCCCGAGGCCTTTGCAGAAGTCCTGGAATTTTTCGGAGATGAAGTTCGATCTGTTGTCGGTGATGATGCTGTGCGGTACGCCAAACCTGTAGACAATGGATTCGAAGAACTTGACGGCGGTTTTGCCCTTCTGGTTGGTGACTGGCATGGCTTCGATCCACTTGGTGAATTTGTCGACTGCGACCAGGAGGAAGACGTGTCCTCCCTTCGAGGATTTTGGTAGATTGCCGATCATGTCAAGGCCCCATTGGGCAAAAGGCCAGGCTATGGGTATGGGTCGAAGTTCGGACCCAGGTGCGTGCGGTTTGTCGGCAAACCGTTGGCATCCGTTGCATCTTCGGACGATGTCTTTCGCGTCGCTCATGGCCGTTGGCCAGTAGAATCCTGCTCGCAGAGCTTTGGCGACGAGGGAGCGACTGCCTGCATGGTGGCCGCAGATGCCCTCGTGGATATCTTGGAGTATGGCTTGTCGTCGTTGATGGTGACGCACCATTGTAGTACGCCTGTAATGCTGCGTTTGTACAGCTCGCCGTTGATGATGGTGAAGGCTTTTGACCGACGAGATACGCGCCGGGCATCTGTCGGGTTGTCTGGCAATTCTCCGTTTATCAGGAACTGGAGGTATGGACGTGTCCAAGTTTCTTCGACTGCCATGACCTGCATCAGGTTGACCATGGCGACTTCGGTATCCAACTTTTCGGGTCCTTCATGACCTTCGGGGAGCGTAGCCCCCGAGTGTTCTGCTTCTTCGGGTGATCCTTTGGGGAATTTTCGCTTGATGGATGGCACGCAGATTTGTTCGAGGAACACACCTGGTGGTACCTTTGCGCAAGTGGAGCCGATGTTGGCGAGTCTATCGGCCTCCTCGTTGCTCTCTCTTCCAACGTGCCGAAGTTCGCAGCCGTCGAATTCTCCTTCGAGTGCGTTGTATAGCGCGCGGTATGCGATCATGTTTTCGGCGTGTGCGTCGCACTCATTCATCGTCTGCTGTACGACAAGGTTGGAGTCACCGTAGATGACCAGGCGCGTCGCGCCACATATTTTTGCCATCTTCATGACGTGGATGAGGGCTTCGTATTCGGCCTCGTTGTTGGAGGCTCTGAATTTCATCCGAAGGACGTACTTCATCTTGTCACCTTGCGGGGAGGTCAGTATGACTCCTGCCCCTGCTCCGGCTTCGCGCTTGGAGCCGTCAAAATGCATTTTCCAGGACTGCGACGTGTCTGGGATGTCAGGCAGCTGCAGCTCCATCCAGTGCACCAGGAAGTCCGGAAGGACTTGAGATTTGATTGCGTGTCGCTTCTCGTAGATGATGTCCAGGGGTGATAGTTCAATGCCCCACAGGGCCACGCGTCCTGTGGCCTCTGGGTTATTCAGGATGCTGTTTAGGGGTGCCTCGTTGACGATCATCACCTGATGCTCCTGGAAGTAGTGGCTCAGTCGTCGAGCCGTCATAAACACACCGTAGGCCAGCTTCTGGTAGTGCGGGTACTGCTGTTTTGTTGGAGTGAGAACCTCGCTGAGGTAGTAAATTGGGCGTTGTACCCCGTGGGTCTTGCCTTCTTCGGGTCGTTCGACCACGAGTACTATGCTGACCACCTAGTCTGTGGCTGCTATGTACAGCAACAGGGGCTAGCGCTCTTTTGGCGTGACCAAAACGGGCGAGGTGGAGAGGAGCCGCTTGAGGCTTTCGAATGCGTCGTTGGCTTCTGGTGTCCACTCGAACTTGTCTGCCTTGCGCAGCAGCTGGTAAAATGGTAGGGCCTTCTCGCCCATGCGGCTGATGAACCTGCTTAGTGCCGCTACTCGCCCTGCGAGCTGCTGAATGCCCTTGAGGTTTTTCGGCTTCTCCATTGTCATGATAGCTTTGATTTTCTTC
Organism: Avena sativa; assembly: GCA_916181665.1. Classification (NCBI taxonomy): domain Eukaryota; kingdom Viridiplantae; phylum Streptophyta; class Magnoliopsida; order Poales; family Poaceae; genus Avena; species Avena sativa. Next base: position 385,776,814 of record OV702297.1, on the reverse strand, counting down.
GGGTTCGCTTCGATCCCTCGTTGAGAGATGAAGTACCCGAGCAACTGACCCGAGGGGACGCCGAAGGCGCACTTTTCTGGATTGAGCTTGATCCTGTAGCGATCAAGGTTGTCGAATGTCTCGCGGAGATCGTCGGATTCCCTGGGAACTCCTGGCATGTCCGCAGGACACCAGGCGAAGATTTCCCAGCGCTCACGGAAGAATTCGACGAGCGCGCCTTCCTATGTGGTGCTGAGGTTGTTGGCGATCAGCGCCGTCTTGGAGGCATCCGTTGGATGGACCTGCACTTTCTTGGTGTTGATGGTGGAGTCGAAAGACATGTCAGGTGCGTTCTGCTTTGTGACTGGGGGTAGCCCATTGTCCGTCACCTCGCGGAGCCTTACAAGCTCGTCTTGCATGCCAAAACACTGGGAGATTTTGTTGAAATCCCTGTCGCATTGGTCCGATCGGGTGAAGCTCCCGTGGACTGTGATGACGCCCCTTGGTCCTGGCATCTTGAGTAGTAGGTATGCGTAGTGTGGGACGACCAGGAACCTTGCGAATGCTACACGTCCCAGGATGGCATGGTATTGCGACGGCCAGTCCACCACTTCGAATTCTAGGCGCTCCTGCCGAAAGTTGTCCGGCTTCCCGAAGATGACGTCGAGCCCTATTTTGCCCAGGGGGAAGATGCCCTTCCCTGGGACAATGCCGTGGAACGTTGTGTCTGATTGTTCCAGGCTGCATTGCGGGATCCGCATAGCTGCTAGAGTGCTTGCGAACATTAGGTTGATACCGCTGCCGCCGTCCATGAAGACGCGACTCATCTCGAAGTCTCCGATCTGCGCCTCTAGCACCAGGGCAGCATGACCTGGGCGAGGGATCTGGCAAGGGTGATCCGCGCGAGTGAATGTGATGCAGGACTCCGATCCGCTGAGGTACTCAGGGATTGCAGGCGGAGTTGCCACGGCCAAGTTGATTTGCCGGGTGATTTTCTTCCGCACCCTATTTGTGGGGCGTCCCTTCTGTATCATATTGAGTGCTCCTTTTGGTGGGGGGTATGCGACCCCGGCGTTGTTTTGCGCTGGTGCGACTGGTTGATTTGGGCCTCCAATAGGCGGCGGTGGAGGAGCACCGTGTGCTATTTCACCTGGCGCAGGTGCGTTTCCGAACGCAGGGATTGGAGCTTGTTGCCTCATCTGCATCATGCCTTCGCTGAGTTTCTGGAACTCGCGGCAGTCCTTGAGCATGTGGCTAGCTTTCTTTTTGCCATCTTGTTTGTCGATGTAGAAGTGGATGGTGCATGGACCCGAAAGTTTGTCGAATGCTGAGGGTCCGTTCTCGCGGTCGCGGCGTTGCCACGACTGCGTTGGTCGTCCGTTGTCGCGGAAGTTTCCGCTGCGGTATCCTCCGCTATTGCGGCTGTTGTCGTTATGGCGGTCGGCGTAGCCGGCTGCGACCATGTCGGGTCTGTCGCGGTCCTCGTAAACGCGCGATCTCCTCTTGCTGCGGCGTTCGCGTCTTCGGCCGTAGTCGTCCTCTTCATCTGATTGCGCCCGCTGGATGCAATCTTCGCCGTCTGCCCAACTGTTGGCAATTTCCATGAGGTGGTCGAGTGTCTTGGGCTTTACACGCCCAAGTTCTTCCTTGAAGTCTGGGCGCTTGACGCCGTCCCTGAAGGCGTCGATGGCCCTTTCTTCGGAAATGTGTGCTGCGGAGTTCTTGGTTGTAGACCAGCGTAGTATGTATGAGCGAATAGATTCACCCGTTCTCTGAGTGCAGGCTCGCAACTCTTCGATTGAGGCGGGTCTTTTGCTGGTGCCTTTGAAATTTCGGATGAAGCTATAAGCGAGCTCCTCCCAGCTTCGGATGGATCCTGATGATAGGCTGCTAAACCAGACCCGCGCTACGCCTGTTAGCTGCAGCTGAAGGCATTGCATGGCGGTTTCTTTGTTGCCTCCGTGAAGCTTAACATATGACAGATGGTCACTGAGCCAGGACTTTGGATCTTGCGTGCCGTTGAACTTCGGAGTATCCGAAGGAAGCTTGAAGTTGCGTGGCATCTTTGTTCGCCGGACGGATCTGCTGAATCATCGAGCCCCGCAGAGTTCTCCTTCGTCTTCATCCATCTCCGATTCAGACGAGCATGCGCGTTTGGCGCGTGCTTTGTCGATCTTGCGCTGTGTAAGTTTGTCTCTGGCGTCGTAGTCGCGTTTATGGTGGTGCGAGCTCTTCTTCCTTCGAGGAAGGTCGTGTTCCTCTTCATCTTCGGATGAGGGAGTGGGGCTCCGGTCGCGCCTGGCCGGAGCTTTCTTCTTCGGCTCCGTAGGAGCGTCTTCGTGGAGCGCAGCTCCGATTAGTCCTAGTCCGGTGAGTGCGGACCTATGCATGGCCCTTTTCGGGTCCCCCTCCGGAGGTGGGTGAGCCGCGAGATACGCAGTGGCTGCCATGATCGCAGCTTGTGGCGTCTTCGGGATGATGTTGCCGTCGGCGTCCATATCCATGAACGATGTGTGGAGAGTTCGGGTCACGTCACGCTGCTCCTTCGGGTCCATGTTTTCCATCCGAGAGCGGTGCTTGTTTCCCTGGTTTCCGTTTGTGCTAGAGCCGGGTCCCATGGCGTAGAGCGCAGCTCGTCGCGCACTGGACTCAAAGGCTGCTTGCTTGCGTTTGTCGAGCGTCTCGTGCATCTTGACTTGCTTCTTGTGCTCCTCGATGAGGAGGTAGTGGTATGCCCTCAGCAGATCACGTGGGGAGTCCAGAGGTAGGACTATTTCGCCTGCGACGGCGCGGCGTGCTTCGACCCATCCTTCTTTGCTAAGTTGGATGAGGTGGCCCCTGTTTTCCCTGTTCTCGCCGTTCCACCGTTTTCGCCGTTTCTGTCCTGCGGGTTGGGGTTGGGCGGCGGGTTAGGCTTTTCCTCGTTGGTTTGGATGACTGCGGCGCACAGATAGCGCCTGCATATTGGTTGGCTGCTGCCGCAGCTTTCGGATCCGGAACCGTAGGTCCCTTCATCCGAAGGTGGATCGCACAGATCGGAGTTGCAGCTGCTGCTGCTGTAGAACTCATCTGTTGATGGTGACGTGCGTAGCACGGGGTGTGGAGCCCACGAAGCGGGCCTGTTTGATGGCACGGGCACCCGCTCAGGGAGGCGGAGGGTGCCAGTTTGTCCCACCTGGAAGCAGAAGCTCCCGAACAAGATTTCGAGTCCGTCGCCTACGGGCTCGAAATCCTTCATGGTATCCGGCGAGTGGGCGGTGAAGTCGAAAGCGCCGAAGAGGAGGTTATTCTCCGTCGCCGCGGAGTTGTAGATCGATCGGGTCGGAACCGTCACGACCGCACAATCAACAGCCCCAATTCCCACAGACGGCGCCAATTGTCGAGGTTTAATCTCGTCAATGCCCATTGTTATGGACTTGGGTTTTGGAGAAGATGGGGATGCTGGAGATCGTGGCACGGTTAACAAAGAAGCAACCAGGGGACACGAGATTTACCCAGGTTCAGGCCCCCGGAGGGAAAACCCTACTCCTGCTTGTCTGATCTTTGATTACGGCGGAACCGAAGGTTACAGGGTGCGCAGATTCGATCTGGCGTGGATGCGTGTGCGAAAGTATGAGTCGAGTTCTTCCTAGGACGTGCCCTCCTGGCCTTTATATAGACTTAGGCAGGTCCCGGGCGTAGTCCTAGTCGGTTACAAGTTCTAGGGTTTTACCCCTTTGAATTTCCTATCTCCTCTAGTCTTGCTCTCCAACGATCCGAAGACGTTATAGGCCTTGGCCACCCGAAAATCTTCATGGGTCAGCGTATGTCTGCCGTGGGCCTTCCTTGGGCTGGACTAGGTATGCTGAAGTTACGTACCCGTAGGGTATAACCATGTCAAGGGGAGGGCATCAAGGACGACCAACGGGCCCTGGTCGTGGCTGTTGAGGTAGGCGCGGAGGGCGCGACCAGAGTAGAATGCCGCCACGGTCTCCCTCACCACCGGAGCCTAGTCGTGGCTGTCGAGGAAGGCGTGGGGAAGGCCAAAGCAGCATGCCGCCACGATCTCCCTCACCACCGGCATCACCACCACCATCGTCGCCCGATCTTGGGCCCATTGACATCAGCCTCGCCGGCTTCAAGTTTGCCATGACCATCCACTCGGGCATGATGCGGGACAGGATACTCCTTCCTCGCAAATTCGTGTCGCTGGTCGACGGCACAGAGCCCTAGCAGGTCATGCTGCGGGCGGCCGGTTGCAAAATCGGCGTGTTGCCGGTGGAGGTGTTGTTCGACCGCCTCAGACAGATGTTCCTCACCAACGGATGGGAGGAGTTCGCCGTCGACACCAAATCGAAGTCGGACACTTCATCGTCTTCAAGTACGATGGAAAATCCATGCTCATCGTCGGCGTGTTCGACGACTCCATGTGTCATCGCTTCTACCACTCTGACTCCGACTACGACGAGTAGGCTTAGCACTAGACTAGGTTGTGTACTCATTGTGTATCGACTTTGGAATCAAATTTGCAATGTGAGCGCCATTTTGCAATAAAAATTTCCATTCAAGTCTAGAAATATTTTACAAGCAAACCCAACCTAGAACAACAATCTAACTATGTGGTGCCTACAGCGCTGGCGGCGGCAACGGGGAGTCGACAATACCCTATTCTGAGAGAGAGAGAGAGAGAGAGAGAGGGAGAGGTAGATCGCAATATGTGTTTCCAACTCCTCTTCAACTTGGGCGAGGCGAGCATGCAGGTAAGCATCGTCGGGAATTGTCCGCACCATTGCCCGGACCTCGTCGCGCACGTCTGTGAGCACTACACGCCACTGGTGCTCCGGCACAAAGACGCGGTCCATTACCTCCCATGTGAAAGGCTCGTCGGTCGTCCTGTTGCGGTTGAAGTGATTGCGCCGTGGATGGTGGTTGCGGAACTTACTGAATATCTGTGTCCACCCCGGAATCGGAGGCATCAACACGTCTGGTTACTCTAGCGGGTCCTGATACGTCCAATTTGCATCACCATTCTATATCATAATTTGCCTCTATTCATTGATATATTTCATATTAAGAGGTGTTACTTATGTCTTTTCATCTGTTTTTGCATGTTGGATGATTTTTGGAGGATAAACTGCTGGAGTCAGGATTCTGATAAAAAAAGGTATGTTTTGATGCAATTTTGCGAAGATCAGAAAAATACCAAAAAAACTACGGAAAATCCTATTTTCCCAGAAGACAAAGAATGCCAGAAGGGGAGGCGGAGATGGGCCACAGGGGGCCCACACCCCCTAGGTGCAGGCCACTCTAGGTTGCGCCTACAGGGGTGTGGCCCACCTCTAGCTCCGTCCTCTTGCCTATATCTTCTCCTCGAAACCCTAACGCACGGAGAGCGACCACAGAAAGATTCCACCGCCTCTACGGGGCAGAAAACACCGAGAGAGAAAGAGATCTCTGGCAAACAGATTTCTGCCGGGGAAATTCCTTCCCGGAGAGGGGAGATCATCGTCATCAACACCATCATTAAGCTAGACTTCATCGGGATCATCATCATCCACACCATCATCTCCACCAACACCATCATCATCACTCCATCCCGCTGTAACAATTGTGTTGAATCTTGCATAGTTCTTAGGGGAAACTTTTCCGGTATTGATTACTATTATAGTTGATGCTTGTGAGTGGAACCATTGGATTATTGTTTATGTTCAGATTATTATTCATCACCATATCATCTCTGATCTTGATCCATATGATGTCTTGTGAGTAGTTCGTTTAGTTCTTGAGGACATGGGAGAAGTCATGTTTTAGTAGTGGATTTGTGTTGAGATATTATTCAATGGTTTAGTATTTAAGTTGTGGTGATATTCTTCTAGTGGTGTCATGTGAAAATCTACTACATGATACTTCACCATTTATGGCCCTAGGGGAATGCATTGTGTATTTGGCTACTAATTGTGGGGTTGCCGAAGTGATAGAAACATGAACCCCCCGTTAGGAAACCATTGCACAAGGGAGTGTAGGATCTCAGAGTTTAAGGTTGTGGTTAGGTTTATACCTTAATTTCTTTCTTGTAGTTGTGGATGCTTGCAAGGGGTTTAATCACAAGTATGTATTAGTCCAAGTAAGGTCGGTACATTAGCACAGGTTCACCCACACAACACTTACAAAACCAAAGAAGACTACTCAGCTATATGAAACAAAAGCACTTGACAGAATTCCCATGTGTCCTCGAGAACGTTTGGTCCTCATTAGTATTTTCACCGGATTATCCTTTACTAAGAAAGGATTGGGCCAATTGCTGCAATTGTCTGCTGTTTTATTTACTTGCACTTTATTTCTTTGCTTTATCAGAAAACCCCTAAAAATCCGTTTGTGAAGTATTTATAGAGATTTCCTGCTCCATACCACTAGTCAAAACCTTCTGCTCCTCGTTGGGATCGACACTCTTATTTATCAAAAGTACTACGATACACCCCCTATACTTGTGGGTCATCAAGACTATTTTCTGGCGCCATTGCGGGGGAGTGAAGCGCTATTGAAGAGTGGAACTGATAAATGAAACTTCTACTGTGAGTATTGCTTTTTATTTCTATTTGTTACTTTGTTTCCAATATGGATAACCCACTTGGTTTTCTGTTTGGGAAAACTACTACCACTGTTAGGGTAGTAGATGAACCACCGCCTGTTGAGATAGATCCTTTTAAGATACCTACAAGTATTGTTAATCGTGTTATGGATAATTATTATTTTGGGGATGGAACTGTCCATCCTGGTGATCACTTTCTTTTTATCCATGAATTATGCAGGGTTGTTTAAGTGTGCAGGTATCACAACTGAACAGGTGAAGTTACTCTCTATATCGTTGAAAGGAAGAGCTGAAGAATGGTATAAGCTGCCGAAGAATGGACAATCCATAGAATGGGAGGAGATAGTACCTCTCTTTTATTCTAAATTCTATCCTCCCAGTGAGATTCATAAGGATAGGAATCTAATATATAAATTTTGGCCTCGTGATGGAGAGAGTACATCTCAAGCTTCGGGGAGATTTCAGTTACTAATGCTTAAATGTCCTATTCATGAACTCCCTAACAATATTATTATCAATAACTTTTATTCTAGGCTTTCTCTTCATGATAAAGATTTACTAAATGCTTCTTGTGCTGGATCATTCACACGTATGAAGGAAGAAGCTAAATGGGATCTCTTAGACCGTATTCAAGAGAAAACTGAAGCATGGGAGAATGACAAAGGAAGAAAGTCAGGTATAAACTATGATTACAAATGCATTAAATCCTTTATGGGAACTAATGACTTCCTTGATATTAGTAATGAGTATGGTATTGATTCCCAAAGTATTACAAATTGTTTAAGGCCTTTGCCTCCTACATAGAAATTCCTAAAAAGAAGTGGAATAAGTACCATGCACCTTATAAAGATGTTGTTAATCATGTTCCTATTAGAAATACTGAAGTTTGCACTACTAATCATATTTTTCCTGAACCTTATGTTGAGAAAACACCTTTCCTAGCTAAGGTAAAGGAGTATTCTATGATAATTAGTGCGAATAACAAAGGTACAAAGAAAGTTGTGGAACCTGATGAGCAAATAAACAATGAACTTGTGGTAGCTATTGTTAAAGATCTTGTCACTAGAAATATAGAGGATGAGCACATTGTCTTCTGTGAAGACGCTTCTAATATTATCTCTCATCCTATTAAATCTAGAAAAGCTAGTGTCCTGGTGCTTTCTGTTAAAATTGGTGATCATTGCTATTATGGTTTATGTGATATTGGTGCTAGTTCTAGTGCTATTCCTTATGAGCTTTACAGGGAAATTATGCATGAAATTGGTCCTTTTGAGATTAAGGACATTGATGTGGTTATCCACCTTGCTAATAAGGAAACCATTTGCCCTGTTGGTATTGTAAGGGATGTGGAAGTCCTTTGTGGTAATATTAAGTATCCTGCTAATTTTCTAGTGCTTGGTTCTGAAGCTAGTAAAACTTGTCCTATCATTTTTGGTAGGCCTTTCTTGAACACTTGTGGAGCTATTATAGATTGTAAAAAGGAGAAAGTTTTAACTAAGTTTGATGGAGATTCTTATGAGTTTAACTTTTCCAAATTTGCTAAAGCTCCTTATGAAAATAGCTTGCCTAATGAAGATTTCAGGGTTGAACAACTTGCTTCTATTGATCCAGTTTATGACCTTGGACCTCTTTTTGATGATTGTAAGTATGCTCATTCTAATGATAAAGTTGTTTCTTGTGACAGATATATTGTCAAATTTATTCAAAGTTCTACTAAAAGTTATTTTGAGAGAGGGAAACATGGTTTTATGCATCTCAATAATATTAAGTTTCCCCGTTTTATGTTGAAAGCTTTGAAGTTGCATTTGTTTTGTCTTCCTATGCTAGTGGATTTTTGTTTCAACAATTTGTTTTCTCATGAGACCCCCTTGCATAGAAAGTGGGTTAGACTCAAATGTGTTGGATATTTGCTTCTTGATGCTCTCTTTCACTTCAAATATATATCTCATATGTGAGCATCTTTGAAATTATCAAGCCTAACTTAAAGGCATTAAAGAAAAGTACTTCTTGGGAGATAACCCAATAGTTTCATTGAGTCTTGGAAGTTATTACCTCAGTAATAACCGCTTCTTATCCTTTTTGTTTTGGTTTTTGTGTTAAGATCAACTACTTTTGAGAAGTAGAGGAGTTGTGAAAAGTGGCTGTCCTGGGACAGATTTTTGTGCTGGTTTTGTAAAAATTCGTGAAGGAGCTCAGTACTACGGATGGAGCTGTATTTTTCTGTGCTTGTTCTCCAAGTTGTTATCCAACTTTCATTAGTTTTGAACTTTTTGGTTTAAGCAACAGAAGTTTTTCAAAAAAAATCAATCTTTACATACTGGTCCGTTTTGACAGATTTCTTCCATCATTTGCATTTGCTTCTTATGTTGATTTCCTTTCAGATTCTTTTGGGGATTTTGGAAAGGAGTTGCTACAGTAGCTTTTGTTTTGATGGATCTCAGTTGAAGTTTGAACCTAAAGGTTTATGGTTTTTGCATACACTAATGTTGCCAATGAGGTTTGTGTAAGGCCTTATATGAAAGGAATTTTCAGGAGATGGAGAGAAGGAATCTGCAGAGTCTATCTTTGAATAGGTAAAAGTGGTGAAAACAGAAGGTTCGTGAAAGCCTTATATTTCTATATTTTTGACGTTTTTATTACATACAGAAGGTTATGAGATGAAATAGAGGAGGAAACGGAGGCCAGGGTGGCCACACCCACCCTAGGCGCGGGCCCCAGCCGGTCGCGCCTGGAGGGGTGTGAGCCCCCTGAACTCCGTCTCCGCCTTGTTTTCGCACATTACCTTACTTATTCCTTGAAACTTCATAATATATAACCCCCTGGATACCCCGAGGTTCGTACATCATGTTCTCGTCTGATACGTCGGAACCGTATCTATAATTTTTGAAGTTCCATGCTTGTTTAGTATCTACTTTGCTTTGCTTTGTCCACACTTTGAGGTGCTTTTCATATGTTTTCTCGTACTAACCTATTAACAAGTTGCCATAGTGCAAGTTGCCTGTTTTCTGCTGTTTTTGGTTCCAGAAAAGCTAGTAAGGAAATATTCTCGGAATTGGACGGGACAAAAGTCAAAGTCAATATTTCACCGAGGAGAACACGAAGTCCAGATGAGAGACGGAGGGGCGCCACAGGGTGGCCACACCCCCCAGGCGCAGCCTAGGGTGGGCCCACGCCTGGGTAGGGTGTGGGCCCCTTGTCCGCCTCCCAGCCTCGCCTCTTCGCCTATAAGAATCCCCCGATGCCAAAACCCTAAGTACCCAATCAATATTCCACGAAACCATCTGTAGCCGCCGCCACCATCGTCCCTAGATCAGGGGGATCTGAAGCTCTTCCCGGCACCCTGCCGGAGGGGAGATCATCCTGGAGGCCTTCTTCTTCACCATGCCAGCCTCCGGTATGAAGCGTGAGTAGTTCCACCTTGGACTACGGGTCCATGTAGTACCTATATGGTTGTATATCCTCCTTGTGCTTTCATGTATAGATCTTGTGAGCTTCGTTCATGATCAAAATCTAATCTATTTGTAATCATGCATATTGTGTTTGCGGGGATCCGATGGATATTGAGATTACTATGTCAGATTGATTAATGGTTTTATCTTATTGATTCTATCATGTCTGTGTTGTTTGTGATCTTGCATGCTCTCCATTGTTAATAGCTCTCTTGGCCAAGTAGTTGCTAGTGACTTCAAGAGGGGGGTATTTATGCTCGATAGTGGGTTCATGCCTCTAGTTTCCAAGGGAAGTGACATAAATATCTTCGGTTGTAGATGTGCTGTTGCCACTAGGGATAAAACAGCGGTCTCTTGTTCATGGAACAAGTGGATTGTTTACCTTACACACTTTGCTTAAAGCAGTTGTCTGTTGCTTGCAACTTAATACTGGAGGGGGTTCGGATGATAACCCAAAGGTGGACTTCTAGTCATAGATGCAGTTGGATGGCGGTCTATGTATCTTGTTGTATTGCCCAATCGAATCTCATAGGATCTTTTTGTCTAGTATTGCATTGTTATGCCTTGCTCAGTTCCTATCAATTGCCCTGCTGTAATTTGTTTACCCTTCATGCCATGTTTGTTTATTTAAGGAGAGCACCTCTAGTGAACTATGGACCCCGGTCCAATCATTACCATTGATACATCCTCCACTGTTACTGTTTACTTGCTGCAAACCATCATCACCTTCCACACCATATAGTTACCTTTGTTACAACAAACCGGTGAGCTTGACAACCTCACTATTTTGTTGGGGCAAAGTCTTGAGTTTGTGTTGTGCAGGTTTCCATGTTGCTTGCAACACTTTTGAGACGTTTCCTTCCTCCTACTGGTTCGATAACCTCGGTTTCTTACTAAGGGAAAACTTGCTGCTGTGCTGCATCACACCTTGCTCTTGGGGTTTCTCGACGAAGCGCTCCCACATTGAAGCAGCGCCATCAAGACTTTTCTGGCACCGTTGCCGGGGACTGAAGAAGAAGCTCCCACGTCGACCACGCGCCAGCTTTTTCTAGCGCCGTTGCGGGGAGGCTAAGGACGTATTCACAAGGGGAGTCCTCCTCAACCTCTCTCTTTACTTTGTTTTTTTGCTTGCTTAGTTTCTTTTGCTTGGTTTTGTTTGCCTCTTTTTATCAAAAACTCCAAAAAATATTTTAGTTTGGTTTGCTTTGTCTTATCAAAAACACAAAAAAATAGTTCTTTCTCTAGTTGTTGGTATATTATTGCCTTGCTTTGTCATGCTTTCTATCAATGGATGGTTTCTTTGAATCTAGTTCTTATTGGCAAGGCGGGTTCACGAAAGAAGAAAAGTATTATTATAAGGAACACCGTTTGTCACAAAAAGGGAAACACTTATGGGAACAAATTGATAAGTTGAATACTATTGCAAGAGAGGTGTGCTCTACTTATAATGTTGCTTATTGCTTTGATAAATCTTGTTGCTATAGGAGGTATAAAAACCTTCCTTTTTGATGTGAGTATAACAATAATGTTACCGTATCTTTTTATGTTAAAGGAAATTATGAATTTTATGATGTGGAACAAATTGAAGAATTTATTGCTTTCTAGGGTGCATTTGAGCTTGCTAGTTTGCTTGAAAATACTGATGATGCACCTTATGAATATGAGGTTTATGAGATACTGAAATTTTGCTTTGATAATTACAAGGAAGAAAATGGCTAAATTCTTGAATATTTTAATAGACGCTTTCCACAAATGGAAGAGACTAATGTTTTGCAGGAGACTGTGGAAGAAGAAATTGCTGAAACTGGAAGCTCATTAGATGAAAAAGAGGAGGAGAGTGATGAACAAAAGGAGGAAGAATGGATCTACCCATGCCTACCTTCTAATGAGAGTAACTCTTTACCTCTTATATTATTTGATTGTCCCCCATGCTTACCAAAGGAGGATGAATGTTATGTTCCTGTGGATCCTTTTGAAATATCTACTTTGGATAAAACCTATGAAGGTTTTAATCCCACTATTTTTTAGCTTGATAGAAATTATGTGTTTGTAGATCATGAAAATCATGCTTTAAGTGATAGCTATATTGTTGAGTTTATTCATGATGCTACTGAAAATTATTATGAGAGAGAAAAATATGGTTGTAGAAGTTTTCATGGTGCTAAAACACCTCTCTATGTGCTGAAAGTTTTGAAGTTACTTTTGTTTTGTCTTCCTATGCTTATCACTTTGTTCTTTGTGAATTTATTTGCATACAAGATTCCTATGCATAGGAAGTGGGTTAGACTTAAAGGTGTTTTGAATTTGCTTCTTGATGCTCTCTTTTACTTCAACTCATAGATCTTATGTGAGCATCTTCTCAAACTATCAAGCCTAACTTAAAGGCGTTAAAAAAAGTACTCGTTGGGAGATAACCCAAGAGTTTTCTTGAGTCTTGGAAGTTATTACTTCAATAATGACCTCTCCTTATCCTTTTTGTTTGCTTTTTGTGCCAAGAATGACCTCTAATGAGAGGGAAGTAAGATTTGGGGAGTTGTTATCCCGAAACAGATTTCTGTCCTCCACCATAAAAATTCGTGAGGAGTCTCTGTGAGTATGATTGAGCTGAAAATTTAAGAATAATTCCCCCAGTATGTTCGCTAACTTTTGTTAGTTCAACACTTTTTGATTTGAGCAACATAATATTTTCGAAAAAATCGGTTTCTACCTGCTGGTCTGTTTTGACAGATTTCTGCCATTATTTGCATTTGCTTCTTATTGATTCCTTTTTTAGTTCTCCTTTAGGGAATTGAGCTTTTTGAAGGATTTGCTACAGTATCTTGTGTTTTTAGTGAAAAGTTTTGCTGTTCAAAAGCTAAACCCAAAGGTCTATTATCTTTTGAATACACTAATGTTGCTAATGAAGATTGTGTGAAATTTTGTATAAAGGGAAATTTTCAGGTGTAGGGAAAGAATGATGTAATGAGATGAAGAATGGACAAAAGCTCAAGCTTGGGGATTCCACCCTGGTGTCACCCCAAGAAATATCCAAGAGGTACAAGCGTCAAAGCTTGGGGATGCCCAAGGCATCCCCTTCTTCATCAATAAAAAGCTCAGGTCTTCCTAGACACTTTGTTTTTATTGTTTCATGCACTGTTGTGTTGTTCTTGACGCGTCTTAGTTTTAATTTGGTTTGATTAGTTTGATTAGTTTGCTTAGTTTGCTTAGTTTTCTTGAATAAACTAGTTCGGACCCCCGTTCTCGCTGTGATGTTTCAAATAAGTCGATTGGTGTTGGAAAGGAGTGGGAAGTTCCTGCTTGAAAGTGCAAGAGGAGCTTGCATTGACTGTGACTTAGACTTTAGCATGAAATGCTAGGTGTTGTTTTGACCTTATTATTAGTGATTATTGTTGTGGAATGTCTTGTTGCAAACAATTGAGATTGCTTAGTGTGCCTTGAAAAAAATCATGCGTTGTTTTAGCATACAAAATCATAGTATTGCGGTATTCTCCTTTGATGCTTTGTTTGGGTTGACTTGGAACATGCTCACACCATGTTATGACTATAAACAAGTCACCATAGCCTCTATGATCATTTAGTCCTTGACTTGTAGTACCACTCTATGTTTTGATTAGTAATGTTTTGTCGCTCTACATGATTATGGCCATTATTGCTCTCTTAGTTGGTTGCTCCCGATCTTTTGCTAGCCTCCACTTGTATGAGTAAGCTCTACTCATGCTTCCAACTCCCAAGAAACCAAGTTACTCCACAGTGTCCACTATAAATTCCTATGCATGGTGTGTTACACCATTCCAAGTATATTCTTGTTTTCAGCTATCTTCCAATTAAAAGTATTTTGTTATGTGAAAACTTAGTGATTAAAGCCCTCACAAACTTGATGGGACACTTTATATTCTTTGCCCCTAATAAACTTGAAACATTGTGTCTTCTAAGTTGTATATGCTTGCACGTATACGTTGGAATTAGCAGAACCATGCTGTCACGGGGAACGTTTTCAACATTGCACTTGTACTTTGTACACAGTTGATATCATGTTCTTTTGTCTATGGATGTCACCGGTGTGAAATAAAGAGGGAGCATGTAAGTCTATGGAGTTATGTATTTTGTGTTAGAGAAACGCCTGGGCCGCTAGACTAAGCCATGCCTAATCATGGTGGAAACTTGCAGCATCACCATAATGAGCATTCTATAAAGCATCCTCAATAAAAAGCTATGCACATAGTAAATAAAAAGATCACTGAGATGCTCATTGTCCGCTTGCCTTATCATTTTGGTTATGGGATAGGTCCTGTACCATGTTCAAGGGGTACCCCGTTGGCGGTTCTCTATGATACACATGTACTTACTATGATAAGAACTTACAAGTGACTGAAGTTGAGTAACATGAGGTGTGGCCCTCGTATTCAAGGGACATGAGATTGCCAACTTATACTTTGTTAAGCATATACTCCATAGTTTGTTCACTTTAACCTTAATCACTTCAAGATGCTTATGATAGGGGAAATGAGGGCTGAAAGCTAACAAGTACCATAATTTTTGGAAGCTCTTTTTGAAACTTGAAATCCCTGCTTCCCTTTATGAAGGGCCTTTCTTCCACTATTATATTGAGTCTCCACCTTCTACCTTTAGGAACCATTAAGAGAGCATAATTGTCATTCTTAGTTCTATGTGCAGTGTCCCAAAACTTATTGATTGATGCATATTGTTGATATTGCTTGTTCTTGTGCTACTTGTATCTAGTCACTCTTATGAACTTTGAAGGTGTTCTATGCATCTATTTGCTACTCTTTGAGGGACAAGCTGAATGCTACTATGCTATGTTTTCTGTATGTGAAATAAACAGACGTTTTTCAATGCATGTTATTCATGATCTTTGTTTGTAGCCTTTCATGTTGCATGCATAGTTACTTTGTCCTACTATTAGAACTCCATCTTTCATGCACATGTTTAGAGTTCTTTGATTCTAGCTTTCAATGCTTGCAAATGGTTTGATCTTGGTTTTGATGGTGCATGTCACCTCTGAAACTATTCTTTTTATCACTTACCTACTCGAGGACGAGCAGGAGTTAAGATTAGGGATGCTTGATACATCGGAAAAATATCTATATTTTTTGATGTTCCATGCTTGTTTAGTATCTACTTTGCTTTGATTTGTCCACACTTTGAGGTGCTTTTCATATGTTTTCTGGTACTAACCTATTAACAAGTTGCCACAGTGCCAGTTGCCTATTTTCTGTTGTTTTTGGTTCCAGAAAAGCTAGTAAGGAAATATTCTCGGAATTGTATGGGACAAAAGCCAAAGTCAATATTTCACCGAGGAGAACACAGAGTCCAGAGGAGAGACGGAGGGGCGCCACAGGGTGGCCACACCCCCAGGCGTGACCTAGGGTGGGCCCACGCCTGGGCAGGGTTTGGCCCCCCCTGGCCGCATCCCAGCCTCGCATCTTCGCCTATAAGAATCCCTCGATGCCCAAACCCTAAGCACCCAATCAATATTCCACGAAACCGTCTGTAGACGCCACCACCATCGTCCCTAGATCGGGGGATCTGAAGCTCTTACCGGCACCCTGGCGGAGGGGAGATCATCCCGGAGGCCTTCTTCTTCATCATGACAGCCTTCGGTATGAAGCATGAGTAGTTCCACCTTGGACTATGAGTCCATGTAGTAGCTAGATAATTGTATATCCTCCTTTTGCTTTCATGTATAGATCTTGTGAGCTCCGTTCATGATCAAGTTCTAATCTATTTGTAATCATGCATGTTGTGTTTGCAGGGATCCGATGGATATTGAGATTACTATGTCAAATTGATTAATGGTTTTTTTCTTATTGATTGTATCATGTCTGTGTTGTTTGTGATCTTGCATGCTCTCCGTTGTTAGTAGCTATCTTGGCCAAGTAGTTTCTAGTGACTCCAAGAGGGGGTATTTATGCTCGATAGTGGGTTCATGCCTCTAGTTTCCAAGGGAAGTGACAGAAATCTCTTCGGTTGTAGATGTGATGTTGCCACTAGGGATAAAACAACGGTCTCTTGTTCATGGAACAAGTGGATTGTTTACCTTATACACTTTTCTTAAAGCAGTTGTCTGTTGCTTGCAACTTAATACTGGAGGGGGTTCGGATGATAACCCAAATGTGGACTTCTAGTCATAGATGCGGTTGGATGGTGGTCTATGTATCTTGTTGTATTGCCCAATCGAATATCATTGGATCTTTTTGTATAATATTGCATTGTTATGCCTTGCTCAGTTCCTATCAATTGCCCTGCTGTAATTTGTTTACCCTTCATTCCATGTTTGCTTATCTAAGGAGAGCACTTCTAGTGAACTATGGACCCCGGTCCAATCATTACCATTGATACATTCTCTACTATTACTGTTTACTTGCTGCAAACCATCATCACCTTCCACACCATACAGTTAATCCTTTGTTACAGCAAACCGGTGAGCTTGACAACCTCACTGTTTCATTGGGGCAAAGTCTTGAGTTTGTGTTGTGCAGGTTTCCATGTTGCTTGCAACACTTTTGAGATGTTTCCTTCCTCCTACTGGTTCGATAACCGCGGTTTCTTACTAAGGGAAAACTTGATGTTGTGCTGCATCACACCTTGCTCTTAGGGTTTCCCGACGAAGCGCTCCCACGTTGAAGCAGGGCCATCATCGTCGTGTTTTTGTTTTGATCTGTTTCTGTCAGGAAATCTTCTCAAGTTTAGAGCACCATGGTCTCCGCCAACGACAAAGGCAGGAAGCTCGTGGAAGATGATCCTCAAAACCCCAAGGAGGAGGAGATCTTGGTTGAGGATGAAGAAGATGTTGAGGAAGACGAGCATCCAGACACCCGCACTACCGTCGCAAGCATTGGAGTGGTGGCAAACCCTATAAACTCTACGTCATATCCTTGCTCCACGGTCACTTCCTTCACGCACCAAGAACCCCTTTCATACTCTCTTAATTGAGCGACATTACCAAAAGTTGACCAAAGGGAATTTGCCCTCTGTTTGGGATCTGCCTCGTTCTAACCATGCAGGGAAGGAACACTCTAAGAAGGAAGAGTGGGGAAAGAATAACAAGGACTGGGATTCTCGGTCCGACATGATCATGAACCGCATTGAGCATAATTCAGATTTGATTCATACTCTAACCTTCGAGATTGAGGATTTGAGGGAACTGATTGAAGAGCTTATCAAAAGAACACCATCACCACCTAAGGAGTAATTTGTCATCAAGTTTGGCATCCCCTTGGCTTGTTCCAAGCTTGGGGAGTGCCGTGGTATCACATCATTATCTTTTATCTTTTTATCTTTTTAGTAGATTAATATCTTGGGTAGAGAAGTTATCTTATAGGTTGGTTTGCATTGTGGAAGTATCTCTCCTTTAGTTGGTTATCTATGTATCCCTTGGTGTGAGTGCCTTTATGGAATATTAATGAGAAGTTTCATCTTTTACGTTTTGCACTTCTTATTTTAGTTTGCAATCTCTATTATATGATTGATCTTGTTGATCAATATTGGCATCACTTTGGTAGCATCAAGTAGATCTAAATTGGTTTTGGCAAACCGAGCTCTAGTCAGTAGCAACACTTTTTGAGGTTTGGAAGGAAAAGAGAAAAAGCTTATAGGTATTTTGTATCATTTATTTTCTTTCTTGATTGGCTCATAAACTTAGTAATCTTTATTTAAGATCTTTTGTGTCTTCAAGGAAGATTGCATGTTTGGCTTTATTACTTGTATGTTTGCTTGTTTCTTTCAACTCTTTTGCTTGCTTACCCAGCCTTGCTAGCCAAAAACCTGTTTTCAGAAGGCATACTTCTCATGCATCCAACCCCTTTGAACCAAAACCTGTGCCATTTGTGTCCATCATATCTACTTATTAGCATTATTGCTATTCCAAGCAAATTCTCAAGCTTCATCTATCTTTCGAATTAAAAAAAATTCTTTTGTTATGTGAAAACTAGTTAGTAAAGCTCTCACTTACTTGATGGCACATATTATTTTCTTGCCCCTAATAAACTTGAAACATTGTGTCATCGAAGTTGTATATGCTTGCACCTATACGTTGGGATTAGCAGAACCGTGCTGTCACGGGGAACACTTTCAACACTTGAGGATACTTATCCAGTTGATATCATGCTCTTTTATTTGCGGATGTCGTTGGTGTGAAATAAAAGGGGAGCTTGTAAGTCCATGGAGTTATGTATGTGTGTTAGAGAAACGTCTGAGCCGCTAGCCTAAGCCATGCCTAATCATGGTGGAAACTTGCAGCATAACCATAGTGAGCCATCTGTGAAGCATCCTCAATAAAAACTTATGCAAATAGCAAATAAAAAGATCGCTGAGATGCTCACTGTCTGATTGCCTTGTCATTTTGATTATGGGATAGCTCCTGTATCATGTGCAAGGGGTACCCCGTTGGCGGTTCTTTATGATACACATATACTTATGATGACAAGAACTTACCGGTAACTCAAGGGACATGAGATTGCCAACTTATATTTCGTCAAGCATATACTCCATATTTGTTCACTTTAACCTTAATCACCTCAAGATGCTTATGATAGGGGGCAATGAGAGCTCAAAGCTAGTAAGTACCATAATCTTTTGGAAGCTCTTTATGAACTTGAAATCCCTGCTTCCCTCTATGAAGGTCCTTTCTTCTACATCTAAGTTGAGTCAGTAAACCTTTTTCCTCTCTATCTCCAGCAAGCATTTGAGTTGTTGTTGTTGTGTTTCAAGCATTCATATGATGATTTATTCAATCATGTTCTTTATCTTCCTTGTTTGCACAAGACTCTTATCTAATGAGTACTACTTTGAAAGCCATCATTGTGAAAAACCTTTTATGTTTGAGCAAAGAGTACTCTTGTTGTAAACTTCTTTACAAAAGCTTTACTTGAAAACTATTTGCCAACTGTTCTTTGACCTAGAACAAAATTTGTCAATCCCAATTATGATTTATCTTTATGCATCTATTTTGTGACACATATACTTGTTGCAAGCTAAGTTATATAATGGTGAGTTGCTTTCTTCTATGAGTTGTGTAATGGTAAGTGTGATGCTTCTTGTCCGTATTCTTTTATCGACACTTCACTCCATAAACCTGTGGACATGTTTACTGAGCTCAGTTTTCGCTTGGGGACAAGAGAAGGTCTAAGCTTGGGGGGAGTTGATACGTCCAATTTGCATCACCATTCTATATCATAATTTGCCTCTATTCATTGATATATTTCATATTAAGAGGTGTTACTTAAGTCTTTTCATCTGTTTTTGCATGTTGGATGATTCTTGGAGGATGAACTGCCGAAGTCAGGATTCTGATGGAAAAAGCTGCGTTTTGATGCAATTTCGTGAAGATCAGAAAAATACCAGAAAAACTACGGAAAATCCTATTTTCCCAGAAGACGAAGAATGCCAGAAGGGGAGGCGGAGATGGGCCACAGGGGGCCCACACCCCTAGGCGCGGGACACCCTAGGCCACGCCTACAAGGGGTGTGGCCCACCTCTGGCTCCTTCCTCTCGCCTATATCTTCTCCTCGAAACCCTAACACATAGGGAGCGACCACAGAAAGATTCTGTCGCCTCTGCGGGACGGAAAACACCGAGAGAGAAAGAGCTCTCCGGCAGACAGATTTCTGCCGGGGAAATTCCTTCCCGGAGAGGGGAGATCGTCGCCATCAACACCATCATCAAGCTAGACTTCATCAGGATCATCATCATCATCCACACCATCATATCCACCAACACCATCATCATCACTCCATCCCGCTGTAACAATTGTGTTGAATCTTGCATAGTTCTTAGGGGAAACTTTCCCGGTATTGATACTATTGTAGTTGATGCTTGTGAGTGGAACCATTGGATTATTGTTTATGTTCAGATTGTTATTCATCACCATATCATCTCTGATCTTGATCCATATGATGTCTTTTGAGTAGTTCGTTTAGTTCTTGAGGACATGGGAGAAGTCATGTTGTTAGTAGTGGATTTGTGTTGAGATATTATTCAATGGTTTATTATTTAAGTTGTGGTGCTATTCTTCTAGTGGTGTCATGTGAACATCGACTACATGATACTTCACCATTTATGGGCCTATGGGAATGCATTTGTATTTGTCTACTAATTGTGGGGTTGCCAGAGTGACAGAAACCTCAACCCCCGTTAGGAAATCATTGCACAAAAGAGTGTAGGATCTTAGAGTTTAAGGTTGTGGTTAGGTTTATAGCTTAATTGTTTTCTTATAGTTGTGGATGCTTGCAAGGGGTTTAATCACAAGTATGTATTAGTCCAAGTAAGGTCGGTACATTAGCATAGGTTCACACACACAACACTTACAAAATCAAAGAAGACTACTCAGCTATATGAAAGGAAAGCACTTGACAGAATTCCCATGTGTCCTCGAGAACGTTTGGTCCTCATTAGTATTTCCAACGTCTTGTCCTTTTATAAGAAAGGATTGGGCCACTTGCTACAATTGTCTGCTGTTTTATTTACTTGCACTTTATTTCTTTGCTTTATCAGAAAACCCCTAAAAATCCATTTGCTAAGTATTTATAGAGATTTCATGCTCCATACCACTAGTCAACACCTTCTGCTCCTCGTTGGGATCGACACTCCTATTTATCTAAAGTACTACGATACACCCCCTATACTTGTGGGTCATCAGGTCCGTCCACCAAGATGGCAAGTCTCTGTCACGGTCGGGAACGCCAGTGCATAATGGTCTATCGGGGGGTATGGTTGTATATATCTTGGTTGGCCTCACTTTTTATGGTTGCGCTTGGACATGGTGGGAAAAATCCAGAACATGCGGGAAGTGGCGGGAAAGAAAGGCGGGGAGCGGCAGGGCGGTGACAACACACTGGAAATACACCAACACCGGCACCGGTGGCCATATTGAGGGCCTATTTTCCAAGTGTAGACAGATGGGTCACGCCGCTGAGCGCAGTTGACAAGACATGCCAGACCACGACCCAAAATTTGAAGGGGTCGTAGCATGGAAAACAAAAAAATTCAACCGCATGAACACACACAAGCCAAGATCTATATACTAGATTGTAGCAATGAGTCGATAGAGTACTCACCCTCGAAGATTCCAAAGCGGTTAACGAGAGAGGATTCTCGTGGGTGATATAGTCGTTCACTTGCTGATCTCAAGATAGCGTAGACGATCCTTCGACACCGTGTTCCAACAGTGCTCCTGCAGTCGGTCACACTTTAGGTACTCGATGAAGACCTTCCTCTCCCTTGTTCCAGCAAGCGGTGGAGGTTGTAGATCTCTCCTCGCAATTCCGGCAACATGATGGCATGATGTCGGAGTTTAGAGGGGAAATCCCGCAGGGCTTCGCCTAAGCCAGAGCGGGTATGGTGGAGTAGAAGAGAAGCCTTGGTGATCTATGGTTTAGAGGTCCAAGGGGGTGGTGTGGCCTGTGGCTAGGGGCTAGGGTTTGCCCCAAGTCGGCGACTAGAGGAGATCCCTAGGAGGCGTCGACTTTGAGTGGTGGTGGTGCCAAGCTAGGGTTTTTTGTGAGGGGTAGGGGCGCTCTAACCCTCCTTTTATAGGTGGGAAGGCGGAAATGGGGAGGGAAACCTCCCCCAACTCCACTTCATGTGGCCGGTGGCAAGGGGAGGGAAAAATCCTCCCTTAGGTAGGATTCCTTCCCTCCCTCCACTAGGCAATCAATGTTGACGTTTGACTTTTCAAACCAGAGTTTGATTTCTCTCTTCCAATTGCCCAGCCAAGTGACCTTTGACATGATGCAACCATTCCACTTTGTCATGACACATCCATGTACCCTTCCCACTCCGGATCAGTGGACCTTCTAGACCCTTCTAGAACATTCCAGTGAAAACACCGAAACCATTCCCAAACTCCGGAATTGGACTTTCCTTATATGAATCTTATTATCCGGATCTCCTCGTGATATCCCGGATCCCATCAGAGACTCCGAACAACATTCGGTCTCTTTAGTCACTTTCCATATCTACTAAACAACATCGAATCCTTAAGTGTGTCTCCCTACGGTTCGTGAATTATGCAGTGATCGAGACTCTTCTCTGATCAATAACCAATAGAGGAATCTAGAAATTCATATGGCTCCCACATATTTCTATGATTACTTTGTGATCGAATAAACCATTTACATATGATACCAATTTCCCTTTGTCTCACGATACTTTACTTATCCGAGGTTTGATCGTCGGTATCTCTGCATACCTAGTTCAACCTCGTTACCGATAAGTACTCTTTACTCGTTCCTGTGATATGTGATCCCTTGTGAGCCAGTCACATGCTTGCAAGCTAATTGGATGACATTCCACCGAGAGGGCCCAGAGTATATCTATCCGTCATATGGATGGACAAATCCCATTCTTGAACCATGTGCCTCAACACATACTTTCCGAACACTCAATGCCACCTTTATAACCACCCAGTTATGAAGTGGTGTTTGATGTGATCAAAGCATACATCCGGTGATGGTGATTAACATGATCTCATGATCGAAGGATTTAGGTTACTATGTATCTGAAAGCTTATAGCAAATGAACTATTGAAATGACTTGATCTTTACGCTACGCTTAACTATAGGAGTATGTCTATCACATTATTCTCCTAATGACATGATCTTGTTGTTAATAACAGCTTAATGTTCATGATCAGGAAACCACGATCATCTATTAACCAACAAGCTAGTATTACAAAGAGCCTTTACTAGGGACTCTAACAAGTTTACAAATTACACAAGTATTAAGGTTTATGGTTAATACAATTATAGCATGAATGTAAACATTTATCATAAACACAAATATATAATAATAACTACTTTTATTATTTCCTCTTAGGCATATCTCCAACAAAATTGTCCGCGGGCTGACCCAAACAGACAAATCGGACCGCTTGGGTCGTGCCAGTGGAGATGCCCGTAATTCATACAATTCAAATTATTTGAAGTTTAACTTGATCAAGTGGGTGACGCGGCCTCTCCTTTGAACCTCCTCAAATGCTGTATGAGATCATTTCGCAGTTGCTAATGGCAACCTAGGTCATGACTTTCTTCATGCCTAGAGAGGAAGTCTGCAAACTCCGCCGGCGCCTCGTGATCAATAACGGCAAGATGACTCTAACCATGATACCGTCCATCATCATTGACTGAATGCTTACACTCACTCTCGGTAATTATGTTGTGTATAATCACGGAAACATTCATCACTTCCTACACTAATTTTGTGACCAAGTAAGAGTAGAGTACCTAATGGTTGCAAATCAAGATTGGATCACAGCAACTAAACGCTCACATCCTTCCTATAACTCTCGTGGCGTGAATAAAAGTAAAACTTTGTCCGACCTAGAGAATCAAGGATTGTCATTACAAATGTCGACCATGTTGGATAGATGTCGTCGGCTAGGTAGCACCCTTTAGTATATGTCTGGACATGGATCTCATATTTTCAAGGGAGCATGGTATTCAACCAATCTCGCAAAGATTGGCGAGCGATGCAACACATTGGTGTCATTATGAGATCCTTCCATATCAAAGAAAGCATGCAAAATTCACAGGTCTTGATCTGCCACAACTTCAAGTACCACACTGCACTCTCTGATATGTTCTTTGTACAAACCTTGACAACCAAATGGGTAATTCGTATAAGACCAGTGCATGTAATCGATGCTTCTAAGCATCCCAGGAAATCATCTCGTGTTCCATGATCCTATGAGTCTCTGCTTCATTTGGTCCTCTCAAGTAGCCTGTACCAAACTTCTCCACCACTGCCTATAGAATATATCCACACACTCAATGGATGTGGACTCATGCATGCACAACTCATCTTTTGAATCTCCAGGCGCTTCATATAAAAGCATCCTTATGGCATTGCATTTCTGAATTGCGGAGAAAATTGTGCAGGTGCAACCCTTCTTTTGCTCAAAGTAGTCATCATACTCTCTCACACCATGAAGAATTGACATGAACACCTCCTTCTTCATCCTATAGCACATCCAAAAATCCTTTGGGCTATATGTTGGTACATCTGCAAAGTAATCCGTGTATAGCATGGTATTTCCCTCCATCATGTGCCTTGGCTTGCTATTCCATCTCCATGCTTTGATCCTCCATGTCGTGGACCGGCCCTCTTCTCCTCACCAGCTTGTAGTTGGATAAGACAAGATAGGATTAAGAGTTGATCTTGACCGCCCGTGTCCTCGGCATCCTCCTCCTCCAACAATGCATGGATCATATCATCTAGTCATCGTTGTCCATGGCCCAGCAGCGAGGCAAGCAAAAACTCTTAAATGTAGCCTATTGAAGCAAACAGTCGAACAATTTGCATGCAAGGCGGGTACACAAGGTGGCCGTCGCGTCAGTTGCACATCGACGAATGCCTACAGCGGCGGAATTGCCAGAGGTGAATGTGAAGGTGAGGGAGGAGGCAAGCGCCGGCGATCTATCGACATAGATATGAGCGACGACAACAACAATTTGGGAGGGGTGGAGGCGTTAAGCAAGGGAGGCGCATCAGGGATGTGTGGAATTTGAATGTGCCGCTAGTAGGTGGTACCTACATAGCACTTTGTGTCGCCACGTCGTCACGCTGTGTCCGGTGCGCCTGCAAGGAGCCCTGTGGGGCGGGGACGGTTTGAAATTGGACCGAGCCGGACAGAAAGGATCCTTGGACACATGGCTGGGCATGGATTTCTATCTAGCGTACCCAATAACCATTTGGGGCGTAGTTTGGAGACTGCGCTTAATTGGGGATTCTCTTAGACGTCGTCGTCTCGTCACCACTTTTTTAGACGATAGGCTCGAGCAAAACCTAGCTTTAAATTATAAAGCCACAACCGGCAACGTACAAAAAGTCTCGAACAACAAAAGAAGAATCCTGGGGTCTGAGAACCAACACCAAACAACACAAACACCCCAAAATTGCTATATAAAGAAACATGCGCAGATCAAATGCCCCAATGCACACCTACACAAATATAACAACAAGGATAAGCGGGGAGCAGCCGTCAATCTGGGCTATCCCACATAATAGCGTAGACATAATGTATCCTCCCGATCGTCAGCTCCATCTCCATCTTTCCGTGGCCTTGTCTCCTAGCCATTGGCTTCCCCACCTGTAGTAGATATATAAAAAATTTATATAGACCATCAGCTGAATGAGCTATGAAAAACCTCTCAATGGTGAATTTGTTATGAATATTTCACATAGTCCACCACAAGGACGTACAAATAGTCCAAAATAAACTCTCTTGGTTTGGTCCGTGGAATTTTGCAAAAGCCTGAAGAGGTCGGCAAAGCAAGAGGTGTTCGAAAAACAAGAGAGCAGTTCTCAAACCCATGCCAGCACACGTGCTCCAGCTAAACCCCGTGCCATGCGCCAACTTCGATCGTCTGGATGCCTGGGTGCAGGTGGGACTGCATGTGGGAGGCCCGTTTATGCCCGTACAGTCCCACACATTTTAAGTGGACATTTCACGTGAGCCCGTGAAACTTATGTGGGTGTCCACTATTCCACATATGCCCATATATGTCCACAAATGTGTTACTGTAATTATTGCTCATATAACTTTGATAAAAATATTTTAGCAAACATAATACTATCATGTAAAGCTAACGGAGCTCTGTGCAAACAACACTTCTCATATATAACTTTGATAAAAATATTATAGCAAACATAATATGATCATAATGCTATATCCATGTTGTTAGAATTATTCACAAGTTTGTAATGCACACGTTCTTGGCTGTCACGATGTGTAGTTAGGATTTGATGAACTTGTTTCTAGAGGGAATATCTGTAACGATCTCATCATGATTATAAGGATGAGATCGATCCCTAGCTTGTAGCTCACCATGTAAACCTCCTCTGTACTTATCCATCCGTGTTCGGCACATATAAACACGCAACGAGCCCGAGACCAAGGGTATCATTCCACCTAAAATTATCATATGGTATCAGAGCCTTCTCTTCCACAAACACATCTATGATCTCATCCTCTAATCCCGCCGCCATGAGCAACCTCCTACCAAGCCAGGGGATGGCGGAGAAGCTCACCCGCGAGAACTACCTTCTTTGGGAGACCCAAGTCCTCCCCGCGGTGCGTGGTGCCCGGCTTATGGGGTTCCTAGATGGGACTACCAAGGCACCGCCCAAAACCATCTCGTCACGGGCAAGGACGGGACGACAAGCAAGGAGGAGGCCAACCCTGACTATGAGGCAGGTGGCCACAGACCATCAGGTCCTTACCTACCTCCACCACTCCATCACAAGGGAGATCATGGTCTCGTGCATCGGCATGAGGACCTCTGCAGAGGTGTGGACAGAAGTGACAGCCATGTTCGCCGCACAGTCTCGCACCCACATCGCCAACCTCCGCACCAGGCTCGCCAACACCAAGAAGGAAGGAAAAACCACGCCGCAGTATTTTGCGGCGATCAAGGCGATCTGTGACGAGCTCGCTGCCGCCGGGCGCAAGGTGGAGGAGGACGAGCAAGTCAAGTACCTCCTCGCCAACCTCGACGACCCCTACAACCCTCTCTTTGCGGCGATTGGGGCCAACCCCACTGTCAAGCTCACCGTGAGTGAGCTATACGCCTAGGTGACGGCGTACGACAACCGGATGGAGATACTCACCGGTGTCCATGGCGATGCCTCCGTCAATGCTGCTGCGAGAGGACGCGGTGGACGACGGGGTGGACGCGGCACACCCCGTGGCCGCGGTGGAGGCGGCTGCAGCTATGGCCGTGGAGGCGCTCGCCCACATCAGGGCGGCCACAATGGAGGCCGTGGAAGCCACCGCAAAGGAAATGGTGGTGGCAATAAGGGCAAGGACGTCATCACGTGCCAGATCTGTGGCAAACCGGGCCATCCTGCGTGGAAGTGCTGGCACCGGTACTCCGATGATGAAGAAGAGGAAGAAGAAAAGGGTGCTAACGTAGCATCCTACGGAGTCGCCACCAACTGGTATGGTGACTCCGACGCCACCAACCACGTCACCGGCGAGCTCAACAATCTCACCATGCAGGAGAAGTACAATGGAGGGGAGAAGATCCACACTGCAAATGGATCAGGTATGAACATCAGTCACGTTGGTCATGCATTTGTTGATTCCCCTTATAAACAACTTCATCTTCGCAATGTTCTCCATGTTCCTTCAGCCACAAAAAATATTGTCTCCATTCATCGCCTAACACGTGATAATAACGTCTTTGTTGAATTTCATCCATGTCATTTTTATGTGAAGGAACATGACACGAAGAAGGTACTTCTTAAAGGTAGATGCACAAAAGTTCTACCCGTTGGTGTCTTCATCATCCATCTAAAATAAACAAGCTCTTAGCGCCACCAAGCCTTCAGATACACGGTGGCATAATCGATTAGGTCATCCTTCCTTCAAAGTCGTTCAACGTATGCTTAGCAATTTTAATCTTCCATGTTCTAAAGAGTCTAGGATTGAGTAAGTTTGTGATTCATGTCAGAGGGCAAAAAGTCATCAACTCCCTTACAATAGATCCATTAGTGTGTCAACCATGCCTCTCGAACTTGTGTTCTCTGATGTGTGGGGACCAGCACCTACTTGTTGGCCGCTTTTCATACTATGTAAGCTTCATTGATGATTATAGTAAATTTACGTGGATCTACCTCCTCAAGAAAAAATCTAAAGTCTTTTATATCTTTAAGAATTTTCAAAGCCTCGTTGAACGCAAATTCAATAGAAAGATTATTGCCATGCGAACAGATTGGGGAGGAGAATATGAGAAACTCCATCCCTTCTTTAATAAAATGGGAATCTCCCATCATGTCTCCTGTCCGCATGCCCATCAACAGAATGGCTTGGCAGAAAGAAAACATACACATTGCAGAAGTTGGTCTAGCGCTTCTAGCAAATGCATCCATGCCACTAAAATTTTGGGATGAAGCTTTTCTAACAGTAACCTACCTCATCAACATGCTCCCTTCATCTGTTATTAACCAAGACATTCCCATGACACGCCTCTTACAAGAATCTCCGGAATTTTCATCTCTCAGCGTGTTTGGTTGTGCTTGCCGGCCCAACCTTAGACCCTACAACAAACGCAAACTAGCTTTCCGCTCCAAGCAGCGCGTCTTTCTGGGATATAGCCCAATCCACAAAGGGGTAAAATGTCTTGATGTTAATTCTGGTCGTACTATATATCACCTGATGTTGTTTTTGATGAGGCTGTTTTCCCTTTTGCCAAACTTCATCCAAACACATGAGCTCTTTTGCGCCAATAAATTCGCCTCCTACCGGAATTTCTCCAAAACTCCTCTCCCGGGGAATCACAATGCAATGATTCAACATCTGATGATTCTACTAATCTTGATCTGTCTAGTATTCCTCAGTTGCAGCAACAGGGCACTACAAGACCAACCGATCAAGAAACAACACAAAATTCAGCTCCAGACAGCTCCCAGGAGAATTCTGGTGCACACGGTACACGCACGGAGTCCGAAGCTGATTCTCCTGAGATCTCCAGCGCATCACCCTCGGGATACGATCGTGTATCGCCCTCGGGATCTGCCTCCGAGGAATCTGCCGCGGACTCCTCCTCTGCGAGCCACAACCAGGACCAGTCCCAGGCCTCCACGTCGTCCGCCTCTTCGTCGCCCTAAGCGGTACACCGCTCGTCTGTCGACACGGGGGCACGTGGCTCTCTCGCGCGTGCCTCGTCTGCCCGCGGACAGCTAGCGCGGTGGCCCCAGCGTGCAAGGTCTGACCGGGCCAGGTCTGACCGACCAATCCCGCCTGCTCCCGCGCGAGGATGCCCCACCGTACAGAGCAACATTCCCGATGCTGATGCTGCCGACGCAGGTGCGCTACAGGGGCGGGATCTTCTGCGCACAGCGACTTTGGCAACGCTCCTGCACCAACAACAGCCACGCATTGGACACGGTCCAAAATTGGTAAAATTACTTCAAAAATTTATTCTGATGGTACAGTGCGCTACGTCCTATCTATCTGTTCTAGTGAACCTGCTAATTTGCAAATAGCTCTTAAAAATGAAAAATGGAAGCATGATATGGATGATGAGTATAAAGGCTTGGTAGAAAATAAAACTTGGTATTTAGTACCACATAAACATGGCATAAATCTCATAGATTGTAAATGGGTCTATAAAATCAAAAAGAAAGTTGGTGGTACTATAGATAGATACAAGGCTAGATTAGTGTCTAAAGGTTTCAAAAAGAGATATGGCTTAGATTATGAGAACACTTTCAGTCTTGTTGTTAAAGCTGCCACTATAAGACTTGTTCTAGCTATTTCTGTTTCTAGGGGATGGAACTTAAGACAGCTAGATATGAAGAATGCGTTTCTCCATGGTGTTATGGAAGAGGAAATATATATGAAACAACCACCTGGGTATGAAGATCCCAATGCACCACATCATGTGTGCAAGTTGGACAAGTCACTTTATGGACTCAAGCAAGCACCAAGAGCATGGTTTGCAAAATTGAGCTCTAAACTCCAAGAGTTTAGTTTCCTTCCCTCAAAAGCTGATACATCATTATTCATTTACAACAAATCTGGCATCATCATTTTCGTGTTAGTTTATGTTGATGATATTATTATGACTAGCTCCTCCAACAAAGCTATCACTGCTCTTTTAAAGGATCTAAGTGCATCTTTTGCACTGAAGGATCTAGGTGATTCACATTATTTCTTGGGAATTGAAGTCAGGAGAATTAATGATAGTGTTATACTAACCCAAGAAAAATATGCTTTAGATTTGCTATCCAGAGTTGGTATGAAAGATGCTAAAGTAGCACCAACTTCATTATCAACTTCAGAAAAGTTATCAGCTGTTGAAGGAAATGATCTTGGTTCAGAAGATAGTACAAATTATCAAAGTATTGTAGGTGCACTTCAGTACTTGACCCTCACAAGACCCGACATTGCATTCTCTGTAAACAAGGTATGTCAGTTTCTTCATGCACCAACCACAATTCATTGGACTACTGTTAAGCGGATATTGAGATATATAAAAGGAACTACAAGTCTTGGCTTGACTTTTCAAAAATCCTCTTCCACCTTAGTAAGTGCCTTATCAGATGCTGATTGGGCAGGATGCATTGATGACATAAGATCTACAGGTGGGTTTGCAGTTTATTTTGGTCCTAATCTTATTTCTTGGAGTGCCAGAAAACAGGCAACTGTATCAAGACCAAGTACAGAAGCAGAATACAAAGCTCTAGCAAATGCTACAGCTGAGATAATTTGGATAGAATCCTTGTTGGGAGAACTTGGCATTGAGATACATCAAGTCTCGTGTCTTTGGTGTGATAATATGGGAGCCACCTATTTATCTGCTAATCCTATCTTTCATGCAAGGACAAAATATATTGAAATAGATTTTTATTTTGTAAGAGAAAGTGTTGCAAACAAATTGCTTGAGATCCGTTTCATCTCTTCACAAGATCAAGTGGCGGATGGTTTTACAAAGGCCTTGCCCACACGACAACTTGAAGAATTCAAGTACAATCTCAACCTTCAAGAAGGTTAACATTGAGGAGGGGTGTTAGAATTATTCACAAGTTTGTAATGCACACGTTGTGGGCTGTCACGATGTGTAGTTAGGATTTGATGGACTTGTTTCTAGAGGGAATATCTGTAACGATCTCACCGTGATTATAAGGATGAGATCGATCCCTAGCTTGTAGCTCACGATGTAAACCTCCTCTGTACTTATCCAGCCGTGTTCGGCACATATAAACACGCAACGAGCCCGAGGCCAAGGGTATCGTTCCACCTAAAATTATCATACATGTACCATGTAAAGTTAACGGAGCTCTGTGCAAACAACACTGCTCATATATATATGTACACTAACCGTATTTGCTACAAGGCGAATGTTACTGGTCAACAACATTCAGTCCGATAGTGTCCTAGCAGAGTACTATTGCTGGAAAACTAAGCCTTCTTTAAATGATTGATTTCTTCACCCTTGATTAGCCTCGCTTCAGGACAGCAAGTCCAAATGACTTGACGGAACTGCAACAACAAAAATATAATTCAATTGTTAGAAGGCTAGATTAGACAAATGACATTATATACTTGCTTAATTATGGTTACGGTAAATTGATTGGACAACTATACTAAATTCAGTTATGTGCACAACTTTACATCACATGTAAGTAGTACAAACTAATCATCATGCTCTGACTTGTGTGAGCAACTTAGCTCACTGTCACAGGAAAGAACATACAACTAGCAGATGTTTGTCATTAGCGAGCAGATTCAGCTGGGAAGGTAATTTCGAGGCTGAAGGGAGGACCCAGCGAAGCATCCAAAAGAAAGAGATAACGTCTATTCATTCACGCAAAAGCTAGAACCGAAACAAATCAAATTAAAACTGGCAAGCCACTGTCAACTTCACCTTGTACGCACAAAAAAGCACATTCAACTGACCACTGATAACTTATCCATGTCCAATACAACACACTTATTCAACGTATCCTTCTTGTGTCGCTGTAAACATCAAGAGTACTATTTAATCAAGCTATCAATTCTACATCGAGAGATCAAACAAGTAGACAACTGAAGAAGGCAAAGCGAGGTCACCGGACCATGAGCATGAGCATGGAAGTGTTGTCAGGGTTGTAGGTTGGGTAAACATATTCAGCTTCCCTATCCTACTAGCGCGTCTGTATCTCAGCGACCTTTTAATTTAGTTCATTCCGATGTTTGGGGTCCGGCTCCTTTCGCTTCGAAAGGGGCCATCGCTACTATATTTATTTATCGATGATTTTTCTCGGTACACTTGGTTGTATTTTATGCGCTCTCGCAGTGAAGTGCTTTCCATATATCAGTTTTTTGCGGCCATGGTCCGTACTCAGTATTCTACCTCCATCCGTGTTTTTCGTGCTGATTCTGCTGGTGAGTATATCTCCCAGATGTTGCGAGAGGTTCTTGCTAAGCAGGGCACCCTTGCTCAGTTCTCCTGTCCTGGCGCACATGCCCAGAATGGTGTTGCTGAGCGTAAGCATCGCCATCTTCTTGAGACCACTCGTGCTATGATGATTGCTTCTTCTCTCCCGCCGCATTTCTGGGCTGAGGCTGTCGCTATGTCGGCTTACCTCATCAATATTCAGCCTTCTGCCGCCTTGCAGGGTGGTATCCCTCTTGAGCGCCTATCTGGACAGTCTCTAGACTACTCCATGCTTCGCTTGTTTGGTTGTGTTTGCTATATTCTCCTTGCTCCTCGCGAACGCACCAAACTGACCGCTCAGTCTGTTGAGTGTGTCTTCCTCGGATACAGTGATGAGCATAAGGGCTATCGCTGTTGGGACCCTGTTGGTCGTCGGATGCGTATCTCTCGTGATGTTACTTTTGATGATATGTGTCCTTTCTATCCTCGTCCCACCGCTGGTATTTACCCGGTGGAAGATATCTCTTTTCTTCTCTTTCCTGACACACCTCCTTCTACCCCTATTGTGTCTTCTTCAGGATCTCCTCCCCCAGATGTCTCTTCTTCGACACCGTCCTCCTCTGCTCCATCTAGTTATCCTAGTTCTCCTCATTCTCCGGCATCTTTCTCTTCTATTCCCTCTTCTTCATCGTCGTCTCCTGCATCGTCTTCCTCTGATGATCTTCCCTCTACTCGTCCTGTTCGTCAGCGTCGTGCCCCAAACCGTTACTCTCCTAGCCAGTATGGTCTTTCTGTTGCCTCCGAGCCGACTTCTTATCGGGATGCTGAGCATCATCCTGAATGTCAGCTGGCCATGGCTGAGGAGATTGTTGTGCTTGAGCGCACTGGCACCTGGGATCTCGTTTCTCCCCCTCCCGGTGTTCGTCCTATCACGTGTAAGTGGGTCTATAAGATTAAGACTCGCTCTGATGGATCTCTTGAGCGCTATAAAGCGCGTCTTGTGGCTCGTGGTTTTCAGCAGGAGCATGGTCGTGACTATGATAAGACCTTTGCTCCTGTGGCTCATATGACCACTGTGCGTACTCTTCTTGCTGTTGCGTCTGTTCGTCACTGGTCTGTGTCCCAGCTTGATGTTCAGAACGCCTTTCTCAATGGTGAGTTGAGTGAGGAGGTTTATATGCATCCTCCTCCTGGGTATTATGTTCCCGAGGGGATGGCTTGTCGTCTTCGGCGTTCTCTTTATGGCCTCAAACAGGCCCCTCGTGCCTGGTTTGAGCGCTTTGCTTCTGTAGTGACTCCTGCTGGTTTCTCCCCTAGTGCTCATGATCCAGCGTTAGTTTGTTCACACTTCTCCTCGTGGACGCACTCTTCTTCTTCTCTATGTTGATGATATGATCATTACCGGTGATGATCCTGAGTATATCGCCTTTGTTAAGGCTCGTCTTCGTGATCAGTTTCTTATGACTGATCTTGGTCCTCTTCGATACTTTCTTGGGATTGAGGTTTTCTCCATTTCTGATGGCTTTTATATCTCTCAGGAAAAGTATATTCAGGATCTTCTTGCTCGTGCTGCTCTTGGGGATGAGCGCACTGTTAAGACCCCTATGGAGCTTAATGTTAAGCTTCAACTTACTGATGGTGATCATCTTTCTGATCCGACGCGTTATCGTCATCTTGTTGGGAGTCTTGTTTATCTTGCTGTCACTCGTCCTGACATCTCTTATCCTGTTCATATTCTGAGTCAGTTTGTTTCTGCTCCTACCACTGTTTACTATAGTCATCTTCTCCGTGTTCTTCGTTATCTTCGTGGTACGATCACTCGTCGCCTTTTCTTTCCTCGTTCCAGCTCCCTCCAGCTTCAGTGCTATTCGGACGCTACGTGGGCGAGTGATCCTTCGGATCACCGTTCACTTTCTGCTTACTATGTGTTTCTTGGTGGTTCGCTCATTGCTTGGAAGACAAAGAAACAGACAGGGTTTTCCCGTTCGAGTGTTGAGGCTGAGTTGCGTGCTATGGCCTTGTTGACTGCTGAGGTGACCTGGTTACGGTGGTTACTTGTGGATTTTGGGGTCTCTATTACCACACCCAGTCTGGTTTTGTCTGACAGTACAGGTGCTATTAGTGTTGCACGTGATCCGGTCAAGCATGAGCTTACCAAGCATATTGGTGTTGATGCTTTCTATACACGTGCTCAGGTGCAGGCTCAGGTTGTTGCGTTTCAGTATGTGCCTTCAGATTTACAGTTGGCGGATTTCTTCACGAAGGCACAGACCAGAGCGCAGCATGATTTCTTACTCTCCAAACTCAGTGTTGTGGATCCACCATGAGTTTGAGGGGGGGTAGATGTATATATCTGTATATTGTATTTCCCCCATATGTTAGGGGGCTTCCTGCATATTTGCCCTGTACCTGTACTATATATTGTGGTCTTTGGCCCCCAGAGGAATATAACTTGTCTATTCCTAACAGTACTAACATGACTATATTAAATCTATGTCCATGGATTTCCCCGCCGACCATGTGCTCCTGGCTGAGCACGCTCCCAAGCTGCCTCTTATGTGGAGGAGCGGCGACCACCGGGACCGAAGGAGGAGGAGCGGCCATCGGGATCAGAGGAGGAGCGACGACCACTGGTATCGGAAGAGGAGTTACATGGAGAAAAGGGGAGGGGGTGGATGAGTGGAAGGAGGCGGAAGTGGACCTTCCCCCGGAGCCGGAGGAGGAGGAGTTGCCATGGCGGGGCTCCGGCGTATCCTCTGTCCGCATCCTAACTATGAGCAAGAGGAGGAGCTAGTGATGAAGTCTGCGCACTCGTTGAGTCGTTGGGATCGATGTGGGCTTCCCACAGATGCCCACCTTTTTTTCTTGTTTACCTATGGATGTCCCACGTGACATCTTATGTAGGCTTGGGTAGTGGGCGCTGTGAGTAGTCCACTCCCACCTGTACCCTGAATGACTGGCCCATGCTCGAGCCCGGTTGCCTGCGCTGGTGCTCCGATGACACGTCGAACTAGGAAGACGGGATCCCTCCATAATACCACGATCCACGTCTGTCTCAGCTCGCCGGCCAGATTCCTGGCCACAGTCACGGGCCTTCATGACCGACGGCACATAACGGCCGGCGGGAATCCTAATTAATTTTCAGACACACACCCGAGATAATAATCAGTTAACCACTCGATCTTATCCCACGATGGACGGAAAACATCACCTGGCGATCAAGGCATTGACACGATCGCGGGGGTGTACGCGCTAGACATCACGGGCCGTCATGACTGACGGCACATAACGTCCGGCGGGAATCCTAATTAAATTGCAGGCACACGCTCGAGATAATCAAATCAGTTAATCACTCGATCATATCCCACGATCGACGACGGAAAGCATCACCTGGCGATCAAGGCATTGACACGATCGCGGGCACTAGACATCGCTCAGTCTAGTCACCTCTCCATCCTCTCAACCATAATTGAGCCGCTGGAAACACATTCAGCAGAATCTGTGACACATGCACCCAGGCATGAATGGGCTTGACTCGAGCACGTCCAAAAGGCAGGGACGTATAGAGCGACATAGAGTAGAGACAAGGCATCGAAAGGCCTCTGCCCTGAAACCAATGCGATGCCCTGCCACTGCCAGCCCCCCCCCCCCCAACGAGCCCTGAATTCATTGCGACATCTGCGGCGCCCCGTACAGGTACAGCCAGTCACCCCAGCCACCGATCGATATATGTCCATGCTGAGTTGATGCCAAGACCAAACCCGCACGGTAGCTACCCACCCCAAGACAAGCCGCTAGCTAGCTGTGGCGTCCCGGCACCGATGGATTCAGCCCTACCTCACCACCACCTGAAAATAATTGCTCTCAACGTGAGGAAGAATGGACGAAAATAACCTAAAAAAATAACAATTTCACGAAATGAACTCTGGCCAGAAGAAATTCACGGAACTAACCCTTTTTGCAACGCCATACAACGTGGCGCCGCACCTTGAAGAGCGGCGCCGTTACGCCTGGCGCCGCGCACCTGCTAGCGTGGCGCCTCGCAGGCCCCGGTCCCGCTAGTGCGGCGCCT
This sequence comes from Avena sativa, assembly GCA_916181665.1. Taxonomy (NCBI): domain Eukaryota; kingdom Viridiplantae; phylum Streptophyta; class Magnoliopsida; order Poales; family Poaceae; genus Avena; species Avena sativa. The sequence goes on along the minus strand of OV702297.1, from coordinate 385,740,865 downwards.
TGTAGCGCCGTTGCGCCTGGCGCCGCACTTTAGGTCGTGTACCAGCGCGGCGCCAGCCCTCCTAGACCCAGCGCGACTCTTCTCCCCCTCCACCTTCTCCCTCCTAGTGTCCAAATCGGAAGCCTCTCTCCGTGGAGTTCGATCCTCCCAAGTGCCTTGAGGTATTCTTCCCCTTCATCTTTGATTTGACCCATTAATTTCTTGTTTTGGTCCATATCTTGCAAACCCTAGTTTATTTTGTAAGATGCATGGTAGAATGTTGTTGTATTGGCATATGGGTTGGTATTGTGTTAATGTTAGCATGGGTATCTATTGAGTGTGTTGACCATGATATTGTTGTTGTGATTATGTTAGGTATGGCAAGAATTGTTCATGTTCACCATGTAGACAAGGATGCTTTTTTGAGAGGTAACATAGAACCAGACCCGGACGAGCTCGATTTGGTGTTTGAGCGTACTCCAACATATGCCGAGGTCTTGGAGCAATTGAGGATTGAATTGAAATGGATGGACCCAAAGGATGATATTGAGTTGGAGGGAAGACATAATGTTGGCTTGGGAATGCATGTCCGTTGGAAGACCATGCGTATCTTCTCCGATGCCCGTTGGCTTGCATACAAGGAGGTGGTGGCCGAATCACTAGACAAGGCTCTTGAGCTATTTGCCACTAAGAAAGTTGGTAGTTCATTGTCTTTGGACTTAAACTGTATGGCATCCCCATTGCGTACTATGAGTCCTCCACCCGTAGACCAAGAGCTAAGGCGTGAACCTCCCTTGACCCAAACATTGAGCCCGATTTCAAGACACCAAGATGATGATTGTGGGGGTGAAGATGAAGATGACAATGATGATGTTGAACTCCACGACAACAATATTGGAGATTTAGAGAAATATATCACACAAGATGACATGGACCATTGAAAGGACTATATCTTCCCATGATGTTTTTGGTGTTAAAATGACAATCCCAACCGTGTTTTTAACTGTGCTCTTGAGTTTCAGGGGAAACGTCGTTGATGTTTCTTTTTATTGTGATGGATGCTCTCTTGTGATCTTTTGAAGACGGTGGCCTTTTAGTCTTCTCCTAGTTTCTTTCCGGTTGTTGTTTTTAGGTCACCGTACTATTAAGAGGGGGTCCATGTTGGAAGGCTGTGGGAAATCACTTGTTCTTGCACAAACCTATATGCACCGCCACAGCCATCCCATTATCCCGTGAGAGAGAGCGTGTTCCTGTTCTGTTGGGGCCTTTTGTGTCTCACCGGAACTTCCGGTCATAGGCCGGAAGTTCCGCTCAAACTTTTTCTACGGGCTGTTCTACAGTTTGTTCCAACGCTAGTTCCGCCCAAGTTCCGGTGACGGTTCAGTAACCTTTTGTTTTGAAGTGTGCTATTTGCCAGAACTTGGCCGGAACTTGCATCGGAACTTGTCCTGCCAAAAAGTTCTTGAGCGGAACTTCCGCCTGAACGCCGGAACTTCCGGTCAGACTCGCTTCGCGACCCAAAAGTTCCGCCCCTTGTTCCGCCTCAAGTTCCGGTGAAGGCTCAGTAACCTTCTGTTTAGAAGTGTGCTATTTAGCCGGAACCTGGTCGGAACTTGCTCGGAAGTTCACCGGAACTTCCGGTCCGTTTTGACCAGAACTTCCGGTTGCGCTTCTGGAGCGGGCGTCAACGGTCTGATGACCGTTGGAGCCAGGCTGAGCGGAACTTCCGGCCCCTCACCGGAACTTCCGGTGAGGTCGCGGGGAGGTTGTAACGATTCAGCGTGGGGGGGCTATTTAAGGCACCCCCCTTCTTCCTCCCACTCTCTCTCGAATTTTTCTCTCTCCTCCATTAATGCTTGAGCTTCACCTCACTAGATCTCTCTCTCTAGCCACTCAAATGACCTGATCTTTTGAGAGGTGAGGGAGGTGACCTAGATCTACACTTCCACCAAAGAAGAATTGATTTCCCCCACCCATCCTTTGTGGATCTTGTTGCTCTTGGGTTTCTTGGAACCCTAGACGGTGTAGGGCATCCCCGAAGCTGAGGCATGTGTTGTAAAGCTTCGAGGTGTCGTTGAGGGCCTCCAATTGAGTTGTGGAGCCTCCCCCTCAACCTTGGTGTAAAGGTTTCGGTTGGCGCCTTCAAGGTCACCGGTTAGTGGATTGTGAGGCCTCCTTTGTGGGGGAGCTCACCGGAGAAGAAGGTGAGGCCTTTGTGGCGCTCGGGTGACCTTGTGTGGCCCCGACACCTCTCCAACGTAGACGTAGCTCCTTGGGAGTGAACTACGGGAATTACATCTCCGTGTCCCCTCGCCGGTTACTTCGTTCCCCTCCTTTACTCCTTGCTATTTACTGTTTTTGTGGTTGGTGCTCGTTTTCTTGCATTTAGGTTGTTCACTTAGTTGCATCTCTAGATAACTTCCTTTCTTGTTGAGCCTAAAAGTGAGAAACAAATTAAAATTGGTAGACGCCTATTCACCCCCCCTCTAGTCGTATCAAGTCGGTACTTTCAATTGGTATCAGAGCACAGGCTCTTACTTCGGGCTTTACCGCCTAAGAGACTATGGCCGACGAAGGGGGTAGTGAAACTGAAAAAGCCAAGAACTTGGCCACTATGGATGACCTCAAGCAATTGGAGTCATCCATGATGTCCAAGTTCGAGGAAATGATGACTCTCTTGCAGTCTCTCAAGCCAAACCCCATGGTTGCTATTGACACACCCCAATCCAACGAGGTTCCTCCCACCGTTACGGTGTCCGCCCCCGGGGTAACTCCCGCGGCTGCCACCACTCACTTGGGACTTGGTTTTGTTGCTCAAACCTCTACCAAGGTTCCAAGTGAGAACATCGAGGAGCCCGAGAACCCAACTTCCAAAGGGGATAATGGAGGAAAGGACTACTCGGCGGTACCCCCACCGCCGAAGTACACTCCGGATCCACCCATTCCCATGCCACACATTATACCTCAAGGAGCACCACCCATGCTAGACACGTCTAATTTCACCAATTGGCAATATCAAATGCGCTCACATATTTCCAGCTCATCCATTGAGTTAATGAGGATTGTGGAGGATGGATTCTCTCCATTTGACCCAAAGAAGTTGACACGAGGTGAAGTGGTGGACAAGCAACTCAATGCTACAGCTTTGGGAATGATTCAAAAGGCTTTGACTCCAAAGGATTTTGCTCACATTCGCCAATTTGACACTGCCAAGGGAGCTTGGGATCAACTCACCGAGCTCTTTGTTGGGAATGCTAGCATCCAAAGCTCCAAGTTTTATGAGATCAACAACGAGTGCAATGGTTTCGCAATGCAAGATGATGAGACCCCTGAAGACATGTATAGGCGCCTTAAGGTCCTTTGTTCCACTATGAGGGACCTCGGGGCTCACTATGTTGATGACAAGTTTATGAAGAGGAAGTTCATTCAAGCTCTTCACCCATTTGAAGAACAAAAGCTCAACTCTATCAAGGGAAGAACCAACTTTCACTTAATGACCTCCCAAGAAGTATTGAGTGAAGTAATTGCCATGACTATTGCTAAGAAGAATGCGGAGTCCGCTCGAGCTAGAGCCATTGGATCAACAAAAGTGAACCTTGCTTTGAAGGCCAAGGCTATTGAAGTTGATGATGATGATACATCAAGTGAGTGGTCTCAAGAAGATCTCAAATGTGCCTTCAACGAACATCTTGCTCTCGCTTCAAGGGCCTTTTGGAACAAGTCCGGATTCAAGTCAAGATCAAGGGACAACTCAAGATTCAACTCACCCAACAAGTCTCCCAAAGCAAGGCCATGCTACAATTGCAACGACAAGAGTCACTTCGTGGCCAAGTGTCCCTTTGAGAACCGTGAAGACAATGGTGGTCGTCTCATTCGCAAGGTTAAGTAAAGACCTCCTCATCCCTTAAACAAGAACTACACCGTCAAGAACGCCACTAACAAGGAACGAGCAATTGTGGTCCATGAAGAATATCTTTCGGGCACGGATGAAGATGATGATGATGAAGTTCATGGTGGAGAGATTGTGGGGGTTGCTGCTATTGCCACTACCTCAACTCCACGTCTATCCCTCTTCGACTCACCAAATGAAAATGTCATCTCCTCCAACCAAAAGTGCTTCATGGACAAGGCCACCGAGGTATCACCGAAACCCACTCCTCAACCTATCTCTAGTGAGCCTTCCTCTCTTGATCTTGTTGGTCTAGAGGTGAAGAAAGAGATGATTGACATGTGTGAATTTGTTGCTACCTTAGATGAAGAAACTAAAAACTGCTTTGAGTCCTTACTTGCACAACTTGAAAATGCTAGAGATGCCTTAGATGAAAAGGAAGAACTTCTTGACTTGCTAAGTAAAAATGAAAGAGATGCCGCCGATGAAATTGCCTCTCTCACTCAAAGTCTTGAGGATGAACAAAATATGAGAATTAATCTCGAAGAAAATGTGTCTAAGCTTGTAGATGATCATAACAACACTTTGACCTCTACAATTAAAGAACGTGACCATGCTCTTGCTTTGATTAAGGTTCTCAAGAAAGAAAATGCTGAGTTTGTGGGTGGTCATGATAGGACTCAAAAGGATCTTGAGAAACTCAAAGAGGAACACAAAGCCTTGGAGAGTAAATTCTCAAGTCTTTTTGAGGCTCATGAACAGCTTCAAACTCAATTAACTTGTGATCTTTCTAAGTCTTCCGCTGTGCAAATTATAGACTTGTCTAGCTCTCCTAACCCTTGTTGCAAGCATGAGCATCTCATAGAGGAGGTCAAGGTTTTGAAGTATCAACTTGACAAGACTAAGAAGAAGAAGAACAACAAGAAGAAAAAGAACAAGGGCATGGCCCAAGGAGTACCAAATGGCCTAACCCTCTTGCAAAGTGACAACTTTGCCGGAAAGAATAATCCCTCTTATATTCTTTGCAAATCTTATGATGGTCATGTATATGCTAGATATGTGGGGACATCTTACACGCATGATTATCATTGGGCCATTTGGGTGCCAAAGGTTCTTGTCACTAACAAAAGGGGACCCATTGCAAAATGGGTACCTAAAACCAAGGCTTGATTTTCTTGTAGGACTATGCTTCCGGCGGATCAAAATGGGTGCTTGATAGTGGTGCCACGAGTCATATGACCGGAAGCAAGTCTATCATGACCGAATTGAGACCCAATATTGCCAACACCATGGTCTCCTACGGTGACAAAACAAGCTCTCAGGTTTTGGGTTTTGGCAAAGTGGTGGTAACCCCGGATGTATCCTTGGTTGACGTCATGCTTGTCAAAACTCTTGGTTACAACTTACTCTCAGTTCGTGCTCTTGCTCTTATGGGTCTTTCTTATTTCTTTAATTCTCATTCCGTGGTCCTCATGTGGAGCAAGTCTCTCAAGGTGGCTTTTGTAGGATATGTGGAACATGACTTGTATGTGGTGGACTTTTCAGGGACCACTACTCCTTATGCTCTATGTCTCTATGCTAAAGCCGACAAGGGCTGGTTGTGGCATCGCCGCCTAGCCCATGTTAACATGAGGACTTTGCAAAGACTTCACTCCGAGGGCCACATCCTTGGAATTAACGATGTTTCTTTTGCCAAAGATCGTGTTTGCAGGGCTTGTATTGAAGGGAAGATGCATGAAACTCCTCACAAAGCGCTCAATCAAATCACTACCGAGAGATGTTTGGATCTCTTGCATATGGATCTCTTTGGTCCTCCCTCTCATGATAGCCTTGGAGGCAAGAAGTATTGCTTGGTTATTGTGGATGATTTCTCAAGATACACTTGGGTGTTCTTTTTCAAGTACAAGAGTGAGACTCAACAAACAGTCATTGACTTTGCTAATGAGGTTCAACGAAAGCACAATGCAACTATTCTCTCAATTCGAAGTGACAATGGCACCGAGTTCAAAAACTATACCTTGGATGAGTTTCTCAGTGATGAAGGAATCAAGCATCAATACTCCACTCCCTACACCCCTCAACAAAACGGTGTTGCCGAAAGAAAGAATCGCACTTTGATGGATGCGGCTCGGTCTATGCTAGCTGAGTTCAAGTCTCCATACAATTTTTGGGCCGAGGCCATCTCCACCGCTTGCCATGCAACCAACCGGCTTTATCTCCGCAAGAATAAGAACAAGACCCCCTATGAACTTCTCACCGGGAAAAAGCCTAATGTTAGCTACTTTCGGGTGTTTGGGTGCAAGTGCTACATCCTCAAGAAAGGAGTTCGGTTGTCAAAGTTTGAATCCAAGGCTCAAGAAGGAATTTTCGTTGGTTACTCAAATCAGTCCCATGCTTACAGAGTCTACAACAAAGCCAATGGAAGAGTTGAAGAGACGAGCAACGTGAAGTTTGATGAAAATCATGAGTCTCTTGTTAGGCAAGATGGTGTTTGTGATCCAAGTGATGAAATTCCTCCCAAGGCCATAGGAAGAATGGGTGTGGGTTTCCACCTCCCCATTGAGAATCCCCTTATGGACGAAGGAGAAGGACCAAGCTCTACTCAAGTGGAGCCCTCACTCTCACAAGATCATCTTGCACCTCAAGGACCTACTTTCTTGGCACAAGCTCCCTCAAGCTCTTCCGAAGCTTCCCATGCTCATGACTCTCCAAGCTCTAAAGAACAATCTCTTCATCAACAACATCAACCTCCCCACGATGGGGCTCCTCCTCAAGGCACCTCCCACGGACAAGCTCTTCATCAACCTCATCAACCTCCCCAAGATGGGGCTTCTTCCCAAGGTCAAGCTCGTCGAGATCAAGAGCAAGTCAATGATCCTCAAGGATCCTCTCCAAGTGATGACTCCCCCGAAGTGGAAATTGATGAAGAAGACCCTCGTGTTCGTGCTTATAGTCAAGGGGGCGGCTCAATTGGTGGAAATGACCAAGTGGTAGCTCAAGAATCTCGAATTGAAGCACAAGCCCGTCGTCAAGCCTATCGTCTCGCCAAGCTTGTTCGAGATGGCCATATCCTTGATAATGTCTATGGAGATTTCAATAAAGGTTCCACTACTAGGAGGCAACTAGCTTCCTTTTGCTCTCACCATGCGTTTATCTCTCTTGTGGAACCACAGAAAGTCTTCGAAGCTCTTGAAGATGATGATTGGCTTGATGCTATGAACGAGGAACTTCACAACTTCAAGAGGAACAATGTTTGGACATTGGTTGAGCGGCCTAAAGACTATCAAAACGTCATTGGAACCAAGTGGGCCTTCAAGAACAAGTGATTTCCCACAGCCTTCCAACATGGACCCCCTCTTAATAGTATGGTGACCTAAAAACAACAACCGGAAAGAAACTAGGAGAAGACTAAAAGGCCCCCGTCTTCAAAAGATCACAAGAGAGCATCCATCACAATAAAAAGAAACATCAACGACGTTTCCCCTGAAACTCAAGAGCACAGTTAAAAACACGGTTGGGATTGTCATTTTAACACCAAAAACATCATGGGAAGATATAGTCCTTTCAATCTCCCCCTTTTTGGTGTTAGATGACAATCCCACAGATTTGCATAGAAACAAAGCAATCTTTGCAATGGACGGGGCAAGCTCCCCCTGTATGTGTGCAAGGTAGAGAGAAGACCTCTAAGGACAGGACTAGCACACATACACGGAGGCTCCCCCTAACAATTGCAAAGATAGCACAAGTGCAAGGTACAAACAGGGATAGAGATCATACCAGAACCAACTAAATGTGGTGGAGACAAACGGATTAATAATAACAATAAGAGCAATGAGGCTCCACCACCATAGCAACAGCTCAAGAGATGACAGCAAGATACCACACACACGGCAAAGTATAAGATACCACATAGTCTCAAACATAACATACCACATGGTCCACAAGCACACATAAGTTCACGGACATAAAACCACAAGCACACAAATAAACTAGAGAGTTCGCGAGTAAGAAAAGATCAAAGGCAAGAACAAGCTCGCGACTCATCCCATGCAAATCCCGTAGACAACCTAATAGACATCCACATTGATGTACTTCTGAGGAGCAACCACGAACTTCTTCTTTGATGCATAAATTTCCTCATAAATCTGTTCCTGATGGCAGGTGTGAAAATGAGGGTCCAAGCAAATACGATCACGAGGCACGAGGTAGGGATCCGTAGCCCTGAATGCAGAGTAAGCCTTCTGAGTCCACTTGGAAATCTTGGCTTTGGTCATGTCTGGCCCAACAGCAGTGGCCTTCTGAGCAAGAGCAGGCCTCTTCCCTGCAGCAGCAGCAGCACGGCGAGCAGCAGCAGCCTTCTGGCGAGAAGTCTAAGCGGTCGGACGCACAACCTCAGCATCGTCCTCATCAATCACAAGTGTCTCGAGAAGACTGGCAACCCCTTCCCTCAAGACAACATCACCATTCATGAAGAGAAAAAGTTACGAGTGAGTAAGCACCAGAAGCCTCGTACTCAGGAAGAAAAGGAAGCTGCTCTCAAGAAGACTCAAGATGTTGCTAGTGGTCCCTCCTCTGCTCCTGGTGGCTCTAGTGCTGGTGGTCCTTCTCTCCAGAGGCAGCCATCTTGGGCAAAGAAGCTGCTTGGGAAAGTGAAGAAAACTTTCTGCTTTCTGCAGGACCGCGAGTATCAGGCTTATGTTGATCAGCGTCACAATGTTCAGCGCCAGAAGGCCATCATGGCAGCCCTCAACATTCCTTGCTCACCGGTCTCTAGCTCTGTCACTGCTCCCAAGGAGGATTGGGTTCGCAACAACTGCAACTGGTCCAAAGATGAGTCTGAGGAGGAGGTCACTGGTCCGCCTGAGTCTTCTCCTCCCCCTTCTCGTGGCTGGGACGAGTAGATTGATCTCTTCTTCCTTTTTGGTGTCTCAATGCCAAAGGGAGAGAAAGATGTCTATTAGGTTGTCTACGGGATTTGCATGGGATGAGTCGCGAGCTTGTTCTTGCCTTTAATCTTTTCTTACTCGCGAACTCTCTAGTTTATTTGTGTGCTTGTGGTTTATGTCCGTGAACTTATGTGTGCTTGTGGACCATGTGGTATGTTATGTTTGAGACTATGTGGTATCTTATACTTTGCCGTGTGTGTGGTATCTTGATGTCATCTCTTGAGCTGTTGCTATGGTGGTGGAGCCTCATTGCTCTTATTGTTATTATTACTCCGTTTGTCTCCACCACATTTAGTTGGTTCTGGTATGATCTCTATCCCTGTTTGTACCTTGCACTTGTGCTATCTTTGCAATTGTTAGGGGGAGCCTCCGTGTATGTGTGCTAGTCCTGTCCTTAGAGGTCTTCTCTCTACCTTGCACACATACAGGGGAAGCTTGCCCCGTCCATTGCAAAGATTGCTTTGTTTCTATGCAAATCTGTGGGATTGTCATCTAACACCAAAAAGGGGGAGATTGAAAGGACTATATCTTCCCATGATGTTTTTGGTGTTAAAATGACAATCCCAACCGTGTTTTTAACTGTGCTCTTGAGTTTTAGGGGAAACATCGTTGATGTTTCTTTTTATTGTGATGGATGCTCTCTTGTGATCTTTTGAAGACGGTGGCCTTTTAGTCTTCTCCTAGTTTCTATCCGGTTGTTGTTTTTAGGTCACCGTACTATTAAGAGGGGGTCCATGTTGGAAGGCTGTGGGAAATCACTTGTTCTTGCACAAACCTATATGCACCGCCACAGCCATCCCATTATCCCGTGAGAGAGAGCGTGTTCCTGTTCTGTTGGGGCCTTTTGTGTCTCACCGGAACTTCCGGTCATAGGCCGGAAGTTCCGCTCAAACTTTTTCTACGGGCTGTTCTATAGTTTGTTCCAACGCTAGTTCCGCCCAAGTTCTGGTGACGGTTCAGTAACCTTCTGTTTTGAAGTGTGCTATTTGCCAGAACTTGGCCGGAACTTGGCCGAAACTTTCATCGGAACTTGTCCTGCCAAAAAGTTCTTGAGCGGAACTTCCGCTTGAACGCCGGAACTTCCGGTCAGACTCGGTTCGCGACCCAAAAGTTCCGCCCCTTGTTCCGCCTCAAGTTCCGGTGAAGGCTCAGTAACCTTCTGTTTAGAAGTGTGCTATTTAGCCGGAACCTGGTCGGAACTTGCTCGGAAGTTCACCGGAACTTCTGGTCCGTTTTGACCGGAACTTCCGGTTGCGCTTCTGGAGCGGGCGTCAACGGCCTGGTGACCGTTGGAGCCAGGCTGGGCGGAACTTCCGGCCCCTCACCGGAACTTCCGGTGAGGTCGCGAGGAGGCTGTAACGGTTCAGCGTGGGGAGGCCTATTTAAGGCACCCCCTTCTTCCTCCCACTCTCTCTCGAATTTTTTCTCTCCTCCATTAATGCTTGAGCTTCACCTCACTAGATCTCTCTCTCTAGCCACTCAAATGACCTGATCTTTTGAGAGGTGAGGGAGGTGACCTAGATCTACACTTCCACCAAAGAAGAATTGATTTCCCCCACCCATCATTTGTGGATCTTGTTGCTCTTGGGTTTCTTGGAACCCTAGACGGTGTAGGGCATCCCCGGAGCTGAGGCATGTGTTGTAAAGCTTTGAGGTGTCGTTGAGGGCCTCCAATTGAGTTGTGGAGCCTCCCCCTCAACCTTGGTGTAAAGGTTTCGGTTGGCGCCTTCAAGGTCACCGGTTAGTGGATTGTGAGGCCTCCTTTGTGGGGGAGCTCACCGGAGAAGAAGGTGAGGCCTTTGTGGCGCTCGGGTGACCTTGTGTGGCCCCGACACCTCTCCAACATAGACGTAGCTCCTTGGGAGTGAACTACGGGAATTACATCTCTGTGTCCCCTCGCCGGTTACTTCGTTCCCCTCCTTTACTCCTTGTTGTTTACTGTTTTTGTGGTTGGTGCTCGTTTTCTTGCATTTAGGTTGTTCACTTAGTTGCATCTCTAGATAACTTCCTTTCTTGTTGAGCCTAAAAGTGAGAAACAAATTAAAATTGGTAGACGCCTATTCACCCCCCTCTAGTCGTATCAAGTCGGTACTTTCAACCATGACCTCCCGTATTCTCGAGGCTATGCATCGGACTCAGATGATGATGGTCCCGAAGAAGAAGTTGACGAGGAGGGGTTCACAGCTAGAGAGGCCGAAATCCACCATACCGTATTGGGTCGGGACCATCGGGTGCCTTTGTTTCGTGATCTCAGTCTCGCGGATGAAGCCACGGTTGATGGTGGCAAAGGCATTGTGCTCGGACCAAGGACAAGTTCTTACCGGGATGGCAATGTAGTGAATAGTGGATTTTGCAAAGGATCAAGGTTCAGGACCTTGTTGGAATTTAAGCAATGGATAAAGGACTTCTCGGTGAAGCATCATCGTCCTTACACGGTCGTGCACTCGGACATCAAGAAGCGTTACACGATGAAGTGCGAGGAGGAAGGATGTCCTTGGATAGTGCGTGCAAGACCATTCAAGGGAGGTCCTGATTGGCACATATCTAGTTGCGTATCAACTCACATGTGCCGAGGCCCGGTGTTGGATGGGAAGGATGCGAAGAACGAGCACCGACAACTCACCTCCGAGTTCCTCGCTTATAGGCTTTCCAATGACATCGCGTCGTTTCCAATAATGACCATCAAGCAGGTCATAGAGTTTGTGAAAGCCCTCTTTCACTACGAGGTGAAGTACGGGAAGGCATGGAAGGCTAAGCAAGCCGCATTCAAGATGTTGTACGGTGATTGGGAGGAATCTTATAACTGAATCCCAAGGTTGTCGTTTGCGATGGCCAATGCTAACCCCGGCATGGTTCATGTGGTTCATGCCGTTATCAATGTAAGGATTGAATGAAAACAATCTCGGCCGTCCAATGGAGAAGCGTTCCCAGCTCCACACCGAAAGAAGGAGCAAACAACCACCAATCCCTGAATCGGCGGCGCTCCTAAGGCAAGCGTCATCCAGCTGCAGATGAAGTGAACAACCATTTGGTAAGAACAATTTTTTTGAGATAGTGCAGAAATATACAACAACATTTGTAAATAACTCATTACCTGACCGTACAACCAGGCCAACGCCGCAGAACCCCAACTGAAGGTAGAGTCGAAAAAAACCAGCAACTTGATCCAATGCCACTGAGCACGATCCCCACTGTTGTCAGGAAACAGAGTCCTCGTGATAATGTACCACAAATACACACGAGTGTATGTCTTGATCGTCTCCTCATCGGCATCCTCGGGGCAAATCTTGAAATTCTGGATGATCCAAATAAAAGTAGCCCCGGCAGCGACCCTCAGTCTTTCCCCCTTCGAGTTTATAGCCTCGGGTGGATCCTTCCCAATAAGGGAGACCATCTGCTCACGCCACCCGTCTGAATCCGAGGACATGCACACAGGGTTTCCCTCGATTGGGAGTGCTAGGATCATGCTCATGTCCTGCAAAGTGACCGTAGTCTCACCGGTCCTAAGGTGAAATGTGTGCGTCTCCGGCCTCCATCGGTCCACAAGCGCGGTGATCGCAGCAGGGTTGAAGGCCGGTGTGGACCGAGTGACCATGTGGATAAATGGGAGGAGTCCTATCTGCTGGATGTACGGAGTGTACCGTGCATCATAAGGCATCTTGCTGGACGAGACCTCATGGTACCTAAGTCAAAGGGGTTGAAGCTCCTGCAAACATACAATGGCAAAATGTTAGATTTCCATCTAAACAAACATGGCATCTTGTTCGACTTGCATTGAAGTTTTTAGTACCTGTCTCTTCTCCGACATCTTGTAGGCACGGTGTTGAACATCATAGTGAGCATTGTTTAGAAGGGGGTGGTTTAGAGACATCCTACATATTCAAAACAATAGAGAGAATAAGAACAATTACAAAATGTCCATCTTATAGTTCTAGCATCTAGAATTGCAAGCTAAATCAACCATCTTATAGTTCTAGCATATAGTTCTAGCTTTTTTCCATCTTATAGAGACATCCTACATATTCATCCTACTCTACCTATAGTTCTAGCATCTAGAATTGCAAGCTAAATCAACCAACTAGAGTTCTACCATATAATTGTAAGATAAATCAAAACACCAACTAGAGTTCTACCATATCTCCATCTTACTCTAGCCATATGGAATTGCTAATATAAAAAAGCACCTAACATATACTTCAAATATAAATAGACCAACTAGAGTTCTACCAAAGAGTACTATGCCATATCTAAACCTAAATATCAAATAAGCATTGCAATGGTTCATCTCAATCTCTACATCTAATTGAACCTAGGGTTTCACCGAAATTTGAACAAAAGGGGAAATTAGCAAGAAATTTTTGGACAAATAGCAAGGGATTTGAGAGGAGATACTAGGGAAGGGATTGGGAGCAAGATCCTTGGACAAATCCAGCAAATCTTGGGTTTTTGGAGAGGGGAATCACCGGGGCTGAGAAACCCTAGCCGCCATGCGCTCGTGTGTGTCTGAGAGGAATGAGATGGGTCTGGGGAGGGCTGGCGCCGCGCTGGTACAAGACCTAAAGTGCGGCGCCAGGCGCAACGGCGCTGCACTACACAGTGCGGCGCCACGCTACAAGGCGCCGCACTAGCGGGACCGGGGCCCGCGAGGCGCCACGCTGGCAGGTGCGCGGCGCCAGGCGTAACGGTGCCGCTCTTCAAGGTGTGGCGCCACATTGTATGGCGTTGCAAAAATGGTTAGTTCCGTGAATTTCTTCTGGCCAGAGTTCATTTCGTGAAATTGTTATTTTTTTAGGTTATTTTCGTCCATTCTGCCTCAACGTGATCCCCCATACTCTCATTCCATAGCATCTGAAAATTTTACAAGCTAGTAAGAGCATCTCCACTCTTTGGGCAAACCCAGACCGAAATGCAGACTAAATTTTGGCCGGACGGAACTTGATTTCGGCCTAGGAACGTCGACTTTCCCAGTCGCATTCCGAGGCCGAGTTTCCACGTTCGGCTAAATTTCAGCCGAGTTTGGCAAATTCAGGCGAATTTCATTAAAATGGGTGAATATAGGCGGATTACATCGAATTTAAACTAAAGTAGTAGATAATAAACTAAAAATATATTAAAAAGGCCGCCACCGTGACCTTCGCCGACGCCTTCGCCATTCTATATGCCGAAGTTGCTGTAGAACGTCGTGCAGCCGGGATCGGCCCTGCCATCATCCTCGCCGCCGCCTTCGTCGTCGTCGCTCAGCGGCTGGGGCAGGCGGGAGCTCCCCTGGCCTGGGTCGCCGCACCTCCACGGCTGGTAAGAAGGACCGTCCTCCTCGTCGTGGTCGAGGACGAAGAGCGGGCGCCCTGGTAGGCGAGCGGGCGCCCAGACAACGCCTGCCTCCGGGCTGCTTGCTTCTCGGCCTGTTGCTGCAGGCGGTGGACGCGTTGCCGCTCTATCTCCTCCTAGTCCGTCTTGGACCATTCCAGGATGTCCGGCAAGGACGGCTCCACCAACGGCGGCTGCGGCGCCGAGTCGCGGAGCGACTGCTCCAACGCCATCCTCAAGGCGCTATCTTCGGGCGGCACCGAGCCTTCAGCCGGCTCAGGCTTCGGGCGGAGAAGGCGAAGGCGTCCAGTTAGAGCCGACAACACCGGGACGCGTGGCTCGCCGATGACGATGCCGCACGAGCGTGTCCTCGTCGGCGAGTGCACAGGCGAGACCGCCTCGCGCTTGACTGGACGCAGCACCGACGAAGGACCCGTCGGCGTATGGTGGGGCGTGGATCCCGATGAGTGGGAGGCCGAGGCCGAGGCGGAGCAGGAGGAGCTCAGGCTGCCCATCCTCCTCGGCATCCAGTTCGCCGGAGGACGCCGCCCCGACCTGGCCGCCGGAGTGGGTGTGCGCGGGGAGCGGAGACGCGGTGTGTCCCCGGCGTTGATGTGCTCCAGCACCGCCTTGAGCGTCCGGCCTGGCGCGCTCCAAAAACGGCGGCGACCGGCCGCGTTGTTGCGCTTCGGCGGCGACTCGTCCGGTGGCCCCTCGTGGCGGGTGAGCTCCTGGGCGCGACATTCGGCGAAGAACGTCTCCCAATATAGGAGGTTGTCGGGGCTCTCGGCGGCGGAGGGATCATCCATCGCCGTGATGAACTCCTGGATCTCGTGGGGGAGTTCTTCCGGCGTTGGCGCCGGCGGGATAGGGATGCCGCCGGCGCTCAGCTTCCACCCTGGAGGATTCCGCGTGTCCGGCGGCGCCATGTATCCGGCCTCGTAGAGCAGGCACGCCTCCCAAGCCTGGAGCGTGCGCCGGCCGAAGCCATTCGCCGCTGCACCGTCGCCGGGATACCGCTCGGCCATGGCTAAGTGGAAGGGGAGAGTTGTGTGTTCGCCGGAGTTTTGGGCTGGGGAGCCGTGAGAGAGTGTGAGGAGCTCCGGCGAGGGGTACGGCTTTTATAGGCCGAGATGCGCGGCGAGGGCGTGAGGGGTGTAGCGGCGAGGGCGGGAAAAGGAAATGACAAGAAGTTAGTGTCTGTCGGTCCGTCGCGGGAGCTGAGGCGGCAGCAGTGACGCGGCAATTCAGCGACGCATGACCGAAGCGACCGGCAGTTATTCCGAGGATGACGACGACTCGGCTTTCGTTGCTGACTTGGCGGGTTCACGCACCGTTTTTTTTTTCATCGAGTTCGTTGAGTCTGTCGTTTCCCGGGCGTACCCGGGATCCTGGGAATAGCCTGGATAGTCCGGACCAAAGTTGGCTCAAATTCAGACAAAAGCAGGTTTCTGGGTACGCGACTGGACCGATTTTCAGCGTTCAGATCAAATTTCGACCGTGCAGATCGGCGTCCTATTAGTAGGCGAGTAGGCGAGTGGAGATGACGAGTGGAGATGCTCTAATACACGTTGCGGTTGCGCAGGCCGGGCACATTCGCGGCGTGCCACTCCACATGCAGCATTCGTCGCGCAAGCCTCCATGCATGCACGCACGCGCGAACGAAAATCTCTTCAAACCGGCTGCCAGTGTATTGCGCTTGCACTCTCCTGAATCCTGATCCCTAGTAGCTTTTCTATGCTGCGTGTGTGCATGCATCACAAGTCACGACCCAGTCCCGCAGACATGTAGGCTTCAAGCTAGTAGCTGTATTAGGCTAGGGCAGGCAGGGTGCTGCTGCCCTGAATTGTACCGTTCACCTCTCGATCAGGGCAGGGCGTGTCTCTCCTTTTTATTTTTTCTCTGTCTGTCTCTAGAGCGAGAGCGGGCGAGCGCGCGCGGATCCATGCGTGCATTGCATGCAGAGACAGGCGCAGTAAATGTGACTTTCTGCATAGCTTTCAGTGCTACGAGATGGTGCAGAGTACTCCAGACTACAGAGGGATCAGAGGGGGCTACTCGATGATGGCCTAGCTAGCTAGCTATAGGTAGTAGCCCAAGACAGACAAGGGGAGCTAGACCCAGCCATGGCGGCACTGAAAACCACGCGCGCGTCCGTATCTGCCTCCACGGCCCTCTTTCTCTTTCTCTCTCTCCGTATACAGAATCGATTCATCATTTCACTCCCTGGGACATCGACATGATTCAGGCGGGGATGCCTGCCTGCGTGTGCGTGTTTGTGCGTGCTGTTTTGGACTACTAGCGCCATCGCTGAGCCTGCCCACAGTGTTGCCTGGCAGGGGAGCTTTGAAATCTCGTCTCAGGCTAGCGGGGCGGGGGGCTTTATGCTTCTCCGCTCCGCTCTTGTTTCCGTGCCCAGCAGTTCACTGTCCCCTCCCAGATTCGTCCCACTCGGCTCCCCGCTTTCGAAACCGCGCCCCTGGCATCTCATGCATCCGTTCCTTTTCTGCCCCGGAAACACTAAGCGAGTCCAAACTGCTAAGAGAATCCCGACCCGTTGGGCGATTCCAGGCCCCGAAATACGGATCAAATTTTGGCCAGACGAAATTTAATTTCGGCCAGATAACGCTGTGTTTTCCACTCGCGTTCCCACACTGAGTTTTTGTGTTCAGCTAAATTTCAGACGAGTTTAGCAATTCCGGCAGATTTCATTAAAGATGGGCGAATATAGGCGGATTACATCGAATTTAAACTACATTACTAGATAATAAACTAAAACATTAAAAAAGGTCGTTGTCGTCGCCTTCGCCAATGCCGTCGCCACTTCTACATGCCGAAGTTGCCGTAGAAGGACGTGTAGCCTGGATCGGCCCTGCCATCGTCCTCGCCGTCGTCGTCGTCGTCGCTCGGCGGCTGTGGCGGGCGGAAGCTCCCCTGGCCGGCGTCGCCGCACCTCCAGGGCTGGTACGAGGGGCCGTCATCCTCGTCGTCGTCGAGGACGAAGAGCGGGGCGCCCTGATAGGCGAGCGTGCGCCCGGACCACGCCTGCCGCTCGGCCGCCTGCTCCTCGGCCGCCTGCTGCAGGCGCTGGACACGAAGGCGCTCCTGCTCCTCCCAATCCGCCATGGACCAGGCCAGGATATCCGGCGCTGATGGCTCCACCGGCGGCTGCGGCGCCGAGTCGCGGAGCGACTGCTCCATCGCCATCCTTATGGCGCTATCCTCGGCGGGCGGCCTGTGGGAGCCGACTGCGCCGACACGCGTGGCTCGCTGATTACGATGCCCCGCGAGCGTGTCCGCGGAGGCCGGCGAACTGGCGAGACCGCCTCACGCTTGACTAGGAGTAGCACCGATGAAGGCCCCGTCGGCGTACAGAGCGACGTGGAGCCCGAGGAGTGGGAGACCGAGGCAGAGGAGGAGGAGCTCAAGATGGCCATCCTCCTCGGCAGCCAGTTCGCTTGAGGGCGCCGCCCTAACCTGGCTGATGACCCACAAGTATAGGGGGTGTATCGTAGTACTTTCGATAAATAGGAGTGTCGATCCCAACAAGGAGCAAAAGGTGTTGACTAGTGGTATAGAGCAGGAAATCTCTGTAAATAATTAGCAAACAGATTTTTAGGTTTTTTTATAAAGCAAGAAAATAAAGTGCAAGTAATAAATACAACAAACAATTGCAGCAAGTGGCCCAATCCTTTCTTGGCAAAGGACAAGCTGGTGGAAATACTTATGAGGACCAAACATTCTTGAGGACACATGGGAATTCTGTCAAGTGCTTTCGCTTCATATAGCTAAGTAGTCTTTTTTGGTTGGGTAAGTATTGTGTGGGTGAACCTGTGCTAATGTACCGACCTTACTTGGACTAATATATACTTGTGATTAAACCCCTTGCAAGCATCCGCAATTATAAGAAAGCAATTAAGATATAAACCTAACCACAATATTAAACTCTGAGATCCTACACTCCCTTGTGCAATGGTTTCCCAATGGGGGTTCAGGTTTCTGTCACTCCAGCAACCCCACAATTAGTAGCCAAATACACAATGCATTTCCCTAGGCCCATAAATGGTGAAGTATCATGTAGTCGACGTTCACATGACACCACTAGAAGAATAGCACCACAACTTAAATACTAAACCATGGAATAATATCTCAACACAAATCCACTACTAACAACATGACTTCTCCCATATCCTCAAGAACTAAACGAACTACTCACGAGACATCATATAGATCAAGATCAAAGATGATATGGTGATGAATAACAATCTGAACATAAACAATAATTCAATGGTTCCACTCACAAGCATCAACTACAATAGTAATCAATACCGGGAAAGTTTCCCCTAAGAACTATGCAAGATTCAACACAATTGTTACAGTGGGATGGAGTGGTGATGATGGTGCTGGTGGAGATGATGGTGTGGATGATGATCCCGATGAAGTCTGGCTTGATGATGGTGTTGATGGCGACAATCTGCCCTCTTCGGGAAGGAATTTCCCCGGCAGAAATCTGTCTGCCGTAGAGCTCTTTCTCTCTTGGTGTTTTCCGCCCCGTAGATGCGACGGAATATTTCTGTGGTCGCTCCCCCGTGTATTAGGGTTTCGAGGAGAAGTTTTAGGCGAGAGGGAGGAGCCAGATGTGGGCTAGGTGGGCCACACCCCCTGTAGGCACGACCTAGGGGTGGCCTGCGCCTGGGGGTGTGGGCCCCCTGTGGCCCATTTCCGCCTCCCCTTCTGGCATTCTTCATCTTCTGGGAAAATAGGATTTTCTGTAGTTTTTCTGATCTTCACGAAATTGCATCAAAACACATCTTTTTCCATCAGAATCCTGACTCCGGCAGTTCATCCTCCAAGAATCATCCAACATGCAAAAACAGATGAAAGGACATAAGTAACACCTCTTAATATGAATTATATCAGTGAATAGAGGCAAATTATGATATAGAATGGTCCCCAACCGAAAACTGAGTACCCGATCAAATATCCATGAAACCATCTATAGCCGCCATCACTATCATCCCTAGATCGGGGGGATCTGAAGTTCTTCCGGGCACCCTGCCGGAGGGGAGATCATCCCGGAGGCCTTCTCTCCGGTATGATGCGTGAGTAGTTCCACCTTGGACTATGGGTCCATGTAGTAGCTAGATGGTTGTATCTTCTCCTTTGTGCTTTCATGTATAGATCTTGTGAGCTCTGTTCATGATCAAGATCTAATCTATTTGTAATCATGCATGTTGTGTTTGCGGGGATTCGATGGGTATTGAGATTATTATGTTGGTTTGATTAATGGTTTTGTCTTTATGATTCTATCATGTCTGTGTTGTTTATGATCTTGCATGCTCTCCGTTGTTAGTAGATATCTTGGCCAAGTAGTTGCTAGTGACTCCAAGAGCCTCTAGTTTCCAAGGGAAGTGACAATAATCTCTTCGGTTGTAGCTATGTTGTTGCTACTAGGGAGAAAACAACGATCTCTTATTCATGGACCATGTGGCCTATTTACCTTACACACTTTTCTTAAAGCAGCTGCCTATTGCTTGCAACTTAATACTGGAGGGGGTTCGGAGGACAACCTGAAGGTGGACTTCTAGTCATAGATGCAGTTGGATGGCGGTCTATGTATCTTGTTGTATCGCCCAATCGAATCTCATAGGATATTCCTGACTAGTAATTGCATTGTTATGCCTTGCTCAGTTCCTGTCAATTGCCCTACTGTAATTTGTTTACCCTTCATGCCATGTTGTTTATCTAAGGAGATCACCTCTAGTGAACTATGGACCCCAGTCCAATCTTTACCATCAATACATCTTCCACTGTTACTTGTTTACTTGCTGCAAACCATTACCCTTCACACCATACGTTTAATCCTTTGTTACAGCAAACCAGTGAGCTTGACAACCTCACTGATTCGTTGGGGCAAATTCTTGAGTTTGTGTTGTGCAGGTCTCCGCGTTGCTTGGAACACCTGTGTGACGTTTCCTTCCTCCTACTGGTTCGATAACCTCGGTTTCTTACTGAGGGAAACTTGTTGATGTGCTGCTTCATACCTTGCTCTTGGGGTTTCCAACGAAGCGTTCCATGACAAGTGCTGGCCGCCATCAAGCTATTTTCTGGCGCCGTTGCCGGGGAACATATATATATAACAACTTCAACCTTTTCCTCCCTATCAAGCACCAGCTATCAACATATTTTCTGGCACCGTTGCCGGGGAGGCTAAGGACGTCTTCACAAGGGGAGTCCTTCACTTACTTTCTCTTTACTTTGTTTTTAGTTTGCTTTGTTTCTTTTGCTTGGTTTTGTTTTCCTCTTTCCAAAAAAAAAACCAAAAATTAGTCTAGTTTGGTTTGCTTTCTTTATTCAAAAACACAAAAAAAATAGTTCTTGCTCTAGCTGATGCTGCTGTTTTTGGCTTGCCCACCTTTGCCAAAATGAACTCTGCTAAGAACACCAAGTTGTGTGACTTCACTAGAACCAACAACAATGATTTCCTAAGCACTCCTATTGCTCCACCTGCTCCTGATGCTACCTTTTATGAAATTAAGCTTGCTTTGTTGAATCTTGTGATGAGAGAGCAATTTTCTGGTGCTGGTTCTGATGATCCTGCTGCCCATCTCAATAGCTTTGTTGAAATTTGTGAGATGCAAAAGTATAAGGATGTAGATGGAGACATTATTAAGCTCAGGCTTTTTCCTTTCTCCTTGAGGGGAAAAGCTAAAGAATGGTTGCTTTCTTTGCCTAAAAATAGTATTGATTCTTGGACTAAGTGCAAAGATGCTTTTATTGGAAAGTACTATCCTCCTGCTAAGATGATAGCTATGAGAAGTGACATTATGAAATTTAAACAACTTGATAATGAACATGTTCCTCAAGACTGGGAAAGAATGAAAACTTTTATTAAGAATTGCCCCACTCATGGACTCACTGCTTGGATGATTATCCAGACTTTTTATGCAGGTTTGAACTACTCTTCAAGGAACCTGCTGGATTCAGTTGCTGGAGGTACTTTCATGGGCCTCACTTTGGGTGCTGCAACAAGGCTCCTTGATAATATGATGGATAACTACTTTGAATGGCATGTTGAGAGATCTCCACATGGTAAGAAGGTAAATTATGTTGAGGAAACTTCCTCTTTAAGTGAAAATATTGATGTTATTATGGCTATGCTTGTTAATGGGAAAGCTCCTCTAGATCCTAATAGTGTTCCCTTAGCCTCTTTGGTTGCTCAAGAAGAGCAAGTTGATGTGAACTTCATTAGAAACAAAAATTTCAACAACAATGCTTATAGGAGTAATTTTGGTGGTAACAACTATAAGCCTTATCCTCCTAATAATGGCAATTCCTATGGAAACTCTTATAACAATGCTAGAAGTGCCTCCTCTGAACCTAATTCATGCTCAAGGACTTTATTAGTAAATAAACCACTTTCAATAAGACTATAGAGGAAAAGATTTTAACTGTTGAGAAAAATATATCCTCTTTGTATGAAGCTCAGTCTTCCTTGATTAATAAAATGGCTGCTAAACCTGAAACTATGGAAAACACCTTTGCTACTGCTCATGCCATACAAGTTACTATTGATGAAAATGTTAGGCTGTTAGCTCAACTCCATGCTAGGTGGGAAAGGGAAGCTAAAATTGATAGAAACAATAGTGTGTGCACCATCACCACTAAACCATAAGTAGTCCCTATTCCTCCTCCTACTATGCCTAAACCTATTGAGCCTACTAATAGTGATGCTAAGTTTGACTTTGATATTGATGGTTGCAATATTACTGAAGTGATTATGTTCCTACAAAAGCTTGCTAGAAGTCTTGATGCTAGTGATATGCATGTTGCCTTTACCAAACACATTACAGATGCTCTTGTGAAAATTAAGAAAGAGAAGCTAAAACACAAAGCTTCTATTCCTAGGAAAGTAGAAGATAGTTGGGAACCCATTATTAATATGCAAGTGAATGACTTTGATCTCAAAGCTTCATGTTATCTTGGTTCTAGTGTCCCTATTATGCCTAGGAAGATTTATGAAATGCTTGATTTGCCACCATTGGAAGATTGTTATTTATATGTCCCACTCAATGATAATGGTAAGAAGAAACTCATGGGGAGTATCGATGATGTTCTCATTATGGTTAAGAATGCTTATGTCCCTGTTGATTTCTATGTTTTGGATGTTGAATACAATGCTTCTTGTCCTATTACTTTGGGAACACCTTTTCTTAAAATAGTTGGTGCCATCATTGATACTTCCTTCGTCGCGGGTTGGAGGGCGTTTTAGAGAGATTGTTGGAACCTAGGTGGGCGGTGATTGGGGCCTATTTGTGCCAAAACATGCGCCCATTAATTATTTGGCGTCTTATTAAACGTAATTATTCAATGGAAATGAGGAGATTAGGCGCATGCATTGGTGG
Organism: Avena sativa; assembly: GCA_916181665.1. Classification (NCBI taxonomy): domain Eukaryota; kingdom Viridiplantae; phylum Streptophyta; class Magnoliopsida; order Poales; family Poaceae; genus Avena; species Avena sativa. The sequence goes on along the minus strand of OV702297.1, from coordinate 385,718,339 downwards.
AGTTGGATGCAAGAATTAATTCCTTGGCTGCATGGAGTAGGAAGTGGGGAGAAAAGAGTGCATTAATTCTGTAATTAAGTCTAACGCGCCTAGGAGGAGAGGAGTTTTGAAAATGCATGGCTTTTGTAAGACGCCCTCCAAACTGTGACGGAGGGAGTATGAAAGAAGGAACCATTAAATTTCAATTTCCATTCAAGAAAGGTATTCAACACTTCCCTATGAGGAGAGAGAAGTTGCTTTTTGCACCTCCTTTGAAAACAAGATTTGATGTTAATGCTTTTTCATTTGAAAATACTTGATTCTTCTTGCTTCTTGTGCCTAACTTAAAGGCGTTAAAGAAAAGTACTTATTGGGAGATAACCCAAGAGTTTCCTTGAGTCTTGGAAGTTATTACTTCAGTAATGACCTCTCCTTATCCTTTTTGTTTGCTTTTTGTGCCAAGGATGACCTCTAATGAGAGGGAAGTAAGATTTGGGGAGTTGCTGTCCCGAAACAGATTTCTGTCCTCCACCACAAAATTCGTAAGGAGTCTCTGTAACTCAGATTGAGCTCAAAATTTACAAATGAATCCCTCAGTATGTTAGCTAACTTTTGTTAGTTCAACACATTTTGATTTCAGCAACAGAAGATGTTCGAAAAAATCGATTTCTTCCTGCTGATATGTTTTGATAGATTTCTGCCATTATTTGCATTTGCTTCTTATTAATTCCTTTTTGAGTTCTCTTTAGGTGAATTTAGCTTTTTGAAGGAGTTACTACAGTAGCTTGTGTTTTTAGTTAAAAGCCTTGCTATTCCAAAGCTTTGCCAGTGGTCTAATATCTTTTGAATAGACTAATGTTGCTAATGAAGATTGTGTGAAGTTTTGTATGAAGGAAAAGTTTCAGGTGTAGAGAGAGAATGATGTAGTGAGATGAAGAATGGACAAAAGCTCAAGCTTGGGGATGCCAACATGGTGTCACCCCAAGAAATATCCAAGAGGTACAAGCGTCAAAGCTTGGGGATGCCCAAGGCATCCCCTTCTTCATCAATAAAAATCTCAGGTCTGTCTAGACACTTCGTTTTTATTGTTTCATGCGCATTTGTGTTGTTCTTGGAGCGTCTTAGTTTTTGTTTGCTTTGCTTAGGTTGTTTAGTTTGCTTGAATAAAGTAGTTTGTACCCCCGTTCTCACTGTGTTGTTTTGCAAATAAGTTTGCTTGGTTTTGAAAAGGAGTAGTAAGTTCTTGCTTGAAGTGCAAGAGGAGCTTGCATTGACTGTGACTTAGACTTTAGCATGACATGCTAGGTGTTGTTTTATCATTATGCTTAGTGATTATTGAGGTAGCATGTCTTGTTCCAAACAATTGGGATTGCTTAGTGTGCATTGAAGAAATTATGCGTTGTTTTAGCATGCAAAAGCATAGTATTGTGGTATTCTCCTTTGATGCTTCGCTTGGGTTGACGTGGCACATGCTTACACCATGTTATGACTCTCACAAGTCACCATTAGCCTCTATGATCATTTAGTCCTTGACTTTTAGTACCACTCTTTGCTTTGATTAGTATGCTTTGTTGCTCTGCATGATTATGGCCATTATGCTCCCTTAGTTGGTTGCTCCCAGTCTTTTGCTAGCCTCCACTTGTATGAGTAAGTTCTACTCATGCTTCCACCCCCCAAGAAACCAAGTTATTCCTAAGTGTCCACTATAAACTCCTATGCATGGTGTATTACACCATTCCAAGTATATTCTTGTTTTCATCTATCTTCCAATTAAAACTATTTTTTATGTGAAAACTTAGTGATTAAAGCCCTCACGAACTTGATGGCACACTTTATTCTTTGCCCCTAATAAACTTGAACCATTGTGACAACTTTTTTGTATATGCTTGCACTTATAAGTTAGAATTAGCAGAACCGTGTTGTCATGGGGAACGTTTTTAACATTGCACTTGTAGTTTGTACTCAGTTGATATCATGCTCTTTTGTCTATGGATGTCACCAGTGTGAAATAAAGAGGGAACTTATAAGTCCATGGAGTTTGTATTCTGTGTTAGAGAAACGCCTAGGCCGCTAGCCTAAGCCATGCCTAATCATGGTGGAAACTTGCAGCATCACCATAGTGAGCTATCTATGAAGCATCCTCAATAAAAAGCTATGCATATGGTAAATAAAAAGATTGCTGAGATGCTCATTGTCTGCTTGCCTTGTCATTTTGGTTATGGGAAAGCTCCTATACCATGTGCAAGGGGTACCCCGTTGGCGGTTCTCAATGATATGCAAATACTTACAATGACAAGAACTTACCTGGTCCAAAAGTTGAGTGTGCATGAGGTGTGGCCCTCGTATTCAAGGGACTTGAGATTGCCAACTTATACTTCGTCAAGCATATACTCCACCTTTGCCACTTTAACCTTAACCACTTCAAGATGCTTATGATAGGGGCAATGAGGGCTGAAAGCTAACAAGTACCATAATTTTTGGAAGATCTTTTTGAAACTTGTAATCCCTGATTCCTTTACAAAAAGGCCTTTCTTCCACCACTATTGAGTGTCCACCTCCTACCTTTAGGCACCATTAAGAGAGCATAGTTGCCATTCGGTGTGTAGTGTTCCAAAGATTATTAATTGATGCATATTGTGATATTACTTGTTCTTGTGCTATTTGTTTCTAGTCACCCTTGTGAACTTTGAAGGTGTCCTATGCATCTATTTGCTACTCTATGAGGGACAAGCTGATTGCCACTATGCTATGTTTTCTGTATGTGAAACAAACAAACGTTTTCCAATGCATGTTATTCATAATCTTTGTTTGTAGCCTTTCATGTTGCATGCATAGTTACTATGTCCTATTGTTAGAACTCCATCTTTCATGCACATGTTTATAGTTCTTTGATACTGGCTTTCAATGCTTGCAAATGGTTGGATCTTTATTGTGAGGGTGCATGTCACCTCAAAAATTATTCTGTTTATCACTTACCTACTCGAGGACGAGCAGGAGTTAAGCTTGGGGATGTTGATATGTTGGAAACGTATCTATAATTTTTGATGCTCCATGCTTGTTTAGTATCTACTTTGCTTTACTTGTCTACACTTTGAGGTGCTTTTTACATGTTTTGTGGTACTAACCTATTAACGAGTTGCAACAGTGCTAGATGCCTGTTTTCTGTTGTTTTTGGTTTCAGAAAAGTTAGTAAAGAAATATTCTCGGAATTGGACAGGACAAACATCAAAGTCGATTACTTTCCGTGGGGAACAAGAAGTCCATAGGGGAGCCGGGGAGGCGAGCCAGAGGGGCCACACCCTCCCAGGCGCGGCCACATGTGGGCCCATGCCTGGCTAGGGTTTGGGGCCCCTGGCCGCCGCCTTAGCCTCCCCCTTCGCCTATAAGAAGCACCCGATACAGAAACCCTGAGTACCCGATCAAATATCCACGAAACGTCTGTAGCCGCCGCCACCATTATCCCTAGATTGGGGGGATCTGAAGTTCTTCCTGGCACCCTGCTGGAGGGGAGATCATCCCGGAGGCCTTCTCTCTGGTATGATGCGTGAGTAGTTCCACCTTGGACTATGGGTCCATGTAGTAGCTAGATGGTTGTATCTCCTCCTTTGTCCTTTCATGTATAGATCTTGTGAGCTCCGTTCATGATCATTATATAATATATTTGTAATCATGCATGTTGTGTTTGCAGGGATCCGATGGATATTGAGATTATTATGTTTGTTAAATTAATGGTTTTGTCTTTATGATTCTATCATGTCTGTGTTGTTTGTGATCTTGCATGCTCTCCGTTGTTAGTAGCTATCTTGGCCAAGTAGTTGCCAGTGACTCCAAGAGGGGGTATTTATGCTCGATAGTGGGTTCATGCCTCTAGTTTCCAAGGGAAGTGACAATAATCTCTTCGGTTGTAGATGTGCTATTGCTACTATGGAGAAAACAACGGTCTCTTGTTCATGGAACATGTGGACTATTTACCTTACACACTTTGCTTAAAGCAGTTGTCTGTTGCTTGCAACTTAATACTTGAGGGGGTTCGGATGATAACATGAAGGTGGACTTCTAGTCATAGATTCAGTTGGATGGCGGTCTATGTATCTTGTTGTATTACCCAATCGAATCTCACAGGATCTTCCTGACTAGTAATTGCATTGTTATGCCTTACTCAGTTCTTGTCAATTGCCCTGCTGTAATTTGTTTACCCTTCATGCCATGTTGTTTATCTAAGGAGAGCACCTATAGTGAACTATGGACCCCGATCCAATCTTTACCATCAATACATCTTCCACTGTTACTTGTTTACTTGCTGCAAACCATTACCCTCCACACCATACGTTTAATCCTTTGTTACAGCAAATCGGTGAGCTTGACAACCTCACTGATTCGTTGGGGCAAAGTCTTGAGTTTGTGTTGTGCAGGTCTCCGTGTTGCTTGTAACACCTGTGTGACATTTCCTTCCTCCTACTGGTTCGATAACCTCGGTTTCTTACTGAGGGAAACTTGCTGTTGTGTTGCTTCATACCTTGCTCTTGGGGTTTCCAACGAAGCGTTCCACGACAATTGCTGGACGCCATCAGTAGGTAAGTGATAAAAAGAATAATTTTTGAGGTGCATGAACCTTCACAATAAAGATCAAACCATTTGCAACCATTGAAAGCTGGGATCAAACAAACTCTAAACATGGGCATGAAAGATTGAGTTCTAACAGTAAGACAAAGTAACTATGCATGCAGCATGAAAGGCTACAAACAAAGATCATGAATAACATGCATTGAAAAACGTTTGTTTGTTTCACATATAGAAAACATGGCATAGTGGCAATCAACTTGTCCCTCATAGAGTAGCAAATAGATGCATAGGACACCTTCAAAGTTCATAAGAGTGACTAGATACAAATAGCACAAGGACAAGCAATATCAACAATATGCATCAATCAATAAGTTTCAGGACACTTCACATAGAACTAAGAATGGCAACTATGCTCTCTTAATGGTGCCTAAAGGTAGAAGGTGGAGACTCAATATAGTAGTGGAAGAAAGGCCCTCCATAAAGGGAAGTAGGGATTTCAAGTTTCAAAAACAGCTTCCAAAAATTATGGTACTTGTTAGCTTTCAGCCATCATTTCCCCTATCATAAGCATCTTGAAGTGATTAAGGTTAAAGTGAACAAACTATGGAGTATATGCTTGACAAAGTATAAGTTGGCAATCTCAAGTCCCTTGAATATGAGGGCCACACCTCATGCTACTCAACTTTAGTCACCTGTAAGTTCTTGTCATTGTAAGTGCATGCGTATCATAGAGAACCGTCAATGGGGTACCCCTTGCACATGGTACAGGAGCTTTCCCATAACCAAAATGACAAGGCAAGAAGACAATGAGAATATCAGCGATCTTTTTATTTACTATATGCATAGCTTTTTATTGAGGATGCTTCATAGATAGCTCACTATGGTGATGCTGCAAGTTTCCACCATGATTAGGCATGGCTTAGGCTAGCGGCCCAGTCGTTTCTCTAACACAAAATACATAACTCCATGGACTTACAAGCTCCCTCTTTATTTCACACCGGTGACATCCATATACAAAAGAGCATGATATCAAATGAGTACAAAGTACAAGTGCAATGTTGAAAACATTCCCCATGACAGCAGGTTCTGCTAATTCCAACGTATAAGTGCAAGCATATACAACATAGACGACACAATGGTTCAAGTTTATTAGGGGCAAAGAATATAAAATGTACCATCAAGTTTGGGAGGGCTTTAATCACTAAGTTTTCGCATAATAAAATACTTTTTAATTGGAAGATAGCTGAAAACAAGAATATACTTGGAATGGTGTAACACACCATGCATAGGAATTTATAGTGGACACTTTGGAATAACTTGGTTTCTTGGTAGTTGTAAGCATGAGTAGAGCTTACTCATACAAGTGGAGGCTAGCAAAAGACTGGGAGCAACCAACTAAGAGAGCAATAGTGGTCATAATCATACAGAGCGACAAAACATTACTAATCAAAGCATAGAGTGGTACTACAAGTCAAGGACTAAATGATCAAAGAGGCTATGGTGACTTGTTCATAGTCATAACATGGTGTGAGCATGTGCCAAGTCAACCCAAACAAAGCATCAAAGGAGAATACCGAAATACTATGCTTTTGTATGCTAAAACAACGCATAATTTCTTCAAGGCACACTAAGCAATCCCAATGACTTGGAACAAAACATGCTACAACAATAATCACTAAGCATAAGGTCAAAACAACACCTAGCATATCATGCTAAAATCTAAGTCACAGTCAATGCAAGATCCTCTTGCACTTCCAAGCAAGAACTTTCTACTCCTTTCCAACACCAATCGACTTATTTGAAACAACATGGCGAGAACAGGGGTCCAAACTACTTTATTCAAGCAAACTAAACAACTAAGAAAAGCAAACAAAAACTAAGACGCTCCAAGAACAACACAACTGTGCATGAAACAATAAAAATGAAGTGTCTAGACAGACCTGAGCTTTTTATTGATGAAGAAGGGGATGCCTTGGGCATCCCCAAGCTTTGACGCTTGTACCTCTTGGATATTTCTTGGGGTGACACCATGGTGGCATCCCCAATATTTTGATTTTGTACATTCTTCATCTCATTGCATCATTCTCTCTCTACACCTAAAATTTTTCCTTCATACAAAACTTCACACAATCTTCATTAGCAACATTAGTGTATTCAAAAGATAATAGACCTTTGGGAAAAGCTTTGAAACAGCAAAAAATTTCACTAAAAACACAAGATACTGAAGCAAATTCCTTTAAAAAGCTCAATTCCCCAAAAGAGAACTCAAAAAGAAATCGATAAGAAGCAAATGCAAATAATGGCAGAAATCTGTCAAAACAGACCAGTAGGTAGAAACCGATTTTTTCTAAAATCTTGTGTTGCTCAAATCAAAAAGTGTCGATCTAATGAAAGTTATCTAACATACTGGGGGATTTATTCGTAAAATATCAGCTCAATCCGAGTTACAGATAGTCCTCATGCATTTTTATGGTGGACACAAATCTGTTTTGGGACAGCAACTCCCCAAATCTTACTTCCCTCTCATTAGAGGTCATTCTTGGCACAAAAAGCAAACAAAAAGGATAAGGAGAGGTAATTACTGAAGTAATAACTTCCAAGACTCAAGGAAACTCTTGTGTTATCTCCCAACAAGTACTTTTCTTTAACGCCTTTAAGTTAGGCACAAGAAGCAAGAAAAATCAAGTATTTTCAAATGAGGAAGCATTAACATCAAACCTTGCTTTCAAAGGAGGAGCAAAAAGAAACTTCTCTCTCCTCATAGGGAAGTGTTCAATACCCTTCTTGAATATAAAATGATATTTAATGGTTCCTTCTTTCATATTAATGATGGCACCAACAGTTCTAAGAAAAGGTCTTCCCAAAGTAATAGGACAAGAAGCATTGTATTCAACATCCAAAACATAGAAATCAACAGGGACATAAGCAGTGTTAACCATAATGATAACATCATTAATACTCCCCATGAGTTTCTTCTTAGCATTATCATTAAGTGGGACATCCAAATAACAATCTTCCAAAGGTGGCAAATCAAACATTTCATAAATCTTCCTAGGCATAATAGAGACACTAGAACCAATGTCACATGAAGCTTTGAGATCAAAGTCATTCACTTGCATATTAATAATGGATTACCAACTATCTTCTACTTTCCTAGGAGTAGAAGCTTTGTGTTTTAACTTCTCTTCCTTTATCTTAACAAGAGCATCTGTAATGTGTTTGGTGAAAGCAACATGCATATCACTAGCATCAGGACTTCTAGCAAGCTTTTGTAGGAACATAATCACTTCAAAAATATTGCAACCATCTATATCAAAATCAAACTTGGCATCACTAGTAGTAGACTCATTAGACTTAGGCATTGTAGGAGGAGGAATAGGGACTTCTTGTGGTTTAGTGGTGATAGTGCACACACTATTGTTTCTATCAATTTCAGCTTCCCTTTCCCACTTAGCATGAAGTTGAGCTAACAGTCTAACATTTTCATCAATAGTAACTTGTATGGAATGAGTAGTAGCAAAGGTACTTTCCATGGTTTTAGGTTTAGCAGCCATTTTATTAATCAAGAAGGACTGTGCTTTAGACAAAGAGGATATATTTTTCTCAACATTCAAAAGCTTTTCCTCTATACCCTTATTGCAAGTGGTTTGTTTACTAATAAAGTCTTTGAGCATGACTTCAAGTTCAGAGGGGGCACTCCTATCATTGTTGTAAGAGTTTCCATAGGAATTGCCATTATTAGGAGGATAAGGCCTATAGTTGTTACCACCAAAATTACTCCTATAAGCATTATTGTTGAAATTTTGTTTCTAATGAAGTTCACATTAACTTGCTCTTCTTGAGCAACCAAATAGGCTAAGGGAACATGATTAGGATCTAAAGTAGCTTTCCTATTAACGAGCATAGCCATAATAACATCAATCTTATCACTCAAAGAGGAGGTTTCTTCAACATAATTTACCTTCTTACCATGTGGAGCTCTTTCAGTGTGCCATTCAGAGTAGTTAACCATCATATTATCAAGGAGTCTTGTTGCAGCACCCAAAGTGATGCCCATAAAGGTGCCTCCAGCAGCTGAATCCAACAGATTTCTTGAAGAGAAGTTCAAACCTGCATAAAAAGTCCGGATAATCATCCAAGCAGTGAGTCCATGAGTGGGACAATTCTTAACCAAAGATTTCATTCTTTCCCAAGCTTGAGCAACATGTTCATTATCAAGTTGTTTAAATTTCATAATGTCACTACTCATATATATATAATCTTAGCAGGAGGATAGTACTTTCCAATAAAAGCATCTTTGCACTTAGTCCAAGAATCAATACTATTTCTAGGCAAGGATAGCAACCATTCTTTAGCTTTTCCTCTCAAGGAGAAAGGAAACAGCTTGAGCTTAATAATATCTCCATGTACATCCTTATACTTTTGCATCTCACTAAGTTCAACCAAGTTATTGAGATGGGCAGCAGCATCATCAGAACTAGCACTAGAAAATAGCTCTCTCATCACAAGATTCAACAAAGCAGGCTTAATTTCATAAAAGGTAGCATCTGGAGTAGGTGGAGCAATAGGAGTGCTAAGGAAATCATTGTTGTTGGTGCTAGTGAAGTCACACAACTTGGTGTTCTCAGCAGAGTTCATTTTGGCAAAGGTGGGCAAGCCAAAAATAGCAGCACCAGCTAGAGCAGGAACTAATTTTTTGTGTTTTTTATAAGAGAAAGCAAACCAAACTAAACTAATTTTTTTGGAGTTTTTGAAAATAAGAGGCAAACAAAACCAAGCAAACTAAAAACAAAGTAAAGAGAAAGGAAGTGGAGGAATCCCCTTGTGAAGACATCCTTGGCCTCCCCAGCAACGGCGCCAGAAAACTTGTTGATGGCTCAGTTGATGTGGAGCCTGTTGGGAAACCCAAGAGCAAGGTGTGAAGTAGCACAGCAGCAAGCCTTCTCTCAGTAAGAAACTAAGGTTATCGAACCAGTTGGAGGAAGAAAACGTCACACAGGTGTTGCAAGTAACACGGAGACATGCACAACACAAACTCAAAACTTTGCCCCAACTATCAGTGAGGTTGTCAATCTCACCGATTGCCGTAACAAAGGATTAAATGTATGGTGTGGAAGGTAATGGTGGTTTGCAGCAAGTAAACAGTAACAGTGGAAGATGTATCAATGGTAAAGATTGGACCGGGGTCCATAGTTCACTAGAGGTGATCTCCTTAGATAAACAACATGGCATGAAGGGTAAACAAATTACAGCAGGGCAATTGACAGGAACTGAGCAAGGCAAAACAATGCAATACTAGACAAAAAGATCTTATGAGATTCGATTGGGCCATACCACAAGATACATAGACCGCCATCCAACTACATCTATGACTAGTAGTCCACCTCTGGGTTATCATCCGAACCCCCTCCAGTATTAAGTTGCAAGCAACAGACAACTGCTTTAAGCAAAGTGTGTAAGGTAAACAATCCACTTGTTCCATGAACAAGAGACCGTTGTTTTCTCCCTAGTGGCAACAGCACATCTACAACCGAAGAGATTTCTGTCACTTCCCTTGGAAACTAGAGGCATGAACCCACTATCGAGCATAAATACCCCCTCTTGGAGTCACTAGCAACTACTTGGCTTAGATGGCTACTAACAACGGAGAGAATGCAAGATCACAAACAACATAGACATGATAGAATCATAAAGACAAAACCATTAATCAATCTGACATAGTAATCTCAATATCCATCGGATCCCCGCAAACACAACATGCATGATTACATATAGATTAGATCTTGATCATTAACGGATCTCACAAGATCTGTACATGAAAGCACAAAGAGGAGATACAACCATCTAGCTACTACATGGACCCGCAGTCCAAGGTGGAACTACTCACGCATCCTCCTCAGCATAACGAGACAGTTGGCTAAACTCCCGGATGTACTTCATGACACTAGTATATCCTTGCTGAAGCTCCTCAAATTCTCTCCGCTTCAACTCCATGACGCTTTCCGGAACATGATATTCACGGAATCTCTGCTTGAACTCCTCCCAGGTAAACTCCCTTCCTGTTTGTTGCATGGCTAACTCATTTCCCACCATGATGCTGCAGGTCCAGTCAGCAGATGAGTTGCATACCTCAATTTTTCCTCATCATTGCAACCCGCAGTTTTCAGCTTCCTCTCTGTATCTGCTAGCCAGTCTTCTGCATCCATTGGTTCAGGAGTTGATGCAAAAGGTAACGGTCTTGCATTCTGGAAATCAGATAGACTCACTCCTCCTCCTTTAGGTGACCTCTAATTTGCTTGCCCCAACAGCTCTTCCATAACTGGTTCTGGGTCTCTTGCATCATTTGCATGCATTGCATAAAGTTCTGCTCCATTAACAACCTCATTGGTGGTGGTGGTAATGCTTCTTGGTTTGTTGCATCTGCATCGGCCTTTTACTTGGCCTCTCGCTCCATTCATTGCTGCTCAGTTTCCATTTCTACACCCGTATCCATGACCCCCTAGTCCTGGAACATAAAGCGAATACTCATAATTACATCATGCACATGTATTCTGAGCTCGACTTTATGCACAGAACTAGTCACACCATGAAGATCCAAAGAAAATCCAAATATGCATTTCACATATTATACATAATATCATAATGATACAAAGTTCTTACAACATATACCATATAGGTATAATCACAAAACTACCGTATTCATCTCACTACCTTATTACTTGGAGTACAATACACAGTGCTTGATACTATTGACTACTTGTCTCCTTCTAGTAGTAACTACGCTCATCATACATGCCTGATGTCCAACCATGATGACGTGTTGTTCGTCGCACAGTTTGTGGAACATATGGCCTTCCAGAAGGAACATACTCTGTATCTGAAGTGTCAGGACTTGAGTCATTACTCAACCTGAGCGCATCGACTCCCTCCAGCTCAACTGAAAAGTCTTCAGAAACATATTCAACATTATCTCCAACCTGCATCTCCTGAGCTTCATTTCTTGAGTTGTCAACAGGATACACAGATCCTGCTGCTCCCCAGGTGCTCTCGTGGGCAAGATAGTTAAATACTGGATAATGTATATTCCCTGGGTTTTGAGAAGATGTTGATGATTCAAACACTCTCTCTTCAGGATCTTCTTCTTCATCCTGATCATCTATTGACATGGTATTTATACTACTATTATTAGGGTTCATTCTTGCACCCATCCAACTAGATTGTCCAACATTTCTGTCAGAACCATCCGTGGACATCTGGTGTTCATGAGATCCATTATATGATCCTCTGGACTGATATGTGGAAATATGAATGCTTACAGCACAAGCTTCCTCATCTTCTTTCTTATGCAAAAAATCCTCACATTTCTGTTTGTGAGTTCTTGCAGACACCCAACATGCAAGATCACTTTTTTCTTCCTCTGTCACAACAAGCTTACCATGAATATTAATGCCTTGAGCAAATTCTCAGTGCTGGAATGCAGGGAGAAACAGACAGCTGGAGCTATATTTGGGGCAGTGCTATTTTTTTAGTCCAAAAGGCCTATTCTTCATTATCTGGATACCAGTCTGTGCAACCACATTTTTCTTGGTTGTGGAAGTCCTCTTGCCAGCAAAAACATAAGTTCTTCTTCTGGCTTTTGCTCCTTGATAGGCTAAACACCAGAAATCTTTTGAAAAGGAACAGATTCGTTCTGGCTTCATATGATTGTGTGTTCCATTGTTGCACGAGTGAGGAAACTCTACTTCACTTATTTTGGGGCTGTTCTTTTGCAAAAGCATGCTGAGCTGAAATTTGTCCTGTCCAAGACAATGTTCTAAATCTCTTCGAGGCGTTGACTAGTATTAAAAGCGGCCTAAAAGTCCCCTTTGCAATGGAAATCATTATTCTTGGGGCTTGGGGCATATGGATGTGCAGAAACAATGAAATCTTCAATAACAAAGCATGCCTCCCTTGATGAATGGAGGGCTATTGTTTCTCAGGAATTAAGATGGGTCCTATGTAGAATTAAGAAAAAGTATTACCAGGACCTCAAAGATTGGATTAGCAATTATGTAGATAGGAGATAGTTTGCCCATAGTGTTATCCCTCTTTGAGGTGGATTGAAACTTGTAAATATTCACTACTTGTAACTCTTTATGATTTATAAAAATTGTAGTGGGGTTCTTTACCCTACTGTTTTACCCTCAAAAAAAAATTATATGATCCCATCCTCCAACCATCTGAATTATCAATAGGAAGTTCTGAGTCAGAACCATCCTCTGAGCCCTGTGGTACTGCATACCGCATATCTATAGTAGGATCATGTGTAGGTTCAGGTATTGGTGAATAAGGATATGGTGTAAAAGATTCCGGATCTATAGGTATATCCGTAAAGATAGGTGTTGCACTACTACTTGCTTCTTTCTCTAACTGGAATGATAACTTCTTCCTCCTTTCCGAATCAGTTAGATCCTCTAACATGTCATTTTTATCTTCAACAATCACTTGATGGGTCTTATAAAAAGGCGCAACGAGTGTTCGATATCTATCCATAAACTTGGAAGCTAACTTAGGATGCTTCTTAACCAAAGTAAGATGATCCGGTATAGGCTCTGAGTCTATAGAATCATGAGGTATCACAGAGAATGTGCTACCTTCTAATTCCTTGGTTTTCTGCTCCCGGATATTAGCTATCGCCTCCACAACAGCAACATGATAGGATACTAAATGACTCCTACCTTCTCCTATGGGTAGATCGTGATATAATCCAAGCCTCTCTAGAAGTTGGATACTCACACGATACTTGGATAACATCCGGCCATCAAGGTAAGTGATAGTGTTCACTGGAATTCTAGTTGGACAATCAAAGAGCTTTAAAAGTTGAAGAAGTTGGTCTGTAAATGATCCTTGATAATCATCAAGAGTCTCCTCTTTCCTTACCAAATTCTGTTTTGGAAACTTTGGTGCCATATCTCTGTATATCAGAAAAATAATTTTGATTAGTATCCAATGACATATTGCATCATAACAAAGAATTATCGCACTAAAATATATAACGGAATATTCTCATTTGAATACCCATTATATTACTTTAAGAGAATTCTTTATCGTTGCTAATTCTCCTACAGGTAATACCCTTTACTAGGTTTCCAACCTAAGGTCAAACCAATTTGCTCTGATACCAACTGCGGTGACCCAACATACCACTGCATGTGTAGTACACTATAGTCGTTGACATGACATCCACAGAACACCGTTCCGTAAATATCACATCCCTCAGAGTGGTACAACAGAAACATTGCGGGTCCATATTACAAAAGTACACACATTATTATTATTACAATACCGGAAGTTCAAGACTTCCAAAAGATCCAACTTACAAACCAAAATATAAAGTGTTCAATGAAAATTTAAAAGTAACAACTCCGACTAGGAGTGGGGCTCAACAGCTTATTCTATAGAGTTCATGCTGCTCGGCTCCGTTAGTTACTACTAACTAGACACTTAAGTGGACTCGTTCTCATCGACACCGTAGCGGATCTCGTAATCCACTCCTTCAACTCCTCTGGACAGATCAGGTTCCTCGTAGAACACATCTTCTTGGCATTCGGCTGCATACATTGGCACGTCTTCGGAATCCTCAGAGTCTAAGCAAGGGATCAAAGGAAAGAATGAGTAACAGCGTTACCCAGCAAGTGCATTATATGCAAGGTGGGAAGTTTGATGCTCGATCTACCACCTAGGACTATAATTCCTTGGCACTATGCAGTTTTTGTAAATCTTTCTTCAAAGATTGATTTTATTATGAAAATCTATGACCATCATCCTTCACAGGTTGACCAGAACTTTCATGGAGTTCCTTTCCTGCCGTGTTCGTAGCTCCTTCCCGGAATAGGGAGTAAAAAGTTATAGTTCTTACACTCTGCAGAGGTGTGTTACTTTACCCATGAGAGATCAACTCCTTGTTGGACAACCGGGCGTACTTTCCCGTCCACAATTCCATGATGTTGGGCCCAGTAGTTGGTCCAAGCCAATCACTGCCCCCTTCGCGACCCCGCATGCCTCCTTGGTGTACACCATGCCCACATAATGAATTACGGCAATGGTTTGTACAAACCGTTAGATGCCAGAACTATCGTGGTATGATGAGGGTTCCCACCCGTATGCTGCATATCCTCTACGAATTACCAATTAATATGCACACTACGAGGATAACAGCCACAACTTGCACATCCGGCTTCATGCGAGAGGAAGAAGATACAGCTGACTTCTCTGTCCCATTCCAAATCTCATGGCTAACGCATAATATATGGCGCTAGAGTCACTGATGTCAGGGGTTATTAAGTCCCTACTTGATCATCATTGTTGCAAATAGAACCCTAAGTTCTATTGCTCCATTATATCACCACTTAGGATGATATCTGTGATTTCTTTATTTATGAAAATATTATTTTCTTTCTTTTATAGCATATATGATAACACACAATTTGTAAATACTTTGATAAAGACTATTCAAAGGACATGAGAAAGTGATGAACTTGCCTTGTGATGGCAAGGTAGTGAAGTCTGATGCTTGCACTGGACCTTGAACTTCTAGTTCTACAAAAACATCATTATTGCCCGGTAAGGAAAATATTTAAAGAAGCAAAATGATTATGCAAGTAATGTAATGCATTATTTAATTCTATATGCATTTTCCCTATATAAGGTGGCCTTTAATAAAGTATTTACAATTATTATTATTATTTTATATTTATTGCATATATTATTTTATTTTATTTCCCTTTTTATTTGACTTTTATTGATTTAATAATTCTTTTAGGAATTATTAATTATACATTAAGTTTATTATGAAATATTTTTTTAGTATTTTTCAAAAATACTATAATATTAATAAATAATGAAAGTGTTTTTTATTTATTTTTATCACCTTTCAATAATTTTGTAAAATTCGAGAAGGAATATATAAATTACAAAATTCTTATAAAAATTTAAGTGTCCAAAATTTTATATCTTATTTTATTTGAACAGAGTGGATTATTGTGAATCCAAAAATATTTTATTTATAATTTTTGTATTTTTATTTTATTTTCTAGAATTTTATTGAGGGTAGGGGCATTTTGGTCTTTTCCAATTGATTAAACAGTTTTTTTAAATAATTTGGACTAGCCGTTTGGGCTTATTGGGCCAGTGTGGCCCAATAGGGAAAGGTCAAAATACCACCCCGAGGGGGTTTTGGCCCACCCAGCCCACACTCTCTGCCTTCTCCTCATTCTCACCTCTCCTCTTCCCCGACCCCGCGAGCTCTGGCGCCGCCGCTGGCGATGGCCGTCGTTGATGCTTCTCCTAGCCGCCGCCGTGGTGCAGTGCGAGGTTTGCGGCCATGCTCGTTCATCTGGTCCATCTCTATTGACTTCGGGGCTTCCCCGCGGTCAGGTTCACCCCGTTCCCGAACCCTAGGGTTAGGAAAAGGTGTGGTCGCCACCGCCGCGGTCCCGCCTGCGGTGGTGTGCTGGGATCATGTGCTGTTGTGGCTGCCGCCATGGCTAGTGCAGGTTGCAGCGCCCCCTGGGTGCTCCCAGTGCCGCCGTGGGTTCGTCGGCCAGCCTGCTTCCTCTTCAATTCGTCAGCAAGGACCTCGGGTAAGTTGCTTCTGTGGTTCTTGTTCCTGCTACTACCATGAATCTCTCTGTGTGTGTCTAGTGGCTTCTCATGCCTAGTGACTATGTACTGATTAGGGTTCATCTCTGGATTAGGGTTCTTGTTCTGATTAGGGTTCATAACCCCCTGTTTATGATATCCATGATGCTTTAGATTTAGTGGTGATCATACTTGAGCATGAAGAATGATTGTTTGCCGTGGATCATGATTGGTAGTGGCTTTGATGTTGCTAGTGGCTTGTTAGATTTATTCTAGTGGTGATTCACTATGATCCCAAGCTAGTGTTTCTATGGAATCACTGATTGGAAATGTTGTTGATCTAAGAACTTTCTCTACTGTTAGAATGCTCATACTGACAGTAGTTTCTCTCAGTAGTTGCTTACTG
The DNA here is from genome assembly GCA_916181665.1 of Avena sativa. Taxonomy (NCBI): domain Eukaryota; kingdom Viridiplantae; phylum Streptophyta; class Magnoliopsida; order Poales; family Poaceae; genus Avena; species Avena sativa. The sequence continues at coordinate 385,701,772 of OV702297.1, read as the reverse complement.
TAATTATAATGGTAAGCTTTGTATGAGATTGTACATACTGAACATAATAATTACATGTAATGATTTTCTGTGGATGTATAGATGAATATGATATTGATTCCTGGCACTTGGCTTCAGGAAGATGATATGTATTTTTTTGTTCCTTTTATCTGTGGGAACTAAACAAAGATTGGTTTTAGCTCATTAAGAACTTGTCCTTGTGATACCATTGTAATCTGGCATACAAGTGATTGGGTTTTTATTTCTGGGCTTAGCTTTGTCAATACTTGTGATTGATACTGGCAAGATAGAATAAGAGCTTCTCTTAACCCTCCTCCCTATGATGTTGGTCTGAGGCTCTAGGATTTAATTCCTAGTTAGTTGAGCAAATAGTTTGTTTGAAACTTATAGGATTAGAGGTTCTACTCTCTTTGAGAGATGTGCCCTGATCTGATAAGATCAAATAAAAATGATCTAAGTTGCAAAAATCAACACTAAACTCTGTGATGCTGGTCTGAGGGTTTAGTGCTTTTGGCTAAGTTTGATTTCTTATTTTTATACTTGAAATCTCTAGGATAGATTCACCTCTCTTGGGTGATTATTGAGAGATCATTTCATAAAGCAACACATGCTTTTGTTTAGATGAAATCATGTGATGGATTTATAAGGCTCACCACAAAATCTGATGATGGTGTAGTAGATTGATGATGATGATCTTGATCTTGATCTGCTGGATTCCTGTGCTTGCTCTTGAGCTAGCCTGCTCCTCCTAGCTCCTGGGCTTGACCTTTCTGTCCACCAGATTCATCCCCCTCCTTATGTCACCATCCTGGTGATGTTTGGTTGATCTGGGTTGGTTTGGTTTGGCTGTTGTTCTTGCTGTCTACCCTGGCTGTGCTTGTGTGTTGTGTAGTGGAGATATGCACTGATGTGCTCCTCCACGTCTGTGTTGTGGTTTTGTGGGATTTGGCTCTGCTTGTGAGGTCGACAACACACCATTTGCATGCTGGTGTGTGTCCAGCTTGTGTACCTGCTATGCACTTGTGGATAAGTTCAGAAAATTTGAACTTACTATTACCAGCTTACTTTCACCTGGCTGGTGAATTGATCCTTCTTGGCTGTCATTTGACTTCTGGCTTTGAATTTATGAAAGATGAAATCTTTCATATTGGTGAAACTTGCCCCTTTATAACATTTCTCAATGATGAATTTGTCAAGTGCATTTCACTGACATATCTGAGAGAAAATACTAACACTAATCTTATTTTGTTTCTATTTAATTTGTGTTTTGCAGGTACAAAGATAAAGATGAAGATTTAGTGTAGATTTAGATATAGGATAGTTAGTAGATATTCAAATGTAATTTTCTTATTCTTTTGTAATTTTTCTTTTATTATTCTTGTAATCTTTATTTTATTTAATTGTAATAAAGATTATATTATTATTTAATAAAGAATCTTCTTATTCTTTATTCTGTTGTAAATTCTGAAATTTGGAAATGGCTTCAGTATGTTACATTCTTTGTAACTTGTTTATGTATTAATCATATGAAATGAATTTCATATTCAATCTTGTTTTTGGATAAGATTTAAGTTATAATACTTATCTCTTAATTGATTTAAGATTCAAATCTTATATCTAAATCATTTAAATTATAATTCAAACACTCAAGTTTAAAATTCAAATCCATTTTAAACACATAACTCCTTAAGATCATCTCAAAGTTTATAACAATCACCCCTTAAGACTAAACCTAATCTCAAAGTATGAAAGAAACATTGATCACTTAGGTTTTTTTATTTGGCAAAAATTTTACCCACATTTTCACAGATGAATGCATGTAACAATTCATATTCCTAAATCTACCCTTCGTTAGGTCCTAAATGCTGGGATGTTACAGACTTCCCCCCTTAAATTAAACTTCATCCCGAAGTTTGTGGAGATGTACCTAAATAGTTCTGGATAAGCTTTTCTTAAATCCTCTTCCTTCTCCCATGTGGCTTCTCTCTCAGGGTGATGTTCCCACTGAACCTTGCAATATTTGATTGCTCTGTTCCTCAATCTTTTCTAGTTTTCTTCCAGAATCTTACAGGGCTTTTCAATATAAGTCAGGTCTGCTTGTAGTTCTATCTCTTGATGTGTTATTGCATCATCTGGAACTTTCAAACATTTGCAAAGTTGTGACACATGGAAAACATTATGCAGTTGAGCCAATCTTGATGGTAACTCTAAAGCATAAGCTATAGTTCTGTTTTGACTCAGTATCTTGAATGGTCCGATATATCTTGGACTCAATTTCCCTTTAACTTCGAATCTTTTTACTCCTTTCATTGGACTTACTTTCAAATAGACCATATCTCCCGCTTCTGGATGCCATGATCTTCGGCTTTGATTCGCATAACTTTTCTGCCTGCTCTGGGCTATTTTCAGTCTATCCCTGATCTTATCAATGATGCCTTGTCTCTCCTTGATATAATCTGGTGCAAATTCTTTGCTGCTTCCACGTTCATACCAACATATTGGTGATCTACACTTCCTTCCATATAGAATCTCATATGGAGCTGCCTTCAGACTACCCTAATAGCTATTGTTATAAGAAAATTCTGCCAATGGTAGGTGATCTTCCCATGTTCCTCCAAAATCTAGTGCACAAGCTCTCAACATGTCTTCTAGTATTTGATTTGTTCTTTCAGTTTGACCTCCTGTCTTAGGATGATATGCCGTGCTGAAATCTAATTTTGAACCAAGTGCTTCATGCAATTGCTTCCAAAATGCTAAAGTAAACACTGATCCTCTATCAGTTACGATCTTTTTGGGTACTCCATGCTTACTTACTATCTCTTTGACATATATTTCAACTAATTTCTCTCGACATTATCCTTTTGATTCACCGGAATAAAATGTGCACTCTTAGTGAATCTGTCAATAATTACCCATATCATATCCTTCCTTTTTGGTGTCATAGGTAATCCTGTGATGAAGTCCATACCTATTTCCTCCCATTTCCATTCAGGAATTTCTAAGGGTTGTAATGGCCCTGCTGGACTTTGATGTTCAGCTTTCACCCTTTGACAAGTATAGCATTCAGATACATATTTAGCAATATCCCTTTTCATGTTATTCCACCAGAATAGTTCTTTCAAATCCATATACATCTTAGTACTCCCTGGATGTATAGAATATGGTGTATCATGTGCTTCTTTGAGTATGACATTTCTGATCACAGTCACATCTGGAACACATAGATGATCTTGGAACCATAAAGACCCATAATCTGCAAGGCAAAAAACTGATTTTTGCCCTTGAGATATCCTCCGAATTTCCTCAGCAATGAAAGGATCTTCTTCTTGATGTCTAAAAATTTCTTGATTAAGATCACTGTCCTGCTCTGCAACTATCTGCATAGTAGCTAATCCTCCAAGAACCTCTGTTCTGATGAATTGAAGTTCTAATCTTTCCAAGTCCATTTGTAACTCTTTTGGTAACTCCCTATTGCTTGGCTGAATATCTGCACCCTTTTTGCTTAAAGCATCTGCTACAACATTTGCTTTCCCTCGGGTGTAATTGACTGTTAAATCATAATCCTTGATTAATTCCAACCAACGCTTCTGTCTCATATTCAATTCGTTTTGAGTGAAGAAGTATTTGAGACTTTTATGGTCAGTGTATAACTCACATCTGGCTCCATAAAGAAAATGTCTCCATCCTTTCAGTGCAAAAACTACTACTGCTAACTCTAAATCATGAGTTGGATAATTGACTTCATGTGGTTTCAATTTTCTTGAACCATAAGCAATCACTTTCCGATCTTGCATTAATACACAACCCAAACCTTCTTTAGATGCATCACAATATACAGTGAAATCCTTCCCTGTTTCAGGAACTGCTAAGATTGGAGCTATGGTTAATCTAGTCTTCAACTCTTAGAAACTTGCTTCACACTTCTCATCCCACTTGAATGGTGTATTCTTCCTTAATAATTTGGTCATTGGTCCGGCTATTTTGGAGAAACCTTCAATGAATCTCCGATAATAACCAGCCATTCCTAAGAAACCTCGAATTTGCTTCACATTGGTCGGTGCAGTCCACTCTAGTACCGACTGAACTTTAGATGGATTCACATCAATCCCATCCTTACCGATCACATGACCGAGGAATTCTACCTCATCTAACCAGAACTCACACTTACTGAACTTAGCATAAAGCTTATGTTCTCTTAAAGTCTGCAATGCTATTCTCAAATGGTCAGCATGCTCTTCCTTATCCTTGGAATATATCAGAATATCATCAATAAAGACAATGACAAACTTGTCCAAATATGGCATGAAGATCTTGTTCATCAGATTCATGAATATTACCGGTGCATTGGTCAAACCAAATGGTACTACCAGATACTCATGGTGTCCATATATTGAGACAAATGCTGTTTTTGGAACATCTTCCGGCTTGATTTTTATTTGATGGTATCCAGATCTTAAATCGATCTTTGAAAATACTCTAGCTCCGTTCACTTGATCAAACAAATCTTGAATTCTTGGTAAAGGATACTTATTCTTGATAGTCACGTTGTTCAAATTTCTATAATCAACACACATATGTCTTCCACCATCTCTCTTATCCACAAAGATTACTGGTGTTCCCCATGGAGATACACTTTCCTGTATAAATCCTTTTCCCGCTAACTCATCAATTTGCTCCTTGAGTTCTTTCAACTCTTTGGGTCCCATTTTATATGGTGCTTGAGCTATTGGTGTTGTACCAGATATTAGGTCAATGGTGAACTCTATCTCCCGGTCTGGTGGCATTCCCGGTAACTCTGTTGGAAAAACATCTTGGAATTCATTAACTATAGGAATCTCTTCTAATTTAACTTCTTTCATTGAATTCAACTGCAGATCCACCATGATATGACTGTGTTTATCTTCTTGGTAAACTATCCTTGCTCCATTTGGAGTTTTGATTGAGACAGTTTTATCCTCACAATTAATCTGAGCTCCGTGTTCCATCATCCAATCCATCCCCAGCACTACTGCAATTCCCTTCAAAGGAATCACATAAAGGTCTACGAAATATGTACAACCACAGATCGAGATAACCTGATCTTGTTTTATGTGGCGTACAATCACATTCCCTCCTGCCGTAACTACGGTCATAGGACGTTCTAACGTTGCCCTTCTAATCCCGAACTTATCACAAAATTCTTCAGAAATGAATGAAGTAGTTGCACCAGTATCAAATAGAACTTTGCCGGGATTGGTAAGGATATTGAGCGTACCTATCACTGCATGCTCCGAATTATCCACCTCCTCGAGGGTTGCATAGTTCAGTTTTCCGGTACGTCGGTTTCTCTTGCCATTGTTGTTCTTGCCATTATTTCCCCCTTTATTAGGCTGTCCATTTCCTCCACTGGCTTGTCCTGCTCCCTTGGTAAGCCATCCTCCCAGTGGTTTGCTCGGACAATCTAGCTTGATATGCCCCTTCTGGCCATAACCATAACAGATCACTACAGGCTTTTTGCATTCCCCCCTGGAAATGCCCTGGAATTCCACAATTGTTACAGATAACATTCCTTCTCGGATTAGATTGATTTCCACCACTGCCCTTGTTATTGTTATTGTTATTGTTGTTGTTGCCATAATTCCTATTCCGAGGTTTGAACTCTAGGTTAGGTTTAGGTTTGCTTGCCTGAATTCTCTTGGTTTCCTTCTTGGCTCTCTTCCTCCGATCCTCTTGGACATTCTTGTAGTCATCTTCAAAAGTAATGGCTGCATCCAACAACTGCTGATAAGTTTGCTTATTGGCTAACCTTAGTTGCATCTTCACAAACGGATTTAATCCATGCAAGAAATGTTTCTTCCTCTTCTCTTCAGTGTTAACATCCTCCTCAGCATAACGAGACAGTTGGCTAAACTCCCGGATGTACTTCATGACACTAGTATATCCTTGCTGAAGCTCCTCAAATTATCTCTGCTTCAACTCCATGACGATTTCTGGAACATGATATTCACGGAATCTCTGCTTGAACTCCTCCCAGGTAAACTCCCTTCCTGGTTGTTGCATGGCTAACTGATTTTCCCACCATGATGCTGCAGGTCCAGTCAGCAGATGAGTTGCATACCTCAATTTTTCCTCATCATTGCAACCCACAGTTTTCAGCTTCCTCTCTATATCTGCTAGCCAGTCTTCTGCATCCATTGGTTCAGGAGCTGATGCAAAAGGTAACGGTCTTGCATTCTAGAAATCAGATAGACTCACTCCTCCTCCTTCAGGTGCACTCTGATTTGCTCGCCCCAGCAGCTCTTCCATGAACTTGTTCTGGGTCTCTTGCATCATTTGCATGCATTGCATAAAGTTCTGCTCCATTAACGACCTCATTGGTGGTGGTGGTAATGCTTCTTGGTTTGCTGCATCTGCATCGGCCTTTTCCTTGGCCTCTCGCTCCATCCACTGCTGCTCAGTTTCCATTTCTACACCCGTATCCATGACCCCCTAGTCCTGCAACATAAAGCGAATACTCATAATTACATCATGCACATGTGTTCTGAGCTCGACTTTACGCACAGAACTAGTCACACCACGAAGTTCCAAAGAAAATCCAAATATGCATTTCACATATTATACATAATATCATAATTATACAAAGTTCTTACAACATATACCATATAGGTATAATCACAAAACTACCTTATTACTTGGAGTACAATACACAGTGCTTGATACTGTTGACTACTTGTCTCCTTCTAGTAGTAACTATGCTCATCATACATGCCTGATGTCCAACCGTGATGACGTGTTGTTCGTCGCACAGTTTGTGGAACATATGGCCTTCCAGAAGGAACATACTCTGTATCTGAAGTGTCAGGACTTGAGTCATTACTCAACCTGAGCGCATCGACTCCCTCCAGCTCAGCTGAAAAGTCTTCAGAAACATATTCAACATTATATCCAACCTGCATCTCCTGAGGTTCATTTCTTGAGTTGTCAACAGGATACACAGATCCTGCTGCTCCCCAGGTGCTCTCGTGGGCAAGATAGTTAAATACTGGATAATGTATATTCCCTGGGTTTTGAGAAGATGTTGATGATTCAAACACTCTCTCTTCAGGATCTTCTTCTTCATCCTGATCATCTATTGACATGGTATTTATACTACTATTATTAGGGTTCATTCTTGCACCCATCCAACTAGATTGTCCAACATTTCTGTCAGAACCATCTATGGACATCTGGTGTTCATGAGATCCATTATATGATCCCATCCTCCAACCATCTGAATTCTCAATAGGAAGTTCTGAGTCAGAACCATCCTCTGAGCCCTGTGGTACTGCATACCGCATATCTATAGTAGGATCATGTGTAGGTTCAGATCTTGGTGAATAAGGATATGGTGTAAAAGATTCCGGATCTATAGGTATATCCTTAAAGATAGGTGTTGCACTACTACTTGCTTCTTTCTCTAACTGGAATGATAACTTCTTCCTCCTTTCCGAATCAGTTAGATCCTCTAACATGTCATTTTTATCTTCAACAATCACTTGATGGGTCTTATTAAAAGACGCAACTAGTGTTCGATATCTATCCATAAACTTGGAAGCTAACTTAGGATGCTTCTTAACCAAAGTAAGATGATCCGGTATAGGCTCTGAGTCTATAGAATCATGAGGTATCACAGAGAATGTGCTACCTTCTAATTTGTCGTGGGAATGACCACGGCAGATGCTGCAATCGGCAGCGAGTAGTAGAACATGCGGCAACTGCGGCCAGCCATCTGCGGTGCGAGATGAGGGAGGAGACACAAGGATTTACCCAGGTTCGGCCCCTCGGAGGGTAAAGACCTACTCTTGCTAGATTGTATTATGGTGAGAGTACAATGGGGCGAGCTCGACGGCTAGGCAGCGAGTCGCTTGGGTGTATGATGGAACGTATCCTCTACGCGCCCTCTAGGGAGGTTTATATAGACTCACCCCCTAGGGTTTACATATCTCAACCGAATCAGTTAAGGTTTCAGCGATCGTTTAACCTAATCCGACAGGGCCTATCTACGCTTCTGGGACTTCAGCTTCCAGTCCCTTGAGTCCACACCAGGTCCTGATCCAGTCTCCGTTCCGTAGGCCCACTCGCAGGCACCTGGGCCAGTCGGAAACGTCCTGCTGGGTATACCCCGGTAGGCATATCCCCATCAGTAGTCCCTGAGGCCATCGTTGATTGGTCGCAGGTGGTCGCTGGCAGTCGGTGTATACGGGTCCAATGCGGACGCCCAGTCGAATCGGCGGCGGACTCCTGAATAAAGGAAAAACTAGCTATTCTAGTCGCACTAACGGCGACAGATCGGGTCGCAACTCGACGAACGGGTCGGCGAATATTCAGTCACTGTTGTAGTGATCGGGTCGGCGAATCATCAAGTTGCACGGAGCGGCGAGTTGAGAGGATGAAGTTGGACCGTCAAGTGGGGTCAAAACTAGCCGTTGGGGTAATCCAACGGTAACATTTGGCGTAATCACCGCGTAGTAACGGCTCCCGAAATTGGCGGGTAACAACCGCTATATAAGGAGAATGACAGGCGAGCGGGGAAACACTCCTTCATATTTCCTCCGATCTCGCCCATCTTCGTTTCCACTCCGCATCGTGATCCAACCGATCCAGAGAGCCCCGACCTCCACGAATCTTCCAACCAATGGCCCCCTCCACCGAACCATGGGGCAGATCCAAGTGCACCAGGGTGCTACTGGCGTCCTTCGAGGAGGCCGGGATCCTGCGCGCCGGCAGATGGCGCATCCCCGCGGCCGGAGATGTGACTCCGGACCCGCGCGAGGGAGAGTTCGTCTGCTTCACCAGCCACCTGGAGTAGGGGCTGGGGTTTCCCACTTCTCTCTTCTTCCGGTGTTTCTGCGCCTACTACGGGATCCAGCCGTCGGACATCGGCCCGCATAGCATCGAGCAGCTCACCATTTTAGTGGCGTTCTGCGAGTGCTATCTGGGCTGCAGGCCCTACTTCCCCCTATGGCAAGATCTGTTCCATGGGAGGATCAACCGAGAAGAATCAGGCGGCCCGATTCTGGCTGCGGGTGGCCTGACGTTCCAGCTGAAGTCGAAGGCGTCGTTCTTCGACCTGATGCTGCCCGCCAAGGCGGCAAACGAATGGAAGAAATCCTGGTTCTACGTCACCGAGTCGACTCCAGACGGCGAGGTGGCGCTTCCAAGGTACTCCGCCGACCGGCCCGAACCGCGTCGGCTCCAGGTCGGCAAGCTCCCGCTGGATCAGCGGATGGTTGTCGACGAAATGTTGCAAACCATCCACAGTCTGAAGAAGAAGGGCCTTCAAACCATCAACCTCTACAACTGCTGGCTCAGGCGGTGGCTCATTCCTTTGGCTTGCCGCGACCATTACATGTACGAGTACACGGGTAGGGATGACCCGATGAAATCCTGCCTCGTCGAGTGGAAACTCGAAGACTACATCCTGGCTCTGAAGAAGATCACCCAGGCGGCGTACCTGGACGCGAAGGCCGGGGTCGCCCCCTATACCGCAAGGCGCCCAGCTCCGACGGTAAGTCGCCATTTTTGCTACATTCGCAGTCGCAGATGATGCATTCGCGGTTATGCTAACGTTATCTCATGCTTATTGTAGTTGTTCCAAGTGGTGGAAGGATGGCTCCCACCCGCAGACGACGAGAACTCGAGCTCGTCCATCCAGGACAGGAGCGAGTCGCCACCCGCCAAAGGCGACGTCGGAAGCGATGCGGGTGATGATGACGATGACGACGAAGACGAGCCCGTGGAAGACGCCGCCCCGATGGTTCGCAAAACTCGCGGGCAGCATCAGCGCGAGCTCGAGGCGAGTAGGAGCCTCGAACCTCACGATGACGATGACGACGAGATCCCCGAGCACACCTCGCATCGTGAGGCCACGCCGTCGAATAAGAAGAAGAATAAGGAGGTGAAGGCTCCGCCAAGGAGGAAGACGAAGCAGGCGTCTCCGCCCCGTTCTGCGACTAGTTCCGACGCCACCAGCTCGGCTAAGGGCGAAGCGGCGCGTACGACAGCAGCACCGGATGCCACCGCTCACCTGGATGAGGTACCTATGGCATCGCCTCCACCCCCATTCGCCCTAGTCTCTGGGTTGGGGGCTGTTCCAGCCGCAGCAGCTTCGCCTCCCAGGAAAGCTCCCGCAGATGTCATCACGGAGGCTCCTGCCACGGCCTCATCTTCGAAGAGGCCCTCTGTGTCTTGGGCACACGATGTGTTTGAGATGGGCCTCAGTCAGAAACTGGGCCCCGAGCTGGAGAAGCTGGCCAGCATCCGTATGGGTCTGCGGTTCATACCAGTCGCCAAGTAAGTCTTGTTCATCTGCTTGCCTTCTGTTGTAATCGGACAATTTTGCTCATATCGTTGTTTCACAGGACTGGAGTTAAAAAGATCGGCCATCCTTCCGTGGCCAAGGTTCTGCCAGTAGTCGCCCAGGAGGACCCCTTGCGAAAGAGGAAAGCTGACGAAGTCGCTGCTCCCGCAGACAGCGCTAAGAGGGCGAAAGGCGACGATGTCGTCATGGTCTCTGACGACACGGTAGTTGCTCCAAGTGATCCTCCGACTGCGGCGGAGGTGGCCTTGAAGAACACGGAGGTTGTTTCCTCGCCTGGAGTGGCCGAGCCGGCTCCTAGTGGCGCTGGGGCATCCGCTGCGACCTTCCCCCGCTTCATGGCCAAAGCGGCCACAGCGAGTGGCGCAGCACCGACGAGCCAGACGCCTAGGGTCGCCGAGACAGAGGTCGAGCAACGTCGTGAACACACTCCAGTCCTGCTTGCGTCTGTGGACGCGCTACAGCTCCACGGCATGCTGGGCACAGCCATCCATGTATGTCCAGTCCCCGAGGATCGGGCCACTGAATTTCAGTGGTCGGATTCTTTTAGTGTTTTTTGTAGCGTCCAGTCCCCGAGTGCCTAGTCGCTGAATTTCAGCGGGTGGGCACTTAGGATTTTTGATCTCCAGTCCCCGAGTGCCTAGTCACTGAATTTCAGCGGGTGGGCACTTAGGATTTTTGACCTCCAGTCCCCGAGTGCCTAGTCGCTGGATTTCAGCGGGTGGGCACTTAGGATTTTTGATGTTGTTGACGGTTTAATTTGTGCGTAGGGCTTGCAACGCGAATTGGCCGACCGGCTTGAAGCAAAGTGTCGCATGGAGAAGGAACTTGTTGCCATCCAGGAGACGAACAAGGGGCTGCAAGCCGTTGCGGCCGAGGCGGAGGATGTTCGCCGGGGCCTTGTCCCGGTGGGTGACCTGAAGGCGGCTCAAACTTCGCTGAGTGCGGCCAAGAAACGGATTGCTGACCTGGAGCGCGAGCTCAAGGAGGCGAAGGCGGAGGCGAGCTCGGCGGAGGGACGAGCGAAAGCTGCTGTCACTGCTGCCGCTGAAGAATGGAAGGTGTCGGACGCACTCGTTGTTGGGCTGCAGAACGACTTTTCCTCGCTTCAAAGCTTCATCACGGGCCTCTATCGTCCGCTTATTGGTAAGCTTTTCTTCCTTTTTCCTCTGCCTGTAATACCTGCATTGTGGAATCGTTGTTGTACTCACTGCCGACGTCTGTCCACATGTCGGATTATTGACAGCTCGGAGGAGGCGCAGTCGTATGACGCGCGGCAGTGTGTGACCACTCTGGTCGACTCGGCCGCGTTGTCCGCGACTTGCATTCGAGCATATCTTCAGGAGATATCACCCACGGAAGTGATTCCCAGCAACCTCGTCGACATATGGTGTTATCTGGAGAATGCGCCGTCAGTCGTCGAATTCATGACGCGGTCGGCCTTCCGGCGCGGGGCGGCGACGGCTCTCATCCTTGGGCTTGCCCACTTCCCGGAGGACTTCGACCTTGACGATGTGACGAGTGGCTACCCCTCGTTGACGGGCTCTGTGGAGATTGCCGAGGTGCTGAAGCTAACGGACCGGGCCGCGGTGTACTCCGATCGAGTTTGGGCGATGGGCAACCTCCTCCCCTATCAGGAGACGACCGTCGCCCCCAACGATCCTGAGCCAAAGCATCGGGACTTCAACGTCGAGCAGCCGTTCCGTGCAGCGATGGCGGGTGAGTTGACGACGTACTCGTCGAACCCGTACACGCCCTTCATTCGCAACCGCAGGGGTGGCGACGAGTCGCCGTCGAAACCTGCGGAGTAGAAGCATTGTGCCCGGGGGCGTTAGTAACAATTAGCCATTGGACTCATCTTGTATTTTGGAACAACTTTGTTCTGTTTGTAATGAAACTTCGTGTTATTTTGCGCATTGTTTCGCGATTTTGGATGCTGATTGGACGAGTCCCCGAGTGCGTCCGCCCTTTTTATGGGGTTTACCTCGTTTGTTATGTGTTTGTGGTTTTGAATGTTTTGTCAGTTGTTTTGCTATTGAGGTCGACTCGCCCGAGCTCGGAGAGCCAGTCGCAAGGCGACTCCCGTGGGTGCTCTTTACTTGACCGTTTTCCCTTGCGCGAAGAGGTCGGGTGGCCGAGTCCCCGAGCGTGGTACTTGGTGGTTCTAGTCGCATCTCCAGGGTAGGTGAGGACTGAGCGCGTTAGAGTAAGCGCGTCACTCCTGCCTGACCCGAAGGATCAGTCGCGTGGCGAGTCCTGGGCACGCTCTTGTACTTGGCGTTTTTCCCTGGTCGCTCGTGCTTGACTGGTAGTCAGTCCCCGAGCGTGGTACTTGGCTGTTCGAGTTGTTGTGCCGAGGACGCTATTATTACGAGTGCGAGTGGAACAAGACACGGAGAGTAGACGCAATTTGTGGTAACCGATCTATTTTAATTCATAGCAGGTGGAGAGTATATGTAGGGAGTTCTAGGAGTAGAACTTCCGTAGGAGGTTTACATTCCACGGTCGCTTGACGTCGAGTTTCCCGTCTCCTCGGACGTTGATGAGGTAGTAGGCGTCGTTGTCGAGGACTTGCCCGATGGCGAATGGTCCCTCCCAAGGGGGGAGAGCTTGTGCATGCCCTTCTTGTCCTGGATGAGGCGTAGCACCAGATCGCCTTCCTGGAAAGTGCGAGTCCTTACTCGCCGGCTATGGTAGCGGCGGAGCCCTTGTTGGTAGATGGCGGTGCGGGAGCGAGCTAGGTCGCGTGCCTCGTCGAGTTGGTCGACTCCATCCTGGCGTGCGAGTTTGTTTGCGGCCTCCGTGTAGTTGACCACCCTGGGCGAGTCGTGCTCTAGGTAGGTGGGCATGACTGCCTCGGCGCCATACACCATGAAGAAGGGGGTGAACCCTGTCGACCTGTTGACGGAGGTGCGGATGCCCCAGATGACGGAGGGTAGCTCCTCGACCCAGCACCCGGCGGTGCGCTCGAGCAGTACTTGGAGCCGTGGCTTCAGGCCATGGAGGATGCTCTGGTTGGCTCGTTCCGCCTGGCCGTTGGACTCCGGGTGAGCGACTGAGGCGAGGTCGAGTCGGATGTGATGTTCCTCGCAGAACTCGGCCATGGCTCCTTTGGCGAAGTTGGTGCCGTTGTCCGTGATGATGCTGTTTGGGAACCCGTAGAGATAGATGAGCTCGCGTAGGAACTTGGTGGCGGTCTTCCCATCGCATTTCCGGACTGGCTTGGCCTCCACCCATTTTGTGAATTTGTCGACTGCGACCAGGAGGTGGGTGAAGCCGGAGGGGGCCTTTTTGAAAGTGCCTACCATGTCCATACCCCACACGGCGAACGGCCAGATGATGGGGATTGTCGTGAGCGCCGAGCTCGGCACGTGGGTCTGGTTGGCGTACTTCTGGCACCCGGTGCACCGCTGGACAATGTCGACAGCGTCTGCGTGTGCGGTGGGCTAGTAGAAACCGTGTCGCATAGCCTTTGTAACCAGAGAGCGGGCGCCGGCGTGGTGGCCGCAGTCGCCGGAGTGGATGTCGTGGAGGATTTTGCGTCCTTCAGCGGGTTGGACGCAGCGTTGGAACACGCCGGTCACGCTGCGCTTGTGGAGCTCGCCGTCGATGATGACGAAGGATTTGCAGTGGCGTGCTATCATCTGGGCGTCTATTTCGTCTACTAGCAAGGTGCCTCCCTCCAGGTAGGCGATGTACGGTGTAGTCCAGTCCTCTTGCTCGGCGATGAGTGCGACCAGGGCTGCCTCTGGTTGCAGTGGGACTCCGATGTCGATCTCCCTTGGGGGAGAGACGGAAGGCTTGGTGATGGTGTCGAGGAAGACGCCGGTGGGTGGTGCGAGTCGAGCCGAGGCGATACGAGAGAGTGCGTCGGCCTCCTCGTTCTTCCATCTGTCAATCCACTCAACGGAGTAGCCTGCAAAGTGTCCGCCCAGCTTATCCACCGCTTGGCGGTATGCCGCCATGGTGGGGGAGACGGCGTCGCAGGTGCCAGCGACTTGCCCAGCGACGAGGTCGGAGTCTCCGTAGCAGCGTAGGCGGTTGACGTTCATCTCCTTGGCAGCTCGCATGCCGTGGAGTAGTGCCTCGTACTCGGCCATGTTGTTGGTGCAGGGGGTGAAGTCGAGGCAGAGGACGTAGCATAGCTTGTCGCCCTTCGGAGAGGTTAGCACGATCCCTGCTCCTGCACCGTCCGCATTCTTGGAGCCGTCGAAGTGTAAACTCCAGTAGTGGAGGTATGGCAGCTTTTCTGGCTGCTGGGCCTCTTCCCAGTCGGCGATGAAGTCCGCGAGAGCCTGCGACTTGATCGCTTTGCGCAGCTCGTACTTGATGTTGTGGACGCCGATCTCGACGGCCCACTTGGCGACTCGCCCGGTCGCCTCACGGTTGCGGATGATGTCCTGCAATGGTGCTGAGGAGACGACCATTATCGGGTGCTCCTAGAAGTAGTGTGGCAGTCGCCGCTGTGCTCTGAAGACTGCGTATACCAGTTTCTGGTATTGCAGGTAGCGCTGGCGCGACTCGGTGAGGACTTCGCTGATATAGTACACTGGTCGCTGCACTGGGCGCTCCTTTCCCTCCTCTGGTTGCTCGACGACCATGACGGCGCTGACGACGCGCTCGGAAGCCGCGACGTAGACCAGCATGGGTTCCTTGTCGACGGGGGCGGCAAGTAGCGGTGCTACGAGGAGCACCTTCTTGAGGTCGCGGAGCGCATCATCCGCTTCCTTGTCCCACTATAAGGTGGGGTTCTTGCGTATCAGGCGGTATAGGGGCATCGCCTTTTTGCCCAATCGGGGGATGAAGCGACTGAGAGCCACGACTCGCCCGGCCAGCTTCTGGACGTCGCGCAGGCACTCGGGTTTGCCGAGTCGAGCGATCGTGTTGATCTTGGTGGGATTCGCCTCGATCCCGCGCTTGGAGACGACGTATCCCAGTAGCTGCCCTGCTGGTACACCGAAGGTGCATTTGCCTGGGTTTAGTTTTATCTTGTATTTCCGCAGGTTGGCGAATGTTTCCGCCAGGTCAGCGAGTAGGTCGCTCCGGCGAGCGGACTTCACTACCATGTCGTCGATGTAGACGTGGATATTGCGGCCAATTTGGCTCGCAAGGCACTCCTGCATACACCGCTGGTAGGTCGCCCCGGCGTTCTTGAGGCCGAAGGTCATGGCAGTGTAGCAGAAGGCTCCGAATGGCGTGATGAACGCCGTCTTCTCTTCGTCCTCAACGGACATTTTGATCTGGTTGTACCCAGAGTAGGCATCGAGGAAGCATAGCGATTCCTAGCCCACGGTGGAATCGATTATTTGGTCGATCCGCGGGAGGACGAATTGCTCCTTCGGGCAGGCGCTGTTTAAGTTTGTGTAATCGATACACATCCTCCAGGTCCCATTTTTCTTCTCGGCCAGTACTGGGTTTGCTAGCCACTTGGAGTATTTGATTGGCCGGATGAAGCCTGCAGCGAGTAAACGCTGCACCTCCTCGGCTATTGCTCGGCGGCGCTCTTCATTGAAGGGCCGCAGCGACTGCTTGACAGGTCGCACTTTGGGGTCGGTGTTGAGTTTGTGCTCAGCGAGTTCCCTAGGGACACCAGGCATGTCAGAGGGCTTCCATGCGAAGATGTCCCTATTCTCACGGAGGAACTCGATGAGCGCGCCTTCCTATGCTGGGCTCATGCCCGTCCCGATTGTCACCGTCTGGCTGGAGTCGCCTGGGACCAGCTCGACGGTGCGGGTATGCGTCGTTGCCTCGAAGGCTCAGGTGTTGCCGCCCTCCGAGTTGGGCTTCTTGAGTATGGTGGGGTCATCGTTGTTGACCCCGCTCGCGTATTTGGCGAGCTCGTCGGCGTGGTTGGCCTCTGCCGCGATGACGGCGTCGGCGAGTTCGGCTCCTTTGGCCTCGCACTCGGCGGCCATGTCGGGGTTGCCGTGGATGGTGATGACGCCACGCGGTTCGGGGAGCTTCATCGCGTTGTACGCGTAGTGGGGCGCCGCCATGAACTTGGCGAACACCTGGCGCCCAGGACGCAGTGGTAGGGGCTATCGAAGGGCACCAGTTCGAAGATGATCCGCTCGGTGCGGAAGTTTGCCGGTGTGCCAAAGGTGACTGGCAGCGTGACCTTGCCGATCGGGTACGCCTTCCGACCGGGGACAATGCCGTGGAACGTGGTGTAGGTCGTCTCGACCATCGACTGCGGGAGCCGCAGTCGCCTGAAGGTGTCCAGGTACAGGATGTTGATGGAGCTGCCGCCGTCCATCAATGTCTTGGGGAACCAGTAATCTCCCACCTTGGGCTTGACCACCAGGGCGACTCGGCCTGGGTACTCGATTCGTGGCGAGTGGTCCTGGCGGCTCCAAGTGATTGGTTGCTCAGACCAGTTGAAGAACTGGGGGACGTCCACCTGGGCCACCGCGTTGATGGCGACGGCGCGGGCGATGACCTTCTTCTCGCGCTTCGTGTTGAAGACTGTGAAGGTGTGGAGAGAGCCGGCCACGCTGCCGAATTTTCCGCCGTTTGGCGGGTTGTTGTCGGGGTCTTCCCGCGCTCGCCGTGCCTTCTCGATCTCCTTGAGAGAGTGGCAGTCGACGGTCGTGTGCGTAGCGGGCTTTCCTTCCCTGCTGTGAAATACACAAGGTTGGTTAAGAAGGGCCGCGGGGTCGAACCTTGGCTTCACCTTGTAGTTGCCGCCGTCGCGGTGTTGCCCTCCGTCACGGCGGAATCTTTTGGGCTAGCGCTGCGCCTATCCAGCATTGGCGACGAAGTCGACTCGCCCGTCACTGCGGCGCTTGCCGGTGAGGCGAGTGTTGTTGTATCGTAGATCGGACCGTCGTCCGTTGTTGCTGCCGCTCATGCGGCGTTGTCCTCCCGACTCGTCGTCGGTTTCTTGGTTTGGGTCTTCCTCTGTGTACCTTTTGGCGATCTCCAGGAGGTCCGGTATGTTGTCGAGTGTGCGGTACGCTCGTTTGAGCTTGGCGACCAGGGGATCGTAACGGCACGAGGTCTTAAAGCAGTGGATCGCGGTGTCTGGGTGGATGTCTACCGCGTTGTACCATAGTTCTTGCCACCATTGGACCCAGCTGCGGGTCGACTCGCAAGGTCCCTGGACGCATCGTTCCAGGTCCTCGATGGTGGTGGTGCGGGTGTATGAACCCTCGAAGTGCCTGACGAAGGCGTCGCGCATCTCTTCCCAGGAGTCGATGCTATCCGCGGGGAGAGTGTTAATCCACTGCCTACACGCTCCCTCCATCATCAGGGGCAGGTAGCGGGCGGCTAGTAGATCGGTGTGGCCGGCGATCCCCATCGCCATGAGGTAGGTATCCAGCCACACGGAGGGGTCGTACAAGGGGTCGTACTTCTCTATTTCCTTTGGTGCTTTGAAGTTTGCCGGGTATCTTTCGCCTCGGATCATCGGTCCGAAGCACCGAGGCCCGAGTCGGCTTAGCGACCCCCTCGCCTCGCCGTCGCGGCGGTTGGTTAGGGTACGCCGCAGGTCATCAGGCTGGCGTGCGCGCCAGCTCTGGTTGTTGATGATGTGGGTGCGGGCATCGACGGGCTGGCCGTTGGCGGCGACGAAGTTGGTCGCTGGCCGGGGGTCGTTGGTGGAGGGTGCCGCGTTCGCGGGTCGGTGTTGGAGTTGCAGTGGTTCGGGTGGCGGGCAGTTGAGGGTGTTCGCCGCCATGGGGCGGCCGCTTGAGGCCGCTCTGCTGCCCGATGAACGCGAGTACATCCGACCCTGTGAGTCGACGCCTGCGTTTTGTTGCTCGACCACTTTTGCGAGCAGGGACTTGGCGTACTGGATCTGCAAGGCGCCTTCACCAGTGGCTGCGATATTGTCGACTGCTGCTCGGCCCGCGACGAGGTTGTCCATTGGGGTGGAGAACAATGGTAGGCCGTTCGCGTCTCGCTCCCGTGAGGAGACTACGATCCGCGACTGGTCCTTGGGGGGTGTGCGGTTGGGTGGTGGTGGGGCGCCATTCGCCGTTGACCCTGGGGGGCGGGTGCTTCCTCTTGGTGGCGCGTTCTCGCAGATCACGCGCTCGGCCGCGCGGGCCGGGTCGCTCTCGTCATCGAAATTCAGGGCGCGCCCCTGGACGGTGGGGTTCAGGCGCGACCTGATTCGGAGCTGGTGGTAGTGCGACAGCTCCTGCGCCGTCACCTGCTCCAGGCGAAATTTTTCGCGCTCGGCTTGTTCCTTGCGGATTGCTTCCGCCGGCTTCAGGCGGAGTTCCTCGACCTCCGTTGCCGTTGCGTTGGGAGGAATCGGAGCGGAGAATGGATCCTCCGGAGGGTCGGCGCCAGTCGCCATGTAGGTCGCGGCATGGCGGCCGGTTCCGTCACGGAGATCGGCGGAGTTCTCTGACCTGGAGTCGAAGTCAAAGATCCCAAGGATGGAGGGATCCTCGAAGTCTCCGACGTTGGAGATCTGGGTGACGGATCCCGCGGGCGACGCAACGACAATGGATCCGGCGAGTGACGCCGGGGTCGCCGAGTCGGCGTCGTCGTTGAGGGCCGCGTCTTCGGCGGCTGCGGTGGTTTCAGCCACGTCGTTGTGGGCTGAGTCATACTCAGAGGCGAGGCGGTGGATCGTGCGGACCTGACTCTCAGAGAGCCGGTCGCGTGGCGGCGACTCGCGGATGCGAGCCGAATCCTCCGAGACGATGACGTCGGTGAGGCCGACGAAGAGGCTGATCATGCGGACCGGCATGATCATGCTATGTGTCACGGGTCGCGCCGCCGGGACGTAGCTGCTCGGCAAGATCTAGAGCATCTCGCCGATCGCTATCATGCGGCCGGTGGCGTTCGACTCGTTGATGGGTAGATTGGATCTCGCCGCAGAACACCGGCCTGACCGGCCAGGCCCCAAGGTGGGCGCCACTGTCGTGGAAATGACCACGGCAGATGCTGCAATCGGCAGCGAGTAGTAGAACATGGGGCAAGGGCGGCCAGCCATCTGCGGTGCGAGATGAGGATGGAGACACAAGGATTTACCCAGGTTCGGCCCCCCGGAGGGTAAAGACCTACTCCTGCTAGATTGTATTATGGTGAGAGTACAATGGGGCGAGCTCGGCGGCTAGGCAGCGAGTCGCTTGGGTGTATGATGGAATGTATCCTCTACGCGCCCTCTAGGGAGGTTTATATAAACTCACCCCCTAGGGTTTACAGATCTCAACCGAACCAGTTAAGGTTTTAGCGATCGTTTAACCTAATCCGACTGGGCCTATCTACGATTCTAGGCCTTCAGCTTCCAGTCGCTTGAGTCCACGCCAGGTCCTGATCCAGTCGCCGTTCCGCAGGCCCACTCGCAGGCACCTGGGCCAGTCGGAAACGTCGTGCTGGGTATACCCCGGTAGGCATATCCCCATCATAATTCCTTGGTTTTCTGCTCCCGGATATTAGCTATCGCCTCCACAACAGCAACATGATAGGCTACTAAATGACTCCTACCTTCTCCTATGGGTAGATCGTGATATAATCCAAGCCTCTCTGGAAGTTGGATACTCACACGATACTTGGATAACATCCGGCCATCAAGGTAAGTGATAGTGTTCACTAGAATTCTAGTTGGACAATTAAAGAGCTTTAAAAGTTGACGAAGTTGGTCTGTTAATGATCCTTGATAATCATCAAGAGTCTCCTCTTTCCTTACCAAAGTCTGTTTTGGAAACTTTGGTGCCATATCTCTGTATGTCAGAAAAATAATTTTGATTAGTATCCAATGACATATTGCATCATAACAAAGAATTATCGCAATAAAATATATAACAGTATATTCTCATTTGAATACCCATTATATTACTTTTAGAGAATTCTTTATCGTTGCTAATTCTCCTACAGGTAATACCCTTTACTAGGTTTCCAACCTAAGGTCAAAGCAATTTCCTCTGATACCAACTGCGGTGACCCAGCATACCACTACATGTGTAGTACACTATAGTCGTTGACATGACATCCACAGAACACCGTTCCGTAAATATCACATCCCTCAGAGTGGTACAACAGAAACATTGCGGGTCCATATTACAAAAGTACACACATTATTATTATTACAATACCGGAAGTTCAAGACTTCCAAAATATCCAACTTACAAACCAAAGTGTTCAACGGAAATTTAAAAGTAACAACTCCGACTAGGAGTGGGGCTCAACAGCTTATTCTATAGAGTTCATGCTGCTCGGCTCCGTTAGTTACTACTAACTAGACACTTAAGTGGACTCGTTCTCATCGACACCATAGCGGATCTCGTAATCCACTCCTTCAACTCCTCCAGACAGATCAGGTTCCTCGTAGAACACATCTTCTTGGCATTCGGCTGCATACATTGGCACATCTTCGGAATCCTCAGAGTCTAAGCAAGGGATCAAAGGAAAGAATGAGTAACTGCGTTACCCAACAAGTTCATTATATGCAAGGTGGGAAGTTTGATGCTCTAACTACCACCTCTGATGATAAATCCTTGGCACTATGCAGTTTTTTGTAAATCTTTCTTCAAAGATTGATTTTATTATGAAAAACTATGACCATCAACCTTCATAGGTTGACCAGAACTTTCATGGAGTTCCTTTCCTGCCGCGTTTGTAGCTCCTTCCCGGAATAGGGAGTAACAAGTTACAGTTCTTTCACTCTGCAGAGGTGCGTTACTTTACCCATGAGAGACCAACTCCTTGTTGCACAACCGGGCGTACTTTCCCGTCCACAATTCCATGATGTGGGGCCCAGTAGTTGGTCCAAGCCAATCACTGCCCCCTTCGTGGCCCCGCATGCCTCCTTGGTGTACACCATGCCCACATAATGAATTACGACAATGGTTTGTACAAACCGTTAGATGCCAGAACTATCGTGGGACGATGAGGGTTCCCACCCATATGCTGCATAACCTCTACGAATTACCAATTAATATGCATGCTACGAGGATAACAGCCACGACCTGCACATCCGGCTTCATGCGAGAGGAAGAAGATACAGCTGGCTTCTCTGTCCCATTCCAAATCTCATGGCTAACACGCAATATACGGCGCTAGAATCACTGATGTCAGGGGTTATTAAGTCCCTACTTGATCATCATTGTTGAAAATATAACCCTACGTTCTATTGCTCCATTATATCACCACTTAGGATGATATCTATGATTTCTTTATTTATGAAAATATTATTTTCTTTCTTTTGTAGCATATATGATAACACACAATTTGCAAATACTTTGATAAAGACTCTTCAAAGGACATGAGCAAGTGATGAACTTGCCTTGTGATGGAAAGGTAGTGAAGTCTGATGCTTGCACTTGACCTTGAGCTTCTAGTTCTACAAAAACATCATTATTGCCTGGTAAGGACAATATTTAAAGACACAAAATGATTATGCAAGTAATGTAATGCATTATTTAATTCTATATGCGTTTTCCCTATATAAGGTGCCTTTTAATAAAGTATTTACAAATATTTTTTTATATTTATTGCATATATTATTTTATTTTATTTCCCCTTTTATTTGACTTTTATTGATTTAATAATTCTTTTAGGAATTATTAATTATACATTAAGTTTATTACTAAATATTTATTTAGTATTTTTCGAAAATACTATAATATTAATAAATAATGAAAGTGATTTTTATTTATTTTTATCACCTTTTAATAATTTTGTAAAATTCCATAAGGAATATATAAATTACAAAATTCTTATAAAAATTTAAGTGTTCAAAATTTTATATCTTATTTTATTTGAACAGAGTGGATTATTCTGAATCCAAAAATATTTTATTTATAATTTTTGGATTTTTATTTTATTTTCTAGAATTTTATTGAGGATAGGGGCATTTTGGTCTTTTCCAATTGATTAAACAATTTTTTAAATAATTTGGACTGGCCTTTTGGGCTTATTGGGCCAGTGTGGCCCAATAGGGAAAGGTCAAAATACCACCCGAGGATTTTTTGGCCCACCCAGCCCACACTCTCTGCCTTCTCCTCGTTCTCACCTCTCCTCTTCCCCGACCCCGCGGGCTCTGGCATCGCTGTTGGCGATGGCCATCGTTGAGGCTTCTCCTGGCCTCCGCCGTGGTGCAGTGCGAGGTTTGCGGCCACGCTCGTTCATCTGGTCCATCTCGATTTGAATTCGGGGCTTCCCCGTGGTTAGGTTCACCCCGTTTCCGAACCCTAGGGTTAGGAAAAGGTGTTGTCGCCACCGCCGCGGTCCTGCCTGCAGTGGTGTGCTGGGCTCATGTGCTGCTGTGGCCGCCGCCGTGGCTGTTGCAGGTTACAGCGCCCCTGGGTGCTCCCTGTGCCGCCGCGGGTTCGTCGGCCAGCCTGCTTCCTCTTCAATTCGTCAGCAAGGACCTCGGGTAAGTTGCTTCTGTGGTTCTTGTTCCTTCTACTACCATGAATCTCTTTGTGTGTCTAGTGGCTTCTCATGCTTAGTGACTATGTGCTGATTAGGGTTCATCTCTGGATTAGGGTTCTTGTTCTTATTAGGGTTCATAACCCCCTGTTGATCATATCCATGATGCTTTAGATTTAGTGGTGATCATACTTGAGCATGAAGAATGATCGTTTGCTGTGGATCATGATTGGTAGTGGCTTTGATGTTGCTAGTGGCTTGTTAGATTTATTCTAGTGGTGATTCACTATGATCCCATGCTAGTGTTTCTATGGAGTCACTGATTGGAAATGTTGTTGATCTGAGAACTTTCTATACTATCAGAATGCTCATACTGATAGTAGTTTCTCTAAGTAGTTGCTTACTGTAATTATAATGGTAAGCTTGTATGATATTGTACATACTGAATATAATCATTACATGTAATGATTTTTTGTGGATATATAGATGAATATGATATTGATTCCTGGCACTTGGCTTCAGGAAGATGATATGTATTGGTTTGTTCCTTTTATCTGTGGGAACTAAGCAAAGATTGGTTTTAGCTCATTAAGAACTTGTCCTTGTGATACCATTGTAATCTGGCACACAAGTGATTGGGTTTTTATTTCTGGGCTTAGCTTTTTCAATACTTGTAATTGATACTGGCAAGATAGAATAAGAGCTTCTCTTAACCCTCCTGCCTATGATGTTGGTCTAAGGATCTAGGATTTAATTCCTAGTTAACTGAGCAAATAGTTTATTTGAAACTTATAGGATTAGAGGTGCTACTCTCTTTGAGAGATGTGCCCTGATCTGATAAGATCAAATGAAAAATGATCTAAGTTGCAAAAATTAACACTAAACTCTGTGATGCTGGTCTGAGGGTTTAGTGCTTTTGGCTGAGTTTGATTTCTTATCTTTATACTTGAAATCTCTAGGATAGATTCACCTCTCTTGGGTGATTATTGAGAGATCATTTCATAAAGCAACACATGCTTTTGTTTAGATGAAATCATGTGATGGTTTTATAAGGCTCACCACAAAATCTGATGATGATGATCTTGATCTTGATCTGCTGGATTCCTCTGCTTGCTCTTGAGCTAGCCTGCTCCTCCTAGCTCCTGGGCTTGACCTTGCTGTCCACCAGATTCACCCCCGTCCTTATGTCACCATCCTGGTGATGTTTGGTTGATCTGGGTTGGTTTAGTTTGGCTGCTGTTCTTGCTGTCTATCTTGGCTGTGCTTGTGTGTTGTGTAGTGGAGAGATGCATTGATGTGCTCCTCCATGGCTATGCTGTGGTTTTGTGGGATTTGGCTCTGCTTGTGAGGTCGACAGCACACCATTTGCATGTTGGTGTGTGTCTAGCTTGTCTGCTTGCTATGCACTTGTGGATAAGTTCAGAAATTTTGAACTTACTATTACCAACTTACTTTCACCTGGCTGGTGAATTGATCCTTCTTGGCTGTCATTTGACTTCTGGCTTTGAATTTATGAAAGATGAAATCTTTCATATTGGTGAAACTTGCCCATTTATAACATTTCTCAATGATGAATTTGTCAAGTGCATTTCACTGACATATCTGAGAGAAATATGCTAACACTAATCTTATTTTGTTTCTATTTAATCTGTGTTTTGCAGGTACAAAGATAAAGATGAAGATTTAGTGTAGATTTAGGTATAGGATAGTTAGTAGATATTCAAATTTAATTTTCTTATTCTTTTGTAATTTTTCTTTTATTTTTCTTTTATTATTCTTGTAATCTTTATTTTATTTAATTGTAATAAAGATTATATTATTATTTAATAAAGAATCTTCTTATTCTTTATTCTATTATAAATTCCGAAATTTGGAAATGTCTTCAGTATGTTACATTCTTTGTAACTTGTTTATGTATTAATCATCTGAAATGAATTTCATATTCAATCTTGTTTTTGGATAAGATTTAAGTTATAATACTTATCTCTTAATTGATTTAAGATTCAAATCTTATATCTAAATCATTTAAATTATAATTCAAACACTCAAGTTTAAAATTCAAATTCATTTTAAACACATAACTCCTTAAGATCATCTCAAAGTTTATAACAATCACCCCTTAAGACTAAACCTAATCTCAAAGTATGAAAGAAACATTGATCACTCAGGTTTTTTTATTTGGCGAAAATTTTACCCATATTTACACAGATGAATGCATGCAACAATTCATATTCCTAAATCTACCCTTCGTTAGGTCCTAAATGCTGGGATGTTACAATATTGCTTTACTTCTTAGGGGAAACTTTCCCGGTGTTAATTACTATTGTAGTTGATGCTTGTGAGTGGAACCATTGGATTATTGTTTATGTTCAGATTGTTATCCATTACCATATCATCTTTGATCTTGATCCATATGATGTCTTGTGAGTAGTTCGTTGTGTTCTTGAGGACATGGGAGAAGTCATGTTGTTAGTATTGAATCTGTGTTGAGTTATTATTCAGTGGTTTAGTATTTAAGTTGTGGTGCTATTCTTCTAGTGGTGTCATGTGAACGTTGACTACATGATACTTCACCATTTATGGGCCTAGAGGAATGCATTCTGTATTTGGCTACTAATTGTGGGGTTGCCGGAGTGACAGAAACCTGAACCCCCGTTAGGACACCGTTGCACAAGGGAGCGTAGGATCTTAGAGTTTAAGGTTGTGGCTAGATTTATATCTTAATTACTTTCCTGTAGTTACGTATGTTTGCAGGGGGTTTAATCACAAGTATGTATTTGTCCAAGTAAGCTCGGTATGTTAGCACAGGTTTACCCACACAACACTTACAACGCCAGAGAAGAGTACTCAGCTATTTGAAGCGAAAGCACTTGACAGAATTCCCATGTGTCCTCGAGAATGTTTGGTCCTTATAAGTATTTCCACCGGCTTGTCCTTTGCTAAGGAAGGATTGGGCCACTTGATCCATTTGTTAGTTGTCTTTATTACTTTCTCTTTGTTTTGTTGCCTTATTATAAAACCACTAAAAATCCATTTGCTAAGTATTCACAGGGATTTCCTTCTCCATACCACTGTTCAGCACCTTCTGCTCCTTGTTGGGATCGACACTCATATTTATCGAAAGTACTGCGATACACCCCCTATACTTGTGGGTCATCAGAGTACCCCCCCTATACTTGTGGGTCATCAGAGTACTTAGGAAATCATTGTTGTTTGTGCTAGTGAAGTCACACAACTTGGTGTTCTCAGCAGAGTTTTTTGGCAAAAGTGGAGCAAGCCAATAGTAGCAGCAACTAGAGCAGGAACTAATTTTTGTGTGTTTTTGATAAGATAAAGCAAAACCAAGGAAACTAAGCAAAACAAAAACAAAGTAAAAAGAAAGGTTGTGAAGGACTCCCCTTGTGAAGATGTCCTGAGCCTCCCCGGCAACAGCGCCAGAAAAAGTCTTGATGGTGCACTGGTTGAACGCAGAGCTTCGTTGGGAGACCTGAAGAGGAAGGTGTGATGAGCACAGTAGCAAGTTTTCCCTCGGTAAGAAACCAAAGGTTACCGAACCAGTAGGAGGAAGGAAACGACTCAAAGGTGTTGCTAGCAACTTGGAAACCTGCACAACACAAACTCAAGACTTTGCCCCAATGAATAGTGAGGTTGTCAATCTCACCGGTTTGCTGAAAACAAAGGATTGACTATATGGTGTGGAAGGTAATAGTGGTTTTCATAAAGTAAACAGTAACAGTGGAAGATGTATCAATGTTAAAGATTGGACCGGGGTCCATAGTTCACTAGAGGTGTTCTCCTTAAGATAAACAAACATGGCATGCTGGGTAAACAAATTACAGCAGGGCAATTTATAGGACTGAGCAAGGCATAACAATGCAATACTAGACATTCATGATCCTATGAGATTCGATTGGGCAATACAACAAGATACATAAACCGCCATCCAACTACATCTAATACTTGTAATCTACTTTCAGGTTATCATCTGAACCCCCTACAGTATTAAGTTGCAAGCAACGGACAACTACTTTTAGCAAAGTGTGTAAGGTAAACAATCCACTTGTTCCATGAACAAGAGACCGTTGTTTTCCCCTAGTGGCAACAACACATCTACAACCTTAGAGATTGTTGTCACTTCCCTTAGATTAAATAGAGGCATGAACCCACTATCGAGCATAAATACCCCCTCTTGGAGTCACTAGCATCTACTAGGCCAAGATAGCTACTAGAAACGGAGAGCATGCAAGATCACAAACAACACAGACATGATAGAATCAATAAGACAAAACCATTAATCAATTTGACATAGTAATATCAATATCCATCGGATCCCCACAAACACAACATGCATGATTACAAATAGATATGATCTTGATCATAAACGAAGCTCACAAGATCTAAACATGGTAGCACAAAGGAGGAGATACAACCATCTAGCTACTACAAGGACCCGTAGTCCAAGGTGTAACTACTCACACTTCATACCGGAGGCTGGCATGATGAAGAAGAAGGCCTCTGGGATGATCTCCCCTCCGACAGGGTGCCGGGAAGAGCTTCAGATCCCCTCGATCTAGGGACAATGGTGGCGGCGGCTACAGACGGTTTCGTGAAATATTGATCGGGTACTTAGGGTTTCTGTATCGGGGGGTCTTTATAGGCGAAGAGGCGAGGCAGGGGCGGCCAGGGTGGTCACACCCCCCTCAGGCGCGGCTAAGGATAGCCCGCGCCGCCAGGGGTGTGGCCCCCTGGTGCCTCCCCTCCGTCTCATACTCTGGCTCCATGTTCCCCACGGTAAAATATTGACTTTAACTTTCGTCCCATCCAATTCCGAGAATATTGATTTTCTGCCTTTTCTGGAACTAAAAACAGAAGAAAATAGGCAACTAGCACTATGGCAACTTTTTAATAGGTTCTTCTAGAAAAACATATAAAAACACCTCAAAGTGTAGACAACACAAAGCAAAGTAGATACTAAACAAGCATGTAACATCAAAAATTATAGATAAGTTTTCGACGTATCACCCATTTTTCCGCGCAACACCGATGGATTTCTAGTTTCTTCCCACCACCATGTCGTCTCCCACCTTTCTCTACCATCGCTTCCCATGAGTTCTCGGTGTTTCCCTCTGTGTCCTGATGTGTGCACCCAGTGTTGACGTGGGACGCTTCGTTGGAAGCCCCAAGAGCAAGGTGTGATGAGCACAGCAGCAAGTTTTCCCTTAGTAGAGACCAAGGTTATCGAACCAGTAGGAGGAAGGAAACGACTCAAAGGTGTTGCTAGCAACTTGGAGACCTGCACAACACAAACTCAAGACTTTGCCCCAACTAACAGTGAGGTTGTCAATCTCACCGGTTTGCTGTAACAAAGGATTAACTATATGGTGTGGAAGGTGATGATGAATTGCAGCAAGTAAACAGTAACAGTGGACGATGTATCAATGGTAAAGATTCGACCGGGGTCCATAGTTCACTAGAGGTGCTCTCCTTAGATAAACAAACATGGCATGCAGGGTAAACAAATTACAGCAGGGCAATTAACAGGACTGAGCAAGGAATAACAATGCAATAGTAGACACAAAGATCCTATGAGATTCGATTGGGGAATACAACAATATACATAGACCGCCATCCAACTTCATCTATGACTAGAACTCCACCTTCAGGTTATCATCCGAACCCCCTCCAGTATTAAGTTGCAAGCAACAGACAACTGCTTTAAGCAAAGTGTGTAAGGTAAACAATCCACTTGTTCCATGAACAAGAGACCGTTGTTTTCTCCCTAGTGGCAACATCACATCTACAACCATAGAGATTTCTGTCACTTCCCTGGATTAAGTAGAGGCATGAACCCACTATCGAGCATAAATACCCCCTCTTGGAGTCACTAGCAACTACTTGGCCAAGATAGCTACTAACAACGGAGAGCATGCAAGATCACAAATAACACAGACATGATAGAATCAATAAGACAAAACCATTAATCAATCTGACATAGTAATCTCAATATCCATCGGATCCCCGCATACACAACATGCATGATTACAAATAGATGAGATCTTGATCATGAACGGAGCTCACAAGATCTATACATGAAAGTACAAAGGAGGATATACAACCATCTAGCTACTACATGGACCCGGTGTCCAAGGTGGAACTACGCATGCTTCATACCGGAGGCTGGCATGAAGAAGAAGGCCTCTGGGATGATCTCCCTTCTGTCAGGGTGCCGGGAAGAACTTCAGATCCCCCCGATCTAGGGATGATGGTGTCGGCGGCTACAGACGGTTTCGTGGAATATTGATCGGGTCCTTAGGTTTTAGGCATCGGGGGACTATATAGGCGAAGAGGCGAGGCAGAGGGCCACCAGGGCGGCTGCACCCCCTCCCAGGCGCGGCTGGGCCCAGCCCGCGCCGCCAGGGGGTGTGCCCCCCTGGTGAGTCTCCTCCGTCTCGTATTCAGGCTTCGTGTTCCCCACGGTAAAATATTGACTTTGGCTTTTGTCCCGTCCAATTCCGAGAATATTGATTTTCTGCCTTTCTGGAACCAAAAACAGAAGAAAACAGGCAACTGGCACTGTGGCAACTTGTTAATAGGTTAGTACCAGAAAACATATAAAAACATCTCAAAGTGTAGACAAAGCAAAGCAAAGTAGATACTAAACAAGCATGGAACTAAAAAATTATAGATACGTTTCCGACGTATCACGTCCAGACACAGCCATAAAAAGGGGAGGTCGCCGAGCTATCTTCGACCATACCCACACCACCGACAGCACAAAAACACCATGCTTGGCCGCCGGCATTGACCCGACAAGCTCCGTGGCTACCCCGGCGCCGGCAGAGAAGAGGCACCCCAGCGGCCTCTGTCCCCGTGGTGGCCGAACCCGCCGGCGGACGTGCTGCCTCCTCCGATTCCGGGGTGCCCACGGATTTACAGGATGTGCACACCGCCACATCGCCCTTTCTACAACAGTCACGTGACCACCGGCGAGCCTTTCACGATGGTGGTGGCGGAACGCGTCTTTCTGCCGGAGTATCGACGATGGGACCAGCTCGCATTGGTGCGCGACGATCTCCAGGAAGCGGTGCGGGCCAATCCTGACGACGCTTCCCTGCGTGACCGCCTCGACCGAGCTGAAGAGGAGGTGCAGATGTAGGAGGCAATCATCCGCTCTCTCGAAGACGAATGATGTATATGACGCGTCGTCGCCACCGTCCCTAGGGCTGGTGGCTGCACGTAGTTTTTAGGGTGTGTGGTGTGATTGTAACAAATGTTTTAGGGCTTGAATAAAGATTTTCATTACAAATGGCCAATGCCTACATTCATACATCATACATGGCGCGCGCACAGCCTAGCCTACTCGTCAGATTCGGAGGAGGAGTCGGAGTTGTAGCAGCGGCGGCACATGGTGTGGTCGAAGACCCAGATGTCAAACTTTCCTTCGCCGTCATACTTGAAGATGACGATGTTGCCCGCTTCGATCTGGTGCTAGCGGGCGTAGCACTCCTAGCCGTTGCCGAGGTACATCTGGCCGAGGTGGTCGGACTGCAGGTCGACTGGGACCTGCCAGTCCTGAAGCCGTTTGCCCGCAGCATGGAGAGTGGGGGAGGCTCGTCGCCAATCAGCGTCACGAACCCGCGGGGCAGGAGCAGCCTGTCAAGCGGCATGCCTTGGATGACGACGGCGAACTGGATGCTTGGGTCAAAATCTTCGGGCGACGACGACGGTGAGGGAGAGCGTGGTGGCGCGGTGATTTCGCTGTTTCCTCCACGCCTCCCTCGATGTCCACGGCCTCCGCACCCTCCCCTCGACCCAGCGCCGCCGACCATGGCTAGCTACAGGTAGTGGAGAAAGAAGAGGAGAAGGAGGAGATGATGGTGTTCTGTGGGAAGAAGGTGGCCGCGGACGGCCAGCTAAAAGGGCCGACATCGAATGCCGACGCGGAGGCCGAAGAGATGGCATTGAAGTGTCCAGCCAGTCAGTGTGCCGTCTCGTCGCCATTGATGGTGCAGGCTGCCGCCGGTCAGCCTTCCGCGCAGCGCCTCTGAATCGCTGCCGCTGCGCGCGTCAGAATCAGTGCCGCTGCGCGCGTCTGAATCACCGCTATGGTTGCTGACGGGTGAGCCAGCGTCGCAACGGGCAGGACACCCGCGCTGGCTCCGCGTGTCCGGACCGACGCAACCGAGCCCCAAATTAGATGCATGTATGGATCGAGCCGGACGCATTTGCCCGAATGGTTTGCCTGCTGGGGTGCCGCGCACGCCCCGCGCATCCGCGCGGGCCGGTTCGGACACGCTCGGACACGATGCGTCGGCTCCGTGGAGATGTCCTTAATGTCTGTCCCTCAAGATATAGCTCTTGATCCGTCTTATGCTATGCTCTATTTTGTATCATAATTTCAACAAGGAAAAATCTAGTACTCGCGCTCTCGGTTGTTTGGGGCTTTATGCATAAGCCGGGCATATGGATTGCTTCTAAGAATAAATAAGAGCCGAGGCAAGCTCCTTTTCATAATCATATTGTCACATAGGTGCTATGTGTTTGAGGATCTAGCCTTTTAGTTTTACTTGCTCCTACTACTTGTAATATAGTTGCATCAAGAAAAATTATGTTAGGCAAGTCTAGTTGTACTTGCTATATGCAGACTACCGACCTTGGATCATCAAAAACCATTTGCAATTGAAATGAGTTTCATGCCGACTAAGTGCAAATGGTGGGAATCCTTTATCTCATGACCAAGAATTTACATGAAACAAATCTCTACGTAACCATACCACCTTCTTTATGAGCTGCCTCATAGTGTCATGTGGATCGTGAAAATGGCTTCCTCAAATCTTCATCCAACTTGGTACAAGGCACCAAAGAAAAAGAAGGAGAAAAGGATGAAGTTATACGGTTATACCATCGGCTAGAGTTTTACTATTTCAGTTATTTTTAACTTGAAACTTTACTTTCTAAATTACATGCTGCTTTGATCAATATTTTTTACTACTCTTCATTGAGTTGTACTACGAAAATTAAAATGTTACAAAATATATGTTAAATATCAAATCTAATGATATAGTCAGGTCAAGTAAAAATCAAGGAAAGTAGTAGCAGCTAGCAAAGGTGCCGTGACAATTCACTTGGAGAGAGTTAGGTAGGCACATAGAATTGGTGCTTCACAACTCAATTTACTTCGAGTAGGTTGTCCCAAATTTGCACAAGTGGCTGTGTTATGGTAGGAACATTGTAACACATGCGAGTTAATCTTTTGCATACTTCAATTGTGGGCATGTATTAGTCGGGCATGCTGGCCTCGGAGAGTAAGCGCAGCATGTGCTCGTGCATGGGAAATAATTTTATGGACCTGGTCCACAAATTCGCTATTTTTTTTTAAATAATACATTTTTTTATTGAATTTCACAAATAATATATAAAACAGGCAAATTGCAAATCTGTTGGTCGGTCGGCCGTTCAACAGACGAAACACTGCCTTCGTCCGTTCAACGGACGTACACACCCTGCCACTATTGCAGCTTGGCGTTGATTTGGTGGCGCAGGTCCTTAGCTGGGACGGCAGTGGCGCTCTGCTCGCGGTCGCTGTCGATCGGAGTGGCATGCGCGCACAGAAATGCAAACGGACGACGTACCCGTGCGTGTGGTGGTCGGCTTCATCTACAGCAACAGAAAGGATTTGAAGCGGCTCATGGATCGAGGCAGCACAATGGCGCTCAGCTCCATAGGAAAAATAAATAGGGGCGGTGTGGCGTGGAGCTAACCTATGGAATTAAGAACATCGTCAGGTTGTTGCTGCGCTGGGTAGCTCTTGGTGTGTCGTCCGTTGAACGGACGAAGGCACTGTTTCGTCCGAGTCACTATTTCGTCCGCTGAACAGACGAAACGAGTCTGTCGTCTGTCGAACGGCCGACCGACCAACAGATTTGCAATTTGTCTGTTTTATGTATTATTTGTGCAATTCAATAAAAAATATATATTATTTAAAAAAAACCCGTGGACCAACCTCTCCAATTGACATGTGGCATTCTTAACTTTTAGATCTAAAAATAGAAAACCAAATGCTGTGATTTTATCCTTCCTGGACACGTGTCAATTGTAGGAGTTGGTTCACAAAGGTAAATTTCTGGACCAGGTTTTGTAGAATTATTTTCCTGCATGCATGCCTCTCCTTTGCACATGCCCAAAAAAGGTCCAAGTGAAAGAAACACACCAATCAATCTCGTGGGCCATGTCAAATCCTTTGAGTTATATTATTGCAAACTTACTCCCTAGAAGGATAATGAACGCATTAGCTACAACATCCTACAATTTGAGTCACACATCACCTAATATACACCGTACGTCCTTGGATAGGATTACTGCAATCTCTAATCCAATTTGTTTCCCTAGCTTTTGTCTCTTCGTACAAGCCTAATAGAGTGCTTTCTCCATTGGTGTTCAAGTTATGAGAAGCCATATGATAAAGTAATTCAGGGGTTGAACTCCCAGCATTAGCCCAAATATATAGCAAAAACATCTCGTTATTTTCCTTACCATTTCTAAAAGAAAAATATATTGTAGTGTAGTACATATCAAACATGCATGGATACCGCATTTATTGGATAACTTCTACTCCATCCATCCCAAAGTAGTATGTGGTGTATAAATCTATTAAAACGTCAATGTTATCTAAGACCAAGTATACAAAACAAAATTTGAAGTACCAAATCAATATCAATGGATCCATGTTCATAATTTAAATATTCAATATTATAGTTGTCGATATGTTCTTATATATCTTTTGTCAAACTTACAAATGATTGAATTTTTTTTACAGAATTTATACGCCACCGAGAAGGGAATATCTTGATGCGTTCTTTCTGAGTTTTCAATCTGATATTCATGATCAACCTTGACGTGTAACTTTATCTAAAAGTCAATGAGCTATCTCATGTAGTCAGCTATAGGTTGTATCGTATGAACAATTTGTAACAGATGGTGGTAATATAAGTTGATATCTTTAGCTGTTATCATGTTATATGTACATAACTATTATCATGTTAGTTATCTGATGTTGATGTGTCCCTAAGTAGTACTCAAATAACATTATCACTCTTCTTTCTCAAAAAAAAATAGACGTCATATAAGCTGGTCTTCCACCTCCATATATTTGCATTTGGTTGTTCCACATTGCAAAATTCTCCAGTGTTGCGGGGGGTGGCCGATTTGGGCCGTATCTTAGTCGTGGCGTGGAAGATCATCCCCTCGACGACTCGACCAGCTACTAGATCACGGCCATGTTGCCTCTCACATGGTGACCAGCCAAGGAATTACTAACATACTCCTAAAAAGGTTGCCATCTTACAGTCTGTTATGATTAATCATTTCCAGTTGCATGCAATGCAACCCAACCTGTCACAAAGGTGGCACGCATCCATCTCGGTGAGTACACCTGACCTTTACGAGTGGCATCATGGCCTCTCCCCATCTCCGGTAATGATATTTTCATGAAAATCCAACGAGTAGCAAACAAGCGAAAGATTCCATGCACGTCGCAATTAGCTAGGCTAGCACTGCTTAGCTTTCATGCAGCTCGATCGATCGGAAGACTCGAAACAGTAGCAGCATCTACTTACACCACGCCTCGCCGAGGGCCAACCCCGGCCGGCTCGCCGGTAAAAACAAAAAGGGACTCAAAAGGTAGACGACGAAGACGGCTAGCTACGCTACACAGTGTCCGCGGGCGCGGCGGCCGGCCTCTTAGTCTTAGCGCCGCCGCACGCCGTCGAGGATGAGGTGATGCTCCTCCACGTTGTCGACCTCGGCGTCGCCGCCCTCGGTCAGCACGGAGGACACGTAGCTGCAGGCCACCTCGGATGGCATGGCTGCGGCGGCGGCGGGAGGCCTGACCGCACGGAACTTGTTCCGGCAGCTGAAGCAGGTGATCTGGAGCAGCGTGGCGTTGACCTGCCTTATGGCGTGCTCGCGGATGGCGTGGGCGCGGCTGAGCTCCACCTGCGCCTGGTGCCGCATGCGCTTGGCGGTCGCCAGCTCCTGCTCGGCCAGCTCCCCCTGCCGCTTCGCCTGCGCGCGCGCCTCGTCCGCCGCCGCCTTCTCCTCCATCGCCTGCCGCAGCTCCACCCGCGTGGCCCTGGCCGCGGCCAATGCCATTGCCGCACTGCTGGGGTCGGCCACGTCGCCCCTGATGAAGGGCAATGGCCTGAGCTCTCCGCGGCTGTCGCCGCCGCGGAAGCCTATGGAGAGCTGCAGCTGCATGGCGGCGTCTTCTGCCCTTGAGACGGGCGCCCCGTGGCCTCCTGACGGCGCCATGGCCGGCCGAGGCGCATTGGCGCCGCCGGTCGAGCTGGACGGCGGCATGAGCTGCAGCTCGAGGTTGTGCCCGCCGCCGCCCCCACGGCCGTCGGGCGGCGGCGTCCGCGGCGACGGCACCTGGTGGTCGAAGCGGTGGAACGCGGCGGCCGTCGGGCTCCGCATTGCCGCGGCGCCGGGGCCGGACCAGGCCACGGGGCTGATGACGACGTCGCTGGAGGGGCTGGTGCTGGACGCGGTCCGGGACCGGGACAGCGACACCGCCGCCGGCGCCTGCTGCATCTGATGCGACGACGGAGCAGCAGCCGCTCCACACGCCGGCGCCGACGCGTCCGGCCCCGGCTGCGGGCAGCCGGCGTTGCACGTGTCCTGGTGCTCGATGAAGCTCTCCACCCTGCAGCACATTCAGTTAGAAAGGGCCGGGCCGGGCACGACCATTAATCATCACCACCACGATCGACGACACTGGACTGGTATGGTATGGTATGGTCAAGAGAGCATGAACTACAAAAACTACTGTATGTGACGATCTCGCTCGCTCGCTCCTTCGAGAGAGAGATAGACTTTATTGTATGTGACGAGGGAGGCTGAGGGGAATTTATGTTGGCCGGGGCTTGCATTGGGGTCCAAAGATTTGGATCTACATGCATGCGACATTGTTGTGACTTGTGAGCAGCGTCATTATCATTATTATATAGCGATCCATCCAGGCCGGCATCGTAGGCAGCAGCAATTGTCAGGTAGTAGTAGTACTAGTATGAGGTTTTTTGGCCCCGTATGTGCTGGTCAGTCAGGCTAGCGTGCGCAAATTTAATGGCTCACCCGCTCGCTCGCTGCCGCTGTTGGCCGAGAGAGACACGGCCGGCCCGGCGTCTCCCCCGTCGCGGCAGGCAGGCAGCAGAAACAAACGCGCAAGCGAGCAAGAAACCAACGGAAATGTGCGCACGCAGACACAGGGAAAGGGCGACTGCGCTCGTCTCCCTCCCCTCCCCTCGGAAATTGTGCCCTCATCCGCACCCTCATAGAAATAAAGAAAAAAAGGAAAAAGAGCCGTGTGTGTGTGTGCCGTGCTGCAGAGATCATAGAAATCCTTTCGAGAGAAAGGAAAGCGAGGAGAGGGGGAAAAACATCCACCTTTCCGTGCCGCCGGATCGGATCGACAACTTATAAACAAACAAAGGAGAAAATTGGAGGAAGGAGGAGTAAATAATCGTCTGCTACTAGAAAATTGGAGGAAGAAGGAGGAGTAAATCAATCCTAGCAGATGATTCTTGGGACTTGGGAGAGCTGCATAGCGAGTGACACGGATGGGATTGATTAATTACCGGGAGAAGACGCGGCCGCAGTCGCAGGAGTGGCCGCGGGTGCCGCAGGTCTTGAGGTGCGCCTTGTAGTCGGAGTGCACGGCGTAGGCCTTGGAGCAGCGGGCGCAGGCCCACTGCCGGCTGCCGCTGTGCTTGCGCCGGAAGTGCTTCTTGATGCCCACCAGGTCGCCCAGCGCGTGCCCGGGGTCGTGGTGGAGGCAGCTCGGCTCGGGGCAAACGAACACGCGCTTCCGGGCCGCCTCGCCGGCCT
Organism: Avena sativa; assembly: GCA_916181665.1. NCBI lineage: Eukaryota > Viridiplantae > Streptophyta > Magnoliopsida > Poales > Poaceae > Avena > Avena sativa. Next base: position 385,665,222 of record OV702297.1, on the reverse strand, counting down.
CCCGCTTCAGCAGCTTCCAGGGAACCTTGTGCCGACGACGGTGCATCTGCAGGTTCTGGTCGCGCTGGAACCCCTGGTTGCAGATCTCGCACACGTACCGGTCAGACTCCAGCAGCGTCCGCGGCGAAAGCGAAACCACCTCCGCGTCCGGGTCTGCACCGGCCGGTCACCCGTGTGTTAGTAGTAGGATTTTCACATACGCATTGCTCTTTGTAATTGGATGCATTGGTGTACGTACCTGGTGTCCCGGCTGGCCGCCGCTTCCTCTTTGTCGCGCCGGAGGTGGTGGTGATCTGGAGCGACCCGAACGGCGGCTCGGCCGTCTCCTCGTCCGTAGGCGGCCCGGCAGCCGAGCCCAGCATGGCTTCGCTCGGAAGAAGAAGAAGAAGAAGAAGAAGAAGAAGAAGAAGAAGAAGAAGAGGTAGATGAATAAATCTACCCCAACATCCAGAGCTCGCTCGGAAGGAATTAAAGGAGGTGGAAAGGAGGGCGAGGAGGGAGGGAGGGAAGAAAGGGTCTCGGAGTTGGCTTTTGTGGGCTGCTACAGAGACAACACCAAAGGGGAGGAGAGAGGAGGCAGGCAGGCAGCTTTCCACCGGCTTTAGGTTTTAGCAGCTTTCTTTGGGATTATATGGGGGGAGAGAGAGAGGAAGGAGAGCACGGAGTTGGTAAGTACTTCTGGGGTTTGTGCCTTAATTGTCCTTACAGGGTTGCAGCAAGGACAGGAGGAGTAGAGGGGTGGAGTGTGAGGGAGAAGACGCATGGCGACCTAGCTGGCTGGCATCTCATCAATAAATTAAGGACCCTTTAAGGGAGTTTGCACAGATGGATGGATGGATATATGTTGTGGGGTCGCTTGCAATTGTTGCCTAGCTAGCTACACACAAAAGAACAAAAGCTTGAGAGAGAGGATGTACACAATGGGTTCTAGAAAACCGTAGAATGAAATTTTGAACGGAGTTATTCTTTTTTCCTTGCCATTATTTCGGTCACAACACTTTGGACATTGGTGTATTTTTGTTTTGTTTTTATGACATGAGCAAATATAGTGCTTAGTTTATAGCTAACTGCACCGGTAATATTAAAGCTGCAGAAGACATGCATACTCGGGCATACTTAAGCCATCGGGAAAATGTACATGCAAGAGTGGGTACTTGAATAGATTTTCTTAATGATGCATTTAAATTTATCTTATTCCTATAAAATATTGCATCATGTCATAAGTACAAAGGTTCATGCAAAAATAAGGTCAAATTCATCATGTACAAAAAGGGAATCTTTCAATGTTATGGCATGATGTAACATGATGAAATATTAATCAAACTATTGGTGATTGATGAAGGATAGTTTTCCAATCCTTTAGCAATCACAACCCCGAAAAACGAAAGAATATTTTTTTTGTTCGGTGGGGGCTCGGGCCAACAGGTTTGGATCAAAGACATCAACGAAGTGGATGAAGAAGGCCTCTTTGATTTCAGTTGCAACACTTTGGACATTGGTGTGTTTTCTTTTGTCTTGTGACATGAGAAAATACACCGCTTAGTTTATAGCTAACTACACTGGTAACATTCAACCTGCAAAACATGCATACTCCTACATATTTAAGCCGGGTGAGAGAATGTACATGCAAGAGTGGGTATTTGAATTTAACATTTTTGTAATCATGCATTTAAATTTATCTTATTCTTAAAAAAATTGCATCATTTCATAAGTACTAAGTTTCAGGAAAAATATTGTGAAATTTATCATGTACAAAAAGGGCATTTCCCATTGTTATGACAATACAATGTAACATGATGTGGTCGTAGTCAAACTGTAGGTGCTCATGTAATAACATGATGCATATCTATAGTTTTTTTTTTGCAAATGTTTAACATGTGTAATTAGGTTAACCTAAACTCAAGCACCCACACCTTTGCATGTACGAAATCAAGTCCTTATAGGACATGCACTATTTTTGGTCCTTACTCCTCATATAACAAGTTAGCAAATGTTTGCTTCTCCAGTAGCTCTTGTGCTAGATGCTACAATACATGCCTATATGTGGAAGTAGGATTGCACTAGTTCAAAAATTCAAAGGTACGAGTGGGAAAAACTTGCTCTAATGTAAAAATACTCAAAAAAATGGCAACTCTTGAATAAAATTGAAATATGTACACAACCGACTCGAAAGTTTGCATCTGTCATATTTTAGGAATTTATTAACAATAGGAGGTACACTTTTAATTTTTCCTGTAACAAAAAAATATGTAGAGGATACTGACGAAAATCAAGTGAAACTTAGTTCCAAAGTTTCTAAGAACAGTTAAGTGTGTTTGGAGGACATTTTTTACAAACTTTATAGGAGCACCATCTAACTCAAAAGCACATATAGCAACCCCAACAAAAACATATGGCTAGAGCATATCAAAGAAAAGATGATCTATGGTCTCATTATAGTCACATAAGCTACATTTAGTTTCTTTACCCTTCCATCCCCTATGGAACAGACAATCTTTAGTTAATATACCCTTATGAGCAGCCAACCAAAGAACAATCTTAAATTTTAGAGGGACCTAACAAACCATAACTTTTTGTGTGGCCACTTAACCTAAGATACTTTCAGATCAAGGTACATAGACTGAACAAATAACACCCCTGGACTGGTTAAAGTCCAACTTAAGCTATCTTCCTCTTCAGACAAGACACCATCTATACATAGAATTTGTAACTGTAACCACAAAGCAGTAGTCTCCCTCACCCCCACCGCACCCCCATAGAACTCTTCCAAAATACATCCAATCTTCTTCAGACGGTCTAGCAACACTAAATTTATGACTAGAAGTTAAAAAAAATTGACCGTAACTACGGCGGGCCAAAGCCAGCCTGAACTTTATATAACAGTCAGCTGCCTACGAGGCTTTGCAGCCTCTACAAGATAGGTTCAAATGAACCAGAGTACACGGGGTTGCACAAGGGAAGAAGAACGGAAAAAACACACACCGACAAACACACAGGAACGAGGAGAAGAAGAGGCCACCCCGCAGAACTTAGGGGTCGGTTGACCGATGAGAAAACTCACCGCGACCCAAGCACAATGATCACAAGAAGATCCCGCAGAACACGCCGGAGGGGCAACCCAGCACAAGGCCTCACCGGAGTAATCAAACGGCTTTGGTCAGCCTAGACCCAGCAACGACACTGCACCATCGACGTAATTGAAGGGCAACGCACATCCGAGACCACACAACGCACCGACACCACCTGTTTCGTGGGTGTGGCCGAAAGGTCACGCGCACCAAGACGACGCCACGACGCATGTGTGCCACCGGCTGGAGTCGAAGGGCATCACAGAGCAGAGACAAACCCTTGAGCACTCTCGCATGGAGCACCCCCAACGCACGCGGGGGTCGCCGCCGTAATCAAATGGCATAGCACCACTGAGGGAAACCCCAACCCCATCTGGGTCCGATATACCCGAAGGGCAGGACAGCCGAGAGCACGAGCCAAGACCACCCGCGCTCACGCCATAGAGCACCGACAAGGACCCGACACCGGAGCCTTGCAACCGGCAAGATGAAGCCACCACCACTACTACCATGGCTCAACTCGCATCGGAGAGAAGACCGCACCCATGGCCGCCATCTGCAGAGCCATGGGGCACACCAGTACAAAGGAAGCAGCGTCCTCTGCAACTGATGGCAAGACAGAGAGGCTCTGCACCCAGCCACGACGGGTCCCCATGTGGGGAGTGCGTCACCACCATGGCCGCCATCTGCGAAGCCACGACACACGCCAGCCCCAGCAAGCAACCCGCTGCAGGATGATGGCTGAGTAGAGAGGTGGAGGACCCTCGCAGCCACACCACTGACCACAAGTGGCCAGAACACCGCGAGCAGGCACACCACACCGCTGCCCAACACCACGCCGACCAGCGAGAGAACCAGCCCACGCCCACTGTCACCAAGACGGCTGCACGCCGAGGCCAGGGGGCTGCCCTGCCACCGAGGCAGGAGACGGGAACCACCCCGTCAGATCTGACCCGAACCAGATCCTTGAAGCCAAACCGGACAAGCCGCCGTCACGAGGGCCAGCAGCACTTCGAGGCCCACCACGCCGTCGCCCAACACCCGCAGCTCCGCCGCCGGTGCTCGCCACCGCGCCGCCACACCCCACGCCAGCACGACGCCGCCACTCGACGACAACAGCCCGCGCCATCGCCTTCGAGCAGGGGGAGAGAGAGCCCCACCACCGCCGACGCTGACCAGGCTTCACCCGCCAGCGCGCCCTGACGGCGGCGAGGGGAGGGGAGGGAGGAGGGGGACGCGAGGACCGGCGGCTAGGTTTTCCTCCCGGTCGCTCGCAGGAGCGACGCGGGAGGCAGGACCAACTGTCCCCAGCCATACAATGTCACCTCCAACTAGAAGTTAAATTACAAGCCTATGGAACTTATCCATTAAAGGGACAACTCCTATAAAGTAATCCTCCCAAATTTTTGTCCTTCTACCATTGCCTATCTTTTTCTTACAAAACATAAAGAAGGTATCCTTAACCTTCATCAAGCCCTTCCAAAAGTGAGATTGGCCAGATTTAGTGTGACACATGAAAAGTAAACCATTTTTTACATGTTTGCCTCTAATATGTTTTTGCCATAACATGTGACTAGTTTCTGATTTCCATAACCATTTACTTAGCAAATATGTATTCATAATCTCGAGATATATCACACCCAGACCACCTTGTTCCCTTGGAATGCAAATTTTATCCCTACTAACTAAGTAATATTTCTTCAACATTCCTCCTCTTGCCAAAACAGTGTTTTCATAAAAAAAAAGGTTAAATCGTTTCCTAGAACCTTTTGGAAGTTCAAACATAGGGAGCATATAGAAATGAACATTTCTAAGACAGCTCGTAAAATTAGTCAGGAGTTCTGTCTACCTTTCCAAACATGATAGTAAGCCTGGCTTCCATTTCTTTTCCGAATTCCGACGTGGCCGACATCGTGCCTTGTGAGCAAGCAAAAGAAACGGTTTCGGCCGTAAATAATATTTTACCAGGCAGTTCTTCTTTGTACCCTGAGCCATGGCGCGTAAAGAAATAAAACAGGTTTGTGTTCTACCGTGATTAAATTACACTGTTCTCAGTGTCGTGATTAGCACACTAAGATCCTACTATATCTTTGTCATTCTCCCCAAAAAGGATCCTTTGCATGGTAGCTAGCTAGCCAGGAATGATTGATTTGGAAGCTTATGCAATTGATTAGTTCGATGATTATCTACGATAAGATATTATAATGTTGTGCCAGTTAAGTACGCTGCCGCCTAGCACCAAATGGAAGATTTTCATGGTACAGGGGGGCCAACTAATCTGTCTATTTTTTTTTCTTGGTCCCTCTGGCTTCTACATGATCCAAGTAACCGAACAACTTAATTTGTTTGCTGAGAGATATTTTATATTTTCTTTGATCCCAGATGCACTTGCTTGGTAGAGCTAGCTAGTACTGTGATATTATACCTACTGAAATGAATGGCATAAAGAATTGATTGGTAGATGAGATTATTCTGTAACTTTTTTCTTTATTATATTGAACAGATATATCAACAATTTCTGTCAATAATTGCTTAAATTTTATTTTTTTATCACCTGCACAGCTCAAGCTTTAGAAAAGTTCAAATATCAGCAATAACTGCATGGTAGTGTTTAAATGATTAAACCGGATCTCCCATAAAAGCACTGATGGATGACTACGTAGCCTTTTTCGTAGGTGTACTTGTGCGTGAACCTAAATAGGCTTGCTGTTCAAATGTCTGTAATAGCTACGGAGTATATTTCATCTGTCCAGGCACAAATGCTGGAAAGTAAATAAGATCATGTGTTTCCTTTATTAACCACATGTTTTGTTTATAAGCTTCAGGAGTACTTGTACAACGATCTGATCCAAAGATAAAAACACATGAACTTCTGTCAGAACAGCACTAGATACAATTGCTATTAGGAGGACCAGTAATTATGAGGTTATTTAATAGCAGGCCAGGTACACAGTTGCAACATGTGTATCTCATCACATGCATTTTGCCTCCTAACTGAAACTAAACTTGACTGAGTGAGACGTACAAATTCTGTACAAAAGAATAACTTATATTCAAGAAGTACTGTTAATCATTGATCTTCTTTCAGATCACTGCTAATGATCTATACCATTGATTGGCAAACAGTGATGTCCTATGACGGGGAGAGACTATACAATATCTTCTCTTCAGTTGCCAGTTTGCTCCTTGTGCATAGCGTATTTAATCTTCCAACCCCTCCTAGTATAACCATTTTTTGTTCGGGAATTGGCTCACGTGTCTGAGGCGTGCTGTGAAGGCTTTTATCTTTAGTGCGTGCTAGTGTGATATATTCGTCCATATAGACAGTGTTTGATTAACAAGGCTTCAATCTCTTTTATACTAAAAGTGATACATATATATAAGGTTGATACCAAGTACAACCGGTGCTCGCGATGACTTAGCATTCCGACACCTCTTCGGCGAGGGAAGCGCATCCGGCATGTTCCTCTCTTCTTCGGAAATATCTGGTGATGATGAGGAGGACCTAGATGGACGGGAACAAAGCCCCCCGCGTCGTCCTCTCCCCAGGGGCGACACGGGCGGCGCCTCAAGCCCGTCGGCACCCAGCCTCCTACCACCGCCTTCTTCCCCTCGCCCCCGCTCGTGGTCTCTGCCGGGCAAAGACTGTGCAGAGCGGGCGGCGGCAGGGCCTCACTTTTCTCTGGCGCAAAAGGCGGTTGCGGGCGTGATGGGGTTCATGTTGATGGCTACCTGGGCATGGGCGACGGCGGTTGCCAGGGCATGGGACACAGTGGCGGTTGGCGGTGAACCGCGGCTCTTCTGGCGACGCTACGGCGACTGCCATGGGAGCGGGTGAGCTCGGCAATGGGGGCCAGATCTAGGCCCGGGTGGGTCAGATTTTGGGCCTAGAGGGCCCGAGAAGATGGCGGTTGCTGGTGGGGAACCGAGGTTCTCCTTGTGGCGGGCGGAGATGGCGTTGTGGCAGAGCGGGATTGCCAGCATGCCGCTGCAGAGGACGGAGATACTACCGGCGCAGCTGCGGGACAGGCCGGCTTACATGTGGCAGCGTCCATACGCTGCTTGGATAAAGGAGCAATGTGTGGACTTTTTGGCTGCCATAGGTGGACGGCCAGGCTGCGCTGCAGGCAGCCCTGAGGGGTGACGGCGACGTCATTCCACCACACGACATGGCTAATGCAGGTTTGGCAAGGTACTATTTCCCGGGCGAAAGTCCAACTCCTATTGGAGTCGACGCTGGTGACACCATCAGGTGTTGTGACCTTCTTGGAGGCGGCATTTTGGGGGTACAGGAGTTCCTCCTTGGCTTAGACTTGCGGTCTCTCTAGGAGGGAAACCTCGGATCTTTTGATCTAGCGATGAAAACGCCTCATGTCGTTTATCTCATTGGAGGCATCGTCTTCGGAGCTGTCCTCCGTGTTGGCTAGTTGGTGTCTCTTGGTGACTAGTGGTTGGATGGCTTGGATGGAGTGTGGAGTGTCATCGTTCTCGCTTCCCTGTCTATTTTGGTGCCTCTAGCTTGGAGTTCTTGGTGAGATTTTGTCTCTGGGCAACGCTTGCGTCTTCGTGCTAGCTATGACCTTTAGCTCTCTTGCAATAATGGTGACCTTTAGGGATGTTCATGTCCATGGTGCGGTCTCGGTCATCATTTTCCTTCAATGGCAGATGAGGACGGACTCATGTTGTGCTTAGGCTCGCTCTTATCGTGATAAGTCCAAGAGGATGTGCAGCATTCGTCTCGGTGGAACTTTTCCCTTCGGTGCTTTCGGTGTCATGTGGTGTTAGCGGCTTTCGGTGTCACGATGCAACCTCGGCAGTGGGATGCCCCTCGACAGCGGTTGCGGCTCCTAGTTCGAGACCAAGAGGAAGTGTAGTGGAAATCTCGGCAGAAATTTTCCCATTGGTGGTGTTTGCGGCTCTCGGTGTCGCGGTGCAACCTTGGTTGTGGGATCCCATTCGAAGATAGCTGAAACTCTCCTAGTTCTTCAGAGTAGAGTGATTGCTCGGCAAGCGATTTTTGTTTCTCTCAACAACCTTTTGACTAATCCTTCAACACTCGCTCCTTTCTGCTCTCTCGTTCTATTCCCTTGGTGCTAGGGGCTTAGTTTAGGCATTGGTGTCGCTTGTGCTGCTCTCTCTCTCTCTCTCCTTATGACTTGTAATTTGACTCTGTACCTTAGGCTTTGGTTGAATATATGTTCAGGCTGGCTTCGGGCCGTGTAGTTAGAGTCAAAAAATGAGGAGGATCTGTCACGGGAATGGAGGAGGAGAAGGCATGGTGAGATGCATGCGGTAGGAGAGGATTCCTCGATGATCGGTTTAACTTCAAACTTGATTATGGCCACAACCGCTATGGTGCTGCTCGTTGATGAGTGCATATTTGCATCATGTTTTATATTATTATTTTGTACCGTAGTGGTAGGATCTTGGTATTTTACGGCGTTCGCACGCATATTTTATGTCTATTTTCACCAGCATCAGGACATATGATGGATACGATGGACACAATTCTTGGAGCAGTAGCAAGGACAATGCCTCAGCCCTCTGCATTGTCATACTTGTTGAAGGAGACCTCTAGGAGTGTGGGCCACGAACTCCGGACGTCATGTGCTACACTATTGCACCAAATAACTCGGACCCCTACACTCTAGAGCCTATCATGGTCCACACCGACCTCACCGTGATAGGCAACAAGGTGCATCATCCTTGTCAGGCGACGCCTCCAGCCTCATGTCACAGCGTACATCTTGCTAGATCGAGGGTGGGCCTCATAGGTCCAGAGCTGACCATGGACAAGAAGGCCATGATGAGAGCCACTTCACACAATGAGTTCACAGGTACTACTCCACCCCCTCTGTTTTGGATTTGATCCCTTCGGTTCCTTCTGGCTCCAGGTTTTCGGTCATGGCCCCCGTTCCTCAAGAACACTTGGATACTATGGCAGATGACTGTGGGATAGTCTTCCGCGGGGAGCATGGTCCACGCTTGGATCAATTAGTTTCCATTAAGACTAGATAGATCTACGTGGAGTCCATCACTGCTGCTAGGGCTCAGGATGAGAGGGAGCGAGTGAGGTCCCTGGTGCTTGATACGTCGTAAACGTATCTATAATTTTTGATGTTCCATGCTTGTTTAGTATCTACTTTGCTTTGCTTTGTCCACACTTTGAGGTGTTTTTCATATGTTTTCTGGTACTAACCTATTAACAAGTTGCCATAGTGCCAGCTGCCTGTTTTCTGCTGTTTTTGGTTCTAGAAAAGCTAGTAAGGAAATATTCTCGGAATTGGAAGGGACAAACGCCAAAGTCAATATTTCACCGAGGAGAAAACGGAGTCCAGAGGAGAGAGGGAGGGGCTCCATAGGGCGGTTGCACCCCCCAGGCGCGGCCTAGGGTGGGCCCGCGCCTGGGCAGGGTTTGGCCCCCCTGGCCGCATCCCAGCCTCGCATCTTCGCCTATAAGAATCCCTCGATGCCCAAACCCTAAGAACCCAATCAATATTCCACGAAACCGTCTGTAGACGCCACCACCATCGTCCCTAGATCGGGGGATCTGAAGCTCTTACCGGCACCCTGACGGAGGGGAGATCATCTCGGAGGCCTTCTTCTTCATCATACCAGCCTCCGGTATGAAGCGTGAGTAGTTCCACCTTGGACTACGGGTCCATGTAGTAGCTAGATGGTTGTATCTCCTCCTTGTTCTTTCATGTCTAGATCTTGTGAGCTCCGTTCACGATCAAGATCTCATCTATTTGTAATCATCCATGTTGTGTTTGTGGGGATCCGATGGATATTGAGATTACTATGTCAGACTGATTAATGGTTTTGTCTTATTGATTCTATCATGTCTGTGTTGTTTGTGATCTTGCATGCTCTCTGTTGTTAGTAGCTATCTTGGCCAAGTAGTTGCTAGTGACTCCAAGAGGGGGTATTTATGCTCAATAGTGGGTTCATGCCTCTATTTAATCAAGGGAAGTGACAAAAATCTCTAAGGTTGTAGATGTTCTTGTTGGAGATATGCCCTAGAGGCAATAATGAATGTAGTTATTATTATATCTTTGTGTTTATGATAAATGTTTACATTCATGCTATAATAGTATTAACAAGGAAACATTAATACTTGTGTGATTTGTAAACTAAATTAGAGTCCCTAGTAAAGACTCTTTATAATACTAGCTTGTTGGTTAATTAATGATTGTGGTTTCCCTATCATGAACATTGAGATGTTATTAACAACAAGATCATATCGTTAGGAGAATGATATGATGTACATACTCCTATAGATAAGCGTAGCATAAAGATTAAGTCATTTTAATAGTTCAATTTCTATATGCTTTCTGATACATAGTAACCTAATTCCTTCGACCATGAGATCATGCATATCACCATCACCGGAAGGATGCTTTGATGACATCAAACACCACACCGTAACTTGGTGGTTATAAAGGTGGCATTGAGTGTTCGGAAAGTATTGGTTGAGACACATGGATCAAGAGTGGGATTTGTCCATCCATATGACGGATAGATATACTCTAGGCCCTCTCGGTGGAATTTCATCCAATTGGCTTGCAAGCATGTGACTAGCTCACAGGGGATCACATATCACGGGAACAAGAAAAGAGTACTTATTAGTAACAAGGTTGAACTAGGTATGCAGAGATACCGACGATCAAAACCTCGGATAAGTAAACTATCGTGGGACAAAGGGAAATTGGTATCATATGTAAGTGGTTCATTCGATCACAAAGTAATTGTAGAAATATGTGGGAGCCATATGAATTTCCAAATTCCTCTATTGGTTATTGTTCGAAGAAGTGTCTCGATCATGTCCGCATAATTCACGAATCGTAGGGAGACACACTTAAGGATTCAATGTTGTTGAGTAGTTATGGAATGATGAGTAAGAGACCGAATGTTGTTCGGAGTCTCGGATCGGATCCGGGATATCACGAGGAGATCCGGAATGGTCCGGAGAATAAGATTCATATAAGGAAAGTCCTGTTTCGGGGTTGGAGAATGGTTCCGGTGTTTTCATCGGGAATGTTCTAGAAGGTTCCGGAAGGTCCGGCACTCCAGAGGGGAAGGGTACATGAATGTGTCATAACAAGTTGGAATGGTTGCAGCATGTACTAGGTGTCATCGCTGAGCAAAATAAAGGGATAAATCAAATCCTAGTTTGAAAAGTCAAACGCCAATTTGAAAAGTCAAACGACAAGTTTGCTTGGTGGAGGGAGAGTAGGAAACCTACTTGGGGAGGAAGTCCCTCTCCCTCCACTGCCGGCCTTGGAGGCCGAGTTGGGGGAGGACTCCCTCCCCCTTGGCCGCACCCTCCCACCTATAAAAGGAGGGGCAGGGCTGCCCCTCTAGACCTACACCTTGCACCCTCCAAACCCTAGCCCCAAGCCGCCGGCGCCACCACCTCCTGCTGCTGCCGCTGCCTAGGGCACCACCAACTCGCCGAGTTGGGGTGAAACCCTAACCCTAGCCGCCGGCTGGGCTCCTCCCTTGGTGCCTCTAAAAACTTTTCCCAAGAAACCACCAATAGACATTGGGGTCCTTCACCCTTGTTCACCCACAAGTTTTTCTTAGAAGTTGGAGTGATGAGATTCTTGATAGCTTCCATGTCTTGATGCTCAAGTTGTCCATTGCCATGGACTTGGCTAAGTACTTAGATTTTCCATCTGCAGAGGTTGTGCACTTTCCCCACCAGACTTGGTTTCCCAAGACAGGACCTTTCAGAAGCCTTCCCTTATCCAAATGGACGCGTTCCAACCTATCAATCCCACTACCACCAACTGTCCAAGTGACTAAGTTCTAGCAACCTATATGATCAAGGCAGAGCCCATATTGCCAAGTGGCTGCACTATAAGCTTCTCAACACTTGGCCTCCAAAATCCCTTTGTGCCTGGGTGGCATACCACAAGTGAGATACACAAGGTAAACCATATCCAATGGGCCTTGTGTAACCACTCAACCAAAAACCACCATTCAAGTCCCATTCCACCCAGGAGTTATATTGACTTAGTTGTTTTATTAAGAAAAACATAAGTCCAAAGACTTAGAAATATTTTCATCATAGCATGTATATATACTTTACCAACCCTTGGTTGCTACTGGCTAGGCTAAGCATGGCATAGTAACTTAACTTAGGAAATTTCCTAGCATTTCTAGCAATTCTACAACTACTTAGGATTTCCCAACATAGCATTTGGCAAAAAGTAACATGCAAGACTTAGCAAAATATTTCTAATGCTTAAACAAAATATAGGTATGAGAATAACCATGAAGTACCACTTGCCTTGGTAATGGGGAGAATAGCACTCTTCACAATCACAGTCACTAGCAAAATCTACACAAAAATTTGTAGCACAAAATTACACACATTTCATATACAAACAAAAATATGAATGCATGCATGCAAGAAAATGCTAAGTGTTGATTTTTGAAAACTCCACCAAGCAAGTGCATGATACAGAAACATAACCAAGTCAAAAAGCTTGCTAACTAAACTTATTTAGCACTAAAACAATTTACTAAACAAAATCTATACTCAAAATGGTCCTAAACAAGTTTCTGCATAAAGAGTCATTTTAACAGAAACTTTTTACTAAACACATTGCAGATTCAGAAAGGGCTTGACTCACTGATTCCAATGGTATAAAGTTTGAAAAAATCTAACGTGGGAATCAAAAGTTATAGCCATTTGAAATTTGGTTCTAAATCTGATTTGAATTCTGTTTTTAAATCTAACCCTAGCCACGCATCACGTTTCTATTGGCGCGTACCGGTTCGGCCGGATCGAGCTCTGCGGGCCATAGGATCTAAGTAAGATCTGGCGGCTCAGATGCGCGCTTACCTCTTCGCTCACGTTCTAATCTCAGCCGCAGGATCTGCATCTAACGCTCCTAATCGTTCTGACCAAACACGAGCGGCGCTAGCGGCGGCGACTGGCGGCGGCGCGTCTGACAGCGGCGGCGCTAGCGTTCTAGGTCGCGCGAGAGTGGGGGAAGTGGCTTACCATAACCGCGGTGGCGTGCTGAAGCTCAAGGTGGCGTTGGCTCGGGAAGGGGCGCACTGGCACGGTCTCAGGGGCTCGTCGGAGTTGCGGGCGGCGTCTGTCGCTTGCAGTCGTGGTTGTTGCCGAGGCTTGGCGTCGCCCTAGCACGAACCAGAGGCATCAGGAGTTGCGCAAGATGCAGGCGAACAAACTCGTGTGAAGGAGGGGGCAAGGGGCGCTCGGGTTTTAATTTAATTGGTCGCCGGAGTCTATCGGCGGCACAGGTGGTTTCGGTCGTGAACGGAAACGATGACCTGGGTCACGAGCAGGCAAAAGAAAGGCGTTAGCGTATGCGCAAGGTCAAGCTGGGCATCATCGTTTGAACCAGAGAGAGGGGGCGATCGAGGCTCACCGGAATCGGTCGCCGGAGTCGTCGGTACTGCGGGGCTTCGAGAGCAAATGCGCGCAGCCTGGTGGCGGAGTGAGCGAGGAGAGTGGGGGGAAATGCTCGCCGTGCAGAGGGGATTAAATAGGCCCAGGCGCGACAGGAAACGCCTGCGGCATTAAGGCCAATTACGTCGCGCCATTACCGGCCTTGACAGCAACGGCGACGTGGTCACGGGCGCGGTTTGGGGAAGACGAGGGCGACGTGGAGAGGGCCCGCTCGTCAGCGAAATAAGCAAAGAGGGAGTGGGGTCCAGGCGTCAGTGACTGCGTGGGTGCGCTCGCGCGTGTGAGAGGGAGAGGAATGGCCCGGGTGGGCTAGCTGGGCCTGTTCTGATGCTGGGCCAGATTGGTGGCTCCTGGCCTTTTTCTTTTGTTTACTCCTTTTCTTTTTCTATTTCGATTTTCTGAATAGGTTTTCAAATGAATTCAAGTTTCATTTGAATTCAAATCTTCTTGAGGTTTTTGCAGTGGTGTAATGGTCTAAAAAATAGGTCAAAACCCAAGTGGATACTTAGTAAAGGCTTGGTCAAACTTGGGGAACAAATAATCAGGGACTTGCATCTGATTTGCAAATATTTGAAAAATGGTTTTTGGAAACCATTTCCAAACAGTAGACTTTGGCTTAAATTCTACACACAAACCTTTCAACAAAGAAAGCACACAATCAAGGTTCCTAAACATTCCACTTTCAAAAAGGGGGTGGCCACTTGATTTAAATCTGCTCACATAAAATCATAGCACTAAGTGCTTCTGTTTTTCTGAAATGGGTTTGAAATTGATCTCAATTCTATATGCATGCATGAATGATATGCAATCTTTGAAATCATGATTTTAGGGATGTTACAAATCTAACCCCCTTAAGGTGAATCTCGCCCTCGAGATTCGGATTGGCTAGCAAATAGGTGAGGGTGGTCTTTCCGAAGATCATCTTCTCTTTCCCATGTTGCTTCCTCTTCGGAATGATGATTCCATTGCACTTTGAAAAACTTGATAGTCTTTGTCCTTGTGACTCTTTCTGCAGTCTCAAGAATCTTGATAGGCTTTTCTTCATAAGTGAGATCACTTTCTAGTTGAACTTCTTCCAAAGGTATGGTATCCCTCAAAGAAGTTTCTTCCATTTCTGGGTGACATTTCTTAAGCTGACTCACGTGAAACACATTATGAACAGCTGACAGAGATTCTGGCAATTCGACTTCATATGCAACTTCTCCCTTGCGACTTAGAATCTTGAATGGCCCAACATATCTTGGTGCCAACTTTCCTTTGACTCCAAATCTTTTCACTCCACGAAGTGGTGATACTCTAAGATAGGCTCTATCTCCAACTTCATAAGTGACTTCTCTACGCTTAGGATCTGCGTAGCTTTTCTGTCGGGACTGTGCTATCTTCAATCTGTCTTTAACTAATTTGACTTTCTCTTCGGCTTCTTTGATAAGATCCGGTCCAAATAGACTTCTTTCTCCCACACCATTCCATTGCAATGGGGTGGTACACTTTCTTCCGTAGAGAAACTCAAATGGTGCCATCCCAATGCTGGCTTGATAGCTGTTATTGTAAGAGAACTCTGCGTAAGGCAGACTTTCATCCCAACTTGCTCCATAGTCTAGGGCACATGCCCTCAACATGTCTTCAAGAATTTGATTAGTCCTTTCTGTTTGTCCATCGGTTTGAGGATGAAAAGCGGTGCTGAATTCCAACCTCGTTCCCAATGATTCATGAAGCTGTCTCCAAAAATGAGAAGTGAACTGGGTTCCTCTATCAGACACAATACTCTTAGGCACATCGTGAAGGCATACAATTCTACTCATGTAGATTTTAGCTAACTTGGCACTTGTATAAGTTGTTTTCATGGGTATAAAATGAGACACTTTAGTTAGGCGATCCACTACTACCCATATGGAATCATACCCTGACCTAGTCCTTGGTAATCCGGTAATGAAATCCATACCAATCTTGTCCCACTTCCAATCAGGAATAGGTAGTGGTTGAAGCAAACCTGCTGGTTTCTGATGCTCCGCTTTTACTCTACTACACACATCACACAAAGCAATATGCTCGGCGATGTCCCTTTTGAGATTGTTCCACCAAAATCTTTCTTTCATGTCCATGTACATTTTGGTGTTTCCCGGGTGAATAGAATACGGAGAGTTGTGGGCTTCTTGCAGAATCAATTTCCTCAACTCCGGATCTTGTGGAACACAAATACGTTTCCCATGCCATAAGGTACCTTGTTCGTCTTCATGGAAACTTTTGGCTTTTCCTTGGCTAATCCTTTCCTTAATCTCTTCGATTTCTTTATCAGTCTTCTGGGCTTCTTTGATCTTATCCAACAGAGTGGGTTGAACATCCAAAGACATGAGATGTCCTTCAGGTACAATCTCCAATCTGATTTTTCTGAATTCGGCACACAAATCATCTGGCAATTCCCCTTTAGTAAGGCCGTTCACAAAAGTCTTACGACTTAGAGCATCCGCCACAACATTTGCTTTACCGGGGTGGTATTGCAAACTTAAGTCATAATCCTTGATAAGCTCTAACCATCTTCTTTGTCTCATATTGATTTCCTTCTGGGTGAAGATATACTTCAAACTTTTATGATCCGTGAACACTTCACAACGCTTTCCCAAAAGGTAGTGTCTCCATGTTTTGAGTGCATGGACAACAGAGGCTAACTCTAAATCATGTGTAGGGTAGTTTACTTCATGAGTTTTGAGTTGTCTCGAGGCGTAAGCCACAACTTTACCGCCTTGCATAAGTACGGCACCTAATCCCTGATGAGAAGCATCACAATATACTTGGAAATCCTTTTCCAAATCAGGCAGACACAATACTGGTGCTGACACAAGTCTCTTCTTTAATTCCTGAAAGCTGAGTTCACAACCTTCAGACCAAGCAAACTTCTTGTCTTTCTTTAATAATTCAGTCATTGGCTTAGCAATCTTTGAAAAAATTTCAATGAACCTTCTGTAGTAACCCGCTAAGCCAAGGAAACTACGAACCTCTTTCACGTTTTTAGGAGGTTCCCATTCAGTCACAGCTGAAACTTTAGCAGGATCAACTGCTACACCATCCTTTGTCATAACATGACCAAGAAAGCCAACCTCTTCCAACCAGAACTCACACTTGCTGAATTTGGCATAAAGTTTATGCTCCCTCAGTTTCTCAAGTATCAAACGTAAGTGTCTTTCATGTTATTCTTTGCTCTTGGAGTAGATTAAGATGTCATCGATGAAAACGACAACAAACTTGTTAAGGAATTCCATGAACACTTTGTTCATCATATTCATGAAGTATGCTGGAGCGTTGGTTAAACCAAAAGGCATCACGGTGTACTCATACAATCCATACCTGGTGGTGAATGCTGTTTTAGGTATGTCTTGTTCTCTTATCTTGAGTTGGAAATAGCCTGATCGAAGATCAATCTTCGAGAACACACATGCTCCTTCTAGCTGATCAAACAAGTCGTTGATTCTTGGCAAAGGGTATTTGTTCTTGATAGTTACCTCGTTGAGAGAACGGTAGTCTATGCATAACCTTTGACTTCTATCCTTCTTCTCTACAAATAAAACTGGAGCTCCCCAAGATGAGGAACTCAGCTGGATGAATCCTTTCTGCAACTGTTCTCCAAGTTGTTTCTTGAGCTCTTTCAGTTCATCAACCGACATTTTATATGGTCTCTTTGCTCTTGGTCCAGAACCTGGTACCAAATCTATCAGAAACTCCACATCTCTATCTGGTGGCATTCCCGGTAACTCTTCCGGAAACACATCCGGATACTCACATACAATTGGCACACTGTCCATGCTAACCCCCTTAAGAGAATTTAGCTTACTTCCTTTAGATTCAAAGTTGGACTTGAATTTAATCCGCTTTCCTTCCGGGGTTGTGAGTGTAACCGTACGATTGGCACAATCTAGTACTCCTTCATACTTATCCATCCAATCCATTCCCAAAATTACATCCAATCCTTGGGAATTTAGGATTATCAGGCTCACTGGAAACTTATGCTTTCCAAACTCTATGACTAAGTCATGACATCCTGAATTCACTATCATTTCTCCACCAGGAGAACTTACTCTTATAGGACACCCAATAGTTTCTACCGGTAGTTAATTTCTTTCAACAAATGCTCTTGATATGAATGAATGAGATGCACCAGTATCAAAGAGTACAAATGCTGGAATAGAATTGAGTCTGAACTTACCAGCAACAGCATCAGGCTCTTCATAGACCTCCTCCACATTGATGTGGTTAACCTGTCCTTTTTGAAAAGGATTGGGCTTGCTAGGTCCTTCAACTTTCTTTTCAGGGCACTCATTTGCATAATGCCCCAGCTTCTTGCATTTGAAGCATTCAACCTGACTGATGTCTCTCTTAGCAGATTGACTTCCACTTCCACTTCCATTGCCACTATGGTGGCTCTTATGTCCACTCTTGTGGTTCTTGTACTTATCATTGTCATGACTGCGATGATGCTTGTTGTCATGACGGTTGTGGTTGTGGTGCTTGTTGAATTTCCCATGCTTGTGGGATCCTGAGCTTCCACTGTCATCAAGGTGAGATCGTTTGTGAGACGCTCCCGAGCTGTGCTTATCGGAGTGCTTTCTCTTTCTACTCTCCACCTGCTCCATTTTGCTCTCCAAAATAGCAGCCTTGTCACACAGAGACTGATAAGTTGGAACATATGCCACAGACAATTGCAGGTTTAGCTCATCATTTAAGCCTTCTAGAAATTTTTCCTTCCTCTTGGCTTCAGTGTCAACTTCATCCGGTGCGTAGCGCGCCAGATTGTTGAACTCTTCAATGTATTCAGCCACGCTACGGTGGAGCTGCCTCAGATTATGGAACTCTTTCTTTTTCAGGCTCATTATTCCTGACGATATGTGAGCAGTGCGAAAACCATCTTCAAAAAATGGCCCAAGTCACTTCATCAATAGGGGTAGTGATCTGAAAATTGTCCCACCAAGTGGCGGCTGGCCCTTCCAGCAGATGTGCTGCAAATCTGACTTTTTCAGCATCCGTGCAGCCCACGGTCACTAAGTCTTTGTTTACAGAACGTAGCCAATCATTGGCCACCATGGGATCAGTTGTCCCCGAAAACTTAGCTGGTCTCAACCTCAAGAATCTGGTAAGCATGTCAAATCCCGGAGGGTTGTTGTTGTTGTTGTTATTGGGGTTGTTGTTGTTGTTCTGATTCTGGATGAATGTTGTCATCATTTGCATAAGCTGTGTTTGAGCAGTCATCATTTGCTGCATTTCAGGGGTGATGTTGTTGGGGTTGGGGTTTGCACGACGGGGAGGCATCTGTGGTTTGTTCACATAGAGATAAGAATGAGATACCCATAGATGTTTTTCATGCACATTACATCACATAAGCAATCACAAGCATGCAACAAAGTAAAAGATCAACAACAAGATAATAAGTTCACAGGGTAGAACACACAAGTAGCAAGCCATCCACATGTCGGATGGTCCAATAACAAGTTCACAAATAACAAGTATGATAATGAAAGATAAACGAGTAATCAAGTCTACTCATCAGCATCAATCTCCTCCTCGACAAATGTAAGACCTGCATTCTCCATCGCGGTCTTGTTCTCCTCAATAGTAGTGGTCAAGGACTCAATCTTGGCCTTGAGAGCCCTCTTCTGGGAATGAAGCCTCTCAATCACCGTCTGCTGCTGCTCTAGCTCGAAGTCCTTGGACTGCAGTTCCTCGGTCATATCCCGAATCTTCTTGTTCCTATCCTGGACACGCTTCTCCTGACTCTTGAACTTCCTGTCCTGGGTCTCGAACTTCGTCTCCATTTCCTTGACTATCTCATCCTGCTGCGCGAAGAGCTTGTCCTTCTCGCGAAGTTGCACCTGGAGCTCGTCGTTACTGAGCATGACATTGGTCCTGTCAGTATCCACGTGCCTAATGAGAGACTCTAAGTCCTGGAAGTACAGGCGTATCGGCTCTGCTGCGTCCCTCGAGTCGTCCTCGAAGTCGATAGACTCTTCGTCATCATCACGCCTTCTGAAGACGTGGAAGTGGGTGCCTCTAACCTGTCGGGAGTGTCGTCCTAGCAGACGTCCTATCAGGTCCTGCATAACTACCTCCATGCCTCTCTCCCTGTCATCGTGCATAAGCTTGAAGACGATGGCCTCCGTAGTAGGCTCTGTCGGGCGTCCTGGCTAGTTCACCTTGAAGCCCTAGAGGTCCTTCCTCTCGAACTTGGTGAGTGGGTGCACCATGATGGTGGGAAGAGGGAGATTGAGCAAGGTAGTAAGCTCAACAATATGAGGACCAAAGCGACTAGTCTGGAACTCCTCAACAGTGCTGATGGTAATAGGCATCTATTTATAAGATAGAAAAGTTAGATCAACACAACTTAAGATAAACAAAAGACAAAACACCACATACATAGTCATGGAAAACAAAACACACGAGTCATGCATACATGAAGTCATTACATCAATCGAGATTCACTCTTATTCTAAGACAACATTTTGGAACATAGGGTGATAGGTGGTGGTCCAACTAACGTAGTACGTTCAATCCTATCTCACTGGATCTGTTGGCTAACACAATGTTCCTAGAAGCAATTAGCCTATCTTGCTCACATGACTCCATCACTAAGTCTATTATGTCTCCTCTTAAGGTTTGGTTGGTATCTTCCAACTCTTGAGTATGTTCCTTCTCTTTCTTCAAGTCTTTTTGGAGATTGAGCATTCTGCACTTGACTCTTGCACTTAGTTCTTTGATGGTCCTCCAAGCTGCTTCTCTTGCTGACTCAAAGAATGTGGTGTGCACCACAGTGTTGGTGTACATGCAGAATCCTTTTTCCTTGTGGTTGTATTCCTTGTTTTTATACAAGTGAAGTTGTACCCACCAGTACTCAACTCCTTCATCCATCACTGGAAAGCCTTTGTACACAGCTGCACCATGTATCTCCATTGCCACCATGAGGTCCTTGAGAATATTGGGGAACTCTGTCTCACACTCTAAGGTCATGGTCATGATTGGTCCTTTCCTTATGGCTTCATTGATGGAGTTCATCTACAAATAGAGATGAGAAAGAAGATTAGAAAAGTTTACGAGAAGAATAGACAAGTGTAGAAGTAGTTGAATTTTTTTTCCTTAGTGGTTTCCAATCCTAGGGTCATAATCCTACAGGCAACACAGTGCTCTGATACCATCTATTAGACCCCTCCCTTATAAAGGAAAAGGATTCCTATGATTGCAATGCTAGTCCCTGGATCAATGCTAGCATCCACAGTTTAAGATGAAGTACACAGATACAAAGGTCATTTATTACATCCATTCCAGAGATAAAACATAGTCTTTTACAACTCAGGGCCATAGGCCTAATACAAGAGTTTTGGAATAAGTAAATAACACAAGTCTTCATCTTCATGTGCCACAGGCAAGCATGTTGAGTGTAGACTCATGACACCTAATCATCATCAGAATAACCTGCAACATCACAAGTTACAGCCATAGTGGGTCAATACTTTGAAATAGTATTGGCAAGTGATACCTTAGGAAATTTTAAGTGGACTAAATTACTATATGCAATTTGGCTAAGTGTAGCTTGGCTTGCTTTGCTTTAAAATAGGTTTTTCCTATTAGTTGAATTCTCTAAGTTTTTCTTTGTCAAAAACTTTTCCCAAGAAACCACCAATAGACATTGGGGTCCTTCACCCTTGTTCACCCACAAGTTTTTCTTAGAAGTTGGAGTGATGAGATTCTTGATAGCTTCCATGTCTTGATGCTCAAGTTTTCCATTGCCATGGACTTGGCTAAGTACTTAGATTTTCCATCTGCAGAGGTTGTGCACTTTCCCCACCAGACTTGGTTTCCCAAGACAGGACCTTTCAGAAGCCTTCCCTTAGCCAAATGGACGCGTTCCAACCTATCAATCCCACTACCACCAACTGTCCAAGTGACTAAGTTCTAGCAACCTATATGATCAAGGCAGAGCCCATATTGCCAAGTGGCTGCACTATAAGCTTCTCAACACTTGGCCTCCAAAATCCCTTTGTGCCTGGGTGGCATACCACAAGTGAGATACACAAGGTAAACCCTATCCAATGGGCCTTGTGTAACCACTCAACCAAAAACCACCATTCAAGTCCCATTCCACCCAGGAGTTATATTTGACTTAGTTGTTTTATTAAGAAAAACATAAGTCCAAAGACTTAGAAATATTTTCATCATAGCATGTATATATACTTTAGCAACCCTTGGTTGCTACTGGCTAGGCTAAGCATGGCATAGTAACTTAACTTAGGAAATTTCCTAGCATTTCTAGCAATTCTACAACTACTTAGGATTTCCCAACATAGCATTTGGCAAAAAGTAACATGCAAGACTTAGCAAAATATTTCTAATGCTTAAACAAAATATAGGTATGAGGATAACCATGAAGTACCACTTGCCTTGGTAATGGGGAGAGTAGCACTCTTCACAATCACAGTCACTAGCAAAATCTACACAAAAATTTGTAGCACAAAATTACACACATTTCATATACAAACAAAAATATGAATGCATGCATGCAAGAAAATGCTAAGTGTTGATTTTTGAAAACTCCACCAAGCAAGTGCATGATACAGAAACATAACCAAGTCAAAAAGCTTGCTAACTAAACTTATTTAGCACTAAAACAATTTACTAAACAAAATCTATACTCAAAATGGTCCTAAACAAGTTTCTGCATAAAGAGTCATTTTAACAGAAACTTTTTACTGAACACATTGCAGATTCAGAAAGGGCTTGACTCACTGATTCCAATGGTATAAAGTTTGCAAAAATCTAACGTGGGAATCAAAAGTTATAGCCATTTGAAATTTGGTTCTAAATCTGATTTGAATTCTGTTTTTAAATCTAACCCTAGCCACGCGTCACGTTTCTATTGGCGCGTACCGGTTCGGCCGGATCGAGCTCTGCGGGCCATAGGATCTAAGTAAGATCTGGCGGCTCAGATGCGCGCTTACCTCTTCGCTCACGTTCTAATCTCAGCCGCAGGATCTGCATCTAACGCTCCTAATCGTTCTGACCAAACACGAGCGGCGCTAGCGGCGGCGACTGGCGGCGGCGCGTCTGACAGCGGCGGCGCTGGCGTTCTAGGTCGCGCGAGAGTGGGGGAAGTGGCTTACCAGAACCGCGGTGGCGTGCTGAAGCTCAAGGTGGCGTTGGCTCGGGAAGGGGCGCACTGGCACGGTCTCAGGGGCTCGTCGGAGTTGCGGGCGACGTCTGTCGCTTGCAGTCGTGGTTGCTGCCGAGGCTTGGCGTCGCCCTAGCACGAACCAGAGGCATCAGGAGTTGCGCAAGATGCAGGCGAACAAACTCGCGTGAAGGAGGGGGCAAGGGGCGCTCGGGTTTTAATTTAATTGGTCGCCGGAGTCTATCGGCGGTGCAAGTGGTTTCGGTCGTGAACGGAAACGACGACCTGGGTCACGAGCAGGCAAAAGAAAGGCGTTAGTGTATGCGCAAGGTCAAGCTGGGCATCATCGTTTGAACCAGAGAGGGGGCGATCGAGGCTCACCGGAATCGGTCGCCGGAGTCGTCGGTACTACGGGGCTTCGAGAGCAAATGCGCGTAGCCTGGTGGCGGAGTGAGCGAGGAGAGTGGGGGGAAATGCTCGCGGTGTAGAGGGGATTAAATAGGCCCAGGCGCGACAGGAAACGCCTGTGGAATTAAGGCCAATTACGCCGCGCCATTACCGGCCTTGACAGCAGCCGCGACGTGGTCGCGGGCGCGGTTTGGGGAAGACGAGGGCGACGTGGAGAGGGCCCGCTCGTCAGCGAAATAAGCAAAAGGGAGTGGGGTCCAGGCGTCAGTGACTGCGTGGGTGCGCTCGCGCGTGTGAGAGGGAGAGGAATGGCCCGGGTGGGCTAGCTGGACCTGTTCTGATGCTAGGCCAGATTGGTGGCGCCTGGCCTTTTTCTTTTGTTTACTCCTTTTATTTTTCTATTTCGATTTTCTGAATAGGTTTTCAAATGAATTCAAGTTTCATTTGACTTCAAATCGTCTTGAGGTTTTTGCAGTGGTGTAATGGTCTCAAAAATAGGTCAAAACCCAAGTGGATACTTAGTAAAGGCTTGGTCAAACTTGGGGAACAAATAATCAGGGACTTGCATCTGATTTGCAAATATTTGAAAAATGGTTTTTGGAAACCATTTCCAAACAGTAGACTTTGGCTTAAATTCTACACACAAACCTTTCAACAAAGAAAGCACACAATCAAGGTTCCTAAATATTCCACTTTCAAAAAGGGGGTGGCCACTTGATTTAAATCTGCTCACATAAAATCATAGCACTAAGTGCTTCTGTTTTTCTGAAATGGGTTTGAAATTGATCTCAATTCTATATGCATGCATGAATGATATGCAATCTTTGAAATCATGATTTTAGGGATGTTACACCCCTCTACTTCTGGTACCACGCCGTCGTGCTGCCGGAATCACGAGGAGAGTGCTACAACCTTCGCTGCCTGCTAGAATAAGGGAGAGGAAGGTCTTCATCGAGTACTGAACGTGTGACCGACTACGGGAGCGCTGCCGGAACGCAGCGCCGGAAGGATCGTCTACGCGATCTTGAGATCGGCAAGAGTACGACTACATCATCCACGAGAATCCGCTCTCGTTAAACACTTTGGAATCTTCGAGGGTGAGTTATTCCATCGACTCATTGCTAAAATCTAGTAGATAGATCTTGGCTTGTTTGTTTGTATGCGGTAGAAATTTTTTGTTTTCCATGCTATGAACCCCTTCAGTGGTATCAGAGCCGTGTCTATATGTAGATCTATTGCATGAGTAGAACACAATGGTCATTGTGGGCGGTGGTGCTTTTATTATCAATTGCTTCTTGTGTACTTTGCATCTTGCGGTATGATGGGATGAAGCGGCCCGGGCTAACCTTACATGACATCGTTCATGAGACTTGCTCCACGCTCAACATGCAACTTGTATTGCATAAGTGGCTTTGCGGGTGTCTGTCTCTCCCATTATAGTATAGATCCAATTTACAACAGACACTTGATAGTTCAAACATCAACGTTGTGGTTCTTGTTCGTAAGTTAGATCGACACTTATTGAAAGCCCCAAACCACGTAAAATATGCAAAGAAATTAGAGGTGTCTAACTTTGTTTTGCAGGGGTGTGCTGTGATGTGATATGGCCATGATTGTGATCATATTTGATGTATGCAATGTTCCTTATTGTAAGTTGGCAAGCGGCAGGAGCCATATGGTTGTCTTTAATTTCTGTTAAGACCCGCGTGTCTATTCAAAGTAGTTGTAATAGTTGAAGCTGGTGGACGACAATCATGGAGCAGCGTCATTGACCTTGATGCAATGCCGGTGATGATGGAGATCATGTTCGTGCTTGAAGATGGAGATCGGAAGCAAAAAGAAGAAAGGTCATATCATATCACATATTATGAATTGCATGTGATGTTAACCCTTTATGCATCTTGTATTGCTTAGTTAATGACGGTAGCATTATAAGATGATCCCTCATGCACAGGAATTTCAAGTTCTAAAGTGTTCATCCTTAGTAAGCATCGTTGCTAAAGCCTGTTGTTTCGAAGAACCACGTGATGATCGGGTGTGTTAGATTCTGCAAGTGTATACAACGTGAGCAAGCCAGATTTGCTCATGCGGAAGCTAAGGTTTGATCTTGACGAGCCTAGCATGTATAGACATGGTCTCAGAACACGGATCACCGAAAGGTAAAGCATGAATCATATAGTAGATATGATGAACATGTCGATTGTTCGCCATTGAAGCTACATCAACTCTCGTGATGATCGGTTTTGATGTGGTGGATTTGGTTCGTGTGATCACTAAAACAATGTGAGGGATATTGTTTTGAGTGGGAGTTCACCTAGATTAATTTAACTATTAATTAGAACTCAATTTGTCATAAACTTAGTCTAAAGTATTGCAAATATGTTGTAGATCAATGGCGGCCCCTACCATCAATTTTAATGCGTTCCTAGAGAAAGAAAAGTTGAAAAACAATGGAAGGAACTTCGCAGATTGGTTCCGCTATTTGAGGATTGTCCTCAATGCTGGTAATCTGACCTATGTGCTGGATGCACCGCTGGGTGACCTGCCTGCAGCTGATGCTACCGATGAAGTAAAGAATTTTTACCTCGCTCGAAAGACTCAGTACTCCACAGTTCAGTGTGCTATCTTGTATGGTTTAGAATCGGAGCTTCAGAAAAGGTTTGAGAATTCAGACCCACATGATATTGTCCGTGAACTCAAACTGATATTTGAGACTCACGCGGCAGTTGAGAGCTATGAGGCTTCTGAAAAGTTCTTTAACTGCAAGATGGAAGAGGGCAGCTTTGTCAGTGAGCATGTGCTTAAGATGTCTGGGCACGCAAACAAACTCCAAAGCTTGGGTATAGTGATTCCTAATGCTTTGGGGATTTACCGTGTCCTCCAATCACTACCACCAAGTTACAAGAACTTTGTGATGAACTACAATATGCAAAGCATGAACAAGCAGTTGCCAGAACTCTTCTCCATGTTAAAATCTGCAGAAGTGGAGATCAAGAAAGAGCACCAAGTGTTGATGGTCAATAAGACCACCAAATTCAAGAAAGGCAAGTCTAAGCAAAAGGGACACTTCAAGAAGGGTGGTAAGAAAGTTACCGCACCGACGAAGAAGACCAAGGCTTGACCTAAGCCTGATACTGAGTGCTTTTACTGCAAGGGAGAAGGTCACTAGAAGCGGAATTGCCCAAAGTACTTGGCGGATTTGAAGAACGGCAACATCAAGAAGAAAGGTATATCCGATATACATGTTATTGATGTGTATCTCACTAGTACTCGTAGTAGTACCTAGGTATTTGATACTGGTTCGGTTGCTCATATTTGTAACTCGAAACAGGTACTGCAGAATAAATGGAAGCTAGCGAAGAACAAGGTGACGATGCACGTAGGAAATGGATCAAAGGTTGATGTGATCGCGGTCGGCAAGCTACCTCTTCATCTACCATCGGGATTAGTTTTATACTTAAATAATTGTTATTTGGTGCCTGCGTTAAGCATGGACATTATATCGGGATCTTGTTTATTGCGAGACGGTTACTTGTTTAAATCCGACAATAATGGTTGTTCGATTTATATGAGTAATATGTTTTATGCACATGCACCTTTGATAGATGGTCTATTCTTATTGAATCTCGATAGTGGAAATACACATATTAATAACATTGAAGCTAAACGTTTGAAATCGAGCGATAATTCGACCTATATGTGGCACTGTCGTCTTGGTCACATTGGAGTGAAGCGTATGAAGAAACTCCATTCCGATGGACTTCTTGAATCACTTGATTTCGAATCACTTGAAAGATGCGAAGCATGTCTGATGGGTAAAATGACTAAGACTCCATTTTCTGGTATGATGGAGCGAGCTACGGACTTATTGGAAATCATACATACCGATGTGTGTGGTCCAATGAGTGTAGCATCGCGCGGTGGTTATCGTTATGTTCTTACCTTCACGGATGACTTGAGTAGATATGGGTATATCTATTTCATGAAACATAAATCTGAAACTTTCGAGAAGTTTAAGGAATTTCAAAGTGAGGTAGAGAATCAACGGAACAAGAAGATTAAATTTCTACGTTCTGATCGTGGAGGTGAATATCTAAGTTACGAGTTTAGCGAGCATTTGAAGAAATGCGGAATACTTTCACAATTGACAACGCCGGGAACACCACGGCGTAATGGTGTGTCCGAACATCATAATCGAACTCTCTTAGATATGGTTCGTTCTTTGATGTTACTTACAGATTTACCGCTATCATTTTGGGGTTATGCATTGGAAACATCCGCATTCACTTTAAATAGGGCACCATCTAAATCCGTTGAAACGACACCGTATGAATTATGGTTTGGGAAGAAACCTAAATTGTCGTTCCTTAAAGTTTGGGGTTGCGAAGCATATGTAAAGAAGTTACAGCCGGACAAGCTTGAACCCAAAGCGGAAAAATGCGTCTTCATAGGATACCCAAAGGAAACTATTGGGTATACCTTATATCATAGATCCAAAGGCAAAATCTTCGTTGCCAAGAATGGATCCTTTCTAGAGAAGGAATTTCTCTCGAAAGAAGTGACTGGAAGGAAAGTAGAACTCGACGAGGTTGTCGAACCTTCTCTTGAACTTGCGAGTAGCGCAGCATCGGAAGAAGTTCCTGTGATGCCTGCACCAATAAGAGAGGAAGCTAATGATGATGATCATGAAACTTCGATTGTAGTTGCTACAGAACCTCGCAGGTCAACGAGAACTCGTACCACTCCTGATTGGTATGATCCCGTTATGAGTGTCATTTTGGTGGACAACACCGATGACCCTGCGACATATGAGGAAGCGATGATGAGCCCAGATTCCAATAAATGGAAAGAAGCCATGAAATCCGAGATTGGATCCATGTACGAAAACCAAGTATGGACTTTGGTGGACTTACCGGATGGCCGGAAGGCTGTCGAGAACAAATGGATTTTCAAGAAGAAAACAGATGCTGATGGTAATGTTACTGTCTATAAAGCTCGACTTGTCGCAAAAGGGTTTTGACAAATTCAAGGAGTTGACTACGATGAGACTTTCTCACCAGTAGCGAAGCTAAAGTCTGTGAGGATTTTGTTAGCAATCGCTGCATATTATGATTATGAGATATGGCAGATGGATGTCAAAACAGCGTTCCTCAATGGAGACATTGATGAAGAGTTGTATATGATGCAACCCAAAGGTTTTGTCGATCCTAAAGATGCTAACAAGGTATGCAAACTTCAACGGTCCATATATGGATTGAAGCAAGCATCCCGAAGTTGGAATCAACGTTTTGATAAGGTGATCAAAAGTTTTGGTTTTATACAAACTTATGGAGAAGCTTGTATTTACAAGAAAGTGAGTGGGAGCTCTATAGCATTCTTAATACTATATGTAGATGACATATTGTTGATTGGGAATGATGTAGACCTTCTTAATAGTGTCAAGGAATATTTGAATAATAGTTTTTCAATGAAAGATCTTGGCGAAGCAGCTTACATATTAGGCATAAAGATTTATAGAGATAGATCGAGACGCCTAATATCATTGTCACAAAGTACATATTTGGACAAAGTTCTAAAGAGGTTTGGAATGGAAGATAGCAAGAAAGGGTTCTTGCCCATGTTGCCCAATACGACCTTGAGTAAAACTCAAAGTCCAGCAACGGCAGAAGATAGAGAAAGGATGAGTAAGACTGCCGATGCCTCAGCCATAGGATCTCTAATGTATGCCATGCTATGTACTAGACTCGACATTGCATATGCTGTTAGTTTGACTAGCAGATATCAAAGTGATCCAGGAGTGGATCATTGGACAACGGTCAAAAACATCCTTAAGTACTTGATAAGAACTAAGGATATGGTTCTTTCTTATGGAGGTGATGAACAACTCATTGTTAATGGTTACACCGATGCTAGTTGGAACACCGATCTGGATGATTCTAAATCTCAATCCGGATACGTATTTACTTTGAATGGTGCAGCAGTTAGCTGGAGGAGTGCAAAGCAAAGCGTTGTGGCGAGATCTTCAACTGAATCGGAATACATAGCTGCTTCGGAGGCTTCACAAGAAGCGATATGGATGAAGGAGTTCATTACAGAGCTCGGTGTGGTTCCAAGTGCGCTGGACCCAATGTCTATCTCCTGTGATAACATGGGCGCCATAGCCAATGCGCAAGAACCAAGGTCACACAAGAAGCTGAAGCACATAAAGCTACGTTTTCACGCTATTCTAGAACATGTCCAAGATGGTGATATAAAGATTTGCAAAGTACACACATATCTGAATGTGGCAGATCCGTTGACTAAACCTCTCCCGAGGGCAAAACATGACCAACACCAAACTGCCATGGGTGTTCGGTATATTACCATGTAATCTAGATTAGTTGACTAATCTAGATTGTTGGAGATATGCCCTTGAGGCAATAATGAATGTAGTTATTATTATATCTTTGTGTTTATGATAAATGTTTACATTCATGCTATAATAGTATTAACAAGGAAACATTAATACTTGTGTGATTTGTAAACTAAATTAGAGTCCCTAGTAAAGCCTCTTTATAATACTAGCTTGTTGGTTAATAAATGATTGTAGTTTACCTATCATGAACATTGAGATGTTATTAACAACAAGATCATATCGTTAGGAGAATGATATGATGGACATACTCCTATAGATAAGCATAGCATAAAGATCAAGTCATTTTAATAGTTCAATTGCTATATGCTTTCTGATACATAGTAACCTAATTCCTTCGACCATGAGATCATGCATATCACCATCACCGGAAGGATGCTATGATGACATCAAACACCACACCGTAACTGGGTGGTTATAAAGGTGGCATTGAGTGTTCGGAAAGTATTGGTTGAGACACATGGATCAAGAGTGGGATTTGTCCATCGATATGACGGATAGATATACTCTGGGCCCTCTCGGTGGAATGTCATCCAATTGGATTGCAAGCATGTGACTAGCTCACAAGGGATCACATATCACGGGAACGAGAAAAGAATACTTATCAGTAACGAGGTTGAACTAGGTATGCAGAGATACCGACGATCAAAACCTCAGATAAGTAAATTATCGTAAGACAAAGGGAAATTGGTATCATATGTAAGTGGTTCATTCAATCACAAAGTAATCGTAGAAATATGTGGGAGCCATATGAATTTCCAGATTCCTCTATTGGTTATTGTTCGGAGAAGTGTCTCGATCATGTCCGCATAATTCACGAACCGTAGGGAGACACACTTAAGGATTCGATGTTGTTGAGTAGTTATGGAATGATGAGTAAGAGACCGAATGTTGTTCTGAGTCTCGGATGGGATCCGGGATATCACGAGTAGATCCGTAATGGTCCGGAGAATAAGATTCATATAAGGAAAGTCATGTTTCGGGGTTGGGGAATGGTTCCGGTGTTTTCATCGGGAATGTTCTAGAAGGTTCCGGAAGGTCCGGCACTCCGGAGGGGAAGGGTACATGAATGTGTCATAAAAATTTGGAATGGTTGCATTATGTACTATGTGTCATCGCTGAGCAAAATAAAGGGATAAATCAAATCCTAGTTTGAAAAGTCAAACGGCAATTTGAAAAGTCAAACGGCAAGTTTATTTGGTGGAGGGAGAGTAGGAAACCTACTTGGGGAGGAAGTCCCTCTCCCTCCACCATCGGCCTTGGAGGCCGAGTTGGGGGAGGACTCCCTCCCCCTTGGCTGCGCCCTCCCACCTATAAAAGGAGGGGCAGGGCTGCCCCTCTAGACCTACACTTTGCACCCTCCAAACCCTAGTCCCAAGACGCCGGCGCCACCACCTCCTGCTGCTGCCACCGCCGCCTAGGGCACCACCAACTCGCCGAGTTGGGGTGAAACCCTAACCCTAGCCGCCTGTTGGGCTCCTCCCTTGGTGCCTATAAACCCTAGATCGCCAAGGCCTCTCTCATAGTCCACCATACTCGCTCCGGCTTAAGGCGAAGCCCTGCGAGATCTCCCCTCTACTTCCGGTACCACGCCGTCGTGCTGCCGGAATCGCGAGGAGAGTGCTACAACCTCCGCTGCCTGCTGGAACAAGGGAGAGGAAGGTCTTCATCGAGTACCGAACGTGTGACCGACTGCGGGAGCGCTGCCGGAACGCAGCGCCGGAAGGATCGTCTACACGATCTTGAGATCGGCAAGAGTACGACTACATCATCCACGAGAATCCGCTCTTGTTAAACACTTTGGAATCTTCGAGGGTGAGTTATTCCATCGACTCGTTGCTACAATCTAGTAGATAGATCTTGGCTTGTTTGTTTGTATGCGGTAGAATTTTTTTGTTTTCCATGCTACGAACCCCTTCAGTTCTGTTGCCACTTGGGAGAAAACAACGGTCTCTTGTTCATGGAACAAGTGGGTTGTTTACCTTACACACTTTGCTTAAAGTAGTTGTCCGTTGCTTGCAACTTAATACTGGAGGGGGTTCGGATGATAACCCAATGGTGGACTTCTAGTCATAGATGCAGTTGGATGGCGGTCTATGTATCTTGTTGTATTGCCCAATCGCATTTCATAGGATCTTTTTGTCTAGTATTGCATTGTTATGCCTTGCTCAGTCCTGTCAATTGCCCTGCTGTAATTTGTTTACCCAGCATGCCATGTTTGTTTATCTAAGGAGAACACCTCTAGTGAACTATGGACCCCGGTCCAATCTTTACCATTGATACATCTTCCACTGTTACTGTTTACTTTTTGCAAACCATCATCACCTTCCACACCATACAGTTTATCTTTTGTTACAGCCCGGTGAGATTGACCACCTCACTATTAGTTGAGGCAAACTCTTGATTTTGTGTTGTGCAGGTTTCCATATTGCTTGCAACACCTTTGAGACGTTTCCTTCCTCCTACTGGTTCGATAACCTCGGTTTCTTACTGAGGGAAAACTTGCTGATGTGCTGCATCATACCTTGCTCTTGGGGTTTCCCGACGAAGCGCTCCGCGTTGACGCAGCGCCATCAAGACTTTTCTCACTGTTGCCGGGGAGGCTAAGGACGTCTTCACAAGGGGAGTCCTCCTCAACCTTTCTCTTTACTTTGTTTTTGGTTTGCTTAGTTTCTTTTGCCTCTTTTTATCAAAAACTCCAAAAAATTAGTTTAGTTTGGTTTGCTTTCTCTTATCAAAAAACACAAAAAAATTAGTTCCTGCCCTAGTTGCTACCATGTCTGGTTTTGGTCCAATCTCTGTGACACCTATGGAAAAGATCTTTACTTTCAAGCAAAAAAGTGAAGGGAGTTTCAAAGAAGCTTGGTCTAGAATATCTGCTTTACAAAGGGAAATTGAGCCTAAGATGAGTCTTAGCTTGGTTATTAATAGTTTCTATCACGGCATTGCTCTTTGTTATAGATATGCTTTGGATGTTGTGGTTGAGAAAGATATTTTTCGATGTACCGAGGATGAAGCTTTTGATGCCATAAAGAAATTGATTGTAATTTATAATATGCCTGGCAAGTCTGATTCCTATTTTATAGACATTTTTGCTAGGTTGAACACTCTTGAGTCGAGTACTGCTGCTTTGAATAGTTGCTATCACACACTTAGGGAGTACATGATTATGTTCCAATAAATTCGGAGCCTTCAAAGTGGTTTCCCACAATCAAAGTCTCTATAAATAGAGCAACTTTTGATGTTCGTTGTGATATCATGTCTGAATTTTGCCTTATGTCTAAAGATATTTATGAGTCTTTAAGTATTTGGGGACTTTCTAAAGGAGGAGAAGAAATATATCTTACCAATAATTCAACTTTATTACCCATTGGAATAGCTAAAGGTGTGTTTACAAAAATCAAAGAGAAAATGGTGTCTACTGATTATCTTGTTATTGAATGTGTAGGCAAATGACAGATTACACTTGGAAGATCCCTACCGAAACAACTTGGATCAATAATAGATGTGGAAAAAGGTATTATGCATTTTGATCCTCCAGTAAGCAATCATATTTTCCCTAAGGAGAAGAAGAAAGTTAAGAAAGGTAGAAGCAAGAGAGTTAATGCTTCTTCATTAGAAAATACTTGATTTCTTGCTTCTTGTGCCTAATTTAAAGGCGTTAAAGAAAAGTACTTGTTGAAAGATTACCCAAGAGTTTTATTGAGTATTCGAAGTTATTACTTCAGTAATGACCTCTCCTTATTCTTTTTGTTTGCATTTTGTGCCAAGAATGACCTCTAATGAGAGGGAAGTAAGATTTGGGGAGTTGCTATCCCAAAGCAGATTTCTGTCCTCCACCATATAAATTTTTGAAGAGTATATGTAAGTCCGATTGAGCTGAAAATTTACGAATAAATCCCCCAATATGTTATATAACTTTCATTAGTTCAACACTTTTTGATTTGAGCAACAGAAGGTTTTCGAAAAAATCGGTTTCTACCTGCTTGTCTGTTTTGACAGATTTCTGCCATTATTTGCATTTGCTTCTTATTGATTCCTTTTTGGGTTCTTTTTGGGAAATTGAGCTTTTTGACGGAGTTGCTACAATAGCTTGTGTTTTTAGTGAAAAGTTTGTCTGTTCTAAAGCTAAACCCAAGGGTATATTATCTTTTGAATACACTAATGTTGCTAATGAAGATTGTGTGAAGTTTTCTATGAAGGAAAAATTTCAGGTGTAGAGAGAGAATGATGTAATGAGATGAAGAATGGATAAATGCTCAAGCTTGGGGATGCCACCCTGGTGTCACCCCAAGAAATATCCAAGAGGTACAAGCATCAAAGCTTGGGGATGCCAAAGGCATGCCCTTCTTCATCAATAAAAATCTCAGGTCTTTCTAGACACTTCGTTTTTATTGTTTCATGCACTGGTGTGTTGTTCTTGGAGCGTCTTAGTTTTTGTTTGCTTTGCTTAGTTTGTTTAGTTTGCTTGAATAAAGTAGTTTGGACCCCCGTTCTTGCTATGTTGTTTCAAATAAGTTGATTGGTGTTGGAAAGGAGTAGAAAGTTCTTGCTTGAAAGTGCAAGAGGAGCTTGCATTGACTGTGACTTAGACTTTAGCATGTCATGCTAGGTGTTGTTTTGACCTTATGCTTAGTGATTATTGCTGTAGCATGACTTCTTCCAAACAATTCGGATTGTTTAGTGTGCCTTGAAGGAATCATGCGTTGTTTTAGCATGCAAAAGTATAGTATTATGGTATTCTCCTTTGATGCTTTGTTTGGGTTGACTTGGCACATGCTCACACCATGTTTTGACTATTAACCAATCACCATAGCCTCTATTATCATTTAGTATTTGACTTGTAGTACCACTCTATGCTTTAATTAGTAATGTTTTGTCGCTTTGCATGATTATGGCCATTATTGCTCTCTTAGTTGGTTTCTCCCAGTCTTTTGCTAGCCTCCGCTTGTATGAGTAAGCTCTACTCATTCTTCCAACTCCCAAGAAACCAAGTTATTCCAAAGTATCCACTATAAATTCCTATGCATGGTGTGTTACACCATTCCATGTATATTCTTGTTTTCATTTATCTTCCAATTAAAAAAGTATTTTGTTATGTGAAAACTTAGTGATTAAAGATCTCACGAACTTGATGGCACACTTTATATTCCTTGCCCCTAACAAACTTGAACCATTGTGTCATCTATGTTGTATATGCTTGCACTTATACGTTGGAATTAGCATAACCATGTTGTCATGGGTAACGTTTTCAACATTGCACTTGTACTTTGTATACAGTTGATATCATGCTCTTTTGTCTATGGATGTCACCGGTGTGAAATAAAAAGGGAGCTTGTAAGTCCATGGAGTTATGTATTTTGTGTTAGAGAAACGCCTGGGCCGCTAGCCTAAGCCATGCCTAATCATGGTGGAAACTTGTAGCATCACCATAATGAGCAATCTGTGAAGCATCTAAATAAAAATCTATGCAAATAGAAAATAAAAAGATCGCTGAGATGCTCATTGTCTTCTTGCCTTGTCATTTTGGTTATGGGATAGCTCATGTACCATGTGCAAGGGATACCCCGTTGGCGGTTCTCTATGATACACATATACTTACTATGACAAGAATTTATAGGTGACTAAAGTTGAGTAGCATGAGGTGCAGCCCTCGTATTCAAAGGACATGAGATTGCCAACTTATACTTTGTCAAGCATATACTCCATAGTTTGTTCACTTTAACCTTAATCACTTCAAGATGCTTATGACAGGGGCAATGAGGGCTGAAAGATAACAAGTACCATAATTTTTGGAAGCTCTTTTTGAAACATGAAATCCCTGCTTCCCTTTATGAAGGGCCTTTCTTCCACTACTATATTGAGTCTCCATTTTCTATCTTTAGGTACTAGTTAAGAGAGCATAGTTGCCATTCTTAGTTCTATGTGTAGTGTCCCAAAACTTATTGATTGATGCATATTATTGATATTGCTTGTTCTTGTGCTATTTATATCTAGTCACTCTTATGAACTTTGAAGGTGTCCTATGCATCTATTTGCTACTCCCTAAGGGACAAGCTGAATGCCACTATGCCATGTTTTCTGTATGTGAAACAAACAAACGTTTTTCAATGCATGTTATTCATGATCTTTGTTTGTAGCCTTTCATGTTGCATGCATAGTTACTTTGTCTTATTGTTAGAACTCCATCTTTCATGTGCATGTTTAGAGTTCTTTGATCCCAGCTTTCAATGCTTGCAAATGGTTTGATCTTGGTTTTGATGGTGCATGTCACCTCAAAAATTATCCTTTTATCACTTACCTACTCGAGGACGAGCAGGAGTTAAGCTTGGGGATGCTTGATACGTCGGAAACGTATCTATAATTTTTGATGTTCCATGCTTGTTTAGTATCTACTTTGCTTTGCTTTGTCCACACTTTGAGGTGATTTTCATATGTTTTCTGGTACTAACCTATTAATAAGTTACCACAGCGTCAGTTGCCTATTTTCTGCTGTTTTTGGTTCCAGAAAAGCTAGTAAGGAAATATTCTTGAAATTGGATGAGACAAAAGCCCCAGGCGCGGC
Organism: Avena sativa; assembly: GCA_916181665.1. NCBI lineage: Eukaryota > Viridiplantae > Streptophyta > Magnoliopsida > Poales > Poaceae > Avena > Avena sativa. The sequence goes on along the minus strand of OV702297.1, from coordinate 385,629,177 downwards.
CTAGGGTGGGCCCACGCCTGGGCAGGGTGTGGGCCCCCTGGCCGCGTCCCAGCCTCGCCTCTTCGCCTATAAGAAGCCATCGATGCCTAAACCCTAAGCACCTAATCAATATTCCACGAAACCATCTATAGTCGCCGCCACCACCATCGTCCCTAGATCGGGGGGATCTGAATCTCTTCCCGGCACCCTGCCGGAGGAGAGATCATCCCGGAGGCCTTCTTCGTCATCATGCCAGCCTCTGGTATGAAGCGTCACCTTGGACTACGGGTCCATGTAGTAGCTAGATGGTTGTATCTCCTCCTTGTGATTTCATGTCTAGATCTTGTGAGCTCCGTTCATGATCAAGATCTCATCTATTTCTAATCATGCATGTTGTGTTTGTGGGGATCTGATGGATATTGAGATTACTATGTTAGATTGATTAATGGTTTTGTCTTATCTATCATGTCTGTGTTGTTTGTGATCTTGCATGCTCTCCGTTGTTAGTAGCTATCTTGGCCAAGTAGTTGCTAGTGACTCCAAGAGGGGGTATATATGCTCGATAGTGGGTTCATGCCTCTATTTAATCACGGGAAGTGACAGAAATCTCTAAGGTTGTAGATGTGTTGTTGCCACTAGGGAGAAAACAACGGTCTCTTGTTCATGGAACAAGTGGATTGTTTACCTTACACACTTTTCTTAAAGCAGTTGTCTGTTGCTTGAAACTTAATACTGGAGGGGGTTCAGATGATAACCTTGTAGGGTTTCGTAGCATGGAAAACAAAAAATTTCTACCGCGTACAAACAAACAAGCCAAGATCTATCTACTAGATTGTAGCAACGAGTCAATGGAATAACTCACCCTCGAAGATTCCAAAGTGTTTAACAAGAGCGGATTCTCGTGGGTGATGTAGTCGTACTCTTCCCGATCTCAAGATCGCATAGACGATCCTTCCGGCGCTGCGTTCCGGCAGCGCTCCCGCAGTCGGTCACACGTTCGGTATTCGACGAAGACCTTCCTCTCCCTTGTTCCAGCAGGCAGCGGAGGTTGTAGCACTCTCCTCGCGATTCCGGCAGCACAACGGCGTGGTACCGGAAGTGGAGGGGAGATCTCGCAGGGCTTCGCCTTAAGCCGGAGCGAGAATGGTGGACTATGAGAGAGCCCTCGACGATCTAGGGTTTAGACACGCCAAGGAGGGGGCTAGGCCGGCGGCTAGGGTTTGACCTTGGCGGCGGCGGCGGTTTGCCCTAGGACGGCGGCGACAGCTGGAGGTGGCGGCGCCGGCGGCTAGGGTTTAGAGGTGGAGGAGTTGTGTGTCTAGGAGGGGAGCCCTGCCCCTCCTTATATAGGTGGAGGGGCCGGCCAAGGGGAGGGGAGTCCCTCCCCAACTCGGCTTGGAGGTGGGCCGGCGGTGGAGGGGAGGAACTCCTCCCCAACTCGGTTTCCACCTCCCTCTCCACTTCCCAAAAAAAATAGCCGTTTGACTTTCAAATTGCCGTTTGACTTTTTCAAACAAGGATTTGATTAAACCCTTTATTTTGTTCAGCGATGACACCAAGTACATGATGCAATCATACCAACTTGATACAACACATTCATGTACCCTTCCCCTCTGGAGTGCCGGACATTCCGGAACCTTCTAGAACATTCCCGATGAAAACACCGGAACCATTCCCCAACTCCGAAATAGGACTTTCCTTATATGAATATTATTCTCCGGACCATTACGGATCTCCTCGTGATATCCCGGATCCCATACGAGACTCCGAACAACATTCGGTCTCTTTCTCATCATTCCATAACTACTCAAACAACGTCGAATCCTTAAGTGTGTCTCCCTACGGTTCGTGAACTATGCGGACATGATCGAGACACTTCTCCGAACAATAACCAATAGAGGAATCTAGAAATTCATATGGCTCCCACATATTTCTACGATTACTTTGCGATCGAATGAACCACTTACATATGATACCAAGTTCCCTTTGTCTCACGATAGTTTACTTATTTGCGGTTATGATCGTCGGTATCTCTGCATACCTAGTTCAACCTCGTTACTGATAAGTACTCTTTTCTCATTCCTGTGATATGTGATCCCTTGTGAGCCAGTCACATGCTTGCAAGCTAATTGGATGACATTTCACCCAGAGGGCCCAGAGTATATCTATCCGTCATATGGATGGACAAACCCCACTCTTGATCCATGTGTCTCAACCAATACTTTCCGAACACTCAATGCCACCTTTATAGCCACCTAGTTACGGTGTGGTGTTTGATGTCATCAAAGCATCCTTCCGGTGAAGGTGATATGCATGATCTCATGGTCGAAGGAATTAGGTTACTATGTATTAGAAAGCATATAGCAATTGAACTATTAAAATGACTTGATCTTTATGCTACGCTTATCTATAGGAGTATGTCCACCATATCATTCTCCTAACGATATGATCTTGTTGTTAATAACATCTCAATGTTCATGATATGGAAACCACAATCATTTATTAACCAACAAGCTAGTATTATAAAGAGGCTTTACTAGGGACTTCAATTTAAGTTTACAAATCACACAAGTATTAATGTTTCCTTGTTAATACTATTATAGCATGAATGTAAACATTTATCATAAACACAAAGATATAATAATAACCATATTTATTATTGCCTCTAGGGCATATCTCCAACAGTCTCCCACTTGCACTAGAGTCATCTAATCCAGATTACATGGTAATATACCGAACACCCATGGCAGTTTGGTGTTGGTCATGTTTTGCTCTCGGGAGAGGTTTAGTCAACGGATGCGCCACATTCAGATCTGTGTGTACTTTGCAAATCTTTATGTCCCCATCTTGGACGTGTTCTCGAATAACGTGAAAACGTAGCTTGATATGCTTCTGCTTCTTGTGTGACCTTGGTTCTTGCGCATTGGCTATGGCGCCCATGTTATCACAGTAGATAGACATTGGGTCCAGCGCACTAGGAACCACACCCAGCTCTGTAATGAACTCTTTCATCCATATTGCTTCTTGTGAAGCCTCCGAAGAAGCCATGTATTCCGATTCAGTTCAAGATCTCGCCACAACGCTTTGCTTTGCACTCCTCCAGCTAACTGATGCACCATTCAAAGTAAATACGTATCCAGATTGTGATTTAGAATCATCCAGATCGGTGTTCCAACTAGCATCGGTGTAACCATTAACAACGAGGTGTTCATCACCTCCATAAGAAAGAACCATATCCTTAGTTCTTCTCAAGTACTTAAGGATGTTTTTGACTGCTGTCCAATGATCCACTCCTGGATCACTTTGATATCTGCTAGTTAAACTAAGAGCATATGCAATGTCGGGTCTAGTACATAGCATGGCATACATTAGAGATCCTATGGCTGAGGCATAGGGAGTCTTACTCATCCTTTCTCTATCTTCTGCCGTTGTCGGACTTTGAGTTTTACTCAAGGTCGTATTGGGCAACATGGGCAAGAACCCTTTCTTGCTATCTTCCATTCCAAACCTCTTTAGAACTTTGTCCAAATATGTACTTTGTGACAATGATATTAGGCGTCTCGATCTATCTCTATAAATCTTTATGCCTAATATGTAAGCTGCTTCGCCAAGATCCTTCATTGAAAAACTATTATTCAAATATTCCTTGACACTATTAAGAAGGTCTACATCATTCCCAATCAACAATATGTCATCTACATATAGTATTAAGAATGCTACAGAGCTCCCACTCACTTTCTTGTAAATACAAGCTTCTCTATAAGTTTGTATAAAACCAAAACTTTTGATTACCTTATCAGAACGTTGATTCCAACTTCGGGATGCTTGCTTCAATCCATAGATGGACCGTTGAAGTTTACATACCTTGTTAGCATCTTTAGGATCGACAAAACCTTTGGGTTGCATCATATACAACTCTTCATCAATGTCTCCATTGAGGAATGTTGTTTTGACATCCATCTGCCATATCTCATAATCATAATATGCAGCGATTGCTAACATAATCCTCACAGACTTTAGCTTCGCTACAGGTGAGAAAGTCTCATCGTAGTCAACTCCTTGAATTTGTCGAAACCCCTTTGCGACAAGTCGAGCTTTATAGACAGTAACATTACCATCAGCATCTGTTTTCTTCTTGAAAATCCATATGTTCTCGACAGCCTTCCGGCCATCCGGTAAGTCCACCAAAGTCCATACTTGGTTTTCGTACATGGATCCAATCTCGGATTTCATGGCTTCTTGCCATTTATTGGAATCTGGGCTCATCATCGCTTCCTCATAAGTCGCAGGGTCATCGGTGTTGTCCACCAGCATGACACTCATAACGGGATCATACCAATCTGGAGTGGTACGATTTCTCGTTGACCTGCGAGGCTCTGTAGCAACTTCAACCGAAGTTTCATGATCATCATCATTAGCTTCCTCTCTTATTGGTGCAGGCACCACAGGAACTTCTTCCGGTGCTGCGCTACTCGCAATTTTGAGAGAAGGTTCGACAACCTCGTCGAGTTCTACTTTCCTTCCAGTCACTTCTTTCGAGAGAAATTCCTTCTCTAGAAAGTATCCATTCTTGGCAACAAAGATTTTGCCTTCGGATCTATGATAGAAGATATACCCAATAGTTTCCTTCGGGTATCCTATGAAGACGCATTTTTCCGCTTTGGGTTCAAGCTTGTCCGGCTGTAACTTCTTTACATAGGCTTCGCATCCCCAAACTTTAAGGAACGACAATCTAGGTTTCTTCCCAAACCATAATTCATACGGTGTCGTTTCAACGGATTTAGATGGTGCCCTATTTAAAGTGAATGCGGCTGTTTCTAATGCATAACCCCAAAATGATAGCGGTAAATCTGTAAGTGACATCATAGAACGAACCATATCTAAGAGAGTTCGATTACGACGTTCGGACACACCATTACGCTGTGGTGTTTCCGGCGATGTCAACTGTGAAAGTATTCCGCATTTCTTCAAATGCTTGCCAAACTCGTAACTTAGATATTCACCTCCACGATCAGAACGTAGAAATTTAATCTTCTTGTTACGTTGATTCTCTACCTCACTTTGAAATTCCTTAAACTTCTCGAAAGTTTCGGACTTATGTTTCATGAAATAGATATACTCATATCTACTCAAGTCATCCATGAAGGTAAGAACATAACGATAACCACCGCGCGATACTACACTCATTGGACCACACACATCGGTATGTATGATTTCCAATAAGTCTGTAGCTCGCTCCATCATACCAGAAAATGGAGTCTTAGTCATTTTACCCATCAGACATGCTTCGCATCTTTCAAGTGATTCAAGAAGTCCATCGGAATGGAGTTTCTTCATACGCTTCACTCCAATGTGACCAAGACGACAGTGCCACATATAGGTCGAGTTATCGCTTGATTTCAAACGTTTAGCCTCAATGTTATTAATATGTGTATTTCCACTATCGAGATTCAATAAGAATAGACCATCTATCAAAGGTGCATGTGCATAAAACATATTACTCATATAAATCGAACAACCATTATTCTCGGACTTAAACAAGTAACCGTCTCGCAATAAACAAGATCCCGATATAATGTTCATGCTTAACGCAGGCACCAAATAACAATTATTTAAGTATAAAACTAATCCCGATGGTAGATGAAGGGGTAGCGTGCCGACCGCGATCACATCAACCTTTGATCCGTTTCCCACGCGCATCGTCACCTCGTTCTTCGCTAGCTTCCGTTTATTCTGCAGCACCTGTTTCGAGTTACAAATATGAGCAACCGAACCAGTATCAAATACCCAGGCACTACTACGAGTACTAGTGATATACACATCAATAACATGTATATCGAATATACCTTTCTTCTTGATGTTGTCGTTCTTCAAATCCGCCAAGTACTTTGGGCAATTCCGCTTCCAGTGACCTTCTCCCTTGCAGTAAAAGCACTCAGTATCAGGCTTAGGTCCAGCCTTGGTCTTCTTCGTCGGCGTGGTAACTTTCTTACCACCCTTCTTAAAGTGTCCCTTTTGATTAGACTTGCCTTTCTTGAATTTGGTGGTCTTATTTACCAACAACACTTGGTCCTCTTTCTTGATCTCCACTTCTGCAGATTTCAACATGGCAAAGAGTTCTGGCAACGTCTTGTTCATGTTCTGCATGTTGTAGTTCATCACAAAGTTCTTGTAACTTGGTGGTAGTGATTGGAGGACACGATAAATCCCCAAAGCATTAGGAATCACTATACCCAAGCTTTGAAGTTTGTTTGCGTGCCCAGACATCTTAAGCACATGCTCACTGACGGAGTTGCCCTCTTCCATCTTGCAGTTAAAGAACTTTTCAGAATCCTCATAGCTTTCAATTGCCGCATGAGTCTCAAAGATCAATTTGAGATCCTCGACAATATCATATGGGTCTGAATTCTCAAACCTTTTCTGAAGCTCCGATTCTAAACCATACAAGATAGCACACTGAACTGTGGAGTACTGAGTCTTCCGAGTGAGGTAAACATTCTTTACTTCATCGGTAGCATCAGCTGCAGGTGGGTCACCCAGCGGTGCATCCAGCACATAGGTCAAATTACCAGCTGTGAGGACAATCCTCAAATTGCGGAACCAATCCGCGAAGTTGCTTCCATTGTTTTTCAACTTTTCTTTCTCTAGGAACGCATTAAAATTGATGGTAGGGGCCGCCATTAATCTACAACATATTTGCAATAGTTTAGACTAAGTTTATGACAAATTGAGTTCTAATTAATAGTTAAATTAATCTAGGTGAACTCCCACTCAAAACAATATCCCTCACATTGTTTTAGTGATCACATGAACCAAATCCACCACATCAACACCGATCATCACGAGAGTTGATATAGTTTCAATGGCGAACAATCGACATGTTCATCATATCTACTATATGATTCATGCTTTACCTTTCGGTGATCCGTGTTCCGAGACCATGTCTGTACATGCTAGGCTCGTCAAGATCAAACCTTAGTTTCCGCATGAGCAAATCTGGCTTGCTGACGTTGTATGCACTTGCAGAATCTAACACACCCGATCATGACGTGGTGCTTCGAAACAGCAAGCTTTAGCAACGGTGCTAACTAAGGGTGAACACTTTATGATTTGAAATTCATGTGCATGAGGGATCATCTTATAATGCTACCGTCGTCTACTAAGCAATACAAGATGCATAAAGGATTAACATCACATGCAATTCATAATATGTGATATGATATGGCCTTTCTTCTTTGTGCTTCCGATCTCCATCTTCAAGCACGAACATGATCTTCATCATCACCGGCATTGCATCAAGGTCAATGACGCTTCTCCATGGTTGTCGTCCACCGGCTTCAACTATTACAACTACTTTGAATAGACACGCGGGTCTTAACATAAATTAAAGACAACCATATGGCTCCTGCCGGTTGCCAACTTACAATAAGGAACATTGCATACATCAAATATAATCACAATCATGGCCATATCACATCACTGCACACCCCTGCAAAACAAAGTTAGACGCCTCTACTTTCTTTGCATGTTTTACGTGGTTTGGGGCTTTCAATAAGTGTCGTTCTAACTTACGAACATGAACCACAACATTGATACTAGTATTGTTAATCACCCGTTGTAAATTGGATCTTAACTATGCTAGGAGAAACAGGCACCCGCAAAGCCACTTATGCAATACAAGTTGCATGTCAAGCGTGGAGCAAGTCTCATGAACGATGTCATGTAAGGTTAGCCCGGGCCGCTTCATCCCAACATCCCGCAAGATGCAAAGTACACAAGAAGCAATCGACAATAAAAGAATCAACGCCCACAATGACCATTGTGTTCTACTCGTGCAACAGATCTACATATAGACACAGCTTTGATACCACTGTAGGGTTTCGTAGCATGGAAAACAAAAAATTTCTACCGCATACAAACAAACAAGCCAAGATCTATCTACTAGATTGTAGCAACGAGTCAATGGAATAACTCACCCTCGAAGATTCCAAAGTGTTTAACAAGAGCGGATTCTCGTGGGTGATGTAGTCGTACTCTTCCCGATCTCAAGATCGCGTAGACGATCCTTCCGGCGCTGTGTTCCGGCAGCGCTCCCGCAGTCGATCACACGTTCGGTATTCGACGAAGACCTTCCTCTCCCTTGTTCCAGCAGGCAGCGGAGGTTGTAGCACTCTCCTCGTGATTCCGGCAGCACAACGGCGTGGTACCGGAAGTGGAGGGGAGATCTCGCAGGGCTTCGCCTTAAGCCAGAGCGAGTATGGTGGACTATGAGAGAGCCCTCGACGATCTAGGGTTTAGACACGCCGAGGAGGGGGCTAGGCCGGTGGCTAGGGTTTGACCTAGGCGGAGGTGGCGGTTTTCCCTAGGATGGCGGCGGCAGCTGGAGGTGGCGGCGCCGGCGGCTAGGGTTTAGAGGTGGAGGAGTTGTGTGTCTAGGAGGGGAGCCCTGCCCCTCCTTATATAGGTGGAGGGGCCGACCAAGGGGAGGGGAGTCCCTCCCCAACTCGGCTTGGAGGTGGGCCGGCGGTGGAGGGGAGGAACTCCTCCCCAACTCGGTTTCCACCTCCCTCTCCACTTCCAAAAAAAATAGCCGTTTGACTTTCAAATTGTCGTTTGACTTTTTCAAACAAGGATTTGATTAAACCCTTTATTTTGTTCAGCGATGACACCAAGTACATGGTGCAATCATACCAACTTGATACAACACATTCATGTACCCTTCCCCTCCGGAGTGCCGGACATTCCGGAACCTTCTAGAACATTCCCGATGAAAACACCGGAACCATTCCCCAACTCTGAAACAGGACTTTCCTTATATGAATCTTATTCTCTGGACCATTCCGGATCTCCTCGTGATATCCCGGATCCCATCCAAGACTCCGAACAACATTCGGTCTCTTTCTCATCATTCCATAACTACTCAAACAACGTTGAATCCTTAAGTGTGTCTCCCTACGGTTCGTGAACTATGCGGACATGATCGAGACACTTCTTCGAACAATAACCAATAGAGGAATCTGGAAATTCATATGGCTCCCACATATTTCTACGATTACTTTGCGATCGAATGAACCACTTACATACGATACCAAGTTCCCTTTGTCTCACGATAGTTTACTTATCCGAGGTTATGATCGTCGGTATCTCTGCATACCTAGTTCAAATTCGTTACTGATAAGTACTCTTTTCTCGTTCCCGTGATATGTGATCCCTTGTGAGCCAGTCACATGCTTGCAAGCTAATTGGATGACATTTCACCGAGAGGGCCTAGAGTATATCTATCCGTCATATGGATGGACAAATCCCACTCTTGATCCATGTGTCTCAACCAATACTTTCCGAACACTCAATGCCACCTTTATAGCCACCCAGTTACGGTGTGGTGTTTGATGTCATCAAAGCATCCTTCCGGTGAAGGTGATATGCATGATCTCATGGTCGAAGGAATTAGGTTACTATGTATTAGAAAGCATATAGCAATTGAACTATTAAAATGACTTGATCTTTATGCTACGCTTATCTATAGGAGTATGTCCACCATATCATTCTCCTAACGATATGATCTTGTTGTTAATAACATCTCAATGTTCATGATATGGAAACCACAATCATTTATTAACCAACAAGCTAGTATTATAAAGAGGCTTTACTAGGGACTTCAATTTAAGTTTACAAATCACACAAGTATTAATGTTTCCTTGTTAATACTATTATAGCATGAACGTAAACATTTATCATAAACACAAAGATATAATAATAACCATATTTATTATTGCCTCTAGGGCATATCTCCAACAAACCCAAAGGTGGACTTCTAGTCATAGATGCAGTTGGATGGCAGTCTATGTATCTTGTTGTATTGCCCAATCGAATCTCATAGGATCTTTTTGTCTAGTATTGCATTGTTATGCCTTGCTCAGTCCTGTCAATTGCCCTGCTGTAATTTGTTTACCCAGCATGCCATGTTTGTTTATCTAAGGAGAACACCTCTAGTGAACTATGGACCCCGGTCTAATCTTTACCATTGATACATCTTCCACTGTTACTGTTTACTTTCTGCAAACCATCATCACCTTCCACACCATACAGTTAATCCTTTGTTACATCAACCGGTGAGATTAACAACCTCACTGTTAGTTGGGGCAAAGTCTTGATTTTGTGTTGTGCAGGTTTCCACATTGCTTGCAACACCTTTGAGACGTTTCCTTCCTCCTACTGGTTCGATAACCTCGGTTTCTTACTGAGGGAAAACTTGCTGCTGTGCTGCATCATACCTTGCTCTTGGGGTTTCCCGACGAAGCGCTCCGCGTTGACGCAGCGCCATCAGTGCTAGCCGGATGTGGATCTATTGATCCTGGGTCTAGTATGGCGCCATCTCTAAGGCCTGATGGCATGGAGGACACCCCTAGTGGGCAGAACTCTCAAGGCTTTGTCCCATCCCGCACCTTCTAGTAGTGCCCGTTCTATCCCCAATAAGGGTACTCCACCCCACAGATACCTTCCTATGAACATCCTTGGAGCTATCAGAGTGTTCATTTGGAATATCAGGGGGTTCAAGAAGGAGGGGCATTGACGTTAGATTAAAGAGTATCTTTGCCAAGAAGATGTTGATATTATGGGCCTCCAAGAGACTATACATAAAGACTTTTCCATTGCCGAACTAGAGGGTTTTAGTCGCCACAAACTTGTGTGGAGCTGCCTCCCGACCAATGGGAACTTGGTGGTAGCCTCCTCGGCGTGAAGGACACCTTAAAGATAGATGTTTGACTACAGGGAGTTCTTTGTGAGTATGGCACTCACCCACAGACAACTAAACCTAAAATGGGAGGTTAGTACTGTCCATGGCCCTGCGTAACATAGGAGATCCCTGAGTTTCTGCTCGAACTCAAATCCAAGGTGGAGCAGAGTGATATCCTGGTTGTCATGGTAGGGGATTTCAATCTCATTTTCTCCCTATTGATAAGAGTTCGGTGAATATGGATCTCCCTTGGATGCGCATGTTTAACGACTACATCGTGGACCTTGCTCTTTGGGCAACAAGATACACTTGGACACACAAGCAACTTAGCCCTGTTCGGAGTGTTCTGGACCAAGTATTCATGTGATTTGAATGGGAGGTTGCCTTCCCTCTATGATCCCCTCGTGCGGTTACCAAGGTTGGCTTCGACCATGTCCCCCTCATCATTTCTTCAGGAGGAGGTCCCCCACCTAAACTAAATTGCTTCCACTTCTAGAATTTTTTGCTCGAGATGCCAGAGTTTAAGGATGCGGTTTGGTTGTAGTGGATGGCCAGGGTCACCTCCCCTCCCCGGGTTTGCAATGCAGTGGATGTCTGGCACCACTGTGCCAAGCTTGTTCGCCAATTCATGTAGGGATGGGGTGAACCTAGGAGCAACCGTGAGACTGCAAAAGGATTTGATCCTCCATGAGATCCATGCCGTGGACCATGAGGCTGATCAAGTGGGTCTCTCAGCTGAGGTTTGGGCACATAGATAATCCCTGGAGACCTCTATTATGGATATTTATATCGGGGAGGAGGCATTTTGGCGACAATGTACTTTCCAAAACTGGACCCTATAAGGGGAATTGAATATAGCCTACCTCCATGCTATTGCCAATAGCCGTCGTAGGAAATGTTCGATCCCTTGCCTCTAGGATGAGGATCATCTACTGGAAGATCCTAAGGATATCTCGTCACATATTTATTCCTTTTATAAGGAATTGTTCTCAGTTGTACCTCGATCCGGCCTCTCGCTAGCTGTGGACCTTTGGCAGGCTAGGGCCACAATTATCATTGATAAAAATGGGGAGCTGACACTACAATTCCTACTAGAAGAGGCCACTATGATGATTAAGTCCATGAAAACCAACTCGACCTCTGGTTCAGATGGTCTCCTTGTGGTTTCTTTCTAGACTTTATGGAATCAACTCCAGCCGGTGATTATGCCTATGTTCTAGGAATTCTACACTAGAAGACTGACGATGTCCCGACTAAACTTTGGAGTGGTTACAATAATCCCCGAAGTTGTGGGGGTCATGGATTTTCATAAATTCAGGCCAATTACAGTGATCAAAGTTATTTAAGTCCTATTTGAAAAAAACTAGCAATCAAGCAGGCTGATTGATCGATCCGATGGACACACACGTATAGCTAGATATTCTCGGCTAGATTGATTCCTAGCAAATTAGCAGCTCACATACGCACACAAGGAAACACAAATCGTTCGACATAGTGAGTTGCTAGAGGCTCATAAACTTTCGTGCCGAGCTATGGTTTAGAGGGGAAAAACTTGGTACATGGACATGGACGGGCTAAGTATTGTTCGATTGGGCCAGGATTCTTTGATTGGGACTGTTGGACAAATAGATAGCGACTATGTGAGGGTTATTTTGGTCCAACTGAAAGAAAACTGACGAAAACCATTTAATGGAACGGTAGTGTCATATAAGGCATCAAAATTTACACAAGTGACAAATAAAAAAGTCAAAATTTTCCAGGGTCATATAAGGAATCATATTTGAGAGTAGTGTTAAATAAGGAATTCTTTCTTTATCTTATGATAGCTTTCTTTCTTGAAATTATTTATTTTGCTATCTCATAGTTGATTATTTTGTTTAGCATAATTTTTTGGTGCACATGGGTGAGCATAGATTATTCAGGTTTTGTGCTTGACAAATTAAACCCTAGTTTTGTTCCACATTTTTTAGAGCGCAAACTGTATTTGTTTTAAATCGCTTATTCACTCCCACTCTCATATATTTTAGTGCACTCTTTTAGTGGAGCTTGATCTATACGATAATACAAAAACCAATACTCTTATCTCTCATATTGTTAATTTTAATCGTGTTATCATCAAACACAAAAGGGAGATTAAAAGTGCATCTATGAAATCCTAGTTGGTTTTTTTGATTAGTGACAAGGATATTATGGAAATAACCATCTTAGTAAGTCTTGAAGGTTTCAGTTCTTATGCTAGTTAGATTTGAGTCGATGGTGACCCCAAAAAATATGAGAAAACTGTTGCCTACCATGAAACTTTGGTTAGTTGGGTTGAAAGTGGGACTTGAATTCTTGCAAATCTCTCAAATAAATTTGTCCAAAATACAACTTGTTTCTCTGTTTTCTTCACAAAATTGGAATACCTACAAAAGTTGGTTGGTACAATTACATAAGTGAGAAAAAAATAAGTGTCAAAATTATCAGGCCATGAAATCAATTTCAATACATCGTCTAATCGTCCAGTGCCTCTGTACGGAGTGTGTATCAGGTACCTTTGGTCTATTCATCTTGCCATGCCATAGAGTTTCCAATATAGGTCCAGGAGAATCAATTGTATTTTTGCGACACCTCTGATTTGGGACTTAACAATTTATGTCTTGTCCGGTTTTGGAGGATGTTCTATTACGGCTGATCCATTAGACCCGAAGCTTTCTTCTTATCCCTTTTGTCTTCTTACGTAGGATGATTTCATCCGAGTGTGTGTAAGGCGTTCCGGGTGAAGTTTCGAGGAGAGAGGGAACTTGTGAGAGATGAAGGCTTTCTAAAACACGACCCTAAACATCCTACTTTAGTACTCTCATCCACTTTGTTCTAATATCTTTGCAATGTGCTTCTAGTGATTCCTTTGAGATACTTTGCAAGGGTTTGGTACCTTTGGATTTGCGCAAGAGACAAAAATATTTTGAAGTATAGAAACGACTTTCCTGCTTGAAAATAGGGGTGGGGGGGAGGGGGGGGGTTGTGTCTATATGAATCAGAGTTTACCTATTGTTTGTGAAGATCTACGAGTAGTGGTCGAACATGGACTTGGTGTCCTCGCTCAGCGAGGGATATATGAGTCTTTGTGCCCTAGTACATTGTGTCAACCCTCCTACAACAAGGATGTAGGATTGCGCCAACAATCTGAACCTATGTTTGCAATCTTTGTCAACATAACTCATTTACTTTGTTCAAGCTACTTTTCTAGAAGTTTACCTTTGTAATTTTTGCATGCCTAGGGTGTTTGCAGGTGGCAAGTACTCCCTCCGTTTAGAAATAGAAGATGTTTTAGAATTGTGAAGAAAATATATCTAGACATCTTTTAGTGTGTAGATTCATTTGAACCTAGACACTAAAAAGTGTCTAGATATGTTTGCTTCACAAACCTAAAACATCTTATATTTCTAAACGGTGGGAGTAGAAATTAACTTGATAAAATGTGTAACCGCTTAATCATTCTCTACTCGATCTTTCATTTTCCCAAGGGAGAAACCCTTTGCTCGTGGCCTTCTTGGAACGGACAATTTAGGTGTAACTTGCATGGTGATTTGTTTGGGCCTCGGTGACAGCTGCAAGAAGATCTAGGTTGTTACTGGTTTTAGTAGTTGGTTTCTCCCGGCGTGTCCGAGGGGTTTCCTGTGCCTCGCCTTCATGGAGTCGGATCTTCCATGGAGGAGCGGCGATGATGACATGAGATGGGTGTGTATCCTTGCGGGGGCTTGGTCAGCACAAAGTAGGTGTTTTTGTCCTGCAATGTTTGCTCCTAGAGTCATATTTGCCTGGTCCCTGACATAGGTGCCCGGTTATTTGGCATGGGCTCTGTCGGTAGTCATCAAAGGTGAAGTCAAAATCGTAGGCTCTAGGAGTAATGAAAATGACTCGATGGCAACCTTGACCATGATATTTCTTCTTAGGTAACCACATGGGTTCATGTCGCCATGTTCAGACAGGCTCCATGACAATTATCGTTTCCCGCCAATTAACCGGGGAATATTCATAATAGTTGATTCAGGCTTTGCCTCCGTTTTGATAAAAGAACGGAGACATTTGCGCTCTTGTTACAAAAAGGCATGTGTTTCTTCTTAAATGGATAAACCACTTAACATGTTCAACACTGGCGGTGCACTGTAATGATTGGTACTACCAGTACTCTAGCCTACTAGTACACTTTAAGGCTGCATCATGACGAACAGAAAGGAGACGAGCCAAAATTAAAAGGCAAAGAGTGAAAGACAGGAAGACCAACCATGCATGCAACAAAGTTGGCCATGAACAATGAAAACTGGCACCGTACTCCAAGCGAGAGAGCAGCACACAGTGCTACTGCTGTAAGTTTTGGCTGAATTCAAATGGTAAACAAGTTTGACTGCATCCTCGCGCGACCACACCGCTTGGGTTTAACCGCCTATCGATCTTTTTTTACGGCATCCGTACATATCGTTCTGTGTGTGTACCATCATGCATGGTGCAGCTAGAGAGCTCAAGTCTGTGCAAAAAAAATAGAGAGCTTAAGTGGAACCATTCATTATTAAGAAAACAAATTTATTATTCCCTCCGATCTAAATTAATGAACTTGTATTAATTTAAATACGGATGTATCTAGCGCTAAAATATATGCAGATACTCTATATATACACAATATCTGAGTCTATTAATTTGAATCAAAGAAAAAAACATCAAAATGGAAACATAACCATAAGAAAAATGGTCTCAATCATCCGGCTACGATCGAGGCGAGACCCCCTTGCGCTTTGAGAGTGGTCTGACTAACACACAGTAGGGCAAGTGGTTGGCCGTCCATCCCCGTCCAGGACAAGTTCTATCGGCCTTGTACGAACCAAAAAACAAAACGTACTGGAAGTCTGAACAAATTGAGAGTGGCGCCTGGTCGATCCGAAGCGGAATTAGCTATCTCTCTATGACAGTACTTTTTTTTGTGTTCCTTGTTCTATATATGTACTACCTGCTTTCAAGTGTTCCTCGTGGTTTCATAAAACAAAATCAGATACTTGCATTAAGATAGCGGGTTTTTTCCAAAACAATTTTTCTTTAACATTGCCAAAACAAAATGAGTGGTTTGGATTTGTCTAGATTCGTATGTATCTAGACACATTTTAGTGCATAGATATATGAACAGAAAGACTAAAACCTTTTGCAGCACAAGGTGCAACAGATACATCTGTTCTAGTAGGGCGATTAAGCAATTGAGAGACGATGATCAGGCTATAGCTAGGGATTCAATTCAATGGAGGGGTCCCTTGCCGGGGAGTCGTCTCCTCTGAATCGATGGATCGGCCGGCCGGCCGACCGATGCATGGACGGATCGACCCGACAGACGTGGTGGCACTGTGTTTGCGTTTGGTAATGCCAAAAGGAATGTGAGGACCCACAGCCAGCCAGAGAACGGGAGAGCGCAATTATTCTCGCACAACTACTGTTGCACACATGCATAAAGGCACGAGGTTGGTCTAGCTAGCTTCATTAGTTTTGCTTAAAACCAAAGGAACCCCGTGGGCGAACAGAATGGGGTCGCGTTACTGCTAATTCATTCTTGCCTTTCATGCTCCGCGTGTCCATGCATCATGCTGCTGTCTCCACCCAGCCCTTGCCTTAACAACTCATCTAGGTCCGGGTTTGGAAAACCTCCAGGATTAGGGTTTAGGGTATATAGAGAGGACCCCAAGGCTCTTGTGAAGGACCAAACTCTTTAGATCTACAGAAGCGCTAGCCATCATCGTCATCATCATCTTCAACAAATATACAAACCGACCTAGTGAACTCCATCCAATTTCGAACACCATTAGATCCGTCGAGTTCAGCATCTAAACTCATAGGGTTTCGTTGTTTGCAATATGTTGTATACAATCCCCCAAATAATAAAATTCAAGGCAGAAATGTGGGTATTACCCGCACAACGGGGCACTTATAAGTTTGGCAGAAGTGATACCCCGTTTGGGGCTCGGGTACGTGTTAATATAGAGGTGGAACAGCCCCACCGTTGCAGCTCATGAGACATATACGTATTGGAGTACTACTCCTCCATATACATGCAATACATGACTTCTAATATAGTTCTAACAGCACTAACATGGATGAATGTCACCACTCGCGGCACCTGTTGATACGAATGTCTACACGACCAAACAAACAAAAACTCTCCCTTGGGCCTTGGCCCCTCTACCCCTTGTCGCCAACCTCTTGTGCGCGTGTACATGATATGTCGTGTTGGTGTGATCCCAATCTGCCATGCAGCAAATTCCATGTAAGTGCCATACAATTTTTTTTGCAATGTTTGCGCTGCGTTGTATGGTGATGGTGTATGAGTCATTACATATGTTTATATTTACTCTATGGATATCCATAAATAGCTTGATATTCAACTAGTATGGGCAAAAAATACCCAAACTCTTGCCCTCATGGGTGGACCCAGATAAGTACATGGGTGTATGTACACCCATTATTTTTTAGATAAGAGAAAATTTGTGCAAAAGTAAAACAATTTTTTTACTAAAACATAGCTCAAAACACTGAGTTGGCTTTATAATTATTTATGAAAACTCTAATATACTAACTCTGTACACCCAAATAAAATTGCTTGCATCCACCAATGCTTACCCTAACACCCAAACAAAATTGCTTGCATCCACCAATGCTTACCCTAACATTGATCTAACTAAGCATCCAAACTTTTAATAAAGAGGGTTGTGTGCATCCTTTAGATACAGAGGCCGGGGTACACCCCCATTTCGAAGAAAAAAAACCGTGCAACATTGGCACGGTTATTTTGGAAATAAAGACTAAAGCTAATGCAGTAGCTGTTTAGTGGCTACTACTCGTGTTTTTTTTTTTTGAAGCTGGACAATAGGTTTCCCCACTGGATATATTTAAATTTTAGGAAAGTAGTGTTACAAGTTACAAGGAATGGAGATAGAGAGAGAAGCTCCAAAACCCAACAAGAGAAAATAAAGACCATCAGCTTAAAAAATGACACGACTTTCAGAACTGGACCTAAGTGAAGTTCTGAACCCAATTATTCAGACCCGAATAAGCCTTCCTCTTTGCCTTGAACAACAGGTGTTGCATCTCTTGCTTAAGTAGCCGCTTGGATCTGTGGAGATTAGGGGTAACCCCTTTAAAGATGAAGTCATTTCTGCTGCACCAGATTACCCAACAGACAAAGAGTGATAATTTTCAGAGAAAAAGGCTGATTGATACACTACCCAACAGTTTGCTACTACTCATGTTACGGTGCTACTAGTAGCATAACTGATTCCTTGTTAAACATGAAAACAGGAGGGAAATGATAACCAATCATACCATAAGGCAGAATTGAACCAGCCGACGGAACATGCATGCATCACCTCGTTCCAACACATCCGAGTAGACGCAAGCAGGGACACATGCATGGAGACAACGAGAGTGTGAGCTAGTGTGTGTGTGACTACATATATAGCAACGACGGTGATCTGGACCGATCGAGAAGATATGGTTAGCTAGCTGTGACTTGTACTGTATTGTCATCCTCAAAGGAATAGTACACTAAAATGCAACTGGAGTGATCAGCATCAAACATGCTACGGCGTCGCTGCTAGACTCCTCCGCCCTTGACGTCGAGCGTGACGTGGACACTCTACCTAACGTGGCGCCGTACGTCTCAAACTGGATACGTGTATCTCCGTAGAGGGCCGCTTGTCGTTGATCTAGGGTGTGGACCGATACGAATACTCTGTCCTGGCCTGCTCGACCTACTAGATCGATCATGCAATGATGCAAACGGATGATGCATGGGCCGGCAGCCGCATCTATCACACTCCCTCAATGGATCGATCGGAACGTACGTTTCGATCGTGCCAAACTGCCGACGAGCCGTACGTACACGCTGAACAGAAGTACAAAATCGCGCTGAATTAAATGGGCGCGTATATTTTCTCGAAGAAGGGGGGGAATGGGCACACACATATACGGTCCACATGCATGATGCATGCCCATACGTATACGCTCGTGTGTGTAAATATATGCACAAAGGGAACAGAACGTATGGAACGGTTCGTGATCCCTGAAGGCAGAGAGCCGGTAGCAAAGACTAAAAGACAATCTGTGGGTCTCATTTCGATCGGCCAAGCACGATTTTCAACTTTTGGAGAACGTACTTCATACTACCTGGCTTCCATGCATGCAGCCACGATCGATCTGGCCGCTTTTTATGATCACAAAAAAGGCAGCACGCAATTAACGCAAGTGGATCGACGAAGAATATATACACACAAAAAGCAGACGCCAATCGCTTGCTCAGACTCTCTCCCTAAACAAACATCTCCCTTCTCCAAAAGCGTTCAGATTCAGCGAGAAGCTAGCTTTGCGCGGGGCATGTGCACGGTTCATGGCGCGCGGTGGCCGGGCGTCCGTACGCGCCCGCCAGGCTTTGTTTAACGGAGCGGCCACGGAATGGGGCGGTGATGGGAGAGAGAGAACTGTGACTGTGATCGATCATCGATCGATCGATAGAAATCACGCACACATGCGAGCCAACGGCCGGGCAACTGCGACCATGATTCCATCATGCGGCACACACGCATCTTCATCATTACTCGAGCTGATCGATCCACGGTGATCGATCGGACCCCTTTATTCCCGAGAGATCCTGTCTTATGCATATGCCTTTGGCAAAATACTATTGAGGAGGAGGAGGGAGTGGTGTTGAAGCAGCAAAGTGGCATGCATGCATGCTTTGGCACATGCAAGGACTGTGGTCCTGGCAACAGTTTAGTGTGTACATACATGCCCATTATCGTAGCTAGCTGCTTCACTGTTACAACACACACTCACTCACATACATACATGCTTGGCACACTGCACGTAGCGTGGAGTGTTCTCTAGTGCATGCTAGCTGCTAGCAAACAGCAGGAAGAAATTGTCCCACATATATGGCAATGGCATGGCACAAGATCCTTGCCTAATGGGTGCATACTTCCCCTCGGATGGAAAACCTTGTTATTTTTTGTAAATTAAACATAATCCTAATGGGTTCGCACGTTTCTGTCCCTGTCTTCCCCTGCTTTTGGGTGGTGTAACTACATCGGGGTTTTGACCTCAGGGCGGAACAACTAACCCGAGCTCTCGCGACCCGCACTCCTCTCTCCCTCCCTTTCTCCAGCCCCTCCCTCCCCTATTCTCCGCCGCTGTCGTAGGCGTGTGGCACCGTCCTAAGGCCGGGTGACCCCAGTGGTAGCGGAACCCCTGGCTCTCCTCTCTTGGCGATGGGCGGGCACGGATCTCCGGCTCCAGGAGGTGCAGCAAGGCGGCGCGAGGTCCAGCACAACTGTGGGGATCTCGTCGGTGACCGGGTGGCTACAGGGTGCTATGGTACTGCCGGTTGGTGGCAGGGCAGGAAGTGACAAAGCCCATTCGACCCGGATCTGGGACCCTTTGGGCCCCATTTGGGCCGGGCTGGCTGGCTGGTAGGTCCTCTCGTGGTGGTGATGCCTCCTGGCTATGGAGATGGTGAGTCACCGATCCAGGGTGGTGGCGCCACCTAGCTGGCCTGCTGCAACATGGCGATGGGGACTTTACGAACCCGATATGTGCTTGACCGGGCCCCTTGGGGGCCTGGTGTGCCCTAGTTGTCATGTACAGTCAGCTACCACGATAGTGGTATAGGCCGTTCCCTCCCATTCCGCAGTGGTGCTGCCATCCCCACTCTTGCTATGCTCTCAACATTCATCCTCTAGGCCTGTCGATGATGATCACGGTGAGTTGATGAGGTTGAAATCAAGACCGTGATGGCGCATGTTGGTGGGCGAAGTTGGGTGGAGTTCTAGGGAGCATCTAGGGTTGTAGTTTTTTGGGGGCTGGGAGATATGACATCGGCTCGTATGGCACCGATATGGTGACGCCTGCGGTGCCGCCATCCCTTCATGAAGGGCGTCGGGTACCATTTCCCCACTTACCTCAGCGTTGCAGGAGAAACCCTAGGACTTGTCCGGACAGCAGAGTCGTGGTCGTCGCTTTCCTTCTTGAAGGTGTTGCTTGATACGAGGCGGTCCAAAGTACTAGGAGCATGGTGGTACAACTTCGGAGGGCGCAACGGTTGCGGGTCATACTTGTTTTCGTCGATCTGCCGGTGTTGGCATTCTTTTCTCTTTTCTTTCTCTTGGTTTTTCTTTTGTACTTGATTGTACTGTTTCTCTTAGCAGTAATCTTGATGTTGTGGTTGCTCTATTAATATAGCGGGATGGAAGGCTGTCTCAAGGTCTTCCATGTTTTTCCGGTTGTCATTTACTCATGAATACTTGGTTCCAACAGGTAGAGAAATGATGGGTTCTCTCGGCTAGCTGTTACTATTTGTAGAGAAGTACTATCAACACTGGCAAGGGAGATCAGCATGGACATACAGCAGGTTTCATGCATGCATCACGATATCTGTGTAATGACACCGTTTCTCGTACCGGCTGCACTCTGGGCTGGGTTTTGCTTTTGGCTAGGTCGGTGGTATGGTAGCACATCGATCAGGCTTTTGTGTACTGGCAACGATGGGCCTACAAACACTGTAGGAGGGGAGCCAGCTTGATGCAATGGAGACAGACAAGAATATGATACAGACCCCTATGGCTCCTTTCTTTATGGTACTCCTACACCGAGGACCACAAAGTTGCGTGGTCTACAAAGTTGAATTGTCAGGGCACGGAAAGAGATGGTGAATAGTTCCGGAAATACCCTCATGGCAGAACTTTTATTTCTGATTTACCACGCCATGATAATATTGTCATGACCACACCAAATGCAGTAGTAGCTACGGATGAGTATGTGTACAATTGTTTTACCTGTATACCAATAGTACTCCAAGTTGATTGCAGTTATGTTTTAGAAGAATACGGCCTTATTTTATTATGCAGTACGTATTGCAAACTACACTAATAACTACACTTCCCTATGTTTTATATTTGTGAGTAGAATAAGAACAATTGTACAGATACTCATCCGTAAAAAAAAAGAACAATGTAGGGATCTTCAGGAAACGTTACCTACAAAACCTAAAAACATAACTACATAAAGAACATTTCCCCTAATATGGTAAGGAATCTTTGAATACATGGATATTGTTGTACCAATATGGCAATATTTCAATGATATCATAAAGCCGCCAACATGGGTCAAGCTCGAACATGCGTTGGAGCTCCCAAGCTAGGTCTAAGGGTGGGAAAAATGATATTGCGGCTTCACTTGTTTGAGCTTAGTTCAAATTTGTACTAAACTAGAAATTAGATTTAGATTTGTCAAAGGAAATGAACTAGTTCTCACTAGCCGGTTTCCTACGGTGTCAGTTTTGCACACCCCTAGCTAGGCCCATTGAGTCATACTCGCCTAGATATCTAAGGGTGTGTTTGGTTTGTGCCCAAGATTGCCCCACCAAATATTTGGCTAGCCAAAATTTTAGTTGAGCCTTTGCTTGCCCACAAGTTGGCCAACATTGGCTAAAAAATTGAACTAGAGTTGGTAGTGGAGCATTGGCATGCCAAAAAATTGGCAGCAATCCAAACAAGAGCCAACCTTTTGATCATGACCAAAATATTGGTAAGGTACACTTTGGCCACAATCCAAACACACCCTAAATGTCACCACTTCCTTTTCTCCATACAACTTATCCCCCATTTTTTGTTCACCTAGTGTCCAACTTAGCATTTCATATTGAGTTGAACAAGGAACCACGATAGTTTCATAATACTACACAATATTACCTCAACTTGAGAAAAAAGCTCCCTATGGTCACCACTATGATTATCTCCATCAACCAATCGGCCTCAATATTTCTATATGTTCTAACATGATTTTTTATATTATGTGGATAAGAGAGGGAGACGAAAGAGGGTATGAGTTTTATTATATGGGAAGCAACTTTGGTATCTTATATCAAGACACTAGTAACAAGAAAATG
This sequence comes from Avena sativa, assembly GCA_916181665.1. Classification (NCBI taxonomy): domain Eukaryota; kingdom Viridiplantae; phylum Streptophyta; class Magnoliopsida; order Poales; family Poaceae; genus Avena; species Avena sativa. The sequence goes on along the minus strand of OV702297.1, from coordinate 385,606,507 downwards.
CTTGTTAAAGATACCCTTTATACTAGAACACCTAACTTGTCGGATCTTCCCTCGCTTATCAACTATAAACACTTCATATATCATAGTCTAAAACAAGCCTTAGTAAAGACCTAATTGAGAGCTTGTTGTTATAGTTCAGTTGAGGTAGTCTGATTTGTCTTCAGTAATTTCCTAGTAAAGATTAATTTGTTGTAGATGCTCAACCTAAGATCTAATGTTGCATTCCTTGATCTCTTCCCTCCCCATCAATAAGTAAAGCCAAATTTGATTGTGGGAGTAACAACGCCATCTTAAGTATGGACCTTAGCATGCTTATACTTGTGCACATCCAATGGAAGAACCTTTATACGGACATAGTGAGTCGTGCCCCCTCTCCCTTACTCTGTAAAATTTGCTAAGAACCCCCTTTGTTGTTAGGTTAAATTTCAAAAGATTACTTCAAGGTTAAGCATAGTTTTTTCTTGGCCCCTTCAACTCACCTCAGTCTCCCTCAACAAACTTCACCAAACGTAGTGTACATCCATTCACATTGTTGGGAATATGCATTAGAATTGTGCCCCAATAAATGTGTCTGCTTTTTAGTCTCCATAGAAAAGAAAAGACATTGTATTTGCATAGAGAAGATTCTGGAAGCCAAACACCCATGTGGCCAAAATCTCATCCAGTGGACCACTTCCATGGACGGCGGATTTTGGAAACCTAATTATTAGGACACCTTTCTAAAACCTTGCAAAAAAGCATAGAAACGAGAGTGCTACAACATAAGTCTCTAGTTGTAGCATTCTTGTTTTATTATTTTCATGAAACTTAGTAATTTATCATATTATTTTAAAGAACTTGAGATGAGAAAGTACCGACTTGATAAGTTTTCCGTGTTTCCTTTTTTTTAGAATTTTAAGCTAAAAATGTGTTTTTTTTGCTAATTTCTATACAATATAGGTGCATCGGAACCTAGGTTCATACTTATCCTGTTTTTTCCATAGGCATGGCTGGGTCAATTAGTAACTTTATATTTTTTGCACTTGTTATCACTTAAATGTTGTTGCAAAGGATAATTTGTGTTACCCGCAAAAAAAATTGTGTTTCTGCCAGGTGTTTACTTGGAGCCTCCGTGTGTTATGTTTTGCTTGCCAGTAAACTGACATTTTATGTTCCCACTAATCCTGTATGTGGTTAGGTTTTAGATAAATATCAAAAGGAAAATCATTCCGGCAGGTTTGGTCGTACGGAGAAAATCATTCCGTGGTTGATTTCCAATTAGACGGCAGTCTCGCCTCTGTTCCACGTGGTGGCCGTACCACTTGTCAATGTTGCCGCGGGACAGTGCCGGCACAGACCGCGGCGTACGCACTGCACAGGAACAGCCCGCCCGCGACCCGGCAGCGAGCGAGAGAGCATCATAGAGCATTTTCCCCTGGTTTGGTAAGAAATCTATGAATATGTGGATATTGTAGTACCAAGAAAGAAATATTTCAGTGACAACATAGAGCCTCCAACATGGTTCAAGCTCGCTCATGCGTTGGAGCTCGCAAGGTAGATCTAAGGGTGGGCCAAAATGTGTCACGGTTTCACCGGTTTGAGCTTAGTTCAGATTTTATACTAAGCTAGAAATGAGATTTAGATTTGTGAAAAGAAAATGAACTAGCTGTGACTAGCCGCTTTCAATGGTTTCCTACAGTGTCAGTTTTGCACACCCCTAGCTAGGTCCATTGAGTCATACTCACCTATGTCTAAATGTGACCACTTACTTTTCTCCATACAACTTATATTCCCCATTTTGGTTCACCTAGTGTTCAAATCAGCATTTCATCTTGAGTTGAGCACAAGGAACCACATTAGTTTCATAATACTACACAATATTACCTCAACTTAAGAAAAAAAACCTTATGGTCACCATTATGATTATCTCCATCAATAGACCTCAACATATTATAGGTTATCACATACTTTTTATGTGATGTTGATAAGAGAGGGAGACGAAAGAGGGTATGGGTTTTATTATATGGGGAACAACTTTGGGATCTTATATCAATACACTAGTAACAAGCAAATGCTTGTTAAAGATACCTTGATACTAGAACACCTAATTTGTCGGATCTGCCCTTGCTCATCAACTATAAAAAACTTCTATATTCCTTATGAACAGAAAACTTCTATATATCATAGTATAAAACAAGCCTTACTAAAGATCTATTTGGGATCTTTCTATAGTTCAGTTGAGGTAGTTTGTTTTGTCTTGATTAATTTCCTAGTAAGGACTAATTTGTTGTAGATCCTCAATCTAATATCCAATGTTGCATTCCTTGATCTCTTCCCTCTCCATCACCAAGTCTAGCCAACATTGATTACAAGAGCAACAAAGCCATCTTAAGTATGTACCTCACCATGCATATAGTTGTGTGCATCCAATGGGAGAACCTTTATAGGGCCATAGTGAGTCGTCCCCCTCCCCCTTACTCTATAAGATTCCCTAATGATAGGTCAAATTTTAAAAGATTACTTAAAGGTTAAGCATAGTTTTCTTCTTGGTCCCTTCAACTCACCTCGGCCTCCCTCCACAATCTTCACCAAACTTATTTTGCATCCCTTCAGAACTTAATAAATCATTGTGGGGAACATGCATCTGAATTTTGGATATATATTGCCCCACAAATGTGTCTTTTTAGTCTCCATAGAAAAGCAAAGCCATTGTATTTGCATGGAGAAGATTTCAGTAACCCAGACACCCATGTTGCCAGAATCTCGGGGAGTTTTAGGAACCTAATTAAACTAGGGTCCTTTCTAAAATCTTGCAAAAAAGCATAGAAATGAGAATGCTACAACATAAGTCTCTGGTTGTAGCATTCTAGTTTTATTATTTTCATGAAACTTAGTAAATTATCATATTATTTTACAAGAACTTGATGAGAAAGTTTCGACTTGATAAGTTTGTCCATGAATTCTTTGTTTATCGGGATTTTCCCTATAAATAAATTTTTTTTGCTAATTTTTAGACAATCTATATGCACCGGAACCTAGATTCATTCTTACCCCGTTTTTGTCATAGGCATGGCTGGGGTCAAATTAGTAATTTTGTGTTTCGCACTTGTTGGCACTTTGACGTTGTTGCAAAGGATAAATTTTTGTGTTTTCACCTGGTGCCTCTCTGTGTTATGCTTTGCTGGCGGTAAACCCACATTTTATGATCCCAACAAACCTCTGTGTGGTTAGGTTTTGGATAAATATCAAAAGGAAAATCATTCCGGCAGGTTTGGTCGTACGGAGAAAATCATTCCGTGGTTGACTTCCAATTAGACGGCAGTCTCGCCTGTGTTCCACGTGGTGGCCGTACCACTTGTCAATGTTGCCGCGGGACAGTGCCGGCACAGACCGCGACGTACTCACTGTACGGGAACAGCCCGCCCGCGACCTGGCAGCGAGAGCATCGTACTACTCAGAATCAGAACTACTGGATCGGCGCAGCGGGACATTCAGGCAGCGCTAGCGACGCCCGGCACGCCGGCCGCGCTCCAATTCCCAACGCGTTTCTTGCCGGCCCTGGGCACGCACCGGGCGGCCCCGGCTCCGGCGGACGTACCGCCGCTGCGCGCGAACCGGCCAGCCAGTAGGTCGCTGCGGCGTGTGGCAGGCGCGGCGGGCCGGCCGTGTCAGGTCGTAGCCGCGCGCTGACAGGTACCACGCCGAGGCATTCATTCAGTGCCTCCGCGCGCGCTGCGCCGCCGCGCGTGGGGTGCCGGCTGCCGCTCTGCGCGTGCCTGGCTCGATTTGCTGTAGCCATTGCTAGGTTTAACTCGTTCCTGGACGCGCGCAGGCAGGCAGGCAGGCACTGCGCCGTGCCAAACGAGAGCGCGTGTGGGTGTGGCGGTAGTGCCTGCCTGCCTGTGCGTGGGTGCCTAGCGAGCGCTCATAAGGCACAGATGTACATGGTGCACGGTACCTGTGACCGACCTGCATGCCCTGCACTGCATTCATCTGGATCGGCGCGCGGTCTCTTGTACGCTCAGGTGCCTAGACGACCGACACTGTTGCATGCAGTCAATCACACACAAGCAGTTGATTTTCTCCCTAATTGATAAGGATCAGTGGATCTCTTACCTAACTGAGCGACTCGTTCAACTGAAAGGAGAGTCTCGTCCTTGGCCCTAGAAAGGAAGTAGAGCATCCATTAATAACGCCATTGCCCAACTGGCGAAGCTTTCGCAGCATGCATGTGCTCCTCTCCGCTTATTACTGTACTAGTACTACTCTTGACCGTCCCCTAGCTTATTAGCCCTGCGTGCGAAGCCTTTTGTCCTCACTCACTCATCCATGCATCCCGCGCGCGGAGAAAGAAAGGGCCATGCCATGCCATGCAGCCGTGTAAAGCGTATCGTCTTTTTGTTCGCTTTAACTTTTTCCCAACTCGCTCTGCATCTCTCTCGCATTCAGCGCCTGCTAACTTGTTGTACGTGCTCGTTCACGTGATGCCGCGACAGCTACACGTGCCGTGCGCACTAGCCGCGAGTGCGCCGAGGGCCCGGACGATCGGGAGGACTGAGGAGTACTGGCTGGCTGGCTTCTCCCTCGGAGGCTCGGAATCGGATACGGGGAATCGCGAAGCATGCATGCGCAAATTTGAAGCGACGGCTTTCACGCACCCGATCTGTGGCCTGCACGACTGCACGTGCGCGTGAGCCACTCACCGAGGGATTCCGGCAGAGGATTTGTCCTGACCGCGGCGTACCGCATTGATGCAACCGGCTGGCCGGTTGTCGCGTACGTACGTGCAGGTGCAGGGTTAGCGCGCGCAGTGTGTCCCTGGTCGATACTGATAAACACAAAACGAGAAGCTAGCAACAACGCTAGGCGGCTACTGCGGCTTACGGATTCTCGGCCGGTCAGTTGAGATGACCATATGGAGCTACATGTGGATCAATCTGAGCAACTTTATCCCCCAGGTCGATCGAGTTTACGGTCGTGGTGGCCCCTGGAACCTTATCGTTTCGAGCCTTTGACCAACTCTCATTCTTCCCGTTTTCAAGCCAAGCGGCATCGATGTTCTATAGTAGCGTCACCGGCTAGATCCCCATGCCCTCCTCCGTACCGATGGCGTGAGCCTGTCGCCGCCTGCGACCTGCAGCCGCCATCGCCCGCCCATGTAGCTCCCGCCGCCGCCCTCCCTGCAACCATCGTGCCGTCGCCGCCCTCCCCTTAGCTCACGCTGCAACTATCGCAACCGGCACGCCGTCGCAGGCGCCCTGCAGCCTGTGTGTCGCCGCCCTCCATTGTAGATCACCGGAAGCCGCTGTAAACCTCCAGCCCAGCAAACACGTTCCTGCCGATCTCCACCCTGGCAAGCACGTCCATGCCGCCGGGATGGAGCCAACCACCATGGCTTCCGGCCAGCTCGAGGGGAGGGCTCGCTGGCGCCTAGTGTTCTATCATTTTTCGCATTAAGAAATTTTTGCTACAATGGCTCTTTTAATTTGCCACATAGAATAATTTTGTTTGCTACATGTTTTATGGATTTTGCATCATATGAACAAAATTTTGCTATCTTAGCATATTATTTTTGCTATATATTCTTTTTTTTTGCTACTTTCGTATAATTTTTTTGCTACAACCAATCTCTACGGTTTTACTACGAGATCTCCGGCAGGATTCTCGGGCGATGTCTCCGGCGATGTCTTCTTTGCTACATTAGAAAAAACATTTTGCTACAATCGTTTCATGTCTTTTGCTATAATAGCGTATTTTTTTTGCTACAAGGTCTCTGGCAACGTTTATTCCGGCGAGTCTCCGGTGAGGCCGGGTTTGCTACATTAGCATAACTTTTTTGCTACACGGTCGCCGGCAAGGTCTCTGTCAAAATCTCCGGCGAGGTCCAGTCTGTTTTTCTATTTTCTGAGCCGAACCGTTTTCTGCTACATGTAGCAAAAGCGGGACTATTTGTAGCAAAAATGAATATGTTTATAGCAAAAGCGGGATTTGGAGGCTTTTGGGAGACACGTGTCAGCGGGGGGATCCGGGGGATTTTGAAAAATTATCCTCCGGAAGACGCGTAGTACTCATCGTCTCCGGTTTCATTTAAAATTAAACCGATAAAACAAAGCATTCCGAACCGTTTTTTTCACGGAACCACACCCTCACTCCCTCCCAAACTTTCATCTAGATGACTAAATCTACCTGATTGCAGAAACCGCAGTACCACATACATGTTTCTTCGAAATTTTACCATCAAAAACCAAAACAAGCACCGGTATATTTTATCTACCAAAGGAGACCTACAACAGAGCTTTATTAATTAGCCACACCAAAATAGAAACTTCATCTCCTCGCTTCTTCAACCCGCTCCAATGCGTTTCCTCCACGGTGCCCACCCATGTTGGACTCTGAATGCTTCCATTGCCACCTTAGACAGTAGTTGTGCCACGATAACTTGAGGATACACGCGTTTGGTTTCTGTAAACGAGACCTATATGTGATCCAATAAGATAACTTGCACACAATACTGCAAGGATTCTTAGGGTACACTTTATCAAAAACAATCGCATTTACTGGTCATCCAAATGGTCCATATCAACGCTGCCACCCTAGCCGCTATCATAGACCTAACCTCATTAGGGAACTTCCACACCCATTGCACAATTTCATCAAACTTCCTAGGAACACTACTTATGCCAAAGGTACACCTAACAATACCCCACAGATACCTGGCTAGGGCACATCCAAAGAACAAGTGATCCGTAGATTCATTATTCTCACAAAAGTAGCACTTAGTCTGTTTGCCTTTCCAGCATCTATGCATAAGAACATCCTTAGTCAAAATACTTTTATGTGCAGCTAACCATAGAAAGATCTTAATCTTCAGAGGTACTCTAACAAACCACAGTTTCTATGAGGCCATTTTATTCGAGACATTTTTAAAGCTAAATACATGGATTGTACAGAAAAAATCCTAGACTTTGTCAAAGTCCACACTACCCTATCCTCCTCATCGGATAGAACCACATCAATACAAATGATTTGCGACTGTATCCACATGGCATCGGTTTCACCCCAAAGCGTTCTTCTAAACCTAATGCAACCCTAGCCCTCCTCAAACACCTTAGCAACACAAAAATTATGGATAAAATTCAAACTATATAGTCCAGAGAACTTACTCAAAAGACATATGTTCATGATATCTAAAACTTCTACACCCAATCCACCCTATTATTTAGGGAGTGAATTCCACTTTTTACCCTCTATTTGTGCATTTGAGACACTAATTACCCCCATTTAGTAGAAGTTGTACCCGAATGTTCTATTTAAGAAAATTCTAAGCATGATTTTATCCTGTTTTAGCATTCAACATGTGTTCTTGGATAATACTGACATGTTAGGACGATGTGTCGCCACAAAATATGTTAAGATCGGAGGACGTCGTCATCGATCATATCTACCCTTCTCTGCACCAAATGTTCTATTCTTTGTTGCCATCTCGATAATTTTGAAGTTCAATCATCACCTCACACCTTGCCCAATAGATATGCATCAGAAAATGAGGGTTTAAAATTTCCAAACATGGTAATTTAGATGAATTTTCACTACATAGGGTAATTAGTGTCACAAATGCACAAGTAAAGGGTAAAAAGCGGAATTCACTCTTATTTAGGCATACATATTTTGTCCCAACTAACTAAATGATACTTTTCTAGATCATCCTCTTCTCGCAGAATAATCTGAACAACTAGCTATAGTTTCAGGACGTTTGGCCGATGTACATGGTGGAGAATTTCTTCCGTTTCATTCCGATGGGTTATGCATGTATATATATGCTGGCAATAGCTTCTCGCTCCGGTAATTCTGATATCATGATGGTGGAGGGGATGATGTTTCCAACATGGAGGACTCCATGGTGGGTCGATCAGTGGTCACTCTATCGGCAATTGTGGACGTGGTGTCGATGCCAACACAGACAGTAGACACCACAGTGATCAACGAACGGCAGGTCCGCGCCAGCCTGACAACAATAATGCTAGACCTATGGGTATTTTCTTACGGACTGGACTTACGGATGGTACGTGTGGTTGACTATAATTCCCCCTTGAAACCAACTGTTTCGAAAATCCCTCCTATGATTGGCCAGTTCGGTTCCACGTCAGTTCGTAAAGAAGTGTCTGTAGATGTAGCATTACTGGTCGACTGCATGGTATAATTTAGCAATATAATGTCGCTGTTGTTGGAGTTGCTGGCCACTTATACTGTGCCATGGATTATGTAGTATACCGACGACTGATCTGATGATTTATGCTTTGACCTAAAGACACACGTAGTGTAGTACTAGTACGTACATGCAGCATACCGCAAAGCTGAAGTGCCTCCAACGGCAACAAGACAGTAGTGCACTGTCGTACCTCCATCGATCGATCATGCAGTCGTGCATTACCTCATTGCTTTTGCACTTTGGCCTTGGACCGGGTTTGTCCCGTCTGGCTACTACGGGACAAAACGACATGGGATACACGTGGCGGGCGTACCACCCCTCCTCCTCCTCCTAGCCTACGTATGTATAGCCCCACCTGTCAGTCATCTCCCGAGGAGAGCGTTTACTTCTAGTTAGGTACCCCATGCATGCATCCATGGACCTCGCTAGGGCTAGCTAGTGGTGGTGGGTAGTGGACACTCCGATCGCAGCGACCGACGGCTCTACCTTGCCCACTGTCCACCGATACCCTGCAAGTGGGCCCCCACCGGTCATATTGCCAGCTCGGGTGATATTCTTCTCCGCCATAACACGACGAGGAGACAAACTAGCTAGCACGAAACATTTGCTGGTGCGTTTCCTGTGCTGCTAGCCTGCTACGCGCAGTACTCGCCACCAATGCAACTTCTCGTCAAGACGACCCACGACTGATCAGGAGTCAGGAGCCTCTTTCTCGTAGGGAGATATATGGAATCAAGGGATGGCGCGCGGAGGCATGCATAGTGATCATATTGCTAAAGAAAATAAAAATGAAAACGATGTTCACTAATAACAAGAATACAAGATGAAGCTACAAATGTAACGGACACGGACGTTTGGAGCGCGGGCGACACGGAGCCCTTTTTTTTTGAGCAATTCAAAACTGCAGTTTGAATTTCCAAACAAAAAAAAATATGGTTTTTTTAAAAGAGTATATATTAATATCACGAAAATACTAATTACACCTAGCCTCTGTAACAACGCATGCCCTAACAGTTTTACGGATGCACACAACCAAGGAAAAGGAATTACAATAAACAAAAGTCCCGCGATCTCTCAAAGCAACGACACTAACACCATCAGGACAATACCAGTAGTCCAACCACTACAATAACAACGTCTTTAAGAAGGAAACATTGCACAAGCGTCATCGTCGTTTGACCAAAGATCATAGGTTTTCACACCGAAGAAATTCCTCGCTCGCAAAACAATGTCATCGACAAGGCACAACCAATTAAGACTAGACCTTAGATTTTCACCCTGCAAGGTAAGACTAGGACCTCATCATATGTTGTCGTCCCCACAAGCAGTGGAGGACGCAGGAAAAAAATTGAGGGTGGGCACGCTTTAGAAAAAATTGCAATAGCCTTTATGCTATAAAAATTTGCCAAATAAATAAAAGAGCGTGGATTCACGGACTAGAGGGGTAGCTATGCACCTGGTAGATGCCTGGCGAAAGAAACTTGACTAAAAGCTGGTCAGACCCGTAATCCACTCCACACCCCACGAAAGCAAAAAATACACGTTCATCACCCATACTATTTATCAACTTGTTCTTCACAAGACTCATAGTATAAAATATTGTTTCAACACTAGTTGTCGTCATGGGTAAGAGCAATATGTCATCCGGACAGCGAATCAACGAAGGCCACGCGCCGACAGGCCACCGCCTGCGCACGCCAAAGACCGAGCCAGCCGACTAGGCCGTCTCCATCGGCGAGGACGCTTTAGTTCTCAAGATGGCGATGAAACGGTCCTTCAACGACGTGCTGCCGGAGCCGGGACGAGGAACATCGACCACATGGTCTTGTACCGTAACTCGGCATGTGAGCGGCGCCCAGCGGCATCGGCATCAGCTAGCCCTAGTAGTATTTCTAAGTTTTTTTAATTCTTTTAGCCTAATGTAGTCAAAATTCGGATGTTCGTGCGAATTTGACGTAATATCGCCTATATTCATCAAAATTTTGCCGAGTTTGTTTGAAATTTGGCCAAATCCAGGAAATCGTCCTGGGAACGCGTGTGAGAAATTGGACGTTCCCAGATCGAAAGTTACATACATCCGATGCTAAATAGCGCCAGATTTTGGCCTAAGAACGCCCAACGAGTGGAGGTGCTCTACATAACACTACACCCGGTTTATTTAAGAACTGTAGTCGCTCTTCATTAATCAATCACCCAGCTACTCTCTGTCCCCTAACTGCCTAACTAGGACAAAAAGATTAGGGGTATCCAAAATTTTCTCTAGAAATCTGGGTGGGCCATGGCCCACCTGTCCCTACCCCTGCGTACGCCCATGCTCACAAGCAGTCGCTTCTGCAAGTCATAGACCACGCAACCAGTTCCTCATCGCCTCAAAGACTCAAATCACCATCGTTGGCCTTATGTTCCTGCTTTCCTGATATTTTCTGCATCTGACTTCACCATGGATTGTCAAATACATGACACATGATGGTAACAAACAGAAGTGACAAGGGTTCGACTCATCAATGCCCATTGTTATGGGCTTGGGTTTTGGATAAGAAGGGAAAGCTGGAGATCACGAAATGGCTAACAGATTCGCAACACAGGGACACGAGGTTTACCCAGGTTCAGGCCCCGGAGGGAAAACCCTACTCATGCTTGTCTATTCTTGATTGATGGCGATGCCGATGATTACAAGGGTGCGTAGATACAATCTGACATGAGGTGTGTTCTAGTGTATGAGGTGAGTTAGATCTGTAGATCTGTTGTGGCGGTGGAGAGAGATTCAGTCGTAGTGTTGGACCCTCCTAGCCTTTATATATGGGGGATTCTAGGTCTCAAGTACCAATACGACTAGGTTACAAGTTGTATTCAAGCTTTAGTCTTGAGCTTTTCATGTCTTGTGCACTGGGCGTCGATATCTTTGTAGGCTTCATACCAGCCAAACCGTCATATGCGTCATGGACCTTGGCAGGTCGTCGAGTGGGCCTTCCGTCAGACCATACTAGGTAGGCTAACATTAGGCACCCGTAGGGCCTACCCATGTCGGAAGCCGTAACCACAACACGACTCGGGCACCAGCCCAGCCGCCATAAGCAGCCGACCTCCACGATCGGATCTCATGCCCAGGGGCAGCCACCGCAGCCACACGACCATGGGCGCCACAATGCCGTTCGCGCGCAGCCGAACGCCAAGAGCTGACATCAGCCACTACCAACAAACTATCGCCATGATCTACTCTCCTTGGACCCTTTGGCGCTAGGCTCACCGCCATCGCGACCAGCGCCGGTGGCAGCGCTGGAGGGATGGTAGATCGGGGATGGGGAGGGGTTGGCAATGAGATCACCCCCGGCAGTGCACTAGCACTACTAGGGAAATTCCCATCCATGGCGCACCAAAAATCACCATCCGTAGCGCACCGGCAGTGCGCCACTAACCATGTGCCGCGACTAATATTTACTCGCAACGCACTGCCTGGTGCCCTACGGGTAAAAAATTTACCCATGGTGCCCCACCCAGTGCGCCACGGGTATGATTTTCGAAAAACAAAAAAATGCAAAAACATCCTCGTTTTGAATTGCAAAAGCAATCGAGTCCGCGCATCGCCGCCGTCATGTCGCCACGCTGGAGCAGGTGGCCGTGGCCGCGACCACAACCTACCACCACAGGGAGGTGCGGGAGGCCGTGATACGTTGGAAACGTATCTATAATTTTTGATACTCCATGCTTGTTTAGTATCTACTTTGATTTACTTGTCTACACTCTGAGGTGCTTTTTACATGTTTTCTGGTACTAACCTATTAACAAGTTGCAACAGTGCCAGATGCCTGTTTTCTGCTATTTTTGGTTTCAGAAAAGTTAGTAAAGAAATATTCTCAGAATTGGACGGGGCGAAGGACAAAGTCAATAACTTTCCGTGGGGAACAAGAAATCCAGAAGAGAGCCCAAGGGGTCGGCTAGAGGGGCCAGACCCCCCCCCCCCCCAAGGCGCGGGTGGGCCCTAGCCCACGCCTGGCTAGGGTTTGGCCGCCCTGGCGGCCGCCTCGGTCTCCCCTTTCGCCTATAAGAAGCCCCCGATGCAGAAACCCTCAGTATCCGATCAATATTTCACGAAACCGTCTGTAGTCGCCGCCACCATCATCCCTAGATCGGGGGGATCTGAAGCTCTTTCCGGCACCCTGCCGGAAGGGAGATCATCCCGGAGGCCTTCTCTCCGGTATGATTTGTGAGTAGTTTCACATTGGACTATGGGTCCATGTAGTAGCTAAATGGTTGTATCTCCTCCTTTGTGCTTTCATGTATAGATCTTGTGAGCTCCGTTCATGATCAAGATCTAATCTATTTGTAATCATGCATGTTGTGTTTACGGGGATCCAATGGATATTGAGATTATTATGTTAGTTTGATTAATGGTTCTATCTTTATGATTCTATTATGTCTGTGTTATTTATGATCTTGCATGCTCTCTGTTCCTAGTGGTTATATTGGCCAAGTAGTTGCTAGTGACTCCAAGAGGGAGTATTTATGCTCGATAGTGGGTTCATGCCTCTAGTTTCCAAGGGAAGTGACAATAATCTCTTCGGTTGTAGATGTGCTGTTGCTACTAGGGATAAAACAACGGTCTCTTGTTCATGGAACATGTGGACTGTTTACCTTAAACACTTTGCTTAAAGCAGTTGTCTGTTTCTTGCAACTTAATACTGGAAAGGGTTCGGATGATAACCTGAAGGTGGACTTCTAGTCATAGATGTAGTTGGATTACGGTCTATGTATATTGTTGTATTGCCCAATCAATCTCATAGGATCTTTCTGGCTTGTAATTGCATTGTTATGCCTTGCTCAGTTCCTGTCAATTGCCTCGCTGTAATTTGTTTACCCTTCATGCCATGTTGTTTATCTAAGGAGTGTTGGAATTATGCCCTAGAGGCAATAATAAAGATGTTATTATTATAATTCTTGTTCATGATAAAGTTTATATTCCATGCTAGAATTGTATTAAGCGGAAATATTAATACTTGTGTGGTTTGTGAACAACACCGTGTCCCTAGTACGCCTCTATGGACTAGCTCATTGATCAATGATGGTTAAGGTTTCCTAACCATAGACATGAGTTGTCAATTGATAATGAGATCATATCATTGGGAGAATGATATGGTGGACAGATCCAAACTAAGCGAAGCAATTAGATCGTATCATTGTGTTCATCTTTGCGAAGCTTTTCCTATGTCAAATATTGTATTCCTTGGACCATGAGATAATACAACTCCCTGGTATCGGAAGAAAGCTTTGAGGTCATCAAACGTCATCCTATGAGAGGGTGATCATAAAGGTGTCTCTCAGGTGATCGGAAAGTATCTGTTGGGTTGTATGTATCGAGATGGGATTTGTCCCTCCCAAGTCGGAGAGATATACTTCGGGCCCACTCGGTAATCGATATCAACACCGCTTGCAAGCATGTGGTTAAGGAGTTGATCACAAAGTGATATTGGATTACGGAACGAGTAAAGTACTTGCTGTGAACGAGATTGAACTAGGTATGACGATACCGACGATCGAATCTCGGGCAGGTAAAATATCGCGAGACGAAGGGAATATATATGGGATTGATTGAATCCTGGCATCGTGGTTCATCCGATATGATCATCGATGAATGTGTGGGAGTCAATATGGGTGCTCAGACCCCGCTGTTGATTATTGATAGAAGATCATGTCTGCATATTCTCGAACCCGCAGGGTCACACACTTAACGTGTCTCGACGCTAGGATAGATTGGATACTTGGTTTATGAATTTTTGTTCGGAGTCTCGGATGGGATCCGGGACATCACGAGAGGTTCCGGAGTGGTCCGGAGAATAAGATTCATATAAGGCAGTGCAGTTTTTGGAGTTCGGAATTGTTCCGGATTAATCAGTATTGTACCGGAAGCTTCTAGAACCTTCCGGAAGGGGACCAACGTGGCCCCACCTTCCGGGAGGGGGCATGGGCCTATGAGGGAGTGTCCTGGCCGCATTGGGCCAGGGGAACAAGGCCCCATAGGGCCCAGCCGATCCTAGATAAGTTTAAACTCGTTTAAACTAGAGATAGGGTTTCTAGATAAGGGATAAGTTTAAACTCGTTTAAACTAGAGATAGGGTTTCTGGATAAGGGAGAGTTTAAATAGTTTAAACTAGAGATAGGCTTGGAGGATGGGCAAGGGCTGGACGCACCCCCCCTCTATATATAGAGGGCTGGTGCGCCCCCTCCCCACCTGACACACACCTTCCTCCAAACCCTAGTTGCCCTGCTGCCCTCCTCTCTCCCTCCCGACTGTTTGTAGGCGAAGCCCTGCTGCAGAAATTCTCCACCATATACACCACGCCGTCGTGTTGTAGATCCAATCTATCTCTCCACCATACTTGCTGGTCCGAGGAAGGAGGAGACGTCGAGGTGCTGCACGTGTGCATCTCACGGAGGCACCGCCACTTGTGGTGCTAGATCGGATCGGATCGCGAGGAGGAGAAGCGAGTACGACTACATCACCCACGTTCCGACGAACGTTCCGCTGTGCGAATCTTCAAGGGTATGAAGATCTAATCCAATCTCTCTCGTTGTTTGCATCTCCTAGATTAGATCTTGGCTTTCCCTCTGTTCGCTTCCGTAGAATTTTTTTGATTTACTATGCTGCGAATCCCTTCAGTGGTAACAGAGCTAGATCTATGCGTAGATGTGATTCACGAGTAGAATGCAACATGGTTGTTGCGGGTGTTGATGTTTTCTGTTGCAAGCCTCTTGTTTGTGTTCTTCTTATGACGCGGGATAGTGAGATTAAAGCGGTCCAGGCCAACCTTACGCGACGTCGTTCGCGAGACCGGCTCCGCACTTGACGCGTGGCTTGTACCACACATGCGGCTGGTGGATGTCAGTTTCTCTCACTATAGTTGTCATGGGATTAACACCGGAGTTTGGCAACCATAATATCACCGTTGTGGCTTTCCGTAGGTAAGAATCTTTCTTAGCATCTACTCCCATAAGCCACGTAAAACATGCAACAACAAAGTAGAGGCGTCTAACTTGTTTTTGCAGGGAGTGTTTTCTGTGATATGGTATGGCCCAAGATGTGATGTGTATATTGTATGCGATGATCATGTTTTGTAATGTTTCACGACTTGCATGTCGATGAGTACACAACCGGCAGGAGCCATATGGTTGTCTTTATAATTGTGTATGACCTGCGAGTCAACTTCTTATACGCCATGTAATAGCTTTACTTTATCGCTAAGTAGTTAGCAATAGTTGTAGTTGCTATTCGTGGTGGAGGCAATCATGGTGGAGTGATGGAGATCATGCCGGAACGCACAAGATGGAGATCATTGCGCGAAGATTGGCTATACCATGTCACATAAAGTTATATGCATGTGATGTTTATCCTTTTATGTATCTTATCATGCTTAGATCGCGACGGTAGCATTATAAGATGATTCCTCACTTAAAGATCAAGATAAAAACTGTGTTCTCCCCAAGTATGCACCGTTGCGAAAGTTCGTCGTGTCCAAGCATCACGTGATGATCGGGTGCTATAGACTCTACGCTCACATACAACGGGTGCAAGCCAGTTTTGCACACGCGGAAATACTTGGGTCTAACTTGACGAGCCTAGCATGTACAGACATGGCCTCGGAACACATGAACCGAAAGGTTAAGCATGAGTCATATGAATGATATGATCGACACTTCGTTGTCCACCATTGAAACCACATCTCTTCTCGTGAAGATCGGATTAGGTGTGGTGAATTTGGATCGTGTTCACTAAACAACTTGAGGGATGTTGAATTTAGTGGGAGTTCATCTAGTAATTTGATTAAGTTGAACTATTTATCATGAACATAGTCTAAATTGTACTTGCAAATATTGTAGATCACATGGCTAAGTCCAACTTCAACTTCAACGTTTTTGCTGAGAAAGAAAAGCTTAAGAACAATGGGTCTAACTTCACCAATTGGTTCCGCAATCTGAGAATCATTCTGTCTGGAGGACAAAAGGACTATGTCCTTGAGAAAGCGCTAGGTGACGCCCCTGCTATAGATGCGCCGGCTGATGAAAAAGCTGTTTATCAGTCGCGCAAGGATGATTATGATTTGATTAAGATCGCCATGTTGTATGCTATGGAATCGGATCTTCAAAATCGTTTTGAGGAGTTCGCCGGGCCCTTTGAGATTCTCGAGGAGCTGAAAAACATGTTTCAGACTCAAGCCCGTTCTGAGAGATATGAGATCTCTAAGAAATTCTTTAACTACAAGATGGAGGAAGGGAGTTCCGTTAGTGAGCACGCCATTGAGATGACGGGCTACACTCAACGCCTTGAGCAACTGGACTGCAAGATTCCAGAGGAGCTCAAGATTGACACTCCCAGCTACAAAAGTTTTGTAGTGACTCATAATCAGATTGGTTCCACTGATACGATCACCGAGCTCTTCGCAAAGCTGAAGGCTGCGGAGGTGGACATCAAGAAGGATAATCATGTGTTGATGGTCAACAAGCCCTCCTTTAAGAAAGGTAAAGGTGCAAAGAAGCCCTTCAAGAAAGGCGGCGGCAAGCGCGTTGCCCCTGCTGAGAAGAAGCTCAAGTCTGGTCCTAAGCCGGACACTGAGTACTTCTATTGCAAGGACAAGGGTCACTGGAAGCGCAACTGTCCGAAGTACTTAGCGGACAAGAAGGCTGGCACCATCAAAGGTATATTTGATATACATGTTATTGATGTTTTCCTTACTAGCCCTCATTGTAGTGCCTGGGTATTTGATACTGGTTCAGTTGCTAATATTTGTAACTCGAAACAGGAGCTACGGAATAGACGACGGCTTGCGAGGGATGAGGTGACGATGCGCGTTGGCAACGGATCAAGAGTTGATGTGATGGCCGTCGGCACGCTCTCCTTAGTTTTACCTTCGGGATTAGTTTTAAACCTTAATAAATGTTATTATGTGCCTGCGTTGAGCATGAACATTATTTCTGGATCGTGTTTATTGCAAGACGGTTATTCATTTAAATCGGAGAATAATGGTTGTTCTATTTATATGAGTAACATCTTTTATGGTCATGCACCTCTTGTGAATGGTTTATTTCTTCTAAATCTCGAAAGGGATGAAACACACATCCATAACATTGAGGCTAAGAGATGCAAAGTAGATAGTGATAATACTACTTATTTGTGGCACTGTCGTCTAGGTCATATTGGTGTAAAGTGCATGAAGAAACTCCATTCTGATGGACTTTTGGAGTCTCTTGATTTTGAATCATTTGACACATGCAAACCATGCCTCATGGGCAAGATGATCAAAACCCCGTTCTCCGGTATGATGGAGCGAGCAACGGACTTGTTGGAAATCATACATGCCGATGTATGCGGACCGATGAGTGTTTCGACGCGCGGTGGATATCGCTATTTTCTCACTTTTACCGATGACTTAAGTAGATATGGGTATATCTATTTAATGAAACATAAATCTGAAACGTTTGAAAAGTTCAAAGAATTTCAGAATGAAGTGGAGAACCATCGTAACAGAAAGATTAAGTTTCTACGATCCGATCGTGGGGGCGAATATTTGAGTTATGATTTTCTCACGCATCTCAAAGCAAGTGGAATCATTTCGCAACTCACGCCACCCGGAACACCACAGCGCAATGGTGTGTCTGAACGCCAGAATCGAACCCTATTAGATATGGTCCGATCGATGATGTCTCTTACTGATTTGCCGTTATCATTTTGGGGTTATGCATTAGAAACCGCTGCATTCACTTTAAATAGGGCTCCATCTAAATCCGTTGAGACGACACCGTATGAACTGTGGTTTGGTGCTAAACCTAAGTTGTCGTTTCTTAAAGTTTGGGGATGCGAAGCTTACGTCAAGAAGTTGATGCCGGACAAGCTCGAACCCAAAGCGGAGAAGTGCGTCTTCATAGGATACCCTAAGGAAACTATTGGGTATACCTTCTATCACAGAACCGAAGGCAAAGTGTTTGTCGCAAAGAACGGTTCCTTTCTTGAGAAGGAGTTTCTCTCGAAAGAAGTGAGTGGGAGGAAAGTAGAGCTAGACGAGGTTATTGAACCTTCTCTTGAATTGGAGAGTAGCGCAGCACCTGAAATTGTTCCAGTGCCGCCTGCACCAACAATAGAGGAAGCTAATGACAAGGATCATGAAGCTTCGGACGATGCTGCTACTGAACGTCGCAGGTCGACAAGGTCGCGTGCCCCTCCTGAGTGGTACGGCAACCCTGTCTTGACTGTCTTGTTAGTAGAAGACAACGAACCTACGAACTATGAGGAAGCGATGATGAGCCCAGACTCTGAGAAATGGCTAGAAGCCATGAAATCCGAATTGGGATCCATGAGCGAAAACCAAGTATGGACTTTGGTGGACCCTCCTAGCGACCGAAAGGCCGTTGAGTGCAAATGGATCTTCAAGAAGAAAACGGACGCGGATGGTAATGTTACCGTCTATAAAGCACGGCTTGTTGCGAAAGGTTTTCGACAAGTTCAAGGTGTTGACTACGATGAGGCTTTCTCTCCCGTAGCGATGTTTAAGTCCATTCGGATTTTATTAGCAATTGCTGCGTTTCATGATTATGAAATATGGCAAATGGATGTCAAGACTGCTTTCCTCAATGGCAACATTGATGAAGAGTTGTATGTGATGCAACCCGAAGGTTTTGTCGATCCTAAGGATGCTGATAAAGTATGCAAACTTCAGCGTTCCATTTATGGACTGAAGCAAGCGTCTCGGAGTTGGAACCTTCGTTTTGATCAAGTGATCAAGAGCTTTGGATTTGTTCCAAATTGCTACGAAGCTTGCATCTACAAGAAAGTGAGTGGGAGATCGGTGACGTTTCTGGTACTATATGTGGATGACATATTGATTATTGGAAATGACATCAACATGCTTAACGATGTGAAGAGTTATTTGAACAAGTGTTTTTCAATGAAAGACCTAGGTGAAGCTGCTTATATATTGGGCATCAAAATCTATAGAGATAGACAAAGACGCCTGATAGCTTTAAGCCAGAGTACATACCTAGACAAAGTTCTGAAAAGGTTCAGAATGGAGAAGGCATTGAAAGGTTCAGTGCCTATGTTGTCAGGTAAGATATTGAGCAAGGCTCAGTGTCCAGCTACGGTAAATGATAGGGAAGCTATGAGCAAAGTGCCTTATGCCTCGGCCATAGGTTCCATCATGTATGCCATGCTGTGTACTAGACCGGATGTGTCCAATGCTCTTAGTTTGACGAGCAGATATCAAAGTGATCCAGGAGTGGAACACTGGACAGCCGTGAAGAACATCCTAAGGTACCTAAATAGGACTAAATAAATGTTCTTAGTCTATGGGGGTGATGAACAGCTCATCGTAAAAGGTTACGTCGATGCTAGTTTCGACACCGACAAGGATGATTCTAAATCTCAGACAGGATACGTGTATATTTTGAATGGAGGAGCTGTAAGCTGGAGAAGCTGCAAGCAAAGCGTGATCGCGGGATCTACAGTAGAAGCGGAATACATGGCTGCTGCAGAAGCGTCAAGTGAAGGAGTTTGGATCAGAAACTTCATCACTGAGCTTGGCGTGGTTCCAAGTGCATTGGACCCACTGGAGATATTGTGTGACAACACTGGCGCCATAGCACTCGCTAAGGAACCAAGATATCATCCAAAGACCAAGCATATCAACTGCAAGTTTCATATAATCCGAGATTATATAGCAGATGGAGATCTGAAGATCAGCAAAGTACATACAGATCTGAATGTCGCAGATCCATTGACTAAACCTCTTCCACGTGTAAAACATGATCAGCACCTTAGTGCCATGGGTGTGAGATTGTTGCCAGATGTAAACTAGATTATTGACTCTAGTGCAAGTGGGAGACTGTTGGAATTATGCCCTAGAGGCAATAATAAAGATGTTATTATTATAATTCTTGTTCATGATAAAGTTTATATTCCATGCTAGAATTGTATTAAGCGGAAACATTAATACTTGTGTGGTTTATGAACAACACCGTGTCCCTAGTACACCTCTATGGACTAGCTCATTGATACATGATGGTTAAGGTTTCCTAACCATAGACATGATTTGTCAATTGATAATGAGATCATATCATTGGGAGAATGATATGGTGGACATACCCAAACTAAGCGAAGCAATTAGATCGTATCATTGTGTTCATCTTTGTGAAGCTTTTCCTATGTCAAATATTGTATTCCTTGGACCATGAGATAATACAACTCCCTGGTATCGGAAGAAAGCTTTGAGGTCATCAAACGTCATCCTATGAGAGGGTGATCATAAAGGTGTCTCTCAGGTGATCGGAAAGTATCTGTTGGGTTGTATGTATCGAGATGGGATTTGTCCCTCCCAAGTCGGAGAGATATACTTCGGGCCCACTCGGTAATCGATATCAACACCGCTTGCAAGCATGTGGTTAAGGAGTTGATCACAAAGTGATATTGGATTACGGAACGAGTAAAGTACTTGCTGTGAACGAGATTGAACTAGGTATGACGATACCGACGATCGAATCTCGGGCAGGTAAAATATCGCGAGACGAAGGGAATATATATGGGATTGATTGAATCCTGGCATCGTGGTTCATCCGATATGATCATCGATGAATGTGTGGGAGTCAATATGGGTGCCCAGACCCCGCTGTTGATTATTGATAGAAGATCAGGTCTGCATATTCTCGAACCCGCAGGGTCACACACTTAACGTGTCTCGACGCTAGGATAGATTGGATACTTGGTTTATGAATTTTTGTTCGGAGTCTCGGATGGGATCCAGGACATCACGAGAGGTTCCGGAGAATAAGATTCATATAAGGCAGTGCAGTTTTTGGAGTTCGGAATTGTTCCGGATTAATCGGTATTGTACCGGAAGCTTCTAGAACCTTCCGGAAGGGGACCAACGTGGCCCCACCTTCCGGGAGGGGGCATGGGCCTATGAGGGAGTGTCCTGGCCGCATTGGGCCAGGGGCACAAGGCCCCATAGGGCCCAGCCGATCCTAGATAAGTTTAAACTCGTTTAAACTAGAGATAGGGTTTCTAGATAAGGGATAAGTTTAAACTCGTTTAAACTAGAGATAGGGTTTCTGGATAAGGGAGAGTTTAAATCGTTTAAACTAGAGATAGGCTTGGAGGATGGGCAAGGGCTGGCCGCACCCCCCCTCTATATATAGAGGGCTGGTGCGCCCCCTCCCCACCTGACACACACCTTCCTCCAAACCCTAGTTGCCCTGCTGCCCTCCTCTCTCCCTCCCGACTGTTTGTAGGCGAAGCCCTGCTGCAGAAATTCTCCACCATATACACCACGCCGTCGTGTTGTAGATCCAATCTATCTCTCCACCATACTTGCTGGTCCGAGGAAGGAGGAGACGTCGAGGTGCTGCACGTGTGCATCTCACGGAGGCACCGCCACTTGTGGTGCTAGATCGGATCGGATCGCGAGGAGGAGAAGCGAGTACGACTACATCACCCACGTTCCGACGAACGTTCCGCTGTGCGAATCTTCAAGGGTATGAAGATCTAATCTAATCTCTCTCGTTGTTTGCATCTCCTACATTAGATCTTGGCTTTCCCTCTGTTCGCTTTCGTAGAATTTTTTTGATTTACTATGCTGCGAATCCCTTCAAGGAGAGCACCTCTAGTGAACTATGGACCCCGATCCAATCTTTACCATTGATACATCTTCCACTGTTGCTTGTTTACTTGCTGCAAACCACTACCTTCCACACCATACGTTTAATCCTTTGTTACAGCAAACCGGTGAGCTTGACAACCTCACTGATTCGTTGGGACAAAGTCTTGAGTTTATGTTGTGCAGGTCTCCACGTTGCTTACAACACATGTGTGACGTTTCCTTCCTCCTTCTGGTTCGATAACCTCGGTTTCTACTGAGGGAAATCTTGCTGTTGTACTCTTCATACCTTGCTCTTGGGGTTTCCAACGAAGCACTCTTCCTCCCTATTGAGTGTAGCATCAGGTCGTGGTTGCGCTAGTTCTCGAGCGGGAGGAGTCGGGCCGAGGAGGAGGTGGTGGCTGAAGGAGGAGGAGGTGGCTGCCGTAGGAGGATGTGGCGGTCGAAGGATGTTGCGGCCGGAGGAGGAGGTGCCAGTTGGAGGATGTTGCGGCGGGAGGAGGAGGTGGCGGCCGAAGGATGAGGTCGCCATCGTTGTCACTTCAAGGAGGAGGAGGAGGCTGGAGCAAGGAGGCCAGAGAGAGGAGAAGGAAAAGAAGGAGGAGAGGGGGAGAAGGAGAAGGAGGAGAAGGAAAAGGGAGGAGAATGGGAGAAGAAGAAGAATGGAAGGAAAAAGGAGAGGGGTAGGTGGCCGTCCGGATTCGAATTTCGAATTCCACCCAAACTTACTCATGGCGCACTACATGGTGGTGCACTACGGGTAAGTGGCCTCAGTTTTTTTCTGCAGAAAAAACGATCTTTTAACTGTAATTTTTTACTTTTTTCAAATTTTGAAAATCTAAAAATCTCTAAACGACCAGAGGTGGTTGCAAGCGATGTGAAATTTCGTGCTCGTCATTTTGATATATTAAATTTTTTTCGACACTGCATGCAAAAGTTATAATCGTTTTACCGTGATCTAAGTTTTTTTCAGAAAAAGTCGAAATTCATGTTTATTAATTGTCCTACAAACTAGACCATATTACCTACCTACATGTGAAATGATTTTTAAATTTGAAGTGTTTTTATTTTCTTTTATTTTTTACAAAACTTAAAAGGCGATCTAGGGGTCAAGTTGGTGCAATCCACTTAACCGTAGGACAACACGTAGTGGTGGCGCACCTGTGGCATGTGCGCCATAGGTACTCGACTTACCCGTACGGCATTTCCCAGCCGTGCGCGACGGCTATTTACCCATGAGGCAGTACCAATCATGTGCGTCATGGCTGTCTGGATTACGTATAGCTATTTTTCTAGTAGTGTAGGGGTGCGCCACGGGAGGGTACGGGGAGGGGACCCGATAAAAAATTATAGATATATGAAATAATGTAATCTACCAACCTAAATTAATCTCAACTCGAAATACGCTATATTTTAGGTTCCACAAAAATGACAAAACCTGAAGTAGTGAACATCACAAAATTTCAAACCACCAAAACTAGTCAGATTTTATCCTTTTTGTTAAGCCCAAAATACAAGGTATTTTGGATTGAGACCTTCTTGTGTTGATAGAGTACATCATTATCTACGTCTAGATTTTTTTTTCAGAATTGTTTGATACTACGAAATCGTGTTTTTAAATTTTGAATAATAAAGGGCTTGATGTAGCCTGAGCTGTAAAGTGATTTTAGCCAAATGTAACTGACTTCCAAGATCCCCCTTCCCTCTAGGTCTCACCTTTACCTTTCATTTCTCCTTTGCTACCACTCATCGATGGATCGGTTGCTACTTGCTCCATCCTTTCAGTTGGCGAGTCCCTTTTTAGGCGAGCTAGCCAGAGCCACCACACCATGTGCCCCCATCGCCCTCACACCGTAGTGGTGGATCACCTCAACATGCGTGTCAGGGATCGACAGATTAATGAAACAAAAAGAGATTGCAGGAAAAAAAGATGGAGATGGGTGAGAGAGAGAGAAGTGGCATCTCGATCCAGGGTGAGACTGCCCTACCAAGGGGTCCTTTTGCGATGCATGCAAAAACAACAGAAAGCGGGAAAAGAAAGGCTAGCTAGGTTGTCTCACTAGGGACACAGGACAAATGGAGCCCCTCTACTGGCTAGGGAGGGAAAGCAGGACGCCTTTTTTTTCATCTTTTTGTTTGCTTCAATGATAAGTCATCTGTTCGTTGGCCATCTTTTCTTCAAATTTGGATATTTTTGGTTTGGACTAATTATGGCTAGCTATATATTGTTAAGCTGCAGCACTTCGAGATTCAGGCTATATCATGCATGGGAGTGCTATATATTTGGCATCTGTGTATATGAACAAGAGTGTGATTCACTCCATTATTTTGATTTGGACAGAAATAATGAACTCATGAACCAATGATCTGGCATTTTTCTTTATTGTGCCCGTGGCCGGTGTTGTGTAGCCCCACCCTCACTCCCATCTACTCCCTCTGTTTGGAAATATAAGATGTTTTAGATTTGTGAATGAGATGTATCTAGACATCTTTTAGTGTCTAGATTCATTTGAACCTATACACTAAAAGATGTCTAGATACATCTCCTTCACAAACCTAAAACATCTTATATTTCTAAACGGAGGGAGTATGTTTCTCTTCTTGTAATTAACATTGCTTCCTTTGGCCCTTGTCGCTGTTTTTTCAATGAAAATTCAGATAGGGAATTCCACACCCCTTACACCGGCCCTTGTACTGGACCTAAAATATAGATTCAGCTCTCTGGATGCTCCTAAAAAAAGATAAATTGGGAATGCATTTGTTCTTGAAAATGGAAAAGAAAGGAAGGAAGGATTTCAAGCATCTAAAAGTAGACATCCATGCATGCATGATACTACTCTACACCACAGTAGTTCAGTCAGCTTTTCTGATGGTGGGCTAATGCACGTTTCTTCCCATGAAAGTTAGACCATGCATAATCATTCAGGTCGTTAGTTGGATCCTTCCAAACGGGTTGGCTTTGGCTAGCTACTCCCCTTCCCTGGCCCTCTTGGATCGTGCAAAACGAGAGTAGGGCAGCAACAGTAGTGTGTGTGCAGCTAAAGGTCTTTCCTGAAAGGCCTTCTCATGAGACCACCAGGTGGCCCCAACACACGAACAGGCCATGTGAGTGCCTCATCGTGAGGTCAAACCATCGATGTGGAATCTGCGAGGTAGGTTGCTTTGGCCACCTCCATCCCTGTTCTAGATAGCTTGATTAAAAGGAACCCCATCTTATGGTGATCACTTGCCAGTTTAGTTACAGTCATTACTTGATGGCTAATGAACTTATCATTATGTTAGGTGCAAACCTTAACTGGTTGGGCATTGACCTGCTCTCATCGACGTGAATTCGGCCGAGAAAATGCTACTACTTCCTCCGTTCACTATTATAAAACATGTAGCTATTTTACTGTGGACACGATACAGATCAAAATGAGTGAATTTATACATAAAAACACGTCTAGATATATGTACTTTGTTCATAAGTTAAATATCTACAAGATCTTATAACAGCGAACGGATGGAGTACCATATATATGATTTTGTGATCCTTCCTAGCATGCTAGGATCAACTTGGAGAAGCTGAATCAAATGCACCACTTCCGAACCACGAAATAATCTCCGACCTCATATATTCATCTATTTTTAAGGAAAATCATGGCACGTTTATTGAGCTAAAATATTGTTCGGAATACATAGACTGTCAGGGGTTCTATTAACCAAACCTGACGCCCAAGAGTACAAGAAGTTGCATAGCGTACCAACAGATGGGCTTCCGAGTTGAAAGTTCGATTCTCATGCCTAGACGTCACAGACAGCAATGTCGTGGCTCTTATTTCATGTAAAATCATACTATAGCTGCCCACATATGGTCTCACACTCTCACCAGGTCAGTCACGATTCATCTGCCAGTTCACAATCTTTTTGTTTTTTTGAGAATACCAGTTCACAACTTATGAACTGGTTCACCAACCAGTGGACGTACTCCCTCCGTTTACAAATATAAAATGTTTTAGGTTTGTAAAAAAGATGTATCTAGACACATTTTAATGTTTAGATTCATTTGAACTTATATATACTAAAACGTGTTTAGATACATCTCCTTCACAAACCTAAAAATTCTTATATTTCCAAACGGAGGGAGTAGATGGCAGCCCAGCCCATTACGGACGGGGCGTTGTCAGCCTATTTGTAACTCCACACCTCCCAGTACAACTAGCCCAAACCAGGGAGCTGCTATTTTCCGCCCACGGCGTGGAGGAATGCTATATACCGCCCGCTGGCGGCGCAGGTGGCTAGTGCCGCACAAGGCGCAACCCTCGTTGGGCCGGCCCATTTTGCGTTAGGGTTTTTTTCTTTTACATTTTCTTTTTATACTTACCTGTTTCATTTTTTGTTTCTTTTTCGGATTTCTCTTTTGTTTATTTCATAAGAAACATCATTATTTTTAAAAAATATGTTCATTAATTTTTGAAATAAATATTAAGTTTTTTCGTATTTTAGTTCATGATTTTTAAAGTTGGTCCATGATTTTTGAAATTTGGTTTATGATTTTACAAATTGGGTTCATGATTTTTTAAATTATGTTCATGTTGGTTCATGGTTTTGAAACATGTTCATGTTTTTCTAGATCAGTTTATGATTTTTGAAAATGGTTCATGATTTTTTTCAAAATTGATTCATATTTTCCGATTTTTTGTTAATGATTTTTGATAAAAAATAATGATTTTGAAAGTTTATGTATGATATTAAAAAAACTTTACAAATAATTTAGAAATATTTATAATTCTTAAATTTTTATATTAGATAATTCTCGAAGTTTAAACAAAAAATTGAAATAAGAAACAGAAAAAATAAGAAATCTCGTCAACTAGGCCGAACCATTTAGCACGCCTTCTTGAAGCGGTATATAGCACGCCCCATGACGTGTAAGGATCGCCTGAAGGGTTTCTTGGATGGGCTGGCCCATTAATCCTTCGGTCGTCTCCTTTCCAGTTCACTCTGATATTTTTTACATCATTGAAATCCAAATCTAAACATTATGTAAACTTGGACAAAAAATATATTTTAAAAAGTTGAATTTGAACAAAATTTAAAAATTGTTCACATTTGAAAACAGTTCAAATTCAAAAAAAAAGAATAAAAGAGAAAACAAAACGGAAAATAAAAAGGAGAAAAGAGGCATATAAAAAGAATGAGAAAAGAATAAACGCTATATGGACCGGCCCAACGTGAGCACCCGCGTGTGCGGAGTCTATTAACACGCGCGCGTTGGGCAGGAAATAGCATTTCCGGAAACCAGCAGATGCAACCTATTTGTGAGAAATAACTCTGTAGTGTGCTTAACTGCTTATATGGGCTAGATCTAACAGGTATGATTTTCCTTTTTTTCATTCAGAAAAGTCTCATATACATATTATTTTATTTAAATTTAATAGTTAGAAAAAATTGTGTGTTCAACCAACTTAATTATAAAACAGAAATATAGATAATAATGTATTTATTATTGGCTCTAGAGCATATTTTCATCACTTCCGATGTCAAAATCAATTTTAACTTTTACATTTTTTTCTCTAAAATCTCCTAGGTCCAGTCTTCACGACCTCACCCACTTTTGCAGCCAATACTCTAACCATTAAGTTATAACCATCTAGTAATCATGGATTTGGATCCAAATTTTGAATATATTCAGCTCAATCTCCGATGGCTTAGTGAAACCATCATAGATCTCCATGAGAACACGATGCCCTCAGAAGGTCCAAGGGCCACCCTCCATTACTTTGTCCCAATGGCCTAGACAAGAAAACTACATCTTATACATGTTGTTCTCCAAAGGTCTGAACTTCCTGCACAAGATCCCAAGTTGTTCTCATGTTTTTGTAAAAATGTCGTACCTTTATAGAAAAATTATTCAAATATGGGTGGGCTGCCTACGACCCCGCATAGCTTGCCACGAAAGCGATGCTCGTTCTAAAACCAAACAATTAAGAAGACATGAAGAAAATTAAAAATAAAGTAAAAAACGCAAAAAAACGAATAATAAACGGAATAAAAACAGAAAAAGGACAGGAAAACAAAAGGCACAAGGAGCAAACCTTGCTTGGCCGGCCCACCAGGCGTTTCAGTACTAACAAGCGCACCGGGCCTTGTGTACAGGATTCACGGGAGCTCCCGGGCACATGTCTGCATCGATCAAATCGAGCCCGTCCGTTCGAACGCACCTCATGATAGGAGCGGGCAGACAAAGGCCGGCCCACGGTGGCGGACGCAGCCAGGGCACGTGTGGCCACCCGACCCGACTCCCTTTCTTCCCCACCACCATCCGTCGCGGCCACCGCGCGGCGGAAGGTTTCGCCTTGCTATTATAAACCTCGTCTCGCCCGCCTCGGCAGGGCAGCTTCGGCCACCGTACCGCTGCCCCGTCGCGTCCCCACCTTCGCCCATGTCACTAGGGGGCCACCTGGATCTCGAGGCGGCGGGGCCTCCCCGGCCCCGTGGCGGCGGCCCGGCGGCCACCACACCACCGGCCGACAGAGAGACCGACGTGAGTGCACAGGGGGAACCCTTGTTCTCCACTTCTGTTTCGTTCTATGCGTTATCCCTTCCTGATGGCAGTTCGCTCGAGCGCTCGTCTCGTACTTGTATGCTTGTACTTCAGTTGGTACTTTTTTGCTTTGTTGCTTTTGGTTGGTGGCGATTGCACGAGGGAACATGAATCTTTCAGTCTTTTACTGTATTTTTATATTATCTGCATGCTTGCACATTCGAGATTAATTTAGTGGCCAAGTGGCGGCGACTCATCCGTCTACTGAAGTTTTCTCTCGACGAAATCGGGGGTCTGTCTCATTTATATTTTATCAAATCAAAAAGGAAAAAAAAAAATGGGTACTTGCAGTCGTAGTCGTGGAGATCGAGTTCGATTCTTGCTACAATGGCGACCCTGCGGGCCAAATTATCGGCTGATAGCGGTACGCAATTGCGCATGCCTCGATTCGCAAACTCTGTATTGCTCTTTCCCACCAAACTGTTCTTGGCCGGTGACAGCTCACGTCGAATCATTTTTGTCGCCTTGCAGTGGGCAGTTTGATTTCTCTTTTGTCTTTTTATAGTACTTCCAGGTGACGTTGGTCAGTGGGATTTGGGATCACGAATAGTCTAAGCCATCTTAGACAGCGCAATTTATTTGTTTTCTTTTCTTTGTTGGGGGAAAGGTTGTTTGTCTTGGTCTGGGGCTCTGGGCCAATCTGGAATCAGGGGCAGATTTTCCTTTCTTGCTTCGGGTACTTGAGGATGATGTTTAACATGCAAGTAATGTACTGTATAAATAAATATAATTAGTAGCATACGCTTTTCATTCATGTGCATCCTACTATGCATTGGTTAGCAGTTTCTATCTTTCAGTTAGGAGATGACTTCAGCATCTCTGACTGAGAAGTATTACTGAAACATGGTTGGCTGAGGTGAATGCATGGGTGATCACAAGAAACTGATAAGGATATCAGTTTGCATTGGAGTAGACGCAACAACTTGACCAGATTCCATCTTTATTTCATTTCCAATGTAGCTGGTCATTTTCCATCACTTGTTTCATCGTTTTAGATTGGACGTTTTCATCATTTTGCTCGAAGAGTTGTTTAATTTCTTAAGCTGTACGTCTGTTTAAGAGCAGGAGTTCCGTGTGTTGATTGGGGGTTAGTTTTTTTTGATAATGTCATGATGGATTACATCACAGGACCACAATTTCCACAATGCTGAAGTTTCTGAAAGTGCCATGAGAAAAGTAGACTAAAAGAAACAAGTCCTTGATGTTTACATTTGTCGTAAGCCCCACAGAATTCCACATGGTTAACTTATTCAGAATAGGTCCAATGAGATTCTCACAATAATTGATTTCAAGCAATAATAATGGTACTATTTTTGGCTGACTCCATTGACCCACTATGCATATAAGTGACCGACTGCTTCATAATGCTCATATCATCAGTGTAGTGCATCTCTCTTCTTCAGAATACTGAATTTCTTCTGTGTAGTTCTTACAATGTCTTCCCTCCACTGTGAGCAGGTTGGCAATGTCTGCAAAAATCTATTCCTCGCGTACAAGACCCTTGGTGTTGTTTTTGGTGGCCTCGTTACTTCTCCCCTCTATGTTTATCCCTCAATGAACTTGTCATCTCCCACAGAAGAGGACTACCTGGGAATATACAGCATAATGTTTTGGACCCTGACTTTAATTGGTGTGGTCAAGTATGTAGGCATAGCTCTCAATGCTGATGATCATGGTGAAGGTAACTAACCCCTTGCTGTTTCCATCTTTCCTTTTCTTTGAGCATTTGTTGCTTCCTTTCTATATGATTGTTAGACTCTATTATAGCTTGGACAATATTACTTGAGATTTTTTATGTTAAAGCAAACAAACTGTCATTTCAAAAGTTTTTTTTTTCAAATACTTTGATACTTGTGGTGTTGCATATCATTTTAGGTTGATTTTTTTCTACTCTGTATAGCGATATTTCCAATACTAATGAGTATGAATTATGTAATGTAGAGGCTATGATCTACTGATATTTGTTCAGCTTCGTTAAATGGAAACATGTCAATAAACTGTAAGCCTGATAGAGGTGGAACTTATCTGTATATTATTAAACAGAAGCTTTATTTTATTGGTAGATCAAGTTTTTTTACTTTATAATTTTATTGGCGTGGAGCGTTGCTTAGTCTACTCTTGCAGGTGGTACATTTGCCATGTATTCTTTGCTGTGTAGACATGCCGATATAGGCATCCTTCCTTCCAAGAGAGTATATTCAGAAGAAGAACCACTGCTTCATGATCAGTCAACATTAGCTAGAAGGCCTAGTAAACTGGGGAAGTTCTTTGAGCAAAGCCTAACTGCAAGAAGGGTATTGTTATTTATGGCAATTCTTGGGATGTGCATGCTCATTGGAGATGGCATACTAACTCCTGCTATTTCAGGTTTGTTGTTTGTATTTCACATATGTAACCGAATCATGTGTGTGATCATATAGATAAATACCATGTTCTCTTTCTTTTCAGTGCTATCAGCAATTGATGGACTAAGAGGACCATTTCCTTCTGTTAGTAGACGTAAGTAGCTCAATAGATGTTGTATCTAATGAGCAATGAAAGAACCTCTCTGCTAACAATTTCGATGACATTAATCCTTCTTTGAATCTTCCAGCTGTTGTGGAAGCCCTGTCTGCAGCAATTCTTATTGGTTTATTCCTGCTGCAAAAGTATGGGACTTCAAAAGTGAGCTTTCTGTTTTCTCCAATCATGGCAGCATGGACATTCACCACTCCAATCATTGGAATATACAGCATTTTTCATTATTACCCTAGCATCTTCAAAGCCATTTCGCCACATTATATTGTTCGTTTCTTCCTTAGAAATAAAAAGGAAGGGTGGCAGCTGCTTGGTGGGACTGTTCTATGTATCACAGGTACATCACATTTACATGCCAAGGTTATCAGGTTGTGCATTCTTTTCTGATAATGACCATGCAGTCTAAAGTTTGATGTCCTGCCTGCAGGTGCAGAAGCTATGTTTGCAGATCTTGGCCACTTCAGCAAAAAGGCTATACAGGTTATTATCATTCAGAAGTACCAGCACGAGTTATTCACATTGTTTTCCATTTTATAGTTAGTCACACTTCATTTCTTTTCAGATAGCATTTCTCTCAGGCATATATCCTTCTCTGGTCCTCACTTATGCCGGGCAAACAGCGTACCTTATTAACAATGTCAATGACTTCAGTGATGGATTCTACAAATTTGTCCCTCGCCCTGTTTACTGGCCTATGTTTGTCATTGCAACACTAGCAGCAATTGTTGCTAGTCAATCCTTGATATCTGCAACATTTTCTGTCATCAAGCAGTCAGTTGTCCTGGACTACTTTCCGCGTGTTAAGGTGGTGCACACATCGAAACAAAAGGAAGGGGAAGTTTATTCCCCAGAAATTAACTACATTCTGATGGTACTTTGTGTTGGTGTTATACTAGGCTTTGGTGGTGGAAAGGAGATCGGGAATGCTTTCGGTAAGCAAATTCTGTTCTGCGAAGAAATGTTCCAGTTGTTAATATACAGCTACTTTAAATCTGAAGGCTCAAATGCATAATTGTTTGCC
The DNA here is from genome assembly GCA_916181665.1 of Avena sativa. NCBI lineage: Eukaryota > Viridiplantae > Streptophyta > Magnoliopsida > Poales > Poaceae > Avena > Avena sativa. The sequence goes on along the minus strand of OV702297.1, from coordinate 385,574,561 downwards.
GCAGGTGTTGTTGTCATCATGGTGATGCTCATAACTACAATCATGCTCACTCTTGTGATGATCATCATATGGAGAACGCCACCTTATCTTGTTGGCATGTATGCGGTTCCGTTTGTGATCATGGAAGGGTCCTATGTCAGTGCTGTTTTCACCAAGATCCCTGAAGGAGGATGGCTTCCCTTTGCGGTTTCCATGATCCTTGCATTGATCATGTTCGTCTGGTACTACGGCAGGCAAAAGAAAACAGAGTACGAAATGGTGAACAAGGTAACCCTGGAACGCCTCGGCGAGCTCTTGGCAATGCCTGAGGTTCAGAGGGTCCCGGGTATGTGCTTCTTCTACAGCAACATACAGGACGGGCTAACTCCGATACTAGGCCACTACATCAAGAACATGAGCTCGCTGCATACAGTCACAATCTTTGTGACCCTGAGGTACCTGCTGGTTTCCAAAGTTGATGAACGGGAAAGGATCCTGGTCAAGAGCCTCGGCCTGGATGGGGTATACCATTGCACCATCCAGTATGGCTACGCCGACAACCTGAGCCTCAAAGGCGGTGAGGACCTTGTGGCACAGGTCACGCGATGCCTACAACGGCATATCAAGTTGAGCACCGACCGACAGTCTCCTGTTTCCACCGAGCAAGAGGTTGCGAACCTGGGGGCGGCGAGGCTGGCGGGGGTGGTGCATGTCCGCGGCAAGATGAGGTTCTACGTGGGCGACGACGCGGGCTGTTTCGACAAGGTCATGCTCCACTTCTACGAGTTCTTGCATGGCATCTGCAGGTCGGCGCTGCCTGCTCTCGGGATGCCTCTGCAGCAGCAAGTTGAGATCGGCATGCTGTACAAGGTTTGACGCACTATTGGTCGACGATTAGGTTATTGTTGTTGTATGTCCGATTCCCTGCTGTTGTCCGTTGTTGAAATCGGGCCTCAAATGTGGGAAATACAAGGTCGGGGACACATGGTGCGTGAGTGTGGTCATTCTGAACTGTCAACGCGTTACGAAAGCAATGTTTGCATTTTTCCTGGGAAAAAAAAGTGTGGTGGTATGGTGTTCAGTAGAACCACCACCAAGATACACACACAGGGACCTTGTAAACCGAGATGACAGGTCGAAAAAGAAGAATGAACATGGGTGGACTTTATCCTGTAGTCTGAATTTACATGTCCCTGCATTTGGTGATATATATGGAGCAGGCTCCTTTTACTGGTGTATATGGATCCATGTTCCTTCTTTCCCTATTTTGTAGCAGTTCTTTCTGGATTCAAACTAAAAACAGTCGAGTGCAAAAAGGTATTTCCATGCTGGGACAAATTCATGTCCCATCGTCACCTATGAAGGGGTTCACTGCAAGCTACCCTTGGCTGCCCCTTTCCGCCGTCTAATCGCAGTAACAGAATTTCAAAATATTAAAGATCAAAAAGTTGCAACACCAGGTAGCTATGCGGCTCTAGGCTTATGTGGACATGGAACTGCGTGAGATGCGCAAGCCAAATGCCGATCATGAAGCTTAAACAAAACAAGCAAGCAGGATGTGGGAATGCAAATTCTCTATACTATCGAACATAAATCGTACTACTACTACGAGTAGCCTGAATATATTATTCAGGCGACCATCTCTTCTGAAGACGATAGACGACGGTGAAAAAAAGAAGCACTTCTTCTTGGTAGACTCTGATGGACAAGACCATCAATAGTTACAGTAGGGACAGTAAAAGCTTTGGATGGCGTGATTGGTGGAAGAAAAAAAAAACAAGGCGCCAAAAGTGACGGTAAAAGCGAGAAAAAGTAGGAGATACTGTCTGCAATTTTGCTCATCCTTTTGCATGCTGCGACATTTAACTCGCTGTAGCGCCTTTTCTTCTGAAACGATAAAAAAAAAGCACTGTGGTGGTAGTTCACTGATTAGCTGCCGGGTAGATGGTCGATTCAGATGTTAGCAGACTGATCAGTCGAGTACCGTGGTCCATATATGGTTCCTAACCGGGGACGTTAGCGCAGTGTGGTTCCAGAACCTTCAAGGTCAAGGCCACTGCGGTCCCAGAAATGGGCCCACCGAGCACAACGAATGTCTGTTGGTGATCCTTTTTCTTTTCGTGTGAAATCTGTTTCTGTTCAAAGGATCGAGTAATGGCTCAGTGTAGCAGTTTTTTTTAGGAGAAATCAACATGTTTATAGTAGCTCATTTGGCAAAACACGGTTGTTGAAATTATGCCCAAAAATTCTCCATTTTCGAAAAATCGCTGGAAATTTTGAGTGCAAGTTTCAAAAAATTCTAAAAGAAAATTACACAGATACATGCACATGTTCTCTATGTCTGCAGAGTTTTTCTAAATAATATGTTGTATTTTAGGCTAATTTTTTAATAAAGTTTTGGCTTTGAAAAGAACAAAAATAACTTGTTTTTTTAATTCCAACAATTGTTTGTGGTGCAGACCACATATGAAAGCACATTTCTATGAAAATTTGGTCCAAAATACTAATGTGCTTATATATTTCTTCAGAATTTTTTGAGACAAGAAAATAAAGTTTTCATTTAAAAAAAATCTTTGTTAGAGTCTTAGAGACATATCACACATTTCCCATATGATGATTTAGCTTTCAAAACCACTTCTCTTTCTAGTATGCGGATTACAAATGAACTAGGTCTTTATAGAGCAACATACCGTGATTTTCAAGAAAAAGAAAACATACAGGAGGCAAACTATTAAGCTGCGTGCATTGTATAGCCATCCGTCTACACGAATTATCACAGAGAATCTTTGCTTCTTCCTTGACCCGATGACTTTGGGGCCGGTAGGTAACTCGCTTTTGGTTGGTTGGGTCCTAGGCGCCCAAAATTTGGAGTGGCCACGTCCTTGGTTTTATTATGTGGAGCCCTTCCCTTGGATTTGTCTCACCTGTTCACATGAGCAGCTGCAATAATTCAGCCCACCCCCTAAAAAAGCAACAGTGGGCAAGTAGACAATCAACCTGTTTCCATCGAACACCGAACCCCCTTAGCTTTTCATACTCAGTGTAACTTTGGGTGCTTTAGAAAAAAAGAGAGCTTCGGTGGGTTTAAGAAGAGAAAAAGAAAATACCAGAATCAAATTTGTGGTCCTGTTTGAGATTACATGTCTATGGATTTTTGGGTTATATGCCGCTTCAATTGGTTTATTTCTTTTTGCACAGCCAGATGGGGTTGGAACTGATTTTTGCACACATCCCTATTGCAAAAAGAACAAGAAGAACAGAAAAATCAAAACAAAAGATCTCTCTACGGTGATCAAGACATTGTAGCTACACTACCAAGACATCACCCAGAGTCCGTGCTCATAAAACAATGCCTTCAACAAGATATTGTCAGGCACAACCAATTAAGGTCAGACCTTGGATTTTCACCCTGCAGCAAGTCCGCCTCTCTCGAACAATGCCTTCAAGGTCATTGTTAGGCACAACTAGTTAAGGCCAGACCTTAGATTTTCAACCTGAAAGATAAGACCTGTACTATTCCTGTATCGCCGCCCCTGCTTTTCACGGTCGCTGCTACAAGTAAAGTATCAACAAGCAAGGTCCTCATCACCATCAAGACATAGCCCACCATCTCTAGCCTCATATTTCAGCCGACTGACATTCTCCGCCATTGTGTCCTCCATGGAAATCGAAGACAAACATGTCCCATGTTGGCAACAGTTAGCGCAACTTCGTGTTGATCCTTTGAAATAGGAACACGCTACCGAATCCCACCCTGATCCAGCAATCTGCATGCAACTTGTTCGCAAATGAGATCGTCGGGGGAGCCTTCCGGAACTCGTCACCGTCCAGAAAATGAGAGACGACATCAAGCAGACCATCTTCCAGGCGCGAGAAGCCCCGAAGGATCGTCCCCTTTATTGGGCAGATCGGCAGCCCCCCACGTCGCTGCCCGCCGGCCGACCCCCCTCTGATGGAAGAGGAGGCAAGCTTGCGACCGAACCACGTGCAAGCGTCATCCCATTGGTATCCAGTGAGGTCGATCGCGAGCATCGCGCCGCCTTCCCACGCACCTCCAGGTGACCAAAGGCCGCACCAATGGTAGGTATAGGCGGGAGCCTAGGCTTACAGCCGCCGCCTCCACCTCAAGCGTGGATTCCCAAGGGAACTCTCCAATCGCTGTGACCGGGGCGTCGTCCCATGGCCTTGAGCAGAAGAACTCCACCCCACGAGGACGCCACCCCCGAGGGAATGCCACTGCCGTCGCATGATCGGGGTCGCTGCCCTAGGTCCTGCACGCAAAAGATCACCAACGCCGTCCCCAACCTCCACCAGAGATCCGCCGCCATGCGACCGCCCCCAGCACCTTCGGCACTGGGGCCCGCCACCACCGCGGCCCTCGCCAGCAGCATCGGCGGCAGGGAGGCCATCGCCCTTTGGTTTTTTGGTGGCTAGGGTTTCGCCCCGGTGTCGCCTCCGGGGACGACACGGGAGCAGTCAGATGCACCGCGAGGAACTGAAAAATGACTATGCATATCAACATTTGCATGAAGAAAGTCATAAACTTTGAAATTTAGGCCATGGGCGTTTCATATTAAATATATATAGCTTACACTTTTTTTGTGCGAAAGGAGTTGAAAAATCAGGGCATGTTTGATTTTTGCCTTCATTTATTTTTTGCCGAACTTCCCCACAAGTTTGGACCTTACTATGAGTGTTGTTTTCTACCATCACAGTTAGGCATGCCATATTATCCTTAGCGGTTTATTCTATTTGTCATTTGCTCATTATTTTGCCAAAATATGATGTAATCACATAGATCTTTTTTCGCCATGATCTCCATGGCTTCCGTTGTTTTATAAAAAAATAAACATGACATAGTTAAACACAAATATGGCATAATTTGTCTACTAACCAAGCATGTCCTATATTTTTTTTGACAATCAATACCACATATATTCATAGTAACAAATAGTACATTGTAGAGATACATAAATTGTCTTCAATGCCTACAACATAAAATCTAAAAGAAAACAAGCAAATCTCGAAAGTCTTTAAAATCTTCTTCTTCGATGACACAATCTTGCACTTGTCTGAAGGCAGCCTAATAAATATGACACATATGTCAAAGCATAGACCTATAATACCAATGAGGATTCTCCCAGAATTTTAATTTGAGCCGCAATACTAAGGCTACATGCACGCGCACAACTATTAGAGTAATCCATCAACATCAGCAAGAGTACCATCACCTATATTTCAGGGAAAAGAAACCGAACAATCTGGTCGATGTCACAGGGGAGTCGAGAATGCAAATATCCATTGTCGAGGACATAGCAGCTGGGATAGATATTGCAAGGATAATCCTCCTCACGGCAACCATGAGAAAAAAATCCAAGATCGATCTGCTGAATCAAGATCTAAAAACCGTACCTATAAAACTTTAATCTTACAACACCACCATTGACGCAGTGAAGATCTCGTAGTCGAACGAAGGGCCAAAGATCACTTATTGCGGATGATACCATCTCCATTGATGTATATGCCAAGAAGATGTCTACCAAAACCCTAACCTAATCTTGTGGAAACACTAATTTTCTTAAAAACTCCACACATAGATTGGGTTCCCCACCCCTCCCGACACCGGCGAGACCAGCCAGAGGAGGGGAAACCGACCTATGGAGGAGGCGGAGGTGTTGGCGGTGGCTGAGAAGCTATAAGCATTTCCTACATTTTAATTTTGCACCAAACCACACATCTTTTGGGTAGATGACGAGGTTGTGGATGTAACTAGCCTTGTACATATATGAGGTTCTCATCTCTCTTGTTTTCTAATAAAGAGGCACATTTGAATTTATGCCTGTTCTCAGAAAAAAATATCGCTTATACATAAATGTTGTAAATTTTATTTGTTCTTGTTTGTTAATAAAGAGGCGCCTTTAACAGACATTGCATAGTTTGGCTATGAATCAAGCATGTCCTACATTTTTATTAGACAACAAACCCCATGTCTTTTTGGTAGGTGACGAGGTTGCAGATGGAACTAGCCTTGTCAATATATATAAGGAGGGTTTCAACTTGGTTGTTTCTTCCTAATAAAGAGGCAGATGAATTTATTAATGTTCTCAGAAAAAATGATCATTTGTACATAAATGATTTAAACTTTTCTTGTTCTTGTTTCTAGTTAATAAAGAGGTGCCTTTAACATATTCATCATGTTGGAATAAAATTGATCATCTTGTATATAAATGTTGTAACTTAGATCGTTCTTGTCTCTTGTTCATAAAGGGGTTCCTTGCACTTGTGTGCATTGCCAAAAAATGCTTGTCGTTTGCAGATAAGTATCACAAATTTGTTGTCATTGTTTCTTCTTAAAAAATACACCCTCGTTTTATGAGCATTCTCGGAAATAATTGACTGTCTTGGTCATAAGTGTAGTTTTTGCTCGAGGGAGCCCTGAACTTATGTGAGTTACCCATAAGACAATGTTAAGAGAGCTTATGTGGCTCTGTGTGGAGTGTAATATGATGGTTGTTTCCTCAGAGTCCATACAAACTTGAACTGATTCATAGCAATAATGTTATCAATAGTAATTATATTCTACATAAAAGAAGATGACCCATGTCTCTACATCAATCGATGCACTAAGCCACTTTTGTTGCAAGGTAATAGTCATTACATAAAAATAAAACATCACCTTGTATAAACCAAAACAAAACAATATGATATGCTACAAGTCATGCATCACACATCAAATTAAGCTATCATTACTACAAGGTACATGAGAAAGATGCTTAGAAAAATAAATCAATTGTTGTGTAAGCGTTGGTGCTTATTTGTACAAGCCATGTGATTAATTTTGCACTTTTACTATAGAAATAAGCACCGGGAAAAAACGGGTTTAGTTTATGTACACCTCTCCATGCAAAATCCATTATGGATTGAATTAGTAGACTACCATCCATATTATTTGATAAAAACTCAGTGGCTATCTCCAGGTTGATTGCATGTAGAGTCTAGAGTATCCCGGGACTACAAACTTTGCAGCGAGGACCAAGTACGAAACTAATGAGTAACCATATGGATAACCAATAAAAATTTGTAAACGCGGGCGCATACTAAATGGTACCATAGTGATTTCCGTCTTCTCAAAATCTACAATACCATGCAAAACGTGGACCAACAGATATGGATGCACTACTGATGTGCTATTTTCTGATATGCCCGTGCTGGATACTGGTCCGAGTTATCATACAATCAAATACGATGTCACCCTAACATATGTGCTTGTCTTATGAATTTATAGAACATATTAAATGAAGTGAAATCCTTCATAAGAAGGTGACAACAGAAGGATAAATGTGAACAAATTTCTATTAGGGTAGAATTGCTAAAAGTACAATTAGTAGGTAAAATATAATATGTTCTAATAATGTAATGTGCTATCAAGAAAGCTAGGGATTAGTTTTGATGGTAGATATAGTAGGGAAGGGTCCTATTGCATCATTTTATAAAAAGGTATGTATATATGATAAGGAAAAAAAATAGAAGGATACACCGTACCATTACTAGTTATCAAGTAAGTATTGCATCACCTCTTTACTAGTTATCTATATACAAAATTTTCTCGTTTCCGTTGTAGCGATCCTTCACATGTAGCTTTTCATGCTCCCCTATGACGTGATTTGTTGCTCTAGAACCGGAGTTCCGATTGGTGTCAACTCCATGAGGTACATAGGCCACACCAGCTAACCTTTCAGGAGGACCATGATATTTTTCTGAAAACGCTTCCAACACTTCAAGTGACATGCTCTTCCTTGCTGCATAAGTGACAGATAGGTTTAGGGCCTTGATCACCGTCGTTGTACTGCTACTGGCGGTATCACTGATTGCGTCTACCATCGCCGCCTACACGACGTTGATCATTTCCACAGTCATAGCCATATCCGCGCCGATCATATCTATGGTTATCATACCTATGGTGGTCATGGTAATTGCCACGTCCACGCCCACCATGATTCATCATGTTGATTGATGAACCATCGAAGGGATCCGCGGGAGGGGGGTGAGTTGATTCTCTAGTCGTTCCTCATATCATAGCAACTGGGCATAGAGATCCTTCCGACTGATGAACTTCTCCGCCTTGATCAATGCGGCAATTGTAGAAGTAAAGATGTTGTAGGTCTCATCGTTCATACCGGAAAAGCACATGCGATATAACATCATCGTTGTCAAGATGTTTTTCCGTAGGAGCCGCCTCATTTTCTAGGGTTTTGATCTGGTTGAAGTAAGATAGCGGCAAACTTGTTCTCCTTCCGTGTATGATTATACTGCGTGCGGAGTTGCACCAAACGGGCCTTGGATTGTGATAAAAAAAACTCTATCACCATCGTCCAGGCGCTTGCCAAGCTCATTTGCCCGACCATCTGAGTCAATACTTCGCACGACACGTTGCGCATCAAGTACCCAAGCACCATTTAATCAAGAGCGATCTATCATTTGCACTCAGGGTTTGGAATCTTCACTTCCTTCACATCCGCATCCTTCTCCAGAGCGAGGATCGATCCGTCCATGAACCCGAAGATCTAGGCACCACGAATGTCAGGAAGGACCTGGGTTTACTAGATCAAGAAAAAATGCCTCTGTTGAGCTTCTCAGAGACTAACACGGCCAGGGTATTGCCACCACTCGACGAAGAGGAGGGAGAAGCACCAAGCGACATGGTGGCGACGACGAGCTCTCAGATGTGTTTGGAAGACCGATGTCGTGATACCATATCAAACCATACGGGATGTGTAACCCTAACAGGCCCGCAGTATGACTTTATATATATGCAAGACATACATGAGGGAGTACAACCGAGTACAACCGCGTGCATGTATATACAGTTAAGATGTACAATCCAACAAGATCTTCTAATTAACAGTGTAGGGGAGTGTAGAAATAGTCAAAAAATTAACTTATTAAGAGTAGGAATTAGAATATATATACTCGATCGCAAGCATATCTCGAGATAGCGAGTATTAGTACTATCGTTTCCCCGTGCAAGAATTCCGATCTCGTGTGTTCTGCATCTCCAAGAGACCAGGGCTAGGTGATCGATGCACACCGGTTGTTGTTGTTACCCTCTGACCAGTGACATCACCAAGGCAGCAGCTACCCGCATAGTACTAGCTTTGACCTCCTAGCTAGCGTTTGTGACTGACAGACGGAGACTATCAGTTAGGAAACGCGCAGCTCCGGTTTGACACCATTCACAACAAACTCGATTTTTTTTTTTGGTACACTTTGAGTTTGAGCCCAATAAAAATAGTCAGGTAAAATGGCACTGCCACGTGATGAGGAAAGATGTCAAGGCTGACTAAACAAAAAGGCGATACCTCGTGTTCTGAAACAATGCCTGCTGCCGACAGATTTCGAATTGCCTCAACCTGCAGGCAGCCAGGCAGGCAGGCAGTGCGATGATATTCGCAGGAACAAACCGATCGTATCAGCGCGAAAAACAAAAGCAGGTGCGTGAGTGAGGATCATGGGGGGGAAAGAAAGCGAAAGAGAAGGTTACAAGCGGAGCAGGACGAAGGGTCGAGGTTTAAAGAAACCGGATCGAGGAAGGAAGAAGCATATCATCGGCCAAAGAATGCAGCTAGCGAATCACGAGGAAAAGCCAACCACCCCTATCTTTTGCTTTCGTTGCTTCGTTTGGACTTTGGTATACTACTCAGTACTCACTCACTCTCACTCTCATGTCATCTTAAACTGACTTTGGCCGCCACCACTTCACTTGACCCACCCGGCGGGCCGAGCGAGGTCGCCCCGACCCGAGAGAGAAAAATACTCCTCCACGTCAGCACCAGAGGTGACGTGGCCGGAGACCGACCGGTGTATAGAATACACTACAGGTGTGTGGACTTGCCTGCACTGCATGCGCTGCACGCCTTTGCCTTTCGAGGGACACATTTCGAAACAGCCGTCCTATATTAAGCACACACCGCCGCTCGCACACACACAGTCACACCGCTCGCTCTCAGTGTCGCACAGGCGAGTCACACGGCACGGGCACGGGCACGGGCTCATCATCATCGTACCGAGCCGGCTGCTGCGCCATGGAGACAGCGCAGGAAAGAGAGCTGCTGCAGCTGCAGCTGCAGGGCTGGCCTTTCCACGCCATGCTGCCGCCTGCCTTCGACGCCGCCGCCGGCACCGGCTACGCATACAGCGGCGGCGGTAGTAGCAGCATCAGCGTCAGCAGCGGCGGCGGCCACGGAGACGGATTCCTGGTCGGAGGATGGGAGCCTCCGTTCGGGTGCTTCCCCGCCGACGCGCTCCTCCACGACCTCTTCCCCCTCTGTACGTGCCAATTCTTCTCCTCTGTTTTTCTTCGGCTCCGTCCGGCCGCCAAGGACGTAATCGGTTTGACGTTTCTTCTGGCACAGGCATGGAGTCGCTGCCGGTGTCGCCGGCCGCGACGTCGACGGCCCTCCCACCGGAGCCGCACGGTCCGGTGACAATGCCCAACGGGGACCTCGGCGACCTCCTGCTGGTAAGCACGCAACGCAACCAGCCTATCCTTATCTCCCGCTCCCGATCGAACTAACCAGCGGCGTCAGTTTCCACCGAAATTTCCTCGATCGGGTTAAAAACCGTCGCTTTCTCTCATTGTTTTTCCCTCGCTGCAGAATTTCTGGGACGCCACCACCGGCGCCTTCGCCTACGACGAACAGCCGGTCGCAATCAATTCCAGCTGCGCCGTGCACGAGATGAGCAGCCAGAGCCAGAGCAGCGCTGCCACCGCCACCAACATCTACCCGTTCCTCTGTAAGAAGCCTCTCAGTCTCAGGAAATAATCGATTCCATTCTTTGAACTTGTTCCAGCTTTTCTCGCTACTAGGTCTCTGTGCGTCCGTCCGTCCGTCCGTCCTCGGTCCTCCGGTCAGTCCCCAGGGAGGGAGGGAGGCAAGGACAAAAACACAAAGTCGTAGCGTTCGCATTTAAACAAAGAAAACTTGTCAATGCCATGCGTTGCGTCCTTTTCAAAAATGCCACGTGGCATGTGGGTGGGCCCCGCGGAAGATTAGCACCACACACTACTAATTGTCATGACCCTATCTAGTATGATTTGCGCAATATTGTGGTGCGCACAGACAGACAGGCGCTCCTTTTCGAGTAAAGACAGATCTAGGTGTTACATGCTTAGATGGTAGCGCTAGCTAGATTCTAATCTTGTGCGGTACTACTACTTACTGCTCCCTCTGTTTCAAATTACTCCGCCGGCGCGTTTATGTAGGTGAACTAGTACTCCCTTATTTTTCATTTAAAAAAATCCTCAAATTTTTGAAATAGATAGTATGAAATATGTACTACGTATACCAAAAATTCTAAGAATTTTTTGATAAAAAATGAGAGAATACTAGGCCACCTAGGTAAGCGTGCGCGTGGAGTAATTTGAAACAGAGGGAGTACTGCTCCTCCTGCTGTCAAAGTCGTACCTACCTTTTACGTACGTGATTATTTCCACATTATTATTTTATTATGGCTCGTTAAGTGGTGTTAATTAAATAATTAATCGATTATGACTTGATCATTGCTTTTGGCTGCAGACGATGATGACGACGACGATCCTCTGGGCTCGATTTTCTCCAAGAGGCCCACGTTGCCAACAGAACCGGTGCTCCAGGCCCCGGCGGCGGAGGAGGAGCAGCCCCTCCTCAGCTCCTCCTCCTCCAGCAGCCACGCGGACCCACAGCCCAGCGACGCCCAGACGCAGGACACCACCGCCACCAACTCCAGGCCAAGTGGCGAGCGGGGCCCGCCTCTCCCTCCTCGCTGCTCCTCCTCCTCGTTGAAACGCGCGACACCAGAAGGTGCTTTGCTTGCCGTCTCCCGATCGACTCCGACGCGACGCGCCTCACAGTCGCTCGCGTCCACCCACTCAACGAACAGCTTCCGGTCAATTAATCACGTATTGATGTGTTCCTTCCTTCCAGTGTCGGAGTCGACGACGGAGGCGGAGTGCAGCAGTCAGAGCGGCGGCGGCGGCAGCAAGCGGCGGAAGGAGTCGCCGGCGACGCGTGTGGTGTGCCCGTTCGCCGTGCTGAAGCCCGACGGGCTGGACGGCGGCGCGACGCTGGCGGACATCAACGCGCGCATCCTCATGCGGCCGGCGCGGCCCGTGCGGCACCCCGTCGGCGAGTTCGCGTGCGCGCCGCGCGTGCTGTCCGTCGACGTGCCGGGCATTTCGGGCAGGGCCGTCTCGGGGTTCGCGAGGCTGCACACCCGCGGCCGCGGCACCATCACCATCATGAGGACAAGAGGGTAGCAAACAACGCGTGCATGCATCATTGCTACTACTACCTAGCAGCAGCTCTGATACTGTACCGTACCGGACCGGATGGGCGATGATGATTGACGAGGAGGACGATGTAAATTAGCCCGGCGATGTGGTTAATTAGCTAGGTGCTCTCTAGCTAGCTAGCCAGTACGCAACGTCAAGTTCCGATGCCATGTAATTATATGCCCGATTAGCATAAGGAATGAATAAAATTCTTCCTTTTCTTTTTAGCTACAGTCTCCAGAGGTTGTATGTGTTGATCTTTTGCTCAGAGGCGCTGCTGATGGAGAAAGATTTCCTTGGATCGTCGGTCTGCCGTAGCAGCGGACAAAGCCGGCCGGTCCCTGTGCTCCTAGGGAAACAGGTTGTTGTGCAACGGCTGCTTCCAGCTCCAAAAGCTGAAAGCGACTAGCTTTCCTTTTGTCTGCACGGCGTGAGGCCGTCAACCTGCTCCTGAATTCGACCTGCCTCCATGGTTGCCTGATGGCTCCTGCAGAGAAGAAATAATTGGACCTCCCTTGATGAATTCAATGTGTAGGTTCACTATATCTAGAAGAAAAGTCTGAATGTACTACATTGTTACATGCATGCAGATCATCAGACGTTTGTAGCAAGTTGCAGTGCAAAGCCTTCCTCTGGTGGAATGGTTCTTTTGGTTAAAAAAAAACACTGTCCGGCAAAGAGAATGAAAGACGGTAGAGCTAGCAGGACAGGATAAAAACCACCAAAAGGAGGCGAGAGGAAGGTAAAAGAATTGAAAATTAAAGATGAGAAGATTTGATTTGAGGAAATGAAAGCAGAGATGGGGAGCAGCTAAAGCAAAGCGCAAACGGCCTCCAATCATTGTGGTCACGCGAAAGCAGAGCAAAGCATGCATGGCTGCCCGCTGCACACTGTAGCAGTGTAGCGTGCTCCTTACACGGCAAAAAAAAAACGGAAAGAGAGATGTTCTGTTCTGCCATTCAAATACACACAGATCGATCGAGTGGCTGGTAAATAACGAAAAAAGAAGTCAGCACAAGGATCCAGGACTGATGATGCGTGCGGCAGGTCAAAACCGGCGCTAGTACAAGATAATGTGTGTGGCCATGTGGGCTTATGTCAGTTTGTTCGTGCGGATTTGTAGGGCACCCTGCTGGATTTGGATTTTTGGCAAATTTTTAGGAGATCGTCAGGCGCGCGCGTGATGAGTGTCATGATCGAGGCTCTGGTCAAAGCTGTTTCCGAAACAAACGGCCAGCAAAAAATATGGTTGCGCGTGACCGAAACACCTTCAGCGGCGGCGAACTCCAGACATGTCGTCCATTTGAAATTCATTGACGAAGTTTTCCAAAACTCGGTAGTACACCCAAGATCAATGACGACCGGTGACAGGTAGTTCTTCATCACAGAGAGAGGGGAATCCAAAGACGACCACCTTTATTCAAGCCAAACCAGCACAACAGTCCCCATACCGTCTGCTGGCTCCCGGCGATCGGAATGAGCGGGGCCTCCTCCGGCCCATACGAGCCCAAGGAATCCCCAGATCTGGCCGCAAATCAAGCCAGGAGGGCAGCCGCTTACCCCGACCATCTCTGCATCCATCTCCGCCCTCCTTCGCGCCTCCCCGCCGTGCGCCGTTGCGAGCCGCCACCCCACCGGAGAGATGTCGCCGCCCCACCGCCGACACAACCAAATTCCAGATTAGATGCATGGATTGGTCGAGCCAGAGGCCTTCCTCCGGATGGGCCAGTCCGCTAGGACGCCGCACACGTCCCGCGCGTCCACGCGGACAAATTCGGACTCGCTCGGATGGAATGAATCGTCTTGGTGGAGATGGCCTTAGTTCTTCGATGGAGGCCACGGTCGCCGGCTCTCCCCCACTCCCACCTCCTTTCTTCAATACACACTCATCCTGAATTCCGGTGGTCAAGTGTTCATGTGGAAGACACGAAGTCGGGCGATTGTTCACTAGCTAGATATTTCCAATTTTAAATCCGTTTTTTGTATTATATATATATTATCATAAAAAATCGAGATTCTCTGCTTTTCCACTGGACCTACCAACAACTACCGCACATTTGAAGCATGGGCCATTTCCACCTTGTTGTGGTGTTCCTCCCTCCAGCAAAAGGATTTTAAAGAACTCGTGACCTAGCGTTGAAACAGAAGTTCACGAGGCATCATTAGGTCCAAGCTTTGGCAGAGCGTGCGTGTAGTTACTGCTGCACCTATAAGTTGGTCTATATATACATATATATGTGTTGTGCGCGCGGAAACGTGTGGCTCGCGCCAGTGCGAACCAACTTCGCCGCGTACATCTAATTAACATACTCCCTCCCGTACCCAGAATAGATGTCTTAGATTTTTGGATTTTAGATGAATCTATATTGATACTAATAAATAATGTCTAGATTTATCTAAATTTTAGAAAAATTGAGATACTTATTCTGGGATGGAGGGAGTAGTATATAAATGATTTTAAAACTTGTGAGCTAATGCAGACTTGACGGTATTTCAAAATAAAAATCGAGAGTAGTTTCAAAACTTATTTTATTCGCGGATGCCGGATTGTTTCCGCTAGCTAGCTTAAGGTTCATGATGATAGGTAGACAGTGACGTGGCATGCAGGCAAAAAGCCGATCGAGTTGAATCGTTTGCTTTTGACGAACTTCTCTCTGACGACAGCTTAAACAGTGTCAAGAAGCTGCTAACACTTGCACCAAAAATTAAACGCGGTGCATGCATGCATGCATGCAAGGCGAGCAGCCGTACGCCTCAAGATAGTGCAACGTAGTACAACCCTCGCAAATCAGTCACTATTGCAGGCAGATGCATGCGTAGAAGATCGTCGGATAGTACGTGGTCAATCATATGCATGGGCAGCCTCGTCTCGGTTTGACCTGCGAGCGAGCGGCGCGGCCACCGGCGATCTTGGGTCGCTTGGCATATTTATTTCTCGTGACAACATTTAGTCGTGGGCGGCCTACCGAGAGAGGTTGGTGGCAAACTGGTGGTCGATGTGTTAACCTTTGCTGCCACTCCAGTTATAGTACACGCCAGTAGGGATGTAAATGGCAGCTAAACGGCGGCCGCGAGTCCCGTTTATTCAACTTGTTAGTTTATTTTTTTGAAAAAAGCAAAATTTATTGAACTAGAGTATTGATAAATGGTATTATGCGGGATTAAATGGCGCGCCGCTTACATCCCTACACGCCAGCCTAGCTTGCGTGCGCCCACGTACGGCCCCCACCCCACCTGAGATCAGATCGATGTGGAAATAATTTCTCACTGGATCGAGCGATGTCGAAAGCAGAGAGGCCAAATGCACGGCAGGCTGCATGCATCGACGAACATGACACTGGGCGTCCTCGGGAGTAAATGACGCGAAACCACCATATTTGAGGCAAAGTAACCAAAAACCCACCAAAATTCATGTTTTTTTTAGTTTTTTTTTAAAGGATTGTCACCTTAGCCCCAAATGTGATAGTTTTGCGTCATTTTTTCCGTCCTCAACTTAGCCCTGCCCTGCTGCTACCTTTAAGAAAAACATTGCTCTTTTTGTTTTGTTTTCGTGGAGGAGCAGAAACTGTGCATATATTTGCAGTGTTAGGGAGTGGCGGAGCTAGAATCGACCCAAGCCCAGGGCCAGATAGTACAGATTAGTGTAAAAATTATCAAACAATACCAAACACT
This sequence comes from Avena sativa, assembly GCA_916181665.1. Taxonomy (NCBI): domain Eukaryota; kingdom Viridiplantae; phylum Streptophyta; class Magnoliopsida; order Poales; family Poaceae; genus Avena; species Avena sativa. Next base: position 385,558,600 of record OV702297.1, on the reverse strand, counting down.
TTTTACAGAATGCTACAATCAACAAATGGACTAATCCTCACGTCCCGGGCCATGGCGTGGCTCCGCCCACCGCTGCAGGGCAGAAGCTATCCTGGGGATAAAAACAAAACAACTGTACTATACCTACTACTCACCTTGCTTCCGCTGCTTGGAAGACATGAGCTAGTGGAGTTGTTATGTTTTATGCTGAAACGTACATTTTTCGGTCCACGTACGGTGCTACTGTTGTACAGATGCAAATTTCGGACCTTTAGGATGCCTGCCACAATCTCTAGTTCAATGGAATGAGCTAATTTTCCAAAAGACGATGTTTTTTTTTTTGAAATTTTAGTTCATTCAATTGAACCAAAACGGCCGGAGGGCACCCTAAGTATCACCAATTTGCATCCTTGCTATGTTGAGCTGTCACGCTGCTTTTATACTTTGCTCACGCTGCTTTTATATTCCTTCTGTGCGAGTGAGTCGTATAAATTCAGGATTTCTTCCAAATTGTCACTCAAAAAAGAGTTGGTACCGAAAATGGCACAGGTCCCTATTGATGGATTCTCCGGCTACATCAACCAAGAGCGAAGGTTGGTTAGGGTCAAGGGTGAAACTTGGTTGTTAAATACTACTATATGTACTTTTTTTATATCTCTGGCTCATGTATAGTTATTTCTAACCAAGCCGATTTTTTTGTATTATGTTTGAAATGAGCAATTAATCAAAATAAGAAGTCAACACTCGGGAACAAGCACTACGAGATGGTCTTCCGGTGGATGCGAATCGGGTGCAACAGACTATATGTAGAATCTGATTGCGTGGAGGCCATCCAGGCGGTGGCAGACCCAAGGCAAGACGGTTCATGGGCTCGACAGTTTTAGACAGAGTGTCATATGATCACGGCAAGGCTCAGCGCAACACGAATTTCACACTTTCCAAGAGATGCAAACAAGGTGACACACATATGGCCAGTGAGATCATATTAGATGATATAGATACCAATGTATGTCTAGATGATCCGCCTATGTGCTAGTGCCACAACTTGCGGAAGATGTAACCTTGCTTGATCAATTAATAAAGGTTATGATTTTGTTCAAAAGAAATTAACACCTAGGTAGGTCCACTTTGGTTCGCATGAATTTAGAAACACAGAATGCCGCGGAGGCAGACCTCTGGAGGGCTGCAGGGCTTTTCCGCGACTATCTAGGGCAGGTAGATAAGTGGAGATGCCGCGAGTAGTTGCTTAGGTTGTGTTTGCTGTCCCTGAGGCGGCGTGGAGTTGCATCTTTGGCGCATGTGCCACGGTGCGTTGTAAATCTTGGCCGCCTGGCCTTTCTTCTATGAAAACGATACGTCTCCCAGGACGTATCCTTAAAAAAAAAAATTTAGAAACACAGAAAGAGGAGAAAAAAAAACATAATCGAGATGCCACATAATATCAATTCCGACCAGATTACAAAATTCGAGAATTTTTTGTATAAACTTTTATTTGGATGGTGCAAGAGTTTTACAGGATTTAGGTGAGTTAGAGAGAGACCAAGTGCAAAAGCATTGGGCTTGTTGAAGAGAAAGAAGGCGATTTCGAGCTCATATTAAGATTCCCATTAAGCGGAGGACATAGGAATGTATTCCGTAGGATTTTGGTAACCACAATCCTATTATTATTCAAAGGGGCTTCTACAATCCAAATATATAAGAGCTTAACAAGAATATAATAAGCCTTAAGTTTTGGGACGGAGGAGTTAGTATAAAATAAAATAAAATAAAATAAAAATGCTTACCATGCATTTCTGAGTAACACCGATCGTACGCACCGCGGAATAAGTGCTATGCATGCAGCCCACAGAAGGCGACCCAGTGACGAACGGTTCGTGCATGCATGCATGCATGGCCTTCGAAACTTGTGTCGGTGTATCAGTCTGCCGATCCTTGGGCTCGATGGATATGCCGAGCCGAGCACCACCCGCCTGGAAAAAGATTAGGTGCAGTGCAGAGACCTGACTGATGGTGATGGAGAGGGCCACGACAAGCATGTATAGACAGATGGGGTAAACTGGCACGATGATGCAGTACGTGTGTGCGCATACGGGGATAGGTCGATCGTGTCGGCCAGCGCGGGATGGACGGATGTGACTCCGAGGGATAATCTGGCCATCTTCTCCCCTGCGACCCTAGCTGCTCTGTGTTATTATGTGGGCCACGCGGTCGCACGGCCGAAAAGCCACCGAGAAACTCTCTCTGGGGCGGGGGACCCGGCAGATGATCGATGGGCGCGGCCTGATGATTTCTCTCGTCTGGGGAAACCCCCCGTCTTCTTCTGTTTAGCCCATGCATGCATGTCATGCCCGTAGCCATACCCGTCGACGAATGAATGATGCGTACTATGCGTCTGCACAACCGACGGGAGATTTCAAACGGTTGCGTTGCGTGCAGCGTGTACGTTCTCTCCGTCCCGGCCCAGCCTATATAGCACTGCAAGGTGCAAATAATCCAAATGCAAACTGATATGCAAAGGGTTCGAGTAGATCTCGACCCAGAAATCTTCAGCTTCGCTGAACCACGATGGCCGAACTTCTCTGGAGGAGTACCTGAAAAACTATCCGGAGGAAGATGGCATCATGATCTATGTGGTGATCTGAATGACATGGTCTTGAGGCTACCCCTTGCAACGTGAAGGCCATCGACCGATCGGCAACCCCTTGCCTCTCTTTCCTCGCTTAGTCACCATCGCTTTCACTCTGACAGAAGCCGAGACTGGACGCAGCTAGGCACACACGGCTATACATGGTTTTTGGGTACAATGATTGGCGATCTCGCCGTCCCGCTTTGCTGCGCGGCGGCACTGTACAAACGGGGAGCTGCACGCACGCACGCAGACTGCAGTCGAGGCATCGAGGGGCGCTGCGACGATCGAAGACCCCTGAAACTGTAGCATCTTGGTATCTGCTGTGAGCATACGTTACTCAGACTTCTACTATCGGAGAAAGAAAGACACAGCTTTCTGTCTGTCTCTGCTGCAACTTTTGCGCTGCTGAAAGAAAACTGGCTGGCTGCCTTGATTGTCCTTTGTCACAAGTCAGAACGTGCTTCCCTGACGGGGCTGAATGGATCGAGAATACCGGCCGGTATCTTCTTCTCACCAAAGAATCTCCAAGTCCCTCCGCTACACACATCCTCCAAGCGTGCGGTTTTCTTGCAGTTCCAAATTTACCATTCCTAAAAAATTAATGTTAAGCTTGGAGCATCTTTACTCGTTGGGCGTTCTCGGGCAGAAATCCGGATATAATTGCGGCCAGACGAAACAATTTTTCGATCTTGGAACGGAAGTTTCCTACTCGCGGCCAAGTTCCCAGATCGGTTTTTCCGTCTAAATTCGGCTCATTCGACCAGTTTTCGGCATAGTTCGGCAAATATGAACAGAGATCAATGTTCGTCCTAGTTCAGGATGAATTTAAACATAGTTCGGTATAAAATTAAACATAGTTCAGCATACAATGACAATACAACATATTTCGGCCTAGTTTGACCAGTTCATGCTCGACATCTAATTCTTGTCCCTGCGTATCCATAGGTGTTCAATCAGATCATCCTACAGCTGTTGATGCACTACCGGATCTCGGATCTCCTGACGCATGACGATGAATGCAGCCCAGATTGGAGGCACCTGGTGATCAGGCCCGGCAAGAGGTCCCTGTCTATAGTATGGCTCGTTCTTCTCGACCAAACTCACTGGGTCCTTCCTCTCATTCTCAATGATCATGTTGTGCAAGGTCACACAACAGTTTATCACTTCCCACATCTGATCTTTCGACCAGGTCATAGCAAGGAAACAAACAACTGCAAACCTCTGTTGAAGCACACCAAATGACGCTCCACGTCCTTCCAAACTAAGCATGCTTGGAGAGCATTGGGTTTGAGAAAGTCTTCACAAATGTTGGTCATCTTGGATAGATGTCATCTGCAAGATAGTATCCCTTGTTGTAGTAGTGTCCGTTGATCTCAAACTCTGCAGGGGGAGCATGACCTTCAACAAAGCTTGACAAATACATTTGAGAAGTTGAGGATATTGATGTCGTTGTTCGATCCTGTCATGCCAAAGAAGGAGTGCCAGATCCAAAGATCATGTGTAGCAACTGCCTCGAGTATCACAGTGCAACCTTCTTTGTGGCATTTGTACATTCCCTGTCATGCAAATGGACAGTTTTCTAGTGCCAATGCATGCGGTCTATGCTTCCAAGCATCCTAGTAAATCCTCTACTTTCATTGACTGCGAGGATCCGAGCAGTGTCTTCAGCAATGGGTGTTCTCAAGTACTGTTTTCTAAACACTGCAATAACTGACATGTAGACCATGTACAAGCAATCGATGGCGGTAGACTTGGCCATGCGGAGATAGTCATCGACACTTTGTGCAACGGTTCGTCGGCAAAGTAGTCGGTGTACAACATACAGTAGCAGCTCGTCGTGCCGTGGCTCGTCGGCTTCTCCCAGCTCCAAAAGGCTGAAAGCAACAAGCTTTCCTTTTGTCTGCACGGCGTGAGGCCGTCAACCTGCTGCCAAATTCGACTTGCGCTAACTGTCTGGCTCATGGCTCCTGCACAGAAAATTAACAAATATAACTGAACTTGTTTGATGACTTCAACAATGTATATTGTACTACTCCGCAGATCAGAGGTTTGTAACTTGTTGCACTGCAAAGCCTTTCTCTTGAATGGTTTTGTTTGTTTAAAATACTACCTGACAAAGTTTAAAGAATAGAAACAACAAAGCGAGCGCAAGCAGAGTGAAAGCGGATTTCTAAAAATAAAGAATGGCTGTTGAAGAGATCATTTATTTTATTTTAGGGGGAAATATAGTTTCACTCATTTTGCTTCACGTCTACGCCCTAAGGGAACTAGATGCTTGCGTTTTTAAAAAACTAAAACATCTCATAATTTGAAATGGAGGGAGTAGATTGTTAATGCAGATCGCAGTGCAAAGACTTCCTCTGGAATGGTTCCTTTTGTTAAAAGCTGTGTGGCAAAGAGAATGAAAGACGGTAGATCAGGACCAGATAAAAAGGGGGAGCCTAGGCGTCCCCGCGAGATAACTCCTCCGGATCTTCCGAATCCTCAGACCGCCACGTGCTCAGAAAAACACCTTAATCCCACTTGTGCTACAAAATCACCTATTTTTGCTACAAAATGTCCTGATTCGTCCACGAGACAAAAATAAAAAGATAAGTTTCGCATGAGTTTCACCGGAGACTATGTAGCAAAAAAAATTGTGCTAATATAGCAAACCCTACTTCGCCGGAGACTTTCACCGGAAGATCTCGCCGGAGATCTCGTAGCAGTTACGCTATTATAGCAAACCCGCAAAAAGATTGTATCAAAAAAATTGTGCTAATGTAGCAAGCACCAAAACATCACCGGAGACATCGTAGCAAAAAAAAATACGCTAGTGTAGCAAACCCACAAAAGGTCTTGCTAATGTAACAAACACCAAGACATCACCAGAGACCTCGCCGGAGACATTGTAGCAAAAGATATATATAATTGTGGCTTTTCGAGAGCAACTATTGCAGCAAAAAAAATTGATATGCAGCAAAATCTTCATCCCAACAAAAGAATCTCTAAAAGGGAAAATCTAGAGTAGCAAATTTAAAGGCCTTCGGGTAGCAACGACCCCGTCGTATGTAGCAAATCCACCTGCCACAGGTAGAAAAATATGTCGCGGTAGGTAGCATGCATATGAGCTGTCCACCTTGAATCGCTAGTCCTTGCCGGAGGTGTGAGAGAGGAGTAGGGCGGCCTCCAGCGAGTCCCCAGCCGGAAGCGAGCCCGTCATCCTCGAACTGCCGGAGGCCGACAAGAGGCGAGCTCGCGAAACCTCCTCGGGACGAGGTCCATGGTGAGATGGTGGGGAGCGGCCGATTATAGGGCGAGCTCAAAGCGGGGTGGAGGAGGGTGCGGGGGTGGAGGAGGCACACTGGCCGGAGGCGGCGCTTTGGCAGCTGAGAGGAGACGAAGACACACGACGAGAATAAGGAATGATAGGATGGAAAGATAATATGTGGATACCTGCCATGACTTGTTTGCGTGCGTCAGCTGCTCGACGCGACATGGAGACACACGATCCCCAAGTACTGTTTTCCGGATAAAACCACCAAAAAGGAGGCGAGGAAGGTAAAGAATTTAAAAATTAAAGATGGGAGGATTTGATTTGAGGAAATGAAAACAGAGGAGCATAGGAAGCTAAAGCAAAGCGCAAACGGCCTCCATCATTGTGGTGAATTGGACCTCCCTTGATGAATTCAATGTGTAGGTTCACTATATCTAGAAGAAAAGTCTGAATGTACTACATTGTTACATGCATGCAGATCATCAGACGTTTGTAGCAAGTTGCAGTGCAAAGCCTTCCTCTGGTGGAATGGTTCTTTTGGTTAAAAAAAAACACTGTCCGGCAAAGAGAATGAAAGACGGTAGAGCTAGCAGGACAGGATAAAAACCACCAAAAGGAGGCGAGAGGAAGGTAAAAGAATTGAAAATTAAAGATGAGAAGATTTGATTTGAGGAAATGAAAGCAGAGATGGGGAGCAGCTAAAGCAAAGCGCAAACGGCCTCCAATCATTGTGGTCACGCGAAAGCAGAGCAAAGCATGCATGGCTGCCCGCTGCACACTGTAGCAGTGTAGCGTGCTCCTTACACGGCAAAAAAAAAACGGAAAGAGAGATGTTCCGTTCTGCCATTCAAATACACACAGATCGATCGAGTGGCTGGTAAATAACGAAAAAAGAAGTCAGCACAAGGATCCAGGACTGATGATGCGTGCGGCAGGTCAAAACCGGCGCTAGTACAAGATAATGTGTGTGGCCATGTGGGCTTATGTCAGTTTGTTCGTGCGGATTTGTAGGGCACCCTGCTGGATTTGGATTTTTGGCAAATTTTTAGGAGATCGTCAGGCGCGCGCGTGATGAGTGTCATGATCGAGGCTCTGGTCAAAGCTGCCTCGCTGATTCCAAATTCATGACATCAATCGGACGGCGTGGAGGCTGCGGGCCGGTATCTTGTGAATGTGCGTACGTGGGACAACAGTTGTTGCCAGAGTTAGGTCAGCCATGCACCAACTTTTTTCTCTCGAGTGACAGACATGCACCAAATTGAATTGAATGGATGCAGACGTCTGTCGAAAAAGATACTGGAAGTTTTAGTTTCGAAATCTGGAATTCATAAGTCGACTACTCAAGTTGAAGAATTTAGTACTGTACTTGTTTTTGTTAGAATACTTGTATTTGAAAGTACATAAGTGAATGTAAAACATGAAGCATTTCCATTGATTTTTTCGTATCTGAAATCAAATATACCTAGTTCTATATATCTAGAAATAATTGTTACGAAAACTCAATACCAGTCTGTCTACTTCAAATTTGGAATATTCTACTAGAAAATTCAAAAATGCCGGTATACTATTAGCTGACAAGGCAATCACTCACACTACCAGAAATCGAATCTATCTTTAGCGAGGATGTTTTCCTTAATGAGAAAAATATTAACCCTCACGAGAAAATTGCCCGTAAATATATTTAGTTGTTACTCAACAACTATGTTTGTGGAGAAACGGTCAGGAAAATCATTTCTGATGTCTTATGTCAATTCCCGGGAATGTTTTCTTGCCAAGAAAGATTTGATTTCCGACAGAACCACATGGCAATCCTTCAACTAGAAGAAATCATATCTTTCTTGGGGTTGTTTTCCTATACATGCGTCATTGAAAATACATACAAATCTGATGGCACACATACTTTGGTTGTTCTACTCTTGCCAGCTATTGTCCGACGGAGACCGTCATGAAAACATTTTTGTGCCTTACAGCTAAATCTTGACAATATTTTCATGTCAAGGAAGTTTGAGCTATGTCGCGTTACCCCTTAGTCACATCGTGTAACTTGCTCGATCTCTCTTATTGTTTTCATTGACGCTCTTGCTCCCCCTTCCCCAACACACACTTACTTCCTCTTTTTTCTCGTCGATATCATGCCACAATTTCGCTACCTCTCCCCCTACCACTTCGCCACCACTACCCTCTTCTCTCATACGTCTGCCTCACTTCCTACGAAAAAAGCCATTTCATCAAGTCGATTGATCCAGCCGTTGGGAGTCGTTACACCCTAACAAGACCCTACCCTAAGCACTTTTGCTTCGGTGTCCCCCCTCCTAAAGCTTTAGCAAACATAAACGCATGGACATCTAGGATTGCACAGTATCTTTTCGATGTGAAGCCCGTACAAACCCATTCGAAGACCGTACGGCCTGCTTGGACGTACACATGCGGTACAACGGATGTACGTGTACATGTGTGCACGGTCTAGACATGAGGACGCGGAATATATCCTACTCTACCTCGTATACTATTAATACGCGTGTATATATGGTTTGGATATGGGTTTTGCCGGGTCAAAAAAACTGCCTTGGACAAACTTATCCCTTCAAATTTCAGTTATATGTGGATGGAGAGGGGGACACCGGCGCAAGTCACCATCGCCTTGCCCTCGTTGTCGTCCAGCTTTCCCTTTCACCCCCACCTCCTTTTTTCACTAGTAATCAGGCACGTGCACATGCACGTATTGACAGATGTGATGTTTATTTTCTATTATACACATGTTAAAATGAAAAAAAATCTTGTTCGCTTTTCAAGCTAACAGTAATGTGTAGAAATAATACTCCAGTGTCACAAAATCATCATTTCAAGATTTCAGCTTTTGTTCTGTGTGTTCAGAAATAATATTCCGGTGTCGCAAGAACGTGATCCCTTCCTCTCTCTCTAATACAATTGAACAAATCCTTTTTAATTATTCCTACACTATACCTCGAAATACAAAAATGGCTAGCTCTAATAGATGAGACATAAAAATAGGATACTACAGATCCCTTTCCCATGTAGTGAAACAAAAAATCCCAGTCGATTTAGTTATTCATTACTCCAAAGTTCTAGAGTAAGAAAACCCGTGAATAAATATGCATTCTATTGCTTCATGATGATTTACATAATAAGAAAACTATTCTAAACATGCTCTGAACAAAAGTCGCAACAGTATAATGATGTTTCCTAAATAGGATGTTTCTGCACAGATTAATTGCTTCAAGCCCCATTTTAAATTGGAACAACTCGTAATTAATAGAACTAAAAAAACTATCAAGAATTCTATATCATTCAGTTAAGTAGTGAATACCTTCTCAGTATCTCATGCCCCATCTTGGAGCCAATAACAAATATCTTCATGGGATCAGCAAGCAAGGCGACACAAAACACAAACAACATGTGTATCTGGCTTACATTCCATCACTTCTAGTTCTAGCCTAGGTTCTAATCTCAAAGGTAGCCACTGATACTTTAGGGCTAATGGTTAATATTACCCTTATAGTGACCCTGTAATAGTCTTAATCTAAAAAAAGTATCTGTATGGCATAATAGAGTGTGAAATTCGTGCATGAGAAAGCAGGTCTTTCTCATCCCTGTAGATGGTAGGAAATCAAACTTCTACATCTGAATAATTGTGAACTAAACCATGTACATTACCACTCAATATTACTTATGAATGTTTTAGGCTTAATTACCTGATGCTCACCCATGTACTCATCCTGGGTTCGATATGAATTCGATAAAACAACCGGAAGAATTTTAGACTATTCAGAAACTCACTGAGGCCTGAAATCTTGCAGACATTATATTTTCATATACTGTGATAATGTCAGCCAAGTTTAATGAAACCATCTGTGTATTTTCTTGCACAAATCGTGATATCATATTTCTGACACAAAAATGGAAATGCGATATTTCCATTCATAGTCAATCTAACAATTAAAGTAGAAAAAGGAGAAACTAATGCCCTGTGTGACAACCAACATAAGAATGATAAATCTAGTAATAAAAAAATACAAAGTGCGGACAACACATGAGGATTTCGATCCTGCATTAAATTACAGCATTTTGGTGAAGCTAAAATACTGAAAGGGGACATACTTAACCTGAAAGAGTCATCTTGGCGCTACCTGTCACAAGTATTCACCAATGCTGCAAAGGACATATGGTCTAATGGTAGGTCCTTCTGATGTGCTGATGGAAGTTTTCTCTTGGTTGGTATTTCTCTCCTCAACCATGGCGTATATAAGTGCAAAACGAATTTATAAAACAAACCCTTCCAAGCTACCATAAGACATAAAAAAATCATTGAGAGATCACAGTTGCTCAAAACTTCAGGTATAGTCCAGTAAAGAAAATTAGAGCATATACATTGCCGGTGAGACCATCTTATCGCACTGAGTTAGTAGCCATATGTAACTCCGTGAGCAGTTGTGATGCCGTGCAAAATTTCCTGGTGTTTAAGCACACTATAAGATGAAAATGGAACCCACATATTCTTTTCATTACTTCTTTTGCTATAATTCATTGCCCCTAAATGTAATTCACAAAAAGTCAAAACTATTTGTATGGATATAGGAAAATGAACATATTGTCATTTTCATAAAACAGAACATATTGTTGTTTGCCTTCTTACATATTTACATTGCAAGTTCTGAAGAGAAATTAAAATTGAAGAGAATAGTAGGATGATATGATCATGTACGAACTGAGAGTTCGCACCACAAACACAGGCTGCCATCCTTCAAAATCACGGTGTGGTTGTTGGCCCTGTAAGGTTTCAATCAATCTCGCATGCATCAGATTCAAGCAAAAAGTGAAAATATGTGAAGCTCCGTGTGAAATCTTAAGGAAAAACAATGTAAGAAACCAAAATTCCGTACTGCTAGGCATTGTTGTAAGCAATCAGCGTTGCTTAGAACATACTCATCAGCAGATCTTCAGAGTTCAAAGCTGGTCAGATCATATTCCCCACACAAAAAAATGAGGATTAAGATGAGCTCAGCCTATTTCGAGCGAGCATCGAGTTTAATGAGGCCGCTGGTGGTTACAAGCAGGAGGTGGAGGCGGGAGGCAGGACCTAGCCATCTGCAGTGCGGCGCAGTTTGCTGCAGTTCGCGGGGCGGCGGTATCGAGCAGGGTGACGGCGCCGAGGCTCGCGCTGCAGGCTCGGGCGGTCCGACGGCGTTGAGGCTCGCGCGGGGCCGTCTGCGGACAGGCTCTCGCAGGGAGAGGGGCATGCGACTTGGAGGCTCCAGCGCGGCGTCAGGCGGCGGCGGCAATGGCGGTTGGTCGATTAGCACGGTGTGTGCGTATCAGGGCCGGGGTTAAGAAAAGCGGATTTAGCAATTTACGTGTTGTCCGCTCGGACCGTGATGAGCCCGATAAAGACGGGTGTGCTGGGAACCGTTTGATAGAGTGATTGTACGTTCCAGATTTGTTGGATCTGACCCTCTAGGTCTTTTAATATTAGTTTAGATTTAGATTTAGATAACCTCATCCTGAATTCCGTGTTTCCAATTCTTAATCCATTTTTTGTATATATATGTTATCATGTAATTAAAATTCGAGATTCTCTGCTTTTCCACTGGACCTACCAACAACCACCGCACATTTGATGCATGGGCCATTTTCCACCTTGTTGTGGTGTTCCCCTCCAGCAAAAGGATTTTAAAGTACTCGTGACCTAGCGTTGAAGCACAAGTTCACGAGGCATGATTTCGGTCCAAGCTTTGGCAGAATAGCGTACATGTAGTTACTGCTGCACCTATAAGTTGTTGGTCTATATATGTTGCGCGCGCGGAAACGTACGTGTGGCTCGAGCCAGTTCGAATCAACCCCGGTCGCAGCTAGAATCTTCACCTGTAATAATTAGAGCTACATCTAAGTAAGATGTATATACTCTCTCCGACCTAAATTAGTTGACTTGGTTTTGTCTAGATTCGAATGTATCTAGCACTAAAACAAGACTAGATACATTTGAATGTAGACAAATTTGATCAAGTAATTTGGGTCGGAGGGAGTATATGATTTTAAAGCATGTGAGCTACTATTGCAGATTTGAAGGTATTTCAAAATTTTATACCGTAGCGATTTTGTCTGAAAAAGTCATTTCTTATTAAGGCTGTTCGTTCAGGCTTTTGGAAGTTTCTAGGTCATGGTATGCATTCACGAACGTCTGCTGACAGCTTAACAGTATGCGAAGAAGCTGCTAGCTAATTAACACGTGTACCAAAATTTAAACGCGGTGCATGGCGAGCAGTCAGCCGTACGCCCTCGCTAATCAGTCAGCTGGGCTCCCGGCCGGCCTGCTCCCTCTTTCACACAGAAGTCAAACCTCGACTTTTATGCATGGCCACGCAGCGATTTGAAACGGTACGTACAAGCAAGCTTAGCTAGTTTCTTGGGGCAAGCGGACAAGGAGGAGTAGATATAAGAACTTGACAAGCCAACGTACGGTAGTGTGCAGCCTCTCAGTCCCCAGACCAGAGGCAGGCCACATAGATTAGATCGGTTGGGTCGGTATAGTTCATGCGTGTTATCAATGCCTGCGATCCATGTCTGCCCGTACAACGGACGACAGATCAGTGCATGCGTGGTACAATTCCAGATGCGTACGTAGAGGCAAGATCGGATACGTGGTCAATCATATGCATGGGCAGCCTCGTCTCGGTTTGACCTGCGAGCGGCGCGGGCACCGCCGATCTTGGGTCGCTTGGCATATTTACTTCTCGTGACAACATTTAGCGCGTGGGCGGCGTACCGAGAGAGAGAGAGAGAGAGGTTGGTGGCGAAACTGGTCGATGTGTTAATCTTAATTTGCTGCCACTTCAGTTACACACACGCCAGCCTAGCTTGCGTGCGTCCACGGCCCCCACCCCACCAGCTGAGATCAGATCGATGTGGAAATAATTTCTTTCTCACTGGATCGAGCAATGTCGAAAGCACAGAGGCGAGGCAGCCAAAGTACATGCATATAGTCGAACATCACAACTGGCCGTCCTCAACTTAGCCCCTGCCCTGCTGCTAGCTAGTAACTTTTTCTTAAAAAAAAATACAGTAGCTCTTCCTGTTTTGTTTTCGTGGAGGAGCAGAAACTGTACACATAATATTTGCAGTGTTATTAGGGAAGCAGTGCCGCTGCACGGCAAAATCTATCCTGGCGATAAAAAACAACTGTAGCTGCTAGAGCTTACGTACCTTGCTTCCGCTGCTTGGTAGTAGACATGAACTAGTGGAGTTGTTGTGTCTTGTACGAAAATGCAGGAGTAACTTTGTTTGGTCCACTGTGCAAACTGTTGCGGATACGCAAATTTCGGACCTTTAGGATGCTGGACACACTCTCTAGTTCAATCAAATGGACTGATGACTTCTCAAAAGTCATGTGAATTTTGGAATTTTAATTTATTCGATTGAACTAAAAGGGCCGGAAGGCACCCTAAGCGTTACCCATCTGCATCTTAGAGCATCTCTAACCCATCTCCTATCCGTGGCCGGATTCATATTTTTTTCTCCTCTATCGGGCGAAACTGGCTCGAACCGAAGCCGCAAATTCAGTTGAGGAGTCTAAGGGGACCTCCAAGGCCACGTCGTCGTCCTCCTCGACGGCCACCGTGTTAACTGAAGATGGCACCCGCGAGGTGGTCGACGAAATTTCAATGCCGACGCCGAGTGCAACCGAGTTGACCGTCGCCGAGTTCATGTCCCAACTGGATTCTTCTCACCAAGAAGGCCTCGATGACCTCAACTTCAGCGAAGACGAGAAGGTGGCCACCGAGGAGGCCGATGATGACTTCTTGGCTGAGGAAGACGAAGAGGCCATCGAGGAGGCCGAAGAAGAGTTGACCGAGGTGGAGGCACACCGAACCACGCTAAGGACTAAAATAGCCTAGACGTGAGGGGAGTGATAAGAATATAAATATATAGTCTAGCCCTTTTCATCGGTTCGAATTTTTTGTTCAGATGGCTAGTGCATCAATTCAATAATAGGAATGGATTCCATATGATTTCCTCAACCACAATCCTATTATTGAAGGGGGCTTCACATGAAGAAATTCTTATGATCAATCATCCAAATACGAGAATCCTATAAAAGTTCTACAACCCAAAGAAGACCTTGAGATCCCTGACTTTGAAAACATATACATTTCATTTACAAAATGAAAATTCCTCATATTAAAGTACTTCTTCCGGCCCAATTAAAATCTCTTGTGCACAAGTGTACACCCGAGCCGCCTCAATTAATTTGGACCATAAGTGTATGCATTTTTTCCTTTAGAAAGTCAATATTTTAATAGTTTTTTAAATCTCCAACCGATTAATTGATGAGAAGCGTTTATATTGCGAATGCTAGATGCAAATGGTACCCATTGATATGTTAATATAAGATTTTAATTTGTTTTGTACTATTGATTGAGATATTTATTTATTAAAAAGTGGCGGTCAAAATGTATGTCAAGGTCTGTATATACAAAGTAAAAAACAGAAAGGCGCCTAATCTGAACCCGGGAAGTATAGCCCAGTAAGGCTGGTCATACTGGGGAGTGACTTAGAGTACTAAATGCACATGTTACTAGTCCAAGTTACTACCTTCATAGTGGAAAATAATTTAGGTGTGATAACATGCAACGCCATATTAATTAGGTTATAGACACACTTTGTCTTGGTATGTGTGATGTTAACATAGCTAGTTACTCAATCCATCTCATTCTTCATTAAATCATTGCCACATAAGCAAAAAATGCTGACTTTGAGTCTTAGTTACTAGTGAAGTTACTCCTACTACTATGACCAACCTAAACGTAATTTGGTAAGTGCATGTGGGAACTTTGCGGTGTGTTATTCACCGACTTACCTAGGCGATCGATGAATTGCTGCTTCCCATGCATTTCTGAGCAACACCGATCATATACACGCACCGCGCAGTAATTAAGTGCAAATGCATGCAGAGCGCACGTACGTACGCGCACAGAAAGCGACCCAGTGACGAACGAGTTGGTGCATGCATGCATGCACGGCCTTGGAAACTTGTGTCGGTGTCGGTACGTCTGCTAGCTGATGATCCTTCGATCGGCCCTGCGCGCGGCGTCGATAGGGCCTGCCGGCGGCGGCCGGATGATGGATCCGCCGAGCACCACCCATCTTCTGGAAAAAGAGAGATTAGCAGAGACGACCTGACTTGACCTGAGTGATGGAGAGGGAGGCCGGGCCACGACAAGCATGTATAGACTGATGGGGTAAACCGGTGGCAGTCGCATCTTCCGTAGGTAACGTACGTGCACGCACGATGTAACGTGGGTGCGCAGGCAGGCAGCATACGCGGATAGGTCGATCGTGTCGGCCAGTGCATGTGGCGTGGACGGATGTGACGGCACACAGCCGGTGTGCTCGACCCGACCGGTGTTGGTTGCTCGATCGCGCGCGGGGGCGGCCGTGCATGATTGCTCCCCCACACGCATGCAGAGCAGCTAGCGCCATACTACGACAAAGCGATCAACGGAGGAGGAACGCGCGCGGACTCCGAGGCATCCTGTCCGGCGGCCATCCCCCCGTGCGAGCCTAGCTGCGATGCGAGTGTCTGATGTGGGGCGCACGGCCGAAAAGCCACCGGAACTCTAGGGGTGAGGCCAGTCGTCCTTTTCCGGCCGGACCGGCGAGGGGGGACCCGGCCGCGCGTGTCGCCGGCGGCAGCCGATCGATGGCCTCGTCGATCGACTCGGCCTAATGATTTCTCTCTTCTGGGGAAACCCCCCGTCTTCTTCTGTTTAGCCCATGCATACTGAGACTGAGAGGAGGTTTGTGAAACTGTAGCTTCTATAGGTATCTGCATCCTGTGTACGCATGCATGTGTTACTCAGACTTCTATCGGAGGAAGAAAGAGAGGGCTTCCTGTCTCTGCTGCAACTTTTTGCGCTGCTGAAAGAAAACTGGCCCGGTTGATTGTCCTTTCTCACTTGTCAGAACTCAGAACGTGCTGCCGTCCTAGACTGCTGGGGACTGAATTGGTCGAGAACGCCGGTATTTTCTTCTCACCGGAGAATCTCCAAGCGTACGTTTTGGTTGTAGTTCGAAATTTACCAAGAAAAAAAAGGCTAAGCTGAGCGAGGGACAATAATTAACAGAGATTAATACTGGAGCATATATCTAGTTGGTTGTTCCATTCTGTAAAAATTCATTGTTTGTTCATTTAGGAAAAGGTTTCGGCCATTTGGAGGAGACGGCAAGAGGATATGTGGGAGTAGCATTCGACTACTTTTGTTCCATAGGTAGCCTTATTACTGCAAACTTGGCGGCAACTGAACACGAGCTCCAACAACCAGTGTTTGAACTCGCCAAGATACTCATAGAAAGATTGCAAAAAGCAGCTGGTTCAACGCCGGCGAGTGTATCATGTTTGCATTTTAGCCGACTACCATACTTTTAGTTTACTGTCGGTGGTGCAATTAATATGAGTTTTTTTTTTTTGAGAATATGAGTGTAAACCTATGATGAAGAAGAGTTTGCTAGCTGCGGATACAGATCATTTTCTTGGGTTAGGCCTACTGGGCTAGGCCCATAGCACAAGCACAAGATCATATACTCCATCTTTAGAGGCTAACAAATTGACTAGGCCGGACAATCTAAGCCCAGGTAAATTCTTAAGAAAGAGAAGCTAAACCCAAGTAGGGCCGACTGGATGAATATTCTTTTATAACTGCATGTTCAATGGCACGAAAATGTACATACTTCATCTGTTTTAAAATATAACAAGTTTTGAAATGTATGTATCCAGACTTTTTTATTATGTAGGATCGGAGCAAAATAAGTAAACCTACACACTAAAAGGTTTAGATATAGGTGCTTTTAAAAAAGACTAAAACATAGTATTATATTCTAAAACAGAGAGAATACTAATATATTTAAAATTATGAAGCGGAAAGCCATAGTTCCCGAGATAAACACAACGTTTGTGCACTCTTTGGAGACAGAGATGTGCACTGTTTGGAGACAAAACTTTTGAACACAAAAGCAGACTAACAAGTCAGCAGTGAAGTTTGGAGGGCTTCAGAAGCTGATAATAATCAAAGAGGATCAACCTGTTATGGTTAGAAGAGAATTACACAACCTATAAAAACGGTGAATTCAGAATGAACTGGACAATAGGACAAGGCTGAATGCTCACGTTCTGAATCCTGATCGACAAGATAGCCAAGGTAAGTTCAATCTGGCTAGAGGCAAAGTCGGGCGATACTCAAAGCTAACTTCTTTATAACAAAATACTACCTTGCTCTATAATGTAAGTGTTTCTAGTAGTTTAAATTGAACTGCCTCCAAGACTGTGACCCAGATTTGGGTGTGGTTGGCCTAGCGGAGTTCTTCGTGCTTTGGAACTCGCTGGCTGAGGTGCAACTTAACCCGACACGGGAAGATTGTTGGAACTTGCCCACAGATCGACTACATCAAACTAGACAAACAAGCACGCTCAAAAAATCTTACGGCCAAGAGCACGTATCGTGCCCGTTCTATTTCTGTTTATTTTTCTCAAACTCACGGTTACAAGCATCGATTCTGCTGTGTATATATACACAGCCAGACAACACAAACTTATACTGGCTTGGAAGCCAAAAATGTTGCTTCTGTGATTCACTGGAACATTTATTTATTACTTGTCCTTTTGCTCGTATTATTTGGCGTATGGTTTACTTTGTATACAATATATCTCCACCCTCCGATGTTCTCAATATGTTTGAAAATTGGCTAAATGGGGTTGATAAGAAAAACAAAGCTCGCATGCGAATTGGAGTATCAGCTTTATGTTGGTCTATTTGCACGTCCAAAAATAACTTGGTTTTTAACAAGCAAACCGGTACTAATTTTTTGCAGGTTATTCGATTGGCGACGCATTGGATCCAACTTTGGTCCAACCTACTCCCAGCGGATCAGCGGGAGGTCATGCATACTGGATGTGGCCAGCTGCTGACGGTCACTCAGAACTTCTATTTCCAGGCTACTGGATGGCGACACACTAGCCGTCTGCAGAATGGATAGCTACTTGTTGCTTTTTATTTTTTGTTGGTTGATACTTGTCTCAATCATTGCTGATCCATGATTGTAATAAGTAAAACCTTTGAATTTTGCAATAAAACGGCTGTGTGCATCTATTGATGCAGAGGCCGGGGCTCGGTTCCCCATTTCGAAAAAAAAACACAATTCCTAAACAACCATTGACTCCACGCACACAGATTTCTAGTCCTAATACCACACGGCTAACAATCCTAGCCGGACTAGTACAACACTAGAAGCCCACACACGCATAGAACTTACATAATTAACAAATCTGTTTAGACTAGGACACGTACAGGACACACATAAACTCTTAGTCACCACTAATTAAGATTAGTGCTAACAATCTCTCCCTAATCTTGATCAACGACTCTTTGTCTTCCGTGCTCCTCTGATCTTGACTCGTTGTAGATCCGCGTCTTCCGCGTCTTGTCTAGATCTCACACCATGACAAGTATGATTGGCTCTCCCCAATTTCAACTTGGTGAATTTACGGACCAACTCAAGTATGATCTGGACTACCCAGCCACGCTACCAACCTTGTGGAATCACACCACCCGTGGAACACACCGTCCACCCTAGCGCAATGCATGCCGACCTCCTGGCGTGGACTAGACCATCCACTTCGGCCTCATGTAGAGACATGGCCTCATTGAAGAGACTCACCTTCACTGGTTTACCGCCCCCTAAACTTGAGATTGACCCTCTCGGCGAGACACATAGACGACCTAATCGAGGCATGCAAATTGCGTCTTCGTCCATACGATGAACAGTCCATCAACCTTCATTCGCTTCAACTGCAACGGATCCTCAAACAGATGAGCACTTGGACACGACAGCGACTCATAGACACAACACCGACTGAACGTGCTACCTTGCACACACTTGACTCCTTGACTCATACTCTCCCGGACGACGATCTTGACAAGATTATCCAGCACCGCACCCCGGTACCACCGCACTCATCAACGATCATCCCCATCCACCACCTTGCCGAGGACTCCTCGCCCGTCTTCTTCTTCCTTGTCGCTCCTCCCAGCGACGATCGCCCGCCGCCTCACCGATGACGGCATGCTCGCCGCCTACACTAGGTTGCCTGTGAACATCCGGATTTTTAATCCCAGATGCCTGTTATGCCATACATCGCAATCCCAGGATTACCATTTTTGCGAGACATAATAGATTTGGATATCACAGTACATCATCCATTACAAACCATACATAAGGTCTTACACAAATAAGGATCTCATGATCCAGTTCTTAATACAACTCAAGCAGCGGAATAACGTAATAATAACGATAGCGTAGGCGAAGCTCCATCTTTAGGGTCACAGGCAATGCTGATATGGGAGATGATCCTAGTTGTCGTAACCTTCCTGCGGTCCATCATCCTGGTACTCCTCTTCATAGTCTGGCCACGGGAATAGCCAGGGACAAAGTCATGAGTACTCTTTAAGTACTCGCAAACTAATACTAACAAGTTACGGGTTTTTTTGTGTAGTAGGATGCTAAGCTCTAGGGTTGTTTTGCAAAAAGCCAGATTTAACTCTACTAAGTTCAAAAGCAAAAAAAGCTAGTTGAAAGTTTTATCACCTAAGTGGGAATTTGAATTTCATATCACAACTTTGTTGTGGTCAAGTCAAAGTCTCAATTCATTTCATAAGTCATTTTGAAAACATCTGACGGGGGAACAGTATGGCCACTCCAACTGTCCATAACCGCGGACGCGGCTATTCGAATAGTTTGACACTCTGTAGATATTGTGCACTTACACCACAACATTTGATACATCCGTCAGGAACAAATCCTGAATTCATCATACTCGGTATGCGGGTAATCAATCATAACCTTTCAATTACACGCCCTAGTATAGGCACCTCTCCTGTGAGTTTGACCTCCCAACCATGACCAACTGTCATCTTGGGTACTGCACAGGTGGACAATCTTCACAAGGTAGCCTCAGCTCAGACCTTGGCCGTGAGGGAACCCATACTAAGGTATATAAATTTCTAGTCAAGCCCTACCCAATTTTCGGGTATTGTGGTTGTACGGTAAAATTGGACTGGTATCGCATCCAGACAACCATCAGTTTTATAAAGGGTTAAGGCTCATGCCTCAACATTTTCATCATCAAAATCATCTGGTGTTCGGAAACACATGTCAAAACATTTCAATAGAATGACTCATCATTCTAAGGTTTTCATAACCATTTTCACCAAGTATTCTCATCT
The DNA here is from genome assembly GCA_916181665.1 of Avena sativa. Lineage (NCBI taxonomy): Eukaryota > Viridiplantae > Streptophyta > Magnoliopsida > Poales > Poaceae > Avena > Avena sativa. Next base: position 385,538,445 of record OV702297.1, on the reverse strand, counting down.
AAAGTTGATCAAGTTTTATGCTTAGCACTAGCATCTACAAGTGGTGGTAACTACTAATGAGGGGTGGTAAACAAGTGGGGATTTGCTAAGTTCAATCTCATGCCTTAGGATGACATCAAGATTATGTAACTTAGGCCAAGTTTTATGCTGTTTATGCTACCTTTAGTTATATTTCTAGAATCTACAAGTCACTTAAGTAAACTCTAAGAGAAGCTTTGGTAAAGAAAATGAAGTATTAAACTTGTAAGTAAAACTAGGATTGGGTATCATCGAATGTGTCTAACCAAGCATGCTTAATGCATTGCAAAGGTTATCTAACTTTCATAGTTGCAAGTGTTAGCTTGCCTTGTGCAGAGCAGTGGTTGAAGTTCTCCTCGGCTTCCTCCTCGTAGTATCCTCCTTCCTCCTCGTATCCTTGGTCGATACTAGCGTCTATAAATAAATACGAGGTACACAATCACCAAACAATACTTAACTATTTTCAATCATCACACAAAGGTGTACTATAGATGATCTAGCATCATCACTAACATTACAAGAATTAAAGAATTTGTCTTATTTATTTTAATTTGAGAAAATTAATTTTTACTCATTGAAAACTACTTAAGATTTAATATTCTCCAACTCAAACATGGGATCATGTTGACACATGCCATCACCACATATTTCTGTACATGGGAATGTGATTTAAAGTGGTGTCACAATTTAATAAGGTTTAACATTTTTATTTTAAATAAATAAAGTGACTAGAAATGCCTATGTGGCATTCTTTTTTTACTTGAACATTATTTCTGCAATTAAACCCATATGTTTTTATATATTCTGAAAGGTATGATAAAATGTGATTTTTGAGAGTTGGAATCAACTCAAAATCTCTTATGGTTGAATTTTGAAAAATATTTGAATGCAGAAAAGCTTTTGCCTTGTTATTTTTACCAAGGTTGATCTATAACTCCAAAGGGTTTGAATCCAACGGGCTTGGATTAAGCGTTTCAGTACCTTTCTAACAAAATTAGTTTCGTGCATTTTGGTTTAGTGAGTCGAGCTGGTTTGATTTTTGAATCTATGTACAGAACTGTGTTTGAAATTAAATGGAAAATCTAAATTTAAATTGTTGGGTCGCGCGGGAGACGCTGACGGGCCGACCCAGTGTCACTCTGCAGCGCGGGGTTCAGCTGACAGGGGGGTCCACCAGTTAGTGGCTCATAACGCGCGAAGTGGTACGGGACGGTGTGGGACATTAGATTAGAGTGGGGATCAACGGCTGTGGATCGTCGTCGATGACGGACCTGTCGCCGGCGAGCTCTAACCCTAGCGGCTCGGTGGGGGTGCATAGGGGGCGTACCAGGGCTCCAGCGACGACGACGAGGCGGGCAAACGGACTGGTGGTCGACAACAAGCTCAGGGACGGTTGAGGCAACTCTGGGGGTGGTCGCAATCAGCGGCGCCCTTCTCCTCCAGAGGCATCCTGCTCCGGTACAATTCTGGCGAGCTGCTGCTCCCCGTGCTCCGGCTAGAGGTGTGGGACGATCAGTGAGGTGAGGAGAGTGGAGTGCTGTGCTGCAAACGGCTGGGGGTGCCCTCCTTTTATAGGCTCGACGACGAGACCGAGAGGGATGAGCAGGCAACGGTGGTGACATGGCTACAGGCTGCTAGCGGCATGGCAGAGGGTGGCGATCGACACGCGGACTCCTGGCGGTGCTCTAGGACTTTAATGCGGGCTTAGGGGCGGTGGTAAGTGGTCGGGCGGAGCTGGCGCTCTGAGCGATAGAGGCGGCGGCTTCGACGACGAGCGGTGGCTGTGAGGCGTTGTACGACGAATGGGGGTGTCTTGCGTGCTCCCTAGGTCGTGGCGACACGGTGGGCGCGGAATGCGGTCGAGTGGCGGCTTGTGCACGCGTGCCGGGTGCGGCGCTCTGGCGCGTGCTCGGCATGGCGCGGTGGCACTGGGCGCGGTGATTTCTCGGTGGTCCACGGCTGGGCCTGGCTCGAGGAGGGGACAGTGGCCAACGGTGAGGTGCTGGCTATCTGCTAGACATGGCGAGAAAGGGAGAGGCGGTCTGCTGCGGCGGCGACCAAGTTGGACGGCGAGGTGGGGCTCGGCTTGGCATGGCCATGCTGCTAGGAGGTAGGGGATGGGGTAGTTATGCCCTGGTTTGATCAAGAGGGGACAATGTGAGAAAATGGGGGTCAAATGGGAGACAAGTTTGGCTAGAACACTATTCAAAATAATGAATTTGGTTTTGTTTGAATTCTGTCTGCCAAGTGTTTGATGAAATGGCCGCAAGAAAATTCTGTGTTTGGCCAGAACACTATTCAAAACTTAGCATTTGAATGTTTTTGGCAGATCACAAAGTGGGCCTTGGTACCTCATTATGTGTACTAGCAAGGGGTGGAAAGATCCACAATTGTTTCTGTTAAGTTTTGAGTACTAGGAATAGCCAAAGTAGGCATGATAGTTAATTTGGCAAAAATGACCATTCACTTCATTTATTTATTTTGAGTTGTTTTTCTTTGGGAAAAGTTTGGGAATGATTTAGATGATGTTTATTTCACCTAAGAATCATTTTACAAGCAATGAATCACAGAACCATGGCAATTCAAATGAACTCCTAATTTAAATGCACATACACATGAATGCTTTCATATTTTGAGATGGAAAAGTTTTTGTTAACCCTAATTTTGATGATTTGGATCTTGATCAACTTGAATTAAAGTTTTGGGATGTTACAAACCTTCCCTCCTTAAACAAAATCTCGTCTCGATATTTGAGAAAGAAGAACAAAGATTACCTAGGATTTAAAGAGATCGGGGAACTCCGTCCTGATGTGATCTTCGTGCTCCCAGGTAGCTTCTTCTTCCGTGTGGTTGCTCCACTGAATCTTGAGAAACTTGATGCTTAGGGTTCTGGTAGTTCTGAAAGCTTCTTCCAAAATATGGATGGGTACTTCGGGATATGTCAGGTCATCATTGATTTCTATGGTCCGGTGATCAATATTCTTGAAAACTTCAGTCTTCTCCGGAACTTCGAGGCATTTACGAAGTAACGAGATATGGAACACATTGTGCACGGCTGATATTTCTTCTGGCAGTTCCAATTGATATGATACTTCTCCTCGACGATTCAGAATCTTGAAGGGTCCGATATATCTTGGGGCTAACTTTCCCTTCAGCTGGAAACGCTGCATTCCTTTCAAAAGCGACACTTTAAGATACACAAATTCTCCGATATTAAAAACGAGGTCTCGACATCTTTTATCGGTGTAACTCTTCTGTCTTGACTGGGCGGTCTTGAGGTGCTCACGAATATTGTGAACTTTCTCTTCTGCTTCTCGTAGGATGTCGGGTCTGAAAATCTTACTCTCTCCTACTTCCGACCAATTCAAAGGGGTGCTACACTTCCTTCATACATGAATTCAAATGGGGCCATTTGCAAACTTGCTTGATAACTGTTGTTGTATGAAAATTCTGCAAACGGTAGACAGTCTTCCCATTTAGATCCATACTCTAACACTCATGCTCTCAACATATCTTCGAGTATTTGATTTACTCGCTCCGTTTGTCCATTAGTCTGAGGGTGATACGATGTGCTGAAATCTAATCGGGTTCCTAAACCTTCTTGGACTTTCTTCCAGAATCTCGAGGTAAACTGCGTTCCTCGATCCGATACGATGTTCTTGGGGACTCTGTGCAAACTGACGATTGTAGTGATTTATAACTCCGCTAGCTTTGAACTCTGATATGTGGTATTGACTGGTAAGAAATGGGCTACTTTGGACAATCTGTCAACTATGACCCAGATAGAGTCATTTTCCCTACTAGAAGTAGGCAATCCGGTGATAAAGTCCATTCCTACTGAATCCCGCTTCCATTCCAGTATCTGTAAGGGTTGCAACAGTCCTGCGGGTCTTTGATGTCCCGCCTTGACTCTCTGACATATATCACACTTGGCGATATAGCTTCCGATTTCTTTCTTCATCTTATGCCACCAGAATTGTTCCTTTAAATCCTGATACATCTTCGTTCCTCCGGGGTGGATAGAATAAAGAGTATCATGAGCTTCCTTTAGAATAACTTCTTTCAACTCTGAATCTGCTGGTACACAAAGACGTCCTTTGTACCACAAAACTCCTTCTTCATCTTCGGTAAATCCGGGTACTTTGCCTGTACCGATACGATGCTTGATTCCGTCGATACTAGCATTTCCTTTCTGCGCCTCTTTGATCTGGCTGATCAAAGTGGGTTGAAGTTCTATGCTAGCCAAAAATCCTTCACTCACTAATTCCATTCGGAAATCTTCCATCTCCTTGTGAAAACTTGGTTGCTCCTTCAAAATCATGGAGTTCAAGCGGCACAGCAATCTGCTAAGGGCATCTGCTACCACATTGGCTTTACCGGGGTGATAGGGAATGTCCAGGTCGTAATCCTTGATTAGCTCAATCCATCTTCTCTGTCTCATATTCAGCTCCTTCTGAGTGAATATATACTTTAGGCTCTTGTGATCCGAATAAATCTCACAACGGTTTCCCATGAGATAATGCCTCCATGTCTTCAGGGCTAGAACTACGGCTGCGAGCTCGAGGCCATGGGTTGGGTAGTTTTGTTCATCCTGTTTCAGTTGTCGAGATAGATAGGATATAAATTTTCCTTCTTGCATTAGCACACATCCGAGACCGATCTTGGATGCGCCACAATACATGTCAAAGGGCTTCGTGATATCCGGCATGATCAAGATGGGGGCTGAAATCAATCTTCTCTTGAGTTCTTGAAAACTCGCTTCACATTTGTTCGTCCATTCAAACTTCTTGTCCTTCTTCAGCAATTGGGTCATGGGTCTGGCGATACTCAAGAATCCTTCTACGAACTTGCGGTAGTATCCCGCTAATACGAGAAATGCATGAACTTGGGTTTGAGTGGTTGGGGCTTGCCAATCTTCAACATCTTTCACCTTTGCAGGGTCAATGGCAATTCCTCTGACTGATACAATGTGGCCGAGGAATCCTACCTCCTGTAACCAGAATTCACATTTGCTAAACTTGGCATACAACTGATGCTCTCTAAGGGTTCCAAGAATGGTCCTTAGGTGTAGCTCGTGTTCTTCCTCTGATTTGGAATAAATCAGAATGTCATCAATGAAAACAACGACAAACTTATCCAGGAAGTCCCTAAAAATCTTATTCATGAGATTCATGAAATAAGCGGGGGCATTGGTTAATCCAAAAGACATGACAGTATACTCGTATAATCCATATCTGGTGGTAAAGGCAGTCTTTGGAATATCCTCTGCACGAATCTTGAGTTGATGATAGCCAGTTCTAAGATCAATCTTAGAAAATACCTTGGCACCAGTCAAATGGTTAAATAGATCTTCTATCTTTGGAAATGGGTACTTGTTCTTGATAGTGACATCATTCAACTTCCGATAATCCGTACACAAACGGTTACCTCCATCTTTCTTGTCCACGAACAAAACAGGTGATCTCCATGGTGACGCACTTGGTTAAATCAATCCAATTTCCAGCATGGCATCCAATTGCTTCTTCAGTTCTACTAGTTCAGACGGGTTCATACTATATGGTCTCTGGGCTATGGGTCCTGTTCCAGGGATTAGTTCAATGATAAACTCGATATCCCGATCTGGGGGCATACCGGGCAAAACATCTGGAAATACATCGGGGTATTCACAGACTCTCCGGACTTGGTCAATGGTAGGTTGAGCTATACTCTTGTTGCACTTGAATTGACGATGTAAGGTTTCAGATATATGCTCGACTGATACTCCGGTTGTACTGGTCATGGTTATGGCTTTCTTGGCACAGTTAATTAATCCTTTATGTTTGGACATCCAATCCATTCCTAGTACTACTTCCAAACCTTTAGTTCCGAGTACTATTAGATTAGCATAAAAATCTATGCCATGGATTCGGATAGGGACTGCTTTGCAAATTTGCCTAGCTTTGGTGGTTGAACCCAGGATTTGAACAATCATAACATGCTTCAGTTTGGTTGGTTGAATCTTACTAGTGCATGCAAATTCTTCGGTGATAAATGAGTGCGATGCTCCAGAATCAAACAACACTCTTGCAAGTACTGAGTTAATAGAAAACATACCTAGCACGACGTATGGCGCTTCCTGGGCTTCTTCAGCATGCATGAGAAAAAGACGGCCATTGCGGTTGAGCGAGTTCCCTGGGGAAAACCTTCTTCCGGGCTGAACACGACGTTGTTGCTGAGCTGGGGAATTTTCATTGGGGGCTGCGGCATTCTTTGGGGCACTCATTGGAGTAGTGACCCTTGGTTCCACATTCATAACAAGTCACTTGCGACTTGTCCTTCGCTGCAACAGGCACATCATTGCTTCCAGTCGTTGGGGCAGTGTTGGTGTTGGTGGCGGCATTGTTGTTGTTGAACTTGGGTGGTGCACGGTTGGAATTGCTAGAGTTACCGGGGTTGTTGTGGTTTCCTCCGGGCCTTGGGTTTCCACGGTTGGGATAGGTCGGACGGTTCATCGGGGGTCTGTTAGTTCTCGGGGAAAATCCTGGAGATGGGTTGGGGCGATACTTTGGGGTCTGGTGGGTTCCTGGTTGATGCATCATGCGACGCTTGCGGTTCTCATTGGCTTGGTTGATCTTTCCTTCCATCTGAATGGGAGAGTCGACTAGAGCTTCAATATCAACAAAGGGGATATTGACCAACACTGTCTGCATCTCATCATGCAGACCATTCAAGAATCTCTCTTTCTTCTTAGCTTCAGTGTCGATCTCATCCAGGGCATACCTAACTAATGAAAAGAATTTGTCACGGTATTCCACTACGGTCATCCTTCCTTGCTTAAGTTCTCTGAATTCATCTCTCATCCTCTTGATCAAACCCGATGGCACATGGGTTCTACTGAACTTGACCTTGAATTCATCCCAGGTCATCATCTGACCTCTGGTCATTGCACGAATGCTGTTCCACCATGCTCTTGCATCTCCGACTAGATAGTGGGTGGCGAACAGAACTTTCTCGTTAGCTTCCACTCTGGCGACTTCCAGATTATTCTCCATTGTTTGCAGCTAATCATCTGCATCTAGGGGTTCCTCTGACTTAGTGAAAACAGGTGGATTGGTGTTCTGGAAATTCTTGAGCTTAGATCCATGGTTGTCCTGATTTCCTTGGCCTTGATTGTTGTTGGCCATCTGAGCTATGTGTTGAAGGGTGGCTAGGTTGGCTTGATGTTCAGCTCTTTCAGCTTTGTGGTCAGAAACCAACATTTGCAAGATCTACAATATTGGGTCCAGTGATTATCCGCTTCCTCCGCGAGGCATCTGAAGATTGAGATAGATCATGAGAAAAGAGGGATTTTTCTAAGGTTCAGAGGTGGTTGAATTTTTTTTAAGTTTGACTCAGATTTTTCTAGCAACTTGCTTTTCATTCATTCATAGCACACGATACAAACACACACCACAACAAAGGAAAACCGATGGTTTTAAGAACCATTCTGGAAACTATGATACAATGGGACCGAATACAACTCATTAACACTAGTGCTCAAGTGCTACTACTCGGAGTCGGTGTACTCATCATCCTCCTCCTCATCATCATCATCGATGAAGGCGAAATCCTCCTCATCGGTGAAGAAGTCCATGGCCTGATCCTCCAGAAAGTCATCATCATCGCTGAGATTGGAGTAGGGATCTCCACGAAGGTCTTCTCCGGCATTCTACCTTTCCTCCAATTGCATGTCTCTCTCGTGGATGGTCTCCTCCAAATCCGTGATCCGGTGGCGAAGACGGGCAATGATGCGCTCCTTCTTGTCAAGCTGACGGTGACAAGACTTGCGATCCTTCACTAGCATGGCGAGGGTCTGATCCTTCTTCTTGGCGATGGCATACTTGTGGTTGGCGTAGGCACGGGCGTTGTCCAACTCCTTATGACGCTCGTACATCATGAAGCTGAGGTGGTCCACTTGACTCTTCAGCTCGGGATGATGTGTGGCCTCCAGTGGCTGTCCCATAACATCACGCCTTGGGTAGAACTCAAAGCGGGTACCCTTTATCTGATTGATACTCTTCCCACATAGACGGGCAAGAGCTTCCTGCATTGCCCTGGCTAGTCCATCGAGCCAGTTGTTTTCTCTTAAGGTGAACTGAATTCCCTCGGCAGTGGGAGGTTCAATCTTTCCTCGGAGACTTGCAACAACTAGCCACTGCAGATTTTCTCCTTCCTGATCATTGAGCTGAGCTCCGAAGAACTCGGCGTGCGGACGCTCCAGAAGTTCCGAAAGCTGGTCCAAGTCACGCTCAAAGATGAGGTCTCCTCCATTCCCCAACTGATAAAACTTGCTGTACTTCACGACCAGGTTGCCTGTCAACACACGGATTTTTAATCCCAGATGCATGTTATGCCATACATCGCAATCCCAATATTACCATTTTTGCGAGACATAACAGATTTGGATATCATAGTACATTATCCATTACAAACCATACATAAGGTCTTACACAAATAAGGATCTCATGATCCAGTTCTTAATACAACTCAAGCAGCGGAATAACGAATAATAACGATAGCGTAGGCGAAGCTCCATCTTCAGGGTCACGGGCAATGCTGGCGATGGGAGATGATCCTAGTTGTCGTAACCTTCCTGCAGTCCATCATCCTGGTACTCCTCTTCATAGTCTGGCCACGGGAATAGCCAGGGACAAAGCCATGAGTACTCTTAAACTAATACTAACAAGTTACGGGGTTTTTTGTGTAGTAGGATGCTAAGCTCTAGGGTTGTTTTGCAAAAAGCCAGGTTTAACTCTACTAAGTTCAAAAGCAAAGAAATCTAGTTGAAAGTTTTATAACACCTAAGTGGGATTTTGAATTTCATATCACAACTCTGTTGTGTTCAAGTCGAAGTCTCAATTCATTTCATAAGTCATTTTGAAAACATCTGACGGGGGAACAGTATGGCCACTCCAACTGTCCATAACCACGAACACGGCTATTCGAATAGTTTGACACTCTGCAGAGATTGTACACTTTCACCACAACATTCGATACATCCGTCAGGAACAAATCCTGAATTCATCATACTCAGTATGCGGATAATCAATCCTAACCTTTCAATTACACGCCCTAGTATAGGCACCTCTCCTGTGAGTTTGGCCTCCCAACCATGACCAACTGTCATCTTGGGTACTGCACAGGTGGACAATCTTCACAAGGTAGCCTCAGCTCAGACCTTGGCCATGAGGGAACCTATACTAAGGTATATAAATTTCTAGTCAAGCCCTACCCAATTTTCATGTATTGTGGTTGTACGATAAAATTGGAATGGTATCGCATCCAGACAACCATCAGTTTTATAAAGGGTTAAGGCTCATGCCTCAACATTTTCATCATCAAAATCATCTGGTGTTCGGAAACACATGTCAAAACATTTCAGTAGAATGACTCATCATTCTAAGGTTTTCATAACCATTTTCACCAAGTATTCCCATCTAAGGTTGATCAAGTTTTATGCTTAGCACTAGCATCTACAAGTGGTGGTAACTACTAATGAGGGGTGGTAAACAAGTGGGGATTTTCTAAGTTTAATCTCATGCCTTAGGATGACATCAAGATTATCTAACTTAGGCCAAGTTTTATGCTCTTTATGCTATCTTTAGTTATATTTCTAGAATCTACAAGTTACTTAAGTAAACTCTAAGAGAAGCTTTGGTAAATAAAATGAAGTATTAAACTTGTACGTAAAACTAGGATTGGATATCATCAAATATGTCTAACCAAGCATGCTTAATGCATTGCATAGGTTATCTAACTTTCATAGTTATAAGTGTTCGCTTGCCTTGTGCAGAGCAGTGGTTGAAGTTCTCCTCGGCTTCCTCCTCGTAGTATCCTCCTTCCTCCGCGTTTCCTTGGTTGGTACTAGCATTTATAAATAAATACGAGGTACACAATCACCAAACAATACTTAACTATTTTCAATCATCACACAAAGGTGTACTATAGATGATCTAGCATCATCACTAACATTACAAGAATTAAAGCATTTGTCTTATTTATTTTAATTTGAGAAAAGTAATTTCTACTCATTGAAAAACTACTTAAGATTTAATATTCTCCAACTCAAACATGGGATCATGTTGAAACATGCCATCACCATATATTTCAGTACATGGGAATGTGATTTAAAGTGATGTCATAATTTAATAAGGTTTAACCTTTTTATTTAAATAAATAAAGTGACTAGAAATGCCTATGTGGCATTATTTTATTACTTGAACATTATTTATGTAAGTAAACCCATATGTTTTTATATATTCAGAAAGGTATGATCAAATGTGATTTTTTATATTTGGAATCAACTCAAAATCTCTTATGGTTAAATTTTGAAAAATGTTTGAATGCAGAAAAGCTTCTGCCTTGTTATTTTTACCAAATTTGATCTATAACTCCAAAGGGTTTGAATCCAACGGGCTTGGATTAAGCATTTCAGTACCTTTCTAACAAAATTAGTTTTATGCATTTTGGTTTAGTGAGTCGAGCTGGTTTGATTTTTGAATCTATGTACAGAACTGTGTTTGAAATTAAATGGAAAATCTAAATTTAAACTGTTGGGTCGCGCGGGAGACGCTAACGGGTCGGCCCAGTGTCACTCCGCAGCGCGGGGTTCAGCTGACATGGGGGTCCACCAGTTAGTGGCTCATAACGTGCGATGCGATACAGGGCGGTGTGGGACGTTGGATTAGAGTGGGGATCAATGGCTGTGGATCGTCGTCGATGACGGACCTGTTGCCGACGAGCGCTAACCCTAGCGGCTCGGTGGGGCTGCATAGGGGGCATACCAGGGCTCCAGCGACGACGGCGAGGCGGGCAAACAGACTGGTGGTCGACGGCGAGCTCAGGGACGGTCTAGGCAGCTCCGGGGGTGGTCGCAATCAACGACGCCCTTCTCCTCTAGAGGCGGCCTGCTCCGGTACAATTCCGGCGAGAGGGTGCTCCCCGTGCTCCGGCTAGAGGTGTGGGACGATCAGTGAGGTGAGGGGAGTGGAGTGGTGTGCTGCAAACGGCTGGGGGTGCCCTCCTTTTATAGGCAACGGTGGCGACATGGCTACGGGCTGCTAGCGGCATGGTTGAGGGTGGCGATCGATGCGCGTACTCCTGGCGGTGCTCTAGGACTTTAATGTGGGCTTAGGGGCAGTGGTAAGCGGTCGGGCGGAGCTGGCGCTCTGAGTGGCAGAGGCGGCGGCTTCGACGGTGAGCGGTGGCTGTGAGGCATTGGACAGCGAATGGGGGTGTCTGGCGTGCTCCCTGGGTCGTGGCGACGCGGTGGGCGCGGAATGCGGTCGAGTGGCGGCTTGTGCACGCGTGCCCGGGTGCGGCGCTCTGGCGCGTGCTCGGCATGGCGCGGTGGTACTGGGCGCGTGGATTTCACGGTGGTCCACGACTGGGCCTGGCTCGGGGAGGGGACAGTGGGCGGCGGTGAGGTGCTAGCTATCTCCTAGACATGGAGAGAGAGGGGGAGGAGGTCTGCTGCGGCGGCGACCAAGTTGGCCGGCGAGGTGGGGCTCGGCTTGGCATGGCCATGCTGCTATGAGGTAGGGGATGGGGTAGTTATGCCCTGGTTTTATCAAGAGGGGACAATGTGAGAAAATGGGGGTCAAATGGGAGACAAGTTTGGCCAGAACACTATTCAAAATAGTGAATTTGGTTTTGTTTGAATTCTGCCTGCCAAGTGTTTGATGAAATGGCCGCAAGAAAATTCTTTTTGAATTTTGAAAAGATTTTTGGTGGGTGTGCTAGGCATAAGCTTGAGACTCTGTGGTTGCTTGGGTTTTAAAAATTGAGCTTGTTTGAGTGGTTTTTAAAATAGTGGGATCTTCCCATATGAAATAGATTCAATTTTAAACTGTCATTTAAACTTAGCATTTGAATGTTTTTGGCAGATCACAAAGTGGGCCTTGGTATCTCATTATGTGTACTAGCAAGGGGTGCAAACATCCACAATTGTTTCTGTTAAGTTTTGAGTACTAGGAATAGCCAAAGTAGGCATGATAGTTAATTTGGCAAAAATGACCATTCACTTCATTTATTTATTTTGAGTTGTTTTTCTTTGGGAAAAGTTTGGGAATGATTTAGATGATGTTTATTTCACCTAAGAATCATTTTACAAGCAATGAATCACAGAACGTGTGCAATTCAAATAAACTCCTAATTTAAATGCACATACACATGAATGCTTTCATATTTTGAGATGGAAAAGTTTTTGTTAACCCTAATTTTGATGATTTGGATCTTGATCAACTTGGATTAAAGTTTTGGGATGTTACATTGCCCGCCCCGAGGCGCTAGTCGGGTCGCCTCCCCGGGGCAAGCATGGCTTCAAATCTTTAACCTCGCTCTGATACCAATTGTTGGAAGTTGCCCACAGATCGACTACATCAAACTATACAAACAAGCATGCTCAAAAAATCTTATGGCCAAGGGCACATATCGTTCCTGTTCTATTTCTGTTTATTGTTCTCAAACTCACGGTTACAAGCAACGATCCTGCTGTGTATATATTCACAGCCAGACAACACTGAAAGTGCAATGGACGTCGCCTAGAGGGGGGTGAATAGGCTTTTAAAATTATTACGGTTTAGGCTCATGTAAATGCGAAATAAAACTAACGTTTAATTTATTGAGAAAAAAACCTAGCCACTAAGTTTACCTAAGTGCACCAACAACCTATGCTAAGCAATACAAGCAACAAGGTGATAGCAAGATATAAATACTTCAAGCACGATGGCTATCATAAAGTAAAGTGCATAAGTAAAGGACTCGGTTGAGAGATAACCGATGGACTTGGAGACGAAGATTTGTTTCCCGAAGTTCACTTCCAAATAAGCTACGTCTCCATTGGAGAGGTGCGATGGCGCAATGCTCTTCGAACGCCACAAATGGCTCACCTCGAGGTGTGGTGGCTCGATGCTCACCCAACGCCACACAAGGCCTCACCCCGGATGCGGAAGCACGCAACTCACCGACGCCACAAAAGACTCACCCTATTCTCCCGAGTGCACACCACAAAAGGCCAGCACTCGCTCCACTATGGGACTCTTGAGAGCGGTCACCGAACCCGTACAAGATTGGGGCTATCTCCACAACTCAATTGGAGTATCCCAACAACAAAGCCACAAAAGGCTACAACGCCACAAAAGGCCAACAAAGCCACAAAAGGCGATAAGACCACAAAAGGTTAACAAGACCACAAAAGGTCAACAACCCAACCACACAACCGTCTAGGGTTCCAAGAACCCAAGATAAACAAGCCCACAAGCTTGAACTCACCGAATCTCCGAGGAGAACTCAAACCTATGCACCAAATGCAAGGGCAAGTCCTTCTCTCCCAAATTCCAACAAAGCTACAAAAGCTATTGGAGGAATAAGGGAGGAAGAACACAAGAGGAGAACACAAAACTCTCCAAGATCTAGATCCCAATGATTCCTTCAGAAAGAAGGGATTTTACTTGGAGGGATTGTAGATATAGATCTCCTCTCACTTTTCCCTCAAAAAGATGTAAGAATCATGGGAGGGAGAGGGAGTAAGAGAGCTCAAATAGGTCAAAAATGGTAGGCAAAAACGAGCTCAAAAGATGGGGAACCATTGTGGAAGAAGCCCCCCTTAAGGCTTTGTTCGGTTAGTCCCCACCCCGCCGGGATTGTGGCCCAAACCCCGTGGGTCGGTCGGGATCGACAGATCGGGGCTTAAACCCCGTCAGCCCGGTTTACGTGCGTTCAGTTAGCCCTGCCCGAGCTGAGTTCCCAGTCCAAACCCGACCAAACCTCTCCATTCGGTGGGGGAAAACAATCGTGTGTCGACCCATGGAATCTACCCCGAGCAGGTACGAAAAGGAAAACACAACTTGGGGATGGAACAACGGCGGCAAGCTTCGAGGACGGAGAGGTCAGTGGCGGCGGAACCAACTGGAGGAGAGGTGCTCCCCTTGTCTCTCCACCCTTCCTCAACACGCCTCCATGGATCCCGGACCGAAGCCCTAGCCGCTCGATCCAGCAGCTCTAAATCTCCGGCATCTCTCCCTTCCCCACCCCAACGGCGGCTGCTAGAAAGTAAGCTCCTCTCCCCTCCCGCTCCTCCTTCTCCCCCCGCTTTCACCTCTAGGACTTGTTCGTGTTGGACGGTTCTGAGCGAATATCATGTTTATGTTCTTGCCGAGATGACAGATCTTGATGTGGTGGTAGGATCTTATTCTATTGGATCTGGTTGCCGCTGGCATGTATTCGCGTTAGTGGCAAGACCCCTTCCTTGTTGAATGCACCATGGAGCTAAAAAAGGAAACGAAGTGTCCTGGAACTAGGTTTCGTTGCTGTCAGATAAGTTGTGATCTAAGGTATAGAGTCCTATTAAATAAATTGCATGGTAAGTCACAATCCAAGTTCATTATATTCTGGCATTCAATTTGTTTGATTAGCATCTAGTTCTTAGCAAGAATGACTTGGGAGTCAAAATAGATATGTTAGTAATTCTAATGACTAATGACAAGTGTGTCATATCACATTAGTAATTCTAATCATATACTGCTAGCGAGATGCATGTATATGCTGCTAGCTGCTCCTCCTTGCGGACATCCAAATACACTCGTTCTTCTTCACAAAATAGAATATGTTGTACATCTTCTATTTGATGTTGTGACGACTGATTTACTTATGAATTAAATTACCTAGCATGTCACTTTTCCAAGTTGCTAATTACTAGACATTGTTATTTGATTAGCAGCTTTCTCATCACATGCATGTTAATCTCTCCAAAATCTGAACCTTGTGATTTTCATCTCCAAAATCTGAACTTTGGTAGTTGTATTCGTATTTTTGTATTTCCTGATCTGGTTCAGTCTTCCCTTGCATATTTTACATGTGCATTTGTTATGCTATTTTTTCTTTATCTTTTACATGTATATTTTTGTGATTTTCCAGATCAAGTTCAGTCTTCCCTAACAAATTGCTGCTCCCCCCTTGTCGAGTAGGAGAGGACGAACCTCTGCCTGATCAAGTTCAGTCTTCCCTAACAAATTGGTTCTCCATTTGTTTGTCCATCTCTTAGGCTTGTGTTGCAAAAGGAGAGATACTGAATGGTAGTTATCTTTTTGATTTGTTAGTTTTGCAGTTAAGCACCGCGTCATGCAGAGTATTGATAGTCATCATGTAGGTTTGGTACATTGCTGCTAGCCATCTTCTCTTTTAGTTTTGTTTACTTCATTTTATCATATCAGATGGTAAAAGCACATGTTCCATCTTAACTACTAAAACTTATTTACCTGTTACATATCTGATTTGTTTTTTCTGTTTTTTGGCAGATTCAGCAGAGTCACTAGTCAAAGCAACCATTCAAGTACACAACTCAAGTGTTTGGTGTGATCTTGTTGTATGTGTTAGAAATAGTTACTTTTAGCCTCCTTTGTACATGTAAGTGCTCCTTACGAACATGCACCTTGTACAGGTGCCTCCACCTTGTAACCGACACCACCAAGAGGCAGGAACTTTTGTATAAATACCTCTCGATGATCAGTGAAAGAACACATGTCCAGTACTCTCAGTTTTATTTCATACAGTGTGAAGTGTTTAATTATGTGCCAGGGAAAGATCAAGGAGACGCCAATTGTATAGCTTGTTGTCTTGCTGGTATATGTCCTGTTGTCTTCCATTTTTCCTTTGGTCGTTTTTAGTCCTCACACTGTCTCTAAAATTGCGTGATCATCAATCGTTGCAACACTTCAATTTGAGTACGTATAAAACTTGCAGAGTAGTTATATGTGTTCACTTTGTAAATATTTTACCTAATCTGATGAGTTGGAGCTAATGGAAACTAGTTATACGTGTTCACTTTGTACATATTTTAGCTAACCTGACTTGGAGGTCGTTTTTAGTCATGACACTGTCTCTAAAATTGCATGATCATCAATGGTTGCAACACTTCAATTTAAGTACATATAAAACTTGCAGAGTAGTTATATGTGTTCACTTTGTAAATATTTTAGCTAATCTGATGACTTGGAGCTAATGAAAACTAGTTATACGTGTTCACTTTGTACATATTTTAGCTAACCTGACTTGGAGGGAATGGAATTCCACGCTAACTATATGTGGTGTAACCGAACATGATATGTGGAAGGGACTAGAGACGTGAAAGGGGTTAGAGGAGTGGAAGGGGTTAGGATGATGGCACGGGGATCACCCAAAACCTGGGCGAGTTAGTTCCCGACAGGGGTTACTCCCGTGAGAACCGAACAAGGCCTAAATAGGACAAGAAAAAACTGACCGTTTGGGCCAGATTCGTGCACCAACAAAACTTCCGGCCTCCCACCGAAACTTCCGACAAATATAAACACAAGTTACTGAACCTGACCGGAACTTGGGTCGGAACTTAGGCCGGAACTTCCGCTTAAGCAAAAATGCAGGATAGCATTGCACAAAAACTTCCATAACTTTTGATTCCGGACTGCGTTTTTGATGATCTTGGGCTCGTTTTGAAGAGAAAGAAAATCTCTATAAGATTATGCAAAGAAACATCATAGTACAGCATGGAAGGATAAAACAAAATTTAGAAAGGTATGACCTCTCTAGAAGCGATAAACCGGTAAAACCTCCAAAACCCAAAACACAAGAAGTTGAGCTTGGAAACTCCGATTGGGATGAAACCAATTTTGTTGGGAAGATAAAACCAAGAGAACCCCAAAAAATGTTAAATATTGGATACCACCAAGGGAGAAAATATCAAGTATATATATGTGAAGTATCCCCCAAGGTGTGGAGTTGGAAAACTCGCAAGATCAAAAACCGCAATAAGAAATGCAAGGGAAATCCTTGGACGATGAACTAGAGCTTGTTATGATGATGACCACAAGATCTAGATCCTCTCATGGACAAGAACCAAATAACAACCAAGAAAGATAATGCTATGAATGAAAAGGTTTGATCTCTCTCCGAACGATGCAATAGAGACACCCGCTTGAAAGCCCCTCTTGATAGTACGGCTATATATCCTAAACCCGGTCTCCCAACTAACAACATGAGACCAGAAAAAGAGAAACCCTATCAAGAACATACCTTTGCCTTGAGCATCCCACTTGAACTTGATGTAGACCGTCTTGTTCTTCTACAGTGGGAACACCTTTCTTGTTTGCTCTTGCTTGATGAAGATGAAGACTTGCAAATTGCTCCCCCATACTCCATGGGGAAACCTCTTCTTTGATCTTGTATTCATCACCCCATGATCATGAGGATGGAAAGCTTCAAGCATGAGATCTTCTAGAGATGACGCATCTTGAGCTTGCCCTTCTTCATCCTTTCTTGAGGTTGATCCATCTTGATGCAAATCTTTGCACTTGTCTTGATCAACCTTCAAGCTCCTTCTTTCTTCATGATTTCAATGGCACAAAGCTCTTGGACATTTCTTCAACTCTCAACCTTGAGACCAACACATGGCCCAAGCGACGCCAATGGACAAACCTAAAAGTGAAACTCTATTTACACATTAGTCCATAGAGATTATCATTAATTACCAAAACCGCACATGGGGGCATACATGCCCTTTAAAACACAAACTTATACCTACACGGACTTGAACTCACTCCACAATTCCTAAACAACCACCGACTCCACGCACACAGATTTCTAGTCCTAATACCACACAGCTAACAATACTAGAAAGACTAGTATAACACTAGAAGCCCACACACACATAGAACTTACCTAATTAACAAATCTGTTTAGACTAGGACACGTACAGGACACACATAAACTCTTAGTCACCACTAATCAAGATTAGTGCTAACAAAGATCGTCTTATCTGGAGATGGTAAAGGGATGGCAACTACTCTGCCAAGTTAGATTATGGATCATTCTTTGCATATCAACCGCTTGCTCTAGTGGCGGACCAAATTGAAGGGGTTTCACGAAGAAAACAAAAAAAATCCTACCATGGAACGCACCTAGCCAGGATCTATCTAAGAGTAAAGCTGTAACGAAGAAGGTTTCGGTGACATATCCTTATAAACCGAAAGCGTCACATTTCAAAGAGAACGTTGATGATGTAGTCGATATCGTAGCCGACCTCAAGGTCGCGAAGCTCCCCGTAAGTCACCCCAAGTCCTTGACGACAACCCGGTGCCACTAATAGCAGCACCGCCGAGGTTTCGCACATGTGCGGTGTATGATGACGGCTTCTGGTTCCCTGATCCCTGCCAGGAGTGCGGAAGTAGACCTTCGGCTAGAATCCCTACAACGTTTCGCTGTGCTGCATAGAAGTATCCCTTTGTGCGCACAACCCTAACTCGGGGCCGTAGTTTCAAGATAGAGGGAGAGAAATTCTCCAAGGAAAATGCCTCAGAGAAAAATATCAATTATTGGTGTCTTTATTCCCACCCCTATGCCCCTCTTTATATAGGGTAAAAGGGGAGACCCCTTCTCCAAAAGTGTCGGGGTGGGACTAAAGGAAAAAGGGAAAACGGAGAGGATTAGGGAGCAGCCGACTGGGCCCTATGCGGTGGCCGGATGGGCTCCTGCGCCGACCCAGCCCCCGCAGCCCGATGGCATGCGTGGCAGCTGTGGCTCGGCCAGATGGGCCACACCGCAGCGGCCCGCTAAGTGAAATTCATAATTAATTCAAAACATCACACCGCAGTGGCCCGCTAAGAAAAAAGGTGCTGGACCGCATACGGACTATGACAGCGTGGCCTTTCCCACCCCGCGGTCTGCCCCCACGCTATGATCACGAACAAGAAACACTGCAACACCTACTATTGGGGTGTGTGGTCTCCCATCAGGTATGGCGTGGGTTCTTGGACGTTGGGGCAAGCTTGATTGGATGCCCATAATGGATGCGGACCTGCTGCAATGGTGGACATCGCGCACCTTCCTGGTGGCGCTTTGGCGAGACATGTGGAAACCATCACCATCATATTTTGGTGCATCTGGCGACACCAAACCAATGTGGTCTTTAACGGCATGGCGCCTTAGGTACAAGCGATGAGGCTATGAGCAAGGAGGAACATGATTATTGGCGCTTAACTAAGTTGTTTAGAAACAAAGGCTTTGTCTTCGAGGAGCCATTGCATGTACGATTGCTTGACGGAGATTAAACTCTTTGAACAACCTTTCTAACACATATTCTGTCGTACCAGCATGGCCCCACTGATTTTTTTTCGGTCAGAGCATCATTGAGGAGTTGTCACCTCTTGTTGACAACACAACTTTACGTCTCGCAATGTTGCCGTGCCGCTTGATACTCCTTCTATATGATCAATACACCTCCCACGGATATATTCTAAAAAAAATAAACTGCTAAAAGGCTTTTACTTTAAAATGAAGATAGTAATATTTAACTGAATCATGCTAATACAAGGGCGGAGAGATTCTTAACTTGCAAAAAATCCAAGTTAATCGATGAGCACAGAACCAATGTATAGAAGCGGCCGGATAATTAGAGTACTGACTCAATGCTAGAGCATTCGAAGATGTAAGTTCTGCTCTTGTACAACAACCGCTTGGCTTTCTTTCCTTCTCTGTTCAGAATCTCCACGCCCACGAGGATAGCAGCCGTCTTACATACCTATTCAATATGCAATCGGGGTCTATATTTCCCCGAGATGGATGATGTAGCTCAGTTAACTGTAGAGTCTCGTTGGAAAACCACAAGAGGAAGGTATGATGAGCACAATAGCAAGTTTCCCTCAGTTATGAAACCAAGGTTATCGAACCAGTAGGAGTAAGGAAACGGATTTGTCCATCCCCTTCCCTATATGAAGTAAACGGATCTCTCTCGCACCCCTCCTCCCGCACACGCGCGGCAGCGCCGCGCCGCGCCGGGCGGCCTCCCCTCCCTGCCGAGCCCTTCCTCCCGTGGTCTCCCCTTCCCACCGCCGCCCGGACCGTCGCCAGGCAAAGACCTAGGGGTGTGGCGGCGGCAACGGCGACCCTGATCGCGATCTGGCGGGAAGGCGGCGGCATCTGTCCCGGCTGGTTTGGCGGTGGTGTTGCAGCGAGCGGTGGCCGGTGATCCTCAGCCCAGATGGCGGCAGGGGCGACGGGGATCTGGGCCTAGCCGCAATCTGTCCCGTACGTTGGCCTCGACGCCGGCGTCCAAGCGACCCGGGCCTTGTCCGTGACACTAGGGCGCTTGGGGCATCTGCCCCCGGCATGGTGGTGGTGGCCTCCTTCTCCATCGAAATGGTCGGCCGGGTGATCTTGCCGTCTTGCGGCGGATCCTGCTAGTTTCCGGCGGGTGGCGTGGGGGCTGTTGGCTCGGTTTCAATAAAGGAGTTGGTCCTGGATCCCTCTCAAGACAAGACGATGATCTACCGGATGTTGGTCTCCATTGATCTGGTTTCCGTGTCGTGTTCTGAAAGGCTCCGCCGGCGAACTCCATAAGTGCTATCATGCCGTGAGTTTGCTAGAAGGATTGAATTCGGTCGTACACACCCATGTTTTATCCTGACCATTTGGTTTCAGAGGGTGTTCTTTGAAGCTTTGTTGGTTATTATTATCATGGGGCATGTTATCGTTCCATGGTGTTGATGGAGAAAGTCATGGAGACCGAGATCTGAGGACAGACAATGGTGGTTCGAGTCTGGGTGGTGATGAGGAATTGGCTAGATGACTTGTGAATTGGAGCAGTGGCATGCAAGTGGGGGCGACTGCACAGGAGAGGTTCATGGTCCTACCTCTCAGGGTGAAAATCCAGGGTCTGGCCTTAATTGGTTGTGTCTGGCAATGGCCTTGTTGAAGGTATTATTTTGAGAGTGCGGTCTTTCTTTAGGGTGAAAACCTAGATCTTCGATCGGGCGATGACGGTGCTTGTGCACTGTTCCCTTCTTGGAGGCGTCGTTTTTGGAGAAGCTGGACTTTGGGTGCTGTCTTGGTGGTGGTACTACTGTTGTTTCAATGAATGAGTCACTGTAGCTGGATTTTTCTTTTTTATAATTCTTCTTTTTTTAGGCTGTGTGCATCCATGTGGCCGTTAGGCCAATGCGTTGTTGCAGAGGTTGGGTGTAATTGGTATCATCTGATATTAATATATGCTCCTTTCCAAAAAAAAGGAGTAAGGAAACAACTCCAAGGTGTTGCTAACAAATTGGAACCTGCACAACATAAACTCAAAACTTTGCCCCAACTTACAGTGAGGTTGTCAATCTCACTGGTTTGCTGAAAACAAAGGATTAAACGTATAGTATGGAACATAGTAGTTGCTTGTAGAAAGTACACGATAATAGATGATGTATCAATGATAAAGAAATGGACGGGGGTCCACAGTTCACTAGAGGTATTTTTCCTTAAGATAGATAACATGTTGGGTGAACAAATTACAACGAGACAATTGACAGATTGAGAAAGCATAACAATGCATATACTAGACATCTTGACTCCTATGAGATTTGATGGAGCATTATAACATAATACATAGACCGTAATCCAACTGCATCTATGACTAATAATCCACCTTCAGGTTATCATCCGAACCCCCTCCAGTATTAAGTTGCAAGCAACAGATAATTGCATTAAACAATGTGTGTAAAGTAAACAATACAATTGTTCCATGAACAAAGGATTGTTGATTTCTCCCTAGTAGCAACAACACATCTACAACCTTAGAGATTTCTATCACTTCCCCAGATTACTAGAGGCATGAACCTACTATCGAGCATAAATACTCCCTCTTGGATTTGCAAGCATCTACTTGGCCAAGATAGCTACTAACAATGGAGAGCATGCAAGATCACAAATAACACAGACATGCTAGAATCAATAATCAATCTGACATAGTATCTCAATATCCACCGGATCCCCGCAAACACAACATGTATGATTACAAATAGATGATCTTGATCATGAACGGAGCTCACAAGATCTAAACATAATAGCACAAAGGAGGAGAAACAACCATCTAACTACTATATGGACCCATAGTACAAGGGTGAACTACTCACGCATCACTCCGGAGGCTGGCATGATGATAAAGAAGGCCTACAGGATGATCGCTCCCCTCCGGCAGGGTGCCGGTAAGAGCTTCAGATCCCCCCGATCTAGGGACGATGGTGGCGGCGGCTACAGACTGTTTCGTGGAGATTTGATCGGGTACTTAGGTTTTTTGCATCGGGGTGCTTTTATAGGCGAAAGGGCAAGGTCGGTGGGCGCCCGAGGGGCCCACACCTGCTGGCGGTGCCCCCTCCCATAGGCCACGCCTCCCTAGGGTGTGGCCGCCTCGTGTCCCTCCTTAGGCTGCCCTTCGGACTCCGTGTTCCTTCTGGTGAAATATTAACTTTGGCTTTTGTCCTGTCCAATTCCGAGAATATTTCGTTACTAGCTTTTCTGAAACCAAAAACAACAGAAAACAAGCAACTGGCACTGCGGCATCTTGTTAATAGGTTAATTCCAGAAAATGTATAAAAATACCTCAAAGTGTAGACAAAACATAACAAAGTTGATACTAAACAAGCATGGAGCATCAAAAATTATAGATACGTTTACGACGTATCAAGCATCCCCAAGCTTAACTCCTGCTCGTCCTCGAGTAGGTAAGTGATAAAACAATAATTTTTGAGGTGAAATGTGTAACTACCTCGGTGAATTACGCTCTTAGTTGCAAGCCTGGATGAGCAGAAATGGTTGAAATAGTACGGTGGGGCCCAAATGCCACTCACGGGTAGACCTTTCGGCCGTCCCAACCATTTCAACACATCGGGACAAGAACGGGCGGCGTAATCGACAGGCGAAGGGATCAAGTACATACACAAATGAGTATGTATGCAAGCCACCATGCAACAGTACATCAGAGCCATTCCATCTAAAAAGAAAGGAAATATAGCAACGCCATACGGCAAGATCCAAATATCCTAGATAGATATAATAGTTTAGGATATCTCCTCATACATCAATCAACAGAGTATCAAGCGGAAGCGGAAGACAAAATCCGAGTACAGATAAGAAGCAAATCGGCATAAGATGCCCCATAAATAAGCAGATCCCGCACACAGATCTCACGGATCCCTGTTCCCGGAATCTCTACACCGAATGATCGTTGCCCACATCGTCCGTCTCTTCCACCCAGTATCCATCTTGCGAGTGTACCTGTTCATCTGAACCAATAATTTATCGTGTGAGACCCTAGGGGTACTCAGCAAGTCTTTATGCCTCTAAAGGGGACACAACCTGGGGTGACGCAATTGCAGCAAAAGATAAACCCTAGCAATTCTATAGATACTCGCTAACCATCCGCCTAACCATAGATAGACGGATGTCCGTGAATTAATAACAACAGTTATAAAGATAATAATGGTAATATCCACAGATCCATCCTCCTCCTCGCTTACCGACGAGGAAGCGGGCGAACAACCCCCATCCGTTGGCAGTTTTATTAACCATTCCATGAGTGTTGCACTATTTACTAGTCAGGTACTTAGTCAAATTAAAAGCGGTACTTTAGTTATTCTTGTCTATGATCGAGAAACTGTGCTCCAAGTCGTCCATAACCGCGGACACGGCTTTCAGAAAGTTTTACCCTGCAGGGGTGCACAAATAGCAACACACACTCGATCAACCTCGGAAAAACCAAATCAAAACCCAACGAGGCAGTCACGACAAAGCGATCACAGGATTCAGAAATATTTCAGGGGGCCACCCCATTAAGCTACCCGCAACGAAGCTGGCCGGCTCCGAGACGGACTCAAGGTTTGCGTCAATGGCTGTGAACGACTAGGAACCCGAAAATGTGACTGGGCTTGTCGACACCGCAAAAACACTCCGCTTTCCTAAACAGTATAGTGTGCAGTACCTCGCACAATTTAAATAAAGCAGTAAAGCATGGCATAAGTACAAGATAGTAAATAAAACCTCAAACTAGTTTGTGGCCCCAAGAAATAAGAATGAATCAAGCTCTGGCTCAGGGGGGTTCATAAGCCTCCCGGATGTGGATAGCGCGAATATTCAAGGAACAGGAATCAAGTACTCGGGGTCCTACGGGACACAAGTGAGCCTGAAAAACCAAATAGCAAATATGGCTCACCGATGCCACTTTCATTAGTTATCCCATTACTACTCAGGTTAAGTTGTTTAGGTACCTCGTTATCCATCCGACACTCACATACCCTACACATGTTGTTCTACGACTCGCATGGCTCAAACAACTCCTGTAGTAATGGCTCATGGGATGGAGGAACAAGCTTCGGTGGGTTTAAAAGTAAAGGCTATGCAATACTTGGGATTCAAATTAATGCAATCGCGACTCAATGATGCAAGAATAAGATAGAGGCAATAGGTACTATATGTATGCAAGCATGTGGTAGTGCTTGCCTGGCAGCTCAGTTGTAGCGAGAGAAGGATCTGGGTAGTGCTCCTGGTTCTCTTGGTATATCCCCTGCTCAGCGTCTATTCGCAGAAGAACCAAACAAACAAGGGCCAACATAAATAAAGTGCACAAGCATATGAATAAAATGCATCAAGCAAACAATCATGCCATGATGAATGATGCACAATTTGCATGGCAGTAAAGTAGCATGGCATGGGTGAGGTGTGGAATACAAGAATAAATCATTTTATAGAGTTTTGGCCCCATTTTATACCCATATTAGTTGCTGTACACTTTATATTTATATGATGCATGCTGCAAAACAGAACATGGAATGCATAAACAGAAAGGTCTCGTCGAGCTAATCATTTTAGACATATTATTTGTTAAATTTGGAGTTATAAAACAAAAGATATAATTAATTAAGGAAAAAAGGGCATTTTAATGTAATTTTTATTAATTTGGAAAAATAAAGTGTCCAAAATATATTTTGAATGGCATATTTGAATTCCTCACATTTTTCTGATTTGAAAACATATATTATATGTATTATTTGGAATTATATTTGAAAAGTTATATTAAAACAGATTTGAATTTTGAATTTGAATTAAATTTGAAAAGATTTGAATTAAAACAGAATAGACAGAAACTTTTGTTACTTAGCTCAGTTCTAGCCACAGACGCTGGCCAGTGGGGTCATGCTGACTGGACGACACGGGCGCACAGAAAACTTCTGTCACCGCGAGCTAAGCCAGCCACAGAGGCCGACAGGTGGGGTCAGGGCCACAGGGGACCACGTGACAGAGACGAGCGGGCCAGGGACAGACAGGTGGGGCTGGGCTGGAGCGCGGGTTAAGGGTTACAAAAAGCCAGGGGGTTTTCTGGGAGAATTCCGCGGCGGCTGACTAGTGGGCCAGGCGGACCGCGGGTTAAGCATCAAAAAGACGCAAGGGGGTATCTGCAAAACGAGGGCGCGGCACTGTGGATCTTCCTCGCGGACAGACCGGTGCTCGCGCCCGGTGCAGAGCGGGGTGGGAGATCGAACGCGGGACCTAGGGCTCACGCGCGGAGGGCGGAGCCACTGCGCTGGCCTGGGCTTGGTGTCAGGGAGGGTCGGCGCGGCCTAGATAGGGTGCTATGCGGGGCGGAAGCGAGCAGACGCTGCGCTCGCCGGCGCACAGAGCGTGCTCGATGAAACGCATAGCGGCCCTAGACGACGACAGCGCGGCGGAGCATGTCCAGGAGGTTTAGGGGCTCACCGAGAGTTGGTTGACGGTGCTAGATCGGGTCGGCGAGCAGCGGATCGGCGGCGAGGCAGACGCCGGCAAAGCTAGGGTTTGGGCTCAGGCGTCGACGGTGTCCAGCGTCCTGGCCTTCTCCTTCCTGGCTCCGTGTACAGGGTGACGTAGGGGAGCTGCGTGGTCTTCCTCGACACCTTAGAGCGCCACGCCACCGGCTGGATAAGGAGGAGGCGGTGGAGGCCGAGGGTTTTGCCGGCGATGGTGTGGCGGTGGTGAGGGACGACAGGGACAGAGGGGAGCGTCCTGGGTAGATCTGGGGTAGCTGGGCGAGGCAGAGGGGTGGTGGGGTGGATAGGAACGGAGGAAGGGAGGGGTAGTTGGCGTGGTGGAGGGGAAAGGTGGCGTCGGCCGCTTTTGCTCCTCCTTCACGTGCTGGCAGGCTCGGGCTGGACCAGTGCAGGGCAGGTGGGAGGCTTCCAGGTGGGGTCGACGTGAGGGCAAGGAGGCAGGGACAGGCTCGGGCTGGAGGGGCCCCTATGGCATAGAGAGAAAAAGAGAGAGGGAGGAGTAGCCTCGGGTTAGAGCTAGGGTAGGAGGGGAGAGGGGTATGGCTCGGCTAGGGCTTGCTTGGGTGGGTAGCTAGGTGGCATGGTGGGGCCAGCTAGGTGAGAGAGAGAGGCCGAGAGAGGGGGTAGACTTAGGGTTTAGGTGAGAGGGGGATGTGAGGGTTAGGGTTAGATGGGGGTATGGTTTAGATTAGATGTAGATTGGAGAAGATAAAGAAGAGAGGGTAGGGCTTAGGGTTTAGAGAGAGATGGAGTGGTTTGAAGCTAGGGTTTGCTATGGACAAGGTCAAGCCAAGAACAACCAAGACCAAACAAAAAAACAAGGCAAGAAAAAGAGAGGGATGTGATGATAGGGTTTAAGCTAGATTAACTTAGATCAAGCCAAAAGAAAGGATAGAGATAGAGAGAGATGATGGTCCACTCAAGATTCAAATAAAAACCAAATACTAGAAAAAGGTGGCACTTGCATGGCCCATGCAAAAATATTTATTGCCATGTTGATTCTTGTGAAAACAATATTGTTACATGGCATTATTATTATGCATTCCCAAAAATTGGAATAAAGGCCAAGCAAAAAGAATTAACAAGGATGCCCCATGTGGAGTAGATGGAGATGCCCATATTTGAATAAAATGGGACATGCTAGTGTGTATGTGCCACTAGATGCTTAATAGTCCCAAAAATATCCCAACATGAGCATAATTCCATAATAATCCATATGGAAGCTAGGAGAAAAGGTCCCACTCACAAGGCATGCAAAGGTGGCCATGTGGCTCTCATATATCACTAATGTGAAAACATCATGATGCCAAGATGAGAGCAGGTGGAAAAGAATTGGATCCATCCCAACCCACATGAGCTAGAGGTAAAACCCAAATAAATTGTAATGCTCATATATGGTGGAATGGTGGAAAGATGGGGTGATGACAAGAAAGGTGGTGGAGTTAAATAAAAGATATGCCCCCAACTCAA
Source organism: Avena sativa (assembly GCA_916181665.1). NCBI lineage: Eukaryota > Viridiplantae > Streptophyta > Magnoliopsida > Poales > Poaceae > Avena > Avena sativa. The sequence goes on along the minus strand of OV702297.1, from coordinate 385,511,350 downwards.
CTTGGGCATTTAAACAATATATCAACAACCAAATACAATATCAAGAGGCAAATACAATTAATAATGCATATGAGATAAGAACCAAATGGGAAAGGGTTTTATATGATGCTCAAATGCAAGGTGGCATGATGACATGAGCATGATATAATAATGATGCAACAATTATATGTAGGAAGTAGCATTTATATAGACTAGGCTAGTAGCATTGCAATTGTTAGACAATTGGGATGCTACAACTCTCCCCCACTAACAAGAATCTCGCCCCGAGATTCCTAGGAAAAAGAAAACAACACAAGGAGAGGCGGGTGTTCGGAACGAAGGTGACCCTCACGTTCCCAAGATGATGAAGAACGGAATGATGCGACCACTACACCATGCAAAACTTGCTAGACTTGTTGCGAGTCTTGCGTTTTGCCTGAGAAACAACGATTAGAAGAGTTGAAGGATTGTCGTGAGACAAGAAGGATAGGATGGACATAGCTCCGGTTTTCTCAAGAAACATGATAAAGAATAGAACCACTTGTGAAAGAAAAGGAAAAGATGATGTATCATGGATAAAGAAAGACACACCGTTAAGATTAAAGATTTGCCGATACTAGAGAGGATGAGATCTTTATGTCGCCGGAAGACTAGGTTGGAGAGGTTTGAACCACTATGACAATAGCATCGTATCTTCTCTCGGATTGAGAAATGAAGTTCGGAAACAATATTGCCTTAAAACAATAGAGTCCCTTGATATCAACAGAAAGATTTAGCTAGACATCGTCGGATTAGATTCTTGTTGCGCCGGTAAGAACCAAAGGATCACGCAATTGAGGTGCGCGGATATAACTTCCAGAGATGGATGTGAAGCCAGATCATGGTGGAATCCTGAGAAGCAAAGAAATGGAAGATCTGGAGTTTATTGTAGAGATACTTATTGCTTTCTTTAGCCTTGAGGCTAACGCAATAGATTTGCGGCTGATGGCATCAACCATAATTGGCTTTACCACAGGAAAAGAGTTGATGAAACAAAGAGAGAGATAGTTTCCTTCATCTTGTTTGGGGATGTCGAGCACCGGTAGAACGACGAGGACAGAAAAGAGTTGGGTTTGTTTCCACCAGATAATTGAGGATTTTGCTCCGTGTAGAAAGGGTGAGATCACCAACAAGAGATTATTGATTACTTTCTTCGAGAGAGCACTCCGGAAAAACAAAGACGGAAGTAAAAGTATCGAGGGATAAAGGCCACTTCTAACTTCCGTGGAATGAGTGAAATCGCATTAGTTCACCAATTCAATGTACAAGAGCGAATGATAAGAGTAGTGGTATGGTAGCTACTCCATCCCGCACTCAAAGCATTACTCCGCCCATGAATAAGAAAACCATGCAACCCAACTCCCAAAACAGACTGAAGGTTTTGACAAGGATAACTCATGGAACTCCGTTAGAAAACAAGGATAGATGCAAACGATTCACCGGATCCAAGATAGATAAGGTTGATGATGTTGTCGTCATGTCGGAAGTACCAAGCCACCAGAAAGATATGAAGGAAGATTACAGAGAAGAACTGCAAGATTCAACAGCTATAGAAAAGATAGCACCAACTTGAATAGAAGGAATACAAGATCTGGAAGGTCTTCATGGCCTCCGGTGGATTGAGCATAGACGATAGAGCGAGAGGGTTTCAAGAGATTACTTAACAAGATGGAGGTGAAAGGACTCCATGTTGTTCTTGAAAAGATTGAGAGAGATTTAGCGGTCTTGAGGAAAACTTTAGCGGAAGGACGATGATAACTTGCCAACAAGGAATAACTCCAGATTGGTTGAAGATGGAGGATGGAATTAACAATGGACTTGCTGATTCCAGAGTTGAAGCGATCTATTTAGCAGAAGGACGTGGTCGAGATAGGTGACTTCAAGAAGCCAGAATTCACGCTTTGAGAACTTTGCACACAGGCAGTGCTCACGAAGCTTGAGAGAAAGAGACACCGATGATCTTCCATGTCCTTCCATTGATATCGAATAGGCAAGCATATTATCAACATATACCACCATGGATTAACAGGATATTCCCAGAATATCAAGTTGAAGAGGCGGGAGAAACGAACAAATGCTCGAAACACTTTCTGAGCTCAACGCTCTTAGAAAGATCAATATTAAGAGCACGGGTTCGTGTTGAAGAAGATGCACTGGAAGAATAGATTATCTGGTCCTTTGGAAGAAAAAGAGATGTCACCTGGTTCACATTGTCGATTGGATCACCGGTTACAAAGATAAAGAGATCTTGGATAAGAACCGATGATAGCTTATACCTTAAGCAAAGCTATCCGAGACGAAAAGATGCAGTTCCCTCGTATCAAAGAGAATTTTGCAGATATGGAGTTCAAAAGATGTGCAGCATGATGAACAGATGATAAACCGCCGTAGTGCCTTGAGAAACTCCGGATTGCCAAAGATGCTTGACTATGCATAGATATGATCATGGTGTACTCAAAATCACAGGAGATAACCTTATCCTCCAGATGGTGACGGTTGATAGCATTTTTCCATATTCCAATCGACACTTACCATGAGTGGAATATAGCTATGCCGAGAACCAAATTACAATCATCAGCATCGGATCGACACATGTTATGTAATTAGCCCAAGAGAATTGTTGATGAAACGAAACTCCAGGATTAAGCGCCGGTGACAAAAGAATGAGTTAGCATGAACATGCTGATAAAAGGGAGATAGATAATGTTTCACACACGACTGAAAAGGAGTGTGGAAGCACAGATGTATCAAAGAAAAAATTTCCGCATTTTCGGCATTAAAATACCAATAGATGCGCAAAATCACTTATCAGGTAGAGATTAGCAACAGATGCTTTCACAGAAAGAGGAGTTGCTAGAAGGAAGAACACCCTTAAGAAGATGGCACCGGTTAACAAGGAGTCGGATAGATCGCGCCGGTCTTCAAAAGCCTGTCAGTATGGAATGTACCAACAGTTGATAACCAAAGGCAGATTGTGATAACAAATTGGATGCAACAGATAGACAAGGAATTACACACACACACACACACACTCTCTATGGTACTACGGAAACCCAGAACACGTGAATCCTAGTTTGAATTTAAGAAGAGGATTGAAAATGTTACACTTCCTTACCAGAAAAGGGTGGGTGGTGGGTAAGAAGAAAAGTGGAAGCAGTCCTACTCTCGCGTTTTGTTTTTTCCTAGTATACATAGCTACCAAAATATTTGCTAGACTGACAACGACCATTTGGCTGAGACCCTGAAGGGCGGGATGGCTCTGATACCAATTGTAACTACCTCGGTGAATTACGCTCCTAGTTGCAAGCCTGGATGAGCAGAAATGGTTGAAATAGTACGGTGGGGCCCAAATGCCACTCACGGGTAGACCTTTCGGCCGTCCCAACCATTTCAACACATCAGGACAAGAACGGGCGGCGTAATCGACAGGCGAAGGGATCAACTACATACACAAATGAGTATGTATGCAAGCCACCATACAACAGTACATCAGAGCCATTCCATCTTAAAAGAAAGGAAATATAGCAACGCCATACGGCAAGATCCAAATATCCTAGATAGATATAATAGTTTAGGATATCTCCTCATACATCAATCAACAGAGTATCAAGCGGAAGCGGAATACAAAATCCGAGTACGGATAAGAAGCAAATCGGCATAAGATGCCCCATAAATAAGCAGATCCCGCACACAGATCTCACGGATCCCTGTTCCCGGAATCTCTACACCGAATGATCGTTGCCCACATCGTCCGTCTCTTCCACCCAGTATCCATCTTGCGAGTGTACCTGTTCATCTGAACCAATAATTTATCGTGTGAGACCTAGATAGGGTGCTATGCGGGGCGGAAGCGAGCAGACGCTGCGCTCGCCGGCGCACAGAGCGTGCTCGATGAAACGCATAGCGGCCCTAGACGACGACAGCGCGGCGGAGCATGTCCAGGAGGTTTAGGGGCTCACCGAGAGTTGGTTGACGGTGCTGGATCGGGTCGGCGAGCAGCGGATCGGCGGCGAGGCAGACGCCGGCAAAGCTAGGGTTTGGGCTCGGGCGTCGACGGTGTCCAGCGTCCTGGCCTTCTCCTTCCTGGCTCCGTGTACAGGGTGACGTAGGGGAGCTGCGTGGTCTTCCTCGACACCTTAGAGCGCCACGCCACCGGCTGGATAAGGAGGAGGCGGTGGAGGCCGAGGGTTTTGCCGGCGATGGTGTGGCGGTGGTGAGGGACGACAGGGACAGAGGGGAGCGTCCTGGGTAGATCTGGGGTAGCTGGGCGAGGCAGAGAGGTGGTGGGGTGGATAGGAACGGAGGAAGGGAGGGGTAGTTGGCGTGGTGGAGGGGAAAGGTGGCGTCGGCCGCTTTTGCTCCTCCTTCACGTGCTGGCAGGCTCGGGCTGGACCAGTGCAGGGCAGGTGGGAGGCTTCCAGGTGGGGTCGACGTGAGGGCAAGGAGGCAGGGACAGGCTCGGGCTGGAGGGGCCCCTATGGCATAGAGAGAAAAAGAGAGAGGGAGGAGTAGCCTCGGGTTAGAGCTAGGGTAGGAGGGGAGAGGGGTATGGCTCGGCTAGGGCTTGCTTGGGTGGGTAGCTAGGTGGCATGGTGGGGCCAGCTAGGTGAGAGAGAGAGGCCGAGAGAGGGGGTAGACTTAGGGTTTAGGTGAGAGGGGGATGTGAGGGTTAGGGTTAGATGGGGGTATGGTTTAGATTAGATGTAGATTGGAGAAGATAAAGAAGAGAGGGTAGGGCTTAGGGTTTAGAGAGAGATGGAGTGGTTTGAAGCTAGGGTTTGCTATGGACAAGGTCAAGCCAAGAACAACCAAGACCAAACAAAAAAACAAGGCAAGAAAAAGAGAGGGATGTGATGATAGGGTTTAAGCTAGATTAACTTAGATCAAGCCAAAAGAAAGGATAGAGATAGAGAGAGATGATGGTCCACTCAAGATTCAAATAAAAACCAAATACTAGAAAAAGGTGGCACTTGCATGGCCCATGCAAAAATATTTATTGCCATGTTGATTCTTGTGAAAACAATATTGTTACATGGCATTATTATTATGCATTCCCAAAAATTGGAATAAAGGCCAAGCAAAAAGAATTAACAAGGATGCCCCATGTGGAGTAGATGGAGATGCCCATATTTGAATAAAATGGGACATGCTAGTGTGTATGTGCCACTAGATGCTTAATAGTCCCAAAAATATCCCAACATGAGCATAATTCCATAATAATCCATATGGAAGCTTGGAGAAAAGGTCCCACTCACAAGGCATGCAAAGGTGGCCATGTGGCTCTCATATATCACTAATGTGAAAACATCATGATGCCAAGATGAGAGCAGGTGGAAAAGAATTGGATCCATCCCAACCCACATGAGCTAGAGGTAAAACCCAAATAAATTGCAATGCTCATATATGGTGGAATGGTGGAAAGATGGGGTGATGACAAGAAAGGTGGTGGAGTTAAATAAAAGATATGCCCCCAACTCAACTTGGGCATTTAAACAATATATCAACAACCAAATACAATATCAAGAGGCAAATACAATTAATAATGCATATGAGATAAGAACCAAATGGGAAAGGGTTTTATATGATGCTCAAATGCAAGGTGGCATGATGACATGAGCATGATATAATAATGATGCAACAATTATATGTAGGAAGTAGCATTTATATAGACTAGGCTAGTAGCATTGCAATTGTTAGACAATTGGGATGCTACAAAATGCACCATCACAATCTTGATCAAACCATTTGCAAAGCATTGATAGCTGGGATCAAAGCACTCTAAACATGAGCAAGAAAGATGTAGTTCTAACAATAAGACATAGCAACTATGTTGTAACATGAAAAGGTACAAACAAAAAATCATGAATAACAATGGATTGAAAGATGTTTGTTTATTTCACATATAGAAAACATAGCATGTGTGGTACTTAACTTGTCCCTCATGGTATAGCAAAACATAAATGCATAGGACACCTTCAAAGTTCATAAGGGTGACTAGATATAAATAGTTCAAGAACAAGCAATATCAACATTATGAATCAATCAATAAGTTTTGGGACAATGCACATAAAACTAAGAATGACAACTATGCTCTCCTAGTTGGTGCATAAAGATAGAAGGTGGAGACTCAACAAAAAGTAAGAAGAAAGTCCCTTCAAAGAGGGAAGCAGGGATTTCAAGATTCATAAAGAGCTTCCAAAAATTATGGTACTTATTAGCTTTCAGATCTCATTGCCCCTATCATAAGCATCTTGAAGTGATTAAGGTTAAAGTGAAACAAAAATGAAGTATATGCTTGACAAATCATAAGTTGGCAATCTCATGCCCCTTGAGTACGAGGGACGTTCCTCATGCTACTCAACTTTAGTCACAAGCAAGTTCTTGTCATTGTAAGTATATGTTTATCATAGAGAACTGCCAAAGGGGTACCCCTTGCCCCATGACACAGGAGCTACCCCATATCAAAATGACAAGGCAACAGACAATGAGCATCTCAACGATCTTTTTATTTTCTATTTGCATAGGTTTTTATTGAGGATGCTTCACAGATTGCTCACTATGGTTATGCTGCAAGTTTCCACCATGATTAGGCATGACTTAGGCTAGCCGCCTAGGCGTTTCTCTAACATATATACAATACTACATGGACTTACAAGCTCCCCTTTTATTTCACACCGCCGACATCCGCAAACAAAAGATCATGATATCAACTGGGTAATATGTACAGGTGTTGAAAGTGTTCCCCATGACAACATGCTTCTGCTAATTCCCAACTTATGAGTGCAAGCATATAGACAACATAGATGACACAATGGTTCAAGTTTATTAGGTGCAAGAAGTAAAGTGTGCCATCAAATTTGTGAGAGCTTTAATCACTAATTTTCTCATAACAAGTTTAATTTGGAAGATAGATAAAAATATGAATATACTTGGAATGGTGTAACACACCATGCATAGGAATTTATAGTGGACTCTTTGGAATAGCTTGGTTTCTTGGGAGTTGGATGCATGAGTAGATCTTACTCAATACAAGTGGAGGCTAGCAAAAAGACTAGGAGCGACCAACTAAGAGAGCAATAATGGCCATAATCATGTAGAGCGACAAAACATTATCAATTAAATCATAAAGTGGTATCAAAAGTCAAAAACTAAATGATCATAGAGGCTAAGGTGGCTGGTTATAGTCATAACATGGTGTAAGCATGTGCCAAGTCAACCCAAACAAAGCATCAAAGGAGAATACCACAATATTATGCTTTTGTATGCTAAAACAACACATGATTATTTCAAGGCACATTAAGCAATCTCAATTGTTTGGAACAAGTCATGCTACAACAATAATCACTAAGCATATGGTCATAGCAACATCTAGCATGACATGATAAAGTCTAAGCCACAGTCAAAACAAGCTTCCTTTTGTACCACTATAAGCATGAAACTTTCTACTCTTTTCTAACACCAATCAACTTATTTGAAACAAAAGTGCGAAAGCGGGGGTCCAACTAATTTATTCAGCAAACCAAACAAAAGAAAACTAAAAACATAAACTAAGATGCTCCAAGAACAACACAATAGTGCATGAAACAATAAAAATAAAGTGTCTAGAAAGAGACCTGAGATTTTTATTGATGAAGAAGGGGATGCCTTGGGCATCCTCAAGCTTTGACGCTTGTACCTCTTGAATATTTTTTGGGGTGACACGGGGTGAAATACCCAATCTTGATCTTTTGTCCAATGTTCATCTCATCACATCATTCTTCCCCTACACTTGAAAATTTCCTTCATACAAAACTTTACACAATCTTCATTAGCAACATTAGTGTATTCAAGACAATAAGCCTTTGGTTTTAGTTCCAACACAAGTGAAACTTTAATTAGAACACAAGCTACTGTAGCAATTCCTTCTAAAATCTCAAGTGATCAAGGAGAACTCAAAAAGAAACCGATTAAGAGGCAAATGCAAATAATGGCAAAAATCTGTCAAAACAGACCAGCAGGTAAAAACCGATTTTTTCGAAGACCTTCTGTTGCTCTAATCGAAAAGTGTTGAACTAACTAAAGTTAGATAACTACCTGGGGAATAAGGTCAGAAGATTACAGCTCAATCCGATGTACAAGAATTTTTCACGATTGTTTACAGTGAAGCACAAAAATCTGTTTCGGGACAACAACTTCCCCAAATCTTACTTCTCTCTCATTAGAGGTTATTCTTGGCACAAAAACCACACAAAAATGATAAGGATAGGTTATTACATAATTAATAACTTCCAAGACTCAACAAAATAAAAACCTAATTAAATTTGGGTTATCTTCCAATTAGTACTTTTCTTTAACGCCTTTAAGTTAAGCATGATAGTTTGAGAAGATGCTCACATAAGAAATATGAATTGAAGTAAAAGAGAGCATCAAGAAGCAAATTCAAAACACATTTAAGTCTAACCCACTTACTATGCATAGGAATCTTGTACACAAATAAAATCACAAAGAACAAAGTGACAGGCATAGGAAGATAAAACAAGAGTAACTTCAAAACTTTTAGCACATAGAGAGGTGTTTTAGTACCATGAAAACTTATACAACCATATTTTCCTATATCATAATAATTTGTAGTAGCCTCATGAATAAAGTCAACAATATAACTATCACATAAAGTATTATTTTCATGATCTACAAACACATAATTTTTATCAAGCTCAAAAATAGTGGGATTAAAACTTTCAAACCCACTTTTAACAATTTTCTAAAAAGATGACTGATCATTCTCAACCACTATAGGACCATCATCTAGAGCTTTATCATAAACATTTTCTAAGCAAAACTCTTTAGTACCATGCATTTCGAAGTTAGGCACAAATAAAGGATTATCATAGATAATAGGAGCATAATTATTATCACAAGTTTTACCCGTAGTAGATATTTCAAAAGAATCCACAGTAACATAACATTCATCCTCCTTTGGTAAACATGGGGGACAATCAAATAATGTAAGGGATAAAGAGTTACTCTCATTAGAAGGTAGGCATGGGTAACTAGTCCATTTTTCCTCCTTTTGTTCATCACTCTTCTCCTCCTTTTCATCTAATGAGCTTCCAGTTTCAGCAATTTCTTCTTCTATAGGCTCCTGCAAGGCATTAGTCTCTTCCGTTGGTGGAAAGCATCTATTAAAATATTCAAAAATATAACCATTTTCTTCCTTGTAATTATCAAAGCAAAATTTAAGTATATCATAAACCTCATATTTATAAGGTGCATCATCAGTATTTTTAAGCAAATTAGCAAGTTCGAATGCACCCTTCCAAGCAATAAATTCTTCAATTTGTTCCACATCATAAAAGTCATAATTTACCTCAACATAAGAAGATATGGTAACATTATCATTATACTCACATTGAAAAGGGAGGTGTTTATACCTCCTACAACAACAAGATTTATCGAAGAATAAGTAACGTTATAAGTAGAGCACACGTTTCTAGCAATGGTATAAAGTTTATCAATTTGTACCCATACGTGTTTCCCTTTTTGTGACAAGCGGTGTTTCTTATAATAATATTTTTGTTCTTTCGTGAACCCACCTTGCTAATAAGATCTAGTTTCAAAGAAACCAACCATTGATAGAAAGCATGACAAAGCAAGGCAATGACAGACCAACAACTATAGTAGGAACTAATTTTTTGTGTTTTTGATAAGAAAAAGCAAGCAAAACAAAGCTATTTTTTGTATTTTTGAAAGAAAGAAACAAGCAAAACAAAGAAAAAGAAACTAAGCAAAACAAAAACAAAGTAAAGAGAATGGTTGTGAGAGACTCTCCTTGCGACAATCTTCTTTCTCCCTGAAAGGTGACTGATGAGGAGGAAGAGATTGAAGTTGTCCTTAAATCCTCGGCAACGGCGCCAGAAAAGGTCTTGATGCGACTCAGTTAACTGTAGAGCCTCGTTGGGAAACCCCAAGAGGAAGGTATGATGAGCACGGAATCAAGTTTTCACTCAGTTATGAAACCAAGGTTATCGAACCAGTAGGAGTAAGGAAACAACTCCAAGATGTTGCTAACAACTCCAAGGTGTTGTTAACAACTTGGAACCTGTACAACACAAACTCAAAACTTTGCCCCAACTTATAGTGAGGTTGTGAATCTCACTGGTTTGCTAAAAACAAAGGATTAAACGTATAGTGTGGAAGATAGTAGTTGCTTGTAGAAAGTAAACGGTAACAATAGATGATGTATCAATGATAAAGAAATGGACCGAGGTCCATAGTTCACTAGAGATGTTTTCCTTAAGATAGATAACATGTTAGGTGAACAAATTACAGCGGGGCAATTGATAGATTAAGAAAGCATAACGATGCATATACCAGACATCTTGACTCCTATGAGATTTGATTGGGCATTACGACATAATACATAGACCGTAATCCAACTGCATCTATGACTAATAATCCACCTCCAGGCTATCATCCGAACCCCCTCTAGTATTAAGTTGCAAGCAACAGATAATTGCATTAAGCAATATCTGTAAAGTAAACAATACAATTATTCCATGAACAAAGGATTGTTGTTTTATCCCTAGTAGCAACAACACATCTACAACCTTAGAGATTTCTGCCACTTCCCTAGATTACTAGAGGCATGAACCTACTATCGAGCATAAATACTCCCTCTTGGAGTTGCAAGCATCTACTTGGCTAATATAGCTACTAACAACGGAGAGCATGCAAGATCACAAATAACACAGACATGATAGAATCAATAATTAATCTGACATAGTATCTCAATATCCATCGAATCCCCGTAAACACAATATTTATGATTACAAATAGATGATCTAGATCATGAACGAAGCTCACAAGATCTAAACATGATAGCACAAAGGAGGATAAACAACCATCTAGCTACTGTATGGACCCATAGGCCAAGGGTGAACTACTCACGCATCACTCCGGAGGATGGCATGATGATAAAATAAGGCCTACAGGATGACCTCTCCCCTCCAGCAGGGTGCCGGAAAGAGCTTCAGATTCCCCCGATCTAGGGACGATGGTAGCGGCGGCTATGGACTGTTTCGTGGAGATTTGATCGGGTATTTAGGGTTTATACATCGGGGTGCTTTTATAGGAGAAAGGGCAAGGTCGGTGGGCGCCCGAGGGGCCCACACCTGGTGGCGGCGCCCCCCTAGGCCGTGCCACCCTAGGGTGTGGCTGCCTCGTGGCCTCCCTTAGGTTGCCCTTCGGACTCCGTGTTCCTTCTGGTAAAATATTAACTTTGGCTTTTGTCCCGTCCAATTCCGAGAATATTTCCTTACTAGCTTTTCTGAAACCAAAAACAGCAGAAAACAGGCAACTGACACTACGACATCTTGTTAATAGGTTAGTCCTAGAAAATATATAAAAATACCTCAAAGTGTAGACAAAACATAACAAAGTTGATACTAAACAAGCATGGAGCATAAAAAATTATAGATACGTTTGTGACGTATCAATAAAGGACGAGGCTTCTAGTCTCTGCATCGAAAAGATGCACATGACCTTCTTTACTGATTTATTTAATAAGTACAGACAAATAACATACATCAAAAATTCGATGCACATGACCTTCTTTACTGATTTATTCAATAAGTACAGACAAATAACATACATCAAAAAATCCAAAGGAATCACACAAACATACATACCGACAATGGGTGAAAATCATATCAACAAGGCCTTATGCTGAAACAATAAAATCTCTCCACCCACTAGAAACCAGGAACAATGCATACCCCGAGACGCCCTCTAGGATAAACGAGAGCGCACATCCGGTTTAGCAGGCTATTAGAGAGCACCTCATGTACAAACCATAGAAGATCTCACCGCCATCAAACCACCGAGCAATATTTTACTAGAGAGATATTCTTGTATGATGGCCTCATCCCTTGCAGCGAGAGTTGGTCAAAGAGAATCTGAATGCCCCAACAAGCCACAAGAGAAACAAAAGTATGATAGCTTTAATACATAATCTTATACTCAAGATTTTCCTTTCTCTTCTGAGAGTTTATCTGAATAACTCACTGGAGCATCTAGGTTCTAGCACGGAGGGATCTATCCCCAACCTCAGTTGGTCCTGTAGTATCAAGTTTGATAAAATCTCCATTTGTTTTGCTGTCCTCTTACCCATATCCGCATTCAACAAATGGAACGATAGATCAGGGCATTGTACCCAGATTGGAGGCCACTTGAAGCTCACCTCCAACGGTCTCATGCTGACCCCCCAAATCACCCAAGATCACCTCGTGATTACCAACTGACCATGGAGCCCCTTCCTAGATTCATTTGCAATCTACTCCCTCCATTTCAAAATATAAGATATTTTAGGTTTGTGAAAAAAATGTACCTAGACTTGTTTTAGTGTGTAGATTCACTCCAAACCCGAATGAATCTACATACTAAAAGAAGTCTACTTTTGCTTCACAAAGCTAAAACATCTTATATTTGAAATGGAGGGAGTAGACCTGTTTCTAGATTAGCCACAAAAACGTGGTCGCCCATTCCATCGAAAGTTAGACCTTTAGGGTTACCCCACACCGATTTGAGCACACTGCTAATGGTGTTGATATGGAATTTTGACTTAGTCAGTACTTTGCCCAACACAACAAACTTCTTCGATGACTCTCCATCCCTATCATCGAGATCATCCATCACTAGGACCTTTTTCTCCTTATCTGTTAGATTCAGCCTCTGCAACATGCCTGTGACCTTTGAACCAGTAGCGGACTCATCCCCTTCTTCCTCCAATTCAAGTCATTTCCTCATGTCGATCTCTGCCATCCAGGCTTACCAGAGCGAGCTGGTGAGCAGAACGACGACGACGCTGATCCACATCAGACCAGAGCATCAATTGCCTTGTGCAGACCGGAGATCGCTACGGTTTGCCCTTCGCTTCTCAAAACCCTAAGAGAAAACATTTCGAGGCCTTCCCCCTTGTCATCAACTTAGGCCTCCTTTGATTCATAAGGTAGGAAATTCAAAGGAATAGAAAATACATAGGATTGAAATGCCTCGTCCAATTGTACCCTATGAACACATGAAATCTCAGAGATGGTTGTTTGATTGTAGCAAAGGATTTTTAACATGAAGTAAAACTAATCCTATAGGATGCAATCCTCTGAATCAAACGCTCTGAAAGGAAGAAATTCCATAGGGTCCCTCAAAAAAATTCCATAGGGTCCAAATCCTATGGAAATCCTAAGGCAATCCTGAGAATCAAAGGATGCCTTAGAGCATCTCCACTCGTCTACCCAGGACGCCGATCCGGACGTCGAATTTAGGTCCGGACGCCGAAAATCGGTCCAGTCGCGTATCCAGGAACATGTTTTCGTCTGAATTTGGCCGAACTTTGGTCCGGTCTTCTCAGGCCGTACCCAGGATCCCGGGTATGCCCTGGGAACGCCGGACTCAGCGAAAACGGGCGTGGGCCAGCTCTGTCGACGAGAGAAGGCTGAACTCCCGCCACTTCGCCGAGCTCCCGCCTTTTTCTTTCTCCTCTCCCACCTTTCTTTCCCATTCCCCTCCCACCACTCCGCCGAACTCCCGCCCACCATGCCGCCCAAGAGCTTCGTCTAACCCAGATCGATCCTCGGCGAGGGTTCGACGGAGAAGAAGGCAAGGAAGCCGAGAGCGTCGCCGAAGAAGCCGGAGGGCATGCCCGACACCGTGTGGGCATCCAAGGAGCAGGCCAGGAAGATGGCATCGGAGGACCGAAAGGGCAGAAAGGAGAGGGCGAAGCTCCGGCAAGAACAAGAGAAGGCGGCGACGGATGAGCATACGATCATGAGGGCGAGATAGGCGGCAGGAATGATGTCGGCGTTGATGGCGGCGCCGTACCCACCCTACTGGGGAAGCCAGACAAGCGTCGGCTCGCCCGCCGGATTTTCGCCGATCTCTCCGGCCGGCTTCCAGGAGAGCCAGGTGGCTGCTTGGCAGAGATACTCCTCTTCCCCCGAGTTCGACGACGGGTTCAACCCCAACGTGGTCTTCCCCTGCCCGGCGGGAACGATAAAAATTTAAATATATCACCATTTTCTGTTCGCCTGAGTATTCGTCCTAGGTACGTGTAGCACCACAGAAATTTTCAAACTAGAAAAGTGTGTGTTATTTTATTATTCACATCATCGTTACATAATCATGCATGGTTTTGCCTCTAAAAAATATTTTATTAAACCCTATTTTGTTTGCTAATTCTGTCCCCCTTATATTCAAATAAATAAAAACCATAGTCCTTCAATTTCATTGATGTAAAATTATTTACAAATGTTTCTATATAAAAAAGGTTTTAAATAAATAAAAATAAATAAACCCTAGACCTAAAGCCGACCAGGCCCAACAATCCTAGCCGGCTGGACCAGTCAAACCCTAGAGTAGCCCTTACACCGTAACCCTAATCCCCCACCACACCCCGTACCCCACTCCCTCCACCCGCCGCCACTCCCTCAGCCAAACACCACCCTAGCGACAGCCCCGTGCGGTACACGCCCACCTGCTCGTGACACACCCGCCTCATCACCACACTTGAACCCAACGACCCCATGCTCTTGTGCGCCCGCAAACACCTGGACCCATCCCATGGGTCCCACCCCGCCTTCATCCCCGCCCCGTATCTTCCTCACCAACTCCCGTCCCCCGACCTGTGGCCGCTCCCTTCTCCTTCACCCGCCGCCGCCTGGCCTCAAGCCACCGCCGCCCCGCGAAGCTCGCCATCGGCCCGCTTCACCAGCCCCCTCCCTGCCTTGGTCGCCTCCCTCGCGAGCTTCCTTGGCCGCGAGCTCCACCGTCGGGCACTCCCTCTGTCGCGCGCCACCGCCTCCCCGTCCCACGATGCCGTCCCGTTCTCCTGCGTGTCGGCAGCCGCGGCGCTTGTCCCTGCCTCGCCGCACGACCTCCTCCGTCCCCTTTCCCAACATCCTCTCTTCTCCCCGTCCGACCACGCTAGCGTTGCCGGAGCTCCTCGGCCCTGCTCACGCCACCGCCTGCTACCCCGCCTCCTGCAACCTCGCCCCGCCGCCGTGAATCCCTGTCGCCCCTGCTGCAGCGTTGGCCCGCTTCCAGTCTTCTGGTGCTCGTCCGTGGCGTCGTTTCTCCTCTGCCCTGCAACCTCTTGGCTGCTGCCAGCTGCTGCGCGTGCGTTCCACCGGCTCTGGACAACACTCAGTTGCCGTGTAGAGTGCCTGGTTTGGGTGCACGCACATGTCGATGGTAGGTTCAGTTCTGCAGGATGCCTATGTTTCTCCTCTGCGAGCATGCTAGTGCTTATGTGGCTGTGTTTGTTTGTTTGTTTGTTTGGGTGCCGATGCTAATTCAAGATCTTCTTCTCGGACCCTGAGTTCCTCGCTCATGGAACCCGAAGACAAATCCTTGAACCCGAAGATCCATTGGATGCCGAGACCCCGAAGCCTCTATCTGAAGATCGATCCCGTTGAGCCCGAACCCGTCGAACCCCTCGGAGCCAAGATCTCCGAACCGAGATGTGTGACCCTTTCTCCCGAGGCCTCCCCTATTTTTATA
The DNA here is from genome assembly GCA_916181665.1 of Avena sativa. Classification (NCBI taxonomy): domain Eukaryota; kingdom Viridiplantae; phylum Streptophyta; class Magnoliopsida; order Poales; family Poaceae; genus Avena; species Avena sativa. Next base: position 385,495,801 of record OV702297.1, on the reverse strand, counting down.
ATATATATTACATCCATTTTGTTGCATCAACTGTTCATGTTTGCATGCATATTGTGAGAGTTTGGGGCTATTTCGAAGATTCACCTAAATTAAATATGGAGGCCATATGCGGGCGAATCTAGTTTAATATTGGACTCATTTAAAATTGTGTAGCGAACAGGTGATATAATTTTTCCTTGTTAAGACAAAATTTGAATTGCGGGGTATCTAAACAACTTGAACCATCTAAGTAAATATCGGGACCCCGGTTTCGTTTAATATTGCCTAATTGCATCACATCGTTGCCATGTCATACATCATACATGCATCATGTCTGATCTTTTGCCATAGTATTAAATAGTGCCTTTGGTGTTTCTTCTAGTGCTTTGCTTCTTCACGGATTAGGCCGATGAGTTGATGCGAGTGTCGACCCGATCTTCCGATAAATCTTCGACAGTGTTTTCATGCGAGCATTCTCCCCCTTTTTACCTATTTTATATTTTTAGTCTTTATTTCCTCCTGTTGATCTATTGCTATCTGTGTTGCAATGTTATAGATTCCGTACCCCGTTATACATCCCTTGTAGCCATTATATTGCATGGACACATCCTATTACTGTTGTTTGGTAGGTAGTCGGCCTTGCGAGTCGTAGTTGCTTGCGCAGATGATGTGTCGCGCCGTCGCTTTTTCACAGTTGTTGGAAGACTGTCATATGCTTTATGTTGGAGATGATCATGGCTTTAATTACCGTTTATCAGCTAAAATTGAAGTAGGTAAATAATGCAGAGGCACAAGTGGGCAATAGATGTTATTTGGTTTTTAACCGTCCACTTGTGTCCCGTAGAACCCCGAGTACTTGATACCTGTTCTTTGAATATTCGCACTATCCGCGTGTGGGACCATGAATCCCCCTAACCCTAGCTTAAGTCATATTTAATTCCTTGGGGCCACAAGTAGTTTGGGGATTTATTACTATCCTGTACTTATGCCATGCTTTACTGCTTTATTTACGATTGCACGTGGAGCGGCTATACTGTTTAGGGATAAATATGGAATGTTTTCGTGGTATCGACAAACCCAGTCACACTTTCGGGTTCCCAGTCGTTTACAGCCATTGGCACAAACCTCTGGGTCCGTCTCGGAGCCGGCCAACTTCGTCACGGGTAGCTTGGTGGGGTGGCCCGCTGAAATCAAATATGAATCTTGCGAATGTTCTGTCGTGATGTCTCGTTGGGTTTTCATTTGGTTTTTTTCGAGGTTGATCGTGCGTGTGTTGCTATTTGTGCCCCCCTGCAGGGTAAAACTTTCTGAAAGCCGTGTCCACGGTTATGGATGACTTGGAGCACAATATCTCGATCATAGACAACTATAACTAAAGTAGTGCTATAAATTTGACTTTATAATGACTAGTAATCAGCTTCACTACAACGGAATGGCTAAATAAAAGTACCAACAACTGCTGGGTTTTGGGATTCCTCATGCTATATGTATCTGACTAGTAAGTATTGCAACTACAACGGAATGGTTAACTAAAACTGTCCACTGTTTATAATATCAGGATGACTCATGTTATCCATATCTGACTAGTAATTGTCGCAACTATAACGGAATGAATAAAACTGCCAACTGTGCGAGTTCCTCGGTGGACTTCCTCGATTGGTTTCGAGGAGGAAACACCAGAATGGGTATGTTTGGTGTTAGAATCAGGTTGGATCCGAATAGGTCTTTTTTATCCCTCTCCGATAGCCGTCAGTTGAATCGAGTCTCTATAGGTGGTTTAGTGCATGCTGCGCTGCCGCTTCAGTCCACCATACCTATGTAGGCGAGGACCGCCGAATTCTAGTCTCGCCGTGTACTGGCCTCAGTACTGACCGATCTTTTTTCCTTTGCCCTTTGTCGGCACCCCTTTTGTTTAAGCAGGTTTTTGAGATCGACGTCGTTAGCAGGGTTACCCTTCCGGCTTGGCCTGGGCAGGGTTATGGACGCCATTGGTTATTCTTTAGGGCTCGTAGCTCAATTTGCATCTTGTCCGTACTCGGACGCTGTATCGTTTTAAAGGTGATTTGGATCTTTGTATTGTATATCTGTATTCTTGACTCTCTGAGTCATTGTTGTATATATCTGTTCCGTGGATTTCATTGTAGACTATTGTGTAATGATATTATTTCGTTTTCCATCCGCACGCAAGTGCCTGGTGTGCACCTCTGAATCGTTTCTATGCGAGTTTGGCGGGAATCGCTAAGACTTGCATAGGGCCGATCCGAGGGTGCTACAGTACGCGAGTAGGAAACTGAGCGTATCCAGGCCCGAAATCAAGTTCCGTCCGGTAAAAAGGTCCGAATTTCGGTTTGGATTCGCCCAACGAGTGAAGATGGTCTTAGCCTTGAGAAGAGCTTTAAGAGCACTTTTGGCAACTCGTGACTGAATTTTCCAAAGTTCTTAAAATTTTGAAAGAGCGTCCAGCTTGATGTTGACATGCCAAAACTTTGATGACCCTCTAGATTTTTTTTTTGTTATGGTAAGATACGATTCAATAATAAAGTAGGAAACTAATAAATTCCCTTCATTTTAAATCATTATTATTATTTATTTTAGGAAATTTTAATTTATGGTACTTTTGTCAAGGACAAAAATAGCAGAAAATAGCGGGGAAAGAAGGAAACTGGGAAACCCACGCGAATTTCTCCGTACGACCGTATCTTGTACTACCCGTGTCCTCCCCTGCTCCACAAAACCTCGCCGCCGCTCTGGAGTCTGGACCATCCACCGGCCTCCGCGCCCGTCCGCCGGCGATAGGATCCGACGACAATGGCCACCGCCGCAACCGCCAAAACTCTCCCGTTCGTCACCGCCCCCACTTTCCAGTCCTGGCTTCGCTGTCAACCCGCAGCACAGCGGGCCCCAACCTTACCGCTCCACGCCGAATATCGCGCTCCCGCGGTCGCCTCCTCTCCTTGCCTCGGCGGAACCCGCAGGACTCAGGCTGCCCAGTCCGTTCTCCCACCCCGCGCGGCTGCTTCGTACTCCGCGGCAACCGTGGCAGAAGGTAGTATGCCTAATCAAATTGGGGTTGGTGCGAACTTGATTTGAGCTCTCGTAAGTCGTAACTGTCACTCCACTGGTATGCTTTTGAAGGCATGTGTGACCCGGAGCTGAGGCTGGTGCTCGAGCTCGCCACCGACGAGGAGCTGCTGGAATTCGAGGAAATCCTCTATGGTACCAGGTCTGGTCGCTTGCTGATTCTTTCGGTGCCGTTTAGCATTGAGATAACTTTTTTTAGGCTGAACAGTAGGTTTCCCTACTGTATATATTTTTTGTATTTTCACAATAAAAGTTGTTTACAAAAGGAAAGAAAGAGAAAAAGCTCTAGGCTACTAAAGCTAGGAGTTAGAAGCTATATATAGATTTACATAAAGGAATCACTACAGCTCTGGAAGTCTTTATATTGCTTCCTGGTAGCCTTATGGACCAGTAGCTTGATCTCCTCCTTGAATTTCTTTCTACATCTCTAGATGCTTGGTGGTGTATTTTTTAATATGTAATCATTCCTTGTTTGTTATCCAAATAGACAAAGACACTAGAATGATTATCTCCATGTGAAAAGTGGGAGTTGGATGATGTTCTTCAGACTTAGAATGAGCTCTTGTACAACAGAGGATTGGGGAGTCCAAGATGGACAAATATACTGCCAGAAGACAACAGCTGAGATAACCAGATTGATTGGTTTGGATAATAGTGACGGTTTCATGAGATGGAGTTGAATTTGTTGGGTTGGAGTTCGGATTACAGCGTGCATATATAATTTGTTGCGCTTTATGGGTGCTTTTGAAACTGAAATTGATAATAGTTGTTTTGGACTCTTTGATTGGGTCTTCTGGTTCCTACCAATAGTTACTCATTGTGACATTAAGGTCGATGTAATTCTGCGCAATTAGCCAAATATATCTAGTTGCAGGATTACAAAGTAGTAACACTAAGCAATTCATGCAAATGATGAGCCAAACAGGACCAGTTTTGTGAATTTATGTAAGATAGAGGGAAATTAGATCATAGTATTTATTAGGAAATAAGTAACATTACTTCTGTCTTTCTTCCATATATTGAGTTTTAAAGCCATCGGGTTTTTTCTTGAATTTTATTCATTGTGCTCACTGATTCAGCCAGACCTAATCACTAGTAGATCGTACTATTTCTCAGGAAATGAGTAACATTACTTTGTTTTTCTTCCAAATATTGAGTTTTAAAGACAACGTTTTTTTTCTTGAGTTTCATTCATTGTGCTCACTGATTCAGTTAGACCTAATCTCCTTCCTGAGTTTGCAACATGGGACTGCCAGGAAAATTTATGGAACAATATCTACTTCTCATACTATTCCATTGTTTCACATAGTCAGCATAATAAACTTTAGTTTGTGTTTCCTTATTCTGTAGCTATTTCAGCCCAGTGATAAAATCAATTGCAACAAGGCCGAACTCCGTTTCTGTTGTTGCTTTGGATGATATCGAGGAGAGAGATGTTTTCATCTCAAAATTAGAGTCGAGGTTCTTGTATCTTGCTGCTGATGCCCGCTCAATTATAAGGTCAGTGAAGTAGGCTTTTATTCCTGTCTAGAATAAAAATGATATCCTTATTAGATTCATTACCATGTGTAAGTCGACCTGACATAGTTCACCTCCTCTTTTAATGTTCTGCACCTGTATGATCGTTCTTCATAGGGGCTGGAGGCCATCATACAGGAATGTCTTACTTCAAGTAAGAAGAGAACTTGGTGTTCGATGTTCTAGTAAATTATGTACTGCAGATCTGGAAGCAGAAATATTTCTACACCTCCTGGATGGATATTCAAGGTATTTACATTTATGGGAAAGTATAAGATGAACAAACCAAATTTGCTTGGGATTTAATTGGCCTTAAATTACGTAACCAGACATATATACTGCAATATGTTATGCTAGATTCCTAGTCAACATCGGGTCATCGTGTACTACTGCCGTTCCATATTTACCAATTACCGTTGTGTATGAAACTTCTAAGGCCTATTTTCTCTTACAAGTCTGCTATTCTACTCTCTTTGCTACATTAGTTGTACTGGTCTTAAATACTAACTACTTCAGATCTCTGCATTTAGCCGCCAGAAAGGATCACTTTCATTTCCATGGGTTAAACAGAAATCTCCAAAAGAAAACCCAAGCCTTGAAGTAAATAACTGGAAGGTGCTTTCTGATGCTGCCTGGAGGATTGGATCAAAGGGACTAGAAAGTACATTCTTGAAGGTATTTGTGATCATTGTTTATTTTTCTTAATTCTTTATCATCCTTCAATTGTTTGGCTAATTCCAATTCTTTCTTTCGTATGGAAGGGTGGAAGTGCATTGACTGTGAAAACAATCTATGAAACGGTAGGAAATATAGTATATTGTAGCAGCTAGAATTCAACTACTTCACACAGCACCGTTGTTTATTAATATTAATTACCATTATGGTAGTTAGCCAAGAGACTATCTGGAAAGCTGCTGATGGAGACAGCTAATTATGAGATAAAGAAACAACTTGTTAAGCAGGTATACCTATTTAAATTATTCTGTTTGATTTAGTGTTCCTGAATTCTATGTGGTCATTGATAGAGCAATTAGATATAAGTTCATATCTGTGCTTTCCCTAGTATCTGTTTCCTTTCCCTATCTGGAAAATGCATTGGCAATTTTTAATTTTAGACAAACCATATTTGCATGTTGCAACCTATATTCACAACTTTCATGATAGAATATTCTGCAAAAGTAATGAAATTTGCAAATTCCAGGGTGGCCGATTAGCTGCTGTTAACCTTGAATCTAGAGTTGGCTTGCTTGCAGCTAAGCAGGTAATAATAAATTGGTTTTGTACCCACGTTTTTGTCAGACATTACACATTTTTTAGATGTTAAGTTTGAACAGCCTTCTTGAATATATGCAGGGTTTGGCTCGTGCAGCGTCTAGATATGTTGGTCTTCGGAGTTTCATGGCTTTACTTGGACCAATGTATGTTCATCCTAATACTTCATACCAGTATATTTGTACGAACCTTTCCTGGCTGCTACCGTCTCAAATCCGCAGTTCTTGATTCTCTAGCTGTCAATATCTATCTTACACAATGATTTAATCAAACTTAGATTCCCCTCTGCACATGGAATACTTTGTGCTGTTCTCCGGATTGTAGAGCAGCCTGTGAGTCGGTTACTAACTGTTCACATTTAACCGTTACACAGAATGTGGGGCACACTCCTGGCCGATATCGTGATTCAAATGCTCGGGACAGATTATGCTAGGATCGTGCAGGCGATCTATGCTTTTGCTCAGGTGAGGCCCGTTTTATATCTCATTGTTTGGTCCCAGTAGCTGCGCTGGTTCATATGTCACCCTTCCTTACTTACAGATTCGCCTCACTCGGTCGTGTTACATGGAGTCTCGTGAAGAATGACGAGAACTGAGAGGGTGATCATTATTGGACAAGCCTAAGTGAGCATTCTGATATTATGCATCGTTACCGCTCCAGAGTGTACATTACTGATCATGCAGATCAAAATCTGGTGCAGTACTCCACTATAGGTTCTGCAGCTCTCGGCAGTGCATAGATAACAGAAGCAATCTGCAGGTGCTAGATGGAAGGCTCATTGCTGCATAAACGAGAATACGGCCTAAATCATAGGAAAAAATAGCACGGTGTCAGGATTAAAATTGTGCAGTGGTAGTACTTAACAAACAGCTCACGGTGGGCATTTGGGCCACCTACTCTGTGAAGGGGGTAGTTGTGGATGAATATACATCCGCTTCACACTTCCACGGGGTGCCGAAGTTGTAGACCATGCGTTCCATTCTGCTCCAGCTAATCAACGTAATAAAACGGCTCCCCTGATCTTAAACTACTGCGTCCTTACCATTCAGTTAGGCGAGGCGTACTTCGTTGGCATTACTTCATGCTTATACTAGCCATCCGTATCTTATACTCCCTCCGTCCTGAAAAGGATGTCCCAGATTTGTATAATTTGCATGTATCTATATCCTCGCACATCATTTGCATATGGCTCCCCACCAGTTTTCTGTGACATTCATCTATACTGGTTTAAGCCTTGATTTTGTTAATGATTCCAATATTTGCCACATCATCAAATGCATTGGTAAGTTTTGCACCTGAAACTCAAAGATGGGCGTCGTCCATACACTTGTACGTAGGAGTAGTAGTATACTGGAAAAGAGGAACGCGAGGTGCTGCGTGCAAAGTTTCCAGAGCAGAGATGAGCCATGTCTAGTCTAGAAGGATGCAATTATCCATTTGTTTATGGAGCTCGTCTCCCACCAGACCGCCGAAGCTTTCTAAATCCCGGGCACTTCCCGCGTGAGATGAAGCCGAAGGAACCGCTGCCGCCACTAGATGATCGATCCATCCGCACCCATAAAGTGCGGCGCGGTCCAGTCCACGCCAACGTCCGTCCTCTCTTTAGGCACACTGGCATGGCGAAGACGATGGTGATCAGCCTGGGGAGCTCGCGGCGGCGGAAGCGAGGGGAGGTGCTGTACCGGTTCGACTCCTTCTGCCAGCCCGGCTACCCGGCGCAGCTCGCCGGCGCGTTCCGGGACAACATCAGGAGCCTGCTCGGCCTTGCGCACCTGGAGGCCGGCGTCCAGGGGGAGACCCGCTGCTGGTCGTTCCAGCTCGAGCTGCACCGCCACCCTCCCACCGTCGTCAGGCTCTTCGTCGTCGAGGAGGAGGTCGCCGCCTCGCCGCACCGCCAGTGCCACCTCTGCCGTGTCATCGGTACACGCTTCGCATATAAACCATAATATCGTACGAACGCGATCAAGCCTGATCGACGTTGACGCACATAATCACGGGAGGTCATCGGTCGCGCATGTGTCGTGTCGTGTGTCGCAGGTTGGGGTCGGCACCTGATATGCAGCAAGAGGTTTCACTTCGTGCTGCCCAAGAGGGAATCCTCGGTGGAGACTGACGGACTGTGCTACGGGATCGGCGGCGGCACCGAGAAAGCGTCGAAAGGGACGGCCACCTCCAGGGGCCACCTGCTGCACGGCGTCGTGCACCTCAACGGCTACGGACACCTCGTCGGCCTCCATGGCTTCGAGGGCGGCTCCGACTTCGTCTCCGGCCACCAGATCATGGACCTCTGGGACCGCATATGCTCTGCCTTACACGTAAGGTACATATATAACGAAGCTTACACTGTGCCATGGCGTGTATATATGCTGCATGAGCGACGAGGTCTCACGTGTGCACTCAACATCACTTGTGTCGAACCGTTGTGTGTTGCAAGGAAGGTGAGCCTCGTCGACACGGCGAGGAAAGGGCACATGGTGCTGAGGCTGCTGCACGGCGTCGCGTACGGCGACACATGGTTCGGGCGGTGGGGCTACAGGTACGGCCGGCCGAGCTACGGCGTGGCGCTGCAGTCGTACCAGCAGTCCCTCCACGCGCTCCAGTCCATACCGCTCTGCGTGCTCCTGCCGCACCTCTCCTGCTTCAGCCAGGAGCTCCCCTTGCTGGTCACCAAGTACCAGGCCATCAGCGGCCACAAGCTGCTCAACCTCGGCGACCTCCTCCGCTTCATGCTCGAGCTGCGGACGCGCCTTCCCGCCACCTCCGTCACGGCCATGGACTACCGCGGCATCATGTCCGACGCGTCCTGCCGGTGGTCGGCGAAGCGCGTCGACATGGCGGCCCGCGCCGTTGTGGACGCGCTACGCCGGTCCGAGGCGCCTGCCGCGCGCTGGGTCACGCGGCAGGAGGTGCGCGACGCGGCGCGCGCGTACATCGGCGACACGGGCCTCCTCGACTTCGTGCTCAAGTCCCTCGGCAACCACATCGTCGGCAACTACGTGGTGCGCCGAGCCATGAACCCCGTGACAAAGGTGCTCGAGTACTGCCTGGAGGACGTGTCCAGCGTGCTACCGGCGGCGGCGGGCGGCGGCGTGGCTCCGGGCCAGGGCAAGATGAGGGTGCGATTCCATCTGACGAGGGCGCAGCTCATGAGGGACCTCGTGAACCTGTACAGGCACGTGCTCAAGGAGCCGAGCCAGGCGCTCACCACCGGCGCGTTCGGCGCGATCCCGGTGGCGGTGAGAATGGTCTTGGACATCAAACACTTCGTCAAGGACTATCACGAAGGAATGGACGCGACTAACAATGGCGGAATCGGACATGTCTACATCAGCCTGTGCTGCACCTTGGTCGTCAGGAACGGGAGCCCGGAGCTGGTTCCCCCGTACGAGACGGTGACCGTGCCGGCGCATGCGACCGTGGGGGAGCTCAAGTGGGAGGTGCAGAGGCTGTTCAGGGATATGTACCTCGCTCTGAGGACCTTCACGGCAGAGTCCGTCGTGGGGATCGGTGCTGACCAAGAGGCCAGCCCGATGCTGGGGCTGATCGGCGTTGGGAGCACCGTCCTGGTCGAAGGGGTGGTCGACGAGCAGCAGCAGGCCGAGGAGAGTGACCTGAAAAAGGAAGCACTGGCCGTGTGCGAGGGGAGCGGCGACGTGGGAGAGAGCGTCGTAGACTGTGTGTGCGGCGCGGACGACGACGACGGTGAGCGCATGGTGTGCTGCGACATCTGCGAGGCGTGGCAGCACACGCGGTGCGCCGGGGTCGCGGACGCCGAGGACGTCCCACACGTTTTTCTCTGTAGCCGGTGCGACAACGACGTGGTGTCGTTCCCGGCATTGAGCTGCTAGAAACTGCTCGATCCAGGCATCGCTACGGCACCAATGATGCTACCGTAGTTGCTTCTAATCTGCATGTAATCCAAAACTTTAACTGTTTATATTGTTTTAATGTAATATCAGAGCATCTCTAGCAGATTCACTAAACATATCAAATCCGTAATTTTTTGTTGTTGTTTCCGGCAAGAAAAGTCACTCCATGACAGATCCTCTAAAACCCTGAACCCTTAAAACATTTTATTTGTGGACCAAGGCTTAGCCCGGTGGCAAGGACATGCTGATATGGCCTAGTCCGTCCGAGTTCGAGTCTCCATACTCGCATCTCGGTGCGTACGCACAATTACCTCTATCAAAAACATCGCTGACGGTTTCTTCTCCTTACGGCCACTCATTTTTTTAAAACATTTTATTTTACCATGCACTGAAAGTCTCCTTCCCCCAACGGTATATGCCCAGTTTTCATGACCAAACCGTTGATGCCCCTCTTCGCGTGGAAACTTTTGGCGCCATGAAATCCCCCACTCGCGCTTCCGCCTTCGCTGCTGCCGCCTCCTGCCGTCGTTTTCGGTCGCCACCTTCCACGTCCCGCCGTAGCCGAGAGCTCCACCATCCGTTGCTTCCATTCTTCACCGTTGGGAGGTCAGATCTCGTGATTTGACCGGGTCCCCTTCGCCGGCGCGAGTCACCAAGGTCGCAGTGGCGATGCATGTGGCATGGAGGTCCGATTCGGTAGTGACAGTCAACCTAGGCGGCCTGATTTGGCCGCGTCGGTGCAGTGGATGCCTCCTCTTCCGCAATCCCCAAGGGCCTGCTCTGAATCGTCCTCGCGGGTGTGACCATTCATGAGCTAAAAACAAGGGGTCGCTCCTCTTCCTCTTCCGCAATCCCTAAGAAGACCATTCATGAGCCAAAAACAAGGAAATATTCTATTTTTACCACGGGTTAAGAGGAATGCCACAAGGACATCGAGAGAGCTTTTGGGATGTTGCAAGATAGGTTTGCTATTGTGCGAGGTCCTACTCGTTTTTGGGACAAGAGATCTTTCAACAACATCATAACAGGTTGTGTGATTATCCAAAACATGATCATCGAGGATGAGGACTTAAACTTGGAATTCTTCTTTAACAATGTTGGTAGCTGAGTGAGGCAACAAAGGAATCCCGATCTTATCCAACCTTTTCTTGAGAGGTATCGACAGGTATATGGAGATTGAAAACTCCGCTACCATCAAGGTCGTCTCTATATTTTTCGGGGTCCTTGGGCGAAGTCGACAAAAGGACCCCTAATGATAATATATATACATATAACTAGATATATAGATGATATTTCACTTGCAAAATATTTAAAAGCATATAACCACACGTTCATAGTCAAGATGTCTATAAATAATTGTCAAGCACTAAAGCTAATACTTAGATAGAAAATAAAAATGGTAGGAAAACATAACAAGTATTCCATGCTAAGGAATACTTAAAAAACAGCCTCCAATAAGTTCATCGACAATTAAGCTTCAGTGCTTCGAAAAATGCTTCTTCGTGCATTTCTAGATGCAAAATCATCGAGAACACTATCAAGATTAATGTTGTCCAATATATCATTTTCAATACAACACCTAGCCAAGCCATTCAATTTGTCTTGTAACATAGTTGACCTCAAACAGTTCTTCAGTAGCATTATTTTATAGAAACTTCTTTCAGCTGATGCCACAGTCATAGGTGAAGTCAAAAGGATATGATAGGCAACTAAGACATTTGGTTAGCAATCTATGGCTGTAATGAATTGAAGAATCTCATGCGCTGACATCAAATTATCTGGCAAAGTTACTTGCAACACCTTTAACTCAGGGAAAATTCATCAAGATCGACATCACATGAATTCTTATGAATAAAAGTTTCTGCAAAAGTAGTGCAAGATTTTCGTAGATTACTATCATCCATGGACCTCAGATTCTTTGAGTTGAATAAGAAACCAAACACTTTTTCAAATTCCTCCAGCTGCTCAAATCAACTATTCAACGAAGCAATTGCAGTGTCAACAATGACAAAAAAGTAAGAAACTCAGAAAGATTCAATAGCTGACAACTGTAATTTTTATTTTTCATCATTGATTTCATCAAAATGCTTCTTCCTTTTACTTTGACATTTAGTATGAAATTTTGGCTCTATGTCCATAGAAGATGCAAGGTTTTTTGCACTTTCAATGCTAGTATCAACATCTTGTTCTTCCCTCCTATTCTCCTCATTAAAATTAACATCAACATCAACATATGCATGGAAAACAAAAGATTGTAATTAGTTACTTACTTACACTTGGAAAAATTGACGCTAGTTAGTTATTTACCGTTTTCTAGGGATTGTTCATTGGCTTCAAGATCTGCATTTGAATTATTCTCATCATCTTCTGCGGGTCCGGGATTAGATTCTTGCCTTTGATTATTATTATTGACATCAACACTACTTTTTGTTGGAAAAAACTTATTTAAAGAACCTCTTTGTGATTCAATAAGATGACTCTCTCTCTCTCTCTCTCTCTCTCTCTCTCTCTCTCTCTCTCTCTCTCTCTCTCTCTCTCTCTCTCTCTCTCTCTCTTCTTCTTCTTCTTTTTCGTAGAAACCGACAATTGCTTCCCCATCATAGCACCTATCACAGATTAATGTGAAGGAATTTACATCAAATTGTAATCTTAAAAGTTATGAACTTAATCTAGAGATTAATTAGAAGGATTAGATGAGGGGTTAAAGATAAATTGTAAACTTACATAGGGCAGGGAGTGTACAAGATTGTTGATGGAGAGCAGCAGGGTCTGGAGAGCAGATGAGGCGACGAGCTTCGAGCCTCCGACCTGGGCGTCTTGGCGAGCGTCGCGACTCGCGAGATGGCGAGAGAGACAGCGAGTTCTCGAGATGGCGAGCATCGTGAGACAGCGACCTCTAGAATTCACGATCGATCGATCATGATCGATCTCCTCGGCCTCGCGACCAAGGCACCACTTGTTTGGGGGCCACTCAGTGCATAAAAAATCTTGCCCCCCCCCCGGGCCTGGGCCCTTGGCCGTCGCACAACCTTGTCATGGGAAAGAGTCAAGGCCTGGCTACCATATCCAGCTTCATCGTGATCTTGTTGTGCACCATTGGCAGTTGCACGGACGATGATCGCTCCCCCGTTATTCATATAGTTTTCTATTCATTCATTCATGTGACTTTAACTATTTATTTTCCATCAGAACCATTCATTATTTGCTTTTTTACAATCCATTCATTATTTGTTTAATTATTTGCTTTTGAAAAATCATTGTAATTTGGAGTATTTCTGAATTGTGTGATGTTTAAACATTCATAAATTTGAGTTACATTGCTTTCATATGAACTATATTTGTGCAAATTGATAAAATGTGAAAACATGTTTTTACCATCCGGTTTAGGCTATCCTGGAACATATCCCGCAAATTGTACCGATAAAACAACACATTTTGTTTTTTGCGAGATCTGTTTCGCTCGTGTCCAATTGAGATGGTAAAACATATTTTTTGCGGCATGTATACGCGCTTCAAAGCGTTTGTTCCAACTTGAATGCCATGCCAACCAATATAAAAAATCCGTGGTACCTTCAGAGAAGTAAAATCCAGGCTTGAAGAGTAATTTTTCTCGCATTTTCCCTTTTCACTGAAACTAAAGAGCGTTTTACATGCTGTGTTTTTAGGGGATATGCTAGAAATGCTCTTAGCACCCTGGGTACAAGAACTTGTCCACCCAGAAAAAAATCGTACAAGAACTTGTAAAATGGGGCAACGCTGCAAAATGGGGCAACGCTGTATAGAAAACATACCATGCGTTATTAGTTTAGTATAAAACGGCCCCAAACCATGATTTAGCAGCCACATAGAATAGTATAATTTTGCGAAAAATCCTAACATGGTTTAGGACTTTTACAATGGGGTGTATCTTAACACGTTATCCTAAAAGTAATAAATGGTTATGAAACAACTTGTCAAATGCATTATTTCTTAAGAACAAGTACAATAAGATGATATCAGCTGGCTATAAGACATTAAATAGTATATTTGTACCGAGTTGAAAGAGAGAGAGGATGAAAGGATACAGATGTCGCCTAGAGGGGGGGTGAATAGGCGATTAAAACTTTTCCTAGAATGGCTCAACAAAGGCGGAATAAAACTAACGTTTACTTTGTTTTTGTTAAGCACAAAAACTAGAACAATCTAGGGTTCACCTATGTGCACCAACAACTTATGCTAAGTAAGACAAACAACTATGTGATAGCAAGATATATACTTCAAGCACGAAGGCTATCACAAAGTAAAGTGCATAAGTAAGAGCTTGGGTATAGAGATAACCGAGGCACGCGAAGACGACGATATTTTACCGAGTTCCTCCCGACATAGAGTACGTCTCGTTTGGAGAGGGGGTGGTATCTAACCACCTACGCCACAAAAGGCCTCTCTTATTCTCCGGTGAATCTCACCCCAACGGGATCGATCCACGTTTCCACTATCGGTGCACTTGTCGATGGCAACCGGAACCTCTCACAAGGTTGGGGCACTTCTCCACAACTTAATTGGAGGCTCCCAACAAACGCCACAAAGGCCACAAGGTTGGGGCACTTCTCCACAACTTAATTAGAGACTACCAACAAATGCCACCAAGGCCTCAACCTGCAACACAACAAACCGTCTAGGGTTGCAAGAACCCAAGAGTAAAAAGATTCTCAACTTTCACTCACCAAATCCTCTGGGGAGAACTCAAATCGATGCACCAAATGCAATGGCAAGGACACACGAAGTGCTCAAATACTTCTCTCCCAAATTCCACCAAAGCTACAAAATCTTATGGGGGAATAAGAGAGGAAGAACAATGGAGGAAATCCACAAAAGACTCCAAGATCTAGATCCCAATATGTTCCCCTCACTTAGATGAGAGATTGATTGGTGAGATTATAGATCTAGATCTCCTCTTTCAAATCCCTCAAGAATATGCAAGAATCATAGGAGAGATTGAGAGGAAGCAAGCCCAAGAAGGTCAATAATGGAGGGGAAAACTTGCAAGAATAGTTGAGGAACCATTGGAGAAGAAGGCCCCTTATATAGGTCCCTCCAAAATCCAACCGTTGCAGCCCAAAAACGCGATTCCTGGTACTACCGGACTTTCCTGGCACTACCGTACATTCTCTAGGGTTCCTAGGGCACCAAGCGCATTTTTATATGCGCTCCCCGGTACCAAAATGCGGTACTACTGGACCCCGATACTACCGGATCCTGGTCCGGTACTACTGGTCATCACAGAACGAAAACAACCATAACTTTTGCATCTGGACTCTGATTTCGATGATCTTGGTCTCGTTTCGAAGAGGACAACAACCTCTACAACAAAGAAACATCATAGTCCAGCAAGGGAGGATAGATCAAAATGACGAAGTCAAAAACCTTCTGCCGTGCTAGGTACTAAAATGTGGTACTACCGTTTTTTGGTACCTAGCCCGACAGTGGCTTTTGGCAACTTGTCAAAAACCTTCTGCCGCGCTAGGTACTAAAATGCGGTACTACCACATTTTGGTACCTAGGAGGGCAGTGGAATCTGGCAACTTGCCAAAACCTACTGCCGCGCTAGGTACTAAAATGCGGTACTACCGCATTTTGGTACCTAGGCAAATTCAAACCACTATAACTTTTGATTGGTAACTCGATCGACCCAATTCCAATTGCGTTGGAAAGAGGACGACATGAGCTACCCTATAAAAGGTGAAAATATTGGTTATAACCAAGTCAGAATGTATCATGTATAATAATGTGAGAT
This sequence comes from Avena sativa, assembly GCA_916181665.1. Lineage (NCBI taxonomy): Eukaryota > Viridiplantae > Streptophyta > Magnoliopsida > Poales > Poaceae > Avena > Avena sativa. Next base: position 385,480,309 of record OV702297.1, on the reverse strand, counting down.
ACCTCACTTGGTGAGAAATCGAAAAGCCCCATAGATCAAAATCGCAATAAGATATAAAAGAGGGATCCAATTTTGATGAACAAGAGCTTGTTATGGAGATTACCACAAGATCTATATCCTCACATGGATAAGACCAAATAACAACCAAATACGATGATGCAAGTATGCAAAGGTTTGAGCTCTCTCCGAAAGATGTGATCGAGTTACTCATTCGAGAGCCCCTCTTGATAGTACGGTTGTCTATCCTAAACCCGGTCTCCCACACACAACATGAGACCGACAAAAGGGAAAACCTATCAAGATTATACCTTTGCCTTGAGCATTCCACTTGAGCTCGATGTAGACGATCATGCCCTTCTCAAGATGGAACATATTTCTTGATTCCTCATCATCGATCCATGATCACTGAGGATGGCAAGCATCAAACATGAGATCTTCTATACATGGCGCATTTTGAGCTTGCACATCACATCTTCTTATGATTTCATCGACCTTGAAGCCAACACATGCTCCAAGCAATGCCAATGGACCAAACCTACAAGTATAACTTAATACACAAATTAGTCCATAAAGATTGTCATTAATTACCAAAACCACACATGGGGGCCTATATGTTCTTTCAATCTCCCCCATTTTGGTAATTGATGACAATCCCTTTAAGAGGGTTTATATAAGGAATATTAATAAATAAAATGGTAACACCAATATCAAATACTACAAAAGTATGTGATATTGGTACCACCACCATATATAGAACAAACTCCCCCACAATCTATGCATGTGTGATGAACTTGAATTTCATTGCATATATTGCCAATCATTATCATTGGTGGAGTTTCCTCTATATATACCACATGCTAAGCAACAACAAAGATGCAAGCGCATGAGAGGCAAATGCACAAGAATAAACTCAAAGCATAAACCATTTCCCTTAAACCCTCTAAAACTTCTCCCCCATTGACACCGATTGCCGAAATGGGTGACAAGTTCTAGAAGGCCAATATAGTGATAAATCCTCCAAAGGTGTGCATTCGCACATATCCAATGATGAATACTTGAGAGGAAGTAGAACTATATTGTAGAGGTCCCAAGCTTTAATAAGGTAGATATCCCTGTGTTTACAATGCTAGTCCCTGGATCAATAGCTAGCATCCATAGTTAAGATGTAATATCAAGAAACAAAGGTCATAATACAACTTTATAACCAGGAATAAAATAATTCATTATATCTTACATAGCTCATTTGGCTATCTCATTACAATGCAGCAGAAATAATTATGTAGCATGGAGTCCTTCATCTTCAAAGTGCCATAGGAAATCATGTTGGTTGTAGACTTGTAATCCTAATCAACACACTTCACTAACATCAAACAAACCTGCAACATAATAAGTTACAGCCACAAGGGTCAATACATTTGAATTGTATTGGCAAGTGATACTATGGTAGAATAGTGGTATCTATCATCTATATGCATTTGGCTAAGTGGAGCTTAGGCTTGCTTTGCTCAAAATAGATTTTCCTTATCATTTGAAAACACTAAGTTTTTGTTTGTCAAAATCACCCAAGGCATCTACCAATCATTGATTGAAGATCCTTTAACCCTTGTTCAGCCACAAGTTTTTAACTTAGAAATTTGGATGAGGAGATCCTTGATAGCTTCCATGTCTTGATGCTCAAATTGTCCATTGCCGGGGACACGGCTAAGTACTTAGATTTTACTCTCTCGAGAGGTGGTGCACTTTCCCCACAAGACTCGACATGCATCGAGACAAGATCTTTCAGAAGCCTTCCCTTAGACAAAAATGGAAGCGTTCCCAAACCTTTTCATCCCCTACCACCAACTGTCCATCTGGCTAAGCTATTGCAACCTATATGATCCAGGCAGAGCCCATAATGCCATGTGGTTGCACTTGAAGCTTCTCAACATTTGACATCTCAAATCTCTTTGTTCCTGGGTGGCTTTACACAAGTGTGATACACAAGGTTCACCAGTCCCCTGGCCTTGTGTAACCACTCAACATATCCCATTCTCACCATTCCACCGAGGTGATTCATTCACATAGTTGTTTTATTAGACAAAACACAAGTCATAGACTTAGAAATATTTCATAGCATGAATATAATCCACCCTTGTTTTATACTAGCTAAGCTAAGCATGATAGTAGTAGGGATCTTAACTTAGGAAAAATCTACTAAGGCATCATCTACTAGGATTTCCCATGGCATAGCATACTTAGTAAAAATTCCATGCAAGTCCTACTCAAAATATCACTAATGCATAGTGAAAATAATGGGACAAAAGTATGAAGCACCACTTGCCTTTTTGGTAGAGAATATAAGTTCACTCGTTGATCTTGCAATAGTCATACTCTTCAAATTTCACTACAATTCAATCAAGCAAGCAAATATTCAAACTAGCATTCAAACAATTCATCACATAAAATAAAGAAAACAAAACAATGCATGCAAGCATGCAAAATATTGTTTTATTTGGAAAGGTGGTTTTTAATAGGCTATAAACATTTTAAAATACCTATTGGTCTTTTATAAAAGTGGCAAAACCATTTGATATTAAGTTAGTGAAAATGGCCATTTTAATCATCCTTGTTTTGCTAGAAATGATTTAAATCAAGGTAATAATTTCTAGTGTTTGACAAATATACTTTTAAACACAAATTTTAGTGTTTTTAGGTCAAGTGTTTAATATTAAAACCATTTGCAAAAGGTTTTACCTATAAACCATTTTTAAATCAAAGCAATATTTTATTTTGCTGGAAATGCCTTTAAGCAAAGTAATAATTTTCTAGGGTTCACCAAATATATCTAAATCCCAAAACTTGGTGTTTAGGGTCAGGGAGTTTAAATCAAATCATTTTCCAAAGGTTTTACTCAAAAAGCATTTTTAAAACATAAACAACATTTTTATTTAACTAGAAATGCTTTTATTTAAAGATTTATTCCTTAGCATCACAAAATATGTTTGTAAATCCAAAAGTTGGTTTGTATGGTCAGTAGGTTCAAAACAAACCATTTACCAAAGGTTTTACCCTAAAAATATTTTTAGAATAAATTTTATACTCAAAATAGGCCTACACACGTTTCTGCAAAAACAAACAATTTTACAGAAGCAATTCACGAAAAAATGGCATGTTTGGAAAGAATTATTTTTTCTGATTCCATTGATATAAAGTTTGCAAAATTTGGACGTGTAGATTTAAAGTTATGAATTTTACAAAATCAAACATCTAATAGATTCATTTCTGTTTTTAAAACAACACTCTAGCCACGTGGAGCAATCCTATTCGCCGGTACCGTTTTGTCTGGATCACGCATTACAGACCGTAGGATTAAAATGAATCTGTGTGGCTCAGATCTAATCATATCGGTTCACTTAAATCATCTATCCTAGCCGCTGGATCGGGATCTAACGCTCCAGAACGAAATGACCACAGATGGGCGGCGCGGCGATGGTGGCTTGCGGCGGCGCGCTCGGGCGGTGATGTTGCCGGCGATACAGGAAGCGAGAGAAGGAGTGGTATGGCTCACCAGAATCGCGTGATCTCGCTGATGCTTGACGTGTCCTTGGTTGGCGAAGGGGGCGCACGGGGCTGACTTGAATTGCTCGCCGGAGAAGCTTCTGGCGGCTGGCGCTCACTATCGATGACAGAGGCTCTGCTATGGTGCGAGCTAGGACACAAAAACGGCAGCGTCAGTTGCGTAAGATGTCACTGGTCACACTCGTATCATCGGAAGGAAGAGGGGTGGTCAGAATGTTACTAGGGGCGTCACAAGAGTTGAGGCAGGCGGGCGCGCGAGTGAGATGGTGTTACTGGGAGATGCGCAAGAGGCCGGGGAGTAGGCTCGTGGGTTCCAGGGAGCAAGGGGAGGCGAGGAGTGGCCAGAAACATCGTCGGAGGGTCGTCGGGGCAGTGGCAGAGCGAGGAGGAATTCGCGCAGCCTAGGGGCGATCTGGCAGCGATGTCTGAGGGGAAAGAGAGGAAAGAGGGGGGCGGTTAAGAGGGCACGGTCGTGGGGCTGATTACTGGCGGCATTATGGCGAATTAAGCCCGCGGAATTACAACCAGAAACGGCGAGGAGGGGGGATGAACTGGTCGCGGTGGGGAAGATGGTGACGGGGCAGTGGGGTCGTTCTGTCAGCGAGAGAGAGAGAGGGTTCAGGTGGGGTCTAATCGTCAGCGACTGAGTGGGTGCATTGCTGAGTGCGAAACGTTTTTATGCGGGGAGAGAAGAAGTGGGCTGGCTGGGCTTAGTGGGCTGGTTAGGCCGGGCTGGACCCTTTCTCTATTTTTTTCTTCCTGTTTTCCTTTTCTTTTTCTATTTTCATTTTCTGTTTTGAATTCATTAAAATGATTTCAAACCCTTTTTCATTTCAATTTTTTTCAAACTTTTCAGTAAGTTCCTATTTTGTTTTAAACATGTATTTAAAGTTCATTTAAAATAATTTCCCCTTATTCCTTTATGGTTTATTAATTACTCCCTCCGTTCCTTGATATAAGGCGTATAATTTTCTGTAAAAAAATCCAGAATATAAGGTGTATGCTGGGATTGTGGTATTTTAAACACAATTTAGGAGTCAATCTGATTAGGAGAGATAAGATACAAAGATTCCCCTATTTTTTCTCTATTCTCACAACGATCACCTACCAGTATTAACGTCTGCAAGTATCGAAATTCGCATATTAGCCTGTGCGCTAATATTCGTGCAAAAAAACTATACACCTTATATTAAGGAACAGAGGGAGTAATTAATTTAGACACTTGTCTTTATTTAATTGAGATTTCAAATATGTTTTCAACTTCTATTTGAAATCCAAATTTTACCAAATCCCTTTTCAGTAGGTTTTATTTATTCATTAGTGTAAACAATTCACTCTGAATTATTTAAAATATTTTAATATGATTTATTAATCATTTAAATTGGGAAATTGTCTTTATTCAAATAAAATCCAATATGGTTTTAAATCCATAATAATTCTATTCAAATGACTCTTTTATTCTATTTAAGTTAATTAAATAAATTTTGTTCCACTTGGGCAATTTCCAATTATCATTTTCCCATGATTTAATTAATCATTTCTATTAGGGATTTTGTCTTTATTTCAAGTAGAATAGAATTTGGTTAATGTTATATTATTCTATTTGAATATTCCTCATCCCTTTATTTTATTTGAATTATCTTTATTTCATTTGTTTATGGATTTAATTCAAGTTTTAAATTGTCTTCTAAATAATTTTCTTGGGATTTATTATTTAGGAAAATTGTCTTTATTTAAATAAAATTGGATATTTGTTCAATCCTTATGATTTTATTTAAATAATATTTTATTCCTTTCTATTATTCAATAAACTTTCATTTCATTTATTTGTCCAAGATTTAATTTGGCTTTTAAATATTCCTTATTTATTTATTTCTTTGTCTTATAAAATCCATATCTTTTTATTTATAGATCCAAAATTGGTGATTCCAATTTGTATGATTTTATTTAATATTTGTTTATATTTCATATCCTTTTAGGATTAATTTGCTCACAATTTGGTATGGATTTGTGATAGGAGATTTATTAGCTTTGGAAATTATTTCCTTTTATCTTAATAAATTCATAAGTTTTTATCCATGGCTCCAAATTAAATGAAACCAATTTCTATGGTTTTATAATATTTTTATTTATCATTCTTGATCATTTATAAATGTTTGTTGACAAATTTTTATATGGAACAAATCCATAGTATTATAGAGATCATGGAAATGATTTATTCCATTAGGGTTTAGGGTTTTGGTTTAACTTTTCTAAGTGTTTAAATTTCAAGATACATTTATTGACGAATGCATTTCACTTGATTGAAATTTGTTGGATTCCTTTTTATTCAAAGTTTGTTCAAGATGGGTTTTGATGTTTCCATTTAGAAACCAAATGTTTCTTTTCACTCTAAATTTCAACAATTATTTATTTTGTTTATTTATTTTTCACATTTCAAAATTTGGAAAATTTTGGGATGTGACATATATCGAGGACCCAAAGATTGCCAAAAGAAATAAAAATAAGAGGCATCAACAAATGATGCAAGCAATTACAAGGTCCAGCAAACCAATTTGAAAACAACAAATGAGTCCAAATGGAAACAACAAGATATTATGATGAGTAAAAGAGTGTTTTTAATACAAATAGAGAAGCTCCCCAATATTTGTGCATAATTTTAGAATAATTGCATTAGCATACATAATGCACAAACATGGAATCCTTGCTCCCCCATAAGTATTTTACAACACAACAAATGAAAAGATCAAATAAATGCTTAAAAAATAGAGAAGCTCCCCAAGATTTGTGCACACTTTAGAATCATTGTATTTCAATACAAAAATGTACAAATATGGAATCCTCACTCCTCCATAAACATTTAAGGCACAATAAATGATAAAGAAGACAAATGAGCATTATTAAATGAATTAGATGAGCTCCCCAAAGATGATGCACCAATTATGATAATTGCATTTGTGAACAAAGTGCATAATTGTGGAATACTCACTCATCCTACTTCATTTAACAATACAAGGCATGAGAGACCAAATATGATAAGCACAAAGTGATATTATAAATAAAATTAGGAAGCTCCCCATGGTATGTGCAACATTAGGTTTTTGTATGTGAATACAATGTGCAAACATGGAATCCTCACTACTTCTATTTTACTTATAAAAAAACTTGTGCAAATGAGCATATACCAAGGCATAAAATTTGCAAGAAACACATGGTTGAGTAATAAGTAAGAGACAACATACTAGCGGGCTCAACCACAAGGATGTGTGAGATGCATGACAAAGCATATTATAAGACTAGTACAAGGATGACCATTGCGTATGAACATAGTCTTCAATGAATGATATTGCTTAGTATGACCATACAACACACACAAAATGAGTAAGATATCAAAAAAATAGAGGAGTATGATGTCTCATGTGTATAAGTTTCTATGTAGACAATCTCACAAAGATATTTATCCATAAAGAAACATGTACACACAAAATAGATACTAGAATAAATAGAGCAAGATATCCTAAATGAAGTCATGACGATACCAATAGGATTTTTCTTGAAAGCATGGACAAAGGCTCAAATATATATTATTGTACATCGATGAGCTTCAACAACCAACACACCCCATACATAGACAAATAAATTTGGAATCCACCAAAGTATCAAAAGGAGTAAAAGGTGGTATCCAATGAATAAAATCTCAACTAAATTTATCTTCACATATGTGTGTATGTTTCTAAATGGATAACATCACAAAGATATATGCCCATAACAAAACAAGAACACACAAGGAAGATATAAAATAAGTCACATGAAAGCAAAAATGAAGTCATAACATATACCAATAAGATTTTTGCTTCAAAGCATGGCGAAAGGCTCAAATATATCTTATTTTACATTAATGAACTTCAAACACCAACACACTACATATATTACAACTATCACCAAGGGAAAAAGGATAAAGTTGGCATATATGGATAAAGGCAACAAGTATCACAAGAAGGAAATCAACTAGCAAAATCTCACTATTGCACATGAGAGAAGTTGATGAAAGGATAGACAATAAAATTGCTAGATTGACATATTTGGGATTGGGGGATCATATGCATGATTTTGTATAGTCCCAACTATATGCACTCATCTCAACTTATACACATATACAATAGAGAGTTCTTTTAGTACCGTGGCTAGAGATATAACAATAAATATAATAACAAAAATTCATGCCAAGATGCAACCTACAAAAGGTTGGAAGCAAGATAAATATGCATGAGCAAGAGATACTTGTTACCGAGATATAATTGGTAGGTTGTAGAGGATATGAATTCGTTGATAATCCTATAACTTGCTTCAAATTTTCTTATAAGCACTACTTCTTCAAAATTGGGAGACAAGCATCCAATATATCTCCAATGTACCTAAAACACAACTAAGTACAAAATGGTCCCCAAACTTATTGGGTCCAATGTAGTTAGTGCAACTATAATACATAGAAGAGACTCCACATAAATATGTGCATATTGATATGAAATTGAATTTCATGCACAACTTAGCCAATGGGATTTGGTGGAGTTTCCCTTATATATTGGATCAAAGAAAGCAAGCATGCCATAATATAAACATATAGTAAATATGCATGCATAAAGCTTTCAAGAACCAAAAGGAGATACGATTTGAACAAAAACACCAAGTAAATCGAGATTGCACACACAAGAGTGTGACATGACAAACGATGTCCAAATTGCATCAAAGAACCAATTCAACATATGAAAGATCACAAGTTCAACAAATGAACTAGGCTAAAACCAAAAGAGCAAAATAGAAAAAATGCTCAAGGATTTATCTCATTCTAAAAATGGACAAAACATGAAACAAGGAATGAGACAAAACCAACTCCCAAAAAAGTAAGGTTCCAACAAGAAACCAAACTCCCCAAACTTTTCATGATGGCACAAAATACCAAAACGAAAAGATTGAGCTTCCAAGCACATAAAATAGGATATGGAACAAAACAATAAGCATAAAAGAATTGTTCTAGATAATATAGGAGAGCTCACTCATAAGTAGTGCATTATATAGATTTTTTTTAATGCAAAATGCACACAAATGAGATCATCACTACTACCTACATTAAATAAAACACAAGAGGATACCAATAAAATAAGAAGATCCAAAAGTAGCAAGGAATACATGGGAGCACACAAAACATTTACTTGGCCAAAGATAGGACAAGATTAAGCAAAGGCCAAAGTGAATATGATCAATAAAGGCTTTCAAGGAAATTGGAACTTGTATGGGAAAATGTGTCACATAGGCGCTAGATAATTATGAATGTCAATTGTAAGTGACACAACCTCGAATATTCACATTTTCTAGGATTGTAATATGCACTAAGCATATGACTCCCCCATAATGTGATACTACCATAAAACAAACACAAGGCAAAAAGATACAAATAGAGATAATTAATGGACATTATAAAACTTAATTTCTCATGAGAATTATACCACATAGAGACTAGACAATAATCCAATATAAATACTAGGTGGTATTCCTCATGTACACACATTTTTAGGATTGTGGAATGCCCAAGCATAACACTCCCCCAAAATGGGATAATCCATTAATCTCTCACAAGAGCCAAATAAGATACCAAATATAACCAAGTAAGGCTCAAACACAAGGAACACCCATACATGGAGTGCCACCTAATCATACACAAATATGCTTGCTACCTCAAGATAATTAAGTGGAAAGCACAACATGTACAAAATCATGGAAGATACAAAACCAACACATGCACAAGGGGGCGAGTAACTTTCAATGAAATGAGTTAAGCATATGTTACCGCAAGGAGGAACATTGGAAATATAATAGGAACAATATAATCCACATGACTTGGCTTGACAAATATAATAATGAAGATCCCTAAATTCTTCATGATGTAGCCAAATCTCCAAAGCCCTCCAAAAACACCTAATGATCAAGTTTTGGCTTGTTGGTCCCCAACCAAGTTGGGTCCTAAGAGGTTAGTCACAATAGGCTTGGCAACCCAAATGGTTCTTTTCTTGACACCACATTGGTCACCAACAAACTTGGCAAACACATTGCCAACCTCATCCTTACAAAAAGAATAAGCATCATCAATAATGATAGGGTTGGATGAGGAGATACCAATAGTGCATGAGGAAGAAATGTGCCCCTTTGCACAACATATGTAGCAAGTTATTCTCTTGCCATATTTCTTCTTAGGTGAAGCCACGCCTCGAGGAAGAGCTCGAGTAGTCCTCTTAGGAAGAGGACCGTCGATGACTTGAGGTGGAGCTTGAGGCCGCTTCCCTTGTTGCTTCACACTAAGAGGCTTTTTCTTCAATGGGAAAGATCTAACATGGTGCCCTTCTTCCTTGCACTTGAAGCAAACAATGTTGGCCGAATTCTTGACTTGATCTTGGCCATTCTTATTGTTGTCCTTGTGCTTCAACTTGATAGTGGACTTGTTCTTGACATTGGAGTTGAATCCAAGCCCACTCTTGTCATTGGGGGATTTTTGCACACTCAAGATTTTGTTGAGTGCGGCCTTCCCTTAATGACCCCTTTTAAAGTCATTCTTTAAAGAAGTGACTTGAGCCTTGAGCTCTTTGATTTTCTCTACATGGTTAGTTTCAACAAAAGTACTAGAGGAAGTAGATGCTACATTGTTAGAGCAATAAGGCACGGAATGTAATTCATCACGAGATATAGCATGGTTGTGAGAGGATGAATTACACGGACTAGCACATGGCAATATAACATTTGGAGTAGATATAGTGCTAATGTCCACATGAGGCCCACTAGATGTTACCTTTGAGATGATGGCCTCATGAGCCAACTTTATCCTACCATGGGAGACTAGGAGATCCTCATGCGATCTTGAGAGCTTAACATGGCTTTCTTCTAATTTCCCATAGTTGCTAGTTAGCAAAGCAAGTTGAGCCTTTAGGTCAACATTCTCCTTTAAAATAGATGCTTCACAAGAAATAGAGTTAGTAGCACAAGCATCTTCATTATTAGCAAGAGGTGAGGGCAACTTGGCAAGCTCTTTTGAATATGAAGCTTTAAGTTGCTCATGTGACTCGGTGAGTTTGATGAGCTCACCCTTTATGACCCTAGAGCCATTTTTGAGGTGCTCAAAATCCTCAAGGAGTTTAGTATAAGCAACTTGAGTCTCATCATTTTTTACTTTTGAGATCACTTGCCACCTCAAGATCTCTATCATGAGATTCCTTTACTCTAGACATCTCTAAAGCAAAGGTCTCCTCAAGAGATTCCTTAGTGGTTTGTTCCTCTTCAAGAGCTTTATTTAGGTTTGCAATTATATTAGCATACTCACGCTCAAGACTACACACTTTATCAAAGTTGTTATCATGCACCTCAATTTGTGTTTCTAACTTATCAATATGTTCTTTGCTCTTAATATCAAAGTCCAAGATTTCAACAAAGTTAGAGCAAGCAATATCCTTTTTAACAAGGGCACGATAAACAATCTCACCCTTTTCATATAAAACATCAGTATCAAGCTCTTCTTCCACATTATCCACATCCTCCTCATCACAAGGGGTAATGGGTTCCAAAGTAGGAGTTACCTTTGAATCCCTAGCCATAAGGCATAGGTGGGTACCGGAAGAAGGTGAAGATGAGATTTCATTTGTGGTTTCATTCAAAAACTTATCTTGGCCCATAGAATCTTCGATTTCCTCTACATGGTTAGCAACACAAGCACTAGAGGAAATAGAAGCATTTTTATCATGGCAACAAGACAACACAAGCATATCATCATGAGATTTATTCAAGTCATTTCTACATGATATGCAAGGACTATTAACACAAGCATGTAAGAAGTTTGTAGTGCTAAAAGTGTTAAGGTCCAAAGATAGATCATTTCAACTAGATAGAGATGAGGGATTACAAATAGTAAGCACACTATCCAAATTGCAATTTCTATCACCACTCACCATATCATTACCTTGTGAAAATTCACATGTTGGTGAAGTGGTATAGGATGAGAACTCGTCTCGACCGGAAGTGGAAGCAACACAATCATCCTCAATAATGTTTGACACAACATATTTATCTTGAAGTTTTATCCATAACTCATGAGCGCTCCAAAAAGGAATGATTAAATATGTAACCACATAGCTCAAAGCATTAACAAGCACATTAAAAGCTTGAGCATTGAGATATAAGTTTTTATCATCCTCACAAGATAGATTTTTGAAATCCATAGGAGGAGAAAAACCTATATCTATAATACGCTCCAAATTTGGGTCCATGTCCCGAAAATGAATAAGCATACGAGTTTTCCAACTATCATAATATGTTCCATCGAATGTGAACATGTCACTATGCACTAATCCCCTAGCCGACATCTTTACTCTCAAGGCGGTGAAGCCTAAAATGAGAGACCGGGCTCTGATACCAATTGAAAGGATACAAATGTCGCCTAGAGGGGGGGGGGGGTGAATAGGCGATTAAAACTTTTCCTAGAGTGGCTCAACAAAGGCGGAATAAAACTAACGTTTACTTTGTTTTTGTTAAGGACAAAAACTAGAACAATCTAGGGTTCACCTATGTGCACCAACAACTTATGCTAAGTAAGACAAACAACTAAGTGATAGCAAGATATATACTTCAAGCACGAAGGATATCACAGAGTAAAGTGCATAAGTAAGAGCTCGGGTATAGAGATAACCGAGGCACGCGGGGACAACGATATTTTACCGAGTTCCTCCCAACATGGAGTACGTCTCGTTTGGAGAGGGGGTGGTATCTAACCACCTACGCCACAAAAGGCCTCCCTTATTCTCCGGTGAATCTCACCCCAACGGGATCGATCCATGCTTCCACTATCCGTGCACTTGTCGGTGGCAACCGGAACCTCTCACAAGGTTGGGGCACTTCTCCACAACTTAATTGGAGGCTCCCAACAAACGCCACAATGGCCACAAGGTTGGGGCACTTCTCCACAACTTAATTGGAGGCTCCCAACAAACGCCGCCAAGTCCTCAACCTGCAACACAACAAACCGTCTAGGGTTGCAAGAACCCAAGAGTAAAAAGCTTCTCAACTTTCACTCACCAAATCCTCTGGGGAGAACTCAAACTGATGCACCAAATGCAATGGCAAGGACACAAGAAGTGCTCAAATCCTTCTCTCCCAAATTCCACCAAAGCTACAAAAGCTTATGGGGGAATAAGAGAGGAAGAACAATGGAGGAAATCCACAAAAGACTCCAAGATCTAGATCCCAATATGCTCCCTTCACTTAGAGGAGAGATTGATTGGTGGGATTATAGATCTAGATCTCCTCTTTCAAATCCCTCAAGAATATGCAAGAATCGTAAGAGGGATTGAGAGGAAGCAAGCCCAAGAAGGTCAACAATGGAGGGGAAAACTTGCAAGGATAGTTGAGGAACCATTGGGGAAGAAGGCCCCTTATATAGGTCCCTCCAAAATCAAACTGTTGCAGCCCAAAAACGCGATTCCCGGTACTACCGGACTTTCCTGGCACTACCGGACATTCCCTGGGGTTCTTGGAGGAAATATTGGTTATCACCAAGTGAGAATGTATCATGTATAATAATGTGCGATACCTCACTTGGTGAGAAACCGAAAAGCCGCCAAGATCAAAATCGCAACAAGATACAAACGGAAGATCCGATTTTGATGAACAAGAGCTTGCTATGGAGATTAGCACAAGCTCTATATACTCATATGGATAAGACCAAATAACAACCAAATATGATGATGCAAATATGAAAAGGTTTGAGATCTCTCCGAACAAAGTGACCGAGTTACTCATTCGAGATCCCCTCTTGATAGTACGGTTATCTATCCTAAACCCCGTCTCCTGCACACAACATGAGACCGGCAAAAGGGAAAACCTATCAAGATTATACCTTTGACTTGAGCATTCGACTTGAGCTCTATATAGACGATCTTTCCCTTCTCAAGATGGAACATCTTTCTTGATTCCTCATCATCAATCCATGATCACTGAGGATGACAAGCATCAAACACGAGATCTTCTATAGATGGCACATTTTGAGCTTGCACATCACATCTTCTTATGATTTCATCGACCTTGAAGCCAACACATGCTCCAAGAAATGCCAATGGACAAAACCTACAAGTATAACTTAATACACACATTAGTCCATAAAAGATTGTCATTAATTACCAAAACCACACATGAGGGCCTATATGTTCTTTCAATCTCCCCCATTTTGGTAATTGATGACAATCCCTTTAAGAGGGTTTATATAAGGAATATTAATAAATAAAATGGTAACATCAATATCAAATACTACAAAAGTATGTGATATTGGTACCACCACCATATATAGAACAAACTCCCCCACAATCTATGCATGTGTGATGAACTTGAATTTCATTGCATATATTGCCAATCATTATCATTGGTGGAGTTTCCTCTATATATACCACATGCTAAGCAAAAACAAAGATGCAAGAGAATGAGAGGCAAATGCACAAGAACAAACTCAAAGCATAAACCATTTCCCTTAAACCCTCTAAAACTTCTCCCCCATTGACATCGATTTTCGAAATGGGTGACAAGTTCTAGAAGGCCAATATAGTGATAAATCCTCCAAAGGTGTGCATTCGCACATATCCAATGATGAATACTTGAGAGGAAGTAGAACTATATCGAGGAACCAAAGATTGCCAAAAGAAATAAAAAAGAGGCATCAACAAATGATGCAAGCAATTACAAGGTCCGCAAACCAATTTGAAAACAACAAATGAGTCCAAATGGAAACAACAAGATATTATGATATGAGTAAAAGAGTGTTTTTAATACAAATAGAGAAGCTCCCCAATATTTGTGCATAATTTTAGAATAATTGCATTAGCATACATAATGCACAAACATGGAATCCTTGCTCCCCCATAAGTATTTTACAACACAACAAATGAAAAGATCAAATAAATGCTTAAAAAATAGAGAAGCTCCCCAAGATTTGTGCACACTTTAGAATCATTGTATTTCAATACAAAAATGTACAAATATGGAATCCTCACTCCTCCATAAACATTTAAGGCACAATAAATGATAAAGAAGACAAATGAGCATTATTAAATGAATTAGATGAGCTCCCCAAAGATGATGCACCAATTATGATAATTGCATTTGTGAACAAAGTGCATAATTGTGGAATACTCACTCATCCTACTTCATTTAACAATACAAGGCATGAGAGACCAAATATGATAAGCACAAAGTGATATTATAAATAAAATTAGGAAGCTCCCCAAGGTATGTGCAACATTAGGTTTTTGTATGTGAATACAATGTGCACAACATGGAATCCTCACTACCTCTATTTTACTTATAAAACAACTTGTGCAAATGAGCATATACCAAGGCATAAAATTTGCAAGAAACACATGGTTGAGTAATAAGTAAGAGACAACATACTAACGGGCTCAACCATAAGGATGTGTGAGATGCATGACAAAGCATATTTACGGTAGGTGTCACCTAGCCTCTGCTCGTTTTAGTCTAATTTTGTTCTGCGCTGGAGTGGGTTTGGCTAGGGTTCATGAATGCCTACCGTAATCAATACTTTAGGTCTTTGATGCAGAGTCCACCGATTTAGAACTTACCCCTTTTTGCCCTTTTTTGGCATGACCAAAGGGATAGGAAAGGTGGCATTTTTTCTGAATTTTGTGAAGAAATAACTTACTAAATTAGCATTATTAGTTGTTGAATGTATTGTGAGAAATTTCTACTTATTGTATTGTTGCCGATAACTGAATTCTCAAATACAACTAACTAGATTTTGGTGAAGTGCTAAGTGAATATTGTGAAATCGGGCATTGTGTATTGTATTTTGGTGACTAAGTTAGTACAAATAAAATCATCTAGGCGCATTGATTTGAATCATATGTTGGATTATATTAAGATATGAAATTCCATTGATAAGACAACATTACGTTAATTAAAAAACATCATCTAATTAAGATATTTTAGGATCTCTTTTGCTACCGATCTAATCCCCTTCGTCACTTATTTTGGGATGGATGGAGGGTTATACAACAATCATGCATTCATGGATTTCTTGATAAGGCGCTCATCCGTCTCTATGACGCGTTTCTGACCGTCTTCATCTTCGTGACATGCACTGATGACCTCGCCGATGATCTAGCCATCATTATCACCATGACATGCACTGATGACCTCGTCAACAATCAACGCACTGCACTTGGTGAGTTTTTAAGGCCAACCTCTGGGTCGCGGATTTGAAACAGAAATGAATGATATACTAGAAAAGGAGAATGAAGAAATCCGTGAAACATAATTTGAAGTAGGGATAGAAAACACCACTTCGAGTTGAGAAGATCAGGCAACAAGTGTCACATTCCAAGATTTTCCAAATCTTGTAATGTGAAAAATAAATAAACAAAATAAATAATTGTTGAAAATTTAGGGTGAAAAGAAACTTTTGTTTCTAAATGGAAACATAAAATCCCATCTTGAGCAAACTTTGGTTAATGTTTGAATCCAACTAAATTCAAATCAAGTGAAATGCATTCTTCATTAATGCATCTGGAAATTTACAAATTGGAATCACCAAGTTTGGACCTTTAAATAAAAAGATATGGTTTTTATAAGATAAATAAAGAAATATTAAATGAGGAATATTTAAAGACCAAATTAAATCTTGTCCTAATCCATAAACAAATGGATTGAATATAATCCAAATCCAAATAAAATAAAAGGATAAAGAATCTTCTAAATAAAATAAAATGGCATTAACCAAATTCTATCTCTATTTGAATAAAGACAAATCCCTAATAAGTTTGATTATTTAAATCATGAGAAAATAGAATTTGGAATTTACCCAAGCGGATTAAAAGTCATTTTAAATGAAATCAAGGAAATCACCTAAATAAAAAAATTATGGAATTAAACCCATATTTAATTTCATTGGAATAAAGACAAATACCCAAATTAAATAATTAATAAATCATATTAAAAATATTCCAAATAATTTAAGGTGAATTATTTGACACCCTATTAAAATAAAACCTACTAAAAAGATTTGGAAAGATTTAGATTTCAAATGGAGTTTGAAAACATTATTAAATCTTATTTGAATAAATGCAAGGGCTATTTTAAATAATTATTATACCCTAAAAGGAATAAAAGAATTATTCTAAATTTGACTTTATAATGTATTGTGAATCAGTATTTGAATACACACAAAGTTTGGTTGAAGTTTGAAATCAAATTGTTGTTTGAAATAATTAAACAAAATCAAAACAGAATATTGGAAACAGAAAAATAAAAATGAAGCTGTATAAAAAAAATGAAACTAGCCAGCCCAGCCGACTAAGCCCAGACTAGCCCATCTCCCCCTCCCGCGAGAAAAACGTTTCGTACTCGGACTCCCACCCGCAGAGGCAATGACTACTGGACCCCACTGCCCCTCTTCCTCTCTCACTGATGAAATGGTCCCGCCTATCAGTTCTCATTTCCACCCGCCACGACCCCTTCTTCCCCAACCTCGTCGCCATTTCTGCCGTTGAATGAGCATTTGATTTCTCATTAACCGCGTGTTAATTCCGCCCGATAACCTCGCACACTTAAGCACCCCTCCCCCCTCTCTGATCTCCCTTACTCGCCAGACTCTCCTCGCCCCCAGGCTGCCACGAATTGAGCTCGCACCCTCACTGCTCCGACGAGCTGCCCGACCAATTCCGGCGCCGTCTGACCCGCTCTCGCCTCCTAGTTCACGCGAGCGTGATCCCCAGTCTCTGGCGCATCTCCCTGTGCTTTCCCTTCATCCGCGCAAGCACCGTATCGTCGACAACGACCACACCCGAACACCACCGTCGTCTGCTTCAACTCCGGCGATGCCCCGGTAACGTTCTGACCGGCCCTCTTCTTTCAGATGATTCGCGTGTGGCCAGTGACCTCGTCTGCATCTAACACCACCACTTTCATGTCCTAGCTCGCACCGTAGAGTCTCCTTCGACGACGACTGACCGCACCCGACGGTTCCACGAACTCCGGCGAGGAATCGCCAGTGACCCCGTGCACCCCTGTCCCTGCCGAGACCACGTTGAGCTTCAGCGTCACTCCGCGAACCTGGTGAGCCACCTCATCCTCTCCCTCGCTTCCTGTAGCCGCCGCAGCGCCGCTAGCAGAGCGCCGCCACCGCGCGCCACCGTCGTCGCGCCGCCAGTTCTTGGCAAGGCGTTAGGAGCCGTCCGATCTAGATCCGAGAGACGCGATAGATTGACTTATCGAAGAGGTATGGAGCGATCTGTGCCGCACGATCTCATTTTAATCCAACGCCTCGCAACGCTTGATCCGCACGAACCGGTATGGACCAATCAGGACAAGACGCGTGGCCAGCCTTTTGTTTTAAAAACAGAAACTAATCTAATAGATGTTCAAACTTGCATAAATCATAACTTTTGATCCACACGTCCAAATTTTGCAAATTTTATATCAATGGAATCAGCAAGACAAACCCTACCCAACCATGCACTTTGTTTAATGATTTGCTTCTGGAAAGTTAGTTGTTTTTGCAGAAACTTGTGTAGGCATATTTTGAATATAAAATTCTTTCTAAAATTATTTTGGTGATAAAATCTTTGGCAAATGATTTGTTTTGAACCTACTGACCATAGAAATCAATTTGTGGTTTCAAAAACATATTTGGTGAAGCAAAAGAACAGATCTTTGATTTAAAACATTTCTAGTCAATTAAAAGTAATGTTTATGTGTTAAAAATACTTTTGGAAGAAAACCTTTGGGAAATGTTTTGATTTAAAATTTCTGACCCCAAACACCAAGTTTTAGAATTAAAAATGTATTTGGTGAACCCTATAAAGATTGTTGCTTTGATAAAGGCAATTTCAACCACATAAAATATTGATTTGGTTTAAAAATGGTTTATAGGTAAAAATCTTTTACGAATGGTTTTGCCACTTTTATAAAATGGCCAATAGGTGTTTTAGAATGTTTATAACCTATTAGAAACCACTTTTCCAAATAAAACAATCTTTGGCATGCTTGCAAGCATTGCTTTGTTTCTATTATTTTATGTTGTGTTTGCTTGAATGGTAGATTGAATTCTTGCTTGCTTGATTAAATTGTAGTGGAATTTGAAGAGTGTGAACATTGCAAGATCAAGGAGTGAACTTATATTCTCTACCAAAAAGGCAAGTGATGCTTCATACTTTGTCCCATTATTTTCACTATGCATTAGTGATATTTCTAAGTAGGACTTGCATGGAATTTTTGCTAAGTATAAACCATGCCATGGGAAATCCTAGTAGATGAAATCTTAGTAGAAATTTCCTAAGTTAAGATTCCTACTACTATCATGCTTAGCTTAGCTAGTAGAAAACAAGGGTGAATTATATTCATGCTATGGAATATTTCTAAGTCAAGGACTTGTGTTTTTGTTTAATAAAATAACTAAGGGAATGAATCACCTGGGTGGAATGGAAAGAATGGTTTGTGTTGAGTGATTATGCAAGTCCAGTATGCTGGGGAAAACTTGGGCATCACCAAGTACAGTATGCTGGGGAAAACTTGATATCTCACTTGTGGAAAGCCACCAGGAACAAAGAGATTTGAGATGTCAAATGTTGAGAAGCTTCAAGTGCAACCACTTGGCATTATGGGCTCTGCCTGGATCATATAGGTTGCAATAACTTAGCCAAATGGACAGTTGGTGATAGGGGATGATAGGTTGGAACACGTCCATTCTGGTCCAAGGGAAGGCTTCTGAAAGATCTTGTCTTGGTGAAACCAAGTCTTGTGGGGAAAGTGCACCACCTCTGCAGAGTGAAAAATCTAAGTACTTAGCCATGTCCCTGGTAAAGGACAATTTGAGCATCAAGACATGGAAGCTATCAAGAATCTCCTCATCCAAATTTCTAAGTTAAAATCTTGTGGATGAACAAGGGTTGAAGGATCACCAATTTCTATTGGGAGATGCCTTGGGTGATTTTTGACAAACAAAAACTTAGTGTTTTTCAAAAAGATAAGGAAAATCTATTTTGAGCAAAGCAAGCCTAAGCTCCAATTAGCCAAACGCATATAGATGATAGAATCCACTATACTACCATAGTATCACTTGCCAATACAATTCAAAAGTATTGACCCTTGTGGCTGTAACTTATTATGTTGTAGGTTTGTTTGATGTTAGTGAAGTGTGTTGATTAGGATTACAAGTCTACAGCCAACATGATTGCCTGTGGCACTTTGAAGATGAAGGACCCCATGCTATAGTTATTTATGCTGCATTGTAATGAGATAGCCAAATGAGCTATGTAAGATGTAATGAATTATTTTATTCCTGGTTATAAAGTTGTATTATGACCTTTGTTTCTTGATATTACATCTTAACTGTGGATGCTAGCTATTGATCCAGGGACTAGAATTGTAAACACAGGGATCTCTACCTTATTAAAGGTTGGGACCTCTACAACAAGACCCTATGTGGACCGCATGGGCATGTCTTTGTTTGGAGTGGACATAGGGAGAGGCCTGATGAGATCCAGGGTTCAGAGTGGAAAGAGGGAGAGCCTTGATGAGATCCAAGGTTCAAAGTGGAAAGAGGGAGATCCTGAGATATAGGGTTAGAAGTGGAGTGCGGCGGCGTGGAGGAAGAGGATGATGTCCTCAGTTATATAACAAAATCGCTTGGTGGATGTGGATATGGATATGGTTAGTTTTATGGGCTCTATGGGCATCCGATGCGTAAATGCCCTATTTTGGGCCAATCGGTACAAAATAAAGAACATAGCAAAAAACTTATTTTCATTATTTGGCTACAAACTGAAGAACACGACAGGAAACACTTCAAAAATCTTAACTACATTTTCAAATCTTAATTGCGTCCTTAATTATTCGGTGTACAAAATGAAGGACACAACAAAAAAACTTATTTTCATTATTCGGTGTATAAAACGAATAACAAAACAGTAAAAACTTCACAAATATTAATTACTACCTTAATTATCTAATACAAAATGACGAACATAACAGGAAACAATTCACAAATCTTAACTACTACCTTAATTATTCGGTACAATCAAAACAAAGAACAACAATAATGACATCAAACGTCTTTATTAGCCACTTCCTCTAGATTCTCCCAAATCCGCGCCAACACATCGGCTAAATCCAAGTTTGACGGCTTAATTGTGTTTATCTTATCTCACCCTTTCTGCCTTCCTTCTTCTAGATTCTGCTGACAGTTTTGGTTAGTGACATGGTTATACCCCGCGGGTACATGATCTTAGCATACCTGGTCCAGCCCACGGAAGGCCCACGGCAAATATACGCCGGCCCATGAAGATTTTCGGGTGGCCCAGGCCCATGACACCTTCGGATCCTTGGAGAGCAAGACTAGAGTAGATAGGAAATTCAAAGGGGTAAAACCCTAGAACCTGTAACCGACTAGGTCTATGCCCGGGACCTGCCTGAGACTATATAAAGGCTAGGAGGGCGCGACCTAGATCTCTCTCTCTCTCTCTCTCTCATACTTTCGCATACACACCTCCATGCCAGATTGCATCTGCGCACCCCTGTAACCTTCGGTTCCGCCGTAATCAAGAGCAGACAAGCAGGAGTAGGGTTTTCCCTCCGGGGGCCTGAACCTGGGTAAACCTTGTGTCCCCGTGTTGCTTGTTTGCTAACCATTCCACGATCTCCAGCATCCCCATCTTCTCCAAAACCCAAGTCCATAACAATGGGCATTGATGAGATCAAACCTCGTCAATTGGCGCCGTCTGTGGGAACTGGGGACGCTGATTGTGCGATCGTGACAGTCCCAACCCGATCGATCTACAACTCTGCGGCGACGGAGAGTCATCTCCTCTTCGGAGCTTTCGACTTCACCGCCCACTCACCGGCCACCATGAAGGACTTCGAGCCCATAGGCGACAGACTCGAAATCCTGTTCGGGAGCTTCTGCTTCCAGGTGGGAAAAACTGGCACCCTCCGCCTCCCTGAGCGGGTTCCCCTACCATCAATCAGGCCCGCTTCATGGACCCCACACCCCGTGCTACGCACAACATCATCAACAGATGATTCCTACGAAAGCAGCAACTGCAACTCCGATCTGTGCGATCCGCCGTCGGATGAAGGGACCTACGATTCCGGATCGGAAAGCTGCGGTAGCAATGGACCAATCTATGAGCGCTACCAATGCGCCATAGTCATACAGGCTGACGGGGATCAGCAAACACCCAACCCACCGCCCAACCCGCCACCTAACCCACCCGAACGAAACAGCGGGAATAGAAGAAGCCAGTCCCCCCCCACCCGAAGTGGAAAACAATGGCCATGTCATCCGCCTTAGCAAAGAAGGATGGGCCCAGGCACGCAACGCCGTGGCAGGCAACATAGTCCTGCCTGCAGACTCCTCCCGGGATCTGCTGATGGCCTACCACCTGCTCCTGATCGAGGAGCACAAGAAGCAGGTCAAGATGCAGGAGGTGCTCGACAAGCGCAAGCAAGCAGCCTCAGAGTCCAGCACGCGACGAGCTGCGCTCTCCGTCATGGGCATCGGCTCCAGCTCGAACGCCAACCAAGGCAACAAGCACCGCTCTCGGGTGGAAAACATGGACACCAAGGAGCGCTGGGAGGTGACTAGAACCCTCCACACATCCTTCATGGAGATGGACGCCGACGGCAACGTCATCCCGAAAACGCCGTAGGCTGCGATCATGGCAGCCACTGCGTACCTCGCAGCTCACCCACCTCTAGAGGGAGACCCGAAGAGGGCCATGCACAAGTCCGCACTTACCGGACTCGGACTCGTCGGAGCTGCGCTCCACCAGGAAGCTCCCACGGAGCCGAAGAAGAAAGCTCCGGTCAGGTTCGACCGCAGCTCCACCCCTTCATCCGAAGAAGAGGAACATGACCTTCCTCGAAGGAAGAAGAGTTCACGCCACCGCAACCGCGACTATGACGCCAGAGACACGCTCACACAGCGCAAAATCGACAAATCGCGAGCCAAGCGCGCATGATCGTCTGAATCCGAGATGGACGAAGATGAAGGAGAACTCTGCAGAGCCCGATGCTTCAGCAGATCTGTTCGGCGAACAAAGATGCCGCGCAATTTCAAGCTCCCTTCGGATACTCCGAAGTTCGACGGCACACAGGACCCAAAGGCATGGCTCAGCGACCACCTATCGTCCGTCAAAATGCACGGCAGAAACAAGGAAACCGCCATGCAATGCCTTCAGCTGCAGCTGACAGGAGCGGCCCAGATCTGGCTCAGCAGCCTATCTTCAGGGTCCATCCGAAGTTGGGATGAGCTAGCTTACAGCTTCATCCGAAACTTCAAGGGCACCAGCAAGAGGCCCGCCTCAATCGAAGAATTGCGAGCCTGCACTCAACGAACGGGCGAATCCATTCGCTCGTACATACTACGCTGGTCCAACACAAAAAACTCCACAACACACATCTCCGAAGAGAGGGCCATCGACGCCTTCAGGGACGGCGTCAAGCGCCAAGACTTCAAGGAGGAACTTGGGCGCGTCAAGCCCAAAACACTCGACCACCTCATGGACATCGCCAACAGGTGGGCGGACGGAGAAGACTCCATTCACCGAGCACAATCGGAAGAAGAAGACGACTACGGTCGACAATGAGAGCGCCGTAGCAAGATAAGATCGCGCGTCTATGACGATCGTGACGGACCCGACATGGTCGCGGCCGGCTACGCCGATCGCCGCAACGACGCCAACCGCAACAGCGGAGGATACCGCAGAGGAAACTTCCGCGACGGAGGACGCCCAGCATAGTCGTGGCAGCGCCGTGACCGCGATAACGGACCCTCAGCATACGAAAAGATTTCGGGTCCATGCACCATCCACTTCTACATCGACAAGTAGGATGGCAAAAAAAAGGCGAGCCACATGCTCAAGGACTGCCGTGAGTTCCAGAAGCTCAGCGAAAGCATGGTGCAGATGAGGCAGCAAGCCCCAATCCCTGCGTTCGGAAACGCACCCGCGCCAGGTGAAATAGCACATGGAGCTCCTCCACCGCCACCTGTAGGAGGCCTGAACCAACTAGTCGCACCAGCACAGAACAATGCCGGTAACGGGTATCCCCAGCCGAAAGGAGCACTGATGATCCAGAAGGGGTGCCCCACGAATAGGGTGCAGAAGAAAATAACCCGACAGATCAACCTGGCCGTGGCAACTCCACCCGCCATCCCTGAGTACCTCAGCGGATCGGAGTCCTGCATCACGTTCAGTCGTTCGGATCACCCTTGCTAGATCCCTCGCCCAGGTCACGCTGCCCTGGTGCTGGAGGCGCAGATCGGAGGTTTCGAGATGAGTCGCGTCTTCATGGACGGCGGCAGCGGCATCAACCTGATGTTCGCAAGCACTCTAGCAGCAATGCGGATGCCGCAGTGCAGCCTGGAACAATCAGACACAACGTTCCACGGCATCGTTCCAGGGAAGGGCATATTCCCCCTGGGAAAAATATGGCTCGACGTCATCTTCGGCAACCTGGACAACTTCCGACTGAAACGGCTCGAATTCGAAGTGGTGGACTGGCCATCACAGTACCACGCCATCCTCGGGCGTGTAGCATTCGCAAGGTTCTTGGCTGTTCCACACTATGCATACCTGCTACTCAAGATGCCAGGGCCAAAGGGCGTCATCACAATCCACGGGAGCTTCACCCTATCGGACCAATGCGACAGAGACTTCAACAGAATCTCCCAATCATTTGGCATGCATGAGGAACTCGTCAGGCTCCGCGAGGTGACGGACAATGGGGAACCCCCAGTCGCACGACAATACGCACCTGACATGTCCTTCGACTCCACCGTCAACACGAAGAAGGTGCAAATCCATCTGACGGATGCCTCCAAGACGGCGCTGATCGCCAACGACCTCACCCCGCATAGGAAGGCGCGCTCGTCGAATTCCTCCGTGAGCGCTGGGAAATCTTCGCCTGGTGTCCTGCGGACATGCCAGGAGTTCCCAGGGAATTCGCCGAGCATGCACTCAACGTCTTTCCAGACACCAAGCCCGTCAAGCAGTCCATCCGGAGACTGTCCGAGCCACGGGCCGAAGCTATCGACAAAGAAATCAACAGACTACTGGTCGCAGACTTCATCAGGGAAATCAAAGAAAGCGAGTGGCTTGCAAATACAGTGATGGTCCCAAAGAAGGACACGAACATCTTGAGGATGTGCGTGGATTTCACGTCGCTAAACAAGCATTGCCCAAAGGACCACTTCCCTCTTCCTCGGATCGATCAAATCATCGATTCGACTGCAGGTTGCGAGAAACTCTCCTTCCTCGACGCCTACTCAGGCTACAACCAGATTCGACTCAAGGTCGAAGATCAGGAGAAAACGGCGTTTATCACACTGTTCGGAGTGTTCTGCTACAACACAATGCCCTTCGGGGTAAAGAATGCAGGTGCCACGTACCAGCGATGCATGCAAGCATGCCTCAAGGACCAGATCGGTCGCAACGTTCAAATCTATGTCGACGACATAGTCATAAAAACCAGGGAGGCGAGGACACTTATCGACGATCTCCGCGAGATGTTCGACAACCTCGACCGCTACAGGATCAAACTCAACCCCGAAAAGTGCGCCTTCGGCGTCCCATCGGGCCAGCTGCTTGGGTACTTCATCTCTCAGCGAGGGATCGAGGCGAACCCAAAGAAAATCAGAGCCATCATGGCGATGGAGAAGCCGAAAAACCTCAAGGGTGTCCAGCAGCTCGCAGGACGAATAGCGGCGTTGAGCAGATTCATCAGCCGCATGGGCGAGAAGGCCCTGCCATTCTACCAGCTGCTACGCAAGGCAGATAAATTCGAGTGGACGCCCGAAGCCGACGATGTGTTCGAAAGCCTCAAACGGCTACTCTCCACCTTGACCGTCCTGGTCACGCCAAAGGAGCGCGAGCCTCTGCTGCTGTACATAGCAGCCACACATTAGGTGGTCAGCACCGTGCTAGTGGTTGAACGACCCGAAGAGGGCAAGACCCACGGGGTCCAACACCCAATCTACTACCTCAGCGAGGTACTGACGCCAACAAAGCAGAGGTACCCTCACTACCAGAAACTCGCCTACGGCGTGTTCATGACGGCTCGACGGCTGAGCCACTACTTCCACGAGCACCAGGTGATGGTCGTCAATGAGGCACACCTGAACAGCATCCTGAATAACCCAGAGGCCACAGGACGCATGGCCCTGTGGGGCATCGAGCTGTCACCCCTGGACATCGTCTACGAGAAGCGACTCGCAATCAAATCTCAAGTCCTCCCAGACTTCCTTGTACATTGGATGGAGCTGCAGCTGCCAGACACCCCAAACATGTCGCAGTCATGGACGATGCACTTCGACGGCTCCAAGCGTGAAGCTGGAGTGGGAGCCGGGGTCATACTGACCTCCCCGCAGGGCGACCAGATGAAGTACGTCCTCCGGATGAAATTCCGAGCTTCCAACAACGAGGCCGAATACGAAGCCCTCATCCATGGCATGAGGATGGCAAAGATCTGCGGCGCAACGCGCCTGGTCATCTACGGTGACTCCAACCTCGGCGTCCAGCAGACGATGAACGAGTGCGACGCACACGCCGAAAACATGATCGCGTACCGCGCACTCTACAACGCACTCGAAGGAGAATTCGACGGCTGCGAGCTTCGGCACGTTGGAAGAGAAAGAAACGAGGAAGCCGACAGAATCGCCAACATCGGCTCCACCTGCGCAAAGGTGCCACCAGGTGTGTTCCTCGAACAGATCTGCGTGCCATCCATCAAGCAGAAATTCCCCAAGGGATCACCCAAAGAAGCAGTACAACCGGGGGATATGCTGCCCGAAGGACACGAAGGACCCAAGAAACCGGACACAGAGGTCGCTATGGTCAACCTGATGCAGGTCATGGCAATCGAAGAAACTTGGACGCGACCGTACCTCCAGTTCTTGATAAACAGAGAACTGCCTGACAGCCCGACAGATGCCCAGCGCATATCTCGTTGGTCAAAAGCCTTCACCATTATCAATGGCGAGCTGTACAAGCGCAGTATTACGGGTGTACTACAAAGGTGTGTCACCATCGGTGACGGGAAAGCCATCCTCCAAGACATCCACGAGGGCATCTGCGGCCATCACGCAGGCAGCCGCTCCCTTGTCGCCAAAGCTCTACGAGCTGGATTCTACTAGCCAACGGCCATGAGCGATGCAAAGGACATCATCCGAAGATGCAACGGGTGCCAACGGTTCTCCGATAAACCGCACGCACTCGGGTCAGAGCTCAGACCCATACCTATAGCCTAGCCCTTTGCTCAATGGGGCCTCGACATGATCGGCAAACTCCAAAGTCCTCGAAAGGGGGGCATGTTTACCTCCTGGTCGCAGTCGATAAATTCACCAAGTGGGTCGAGGCCATGCCGGTTACCAACCAAAAGGGCAAGACCGCCGTCAAGTTCTTCGAGTCCATTGTCTACAGGTTTGGCGTACCGCACAGCATCATTACCGACAATGGATCGAATTTCATCTCCAAAGAATTCCAAGACTTTTGCGAAGGCCTCGGGATCAACATCACATACGCCTCAGTGGCTCACCCGCAAACGAACGGGCAGGTCGAAAAGGCCAACGACCTAATCGGCGCTGGCATCAAGAAGAGCCTCATGAGCCCACTCGAACGAAAGGCCGGAGCGTGGACGAAAGAGCTGCCATCCGTCCTATGGAGTTTGCGTACTACACCAAACAGCTCCACCGGCTACACACCGTTCTTCATGGTGCATGGAGTTGAAGCCGTGCTACCAGCCGAAGTACGCCACCAGGCCCCCCGGGTCGTCGCTTACAGCGAAGCCTAATCCACGGCTGCACTCAAAGACGCCGTCGACACACTCGACGAAGCAAGAGACATAGCAGCAGCTCGATCAACGGTGTACCAGCAGAGTCTCCGCAACTACCACAGCCGCCGGCTGCGCCCAAGGTCCTTCGTCAAAGGAGACCTCGTCTTGCGACTCAAGCAAGAGCGACCGAAGAAATTCGAGTCACCATGGGAAGGACCCTACATCATCACCAAGGTCATCCCAGGTGGCGCCTATCGCCTCAAGCACGCGGAGTCTGGAGTCGCATACTCCAACCATGGAACATCGCGTACTTGCGACGATTCTACCCCTAGCTACCTACCCCTTTACTTTCAATAAGGTTTTTCAGCCAAGGCTATTCAGCCGAACAATGTACTTCCTCCATTACGATATAAATAAAGCTAAGTGTCTCGCCCCAAAATTTCGTTTCGCTATTTGCAACTTTACTTTATGCTACAAACGCACTCGGGGGCTCCCCCCACCTCACGATTTCATCGACTGAGAATCACACATGTACACCCTGAGTAGCTGACAACGTCAGGCAAACGAAAAGGACACGTACCCAATCAAAGCACTGCGTGCTCACACAACAAACAAACCTTTATAACAAAGGGCACAACACGCCCAGTCGAAATATACAAATTTTACATCTATCTCTTTTACAGGTACTACCTATTCTGGAGAATAACTTGAGCACGCTGCTCAAACAAATCTACGACCTGTTCGGCATACTGCCTTACAGCCGCATAATGCGGACGCATATCCCACTCGCGACCATCCGGCCGAAGAGGTGGCCCAGCTGCTACAATAGACAGATCAACATCAGGACGATGCAGCCTAACAAGGGACAACGCAGCCTTCACCCCTGCGACGAGCTGCTGCCTCACCAATTCCTGAACACGGGTCACGCTCCGAAATCTAGACAGAAGGCCGGACAGGGTTGTTGGCACATCATCCAAGGGAAACATCACATGCAGAACTGACGAGAGCGAAGTCTGCACTTGGCGAAGCACCCACGACACTTGGTGAACGCGATCCTGCACCATTGCCAGAGCCATGGCACGGTCACGATCCATCCAGAAGAAGCCGCCAGTTTCTATGTCTTGCTGAGTCAAGCAATTGACCCGAACAGCGACACGCTCCTTCTCCTCCCTCGGAGCAAGGTTGGAACCTGCGACACTCGCACAAAATAAGACGCAAGGCCAGCAGGCGCATCCGAAAAACTGAGCTGCAGCTCAAAACAAATAACAACTTACATTGAAGCTGCTCAGACAGCCGAAGCAGTTCCGCCATCAAGTACTACTCTATGGCTGCACCGCGATCTGCCTTGGACTTCCAAACATCGGCGTGACCACGCACCCCAAGCAACTCCTTCTCAAGACTCCGAACACGGTCTCGAAGAAAAGCAAGTTGTGATGAATCATCCAAAAATGGCCGCTGCCGCGTTGCAGGCAAGGTGTCAACGGGATCAGCACCCGAAGGAACCTAGAGCAGCAAAAAATAAAAGGACATAAACATTCAGACGGAGAAGAGCACAACTCAACAAAACTCATTAAGCATATAAAGGCCACTACGTGGCACAATGATTTTTGTTCCCCAACATAATTACAAGCAAAAGAAGATTACAAACTATCCTATAGCTACAACGCCTAAGACGCGGCACCCTGAGTAGCCTCGGAGCCGGATTGCCTCGCGTTGGCCTCCCCCTGTTGCCGCAGCGCATACTCGGACAAGAGATCAATGAGCTTTGGCCCATATCGCTTGCAGCGAGCAGAATAGGTAGCAAAGTCTACCTCAGATCCATCCGCGGTCATCGGCATCCGAGAGGTGATCTGGGGAAGGTCCAGCTCCGCTCCAGCCGCCAAGGCCATCGCCAGCACGACGGACGCGCCGATGCCCTTCTGTTTGCGCTTGTACGCCGCAGGCGCTTCGGCTGACAAAGCCTCCGCCAGGGCGTCAACATCATCAAGGGCCGCACCCTTGGGGACAAGCTCCTTGTAGAAGCGGCCAAGGACCTCCTTCGCCTTGGCGAGGGAGCTGACGACGGTGCTGCAGCGATCTTCGACCGCTGTAGTAGCATCATCCAGAGCACTCCCGTGCTCCAGAGCGCTGCGGTCAAACTCGATGCCTGCGGCATCTGAGACAAAAAAGAAGAGGACCGAAGAAAGTAACACAGAAGAAAGACAAGAAAACGAAAAGAAAGAAGCAAAAATAAGGTACTCACCTGAAACAGCCTTGGCAGCAGCCATGAGCTTGCCCGCCACCTCCCTTTCACGCGCAGTCGCAGCAGTGGTAAGCTGCACCTCGCGGTTCGTGGCCTCCTGCTGCAGACGCTCCTTAGCCTTGGCTGCCTTGGCCAGCTCCAGCTCAAGGCGCTCTTTCGCACCAGCGGCGTCCTCGGCCTTCTTCTCCGCTTGACCAAGGCTCTTCTTGAGAGCATCAATCTCACGGAGGGAAGTGTTATGCTCCTCTGCATTCAAAACATACAAGCGTCAGAAAGCAAGACAATAATACAAACAGAAAGAAGCACCAAAGCATACAGGTACCTTGAAGCTGTTGGAGGTTGGCCTCCAGCACCAGGTGCTCCTGCACCAGTCGCTTGGCATCCTGCACAAAAGGCTGCAGGAAGAAGAACTACCAGTAAGGAAAAGGACTTGGGGCTGCACCCAACATGGAGGAACAAAAGCAAAATTCGCACACGAAAACGCCCGGGGGCTCCCCCCGAAGACTCGAAGAACGAACAAGACCAGAAAATTTTTCAGATGCTCGGGGGCTCCTCCCGTGGCAGGAAACAGAAGTACTTACATGCTCCGATGGAGACTCCGAAGGCCCGCTCGCAGCCTTCTGAGGTGCAATCACCCGAGCTTCCTGCGGAGAAGGGACCGGTGCAACACCCTCAGAGGTAGCCACCATCTGAGGAGGAGGAGACGCAACCTTCGACTCTCCCATCATCTCCCGAGCACCATCGCTGGAGGAGTCGTGGGAGGAATGCCTGCACACGAAATAATTAGCACACGCACAAAAAGTCAACAACAAAAAGACAGCAATATAAAAGAAACTTACGAGTCCAGTGAGCTCAGGTCGAAGACAGGAGGAGTCCTTCGGGCTCTCTTCTCCCCCTTCTTCTCTTCTTTCTTCTCTTCCTTCTTTTCTTCCTTTTTCCGCTTCGCTGGTAGGTGCGGAGCTACAGCCCGCACAGGAATGGCAGGAATAGGAGAGGAAGAACCTCCATGCCCGTCACTGTGACGCTCAAGGCACAGAGGGTTCCTAGGAGTTAGAGGAGTCGAGGCATCCGAAGACTCGCTGGAGCTCCGCGATCATTTGCGCGTGTGGTCCTCGCTTGACTCGTTGGCATCCTCCGCCGGAGATCGCGCCGACGGCAGCTCGGACATGGAATCCACCAAATCATTGTCCGGAGCATCCGGATATACTTCGGGTAATGGAGGCGACATACCCGGCACTTTGAAGCTCTGCACAAGAGAAGAACAATTTGTCAGCAAACATATACAAAACAATGGAGTCAAAAAATAGCGCTACACGCACGGATCTACACCTGTGGAACAGGAAGCGAAGAAGAAAACGGAGGAGTCAGCGACTTCCCCGGGATTTCCTCTCCGGCCTTGAACTTCAGCAGCAAGCGGAGGGTCCTGTCAAGATCTCCCTCGGAGATTTTCTCAGCCGAAACCCTTGTCGGATCACGCCGGCTAGTATAAAGGAACATTGGGTGCACCCTAGCCTGGAGTGGCTGCACCCGACGCTCGAGGAAGGTGCTGATGATATCCACACCATTCACGTCCTTCTCCGGAATCAACTGGAGATCTTCCACCCGACGATATGGCGCCTCTATCTCCGCCACCTCGCCATCCAAGATCTTGTTTTTCCAAGACCTTTTCGGCTCAATCTTCTGGGAGGGGTCGAAAGGAACAAGACCAAAATCTTGCCCAGACACTACGGAGTCGCGGATATAAAACCATCGCCTCCGCTAGTACTGGACAGATTCGGACATGGAAAAGGAAAAGAAAAGCAGATTGGGCTTGAGGGAGATGATGCAACCCCCAATGGGATAAACACCATCCGAACCAGATTGCCTCTTCACGGAATAAAGTTTCCGGAAGAGGCCAAAGTGCGGCTCGATGCCGAGCCAGCACTCGCAGAATGTGATGAAACAAGCAATGTGAAGAAGAGAATTGGGCAAAAGATGATGCAGCTGGATGCCATAGAGAAAGAGCAGCCCACGAAGGAAGTCGTGGACTAGGAAGGAAAACCCACGAATAACGAAGGCAAGAAACATAACCCGATACCCAGTGGGGGGACAGGGGATTACCTCGTTGCCGGGGAGTCTGATGGCCTCCCTATCCTGCGGGATCAAGCCCCACTCGCAAAGCTTGCGGAGGTCACTCTCCCGCGTCTCTGATCGCCGCCAACCACCGTCGGTGACACGGGTAGTGGTGGCGCCTTTCTTCCCTCCGGCGGCACTGGTACCAACCGCAGATGATGACTTTTTCGGTTTCCCCATCGCGCTACGGCGGCACCGGCGGTGAGAGCGCAGAAGGGAAGAGGGAAATGTGGAAGGATATTCCAGCGCGCAGCAAGAACTCCTAGAGCACCAGGAGGCAGTGAAAACAAGAATCGATGCGGTGAAAACAAACTGCAGCTTTCTCCAATGAATATGACGGCGAAGACGACACATGGCAACCGTCCATCAAGAAGACCTAACGCCAACGGCAGATCTGGCCATACACGTGTCAGCATCACAACGAACCGTCGTTACCACGCCATCCACTACGCACGGAAATCGAGGCGACGCTGTAATTATCTCCACGCCGCGCGTGACCGGTCAATTCAAGGTCAGCAAGTGGGACCCACATTCGTCCAGTCAAGTCATCTCTGGTGCAGCAGACGCTTGAGGTCATTGATCGTCAGCACTGATGTCATCAAAAGCTATACTAGCAACAACTACAATTTCTTCGGCTTCAAAGCTAAGAGTACTCACTCGAATCTACGATTCGACTAAATACTCGGGGCTACTCCTATTAGGAATGCTGGCCGCGCACCCGAAAGATGAATAAAAACGAACTATTTCTTCGAGTCCTACGTCGAGTCTACGACTCCACTACGGACTCAGAGGCTACTCCCATAGGGAGGATGGATTTAAGCATCCGAAATTTTTTGTGTCCTATGGACTTAACAACTGAACAATGTTTGAACTAAAGTCTCCGCTCGAGTCTACGACTCGAACAGACACTCAAGGGCTACTCCCATAGGGAGCGCTGGTAGCGCACCCTATGAATTCTTCGACTGCGATCTTTCGGATCAGCATGCAAAAACTTTTCGGCAACTCTGCCCCAATAAGAAGCTAAGTGAGCAACGTTCTCCTTGGCCACCCGAAACACCTCCGCGGTGATAAATATTCGGATGCTGTGTCTGCGACACAAAGATAAGACCTACAGATACCATCTGATGGCCTGGCAACGCACACGACTGCGCTCTGCTAGTAAAAACCCGTGCCAACAGGCGCGATGAAAAATCCTGACGGACGCGTTGGGTATATCAATTAAATTCACTGGAATTTCACTCCTGTAAGTCCTCCGCGGCCTGAGTCGAATTACGCCAGCATATGTTCCAGGTCCGAGTTGAGGGACTCGAACCTGAAGAAGATCGTGTCGTTTCGTCCTAAGACAGTTAACTGACCCTGATCCGTCGGGTGAGTCAGGCACACGCATCAACAATCCCTACACATGAACTATTGAAATACATAGTTGCACCCGAAAAATTGAAGAGTCCTCAGCCGAATCTATGATTCGACTGATCACTCGGGGGCTACTGACATGGTTATACCCCGCGGGTACATGATCTCAGCATACCTGGTCCAGCACAAGGAAGGCCCACGACAAATATACGCCGACCCATGAAGATTTTCGGGTGGCCCAGGCCCATGACGCCTTCGGATCCTTGGAGAGCAAGACTAGAGTAGATAGGAAATTCAAAGGGATAAAACCCTAGAACCTGTAACCGACTAGGTCTATGCCCGGGACCTGCCTGAGACTATATAAAGGCTAGGAGGGCGCGACCTAGATCTCTCTCTCTCATACTTTCGCATACACACCTCCACGCCAGATTGCATCTGCGCACCCCTGTAACCTTCGGTTCCGCCGTAATCAAGAGAAGACAAGCAGGAGTAGGGTTTTCCCTCCGGGGGCCTGAACCTGGGTAAACCTTGTGTCCCCGTATTGCTTGTTTGCTAACCGTTCCACGATCTCCAGCATCCCTATCTTCT
The DNA here is from genome assembly GCA_916181665.1 of Avena sativa. Taxonomy (NCBI): domain Eukaryota; kingdom Viridiplantae; phylum Streptophyta; class Magnoliopsida; order Poales; family Poaceae; genus Avena; species Avena sativa. The sequence continues at coordinate 385,446,591 of OV702297.1, read as the reverse complement.
CCAAAACCCAAGTCCATAACAATGGGCATTGATGAGATCAAACCTCGTCAGTTAGACACCTTTAATTTCTTAGGCTGGAAAGCCTCCATATCGCCGCACAAGAAAGCTCTGCCGAGTGCGATTCATCAATCCATTTCACCATGTTGTACTTAGGTGATTTATAATGGCAACCTATGAACTTGCGGCCAGTGTCCACGCCCTCGTATGACACGAGCAAACGCGAGAACAACCCACAGTCGCACTTCCGCTATGTCTCATATATGTCGTTCTAGTGCTCATTATGGATCCACTTAGGCACTTCGCCGTCCAACAAAGAACAACTCCAATTGTTCCTAATCAATATGGATCGAATAATTCAACAATAACACATGGAGGATAATGTACGATGTCGCCAGCGTGCTCGACCTTACTATCAAAACCGCACATCATCGGGTTTTCAAGCCGGTGCTGGCGCTACTGCTACAACCGTACCGCTGCCCGACCAAACGATTCGAATGTCCACCTCGTGAGATAGGACAATGATGATTATGTCGGTACACGTGTGTGAGTAGTGTATGATGATACAAATAATTGATAGGGAGACAACTGCTCATTGTGGGACACACTATCCAGATATATAGGCTTGACCAATTAGCTCCACGCAAACTTTCTAAAACAATCATGTCGTAAAATTAAATGCCTCTATTCCTATGTCGCAGAATTATGGGCCACCATTATTGAGTGCAATCTACCGCGGCATTGCGATATGTCGCCATCGTGTCGATCGTGACGTATAAGTGGCCATCGAGGAAAAATAGTGTTGCGATTGCTAATATGTCACGCAACCACCTTTTAAGGTACTTTTTTTTCTTGTCCCACCCTAAAAAAGTGTCTAGCAAGGGGGCGTTATTTTTGTAGTTTATGTCATTTATTAGTTAGTCGTATTTTCTTGATATCTGAAATATGAGTTTGTCTCCTTGTATACAAAAGCGGAGAGAGTACTGAAAATCATGCATCATGTACTTTGAATACATATGTAATTGAACTCTCTGCAAGTATTAACTTATTTGTTTTGAACCGCTAACTGAATTTGCCGCATATACGTGTATTGCAGATGATAATCTGGACATGTTTACAATGGCGATAGAGCATAACAGATTTTCTATGGATTACATGAGCCTGTAAAATATAGGGGGGGAACTATTGATTTCTTTGATACTTCCATCACTACATGATCACTACTTTGGAAAGAAGATTTGCTTAGGCAGTTGGGATGTGTAATAGATGAGAGGTTAAGTGTGTATTGCATCCAGCGATCGAATTTTTTTTGCAGATAGACTTGTTTGCATTGAGAAATATGTTGATATAGTTTAAATGGCTGTAGCCGCCAAGAAGCACAAAACGTTGTCCCTTATTAGTCATCATGGATTTTTTGAAGGGGCTGAGAAATGATGTAATTCCTAATGTAAGGCTAGAACATCCACCTATTGTGACTGACTAGAATGGAAGTACCAGAGCAAGATGAAAAATATAGGAATAACATGCAAGTGCCAAAGAGGGACATAACAATAAAACATGACATGAATGACCTGGAATAAGGTGAAGAAGTTGAGGATTGGGAAGAACAAGTATAAGAAGCGGACATGTCCTCAAATTTCTATGATAGCAATTATGATGGTGAGGCAGGTGGTGATGATATATTTGAATAAAATGTGGAAAAACAAGTTAATGATCATAATGAAGCAATGGTGATATATAAAGAAGAGGATGATGCAGCGCTTGAAGATGAAGGTTTGCAATTGACAATGGAGCAACAACATGAGGTGCAATACAAATTTAGTTTTTTCAATGCAGAAGTGGATATGGAACATCCACAACTCAATGTAGGCATGGTTTTTTTGTGCATGGCATAGCTAAGAGTTGCAATAAAAGCATACAATATAAAAGGAGAGAGTGAAGGTGGTGAAACTTATAAATAAAACTACCAGTCTACATGTTGTGTTTAAGGGAGAGTGTGCAACAAGGTTTTGCACATGGTTCTTAAAGGCATCTCAGGATAGAGGACTGAAGCAATGGTAGTAAGGAAATATTGTGGTGAAAACATGTGTGAGAGATTTTTGGGAGCTCAAGGCATTACCAAACAGGTTCCTAACTCATTACTTTATTGATGAGTTCAGAGACAATCAAACTATGGATTTGCAGACATTACCAAAGAAATACAGAGGATGTTTAACATGAGTACTAACAGACAGAAGTTAAGGAGAGCAAGAAAGCATGCACTGATCAGAATACATGGTCATGAGGAATAATGGTTGGACTTATTGTGGGACTCTGGGCAAGAGTTAATGACAAAAAACCATGGTTCTTTTATTGCACAAATCAATCAACGGAGTAGGGACACGTTAAGGAGCATTTGGCAACATTGTATTGATCTTATGACGCCTGTAAGAGAGGATTCCTTGAAGGATGCATGCAAAATGCATCCATAAACTTTATAATACATTATGACATAATCCAACATATTTGCATCATAGCTATTATTATATCCATGTTTTACATTTGATTTGGGGGATTTTCCAAATGACACCTTTATTTTGGCTATAAATTGTAGGGGTTCGTAGCATGGAAAACAAAAAATTTCTACCGCATGAACACACAATCAAGATCTAATCTATGATCAAGCCAAGATCTATCTACTAGATTGTAGCAACGAGTCGATAGAATACTAACCCTCGAAGATCCAAAGTGGTTAACGAGACCAGATTCTCGTGGGTGATGTAGTCGTACACTTGCCGATCTCAAGATCGCGTAGACGATCCTTCCTGCGCTACGTTCTGGCAGCTCTCCCGCAGTCGGTCACACGTTCGGTACTCAATTAAGACCTTCCTCTTCCTTGTTCCAGCAGGCAGCGGAGGTTGTAGCACTCTCCTCGCGATTCCGGCAGCACGACGGCGTGGTACCGGAAGTAGAGGGAAGATCTCGCATGGCTTCACCTTAAGCCGGAGCGAGTATGGTGGAGTATGAGAGAGGCCTTGGTGATCTAGGGTTTAGAGGGCACCAAGGGTAGGGTTTGGCCGGCGGCTAGGGTTTGGGGAAACCCTAACTCGCCGAGTTATAGGAGGCCCTAGGCGACGGCTTGGAGGTGGCCGACGACTTGGAGGCTAGGGTTTTCAGGTGTGTAGGAGAGGGGCAGCCCTGCCCCTCCTTTTATAGGTGGGAGGGTGCGGCTTGGGAGGAGGGAGTCCTCCTCCAACTCCTCCTCCTTGGCCGGCGGGTGGAGGGAGGAGACTTCCTCCCCAAGTAGGTTTCCTACTCTTCCTCCACTAAGCAAACTTGCCGTTTGACTTTTTCAAATTGGCGTTTGACTTTCAAACTAGGATTTGATTTCTTCCTTTATTTTTCCCAGCCAAGTGACCTAGTACATGATGCAACCATTCCACATTGTCATGTCACATTCATGTACCCTTCCCCTTCGGAGTGCCGGACCTTCCGGACCCTTCTAGAACATTCCCGATGAAAACACCGGAATCATTCCCCAACTCCGAAACAGGACTTTCCTTATATGAATCTTATTTTCCGGACCATTCCGGATCTTCTCGTGATATCCCGGATCCCATCCGAGACTCCGAACAACATTCGGTCTCTTACTCATCATTCCATAACTACTCAACAACATCGAATCCTTAAGTGTGTCTCCCTACGGTTCGTGAATTATGCGGACATGATCGAGACACTTCTCCGATCAATAACCAATAGAGGAATCTGAAAATTCATATGGCTCCCACATATTTCTACGATTACTTTGCGATCAAATGAACCACTTACATACGATACCAATTTACCTTTGTCTCACGATAGTTTACTTATCCGAGGTTTTGATCGTTGGTATCTCTACATACCTAGTTCAACCTCGTTACCGATAAGTACTCTTTTCTTATTCCCGTGGTATGTGATCCCTTGTGAGCCAGTCACATGCTTGCAAGCTAATTGGATGACATTCCACCGAGAGGGCCCAAAGTATATCTATCTGTCATATGGATGGACAAATCCCACTCTTGATCCATGTGTCTCAACCCATACTTTCCAAACACTCAATGCCACCTTTATAGCCACCTAGTTATGGTGTGGTGTTTGATGTCATCGAAGCATCCTTCCGGTGATGGTGATAAGCATGATCTCATGGTCGAAGGAATTAGGTTACTATGTATCAGAAAGCTTATAGCAAGTGAACTATATTAAATGACTTGATATTTATGCCACGCTTAACTATAGGAGTATGTCCATCACATCATTCTCCTAATGATATGGCCCTGTTGTTAATAACATCTCTATGTTCATGATTAGGAAACCATGATCATATATTAACCAACAAGCTAGTTTAACAAGAGGCTTTACTAGGGACTCTTTTATGTTTACAAATCACACAGGTATTAATGTTTCCGATTAATACAATTATAGCATGGTATGTAAACATTTATCATAAGTATGAAGATATGATAATAACCACTTTATTATTGCCTCTTGGGCATATCTCCAACAGTCTCCCACTTGCACCAGAGTCAATAATCTAGTTTCAAACCTTTGTGTATTCAACACCTATGGCTTTCTGGTGTCGTATGTACATGATTGCTAGTGTTCAACTGATCTCCGGATCTGACACTTTCAGGCCCGTGTGTAATTGCATGTCTTTGCGTCTCTACACATCACTCATTCTCTAATGAGATGGATTTGTACAAATTTGGTCCTTTGGTGTGACCTTTAGTTCTTTGGGGTTAAAACATGTTGATAAGATTGTCGTACAATATATCTTCATAGTATTATCCCTGCCCTTTTGTTGTAGTATCTGTCACAGTGTCTTAACTTTGGAACTCATCCAAATCCATTATGGAACTTACTTTCCATCACATTGTGCCACCCTTAGTTTAGATTGAGATAAACTTAACTTGTACTTTGTGAAAAAACTAGTATCAATGTAATTCATTTACAATGAACTAACCATCTATTTGTCACTTCTACAAAATAATATATTCTTATTTCTTTTACAAGATCATAAGAATATCTTTACTATTGTCCAATAATCATCTTCTGAATCATTCTGGTATACGCTCATAACATTTAGAGCATAGGACATATCTGGATTTGTACACATCACAGCATGATTGATAAAATACTCTTTGTGATTTTATCTATCAAGTATCAAAAATACTCAAATATTTATTTAATCCTTCCTGTGCAACAAGAACCTTTCTTGTAGTTTCTATATTGAACTCATTCAATATCTCATCTATGTATTTCTGGCACAACCATATTGGCATCACAATTTATCCATATAGACTTTGATACCAAATATTTGGGTTCTGCCTAAGCCTTTCATCGAGATGAAATTCTTATCTTGTGTTAATAAAAAGATACATCATTTCCAATCAACAATATGTCTTCCACATAATGTATTAGAAACATGTCTTAGTGCTCCCACTTAATTTCTTGTAAATGCAAGCATATTCATCGTCTCTGATGAAATTAAACTCTTTTAACAGTTTCATCATAGTGAAGATTCCAACTCCGTGATGCTTACTTCAACCATTGAAGTTTGCATATGCTTTTAGCATCCTTTTAATTAACAAAACCCTTTGGACCGTGTCATGCACACGTCCAAGGTAACCATTCTATTAGAAGAACTTGTTTTGTTTATTCAACACATAACAAAATTATATGTCGTGGTTGCTACATTAATCCGTCTAGACTAAATATCGCTTAATGAAAGATCATATCTTGTCATAGTCAACTCTTTAAACATTGTCGTGAACTCTTTCCCGACATGTCGATAATTTCATAGATGCGAAACATCCATGTCTATTTCTTTATAGATCCAAATATAACTGTAAGGTCTTGTACCTTTCCAGAGGGTCTTTCAAGATCAAAGCTTGATTTCTTGTTTATGGAACTATCATGGATTTTATAGCTTCAAGCCATTTGACGGAGTTAGGGCCCATCATCTCTTCTTTGCATGTAGTCGGTTCATTATTCTCAAATAATGATTCAACCCTCAAATCTTGGTATTTGATTGTTTACCCGACCTACTTGTTTCAATAGGAACTTAGACCTCCGTGACCACAACCTTTGAGGCACGTGAGCCATGAGCATTGTTGCTGCCTCCGGAACACTTTTCGGCGCTGCGCAACTTTGATCATATATAGCTAAGGTTCTTTTAACCTTGTCAAAGTTCTATTGTCCTCCCACTCAACTTTTCACGGAAAATTACTTCTCAAAGAAACTTGACGTTCTAAGCGACAAACATTTTTGTTTTTGGTGTTTATGGAGGAATTATTAACAGTTATTCGAAAATAACATACAAAGACATGTTCATCCGATTTTGGTTGCAAACATCTTTCTTATGCATAGCATACCAATATTTAAGAAAGGACAACTTGGGTTTTATCCCAAACCATAACTTTATATGGTGTCAATTCAACGGATTATGATGGAGCTCTTTTCAGTGGAAAACCGGTAGTCTCTAAAGCTTTTAACCTTTAAAATATAATGACATTTTTATGATTACACCTTTGATCTTACCATGTCAAACAAGGGTTAATCACATATCTCGAACGCTCCATACTCTTATGGTGTTTCGGGAAATGCAAATCCACGGAACGATTCCTTAAATCTTAGGTATTATGCTAAACTTGTAACTCAAATATCTTCCTTTATGATCTTATCATAAACTATTTATATTCTTGTTACAATGATTTTGCACTTCATCTTAAAAATCTTTGAACTTTTCAAATGTTTCATACTTCATCCTTATTAAGTAAATATTCATATATTCACTCAAATTTTCGGAGAAAGCATATGAAGTTGAAATCCATCGCTCTTGACTACACATAATGGACTTCATACAACAATATGTACAAGTTCCAATAAGCTAGTCATTCGTTTCCTTTTGGCCTATGAACGAAGTTTTAATTATCTCTAGGAAAGTTTCACAAGCGTCATTTGATCAAAATCAAAAGACTCCAAAATTCCATCCTCATGGAGTTTCTTCATGTTTTCTTTCCAATATAATTTTAAACGGCGATGTCAATTCCTAAGTGATCTTTCAATCAATTTGTCTTTCAACATTTTTAGCACTAGTTTTATGGATGTGATTTCTCCACCGAGATTTGTGAATCATCCATCTTTTATGGATTACGGAAATTATTTGAACAACCCTTTTGTTCTCATAATACCTGACAAAACAAATCTTGAAGGCAAGCATTGATGTTTAACAAGCAGCACAATAACCCTTTATTTGTTCTCGATGAACATCATCACATATTCTTTTGCTAGTTACTTAGGCCATTGTAGTTCATGAATTGTGTTGTTTTGTATGACGATTCACACCAACAAATTCAGTATCAAATACTTAAGAACCACATTGTTTAATAAGCAAAGAATATATCCATAACATGTATATCATCTATATACTTAAGCTGAACAATTCTAGTCTTTTCTTTTCTGCCATATATTTATGAGATTCTCTTTCAGTATTTCCTTTTCTGTTTGAAAGAATCTATCAACATCAATAGTGGAGCCATATACATGACACATAGTCCAAAGCATGTATAGTAAAATACCAATGTCTTTGGACTTGCACTTTGAAGTAGATCACCATCATCAAATGTTTGGTGCTCTTTCAAATTCCTTTATTTAGTAATCTCTTGGTGTAGTAAACATTTTACCTACATCAAATATTCACCCTTATCATGGAATTATCCATGATCAAGCTACTTTTAGCTTATAACGGTGAATCGCGAGTATAATGTTGCTCTCCAAAACCTTTTGGAGGATTAGGACAACTAGTGTCTCCAACCTTTTGCAAATTCTCATCAAATATGAGAACATGACTTTTGCCATATTATACTCTATCATGTTGCAACCAAAACTTCGTTTCAGATATCACAATATCTTCCACACATCATGATTTATGAAACAAATCTTTCAGATCCTAGATAACCTTGATATTAAGACAATCCTTGAATATCAAGAATCATGGATACAAACATGATACTTATACACTAACACTTGGAATTGTCACTCTTGATTTAATACCAATTATTAAACTTCATGGAGTAACCGGAACTTACTGAAAGTTTGCAATAGGACTTTTAAACTTTAGATTAACACTTCAAAACAATACGATACCAGTTCGTAAAGTAACTAACCAGAATTCTATAGTTCTATCATCTCAATTATAACTAAGCGCAAGGTGGTAAACGGATGCCAATGACTACAACAATTATGCAAATTCACTTTGATTTAATTTATGATAAATAGTGTTCAACTTTTAATCATATTTATGTTGAACTCCCACTCAAAACAACATCCCTCACATTGTTTTAGTGATCACACGAACCAAATCCACCACATCAAAACCGATCATCACGAGAGTTGATGTAGCTTCAATGGCGAACAATCAACATGTTCATCATATCTACTATATGACTCATGCTTTACCTTTCGGTGATCCGTGTTCCGAGACCATGTCTGTACATGATAGGCTCGTCAAGATCAAACCTTAGCTTCCGCATGAGCAAATATGGCTTGCTCACGTTGTATACACTCGCAGAATCAAACACACCCGATCATCACGTGATGCTTCAAAACAACGAGCTTTAGCAACGGTGCTTACTAAGGATGAACACTTTAAAACTTGAAGTTGTGTGCTTGAGGGATCATCTTATAATGCTACCGTCGTGAACTAAGCAATACAAGATGCATAAAAGGATTAACATCACATGCAATTCATAATATGTGATATGATATGGCCTTTCTTCTTGTGCTTCCGATCTCCATCTTCAAGCATGAACATGATCTCCATCATCACCGGTGTGGCGTCAAGGTCAATGGCGCCGCTTCATGGTTGTCTTCCACCATCATCAACTATTACAACTACTTTGAATAATAGACACACATGACTTAATGGAAACAACCATATGGCTCCTACCGGCTGCCAACTTACAATAAAGAACATTGCATACATCATATATAATCACAATCATGGCCATATCACATCACAGCACACCCCTGCAAAACAAAGTTAGACGTCTCTAATTTTCTTTGCATGTTTTACGTGGTTTGGGGCTTTCATTAAGTGTCGTTCTAACTTACGAACAAGAACCACAACATTGATACTAGTATTGTCAATCACCCGTTGTAAATTGAATCTTAACTATGTTGGGAGAAACAGGCACCCGCAAAGCCACTTATGCAATACAAGTTGCATGTCAAGCGTGGAGCAAGTCTCATGAACGATGTCATGTAAGGTTAGCCCGGGCCGCTTTATCCCACCATACCGCAATATGCAAAGTACACAAGAAGCAATCGACAACAAAAGCATCAACGCCCACAATGACCATTGTGTTCTACTCGTGCAACATATCTACATATAGACCTGGCTCTGATACCACTGTAGGGGTTCGTAGCATGGAAAACAAAAAATTTCTACTGCATGAACACACAATCAAGATCTAATCTATGATCAAGCCAAGATCTATCTACTAGATTGTAGCAACGAGTCGATAGAATACTAACCCTCGAAGATCCAAAGCGGTTAACGAGACCAGATTCTCGTGGGTGATGTAGTCGTACACTTGCCGATCTCAAGATCGCGTAGACGATCCTTCCGGCGCTGCGTTCTGGCAGCGCTCCCGCAGTCGGTCACACGTTCGGTACTCGATTAAGACCTTCCTCTCCCTTGTTCCAGCAGGCAGCGGAGGTTGTAGCACTCTCCTCGTGATTCCGGCAGCACGACGGCGTGGTACCGGAAGTAGAGGGAAGATCTCGCAGGGCTTCGCCTTAAGACGGAGCGAGTATGGTGGAGTATGAGAGAGGCCTTGGTGATCTAGGGTTTAGAGGGCGCCAAGGTGAGGGCTTGGCCGGCGGCTAGGGTTTGGGGAAACCCTAACTCGCCGAGTTAGAGGAGGCCCTAGGCGGCGGCTTGGAGGTGGCCGGCAACTTGGAGGCTAGGGTTTTCAGGTGTGTAGGAGAGGGGCAGCCCCTCCTTTTATAGGTGGGAGGGTGCGGCTTGGGAGGAGGGAGTCCTCCTCCAACTCCTCCTCCTTGGCCGGCGGGTGGAGGGAGGAGACTTCCTCCCCAAGTAGGTTTCCTACTCTCCCTCCACCAAGCAAACTTGTCGTTTGACCTTTTCAAATTGGCGTTTGACTTTCAAACTAGGATTTGATTTCTTTCTTTATTTTGCCCAGCCAAGTGATCTAGTACATGATGCAACCATTCCACATTGTCATGAAACATTCATGTACCCTTCCCCTTCGGAGTGCCGGACCTTCCGGACCCTTCTAGAACATTCCCGATGAAAACACCGGAATCATTCCCCCAACTCCGAAACAGGACTTTCCTTATATGAATCTTATTTTCCGGACCATTCCGGATCTCCTCGTGATATCCCGGATCCCATCCGAGACTCCGAACAACATTAGGTCTCTTACTCATCATTCCATAACTACTCAACAACATCGAATCCTTAAGTGTGTCTCCCTACGATTCGTGAATTATGCGGACATGATCGAGACACTTCTCCGATCAATAACCAATAGAGGAATCTAGAAATTCATATGGCTCCCACATATTTCTACGATTACTTTGCGATCGAATGAACCACTTACATACGATACCAATTTCCCTTTGTCTCACGATAGTTTACTTATCCGAGGTTTTGATTGTCGGTATCTCTGCATACCTAGTTCAACCTTGTTACCGATAAGTACTCTTTTCTCGTTCCCGTGGTATGTGATCCCTTGTGAGCCAGTCACATGCTTGCAATATAATTGGATGACATTCCACCGAGAGGGCCTAGAGTATATCTATCCATCATATGGATGGACAAATCCCGCTCTTGATCCATGTGTCTCAACCCATACTTTCCGAACACTCAATGCCACCTTTATAGCCACCCAGTTATGGTGTGGTGTTTTATGTCATCAAAGCATCCTTCCGGTGATGGTTATAAGCATGATCTCATGGTCGAAGGAATTAGGTTACTATGTATCAGAAAGCTTATAGCAAATGAACTATGTTAAATGACTTGATCTTTATGCTATGCTTAACTATAGGAGTATGTCCATCACATCAGTCTCCTAATGATATGACCCTGTTGTTAATAACATATCTATGTTCATGATTAGGAAACCATGATCATATATTAACCAACAAGCTAGTTTAACAAGAGGCTTTACTAGGGACTCTTTTATGTTTACAAATCACACAGGTATTAATGTTTCCGATTAATACAATTATAGCATGGTATGTAAACATTTATCATAAGTATGAAGATATGATAATAACCACTTTATTATTGCCTCTTGGGCATATCTCCAACATAAATAAGCAGAACCAGGAAACCATGTTTTGTGTATATTTGATTTTCAGGGACCTTCATGAACTCAAAAGGATCTGGAATTTTTTTGCAAAAGTTTTTCCCTGAAATAAAGACCTAGAGAACTTGGACCTGGTCAGGGTCTGCAAGAGACCCAAGATAGGACCCATGGCTCGGCCAAGAAGCCATATCATGTCATGGGGCCCACCTGGCACCTCTAGCATCCGATGTCATCCATGTTCGCATCCATAGAACTGTTTTGACCTAAAACTGACTATATATTGACCCTCATTTGCAATCTCGTGACAAGGAGGAGACCCGAAACTTACATAACATCAAAATAGAGGAAGAACCCTCAAAGATTGGAGGAGAAAACACTGCCGGATTCGCCTTGGTCACATCTCCACCCTCTCGAACGTCATCAACATCCTCTCCATGATGAAGAGGGAGTAGTCCACCCTAGAATATGAGTTTTTGGCAGTAGCTTGATCTATCTCTCTATTGTGATTTATTATTTTAGAACCATATGAGCTTCATACATGATTACGGTCCATATGTAATTCCCTTATGGTGGAGCTTTTGTTTTATGAGATGAGATTATATGATATTTCATTTTTTAGTATGTATTTGATGTATTTGTAGATGCATATTACTACCCGTTAATGTATACATGTTCTAATTAAACTAGTATGTGAGGACACATGTGGGGGAGCATGTGTGTTAGATGGAGTAACTATACTAGCAGCTGGATAGTGATAGAAAATTTAGGACATATTATGGTTTTTTCATTTATATTGTTAGCTCACTAGGGATAAATGAATGTGATGACTGCAAGTGCACATATTGATTGTAGCTAGTTTCGAAATAAGAGTATCGAACCCATACAAAGCTAGTTGGTTAGGGTCTTTATGGCCCTCCTCACTATCTACCAAGGATACTTGTAATATGCCTTTGCTTTCAAGTAAAGGATGTTTGAAAGGTTTTGTTTGAATGCAAGAAAGTAAATAAAACAAGTAAAAAGAAAGCAAGTAAAAAGAGAGTTTGGAATGGTTGTTGAACTCAATAAGGCTAAAGCATTCTCGGGGATATAGGATACACCAGTAGCATGTTGTAATTAATCATAATTAAAATAACCTATTTATTATGTCATAACATGTGTGAAGAGAGTTCTGTAATAAGATGTTCACTATAAGGATTGTAGGAAGCTACTTTGTTGCAAGAATGAGGTAATCTCTAAATAACCACCACGATGTCTGTGAACAGTCACCATGCAGACCACGGCAATTAAGGGTCTCTCCGTGAATATCGTAATTATCTTAGTGAATCTCTCTTTGTTCCCGCTTCGATCGTGCAGGTTGCTAGCCGCGCTTCTAGTCACAATATCTTCGGACACGCTTCCAAACACATCCAAAGAATTTCACCCTTTTCTTTAGACCCGAAGGCAAATGATATGTGGCCTACTACACATACCATCTAAAGAGAGAGATCAAACACACATCATAGATCAATGGATCATAGACACAAGTAATAGATCATCTTTATTTCATTTTATAATAATGCTAGGGTTTGTTCATTTCCCAAGAACGAATGGAACTACTCACACATGGAAGCAATCGACAATATCATCATAATCAAATGGATGGATAAAGGTAATGGAATGAATCTAGTGCAAACCACAATTGAATCTGAAATTACAACAAGACCTAATGAATGAAAGATCAGGGTAGAGATGATGATGGTGATGCAGCGGTTGATGATGTAGGGGATGATGTGTTGTCCTCCAATGATCCGCGTAGCAGCAAGGATTTGCCCTTCTCCAAGTTCCTCCTTTAGATCCCTTTCTGGTGTGGTTTTTCGTGGCTGAAGGTTTCTGTGAATGTCAGATCTGTGATCTATGTCTTCGAGAGGAGGAAGTATTTGATGAGGCGGTCATGACGCGGGGTCGTACGGGCGGACGGTACGGGCGGGCTGTGCCCGTACCACTGATCGTTATGCGCGCTGGAACCTCCTCAATGCAAGCAATCCCTCCGAGTGCGAAGATAAATCAATAAAATAACTTTTATCGCTTAAAAATATCATATTACAGTATAATATGATAGTCTCAATTGAACATATAATATACTTAGTAAGTTGAGTTAAGATCCTATTGAAACAAGGACAAAATGTGCGTGCAAACCCGGTAAAATACTAAAAACCCTACTCTACTTGTGCCAAAACAATAAGTTAAAATGCTCCAATTTTGGACTCATGAGAATGCATGTGTGAGTGCACATTTTCAAAACTCTAAAATGTATGATTTTGTCATTTTTGTAGCCTCGAATACCAAGAATTTCATATCGAGATTTTTCACACGTATATATATATATATATCATTGACTACAACCCATTTTTTCCAGAAATTGTTGAATCAAATGTGATCCTTGATCATTAAAAAAAAGGCTCCCTAGAACTCGGGAGCCAAGGGAGCCATTTGTCCATACTCAGGTATAACACCTTATTCTATTTGATCTTTGATGTTAGTGTAAAATTCCGAGGGTTTTCTTTTGCGGTGGAATTTTTTAGGTCTTGTTCCACTTGATACATCTGCCATTTGAAATTTATGCCCCTCCTCGAAGTCATAGCTTATAGTGTCTGCTTGCCAACGATAGATTTTTGAGACCAAAAGGGGCTATTTGAGTAAGAGGAAGTACTTGCAAAAGGTGTTTGTTTGGTGCTGAATATGAGTCATCTCATTGTTTGTCTTTGATTATTTTGTGGATGGTTAGGTTTGCGAAGTTACCTATGTTTTTTTATGAACACGTGGGTTCTATCTTTCAATCAATTTACATGACATCGTGCTCTACGGCATGTGTTCCTGCTAAATTGCAATGGAATTCTGCTATCGAGGTGAAAATCTTCTAGCACCCATCGGGAAAGTTTGCCAACATGTAGCAATTCTGGGAGTAGGTCAGTGCCAATAGTGGAATTCAGTGCTAACTTGTCCATTGCTGAATTGGTAAAACCCTGGTGTGTAGTATTGACTTTCAGTTTGGGTAAACAGATGTAGATCCCTGTAGCGACACGATTCATCTCAGATTCAAGGAGTCTTGAAATTTAAAATCCAAGTAGGGACATGTAGAAGACTGGCATAGTTGCTCAACTTGTCTTCACAACTTGGTCCTTCTCTTCTTGATAATAACTTTGTGTTCAGAATAATACTAGAGAACTGCATTAGCAAGTCATCTTGTCTTTCCCAACTTGATCAAAAAGACGTGCGTCTTTGCAACTTGCAACTTTTGGACATATACAATTTGTTTGTTGGGCGTTTGAACCTTGTGAGACAAGTTATGTTCATCTTTTTTATATGTCACAAAATGAGCAAAGTTGCAAATGTACATAGCTCGGCATCGTTGGTTACAGAATCTTACAAGTGAAAATACATCTGTTATGGAGCTGACACTCTTGTCGGTGTGCATCTCGGTCCTCTGCATCTCGCTGCTGTGCGTCCTATGGAAGAAGTCAACGACCAAGCTCCCCGCCGGTGCGCCTGTACCGCCGGGCCCAACGCCGTTCCCGGTCATCGGCAACATCCCCAATCTGGTCCGCGCCGGCGAGCTGCATCGCGCACTGGCTCGTCTGTCGGCGTCCTACGGCCCAGTAATGTCCTTGCGGCTCGGCATGGCGACCACCGTCGTGCTGTCTTCGCCGGCCGCCGCGCATGAGGCGCTCCACAAGAAGGACGGCGCCGTCTCCAACCGGTGGGTCCCCGAAAGCGCCAGCGTCATGGGCCACAGCGGCATCTCCATGGTGTGGCTCCCGAGCTCCAGCCCGCTGTGGAAGCAGCTGCGCACCGTGGCGAGCACCCTGCTCTTCACGTCCCGGCGGCTCGGCGCCAGCCGCGCCATCCAGGAGCAGAAGGTCCGGGAGCTCGTGGCCCACTTCCGCGCAGGCTCAGGCCGCCCAGTGCGCGTCGCGCTCCCCGTGTTCAGCGCCGTCCTCAACATGATGTCCAGCGTCCTGTTCTCGGAGGACGTCGTCGAGCTGGGATCGGTGACGGGTCAGGAGTTCAAGGAGCTCATCGCCGACTCCGTTGCGGAGACGGCTAAGCCCAACATCTCCGACTTCTTCCCGTTCCTCAGCGGCCTCGACCTCAGCCGCCGCCGACGCGCGGTAGCCGCGAATCTCGATAGATTCTACCGGTTCTTCGACGCCGTCATTGACCGTCGGCTGAACAGCACCGAGAAGCACGGTGACCTGCTGGAGTCCCTGCTCGAACTCCACGCCAAGTCCCAGCTCGAGCGGCCGGTGATTCGAGCTCTCCTCACGGTACATACATCACATTCTCTCTCTGAATTACCCATTAATCATGAAGGCATGGTCTTACGAATTCTTCTTGGTGTATTGAACCAGGATCTGTTCATCGCTGGGAGCCACACAACCACCACCACGGTGGAGTGGGCGATGGCGGAGCTGCTCCGCAACCCGACCAAAATGGGGAAGGCTCGCGCCGAGCTGATGGAAGCGTTTGGATCCGGCAATGCAGAGGAAGGTGACCTCGCCAACCTCCCGTACCTCCAGGCCGTGATGAAGGAAACAATGCGGCTGCACCCGCCGGCGCCGCTGCTGCTGCCGCACGAGGTGTCGGAGTCCGGCGTGACGCTCGGCGGCTTTTCGGTGCCCAAGGGCGCCCGTGTCTTCATCAACGCGTGGGCCATAGGGAGGGACCCCGAGGTGTGGCCCGAGCCGGAGTCGTTCGCGCCGGAGAGGTTCTTGGACAGGGAGGTGGATTTCCGGGGGAGGTCGTTCGAGTATACGCCGTTCGGGTCGGGGCGGAGGGCGTGCCCCGGAATGCCGCTGGCCGTGGCGGTCGTGCCGATGCTGCTGGCATCGCTGCTCCACGAGTTCCAGTGGAGGCTGCCAGACGGGATAGCGCCCGGTGATGTTGACCTCAGCGACCGCTTCGGCGCCGCTCTGGAGCTCGCCGTTCCTCTCCAGGCCGTGCCGATTTGGGCCAAAGGGGCACAAGCTTCGAGCTCTTGAACTTCGAGCGTAACTGTGTGACGCGCGTGGTTCCTAATTGCCTCTGATTTTTGTATTGATCAGCTAATTTCCTTTGAATTATATCTATCCTATGTACCGATTGTTTGTTTTAGGCATTATAATGTTGGGTACGTATAGCGAGCGCCTAGACGCCAGATTGTCGTTCCAGCGTCCGCGCGCCAGCAAGTTTTCATGTACAATATTAGTTACTATTAGTACCATTCATATTGTGTTAAGTATCACTTATGGCAGTTTGAGATTATGCAAACAATCTCTTTCACGCCCAATAACCTTGGCCTTCACTAGATATATGGACCACTACCAGCCGTTGTTGTTCTCCAAGCTTAACCAAAGAAAAATCTGGAGGGCAACATGGAGTTGTATGCTTCTTCCAAATCGCCATATATACATCTTAAATACAGTTTGATTGGAGTTCCATGTTTTTCCGTACTTCTCCTTGTCATCGAAGAGGGTTTTCATCATATCTATCACACCCTTAATCGTAAATGTTGGGAGTGCTCTTATCTCGTTTGACATACACAATGAAGGCGGAGGTGAGTTGACATCATTGATATCCTTTGCGTTGCACCTATGAATAGATTGACAACTTGAAATACTCCATTGCAAACTTTTTACTGGTCTTGCACACGCAATCCATGAGCTTCCTTTCTTCTCACATTGGACCGTGTAATGCTTTTTGGAGTTCGAGTGAATCACCTTGTATAATCCGAGTGAACCACATAGCCCTTTATCCACATATTTAATTCCAACAAGTTTTTGAACTTGACTGTGGGGTTAAACCTATACTTTTTTTATCCTTTATCGAAGATGACCTTGGTCCAAGCACTTCACTCATGTCACTATGAACTTTATCCTTATATGCGAGACTACGATCACCGAACAGCAGTAGTCAGCAGTCTCGGCCTACTACCTTCTAAAAGCTTTGACCTGTTTAGTTGTCAACACATCATCATTAACACTTTCAAACGAGCCATTATCCTCTGACTCAGATGCATAACATCGTGCATAAGGGACTTCATGGTCCATGTCCTCCTATGCGAAATATGCCTCCACACATCGTCACTAACCTCATTCTCATGATACCCATATTCTGCTTCATCAGCCTCCATTTCTAGTGCTTCATATTGGTCATTCTAAAATCCATAAACATATGCAACCAATTTGGAGGGATGGGAGGTGAAGTTGACCTGAGGGGGGAGAGAGGGAGAGGAAGGGGTTCATATGTAGGGATGAAGAAGAAAGGGGCTAGGGGTGTGGGTGGGAGGCTTACCCACGACCACTAGCAACTTAAGCCTCTCAGGGGCATGGCTCCCCGACCAGGGCTTCATGCTTTCACACATGGAGCGACAAGCCAGGGATTCATGTAATTAATTATGGAGTCTTGGGTTCGGGGGTCATACTTACACGCATAGGTCTAGAGCAACGATGACTGCCACATTAGAGATGACGCCATGGATCCTTTGATCGAGGCTTCTTGCTATTGATCATTGATCCCTAGGGGAGGAATCCATGCAAAAGAGTTACTTTTAAAACTTATTCCAAATAGGGTTATTTCATTCTAAAGTTTCAAATTTGGGCCAGTTTTGTCCCATGTTCTCAATGACAAGCTCAAGACCACAACTTTGCCTCTATGCACTTCGACTAGGCTCAAAAGGAGGGAACATTCCCTTAGGATCATCGAGCGATACAGGAAATGACATGCCTCCACCTGAGGATAAATGTTAGAACGAGGAGAAGAACCCACATCTCAAAGCTCTTGACACAAACTAGTTTAGCCACCTCCCATGTCGGCAAAGAAAAAACATGTTCGGTTGAACTAGTTTCTACAGTGTCTGCTAGAACTTTCTTGTTAAGGTTGACATTGGTAAAGCCTTCTACAGTGTCTGCTAGAACTTTCTTGTTAAGGTTGACATTGGTAAAGCCTTCTACAGTGTCTGCTAGAACTTTCTGTTTGATTTTGTTTGTCGCCTAGGGTTCCCTGATGCCTGTAGGGACAGGATTGGCCGGTTTCTCTCAACATCTTCCTTGAAGATTCTGCTCAATGGCATCCAAGACCCTGTAATAATCCAAACCCTTCCTATCAGCAATTCATTTATGAGTGCCAATCCGAGTTTGGCTGGGTACATCATTGAATAGTTTATTAAAGCCAATAAGAGACAAAGTGTGAGAAACATCATATTATGTAATAGTGAACATAAATTTATTTGTTACAAAAATGTTCCATGCAAAGCAACATCTGTGCCCAAGAAATCTGACACCCACTTAATTAAATTATGTTGTAAGGGATATTTTTGCATGTTAATTAGGAGCCTGCTTTTTTCTATGGAACATCGTGTTGTCACCCATCATGGGTCGTGTTATGACTAGGCAAGGAAGTCCTGCTCTATTGGTGATGGGCTTGGCATATGCGCTTGGTTCTAATACGAAAATAGAAGGGGTCAAGGAACAAGTAAACTAAAGCAAAGGAAGGAGCCAGAAGGATCCAAAAGCTACTTTAAGTAAACCTATATGGGAACTAGGACATACCAAAAGGTGAAGGTATAATCACTTTACTCCATTTTTGTGCAAAGTTTTAAGGAATCCATCATACATGTTACTACTGGATGGCCCAGTTTGTACCGGTTTATGAAGAAATCCTAGGTCATCTTCCCTACTAAAGATTGAAGTTTAAGTCAAGTTCTGCTTTAACATAGAAGGATCATCGACATCTTTGTGTAGGAGATGACACAAACACTTAGGTTGAGATCTAGTATGAAACTTGTGGCAATAGTTACCTAGTTTAGAGAGCTAGAATAAGGGTTTGATTCCAAGTTGTAAACGTGTAAGAGAATCCATAGCTTGTACGGGAAGACCAGCCCCCTCATATATATGTGAGAGGTGATGGCCGATTGAACTAGAAGCAACAATCATCAAACATCCAACACATCTACTTTTTACCTCCTCACATTTGTCCCTTCTTCCATTTCTTCGCTAGCTTCACACATATTTCCTCCGAATTGATATCCTAGCTAGCTAAAGCGGCCAAGCCTAGCTTAGTTTAGCACATAGCTGCCGATACCTCTATAACACTACGGTTCTGAAAAGACCGTAGCTTCTATGTGACATGCCAATCCCTGGATCGGTTCTTTGGCTCACAATAGAATAAGATGAATAACATAGCAAAATATCCGTGTATCATAAATAACAAAGATCCAGAGTATCATTGTTACAATAAAGGCTTAGCTCAAGGCTAGCTCAACTTATTCAAGTAGCAACATAAATAGAATAAATCCTCCATTCTTCAAATTGCCCACAAGTGAACAAGTGCCGAGTGGAGTACCGTGGCCTAAATCGATCACTCAGAATCGGAATATCCTGCAACATGAAACGTAGCAGCCCCGAAGGGTCAATACATAGAAAGTATGGCAAGTAGAGCTATTAAAGGAGACAATAGTGCTAACATCTACATGCATATTTGGCAAGTGGAGCTGTGGCTAGCTTGCATTTGCAAATACCTTTGTCCTACTTTCATAAACAGTTTTTGATTTTCTTTGAAAAGATCCCAGTTTATTTAACCCAACAACATTAAAGCAATTAGGAAATTAGAATGAACGAGAAACATATCATGGAATCAATATCAAGCAACTCAGATGTCCATAACCGGGGACACGGCTAATCGATTAGTTTATACACCCTGCATGGGTTAGTACACTTTACCCATGTGACTTGGCCAGCCCAACTCGTACCACCACTCTCATATTGGGTGATGATAGTGAGAAATCCAAGAAGGGACCGTTCGGGAAGTAGCTCCCCAAACCCGACACGCACCGGTCCAACCTACCAAAATTCTACATCTCTCGATACGTGGGTTCGAGTTACCACAACCTACTGAGTCCAACCAACCGCCCATTTCATTATTGGCACATGGTTGTACACGTAAGCTACAAAATAAAGAAGCCAATCATTTTCTCTTGATACCTGAGTGCCTTTCCGCAATGATACCACCAAAATTTATCAATCCCATCACACCCAGGAGATTCATTGATTAAGTTGTTTTTAATTTTCGCAAACCAACACATTTAGAAACGACTTCAGTGATGTAACCCAGCCCTCGTTCATCATAGCTTGGCTAAGCACATCTACCAACGGTGGTTCGTCTACAGGGAAAAACCCTACCACATAATAGGACATAGCATAGTGAGAGTAATATCCTACATGCATCTACAAAATACACGACAATGCATTGAAAATAGTAGGACAACATCATGAACAAGGTAGCATCTACTTGCCTTGGCTATAGCGGTCGAACAAAAAATCCACACACGAGCAAGCGTTGCACTCGTCAAAATCTACACGATACAATTGCAATCACATAAACAACCATACACAAACATATACAAACAATGACAATGCACGAGGCATGCATGACAAGTTGAACATTGCTACAGTAGCATCGTATATTCTTATTCATTATACCTACTATATGCATGCATGGAAAATGTTTTAAGTGCATAGAAAACAAAGCATGCAAATTTAAATGCCCAAATAATTGAGCTAGAACCCAAATATTTAGCCACTGCTAATATACTGTTTGTAAAATCTTGGGAAAATATCCACTGTGTAGGCAAACTAAAATAGAACCAGTACCAATTGGAATTACTCAAAAAGGATCTATATAATTTCCTGAGTAATTAAAATACTCCAGTAGGCCTTTTTATAGATTCTGCAAATTCCAATACTATAAGTCTACCTTTTTAATTCACTGTAAGATTCCTCTTGTTCTACTAATTCCAGGGACATCTTATTTGCAATTTTTGGAGTTGCAGAACTTTTTCTATGAATTTAATACTCTAAAAAGAACATTAACTCATTTAATTAACCAAGAAAAAACCTTGCTACAAAATCATAAAGCAACAGCACAGAAATATTCTTTGTGAGACACTGATTCCATACTTATTTTATTTGCAATTTTTGGCCCAGTAGATTATTTTCTATTAATTTTACAAGTTCCATCTAAATTCTGCCAAAACAATTCGAATTAAAAATAAACAGTCAACGTGACCGTTTGACTATGCCGACGTGGCGCTGACCAGTCAGCGCTCTGGGATGACTAAGATCATTGGATGCTGATCGAACGGCTAAGGGAGCGCGCCAGGGGGAGGCTCACCGGAGCAGTTGGCAGCGGCGGCGGCGATGGTCGGGCGGCGGCGGTGGCGGTCCTTGGCGGCGGTGGAAGGTGGTACGGCGTCGGGGGCGAGGGGGCGGATCTCCTCGCGGTGGTGGCGCGGTTCAGCGAGGGCGGAGACGGCGGCTGGAGTGGCGGGCGGCGTCGGTGGCGGCGGCGGCTCGCGGGGCGTCAGCCTGCGGGGGAGAGAGGGAGGCGGGTCAGTGGATGGCGGCGGTGATCCCCAGCGGGCGAGTGAGGCGAGGGGGAAGGCACGCGCGGCGGTGTCGGGCTCACCGAGCTTGGAGGTGGCGGCGGTGGTCGCAAATTCCGGCGAGGAATTCCTCGTCGATGGCGGCGCGATAGATGGCGAAACTTGGGGGCTTTCGAAGAGGAGAGCTAGGGCTTTAAGAGGGTAGGCAAAACTCGCGCGGGGCATTCGGATTCAACGCGAATTCCCGCAAGAATCGGAGAGGCTGTTCGTGTTGGGGAAGAACACGCTGGCGCGTGGGTCCCACGCATCAGCGACGCGCTGTGGCTGATGGGGCGGGCCCGCTTGTCAGCGGGGCTGGCAGGAGGCGGGCGGCGCTTACTAACCGCCGCGCGGGCGCGCGCTGGGCTGCTGATGCCACGGGGCCTGGGAGGCCCCGGCTGGGCCGCGGCCGGGCCGGCTGCGCCGGCGCCCCCTTTTTTTGATTTTCTTTTCCTTTTCCCTGGTGAATTTCCTAACTGATTTTTTCTTACAGAAACTGTCTATTATAAGATAAAATTCAGATTGCCATAACTTTTGCTACGAAGCTCCGATTGAGGCGATTCAAAGTGCTACGGGTTCGTGACGGAACCCTTTATGCACCTGTTCCATCCAAACCACCAAAGTATACTGTTTTTAACAGAAGCATGGTAACACCGAGCGTTCAAGTGTAGGTGCCAAAATGCAATTGCAAGTGAATTGTTTTGCCAAAACTTTTTCAAACTGAATTTTTGCAATGATGATAGTGATTAAATGACATGTATGCTATGTAGTACCAAATCTAAAATTTGGGATGTGACAAGACTAACCCCCTTAAGATGAATCTCGTCCCCGAGATTCGGCGTGGCTAGCAAATAGATGTGGGTGGTCCTCTCGGATGTCGTCCTCACGCTCCCAAGTGGCTTCCTCATCAGTGTGGTGGCTCCATTGCACCTTGCAAAACCTGATCGTCTTGGTATGGGTAATCCTCTCCGCTGTCTCCAGTATCTTGACCGACTTCTCCTCATAGGTCAAGTCATTCTCAAGCTGAACTTCCTCTAGTGGCACCGTGTCTCTCAATGGTGTATCCACCATCTCTGGATGGCACTTCTTCAGCTGGGACACGTGGAACACATTGTGGACAGAGGACAGAGCCTCTAGCAACTCCAACTGATAAGCAACCTCTCCTTTGCGTGCTAAGACCCGATATGGTCCAATAAACCGAGGTGCCAGCTTACCCTTGATTCCAAATCTCTTAATTCCACGCAGTGGCGACACTCTGAGGTATGCTCTATCACCTATCTCATAGACCACTTCCTTGCGCTTGGCGTCAGCGTAGCTCTTCTGCCTCGACTGTGCTACCTTCAGCCTATCCCTAATCAAAGCGACCTTCTCCTCGGCATCCTTGATCAGATCAGGTCCAAATAGCTGACGTTCTCCTACTCCATCTCATAGAAATGGTGTCCGGCACCTTTTACCATATATAACATCAAACAGCGACGTCTTGATGCTGGTTTGGTAGCTGTTGTTGTAGGAAAACTCAGCATACGGCAAATTCTCATCCCAATTAGAACCATGAGACAAAGCGCAAGCTCTCAACATATCCTCCAAAATCTGATTTACCCTCTCGGTCTGTCCATCAGTCTGTGGGTGGAACGTTGTGCTAAACTCCAACCTAGTTCCCAATGACTCGTGCAGCTGGCGCCAAAAGTGTGATGTAAATTGGGTGCCTCTATCTGATACAATGCTCTTGGGAACTCCATGTAAGCACACAATTCTGTCCATATAAATCTTGGCCAACCTTGCACTCATGTAGGTTGTATTCACCGGTATAAAGTGGGATACCTTGGTCAAATGGTCGACCACTACCCAAATAGAGTCGTATCCCGACCTGGTCCCGGGCAATCCTGTGATTAAATCCATTCCCACTCTATCCCACTTCCAATCAGGCACGGACAATGGTTGTAGCAATCCTGCTGGCTTCTGGTGTTCCACCTTCACTCGGCTGCAAACATCACATAAGGCAATATGCTCGGCGATGTCTCCCTTCATGTTGTTCCACCAAAATCTGTCCTTTAGATCCATATACATCTTCGTATTGCCCGGATGTATGGAATACGGCGAGTCATGAGCTTCCTGCAGAATCAACTTCCTTATCTCCGGATCGTTGGGAACGCACAAACGATCTCCATACCACAAGGTTCCTTGCTCATCCTCGCGGAATTCTTTTGCTCGATCCTCCTTCATCTTTTCCTTTATTTCTTCCATCTCCTTGTCTCCTACTTGAGCCTTCCTGATCCTGTCCTGTAGAGTTGGTTGGACTTCCATTGCTGCCAAATATCCTTCTGACACTACCTCCAGTCTAAGGTCCTTGAATTGCTTGCACAAATCCTCGGGCAATTCCCCAACAGTCAATACATTGGCATAGACCTTCCGGCTTAGAGCATCCGCTACTACATTGGCTTTTCCTGGGTGGTATTGCAGATTCATATCATAATCCTTGATAAGCTCTAGCCATCTCCTTTGCCTCATGTTCAGTTCCTTCTGTGTAAATATGTACTTCAGGATCTTGTGGTCGGTGTACACATCGCAGTGTTTTCCCATTAGGTAGTGCCTCCATACTTTGAGCGCATGCACAACCGACGCTAATTCCAAGTCATGCGTGGGATAATTCCTCTCATGGTGTTTAAGTTGTCGCGAGGCATATGACACCACTCTCCCATCTTGCATCAGCACACTTCCAAGTCCCTGTCGAGAGGCATCACAGTACACTTGGAAATCCTTCTGAAGGTCAGGTAAACACAGAACAGGTGCGGTCACTATTCGATGCTTCAGTTCCTGAAAGCTGGCTTCACACGCATCTGTCCACTCAAACTTCCTCTCCTTCTTCAGAAGTTCCATCATCGGCTTAGCAATCTTGGAGAAATTTTCAATGAACCTCCTGTAATATCCAGCAAGTCCCAAAAAGCTCCGAATATCACCCACATCCTTGGGTGCTTCCCACTCAGTTACTACAGTCACTTTGCTTGGATCAACAACGACTCCTTCTCCTGACACCACGTGTCCAAGAAACCCAACAGTGTTAAGCCAGAATTCACACTTGCTAAATTTGGCATACAGCTTGTGTTCCCTCAGCTTCTCCATAATTAGTCGCAGATGTTTCTCATGCTCAGCATCGTCCTTGGAATATATCAGTATGTCATCGATGACCACAACCACGAACTTGTCCAAGTACTCCATGAATACCTTGTTCATCATGGTCATGAAATATGCCGGAGCATTCGTTAGTCCAAAAGACATAACCGTATACTCATATAAACCATACCTAGTAGTGAAAGCATTTTTTGGTATGTCCTCCTCCCGGATCTTCAATTGGAAATAGCCCGATCGCAGATCAATTTTGCTAAACACCTTTGCTCCTTCGAGTTGACCAAACAAATCATTTATGTTCGGTAGGGGGTATTTGTTTTTGATGGTCACTTCATTCAGCGAGCGATAGTCCACCACTAACCTCTTGCTGTTGTCCTTCTTCTCCATAAATAGAACAGGTGCACCCCATGACGACGAACTAGGCTGAATAAATCCCTTGTCCAACTGCTCCTTTAGCTGTTTCTTTAATTCCTTCAGCTCATCCACATCCATCTTATATGGTCTCTTTGCTATAGGTCCTGTTCCCGGCATCAGATCGATGAGAAACTCCACATCCCTGTCAGGTGGCATCCCTGGCAGCTCTTCCGGAAACACGTCGGGGTACTCCTTAATCACAGGCACAGTATCCATGCTAACCCCCTTAAGAGAATTCAGCTTACACCTTCCCGGTGCACAGCCGACTTGAACCTAATCCTCTTACCATCCGGGGTTTTGAGCGAAACCGCTCGCTGTGCACAATCTATGTGTCCCCCATGCATAGACATCCAATCCATGCCCAAAATTACGTCTAAACCTTGTGATTCCAATACTACCAGATGTGCAATGAAATTGTGTGCTCCAATCCTCACAGTTAAGTCGCGGCATCTCGCGCTAGCTATCATATCCCCTCTAGGTGAGCTTACTCTAATAGACCCTTTCAGAGACTCCATGGGTAAATTATACTTATCCACAAATGCCCTTGATATAAATGAATGCGATGCACCAGTATCAAAAAGTATAAGTGCAGGGTGAGTGTTGATTGGAAACTTACCAACCACAAGATCAGGCTCATCTGGGATCTCCTCCACATTCATGTGGTTCACTTTGGCCTTCTGGTTGTTGCCTGGCTTCAGTCCCTTCTTCTTCGGACAGTTGCCTGCATAATGTCCCTTCTGGCCACACTTGAAGCATGTCACCTCACTCAGGTCCTTCTTCACAAAGTTGCGGTCACGGTTGCGGTCATGTCCACTGTGTCCTCCAGAATTGTGAGTGTGTCCTCCCTTGTGGCTGTGGCGGTTGCTCTTGTGGCTATCATGGCGATGTCCATCGCCTCCATGGTTGTGGCGGTCATGGCTTCCATGTTGCCCATGGTCACTCCCTCCATGGTTGGAGTATCCATCATAAGAAGTGCGAGACTTGTGGTGAGAACCAGAGTGGTGATTGTTGCTCTTTCTCTTGCGGTTTTCCACCTGTTTGTGCTTCCCCTCCAAAATTCTAGCCTTGTCCATAAGCTCCTGGAAAGTGGGACAATAAACCACCAGCAGCTGCACTAAAAGCTCATCACTGAGGCCATCCAAGAACCTCTCTCTCCTTTTGGCATCAGTGTCAACATCCTCAGGTGCATAACGAGACAGGTTGTTGAACTCCTCAATATACTCAGCCACAGTGCGGTTGTTTTGGCGCAAGTTGTGAAATTCCTCCCTCTTCAGGCTCAGAACACCTGAAGAAACGTGGTTGGTCCTGAAACCTTCCTCAAACATTGCCCAAGTCACAGTGTCCAGAGGGTGGGTGATCTGAAAAGTGTCCCACCACGAAGCGTCCGGTCCCTCTAGTAGGTGAGCGGCAAATCTCACCTTCTCAGCATCCGTGCACCCAACCGTTACCAGATCCTTATTGACTGAACACAACCAGTCGAGAGCAACCATCGGCTCCGCTGCAGTCGAGAACTTCGCTGGCCTTATCCTCAGGAACCTTGTAAGTGCATCTCCCTGAGGCTGGTTGTTCCCATTGTTGTTGTTGTTGTTTTTGTTGTTGTTGTTGTTGTTGTTGTTGTTGTTGTTGTTGTTGTTGTTGTTGTTGTTGTTCTGAGCTTCCATGAACTGGGTCATCACTTGGGTCAGCTGTGCCTGACCCGCCATGAGCTGCTCCAACTCAGTAGGTTGACGGCGGGGAGGCATCTGCGGTCCAGCATAGGTAAGCTTAGAAAGAATCGATTACGAAAACAGGATTCTACCCATGCATTATGATCAAACAACAACAAAGCAATCACAGACAATCTCAAGCAAGCAACATATCAGCAAACAAACGATCCAGCAACGTCCCAGGGGTTATCCTAGCAGTATATATCTACTAAAATAGTTTTTAGAAGAGTTGGCAACAGTTATCAACACCAAAAGGCCAACAAAGCATTAAAAACAGGAATCTACCAGAACAGTCCAGCAGTGTTCACGAATTTTTCTACCTGAATTAAACTCGTCAGGATTTTTTTCTGATTTTTGTGTATACAGTACAAAGAGTTTCGAACCAACCCTATTTTTTCAGATTTTTCCCAGTTACCAATAAAATATGAAAATTCGTGCAGTACAGCTGTGTCAGCAGAAAACTGCATCAGGAAAAACTCAGATATCAACCAAAACTTGTCATAACTCTTCTATAAAATTCTCACAAATAATCCTAGGACATTGGAGTACACATAGGAGCAACTAAACACTCTTAAACTAACAGTAATTAAGTTTTACATTGATCGAGACTTAACCTAATGATTTTACCTAACGAAGACTAATTGGTGGGCATCTATCTACTTCATGAAGAGGTTGTAGTAGGTCCTCGCAGTCATGCGGTGGCGCTTCTCTCCACGAACCAACCATGGCGGCGGAGTATACACCTCTTCCTGAGTCATCACTTGAAACTTCAAATTCCACCTCTTCTGGATCCTCCTCTTCTTCTTCATTCTCTGCTGCGGCTGCAACAACTTCATCTCCTCCACCATCATCGTCTCCATCATCATCTTCCTCGTCCTCATCATCATCATCGTTCCCACTGTCATCATCATCATCATCATTGTTGCCATCATCTCCATTGTTATCATTAGAGGGTGGATTCAACTGTGCTTGGAGAGCGGCAATCTAGGCTGCCATATCTTCAATAGTCTGGTCCCTTTCCTAGACGGTACCTTGCAGCTGTTGTATGGCCTGATTGTTTTCCTGCACAGTCCCATTAAGTTGTGCTATGGTTGCATCCCTGCCTATCAGTGCATTATTCAGAACATCCATAGCTTCATGCAAGGTCTCTATCTCCTGTCCCTAGACCACCATACCATTGCTGGCGAAATATGCTATCTCCTTTACCATCATCACTTTCTCAGCTAGAGCTCCATTCTCCCTCTCCATGTCCTCTATGTGCCTCCGACGGGGCGGCATGTTGTTCCTGTCGCCCGGGGTAGCCACAACGTTCCCATTCTCATCACGCCTTCCGTAGTCACGGTAGGGTGAGTGTTCTGGCAGCAGGTGTCAGACAAGATAGCACTAGCGTGACAGGGCTTCATGCAGGGCCAAGTTTATTCCAAGTCCCCAGTTGCAGTATGTCTTGGTGTAAACCAGATGCACAGGGTTTGGCAAGGCGGCATCCCTGAAGATGAAGGTGGTGATCTCCCAGGCGTCCTCGCCATATCCATAGGTGTACAACCTTCTTCCCTTGAACATGGGCAGTGGCAATCCCAATGACTGCGAGAGCTGTGCCAACTGTATTGCAAAGGGCCTTGGTGACTCCATCGTTGCATACTCAGTCCTGACTTCTCCCATCTATCAATTAAAAGAGGAAAGTGTGAGAATAGCATATGGTAAAGATTTACGAGAGTGAAGGGCATAAGATGAAAGACATAGTTAATATAAGCTTTAATAATTCTATGGCTTCCTAATCCAAACCTAGGTCACGATCCTACAGTCGACACACGGGCTCTGATACCATCTTGTAACACTACTATTCTGAAAAGACCGTAGCTTCTATGTGACATGCCAATCCCTGGATCGGTTCTTTGACTCACAATAGAATAAGATGAATAACATAGAAAAATATCCGTGTATCATAAATAATGAAGATCCAGAGTATCATTGTTACAATAAAGGCTTATCTCAAGGCTAGCTCAACTTATTCAAGTAGCAACATAAATAGAATAAATCCTCCATTCTTCAAATTTCCCACAAGTGAACAAGTGCCGAGTGGAGTACCGTGGCCTAAATTGATCACTCAGAATCGGAATATCCTGCAACATGAAACGTAGCAGCCCCGAAGGGTCAATACATAGAATGTATGGCAAGTAGATTTATTAAAGGAGACAATAGTGCTAACATCTACATGCATATTTGGAAAGTGGAGTTGTGGCTAGCTTGCATTTGCAAATACCTTTGTCCTACTTTCATAAACAGTTTTTGATTTTCTTTGAAAAGATCCCAATGAAGTTAACCCAACAACATTAAAGCAATTAGGAAATTAGAATGAGCGAGAAACATGTCATGGAATCAATATCAAGCAACTCAGATGTCCATAACCGGGGACACGGCTAATCGATTAGTTTATACACCCTGCATGGGTTAGTACACTTTACCCATGTGACTTGGCCAGCCCAGCTCGTACCACCACTCTCATATTGGGTGATGATAGGGAGAAGTCCAAGAAGGGACCGTTCGGGAAGTAGCTCCCCAAACCTGACACGCATCGGTCCAACCTACCAAAATTCTACATCTCTGGATACGTGGGTTCGAGTTACCACAACCTACTGAGTCCAACCAACCGCCTATTTCATTATTGGCACATGATTATACACGTAAGCTACAAAATAAATAAGCCAATCATTTTCTCTTGATACCTGGGTGCCTTTCCGCAATGATACCACCAAAATTTATCAATCCCATCACACCCAGGGGATTCATTGATTAAGTTGTTTTTAGTTTTCGCAAACCAACACATTTAGAAACGACTTCAGTGATGTAACCCAGTCCTCGTTCATCATAGCTTGGCTAAGCACATCTACCAACGGTGGTTCATCTACAGGGAAAAACCCTACCACATAATAGGACATAGCATAGCGATAGTAATATCCTACATGCATCTACAAAATACACGACAATGCATTGAAAATAGTAGGACAACATCATGAACAAGGTAGCATCTACTTGCCTTGGCTGTAGCGGTCGAACGAACAATCCACACACGAGCAAGCGTTGCACTCGTCACAATCTACACAATACAATTGCAATCACATAAACAACCATACACAAACATATACAAACAATGACAACGCAAGGGGCATGCATGACAAGTTGAACATTGGTACAGTAGCATCATATATTCTTATTCAGTATACCTACTGTATGCATGCATAAAAAATGTTTTAAGTGCATAGAAAATAAAGCATGCAAATTTAAATGCCCAAATAATTGAGCTAGAACCCAAATATTTAGCCACTGCTAATATACTGTTTGTAAAATCTTGGAAAAATATCTACTATGTAGGCAAACTAAAATAGAACTAGTACCAATTGGAATTACTCAAAAAGGATCTATATAATTCCTTGATAAAATACTCCAGTAGGCCTTTTTATAGATTCTGCAAATTCCAATACTATAAGTCTACCTTTTTAATTTACTGTAAGATTCCTCTTGTTCTACTTCCAGGGACATCTTATTTTCATTTTTTGGAGTTGCAGAACTTTTTCTATGAATTTAATACTCTAAAAAGAACATTAACTCATTTAATTAACCAAGGCAAAACCTTGCTGCAAAATCATAAAGAAACTGTACAGTAATATTATACATGAGACACTGATTCCATACATATTTTATTTGCAATTTTTGGCCCATTAGATTATTTTCTATGAATTTTACAAGTTCCATCTAAATTCTGCCAAAACAATTCGAATTAAAAATAAATAGTCAACGTGACCGTTTGACTATGCCGACGTGGCGCTGACCAGTCAGCTCCCTGGGCTGGCTAGTCAATGGTCCATCTAGACCATTGGATGCCGATCGAACGGCTGAGGGAGCGCGCGAGGGGGAGGCTCACCGGAGCAGTTGGCAGCGGCGGCGGCGATGGTCGGTCGGCGGCGGTGGAAGGTGGGACGGCGTCGGGGGCGAGGGGGCGGATCTCCTCGCGGTGGTGGCGCGGGTCGGCGAGTGCGCAGACGGCGGCGGTCGGCAGCTGGAGTGGCGGGCGGCATCGGTGGCGGCGGCTCGCGGGCCGTCGGCCTGCGGGGGAGAGAGGGAGGCAGGTCAGTGGATGGCGGCGGTGATCCCCAGCGGGTGAGCGAGGCGAAGGGGAAGGCGCGCGCGGCGGCGTCGGGCTCACCGAGCTCGGAGGCGGCGGCGACGGTCGCAAATTCCGGCGAGGAATTCCTCATCGATGGCGGCGCGATAGATGGCGAAACTTGGGGGCTTTCGAAGAGGAGAGCTAGGGCTTTAAGAGGGTGGGCAAAACTCGCGCGGGGGTGTTTGGATTCGACGCGAATTCCCGCAAGAATCGGAGAGGCTGTTCGTGTTGGGGAAGAACACGCTGGCGCGTGGGTCCCACGTGTCAGCGACGCGCTGTGGCTGACGGGGCGGGCCCGCTCGTTAGCGGGGCTGGCAGGCGGCGGGCGGCGCTTACTAACCGCCGCGCGGGCACGCGCTGGGCTGCTGCTGCTGCTGGCGCGGGGCCTGGCAGGCCCCGGATGGGCCAGCTGGGCCGTGGCCGGGGTGGCTGCGCCGACGCCCCTTTTTTTTATTTTCTTTTCCTTTTTTCTGGTGCATTTCCTAACTGAATTTTTCTGACAGAAACTGTCTATTGTAAGATAAAATTCAGATTGCCATAACTTTTGCTACGAAGCTCCGATTGAGGCGATTCAAAGTGCTACGGGTTCGTGACGGCACCCTTTATGCACCTGTGCCATCCAAACCACCAAAGTATACTGTTTTTAACACAAGCATGGTAAAACCGAGCATTCAAGTGTAGGTGCCAAAATGCAATTGCAAGTGAATTGTTTTGCCAAAACTTTTTCAAACTGAATTTTTGCAATGATGATCATGATACAATTACATGTATGATATGCAGTACCAAATATAAAATTTGGGATGTGACAACCTCCTAAGGGGTCCATGCCATTGAACTAGGTCTTAGGGTCTGATAAGCGCTGGCTAGACTTTCTTTCATATCGCGCTTCCAGGAGGCTTCCTTCCATGTGAACTGTTGTGCATCACTACCGGTGTCAAGGTACATATTAGACGTCTTCGTGTAAAGCCGGAACCGTTTCCAATATAATGCTACATGTCTATCAAGACGCGACATATCGCGATTCAATTTACTGAGTGCAGCCAGGGATGGATTCGTGTCGGTATCTCTAAAGTAATCTAGAGATAATCAGCTGCTATCTTACTAATGGATCCCCATGACTCGTGGTTGAAGAAGCATATGAAAAATTATCAGGATAACCAAAATGATATGAATGAATCAATTTAAGAAACGAGACGACATAGACAACTTGGGAGAAGGTTTCACATCGAATGATCCACTAGAATATGTGGACATTGGGGATGGAACAATGTGAAGAACGACCTACATAAACAAGAACTTGGAATCTGATTACAAAGTTGCACTTAATCTGTCTCGTAAAAGAGTATGCAGATTGCTTCACATGGGAATACCACGAGATGACGGGGTTGAGTTAGGAGTTGGTCGAACATCGGTTTCCCATCAAAGCTGGTTTGAACCCTGTAAACAACCGGCTAGAAAGTTTAGTCCAAGACTCTTAAAAGCTAATGTTATCTGGCCCTGCAAGTACGCTGAATGGATCTCTAGAAAGAACAAAACATGCATATATCCTAGAGATCTTAATAGAGGTACACCCAAAGGAAAATATCCTATGCCAACATACGACATGCTTATCAATAACACATTAAGGTATAAATTCATTAGCTTCTTGGACAACAATGCATGGTATAACCAAATATTCATGGCCGGAGAAGATTCAGCTAAAACAACATTTTGTTGCCCTGGTTTTGTTAGTTTGTTCAAGTGGAATATTATGACCTTTGGGTTAAATAGTGCCGTCGCCACTTATCAAAGAGTTATGAACTTAATCTTACATTATCTTCTTGGGGTTATATTAGAAGTTTACATCAATGAAATTGTTATTACATCGGATATTGAGTAATCTCGTTTACCCGATCAACGTCTAGCGTTTGAAATGATGAGACACTACAGCATCAAGATGAATTTGTTAAAGTGTGCCTTTGGCATTTGGCTAGGATATTCTTAGATTTGATGGTACACCAACATGACATAGAGATAGACCTTGTAAAAGTTAAATCTATGTAGAAGATACAAGATCCATCTTGTGAAAAGGAGACAAACCATTCATAGGCAATGTAAATTATCTCATAAGATTCATAGTGTACTTAGCTAAGAAAGGTGATGCCTTTACTCCTATTATTTGTTTCAAGAATGATGGCAAGTTCCCCTAGGGGAAAACACCAATTGTACTTCTAGAAGATCAAGAAACACCTATCATCTCTCCACTGGTTTTGATAGTACTAGGTCATGGGAAGCCATTTCGGTTATATATATATTATTACCGAGGAGAAAGGAAAAATGATTGGCGCCTTTTGACCTAGGAAGCCAATGACAAGTAGTATGCCATCACATATATAAGACGATGTTTGTCGGATACCAGTTTAAGATACAATTTCATTGAGAGGTTATGTTTATTCTTATCTACTATCAAGTGATTGATTAGTTGCTTGTCAAACCGATGTCATTGATCATATGATAAATAAGTCGATTCTCAGTGGTCAAATCAATAAATGGGTGTAACAGGTTGATCGAGTATGATTTGGCTTATGACTCTATCAAATCTATGAAGAGCCTAATCATCAGTGGCGGAGCGTGACAACAAACAAAGGATGGGCCGGCTCAATGTAGACTGGACCAATTAATATTAGTGGACAAATTTATCATCAAATCCTAAAGGAAATTGAGATATAAGGGTGGGTCATGGCCCAGTATAGCCTCCACTACGCGCCGCCCCTGCTAATCATAGTTGGTTTTATCGTACAACATTGAGTTAGAGAGGGACATGATCTTGAACCACGTCTTATTTCTATGGTGCATCGAGATTATACTTTGATGGATCAGTTTATAGCACTGTCCATGGCTTGGCATTGTTTACATATCTCCTAATGATACTATCTTTGAGACCTCCCGCCAGCTAGAATTTAGTCATACTAATAATCAAGCTGAATATGAAGCACTACTATTTAGATTAGAGTTTCTAGTTTTTGCAGGGTGACTCATATCGAGACTTATGGTGATTACCTGCTAGTAGTGCAACACATATCAAAGATATTCGAATGCATGGATGGATCACCCAATGTTTATCTTGACGAGTGTTTAGACATCATATCGATGCTAGATTATTTCATCATATCACATGTTTACACACTACTGGAAAAACCATCTTCCAGTACAACAAGCATCCAACTATCATGTTTGTCGGTGAATTTTCTTCATATCAGAGGAGCTGATGTCTGGTTGTGCTAATACAAGAAGCTTATCAATATATGGATGATTTCACTACTAAGCTGTCTCACATTAAAGGGTATAGAAGATCGGCGCTTGGTTCATCTAATGAAGAAGATCATGAAGAAGGATTTGGAGGGTGAATAAGTTTATGACTGGAGGGCACCTATCATCAACTACCTACAAGATCCTAGTAGTTAAGCGGTTAGATTTTAAGTATACATTGGTATATGATCACCTATGTCGTTGAACAGCCGGTGGTCTTTTACTAAAATTCTTAGCGGCGTATTAAGCCAATATCACCATGGGAGAGGTGCATGACGACTTCTATGGAACTCATTAGTCGGCTCATAAGATGAAGTGGATGCTCTAGCATGTTGTATTATATTGGACAATGATGATTGCCTCAAAACTACAAAGGAAGCGTACCAAGAATTTGTAGATATTAGTTGGTGTCAACTTCTATGATAAATTCTATCATAAAACCATGTCCTTTCATTGGTTGGAATTAGACTTCATCGATATTATCTACCCACCATAATCAAAGGGGAATCAATTTGTATTGGTAGCCACTGGTAATTTTACGAATTGGTTTTAAGCAATACCTCTCAAAAATATGACCCATGAGGAGATGGTTCGATTTATCACCGAACACATTGTTCACCGCTTCAGCATGCCTCAAACACTTAATAATGATCAAGGATCACTCATCATTCATGGAGGGGGAGGTGCAGCAGTTTGTCAAAACATATGTGTTCAAGATTCTCAATATATCTCCTTAATATGCCCAATCCAATGGGAAGCCGAATCCTTAACAAGGTTTTGATTAAACTTATCAAAAAGAAAATCAAAGATCATCCTAGACCGTCGCATGAGGTATTACCATAAGAATTGTGGGTTCATATATTCTTAAGGCACATGGCTACTAATGTTAATCCCTTTGAGTTGATCTATGGACTAAAGTCATATTACCCAATGATGTAAATCTAGTATCTTTGAGGTTCGCAAAACAAAACGGCTTATTGGTTAAGGAATATAAGAATTTAATGATGGATAACATCAACGAAGTGGATGATAAATTCTTGACGGCTCTACAAGACATTGAGCAATAAAAGTTGCGGGTGGCAAGGACATACAACAAAAAAGTACGGCCGGAGAATTTTCATCTTTGGAGACTCGGTTTAGAAAACTATCCTGCTGATTGACTCATAAAGCCTGAAATTTCGAAAATGGCCTCCAAACTGGGAAGGACCTCTTTGAATTATGAGAATTGTGTGTGGCAACTCTTATCTGATAGAAACTTTGGAAGAGACAACCTTGTCCTAATCTATCAATGGCAAGTACCTAAAGAAGTTTCATCCGAGCATGTGGAAATCTCCCTACACATAAGGAAATGGCTGATATACATGTATCGTCTTAGCAAAACAAACATGGCTAATGATTCAGATATCTCCCTTAAAAAACCTCTACATAGAGTAATTTTATATTATGCAAGCTTTACAAGAAAAGAAGGATCATATCTTGTCACCCATTTTGGGCCAACTTACGACTAGTATAGGAAGGCTTACTATTGATGATGGGCCTAGTGGATGCATTTGGTTCTAATCCAGAAACAAGAAAGAGTTAAGGAGAAAGTCAATTGGAGTAAAGGAAGGAGACGAAATTATCGATATACAAGCAAGTTTAAGGAAACCTAGATGGGAACTGAGACATACTAAAGGTGGGAGGCCTGGTCGGTTTATTCTACCGGTTTGGGCAAAGGTTAAAGGAATCCATCATACAAGTTTCTACTAGATGTCCCTGTTTTTACTGGTTCACGCCTAAAATCCTAGGGTATGTCCTGCCGAAGCTTGAAGGCGAAGGGAACTTCTGCTCCAACACAGAAGGATCATTGACAAATCTATGCAAGAGATGACAAGACACTTTGGTTGGGATCTAGTAGGAAGCCAGTGGTAGTAGTTACCTAGTTTAGAGATCTAGAATAAGGGTTATATTCAAACTTAAATACGTGTTAGAGAATCCCTAGCTTGCAGGGGTAGCCGCCTCATATATATTTGAGAGGTGATGGCTGATTAAACTGGAAGCACACAATCGTGAAACACCCAATACATATACTTTTTACCTCCTCACCTATGCCCCTACTCATTTTTCTTTGGCAACTTCACATGTATTCCATCCATTGAATCCATAATCGATCTAGGAGCAGCCAAGCCTACATTAGTTCAACCCATAGCTGTCGAAGCCTCCTAAGGGGTATGTCCCGGGGAACTAGGCTTTCAGTCTCAAAAGCGTCGACTAGACTATCTTGTGTATCATGCTTAGTAGGCTTCCTTCAACGTGAGTAGCAGTGCATCGGCCCCGACATCAAGGGTACACACTAGATGTGTTTGTGTGAAATCGAAATTGTTTCCACCACTCCTAAATATGAAAAATGATGAGAGTAAAAGAGAATGTAGTTAAAGGAATCCCAAAAGTCACGAGGCCCATCAATGGGAAGGTCACATGCTAAGTCCATTAGAACACATCCTTCATTGACCAGGGAAACCCTCCTTTATGGACCAAATAAGACATACTACCACTGATTTTTCTTTACCCTTAGTGACATTTTTGTCCTTTTCTAGATTAGTCCATTTCCCCTTACTTTTTCCTCCCCACCAAGGGTAATGATGGTCTTTTATAAAAATCTCTAGGCCTATAAAAGTCACATAATTGGTCATTTGTATCTCATCTCTCATATGAAGCAATATCTCTCCATACACTACAAAAAGTACCCCGTACGCAGACAACATAAGAGGAAGTACCAGCAATAGTTTTTTGGCTGGCGGATGAGCTTTGTGGTGGCAAAGAAAGTAGATACATATAATTTTGGCATGATAGATATGATACTGATAGATAATTACGCCATGGTAGGTGTCAAGATGCACCAACATATAATTATTTTGTGGTAGGTGAACGTGGGAATAATTGATCGCGTCGTGGATTGGACTTAAAGTTTACATTGGATCCCACAACGGATTCTATTCAAGCATGTAGGCTCATGGGGCAAGCACATCTCGCTTACTAGTGTGTCACACCATCACCTAGGCATAATATCTTGTGATCCATGCCTCTCCAAAGCATACTCTGCTCTACTCCCAGTACTCTCTCAAAATCTCTCTCGGAGAATCTTCAATGATTGGTGATCATGAGAGCAAGTTTGGATGTTAGAAATTTTCAAGTCCTTTCCAATGGAACGAAAAGATGCATCAGGCTCTCTCTCATGATGTACCCCTCATTGATGTATTGCGTCGTGCATGGAAGATCAATTTCTAGGAAAGTAAGACCAACATATGCTGGAAAAAGTTGAGTAAATATTAGCACTTGATTCAGCATGACATGCAAGCCAGGAAAATGATAAATTGTCTTAAGATCACCCAAGATGTTACAATCCATTGCCTCGTAAGTTAATAGGAAGTTGTCTAGCTCGTTTCTTAGTTCTTTGGTGACTTGTAGGTTATCTTCCAAAAACTTTGCATTGGCCTCAAGATCCTTTTGAGGATTCAGAATTAGATTCTGATGCCTTGATGGCTTGGTATTCATCAATATGTTCTTACTTGAACTGCTGCCTAAGTTTCTCATTTTTAGTCATGAAAACTTCCGCATTGGCTTACAACTTACACACCTTTTAGGATTTCAAAACTTGGTCTATAAAAGATACAAAAAAGGTTGCTATTGAGACATGAATACAAGTGAAGCAACATAAGGAGTAAGGCAGATAGAAATGTGATTACCTTCATTGTGCTCGATATCTTTCTTGAGCTGGCAATAGTGACATCTATTTCATTTTGGCTTGTGCCAAATCATTGGACCTTTGCTTCTACTGGCTCATAGTCTCCCACATGTCATCATGCATATTTTGTGTGGCCTGCACATTGAAGAAATAACTGCTAGTTACTCAGGGGCTAAAAATGCTCTAGGAATAGGAGTATCATTCCGCGTTGCCTCAAGCTAGAATAATCCTCGGGGGCTATAGTATGCAAATTTATCGAAGTGTTTAAATCTCTCTATAGTACCAAGCCGGATGTTATTCTATGCCTTAGTGCTCGAGGGTTAGAATTTTTGAATCCTTTTCGCAATACCTAGTTAAGAGCACCAAGAAAATTTTGTTTCGAGAATCTTATGTTGGCGCTTGGGGCTATAGGGTACGAATAATACTAACCTTCTTATCTTTCCGAACATAATCAAAGTAATCAACCATGATCTTTCTTGTGTGGTTGAAATCAAAGAATTCCTCAGTGGGATGATTTCTACCATACACATCTCCCCTCAAGGCTGTCAAGTGTTCCATCTAGGATAATTCATCTTATTATTTCATTTTGGGAGATTGGATCCACTACAAGGAATGTGCTAACTGGTGACCCCAAATATTGGTCATAGAAAGGTCATAGTAATTCATCAATGACCTTTCAATGACCAAAAATAGTAGGTCACATACCAAGGGTCATGATACGTCAGAAACGTATCTATAATTTTTGATGCTCCATGCTTGTTTAGTATCTACTTTGCTTTGCTTTGTCTACACTTTGAGGTGCTTTTTACATGTTTACTAGTACTAACCTATTAACTAGTTGCCACAGTGCCAGTTGCCTGTTTTCTGCTGTTTTTGGTTCCAGAAAAGCTAGCAAGGAAATATTCTCGGAATTAGACGGGACAAACATCGAAGTCAATTACTTTCCGTGGGGAAAAAGAAGTCTAGAGGGGAGACGAAGAGGCGTGCCAGGGCAGCCACCCCCTAGGTGCGGGTGGGCCCTGCCCCATGTCTAGGCAGGGTGTGGGGCCCCTGGCCACCTCCTCCGCCTCCGCCTTCGCCTATAAGAAGCCTCCGATGCAGAAACCCTAAGGACCCGATCAATATTCCACGAAACCTTCTGTAGCCGCCACCGTCGTCCTAGATCGGGGGGGGGGGGATCTGAAGTTCTTCTCGGCACCCTGCTAGAGGGGAGATCATCCTGGAGGCCTTCTCTCCGGTATGATGCGTGAGTAGTTCCACCTTGGACTATGGGTCCATGTAGTAGCTAGATGGTTGTATCTCCTCCGTTGTGCTTTCATGTATAGATCTTGTGAGCTCCGTTCATGATCAAGATCTAATCTATTTGTAATAATGCATGTTGTGTTTGCGGGGATCCGATGGATATTGAGATTATTATGTTGGTTTGATTAATGGTTTTGTCTTTATGATTCTATCATGTCTGTGTTGTTTGTGATCTTGCATGCTCTCTGTTGTTAGTAGCTATCTTGGCCAAATAGTTGCTAGTGACTCCAAGAGGGGGTATTTATGCTCGATAGTGGGTTCATGCCTCTAGTTTCCAAGGGAAGTGACATAAATCTCTTCGGTTGTAGATGTGTTGTTGCATCTAGGGAGAAAACAACAGTCTCTTGTTCATGGAACATGTGGACTGTTTACCTTACACACTTTGCTTAAAGCAGTTGCCTGTTGCTTGCAACTTAATACTGGAGGGGGTTCAGATGATAACCTGAAGGTGGACTTCTAGTCATAGATGCAGTTGGATGGCGGTCTATGTATCTTGTTGTATTGCCCAATCGAATCTCATAGGATCTTTATGACTAGTAATTGTATTGTTATGCCTTGCTCAGTTCCTGTCAATTGCCCTGCTGTAATTTGTTTACCCTTCATGCCATGTTGTTTATCTAAGGAGAGCACCTCTAGTGAACTATAGACCCTGGTCCAATCTTTACCATTGATACATCTTCCACTGTTACTTGTTTACTTGCTGCAAATCATCATTACCTTCCACACCATACATTTAATCCTTTGTTACAGCAAACCGGTGAGCTTGACAACCTCACTGATTCGTTGGGGCAAAGTCTTGAGTTTGTGTTGTGCAGGTCTCCGCGTTACTTGCAACACCTATGTGACGTTTCCTTCCTCCTTCTGGTTCGATAACATTGGTCTCAACTAAGGGAAAACTTGTTGCTGTGCTCTTCAGACCCTGCGCTTGGGGGCACCAACAAAGTGCCACGTCGAGCACCGTCAAGTCTTTCTGGCGCTGTTGCCGGGGAGGATAAGGACGTCTTCACTAGGTAAGTCCTTCACTTCATTTCTCTTTACTTTGTTTTAAGTTTTCTTTGTTTCTTTTGCTTGGTTTTGTTTGCCTCTTTTCAAAAAAACCAAAAAAATTAGTCTTGTTTGGTTTGATTTCTTTATTCAAAAACATAAAAAACTTAGTTCCTACTCTAGTTGCCACCTTGCTCTAGCTCACCATGT
The DNA here is from genome assembly GCA_916181665.1 of Avena sativa. NCBI lineage: Eukaryota > Viridiplantae > Streptophyta > Magnoliopsida > Poales > Poaceae > Avena > Avena sativa. Next base: position 385,405,889 of record OV702297.1, on the reverse strand, counting down.
TGTTCCCCAAGTTCGCCCTGAAATATCTTGCAATAGGTAGTGGATCCATAATTGGGAAAGATAATATTGAAGATTTTTTTTTTGTGAACAATATTGAAGAATTATTTAATCATGTTAGCAAGCATGAGGATATTGAGGATAGATCTATAACAGAACATGCTCCTAATTATGAGATTGCTGCAGCTTCTTTAGTACATATGTTGGAGGCTAGGTTTGTTATCCTTAACCCCTTCATACAATTCTTGTTCCTAAAACTAAAATAAGAAAAGAATGCTGAAAAGAGAGAATTCATCCTTGAAACTTTACTAAAAGAATTCCATGATGTTGCTAGGGAAGCCAAAAAGGTCTTTGAGCGTTTCAATATGCTAGTCTCAAGTGTAGATGTTGTGGGTACTTCTGATAAGACTAAGCCCAGAGAGGAATTTAAGATACCCATACCCTTTAAGCTTGTTGGAATGCATGAAGCTCTTGAAAAGAATTTTGATTGGATTGCTCCTGAAAATCTTTTTGATGAAAGTAGTAGACCAAAGAGAGATGAGAAGGGATCCTCCAAAACCCATTTGGACGAGATACCTTTGAAGACTTTGCAAGTATGGATGTTAATGCTTCCTCATTTGAAAATACTTGATTCTTCTTGCTTCTTGTGCCTAACTTAAAGACGTTAAAGAAAAGTACTTGTTGAGAGATAAACCAAAAGTTTCCTTGAGTATTGGAAGTTATTACTTCTGTAATGACCTCTCCTTATCCTTTTTATTTGCTTTTTGTGCCAAGAATGACCTCTAATGAGAGGGAAGTAAGATTTGGGGAGTTGCTGTCCCGAAACAGGTTTCTGTACTCCACCAAAACAATTCGTGAGGAGTCTCAGTAACTCTAATTGAGCTGAAAATTTACGCATAAATCCCCCAGTATGTTATCTAACTTTAGTTAGTTCAACACTATTTGATTTGAGCAAGATAAGATGTTCGAAAAAATCGGTTTCTACCTGCTGGTCTATTTTGACAGATTTCTGCCATTATTTGCATTTGCTTCTTATTGATTCCTTTTTGAGTTCTCTTTAGGTGAATTGAGCTTTTTGAAGGAGTTCATATAGTATCTTGTGGTTTTAGTGAAAATCCTTGCTGTTTGAAAGCTTTGCGAGAGGTCTAATATCTTTTGAATAAGCTAATGTTGCTAATGAAGATTGTGTGAAGTTTTGTATGAAGGAAAAATTTCAGGTGTAGAGAGAGAATGATGCAATGAGATGAATAATGGACAAAAGCTCAAGCTTGGGGATGCCACCATGGTGTCACACCAATAAATATCCAAGAGGTACAAGCGTCAAAGCTTGGGGATTCCCAAAGCATCCCCTTCTTCATCAATAAAAAGCTCAGGTCTGTCTAGACACTTCGTTTTTATTGTTTCATGCACAGTTGTGTTATTCTTGGAGCGTCTTGTTTTCGTTTGGTTTGCTTAGTTTTTTTAGTTTGCTTGAATAAAGTAGTTTGGACCCCCGTCCTTGTTGTGTTGTTTGCAAATAAGTTGCTTGGTGTTGGAAATGAGTAGTAAGTTCTTGCTTGTAAGTGCAAGAGGCGCTTGCATTGACTGTGACTTAGACTTTAGCATGACATGCTAGGTGTTGTTTTGACCTTATGCTTAGTGATTATTTCTGTAGCATGTCTTGTTCCAAACAATTGGGATTTCTTAGTGTTCCTTGAAGAAATTATGCGTTGTTTTAGCATGCAAAAGCATAGTATAGTGGTATTCTCCTTTGATGTTTTTCTTGGGTTGACTTGGCACATGCCCACACCATGTTATGACTATGAAAAAGTCACCATAGCCTATATGATCATTTAGTCCTTGACTTATAGTACCACTCTTTGCTTTGATTAGTAATGCTTTGTTGCACTACATGATTATGGACATTATTGCTCTCTTATTTGGTTGCTCCCAGTCTTTTGCTAGCCTCCACTTGTATGAGTAAGCTCTACTCATGCTTACAACTCCGAAGAAACCAACTTATTCCAAAGTGTCCACCATAAACTCCTATGCATGGTGTGTTACACCATTCCATAGTATATTCTTGTTTTCAGCTATCTTCCAATTAAAAACTATTTTGTTATGTGAAAACTTAGTGAAAACTTTATATTATTTGCCCCTAATAAACTTGAACCATTGTGTCTTCTATGTTGTATATGCTTGCACTTATACGTTGTAATTAGTAGAACCATGCTGTCATGGGGAACGTTTTCAACATTGCACTTGTACTTTGTACTCAGTTGATATCATGCTCTTTTGTCTATGTATGTCACCGGTGTGAAATAAAGAGGGAACTTGTAAGTCCATGGAGTTTGTATTTTGTGTTAGAGAAACGCCTGGGCCGCTATCCTAAGCCATGACTAATCATGGTGGAAACTTGCAGCATCACCATAGTGACATCTATGAAGCATTCTTCTTATAAAAAAAGAGACACATTGAGAAAAGAGGAAAGAGAGAAAAAAGAACCATATTCCCATGGTAAATAAGAAGATTGCTGAGATGCTCATTGTCTACTTGCCTTGTCATTTTGGTTATGGGATAGCTCCAGTACCATTTGCAAGGGGTACCCCGTTGGCGGTTCTCTATGATATGCAAATACTTACAATGACAAGAACTTGCAGGTCACTAAAGTTGAGTAGCATGAGGTGTGGCCCTCGTATTCAAGGGACCGATCAGAAATCCACGAAACCATCTGTAGCCGCCGCCACCATCGTCCCTAGATCGGGAGGGATCTGAAGTTCTTCCCGGCACCCTGCCGGAGGGGAGATCATCCCGGAGGCCTTCTCTCCGGTATGATGCGTGAGTAGTTCCACCTTGGACTATGGGTACATGTAGTAGTTAGATGGTTGTATCTCCTCCTTTGTGCTTTCATGTATAGATCTTGTGAGCTCCGTTCATGATCAAGATCTAATCTATTTGTAATCATGCATGTTGTGTTTGCGGGGATCCGATGGATATTGAGATTATTATGTTGGTTTGATTAATGGTTTTGTCTTTATGATTCTATCATGTCTGTGTTGTTTGTGATCTTGCATGCTCTCCGTTATTAGTAGCTATCTTGACCAAGTAGTTGCTAGTGACTCCAAGAAGGGGTATTTATGCTCGATAGTGGGTTCATGCCTCTAGTTTCCAAGGGAAGTGATAGAAATCTCTTCGGTTGTAGATGTGTTGTTGCTACTAGGGAGAAAACAACGGTCTCTTGTTCATGGAACATGTGGACTGTTTACCTTACACACTTTGCTTAAAGAAGTTGTCTGTTGCTTGCAACTTAATACTTGAGGGGGTTCGGATGATAACCTGAATGTGGACTTCTAGTCATAGATGCAGTTGGATGGCGGTCTATGTATCTTGTTGTATTACCCAATCAAATCTCGTAGGATCTTTCTGACTAGTAATTGCATTGTTGTGCCTTGCTCAGTTCCTGTCAATTGCCCTACTGTAATTTTTTTACCCTTCATGCCATGTTGTTTATCTAAGGAGAGCACCTCTAGTGAACTATGGACCCTGGTCCAATCTTTACCATTGATACATCTTCCATTGTTACTTGTTTACTTGCTACAAACCACCATTACCTTCCAAACCATACATTTAATCCTTTGTTACAGCAAACCGGTGAGCTTGACAACCTCACTGTTCGTTGGGGCAAAGTCTTGAGTTTGTGTTGTGCAGGTCTCCATGTTGTTTGCAACACCTATGTGACGTTTCCTTCCTCCTTCTGGTTCGATAACCTCGATCTCAACTGAGGGAAAACTTGTTGATGTGCTCTTCACACCCTACGCTTGGGGTCACCAACAAAGTGCCATGTCGAGCAGCGTCAGGTCACTATAGACAGCTAAGGATCTTTTTAAAATTGGTCTTGGACAGTTATGACCAAAATAGATGGTCATAGTGTCCATGACCAAACAATTTGGTCATGATTAATTTGGCTTGTCCACGTCAGATCCAATGATGACTGGAATTGCACAGATCAATTGTAGATAGTTTCGAAATAAGATTTTCAAACCCATAGAGAGCTATTTGGTTAGGGTCTTTATGCCCGTCGTCACTACCAAAGGATACTTGTAAGCTGCCTTTGATTTCAAGTAAAAGGGTGTTTGAAAGGTTTTTGGTTTAAATGCAAGAAAGTAAATAAACAAGTAAAACACAAAGCAAGTAAAAAGAGTGTTTGGAATGGTGGTTGAACTCAATAGGGCTAAGACGTTCTTGGGGATATATGATACACCACTAGCATGTTGTAATTAATCATAATTAGAATAACCTATTTCTTATGTCATGATATGTGTGGAGAGAGTTCCGCAATAAGATGTTCATCAAAACTCGTAGGCAGTCACTTTGTTGAGCCAAGAATGAGGTCATCTCTAAATAACCACTACGATGCCTGGAAGCAATCACCATGCAGACCACCGCAATTAAGGGTTTCCCCGTGGATATCGTAATTAGCTTAGTGAATCTCCCTTTGTTCCCCCTTAGACCGCATTGGATGAGAGAGGTGCTTATAGTAACAATAGCAACCGGCCCAAAACACCCAAGCATGTCCAAAGGGTTTCACCCTCTTACTTTAGACCCGAAGGCAAATTATACATGGCCGACTACACATACCATCTAAAGGGAGAGATCAAACACACATCATAGATCGTTAGATCCTCTACATAAGTAATATATCATCTTTATTTCATTTCATAACAATGCTAGGGTTTCTACGTCTCCCCAAGAACGAAGGGAACTACTCACACCTAGTAGCAATCAACAACATCATCATCAACAAATGGATGGATAAAGGTAATGAAATAAATCTAGTGCAAACCACAATTGAATCTAGAATTACAACAAGATCTAATCAATAGAAGATGGGGGTAGGGATAGTGATGGAGCTTCAGCGGTTGATGATGTAGGGGATAATGTGTTGTCCTCCAATGATCCATGTAGCAGTAAGGATTTATCCTTCTCCTAGTTTCTCCTTTAGATCCATTTCTAGTGTGTGATTTCATGGCCAGAGGTTTATGTGAATGTCGGATTTGTGATCTATTTTCGTGAGGAGGAAGTATTTTACAAGGTGTTACTATTGCCGGGTCATACAGGCGGGCTCTGCTCGTACCACTGGTCGTTACGCTGGCTGGAGCCTCCTGGATGCAACCAATTCTTCCAGGTGCGAAGATAAATTCATAAAATGACTTTTATCACTTAAAAATGTCATATTACTGTGTAATCTGATAGTCTTAATTGATATGTTCATTAATGATTTAGTAAATTGGGAACCTGTTGGAACAAAGAAAAAAAGGTGCGTGCAAACGCGGTAAAATACTAAAAACCCTACTCTACTTATGCAAAAAACATTAAGTAAAAATTCTCACATTTTGGACTCATCAACTTCCCCCAAGCTAGACTCTTGCTCATCCCCGAGCAAGACGGTGACTTATGAACAAGATCATCATGTTTATGAGGCATGGGTCATTAAAATAAATGAGAAAAAATTGAGATAGGAGTATAATATCAGATGTGGATTTATATCGGGAGCTTTATCACACCTTTACACATCACATGACTTAGATGCTTCCACACATTTTTGTATTAATGCTATGATAAGAAGCTATTAGTGATTGAACATATTGTATAATCATAAAGTTAAAAATGGTTGAACACTTGATTTAGTAATTAAGATTCATGATCATATTTTTTTCTTTTCTCTTCTCTCTCTTTTAGAAGCTTGTACTCTTTCTTTTTCTTTTGATATTTTTCTTCATAGCGAATCTTTTATCTTTTTCTTCTCTTTTTAGCATAGCTTTGTGATCATGCTTACTACTATGGATTTTATAATGCAAACTTGTGACTATAACATGCTACCAAGATTTTACTTCTCATAATTTAATCAATACTTTTATTGGTGTGAAAGACCCTAAAATCATAATAGTTGTACAAGTATCATAACACTCAACCTAGTCCAATCATCTAATATAGTAAACATGAATCAAAATATAACTTCGAATATCATAAAGTCTCGAAACTCAATGGATATAATTCTTCTCTTGAACAAGGGGAATTGAAGTTGATGCAACTAATGTAAAAGCTCTTGAATAAAATCTAAATGCATGCAGAAAAGTAAACATGCTAAAAATGTAAGATAGATTACAAGGTGTTATAGATATCCCGCAAGCTTGGGATCAAGCCGACAGGATCAAATAGTCCTTATTGGTACCTATTCCTTCTTTGGGGGTGAAGAAATCATCATCTTCTTCCTCCTCATATGCTTTGAGGCTTCAAGCATGAGCAATACACGCGAATCGAGTGGACAACTCCGTGATATGAGCATGTTGTTCTTTGATTATTTTTCCTAGGGTCTTCCTGTCATCGGCCATCTCCATAATGATTTTGGTCAAGAGTTGAACTCTACCATCGATGTCATCGACTCTTTTTTTGAGGTATTTGCCCATCAACCAGTAGGAGTCAACTCCTTCCCCAATAGTCACAACGCAAGATTTGGAAATATTTTCAAGGTTTTCAATCTTTTCCTAATCTCATCCCGTTTTGCTTCTTTGTGAGAAGATTTGAGATAATATCTGCAAAGGTCTATAGGGGTTGAGTGGGGGTTCTTAATGGTTCCTCCTTTGTTCCATGTGTCGAAGCATCTCCAACTTGCGCAGAAACATGCCCTCCTAGTTGGGGAGTGTAACCACTTGAGTTTATTTTCTTGTTGAGGTAGACTAAGAATCTCCCTCAAACTCCCTTCTTCCGTCTTGAGCACCAGGTTCTTCGCCCTTCTTGGTCTAGTTCTGCTTGATATGAAAATGCTGCATAGCTCTTGAACGAGCAAGTGATATCTAAGATGCCATAAAAAGCAGAGAAAGATAAACCCTAGACCTGAAGGGTGAAAGCAAAGGAATAAGAAAAAAAGAAAGTAAAATAAAAATAAAAATAAAACCTAATTAATAAGGGTTTGAAGTTGGTCGCGGGTAACAGTACCGCGGGCCCCATTCGTATGGTGCGCTCGTACCGGCATCGAACCGACTATTATATATTTTAATACAAACAGATAGAATCGGTAATGGATGTAGGGAATGTAACGACCAGCCGTACGGGCGCACACGCCCGTACCACATGGTCGTACTGTAATACCGGAAACTAACTCAGGAATAATGGCAGCATAACAATCATTCGTACGGTCGCATGCGTCCGTCCATACCGCCCGACTGTATCAAACATAGGATAAATGAAAATAAACAAAGGGGAACGTCGAGCGTATAACGACCATTAGTATGGACACGTCCGCCCATACGGTCTGCTCGTATCATGTCGAAAATAGATCGAAAATATTCAGAAAAATAAGAAGAAAACGAAAAACTCAATGGACAAACCAAAAAAGTTACCAGGAGTGCAAAAACAAGGTGACTAGGATCTTGTTACCTTATTTTGTTTGATGTATTCCTCGTCCGTGATTAAGGAAACTAGCTCCGCTGTGTCCACTTCCCGAGTTCTATAATGCTTTAAATGTTGTCCATTAACAATCCATGAGGAGGAAGAAGGGGTAGTGTTTTTCAATTTTACCGCCCCAGAGGGTTATGCTTCTTCTACTTCATAAGGTCTTTCCACTTGGATTTGAGTTTTCCTACAAAAATCTTAAGCCTAAAGTTGTAGAAGAAAGACTTTATCCCCAGATTTAAACTCCTTATTTTCTATTTTCCTATAATGCCATTTATAAATTTTTTCCTTGAATATTCTTACATTTTCATAAGCCTCGTTTCTGAGCTCATCTAAAGCATGAATATCTAAGAGGCATTTTCCCCCTATGGTCTTAAAATCAGAATTCATAGTTTTAATAGCCCAAAAAGCTTTGTGTTCTAATTCTAACATGAGATGAAAAGCTTTACAGTATACAATTTTATATGGTGTCATTCTCATTGGATTATGGTACGTGGTACAATATGCCCATAATGTGTCATTGAGCTTCATATCCCAATCATTTCTTGACTTATTCACCATCTTATGAAGTATGACCTTGACTTCCCGGTTAGATAAATCCACCTACCCACTAGTTTGTAGGTGATAGGGAGAGGCTACACGATGATAAACTCCATATTTTTGAAGTATATTCCTAAAAGTACCTTTCATGAAATGAGTTCCACCATCAGTAATTAATAAGCGGGGAACTCCAAACCCTAGAAAAATAATGTCTTTGATCATCTTGATGGACGTCGCCGCATCTGCATGAGAAGTGGGTATAGCTTCCACCCACTTAGTGACATAATCAACATCAACAAGAATATGAGTATAACCATTAGAGGGGACAAAGGGTTCCATGAAATCCATCCCCAAACATCAAAAGGTTCTATTACGAGATTATATTTCATAGACATCTCTTGTCTTTTTACAATGTTACTCATACGTTGGCAAGCATCACAATTTCTAACATAATCATGAGCATCTTTAATTTGTGTAGGCTGGTAAAATCCTGATTGTAAGACTTTGGCAGTTGTACGGTCACCAGTGTGATGTCCTCCATCAGGACTATCATGTCAGGACTTAAGAATAGCTTTCATCTTGTGGTTAGGCACACACTTTCTAATTATCCCATCAATGCCTATATAAGTAAGTATCGTCCCAAAATTAGTATTTTAAATCATTAAAGAATTTCCTTCTTTGATGGTAACTCATTCCTTTTGTTATAAACTTCCATACAAGGAAATTAGCATAGTCTACAAACCAAGGATCATGTGGTACTATAGTGGCAAGATACTCACCTGGCATAAATTCATTAATAGGAGTTGGATCCTCCATAATACCCTCCATTCGTGATAAATGTTTGGCAACCGGATTATCCTTACCTTTCCTATCAATTATTTGTAAGTCATATTCTTGTAGTAACAAGACCCATTTAATTAGGCGGGGTTTTGCATCCTTCTTAGCTAAGAGATGTCTTCAATCTTGATGGTCTGTATGAACCATTACTTTTGAATTAATAATGTAATGCCTAAACTTATCACAAGTAAAGTCTACAACTAAGAATTATTTTTTAGTTGTTGCATAATTTCTTTGATCTTCATTAAGAGTTCGACTAGCATATTGGATAACATTCAAACTAAGCCCATCCCATTGTCCTAAAACAGCTCCTGTAGCATATTCACTAGCATCACACATGATCTCAAAAGGTTCCTCCCAATTAGGTGGTTAAACACTAGAGCAGAAACTAAATCTTTTTTCAGTTTCTCAAAAGAATCGATACAGTTCCTATCAAATGTGAAGAGGGTATCTTTATCCAAGACATAAGTTAAGGGAGTGGCTGATACGTCATAAATATATCTATAATTTTTATGCTCCATGCTTGTTTTGTATCAACTTTCTTATGTTTTGTCTACACTTTGAGGCATTTTTATACATTTTCTAGAACTAGCCTATTGACTAGATGCCGTAGTGCCAGTTGCCTCTTTTATTCTATTTTTGGTTTCAGAAAAGCTAGTAAAGAAATATTCTTGGAATTGGACGGAACAAAACCCAAAGTCAATATTTTACTGGAGCAAAGACGGAGTCCAGAGGGGGGACGAAGAGGCACCACATGGCGGCCGCACCACCCCCTGGTGTGCGCCCACCCTAGGCCGCACCAGGGCATGATGTGGCCCCTGGCCCTCAACCGACCTCGCCCCTTCGCCTATATAAATACCCCGATGCAGAAACCCTAAACACCGATCAGAAATCCACGAAACAGTCCATAGCCGCTGCCACCATCGTCCCTAGATCAGGGGGATCCGAAGCTCTTCCCGGCACACTACCGGAGGGGAGAGATCATACCGGAGGCCTTCTTCATCACCATGCCAGCCTCCGGAGTGTTGCGTGAGTAGTTCACCCTTGGACTATGGGTCCATATAGTATCTAGATGGTAGTTTCTCCTCCTTTGTGCTATCATGTTTAGATCTTGTGAGCTCCTTTCATGATCAAGATCATCTTTTTGTAATCATACATGTTGTGTTTGCGGGGATCCGATGGATGTTGAGATAGTACGTCAGATTGATTATTGATTCTATCATGTCTATGTTATTTGTGATCATGCATGCTCTCCGTTGCTAGTAGATACTTTGGCCAAGTAGATTCTTTTAACTCCAAGAGGGAGTATTTATGCTCGATAGTGGGTTCATGCCTCTAGTAATCTGGGAGAGTGACAGAAACTTCTAAGGTTGTAGATGTGCTATTACTACTAGGGAGAAAACAACAATCCTTTGTCCATGGGGCAATTGTATTTTTTACTTTACACACTTTGCTTAATGCAATTATCTGTTCCTTACAACTTAATACTGGAAGTGGTTCGGATGATAACCTAAAGGTGGATTATTAGTCATAGATGCAGTTGGATTATGGTCTATGTATTATGTTGTAATGCCCAATCAAATCTCGTAGAGATCAAGATGTCTAGTATATGCATTATTATGCATTCTCAATCTGTCAATTGCCCCGCTGCAATTTGTTCACCCAGCATGCTATTTGACTTATGGAGAACACCTCTAGTGAACTGTGTACCCCGGTCGATTCCTTACCATTGATATTCCATCTACTGTTTACCGTTTACTTTCTACAAGCAATTACTATATTCCACACCATATGTTTAATCCTTTGTTTTCAGCAAACCGATGAGATTGACAACCTCACTGTAAGTTGGGGCAAAGTATTGTGGATTGTGTTGTGCAGGTTTCAAGTTGCTAGCAACACCTTGGAGTTGTTTACTTACTCCTACTGGTTCGATAACCTTGGTTTCATAACTGAGGGAAACTTGCTGCTATGCTCATCATACCTTCCTCTTGGGGTTCCCATCGAGCTCTACATATCTGAGCCATCAAGCACTTTTCTGGCGCCATTGCCGGGGAGATAACGACAGCTTCAATCTCTTCCTCCTTGTCAATCACTTTTTAGGGAGAAAGAATATTCTTGCAAGGGGAGTCTCTCACAACCAATATCTTTACTTTGTTTTTATTTTGCTTTGTTTTGCTTGTTTATTTTTTCCAAAAACACAAAAAATTTAGTTGTACCAGTTTGTTTATTTTTATCAAAAACACAAAAATTTAGTTCTTTCTTTAGTTGTTACCTCATTCTTAGCTCACTATGTTGATCCCTAAGTTCACCCTGAAAGACCTTTCAATAGGCAGTGGCTCTATCATTGGGAAAGATAATATTGAAGAATTCTTTAATCATGTTAGCAAGCATGAGGATATTGAGGATAGATCCTTAGCAGAACTTGCTCCAAATTATGAAATTACTGTAGCTTCTTTAGTTCACATGTTGGAGGCTAGGTTTGTTAACATTAACCCCATTATGCAAGTAATGTTTCTTAAGCTTAAATATGTTGAGGATACTGAAAAGAGATATTTTATTATGGAAACTTTGCTAAAAGAATTCAATGGTGTTGCTAAAGAAAGCTAGAAAGGTCTTTGATCTTTTTTATATGCTAGGCTCATGTGTAGATGTTTTGGGAACACTAGAAAAGTTGGACAAAACCAAACCCAAAAATGGAGAGGAAATTAAAATACCAATACCCTTTAAACTTTTAGGAATGCATGAAGCCTTAGAAAAGAATTTTGATTGGATTGTTCCTGAAAACCCTTTTGATGAAAATAGTGAACCCAAGAGTATTGAGAGGGGATCTTCTAGAACTTATTTGGATGAGATACCTTGCCTCGTTGAAGAAATTTCTGGTATTGATCTTAATGCTTCTTCATTCTAAAATACTTGATTTTTGCTTTCTATGCCTAGCTGAAAGGCGTTAAAGAAAAGCACTATTGGGAGATAACCCAAATTTATTTCAATACATTTTTTCTTTTGTTGAGTCTTGGAAGTTATTGCCTCTATAATAACCTCTCATTATCCTTTTTGTGTGGTTTTTGTGCCAAGAATAACCTCTAATGAGAGAGAAGTAAGATTTGGGGAAGTTGCTATCCTGAAACAGATTTTCGTGCTTCACTGTAAAAAATCCTGAAAAATCCCAGTACGTCGGATTGAGCTGTAATTTGCTGTGCATATTCCCCAGGTTATTATCTAACTTTCGTTAGTTTAGCACTTTTTCGATTTGAGCAACAGAAGGTCTTCGAAAAAATCGGTCTTTACCTGCTAGTCTGTTTTCACAGATTTCTGCCATTATTTGCATTTGCCTCTTAATCGGTTTCTTTTGAATTATCTTTGACCACTTGAGATTTTTAAATTAATTGCTACAGTAGCTTGTGTTTTAATGGAAGTTTTACTTGTGTTGAAACTAAACCCAAAGGCTTATTATCTTGAATACACTAATGTTGCTAATGAAGAATTGTGTGAAGTTCTGTATGAAGGAAATTTTCAAGTGTATGGGAAGAATGATGTGATGAGTTGAAGAATGGACAAAAGCTCAAGCTTGGGGATGCCACCCTGATGGCTCCCAATACTTGTCGTGGAACGCTTCGTTGGAAACCCCAAGAGCAAGGTATGAAGCAACACAACAGCAAAGTTCCCAGTAATAAACCGAGGTTATCGAACCAGAAGAAGGAAGAAAATGTCACACAGGTGTTGCTGGCAACGTGGAGACCTGCACAACACAAACTCAAGACTTTCCCCAACGAATCAGTGAGGTTTTCAAGTTCACCGGTTTGCTGTAACAAAGGATTAAATGTATGGTGTGGAAGGTAATGGTTTGCAGTAAGTAAACAAGTAACAGTGGAAGATGTATCAATGGCAAAGATTGGACCGGGGTCCATATTTCACTAGAGGTGCTCTCCTTAAATAAACAACATGGCATGAAGGGTAAACAAATTACAGCGGGGCAATTGACAGGAACTGAGCAAGGCATAACAATGCAATTACTAGATTGAAAGATCCTATGAAGTTGATTGGGCAATACAACAATATACATAGACCGTAATCCAACTGCATCTATGACTAGAAGTCCACCTTCAGGTTATCATCCGAACCCCCTCCAGTATTAAGTTGCAAGCAACAGACAACTGCTTTAAGCAAAGTGTGTAAGGTAAACAATCCACATGTTCTATGAACAAGAGACCGTTGTTTTGTCCCTAGTATCAACAACACATCTACAACCAAAGAGATTTCTATCACTTCCCTTGGAAACTAGAGGCATGAACCAACTATCGAGCACAAATACTCCCTCTTGGAGTCACTAGCAACTACTTGGCCAAGATAACCACTAGCAACGGAGAGCATGCAAGATCACAAACAACACATACATGATAGAATCATAAAGATAGAACCATTAATCAAACCAACATAATAATCTCAATATCCATCGGATCCCCACAAACACAACATGCATGATTACAAATAGATTAGATCTTGATCATGAATGGATCTCACAAAATCTATACTTGAAAGCACAAGGAGGAGATACAACCATCTAGCTACTAATGGACCCATAGTTGTAACACCCTCGCCTGATAAGGTTGAGTTCATGTGTATAGTGCCAATCCATGGATCGGTTCACTGGCACACACAGTAGAAAATGATACCAAATATAACTGTGCATCATAAATACAATGAATTTGATCCAGAATTTACATTATCTATTCAAGTACACAGCGGAAAATGAATACAAGGTAGATCTCCATCCTTCAAATGTGCCACAGGCGAACAATTGTTGAGTGGAGTCTCGCGACCTATGAATGATCACTCAGATACGATATAACCTGCAACATGAAACGTTGCAGCCACGAATGGTCAATACATTGAATGTATGGCAAGTAGGCTAAAGTGGTTAACAACAGATCTATCAACTACATGCTTATTTGGCCAAGTGGAGTTCAGGCTCATTTGCATAAAGCAACAGTTTTATCCTAATATTTGTAACAAAGTAGTTTTCCAATACGATAAATAGGACACTCTGGTTCACTCCCAGGTGCTCCTACCCAATTATGTTCACCCAACAAGTTTTAAGTAATTAAGAAATAAGGATGAGTGAGAAATATCATAGCATCAGTATCAGGTCGCTCAAATTGTCCATAACCGGGGACACGGCTAATCGATTAGTTTATACACCCTGCAGGGGTTAGTACACTTTACCCATGTGACTTGGCCAGCCCAGCTCATACCACCACTCTCATATTGGGTGATGATAGGGAGAAGTCCAAGAAGGAACCGTTCGGGAAGTAGCTCCCCAATCCCGACGCGCACCGGTCCAACCTACACTATCTACATCTCTGGATACGCGGGTTCGAGTTACCACAACCTATTGAGTTCAACCAACCGCCCATTTCATTATTGGCACATGGTTGCACACGAAAGCTTCCAAACAAAGAAACCAATCCTTTCTCAGTGTCCTGGGTGGCATTCCCCACCATAAATACACTCGATGACCCAATCAATGCCATTCCGCCCAGGTGGTTCATTAAAACATATTGGTTTGTCATTTAGCAAAACATAAGCCTTTCATAACATATAACTTTTCATGATGTGATTCCCTTCCTCGTCTAAATAGCATAGCTAAGCAATCTACCAAAACGATGGCTCATAAACAAGGAATACTAGGGAATAATATGGGATATAGCATAGCATATACACATCAATTCCTACAGATGCAATTCTACGAAAACATCTGCAATGCATAGGAAAACAATAGGACATTTATGACCAAGATAGCACCACTTGCCTTTGTTGTAGATGTAGTCGATTAGATAATCCTCACAATTATAATGGCCTCTTTCGTAATAACCACAATACTTGCAATCATAGTAGTTGCAATCATAGTAGTTGCACTCCTCGCAATCTAACGTTTGAAGCAAACACAACAAACACCATTCAAAACATTGCAAACATACAACAGTGCAACATTACAAGAAAACAATGATGAACAAATGCATGCATGATGATTTAATGAGTCACAATGGTTGCATTTAGTGTTCTGAACATAGTTAGATTACATGATGCATGTGGAAAGTCATTTAATGCACTAAAGCTTTTATTACTAAAGTTGTATCGATTTAATATGGTGTATACCACTTTAATTGAACTAAATATGTTTATGTCATATTAAATTGTGAACTAGATGCTACTGGATAGAGGTAATGCAATTTAGAGACAGTGGCAATTTGAATCACCTAAAAAGGAGTTATAGATATTTCCTTATGATTAAAACACTATTTCAATGGGTTTAAATATTTCTGTATGAATTTCTACTTTAACAGTACCAAATAATTTGTCATGCAATTTCTCTGTATATATATTGTCAATACAAAACCTTAGCACTTGGATTCACCCTAATCGGAGTTATAGATCCTTTTGTATGATTTAAATAGTGTTTAATGGTTTTAAATGATTCATATAGTTTCTGTTGTCTAAAAATCAAACTAGAATTATATGTGTAATCTCCACGGAATTGTGATTTTAGGGACATATTATTTGTAATTTTATGAATAGTATTTATTTTCTTATAAATTTATTACTCTAAATAGGCCATTAAACGATTTAAATCTTCACGGAAAAACCTTACAGTAAAATGCTGAACTAATTGCATATTGATGATCTACATGGAACCATCTTTCCATCGGTATATCATTTATATTTTTTTGACAAGCAATTAATTTACTATGAATTTAATGATTTTTAAAGCCATTAAAACTAATTAAATAGCTACGGGTTAAATAATCTGCAAAGGCTAGTTCCAACCAGATATTATTAAAGTACATTACAGTAGCTTCAATTTGATATATTATTCATATTTTTCGGAGTTACAAATATTTTCTTATGAATTTATTAACCTAAAAGACTATTAAAACTAATTAAATTACTGCAGTAACCATGTACAGTAAAATTTGGATATATTCTGATAAGATGATTCTACGTAAAATTATCTTCAATTTGATATATTATACGCAATTTTTGGACGTGGTATGAATTTTACAAGTTAGATCTATAATGTGCAATTTTAAATTCGAACGGAATATTCCAGGGAATATTCCGCTGACTAGACAGGTTGACTTTGCATGCTGACTGGGACTAGATGTTGACCTTACGTTGACGTGGCGTTTATGAGGAAGATGACCGGGATGACGACATGGCACGCACCGGTTTGATTGGATCTCGACCGTCTGGATAGGATCCGGTGGATAGAAGAAGAGATTGACCCGATTTTGGCTCAGAATAGACAAGAAGTAGATCTGTGTTAGAGAGATAAATTCGTAGGTCAAATTGAAAAACTCAGAACATGAAAGTTGTGAGGAATCATTATTCCTACCTTTTCACCAAAGGAATTTGGATTTGAAGAAACGAGCGCGAGTACATCTTGGATTTATACCGTAAGATCTGAAATATTGCGATACGAAATTCTCCGGCTGTGGTGGATGAAAAGAGGTGAGGTTTGTCGGGATTGAAAGATTTCAATGATCCCTACAACTTTAGTTTTTTGACCGAAGGCAAACGACGAAGTCTAGATGGGTTAAAAAGCAAAATAAGATTCGGGCATGTGTAGATTCGGGATTTCGAGGAAAGAAACTCGTACAGCTGTGGCTCCACGAGTTTATTTGGAGGTTTAGGATGGTTTAGAGATAGGCCTTGGAGTAGGGAACAAGTAGAAACAAACGGAAGTCGATTCGGAGTTGTAGATAAAAAGTTATAGCAGTTTGAGTAGAGATAGGTTCGTTAAAAACTGATTCGCACGCATTTTAAAGCAACTAGATCGATCCTTTCCTGTAGGTATAGGTGGCTGGCTCGGTGCTTGCTGGGCCGCCGGCTGGCTCGGCCGCCCATTTGTTTTTTTCTTTTTCTTTTTCTATTTACTTGTTTCCCCATATCTTTTGAATGCGAACTCCAAATGACACGATTCTTGTTTCTAAATTTTTCTAAAATCGAATAGATCATTATAGGATCAAATTTATAATGTTTTTACTAGTTTTAAAGTAGTGGATTTATAAATCCTTGTATATTCCATTTTATTTATATCTTTATGTGTTTGTATTTGTACCATAACTTTTTCATACTAGCTCCAAATAAGCTCAATTTTGTTTCTAAAATTTTGTAATATTAATTGGATCTTTTTAGGCTATAATTTAGCAATAATCGCTGTCTTAGCAATAGTGGGTTTTATAAAGTCAATTTAATTCCTTTAGGAACATTTGGGCAAATCAACTATAGGATTTAGATACCAGGATTTGGATTTAGTTTGTGAGAACTTTGCATGGATGTAATGAAATGCTTATGAATGCTTCATGATTTTTATTTTGAAATATTGCACACCAATTCTACAATCCATAATCAATCCATGCCCTTTTGCCTATATGGCTACTTAGGTCATAACAAAAAAATATAAGATTTTGAATTCAAGGTTGAGAGGATTTTCTATTCAAAAAGTTTCTTCTCATTGAGAATTTTCAACATAGTCAAACAATCAATCAAACTTATTTATTTATTTTACATTCCAAAATTAGGAGAATTTTGGGATGTGACAGACTACCACCCTTAAAATAAATCTCGTCCCGAGATTTGGGAAGGCTAGAAAGAACGAAAGAAAGGTTCGGGATCCATTAGGATGCTACCACCCTTAAAAGAAGTCTGACTAGATCACTTCTTCAGGGTTCACTTGGCTCAATTGGTTTTCATTGCGCAGCCTAATTCCATGATTGATAGTTTCTGAGGAATCACTTCTTAAACTAGGGAAACTCTCATGGTGGGCAATTAGGAAACGTTTACTTCACGGTACCCATTAATCATGGTTGAGATTCATCCTTACCATACATTCCTATGCTTAGCAATGGATGCTTTTAGAAGGGTGTAACAATATACCATTCTAGGGTTTAGGCTCAACGTCGATTCTCTGCTAAGGTTGAAAAGGGCACTCAAGATTCGCAAATCCAACAGTACAAGAGCGAATAATAAGAGTAGTAGGAATGGTGATCAATCCATCCTGCACCCAAATCATTACCCTGTATGAGGATAGGTGAATCATGTTTTTCTATCACTCGGGCATTCTCACTTGCCTTGAAGAATGTTTCCATGGGCACGAACTAATGCTCTATGTAGACTCCCATGTATTCAATCAACAAAGGTACTACTAAAACTAAACTATCGATACTTTAACTTTCAGGTTGCGTAATCTACTACATAACATCATTTCAACACTTCATACTGCCACATTTTTTCCATTAGGTGAAGCATTCTCCTTCCTAAATGCATTGTGTGGTCAAACCTTACACTTAACACATCATTATATCTCCCAGGGTTCAAGATAGGGAAGAATAGATTCTATAGGAAAGAAACGACTAAGAAAATAATCCTACCCATAACTATAAAAAGCAATCAATGTCACAAACAAGCAAACAATCATAAGGAATCAACACACAAGTAAACACTTGTATAATAACATTACAGGGGTCTAAGTATAGCGGTATATAACCACAAAATAGTTTGAAAGCATTGGGAACAATACTAGAGTAAAATAGAGCAACATATAGGCAACAAACAAAATCTGTCAAAACGGTACAGAAGGTTTCACGAATTTTTCTGACTGACCTAAACTCGTCAGGAATTTTAGACAATTTTTGTGCATATACTACAGGTAATTACGCTCCAAATACTATGTTTTCAAATTTTTCTGAGTTGCCAATAAAATATGAAAAATCGCGCGGTACAACAGGTCAGGCAGAAAACTGCAGCAGTAATCCCACGAATTTCAATCAATTCACACCATTAAAATAATTTTAAAACCACACGAAAACTCCAGCAACTTTAGAGTTTCAAAAAACAGATCCTAAACAAGGCATCACACGATATGGTTCAGTACAAACAAGAAAGCAACCTATATTGTCATACCATATAAGTTGGTAAGAACAATATGCTAACACGATAGCGATGATCTCCTAAAGAGATAAAATATGGTGGTCCAGACCTACCCAAACTTGGTGAGATGTTAAATTATGTCATGTTATTTGTTCTTTACTTGTAGGCCAAATCTCATATAGGTATCATAAGAATGGACAACTATAAATATTTGAATAGGAAGAGGTTCTAGAAAAGATAGATAAGAAATATAAGAACTCTAGTAAGTAGAAAATATGATAGTTCTCCTAATAGAGGTCTTCTATTACTAATCCATTTCTAAGGTCACGATACTACAGTCAACACACAGCTCTGATACCATCTTGTAACACCCTCGCCTGATAAGGCTGAGTTCATGTGTATAGTGCCAATCCCTGGATCGGTTCACTGGCACACACAGTACAAAATGATACCAAATATAACTGTGCATCATAAATACAACGAATATGATCCAGAATTTACATTATCTATTCAAGTACACAGCGGAAAACGAATACAAGGTAGATCTCCATCCTTCAAATGTGCCACATGCGAACAATTTTTGAGTGGAGTCTCGCGACCTATAAACGATCACTCAGATACGATATAACCTGCAACATGAAACGTTGCAGCCACGAATGGTCAATACATTGAATGTATGGCAAGTAGGCTAAAGTGGTTAACAACAGATCTATCAACTACATGCTTATTTGGCCAAGTGGAGTTCAGGCTCATTTGCATAAAGCAACAGTTTTATCCTAACATTTGTAACAAAGTAGTTTTCCAATACGATAAATAGGACACTCTGGTTCACTCCCAGGTGCTCCTACCCAATTATGTTCACCCAACAAGTTTTAAGTAATTAAGAAATAAGGACGAGTGAGAAATATCATAGCATCAGTATCAGGTCGCTCAAATTGTCCATAACCGGGGACACGGCTAATCGATTAGTTTATACACCCTGCAGGGGTTAGTACACTTTACCCATGTGACTTGGCCAGCCCAGCTCGTACCACCACTCTCATATTGGGTGATGATAGGGAGAAGTCCAAGAAGGAACCGTTCGGGAAGTAGCTCCCCAATCCCGACGCGCACCGGTCCAACCTACACTATCTACATCTCTGGATACGCGGGTTCGAGTTACCACAACCTATTAAGTTCAACCAACCGCCCATTTCATTATTGGCACATGGTTGCACACGAAAGCTTCCAAACAAAGAAACCAATCCTTCCTCAGTGTCCTGGGCGGCATTCCCCACCATAAATACACTCGATGACCCAATCAATGCCTTTCCGCCCAGGTGGTTCATTAAAACATATTGGTTTGTCATTTAGCAAAACATAAGCCTTTCATAACATATAACTTTTCATGATGTAATTCCCTTCCTCGTCTAAATAACATAGCTAAGCAATCTACCAAAACGATGGCTCATAAACAAGGAATACTAGGGAATAATATGGGATATAGCATAGCATATACACATCAATTCCTACAGATGCAATTCTACAAAAACATCTGCAATGCATAGGAAAACAATAGGACATTTATGACCAAGATAGCACCACTTGCCTTTGTTGTAGATGTAGTCGATTAGATAATCCTCACAATTATAATGGCCTCTTTCGTAATAACCACAATACTTGCAATCATAGTAGTTGCAATCATAGTAGTTGCACTCCTCGCAATCTAACGTTTGAAGCAAACACAACAAACACCATTCAAAACGTTGCAAACATACAACAGTGCAACATTACAAGAAAACAATGATGAACAAATGCATGCATGATGATTTAATGAGTCACAATGGTTGCATTTAGTGTTCTGAACATAGTTAGATTACATGATGCATGTGGAAAGTCATTTAATGCACTAAAGCTTTTATTACTAAAGTTGTATCGATTTAATATGGTGTATACCACTTTAATTGAACTAAATATGTTTATGTCATATTAAATTGTGAACTAGATGCTACTGGATAGAGGTAATGCAATTTAGAGACAGTGGCAATTTGAATCACCTAAAAAGGAGTTATAGATATTTCCTTATGATTAAAACACTATTTCAATGGGTTTAAATATTTCTGTATGAATTTCTACTTTAACAGTACCAAATAATTTGTCATGCAATTTCTCTGTATATATATTGTCAATACAAAACCTTAGCACTTGGATTCACCCTAATCGGAGTTATAGATCCTTTTGTATGATTTAAATAGTGTTTAATGGTTTTAAATGATTCATATAGTTTCTGTTGTCTAAAAATCAAACTAGAATTATATGTGTAATCTCCACGGAATTGTGATTTTAGGGACATATTATTTGTAATTTTCTGAATAGTATTTATTTTCTTATGAATTTATTACTCTAAATAGGCCATTAAACGATTTAAATCTTCACGGAAAAACCTTACAGTAAAATGCTGAACTAATTGCATATTGATGATCTACATGGAACCAGCTTTCCATCGGTATATCATTTATATTTTTGTGACAAGCAATTAATTTACTATGAATTTAATGATTTTTAAAGCCATTAAAACTAATTAAATAGCTACGGGTTAAATAATCTGCAAAGGCTAGATCCAACCAGATATTATTAAAGTACATTACAGTAGCTTCAATTTGATATATTATTCATATTTTTCGGAGTTACAGATATTTTCTTATGAATTTATTAACCTAAAAGACCATTAAAACTAATTAAATTACTGCAGTAACCACGTACAATAAAATTTGGATCTATTCTGACAATATGATTCTACGTAAAATTATCTTCAATTTGATATATTATACGCAATTTTTGGACATGGTATGAATTTCTAATGAATTTACAAGTTAGATCTATAATGTGCAATTTTAAATTCCAACGGAATATTCCAGGGAATATTCCGCTGACTAGACATGTTGAGTTTGCATGCTGACTGGGACTAGATGTTGACCTTACGTTGACATGACGTTGATGAGGAAGATGACCGGGATGATGACATGGCACGCACCGGTTTGATTGGATCTCGACCATCTGGATAGGATCCGGTGGCTAGAAGAAGGATTGACCCGATTTTGGCTCATAATAGACAAGAAGTAGATCTGTGTTAGAGAGATAAATTCATAGGTCAAATTGAAAAACTCAGAACATGAAAGTTGTGGGGAATCATTATTCCTACCTTTTCACCAAAGGAATTTGGATTTGAAGAAACGAGCGCGAGTACATCTTGGATTTATACCGTAAGATCTGAAATATTGCGATACGAAATTCTCCGTCTATGGTGGATGAAAAGAGGTGAGGTTTATCGGGATTGAAAGATTTGAAGATCCTTACAACTTTCGTTTTTTGACCGAAGGCAAACGACGAAGTCTAGATGGGTTAAAAAGCGAAATAAGATTCGGGCATGTGTAGATTCGGGATTTCGAGGAAAGAAACTAGTACAGCTGTGGCTCCACGAGTTTATTTGGAGGTTTAGGATGGTTTAGAGATAGGCCTTGGAGTAGGGAACAAGTAGAAACAAACGGAAGTCGATTCGGAGTTGTAGATAAAAAGTTATAGCAGTTTGAGTAGAGATAAGTTCGTTAAAAACTGATTCGCACGCATTTTAAAGCAACTAGATCGATCCTTTCCTGTAGGTATACGTGGCTGGCTCGGTGCTTGCTGGGCCGCCGGCTGGCTCGGCCGGCCCATTTGTTTTTTTCTTTTTCTTTTTCTATTTACTTGTTTCCCCATATCTTTTGCATGCGAACTCCAAATGACACGATTCTTGTTTCTAAATTTTTCTAAAATCGAATAGATCATTATAGGATCAAATTTATAATGTTTTTACTAGTTTGAAAGTAGTGGATTTATAAATCCTTGTATATTCCATTTTATTTATATCTTTATGTGTTTGTATTTGTTCCATAACTTTTTCATACTAGCTCCAAATGAGCTCAATTTTGTTTCTAAAATTTTGTAATATTAATTGGATCTTTTTAGGCTATAATTTAGCAATAATCGCTGTCTTAGCAATAGTGGGTTTTATAAAGTCAATTTAATTCCTTTAGTAACATTTGGGCAAATCAACTATAGGATTTAGATACCAGGATTTGGATTTAGTTTGTGAGAACTTTGCATGGATGTAATGAAATGCTTATGAATGCTTCATGATTTTTATTTTGAAATATTGCACACCAATTCTACAATCCATAATCAATCCATGCCCTTTTTCCTATATGGCTACTTAGGTCATAACAAAAAAATATAAGATTTTGAATTCAAAGTTGAGAGGATTTTCTATTCAAAAAGTTTCTTCTCATTGAGAATTTTCAACATAGTCAAACAATCCATCAAACTTATTTATTTATTTCACATTCCAAAATTAGGAGAATTTTGGGATGTGACAGACTACCACCCTTAAAAGAAATCTCGTCCCGAGATTTGGGAAGGCTAGAAAGAACGAAAGAAAGGTTCGGGATCCATTAGGATGCTACCACCCTTAAAAGAAGTCTGACTAGATCACTTCTTCAGGGTTCACTTGGCTCAATTGGTTTTCATTGCACAGTCTAATTCCATGATTGATAGTTTCTGAGGAATCACTTCTTAAACTAGGGAAACTCTCATGGTGGGCAATTAGGAAACGTTTACTTCACGGTACCCATTAATCATGGTTGAGATTCATCCTTACCATACATTCATATGCTTAGCAATGGATGCTTTTAGAAGGGTGTAACAATATACCATTCTAGGGTTTAGGCTCAACGTCGACTCTCTGCTAAGGTTGAAAAGGGCACTCAAGATTCGCAAATCCAACAGTACAAGAGCGAATAATAAGAGTAGTAGGAATGGTGATCAATCCATCCTGCACCCAAATCATTACCCTGTATGAGGATAGGTGAATCACGTTTTTCTATCACTCGGGCATTCTCACTTGCCTTGAAGAATGTTTCCATGGGCACGAACTAATGCTCTATGTAGACTCCCATGTATTCAATCAACAAATCTACTACTAAAACTAAACTATCGATACTTCAACTTTCAGGTTGCGTAATCTACTACATAACATCATTTCAACACTTCATACTCCCACATTTTTTTCCATTAGGTGAAGCATTCTCCTTCCTAAATGCATTGTGTGGTCAAACCTTACACTTAACACATCATTATATCTCCCAGGGTTCAAGATAGGGAAGAATAGATTCTATAGGAAAGAAACGACTAAGAAAATAATCGTACCCATAACTATATAAAGCAATCAATGTCACAAACAAGCAAACAATCATAAGGAATCAACACACAAGCAAACACTTGTATAATAACATTACAGGGCTCTAAGTATAGCGGTATATAACCATAAAATAGTTTGAAAGCATTGGGAACAATACTAGAGTAAAATAGAGCAACATATAGGCAACAAACAAAATCTGTCAAAACGGTACAGAAGGTTTCACGAATTTTTCTGACCGACCTAAACTCGTCAGGAATTTTAGCCAATTTTTGTGCATATACTACAGGTAATTACGCTCCAAATTCTATGTTTTCATATTTTTCTGAGTTGCCAATAAAATATGAAAAATCGCGCGGTACAACAGGTCAGGCAGAAAACTGCAGCAGTAATCCCACGAATTTCAATCAATTCACACCATTAACAATCCATGAGGAGGAAGAAGGGGTAGTGTTTTTCAATTTTACCGCCCCAGAGGGTTATGCTTCTTCTACTTCATAAGGTCCTTTCCACTTGGATTTGAGTTTTCCTGCAATAATCTTAAGCCTAAAGTTGTAGAAGCAAGACTTTATCCCCAGATTTAAACTCCTTATTTTCTATTTTCCTATAATGCCATTTTTAAATTTTTTCCTTGAATATTCTTACATTTTCATAAGCCTCGTTTCTGAGCTCATCTAAAGCATGAATATCTAAGAGGCATTTTCCCCCTGCAGTCTTAAAATCAGAATTCATAGTTTTAATAGCCCAAAAAGCTTTGTGTTCTAATTCTAACATGAGATGAAAAGCTTTACAGTATACAATTTTATATGGTGTCATTCTCATTGGATTATGGTACGTGGTACAATATGCCCATAATGTGTCATTGAGCTTCATATCCCAATCATTTCTTGACTTATTCACCATCTTATGAAGTATGACCTTGACTTCCCGGTTAGATAAATCCACCTACCCACTAGTTTGTAGGTGATAGGGAGAGGCTACACGATGATAAACTCCATATTTTTGAAGTATATTCCTAAAAGTACCTTTCATGAAATGAGTTCCACCATCAGTAATTAATAAGCGGGGAACTCCAAACCCTAGAAAAATAATGTCTTTGATCATCTTGATGGACGTCGCCGCATCTGCATGAGAAGTGGGTATAGCTTCCACCCACTTAGTGACATAATCAACATCAACAAGAATATGAGTATAACCATTAGAGGGGACAAAGGGTTCCATGAAATCCATCCCCAAACATCAAAAGGTTCTATTACGAGATTATATTTCATAGACATCTCTTGTCTTTTTACAATGTTACTCATACGTTGGCAAGCATCACAATTTCTAACATAATCATGAGCATCTTTAATTTGTGTAGGCTGGTAAAATCCTGATTGTAAGACTTTGGCAGTTGTACGGTCACCAGTGTGATGTCCTCCATCAGGACTATCATGTCAGGACTTAAGAATAGCTTTCATCTTGTGGTTAGGCACACACTTTCTAATTATCCCATCAATGCCTATATAAGTAAGTATCGTCCCAAAATTAGTATTTTAAATCATTAAAGAATTTCCTTCTTTGATGGTAACTCATTCCTTTTGTTATAAACTTCCATACAAGGAAATTAGCATAGTCTACAAACCAAGGATCATGTGGTACTATAGTGGCAAGATACTCACCTGGCATAAATTCATTAATAGGAGTTGGATCCTCCATAATACCCTCCATTCGTGATAAATGTTTGGCAACCGGATTATCCTTACCTTTCCTATCAATTATTTGTAAGTCATATTCTTGTAGTAACAAGACCCATTTAATTAGGCGGGGTTTTGCATCCTTCTTAGCTAAGAGATGTCTTCAATCTTGATGGTCTGTATGAACCATTACTTTTGAATTAATAATGTAATGCCTAAACTTATCACAAGTAAAGTCTACAACTAAGAATTATTTTTTAGTTGTTGCATAATTTCTTTGATCTTCATTAAGAGTTCGACTAGCATATTGGATAACATTCAAACTAAGCCCATCCCATTGTCCTAAAACAGCTCCTGTAGCATATTCACTAGCATCACACATGATCTCAAAAGGTTCCTCCCAATTAGGTGGTTAAACACTAGAGCAGAAACTAAATCTTTTTTCAGTTTCTCAAAAGAATCGATACAGTTCCTATCAAATGTGAAGAGGGTATCTTTATCCAAGACATAACTTAAGGGAGTGGCTGATACGTCGTAAATATATCTATAATTTTTATGCTCCATGCTTGTTTTGTATCAACTTTCTTATGTTTTGTCTACACTTTGAGGCATTTTTATACATTTTCTAGAACTAGCCTATTGACAAGATGCCGTAGTGCCAGTTGCCTCTTTTATTCAATATTTGGTTTCAGAAAAGCTAGTAAAGAAATATTCTTGGAATTGGACGGAACAAAACCCAAAGTCAATATTTTACTGGAGCAAAGACGGAGTCCAGAGGGGGGACGAAGAGGCACCACAGGGCGGCCGCACCACCCCCTGGTGTGCGCCCACCCTAGGCCGCACCAGGGCATGGTGTGGCCCCTGGCCCTCAACCGACCTCGCCCCTTCGCCTATATAAATACCCCGATGCAGAAACCCTAAACACCGATCAGAAATCCACGAAACAGTCCATAGCCGCCGCCACCATCGTCCCTAGATCGGGGGGATCCGAAGCTCTTCCCGGCACACTACCGGAGGGGAGAGATCATACCGGAGGCCTTCTTCATCACCATGCCAGCCTCCGGAGTGATGCGTGAGTAGTTCACCCTTGGACTATGGGTCCATATAGTATCTAGATGGTAGTTTCTCCTCCTTTGTGCTATCATGTTTAGATCTTGTGAGCTCCTTTCATGATCAAGATCATCTTTTTGTAATCATACATGTTGTGTTTGCGGGGATCCGATGGATGTTGAGATAGTACGTCAGATTGATTATTGATTCTATCATGTCTATGTTATTTGTGATCATGCATGCTCTCCGTTGCTAGTAGATACTTTGGCCAAGTAGATTCTTGTAACTCCAAGAGGGAGTATTTATGCTCGATAGTGGGTTCATGCCTCTAGTAATCTGGGAGAGTGACAGAAACTTCTAAGGTTGTAGATGTGCTATTACTACTAGGGAGAAAACAACAATCCTTTGTCCATGGGGCAATTGTATTTTTTACTTTACACACTTTGCTTAATGCAATTATCTGTTCCTTACAACTTAATACTGGAAGTGGTTCGGATGATAACCTAAAGGTGGATTATTAGTCATAGATGCAGTTGGATTATGGTCTATGTATTATGTTGTAATGCCCAATCAAATCTCGTAGAGATCAAGATGTCTAGTATATGCATTATTATGCATTCTCAATCTGTCAATTGCCCCGCTGCAATTTGTTCACCCAGCATGCTATTTGACTTATGGAGAACACCTCTAGTGAACTGTGTACCCCGGTCGATTCCTTACCATTGATATTCCATCTACTGTTTACCGTTTACTTTCTACAAGCAATTACTATATTCCACACCATATGTTTAATCCTTTGTTTTCAGCAAACCGGTGAGATTGACAACCTCACTGTAAGTTGGGGCAAAGTATTGTGGATTGTGTTGTGCAGGTTTCAAGTTGCTAGCAACACCTTGGAGTTGTTTACTTACTCCTACTGGTTCGATAACCTTGGTTTCATAACTGAGGGAAACTTGCTGCTATGCTCATCATACCTTCCTCTTGGGGTTCCCATCGAGCTCTACATATCTGAGCCATCAAGCACTTTTCTGGCGCCATTGCCGGGGAGATAACGACAGCTTCAATCTCTTCCTCCTTGTCAATCACTTTTTAGGGAGAAAGAATATTCTTGCAAGGGGAGTCTCTCACAACCAATATCTTTACTTTGTTTTTATTTTGCTTTGTTTTGCTTGTTTATTTTTTCCAAAAACACAAAAAATTTAGTTGTACCAGTTTGTTTATTTTTATCAAAAACACAAAAATTTAGTTCTTTCTTTAGTTGTTACCTCATTCTTAGCTCACTATGTTGATCCCTAAGTTCACCCTGAAAGACCTTTCAATAGGCAGTGGCTCTATCATTGGGAAAGATAATATTGAAGAATTCTTTAATCATGTTAGCAAGCATGAGGATATTGAGGATAGATCCTTAGCAGAACTTGCTCCAAATTATGAAATTACTGTAGCTTCTTTAGTTCACATGTTGGAGGCTAGGTTTGTTAACCTTAACCCCATTATGCAAGTAATGTTTCTTAAGCTTAAATATGTTGAGGATACTGAAAAGAGAGATTTTATTATGGAAACTTTGCTAAAAGAATTCAATGGTGTTGCTAAAGAAAGGTAGAAAGGTCTTTGATCTTTTTTATATGCTAGGCTCATGTGTAGATGTTTTGGGAACACTAGAAAAGTTGGACAAAACCAAACCCAAAAATGGAGAGGAAATTAAAATACCAATACCCTTTAAACTTTTAGGAATGCATGAAGCCTTAGAAAAGAATTTTGATTGGATTGTTCCTGAAAACCCTTTTGATGAAAATAGTGAACCCAAGAGTATTGAGAGGGGATCTTCTAGAACTTATTTGGATGAGATACCTTGCCTCGTTGAAGAAATTTCTGGTATTGATCTTAATGCTTCTTCATTCTAAAATACTTGATTTTTGCTTTCTATGCCTAGCTGAAAGGCGTTAAAGAAAAGCACTATTGGGAGATAACCCAAATTTATTTCAATACATTTTTTCTTTTGTTGAGTCTTGGAAGTTATTGCCTCTATAATAACCTCTCATTATCCTTTTTGTGTGGTTTTTGTGCCAAGAATAACCTCTAATGAGAGAGAAGTAAGATTTGGGGAAGTTGCTATCCTGAAACAGATTTTCGTGCTTCACTGTAAAAAATCCTGAAAAATCCCAGTACGTCGGATTGAGCTGTAATTTGCTGTGCATATTCCCCAGGTTATTATCTAACTTTCGTTAGTTTAGCACTTTTTCGATTTGAGCAACAGAAGGTCTTCGAAAAAATCGGTCTTTACCTGCTAGTCTGTTTTCACAGATTTCTGCCATTATTTGCATTTGCCTCTTAATCGGCTTCTTTTGAATTATCTTTGACCACTTGAGATTTTTAAAGTAATTGCTACAGTAGCTTGTGTTTTAATGGAAGTTTTACTTGTGTTGAAACTAAACCCAAAGGCTTATTATCTTGAATACACTAATGTTGCTAATGAAGAATTGTGTGAAGTTCTGTATGAAGGAAATTTTCAAGTGTATGGGAAGAATGATGTGATGAGTTGAAGAATGGACAAAACCTCAAGCTTGGGGATGCCACCCTGATGGCTCCCAATACTTGTCGTGGAACGCTTCGTTGGAAACCCCAAGAGCAAGGTATGAAGCAACACAACAGCAAATTTCCCAGTAAGAAACCGAGGTTATCGAACCAGAAGAAGGAAGAAAATGTCACACAGGTGTTGCTGGCAACGTGGAGACCTGCACAACACAAACTCAAGACTTTTCACCAACGAATCAGTGAGGTTTTCAATTTCACCGGTTTGCTGTAACAAAGGATTAAATGTATGGTGTGGAAGGTAATGGTTTGCAGTAAGTAAACAAGTAACAGTGGAAGATGTATCAATGGCAAAGATTGGACCGGGGTCCATATTTCACTAGAGGTGCTCTCCTTAAATAAAGAACATGGCATGAAGGGTAAACAAATTACAGCGGGGCAATTGACAGGAACTGAGCAAGGCATAATAATGCAATTACTAGCTAGAAAGATCCTATGAAGTTGATTGGGCAATACAACAATATACATAGACCGTAATCCAACTGCATCTATGACTAGAAGTCCACCTTCAGGTTATCATCCGAACCCCCTCCAGTATTAAGTTGCAAGCAACAGACAACTGCTTTAAGCAAAGTGTGTAAGGTAAACAATCCACATGTTCTATGAACAAGAGACCGTTGTTTTGTCCCTAGTATCAACAACACATCTACAACCAAAGAGATTTCTGTCACTTCCCTTGGAAACTAGAGGCATGAACCCACTATCGAGCACAAATACTCCCTCTTGGAGTCACTAGCAACTACTTGGCCAAGATAACCACTAGCAACGGAGAGCATGCAAGATCACAAACAACACATACATGATAGAATCATAAAGATAGAACCATTAATCAAACCAACATAATAATCTCAATATCCATCGGATCCTGGCAAACACAACATGCATGATTACAAATAGATTAGATCTTGATCATGAATGAATCAAACAAAATCTATACATGAAAGCACAAGGAGGAGATACAACCATCTAGCTACTAATGGACCCATAGTTGTAACACCCTCGCCTGATAAGGTTGAGTTCATGTGTATAGTGCCAATCCCTGGATCGGTTCACTGGCACACACAGTAGAAAATGATACCAAATATAACTGTGCATCATAAATACAATGAATATGATCCATAATTTACATTATCTATTCAAGTACACAGCGGAAAACGAATACAAGGTAGATCTCCATCCTTCAAATGTGCCACAGGCGAACAATTGTTGAGTGGAGTCTCGCGACCTATGAACGATCACTCAGATACGATATAACCTGCAACATGAAACATTGCAGCCACGAATGGTCAATACATTGAATGTATGGCAAGTAGGCTAAAGTGGTTAACAACAGATCTATCAACTACATGCTTATTTGGCCAAGTGGAGTTCAGGCTCATTTGCATAAAGCAACAGTTTTATCCTAACATTTGTAACAAAGTAGTTTTCCAATAGGATAAATAGGACACTCTGGTTCACTCCCAGGTGCTCCTACCCAATTATGTTCACCCAACAAGTTTTAAGTAATTAAGAAATAAGGATGAGTGAGAAATATCATAGCATCAGTATCAGGTCGCTCAAATTGTCCATAACCGGGGACACGGCTAATCGATTAGTTTATACACCCTGCAGGGGTTAGTACACTTTACCCATGTGACTTGGCCAGCCCAGCTCGTACCACCACTCTCATATTGGGTGATGATAGGGAGAAGTCCAAGAAGGAACCGTTCGGGAAGTAGCTCCCCAATCCCGACGCGCACCGGTCCAACCTACACTATCTACATCTCTGGATACGCGGGTTTGAGTTACCACAACCTATTGAGTTCAACCAACCGCCCATTTCATTATTGGCACATGGTTGCACACGAAAGCTTCCAAACAAAGAAACCAATCCTTTCTCAGTGTCCTGGGCGGCATTCCCCACCATAAATACACTCGATGACCCAATCAATGCCATTCCGCCCAGGTGGTTCATTAAAACATATTGGTTTGTCATTTAGCAAAACATAAGCCTTTCATAACATATAACTTTTCATGATGTGATTCCCTTCCTCGTCTAAATAGCATAGCTAAGCAATCTACCAAAACGATGGCTCATAAACAAGGAATACTAGGGAATAATATGGGATATAGCATAGCATATACACATCAATTCCTACAGATGCAATTCTACAAAAACATCTGCAATGCATAGGAAAACAATAGGACATTTATGACCAAGATAGCACCACTTGCCTTTGTTGTAGATGTAGTCGATTAGATAATCCTCACAATTATAATGGCCTCTTTCGTAATAACCACAATACTTGCAATCATAGTAGTTGCAATCACAGTAGTTGCACTCCTCGCAATCTAACGTTTGAAGCAAACACAACAAACACCATTCAAAATGTTGCAAACATACAATAGTGCAACATTACAAGAAAACAATGATGAACAAATGCATGCATGACGATTTAATGAGTCACAATGGTTGCATTTAGTGTTCTGAACATAGTTAGATTACATGATGCATGTGGAAAGTCATTTAATGCACTAA
The DNA here is from genome assembly GCA_916181665.1 of Avena sativa. Classification (NCBI taxonomy): domain Eukaryota; kingdom Viridiplantae; phylum Streptophyta; class Magnoliopsida; order Poales; family Poaceae; genus Avena; species Avena sativa. Next base: position 385,374,112 of record OV702297.1, on the reverse strand, counting down.
AGCTTTTATTACTAAAGTTGTATCGATTTAATATGGTGTATACCACTTTAATTGAACTAAATATGTTTATGTCGTATTAAATTGTGAACTAGATGCTACTGGATAGAGGTAATGCAATTTAGAGACAGTGGCAATTTGAATCACCTAAAAAGGAGTTATAGATATTTCCTTATGATTAAAACACTATTTCAATGGGTTTAAATATTTCTGTATGAATTTCTGTTTTAACAGTACCAAATAATTTGTCATGCATTTTCTCTGTATATATATTGTCAATACAAAACCTTAGCACTTGGATTCACCCTAATCAGAGTTATAGATCCTTTTGTATGATTTAAATAGTGTTTAATGGTTTTAAATGATTCATATAGTTTCTGTTGTCTAAAAATCAAACTAGAATTATATGTGTAATCTCCACGGAATTGTGATTTCAGGGACATATTATTTGTAATTTTCTGAATAGTATTTATTTTCTTATGAATTTATTACTCTAAATAGGCCATTAAACGATTTAAATCTTCACGGAAAAACCTTACAGTAAAATGCTGAAATAATTGCATATTGATGATCTACATGGAACCAGCTTTCCATCGGTATATCATTTATATTTTTTTGACAAGCAATTAATTTACTATGAATTAATGATTTTTAAAGCCATTAAAACTAATTAAATAGCTACGGGTTAAATAATCTGCAAAGGCTATATCCAACCAGATATTATTAAAGTACATTACAGTAGCTTCAATTTGATTTATTATTCATATTTTTCGGAGTTACAGATATTTTCTTATGAATTTATTAACCTAAAAGACTATTAAAACTAATTAAATTACTGCAGTAACCACGTACATTAAAATTTGGATATATTCTGATAAGATGATTCTACGTACAATTATCTTCAATTTGATATATTATACGCAATTTTTGGACGTGGTATGAATTTCTAATGAATTTTACAAGTTAGATCTATAATGTGCAATTTTAAATTCGAACGGAATATTCCAGGGAATATTCCGCTGACTAGACAGGTTGACTTTGCATGCTGACTGGGACTAGATGTTGACCTTACGTTGACGCGGCGTTGATGAGGAAGATGACCGGGATGACGACATGGCACACCGGTTTGATTGGATCTCGACCGTCTGGATAGGATCCAGTGGCTAGAAGAAGAGATTGACCCGATTTTGGCTCAGAATAGACAAGAAGTAGATCTGTGTTAGAGAGATAAATTCGTTGGTCAAATTGAAAAACTCAGAACATGAAAGTTGTGGGGAATCATTATTCCTACCTTTTCACCAAAGGAATTTGGATTTGAAGAAACGAGCGCGAGTACATCTTGGATTTATACCGTAAGATCTGAAATATTGCGATACAAAATTCTCCTGCTGTGGTGGATGAAAAGAGGTGAGGTTTGTCGGGATTGAAAGATTTCGACGATCCCTACAACTTTCGTTTTTTGACCGAAGGCAAACGACGAAGTCTAGATGGGTTAAAAAGCGAAATAAGATTCGGGCATGTGTAGATTCAGGATTTCGAGGAAAGAAACTCGTACAGCTGTGGCTCCACGAGTTTATTTGGAGGTTTATGATAGTTTAGAGATAGGCCTTGGAGTAGGGAACAAGTAGAAACAAACGGAAGTCGATTCGGAGTTGTAGATAAAAAGTTATAGCAGTTTGAGTAGAGATAGGTTCGTTAAAAACTGATTCGCACGCATTTTAAAGCAACTAGATCGATCCTTTCCTGTAGGTATAGGTGGCTGGCTCGGTGCTTGCTGGGCCGCCGGCTGGCTTGGCCGGCCCATTTGTGTTTTTTGTTTTCTTTTTCTTTTTCTTTTTCTATTTACTTGTTTTCCCATATCTTTTGCATGCGAATTCCAAATGACACGATTCTTGTTTCTAAATTTTTCTAAAATCGAATAGATCATTATAGGATCAAATTTATAATGTTTTTACTAGTTTGAAAGTAGTGGATTTATAAATCCTTGTATATTCCATTTTATTTATATCTTTATGTGTTTGTATTTGTTCCATAACTTTTTCATACTAGCTCCAAATGAGCTCAATTTTGTTTCTAAAATTTTGTAATATTAATTGGATATTTTTAGGCTATAATTTAGCAATAATCGCTGTCTTAGCAATAGTGGGTTTTATAAAGTCAATTTAATTCCTTCAGGAACATTTGGGCAAATCAACTATAGGATTTAGATACCAGGATTTGGATTTAGTTTGTGAGAACTTTGCATGGATGTAATGAAATGCTTATGAATGCTTCATGATTTTTATTTTGAAATATTACACACCAATTCTACAATCCATAATAAATCCATGCCCTTTTGCCTATATGGCTACTTAGGTCATAACAAAAAAATATAAGATTTTGAATTCAAGGTTGAGAGGATTTTCTATTCAAAAAGTTTCTTCTCATTGAGAATTTTCAACATAGTCAAACAATCAATCAAACTTATTTATTTATTTCACATTCCAAAATTAGGAGAATTTTGGGATGTGACAGACTACCACCCTTAAAAGAAATCTCGTCCCGAGATTTGGGAAGGCTAGAAAGAACGAAAGAAAGGTTCGGGATCCATTAGGATGCTACCACCCTTAAAAGAAGACTGACTAGATCACTTCTTCAGGGTTCACTTGGCTCAATTGGTTTTCATTGCACAGTCTAATTCCATGATTGATAGATTCTGAGGAATCACTTCTTAAACTAGCGAAACTCTCATGGTGGGCAATTATGAAACGTTTACTTCACGGTACCCATTAATCATGGTTGAGATTCATCCTTACCGTACATTCCTATGCTTAGCAATGGATGCTTTTAGAAGGGTGTAACAATATACCATTCTAGGTTTTAGGCTCAACGTTGACTCTCTGCTAAGGTTGAAAAGGGCACTCAAGATTCGCAAATCCAACAGTACAAGAGCGAATAATAAGAGTAGTAGGAATGGTGATCAATCCATCCTGCACCCAAATCATTACCCTGTATGAGGATAGGTGAATCACGTTTTTCTATCACTCGGGCATTGTCACTTGCCTTGAAGAATGTTTCCATGGGAACAAACTAATGCTCTATGTAGACTCCCATGTATTCAATCAACAAAGCTACTACTAAAACTAAACTATCGATACTTCAACTTTCAGGTTGCGTAATCTACTAATAACATCATTTCAACACTTCATACTCCCACATTTTTTTCCATTAGGTGAAGCATTCTCCTTCCTATATGCATTGTGTGGTCAAACCTTACACTTAACACATCATTATATCTCCCAGGGTTCAAGATAGGGAAGAATAGATTCTATAGGAAAGAAACGACTAAGAAAATAATCCTACCCATAACTATATAAAACAATCAATGTCACAAACAAGCAAACAATCATAAGGAATCAACACACAAGCAAACACTTGTATAATAACATTACAGGGGTCTAATTATAATGGTATATAACCACAAAATAGTTTGAAAGCATTGGGAACAATACTAGAGTAAAATAGAGCAACATATAGGCAACAAACAAAATCTATCAAAACGGTACAGAAGGTTTCACGAATTTTTCTGACCGACCTAAACTCGTCAGGAATTTTAGCCAATTTTTGTGCATATACTACAGGTAATTACGCTCCAAATACTATGTTTTCAGATTTTTCTGAGTTGCCAATAAAATATGAAAAATTGCGTGGTACAACAGGTCAGGCAGAAAACTGCAGCAGTAATCCCACGAATTTCAATCAATTCACACCATTAAAATAATTTTAAAACCACACGAAAACTCCAGAAACTTTAGAGTTTCAAAACAACAGATCCTAAACAAGGCATCACACGATATGGTTCAGTACAAACAATAAAGCAACCTATATTGTCATACCACATAAGTTGGTAAGAACAATATGCTAACACGATAGCGATGATCTCCTAAAGAGATAAAATATGGTGGTCCAGACCTACCCAAACTTGGTGAGATGTTAAATTATGTCATGTTATTTGTTCTTTAATTGTAGGCCAACTCTCATATAGGTATCATAAGAATGGACAACTATAAATATTTGAATAGGAAGAGGTTCTAGAAAAGATAGATAAGGAATATAAGAACTCTAGTAAGTAGAAAATATGATAGTTCTCCTAATAGAGGTCTTCTATTACTAATCCATTTCTAAGGTCACGATACTACAGTCAACACACAGCTCTGATACCATCTTGTAACACCCTCGCCTGATAAGGCTGAGTTCATGTGTATAGTGCCAATCCCTGGATCGGTTCACTGGCACACACAGTACAAAATGATACCAAATATAACTGTGCATCATAAATACAACGAATATGATCCAGAATTTACATTATCTATTCAAGTACACTGCGGAAAACGAATACAAGGTAGATCTCCATCCTTCAAATGTGCCACATGCGAACAATTGTTGAGTGGAGTCTCGCGACCTATGAACGATCACTCAGATACGATATAACCTGCAACATGAAACATTGCAGCCACGAATGGTCAATACATTGAATGTATGGCAAGTAGACTAAAGTGGTTAACAACAGATCTATCAACTACATGCTTATTTGTCCAAGTGGAGTTCAGGCTCATTTGCATAAAGCAACAGTTTTATCCTAACATTTGTAACAAAGTAGTTTTCCAATACGATAAATAGGACACCCTGGTTCATTCCCAGGTGCTCCTACCCAATTATGTTCACCCAACAAGTTTTAAGTAATTAAGAAATAAGGATGAGTGAGAAATATCATAGCATCAGTATCAGGTCGCTCAAATTGTCCATAACCGGGGACACGGCTAATCGATTAGTTTATACACCCTGCAGGGGTTAGTACACTTTACCCATGTGACTTGGCCAGCCCAGCTCGTACCACCACTCTCATATTGGGTGATGATAGGGAGAAGTCCAAGAATGAACCGTTCGGGAAGTAGCTCCCCAATCCCGACGCGCACCGGTCCAACCTACACTATCTACATCTCTAGATACGCGGGTTCAAGTTACCACAACCTATTGAGTTCAACCAACCGCCCATTTCATTATTGGCACATGGTTGCACACGAAAGCTTCCAAACAAAGAAACCAATCCTTTCTAAGTGTCCTGGGCGGCATTCCCCACCATAAATACCGTCGATGACCCAATCAATGCCATTCCGCCCAGGTGGTTCATTAAAACATATTGGTTTGTCATTTAGAAAAACATAAGCCTTTCATAACATATAACTTTTCATGATGTGATTCCCTTCCTCGTCTAAATAGCATAGCTAAGCAATCTACCAAAACGATGGCTCCTAAACAAGGAATACTAGGGAATAATATGGGATATAGCATAGCATATACACATCAATTCCTACAGATGCAATTCTACAAAAACATCTGCAATGCATAGGTAAACAATAGGACATTTATGACCAAGATAGCACCACTTGCCTTTGTTGTAGATGTAGTCGATTAGATAATCCTCACAATTATAATGGCCTCTTTCGTAATAACCACAATACTTGCAATCATAGTAGTTGCAATCACAGTAGTTGCACTCCTCGCAATCTAACGTTTGAAGCAAACACAACAAACACCATTCAAAACGTTGCAAACATACAACAGTGCAATATTACAAGAAAACAATGATGAACAAATGCATGCATGACGATTTAATGAGTCACAATGGTTGCATTTAGTGTTCTGAACATAGTTAGATTACATGATGCATGTGGAAAGTCATTTAATGCACTAAAGCTTTTATTACTAAAGTTGTATCGATTTAATATGGTGTATACCACTTTAATTGAACTAAATATGTTTATGTCGTATTAAATTGTGAACTAGATGCTACTGGATAGAGGTAATGCAATTTAGAGACAGTGGCAATTTGAATCACCTAAAAAGGAGTTATAGATATTTCCTTATGATTAAAACACTATTTCAATGGGTTTAAATATTTCTGTATGAATTTCTGTTTTAACAGTACCAAATAATTTGTCATGCATTTTCTCTGTATATATATTGTCAATACAAAACCTTAGCACTTGGATTCACCCTAATCGGAGTTATAGATCCTTTTGTATGATTTAAATAGTGTTTAATGGTTTTAAATGATTCATATAGTTTTGGTTTTCTAAAAATCAAACTATAATTATATCTGTAATCTCCATGGAATTGTGATTTCAGGGACATATTATTTGTAATTTTCTGAATAGTATTTATTTTCTTATGAATTTATTACTCTAAATAGGCCATTAAACGATTTAAATCTTCACGGAAAAACCTTACGGTAAGATGCTGAACTAATTGCATATTAATGATCTACATGGAACCAGCTTTCCATCGGTATAACATTTATATTTTTGTGACAAGCAATTAATTTACTATGAATTTAATGATTTTTAAAGCCATTAAAACTAATTAAATAGCTACGGGTTAAATAATCTGCAAAGGCTAGATCCAACCAGATATTATTAAAGTACATTACAGTAGCTTCAATTTTATATATTATTAATATTTTTCGGAGTTACAGATATTTTCTTAGAAATTTATTAACCTAAAAGACCATTAAAACTAATTAAATTACTGCAGTAACCACGTACAGTAAAATTTGGATCTATTCTGATAAGATGATTCTACGTAAAATTATCTTCAATTTGATATATTATACGCAATTTTTGGACGTGGTATGAATTTCTAATGAATTTTACAAATTAGATCTATAATGTGCAATTTTAAATTCGAACGGAATATTCCAGCGACTAGACATGTTGATTTTACATGCTGACTGGGACTAGATGTTGACCTTACGTTGACGTGGCGTTGATGAGGAAGATGACCGGGATGATGACATGGCACGCACCGGTTTGATTGGATCTCGACCGTCTGGATAGGATCCGGTGGCTAGAAGAAGAGATTGACCCGATTTTGGCTCAGAATAGACAAGAAGTAGATCTGTGTTAGAGAGATAAATCCGTAGGTCAAATTGAAAAACTCAGAACATGAAAGTTGTGGGGAATTATTATTCCTACCTTCTCACCAAAGGAATTTGGATTTGAAGAAACGAGCGCGAGTACATCTTGGATTTACACCGTAAGATCTGAAATATTGCGATACGAAATTCTCCGGCTGTGGTGGATGAAAAGAGGTGAGGTTTGTCGGGATTGAAAGATTTCTACGATCCCTACATTTTTCGTTTTTTGACCGAAGGCAGACGAAGTCTAGATGGGTTAAAAAGCGAAATAAGATTCGGGCATGTGTAGATTCGGGATTTCAAGGAAAGAAACTCATACAGCTGTGGCTCCACGAGTTTATTTGGAGGTTTAGAATGGTTTAGAGATAGGCCTTGGAGTAGGGAACAAGTAGAAACAAACGAAAGTCGATTCGGAGTTGTAGATAAAAAGTTATAGCAGTTTGAGTAGAGATAGATTCGTTAAAAACTGATTCGCACGCATTTTAAAGCAACTTGATCGATCCTTTCCTGTAGGTGTACGTGGCTGGCTCGGTGCTTGCTGGGTCGCCGGCTGGCTCGGCCAGCCCATTTGTTTCTTTTTTTTTCTTTTTCTATTTATTTGTTTCCCCATATCTTTTGCATGCGAACTCCAAATGACACGATTCTTGTTTCTAAATTTTTATAAAATCGAATAGATCATTATAGGATCAAATTTATAATGTTTTTACTGGTTTGAAAGTAGTGGATTTATAAATCCTTGTATATTCCATTTTATTTATATCTTTATGTGTTTGTATTTGTTCCATAACTTTTTCATAGTAGCTCCAAATGAGCTCCATTTTGTTTCTAAAATTTTGTAATATTAATTGGATCTTTTTAGGCTATAATTTAGCAATAATCGCTGTCTTAGCAATAGTGGGTTTTATAAAGTCAATTTAATTCCTTTAGGAACATTTGGGCAAATCAACTATAGGATTTAGATACCAGGATTTGGATTTAGTTTGTGAGAACTTTGCATGGATGTAATGAAATGCTTATGAATGCTTCATGATTTTCATTTTGAAATATTGCACACCAATTCTACAATCCATAATCAATCCATGCCCTTTTGCCTATATGGCTACTTAGGTCATAACAAAAAAATATAAGATTTTCTATTCAAGGTTGAGAGGATTTTCTATTCAAAAAGTTTCTTCTCATTGAGAATTTTCAACATAGTCAAACAATCAATCAAACTTATTTATTTATTTCACATTCCAAAATTAGGAGAATTTTGGGATGTGACAATAGTCCAAGGTGGAACTAATCACAAATCATAACGGAGAGAAGGCCTCCGGGATGATCTCCCCTCCGGCAGGGTGCCGAGAAGAACTTTAGATCCCTCCCGATCTAGGGACGATGGTGGCGGCGGCTACAGATGGTTTCGTGGATTTCTGATCGGTCCCGAGAGTTTCTATATCAGGGGCTTCTTATAGGCGAAGGGGCGAGTCCGGGAGGCGACCAGGGTCGCCAAACCCTACCCAGGCGCGGGTCCACTTGACCCCGTGCCTGGGGTGGGTCTGCCCCCTGGCCAGCCCCTCCGGCTCTCCTCTGGACTTCTTGTTCCCCACGGAAATTTATTGACTTTGGCGTTTGTCCCGTCCAATTCCGAGAATATTTCTTTACTAACTTTTCTGAAACCAAAAACAGTAGAAAACAGGCATCTGGCACTATTGCAACCTTTTAATAGGTTAGTACTAGAAAACATGTAAAAAGTACCTCAAAGTGTAGACAAGTAAAGCAAAGTAGATTCTAAACAAGCATGGAGCATCAAAAATTATAGATACGTTTCCAACGTATCAGCATCCCCAAGCTTAACTCCTGCTCGTCCTCGAGTAGGTAAGTGATAAAATAATAATTTTTAAGGTGACATGCACCCTCACAATAAAGATCCAACCATTTGCAAACATTGAAAGCTAGGATCAAAGAACTCTAAACATGTGCATGAAAGATGGAGTTATAACAATAGGACATAGTAACTATGCATGCAACATGGAAAGCTACAATCATGAATAATATGTATTGAAAAACATTTGTTTGTTTCATATGCAGAAAACATAGCATAGTGGCAATCAGCTTGTCCCTCATAGAGTAGCAATATAATGCATAGGACACCTACAAAGTTCACAAGGGTGACTAGAAACAAATAGCACAAGAGCAAGTAATAACACAATATGCATCAATTAGTAAGCTTAGGAATATTGCACACAGAATGACAACAATGCTCTCTTAATGGTGCCTAAAGGTAGAAGGTGGAGACTCAATAATGGTGGAAGAAAGGACTTTTTGCAAAGGAAGCAGGGATTACAAGTTTCAAAAATAGCTTCCAAAAATTATGGTACTTATTAGCTTTCAGCCCCCATTGCCCCTATCATAAGCATCTTGAAGTGGCTAAGGTTAAAGTGGAAAAGATGGAGTATATGCTTGACAAAGTATAAGTTGGCAATCTCAAGTCCCTTGACTATGAGGGCTACACCTTATGGATACTCAACTTAGGGCCCATGCAAGTTCTTTTCACTATAAGTATTTGCATATAATTGAGAACCGCCAACGAGGTACCCCTTGCACATGGTACAGGAGCTTTCCTATAACCAAAATGACAAGGCAAGCGGACAATGAGCATCTCAGCAATTCTTCTTATGTACCTTGGGAATATGGTGCTTTTTAATCTCTTTCCTCTTTTCTCAATGTCTCTCTCTGTTTTTTATAAGAAGAATGCTTCATAGATGTCACTATGGTGATGCTGCAAGTTTCCACCATGATTAGGCATGGCTTAGGCTAGCGGCATAGGCGTTTCTCTAACACAGAATACAAACTCCATGGACTTACAAGTTCCCACTTCATTTCGCACCGGTAACATCCATAGACAAAAGAGCATGATATCAACGGAGTACAAAAAAGTACAAGTGCAATGTTGAAAACGTTCCCCGTGATGGCACGGTTCTGCTAATCCCAACTTATAAGTGCAAGCATATACAACAAAGTTGCCTCAATGGTTCAAGCTTATTAGGGGCAAAGAATAAAATGTGCCATCAAGTTCGCGAGGGCTTTAATCACTAAGTTTTCACATCACAAAATAGTTTTTAATTGGAAGATAGTTGAAAACAAGAATATATTTGGAATGTACCCTCAAAAAAATATATTTGGAATGGTGTAACACACCATGCATAGGAGTTTATAGTGGACACTTTGGAATAACTTGGTTTCTTGGGAATTGGAAGCATGAGTAGAACTTACTCATACAAGTGGAGGCTAGCAAAAGACTGGGAGCAACCAACTAAAAGAGCAATAATGGCCATAATTATGCAATGCAACAAAGCAAACTAATCAAAGAAAAGAGTGGTACTACAAGCCAAGGATTAAATGATCATAGAGGCTAATGGTGACTTGTCATAGTCATAACATGGTGTGAGCATGTGTCAAGTCAACCCAAGCAAAACATCAAAGGAGAATACCACAATACTATGCTTTTGCATGCTAAAACAACGCATAATTTCTTCATGGCACACTAAGCAATCCCAATTGTTTGGAACAAGATATGCTACAGCAATAATCACTAAGCATAATGCAAAAACAACACCTAGCATGTCATGCTAAAGTCTTAGTCACAGTCAATGCAAGATCCTCTTGCACTTCAAGCAAGAACTTACTACTCCTTTCCAAACACCAAGCAAACTTATTTGCAAAACAACACAGCGAGAGCGGGGGTCCAAACTACTAAAGCAAACTAAAAAACTAAGCAAAGCAAACGAAAACTAAGACGCTCCAAGAACAACACAACTATGCATGAAACAATAAAAGTGAAGTGTCTAGGCAGACCTGGGCTTTTTATTGATGAAGAAGGGGATGCCTTGGGCATCCCCAAGCTTTGACGCCTGTACCTCTTGGATATTTCTTGGGGTGACACCATGGTGGCATCCCCAAGCTTGAGATTTTGTCCATTCTTAATTTCATTGTATCACTCTCTCTCTACACCTGATTTTTTTTCTTTCATACAAAACTTCACACAATCTTCATCAGCAACATTAGTGTATTCAAAAGATATTAGACCACTGGAAAAGCTTTGGAACAACAAGACTTTTCACTAAAAACACAAGCTACTGAAGTAACTCCTTCAAAGAAACTCAATTTACCTGAAGTGAGCTCAAAAAGGAATCAATAAGAAGCAAATGCAAATAATGGCAGAAATCTATCAAAACAGACTAGCAGGTAGAAACGAATTTTTTCGAACATCTTCTGTTGCTCAAATCAAAAAGTGTTGAACTAACGAAAGTTAGACAACATACTGGGGTACTTATTCGTAAATTGTTAGCTCAATCCGAGTTATAGAGCCTCCTCACGAATTTTTTTGTTGGAGGACAAAAATCTGTTTCGGGACAACAACTCCCCAATCTTAGTTCCCTCTCATTAGAGGTCATTCTTAGCACAAAAAGCAAACAAAAAGGATAAGGAGAGGTCATTACAGTAGTAATAACTTCCAAGGCTCGAGGAAACTCTTGGGTTATCTCCCAACAAGTACTTTTCTTTAAAGCCTTTAAGTTAGGCACAAGAAGCAAGAAGAATCAAGTATTTTTAAATGAAAAAGAATTAACATTCATACTTGAAAAATCTTCAACTATGAAAGGTATATCATCCAAATGGGTTTTGGAGGATCCTTTCTCATCTCTCTTTGGTCTACTACCTTCATCAAAAATATTTTCAGGGGAAATCCAATCAAAGTTATTTTCGAAGGCTTCATGCATTCCAACAAGCTTATAGGGTATGCGTATATTGAATTCCTCTCTAGGCTTAGTTTTATCAGAAATACCCACAACATCTACACTTGAACCTAGCATATTGAAACGTTCAAAAACCTTTTTGTCCTCCCTAGCAACATCATGGAATTCTTTTGATAAAGTTTCAAGGATGAATTCCCTTTTTTCAACATTTTTCTCTTCTTTTAGTTTTAGGAATAAGAATTGTATGAAGGGGTTAAGGCTGACAAACCTAGCCTCCAACATATGAACTAAAGAAGTTGCAGCAATCTCATAATTAGGAGCAAGTTCAGCTATAGATTTATCCTTAATATCCTCATGCTTGCTAACATAATTAAAGAATTCTTCAATATTATCTTTCCCAATTATGGAGCCACTACCTATTGCAAGATTTTTCAGAGAGAACTGGGGGAGCAACATGGTGAACTAGAGCAAGGTGGCAACTAGAGCAGGAACTAATTTTTGTGGGTTTTTTGAAAAGAGGCAAACAAAACCAAGCAAAAGAAACTAAGCAAACTAAAAACAAAGTAAAGAGAAAGGAAGTGAAGGACTCCCCTAGTGAAGACGTCCTTAGCCTCCCCGGCAACAGCGCCAGAAATTAGCTTGATGGCGCCCAATACTTGTCATGGAACACTTCGTTGGAAACCCCAAGAGCAAGGTATGAAGTAGCACAGCTGCAAGTTTCCCTCAGTAAGAAACCGAGGTTATTGAACCAGTAGCAGGAAGGAAACGTCACACAGGTGTTGCTGGCAACGTGGAGATCTGCACAACAGAAACTCAAGACTTTGCCCCAACGAATCAGTGAGGTTGTCAAGCTCACCGGTTTGCTGTAACAAAGGATTAAACTTATGGTGTTGAAGGTAATGGTTTGCAGCAAGTAAACAAGTAACAGTGGAAGATGTATCAATGGTAAAGATTGGACACGGGTCCATAGTTCACTAGAGATGCTCTCCTTAAATAAACAACCTGGCATGAAGGGTAAACAAATTACAGCGGGGCAATTGACAGGAACTGAGGAAGGCATAACAATGCAATTACTAGCTAGAAAGATCCTATGAAGTTGATTGGGCAATACAACAATATACATAGACCGTAATCCAACTGCATCTATGACTAGAAGTCCACCTTCAGGTTATCATCTGAACCCCCTCCAGTATTAAGTTGCAAGCAACAGACAACTGCTTTAAGCAAAGTGTGTAAGGTAAACAATCCACATGTTCTATGAACAAGAGACCGTTGTTTTGTCCCTAGTATCAACAACACATCTACAACCGAAGAGATTTCTGTCACTTCCCTTGGAAACTAGAGGCATGAACCCACTATCGAGCATAAATACTCCCTCTTGAAGTCACTAGCAACTACTTGGCCAAGATAACCACTAGCAACGGAGAGCATGCAAGATCACAAACAACACAGACATGATAGAATCATAAAGATAGAACCATTAATCAAACCAACATATTAATCTCAATATCCATCAGATCCCCGCAAACACAACATGCATGATTACAAATAGATTAGATCTTGATCTTGAATGGATCTCACAATATCTATACATGAAAGCACAAGGAGGAGATACAACCATCTAGCTACTACATGGACCCATAGTCCAAGGTGGAACTACTCACAAATCATACCGAAGAGAAGGCCTCCGGGATGATCTCCCCTCCGGCATGGTGCCGGGAAGAACTTCAGATCCCTCCCGATCTAGGGACGATGGTGGCGGCGGCTAAAGATGGTTTCGTGGATTTCTGATCGGTCCCGAGAGTTTCTATATTGGGGGCTTCTTAGAGGCGAAGGGGCGAGTCCGGGAGGCGACCAGGGTCGCCAAACCCTACCCAGGCGCGGGTCCACTTGACCCCACGCCTGGGGTGGGTCTGGCCCCCTGGCCAGCCCCTCCGGCTCTCCTCTGGACTTCTTGTTCCCCACGGAAAGTTACTGACTTTGGCGTTTGTCCCATCCAATTCCGAGAATATTTCTTTACTAACTTTTCTGAAACCAAAAACAGCAGAAAACAGGCATCTGGCACTGTTGCAACCTTTTAGTAGGTTAGTACGAGAAAACATGTAAAAATAACCTCAAAGTGTAGACAAGTAAAGCAAAGTAGATACTAAACAAGCATGGAGCATCAAAAATTATAGATACGTTTCCAACGTATCACACCCATGTCACCCCAAGAAATATTCAAGAGGTACAAGCGTCAAAGCTTGGGGATGCCCAAGGCACCCCTTCTTCATCAATAAACATCCCAGGTTTTCTTTCTAGACACTTTATTTTTATTGCTTCATGCACTGTTGTGTTGTTCTTGGAGAATCTTAGTTTTCATTTTTAGTTTTATTTTGTTTGGTTTGCTGCAATAAATTAGTTGGACCCCAGCATTCTCATTTTGTTTCAAATAAGTTTATTGGTGTTGGAAAAGAGTAGGAAGTTTCATGCTTATAGTGGTACAAAAGGAAGCTTGTTTTGACTGTGACTTACACTTTATGATGTCATGTTAGATGTTTCTTTGACCATAGCTTAGTGATTATTACTGTGGCATGACTTGTTCCAAACAATTGAGATTGCTTAATGTGTCTTGAAAGAATCATGCGTTGTTTTAGCATACAATAGCATAATACTGTGGTATTCTCCTTTGATGCTTTATTCGGGTTGACTTGGCACATGCTTACACCATGTTATGACTATGAACCAGTCACCCTAGCCTCTATGATCATTTAGTTTTTGACTTGTGATATCACTTTATGCTTTAGTTAATAATGTTTTGTCGCTTTTTGCATGATTATGGCCATTATTGCTCTCTTAGTTGGTCGCTCCCAGTCTTTTGCTAGCCACCACTTATACTGAGTATGAGTTCTACTCATGCATCCAACTCCCAATAAACCAAGTTATTCCAAAGATTCCACTATAAATTCCTATGCATGGTATGTTACACCATTCCAAGTATATTCATGTGTTTATCTATCTTCCAAATTAAACTTTTGTTATGTGAAAATTAGTGATTAAAGCTCTCACAAACTTGATGGCACACTTTATTTCTCGCACTTAATAAACTTGAACCATTGTTCCCATCTATGTTGCTTATATGCTTGCAAATTATAAGTTGTGAATTAGCAGAACCATGTTTTCATGGGGAACGCTTTCAACATTGCACTTATTCTATTCAGTTGATATCATGTTCTTTTGTTTATGGATCCCGGCGGTGTGAAATAAAAGGGGAGCTTGTAAGCCCATTGAGTCTGTATACGTGTTAGAGAAACGGCTAGACGGCTAGCCTAATCCATGCCTAATCATGGGGAAACTTAAATCATAACCATAATGAGCATTCTGTGAAGCATCATCAATAAAAACCTATGCAAATAGCAAATAAAAAGATCGCTAAGATGCTCATTGTGTGTTACCTTGTCATTTTGATATGGGATAGCTCCCGTGTCATGGGGCAAGGGGTACCAGTTGGTGATTCTGTATGATACACATATACTTATAATGACAAGAACTTACTTGTGACCAAAGTTGAGTAGCATGAGGTTCGGTACTCGTATGCAAGGGGCAGGAGATTTTCAACTTATAACTTGTCAAGCATATACTCATATTTGTGTCACTTTAACTTTAATCACTTCAAGATGCCAATGATAGGGGAAACGAGAGCTGAAACCTAATAAGTACCATAATTTTTGGAAGCTATTTATGAAACTTGAAATCCCTGCTTCCCTCTGTGAAGGGACTTTTTTTACTTTTATGTTGAGTCTCCATCTTCTATCTTTAGGAACCAATTAAGAGAGCATAGTTTTCATTCTTAGTTTAATGTGCATTGTCCCAAAACTTGTTGATTGATTCATAATTTTGGTATTTCTTAGTCTTAAATTATCTGTATCTAGTCACCCTTATGAACTTTGAAGGTGTCCTATGCATTTATGTTTTGCTATTCCATGAAGGACAAGCTGAATACCACTATTGCTATGTTTTCTATATGTGAAACAAACAAATATCTTTCAATGCATTGTCATTCATGATCTTTTGTTTGTACCTTTTCATGTTACAACTTAGTTGTTATGTCTTATTGTTAGAACTACATCTTTCATGCTCATGCTTAGAGTACTTTGATCCCAACTATCAATGCTTTACAATATTTTGATCAAGATTGTAATGGTGCATGTCACCTCAAAAATTATTCTTTTTATCACTTACCTACTCAAGGAAGAGCAGGAGTTAAGCTTGGGGATGCTTGATACGTCGTAAACGTATCTATAATTTTTGATGCTCCATGCTTTTTTTGTATCAACTTACTTATGTTTTGTCTACACTTTGAGGAATTTTTATACATTTTCTGGAACTAACCTATTGACAAGATGCTGCAGTGCCACTTGCATATTTTCTGCTGTTTTTGGTTTCAGAAAAGTTAGTAAAGAAATATTCTCGGAATTGTACAGAACAAAAGCCAAAGTCAATATTTTACCGGAGCAAAGACGGAGTCCAGAGGGGGGACGAAGAGGCGCCGCAGGGCGGCCGGACCACCCCTGGCACGGACCCACCCTAGGTCGCACCATTGCATGGTGTGGGCCCCCTGGCCCTCAACCGACCTCGCCCTTTCGCCTAGATAAACACCCCGATGCAGAAACCCTAAGCACCCGATCAGAAATCCACAAAACTGTCCGTAGCCACCGCCACCAGCGTCCCTAGATTGGGGGATCCAAGCTTTTCCTGGCACCCTGCCGGAGGGGAGAGATCATCTCGGAGGCCTTCTTCATCACCATGCTAGCCTCCGGAGTGATGCGTGAGTAGTTCACCCTTGGACTATGGGTCCATACAGTAGCTAGATGGTTGCTTCTCCTCCTTTGTGCTATCATGTTTAGATCTTGTGAGCTCCGTTCATGATCAAGATCATCTATTTGTAATCATACATGTTGTGTTTGCAGGGATCCGATGGATATTGAGATACTATGTGAAATTGATTATTAATTCTATCATGTCTATGATATTTGTGATCTTGCATGATCTCCGTTGCTAGTAGATACTTTGTCCAACTTTATGCTTGTAACTCCAAGAGGGAGTATTATTGTCGATAGTGGGTTCATGCCTCTAGTAATCTGGGAGAGTGACAGAAACTTCTAAGGTTGTAGATGTGCTATTGCTATTAGGAAGAAAAAAACAATCATTTATCCATGGGGCAATTGTATTGTTTACTTTACACACTTTGCTTAATGCAATTATCTGTTGCTTACAACTTAATACTGGAAGGGGTTCGTATGATAACCTGAAGGTGGATTATTAGTCATAGATGCAGTTGGATTACGGTTTATGTATTACGTTGTAATGCCCAATCAAATATCATAGAGATCAAGATGTATAG
The DNA here is from genome assembly GCA_916181665.1 of Avena sativa. Taxonomy (NCBI): domain Eukaryota; kingdom Viridiplantae; phylum Streptophyta; class Magnoliopsida; order Poales; family Poaceae; genus Avena; species Avena sativa. The sequence continues at coordinate 385,357,041 of OV702297.1, read as the reverse complement.
TATATGCATTATTATGCATCCTCAATCTGTCAATTGCCCCACTGTAATTTGTTCACCCATCATGCTATTTGTCTTATGGAGAACACCTCTAGTGAACTGTGGACCCCGGTCCATTCCTTACCATTGATATTATATCTACTGTTTACCGTTTACTTTCTACAAGCAATTACTATCTTCCACACCATACGTTTAATCCTTTGATTTCAGCAAACCAGTGAGATGGACAACCTCACTGTAAGTTGGGGCAAAGTATTGTGGATTGTGTTGTGCAGGTTCCAAGTTTCTAGCAACACCTTGGAGTTGTTTCCTTACTCCTACTGGTTTGATAACCTTGGTTTCATAACTGAGGGAAACTTGCTGCTGTGCTCATCATACCTTCCTCTTGGGGTTCCCAACGATCTCTACATATCTGAGCCATCAGTGGCTAGCTTAGCAAAATCCATAATAAAACGCTTATAGAAACCTGCATGTCCAAGAAAATTCTTAACCCCTTTTACATCTTAAGGTATTGGTAATATTTCTAAAGTAATAAGGTTAGCATTATCAATCTCAATCCCTTTTTTAGAACATTATGTCTGAAAACTATACCTTCTCTTACCATGAATCGGCAATGCTCCCAGTTGAGGACTAACTTGGTTTGCCTACATCGCTGCAAAATTCTAATAAGATTATAAAGACATTGTTCAAAGGCGGTCCCATACAAAAGAGTGTTATCCATGAGGACCACCATAGAGCTTTCTACAAAATTGTCAAATATCTTTAAAACACAATCTTGTAAAGTAATAGCTGCATTACATAAACTAAAGGGCATTAGCCTATAGGCATAGGTTTCTTATGGGAATGTAAAGGTAGTTTTATCTTGGTCCTCGGGCTGAATAGAAATTTGAGAATAGCCCGAATAACCATCAGGAAAAGAAAAATGAGAGTTGGCAGACATCCTTTCTAAGATGTTATTCATGAGAGGTATTTGATTGTGGCTCTTTATAGTTTCTTTATTTATTTTTCTAAAATCTATACACATTTTATAGCCTTCTATAGTTCTAGCAGGGATCAGCTCATCTTTATCGTTATTAATTATAGTTATGAAACCCTCTCGGGGTATACAATGGGTTGGACTTACCCATTTACTGTCGGAGATAGGATAAACAATATTGTTGTCTAACATGCGTATGACCTCCTTCCTTACTACTTCTTTCATTTTAAGATTCAATATTTTTTGAGTATCAACAAAAGGTTTAGCATCATCACCCATAGGTATTTTGTGTGTGGCTATGGAAGGATCTATCGCTTTAATATCAGTAAGAGTATATCAAAAAGCTTCACGATGCTCGACAAGTACTCCTAACGGTTTTTTAATTTCTTCGGGAGAGGCTATCATCAAGAATTACTGGAAACTTACCTTCCTTGTCTAAAAATTCACATCTGAGCCCTTGAGGGGGAGGTTTTAAAATGAGAGGAGGTGGATCCTTATCTCCTACCTTTCCTAGATCTTCAAACACATTACCAAGGTTGTCTTCGACTTCCTGTGTTGTATTAAGGATGTTATCTAGTTTTTCTTTTGCAGAATCATTCGAAAGTGAATCATTATTTGTCAAGCTTCTCTCCAACTCATATTGTAGAGTGCTAAAATATATCGCCGCCAATTCCTCAATAGTCTTATCTTCCTTGACTTCAATTTTCTTCTCATAAGACAATTTTGTGAATTGGCTACATTTAACTTCTAGGATTTCTTATCCAATCTGTAAGGACAAGACTTGTTTCTTGTTGTCAATATTAGCATTCATAGAGCTATAAAAATGATTACCAAAAATTACTGGGCATGAGGTATTCAAAGGAATATCAATAATGTAGAAATCAACGAGGTACACAAAAACTCCTACAAAAAGGCAGGTGTCACAAAGAATATCGTGAGTCCGGTGCAAGGTTTTGTCATAAAGCATAAAAGTAACTTTGGATAATTCAAGATCTGGTTCATCAAGATGACACCATAACTATTCTTAGATAAAGTAAGGTATAATGTTAACAGGAGAGTTTAAGTCAAAGAACCCAACATTAGTAACTCCTCCTAGGCTGAAAGGAATTTTCTGTTGTCTTTTATTTTTGTCTTCAAACTTACCTCTAATTACATCAGAGGATTCTCTGCTTATCATTATCACCTCTTCTTTAAATATCTCAGGTTCTAAAATTTCTTTTACTATGCCAATGTTTTGCTTAATTGTACCCATATTCCTAGTTAACTTACCTGTTCTTTGCTTCCCCACACTCTTGTCCTCTATTTTTCCTGTTAGAATATTTTTATCCGCAGTTTTGAGCTTTTTTTGCATATCCAAATATTTGTTCTCGAGGCCAGGTATATATAGGGGTTTTTACCTCATCGGGCAGGGTGTAACGTTCTCATTCCTTTGGGATCTGCAAATGCTCAGCATAGGTTTTAACAATTTAAGCAATCATACGATGGTCAAGATTAAAATTTCCAAGGAGATTTTCTACTTTGCCTAAAGCTAGAAAGTTTTTAAGACAATTGTACTCTATAAGATTTTCTTCATTTAGCACAGCTTCACGATGAGAATTTTCTATCCTATGCACTATGTCTAGCAAATTCCAGGCTCTTTCAACACTAAATTCGGTAAACGACCCATTATTAAAGGAGTCTAGTTCATTTCTATTGTAGGTGCTCAAACCTGCATAGAAAATATGTATTACCAACCAAGGTGGGAAGTTATGATGAGGGCAATGGTCTAGAAGTCCCCTAAACCTTGTGTATCCTTCATGCAAGCTTTCTTCAGGTCTATCTTTAAAATTAGTGATCATATGTCTATCTCCAAGGGTTTTTGTCCTAGGAAAGAAATCAATTAAGAACAAAGAGGTCAAACTCTCCTAGGAGTTAGTGATCTTACTAGGATTTTGAATATACCAAGAACTGGATTCATCAATAAGAGTTTGAATAAGCAGAGTAGATTTAACCTCGTCCTCAATGAATATGTTTAAGAGAAAAGTCCCACATGTTTCCAAAAAAACCCTACATGCTCATAAGGATCTTCCGTACCGTCTCCTGCAAATTTTTTAGCATGCAAAAGATCCAAAATCATGGGGTTAATATCATACCCTCTTGGGTTATTGGATTTTAAATAAGTGTCCATGGGTGTACCAAAATTCTTTACAGCTTCCAGCTAAATGATATGTTGGTAGTGTTTACTTGAAACTAGTAAACAACTTTAGTAAAAGAATTAATAGAATTAGATACTAAGAATAAACACCAAAAGTACTTAGCTCCCCGGCAACGACACCATAAAATAGCTTGATGACTACAAGTGCACAGATTAATTGTAGCTAGTTTCGAAATAAGAGTATCGAACCCACAGAGAGCTATTTGGAATTTATATATGTCTCTCGTCACTATCTACCAAAGGATACTTGTAAGATGCTTTTGATTTAAAGTAAAAGGGTGTTTGAAAGGTTTTTGGTTTAAATGCAAGAAAGTAAATAAAGAAGTAAAAACAAAGCAATTAAAAGAGTGTTTGGAATAGTGGTTGAACTCAATAGGACTAAGACATTCTCGGGGATGTAGGATAGGATAACCTATTTCTTATGTCATGATATGTGTGGGGAGAGTTCCACAATAAGATGTTCAGTAAATCTCGTAGGCAGTCACTTTGTTGAGACAAGAATAAGGTCATATCTAAATAACCACTGCGATTCCTGGAAGCAATCACCATGCAAACCACCACAATTAATGGTTTCCCCGTGGATATCATAATTAGCTTAGTGAATCTCGATTTGTTACCCCTTCGACTGCGTTGGATGAGAGTGGTGCTTATAGTCATAATAGCAACCGGACCAAGGCACCCAAGCACGTCCAAAGGGTTTCACCCTCTTACTTTAGACCCAAAGGCAAATTATATGTGGCTGACTACACATACCATCTAAAGGGAGAGATCAAACACACATTATCATAGATCGTTAGATCCTCTACACAAGTAATAGATCATATTTATTTCATTTCATAATAATGCTAGGGTTTCTCCATCTCACCAAGAACAAAGGGAACTACTCACACATGGAAGAACTCAACAACATTATCATAAACACATGGATGGATAAAGGTAATGGAATAAATCTAGTGCAAATCACAATTGAATATGGAATTACAACAAGATCTAATGAATGTAAGATGGAGTAGAGATTGTGATGGAGATGCAGCGGTTGATGATGTAGGGGATGATGTGTTGTCCAATGATCCTTGCAGCAACAAGGATTTGTCCTTCTCCAAGTTCCTCCTTCAGATCCCTTTCTGGTGTGGTTTTTTGTGGCTGGATGTTTCTGTGAATATCGGATCTATGATCTGTTTTCGCGAGGAGGAAATATTTGATGAGGCAGTCCTGTCGCCGGGTCATATGGGTGGACAGTACGGGCGGGCTCTGCCCGTACCATTGTTCATTACGCTGGCTAGAGCCTCCTGGATGTAGCCAATCCTTCTGGGTGCAAAGATAAATTTATAAAATGACTTTTATCACTTAAAATATCATATTACTATGTAATATGATAGTCTCAATTGATATATTCATTAAAGACTTACTAAATTAGGATCCTATTGGAACAAAGACAAAAAGGTATGTGCAAATGCGGTAAAATACTAAAAAATATACTCTACTTATGAAAAAACATTAAATAAAAATGCTCACATTTTGGACTCATCATCCAATGTGACCAATCCTATGTGGCAGGTTTCAGATCGAAATCAGCCTGGTCCAATGTGATGCTCTACATGGGCCTAGCCCAACATTTCGGCCTTTTCAAATTTTTTCTTGTGAATTTTGGTGAGAAACATGGGCTAAGCTCAACATTTTGGCCTTTTTATTTCCTAGGATTTTGCCTTTTACGATCAATTTATTCTTAATTTTCAATGTTTTTCTAGATTTATATATTGTTCTAGTCAAATAGTTTTTGGGCCCTGGCATTTTTAGAGCCCAACAAGCATTTAATTTATTTCAAACGTCCAAGAAGTAAACAACCAACAAGCAGAGCACAAATAACATTTTTCAGTAATGACAACAACAATTACAACATATATTACAATCATGACATAGTTCACATAAACCAGGAATCTAAAACAACAACAAAATTATTATAGTGGTGTATTACAACCATTTCATAATACACATCACCAAGAACATATAACTAGCTATAATAATATGACTATCTACACTTTGCCGAGTATGAATCCTTCGCTTGTCCCAACTTCTTTAGCTTGGAGCTCCTGCAAAAGACAAAAAATTGTGGTTATATGGTTGTCAGTCAGAAAGAAAGTAATATATGTTTGGTGCGATATGCAAAGCATCAGGTGCATATGCATAGTTTCCTATCAGCTATGCGGGAGAAGAGTAATAGGAATAGGTATACAAGAACGTCCCAAGATTATGGGGATTGTACATGAATATTGACTAGATGTACATACCTGTTTGGTTGAGTGCTTGATGCTGCCCAGGAGAAGAGCTTTAGTAAAGAACTGACAGTCTCTAGAACACGTAAAGGTAAATATTGTAGAAGCTCTACTAACAATAGCACCTCCCAGGACTCTAAACAAACATCTTCCCTATTCAAAAGTGTAGTACATACATTAGACAAGGAGAAAGCTAGCAAAAATAGTGTGTCATGCATCAAGATAGTGTAAAATATAGCAGGATAACAACATGCATCTGCAGGAATAGGATACTCTAGGAAATAGTTGTATCTTTCTTAACAAGAGGCGAACACTAGAACGCCATCTCATATAGTTTCAGAAAAGAAGTAAACGACACAAGGCCCACAGATGTACTACTACAACTCTTAACAATTGGTATATAATTATTATAATGCTAATTATCCCAACCAAGTAAATGGGAGACCCAAATACAGAAGTAACTCCTTCGTGGATTTCAAATCCATTGATTCACTATGTAACAACAAATATGTATAGTTAATGCACTCACTATAATACTAGGAAACCTACATGTGCATTGAAAACCGTTACTTGTATTCACCAAACTGAAAGAATATAACACAAATGAATTTAAAAGAACGACAATGTTTCAGATAGCAACATCAACTTAATCGATACATCTACACTCCATACTAACAGCATCATGACTTACACCATCAGTTTAACAAAATAAACAGGCCAATGCAGAACTGGTCAGCTAAATGTGTTATGTTCTGAGTATATTTTGTACATGAACTAAGAGTGTGTGATAATGGCTTGCATAATTTAGAGTGCTACAATGGTCTATCAACAATTGTCATCCAGTTGGGGCCCTGCATCCACCATTTTCAAGTGTCAACATTACTAGGGAAATATTGTACATTGGCGAACATACATGTAAGAAACATCTTAAACAAACTGTTTATAAGGAACTCTATCAGTATATTTCAATCATTTATGGACAAACTAAGTTCTCGAATCAAGAATAATCAGATATAAACATGACAGAACCGAGCAATGGTAACATCAACAGCTCTTGAGAGATTCAAACAAGTAACAACGCTTGTGAGAGTAAAGGCAACATAGCCAGATGGAACTTTATGGTGATGTTATTATACTATAAACCTACATTGACACTTGAAAATATGAGGTTTAGGCATGCTCGGTATACAAGCTCAAAAAGCTAATCAACTAAAACTATTAACAAGGAAAAGCAGATGTTATACAGAGATACATCTCTAGTAATTATAAAAGACTATTAGTAGAAAGCAATGCTAAAAATATGCTCTAAGATTATTGGTGAACAAGTGACAAGAACAAAAATAAAATATTTTATGGCTTACATGACAATGCATCATTCAGAACAATTTGGTGCCCACGACCAACACATAAATAAATCCATAATTACAGGAACACATACAAAATGTCTAGTCACTTGTAAGTTTTAATTACTTATTTGATCTGTCACATTTCTTACTCTATTAATGCTCAAAATTATAATCCAGAAAATATTACTGGAACAAATAGCAGGGCATCATACAGTCATCTACCACAACCAAGTCTTAGCAGCACAATACACATTGCTCAATGATCACTAGAGGAAAAAAGATAGGGATATGGGACCAGATCCACCTGCCCATGGCACTATGGACAAGAGGACCACATGGAGCACCTGTGGACAGAAGCACCGTGATAGCAACTAAGCAGAGCAGCAAAACCGAATCCAGGCAAGAAGATTAAGAAGCCAGATACAAGTCAATTAGGGAGGAGCAAAAAATGGAATCTAGGGTGCTTACTTTTTTGGAGGAGATGATGAGCAGAAATTGAGGCGTCTGGGAAGGGAGGAAAAGGCGAGCATCTAGGCGGCCGGTGCAGAGGTGGGGACATCCCCTTCCTACTACTAGATCTTGGCATGGTGGGGCCGGAGGGGATCCTTTTCCTTCGCGTGGATAAGTGGGCAGGAAAGGAAGGTGCTCTTGTCTCTGCCGAAAGGAACCGCGGACGATGGTCGTGGCATCCTGGTTGCTTTCTTCCATAATAGCAACACGGTGGGGATAGCTCGACGGTGCGCCATGCACCGATGCCCACACGCGCCGGTGAGCAAGACCACTTTTATGCCGCCGGATCTCAACCCGCATGGTGGCTCGCCATGGCGCCATGGTTCCTAGGACGGTTGTTTCCTCTGTTGAGAGAGGGGCTAGGGTTTTGGGTTGGAAGGGGATTTGGCGTAGTGAGGTGTGAGAGGGATGCTAGATCGAGAAAAGGTGCGGCAGTGAAGAGCACTTCTATGGTGAGGAGAAGGGGCAATAGGGAGCAGAGAGATGGAGCTATGGCGATAGTGGGTTCTAGGACGAACTGGAAGGGGCGTGGGGGACTAGGGTTTCTTTTTTGAGGGAGAATGCTGACTATCGAGCGAGAGAGGGAGGTTGTGGAGGCGGGGTCTGTGACGAGGTGCGAGGGGCGTGGGGCGTGGGGCGTGGTGGGACTAGGGTTTGGGGAGTGGATGTTACAGATATACCCCTCAACACTTCTGCGGGGCAAGACTATTGGAACTAGGGCATTTCGGTCATTCGAAAGTGAGCAAGATTGGGAGGCGTGAGAGCATTGGATGGATGTCATGTGAACGGCCGATATCTTCCTTGGTAGGGTGATCCGTGGCCAGTGTGATTCTCTATTGTGATTGGCTGGCTCTATCACTACGTCATGAAACCGGCGTAAGTACATCAAAAAAATCGAAAAAATGAAAAACCTTCGCTTTGCTTCATTTATATGATCTAGTATCCAGGTAAAATAACTAACTTGCAATATTCAAATACTTTTAAAAAGTGTTCACAAAAAGAGCTATAGGGTATGAAGTTTCATGGCTTTGAGGTCAAACGACCAATGTTATGGCCAGAATCGCGACATAGTCTGTGATAATATGCACATATTGTGCACACATGTGCATCTTGGAATGGTGAACGATGTTGCAAGGGGAAGTTTTCCTTTTCGTCACACAAAAAAGGAATATTTCATTTTCAGAGTGCCAAAAACGGGGTGTTTCATGAAGCAACCACACAATTAAAGTTGCAAAATAGTACCACTCTATTTTTCAAAAATACTAGACCACCTTACATGGACAATGTCCCAACAAGGGTATCCCAAACCTTTCTGTCCACCCCTCGTGAAAAAGGCAGATGTTCGCCGAATCGGCAAGAAGTGGGTCCGATTTGAATTAAAGTTTCATGATCTAGCGCTCATGATTTTTTTAAAAATCATTTTAGGTTCACAATAAGCTATTTTACAGAGATCAAATGAAAGTTTAACGAGGCTCATCCCTAGCTAAGAACCTTCATGCCCGCCGTTTTGACCATAGTTTAACGGGCATAAGAAATTCAAAAATGGTCCAAACAATGTAAAATCTTTGTGTGCTGTCATATTATGTGACATATTTGCAAGGAAAAATAGCAAACTTGGTATATTGTAAATATCTCAAAAAAAACTTCTAAGAAATGACATATCATGTTCGAGGTTTAATGACTTTCAGGTCAAACGACCAATGTTATGGCCAGAATCACGGTATAGTTTGTGATAATATTCCCATATTGTGCATGCATGTAAATATTTGGATGGCGAACAATTTTGTAGGAGGAAGTTTTCATTTTCATCGCACAGAAAAGCCATTTTCCATTTTCCAAGTGCCAAAAACGAGGCGTTTTGTGAAGCAACCAACAAAGGCGTAATTGAAAATGATACCACCTTATTTTTCAAAAATACTAGACCACCTTACATGGACAATGTCCCAATCAGGGTATTTCAAACATTTCCGTCCACCTCTAGTGAAAAAGACAAATTCCTGTCAAATTAGTAGGAAGTGGGTCCGATTTGAACTACAACTACATGATCTAGAGCTCATGATTTAAAAAAAATCATTTTTAGCTTCACAATACACTATTTTATCAGATATCCCATGCAAGTTTAATGAGGCTCAGCCCCTAGCTAAGAACCTTCATGCCCGTCGTTTTGACTATAGTTTGATTCGGGCATAATAAATTCAAAATGGTCCACACAATGTAAAATCTTCGCGTGGTGTCATATTATGTGACATAGTTGCAAGGAAATATACCAAACTTGGTATATTGTAAATATCTCAAAAAAGCATTGTCAGAAATGACCTATCATGCTTGAGGTTTCATGGCTTTACCTCAAATGACCAATGTTATGGCCAGAATCGCGGCATAGTTTGTGATAATATGCCCATATTGTGCATACATGTGCATCTTGGGATGGAGAACAATATTGCAGGAGGAAGTTTTCCTTTTCATCCCACGGAAAAGCCATTTTCTATTTTTCAAGTGCCAAAAAACGAGACATTTTGTGAAGAAACCACCAAAGGAGTAATTCAAAATGGTACCACCTTATTTAAAAAAATATTAGACCACCTTACATGGACAATGTACCAATCGAAGTATCTCAAACCTTTTCGTCCACCCCTAGTGAAAAAGAAAAATGCCTGCCAAATTGGTAGAAAGTGGGTCTGATTTGAACTACAGCTACATGATCTAGCGCTCATGATTTTTTGAAAAAAAATCATTTTTAGGTTCATAATATGCTATTTTATCAGAGATCCAATGCAAGTTTAACAAGGCTTAGTCCCTAGCTAAGAACCTTCATGCCTGTCGTCTTGACCATAGTTTGAAACGGGCATAAGAAATTCAAAAATGGTCCAAACAATGTAAAGCCTTCGCATGGTGTCATATTATGCGACATAGTTGCAAGAAAAAAATACCAAAACTGGTATATTGTAAATATCTCAAAAAAACTTGTCGGAAATAACCTAACATGTTCGAGGTTTCATGGCTTTCAGGTAAACGACCAATGTTATAGCCAGAATCGTGGCATAGTTTGTGATAATGTGCCCATACTATGCATGCATGTGCATCTTCGGATGGCGAAAAATGTTGCAGGAGGAAGTTTTCCTTTTTCATCGCACGGAAAAGCCATTTTCCATTTTCCGAGTGTAAAAAACATGGTGTTTTGGGAAGCAACCACCAAAGGCGTAATTCAAAATGGTACCATCCTATTTTTTTTAAAAACCAGACCATCTTACATGGATAATGTCCCAACCGGGGTATCTCAAAACTTTTCGTCCATCCCTCGTGAAAAGACAAATTCCTGCCAAATCAGTAGGAAGTGGGTCTGATTTGAACTAAACTACATGATCTAATGCTCATGATTTTTTTGGAAAAAAATCATTTTTAGGTTCACAATATGATGTTTCTTTAAAGATTCATTAACATTTTAGCAAGACTCAACCCCTAGATGAAAAATTTCAAGTTCAAACCCCTATTGTCAAAATCATGATTCAAAATCTCTATTTATACCTATTAAGGTTTTATATGAAAATATGTCCTTGTAGTTTTCCTGGAAAGTAAAAGTGTTCAATAATGTCCTAAAAATATTCTCTAAAATTTTACAAGTTCTCTAATTTTTTTGACTCAATTTGAAATTATGAATAAAAAGATACAAAAAATTAAAAAAATAATAAATAAAAAACCTGGAGGTGGCCGGCCAAACGAACCAACTAGGCAAACAGGCCTGCCCAGCAAGGCATGGACGCTCACATGCTGTTGTTGGACCAAGGCTAGCCCAGCGAATAGCCCAAGCACCTGCAAGTTGGAGGCCGCTTATTAATTAAAAGGCTACAGTACTGCTTCCTTTACAAGATCATCTCGATGGCCCAGTAGTAGCTTGTCTAGGAGATACCACTATCTGCTAGGTCGCGTGTTCGAGCGGCCCGGGGTGCTCATTTTTGAGTAATTGCTTGTGGGCTTGCCGGTGACGGTTCCCTTATGTCAGTTTCAGACGGTGGGTCCAACATGTCATTGAAAACGAGCATAGGGTTCTGTAGGTCCCACGTTTCATAGTTGCCCCTCATGGTCAATAGGTTCAAGCCAACATGGCAAGCAGGCCCCACATGTTATTGGATAGGAGTATAATTGGTAGTCAACATGTCAATGCCATATGTACATGACATGTAAGCGTAAATTGACACGTGTATATGACACATATGCAGACATGTCGAGGAAACGTGACACATGGACGCGACACCTAGATCAACCTGCTGAGGTGGCCATCGGTCTTTCTTATGTAATCATGAATAACACCCATGACCATTTAAATTCGTTGTAGTCACCCAAAATTAAGGTCATGAACCAGTAATATCTATGTTATGACCAACTAGTGTAAGCAGTCTATGACCTTCCTGACAAAAAAGGTCATAGTTTTTCAGGTTTTGTACCCTCCCAAATGGCTTATGACCAGTTGGTTCGAAATGGTCATAGATCTATGAACAAAAAACTCAGGGTCATTAAAAAAGGTCACTAGTCAACACATTTCTTGTAGTAATCCTAGATGGTTGTTGATGGCCTTGGGTGTAACCTTTGCTTCGAAACATTGGGTGAGTGGTAGATCGCCATTTGCTGCCTTGGACAAGCCAACACCCAAGTATATGTCACCGTGCGAGCATAAGCTAAGGTCTTTTGCTTTGAGATCAATGGTATTTGTTGGTGCTAACCTAGGCGAGGACTTGTGTGTTTTAGTTCTAGATAGAGCGTTGGTCGCGATTATGTCTGGTGCTTCCGTAGGAGATGGTCTAGTCCTCTTGGAAATGAGATTTTGATTCACTTCCCCACCATGCTGATTCATCCTAGATTAAGAAAAAGTAAGAACAATTGAGAAAATCTAGGCGGTGGTATATATGAAATTGAGTTTCCACCTTGCGTACCTATACTTTTGTAGATTCATGGTGATATCTGAGTCCTTGCTAGGTTCCATCTATATCTTCCGTTTCTTTTCTATCTTTGTAGTTGAAATGGTGACAAAGCTACCGCTTCTTCCCCTACCTCTCTTGGAAGGTGTAGTTGGTCGTTGTGAGCTTTGCGTCTAGTAGGTGGGACTTTGACGGGTTCTTCCCCACCATCATACTCTGCTAGGCCAAACCTGCTGGGATGGCACATGGCTTTGGCTAGCTCTGAATTTGGCAAGGAGGAGATCTGCAAAAGTGTCGCATGATCACCACATGTTCAAAGCAGAAAAAATCATAAGTAAGAAAGATTGAGTAAACTTACGTTTGAGCACTTGGCATTGTTGAACATATTAAGGGAGATCTCAAAGTTGTCTTGGTGTTTGGGAACCTTGACCAACTTGCACAACCGCTTGGCGATGGTTTCGAAAGTTAGGTCATCAATGATAACCTAGGGAGAATCCGTATTATCATCATAAAAATGCATAAGATGGTCTCGATGATGCAGCAGATGGATTCTCCTCAAAAACCATCTAAGGATCAAGTCCTGGCATGTTAGGACCTTATCCATCAACTTGCCAATCTACCTTACAAAGGGACATAATTCCGCTATGCGGGGTATATCATCCTCTGATTACCATGAAGGTAGCTGATTTCCCGCACCATCTTGGAAAGCTGGAATCCCAATTTCCTACTCACAATCCACTCTGTCTTTGCAATAGAAGAGTCCATACTTCCATTCTTGGATGGAGTCACGGAGCAGAACTGTTGGGTACTTATTGTCATCACAGATCTTGAAAGAGAAACTTCCATAGTTTTACAATGGTCCATTTGGCCTGACAAATTTCTTCTTAGTATCCAATTAAAACTTAAAGATATCTAATATTGGTGTGATGTCGAGATGGACTTCACAAAGTATAACATACCATGACAACGCAGTGATGCTATTAGGCAGGAGGTTGTGAAGCTACAAACCATAATGTTTCAGTACATGTTGGAAGAATTCTGAAGACAGTAAGGATATGCCACATTCGATGTGGGATAGGATGATCACCTGTTCTCTGCCTCTAGATCATTTATATCATTATACTTCACCTTGCAGATTACCCATCGGCCTTTGGGAAGCTTCCTCTTGGTGGTATTCTCTTCTTCTAATTTTTCCGCAGCATCTACCTCATCTTCTATGCTAGCATCCGCCTATATTTTACCTTGGATCCCCGTCTCACTACTAGCTTTAGTTCTCCCTTGGGTTCCTGCAATGCCCTCGGTGTTGATATTTCTTTGAAACTCCACCTCTATCGGTGGCTTCGTCTGGGCGAGAGGGGTGGTGAGGCCATGAGGTGGCGATTCACAATGGTGTCCGCTTAGTGGCTTGCCAGAGACAAAAAGAAGCTCCCGGGCTGCTAGAAAAGGTGGAAGATGAAGTGAAGCAACAGAGGGTAGAATGGGAGATTTCACCGTGACCTCCAGCTATTTATAGACCTATCAAAGAGATACATGTGACCGAATTTGTAGTGTGAACATAGTGGCATGACTATTGGATTTCTGCCATGCGTCCTAGAAGCTGCATGGTAACTTAACTAAAGGTCATTTTAGTGTGTAAACACCTTGATCTCTAAGCTAGAAGTGGCGTGATGATTACACTCCCACAGTTTGGTAAGTTTCAAGGCAACACCTTGCACTGGAAGGAATGTACCTGCATCACAGCAAATCTGTTGCCGAGATTTTCTTAGAGATGACTGTTGAAGATTGATTCTGAGGAATTATACTACATACCCGGATATTTTGGGAGATCTTTGATATTCCTCACGGATCCGCCATGCAATGGAATATGGAAATGAAAATATAATTGGTTCTAGATGGATGGACATGAAGACCGTGAAGAACTCCGGGGGATAATGTTAAGGGTATGTCAACAACATGGTCTATACCAGCAAGCCCAGGTGGCCTAGAGATGGTGGTTAGGCCCATAGCCTAACATGGTGACCCAATTTATGATAGTCGAGATGGAGGTCCTATCATGATGAAGGAAGGCAGTATGCCACAACCTTAGATGGAAGCCAGCGCCTTGAGGACAAGACTTAACATACCTATTAGTCTAGGACCATGTCACATGTTGATAACCCACAAGTGTAGGGGATCAACTGTAACACCATTTGAATAGAAAAGTTTGTTAAACCCACGAGGATCTAAAGTTACTGGTTAGAAAATTCAACAAGTAAACAATAAAAGCTGCCAAGATTTGTATTTTATGGATTATAGTTTTCTACAAATAAATGGCAAGTAGAGTAACATCTTAGTAAAGTGAATACTCTTTTCAGAGAAAGCCTAATCCTCTATTTAGGAAGAGGACACAAGACCGAGGTGTTTTATTATATGATACGAGCATTCCCAAGGGCCGTACATATTTAAGGGCACAAAGATTTCTAGAAAATCATGGTATCTTCTCAAATGTATTCGCATTATACAGAGCCTAAAATAGGTGCAACCATATACATGAGAAAATACACCCCTAGTGGTTGGTATCAAGGCCACATACATGAGAAAACAAGGGGACATAAATGTCCAACCATTGCCTTAAGTTTAGTGGTCCACGGTCATATAAACCCCCTAATGAAACTCTAAAGATTAGATCATGGTTTCTATCATCTACTCCTATCCCTACTCCCAACATTACATTAAGGTGCAACCCAATGAGCCCATATAGGTGAAGTAACACACAATCAACGTTCGTATGTTACCATCATAGAACCACATAAAAGTATAAAACTTGACCAAATACTCATAGCATAATATATAGAAATCACAGTCAATCCATCTTATACCCTAAAAAACATGGATACCTACTCACAACGGTGGAATATGATGATGATCATTGGCATATGGTTTACAACACAATATGAAAATATAGCTTCCCCATCAAATAGCAACAAGTTTCCGAGCACAAGCATGCATAGAACACTAGAATCTTATTTAGGGTTCTAATCCATCACAAACTATGAGGGACATGAAGTGGATCTCGAGGTGGAGATGGTGCTGATGTTTGGGATGATGGAGATGGTGATGAAGACACTCCTACTACCCCAAGGAGGAGTGGTGATGACAATGGCGGCGGTTTCCCCTCGGAGAAGCATGATTTTCCCTCTTCTAGAGTAGAACAAGACTTTCGCCTCCATCACTGCTTTTGTAAATATCGGAAAAATATGGCCTAGGTGTTTTTGCGATATGGAGCCTCCTTTAAAAATACAGAGATGAGACCGGAGGAGTCCCACGAGGTGCAGATGGGACCCACCCGCGCGACTAGGGTATCATGCCATGGGAGGGGGTCCATTTGGAGCCTCGTGTCTTCCCCTGTTTGACTTACGGTGCCCACAATCTTCTATTTGATAAAAAAACTTCCAGAGAAAATTTTCTCATATTATTTGAGCCCCCCTAAATCATACAAATAGTACTTTGATGGATAGTTTTAGTTACAAAATCTAAATCATAGGGGGGCGCTGCCCCTGCTCGCCCCTCCCTATCTCCGCCCCTGCCCTCGACGCAGTTATTGTTGATGACTTTTTTTTTGCTATCTTAGCATGAGCCCGGCAATTAGCATGTCTCGGTGTTTATAATTACGGGCCAGTGTGCTATGTTTATAATTACTACACGGTACATACTACGCCGCCAGGAGGAGGCGATGGGAGGAGAGAAAACCCATCTAGGGTTCCGCACCCCTCGCCGGCAACATCGATGGTCCGCTCCGCCTCCGTTGGCCCTAGGGCCTTGGAGTGTGGCAGACCATGGCCAGAGGTTTTCTGTTTTTTTTGTTTCGCCTGTTTTTTAGTGTCTTTTTTGGGATGTTGAGGCGACGGCTACGCCCTAAAGTTAAAATAAGATCCTTCCCGCTTTATCCTCGCTTCGGTGATGCATCTAGCGTCAACGGAGCACGCATGGAGTTGTTTGTCTGGCGAATCTCCTAGGATACTGTCTGTTTTTGTGTTTGTCGGTTTGTTCTCAGGTCAGTCTCCTCCGATCTATGGATGTCATCATTGGCGATGGCTGCTGCTCTAGTGCACTGGTGTTTGTGCCTTAGCACGATGATTTTCCGTGTCTACTACAACAAGCTCTGCTACGACAAGATTTGTCCGGCTGCGGTGATGGAGGGGCGAGGACGACGACGCGCCTTTGACTTGTACTAGTGTTTGTAGTCGCCGCTAGGTGGTTTAATGATCTATTTGTAATTTTTATTACTTTTAGATCTTTTTGTACTACTAAGAGGAGACCTACTTAATTAGTTGATCATTTCGGACATCGGGTTCAATTGGGGTTTTCTTCTGAACTTCGATCTTATGGAAAGGATCTCGACAAAAGTTGAGGTGCGTCGTTGGATTCAATCCAGGATGTCGCTCCGGATCGTCACATTCGTGTGTGCTAGCGGTCGGTTCACTCAACGGGGACTAGGCCCCTTTCTTCTGCAAGTTGACAGTGAACCCGCGGTCACTAGAAAATACCATGTCGCTTGTGCGAGTGTCCGATGCCCAAGAACGAGGTCATCGATCACGCCCTTCACTCTATCTTGACATCATCGCTTACCCCTCTTGATGCTGTGTTTTCATGAAAACGACAAGCTGGCACCGTCATCTCTATGCTATTGGATGACATATCCCACGTGCTATCAAACAAGTCACCGCAAAAGCGGGCCGTGTGACCATTCCAAATTCTTCAAATCACACCTTAATTCAATCCGATTGAGATACCACCATTGCTTTCTCCACCGGCGAGGCATCTATTGGCCGTACAAAATGGTGTGAAGTAAGCTGCCATTGTGAGAGTACTTTAAGCATACGCTGATACGCATGCCGTTGCTTAACTGTGGGCATGAATTAGACGCATGGTTGTTTAAGGAGAAGTGGCTGATTAAATAGCCGCATATATATCACGGAATCAGAAAGTTGATGCATTTTGGCGTTACTGTCTGGGACCTACCATGCTGACATGCATATTTTCGTTTTGAAAATCCATGTTAATCTGATTCGGAGATCGTCGAGTGCATTCGGAGGATTGAGTGGCACGGTGTGTACACATTTTGAGCCTGGGTAGGGGTTTTTCGTCCCACTAGCCAGTATATATCTTTGTTTGCAGAGATGTACAAATGTGAGTTGACCGCTCTTTGCTGATGGAAGCTATATGCAACTGGGCTGATACCGAGTGGCACAGCTAGAATAGAAAAACCGCAACTGGCAGGGCAAGTGGTTTATCCTGTTAGGTCACGCTCCTATCCACCCCTAGCATTTTTTGTTTTGTTTTTTGAGATGGACATCCCTAGCAAGTTTACCATGCATCACCGTCAGAGTCCGAGGAGATCGATACGTCGCAGCCCGGCCTGCCCCGGTTGTTTACTGCACGGTCGCGATGTCGGCCTCCGCAGCGCGCGCGACACGGCTGCCGTCGCCGTCCGCTCAATCACCCAGCCCGATAAAAAAAAAAAAAACCCAGCCCGATACACGTACGTACGAGTCCGAGATTGTGGCGACGATATAGTTTTCAAAGGAGAAAACACAGCGCCGCTCGCGCAAATCTGGGGGCTCGTCATCCACCTTCTGGGCGGTGGGTGAGCTCGTATTGTATTGCCACCGGCCATGTTCTTGCATCTCAGGTTCGATGTAGTTTTTTTTTTAAAAAAAAATTAGGTGTTTTTTAAATAAGCATATATTAATATTAAGAGATACCAAATACATTCGGTCTCTACAACAACGCAATACTCTATTAACATTACGGATGCACACAGTCAATAAAAGTAAAAGAAAATTATTAAGAAAATAAAAGGCCTGCTACAGTATTCCGGTCCTAAGAGCAATAGTACAACCACCACCGATACAACACCTGAACTCCATGTTCTTTAAAAGCGACGTCTCCAAGTAGAGAATAGTGTATAAGCGTTGTCGTCGCCTGATCAAATACCTAGGTTTTCACTTAAAAGATAATTCTCACTTTTAGAACAATGCCTTCAACAAGGCCATTGCCGGACACAACCAGCTAAAGTCAGACCTTAGATTTTTATCCTAAAAGGTAAGATTCTAAACTTCACCTATGTTGCCTCCCTCACTTACATAATGCTGCTGAACCCAAAACACCAAACAAGTTCCTCAATAGTGTGACGAATCGAACCTCCATTGATAGAAGGCCTAAGGATGCATCTCGTCTATGCATAATTAGGATGCACGTAGCTGCCAACTATTCAAAAAATAGCGGAATACATGAGATCAACGGATACTATATCATGCCTAAAGAGATTGAAGGCCGATTATAAGATCACACTGCCATTCATGTTGAGAAAAAATATCTCTAGTTATATCCACCAAGCGGAGACAGACCTCCGTAAACAACCGTAAAACTCTACACATGCACAAATAACCATGAAGGGAGCATAGCTGTGCATCGATAGATAACCTGCATAAGAGATGTCAATTACAAACCGTCCCACCCTAATAAGGATTATGAGCATGTGCTCAATTTCATATAGCCAGTTACCAAATATGTTACCAATTACTTTAACAAGGTGTCTTTTTAAGTTAAAAATAATATTCCAATAATTTAGGAAATATTATTTAGGTTTAAGTATTTGTAGAGTATTTTTACTCTATTTAAAGCATTTATTTTAATTTCAATAGTTAACTTGGAATTTTAATGTGCATAATTTTTTTATAATTCTAGAAAGATAGGATTTGAATTCCTTATATTTTTCATATTTGGAACTATTTTTATTTTATTTTTCTAAAATGCCTAAGGGTCCTTCTGTTAAAATGTCCATTTGGAAAAAATGAAATGACCAAAGTGCCCTTGGTCCCACTACTCAGACCAAAATGGTCAAAACCAGTGACTTAGATTGGTCGAACCAAACCGTTCTCTCTCTCTCTCTCTCTCTCTCTCTCTCTCTCTCTCTCTCTCTCTCTCTCTCTCTCACACACACACACACACACACACACACACACACACACACATGCGCGATGGCGACTGTGCGGCGTTGTCGCGTCGTCGGTCGATTTTGGCTGTTGTCGGCCGCCTCTGCCACCACCATAGCACTTAAACTATTCCCCTCGTTCTTCTATACACTCTTACCCTAAGGATTCGTCCCTATAGCCGTGTGCAACTCTAGCCCAAAACTAGTGTTTTGGTGAGATGGCGTCACTGTGCTCTCGTGCTCCTCCGACGTTTACCCGCCATCGAGATGCTCCTGGAGCACCTCCCTAGGGTCTCCCCATGATGGCTAGGCAAGCACAAGACAAGGTACCGACCCGGGTGGTCCCTGTACCACCTTGGTGGTGGTCTTCCTCCTCTCTGACCCCGGTGAGCTCGGCACTACTAGAAAATAGGCGATTCTAGACGCACTAAATATGGCATTCATGGCGTATTTTGGGTGCGTCTCGACAGACCTCGTCACGAATAAATATGATTCATGGAGCACCACATAATGCATCACGAATAAATGTGATTCGTGGCACACCGTACCATGGGATGCGCCACACATATCTCAGTTATGTGTGTTGCATCCCATGATAATGCGTCAAATATTTTATTTTGCCAAAGTTTTCTAAAAAATTCAAAATATTTGAATGGTTTAACCAGTTTAATCGCACAAGGGACACCCTTATCTCTAAGCATGCTTAATCTTAATCTGCTCTACACTCTTACCCTAAGGGTTCGTCCCTATAGCCGTGTGCAACTCTAGCCCGAAACTAGTGTTTTGGTGAGATGGCGTCACTGTGCTCTCGTGCTCCTCCGACGTTCACCCGTCATCGAGATGCTCCTGGAGCACCTCCCTAGGGTCTCCCCATGATGTCTAGGCAAGCACAAGACAAGGTACCCACCCGGGTGGTCCCTGTGCCACCTTGGTGGTGGTCTTCCTCCTCTCCGACCCCGGTGAGCTCGGCACTACTAGAAAATAGGCGATTCTAGAGGCACTAAATATGGCATTCATGCCGTATTTTGGGTGCGTCTCGACGGACCTCATCACGAATAAATATGATTCATGGAGCACCACATAATGCATCACGAATAAATGTGATTCGTGGCACACCGTACCATGGGATGCGCCACACATATCTCAGTTATGTGTGCTGCACCCCATGATAATGCGTCACGTATTTTATTTTGCCAAAGTTTTCTTTTCAATTTTTTCTAAAAAATTCAAAATATTTGAATGGTTTAACCAGTTTAATCGCACAAGGAACACCCTTATATCTAAGCATGCTTAATCTTAATCGCTCACTTCTAGTCACACTTTCCTATCAGTTATCCATCCTCAGACTACTCTAGCCCCATCACGCTTAACCTCTTTATTCCTTTCCAATAAGCTTCCGAGAAAGAAATTATATTTTGTTGATAATAGTATCCTCTCAATCCTATTAACCCTTGGGCCATGATGTCACACACCTTTATTTTTTGAATTCCAAACAATTATTTATGCAAACAAAAATAAAATAATTAATAATAATCTTGAATTTAAATAACAATAAAATGATTTTTTTCCTTTTTCCATTTAATATTGAATAATTCATATCTTCAAATTCGTAAATCAGAATTTAAAAAATAATATGTTGTCAATCAAAAAATGAGAGAAATCTAAATATGACATTCATATTAACTTTTACATCATACATTATATCTTTTTAAAAGTGCACTACAAGGTTTTCTAAATAAAGTATGTAAAAAATCTTCAAAAGATCGTATAAAAATCTCTTTTAAATTTTCCGATTCTCAAAAATTGGTAAATAGTCAAAGAACGTTGCCACCGAATTGAAAATTTCATGTAGATTGATTTTCATATAATTTTTTTGATCTAAGGTCATATGCAAAAGTTACTACCGTTTTAGCGAGACATAAAAATAAAGATAGCGAGAAAATGAGGTAGTGAGGAAGAGGGGGACGACCAGATCTGTTTTGTGGAGGTTGAGTAAGAGTAGAGGGAAATGAGAGGTGGTAGGTGGCTCCATGTGATGAAAAGGTGGTGCCAGGTCATTTGTGACACACCCAATAGGAATGCGCCATGTATATATAAAACATTTATGGTGCACTATTATAATGCTTCACGCACTTACCATGCCTAGTCCCACGAAAAAAATGCATGGCACATTATTAAATGATGCATCACAAATAATCAAAACATTTCGTGGCGCACCCGACATATATGCGCCACAAATCACATGGCACCCACCAGACCCTGGTCCCACCTTATTTATTTGTGGCGCACGCGACCTAGATGCGCCATGTATGATTAATATATTCATGCCGCATTCCCGCTGGATGCGTCACGAATAAGAGGGGCCGACCCGAGATGGACCGCACAACATTTGTTCATGGAGCACACTGTGTAGGATGCGACACGAATAGCCAAAATCTGCATGGCGCACCTAGGGGGTGCATCAGGAATATTGTGTTTATGACATGTCCGGCAGGGATGCGCCACGAACATCGTTATCTCCTATAAGGGTTTTCCTAGTAGTGCGACTCCCGTCTGGCCAAAGGTAAGCATCTCTCTCCAATTTATGCTGCTAGATCTCCTAGATTATAGGGTTTGTTGCTCTGGTTCTAGTAATGGTGATTCTAGGGTTTCTAGTAGGTTCTAGGGTGTTAGTTGAGTTTCTATTTCTCAACTTGGTTACTGATTCATAGTGGTGCTCTTTGTTTGTTTCTGAATATATGAGTTCCTGACACTTTGTTCACTTAATGGTACATTTTCTTCGGTTAATTTTTCTAGGTGATGTTCTCTGATTGTAACACCCTCAGAATCGGCCCTATGCAAGTTTTAGCGAAACCCGCCAAACCCGCATAGAAACGATTCAAAGGTGCCCACCAGGCACTTTCGTGCGGGTGGAAAACGAAGTAATAACATTACACAACAGTCCTCGATGGGACCCACAGAACAGATATATACAACACGACTCCATGAGTCAAGAATACAGATATAATATACAAAGATCCAAATCACCTTGAAAATGATAGAGCGTCCGACTACGGACAAGATGCAAATGGGGCTAAGAGCCCTGAAGAATAACCAATGGCGTCCATAACCCTGCCCAGGCCAAGCCGGAAGGGTAACCCTGCTAACGACGTCGATCTCAAAACCTGCTTAAACAAAAGGGGTGCCGACAAAGGGCGAAGGAAAAAGAAGGAGCGTCAGTACTGAGGCCAGTACACGGCGAGACTAGAATTCGGCGGTCCTCGCCTACGAAGGTATGGTGGACTGAGCGGCAGCGCAGCATGCACTAAACAACCTATAGAGACTCGATATAACTGGCGGCTATCAGAGAGGGGTAAGAAAAGACGTATCCGGAACCAGACTGATACTAACACCAAACAATCCCATCCTGGTATTCCCCCTCGAGACCAGACGAGGAAGTCAGCCGAGGAACTCACACCGTTGGCAGTTTTATTTATTCGGTTATCGTTGCAGCAATTACTAGTCAGGTGTAGATAATCATCCTGATAAAATAAGCAGTGGGCCGTTTTAGTTAATCATTCCGTTGTAGTTGCAGCACTTACTAATCAGATACAATTAGTATGAGATAACCCCAAAACCCAGCAGTTGTTGGTACTTTTACTTAGCCATTCCGTTGTAGTGAAGCTGATTACTAGTCATATCGGATACAAGTCAATTTATAACAAATAAACTTTAGTTATAGTTGTCTATGATCAAGCACTGTGCTCCAAGTCGTCCATAACCGCGGACACGGCTTCTCGAAAAGATTTAACCCTGCAGGGGTGCACCAAAGTATCCACAAGCACTTCGACCCTTTTTGCCAGATCAGTTAACATACACCCATCGGTATGTCGGCGGGGCCTAAGTCATGACGTTCCCAGACCCAAAGCAAGCACGGGGGGCCACCCCACTAAGTCTACCCGCAACGAAGTCGGCCGGTCTCCGAGACGGACTTAGGGTTTGCGTCAGTGGCTGTAAACGACAGCAAATCCCAAAACTGGGACTGTCGATACCGCGAAAACACTCCGCTTCCTAAACAGTACAGTGTGCTATCCATCGCACAATTTAAATAAAACGGTAAAGCATGGCATAAGTACAGGATCGTAAATAAAACCTCGAACTAGTTTGTGGCCCCCAGTACAATACTTTGAAATCAGGTAATAATCAATGGGGGGCCCATATCTCCCCACCTGTGGTTAGCGCGCTCGATCTCGGAACAGGTGTCAAGAACTCGGGGTCCTACGGGACACAAGTGGGCGGTCGGAAACCAAATGTTATCTATCACCCACCGATGCCTCTGCTTACTTACTTCAATTTTAGTTGTTAAACAGTAATTACGTGAACGAAAAGTAAAGCCATGATCATCTTTAACATCAACATGCGGCAATTACTCCAACACTGTGGTTCTTGGCGACACGCAACATCGCTTGAGCAAGCGGCTACGACGCGCAAGTCCAACTATCTACCAAACAACAGGTAATAGGATGTGTCCAAGGCAATATGAGGCTGCAAGGGATATCACGGGTACGAAAACTAGAGCAACGCAACACAGATAGCAATAGATCAATAGGAGGGAATAAATACTATAAAAGTAAGATAGGTAGAAAGGGGGAGATGCTCGCCTGAAAACAGGGTCGAAGGTTCATCCGAAGATCGGGGCGAAGCTCACATCAACTCAACGGCCTTATCCGCGAAGAAGCAAAACACTAGAATAAACACCGGATGCAATATTTAAGATTACGGCAGAAGATCGGGCATGATGCATGTATGATGCATGACATGGCAAAAGTGCGATGCCATTAGGTCAGATTAAGCGGAACCGGGGTCCCGACAATTAATTATATGGTTCATGTTATTTAGAACCCCCGCAATTTAAATGTTGTATTAACAAGACAAAACATGGCATCGGTTTGCTACACAAATTTAAATGAGGCCAATATGAGAATAGATTTGCCCGCATATGGGCCCCATATTTAATTATGAGGTGAATCGGCATAAGGCCCCCAAACCACACGACAATATGCATGCAAGATGAACAATTTGATATGCAACAATTTATATCATTTATAAAAATAGGGTCTCGAGGAAAAGGGGTCACACATGGGGTATCGGCGATCTTGGGGTTCGATGGGGTTTGGGGTCGGTCTCAGGGTTCAGATCTGGGGTTCGGCCTCAAGGTGGAGAACTTGGGTCCAAGCGGTCGATCTTGCCGTCGCGCAGATCTTGTCGGGTCCGTGAAGGAGATCATGGAGTTCCGAGGAGAAGATCTTGGCGTGCCGAGGGTTCGGTCTTCGAATCCATGTAGTAGATCTCGTCAGTTCCATGTCGACGTCCTTGGGGTCTCGGTGTCTTGGCGCACTTGGCGTCCGGGACGGGGTACTTGTCACACCGGGGTTTCGGTCCCGTGAGGCAGATCTTGGCGTCTGTGTCGGATATCTTCGGTTTCCATGTCGACGGCCTTCGGGGTACCAGCTTCGGTCGCTCTTGGCATGATATGAATACTTCGGGGATCTTGGCGTTGGTATAGTTCCCGCTGTTAGCTCGTCGGGTGCTTGTGCAGGTCACATGAACGCCAATGGAACCCGGCAATGCACCGGACGCCGTTGATCTTGAATAGAGGCACAACCAGGACATGGACACGAGCGGCATGGAGCAACATGTGTAGGCACGCAAGCAGATGCACATGCAGACCCTGAACATGACGATGGGGCAGAGGCAGCACCAACAGGAGGCCACGGGCGGCTGCTGGAGCTTGTGCAGCAGGCTCCAAGATGGGGAGGATGCAGGGAGGCGGCAGGCAGGGCCGACCCGCGGTGGTCGCTGGCGGGAGCGGCGCGAGGCAGGCGGGGCGGAGCTCGCTGCCGGAGGAAGGAGGCCGGGGGGGCGCGGCTCGGTGGCGGGGCCGACGCCGGGGTTGGCGGCAGGCGCTGGCGGCAGAGGCGCGGCCGGCGAGGGTCGGGCAAGGCGGCGCTCGCCGGAGGGCGCCTGGGGGCCCGACGAGGAAGAGAGCGGCGCGCGCGGACGATGGATCGGCCGGCGGCGGACGCTCGGGTTGAGGCCGGGGCCGGAGGGAGCTTCTGGGCGGCGGGGCCAGAGGGTGACGAGGAGGCCGCGGTCGAGGGAGGACGACGCGGAGAGGCCCGCCGGCGACAGCGGCGTCGGGGCGCAGCCGAGCTCGAGGAGGAGGAAGAAGGAGCGGACGCGGGCGGGCGCGGCCGCGCGTCGGTGGGGCGGCCCGCGGGGACGCGCGCCTGAGAGGGAGGGGCCGACGCGAGGGAGAGGGAGGATGCGGGGGAGGGAGGAAGGAGACGGGGTGGGGGCGGGCTGGTGTGGTGGGACCCAGGGGCAGGTGGCGGTGGGCCAGGGCGGCGGGTGAGGCTGGTGGTGGGTGAGGGAGGGAGAGAGGCTGTGGGTGGGGTCGGTCCAGGGGAGGGAGTTGGTTGGTGAGAGAGGGAGAGGGGTGAGGATGAGGTGGCAGCCAGGGATAGGCTAGGGGAAGGGAGGTGATGAGGTGGCGACCGGCTACTGGTTGGGGTGATGTGGAGGGTTTGGGGTAGACTAGGACTAGGTAAGAAAAGATTTCTGGGTGGCTGATTGATGAGGTGGCAGCGTGGGTAGGAGTTTGGGGGAGGGGTGAGGTGGCACACTTCGGTTGGTGGGTAGGATAGATTTGGGTGGGGATAGGATTTAGAGGGGCTGGTTTAGATGGACCGTTTAATACCGGGGTGGTCGACTGGGTCGATTCGGCCCGTTCGACTGCCCCACAAAAATAATTAAATAATTTTATTTGTTTCAAATCGACTTTTACAAACCGATAGCAAACAAAACAAAATAATCCGGTGACCCGGGTTTTGTGTTTGAACAAAGACGGGGCGTTTTAGAAAACAAAAATAGGTTTTCTGCAAATAGTTTTACGCAAGCAAATGTAAGATGATGACGATGCTCAAATGCAATGTGGCATGATGACATGAGCATGCGGTCATGATGATGCAATGCACAAAAACAACGCGATTTTCTAGTAGTGGTTTTTTTTTGCGGGATGCCACAATTCGACACCACTAACAATGGATCTCGCCCTCGAGATCCGCCTCATGGTACCGGAAGGAAGGTTGGCGATCGGCGTCTTCTCGCTTCGTGTAGATCCTCGCGACACCACTAACAAGGGTTCCTTCTTCATCTTAAAAAAATGGCGACACCACCAACAAAGGGTCGTTGATCACGTTCGTCAAGAGAACACTCCGGATAAACAACGGACAAAGTTAAAGGTAAGGCCACCTCTAACTTCCATGGAAGGAGTGGAATTGCATCGATCCCCCGTTCGATATACAAAGCAAATGATAAGAGTAGTGGTATGGTCGCGACTCCATCCCGCACTCAAAGCATTACTATGTACATGAATAGACAGATTATGCAACCAACCCTCAAGATTCAGACTGAAGATCTCGACAATCGAGGTGCAGAACAAGGAGTGATGCAGACTCTGCATCGGATCTGGCGTAGATGATGTCGTTGCGTCGGAAAACACCGGAAGGCACAAACAAGTAACAAGGAATGGTACCACCGGACGAAGGGTTCCTCGGATAGCATGAAGGACAGATGTGGCAACACCGTTACCAAAGGAAGAAGCGAAACCCTGAAGGTACGACGGAAACCCAACCACGAGAAATCCTGGACTCGAAGAGAGAGAAGAGAGCGGATTCAAAACACGTAGAGGTGAGAGGAGAATAGCAGAGGGGTAAGGAGTAAAATCAGACCTAATCAGAACTATCCAACCGATTTTGCGAAAATAGTTTTGACACTCTACTTCGGCCGTTAGCTAGGTTATCCTACAGGCTGGACTTGTGGGGTATCGCAACTGCTGAGCTCTGATACCACTCTGTAACACCCTCAGAATCGGCCCTATGCAAGTTTTAGCGAAACCCGCCAAACCCGCATAGAAACGATTCAAAGGTGCCCACCAGGCACTTTCGTGCGGGTGGAAAACGAAGTAATAACATTACACAACAGTCCTCGATGGGACCCACAGAACAGATATATACAACACGACTCCATGAGTCAAGAATACAGATATAATATACAAAGATCCAAATCACCTTGAAAATGATAGAGCGTCCGACTACGGACAAGATGCAAATGGGGCTAAGAGCCCTGAAGAATAACCAATGGCGTCCATAACCCTGCCCAGGCCAAGCCGGAAGGGTAACCCTGCTAACGATGTCGATCTCAAAACCTGCTTAAACAAAAGGGGTGCCGACAAAGCGCGAAGGAAAAAGAAGGAGCGTCAGTACTGAGGCCAGTACACGGCGAGACTAGAATTCGGCGATCCTCGCCTACGAAGGTATGGTGGACTGAGCGGCAGCGCAGCATGCACTAAACAACCTATAGAGACTCGATATAACTGGCGGCTATCAGAGAGGGGTAAGAAAAGACGTATCCGGAACCAGACTGATACTAACACCAAACAATCCCATCCTGGTATTCCCCCTCGAGACCAGACGAGGAAGTCAGCCGAGGAACTCACACCGTTGGCAGTTTTATTTATTCGGTTATCGTTGCAGCAATTACTAGTCAGGTGTAGATAATCATCCTGATAAAATAAGCAGTGGGCCGTTTTAGTTAATCATTCCGTTGTAGTTGCAGCACTTACTAATCAGATACAATTAGTATGAGATAACCCCAAAACCCAGCAGTTGTTGGTACTTTTACTTAGCCATTCCGTTGTAGTGAAGCTGATTACTAGTCATATCGGATACAAGTCAATTTATAACAAATAAACTTTAGTTATAGTTGTCTATGATCAAGCACTGTGCTCCAAGTCGTCCATAACCGCGAACACGGCTTCTCGAAAAGATTTAACCCTGCAGGGGTGCACCAAAGTATCCACAAGCACTTCGACCCTTTTTGCCAGATCAGTTAACATACACCCATCGGTATGTCGGCGGGGCCTAAGTCATGACGTTCCCAGACCCAAAGCAAGCACGGGGGGCCACCCCACTAAGTCTACCCGCAACGAAGTCGGCCGGTCTCCGAGACGGACTTAGGGTTTGCGTCAGTGGCTGTAAACGACAGCAAATCCCAAAACTGGGACTGTCGATACCGCGAAAACACTCCGCTTCCTAAACAGTACAGTGTGCTATCCATCGCACAATTTAAATAAAACGGTAAAGCATGGCATAAGTACAGGATCGTAAATAAAACCTCGAACTAGTTTGTGGCCCCCAGTACAATACTTTGAAATCAGGTAATAATCAATGGGGGGCCCATATCTCCCCACCTGTGGTTAGCGCGCTCGATCTCGGAACAGGTGTCAAGAACTCGGGGTCCTACGGGACACAAGTGGGCGGTCGGAAACCAAATGTTATCTATCACCCACCGATGCCTCTGCTTACTTACTTCAATTTTAGTTGTTAAACAGTAATTACGTGAACGAAAAGTAAAGCCATGATCATCTTTAACATCAACATGCGGCAATTACTCCAACACTGTGGTTCTTGGCGACACGCAACATCGCTTGAGCAAGCGGCTACGACGCGCAAGTCCAACTATCTACCAAACAACAGGTAATAGGATGTGTCCAAGGCAATATGAGGCTGCAAGGGATATCACGGGTACGAAAACTAGAGCAACGCAACACAGATAGCAATAGATCAACAGGAGGGAATAAATACTATAAAAGTAAGATAGGTAGAAAGGGGGAGATGCTCACCTGAAAACAGGGTCGAAGGTTCATCCGAAGATCGGGGCGAAGCTCACATCAACTCAACGGCCTTATCCGCGAAGAAGCAAAACACTAGAATAAACACCGGATGCAATATTTAAGATTACGGCAGAAGATCGGGCATGATGCATGTATGATGCATGACATGGCAAAAGTGCGATGCCATTAGGTCAGATTAAGCGGAACCGGGGTCCCGACAATTAATTATATGGTTCATGTTATTTAGAACCCCCGCAATTTAAATGTTGTATTAACAAGACAAAACATGGCATCGGTTTGCTACACAAATTTAAATGAGGCCAATATGAGAATAGATTTGCCCGCATATGGGCCCCATATTTAATTATGAGGTGAATCGGCATAAGGCCCCCAAACCACACGACAATATGCATGCAAGATGAACAATTTGATATGCAACAATTTATATCATTTATAAAAATAGGGTCTCGAGGAAAAGGGGTCACACATGGGGTATCGGCGATCTTGGGGTTCGATGGGTTTGGGGTCGGTCTCAGGGTTCGGATCTGGGGTTCGGCCTCAAGGTGGAGAACTTGGGTCCAAGCGGTCGATCTTGCCGTCGCGCAGATCTTGTCGGGTCCATGAAGGAGATCATGGAGTTCCGAGGAGAAGATCTTGGCGTGCCGAGGGTTCGGTCTTCGAATCCATGTAGTAGATCTCGTCAGTTCCATGTCGACGTCCTTGGGGTCTCGGTGTCTTGGCGCACTTGGCGTCCGGGACGGGGTACTTGTCACACCGGGGTTTCGGTCCCGTGAGGCAGATCTTGGCGTCTGTGTCGGATATCTTCGGTTTCCATGTCGACGGCCTTCGGGGTACCAGCTTCGGTCGCTCTTGGCATGATATGAATACTTCGGGGATCTTGGCGTTGGTATAGTTCCCGCTGTTAGCTCGTCGGGTGCTTGTGCAGGTCACATGAACGCCAATGGAACCCGGCAATGCACCGGACGCCGTTGATCTTGAATAGAGGCACAACCAGGACATGGACACGAGCGGCATGGAGCAACATGTGTAGGCACGCAAGCAGATGCACATGCAGACCCTGAACATGACGATGGGGCAGAGGCAGCACCAACAGGAGGCCACGAGCGGCTGCTGGAGCTTGTGCAGCAGGCTCCAAGATGGGGAGGATGCAGGGAGGCGGCAGGCAGGGCCGACCCGCGGTGGTCGCTGGCGGGAGCGGCGCGAGGCAGGCGGGGCGGAGCTCGCTGCCGGAGGAAGGAGGCCGGGGGGCGCGGCTCGGTGGCGGGGCCGACGCCGGGGTTGGCGGCAGGCGCTGGCGGCAGAGGCGCGGCCGGCGAGGGTCGGGCCAGGCGGCGCTCGCCGGAGGGCGCCTGGGGGCCCGACGAGGAAGAGAGCGGCGCGCGCGGACGATGGATCGGCCGGCGGCGGACGCTCGGGTTGAGGCCGGGGCCGGAGGGAGCTTCTGGGCGGCGGGGCCAGAGGGTGACGAGGAGGCCGCGGTCGAGGGAGGACGACGCGGAGAGGCCCGCCGGCGACAGCGGCGTCGGGGCGCAGCCGAGCTCGAGGAGGAGGAAGAAGGAGCGGACGCGGGCGGGCGCGGCCGCGCGTCGGTGGGGCGGCCCGCGGGGACGCGCGCCTGAGAGGGAGGGGCCGACGCGAGGGAGAGGGAGGATGCGGGGGAGGGAGGAAGGAGACGGGGTGGGGGCGGGCTGGTGTGGTGGGACCCAGGGGCAGGTGGCGGTGGGCCAGGGCGGCGGGTGAGGCTGGTGGTGGGTGAGGGAGGGAGAGAGGCTGTGGGTGGGGTCGGTCCAGGGGAGGGAGTTGGTTGGTGAGAGAGGGAGAGGGGTGAGGATGAGGTGGCAGCCAGGGATAGGCTAGGGGAAGGGAGGTGATGAGGTGGCGACCGGCTACTGGTTGGGGTGATGTGGAGGGTTTGGGGTAGACTAGGACTAGGTAAGAAAAGATTTCTGGGTGGCTGATTGATGAGGTGGCAGCGTGGGTAGGAGTTTGGGGGAGGGGTGAGGTGGCACACTTCGGTTGGTGGGTAGGATAGATTTGGGTGGGGATAGGATTTAGAGGGGCTGGTTTAGATGGACCGTTTAATACCGGGGTGGTCGACTGGGTCGATTCGGCCCGTTCGACTGCCCCACAAAAATAATTAAATAATTTTATTTGTTTCAAATCGACTTTTGCAAACCGATAGCAAACAAAACAAAATAATCCGGTGACCCGGGTTTTGTGTTTGAACAAAGACGGGGCGTTTTAGAAAATAAAAATAGGTTTTCTGCAAATAGTTTTACGCAAGCAAATGTAAGATGATGACGATGCTCAAATGCAATGTGGCATGATGACATGAGCATGCGGTCATGATGATGCAATGCACAAAAACAACGCGATTTTCTAGTAGTGGTTTTTTTTGCGGGATGCCACACTGATGATCTTGTGTAACTATGTGTCTAGGATTCTATCTAGAATAATCCTAGGTATTAATCCATGAATATATAGGATTAATACTATTAATTAATTTAGTGATCACTGTTGTTCGACATAATGTAAGTGTTGACTGTTAGAAGTTCTAGATTTTCTAGTGTTGTTAAGTGCTTGTAGTGTTTCTAGGTATGATTGTGGTCAAAATCCACAACTCAAGTATTCTATTTATACTTAGTTGTATTTCTTTAGATGTCATTGCTATTTGATTACTCGTTGTATCTATTATTGATATACTAATAAAAGTTTGGGCTCTTAGGTTTGCATCCATTAATACTTAATTAGTTACTTTTTCTTGTGTTTCCTTAACCTTTGGTTTTGTGTTTACTATAAGTGTATTGATTAGCTACTTAGTAAATTTTCTTCTCTTCCTTGCAGTAACTTGACTCACAAACTGAGCTATAGTTTACTTCCTACCCTTTCTTCCTTAGGCACATCTTCACCGATGACTGAGAAAGTGAGGGTATCCTGTAAATTATGGTTCTACAAATAATTGGTCTTATGTAAATCTATAACTATTCCGCATAGGATATGCCAATGTAACCTGATGGCATGGCATATGCCGTGCTCTACCTTAATGGATATGCACATGTGCTAGCCCTAGTTTCCCTAGGTGCTACAACTCTCCCTCGCTACTATGATCTACTCTAGAGTTTGGCTATAAATCGTTGGAGATTCCAAAATATGCTTGATGAAGATTTGTTGTAGTTCTTCCTCTCCTGGCTCCAATTCTTTATTAAATTCCTCTCATAGATTTTCTCCTATCTATCAACCTCTGTTCAAAGTATTTTTCTTATAATCTATGCTTTGAGGTTTGTGATATCAAGAGCTGGGTTCGGGGTCCTATTTATAGTGTTCTAGGGTTCACGTGAGATTGACACCTCACTTTTTCCATGCAGTGACTAAGCTGCTTATACCACCTCTCTAGTTTGTTTTATATTTGGATTCATTATATTGATCAACTAAGGTCATATGCCAAATAAAGCATGCCAGTTAATGTTTATTTTGGTAATTCCCCTTTTTCAATTTGGGCAATACCTTTATTTTAAGTTTGAGATTTTTGTTAGTGGCTCTCTTACGTAAAGTGATCATGAGTTTGTTCTTTAGAGATTTTTTGTTCATGTTTATATTACCTAGCTTGGTGAACTGCAATTGTGCCCTAGCTAGAGGTTTGATTCTTTTTAAAGAATCCATGGATTGAGGTATCCATTTTATCTCTGAAGATGTTCTAGTTTATCTTACTAATTTTTCTATTTTGCCTAGTGTAGCCTCTGGTATTTTGGTCTGCTACTATCTATGGTTATGTGATATCAACTATCATCTTTTCTAGTGAATAATACTGTCTTATACCCTTCTTTACTTTCTATTGCTCACTATCAATCTACTATTTTCTGTTGTTGCTTTCATTTGCTCAAAAACCTCAATCACAATGTTCATGATGAGTTTCTGGACATTGTCCTTGGATTTCACTGAAAATGAATCCACCTGATGGCGGATCCAACATTTCTAAGCATCAACCTATGGTTTTGTTTGGATGTTTGTTTTGCAGATCAAGATGGCAATAAAGTTTAGAAGATCAAGAAAAAATACGAGAAGAACTAGCTAGTGTAGTTTAGGTTATTTTCCCTTTTTCTTTTGTAGTATTTAATAGGATCAGATTACTTCTTGTAATTTCCTCGTGAGATGAATTTGTAATCCACTTTGTATCCATTTTATTATCAATGAAAAATCCATTGTGGTTATTGTCATATGTTTATTTTATTTTTGAATCTTATATATTTTATTATGAATATTTGAATTCAAGTTTGAATTATTCAAACCTCAATTTTGAACTCAAATAGTGGATCATCTTCTTTTTTAGAATCTTATCTTGTGTTAGTTAGTGTGATTGAGTCTTGGACTCAAAATTAATGTGTTTGAAACATTTTGAATCCTAAATTTTGAAATATATGGATTCTTTTTGAATTTTGAATTCAAATCCTAATGTTGACCTAAGTCAAAACTCAAGTCTAGACTTCAACTCCAGTCCTTCATATCCTCTTAAAACAAAAGTTTAAAAAAAAATCACACTTTTACAAATGCTTGCAATGTAGTCTCACATATTGCAAAGCAGTCCTAAAGCGTTCCTATTCTTTGGGTCATTAAATACTTAGTCTTTTTTGTAGTCTCTCCTCGACGTGTTTTCACGCAACATTTGTAGGTATTCGATAATGAATCGGAATACCCAAATAGTTTATTAGAAACTGGCCTTGCTTGCAGCCAATATATCAGCATAAAGGTGTGCCTCTTCTTGGGCCTCGCCAAAGGAAAAATTTACTCTTAATGAAATTAATCTTCATACCAGAAAGCTATTGGAATGCTAGTAATATTATATCCGATTCTTAGATTTTTCCAAGCCATATTCCATAAGAAAAATTGTTCGTTGGCATATTAAAGAAAAGAAAGTCTCCCGTCAACGAGGTGAGGAACTACCCCTTCAATCTGACCATCAACTTTTGCACGCTCAATCAAAATACCCAACATATCTGCCACTATATTCAATTGTGTAGGAGATAATGAGTCACCTTGTCTCAATATTTTTTCTAGTCTGGAAGTATCAACCAACGTGATCACTAACTTTGATGGCAACACTATCATCAGACACGGAACTGTGGATTAGAGCACACCACTTTTCAAAGTCAAATTTTAATAGAACCCCAATAAACATTTTGCAACATAGTTCGTGCACAGTTTCATGAAGGATTACCACACCATTCAGGAAAGTTAATTTTAAACAGAACCCCATTCAACATTTTTCTATGTAGTTCGTGCACGGTTTTATAAAGGATTACGACATCATCCATGATGTTTATTCTTTACATGAATGTAGTTTGCATAGGACGAACTGCATGGCCAGCCACCGAAATTATCCTGATTGTTGCGATTTTTGTAAAAATCTTAAAACTAACATTAAGATGGCAGATGTGCCTATATTGTTGTATCCTTTCTATCTCATTAATCTTAGGTAATAAAATATCTCACCAAAGTTCAAGCGAAACAAGTCTAGTTATTCAGTATGAAGAAAGCCGAACAAATTTAGGAGGCCCCCCTTGATTACATCTAGAAATTTTGATAGAACTTAGCTAGGAAGCCATCCAGATCTGGTACCTTGTTGTGTGTTGTATTTGGAAGACCACTTTCTTCAAGGTTTGATAGCTCTTGAGGCAGATAAGTTGTACGCAAGGTTGATTCGTCATAGGAAAATCACGCCGGGAATCCGCCGCTGGGCGGTTGGATGGGCGGTCGGGGAACATGTTAGTATGCCCACAAAGTCAGAGGCATGTCCATAATCAAACACCGGTGGGTTTTGAACAAGGTAACATGGACGCCGGCCATCTGCACCTAATTTTATAGTGATGGTCTAACATTTGCATGGATTCGGAGAATCAGAGCACGCATAGTATATATCTCAACTTGTCCATACTTCCATCATTCCTCTAGCTCGACGATCGTCGTTGGTACTGCTAGAACTACTATGAAGAATTAAACTGTGTTGACGTCGTTAGTGCTATTTTTGAATGTTCTTGCCTTTGTTAGTACTAGTTTATCACAGAAATATGCTCGCGCGCCACTATATATGACCATACTGCTCGATCGATTATTCCACCAGCTGCCCTAGTAGGTACCATCCTAAGTATCGAAAAATGGAAGCTTCTTCCACTGTGCTATGGCTCCTCTACATCTCGGCCGCATCCTGCGTCCTCTACAAAGTCTTCGTCTCTGGTAGAAACAGCTCAAACGCGAGCTCCAGTAATGCGCGGCGGCCGCCGGGCCCGGCGCCAATCCCTCTCCTCGGTAACATCTTCCACCTGCAAGGCGAGCCGCACCACGCCCTGGCCAGGCTAGCCACGGTGCACGGCCCCGTTATGTCCCTCAAGTTCGGCACGACCACGGCCATCGTCGCCTCTTCCGCGGCGGCCGCCCGCGACGTCCTGCAGAAGCACGACCACCTCCTGGCGGCGCGCTCCATCACGGACGCCGGGCGCGCGCTCGGCAACCACGAACGCTCCATCGTGTGGCTGCCGTGCACCAGCCCTCTGTGGAAGCGCCTCCGCGCCGTGTGCACCAACCACCTCTTCTCGGCGCGCAGCCTCGACGCGACCCGTGCCGTGCGGGAGGAGAAGGTGAGGGAGCTGGTCGGCTGCCTCCGCGGCCACGCCGGCGAGACCGTGGACGTCGGGCGAGTCGTCTTCTCGGGGGTGCTCAACCTCGTGTCCAACGTGCTCTTCTCCGAGGACGTGGCCGACATGAGCTCCGGCGGGGCTCAGGAGCTCGAGTTGCTGATCAAGGGCATGGTGGAGGAGTTCACCAAGCCCAACCTCTCGGACCTCTTCCCCGTGCTCTCCGTGCTCGACTTGCAGGGCCGCCGCCGTCGCAGCGCTCAGCACCTGAGGAGGTTCAGCGAGTTCTTCGACCGGATCGTTGGCCGCCGTATGAAAGGTGCCGACGGAGGTAAAAGGAAAGCTGATTTCTTGGACGTGCTACTCCAGCTTCACTCGGAGGATCAGCTCAGCCTTGAGGCTCTCAATTGCTTTCTTTCGGTACGTGGGTCATTTTCATAGGGGCAACAAAGTACAGTACTGCATTCCGTACAACCTTTAGCATCTTTATTAAGAATAAAAAGTTTTTGAGACAAATTTGCACTTTGCACCATTAACTGCCATGCACCACCACCTGCACCAGTTCTGATCGTGAAAATTTGCTGATTCTTTGACTTGAGGAGGTCAAAGAGCCGTGTGTTTAATTCCTTTCTTTGAAAATATACCCAATCCGTTAAGAAATGTTTCCGAAACATGCATGTGATCAAACTTCTCGTATTTTAGCAATTCACATACTCCATGTAAGCCTACTCTAAACTTGGAGTACTAAATTGAATTTAGCTCTTTTTTAAATAAAAAAATGTATTTAGCTCTTGAGGTAGAAATCACAACATTGGATTATTTTTACATGAAAATGTCAAACCGTATATTTATATTATTTTTACTGGGAATATATACCTGCTTCTGCTCAAAATGTTTTGCATGTAAGTTTTTTCAAAATTGAAATGATGTAAAATTTGAGCAATTATTTGGACATAAAAATACTTGGACATGTAAGTTTTTCCAAAATTCAAACGATGCAAAATTTAAGCAAGTGTTTCTACGTGAAGTTTGCACATAAAAATGTAAAATTTATTTTAAGAATAATCCAGAATCATATTTTACAAGTTCTAAAAAATTAAGAAAAGTTTTGATGTAGTTAATGATGGATCCATTAACCGTGCAACATCTCAATGTGAAATTATTTATATTCTAGGCTACATGAAAATTACAAAATCTGACAATTTCATAAATTTGAAATATGCACTATTCACTCTACTCAGATCCACACTTTAATCTTTTTGGGAGCGTCTAGATCTCGTGCGCCTGATTTTTAGTCATGTCTAAGTCACTGATGTCATCCTACTTTTTTGTACTAATTCTCAGTTGCAACCTAGTTACAACTAATAAAATTTGTATCAATTCTTAGGTTGTAACTTATTAAATTCTCAGTTACAACCTAGTTGCAACTCATGTGTAACTCCTACATTGCACGAATCGTGAGGTATATTCAATGGTGATAGAGGCGACTAAGACATAACTAAAAATCGGGCGCCTTATTTCTAGAAAAAATGAATCTTTTTTTAGCCTAAAATGCAAAGAATCTCATATTGATATTTTCCACGTTTCTAGTATACATCATTGGTTACATCTAGGAGTGTTTTCTAGATTTCTTTAAATTTTAAATATGATTTTCGAATTTTTGAAAATAAAGGGCTACATTTAGCTCGGCCTGCACTTGAAGTTTCCGAGTTTATATATGCATATGTAATAACTATATGTAAGTATGTAACTCTATTAGTTACAAAGTGCTTACATGGTGCGGCTCTCGCTTCCCACAGAAGTTGCAACTTTCATCTTTGGAGCGCGCAGTGCAGGGGTGTTGCTACAAGATATTAATCCATATCTGGAATATGTAGTAGTACTAGTAGATATGTTGACTAGATAGGTCATCAACTATTCTCCACATATCTCTGGTCTTCTGCTGGATATAGCATGTGCTATCAGGCCCAACTTGATCATTAGACTCATCATAATTGACTAATCATTCACGCATGATACGTACGTAGTCATCTATGCTATGTTATCGACAGTTGGAAACAGATATATATCTGTCGACACTAGATGTCTAGTGAACACTTCAACATACGATTGTCACTTGACTACTAGGAGGGACAAGAAGCGCGCGGCTAGCAGCAAATGAGCGAGAATATTCATCCAGAAAAAGTTCATTTCAGTCCAAGTTCAATATTATGTTCAGCTGATAAAACGTTGTCTAGATTTTAACTTATACGATCACCTTTATCGAAGAAAGTTTTTTCTTTGACTGCAATACGATGCCAATTCTTTATTCAGCTAGCACATGGATGCATGATCTGGTCCTGGTTCAAACTCTTATAAAATGTTATCACTTCAGTCGACAGGAATCTAATCTAGCCAGAAAATGTTGTGTGTCGCCAGGACCTCTTTATTTCAGGGGCAGAGACGAACTCCATCACGGTGGAGTGGACGATGGCCGAGCTACTCCGGCAACCGGCCGTGATGTCAAAGGTCCGCGACGAGCTGCTGGAAGCTCTGGGCTCAAAGAGGCACCCGGACGAGTCTGACATCGGCAAGATGCCATACCTCCGGGCCGTGGTGATGGAGACGATGCGGTTGCACCCGGCGAGCCCGCTGATGATGCCGCACGAGGCCATGGCCGACGGCGCGGAGGTCGGCGGCTTCGCGGTGCCCAAGGGAACCAAAGTGATCGTCAACCTGTGGGCCATCATGCGCGACCCGGCGACGTGGACGCAGCCCGAGGAGTTCGTGCCGGAGAGGTTCCTGGGGGAAGACGTGGATTTCAGGGGCAAGGACCAGGTGGAGTTCATGCCGTTCGGGGCGGGGAGGAGGGCGTGCCCCGGGACGCCCATGGCGACGAGGGTGGTCACGCTCATCCTCGCGTCTCTGCTGCACGCTTTCGAGTGGAGGCTGCCCGAAGGGATGCGGCCGTGCGACGTGGATGTCAGGGATCGGTTTGCCACGTCCCTCAAAATGGTCACGCCGCTCAAGGCTGTGCCCGTGCCGTTGTTCCACTGATGCACTCACGATGTCCTTACTGATCATTACGTACGGACGCAAGACCCGCAGGGTTTAATTTGCGCGGCTATGGATTTCGGTTCGTGTTTTAAAGAAAGATATATGTAGACAGTGGTATATTATAATGATTGTGCAGATATTGTGGT
This sequence comes from Avena sativa, assembly GCA_916181665.1. Lineage (NCBI taxonomy): Eukaryota > Viridiplantae > Streptophyta > Magnoliopsida > Poales > Poaceae > Avena > Avena sativa. The sequence goes on along the minus strand of OV702297.1, from coordinate 385,318,312 downwards.
CACAAGGTGTAAAGTGTTGATAATTTATCGCGTTATGTAACTAAACAAAACTGGAATGAACGATCAAAATATTTGCGCACACGGAGCACTCTACAATTTCTTCAAATCCATGAGTATAAGTGATACTACTGTTTCAAATTACTCCCACGCACGCTTACCTAGGTGGGATAGTACTTTCTCATTTTTCATCCAAAAAATTCTAGAATTTTTGAAAAGACATGGAATGTGTACTATGTAATCCAAAAATTTCAGGAATTTTTTGATGAACCAAGGTAGAGTACTAACCCACCTAGGTAAACATCCGTGCGGAGTAATTTGATACAGAGGAAGTATATAGTTAGCTTGGATAAAAAATGCTATTAGATTCGAATTTTTTCTCCCTTGAAACATGCTTTCGCCCAGCTTACAAATAAAGCGACAACACGATCCGACTAATACAAAGTGATGAGGGAATCCCTTTAGAAAGCAGATCAAAGATATAAAAAAATACAGAAGTAGTCACACCGCGTTCGAAGCAACCGGACCAACTAACTAGAGATGCCACCATGCCTCCTTGTGAGACCACCGGACCTAGTCACACCAAACTCACCTAGTCGTCACTTGAGAGGGCCACCTACCCTCTCGCTCCGGGTCATGGAGCTCTTATCCTCCTATGACAACGAGGGCGAATCACTAGTAGAAAACGACCAACCAGTCCCGGTTCGTGTGGGCCTTTAGTCCCGGTTTTTGAACCAGGACTACGGTCTCGGGACTAAAGGGTCCCCCCCTCTAGTCCTGGTCCAGCCATAAACCGGGACAAAAGTCGCTCCACGTGACGACGGTGTAGAGCGGGGGGGTGGAGGACCATTAGTCTTGGTTCATATTGTGAGCAACCGGGACTATGTGAGCTCTGTCGAGGCAGCGTCTTGTGGGTTTCGGCTGTCGTGGCAGCGGGTGGCTTTGCGGCAGCAAGTTCTGCCGCGGTAGAGGAGGGAGAGCGAGGTTTGGCGTTTGTGATGTGCAATGAAGGAACCATTACAAAACATCGTCATGAATATAGAGATCGAAGAGTGGCATCTTTCTTCGTGCTTGGTCGAGCATATTACATACAGTACATGTTCATGTATATATACGATATAATTTCTCTTACACGATCCCTATTATATAAATATAAATTCTCGATGGTATTCTTGGGTTAGATCTATGACCTCCATAACTAAGAATCCCGCCAATTTCTCTTGAATAGCTCGTATGAGATCCTTCTTTAGGAGACCGTCCCGCATCCGCTCGATCTAATTTAGAGAAGGGGATCAGTATATATTAATGAAACTCAACACAATTGATGGTAATAAAATAAGATTGTGAACATTATTGACGTACTTCATATTGTTTCATAACTCTGTTCTTCTCAAAGGTCGTCTGGCGAATGAACTCGCAAACGTGGTATCCACATAAATTGTTCCCGTCTTCCTGCCTCAACACTTCACGAGAATAGAGTTCAATCAAAATAATAATCAAACATGGTAATGGCATTGAAATAAGAATCAAAAAGATGCACGGACCTAGCTATAGTGCTACTTAGAGAGATTTGTTGAAATGTCAGAACATCTGCCCATTCACCCCTAGCAGCCCTGATGAACTGTTTCCAAACCCTGCCCGGCAAAGAAAATGAGTAAAGAGTTATTAAGTACTTGATATCAAGAAATGAACAAAATAATGCCGATATAGCGCGATAATGATTGAAATTAGCTATGTAGTATATAAATCTGGTCCGACCATCTCTCAGGGTCTTTACGTTTTGAGTCCATGACAAGTACTTTTTCGATGTCAATTTGAATGATTAGCATAACATAGTGAAAGTTGCACATGCATAACTCATAAATTACACTTAACATCGAGTAAATAAAATCGAATGTGTAGAAGATAGTAATACTAGCTCGAAGTTGTAAGAAAATAGTATTTTCGTTTTGGTTTGTTGTTTCAGTAAAAAAAATTAGCAAGTAATCCTCTGTTTCCTTGGCCTTATTTTTTACCATATATTCATTAATGTTATTTGGATCAATTAACACAAGGTCATAGATTTGTCCTCTTTTGCATTTGAGAATCTTGAGTCTGCATAATAGCATACAAAAGAATATGGTGAGGATAATTACACATGTAATGAACGAGCTGAGCTAGAGACTTAACTACAGAAATAAATCACTTACAGACAATAGCAACTGACGTTAGATTTTTTGAGGGTGTTTTGATTGAATAATTAAAATAATTCTTCGAAGTCAATGTGTATCTCGCTGTCGCCACAGAAGTATTGCTCATCTCTAATTCCCGCTATGAGCATGATCTTCCCTTCCTTACAGGATTCGAGATACCAATTATGTAATTTTCGCATTTCTGTTTGTAGATTCGGGACCTCCTCAGGTCTGATGAGAGGCTCCCCATACTGGTATCTGTATGCTAATTGAGCTGTGGAAAAAGAGTGATCACCTCTAGCCATTAGTATGCATAGTCATGCATCCTCCGGATCATAATCATCAGAAGACAATTTGAGCGGGGGCACAATTGATTTTTCTGTTCTCTGAGCTAGGGAATTGTTTTTCCTCTTACACCACTACTTCTCGACCGCTGCAGATTCTCTTTGTGTGACTTCATAATAGAGCGGTCATAGTCTGATGGCAGATTATCTAGACTTTTACTTTCAAGCATGTCCACAAAGTGTTTCACTATTTTCGGTGCTACAAACTGCTTTGGCATGGCCCGTTTCGGTGCAAGCTGTTGTTTCACATATTCATCCACGGGTGCTTTGTTTTACTCATCAGTCATATCATAAGGTAACTTGGTAGGAGCCACCTTGGGTTTCTTCCTTGTACCTGCTGAGGATTTCTTCGCGGCTGTAGTACTAGCCGCCGGAGCGGTGGTGCTCTTCCGCTTTTGCAACCAGGGTGGAGACTATTGACGCAACGGAGGCGGCGGATACTGCTCAGGCGGAGGCATCAGAGACTACTGATGCGGTAGAGGGGGGAGTTTACTGATGTGGTGGAGGGGGGAGTCTATACTATCCTAGCATTAGAGCTAAGAAATAAGCTGAACCCAGATGTGTGCATTGCATTCATGCATAGAAAATCCGAATAATTTTTGCGCTTTTGAACAAAACTTGTCAAAGTGATTGAAGCTTCTCTCAACTTGATGGAATTGAAGTAGATCATCAAGTTGACTACGATAAGTTTCAATATGACCTTTTCTAAAACCTTATTTTGGGTAAAGAAGATTTGATCTAAGGGTAGATCAAATGTAATGAAATCAAACTATAGTACATTGCTTAATGATTAATATCTGATCATTAGGTGATCATTCCATAGTATTCACTACAATAACCCATGAATTCGAAGCTATGAATATAACTTAAGTAATAAGAATGTAACAACTAAATCTGGACCTATCTTAATCTTATCTACTTATACCATGAGTATCATGGTAATACCTACCTTTAACTCTTTAGTGAGATTGAGTAGGAAAGGAACCAAGTCAAGATCATTCCCCATATATCTTCCTTTTCATATCAATCCTTATCATCTCTATTGAACCTTATCCTAATTTCTGTTGTTCATCAATGTTGAGTAATCAATTATTGATCTATCAATCCTTAGCCCATCAATTCTTGATCTATTAACTCTTGTTCTTATCATAGCATTCACTTTAAATCCTTTAGAGAAGGAGGTAAGAAGAGGTAATTAGTAGTGCTAGTTTAAGATATCATTTATAGGATGGGAGTGCCTGAAGAGAATCAAATCAATATGGTAATTGATGGAGTTAACTCACTCCTGAATGGATAGAAGAGTTATTTGAAATAGAGACATATGTGGAAACAAAGAGGATTATAATGATGAATATTGAAGATAGTCACCAAGGAGTAATCCTATTGGATCAAGAAGGCATAGTCAATGAATAATATCTTCTAGTCAAATGGAGATATTAAGAAGATAATCATAATACAACTGTAATGTTGTATTGATGAAACCTTGATTAGCCAACTGGAAACCTCAACCCTAAATGATCAAAGGATTATAATGATCATGCTCAAGTCACTAATAGTGAATGATTGTTTGATGCATAAGTGACGTTGGTGGATAGAACATGATCCAACCCTAGTGCAGATATGTTATCCTAGGTTAGTCATGGCAAGTCACCATGATATAGTGTGAAGTTGGAATATAAGATACCGAGGTAACTAAAGTTAAGATAGTATAACCAAACTCATACTAAAGAAGCATTAAGTTATTGAAGTAGTAATATTCCTCTTTAAGAATAGTAAGCACTTGAGGAAAGTAGGAATTGATATATATATATATATACATCTATTGGAGTAATATTAGTGATTGATGATGAAGGAAGAGTATGAGTGGAGTTAGAAGTAATTACTTGTTAGATTGAAGGTTATCATTAGTGGATTAGTTGATATAGTGAAGTATAAATATGAAAAGATCATGAAAAGCTTCAGTGACAAGCTCTACAGATTTATAAGTAAGATTGCAAAGTAAATTGGGAAGTAAGAGAGTAGAATTCAAGTGGACTTGGATTCATTAGAAGCATTCTAGAGATGATAGTTATCTCTATGAGAAGATCATATTGAGATTTATTGTCAAGCTCATTGGATTTACAAATGGATTGAAGAGGATACATTATTAATAAGAATATTCGTGTGAAGTAAAGCTCATCATTTTAACACATGATGATGGTTGTAAAGAAGTAATATATCTAGGAAAGGAATTCCTTAAGTAAGAGACAACAATTATGAAGTATGGAAGATAGGAATTCTTGGTAAACACTCCACCTTAATTCTATAACAAAACATAATATCTATCTCATATGTTGGATCAATCATCTTATTTCCCAATGCCTTGTAGGAATGTTATCTATAGCAAATCACTCAAGCACATCTTTGGCAATTCCAACTATCATAATCATATGTGCTTAAAAACTAACTTTATCAGTTCTTTCCCATAAGTTTTCTAGAGGATAATCTTACTATTTCATCTGGGATGATGATACCATTAATTACCACAAACTTAAAAGCATTATGTTTTATCTCTTAAATCTTCATCCATAGCTAGAATAGAATATGAATCCATGCATGGTTCTCCAAACTCAAAATAACTACTTGTAAAATGGATATCTTAATTTCTACATCTATGATTATTATTCCTGCATAATGGTTTAACCAAGATTGGACTAAGGAAATTTTAATACTTATAATGATTGTTATAAGATAATAAATATAAAAATATACCATGCATATCAATCACCCACTAATTTTTTTCACCTATATAATTATCATGGTGAAAACAAAATCACCATTATCAAAGTTTGATGTAATAAACAAATCCCTAAAACCCTAATTCTCATTTATTCTACTTAATAAATAACTTCTGCAATAATTATGAGTATTGAAAAATATCAACGTAATTCGAGCAATCAATTAGTGTAATTACCTTTGGAATATTTAAAATACTGTACAAAAATTATGGTATTTAAATCATGGAGGAAATTCAAATCGAAAACAAATTCTTAAAACAGAAAATAGAAAGAATAAAGAAAAGGAAACGAATTCAGCCCAGTTCCTGGCCGTGGCCCATTTACCTCTCTCGTTATCCGTCGCCCACGTGCAGCCTCACAGAACCGCGCTCTTACGCCAAATCCCAACACCGGCCCGCCCCAGATACTGTTTCGTCCTCGCTATCGTTGTCGTCCACCTCGCGCAGCGGCCGAAGCAGGTGTGTGTCGCCGTCCACTGTTTCGGGGTGCGCCAAGATGCTTGCCGTCATCGCCGGGAGGGATAAGAACGCCACCGTGAAGCCTCTCGTCCTCATCCTCTCACTCGCTCGCCCTCACTCTCCCTTATCCTCTCTGTTTCGCAAAGGGCCGAAAGCCTAGCTCATCGGAGCCACGCGTCATCGCCGGTAGAGACCACCCCAGAGTCCATGGCGTGGTCGAGGAGAAGCACCGCACCACTCTTCATCATAGTCCTGTCATTAGATCAAGGGGATCTCGGGTTTGGGCGAATTTCATCATTCCATTTTGCCGAAGTTCATCGAAAATCATGTCGGAGAGCTCACCTCCGACCGCGTCTGTCATCAGCGACACCATCGCTGCAACCTGGGCGAGTCACTGATGCTCAAGCATCTTTCCTCTATCGCTATCGCGCTCTCAGGCATGCTCGCACCGTAGCGCCACCATACGCCACCGTCAGTTGTCGACGTTATCGTGGTTCCGATGACCAATCGAGGGTGGCGCAACCACTATTAGCATCCCCGTGTCGTACTCGTTCGAACGTGTAGTCTCGCTCGGCCGCGCGCGCTCGCGAACGCCGGCTCCGACGACCATTTGGGGGTGGCCGGCCAAGTGGGGTCGTGTTGTCGTCATCGTGACGTCATGCACCCATCACTTTTGACCTGGTCCACCCAGTTGACCAGTCCACGCCTAGGTGGCATGCCAACGTGGTCTAACCCCACCTGTTTGTGACTGAGGGTAGATCTAGTCTGAGTGTAAAAAGGTAATTCCTTATTTAGAAAATAATTTAGAAAATGAATAATCTTATAAATTTAATATCTTTTGTTTTATAATTCAGAAAAATATGTTTTATATATGAATTCTTTTAGAAAAATAAAATCTACAAGCTAAAACTAATATCATACATTGTTATATTAATTATTTAAATAAATATCATTTAATAAAGATTTTATAAGTAATAAAACTTTAATAATTCATATTTTAATATTGGTAAATGATAAAAATAGAAATAATATGTAAAAATTCTAAGAAAAATAAGAACTACAATTTAATACTATAATCATGTATTATTATTTCACCTAATTAAATATCTATTATTTATTCAATGTTTATTAAGTAATAAATCTTATAAAAATCATATCTTATTATTTATAAATCACAAAAATAAATGTAATATACCAAAATGATTACAAAAACCATTCCTACATGTTAAAAATGTAACATTCCACTTTTAAAGAAAGTAAAAACTTAATACTCTAATAACTTGAATTTAAACCTATTTCCTTAATCAATAATTCATATAAGGGCAAATAAAATTTGCTAATATTTCTAAAATTAGCCAATTGAGATCTAATAAATAGTATTAGTCTTAAATATTGATAGTATGAAATTCATATAACCCAAAACACCTTAATTACAATTTTTAAAGAAATCCCATTCATCTATAAGTAGTAAATAATATTGTTGACTTATTCACAAACCATAACCACACCTTTTTAAGGAGATACATGATTCTATTCCATTACAATATTACGAAACCACTATTCAAACAGAAGTAGTACTACTCTTAGTTAGCTTTAAAGAGACATTGTGAGGAGAACAAAGTAGAAATATCATAAGCATTACATCTTAAGACCATTTATGTCCTTAAAGATAAACTTTAGTCTACAAGACTATAAACACCATGTTAAAAGGCTTTATTATGTGTTTTATAGTTTACTTCGGTCTGATTCAATTAAAACGTAGTGCATCTCAAAACCAAACTAACCGAATAAACACCAAAATACATCAACCACATTCTGTTAGCATAAATATTATTTAAACCTTAGAAAAGAAACCTTTTCTTCGAAGGTTATCCTTTTTGCCACTTCAAACAAAATCTTATAATAATATCTCCAACTCTTAACAACTAAAACCAAGGACTTTTATCATAGACACAAGATGACAATTAATCATAATCACATTACTTTGTACCTTATTGTATATTTAGAATTGTTGACCCCTAAAGTTCCTTGTAAATACCATGACTTATAAAGAAAAAAATTGGAGATAGGACAATTCTTATATAAGCAGTCTTTGCATAGCATTTTACATTTGTATATTTTATTGTTGTATAATATTCTAATTACACATTGTTTCACACACACTCACAAGTCTTAATAAGAAGCACAAGTGTGAAGCTCATCTAAAAGTATAAGACATTCTAAGGGAACCATTTACAGTATCCAAACCCTAGAACAACGCTTATTCCGGGGATTCGAGTTTACGAAATTGCATTACATTACTTATGCATAATAGCATCTTGCTTCTTTAAACATTAGTCCTTACCGGACCAATGATGTTGATTTCAGATATTGGATCTTATATTGTCTTGACGATCGTGAGTGCATAATCTTGAAATCACAAAAGGCAAGTTCACACTTGTCATGTCCTTTGATTATTTTTAGTAAAGTATTTTGCAAATCCAGTGTTGTCCTCACCTGCATTTCAAAATAAATCAGAAAACAGTATTTTCATAATAATATGATTATAGGTTATTTACCATGAGGTAATAACCTACTATGAAAGTTTCGGTGGTAAAGGAACATATTATCTAGGACTTAATGACCAATGTTGCCAGTGATTCGTGCAGTGTATATCATGCGTTAACCATGAGATTTGGAATGGGACGGAGAAGTTAGCTGTATCTTTTCCCTCTCGCATGGAGCCGGATGTGCGGGTCGTGGATGTTATCCTCATAGCGTGCATTGATTGTTAATTCGTAGAGGATATGCAGCATATGGGTGGGAACCCTCAACGTCCCACGATAGCTCCGGCATCTGAACGGTATGTACTGCCAATTACCGTAATTCAATATGTGGGCTGGTGTATACCAAGGAGACATGCGGGGTCACGGAGAAGGCAGTGATTGGCTTGGATCATCTACTGGGCCCCACACCATAAGAAGTGTGGACGGGAAAGATCGCCCGGTTGTGCAACAAGGATTTAATCTCTCATAGGTAAAGTAACGCACCTCTGCAGAGTGTAAGAACTGTAACTTGTTACTACCTGTCTGGGAAGGAGCTACGAACGCAGCGGGAAAGGAACTCCATGAAAGTTCTGGTAAACCCATGAAGGCTGACGGACATAGCTTTTTATAATAAAAGTAACCTTTGAAGAAATGTTTACGAAAACCTGCATTGCCTACGACCTATGGTCTGTGGCTATAGATATAGTGCATCAAACACTCCTTTCTAGTGAACTTGCTGAGTACGCTCGTACTCAACGTATCTTCTTAACCCTTGCTAGGTTCTAAAGCCAATACAGACGACATCCACATCAACTTATGCTCAAGGGAATCTTCATCAACAGCTCAAGCTATTCATTGAAGTCAAGGAAGTCAACATATACATCAATTAAAGTAAAGACGGAGTTGCTGATTAGATAAGAATATAATCTCTAGCCATAGAACCTACTTCTGTAGAGTACAATAGTAGCAATACAAGCCAAATAGTTAGATGCTAATATTATTAGCATAATAGTTATGATGTGTTTATTTCTGAATCTTCTTTGAAAGAAGTTTATTTCTCTCTCTTTAACCTAGAGTGTTCTCTGGATATTATGTAAAGAGTCGAGTTGTAACCTATAGTCATGTCATGGACCTACTATATTTCTGTTGTACCACTCTAAGGGATGTAATACTAGTGAACGGTGTTTCATTGGTGTTATGTCAACGACTATAGTGTACTACATCATGCAATGGTATGCTGGGTCACCGCAGAGTCTGCTGACGCGACGGAGGAGGGAGTCTACTATCGTGGCGGATACTGCTGATGCAACATAGGCGGGGGAGTCTGCTAACATGGTGGAGCCTTTAGACGCGCCAGAAATTGAGATGGATTGCTATTGGGCGAAGTTTGTGGCATTGGCGTCCAATTTATAAGCAAGATGTATTCCTTTTGCCATAGAATAGTGCTTTTCCTAGCTTCTCCTAGTTCTTTCAGACCCCCTTCACCTGTAGGGAAGTCAAGCTTCAAATGGTCAAATCCTCTCATATCTTCGTCCACCCCGACAACAACGTAGCCATCTGGAACCGGAGAGCAATGGTAAGTTGGTCTAGATCTAGAAGGTAAGGCAAAGCCGACCGCCACCTTCATGGATATGTTCACAACTTTTACATGTAGCTCACACATTGCTAGCTTTGTGATATCATCCACAGGGTAGCGAGGAGCCATCGTCAGATCATCAGTCGGGTGCTCCATGAAACCATCATTAGATTATCAGCCGGGTGCTCCGTGGAAGGCATACTGCTTTTCCGCCGAGATGGTGGGCCGGTAGCATCTTCCCCCTGCCGCCGATATGGGAATGTAGCTTGCTGGCTAAGTGCGTTTATTTGCTCCTGCTGACTCCTTAGTGTTTCTTCTATCTGCTGCATCCGGTCCGCCTCCTTGTCCTTTCTTCTCCGGTGGCTTCTATTGGGATATTTCTTCCTTTCGGTGGGAAACCCGAGATTCCACATAACGGAGCCTTCAGTGCCTCTTGTTCGCCCTTTGTGTTCTTTATTCCTAAGGGCGCGTGTCAGCTCGTCTTTCTCTCTATCGGGCTAGAACTTCCCCTCCCGCACGTCCTCCATTGCAGTTTTAAGGGCTTTGTAAGGTGTTGCAAGATGTTCTTTGTTAAAAACACACTTCCCTGTTTCTGGGTCCAACTTTCCCCCGTGCCTGTAGAACCAAAACTTTGCCCGTTCAGCACACTCCAATGTCTCTGGAGGGATACCTATAGCAATCAGTTTGTTCTCAACTTTCTCCCACTTAGGCCTGACACCCTTGTAGCCACATGTCCCTGTAACATGGTGATATTTTTCTAGTGCAACATTTTCCTTGTTTGTTTTTGACTTTTTCTTAGCTTCATCTGATTTCTTGTACGTCAGATATTTGTCCCAGTGATCTCTTAGATTTTCATTCGCTCCGGTGAACTGCAGTGGCTTTTTATCAACGACATACTACTTGTACAATCTTTTTTTATGGTCTTTCAATTGTCCCGCCATCTTCTTAAGAGCCCACTTCTTGACTTTTGGGTCTATAACTTTGTTTCGTGGATCCACCTCTAGCGTTAGGGTGAAATTTGTCATGCGTCGTAGTTCAAAGCATATCTTTGTATCTATCGTCGACATAACTAACTCCATCCTCCTTTGGCTTATTCCATTCTAGAATGGTGACCGGGACGATGTCCCTCACAACAACTCCTCATTGATTTACAAATGTTCTTGTGTTGTTCTCGGGAGTAATCGGGGCGCCATCTGCAGCGACTTCTTCGATCGCGAACCTAGCATCAGGGCCAACTTTTTTGTCTGGCCTTGTTCGGTTTGAGAAGATTGCTTTGGTATGGAAGGCTAAAATAAGAAAGAATCATAAATACATATACAAATCAATTAATGCATATAGTAAGCAACAGATTAACCTATATATACCTCGCCGGAATTTGTAGTCAAGGTTCCTTCACCGGAGCCGTCTCTTCGCTCAACGGTGTGTTGTCTTCCTTCACCGGAGTGATCGTCTCTTCGCTCACCGGCGTCTTCTATTCCCTCACCAAAGTCGTCTCTTCACTCACCAGCGTCTTCTCTTCCCTCACCGAAGCCGTCTCTTCGCTCGAGATCCTCCTACACTCCCTCACCGGAGTCATTCAAATAAAGCGAAGGGTCGTCACCGGCTATCATACCCTCCATTATTCCTTCTTGAAATTTTTCGTGCTCCATAGTTTTCGCAAAGACTTATTGCTAGTTACTTTCTTATGTATATATACACTACAAACTAATAATATATACATACACAATAAAAATCCTTTACTTCCTTATGTATGCATACACTATATAAAAATAATATATAAATACACAATAAAAATCTTTTACTTATGTATGCATACACTACATAATAAAAATATATACATACAAAATATACCCCTTTAATTTCTTATGTATATATACACTACATATTTACAATATATACATACACAATATAAAGCAAAGATCCATTTTATTTATTTTTAATTTCTTATGTATACATACACAATAAAAAATATAAACAAACGCAATATATCCCATACACAATATATACATAATACTTAATATCTAATTTTTTTCCTAGAAAAAAAATCAGCTGGCCTCCTCGATCCCCTGCTCGCCCCTGAAGGTCAGAGCCGCCCCAGCTCGCCCCCGCAGTGGCCGGCGCCGCCCCGACCTGCTCGCCCAACACATAGTTGTCGGCGCCGCCGCCGGCGTGCTCGCCGGGTAACGTAGTAGACGACGCCGCCCGCAATTTGCTCTCCCCTGTGCTGCACACCTAACCCTAATTGGTCAGGATTGACGGGAATCGAGGGGCTCACCTGGGGACGATGTGCTGCGGAGGTTTTAGGTGGTGGCGGCATGCCGAGTCTTGGTCGGTAGTGATGGGGACCGGAGCGCCACGCGAACGGAGAGGGGGAGGAGCGTGCTGTGGCCAAAGAGCGTCCTGTGATAGCGCGGACAACGAAGGAATCAGGCAGCCTGCTGGCGTCGTTCGCGTGGTCATAGAGGGCGCCTTCCTGCAAAACTTGGATGAATGAGATGGGGATTTGGGGGAGAAGGCTGCACACGTTATAAGGGGAAGGGTGTTTAGTCCCGGGTCAAGGTTTGACCTGGGACTAAAGGACCTTTAGTCCCGGATCGAGTTACCAACTGGGACTAAATGGGTGTCCTTTAGTTCCGGGTCTTGACGCGACCCAGGACTAAATGATTTTCGACAGCAGCCCAGAAGACGCGCTCCAACCGTCTCCCTCTAGTCCCGGTTACTCGCATGAACCGAGACTAACTAGACTTTTGAAATATTTTTGTGAGTTTTTTCTACAAACTCTGGGTCCCGCCTTATTACATATTACAATGTTATTAAAGAAAAAATAAATACATTCTAATGTGGATTCTATCTATCTATCATAAAAGTATATATATATCAATATGTGGATTCTATCTATCTATCATATTCAAATGTGGATTCTAACTATTAAACATTTTGCCATTTTGAATTAAAAATGCATTCACTATTTTTTCATATTTTTGAATCTGACAAAACTTTCAACATGAAAAGTGTTTGAATTTGAATAACTAATCCAAAACCATTTTCTCTTTTCTAAAATAGTTAACCTAACTGTTAAAACTAGTAACTGTTTCTAAAGATATCCCGGGGGCCTTTAGTCCCGGTTGGAGTCACTAACCGAGAATAAAGATATTTTCCGCCATTCTGAGAACCGTCAAGCGACGGCCATTCTTTTCCACCATTTCTCTCCGCTTCCCGCCATGTTTTCCCGCCCTTTCCTTCTATATCTTGGCCGACCGCCATGGCCATCCACACTGTCACATCCCAAGATTTTCCAAATCTTGTAATGTGAAAAATAAATGAATAAAAGTAAAACTTTATTTGATTTTCAGGGCCAGAAGGAACCTTTTGAATTCGATTGGAACTTCAAACCAATTTGGATCAAATAAATTCCTAAAGTGATTTAAAAAGATAAAATATTTGATAAAGGAAATAAAATATTTTGGAATCACTATCTTTAAATAAAAGGATTTTGTTTTCAAATAGAAATTTTGTTAAAGATTATTTTAAAGAGCCAAATTAAAACTTAGCCAAACTTTTGAGATAAAACACTTTTTGCTTTGATAAAAATAGTAAAGGTTTATTTAAATAAAATAATAAAGATTTAATATCCAAGATTTATTAATAAAGGTTTTACTATTTCCAAAACATCAAAACTTATTTATTTGTTTAAAATAAGTTTTCCAAGTATTTTATATTCTCAAATAAAACCTACTGATTTGGTTTCGAAAATATTTAGATTTCAAATAGAGATTTTATTAATAAAATCAAACCCTATTTGATTAATAAACCATGGTCCATTTTATTTAATTAATGAATGGAACCTAAAAAGATATAAAATATTATTTCGTTTTGGACTTTGGTTATGTGTTAAACAGAAACAAATTCAAATGAAAAGTTTGATGAATGTTTGATTTGTTTTGTTTGTTTGATTTGTTGTATGAGTTTAAAAACAGAAATTGAGAACAAAAAGGAAAAACAATTTGGAAGAAAAAAATAAGGATCTGTACTCGACCCAACCCAGCAGCCCACTAAGGCCCAGAACCAGCCCAGCTATTCCTCCCCGAAGAAAAACTAATCGCACTCAGTATCTGACCCGCAGAACCAATGACCAGTGGACCCTCCCCTCGCTCCTTTCCCACTGACCAGCAGACCCCACTTTCCCACTCCTCCTTCCTCGCGACGACCACGCCGGCCGTTTCTGCCGTTGATGTCGCAGCTTCAATTCACGAGTAATGGCTACGTTAATATCGCGCGTGACTGCACACTATTAATCGCCAGCGCCTTCTCCTCCTTTCCCCTCTGTCGCCCTACCTCGACTCGCCTTCAGGCCGCCAAATTTCGCCAGAAACCACCCTCTGCCCCGACGAGGTCCGGTGACGATTCCGGCTGAGTTTCACCACCCCGTGCCTCCTCGACCTAGCTCACACCTTCCCCACCTCCTGACGCATCTCCCAGTACTCTTCGTACGACCGCGGGTGCCCCAGAGCGTCGGCTACGTCAAGCTTCCGAGCACCGCCGCGTCTGTCTTCAACTCCGACGAGTATCCAGGTAGATTCCGACCGCCCCGCGTCTTCTCGTTCACGCACGCGTCTTCTCCGTGACCTCCCGCACCTAACCATGCCCTCGGTCTGCCTTCTCTTGACCTGTAGTGACGACTCCGACCGCGGACAGAACCACCCGACGCCGACGACGTCTCCGACGAGCAATCGCCACCGTTCCTGTGCGCCCCCTGCCACGTCGACCACACTTTGAGCATCGCCACATCCTCGCGATTCTGGTGAGCCTCTTCTCCTCTTCTCTCGCTTCCTAGACCATCGGCACCGTCCACGCCTGACCGCGCCGCCAGTCGCCGCCGCGTCAGCGCCGCCCGAATTTGGTCAACCAGCTGAGCACCATTAGATTTCGATCCTGCGGTTAGAATTAGAACCAGAGCGAAAGGGTACGAGTAAACCTGCGCCGCTAGATCTAAGTTAGATCCTATGGTCTGCAGCGCGTGATCCGGCCGAACCGGTACCGCCCAACCAGAACGTGACGCGTGGCCATGTTTTGATTTAATAACAGATTTGAATCTGTTATAGATTCAATTTTCAAACCCTTGTAACTTTGGATTCACACGTCCAAAAATTACAAACTTTATACCGTTGGATTCAGGAGAACAAGCCCTAACCAACCATGCCCTTGATTTAGTAAATACTACCTGTTAGTTTGCTTGTTTTTGCAGATTCATTTGTGTTCTTATTTAGAGTAGAAAAATTGTTTAAAAATGTTTTTAGGGTTAAAACCTTTGCAAAAAGGTTTGTTGAGAACCTACTGACTCTAGGAACCAACCCCTGGTTTGGAAAATGGTTTTGGAAAAGTTTAGAATGGATTAATTGGACTAGTCCATTTCTAGCTAAATAAAAATTGTTTTGTTTATAAAAATGTTTTTAGAATAAGAACTTTGGAGAAAATGTTTTGGACCAAACCTACTGACCCTAAAACACCAAGTTTGAGAAACAAACTTATTTGGTGAAACCACTTAAGGTTGTGGCATTGAGAACAATGCTATTCACCACATAAAATGATGAAAGGTTTTGAAAATGGTTTATGGATAAAATCCATTTGCAAATGACTTTGCCATTTTGGTAAATGACCAATTTGGACCTTACAAAGTTTAGAAACCTAGTAGAGACCATCCTTGCAAATAGAACCATCCTTTGCATACTTATGCATGACTGAGATTGCATTGCTTTGTGAGTCTGAAATTGTTTGTTTGACTTTGGTTTGGAATGATAGTTGATTTTGTGTTTACTTGATTGACTTGTAGTGAAGTTAGAAAAGTGTAAGACTAGCAAGATCAAGGAGTGAACCACCATTCCCTACCAAAAAGGCAAGTTACACTATCATCTAAAGTCCTACTATTTTCATTATACTTAGTGGATTTTGGAAACATGCATGAAAATAATTTTATACTTATGCTATGCTAAATCCTATTAGGATACCCTGACATTCCTTAGGGAAAACATTGTAGTTGTACATGATTAGCCATGCTTTATTGGGAAAAGAGATACATATAGAGATTTTACAAAGTTGAGAAAAGGACTTGTGTTTTATATAATAAAACAAGGACTCAATGAACCACCTAGGTGGAGGATACTTTAAGTTTTGGAGAAGGTGGCAACAAAAGGAACCATGTCTATGGTGATCTCTTTGTGTTGTGCTCCAAAAGAAAACCCACCTAGGAAACTTAGAGATTGAACATGTTTCTCCAATTGTGGCTTTCGTGTGCAACCACATGCTATTATGGCTCTGGCTTAGTCAACTACATTGGGAAGACCCATGCATTGTCTTCAGTTTACTGGACATGGGGATCTGGAATGCTTCATGGGTGCTGAAGACAAGCTAGCAATGGTGTATGGGAGGACCCTTTGGAAAGACTTCGTCACATTCTCAATCTGCCAGTACTCCATCTTGGTGAGTGCTAATCCAGTGGCCACTGGTGGCAAAAGGATGGGATTGTGACATGTGGGTAAAGTGTACTCCTTCTGCAGAAGATAATAAAATCTAAGTACTTAGCCGTGTCCCCGGTTATGGACAATACTGAGCAACTAAAGTTTGAACTATGGGAGATCTCGACATTCTAATTTCTAAAAGAAAACTTTTAAGGACTTGTGCACTTGGGGTTACCAAGGAGCTCAAGAGACTTTGACAAAACTTGAATGTACTTGGGGTTACCAAGGAACTCAAGTGATTTTGTTGAAAGCATGAACACTTGGGGTTACCAAGGAACTCATGAGATTTTGTAAAACTTGATGCACTTGGGGTTACCAAGGAGCTCAAGGGATTTTGACAAGGACTTGAACACTTGAGTTTCTACCAAGGAGTTCAAGGCACTTGGAAAAAGGAGATTTGACAAAGGACCAAAACCATTTTGAAAAGACAGGATAAAACACTGCTTTATGCAAATGAGCCTAAAACTCTACTTAGCCAAATATGCATGTAATGATAGGATCCACCCATATTCAACATAGTAGTGAAAATTGCCAATACAATTCAAATGTATTGACCCTTGTGGCTGTAACTTGTAATGTTGCAGGTTTTATTGATTTTAGAGAAGATCGATTGATTGATTAGGATTACAAAGTCTACAACCAGCATTTGCCTGTGGCACTTTGGAGATGAAGGACCCCATGACTATAGTTATTCCGCTGCAATGTAATGTAATAGCCAAATGAGCTATGTTTGATGTAATAAACTTATGTTATTCCTGGTTATAAAGCTATATTATGACCCTTGTTTCTTGATATTACATCTAAACTGTGGATGCTAGCTATTGATCCAGGGACTAGCATTGTAAACACATGGGACACCACCTTATGTTGTATAAAGGTTGGGCCACTCCCTCTACAGATGGTATCAGAGCAATGTGTTGCCTGTAGGATTTGTAAACCTAGGATTGGACAAAAACCCTTAGAAAATAGGAGTTGTACTTGTTCCAAAACTTATTTACAAAACAAACTTGTAAACCCTTTCCTCAACCATTTTGGTTTCAACTCTACATCTCTTCTATTTTCAACTTGATGGAAAGACTACACCATGTGCAAAGGACTTTCCCAACACTTTCAACTCTAATGACTTCAACTTCTTCAACTCTAATGACTTCAACATCTTCAGCATGATCACCAAGGACTTACAACTTGGATACCACTAAGGACTGCATGAGAGACAAGGAAATCTTGCTCAAAAATTAGAGACTGAGAGAATGCAAAAGTTAGAAGGAGCTCACTTCACTAGAAGTCAAGGTAACCAAGAGTTTTTCCCAAAGAAACCATGATCTCATACAAGAAGAATGGAAAGATTACAAGTGAGCCATATAGATGGACTACCAAATGTTAGTTAAGTCAAAACCCACCAACTTATGTGGTGTAACAAAAATATTTGTTGCCTAAGTATGTACTAGAACTATGTGTTTGAGTGAAATGATTTGTTGAAAATGTTTGCACATTGCTTGTGTGTATAGTGATGTGTGTGATTAAGGATTGTTTCCTTAGAAAATATTTTTGTCTATTCTAATCTCCCTTCAACTCAAAAACAGATGACTACTCCAGGAGACTCTAACATCAAGGTTGATGACCCCAACACCAACCAAGCTGACAGCATGAAAGAGCTCATAGCAACCCAACACCAGTTGAACCAACTAACAGCTCAGTTCATAGCCAACACTAGTGATAAAGATCCAGCACTGCAAAAGTTTTTGGAAGAACAATCCCAATTGATGCTTAAGGTGACTAATCAAATGATCAACATGGAAGAAAACTATCCCAAAAGAGTTTATGACAACAAGGATGACAAGAATGTTATTCTAGATGGAACCCCAGCTTGCATTATTTGTGGAGACAAGGATCATACTTCTAAGGAGCATGAAGATCAATTCCCGAATTGTGAAGAGGAACATCCTGTTGGACAATGTCCTACCTCTCAAGCTACTTACTACCTATGTGAAGGAAACAATCATACTCCTATCCAATGCCCCATCTATTCCCTGGTGGAACAAAGGAAGCAAGGTGAATCCAAGTCAACCCAGAAGGGTGATAACAAAGGAAAAGGACCACTTATACCTCCAAACAAGACAACCCAGTTCAAAGGATCAAAGAAAACCAAGAACAACAGAAGGACAAAATCCATGTGCAATGTCATAAATGTAAGGAAATGGGACACTACTCCGGTGAATGCCCAGAGAACCAGAAGAATAAAGGGATTGACCAAGTAGTGTGCAACAACTGCAAAGAGCTAGGCCATTATGTAGCAACTTGCCCACAAGAGCCACGTAAAGAACTCCAAGATATCCACTGTTTCAATTGCAAGAACCCAGGACATTATGCAAGCAACTGTCCAGAAAAGATGAAGAACAAGTTGAACAAGCCTATGGAAAATCTCAACCTTGGCCCATGAGAGTATGGAAACAAAGGACTCAATGCAGATGCTTTCCAGAGAAGTTTCCCAAGACTTCTAAACCAGCCTTATGTAATTTTTGTTTGAAAATTTTAAGGGTGGTAGTACCCTAGTTGTTTTGAGCCTACTTGTAACCCTAACCTTCCCAAATCTCGGGACGAGATTTATTTTAAGGGTGGTAGCCTGTCACATCCCAAGTTTTTCCAAATCTTGTAATGTGAAAAATAAATGAATAAAAGTAAAACTTTATTTGATTTTCAGGGCCAGAAGGAACCTTTTGAATTCAACTGGAACTTCAAACCAATTTGGATCAAATAAATTCCTAAAGTGATTTAAAAAGATAAAATATTTGATAAAGGAAATAAAATATTTTGGAATCACTATCTTTAAATAAAAGGATTTTGTTTTCAAATAGAAATTTTGTTAAAGATTATTTTGAAGAGCCAAATTAAAACTTAGCCAAACTTTTGAGATAAAACACTTTTTGCTTTGATAAAAATAGTAAAGGTTTATTTAAATAAAATAATAAAGATTTAATATCCAAGATTTATTAATAAAGGTTTTACTATTTCCAAAACATCAAAATTATTTATTTGTTTAAAATAAGTTTTCCAAGTATTTTATATTCTCAAATAAAACCTACTGATTTGGTTTTGAAAATATTTAGATTTCAAATAGAGATTTTATTAATAAAATCAAACCCTATTTGATTAATAAACCATGGTCCATTTTATTTAATTAATGAATGGAACCTAAAAAGATATAAAATATTATTTCGTTTTGGACTTTGGTTATGTGTTAAACAGAAACAAATTCAAATGAAAAGTTTGATGAATGTTTGATTTGTTTTGTTTGTTTGATTTGTCGTATGAGTTTAAAAACAGAAATTGAGAACAAAAAAGGAAAAACAATTTGGAAGAAAAAAAATAAGGATCTGTACTCGACCCAACCCAGCAGCCCACTAAGGCCCAGAACCAGCCCAGCTATTCCTCCCCGAAGAAAAACTAATCGCACTCAGTATCTGACCCACAGAACCAATGACCAGTGGACCCTCCTCTCGCTCCTTTCCCACTGACCAGCAGACCCCACTTTCCCACTCCTCCTTCCTCGCGACGACCACGCCGGCCGTTTCTGCCGTTGATGTCGCAGCTTCAATTCACGAGTAATGGCTGCGTTAATATCGCGCGTGACTGCACACTATTAATCGCCAGCGCCTTCTCCTCCTTTCCCCTCTGTCGCCCTACCTCGACTCGCCCTCAGGCTGCCAAATTTCGCCAGAAACCACCCTCTGCCCCGACGAGGTCCGGTGACGATTCCGGCCGAGTTTCACCACCCCGTGCCTCCTCGACCTAGCTCACACCTTCTCCACCTCCTGACGCATCTCCCAGTACTCTTCGTACGACCGCGGGTGCCCCAGAGCGTCGGCTACGTCAAGCTTCCGAGCACCGCCGCGTCTGTCTTCAACTCCGACGAGTATCCAGGTAGATTCCGACCGCCCCGCGTCTTCTCGTTCACGCACGCGTCTTCTCCGTGACCTCCCGCACCTAACCATGCCCTCGGTCTGCCTTCTCTTGACCTGTAGCGACGACTCCGACCGCGGACAGAACCACCCGACGCCGACGACGTCTCCGACGAGCAATCGCCACCGTTCCTGTGCGCCCCCTGCCACGTCGACCACACTTTGAGCATCGCCACATCCTCGCGATTCTGGTGAGCCTCTTCTCCTCTTCTCTCGCTTCCTAGACCACCGGCACCGTCCACGCCTGACCGCGCCGCCAGTCGCCGCCGCGTCAGCGCCGCCCGAATTTGGTCAACCAGCTGAGCACCGTTAGATTTCGATCCTGCGGTTAGAATTAGAACCAGAGCGAAAGGGTACGAGTAAACCTGCGCCGCTAGATCTAAGTTAGATCCTACGGTCTGCAGCGCGTGATCCGGCCGAACCGGTACCACCCAACCAGAACGTGACGCGTGGCCATGTTTTGATTTAATAACAGATTTGAATCTGTTATAGATTCAATTTTCAAACCCTTGTAACCTTGGATTCACACGTCCAAAAATTACAAACTTTATACCGTTGGATTCAGGAGAACAAGCCCTAACCAACCATGCCCTTGATTTAGTAAATACTACCTATTAGTTTGCTTGTTTTTGCAGATTCATTTGTGTTCTTATTTAGAGTAGAAAAAATGTTTAAAAATGTTTTTAGGGTTAAAACCTTTGCAAAAAGGTTTGTTGAGAACCTACTGACTCTAGGAACCAACCCCTGGTTTGGAAAATGGTTTTGGAAAAGTTTAGAATGGATTAATTGGACTAGTCCATTTCTAGCTAAATAAAAATTGTTTTGTTTATAAAAATGTTTTTAGAATAAGAACTTTGGAGAAAATGTTTTGGACCAAACCTACTGACCCTAAAACACCAAGTTTGAGAAACAAACTTATTTGGTGAAACCACTTAAGGTTGTGGCATTGAGAACAATGCTATTCACCACATAAAATGATGAAAGGTTTTGAAAATGGTTTATGGATAAAATCCATTTGCAAATGACTTTGCCATTTTGGTAAATGACCAATTTGGACCTTACAAAGTTTAGAAACCTAGTAGAGACCATCCTTGCAAATAGAACCATCCTTTGCATACTTATGCATGACTGAGATTGCATTGCTTTGTGAGTCTGAAATTGTTTGTTTGACTTTGGTTTGGAATGATAGTTGATTTTGTGTTTACTTGATTGACTTGTAGTGAAGTTAGAAAAGTGTAAGACTAGCAAGATCAAGGAGTGAACCACCATTCCCTACCAAAAAGGCAAGTTACACTATCATCTAAAGTCCTACTATTTTCATTATACTTAGTGGATTTTGGAAACATGCATGAAAATAATTTTATACTTATGCTATGCTAAATCCTATTAGGATACCCTGACATTCCTTAGGGAAAACATTGTAGTTGTACATGATTAGCCATGCTTTATTGGGAAAAGAGATACATATAGAGATTTTACAAAGTTGAGAAAAGGACTTGTGTTTTATATAATAAAACAAGGACTCAATGAACCACCTAGGTGGAGGATACTTTAAGTTTTGGAGAAGGTGGCAACAAAAGGAACCATGTCTATGGTGATCTCTTTGTGTTGTGCTCCAAAAGAAAACCCACCTAGGAAACTTAGAGATTGAACATGTTTCTCCAATTGTGGCTTTCGTGTGCAACCACATGCTATTATGGCTCTGGCTTAGTCAACTACATTGGGAAGACCCATGCATTGTCTTCAGTTTACTGGACATGGGGATCTGGAATGCTTCATGGGTGCTGAAGACAAGCTAGCAATGGTGTATGGGAGGACCCTTTGGAAAGACTTCGTCACATTCTCAATCTGCCAGTACTCCATCTTGGTGAGTGCTAATCCAGTGGCCACTGGTGGCAAAAGGATGGGATTGTGACATGTGGGTAAAGTGTACTCCTTCTGCAGAAGATAATAAAATCTAAGTACTTAGCCGTGTCCCCGGTTATGGACAATACTGAGCAACTAAAGTTTGAACTATGGGAGATCTCGACATTCTAATTTCTAAAAGAAAACTTTTAAGGACTTGTGCACTTGGGGTTACCAAGGAGCTCAAGAGACTTTGACAAAACTTGAATGTACTTGGGGTTACCAAGGAACTCAAGTGATTTTGTTGAAAGCATGAACACTTGGGGTTACCAAGGAACTCATGAGATTTTGTAAAACTTGATGCACTTGGGGTTACCAAGGAGCTCAAGGGATTTTGACAAGGACTTGAACACTTGAGTTTCTACCAAGGAGTTCAAGGCACTTGGAAAAAGGAGATTTGACAAAGGACCAAAACCATTTTGAAAAGACAGGATAAAACACTGCTTTATGCAAATGAGCCTAAAACTCTACTTAGCCAAATATGCATGTAATGATAGGATCCACCCATATTCAACATAGTAGTGAAAATTGCCAATACAATTCAAATGTATTGACCCTTGTGGCTGTAACTTGTAATGTTGCAGGTTTTATTGATTTTAGAGAAGATCGATTGATTGATTAGGATTACAAAGTCTACAACCAGCATTTGCCTGTGGCACTTTGGAGATGAAGGACCCCATGACTATAGTTATTCCGCTGCAATGTAATGTAATAGCCAAATGAGCTATGTTTGATGTAATAAACTTATGTTATTCCTGGTTATAAAGCTATATTATGACCCTTGTTTCTTGATATTACATCTAAACTGTGGATGCTAGCTATTGATCCAGGGACTAGCATTGTAAACACATGGGACACCACCTTATGTTGTATAAAGGTTGGGCCACTCCCTCTACACACACATACACACGTTTCCCTGTCACAATAATGGACACCGCATACTGGGAAATTCTGACCCTCGAGGAGACCGAGGCACTGTAGGCCTCTAGCTACCCATGCCCGTCGGGCTACTGGCTGCCCACCGACTAGATGTTGAGAGCTAGAGGGGTTCCTGTCCCTTCCGTGCCTCAAGGTTCTGCACGCCAGGCGGCCATCACGAACCACTTCTACCTCGAGCTCACGACGGAGCAGCGGATGGATCCCCTTTGGGATCACAACAACTACGACACCTGGAATGCCTTTTTCACTAACCGGCAGGAAAGGGAGCTCGCCAGGTACGAGGGTGATGGCCCTACCCCGGTGAACCACAACAAAGCCGGCACCGCCTATGGTGGGCGAACCAAACTATCGTTGGCTTGATGTGCTACATCGCCCACGAAGATCATCCTTGCCTGGAGTGCCCGCACCCGCCGCAGAGCCACAAGAAGGGTGGCGGTGGTGAAAGCCGTTGACGTAGCAACATTGTCATCCGGGAGCCCCCCATGTGTCGTGAATCTGAGGCCAAAGTTGTAGGTGCCCCGAAAATATGCTATGGCTAGGCTGAGGATCCAGCCGCGTGCGCCTAGAAACGACGACGAAGATGACCCTGAAGCTATGTACTATAGGGATATATATGAGTATGACTAAAGGGGGGCCTTTAGTCCCGATTTCGTAGTCCCGTTTTTAATATTAATAAATTTCTTGAGTCTTAGTCCCGGTTTGTGGCTGGACCGAGACTAAAGGGGGGCCTTTAGTCCCTATTCCATAGTCCCATTTAGTAAACCAGGACTAATGGATCGTTTCCTACTCGTGTTGGTCTCTGTACAACTTTCTCGAAATATGAATGTGTTTTTCTATTCTTGTGTCGGGGAGCTAACTAATTTCACATATTAGGGAGTTCCTTTATGGCCAGCTTATGGAAGATGCCCGAGGACTGGATCCTTAGGCATGTCCATCAAGCTAGCCGTAGTGTTATCCATGCTCTCGCACACCATCTTGTTTGTAGTTGATAACTTGACGATGATGCCTATTTATAGAGTAAGCAGTACAACATAATGTCGAAACTCACGAAATAATGTCGACACTCACCCCTGGCATAGTGTCGCCAGTCACTGGCATAGTGTCGCAAATCACTAGCATAGTGCTTCCACCCATCGAAATAGTGTCACCACCCATGTTTAGTCCTGGTTGGTGTCTCCCACCGGGACTAAAGATGAACCCTTAGTTCCGGTTGGAGACACCATCTGAGACTATACATGCTAGCACGGGCCCAGCCTACCGCAACCCCTTAAGTCCGGGTTGGTTTCTTCAACCGGGACTAAAGATATTTCCTGTCATGTTTTCCCGTCATTTCCCTTTGTTTCCCGCCCTTTCCCTCTGTTTCGTGCCATGTTTTCCTGCCATTTCCCTACGATTCCCATCATATTTTCCTGCCCATTCCCTCTATATATAGGCCAACCGTCATGGCCACCCACACATCCACACATTCCCGCCGCTTACTTTAGGATTCCCATCCCACATCCTCGTCGTCGATATGGAGGCAACGACGGAGTACTGGGCTCCGTCGGGCATGTCCAAGACTGGGCTCTTCCAGCCTGGCACTGGGAGGTGCTACCTTTCAGGACACGTCGCTTAGTGAGGAATCCGGGTCTCGCAGTAAACCCGAAGCTTCTTTGGTGGCCGTCGCGTGGTCCATAATCGGTGCAAAGGGAGCCGGCCCCCGAGGAGGTGGTACAGCATCGTGTCATGGAGGAGGACGAGCACATCCATCAAAATACGGTTGCTTTGGACGTCAGGGTCTCTGATACCTGGCAGTTTATTCAGGGATCTCACCCGAGCTATGCACATGCGATGGTTCCTTCTCTTTGGGTGTTCACCTCCCGTGGCTTAGGAACCGGGAGTCGTCATCCAGTTTGATTGAGCAAGATGTATTAGTTTTCATATCCATATTGTGCATGCTTGTGCATCATGGGATGGCGAACAATGTTGTAGGAGGAAGTTTCCCTTTTTGTCGCATGGAAAAGCCATTTTCTATTTTCCGAGCGCAAACAATGGGGGGTTTTGTGAAGCAACCACCAAAATTATAATTCAAAATGCTACCACCCCATTTTTCAAAAATACTAGACCACCTTAAATGAACTAAGTCCCAACCGGAAGATCTCAAACATTTCCGTCCATCCCGGGTGAAAAAGACAAATATCTGCCGAATCAGTAGGAAGTGGGTCCAGTTTGAACTATAGGTACAAGATCTAATGCTCATGATTTTTTTGAAAAATCATTTTTATACTCACAATTTGATGTTCCTTTAGAGATCCAATGCAAGTTTTAACGAGGCTCGTCCCCTATCTTCCTACCCGTAGTTTTGACCATAGTTTGAAAGATATTTTTTTTTCAAATGAGCATAACAAATTCAAAAACAGTCTAAAAAATGTACATCCTTCGTGTGGTGTCATATTATGTGACATAGTTGCAAGGAAAAATACCAAACTTGGTATATTGATTATGTCACAAAAAACCCTTCACAAAATGACTTATCATGTTCGAGGTTTCATGGCTTTCGCTCCAAATGACCAATATTATGGCTAGAATCGTGGCATAGTTTTTGATATTGTGCCCATATTGTGCACATCATGGGGTGGTGAACAATGTTGAAGGAGGAATTTTTCCTTTTCGTCGCACGGAAAATCCATTATCCATTTTCCGAGTGCAAAAAAGGGGGGTTTTGTGAAGCAACCACCAAAATTGTAATTCAAAATTCGACCACCAAATTGTTCAAAAAAAACTAGACCACCTTAAATGAACTATGTCCCAACCGGGTTAGCTCAAACCTTTCCGTCCACCCCGGGTAAAAAAGACAATAGTCTGCCGCATCGGTAGGAAGTGGGTCCGGTTTGAAACACATGCTCAAGATCTAATGCTCATTTTTAGACTCACAATATAATGTTTCTTCAGAGATCCAATGCAAGTTTTAACGATGCTCATCCCCTATCTTCATGCCCGCAGTTTTGACCATAGTTTGAAAGAGAATTTTTTATGAAACATGCATAATAAATTCAAAAAGGTCCAAACAATGTAAATCCTTCACGTGGTGTCATATTATGTGATATAGTTGCAAGGAAAAATACAAAATTTGGTATATTGATTA
Source organism: Avena sativa (assembly GCA_916181665.1). Lineage (NCBI taxonomy): Eukaryota > Viridiplantae > Streptophyta > Magnoliopsida > Poales > Poaceae > Avena > Avena sativa. Next base: position 385,292,022 of record OV702297.1, on the reverse strand, counting down.
TGTCTCAAAAACACCTTCACAAAATGACCTATCATGTTCGAGGTTTCATGGCTTTCGGTCCAAATGACCAATATTATGGCTAGAATCGTAGCATAGTTTGTGATACCGTGCCCATATTTTGCATGCATGTGCTTCATGGGATGGTGAACAAAGATGAAGGAGGAAGTTTTCCTTTTCGTCGCACGGAAAAGCCATTTTCTATTTTCTGAGGAAAAAAAGGGGGGTTTTGTGAAGCAACCACCAAAATTCTAATTCAAAATGCTACCACCCCATTTTTAAAATATACTATACCACCTTAAATGAACTATGTCCCAACCGGGATATCTCAAACCTTTCTGTCAACCCCAGGTGAAAACAACAAAAGTTTGCCGAATTGGTAGGAAGTGGTTCCGGTTTGAACTATAGGTACAATATCTAATGCTCATTTTTATACTCACAATATGACATTCCTTTAGAGATTCAATGCAAGTTTTAACGAGGCTCATCCCCTATCTTCATGCCCGCAGTTTTGACAATAGATTGAAAGAGATTTTTTTGAAACGGGCATAAGAAATTCAAAAATGGTCCGAACAATGTAAATCCTTCGCGTGGTGTCATATTATGTGACATAGTTGCAAGGAAAAATATCAAACTTGGTATATTGATTATGTCTCAAAAAAACCTTCACAAAATGACCTATCATGTTTGAGGTTTCATGGCTTTCGGTCCAAATGAACAATGTTATGGCTAGAACCACGACATAGTTTGTGATACTGTGCACGTATGTGCATAATGGGATGGCGAACAATGTTGTAGGAGGCAGTTTTCCTTTTGGTCGCACAGAAAAGCCATTTTCCATTTTTCGATCATAAAAAATGGGGGGTTTGTGAAGCGTCCATGAAACTTCTAATTCAAAATGCTACCACCCCATTTTTCGAAAATACTATACCACCTTAAATGAACTATGTCCAACCGGGAGATCTCAAACCTTTTAGTCCACCCCTGGTGAAAAATACAAATGTCTACCGAATCGGTGGGAAGTGGCTTCGGTTTGAACTACTGGTACAAGATCTAATGCTGATGATTTTTTTTTAAAAAAAATCATTTTTAGACTCACAACAGTATGATGTTTCTTTAGAGATCCAATGCAAGTTTCAGAATACATATTGATTACATTTCAAAAACCACCAAAGGGAAAATTCAGAATACATATAGTCACTTGTTTCCTAAAATGCCATGTTTATGATCGCGTCGGACGTAACCATGGAGTATCTTCATCATTTAACACGATGCTTGGGTCAGTGTTCACTGTGAAGGGCAGAAATTCGTCAAACTTATTATAATCTTCCGACATGTCTGTCCTGTCCTCCACTCCCACCATGTTTCTTTTCCCTGAAAGAACTATGTGGCTCTTTGGCTGACCGTATGATGTATTCGTTTGATATTTTCCTTTTTATCGGTTTGGTAGACATGTCCTTCACATAGAAAACCTGAGCCATATCATTGGCTTGGACAAATGGTTCGTTTGTGTACCCAAGATTTTTGAGATCCACTGTTGTCATTCTGTACTTCTTGTCTATCTCAACCCCACCTCCTATGAGCTTGACCCATTTGCACCGAAACAAAGGGACCTTAAATGAAGATACGTAGTCAAGTTTCCATATCTCCTCTATGTAACCATAATATGTGTCTTTTTCCCATTGTTGTTTGTTACATCAATGTGGACACCACTGTTTTGGTTGGTGCTCTTTTTATCTTGGGCGATTGTGTAAAATATATTCCCATTTATCTTGTATCCTTGGAAAGTCAATACAGTCGAAGATGGTGTCCTGGCCAACAAGTATAACTGATATCCAACAGTGGTGTTATTCATGAGATGTGTTTGCAACCAACCGCCGAAAGTCGTCATGTGTTCATGTGTAATCGAGTCGTCAGACTGTCCCGAGTATTTGGAGCGTAAAATATTCTTGTGTTCATTGATATAAGGAACCACCAAGGTGGAACTTTGTAGAATTGTATAGTATGCTTGCCTGAAAGAATACCCGTCTCTACATATTATTGCTTTCTTTCCTAGTGTGTATTTTCCACTCAGTCTCCCCTCATGTCGCGATTGAGGAATACCAATCGGCTTAAGGCCAGGAATAAAGTCAACGCAGAACTCAATGACCTCCTCTATTCCATAGCCCTTGGAGATGCTTCCTTCTGTCCTAGCACGGTTATGGACATATTTCTTTAAGACTCCCATGAACCTCTCAAATGGGAACATATTATATAGAAATACATGACCAAGAATGGCAATCTCTTCGAATAGGTGAACCAAGATATGCGTCATAATATTGAAGAGTGATGGTGGGAACACCAACTCAAAACTAACAAGACATTGTGTCGTGGTGGTGGCACGGCAGATGCCATGGGTAGGCTAAAGTATGGGGCCAATGGATGCTAGTGGGATCTGGCGAGGGAACATGCAGTTGATTCTACACACAAAAGACTAAGGAAAAGATCTTTATTTCTCCTTCCTTGGGCTACAAGTGCTCCTTGAGCTGCATACAGGGAGAAAAGAAGAACTTTACCAGCCTAACGGTACTAAATGAGCCGATGCCCTCTTCAGGGTCCAAGCCTCCCCTTATAAAGGAGAGCCTTGGGTTCCTTTAGGGCTGACGTGGCAAGCATATTCAAGGAATATGCTTGTCCCAATATAGTAGTTCGGTGGCCTCCTTTCCCTGTCGCCCTTCTAATGACAGCAAGGCTCCAGAGGGCCCCTCCTGCGTGCCTCGGGCTTCAGGACTGTCACCTACGTGACCTCCTTCTGCCCCTCTGTCGCTCTGCGCCTTTGTCCCTTGTGCTTGGCTCCGCTCAGATTCTCCCTAGCCTGCGGCTAGAGTTTGACTTTAGGCTTCTCCTTCTCCTGCAAGCTTCGTATCATTCGGCCCTGCCTCGCGTAACTCGGCTTGTCCTTCACCTGCATTAAGATTACTCGGGCTAACCCGGCCGACTTATTCAGTATCTCGGCCGGGTAACGCCTTGCCATTATTATGAGGGTCCTGCCCTTTCCTATCTCGGCCGAACTCTACAGGATTCGGCCGACTCAGACTATAACTCGTAAACTAGACGGGGAACACCCTTCCGTTTTCCCCATCTTTACCCTATCCGGGGTCACCTCCCCAACATTAGTCCCCGAAGCTGGTATGGCCCTGTCGACAACTTCGGCCGGGCCGTATCAGTTTCACGACTTTCGTTCCGCATTGTTTCCGAGTTATCTTTCTCTAGTTCGAGGTATCATCATATCTTCTTGCGTACGCCTCGTCCTACATGTCATACTCATCATTGTTTCTCTAGTTTTTTGTTCCTTTACAGTATTTACTGACAGGCTACAGTTACTGCTGCACCTGTCACATCGGCGCTGCGACACCTCGCGTGCCGTTTCCGTTGGGGATTGTGACCTTCTTTTCCACTTTGTGGCCCTCGGTGCGGTTCCGCTTAGCGGCGTGCAGTCATGCGGTGCACACGATCTACACGGTTAACCGCCACACCCACGATCCCACTACCTCGCGGGCGGCTCGGTTATAAAGATGGGCGCGGGGCTGGGAGATTCACTTTCCCGCTCCGCTCACCTGCGCCCTTATTCTTCCTCTGGCTCCTGCGCCTGTTCGCGACTCCGCCGCCGCGCGTTCATCTGGATCTCCGACGGCGAGGACCCCGTCATACTGCTACGTCTGCCTCGTCCTAGCTCGCTTGCTCTGGGGCCGTCGCCGGTGAGTTCTTCCGGCCCCATCGCCTAGGCTCTCCTCTAGACTTCTTTGTTCCCCTTTCATTTTCGCTCCGTAGCTCCTTTGTTGCTCCGCTGCCGTTTCCGCGTAGAATCACGACGGGGCCGTGCAGCTCTAAGTTTACCTCCGCCGCTAGTTCTTCCTCCGTAAATTTCTCCGGCGACCCCATGTCGAGCTCTGTCAGTGGTGCCCTTATCGAGGATGATGATGCTGCCTCTAGGCCCGAACGTGGCTCGTGGAAGGGCTCTTCTGTCACCCGCCGAGAGATTGAGTGGCTGATCCGAACACGTCGGATTCCTGCCGGGGTAGCTTGTCGCTTACCCGGCAGCGAATCCTCTCCTGTTATTAGGGAGGGAGAGTATGTAGTCTTCGTGTCACATTTTGCTCGCGGGTTCGGTCTCCCCCTTAGTGATTTTGCTAGGGATTTCCTCGATTACTTCGGCCTGCAGCCGTATCACCTGCCTGCTAACGCCATCGCCTCTCTCTCTGCCTTCATCTGTGCCTCGGAGGGATACTTCAGCCTATGGCCGTCTGTGCATGTTTGGTCAAAGTTTTTCCAGATTCCATCCAATGTGGTCCCCGACAAATCTCTTCATCCCTCCGAGAAGCTGCTTACCCAATGCGGTGCCGCGTCAATCACACCTCGGAGGAAGTCCGAATTTCCTCGTGTCGCAGGTTTAGAATCATGCAAAAAGTGGCATAAGTCATTCTTTTATGTGAAGAACTCTGGGAATGAGGATAGGATTCGGCTTCCTGCCTTTTCCATTGGCACCCCTTCCAAGATGAATTGGACCTATAATCCGAAGAACAGTCATGCTCTGGCCGAGGCTTTTGAGATTCGGCTGAAGGAACTGATCCGCTCCGGGCTACGCGGTGAGGACCTGATGACTACCTTCATCAGCAGCCAGATCTGCCCCTTCCAGAAACACACACGTACACAAGCTCTGCTATATGAGCGGTCCTCTCGATCCCAACCGAGTCTCGTCAGTTGAGCTGGACAACTACCTCATCTTCAAACGTGTCCGGGCTATCTTTAAGACGGAGATGCCGGAGGACTGGGCCTGGGGGTTGAAGCCGTTCACCCGCGAGCATCCCCCTCCCGAAGTGAGTTTATGCCTTTGTGTTTTTCTTCCTAATCGCGTCCATGACTCTTTGTGCTAATTTTTCTCTTTCTTGTCCTCCAGAGGTTTGAGGAGTAGAAGACTGAGGACGCCGAGGTTTTGACACTCCCGTGGCATGCGGATCGGAATACACCGGACAGCGGGGATCCGGACTCAGAAGAGTTCGTTCCCAAGTCAGATCTCGCTCCGGCTCACGCTCGCGGCAAGGCCCCGGCCCGCGAGGAGGAAGGTGACTCGGACGAGGTTCAAGTTCTAGAGGTAGTTGCCGCAATGCCAATTTCTTATGCATTTCCGGCTTCTACTTTCTCAGCTAATCTGGCCGGTCAGGTTCACGACGCCGAGCCTCTTGCCTCCCGGCCTCCTGTTACCTCGGGGAAACGTGGTGCTCCCGCTGGTGCCTGAGAAACGGCCCCCAAGAAGCGAATGAAGAAGTCAGCTCCGCATCCTCCCAGGCGCAAGACCATGCCCGGGGTCACTGGGTGAGTTGCTTTTGCTTGTATTTCTTGTTTTTCTCTTTCTTCTTTTTGACTTGACCTTTTTTGTTTTTGCAGTGCTCCACTTTCTGTTAATCCCAGCGGTCCCAGCATGACGAGTCATACGAACCGGCCGCCGTCTCCTCCGCCTACTGAAGATACCAGGATTCCGAGTCCCGCTCGCGCTGCATCTCCTCCAGCTCCGAATCAGACGCCACCTCGCCATGATGCGCCTGAGATTCCTCCCGTTGATGCCGATACCACTCGGCCAACAGATATTTCTACCAAACCCGCTGCCTCCTCTGTGAACCCTAATGTCTCCACTGAGCCTCTTTCGACCCCCGCGGTCTCTACAGTGACTCCAACTTCGGCCGAGGACGTCAATATCTCGGCGCCCTCTACAACCGTGATTCCTCCGGTTCCTAAAGACGCCGCTCCTAGTGCCGAGGTATCAGCTCCTACTGATGCCTCTTCTAAAACAAGAAAGGTTGTTGTCATCAAGGCTTCCTCCTCTCAGAAAGGTCTTGCTGGCTCTTCTCAGCCTAGTATTGCCGATGCACTGCGCAAAGGGGTTGCTTCTGCCAAAGCCTCTGTTACCCCGGCCGCCAGCACCCAGCTCGCTCTTCACAAAAGCCCTGCGGCAGCGGTGGCTACACAACATGCCCGAGGTAAATTCCTAACTCGCACGGAGAGTGGGAACAACCTCGGCTCGCTGGTTGAGTATGCCAATAATTGGAATGCTGCCGATCAGTTCGAGGGTAATCCAAGCAGCCAGCCATTTCAACTCTCCGACATCAGCAGCCGCCTGTATCAGGCTGCCAAGATCGTTCTTGAAATTGAAGAAATGAATGAGGTAATTGTTTTTTATGGAGTTTTGATTAGTTCTCCGGATACTATTATATATACTCTAGTCCTCGAAGCTTGCAAGCGAATAACTTGTTATTCGTTTGGAAGTTTCATGATGCTTTACTTAGTTCAGTTTTATCTTAGAGTTCAAACCTCCATCCAACTAGATCTGCATTAAATTTTGCTTGACTTGGGTCTATCTGAACTTAGAATATCCAGCCACCTAGGTCCGAGTTAAGTTTTGCTTGACTCGGATCTTGTATTAGCTTTGAATATCCAACCACCTAGATCCGGGTTAAGTTTCACTTGACTCGGATCTGTCTTAACTTTGAATATCCAGCCACCTAGATTCGGGTTAAATTTCACTTGACTCGGATCTGTCTTAACTTTGAATATCCAGCCACCTAGATCCGGGTTAAGTTTTGCTTGACTCGGATCTGTCTAAACTTCGAATATCCAGCCACCTAGATCCAGGTTAAGTTTTGCTTGACTCGGATCTGTCTAAGCTTTGAATATCTAGCCACCTAGATCCGGGTTAAGTTTCACTTGACTCGGATCTGTCTTAACTTTGAATATCCAGCCACCTTGATCCGGGTTAAGTTTTGCTTGACTCGGATCTGTCTAAACTTCGAATATCCAGCCACCTAGATCCGGGTTAAGTTTTGCTTGACTCGGATCTGTCTAAGCTTTGAATATCCAGCCACCTAGATCCGGGTTAAGTTTTGCTTGACTCGGATCTGTCTTAGGCTCGAATACTATTTACCATTTGCTCTATTGCTTAGGTTACGCATGATCGGCGGACTGCCGAATTCCAAAGGCTGCTTTTTGCGCATAGAAAATTGGAAGAAAAGTACGAGAAGGTTATTCCTGTGGTAAAGAAAGCTGGTAAGTCGACAAACTCTTGCGTTATCTCCGAAGCTCTCATTGTTTTGTATACGAGATGTTGGCTCACTTTGTTGGTAAACAGGGAACATCAATAATCTTAACATCCGTCTTGAGAAGAAGGTTAAGGCCCTGGAAGGTTAGTTACTCTTTTATTTTATATACTCCCCTTTGAAATGTGCACTAAGTTTCTTTTAACTCTTTTGGCTTTGGTAAAGCCGAGTTACAAACCTTTGCAGCATCTCACCAAGATTGCACGCCCATGCCTGATGTGATGCTGCATTTTTTAGAACAAAGCGCTACTCATTCGGCGCAGCTGAAAGAAAAATATGACGAGATAGCTCGCTTGCGTGCCGAGGTGGAGTCCCTTAAGCTCTCTCAGAAGTCTGAATTAGAAAAGGTCGACCAGGAGTTCTCCGAGGAGAAAAATCTGCTAGCTCTGCAATTGCAGAAAAATAAAGAGCTCCTCGAGGCTGCCGAACTGAAGACACGGGGGATGAGCAAGGAGATCACCCGCTTTGAGAAGAGCAAGATTGACTGGGCTAAAGATCTTCAGATAATGCTGAACTATATTCATCGTAAGCTTCTGATCGCGGCCGAGTTATCTTTTCCCTTACTTACTGCTTACTGACGCACTTGTGTTCTGCGCAGACCATTTTCCAGAAGCTAAGCCTGTGAGCTCTAAAGCGGTGATTAGTGCTCGTGTGCGCCGAGGTGTTCCTGTTGATGCGGACTCGGAGTAATCGATGGAAGATTTCTTGGTTGCTGTTGGCGCTGCAGTTGGTCCGATGAAGATTATGGGCAGAGATTTGGTGCAGGCAGCTATCCGAGCCTACCATGTTCTCTGGCCGAATACTTCTAGGACTCCTAACATCGATGAGGTCAAATTGTTGGTGGAAAGATTAATGGCATCCGAGGGACAACTAAGTCTTTGGAGGGAATCGGCTGGACAAGCTGGTGCTGATATGGCTCTCACTGTCATCATGTCATGGTATGAAGATATTTCTCTTGATATTTTGAGAAATTTGCGCACTGGTTCCCGTTGGGTTGAGGACCCAGACTTTGTCGCTCTCCGGCAAGCTCGTGCCTTCCAGCTTGTTGAGTATGCCGACGTGCATACCTGGAACGAAGGTTCGAGTTTCCTTCCTAACCCAGAGGACGAGGTCGTAGTTGAGGATGCTTCGGATAACAACTTGGCTGAACAAGGAGAAGATGAGGGTGACTCGGCTACTTCTGGTGATTCCAGTTCGAGCTCAGATGGTAACGGCGACGCGCGATCCTCCTCCAAAGGTACTGGGCATTCTACTGCGCAAGTTGACGCTCCTCAGCAGCCTCGGGCTTCCTCCGAAGTCTCTCCTGGGTCTGTTGAGGGCGAGGCAACCTCGGCCAAAGTTTGCCCTACCTTGGAGTGCCCAGCCCCTGACCAAGTTATTGCCTCTCCAGCTAAAAACCTCTAAGTCATTTCTTACCCCTGGTATGCCGGGCGTGAGATGTACATGGAATATTTGTCCGTCTTTTGTACGGTATTAATTTCTTTTGCCATGTGCCGCTGAGACATATATGGTTTTAATCGTTATTACTTTGTTTAACTGGTCTGGTTTGTCCGAATCCTTGCTTTGGCGGCCTTCAACTTCTTGAGTTTGGAGTATATATTTGCCTTTGTGCTCCCGTAGTTCGGCGTGCAATATCTCCTGACTTTGATAAACTTTGCCACTTGACCACTGTGGTTTGGACTGTTAATCTGGGTGTAAAGCTTGAAGACCGTATTTGGGGGGAGCGAAATAATATCACTCTGGGAACCGAAGTTTGATACCCACTCTTGCGACAAAGGATAACCCATACTTAGGAATAACGTAGGGTAGTCCCTGGGCCACCGCTCAAGGAAACGATGTTGAATATATAAACCAAACTGAGAAATAATATAGGACAGTTCCCGAGTCATTGCTCAAGGTGCCGAGGTTTAATATGTGTCAGTCTCCGAGCCATTGCTTTGGCGCCGAGGTTCAATACCTGAATCAAACTTAGAAACAATATGGGGTAGTCCCCGAGTCACTGCTCATGGTGCCGAGGTTTGATACATAACATGAAATTAAAAACAACATGCGGCAGTCCTCGAGTCACTGCTCTGGACGCCGAGGTTTGGTGCATAACATGAAATTAAAAATAACATGCGGCAGTCCCCGAGTCACTGCTCTGGACGCCGAGGTTGAATACATAAACCATAGTTAATAATAACATAGTGCAATCCCCGAGCCATTGCTCAAGGTGCCGAGGTTTGATACATAACATGAAATTTAAAAACAACATATGACAGTCCCCGAGTCACTGCTCTGGACGCCGAGGTTTAGTACATAACATGAAATTTAAAAACAACATATGGCAGTCCCCGAGTCACTGCTCTAGACGCAGAGGTTCAATACATAGCTGGTTCTCCCTCCGAAGCACCATTTTACAATATGTCATGGATGACTTCTACGAGTAAAATGGACGAAGTAAGGCTACGTTCCATGGTCTTTTCGATTCTTCGCCAGCTTTGTCTGCCTTGTTCTTTCCTGGTGATTGAGCATCGATTAGGTAATATGCATCATTGTGCAATGCTTTGCTCACAATGAATGGTCCTTCCCATGGAGGCGACAACTTGTGCATGCCGGCCGTGCGTTGCACCAGCCGTAGAACTAAATCTCCTTCTTTGAACACTCTTGGATTCACCTTCTTGCTGTGATATCGTTGCAAGTCCTGCTGATAGATAGCTGATATTGATAACGCCAACTCTCTGGCTTCTTCTAGCAGATCGACATCATCTTGCCGAGCTACCTCATTTACTTCAGCGGTTGTATACTGGGTAACCCTTGGGGAGTCATGTATTATGTCGGCTGGAAGTACAGCTTCTGCCCCATACACTAGAAAAATGGTGTATAACCTGTTGATCTGTTTGGGGTAGTCCTGAGGCTCCATAGTACTGCTAGTAGTTCCTCAATCCAACATCCTGCCGACCTTTGCAGTGGTTCGACGAGTCGTGGTTTTATCCCGGACAGTACCAGTCCATTAGACCTTTCCACTTGCCCATTGGATGTTGGGTGAGCCACAGAGGCGACGTCTAATCTTATGTGCTTTTCTTGACAGAATCTAGCGAAAGCTCCTTCTGCAAAGTTTGTGCCATTGTCTGTAATAACACTGTGTGGGTACCCATATCTTAAGATAATATCTTTGAGGAATTTCACTGCTGTGGGCCCGTCGCATTTCTTTATTGGTTTCACTTCAATCCATTTTGTGAATTTGTCCACCATTACTAATATGTGGGTCATCCCGCCTCGGGCCGGCTTAAATGGTCCCACCATATCTAAGCACCATACAGAAAATGGCCAAGTAATTGGTATTGTCTTTAATTCGGACGAAGGCACATGTATTTTGCTGGCATATCTTTGACAACCATTACATTTTTTGACCAGTTCTTTGGCTTCTTTTAACGTTGTTGGCCAATAAAATCCATGCCTGAACGCTTTGGCCACTAAAGCTCGGGATGAGGTGTGATGTCCGCACTCTCCTTAATGTATATCTAGGAGGATCTCCTGGCCTTCCGCCGAGCTCACACATCTTTGCAACACACTTGTGACACTCCTTTTATACAGCTCATTGTTTATGATTGTATAAGATTTAGCTCTTCTCACTGTCTGTCTTGCCAATATCTCGTTGTTCGGCAGAATTGCATCTCTAAGGAAAGAGAATATGGGTTGCGCCCATGGAGGTGTGATTTTCTCTGGTGTAGTCTCACTATCTATTTCCATATTTTCTACCGACATAACTACCTCGGATTTTTCCATACTCATCCTTGCATCGGCTGGTTTTATTTTTTGGAAATTCCGGGTTACATTGCTTGTCAATTTCCATCGGCACATTGTCCTCTCTTGATTTTGCCGGAATAAAGATGGATTCGGACTCTGGAGACGGTGTTATTGATGGCTTCCTCATGTGCTCTAGGGCGATACCTGGGGGAATTGACTGTCTGGTTGATCTGAGTTTTGACAATGTGTCTGCGGCGTCGTTCTCTGCCCGAGGTACATGATGAAATTCACATCCATCGAAGTATCCACTGAGTTTTTGCAGATGAAATCTATACAAAGCCATATTATCATCCAATGCATCCCAATTGCCTGAGACTTGCTATACTACTAGATCTGAATCTCCATAGCATAAGATTCAGCGTATGCCAATCTCTTTTGCCACCTTCAATCCATGGACTAGTGCTTCATATTCGGCTACATTGTTTGACATGGCAAAATGTATCTGCAGCACATATCTCAGCTGATCTCTTTTTGGCGAGGTTAATACTATTCCTGCCCCCAAGCCGTTTCTTAGTTTAGAACCGTCAAAGTGCATCGTCCAATAATTCGGATCTGGTAATGGTGGCTCATATTGTACCTCGGCCCAATCTACGAAGAAGTCAGCCACAGCCTGAGATTTGATTGCATCTCTCCTATCGAATTGCGGAGCATAAGGTGACAATTCAATTGCCCATTTTGCTATTCGGCCACTTGCATCTTTGTTGCTCAATATGTCGGCTATGGGTGCTTCACAAATCACTTTGATGGGGTGCTCTTCGAAGTAATGTTTAAGTTTCTTTGCTGACATATACACTCTGTAAGCCATCTTCTGATAATGTGGGTAATTTTGTTTTGAGGCTGATAGCACCTCGCTTAGGTAATACACCGGCCTTTGTACTGACTTATCATCTTCAATTCGTTCCACCACGATCACAGCGCTCACTACTCTGTTGGTGGCTGCTATGTAGAGTAACATAGGCTCTTTCAATAATGGAGAAGCTAAGACGGGCGCTGTGACCAACATCTTTTTCAATTCATGAAATGCACTGTCTGCTTGTGGAGTCCAAATGAACTTATCCGATTTTTTCATCAGCCGGTAAAGTGGTAGTGCTTTCTCTCCCAGCCGACATACAAATCGGCTGAGCGAGGCTAAACAACCTGTGAACTTTTGTACGTCATTTAGACATCTTGGCAATTCCATCCTTTCCACTTCTTTTATCTTAGTTGGGTTGGCCTCTATACCTCGGCTAGATACGAGAAAACCGAGCAATTTTCCCGCTGGCACACCAAATGTGCATTTTTCCGGGTTAAGCTTCATTCGGAACCTTCTCAGGTTCGCGAAAGTCTGCCGAATATCATCCAGTAGCGTTTTGCTTTCTTTGGTTTTGATAACCACATCATCCACATATACTTGTACATTTTTTCCTATTTGGTCATGTAGACATTTTTGCATGCATCTCTGATACGTCGCTCCTGCGTTGCGCAGGCCGAATGGCATGGTGCGATAGCAATAAGCCCTGTACGGGGTAATAAACGCAGTCTTTATTTGATTGGCCAGATTTAACAGTATCTGGTGAAAACCAGAATACGCGTCTACAAATGATAATAGTTCACAACCAGCGGTCGAATCAATGACTTGGTCTATTCTAGGTAAAGGAAAAGGATCTTTGGACACGCCTTGTTCAGGTTCGTGTAGTCGATACACATTTGCCATACAATGGCTACATTTGGATCGTCCTTATTCTTTTCTACCAGCACCGGGTTTGATAACCAATCCGGATACAGCACCTCCATGATGAACCCGGCCGCTAGGAGCCGAGCTATTTCATCCCCTATTATTTTTCTCCTATCTTCGGCGAAGCGGCGGAGAGGTTGCTTCACCGGCCTTGCTCCTGGCCTTACATCCAGAGAGTGCTCAACCAACTCCCTTGGAACACCTTGCAGATCCTGAGTTGACCATGCAAAGATATCCCGATTCTCACGGAGGAAGTTGGTGAGCTCGCTTTCCTATTTAGCGTCTAGGCCGGCACCAATAGTAACGGTGCACTCTGGGAATTGCTCATCTATCTAGAACTTTTTTGTTTCTTTAGTCGGCTGAAAGGAGACACTTCCATGTGGGTTGGCTAATGCCGTCATATTCAGCTGTGCCGACTGAGCGAGGGCTGCTACCTCCTGAATCCTTCTTTTTTCTCTTGCTATTACCAATGATTCGGCCAAATTTGACCCGGCTGAAGCACATTCCATTGACTTCCTGTAATCCCCTACTACTATTATCACCCCTTGTGGTCCGGGTAACTTCATTTTCAGGTAACTTACATGGCAGCTGCCCATGAATTTTGCCAATGCTGGCCGTCCGAGTAGAGCATGATAACAACTTTCTAGATCCACCACTTCAAACTCTAAGTTTTCTGCTCTGCAGTTATCTCTTGTGCCGAATAACACATCCACTCGAACCTTACCAATGGGTTCGCATGAAAGCCCTGGTACTATCCCATGGAAAGTGGTCCTCGTGGATTGCAGCATGTTCTACGATATTCCGAGTTTATGCATGGTATCTTTGTACATGATGTTGATACTGCTCCCATTGTCAATGAGTACCTTTGAAAATTTCACATTAATGCTTGGTCCGACAAACGTCGGATCTAACACGAGTGCATACGACCCCGGACTCGGCATTATCTTGGGGTGATCCTTTATGCTCCAAGTTACTTCTTGATCCGACCAAGGCACATACCTTGGTACTGCTGGCATAACTGCATTTACTTCCATATGCCGGCGCTACACACTTTGCTTGTCTTGCTGTTCTGTTGTGAACACGCAATACGACTGATGATGTTCTCTGTAATCATTGCGTCCATTATTTCCCGGATTTGTCCTTCCATCCAGAACTTGGTTTATCACTTGATGCACCGAATCTCTCCGGTCCGAGTTTTCATATCTCGGGGGAGGAGGTGGTAACATCAATTGCTGTGCATTTGCTCTAGTCAACTGTGGCTGATGCTGCTGATGTGCCTAGAGAGGCGCTGCCTGTATGCCTGCGGGGTTACCCATTGCATTTTTTATCCATGCACATTGGCGGGTCGTATGGTTGGCTGGCCTGGCCGGATTTGACGTGTGAAATTTACACGGATGATCCAACATAGACTCAAACGTGTACTTCGGCCTCTCCTACCATTGCTTCTTTTGTTCTGGTGTCCATTGTCTTTTTCCTTCATTCCTTGGTGTCCATTGCTGAGGACCATTCTTTTGCCGTTGAGTATTTTCGTGACTCGGCTGATCTTGCACTACTGCTGCCACTTGAGCTGTACCATATCTATAATCCGGCCTCTCTTCTCTTCTTCTTCCTCTAAAGTCATTGCGCCTGGATGACCCGGACACTTCTCTTGCGTATTGATCTTGATGCTCTCGATGATCTGCCGACATTAATTCTGGCTGCGTAGGATCTCCCAACGCATAGGAATCCTCTATCCTGATGGTTTCTGCCAATGTGGTTGGCATATCTCTTTGCAGTCGCTGCCATAACACACTGTCATAGCGGCATCCTTGGGCGAACCAAGCTATTGCCTGTGACTCTATAACTCCTTCGCATGAATTTCTCAGGTTGCACCACCGAGTTAAGAACTCTCTGTCTGTCTCATTCGGCCTTTGCTTGCATATGGCTAGCTGCTGCGGCCTGTTTGGCCTCTTGTAAGTACTAGTGAAGTTGCTAACAAACATTTCTTCAAAATACAACCAATAGTTGATGCTGCCGGCTGGCAGATTATTCAGCCATACTCTAGCTGGTCCTTCCAACATTTGCGGCACATATCGTACTGCCCATCATAAGTTTCCACCTGCTATTTTTACAGCTGTGGCATAATCGATCAGCCAATCTTGTGGTTTGGTGCTCCCATTATATGTTTTTGTGCCTCTTGCCAGTTGAAAGTTCGGCACAGGCGGTTCGCCCATGATCCGTGGTCCGAAGCATGTCAGACCCGGTGGACCCTGTTCTTCCAGCAATTCGGATCGGTACAGCCGGTCCAGCTTTACTCTGACATCATTTGACGGCAGGTCTCTGTACAAGACTCTCTCTTGCATTCCATAGTGGTTATTTCCACCCTGGATCGCATATTCCATCTCAGAATAACCATCATTGTACCTTTCATTCACCTGATTGTGGCGAGCTGGTCTCATTTCTCTTTCTTGCCGAGGTTCATGTCTCGGCTCTGGGTTGGGTTGGGTTGTGGTTCTCTCCTTCCCTCGACCGGGACATTATTCTCGTGATTTCCTCTTCCGAGTTCTCCTCTGCCGAGGTCTCCATTGCCTCGGTTTCCGCCGCCTTTCTCAGCACGGCCGGGATTTCTCTCGCCACTGTTACCTCGACTCCCATTGCCTCTGTTCTCGTTTGCTTTCCCGGCTATCGCCGGATCATACGAAACAATTTGCTTGTTTCTCTTTCCTAAAGTTACCACTCTGTCTTTTCGTGCATTGTTTCTGGGTGAGGATGCTGCTGCCACAGATAAGGCAGGTGCTGCTCTAGCCGAGTGAACCATTCGCGAGGCCCCTGGCCTCGCCGGGTCTGCTCTGAGTATTTCTTCATTCTGCTAGTTTGCAATGCGCACCAGCTCATTCACTCTTTCTTGCTGTTTCTGCCGGGCTTCGCCGGTCAATCCCTCTAACTCTAATGCCGCGGCATTTGCCGCTCTCAGGTTCTTTGTCGGGGTACTGTACCTCGGCAAGCCTAAATCAACTGACTCTGCCTTATGAGCATCATGCTCCTTGTTGATATCATCCATGAGGTTCTTTCCTCTTAATCTCAACTCGTCAACCCGTTCGGGGGCGACGTCAAGCTTGTTTGATTTGGCATACTCTCGCAGGGTCCTGTTTAAGGACTCCCGCAAGGCCGACACCTTTTTTGCCTCTACCAGCACCTTTTGCCTGGTTTATTCCAACTCTGCCTGAGCATTTGCCGGATCAAGTATTGGCGCTACAGGTGTAGTCAGGTTATCTATGGTTGCCTGAAGAATGTTTTCTGGTCTTTCCAGAGGTGGCCCTCTTACCCTTGGTGCCTTTGGGTTTGTCTCCTGCACCTCGGCCTGGTTGGCCACTGAAGGGATTACCTCGGTGGGTGGTGGAGCTGTCTGCCTGGGCGCGACCTGCACTCCCGCTGCTGGGTCTCTGCTTGATCTTGCGCCTGCTACTCCCACCTACACCCCGGCCGCGACCATCACCTCGACGCTGCTGACTGGGCGCGCTCTGCGCGGACTGCTCGCGGTGCTGAGGGGAGGTTCTCCTGCAACCACAACCTGGTGAGGATAAACGCCGGAGATGTCGACGCCGACGTAAATCTGGTGCATGCCCAAGTTGATGAAGACGTTGTTGCGCGGAGGAGTTTTTCCTTTGAAGCTGCCTGCGTTGTCGCTGACGTAGTCACAGAGATCAAGTCTCCGGACCAAGCCAGAGACAATGCGCTCACCAGTGTTGATGAAGTTTCCCGTCCGGATCATGACTCCAGCTAGCACCGCTCCTGGCCCCACGGTGGGCGCCAACTGTCGTGGTGGTGGCACGGCAGATGCCATGGGTAGGCTAAAGTATGGGGCCAATGGATGCTAGTGGGATCTGGGGAGGGAATATGCAGTTGATTCTACACACAAAATACTAAGGCAAAGATCTTTATTTCTCCTTCCTTGGGCTACAAGTGCTCCTTGAGCTGCATACAGGGAGAAAAGAAGAACTTTACCAGCCTAACGGTACTAAATGAGCCAATGCCCTCTTCAGGGTCCAAGCCTCCCCTTATAAAGGAGAGCCTTGGGTTCCTTTAGGGCTGACATGGCAAGCATATTCGAGGAATATGCTTGTCCCAATATAGTAGTTCGGTGGCCTCCTTTCCCTGTTGCCCTTCTAATGACGGCAAGGCTCCAGAGGGCCCCTCCTGCGTGCCTCGGGCTTCAGGACTGTCACCTCTGTGACCTCTTTCTGCCCCTCTGTCGCTCTGCGCCTTTGTCCCTTGTGCTTGGCTCTGCTCAGATTCTCCTTAGCCTGCGGCTAGAGTTTGACATTAGGCTTCTCCTTCTCCTGCAAGCTTCGTATCATTCGGCCCTGCATCGCGTAACTCGGCTTGTCCTTCACCTACATTAAGATTACTCGGGCTAACCCGACCGACTTATTCAATATCTCGGCCGGGTAATGCCTTGCCATTATTATGAGGATCCTGCCCTTTCCTATCTCGGCCGAACTCTACAGGATTCAGCCGACTCAGACTATAACTCGGAAACTAGACGGGGAACACGCTTCCGTTTTCCCCATCTTTACCCTATCCAGGGTCACCTCCCCAACACATTGGACCACATCATTCCGTAACCTTGCTAGAATTTCTGGATCGATTACCTTCTGATAAATTACATTGAGGAATACACATAGCTTCACAATGGGTAGTCAAACATTTTCTGCTAGAAGCCCCCTCAATGCAATCGGAAGAAATTGCGTCATAATCACGTGGCAGTCATGAGACTTCAGGTTCTATAATTTTTTCTGCCATATTTATTATTCCCTTTATATTCAACGAGAAGCCAAACGGGACCTTGATACTACTAAGGCATTCAAAAAATATTTCCTGCTCTACTTTATCCGTATTGTTCTCTTGATGCATGTTGTGTAGATCTTTCATACGTTGTTGGTCCTGACGTGCTTCCGGTGTATCTTTTGCCTTCCCATACACTCCTAGGAAGCCTAACAGGTTCACGCAAAGATTCTTCGTCATGTGCATCATGTTGATTGAAGAGCGGACCTCTAGGACTTTTCAATAGGGTAGCTCCCAAAATATAGATTTATTCTTCCACATGGGTGTGTGTCCGACAGCGTCATTCGGAACAGATTGACTGCCAGAACCCTTTCCATAGATTACTTCTAGATCCTTGACCATACCTAATATATCATCACCAGTACGGTGAACAGTCTTCTTCTAGTGATCTACCTCGCCTTTGAAATACTAGCCTTTCTTTCTTACAGGATGCTTGGTCATAAGACATTCATGATGCCCTAGGAACACAACCTTCTTACATTTATCCGAATATACACTTTCAGTCTCATCTAAACAATGCGTGCATGCATTGTATGCCTTGTTTGTCTATCGTGATAGGTTACTAAGAGCATGCCAACCATTGATTGTTACGAAAAGCAACGCTCGTAGGTCAAACTCCTCCTGCTTGTGCTCATCCCACACATGTACGCCGGGTTCGTGCCACAACTATAAAAGTTCTTCAACTAATGGCCTTACGTAAACATCAATGTCATTGTCGGGTTGCTTCAGGCCTTGGATGAGAACTGGAATCATGATGAACTTCCGCTTCATGCATAACCAAGGAGGAAGGTTATAGATACATAGAGTTACAGGCCAGGTGATATTACTGTAACTCTGCTCCCCAAAAGATTCATTCCATCTGTACTTAGACCAAACCTGAAGTTCCTTGGATCATCTGCAAAGCCCAGGTACTCTGTCTCTATTTTTCTCCATTGTGACTCATCAGCGGGTTGTCTCAACATCGAGTCTTTCTTGCGGTCTTCTTTGTGCCATCGCAACAACTTGGCATGCTCCTTGTTTCTGAACAAACATTTCAACCGTGGTATTATAGGATCATACCACATAACCTTGGCAGGAACCCTCTTCCTAGGGCGCTCGCCCTCAACATCACCAGGATCATCTTGTTTTATCTTATACCATAATGCACCGCATACTGTGCATTCATTCTTATTATTGTACTCCTCACCGCGTTAGAGGATGTAGTCATTAATGCATGCATGTATCTTTTGCGCCTCTAATCCTAGAGGGTAGACAACCTTCTTTGCTTCATACATACTGGTAGGCAATTCATTATCGCTTGGAAGCTTCTTCTTCATTATTTTCAGTAGCTTCCCAAACCCCTTGTCAGATAAACCATTCTCGGCCTTCCATTGAAGCAATTCTAGTGTGGTACCGAGCTTTGTGTTGTCATCTTTGCAATTTGGGTATAACAATTTTTTGTGATCCTTTAACATGCGCTTCAACTTCAACTTCTCATTTTCACTTTCGCATTCTTTCTGTGCATCAACAATGGACTGGTGAAGATCATAAACAAGCTCATCTCGTGCCTCTTCATCTTCAGCTTCACTAGTTGTATCATCATATTCTCTCTGTTAATCACCATATTTAGGAAACATATGATGATAGTTGTCATCATCCTCTTCTTCTTCATTATATTCCATCATAACCCCTCTTTCTTTGTTCTGGGTCCAACAATTGTAGATGGGCATGAAACCGTGCTCAAGCAGGTGGGTGTGAAGGATTCTCGAGGAAGAGTAATCCCTCCGATTCTGATAGTTAACACATGGACAACACATAAAACCATTACTTCTGTTTTCCTTAGCCACACCGATAAAATTATGAAGGCCCGTAATGAACTTGCCAGTGCGTCGGTCACAGTACATCCATTTCCGGCTCATCTGCATAAAATAATTAAGTTTATGAAAAACTATTACAAAACATCTAGAGAAATGACTACTGTATATCGACACATGCATTGTATCAATGACAGATGATGAAAGGATTAAGTTGCATGCTAACCTTGATTGAGCAGGAAAGAAAGAGGAGAAAGCTTAAGTGTGGCTTAGGCACTTCGTATCATGTTTGTTTTGTGTGAACTCAACTGACATCATGTTCTCACGCATTTCATCGAGCACCTCTTGTGCATAGAGTGGTAAAACTAAACAACATACACCACTTGTGCATGAGAGGGAAAAAAACATATCACACAAGCATGTGGAGCTGGGGTGGTATAGATACAGGCACATGGATCTTTAGTCCTGGTTCCTATCAAAAAACCGGGAATAAATATCCGCGCCAGCGGCCACGTGTGGCAAAACCCTTTTAGTCCCAGTTCCTTCCCCGAACCAGGACTAAAGGGCCCTCATGAACCGGGATCGATCGTCGCCCTTCCCCGTGCGTTGTCCTGGCCTTACGAACCAGGACTAATGTGATCCTTAGTCCCGGTTCATGAAGGAACCGTGACTGATCGCTCGGGGTGGTGTCGATGTAAGCCATATTTTCTACTAGTGGATAGTGGTGACGATATAGTCATGTGTATAAGATAGGAGGCCGCCGAGGATGCCTCATTCCAGTTTTGGAGGTGCCTCAACACAGGATCCGAAATTTCCCACTGATCACATTGAATGAAACCAATAAGTATCAGAGCACCACGACGACACCCCAAGATGGTGACGACACAACACACCGCCATCGTCGAGACCGAGATCGTCAATGGTTTTCACCCGGATCTCTAACACGGGAAAGGTAACCACAACGGCACCCCAAGAGGGTTACGATACCCATAGGCATCGCCGCCGCTGGCGCCAAAGCACTCGGCTTTTGCCTGGAAAAACATTCGCACCACATTGGTAGCTCAGACCACCCACTTACGCCAAGCCTCCAAAATGCAATCTGGGAGCCGCCATTGCCCAGGCGCCACCACCACTAGGATACCCCATCGTTCCCTCATCGCCATCCTCATGGCCAAAGAGGAAGACCATCACTACTGATGGGTACAGCGACATGGATGACGGAGATCGGTGCGATCTAGCATTCAGGCAGCACAAGGTCGACATGCATAGCCAACAGGGCGCATCTGGGCTGCCTGTGAGTGATACCCTGCAAACCCTAGAGGGATTGCCAAGAGGTTACGAGGTCTGGGCCCTCCTGGCCTGGATCTTGCCCTCGGCCATGCATGGTCATGGCATGAGCACCCAGAGCCGAGGAAGGCCACAACCATGCAAGCCCAAATATCTGTCTCGCTGGCCCATATCTGTCAAGTGTCCTCTGAATATTGCTATGCACAGTACTGCCCTTCGCCACCTTGCGTCTTATTCGCCTGACCACCATCCATCACAGCCGCTAGATCTCCACGGAGATGCTCCACCACTGTTGCGCCAAGACCTCACACCATCAGTGTACCACTACAGATCAGGAGAGCCCCGCAACTTCCTTCTAATGCACGGGTAGAAGAAGTTCTGCTGTCGCCAGCACCCGCTCGGGCTTTTACCGATGACTCTCACTGATGGCGGCTATGGAGGAGGATGGGGAGAGGGGTATGGGGCCAGGTATCCTAGGGTTTGCCTCGTCGCTCGTAAGGAACGGGCAGGACAAGACCAAACATTTTAATCCTTGTGCTCAAGGTTCTTGCTGCTAGTGAAATGGATTCCTAGAGGAATTTTTTTCCTTGGTAATTTTGATGGAGCCATCCAGTTTTGTTTCTTTGCCTCCACCACGATATCTCGAGTGGGACTTCTGTATTTTTAGTATGTTGATGACACTATGATCATCTCCATTGTCTATATTGATCAACTTAGGTTTCTTGAAGGATATTTTTCATGGTGATGCCTACTATATAATATCTACCGTTCTAAGTTTTTTTAGGGATCTGCTATTCTAAGTAAATTATAAAAGTCCTTTAGGATGCTAATTAACATAGAAGTTGTATAATCAAGCCCTCTCTCTAGGATCCAGCCTACATAGTAAGCCCCTGAAGTGACCTGATCCGGTAGGGGTCCAAGTCTCTGTACTTTATAGTGCTAGTCCCTGAATCTACTAACTAGCACACATATTAAGTTGAAATATCACGAAACAAAGATCATATTTTCTATTACATTGAATGATCCAAAACTTAACATAGGAATATAGAAACTGCATAGGAGAAAGGCTGCTACCTCCTCATAAACAAAGTTCAACAGTGGAAGACTACTAGCAATAAGGAGATACATTAAGAGCATTAGGCGAAAACCTGCTGAGTGAACACTAGTAGGAAAAGGCCTAGTGGCAGCATTCGGAAAAGGGGGATCGCCGAACTCAAACTGCACGCCACTGATGTCTACACACGCTTCTATTCTTGTAGACAATGTTGGGCCTCCAAGTGCAGAGGTTTGTAGAAAAGCAGCAAGTTTCCCTTAAGTGGATCACCCAAGGTTTATCAAACTCAGGGAGGAAGTGGTCAAAGATATCCCTCTCAATCAACCCTGCAATCAAGATACAAGAAGTCTCTTATGTCCCCAACACACCCAATACACTTGTCAGGTTCATAGGTGCACTAGTGCGGCGAAGAGTTAGTGAAATACAAGTGATATGGATGATTATAAGACAATGGTGCCATAAAATAGCTTGACGGGAGGAAGAGACTAAAGGCAATATAAAATAAAGATGGAAGGAAGCAAACATGTAACAGATCTACTCCCTCTGTTTCAAAATATAAGATGTTTTAGGTTTGTGAAGAGAATGTATCTAGACTTGTTTTAGTATGTAAGTTCACTCATGTTTTGAGTGAATCTAGACACTAAAACAAGTCTAGATACATTTGCTTCACAAAGCTAAAACATCTTATATTTTGAAACGGAGGGAGTAGTTGTAAATGGTGTTTCAATTCTTAGAAACAAGGCCTAGGGATCATACTTTCACTAGTGAACACTCTCATATAAATATCTTCTCTTCATGATACTACTCCGAACTACTCTCCGGTTGGACAACTCTAATCCACGGTAGGGCTATAATAGCACACCTCAAAGTTCGGATTCCCCGTCTAGATAACCCCACACTATCACCTTGAGCTCTATATGGTTCCAACAAACACCACAATTTCATAGAGACAACCAACTCAAAATATAACTCATGACAGGTATTTATGTAATCTCTAGCCTAAGTGCCACACGGTGTGCATGCTGTCACTTTCACACACGTGGGGAAAAGCAGAGATCTATTAAAGCACTTGAGTAGCAGAGTAGATCTACTTGATTACAAAGCTCATGATCATAATATGATCATGCATAGAGAGTGATGAACAAATAACTACCGGTAGAGCTCTTAGCCTCGAGGAAAAACTACTCCCTCCTCATCATGGGAATCAGGAACATCGATGGAGATGGTGGTGGAGATCGATGGAGATGGCTCTGGGGGCAATTCCCTGTCCCAGCAGGGTGCCAAAATAGAGACTTCTGTCCCCTTAATCTCCCTTCGGTGGTAGCGGCACTGTGGAACTTTTCATGGAGGTATGCCGATTCCTCTAGGGTTTTTGCCTCGGGGGCTTCTTATAGGCGAAAGGGCAAGGCGAGGAGGCGGCCAGGGGGCCCACACCCCTGGTGGCGCCACCAGGGGTACCCGTGCCACCATAGGGTGTGCCCACCCTGGTGCCCTCCTTCATCTTTGCTTCGCGTTTCCGTATTGCTCCGGGAAAAATAGGAAGATGGGATTTTGTCCCGTCCAATTCCAAGAATATTCATTTTTTAGCTTTTGTGAAACCAAAAATAGCAGAAAATAGGCAACTGGCACTTCGACATCTTGTCAATAGGTTAGTTCTAGAAAGTGTATAAAAATACCTCAAAGTGTAGATAAAACATAAGATAGTTGGAACTAAACAAGCATGGAGCGTCAAAAATTATAGATAGGTTTATGACCTTGCAAGCATCCCCAAGCTTAACTCCTGCTCGTCCTCGAGTAGATAAGTGATAAAAAATAATAATTTTAAGGTGACATGCACCATCACAATCATGATCAAACCACTTGCAAGCATTGAAAGCTAGGATCAAAGTACTCTAAACATGAGAATGAAATATGAAGTTCTAATAATAAGACATAGCAACTATGCTACAACATGAAAGGATACAAACAAAGATTCATGAATAACAATGCATTGAAAGACATTTGTTTGTTTCACATATATAAAACATAGCATAACGGCATCCAGCTTGTCCCTCAAGGAGTAGCAAAACATAAATGCATAGGACACCTTCAAAGTTCATAAGGGTGACTAGATACAAATAGTTCAAGAACAAGCAATATCAACATTATAAATCAATCAATAAGTTTTGGGACAATGCACATAAAACTAAGAATGACAACTATGCTCTCTTAATTGGTGCCTAAGGATAGAAGGTGGAGACTCAATATAAAAGTGGAAGAAAGGCCCTTCAAAGGGAAGCAGGGATTTCAAGTTTCATAAAGAGCTTCCAAAAATTATGGTACTTGTTAGCTTTCAGCTCTCATTGCCCCTACCATAAGCATCTTGAAGTGGTTAAGGTTAAAGTGAAAAAAGATGGAGTATATGCTTGATAAAGTATAAGTTGACAATCTCATATCCCTTGAGTACAAGGGTCGTTCCTCATGCTACTCAACTTTAGTTACCGGTAAGTTTTTGTCAAAGTAAGTACTCCCTCCGTTTTAAAATATAAGACGTTTTAGGTTTGTTAATAAAATGTATCTAGACTTGTTTTAGTGTATAGATTCACTTCAAACCCTAGTGAATCTATATACTAAAAGTAGTCTAGATACATTTGTTTCACAAACCTAAACATCTTATATTTTGAAACAGAGGGAGTATATGTGTATCATAGAGAACCGCCAAAGGGGTACCCATTTCCCCATGATACAGGAGCTATCCCATATCAAAATGACAAGGCAAGCAGACAATGAGCATCTTAGCAATCTTCTTATTTACCATGGGAAAATGGTGCTTTTTTCTCTTCTTTCCTCTTTTTTCTTTTTCTTTTTCTCAATCTCTTTTTTCTATCTCTCTTTTTATAAGAAGAATGCTTCATAGATTGATCACTATGGTGATGCTGCAAGTTTCCACCATGATTAGGCATGGCTTAGGCTAGCGGCCCAGGCGTTTCTCTAACACACATACATAACTCCATGGACTTACAATCTCCCCTTTTATTTCACACCGCCGACATCCATAAACAAAAGAGCATGATATCAACTGGGTAGATATTTACAGGTGTTGAAAGTGTTCCCCGTGACAGCACGGTTCTGATAATTCCCAACTTATAAGTGCAAGCATATACAACATAAATGACACAATGGTTCAAGTTTATTAGGGGCAAGAAAAATAAAGTGTGCCATCATGTTTGTGGGAGCTTTAATCACTAATTTTCACATAACAAGTTTAATTTGGAAGATAGATGTAACATCCCAGCATTAGAGCTTAGAAATAATTTGAACCCAGATGTGTGCATTGCATTCATGCATAGAAAATCCGAATAATTTTCGTGCTTCTAAAACAGAACTTGTCAAATTGAATGAAGCTTCTCTTAGCTTGATGGAATTAAAGTAGATCATCAAGTTGACTGTGATAAGTTTCAATAAGACCTTTGCTAAAACCTTATTTTGGGTAAGGGAGATTTGATATAAGGGTAGATCAAATGTATTAAAAGTTAAATCTTAATAGAATATGAATTATACTTGATCATTAGGTGATCATATTATAGTATTCATTATAATCACTCATTAATATCAAGTTAGTGGATATAACACCAAATATGAATTTAACAACTATATCTTAATTCCATTTGCATGTACCTTGAGTATCATGGTAATATCTAACCCTACTTCTGAAATAAGATTGGGTATGAAAGAAACTAAGTCAAGATCATTCACCATATATCTTTATTTCCATAGCAATCCTTATCATCTCTGTTGAGTTATATTTCCATGTCTGTTGTTCATCAATGTTGAGAAATCAACTATTGATTCACCCATTCTCAACCTAACAAGTACTTGATCATAACACAACTTACAACTAAGTGTCTACAAAGAAACAACCAAGAAGAGGTGAATATTGATGCTAGTTTCAGATGACATTTATTTGATAAGAATGGTTGCAAAGAATCAAATCAATAGGATAGTTGATGGAATTAAATCCCTCCTTGATAGAAAATAAGATTACAAGGATGAAGTCTGGAGATAGTTACCAGGAGTAGTCCTATTGGATCAAGTAGGTATAGTTAATGAATTACATCTCTTAATCCAAGAGAGCTAAATAGAAGATAATTATAATTCAACTATAATTTTGTATTGATGGAGCCTTGTTTAGTCAACTAGAAACCTAGACCATAATGGATCAAAAGATTATAACAACCATGCTAGATTCACCAAGATTGAATGCTTATATCATGTATAAGTGACATTGGGAACAGAATATTATTGAACCCTAGTATAGATATATATATATATATTATCCTAGGTTAACTATTCCAAGTCACAATAATATAGTATAAGATTGATGTATGAGTTATTAGAGTGAATATAACACAATATCATTCAATTAAAACAAGTATAGTATGAAGTTATGGAAGTAGTGTTATTTTAAAGAATAATAAACTTTAGAGAAAGGTAGTTGGATACATACATTGATGGAGGAATATTAGTGATGGATGATTCAGGAGGTCTATGAGTGGAGTTTGAAGGAACTACTTATTAAATGGAAGGTTACCAATAGTAGAGTAGTAGGTATAATGCAGAATGAATAAAAAGGAAACTATAAAAGTTTCAATGTCAAGCTCATTAGGTTTATCAATGGATTTAGAAGATTAAAAGGTGCATAAGAACCTTTTTGTGAAGTAAAGCTCATCATGTTAATCATGATGATGGATAGGAAGAGGTAGTATATCTAGGAAAGGAATTCCTTATTTAAAGATCCAGAATTGTGAATTATGGAAAATAGACATTCTTGGTAATAACTAACTCTAAATCTCAGATCAGCATAATATCCATCTCATGTTATTGATCCATCATCTGATGTCTATAACACTTTATAGAAATATTTCCCTATAGTAAATCACATAAGCACATCTCTGTTAATTCCAACCATCATAACTATATGTGCTTAAGTATATCTTTATTAATTCCTTCTATAAAATATTCAAGATAAAACTTTCAAGCACTAAAGGTGATGTCAACAAATATCCCAAACAGAAAACCATATGTATAGTTATTGAATCTATAACCACATCCATAAAGGAGTCTAAGTATTTTAAGAAAAAACCCTAAACCCAAAGGTAAATAATCATAATTTAAAAAATCCTAAACCTCTTTATTTATTATAATTAAATAGATACATTGACATTTTCCAAATTAATGGGAATAGTAATAACCATATCAATGTCTTTTATATTTCATGCTTCAAATAATGACATAGGCTCATTATACATATAAATGTTTCTATTCAAACTATGAGACAATTAGATTTAAGTTTATAAACAAAAAAGAATATATCATTCAAGAAATCCCTAACTAAAATATGAGAGAAAAATAATAAGAAAAGTTTCTACAAACTATTAACAAGGGGGTTCATATTGAGTAAATAAAAGAAATACAAAAAGATGATATAATAAAAATTCACAAATGATACAAAATATATTTTAGTATTGTTGTAAATATCCAGCAAATAAATCATACAAAGAAAGGTTCAAAATATAAATCAAATTCAAATCTGAATAAGAAAACAAAAAATAGAAAAATGATAAAACAAATAAAAACACTACGTGGCCGTGGCCCAACACCCCTACACCTATCTGATGCCCCTGTGCAACCCACAATAGCCCAGTAACCAGCCCAGTTTTTTCTATCTGTGACTGACAAGTGGGGTCAGGAGAGGACCGCGGGTTGAGATGAAAGAAACGCTAGGGGGTTAATCGCAAAACAGCCATCGTCGTCATCGTCACGCACACAGACAGCTCGCTGGAGGAGCTCGCCGCCGCCCGATGCCGTCATCGTCGTCGTTGCGCCAAGATCAATGCCACCGCTGCCAGGAGAGGATAAGAAGGCCACCGCGACAACCCTGCTCGTCCTCATCCTCAATCTCGCTTCCCAGACTCACTTCCTTCCTGCACCCGAAAACCTAGCTCATCGGAGTTCATCATTCCGGCCAACTCCGACCACCCCTTGCCTCGTGATAGCCACCATTAGACGCGCTGTCATGGACTGAACCATATAGGACCAAGAACGGAGGCCCGCTCGCCAGGAATCATGTGAAATCGAGCGTTCCTTTTCCTCGGTCGTCGTGGCCATTACCATCGATTCTTCATGGTCACGCCTCCCCAAGCCTCCTCGACCACTTTATCATCATCAGGGTGAGTTATTGAACCTTCCAATAATCTTCAATCGTCTGATCTTGTTATAAATCGCCGTTTCACCTTATACCATCGTCGGTCACCGTCGGAGCTCATCGGAGCTGAAGCTCTGATGACCATTCCCGAGCGGCGTCGCCACTTTTAGGTTCAGTACGTTGCACTGATTCGAACTAGGCTTATTTCGCTTGCTGGGGCACCGTAGATCGTCGCCGGTGACCACTCACCGACGGCGGTGGTGGTGCTGACGCCATCGCTGCATCATGCTCACCTCATGATCGAACCACGTCAGCTCGTTTGACCAGTCTTTGCCCGCGTGGTTGATGACATGGCCTTGGGCCCATATGTCATTGACTAGGGGTCAAGGCAAGGTCAGTAATAAATGGATTTTCTTTACACAGCGTGCTAAGGTGGTCACTGGCCCACTAGTCAATGACTTGGGCTAGCTCTTGGTACGGTGTAAAAAATATTTCCTGTTAGGAAATAAATAAAATGTTATAATTGAATTAATAATATTCCAGAAATCTAATAAATGATTAAATCTTGTTTATTTAATAACTTTTTATTTATAATTCAGAAAAATCTGTATAATAAATGAAAATTTTCAGAAAAGTAAAAATCTACAACTTAAAACTATTATCAAATATTATTATGATAATTATTTAAATAAATATTATTTAGTAAAGATTTTATAAGTAATGAAACTTTGATAATTCATATTTTTATAATGATAAATGTTAATAATATAAATAAAATACCAAAAATCTTAGAAAAATAAGAATTCTAATTTAAAACTATAATCATGTATTATTATTTCAATTAATTATATATTTATTATTTATTAAATAATTATAAAGTACTAAGAATTATCAAAATCATATCTTATTATTTATAAATCACAAAAAAATAAATGCAATATACCAAAATGATCACAAAAATAACATCTACATGTTAAAAATATAATATTCTACTTTTGAGTTAAATAAAAAATTAAATATTTTAATAACTCAAATTTAAACTTATTTACTTCATTAATAATTCATATAAGGATAAGTAAAATTTATTAATATTCCTAAATTGAGTAAATTAAGTTTAATAAATATTATTAGTCTTAAATATTAATAAAATGAATTTTAAATGGTTTAAAACATTATAAATATCTTTTTATTAAATTTTCATCAACCCTAAGTAAATATTATATTCTCAAAGTATTTCAATTCATGATAAAAACCTTAAAGAACACCTTGTGAATAAATCAGATCCTTTCCATCCATGTTAACTACCAGATTATAAAAAACTACCCAAACATTATAATAAGTCCATTAGTAGTGAAGCAATATTATTTTTTGGTTTATAAAACCACAACCACTCCTTTATAAAAGATAAATGATACTACTCTATTATAGAATCAAGAAACCATTACAACAAGTAAAAGAATAACCATTCTTAAATTACTTAAATAAAACATTCCATATACACAAAGTACAAATATCATAAGCATTATACTTTCAAACTATCTTTGTTTTAAAGTTAACTTTAGTCTACAAAATCTTAATACAACACTATAAACATTATTATATGTTTTATAGTTAACTTTGGTCTGAAGTAATTAAGTTATAAAGCAACTCAAGTCAAACCATTTGAGCAAACCAATAACATCAACCACCACTAACTAACCACAAAGTTTGTTTAAACCTTAGAAGAGAAACCATTTCTTCGAAGGTTATCCTTTTTGCCACTTCAAACAAGAACTCTTGTATAAGCAATCTTGACTATCATTTCACAAGTGTATATTTTATTGCTACATAAATATGTGTTGCTCACACGCACTCATAAGCTCTAACAAAAGCACAAATGTGAGACCTATCCAAAAGGACCACACATTCCAAAGTAACCATTTCCAGAACCCAAACCCTAGGACAACGTTATCCCCGGGATTTGCGTTTAGAACGTGCATCACATTACTTATGCATAAAAACATATTGCTTCTTCAAAAATTAGTCCTTACCGAACCAATGATGTTGATTTCAGATTTTGGATCTTATACTGACTCGAAGATCGTGAGTGCATAATCTTGCAATCACAAAAGGCAAGTTCACACTTTCTCATGTCCTTTGTTTATTTTCTATAAAGTATTTTACAAATCCAGTGTTATTATCACCTGCATTTGAAAAAGGTCTAAAAACATTATTTTTGATAATAATGTGAACTATTGGTTACTGATCCAGGGTGATCAGCTAATCTATTAAATCTGACAGCTGGAATACCACTGTTCAGAACTATATCACCTAGGACTTAACAACCAATGTCGCCAGTGATTCTTGCGCTGTATATTACGCGTTGACCATGAGATTTGGAATGGGACGGAGAAGTTAGCTGTATCTTCTTCCTCTCACATGAAGCCGGATGTGCAGGTCGTGGCTGTTATCCTCGTAGCGTGCATATTAATTGTTAATTCGTAGAGGATATGCACCATATGGGTGGGAACCCTCAACGTCCCACGATAGTTCTAACATCTAACAGTTTGTACAAACCATTGTCGTAATTCTGTATGTGGGCATGGTGTACACCAAGGAGGCATGCGAGGTCATGAAGGGGGCAGTGATTGGCTTGGATCATCTTCTGGGCCCCACATCATGGAATTGTGGATGGGAATAAGCTGCCCGGTTGTGCAACAAAGAGTTGATCTCTCATGGGTAAAGTAACGCACCTCTGCAGAGTGTAAGAACTGTAACTTGTTACTCCCTGTTCTGGGAAGGAGCCGTGAACGCGACGGGAAAGGAACTCCATGAAAGTTCTGGTAAACCCGTGAAGGCTGACGGACATAGATTTTCAGAATAAAAGTAACCTTTGAAGAAATTTTTATGAAAACTTGCATTGCCTACGACCTATGGTATGTGGCTGTAGTTATAGTGCATCAAACACTACTTTTCTAGTGAATTTGCTGAGTACGCTCGTACTCAAAGTATCTTCTTAACTCCTAGATTATGAAGCCATGAAGACGAGGTCTACACCAAGATATGCTTCAGGAATCCTCAACAGCTAAAGTTCTTCAATAAAGACAAGTAAGTCAACATATATCTCAACTCGAATGAAGACAAAGTTACTAATTAGATAGGAATATAGTCTCTAGCCAAAGAACCTAATTCTCTAGTGTATTGCAATAGCAGCAATGCTAATTCCTTAGTTAAAATACTAATTTTAATAGTGTAATAATTCTTGCGTTGTTTATCTTTGATTATTCTCCGTAAGAAGTTCTTCTCTCTCTTTAACCTAGAGTGTTCTCTGGATCTTATGTAAAGAGTGAGTTGTAACCTTTAGCCATGTATTGGACCCGCTATGTTTCTGTTGTGCCATTTTGAGGGATGTAATACTAGTGAATGGTGTTTCATTGGTGTTATGTCAACGACTATAGTATACTACATCATGCAGTGGTATGCTGGGTCACCGCAGTTGGTATCAGAGCATATGCTTTGACCTTAGGTTAGAAACCTAGTAAATGGGTAGAACCTGTAGGACACATCCTAGTAATAATAAAGAGTTCTCTAGTAATATGAGGGATATTCACTTGAGAATAATCCTGTTATGTTACTAGTGCGATAACTCTTTTATATGATTACAATTCCGATCATTACCCAAGAGTTTTAACTCTAAGTGACTGGTGATAATTTCTTATCTACAGTTCCACATGGCACCTCGATATCCACCCCGGAATGTTCAAGTGATGAACATGACGTTGGATGACTACGGAGGGGATTGGACAGATAATCTCCAAAAACTTCTATGGAGTTTGGAATGTGAATCAAGACTTTTGGTCAAGATTTACAGTTACTATGATGGGCAGGTATTAGCTAAATACCGTGTCATGATCATGTTACCCAAGAAGTTAGGACTTAAGGGAGAAATGCCATCAGGAGAGGCAAGGTTCATGGCATTTTCATATCAGATTTCCATAGCAGCAGCCATAACCATGATCCGAGAACAGAAATACCAAGCTCTAGAGGGTAGTACTCACACCATTATACCACATGAAACCTTAAACTCCTAGCATGAGTTAGATAACTCTACTCTAGTACAAGCTGAACCAACTCTAGTTGTAGAGTATATGGATCGTTATCGGTCTTTGCTAAACACTTATCATAACACTCACCAAGTCTTAGTTCAGGAGCTGGATACGGTCATTGAGGATTTTACTGATCCTGATAAAGCAATGGCAC
The DNA here is from genome assembly GCA_916181665.1 of Avena sativa. NCBI lineage: Eukaryota > Viridiplantae > Streptophyta > Magnoliopsida > Poales > Poaceae > Avena > Avena sativa. The sequence goes on along the minus strand of OV702297.1, from coordinate 385,260,014 downwards.
GTAGGAAGAAGTTAGACAAAGAAGCTAGGCATCCCAAATACATACCTTAAGGAGAAGTGTTTGAGGAAACTGAGTTTGATGACCCAAACTTGGAAAATTATGCCTATTACCAAAATGACTTCAAGACACCTGAAGACTTATGGACCAAATATAACTCCAAACAACAGGAATGGAATAAAGTTATTCCAAATAATCCTGAGCCCAACAAGTATGGATGGGAAATAGAATCTCAAGGTAGAACCATAGGAAATCCTATACCTTGTGATACAGGTATTGAAGAAGAGACCAACTATAACCATAGAGAGCCTTATGCACCATATGGGGGTAATACTAATCCAATCAACTTAGAAGAGTACTCTGATAGCTACTACACCAATATATATGACTGGATCCAAGAAAAAGCTAAGGAACCAACTTACTATGAGGAAGCGTTGCTGGAAAAACCGGACTATTCGGTGGAAGATTACGCCAACTCTAGTCATTTTTCAATGACTAATCTTAGTCTTGGTACTTCTAATCAAGAATACGCACCTCCTGGATGCTTTTATGCTCCAGAAGGCAGTCGTAGGACTTCACGTCATCATGGACGGAACTCCAGGAAGCACTAGAGGAAGATGAAAGTAAGAAAGGAACGACATCCCAAGGGATGAGGGCTTGAATAATGTATATAGAGGGTAATGCCTATTGTAGTTTGAAGGGTTTGCCGACATAAGTGAGGATATATCCATAAGAACAAGAAAGTTCTTGTAAGATAGTTGTGTAAATAGGTATGGAGCAAACCGTGGGAACAACTAGTACCTTTGTAAATTATTTAAACCTATGTGTAATACATGGTAATTGTTTTGTTGTTTATCGACTTTTGAATCTTATTGGATCTTCTTGATTGACTAGATCTGTACATAAAGTTTAATTAGGTGTGCTGTAAGGTTCCCAACCTTTAATAAGGTAGAGATCCCTGTGTTTACAATGCTAGCCCCTGGATCAATAGCTAGCATCCACAGTTAAGATGTAATATCAAGATACAAAGGTCATAATACAACTTTATAACCAGGAATAAAATAAACTATTACATATTACATAGCTCATTTGGCTATCACATTACAATGCAGCAGAATATAACAATAGCATGGGGTCCTTCATCTTCAAAGTGCCACAGGCAATCATGTTGGTTGTAGACTTGTAATCCTATTCAACACACTTCACTAACATCAAACAAACCTGGAACATAATAAGTTGCAGCCACAAGGTTCAATACATTAGAATTGTATTGGCAAGTTTCACTACTATGTAGAAATATGTGGATCCTATCATTACATGCATATTTGGCTAAGTAGGGTTTAGGATCTTTTGCAGAAAGCAATATAGTTTTATCCTATCTTTTCAAAATAGTTTTTGATCTTTGTCAAATCTTTCTGAACTTCTTGAAAAACTCCAAGTGCTTCAAATCCCTTGTTGTCACCATCAAGTTTTACTTTGATAAATTGGAATGTCGAGATCTTCCATAGCTTCAGGCCTTAGTTGCTCAGTATTGTCCATAACCGGGGACACGGCTAAGTACTTAGAATTTTGATCTTCTGCAGAAGTTGTACACTTTACCCACATGACACAATCTCATCTTGATGCCACCAGTGGCCGCTGGATAAGTACTCACCAAGATGGAGTACTGGCAGATTGAGAATGTGACAAAGTCTTTCCATAGGAGTCCTCCCAATACACAATGCTAGCTTGTCATCCAGGCACCAATATAGGGTTTCAAGTTCCCTTACACAATTCTAGTTAACCTGAAGATGCCAATGCATGGGTCTTCCACTATGTAGATTACTAAGCCAGAGCCCATTTAGCATGTGGCTGTACACGGAAGCCACTGTACGAGAAACATGTTCAATCTCTAAGTCCCTGGGTGGTTTTCTTCTAGTGCACATACAGAAAGAGATGGCCATATAAACATGGTTCCTTTTGTTGCCACCTTGTCCAAAACTTGAGTATCCTTGTCCACCCAGGTGGTTCATTGAGTACTTGTTTTATTATATAAAACATATGTATTTTCAACTCTTCATATAATCATATCATGTATCCCGTCCCAATATATAGCAAGGCTAAGCATACTACAACTACAATGTTTCCACTAATGGAGATATAATGGTATCCTATTAGGATTTAGCATAGCATAAAATATAGTAGTCCTTATCATGCATGTTACAAAATCCACTAAGTGTAATGAAAATAGTAGGACTTGGATGATAGTGTCACTTGCCTTTTTAGTAGAGAATGTTGGTTCACTTCTTGATCTTGCAAATATCACAATCTTCTAATTCCACTATAATTCAATCAAGCAAACATAGATTCAACTAGCATTCCAACCAATTTTATCACACATAAAATAATAGAAACAAGGTCATGCATGCAAGCATGCAAAAGATAGTTTTATTTGCAAAAGTGGTTTCTACTAGGATCTAAACATTATAAAGTTCAAAGTGGTCATTTACTAAAGTGGAAAAACCATTTGCAAAAGGTTTTATCTATAAACCATTTTTAAATCAAATCAATATTTTATGTGGTTGAAAATGCTTTTAGCAAAGCAATATTCTTTAAAGAGTTCACCAAATATATTTTAATTCTAAAAACTTGGTGTTTAATCAAAACATTTCCCAAAGGTTTTACTCAAAAATCATTTCTAAAACAAAAACAATATTTTTATTTGACTAGAAATGTGCTAACTTAAATATTTACTCCTTATCTTCACAAAATACATCTTTAAATCCATAAGTTGATTCCTATGGTCAGTAGGTTCACAACAAACCATTTTGCAAAGATTTCACATTAAAATTATATCTAGAATAATTTTTATATTCAAAATAATCCTACACATGTTTCTGGAAATTCAACCAATTTTCCAGAAGCAAATCATTAAACAAAGTGCATGGTTGCAAATTACTTGTTCTACTGATTCCATTGATATAAAATTTGCAAAATTTGGACGTGTAGAACTAAAGTTATGAATTTTACAAATTTGCAATTCTAATAGAACATTTTCTGTTTTTAAAACTAAACCAGTGCCACGCGTTTGTTTCTTATTCGCTGATACCGGTTCGCGTGGATTGCGCAGTTACAGCCGTTGGATCTAAGTGAGATGGTGCGGTTCAGATTAGCTCGTACCTCTTCGATTAAGTGGTCTATCGTGTACACACGATTAAAATCTAACGGCTCACAACCACTGGACATAATCTGGCGGCGCTGCGCGGCAGAGCATGCTCTGCTCGCGGTGGTTCTGGCAAAGCAGGAAGGAAGGGAGGGAGATGAGATGCTCACCGTGCTCGCAGGGCCCTGGTGAAGCTCGAGGCGCTGTTGGTTTGGCGAGGGGTGCACCGGAGAGGCGACGATTGCTCGCCGAAGTATGCAGTGGCGTCGAGCGGCTCTGTATGACAACGGGGCGAGGCTGCAGTTCACCCCAAGGAAAACGGATGGTACGGTTAGACGCGTGCTGATCTGGAGAAGATGGGAGCATCAACAGGAGGTGCTGGGGCGAACGGAGGTTACCGGGGAAACTCGACGGAGGCGGGACAGACGACGGTGGCGAGTTGAGGTCATCCTTGCCGATGCTCTGGGCAAGCGCGGGCGAATGAGTGGCACAGGGAGATGCGCCAGGAGGTGGGGAGCAAGCTCGTGTGCAGTGGGAGGCGAGGGGCGGCTGGACGGTGCCGGAATTGCTCGGAGACGCTGTCGGAGACAGAGGTGATCGAGCTCAAAATCGGAGCAGCCTAGGGGCAGAGGGAAGGCGCTATTTGAGGGGAAAGAGAGAGGAGGCGTGGGCGATTAAATGGGCATGGTCACGGCGAGGAATAACTCCGGCATTAACGCGAATTCATCGCCGCAATCAAAGGCAGCAACGGCGAGGAGGAACGGCTGGCGCGGTGAAGACGACGACGTGCTGGCGTGGGGCCCGTCTGTCAGTGAGAGAGGGAGAGGGGGCACGGGGTCCACTTGTCTGCGTCTCTGCGGGTTATTATCTGGGTGAAAAACGTTTCGCCGTGGGTGAGAGCTGGTGGGCTGCGCTGCTGGGCTGCTGGGCCTATTGGGTTGGGTCAGTTTGTTTCACTTTTTTTATACCAAATGTTTTTCCTTTTTCTGTTTGAATAAACTGATTTGATTTTCAAACAAATAATTTAAACACCAATTCAATTCAAACCACCACCAAACTTTGTATTTATTTTAGTTCTGTTTAATAACACAAATCAAAGTCCAAAACAAAATAATTTTTATTCTTTCTAGGATCCATAAATAATTAAATAAATAGACCTTAGTCATTAATTCAAATAGGATTTAGTTTATTTAAAAACTCTATTTGAATCTAAAATAATATCAAAACCATTTCAGTAGGTTTTATTTGAAAATATAAAACACTTGGAAATATTATTTAAAATAAAATAACAAGTTTTAATGTTTATTTAAAATGGAAAAACCTTTACTTTAATAAAATTGGATATTAATAAATCCTCATTATTTTATTTAAATAACCTTTACTCTTTTTAAAAAAATAAAAAATATTTTATTTCAAAAGCTTGGCCAAGATTTAATTTGGCTCTATAAAATAATCCTTATTTATAATTCTACCTTTTCTTTTGAAAACCAAATCTTTTTATTAAAAGATCTAAAAATAGTGATTCCAACTATTAAAACTTTCTTTAATAATTGTTTATCTTTTTAAATCCCTTTAGGATTTATTTGATCAAAATAGGTTTTGATGTTTCCACTTGGAATCAAAAAGTTTTTTATCACCCTAAAAATCAACAAAATTTTATTTTGTTTATTTATTTTTCACATTTCAAAATTTGGAAAATTTTGGGATGTGACATGTGCAAATGCATGATGTAACACCCAGTTATTACTTGATGTTATAGACCTAGATAGAAATGGGAACCCTCAATGTCCCACGATAGTTCTGACATCTAACGGTTTGTACAAACCATTGCCGTAATTATTTATGTGGGCATGGTGTACACCAAGGAGGCATGCGAGGTCGCGAAGGGGGCAGTGATTGGCTTGGATCATCTTCTAGGCCCCACATCATGGAATTGTGGACGGGAATAAGCTGCCCGGTTGTGCAACAAAGAGTTGATCTCTCATGGGTAAAGTAACGCACCTCTGCAGAGTGTAAGAACTGTAACTTGTTACTCCCTGTTCCGGGAAGGAGCTGTGAACGCGGCGGGAAAGGAACTCCATGAAAGTTCTGGTAAACCCGTGAAGGCTGACGGACATGGCTTTTCAGAATAAAAGTAACCTTTGAAGAAATGTTTATGAAAACATGCATTGCCTACAACCTACGGTCTGTGGCTGTAGTTATAGTGCATCAAACACTCCTTTTCTAGTGAATTTGGTAAGTACGCTCGTACTAAAAGTATCTTCTTAACCCTTGCTAGATTCTGAAGCCATGAAGACGAGGTCTACACCAAGATATGCTTCAGGAATCATCAACAGCTAAAGTTCTTCAATAAAGACAAGGAAGTCAACATATATCTCAACTCGAATGAAGACGAAGTTACTAATTAGATAGGAATATAATCTCTAGCCAAAGAACCTAATTCTGTAGTGTATTGCAATAGCAGCAATGCCAATAGTTAAAATACTAATTTTAATAGTATAATAATTCTTGCGTTGTTTATCTTTGATTCTTCTCCGTAAGAAGTTATTTCTCTCTCTTTAACCTAGAGTGTTCTCTGGATCTTATGTAAAGAGTGAGTTGTAACCTTTAGCCATGTATTGTACCCGCTGTGTTTCTGTTGTGCCATTCTGAGGGATGTAATACTAGTGAACGGTGTTTCATTGGTGTTATGTCAACGACTATAGTACACTACATCATGCAGTGGTATGCTGGGTCACCGCAATAGATAAAACAAGAATATACTTGGAATGGTGTAACACACATGCATAGGAATTTATAGTGGACACTTTGGAATAACTTGGTTTCTTGGGAGTTGGATGCATGAGTAGAGCTTACTCAATACAAGTGGAGGCTAGCAAAATACTGGGAGCTACCAACTAAGAGAGCAATAATGGCCATAATCATGCAGAGCGACAAAACATTATCAATCAAATAATAAAGTGGTACCACAAGTCAAAAACTAGATGATCATAGAGGCTAAGATGACTAGTTCATAGTATTAACATGGTGTAAACATGTGCCAAGTCAACCCAAATAAAGCATCAAAGGAGAATACCACAATACTATGCTTTTGTATGTTAAAACAATGCATGATTCTTTCAAGGCACTTTAAGCAATGTCAATTGTTTGGAACAAGTCATGCTACAATAATAATAACTAAGCATATGGTCAAAGCAACATCTAACATGACATGATAAAGTCTAAGCCACAGTCAAAACAAGCTTCCTTTTGTACCACTATAAGCATGAAACTTCCTACTCTCTTCCAACACCAATCGACTTATTTGAAACAACTCACAAGGATAATAATCAATAAATATCAGTGAGCTTGTCTCACAAGTCTAAAAAGGAGAACTAAAAAGTGCTAAGCACAAAGCAGAAGAAAACTAAAGCTAAACACAGTGCTAGCAAAAGTGAACACTCACAGAACAATAAGAGTGAAAACTAGAGTGTTCTAGGCAATGAAAACGGAGCGTGTCTCTCTCCAAAAGAAGTGTGCTGTGATCAACCAACTTGTTGTAGCAAGCAAACCAAAATAAAACTAAAAGCAAAAACAAATACTCTCCAAGAACAACACAATAGTGCATGAAACAATAAAAATAAAGTGTCTAGAAAGAGACCCGAGATTTTTGTTGATGAAGATGGGGATGCTTTGGGCATCCCCAAGCTTTGATGCTTGTACCTCTTTAATATTTCTTGGGGTGACACGGGTAGCATCCCCAAGCTTGAGATTTTGTCCATTCTTCATCTCATCACATTATTCTTCCCCGACACTTGAAAATTTCCTTCATACAAAACTTCACACAATTCTTCATTAGCAACATTAGTGTATTCAAGATAATAAGTCTTTGGGTTTAGTTTCAACTCAAGTAAAACTTCCATCAAAACACAAGATTACTGTAGCAATTCATTTTAAAGGCTCAGGTGATCAAAGAGAACTCAAAAATAAACCGATAAGAAGCAAATGCAAATAATGGCAGAAATCTGTCAAAACAGACTAGCATGTAAAAACCAATTTTTTGAAGACATTATGTTGCTCAAATCGAAAAGTGTTGAACTAAAGAAAGTTAGATAACAACCTGGGCATAAGCTCAGAAAATTACAGCTCAATCCGACATACAGGGATTTTTCATGAATTTTACAGTGAAGCACAAAAATCTGTTACGGGACAGCAACTTCCCCAAATCTTACTTCTCTCTCATTATAGGATATTCTTGGCACAAAAACCACACAAAAAGGATAAGGAGATTTTATTACAGAGGCAATAACTTCCAAGACTCAATAAAATAAAAACCTAATGAAATTTGGGCTATCTCCCAATAAGTACTTTTCGTTAACGCCTTTAAGTTAGGCATGATAGTTTGAGAAGATGCTCACATAAGGAATATGAATTGAAGTAAAAGAGAGCATCAAGAAGCAAATATAAAACAAATTTAAGTCTAACACACTTCCTATGAAAAATAATCTTGTAAAGAAACAAGTCATGGAAGCACAAAGCAACAAGCATAGGAAAGCAAAACAAGTGCAACTTCAAAATTTTCAACATAAAGAGGGGAAACTTAATATTATTGAGATGCATAAAACCATGTTTCCCTCTCTCATAATAACTCTTAGTAGCATCATGAATAAAATTAACAATATATCTATCACATAAAACATTCTTATCATGAGCCACATGCATAAAATAATTATTACTCTCCATATAATCATAGTCATCCTTATTAATCATAGTGGGAGCAAATTCAACAAAATAGCTATCATTAATATTCTCATCACCATAATCATCAAATATAGGCGGCATATTATAATCATAAATAATTTTCTCCTCAATAGTAGGCTGACTGAAAATATCATATTCATCATTGTAATCATCAGATATTGGAGGTTTGGTATCATCATAAGCAATAGAATAACTATGTTCCAAAGCTAGGGAACTAAAAATATCATTTTCATAAAAACTAGCTTCCCCAAGCTTAGACGTTTCCATAGTATTAACAATAATGGTGTTCAAAAAATTCATAGTAATAACATTGCTATTAGCATGCAAATAAAGTTCCATAGGTTTTTTAATTTTCTCTTCAAACACTTCATGTCCTAACTCAAGATAAATACTATAAAGCTCTCTAATTTTGTAGTAGTTTTCCATTAAGACTAACTAGTGAAAACAAGAAACAAAAATATATAATTTCAGAATGTAAAGGAAATAACTTCGAGCACTCACACACCAACAACAGTATAGTAGCCAGAGGATGTGAGTACCTTTTACCTTACCTCCCCGGCAACAGCGCCACAAAAGAGCTTGATGTCTATACACGCTTCTATTCTTGTAGACAGTGTCGAGCCTCCAAGTGCAGAGGTTTGTAGAACAACAGCAAGTTTCCCTTAAGTGGATCACCAAGGTTTATCGAACTCAGGGAGGAAGTCGTCAAAAGGTATCCCTCTCAAGCAATCCTGCAATCAAGATATAAGAAGTCTCTTGTGTCCACAATACACCCAATACAGTTTTCTGGTGTATAGGTGCACTAGTTCGGCAAAGATATAGTGAAATACAAGTGATATGGATGATTATAAGACAATGGTGTCAGAAAATAGCTTGACAGGAGGAAGAGACTAAAGGCAATCTGAAATAAAGATGGAAGCAAGCAAACATGTAACAAATCTAGTTGTAAACGGTGTTTCAATGCTTAGAAACAAGGCCTAGGGATCATACTTTCACTAGTGAACACTCTCATATAAATATCTTCTCTTCATGATACTACTCTGAACTACTCTCCGGTTGGACAACTCTAATCCACGGTAGGGCTATAACAGCACACCTCAAAGTTCGGATTCCCCATCTAGATAACCCCACACTATCACCTTGAGCGCTAGATGGTTCCAATAAACACCACAATTTCATAGAGACAACTAACTCAAAATATAACTCATGACAATTATTTATGTAATCTCTATCCTAAGTGCCACACGGTGTGCACGCTATCACTTTCACACACATGGGGAAAAGAAGAGATCTATTAAATCACTTGAGTAGCAGAGTAGATCTACTTGATTACAAAGATCATGATCACAATATGATTATGCATATAGAGAGAGATGCATACATAGCTACTGGTAAAGCCCTTAGCCTCGAGGAAGAACTACTCCTTCCTCATCATGGGAATTAGCAACAACGATGGAGATGGTGGTGGAGATCGATGGAGATGGCTTCGGGGGCAATTCCCCGTCCTGACAGGGTGCCGGAACAGAGACTTTTGTCCCCCAAATCTCCCCTTTGGTGGTGGTGGTGGCGCTGTGGAACTTTTCGTGGGGTATGCCGATACCTCTAGGGTTTTTGCCTCGGGGATTTCTTATAGGCGAAAGGGCAAGGCGAGGAGGTGGCCAGGGGGCCCACACCCCCTGGTGCCCTCCTCCGTCTTTACTTCTCATTTTCGTATTACTCCGGAAAAAATAGGCAGATTGACTTTTGTTCCGTCCAATTCCGAGAATATTCATTTTTTATCTTTTCTGAAACCAAAAACAGCAGAAAACAGGCAACTGGCACTATGGCATCTTGTCAATATGTTAGTTCCATAAAGTGTATAAAAATACCTCAAAGTGTAGATAAAACATAAGATAGTTGGCACTAAACAAGCATGGAGCATCAAAAATTATAGATACGTTTATGACATATCAGCCACTAACTTCACGCCATTGGTAGGACATAGTGGTGGTGTCTCAAGGGAAATCCACCATTATCGCTCGGGCTAGTGGCATTCACTCCGAACTCCACCATTATGTCTCCTAGTCGTGGCGTTCTACCCGAACGGCAGGAGTGCGTTAGTTTGAACACATGTGGTAGAGCACCAGTAGCACCAGTGCCTAATGCTTGTGCTACATTGGTTCCAGCTCGCCTCGTTCTCCCCACTTAGTGTCAGCGTTCGTGTTTCCTTGAACGCCGGCTATGTTTTAGTGGTGGCATTCGCCTTTTCGAAGTTCACTTCAAGATGATTATGATAGGGGCAATGAGGGCTGAAAGTTAACAAGTACCATAATTTTTGGAAGCTTTTTTTGAAACTTGAAATCCCTGCTTCCCTTTATGAAGGGCTTTTCTTCCACTATTATATTGAGTCTCCACCTTCTACCTTTAGGCACCATTAAGAGAGCATAGTTTCCATTCTTAGTTCTATGTGTAGTGTCCCAAAACTTATTGACTGATGCATATTGTTAATATTACTTGTTCTTGTGCTATTTGTATCTACTCACTCTTATGAACTTTGAAGGTGTCCTATGCATCTATTTTCTACTCTATGAGGGACAAGTTGAATGGCACTATGCCATGTTTTCTATATGTGAAAAAAACAAACATTTCTCAATGCATGTTATTCATGATCTTTGTTTGTAGCCTTTCATGTTGCATGCATAGTTACTTTGTCTTACTGTTAGAACTCCATCTTTCATGCACATGTTTAGAGTTTTTTGATCCCAGGTTTCAATGCTTGCAAATGGTTTGATCTTGGTTTTGATGGTGCATGCCACCTCAAAAATTATTCTTTTATCACTTACCTACTCGAGGACGAGCAGGAGTTAAGCTTGGGGATGCTTGATACGTCGGAAACTTATATATAATTTTTGATGTTCCATGCTTGTTTAGTACTACCTCCGATCCTAAATAAGTGTCACCATTTTGAACTAGAGTTAGTTCAAAACCGTGACACTTATTTAGGATCGGAGGGAGTATATACTTTGCTTTGCTTTGTCCACACTTTGAGGTGCTTTTTACATGTTTTCTGGTACTAACCTATTAACAATATGCCATAGTGCCAGTTGCCTGTTTTCTTCTGTTTTTGGTTCCAGAAAGGTAGAAAATCAAAATTCTTGGAATTGGACGGCAAAAAAGCCAAAGTCAATATTTTACCGTGGGCAACACAAAGCCAGAATACGATACAGAGGAGGCTCACCAGGGGGCCACACCCCCTGGCAGCATGGCTGGGACCACCCCGCGCCTGGGGGGTGCAACCGCCCTGGTGGCCCCCTACCTCGCCTCTTTGCCTATAAAGTCCCCCCGATGCCGAAACCCTAAGCACCCGATCAAAATTTCACGAAACCGTCTATAGCCGCCACCACCATCGTCCCTAGATCGGGGGATATGAAGCTCTTCCCAGCACCCTGCCGGAGGGGAGATCATCCCGGAGGCCTTCTTCTTTATCATGCCAGCCTCCGGTATGAAGCGTGAATAGTTCCACCCTGGACTACGGGTCCATGTAGTAGCTATTGTTGGAGATATGCCCTAGAGGAAATAATAAAAGTGGTTATTATTATATCTTTGTGTTTATGATAAATGTTTATATTCATGCTATAATAGTATTAATCGGAAACATTAATATTTGTTTGATTTGTAAACTAAATTAGAGTCCCTGGTAAAGCCTCTTTATAATACTAGCTTGTTGGTTAATAAGATCATCGTGGTTTCCCAATCATGAACATTCAGATGTTATTAACAACAAGATCATATCATTAGGAGAATGGTATGATGGACATACTCCTATAGATAAGCGTAGCATGAAGATCAAGTCATTTCAATAGTTTGTTTGCCATAAGATTTTTGATACATAGTAACCTAATTCCTTCGACCATGAGATCATGCTAATCACCATCACCGGAAGGATACTTTGATGACATCAAACACGACACCGTAACTGGGTGGCTATAAAGGTGGCATTGAGTGTTCGGAAAGTTTGTGTTGAGGCACATGGATCAAGAGTGGGATTTGTCCATCCATATGACGGATAGATATACTCTGGGCCCTCTCGGTGGAATGTCATCCAATTATATTGCAAGCATGTGACTGGCTCACAAGCGATCACATATAACGGGAAGGAGAAAAGAGTACTTATCGATAACGGGGTTGAACTAGGTATGCAGAGATACCGATGATCAAAACCTCGGATAAGTAAACTATCACGAGACAAATGGAAATTGGTATCGTATGTAAGTGGTTCATTAGATTGCAAAAGTAATCGTAGAAATATGTGGGAGCCATATGAATTTCTAGATTCCTCTATTGGTTATTGATCGGAGAAGTGTCTCGGTCATGTCCGCATAATCCACGAACCGTAGGGAGACACACTTAAGGATTCAATGTTGTTTAGTAGATATGGAATGTAAGTATGGAGACTGAATGTTGTTCGGAGTCTCGGATGGGATCCAGGATCTCATGAGGAGATCCGAAATGGTCCGGAGAATAAGATTCATATAAGGAAAGTCTGATTCCGGAGTTCGAGAATGATTTCGATGTCTTCATCGGAGAGGTTCTAGAAGGGTCTAGAAGCTTCACCGGACCGGAAGGGGAATGGTTCATGAATGTGTCATGGTTAAGTGGAATGATTGGATCATGTCCTAGGTCACTTGGTTGAGCATTTGCGGGAGAGAAATAAAGCTCTAAATTGAAAGTCAAATGGGAGGTTTGAAAAGTCAAACTGGAACAATAGTTTCCTAGTGGAAGAAGGAAAGCGTCCTTCCTTCTCTCCAACTTGGCTTTGGGGAAGGATTTAAACTCCCCTCTCCCAAGCTGCCCTCCCTCTCATAAATAGATGGGAGGAGCTGCCCCAAAGCACCACAACCAGCCCTCCCCACCTCCAAGCCGCGCCGCCGCCGGCCCGTCGCAGTCGCCCTAGCCGCCGTTGACACCTCCTCCTCCTCTCCGGCCTTCTAAACATAGATCGCCGGAAACCCTAGATCCACCATAACCTGCACCGGCTTAGGCGAAGCCTTTGCGTGATCTTCCCTCTACTTCTGACACCACGCCATCGTGCTGCCGTAATTGCGAGGGGAGAACTACAACCTCCACTGCCTGCTGGAACAAGGGAGAGGAAGGTCTTCATCGAGTACCGAACGTGTGACCGACTGCAGAAGCGCTACTGGAACGCAGTGCCGGAAGGATCGTCTACGTGATCTTGAGATCGGCAAGTGTACGACTACATCATCCACGAGAATGTGCTCTCGTTAACCGCTTTGGAATCTTCAAGGGTGAGTACTCTAATCGACTCGTTGCTACAATCTAGTAGATAGATCTTGGCTTGTTTGTGTGCATGCAGTAGAAATTTTTTGTTTACCATGCTATGAACCCCAACAGTGGTATCATATATGTGTCTATATGTAGATCTGTTGCACGAGTAGAACACAATGGTCATTGTGGGCGGTGGTGCTTTTATTATCAATTGCTTTTTGTGTACTTTTCATCTTGCGGTATGATGGGATAAAGCGGCCCGGGCTAACCTTACATGGCATCGTTCATGAGACTTGCTCCACGCTTAACATGCAACTTGTATTGCATAAGTGGCTTTGCGGGTGTCTGTCTCTCCCATCATAGTATAGATTCAATTTACAATGGGCACTTGATAGTTCAAGCATCAACGTTGTGGTTCTTGTTTGTAAGTTAGAAAGACACTTATTGAAAGCCCCAAACCACGTAAAATATGCAAAGAAAATTAGAGGCATCTAACTTTGTTTTGCAGGGGTGTGCTGTGATGTGGTATGGCCATGATTGTGATTATATATGATGTATGCAATGTTCCTTATTGTAAGTCGGCAACCGACAGGAGCCATATGGTTGTTTTTAATTCCGTTAAGACCCGCGTGTCTATTATTCAAAGTAGTTGTAATAGTTGACGCTGGTGGATGAAAACCATGGAGCGGCGCCATTGACCTGACGCAATGCCGGTGATGATGGAGATCTTGTTCGTGCTTGAAGATGGAGATCGGAAGCACAAGAAGAAAGGTCATATCATATCATATATTATGAATTGCATGTGATGTTAATCCTTTTATGCATCTTCTATTGCTTAGTTCGCGACTGTAGCATTATAAGATGATCCCTCTCACAAAATATCAAGTTATAAAGTGTTCATCCTTAGTAAGCACCGTTGCTAAATCTCGTTGTTTCGAAGCACCACGTGATGATCGGGTGTGTTAGATTCTACGAGTGTATACAACGGAAGCAAGCCAGATTTGCTCATGCGGAAGCTAAGGTTTGATCTTGACGAGCCTGGCATGTACAGACATGGTCTCGGAACACGGATCACCGAAAGGTAAATCATGAGTAATATAGTAGATATGATGAACATGTTGATTGTTCTCCATTGAAGCTACATCATATCTCGTGATGACCGGTTTTGATGTGGTGGATTTGGTTCGTGTGATCACTAAAACAATGTGAGGGGTATTGTTTTGAGTGGGAGTTCACCTAGATTAATTTAACTATTAATTAGAACTCAATTTTTCATAAACTTAGTCTAAACTATTGCAAATATGTTGTTGATCAATGGCGGCCCCTACCATCAATTTTAATGTGTTCCTAGAGAAAGAAAAGTTGAAAAATAATGGAAGCAACTTCGTTCATTGGCTCCGCAACTTGAGGATTGTCCTCAATGCTGGTAATTTGACTTATGTGCTGGATGCACCGCTGGGTGACCCACCTGCAGCTGATGCTACCGATGAGGTGAAGAATGTTTTCCTCACTCGGAAGAATCAATACTCCACAGTTCAGTGTGCTATCTTGTATGGTTTGGAATTGGAGCTTCAGAAAAGGTTTGAGAACCATGACCCACATGATATTGTTCGTGAACTCAAAATGATATTTGAGGCTCATGCGGCAGTTGAGAGTTATGAGGCTTCTGAAAAGTTCTTTAACTGCAAGATGGAAGAGGGAAGCTCCGTTAGTGAGCACGTGCTTGATACGTCGGAAACGTATCTATAATTTTTGATGCTCCATGCTTGTTTTGTATCTACTTTGCTTTGCTTTGTCTACACTTTGAGGTGTTTTTATATCTTTTCTGAAACAAACCTATTAACAAGATGCCACAGTTCCAGTTGCCTGTTTTCTTCTGTTTTTGGTTACAGAAAGGCAGAAAATCAATATTCTCAAAATTGGATGGGACAAAAGCCAAAGTCATTATTTTCCCAGAGCAACACGGAACCACGAAGTAGATCCGCAGGGGGGAGCACAGGATGGCCACACCCCCCTAGGCGCGGGCAAGCCCTGGAGGCACCCACAGGGGGTGTGGGCCCCCTGACCCCCACCGACCTTGATTCCTGCACCTATAAGAAGCCTCCGACCGAAAAACCCTAGGGCATCCAGAAGAAATCCACGGAAACCTCCGTAGCGCCGCCGCCACCGAAAGGGAGATTCGAGGGATAGAAAGTCTCTGTTCCGGCACCCTGCCAGGATGGGGAAGTGCCCCCTGAGCCATCTCCATCGCCATCTTCATCACCGTTGCTGATTCCCATGATGAGGAGGGAGTAGTTCTTCCTCAAGGGTAAGGGCTCTACCGGTAGCTATGTGTTCATATCTCTCTCTATGCATGATCTTGTTGTGGTCATGAGCTTTGTAATCAAGTAGATCTACCTTGCTACTCAAGTGCTTCAATAGATCTCTTCTCTCCCCATGTGTGTGAAAGTGACAGCGTGCACGCCATGGTGGCACTTAGGTTTGAGTCTACATAAATACTCTTTGTGCTTTAATAGATCTATGCTTTTCCCCACGTGTGTGAAAGTGACAGCGTGCATACCCTGTGTGGCACTTTGGCTAGATTGAATATTTGTTATCACTTATATTTGGAGTTGGATGTCTCTATGAAATTGTGATGTTTGTTAGAACCATCTAGCTCTCAAGGTGATAGTATGGCGTTATCTAGGTTGGGGAAGGCGGACTTTGAGGAGTGCTGTTATAGCCCTACCAATGATTAGAGTGTCCAACGGAAAGTAGTTAAGAGTAGTATCATGAAGAAAGGATATTTATATGAGAGAGTGTTCACTAGTGAAAGTATGACCCCTAGGCCTTGTTTATAAACATTGAAACACCGTTTGCTACTAGATCTGTTGCATGTTTGCTTGCTTTAGTCTTTACCACACCGACAAGCTATTTTCTGGCACCGTTACCACTTGTATTTCACTATCTCTTCGCCGAACTAGTGCACCTATACACCTGACAAGTGTATTGGGTGTGTTGGGGACACAAGAGACTTCTTGTATCTTGATTACAGAGTTGCTTGAGAGGGAATACCTTTGACCACTTCCTCCCTGAGTTTGATAAACCTTGGGTGATCCACTTAAGGGAAACTTGCTGTTGTTCTACAAGCCTCTGCACTTAGAGGCCCAACAACTGTCTACAAGAATAGAAGTGCGTAGACATCAGTGCTTAAGATGTCTGGGCACGCAAGCAAGCTTGAAAGCTTGGGTATAGTGATTCCTAACGCTTTGGGGATTCACCGTGTCCTCCAATCACTACCACCAAGTTATAAGAACTTTGTGATGAACTACAACGTGCAAAACATGGACAAGTCGTTGCTCGAACTCTTCTCCATGTTAAAGTCTACGAAAGTGGAGATCAAGAAGGAGCGCCAAGTGTTGATGGTCAATAAGACCCCCAAATTCAAGAAGCAAGGCAAGTCTAAGAAAAAGGGAAACTTCAAGAAGGGAGGTAAGAAAGTTACCACACCGGCGAAGAAGACCAAGGCTAGGCCTAAGCCTAATACTGAGTGCTTTTATTGCAAGGGAGACGGTCACTGGAAGCGGAATTGCCCTAAGTACTTGGCGGATTTGAAGAACGGCAACATCAATAAGAAAGGTATATCCGATATACATGTTATTAATGTGTATCTCACTAGTAGTCGTACTAGTGCCTGGGTATTTGATACTGGTTCGGTTGCTCATATTTGTAACTCGAAACAGGTGCTGCAGAATAGATGGAAACTAGCGAAGAACGAGGTGACAATGGGCGTTGGAAATGGATAAAAGGTTGATGTGATCGCGGTCGGCACGCTACCTCTTCATCTACCATCAGGATTAGTTTTATACTTAAATAATTGTTATTTGGTGCCTGCATTGAGCATGAACATTATATCCGGATCATGTTTATGGCGAGACGGTTACTTGTTTAAGTCCGAGAATAATGGTTGTTCGATTTATATGAGTAATATGTTTTATGCACATGAACCTTTGATAGATGGTCTATTTTTGTTGAATCTCGATTGTAGTAATACACATAATAATAACATTGATGCTAAACATTTGAAATTGAGCGATAACTCGAACTATATGTGGCACTGTCGTCTTGGTCACATTGGAGTGAAGCGTATGAAGAAACTCTATTCCGATGGCCTTCTTGAATCACTTGATTTTGAATCACTTGAAAGATGCGAAGCATGTCTGATGGGTAAAATGACTAAGACTCCATTTTCTGGTATGATGGAGTGAGCTACGGACTTATTGGAAATCATACATACCGATGTTTGTGGTCCAATGAGCTTAGCATCGCGCGGTGGTTATCGTTATGTTTTTACCTTCACGGATGACTTGAGTAGATATGGTTATATCTATTTCATGAAACATAAGTCCGAAACTTTCGAGAAATTTAAGGAATTTCAAAGTGAAGTAGAGAATCAACATAACAAGAAGATTAAGTTTCTACGATCTGATCGTGGAGTTAAATATCTAAGTTACGAGTTTGGCGAGCATTTGAAGAAATGGGGAATACTTTCATAATTGACACCGTCGGGAACACCACAACGTAATGGTGTGTCCGAACGTCTCGAACTCTCTTAGATACGGTTCATTCTATGATGTCACTTACAGATTTACCGCTATCGTTTTGGGGTTAAGCATTAGAAACAACCGCATTCACTTTAAATAGGGCAGCATCTAAATCCATTGAAGCGACACCGTATGAATTATGGTTTGGGAAGAAACCTAAATTGTCGTTCCTTAAAGTTTGGGGTTGCGAAGCTTATGTAAAGAAGTTACAGCCCGACAAGCTTGAACCCAAAGCGGAAAAATGCGTCTTCATAGGATACTCTAAGGAAACTATTGGGTATACCTTCTATCATAGATCCGAGGGCAAAATCTTCGTTGCCAAGAATGGATCCTTTCTAGAGAAGGAGTTTCTCTCGAAAGAAGTGACTGGAAGAAAAGTAGAACTCTATGAGGTTATCGAACCTTCTCTCGGACTTGAGAGTAGTGCAACACTGGAAGTGGTTCTTGTGGCGCCTACACCAATAAGAGAGGAAGCTAATGATGTTGATCATGAAACTTCGATTGAAGTTACTACGGAACCTCGCAGGTCAACGAGAACTCGTACCACTACTGATTGGTATGACCCTGTTATGAGTGTCATGTTGGTGGACAACACCGACGACCCTGCGACATATGAGGAAGCAATGATGAGCCCAGATTCCAATAAATGGCGAGAAGCCATGAAATCCGAGATTGGATCCATGTACGAAAACCAAGTATGGACTTTGGTCGACTTACCGGATGGCCCGAAGGCTGTCGAGAACAAATGGATTTTCAAGAAGAAAACAAATGCTGATGGTAATGTTACTGTCTATAAAGCTCGACTTGTCATAAAAGGGTTTCGACAAATTCAAGGAGTTGACTACGATGAGACTTTCTCACCGGTAGCGAAGCTAAAGTATGTGAGGATTTTGTTAGCAATCCACTACTAGGAAAACGGCTATAGGTAATCCACACTTCTGTGGCGCACTTGCTAGTGGTGCCCCACGGGTAAAATAGGCGTGGCGCACTGCCCACAAGTGCCCTACCGCTAACTGTCGTAAGCGTGGCGCACATGTGGGTGGTGCGCCACGGCTATGTGTGGGCCTGGGCACATGTGGCAACAACACACATACCCGTAGCGCCACTAGGTAAAGGTGCGCTACGGATGTGCCACTTAGCCGTGCCCTACGGCTAAGTGGTCTGCACCAACTCCACAACCCCCCCCCCCCCCCCCCCCCGTGGATCGCTTTTTTAGGTTTTGCCAAAAATAAAATAAAATAATAAACACTTCAAAAAATAAAATCCTTCCATATTTATGTAGATAATGTGGTATAGTTTCTAGGAAAATTAACAAACATGATTTTCCACTTTTTCTGCAAAAAAAAGTCATGCCACGGTAAAATGGCCGTAACTTTTGCATACGATGTCAAAAAAATCGTATAATATACCAAAATGACGAGAACGAGATTTCGCATCCGCTCGCAACCACCTCCGGTCGTTTAGCGATTATTTAGATTTTCAAAATTCGAAAAGAGTAAAAAGTTACGGTCAAAATACCGTTTTTTCCTGCAGAAAAAAAATAGAGGGCAACTTACCCATAGTGCACCACCACCTAGTGCGGCACGGATAAGCTTGGGCGGGATTCAAATTTGAATCACCATCCCGCCCACCTACCTTTCCCTTCCCCTTTTCCCTCTCCCTTTTCCTTTCCCTTCTCCTTCTTCCTTCTCCCTTCTCCTTCTTCCTTCTCCTTCTCCTTCTCCTTCTTCCTTCTCCTTCTCCTCCTTCCCCTTCTCCTCTCCTTGCAGTGACGGTGCAACGATGGCCTCCTCATCCTCTCCTTGCAGTGATGGTGGCGCGGCGGCGGTGCAACGGCGGCCTCCTCCTCTCCTTGCAGTGACGGCGACGTCTGACCTCCCTTCCTCCCTCTCTTCCTCCCTCTCTTCCTCCATCTCTTCCTTCCTCCCTCTCTTCCTCCCTCCTTCCTCCATCTCTTCCTTCCTCCCTCTCTTCCTGCCTTCCTTTCTCCAACCACACCCTTCCTACCACCTCGACACCGGCGAGGACTAGAGCGGCCAAGGCCTCCCGCACCTCCCTGCCACGGCCATGCTCCGGCGAGGTGAAACGACTGCGGCGGCGATGCACGGACCCGATTGCTTTTGCAATTCAAAACGAGGGTGTTTTTTTCATTTTTTATTGTTTTTTGAAAAACACATCCGTGGCGCACCCTGTACCCCTACCCGTGGAGCACCTGGTAGTGCGCCACGCCTATCTCGATATAACCGTGGCGCACCATGCAGTGCGCCACGACTAGGAGATAGACGTAGCGCGAGGCCCGTGGCGTACCCCTAGTGCGCCACAGATGTTGTTTACAGGTGCGCCACGAATAGGAATTTTCCTAGTAGTGATCGCTCCATATTATGATTATGAGATATGGCAGATGGATGTCAAAACAGCATTCCTCAATGGAGACATTGATGAAGAGTTGTATATGGTACAACCCAAAGGTTTTGTCGATCCAAAAGATGCTAACAAGGTATGCAAACTTCAACGGTCCATTTATGGATTGAAGCAAGCATCCTGAAGTTGGAATCAATGTTTTGATAAGGTAATCCAAAGCTTTGGTTTTATACAAACTTATGGAGAAGCTTGTATTTACAAGAAAGTGAGTGGGATCTCTGTAGCATTCCTAATACTATATGTAGATGACATATTATTGATTGGGAATGATGTAGACCTTCTAAATAGTGTCAAGGATTATTTGAATAATAGTTTTTCAATGAAAGATCTTGGCGAAGCAGCTTACATATTAGGCATAAAGATTTATAGAGATAGATCAAGACGCCTAATATCATTGTCATAGAGTAAATATTTGGACAAAGTTCTAAAGAGGTTTGGAATGGAAGATTGAAAGAAAGGTTCTTGCCCATGTTGCCCAATACGACCTTGAGTAAAACTCAAAGTCCTGCAATGGCAGAAGATAGAGAAAGGATGAGTAAGACTCCCTATGCCTCAGCCATAGGATCTCTCATGTATGCCATGCTATGTACTAGACCTGACATTGCATATGCTGTTAGTTTAACTAGGAGATATCAAAGTGATCTAGGAGTGGATCATTGGACAGCGGTCAAAAACATCCTTAAGTACTTGAGAAGGACTAAGGATATGGTTCTTTATTATGGAGGTGATGAACAACTCGTTGTTAATGGTTACACCGATGCTAGTTGGAACACCGATCAGGATGATTCTAAATCTCAATCTAGATACGTATTTATTTTGAATGGTGCACCAGTTAGCTAGAGGAGTGCAAAGAAAAGCAGTATGGAGAGATCTTCAACTGAATTGGAATACATAGTGAAGGGGTTCGTAGCATGGAAAACAAAAAATTTATACCGCATGCACACAAACAAGCCAAGATCTATCTACTAGATTGTAGCAACAACTCGATAGAAGAACTCACCCTCGAAGATTCCAAAGCGGTTAGCGAGAGCAGATTCTCGTGGGTGATGTAGTCGTACACTTGCCCATCTCAAGATCGCGTAGACGATCCTTCCGACGCTGCGTTCCGGCAGCGCTTCCGCAGTCGGTCACATGTTCGGTACTCGATGAAGACCTTCCTCTCCCTTGTTCCAGCAGGCAGCGGAGGTTGTAGTTCTCCCCTCGCGATTCCGACAGCACGACGGCGTGGTGTCGGAAGTAGAGGGAAGATCTCGCAGGGCTTCGCCTAAGCGGATGCGAGTTATGGTGGATTAGGGTTTCCCGGAGATCTAGGGTTTAGATGACTGGGAGGAGGAGGTGGTGTCAGCAGCGGCTAGGGCATCGGCGACGAACCGGTAGCGGCGTGGCAGCGCGGGGAGGCGACGCGGCGGCGGAGGCCGCTTGGGCGTGGCGGAGGCGGCACGGGTGTGTGGGGAGGGCTTGGCTCTTGTGGTGTTGGGGCAGCCCTCCCCCTCTATTTATGATAGGGAGGGGCAGCCTTGGGAGGGGTGGGTTTGAATCCAAACCCAAGTTGGATTGAGAGAAGGACTTGTTTCTTCTCCACTAGGAAACCATTGTTCTAGTTTGACTTTTCAAACTTCCCGTTTGACTTTCAATTTAGAGCTTTATTTCTCTCTTGCAAATGTCAACACCAAGTGACCTAGGATATGATCCAATCATTCCACATATCCATGACACATTCATGGACCATTCCCCTTCCGGACCGGTGAAACTTCTAGAACCTTCTAGAACCTCTTCGATGAAATCATTGGAAACTTTCCTGAACTCCGAAATAGGACTTTCCTTATATGAATCTTATTCTCCGGACCATTCTGGATCTCCTCATGATATCCCGGATCCAATCCGAGACTCCGAAAAACATTCGGTATCCCTACTAACATTCCATATCTACTAAACAACATCGAATCCTTAAGTGTGTCTCCCTACGGTTCGTGAATTACGCGGATATGACCGAGACACTTATCCAATCAATAACCAATAGAGGAATCTAGAAATTCATATTGCTCCCACATATTTCTACGATTACTTTGCGATCGAATGAACCACTTACATACGATACCAATTTCCCTTTGTCTCACGATAGTTTACTTATCCAAGGTTTTGATCATCGGTATCTCTTCATACCTAGTTCAACCTCGTTACCGATAAGTACTATTTTCTCGTTCCTGTGATATGTGATCCCTTGTGAGCCAGTCACATGCTTGCAAGCTAATTGGATGACATTCCACCGAGAGGGCCCAGAGTATATCTATCCGTCATATGGATGGAAAAATCCCACTCTTGATCCATGTGCCTCAACCCATACTTTCCGAACACTCAATGCCACCTTTATAGCCACCCAGTTACGGTGTGGTGTTTGATGTCATCAAAGCATCCTTCTAGTGATGGTGATTAACATGACCTCATGGTCGAAGGAATTAGGTTACTATGTATCAGAAAGCTTATAGCAAACAAACTATTGAAATGACTTGATCTTAATGCTACACTTATCTATAGGAGTATGTCCATCATACCATTCTCCTAATGATATGATCTTGTTATTAATAACATCTCAATGTTCATGATCGAGAAACCACGATCATCTATTAATCAACAAGCTAGTATTATAAAGAGGCTTTACCAGGGACTCTAATTTAGTTTACAAATCACACAAGTATTAATGTTTCCGGTTAAAACTATTATAGCATGAATGTAAAAATTTATCATAAACACAAAGATATAATAAAAATCACTTTTATTATTTCCTCTAGGGCATATCTCCAACACATAGCTGCTTCGGAGGCTTCACAAGAGGCGATATGGATGAAGGAGTTCATTACAGAGCTTGGTGTGGTTCCAAGTGCGCTGGACCCAATGTCTATCTACTGTGATAACATGGGCGCCATAGCCAATGCGCAAGAACTAAGGTCACACAAGAAGCTGAAGCATATCAAGCTGCGTTTTCACGCTATTTGAGAACATGTCCAAGATGGTGACATAAAGATTTGCAAAGTACACACAGATCTGAATGTGGCGGATCCGTTGACTAAACCTCTCCCGAGGGCAAAACATGACCATCACCAAACCGCCATGGGTGTTCGGTATATTACCATGTAATCTAGATTAGTTGACTCTAGTGCAAGTGGGAGACTGTTGGAGATATGCCCTAGAGGCAATAATAAAAGTGGTTATTATTATATCTTTGTGTTTATGATAAATGTTTACACTCATGCTATAATAGTATTAACCGGAAACATTAATACTTGTGTGATTTGTAAACTAAATTAGAGACCCTGGTAAAGCCTCTTTATAATACTAGCTTGTTGGTTAATAAGATGATCGTGGTTTCCCGATCATGGACATTGAGATGTTATTAACAACAAGACATATCATTAGGAGAATGGTATGATGGACATACTCCTATAGATAAGCATAGCATGAAGAGTTCATTTGCTATAAGCTTTTTGATACAAAGTAACCTAATTCCTTCGACCATGAGATCATGCTAATAACCATCACCGGAAGGATAGTTTGATGACATCAAAGACCACACCATAACTGGGTGGCTATAAAGGTGGCATTGCGTGTTTGGAAAGTATGTGTTGAGGCACATGGATCAAGAGTGGGATTTGTCCATCCATATGACGGATAGATATACTCTGGGCCCTCTCGGTGGAATGTCATCCAATTAGTTTGCAAGCATGTGACTGGCTCACAAGGGATGACATATCACGGGAACGAGAAAAGAGTACTTATCGGTAACAAGGTTGAACTAGGTGTGCAGAGATATCGATGATCAAAATCTCGGATAAGTAAACTATCGCGAGACAAAGGTAAATTGCTATCGTATGGAAGTGGTTCATTCGATCGCAAAAGTAACCGTAGAAATATGTGGGAGCCATATAAATTTCCAGATTCCTCTATTGGTTATTGATCGGAGAAGTGTCTCGGTCATCTCCGCATAATTCATGAACCGTAGGGAGACACACTTAAGGATTCAATGTTGTTTAGTAGATATCGAATGTAAGTAGGGAGAATGAATGTTGTTCAGAGTCTCGAATAGGATCCGGGATATCACGAGGAGATCCGGAATGGTCCGAATAATAGGATTTATATAAGGAAAGTCCGATTCCGGAGTTCGGGAATGATTTCGATGTTTACATCGGAGAGGTTCTAGAAGGGTCTAGAAGGTTCACCGGACCGGAAGGGGAATGGTTCATGAATGTGTCATGGTTAAGTGGAATGATTGGATCATGTCCTAGGTCACTTGGTTGAGCATTTGCGAGAGAGAAATAAAGCTTTAAATTGAAAGTCAAAAGGGAGGTTTGAAAAGTCAAACTGGAACAATAGTTTCCTAGTGGAAGCAGGAAAGAGTCCTTCCTTCTCTCCAACTTGGGTTTGGGGAAGGATTCAAACTCCCCTCTCCCAAGCTGCCCTCCCTCTCATAAATAGAGGGGAGGGGCAGCCCCAAAGCACCACAACCATCCCTCCCCACCTCCAAGCCACGCCGCCGCCTAGCACCGCCGCCCAGCGCCGCCGACACCTCCTCCTCCTGCTCTCCGGCCTTCTAAACCTAGATCGCCGGAAACCCTAGATCCACCATAACCCGCACCGGGTTAGGCGAAGCCCTGTGGCATCTTCCATCTACTTCTGACACCATGCCGTCGTGTTGCCGAAATCGCGAGGGGAGAACTACAACCTCCGCTGCCTGCTGGAACAAGGGAGAGGAAGGTCTTCATCGAGTACCGAACATGTGACCGACTACGGAAGCGCTATCGGAACGCAGCACCGGAAGGATCGTCTACACGATCTTGAGATCGGCAAGTGTATGACTACATAATCCACGAGAATCTGCTCATGCTAACCGCTTTGGAATCTTCGAGGGTGAGTACTCTAATCGACTTGTTGCTACAATCTAGTAGATAGATCTTGGCTTGTTTGTGTGCATGAGGTAGAATTTTTTTGTTTTCCATGCTATGAACCCCAATAGCTAGATGGTTGTATCTCCTCCTTGTGCTTTAATGTATAGATCTTGTGAGCTCCGTTCATGATCAAGATCTAATATATTTGTAATCGTGCATGTTGTGTTTGCGGGGATCCGATGGATATTGAGATTACTATGTCAAATTGATTAATGGTTCTATCTTATTGATTCTATCATGTCTGTGTTTTTTGTTATCTTGCATGCCCTCCGTTGTTAGTAGCTATCTTGGACAAGTAGTTGCTAGTGACTCAAAAAGGGGGTATTTTATGCTCGATAGTGGGTTCATGCCTCTATTTACCAAG
Source organism: Avena sativa (assembly GCA_916181665.1). Taxonomy (NCBI): domain Eukaryota; kingdom Viridiplantae; phylum Streptophyta; class Magnoliopsida; order Poales; family Poaceae; genus Avena; species Avena sativa. Next base: position 385,234,562 of record OV702297.1, on the reverse strand, counting down.
GGAAGTGACAGAAATCTCTTCGTTTGTAGATGTGTTGTTGCCACTAGGGAGAAAACAATGGTCTCTTGTTCATGGAACAAGCGGATTATTTACCTTACACTGATTGCTTAAAGCAGTTGTCTGTTGCTTGCAACTTAATACTGGAGGGGGTTCGGATGATAAACTGAAGGTGGACTTCTAGTCATAGATGGAGTTGGATGGTGGTCTATGTATATTGTTGTATTGCCCAATCGAATCTCAGGATCTTTTTGTCTAGTATTGCATTGTTATGCCTTGCTCAGTCCTAACAATTGCTCTGCTGTAATTTGTTTACCCTGCATGCCATGTTTGTTTATCTAAGGAGAGCACCTCTAGTGAACTATGGACCCTGGTCCAATCTTTACCATTGATACATCTTCCACTGTTACTGTTTACTTGCTGCAAACCATCATCACCTTCCACACCATACATTTAATCCTTTGTTACAGCAAACTGGTTAGCTTGACAACCTCACCGTTCGTTGGGGCAAAGTCTTGAGTTTGTGTTGTGCAGGTTTCCACGTTGCTTGCAACACCTTTGAGACGTTTTATTCCTCCTACTGGTTCGATAACCTTGGTTTCTTACTGAGGGAAGACTTGCTACTGTGCTCTTCACACCTTGCTCTTGGGGTTTCCAACGAAGCGCTCCCACGTCAACACCGGGCGCCATCACTAATGTACTTTATGAACCCTCTATGATACGAAACCTTGTGTCCATCTCATTCTTAGATGATGATGGTTTTCACTGTGACTTTGGGAACAAGAGATGTATAATTATGTTTGACAATAATGATGTTGGTCTTTGATACGTCCATGTAAGGTTCCCAACCTTTAATAAGGTAGAGATCCCTGTGTTTACAATGCTAGTCCCTGGATCAATAGCTAGCATCCACAGTTAAGATGTAATATCATGAAACAAAGGTCATAATACAACTTTATAACCAGGAATAACATAATTTATTGCATCTTACATAGCTCATTTGGCTATTACATTACATTGCAGCAGAATATCTATAAGCATGGGGTCCTTCATCTTCATAGTGCCACAGGCAGACATGTTGGTTGTAGACTTGTAATCCTAATCATTAAACTTCACTAATATCAATCAACCTGCAACATAACAAGTTACAGCCACAAGGGTCAATACATTTGAATTGTATTGGCAAGTGATACTATGGTAGTGTAGTGGAGTCTATCATCTATATGCATTTGGCTAAGTGGAGCTTAGGCTTGCATTGCTCAAAATAGATTTTCCTTATCATTTGAAAACACTAAGTTTTGTTTGGCAAAAATCACCCAAGGCATCTACCAATCAAAGATTGAAGATCCTTTAACCCTTGTTCAATCCACAAGTTTTTAACTTAGAAATTTGGATGATGAGATTCTTGATAGCTTCCATGTCTTGATGCTCAAATTGTCCTTTACCAGGGACATGGCTAAGTACTTAGATTTTACACTCTACAGAGGTGGTGCACTTGCACCACAAGACTTGGTTTCCCAAGACAAGATCTTTCAGAAGCCTTCCCTTAGACCAGAATGGACGCGTTCCAACCTATCACACCCCTACCACCAACTGTAAGAAACCATAAATCTCTTTGGCTAAGTTCTTGCAACCTATATGATCCAGGCAGAGCCCATAATGCCAAGTGGTTGCACTTGAATCTTCTCAACATTTGACATCTCAAATCTCTTTGTTCCTGGGTGGCTTTCCACAAGTGAGATACACAAGGTTCACCAGTCCCCTGGCCTTGTGTAACCACTCAACACAAACCATTCCTTCCATTCCACCCAGGTGATTCATTTACTTAGTTGTTTTATTAAACAAAACTCAAGTCCTCAGACTTAGAATTTTCCATAGCATGAGTATATATTCCACCCTTGTTTTCTATTAGCTAAGCTAAGCATGATAGTAGTAGGAATCTTAACTTAGGAAAATTCTACTAAGGTTTCATCTACTAGGATTTCCCATAGCATGGTTTATACTTAGCAAAATTCCATGCAAGTCTTACTTAGAAATATCACTAATGCATAGTGAAAATAATGGGACAAAAGTATGTAGCATCACTTGCCTTTTTGGTAGAGTATAAGTTCACTCCTTGTCCTTGCAACAATCACACTCTTCAAGTCACTACAATTCAACCAAACAAGGCACAATTTCAATCTATCATTCAAGCAAACATCACATAAAATGATAAAATCAAAGTAATGCATGCAAGCATGCAAAAGATTTTTTTATTTGTAAAAGTGGTTCCTAGTAGTTTATAAACATTTGGAAACTCCTATTGGTCATTTTACAAAGTGGCAAAACCATTTGCAAAAGTTTTTACTTCACTAACCATTATTAAAACAAGGTATCATTTTATGTGGTGTAGAAATGTTTTTAATAAGTCATTAATCTATAGGGTTCACAAAATATATTTTCAAACCATAAAACTTGGTGTTTGGGGTCAGAGAGTTTAAAACAAAACATTTCCCCAAGGTTTTCTTCCAAAACCATTTTTAATAAATAAACCATATTTTTTTATTTGACTAGAAATGGTTTAAATCAAAGATTCATTCTTTTGTTTCACCAAATACATTTTTGAATCCACAAAGTGATTCCTATGGTCAGTAGGTTCAAAACACACCATTTTCAAAAGATTTTATCCCCAAAAACATTTTAGAACAATTTTTATAATCTAAACAAGCATACATAAGTTTCTGCAAAAACCAACATTTTACCAGAAGCTTTTTACTAAATAAAGTGTATGGTTGGCTAGGGCTTGTTTTTCTGAATCCATTGATATAAAGTTTGCAAAATTTGGACGTGTAGAATAAAAGTTATGCAATTTACAAAATCACATATCTAATAGATTAAATCTGTTCTAATTCAAATCGACAGAGACACGTGGCGTGTTCTTACTCGCTAATACCGTTTCGTCTGGATCACGCTACAGGAGGCGTTAGATCTAATTAGATCGTGCGGCACAGATTGATCAAAAATGGTTCGTTAAGTCATCTATTGTGTCCCTACGATTTGCATCCAACGGCTAGCAACGATCTGACCTAACTCGGGCGGCGCTCAGCGATAGCGCGCGGCGGCAACGCTCGGCTAGCGGCGGAGCTGGCGCTAGAGGAAGCAAGGAAGAAGAAGACATGTCTCACAGTGATCACCGAGGCACGGGGATGCTCAACCTGCCCTTGGTTGGTGAAGGGGCGCACGGGGTTGATCGGAATTCCTCGCCGGAGATCTTGCTGGCGTCGGGTACGGTCAGACGTCGACGGGGGCGAGGCTACAGGGCGTGCCAAAGCAAAGTAAAGGGTGCGTTAGACGCGCACGGTATCAGGGAACATGCGTGCATCATCGAATAGCTTCGGGGCGGTCCGAGCTTACCAGGAAACCTTGTCGGAGTGAATGGCAGGCGGTGGCGCTACGGGTCGTCGTCGTTGTCGATGCTGCAAAGCACGCGCGGGCGAGCTGATGATACGGAGGGGTGCGCCTGGGTCTGGGGAATGTGCCTGTGTGCTCGGGGAGGCAAGGGGTGGCGCGGGGTCGCCGAAATTTGCTCGCGAGTTCGTCGAAGTAGAGCGTGGTCTCTGGTGAAATTTGCGCAGCCCGGTGGCGAGCTGGTGCGTGCGAGGGAGGGGAAGTAGAGAGGAGGGGCAAACGCTTTAACGTGCGTGGTCAAGGGGCCGATTAATCGCGGCGTTACTGCGTATTACGCCGGCTTTGATTTGGCAGCAACGGCCGGCGAGAGGGGGGCGTGGTCAGCGGGGTGGGTGAAGACGATGACTGGGGAGAGAGGGGCCGCTTGCCAGCGAGAGAGAGAGTGTGGGGTGGGGTCCGTCTGTCAGCGACGTTGCGGGTTTATAAGTGAGTGCGAACCGTTTTTCTGCAGGAGAGGGGACATGGGCTGGACTGGCCTAGTTGGGCTGGCCGGCTGGGCTGGCTCTTTAAAAAAATTCCTGTTCTGTTTGTTTTCTCTTTTTCATTTTCTTTTATTCTGATTTGGTTTTGTTTGGCCAATTCAAACATTCTTTTGAATTCAAACCTTTGTCAACTTTTGGGTAGGTTTAAATACTGATTAGTAGCACAATCTGATGTCAATTTTTGGAATTTACTTTATTCCTTTTTGGGTCTTTTTAATTATTAAAGTAGGTCCTTATATTAAAACAAATAGGTTTTAATAATGCTTCAAACACCATTTAAAATCTTTTAAACCTCCAAAATCTTTTTAGTAGGTTTTGTTTACTAAAAAGGGTGTCAAATAATTCATCTTGAATTATTTGGAAAGTATTCTAATATGATTTATTAATCATTTAAGATTGGGTATTTATTTGTTTTAATTCCAATGGAATTTAATATAGTTTTAATTCCCAAATTTTTATTTGGAGGTTTTATTTTATTTAAGTTGTTTAAACAACTTTTATTCCACTTGGGTAAATTCCAAATATCATTTTCTCATGTATTCTTATTTAGAGATTTGTCTTTATTAAGATAGGGATAGAATGGTTATTGCCATTTTATTTGGAATGTTCTTTATCCTTTTTTTATTTGGATTGGGATTATATTCATTCCAATTGCTTATAGATTTGGCCAAGATTTGATTTGGTTTTTAAAAATATTCTTTATTTAATATTTCTATCTTTGTCTTATAAAATCCATATCTTTTATTTAGAGATCCAAACTTGGTGATTCCAATTTGTAAAATTTTATTTGATATTTATTTATCTTTTTAAATATCTTTTAGTATTATTTGCTCACCATTTGGTATGATTTATAGATAGGTCCTTTATTAGCTTTGGAAATTTTATTTCCTTATCTTATTAAATTCATAAGATTTTATCTATGGCTCCAAATTAAGTGAAACCAATTTCTATGGCTTTGTAATATTTCTATTTGTCTCTCTTGATCATTTGTAAATGTTTGTTGACAAATTTTTATATGGATCAAATCCATAGGCTTGGAGATAACTTTGGAAATGATTTTATTTCCATTAGGGTTTTAGGGTTTGGATTTATTTTTCCAAGTGTTTAAATTTCCAGATACATTCATTGAGGAATGCAATTCCCTTGATTTGGATTTTGTTAAATTCAAACTTTAATTAAAGTTTGTTCAAGATGGGATTTTAAGTTTCTTTTTTTAGAAACAAAGTTTCTTTTCACCCTGATTTTCAACAAAATTTTACTTTGTTTATTTTATTTTATTTTTCACATTACAAGATTTGGAAAATCTTGGGATGTGACAGGCTACCACCCTTAAAATAAATCTCGTCCCGAGATTTGGGGAGGCTAGGGGTTACAAGTTGGCTCAAAAGCATCTAGGGCACTACCACCCTTAAAATTTCCAACTAGATTACATCTTGTCTTACTTGGGATCTTGATGTAACTTTTCTGGACAGAGGTTTGCATAGCGGCCTAGCTCCTTGCATTTGAAACATGTGATAAGGTTGAGGTCTTGAGGTGGCTTCTCTAGACAATATGATGCATAATGTCCTAACTTTTTGCAGTGGTTGCACATCACTTGGCTAATATCCTTCCTCATCTTGGGTTTCACTAGCTTTTGTTTGTATTCTTGGCTCTTCTTCTTTTCTGGACATTCACCATAGTGTCCCATCTCTTTGCAATTGTAACATTGCGACTGGCTTTTGTCCTTCTTCTTTTTTTTGGGTCTCTCCAAAGCTAGGAGTTCTTCTAGTTCATGCTCTTCATACCTCACCTCAAAGGTGGGAAATCTTTCTCTCTTCTTGGGGCAGTTACTAGAGATATGACCTTCTTCTTCACAAGATTAGCAACACTTTATGGTCACTTTGGCTTTGGCCTTATGTGGCATGGTTCTGACTTTGCCTTTATCCATCTTGGTAGAAGTTGTTCCCTTATGGAGGTTTCCAAACATTTGATGCATTCCATCTTGCTTCATTTGTTGAACTATAGGATAGATGGGGCATTGAATAGGAGCATGATCATTTCCTTCACATAGTAAACAAGTCACTTGAGATGTGGGGCATTGATTAGTTGGATGTCTCTCTTCACAATTAGGGCATTGATCTTCATGCTCCTTGGATGTATGATCCTTGTCTCCACAAATATTGCATGATTGGGTTCCTTCTAGAATAACATCTTTTTCATCCTTGTTGTCATTAATTCCTTGGGAAAAGTTTTCTCCCATGTTGATCATTTGAGTAGCCAATCCTTGCAACAATTGGGATTGAAGTTTCAAAATCCTTTGTATGGCTGGGTCTAGTCCATTGTTGTTGGCTAAAAGCTGAGTTGTCACTTGGCTCAACTGGGTTTGGTTTGCTAGTAGTTGTTCTCTCATGTGCATCTCTTGGTTGTTGTTGTCATCAACCTTGATGTTGGAGTCTCTTGGAGTAGTCATCTATTTGGGTTGGATTGGGATTAGAGTAGGCAAAGTATTTCTAAGGGAATAATTCTAATCACACACATCATAATTCACACAAGCAATGTGCAAGCATTTACAAACAAACATTCCACTCAAACAACAAGTTTCAAGCATAATTTTAGGCAACCAAAAATATTTTTGTTACACCACATAAGTTGGTGGGTTTGACTTAAACAAAATATGGTGGTCTATCTATATGATTCTCTTGGGATCTTTCCATCCCTCTTGGTTGATTCTTCTTGAATGAGATCTTTTTCTTCTTGAGAAAATTCTTGGTCACAAAACTTCAAAGGTGATGATGGCTCCTTCTAAGTTGTGTTTCCTTAGTCTTCAAATCTTGAGAAACATTTCTTGTCACACTTGTAGTCCTTAGTGATATCCAATATTGAAGTCCTTGGTGAAAATGCTGAAGATGTTGAAGTCATTAGAGTTGAAGATGTTGAAGTCATTAGAGTTGAAGAAGTCCTTTGCACATGGTGAAGTCTTTGGCCATGGGGTAGGTTTTGTCCATCAAGTAGAAATAGAAGAGATGTAGAATCAAAACCAAAATGGTTGAGGAAAGAGTTTACAAGATTGTTTGTAAATAAGTTTTGGAACAAATACAACTCCTATTTTCCTAAGGGGTTTTGTCCAATCCTAGGATTACAAATCCTATAGGCAACACAATGCTCTGATACCATCTGTAAGGTTCCCAACCTTTAATAAGGTAGAGATCCCTGTGTTTGCAATGCTAGTCCCTGGATCAATAGCTAGCATCCACAGTAAAGATGTAATATCAAGAAACAAAGGTCATAATACAACTTTATAACCAGGAATAACATAATTTATTACATCTTACATAGCTCATTTGGCTATTACATTACATTGCAACAGAATATCTATAAGCATGGGGTCCTTCATCTTCATATTGCCACAGGCAGACATTTTGGTTGTAGACTTGTAATCCTAATCATTAAACTTCACTAATATCAATCAACCTGCAACATAACAAGTTACAGCCACAAGGGTCAATACATTTGAATTGTATTGGCAAGTGATACTATGGTAGTTTAGTGGAGTCTATCATCTATATGCATTTGGCTAAGTGGAGCTTAGGCTTGAAGTGCTCAAAATAGATTTTCCTTATCATTTGAAAACACTAAGTTTTGTTTGGCAAAAATCACCCAAGGCATCTACCAATCAAAGATTGAAGATCCTTTAACCCTTGTTCAATCCACAAGTTTTTAACTTAGAAATTTGGATGATGAGATTCTTGATAGCTTCCATGTCTTGATGCTCAAATTGTCCTTTACCAGGGACATGGCTAAGTACTTAGATTTTACACTCTGCAGAGGTGGTGCACTTTCCCCACAAGACTTGGTTTCCCAAGACAAGAACTTTCAGAAGCCTTCCCTTAGACCAGAATGGACGCGTTCCAACCTATCAAACCCCTACCACCAACTGTCCATTTGGCTAAGTTCTTGCAACCTATATGATCCAGGCAGAGCCCATAATGCCAAGTGGTTGCACTTGAAGCTTCTCAACATTTGACATCTCAAATCTCTTTGTTCCTGGGTGGCTTTCCACAAGTGAGATACACAAGGTTCACCAGTCCCCTGGCCTTGTGTAACCACTCAACACAAACCATTCCTTCCATTCCACCCAGGTGATTCATTTACTTAGTTGTTTTATTAAACAAAACTCAAGTCCTCAGACTTAGAAATTTTCCAGAGCATGAATATATATTCCACCCTTGTTTTCTATTAGCTAAGCTAAGCATGATAGTAGTAGGAATCTTAACTTTGGAAAATTCTACTAAGGTTTCATCTACTAGGATTTCCCATAGCATGGTTTATACTTAGCAAAATTCCATGCAAGTCTTACTTAGAAATATCACTAATGCATAGTGAAAATAATGGGACAAAAGTATGTAGCATCACTTGCCTTTTTGGTAGAGTATAAGTTCACTCCTTGTCCTTGCAACAATCACACTCTTCAAGTCACTACAATTCAACCAAACAAGGCACAATTTCAATCTATCATTCAAGTAAACATCACATAAAATGATAAAATCAAAGTAATGCATGCACGCATGCAAAAGGTTTTTTTATTTGTAAAAGTGGTTCCCAGTAGGTTATAAACATTTGGAAACTCCTATTGGTCATTTTACAAAGTGGCAAAACCATTTGCAAAAGTTTTTACTTCACTAACCATTATTGAAACAAGGTATCATTTTATGTGGTGTAGAAATGTTTTTAATAAGTCATTAATCTATAGGGTTCACAAAATATATTTTCAAACCATAAAACTTGGTGTTTGGGGTCAGAGAGTTTAAAACAAAACATTTCCCAAAGGTTTTCTTCCAAAACCATTTTTAATAAATAAACCATATTTTTTTTATTTGACTAGAAATGGTTTAAATCAAAGATTCATTCTTTTGTTTCACCAAATACATTTTTGAATCCACAAAGTGATTCCTATGGTCAGTAGGTTCAAAACACACCATTTGAAAAAGATTTTATCCCCAAAAACATTTTAGAACAATTTTTATAATCTAAACAAGCAACATTTTACCAGAAGCTTTTTACTAAACAAAGTGTATGGTTGGCTAGGGCTTGTTTTTCTGAATCCATTGATATAAAGTTTGCAACATTTGGACGTGTAGAATAAAAGTTATGCAATTTACAAAATCACATATCTAATAGATTAAATCTGTTCTAATTCAAATCGACAGAGACACGTGGCGTGTTCTTACTCGCTGATACCGTTTCGTCTGGATCACGCTACAGGATGCGTTAGATCTAATTAGATCGTGCGGCACAGATTGATCAAAAACGGTTCGTTAAGTCATCTATTGTGTCCCTACGATTTGCATCCAACGGCTAGCGACGATCTGACCTAACTCGGGCGGCGCTCAGCGGCAGCGCGCGGCGGCGACGCTCGGCTAGCGGCAGAGCTGGCACTAGAGGAAGCAAGGAAGAAGAAGAGATGGCTCACAGTGATCGCCGAGGCACGGGGATGCTCAACCTGCCCTTGGTTAGTGAAGGGGCGCACGGGGTTGATCGGAATTCCTCGCCGGAGATCTTGCTGGCGTCGGGTACGGTCAGACGTCGACGGGGGCGAGGCTACAGGGCATGCCAAAGCAAAGTAAAGGGTACGTTAGACGCGCACGGTATCAGGGAACATGCGTGCATCATCGAATAGCTTCGGGGCGGTCCGAGCTTACCAGGAAACCTCGTCGGAGTGAATGACAGGCGGTGGTGCTACGGGTCGTCATCGTTGTCGACGCTGCAAAGCACGCGGGGGCGAGCTGATGATACGGAGGGGTGCGCCTGGGTCTTGGGAATGTGCCTGTGTGCTCGGGGAGGCAAGGGGTGGCGCGGGGTCCCTGGAATTTGCTCGCGAGTTCGTCGGAGCAGAGCGTGGTCTCTGGTGAAATTTGCGCAGCCCGGTGGCGAGCTGGTGCGTGCGAGGGAGGGGAAGTAGAGAGGAGGGGCAGATGCTTTAACGTGTGTGGTCAAGGGGCCGATTAATCGAGGCGTTACTGCGTATTACGCCGGTTTTGATTTGGCAGCAACGGCCGGCGAGAGGTGGGGCGTGGTCAGCGGGGTGGGTGAAGACGATGACTGGGGAGAGAGGGGCCGCTTGCCAGCGACAGAGAGAGTGTGGGGTGGGGTCCATCTGTCAGCGACGTTGCGGGTTTATAAGTGAGTGCGAACCGTTTTTCTGCGGGAGAGGGGAGATGGGCTGGACTGGCCTAGTTGGGCTGGCCGGCTGGGCTGGCTCTTTAAATTTTTTTCCTATTCTGTTTGTTTTCTCTTTTTCCTTTTCTTTTATTCTGATTTGGTTTTGTTTGGCCAATTCAAACATTCTTTTGAATTCAAACCTTTGTCAACTTTTGGGTAGGTTTAAATACTGATTAGTAGCACAATCTGATGTCAATTTTTGGAATTTACTTTATTCCTTTTTGGGTCTTTTTAATTATTAAAGTAGGTCCTTGTATTAAAACAAATAGGTTTTAATAATGCTTCAAACACCATTTAAAATCTTTTAAACCTTCCAAAATCTTTTCAGTAAGTTTTGTTTACTAAAAAGGGTGTCAAATAATTCATCTTAAATTATTTGGAAAGTATTCTAATATGATTTATTAATCATTTAAGATTGGGTATTTATTTGTTTTAATTCCAATGGAATTTAATATAGTTTTAATTCCCAAATTTTTATTTGGAGGTTTTATTTTATTTAAGTTGTTTAAACAACTTTTATTCCACTTGGGTAAATTCCAAATATCATTTTCTCATGTATTCTTATTTAGAGATTTGTCTTTATTAAGATAGGGATAGAATGGTTATTGCCATTTTATTTGGAATGTTCTTTATCCTTTTATTTTATTTGGATTGGGATTATATTCATTCCAATTGCTTATAGATTTGGCCAAGATTTGATTTGGTCTTTAAAAATATTCTTTATTTAATATTTCTATCTTTGTCTTATAAAATCCATATCTTTTATTTAGAGATCCAAACTTGGTGATTCCAATTTGTAAAATTTTATTTGATATTTATTTATCTTTTTAAATATCTTTTAGTATTATTTGCTCACCATTTGGTATGATTTATAGATAGGTCCTTTATTAGCTTTGGAAATTTTATTTCCTTATCTTATTAAATTCATAAGATTTTATCTATGGCTCCAAATTAAGTGAAACCAATTTCTATGGCTTTGTAATATTTCTATTTGTCTCTCTTGATCATTTGTAAATGTTTGTAGACAAATTTTTATATGGATCAAATCCATAGGCTTGGAGATAACTTTGGAAATGATTTTATTTCCATTAGGGTTTTAGGGTTTGGATTTATTTTTCCAAGTGTTTAAATTTCCAGATACATTCATTGAGGAATGCAATTCCCTTGATTTGGATTTTGTTAAATTCAAACTTTAATTAAAGTTTGTTCAAGATGGGATTTTAAGTTTCTTTTTTTAGAAACAAAGTTTCTTTTCACCCTGATTTTCAACAAAATTTTATTTTATTTATTTTATTTTTCACATTACAAGATTTGGAAAATCTTGGGATGTGACAGTCCAAAACGTATCTACTTTCTCGAACACTTTTGCTATTGTTTATCCTCTAAACTTGTGTGATTTGGATACAACTAACATGGACTGACGTTGTTTTTAGCAGAATTACCTTGGTGTCTTGTTTTTGTGCAGAAAATTAACTATCAGGAAAAATCCCAGAAAATATGCCAAAAATTATATTTCACCAGAAGACCCACGGAGCCAGAAGACGAGACGGAGAAGGGGCCTGGGGGGCCCACACCCCTGCTAGGCGCGGGCCCACCTCTGGGCGCGCCTAGGGGTGTAGCCACCCCAGGCACCCGTTCGGCCTCCCTCTGTGCCTATAAGTTGCCTCTCGACCTAAAAACTGAGGGGGGTTCGATAGTTTTCTAGAAAGAGTTCCTCTCCACCGCCGCCACCAAAAACCAAGATTCGGATCCAGAAACTCTGTTCTGGCACCCTGCCGGGACGAGGAATTTGGAGATAATCATCGCCATCGTCATCACCAACGCCTCTCCATCAACCATCGATGTTTCCCTCATCCATGAGTGAGTAATCCCCCATTGTAGGCTTGGGTATGGTAGGGATTGGATGAGTTCTATCATGTAATCGAATAAGATCTGTTAGGGCATAGTGCCTAGTATCTCTATTAGTGCTATTTGACTTTGTTGCAACTTGTTGTGCTTAATGCTTGTTCTTAGGGCCCGAGTGCCATGATCTCAGATCTGAACTTACTATTGAATCATTATGATAGTATTGTTTGTGGTCTTATCCGCAAGTTGTGTACACATATCATTGTCCGGATCCAAAGGCCCCGAAGTGACAATAATTGGGACAACTGGAGGGGATGGCTGTGGTGTGAGGATCACATGTGTTCACGGAGTGTTAATGCTTTGCTCCGGTGCTCTATTAAAAGGATCACCCTAATTTCTAGTAGTTCCCTAGAGGCCCTGCTGCCACGGGGTGGCTGGACAGAAGATGTTGTGCAAGTTCTCATTGCGAGCACGTATGACTATATTTGGAGGACATGCCTAGGATTGCTTAGTACTTGGATGCTTATTCTTATTTATCTGCAATTCCCTAGATCTTGAAGTTACATGTTTAGACTCGTCCATGCAACGCCCATCCATCCATCCTTAGCCTACCATGCTCGTATCCTACTGTTTACTATTACTGTTACTATTGCTTCTGTTTTACTGCTACTGTTGCTTTGCTGTTGCTACTACAAACTGTTGCTACTGATAAACTTCTGTGAGCAAGAACTATTTTCAGGTGCAGCTGAATTGACAACTCAGTTGTTAAGGCTTGCAAGTATTCCTTGGCTCCCCTTGTGTCGAATCAATAAATTGAGTAATACTACCCGCGAAGACTGTTGCGATCCCCTACACTTGTGGGTCATCAAGACTATTTTCTGGCGCCGTTGTTGGGGAGCATAGATTTATTTGTAAGTTCACTTAGATCTATTATTGTTTGTTGATACTCCTTTCATCATGGGTAAGTATCGTGATGGAAAGTTCCCTATTTTACCATACACTACCAGAAGAGGTACAGTCCTAAACACCTCCGTTGATCTTGATTCACCGTCTGTTTTAAGTAAGCTCTTTACACCACCACCACATACTCATGCTACACAAACTGCTAAATCTGAAAATGCTTTTGATACTCATGATGTTACTTCTAATGTGCTTGATGCGAGTAGTTCATTAGGTCCTTTTCTAGATGCCACTATGGATAGTCTAGGAAATACCGAAACTCCTAGTGAAGACACTGTTACACCTGTTAGATCACCTGAGTCTAGAGAAAGTTATGATATTAATGATGGTTACATTGAGTTCACTGATGAATTTGTTGAAAAGTGCCAAAACACACATGGTACTAGTGCTATTAAGAGTCTCCTTGCTAGACGTACTATTATGCATAAACTCTCCTCTGATCCTAAGTTTTCCACCTCTCCTATAGATATTAAAGATAAAGATTATGATTTCTCTCTTGATTTATCCCATTTGGACATTGTTGAGAAAGAACCTTTTTGTGGGACTTAAAATGAGAGTGTCGTGGCTCATATGAACGAGCTTTCTACTATGAGTGATTTGTTCTCTGATGATTTTAAGATGCGTAAGTACTTTGTTACTAATATCTTCCCTTTTCACTAAAAGGAGAAGCTAGGGCTTGGTTTAATAGATTACCTCCTGGTTCCATTGATAGCCCTGATTGCTTGATTGCTTCTTTCTTCCAGAAATATTTTCCTCCCAGTGCTAGACATGCTGCTTTGCAGAGACTTTTTGATTTTAAACAGGGAGAAGAAGATAAATTGCCTGAGTCAGGGACAAGGTTCTGTGCCTTGATTCATGCACATCCTGGATGTACATTGCCTAAGAATGAGCTTCTTGATATTTATTATAATGGACTAACTGATGATTCTAGGACATACCTAGATAACTTTTCTGATTGTGTTTTCAGGAAAAGAACTCCTACAGATGCTGAAGAATTAATTCCTAAAATAAGCAAGAATTATGATGATTGGACTTCAACTGAGCTAAATACACCTGAGCCTATTACTCCTAAACCAATTGTGCCTGAACCAGTTCCAACACCAACACCAAAGAAGAGGGGAGTTATTGCATTAAATGATGAAGTGATGAACGAAGCTAAGAAATGTCTAAAGGAGAAAGGTATTAGAGCTGAAGATGTGAAGAATCTACCTCCTATAGAAGAGTTATGTAAGCCAATTCCCCACTCATATACTATTGAGGTACACTCTCTCCACTTTAATGAAGGTGATATTCCCTATGATAAGCCTCCTGATCAATGCTTAGAGGAACTTGACACATTTATTGTTAAACAAGGTAATTTTAATAAACAAGTTTAGAATCATTTATTGGAAAACTCTAGAGTTATCAATGAGTTGAAAGATATTGTGGAAAGAACTTCTAATGATATTAACATGCTTTGTAAACACTTTCAAATGGTTCAAACCCAACTTGATCAACTTGCTAAGGTACAAAAGGATATGCTAGTTAATGCCTCAAGAGATAAACATGCTTATGGAATTAGAACTAGGAGTGGTATAGCTACACAAGATCCTTTATATCCTGAAGGACACCCTAAGAGAACTGAACAGGATTCTCAACAAGTTGATAGTGGTAGTCCTCGTAAGAGAAAGAAAAAGAAACATAAAGTAGTAGAGGAACCACTTAAACCTGTCGTAGATCCTAATAGTATATCTGACTCTGATGTTGAATCTGAGAGTGATAATAATAATGATGCTCCTGATGCGGAGGTGGTTGAGGAAGAACCTGAGAAACACACTAAGAACACTAGGTACACTAAGGAAGATTTTATTGCTAAGAAACATGGCAGTGAGAGAGAACCTTGGGTGCAGAAACCTATGCCTTTTCCAGGTAATAAACACAAGTAAAAGGAGGAAGAACACTACAACAAGTTTTCTGAGTGGATGAAACCTTTATTTTTGCAAATTCCTTTAAATGGTGCTATTAAGTTGCCTCCTTATTCAAAGTATATGAAGGATATTGTCTCTAATAAAAGGAAGATTACTAATGAGTAGATTTCTACTTTGATTGCTAATTATTCCTTCAATGGTAAGGTTCCAAAGAAACTTGGTGATCCAGGTATACCAACTATTCCTTGCTCTATTAGGAACAATTATGTTAGAACTGCTTTATGTGATTTGGGAGCTGGAGTTAGTGTTATGCCTTTTTCTCTCTACAAGAGACTCCAGCTAGAAAAGATGATACCAACTGATATATCTTTGCAAATGGATGATAAGTCAATTAATATTCCTGTTGGTATATGTGAGGATGTTCCGGTTCAAGTGGCTCATAATTGCTGGGTTTTGATTGATTTTTTTGTGCTTGAGATGCCTAAAGATGATAATATGTCTATTATTCTTGGGAGACCTTTTCTTAATACTGCAGGTGCTGTTATTAATTGTAATCAAGGAAAAGTAACATTCAATATTGATGACAAAGAGCACACTGTTTATTTCCCCAAGAAGGTTGTTAAGAGCTATTGCCTGAATTCCATGGAAAATATCGAGAGCATCAAGGTTGGAGAAATATATTGTCCCATTCCACAAGAAAATTTTGAAACTATTATGATTGGGACCATTGCTATCAAGTATGAGGTAACATAATCACCTTGTGGAATTCAAAGTTTTGTTTCATATAAGATTTTTTTGGTAACAAGACTTGATCAACCTTGTTAACAAAAGGATTTTAATGAACAAAATAATGTTTCCATTATGGTTATACTTTCTTTCTTTTACTTTTATCCTTCCTAGTCTTTGTTTTTCTTTTGCTAGCTTTGGTTCTGTTAGTTGTTTGCTTGTTAGAGTGTCTTAGAACTTCTGTAGTTTGGCTTTTGGTTTGCTTTTGCTTCTTCTGAAAAAACTGTTTGTGTGAGAAAATCAATTTTCATACCCTGAAAATTGGCCAAAAATAAAGTTTCCCAAAAAATCCCAGAAAATTCAAAATAAATTTTTCCTCGAAAAAGGGGTAGAGGGACACCTGAAGTGACCCAGGGAGCCACCCCAGGCCACCACACCCATGGTAGGCGCGACCTACCTGTGGGTGGCGCCTACGGGGGCCTGGCCCACCTGGGCCCCTTCAAGGTGCCCCATCACAGCCATATTCTTTCTCTCTCTTGAAAAACACCGGAAAACTTGGTCAAGCTCGAATTCTTGCTGTTATTTCTCGCGATTTTCGATCTCCTTGCTCAGCCCATCTTTGCTGTTGATTTTTGGAGGGATTGCTCCTTGGTATGTGCCTCCTCCACTTGTCCAATTAGATTTGTGATTGGTAGATTGTATCTTGAGTATTTTGCTGCTATAGGTGGCAGATTGTGTGAGCTTTCATGCTTGTTCTATGCTTAGAGATTTCATTTTGATGCATGTGTAGCCCTCTAGCAAGTTCCTATAGTAGTTTCTCATCATTTATCAACTTGGAAATCACTTGGTTTGATGTTTGTCTAAAAATTTTAGCAAGGAAGATGAGTACCTATCCACTGAATCAATATGACTCGACGGTGTCTGGTCCAATGAAGGTTCATCGTGAGGAAGCAGTTTTTCCTTCCATATATCCATGCCAGGAATTTATGAGAACCGCGGGAATCTCCCAGGATTTCCAAACTTTGATTCCCAATGCAAGATTGGAACACTTTGTTGAAGGTGAACCATTTCAATTTGTTAAGCTAACCATGGCTTTTGTGTAGGACTTTCGGTTTACTTGGTCTACCTCTAATCCATGGTCCATTACAAAATATACAATATACCTGTCGACCTGCATTTTTCTGATTTCTGTGCAGCAATTAGAGTACCTCAGTGGGGATCTTGTGAGAAGATCAAGGAGAGACCCAAGTCACTTATGGATTTATATGCTGAGATTTTCCAAGGTTTCGAATTCTCGAAGGAAAGTGGTAAAATTCGGAACATTCAGCTCCCAGCCATTAGATACTTTGACTATTTCATTACCAAGTGTGTTCTTGCTAGAAAGAATGGTAGGAAGTTGTCTTCTTTTGATCTAGATTTTATCGCAGCTGCTCTGAATAGGAATAGATCTTATAGCCTGGGTGCTTTGATAGCTCACCGTCTCACCACCAACCGCGAGAAGGGTGGAATTTGTGGAGGTCTCATTGCTTCTAGGTTGTTAGCTTTCCATGTTTTAGATCCTCATCATTCAGATTATCGGTTCCCCATAGAGAGACTTGATCTTGAATCCATGATTCAGCATGGTTTTGTTTCCTTGGGAGCTAATGTGAGAAGTTTACCGTATGAATTATCTTTTGCCCAGCAAAGTTGGAGAAAGGGTAGGACTGAGAAAATAGTTTATTTGCCTGCACCTGCTTTGTTTAACTTTGATAACAGGCAAGGATGGTCGCTCACGGAGGAGGAGGTTGACACATATGTGGCGGAACTCTCCGAACAAGTGGAGAATGTTGGAGAGGTTGCCGAAGACGATTCGGTTCAGCCCTCCAACTTGGGAGAGTCTTCATACCAGCAGCCCTCATTTGATTGGGGCATGTCTTCTTCTTCATCGCAAGCGCCTGACTATGATCATTACTATGATGACCCACCAGCTTAGGGTTACTACCCGCGCTATTGAGCCCCACTTAGGCCAAAAGCCTAAGCTTATGGGGAGGTATACCGACATCACACTCATCTTTATATCATGTTCGGTCGGTTCTTTGTATATCCATTGTTTCGCTTTCTTTTTGGTTCTTGTTCCTTCTTTCTCAAAAACACAAAAATACCAAAAATATTTTCGTTGTTTCTCTTGTTTTTTCCTTTGTTTCTTTGCTTTGGTTTTCCTTAAAAGAAAAATCCAAAAATATTTTGCTTTGCTTGGTTTGTTTTTGCTTTGTTGGCTTCTTTAAAAAATCGAAAACACCAAAAATATTTATCGTTCTTCTTTGGTTTTGTGAGTTCTTTGCAGGTTTCAGCCGTCCTTAGTGGATTTTGGTTTTCATGTTATTATTCAAGTCACACAAGTGAAGGGCAATAATGAATATTAAGACAACTTGAGGAGTGGTAAGAGGCTGGTAACGAACTCTATTTGTTTTAATTTTTGTACATATACTCATCATGCTGAGCATGCTTAGTATGTTCATTGTAAGGAGTGTGTTACTGATGGATGCTTAGTAGTTCTTGCTTATCTATGAGTAGCTCCAGCTTGCTAATAGTTTGTAGCATGTCAAATGAATATTTGCTTGCATTGTTTTATTCATATTTTGGTATGATATTGTGGTATCCTTCTTTGGAAGTTTCATTTGAATCAACTTGGCACATTCTCACGCATGCATATGACTAATCAATAGTCAGTAAGCCTCGATGATTTATTTTTCCTCAGATTTATTGTATCACTTTCATGCCATAATTAGTCATGTTTTGTTGCAAGCATGATTATGACAATTATTGCTCTCTTGTTTGTCACTCCCTCTCTATTGCTAGCCTTCACTTGCACTGAGCATGAGCTCTACCTGTGTTTCCAACTCCCAAAACAAATATTGCCAGTTGTGTCCACCATACCTACCTATTAGCATCGTTTGCTATTTCAGTGCATATTCTGTATGCCTTGTTTTCTTCCAAATAAAATGTTTGTCTGTTTTGAGAAAGTTAGTTAGTAAAGCTCTCACGAACTTGATGGCACACTTTATTCCTTGCACTTAATAATCTTGAACCATTGTGACCCGTCCATGAAAGTTATTATATGCTTGCAAATTATATGTTGGGAGTCAGCAGAACCGTGCTGCCACGGGGAACGCTTTCAACACTTTTTGGATATCTTATCCAGTTGATACTTTGCTCTTTTGTTTGCGGATGTTGACGGTGTGAAATAAAAGGGGAGCTTGTGAGTTCATGGAGTATATATTGTGTAAGAGAAACGCCTAGGCCGCTAGCCTAAGCCATGCCTAATCATGGTGGAAACTTGCAGCACCACCATAATGAGCATTTTGTGAAGCATCCTCAATAAAAAGCTATGCACATAGTAAATAAAAAGATCGCTGAGATGCTCATTGTCTGCTTGCCTTGTCATTTTGATCACGGGATAGCTCCTGTATCATGTGCAAGGGGTACCCCGTTGGCGGTTCTCTATGATATGCATGTATGTACAATGACAAGAACTTGCAGGTGACCCAAGTTGAGTAGCATGCGGAGCGGCCCTCGTACTCAAGGGACATTGGATTTCCAGTTTATGGTCTGTCAAGCATATAACTCAGATTCGACCTCACTTTCACCTTAACCACATGAAGATGCCTATGATAGGGGCAATGAGAGCTCAAAGCTAATGAGCACCTTCCTTTCATCATTAGGAAGCCTTTCAAATGTTTCAAAACCTTTTCACTTCCTTGTTGAGTCACCACTTATTCTATAAGCACCTTCTTGAGAGCATAGTTGTCATTCTTGTGTTTGTTCCAAAACTTGGTTAATTATGTCATGACTTTGATGCTTGTATCTCTGATATTTTTACCTCTAGTCTTCATTTGAACTTCAGAGGTGCCTTGGCATTTATATTGTGCCCTACAAACAAAGGCAAGCGAGATACCACTCTATCATACCTTACTATGAGCATTGCAATGTTGCTTATATTTATGTTCCATGCTACTTATTATTATTGAGTTGGTTTCTCTTCATAGCTTGCAATGATTATTGAGTAGACTTGGTTGCATACTTCTTATTATGAATGGTTTAAGCATCTACTCCTGTGCTGAGAATATATACATCATATGAAGCAAATGTGTTCGTGAAAGTTCTTTTATCGCACTCAGTTTTCAACTGAATTGCTTGAGGACAAGCAATAAGCTAAGCCTGGGGGAGTTGATACGTCCAAAACGTATCTACTTTCTCGAACACTTTTGCTATTGTTTCTCCTCTAAACTTGTGTCATTTGGATACAACTAACACAAACTGACGCTGTTTACAGCAGAATTACCTTGGTGTCTTGTTTTTGTGCAGAAAATCAACTATCAGGAAAAATCCCGAAAAATATGCCAAAAATTATATTTCACCAGAAGAGCCACGAAGCAAGAAGACAAGACGGAGAAGGGGCCTGGGGGGCCCACACCCCTGCCAGGTGCGGGCCCACCTCTGGCCGTGCCTAGAGGGGTGCAGCCACCCCAGGCACCCCTTCGGCCTCCCTCTGCGCCTATAAGTTGCCTCTCGACCTAAAAATCGAGGGGGTTCGATAGTTTACCAGAAAGAGTTCCTCTCCACCGCCGCCACCAAAAACCAAGATTCAGATCCAGAAACTCTGTTCTGGCACCCTGCCGGGACGGGGAATTTGGAGATAATCATCGCCATCGTCATCACCAACGCCTCTCCATCAACCATCGATGTTTCCCTCATCCATGAGTGAGTAATCCCCCGTTGTAGGCTTGGGTATGGTAGGGATTGGATGAGTTCTATCATGTAATCGAATAAGATCTGTTAGGGCATAGTGTCTAGTATCTCTATTAGTGCTATTTGACTTTGTTGCAACTTGTTGTGCTTAATGCTTGTTCTTAGGGCCCGAGTGCCATGATCTCAGATCTGAACTTACTATTGAATCATTATGATAGTATTGTTTGTGGTCTTATCTGCAAGTTGTGTACACGTATCATTGTCCGGATCCAAAGGCCCCAAAGTGACAATAATTGGGACAACTGGAGGGGATGGCTGTGGTGTGAGGATCACATGTGTTCACGGAGTGTTAATGCTTTGCTCCGGTGCTCTATTAAAAGGATCACCCTAATTTCTAGTAGTCCCTAGAGGCCCTGCTGCCACGGGCTGGCTGGACAGAAGATGTTGTGCAAGTTCTCATTGGGAGCACGTATGACTATATTTGGAGGACATGCCTAGGATTGATTAGTACTTGGATGCTTATTCTTATTTATCTGCAATTTCCCTAGATGTTGAAGTTACATGTTTAGACTCATCCATGCAACGCCCGTCCATCCATCCCTATGCCTACCGCACTCATATCCTACTGTTTGCTACTACTGTTACTACTTCTTCTGTTTTACTCCTGCTGTTGCTACTACAAACTGTTGCTACTGATAAACTTCTGTGAGCAAGAACTATTTCCAGGTGCAGCTGAATTGACAACTCAGTTGTTAAGGCTTGCAAGTATTCTTTTGCTCCCCTTGTGTCGAATCAATAAATATGGTAATACTACCCGCAAAGACTGTTGCGATCCCCTACACTTGTGGGCCATCAGTCTTGCCTTCCGACAAGACAAACTTTATCTTGTTTCCTTAAGTAATTCCATAAGTGAAGTTAATGCTTCCTCTAATGTGAATATTAGTACCAAGCGTAAGCGTGATGATGAGACTTCTTCGAAACTATGGCACTATCGTATAGGCCATATTTCGAGGGGGAGAATCGAGCGTATCATTAAGGTGCAAGTTCTTCATCCTTTGGATTTCTCAGATGCGAATCTGGATCATTATATTGATTGCATCAAAGGGAAATATGCTAAGAGAATTAAGAAAGGTGCAAATCGAAGCACGGGACTTTTGGAAATTGTTCACACGAATATATGTGGTCCTTTTAATATGAAATCAGTGGATGGTTTTGATTCCTTCATAACATTCACTGATGACTTCTCTCACTTTGGATACATCTATCCTATCAAACAAAGATCCGAGGCATTAGAAAAGTTCAAGATATTTAAAGCCATAGTTGAGAATCATGCTGGTCAAAAGATCAAAGTTGTAAGGTCTTACCGTGGTGGTGAGTACTACGGAAGACACACTTCTTATGGCCAAATTCCTCGACATTTTGCTAAGTTCCTAAAGGAAAATGGTATTGTTGCTCAATATTCAGCATCGAGCAAACCTCAGCAAATGGAGTCGCTGAAAGGTGGAATCGTACTCTTATAGATATGGTAAGGAATATGTTAAATCACTCCACTTTGCCGCTTGGTTTATGGATAGAATCTCTAAAGACAGCTGCACATATTATTAATAAGGTCCCTAGTAAATCGGTGCCGAAAACACCGTATGCATTATGGACTGGGAGAAAACCTACCCTGAGTTATTTGCATGTGTGCGGCTGCCCTGCTGAGGCAAGAGTTTTCAATCCAATTATGGAAAATTTAGACCCCAAGACTGTCAGCTGCCATTTCATTGGTTATCCTAACAAATCTAAGGCATATCGTTTCTATTGTCCAAAGCAATTCACTAAGTTTGTTGAAACAAGACACGCTGTGTTCTTGGAAAGTGATGTCTTGAGGGGGAGTATGACTCCCAGGGAAATAACCTTAGAGGAGAAAGGGGAATATGTCCCGGTACCTATGATCCAAGAACCAGTGTTTCTTATTCATGCTGAGTTTTCATCTCTAGTTGTGAAGACTGCTAATGCTACTCCTACTGAGATACCAGTGTCTTCGTCAGAGTCCACATCTAATGATACTTCTACAGAAGATGCTCAGCAGCCTAAAATTGTGATTGAGGTACCAAATAATGCACCTCTCAGATGGTCAATGCGGGATAGAAAGTCTGCTATTCCTGATGATTATGTGACTTATATGAGTGAGGATATAAATGAGTCGATGTTGGATGATGATCTTGCATCATTTAAGGAAGCCATACAAAGTGATCATTCATCAGAATGGCTTGATGCTATGAAAGATGAAACGAAGTCCATGAGCATTAATGATGTATGGGACTTAGTAGAAATTCCTAAAGGAGTCAAAACTGTGGATAGCAGAAGGGTCTATAAGACCAAACGTGACTCCAAAGGCGATATCGAAAGGTTCAAAGCAATGATTGTGGCTAAGGGCTTCACTTAAAGGGAAGGTATTGATTATAATGAGAATTTTTCACCTATCTCTTCTAAGGACCATTTTAGAATTATTATGGCACTTGTGGCTCATTATGATCTAGAGTTGCATCATATGGATGTCAAAACGGCATTTCTGAATGGTGACTTACATGAGGATGTTTACATGGCTCAACCTAAAGGTTTTGTTATCGAAGGGAAAGAACATTTAGGATGTCGTCCTAAGAAGTCCATTTATGGATTATAGCAAGCCTCAAGGCAATGGTACTTCAAGTTTGATCAGGTCATAAAGCTTTTTGGTTTCAAAGAGAATGGAGTGGACAATTGCATTTATGTGAAGTTTAGGGGGAGAAATTTTGTCTTCCTGATACTGTATGTTGATGATATACTCTTAGCTAGTAGAGATAAGAATATGCTGCTGGAAACTAAAAGGTTTCTCTCTTCAAAGTTTGACATGAAAGATCTTGGTGAAGCCTCTTATGTCTTAGGCATTCAAATTCACTGAGATAGATCCAGAGGAATCTCAGGGCTATCACAAAGAGCGTATATTGAGAATGTACTCAAAAAGTTCAATATGCATAAGTGCTCAGCCTCGCCTGCTCCTATTTTCAAGGGCGATAAGTTTAGGACTTTTGAGTGCCCGAGCAATGATTATGAATCTGTGTAGATGAAGTCAGTTCCTTATACTTCAATCATTGGAAGTATGATGTATGAACAAGTGTGCACTCGCCCTGACTTAGCATTCATAACCGGGATGCTTGGCAGATATCAGCCTAATCCAGGGTAGGGTCACTAGAAGGCTGCTAAGAAATCTTTGCGTTATTTGACAGGAACTAAAGGACTCATGCTCACATATAATAGAACTGATAACCTCGAGGTGGTGGGTCATTCAGATGCTGATTTTGCGGGGTCTGTTGACACTAAGAAATCCACATCGGGTTATATTTTCACCCTAGCAGAAGGTGCTATTTCTTGGAAAAGCACCAAGCAAAGTGTTACTGCATCGTCAACAATGCATGAAGAGTTTGTGGCATTTTATGAGGCAACCGGGCAGGCAGTATGGTTGAAGAATTTTATTCCGGGTTTAAGGGTGATTGATAGTATATCTGAGCCACTCACTCTTTTCTGCGATAATCAACCCGCAGTGATCTACTCGAGTAACAACAAGTCAAGTGGTGCTGCCAAACACATTGACATCAAGTATCTTGTTGTGAAAGATAGAATCCAGGATCAGACAATAAGTATTAAGCATATAAGGACTAACGCAGTTAGCAGATCCACTTACGAAAGGCTTGCCACCCAGTGTGTTTAAATAGCATGTTGCTAGCATGGGATTGGCAGAAAGCTTTTGATCCTGAAATTGGGACTGTTATGACACCATCTCCCCATAAGTCTAAGAAGGGTTCTTCTCTTCAATGGAATGATGTACTATAGTCAATTAGTTTAATGGTACTTAACTGACCATTGTAATTTATTGTCTCTGTATAAGTTTCAACAAAGAGGTGAGCTCATAAGTTTGTAATAAGTATAAATTTATAGAGCTTCTAAGTTAAAGAAGCTTTGTTTGAAATAAAGCGGTATATTGTAGTAACTGGGTTCTGCGGTACTATGGCCGTTGTAATTTTGTTGTCTTATATGATGTTTTGTTGAGAAATGGGTTTATAAGTTTATGCTTACGATCAGGGTGGAGAACGTTGGATATAAGTGATCTGCAGTGATCTAAAGGTTGCTATGATCAATCTAAGTCAAATTAATGATGATTAAGGGACTGTTTATTAACAGCCATTGGATGCCCTGATCAGGGGCATCCTGACCATCCATCCTAAGGTGCTGGTTCCCCTAGTGCAAGTGCTATAAATAGGGATCCTAGGGTTTGAGCTGATAGTGGTTGCTCATTCAGCTGTTCTTCTCCCTTTCTCTCACTCTCCCCAACTATCTGATCAAGAAAGCACCTAAATTACTAGGAAGAATCCTCACATCTACATAAACAAGGATCAAGGTGAAGCAAATCAAAAGGAGGCCATGGCTGAACCTCTAGATCAAGGTACACACCTCTGATCCTATTCCTGGTGGCTCACATCTTGTGCTAGTTGACCCTAAGGGATCCTAACACTGTCAACTTAAAATATACGAGGGGACGGGAAATGGAGGCCAGATAGGCTCCTCCATATAACCGCCCGATCCTAACACGCAAGTAAATAAAACGCTCAAAAAGCGCACACACGTCTGCCGCATCAACCAGACCAGATCCTTCTTGCGGCACCAGAACCATCATCCGCGATAAGGCGTCTATAAGAGCACCGTCCAGCATAGCACTAGAAACGTAACAACAAGCCTCGCGCTCAACACATTATACCCCTGCACCTCCAGACGCATGCTATAACAGTGCACGACAAACGACCGTAGGTGCTCCCCAATTCTCCATACCCATCCACCTTAACGACCATCTGTCTCGGAGATGTTACAGTGTGCCGAGGGCAAGCATAGCACCGGTAGTACGAAGCATCATCCATTCATGCTGTCTCAGCTGGTACGTGATCGACCCTGCAAAAAGGGCTAGGAATCTGCTCAACGGTCGAGTGCAGGCGTAGATGAAGTGCAACTAAGATATTTCCTAGAATTTTTCCAAACTTCAAAATGTCAATTTTCAAAAAAAAAAACAATAAGCGAGCGCCATGGAACTATCCTCCAAATTGATGCATTCCTAGTGTTGCACCATTTTTCTATCCAGCTATATGTCGAGAGCTTACTAGGATGTTAAGAGGGTGGAGTGTCACCAAAGAAGTTCCCGTTGTCCTTATATACATAGGAACTTAGAATTGCTATCTATCTAGAGATCAGGAAGGTACATATATATAACCCCATGACATCGACAACACCTGAACCATCGCCTCCCAACAATTGTATATACACAGCAGAACCATGAGTATGAAAGTTGTTTCCCTAACACTGATGCGGATGGCCTCACCATGGAAACAAGGTAATGAGTGTATTTTCGATTTCGGGCATAGTTTGTTTTTTGGAATGGAGGGTGGGGGTGTCTGACCAAACATGTTGCTTCAGACGGGGGCTTGGATTGATGGGATCATCATTTATGTTGAATTTCATAATTATTGTAATTATGACTTCTAATTTTTTTTCAAGGAGATATATATTTGAATAGACTAGTAGATAGAGCAATGATGACAACTATATTATCACTACTGGTTACAAGTTTTAGCTAGAGCTAGGTGCAACTTAATAAGAGATCTTTTGTACTCCCTTGGTCACATTAGTAAGTCCAGCAGACCTACTCTTGGTAATATTAGTAGAATCGTGATCGAGAGGAAACTGCTACTAAGCCATTTAAACATATCACATATTTTCACATTTTTTGAAGTGAATGAAGACTTTATCCATGTCTAAAGATCGTTTACTTTGGAAGAGTGAGCATAAAGAACAAATGCATGTGTAAGATAAACATAATTAAGTAATACCTTCGACACACTACACAAGATCTCCTCTAATTTTCATGGAAGCGCTCTCAATTAATGAATCATATCTATTATATTTTCTGAATATGCTAATGGATTAGAACCGATAGATCTTCCTAATTGTAGGTTTAACTAAGATATAATGCTTAGATACGCCTAGCTATTTGTTTTGTTCTCTTTTCTAGCCATAGAAGTATACCTATGATGTTGTGGGCTAGAGTTCTTTTCGTTAGTGTTATACATGGAACCATGCAGGTGACAACCATTTAAATCATTATCGGGTAAATACAATATGTCAAATTATGAATATGTGCAGATCAAAGTAGTGCAACTACAACATCAACTTACTGTTCATATCAAAAAATCTGCACTCATGAGCCACAAGCACTTTAAAGTAACAAGGATTACATGTACAAATGTAATGACATTATCTAACATGCGTAATTTACTGTCCATATCCATAACTTATCATCGCTAAAAACTTAAGAGGGTGTTTCATTGCAATTATACTATACATTTTTATTTGTGTTTCAATCTTATGAATTACATAAATCAATAAATTATTATGGTGGTAATGTTACACTTCTAATTGAGGAGTTTGATGACCGACTAGGGGAAAATTGCTAGTGGGATCCGTTGATTGAAAGAATGTCATATAAGAAGAACGCAAGAAAACATAAGCGTATCCGTTAAAGAAGATGCTATCATGCAACATAGTCATGTTACCTGGTAGTAATACATGTGAAAGCTAATGTAAAACAAAAAAATCAAAGGGTGGAAGATTTGGGGAGCTTAGGAAAACAATTCAAATATGAGCACTGATTAAACAAAATTGTATCATTAAATTTAATAGTAGAAATTATTTCTAGATTTAATTTTTTGAATATATTTATTTAAATGTTCACTTTTCATCTTGGAGATGCATTCATGTCTAAAACGTAACATATTTTGAAGTGAATGAAGATCGACGAGTTTTTCATTACAGAGGGAGTAGACATAGGAAGGAATCGATTAGACCAAGTTAATATGAAAATTCTTACTATATAGTTGCTTTAGCAGTCAATTAAATTCATTTATTAAATTCACAATTTTTTTGATATTGCATAAAACAATATACAAGAACCCGAGAAAATTATCATAAAGTTTTTTGTGTTTTAATTGTTGTTTTCTCCATTTGAATGTCATCTTCATATGTGTTGATGGTAAACCATAATTATCATTTCAAAGAACATACAATGAACCCAAATAAATGGAGAACTGGTTTAGAAAATATCATTGCAAAACAAAATGTTCAACAAGACGACCACAATATATTGTTCTTTATAATAAATCTCTTGATGTCATGCACTATCAACATACACGGACAAAATTTCTATGTACTTGTGCATCATGTCATCTAAGAATTAATTTGATGTACTTCATTATATGGACCATGAAAAAATCATCTTAGTAACTATACCTCAATGCACCAAGCAAGAAACTATTATTTAGGCACTAATATATAGGTTGTTAACTCTAAATTGATATGAAAGAGAGAAGTGTAAGTTGAGTTTTGCCTCCAATAAAGGAACATATGGGGGCATGCTTTCATTTTTCATAGCCACATTAGTTATTCTCTTATAAATTAAAGATGTTTTCTTCCACAAATTAGATTTACATAGAGTAGTATTTATGGTGACTACAGTGTTAGAAATAATGGGGCTAATCCATGTAGGCCCATGTGTATTTCAGATTTTCCCTAAATCTCAAAGCCTAGATTTGTGGCAGCCCATATATGTTTGTGCCCATGTTTATGGAAGCTCACATGGGAATGGAGTGAGAGCTAAAGTTTAGTCCCACATGGGAAGTTAAAGGAGAGTTGCACCACCTTATAAGGTGGAGTGTTGCACCACTTTGTAAGTGAGTGACAATAAGAGAGATACACGCGCGCGCTCCTCCTTCGACGACGATCGCCCGCGCGCCCGCCCGCCCGTCACGATGCGCGCGCGGGTTGCGGGTGCCGAGCTTTATTTTGCTGCTCAGGAAAATTGTGAGGTTTTGACAGATGTGGAACATGCGCAACGTGGACTCGGCCCACGTTCCCGCTTACCGGTGGACGGGATAGCAGGTCTCCGGAACCTCTCGCCCTTGTGATCCTGTATGGGAGAGGGCGAATAAGGTTTTTGGGAAGCGCTCCGCGCGACTGCTCGAGTTCTTCATCACGGTTTCGACTTCCATCCAAGTCAGGCGGTGCTGCCTACCGCCGTCTTCGTCGCCGTCTGCTTCGATCAGTCTTCCCCAAAGTTTCTACTACGACAACCGAACGGTACGTGCTACGTGATCCAATTTAGTTATTCATCATGTTCTGCGAGTACATGTTTAGCTGATATTTGTTTTCGGTCATCCTGTTGTTTAGTACATATAGTATGTTCGAGTTACATGAGCTAGTAGCTGGTTTTGTCATGCTTAATATTCTGGAATTAATCATGGAAATTATGCCTAATATTTCAACAATCCAAAAACCTTATTGTAGGCAATTTCCTAAATTAACAATGACTAGTTTTACCGATGCACTGAGGCCGGATAAGTTTACCGGTGTGCACTTTAAGAGGTGGCAGTACACGGCTGAGCTTTGGCTGACCACGATGAAAGTGTTCCAGATTAGTAAAGGCAAACCTGAAGGAACTATGTCTGACGAGGATCAGAGGAAGTTCGAGGAAGCTAATACTATCTTTGTGGGATGCATTCTTGCTGACCTTCTGTGTGATGTGTTTATACACATAAAATAAGGGAAGGAGATCTGGGACGCACTGGACGCAAAGTTTGGTGCTGCAGATGCTGGCAGTGAACTGTACATCATGGAGATCTTTCATGATTTTAAGATGACAAAGGACCTTCATGTGGTTCAACAAGCTCATGAGATACAGTGCATTGCCAAAGAGTTCGAACTCCTTAAGTGTACCTTACCCGACAAGTTTGTGGTGGGTTGCATTATTGCTAAGTTGCCCCTGATACATCGGAAACGTATCTATAATTTTTGATGCTCCATGCTTGTTTAGTATCTACTTTGCTTTGCTTTGTCTACACTTTGAGGTGCATTTTACATGTTTTCTGGTACTAACATATTAACAAGTTGCCACAGTGCCAGTTGCCTGTTTTCTGTTGTTTTTGGTTCCAGAAAAGTTAGTAAAGAAATATTTTCAGAATTGGACGGGACAAACATCAAAGTCAATAACTTTCCGTGGGGAACAAGAAGTCCAGAGGGGAGATGGAGAGGCGTGCCAGGGCAGCCGCACCCCCTAGGCGCGGGTGGGCCCTGCCCCGCGCCTAGGCAGGGTGTGGGGCCCCTGGACACCGCCTCGGCCTCCCCCTTCCCCTATAAGAAGCCCCCAATACAGAAACCCTAAGTACCCGATCAAATCTCTACGAAACCTTCTATAGCCTCCGCCACCGTCGTCCCTAGATCGGGGGGATCTGAAGTTCTTCTCGGCACCCTGCCGGAAGGGAGATAATCCTGGAGGCCTTCTCTCCGGTATGATGCATGAGTAGTTCCACCTTGGACTATGGGTCCATGTAGTAGCTAGATGGTTGTATCTCCTCCTTGTGCTTTCATGTATAGATCTTGTGAGCTCCGTTCAGGATCAAGATCTAATCTATTTGTAATCATGCATGTTGTGTTTGCGGGGATCCTATGGATATTGAGATTATTTTGTTGGTTTGATTAATGGTTTTGTCTTTATGATTCTATCATGTCTGTGTTGTGTGTGATCTTGCATGCTCTCCTTTGTTAGTATCTATCTTGGCCGAGTATTTGCTAGTGACTCCAAGAGGGGGTATTTATGCTCGATAGTGGGTTCATGCCTCTAGTTTCCAAGGGAAGTGACAATAATCTCTTTGGTTGTAGATGTGTTGTTGCTACTAGGGAGAAAACAACGGTCTCTTGTTCATGGAATATGTGGACTGTTTACCTTACACACTTTGCTTAAAGCAGTTGTCTGTTGCTTGCAACTTAATACTGGAGGGAGTTCGAATGATAACCTGAAGGTGGACTTCTAGTCATAGAAATAGTTGGATGGCGGTCTATGTATCTTGTTGTATTGCCCAATCGAATCTCATAGGATCTTTCTGACTAGTAATTGCATTTTTATTCCTTGCTCAGTTCCTATCAATTGCCCTGATGTAATTTGTTTACCCTTCATGCCATGTTGTTTATCTAAGGAGAGCACCTCTAGTAAACTATGGACCCCGGTCTAATCTTTATCATTGATACATCTTCCACTGTTACTTGTTTACTTGCTACAAACCACCATTACCTTCCACACCATACGTTTAATCTTTTGTTACAGGAAACCGGTGAGCTTGATAACCTCACTGATTCCTTGGGGCAAAGTCTTGAGTTTATGTTGTGCAGGTCTCCGCGTTGCTTGCAACATCTATGTGACGTTTCCTTCCTCCTACTGGTTCGATAACCTCGGTTTCTTACTGAGGGAAAACTTGCTGTTGTGTTGCTTCACACCTTACTCTTGGGGTTCCCAACGAAGCACTCCTACATCAACTCAGCGCTGCATCATCCCCCTTCATGTAGGAACTTTGCCACAACTCTCAAACACAAGAGACAGGAGATATCAATTGAAAATATGATAGCGTCCCTTGATATTGAGGAGAAGGCTCGGGCTAAGGAAACTACTGAGAAAGGAGAGGGTCATGCTACTGCTAACTTTGTGCAGAAAGGCAAATCTGTAGGCAAGAACAAAGGGAACTTTAAACCCTCCTTTAACAAGCCTGTAAAGACTACAACCTTCAAGAAGAAGAAGACGAACAGGGACAAGAGTGATATGTCTTGTTACACTTGTGGAGAGCCCGACCACTTCTCCAAGGACTGTCCAGTACGCAGACCACAGAGGGAAAAAGGCCATAACTATAAATGTCGTGACCGCTAGCAATACTGATGGGTATGGTAATTTATTTACTGTTCTTTCAGTATTTCAATCACCGTGTTGGTGGCTTGATACGGGTGCTAATGTTCATGTGTGTGCTGACATCTCTATGTTCACTTCTTATCAGGTCGCTCGGGATTCATCCGTCCTAATGGGGAATGGATCACATGCTTCTGTTCGTGGTGTTGGCACGGTGGATCTAAAGTTTACTTACGGAAAGATCGTGCAGCTAAGGAATGTGCAACATGTCCCTACTATGAACAAGAATCTCGTTAGTGGCTCCCTTCTATGCAGAGATGGGTTTAAGGTTATCTTAGAGTCTAATAAAGTCGTTGTTTTGAAACATGGACAATTTATTGGTAAAGGTTATGAGTTCGGAGGCTTGTTCCGGTTTTCACTTTCAGAGTTTTGTAATAAATCCGTGAATCATATTGTGGTGGCGTTAATGATGATACCAGTGTTTTCCATTCTCGTTTATGTCACATTACTTTTGGTTTGATGTCTCGGATGTCCAGTATGAGTTTAATTCCAAATTTCACTATTGCCAAAGGTTCTAAGTGCCATAGTTGTGTGCAATCAAAGCAACCTCGAAAACCTCACAAGGCTGTCGAGGAGAGAACTTGGCACCTCTAGAACTCATACATTCTGATCTATGCAAGATGAATGGTGTGTTGACAAAAGGTGAAAAGAGATATTTCATGACATTGATAGATGATGCTACTAAATTCTGCTATATTTACTTGTTGCAAACTAAAGATGAGGCTTTAGACTACTTTAAAATCTATAAGGCCGAAGTTGAAAATCAACTAGAGAGAAAGATTAAGCGTCTTAGGTCGGATCGTGGTTGTGAGTATTTTCCCAAAATATTTAACGAATTCTGTTAGGAACACGGAATTATTCATGAGAGGATGCCTCCCTACTCGCCCCAATTAAACGGGGTTGCCGAGAGGAAAAATCGCACGCTGACTGACTTGGTGAATTCCATGTTAGCCACTGCTGGTTTATTAAAGGCATGGTGGGGGAGGCTTTTTTGACTTCATGTCATGTCCTGAACAGAGTTCCTAACAAGAATAAAGAAAATACCCCTTATGAGGAGTGGGTTGGGATAAAACCATCACTTTCGTATCTGCGCACTTGGGGGTGTTTGGCGAAGGTCAACATACCGATCCCCAAGAAACGCAAGCTCGGACCCAAGGCAATGGATTGTATCTTTCTAGGATATCCTCCACGGAGTGTAGGCTATAGATTTCTAGTGGTTAAATCTGAGGTACCTGATATGCATCTTGATACTATAATGGAATCTCGTGATGCAACATTCTTTGAGAATATATTTCCTATGAAATATATGCATAGCCTTGGTAGGATTTCTTCTGAAATACATCCTGAATCTAGTGCATCTATTGAGAATTCTGAACAACCACATGAGGAATTCCTTGAGAATGATGACGATGAACCTCTCACGAGGAGTAAGAGACAGAGGGTTGCAAAATCCTTTGGTAATGACTTCATCGTGTACCTTGTGGATGATACTCCCAGATCAATTACTGAGGCGTATGCATCCCCTGATGCAGATGATTGGAAAGAAGCTATCCAAAATGACATGGACTCGATTCTATCTAATGGAACTTGGGAATTATCAGAACGACACTATGGCTGTAAACCGGTGGGATGTAAGCGGGTGTTCAAGAAGAAGCTAAGGCCTGATGGTACTATTGAGAAGTACAAGGCGCGTCTTGTAGCTAAGGGCTACACACAGAAAGAAGGCGAAGATTACTTTGACACCTATTCACCTGTCGCTAGACTGACCACCATTCGAGTACTACTATCCCTGGCTGCCTCTTATGGTCTTCTCGTTCATCAAATGGACGTGAAGACATCTTTCCTTAATGGAGAGTTAGAAGAGGAGATCTATATGGATCAGCCTGATGGGTTTGTGGTAAAAGGTGAAGAGAAAAGGTGTGTAAGTTATTAAAATCTTTATATGGCCTGAAACAATCACCTAAGCAATGGCATGAGAAGTTTGACAGAACTCTACTTTCTGCTGGCTTTGTCATTAATGAGGCTGATAGGTGTGTTTATTATCGCCATGGTGGGGACGATAGCATTATATTATGTTTGTACATGGATGACAATCTCATCTTTGGTACAAACATGAAAGTGATAAATGAAGTCAAGTCTTTCCTGTCAAAGAGTTTTGATATGAAAGATCTAGGAGAGGCTGATGTGATTCTGAACATCAAGCTTATTAAGAACAAGAATGGGATTACTTTAACGCAATCTCATTATGTTGAGAAGGTCTTGAGCCGATTTGGCTTTAATGATGGCAAGACTTCCCCAACACCTTATGATCCCAGTTTGACATTACGAAATAATAAGAAGGAACCAACAGACCAGCTGAAATATTCACAAGTTGTTGGTTCTCTCATGTACTTAGCAAGCGCTACAAGACCCGATATCTCTTTTGCTATGATCAAGTTGAGTAGGTTCATGTCTAACCCGGGTATTAATCATTGGCATGCACTTGAAAGGGTCATGCGCTATCTATGTGGTACAATGAGCTATGTGATTCACTATTCATGAAACCCTGCTGTGCTTGAAGGATATAGTGATTCGAATTGGATCTCTAACGTTGATGAACTCTACACCACGAGCAGGTATGTGTTTACCCTTGGAGGTGGCGCAGTGTCATGGAGGTCTCGTAGACAAACCATATTGACGAGGTCAACTATGGAAGCAGAACTTACTTCTTTAGACACAGCCACTGTTGAGTCAGAATGGCTGCGTGATCTCTTGATGGACTTGCCTGTGGTTGAGAAACTTGTGTCGGCAATCCTTTTGAATTGTGACAACCAAAATGTTATTGTCAAAGTGAACAATTCTAAGGATAACACGAAGTCATCAAGACACGTGAAGAGACGTTTGAAATCTGTCAGAAAATTGAGAAACTCTGGAGTAATAACTGTTACGTATATTCAAACAGACAAAAACCTGGCAGATATCCCTTTACAAAGGAACTATCACGAAATGTGATAGAAAATGCATCAAGGGAGATGGGGTTGAGACCCATGGATGTCACACCTAGTGGTAACCCAACCTATGTGATCGGAGATCCCGTGAATTAGGATCTGGGAAGAACAAGCTAGTGGTTTGACTGAGGAGAGTATTTTGTAACCCTCTCTATGTGAAGATGCATAACTCTCATAATCTGTAAGGCAGGTTGGCAACATGCCTTAATGTGTTTCTGTTGGATTTAATTAGCAAAGATGCCGTCCTACAGGGCATTCTTGAAAGAACACACCTATATGAGCTCGACTGTAAACGTCGCGGTCTATGAGACTTGGGTGATCTCTAGTAAACTCATGAAGATACCAGGGAGTATGACGCATATGCTCCAACCCGTGGGGTAGGATACTGGAAGCCAGGTACTAGTTATGATTTTGAGTGAAATCTATTGGCATCAAACTTGCAATTCAAGGTTCGTCCATTGTTCAAGTTGTTGATAGACGTAGTTCAAGATTCTAGGCGGAAGTTCAACTTAACAGTCTCTACTGAAACACTGGTATATAAACAAGTAACAATGATTGGCAAATCTTCAAATGGGCATTTGAGATCTGGTGGGGGATTGTTAGAAATAATGGGGCTAATCCATTTAGGCCCATGTGTATTTCAGATTTTCCCTAAATCTCAAATCCTAGATTTGTGGCAGCCCATATGTGTTTGGGCCCATGTTTGTGGCAGCTCATATGGGACTGGAGTGGAAGCTAAAGTTTAGTCCCACATGGGAAGTTGAAGGAGAGTTGCACCACCTTATAAGGTGGAGTGTTGCACCACTTTGTAAGTGAGTGGCAATAAGAGAGATACACGCGCGCGCTCCTCCTCCGACATCGCCACTCACCCCTCGTCTCGTCTCGTTACGACGTGCGTGCGCGCCGTGGGTTGCGGGAATCTCGCCGAGCCGAGCTTTATCTTGCTTCTCAGGTGAGGTTTCGACAGAAGTGTCAAACGGTTAGCTTATTCGGGTCGCTCTCGGATCGTGGGCTACTGTAACCGATCCGAACGTGCGCAATGTGGACTCGGCTCTCATTCGCCTCCGTTAGGGTTTTCTGAGCCGCTCTATATAAAGTCCTGCGCGGCTACCGCCACAACACCACCGAAAACCAATCTAGGGTTTTGTCATGCTCTCTACTTGCGCCGTCACCGTAGTCTACTCCATCCCGCTTGCCGGCGTACACAGGCGGACGGGAGAGCAGGTCTCCGGAACCTCTCGCCCTTGTGATCCTGTGCGGGAGAGGGCGAATAAGGTTTTTGGGAAGCGCTCCGCGCGACTGCTCGAGTTCTTCATCACGGGTCGTCTTCCATCCAAGTCGGGCGGTGCTGCCTACCGCCGTCTTCGTCGCCGTCTGCTTCGATCAGTCTTCTCCAAAGTTTCTACTATGACAACCGAACGGTACGTGCTACGTGATCCTGTTTGGTTATTCATCATGTTCTGCGAGTACATGTTTAGCTGCGGTTTGTTTCCGTTCATCCTGTTATTTAGTATATCTAGTATGTTCGAAGTACATGAGCTAGTAGCTGGTTTTGTCATGCTTAATATTCTGGAATTAATCATGAAAATTATGTCTAATATTCCAACATACAGAACCGTGTTGATCCTATAAATATATTTTTTGATAGTCCGTGCCCGTTATGAAAAAATGTATTTTCTAATGGTTTAACATGCGTTGAAATGGGACATTGGATCTACAACCGTGTGCAATGGGAGCCCCACATAAGTGATAGACAGGGCCAACGAGCCACGAACCGTGTCTAATGTGGGTTTTTGCCCTGTCCATTGCTTAATCTCATACTACTAGTACGGGTTGCAGGGACCAATGATGGCAGCCACATCGCCGAAGGTGAGCATGTTTTTGTTTTTGACCTTCATACTGTTCGCACATTAGCCCCCTCCCTCTAGTGCTATTGTGGTGGAGATCAAGGGCAGGCGCGTGCGAGTGGCCGGACAGAGAGCGCTTCAATGTGGGTATCGAGTTAGTTGACAAAATCACCAGATGGCGCAGTTCAAAGCCCAGCCTCGACCTCAATGATGTCCTCGATGCCGTGTGACGTGTGGTAATGCCACATAGCAAAAAGAACGGTTTTCCGTAGCACGTAACTCTAGTGGGTGACGATGCTGGGAGCAATATGAGCTCGCTAGTGAAGGATTAGGTGTCCATATCACCAACGGTTACCAGATTCAGCGTCCCATAGTTCCAACAGCGTAAGTGAAGTAAACCCTAATGGCCCCTCCAGCGATGGATTCGGTCACGATCTAGGTTGGCCCTCGACCCGTGGGGCTTGTTTTTTGTTTTTATATGTCGTCGAACACTGACGGGCCGGGTATATGTGGCCATTCATCAATGGTAAACAATATCAGAACTTAAGGGCCAAAACCCATTTTGGTGTTGTTTCATTTTCTGATGGTATTGTAATTCTCTCTTCCAATCTTTGGTTCCATCCGTTCCTTAATACTCCCTGTGTCCCAAAATAAATGACTCGAGTTTCTCTAGATTTGAATGTATCTATATACTAAAACGCATGTAGATACCTATGAATCTAGACAAATCCAAGTTATGATGGTGTGCAGACAATACAACAATGTTACGATGGTGACTAGTTCACAGAAAACATATAGGAAAAAAACACAAAAGGAGGCCATTCTGCCCCAGCTCAAAGAGAGG
The DNA here is from genome assembly GCA_916181665.1 of Avena sativa. Lineage (NCBI taxonomy): Eukaryota > Viridiplantae > Streptophyta > Magnoliopsida > Poales > Poaceae > Avena > Avena sativa. Next base: position 385,197,745 of record OV702297.1, on the reverse strand, counting down.
ATTTATATATATCCTCTAACACTTGTAAACTCCAAAGATCAATCAAAGTGTTGATCTCACTTTTATTGGATGTCGATGGTAATATATTAATAGGCTTTATTGGGATCACCTACTTATTTGCTTCGCTTGGAACAACCAAGTGTCCCGGGCTGCCTCCTCTTGGTCTACTACCGCTAACGCTGCCACATCTATCTTGGGCTCAACAGTGGACTCAGACCCACTAGTGTTACCTTGCAGCTTCTTCAATTAAAATATTTGGTGAGTTTCATGGCGACGGAAAATGTGTCGCAAGCATGTGGCAAATCCAGAATCTACCAGCTCGAGGCAGATCCACTCACGGCCATTGTTGTGGTTACAGCGGCGTACTTCCTCCGTGATCACCACTGTTGAGTAATTGCATTTCTCTACTTCATCCTCCTCTAGCCCATCATCATCATCATCGTCGCCATCTCCTTCCAAGTCCATCTCTTCATCTTTATTCTTTCTCGTTCGGCATTTCATCAACACTAGTATATAAAGCATGAAGTGAAGAAAATATTTAGAACCACAAGAAACATTCATTTTTCAATGTAAAAAATATACCAAAATTATATCCCAAAAGAGAATATAAAACGTATCTTGAAGATTAATCTGCATTTGATTATGAAGCCGAAGAAATATATATAGTGTCACTTCAAAGTGCAGAAATGCACAACACACACACAATCACATGTCATTGATGATGCCGCGGCAGAAGCTACATGCACATATTGATTTTTGAGTTTCTATTTCCAGGGAAACTTAATTCGAATTCATTTTTCAAATAGATGATCAGTTGTTTCACCACAAAAATCAATGATCTTGTGTGCTGGTTGAATCAAAATTTGTAATTATACTAAGGGCCTAAAATGTGCCACAGCATCACGGTATGTACCACCATCCATGAAATATGAGTGTCTAAAGTATGCATACAAAAACATTCAGACTATTTTCACTCGGACTTAACCCAGGTCCAAAACTGAGATCGATGACGGAATATAATTTGTAAGTTCAGGTGTAGAAAATGTAAAAGGCACACGTCCGCAGAAGCATGCCAAAGACGCCAAAGTGTTCACTGGATTTACCGGCCAAAGACATGATTCTACCTATTAACACAAATACTAATATATGCTACTGCCACAAGTAAAGCGAACTACTAATCTAGTATAAGACTATAAGCACAATACAAGGGGTATATCAATAATCGATCATCATGCAAGAAAATGATATATTATCCGCATGTCCCTCGTCTCTCTATGTGGTTAGAACACGTACATGATGAACTCATCTACTAGGCTAGAGGTCACCACCAGAGCCTTGTCGGACGCTTCCTTTCCCACTTCCATGTTCGCCTGGAAAGACTCCACGCCCATACAAGTTAAAGTCGAAGTCTGCAGATCGACCAAGAAAATGGATGGATCATCTGATATAGGGGCTCGCTGCGGCGGTGCGATGAGATGGGAGAAGAGAGAGAACGAGAGGGGAGAGAGAACGAGAGGGGAGAGGAGTAGTGTATGGGATGCCTCCTATGGGGTGGGTATATACGGGGATGGTGAGAGTTTGAGAAAGAGAATTGGGATGGGTATATACAGGCCGGGGTGGTGAGAGTTTGAGAAAGAGAGTTGACTGCGTACACGCGGGCGTCCAACAATTGATCGGTCATGTCATAAATGGAGTGGATTGGCTTGCATTTCTTACCTAATTCACAACGCAATTCAAACTTGGGATCACCTTTTAGACATGTACACACAATGGGGTAATTAATAAGAAAATTAACATGGCAATTCCTTGATACACGTGCTTATACAAACCATTCAACATTTGAATTGGGTAGGGCTGCTACCAGAAATTCATGCTTTCTGACGGGAGTACTCAAAATTCTTGACGTCCACCAGGGTTCCGTTAGGAAAGCGATGGCTTTCATGTTTCCTCACGGTTTTTCATGCTACTCAAGACAGTTTTTAGTTGTGGGGTTACTCCGTGTTAGTACATTCGTGATATTGTTTATCCCATTTTATCTTTTTTTGTCACGTTTCAACATATTCATGTTGTTACTTTATGTCAAGTTTTATATTGATAAACAATTTCCTACCATTTTGACCGGCTAGTAGTTAAAATGGCATAGCTAGTGACTATGATGCCAACTCGGAAGCATCAAACAACTACGTGTGTATGTCCAACCCATGCACCCCCTGACTAATATTGTACCAAACCCACAACCCCACCCTCATCTGAATAGATCTGCCTAGTTTGCAGACCAGGTCACATAGGTTGTTTAGACATGCCCACCTAGTTTAAGATTTCTAGTTGGCAACCCACTCACTAGCTAGGTCAAAATCAGGGGATTTTTTTTAAATGAGGTAGTTAAAAACTTGACATAATATAACAACCATATGTTAAAATGTGGCAGAAACAGAAAATGGGGGTAAATGTTGTCACAAACATATAAAAAGGGGATAAAATATAATTGAATCTAAAACTTATTAGTTATAATGCCAAATAGATGTACTCATAATTAATATCCATTGGAAAAACAACAAGTGTTCCATGATATGTTTTCTTATAGTTTATATCAAGACTCAAGACCTTGCATGCGTTTTAGAGGGCGAAAAAAATCATACCTACCTAGATACCAAATGTATAACCATGCCACAACATTCCTCTAAACACTCTTGGTACCGCACCCATACAACATCTTCTGTTGCCAGATGGTGGGATAACTGTCATGGGATATTAGAGATTTACTTCGACATCGGATGTGACGAGCGTATTCCCTCCAATAGGATCATGTGGTGGAAGCATCAACATTTCTATTATAGTCTATAAGTATTTTCATGGTAGCATATTCCGTTTTGATATAGATATATTTAATTCGATAGACTAATAATTCAATGGTGGAGGTAATTAAGTTTTAATAAGTTCAAACATAGTGTGTATCCTTCATGAACTAGCGTGTTCAACTCAATTATCTAAGTGGTTCATTAGTCCAATTGATAATATATACATGAAACTCCTCATCAACAATGTTAGAATAACACAATACATAGGCATAGTAACACTTTGGAACTTTCTAAATTAATATAAATGTTTCATTTATCCCAGTGAACACGACATATGCACCCAACACCGGAAAGGAATCATTATTATAAAGTTTAAGAAAAAAAGAGCACATTTTCTCAAAAAGCACATAAATAAAAATAGTAACAAGGAATTAAAACATCTCGTTGTTGTTGTCGACATATATGTTGTCTATCATAAGTGAAGTTCTTCATAACAACTAATTCCATGTGCTTGTTCCCCAATGTGCTATAATTACTTTCGTCTTTGAAGTGGTGACATTGATCGAAGGAGGTTCAAACATAAAAAAGATAACCTCCTTCCTGTTAGGCGTTGGCCGGTGAAAGAACAACAAACAAAATTTGTCTTCTCCAACTCTGGCGATGCTCTGACCAAGATCCGGCTTAGGTTAATAAGGGCCACAAATCTTACCCACACACGCATGGATGTGGAAGCTTGATGCAGCACATCAAGGAGGATCGTACTTGTACCATGTGTCTCCCACCAACGGATACAATGAGGTCCTCCCCGACACCGACTTCCCGTTGATGACTCCCTGGTACTCCATCATTTATTATCTCCATGCACCCCAAATGTAGTACATTTACTGGCTCACACGAGTGCAAGATGGAGCGCGACGAGGTGCTACCTAGGTTTTTCTCCCCTCGAGACAAAGGAAGTGGTGGGGCAAGATAAATTTTGGGGAAGGCACACCTTTGTAGTTGTTCCCTTCCCTTTCTTTATATAGGGAGTAGGTGAGGGGACACCGGGGTCACCGTCAATCGAAAAACCTAAACCCTAGTCAAAGTGGGTCTAACCCATTGACATGTGTCCCTATCCATACAAGTCTCCACTTATCCGTCTTCTATAAGTCGGATGTTATCCGACTTGTTCAACTCCCTTATGTATCTGACCTCGTAGGCTCATGGTAACATAGACACAGTTTGAGTTCCACTCGAACTGATCTGTGGCATTGGCTGCTAGCAAAGCATGTCGTCTCCCGGAAACCCATGATTAACCTATAAATGCAATGTTCTCTTTGATTCCTTTGCCTCATGATATTTGTGGTTAGATGCATGTCAGAGACACATCATGATAGTGCCGTCTTAACTCTATTTTTCTCGTTCCCGTGATACATATGAGATTCCTTCCGCTAACTCTTGTTCATATTTTTTCTCAGTTAACACTTAACCTAGAAGTGCATGGCCATTCTTTCCAAATCATATCACATATGAGGCCTAGATAATATCTTTTCGAGTGGGACGGGCAAATTTTGTATTGGCTAATCCACATCACCTGGCCTACTTCTTATTCGGCCCAAGCACCACCCTTATTTATGTGATTTATGGACAACACTAGGTAGACCCTAAAACCTAAATACATAACTCAGATCGGTGCAATCACCTTAGGTCTAAGATTGTTTTAGCTGGATCCTATGATGCCTTACTCGTGTTAAAGCAATGGACGATGCTCAAGCGGGATTGTTCCAGCCCGAGAGAGAGAACGACTAGCTGACACGCGCCCTCGGGAATCCTGAAAAAGGTGGATGAACACGAGGCAAAGGCACCGGTGTTACGTGGAAGAAAGGGTTTCCTGAGTACAATGCCAATTACAGATGCCGTAAGAGAAAGAACGATTGAGAGGCAGACCGAATCGAGAAGATATAAAAGGAACTAGCTGGGATGAAGAAGCTGGTAGTGGAAGCACTTAGCCTAAGGTCATATTAGCTGCATGCTGATGATCCTGCATTGGATCATAGCCAGCGGAGAAGTAGTGTGGCTTCTACGAAGGTCTGGGATGATGACCAAGCACTCCCATATGTTGCACCGGCGCCTCGCTACCCCATGGATGATGTCAGAGAGATGACACAGTGTGAGCTACATCAGCCAATGAACAACCTATCCTTCAAGGTGGCGATCGGCACTTCTTTACCTTGTCTACCTGGAGCACTCCACCATTCACTTCCAATTTCACCTGGCTATGCTCGTGTCTCGGTGGATGACCTAGTGGAGGATTTTTTGGAACTAGAGATTAACATCGCTACACCTGAAGGCCATAAGAAATTGGGAGATGTCAAGCGCCACATCATTCTATGGAAAAATAAGTACATCAAGTTTCCAGGCTCGGCGCCAAGGCCACCGACTCCGAGGAATCCAAGTCCATCCCACTCCAATGATCGTCAACTTCCAAGTCCACCCCTCAAAGGGAGGGATGTCGATCTTTGCAGCGCGAGTACATCTCGATCTCTGCCTCCGTCTTCGCGCAATACTCGATCTCCGCCTCCGCCTCGGTGCAATACTACGTCGTTGAAAAAATGGAAGGTCGCCACTCCCCCACGCCCCACTCATAAGAAAGGTAGTACAACGAAGATAGTTGACATCCCGCCGGTTCTTTCCAAAAGACCTTATGACAATACTGATGAGAAAAACACCGCAGATGTGGCTCCCTACACTAAGGCTTTTTTTTGCACCCAAAAAGACCGAGCCAAAGCAGGTATTTGATGAAAAAAGCAAAAAGTGGGCTAAGTCCTTTCTTGAGAAACCATCCCAAATATCAATGAATCAGCCATGAGACTATAACCGTGAAATTATTAATCAAGCAAATCAGAACAAAAAAACAAGTGCAAAAAGCGGGAAACAAATTGCCCATCTCGGACAACAGAAGATTCAATCGGTTCCCCCGCTCATAGTGATTTCAGATATCGATGAGGCCTTCAGAGATGATATGGATAAGGACATGGAATTATTGGACCCCAAAACCAAGGCTGCTGCTGGACTAATTGGCATCACTGTAGTGCAAGCCAAAGAAAATGCTACCGGAGCAGGTATGTCTCTTGGTCAATATTTAGGCTATGAAGATACGACAATGGGTCAGATAGCACGGAATTAAGTCAAAGTGTGGACTCTAGTCACTCATGAGGAGTTCACGCGTCTATCAACACATATGAAATCATCAAAGCAACACACAAAAGAATGGTTTTCGATAGACATTGGAGTGGAGCATCACTTCAAAGATTACTAAATACAGATTCAAATAAAAAAACTGTTTCAGTTATACAATCAACGCGTCCTAAACAAATCTATCCTCGGTTGTTATTGTTTGTAAGTGATTTATTTCTGTAATTAAGTCTCTAGCTCATCTACCTCGTTCATTGCATGTAATATATTTTCCTGACTATATATCATTTTGTATGCTATTATATTATGCAGAATGAAGATGCTTAAATACAAAAGAGCTAGAAAATATGACGTTGGGTTTATTGAGCCATATATCTTTAATGAATATATGTTACACAATTACCTCAAGGACGGGGAGAAATACCTGTGCAGGTTTTTAATCGAGCATAATTACTTTAAGGAAAGACTATTTACTTACAACTTCAAGTGAGTGTTTCTCTTTTGTACACATTCTTTTTTTTCTTACTCGATGTTAAGTGTAATTTATGAGTTATGCATATATGCTTATGTAAACGTCCGTAGGTTCTACTGGATCCTGCTAAACATTCAAGTTGACAAGTCCCTAATTGAAGTCCATGATTCATTAAGTTGGGACCAAGAGAAGTGGAGCGACATGAAAGCAATGCTCCAGAAATAATTTCAATCATTATCAAATTATATCGGCCTCTTTCGTTCATTTCCTGATATCAAGTAATTAATAACTCATTTGTTCATTTTCTTTGCCGAGAAGGTGTTGAACACGGTTCAAAAGGTAGTACAAGGTCCATTCAAAGATGAGCTAGCAGGCTTGCAGCAGCCACCGGGGACTCATTTATATGGATTCTATGTTTGCGAGTACATTCGCGAGTTGACTAGTGAGCGTAGAGTTGATTCAACTTATATTCACATTTTGTAGGAGATTCTCGAGCCAGAACAACGCATACGAGCAATTTAAGGGGAATTGGAGGGATTTATGATGAAGGAGGTCCTTGATGAAAGTGGAAAACATTATGTGGAGGACAAGTAACTCAATTTTAAGTAGTGATCTCCATGTAATTGATATGATATATCATCAATGACCATGTAATTTCAAATATTTCCTTCCTTTTGATATGATCGAATATTGTATATGCATGCTCACAAGAGATCAAATATTAATGATATATGCATCACTGTGTACTGTGTATGTAGTAGCGTAGAATAAGTATACGAAACCATGTTTGAAGTTATAATGAAACACAAATTCAAAAAGTAACAAAATGGGAAAAACAAAATAAAAAGAAAAACACAAAATTATGTCACAGCAAAGAAACACACTAATCTCTGACGCGACAGGATTTAGTCTCGGATGGTGTTACGGCCCGGGACTATAGGTCCTCCGGCCCCTAGTCCTGGTTCGTAGCAAACTGGGACTAGAGATAGAGGCTTCTAGTCCCGAATTGGCAGTCCCTAATCCGAAACCGGGACCAAAGCCTGTTACGACCAATGTTTAAACTTGGTCTAATCATTATGTTTAATTGATGTCTTCTTGATATCAATATATTCACTTCATAGAAAAAATTATATACTTGTCCTGCATAGTGGTGTCCGAAACTATATCCTCATGTTCATGGTCACCTTTTTTGAGGAGGACACAACGTCACCCAAGTTAAACTCCAGCCCAATCAATAGATCAACCAAAAAATGATTGGATCTGCAAAATTCTGTAGCATCACAAAATAGTATATAGAGCTCATCCGAGATATCTGTGTACCTTCATATGAGAGGACCCACTAAGCTAGAAGGACGCGGTGTTTCTCGTCCACGTGAAAGTAAGGATTGAAAAACTTTAGGCAATACGCCAACACTTACTGATAAACTGAGAAATCACGAAAAAAATAACTGAATAAGCATGGAACCGAAACTTCGAGGGGTTTATAGCTCCTATGCGACGTCTTTACATGAAATTAGAAGAAAAGCGACATCGTTGCAAACAATAGCTGGCATGCGACGGTTGTAAGGCGGCAAATAGCTCCCGTGCGACACTTCTACTTAACCCCACGAGACCGTCAACGAATTCGAATCAGCTGAGCACAGTAGGACCCACAGCCTCTCCACGTCACGACGGAACTCACCTGATGTCCACCTCATATCGTGGGACCCACCCTGTGGTCGAAGAGAGCCGTTGGCCCCGATCCGTCCCCGCACCCGAGCACTCCCGCCACCGTTCCAGCATCTCATCCCCTTCCGTTTTCTTCTCCGGCGAGCAAGTGCGGCAACGCCGGCGAGGGATGTCGAGCTCTGCTTCCTCCCACCGCTCATGGCCTCGGTATGGTGCGGTGCCGATGAGGAGGTGCCCCGATTGCCCCCGTACCGCGCCCCTGAAGCGGCTTGTCACATCCACCGACAAGAACGGCAACATTGGCCGGGAATTTGTGAAGTGTGAGAGCAAGCCCGAGCCGGGAAAGGTGAGATCTGAGTGTTTCGAGCGCCAATTTCTCGCTTTTCTTTCAAAATTTCATGTATTTCATCGAATTTGGGATTTAGGGTTCATCTCTGCGATTTCAGGAACTGCCAAAATGTGGGCATTTTGAGTGGCTTGATGAGTACATCGAGCGAATTGGGGTGGACGTAGCATCCCGGGAGCTCGAAAACCCGTCCGTGGTGGAGCAATTGGGATGTGGCAACCCCATTTCCACTGGTACTATGGTGGATGCGGAAGTGAAGGCCGAGCTGAAGAAGATGAACAAGCAGCTAAGGCAAATCATCGAATTGAAGAAGCAGGACAATCTAATGGCCGGTTTTTTTATTTTTGTGTAATTTCTCTCGGATTAGTTTATCTCCTCATCGTTAGTCATTAGACAGCGCAGTCAGTGTTCGAGTGATGCTTTGTAATGGATGTAATGGTCTATGTCTTTGGCTTGAATAAAATGCAACACAAATTCGGGCTAATTTTTGAGCTGCTCTGTTTTCGAAATCAGTGTTCCTTCAGTTTCGTCAGTGTTCCTTTTATCAGTGTGCAGGGGGCGCCCGTGTGCAGGGGAGAGGTTGAAAAGTAAAAAAAACAATTGACGAGGATTGAAAAAGGCCAGACCCAAATATAACTTAGCCATGCCAAAATAGACGTATCCAGGCCCAATAGTAACTATATGTTGATTGGCCAAAAAAAAAGGTACTCACGTTACAATCTAAATAGGGACGTGTGGATCTGCAGATACTCGTGCTCAGGTTGCAATCTTTTTTTTTGCAAAAGTAAATATATAAATAAAGTCTAAGGACATCCATTTAACTAACATAACTTGGGCGCTCCTTTAACTTATGTAAATATGTAAATGACTTATTTGAAAATGAACCATGTGTTGTATGAACTTGTTTTTGTGTCTTTTGTTTTATACACTTGTAAATATATAAATATTGCACGAGTATTATATGAACTTGTTTTTGTGTCTTTTGTTTTATACACTTGTTGTTTTGGGTGTTTTGACAAATGATAATACAATAAAACACAGATTACAATAAAACAAGGGGATAGATAATATTGGGATAACATTACTTATATTAGATAGGGGGGATCGATAACATTACAATAAAAAGAAAAAAGTACAATAATATAGAAGGGAATAGGCGGGGGCGCCTAAACCCTGGGCTAGCCCCTAACCCTAGCTACCCTACTCCATCGGGGTGGAGGCGGTGCCGCCGGTGCAGCCGCCTTCGCGGCATTCCACGCCGCCAGCCTCTCCCGGTGCTCCCGCTTCCGCTACTCCTCCTGGAAGGCCCAGCAATTGGCCTCCCGTCGCTCGTCGTCCGTCTGTCTGAGCCTTTTCTTCAAGGCGCGCTGGGCCTGCTTCTCCTCCCACCTGGCGATAGCAGCCTCCTGCTTTGCCTCCTCCTTCGCCGCCTTAGCCCAGTAGGCTTCGGAGGGGAGGTCGCCGCCGCCGGGGAGGTTGGGGACTGGGTTGGTGACGATGGGGCCCTGCTCCCCCCAGGGGCAGGGCGGGGACTTCTTCTTCTTGCCACGCTTGGGGCGCGTGGGCGCCTCCCCTGCTCCCACCACTGCTTGTGGTCCGGGTGGTTGTCCTCGTCGCTTACTTCGGTGTCGGAAGGGAAGTGGAGGGGGGAGGTCGCCATGGTCGCCGGAGTGTTTGGAGGCTGGGAGGAGGCAAAGGGACAGGCTCGAGGTTGAAGATGAGGGGCAAGATGAGATGAGGAGGCAAAGGCGTTTTGCCTATTTATTGAGGGCGGGCGTGAAGGGCGGCGTGAGAATCCATCGTCGCGTTGGCGCAGACGCCGAGACGAGACGCGTGCGCTGCGTTGCATGTGGGAAGCGGGCGTGATCAATGCGAAAGAGAGAAAAAATAGCTAGGATGCGACGTACTGTAACCCCTGCACCACCGCCCCTGCCCCTGCATGCATGCATGCATTAATGCGAAAGAGAGAAAAAAACGTCCAAGGTAGTTGTTCATTGGTAGTGAAAAATAAAAGGGAAAAATAAAAGGTACTCGTTCGTTTTTACACACCGCATGCAACAAACTCGTTCGTTTTTACACACGCAAGAAAAATCGGTGGGAGTAATATTGACTTTTTGTATGGCGCATGAACCAGATGGGAGTAAGTTTGACTGAAGAAAGTTGTTCGACGTACACTTAATTAATGCGGCAGCGCTGTTGCACGCAAAATAGCTAGACTGCGACGCTAGGGGCAGCTGCTGCATGCAGGGCATGGTGCAGCCCGCCCCGCCCAGCGCCCTCGCATGCCACGCTCGGTCCAACGGTCAATGGAGTGTGTCAACGCTGTACGTTATATTTATTACATATTTTAGATTTTGATATTTTTTCTTAGGCTGGTCATAGTGACATGCATACTCCCTCTGTCCACAAATAAGTGTACGTTTGGCTTCAAAATTTGTCCACAAAAAGTGTATTTCTACCTTTCCAATGCACTTGGGCATCCAATGCACAAAGTCCACAAAATTTGTCCACAAAAATTTGTCCACAAAATTTAAAAGATTTTCCTTAAGGGTGACCTACAAGCTTATGGGTTGCCCACAAGCAATAAACAATTATTTTACTCTCTCCTCTCTCTCTTGCTTGTGTGTACTTTTAACAGACATGTGGGTCCCAGCTTATGGTGAACTTGACCTTATAGCCATTTCCATAAGCTGTGTGGGTCCCATCTTATAGCAAAGGTTCACCTTATACATAGGTGATGTGGTATCATGCATATGTTACTAGTCTAAGTTACTACTCCATAGTGCAAAATAACATAGATGTGGTATCATGCAAAGTCTCATTTATTACAATGAACCTGAGGGGAGTAAGTTTGACTGAAGAAAGTTGTTACATATACACTTATTTAATGCGACGAAGGGAGTAAATACGCTGCAGCGCTGTTGCACGTAAAATAGCTAGACTGCGACGCTAGGGGCAGCTGCATGCATGGTGCAGCCCGCCCCGCCCAGCGCCCTCGCATGCCATGCTCGCATGCCACGCTGTTGCACGTAAAAACGATGAAGCCAATCAGATTCCAGAATCATCCATCCCACGGATCGCCAAGAGCTAGCCACGAAATCCTTCTAAGAGACGCCAACCAATCAGGTTGCAGAACAAGCCCTTCCACGGATCGCCCAGAGCCACTCGCGGAATCCTTCTAGAAGACGCGATCGGACGACCACAGTGTCGCGCTAGGGTTAGATCTACGGTCCTCATTCGGCCTTAGGGTTAGCGGGGTTTAGGATGCAGTCAACGGGGTTTCACAAGTTTGACCAGACATTCAAATGTGCATAACTAATTCAAAAAAATCAAAAAAATACAAAACCTTCGCATGGTGTCATATTATGTGACATAGTTGTGTGGAAAAATATCAAACTTGGTCTATTGATCATATTTCAAAAAACCCTTCACAAAATGACCTATCTCCTCCGAGGTTTTCTGGCTTTCAGGTCAAATGACCAATGATATGGCTAGAATCAAGGCATAGTTTGTGATAATGTGCCCATATTTGGCATGCATGTCTATAATGGGATGACTAACAATGTTGTAGCACAAAGTTTTCCTTTTCGACGCACAGAAAAATCATTTTCTATTTTCTGAGTGCCAAAAGAGGGGGGATTTGTGAAGCAACCACCAAATTGAAGTTTCAAAATGGTAACATCCTATTTTTCAAAAATACTAGACCACCTAGAATGTACAATTTCCCAACTTGAGTATCTCAAACCTTTTATTCCATCCCTGGTGAAAAAGACAAATCCTGCTGAATCGGCTGGAAGTGGGTAAGATATGAACTACAGGTACATGATTCCATGCTGATGATTTTTTGTAAAAATCATTTTTAGATTCACAACATGCTATTTCATCAGAGATCCAATGCTAGTTTTGTGAGCCTCAGCCCCTAGCTAAGAATATTTATGAAAACCCTTCAAGTTTGACCAGACATTCAAATGTGCATAACTAATTCAAAAAAAATCAAAAAAATACAAAACATTCGCATGGTGTCATGTTATGTGACATAGTTCTGAGGAAAAATATCAAACTTGGTTTTAGAAATGGTCGAAAAAAACTTGCTTAGAAATGGGGTGGTTTACCCTAGCTTTGGAGCCCATTTCTACCCCATTTTGGGTGAGGGTGAGTTGTACTTCACAAAAGGGATCAGGGTGAGGATGAGTTGTATTGTACATATGAGAAAAACGTTGGAAGCTCATACAAACATAGAAAAGTGACATAGCTACATTTGTTGAAATTCAAATTTACCATCATATTTGAATTTTGTCCAAATTATCAACAAGTGACAAATTATTATAATAAAAAATGTTTACAACAACAAGTGCCAAATTATTACAACAACAAGTGTCAAATGTTTACAACAATAACAAATGTTTACAATAACAAATGTCTATTTCTTTTGGCTCTTCTTACCCCTCGTTTTCTTCTCCTTCACAAGTTTCACACCACACAATAGGTTTATGCTCTTCTTTTTCTTACCATTACCATCTGGCCTCCCCACAGCACGTCCAAGAGTCTCCTTCACCTCCTGCACCTCCTCAACAACCTCATGATCATGATCCAGAGCCTCATCAACATGGTCACTTTGCACCAGAGCCTCAACAACATGGTCAGTTTGCACCAGAGCCTCAACAACAAGCTCATTTTGCACCAGAGCGTCAACAACAGGCTCATTTTGCACCAGAGCCTCAACAACAGGCTCATTTTGCACTAGAGCCTCAACAACAGGCTCATTTTGCCCCTCATTTTGCACCAGAGCTTCCAAATCAGAAACGGTGTGCCCTAAAGCCTCAACAGTTTGCACATCATCCTCCAAAACAAGTTCAGATTGCACCTCAGCAGCACCAAACATGATCTGGTTAGTTCTCTTCTTTCTTTGGCCATTGATTCTTGCCCTTTTCACTGGCCAGCATTCGTCAACAACAAGAGGTGGGCCTTTTTCTCCACGCTTCCTCCTGAAAACAAGCAAGTTAGCTGGGGGAGAAAAATCATCAACAAGAAATGGGATAGATTTTGGATGAACATACTTTGGCTTTTCAGCAGTGTATCTGCACTTGGTAGAGCCAGCTCGGTGTCCAAGTTCTTCACAGAGTTTGCATCTATTCTTGTTACCTTTTTGGGCCCTTTTTGGTTGGCATCTTTCTTTTCATCTTTCTTTCCCTTCTTGCTGCTCCCACCTTTCTCAAACCAAGCCTTGAATCTACTCTGCTTGGGCCAGCCAGCCTTTCTTTTCATCAAAGGAGGACACAAGGAGAACTGAATGTCCACTTCAGGCCACTGAGACTGATCTGTAAGTGCTGGAATTGGTGTTCCATATGCATCCTTGAATTTTGCTACAGAATAATACTCATGCAAATATGGGTGCATATTTAGCTTGTGTTTGGAGGCCAAGAAAAGTATGGCATGCTCACAAGGCTTCCCAGTGTGTTTCCACTCAAGGCATGTGCATTCATGCAATTGAGTGTCAACAACATGCCTCCTGCCAGTCTTTGTATCTCTGACTTCAGCACCCCATAATGAGGATTTCTCAACACGCAAATGTGCAAGATTTCTGCTCCTGTTGACCACCTGCTGCACAACATCAGGAAGCTTATCTCCTTGAAGAACATCACCAAGCCTTCTTCTCAATTCCCACAACCTCATGATCATGATCCTGATCTGGTCAACCATGTCATGGACAGGCAAGTCTTTTAACTCCTTCACTTTGTTGTTGAAACTTTCTGCCAAATTATTGTTGATATGATCACATTTGATGGCAGTGTTAAAACCAGACCTATACCATAAAAGAGAATGGTAGGTTTCCAACCATGTACAAAACTTGACCGAAGCACTCCCTCTGCTCAGCATGAGGGAAAACAATCTTCACTGCATTTTCTAAACCTTTACATGCATCTGTGTGCACTGCCAATGGAGAGACTGGCCCTATGCATCTTTTCAACTGCATCATGAACCATGTCCATGATGCCTCTGTCTCAGACTGAAACATGCCAATAGCTACAGGGAACAACCAATTGTGTCCATCTAAAGCATTGCATGCTGCTAGTTGACCATTCCACTTTCCAGTCAAGAAAGATGAGTCTATACTCAAATATGGACGGCAACCTGCTTTGAAGCCATCGATGCAAGGCTTTAAAGCCATGAAGAATTTAGAGAAGAAGACTTTCCCATCAGCTGTTACCTCAGTATCTATCTCCACAACACTACCAGGTGACCTCTTCTCTACTTCTGCTTTGAAGTTATAAAGCATTCGAAAGGTATTTGCCCAATCACCATATAGCTCTTTCATTGCCCTTTGCTTTGCCTTCCACACTGTAGTATAATTCAGCTTAATGGGGTACTGCTTTTCCAAGTCTATTTTCAGTCTCTTTGCAGTGCTGTTTGGTGTTGTGGCTAAAATGGGCTTGACCTTTTCTGCAACCCATAATTGTGATGTCATCTTTGTAACTGTTTGAGAACTTGTAATGCAAGTATGAGGTTTTGGAATTTGATTCACTCTTATTGTCCTTCCATCAGGTTGGCGTCTAGCAGATATATACCACTTGCAAGGCTTGGCACCACCATCATAACCTACGCATTTTGCATAGAACTTCTTTTTATCAGTACACATAGTCTTGGTAGCAAACTCACGTTTGACTGCATATGTCCTGAAACACATCCTGAATTCATCCATGCTTGGAAACAATCTCCCAACTTCAATAACTGGGTCCTCTTTGTCATAAACTGTTACTAGCTCATCATCATGTGCATCATCTACATGAACTGCAGCATTTTCCAACAACTCTAGATCTATATCTGCCTCTTCATCTCTTAAATGGTTGTCACCATCATTTGCAGCTTCATCCCTCTTCTTCTCCTTGTCTCTGTCATCTATAGGAATGCCAAAAAGCTTTGCCATTTCAATGTCATCTATTGGTGCAATGACCAAATCAGTCCGGTCATGTATCTCAACTGAATTTCAATCAACAGTTACAATCCTTTGTGCATTACCATCTGCAGCCTCCCCTTGTGCATTAGCATCATCATCCTCCACTGTTAACACTTCCAACTCAGTAAGTATAGGCATTACTTGCCTTTGTGCAGCCCAATCATCCTCGACCATCTGAGCAGCCAGCTTCGAGGCCACATATCCAACCCTCGAATCAGGTTTCAGATCAATGAGCTCTGCTAAAAACAGAACATTTTTGCTTGTCCAACCGTTTCGCTCATCGATTTCATCAACTATATGTTCCCCTGTCTCAACCATAACATAGTCACATTTGCAATCATCAAATTGTAACAAAGAAACTTCTTGCTCTGGCCCCCAAACCACACTATCCCCAATTTTTTCCACCATTTTCCTTACTGCCTCCTCTCCCATGTTTATTAGCTCTTGGGGATCAACATGTTCTAATTCCACCTCCCATTTAACAACCGTGTCTCTCTCAATGATCTGCGTGCTGCCATCAACTAAAACAGCCCTAGAGGGAAAGAAATTGATGCGAAATTCGAAGGTTTGGCGCGCAACATCGTCTCCCCTGTTTTTGGCGGGCACTGTGAGCTAGCGAAAGCGAACAAAGAGCTCAAACTTAGAGAAATTAAGTGCAGAGATACGGGATATACCGATTAGAAGTCCCCTCTCCATGCTCCATATCGTTCCCCCTCGCCCCGTTTAGCACACCCTCGCCTCCACAATCTAGCATCAATGGGCACGCTCAGATCTCGAATTGAGAAGAATGGGAGAGGAATTAGCTTTCAAATGGCACTCACCACCTTCGTCGTCGAACGAAAGCGCCGCCGCCTAAATTAATTGCCGTGCCGCCGCCGCCGGCGCCGAGAACGATGGGTGAGGTCCGCCGCCGCCATCGGGGAAGCTACAGTCAGTGTGACGCGCGCTCTCGGTCGGAAGCGGTTGGTTTGACTGGCTTGACTGGCTGTCCCAACCAACTGGTTTGGCTTAACCCTAATCTTGGAACAAAGTTAAATGTCTCCTTACGACCGTTTTAAGGCCCGTGTGGCCCTGGGATATTAGCTGCCTCACAACCGTCGCATGCGAGCTATTCTTTTCAACGATGTCGCTTTCCTTCCAATTCCATGTAAAGACGTCGCATAGGAGCTATAAGCCCAAACTTCGAGGTAACCACAGCCCAAACAATACCATACACAATTAATTTCTGCAAATATTACAACGAACTACTCTCGTGACAAAAGTGGGTAGGGCACTCTGGTCAAAATCCAAAAGAATGATCAATGTGGCCATGCATATTGATCCCATTCTTTCTGCTGCTCAGGTCCGGTCAGCATCATTTTTTATGGACTGAGCAGGACACGCTTCAGCATATGGCACCGCTTGCTGACCGGCCTACATCACTCCGTTTAGCTCAAGCGAGTGGTTTCGGTGAAGATAGTCCAACCATTTCTCCTAGCACCGAAGTTGCTCGGCCTTCTCTCCTAGTACTGGCGATGGCCTCAAATTCGGTGCTAGCTCGAAGCTTCTTTGCCTGCATCTTTTTCAAGTACTCCCGATCACGACGCATCTTGATCAAGGAAAAAAATAGCACGCTATTTAATTTAGCGTGCACCCTCTCCAAACGCTATGCAAGTTATAGCGTGCTAATAGCGCGCTATTTTTCAAAATAGCGTTTCGCAAAATAATCAAAAAAATAACATGTATACTAAAAAATAAGGATTTCAGCAGCTAAAAAATTATGAGTACAATAGTTCAGTGTTAATCATGCCCAGCCTCTTACGTAGTCAAGATTCTAAAACTAAAGAGTACAGAGCTAAATTAAACTAAAATTCTAAAACTAGAACTACGGTTGTCACTTACATAGTCAAGATCAAAATCAACAATTAACAGATAAAACCATGAAGTTTACAGGTTACGACTACATCAATTACCACTATATATGTCAAATTAAATTAGCACATGCTAACCTTCCAATTGCAGGTCTAAAATGCTAATGTTTCTCAAATCAAATCTTTTCAAATTTACATACCGTATACTATACACAACTATAGAATACAGATATGATATATATGAGATGAGATGAAAAATATAAATCAGAAAAAGGCTAGAATCAGGAGGAGGTTCTAGTCGCTCTTATGTACCTGGTGGCTGGCTTGTCGATGGCGCGTGCTGCAGCAAGAGGAGTAGAGGAGATGGCTTGCAGGAAAGACCAATATCGGATCAAGCTACATGTCCTGTTAAAGCTTCTGGCCGGGACGTGCCGGCCGGCCGGTCGAAGCTAGAGGAGATTGGGCTGCTCCAAGCTGTCACAGTCGCGTCTCGTGGAGAAGTGGTTACTGAGGTAGTTTTCAATCTGAGGTCGAGTTTACTTAGGTAACAGTTTGGGGTTGTGGGTTGAATGGGTTCGTGACTTTCTAGGCTGTTGTATATTTCTTAAGAAAAAAATAGCGCCGCTACAACGTTACAAGAAATAGCGAGCTTAGCGCCATAGCGAGCAGAACATGCATAGCATAGCGTTTGGTTTTCAAATACGCTATAGCAACGCTAAAACGGAGAAATAGCGCGCTATTTTTTTCCTTGGCGCGCTATTTAATTTAGCGTGGACCCTCTCCAAACGCTATGCAAGTTATAACGTGCTAATAGCGCGTTATTTTTCGAAATAGCGTTTCGCAAAATAATCAAAAAAATAACATGTATACTAAAAAATAAGGATTTCAGCAGCTAAAAAATTATGAGTACAATAGTTCAGTGTTAATCATGCCCAGCCTCTTACGTAGTCAAGATTCTAAAACTAAAGAGTACAGAGCTAAATTAAACTAAAATTCTAAAACTAGAACTACGGTTGTCACTTACATAGTCAAGATCAAAATCAACAATTAACAGATAAAACCATGGAGTTTACAGGTTACGAATACATCAATTACCACTATATATGTCAAATTAAATTAGCACATGCTAACCTTCCAATTGCAGGTCCAAAATGCTAATGTTTCTCAAATCAAATCTTTTCAAATTTACATACCGTATACTATACATAACTATAGAATACAGATATGATATATATGAGATGAGATGAAAAATATAAATCAGAAAAAGACTAGAATCAGGAGGAGGTTCTAGTCGCTCTTATGTACCTGATGGCTGGCTTGTCGATGGCGCGTGCTGCAGCAAGAGGAGTAGAGGAGATGACTTGCAGGAAAGACCTATATCGGATCAAGCTACATGTCCTGTTAAAGCTTCTGGCCGGGACGTGTCGGCCGACCGGTCGGAGCTAGAGGAGATTGAGATGCTCCAAGCTGTCACAGTCGCGTCTCGTGGAGAAGTGGTTACTGAGGTAGTTTTCAATCTGAGGTCGAGTTTACTTAGGTAACAGTTTGGGGTTGTGGGTTGAATGGGTTCGTGACTTTCTAGGCTGTTGTATATTTCTTAAGGAAAAAATAGCGCCGCTACAACGTTACAAGAAATAGCGTCTTTAGCACGCTAATAGCGAGCTTAGCGCCATAGCGAGCAGAACGTGCATAGCATAGCGTTTGGTTTTCAAATACGCTATAGCAACGCTAAAACGGAGAAATAGCGCGCTATTTTTTTCCTTGGCAAGAAAAAAAATAGCGCGCTATTTAATTTAGCGTGGACCCTCTCCAAACGCTATGCAAGTTATAGCGTGCTAATAGCTCGCTATTTTTCAAAATAGCGTTTCGCAAAATAATCAAAAAAATAACATTATACTAAAAAATAAGGATTTCAGCAGCTAAAAAATTATGAGTACAATAGTTCAGTGTTAATCATGCCCAGCCTCTTACGTAGTCAAGATTCTAAAACTAAAGAGTACAGAGCTAAATTAAACTAAAATTCTAAAACTAGAACTACGGTTGTCACTTACATAGTCAAGATCAAAATCAACAATTAACAGATAAAACCATGGAGTTTACAGGTTACGACTACATCAATTACCACTATATATGTCAAATTAAATTAGCACATGCTAACCTTCCAATTGCAGGTCCAAAATGCTAATGTTTCTCAAATCAAATCTTTTCAAATTTACATACCATATACTATACACAACTATAGAATACAGATATGATATATATGAGATGAGATGAAAAATATAAATCAGAAAAAGGCTAGAATCAGGAGGAGGTTCTAGTCGCTCTTATGTACCTGATGGCTGGCTTGTCGATGACGCGTGCTGCAGCAAGAGGAGTAGAGGAGATGGCTTGCAGGAAAGACCAATATCGGATCAAGCTACATGTCCTGTTAAAGCTTCTGGCCGGGACGTGCCGGCCGACCGGTCGGAGCTAGAGGAGATTGGGCTGCTCCAAGCTGTCACAGTCGCGTCTCGTGGAGAAGTGGTTACTGAGGTAGTTTCCAATCTGAGGTCGAGTTTACTTAGGTAACAGTTTGGGGTTGTGGGTTGAATGGGTTCGTGACTTTCTAGGCTGTTGTATATTTCTTAAGGAAAAAATAGCGCCGCTACAACTTTACAAGAAATAGCGTCTTTAGCGTGCTAATAGCGAGCTTAGCGCCATAGCGAGCAGAACGTGCATAGCATAGCGTTTGGTTTTCAAATACGCTATAGTGACGCTAAAACGGAGAAATAGCGCGCTATTTTTTTCCTTGATCAAGAGAGGTGAGACGAGGAAATTTAGAGGTTGCTGGTCCAAATTTATAAATAGGAAAATGGGACATAAGAAATAGAGGTGGTGTTTTGGCTTATAGGTGTAGATGCAAAAATGCACGATAGTACACATCTTAAAATGTCCAAATAATCTGAAAGAAAAATCCGTGTATATATCCAAACATTCTATATTCGCATATCAAGTTTGGTAGTTATATTGGAGCATAGAAATTGTTTTTTACAAAAGCCACAAAAAATGATTTTTCGGCCTAAACTTTGTGGCGAACATAGAAAGTCTAAATGTACATGCGATTTTTTTAAAAAAAAATATGACATCTTGAATTGTGATTTTACAGAATGTGTGTATCTACACCTAGGAGAAAAGGTTGATTTCCCCATAAGAAGGGGCGGAGCCAGTATTTGAACATGAGGAGGGCGAAGATTTTTCTTAGACTGGGATAATACATCTCATATATCAAGTCAATATTCCTACATCAATTCATATCAATATAAATGCTTGCCTTTTCCACCACACAAAAACAATTTTTTATAGATTAAGTTTAGAACAAAAATGGCTTGTAAAAAATCCACAGTGTGTTAGTTTTTTTCTCCAACATAATAGGTGCATAGAAGATTAGATAAACACATCCAAATAGTAAACAAATGCATTTTCATATATGCAAGTAATTAACCAGACTAATAACTTGTAATCCATATGAGAGACGACAAAAGGCTACTAGTACTAGTCTGTGTATACCTACCTTCAGATTTGAGTGTGGTGCTCCATGGATTTGATGCCGCGACACCATGGTAGGAACTAATATAGGATTATGAGAGCCGGCACCATGGGTTGGCGGCGGCGACCTTTTAGTCATCTCATGGGTAGATGGAGAGGTAGTTTGATCGGGAACGAAGGATTTAACGCCTTCGCTAATAGATTTTTTTTGACATGGAACACTCGTATTTTATTAATACACGGCAATATCGCCGGTCACCAGATGGGTTACAGAATTAGGGTGTGGTTCATTAGTAAGTTCAAACATAGTGTGTGTCCTTCAAGAACTAGAGTTTTCAACTCAATGATCTAAGTGGTTCATTAGTCCAATCGATAATCTATACATGAAACTCCTCGTCAACAATGTTAGAATAACACAATACAGAGGCATAGTTGCACTTTATAACTTTTAAATTAATATAAAGGTTTTATTTATCCCAATGAATACGCCATATGCACCCAACACCTGAAAGGTATCATTATTATGAAGTTCAAGAAAAAAGAGCACATTTGCTCGCAAAGAACATAAATAAAAATAGCAACAAGGAATTCAAACATATCGTTATTGCCAACATATATGCTAGGTAAAGTGCTTCATAACAACTAATTCCAAGTGCTTGTTCCCCAAGATCATGTGTTATCGGTACTTCCGTATTTGAAATGGTGACATTGATCGAAGGAGGTTCAAACATAAAAAAGATAACCTCCTTCCTATTGGGCGTTGTCCGACGAAAGAACAACAATAGAAATTTTGTCTGCTCCAACTCTGGCGATGCTCCGACCAAGATCCAATACTTAGGTTAAGGGCCACATATCTTACCCACACACGCGAGAATGTGGAAGCTTGATGCAGCGCATCAGGGAGCGTCGTCCTTGTACAATGTGTCTCCCTCGACCGTCTCCAATGAGGTCATCCCCGATGCTGACTTCCCCTTGATGACTCCGGTACTCAATCACCTATTGTCCCCATGCACCCCAAGTGTAGTGCATTTACTGGCTCACACAAGCGCAAGGTGGAGCGGTGACGGCGAGGTGCTACCCTAGGTTTTTCTCCCCTCAGGACAAAAGAACTGGTGGGGTAATATGAATTTTGGGAAGGGCACACCTTTGTAGCTGCCATCTTCCCTTTCTTTACATAGGGAGTAGGTGACGGGACACCGGGGTCACCGTGAGTCGAGAAACCTAACCCTAGTCAAAGTGGGTCTATTCCATCGACATGTGTCCCTATCCATGCAAGTCCACTTATTGGCTTCTGTAAGTCTCCACTTCTCCAATCCATTACTGGAGGTTGTGATGCTATTCGTAGTTTGGGACAATGAACCTAGATTTGATTTAACCTGCTCTTACTACTGGCTGTAGTAGACAGTTCCTGTGATTTGCATTGGGGTGGTGAATCAATCTTTGTCACTGAGAAAAACTAGCAAGGTATGATTCCTCGAAACCTTTACTAGGAGAATGATTTAAATTAGTTTCCATGGCTTGCAACTATGCCCATAGCTTGTTAGTGTAGATGGTGTGGCTCAGTGCTTGTATGGCTCTATACATGTGGAACCGAGTCCTTGATTATGTGATATGTTTATCTGAATATTTACATGTGTGATAGTGAAGTACTACTAAAAATTAATGACTCCTAAATAAACAACTAGGAAAATGATTTGAAACCTTTCTTGGTTGCTTGCTGATGATCTCATAACATGCTATTTTGGATGATGATCTTGTGTAGATAAAGAAAATAGCTTATATTATTTATGGTTTGCTATTGTGTTGCCTCCATTTGGATTGCACATAGTAGTAAACCTTCATAGCATGATCTTCTATCATCTGACACTGACCTAGCTGGATGAAATCATCATCTGTGATGATCTTTTGATGGAAATAAATTTTGGATTAGCCCTTCCTATGATGCAAAGGCCAAGGCTTAGATTTCTCCATAAGAACATATATCTATTTTGTTTTTATAGCTCACTAATGAGGCTAACATACCATGTGTATGCAAATTTTAGGGTTTTTCCTCTTTTTAAAATATATTTCTCTACTAAAGCTGATATGAACAGTTGTTATGCTATGATATTAGTGTTAAACCTATTGTTGCAGAGTAGACAACTCTAGTTGGGATGGTGTGGATATTGATCAACTACTGATGTAGGCTTCTTTTCTTCCGTTCCTTCTCCTCCTAGCTAACCTGCTCCTCATGTGGCTTCTAGTCAGCTACTCCTAGGGATGAACTTGATGATGCTCTGTTGTGCTTCTGCGGCCTCCTTCTTCCTAGAGTTACTTCCTGCTCCACCTGGATGAAATTAATGAGCTCTTACTTGATCTACTTGTAACTTTCTTCCTCCTCCTTTATATTGTATTGACCTGTTTCCTCGACTTCTCTAAGTAATCATGATGACTATGGTGATGTTGGCTTCTAGTTTTGAATATTGGGTGATAAATTGGGAAGAACTACTAAGAACAAAGGTAGTCTTGTTAGTATGATGTTGAAGTAGATCCGTGGGATTGCCAATTCGAATTCCTTGCACTCGACCTATGATGCAAAAGGTTGAGGCATAGTTCTAATAAGAACGGATTCAATTATGGCCCCTTTTGTCAATACTCAATGAAAAATTCAGCATAGCACCTCTATGCTATATCTGAGAGTAATCATAACCCCCAACATTACTATTTTTGTTTTCTTTGTTCTTTGTTTGATTTTATAGGGATTAGAATAATAATAATAATAATAAGAAGAAGAATAATAGAAGATCATGAACACGAAAGTAGATAGAAATCTAGTTTTGTTTTTTCTTATCTTTTTGTAACTAGACATGTATAGGTATAGGGGGAGGAAGAGCAGAGGGAGGAGAGAGCAGAGAGGAGATGGGAGTGGCAGAATTACTTATCGATCTGATGGCCTGATGCATGGAGTAGCAAATGGTGACCATATTGGATCCGAGATGGTGCTCTGCAACTCGAAGGAGCTTGTGGATATTGGAGTTCTAGGCGAGCTAAAGCTAGCAGGAAAGGGGGTGGAGGGTGCACCTGTAAACTGGCAAGGAAACATGGTCAAGAAACCTCGTACTCGACCTTGTTCTTGGCCATCCTTGTCCTCCCCTATAGCAGGATGAAATGGATTTGCAAGTCGGTGTCTTGGTTAGCAAGATCCAACCTTGAGCGTGTCTCCACAGACGGCATCAGTGCGGGGCGCTAGGTGGCGGGGGAACAAGGCGGTGACATTGCAGTGGGGGAAGCGGCGGTGGGGGGTGGGGGTGGGGGAAGGGCAGAGCAACGGTGTTGGGCGGCCATCAGGAGACCAGATGAGTGAGCGACGAAGCGAGCAAGGTGAGCGAGGATGATGATGAGGAGCTCGAATTTGGTCGGACATATCTGCAAGGGGTTTTCTACAAAATCGACACCACGTCTAGTAATTCGGACCGCAGGGAGTAGTATTTCTTTCTCACCATGATATGCACGGCGGCACCATGCGCAAAGATTTTATACTGTGTATATGCGGTCCTTGTACAGTAATACCCGGAGATTTTCTTTTTGTCAAAAAGTGAATATCCTAGATTGAGGTGCGAAGTCTTAACCCTAAAGTGAGATGGGCCCCTCTCACCGCTGTGCTCGGGCTGGCGAGCCGTCGGCGGACCTGTTGGGCTACCTGCCACCGTCGTTGCTCGACGACATCCTCGGACGCATCGACTTCCGTGACGCCGTCGCACCTCTGTGCTCCCTTGCGCCTGGCACTCTACCGGTGGGCCAGAGGTCGGCCCACCCCCTTTCGCTCACTCTCCTTCCTCGACAACCCTGGCACGCCCCCGGTGGCTGTCGACAGCATTCTCTTTCGCTACCCCGTCCACATCTCGCATAACTCCTTCCATCTTAGCAAGCACTCTATTGGTCACGCCGCTGACTGCCTCATCGCCCTGTGCAACCGTGGCATAAAGCCCATCAACCTCCAATGCTCCTAATCCCTTCATATCGTGTCCTATCCCGGCTTATCCCTTCACTCCACTATATTCCTATGTACCCAACTCGTGTACCTAGAGCTGCAGCAATGCTACATACCACCTCTCCCCATGGGATTCACTGGTTTCCCCATGCTCAAGGAGCTCAAACTCAACCTTGTCGAATTCCCCGACAGCTGCGGTGGCCGCGTGGGCGGCGCGGCGGCGGGCCATGGGAGCTCTGGTCTGCGGCCATCGGTGTTCGTCCTCGAGCCCCGCGTCAGTGTCGGTCGGCGTCCCCCTCTTCGTGGAGTCCTGGCGGCGCCTACGGTGCTCTTTGGCGGTGCGTCTTCGGCGGCAGGCTGGTGCTGCCCTGTATCTCTTCTCCGCGTGGTGCGGTTGGTGGCGACCGTGGTCGTGGGGCTCTCCGGTCTGGTATGTTGGTGGTGGTGGCTGCTGTGTGGCGTTTGGCACTGCTGGCGTGCGAGGTGGAGGATGGTGGTGGATGTGGTCTTCGTTCCTGCCTGCGGCGACAGCTGCCCGGGTTCGCTCTGGTTGCTTCAGCAGCTATCTAACGGGCAGAGGTGATGATTTGTACGGCGGATTTTGTCGCAGCGACGGGGAGCCTAGGTGTGGCGGTGTGCAGGTGGCCGGGTCCAGCTGCCTAGTCTGATGGCTTTGAAGGTGGACGTGCGGGATGGTGATGGTGGACTGGCCGGCCTCGAGTGGCGGGTGTGAGGTTGTGACTCTCTGTCGGGCGAAAGTCTTTTTCTGGGTGTGGCTGGAGCCGACGGCGGCGACGCCTTTTGGCGCCGTTTCCTCCTTGGAGGCGTTGTTGTGGTGGTGTTCTTGCGCCTCCGCCCGGGTTCTCCGAGGGAAACCTTGATCCCACGTGGGATAGGGCAAGCACGACATTTTCTTGTGTCATTTGGCCTCCTGGGTCCTCGCCTTGGATGCTCCGTCGGCCGGAGGGACTAGCTGAGCAAGTTGGTTGTTGGCGTCAACGTGCTGTTGGGCTTCCTAGACTCGGCGGTCTGGCAGACATGACTGCGATTTGGTGTGCTCCAGGTGAAAACCCTGCTCTGGCCACGGCCGATGCCGGTGATGGCGGCGCTCTTGGTCGTCGCTCCCCTCGTTGGATGCATCACTGTGGAGGCCCTTTCCTGCATGTCTTGGTGTTCGGTTGTCTGTCTTGTCGGTTTTGTCCTTGGCCTGTTTTCGGCTAGGTGGTGCGCGGCCCCGAGGGTCGGCGTGGTTGTCGGAGCGGCGACTCAGAGTCTTTGCCTCCGCCTTGTTGAGTTTTGAGGTGTTTTGGGTGTCGGCCTTGGCCACTTGGGTGGCTAGGCCATCGGCTCGTGTGGTGCGCGGCATCGGGGTCGGTGTGTGGTGTTGTGTTGTATCGGTTTTCGGCTGGTTTTCCTCATAAACTGGCCATCTCTCTTCTACTATATCAATGAATGGTAAGCCTCTTGCCTAGTTTAAAAAAAAAATCCCCGACAATGGGGAGAGCCAACTGGAGGCGATTCTTGTCGCTCACCCTTTCTTATACCTTGAATCTTTCCTATTTGAATTTCTATGGCGATCAATAATATGCAACCGTCTGGGTGATTTAGGGACCCAATCTCCAGAGCCTTACGATAAATTGTCATGATGACTACTATTGGTAAATTGGGTAGCTGCCATGCCTTGTTGAAGCCGCCATCAATGTGGGAAACTATGTGAGTTGCAGAATTCATTGCCAGATTTGTGCAAGTAATTAGGACGCTGCCCCTCTATACGTGCTACATGTTGGTTGTTCTGAGCTGCTTTTTTTGTTTATTGATGGAGTTGGTCCACACTTCGAGGGAGTTAGTGTAGGGGTTCATAGCATGGAAAACAAAAAATTCTACTGCATGCACACAAACAAACCAAGATCTATCTACTAGATTGTACCAACGAGTCGATAGAAGCACTCACCCTCGAAGATTCCAAAACGGTTAACGAGAGCAGATTCTCGTGGATGATGTAGTCGTACACTTGCCGATCTCAAGATCGCGTAGATGATCCTTCCGGCGCTGCGTTCCGGCAGCGCTTCCGCAGTCGGTCACACGTTCAGTACTCGATGAAGACCTTCCTCTCCCTTGTTCCAGCAGGCAGCGGAGGTTGTAGTTCTCTCTTCGTGATTCCGGCAGCACGACGGCGTGGTGTCGAAAGTAGAGGGAAGATCCCGCAGGGATTTGCCTAAGCCGGTGCAAGTTATGGTGGATTAGGGTTTCCCGAAGATCTAGGGTTTAGATGACCGGGAGGAGGAGGAGGTGTCCGCGGCGGCTAGTGCGGCGGCGGCGGGGCTGCGGCGACGGCAGCGGCGCATGCGGGGAGAGGGGCTAGGGCTTGTGTGTTTTGGGGCAGCCCTCCCCCTCTATTTATAAGAGGGGGGCAGCCTTGGGAGGGGTGGGTTTGAATTCAAACCCAAACCCAAGTTGGATTGAGAGAAGGACTTGCTTCTTCTCCCACTAGAAAACTATTGTTCCAGTTTGACTTTTCAAACTTCCCATTTGACTTTCAATTTAGAGCTTTAAATCTCTCTTGCAAATGCACACACCAAGTGACCTAGGATATGATCCAATCATTCCACTTACCCATGACACATTCATGGACCATTCTCCTTCCGTACCAGTGAACCTTCTAGACCCTTCTAGAACCTCTCCGATGAAATCATCGGAAACTTTCCCGAACTCCGGAATCGGACTTTCCTTATATGAATCTTATTCTCTGGACCACTCCGGATCTCCTCGTGATATCCCGGATCTCATCCGAGACTCCGAACAACATTCGGTATCCCTTATTAACATTCCATATCTAGTAAACAACATTGAATCCTTAAGTGTGTCTTCCTACGGTTCGTGAATTATGCGGACATGATCGAGACACTTCTCCGATCAATAACCAATAGAGGAATCTGGAAATTCATATGGCTCCCACATATTTCAACGATTACTTTGCGATCGAATGAACCACTTACATACGATACCAATTTCCTTTGTCTCACGATAGTTTACTTATCCGAGCTTTTGATCGTCGGTATCTCTGCATACCTAGTTCAACCTCGTTACCGATAAGTACTCTTTTCTTGTTCCCGTGATATGTGATCCCTTGTGAGTCAGTCACATGCTTGCAAGCTAATTGGATGATATTCCACCAAGAGGGCCCAGAGTATATCTATCCGTCATATGGATGGACAAATCCCACTCTTGATCCATGTGCCTCAACCCATACTTTCCGAACACTCAATGCCACCTTTATAGCCACCCAGTTACGGTGTGGTGTTTGATGTCATTAAAGCATCCTTCTGGTGATGGTGATTAGCATGATCTCATGGTCGAAGGAATTAGGTTATTATGTATCAGAAAGCTTATAGAAAACGAACTATTGAAATGACTTGATATTTATGCTACGCTTATCTATAGGAGTATGTCCATCATACCATTCTCCTAATGATACGATCTCGTTGTTAACAACATCTCAATGTTCATGATCGAGAAACCATGATCATCTATTAACCAACAAGCTAGTATTATTAAAAAGGCTTTACTAGGAACTCTAATTTAGTTTACAAATCACACAAGTATTAATGTTTCTGGTTAATACTGTTATAGCATGAATGTAAACATTTATCATAAACACAAAGATATAATAATAACCACTTTTATTATTGCCTCTAGGGCATATCTCCAACAGTTAGAACCTGTCTAACACTTTTAACCTGCTAAATTATATTTACGACTGGATTCCTTTGTTATAGAAACATATACTCTGTGCTTACATATGCTAAAAATGGTTATCATAGTTACAGTAGACAGTAACCTTCTGTAGCAAACTAAAAAGTGTCAAATTGTGAATAGTTTAGAACTTTAGATCCACATTTTCATTGAGATTCACATGCTTAATAATTCTTTCTTTTACTGCTCGTTGGAGGTGGTCTTGTGGAAACACTTCCATGTACCTTTGACAACTAAAAAGAGTTTAACCATCTAGACATACTTCTATGAGATGCCTGCCATGGTGTCTCCTAATCTACAAGAACATGAAATTAAGGTAAATAAGAACGCTATTTTTTTAAATAATATATTTTTTAATCAATTTCGAAAATAATACTCAAAACTAAACATTTCCAAATATAGCATTCGCTCGGTGACGCGCGGATTGAAAGGTCCCTGTCAGCTCTGGCGGGACCAAAAGGCCCCTATCAACTCGGGGGAGACCAAAAGGCCTGTCGGCCGACTACGACTGCGTGTCAGAGATCCAGTCGGCTCGGCCGGAGAAGACTAGTTCTAGCCTAGGCCAACCTTCATTGATCATGCAGATCGTAGTATGTGAGCTGGTTTAGGGCTATTCCGTGCCTAATCTTCTGCCTCTACCACTTCCCGCCATTTTTCCTGGCTACTTCTTTCGTCGTTTCTTTTTTCACTCTATAAAACCCTCCCCTCCCTCAGATTTGTAAGCACACAAGCTTTTTCCTCTCCTACAAATGCCTAATTATCCTTCCGATCGTAGGTTTGAGTAGTGGGAGTCTTGTAAAACCTTTTACGTTTGGCCAGAGAGTTTTTGATAGACGAAGCTCTAGTTACATGGGACACTTTCATTAGTAGTGACGTCCTCCTCAATGAGTTGGCTGAGAGATTATTTAGGTTTAGCCACCTTAAGAGGACTCCTGAGGAAATTCGCAAAGAACTTCTCAGAATAAATGCATTGTGGGAAGAGTTAAAGCTTCGGACCACCAGGCCGATAGAGTATTGGGTAGAAAACACTTGGTACTGGTTACAGACCTGAGGAAGAAGACACAGATGGTATCTTCATGCCCCCTATCGAAAATAAGGCTTGAGCAGCCTAAGAGAAGACAAGAGCATAGAAGGAAATAGCAAAGAAGGACAAAGCAAGGAAGGACAAGGGAGCGCCATCATCGACGAGGAAGGGAAAGGGCGAGGCATCGTCGTAGTATGGTTATCAAAGTTTAATTTGGATCTCGTTTGTATCCTAATTATCTGGTGTAGTTGTTTGTTAGTGATTGTATCTTAATGCTCCCTTGTAGTTCATGTTTGTATCTTAATTATCTATTGTAGTCATGTGTCTTGGTTGCACGGAGTCAATTATTATTAGTAACCCATCTCTCGCATACATAGCTAGATGTCTCTCACATGGATAGATACATGTCTCATACATACATAGATATACGTCACTGGTGGAAAAAGGGCCTCTAGTCCCGGGCCGCAACTGGCTCTAGTCCCGGTTTTGGGCCCGGGACTGCGAAAACGGGACTAGAGGCCCCACCTCTAGTCCCGGCTCGCTACGGCCCGCGACTAATAACAGCAACGTGGCTGTTTCAGCGCCGCGCGGGGCGGAAACCCTCTAGTCCCGGGCCGTAACACCACCCGGGACTATAAGGTTTCCTGCCGCGGCAGAGAATTGTGTGTTTCTCTGCCGCGGCAGAGATTGTGTTTTATCTTTTTTTTGCCATTTCGTTCCTTTTTCGTTTTATGTTTCACTATAATTCAAACATATATTCCAGTATACATATTATACGCTATTACATACACACTACACGACGATGCATTTATATAATTAATCGATCCCTTGCAAGCATACATATAATCAATCATATCAAAAGGAAGAAATGTTTTAAAATTACATGGTCATTGATGAATATATATATCACATCAGCTACATGGAGATGACTAAGGCAAATCGAGTTCCACGTCATCCGCATAATGCTCTCCATGTATATCAAGGACTTCCTTCATCATAAATCCCGCCAGCTCCTCTTGAATTGCTCTTATGCATTGGTCTGGCTCTAGTTTCTCCCGCAAATCATAAATATAATGTGAGTCAACTTTCCGCTCACTGGTCAACTCGCGGATGTACTCGCAGACGTAGTATCCACATAAATGAGTTCCCGGTGGCTGCTGTAAACTCTTCGTCATTTTATAAGTTAGCTCCTCTTTGAATGGACCTGGTATTTTCTGTCTAAACCATGTCTAACACCTGCTCGGCAAAGAAAATGAACAAAGGAGTTATTAGTTACTTGATATTAGGAAATGAATGAAAGAGGACAATATAATGTGATAATGATTGAAATTACTTATGGAGCATTGTTTTCATGTCGCTCCACTGCTCTTGGTCCCAACTTAATGAGTCGTGGACTTCAACTAGGGACTTGTCAACTTGAATGTTTAGCAAGATCTAGTGAAATCTACGGACATTTACATAAGCATACATCCATAGCTCATCCAGTAAGCAAAAATAAAATGTGTACAATATATAAACACTCACTTGAAGTTATAAGAAAATAGTATTTCCATAACAAAATTATTCTCGGTTAAGAACCTGCACAGGTGTTCCTCCACGTCCTTGGGGTGATTCTTTAACGTATATTCATTAATGATATATGGGTCAATGAACCCAACGTCGTATCTTCTAGCTCTTTTGCATTCAAGCATCTTCATTCTGCAGAATATAATATTATCATACAAAAGGATATATAGTTAGGATAATATATTAAATGCAATGAACGAGCTAAAGCTACAAACTTAATTATAGAAATAAATAACTTATAGCAACCAATGATAGATTTGTCGAGGGCACACTGGTTGTATAACTGAAACAGTTCGGTCATTTGAACCTGTATCGAGTATGGTTTGAAGTGATGCTCCATTCTAACGTCCACCGGAAACCAATCTTTCTGATGCTTTTTTCTGCTTGCAACATGTACTATTCATGCTGATTTCGCATATGTGTGGATAGACGCGCGAGCTCCTCATTACTGACTAGAGGCTCCCCTTGGAAATACTGTCGTACTATCTGAACCACTGGCGTATCTTCATAGCCTAAATATTGACCAAGAGACATATTTGCTTCGTTAGCAAGTGCTTTGGCCTGCGATACAGTGATTCCCATAAGTGCAGCATTATTACGGGCTCTAGGGTCCATTATTTGCATGTCCATATCCATTTTAGCTCTGAAGGCCTTGTCGAGGTCTGAAATGACTTTGAGCGAGGCGACCGATTGATTCTTCTGTACTCCGAGCTGGGCAACTTGCTTCCCGCTTTTTGCACTTATGATTTTTTTCTTCTGTGCTTGCTTAATAATCTCCCGGTCATAGTCTGATTCCAGATTCATCGATATCTGGGATGGTTGCTCAAGAAAGGACTTAGCCCACTTTTTGGTTTTTTCATTATATACCGGCTTTGACTCAAGCTTTTTGGGTGCAAATGCGCCTTAACTTGGGCAGCCACATCCGCGTTAGTTTCCTCATCGGTCTTGTCATAAGGTCTCTTTGGAAGAGCCGGCGGGATATCGACTATCTTCGGCGTTTGACCTTTCTTCGATGTGGGGCGTGGAGGACCGTCGAACTTCCGTTTCTTCGATGAGGTAGTAGTATTGCACGGAGGCGGAGGCGGAGATCGAGTTGGTGTACTCCTGCTGCGGCGATCGTCAGCGGGGCGGGGTGGACTTGGAGGTTGGTGATAATCTGGTTGGGGTGGACTTGGAGGTTGACGATATTCGATGCGGGGTGGACTTGGATTCCTTGGAGTTGGTGGCCTTGGCGCCGAGCCTGGAAACTTGATGTACTTCTTATTCCATAGAATGATGTTGCGCTTGACATCTCCTAGTTTCGTAAGGCCTTCAGGCGTAGCGATTTCAACCTCTAGGTCCGCAAAATCCTCCACTATGTCATCCACCGTGACACGAGCATAGCCTGGTGGAATCGGAAGTGAATGGTGGAGTGCTCCAGGTAGACAAGGTAAAGTAGTGCCGATCGCCACCTTGAAGGACAGGTTGTTCATTGGCTGATGTAGCTCATATTGTGCCATCTCTCTAACATCATCCACGAGGTAGTGAGGAGCCGGTGCATCATCCAGCAGTGCTTGATCATTAGCCCGGACCTCCGTGGAAGCCATGCTGCTTCTCCGTTGGCTAAGATCCAATGCAGGATCATCAGACCGCGGGTGAGTTGACGATGGCGGCCTTTGGCTAATTTCATGCATGAGGTTCTTCAGATCAGCTAGGTCATGCTCTACCCTAGAGATCCGGTCTGCCTCCCGGTCCTTCTTTCTCTGACGGCTTCTGTAATTGGCATCGTACTGAGCAAACCCTTTCTTCCACGAGACACCGGCGCCTTTGCCTCGTGTTCGTCCTCCCTTTTCAGGATTCCCTAGGGCGCGTGTCAGCTCGTTGTTCTCTCTCTCGGGACGGAACAATCCCAATTGAGCATCGTTCATTGCTTTAATAAGGTCTTGGGAGGGTTTTAGAATTTTCTCATGAAATAATGTCTTCCCTGTTTCTGGGTCCAAGGATCCCCCGTGCCCGTACCACCAGTGCTTTGACCTCTCGGGCCATCCATCTGTACCAGGAGTGACGCCTCTAGCCCTCAT
The DNA here is from genome assembly GCA_916181665.1 of Avena sativa. NCBI lineage: Eukaryota > Viridiplantae > Streptophyta > Magnoliopsida > Poales > Poaceae > Avena > Avena sativa. The sequence goes on along the minus strand of OV702297.1, from coordinate 385,164,584 downwards.
TTCCTTCTCCATAGTTTCCCACTTAGGGACGGCACTCTTGTAGCCACTTGTCCCCATTTTATGATGGTATTTCTTGTTGGCTGCATTTAATGCGTTCTTTGCCGACTTTGCCTTTGCTTTATCAAATTGCTTCTACTGTACAAAATCGGGCCACTATTCTCTCAATTTCTCGTTTATTCCTTTGAAGTCTGGAGTTTTCTTTTTCGCGACATATTTCACGTATAAACTTTTCTTGTGGTTCCGGTACAGTTCAACCATCTTGCTTAGTGCCCATCCTTAACTTTCGCTCTATTTTCAAGCCCACCCGGCCTTGGGGTAATACCATCTACCTCAAATTCCTCATACTCTGGAGGTAGTATGAAATGCGCTATGAGATTCTGCCAAAGGTCATCTTTGGCATCATCGGTGACATAGCTATTGGATTCTTCACCGGGTTTCTTTGACTTGTTCCATTCTTGGATGGTGATCAGCAGGTTGTCCCTAACAAGCACCCCGCATTGATTTATAAACATCCTCCGGTGCTTCTCTAGAGCAATCGGTTCACCATCATCATCTATTTCTTCGATGGTGAATCTCTGATTACCATCCAACTTTTTGTTCGGCCCTCGTTTCGTTCGAGCTGTCGATTGCTTCGATCCGGTTGGCTAAAAGAAGAAGAGAGAGTGATTAATATATATCTAGATCAGTTAATGAATAGAGGTAACACGAGACTTTATATATATATATATATGTACCTCGCCGGATCCTGTCGAGGGGCCATCATTATTGTTGTTATTTGTTTGCCCTTCGTCCATCTAGTCTTCCCCTTGGTACATTAGGTTTTCCTCTAGTCCATCACTGGATGGATTCAGATATGAGGATATCTCTTCCTCGAGCAAAATATCTTCGCTGATAGTAATATTAAGAGGAATTTCACCTATTATCATGCCCTGAGGAAAACCTTCACCGATGCGACCAGGATCTTCGAATGGATCCATGACTTAATTATCTATAACAAAAAGAGAGTTAAACAGGTTAGAAAAAACAATAATCCTAATAACTAAAACAATATAATCCTAATATTATTTGTGCTAAAACAATAATCATAATAACTAAAACAAAAAAATAACCCTAATAAAAAATAAATAAAACATTATAATCCTAATAAATAAAACAAAAAATAACTAAAACAATAATCCTAATCCTAATTCTAATAATTTAATTAAAACAATAATCCTAATACTAAAACAAAAAACCCTAATATAAAAAACTATAGAAAAAAACTATAACAAAAAACCCTAATAAACCTAATTATAATAATCCTAATACTAATCCTAATAACTAAATCTTAATTATAATAATCCTAATTATAATCCTAAATATAATAATCCTAACTATAAAAAACTATAGAAAAAACTATAACAAAAACCCTAATAATCCTAATTATAAAACTAATTATAACAATCCTAATAATCTTAATTATAATCCTAATTATAATAAACCTAACTATAAAAAACTATAAAAAACTATACAAAAAACTATCACAAAAAACTATAAAAAAACCACCCGCGCGGCCTCTCGATCGAGCTCACCAACGAGGGGCGGCGAGGCGGCACGGCGACAGCGAGGCGGCGGCGCGCGGAGAGGCGGCCGGCGTCGTGCGGTGGCGAGGCAGAAAAATGCATCGGCGCGGAGCGGCGGTGGCGGAGCGGCACGGCGGCGGCAGAGCGGAGTGGCACGGCGGCGGCAGACGGCACCTCCCCTGCGTCGTCTTCGATGCGCGTCTGTGTGCTTCGTCTTTGCTGCGTCGAGGAATGCCAAGTGCTGGGCAGCACCTGCCCTGGCGCGCAGAATATAAAGGGTCAACCCTTTAGTCCCGGGCTAAGCCACGGGACGGGACTAAAGAGTCTTTAGTCCCAGGTCGTGGCTTAACCCGCGACTAAAGACCCCCCCTTTAGTCGCGAGTTAAGCCACGCCCGGGGCTAAAGGGTTTTTTCGGCCGCTTCGTTTTCGCACGCGCAGGCACCCTTTAGTCTCGGGTCCAGCCACGACCCGCGACTAATTGTTTTTTTGTAAATTTTCTTTTTTTAATTCAAAACTAATATAAAAACTTTGGAAAATCATATCTTTTATGGTAATAATCCAAATAAAACAAATAATATGTCTATTATTATCAGAAAAATATAAATAATATTAATATAATATCCATTTATCTATTTGCATCATTTATAAATTATTTCATTTGTAAATTTTCTTTTTTAAATTCAAATCAAATATAAAAACTTTGGAAAATCATATCTTTTATTGTAATAATCCAAATAAAACAAATAATATGTCTATTATTATTAGAAAAATATAAAGAATCTTAATATAATGTCCATTTATCTGTTTGCATCATTTATAAATTATTTCATTTGTAAATTTTCTTTTTTTAATTCAAATCAAATATAAAAACTTTGGAATATCATATCTTTTATTGTAATAATCCAAATAAAACAAATAATATGTCTATTATTGTCAGAAAAATATAAAGAATCTTAATATAATATCCATTTATCTGTTTGCATCATTTATAAATTTTCTTTTTTTAATTCAAAACTAATATAAAAACTTTGGAAAATCATATCTTTTATTGTAATAATCCAAATAAAACAAATAATATGTCTATTATTATCTGAAAAATATAAATAATCTTAATATAATATCCATTTATATGTTTGAATCATTTATAAATTATTTCATTTGTAAATTTTCTTTTTTTAATTCAAATCAAATATAAAAACTTTGGAAAATCATATCTTTTATTGTAATAATCCAAATAAAACAAATAATATGTCTATTATTATTAGAAAAATATAAAGAATCTTAATATAATATCCATTTATCTGTTTGCATCATTTATAAATTATTTCATTTGAAAATTTTCTTTTTTTAATTCAAATCAAATATAAAAACTTTGGAAAATCTTATCTTTTATTGTAATAATCCAAATAAAACAAATAATATGTCTATTATTGTTAGAAAAATATAAAGAATCTTAATATAATATCCATTTATCTGTTTGCATCATTTATAAATTATTTCATTTATAAATTTTCTTTTTTAATTCAAATCAAATATAAAAACTTTGGAAAATCATATCTTTTATTGTAATAATCCAAATAAAACAAATAATATGTCTATTATTATCAGAAAGATATAAATAATCTTAATATAATATCAATTTATCTGTTTGCATCATTTATAAATTATTTCATTTGTAAATTTTCTTTTTTTAATTCAAATCAAATATAAAAACTTTGGAAAATCATATCTTTTATTATAAAGAATCTTAATATAATATCCATTTAGTCCCGATTGTAGTCACAAACCGGGACTAAAGATATTTCCCGCCATTGCCCACCGCTTCCTGCCAAGTTTTCCCGCCCTTTCCATTCTACGAGAGCTTTTAGTCCCGGAAGTAGTCACTAACCGGGACTAAAGATATTTCCTGCCATTTCCCAAAGCTTCACACCAAGTTTTCCCGCCCTTTTCCTCTATATTTAGGGCGATCGCACCATGGCTATCCACACATCCACACCTTCCTCTCTTAGAACAATGGACAACGCCTACTGGGCCATTCTGACCCTCGAGGAGACCGAGGCGCTATGCGCCTCCAACTACCCTTGTCCGCCGGGCTACTGTCCGCCCGCCGGCTGGATGCTGAGTGCTGGAGGGGTTCCTGTCCCTCCTGTCCCTCAAGGTTCTGCACGCCAGGCGGCCATCACAAACCACTTCTACCACGAGCTCACGCCGGAGCAGCGTATGGATCCCCAGTGGGATCCCGACAACTATGACACCTGGAATGCCTTCTTCGCTAATAGGCGGGAAAGGGAGCTCGCCAGGTACGAGGGTGATGGCCCGCCCCCGGTGAATCACAACGAAGCCGTCCGTCGTCTGTGGTGGGCGAACAACCAACGGATGGATCCCTAGGGGGCGGCTTTAGTCCTAAGTGTTAGCTAGTCCCGGTTTGTCCCGGTTTTTAATATTAATAAATGTCTTGAGTGTTACCTAATAAATAGAGGGAAATGCCTATAAAGAGAGGGTTCATCTTTAGTCCTGGTTGGAGAAACCAACCGCGACTGAAGGGACTGCGACAGACTAGGCCAGGCAACACTAATAATAGGGGTCAGTGTCAACATTATGTCGTGCGGCTTGTACCTTGTCCCGGATGGTGTCACCAACCAGGACTAAAGATGAACCTTTAGTCCCGGTTGGAGACACCAACCGGGATAAAACATGAGTCAACACTAATAATAGGGGTGAGTGTCGACATTATGCCGAGCTTCTTGTACTATAAATAGGCATCCTTGTGAGTCCAGTCCTCCAGCCAGTTTGAGGCATCTCCAAGATGGTTTTCGAGAGCAGGGACACCACTACGGCCAGTTTCAGGGAGATGCCACCGGAGCCCAGTCCTCCGGCATCTCCGAGAAACTGCTCATAGAGGCACTCCCTAATATGTGAAATTAGTTAGCTCCCAGGCGTATTAATCTAGTTAGAGAAGTTACACGCTGCAAGATGGTTTTCGAGAGGAGGGACACCACTACGGCCAGTTTCAGGGAGATGCCGCCGGAGCCCAGTCCTCCGGCATCTCCGAGAAACTGGTCATAGAGGCACTCCCTAATATGTGACCTCATGTGTTTAGAGATCAGATCTTAATTGTAAGTATGAATCGGGACTAAAGGCCCTCCTTTAGTCCCGGTCCGGCCACAAAACGGGACTAACACACTCAAGATTGTTTGTAGACAACACTATAAAAATGGACACATGGAGCATCTTCACTCATAAAATGTTACAATCATTACATATCATTTCTTCGCGTGTGTTCCTTTCTGATCCCGTCGTATCCATGGAGCATCTTCATTCCTTAACATGATGCTTGGGTCATCCTTCACCGCGAAGGGCGGAATTTCATGAAACTTATCACAATCTTCTGACATGTCTGTCTTGTCCTCCACTGCCACGATGTTTCTTTTTCCTGAAAGAACTACGTGGCGCTTTGGCTCATCGTCTGATGTATTCTTTTTCTTATTTTTTCCTTTTCTAGGTTTGGTAGACATGTCCTTCACATAGAAAACCTGAGCCACATCATTGGCTAGGAAGAATGGTTCGTCTAAGTACCCAAGATTGTTGAGATCCAACGATGTCATTCCGTATTTCTTGTCTACCTCAACCCCTCCTCCTGTCAGCTTGACCCATTTGCACCGAAACAAGGGGACCTTAAAAGTAGGTCCATAGTCAAGTTCCCATATATCCTCTATGTAACCATAATATGTGGTCTTTGACCCATTGTTGTCTGTTGCATCAAAGCGAACACCACTCTTTTGGTTCGTGCTCTTTTTATCTTGGGCTATCGTGTAAAATGTATACCCATTTATCTCGTACCCTTGGAAATTCGATATAGTTGAAGATGGTGACCTAGACAACAAGTCTAGCTGATCTCAAAGAGTGTTGTTTTTTATGAGATGTTGCAACCAACCGCCAAAACTCTTCATGTGTTCATCTCTAATCCAAGAGTCATGCTTTCCAGGGTTGTTGGAGCGTAAGATTTTCTTGTGTTCCTCGATATATGGGGCTGCCAAGATAGAATTCTGTAGAACGGTGTAATGTGCTTCGGTGTAAGAATGTCCTTCCCTACATATTATTGATTTCCTTCCTAGAGTACCCTTTCCACTCAGTCTCCCCTCATACCACGATTGAGGAAGACCAATCGGCTTAAGGTCAGGAACAAAGTCAACACAAAATTCAATGACCTCCTCTGTTCCATAGCCCTTGGAGATGCTTCCTTCTGGCCTAGCACGGTTACGAACATATTTCTTTAAGATTCCCATGAACCTCTCAAAGGGAAACATATTGTGTAGAAATACAGGACCGAGAATGGAAATCTCTTCGACTAGGTGAACCAGCAGGTGTGTCATAATATTGAAGAAGGATGGTGGGAACACCAACTCAAAATTGACAAGAAATTGGACCACATCATTCTGTAACCGTGGTAGATCTTTAGGATTGATTATCTTCTGAGAGATTGGATTGAGAAATGCACATAGCTTCACAATGGGTACTCGAACATTATCTGGTAGAAGCCTCCTCAATGCAATTGGAAGCATTTGCGTCATAATCACGTGGCAATCATGAGACTTTAGGTTTTGGTACTTTTTTCTGCCATATTTATTATTCCCTTTATATTCAACGAGAAGCCAAACGGGACCTTAATACTGCTTAGGCATTCAAAAAATATTTCCTTCTCTTGTTTGGTAAGAGCGTAGCTGGCATGACCTTGAAACCATTCTGGATGCAGGCCATCTGGGTCTTTCATATGTTGATGGTCCTTTCGTGCTTCCGGTGTATCTTTTGTCTTCCCATACATGCCCAAGAAGCCTAGCAGGTTCACGCAAAGATTCTTCGTCACATGCATCACATCGATTGCAGAGCGGACCTCTAAGAATTTCCAATATGGTAGCTCCCAAAATATAGATTTCTTCTTCCACATGGATGTGTGTCCTTCAGCGTCCTTCGGAACAGATTTTCCTCCAAGACCCTTTCCAAAGGTTACCATTTGATCCAAATCTTTGACCATATCAAATATATCAGCACCAGTACGCTCCTTAGGCTTCGTCTGGTGACATGCCAGACCATTGAAATGCTTGCCTTTCTTTCTTAAGGGATGCTTGGCCAAAAGAAATCGACGATGCTCATTGTATACATTCTTCTTACAATGTTCCAAATATATACTTTCAGTCTCATCTAAACAGTGTGTGCATGCATTGTATCCCTTGTTTGACTGTCCTGAAAGGTTACTAAGAGCAGGCCAATCATTGATTTTTACAAAAAGCGATGCTCGGAGGTTAAATTCTTCCTGCTTGTGCTCATCCCACACGCGTATCCTGGGTTTATGCCACAACTGTAAAAGTTCTTCCACTAATCGCCTTAGGTACACATCAATGTCGTTGCCGGGTTGCTTCGGACCTTGGATCAACACTGGCATCATAATGAACTTCCTCTTCATGCACAACCAAGGAGGAAGGTTATAGATGCATAGAGTCACGGGCCAGGTGCTGTGACTGGAGCTCTGCTCCCCAAAGGGATTCATGCCATCTGTACTTAGACCAAACCTTAAACTCCTTGCGTCATCTGCAAAGTCCGGGTACTTTCTATCGATTTTTCTCCATTGCGACCCATCAGCGGGGTGTCTCAACATCCCGTCTGACTTACGTTCCTCTTTATACCATCGCAACAACTTGGCATGCTCTTTGTTTCTGAATAAGCGTTTGAACCGTGGTATTATAGGAGCATACCACATCACCTTCGCAGGAACCCTCTTCCAGGGGGGGGGGGCTCACCCTCAACGTCACCAGGGTCATCTCGTCTAATCTTATACCGAAGTGAAGTGCATACCGGGCATGCATCCAAATTCTCATACTCCTCACCGCGGTAGAGGATGCAGTCATTAGGGCATGCATGTATCTTCTGAACCTCTAAACCTAGAGGGAAGACAACCTTCTTTGCTTCGTACGTACTGGCGGGCAATACGTTATCTTTTGGAACCATGTTCTTCATCATTTTCAGCAACTTTTCAAATGAGGAGTCAGGTATAGCACACTCAGCCTTCCATCGCAGCAATTCCAGTGTGTTGCCCAGCTTTTTCAGACCATTTTCGCAATTTGGGTACAACAACTTTTTGTGATCCTCTAACATGTGATTGAACTTCTCCCTATCCTTTTCAGTTTCACAATCTCTTCGTGCATCGGCAATGGTCTGACCAAGATCATTAGCGGGTTCATCATGTGTCTCTTCTTCATCCTCCCCTTCAGCATCCCCCATGGAAGTATCTCCGTACTCAGGGAAACCATGATAGTTGTCATCCTCCTCCTCTTCTTCATTGTCTTCCATTATAACCCCTCTCTCTCCGTGCTTGGTCCAACAATTATAACTGGGCATGAAGCCGGACTTCAACAGGTGCCTGTGAAGGGTTTTTGAGTCAGAGTAACCCTTCTGATTCCTACATCCATTACATGGACAGAATACAAAACCATTGCGCTTGTTTGCATCAGCAACACGGAAGAATTCATGCACGCCATTAATGAACTCGCCAGAGCGTCGGTCAGTACCGTACATCCATTCTCGGACCATCTGCATTATAGTAAAAGTATATCAAAAACCTTTACACAACATGATAAAATTATTACAAGTTATATTGAGAGCTTCTAGAGCATTAATTTTGAATTTTGAAAAATTTACATGCACCAATTTGTGAATTGGAGAAAACAATCAACATGATAAATGTGGAGTTTTTTTTATTATTGTTCTATCAGTGAAAAACTCGTTCCATTCTAAGCTCTGAAACTCTAACATTACACATTTCAATTTTCAGTAACTATGTGCCTAATCAAAATTTGTTACACATATATATTAAAATCCTTCTAGCTACTTCTAGAGCATGCATGCATTTGATCCATATCTCTATACTTCTAGAGCATTATAGAGCTAAAGTAGAAATAATAGATGAAAGAATGAAGTTCTAACCTTTTAAAGCTTTGGATTTAGGTGTTGCAAACTAAATCTTGACAAATCTTGAGAAAAAAATGGCATGAACTCTCTTGCATCTTTGAGAAAAATGGCCACCATATGCTTTAGGGCAGCAGGACAGGAGGCAGAATATATAGTAGTGGACAACTAGTCCTGGGCCGTGATACGACTCGGGACTAATAGTCCACGAAAGGACCAGCTGGCCTGCTCCAGGTTATTAGTCCCGGGCCGTATTACGGACCGGGACTAATGACCTGGTCCGGCCTGGGACTAGTCACTACGGCCGTTTCTAGCCGTTAGAGGCCTCACGGCCCGGGACTAGTGCTCCCGCTAGTCGCGGGCTGTGCCAGGCTAGGACTGCTGGCCTTGTTCACATCAAACCGAAGATGGTTTTTCCAGTAGTGCGTCTCATACATAGATAGATATCACTGTTGTTAGTCGCGGCGAGGTTGCAGAGAGGGAGGTGTACTCCAGACAAACCTATGGGGTTACCCCACGTTAAGAGGAGGAAGCCGTGACCCGTAATCGTGGTATTGTGTATCCTGTGTGGGCTGCAGCAGTGGAGTCTGAAACATACCGAACCAGTCAACATGATCATGCTGTGTCTGCTGAACTTCTGACTCCTCACTTGCCCATGAGTCTGAGGACATGCTCGGATGTCCATCGGTTCCTGCACGCAAAAAAATTTAGTAAAAAAGTATTGCATGATATATGGAACAAAGTAGATAGGACAATGTTTACCCTCTGCCTGTTGTGGTCGTAGCCGTAGTTCATCAAAGGAACATGCTGCTGCTGGCACTGGTTGAAAGAAGCCTACTGACACTGGTCGAAAGAAGGATGCTGCCATGCCGAACCTCCAGCTTGATGTGGAGGTGGTCCTCTCGGCGTCTCGTGCTACTGCCACGCCGAACCTCCATCCTGATATGGAGGTGGTTCTCTGAGTGGCTCTTGTTGCTGCGACGCCAAACCTCCAGCCTGATGTGGAGATGGTGCTCTCGGCGTCGCCTTATCTATACGTGAGGAAGAGGCTCGTGTTGGCGTGGCGGGGGTGGAGGGGTTACCTGTGTACCGGGGGCTGCTGCCCCGTGGAGCGACGTGGGGGGCGCTGCTGTGTGGAGGGACGAGAGTGGAGCTGTGATGCTCAGTGTTGAACAACGTCTGAAACGTCTGTGCATGCACTAGTAGAAAACAGTCTATCCATTCACGCACCCCAATAGCATTAGTCCCGGTTGCGCCACGAACCGGGACTAATGCTTGCACGCGTCCCGTTTCGAGCCGGCACGATGGCCGGAGGCATGCGTCCCGGTTGGTAGGGGTGCATGCGTCCCGGTTTGTAACACAAACTGGAACTAAAGTGTGGGCGCCAGCCACGTGGCCTGCCACACACCTTTAGTCCCGGTTTGTGTTACAAACCGGGACGTATGAGCCCGCCCTCTATAAATACGACGCTCCAGCCCTCTGCCTCCCTTCTGTTTTTTCTTGGTGGATGGTGTGAGAGGTGTGCTAGTTTATTTTTTTCCTATGCATGCATTCAAGGTGTTTGATGAAATGTTTGAGTGAATGATCCCGTTCAATTTCTCATAGAACAAAAATATAGGGGTGCCCGAGACGCACTTGAGCTTTCTCCTCTTTATTTCCCTCAATCGAGGTTATCAATCCTATCTTTTCTCTATCATTGATACAATGCATGTGTTGATGTGAATTGGTCATTTCACTATTTATGATGTTCCGTTTTTGATAAACTTAATTATATGATGCAGATGAACGGTCGGGAATGGATGTACGGTGACTGGCGTGTACCCGGGTACATTAAAGGCGTGGATAAATTTATCGATGTGGCTACGACAAACAAAGAGAATGGTTTTATATGTTGTCCATGTGTTCAATGTCGGAACAACAAGGAGTACTCTTCCTCGAAAATCATTCGCGGCCACCTGGTTATGAAAGGTTTCATGCCCAACTATAATTGCTAGACCAAGCACGGGGAAAGAGGGGTTATGATGGAAGACAATGAAGAAGACGATGATGATAACAACTATCATCATATGTTTCCTGAATACAGTGATACTGTAATGGAAGACAATGAAGAGGAAGGAGGTAAAGAACGGGCATCAGATGAGCCCACTGATGAACTCAGTAGGGTCATTTCTGATGCAAAGCAAGACTGTGAAATAGAAAAGGAGAAGTTGAAGTTGGAGGGCATATTAGAAGATCACAAGAAATTATTATACCCAAATTGCGAAGATGGCAGCACAAAGCTCGGTACCACACTGGAATTGCTGCGATGGAAGTAAGAGTGTGGTCTAACTGACTCCTCATTTGAAAATATGCTGAAAATAATGAAGCCGAAGTTTCCAAAACATAACGAACTTCCCAAGAGTACGTACGAAGCAAAGAAGACTCTCTTCCCCCTAGGATTAGATGTGCAGAAGATACATGCATGCATTAATGATTGCATCCTCTATCGTGGTAAGGAGTATGAGAATTTAGATAAATGCCCGGTATGCAATGCATTGCGGTATAGGATCAGACGAGATGACCCTGGTGATGTTGAGGGAGAGACCCTTTGGAAGAGGGTTCCTGCTAAGGTTATGTGGTATGCTCCTATAATACCAAGGTTGAAACGCATGTTCAGAAACAAATATCATGCCAGGTTGTTGTGATGGCACAAAGAAGACCGTAAGAAAGACAGGAAGTTGAGACACCCTGCTGATGGGTTGCAGTGGAGAAAAATCGAGAGAGATTTCCCGGACTTTGCAGGTGACGCAAGGAACTTATGGTCTGGTCTAAGTACGGATGGCATGAATCCTTTTGGGGCGCAGAGCTGCAATCACAGCACCTGGCCCGTGACTCTATGTATCTACAACCTTCCTCATTGGTTGTGCATGAAGCGTAAGTTCATTATGACGCCAGTGCTCATCCAAGGCCCGAAGCAACCAGGCAACGACATTTATGTGTACCTATGGCCATTAGTTGAAGAACTCTTACAGTTGTGCGGAAAACCAGGTGTACATGCGTGGGATAAGAACAAATAGGAGCCATTTGACCTACGAGGATTGCTTTTCGTAACCATCAATGATTGGCCTGCTCTTAGTAACCTTTCAGGAAGACAAACAAGGGATATAAGGCATGCACACACTGTTTAGATAAGACTGAAGGTACATATTTGCATAAATGCAAGAAGGTTGTGTACCTGGCTAATCGATGATTTCTTCCGACCAATCATCCCGTAAGAAAGGCAAGCATTTCAAAGGTGAGGCAGATCACCGGAAGAAGCCTGAACTCCCTGCTGGTGATGATGTATTTGGTATGGTCAAGGACATAGAAGTAATCTTTGGAAAGGGTCCTGGCGGTCAATCAGTTCCGAACGACGTCGCTACCGGACAGACACCCATGTGGAAGAATAAATCTATATTTTGGGAGCTGCCATATCGGAAAGTCCTACGTGTTCGCTCTTCAATCAACGTGATGCACGTGACGAAGAATCTTTGCATGAACCTGCTAGTATTCCTAGGCGTGTATGGGAAGACAAAAGATACACCAGAAGCACGGGAGGACCAGCAAATTATGAAAGACCCAAAGAACATGTATACACAGAACAAGACGGATAAAGGGCGTCACTTAAGTTGTGCCAGCTATGCTCTTACCAAAGCAAACAAGGAAATCTTTTTTGAAGTCCTTTACAGTATCAAGGTGTTGTCTGGCTTCTCATCTAATATAAAGGGGATAATAAATATGGCAGAGAAAAGTTCCAAAACCTGAAGTTTCATGACTGTCACATGATTATGACGCAGTTGCTTCCAATTGCATTGAGGGAGCTTCTACCGGAAATTGTTTGAGTACCCATTGTGAAGCTATGTGCATTCCTCAATGCAATATCGCAGAAGGTAATCAATCCAGATATTCTGCCAAGGTTATAGAAGGATGTGGTACAATGTCTTGTTAGTTTTGAGTTGGTGTTCTCACCATCCTTCTTCAATATTGTGACGCATCTCTTGGTTCACCTAGTGGAAGAGATTACCATTCTCGGTCCTGTATTTCTGCACAATATGTTCCCCTTTGAGAGGTTCATGGGAGTCTTAAAGACATATGTTCATAACCGTGCTAGACCAGAAGGAAGCATCTCCAAGGGATATGGAATAGAGGAGGTCATTGAGTTTTGTGTTCACTTTATTCCTGACCTTAAGCCGATTGGTGTTCCTGACTCGCCGCATGTGGGAATACTAAGTGGAAAAGGCAATGATATGTAGGGACAGGGATTCTTTCACTAAAGCACACTACACAGTTCTACATAATTCCACCTTGGCAGCTCCGTATATCGAGGAACACAAGAATATTGTATGCTCCAAAAACCCGGGGAAGCCTGACTCATGGATTATAGATGAACACATGAAGTCTTTCGGCAGTTGGATGCGGACACATCTCTTGAATGACACCACTGTTGGAGATCATCTATAATTGTTGGCCGCGTCACCATCTTCTACTATATTGAATTTCCAAGGGTACGAAATAAATGGGAATACATTCTACACGATCACCCAAGATAAAAAGAGCACCAACCAAAACAGTGGTGTGCCCTTTGATGCAATGGACGAGAATGAGCAAAAGGACGCATACTATGGACATAGAGGAGATATGGGAACTTGACTATGTAGTCTCTTTTAAGGTCCCTTTGTTTCGCTGCAAATGGATCAACCTGAATGAGAAAGGGGTAAAGATAGACCAGTTGTACGGAATGACAACAGTGGATCCCAACAATCTTGGTTATAGAGATGAACCATTCGTCCTAGCCAATGATGTGTCTCAGGTTTTCTATGTGAAGGACATGTCCTCCAGACCGAAAAAATATGCAAACGAATACATCATATGATGAGCCATAGCGTCACATAGTTCTTTCAGGGAAAAGAAACATCGTAGAAATCGAGGACAATATAGACATGTCAGAAGATTATAATAAGTTTGATGAAATTCCGCCCTTCACAGTGAAAATTGACCCAAGCATTCCATTAAGTAAAGAAGATGCTCCATGGTTAAGTCTGAAGCGATCATAAGGAAGGACATATGCTAAGAAGTTCATGCTCATAATGTGTACCTCTAGTTCATGTCTGGCCGGTCGGCTGTATATTGTGAACCTAAATGCCATGAGACATGATAGCTCATTTTGTGAAGGATATTTTATGATGTTTTCAATTTTCCAAGTTTAATAAATGTATTGAGTGTTAGTCCCGGTTTGTGGCTTGACCGAGACTATATATAGGGGGCCTTAGTCCCGATTTTGTAGTCTCAGTTTTTAATATTAATAAATGACTTGAGTGTTAGTCCCGTTTTGTGGATAGACCGGGACTAAAGGGGGCCTTTAGTCCCGATTCGTAGAACGACTTTCCCGAACTATGAAGAAGTTGTCCCAATTCGTACTTGCCATTAAGATCTGATCTCCAAACGCGCGTGGTCGCATATTAGGGAGTGCCTCTATGACCAGTTTCTTGGAGATGCCGGAGGACTAGGCTCTGGCGTCATCTCCCTGAAACTGGCCGTAGTGGTGTCCCTGCTCTCTCACACCATCTTGAAGCTTGTAACTTCTCTAACTAGATCAATACGCCTGGGATCTAACTAATTTCACATATTAGGGAGTGCCTCTATGACCAGTTTCTTGGAGATGCCGGAGGACTGGGCTCCGACGGCATCTCCCTGAAACTGGTTGTAGTGGTGTCCCTGCTCTCAAAAACAATCTTGGAGATGCCTCAATCTAGCTGGAGGACTGGACTCACAAGGATGCATATTTATAGTACAAGCAGCTCGGAATAGTGTCGACACTCACGACATAATGTCGACACTCACCCCTATTATTAGTGCTGACTCGTGTTTTGTCCCGGTTGGTGTCTCCAACCGGGACTAAAGGTTCATCTTTAGTCCCTGTTGGTGACACCATCCGGGACAAGGTACAAGTCACACGACATAATATCGACACTCACCCCTATCATTAGTGCTGCCTGGCCCAGCCTGTCGAAATCCCTCCAACCGGGACTAAAGATGAAACATTTTCATCTATTTATAGGTCTTTCCCTCTATTTATAGGTGGCCCACCTCAGCCTCACCTATCATGTTCGAGGTTTCATGGCTTTCTGTCCAAATGACCGATGTTATATGTTGAATCACGGCATAGTTTGTGATGTTGTGCCCATATTATGCATGCATGTGGATATTGGGATGGAGAACAATGTTGCAGGAGGAAGTTTTCCTTTTCGTCGCACGGAAAAGCCATTTTCCATTTTCCGAGCGCAAAAAAGGGTCGTTTTGTGAAGCAACCACCAAAATTCTGTTTCAGAATGCTACCGTCCCATTTTTCTAAAATACTAGACCACCTTAAATGGACTATCTGCCAACCGGGATATCTCAAACATTTCCTTCCATCCCGGGTAAAAAGGACAAATATCTGCCGAATCGGCAGGAAGTGGGTCCGGTTTGTACTACAGATACATGATCTAATGCCCGTGATTTTTTGAAAAATATCATTTTTAGACTCGCAATATGTGGTTTCTTCATATATCCAATGCAACTTCTAACGATGCTCGTCCCCTATCTTCATGCACACAGGTTCGACCTTAGTTCAAAAAGGGAAAAATTCAAAACGGGCATAAGAAATTCAAAAAAAGTCCAAACAATGTAAATCCTTCGCGTGATGTCATATTATGTGACATAGTTGCAAGGAAAATACCAGACTTGGTATATTGATCATGTCTCGAAAAAACCTTCACAAAATGACCTATCATGTTTGAGGTTTCATGACTTTCGGTCCAAATGAACGATGTTATGTGCTGAATCACGACATAGTTTGTGATGTTGTGCCCATATTATGCATGCATGTGGACACTGGTATGTAAAACAATGTTGCAGGAGGAAGTTTTCCTTTTCGTCGCACGGAAAAGCCATTTTCTATTTTCCGAGCGCAAAAAACGGGTCGTTTTGTGAAGCAACCACCAAAATGTTATTTTAGAATGCTACCGTCCCATTTTTATAAAATACTAGACCACCTTACATGTACTATATCCCAACCGGGATATTTCAAACATTTCCATCCATCTCGGGTAAAAAGGATAAATGTCTGCCGAATTGGTAGGAAGTGGGTCCGGTTTGTACTACAGGTACATGATCTAACGCCGGTGATTTTTTGAAAAAATCATTTTTATACTCGCAATATGTGGTTTCTTTAGAGATCCAATGCAAGTTTTAATGAGGCTCGTCCCCTATCTTCATGCACGTCGGTTCGACCATAGTTCGAAAAGGGAAAAATTCAAAACGGGCATAAGAAATTCAAAAAAGTCTGAACAATGTAAATTTTTCGCGTGGTGTCATATTATGTGACATAGTTGCAAGAAAAAATACGAGACTTGGTATATTGATCATGTCTCGAAAAACCTTCACAAAATGACCTGTCATGTTTGAGGTTTCATGGCTTTCGGTCCAAATGACCGATGTTATGTGCTGAATCGCAGCATAATTTGTGATGCTGTGCCCATATTATGCATGCATGTGGACATTGGGATGGAGAACAATCTTGTAGGAAGAAGTTTTCCCGCCATTTCTTCCCGCAGTTTTCTTTCCGCCATTTCTCTTCCCGCAGTTTTCTTCCCGCCATTTGTCACTACATATATGTAGAATTGTCCTCCATTGTCATTGGAATAGAGTGCCGTTAACGCTTGGCGATCCTTCCGGTACTTCGCGCCTCCCTTGACGTACTCGTCGCCTCCTGGATCGACGGCCTCCCAAACCTCCTGAGCCTCCATGATCACCTCCATGTTGAGTGCCCATATCCCGTAGTCCTTGCGATCGAGGCGCGGATACAAAGCCGCCCCCACTGTCTCTGTCACCGGTGCCGATGCAAAGCTCTCGCCAAATTTCACCATCGCCATGACCTCCTAGTACTTTCAGTAGATCACGAATGACGACCTTGGCTCTGATACCAATTGTTGAAAATTGGCCCGATATACGACGCCGTTCGTCGAGTACTTTCCGACAACAGACGACGCGATAGCGGCAAGATCACTCGATCAACTCCGGCGAGACACGCAGAACTAGAACAATTGACGAGACGCTCACGTACAAGAGCTAAGCAGGCAGCCACACAACATGTTGATCAATCTAAGCTAGCTAGCTAAACTCACGTACGAGAATCGATTCTGTATTGCTACATGAGCATATCGCTCCTCCCTAGTTTTTTTTATTTCTTATGTCTCTCAACTCCACGGCGTCGTTTACAGGGATAGGTTACAAGTATATATATATATATGCTCATCTAGAGTACGAGTCGACCTCCTATCTTACTCGGACTCAAACATGTATACTACTTGGACAACACATGATCGTGTGCCATGAGACACTCCAACGTGTACTAGTTGGAAACTCTAAACCTGTTTGTATACGTACACACAATACCCATACTTCATTGTGCCGGTGTCGCGTCGTGGTTATTTCTAACAATCACCCCCTAAGCACGACCTACTCTTCAACATCCACCTAGATCCCAAATACGCCAGCTGCTCCTCGCGGGCATCATCCACGACATTTTTTTCGCCACTTCCTTTCTCAGCACCCATGTCACCGACTTTGCTTTTGTCGGCTTCTCCATGACTTCACGCCGACAAGACTTTTTGTCTGCGCCTTGAGACATTATACTTGGTTCAATGAAGTACTTTCTCATCGATGATTCGCATATTTGATCTACCGCTTGCCGTGCTCTTGGATACAATAGAACAAATATATAGGAGGTAGCTTAAATTGGTTTTCTTTCAGCTTCTCTATACCACGTGAAAAGCCTTTTGATGGATATGCACCTCCTATTGTTGGGTCTCCTTTATCTGTCTGGCCACCAGTCCACACTCTTGGACAATCGCCTTCTGGCCTTGCTGGCCTGTTTGCTGGGCTCGCTTCAGCTCCCCCTCTTTTTCTTATAATTGCTGGGCAAACAAGTGCAGGTATCGCTACGCATGTATCTGTGCACCCTTCCAGTTCCGTATCTTCTGGCCACAGACTAGCGTTTTCTTCAAACTCTTTGTCTTCTGGGAGAATCCCTAGTGCTTCTGGCCTGGTGTCCACGCATGGAGCTTCCCCTAGGCCTTCAATGTCTTCTGAGCCCGAACTTGCTAACAAGGATAAGCTCGAATGATCCATATTTTCTTCATACTCAAGATCACACGTGACGTGAAAAGTTGAATATTCCGGTTCGTTGTAGCCCCAATTCCATGACTTGTCTTCCTCAAAGATTACGTCTCCCTTGAAAACCACCTTATTGGTATAAGGATTGCACAAGCGGTATGTATTTGAGACTTCACACTACAAAAAATGTGTTATTCTATGACCTTGTAATAGTGACTGTGGACAAAATCGTCATAAAATTATGACGAATTCGCAATAGATGGTCATGGCTTGTTTGGGCGGGTTATAACCTAGCAAACTTAAGACGATTTTGCTCAGAAACGTCATAATTTCATAATATAAAATCGTCATAGTCGATCCGATTCAACCTACAAACTTATGTTTAGCTTATAAGGACCAATTTAAATCGTCATGGCATCTAAATTATTAATATATTAAAATGTTTAGTTGGCCACGTCACCGATTCTGCCTATGTGTCAATTTTTGGATGCCCATGTATCAATTAATGCTGAGGTGTCTCTACCAGGACATCGCAATGCGACCCACGGTTGACTTGCTAGCATGGCATGCAGATAAGAGGGACCCACCAGGGCGGGCCAGCTAAGCTGACTGGGTGACACATGAAGCCGCCCGCATGTCATGTAGATAAGATACTTACGTTTTCGAAATATTGCAAAAAAGAGCAGGCCGGGGGAGTCAAACACGTGACCACCCGGACAGACCAAGGGTGCTAACCACCACGCCACCTGAACTTTTATGTTATAATAGAGCCGATGACATCCTTTAACTCCAATCGCATGGCCGGATAGTCAAACTAGGCCGCAAACAACTTGGCCTGTTAGCTTGGGCAACTAACTTGGGCCGCTGCTAACGGAATGAGAGGAAGTTTATGGCCCTTTTAAAGTGACAAGGGATGCCACCCAGACAAGCCAATCCCAAACCGCTCCCCTCCACACAATCCCAAACCGCTCCCCTCCACTCCCCGAACCCTAATCGCCACTAGCATCTCGCCTTCGCCCTGCAGCGCCGCCACCACCATCTCGCCTCCGCCCCTCCAGATCTTCTGCCCTCGCGCTCCTCCCGATCTCCGCCCCGAACCCTAATCGCCACCACCGTCTCGCCTTTGCCCAGCAGCGCCGCCACCACCGTCTCGCCTTCGCCCTGTAGCGCCGCCACCACCGTCTCGCCCCCTCGATCTACCTACTGCCACTACACGTTCGACACATTCCACCATCCTACCCCTGAGCCACGGCGGTGCAGCTTAACCTCCTCGAAACCCTTACCCTCTCCACTCGCCGCTGCCTGCCCTCTGTCTCCCAGCGCCACAGGATCTGCCCCATCTCCACCATCCCACCCCAAGCCCCGATGCTCCCCTCGTCGATATTGTGACCCTCGTCGGCGGCGCCTCCACCAACATCTGATCCTCCTCCTTCCCGGCTCTAGCGCCCCTCCTCCCCTTCGGCTCACCCGCGACCCATCTCCCCTCACGGGATTTCTCCCCTACGCCTGAACCCATCTAGTTCGAGGGATCGCTCACGCCATGCTTCCCTTCCTTGCCAGTGACCAGGCTTCGACCATCTCCCCGGAACCCCCCTCCTCCCCCCTCTCCATGCCACCTCATGAAACGATAGCCCAGATCATGTTTGTCCGGTGAAGGAGCATGACGTGGGCGTCGCTTGGCGTCTGCGAAGGTACAAGGTGGGGCACATCATTGCCGCCATCGTCCACGCCTTCGGGAGGCTGCTGCACCTTGTCTACAAGAATGACTCTGTGCAGGAGCTCAGGCTCTGCTTGCATAAGGTCTACCAGGTACTTGCCACAATCTCGACATCTTCTGAAGACTATAGTTCTGCAACTGAAGAACTTCTGATGTGTTTCTGGCCAGTGGTTCTTTGAGCATGAATATCTCATATTTTGCAGCCGCCGCATAGTGGGTTGGAGGCGACGAGGCATGGTCTAGCAGCAGCATGATCCATTGCCCTCCCGTCCTACAAACAATCCGGTAAGATCCACTATAGATGCCACCATCGTTAACTGAAACCGGTAGAGTGGTTTTTAGGTCGAGTAACAGGTTTATTGCCTCCCGGTATCCTGCCAGACCAACCACTAGGTATTTACCAATTGGGCATTTCAGGTTGAATGATGATTGCTAGTAGAATGCTGATTGTTGAACCCTTCTCTGAATGTCTAGTAGAATTTGCATGCTGAACCCTTATATGTACATCTCAAGTAATTCATGTAGTTACTAATCTTAGTTTCCCCTAAAAGTAAATGACACCAAAAGAGCCACTGTTATGATTCTTTTTTATCTACTAATCCTTTTTAGTGCAAAGTAGATGTAACAACTGATGGTGTTTTCTCCCTTTTTAGCAAATATAAAGTACCATTAACATACTACAGAAAAATGGAGTGTCTTGTCCTGTAGGATCACCTACTTTGGAGTGTCCTGTAGGTTATATTTTTTCTTGGTGTTTTCTCCCTTTTTAGCAAATATGAAGTACCATTGCTGTTGTAGAAAGATGTTTCTTGCATCTTGTAGAAATTTATGAAAGCAATCAGAAAATAGTTGCTATTAGTACATATTTTTTTGCATCCGCCTTGTTATTTATTTGTGCAACGTGCGCCTGCAGTTTTAAAGTTCTGTAGCTTTATATCATGATGTGTAGTAATTATATGTACACATGTAGCTTTATATCCTGATGTGCTTCATTCCATGAATCTGAGTATTAGTTGCTGAAGTAGATTCACATGGTGTGTTTTGACATGACAAAAGAATGTTTGGCTTGGATTCTCGTGTTCTGCAGTGAAATATGTAGCTTCGGCTGAATTTTGGTTCGCCAATTTGGGTGAAATTTTCTAATTTCTGGACGACTTTCTGTTCAACAGGGGCTTGGGTCATACTCAAACACCATCAAGAAGGTCGAGAAGGAGATAAAAGAGAAGGCAAAGATTATCAATGACCTCAGTGGTACGTGCACATTGATGTGTTTTGACTGTCCCTAAATCTGGGTTAGCTGTTCTCTTTATCTAGTCCCCAGAGATAAAATCTGCATTCCTGTAATTCCACCTCCTTGCATTTAGCTCAGCGGAACTGTTCTTTTACTGGATTACAGGGATAAAGGAGTCTGACACTAGATTAGCTCCATCAAGCCAGTGGGATCTGGTATCAGATAAACAGATGATGCAGGAGGCGCAACAATTGTAGGTGAATTTTCTTGATTCCCATCATCAGCATTAGACATTGGGATAGTTATGGCTGCTAGTTGTTTTACACCATTATGCTTTCATGTCACCCCTAATAATAAGTATCATCCTGTTGTGAAGGTTGCTAGATGCACCAAGATCATAAGTACTAATACCGATGATGCCAAATACGTCATTAACGTCAAACAAATCGCAAAGGTGCTTCAGCATAGTACTATCTTATGTCAATAATATATCCCTGGAAGTTCAAAATTCAATTATTTTCATGTTCATTTTGGGATGTGATTGCAGTTTGTGGTAGGTTTAGGAGATAAAGTTTTGCCCACTGATATTGAGGAAGGAATGCGAGTTGGGTAAGTTTCCTGTTCTCTCCATGAATATTCTATGGTATCCCCCTCTCATTTGGTTGTTTTCAGAATGCTTCTTGCATGTGATTATGCTTTCTGTCGACACTATCAGTAAAAGCATAGGTCTAAGAGCAAACTGTTTTTTAACAGAAGACTAGAATAAATAAACATGATAGTTACAGTAACTTGTAGATCTAAGCTACTTCACTGATATGCAACAAACAACAGGATTTGCTAAGAAGCATCTTAAGATTAAGGAAATCATTTTGGTATCATAGTGTACTTAGTAAGATGACCTGACAATATTCGGAATCGTTGGAGAATTTATCAACCAATATCATTCCGCGTTGTTACTCTACTATTGTTGCTTATTTTATGATTCTACTATTTCGTAATAGGTTGCCAATTATTTGCTATATCCTGACTCTAAAAACTGTCCGGATTTGCTATTTCCAGGAGTTCCAGCCAAAGAAATTCGAGAAAAGCTTGAAGACCCTATAATTTTAGAGCTAGTTGTATTCTAACAGTCAAAACATCTGGCTGTTTGGAATGAACCATGTAATGACTGTAATAGACTAATAGACTGTTTTTTCCTGTTGTTTGAAATTTTCCATATCTTTCATGTTTCAGTTAAATAAATGTTATGTGATGATGAATGGAAATTTGATGAGCGGAATCATCTGATGAAATTATGTACTGTGATTTTCGCACAGAAGAAATATGAAAAAAGGGCTGAAAATTGTTCTGGACCAAATATTAATTGGGCTCTAAATAGGCTCTGGTCCAAATTGTATTGACAAAAATATTTCAGAAAACAAAAAAAGCTAAGAACTAATTAGACTGTAAAAAGGCCAAGGCCCAAAACTGAAATATGAAACACGATGGCTAGAGCCCATAACAGTAACGAACAATGGCAGAGGAAGTAAAAGGCCAGAATTATTGGGCTCAGCCCAAGGAAGAAACTAAAATGGACTGGGCTGATTTCGATTCAAGACGATTTAGTTTTGTCACAATTTTTCCACGTAGGATCTGACTTGGCCAGGCCAGATGGCTCATGACGATATTGGATCGTCATAGACCTTATGACGATCCAATATCGTCATAGACGGTTATGACGATTTTACCAAAATCGTCGTTATAGTTTATTTGCGACGCCCAGCTTTCGACGATCTCAAAATCGTCATAAACAGACTACTATGATGATTTTGTGACGAAAATGGAGGGTCATATATAGAAAAATTCCTTGTAGTGTCATAGCCTGTCATGATCATTGGAATACGTTGCTCCGCCAATTCCGCCTTTACATGCGCCACACATCCAAAAGTACGAAGATGATCAACCGAGGGCTTCCATCCATACCATGCTTTGTACGATGTTATACCAACTCCACTCTCAGTAGATTCCATGTTCAGCAAATACACAGCCGTATTGACTGCCTCACCCCAGAATTTTCCTAGCAAGCCTTTACTCTTCATCATGCTCCGTTCCATGGTCAACATAGTTTGATGCAGCTCACCCCCCTCATCAATGTGTAGGGATCTTATCTTTGCCTCCACCTTGAACTCTTCGACTTCCTTGATCTTCTCGAATGCTTGTTGAGCTTGATCCTTACTTTTCAGCAACACAATCCACATGTATTTACTATGATCATCCACCACAAGCATGAAGAACTTATTGCCGGACGGAGTTGCGGGGGAGATTCCAACGCATAGATCGCCATGAACAAGTTCTGAGGCTTCACTTGACTCAAACGCGGCTTCACATGGGAATGGGGCACTCTGTTCCTCATGATGCACACACGGTAGATCGTGATCCACTTGCGCCACAATCTCCGCAGCCGGTGATGGAGGATCCTCCTCATCCTTCAACTCAGTTACTTCGAGCATCAGCATCATCGGTCCATCATCTCCTTCCTGGGCGATGAGAGCCCTCTCCTTTTCCTTTCGTGCTTTCCCGCAATCGGCCTTGAAGTGACTGAGCTCACCGCAGTTATGACACCTTACTTTCTTTATGTCAAACTTCCTCTGCGGCGGGGCGTCATCTTCATCCTCCTATCCTGCGATGTACTTTTTCGCTGGACGTTGCTTCTCCTTGCCGCTTGTGGAGCCTCCTTGCTTTTCGTTTGAAAGAGTCATCCACTGCTGCTTTGTGAGCATCAGGTGCTCAACCTACTCTGGATCACCGAAGCTGATCCGGATTCTCTCACCGTGAGCCTTGAATCTTCCGACGAGATCCTCAACCGTCAATGTATTCAGGTCGAGACATTGTTTGATCGATGTAACGATCTGCATGTAGCGCGCCGGCGCCGCACGCAGGAACCTTCTGACGTTCTTGATCTCATCCAATTTCTCGCCATATCCCCTGATTGCATTGACAAGGGTAACGAAATGGGCGGCAAACTGATCAACCGTCTCGCTCTCCTCCATCTTTAGATCTTCATAGCTTTTTGTCAAAGTTTGAAGATGCTCTTCCTTCACGCGGGCATGACCTTGGTGCAAGATCTTGATCGTCTCCCATGCATCCTTCGCCGATTTCTTTCCGATGAGGTGCTGAATCACGTCCTTCGGCACGACGGAATAGAGTGCCGTTAACGCTTGGCGATCCTTCCGGTACTTCGCGCCTCCCTTGACGTACTTGTCGCCTCCTGGATCGACGGCCTCCTAAACCTCCTGAGCCTCCATGGGCACCTCCATGTTGAGTGCCCATAGCCCGTAGTCCTTGCGATCGAGGCGCGGATACAAAGCCTCCCCCGCTGTCTCTGTCACCGGTGCCGATGTCGAGCTCTCGCCAAATTTCACCATCGCCATGACCTCCTAGTACTTTCAGCAGATCACGAACGACGACCTTGGCTTTGATACCAATTGTTGGAAATTGGCCCGATATACGACGCCGTTCGTCGAGTACTTTCCGACAACAGACGACGCGATAGCGGCAAGATCACTCGATCAACTCCGGCGAGACACGCAGAACTAGAACAATCGACGAGACGCTCCCGTACAAGAGCTAAGCAGGCAGCCACACAACATGTTGATCAATCTAAGCTAGCTAGCTGAACTCATGTACGGGAATCGATTCTGTATTGCTAGAGGAGCATATCGCTCCTCGTAGTTTTTTTATTTCTTCTGTCTCTCAACTTCACGGCGTCGTTTACAGGGACAGGTTACAAATATATATATATTCTTAGCTAGAGTACGAGTCGACCTCCTATCTTACTCGGACTCAAATACGTATACTACTTGAACAACACATGATCGTGTGCCATGAGACACTCCAACGTGTACTAGTTGGAAACTCTAAACCTGTTTGTATGCGTACACACAATACCCATACTTCATCATGCCGGAGTCGCATCGTGGTTATTTCTAACACCCGTTCCTTCTGTCCCTCTAGGTGTAGTGCGCCGGATGGCCATCATGAACCACTACTACTTCGAGCTCACGCTGGAGCAGCGGACGAATCCCAACTGGCATCCCGACTATTTCCCGACTTGGGAAGCCTTCTTCGGGGATTGGCGTGAGAGGACGCTCGCCAGGCACGAGGAGGACGGCCCACCTCCTCTGAACTTCAACGAGGCCGGCCATCGTCTATGGTGGCGCGGTCGGAATCTCTAGAGCGTCATGACCTACGACACGACCGCCGACTCTAACCCCCGCCTACGCTACCCTCAGGTCCAGCCCACTACGGCGACCCCGACTACTCAGCCTTCAAGGTTCAACTACGACGACCCCGACGACGACAGCGACGAGTATGACGACTACAGTGGCGAGTATTACAGGTGTAGGCAGGAGCATGACTGAATCACTCCAACATTCCAAAACAAGTTCGGACAATTGTGACTTAATCTGGCCATGTATCTTAATTTTCAGTTCTTCTATGAATCTTAATTTTCAGTCGTGCTTTATGTAACTTAGTGTTAGTTGCGTTATGTACTTTAATTTCAGTTCTATCGTAATAAAATTTTCTTCGCGCCCATTATTTGCCGCCCTTTTCTTCCCGCTCTTTTCCTCCCGCGCATTCTTCCTAGCTCGGAGAATTTTAAATGGTTCATAGTTATTCAAATTCAAACACTTTTTAAATTGTTCATAGTTTAAATGGTTACATTAATTATTTTTAAAAACAGATAATGGTTTTGAATTAGTTATTCAAATTCATACACTTTTTATGTTTAAAGTTTTTCTAAATTCCAAATTAATATATAAAAAATATAAGTTAATTCATTTTTAATTTTAAATGGTTCATAGTTTAAATGGTTACATTAATTATTTTTAAAAATATAAAATGGTTTTGAATTAGTTATTCAAATTCATACACTTTTTATGTTTAAAGTTTTTCTAAATTCCAAATTAATATATAAAAATATAAGTTAATTCATTTTTAATTTTAAATGGTTCATAGTTTAAATGGTTACATTAGTTATTTTTAAAAACAGAAAATGGTTTTGAATTAGTTATTCAAATTCATACACTTTTTATGTTTAAAGTTTTTCTAAATTCCAAATTAATATATAAAAAATAAAAGTTAATTCATTTTTAATTTTAAATGGTTCATAGTTTAAATGGTTACATTAATTATTTTTGAAAACAGAAAATGGTTTTGAATTAGTTATTCAAATTCATACACTTTTTATGTTTAAAGTTTTTCTAAATTCCAAATTAATATATAAAAAATATAAGTTAATTCATTTTTAATTTTAAATGGTTCATAGTTTAAATGGTTACATTAATTATTTTTAAAAATAGAAAATGGTTTTGAATTAGCTATTCAAATTCATACACTTTTTATGTTTAAAGTTTTTCTAAATTCCAAATAAATATGCAAAAATATAAGTTAATTAATTTTTAATTTTAAATGGTTCATAGTTTAAATGGTTACATTAATTATTTCTGAAAACAGAAAATTGTTTTGAATTAGTTATTCAAATTCATACACTTTTTATGTTTAAAGTTTTTCTAAATTCCAAATTAATATGCAAAAAATATAAGTTAATTCATTTTTAATTTTAAATGGTTCATAGTTTAAATGGTTTATTAATTATTTTTAAAATCAGAAAATGGTTTTGAATTAGTTATTCAAATTCAAACACTTTTTATGTTTAAAGTTTTTCTAAATTCCAAATTAATATGCAAAAAATATAAGTTAATTCATTTTTTAATTTTCAATGGTTCATAGTTTATATGGTTACATTAATTATTTTTAAAAACAAAAAATGGTTTTGAATTAGTTATTCAAATTCAAACACTTTTTATGTTTAAAGTTTTTCTAAATTCCAAATTAATTATCATTTAAAAAACATTACAAATTAAAACCCCAAAATAAAAAATAAGGCAGGAACAGAGAGATAATTTGTGAATTTTTTTGAAAACAGGACCTTAATCCCGGATTTTGATCCAACCGGGACTAAAGGCCCCCTTCGCGCGCCCCTTGGGCTCAGCCCAAAATATGAAAAAAAAAAGTGGATCATACGTCCCGATTGGTGCCACCAACCGGGACGTATGACCCTTTAGTCCCGTTTGGAGCCACCAACCGGGGCAAAAGGTCCATCCTTAATAACTCCTCACATGTTCTTCTTCTTCCCCATCTCATTTCTCTGCTTCATCGACGCGCGCACAGGAGACGCCACCCCACGACGCCGGCAGGCTACCCGAGCTCCGCCTTGCTGATCCTGCCACGAGCTCCGCCTTGTTGCCCTCTATCTTCCGGCAAAAGGAATCGAAGAGGGACGTCTGCAATCATCGCCATCAACACCATCTTCCTCGTCACCGACGACTGCCGATGTCGACATCGCCTTCGCTCTAGACCTCGCGCAGCCTCCCCGAGCCCTTCGTCCGATCCGCGGTGAGCTGCTGGTCCCCTAGGACCTCTCCCTCGACCCCTCTCCCTCTGTAGTCGTTGCTCGCAGTCGACCCGTGCATTCTGCCGTCATGCGCCACCGTTCTCCTTGCTCCGGCGACCAAAATATAGCGGCACTGCCACCTGTAGGCTTTCCTTGCTCGCCTCGTTCGAGTAGGCAAGATCTTGCCCCCTCCCCCCACGCGCCCTCCTTCGCCATCGCCGGTGACCATCCGACGGTGGACATCGTGATGACGTCACGCTGGCGTGGTCCTGACGTGTCCGCAGACCCCGCTGACCTTTGACCGCCCGTGTGGCATGCCAATGTGTCTTCGGCCCCATTGGTCGGTCACTATGGGTAGCCCCACACCCGGCGAAAAACTACGCCATCCCTGTGCTGATGTCACAGTGACGCAATAACTGTTTTAAAATTGTTTAATATTTTCAGAAATAGATATAAACTTGTAAATTCAATAACTAATGATTTATAAGTTATAAAAATACAAATAATATATCAAAATTTTCAGAAAATTAAGAGCTATCTGTCTAAGCAATCATCATGCATTGTCAAGCAACTTAAAAACCCTAGCTTAGATAAGGAAGCATCAATACCCCTTAGGTGCATGTGGGTTCGACGATGTGCCTTCGCCAGGGCATTCCGAACCCTCTTAAATCGATGTTGCACTTAGGGTTAATGTGTAGTATCTTTTAGGTATTGTTTCTTACCGGTATTGGTTCTTCGGGATAGGATTCGAGCCCAAGGGTTTCTCCGAATTAGGGTTTCTGATATTGTAAATTAATTTTTATTATTGTGTATGTATATATTAGGGTTTCTCCAAATTAGGGTTTTTATCTCTCAAGACCCTACCTAACATTATCCCTTAGCTGATTTGACTTATTAGCTCTTCCACCTATGCAGAATATATGGAACCACACAGCAGAGACAAAGAAAAGGAAGAGTTGATCCAAGGTGTGATCCGCGTGGCAGAAAATATAGATGTATCGACGTTTCTGAACAACTCCGGTGAGGGTGATCCTCTTTTTGCTGGAAGAGACGACTTGTTTGAGGTTGAAGGTGATGCCTTCTGCGAGGGAGCAGGCGATGCCTTGTGTGATCGAGAAGACGACCGCTTCGGCAAGATGCATGTAATATAATTAATTCATTAATTAATCATCTTCTGTCAATATAGAAATATTAACGATGATCTTTCTTCTTTTAGCCCTACAGATCGAACAAATCTACTGAAAAAAGCGGACGAGGCCCAACCAAAAAGTTGGAAGACCATGAGAGGTTCAGGGTCGAAGAAATCGGTGACAATGGCAAACCGACGGCTCCACTTGTTGTCGCAAACAAATTTGTGGAATAATGCGGAGTAATCGTTAGGGACTTCATCCCGATCGTCATTCGAAATTGGAATAGGCCTGCTAATGCGGAAGAAGAGGGAACGTCTTTATTTCTCCCTACCGTGGCCAAAGATTTACTATGGAAGAGGATCATGCTTAATTTCAAACTACCGAAGGTAGAGCTGGATCCAAATGTGGAGGATCTAGTTGAGGACGCCTTAGAACATGCCAAAGCCATGCAGATGAAGGTCAGGGAGTGGGCTATGAAGAAGATGGCCCAGTGTTTCACCAACTGGAAGAAAAGATTGCACCTTGACTATGTCGTGAAAGAGAAGACTCCGGATTTCGAGAAGATTCAGTATCAGAAGTTAAAACCATTCTGGGCTGAGTTTGTGAATTACAAGACATCAGGGAAAGCTAAGAAAATGTCTGAAACGAATAAGCTAAATGCTGCTAACAAGAAGTATCACCATACTATGGGGCAAGGTGGCTACAGGGCTGGCATTCCTAAGTGGAAGAAACTTGAGGATGAACTGCGTGCTAAAAAGATCATCCCAGAGATAGACGATTGGATCGAACGTGCAAAGATTTGGTTTTACGGGCATGGGGGCACGTTGGACTCCGAAGGGAAGTGTATATATAACATACGACATAAAGAAGACCCCTTTCCAATCGAGAAGATTATAAAAGCAGTAAAGGTTGTTAAAGATGGGGACTTCATTCCTGATAGAGAGAATGATGAGCTCACACTCGCCCTTGGGAATAAGGAACATGATGGACGAACACGAGGCACAATAGGCTCCCAACCATGGAGCACTGGGTTTCCCTAAAAGAGAGGAAGAAATATCCTGATAGAAGCCATAAGAGGAGAAAGGACAAGGCGGAAGTTGAAGCAGATATTCAGAAAGAGCGAATGCGTATAATTGAAGAACGAATAAAGCAATAACAAGATCAAATTAACGCACTTAGCCAGCAAGGTACTCCCAGCCCATCTCAGCAGCACATGGTGGTAGAACCTGCATTCGATGCTACCGGCCTATCGAATAATCAAAAAGCAGTGTGGCTTCCACCGAGGTCCCGGGTGATGACAATGACGATGACGATGGTGCACCGACGATGGCTCGTGTTGGCTACCTAGTGGATGATATCACATAGATGACACACTGCGAGATACATGTCAAAGTTGTGAACATATCAATGAAGGTGGTGGTCGGCTATGCCTTATCAATTGGATCCTCACGAACTTACCATTGTCGTCCGGTTCCATAGGGCTACGCCGTTGTCGGGGTGGATGAAATCATGCCCACCTTTCAAGGTTTCAAGCTTGACTACCCTGTAGGTGAAGGGGATGTGACTGAACTGGGAGAAGCAACAAACGTCACCATTCTATGGCCAAAGGAATGTATCGTGCTTATAAATCACACGCCAAGGCCATCTTCACCACCGCCTCACCCGTCTCCAGCGCGGTCGTCGCCGCCGCGGCAGCCGTCTTTGTCGCCTCACCCATATCTGTCGCCTCACCCGGCTCTATCGCCTCACCCGTCTCCATCGCCTCACCAGTCTCCGGCGCAGCCATCGCCGCCGCGGCAGCCATCGCCGGCGCCTCAGGAAAAAGCGTAAGCGTACCACCGCTACTCTGCAGAGTGGTAAGCGATCGCCGACACATAAACAGGAGCCTCTTTCAAAAGTACCAAAGGTTCCTCCCAAGAGAGCTTATGACTTTACTGAAGAGGAGACTACGGCGATCGTTGAGGCGCAAACGACAGAGTTTTTCGCTAACCCGAGGCTGCCGAAAGAGCCAGAGTTCCCTAGCACCAAAGAAGAAAAAGCCCGAGTGTTCAAAATGCTAAAGGGCCTTCACCAACCCGAGCCAAAGTTGTCATCAGACTATGAGTGCTCTATTCTCAAGTCACATGCGGCACAACATCTGTCGAAGAGCAGTACTGGTGCAAGCGAGAAATCTGTTGCATAGCTCGGAGAAAAAACAAAACAATCTTGCGCCCCTCTCAAGGTGATTTCCCATACCAATGTGGGGTCGAGCAAATATGCGGCCGAAGAGCAGTATGATCCAGATGTAGTTGCACTATACGGAGAAGCTGCCGCTTCTCAAGGTATGAGTATTTCCCACTAATTATCCCAGTTACAGTACTTCCCCATGGGTGAAGTAGCATACAAATACCAGTACGGCAAACCTCTCGTCAAACCTGAGGAGGTAAATAATCTTCCAACAAAAATGCGAAGATTGCATAACTGGTACATGCAAGCCACAAAGACCGGGGCTAACTGAATAATGCTAAGGGTTACAAAAAAGCATTATGGGAAAGAAGTAGATGACATGATAGCCATTGAATTTGTTGAACTATTTCAATTATTCAATCAAGACGTCTTGGACAAATCGATCATCAGTGCCTATTGTCTGCAAGTACTAATTTTGTAATTAATTTAGTCTCTAGCTATCTCACCTCATTTATTGCATGTTTATAATCATACTATAATATGCAGAATGAAGATTCTCGAATGCAGCAGAGGACAAATCTATGACATTGGGTTCGTTGACCCATATTGGGTTCATGAAGCTAATCTCAAAATAAAACCCAAGGATACGGAGGATAATATCGTACACGCGTTAAGGTTTCAAGAACCCAGAAGGGAAATACTATTTCCTTACAACTTCGAGTGAGTGTTATTGTCTTATATACACTTTCTATTTCGCTTACTCGGCGTTAAGTATATAATTGATGAGTTATGCATGCGCAGCTTCCACTATATTCCGTTAATCATTCAACCTGACAAAGGGAGGGTACTAGTCATGGACTCGAAACATAAACCCCTTGAGACGTGGAAGGACATGCAGATGATTCTCCATCGGTAATTCTAATCATTACGACACTATATCGGCAACGTTCGTGAATTTTATGATATCAAGTAATTAATAACTTTTTTTATTCGTTTTCTTCACCGGGCAGCGCTTGGAAACGGTTCACCAACAAGGTTAGAGGTGTTTGGAAAAATAGGAGCTTACATTTAAACCACCAGATGTAAGCACCACTAGCTATATTCGCGCATCTCTTTGATTCTAGTTTTGATACCGTTATTATCATTCTTGATTATTATTTTGATTGAACTTTGTTCTCGTAAAATGCCTGACGCAGGGACCAGGGAACAATTTATGTGGATACTATGTTTGCGAGTTCATCCGTCAGACGTGCTGTGAGAAGGGCAGAAATTTAGAGCAACTCCACGTACGTAAACATTTTTTATAGTTTTTTATTACCATCAAATTGTGTTTAGTTTCATTCATATAGGTTGACTCCTTTTTTAAATCAGCTCGAACATCTACGGGACGGTCTTCTGCCAAAGTATCGCGTACGAGCAATTCAGGAGGAATTGGCGGGATTTTTGGATGTAGAAGTCCTAGACCCAAAAGGAAAATACTATGCAGGTGTGTATAGGCAATATGGATTGTACAAAGAGGTTATTTTGTATGTAGTGCATGAAATCCGTGTATCGAATGTAATATGTTCGACACTTGGATCTATATTATCATGATGATCTTGTGTAATATAATGGTTTCTTCATTGATGAGTGCAAAACACAAAATAAAAAATAAAACAACATAAATGAATTCTCTGCCGTGGCATAAAAAGTGGCCAAAATGCTGCCGCGGCAGAAAAGGTACCAAAATGAATTCTCTACCGCGACAGAGAAATGTGCCAAATCTCTGCCGCAGCAGAGGGTTATTTGTCTCGGTTCGTGTTACGAACCGGGACGGTTGCTCCTCCCCCTTGCGCGAAGCAGTGGCCATGTGTACGCTCTTTTGTCCCGGTTCGTGAGGCAATCGAAACTAAATGTTAGAGCTTTAGTCCCGATTGCCCTGTCTCGATTGGAAAACCGGGACTAAAGGCCCTTACCAACCGGAATATATGGGACGGTTTGCACTAGTGACGTGATAGCCGCATAGGTACCTCGTACCTTATCCTTTTTTTTTTGACTTTGTACGCCCATAGGCATACATTACTTGTATTTATAACCGTAACAATACAAAGAAGATACCAATACAAGCAAAAGAAAACAAGGAGAAAACAAACGGTTGGAAAACTGCAAACCGTCCTCGCCGCAACTACTAAGAACCCAAATCCTTCGCCGTCGCCGGAGAAGAAGAAGATCAACAGCAGCTGGTCCACACTTTGGCACTGAAGAAACCCCTAGCCATGAGGCTTTAAAGAGCCGCAATAACCACCAGCCCCATAAGACTGGATCTAGCCTGCTGCTAAGAAACATCGGCTGGAGGAGCCCTCCAAGCATCTTCAACGCCGGATCCAGGGCCAACGTCACCCCGCCTATCAAGCGGCCGGATCCTCCACCATCCACCACAAACCAGCAGCAATCCGCACCGCCGCACTCCAAGGCCGCCAGGACCAGATCGGCGGCAAGATCAACACCACACAAAGCCGGAGCACACACCCGGCGAAGACCAAATCCCACAGGCTTCTCGACGCTGCAAACGTCGCCGAGATGGGGTTGAAGCCGGGGTACCTTTATTCGATGTAGCGCATCCACCACCATCTGAGTTGCGTCACCACGACACCACAGAAACACTAACTTTAGGGACCTTGTTGAACGCCGAGCGTAGGTCCTGGGTCCCCACTCCCTCCCGCCCGCGCGAGCGGAAGCGGAGGAGGCGAGGACCCGTCGATCACCGGCAGGGAGGAGGCGGCGGCTAGGGTTTTTTTTAGGGAGGAGGAAGAGTAGCCTCCTCGTACCTTATCCTCAATGTGCGGGAAAAGGATTGATGTTGCCGCTCACGTCTTATAAGAGGTGTCGACAAAAGCGATCGTCTGTACGTACCTAGCCACTTCAGACTCTAGCTCACGTAGTCATATGTCAACCTTGCCTTGAACAAAATTAAGCATGATGTGGGCAAACTCACTCATTAGGCAAGGAGGGACTATTTACCACGTACTCTCTGAGCTGCAAACTTGACTGGCTCGGGTACCTCTCCTCATCGTGCGTGTGATGGATGGGGCACAGTTGTGTCATGATCAAGTACCTTCATAAGTAAGCATTGAAAAGCTCCATATTAAATGGGGCAGCCTCTTGCCACACTTCCTCTATTGCAGTCTCCCACTCCGTAACATAAGCTTAAACCCGCTGCAGCCATTGAGTCGTGCTCCTGTTATTTCCTTTCGTGTGAACCTATAATTCAAGTGTGTTAGAAAAACATTCCAATAGTATTTGAAGTGGACAAAATCTAAAATTATATATATTAACTTATGTGTGGAAGAAATCTAGAAGGAGGACATCTGCACAGGGCCGACTCTATGTTTTGCAGGGCCCTAGTGCGAAGTCGACTGCATGAACTCCTAAGACCAATGTATACTTTCTCTGTCCACAAATAAGTGTATTTCTAACTTCATCTTAAGTCAACTCTTTTAAAATTTGACCAATAATTTTGAAAAATGTAGCCACATTTATGATATCAAGATAGTATCACTAGATCCATCTTGAAGTGAAGTTTCATAATATATGAATTTGGTGTTATATGTGTTGCTAGGACGATAAAGTTGGTCAAATTTTAAAATCTTTGACTTAAGATAAACCTAGAAGTACACTTATTTGTGGACGGAAGAGAGTATAAGACATCACCTAAAATTGCCAAGGAATCAACTCCTGCCGCTGGGCTCTGGCAGGCTGTGCGTGGCCAGGGGTTTTTCCGGCGAACTAAGGGAAAGAAGCTCATACCGTCGGGGTACAACAGGCAAGAAAGAGCTAAGAGCTTTGTGGTGCTCGCCGGCGTGGAGGTTGTCAAGGATGCCGGTACGGGAGGCCTCGAGATGATGAGGCACAGGTCCCTGCGTTACAGGCGTTGCTTCATGACGTCAGGGCCTGGCTCTATGTTTTGTGGGGTTCTAGACGAAGTCGACTGCATAGACCCTAAGGTTAATGTATACATAAAGATATCTAGAAAATTATATAAATAAACATATATGTACTTCCTTCGATCCAAATTAGTTGACTTGTAGACAAATCCAAGTCAACTAATATGGATCGGAGAAAGTATCTATCCTCACTTTCTAAATAAAAATTGACATCTAACTATAAATTTTAGTCTCAAAATATTATTTGCCGCGCAACTTGCGCCTACTCTTGACCGAATGGAAAAGCCGAAGAGTCAAAAGGACTCAAGAGGAAGGGAGGAGGGAGATTGATCGCCTGTGTGTCGATCATGACGCGATCCTGGTCCGTGCATGGCGTCGTGCCTCGTGCCTCCACGTGATCGAGTCTTCCGGGAAGCGACCGCCAACTGCTCATCAAAATGGCACGATGGTCCTTTGCAGTTTTTTTTTCCAGGCAGATGTATATGCCACACAGTATACATGAGTATATATTTTTGGGCCCCTCACTGCCATGGACCCCTGGCCGTTGTCATGGTCGCGGTGGCCTAGAGCCGGCCCTGCATCTGCACGAGGGAGATTGATCAACTACCGGAGATCGAACTGTCTCATCACCATCCGTCGAGATATCTCCTCCACTTGGAAATCAAAGACGATCTTCGATTTCACCAGCCAGTATGCATCATCTCTCGTGCACAAAGTAGAAATCCCGGCCTCATATCTAGCATGTCTCACTAAGTTGGTGTACGGCATCCAAACCACCGCATCCGCTCTCAGCACGTCGAACTGCTCGCTGAAAGAAGGGTAGCAATTTTTCACTTGCCCTACCGCAAAGCGACAATGTGCACCAAATATTTTTAGTTTCATCCTTACTCTACCAGAACTAGTGCATAATCTTATAACATTACACATACCTTGCGTAGGGTGCAGTAAGTACCGAAAGTAGGCATGTCAACGCCTCAGTGTCAAGCAGCATGTCAGAGTTGTAGGTAACGGTCCCTACTATGTTAGGAGCTACATCTGGGCGACCAATAGGAAACCTCTTCCATGACCATAGCTGCAACAATAGTCGCGATCCAAGCAAGGCTGACTTAGGCACGGTGAGCTAGCAAGCATTGCACATACCTGGATACGTAGCCGTTAGGACAGAAGAACCCCAGCTCCGTTGTGTGATGTCTCCTTGGAACGTCGCCCCAGCGAACTCCCTAGCAATGGGGATGTAGCACACACTAATGGTCATGACATAGTTCTCGGTGAACACCACTTTCCCGAGAATCCACATTATGTATGCCTTCAGGCTTCATGTGATCTGTATCTCAATCATCTGTGGCCCAAACGTCTTGACGCAAAGGGCACATCTCCTTCACAAATTCCCTTGGAAACGTGGGGCCATACCCTGGGCCCAATTGGGCGGTGTCTCCAAAGAGCCTATTGGCTCGCCGGTAGTCTCAGCAAGAATGACACATCCTGAAGTGTAGAAGCCATCTCTTCCCAACGAAAATGGAACATGTGCGTCTTGTGTGTCTATAGATCCACTAAGCATGTGAGTAACGAGTGATCTGGAATAAACCAGGTAGTTTGAAAGCCGTGCTTCTTGCCATCTAGTATTTTTCTACGGGTGGCCTCAACCAAGACGCGGAAATGATAAAAGGCCAGCCCACACTAATTTGCAATAAAAATAATTAAATCGTAATATGCTAAGCGCCACAAGAAAATACAGCCTATAAATATACATCTAATCCAACATGCCAAAATTCTAACGGCTAACAGAAAACATCCTTCATCTCCTATAATAATTCATAGTAAAAAAAAGTAAATCGTAAGATGCTAAACGCCATGAGAAAATACAGCCTATAAATATACATCTAATCCAACGCGCCAAAATTCTAACAGCTAACATACAAAAAAATAAGTAAATCGTAAGATGCTAAGCGCCACGAGAAAATACAGCCTGTAAATATACATCTAATCCAACATGCCAAAATTCTATCAGCTAACAAACAATATTCCATAGAGCCCATAATAATTCACAACAAACTATAATTAGCGATAAATTATGGTATACCCTTAAAGCGTGTGAAGCAAGGTAGTGTACCACGCAGCTCAGATATGGATCAAACAATAGCCTCCCCATTGACATTGCTCTCCAATAATACCACCAACTTCCCTCCACAAAAACACCATAGATCACTTCTCCAGTCTATCCCATCAATAGATCGGGGTTCCCCTTACTTCCTACTGCAATTTAGCACAAGATTTGGTAAAAAAAAGGGAGCTGAATCGAGCTGATAGGTGTGGGTGCAAATGGAGAGAGCTAGAGGAAGAAGAGGAAGAAGGGAAGAGAGACCGCGAGGGGAGCCGGGGCGGGGCGCTGCGCGAAGTAAAGGTACCAGGGTGTCGCCTGCACCAAAAGGCCCAGTTGGCCGGTCCCCCTAGGGCGCTGTCCCTCTGTTTGCCGACAGACCGCACGACGGGCCCGCGAAGCTACCTTTTGGTGCCGCCAGAGCTGACAGGGGCCTTTTTGGTCCCACCCGAGCTGAATGGTTCCAGTCAGTCCGCGCGGCACTAAGTAAGTGCTAGTTCTGAAAATGTGTAGTTTTGTGTATTATTTTCAAATTAATTAAAAAATTGTATTATTTAAAAAAATTAGCAAAGAAGAACACCACCTTGCAAACCATCATATTTGTTATGCTTGCATGTCGTCATTGCTATTTGTGGTGCTTGAATTTTTTTGCTTGTTTTTCAAGATCACCGATGGTGCACATGAAAGAAATGAATATCTTCCAAAAACACAATAGACTTATTCCTTCTGTGCCAACCTTCCGGTTGTAAAAATGAAAGATATTGGCTGGTTGCCAAATGAAACGTATTTTATCTAAAGCAACAGTTCTTTGCACAATGTATCTCAGTATTAGTTGCAAAAGATCAAAGTCAATTGAGGACGCACTATGTGAACTAATGACATATATAGGGGCTTCACCCCATGTTCATGTCTTTGTTGGCGGTAAAAAACTTCATTCAGAAATTATCCGTATCATGTATTTACTTTTGAATAATATATTGAGTACCTTGTAAATTCTCATTTATAATTAACCCGTGGTTGCTATATTATGCTAGTGCTTTTGTCTATACACGAGAGTTTGGCTGCACTATTATAACATAAAGAAATAAAAATATTGAGCCACAAAAAAGGAGAACATGGTAGAATCTTCCCTCCCAAACATAGAAATGCCTTGTGCACATACACACATACACCACAGCAGCCCTTGGGTCGCCATCTTGATTTTTTCTGTCGTCCAAATAGAGATCGCTTCATCACGCACCAAATCCCACCATGATAAAAAGAGCACACATTTCCAAATCACCGCAAAGCAGTGCTCTGCCCAAAAACAAAACCCTAGAACGGCGCCGCCACTTGACCACCATAGAATTGTTGCCCTGGCCTTAATAGAAATGTTTCCACCATGCTGCCCTTATAGGAAGCATCGGACGACTGAGGTCGCTACGGTGGGCAGACGCCCTGAATCTCCCTGCCCATGGAAATTCTTGATGAAATCCTTAGTCGCCTTGGCCTACGTGACGCCATACGCACATCGATGCTCTCCCGCAACTGGTGACACCGATGGGAGGCTCTCCCATCCCTTGACCTCTACTTCCCGAGCACCAAAGGCGACAAGAGTGCATCAAAGAGGTTGAGCGTTGTCGACGGCATCCTCTTTCGCTACCCTGTCCGTGTCCGACACTTCTATGCAAGACGACATAACAAGATCTACGAAGGCCGCATCCACGACTGGATCTTCATCCTCTCCCGCCGGGTGTCGAACTCTCAATCTCATCCCCAACTTCATCGACGACAAGTTTTCCCTCCCCTCCTACATATTCTCCTATGGTCGGCCCACCTCCCTCACTCTCCGCAACTGTGCCATCCCGCCCCTACCCTTGGGCTTCGAGGGCTTTGTGGAGCTCAGGAATCTAGATCTCATCCACGTCCAGTTACAAGAGAACAGGGGAGAGGACCAACTAGAAAAGATAATTATGACATCTCCATCACTCGAGGCCTTGACACTTTGGGATGTGGATATCCGAAGTGAATTCACAGGGTGGCTGATTCAGGCGCCCAATCTCCAGCGTGTCAAAATTGTTTCGACGCAGCATTTTGGATGGAACTTTGGGGAGTTTCTATATCTGGAGTATGCTTTCATGGATATATGGAATTATTTAGGGAACCGTAATTTATCCAAATTTATCAATAATTGCGCGAGCATTACTAAGCTTGTGATATATAATTGAACTTGATGCTCACTATTCATTTACAGCTCCCTACTAATGGATATTTAGGCTCATTTTGAAACTTGTAGGTTTAATTTAATTTCCTTACATACAACATTGATGGGTATGGTATGTAAAGATTGTTTCTTATCTTGATTGTGCCTCATTTTCCTAGTTTATCCTCTCGGTGGACCTTCTCGGTCTCATCTCTTTGTTAATTGTGGCGAAGTACTTGATCTGATGGTAGAGTAAAGATGTAAATTGTAAGTGGTGTTGGGTCCTAAACCCTACAATCCAACTAAATTTGAAAACCTCATTGTTTGAAATATAACTTATAAATTAATTCCTAGTGATGTTCGTTGCATCACCCACAACCACCGATTTCGATTTTGTGATCTTCGTCTTTTGTACCTTTTTATACATCACGACAAAATGTAATATGTCGGAACACACAGATATCATATTCTGGTATAATATAAGAACATTCTAACATTGTTTGGTTGCACTATTATAACATAAAGAAATAAAAATATCGAGCCACAAAATCGGAAAAATGGTAGAATATCCCGTCCCAAACATAGAAATGCCTCGCGCACATACACACAAGCACCACAGCCAGGTCGCCATCTTGATTTTTTCTGTCATCCAAATAGAGTTCGTTTCATCACGCACCAAATCCCACCACAATATAAAGAGCGCACATTTCAAATCACCGCAAAGTAGTGCTCTGCCCCAAAACAAAACCGTAGAACGGAACCACCGCTTGACCACCATAGAAATGTTGTCGTGACCACAATAAAAATGTCGCCACCACGCCACCCTTACAGGAAGCATCAGAGGACCGAGGTCGTTGTGGCAGAGGAAGACGCCCTGATCTCCCTGCCCATGGAAATTCTCGATGAAATCCTCAGTTGCCTTGGCCTATGCGACATCATACGCACGTCGATGCTCTGCTGCAACTGGAAACACCGATGGGAGGCTCTCCCATCCCTTGAACTCTAATTACCGAGCACCATAGGCGACAAGGGTGCATCAAAGGGGTTGAGCACCATCGATGGCATCCTCCTTCGCTACCCTGGCCATGTCTGACGCTTCTATGCAAGATGACTTGACAAGATCTATGCAGGCCTCATCCATGACTGGCTCTTCATCCTCTCCCACCGGGGTGTCGAACTCTCGACCTCATCCCAACTTCAGCAACGAAAAGTTTGCCCTCACCTCCCTCACTCTCCGCAATTCCACCATCCCACCCATACCCTCAGTCTTTGAGGGCTCTGTGGAGCTCAGGAATCTACATCTCATCCATGTCCAGTTACAAGAGAACGGGGGTGAGGATCAAATAGAAAAGATAATTACGACATCTCCATCACTCGAGGCCTTGACACTTTGGGATGTGGATATCCTAGGTGAATTCATAGAGTGGCTGATTCATGTGCCTAATCTCTGGCGTGTCAAAATTGTTTTGCCACAGCATTTTGGATGGAACTTTGGGGGGTTTCCGTATCTGGATTCTGCTTTAATTGATATATATGGAATTATTTCGTGAACAGTCATTTCTCCAAATTTCTCACTAATTGCGTGAGCATTGCTAAGATTGTGATATATACTTGTCATTCACGGGTAAACTTGATGCTCACTATTCATTTACAGCTTCCTACTAATGGATATGTAGGCTCAGTTTGAAACGTGTAGGTTTAATTTAATCTTGGGACGGAGGGATTTTCTTTCTTTTATTTCATCCATGTTTATTGCATTCTAAAAAATGTGTAGAATTCAACCTTCAATTAAAAACTAGTTTGAATTATTTAAATAGAACACTAATTTGGAATCCAACTTGCTCAACTCAATCATGAAATAAATCAACAAAGGTCATGAAAAAATTTACCACACTCGACGCAATAACCTATCTCTATTCCTTATGATAAGCAAAAGCTTGATCACTTTCTATTTTATGCAACCAGACCTTTAAGGGTGTCATAGTCCAAATATTACCATAATAATACGGAAAATCTAGATAGCGACCGGTCTGAAAATTTAATTTCCTTACATACAACATTGATGGGTAGGGTATGTAAAGATTGTTTCTTATCTTGATTGTGCCTCATTTTCCTAGTGTATCCTCTCGGCGGACCTTCTCGGTCTCATCTCTTTGTTAATTATGGCGAAGTACTTGATCTGCTGGTACAGTAAAGATGTAAATTGTAAGTGGTGTTGGATCCTAAACCCTAAAATCCAACTAAATTTGAAAACCTCATTGTTTGAAATATAACTTATAAATTAATTCCTAGTGATGTTCGTTGCATCACCCACAACCACGTTGCATCACCCACAACCACCGATTTCGATTTTGTGATCTTCGTCTTTTGTACCATTTTATACATCACGGAAAAATGTAATATGTCAGAACACAGAGATATCATATTCTGGTATAAGATAAGAACATTCTAACATTGTTTGGTTGCACTATTATAACATAAAGAAATAAAAATATTGAGCCACAAAAAAGGAAAAATGGTAGAATATCCCGTCCCAAACATAGAAATGCCTCGCGCACATAAACACACGCACCACAGCAGCCCTCAGTTCGCCATCTTGATTTTTTATGTCGTCCAAATAGAGATCGCTTCATCATGCACCAAATCCCACCACGATAAAAAGAGCGCACATTTCAAATCACCGCAAAGCGGTGCTCTGCCCAAAAACAAAACCCTAGAACGGAACCGCCGCTTCACCACCATATAGAAATGTTTTGGTGACCACAATAAAAATGTCGCCACCACGCCACCCTTACAGGAAGCATCAGAGGACCGAGGTCCTTGTGGCAGAGGCAGACGCCCTGATCTCCCTGCCCATGGAAATTCTCGATGAAATCCTCAGTTGCCTTGGCCTATGCGACATCATAAGCACGTCGATGCTCTACTGCAACTGGCAACACCGATGGGAGGCTCTCCCATCCCTTGAACTCTAATTCCCGAGCACCAAAGGCGACAAGGGTGCATCAAAGGGGTTGAGCACCGTCGATGGCATCCTCCTTCGCTACCCTGGCCATGTCTGACGCTTCTATGCAAGACGACTTGACTGGATCTACACATGACGCATCCACAGCTGGCTTTTCATCCTCTCCCACCGGGGTGTCAAACTCTCGACCTCATCCCCAACTTCATCGATGAATTCCCTCCCCTCCTACATATTCTCCTATGGTCAGCTCACCTCCCTCACTCTCTGCAATTGTGCCATCTCGCCCCTACCCTCGGGCTTCGAGGGCTTTGTGGAGCTTAGGAATCTAGATCTCATCCACGTCCAGTTACAAGAGAACAGGGATGAGGACCAAATAGAAAAGATAATTACGACATCTCCATCACTCGAGGCCTTTACACTTTGGGATGTGGATATCCTAGGTGAATTCATAGAGTGGCTGATTCATGCGCCGAATCTCCGGGATGTCAAAATTGTTTTGCCGCAGCATTTTGGATGGAACTTTGGGGGGTTTCCGTATCTGGATTCTGCTTTAATTGATATATGGAATTATTTCAAAAACAGTCATTTCTTCAAATTTCTCACTAATTGCGCGAGCATTGCTAAGATTGTGATATATACTTGTCATTCACAGGTAAACTTGATGCTCACTATTCATTTACAGCTTCCTACTAATGGTATGTAGGCTCAGATTGAAGCTTGTAGTTTTAATTTAATTTTGGGACCGAGGGATTTTCTTTCTTTTATTTCATCCATGTTTATTGTATTTTAAAAAATGTGTAGAATTCAGCCTTCAATTAAAAACTAGTTTGAATTATTTAAATAGAACACTAAATTTGAATCCAAGTTGCTCAACTCAATCATGAAATAAATTAACAAAGGTCAAGACAAAATTTACCACACTCGACGCAATAACCTATCTATATTCCTTATGATAAGCAAAAGCTTTATCACTTTCTATTTTATGCAACCAGACCTTTAAGGGTGTCATAGTCCAAATATTACCACAATAAACTTAATTAATTAAATGGTTAAACTAACTAGTTCGCAACGATGGAAGGTGAAGAAAGGGGTGACTATGGTGAAAACTCAAAAGAGGGATTAATGCGTCCATGTGTTGATGTCACTCTTGCTGCTACTCGGGGTCCACATCATTTTTGAAGGATTGAGCAGGGCGCAGTTCATCATCTTGCACATCCGAGAGGCCTACCTTACTCCGTTGTGCACAAGAAAGTGTCACAAGTGAAGATAGGTCGGCCGTTCCCTATTGGTCTCCCGCCGCCTACGTCGCTAGGCCTTCTGTTCTAGGCCTACTGATGGCCTCGGACCCGCCGCTAGCTCGCAGCTTCTTTTGCAAGGACTAACGATGGATCTTGATATGTTTCAGGCACACAACATATCCAGGGTATTCCACCTCGCCGCAAAACTACCCTAGACCGCTGATACGGTTGCACCTCCAGACTTCTGGTAGAACCTGTGGGTCACTTTCCACCTCCGACACTCCAGAACAACACATAATAATGGTGGCGCATAGCAAATACAATCAACAACTTATGCATACAAAATATTAAGAATAAAATATTTATAGTTGAGATTAACCTAGATTATATGTATTATCATAATATAATACAGTATCATCTCAATGTAAAAAATGTAAGAAACGCATGCACAAGCATAGTGATACAGTGGAGAGCTCAACACAGAGAAGAGGAGAGAGGTGGGGAGCTATATTCGATGATGTGGCTGGATGTGGGTATGTTTGTTGGAGATTGAACATTTTCGCCAATGGTACAACACTAGGTAAGGCTTTCATAATTAAAAGAGGATTGCAGCGTTTACATCAATGTGTCTAGAATGTTTCTGCAAGATAATGATATATGCAGTGCCAACATTATATGTGCACAAAAAGCATGCTACTTGAGAAAAAGTGAAATGAAAGTTCTAGTATATGTTTCCATTTGGGTTTAATCTTTATCCACATGATCGAGATAAGGAATGCAATAGAAACTCAGTGCAAAATAATGTGTATAAACCACACATCACAAGCATGCGGATACACTGGAAGACACAAGGGTTTAATCATATTACTGGGTAGGGGATCAAATGTTTTTGCCACTTAAATTTTTGGTGCATGAAATTTCTGAAAATTGAGTCGCTTAAAAATACATATTAGCCTAAGGTCGAATTCTTGAAAATGATGCAGCGATTAGACAGCTATTATATAAGTTTGTGCAACTTTGCTGTAATATTTAGCTCATACAATGTATATTAAGTGAGGTAAGACGAGTAAATTTAGATGTTGATCCAAATTTATATGGGAAAATGAGACATAATGAACTGTCAACTTTAAATATACGAGGGGACAGAAAACGGAGACCAAATAGGCTTATACATATAACCTCATGATCCTGACACGCAAGTAAACAAAACGCTCAAAACATACCCACATCCAGAACCGTACCATCATCCAACAAACATACCCACATCCAGAACCGTACCATCATCCAACAAACATACCCACATCCAGAACCGTACCATCATCCGCGACAAGGCGTCTATAAGAGCATCGTCTAGCAAAGCACTAGAAACGTAACAACAAGCCTCGCGCTCAACAGACCCTTCACCTGAGACATGACTGAGGAAGGCTATCCTGGGCACTGCCTTGCATGGCACTATACCCCTGCACATCCAGACGCATGCTATAACAG
Organism: Avena sativa; assembly: GCA_916181665.1. Lineage (NCBI taxonomy): Eukaryota > Viridiplantae > Streptophyta > Magnoliopsida > Poales > Poaceae > Avena > Avena sativa. Next base: position 385,120,316 of record OV702297.1, on the reverse strand, counting down.
TGCACGAACAACGCCCGTAGCTGCTCGATCCATACCCTGTCTCAGATTTGCCGGATTCACCCACCTTAACAACCACCTGTCTCGGAAATGTTAAAATGCGCCGAGCGCGAGCATAGCTGCCGCCTCAGCTGGCACGTGATCGACCATGCAAAAAGGGCTAGGAATCTGCTCAACAGTCTAGTGCAGGCGTAGATCAAGCGCAACAAATATATTTCCTAGAATTTTTCGGAACTTCAAAATGTCAATTTTCAAAAAAAATCAATCAGAGGGCTCCATGGAACTATCCTCCAAATTGATGCATTTCTAGTGCTGCACCATATTTTACATCCAGCTATATGTCGAGAGCTTACTAGGATATGTTAAGACGGTGGAGTGTCACCAAAGAAGTTCCCGTTGTCTTTATATACATAGGATTTTAGAATTGCTATCTATCTAGAGATCAGGAAGGTACATATAACCCCATGACATCCACAACACCTGAACCATTGCCTACCAACAATTGTATATACACATCGTAACCATGAGTATGAAAGTTGTTGCCCTAACACTGATGCGGATGTCCTCACTATGGAATCAAGGTAATGAGCGTATTTACGATATCGGGCATAGGTTTTTTTGTTTCTTTGGACAGGGGCTTCGATTGATGGGATCATCATTTATGTTGAATTTCATAGTTATATATTGTAATTATGACATTTTTTTGTTAAGGCGAGGGTTAGTCAAATAGACTAGTAGATAGAGTAATGACGACAACTATATATATTATCACTACTGGTTACAAGTATTGGTTAGAGCCGTGTGCGACTGAATATGAGATCTTTTGTACTCCCTTGGTCACATTATTAAGTCCAGCAGACCTACTCTCGATAATATTAGTAGAATCATGATCGAGAGTCAACTGCTACTAATACATTGAAACCTTTCATGCATTTTCACATATTTTGAAGTGAATGAAGAATTTATCCATGTCTAAAGATCATTTATTTTGAAAGAGTGAGCATAAATAACAAATGCATGTGTAAGATAAACATAATTAAGTAATATCTCCGACACACTACACAAGATCTCCTCTAATTTGCATGGACGCGTTCTCAATTAATGAATTATAGCTATTATATTTTCTGAATATGCTAGTGGATTACAACCCATAGGTCTTCCTAATTGTTGGTTGAATTAAGCTATAATTGCTTAGATCCACCTAGGTATTTGTTTTGTTCTCTTTTCTAGCCATATAAGTATACTGATGATGTTGTGAGCTTGAGTTCTTTTCGTTAGTGTTATACAGGGACACCATACAGGTGACATCCATTTAAATTTTATGGGGTAAATACAAGTATGTAAAACTATGAATATGTGCGGATCCAAGTAGTGCTACTACAACATCATCTTATTGTTCATATCAACAAATCTACACTTACGACCCACAACCATTTTAAAGTAACAAGGATTACATGTACAAATATAATGACATAATCAAGCATGCATAATTTATTGTCCACCTCCATAACTTATCATATCGCTCAAAACTTAAGAGGGTGTTTCATTGTAATTATACTATACATTTTTATTTTGTTTCAATCTTGTGAATTACATACTCCAATAAAAAATTGCAGGTATAAATCAGTAAAATATTATGGTGGTAATATTACACTTCTAATTGATGACTGACTAGGGGAAAAAATTGGTAGTGGGATCCGTTGATTCAAAGAATGTCATATGAGAAGAACGCAAGAAAACGCAAGTGTATCGGTTAAAGGAGATGCTAGCATGCATCGTAGTCATGCTACCTGGTACACTAATACATGTGAAAGCTAATGTAGAACAAATAAATGTGAAAGCTACGTAGAACAAATAAATCGAAGGGTGGAAGATTCAGGGAACTTGGGAAAACTAATCAAATATGAGCATGGATTAAACAAAATTTTATCATTAAATTTGATGGAGGAAATTATTTTTGTATTTAGTTTTCAATATATTTATTTAAAAGTTCACATTTCATCTTGGAGATGCATTCATGTCTAAACGTAACATATTTTGAAGTGAATGAAGATCGATGAGTATTTCATAACCAAGGGAATAAACGTTGGAAGGAATCGATTAGGCCAAGTTAATATGGCAATTCTTACTATATAGTTTCTTTAACAGATAATAGAATTCATTTATTAACTGCAAAATAATTGTTATTGGATCAAACAATATACAAGCACCCCAAAAAATTATCATAATTTTTTTTGTATTTTAATTGTTTCTTTCTCCATTTGAATGTCATGTTCATATGTGTTGATAGAAAACCTTATCATTTCAAAGAAGATACGATGAACCCAAATAAATAGAGAACGTGTTTAGAAAATATCACTACAAAACAAAATATTCAACCAGCCGACCACAATCTATTGTTATTTTATAAACCTCTTGACCTGCCGTCTGTACTTACAAAGCTCCCACGGTTCTGGCCTGGTTAGACGATGATCTAACACAATTCATAAAAACTCCACCAAACTAATTCTTAGATGTTTTTTAATATATATCCTCGGATGTTCTATTTGTCATGAAGATGTCCAATCCAGTGTGATTCCGTCTATGACATGCAGAAACAGCATCCCACAAAAAAGAATAGTATAAATTATTAACACTAACATGGTCTGTAGATAGTGCAGTAATGTTATGATGGTGGCCAGTTCACAGAAAACTGATAGGAAAAAACACGGAAGGAAGCCATTCTACCCCAGCTTAAAGGGAGGATTTATATATATCCTCTAACACTTGTAAATTCCAAAGATCCATCAAAGTGTCGATCTCACTTTTATTTGATGTCGATGTTGACATATTAAGAGGCTTCATTGGGATCACTTGCTGTGCTTCGCTTGGAATGGCCAAGTGTCCCAAGTTGCCTTCTCCTGGTCTACTACTGCTGGCGTTGCTTCATCTATCTTGGTATCTCAACAGTGGCCTTATACCCACTAGTGCTACCTTGCAACTTGTTCAACTGAAATCTTTGGTAGATTTCAAGGTGATGGATGGTGTGTCGCATGTATGTGGCAAATCCAGGCTTTGCCAGCTCGGGGCAGATCCACCCATGGCCATTGTTGCGATTACAGCGGTGCACTTCCTATGTGATCATCGTTGTTGGGTAATCGCATTCCTCTACTTCATCCTCCTCTAGCCCATCATCATCGTCATCATCATCTCCTTCCAAGTCCAGCTCTTCATCTTTTTCTTTATTGTCCAGCGTTTCATCAACACTAGTATATCAAGCATGAAGTGAACAAAAGATTTAGAACAACAAGAAACATTCGTTTTGCAATGTTAAAAATATACCAAAGTATAGCCCAAAAGAGAATATAAAACGTATCATGGAGATTAATCTGCATTTCATTATGAAGCCGGAGAAATATATATAGTGTTAGTTCAAAGTGCAAAAATGCACAACACACACAACCACGTGTTGTTGATGATGTCGCGGCAGAAGGTACATGCACAAATTGATTTGCATGTTTTTATTTCTAGGGAAAGTTAATACGAATTCATATTTCAAATAGATGATCAGTTGTTTTATAACAAAAATCAATGATCTCGTGTGCTGATTGAATCGACAATTTGTAATTATACTAAGGGCCTAAAATGTGCCATAGCATCACTGTATCTACTGCCATCCATGAAATATGAGTGTCTAAAGTATGCATTCAAAAACATTCAGAATATTTTCACTCGGAATTAACCCGGGTACAGTACTGAGATCGATGACGAAATATAATTTGTAAGTTCAGGTTCAGAAAATGTAAAAGGCACACTTCTGCAGAAGCATGCCAAAGACGCCAAAGTGTTCACCGGATTTACCGGCCAAAGACATAATTCTACCTATTAACACAAAGACTAATATATGCTACTGCCACAAGTAAAGCGAACTACTAATCTAGTATAAGACTATAAGCACAATACAAGGGGTATATCAATAATCGATCATCATGCAAGCAAATAGATCATTATAGAAAACGATTAGCACGCGCGATATATTAACTGCATGTCCCTCGTCTCTCTATGTGGTTAGAACATGTACATGATGAACTCCTCTACTAAGCTAGAGGTCACCACCAAAGCCTTGTCCGACGCTTCCTTTCCCACTTCCATGTTCACCTGGAAAGACTCCACGCCCATACAAGTTAAAGTCAAAGTCACAGATCGACCAAGAAAATGGATGGATCATCTGAGATAGGGGCTCGCTGTGGCGGTGCAATGTGATGGGAGAAGATAGACAGAACGAGAGGGGCGAGGATTAGTGTATGGGACGCCTCCTATCGGGTGGGTATATATGGGGATGTTGAGAGTTTGAGAAAGAGAGTTGGGGTGGGTATATACGGGCCGGGGTGGTGAGAGTTTGAGAAAGAGAGTTGGCTGCGTACAGGCGGGCGTCCAGGAATTGACCGGTCATGTCATAAATGGAGTGGATTGGCTTGCATTTCTTACCTAATTCGCAACGCAATTCAAACTTGGGATCATCTTTTAGACATGTACACACGGTGGGATAATTAATAAGCAAATTAACATGGCAATTCCTTGATACACATGCTTATACAAAGCCATTCAACATTTGAATTGAGTAGGGAAGCTACCAGAAAATCATGTTTTCTGACGGGAGTACTCAAAATTCTTGACGGCCACCAGGGTTCCGTCAGGAAAGCGATGGCTTTCATGTTTCCTCACGGTTTTTCATGCTACTCAAGATAGTTTTTAGTTGTGGGGTTACTCCGTGTTAGTACATTTGTGACAATGTTTATCCCATTTTATCTTGTTTGTTATGTTTCAACATATTCATGTTGTTACTTTGTGTCAAGTTTTACATTGATAAACAATTTCCTACCATTTTGACCGGCTAGTAGTTAAAATGGCATAGATAGTGACTATGATGCCAACTCGAAAGCGTCAAACAGCTACGTGTGTCTGTCCAGCCCATGGACCCCCTGACTAATATTGTGCATCATCTGAATAGCTCTGCCTAGTTTGCAGACTAGGTCACATAGGTTGTGTAGACATGCCCACCTAGTTTAAGCTTTCGAGTTGGCAACCCACTCACTAGCTAGGTCAAAATCAGGGGATTTTTTTTAAATGAGGTAATTAAAAACTTTACATAATATAACAACCATAGATTAAAATGTGGCAAAAACAGAAAATGGGGATAAATGTTGTCACAAACATATAATTGTCTACATATATCTAGTTGTTGTTGTGGACATATACGTTGTCTATCAGAAGTGAAGTTCTTCATAACAACTAATTCCATCTGCTTGTTCCCCAATGTGCTATAAGTACGCTCGTCTTTGAAGTGGTGACATTGATTGAAGGAGGTTCAAACATAAAAAAGATAACCTCCTTCCTGTTGGTTCTTGGCCGGTGCAAGAACATCAAACAAAATTTGTCTTCTCCAACTCTGGCGATGCTCCGACCAAGATCTGGCTTAGCTTAATAAGGGCCACAAATCTTACACACGCACGCATGTGGAAGCTTGATGCAGCGCATCAGGGAGCATCGTCATTGTACCATGTGTCCACCACAGTCGGATACAATGAGGTCCTCCCCGACACTGACTTTCCGTTGATGACTCCCCGGTACTCCATCGTCTATCATCTCCATGCATCCCAAATGTAGTATATTTACTAGATCACACAAGTACAAGGTGGAGCGGTCACGGCTAGGTGCTACCTAGGTTTTTCTCCCATCGAGACAAAGGAAGTGGTGGGGCAAGATAAATTTTGGGGAAGGCACACCTTTGTAGTTGGTCACTTCCCTTTATTTATATAGGGAGTAGGTGAGGGGACACCGGGGTGACCGTCAATCGAAAAATCTAACCCTAGTCAAAGTGGGTCTAACCCATTGACATGTGTCCCTGTCCATACAAGTCTCCACTTATCCGTCTTCCGTAAGTCGGATGTTACCCGACTTGCTCAACTCCCTTAAGTATCTGACCTCGTAGGCTCATGGTAAGCCAGACACAGTTTGAGTCCCACTCGAACTGATATGTGGCATTGGCTGCTAGCAAAGCATGCCATCTCCCGGAAACCCATGATTAATCTATAAATGCAATGTTCTCTTTGATTCCCTTTGCCTCATGATATTTGTGGTTAGATGCATGTAAGTGACACATCATGCTAGTGCTGTCTTAACTCTATTTTTTCCGTACCCATGATACATATGAGATTCCTTCCGCTAACTCTTGTTCATATTTTTTCTCGGTTAACACTTAACCTAGAAGTGCATGGCCATTCTTTCCAAATCATATCACATGTGAGTCCTAGAGAATATCTTTTCAAGTGGGACAGGCAAATTTTGTATTGGCTAATCCACATCACGTGTCCTACTTCTTATTCGGCCCAAGCACCACCTTTATTTATGTGTTTTATGGACAACCCGAGGTGCACCCTAAAACTTAAATACATAACTCGGATCAGTGCGATCATGTTAGGTATAAGATTGTTTTAGCTAGATCTTATGATGCCTTACTCATGTTAAAGCAATGGGCAATGCTCAAGCGGGATTGTTCCAGCCCAAGAGAGAGAACGACGAGCTGACACGCGCCCTCGGGAATCCTAGAAAAAGTGGACGAACACGAGGCAACGGCAGCGGTGTTACGTAGATAAAAGGGTTTCTCGAGTATGATGACAGTTACAAAAGCAGTAAGAGAAAGAAGGACCGAGATGCAGACCGGATCCGAAAGATAGAAGAAGAACTAGCTGGGATGAAGAAGCTGGTAGTGGAAGCACTTATCCAAAGGTCATCTCAGCCGCATGCTAATGATCCTGCATTGGATCATAGCCAGCGGAGAAGCAACATGGCTTCCACGGTGGTCTAGGCTGATGATCAAGCACTGCTAGATGATGCACCGGCACCTCGCTACCCCGTGGATGATGTCAGAGAGATGACACAATGTGAGCTACAACATACAATGAAAAACCTGTCCTTCAAGGTGGTGATCGACACTTCTTTACCCTGTCTACCTAGAGCACTCCACCATTCATTTCCAATTTCACCTGGCTATGCTCGTTTCTCGGTGGATGACCTAGTGGAGGATTTTTTGGAATTAGAGATTGACATCTCTACACCTGAAGGCCATAAAAAACTGGGAGATGTCAAGAGCCACATCATTCTATGGAAAAAGAAGCATATCAAGTTTAAAGGCTCGGTGGCAAGGTCACCGACTCCAAGGAATCCAAGTCCACCCCACCCCGATGATCGTCAACCTCCAAGTCCAACCCACCCTGGTGATCGTCAACTTCCAAGTCCACCCCTCGATGGGAGGGACGTTGATTGCCGCAGCGCGAGTACAACTCGATCTCTGCCTCCGCATCTGTGCAATACTCGATCTCCGCCTCCGCCTCCATGCAATACTACGTCTTTGAAAAAACGGAAGGTCGCCACTCCCCCGTGCCCCACTCAGAAGAAAGGTAGTATGGCGAAGATAGTCGACATCTCGCCGCTCTTGCCAAAAGACCTTATGACAAGACTGATGAGGAAAACGCCGCGGATGTGGCTCCTTACACTAAGTCTTTTTTTGCACCCAAAAAGACCGAGCCACAACAGGTATTTGATAAAAAGAGCAAAAGGTGTACTAAGTCCTTTGTTGAGCAACCATCCCAAATATCGATGAATTAACCATCAGACTATAATCGCGAAATTATTAAGCAAGCAAAGCAGAACAAAAAAACAAGTGCAAAAAGCGGGAAACAAATTGCCTAGCTCAGACAACTGAATATTTAATCGGTCCCCCTCTCATAGTGATTTCTGATACCGACAAGGCCTTTAGAGCCGATATGGATAAGGACATGGAATTATTGGACCCCGGATCCAAGGCTACTGCTGGACTGATTGACATCACTATAGCACAGGCCAAAGAAAATGCCATCGGAGCTTGTATGTCTCTTCGTCAATATTTAGGCTATGAAGATACGACAATGGGTCAGATAGCATGTAATTATGTCAAAGGGCAGCCTCTAGTCACTCATGAGGAGTTCACGTGTCTATCAACACATATGCGAAATCTGCATAATTGGTACACTGTGCAATCATCAAAGCAGCACTCGAAAGAATGATTTTTGATAGACGTTAGAGTGAAGCATCACTTCAAAGATTAATCAATATAGATTCAAATGAAATAACTGTTTCAGTTATATAATCAGCGCGCCCTCAACAAATATATCTTCGGTTGCTATGTTTGTAAGTGATTTATTTCTGTAGTTAAGTCTCTAGCTCAACTAGCTCGTCTATTGCGTGTAACATATTATCCTAATTATATATCCTTTTGTACGCTATTATATTATGCAAAATGAAGATGCTTAAATACAAAAGAGCAAGAAAATATGACATTGGGTTCATTGACCCATATATCGTTAATGAATATACGTTACACAATCACCCCAAGGACGTGGAGAAAGATCTGTGCAGGTTTTTAGTCGAGCATATTAATGAAGGGTTTCGCAGCATAGTAAATCAAAAAAATTCTACGGATGCGAACGAGAAAGCCAATATCTAATCTAGGAGATGCAATCAACGAGTCCCCACACCAAGTCCTTACTTATCCTTCCACCTCTGTAGAAGATGCATCCCAACTCCCATTCCCCATTCTAGTCAATCCACCTCAACCCTAGAAGCAGCACACCGCGACCGGACGCGCCGCCGGAAATTAAGTCGAAAGCCATGACGCCTCCTTCCCTCACCATCGCGTCCAGAGATTTGTGCCGGCAGCTGGACGACGAGACCCTTCTCGCTCGTGACGCTGCCAAGCTCTCTTCCGGTCGCGACATTCTAAGTCTGCCATCCTGCAGCCACAGACCTCGTCCGCGTCACCAGAGATACATCGCGCCAGATGCAGCCCCTCCCCTTCTTCCTGTACATCGCGGGGGAGTAGAGACCTCCTTTTTTTTCTTCGGCTCCCCTTCACCTCGGTAGTCTTGATGTCATGTCGTTGCTTGGTGACCAGAAACTGAACGATTCTGCAGCACGGAGAAGAGAGAAGTTGCGAGGTGGAACACAGGGAGCATAGCGGACAAAGGTCCATCCAGGTGCGAGTTCACTTTTCCCCTTTCCAGATTCTATTCTCCCTATGTTTGACCCGTTCATAAATATTTCAGGAATTTTGGGCGTCCTTGCCGCACAGCCTGACGACCGCTCACGGCTGACCAACTGCAGTTTATCAGTTCGTGTTTCGTTGCCTATATGTCAGTAACCATTGTTTACCTGTACATAGACCAGACCACCAATAAAATAAGTTTTTTTGTCTTGAGTATTAGATATAGAAGAGGCGATGAGTACTCTTTGCAACTCTGAATAGATTGAGATATTTAGACTTAGAATATGCAAGCTTGTATTATCTAATTGCCAAATGCCTGTTCTACCAAGCTTTTGACTATTATTCTAAGTTAATTTGTATTTTCTGTTTATTTGAATATTTTGGGTTAAAGTTAATTCACTACTGAGAGTGTGTGTTTTCTGAGGTAGTACGTAGTAGTGTGCTAATCTGTTACTTGCCAGCTTTCAGAAAATTGTTTATTTAGTAGTTATCAGTTTATGGTAAAGCATCAGGTAGACCTTAAACTGAATCTTCTAGTCTCAGTTGTTTGTTGTTGCCACAGGTATAGAAACACCCTTTCGGTATGTAGAAGTTGATTAATTAGTAGTAGATTATCAACTGTTTTTTATTTACTGCTTGAGGTGTGGTGTGTTATAAATACATACATCATTTCCAGTCGATTTCTCATTTCATTTGGCAGAAGCAAACAATGGTGGTACTGGAGGAGACCAGTTCATGGAGAATGCTCTCCGTATATACATTGAAGAACTTGTCACAAGCTTCTTTATCAAATGTGTGGCTAGCTATATGAATATCTGTTGCAAAGTGATGTTCGCGTTTTAATTTACTTGGGTTACAACATCAATGTTGGAACTTAATGCAACAGAATAGTGCTTGTCCAGTCTATACAGCTTAGTAAACATTAGTACTATAGTCTGATTAACTTGCGGCAAATTTCCTAACATATTGTGTGAGGAACTTATACTTATTATTTTCTGGTCAGTCCTAGGTACCAATATTGATTGCTGATTTCGTTTACATTTATATTCTTGTCATCTGCAGTTCAACGTGTAAAGTAATTACGCAACCAGTAACTATGTTTTTTCAATGTACAGGTAAACATTTTCATCTTTAGGTTTACATCTCTACTTGATAAAATAGGAAATGCATATAGGTTCAAGCTTGGGAACTATTTCTAATCAGCTTATATTTCTATGATATACGCATATAGGATAATATTATCAATTATGACAACGATGAAAAGTTTCTGATTTGTTTTGATGTTGTCTAAATGATTCCATTGTCACGGCTGGCCCCATGTAAGTTCCTTTCCACCCCTGTTTCCACCAACTTCTTGTTCAACAAACATCTAGACTTATATGTTTTTCTTCTATATGTTGCTACGGCAAGTCTGGAGATCGTGTATGTTAGTTTGAGAGTGACTATTGAAATTTGAGTAGGCTACTACTGTCTAACAAACTAAGTGGTTAATTCCAATGGTACTTGAAATTTCTATAATAAACTATAATAGCTTTTGGTATAGTTGATGGTCAATAATGTGCCCAGTTGAGTTCCTATATATAATCGTATTAATATTTATTGAAATGCTCTTGAGATTATCTAGGAACCTTGATTTTTTGCCATGTGTGGATTCTAAAATTGGAATTTTTTCTTTGCAGGCCCACAATATCAGAAAGGAGTGCTTCATTCGGATATCAATCTATACATTAGAAAGCAAGAACAGTAGAAGGAATATGTATAGGATTAGTTATGACGTTATATTTTGACGTTACAGTCTGGGATGGAGATTTCAGTAATCAATATTGAATTGTTTCTTCATGCAATGCATTCTCACTCTATGATTTGTATATGTTTTCTTACGTATCTTACGAAGTCTATATACTCTTGTTTATGAAATATATATACTCTTGGTGAGAAAAAATACCATCTTTCAACAGATCAACACACTCATATTGAAAATAATATTTATTTTTAAAACAAATTATGTAATCGGTGTACATTATTTTCCAACGGATACAAGTGTTGTCTGGCATTTGTTGCCACCTTTGCAACGCTATACCCATTGGTTACCAACGCATCTATATCTGTTAAATTATATACTAGCAACGCCCAAAAACGCAACGCATACTAAATCCGTTGGTACTGGTGCTTGCAACGCCTATATGGATATTTAGATACAGATCTATGCGTTGCTGTAGGGGGGGGGGGTCATGTTGTAGTGATGGTGGAGAGTTTATGCGGCAGGGCTTCACCTACGCGTAGACGAGAGAGAGAGATAGAGATAGAGAGAGAGAGAGAGATAGATAGATAGAGAGAGAGAGAAGGGGCAGCAGTTGGCGGCTAGGGTTGAAGGGATGGGAGAGGGGGACGGTGCGCCCCTGCCCTCCTTATATAGAGGGGTGGCCGGCCCCCTTGGCCCCTCCTCCAAGCCCTAGGGCGGCGGCCCCAAGGTTGGAGTGGAGGGCAAGTCTCCCCCCCTTCTAGAAGGTTTCCCTAGGGTTTCCCTTAGGGTTTGGCTGGCTGGGCCTATGGGGCCTTGTGCCCCTGGCCCAAAGTGGCCAGGGCACTCCCTCATAGGCCCACGCAGCCCTCCGACAAGTGGGGCCATGTTGGTCCCACTCCGGAAGCTTCTAGAACCTTCCGGTACAATACCGAATACTCCGAAACGATTCCAAAATCCAAAAACTGCTTACCTTTATATGAATCTTATTCTCCGGACCATTCTGGAACCTCTCGTGATGTCCTGGATCTCATTCGAGACTCCGAACAAAAACTCATAAACCAATTATCCATTCTATCCTAGCGTCGAGGCACGTTAAGTGTGTGACCCTACGGGTTCGAGAATATGCAGACATGATCTTCTATCAATAATCAACGGCGGGATCTGGAAACCCATATTTACTCCCACATATCCATCGATGATCATATCGGATGAACCACGATGCCAGGATTCAATTAATCCCATATATATTCCCTTCGCCACGTGGTATTTTACTTGCCCGAGATTCGATCGTTGGTATCGGCATACCTAGTTCAATCTCGTTCATAACAAGTACTTTACTCGTTCCGTAATCCGATATCACTTTGTGATTAACTCCTTAACCACGTGCTTGCAAGCGGTGTTGATATCGATTACCGAGTGGGCCCGAAGTATATCTCTCCGACTCGGGAGGGACAAATTCCATCTCGATACATACAACCCAACAAGTACTTTCCGATCACATGAGAGACACCTTTATGATCACCCTCACATAGGATGATGTTTGATGACCTCACAGCTTTCTTCCGATACCAGGGAGTTGCATTATCTCATGGTCTAAGGAATATAATATTTGACATAGGAAAAAGCTTCGCAAAGATGAACACGATGACACGATCTAATTGCTCTGCTTAATTTGGGTCTGTCCATCATATCATTCTCATAATGACATGATCTCATTATTAATCGACAACTCATGTCTATGGTTAGGAAACCTTAACCATCATTAATCAATGAGCTAGTCCATAGAGGCGTACTAGGGACACGGTGTTGTTCATAAACCACACAAGTATCAAAGTTTCCGCTTAATACAATTCTAGCATGGAATATAAACTTTATCATGAACAAGAATTATAACAATAACATCTTTATTATTGCCTCTAGGGCATAATTCATACGGTCTCCCACTTACACTAGAGTCAATAATCTAGTTTACATCTGGCAAAAATCTAACACCCATGGCATTAAGGTGCTGATCATGTTTTGCTCATGGAAGAGGTTTAGTCAACGGATTTGCGACATTCAGATCCGTATGTACTTTGCTAATCTTCAGATCTCCATCTTTTATATAATCTTGAATTATATGGAAATGGCGGTTGATGTGCTTGGTCTTTGGATGATATCTTGGTTCCTTAGACAGTGCTATGGCACCAGTGTTGTCGCACAATATCTCCAGTGGGTCCAAGGCACTTGGAACCACACCAAGCTCAGTGATGAAGTTCCTGATCCAAACTCCTTCACTTGACGCTTTTGCAGCAGCCATGTATTCCACTTCTACTGTAGATCCCGCAATCACGCTTTGCTTGCAGCTTCTCCAGCTCACAACTCCTACATTCAAAATATAAACGTATCCTGTCTGAGATTTAGAATCATCCTTGTCGGTGTTGAAACTAGCGTCGGCGTAACATTTTACGACGAGCAGCTCATCACCTCCATAGACCAAGAACATTTCTTTAGTCCTATTTAAATACTTTAGGATGTTCTTTACGGCTGTCCAGTGTTCCACTCCTGGATCACTCTGGTATCTGCTCGTCAAACTAAGAGCATTCGACACATCCGGTCTAGTACACAACATGGCATACATGATAGAACCTATGGCCGAGGCATATGGCACTTTGCTCATAGTTTCTCTATCGTTTACCGTAGCTGGACACTGAGCCTTGCTCAAGATCTTACCTGACAACATGGGAAATGAACCTTTCTTTGCTTTATCCATTCTGAACCTTTTCAGAACTTTGTCTAGATATGTACTTTGGCTTAAAGCTATTAGGCGTCTTTGTCTATCTTTATAGATTTTGATGCCTAATATATAAGCAGCTTCTCCTAGGTCTTTCATTGAAAAACATTTATTCAAGTAACTCTTCACATAGTTAAGCATACCAATGTCATTTCCAATAATCAATATGTCATCCACATATAGTACTAAAAATGTCATCGAGCTCCCACTCACTTTCTTGTAGATACAAGCTTCGTAGCAATTTGGAACAAATCCAAAGCTCTTGATCACTTGATCAAAACGAAGGTTCCAACTCCAAGATGCTTGCTTTAGTCCATAAATGGAACGCTGAAGTCTGCACACCTTATCAGCATCCTTAGGATTGACAAAACCTTCGGGCTGCATCATAAACAACTCTTCATCAATGTTGCCATTGAGGAACGCAGTCTTGACATCCATCTGCCATATTTCATAATCATGAAACGCAGCAATTGCTAATAAAATTTGAATGGACTTAAACATCACTACGGGAGAGAAAGTCTCATCGTAGTCAACACCTTGAACTTTCCGAAACCCTTTTGCGATAAGCCGAGCTTTATAGACAGTAACATTACCATCCGCGTCCGTTTTCTTCTTGAAAATCCATTGGCACTCAACGGCCTTACGATCGCTAGGAGGGTCCACCAAAGTCCATACTTGGTTTTTGCTCATGGATCCCAATTCGGATTTCATGGCCTCTAACCATTTCTCAGAGTCTGGGCTCATCATTGCTTCCTCATAGTTCGCAGGTTCATTGTTGTCTACCAACAAGACGGTTAAGACAGGGTTGACATACCATTCAGGAGTGGCACGTGACCTTGTCGACCTGCGATGTTCAGTAGTAGCATCGTTCGAAGTTTCATGATCCTCATCATTAGCTTCCTCTCTTGTTGGTGCAAACGGCACTGGAACAATTTCAGGTGCTGCGTTACTCTCTAACTCGAGAGAAGGTTCAATAACCTCGTCTAGCTCTACCTTCCTCCCACTCACTTCTTTCGAGAGAAACTCCTTCTCAAGAAAGGATCCGTTCTTTGCAACAAACATTTTGCCTTTGGATCTGTGGTAGAAGGTATACCCAATCATATCCTTAGGGTAACATATGAAGACGCATTTCTCCGCTTTGGGTTCGAGCTTGTCCGGCATCAACTTCTTGACATAAGCTTCGCATTCCCAAACTTTAAGAAATGACAACTTAGGTTTAGCACCAAACCACAGTTCATACGGTGTCGTCTCAACGGATTTAGATGGTGCCCTATTTAAAGTGAATGCATCGGTTTCTAATGCATAACCCCAAAATGATAATGGCAAATCTGTAAGAGACATCATTGATCGCACCATATCTAATAGAGTTCGATTCCGGCGTTCAGACACCCCATTGCGCTGTGGTGTTCCGGGTGGCGTGAGTTGCGAAACGATTCTGCTTGCTTTAAGATGCGTGAGAAAATAATAAATCAAATATTCACCTCCATGATCGGATCGTAGAAATTTAATTTTCCTATTACGATGGTTTTCCACTTCGTTCTGAAATTATTTGAACTTTTCAAACATTTCAGATTTATGTTTCATTAAATAGATATACCCATATCTACTTAAGTCATTAGTAAAAGTGAGAAAATAGCAATATCCACCGCGCGTCGAAACACTCATTGGTCCGCATACATCGGTATGTATGATTTCCAATAAGTCCGTTGCTCGCTCCATTATTCCAGAGAATGGGGTTTTGATCATCTTGCCCATGAGACACGGCTCGCACGTGTCAAATAATTCAAAATCAAGAGACTCCAAAAGACCATCAGAATGGAGTTTCTTCATGCGTTTTACACCAATATGACCTAGACGGCAGTGCTGCAAATAAGTTGAATTATCACTATCTACTTTGCATCTCTTAGCCTCAATGTTATGGATGTGTGTTTCATTGCTTTCGAGATTCAGAATAAATAAACCATTCACAACAGGTGCATGACCATAAAAGATGTTATTCATATAAATAGAACAACCATTATTCTCTGATTTAAATGAATAACCGTCTTGCAATAAACACGATCCAGATATAATGTTCATGCTCAACGCAGGCACATAATAACACTTATTAAGGTTTAAAACTAATCCCGAAGGTAAAACTAAGGAGAGCGTGCCAACGGCCATCACATCAACTCTTGATCCATTGCCAACGCGCATCGTCACCTCATCCCTTGCTAGCCGTCGTCTATTCCGTAGCTCCTGTTTCGAGTTACAAATATTAGCAACTGAACCAGTATCAAATACCCAGGCACTACAACGAGCGCTAGTAAGGTAAACATCAATAACATGTATATCAAATATACCTTTAATGGTGACAGCCTTCTTGTCCGCTAAGTACTTCGGACAGTTGCGCTTCTAGCGACCCTTGTCCTTGCAATAGAAGCACTCAGTGTCCGGCTTAGGTCCAGACTTGAGCTTCTTCTCAGCAGGGGAACATGCTTACCGCTGCCTTTCTTGAAGGATTTCTTTGCACCCTTACCTTTCTTAAAGCTAGGGGTCTTGTTAACCATCAACACATGATTATCTTTCTTGATATCCACCTCCGCGGCTTTCAGCTTAGCGAAGAGCTCAGTGATCGTATCAGTGGAACCAATTTGATTGTGAGTAACTACAAAACCTTTGTAGCTAGGAGGGAGTGATTGCAGAACTCTGTCAATCTTGAGCTCTTTTGGAATCTTGCAGTCCAGTTGCTCAAGACGTTGAGTGTAGCCCGACATCTTAATGGCGTGCTCACTAACGGAACTCCCTTCCTCCATCTTGCAGTTAAAAAACTTCTCAGAGATCTCATATCTCTCAGAACGGGCCTGAGTCTGAAACATGGTTTTCAGTTCCTCAAGTATCTCAAAGGGCCCGGCGAACTCCTCAAAACGATTTTGAAGGTCCGATTCCATAGCAAACAACACGGTACTCTTAATCACTCCATAATCATCTTTGCGCGACTGATAAACAGCTTTTTCATCAGCCGGCGCATCAATGGCAGGGGCGTCACCTAGTGCTTTCTCTAGTACATAGTCCTTTTGTCCGCCAGCGAGAATGATTCTCAGATTGTGGAACCAGTTGGTGAAGTTAGACCCATTGTTCTTAAGCTTTTCTTTCTCAGCAAAAACGTTGAAGTTAAAGTTGGACTTAGCCATTTGATCTACAAAATTTGCAAGTACCATTTAGACTATGTTCATGATAACTAGTTAAACTTAATCAAATTACTAGATGAATTCCCACTAAATTCAACATCCCTCAAGTTGTTTTGTGAACACGATCCAAATTCACCACACCTAATCCGATCTTCACGAGAAGAGATGTGGTTTCAATGGTGGACAAAAAAGTGTCGATCATATCATTCATATGACTCATGCTTAACCTTTCGGTTCGTGTGTTCTGAGGCCATGTCTGTACATCCTAGGCTCGTCAAGTCAAACCCAAGTATTTCCGCGTGTGCAAAACTGGCTTGCACCCGTTGTATGTGAACATAGAGTTTATAGCACCTGATCATGACGAGGTGCTTGAACACGACGAACTTTCGCAACGGTGCATACATGGGGAGAACACAATTTTATCTTGATCTTTAAGTGAGGAATCATCTTATGACGCTACCGTCGTGATCTAAGCATAATAAGATACATAAAAGGATAAACATCACATGCATATAATTTTATGTGACATGGTAGAGCCAATCTCCACGCAATGATCTCCATCTTGTGCGTGCCAGCATGATCTCCATCACTCCACCATGATTGCCTCCACCACGAATAGCAACTACAACTATTTCTAACTACTTAGCGATAAAGTAAAGCTATTACATGGCGTATAAGAAGTTGACACACATGTCATACACAATTATAAAGACAACCATATGGCTCCTGCCGGTTGTGTACTCATCGACATGCAAGTCATGAAATATTACAAAACATGATCATTGCATACAACATACACATCATATCTTGGGCCATACCATATCACAAAACACTCCCTGCAAAAACAAGCTAGACGCCTCTACTTTGTTGTTGCATGTTTTACATGGCTTATGGGAGTAACAAGCTAAGAACGATTCTTATATAAGGAAAGCCACAACGGTGATATTATAGTTGCTAACATCCGGTGTAAATCCCATGACTACTATAGTGAGAGAAACTGGCATCCACCAGCCGCATGTGTGGAACAAGCCACATGTCAAGTGCGGAGCCGGTCTCACGAACGAGGTCGCGTAAAGTTGGCCTGGACCGCTTCGGTCTCATTATGCCGTGCCATAAGAAATACACAACAAGAGGCTTGCGACAGAAAACATCAACGCCCGCAACAAACATGTTGCGTTCTACTCGTGAAACACATCTACGCATAGATCTAGCTCTGATACCACTGAAGGGTTTCGCAGCATAGTAAATCAAAAAAATTCTACGGATGCGAATGAGAAAGCCAAGATTTAATCTAGGAGATGCAATCAACGAGAGAGGTAGATGATATCTTCATACCCTTGAAGAAATCGCACAGCAGAAACGTTCAACAGAACGTGGTTAGTGTAGTCGTACTCGATGTCTCCTCCTCGCGATCCGATCCGATCCTACGCCGCAAGTGGCGGCGCCTCCGAGAGATGCACGTGTACGGTTCCGCGACGTCTCCTCCTTCCTTGGTCCAGCAAGTGGGGTGGAGAGATAGATTGGATCTGCAGCACGACGGTGTGGTGCTATGGTGGAGAGTTTCTGCGATAGGGCTTCGCCTACGCGCAGTCGGGAGAGAGAGAGAGAGAGAGAGAGAGAGAGAGAGAGAGAGAGAGAGAGAGAGAGAGAGAGAGAGAGAGAGAGAGAGAGAGAGAGAGAGAGAGAGAGAGAGAGAGAGGAGGGGCAGCAGTTGGCGGCTAGGGTTGAAGGGATGGGAGAGGGGGAGGGTGCGCCCCTGCTCTCCTTATATAGGGGGGTGGCCGTCTCCCTTGGCCCCTCCTCCAAGCCCTAGGGAGGCGACCCCAAGGTTGGAGTGGGGGGCAAGTCTTCCCCCCCTTCTAGAAGGTTTCCCTAGGGTTTGGCTGGCTGGGCCTATGGGGCCTGGTGCCCCTGGCCCAAAGTGGCCAGGGCACTCCCTCATAGGCCCACATAGCCCTCCGACAAGTGGGGCCACGTTGGTCCCACTCCGGAAGCTTCTAGAACCTTCCGGTACAATACCGAATACTCCGAAACGATTCCAAAATCCAAAAACTGCTTTCCTTTATATGAATCTTATTCTCCGGACCATTCTGCCGGGGGAATTCCTTCCCGGAGAGGGGAGACCATCGCCATCAACACCGTCATCAAGTTAGGCTTCATCGGGATCATCATCATCATCCACACCATCATCTCCACCAGCACCATCACCACCACTCCGTCTCGCTGTAACAATTGTGTTGGATCTTGCATTAGTTCATTGGGGAAACTTTCCCGGTGTTGATAACTATTGTTGTTGATGCTTGTGAGTGGAACCATTGGATTATTGTCTATGTTCAGATTGTTATCCATTATCATATCATCTTTGATCTTGATCCATATGATGTCTTGTGAGTAGTTCTTTTAGTTCTTGAGGACATGGGAGAAGTCATGTTGTTAGTAGTGAATCTGTGATGAGTTATTATTCAATGGTTTAGTATTTAAGTTGTGGTGCTATTCTTCTAGTGGTGTCATGTGAACGTCGACTACATGACACTTCACCATTTATGGGCCTAGGGGAATGCATTGTGTATTTGGCTACTAATCGCGGGGTTGCCGGAGTGACAGAAACCTGAACCCCCGTTAGGACACCTTTGCACAAGGGAGTGTAGGATCTCAGAGTTTAAGGATGTGGTTAGATTTATATCTTAATTACATTCCTATAGTTACGGATGTTTGTAGGGGGTTTAATCACAAGTATGTATTAGTACTAGGAAGGGCGGTATGTTAGCACAGGTTCACCCACACAACACTTACAAACACCAGCGAAGAGTACTCAGCTATTTGAAGCGAAGGCACTTGACAGAATTCCCATGTGTCCTCGAGAAATTTTGGTCCTTATAAGTATTTCCACTGGCTTGTCCTTTGCTAAGAAAGGATTGTGCCACTTGCTTCGTTTGTTCGTTACTTCTGTTACTTGCTCTTTGTTTTGTTGCCTTGTCAGAAAACCACTAAAAATCCGTTTGCTAAGTATTCACAGGGATTTCCTACTCCATACCACTGTTCAGCACCTTCTGCTCCTTGTTGGGATCGACACTCCTATTTATCGAAAGTACTACGATACACACCCTATACTTGTGGGTCATCAGTCACCGGTGTGAAATAAAGAGGGAGATTGTAAGTCCATGGAGTTATGTATTTTGTGTTAGAGAAACACCTGGGCCGCTAGCCTAAGTCATGCCTAATCATGGTGGAAACTTGCAGCATCACCATAATGAGCATTATGTGAAGCATCCTCAATAAAAAGCTATGCACATAGTAAATAAAAAGATCGCTAAGATGCTCATTTGTCTGCTTGCCTTGTCATTTTGGTTATGGGATAGCTCCTGTACCATGTGCAAGGGGTACCCCGTTGGTGGTTCTCTATGATACACATGTACTTACTATGACAAGAACTTACAGGTGACTGAAGTTGAGTAGCATGAGGTGTGGCCCTCGTATTCAAGGGACATGAGATTGCCAACTTATACTTTGTCAAGCATATACTCCATAGTTTGTTCACTTTAACCTTAATCACTTCAAGATCCTTATGATGGGGGAAATGAGGGATGAAAGCTAACAAGTACCATAATTTTTGGAAGCTCTTTTTGAAACTTGAAATCCCTGCTTCCCTTTATGAAGGGCCTTTATTCCACCATTATATCGAGTCTCCACCTTCTACCTTTAGGCACCAGTTAAGAGAGCATAGTTTCCATTCTTAGTTCTATGTGCATTGTCCCAAAACTTATTGATTGATGCATATTGTTTATATTGCTTGCTCATGAACTATTTGTATCTAGTCACTCTTATGAACTTTGAAGGTGTCCTATGCATTTATTTGCTACTCTTTGAGGGACAAGCTGAATTCCACTATGCTATGTTTTCTATATGTGAAACAAACAAAAGTCTTTCAATGCATTGTTATTCATGATCTTTGTTCGTAACCTTTCATTATGCATGCATAGTTACTTTGTCTTACTGTTAAAACTCCATCTTTCATGCACGTGTTTAGAGTTCTTTGATCCCAGCTTTCAATGCTTGAAAATGGTTTGATCTTGGTTTTGATGGTGCATGTCACCTCAAAAATTATTCTTTTATCACTTACCTACTCGAGGATGAGCAGGATTTAAGCTTGGGGATGCTTGATACGTCAGAAACATATCTATAATTATTGATGCTCCATGCTTATTTTGTATCAAGTTTGCTATGTTTTGTCTACACTTTGAGGTATTTTTATACACTTTCTGGTACTAACCTATTAACAAGATGCCATAGTGTCAGTTGCCTGTTTTCTTCTGTTTTTGGTTCCAGAAAGGCAGAAAATCATTATTCTCGGAATTGGACGGGACAAAAGCCAAAGTCATTATTTTTCCCGGACCAACACGAAACCACGAAGCAGAGACGGAGTACGTCACTAGGGTGGCCGCACCCCCTAGGCGCGGGCAAGCCCTGGTGGCGCCTACAGGGGGTATGGGCCCCTGGCCCTCCATCGACCTTGCCTCCTTCGCCTATAAGAAGCCCCCGGGGAGAAAACCCTAAATAATCCATCAAACTTCCATAAAAAGTTCCACAGCGCCGTCGCCACCGAAGGGGAGATTCGGGGGACAAAAAGTCTCTGTTCCGACACCATGCCGGGATAGGGAAGTGCCTATGGAGCCATCTCCATCAATCTCCACCATCATCTTCATCGCTGTTGCTGATTCCCATGATTAGGAGGGAGTAGTTCTTCCTCGAGGCTAAGGGCTCTACCGGTAGCTATGTGTTCATCTCTCTCTCTGTGCATGATCTTGTTGTGGTCATGAGCTTTGTAATCTAGTAGATCTACCTTGCTACTCAAGTGCTTCAATAGATCTCTGCTCTCCCCATGTGTGTGAAAGTGACAGCATGCACGCCATGGTGGCACTTAGGTTTGAGTCTACATAAATACTCTTTTGTGCTTTAATAGATCTATGCTTTTCCCCACGTGTGTGAAAGTGACAGCGTGCATAACGTGTGTGGCACTTTGGCTAGATTGAATATTTGTTATGAGTTATATTTGGAGTTGGATGTCTCTATGAAATTGTGGTGTTTATTGGAACCATCTAGCACTCAAGGTGACAGTGTGGGGTTATCTAGATTGGGGAAGGCGGACTTTGAGGAGTGCTGTTATAGCCCTACCGATGATTAGAGTGTCCAACCGGAGAGTAGTTAAGAGTAGTATCATTAAGAGAAGATATTTATATGAGAACGTGTTCACTAGTGAAAGTATGATCCCTAGGCCTTGTTTCTAAACATTGAAACACCGTTTAAATCTAGATCTGTTGCATGTTTGCTTGCTTCCATATTTATTTCAGTTTTGCCTTTATTCACTCACACGTCAACAACAAGTCAGAAGCTCTTTTCTAGCACTCACACATGTTACCCCACATCAACAACAAGTCAGAAGCTATTTTCTGGCACCATTACCGCTTGTATTTCACTATCTCTTCACCGAACTAGTGCACCTATACCCCTGACAAGTGTATTGGGTGTGTTGGGGACACAAGAGACTTCTTGTATCTTGATTGCAGAGTTGCTTGAAACGGATACCTTTGACCACTTCCTCCCTGAGTTCGATAAACCTTGGGTGATCCACTTAAGGGAAACTTGCTGCTGTTCTACAAACCTCTGCACTTGGAGGCCCAACAACTGTCTACAAGAATAGAAGTGCGTAGACATCATCTTGCACGCCCGCAGCTCCGCATCCTCGGCATCGACTAGCAAAGGTAAAACATTGCACGCTCCAGCTAAGAAATGTCTATGGTGGTCACGAATAACCACACTTCCGCCACCCTTCTCCGAGTCCTACATTGCTCTGTCAATGTTGATTTTAGCCTAATCCTCCTCCGGAGGTAGCCACCGCTCCTTCGGTGGCAGTGCTTTGGCAACCTTGATTTCTTGCACTCCTCGAGCAAGCAAAAGGAACGCGTAGCAATGCTTGATGGATCTTCTATCATCCTCGAATCCCTCGCATCATTCCTGGCTAACCATGCCTGCTAGTGCACCATCATGGTGATATCTATCACCTCAGGCTGGGATAAGCTTGGCCACTCCAGGAGCCAAAGGAGAAGTTCCTGCTGGTCATGAATATCCGCCGGCGGCTGAGGTATTGGCTCCCCTGCTTTGTCACAGACAGAAAGCCACAAGTGTTGGGTATGGGGGCACTGCCAGAAGCGATGGTGGGCTGTCTCCTCCACACATTTGATCCCTCCCTTAATTTTCTGACGATGAAGCTTAGTACCCACGGCTAGGCCATTTTTCAGCAGCCGCCAAACATGCACTTTGATTTTTCCATGAATATTTGCATTACATAGAGACAACCATCCACTGTGAGCCTCTAACGAATTTGAGGCTCCAACTCCTCCCGCACGAATCTTCTTATGCTCCATCATAAGGTGATAGGCGGATCGGACCGACAAGTATCCGTTCTTTGTATAATTCCAAGCATGATAATCTTCCATCCTTGGCCTCCCGATCAGAATCTTCTTGATATCATTAACGTCAAAGTCATACAAGTACTGTTGCAGCTTGGTTTCATCCCACTGCGTCCCATCTTCCGACATGAGTTCAGAGACTCTATTTAAAGTTTTGCTTGGTGCACCGGCTCACCGTCCTAGTGTCCATTGAGCTCTAGCTCGAGGGATCCACGTATCCCTCCACAGGTTGATGCTTGACCCGTCACCTATACACTAGACTAGGCCTTTTTTGAGCAAGTCTAGTCAGAGGTTAATGAACCCCCTATAGGACATCCCACATGAATAAGATGGTGTTCTTGAAATAACGAGCTTTTAGAACCCTGGCACAAAGGGGAGAGGGTACCGTAAGAATCCTCCAAGCATGTTTTCCTAAGAGAGCAACATTAAACGCTTCGAAATCCCGAAAGCCCATGCCACCCGCATGTTTCTACATGCACATTTTCTCCCAATATATGAGGTGAACCTTGAGTGTCGTCCATTTCTACCCACCAAAAGTTCGAGGATATTGAGCGTAACTTTTTTGCACTACCTATTATTAAACTTGAAACGACTCATGGGGTTTGAAGGGGTGGCTTGGAGCACTGATTTAACAAGGATTTCCTTTACCTTATTTGACAGGCTTAGCCCCTTCCATCCACCGACTTTTCTCCCAGATCTTTCATTGATACACTGGAACCGCCCCTCCTTGAGCAGTGATTTAACAAGGTATTATTTTGCAATTCGATCTGCAGTAGCTCGAGACATTCCCTCATTGAGGACAAATTTTGTGCAGTGTTCACGGAAGAAGTTGAAGGTTGGACAGAGCTCACTATGGAAGAATACAAGAGAGAACTCTACGGCCAGCCTGATTCAGAGGCCACTAAAGCAGGATGGGTACGCCCATTGGGAAAAGACCACTAATAGCTTCTACAACATGCTGACTCAATCTGGGTTAAATATGATTGCCATTCCTAGTTTATTTTGCCTTGTTTTGAGGGCAAGTGTCCTCCGACCATCAAGCTAAATACCTCCACTGCCTGCATCTGGGATGTCCACCTGAAGGAGGAAGATGGCAACATTTTCATGGATGTAGGATGGCCAGAGTTTTCCAACGCACACACTTTTAAGAAAGGACAGCTCCTGGTATTCAAGAAGCTTACCACCAGATCCTCGAAAGTAATTTGATGATAAACATTGCTGCGATAAGGTGATCAGATGTGTAGGTTATCACCCATGACCCATCACTGGAGGAACAATATGAATCACAACTGTATTAAGTTGGTGCCTGCTCGGCTTGGATCGCAACTGTTGTGTATAGAGGCGGTCTAAATATACCCCTCTCTTTGAAGTACTCGATCTTATAAATATGTGTGTGGCCTGATTATTTGAGTGTAGAATATGGTCTTACTTTTCTTTCTAATCATGGCCTTGCTACAACTATTGAATTTTAATGTCTGCATGGCTGAATCTGCTAATTATTTTGGTCAATTGTCTATATACTACTAAATCGGTCAGTTTGAAATGTTGTTGAATATGTCAAGTATTGCTGAGTATGAAATGGGAATCTGCCGATATTTTTCACTTATTATGTACTGCTGAATCTTTTGAATGCTACCGAACCTGTCAAATGTTCTGCCATTGCTAATACTAAAATATTTTGTAGGGCTGAAAGAAGAATTTAATTCTCTTTACTACTATTGAATTTCAGCGTCTCTTTTGCTGAATCGGTCACTTTGAAATGTTGCTGAATCTGCTTTTGAATTTGAACTTGGAATCTTTTGATATTTTTCTATCTTATTTTGTACTGATGAATCTTTCAAATGCTACCGAATCTGTCAAAAGTTACGTCGTTGCTGCCTGGCTATTTTCCATAGAGATTTTGCCTTTCTATCATCGGAATCGTTGGATGTGTTTTGGACAGAGATGGGAGAGGTAAAGGTACAACATGATTTGTCATCGGATTCATTACTTGTTTAGATCAAGTGCGGCAGATTGTTTTGCTTTTCTTTTGAAACCTAGCATTGTCACAATTATCTACTAGTAGACGAGTCTTGGGAATTTTGGGTTGCATATGGGGGGTCACACAAGCAATGAAGGAATGAGGTGGTATTCGCACAGAAGCAGACTTGATCGTCAGTTTTCCTTGCTACAATAATCGAGTTTGTTTAGAGAACATGGCAAACTGATCGTGCGCCAAGGTTTTTTGACCTAGAATGAGAACTTATTCTATGTGTACTTCTATTGAATTTCAGGCAGGAAAGCTATTAAATCTCTCAATTGTTATGTCCTTGCTATTATAAAAGCATTTTGTGGAACTAATACTGATATACACATACTTGTTTAAATCAAGGGCAGTAGATAGTCTTGCTTTTCTTTTAAAACATGGCCTTGTCACAATCTAGTTGAACCTTGGGGATTTTGGGTTACATACAGGGGTCACAAAGGCATTGATGTGAGAATATTGTACTCAAATCAGACTTGATCATTAGTTTTGCATGCTCCAATGGTCGACTATGTTTGGAGAAAAGGGCAAATTGATCGCGTGGTAAGGTTTTTAGAGCTAAAATAATAACTAGTTATCTCTGTACTGCTTATTTATTCCAGCTCTATTGCTTAATCGCTCACATTAAAATGCTACAGAATTGGTCAACTACTACTAAATATGAATTCCAAATCTTTCGATAATTTTCTATTTTATTCTATTACTGCCGAATTTTAGATGAATATCTGCCAAAAAGAATTATCGTTCTTTCCCCCTCCCTCTCTGATGTCTTTTTTTCAAATCCAGCCGAGCCACAGCACAATGCAATTTTTATATACCAGGAGAACAAATCTAAGCCCATTCGGCCCCTCTTTAGCCTAGAATATTTAGATTCGGCCTTTTCGAGTTTAGGGGACTGCTGATCATAAGCCATGTAGAGCAGCCCATGTAGAATATCCAAACTCTTTTTAATTCATCCTTTTGGGAATTGCCCCCCACCTCTTATTTTTTTTAAAACTCTGCATACCCATATTTTTAAGAAACTACTCCATTATGTGGCATTTTTGTGTAGAAACTACTGTATTATGTAGCAGTTGTTAGTTTAGCTGTGAGGAGCGCCGCCTTATTATTTGATGGGAGGTAAACATGGTCATAGAAAGTCTTTTAAGGGATAAATTCGTAAGTTATAGTAGTACTATTTAACGATTATATTGTATTAACTGTTTCTTTCGCAATGGCAAGGCACGTAGTTTACCACTGCTGAGGTTTTGAGTTTGAATCCTAGACCGTTTGTGTTATTATAGATTTAACTTTTTTGTACTCTAAGACTGACATCTGGGACCCAGATAAACTATTGTTGCATTTAGCAATGTTGCCAAAGTCAGAACGGCGAACTCGACCCAAACAGTCCAACAATATACCACGTTTCTTTCAAATAGAGGCTGGTATGTGGAACCTAGCATAGACACGTTTTTTGCACAGGAAACGCTGACATCTAGGACCCAACTACATACCAAGGACAAAATAGTGGTCGTGGCAATTTTTGTTATTATATATAAGGCTGACATGTGGGACCTAACAACGGAATATAGATTAATATTTTTTGTTCTCCAAGGGTGATATTTGGGACCCATCAAGGAGTATATAGTAATATTTTTGTTCTCTAAGGCTGACATCTGGGACCTAGATAAATTGTTGTTACATCTAGCACAGACTCGACCCGAAAATATAGTCTAACTATAAACGCGTTTTTCAAATAGAGGCTGACATGTGGGACCCAGCATAGACACGTTTCCTGCACAAAGAAGACTGACATATGGAACCCAACATCGTATCAATAGTGGTCATAACAATTTCTAATATTATATACTAGCGCTGCCATGTAGGACCCAACAACGAAGTATAGATTAATTTTTTATTTAAAAATGGCTGATACCTGGGACACAGATAAACTGTTGCTGCATCTAGCAATATTACTAAGGTCAGAATGGCGGATTGGACCCGCAAAAACAGTCCAACATACACACACGTTTCTTTCAAATGAAGGCTGATATCGGGGATCCAGCCTAGACACGTGTCATGCACAGAGAAGGCTGACATCTCGGACCCAACAACGGAGCAAGGTCAGAACAACGGAGGCGGGCAAAAAAGTCCATCATAGCACGTTTCATTTACAGACAGGCTGACATGTGGGACCCACCAGTGAGACCTTATACAGGTGTTGCATCGAGCAACATTGCCAAGTTCAAAACAGGGTGGCGCGAGCAAGAAAAAATGTTAACATGCACACATTTCTTTAATAAGATGCTGACATGTGGGACCAAGCTGCGTGACCAAACGACAGATTCACCGAGCAACGCTATTAAGTTAACATGGAGACACGACCGAGAGAAAATATTCTATCATACACACGTTTCTTCTAATGAGAGAATAACATGTGGGACCTAGATACGTGATTAAATGGTAGATGTATCTAGAAGTGCAATCAAATTCGGAACAGGATAGCGGGAGCGAAGGAAAAAATTTAATCGTACACACGGTTCTTGATGGGGATATGCCTACCGGGGTATACCCAGCAGGACGTTTCCGACTGGCCCAGGAACTGGCGAGTGGGCCTGCAGGACGGCGACTGGATCAAGGCCTGGCGTGGATCCAAGCGACTGGAAGCTAAAGGCCCAGGCGAGTAGATAGGCCCAGTCGGATTAGGTTAAACGAGTACCGAAACCTTAACTGTTTCGGTTGAGATATGTAAACCCTAGGGGGGGTGAGTCTATATAAACCTCCCTACAGGGCGTGTAAACATACGTTCCATCATCCACCCAAGCGACTCGCCGCCTAGCCGTCGAGCTCGCCCCATCGTAACTCCATCATAATACAATCTAGAAGGAGTAGGTCTTTACCCTCTGGGGGGCCGAACCTGGGTAAAACCCTGTGTCTCCGCCCTCATCTCGCACCGCAGATGGCTGGCCGCCCTTGCCCTTCGTTCTACTACTCGTTGCCGATTGCAGCATCTGCCGTGGTCATTCCCACGACAGTGGCGCCCACCGTGGGGCCTGGCCGGTCTAGCCGGTGTTCTGCGGCGAGATCCAATCTGCCCATCAACGAGTCGGTCACCACCGGCCGCATGATAGCGATCGGCGAGATTCTCCAGATCTTGCCGAGTAGCTACGTCCCGGCGGCACGACCCGTCACGCACAGCATGATCTTGCCGGTCGGCACGATCAGCCTCTTCGTCGGCCTCACCGATGTCATCGTCTCGGAGGACTCGGCTCGCATCCGCGAGTCGCCGCCACGCGACCGGCTCTCCGAGAGCCAGGTCCGCACGATCCATCGCCTCGCCTCCGAGTACAACTTGGCCCACAGCAACGTGGCCGAAAACTCCGCGGCCGCGGAAGACGCGGCCCTCAACGACGACGCCGACTCGGCGACCCCGGCGTCACTCGCCGGATCCATCACCGCGGCTTCTCCCGCAGGCTCCATCACCCAGGTCTCCAACCGAGTCGGAAAACTCCGCCGATCTCCGCGACAAGACCGGTCGCCACGCCGCGACCTACATGGCGACTGGCACCGATCCGCCGGAGGATCCCTTCTCCACCCCGATCCCTCCTAACGCCACGACAACGGAGGTCGAGGAACTCCGCCTGAAGCTGGGGGAGGCAGTCCGCAAGGAGCAAGCCGAGCGCGAAAAATTTCGCCTCGAGCAGGTGACGGCGCAGGAGCTGTCGCGCTACCACCAGCAGCGAATCAGGTCGCTCCTGAACCCCACCGTCCAGGGGCGCGCCCTGAACTTCGACGACGAGAACGACCCGGCCCGCGTGGCCGAGCGCGCGATCTGCAAGAACGCGCCACCGGGAGGAAGCGCCCGGCCCCCACCAGGGTCGACAGCGATGGGCGCCCCACCTCCACCCAACCGCGCACCCCCCAGGGATCAGCCGCGGATAGTGGTCTCCTCACGGGAGCGAGACGCGAATGGATTACCACTATTCTCCACCCCAATGGACAACCTCGTGGCGGGCCGAGCAGCGGCCGACAACATCACGGCCACCGGTGACGGCGCCCTACAGATCCAGTACGTCAGGGCCCTGCTCGCAAAGGCGGTCGAGTAGCAAAACCCAGGCGCCGACTCGCAGGGTCGGATGTACTCGCATTCTTCGGGCAGCAGAGCGGCCTCAAGCGGACGCCCATTGGCGGCAAACACCCTCAATTTCCCGCCACCCAAACCAATGCAGCTCCAACACCGACCCGCGAACACGGCACTCTCCACCAACGACCCGAGGCCAGCTACCAACTTAGTCGCCGCCAACGGTCAGCCTGTCGACGCCCGCACCCACATCATCAACAACAAAAGCTGGCATGCACGCCAGCCCGACGACCTGCGACACGCCCTAACCAATCGCCGCGACGGCAAGCCAATGGGGTCGCTAAGCCGACTCGGGCCCCGGTGCTTCGGACCGATGATCCGAGGCGAAAAATACCCGGCGAACTTCAAAACGCCGAAGGAAATAGAGAAGTACGACCCCTCGTACGACCCCTCCATGTGGCTGGACACCTACCTCATGGCGATGGGGATCGCTGGCCACACCGACCTGCTAGCCGCCCGTTACCTCCCCCTGATGATGGAGGGAACGTGCAGGCAGTGGATCAACACCCTTCCTCAGGATAGCATCGACTCCTGGGAAGAGATGCGAGATGCTTTCGTCAGGCACTTCGAGTGATCCTACACCCGCGCCACCACCATCGAGGACCTGGAACGATGCGTCCAGGGACCCCGCGAGTCGACCCGCAACTGGGTCCAGCGGTGGCAAGAACTATGGTACAACGCGGTCGGCATCCACCCGGACACCGCGATCCACTACTTCAAGACCTCGTGCTGCTACGAGCCCTTGGTCGCCAAGCTCAAACGACATTCCCGCACACTCGACAACATATCGGACCTCCTCGAGATCGCCAAAAGATACACGGAGGAAGACCCAAACCTGGAAACTGACGACGAGTCGGGAGGCCAACGCCGCACGAGCGGCAACGACAGCGGACGAAGGTCCGACCTACGCTAGAGCAACACTCGCCTCACCGGCAAACACCGCAATGATGGGCGAGTCGACTTCGTCGCCAACACCGGGCACGCGCAGCGCGAGCCCAAGAGCTTCCTCCACAACGGAGGGCAACGCCGCGACGGCGGCAACTACAAGGCGAAACCAAGGTTCGACCCGGCAGCCCTCCTTAACCAACCTTGTGTGTTTCACAGCAGGGAAGGGAAGCCCGCCACGCACACGACCGCCGACTGCCACTCTCTCAAGGAGATTGAGAAGGCACGGCGAGCGCGGGAGGACCCTGACAACAACCCGCCAAACGGCGGAAAATTCGGCAGTGTGGCCGGCTCGCTCCACACCTTCACAGGCTTCAACACGAAGCGCGAGAATAAGGTCATCGCCCGCGCCGTCGCCGTCAACGCGGTGGCCCAGGTGGACGTTCCCCAGTTCCTCAACTGGTCGGAGCAGCCCATCACCTGGAGCCGCCAGGACCACTCGCCACGCATCGAGTACCCGGGCCGAGTCGTCCTGGTGGTCAAGCCCAAGGTGGGAGACTAGTGGCTCCCCAAGACATTGATGGACGGCGGCAACTCCATCAACATCCTGTACCTGGACACCTTCAGGCGACTGCGGCTCCCGCAGTCGATGGTCGAGACGACCTACACCATGTTCCACGGCATCGTCCCCGGTCGGAAGGCATACCCGATCGGCAAGGTCACGCTGCCAGTCACCTTCGGCACACCAGCAAACTTCCGCACCGAGCGGATCGTCTTCGAGGTGGTACCCTTCGACAGCCCCTACCACTGCGTCCTAGGGCGCTAGGCGTTCGCCAAGTTCATGGCAGTGCCAACTACGCGTACAACGCGATGAAGCTCCCCGGGCCACGCGGCGTCATCACCATCAACGGCGACCCCGACATGGCCGCCGAGTGCGAGGCCAAAGGAGCTGAACTCGCCGACGCCGACATCACGGCAGAAACCAACCACGCCGACGAGCTCGCCAAATACGCGAGCGGGGTCAACAACGACGACCCCACTATACTCAAGAAGCCCAATTCGGAGGGCGTCAACACCTCAGCCTTCGAGGCGATGACGCACACCCGCACCGTCGAGCTGGTCCCAGGCGACTCCAGCCAGACGGTGACGATCGGGAAGGGCATGAGCCCAGCATAGGAAGGCGCGCTCATCGAGTTCCTCCGTGAGAACAGGGATATCTTCGCATGGAAGCCCTCTGACATGCCTAGTGTCCCTAGGGAACTCGCTGAGCACAAACTCAACACCGACCCCAAAGTGCGACCTGTCAAGCAGTCGATGCGGCCCTTCAATGAAGAGTGCCACCGAGCCATCGCCGAGGAGGTGCAGCGTCTACTCGCTGCAGGCTTCATCCGGCCAATAAAATACTCCAAGTGGCTGGCAAACCCAGTCCTGGTCGAGAAGAAAAATGGGACCTGGAGGATGTGTATCGACTACACAAACTTAAACAGCGCCTGCCCGAAGGAGCAATTCGTCCTCCCGCGGATCGACCAAATAATCGACTCCACCGCGGGCTCGGAGTCGCTGTGTTTCCTCGACGCCTACTATGGGTACAACCAGATCAAGATGGCGGTTGAGGACGAGGAGAAGACGGTGTTCATCACGCCATTCGGAGCCTTCTGCAACACCGCCATGACCTTCGGCCTCAAGAACGCCGGGGCAACTTACCAGCGGTGCATGCAGGAATGCCTTGTGAGCCAAATTGGCCGCAATATCCACGTCTACATCGACGACGTGGTAGTGAAGTCCGCTCACCAGGGCGATCTACTCGCCGACCTGGCGGAAACATTCGTCAACTTGCGGAAATACAAGATAAAGCACAACCCAGGCAAATGCACCTTTCGGTGTACCAGCAGGGCAACTACTGGGGTACGTCGTCTCCAAGCGCGGGATCGAGGTGAACCCCACCAAGATCGACACGATTGCTCGACTCGGCAAACCCGAGTGCCTGCTCGACGTCCAAAAACTGGCCGGGCGAGTCGCGGCTCTTAGTCGCTTCATCCCCCGATTGGGCGAAAAGGCGATGCCCCTATACCACCTGATGCGAAAGAACCCCATCTTCTAGTGGGACAAGGAGGCGGACGACGCACTCCGCGACCTCAAGAAGGTGCTACTCGCAGCACCTCTACTCGCCGCCCCCGTCAACAAAGAACCCATGCTGGTCTACGTCGCGGCTTCCGAGCGCGTCGTCAGCGCCGTCATGGTCGTCGAGCGGCCGGAGGAAGGAAAGGAGCGCCCGGTACAACGACCGGTGTACTATATCAGCGAGGTCCTCACCGAGTCGCGCCAGCGGTACCCGCAATACCAGAAACTGGTATACGCAGTCTTCAGAGCACAGCGGCGACTGCCGCACTACTTCCAGGAGCACCCGATCACGGTCGTCTCCTCAGCACCGTTGCAGGACATCATCCGCAACCGTGAGGCGACCGGGCGAGTCGCCAAGTGGGCCGTCGAAATCGGCGTCCACAACATCAAGTACGAGCCACGAAAAGCGATCAAGTCGCAGGCTCTCGCGGAATTCATTGCCGACTGGGAAGAAGCCCAGCAGCCGGAAAAGCTGCCGTACCTCCACTACTGGAGCCTGCACTTCGACGGCTCCAAGAACGCAGACGGCGCAGGTGCAGGGATCATGTTGACTTCCCCGAAGGGCGACAAGCTCCGCTACGTCCTCTCCCTCGACTTCACCCCCTGCACCAACAACATGGCCGAGTACGAGGCACTACTCCATGGCATGCGAGCTGCCAAGGAGATGAACGTCAACCGCCTACGCTGCTACGGAGACTCCGACCTCGTCGCTGGGCAAGTCGCTGGCACCTGCGACGCCGTCTCTCCCACCATGGCGGTGTACCGCCAAGCAGTGGACAAGTTGGGCAGACACTTCGCAGGCTACTCCGTCGAGTGGATCGACAGGCGAAAGAACGAGGAGGCCGACGCACTCTCTCGCATAGTTGGGCAGACACTAAGCTGTCCGTCTCTACCCCAAGGGAGATCGACATCGGAGTCCCTCTACAACCAGAGGCAGCCTTGGTCGCACTCATCGCCGAGCCAGAAGACTGGACTAGGCCATACATGGCCTACCTGGAGGGAGGCACCTTGCCGGCAGACGAAACAGATGCCCGGATGATAACGCGATGCTGCAAATCCTTCGTCATCATCGACAGTGAGCTCCACAAGCGCAGCGTGACCGGCGTGTTCCAACGCTGCGTCCAACCCGCCGAAGGACGCAAGATCCTCCACGACATCCACTCCGGCGACTGCGGCCACCACGCCGGAGCCAGCTCTCTGGTCGCAAAGGCCATGCGACACGGCTTCTACTGGCCCACCGCACACGTCGACATCGTCCAGCGGTGCGCCGGGTGCGAGAAGTACGCCAACCAGACACACGTGCCGAGCTTAGCGCTCAAGACCATCCCCATCACCTGGCCATTCGCCGTATGGGGCATGGACATGGTAGGCCCCTTCAAAAAGGTCCCCTCCGGCTTCACCCACCTCCTGGTCGCGGTCGACAAATTCACCAAGTGGGTGGAGGCCAAGCCAGTCCGGAAATGCGACGGGAAGACCGCCACCAAATTCCTACGCGAGCTCATATATCGCTACGGGTTCCCAAACAGCATCATCACGGACAACGGCACCAACTTCGCCAAAGGAGCCATGGCCGAGTTCTGCGAGGAACATCACATCCGACTCGACCTCGCGTCAGTCGCCCACCCAGAGTCCAATGGCCAGGCGGAACGGGCCAACCAGAGCATTCTCCACGGCCTGAATCCGCGGCTCCAAGTACCACTCGAGCGCACCGCCGGGTGCTAGGTCGAGGAGCTACCCTCTGTCATCTAGGGTATCCGCACCTCGGTCAATAGGTCGACAGGGGTCACCCCCTTCTTCATGGTGTATGGCGCCGAGGCAGTCATGCCCACCGACCTCGAGCATGACTCGCCAAGGGTCGTCCACTACACGGAGGCTGCGAACGAACTCGCACGTCAGGATGGAGTCGATCAACTCGACGAGGCACGCGACCTGGCTCGCTCACGCACTGCCATCTACCAGCAAGGACTCCGCCGCTACCACAGCCGGCGGGTGAAAACTCGCACCTTCCAAGAAGGCGACCTGGTGCTGCGCCTCATCCAGGACAAGAAGGGCATGCACAAGCTCTCCCCCCATGGGAGGGACCATTCGCCAACGGGCGAGTACTCGGCAATGACGCCTACTACCTCATCGAGGTCCGCGGGGACGGCAAACTCGACGTCAAGCGACCATGGAATGGAAACCTCCTACGGAAGTTCTACTCCTAGAACTCCACATATGTATCCTCCAGTCGCTATGAAATAAAAAATATTGGTTACCGCAAATTGCGTCTACTCTCTGTGTCTTGTGCCACTCGCACTCGTAGTAACAACACCAAGCTAAATGCAGGAGTCAACCTCTGGTACAGCGATCGGCACGGCCAAGTAGGGCGCTACAAGGGCACTGGGTTACCCCAGGTCTTGTAACGTCCATGAAAAACGCCTACCCGGAGCCCCATTGGAGTCACCTAGCTCGACTGGCTTAACGAGCCAAGACACCTGCCTTCGCTCCTCACAGCGACCATGATCCTCCGCATCCTTGACACAGCGACTCGAACGGCCAAGTACCACGCTCGGGGACTGACGACCAGTTCAGCGCGAGCGGCTAGGGAAAACGCCAAGTATGAGAGCATGCCCAGGACTCGCCACGCGACTGACCCGACGGGCCAGGAAGGAGTGATACGCTTACTTTGATGCGCCCAGTCCTCACCTACCCTAGAGTCGCGCCTAGAACAACCAAGTACCAGGCTCGGGGACTCGGCTACCCGACCTGGTTCGCGCAAGGGAAAACAGTGAAGTACAGAGCACTCATGGGAGTCGCCTTGCGACTAGCTTTCCGAGCTCGGGCGAGTCGACCTCAATAACAAAACATTCAAAATCACAAACACATAACAAACGAGGTAAACCCCATAAAAAGGGCAGACGCGCTCGGGGACTCGTTCAACCCTCAATCACCAACACAAGACAATCCAGAAAATAAGACAATATCTCATTATAGCATATCACAATTGTCACAAAATACAAAGTATGCCCAACGGAAGAACCGCTACTAACGCCCCAAGGCACAATGTTTTATTCCGCAGGCTTCGACGTCGACTCGCCGCCACCCTTGCGGTTGCGAATGAAGGGAGTGTACGGGTTTGATGGGTACGTCGTCAGCTCACCCGCCATCGCCGCTCGGAAGGGCTGCTCGATCTTGAAGTCTCGGTGTTGCGGCTCGGGGTCGTTAGGTGCAACGATCGTCTCCTGATAAGGAAAAAGGTCGCCCATCGCCCAGACGCGATCGGAGTACACCGCGGCGCGGTCCGTCAGCTTCAGCACCTCAGCGATCTCCACCGAGCCCGTCGACGACGGATAGCCACTCGTCACGTCGTCCAGATCGAAATCTTCCGGGAAGTGGGCGAGCCCAAGGCTAAGTGCCGTCGCCGCCCCGCGTCGGAACGCCGACCGCGTCATGAACTCGACGATTGATGGCGCCTTCTCCAAGTACCGCCACACATCGACAAGGTCGCTAGGAATCACTTCCGTGGGCGATATCTCCTGAAGATACGCCCGAATACAAGTCGCGGACAGCGTGGCCGAGTCGACCAGAGTGGCCACACACTATCGCGCGTCGAACGACTGCGCCTCTTCCGCGCTATCGATGATCTGACCTGTGGACAGAGGGGGGTAGTGAGTACATCAAAGATCACACAATGAAAATATTACACGTAGAGGCAGGCACACTTACCAATCAAAGGACGGGAGAGATCCGTGATGAAGCTTTGAAGAGAGGAGTAGTCATCTTGAAGCCCAACAACAAGGGCGTAGAGACCTTACGCTCCTCAGCGGCGGCCATAACAGCAGCCTTGGCTCGCCCATCCGCCGAGCTCGCCTCCTCCTTCGCGTCCTTAAGCTCGCGCTCAAGCTCGGCGATCCGCTTCTCAGCCAAACTCAACGCGGATTGAGCCGCCGTCAGCTCACTCGCCGATACAAGGCCCTGGCGAACCTCCTCGACCTTCGCTGCAATTGCCTGGAGTCCCTTGTTCGCCTCTTGGACGGCGACAAGTTCCTTTTCCGCGCGACACTTTGCAGCAAGCCGGTCGGCTGATTCACGTTGCAAACCCTGTACAAAAGTCAAACAGTCAACAAAAACGGAATCCTAAATGCCCACCCGCTGAAATTCAGCGACTGGACACTCGGGGACTAGAGATCAAAAATCCTAAGTGCCCACCCGCTGAAATTCAGCGACTGGACACTCGGGGACTAGAGATCAAAAACCCTAAGCGCCCACCCGCTGAAATTCAGCGAATGCGCACTCGGGGACTGTGCGCGAGAAATAAAAGCAAAACACTAAAAGAATCTGACCACTGCAATTCAGTGGCCCGATCCTCGGGGACTGGACATACCTGGATGGCTGCGCCCAACATGCCATGAAGCTGTAGCGCGTCCACGGACGCGAGAAGAGCCAGAGTGTGCCCGCGACGTTGCTCGACCTCAGGCACGCGGCTCGATGGCGTGGTACCACTCGCCGTAGCCGCTCTGGCCATGAATCGGGGGAAGGTTGCGATGGATGCGCCGGCACCAAAAGAGGCCGGCTCGGCCATCCCAGGCGAGGAAGCACCCTCCTTGGTCGTCAAGGCCGCCCCCGCCACAGGATCACTCGGAGCAATCGTCGTGTCGTCAGACACCGTGACGACATCGTCGCTCTTGGCCTTCTTGGCACTGTCTGTGGGGGCAGCGACCTCATCAGCCTTCCTCTTCCGAGAGGGGTCCTCCTCGGCGACGACTGGCGGCACTTTGGCCACGGACGGGTGGCCTATCTTTTTAACCCTAGTGCTGCAAATTGATTACATGAGCAAAGTAGTTCGAATACAACGAAAAGTAAAGCAGGAGAATAAAACTCACTTGGCGACTGGTATGAACCGCAGCCTCGTGCGGATGCTAGCCGGCTTCTCCAGTTCGGGGCCCAGTTTCCGACTGAGCCCCATCTACAGTACATCATGTGCCCAAGACACAGACGGCCTCTTTGTTGATGAGGTCGCGACAGGAGCCTCCACAACGTTTTCGGCAGGAGCTCTCCTGGGGGGCGAAGCTGCCGCGGCTGGAGCGACCCCCGACCCAGAGACTGGGGCGAATGGCGGAGGAATCGAGGCCAGAGGCACCTCACTCAGGACGGCGGTGACATCCGGTGCTGTCGTCGTCTGCGGCACTTCATCCCTGGCCAGGCTGGTAGCGTCGGAACTACTCATCGAATGAGGCGGAGATGCCCGTCTCAATGGCTTCGTCTTCCTCTTCGGAGGGGCCTTCACCTCCTTCTTCTTCTTTTTCGACGGAGTGGCCTCGCGACGCGAGGTGAGCTCGGGAAGCTCGTCGTCATCATGACGTTCAAGGCTTCTGCTCGCCTCGAGTTCGTGTTGACGCTGCCCGCGAGTTTTGTGCACCAATGGGGCGACCTCTTCCTCGGACTCGTCATCGTCGTCGCTCCTGTCGCTCTTGGCGCCGCCCTTGGTGGGAGGCGATTCGCCCCCGTCCTGGACGGACGAGCTCGAATTCTCGTCGTCCGCGGGCGGAAGCCACCCTTCCACCACTTGAAATAACTGCAATAGGCATGAGACAGTATCAGTATAACCGCGACAGCATCAACTGCGACTGCGAATGATAGAAAATGACTTACCGTCGGGGCTGGATGCTTCGCGGTGTAGGGGGCAACCCCAGCCTTCGCGTCCAGGTACACCGCCTGGGTGATCTTCAACATCGGGATGTAATCCTCGAGCGTCCACTCGGCGAGGCAGGATTTCGTCGAGTCCTCCCGGCCCGCGTACTCGTACATATAATGGTCGCGGCGAGCCAGGAGAATGAGTCGCCGCCCGAGCCAGCAGTTGTACAAATTGATGGTCTGAAGAGCCTTCTTCTTCAGACCGCGGATGGTTTGAAGCATCTCATACACGACCATCCGCTGGTCTGTTGGGAGTTTGCCGACTTGGAGTCGGCGCGGTTTGGGCCGGTCGGCGGAGTATCTTGGGATCGCCACCTCTCCATCTAGAGTCGCCTCGGTAACATAAAGCCAAGACTTCTTCCATTCGCTCGCCGCCTTTGTAGGTAGCATCAGATTGAAAAAGGAGGCCTTCGACTTCAACTGAAACGTCAAGCCACCCGCAGCAAGCATTGGGCCGCCTGCTTCTTCGCGACTGATCCTCCCGTGGAACAGATCTTGCCACAGGGGGAAGTAGGGCCTGCAGCCCAGGTAGCACTCGCAGAACACCACGAAAATGGCGAGCTGCTCGATGCTATGCGGGCCCAGGTCCGATGGCTGGATCCCGTAGAAGGCGCAGAAGCGCCGGAAGAAGAGAGATGTGGGGAATCCCAGCCCCCGTTCCAGGTGGCTGGTGAAGCAGATGAATTCTCCCTCGCACGGGTCCGGAGTCACCTCTCCGGCCGCGGGGATGCGCCACCTGCCGGCGCGCAGGATCCCGACCTCCTCGAAAGACGCCAGTAGCACTCTCGTACACTTGGACCTGCCCCATGGTTCGGTGGAGGGGGCCATTGGCGGAAAGATTCGTGGAGGTCGGAGGATTTTGGATCGGCTGGATCGTGATGCGGAGGAAAACGGAGGTGCGCGCAATCGGAGGAAATGACGAGGAAGTGGTTCTCTGATCGCCTACCATTCCCTTTATATAGCGGTTGCTACCCGCCAAATCAGGAAGCCGTTACTTCGCGGTGATTACGCCAAAAGTTACCGTTGGATTACCCCCAACGGCTAGTTTTGACTGTGTTTGACGGTCCAACTTCAGCCACTCGGCTCGCCGACCCGACCACTACAACAGTGACTAAATATTTCGCCGGCCCGTTCGCCAAGCTGCGACCAGAATGACTAGTTTTTTCCTTTATTCAGGAGCCCGCCACCGATTCGACTGGATGTCTGCATTGGACCCGAATGCTCCGACTGCCAGCAACCACCTGCGCCCAATCGACGACGGCCTCGGGGACTACTGATGGGGATATGCCTACCGGGGTATACCCAGCAGGACGTTTCCGACTGGCCCAGGAACTAGCGAGTGGGCCTGCAGGACGGCGACTGGATCAAGGCCTGGCGTGGATCCAAGCGATTGGAAGCTAAGGGACCAGGCGAGTCGATAGGCCCAGTTGGATTAGGTTAAACGAGTACCGAAACCTTAACTGATTCGATTGAGATATGTAAATCCTAGGGAGGGGGGTGAGTCTATATAAACCTCCCTACAGGGCGTGTAAACATACGTTACATCATCCACCCAAGCGACTCGCTGCCTAGCCGTCGAGCTTGCCCCATTGTAACTCCATCATAATACAATCTAGCAGGAGTAGGTCTTTACCCTCCGGGGGGCCGAACCTGGGTAAAACCCTGTGTCTCCGCCCTCATCTCGCACCGCAGATGGCTGGACGCCCTTGCCCTTCGTTCTACTACTCGCTGCCAATTGCAGCATCTGCCGTGGTCATTCCCATGACAGTTCTTCTAATGAGAGGCTAGCATGTGGGACCTAGCAGCATGATTGACGGCAGATAGATCGAGCAACGTTATCGAGTTCAAATCAGGGAGGCACGAGCCAAGGAAAAAATCCATCATACACAGGTTTCTTCTAGTGTGAGTATGACATGTGTGTCCTAGCTACGTGATTAAAATGTCGATGCATTTAGCAGCGCTATCAAGTTTGGAACAGGGTAGCGGGAGCGAAGAAAAATATTCCATCATACACACGATTCTTCTAATGAGAGGCTGGCATGTGGGACCCATCAGCGTGATTGACGGAAGATAGATCAAGCAACATTATCGAGTTCAAATTAGGGAGGAACGAGCCAAGGAAAAAATCCTTCATGCACACATTTCTTCTAATGAGAGGATGACATGTGAGGCCCAGATGCATGATTAAACTGTAGATGCATCTAGTAGCGCTATCAAGTTCGGAACAGGATAGCGAGATCGAAGGAAAACATTACATCATACACACGATTCTTCTAATGAGAGGCTGGCATGTGGGACCCAGCATTTTGATTAACGGCAGATAGATCGAGGAACATTATCGAGTTCAAATCAGGAAGGCATGAGCCAAGGAAAAAAATTCCATCATACACATGATTCCTCTAATGTGAGGCAGACACATGGGACCTAGCAGCCTGACTAAACGAAAGAGGTATCGAACAACTCTATCAAGTTCAAAACAGGAAAGGAAAAAATTCATCATACACACGATTCCTCTAATGAGAGGCAGGCATGTGGGACCCAATAGCCTGACTAAACGGAAGAGGCATAGAACAACATTATCGAGTTCAAATAAGGGAGGTGCAACCGAAAAGTTTGGTCCGCTAGAGTCACTGACGTCCGGGACCACCACTAAAAAAAAAACTTTGGCGAGTCAACATATCGCGTGGAAGCAGAAATCTTACTTCTTCTACGCGCTTGTCGAGCTTCGTCCATGTATTTAGCGGTTTTGTCGTAGTAGAGGGGCGTGAAACCAATTTTTTTCCATTGTCCACGGTCGAGCCGAGAATTTCATCGCGGAAGACGTGCCTTCTACGATGATCGATAGGCCCAGTCATTGCGAAAGGAATTATTTCTTTTAGTGGGATCTCTACCGCCGGAACCATGGGGTGCTTGTGTTTCTCCTTTCCCTGCTTCTGATCCTTTGGTCGGAGAGAAGTCTGGGGAGGAGGGAGGTTTGCAAGATAGCCACAATAAATCGGTAGCTGCAGGTATCCTCCGTTTGCAAGATAGCCACAAGTTTGAGGCGTCCCCGTCCGGCCGTGGAGGCAAGGGGATTACCATGATGCTGTGGCGAGATGTACTCTGATTCGTCTCCTGGCAGGCCTTCGTGGTGAGGGGGAGCAAAGACGCAGCATGTCGCATCTCTCTCCTGGATGGAGGTCTTGTTCTGTGTGCTAGAGTCGATTGAAGAGGAGAAGCAGCGTGTTGTAACTGTCCCTAGCCTGCCGTGGTGGCGAGGAGGGAGGTTGCGATGGTGCTGCTTCGGTTTGCTTCTGTCTTCATCGGCTTTTTCCCAGGAAGGTGTGGTTTCATAGCAGCTACCCTAACGGTGGCGCAGGCACGCCGCTGGAGTGGTCGTCGTCACCAATTTTGTGGGTTTATGGGGGAGCTCCTCTTTGGCGACCTTCGTCCACTACTTGTTCAATAAGCCTCCTTATGGGCTTCTTTCTGGGGCTGCTCATCTCCGCCTGCCTCCTCCCACCTGTGGCAGGAGTAGGGAATCGGACGGCGGGCCGGCTTTCTCCTCCGACAACTGTAAAGAGCTCCCTTGTCATACAAGGTGATGGTTGGAGATAAATTTCCCCCTCCTCATTTTACCTGGACATGGGAGTATTCTTGTTAGCCAAAACACAAATTCTTTCAGTTAGATGGAACCAACTACCCGATCAAGACGGATCAGCCGGCTAGGGCGACCTAACCGGACACTAAAGACAAACGGAGTACAAGATGACGCAGAGTACAGTACACAATACGCTCAGGACAGCGGACAAGACAGGGAGAAGACCCAAACACTCGGCCCATACCGTGGACTTTGCCAATGACGGCTGTAAGAGTGTTTAGTAGGTGGTACTGTGCGCAACTACCCTCACGGCGGCCACTGTAGCCCACGATGGCGGCATGGCTGTCGCTATGGATACACGCCCACCATACCTGATACTGTAGATGACGTAGCCGGCTGGGGCCCGCCTATGGGACCTGCCAGTCGGCCATGTCGTTGCCCATGCCGCCTCGGCCTATATAAGGGGCGGCAGGGCAACACGACAAGGGTCGGTTACCCCTTCTTCTAGCTAGGGACAGATACAGCTCGAGGAGCCATTGTAGCCCTGTGTGTTCATCCAGATAGTCAGATCGGCAGGAGTAGGGGTGTTACCTCACCACGAGGGCCCCAAACCTAGGTACTTCTTGTGTCCCCTACGCATGCTTGTGCCCAATACCGCATGCGAACGCTGTCGCTCGCTTCCCTGCTCGCTCCCGCACCATGAACTAGCCTGCTCAGTCACTGTCGTTTCCATAACAACGACAGTGAAGTCGTGTCTTGCTCAAGTACCTCTGTAAGTAAGCGTTGAAAATCTCCATATTAAACGGGGAGGCCTCTTGCCACACTTCCTTTGTCGCAGTCTCCCACTCCGTAACATAAGCTTGAACCCGCTGCAGCCATTGAGCTGCGCTTCTGTTATTTCCCTTCCGTGTGAACCTATAATTCAAGTGTGTTAGAAAAGCATTCCAATAGTATTTGAAGTGGAAAAAATCTAAAATTATATATATTAATTTATGTGTGGAAGAAATCTGGAAGGGGAACATCTGCACGAGGGGGATCGACCAACTAGCGGAGACCGAACTATCTCATCACCATCTGTCGAGATATGTCCTCCACTTGGAAATCAAAGATGATCTTCGATTTCGCCAGCCAGTATGCATCATCTCTCATGCACAAAGTAGAAATCACGGCCTCGTATCTAGCATGTCTCACTAAGTTGGTGTATGGAATCCAAACCACCGCATCCGCTCTCAGCATGTCGAACTGCTCGCTGAAAGAAGGGTAGCAATTTTTCACTTCCTACCGCAAAGCAACGATGCGCACCAAATATTTTTAGTTTTATCTTTACTCTACCAGAACTAGTGCATAATCTTATAACCTTACACATACCATGCGTCACGTACAGTAAGTAGCGAAAGTAGGCATGTCAACGCCCTCGGTGTCAAGCAGCATGTCAGAGGTGTCGGTAACGGTTCCTACTACGTTAAGAGCTACATCCGGGCGACCAATAGGAAACCTCTTCCGTGACCATAGCTGCAGCAATAGTCGCGATCCAAGCAAGGCTGACTTAGGCACGGTGAGCTGGCAAGCATTGCACATACCTCGGTACGTAGCCGCTAGGATAGCAGAACCCCAGCTCCTTTGTGTGATGTCTCGTTGGCATGTCCCCTCAGCGATCTCCCTAGCAATGGGGAAGTAGCGCACACTAATTGTCGTGACATGGTTCTCGGTGAACACCACCTTCCCGAGAATCCACATTATGTATGCCTTCAGGCTTCGTGTGATCTGTATCTCAATCATTTGTGGCCCAAACGTCTTGATATGTATTGGTAATATAGTCTTAATCACCGATCTGTGGTAGGATGAATGGTACGACAAAGATTGAAATGAAAGAAAACAAACTAACCTAAAAGTTGAGCAACCAATCGAATTTTGGTCCATGGTTGTCGGACGCAAATGGCACAACTCCT
Organism: Avena sativa; assembly: GCA_916181665.1. Classification (NCBI taxonomy): domain Eukaryota; kingdom Viridiplantae; phylum Streptophyta; class Magnoliopsida; order Poales; family Poaceae; genus Avena; species Avena sativa. Next base: position 385,076,753 of record OV702297.1, on the reverse strand, counting down.
TCAAAAATTCCCTGAAAATCGTTGGGCCATATCCTAGGTCCAATTGGGCGGTGTCTCCAAAGGGCCTATTGGCTCGTCGGTAGTCCTAGAAAGAATGACACATCCTGAAGCGTAGGATCCATCTCTCTTCAACGAAAGTGGAACATGTGCCTCTCGTGTCTCTATAGATCCACTAAGCAGGTGAGTAACGAGTGGTATGTAATAAACCGGGTAGTTTGAAAGCCGTACTGCTTGCCATCTAGTATTTTTGTACGAGTGGCCTCAATCAAGACGCGCGAATGGTAAAATGCCAGCCCATATTAATTCACAATAAAAATAATTAAATCGTAAGATGCTAAGCGCTACAAGAAAATAAAGTCTATAAATATACATCTAATCCAACGTGCCAAAATTCTAACGGCTAACAGACAACATCCTTCATTGCCTATAATAATTCGCAGTAAAAAAAATAAAACGTAAGATGCTAAACGCCATGAGAAAATACAGCCTATAAATATACATCTAATCCAATGCGCCAAAATTCTAACAGCTAACATACAAAAAAAAGTAAATTGTAAGATGCTAAGCGCCACGAGAAAATACACCCTATAAATATACATCTAATTCAACGTGCCAAAATTCTAACAGCTAACAAACAACATTCTATAGAGTCCATAATAATTCACAATAAACTATAATTAGCCATAAATTATGGTATACCCTTAGAAGTGTGCGAAGCCCGGTAGTGTACCACGCAGATCAGCTATGGATCAAACAATAGCCTCCCCATTGACATTGCTCACCAAGAACATCACCAACTTCCCTCCACAAAAACACCACAAATCACTTCTCCAGTCTATCCCATCAGTAGATCGGGGTTCCCCTTACTTCCTACTGCAATTTAGCACAAGATTTGGTAAAAAAATGGAGCTGAATCGAGCTGATAGGTGTGGGTGCAAATGGAGGGAGCTAGAGGAAGAAGGGAAGAGAGAGCGCTAGGGAAGCCGGGGCGGGTCCCAGGGTGTCGCCTGCACCAAAAGGCCCTGTTGGCCGGTTCCCTGGGGCGTTGTCCCTCTGTTTGCCGACAGACCGCGCGACGGGCCCGCGAAGCCACCTTTTGGTGCCGCCAGAGCTGAGAGTGCACGACGGGGCCCGCGGAGGCACCGTTTGGTGCCGCCGAAGCTTACAGGGGCCTTTTGGTCCAGCCCGAGCTGAAAGGTTCCAGTCAGTCCGCGCGGCACCGAGCAAGTGCTAGTTCTGAAAATGTGTAGTTTTGTGTATTATTTTCAAAACTGATTAAAAATTATGTTATTTTAAAAAAATAGCAAAGAAGAACACCACCTTGCAAACCATCATATTTGTTATGCTTGCAGGTCGTCATTGCTATTTGTGGTTCTTGACATTTTTTGCTTATTTTTCAAGATCACTGATGGTGCACTAGTGCAGACTCCCCCCTCTAACACCGGTTGGGAGGGCCCTCTAACAGCGGTTGTAGAACTGCTTTTGAGGGTTCGGTGTTAGAGGGGGGCCCCCTTTAACACCGGTTCTTATACGAACCGGTGTTAAAGGGTGGCGCACGTGGGGCTGCTGCAGGGCTCAGCCCCCCCTTTAACACCGGTTCGTAACACGAACCGGTGTTAAAGGTTCTCTGCCGCGGCAGGAAAACGGCCTAAATCTCTGTCGCGGCAGGAAAACGGCATAAATCTCTGTCGCGGCAGAGTTCTGCCTCTGCCCCGTTCTGGGCGTATTTCTGCGGGAGGGGGGAGGGGGAATCGATCGGGAGCGGTATACACATACATCGTCATCGTTACATACGAGTACATGAATAATTAAGCAACTATTATTATACACAAACATCGTCATCGGCACATACATCGTCATCGTTCATTTTGGTGGATATCTAAAGAGTTCTTCGCCAGGCGTGACGACCTCATCAAGTATGAACCCCGCCAGTTCCTCTTGAATGGCTCGTATGCGGTCAAATGGTAGGAGTTGGTCCCGCATCCGTTCGATCTGAATATATATGAAGAATGGGGTCAATATATATAAGAATAAAACTCAACACAATTGATGGTAATAAAATAATGTTGTGTACTTTGTTTACTTACTCTAAGTTGTTCTAGTGCGGCTTGGCCCGTCGCACATATCGTGTTGCGAATGAACTCGCAAACATAGTACCCACATAAGTTATTGCCGGGTCCCTGATGCGCGCACTTTACGAGAATAGAGAGTTCAATCAAAATAATAATCAATAAAGCATGATATAATAGAATTAGAAGCAGAATCAAAGAGATACGCAGACCTAGCTAGCTAGTATTACTTACATTTTGGTCTACAAATTTTAGTTCTTCTGACCATTCACCCACGGCCCTGCCCGTGAACCTTTTTCAAACCCTGTCCGGCAAAGAAAATGGATAAAGGAGTAATTAATTACTTGTTGTCACGAAAGTTGCCGATCTAGTGCGATAATATGATTGAAATTACCTCTGGAGCATCTCTCTAAAGTCTGCCCATATCTCTTTTTCTTTTCGTAACGAGTCCATGACAAGGACTTTTCCTGAGTCGGGTTGAATGACTATCAGAATAAAGTGGAACCTACACATGCATAACTCATCATCAGTTACACTTAACATCGAGTAGGCTGAAACAGAATGTGTACAAGAGAGAGGGTAACAGTACTCACGAGAAGTTATAAGCCAATAGTATTTCCCTTTTGGTTTGTTGTCTTAGTAAAGACTTTAGCAAGTAATCTTCTGTTTTCCCAGGTTTGGTTCTTACCACTTCTTCATGAACTCTATTTGGGTCAACGAACCCAATGTCAAAAGGGCCTCCTTTCATGCATTCCATAACCTTTTTCCTGCATAATAGTATATACATATATGGTGAGCATATATATACATGCAATTAATAAAGTGAATGAGATGAGATATAAATTACAGAAATAGTACTTACACACAATAAAGGCTGATGGCAGCTTTGTCGAGTTCCTTCTGATTGAATAGAAAATGCAAGTCTTGAATGTTGAAGTCGATCGCGTCGTCTCCGCACAAGAAAATCTGATCTCTTATATGCGTCGTGATCCATTCTTCCTTTCTCCTCTTGCAGAAATCAAGGTACCACTTGTGCAATCTTCGCATCTTTGTTGGTAGATTCTTGAGATCCTCTTTCTTGACGAGATTCTTCCCATACTTCCATGGCTGTATGGGGTTGGCATCGCATTTGGGCAAGTTGTCTCCCATGAGGTTCAAGTATGCAATGTAAGTCATCCCCATCTCATTGGCCTTTCTTTGTAGCTCTTCCTCGTAATCATTTACGGGAGGAGCGTCCCGTGTGTCGAACACTTGGAGCGGGGCGCATGATTGGTTTTCCTGCTCTCCGAGCATGGGAACTGTTTTCTGGGGTGTCGCACAACTACTACTTTCAGTCTCCTCCCTACGGTGCCTTGCATCCCCCTTCAAAATCTGGCGCTCGTAGTCCGCCACAAGTGGGGTTTCAGGTTTCAAAAGATTATTGTAAAACTTCTCCACCACCGCCGGATCTATTTTCTCCTTTGGCTCGGCCCGTCTAGGTGCAAAGAATTTCTTGACCTCTTCTTCTGAGATCCTATTGGTCTCCTCGTCGCTGCGAGTCCACGGTAAAACCGGCAATGGCTTGGCGGAAGGCTACGGGACATAGTTTTTTGAACTCTTTGCCGTACGGTTTCCTGCGGATTTCTTTGTGGCAGTGCTAGTGATGCTCTTCGTGGCAGTGCTCTTACGCTTATGCTGAGGAGATGGCTGAAGCACCGGAGATGGCTGACGGGCAGGAGATGGCTGGCGCGCCGGAGATGGCTGGCGCGCCGGAGATGGCTGTCGCGCAGGAGATGGCTGCCGCGCAGGAGATAGCTGAAGCGGCTCAGACTGTTGACTCTGCGGAGACGGCGGGGGTGCCAGTGGCCTCCAATTTGGAAGCACGATGTGTTCCTTCTCCCAAAGAATGGTTGTTTTCACTGCAAATTTGAGTTGAGTTTCCCCTTCACCTGTAGCATGGTCAAGCTGTGCTTCCTCATATTCCTTCACAACCTCATCAACCCCGACAATAGCATAGCCATCTGGAATCGGTCGGCAGTGGTAAGTTCCACCAGCTACAGGAGGTAAGGCATAGCTGACAGCCACCTTAATGGATAAGCCCATTAATCTCACATGCAGCTCGGCGTGTTCGCTCTTCGTGATCTCATCCACGGGCTATCGAGGACCCGCCATTTCAAGCGTGGGCTTCACGTTCTCCGTGGAAGCCACGCTGCTTTTCCGCGCAGAGTCTGAGCCGCCGGCAGCTTCCAATGCAGGCTCTTCGTGCCGCTCAGATGGGCTGGTAGCTTGATGGCTCTGTTGTGCATTCACTTGCTCCTGCAGCGCCACAAGTGCATGTTCTATCTGTGTCATCCGCTCTGTACGCTCTTTTTCTTTTCTGCCGCGCCATCTGTAAGAGTCGCTCCACTCGGCAAACCCATCCTTCCACGTCATACCCCCTATGCCTCGTGCATGTCCAGGGTGTTCTTTTTTACCGATGGCGCGTGTGAGCTGGTCATTCTCTCTGTCGAGATGGAAGGTCCTGGCGGCTGTTTCCTCGTATGTCGTGATGAGTTCAGTGACCGGTTTGGCAAGGAGGGTTGGGAAGATACACAATCCTGTTTCTGGGTCCAACCTTGCCCCGATTCCGCCTCCCTGGGGGTTAGTGCTACGGTGGAAGCCATGGGAAAGAGTGATGAGGTTGTAGATATGAGTCTAGAGATGTGCAATGACAATGGAGGCCAACCCTACATATATATATATATAGTGAACTGGCGGGAAGAACTGGAGGGAAGAACTGGCGGGAAAAAATGGCGGGAAGAAAAATGGCGGGACATTGTTCTAAAAATGGGACGGTTGGAGGGATTTCAGGCTGGGCCAGGCAGCACTAATGATAGGGGTGAGTGTTGACATTATGTCGTGCGCCGTGTACCTTGTCCCAGATGGTGTCACCAACCGGGACTAAAGATGAACCTTTAGTCCCGGTTGGAGACACCAACCGGGACAAAACACGAGTCAACACTAATAATAGGGGTGAGTGTCGACATTATGTCATGCGGCTTGTACCTTGTCCCGGATGGTGTCACCAACCGGGACTAAAGATGAACCTTTAGTCCCGGTTGGAGACACCAACCGGGACAAAACACGAGTTAGCACTAATAATAGGGGTGAGTGTCGACATTATTTCGTAAGTTTCGACACTATGTCGAGCTGCTTGTACTATAAATAGGCATCCTTGTGAGTCCACTCCTCCAGCCAGTTTGAGGCATCTCCAAGATGGTTTTCGAGAGCAGGGACACCACTACGGCCAGTTTCAGGGAGATGCCGACGGAGCCCAGTCCTCTGGCATCTCTGAGAAACTGGTCATAGAGGCACTCCCTAATATGTGAACTTATTTAGCTCTCAGGTGTATTGATCTAGTTAGAGAAGTTACAAGCTGCAAGATGGTTTTCGAGAGCAGGGACACCACTACGGCCACTTTCAGGGAGATGCCGACGGAGCCCAGTCCTCCGGCATCTCCAAGAAACTGGTCATAGAGGGACTCCCTAATATGTGACCGCGCGCGTTTGGAGATCAGATCTTAATGGTAAGTACGAATCGGGACAACTTCTTCTCATAGTCCCAGTCCATCCACAAAACAAGACTAACACTCAAGACATGTATTAATATTAAAAACATGAACTAGAGTTACATAATATTAGCATGAACTTCTTGGCATATGTCCTTCCTTATGATCGCTTCAGACGTAACCATGGAGCATCTTCTTTACTTAACGGAATGCTTGGGTCAGTTTTCACTGTGAAGGGCGGAATTTCATCAAACTTATTATAATCTTCTGACATGTCTGTCTTGTACTCTATTCCCACGATGTTTCTTTTCCCTGAAAGAACTATGTGACGCTTTGGCTCATCATATGATGTATTCGTTTGCATATTTTTCCTTTTTTTTGGTCTGGAGGACATGTCCTTCACATAGAAAACCTGAGCCACATCATTGGCTAGGACGAATGGTTCGTCTAAGTTCTTGTCTACCTTCATAAGATTGTTGAGATCCACCGTTGTCATTCCGTACTTCTTGTCTACCTCAACCCCTCCTCCTGTTAGCTTGACCCATTTGCATCGAAACAAGGGGACCTTAAAATTAGGTCCATAGTCAAGTTCCCACATATCCTCTATGAACCCATAATACGTGGTCTTCTGCCCATTGTCTTCTGCTGCATCAAAGCGGACACCACTATTTTGGTTGGTGCTCTTTTTATCTTGGCCTATCGTATAAAATGTATTCCCATTTATCTCGTACCCTTGGAAAGTACATACAGTCGAAGATGGTGTCCTGGCCAACAAGTACAGCTGATCCCCAACAGTGGTGTTATTCGTGAGAAGTCTTTGCAGCCAGCCGCCAAAACTCGCCATGTGTTCACTTATAATCCATTCATCAGACTGTCCCGGGTGTTTGAGGCGTATTAAATTCTTGTGTTCATTGATATACGGGGCAACCAAGATAGATCTTTGTAAAACCGTGTAGTGTGCTTGATTGAGAGAATGCCCGTCCCTACATATCATTGCTTTACATCCTAGGGTGCCTTTTCCACGCAGTCTCCCCTCATGTCGTGATTCTGGAACACCAATCGCCTTAAGGTCAGGAATAAAATCAACACAGAACTCAATGACCTCCTCTGTTACATAGCCCTTGGAGATGCTTCCTTCTGGCCTAGCACGATTATGAACATATTTCTTTAAGACTCCCATGTACCTCTCAAAGGGGAACATATTGTGTAGAAATACAGGACCGAGAATGGCAATCTCTTCTACTAGGTGAACCAGGAGATGCGTCATAATATTGAAGAAGGATGGTGGGAACACCAACTCAAAGCTGACAAGACATTGGGCCACTTCTGTTTGTAACCCTGGTAGGCTTTCTGGATCGATTACCTTCTGAGATATTGCATTGAGGAATGCACATAGCTTCACAATGGGTACTCGAACATTTTCAGGTAGAAGCCCCCTCAACGCAATCGGAAGCAATTGTGTCATAATCACGTGGCAGTCATGAGACTTCAGGTTTTGGAATTTTTTCTCTGCCATATTTATTATTCCCTTTATATTCGACGAGAAGCCAGACAGTACCTTGATACTGCTCAGACATTCAAAAAAGATTTCCTTCTCTGCTTTGGTAAGAACATAGCTGGCAGGAGTTAAGTGGCATCGTTTACCCTTCTCGTTCTCAGGATGCATAGGCTCTTCAGGGGCTTTCAGACGTTGCTGGTCCTGCCATGCTTCCGGTGTATCTTTTGTCTTCCCATACACTCCTAGAAAGCCTAGCAGGTTCACGCAAACATTCTTCGTCACGTGCATCACGTCGATTGAAGAGCGGACCTCTAAGACTTTCCAATAGGGTAGGTCCCAAAATATAGATTGCTTCTTCCACATGGGCGCGTGTCCGGCATCGTCATTCGGAACAGATAGACTGCCAGGACCTTTTCCAAAGATTACTTCTAGGTCCTTGACCATACCAAATACCTCCTCACCGGTACGAAGGACAGGCTTCCTCCGGGGTTCTGCCAGACGTTTGAAATGCTTGCCTTTCTTTCTTACTGGATGCAGGTTCAGAAGAAATCGGCGATACCCTAGGTACACAACCTTCTTACATTTATCCAAATATACACTTTCAGTCTCATCTAAACAGTGTGTGCATGCATTGTATCCCTTGTTTGTCTGCCCTGAAATGTTACTAAGAGCAGGTTAATCATTGATGGTTACGAAAAGCAATGCTCGTAGGTCAAATGGCTCCCCTTTGTGCTCATCCCACATACGTACACCTGGTTTGGCCCACAGCTGTAAAAGTTCTTAAACTAATGGCCTTAGGTACACATCAATGTCATTGCCGGGTTGCCTCGGGCCTTGGATGAGCACTGGCATCATAATGAACTTCCTCTTCATACACAACCAAGGAGGAAGGTTATAGATACATAGAGTCACAGGCCAGGTGCTGTGACTGCAGCTCTGCTCACCAAAAGGATTCATGCCGTCTGTACTTAGACCAAACCTTAAGTTCCTTGCGTCACGTGCGAAGTCCGGGTACTCTCGCTAGACTTTTCTCCACTGTGACCCATCAGCGGGGTGTCTCAACATCGTGTCTTTCTTACGGTCTTCCATGTGCCATCGCAACAACTTGGCATGCTCTTTATTTCTTAAGAGACGTTTTAACCGTGGTATTATAGGAGCATACCACATAACCTTGGCGGGAACCTTCTTCCTAGGGGCCTCGCCCTCAACATCGCCAGGATCGTCTCGTCTGATCTTATACCACAGTGTAGTGCATACCGGGCATGCATCCAAATTCTCGTACTTCTCACCACGGTAGAGGATGCAGTCATTAATGTAGGCATGTATCTTCTGCACGTCTAATCCTAGAGGGCAAACAACCTTCTTTGCTTGGTATGTACTGTCGGGCAACTCATTATTTCTTGGAAGAAGATTCTTCATTTTTACCAACAACTTTGAAAATGCGCTGTCAGTCACACCGTTCTCTGCCTTTCATTGCAGCAAATCCAGTGTGGTACCTAGCTTTTTGTGGCCATCTTCGCAAGTTGGATACAATAATGTTTTGTGATCCTTTAACATCTACTCCAACTTCTCCTTCTCCTTTTCAGTTTCACATTCTTCCTTTGCATCAGTAATGGCCCGACCAAGATCGTCATCAGCGGGCCCATCTGCTGCCTCTTGATCTTCATTATCTACCCCCGTTGTAGTATCATCATATTCAGGATACATATTATGATAGTTGTCATCATCCTCTTCTTCTTCGTTGTCTTCCATCACAACCCCTTTTTCTCCGTGCTTGCTCCAACAATTATAGCTGGGTATGAAACCGGATCGAAGCAGGTGGGAGTGAATGGTTCTGGTATTTGAGTAGTCTTTCTTGTTCTGACAGTGAACACACGGACAGCACATAAAACCATTGTGACCACAGTTTGCATTAGCCACAACGATGAAATTTTGGAGGCCCGTAATGTACTCGGAAGTGCGGCGGTCACTGTACATCCATTGCCGGTTCATCTGCATTAATATGTAGTATATATCAAAAATTAATAGGGAGATGACCATTTATATATATAGTACATCAATGACACATGAAAGGATAGTTGCCGACCTCGACCGAGAAGGAAAGAGCAACGACAAAACTTATTTTGAGCTCTCGGGCGTTTCACCGAACACCTCTTGTGCATATGAAAAAAACACAAACTAGCACTCTTCACACCCTCTTGCTAGGCTCCAAAATGAGATAGTGAAAAAATGGAAGAGTGGGGTGTGGGCTGCGGTGTCTTATATAGCCCCCCCCCCCTTTAACACCGGTTCAAGCCACGAACCGGTGTTAAAGGGGGGGGGTGCGCGGGCCACTGTTGCAGGGTCCTTTAACACCGGTTCATGGCACGAACCGGTGTTAAGGGGGGGCTCCTTTTTTTCCGCACGGGCCACGCTGGTACGGCCCCCCCTTTAACACCGGTTCGTAAAAGAACCGGTGTTCAACGAAAAGCCTCGTTTCCACTAGTGGTGCACACGAAAGAAATGAATATCTTCCAAGAACACAATGGACTTATTCCTTCTGTGCCAACCATCCGGTTGTAAAAATGAAAGATATTGGCTGGTTGCCAAATGAAATGTATTTTATCTAAGCAACGGTTCTTTGCACAATGTATCTCAGTATTAGTTGCAAAAGATCAAAGTCAAATGAGGACGCACTATGTGAACTCATAATATATATATATAGAAACCCTATTTTACCCCCAGGGTGCAGAATAGTTATTTTGTGGGCGGTAAAAAACTTCATTAGAAATTATCCGTATCATGTATTTACTTTTGAATAATATATTGAGTACCTCGTAAATTCACATTTATAATTAACCTGTGGTTGCTATATTATGCTAGTGATTTTTTCTATACACGAGGGTTTGGCTGCACTATTATAACATAAATAAATAAAAATATTGAGCCACAAAAAAGGAGAACATGGTAGAATCTCCCCTCCCAAACATAGAACTGCCTCCTGCACATACACACATGCACCACAGAAGCCCTTGGGTCGCCATCTTGATTTTTTCTGTCATCCTAATAGAGATCGATCGCTTCATCACACACCAAATCCCACCATGATAAAAAGAGCTCACATTTCCAAATCACCGCTCTGTTCAAAAACAAAACCCTAGAACGGCGTCGCCGCTTGACCACCATAGAATTGTTGCCCTGACCTCAATAGAAATGTTGCCACCACGCCGCCCTTATAGGAAGCTTCGGATGACTAAGGTCGCTGTGGTGGGCAGACGCCCTGAATCTCCCTGGCCACGGAAATTCTTGATGAAATCCTTAGTCGCCTTGGCCTACGCGACGCCATACGCACATAAATGCTCTCCCGCAACTGGTGACACCGATGGGAGGCTCTCCCATCCCTTGACCTCTACTTCCCGAGCACCAAAGGCGACAAGAGTGCATCAAAGGGGTTGAGCTCTCTCGATGGCATCCTCTTTCGCTACCCTGGCCGTGTCTGACGCTTCTATGCAAGACGACTTAACAAGATCTACGCAGGTCGCATCCACGACTGGCTCTTCATCCTCTCCTGTCGGGGTGTCGAACTCTCGATCTCATCCCCAACTTCATCGATGAAAAGTTTTCCCTCCCCTCCTACATATTCTCCTATGGTCGGCTCACCTCCCTCACTCTCCGCAATTGCGCCATCCCGCCCCTACCCTCGAGCTTCGAGGGCTTTGTGGAGCTCTGGAATCTAGATCTCATCCACGTCCAGTTACAAGAGAGCAGGGGTGAGGACCAACTAGAAAAGATAATTACGACATATCCATCACTCGAGGCCTTGACACTTTGGGATGTGGATATCCCAAGTGAATTCACATGGTGGCTGATTCAGGCGCCCAATCTCCGGCGTGTCAAAATTGTTTCGACGCGGCATTTTGGATGGAACTTTAATTTGGGAGTTTCTATATCTGAAGTATGCTTTCATGGATATATGGAATTATTTAGGGAACCGTAATTTCTCCAAATTTCTCAATAATTCGGCGAGCATTACTAAGCTTCTGATATATAATTGGCATTCATAGGTAAACTTGATGCTCACTATTCATTTATAGCTTCCTATTAATGGATATTTAGGCTCATTTCGAAACTTGTAGGTTTAATTTAATTTCCTTACATACAACATTGATGGGTAGGGTATGTAAAGATTGTTTCTTATCTTGATTGTGCCTCATTTTCCTAGTGTATCCTCTCGGCGGACCTTCTCGGTCTTATCTCTTTGTTAATTATGGCGAAGTACTTGATCTGCTGGTACAGTAAAGATGTAAATTGTAAGTGGTGTTGGATCCTAAACCCTAAAATCCAACTAAATTTGAAAACCTCATTGTTTGAAATATAACTTATAAATTAATTCCTAGTGATGTTCGTTGCATCACCCACAACCACGTTGCATCACCCACAACCACCGATTTCGATTTTGTGATCTTCGTCTTTTGTACCATTTTATACATCACAGAAAAATGTAATATGTCAGAACACAGAGATATCATATTCTGGTATAAGATAAGAACATTCTAACATTGTTTGGTTGCACTATTATAACATAAAGAAATAAAAATATTGAGCCACAAAAAAGGAAAAATGGTAGAATATCCCGTCCCAAACATAGAAATGCCTCGCGCACATAAACACACGCACCACAGCAGCCCTCAGTTCGCCATCTTGATTTTTTATGTCGTCCAAATAGAGATCGCTTCATCATGCACCAAATCCCACCACGATAAAAAGAGCGCACATTTCAAATCACCGCAAAGCGGTGCTCTGCCCAAAAACAAAACCCTAGAACGGAACCGCCGCTTCACCACCATATAGAAATGTTTTGGTGACCACAATAAAAATGTCGCCACCACGCCACCCTTACAGGAAGCATCAGAGGACCGAGGTCCTTGTGGCAGAGGCAGACGCCCTGATCTCCCTGCCCATGGAAATTCTCGATGAAATCCTCAGTTGCCTTGGCCTATGCGACATCATACGCACGTCGATGCTCTGCTGCAACTGGAAACACCGATGGGAGGCTCTCCCATCCCTTGAACTCTAATTACCGAGCACCATAGGCGACAAGGGTGCATCAAAGGGGTTGAGCACCATCGATGGCATCCTCCTTCGCTACCCTGGCCATGTCTGACGCTTCTATGCAAGATGACTTGACAAGATCTATGCAGGCCTCATCCATGACTGGCTCTTCATCCTCTCCCACCGGGGTGTCGAACTCTCGACCTCATCCCAACTTCAGCAACGAAAAGTTTGCCCTCACCTCCCTCACTCTCCGCAATTCCACCATCCCACCCCTACCCCCAGTCTTTGAGGGCCCTGTGGAGCTCAGGAATCTACATCTCATCCATGTCCAGTTACAAGAGAACGGGGGTGAGGATCAAATAGAAAAGATAATTACGACATCTCCATCACTCGAGGCCTTGACACTTTGGGATGTGGATATCCTAGGTGAATTCATAGAGTGGCTGATTCATGTGCCTAATCTCTGGCGTGTCAAAATTGTTTTGCCACAGCATTTTGGATGGAACTTTGGGGGGTTTCCGTATCTGGATTCTGCTTTAATTGATATATATGGAATTATTTCGTGAACAGTCATTTCTCCAAATTTCTCACTAATTGCGTGAGCATTGCTAAGATTGTGATATATACTTGTCATTCACGGGTAAACTTGATGCTCACTATTCATTTACAGCTTCCTACTAATGGATATGTAGGCTCAGTTTGAAACGTGTAGGTTTAATTTAATCTTGGGACGGAGGGATTTTCTTTCTTTTATTTCATCCATGTTTATTGCATTCTAAAAAATGTGTAGAATTCAACCTTCAATTAAAAACTAGTTTGAATTATTTAAATAGAACACTAATTTGGAATCCAACTTGCTCAACTCAATCATGAAATAAATCAACAAAGGTCATGAAAAAATTTACCACACTCGACGCAATAACCTATCTCTATTCCTTATGATAAGCAAAAGCTTGATCACTTTCTATTTTATGCAACCAGACCTTTAAGGGTGTCATAGTCCAAATATTACCATAATAATACGGAAAATCTAGATAGCGACCGGTCTGAAAATTTTTGAACCTGGCGGTTCCGTGTGTATGATGCATTATCTGGTGTCCGCATGCACTAAACAACAACCGAATCAAAGTCAGTTAAGTAGCAAATCGAAAATTCAAAATGTTTTTTAGACCAAACTATTTGTCCGGTTTAGGATCTGTTTTCACCGTTGGACTAATCGTGGTGAGATCTTCGGAACTAGATCCCATGTTGATATGTTTCGATGAAAAAAATTCGGACCAAAAAGTTATCAAGCCTTAACACATGAGTTATCCATATCATAGTATGTAAGTTATCTACCTGAAACATATAAGTTATGCAACATATAAACGGGTCGGATCGAGACGTTCTCGTATTTTTTATGTGGGTAACTTTTATATCTTTTTTACCTCATGAAACCTCGATTGCTCATGTATTTCAGTATAATTAATTAAACGTAAGCTACAAACTAGTTTAATTGGGACGCGGTAGTATAGGTGTTAGGGTACCGAGAATTCTTGTCAGGGCATCGACGAGTGGTGAAGGTTTGGTACCCTAATACCCTTCGAGACTTCGTCACCGGTACGCCGCGGTAGCGACCAGTTGGCGACGAGAGATAAAGGTAAATCTGCTCTTAGACTGGTCAGAGAAATTCAAAACCTAGCGGACGGAATAAAGTGCGCTGCCATACGCTGGTGTATTAAAAGACAAATCGAATCAGAGCCAGCTATAGTGTGAACGCTTGATGTCAGCCATCTTAGAATCATATCGAAAATTTAAAATATCCTGTAGATCAAACCGTTTATTCAATTTAAGATCCGTTTTCACCGTTGAACTATTTGCGACGAGATCTTTAAAACCAGATCCCATATTGATATGTTTCGAGAAAAAATATTTGGACCAAAAGGTTATCCACTCTAAACACATGAGTTATCCATATCATAATATATAAGTTATCCACCCAGCAATACATAAGTTACCCACCATATAAACATATTGGATAGAGGCGTTCTCACATATGTGTTGAGTAAGTTTAATTGAAACGCGGTAGACTAGTTGTTAGGATATCGAGACTTTATTGTCATAAACGTGTTAGCGTCGACGAGCGATTAAGGCTCGGTATCTTAAAAACCTTCAAGGCTTCGTCACTCGTCCACTATAGTAGTAACGACGGATGTCGACAAAGTCGAGTCGCTAGATTACAGGTTATGCGTGGTAGATGGGCTATGCAAAATAAGCTTAAATTTAGTTCCTTTAAAAAATTATGTTTGATGTTTGGCGCGGTAGCCTTTCGAGGTTGAGTAGTCCGTATGTTGCGAGAGAGCGACGGACAACAAGACCGTGCCATTAGAAAAACTTTTTATATTCTATCTATGAATAAAATTTTGTAGTGGTGGATAAAACAAAAAAGTTACTCATCTCTAATACATGATCTCTGGGTAAATTTTATAGTAGTGAATAACTTACATGTTATTGGGTGGATAACTTAAGTGCTGAAATCCGAATAACTCGTGTGTTACGGGTGGATAACTTTTGGTCCAAAAAAATATTGTCAGAATATAACAACATGGGATCTAGTTTCGAAGATCTCATCGCGACTAGTTTAATGGTGAAAACGGATCTTTATTCGGACAAACGGTTTGACCTAGAAAACATTTTAAATTTGCGCATGTGAATTGAGCTGGCTAATCAAAAATCTTGTCGTTTAGTGATTAGTCAACTTAAGAATCGCTAGGCTTTCATGGTACGGCTTTAGTCAAAACGTTCCGTCTCTGTCTGATCCGCCAGGTTTGTAATTTTTAAGAACGATGGTTACGTAACAGTGTCCTAATAATATTAATTAATTAATTAAGGATTTTACTACCTAGCAACCGTCCTATGAATTATAAAACCGGGCGGACACGACACCAGCCAGCTGTACGGTAATTCGATTAGCCAGCTGAATTCAAAATAAAAATTCAAAATGTTTTCTAGGTCAAACAGTTTGTCCGAATTAAGATCCGTTTTCACTGTTAGGCTAGTCGTGACGAGATCTTCGAAACTAGATCCCATGTTGATATGTTCTGACAACTTTTTTTTGGACAAAAAGTTATCCACCTGTAACACACGAGTTATCCGGGCTTCAACATATAAGTTATCCACCTAATAACATATAAGTTATCCACTACTACAAAATTTACCCATAGTCACATGTTATGGATACGTAATTTTCTATCCATAAGTTATCCAGGCTTCAGTATGTAAGTTATCCACCTAATAACATATAAGTTATCCACCATTATAAAAATTTACCTATGAATATAATATAAAATGTTATTCTAACTGCTCGGCCTCGTTGCTCGTCGTTGCTCTCATAGCGTACGGACTACTCATTCTCGAAAAGCCACCCGCGTGAAACATCAAACATAATTTCATTAAAGGAACTAAATTTAAGTTTATTTGCATACAATATAAATAAATGGGGTCTTATGCCCTAACCATCCACCACAGTAAATTGTAGTGAACAACGTGACGTTCAACCATTAGTCTAGTGGCTCGACTTCGTCGTCCGTCGGCGCTACCAAGGGGTGACGAAGCCTAGAAGAGTTTTAGGGTACCGAGACTTCGTCACTCATCGACGCTAACACAATAGTCTCAGTACCCTAACAACTAGGCTATCGCGCTCCAATTAAACTTGCTTAACATGTATGCGAGAACGTCTATATCCAACATGTTTATATGCTGGATAACTTATATATTATAGGATGGATAACGTACATATTATGACAAGAATAACTCATGTGTTAAGGGTGGGTAACTTTTTGGTCCAAATTTTTTTTCATCGAAACATATCAATATGGGATCTAGTTTTGAAGATCTCGTCGCGACTAGTCCAACAGTGAAAACGGATCCTAAATCGGACAAACGTTTGATCTAAAAGTCATTTTAAGTTTTTATTTGATTCTAAGCTAGTTCTGATCAGTTTTGTCATTTAGCGAATGTGCACACTCTGGGCTGTGCGGGATGGACTGCAAAAGTCAGTCCGCCAAAATTGGTCATATGCCGACCGTTTTAGGAATAGATTTGCCGTTAATTAAATGGTTAAACTAACTAGTTCACAACGATGGAAGGTGAAGAAAGGGGTGACTATGGTGAAAACTCAAAAGAGGGATTAATGCGTCCATGTTTGATCTCACTCTTGCTGCTGCTCGGGGTCCACATCATTTTTAAAGGATTGAGCAGGGCGCAGTTCATCATCTTCCACATCCGAGAGGCCTACCTTACTCTGTTGTGCACAAGAAAGTGTCACAAGTGAAGATAGGTTGGTCTCCCGCCGCCTACGTCGCTAGGCCTTCTGTTCTAGGCCTACTGATGGCCTCAGACCCGCCACTAGCTCGCAGCTTCTTTGCCTGCTTCTTTTGCAAGGACTCACGATGGATCTTGATATGTTTCAGGCACACAACATAGCCGGCTATGCTAGCTCTCCGTAAAACTACCCCAGACCGCTGGTACGGTTGCACCTCCAGACTTCCAGTAGAACCTGTGGGTCACTTTCCACCTCCGACACTCCAGAACAACACATAATAATGGTGGCGCATAGCAAATACAATCAACAACTTATGCATACAAAATATTATGAATAAAATATTTATAGTTGAGATTAACCTAGATTATATGTATTATCATAACTAGTACAAATGCCCGTGCGTTGCAACGGAAGATGAAAATGTGCGTCAATGTTAGATGCACCGCCTCAATCTACCTGTCTCTTTAGCCATGCCACCACCGTTACACATGTGACAACGCCAGCAAAGCCATGCGCCGCCATCTCCACCTCACCCCACTCTTCTAAGACCTTCTTGTCCCTCGAGGCAAAAAAAATCGTTTGTGGGGGAGTTGGGATGCCAATGTGTACCAATCCTCCACATGATATCTAGGCATTTTACACAATTTTTCATAATAACAGGTTTAATGCAATTACATGAATTATGTACATTCCAAATCACCCAATATCAATATAGTACGTAGGCACTATAAAATTCTAATAATTTTTTGGTTGCAAACATTACTTATTTGGGAATTATACTTCTTTTAAACATCAAAGTTGATTTGAGGGTTGGAGAAAAAAAGTATACTAAAAATTGCAGGTAATATTTTAAAATACTTTATTATGGCGTGGAATTGTACCAGGAGCCCTGAGAATTTGCACTATTTCATATTTACTTTTGAACATCCAAAAATTTCAAATACATGATATGGTGATTTGAAACAGATAATATGAAAAGGAAAGAGAAATAGACCAATCGGTTACGTGTTTGGCCTGATAATCTAAAATCCATTAAAATCCAAGATCTAAGACTAAAATTCTTCCCGCCTCCTTTTCTTTTCACCCCACACTTATTGGTCGACAACTCTCTACTGTTTAGATAAAAGGCCAATCTAATTTGAATCTATGGGTCGTGGCTTCGGCGAGCATGTTCTGCAATTGATGTTGTTAGGTCACTGATTTACGCTGTGCATAATAGCACGGGCCAATTGCAAAATTACCAAATCATCTCGTGAGTGATAAAATGCCTAGCTTCAGGCCAATTGCCCTTTTGAGCCAGGCGTCTATATTCCCAAAAAATGCATTTTACTCCCTGCTCAACACTTCAGCCTTCTGCCACAGCTACTGTCGGCAGGCCACCACGCCACCACGCCAACACCACACAAGCACGTACTCCCTCCGTTTCAAAATGTAAGATGTTTTAGGTTTGTGAAGAAAATAAATCTAGACTTCTTTTAGTGTATAGATTCATCCTAAAGTTGAGTGAACCTACGTACTAAAACAAAATTAGATTCATCTTCTTCACAAACCTAAAACATCTTATATTTTAAAACGGAGGGAGTAGTTCCTTCTCCACCTCGCACCTAAAACCTACTGTCAGCAGCGAGTAGCATCACCTTCAGCCACCACAAGGACGACCACCAGCTGGGGCATCTCTGTGCTGTTCCATTGAAGTCTCCGTTGAAGTCCACGACAACAAACAACTACTTCTACTTTGTCCCCTCATCATATCTATTTTTTTCTGGCTATTCAAGGGTTGCTAGGGAATGGATCCATCATCTTTGATCATATCTATTTTTTTTTGTAGCTGTTCAAATCACCGGCTTGTCACGTACTGGAATTGATCAACCAAGAATATGATTTTCCTTGTCATTTTGTTTCATCGTCATGATGATTTGATAGAAGTTCAGCAAGCTCATAATCGATGCATCTTGAATACACTGATCAGACATGCACCACATACTCAAGCCCATCAAAGTATAGACGAACGGACACCCCATGTAACTCCCTTCCAATCTTCAGATACATAGTCTTACCACTTGCTTTGAGGCCAATCAGCAAGCTCACAAAGTCCACCCCTGGCTCGTGGTAATTCCTCATCTTGGACAACAACCTGATCACTTTATTGTACTCCTGGAATAGTTCTTTGCTTTCAAATTCCCTGCTGCACATTCCATGTCAGAACGTTTTCCCTAGGAACCCTCTGAAGAAGCTCAAACGCCTTGCCCGCATCCCCATGATGCATAAACAGACACCTCGTGTTCCAGATTTCCAGCTAAAAAGATCGATTCAGTCATTTCATCGAACAACCTCTGTGCATACTCCAGTTTCATGCACTTCACATACATATAGACCAGGAGTCAGCGACAGGCTGGTGTCGCTGGTGTCGGTTGAGCCGAAGTATGGACAGCAGGTTGCTCCTACTACCAATTTTTTTTAGAGCAAGCTCCGTCTGCTCCCCTCCCCTCGCTGATCTCCCACAGCCGATCTTGGTCAAGGCAACAATCTCCCTGCTGATGAGGCCAATCGGCAGGGAGACGGAGAGCCCGACGGCCGCGAGGGTAAGGGCGGAAGGGAGGCGTCAGTGGCAGGTACCATGATGGTAGGGCCACCGACGACGGCTCGCCGTGCCAAGGCCAGGGGTAGATGGTGAGCTCGGGCTCGACGGGTGTCCAAGGGCGTCAAGATGAGCCATTCGCTGAGAGATCGAAGCAACGAGGAAGGTCGCTCTGTCCGGTGGATCATGAGAAGAAGATGTGATGGTGGTGCTTGCCCAGCTACCCTCACGACAGGACAACGACGGGAGTTGGGAGGCGCGAGGTAGGCGGCGGCGCTGGGAAACTTCGAGCGGTTGGGTAGTAAATTCGGACGGGGCGGAGGATAAAAAATCTGAAACGTTTTTGACTTACCAGTGACACTGGTGGGTAATTACTGCGAACCGCTGAGGGCAAAAAGGTCTTTTTCAGATGGACCGTTGACAGAAACGTTGCGTTCTTTATTATTAGGTATAGATATAGATATAATATAGTATCATCTCAATGTATAAAATCTAAGAAACACATGCACAAGCATAGTGATTCAGTGGAGAGCTCAACACAGAGAAGAGGAGAGAGGTGGAGAGCTATATTCGATGATGTGGTCGGATGTGGGTATGTTTGTTGGAGATTGAACATTTTCTCCAATAGTACAACACTAGGTAAGGTTTTCATAATTAAAAGAGGATTGCAGCGTTTACATCAATGTGTCTAGAATGTTTCTGCAAGATAATGATATATGCAGTGCCAACATTATATGTGCACAAAAATCATGCTACTTAAGAAAAAAGTGAAATGAAAGTTCTAGTATATGTTTCCATTTGGGTTTAATCTTTATCCACATGATCGAGATAAGGAATGCAATAGAAACTCGGTGCAAAAAATGTGTATAAACCACACGTCACAAGCATGCGGATACACTGGAAGACACAAGTGTTTAATCATATTACTGGGTAGGGGATCAAATGTTTTCTCCACTTAGATTTTTGTTGCATGAAATTTCTGAAAATTGGGTCGCTTAAAAATACATATTAGCCTAAGGTCGAATTCTTGAAAATGATGCAGCGATTAGACAGCTATTATATAAGTTTGTGCAACTTTGTTGTAATATTTAGCTCATACAATGTATATTAAGTGAGGTAAGACGAGGAAATTTAGATGTTGATCCAAATTTATATGGGAAAATGGGACATAATGAACTGTCAACTTTAAATATACGAGGGGACAGAAAACGGAGACCAAATAGGCTTATACATATAACCTCATGATCCTGACACGCAAGTAAACAAAACGCTCAAAAAGCGCACATATCTGACCAGATCCTTCTTGCGGCACCAGAACCGTACCATCATCCGCGACAAGGCGTCTATAAGAGCATCGTCTAGCAAAGCACTAGAAACGTAACAACAAGCCTCGCGCTCAACAGACCCTTCACCTGAGACATGACTGAGGAAGGCTATCCTGGGCACTGCCTTGCATGGCACTATACCCCTGCACATCCAGACGCATGCTATAACAGTGCACGAACAACGCCCGTAGCTGCTCGATCCATACCCTGTCTCAGATTTTCCGGATTCACCCACCTTAACAACCACCTGTCTCGGAAATGTTAAAATGCGCCGAGTGCGAGCATAGCTGCCGCCTCAGCTGGCACGTGATCGACCATGCAAAAAGGGCTAGGAATCTGCTCAACAGTCTAGTGCAGGCGTAGATCAAGTGCAACAAATATATTTCCTAGAATTTTTTGGAACTTCAAAATGTCAATTTTCAAAAAAATCAATCACAGGGCTCCATGGAACTATCCTCCAAATTGATGCATTTCTAGTGCTGCACCATATTTTATATCCAGCTATATGTCGAGAGCTTACTAGGATATGTTAAGAGGGTGGAGTGTCACCAAAGAAGTTCCCGTTGTGTTTATATACATAGGAGTTTAGAATTGCTATCTATCTAGAGATCAGGAAGGTACATATAACCCCATGACATCCACAACACCTGAACCATCGCCTACCAACAATTGTATATACACATCGTAACCATGAGTATGAAAGTTGTTGCCCTAACACTGATGCGGATGGCCTCACTATGGAATCAAGGTAATGAGCGTATTTCCGATATCGGGCATAGATTTTTTTGTTGCTTTCACTACAGGAAAGAACTAAAGCGCCGACGGCCGGCCGGCTACGCCGACGGCCAAAGGTCGGGGCCGTCGGCGTAGCTGCCTTGCCTGGCCAGCCGACCAGCCCGGCCGTCGGCGTAGATGACGGTGCCGAGAGTAGCCCTCGGCGTAGTGTGGCCGTCAGCGTAGTAGCGAGGTCTGTGCCGACGGTGGCCCTCGGCGTAGCCCCAGTTCAGACACGACAACGGAAACGGCGTTAGGCAGCCAAGCTGTGCCGATGGCCAGGCCGTCGGCACAGCTCTTTGAAAATTTTTGTTTGGTCTGTGCCGACGGCTAGGCCGTCGGCATAGGCCTCCAGATTTTTTCCCTTTTCATTATTTTTTATAGCTAAATCATTCTAATTCAGAAAAATACAAATAATATATCAAAATTTGCAGAAAAATAAAATCTATCTATCTACACTCAAATATTACACATTTATAAACAAAAATTAAGTAAAATATAAAACATTATATATAGTTTAAAACGGGCATTATAAATTCAAAAACGATCCAAACAATACGAAACCTTTGCGTGGTGTCATATTATGTGACATAGTTAGAAGGAAAAATATCAAACTTGGTATATTGATTATGTCTCAAAAAACCCTTCACAAAATGTCCTATCTCGTTCGAGGTTTCTTGGCTTTCGGGTCAAATGACCAATGTTATGGGTAGAATAAAGGCATAGTTTGTGATAATATGTCGATATTGTGCATAACTGTGCATCATGTGATGGCGAACAATGTTTCAGGAGGAAGTTTTCCTTTTTGTCACACTAAAAAGCCGTTTTTCATTTTCCGAGTGCAAAAAACGGACGGTTTGTGAAGCAACCATCAAATGGCTAATTCAAAATGCTACCGTCATATTTTTAAAAAATACTAGACCACCTTACATGGATAATATCATAACAGGGGGATCTCAAACATTTCCGTCTATCCCTGGTGAAAAAGACAAAATCCTGCCGAATCGGTAGGAAGTGGGTCAGATATGAACTACAGGTACATGATCGGATGCTCATGATTATTTAAAAAAATCATTTTTAGGTTCAAAATATATTGTTTCATCATAGATCCACTTCAAGTTTAGCGATTCTCAGTCCCGAGCTAAGAATCTTCATACCCGCCCTTCGACAAAGTATAACGATGGTTTAAAACGGGCATTATAAATTCAAAAACGATCCAAACAATGCGAAACCTTTGCGTGGTGTCATATTATGTGACATAGTTAGAAGGAAAAATATCAAACTTGGTATATTAATTATGTCTCAAAAAAACCTTCACAAAATGACCTATCTCGTTCGAGGTTTCTTGACTTTCGGGTCAAATGACCAATGTTATGGCTAGAATAAAGGCATAGTTTGTGATAATATGTCGATATTGTGCATAACTATGCATCATGTGATGGCGAACAATGTTTCAGGAGGAAGTTTTCCTTTTCGTCGCACCAAAAAGCCGTTTTCCATTTTCCGAGTGCAAAAAACGGACGGTTTTGTAAAGCAACCACCAAATGGATAATTCAAAATGCTACCGTCACATTATTCAAAAATACTAGACCACCTTACATGGATAATGTCACAACAGGGGGATCTCAAATATTTCCGTCTATCCCTGGTGAAAAATATAAATTCCTGCCGAATCGGTAGGAAGTGGGTCAGATATGAACTACAGGTACATGATCGGATGCTCATGATTATTTACCAAAATCATTTTAGGTTAAAAATATATTGTTTCATCATAGATCCACTTCAAGTTTAGCGAGTCTCAGTCCCGAGCTAAGAATCTTCATGCCCGCCCTTCGACAAAGTATAACGATGATTTAAAACGGGCATTATAAATTCAAAAACGATCCAAACAATGCGAAACCTTTGCATGGTGTCATATTATGTGACATAGTTATAAGGAAAAATATCAAACTTGGTATATTGATTATGTCTCAAAAAAACCTTCACAAAATGACCTATCTCGTTCGAGGTTTCTTGGCTTTCGGGTCAAATGGTCAATGTTATGGCTAGAATGAAGGCATAGTTTGTGATAATGTGTCGGTATTATGCATAACTGTGCATCATGGGATGGAAAAAATGTTTCAGGAGGAAGTTTTCCTTTTCTTCACACCAAAACGCCATTTTCCATTTTCCGACTGCAGAAAACGGACGGTTTTGTGAAGCAACCACCAAATGGCTAATTCAAAATGCTACCGTCATATTTTTCAAAAATACTAGACCATCTTACATGGATAATGTCATAACAGGGGGATCTCAAACATTTCCGTCTATCCCTGGTGAAAAAGACAAATTCCTGTCAAATCAGTAGGAAGTGGGTCAGATATGAACTACAGGTACATGATCGGATGCTCATGATTTTTTACAAAAATCATTTTTAGGTTCAAAATATGTTGTTTCATCATAGATCCACTTCAGGTTTAGCGAGTCTCAGCCCCGAGCTAAGAATCTTCATGCCCACCCTTGGACAAAGTATAACGATGGTTTAAAATGGGCATTATAAATTCAAAAAAGATCCAAACAATGCGAAACCTTCGCGTGATGTCATATTATGTGACATAGTTAGAAGGAAAAATATCAAACTTGGTATATTGATTATGTCTCAAAAAAACCTTTACAAAATGACCTATCTCGTTCGAGGTTTCTTGGCTTTCGGGTCAAATGACCAATGTTATGGCTAGAATGAAGGCATAGTTTGTGATAATGTGCCGGTATTGTGCATAACCGTGCATCATGGGATGGCGAACAATGTTTCAGGAGGAAGTTTTCCTTTTCGTCACACCAAAAAGCCGTTTTCCATTTTCCGAGTGCAAAAAACGGACGGTTTTGTGAAATAACCACCAAATGGCTAATTTAAAATGCTACCGTCATATTTTTCAAAAATACTAGAACACCTTACATGGATAATATCATAACAGGGGGATCTCAAACATTTCCGTCTATCCCTGGTAAAAAAGACAAATTCCTGCCGAATCAGTAGGAAGTGGGTCAGATATGAACTACAGGTACATGCTCGGATGCTCATAATTATTTAAAAAAATCATTTTTAGGTTCAAAATATATTGTTTCATCATAGATCCACTTCAAGTTTAGCGAGTCTCAGTCCCGAGCTAAGAATCTTCATACCCGCCCTTCGACAAAGTATAACGATGGTTTAAAACGGGCATTATAAATTCAAAAACGATCCAAACAATGCGAAACCTTTGCGTGGTGTCATATTATGTGACATAGTTAGAAGTAAAAATATCAAACTTGGTATATTAATTATGTCTCAAAAAAACCTTCACAAAATGACCTATCTCGTTCGAGGTTTCTTGACTTTCGGATCAAATGACCAATGTTATGGCTAGAATGAAGGCATAGTTTGTGATAATGTGTCGGTATTGTGCATAACTGTGCATCATGTGATGTCGAACAATGTTTTAGGAGAAAGTTTTCCTTTTTGTCACACCAAAAAGCCGTTTTCCATTTTCCGAGTGCAAAAAACGGACGGTTTTGTGAAGCAACCACCAAATGGCTAATTCAAAATGCTACCGTCACATTTTTCAAAAATACTAGACCACCTTACATGAATAATATCATAACAGGGGGATCTCAAACATTTCCGTCTATCCCTGGTGAAAAAGACAAATTCCTGCCGAATCGGCAGGAAGTGGGTCAGATATGAACTACAGGTACATGATCGGATGCTCATGATTTTTTACAAAAATCTTTTTTAGGTTAAAAATATGTTCATTCATCATAGATGCACTTCAAGTTTAGCGAGTCTCAGCACCGAGCTAAGAATCTTCATGCCCACCCTTCGACAAAGTATAACGATGGTTTAAAACGGGCATTATAAATTCAAAAACGATCCAAACAATGCAAAACCTTCGCATGGTGTCATATTATGTGACATAGTTAGAAGGAAAAATATCAAACTTGGTATATTGATTATGTCTCAAAAAAACCTTCACAAAATGACCTATCTCGTTCGAGGTTTCTTGGCTTTCGGGTCAAATGACGAATGTTATGGCTAGAATGAAGGCATAGTTTGTGATAATGTGTCGGTATTGTGCATAATTGTGCATCATGTGATGGCGAACAATGTTTCAGGAGGAAGTTTTCCTTTTTGTCGCACCAAAAAGCCGTTTTCCATTTTCCGAGTGCAAAAAACGGACGATTTTGTGAAGCAACTACCAAATGGCTAATTCAAATGCTACCGTCACATTTTTCAAAAATACTAGACCACCTTACATGGATAATGTCAGAACAGGGAGATCTCAAACATTTCCGTCTATCCCTGGTGAAAAAGACAAATTCCTGCCGAATCAACAGGAAGTGTGTCAGATATGAACTACAGGTACATAATCGGATGCTCATGATTTTTTATAAAAATCATTTTTAGGTTCAAAATATGTTGTTTCATCAAAGATCCATTTCAAGTTTAGCGAGTCTCAGCCCCGAGCTAAGAATTTTTATGCGTGCCATTTTAAACGGGCAAATGAAATTATGATAAGAATTACGACATAGTTTGTGATAAGTTGATATTGATATCATATTTGGATTCCTTTCATTTTTCTAATCAATTTATACATATTATTTTCCAAATTCCGATTTACAGATTTAAAGATATTAGTTATTACATATTAAATAAAAATACAAAATAAAATAAAATAAAATTATTATATTTTTGTTTGAATTCAATAATTATTTTACTCATTGTTGTTTACTTAAATGATTGCTTGTAATTTCAAAAAATACAACCATGTGACATGATGATATAAGAGTTAATAGGATTGATATTATAGTAATGAAAACAATGTGTAAATTGCTTTGCGGAAAGAGATTCTGAAGGAACGAGGAAGTTAAGCGTGCTAGCGATGGAGTAGTGCTAGGATAGGTGACCGACTGGGAACTTTGACTAAGACTGCAATTTAATCAATTATTAACTATAAATAGTGTTAAAAATGATCAAAGCAAGAGATTAATGAGTCAAACAATTCAAAGACAAAAAAAATAAAAAAAATTATTTTTTAAAAATAAAATAAAAAATATTTTAGGCTAGGCCGTTGGCGTAGCTCCCTTCCTGTCCCGACGGCTTGGCCATCGGCATAGCTCCAGGCTGGGCCGTTATCGGAGACGGCCGTTGCCTGACACGCGGGGCCCGCTGGAAGACGCTGTGCCGAGGGGGAGGGGATGTGCCGACGGCCACGGAGCTGTGCCGACGAGGACGTACACCGAGAGGGCTACGCCGACGGCCACCGTCGGTACAACCTGTGCCGACGGCAATTTGGCGCTGTGCCGACGGCAGCCGCCCTTCGGCATATCAATTATTTCCTGTAGTGTTTGGATAGGGGCTTCGATTGATGGGATCATCATTTATGTTGAATTTCATAGTTCTTGTAATTATGACATCAATTTTTTGTTAAGGGGAGGGTTAGTCGAATAGACTAGTAGATAGAGTAATGATGACAACTATATATATTATCACTACTGGTTACAAGTATTGGCTAGAGCCGGGTGCGACTGAATATGAGATCTTTTGTACTCCCTTGGTCACATTATTAAGTCCAGCAGACCTACTCTCGATAATATTAGTAGAATCATGATCGAGAGTCAACTGCTACTAATACATTGAAACCTTTCATGCATTTTCACATATTTGAAGTGAATGAAGAATTTATCCATGTCTAAAGATCATTTATTTTGAAAGAGTGAGCATAAATAACAAATGCATGTGTAAGATAAACATAATTAAGTAATATCTCCGACACACTACACAAGATCTCCTCTAATTTGCATGGACACGCTCTCAATTAATGAATCATAGCTATTATATTTTCTGAATATGCTAGTGGATTACAACCGATAGATCTTCCTAATTGTAGGTTGAATTAAGCTATAATTGCTTAGATCCACTAGTAGAAAACAGGCTATCCGTTCGCGACCCCTAACAGCATTAGTCCCGGTTGCGCCACGAACCGGGACTAATGCTGGCACGCGTTCCGATTTGAGCGGGCACGGTGGCCAGAGGCATGCGTCCCGGTTCGTAAGGGGTCATGAACCGGCACTAAAGGTTGGGCGTCAGCCACGTGGCGTGGCACACACCTTTAGTCCCAGTTTGTGTTACAAAACGGGACGTATGATCCCGCCCTCTATAAATACGACGCCCCAGCCCTCTGCATTCTCTCTGTTTTTTCTTGGTGGAAGGTGTGAGAGATGTGCTAGTTTATTTTTTTTCTATGCATGCATTCAAGGTGTTTGATGAAATGTTTGAGTGAATGATCATGTTCAATTTCTCACAGAACAAAAATATAGAAGGTGTTCGAGACGCACTTGAGCTTTCTCCTCTTTATTTCCCTCGATCGAGGTTAGCAATCTTATCTCTTCTCTGTCATTGATACAATGCATGTGTCGATGTGAATTGGTCATTTCACTATTTATGATGTCCCGTTTTTTATAAACTTAATTATATGATGCAGATGAATGGTCGGGAATGGATGTACGGTGACCGGCGTGTACCCGGGTACATTAAAGGTGTGGATAAATTTATCGATGTGGCTACGGCAAACAAAGAGAATGGTTTTATAAGTTGTCCATGTGTTCAATGTCGGAACAACAAGGAGTACTCTTCCTCTAAAATCATTCGCGGTCAACTGGTTATGAAAGGTTTCATGCCCAACTATAATTGCTGGACCAAGCACGGGGAAAGAGGGGTTATGATGGAAGACAGTGAAGAAGAAGATGATGATAAAAACTATCATCATATGTTTTCTGAATACAGTGATACTGCAATGGAAGACAATGAAGAGGAAGGAGGTGAAGAACGGGCATCAGATGAGCCCGCTGATGAACTTGTTAGGGTCATTTCTGATGCAAAGCAAGACTGTGAAACAGAAAATGAGAAGTTGAAGTTAGAGGGCATGTTAGAAGATCATAAAAAATTGTTGTACCCAAATTGCGAAGATGGCAGCACAAAGGTCGGTACCACAACGGAATTGCTGCGATGGAAGGCAGAGTGTGGTCTAACTGACTCCTCATTTGAAAAGATGCTGAAAATAATGAAGCCGAAATTTCCAAAACATAACGAACTTCTCGAGAGTACGTACGAACCAAGAAGACTCTCTGTCCTCTAGGATTAGATGTGCAGAAGATACATGCATGCATTAATAACTGCATCCTCTACCGCGGTAAGGATTATGAGAATTTAGATAAATGCCCGTATGAAATGCATTGCGGTATAAGATCAGACTAGATGACCCTGGTGATGTTGAGGGAGAGCCCCTCTGGAAGAGGGTTCCTGCTAAGGTTATTTGGTATGCTCCTATAATACCAAGGTTGAAAAGCATGTTCAGAAACAAAGAGCATGCCAGGTTGTTGCGATGGTACAAAGAAGACTGTAAGAAAGACGAGAAGTTGAGACACCCTGCACAGTGGAGAAAAATCAAGAGAGACTTTCCGAACTTTGCAGGTGACGCAAGAAACTTATGGTTTGGTCTAAGTACGGATGGCATGAATCCTTTTGGGGAGCAGAGCTACAGCCACAGCACCTGGCCCGTGACTCTATGTATCTACAATCTTCCTCCTTGGTTGTGCATGAAGCATAAGTTCATTATGATGCCAGTTCTCATCCAAGGCCCAAAGCAAACGGGCAACAACATTGATGTGTACCTTAGGCCAGTAGTTGAAGAACTCTTACAGCTCTAGGGCAAACCAGGTGTACATGCGTGGGATCAGAACAAACAGGAGACATTTGACCTATGGGGGTTGCTTTTCGTAACCATCAATGATTGGCCTGCTGTTAGTAACCTTTCAGGGCAGACAAACAAGGGATATAAGGCATGCATGCACTGTTTAGATAAGACTGAAGGTACATATTTGCATAAATGCAAGAAGGTTGTGTACCTGGCAAATCCACGATTTCTTCTGACCAATCATCCCGTAAGAATGAAAGGCAAGCATTTCAAAGGTGAGGCAGATCACCAGAAGAAGCCTGAACTTCCTGCTGGTGATGATGTATTTGGTATGGTCAAGGACATAGAAGTAATCTTTGGAAAGGGCCCCGACGGTCAATCAGTTCCGAACGACGTCGCTATAGGACACGCACCCATGTGGAAGAAGAAATCTATATTTTGGGAGCTGCCATATTGGAAAGTCCTATGTGTCCACTCTTCAATCGACGTGATGCACATGACGAAGAATATTTGCGTGAACCTGCTAGGATTCCTAGGCATGTTTGGGAAGACAAAAGATACACCAGAAGCATGGGAGGACAAACAAATTATGAAAGACCCAAAGAACATGCATACACAGAACAAGACGGATAAATGGCGTCACTTAAGTTGTGTCAGCTATGCTCTTACCAAAGCAGAGAAGGAAATATTTTTTGAAGTCCTTTACAGTATCAAGGTGTCGTCTGGCTTCTCATCTAATATAAAGGGGATAATAAATATGGCAGAGAAAAAGTTCCAAAACCTGAAGTCTCATGACTGTCACGTGATTATGACGCAGGTGCTTCCGATTGCATTGAGGGGGCTTCTACCGGAAAATGTTCAAGTACACATTTTGAAGCTATGTGCATTCCTCAATGCAATATCTTAGAAGGTAACCAATCCAGATATTCTGCCAAGGTTACAGAAGGATGTGGTACAATGTCTTGTCAGTTTTGAGTTGGTGTTCCCACCATCCTTCTTCAATATTATGACGCATCTCCTGGTTCACCTAGTGGAAGAGATTGCCATTCTCGGTCCTGTATTTATGCACAATATGTTCCCCTTTGAGAGGTTCACGGGAGTCTTAAAGAAATATATTCATAACCGTGCTAGACCAGAAGGAAGCATCTCCAAGGGATATGGAACAGAGGAGGTCATTGAGTTTTGTGTTGACTTTATTCCTGACCTTAAGCCGATTGGTGTTTCTGACTCGCGGCATGAGGGAAGACTAAGTGGAAAAGGCACGCTGGGAAAGAAAGCAATGATATGTAGGGACGGGGATTCTTTCACTAAAGCACACTACATAGTTCTACATAATTCCACCTTGGCAGCTTCGTATATTGAGGAACACAAGAATATTGTACGCTCCAAAAACCCGAGGAAGCCTGACTCATGGATTACAGATGAACACATGAAGTCTTTCGGTGGTTGTATGCGGACACATCTCTTGAATGACACCACTATTGGAGATCAGCTATACTTGTTGGCCGCGTCACCATCTTCTACTATATTGAATTTCCAAGGGTACGAAATAAATGGGAATACATTCTACACGATCGCCCAAGATAAAAAGAGCACCAACCAAAACAGTGGTGTCCGCTTTGATGCAACGGACGAGAATGGGCAAAGGACACATACTATGGTTACATAGAGGAGATATGGGAACTAGACTATGGATTCTCTTTTAAGGTCCCTTTGTTTCGCTACAAATGGGTCAACCTGAATGGGGAAGGGGTAAAGATAGACCAGTTGTACGGAATGACAATAGTGGATCTCAACAATCTTGGTTATAGAGATGAACCATTCGTCCTAGCCAATGATGTGTCTCAGGTTTTCTATGTGAAGGACATGTCCTCCAGACCAAAAAAAAGAAAAAAAATATGCAAACGAATACATCATATGATGAGCCAAAGCGTCACATAGTTCTTTCAGGGAAAAGAAACATCGTGGGAATCGAGGACAAGACAGACATGTCAGAATATTATAATAAGTTTGATGGAATTCCGCCCTTCACAGTGAAAACTGACCCAATCATTCCATTAAGTAAAGAAGATGCTCCATGGTTACGTCTGAAGCGATCATAAGGAAGGACATATGCCAAGAAGTTCATGCTCATATTGTGTACCTCTAGTTCATGTCTGGTCGGTCGGCTGCATATTGTGAACCTAAATATCATGAGACATGATAGCTCATTTTGTGAAGGATATCTTATGATGTTTGCAATTTTCCAAGTTTAATAAATGTATTGAGTGTTAATTCCGGTTTGTGGCTTGACCGGGACTATATATAGGGGGGCCTTTAGTCCCAGTTTTGTAGTCTCGGTTTTTAATATTAATAAATGTCTTGACTGTTAGTTCTGTTTTGTGGCTGGACCAGGACTAAAGGGGGCCTTTAGTACCGATTCGTGGAATGACTTTCCCGAACTATGAAGAAGTTGTCCCGATTCGTACTTACCATTAAGATCTGATCTCCAAACGCGCGTGGTCACATATTAGGGAGTTCCTCTATGACCAGTTTGTTGGAGATGCCGGAGGACTAGGCTCCGACGACATCTCCCTCAAACTGGCCGTAGTGGTGTCCCTGCTCTCGCACACCATCTTACAACTTGTAACTTCTCTAACTAGATCAATACACCTGGGAGCTAACTAATTTCACATATTAGGGAGTGCCTCTATGACTAGTTTGCGGGAGATGCCGGAGGGCTGGGATCCGGTGGCATCTCCCTGAAACTGGTCGTAGTGGTGTCCCTGTTCTCGCACACCATCTTGCAGCTTGTAACTTCTGTAACTAGATCAATACACTTGGGAGCTAACTAATTTCACATATTAGGGAGTGCCTCTATGGCCAGTTTCTTGGAGATGCCGGAGGACTGGGATCCGGCGACATCTCCCTGAAACTGGTCGTAGTGGTGTCCCTGCTCTCGCACACTATCTTGCAGCTTGTAACTTCTCTAACTAGATCAATACACCTGGGAGCTAACTAATTTCACATATTAGGGAGTGCCTCTATGACCAGTTTCTTGGAGATGCCGGAGGACTGGGATCCGACGGCATCTCCCTGAAACTGGTCGTAGTGGTGTCCCTTCTCTCGAAAACCATATTGAAGATGCCTCAATCTGGCTGGAGGACTGGACTCACAAGGATGCCTATTTATAGTACAAGCAGCTCGGCATAGTGTCGACACTTACGACATAATGTCGAGACTCACCCCTATTATTAGTGCTGACTCGTGTTTTGTCTCGGTTGGTGTCTCCAACCGGGACTAAAGGTTCATCTTTAGTCATGGTTGGTGACACCATCTGGGACAAGGTACAAGCCGCACGACATAATATCAACACTCACCCCTATCATTAGTGCTGCCTGGCCTAGCCTGCTGAAATCCCTCCAACCGGGACTAAAGATGAACCTATCATGTTCAAGGTTTCATTGCTTTCGGTCCAAATGATCAAGCCATTTTCCATTTTCCGAGCGTAAAAAACGGGTCGTTTTGTGATGTAACCACCAAAATGCTATTTCAGAATGCTACCGTCCCATTTTTCTAAAATACTAGACCACCTTACATGGACTATCTCCCAACCGGGACATATCAAACCTTTTTGTCCATCCCGGGTAAAAAGGACAAATATCTGCCGAATCGGTAGGAAGTGGGTCCGGTTTGTACTACAGGTACTTAATCTAACGCCCGTGTTTTTTTGAAAAAATCATTTTTAGACTCGCAATATGTGGTTTCTTCAGAGATCCAATGTAAGTTCTAACGATGCTCGT
The DNA here is from genome assembly GCA_916181665.1 of Avena sativa. Lineage (NCBI taxonomy): Eukaryota > Viridiplantae > Streptophyta > Magnoliopsida > Poales > Poaceae > Avena > Avena sativa. Next base: position 385,044,152 of record OV702297.1, on the reverse strand, counting down.
CCCCTACCTTCATGCACGCCGGTTCGACCATAGTTAGAAATTCAAAAAATTCAAAACGGGCATAAGAAATTCAAAAAAAATCTGAACAATGTAAATCCTTCGCGTGGTGTCATATTATGTGACATAGTTGCAAGAAAAAATACCAGACTTGGCATATTGATTATGTCTCGAAAAAACCTTCACAAAATGACCTATCATGTTCGAGGTTTCATGGATTTCGGTCCAAATGACCGATGTTATGTGCTGAATCATGGCATAGTTTGTGATGCTGTGCCCATATTATGCATGCATGTGGATATTGGTATGGAGAACAATGTTGCAGGAGGAAGTTTTCCTTTTCGTCGCACGGAAAAGCCATTTTCCGAGCGCAAAAAATGGGTTGTTTTGTGAAGTAACCCCCAAAATGCTGTTTCAGAATGCTACCGTCCCATTTTTCTAAAATACTATACCACCTTACATGGACTATCTCCCAACCGGGACATCTCAAACTTTTTCGTCCATCCGGGTAAAAAGGACAAATGTCTGTCGAATCGGTAGGAAGTGGGATCGGTTTGTACTACATGTACATGATCTAACGCCCGTGATTTTTTGAAAAAATCATTTTAGACTCACAATATGTGTTTTCTTTAGAGATTCAATGCAAGTTCTAACGATGCTCGTCCCCTATATTCATGCACACCGGTTCGACCATAGTTAGAAATTCAAAAAATTCAAAACGGGCATAAGAAATTCAAAAAAAGTCCGAACAATGTACATCATTCGCGTGGTGTCATATTATGTGACATAGTTGCAAGGAAAAATACCAGACTTGTTATATTGATCATGTCTCGAAAAAACCTTCACAAAATGACCTATCATGTTCGAGGTTTCATGGCTTTCGGTCCAAATGACCGATGTTATGTGTTGAATCATGACATAGTATGTGATGTTGTGCCCATATTATGCATCCATGTGGACATTGGTATGGAGAACAATGTTACAGGAGGAAGTTTTCCTTTTCGTCACACGAAAAAGCCATTTTCCATTTTTCGAGTGCAAAAAACAGGTCGTTTTGTGAAGTAACCACCAAAATGTTATTTCAGAATGCTACCGTCCCATTTTTCTAAAATACCAGACTTGGTATATTGATCATGTCTCGAAAAAACCTTCACAAAACCCTAAACCCTAAACCCAAGTTTCTTCCCGCCATTTCTTCCCACAATTTTTTTCCCGCCATTTCTTCCCCCAGTTTTCTTCCCTCCATTTCTCAGTACATATATGTAGGATTGGCCTCCATTGTTATTGCACATCTCTAGACTCATATCTACAACCTCATCACTCTTTCCTATGGCTTCCACTATACGACTAACCCCTAGGGAGGCGGAGGCACTTTGCGCCTCGAACTACCCCTGCCTGCCAGGCTACTGCGTCCCTGTCGGCTGGATGCTGAGCGCCGGAGGCGTGCCGGTTCCTCCTGTCCCTCTAGGTGTGGCGCGCCGGATGGCCATCACGAACCACTACTACTTCGATCTCACGCCGCAACAGCGGAGGAATCCCAACTGGCATCCCGACTTGGGAAGCCTTCTTCGGGGATCGGCATAAGATGGCGCTCGCCAGGCACGAGGAGGACGTCCCACCTCCTCCTAACTTCAACGAGGCCGGTCATCGGCTGTTGTGGCATAGCTGGACTCTCCAAAGCGTCATGGCCTACGAGACGGCCGACGACTCTAACCGCCGCCTGCGCTACCCTCAAGTCCAGCCCACTCGTACTCAGCCTTCAAGGTTCAACTACGGCGACCCCGATGACGACAGCGACGATGACCGCGGCGAGTACGACGATTATAGTGGCGAGTATTACAGGTGTAGGCAGGAGCATGACCGAATGACTCCAACATTGCAAAACAAGTTCGGTCGATTGTGACTTAATCTGGCCATGTATCTTAATCTTCAGTTCTTCTATGTATCTTAATCTTCAGTCATGCTTTATGTAACTTAGTGTTAGTTGCGTTATGTACTTTAATTCCAGAGTTCTATCATAATAAAATTTTCTTCCCGCCCATTATTTCCCGCCCTTTTCTTCCCGCCCATTAATATATAAAAAATATAAGTTAATTCAAATCCAAATTAAAAACAGAAAATTGTTTTGAAATAATTATTCAAATCCAAACACTTTTATGTTTAAAGTTTTTCTAAATTCCAAATTAATATTCAAAAAATATAAGTTAATTCATATTTAATTTTAAATGGTTACATTAATTATTTTTAAAAACAGAAAATGGTTTTGAATTAGTTATTCAAATCCAAACACTTTTTATATTTAAAGTTTTTCTAAATTCCAAATTAATATTCAAAAAATATAAGTTAATTCATTTTTAATTTTAAATGGTTACATTAATTATTTTTAAAAACAGAAAAAGGTTTTGAATTAGTTATTCAAATCCAAACACTTTTTATGTTTAAAGTTTTTCTAAATTCCAAATTAATATTCAAAAAATATAAGTTAATTCATTTTTAATTTTAAATGGTTACATTAATTATTTTTAAAAACATAAAATGGTTTTGAATTAGTTATTCAAATCCAAACACTTTTATGTTTAAAGTTTTTCTAAATTCCAAATTAATATTCAAAAAATATAAGTTAACTCATATTTAATTTTAAATGGTTACATTAATTATTTTTAAAAACAGAAAATGGTTCTGAATTAGTTATTCAAATCCAAACACTTTTTATGTTTAAAGTTTTTCTAAATTCCAAATTAATATTTAAAAAATATAAGTTAATTCATTTTTAATTTTAAATGGTTACATTAATTATTTTTAAAAACATAAAATGGTTTTGAATTAGTTATTCAAATCCAAACACTTTTTATGTTTAAAGTTTTTCTAAATTCCAAATTAATATTCAAAAAATATAAGTTAATTCATTTTTAAATTTAAATGGTTACATTAATTATTTTTAAAAACATAAAATGGTTTTGAATTAGTTATTCAAATCCAAAAAAAAATTATGTTTAAAGTTTTTGTAAATTCCAAATTAATATTCAAAAAATATAAGTTAATTCATTTTTAATTTTAAATGGTTCATTGTTTAAATGGTTAGATTAATTATTTTTAAAAACAGAAAATGGTTTTGAATTAGTTATTCAAATTCAAACACTTTTTATGTTTAAAGTTTTTCTAAATACCAAATTAATTATCATTTAAAAAACATTACAAATTAAACCCCAAAATAAAAAATAATGCGGGAACAGAGAGAAATTCCTGAAAAAATTTGAAAATAGGGTCATACGTCCCGGTTGGAGCCATCAACCGGGACGTATACTCCATTTTGTTTTCATCAGCTCAAGGGGCGCGCAGGGACCCTTTAGTCCCGGTTGGAGCCAACAACCGGGACAAAAGTCCCTTTCTTTATAACTTGCGTGCCTCCTCTTCTTCTTCCCCATCTCACTTCTCTGCTTCATCGACGCGCGCACAGGAGACGCCGCCCCACGACGCCGACAGGCTGCCCGAGCTCCACCTTGCTGGCCCTGCCACGAGCTCCGCCTCGTTGCCCTCTATCTCCCTACAAAAGGAATCGAAGAGGGGCATCTGCAATCTTCGCCATCGACGCCATCTTCCTCGTCACCGACGACCGTCGTCGTCGACATCGCCTTCGATCTAGACCTCGCGCGGCCTCCCCGAGCCCTTCGTCCGATCCGCGGTGAGCTGCTGGACCCCTAGGACCTCTCCCTCGACCCCTCTCCCTCTGTAGTCGTTGCTCGCCGTCGACCCGTGCGTTCTGCCGCCGAGCGCTGCCGTTCTCCTTGCTCCAACGACCAAAACCTAGCGGTGCTGCCACCAGTAGGCTTGCCTTGCTCTCCTCGTTCGAGTAGGCTATATCTTGTCGCCCCACGCGCCCTCCTTCGCCGTCGCCAGTGACCATCCGACGGTGGCCGTTGTGATGACGTCACGTTGGCGTCGTCCTAACGTGTCCACGGACCCCGCTAACTTTTGACCGTCCGTGTGGCATGCCGATGTGTCTTCGGCCCCACTGGTCAGTCACTGTGGGTAGCCCCAGACCCGGTGAAAAACTACCCCCCTTGTGCTGATGTAAAGTGACGCAGTAACTGTTTTAAAATGGTTTAATATTTTCAGAAATTGATATAAACTTCTAAATTCAATAACTAATGATTTATAAGTCAGAAAATACAAATAATATATCAAAATGTTCATAAAATTAAGAGCTATCTGTCTAAGCAATCATTATTCATTGTCAAGCAACTTAAAAACCCTATCTTAGGTAAAGAAACATCGACACCCCTTAGGTACATGTGGGTTCGCCGGTGTGTCCTCGCCAGGGCATCCTGAACCCTTTTAAATCTATGTTGCACCTAGGGTTAGTGTAGGATCTCTAAATCTGACATGTCATACATATTGATTGCGCATTGTATTATGCCATGTATTGATTGGCGCCTTTCTTTCCGGTATTGGTTCTTCGCGATAGGATCCGAGCCCGAGGGTTTCTGCGAATTAGGGTTTCTGATATTGTAAATTCATTTTTATTATTGTGTATGTATATATTAGGGTTTCTCCGAATTAGGGTTTATATCTCTCAACACCCTACCGAACATTCTCCCTTAGCCGCTTTGACTTATCCGTTTTTCCACCTATGCAGAAAATATGGACCCACACGACAGAGACGAAGAAAAAGAAGAGTTGATCCAAGGTGTGATCCGCGGGGAAGAAAATTTAGATGTATCGACGTTTATGAACAACTACGGTGAGGGTGATCCTCTTTTTGCCGGAAGAGACGACTTGTTTGAGGTTGAAGGTGATGCCTTCCGCGAGGGAGAAGGCGGTGCCTTGTGTGATCGAGAAGACGACCGCTACGGCGAGGTGCATGTAATATAATTAATTCATTAATTAATCATCTACTATATATATATAGAAATAGTAACGACGATCTTTCTTATTTTAGCCCTTCGGATCAAAGAAATCTACTGAAAAGAGCGGACGAGGCCCAACCAAAAAGTTGGAAGACCATGAGAGGTTCAGGATCAAAGATATCGGTGAAGATGGCAAACCGACGGCTCCCGAAGTTATCGCAAACAAATTTGTGGCACAATGCGGAGTACTCATTAGGGACTTCATCCCGGTCACCATTCGAAATTGGAATAGGCCTGGTGATGCGGAAGAAGAGGGAACGTCTTTATTTCTCCTTACCGTGGCCAAAGATTTACTGTGGAAGAGGCTCATGGTTAATTTCAAACTACCGAAGATAGAGCTGGATCCAAATGCGGAGGATCCAGTTGAGGACGCCTTAGAACATGCGCGAGACATGGAGATGAAGGTCAGGGAGTGGGCTATGAAGAAGATGGCCTAGTGTTTCACCAACTGGAAGAAAAGATTGCAGCTTGAGAAGATTTAGTTTCAGAAGATAAAACCATTCTGGGCTGAGTTTGTGAATTACAAGACATTAGAAAAAACTAAGAAAATGTCTGCAACGAATAAGCTAAATGCTGCTAACAAGAAGTATCACCATACTATGGGGCAAGGTGGCTACAGGGATGTCATTCCTAAGTGGAAGAAACTTGAGGATGAACTGCGTGCTAAAAAGATCATCCCAAAGACAGACGATTGGATCGAACATGCAAAGAATTGGTTTTACAGGCATGGGGGCACGTTGGACTCGGAAGGGAAGTGTATATATAACATACGACATAAAGAAGACCCCTTGCCAATCGAGAAGATGACAAAAGCAGTAAAGGCTGTTAAAGATGGGGACTTCATTCCCGATAGAGAGAATGATGAGATCACACTCGCCCTTGGAAATAAGGAACATGATGCACGAACACGAGGCACAATAGGCTCCAAACCATGGAGCACTAGGTTTCCCGAAGAGAGGAAGAAATATCCTGATAGAAGCCGTAAGAGGAGAAAGGACAAGGCGTAAGTTGAAGCAGATATTCAGAAAGAGCAAATGCGTATAATTGAAGAACGAATAAAGCAACAACAAGATCAAATTAACGCACTTAGCCAGCAAGGTACTACCGGCCCATCTCAACATCACATGGTGGTAGAACCTGCATTCGATGCTACCGGCCTAGCGAATAATCGAAAAAGCAGTGTGGCTTCCACCGAGGTCCCGGGTGATGACAATGATGATGACGATGGTGCACCGACGATGGCTCATGTTGGCTACCCAGTGGATGATATCACACAGATGACACACTGCGAGCTACATGTCAAAGTTGTGAACATATCAATGAAGGTGGCAGTTGGCAATGCCTTACCAATTGGACCCACACCAACTTACCATTGTCGTCCGGTTCCACAGGGCTATGCTGTTGTCGGGGTGGATGAAATCATGCCCACCTTTCAAGGTTTGAAGCTTGACTACCCTGTAGGTGAAGGGGATGTGACTCAACTGGGAGAAGCAACAAACTTCACCATTCTATGGCCAAAGGAATGTATCGTGCTTCCAAATCACACGCCAAGGTTATCTTCGCCGCTGCCTCACCCGTCTCCAACGCGAGGTCGTCGCCACTGCGGCAGCCGTCTTCGTCGCCTCACCCGGCTCCTTCGCCTCACCCGTCTTCGTCGCCTCACCAATCTCCGGCGCAGCCATCGCCGGCGCCTCAGGATAAAAAGCGTAAGCATACCACCTCTACTCTTCTTAGTGGTAAGCGATAGCCGAAACATAAACAAGAGCCTCTTCCAAAAGTACCAAAGGTTCCTCCCAAGAGAGCTTATGACTGTACTGAAGAGGAGACTACGACTATCGTTGATGCGGAAACGACAACGTTTTTCGCTAAGCTGAGGCGGCCGAAAGAGCCAGAGTTCCCCAGCACCAAAGAAAAAAAAATCCCGAGTGTTCAAAATGCTAAATACTCTTCATCAACCTGAGCCAAAGCTATCATCAGACTATGAGCGTTCTATTCTCATGTCACATGCGACACAACAAGCCTCGAATAGCAGTACTGATGCAAACGAGAAATCTGTTGCCCAGCTCGGAGAACATGCAAAACAGTCTTGCGCCCCTCTCAAGGTGATTTCCCATACCAATGTGGGGTCGAGCAAATATGCGGCCGAAGAGCAGTATGATCCAGATGTAGTTGCACAATACGGAGAAGCTGTCGCTGCTCAAGGTATGAGTTTTGCCCACTACTTATCCCAGTTACAGTACTTTCCCGTGGGTGAAGTAGCATACAAATACTAGTACGTCAAACCTAAGGAGGTAAATAATCTTCCAACAAAAATGCAAAGATTGCATAACTGGTACATGCATGCCACAAAGGCCGGGGCTAACTGGATAATGCTGAGGGTTACAAAAAAGCATTATGGGAAAGAAATAGATGACATGATATCCATTGAATTTGTTGAACTATTTCAATTATTCAATCAAGACGCCTTGGACAAATCGATCATCAGTACCTATTGCCTGTAAGTACTAATTATGTAATTAATTTAGTCTCTAGCTATCTCACCTTGTTTATTGCATGTATATAATCATACTATAATATGCAGAATAAAGATTCTCGAATGCAGCAGAGGACAAATCTATGACATTGGGTTCATTGACCGATATTGGGTTCATCAAGCTAATATAAAAACAAACGCCCAGGATACGGAGGATAATATCGTACACGCGTTAAGGTTTTAAGAAACCAGAAGGGAAATACTATTTCCTTACAACTTCGAGTGAGTGTTATTGTCTTGTATACACTTTCTATTTCTCTTACTCGACGTTAAGTATATAATTGATTAGTTATGCATGCGCAGCTTCCACTATATTCTGTTAATCATTCAACCTAACAAAGGGCGTGTACTAGTCATGGACTCAAAACATAAACCCCTTGAGTCGTGGAAGGACATGCAGATGATTCTCCAGCGTTAATTCTAATTATTACGACACTATATCGGCAACGTTCGTGAATTTTATGATATCAAGTAATTAATAACTTCTTTTTACTCGTTTTCTTCGCCAGGCAACGCTTGGAAACGGTTCACCAACAAGGCTAGGGGTGTTTGGAAAGAGGATCTTACATTTCAACCACTAGATGTAAGTACCACTAGCTATATTCGCGCATCTCTTTGATTCTAGTTTTGATACCATTATTATCATGCTTGATTGTTTTTTGATTGAACTCTGTTCTCGTAAAGTGCCTGACGTAGGGACCAGGGAACAATTTTTGTGGATACCATGTTTGCGAGTTCATCCGTCAGACGTGCTGTGAGAAGGGCAGAAATTTAGAGCAACTCCACGTACGTAAACAATTTCTATAGTTTTTAATTACCATCAAATTGTGTTTAGTTTCATTCATATTGGTTGACTCCTTTTTTAAATCAGATCGAACGTCTATGGGACGGTCTTCTGCCAAAGAATCACGTACGAGCAATTCAGGAGGAATTGACAGGATTCTTGGATGCAGAAGTCCTAAACCCAAAAAGAGAATACTATTCGTGTGTGTATATACAATAGGGATTGTACAAAGAGCTTATTTTGTATGTAGTGCATGAACTCCGTGTATCGAATGTAATATGTTCGACACTTGGATCTATATTTTCATGATGATCTTGTGTAATATAAAGGTTCCTTCATTGATGAGTGCAAAACACTAAATAAAAAATAAAACAACATAAATGAATTCTCTGCCGCAGCACAAAAAGTGGCCAAAATGCCGCCGCGGCAAAAAAAAGGCTTGCCAAAATGAATTCTCTGCCGCGGCAGAAAAATGTGTCAAATCTCTGCCGCGACAGAAAAATGTGTCAAATCTCTGCCGCGGCAGAGGGTTATTTGTCCTGGTTCGTGTTACGAACCGAGACGGTTGCTCCTCCCCCCTCGCACGGAGCAACGGCCACGTGTATGCTCTTTTGTCCCGGTTGGTGGGGCAACCGGGACTAAAGGTTGAGGCTTTAGTCCCGATTGCCCCGTCCCGGTTGGGGGACCGGGACTAAAGACCCTTACCAACCGGGACACATGGGTCGTTCTGCACTAGTAATCCACCTAGGTATTTGTTTTGTTCTCTTTTATAGCCATATAAGTATACCTATGATGTTGTGAGCTTGAGTTCTTTTCGTTAGTGTTATACAGGGACATCATGCAGGTGACATCCATTTAAATTTTTATGGGGTAAATACAAGTATGTCAAACTATGAATATGTGCGGATCCAAGTAGTGCTACTACAACATCATCTTATTGTTCATATCAACAAATCTACACTTACGACCCACAACCATTTTAAAGTAACAAGGATTACATGTACAAATATAATGACATAATCAAGCATGCATAATTTATTGTCCACCTCCATAACTTATCATCGCTCAAAACTTAAGAGGGTGTTTGATTGTAATTATACTATACATTTTTATTTTGTTTCAATCTTGTGAATTACATAATCCAATAAAAAATTGCAGGTATAAATCAGTAAAATATTATGGTGGTAATATTACACTTCTAATTGATGACTGACTAGGGGAAAAAATTGGTAGTGGGATCCGTTGATTCAAAGAATGTCATATGAGAAGAACGCAAGAAAACGCAAGTGTATCAGTTAAAGGAGATGCTAGCATGCATCGTAGTCATGCTACCTGGTACACTAATACATGTGAAAGCTAATGTAGAACAAATAAATGTGAAAGCTAACGTAGAACCAATGAATCGAAGGGTGGGAGATTTAGGGAGGTTGGGAAAACAAATCAAATATGAGCATGGATTAAACAAAATTATATCATTAAATTTTATAGCGGGAATTATTTTTGGATTTAGTTTTTAATATATTTATTTAAAAGTTCACATTTCATCTTGGAGATGCATTCATGTCTAAAGCGTAACATATTTTGAAGTGAATGAAGATCGATGAGTATTTCATAACCAAGGGAATAAACGTAGGAAGGAATCGATTAGGCCAAGTTAATATGAAAATTCTTACTATATAGTTGCTTTAATAGTCAATAGAATTCATTTATTAACTTAAAAATAATTGTTATTGCATAAAACAATATACAAGCACCCCAAAAAATTATCATAATTTTTTTTGTATTTTAATTGTTGCTTTCTCCATTTGAATGCCATGTTCATATGTGTTGATAGAAAACCTTATCGTTTCAAAGAACATAGGATGAACCCAAATAAATAGAGAACGTGTTTAGAAAATATCACTACAAAACAAAATATTCAACCAGCCAACCACAATCTATTGTTCTTTCATAAACCTCTTGACCTGCCGTATGTACTTACAAAGCTCCCACGGTTCTGACCTGGTTAGACGATGATCTAACACAAGTCATAAAAACTCCACCAAACCACTTAGATGTTTTTTAATATATATCCTTGGATGTTCTATTTGTCGTGAAGATGTCCAATCCAGTGTGATTCCTTCTATGACATGCAGAAACAACATCCCACAAAAAAGAATAGTATAAATGATTAACACTAACATGGTCTGCAGATACTGCAGTAATGTTATGATGGTGGCCAGTTCACAGAAAACTGATAGGAAAAAACACAGAAGGAGGCCATTCTGCCCCAGCTTAAAGGGAGGATTTATATATATATCCTCTAACACTTGTAAATTCCAAAGATCAATCAAAGTGTCGATCTTAGTTTTATTGGATGTCGATGTTGACATATTAAGAGGCTTAATTAGGATCACCTGCTTTGCTTTGCTTGGAACGGCCAAGTGTCCTGGGTTGCCTTTTCCTGGTCTACTACTGTCGGTGTTGCTTCATCTATCTTGGTAGCTCAACAGTGGCCTTAGACCCACTAGTGCTACCTTGCAGCTTCTTCAAATGAAATCTTTAGTAGATTTCAAGGTGATGGATGGTGTGTCGCATGTATGTGGCAAATCCAGGCTTTGCCAGCTCGAGGCAGATCCACCCATGGACATTGTTGCGATTACAGCGGTGCACTTCCTATGTGATCATCGTTGTTGGGTAATCGCATTCCTCTACTTCATCCTCCTCTATCCCATCATCATTATCATCATCTCCTTCCAAGTCCAGCTCTTCATCTTTTTCTTTATTGCCCAGCGTTTCATCAACACTAGTATATCAAGCATGAAGTGAACACAAGATTTAGAACCATAAGAAACATTCGTTTTGCAATATTAAAATTATACCAAAAGTATAGCCCAAAAGAGAATATAAAACATATCATGAAGATTAATCTGCATTTCATTATGAAGCCGGAGAAATATATAGTGTCAGTTCAAAGTGCAAAAATGCACAACACACACAATCACATGTTGTTGATGATGTCGCGGCAGAAGCTACATGCACAAATTGATTTGCATGTTTTTATTTATAGGGAAAGTTAATACGAATTCATATTTCAAATAGATGATCTGTTGTTTCATAACAAAAATCAATTATCTCGTGTGCTGATTGAATCTACAATTTGTAATTATACTAAGGGCCTAAAATGTGCCATAGCATCACTGTATCTACAACCATTCATGAAATATGAGTGTCTAAAGTATGCATACAAAAACATTCAGAATATTTTCACTCGGAATTAACCCGGGTCCAGTACTGAGATCGATGACAGAATATAATTTGTAAGTTCACGTTCAGAAAATGTAAAAGGCACACGTCCGCAGAAGCATGCCAAAGACGCCAAAGTGTTCACCGGATTTACCGGCCAAAGATATGATTTTACCTATTAACACAAAGACTAATATATGCTACTGCCACAAGTAAAGAGAACTACTAATCTAGTATAAGACTATAAGCACAATACAAGGGGTATATCAATAATCGATCATCATGCAAGAAAATAGATCATTATAGAAAATTATTAGCACGCGCGATATATTAACTACATGTCCCTCATCTCTCTATGTGGTTAGAACATGTACATGATGAACTCCTCTACTAGGCTAGAGGTCACCACCAGAGCCTTGTCCGACGCTTCCTTTCCCACTTCCATGTTCACCTGGAAAGACTCCACGCCCATACAAGTTAAAGTCAAAGTCGCGGATCAACCAAGAAAATGGATGGATCATCTGAGATAGGGGCTCGCTGTGGTGGTGCAATGCGATGGGAGAAGAGAGACATAATGAGAGGGGCAAGGAGTAGTGTATGGGACGCCTCCTGTCGGGTGGGTATATATGGGGATGGTGAGAGTTTGAGAAAGAGAGTTGGGGTGGGTATATACGGGTCGGGGTGGTGAGAGTTTGAGAAAGAGAGTTGGCTGCGTATAGGAGGGCGTCCAGCAATTGATCAGTCATGTCATAAATGGAGTGGATTGGCTTGCATTTCTTACCTAATTCGAAATGCAATTCAAACATGGGATCATCTTTTCGACATGTACACACGATGGGAATAACTAATAAGCAAATTAACATGGCAATTCCTTGATACACATGCTTATACAAAGCCATTCAACATTTGAATTGAGTAGGGCTGCTACCAGAAATTCATGCTTTCTGACAGGAGTACTCAAAATTCTTGACGGACAGCAGGGTTCCGTTAGGAAAGCGATGGCTTTCATGTTTCCTCACGGTTTTTCATGCTACTCAAGACAGTTTTTAGTTGTGGGGTTACTCCTTGTTAGTACATTTTTGACAACGTTTATCCCATTTTATCTTCTTTTTGTCATGTTTCAACATATTCATGTTGTTACTTTGTGTCAAGTTTTACATTGATAAACAATTTCCTACCATTTTGACCGGCTAGTAGTTAAAATGGCATAGCTAGTGACTATGATGCCAACTCGAAAGCATCAAACATCTACGTGTGTCTGTCCAACCCATGGACCCCTGACTAATATTGTGCCAGACCCACAACCTCACCCTCATCTGAATGGCTCTTCCTAGTTTGCAGACCAGGTCACATAGGTTGTGTAGACATGCCCACCTAGTTTAAGCTTTCGAGTTGGCAACCCACTCACTAGCTAGGTCAAAATCAGGGGATTTTTTTTAAAATGAGGTAATTAAAAACATGACATAATATAACAACCATAGATTAAAATGTGGCAGAAATAGAAAATGGGGGTAAATGTTGTCACAAACATATAAAAAGGGGATAAAAATATAATTCAATCTAAAACTTATTAGTTATAATGCCAAATAGATGTACTCATAATTGATATCCATTGTAATAACAACAAGTGTTCCACGATATGTTTTCTTATAGTTTACATGAAGACTCAAGACCTTACCTGCGTTTTAGAGGGTGAAAAAAATCATACCTACCTAGATACCAAATGTATAACCATGCCACACAATTCCTCTAAACACTCTTTGTACTGCACCCATACAACATCTTCGGTTGCCAGATGGTGGGCTAACTGTCATGGGGTATTAGAGAATTACTTTGACTTCGGATGTGACGAGCGTATTCCCTCCAATAGGATCATGTGGTGGAAGCATCAACATTTCTATTATAGTCTATAAATATTTTTATCGTAGCATCTTCCGTTTTGATATAGATATATTTATTTCGATAGACTAATAATTCAGTGGTGGAGGATTAAGTTTTAATAAGTTCAAACATAGTGTGTGTCCTTCAAGAACTACAGTGTTCAACTCAATTATCTAAGTGGTTCATTAGTCCAATTGATAATATATACATGAAACTCCTCGTCAAAAATGTTAGAATAACACAATACATAGGCATAGTTACACTTTGGAACTTTCTAAATTAATATAAAAGTTTTTATTTCTCCCAATGAACACGACATATGCACCCAACAATGAAAAGGAATCATTATTATAAAGTTTAAGTAAAAAGAGAACATTTTCTCAAAAAGCACATAAATAAAAATAGCAACAAGGAATTAAAACATCTAGTTGTTGTTGTCGACATATATGTTGTCTATTAGAAGTGAAGTTCTTCATAACAACTAATTCCATGTGCTTGTTCCCCAATGTGCTATAAGTACGCTCTTCTTTGAAGTGGTGACATTGATCGAAGGAGGTTCAAACATAAAAAAGATAACCTCCTTCCTGTTGGGCGTTGAACAACAAACAAAATTTGTCTTCTCCAACTCTGGCGATGCTCCGACCAAGATCTGGCTTAGCTTAATAAGGGCCACAAATCTTACACACACACACATGGATGTGGAAGCTTGATGCAGTGCATCAGGGAGCATCGTCATTGTACCATGTATCCACCACAACTGGATACAATGAGGTCCTCCCCGACACTGACTTCCCGTTGATGACTCCCCGGTACTCCATCGTCTATCATCTCCATGCATCCCAAATGTAGTACATTTACTAGATCACACAAGTACAAGGAGGAGTGGTCACGGCGAGGTGCTACCTAGGTTTTTCTCCCCTCGAGACAAAGGAAGTGGTGGGGCAAGATAAATTTTGGGGAAGGCACGCCTTTGTAGTTGGTCCCTTCCCTTTCTTTATATAGGGAGTAGGTGAGGGGACACCGGGGTCGCCGTCAATCGAAAAACCTAACCCTAGTCAAAGTGGGTCTAACCCATTGACATGTGTCCCTGTCCATACAAGTCTCCACTTATCCGTCTTCAGTAAGTCGGATGTTATCCGATTTGCTCAACTCCCTTAAGTATCTGACCTCGTAGGCTCATGGTAAGCCAGACACAATTTGAGTCCCATTCGAACTGATATGTGGCATTGGCTGCTAGCAAAGCATGTCTTCTCCCAAAAACCCATGATTAACCTATAAATGCAATGTTCTCTTTGATTCCCTTTGCCTCATAATATTTTTGGTTAGATGCATGTCAGCGACACATCATGCTAGTGTCGTCTTAACTACATTTTTCCCGTTCCCGTGATACATATGATTTTCCTTCCGCTAACTCTTGTTCATAATTTTTCTCGGTTAACACTTAACCTAGAAGTGCATGGCCATTCTTTCCAAATCATATCACATGTGAGTCCTAGAGAATATCTTTTCGAGTGGACAGGCAAATTTTGTATTGGCTAATCCACATCACGTGGCCTACTTCTTATTCGGCCCAAGCACCACCTTTATTTATGTGATTTATGGACAACACTAGGTGCACCCTAAAACCTAAATACATAACTCGGATTGGTGCGATCACTTTAGGTCTAAGATTGTTTTAGCTAGATCCTATGATGCCTTACTCATGTTAAAGCAATGGACGATGCTCAAGCGGGATTGTTCCAGCTCGAGAGAGAGAACGACGAGCTGACACGCGCCCTCGGGAATCCTGAAAAAGGTGGACGAACACGAGGCAAAAGCACCGGTGTTACGTACATAAAAGGGTTTCCCGAGTACGATGACAGCTACAGAAGCCGTAAGAGAAAGAAGGACCGAGATGCAGACCGGATCCGGAAGATAGAAGAAGAACTAGCTGGGATGAAGAAGCTGGTAGTGGAAGCACTTAGCCAAAGGTCATCTCAGCCGCATGCTAATGATCTTGCATTGGATTATAGCCAGCGGAGAAGCAGCATGGCTTCCACGATGGTCCGGGCTGATGATCAAGCACTGCTAGATGATGCACCGGCGCCTCGCTACCCCGTGGATGATGTCAAAGAGATGACACAATGTGAGCTACATCATCCAATGAACAACCTATCCTTCAAGGTGGCGATCGATAGGGCATGGAATTATGTCAAAGGGCAGCCTCTAGTCACTCATGAGGAGTTCACGCGTCTATCAACACATATGCGAAATCTTCATAAATGGTACACTATGCAATCATCAAAGCAGCACTCGAAAGAATGATTTTCGATAGACGTTAGAGTGAAGCATCACTTCAAAGATTAATCAATATAGATTCAAATAAAATAACTGTTTCAGTTATATAATCAGCGCACCCTCAATAAAGCTATGTCTGTAAGTAATTTATTTCTATAATTAAGTCTCTAGCTCAACTAGCTCGTCCATTGCGTATAATATATTATCCGGATTATATATCCTTTAGTACGCTATTATATTATACAGAATAAAGATGCTTAAATGCAAAAGAGCAATAAAATATGACGTTGGGTTTATTGACCCATATATCGTTAATAAATATACGTTACACAATCACCCCAAGGATGTGGAGGAAGATCTGTGCGGGTTTTTAGTCGAGCATAATTACGTTAAGGAAATACTATTTTCTTACAACTTCAAGTGAGTGTTTCTATCTTGTACACAATTTTTTTTAGCTTACTCGATGTTAAGTATAATTGATGAGTTATGCATGTCTGCTAATGTAAATGTCCGTAAGTTCCACTAGATCTTGCTAAACATTCAAGTTGACAAGTCCCTAATTGAAGTCCACGATTCATTAAGTTGGGACCAAGAGAAGTGGAGCGACATGAAAGCAATGCTCCAGAAGTAAATTCAATCATTATCGTGTTATATCTGCCTTTTTCGTTCATTTTTTGATATCAAGTAATTAATAACTCATTTGTTCATTTTATTTTCCAAACATGTGTTGGGCACGGTTCAAAAAGGTAATACAAGGTCCATTCAAAGATGAGCTAACTTATAAAATAGTGAAGGGTTTGCAGCAGCCACCGAGGACTCATTTATGTGGATTCTATGTTTATGAGTACATTCGCGATTTGACCAGTGAGCGGAGAGTTGATTCAACTTATATTCACAGTTTGCGGGAGAATATCAAGCCAGAACAACGCATACGAGCAATTTAAGAGAAATTGGAGAGATTTCTGATCAAGGAGATCCTTGATAAAAGTGGAGACCATTATGTGGAGGACGAGGAACTCAATTTGAATTAGTGATCTCCATATAATTGATATGATATATCATCAATGACCATGTAATTTCAAATATTTCCTTCCTTTTGATATGATCGAATATTGTATATGTATACTCACAAGAGATCGAATATTAATTATATATGTATCAACTTGTACTGTGTATATAGTAGCGTAGAATAAATGTACGGAACCATGTTTGAAGTTATAATGAAACACAAATTAAAAAATGAACAAAATAGAAAAAACAAAATAAAAAGGAAAACACAAAATCGTGTCGTGACAAGAACTCGTTTAGTCCCCGGTGGTGTTACGGCCCGGGACTAGAGGTCCTCTGGCCCCCGCCGTGCTGCCGCTGCCACGTGGTGGACTCCAGTCCCGGTTCATAGCAAACTGGGACTAGAGATAGGAGCCTCTAGTCTCGAATTGACAATCTTGCCCTGGACTAGAGCTTGTTACGCCCGGGACTAGAGGACTGTTTTCCACTAGTGTTTAGACTTGGTCTAATCATTATGTTTAACTGATGTCTTCTTGATATCAATATATTCACTTCATAGAAAAATATATACTTGTCCTGCATAGTGTTGTCCAAAACTGTATCCTCATGTTCATGGTCACCTAAGAGGAGGACACAGCGTCACCCAAGTTAAACTCCAGCCCAATCAGTAGATCAACCAAGAAATGTTTGGATCTCCAAAATTCTGTACCATCACAAAATAGTATATAGAGGTCATCCGAGATATCTGTATACCTTCATGTGGGAGAGGAGCCACTAAGCCAGAAGGACGTGGTGTTTCTCATCAACATGAAAGTAAGGATTGAAAAACTTTAGGAAATACGCCAACACTTACTGATAAACCGATAAATCACGAAGAAAATAACTAAATAAGCATGGAACCGAAACTTCGAGGTAACCACAGTCCAAACAGTAATATACACAATTAATTTCCGCAAATGTTACAACGAACTACTCTGGTGACAAAAGTGGGTAGGACACTCTGGTCAAAATCCAAAAGAATGATCAATGTGGCCATGCATTGATCCCATTCTTTTTGCTGCTCAGGTACGGTCAGCATTATTTTTGATGGACTGAGCACGACACGCTTCAGCATATGGCACCTCTGACCGGCCTACATCACTCTGTTTAGCTGAAGCAAGTGGTTTCGGTGAAGATAGTCCGACCATTTCTCCTGGCACCGAAGTTGCTCGGCCTTCTCTCCTGGTACTGGAGCTGGCCTCAGATTCGGTGCTAGCTCGAAGCTTCTTTGCCTTCATCTTTTTCAAGTACTCCCGATCATGACGCATCTTGAGATGTTTCTCGCACACGGCATAGCCGGGGTATTCCGGCTTGGGGAAAAACCACCCCTGACCACTGCTGTGGTTGCACCTTCGGACTTCCGACAGAACCGGCGGGTCATTTTCCACCTCTAGCACTTCACCAGCTCCTTCCCCTTCAGCCTTTGTTTATCACAGTCCTCCAGATATTCATCAATACTTCATATCAAAACACAAGCGCACAACCATTTATAATCCCAGAACAACACCCTATAACGATAGTGCATAGTAAATAAAAGCATAAATATATGCACACAAAATATAATCAATTAAAATATTAATTGCTGAGATTATTAACCCAAATACTATATATTATCATGATACAATATAGTATTAGCTCAAAATATAAAAATGTAAAAAACACATGCACAAGCAAGCTGATGCACAAGAGACCTTAATATGTGTTTTATAAATGTGAATGTTTCTGCGAGATGATGGTATGCACACATCACCAACATTATCAGTGCTCAAAAAGCGTAATACCTAAAGAAAAAATAGTGAAATAAACATTATATATATTTCCATTCAGGTTTAATCTTGATCATATGATCGACATAAGAAATGCAATATAAACTCGGTTTAGAAATGCATACGAACTGCACACATAAGCATGTAGATACACCGGAAGACATAATTGTTTAATCACATTACCGGGTAGACGGGTATATAATTTGGTTCTGTAACTTAGTATTTTATTATATGAAATTTATGAATAGTGAGTCACTTAAAAAACACATATTAGCCTAAGATCACAATCTTCCAAATGATGCCAAGATTAGATTGATATATGTACGGTACAACTTTATTGCAATATTTAGCTCACATTGTATATCAAGAGAGGTGAGATGAGGAAATTTAGAGGTTGGTCCAAATTATTAAATAGGAAAATGGGACATAAGAAACATAGATGGTGTTTTGGCTTATAGGTGTAGATGCAAAAATGCACGATAGCACACATCGTAAAATGTCCAAATAATCTGAAAGAAAAATCCGCGTATACATCCGAACATTCTATATTCGCATATCAAGTTTGGTGTGGCTTGTATAAGAGAAAAAAGTGTCTCTCGAATAGTTATATTGGAGCATACACTAGTGCACAACACACCCTTTAACAGCGTTTTAGGAGACCCTCTAACAGCGGTTTCAGAACCGCTGTTGGGGGTTCGGTGTTAGAGCCCCCCTTTAACAGCGGTTCTTATACGAACCGCTGTTAAAGGGTGGTGCACGTGGGGCTGCCGCAGCGCTCAGGGCCCCCCTTTAACATCGGTTCGTAACACGAACAAGTGTTAAAGGTTCTCTGCCACGGCAGGAAAGCGGCATAAATATCTGCCGCGGTAGGAAAACGACATAAATCTCTGTCGTGGCAGAGTTCTGTCGCCGCCTCGTTCTGGGCGGATTTCTGCGGCGCGGCAGGGACGGTGAGGGGTGAGGGGGAATCGATCGGGAGAGTTATACACATACATTGTTGGTACATACGAGTACATGAATAATTAAGCAACTATTATTATACACAAACATCGTCATTGTGGTATTCTCCGTACACGTTAAAGCATCAAGTACAAGACAAACACGTTCAAGCATATATACAATACAACACCAGGCGTGACGACCTCATCAAGTATGAACCCCGCCAATTCCTCTTGAATGGCTCGTATGCGGTCAAATGGTAGGAGTTGGTCCCGCATCCGTTCGATCTAAATATATATGAAGAATGGGGTCAATATATATAAGAATAAAACTCAACACTACTGATGGTAATAAAATAATGTTGTGTACTTTGTTTACTTACTCTAAGTTGTGCTAGTGTGGCTTGGCCCGTCGCACATATCGTGTTGCGAATGGACTCGCAAACATAGTATCCACATAAGTTATTTCCGGGTCCCTGATGCGCACACTTTACGAGAATAGAGAGTTCAATCAAAATAATAATCAATAAAGCGCATGATATAATGGAATTGGAAGCAGAATCAAAGAGATACGCAGACCTAGCTGGCTAGTATTACTTACATTTTGGTCTACAAATTTTAGTTCTTCTGACCATTCACCCACGGCCCTGCCCGTGAACCTTTTCCAAACCCTGTCCGGCAAATAAAATATATAAAGGAGTAATTAATTACTTGTTGTCATGAAAGTTGCTGATCTAGTGCGATAATATGATTGAAATTACCTCTGGAGCATCTCTTTAAAGTCTGCCCATAGCTCTTGGTCTTTTCATAACGAGTCCATGACAAGGACTTTTCCTGAGTCAACTTGAATGACTAGCAGAATAAAGTGGAACCTACGCGCGCATAACTCATCATCAGTTACACTTAACAGCGAGCACTAGTAGAAAACAGGCCTTTCGTCCAGGCCATTAGTCCCGGCTGTGGCTAGGGCCAGGACTAATGGCCCTGGCCGGACGGCCCGAGCCATTCAGAACCATATGTCCCGGTCCGTTAGACCCTATTAGTCCCGGTCTGAGGCTCAAACCGGGATTAAAGGGCCCTGGCCCTGCCGCTCGCTGGGGGCACCCCCTTTAGTACCGGTTTGTATATCCAAACGGGACTAGTGTTTTGGCCCTATATATATGCACAGCCCCTCCCCCTGTCAACTGTTTTTTTTCCTGGTGGGAGAGAGTGTTGTTGTGCTAGTTTTTTTCTTGTTCATACACATGCACTAGAGGTGTTCGGTGAAATGTCCATTAGAGCGATGCAAGTTTAGGTCACACAAGACACACATGATATGAGGTGCCCGAGCCACACTTAAGTTTTCTCATCTTTGTTTCCAAGTGTAATAAAAGGTTAGCAACTATTTTCTCGTTAAGACCGTCGTGCGGTACTAATTTTAGCATAGTGATTGTGTTTGACATATATTTGTATGATACAGATGAGCCATGCATGGATATACGGTGACCGACGCTCTGCCGCTTTCAGAGAAGGCGTGCGTTCTTTTCGAGTTATGGCCGAGGATAACAAGCGACGGGATGGTTTTATGTGTTGTCCATGTGTTGACTGTAGGAATGAGAAGGCTCACACTTCCGCAAGAGTCATTCAGAGCCACCTGCTTCGGTCTGGTTTTATGTCCGGCTATAATATTTGGACCAAACACGGAGAAAGAGGGGTTGTGATGGAAGACGGCGATGAAGAAGAGAACGATGATGACAACTACTGATCTATGTTCCCTGAATACGCTGATACCGCAATGGAAGACAATGAAGAAGAAGGAGGTGAAGAACGGGAACCAGACCGGCTCGCTGATGATCTTGGTCAGGTCATTTCTGATGCAAAGCAAGACTGCGACACAGAAAAGGAGAGGTTGAAGTTTGAGCAGATGTTACAGTACCATAACAAATTGTTGTACCCAACTTGTGAAGATGGCCAGAAGAAGCTGGGTAGCACACTGGAATTGCTGAAGTGGAAGGCAGAGACCGGTGTGACTGATTCGGGATTTGAGAAGTTGCTGGTACTCATGAAGAGGTTGCTTCCAAGAAATAACGAATTGCCCGCTAGTACATACGAAGCAAAGAAGCTCGTCTGCCCTCTAGGATTAGATGTGCAGAAGATACATGCGTGCCCTAATGACTGCATCCTCTACCGCGGTGAGAAGTACGAGAATTTGGATTAATGTCCGGTATGCACTGCATTGCGGTATAAGATCAGAAAAGATGACCCTGGTGATGTTGATGGCGAGCCACCCAGGAAGAGGGTTCCTGCCAAGGTGATGTGGTATGCTCCTATAATACCACGATTGAAACGCTTGTTCAGAAACAAAGAGCATGCCAAGTTGTTGCGATGGCACATGGCAGAACGTAAGAAATACGGGATGTTGAGGCACCCCGCTGATGGTCGACAGTGGAGAAAAATCGAGAGAGACTTTCCGGACTTTGCTGGTGAAGCAAGAAACTTATGGTTGGGTCTAAGTATAGATGGCATGAATTCTTTTGGGGAGCAGAGCTGTAGTCACAACACCTGGCCCGTGACTCTATGTATCTACAACCTTCCTCCTTGGTTGTGCATGGAGCGGAAGTTTATTATGATGCCAGTGCTCATCCAAGGCCCGAAGCAACCGGGCAACGACATTGATGTGTACCTAAGGCCATTAGTTGATGAACTTTTACAGTTGTGGGCCGAACCAGGTTTACGTGTGTGGGATGAGCACAAACAGGAGCCATTCGACCTACGAGCGTTGTTGTTCGTAACAATCAATGATTGGCCTGCTCTTAGTAACATCTCAGGACAGCCGAACAAGGGATATAATGCATGCACACACTGCTTAAATGAGACTGAAATTATATATCTGGATAAATCTAGGAAGAATGTGTACCCGTAGAATCGTCGCTTTCTTCCGCCCATACACCCCTTAAGGAAAAAAGGCAAGCATTTCGATGGCGAGGCAGATCACCGAAAGAAGCCTGCTCCCCGTACTGGTGCTGATGTATTTGGTATGGTCAAGGATTTAAATGTAATATTTGGAAAGGGTCCTGGCGGACAACCTGTTCCGAAAGACGCCGACGGACGCACACCCATGTGGAAGAAGAAATCTATATTTTGGGAGCTACCCTATTGGGATGTCCATGAGGTCCGCTCTGCAATCGACGTGATGCACCTGACGAAGAATCTTTGCGCGAATATTCTAGGCTTCTTGGGCTTGTATGGGAAGTCAAAAGATACACCGGAAGCACGGGAGGACCAGCAACATCATAAAGGACGAGACGGCAAGCATCTAGGGCAGTTTCAAGGGCCTGCCAGCTATGCTCTTACCAAGGAAGAGAAGGAAATCTTTTTTGAAGTCCTTTTCAGTATCAAGGTCCCTTCTGGCTTCTCGTCTAACATAAAGGGAATAGTAAATATGAAAGAGAAAAATTCCAAAACCTAAAGTCCCATGACTGCCACGTTCTTATGACGCAATTGCTTCCGGTTGCATTGAGAGGGATTCTACCGGAAAATGTTCGGCTGGCCATTGTGAAGGTATGTGCATTCCTCAATGAAATTTCTCAGAAGGTTATTGATCCAGAAAGTCTATCAGGGTTACATATTGATGTGGTCCAATGTCTGGTCAGCTTTGAGTTGTTGTACCCTCCATCTTTCTTCAATATTATGACACACCTCCTAGTTCACCTAGTCGAGAGATTTGAATTCTCAGTCCTTTGTTTCTACACAATATGTTCCCCTTCGAAAGGTTCATGGGAGTCTTAAAGATATATGTTCATAACCGTGCTAGGCCAGAAGGAAGCATCTCCAAGGGCTATGGAACAGAGGAGGTCATTGAGTTTTGTGTTGACTTTCTTCCTGACCTTAAGCCGATTGGTGTTCCTGAATCTCGGTATGAGGGGAGGCTGACTGGAAAAGGCACACTAGGAAGGAAAACAATGGTATGTATGGACAGAGATTCTTTCAAGAAAGCACACTACACAGTTCTACACAATTCCACCTTGGTGGCTCCGTATATCGAGAAACACAAGATTATTGTACGCTCAGAAAACCCGGGGATGCCTGACTCCTCGATTAAAGTGGAACACGAGGACACTTTCAGCAGTTGGTTGCAGAAGCATCTCATGAATAACAACACTGTTGAAGATCAGCTGTACTTGTTGGCACGGTTACCATCTTCGACTATATGTACTTTCCAAGGGTACGATATAAATGGTAATACATTTTACACGATCGCCCAAGATAAAAAGAGCACCAACCAAAACAGTGGTGTCCGCTTTGATGCAACAGATGACAATGGGCAGAAGGACACATATTATGGGTACATAGAGGAGATATGGGAACTTGAGTATGGACCTACTTTTAAGGCCCTTTGTTTCGATGCAAATGGGTCAAGATGACAGGAGGAGGTGTACATGTAGACGAAAAGTATGGCATGACAATAGTGGATCTCAACAATCTTGCGTACATGGACGAACCATTCGTCCTAGCCAATGATGTGGCTCAGGTTTTTCTATGTGAAGGACATGTCTACGAAACCGAGAAAAAGAAATCAGCAAAAGAATACAACATGCGATGAGCCAAAGCGCCACATAGTTCTTTCAGGGACAAGAAACATCGTGGGAGTGGATGACAAGACAGATATGTCAGAAGATTATAATAAGTTTCATAAAATTCCGCCCTTCAAAGTGAAAACCGACCCAAGCCTCCTATTAAATGATGAAGATTCTCCATGGCTACGGCGCAGAAGAAAACAACAACACTAGATAGGGATGTTGGTGTAATATATTAAACCTTTTATGTAATCATATTATTAAATGATGAAGATTCTCCATGGCCATGATGGCCGCACTATAAATAGAGGTAAATGGCAGGGCAGGCTGGGCCAGGCAGCACCAATAATAGGGGTTGAACCTTTAGTCCCGGTTGGAAAAACCAACCGCAACTGAAGGGACTACGGTAGGCTGGGCCAGGTAGCACTAATAATAGGGGTTGAACCTTTAGTCCCGGTTGGATGAACCTTTAGTCCCGGTTAGAGACAACAACCAGGACAAAACACGAGTGGGCGCTAATAATAGGGGTGAGTGTCGACATTATGTCGTGACTGTCGACACTATGTCGAGCTGCTTGTACTATAAATAGGCCAGTCCTCCAGCCAGTTTGAGGCATCTCCAAGATCGATGGTTTTCGAGAGCAGGGACACCACTATGGCCAGTTTCAGGGAGATGCCGCCGGAGCCCAGTCCTCTGGCATCTCCAAGAAACTGGTCATAGAGGCACTCCCTAATATGTGAAATTAGGGTAGCTCAAAGGCATATTGATCTAGCTAGAGAAGTTACAAGCTGCAAGACGGTGTTTGAGAGCAGGGACACCACTACGGCCAGTTTCAGGGAAATGCCACTGGAGCCCAATCCTCCGGCATCTCCAAGAAACTGGTCATAGAGGCACTCCCTAATATGTGACCGCATGTGTTTGGAGATCAGATCTTCATGGTAAGTACGAATC
Source organism: Avena sativa (assembly GCA_916181665.1). Taxonomy (NCBI): domain Eukaryota; kingdom Viridiplantae; phylum Streptophyta; class Magnoliopsida; order Poales; family Poaceae; genus Avena; species Avena sativa. The sequence goes on along the minus strand of OV702297.1, from coordinate 385,019,290 downwards.
GGAACTAAAGGTCTCCCTTTAGTCCTAGTCCAACCATAAAACGAGACTAACACTCAAGACATTTATTAATATTTAAAAACCGAGACTACGGAATCGGGACTAAAGGCCTCCTTTAGTCCCGGTCCAGCCACAAACCGGGACTAACACTCAATACATTTATTAATATTAAAAACCGGGACTAGCTAACACTCAGGACTAAATCCGCCCCCTTTATTCATAATCATGCCTAGTCCTATAGTACACAGCTTCAGGGTCTTCTTCGTCATCGTCATCATCATCATCATTGTCATCGTCACCTGCCACTCCGGGGATCCTGAGCCCAGCCATGGCATATACCGGGGGAACCTTCCACTCCGGCCTCGGATTCACGGCGGGCGGGTGGACTTGTGGGCACCATGGGCGAGGATGGTCTCCCCCGGCGATGTAGCGCATCACGCCTATGATAGTACGGTTTGCCCACCACAGATGGCGGACGGCTTCATTGTGGTTCACCAGGGGCGGGCCATCACCATCGTACCTGGCGAGCTCCCTTTCCCGCTGGTTAGGGAAGAAGGCATTCCAGGTGTCGTAGTTGTCGGGATCCCACTAGGGATCCATCCGCTGCTCCGGCGTGAGCTCGTGGTTGAAGTGGTTCGTGATGGCCGCCTGTCGGGCGGAGCCTTGAGGCATGGGAGGGACAGGAACACCTCCAACACTCAGCATCCAGCCGACATGCAGCCGGTAGCTTGAGGCGCACAGCGCCTCCGTCTCCTCGAGGGTCAGAATGGCCCAGTAGGCGTTGTCCATTTCTATGAGAGAGTAAGGTGTGGATGTGTGCATAACCATGGCGCGGTCAGCCTATATATAGATGGAAAGGGCGGGAAAACATGGCGGATGCGGTGGGAAATGGCGGGAAATATCTTTAGTCCCTGTCAGTGGCAACAACCGGGACTAAAAGCTCGGTTCAGAGGAAAGGGCGGAAAAACTTGGCGGGAAGCGGTGAGAAATGGCGGGAAAAATATTTAGTCCCTGTTAGTGGATACAACCGGGACTAAAGCTTCAGGGTCTTCTTCGTCATCGTCATCATCATTGTCATCGTCACCTGCCACTCCGGGGATCCTGAACCCAACCATGGCATATACCGGGGGCACCTGCCACTCCGGCCTAAAGCTTATTAGGAAAATGGATTTGGATTAATTATTCAAATTCAAGAACTTTTCATGTTGAAAGTTTAGTGAGATTCAAAAATATGCAAAAATAATAGTTAATGCATTTTTAAATTGATAATGGCAAAATGGTTAATAATTTGTCTATTTCAAATAATTATTTGATAAAACATAAAATGGATTTGGATTAATTATTCAAATTCAAGAACTTTTCATGTTGAAAGTTTTGTCAAATTCACAAGTATGCAAAAAATAATAGTTAATGCATTTTTAAATTAATAATGGCAAAATGGTTAATAATTTGACTATTTAAAATAATTATTTGATAAAACAGAAAATGGATTTGGATTAATTATTCAAATTCAAGAACTTTTCATGTTGAAAGTTTTGTCAAATTCACAAGTATGCAAAAAAAAAATGTTTTAAATGATATTTTTCAATTTTTTTGAAAAAAAAGCACAAGCGCGCTGGGGTTTTTGGCCCAGCGCGCGCAAATTTGGGCCTTTAGTCCCAACCCAGTTTACTAGCCGGGACTAAAGGTCTGGCCCTAGCGCGCGAAAATGAAACGCCCCCTCCCCCTCTAGTCCCGGTCCGTGGCACCAGCCAGGACTAAAGGGGGTCTCTAGTCCCGGCTAGTAAACTGTCTCTAGTCCCTGCTGGTGCCACGCACCGGGACTAGAGGGGGGTATAAATGTAGCCCTTCTCCCCCGGTGCGTTTCACGCACTGGGAGAAGAGGAGGCCATCAGACGAGCACGACGCCGCCAGGCTGCCCAACTCCGACGACGAGTAGCACGCCGCCGCGCCCGCGCCTCCCTCTGCGTCGGCCTGCCGCCGCGCCCCGCGCCTGCCATCGCGCCCCGCGCCCGAGCCCGCCGTGCCCGAGCCTGCCGCCCGCCCCGCGCCCCCATCGACCTGCGCGCCCTCCGTCACGTCGCGCCCTGATCTCCTCCACCGCCAGCCTCCGGCCACCGCCTGCCGCCAGCGCCGCCGCCAGGTAGGACTTTGTTAGTGTTAGCATTTTGTAACAATTAGTAATAGCATTTTGTAATAATTAGTGTGTTTAATTAGGATTTGTTAGTGTTAGGATTAGTGTTAGGATTTGTTAGTGTTAGGATTAGTGTTAGCATTTGTTAGTGTTAGGATTAGTGTTAATTAGGATTAGTGTTAGCATTTGTTAATGTTAGGATTTGTTAGTGTTAGGATTAGTGTTAGGCCTAGGGTTTAGGTTTAGGTTTTATAAGTCAAGTGTAAGTTTATCGGTGAAGGGCATGGACACGGATAGGTGTCGAGGCCTAGGGTTAGGGTTAGGGTAATTATTGTAAGACCCTTTTTGTAACCGGAGTTAGGGTTAGGGTTAGGGTGTTGGTGCTCAGTGGTGACCGTAGTTAGGGTTAGGTTGGTGGTTCTCGAGGGAAGCCGCTTAGTCGCCCGCCTCTCCTGCGGCCACCATCACCGGCCACCACCACCACACCTCCAGGTTTAGGGTTTAGGGTGGTGACCGGAGTTAGGGTTAGGGTGGTGGTTCTTGCGGGAAGCCGCTTAGTCGCCCGCCTCTCCCGCGGTCACCATCATTGGCCACCGCCCACCGCACCTTCGGGTTAGGGGTTTAGGTTTTATTTTGTTAAGTTCAAATAAATATTGTGTGCATTTTGCAGGAACTATGGATCCACCTAGTCCCCCAGTCCGCAGAGACCTAGATTCAGAACACTTGCTCGAGGATATGATTCACGATGCCGATGAGGGATCTCCCTCGAGGTATCTGAACTCATCCGGTGAGGGAGAGGAGACCAACAGACAGGAGGAAGAATCCCATGGACACGTAACGCAGACCGACGAGGTATATATATATGATGTCCGATGATCGCCACTAGATGTACCTAGTTGTATATATATAATGTTGACGAATGTTTCTTCTCTTAGGCCTCTACATCAAGCAAGAAAACCAAGCGCGGCCCAGCAAAAAGGTTGCCCCTGGGTAATGTATATGAAATTACAGAGGTTTCAGGAGATGGCGAACCATTGGAACCAAAGAAAACAAAACAACTATTTGTACAACAATGCGGAGTTGTTGCTAGAGATCGCACCTCGATCACTGTTCGGGAGTGGAATAAGCCCAAAGAGGCGGAATGGAGTGATGTGTATATCGACGATAGGATCAAATATGAACTTTTTAATGACCTAATGGGACATTTCAAGCTTCCCGAATGTGACACTAAGGACGAGACTACTGAAATGAGAAAGAAAGTCAAGCAGTTCGCGCTAAAGAAGATGGCCGAACTATTCAAGAACTGGAAGAAGTCATTATGGTAACAGTATCAAAAGGACAAGAAAACCCCATTATTGGAAGGCTATCTAGCGAAGCAGCAGCCTTACTGGGATGCATTTGTGTTGTATAGGAGGTCAGGAGTTGCAGAGGAAAAGTCAGAAAAAAACAAGATAAATGCTGCGAAGAAGAAATATCACCATAACTTGGGGCCAGGGGCTACGCGGCTTCCATGCCTAGTGGGTGCAAAAGAGAAAGAGCTTCATAATAAAGGGATCATCCCAGAACCAATTCGCGAAGAATGGGATTTGAGGGCAAGAAATTGGTTCCTTGGGCATGGGAGTACATATGACGAACTTATAGGAGACCTTGTTTGCAGTGACGGGATAAAGGTACCCAGGACTGCATGGATAAAAGTGGCCAAAGATATTAAATATGGAATAAAATAGTTTCATCCCGATAGAGAGAAGGACTTGCTGACCTTGGTCCTCGGGAATCGTGAACATACAGGACGAGTCCGAGGCCTTGACGGGAGTTTCACGTGGGAGACTGGGTTTCCTAAGGACCAAGGTACCTATAGAAGCCAAGCAAGAGCAAAGCAACGACGGGAGGAGGAGGAGGAGGAGTCAGACAAGTTCAAGCAGCTGCTAGGAAGACTTGACAAGCAGTAGCTACAGATCGACGAACTTAGAGGAATAGCGTGCTTGCAGCAAGATCCTCCACTCGATATTACCGCCAACCCATCTCAGCGGAGAAGCAGCGTCGCTGAATCGGAGATCCCATCTAACGATGCATCCTATACTACATATGGCGGTCCCGACTACCCCGTGGATGGAATTAAGAAGCAGATACCTTGTGAGATCCATAAAAATTGAAGAACATATTTGTGAAGGTTGCGGTCGGATCGACTTTGCCTTGTCCGCCTGAAGCACGTTGGCATGGCCGTGAGATTCCAACTGGCTATGCTAAAGTCGGGGTGGATCAAAACGTAAAGGATTGGGAGTCAATGGAGCTTGACATCCCTGGACTTGAAGGTGAGATCACACTGGGAGAAGTACTTGGTGGGATCATTCTCTGGGAAAAGAACAACATAAGTTTTCCAGGATCGGCTCCAAGGATAACACTACCGCCTCTGAGTCGTTGCAGGTCTCCTTCACCTCCACCTCCACCTCCATCACCTCCAAGAAGCCCACCCCATGATGACTATGACCACCACATCCCGAGTCCATCTCGATCTCCGCCACAGGCTCAGCAGTCTTCGCCGCCCGCTAAGGACAATAAGCGGAAGTGTGCTCCGTCAGTGAGTACTAAAGGACGTGGCAGCCCAAAACGGAAAATGTCGCCCTCCCAACAATGCCTCATCAGAATCTTCCCATCAGACCTTTCGATCGTACTGATGCGGAATTTGCAGCGATATCAAAGGCCGAAGTGGTGGCGCATTTTGAGAAGAAGAAACCCGAGCCCGCTCCGGTATACACCGAGAAGCAAAAGGCATATGCACTTGATTTTCTGAACACACCATCGCAATATGAGTTGCACCATAAGCCAGATGACTATCTGTGCACACTTCAGAAAGAAGTGGCAAAGAGCAAATCAAGTAAATCAAGTGCAAGCGGTAAAAAATCAGCAAGCACAGGTGCAAGCGGGACCAAAAAAGCAATCAGTAAAAAATCAGACGTTCCCCTTCTCGGACAACAGGTAAAACAAATGATCGCACCCCTCAAGGTGGTTTCACAAAACGTTCTACTCCTCGCACAACAACCACTTGATATGTCAATAGCTGCGGAGTTGGCGGCCAGCATGGAAATTACACTTGATGAACTATTAGGCCCCCAACTCGACCATCTAGCCAAGATGCCACTAGCCCCTAAATATGTCGCATGTGAGGATTTGGTCAGCAAAGAGAGGCTGAGAGAACTGCCAACACAAATGCGGAATCTCCATCAATGGTACTTGGCGGTCATGAAGCAAGGGAGAATAATGATCGTAGCCAAATTCTCACCTGAGTACTACTTCAGACCCGAAGAGGTACATATTGAGTTTTTAGAACTGTTCCAGTTATACCATCTCGACGCCCTGGACAAATCCATCCTCAGCTGCTATTGTCTGTAAGTTGTTGAATTTATTGTCTACATTTCAGTTTTCAGTTGTTTAGTTCGGAACATGTGATTATCCTTATTATGCAGAATGAAGATCCTGAAATGTAAAAGAAAAAGAATCTACAATATTGGGTTCATTGACCCAGATAAAGTGCATATAGCCACGCTAACGAATAACCCCGAGAAGACGGAGGAAAACCTTCTAAGGTTTCTAATGGAGCAAAATTTCTCTGACCACATACTGTTTCCTTACAATTTCAAGTGAGGGTCTTACTCTGTTGTACACATTCACTTTTGATTAGTCGATGCTAATAAGTTTAACTAATGTATATATAAATGTTTGCAGCTTCCACTGGATTCTGCTAGACATTCAACTTGATAAGGGAAGAGTTGATGTCATGGACCCATCAAAGAGAAACCTGGAAGATTTCTGCAACATGCACGACATGCTCCAGAAGTAAGTTTCATGCTATATCGATATCTTTCGTTGATTTACCGAGATATCAGGTAATTGATAACTCATTCATTCATTCATTTTCTTTGTCGGGCAGGTTTTGGATCCGGTTCAAGCGCGAGGTTACGGGTGTATTTAGTGAGAAGCTAACGTTTAAGGCGGTCTCGGTAAGTAGCACGTGATATGTCCGCGCATATCTTTAGTTCTAGTTTCAATACAATAATGATGCTCTAGATTATTATTTGATTGAATTCTATTCTCGTAAAGTGCGCGAGGCAGCCACAGGGGTCGAATCTATGTGGGTTCTACGTTTGCGAGTTCATTCGCGCGTTTACCACCAAACACAACGATTATAGAGTCGACGTAAGCAATGCATTCACACCATCATTTTATTGCCGTCACATTTTGTTATCATGATTGATACATATTGATCTCCTTTTTCTTATATATAGTTCGAGAGAATGCGGGATCCACTACTACCAGAGCAACGCGTACTAGCAATTGCGGAGGAGCTGGCGGGATTTATTTTCAAAGAGATCGTAGATGATGCCGGAGAATTTAGTGTGAATAGGCGCTACTGATCTCCATGTAATCAAACTATTTTGTGATCTAGTCCCGGTACTCTGTGATCTCCATGTAACTATGTAAACTGTATATATTTGTATGCTCGATTTCGTAATACAAGTTATCTTATATATATGCAAGAACGTGTATGATATGTGGTGGCGTACAAATATTAAAAACCATTTTAAAATGAAAAATAAATAAATAAAATAATACAAAATAAATTCTCTGCCGCGACAGAGAAATCACTAGTCCAAGGTAATGCTCTGCCGCGGCAGAGAAAAGGCGCAAAATGCTGCCGCGGCAGTGACCCACTAGTCCTGGCCTGTGGCACCAACCGGGACTAGTGGGGGTGCACCCTGGGCACGCAGGGGCAGCCACGTGGGCACCCACTAGTCCCGGCTGGTAACTGGGCCGGGACTAGTGTTGGGCCTCTAGTCCCGCTTTATTAGTTCCGGTTCAAAAACCGGGACTAGAGGTCCTTACGAGCCGGGACTATAGGCCCTCTCTCCACTAGTGGAGTAAGCCGAAACAGAATGTGTACAAGAGAGGGTAACACTCACGAGAAGTTGTAAGGCAATAGTATTTCCCTTTTGGTTTGTTGTCTCAGTAAAGACGTTAGCAAGAAATCTTCTGTTTGCCCGGGTTTGTTTTTACCACTTGTTCATGAACTCTATTTGGGTCAACGAACCCAATATCAAAACGGCCTCCTTTCATGCATTCCATAACCTTTTTCCTGCATAATAGTATATACTTATATGGTGAGCATATATATACATGCAATTAATAAATTGAATGAGATGAGATAGAAATTATAGAAATAGTACTTACACACAATAAAGGCTGATGGCAGCTTTATCGAGTTCCTTCTGATTGAATAGATACATGGCCAGATTAAGTCTCAATCGGCCGAACTTGTTTTGAAATGTTGGAGTGATTCAGTCATTCTCCTACCTACACCTGTAATACTCGCCACTGTAGTCGTCGTACTCGCCGCGGCCGTCGTCGTTGTCGCCGTCGGGGTCGCCGTAATTGAACCTTGAAGGCTAAGTACGCGTGGGCTGGACTTGAGGGTAGCGCAGGCGGGGGTTAGAGTCGGCGGCCGTGTCATAGGCCATGACGCTCTGGAGAGTCCCACTACTAGAAAAATGCCTATTCATGGCGCACCTGAAAAGGCCTTCCGTGGCGCACTAGCAGTGCGCACGGGCCTCGCGCTATGGCTATCTCGTAGCCGTGGCGCACTTCATGGTGCGCCACGGTTATATCGAGATAGGCGTGGCGCACTACCAGGTGCGCCACGGGTAGGGGTACAGGTGCGCCACGGATGTTTTTTTCAAAAATCAAAAAAAAATGCAAAAAACACCCTCTTTTTGAATTGCAAAAGCAATCGGGTCCGCATCGCCGCCGTCGTGTCGCCTCGCTGGAGCATGGTGGCCGTGGCCACGACCTACCACCGCAGGGAGGTGCGGGAGGCCGTGGCCGTGCTACTCCTCGCCGGCATCAAGGAAGAGAGGGAGAAGGAGGGGGGGAGGTCGCCGCAAGGAGAAGGAGGTCGTCGGAGCTCGTCGTCGCTCTTCGTGACTGCAAGGAGGAGGAGGCCGCAAGGAAGGAGGTCGTCGCCGTCATGACTGCAAGGAGGAGGAGAAGGTCCCTGCCGCCATCGCCATCGTCACTGCAAGGAGAGGAGGATGCCGGAGCAAGGAGGAGGAGAAGGCCACTGTCTCCATCGTCAGTGCAAGGGAAGGAGGAGAAGGAAAGGAGGAGGAGGAGGAGAGAGAAGGAAAAGGAGGAGGGAGGAGAATGAAAAGGAGAAGAGGGAGGGAATAGGGGTAGGTGGGTGGGGTGGTTATTCAAATTTGAATCCCGCCCAATCTTATCCGTGGCGCACTAGGTGGTGGTGCGCTACGGGTAAGTTGCCCTCTATTTTTTCTGTAGGAAAAAATAATCTTTTGACCGTAACTTTTTACTCTTTCCGAATTTTGAAAATCTAAAAAATCGCTAAACGACCAAGGGTCGTTGCGAGCGGATGCGAAATCTCGTTCTCGTCATTTTGGTATATTATATGATTTTTTTTGATATCGTATGCAAAAGTTACGGCCTTTTTACAGTGGCATGACTTTTTTTGCAAATAAAGTCGAAACTCATGTTTGTTAATTTTACTAGAAGCTATACCACGAATGTGTCTGGTCGTTTTACAGCAGAGAGGGGCATGCGCTTAGGCGTAGCGCACCCCCTCTATGTGCGCCACAGTTGACACTAACAACCGTAGAGCACCTACCCTATGTGCGCTACGGATGTTTGGCGTGCGGCCAACAGGGCCCTGGCCCACACATATCTGTGGCGCACTATGGTCATGTGCGCCATGGTTGTTCTAGTTACTAGTAGGGCACTGCCCATAGGTGAGCCACGCCTGTTTTAGCCGTGGGGCACTTCAACCATGTGAGCCACAGATGTGTTGATTACCTATAGCGATTTTCCTAGTACTGTCCGGCCGCGCCACCACAGCCGACGGCCGACCTTGTTGAAGTTCGAAGGAGGTGGGCCATCCTCCTCATGCCTGGCGAGTGCCCTCTCACGCCGATCCCCGAAGAAGGATTCCCAAGTTGGGAAATAGTCGGGATGCCAGTTGGGATTCCTCCACTGCTCCGGCGTGAGCTCGAAGTAGTAGTGGTTCGTGATGGCCATCCGGCGCGCCACACCTAGAGGGACAGGAGGAACCGGCACGCCTCCGGCGCCCAACATCCAGCCGACGGGGACACAGTAGCCCGACGGACAGGGGTAGTTCAAGGCGCAAAACGCCTCCGCCTCCCTGGGGGTTAGTGGTACGGTGGAAGCCATGGGAAAGAGTGACGAAGGTTGCAGATACGAGTCTAGAGATGTGCAATGACAATAGAGGCCAATCCTACATATATATAGTGAGAACTGGAGGGAAGAAAACTTGTGGGAAGAACTGGCGGGAAGAATTGTCAGATTCCAATGTATACAAAAGATGCTAAATTGAAATATCCAAACAATTCAAAAATGTTAATACAAAATAAAATATGATTTTCTCTAATAAAATAGGGTTAGATTCTTTTTCAGATGCTTAATATTTCTTATGTTCAAAGTTTTAGGGTGTGACTATTTTATTTTGTTTTAACTGAATAATCAAAATTTATATGTAAGTGTTTTAATCATTTTGAAAAATTTCATCTAGAGTAACTATAAAATGTTTTTATATGAATGGATAGATATTATTTTTCTGAAAATGATGATATATTATTCATATTTTTTTGATTTGAAATGAAAAAGATATGAATTTTCTAAATTCTATCCTATTTTTCGAATCAAAAATACCAGACTCCTTTAATGTACGAAATAAATACCCCATCCTTTAACACCGGTTCAAGCCACGAACCGGTGTTAAAGGGGAGGGGCTGCGCAGGGCGGTGGTGCAGGGCCTTTAACACCGGTTCATGGCTCGAACCGGTGTTAAAGGGTGTGCGCCTTTTTGCTTTCTAGACCACGCTGGTACGAGCGCCCCCTTTAACACCGGTTCATAGAAGAACCGGTGTTAAAGACCATTTCCGACCTCAACCAAAGGCCTCGTTTCCACTAGCGATAGAAATTGTTTTTTACAAAAGCCAGGAAAAATGTTTTTTGTGCCTAAACTTTGTGGCGAACATAGAAAGTCTGAATGTATACATAAATTTTTTTTAAAAAATAATATGACATCTGGAATTGTGATTTTTCAGAATGTGTGTATCTACACCTAGGAGAAAAGGTTGATTTGTTGGAGATGTGCCCAAGAGGCAATAATAAAGTGGTTATTATCATATCTTCATACTTATGATAAATGTTTACATACCATGCTATAATTGTATTAATAGGAAACATTAATACTTGTGTGATTTGTAAACATAAAAGAGTCCCTAGTAAAGCCTCTTGTTAAACTAGCTTGTTGGTTAATATATGATCATGGTTTCCTGATCATGAACATAGAGATGTTATTAAACAACAGGGTCATATCATTAGGAGAATGATGTGATGGACATACTCCTATAGTTAAGCGTAGCATAAAGATCAAGTCATTTAATATAGTTCATTTGCTATAAGCTTTCTGATACATAGTAACCTAATTCCTTCGACCATGAGATCATGTTAAACACCATCACTAGAAGGATGCTTTGATGACATCAAACACCACACCGTAACTGGGTGGCTATAAAGGTGGCATTGAGTGTTCGGAAAGTATGTGTTGAGGCACATGGATCAAGAGTGGGATTTGTCCATCCATATGACGGATAGATATACTCTGGGCCCTCTCGGTGGAATGTCATCCAATTAGCTTGCAAGCATGTAACTGGCTCACAAGGGATCACATATCACGGGAACGAGAAAAGAGTACTTATCAGTAACGAGGTTGAACTAGGTATGCAGAGATACCGACGATCATAACCTCAGATAAGTAAACTATCGTGAGACAAACGGAAATTGGTATCGTATGTAAGTGGTTCAATCGATCGCACAGTAATCGTAGAAATATGTGGGAGCCATATGAATTTCCAGATTCCTCTATTGGTTATTGATCGGAGAAGTGTCTCGATCATGTCCGCATAATTCACGAACCGTAGGGAGACACACTTAAGGATTCGATGTTGTTGAGTAGTTATGGAATGATGAGTAAGAGACCGAATGTTGTTCGGAGTCTCGGATGGGATCCGGGATATCACGAGGAGATCCGGAATGGTCCGGAGAATAAGATTCATATAAGGAAAGTCCTGTTTTGGAGTTGGGGAATGGTTCCGGTGTTTTCATCGGGAATGTTCTAGAAGGTTCCAGAATGTCCGGCACTCCGGAGGGGAAGGGTACATGAATGTGTTATATCAAGTTGGTATGATTGCATCATGTACTAAGTGTCATCACTGAACAAAATAGAGGGTTTAATCAAATCCTTGTTTGAAAAGTCAAACGCCAATTTGAAAGTCAAACGGCTTTTTTTGGGAAGTGGAGAGGGAGGTGGAAACCGAGTTGGGGAGGAGTCCCTCCTCCATCGTCGGCCCACTTGGGATCCAATTTGGGGATGGATTCCCCTCCCCTTTGTCGGCGCCTCCCTCCTATAAGAGGAGGGGCAGGGCTCCCCTCCTAGTACACAAGATTGCCCCCTCTAAACCTAACCCTAGCCGCCGCCGCCTAGGTTTCTCCCCTAGCCGCCGACTTGGGCACCTCCAAGCCCTAGCCGCCGGCCCAAGCACCCCTCCTTGGTGTGTCTAAACCCTAGAACACCGAGGGCTCTCTCATAGTCCACCATACTCGCTCCGGCTTAAGGCGAAGCCCTGCGAGATCTCCCCTCTACTTCCGGTACCACGTCGTCGTGCTGCCGGAATCGCGAGGAGAGTGCTAGAACCTCCGCTGCCTGCTGGAACAAGGGAGAGGAAGGTCTTCATCGAGTACCGAACATGTGACCGACTGCGGAAGCGCTGCCGGAACGCAGCGCCGGAAGGATCGTCTACGCGATCTTGAGATCGGAAGTGTACGACTACATCACCCACGAGAATCTGCTCTCGTTAACCGCTTTGGAATCTTCGAGGGTGAGTTCCTCTATCGACTCGTTGCTACAATCTAATAGATAGATCTTGGCTTGATCGTAGATTAGATCTTGATTGTGTGTTCATGCGGTAGAATTTTTTTTGTTTTCCATGCTACAAACCCCTACAGTGGTATCAGAGTCGTGTCTATATGTAGATCTGTTGCACGAGTAGAACACAATGGTCATTGTGGGCGTTGATGCTTTTGTTGTCGATTGCTTCTTGTGTACTTTGCATCTTGCGGGATGGTGGGATGAAGCGGCCCGGGCTAACCTTACATGACATCGTTCATGAGACTTGCTCCACGCTTGACATGCAACTTGTATTGCATAAGTGGCTTTGCGGGTGCCTGTTTCTCCCAACATAGTTAAGATTCAATTTACAACGGGTGATTGACAATACTAGTATCAATGTTGTGGTTCTTGTTCGTAAGTTATAGCGACACTTATTGAAATCCCCAAACCACGTAAAATATGCAAAGAAAATTAGAGGCGTCTAACTTTGTTTTGCAGGGGTGTGCTGTGATGTGATATGGCCATGATTGTAATTATATTTGATGTATGCAATGTTCCTTATTGTAAGTTGGCAACCAGCAGGAGCCATATGGTTGTCTTTAAATTATGTTAATACCCGCGTGTCTATTCAAAGTAGTTGTAATAGTTGAAGCTGGTGGACGACAACCATAGAGCGGCGTCATTGACCTTGATGCAATGCGGGTGATGATGGAGATCATGTTCATGCTTGAAGATGGAGATCAAAAGCACAAGAAGAAAGGCCATATCATATCACATATTATGAATTGCATGTGATGTTAATCCTTTTATGCATCTTGTATTGCTTAGTTTACGACGGTAGCATTATAAGATGATCCCTCAAGCACACAATTTCAAGTTTAGAGTGTTCATCCTTAGTAAGCACCGTTGCTAAAGCTCGTTGTTTCGAAGCACCACGTGATGATCTGGTGTTAGATTCTGCGAGTGTATACAACGTGAGCAAGCCAGATTTGCTCATGCGGAAGCTAAGGTTGATCTTGACGAGCCTAGCATGTACAGACATGGTCTCGGAACACGGATCACCGAAAGGTAAAGCATGAGTCATATAGTAGATATGATGAACATGTTGATTGTTCACCATTGAAGCTACATCAACTCCCGTGATGATCGGTTTTGATGTGGTTGATTTGGTTCGTGTGATCACTAAAACAATGTGAGGGATATTGTTTTGAGTGGGAGTTCAACGGAAATATGATTAAAAGTTGAACACTATTTATCATAAATTAAATCAAAGTGAATTTGCATAATTGTTGTAGTCATTGGCATCCGTTTACCACCTTGCGCTTAGTTTTAATTGAGATGATAGAACTATAGAATTCTGGTTAGTTACTTTACGAACTGGTATCGTATTGTTTTTGAAGTGTTAATCTAAAATTTAAAAGTCCTATTGCAAACTTTCAGTAAGTTCCGGTTACTCCATGAAGTTTAATAATTGGTATTAAATCAAGAGTGACAATTCCAAGAGTTAGTGTATGAGTATCATGTTTGTTTCCATGATTCTTGATATTTAAAGAATTGTCTTAATATCAAGGTTATCTAGGATCTGAAAGAGTTATTTCAGAAACCATGATGTATGGAAGATATTGTGATATCCGAAACGAAGTTTTGGTTGCAACATGATAGAGTATAATATGGAAAAAGTCATATTCTCATATTTGATGAGAATTTGCAAAAGGTTGGAGACACTAGTTGTCCTAATCCTCCAAAAGGTTTTGGAGAGCAACATTATACTCGCGATTCACCGCAATAAGCTAAAGTAGCTTGATCATGAATAATTCCATGGTAAGGGTGAATATTTGATGTAGGTAAAATGTTTACTACACCAAGAGATTAGTAAAGAAAGGAATTTGAAAGAACACCAAACATTTGATAATGGTGATCTACTTCAAAGTGCAAGTACAAAGACATTGGTATTTAACTATACACGCTTTGGACTATGTGTCATATGTATGACTCCACTGTTGATGTTGATAGATTCCTTCAAACAGAAAAGGAAATACTGAAAGAGAATCTCATAAATATATGGCAGAAAAGAAAGACTAGAATTGTTCAGTTTAAGTATATAGATGATATACAAGTTATGGCTATATTCTTTGCTTATTAAACAATGTGGTTCTTAAGTATTTGATACTGAATTTGTTGGTGTGAATCGTCATACGAAACAACACAATTCATGAACTACAATGGCCTAAGTAACTAGCAAAAGAATATGTGATGATGTTCATTGAGAACAAATAAAGGGTTATTGTGTTGCTCATTAAACATCAAAGCTTGCCTTCAAGATTTGTTTTATCAGGTATTATGAGAACAAAAGGGTTGTTCAAATAATTGCCGAAATCCATAAAAGATGGATGATTCACAAATCTCGTTGGAGAAATCACATCCATAAAACTAGTGCTAAAAATGTCGAAAGACAAATTGATTGAAATATCACTTAGGAAGTGATATCGCCGTTTAAATTATATTGGAAAGAAAACATGAAGAAACTCCATGTGGATGGAATTTTGGAGTCTTTTGATTTTGATCACATGACGCTTGTGAAACTTTCCTAAGAGATAATTAAAACTTCGTTCATAGGCCAAAAGGGAACGAATGACTATCTTATTGGAACTTGTACATATTGTTGTACGAAGTCCATTATGTGTAGTAAAGAGCGATGGATTTCAACTTCATATGCTTTCTCCGAAAATTTAAGTGAATATATGAATATTTACTTAATAAGGATGAAGTATGAAACATTTGAAACGTTCAAAGACTTTCAAGATGAAGTGCAAAATTATTGTAACAAGAATATAAATAGTTTATGATAAGATCATAAAGGAAGATATTTGAGTTACAAGTTTAGTATAATACCTAAGATTTAAGGAATCGTTCCGTGGATTTGCATTTCCCGAAACACCATAAGAGTATGGAGTGTTCGAGATATGTAATTAAACCTTGTTTGACATGGTAAGATCAAAGGTGTAATTCATAAAACTGCCATTATATTTTAAAGATTAAAAGCTTGAGAGACTACCGCTTTTCCACTGAAAAGAGCTCCATCATAATCCGTTGAAATGACACCATATAAACTTATGGTTTGGGATAAAACCCAAGTTGTCCTTTCTTAAATATTGGTATGCTATGCATAAGAAAGATGTTTGCAACCAAAGTCGGATGAACCTGTCTTTGTATGTTATTTCGAATAACTGTTCCTCCATAACATCGGAGACAAAAAATGTTTGTCGCTTAAAACGTGAAGTTTCTTAGATAAGGAATTTTTCGTGAAAAGTTAAGTGGGAGGACAATAGAACTTTGATAAGGTTAAAAGAACCTTAGCCATATGTGCAAAGTTGCGCAGTGCCGAAAAGTGTTCCGGAGGCAACAACAATGCTCATGGCTCACGTGCCTCAAAGGTTGTGGTTACGAAGGTCAAAGTTTCTGTTGAACCAAGTAGGTCGAGTAAACAATCAAATACCAAGATTTGAGGGTTGAATCATTATTTGAGAATAATGAACGTACTACATGCAAAGAAGCGATGATGGGCCCTGACTCCGTAAAATGGCTTGAAGCCATAAAATCCATGATAGTTCCATACACGAGAAATCAAGTTTTGAACTTGAAGGACCCTCGAGAAAGGTGTAAGACCTTACAGTTGTGTTTGGATCTATAAAGAAATAGACATGGATGTTTCGCATATATGAAATGGTCGACATGTTGGGAAAGAGTTCACAACAATGTTCAAAGGTTGACTATGACAAGATTTGATCTTTCATAGCGATTTAGTCTAGACGGATTAATGTAGCAACCACGACATATAATTTTGTTATGTGTTGGATAAACAAAACAAGTTCTTCTAATAGAAGGGTTACCTAGGACGTGTGCATGACATGGTCCAAAGGGTTTTGTTAATTCAAAGGATGCTAAATGCATATGAAAACTTCAATGGTTGAAGTAAGCATTGCGGAGTTAGAATCTTCACTATGAAACTGTTAAAGGAGTTTAAATTCGTCGGAGACGATGAAGATGCTTGCATTTGCAAGAAATTAAGTGGGAGCGCTAAGACATGTTTCTAATACATTATGTGGAAGACATATTGTTGATTGGAAATGATGTATCTTTTATTAACACATATTAAGAATTTCATCCCGATGAAAGACTTAGGCAAAACCCAAATATTTGGCATCAATAGACGCTAATATGGTTGTGCCGAAAGTACATAGATGATGTATTGAATGAGTTCAATATAGAAACTACAAGAAAGGTTCTTGTCACACAGAAAAGATTGAATGAGTTCAAGATTGATGATATATTCAAGTGTAATGACACTGGGTAAGTGAAACAAAGATTCAAGTATAGATTGATACTTGATGTATGAAATCACAAAGAGTATTTATATCAATCATACTGTGATATGTACAAATCCAGATATGTCCTATACTCTAAATGTTATGAGCATATACCAGAATGATTCATAAGTTGATCATTGGACAATAGTAAGGATATTCTTATGATCTTTTGGAAGAACTAAGAGTATATTATTTGTAGAAGTGACAAATAGATGGTTAGTTCATTGTAAATGAATTACATTGATACTAGTTTTGTCACAAAGTACAAATTAAGTTTATCTCAATCTAAACTAAGGGTGGCACAATATAATGGAAAGTAAGTTCCATAATGGATTTGGATGAGTTCCAAAGTTAAGACATTGTGACAGATACTACAACAAAAGGCTAAGTATATGACTGCTATAATAGCAGCTAAAGAGGGCATTTGTGTCAAGTAGTTTGTTATCAAACTAGGTGTAGTTCACAGTGGGATAATACTATGAAGATATATTGTACGACAATATTATCAACATGTTTTAACCCCAAAGAACTAAAGGTCTCACCAAAGGACCAAAATTATACAAAGCCATCTCATTAGAGAATGAGTGATGCGTAGAGACGCAAAGACATGCAATTACACATGGACCTGGAAGTGTCAGATCCTGAGATCAGTTGACCACTAGCAATCGTGTACATACAACACCGGAAAGCCATAGGTGTTGAATACACAAAGGTTTGAAACTAGATTATTGACTCTAGTGCAAGTGGGAGACTGTTGGAGATGTGCCCAAGAGGCAATAATAAAGTGGTTATTATCATATCTTCATACTTATGATAAATGTTTACATACCATGCTATAATTGTATTAATAGGAAACATTAATACTTGTGTGATTTGTAAACATAAAAGAGTCCCTAGTAAAGCCTCTTGTTAAACTAGCTTGTTGGTTAATATATGATCATGGTTTCCTGATCATGAACATAGAGATGTTATTAAACAACAGGGTCATATCATTAGGAGAATGATGTGATGGACATACTCCTATAGTTAAGCGTAGCATAAAGATCAAGTCATTTAATATAGTTCATTTGCTATAAGCTTTCTGATACATAGTAACCTAATTCCTTCGACCATGAGATCATGTTAATCACCATCACTGGAAGGATGCTTTGATGACATCAAACACCACACCGTAACTGGGTGGCTATAAAGGTGGCATTGAGTGTTCGGAAAGTATGTGTTGAGGCACATGGATCAAGAGTGGGATTTGTCCATCCATATGATGGATAGATATACTCTGGGCCCTCTCGGTGGAATGTCATCCAATTAGCTTGCAAGCATGTGACTGGCTCACAAGGGATCACATATCACGGGAACGAGAAAAGAGTACTTATCAGTAACGAGGTTGAACTAGGTATGCAGAGATACCGACGATCATAACCTCGGATAAGTAAACTATCGTGAGACAAAGGGAAATTGGTATCGTATGTAAGTGGTTCAATCGATCGCACAGTAATCGTAGAAATATGTGGGAGCCATATGAATTTCCAGATTCCTCTATTGGTTATTGATCGGAGAAGTGTCTCGATCATGTCCGCATAATTCACGAACCGTAGGGAGACACACTTAAGGATTCGATGTTGTTGAGTAGTTATGGAATGATGAGTAAGAGACCGAATGTTGTTCGGAGTCTCAGATGGGATCCGGGATATCACGAGGAGATCCGGAATGGTCCGGAGAATAAGATTCATATAAGGAAAGTCCTGTTTCGGAGTTGGGGAATGGTTCCGGTGTTTTCATCGGGAATGTTCTAGAAGGTTCCGGAATGTCCGGCACTCCGGAGGGGAAGGGTACATGAATGTGTTATATCAAGTTGGTATGATTGCATCATGTACTAAGTGTCATCACTGAACAAAATAGAGGGTTTAATCAAATCCTTGTTTGAAAAGTCAAACGCCAATTTGAAAGTCAAACGGCTTTTTTTGGGAAGTGGAGAGGGAGGTGGAAACCGAGTTGGGGAGGAGTCCCTCCTCCACCGTCGGCCCACTTGGGATCCGAGTTGGGGAGGTATTCCCCTCCCCTTGGCCGGCGCCTCCCTCCTATAAGAGGAGGGGCAGGGCTCCCCTCCTAGTACACAAGATTGCCCCTCTAAACCTAACCCTAGCCGCCGCCCACCATAGCCGCCGCCTAGGGTTTCTCCCCTAGCCGCCGACTTGGGCACCTCCAAGCCCTAGCCGCCGGCCCAAGCACCTCTCCTTGGTGTGTCTAAATCCTAGAACACCGAGGGCTCTCTCATAGTCCACCATACTCGCTCCGGCTTAAGGCGAAGCCCTGCAAGATCTCCCCTCTACTTCCGGTACCACGCCGTCGTGCTGCCGGAATCGCGAGGAGAGTGCTACAACCTCCGCTGCCTGCTGGAACAAGGGAGAGGAAGGTCTTCATCGAGTACCGAACGTGTGACCTACTACGGAAGCGCTGCCGGAACGCAGCGCCGAAAGGATCGTCTACGCGATCTTGAGATCGGAAGTGTACGACTACATCACCCACGAGAATCTGCTCTCGTTAACCACTTTGGAATCTTCGAGGGTGAGTTCCTCTATCGACTCGTTGCTACAATCTAATAGATAGATCTTGGCTTGATCATAGATTAGATCTTGATTGTGTGTTCATGCGGTAGAAATTTTTTTGTTTTCCATGCTACGAACCCCTACATGATTTCCCCGTAAAAAGGGGCGGAGCCAGGATTTGAACATGAGGGGACGAATATTTTTTCTTCGACTAGGATAATACATCTCATATATCAATTCAACATTCCCACATCAAGTCATATCAATAGAAATGTTTGCCTTTGCCACCACACAAAAACAAATTTTTATAGATTAAGTTTAGGATGAAAATGTCTTGTAAAAAAATCCACATTCTGTTAGTTTTTTCTCCAAGATAATAGGTGAATAGAAGATTAGATAAACACATCCAACTAGTAAACAAATGTATTATCATATATGCAAGTAATTAATCAGATTAATAACTTGTAATCCATATGAGAGATGACAAAAGGGTACTAGTACTAGTCTGTGTATACCTACCTTCATATTTGAGTGTGCTGCTCCATGGATTTGATGCCGCGACACCATGGTAGGAACTAATATAAGATTAAAAGAGCCGGCACCACAGGTGGCGGCGGCGACCTTTTAGTCGTCTCACGGGTAGATGGAGAGGTAGTTTGATCGGGAAAGAAGGTTTTAACGTCTTCGCTAATAGATTTTTTTTTACATGGAACACTCGTATTTCATTAAGACACGGCACGATCGCCGGTCACCAAACGTGTTACAGAATTAGGGTAGCTCGTCATCCATAACACATGATCTCCTTGAGATACATCTACACCCAAAATCGCTAAATCATGCGCAGGATTATTACAACCCCTTGGAGCATACATCACACTCTCATCAATAAAACATGTATTCCATGTCACGTATGAGGATACCTAGGGGTCCCAGATCATATGTCCGATGATGACATAGCATTTTTTCAGGTTTAAGCAACCCAGCCAACACCTAAACTGTTTGCAACGTCAATTGTATTTGAGAGGGCAACAACTTCAGCATGAAAAGCATCACTGGTGGAGAACGTACCATGCATCCTAGTTGGTAAGGGGCTTTAGTCCCGGTTGCCCAACCGGGACGGGGCAATCGGGACTAAAGCCTCCACCATTTATTTTCGGTTGGCCCACGAACCGGGACAAAACCTGGTACACGTGACCGCTTCTCCGCGCGAGCGTGGAGGAGCAACCGTCCTGGTTCGTGTATGAACCGGGACAAATAACCCTCTACCACGGCAGAGATTTGGCACATTTCTCTGCGGCGGCAGAGAATTTATTTTGGCAACTTTTTTTTTGTCTCGGCAGTATTTTGGCCACTTTTTGTGCCGCGGCAGCATAATCGCGTATGATTATTTTTTATTTTGTGTTTTGCACACATCAATGAAGAAACCATTATATTACACAAGATCATCATGACAATATAGATACAAGTGTCGAACATATTATATTCGATACACGGATTTCATGCACATATATACATACAAAATAAGCTCTTTTTACAATCCCTGTTGTCTATACACCCGCATAGTATTTTCCTTTTGGGTTTAGGACTTCTGCATCCAAGAATGCCGCCAATTCCTCCTGAATTGCCCGTACGCAATCCTTTCGCAGAAGACCGTCCCATAGACGTTCGTACTGATTTAAAAAAGGAGTCAACATATATGAATGAAACTAAACACAATTTGATGGTAATAAAAAACTTGCTCTAAATTTCTGCCCTTCTGACAGCACGTCTGACGGATGAACTCGCAAACATAGTATCCACTTAAATTATTCCCTGGTCCCTGCGTCAGGCACTTTAAGATAACAGAGTTCAATCAAAATAATAATCAAGCATGATAATAATGACCGAACTTGTTTTGGAATGTTGGAGTGAGAGGGCGAATTCCCTGGTCCCAACTGGTATCCCGACTATTTTCCGACTTGGGAAGCCTTCTTCGGAGATCGGCGTGAGAGGACGCTCGCCAGGCACGAGGAGGATGGCCCACCTCCTCCGAACTTCAACGAGGCCGGCCGTCGGCTGTGGTGGCGCGGCTGGAATCTCCAGAGCGTCATGGCCTATGACACGACACCGACTCTAACCCCCGCCTGCGCTACCCTCAAGTCCAGCCCACGCGTACTCAGCCTTCAAGGTTCAATTACGGCAACCCCGACAAGGACAGCGACGACGGCCGCAGCGAGTACGACAACTACAGTGGCGAGTATTACAGGTGTAGGCAGGAGCATGACTGAATCACTCCAACATTTCAAAACAAGTTCGGCCGATTGTGACTTAATCTGGCTATTGATTTTCAAAATTATATTAATTTCTGCTATTTTTAAACATTTCTGAAAAGGATTAAGCCATTACTGCATCACCCTGACGTCATCAACCCTATCCCTAACTTTCTACACCGGGGTTGCTCCTACCCACAGCCACTAACTAGGGGGCCCCAGGCCGAGATGGGTCCACCCCGTCGCCACGCAGGCGCCATGTCAGACGCGGCGGCGGGAGGCGTCAGGCGGTGGTCGCCGGCGACGATATAGGCCACCCCAGCACGCGTGGAGGGTGTGCTGGAAAGATCATGACGAGGGGAACCACATAGTGGCGGCGCCGCCCCTTTAAGGTCATACGTCCCCGTCGTTCGTCTTTATATTAATGGGCGGGAAGAAAAGGGTGGGAAATAATGGGCGGGGAGAAAATTTTATTACGATAGAACTGGAATTAAAGTACATAACACAACTAACACTAAGTTACATAAAGCACGACCAAAAATTAAGATACATAGAAGAACTGAAAATTAAGATAAATGGCTAGATTAAGTCACAATCGGCCGAACTTGTTTTGCAATGTTGGAGTGATTCAGTCATGCTCCTTCCCACACCTGTAATACTCGCCATTGTAGTCGTCGTACTCGCCGCGGTCGTCGTTGTTGTCTTCTTCGGGGTCGCCGTAGTTGAACCTTCAAGGCTGAGTACGAGTGGCTGGACTTGAGGGTAGCGCAGGCGGGGGGTAGAGTCGGCGGCCGTGTCGTAGGCCATGACGCTCTGGAGAGTCCGGCCGCGCCACCACAGCCGACGGCTGGCCTCGTTGAAGTTCGGAGAAGGTGGGCCGTCCTCCTCGTGCCTGGCGAGCGCCCTCTCATGCGGATCCCCGAAGAAAGCTTCCCAAGTCGAGAAATAGTCGGGATGTCACTTGGGATTCCTCCACTGCTCCGGCGTTAGCTCGAAATAGTAGTGGTTCTTGATGGCCATCCGGCACGCCACACCTAGAGGGACAGGAAGAACCGGCACACCTCCGGCGCTCAGCATCCAGCCGACGGGGACGCAGTAGCCCGGCGGGCAGGGGTAGTTCAAGGCGCAAATCGCCTCTGCCTCCCCGGGGGTTAGTGGTACGGTGGAAGCCATGGGAAATAGTGATGAGGTTGCAGATATGATTCTAGAGATGTGCAATGACAATGGAGGCCAATCCTACATATATATAGTGAGAACTGGCGGGAAGAAAACTAGCGGGAAGAACTGGCGGGAAGAATTGTCAGATTCCAAAGTATACAAAAGATGCTAAATTTAAATATCCAAACAATTCAAAAATGTTAATACAAAATAAAATATGATTTGCTCTAATAAAATAGGGTTAGATTCCTTTTCAGATGCTTAATATTTCTTATGTTCAAAGTTTTAGGGTTTGACTATTTTATTTTTGTTTTAATTGAATAATCAAAATTTATATGTAAGTGTTTTAATCATTTTGAAAAAATTCATCTACAGTAACTATAAAATGTTTTTATATGAATGGATAGATATTATTTTTCTAAAAATTATGATATATTATTCATATTTTTCTGAGTTGAAATGAAAAAGATATGAATTTTCTAAATTCTATCCTATTTTTTGAATTAAAAATGCCCCACCCCTTTAATGTATGAAATAAATGCCCCACCCTTTAACACCGGTTCAAGCCACGAACCGGTGTTAAAGGGGGGGGCCTGCGCAGGGCGGTGGTGCAAGGCCTTTAACACCAGTTCGTGGCTCGAACCGGTGTTAAAGGATCTGCGCCTTTTTTCTTTCTGGACCACGCTGGTACGGGCGTCCCCTTTAACACCGGTTCGTAGAAGAACCGGTGTTAAAGCCCATTTCCAACCTCAACCAAAGGCCTCGTTTCCACTAGTGATAGAAATTGTTTTTAACAAAAGCCAAAAAAAAGTTTTTTGTGCCTAAACTTTGTGGCGAACATAGAAAGTCTGAATGTATACATGAATTTTTTTTAAAAAAATAATATGACACCTTGAATTGTGATTTTTCAGAATGTGTGTATCTACACCTAGGAGAAAAGGTTGATTTCCCCGTAAGAAGGAGCGGAGCCAGGATTTGAACATGAGGGGGCGAATATTTTTTCTTCGACTGGGATAATACATCTCATATATCAAGTCAACATGCCCACATCAAGTCATATCAATATAAATGTTTGCCTTTGCCACCACACAAAAACAAATTTTTATAGATTAAGTTTAGGATGAAAATGTCTTGTAAAAAAATCCACATTCTGTTAGTTTTTTCTCCAAGATAATAGGTGAATAGAAGATTAGATAAACACATCCAACTAGTAAACAAATGTATTGTCTTATATGCAAGTAATTAATCAGACTAATAACTTGTAATCCATATGAGAGACGACAAAAGGGTACTAGTACTAGTCTGTGTATACCTACCTTCATATTTGAGTGTGCTGCTCCATGGATTTGATGCCGCGACACCATGGTAGGAACTAATATAAGATTAAAAGAGCTGGCACCACGGGTGGCGGCGGCGACCTTTTAGTCGTCTCACGGGTAGATGGAGGGGTAGTTTGATTAGGAAAGAAGGCTTTAACGTCTTTGCTAATAGATTTTTTTACATGGAACACTCGTATTTCATTAAGACATGGCATGATCGCCGGTCACCAAATGTGTTACAGAATTAGGATAGCTCGTCATCCATAACACATGATCTCCTTGAGATACATCTACACCCAAAATCGCTAAATCATGCGCAGGATTATTACAACCCCTTGGAGCATACATCACACTTGCATCAATAAAACATGTATGCCATGTCACGTATGAGGATACCTAGGGGTCCCAGATCATATGTCCGATGATGACATAACATTTTTTCAGGTTTAAGCAATCCGTTTCAAAAGCAACCCAGCCAACACCTAAACTGTTTGCAACGTCAATTGCATTTGAGAGGGCAACAACTTCAGCATGAAAAGCATCACTGGTGGAGAACGTGCCATGCATCCCAGTTGGTAAGGGGCTTTAGTCCCAGTTGCCCAACCGGGACGGGGCAATCGGGACTAGAGCCCCCACCATTTAGTCTTGGTTGGCCTACGAACCGGGACAAAACCTGGTACACGTGACTGCTTCTCCGCGCGAGCGTGGAGGCGCAACCGTCCCGGTTCGTAACACGAACCGGGACAAATGACCCTCTACCGCGGCAGAGATTTGGCACATTTCTCTGTCGCGGCAGAGAATTCATTTTGGCAACCTTTTTTTTGTCTCGGCAGCATTTTGACCACTTTTTGTGCCGCGGCAGCATAATCGCGTATGATTATTTTTTATTTTGTGTTTTGCACTCATCAATGAAGGAACCATTATATTACACAAGATCATCATGACAATATAGATCCAAGTGTCGAAAATTCGATACACGGATTTCATGCACATATATACATACAAAAAAAGCTCTTTTTACAATCCCTATTACCTATACACCCGCATAGTATTATCTTTTTGGGTTTAGGACTTCTGCATCCAAGAATGACGCCAATTCCTTCTGAATTGCTCGTACGCAATCCTTTCGCAGAAGACCGTCCCGTAGACGTTCGTACTGATTTAAAAAAGGAGTTAACCTATATGAATGAAACTAAACATAATTTAATGGTAATAAAAAACTATAGAAATTGTTTACGTACGTTAACTTGCTATAAATTTCTGTCCTTCTCACAGCACGTCTGACGGATGAACTCGCAAACATAGTATCCACATAAATTGTTCCCTGATCCCTGCGTCAGGCACTTTACAAGAACAGAGTTCAATCAAAATAATAATCAAGCATGATAATAATGGCCGAACTTGTTTTGGAATGTTGGAGTGAGAGGGCGACTTCCCTGGTCCCAACTGGCATCCCGACTATTTCCCGACTTGGGAAGCCTTCTTCGGGGATCGGCGTGAGAGGGCGCTCGCCAGGCACGAGGAGGACGACCCACCTCCTCCGAACTTCAACGAGGCCTGCCGTCGGCTGTGGTGGCGCGGCCAGACTCTTCAGAGCGTCATGTCCTATGACACGGCAGCCGACTCTAACCCCGTCTGCGCTACCCTCAAGTCGAGCCCACGCGTACTCAGCCTTTAAGGTTCAATTACGGCGACCCCGACGACGACAGCGACGACGGCCGCGGCGAGTACGACGACTAGAGTGGCGAATATTACAGGTGTAGGCAGGAGCATGACTGAATCACTCCAACATTCCAAAACAAGTTAGTGGTATGGTCGAAGCCATGGAAAAGAGTGATGAGATTGCAGATATGAGTCTGGAGATGTGCAATGACAATAGAGGTCAATCTTACATATATATAGTGAGAAATGGCGGGAAGAAAACTGGCGGGAAGAAATGGCGGGAAAAAATGGCGAGAAGAAATGGCAGGAAGACAGAGGCGTGATTTTTTTACCAACCGGGACTAAAGGGGCTTATTTTTTCGTTAGAACTTGCATTTGGACCGAAAGCGATGAAACCTCGAACATGATAGGTCATTTTGTGAAGGTTTTTTCGAGACGTGATCAATATACCAAGTCTGGTATTTTTCCTTGCAGCTATGTCACATAATATGACACCACGCGAAGGATTTACATTGTTCGGACTTTTTTGAATTTCTTATGCCCGTTTTGAATTTTTCCATTTTCGAACTATGGTCGAACCGGCGTGCATGAAGATAGGGGACGTGCATCGATAGAACTTGCATTGGATCTCTGAAGAAACCACATGTTGCGAGTCTAAAAACGATTTTTTTCAAAAAATCACGGCGTTAGATCATGTACCTATAGTACAAACCGGACCCACTTCCTACCGATTCGGCAGACATTTGTCCTTTTTACTCGGGATGGACGGAATGTTTTTGATTTCTCGGTTAGGAGATAGTCCATGTAAGGTGGTATAGTATTTTAGAAAAATGGGACGGTAGCATTCTGAAACAGCATTTTGGTGGTTGCTTCATAAAACGACCCGTTTTTTACGCTCGAAAAATGGGAAATGGTTTCTCCGTGTGATGGAAAGGAAAACTTCCTCCTGCAACATTGTTCTCCATCCCAATGTCCACATGCATGCATAATATGGGCACAGTATCACAAACTATGTCGTGATTCAGCACATAACATCGGTCATTTGGACCGAAAGTCATGAAACCTCGAACATGATAGGTCCTTTTGTGAAGGTTTTTTTGAGACATGATCAATATACCAAGTTTGATATGTTTCCTTTCAACTATGTCACATAATATGACACCACGTGAAGGATTTACATTGTTCGGACTTTTTTGAATTTCTTATGCATGTTTTGAATTTTCCCTTTTTGAACTAAGGTCGAACCGGCGTGCATGAAGATAGGGGACGAGCATCGTTAGAACTTGCATTGGATCTCTGAAGAAACCACATATTGCGAGTCTAAAAATGATTTTTTTAAAAATTCATGGGCATTAGATCATGTACCTGTAGTACAAACCGGACCCACTTCCTACCGATTTGGCTGACATTTATCCTTTTTACCCGGAATGGACAGAAAGGTTTGAGATATCCCGGTTGGGATATAGTCCATATAAGGTGGTCTAGTATTTTATAAAAATGGGATGGTAGCATTCCGAAACAGCATTTTGGTGGTTGCTTCACAAAATGACACGTTTTTTACGCTCGAAAAATGGAAACGGGCTTTTCCGTGTGACGAAAAGGAAAACTTCCTCTTGCAACATTGTTCTCCATCCCAATGTCCACATGCATGCATAATATAGGCACCATATCACAAACTATGCCGCGATTCAGCACATAACATCGGTCATTTGGACCGAAAGCCATGAAACCTCGAACATAATAGGTCAGGCTGAGGTGGGCAAACTATAAATAGAGGGAAAGACCTATAAATAGAGGGAAAGGATTCATCTTTAGTCCCGGTTGGAGGGATTTCGGCAGGCTGGGCCAGGCAGCACTAATGATAGGGGTGAGTGTCGACATTATGTCGTGCGGCTTGTACCTTGTCCCGGATGGTGTCACCAACCGGGACTAAAGATGAACCTTTAGTCCCGGTTGGAGACACCAACTGGGACAAAACACGAGTTAGCACTAATAATAGGGGTGAGTGTCGACATTATATCGTGAGTGTCGACACTATGCCGAGCTGCTTGTACTATAAATAGGCATCCTTGTGAGTCCAGTCCTCCAGCAAGATTGAGGTATCTCCAAGATTGTTTTCGAGAGCAGGGACACCACTACGACCAGTTTCAGGGAGATGCCGCCAGATCCCAGTCCTTCGGCATCTCCAAGAAACTGGTCATAGAGGCACTCCCTAATATGTGAAATTAGTTAGCTCCTAGGCGTATTGATCTAGTTAGAGAAGTTACAAGCTGCAAGATGGTGTGCGAGAGTAGGGACACCACTACGGCCAGTTTCAGGAAGATGCCGCCGGAGCCCAGTCCTCCGGCATCTCCAAGAAACTGGTCATAGAGGCACTCCCTAATATGTGATCACGCGCGTTTGGAGATTAGATCTTAATGGTAAGTACGAATCGGGACAACTTCTTCATAGTTCGGGAAAGTCGTTCTACGAATCGGGACTAAAGGTCTCCTTTAGTCCCGGTCCAGCCACAAAACGGGACTAACACTCAAGACATTTATTAATATTAAAAGCCGAGACTATAAAATCGGGACTAAAGGCCCCCCTATATATAGTCCCGGTCAAGCCACAAACTGGGACTAACACTCAATACATTTATTAAACTTGGAAAATTGCAAACATCATAAAATATCCTTCACAAAATGAGATATCATGTCTCATGGCATTTAGATTCACAATATGCAGCCGACTGGACAGACATTAACTAGAGATACACAATATGAGCATGAACTTCTTGGCGTATGTCCTTCCTTATGATCGCTTTAGACGTAACCATGGAGCATATTCTTTACTTAATGAAATGCTTGGGTCAGTTTTCACTGTGGAGGACGGAATTTCATCAAACTTATTATAATCTTATGACATGTCTGACTTGTCCTCGATTCCCACGATGTTTCTTTTCCCTGAAAGAACTATGTGACGCTTTGGCTCATCATTTGATGTATTCGTTTGCTTATTTTTTTCAGTCTGGAGGACATGTCCTTCATATAGAAAACCCGAGACACATCATTGGCTAGGACTAATAGTTCATCTCTGTAACCAAGATAGTTGAGATCCACTATTGTCATTCCGTACAACTGGTCTATCTTTACCCCTTCCCCATTCAGGTTGACCCATTTGCAGCGAAACAAAGGGACCTTAAAAGAGACTCCATAGTCAAGTTCCCATATCTCCTCTATGTAACCATAGTATGTGTCCTTTTGCCCATTCTCGTCCATTGAATCAAAGCGGACACCACTGTTTTGGTTGGTGCTCTTTTTATCTTGGGCGATCGTGTAGAATGTATTCTCATTTATTTCGTACCCTTAGAAATTAAATATAGTAGAAGATGGTGACGCGGCCAACAATTATAGTTGATCTCCAACAGTGGTGTCATTCAAGAGATTTGTCTGCATCCAACCGCCGAAAGCCTTGATGTGTTCATCTGTAATCCATGAGTCAGGCTTCCCCGAGTTTTTGGAGCGTACAATATTCTTGTGTTCCTAGATATACGGAGCTGCCAAGGTGGAATTATGTAGAACTGTGTAGTGTGCTTTAGTGAAAGAATCTCCGTCCCTACATATCATTGCTTTCTTTCCCAGCGTGCCTTTTACACTTAGTCTTCCCTCATGCTGCGAGTCAGGAACACCAATTGGCTTAAGGTCAGGAATAAAGTCAACACAAAACTCAATGACCTCCTCTATTCCATATCATTTGGAGATGCTTCCTTCTGGTCTAGCACGGTTATGAACATATTTCTTTAAGACTCCCATGAATCTCTGAAAGGGGAACATATTGTGCAGAAATAGAGGACCGAGACTGGCAATCTCTTCCACTAGGTGGACCAGGAGATGTGTCATAATATTGAAGAAGGATGGTGGGAACACCAACTCAAAACTAACAAGACATTGTACCACATCCTTCTGTAACCTTGGCAGAATATCTGGATTGATTACCTTCTGAGATATTGCATTGAGGAATGCACACAGCTTCACAATGGGTACTCGAACATTTTCCGGTAGAAGCCCCCTCAATGCAATCGGAAGCAACTACATCATAATCACGTGACAGTCATGAGACTTCAGGTTTTGGAACTTTTTCTCTGCCATATTTATTATCCCCTTTATATTAGATGAGAAGCCAGACGACACCTTGATACTGTAAAGGACTTCAAAAAAGATTTTCTTCTTTGCTTTGGTAAGAGCATAGCTGGCACGACTTAAGTGATGCGCTTTATCCGTCTTGTTCTGTGTATGCATGTTCTTTGGGTCTTTCATAATTTGCTGGTCCTCCCGTGCTTCTGGTGTATCTTTTATCTTCCCATACACGCCTAGGAATTCTAGCAGGTTCACGCAAAGATTCTTCGTCACGTGCATTGCGTCGATTGAAGAGCGAACACGTAGGACTTTCCAATATGGCAGCTCCCAAAATATAGATTTCTTATTCCACATGGGTGCGTGTCCGGTAGCGACATCGTTCGGAACTGATTGACCTCCGGGACCCTTTCCAAAGATTACTTCTATATCCTTGACCATACCAAATAAATCATCACCAGCAGGGAGTTCAGGCTTCTTCTGGTGATCTTCCTCACCTTTAAAATGCTTGCCTTTCTTTCTTACGGGATGATTGGTCGGAAGAAATCGTCGATTCGTCAGGTTCACAACCTTCTTGCATTTATGCAAATATGTACCTGCAGTCTTATCTAAACAGTGCGTGCATGCCTTATATCCCTTGTTTGTCTATCCTGAAAGGTTACTAAGAGAAGGCCAATCATTGATGGTTACGAAAAGCAACCCTTATAGGTCAAATGGCTCCTGTTTGTTCTCATCCCACGTATGTACACCTGGTTTGCCCCACAGCTGTAAGAGTTCTTCAACTAATGGCCTTAGGTACACATCAATGCCATTGCCCGGTTGCTTCGGACCTTGGATGAGCACTGACATCATAATGAACTTACGCTTGATGCACATCCAAGTAGGAAGGTTGTAGATACATAGTCACGGGCCAGGTGCTGTGACTGCAGCTCTGCTCCCCAAAAGGATTCATGCCATCCGTACTTTGACCAAACCATAAGTTCCTTGCATCACCTGCAAAGTCCGAAAAGTATCTCTCGATTTTTCTCCACTGTGACCCATCAGCAGGGTGTCTCAACTTCCCGTCTTTCTTACGGTCTTGTTTGTGCCATCGCAACAACCTAGAATGCTCTTTGTTTCTGAACATGCGTTTCGACCTTGGTATTATAGGAGCATACCACATAACCTTAGCAGGAACCCTCTTCTGGAGGGGCTCTCCCTCAACATCACCAGGGTCATCTCGTCTGATCTTATACCGCAATGCATTGCATACCGAGTATTTATCTAAATTCTCATACTCCTTACCGCGGTAGAGGATGCAGTCATTAATGCATGTATGTATCTTCTGCACATCTAATCCTAGAGGGAAGAGAGTCTTCTTTATGCTTTGGAAACTTCGGATTCATTATTTTCAGCATCTTTTCAAATGAGGAGTCAGTTAGATCATACTCTGCCTTTCATCGCAGCAATTCCAGTGTGGTACCGAGCTTTGTGTTGCCATCATCGCAATTTGGGTACAACAATTTCTTGTGATCTTCTAATGTTCCCTCCAACTTCGACTTCTCTTTTTCTGTTTCACAGTCTCGCTTTGCATCAGAAATGACCCTACCAAGTTCATCAGCGGGCTCATCTGATGCCCGTTCTTCACCTTGTTCCTTTTTATTGTCTTCCATTGCAGCATATGATGATGTTTTTTATCATCATCTTCTTCTTCATTGACTTCCATCATAACTCCTCTTTCCTCGTACTTGGTCCAGCAATTATAGCTGGGCATGAAACCTTTCATAACCAGGTGGCTGCGAATGATTTTCGAGGAAGAGTACTCCATGTTGTTCCGACATTGAACACATGGACAACGGATAAAATCATTCTCTTTGTTTTCCATAGCCACATCGATAAATTTATCCACGCCTTTAATGTACCCGGGTTCACGCCGATCACCGTACATCCATTCCCGACCATTCATCTGCATCATATAATTAAGTTTGTAAAAAATGAAACATCATAAATAGTGAAATGACCAATTCACATCGACACATGCATTGTATCAATGATAGAGAAAAGATAAGATTGCTAACCTCGATCGAGGGAAATAAAGAGGAGAATGCTCAAGTGCGTCTCGGGCACCTCCTATATTTTTGTTCTGTGAGAAATTGAACGAGATCATTCACTCAAACATTTTATCAAACACCTCGTATACATGCATAGAAAAAAATAAACTAGCACACCTCTCACACCTTCCACCAAGAAAAAACTGAGGGGAGGCAGATGGCTAGGGCGTCGTATTTATAGAGGGCTGGCTCATACGTCCCGGTTTATAACACAAACAGGGACTAAAAGTGTGTGGAAGACCACGTATCTGGCGCCCACACTTTAGTCCGTCCCCTGTGCCCTCTCGAACCGGGACGCATGCTAGCATTAGTCCCGGTTCGTGGCGCAACCGGAACTAATGCTGTTGGGGGGCGCGAACGGATAGCCTGTTTTCTACTAGTGCATCAATCAAATTCATCAAAAATCCAGCAGCAGCAAAATATATATCAGAATCGATGTCCCAACATATGGCTCCCCATCCTCCATTGTTTGACTATTCTCGGAACAAAGCATCAATGTTGATTTTATACACCCCTTCGACAGGTGGTGTCCACTGATTAACCTTGACTGCAGTATCCTGCGTTTTCTTTTCAAGGAACTGTTGCCATGCATTCATCAGCATGCGTCCTGGCAGTAAACTGGAATTGTTCAACAGTCTGTCGTTGCTCTCCGTGATTGCCACGATTTCGTTCAGGCCACCAGCTCCAAAGAGGGAATAGTTGCGGCCTTTATTAACTCCCAACCAAGTCTTGGGCTAAAAACAAGATTCAACATAACTAGGAAAGTTTTGAAACCAATTATAAGACATTTCTAAGATGCACCCCTCTTTCGATAAGACATGGGAACAAGATTCAACATAACTAGGAAAGTTTTGAAACCAACTATAAGACATTTCTAAGATGCACCCCTCTTTCGATAAGACATGGGAAACCCCGTTAGAAGAACACCTTGCCCACTTTACTTTATCATCATGCCATCCCCGGAGCTCCCTTTTCACCTCTTCAACCAAAGTACCATGGATAGACCTGTCAGTCACCTCACCCGGCAGCTTGGCGACCACTGAAGCACTATCAATCTCGAGGATAATCTTCTGAAGATTCAATGTTTTTGATAAAGACTGGCCATGCTTGCACGCCCGCAGCTCCGCATCCTCGGCATCGACTAGCAAAGGTAAAACATTGCACGCTCCAGCTAAGAAACGTCTATGGTGGTCACGAATAACCACACCTCCGCACCCTTCTCCGAGTCCTTCTACATTGCTCTGTCAGTGTTGATTTTAGCCCAATCCTCCTCCGGAGGTAGCCACCGCTCCTTTGGCGGCGGTGCTTTGGCAACCTTGATTTCTTGCACTCCTCGAGCAAGCAAAAAGGAACGCGTAGCAATGCTTGCTGGATCTTCTATCATCCTCGAACCCCTCTTATCATTCCTGGCTAGCCATGCCTGCTACTGCACCATCAAGGTGATATCGATCACCTCATGCTGGGATAAGCTTGGCCACTCCAGGAGCCAAAGGCGAAGTTCCTGCTGGTCATTAATATCCGTCGGTGGCTGAGGTATTGGCTCCCTTGCTTTGTCACAGACATAAAGCCACATGTGTTGGGCGTGGGGGCACTGCCAGAAGCGATGGAGGGTTGTATCCTCCCGCCCGCATGCCACACATTTGATCCCGCCCTTAATATTCCGATCGACGCTGAAGCTCAGCACCCACGGCTCGGCCATTTTTCAGCAGCCGCCAAACATGCGCTTTGATTTTTCCGTGAATATTTGCATTCCACAGCGATAACCATCCACTGTGAGCCTCTACCGAATTTGAGGCTCCAAATCCTCCCGCACGAATCTTCTTCTGCTCCATCATAAGGTGATAGGCGGATCGGACCGAGAATTATCCGTTCTTCGTATAAATTCCATACATGATAATCTTTCGTCCCTGGCCCCCGATCACAATCTTCTTAATAGCATTGAAGTCAAATTCATACAAGTACTGCTGCAGCTTGGTTTCATCCCACTGCGTCCCATCTTCTGACATGAGTTCAGACTTCAGAGACTCGGTTGATAGTTCTTCCTGGTGCATCGGCTCGCCGGCCCAGTGGCCGCTGAGCTCCAGCTCGAGGCATCCACGCATCCCTCCACAGGTTGATGCTTGACCCGTCACCTATACGCCAGACTAGGCCTTTTTTGAGCAAGTCCCGTTCGTGTAGAATGCCACTTTTGCTTCGGTCCCCTACCCCTCCCCCTCCCCCTCTTTCAAATTTTGACAAACAAAAATTCGATTCCGATTCTTTAGAGGACCGTATGAACCCATCCGAACTCCGTATGGTCCTCTTAGATGTATACTCACCATATACGTATGCTCATGTGGCCGCGGAAGGCAAAAATCAGAAGTTATATAACAACAACAAAAATGACATACAAAGACGTAGATCGCGATAATAGGAGGTGGGATCAGCCAACCAGAACGTGGATTATATCCAATTCGACTGAGTATACATATACAGAGATAGACGTGATCTCGATATGGGTTTCGACCGGTCAAAAAAATAAGACAGCCCATGTAGCTTAAGTTTAGGGGTGGAGGACCGAAGCACACCTCGTAGAATGCTGCGCCAGGTAAAGGAACCCCTCCAGGACATCTCGCATGAAGCAGATCGGTGGTATTGAAATAACGAGATTTTAGAACCCTGGCACAAAGGGAAGAGAGTACCGTAAGAATCCTCTAAGCCTGTTTTGCTAAGAGAGCAACATTAAACACTTCGAAATCCCGAAAGCCCATTCCACCCGCACGTTTCGGAATGCATATTTTCTCCCAATATATCCAGTGAACCTTGCGAGTGCTGTCCATGTCTCCCCACCAGAAGTTCGAGGATACTGAGCTTAACTTTTTGCATCGCCACTTACTAAAGTTGAAACAGCTCATGGGATATGCAGGGGTGTCTTGGAGCACTGATTTAACAAGGATTTCCTTTGCCTTCTTTGACAGGCCCAGCCCCTTCCATGCACCGAATTTCGCCCTGGATCTTTCATTGACATACTGGAACCGCCCCTCCTTCAATCTCCCCACCATAGTAGGAAGCCCCAGATATCGTTCGCTCAACACCTCCTCTGAGACACAAAGGGTCTGTTTATAGGCCACCTTTTGATCCGGGCTACATCCATCTCCAAAGTAAATGGAGGATTTTTTGAGGTTAACTTTCTGCCCAGATGTAGCTTCATATGCCAACAGTACCTCCCTCAATGCATGTAAACTCTCCACAGACGCTTCCAAGAAGATGATGCTGTCATTCTCAAATAGAAAATGGGTAATGTGGGGCCCATCTCTTCCGAACTGAACACCCTTTAGCATAATATCATCTTGAGCTTGCTTAAGTAACGTGGAGAAGCCTTCCACACAAAAGAGGAAGATATATGGGGATAAGGGATCTCCCTGCGGAAGCCCCCTTGAAGGAATAAAAGCATTAGAGGTACCCCATTTACCTTCACCGCAAATCGCATAGAACAGACACATCTCATGATCATATGAATCCATGGCTGTGCAAAACCCATTTTTGTCAGCATATTCTCCAAGGAAATCCACTCTACCCTATCATAAGCCTTCATCATATCCAACTTGACCGTGCACAAAGGTTTTTTCCGTTTCCTTTTCCGAATGGAGTGAATGCACTCGTAGGACATGAAGACATTAACTTTAATAAGCCTCCCAGACACAAATGCACTTTGCTCGTCCGAGACCAGAATAGAGGGGATCCTTTTCAATCTATTAATTAGTTAGTACCTTGGACGCGATATTATAAAGAACATTGCACAAACTGATGGGCATGAACCTTACCTCAAAAAAAAACTCATGGGCATGAACCGAGTGAGAAGTTCCGGGGAGTTCACCTTCGGAATAAACCTCTAACCGCCCCCACACCTCCTTCCGGAACGAACAGTGCCGTTGGTAGAACAGCGCCGGCATCCCATCCGGACCCGAGGCTTTTGTTGGGCCCATTTGAAACAAAGTGGCCTCAATTTGGTATCTGAAAAAGCCCCCGGTATATTATTGTTCATATGATCGGTGACCGGTGGAGACACCTAATCAAAGATATCCTCCATGTTGCTTGCTCCTTCATATGTGTACAGAGAGGAATGGAAAGACCAGGCCAGTAACCTCATCTCGACATCAGTAGTACACCTTGTTCCATTGGCCCTCCGAAGCGATTGGATAGTATTTTTACGTCTCCGGTGAGACGCTCTATTTTGGAAATATCTTGTATTTCTATCCCCCTCTTTAATCCATTCAACGCGCGGTCTTTGCCGGTACATGATCTCTTC
Organism: Avena sativa; assembly: GCA_916181665.1. Classification (NCBI taxonomy): domain Eukaryota; kingdom Viridiplantae; phylum Streptophyta; class Magnoliopsida; order Poales; family Poaceae; genus Avena; species Avena sativa. Next base: position 384,983,392 of record OV702297.1, on the reverse strand, counting down.
TCGCTCATAAAGTTCATGAAGCTCTTTTTCTACATCCCGGACCTCCTGTGAGTTCCCGGACAGTAGCGAGTCATTTTGTGCCACCTACTGCTATTCACGCTACCTTTTGATCTCTCTTCAAACAGAGCCGAACACATTGCGACTCCAGGATTGCATGCAGCTCGAGAGACGCTTCAGTTTGATGCAGAGCGCTTGAACCCCTCGATCTCCCCGGTCTTCTAGCTCCCATGCTTGTTCGATCATTGGACGGAAATCATCATGTCTCGTTCACATATCCTCAAAACAAAACTCCCGTGAGTTCCTTGGTAGGACAATGAAGGCATCTATCACTAGTACGAGCAAGGCGAGGTGATCTGATTCTTTCGTGTGGATGTGCTCGACGGAGGTGGATGGGAACAGCTGTGCAAAACCATCATTGCATGTAGCTCGATCAAGTCGGGCATGAACATTGTATGATCCCCCCCTATTATTCCATGTGTACGCGTGGCCCGAGAAACCGAGATCCGCCAATCCGCAATTGGAAAGACAGGTCATGAATATCCGCCGGTGGCTGAGGTATTGGCTCCCCTGCTTTGTCACAGACAGAAAGCCACAAGTGTTGGGTATGGGGGCACTGCCAGAAGCGATGGTGGGCTGTCTCCTCCACACATTTGATCCCTCCCTTAATTTTCTGACGCTGAAGCTCAACAACCACGGCTAGGCCATTTTTCAGCAGCCGCCAAACATGCACTTTAATTTTTCCATGAATATTTGCATTACACAGAGACAACCATCCACTGTGAGCCTCTACCGAATTTGAGGCTCCAACTCCTCCCGCACGAATCTTCTTATGCTCCATCATAAGGTGATAGGCGGATCGGACCGACAAGTATCTGTTCTTTGTATAATTCCAAGCATGATAATCTTCCATCCTTGGCCTCCCGATCACAATCTTCTTGATATCATTAACGTCAAAGTCATACAAGTACTGTTGCAGCTTGGTTTCATCCCACTGCGTCCCATCTTCCGACATGAGTTCAGAGACTCTATTTAAAGTTCTGCTTGGTGCACCGGCTCACCGTCCTAGTGTCCATTGAGCTCTAGCTCGAGGGATCCACGTATCCCTCCACAGGTTGATGCTTGACCCGTCACCTATACACTAGACTAGGCCTTTTTTGAGCAAGTCTAGTCGGAGGTTAATGAACCCCCTATAGGACATCCCACATGAATAAGATTGGTGTTCTTGAAATAACGAGCTTTTAGAACCCTGGCACAAAGGGGAGAGGGTACTGTAAGAATCCTCCAAGCATGTTTTGCTAAGAGACACTAGTGGAAAACGTGCCATCGGTCCCGGTTTGTAAAGGCCTTTAGTCCCGGTTTCCTAATCGGGACAAAGAAATCGGGACTAAAGGCCTACCGTCACAAACCGGGACTAAAGGCACTCACGGGGCCACGTCGAGTGTGCAGGACCTTTAGTCCCGGTTTGTAATACGAACCGGGACTAAAGGTTTTTATTTTATTTTTTCCAAAAAAAAATATGATTTTTTTTTTCAATTTTTTCTTAAACCTTTGAATTATTTGACTCGTTAATCTCTCATGTCTCTCATTTTTAACACTAATTATACTAAATCTTAGTTCAAATCGTACTTACGGTCAAACTTCCCATCCGGTCACCCATCCTAGCACTACTCCACCCCCAGCACGCTTAACTTTTTCATTCCATCTCTCCCACCTGCGCGAAGGACCATTTTAACTTGTTGTCAAGACAAGTATATCAATCCTATTAACTCATATCGATATGTGACACGTTTTTATTTTTTGAAATTAAGAACAACTATTTTTAGTAAACAACAATACATAATTAATAATAATATTTTATTCTAATGAACGTAAAAAATAATTAAATTAATATTTTATTCATTTTTTCCATTTATTCATTTAATATGACATAAACAATATCTTCAAATCTGTAAATCGAAATTTAACAAATAATATATCCATTATTATCAGAAAAATGCGAGGAATTTAAATATAACATAAAAAATACTAAAATAATTTAATTTCTGAAATATTTTTTTTCTTTTCGAATTTTAAGAATCCAAACCGGCCTAAGTATGTTGAAATCAAAGAGCTAATTTTTTATGCACGTTTTGATAGGTTGTACTTTTTTTACATGGTATACAAAAGTTATGGCCATTTGAATTTTTATAACATTTTTTGTAAATTATGTCGAAATTTATATTTGTTAATTTTTGTAACAATTAAATCACTTAATATAACTACAGTTCGAAGGATTTTATTTTTAGAATTTTTTATAACTTTTTGGCATGATTTTGAATCTAGAAAAGACGATCTTCAAAAGGATTTGTGCCCATTTTACTGTCATGACAGAACTTGAGAATTTTTTTTGCCCACTTTCTTTAGTCCGGGTTGGTAATACGAACCGGGACTAAAGGGATTGGCACCGGGGCACCCCTTTTAGTCCCGATTGATGATACGAATCGGGACTAAAGGTCCCGTTTGACCCGGGACTAAAGATTGCTGGCGTTCTAGCCGTTGGAACCGGGACTAATGCTCACATTAGTCCCGGGTCCAACTATAACCTGGATTAATGCTCCGAACTGGGATGGACGAATGACTCTTTTTCTACTAGTGAGAGAAATATTAAACGCTTCGAAATCCCGAAAGCCCATGCCACCCGCATGTTTCTGCATGCACATTTTCTCCCAAGATATGCGGTGAACCTTGAGTGTCGTCCATTTCTGCCCACCAAAAGTTCGAGGATATTGAGCTTAACTTTTTTGCACTACCTCTTATTAAACTTGAAATGACTCATGGGGTTTGAAGGGGTGGCTTGGAGCACTGATTTAACAAGGATTTCCTTTGCCTTATTTGACAGGCTTAGCCCCTTCCATCCACCGACTTTCTCCCCAGATCTTTCATTGATACACTGGAACCGCCCCTCCTTGAGCAGTGATTTAACAAGGTATTATTTTGCAATTTGATCTGCAGTAGCTCGAGATATTCCCTCATTGAGACCAAATTTTCTGCAGTGTTCAAGGAAGAAGTTGAAGGTTGGACAGAGCTCACTATGGAAGAATACAAGAGAGAACTCTACGGCCAGCCTGATTCAGAGGCCACTAAAGCAGGATGGGTACGCCCATTGGGAAAAGACCACTAATAGCTTCTACAACATGCTGAGTCAATCTGGGTTAAATATGATTGCCATTCCTAGTTTATTTTGCCTTGTTTTGAGGGCGAGTGTCCTCCGACCATCAAGCTAAAGACCTCCACTGCCTGCATCTGGGATGTCCACCTGAAGGAGGAAGATGGCAACATTTTCATGGATGTAGGATGGCCAGAGTTTTCCAACGCACATACTTTTAAGAAAGGACAGCTCCTGGTATTCAAGAAGCTTACCACCAGATCCTTGAAAGTAATTTTATGATAAACATTGCTGCGAGAAGGTGATCAGATGTGTAGGTTATCACCCATGACCCATCACTAGAGGAACAATATGAATCACAGTTGTATTAAGTTGGTGCCTGCTCGGCTTGGATCGCAACTGTTGTGTATAGAGGCGGTCTAAATATAACCCTCTCTTTGAAGTACTCAATCTTATAAATATGTGTGTGGCCTGATTATTTGAGTGTAGAATATGGTCTTACTTTTCTTTCTAATCATGGCCTTGCTACAACTATTGAATTTTAATGTCTACATGGCTGAATCTGCTAATTATTTTGGTCAATTGTCTATATACTGCTGAATCGGTCAGTTTGAAATGTTATTGAATATGTCAAGTATTGCTGAGTATGAAATGGGAATCTGCCGATATTTTTTACTTATTATGTACTGCTGAATCTTTTGAATGCTACCGAATCTGTCAAATGTTCTGTCATTGCTAATACTAAAATATTTTGTAGGGCTAAAAGAAGAATTTAATTCTCTTTACTACTATTGAATTTCAGCGTCTCTTTTGCTGAATCGGTCACTTTGAAATGCTGCTGAATCTGCTTTTCAATTTGAACTGGGAATCTTTCGATATTTTTCTATCTTATTTTGTACCGATGAATCTTTCAAATGCTACCAAATCTGTCAAAAGTTACGTAGTTGCTGCCTAGCTATTTGCCATATAGCTTTTGCCTTTCTGTCACCAGAATCGTTGGATGTGTTTTGGACAGAGATGGGAGAGGTAAAGGTACAACATGATTTGTCATCGGATTCATTACTTGTTTAGATCAAGTGCGGCAGATTGTCTTGCTTTTCTTTTAAAACCTAGCATTGTCACAATTATCTACTAGTAGATGAGTCTTGGGAATTTTGGGTTGCATATGGGGGTCACACAAGCAATGACGGAATGAGGTGGTATTCGCACAAAAGCAGACTTGATCATCAGTTTTCCTTGCTACAATAATCGAGTTTGTTCAGAGAACATGGCAAACTGATCGTGCGCCAAGGTTTTTTGACCTAGAACAAGAACTTATTCTCTGTGTACTTCTATTGAATTTCAGGCACGAAAGCTATTAAATATCTCAATTGTTATGTCCTTGCTATTATAAAAGCATTTTGTGGAACTAATACTGATATACATGTACTTGTTTAAATTAAGGGCAGTAGATAGTCTTGCTTTTATTTTAAAACATGGCCTTGTCACAACCTAGTTGAGCCTTGGAGATTTTCTGTTACATACAGGGGTCACAAAGGCAATGATGTGAGAATGTTGTACTCAAAGCAGACTTGATCATCAGTTTTGAATGCTCCAATGGTCGACTATGTTTGGAGAAAAGGGCAAATTGATCACGTGGTAAGGTTTTTAGAGCTAAAATAATAACTGGTTATCTCTGTACTGCTTATTTATTTTAGCTCTATTGCTTAATCGCTCACTTTAAAATGCTATAGAATTGGTCAACTACTACTGAATATGAATTCCAAATCTTTCGATAATTTTCTACTTTATTCTATTACTGCCGAATTTTAGATGAATATCTGCCAAAAAGAATTATCGTTCTTTCCCCCTCCCTCTCTGAGGTCTTTTTTTCAAATCCAGCCGAGTCACGGCACAATGCAATTTTTATATACCAGGAGAACAAATCTAAGCCCATTCGGCCCCTCTTTAGCCTAAAATATTTAAATTCGGCCTTTTTTCGAGGTTAGGGGACTACTGATCATAAGCCATGTAGAGCAGCCCATGTAGAATATCCAAACTCTTTTAATTCATCCTTTTGGGCATTGCCCCCCACCTCTCATTTTTTTTAAAACTCTGCATACCCATATTTTTAAGAAACTACTCCATTATGTGGCATTTTTGTGTAGAAACTACTGCATTATGTAGCAGTTGTTAGTTTAGCTGCCAGGAGCGCCACCTTATTATTTGATGGGAGGTAAACATGGTCATAGAAAGTCTTTTAAGGGATAAATTCGTAAGTTATAGTAGTACTATTTAACGATTATATTGTATTAACTGTTTCTTTCGCAGTGGCAAGACACGTAGTTTACCGCTGCTGAGGTTTCGAGTTTGAATCCTAGACCGTTTGTGTTATTATAGATTTAACTTTTTTGTACTTTGAGGCTGACATCTAGGACCCAGATAAACTACTGTTGCATTTAGCAATGTTGCCAAAGTCAGAACGGCGAACTCGACCCAAACAGTCCAACAATATACCACGTTTCTTTCAAATAGAGGCTGGTATGTGGAACCTAGCATAGACACGTTTTCTGCACAGGAAACGCTGACATCTGGGACCCAACTACATACCAAGGACAAAATAGTGGTCGTGACAATTTTTGTTATTATATATAAGGCTGACATGTGGGACCTAACAACGGAATATAGATTAATATTTTTTGTTCTCCAAGGGTGATATTTGGGACCAATCAAGGAGTATATAGTAATATTTTTGTTCTCTGAGGCTGACATCTGGGACCTAGATAAATTGCTGTTACATCTAGCACGGACTCGACCCGAAAATATAGTCTAACTATAAACACGTTTTTCAAATAGAGGCTGACATGTGGGACCCAGCATAGACACGTTTCCTGCACAAAGAAGACTGACATATGGAACCCAACATCGTATCAAGGTCAAAATAGTGGTCATAACAATTTCTATTATTATATACTAGCGCTGCCATGTAGGACCCAACAACGAAGTATAGATTAATTTTTTATTTAAAAATGGCTGATACCTGGGACACAGATAAACTGCTGCTGCATCTAGCAATATTACTAAGGTCAGAATGGCGGATTGGACCCGCAAAAACAGTCCAACATACACACGTTTCTTTCAAATGAAGGTTGATATCTGGGATCCAGCCTAGACACGTGTCATGCACAGAGAAGGCTGACATCTCGGACCCAACAACGGAGCAAGGTCAGAACAACGGAGACGGGCAAAAAGTCCATTATAGCACGTTTCATTTACAGACAGGCTGACATGTGGGACCCACCAGCGAGACCTTATACAGGTGTTGCATCGAGCAACATTGCCAAGTTCAAAACAGGGTGGCGCGAGCAAGAAAAAATGCTAACATGCACACCTTTCTTTAATAAGATGCTGACATGTGGGACCAAGCTGCTTGTACAAACGACAGATTCACCGAGCAACGCTATCAAGTTAACATGGAGACACGACCGAGGGAAAATATTCTATCATAGACACGTTTCTTCTAATGAGAGAATAACATGTGGGATCTAGCTACGTGATTAAATGGTAGATGTATCTAGAAGCGCAATCAAATTCAGAACATGATAGCGGGAGCAAAGGAAAAAAATTAATCGTACACACGGTTCTTATAATGAGAGGCTAGCATGTGGGACCTAGCAGCATGATTAACGGCAGATAGATCGAGCAACGTTATCGAGTTCAAATCAGGGAGGCACGAGCCAAAGAAAAAATCCATCATACACAGGTTTCTTCTAGTGTGAGTATGACATGTGTGTCCTAGCTGCGTGATTAAACTGTAGATGCATCTAGCAGCGCTATCAAGTTTGGAACAGGGTAGCGGGAGCGAAGAAAAAAATTCCATCATACACACGATTCTTCTAATGAGAGGCTGGCATATGGGACCCATCAGCGTGATTGACGGAAGATAGATCAAGCAACATTATCGAGTTCAAATTAGGGAGGCACGAGCCAAGGAAAAAATCCTTCATGCACACGTTTCTTCTAATGAGAGGATGACATGTGAGGCCCAGCTGCATGATTAAATTGTAGATGCATCTAGTAGCGCTATCAAGTTCGGAACAGGATAGCGAGATCGAAGGAAAAAATTACATCATACACATGATTCTTCTAAAGAGAGGCTGGCATGTGGGACCCAGCATTTTGATTAACGGCAGATAGATCGAGCAACATTATCGAGTTCAAATCAGGAAGGCATGAGCCAAGGAAAAAATTCCATCATACACATGATTCCTCTAATGTGAGGCAGACACGTGGGACCTAGGAGCCTGACTAAACGAAAGAGGTATCGAACAACTCTATCAAGTTCAAAACAGGAAAGGAAAAAATTCATCATACACACGATTCCTCTAATGAGAGGCAGGCATGTGGGACCCAATAGCCTGACTAAACGGAAGAGGCATAGAACAACATTATCGAGTTCAAATCAGGGAGGTGCAACCGAAAAGTTTGGTCCGCTAGAGTCACTGACGTCCGGGACCAACACTCAAAAAAAACTTTGGCGAGTAAACATATCGCGTGGAAGCAGAAATCTTACTTCTTCCACGCGCTTGTCGAGCTTCGTCCATATTTTTAGCGGTTTTGTTGTAGTAGAGGGGCGTGAAACCATTTTTTCCATTGGCCATGGTCGAGCCGAGAATTCCATCGCGAAAGACGTGCCTTCTACGACGATCGACGAGCCCAGTCATTGCGAAAGGAATTATTTCTTTTAGTGGGATCTCTACCGCCGGAACCATGGGGTGCTTGTGTTTCTCCTTTCCCTGCTTATGCTCCTTTGGTCGGAGAGAAGTCTGGGGAGGAGGGAGGTTTGCAAGATAGCCACAATAAATCGGTGGCTGCAGGTATCCTCCGTTTGCAAGATAGCCACAAGTTTGAGGCGTCCCCGTTCGGCCGTGGAGGCAAGGGGATTACCATGATGTTGTGGCGAGATGTACTCTGATTCGTCTCCTGGCAGGCCTTCGTGGCGAGGGGGAGCAAAGACGCAGCATGTCGCGTCTCTCTCCTGGATGGAGGTCATGTTCTGTGTGCTAGAGTCGATTGAAGAGGAGAAGCGGCGTGTTGTAACTGTCCCTAGCCTTCCATGGTGGCGAGGAGGGAGGTTGCGATGGTGCTGCTTCGGTTTGCTTCTGTCTTCATCGGCTTTTTCCCAGGAAGGTGTGGTTTCATAGCAGCTACCCTAACGGCGGCGCAGGCACGCCGCTGGACTGGTCGTCGTCGCCAATTTTGGGGGTCTATGGGGGAGCTCCTCTTTGGCGACCTTCGTCCACTACTTGTTCAATAAGCCTCCTTATGGGCTTCTTTCTGGGGCCGCTCATCTCCGCCTGCCTCCTCCCACCTGTGGCAGGAGTAGGGAATCGGACGGCGGGCCGGCTTTCTCCTCCGACAACGGTAAAGAGCTCCCTTCTCATACAAGGTGATGGTTGGAGATAACTTTTCCCCTCCTCATTTTACCTGTACATGGAAGTATTCTTGTTAGCCAAAACACAAATTCTTTCAGTCGGATGGAACCGACTACCCGATCAAGACGGATCAGCCGGCTAGGGCGACCTAACCGGACATTAAAGACAAACAGAGTACAAGATGACGCAGAGTACAGTACACAATACGCTCAGGACAGCGGACAAGACATGGAGAAGACCCAAACACTCGGCCCATACCGTGGACTTTGCCAATGATGGCTGTAAGAGTGTTCAGTAGGTGGTACTGTGCGCAACTACCCTCACGGCGGCCACTGTAGCCCACGATGGCGGCATGGCTGTCGCTATGGATACACGCCCACCATACCTGATACTGTAGATGACGTAGCCGGCTGGGGCCCGCCTATGGGACCTTCCAGTCGGCCATGTCGTTGCCCATGCCGCCTCGGCCTATATAAGGGGCGGCAGGGGAAACACGACAAGGGTCGGTTACCCCTTCTTCTAGCTAGGGACAGATACAGCTCGAGGAGCCATTGTAGCCCTGTGTGTTCATCCAGATAGTCAGATCGGCAGGAGTAGGGGTGTTACCTCACCACGAGGGTCCCAAACCTGGGTACTTTTTGTGTCCCCTACGCATGCTTGTGCCCAATCCCGCCTGCGAACGCTGTCGCTCGCTTCCCTGCTCGCTCCCGCACCATGAACTAGCCTGCTCAGGCATGGCACTAGCCTGCTCAGTCACTATCGTTTCCATAACAACGACAGTGAAGTAGTGTCTTGCTCAAGTACCTCCGTAAGTAAGAGTTGAAAATCTTCATATTAAACGGGGCGGCCTCTTGCCACACTTCCTTTGTCGCAGTCTCCCACTCCGTAACATAAGCTTGAACCCGCTGCAGCCATTGAGCCACGCTTCTGTTATTTCCCTTCCGTGTGAACCTATAATTCAAGTGTGTTAGAAAAGCATTCCAATAGTATTTGAAGTGGAAAAAATCTAAAATTATATATATTAATTTATGTGTGGAAGAAATCTGGAAGGGGAACATCTGCACGAGGGGGATCGACCAACTAGCGGAGACCGAACTGTCTCATCACCATCTGTCGAGATATGTCCTCCACATGGAAATCAAAGATGATCTTCGATTTCGCCAGCCAGTATGCATCATCTCTCATGCACAAAGTAGAAATCACGGCCTCATATCTAGCATGTCTCACTAAGTTGGTGTATGGAATCCAAACCACCGCATCCGCTCTCACCACGTCGAACTGCTCGCTGAAAGAAGGGTAACGATTTTTCACTTCCCACCGCAAAGCAACGATGCGCACCAAATATTTTTAGTTTTATCCTTACTCTACCAGAACTAGTGCATAATCTTATAACCTTACACATACCTTGCGTCACGTACAGTAAGTAGCGAAAGTAGGCATGTCAACGCCCTCGGTGTCAAGCAGCATGTCAGAGGTGTCGGTAACGGTTCCTACTATGTTAAGAGCTACATCTGGGCGACCAATAGGAAACCTCTTCCGTGACAATAGCTGCAGCAATAGTCGCGATCCAAGCAAAGCTGACTTAGGCACGGTGAGCTGGCAAGCATTGCACATACCTCGGTACGTAGCTGCTAGGATAGCAGAACCCCAGCTCCTTTGTGTGATGTCTCGTTGGCGGAAACGTTGGGCCATATCCTAGGTCCAATTGGGCGGTGTCTCCAAAGGGCCCATTGGCTCGCCGGTAGTCCCAGAAAGAATGACACATCCTGAAGCGTAGGAGCCATCTCTCTCCAACGAAAGTGGAACATGTGCCTCTCGTGTCTCTATAGATCCACTAAGCAGGTGAGTAACGAGTGGTATGGAATAAACCTGGTAGTTTGAAAGCCGTACTGCTTGCCATCTAGTATTTTTGTACGAGTGGCCTCAATCAAAACGCGCGAATGGTAAAATGCCAGCCCATATTAATTCACAATAAAAATAATTAAATCGTAAGATGCTAAGCGCTACAAGAAAATAAAGCCTATAAATATACATCTAATACAACGTGCCAAAATTCTAACGGCTAACAGACAACATCCTTCATTGCCTATAATAATTCGCAGTAAAAAAAATAAAACGTAAGATGCTAAACGCCATGAGAAAATTCAGCCTATAAATATACATCTAATCCTACACGCCAAAATTCTAACAGCTAACATACAAAAAAAAGTAAATTGTAAGATGCTAAGCGCCACGAGAAAATACACCCTATAAATATACATCTAATTCAACGTGCCAAAATTCTAACAGCTAACAAACAACATTCCATAGAGCCCATAATAATTCACAATAAACTATAATTAGCCATAAATTATGGTATACCATTGAAGCGTGCGAAGCCCGGTAGTGTACCACGCAGCTCAGCTATGGATCAAACAATAGCCTCCCCATTGACATTGCTCACCAAGAACATCACCAACTTCCCTCCACAAAAACACCACAAATCACTTCTCCAGTCTATCCCATCAGTAGATCGGGGTTCCCCTTACTTCCTACTGCAATTTAGCACAAGATTTGGTAAAAAAATGGAGCTGAATCGAGCTGATAGGTGTGGGTGCAAATGGAGGGAGCTAGAGGAAGAAGGGAAGAGAGAGTGCTAGGGGAGCCGGGGCGGGTCCCAGGGTGTCGCCTGCACCAAAAGGCCCTGTTGGCCGGTTCCCTTGGGGCGTTGTCCCTCTGTTTGCCGACAGACCGCGCGACGGGCCCGCGAAGCCACCTTTTGGTGCCGCCAGAGCTGAGAGCGCACTACGGGGCCCGCGGAGGCACCTTTTGGTGCCGCTGAAGCTAATAGGGGCCTTTTGGTCCCGCCCGAGCTGAAAGGTTCCAGTCAGTCCACGCGGCACCGAGCAAGTGCTAGTTCTGAAAATGTGTAGTTTTGTGTATTATTTTCAAAATTGATTAAAAATTGTGTTATTTTAAAAAAATAGCAAAGAACACCACCTTGCAAACCATCATATTTGTTATGCTTGCAGGTCGCCATTGCTATTTGTGGTGCTTGACATTTTTTGCTTATTTTTCAAGATCACCGATGGTGCACATGAAAGAAATGAATATCTTCCAAAAACACAATGGACTTATTCCTTCTGTGCCAACCTTCCGGTTGTAAAAATGAAAGATATTGGCTGGTTGCCAAATGAAATGTATTTTATCTAAGCAACAGTTCTTTGCACAATGTATCTCAGTATTAGTTGCAAAAGATCAAAGTCAAATGAGGACACACTATGTGAACTCATGATATATATATATATATAGAGAGAGAAACCCTATTTTACCCCCAGGGTGCAGAATAGTTATTTTGTGGGTGGTAAAAAACTTCATTCAGAAATTATCCGTATCATGTATTTACTTTTGAATAATATATTGAGTACCTCGTAAATTCACATTTATAATTAACCTGTGGTTGCTATATTATGCTAGTGCTTTTTTCTATACACGAGAGTTTGGCTGCACTATTATAACATAATAAAATAAAAATATTGAGCCACAAAAAAGGAGAACATGGTAGAATCTCCCCTCCCAAACATAGAACTGCCTCCTGCACATACACACATGCACCACAGCAGCCCTTGGGTCGCCATCTTGATTTTTTCTGTCGTCCTAATAGAGATCGATCGCTTCATCACACACCAAATCCCACCATGATAAAAAGAGCTCACATTTCCAAATGACCGCAAATCAGTGCTCTGTCCAAAAACAAAACCCTAGAACGGCGTCGCCGCTTGACCACCATAGAATTGTTGCCCTGACCTCAATAGAAATGTTGCCACCACGCCGCCCTTATAGGAAGCTTCGGACGACTAAGGTCGCTGTGGTGGGCAGACGCCCTGAATCTCCCTGGCCACGGAAATTCTTGATGAAATCCTTAGTCGCCTTGGCCTACGCGACGCCATACGCACATAAATGCTCTCCCGCAACTGGTGACACCGATGGGAGGCTCTCCCATCCCTTGACCTCTATTTCCCGAGCACCAAAGGCGACAAGAGTGCATCAAAGGGGTTGAGCGCTCTCGATGGCATCCTCTTTCTCTACCCTGGCCGTGTCTGACGCTTCTATGCAAGACGACTTAACAAGATCTACGCAGGTCGCATCCACGACTGGCTCTTCATCCTCTCCTGTCGGGGTGTCGAACTCTCGATCTCATCCCCAACTTCATCGATGAAAAGTTTTCCCTCCCCTCCTACATATTCTCCTATGGTCGGCTCACCTCCCTCACTCTCCGCAATTGCGCCATCCCGCCCCTACCCTCGGGCTTCGAGGGCTTTGTGGAGCTCAGGAATCTAGATCTCATCCACGTCCAGTTACAAGAGAGCAGGGTGAGGACCAACTAGAAAAGATAATTACGACATATCCATCACTCGAGGCCTTGACACTTTGGGATGTGGATATCCCAAGTGAATTCACATGGTGGCTGATTCAGGCACCCAATCTCCGGCGTGTCAAAAAAATTTCGACGCGGCATTTTGGATGGAACTTTGGGAGTTTCTATATCTGAAGTATGCTTTCATGGATATATGGAATTATTTAGGGAACCGTAATTTCTCCAAATTTCTCAATAATTCGGCGAGCATTACTAAGCTTATGATATATAATTGGCATTCATAGGTAAACTTGATGCTCACTATTCATTTATAGCTTCCTATTAATGGATATTTAGGCTCATTTTGAAACTTGTAGGTTTAATTTAATTTCCTTACATACAACATTGATGTGTAGGGTATGTAAAGATTGTTTCTTATCTTGATTGTGCCTCATTTTCCTAGTGTATCCTCTCGGCGGACCTTCTCGGTCTCATCTCTTTGTTAATTATGGCGAAGTACTTGATCTGCTGGTACAGTAAAGATGTAAATTATAAGTGGTGTTGGATCCTAAACCCTAAAATTCAACTAAATTTGAAAACCTTGTTGTTTGAAATATAACTTATAAATTAATTCCTAGTGATGTTCGTTGCATCACCCACAACCACGTTGCATCACCCACAACCACCGATTTCGATTTTGTAATCTTCGTCTTTTGTACCATTTTATACATCACGGAAAAATGTAATATGTCAGAACACAGAGATATCATATTCTGGTATAAGATAAGAACATTCTAACATTGTTTGGTTGCACTATTATAACATAAAGAAATAAAAATATTGAGCCACAAAAAAGGAAAAATGGTAGAATATCCCGTCCCAAACATAGAAATGCCTTGCGCACATAAACACACGCACCACAGCAGCCCTCAGTTCGCCATCTTGATTTTTTATGTCGTCCAAATAGAGATCGCTTCATCATGCACCAAATCCCACCACGATAAAAAGAGCGCACATTTCAAATCACCGCAAAGCGGTGCTCTGCCCAAAAACAAAACCCTAGAACGGAACCGCCGCTTCACCACCATATAGAAATGTTTCGGTGACCACAATAAAAATGTCGCCACCACGCCACCCTTACAGGAAGCATCAGAGGACCGAGGTCCTTGTGGCAGAGGCAGACGCCTTGATCTCCCTGCCCATGGAAATTCTCGATGAAATCCTCAGTTGCCTTGGCCTATGCGACATCATATGCACGTCGATGCTCTGCTGCAACTGGAAACACCGATGGAGGCTCTCCCATCCCTTGAACTGTAATTACCGAGCACCACAGGCGACAAGGGTGCATCAAAGGGGTTGAGCACCATCGATGGCATCCTCCTTCGCTACCCTGGCCATGTCTGACGCTTCTATGCAAGACGACTTGACAAGATCTATGCAGGCCTCATCCACGACTGGCTCTTCATCCTCTCCCACCGGGGTGTCAAACTCTCGACCTCATCCCAACTTCAGCAACGAAAAGTTTGCCCTCACCTCCCTCACTCTCCGCAATTCCACCATCCCACCCCTACCCTCAGTCTTTGATGGCTCTGTGGAGCTCAGGAATCTACATCTCATCCATATCCAGTTACAAGAGAACGGGGGTGAGGATCAAATAGAAAAGATAATTACAACATCTCCATCACTCGAGGCCTTGACACTTTGGGATGTGGATATCCTAGGTGAATTCATAGAGTGGCTGATTCATGCGCCTAATCTCTGGCGTGTCAAAATTGTTTTGCCACAGCATTTTGGATGGAACTTTGGGGGGTTTCCGTATCTGGATTCTGCTTTAATTGATATATAGAATTATTTCGAGAACAGTCATTTCTCCAAATTTCTCACTAATTGCGTGAGCATTGCTAAGATTGTGATATATACTTGTCATTCACGGGTAAACTTGATGCTCACTATTCATTTACAGCTTCCTACTAATGGATATGTAGGCTCAGTTTGAAACGTGTAGGTTTAATTTAATATTGGGACGGAGGGATTTTCTTTCTTTTATTTCATCCATATTTATTGCATTCTAAAAAATGTGTAGAATTCAACCTTCAATTAAAAACTAGTTTGAATTATTTAAATAGAACACTAATTTGGAATCCAACTTGCTCAACTCAATCATGAAATAAATCAACAAAGGTCATGACAAAATTTACCACACTCGACGCAATAACCTATCTCTATTCCTTATGATAAGCAAAAGCTTGATCACTTTCTATTTTATGCAACCAGACCTTTAAGGGTGTCATGGTCCAAATATTACCATAATAATACGGAAAATCTAGATAGCGACCGGTCTGAAAAATTTTGAACCTGGCGGACCCGTGTGTATGATGCATTATCTGGTGCCCGCATGCAGTAAACAACAACCGAATCTCAGTTAAGTAGCAAATCAAAAATTGAAAATATTTTCTAGACCAAACCATTTGTCCGATTTAGGATCCGTTTTTACCGTTGGACTAATCGCGATGAGATCTTCGGAACTAGATCCCATGTTGATATGTTTCGATGAAGAAAATTTGGACCAAAAAGTTATCAAGCCTTAACACATGAGTTATCCATATCATAGCATGTAAGTTATCCACCTGAAACATATAAGTTATCCAACATATAAACGGGTCGGATCGAGACGTTCTCGTATTTTTTATGTGGGTAACTTTTATATCTTTTTCACCTCATGAAACCTCGATTGCCCATGTATTTCAGTATAATTAATTAAACGTAAGCTACAAACTAGTTTAATAGGGACGCGGTAGTATAGGTGTTAGGGTACCGAGAATTCTTGTCAGGGCATCGACGAGTGGTGAAGGTTTGGTACCCTAACACCCTTCGAGACTTCGTCACCCGTACGCCGCGGTAGCGACCAGATGGCGACGAGAGATAAAGGTAAATTTGCTCTTAGACTGGTCAGAGAAATTCAAAACCTAGCGGACGGAATAAAGTGCACTGCCATACGCTGGTGTACTAAAAGACAAATCAAATCAGAGCCAGCTATAGTGTGAACTCTTGATGTCAGCCATCTTAGAATCATATCGAAAATTTAAAATATCATGTAGATCAATCCGTTTATTCAATTTAAGATCCGTTTTCACCGTTGCACTAGTCGCGACGAAATCTTTAAAAAAAATCTCATATTGATATGTTTCGAGAAAAAATATTTGGACCAAAAGGTTATCCACTCTAAACACGTGAGTTATCCATATCATAATATATAAGTTATCCACCCAGTAATACATAAGTTACCCACCATATAAACATATTGGATAGAGGCGTTCTCGCATATGCGGTGGACTAGTTGTTAGGATACCGAGACTTTATTGCCATAAACGTGTTAGCATCGACGAGCGATTAGGGCTCGGTATCCTAAAATCCTTCGAGGCTTCGTCACTCGTCCACTACAGTAGTGATGACGGATGTCGACAAAGTCGAGTCGCTAGATTACAGGTTATGTGTGGTAGATGGGCTATGCAAAAGAAGCTTAAATTTAGTTCCTTTAAAAAATATATGTTTGATGTTTGGCGCGGTAGCCTTTCGAGGTTGAGTAGTCCGTACGTTGCGAGAGCGACGGACGACAAGACCGTGTCGTTAGAAAAACATTTTATATTCTATCTATGAATAAAATTTTGTAGTGGTGGATAAAACAAAAAAGTTACTCATCTCTAATACATGATCTCTGGGTAAATTTTATAGTGGGTGGATAACTTAAGTGCTGAAATCCGAATAACTCGTGTGTTACGGGTGGATAACTTTTGGTCCAAAAAAATGTTGTCAGAATTTAACAACATGGGATCTAGTTTCGAAGATCTCGTCGCGACTAGTTTAATGGTAAAAACGGATCTTTATTCGGACAAACGGTTTGACCTAAAAAACATTTTGAATTTACGCATGTGAATTGAGCTGGCTAATCAAAAATCTTGTATTAGGCAACTTAAGAATCGCTAGGCTTTCATGGTACGGCTTTAGTCAAAACGTTCTGCCTCTGTCCGATCCGCCAGGTTTGTAATTTTATAGAACGATCGTTACGTAGCAGTGTCCTAATAATATTAATTAATTAATTAAGGACTTTGCTACCTAGCAACCGTCCTATGAATTATAAAACCAGGCGAACGCGACACCAGCCAGCTGTACGGTAATTCGATTAGCCAGCTGAATTCAAAATAAAAATTCAAAATGTTTTCTAGGTCAAACAGTTTGTTCGAATTAAGATCCGTTTTCACTGTTAGGCTAGTCGTGACGAGATCTTCGAAACTAGATCCCATGTTGATATGTTCTGACAACTTTTTTTAAAACAAAAAGTTATCCACCTATAACGCACGAGTTATCCGGACTTCAACATATAAGTTATCCACCTAATAATATGTAAGTTATCCACTACTACAAAATTTACCCATAGTCACATGTTATGGATACGTAATTTTCTTATTTATCCATAAGTTATCCAGGATTCAGTATGTAAGTTATCCACCCAATAACATATTATTTATCCACCATTATAAAAATTTACCTACGAACATAATATAAAATGTTATTCTAACTGCTCGGCCTCGTTGCTCGTCGCCGCTCTCCTAGCGTACGGACTACTCATTCTCGAAAAGCCATAATTTCATTAAGAAAACTAAATTTAAGTTTTTTTGCATACAATATAAATAAATGGGGTCTTATGCCCTAACCATCCACCACAGTAAACTGTAGTGAACAACGTGACGTTCAACCATTAGTCTAGCGGCTCAACTTCGTCGTCCGTCGGCGCTACCAAGGGATGACGAAGCCTAGAAGGGTTTTAGGGTACCGAGACATCGTCACTCATCGAGGCTAACACAATAAAGTCTCAGTACCCTAACAACTAGGCTATCACGCTCCAATTAAACTTGCTTAACATGTATGCGAGAACGTCTATATCCAACATGTTTATATGCTGGATAATTTATATATTATAGGATGGATAACATACATATTATGACATGGATAACTCATGTGTTAAGGGTGTGTAACTTTTTGGTCCAAAAAAATTTTCATCGAAACATATCAATATGGGATCTAGTTTTAAAGATCTCGTCGCGACTAGTCCAACAGTGAAAACGGATCCTAAATCAGACAAACGGTTTGATCTAAAAGTCATTTTATGTTTTTATTTAATTCTAAGCTAGTTCTGATCAGTTTTGTCATTTAGCGAATGTGCACACTCTGGGGCTGTGCGGGATGGACTGCAAAAGTCAGTCCGCCAAAATTGATCATCTGCGGACCGTTTTAGGAATAGATTTGCCGTTCATTAAATGGTTAAACTAACTAGTTCACAACGATGGAAGGTGAAGAAAGGGGTGACTATGGTGAAAACTCAAAAGAGGGATTAATGCGTCCATGTTTAATCTCACTCTTGCTGCTGCTCGGGGTCCACATCATTTTTAAAGGATTGAGCAGGGCGCAGTTCATCATCTTTCACATCCGAGAGGCCTACCTTACTCCGTTGTGCACAAGAAAGTGTCACAAGTGAAGATAGGTCGGCCGTTCCCTATTGGTCTCCCACCGCCTACGTCGCTAGGCCTTCTGTTCTAGGCCTACTGATGGCCTCAGACCCGCCACTAGCTCGCAGCTTCTTTGCCTGCTTCTTTTGCAAGGACTCGCGATGGATCTTGATATGTTTCAGGCACACAACATAGCCGGGTATGCTAGCTCGCCGCAAAACTACCCCAGACCGCTGGTACGGTTGGACCTCCAGACTTCCGGTAGAACCTGTGGGTCACTTTCCACCTCCGACACTCCAGAACAACACATAATAATGGTGGCGCATAGCAAATACAATCAACAACTTATGCATACAAAATATTATGAAAAAAATATTTATAGTTGATATTAACCTAGATGTATTATCATAATATAATATAGTATCATATCAATGTAAAAAATCTAAGAAACACATGCACAAGCATAGTGATTCAGTGGAGAGCTCAACACAGAGAAGAGGAGAGAGGTGGGAGAGCTATATTCGATGATGTGGTCGGATGTGGGTATGTTTGTTGGAGATTGAACATTTTCTCCAATAGTACAATACTAGGTAAGGTTTTCATAATTAAAAGAGGAATGCAGTGTTTACATCAATGTGTCTAGAATGTTTCTGCAAGATAATGATATATGCAGTGCCAACATTATCTCTGCACAAAAATCATGCTACTTAAGAAAAAAGTGAAATGAAAGTTCTAGTATATGTTTCCATTTGGGTTTAATCTTTATCCACATGATCGAGATAAGTAATGCAATAGAAACTCGGTGCAAAAAATGTGTATAAACCACACGTCACAAGCATGCGGATACACTGGAAGACACAAGTGTTTAATCATATTACTGGGTAGGGGATCAAATGTTTTCTCCACTTAAATTTTTGTTGCATGAAATTTCTGAAAATTGGGTCGCTTAAAAATACATATTAGCCTAAGGTCGAATTCTTGAAAATGATGCAGCGATTAGACAGCTATTATATAAGTTTGTGCAACTTTGCTGTAATATTTAGCTCATACAATGTATATTAAGTGAGGTAAGACGAGGAAATTTAGATGTTGATCCAAATTTATATGGGAAAATGGGACATAATGAACTGAACTTTAAATATACGAGGGGACAGAAAACGGAGACCAAATAGGCTTATACATATATAACCTCATGATCCTGACACGCAAGTAAACAAAACGCTCATATATCTGACCAGATCCTTCTTGCGGCACCAGAACCGTACCATCATCCGCGACAAGGCGTCTATAAGAGCATCGTCTAGCAAAGCACTAGAAACGTAACAACAAGCCTCGCGCTCAACAGACCCTTCACCTGAGACATGACTGGCCTGAGGAAGGCTATCCTGGGCACTGCCTTGCATGGCACTATACCCCTGCACATCCAGACGCATGCTATAACAGTGTACGAACAACGCCCGTAGCTGCTCTCCATACCCTGTCTCAGATTTGCCGGATTCACCCACCTTAACAACCACCTGGCTCGGAAATGTTAAAATGCGCCGAGTGCGAGCATAGCTGCCGCCTCAGCTGGCACGTGATCGACCATGCAAAAAGGGCTAGGAATCTGCTCAACTGTCTAGTGCAGGCGTAGATCAAGTGCAACAAATATATTTCCTAGAATTTTTCGGAACTTCAAAATGTCAATTTTCAGAAAAATCAATCAGAGGGCTCCATGGAACTATCCTCCAAATTGATGCATTTCTAGTGCTGCACCATATTTTATATCCAGCTATATGTCGAGAGCTTACTAGGATATGTTAAGAGGGTGGAGTGTCACCAAAGAAGTTCCCGTTGTGTTTATATACATAGGAGTTTAGAATTGCTATCTATCTAGATATCAGGAAGGTACATATAACCCCATGACATCCACGACACCTGAACCATCGCCTACCAACAATTGTATATACACATCGTAACCATGAGTATCAAAGTTGTTGCCCTAACACTGATGCGGATGGCCTCACTATGGAATCAAGGTAATGAGCGTATTTCCGATATCGGGCATAGATTTTTTTTGTTGCTTTCACTACAGGAAAGAACTAAAGCGCCGACGGCCAAAGGTCGGGGCCGTCGGCGTAGCTGCCTTCCCTGGCCAGCCGGCCAGCCCGGCCGTTGGCGTAGATACGGCCATCGGCGTAGATGACGGTGCCGAGGGTAGCCCTCGGCGTAGTGTGGCCATCGGTGTAGTAGCGAGGTCTGTGCCGACGGTGGCCCTCGGCGTAGATATAGCCCTCGGCGTAGCCCCAGTTCAGACACGACGACGGAAACGGCGTTAGGCAGCCAAGCTGTGCCGACGGCCTGGCCGTCGACACAACTCTTTGAAAAGTTTTGTTTGGTCTGTGCCGACGGCTAGGCCGTCGGCATAGGCCTCCAGATTTTTTTCCTTTTTCATTATTTTTTGAAAAATCATAACTAAATCATTCTAATTCAGAAAAATACAAATAATATATCAAAATTTGCAGAAAAATAAAATCTATCTAACTACACTCAAATATTACACATTTATAAGCAAAAATTAAGTAAAATATAAAACATTATATATAGTTTAAAACAGGCATTATAAATTTAAAAATGATCCAAACAATGTGAAACCTTTGCGTGGTGTCATATTATGTGACATAGTTAGAAGGAAAAATATCAAACTTGGTATATTGATTATGTCTCAAAAAAACCTTCACAAAATGACCTATCTCGTTCGAGGTTTCTTGGCTTCGGGTCAAATAACCAATGTTATGGCTAGAATAAAGGCATAGTTTGTGATAATATGTCGATATTGTGCATAACTGTGCATCATGTGATGGCGAACAATGTTTTAGGAGGAAGTTTCCCTTTTCGTCGCACCAAAACGCTGTTTTCCATTTTCCGAGTGCAAAAATCATTTTTAGGTTCAAAATATATTGTTTCATCATAGATCCACTTCAAGTTTAGCGAGTCTCAGTCCCGAGCTAAGAATCTTCATGCCCGCCCTTCGACAAAGTATAACGATGGTTTAAAACGGGAATTATAAATTCAAAAATGATCCAAACAATACGAAACCTTTGCGTGGTATCATATTATGTGACATAGTTAGAAAGAAAAATATCAAACTTGGTATATTGATTATGTCTCAAAAAATCTCGTTCGAGGTTTCTTGGCTTTCGGGTCAAATGACCAATGTTATGGCTAGAATAAAGGCATAGTTTGTGATAATATGTCGGTATTGTGCATAACTGTGCATCATGTGATGGCGAACAATGTTTCAGGAGGAAGTTTTCCTTTTCGTCGCACCAAAAAGCCGTTTTCCATTTTCCGAGTGCAAAGAACGGGCGGTTTTGTGAAGGAACCACCAAATGGCTAATTCAAAATGCTACCGTCACATTTTTGAAAAATACTAGACCACCTTACATGGACAATGTCATAACAGGGGGATCTCAAACATTTCCGTCTATCCCTGGTGAAAAAGACAAATTCCTGCCGAATCGGTAGGAAGTGGGTCAGATATGAACTATAGGTACATGATCGGATGCTCATGATTATTTACAAAAATCATTTTTACGTTCAAAATATATTGTTTCATCATAGATCCACTTCAAGTTTAGCGAGTCTCAGTCCCGAGCTAAGAATCTTCATGCCCGCCCTTCGACAAAGTATAACGATGGTTTAAAACGGGCATTATAAATTCAAAAACGATCCAAACAATGCAAAACCTTTGCATGGTGTCATATTATGTGACATAGTTAGAAGGGAAAATATCAAACTTGTTATATTGATTATGTCTCAAAAAAACCTTCACAAAATGACCTATCTCGTTCGAGGTTTCTTGGCTTTCGGGTCAAATGACCAATGTTATAGCTAGAACGAAGGCATAGTTTGTAATAATGTGTCGGTATTGTGCATAACTGTGCATCATGGGATGTCGAACAATGTTTCAGGAGGAAGTTTTCCTTTTCGTGGCACCAAAACGCCGTTTTCCATTTTCCGAGTGCAAAAAACGGACGGTTTTGTGAAGCAACCACCAAACGGCTAATTCAAAATGCTACCGTCACATTTTTCAAAAATACTAGACCACCTTTCATGGATAATATCAAAACAAGGGGATCTCAAACATTTCTGTCTATCCCTGGTGAAAAAGACAAATTCCTGCCGAATCGGTAGGAAGTGGGTCAGATATGAACTACAGGTACATGATCGGATGCTCATGATTTTTTACAAAAACCATTTTTAGGTTCAAATTATGTTGTTTCATCATAGATCCACTTCAAGTTTTGCGAGTCTCAGCCCCGAGCTAAGAATCTTCATGCCCACCCTTCGACAAAGTATAACGATGGTTTAAAATGGGCATTATAAATTCAAAAATGATCCAAACAATGCGAAACCTTCGCGTGATGTCATATTTTGTGACATATTTAGAAGGAAAAATATCAAACCTGGTATATTGATTATTTCTCAAAAAACCTTCACAAAATGACATATCTCGTTCGAGGTTTTTGGCTTTCGGGTCAAATGACCAATGTTATGGCTAGAATGAAGGCATAGTTTGTGATAATGTGTCGGTATTATGCATAACTGTGCACCATGGGATGGCGAACAATGTTTCAGGAGGAAGTTTTCCTTTTCGTCGCACCAAAAAGCCGTTTTCCATTTTTCCAGTGCAAAAAACGGACGGTTTTGTGAAGCAACCACCAAATGGCTAATTCAAAATTCTACCGTCACATTTTTCAAAAATACTATACCACCTTACATGGATAATGTCATAACAGGGGGATCTCAAACATTTCCGTCTATCCTTGGTGAAAAAGACAAATTCCTGCTGAATTAGTAGGAAGTGTGTCAGATATGAACTACAGGTACATGATCGGATGCTCATGATTTTTTATAAAAATCATTTTTAGGTTCAAAATATGTTGTTTCATCAAAGATCCACTTCAAGTTTAGCGAGTCTCAGCCCCGAGCTAAGAATTTTTATGCGTGCCGTTTTAAACGGGCAAATGAAATTACGATAAGAATTACGACATAGTTTGTGATAAGTTGATATTGATATCATATTTGGATTCCTCTCATTTTTATTATCAATTTAGACATATTATTTGCCGAATTCCGATTTACTGATTTAAAGATATTAGTTATTAAATATTAAATAAAAATACAAAATAAAATAAAATAAAATAAAATAATTATATTTTTGTTTGAATTCAATAATTTTTTTACTCATTGTTGTTAACTTAAATGATTGCTTGTGATTTCAAAAAATACAACCATGTGACATGATGATATAAGAGTTAATAGGATTGATATCATAGTAATAACAACAATGTGTAAATTGCTTTGCGGAAAGAGATTCTGAAGGAACGAGGAAGTTAAGCGTGCTAGAGCTGGAGTAGTGCTAGGATGGATGACCGACTGGGAACTTTGACTAAGACTGCAATTTAATCAATTATTAACTATAAATAGTGTTAAAAATGATCAAAGCGAGATTAATGAGTCAAACAATTCAAAGACAAAAAAAATTAACATTTTTTTTTAAAAAAATATATTTTAAACTATGCCGATGGCCAGGCCGTCGGCGTAGCTCCCTTCCTGTGCCGACGGCTTGGCCGTCGGCGTAGCTCCAGGCTGGGCCGTTATCGGAGACGGCCGTTGCCTGACACGCGGGGCCCGCTAGAAGACGCTGTGCCGAGAGGGAGAGGCTGTGCCGACGGCCACTGTTGGCACAGCTCTTTGAAATTTTTTGTTTGGTCTGTGCCGACGGCTAGGCCGTCGGCATAGGCCTCCAGATTTTTTTCCTTTTTCATTATTTTTTGAAAAATAATAACTAAATTATTCTAATTCAAAAAAATACAAATAATATATCTAAATTTGCAGAAAAATAAAATCTATCTACACTCAAATATTACACATTTATAAACAAAAATTAAGTAAAATATAAAACATTATATATAGTTTAAAACGGGCATTATAAATTCAAAAACGATCCAAACAATGTGAAACCTTTGCATGGTGTCATATTATGTGACATAGTTAGAAGGAAAAATATCAAACTTGGTATATTGATTATGTCTCAACAAAACCTTCACAAAATGACCTATCTCGTTCGAGGTTTCTTGGCTTTCGGGTCAAATGACCAATGTTATGGCTAGAATAAAGGCATAGTTTGTGATAATATGTTGATATTGTGCATAGCTGTGCATCATGTGATGGCGAACAATGTTTCAGGAGGAAGTTTTACTTTTTGTCGCACCAAAAAGCCGTTTTCCATTTTCCGATTGCAAAAAACGGATGATTTTGTGAAGCAACCACCAAATGGCTAATTCAAAATGCTACCGTCACATTTTTCAAAAATACTAGACCACCTTACATGGATAATGTCATAACAGGGGGATCTCAAACATTTCTGTCTATCCCTGGTGAAAAAGACAAATTTCTGTCGAATCGGTAGGAAGTGGGTCAGATATGAACTACAGGTACATGATCGGATGCTCATGATTATTTACAAAAATCATTTTTAGGTTCAAAACATATTGTTTCATCATAGATCCACTTCAATTTTAGCGAGTCTTAGTCCCGAGCTAAGAATCTTCATGCCCGTCCTTTGACAAAGTATAACGATGGTTTAAAACGGGCATTATAAATTCAAAAACGATCCAAACAATGCAAATCCTTTGCGTGGTGTCATATTATGTGACATAGTTAGAAGGAAAAATATCAAACTTGGTATATTGATTATGTCTCAAAAAAACCTTCACAAAATGACATATCTCGTTCGAGGTTTTTGGCTTTCGGGTCAAATGACCAATGTTATGGCTAGAATGAAGGCATAGTTTGTGATAATGTGTCGGTATTATGCATAACTGTGCACCATGGGATGGCGAACAATGTTTCAGGAGGAAGTTTTCCTTTTTGTCGCACCAAAAAGCCGTTTTCCATTTTCCGAGTGCAAAAAACGGACGGTTTTGTGAAGCAACCACCAAATGGCTAATTCAAAATGCTACCGTCACATTTTTCAAAAATACTATACCACCTCACATCGATAATGTCATAACAGGAGGATCTCAAACATTTCCGTCTATCCTTGGTGAAAATGACAAATTCCTGCCGAATTAGTAGGAAGTGTGTCAGATATGAACTACAGGTACATGATCGGATGCTCATGATTTTTTATAAAAATCATTTTTAGGTTCAAAATATGTTGTTTCATCAAAGATCCACTTCAAGTTTAGCGAGTCTCAGCCCCGAGCTAAGAATTTTTATGCGTGCCGTTTTAAACGGGCAAATAAAATTACGATAAGAATTACGACATAGTTTGTGATAAGTTGATATTGATATCATATTTGGATTCCTCTCATTTTTATTATCAATTTAGACATATTATTTGCCGAATTCCGATTTACATATTTAAAGATATTAGTTATTACATATTAAATAAAAATACAAAATAAAATAAAATAAAATAAAATAATTATATTTTTGTTTGAATTCAATAATTTTTTTACTCATTGTTGTTTACTTAAATGATTGCTTGTGATTTCAAAAAATACAACCATGTGACATGATGATATAAGAGTTAATAGGATTGATATCATAGTAATAACAACAATGTGTAAATTGCTTTGCGGAAAGAGATTCTGAAGGAACGAGGAAGTTAAGCGTGCTAGAGCTGGAGTAGTGCTAGGATGGATGACCGACTGGGAACTTTGACTAAGACTGCAATTTAATCAATTATTAACTATAAATAGTGTTAAAAATGATCAAAGCGAGATTAATGTGTCAAACAATTCAAAGACAAAAAAAATAACTTTTTTTAAAAAAAATAAAAATATATTTTAAGCTATGCCGATGGCCAGGCCGTCGGCGTAGCTCCCTTCCTGTGCCGACGGCTTAGCCGTCGGCGTAGCTCTAGGCTGGGCCGTTATCGGAGACGGCCGTTGCCTGACACGCGGGGCCCGCTGGAAGACGCTGGGCCGAGACGGAGGGGCTGTGCCGACGGCCACGGAGCTGTGCCAACGAGGACGCCACTGTTGGCACACCTCTTTGAAAATTTTTGTTTGGTCTGTGCCGACGGCCTAGCCGTCGGCATAGGCCTCCAGATTTTTTTCCTTTTTCATTATTTTTTGAAAAATAATAGCTAAATCATTCTAATTCAAAAAAATACAAATAATATATCTAAATTTGTAGAAAAATAAAATCTATCTATCTACACTCAAATATTACACATTTATAAACAAAAATTAAGTAAAATATAAAACATTATATATAGTTTAAAACGGGCATTATAAATTCAAAAACGATCCAAACAATGTGAAACCTTTGCGTGGTGTCATATTATGTGACATAGTTAGAAGGAAAAATATCAAACTTGGTATATTGATTATGTCTCAACAAAACCCTCACAAAATGACCTATCTTATTCGAGGTTTCTTGGCTTTCGGGTCAAATGACCAATGTTATGGCTAGAATGAAGGCATAGTTTGTGATAATATGTCGATATTGTGCATAGCTGTGCATCATGTGATGGCGAACAATGTTTCAGGAGGAAGTTTTACTTTTCGTCGCACCAAAAAGCCGTTTTCCATTTTCCGAGTGCAAAAAACGGATGATTTTGTGAAGCAACCACCAAATGGCTAATTCCAAATGCTACCGTCACATTTTTCAAAAATACTAGACCACCTTACATGGATAATGTCATAACAGGGGGATCTCAAACATTTCTGTCTATCCCTGGTGAAAAAGACAAATTCCTGTCGAATCGGTAGGAAGTGGGTCAGATATGAACTACAGGTACATGATCGGATGCTCATGATTATTTACAAAAATCATTTTTAGGTTCAAAACATATTGTTTCATCATAGATCCACTTCAATTTTAGCGAGTCTCAGTCCCGAGCTAAGAATCTTCATGCCCGTCCTTTGACAAAGTATAACGATGGTTTAAAACGGGCATTATAAATTCAAAAACGATCCAAACAATGCAAATCCTTTGCGTGGTGTCATATTATGTGACATAGTTAGAAGGAAAAATATCAAACTTGGTATATTGATTATGTCTCAAAAAAACTTCACAAAATGACCTATCTCGTTCGAGGTTTCTTGGCTTTCGGGTCAAATGACCAATGTTATGGCTAGAATAAAGGCATAGTTTGTGATAATATGTCGGTATTGTGCATAACTGTGCATCATGTGATGGCGAACAATGTTTCAGGAGGATGTTTTCCTTTTCGTCGCACCAAAAAGCCGTTTTCCATTTTCCGAGTGCAAAAACGGACGGTTTTGTGAAGCAACCACCAAATGGCTAATTCAAAATGCTACCGTCACATTTTTCAAAAATACTGGACCACTTAACATGGATAATGTCATAACAGGGGGATCTCAAACATTTTCGTCTATCCCTGGTGAAAAAGAAAAATTCCTGCCGAATCGGTAGGAAGTGGGTCAGATATGAACTATAGGTACATGATCGGATGCTCATGATTATTTACAAAAATCATTTTTACGTTCAAAATATATTGTTTCATCATAGATCCACTTCAAGTTTAGCGAGTCTCAGTCCCGAGCTAAGAATCTTCATGCCCGCCCTTCGACAAAGTATAACGATGGTTTAAAACGGGCATTATAAATTCAAAAACGATCTAAACAATGCAAAACCTTTGCATGGTGTCATATTATGTGACATAGTTAGAAGGAAAAATATCAAACTTGTTACATTGATTATGTCTCAAAAAAACCTTCACAAAATGACCTATCTCGTTCGAGGTTTCTTGGCTTTCGGGTCAAATGACCAATGTTATAGCTAGAACGAAGGCATAGTTTGTAATAATGTGTCGGTATTGTGCATAACTGTGTATCATGGGATGTCGAACAATGTTTCAGGAGGAAGTTTTCCTTTTCATCGCACCAAAACGCTGTTTTCCATTTTCCGAGTGCAAAAAACAGACGGTTTTGTGAAGCAACCACCAAATGGCTAATTCAAAATGCTACCGTCACATTTTTCAAAAATACTAGACCACCTTACATGGATAATATCATAACAAGGGGATCTCAAACATTTCCGTCTATCCCTGGTGAAAAAGACAAATTCCTGCCGAATCGGTAGGAAGTGAGTCAGATATGAACTACAGGTACATGATCGGATGCTCATGATTTTTTACAAAAATCATTTTTAGGTTCAAATTATGTTGTTTCATCATAGATCCACTTCAAGTTTTGCGAGTCTCAGCCCCGAGCTAAGAATCTTCATGCCCACCCTTCGACAAAGTATAACGATGGTTTAAAATGGGCATTATAAATTCAAAAACGATCCAAACAATGTGAAACCTTCGCGTGATGTCATATTATGTGACATAGTTAGAAGGAAAAATATCAAACTTGGTATATTGATTATTTCTCAAAAAAACCTTCACAAAATGACATATCTCGTTCGAGGTTTTTGGCTTTCGGGTCAAATGACCAATGTTATGGCTAGAATGAAGGCATAGTTTGTGATAATGTGTCGGTATTATGCATAACTGTGCACCATGGGATGGCGAACAATGTTTCAGGAGGAAGTTTTCCTTTTGTCGCACCAAAAAGCCGTTTTCCATTTTCCGAGTGCAAAAAACGGACGGTTTTGTGAAGCAACCACCAAATGGCTAATTCAAAATGCTACCGTCACATTTTTCAAAAATACTATACCACCTCACATGGATAATGTCATAACAGGGGGATCTCAAACATTTCCGTCTATCCTTGGTGAAAAAGACAAATTCCTGCCGAATTAGTAGGAAGTGTGTCAGATATGAACTACAGGTACATGATCGGATGCTCATGATTTTTTATAAAAATCATTTTTAGGTTCAAAATATGTTGTTTCATCAAAGATCCACTTCAATTTTAGCGAGTCTCAGCCCCGAGCTAAGAATTTTTATGCGTGCCGTTTTAAACGGGCAAAGGAAATTACGATAAGAATTACGACATAGTTTGTGATAAGTTGATATTGATATCATATTTGGATTCCTCTCATTTTTATTATCAATTTAGACATATTATTTGCCGAATTCCGATTTACAGATTTAAAGATATTAGTTATTACATATTAAATAAAAATACAAAATAAAATAAAATAAAATAATTATATTTTTGTTTGAATTCAATAATTTTTTTACTCATTGTTGTTTACTTAAATGATTGCTTGTGATTTCAAAAAATACAACCATGTGACATGATGATATAAGAGTTAATAGGATTGATATCATAGTAATAACAACAATGTGTAAATTGCTTTGCGGAAAGAGATTCTGAAGGAGCGAGGAAGTTAAGCATGCTAGAGCTGGAGTAGTGCTAGGATGGATGACCAACTGGGAACTTTGACTAAGACTGCAATTTAATCAATTATTAACTATAAATAGTGTTAAAAATGATCAAAGCGAGATTAATGAGTCAAACAATTCAAAAACAAAAAAAATTAACTTTTTTTAAAAAAAATAAAAATATATTTTAAGCTATGCCGATGGCCAGGCCGTCGGCGTAGCTCCCTTCCTGTGCCGACGGCTTGGCCGTCGGCGTAGCTCCAGGCTGGGCCGTTATCGGAGACGGCCGTTGCCTGACACGCGGGGCCCGCTGGAAGACGCTGTGCCGAGAGGGAGGGGCTGTGCCGACGGCCACGGAGCTGTGCCGACGAGAACGCCACTGTTGGCACAACTCTTTGAAAATTTTTGTTTGGTCTGTGCCGACGGCTAGGCAGTCGGCATAGGCCTCCAGATTTTTTTCCTTTTTCATTATTTTTTGAAAAATAATAACTAAATCATTCTAATTCAAAAAAATACAAATAATATATCTAAATTTGCAGAAAAATAAAATCTATCTATCTACACTCAAATATTACACATTTATAAACAAAAATTAAGTAAAATATAAAACATTATATATAGTTTAAAACGGGCATTATAAATTCAAAAACGATCCAAACAATGTGAAACCTTTGCGTGGTGTCATATTATGTGACATAGTTAGAAGGAAAAATATCAAACTTGGTATATTGATTATGTCTCAACAAAACCTTCACAAAATGACCTATCTCGTTCGAGGTTTCTTGGCTTTCGGGTTAAATGACCAATGTTATGGCTAGAATAAATGCATAGTTTGTGATAATATGTCGATATTGTGCATAGCTGTGCATCATGTGATGGCGAACAATGTTTCAGGAGAAAGTTTTACTTTTCGTCGCACCAAAAAGCCGTTTTCCATTTTCCGAGTGCAAAAAACGGATGATTTTGTGAAGCAACCACCAAATGGCTAATTCAAAATGCTACTGTCACATTTTTCAAAAATACTAGACCACCTTACATGGATAATGTCATAACAGGGGGATCTCAAACATTTCTGTCTATCCCTGGTGAAAAAGACAAATTCCTGTCGAATCGGTAGGATGTGGGTCAGATATGAACTACAGGTACATGATCGGATGCTCATGATTATTTACAAAAATCATTTTTAGGTTCAAAACATATTGTTTCATCATAGATCCACTTCAATTTTGGCGAGTCTCAGTCCCGAGCTAAGAATCTTCATGCCCGTCCTTTGACAAAGTATAACGATGGTTTAAAACGGGCATTATAAATTCAAAAACGATCCAAACAATGCAAAGCCTTTGCGTGGTGTCATATTATGTGACATAGTTAGAAGGAAAAATATCAAACTTGGTATATTGATTATGTCTCAAAAAAACTTCACAAAATGACCTATCTCGTTCGAGGTTTCTTGGCTTTCGGGTCAAATGACCAATGTTATGGCTAGAATAAAGGCATAGTTTGTGATAATATGTCGGTATTGTGCATAACTGTGCATCATGTGATGGCGAACAATGTTTCAGGAGGATGTTTTTCTTTTCGTCGCACCAAAAAGCCGTTTCCCATTTTCCGAGTGCAAAAATGGACGGTTTTGTGAACCAACCACCAAATGGATAATTCAAAATGCTACCGTCACATTTTTCAAAAATACTGGACCACTTAACATGGATAATGTCATAACAGGGGGATCTCAAACATTTTCGTCTATCCCTGGTGAAAAAGAAAAATTCCTGCCGAATCGGTAGGAAGTGGGTCAGATATGAACTACAGGTACATGGTCGGATGCTCATGATTATTTACAAAAATCATTTTTATGTTCAAAATATATTCTTTCATCATAGATCCACTTCAAGTTTAGCGAGTCTCAGTCCCGAGCTAAGAATCTTCATGCCCGCCCTTCGACAATGTATAACGATGGTTTAAAACCGGCATTATAAATTCAAAAACGATCCAAACAATGTGAAACCTTCGCGTGGTGTCATATTATGTGACATAGTTAGAAGGAAAAATATCAAACTTGGTATATTGATTATGTCTCAAAAAAACCTTCACAAAATGACCTATCTCGTTCGAGGTTTCTTGGCTTTCGGGTCAAATGACCAATGTTATGGCTAGAATGAAGGCATAGTTTGTGATACTGTGTTGGTATTGTGCATAACTGTGCATCATGGGATGGCGAACAATGTTTCAGGAGGAAGTTTTCCTTTTCGTCGCACCAAAAAGCCGTTTTCCATTTTTCGAGTGCAAATAACGGACGGTTTTGTGAAGCAACCACCAAATGGGTAATTCAAAATGCTACTGTCACATTTTTCAAAAATACTAGACCACCTTACATGGATAATGTCATAACAGGGGGATCTCAAACATTTCCATCTATCCCTGGTGAAGAAGACAAATTCCTGCTTAATCAGTAGGAAGTGGGTCAGATATGAACTACAGGTACATGATCGGATGCTCTTGATTTTAAAAAAAAATCATTTTTAGGTTCAAAATATGTTGTTTCATCATATATCCACTTCAAGTTTAGCGAGTCTCAGCCCCGAGCTAAGAATCTTCATGCCCACCCTTCGACAAAGTATAACGATGGTTTAAAATGGGCATTATAAATTCAAAAACGATCCAAACAATGCGAAACCTTCGCGTGATGTCATATTATGTGACATAGTTAGAAGGAAAAATATCAAACTTGGTATATTGATTATGTCTCAAAAAAACCTTCACAAAATGACCTATCTCGTTTGAGGTTTCTTGGCTTTCGGGTCAAATGACCAATGTTATGGCTAGAATGAAGGCATAGTTTGTGATAATGTGTTAGTATTGTGCATAACTGTGCATCATGGGATGGCGAACAATGTTTCAGGAGGAAGTTTTCCTTTTCGTCGCACCAAAAAGCCGTTTTCCATTTTCCGAGTGCAAAAAACGGACGGTATTGGGAAGCAACCACCAAATGGCTAATTCAAAATGCTACCTTCACATTTTTCAAAAATACTAGACCACCTTACATGGATAATGTCATAACAGGGGGATCTCAAACATTTCCGTCTATCCCTGGTGAAAAAGTGGGTCAGATATGATCTATAGGTACATGATCGGATGCTCATGATTTTTTATAAAAATCTTTTTTAGGTTCAAAATATGTTGTTTCATCATAGATCCACTTCAAGTTTAGCGAGTCTCAGCCCCGAGCTAAGAATCTTCATGCCCACCCTTCGACAAAGTATAACGATGGTTTAAAACGGGCATTATAAATTCAAAAACGATCCAAACAATGCAAAACCTTCGCATGGTGTCATATTATGTGACATAGTTAGAAGGAAAAATATCAAACTTGGTATATTGATTATTTCTCAAAAAACCTTCACAAAATGACCTATCTTGTTCGAGGTTTCTTGGCTTTCAGGTCAAATGACCAATGTTATGGCTAGAATGAAGGCATAGTTTGTGATAATGTGTCGATATTGTGCATAATTGTGTATCATGTGATGGCGAACAATGTTTTAGGAGGAAGTTTTCCTTTTCGTCGCACCAAAAAGCCGTTTTCCATTTTCCGAGTGCAAAAAAACGGACGGTTTTGTGAAGCAACTACCAAATGGCTAATTCAAAATGTTACCATCACATTTTTCAAAAATACTAGACCACCTTACTTGCATAATGTCAGAACAGGGAGATTTCAAACATTTCCTTCTATCCCTGGTGAAAAAGGCAAATTCCTGCCGAATCAGTAGGAAGTGTGTCAGATATGAACTACAGTTACATGATCGGATGCTCATGATTTCTTATAAAAATCATTTTTAGGTTCAAAATATGTTGTTTCATCAAAGATCCACTTCAAGTTTAGCGAGTCTCAGCCCCGAGCTAAGAATTTTTATGCGTGCCGTTTTAAACGGGCAAATGAAATTATGATAAGAATTATGACATAGTTTGTGATAAGTTGATATTGATATCATATTTGGATTCCTCTCATTTTTATAATCAATTTAGACATATTATTTGCCGAATTCCGATTTACAGATTTAAAGATACTTCCTCCGATCCATATTACTTGTCGTTGAAATGAATGTATCTAGCACTAAAATATGTCTAGATACATCAATTTTAGTTACAAGTAATATGGATCGGAGGGAGTATTAGTTATTACATATTAAATAAAAAATACAAAATTAAATAAAATAATTATATTTTTGTTTGAATTCAATAATTTTTTTACTCATTGTTGTTTACGTAAATGATTGCTTGTAATTTCAAAAAATACAACCATGTGACATGATGATAGAAGAGTTAATAGGATTGATATCATAGTAATAACAAAAATGTGTAAATTGCTTTGCGGAAAGAGATTTTGAAGGAACGAGGAAGTTAAGCGTGCTAGAGCTGGAGTAGTGCTAGGATGGGTGACCGACCGGGAACTTTGACTAAGACTGCAATTTAATCAATTATTAACTATAAATAGTGTTAAAAATGATCAAAGCAAGATATTAATGAGTCAAACAATTCAAAGACAAAAAAAATTATTTAAAAAAATAATATTTTAAGCTCCCTTCCTGTGCCGACAGCTTGGCCATCGGCGTAGCTCTAGGCTAGGCCGTTATCGGAGATGGTCGTTGCCTGACACGCGGTGCTGTGCCAACGGCAGCCGGCCTTCGGCGTATAAATTATTTCCTGTAGTGTTTGGACAGGGGCTTTGATTGATGGGATCATCATTTATGTTGAATTTCATAGTTATTGTAATTATGACATCAATTTTTTGTTAAGGGGAGGGTTAGTCGAATAGACTAGTAGATAGAGTAATGATGACAACTATATATATTATCACTACTGGTTACAAGTATTGGCTAGAGCCGGGTGCGACTGAATATGAGATCTTTTGTACTCCCTTGGTCACATTATTAAGTCCAGCAGACCTACTCTCGATAATATTAGTAGAATCATGATCGAGAGTCAACTGCTACTAATACATTGAAACCTTTCATGCATTTTCACATATTTTGAAGTGAATGAAGAATTTATCCATGTCTAAAGATCATTTATTTTGAAAGAGTGAGCATAAATAACAAATGCATGTGTAAGATAAACATAATTAAGTAATATCTCCGACACACTACACAAGATCTCCTCTAATTTGCATGGACACGCTCTCAATTAATGAATCAATGCTATTATATTTTCTGAATATGCTAGTGGATTACAACCGATAGATCTTCCTAATTGTAGGTTGAATTAAGCTATAATTTCTTAGATCCACTAGTAGAAAACAGGCTATCCGTTCGCGCCCCCTAACAGCATTAGTCCCGGTTGCGCCACGAACCGGGACTACTGCTGGCACGCGTCCCGGTTTGAGCGGGCACGGTGGCCGGAGGCATGCGTCCCGGTTCGTAAGGGGTCATGCGTCCCGGTTTGTAACACAAACCGGGACTAAAGGTCGGGCGTCAGCCACGTGGCGTGGCACACACCTTTAGTCCCGATTTGTGTTACAAACGGGGACGTATGATCCCGCCCTCTATAAATACGATGCCCCAGCCCTCTGCATTCCCTCTGTTTTTTCTTGGTGGAAGGTGTGAGAAGTGTGCTAATTTATTTTTTTCTATGCATGCATTCAAGGTGTTTGATGAAATGTTTGAGTGACTGATCATGTTCAATTTCTCACAGAACAAAAATATAGAAGGTGTTCGAGACGCACTTGAGCTTTCTCCTCTTTATTTCCCTCGATCGAGGTTAGCAATCTTATCTCTTCTCTGTCATTGATACAATGCATGTGTCGATGTAAATTGGTCATTTCACTATTTATGATGTCCCGTTTTTGATAAACTTAATTATATGATGCAGATAAACGGTCGGGAATGGATGTACGGTGACCGGCGTGTACCCGGGTACATTAAAGGTGTGGATAAATTTATCGATGTGGCTACGGCAAACAAAGAGAATGGTTTTATAAGTTGTCCATGTGTTCAATGTCGGAACAACAAGGAGTACTCTTCCTCTAAAATCATTCGCGGTCACCTAGTTATGAAAGGTTTCATGCCCAACTATAATTGCTGGACCAAGCACGGGGAAAGAGGGGTTATGATGGAAGACAGTGAAGAAGAAGATGATGATAAAAACTATCATCATATGTTTTCTGAATACAGTGATACTGCAATGAAAGACAATGAAGAAGAAGGATGTGAAGAACGGGCATCAGATGAGCCCGCTGATGAACTTGTTAGGGTCATTTCTGATGCAAAGTGAGACCGTAAAACAGAAAATGAGAAGTTGAAGTTAGAGGGCATGTTAGAAGATCACAAAAAATTGTTGTACCCAAATTGCGAAGATGGCAGCACAAAGCTCAGTACCACACTGGAATTGCTGCGATGGAAGGCAGAGTGTGGTCTACCTGACTCCTCATTTGAAAAGATGCTGAAAATAATGAAGCCGAAGTTTCCAAAACATAACGAACTTCTCGAGAGTACGTACGAAGCAAAGAAGACTCTCTGTCCTCTAGGATTAGATGTGCAGAAGATACATGCATGCATTAATAACTGCATCCTCTACCGCGGTAAGGAGTATGAGAATTTAGATAAATGCCCGGTATGAAATGCATTGCGGTATAAGATCAGACGAGATGACCCTGGTGATGTTGAGGGAGAGCCCCTCCGGAAGAGGGTTCCTGCTAAGGTTATGTGGTATGCTCCTATAATACCAAGGTTGAAAAGCATGTTCAGAAACAAAGAGCATGCCAGGTTGTTGCGATGGAACAAAGAAGACCGTAAGAAAGACGGGAAGTTGAGACACCCTGCTGATGGGTCACAGTGGAGAAAAATCGAGAGAGACTTCCCGGACTTTGCAGGTGACGCAAGGAACTTATGGTTTGGTCTAAGTACGGATGGCATGAATCCTTTTGGTGAGCAGAGCTGCAGTCACAGCACCTGGCCCATGACTCTATGTATCTACAACCTTCCTCCTTGGTTGTGCATGAAGCATAAGTTCATTATGATGCCAGTTCTCATCCAAGGCTCGAAGCAACCGGGCAACGACTTTGATGTGTACCTTAGGCCATTAGTTGAAGAACTCTTACAGCTCTGGGGCAAACCAGGTGTACATGCGTGGGATGAGAACAAACATGATCCATTTGACCTATGGGGGTTGCTTTTCGTAACCATCAATGATTGGCCTGCTCTTAGTAACCTTTCAGGACAGACAAACAAGGGATATAAGGCATGCACCCACTGTTTAGATAAGACCGAAGGTACATATTTGCATAAATGCAAGAAGGTTGTGTACCTGGCGAATCGACGATTTCTTCCGACCAATCATCTCGTAAGAAAGAAAGGCAAGCATTTCAAAGGTGAGGCAGATCACCGGAAGAAGCCTGAACTCCCTGCTGGTGATGATGTATTTGGTATGGTCAAGGACACAGAAGTAATCTTTGGAAAGGGTCCCGGCGGTCAATCAGTTCCGAACGACATCGCTACAGGACACGCACCCATGTGGAAGAAGAAATCTATATTTTGGGAGCTGCCATATTGGAAAGTCCTGCGTGTCCGCTCTTCAATCGACGTGATGCACGTGACGAAGAATCTCTGCGTGAACCTGCTAGGATTCCTAGGCGTGTATGGGAAGACAAAAGATACACCTGAAGCACGGGAGGACCATCAAATTATGAAAGACCCAAAGAACATGCATACAGATAACAAGACGGATAAAGGGCGTCACTTAAGTCGTGCCAGCTATGCTCTTACCAAAGCAGAGAAGGAAATCTTTTTTGAAGTCCTTTACAGTATCAAGGTGCCATCGGGCTTCTCATCTAATATAAAGGGGATAATAAATATGGCAGAGAAAAAGTTCCAAAACCTGAAGTCTCATGACTGTCACGTGATTATGACGTAGTTGCTTCTGATTGCATTGAGGGGGCTTCTATCGAAAAATGTTCAAGTACCCATTTTGAAGCTGTGTGCATTCCTCAATGCAATATCTCAGAAGGTAATCTCCAGATATTCTGCCAAGGTTACAAAAGGATGTGGTACAATGTCTTGTCAGTTTTGAGTTGGTGTTCCCACCATCCTTCTTCAATATTATGACGCATCTCCTGGTTCACCTAGTGGAAGAGATTGCCATTCTCGGTCCTGTATTTCTGCACAATATGTTCCCCTTTGAGAGGTTCACGGGAGTCATAAAGAAATATGTTCATAACCATGCTAGACCAGAAGGAAGCATCTCCAAGGGATATGGAACAGAGGAGGTCATTGAGTTTTGTGTTGACTTTATTCCTGACCTTAAGCCGATTGGTGTTTCTGACTCGCGACATGAGGGAAGACTAAGTGGAAAAGGCATGCTGGGAAAGAAAGCAATGATATGTAGGGACGGGGATTCTTTCACTAAAGCACACTACACAGTTCTACATAATTCCACCTTGGAAGCTCCGTATATTGAGGAACACAAGAATATTGTACGCTCCAAAAACCCGAGGAAGCCTGACTCATGGATTACAGATGAACACATGAAGTCTTTCGGTGGTTGTATGCGGACACATCTCTTGAATGACACCACTGTTGGAGATCAGCTATACTTGTTGGCCGCGTCACCATCTTCTACTATATTGAATTTCCAAGGGTACAAAATAAATGGGAATACATTCTACACGATCGCCCAAGATAAAAAGAGCACCAACCAAAACAGTGGTGTCCGCTTTGATGCAACGGATGAGAATGGGCAAAGGACACATACTATGGTTACATAGAGGAGATATGGGAACTAGAATATGGAGTCTCTTTTAAGGTCCCTTTGTTTTGCTACAAATGGGTCAACCTGAATGGGGAAGGGGTAAAGATAGACCAGTTGTACGGAATGACAACAATGGATCTCAACAATCTTTGTTATAGAGATGAACCATTCGTCCTAGCCAATGATGTGTCTCAGGTTTTCTATGTGAAGGACATGTCCTCCAGACCAAAAAAAAAGAAAAAATATGCAAACGAATACATCATATGATGAGCCAAAGCGTCACATAGTTCTTTCAGGGAAAAGAAACATTGTGGGAATCGAGGACAAGACAGACATGTCAGAAGATTATAATAAGTTTAATGAAATTCCGCCCTTCACAGTGAAAACTGACCCAAGCATTCCGTTAAGTAAAGAAGATGCTCCATGGTTACGTCTGAAGCGATCATAAGGAAGGACATATGCCAAGAAGTTCATGCTCATATTGTGTACCTCTAGTTCATGTCTGGTCGGTCGGCTGCATATTGTGAACCTAAATGTCATGAGACATGATAGCTCATTTTGTGAAGGACATCTTATGATGTTTGCAATTTTCCAAGTTTAATAAATGTATTGAGTGTTAGTCCCGGTTTGTGGCTTGACCGGGACTATATATAGGGGGGCCTTTAGTCCCGGCTTTGTAGTGTCGGTTTTTAATATTAATAAATGTCTTGACTGTTAGTCCTGTTTTGTGGCTGGACCGGGACTAAATGGAGCCTTTAGTACCGATTCGTAGAATGACTTTCCCGAACTATGAAGAAGTTGTCCCGATTCGTACTTACCATTAAGATCTGATCTCCAAACGCGCGTGGTCACATATTAGGGAGTTCCTCTATGACCAGTTTGTTGGAGATGCCAGAGGACTAGGCTCCGATGAAATCTCCCTCAAACTGGCCGTAGTGGTGTCCCTGCTCTCGCACACCATCTTTGAGCTTGTAACTTCTCTAACTAGATCAATACACCTGGGAGCTAACTAATTTCACATATTAGGGAGTGCCTCTATGACTAGTTTGTCGAAGATGCTGGAGGACTGGGATCCGGTGGCATCTCCCTGAAACTGGTCGTAGTGGTGTCCCTGTTCTCGCACACCATCTTGCAGCTTGTAACTTCTGTAACTAGATCAATACACCTGGGAGCGAACTAATTTCACATATTAGGGAGTGCCTCTATGACCAGTTTCTTGGAGATGCCGGAGGACTGGGATCCGGCGGCATCTCCCTGAAACTGGTCGTAGTGGTGTCCCTGCTCTCGCACACTATCTTGCAGCTTGTAACTTCTCTAACTAGATCAATACACCTTGGAGCTAACTAATTTCACATATTAGGGAGCGCCTCTATGACCAGTTTCTTGGAGATGCCGGAGGACTGGGATCCGGCGGCATCTCCCTGAAACTGGTCGTAGTGGTGTCCCTGCTCTCGTAAACCATATTGAAGATGCCTCAATCTGGCTGGAGGACTGGACTCACAAGGATGCCTATTTATAGTACAAGCAGCTCGAAATAATGTCAACACTCACCCCTATTATTAGTGCTGACTCGTGTTTTGTCCCGGTTGGTGTCTCCAACCGGGACTAAAGGTTCATCTTTAGTC
This sequence comes from Avena sativa, assembly GCA_916181665.1. NCBI lineage: Eukaryota > Viridiplantae > Streptophyta > Magnoliopsida > Poales > Poaceae > Avena > Avena sativa. The sequence goes on along the minus strand of OV702297.1, from coordinate 384,943,333 downwards.
ATGGTTGGTGACACCATCTGGGACAAGGTACAAGCCGCACGACATAATGTCGACACTCACCCCTATCATTAGTGCTGCCTGGCCCAGCCTGCTGAAATCCCTCCAACCGGGACTAAAGATGAACCTATCATGTTCAAGGTTTCATTGCTTTCGGTCCAAATGATCAAGCCATTTTCCATTTTCCGAGCGTAAAAAACGGGTCGTTTTGTGAAGTAACCACCAAAATGCTATTTCAGAATGCTACCGTCCCATTTTTCTAAAATACTAGACCACCTTACATGGACTATCTCCCAACCGAGACATATCAAACCTTTTTGTCCATCCCGGATAAAAAGGACAAATGTCTACCGAATCGGTAGGAAGTGGGTCCGGTTTGTACTACACGTACATGATCTAACGCCCGTGATTTTTTGGAAAAATCATTTTTAGACTCGCAATATGTGGTTTCTTCAGAGATCCAATGTAAGTTCTAACGATGCTCGTCCCCTACCTTCACGCATGCCGGTTCGACCATAGTTAGAAATTCAAAAAATTCAAAACGGGCATAAGAAATTCAAAAAAAATCCGAACAATGTAAATCCTTCGCGTGGTGTCATATTATGTGACATAATTGCAAGAAAAAATACCAGACTTGGTATATTGATTATGTCTCGAAAAAACCTTCACAAAATGACCTATCATGTTCGAGGTTTCATGGATTTCGGTCCAAATGACCGATGTTATGTGCTGAATCACGGCATAGTTTGTGATGCTGTGCCCATATTATGCATGCATGTGGATATTGGTATGGAGAACAATGTTGCAGGAGGAAGTTTTCCTTTTCGTCGCAGGGAAAAGCCATTTTCCGTTTTCCGAGCGCAAAAAATGGGTCGTTTTGTGAAGTAACCACAAAAATGCTGTTTCAGAATGCTACCGTCCCATTTTTATAAAATACTATACCACCTTACGTGGACTATCTCCCAACCGGGACATCTCAAACTTTTTCGTCCATCCCGGGTAAAAAGGACAAATGTTTGTCGAATCGGTAGGAAGTGGGTTCGGTTTGTACTATAGGTACATGATCTAACGCCCGTGATTTTTTGAAAAAATCATTTTAGACTCGCAATATGTGGTTTCTTCAGAGATCCAATGCAATTTATAACGATGCTCGTCCCCTGTCTTCATGCACACCGGTTCGACCATAGTTAGAAATTCAAAAAATTCAAAACGGGCATAAGAAATTCAAAAAAAGTCCAAACAATGTAAATCATTCGCGTGGTGTCATATTATGTGACATAGTTGCAAGGAAAAATACCAGACTTGGTATATTGATCATGTCTCGAAAAACCCTTCACAAAATGACCTATCATGTTCGAGGTTTCATGGCTTTCGGTCCAAATGACCGATGTTATGTGTTGAATCACGACATAGTATGTGATGTTGTGCCCATATTATGCATCCATGTGGAAATTGGTATGGAGAACAATGTTGCAGGAGGAAGTTTTCCTTTTCGTCGCACGGAAAATCCATTTTCCATTTTCCGAGTGCAAAAAACGGGTCGTTTTGTGAAGTAACCACCAAAATGCTGTTTCAGAATGCTACCGTCCCATTTTTCTAAAATACCAGACTTGGTATATTGATCATGTCTCGAAGAAACCTTCACAAAACCCTAAACCCTAAACCCAAGTTTCTTCCCGCCATTTCTTCCCACGGTTTTTTTTCCCGCCATTTCTTCCCACAGTTTTCTTCCCGCCATTTCTCAGTACATATATGTAGGATTGGCCTCCATTGTTATTGCACATCTATAGACTCATATTTGCAACATCATCACTCTTTCCTATGGCTTCCACCATACGACTAACCCCTAGGGAGGCGGAGGCGCTTTGCGCCTCGAACTACCCCTGCCTGCCAGGCTACTGCGTCCCCGTCGGCTGGATGCTGAGCGCCGGTTCCTCCTGTCCCTCTAGGTGTGGCGCGCCGGATGGCCATCACGAAGCACTACTACTTCGAGCTCACGCCGCAGCAGCGGAGAAATCCCAACTGGCATCCCGACTATTTCCCGACTTGGGAAGCCTTCTTCGGGGATCCGCATAAGATGGCGCTCGCCAGGAACGAGGAGGACATCCCACCTCCTCCTAACTTCAATGAGGCCGGCCGTCAGCTGTAGTGGCGTAGCCGGACTCTCCAGAGCGTCATGGCCTACGAGACGGCCGCCGACTCTAACCGCCGCCTGCGCTACCCTCAAGTCCAGCCCACTCGTACTCAGCCTTCAAGGTTCAACTACGGCGACCCCGATGACGACAGCGACGACAACCGCGGCGAGTACGACGACTACAGTGGCGAGTATTACAGGTGTAGGCAGGAGCATGACCGAATCACTCCAACATTGTAAAACTAGTTCGGTCGATTGTGACTTAATCTGGCCATGTATCTTAATTTTCAGTTCTTCTATGTATCTTAATCTTCAGTCATGCTTTATGTAACTTAGTGTTAGTTGCATTATGTACTTTAATTCCAGTTCTATCGTAATAAATTTTCTTCCCACCCATTATATCCCCCCTTTTCTTCCCGCCCATTAATATATAAAAAATATAAGTTAATTCAAATCCAAATTAAAAACAGAAAATGGTTTTGAAATAGTTATTCAAATCAAAACACTTTTATGTTTAAAGTTTTTCTAAATTCCAAATTAATATTCAAAAAATATAAGTTAATTCATATTTAATTTTAAATGGTTACATTAATTATTTTTAAAAACAGAAAATGGTTTTGAATTAGTTATTCAAATCCAAACACTTTTTATGTTTAAAGTTTTTCTAAATTCCAAATTAATATTCAAAAAATATAAGTTAATTCATTTTTAATTTTAAATGGTTATATTAATTATTTTTAAAAATAGAAAATGGTTTTGAATTAGTTATTCAAATCAAAACACTTTTTATGTTTAAAGTTTTTCTAAATTCCAAATTAATATTCAAAAAATATAAGTTAATTCATTTTTAAATTTAAATGGTTACATTAATTATTTTTAAAAACATAAAATGGTTTTGAATTAGTTATTCAAATCCAACACTTTTTATGTTTAAAGTTTTTCTAAATTCCAAATTAATATTCAAAAAATATAAGTTAATTCATTTTTAATTTGAAATGGTTCATAGTTTAAATGGTTACATTAATTATTTTTAAAAACAGAAAATGGTTTTGAATTAGTTATTCAAATTCAAACACTTTTTATGTTTAAAGTTTTTCTAAATTCGAAATTAATTATCATTTAACAAACATTACAAATTTAAACCCCAAAATAAAAAATAATGCGGGAATAGAGAGAAAATTCCTGAATTTTTTTGAAAACAGTGTCATACGTCCCGGTTGGAGCCACCAACCGGGACGTATACTCCACTTTTTTTCATCAGCCCAAGGGGCGCGCGCAGGGACACTTTGGTCCCCGTTGGAGCCAACAACCGGGACAAAAGTCCCTTCCTTTATAACTTGCGTGCCTCCTCTTCTTCTTCCCCATCTCACTTCTCTGCTTCATCGACGCACGCACAGGAGACGCCGCCCCACGACGCCGGCAGTCTGCCCGAGCTCCGCCTTGCTAGCCCTGCCACGAGCTCCGCCTCGTTGCCCTCTATCTCCCTACAAAAGGAATCGAAGAGGGGCATCTACAATTGTCGCCATCGACGCCATCTTCCTCGTCACCGACGACCGCCGTCATCGACATCGCCTTCGATCTAGACCTCGCGTGGCCTCCCTGAGCCCTTCGTCCGATCCGCGGTGAGCTGCTGGACCCCTAGGACCTCTCCCTCGACCCCTCTCCCTCTATAGTCGTTGCTCGCTGCCGACCCGTGCATTCTGCCACCATGCGCCGCCGTTCTCCTTGCTCCGACGACCAAAACCTAGCGGTGCTGCCACCAGTAGGCTTGCCTTGCTCGCCTCGTTCGAGTAGGCTATATCTCGTCGCCCCACGCGCCGTCCTTCGCCATCGCCAGTGACCATCCGACGGTGGCCGTTGTGATGACGTCACGTTGGCGTCATCCTAACGTGTCCACCGACCCCGCTGACTTTTGACCGTCCGTGTGGCATGTTGATGTGTCTTCGGCCCCACTGGTCAGTCACTGTGGGTAGCCCCAGACCCGGTGAAAAACTACCCCCCTTGTGCTGATGTAAAGTGACACAGTAACTGTTTTAAAATGGTTTAATATTTTCAGAAATTGATATAAACTTTTAAATTCAATAACTAATGATTTATAAGTCAGAAAAATACAAATAATATATCAAAATGTTCAAAAAATTAAGAGCTATCTGTCTAAGCAATCATCATACATCGTCAAGCAACTTAAAAACCCTATCTTAGGTAAAGAAACATCGACACCCCTTAGGTACATGTGGGTTCGCCGGTGTGTCCTCGCGAGGGCATCCCGAACCCTTTTAAATCGATGTTGCACCTAGGGTTAGTGTAGGATCTCTAAATATGACATGTCATACATATTGATTGCGCATTGTATTATGCCATGTATTGATTGGCGCCTTTCTTTCCGGTATTGGTTCTTCGCGATAGGATCCGAGCCCGAGGGTTTCTCCGAATTAGGGTTTCTGATATTGTAATTTCATTTTTATTATTGGGTATGTATATATTAGGGTTTCTCCGAATTAGGGTTTATATCTCTCAACACCCTACCTAACATTCTCCCTTAGCCTCTTTGACTTATCTGTTTTCCCACCTATGAAGAAAATATGGACCCACATGATAGAGACGAAGAAAAGGAAGAGTTGATCCAAGGTGTGATCCACGGGGAAGAAAATTTAGATGTATCGACGTTTCTGAACAACTCCGGTGAGGGTGATCCTCTTTTTGCCGGAAGAGACGACTTGTTTGAGGTTGAAGGTGATGCCTTCCGCGAGGGAGAAGGCGATGCCTTGTGTGATCGAGAAGACGACCGCTACGGCGAGGTGCATGTAATATAATTAATTCATTAGTTAATCATCTACTATCTATATAGAAATAGTAACGATGATCTTTCTTCCTTTAGCCCTCCGGATCGAAGAAATCTACTGAAAAGAGTGGATGAGGCCCAACCAAAACGTTGGAAGACCATGAGAGGTTCAGGATCGAAGATATCGGTGAAGATGGCAAACCGATGGCTCCCGAAGTTGTCGCAAACAAATTTGTGGCACAATGCGGAGTAATCATTAGGGACTTCATCCCGATCACCATTCAAAATTGGAATAGGCCTGGTGATGCGGAAGAAGAGGGAACGTCTTTATTTCTCCCTACCGTGGCCAAAGATTTACTGTGGAAGAGGCTCATGGTTAATTTCAAACTACCGAAGATAGAGCTGGATCCAAATGCGGAGGATCCAGTTGAGGACGCCTTAGAACATGCGCGAGCCATGGAGATGAAGGTCAGGGAGTGGGCTATGAAGAAGATGGCCTAGTGTTTCACCAACTGGAAGAAAAGATTGCAGCTTGACTATGTCGTGAAAGAGAAGACTCCGGATTTCGAGAAGATTCAGTTTCAGGAGATAAAACCATTCTGGGCTGAGTTTGTGAATTACAAGACATCAAAAAAAACTAAGAAAATGTCTGCAACGAATAAGCTGAATGCTGCTAACAAGAAGTATCACCATACTATGGGGCAAGGTGGCTACAGTGTTGTCATTCCTAAGTGGAAGAAACTTGAGGATGAACTGCGTGCTAAAAAGATCATCCCAGAGACAGACGATTGGATCGAACGTGCAAAGAATTGGTTTTACGGGCATGGGGGCACGTTGGACTCGGAAGGAAAGTGTATATATAACATACGACATAAAGAAGACCCCTTGCCAATCGAGAAGATGACAAAAGCAGTAAAGGCTGTTAAAGATGGGGACTTCATTCCCGATAGAGAGAATGATGAGCTCACACTCGCCCTTGGAAATAAGGAACATGATGGACGAACACGAGGTACAATAGGCTCCAAACCATGGAGCACTGGGTTTCCCGAAGAGAGGAAGAAATATCCTGATAGAAGTGGTAAGAGGAGAAAGGACAAGGCGTAAGTTGAAGAAGATATTCAGAAAGAGGGAATGCGTATAATTGAAGAACGAATAAAGCAACAACAAGATCAAATTAACGCACTTAGCCAGCAAGGTACTACCGGCCCATCTCAACAGCACATGGTGGTAGAACCTGCATTTGATGCTATCGTCCTAGCGAATAATCGAAAAAGCAGTGTGGCTTCCACCGAGGTCCCGGGTGATGCCAATGATGATGACGATGGTGCACCGACGATGGCTCCTATTGGCTACCCAGTGGATGATATCACATAGATGACACACTGCGAGCTACATGTCAAAGTTGTGAACATATCAATGAAGGTGGCGGTCGGCTATGCCTTACCAATTGGACCCACACCAACTTACCATTGTCGTCCGATTCCACAGGGCTACGCTGTTGTCGGGGTGGATGAAATCATGCCCACCTTTCAAGGTTTGAAGCTTGACTACCCTGCAGGTGAAGGGGATGTGACTGAACTGGGAGAAGCAACAAACTTCACCATTCTATGGCCAAAGGAATGTATCGTGCTTCAAATCACACACCAAGGCTATCTTCGCCGCCGCCTCACCCGTCTCCAACGCAAGGTCGTCGCCGCCGCGGCAGCCGTCTTCGTCGCCTCACCCGGCTCCTTCGCCTCACCCGGCTTCGTCGCCTCACCCGTCTTCGTCGCCTCACCAATCTCCGGCGCAGCCATCGCCACGGCAGCCATCGCTGGCGCCTCAGGATAAAAAGCGTAAGCATACCACCGCTACTCTTCTTAGTGGTAAGCGATCGCCGAAACATAAACAAGAGCCTCTTCCAAAAGTACCAAAGGTTCCTCCCAAGAGAGCTTATGACTGTACTGAAGAGGAGACTACGACTATCATTGATGCGGAAACGACAACGTTTTTCACTAAGCTGAGGCGACCGAAAGAGCCATAGTTCCCCAGCACCAAAGAAGAAAAATCCCGAGTGTTCAAAATGCTAAAGAATCTTCATCAACCCGAGCCAAAGCTATCATCAGACTATGAGCGTTCTATTCTCAAGTCACATGCGACACAACAAGCCTCAAATAGCAGTACTGATGCAAACGAGAAATCTGTTGCCCAGCTCGGAGAACAAGCAAAACAGTCTTGCACCCCTCTCAAGGTGATTTCCCATACCAATGTGGGGTCGAGCAAATATGCGGCCGAAGAGTAGTATGATCCAGATGTAGTTGCACAATACGGAAAAGCTGCCCTGCTCAAGGTATGAGTTTTGTCCACTACTTATCCCAGTTACAGTATTTCCTCGTGGGTGAAGTAGCATACAAATACCAGTACGGCAAACCTCTCGTCAAACCTCAGGAGATAAATAATCTTCCAATAAAAATGCAAAGATTGCATAACTGGTACATGCATGCCACAAAGGCCGGGGCTAACTGGATAATGCTGAGGTTTACAAAAAAGCATTATGGGAAAGAAATAGATGACATAATATCCATTGAATTTGTTGAACTATTTCAATTATTCAATCAAGACGCCTTGGACAAATCGATCATCAGTGCCTATTGTCTGTAAGTACTAATTCTGTAATTAATTTAGTCTATAGCTATCTCATCTTGTTTATTGCATGTATATAATTATACTATAATATGCAGAATGAAGATTCTCGAATGCAGCAGAGGACAAATCTATGACATTGGGTTCATTGACCCATATTGGGTTCATCAAGCTAATCTCAAAACAAACCCCCAGGATACGGAGGATAATATCGTACACGCGTTAAGGTTTTAAGAAACCAGAAGGGAAATACAATTTTCTTACAACTTTAAGTGAGTGTTATTGTCTTGTATACACTTTCTATTTCTCTTACTCGACGTTAAGTATATAATTGATTAGTTATGCATGCGCAGCTTCCACTATATTCTGTTAATCATTCAACCTGACAAAGAGCGTGTACTAGTCATGGACTCGAAACATAAACCCCTTGAGTCGTGGAAGGACATGCAGATGATTCTCCAGCGGTAATTCTAATCATTACGACACTATATCGGCAACGTTCGTGAATTTTATGATATCAAGTAATTAATAACTTTTTTTATTCGTTTTCTTCGCCGGGCAGCACTTGGAAACGGTTTACCAACAAGGCTAGAGGTGTTTGGAAAGAGGAGCTTACATTTCAACCACTAGATGTAAGTACCACTAGCTATATTCGCGCATCTCTTTGATTCTAGTGATGATACCGTTATTATCATGCTTGATTGTTTTTTTGATTGAACTCTGTTCTCGTAAAGTGCCTGACGCAGGGACCAGGGAACAATTTATGTGGATACTATGTTTGCGAGTTCAACCGTCAGACGTGTTGTGAGAAGGGCAGAAATTTAGAGCAACTCCACGTACGTAAACAATTTCTATAGTTTTTAATTACCATCAAATTGTGTTTAGTTTCATTCATATTGGTTGACTCCTTTTTTAAATCAGACCGAACGTCTATGGGACCGTCTTCTGCCAAAGGATCACGTATAAGCAATTCAGGAGGAATTGGCGGGATTCTTGGATGCAGAAGTCCTAAACTCAAAAAGAGAATACTATTCGGGTGTGTATATACAATAGGGATTGTACAAAGAGCTTATTTTGTATGTAGTGCATGAACTCCGTGTATCGAATGTAATATGTTCGACACTTGGATCTATATTTTCATGATTATCTTGTGTAATATAATGGTTCCTTCATTGATGAGTGTAAAACACTAAATAAAAAATAAAACAACATAAATGAATTCTCTGCCGCGGCACAAAAAGTGGCCAAAATGCCGCCGCGGCAAAAAAAAGCTTGCCAAAATTAATTCTCTGCCGCGACAGAAAAATGTGTCAAATCTCTGCCGCGGCAGAGGGTTATTTGTCCTGGTTCGTGTTACGAACCGAGACGGTTGCTCCTCCCCCTCGCACGGAGCAACGGCCATGTGTACGCTCTTTTGTCCCGGTTGGTGGGGCAACCAGGACTAAAGGTTGGAGCTTTAGTCCCTATTGCCCCGTCCCGGTTGGGGGACCGGGACTAAAGACCCTTACCAACCGGGACACATGGGCCGTTCTGCACTAGTGATCCACCTAGGTATTTGTTTTGTTCTCTTTTATAGCCATATAAGTATACCTATGATGTTGTGAGCTTGAGTTCTTTTCATTAGTGTTATACAGGGACACCATGCAGTTGACATCCATTTAAATTTTTATGGGGTAAACACAAGTATGTCAAACTATGAATATGTGCGGATCCAAGTAGTGCTTCTACAACATCATCTTATTGTTCATATCAACAAATCTACACTTACGACCCACAACCATTTTAAAGTAACAAGGATTACATGTACAAATATAATGACATAATCAAGCATGCATAATTTATTGTCCACCTCCATAACTTATCATCGCTCAAAACTTAAGAGGGTGTTTCATTGTAATTATACTATACATTTTTATTTTGTTTCAATCTTGTGAATTACATAATCCAATAAAAAATTGCAGGTATAAATCAGTAAAATATTATGGTGGTAATATTACACTTCTAATTGATGACTGACTAGGGGAAAAAATTGGTAGTGGGATCCGTTGATTCAAAGAATGTCATATGAGAAGAACGCAAGAAAACGCAAGTGTATCAGTTAAGGGAGATGCTAGCATGCAACGTAGTCATGCTACCTGGTACACTAATACATGTGAAAGCTAATGTAGAACAAATAAATGTGAAAGCTAACGTAGAACAAATAAATCGAAGGGTGGGAGATTTAGGGAGCTTGGGAAAACAAATCAAATATGAGCATGGATTAAACAAAATTATATCATTAAATTTTATAGCGGGAATTATTTTTGGATTTAGTTTTTAATATATTTATTTAAAAGTTCACATTATATCTTGGAGATGCATTCATGTCTAAAGCGTAACATATTTTGAAGTGAATGAAGATCGATGAGTATTTCATAACCAAGGGAATAAACGTAGGAAGGAATCGATTAGGCCAAGTTAATATGAAAATTCTTACTATATAGTTGCTTTAATAGTCAATAGAATTCATTTATTAACTTTAAAATAATTGTTATTGCATAAAACAATATACAAGCACCCCAAAAAATTATCATAATTTTTTTTGTATTTTAATTGTTGCTTTCTCCATTTGAATGCCATGTTCATATGTGTTGATAGAAAACCTTATCGTTTCAAAGAACATAGGATGAACCCAAATAAATAGAGAACGTGTTTAGAAAATATCACTACAAAACAAAATATTCAACCAGCCGACCACAATCTATTGTTCTTTTATAAACCTCTTGACCTGCCGTCTGTACTTACAAAGCTCCCACGGTTCTGACCTGGTTAGACGATGATCTAACACAAGTCATAAAAACTCCACCAAACCAATTATTAGATGTTTTTTAATATATATCCTTGGATGTTCTATTTGTCGTGAAGATGTCCAATCCAGTGTGATTCCTTCTATGACATGCAGAAACAACATCCCACAAAAAAGAATAGTATAAATGATTAAGACTAACATGGTCTGCAGATACTGCAGTAATGTTATGATGGTGGCCAGTTCACAGAAAACTGATAGGAAAAAACATAAAAGGAGGCCATTCTGCCCCAGCTTAAAGGGAGGATTTATATATATATCCTCTAACACTTGTAAATTCCAAAGATCAATCAAAGTGTCGATCTTAGTTTTATTGGATGTCGATGTTGACATATTAAGAGGCTTAATTAGGATCACCTGCTTTGCTTTGCTTGGAACGGCCAAGTGTCCCGGGTTGCCTTTTCCTGGTCTACTACTGTTGGTGTTGCTTCATCTATCTTGGTATCTCAACAGTGGCCTTAGACCCACTAGTGCTACCTTGCAGCTTCTTCAAATGAAATCTTTAGTAGATTTCAAGGTGATGGATGGTGTGTCGCATGTATGTGGCAAATCCAGGCTTTGCCAGCTCGAGGCAGATCCACCCATGGCCATTGTTGCGATTACAGCGGTGCACTTCCTATGTGATCATCGTTGTTGGGTAATCGCATTCCTCTACTTCATCCTCCTCTAGCCCATCATCATCGTTATCATCATCTCCTTCCAAGTCCAGCTCTTCATCTTTTTCTTTATTGCCCAGCGTTTCATCAACACTAGTATATGAAGCATGAAGTGAACAAAAGATTTAGAACCATAAGAAACATTCGTTTTGCAATATTAAAAATATACCAAAAGTATAGCCCAAAAGAGAATATAAAACATATCATGAAGATTAATCTGCATTTCATTATGAAGCCGGAGAAATATATATAGTGTCAGTTCAAAGTGCAAAAATGCACAACACACACAATCACATGTTGTTGATGATGTCCCGGCAGAAGCTACATGCACAAATTGATTTGCATGTTTTTATTTATAGGGAAAGTTAATACGAATTCATATTTCAAATAGCTGATTTATTGTTCCATAACAAAAATCAATTATCTCGTGTGCTGATTGAATCTACAATTTGTAATTATACTAAGGGCCTAAAATGTGCCATAGCATCACTATATCTACCGCCATCCATGAAATATGAGTGTCTAAAGTATGCATACAAAAACATTCAGAATATTTTCACTCGGAATTAACCCGGGTCCAGTACTGAGATCGATGACGGAATATAATTTGTAAGTTCATGTTCAGAAAATGTAAAAGGCAAACATCCGCAGAAGCATGCCAAAGACGCCAAAGTGTTCACCGGATTTACCGGCCAAAGATATGATTCTACCTATTAACACAAAGACTAAATATATGCTACTGCCACAAGTAAAGAGAACTACTAATCTAGTATAAGACTATAAGCACAATACAAGGGGTATATCAATAATCGATCATCATGCAAGAAAATAGATCATTATATAAAACGATTAGCACGCGCGATATATTAACTACATGTCCCTCGTCTCTCTATGTGGTTAGAACATGTACATGATGAACTCCTCTACTAGGCTAGAGGTCACCACCAGAGCCCTTGTCCGACGCTTCCTTTCCCACTTCCATGTTCACCTGGAAAGACTCCACGCCCATACAAGTTAAAGTCAAAGTCACGGATCAACCAAGAAAATGGATGGATCATCTGAGATAGGGGCTCGCTGTGGCGGTGCAATGCGATGGGAGAAGAGAGACAGAATGAGAGGGGCGAGGAGTAGTGTATGGGACGCCTCCTGTCGGGTGGGTATATATGGGGATGGTGAGAGTTTGAGAAAGAGAGTTGGGGTGGGTATATACGGGCCGGGGTGGTGAGAGTTTGAGAAAGAGAGTTGGTTGCGTACAGGAGGGCGTCCAGCAATTGATCGGTCATGTCATAAATGGAGTGGATTGGCTTGCATTTCTTACCTAATTCGAAATGCAATTCAAACATGGGATCATCTTTTCGACATGTACACACGATGGGAATAACTAATAAGCAAATTAACATGGAAATTCCTTGATACGCATGCTTATACAAAGCCATTCAACATTTGAATTGAGTAGGGATGCTACCAGAAATTCATGCTTTCTGACGGGAGTACTCAAAATTCTTGACGGCCACCAGGGTTCCGTTAGGAAAGCGATGGCTTTCATGTTTCCTCACGGTTTTCATGCTACTCAATACAGTTTTTAGTTGTGGGGTTACTCCTTGTTAGTACATTTTTGACAACGTTTATCCCATTTTATCTTGCTTTTGTCATGTTTCAACATATTCATGTTGTTACTTTGTGTCAAGTTTTACATTGATAAACAATTTCCTACCATTTTGACCGGCTAGTAGTTAAAATGACATAGCTAGTGACTATGATGCCAACTCGAAAGCATCAAACATCTACGTGTGTCTGTCCAACCTCACCCTCATCTGAATGGCTCTTCCTAGTTTGCTGACCAGGTCACATAGGTTGTGTAGACATGCCCACCTAGTTTAAGCTTTCGAGTTGGCAACCCACTCACTAGCTAGGTCAAAATCAGGGGATTTTTTTTTAAAATGAGGTAATTAAAAACTTGACATAATATAACAACCATAGATTAAAATGTGGCAGAAAAAGAAAATGGGGGTAAATGTTGTCACGAACATATAAAAAGGGGATAAAAATATAATTCAATCTAAACCTTATTAGTTATAATGCCAAATAGATGTACTCATAATTGATATCCATTGTAATAACAACAAGTGTTCCATGATATGTTTTCTTATAGTTTACATGAAGACTCAAGACCTTACATGCGTTTTAGAGGGTGAAAAAAATCATACCTACCTAGATACCAAATGTATAACCATGCCACACAATTCCTCTAAACACTCTTTGTACTGCACCCATACAACATCTTCGGTTGCCAGATGGTGGGCTAACTGTCATGGGGTATTAGAGAATTACTTTGACTTCGGATGTGACGAGGCGTATTCCCTCCAATAGGATCATGTGGTGGAAGCGTCAACATTTCTATTATAGTCTATAAATATTTTTATCGTAGTATCTTCCATTTTGATATAGATATATATATTTATTTCGATAGACTAATAATTCAGTGGTGGAGGATTAGTTTTAATAAGTTCAAACATAGTGTGTGTCCTTCAAGAACTACAGTGTTCAACTCAATTATCTAAGTGGTTCATTAGTCCAATTGATAATATATACATGAAACTCCTCGTCAAAAATGTTAGAATAACACAATACATAGGCATAGTTACACTTTGGAACTTTCTAAATTAATACAATAGTTTTTATTTTTCCCAATGAACACGACATATGCACCCAACACCGAAAAGGAATCATTATTATAAAGTTTAAGCAAAAAAAGCACATTTTCTCAAAAAGCACATAAATAAAAATAGCAACAAGGAATTAAAACATCTAGTTGTTGTTGTGGACATATATGTTGTCTATCAGAAGTGAAGTTCTTCATAACAACTAATTCCATGTGCTTGTTCCCCAATGTGCTATAAGTACGCTCTTCTTTGAAGTGGTGACATTGATCAAAGGAGGTTCAAACATAAAAAAGATAACCTCCTTCCTGTTGGGCGTTGGACGGTGAAAGAACACCAAACAAAATTTGTCTTCTCCAACTCTGGCGATGCTCCGACCAAGATCCGGCTTAGCTTAATAAGGGCCACAAATCTTACACACACACGCATGGATGTGGAAGCTTGATGCAGTGCATCAGGGAGCATCATCATTGTACCATGTGTCCACCACAACCGGATACAATGAGGTCCTCCCCGACACTGACTTCCCGTTGATGACTCCCGGTACTCCATCGTCTATCATCTCCATGCATCCGAAATGTAGTACATTTACTAGATCACACAAGTACAAGGAGGATCGGTCACGGCGAGGTGCTACCTAGGTTTTTCTCCCCTTGAGACAAAGGAAGTGGTGGGGCAAGATAAATTTTGGGGAAGGCACGCCTTTGTAGTTGGTCCCTTCCCTTTCTTTATATAGGGAGTAGGTGAGGGGACACCGGGGTCGCCGTCAATCGAAAAACCTAACCCTAGTCAAAGTGGGTCTAACCCATTGACATGTGTCCCTGTCCATACAAGTCTCCACTTATCCGTCTTCAGTAAGTCGGATGTTATTCGACTTGTTCAACTCATAAGTATCTGACCTCGTAGGCTCATGGTATGCCAGAAACAGTTTGAGTCCCATTCAAACTGATATGTGGCATTGGCTGCTAGCAAAGCATGTCGTCTCCCGAAAACCCATGATTAACCTATAAATGCAATGTTCTCTTTGATTCCCTTTGCCTCATGATATTTGTGGTTAGATGCATGTCAGCGACACATCATGCTAGTGTCGTCTTAACTCTATTTTTCCCGTTCTCGTGATACATATGAGATTCCTTCCGCTAACTCTTGTTCATAATTTTTCTCGGTTAACACTTACCTAGAAGTGCATGGCCATTCTTTCCAAATCATATCACATGTGAGTCCTAGAGAATATCTTTTCGAGTGGGACAAGCAAATTTTGTATTGGCTAATCCACATCACGTGGCCTACTTCTTATTCGGCCCAAGCACCACCTTTATTTATGTGATTTATGGACAACCCTAGGTGCACCCTAAAACCTAAATACATAACTCGGATCGGTGCGATCACTTTAGGTCTAAGATTGTTTTAGCTAGATTCTATGACGCCTTACTCATGTTAAAGCAATGGACAATGCTCAAGAGGGATTGTTCCAGCCCGAGAGGGAGAACGACGAGCTGACACGCGCCCTCGGGAATCCTGAAAAAGGTGGACGAACACGAGGCAAAAGAACCGGTGTTACGTACATAAAAGGGTTTCCCGAGTATGATGACAGCTACAGAAGCCGTAAGAGAAAGAAGGACCGAGATCCAGACTGGATCCGGAAGATAGAAGAAGAACTAGCTGGGATGAAGAAGCTGGTAGTGGAAGCACTTAGGCAAAGGTCATCTCAGCCGCATGCTAATGATCTTGCATTGGATTATAGCCAGTGGAGAAGCAGCATGGCTTCCACGATAGTCCGGGATGATGATCAAGCACTTCTAGATGATGCACCGGCGCCTCGCTACCCCGTGGATGATGTCAGAGAGATGACACAATGTGAGCTACATCATCCAATGAACAACCTGTCCTTCAAGGTGGCCATCGACACTGCTTTACCTTGTCTACCTAGAGCACTCCACCATTCACTTCCAATTTCACATAGCTATGCTCGTTTCTCGGTGGATGACCTAGTGGAGGATTTTTCGGAACTAGAAATTGACATCTCTACACCTGAAAGACATAAAACCGGGAGATGTCAAGAGCCACATCATTCTATGGAAAAAGAAGTATATCAAGTTTAAAGGCTCGGCGCCAAGGTCACAGACTCCAAGGAATCCAAGTCCATCCCACCCCGATGATCGTCAACCTCCAAGTCCAACCTACCCTGATGATCGTCAACTTCCAAGTCCACCCCTCGATGGGAGGGACGTCGATTTCCGCAGCGCGAGTACAACTCGATCTCTGCCTCCGCATCTGTGCAATAATCGATCTCCTCCTCCGCCTCCATGCAATACTACGTCGTTGAAAAAACGGAAGGTCGCCACTCCCCCATGCCCCACTCAGAATAAAGGTAGTACGGCAAAAATATTTGACATCCCGTCGCTCTTGCCGAAAGACCTTATGACAAGACTGATGAGGAAAATGTTGTGGATGTGGCTCCCTACACTAAGTCTTTTTTTGCACCCAAAAAGACTGAGCCACAACAGGTATTTGATAAAAAAAGCAAAAGGTGGACTAAGTCCTTTCTTGAGAAACCATCCCAAATATCAATGAATCAGCCATCAGACTATAACTGCAAAATTATTAAGCAAGCAAAGGAGAACAAGAAAACAAGTGCAAAAAGCGGGAAACAAATTTCCTAGCTCAGACAACTAAAGATTCAATCGGTCCCCCCTCTCATAGTGATTTCAGATACCGACAAGGCCTTCAGAGCCGATATGGATAAGGACATGGAATTATTGGACCCCAGAGCCAAGGCTGCTGCTGGACTGATTGGCATCACTATAGCGCAGGCCAAATAAAATGGCATCGGAGCATGTATGTCTCTTCGTCAATATTTAGGATATGAAGATACGACAATGGGTTAGATAGTATGGAATTATGTCAAAGGGAAGCCTCTAGTCAGTCATGAGGAGTTTAGGCGTCTATCAACACATATGTGAAATCTTCATGAATGGTACACTGTGCAATCATCAAAGCAGCACTCGAAAGAATGATTTTCGATAGACGTTAGAGTGAAGCATCACTAAAAGATTAATCAATATAGATTCAAATGAAATAACTGTTTTAGTTATATAATCAGCGCGCCCTCAACAAATCTATCCTCGATTGCTATGTATGTAAGTGATTTATTTCTATAATTAAGTCTCTAGCTCAACTATCTCGTCCATTGCGTGTAATATATTATCCGGATTATATATCCTTTAGTACGCTATTATATTATACAGAATGAAGATGCTTAAATGCAAAAGAGCAATAAAATATGACGTTGGGTTTATTGACCCATATATTGTTAATAAATATACATTACACAATCACCCCCAGGATGTGGAGGAAGATCTGTGCAGGTTTTTAGTCGAGCATAATTACGTTAAGGAAATACTATTTCCTTACAACTTCAAGTGAGTGTTTCTATCTTGTACACAATTTTTTTTAGCTTACTCGATGTTAAGTATAATTGATGAGTTATGCATGTCTGCTAATGTAAATGTCCGTAAGTTTCACTAGATCTTGCTAAACATTCAAGTTGACAAGTCCCTAATTGAAGTCCACGATTCATTAAGTTGGGACCAAGAGAAGTGGAGCGACATGAAAGCAATGCTCCAGAAGTAAATTCAATCATTATCGTGTTGTATCTGCCTTTTTCGTTCATTTTTTGATATCAAGTAATTAATAACTCATTTGTTCATTTTCTTTTCCAAACATGTGTTGGGTATGGTTCAAAAAGGTAATACAAGGTCCATTCAAAGATGAGCTAACTTATAAAATGGTGAAGGGTTTGCAGCAGCCACCGATGACTCATTTATGTGGATTCTACGTTTACGAGTACATTCGCGATTTGACCAGTGAGCGGAGAGTTGATTCAACTTATATTCACAGTTTGCGGGAGAATCTCAAACCAGAACAACGCATACGAGCAATTTAAGAGAAATTGGAGAGATTTCTGATCAAGGAGATCCTTGATAAAAGTGGAGACCATTATGTGGAGGACGAGGAACTCAATTTGAATTAGTGATCTCCATGTAATTGATATGATGTATCATCAATGACCATGTAATTTCAAATATTTCCTTCCTTTTGATATGATCGAATATTGTATATGTATACTCACAAGAGATCGAATATTAATTGTATATGTATCAACGTGTACTGTGTATATAGTAGCGTAGAATAAGTGTACGGAACCATGTTTGAAGTTATAATGAAACAAAAATTAAAAAATGAACAAAATAGAAAAAAACAAAATAAAAAGGAAAACACAAAATCATGTCGCGACAGGAACTCGTTTAGTCCCCGGCGGTGTTACGGTCCGGGACTAGAGGTCCTATGGCCCCCGCCGTGCTGCCGCTGCCACGTGGTGGACTCCAGTCCCGGTTCATAGCAAACTGGGACTAGAGATAGGAGCCTCTAGTCTCGAATTGACAATCTTGCCCTGGACTAGAGCCTGTTACGCCCGGGACTAGAGGACTGTTTTCCACTAGTGTTTAGACTTGGTCTAATCATTATGTTTAACTGATGTCTTCTTGATATCAATATATTCACTTCATAGAAAAATATATACTTGTCCTGCATAGTGTTGTCCAAAACTATATCCTCATGTTCATGGTCACCTAAGAGGAGGACACAGCGTCACCCAAGTTAAACTCCAGCCCAATCAGTAGATCAACCAAGAAATGTTTGGATCTCCAAAATTCTGTACCATCACAAAATAGTATATAGAGGTCATCCGAGATATCTGTGTACCTTCATGTGGGAGAGGAGCCACTAAGCCAGAAGGACGTGGTGTTTCTCATCAACATGAAAGTAAGGATTGAAAAACTTTAGAAAATACGCCAACACTTACTGATAAACCGATAAATCACGAAGAAAATAACTAAATAAGCATGGAACCGAAACTTCGAGGTAACCACAGTCCAAACAGTACCATACACGATTAATTTCCGCAAATGTTACAACGAACTACTCTGGTGACAAAAGTGGGTAGGACACTCTGGTCAAAATCCAAAAGAATGATCAATGTGGCCATGCATTGATCCCATTCTTTTTGCTGCTCAGGTAAGGTCAGCATTATTTTTGATGGACTGAGCACGACACGCTTCAACATATGGCACCTCTGACCAGCCTACATCACTCTGTTTAGCTGAAGCAAGTGGTTTCGGTGAAGATAGTCCGACCATTTCTCCTGGCACCGAAGTTGCTCGGCCTTCTCTCCTAATACTGGCGCTGTCCTCAGATTCGGTGCTAGCTCGAAGCTTCTTTGCCCTCATCTTTTTCAAGTACTCCCGATCATGACGCATCTTGAGATGTTTCTCGTACACGGCATAGCCAGGGTATTCCGGCTCGGGGAAAAACCACCCCTGACCACTGCTGCGGTTGCACCTCCGGACTTCCGACAGAACCGGCGGGTCATTTTCCACCTCTAGCACTTCATCAGCTCCTTCCCCCTTCAGCCTTTGTTTATCACAGTCCTCCAGATATTCATCAATACTTCATATCAAAACACAAGCGCACAACCATTTATAATCCTAGAACAACACCCTATAACGATAGTGCATAGTAAATAAAAGCATAAATATATGCACACAAAATATAATCAATTAAAATATTAATTGCTGAGATTATTAACCCAAATACTATATATTATCATGATACAATATAGTATCAGCTCAAAATATAAAAATGTAAAAAACACACGCACAAGCAAGCTGATGCACAAGAGACCTTAATATGTGTTTTATAAATGTGAATGTTTCTGCGAGATGATGGTATGCACACATCACCAACATTGTCAGTGCTCAAAAAGCATAATACCTAAAGAAAAAATAGTGAAATAAACATTATATATATTTCCATTCAGGTTTAATCTTGATCACATGATCGAGATAAGAAATGCAATATAAACTCAGTTTAGAAATGCATACGAAATGCATACGAAATGCACACATAAGCATGTAGATACACCGGAAGACATAATTGTTTAATCACATTACCGGGTAGACGGGTATATAATTTGGTTCTGTAACTTAGTATTTTATTATATGAAATTTATGAATTACAACTTTATTGCAATATTTAGCTCACATTGTATATCAAGAGAGGTGAGATGAGGAAATTTAGAGGTTGGTCCAAATTATTAAATAGGAAAATGGGACATAAGAAACATAGATGGTGTTTTGGCTTATAGGTGTAGATGCAAAAATGCACGATAGCACACATCTTAAAATGTCCAAATAATCTGAAAGAAAAATCCGCGTATACATCCGAACATTCTATATTCGCATATCAAGTTTGGTGTGGCTTGTATAAGAGAAAAAAGTGTCTCTCGAATATTTATATTGGAGCATACACTAGTGCACAACACACCCTTTAACAGCTTTTTAGGAGACCCTCTAACAGCGGTTTCAGAATCGTTGTTGGGGGTTCGGTGTTAGAGCCCCCCCTTTAACAGCGGTTCTTATACGAACCACTGTTAAAGGGTGGTGCACGTGGGCCTGCCGCAGCGCTCAGGGCCCCCCTTTAACATCGGTTCGTAACACGAACATGTGTTAAAGGTTCTCTGTCGTGGCAGGAAAGCGGCATAAATATCTGCCGTGGTAGGAAAACGACATAATCTCTGCCGTGGCAGAGTTCTGTCGCCGCCTCGTTCTGGGCGGATTTCTGCGGCGCGGCAGTGACGGGGAGGGGGGAGGGGGAATCGATCGGGAGAGGTATACACATACATTGTTGGTACATACGAGTACATGAATAATTAAGAAACTATTATTATACACAAACATCGTCATTGTGGTATTCTCCGTACACATTAAAGCATCAAGAAAAGACAAACACGTTCAAGCATATATACAATACAACATCTCCGTACACGTTCATTTTGTTGGATATCTAAAGAGTTCTCCGCCAGGCGTGACGACCTCATCAAGTATGAACCCCGCCAATTCCTCTTGAATGGCTCATATGCGGTCAAATGATAGGAGTTGGTCCCGCATCCGTTCGATCTAAATATATATGAAGAATAGGGTCAATATATATATAAGAATAAAACTCAACACTACTGATGGTAATAAAATAATGTTGTGTACTTTGTTTACTTACTCTAAGTTGTGCTAGTGCGGCTTGGCCCGTCGCACATATCGTGTTGCGAATGGACTCGCAAACATAGTATCCACATAAGTTATTGTCGGGTCCCTGATGCGCACACTTTACGAGAATAGAGAGTTCAATCAAAATAATAATCAATAAAGCGCATGATATAATGGAATTGGAAGCAGAATCAAAGAGATACGCAGACCTAGCTGGCTAGTATTACTTACATTTTGGTCTATAAATTTTAGTTCTTCTGACCATTCACCCACGGCCCTGCCCGTGAACCTATTCCAAACCCTGTCCGGCAAATAAAATAGATAAATGAGTAATTAAGTACTTGTTGTCACGAAAGTTGCCGATCTAGTGCGATAATATGATTAAAATTACCTCTGGAGCATCTCTTTAAAGTCTGCCCATAGCTCTTGGTCTTTTCGTAACGAGTCCATGACAAGGACTTTTCCTGAGTCAACTTGAATGACTAGCAGAATAAAGTGGAACCTACGCGCGCATAACTCATCATAAGTTACACTTAACAGCGAGCACTAGTAGAAAACATGCCTTTCGTCTAGGCCATTAGTCCCGGCTGTGGCTAGGGCCGGGACTAATGGCCCTAGCCGGACGGCCCGAGCCACCCAGAACCATATGTCCCGGCCTGTTAGACCCCATTAGTCCCGGTCTGAGGCTCAAACCGGGATTAAAGGGCCCTAGCCCTGCCGCTCGCTGGGGGCACCCCCTTTAGTCCCGGTTTGTATATCCAAACGGGACTAGTGTTCTATCCCTATATATATGCACAGCCCCTCCCCCCTCTCAACTGTTTTTTTTCCTGGTGGGAGAGAGTGTTGTTGTGCTAGTTTTTTTCTTGTTCATACACATGCACTAGAGGTGTTCGGTGAAATGTCCATTAGAGCGATGCAAGTTTAGGTCACACAAGACAGACATGATATGAGGTGCCCGAGCCACACTTAAGTTTTCTCATCTTTGTTTCCAAGTGTAATAAAAGGTTAGCAACTATTTTCTCGTTAAGACCGTCGTGCGGTACTAATTTTAGCATAGTGATTGTGTTTGACATATATTTGTATGATACAGATGAGCCATGCATGGATGTACGGTGACCGACGCTCTGCCGCTTTCAGAGAAGGCATGCGTTCTTTTCGAGTTATGGCCGAGGATAACAAGCGACGGGATGGTTTTATGTGTTGTCCATGTGTTGACTGTAGGAATGAGAAGGATCACACTTCCGCAAGATTCATTCAGAGCCACCTGCTTTGGTCTGGTTTTATGTCCGGCTATAATGTTTGGACCAAACACGGAGAAAGAGGGATTGTGATGGAAGACGACGATGAAGAAGAGAACGATGATGACAACTACCGATCTATGTTCCCTGAATACGCTGATACCGCAATGGAAGACAATGAAGAAGAAGGAGGTGAAGAACGGGAACCAGACCGGCTCGCTAATGATCTTGGTCGGGTCATTTCTGATGCAAAGCAAGACTGCGACACAGAAAAGGAGAGGTTGCAGTTTGAGCAGATGTTACAGGACCATAACAAATTGTTGTACCCAACTTGTGAAGATGGCCAGACGAAGCTGGGTAGCACACTGGAATTGCTGAAGTGGAAGGCAGAGACCGGTGTGACTGACTCGGGATTTGAAAAGTTGCTGGTACTCATGAAGAGGTTGCTTCCAAGAAATAACGAATTGCCCGCCAGTACATACGAAGCAAAGAAGCTCGTCTGCCCTCTAGGATTAGATGTGCAGAAGATACATGCGTGCCCTAATGACTGCATCCTCTACCGCGGTGAGAAGTACGAGAATTTGGATTAATGTCCGGTATGCACTGCATTGCGGTATAAGATCAGAAAAGATGACCCTGGTGATGTTGATGGCGAGCCACCCAGGAAGAGGGTTCTTGCCAAGGTGATGTGGTATGCTCCTATAATACCACGATTGAAACACTTGTTCAGAAACAAAGAGCATGCCAAGTTGTTGCGATGGCACATGGAAGAACGTAATAAAGACGGGATGTTGAGGCACCCCGCTGATGGTCGACAGTGGAGAAAAATCGAGAGAGACTTTCTGGACTTTGCTGGTGAAGCAAGAAACTTATGGTTTGGTCTAAGTACAGATGGCATCAATCCTTTTGGGGAGCAGAGCTGCAGTCGCAGCACCTGGCCCGTGACTCTATGTATCTACAACCTTCCTCCTTGGTTGTGCATGAAGCGGAAGTTCATTACGATGCCAGTGCTCATCCAAGGCCCGAAGCAACCGGGCAACGACATTGATGTGTACCTAAGGCCATTAGTTGATGAACTTTTACAGTTGTGGGCCGAACCAGGTTTACGTGTGTGTGATGAGCACAAACAGGGGCCATTCGACCTACGAGCGTTGTTGTTAGTAACAATCAATGATTGGCCTGCTCTTAGTAACATCTCAGGACAGACGAACAAGGGATATAATGCATGCACACACTGTTTAGATGAGACTGAAAGTATATATATGGATAAATCTAGGAAGAATGTGTACCCGTAGAATCGTAGTTTTCTTCCGCCCATACACCCCTTAAGGAAAAAAGGCAAGCATTTCGATGGCGAGGCAGATCACCGGAAGAACCCTGCCCCTCGTACTGGTGCTGATGTATTTGGTATAGTCAAGGATTTAAATGTAATATTTGGAAAGGGTCCTGGCGGACAACCTGTTCCGAAAGACGCCGACGGACGCACACCCATGTGGAAGAAGAAATCTATATTTTGGGAGCTACCCTATTGGGAAGTCCATGAGGTCCGCTCTGCAATCGACGTGATGCACCTGACGAAGAATCTTTGCGCGAATATTCTAGGCCTCTTGGGCTTGTATGGGAAGTCAAAAGATACACCGGAAGCACGGGAAGACCAGCAACGTCATAAAGGACGAGACGGCAAGCATATAGGGCAGTTTCAAGGGCCTACCAGCTACGCTCTTACCAAGGAAGAGAAGGAAATCTTTTTTGAAGTCCTTTTCAGTATCAAGGTCCCGTCTGGCTTCTCGTCTAACATAAAGGGAATAGTAAATATGAAAGAGAAAAAATTCCAAAACCTAAAGTCCCATGACTGCCACGTTCTTATGACGCAATTGCTTTCGGTTGCATTGAGAGGGATTCTACCGGAAAATGTTCGGCTGGCCATTGTGAAGGTATGTGCATTCCTCAATGAAATTTCTCAGAAGGTTATTGATCCAGAAAGTCTATCAGGGTTATAGATTGATGTGGTCCAATGTCTGGTCAGCTTCGAGTTGTTGTACCCTCCATCTTTCTTCAATATTATGACACACCTCCTAGTTCACCTAGTCGAAGAGATTAGAATTCTCGGTCCTTTGTTTCTACACAATATGTTCCCCTTCGAAAGGTTCATGGGAGTCTTAAAGAAATATGTTCATAACCGTTCTAGGCCAGAAGGAAGCATCTCCAAGGGCTATGGAACAGAGGAGGTCATTGAGTTTTGTGTTGACTTTCTTCCTGATCTTAAGCTGATTGGTGTTCCTGAATCTCGGTATGAGGGAAGGCTGACTGGAAAAGGCACACTAGGAAGGAAAACAATGGTATGTATGGACAGAGATTCTTTCAAGAAAGCACACTACACAGTTCTACACAATTCCACCTTGGTGGCTCCATATATCGAGAAACACAAGATTATTGTATGCTCGGAAAACCCGGGGATGCCTGACTCCTCGATTAAAGTGGAACACGAGGACACTTTCGGCAGTTGGTTGCAGAAGCATCTCATGAATAACAACACTGTTGAAGATCAGCTGTACTTGTTGGCATGGTTACCATCTTCGACTATATGTACTTTCCAAGGGTACGATATAAATGGTAATACATTTTACACGATCGCCCAAGATAAAAAGAGCACCAACCAAAACAGTGGTGTCCGCTTTGATGCAATAGATGACAATGGGCAGAAGGACACATATTATGGGTACATAGAGGAGATATGGGAACTTGAGTATGGACCTACTTTTAAGGTCCCTTTGTTTCGATGCAAATGGGTCAAGATGACAGGAGGAGCTGTACATGTAGACGAAAAGTATGGCATGACAATAGTGGATCTCAACAATCTTGCGTACATGGACGAACCATTCGTCCTAGCCAATGATGTGGCTCAGGTTTTTCTATGTGAAGGACATGTCTACGAAACCGAGAAAAATAAATCAGCAAAAGAATACAACATGCGATGAGCCAAAGCGCCACATAGTTCTTTCAGGGAAAAGAAACATCGTGGGAGTGGATGACAAGACAGATATGTCAGAAGATTATAATAAGTTTCATGAAATTCCGCCCTTCAAAGTGAAAACCGACCCAAGCCTCCTATTAAATGATGAAGATTCTCCATGGCTACGGCGCAGAAGAAAACAACAACACTAGATAGGGATGTTGGTGTAATATATTAAACCTTTTATGTAATCATATTATTAAATGATGAAGATTCTCCATGGCCATGATGGCCGCACTATAAATAGAGGTAAATGGCAGGGCAGGCTGGGCCAGGCAGCACCAATAATAGGGGTTGAACCTTTAGTCTCGGTTGGAAAAACCAACCGCGACTGAAGGTATTGCGGAAGGCTGGGCCAGGTAGCACTAATAATAGGGGTTGAACCTTTAGTCTCGGTTGGATGAACCTTTAGTCCCGGTTAGAGACAGCAACCGGGACAAAACACGAGTGAGCGCTAATAATAGGGGTGAGTGTCGAAATTATGTCGTGAGTGTCGACACTATGTCGAGCTGCTTGTACTATAAATAGGCCAGTCCTCCAGCCAGTTTGAGGCATCTCCAAGATCGATGGTTTTCGAGAGCAGGGACACCACTACGGCCAGTTTCAGGGAGATGCCTCCGGAGCCCAGTCCTCCGGCATCTCCAAGAAACTAGTCATAGAGGCACTCCCTAATATGTGAAATTAGGTTAGCTCCCAAGCATATTGATCTAGTTAGAGAAGTTACAAGCTGCAAGATGGTATTCGAGAGCAGGGACACCACTACGGCCAGTTTCAGGGAAATGCCGCTGGAGCCCAATCCTCCGGCATCTCCAAGAAACTGGTCATAGAGGCACTCCCTAATATGTGACCGCACGTGTTTGGAGATCAGATCTTCATGGTAAGTACGAATCGGAACTAAAAGTCCCCCTTTAGTCCTGGTCCAACCATAAAACGAGACTAACACTCAAGAAATTTATTAATATTTAAAAACCGAGACTACGGAATCGGGACTAAAGGCCCCCTTTAGTCCCGGTCCAGACACAAACCGGGACTAACACTCAATACATTTATTAATATTAAAAACCGGGACAAACCGGGACTAGCTAACACTCAGGACTAAAGCCGCCCCCTTTAGTCATAATCATGCCTAGTCCTATAGTACACAGCTTCAGGGTCTTCTTCATCATCGTCATCGTCATCATCATTGTCATCGTCACCTGCCACTCCGGGGATCCTGAGCCCAGCCATGGCATATACCGGGGGAACCTTCCACTCCGGCCTCGGATTCACGGCGGGCGGGTGGACTTGTGGGCACCGCAGGCGAGGATGGTCTCCCCCGGTGATGTAGCACATCACGCCTATGATAGTACGGTTCGCCCACCACAGACGGCGGACGGCTTCATTGTGGTTCACCGGGGGCGGGCCATCACCATCGTACCTGGCGAGCTCCCTTTCCCGCCGGTTAGCGAAGAAGGCATTCCAGGTGTCGTAGTTGTCGGGATCCCACTAGGGATCCATCCGCTGCTCCGACGTGAGCTCGTGGTAGAAGTGGTTCGTGATGGCCGCCTGTCCGGCGGAGCCTTGAGGCACGGGAGGGACAGGAACACCTCCAACACTCAGCATCCAGCCGGCGTGCGGCTGGTAGCCTGGTGGGCAAGGGTAGCTTGAGACGCACATCGCCTCAGTCTCCTCGAGGGTTAGAATGGCCCAGTAGGCGTTGTCCATTTCTATGAGAGAGGAAGGTGTGGATGTGTGCATAAACATGGCGCGGTCAGCCTATATATAGATGGAAAGGGCGGGAAAACATGGCGGGATGCGGTGGGAAATGGCGGGAAATATCTTTAGTCCCTGTCATTGGCTACAACCGGGACTAAAAGCTTGGTTCAGAGGAAAGGGCGGAAAAACTTGGCGGGAAGCGGTGAGAAATGGCAGGAAAATCTTTAGTCCCTATTAGTGGATACAACCGGGACTAAAGCTTCAGGGTCTTCTTCGTCATCGTCATCATCATTGTCATCGTCAACTGCCACTCCGGGGATCCTGAACCCAACCATGGCATATACCGGGGGCACCTGCCACTCCGGCCTAAAGCTTATTCAGAAAATGGATTTGGATTAATTATTCAAATTCAAGAACTTTCATGTTGAAAGTTTAGTGAGATTCAAAAATATGCAAAAAATAATAGTTAATGCATTTTTAAATTGATAATGGCAAAATGGTTAATAATTTGACTATTTAAAATAATTATTTGATAAAACAGAAAATGGATTTGGATTAATTATTCAAATTCAAGAACTTTTCATGTTGAAAGTTTTGTCAAATTCACAAGTATGCAAAAAATAATAGTTAATGCATTTTTAAATTAATAATGGCAAAATGGTTCATAATTTGACTATTTAAAATAATTATTTGATAAAAAAGAAAATGGATTTGGATTAATTATTCAAATTCAAGAACTTTTCATATTGAAAGTTTTGTCAAATTCATAAGTATGCAAAAATAATAATTTAAATGTTTTAAATGATATTTTTGAATTTTTTTGAAAAAAAAGCACAAGCGCGCTGGGGTTTTTGCCCAGCGCGCGCAAATTTGGGCCTTTAGTCCCGACCCAGTTTACTAGCCGGGACTAAAGGTCTGGCCCCAGCGCGCGAAAATGAAACGCCCCCCTCCCCCTCTAGTCTCGGTCCGTGGCACCAGCCGGGACTAAAGGGGGTCTCTAGTCCCGGCTAGTAAACTGTCTCTAGTCCCGGTTGGTGCCACGCATCTGGACTAGAGGGGGGGGGTATAAATGTAGCCCTTCTCCCCGGTGTGTTTCACGCACTGGGAGAGGAGGAGGCCAGCAGACGAGCACGACGCCGCCAGGCTGCCCAACTCCGACGACGAGCAGCACGACGCCGCGCCCGTGCCTCCCTCTGCGTCGGCATGCCGCCGCGCCCCGCGCCTGCCATAGCGCCTCGCGCCCGAGCCCACCGTGCCCGAGCCTGTCGCCCGCCCTGCGCCCCCGTCGACCTGCGCGCCCTCCGTCGACGTCGCGCCCTGATCTCCTCCAACGCCAGCCTCCGGCCACCGCCTGCCGCCAGCGCCGCCGCCAGGTAGGACTTTTTTAGTGTTAGCATTTTGTAATAATTAGTGTGTTTAATTAGGATTTGTTAGTGTTAGGATTAGTGTTAGGATTTGTTAGTGTTAATTAGGATTAGTGTCAGCATTTGTTAGTGTTAGGATTAGTGTTAATTAGGATTAGTGTTAGCATTTGTTAGTGTTAGGATTTGTTAGTGTTAGGATTTGTTAGTGTTAGGATTAGTGTTAGGCCTAGGGTTTAGGTTTAGGTTTTATAAGTCAAGTGTAAGTTTATCGGTGAAGGGCATGGACACGGCTAGGTGTCGAGGCCTAGGGTTAGGGTTAGGGTAATTATTGTAAGACCCTTTTTGTAACCGGAGTTAGGGTTAGGGTTAGGGTGTTGGTGCTCGGTGGTGACCGGAGTTAGGGTTAGGTTGGTGGTTCTCGCGGGAAGCCGCTTAGTCGCCCGCCTCTCCCGCGGCCACCATCACCGGCCACCACCACCACACCTCCAGGTTTAGGGTTTAGGGTGGTGACCGGAGTTAGGGTTAGGGTGGTGGTTCTTGCGGGAAGCCGCTTAGTCGCCCGTCTCTCCCGCGGTCACCATCACCGGCCACCGCCCACCGCACCTTCGGGTTTAGGGGTTTAGGTTTTATTTTGTCAAGTTCGAATAAATATTGTGTGCATTTTGCAGGAACTATGGATCCACCTAGTCCCCCAGCCCGCAGAGACCTAGATTTGGAACACTTGCTCGAGGATATGATTCACGATGCCGATGAGGGATCTCCCTCGAGGTATCAGAACTCATCCGGTGAGGGAGAGGAGACCAACAGACAGGAGGAAGAAGCCCATGGACGCGTAATGCAGACCGACGAGGTATATATATATGATGTCCGATGATCGTCACTAGATGTACCTAGTTGTATATATATAATATTGACGAATGTTTCTTCTCTTAGGCCTCTACATCGAGCAAGAAAACCAAGCACGGCCCAGCAAAAAGGATGCCCCTGGGTACTGTATATGAAATTACAGAGGTTTCAGGAGATGGCGAACCATTGGAACCAAAGAAAACAAAACAACTATTTGTACAACAATGCAGAGTTGTTGCTAGAGATCGCACCTCGATCACTGTTCGGGAGTGGAATAAGCCCAAAGAGGCGGAATGGAGTGATGTATATATCGACGATAGGTTCAAATATGAACTTTTTAATGACCTAATGGGACATTTCAAGATGCCCGAATGTGACACTGAGGACGAGACTGCTGAAATGAGAAAGAAAGTCAAGCAGTTCGCACTAAAGAAGATGGCCGAACTATTCAAGAACTGGAAAAGTCATTATGGCAATAGTATCAAAAGGACAATAAAACCTCATTATTCGAAGGCTATCTAGCGAAGCAGTAGCCTTACTGGGATGCATTTGTGTTGTATAGGAGGTCAGGAGTTGCAGAGGAAAAGTCAGAAAAAAACAAGATAAATGCTGCGAAGAAGAAATATCACCATAACTTGGGGCCAGGGGGCTACGCGGCTGCCATGCCTAGTGGAATGCAAAAGAGAAAGAGCTTCATAATAAAGGGATCATTCCAGAACCAATTCGCGAAGAATGGGATTTGAGGGCAAGAAATTGGTTCCTTGGGCATGGGAGTACATATGACGAACTTACAGGAGATCTTGTTTGCAGTGACGGGATAAAGGTACCCAGGACTGCATGGATAAAAGTGGTCAAAGATATTAAATATGGAATAAAATAGTTTCATCTCGATAGAGAGAAGGACTTGCTGACCTTGGTCCTCGGGAATCGTGAACATACAGGACGAGTCCGAGGCCTTGACGGGAGTTTCACGTGGGAGACTGGGTTTCCTAAGGACCAAGGTACCTATAGAAGCCGAGCAAGAGCAAAGCAACGACGGGAGGAGGAGGAGGCAGACAAGTTCAAGCAGCTGCTAGGAAGACTTGACAAGCAGTAGCTACAGATCGACGAACTTAGAGGAATAGCGCGCTTGCAGCAAGATCCTCCACTCGATATTACCGCCAACCCATCTCAGCGGAGAAGCAGCATCGCTGAATTAGAGGTCCCGTCTAACGATGCATCCTGTACTACATATGGCGGTCCCGACTACCCCGTGGATGGAATTAAGAATTAGATACCTTGTGAGCTCCATAAAAAATTGAAGAACATATTTGTGAAGGTGGCAGTCGGATCGGCTTTGCCTTGTCTGCCTGAAGCACGTTGGCATGGCCGTGAGATTCCAACTGGCTATGCTAAAGTCGGGGTGGATCAAATCGTAAAGGAGTGGGAGTCAATGGAGCTTGACATCCCTGGAACTGAAGGTGAGATCACACTGGGAGAAGTACTTGGTGGGATCATTCTCTGGGAAAAGAACAACATACGGTTTCTAGGCTCGGCTCCAAGGATAACACTACCGCCTCTGAGTCGTTGCAGGTCTCCTTCACCTCCACCTCCACCTCCATCACCTCCAAGAAGCCCACCCCATGATGACTACGACCACCACATCCCGAGTCCATCTCAATCTCCGCCGCAGGCTCAGCAGTCTTCGCCGCCCGCTAAGGACAATAAGCGGAAGCGTGCTCCGTCAGTGAGTACTAAAGGACGCGGCAGCCCAAAACGGAAAATGTTGCCCCTCCCAACAATGCCTCATCAGAATCTTCCCATCAGACCTTACGATCGTACTGATGCGGAATCTGCAGCGATATCAAAGGCCGAAGTGGTGGCGCATTTTGAGAAGAAGAAACCCGAGCCCGCTCCGGTATACACCGAGAAGCAAAAGGCATATGCACTTGATTTTATGAACACACCATCGCAATATGAGTTGCACCATAAGCCAGATGACTATCTATGCACACTTCAGAAAGAAGTGACGAAGAGCAAATCAAGTAAATCAAGTGCAAGCGGTAAAAAATCAGCAAGCACAGGTGCAAGCGGGACCAAAAAAGCAATCAGTAAAAAAATCAGACGTTCCCCTTCTCGGACAACAGGCAAAACAAATGATCGCACCCCTCAAGGTGGTTTCACAAAACGTTCCACTCCTCGCACAACAGCCACTTGATATGTCAATAGCTGCGGAGTTGGCGGCTAGCATGGAAATTACACTTGATGAACTATTAGGCCCCCAACTCGACCATCTAGCCAAGATGCCACTAGCCCCTAAATATGTCACAGGTGAGGATTTGGTCAGCAAAGATAGGCTGAGAGAACTGCCAACACAACTGTGGAATCTCCATCAATGGTACTCGGCAGTCATGAAGCAAGGGAGAATAATGATCGTAGCCAAAGTCTCACCTGAGTACTACTTCAGACCCGAAGAGGTACATATTGAGTTTTCAGAACTGTTCCAGTTATACCATCTCGACGCCCTGGAAAAATCCATCCTCGGCTGCTATTGTCTGCAAGTTGTTGAATTTATTGTCTACATTTCAGTTTTCGGTTGTTTAGTTCGGAACATGTGATTATCCTTATTATGCAGAATGAAGATCCTGGAATGTAAAAGAAAAGAATCTACAATATTGGGTTCATTGACCCAGATAAAGTGCATATAGCCACGCTAACGAATAACCCCGAGAAGACGGAGGAAAACCTTCTAAGGTTTCTAATGGAGCAAAATTTCTCTGACCACATACTGTTTCCTTACAATTTCAGGTGAGGGTCTTACTCTGTTGTACACATTCACTTTTGATTAGTCGATGCTAATAAGTTTAACTAATGTATATATAAATGTTTGCAGCTTCCACTGGATTCTGCTAGACATTCAACTTGATAAGGGAAGAGTTGATGTCATAGACCCATCAAAGAGAAACCTGGAAGATTTCTACAACATGCAGGACATGCTCCAGAAGTAAGTTTCGCGCTATATCGATATCTTTCGTTGATTTACCGAGATATCAGGTAATGAATAACTCATTCATTCATTCATTTTCTTCGTCAGGCAGGATTTGGATCCGGTTCAAGCGCGAGGTTACGGGTGTATTTAGTGAGAAGCTGACGTTTATGGCGGTCTCGGTAAGTAGCACGTGATATGTCCGCGCATCTCTTTAGTTCTAGTTTCAATACAATAATGATGCTCTAGATTATTATTTTGATTGAATTCTATTCTCGTAAAGTGCGCGAGGCAGCCACAGGGGTCGAATCTATGTGGATTCTATGTTTGCGAGTTCATTCGCACGTTTACCACCGAACACAACGATTATAGAGTCGACGTAAGCAATGCATTCACACCATCATTTTATTGACGTCACCTTTTGTTATTATGATTGATACATATTGATCTCCTTTTTCTTATATATAGTTCGAGAGAATGCGGGATCAACTACTACCAGAGCAACGCGTACTAGCAATTGCGGAGGAGCTGGCAGGATTTATTTTCAAAGAGATCGTAGATGATGCCGGAGAATTTAGTGTGAATAGGCGCTACTGATCTCCATGTAATCAAACTATTTTGTGATCTAGTCCCGGTATTCTGTGATCTCCATGTAACTATGTAAACTGTATATATTTGTATGCTCGATTTCGTAATACAAGTTATCTTATATATATGCAAGAACGTGTACGATATGTGGTGGCGTACAAATATTAAAAACCATTTTGAAATGAAAAATAAATAAATAAAACAATACAAAATAAATTCTCTGCCGCGGCAGAGAAATCACTAGTCCAAGGTAATGCTCTGCCGTGGCAGAGAAAAGGCGCAAAATGCTGCCGCGGCAGTGACCCACTAGTCCCGGCCTGTGGCACCAACCGGGACTAGTGGGGGTGCACCCTGGGCGCGCAGGGGCAGCCACGTGGGCACCCACTAGTCCCGGCTGGTAACTGGGCCGGGACTAGTGTTGGGCCTCTACTCCTGCTTGATTAGAGGCCCTTACGACCCGGGACTAGAGGCCCTCTCTCCACTAGTGGAGTAAGCCGAAACAGAATGTGTACAAGAGAGGGTAACACTCACGAGAAGTTGTAAGGCAATAGTATTTCTCTTTTAGTTTGTTGTCTCAGTAAATACGTTAGCAAGAAATCTTCTGTTTGCCCGGGTTTGTTTTTTACCACTTGTTCATGAACTCTATTTGGGTCAACGAACCCAATGTCAAAACGGCCTCCTTTCATGCATTCCATAACCTTTTTCCTGCATAATAGTATATAATATGGTGAGCATATATATACATGCAATTAATGAATTGAATGAGATGAGATAGAAATTATAGAAATAGTACTTACACACAATAAAGGCTGATGGCAGCTTTATCGAGTTCCTTCTGATTGAATAGATACATGGCCAGATTAAGTCTCAATCGGCCGAACTTGTTTTAGAATGTTGGAGTGATTCAGTCATTCTCGTGCCTACACCTGTAATACTCGCCACTGTAGTCGTCATACTCGCCGTGGCCGTCGTCGTTGTCGCTGTCGGGGTCACCGTAATTGAACCTTGAAGGCTGAGTACGTGCGGGCTGGACTTGAGGGTAGCGCAGGCGGGGGTTAGAGTCGGCGGCCGTGTCATAGGCCATGACGCTCTGGAGAGTCCGGCCGCGCCACCACAGCCGATGGCCGGCCTTGTTGAAGTTCGGAGGAGGTGGGCCATCCTCCTCATGCCTGGCGAGTGCCCTCTCACGCCGATCCCGGAAGAAGGATTCCCAAGTTGGGAAATAATCGGGATGCCAGTTGGGATTCCTCCGCTGCTCCGACGTGAGCTCGAAGTAGTAGTGGTTCGTGATGGCCATCCGGCGCGCCAGACCTAGAGGGACAGGAGGAACCGGCACGCCTCTGGCGCTCAGCATCCAGCCGACAGGGACGCAGTAGCCCGGCGGACGGGGGTAGATCAAGGCGCAAAGCGCCTCCGCCTCCCCGGGGGTTAGTGGTACGGTGGAAGCCATGGGAAAGAGTGACGAGGTTGCAGATATGAGTCTAGAGATGAGCAATGACAATAGAGGCCAATCCTACATATATATAGTGAGAACTGTCGGGAAGAAAACTGGCGGCAAGAACTAGCGAGAAGAACTGACGGCAAGAATTGTCAGATTCCAAAGTATACAAAAGATGCTAAATTGAAATATCCAAACAATTCAAAAATGTTAATACAAAATAAAATATGATTTTCTCTAATAAAATAGGGTTAGATTCCTTTTCAGATGCTTAATATTTCTTATGTTCAAATTTTTAGGGTTTGACTATTTTATTTTGTTTTAATTAAATAATCAAAATTTATATGTAAGTGTTTTAATCATTTTGAAAAAATTTCATCTACAGTAACTATAAAATGTTTTTATATGAATGGATAGATATTATTTTTCTAAAAATTATGATATATTATTCATATTTTTTTGATTTGAAATGAAAAAGATATGAATTTTCTAAATTCTATCCTATTTTTTGAATTAAAAATACCCGACCCCTTTAATGTACGAAATAAATGCCCCATCCTTTAACACCGGTTCAAGCCACGAACCGGTGTTAAATGGGGGGCTGCGCAGGGCGGTGGTGCAGGGCCTTTAACACCGGTTCGTGGCTCGAACCGTTGTTAAAGAGTGTGCGCCTTTTTACTTTCTGGACCACGCTGATACGGGCGCCCCCTTTTAACACCGGTTCGTAGAAGAACCGGTATTAAAGTCCATTTCCAACCTCAACCAAAGGCCTCGTTTCCACTAGTGATAGAAATTATTTTTTACAAAAGCCAGAAAAAAGTTTTTTGTGCCTAAACTTTGTGGCGAACATAGAAAGTCTGAATGTATACATGCAATTTTTTTAAAAAAATAATATGACATGTGGAATTGTGATTTTTCAGAATGTGTGTATCTACACCTAGGAGAAAAGGTTGATTTCCCTGTAAGAAGGGGCGGAGCCAGGATTTGAACATGAGGAGGTGAATATTTTTTCTTCGACTAGGATAATACATCTCATATATCAATTCAACATGCCCACATCAAGTCATATCAATAGAAATATTTGCCTTTGCCACCACACAAAAACATTTTTTTATAGATTAAGTTTAGGATGAAAATGTCTTGTAAAAACATCCACATTCTGTTAGTTTTTTCTCCAAGATAATAGGTGAATAGAAGATTAGATAAACACATCCAACTAGTAAACAAATGTATTGTCATATATGCAAGTAATTAATCAGACTAATAACATGTAATCCATATGAGAGACGACAAAAGGGTACTAGTACTAGTCTGTGTATACCTACCTTCATATTTGAATGTGCTGCTCCATGGATTTGATGCCGCGACACCATGGTAGGAACTAATATAAGATTAAAAGAACCGGCACCACAGGTGGCGGCGGCGAACTTTTAGTCGTCTCACGGGTAGATGGAGAGGTAGTTTGATCGGGAAAGAAGGTTTTAACGTCTTTGCTAATAGATATTTTTTTATATGAAACACTCGTATTTCATTAAGACACGGCATAATCGCCGGTCACCAAACATGTTACAGAATTAGGGTAGCTCGTCATTCATAACACATGATCTCCTTTAGATACATCTACACCCAAAATCGCTAAATCATGCGCAGGATTATTACAACCCCTTGGAGCATACATCACACTCTCATCAATAAAACATGTATTCCATGTCACGTATGAGGATACCTAGGGGTCCCAGATCATATGTCCGATGATGACATAGCATTTTTTCATGTTTAAGCAATCCGTTTCAAAAGCAACCCAGCCAACACCTAAACTGTTTGCAACGTCAACTGCATTTGAGAGGCAACAACTTCAGCATGAAAAGCATCACTGGTGGAGAACGTGGTAAGGGGCTTTAGTCCCGGTTGCCCAACCCGGACGGGGCAATCTGGACTAAAGCCCCCACCATTTAGTCTCGGTTGGCCCACGAACCGGGACAAAACCTGGTACACGTGACCGCTTTTCCGCGCGAGTGTGGAGGAGCAACCGTCCCGGTTCGTAACACGAACCGGAAAAAATGACCCTCTACCGCGGCAGAGATTTGGCACATTTCTCTGCCGCGGCAGAGATTTCATTTTGGCAACCTTTTTTTTTTGCCTCGGCAGCATTTTGGCCACTTTTTGTGCCGCGGCAGCATAATCGCGTATGATTATTTTTTATTTTGTGTTTTGCACTCATAAATGAAGGAACCATTATATTACACAAGATCATCATGATAATATAGATCCAAGTGTCGAACATATTACATTCGATACACGGATTTCATGCACATATATACATACAAAATAAGCTCTTTTTACAATCCCTATTGCCTATACACCCGCATAGTATTCTCCTTTTGGGTTTAGGACTTCTGCATCCAAGAATGCCGCCAATTCCTCTTGAATTGCTCGTACGCAATCCTTTCGCAGAAGACCGCCCCGTAGACGTTCGTACTGATTTAAAAAAGGAGTCAACCTATATGAATGAAACTAAACATAATTTGATGGTAATAAAAAACTATAGAAATTGTTTACGTACATTAACTTGCTATAAATTTCTGCCCTTCTCACAGCACGTCTGACGGATGAACTCGCAAACATAGTATCCAGATAAATTGTTTCCTGGTCCCTGCGTCAGGCACTTTACGATAACAGAGTTCAATCAAAATAATAATCAAGCATGATAATAATGGCCGAACTTGTTTTGGAATGTTGGAGTGAGAGAGCGAATTCCCTGGTCCCAACTGGCATCCCGACTATTTCCCGACTTGGGAAGCCTTCTTCGGAGATCGGCGTGAGAGGACGCTCGCTAGGCACGAGGAGGACGACCCACCTCCTCCGAACTTCAACGAGGCCGGCCGTCGGCTGTGGTGGCGCGGCTGGACTCTCCAGAGCGTCATGGCCTATGACAAGACACCGACTCTAACCCCCGCCTGCGCTACCCTCAAGTCCAGCCCACGCGTACTCATCCTTGAAGGTTCAATTACGGCGACCCCGACGAGGACAACGATGACGTCCGCAGCGAGTACGACAACTACAGTGACAAGTATTACAGGTGTAGGCAGGAGCATGACTGAATCACTCCAACATTTCAAAACAAGTTCGACCGATTGTGACTTAATCTGGCTATTGATTTTACAAAATTATATTAATTTCTGCTAATTTTAAACATTTCTGAAAAGGATTAAGCCATTACTGCATCACCCTGACTTCATCAACCCTATCCCTAACTTTCTACACCGGGATTGCTCCTACCCACAGCCACTAACTAGGGGGCCCCAGGCCGAGATGGGTCCACCCCGTCACCACGCAGGCACCATGTCAGACGTGGCGGCGGGAGGCGTCAGGCGGTGGTCGCCGGCGACGATCTGGGCCACCCCAGCACGCGCGGAGGGGTGCGCTGGAAAGATCGTGACGAGGGGAACCACATAGTGGCGGTGCCGCCCCTTTAAGGTCATACGTCCCCGTCGTTCGTCTTTATATTAATGGGCGGGAAGAAAAGGGTGGAAAATAATGGGCGGGGAGAAAATTTTATTATGATAGAACTGGAATTAAAGTACATAACACAACTAACACTAAGTTACATAAAGCACGACCGAAAATTAAGATACATAGAAGAACTGAAAATTAAGATACAAGGCCAGATTAAGTCACAATCGACCGAACTTGTTTTGCAATGTTGGAGTGATTCAGTCATGCTCCTGCCCACACCTGTAATACTCGCCATTGTAGTCGTCGTACTCGCCGCGGTCGTTGTTGTTGTCGTCTTCGGGGTCTCCGTAGTTGAACCTAGAAGGTTGAGTACGAGTGGCTGGACTTGAGGGTAGCGCAGGCGGGGGGTAGAGTCGGCGGCCGTGTCGTAGGCCATGACGCTCTAGAGAGTCCGGCCGCGCCACCACAGCTGACGGCCGGCCTCGTTGAAGTTCGGAGGAGGTGGGCCGTCCTCCTCGTGCCTGGCGAGCGCCCTCTCATGCCGATCCCCGAAGAAAGCTTCCCAAGTCGAGAAATAGTCGGGATGCTAGTTGGGATTCCTCCACTGCTCCGGCGTGAGCTCAAAGTAGTAGTGGTTCGTGATGTCCATCCGGCACGCCACACCTAGAGAGACAGGAAGAACCGGCACGCCTCCGGCGCTCAGCATCCAGCCGACGGGGACGCAGTAGCCCGGCGGGCAGGGGTAGTTCAAGGCGCAAATCGCCTCTGCCTCCCCGGGGGTTAGTGGTACGGTAGAAGCCATGGGAAATAGTGATGAGGTTGCAGATATGATTCTAGAGATGTGCAATGACAATGGAGGCCAATCCTACATATATATAGTGAGAACTGGAGGGAAGAAAACTAGCGGGAAGAACTGGCGAAAAGAAAAATGGCGGGAAGAATTGTCAGATTCTAAAGTATACAAAAGATGCTAAATTTAAATATCCAAACAATTCAAAAATGTTAATACAAAATAAAATATAATTTGCTCAAATCAAATAGGGTTAGATTCCTTTCCAGATGCTTAATATTTCTTTATGTTCAAAGTTTTAGGGTTTGACTATTTTATTTTTGTTTTAATTGAATAATCAAAATTTATATGTAAGTGTTTTAATCATTTTGAAAAATTTCATCTACAGTAACTATAAAATGTTTTTATATGAATGGATAGATATTATTTTTCTGAAAATTATGATATATTATTCATATTTTTCTGAGTTGAAATGAAAAAGATATGAATTTTCTAAATTCTATCCTATTTTTGAATTAAAAATACCCCACCCCTTTAATGTACGAAATAAATGCCCCACTATTTAACACCGGTTCAAGCCACGAACCGGTGTTAAAGGGGGGGCTGCGCAGGGCGGGGGTGGAGGGCCTTTAACACCAGTTCGTGGATCGAACCGGTGTTAAAGGATCTGCGCCTTTTTGCTTTCTAGACCACGCTGGTATGGGCGCCCCCTTTAACACCGGTTCGTAGAAGAACCGGTGTTAAAGCCCATTTCCGACCTCAACCAAAGGTCTCGTTTCCACTAGTGATAGAAATTGTTTTTTACAAAAGCCAAAAAAAAGTTTTTTGTGCCTAAACTTTGTGGCGAACATAGAAAGTCTGAATGTATACATGAATTTTTTTAAAAAAAATAATATGACACCTTGAATTGTGATTTTTCGGAATGTGTGTATCTACACCTAGGAGAAAAGGTTGATTTCCCCGTAAGAAGGGGCGGAGCCAGGATTTGAACATGAGGGGGCGAATTTTTTTTTTTTCGACTGGGATAATACATCTCATATATCAAGTCGACATGCCCACATCAAGTCATATCAATATAAATGTTTGCCTTTGCCACCACACAAAAACAAATTTTTATAGATTAAGTTTAGGATGAAAATGTCTTGTAAAAAAATCCACATTCTGTTAGTTTTTTCTCCAAGATAATAGGTGAATAGAAGATTAGATAAACACATCCAACTAGTAAACAAATGTATTATCTTATATGCAAGTAATTAATCAGACTAATAACTTGTAATCCATATGAGAGACGATAAAAGGATACTAGTACTAGTCTGTGTATACCTACCTTCATATTTGAGTGTGTTGCTCCATGGATTTGATGCCGCGACACCATGGTAGGAACTAATATAAGATTAAAAGAGCCGGCACCACGGGTGGCGGCGGCGACCTTTTAGTCGTCTCACGGGTAGATGGAGAGGTAGTTTGATCAGGAAGGAAGGCTTTAACGTCTTTGCTAATAGATTTTTTACATGGAACACTCGTATTTCATTAAAACATGGCACGATCGCCGGTCACCAAACGTGTTACAGAATTAGGGTAGCTCGTCATCCATAACACATGATCTCCTTGAGATACATCTACACCCAAAATCGCTAAATCATGCGCAGGATTATTACAACCCCTTGGAGCATACATCACACTCGCATCAATAAAACATGTATTCCATGTCACGTATGAGGATACCTAGGGGTCCCAGATCATATGTCCGATAATGACATAGCATTTTTTCAGGTTTAAGCAATCCGTTTCAAAAGCAACCCAGCCAACACCTAAACTGTTTGCAACGTCAATTGCATTTGAGAGGGCAACAACTTCAGCATGAAAAGCATCACTGTTGGAGAACGTGTCATGCATCCCAGTTGGTAAGGGGCTTTAGTCCCGGTTGCCCAACCGGGACAGGGCAATCGGGACTAAAGCCCCCACCATTTAGTCTCGGTTGGCCCACGAACCGGGACAAAACCTGGTACACGTGACCGCTTTTCCGCGCGAGTGTGGAGGAGCAACTTACGAACCGGGACAAATGACCCTCTACCGCGGCAGAGATTAGGCAAATTTCTCTGCCGCGGCAGAGAATTCATTTTGGCAACCTTCTTTTTTGCCTCGGCAGCATTTTGACCACTTTTTGTGCCGCGGCAAAATAATCGCGTATGATTATTTTTTATTTTGTGTTTTGCACTCATCAATGAAGGAACCATTATATTACACAAGATCATCATGACAATATAGATCCAAGTGTCGAACATATTACATTCGATACACGGATTTCATGCACATATATACATAAAAATAAGCTCTTTTTACAGTCCCTATTGCCTATACACCCGCATAGTATTCTCCTTTTGGGTTTAGGACTTCTGCATCCAAGAATGCCGCCAATTCCTCTTGAATTGCTCATACGCAATCCTTTCGCAGAAGACCGCCCCGTAGACGTTCGTACTGATTTAAAAAAGGAGTCAACATATATGGATGAAACTAAACATAATTTGATGGTAATAAAAAACTATAGAAATTGTTTACGTAAGTTAACTTGCTATAAATTTCTGCCCTTCTCACAGCACGTCTGACGGATGAACTCGCAGACACAGTATCCACATAAATTGTTCCCTGGTCCCTGCGTCAGGCACTTTACGAGAACAGAGTTCAATCAAAATAATAATCAAGCATGATAATAATGGCCGAACTTGTTTTGGAATGTTGGAGTGAGAGGGCGACTTCTCTGGTCCCAACTGGCATCCCGACTATTTCCCGACTTGGGAAGCCTTCTTAGGGAATCGGCGTGAGAGGGCGCTCGCCAGGCACGAGGAGGACGGCCCACCTCCTCCGAACTTCAACGAGGCCGGCCGGCGGCTGTGGTGGCGTCATGGCTTATGACACGGCCGCCGACTCTAACCCCCGCCTGCGCTACCCTCAAGTCGAGGCCATACGTACTCAGCCTTCAAGGTTCAATTACGGCGACCCCGGCGACGACAGCGACGACGGCCGCGCCGAGTACAACGACTACAGTGGCGAATATTACAGGTGTAGGCAGGAGCATGACTGAATCACTCCAACATTCCAAAACAAGTTAGTGGTATGGTGGAAGACATGGAAAAGAGTGATGAGATTGCAGATATGAGTTCGGAGATGTGCAATGACAATAGAGGCCAATCCTACATATATATAGTGAGAAATGGCGGGAAGAAAACTGGCGGGAAGAAATGGCTGGAAAAAATGGCGGGGAGAAATGGCAGGAAGACAGAGGCGCGGATTTTTTACCAACCGGGACTAAAGGGGCTTATTTTTTCGTTAGAACTTGCATTTGGACCGAAAGCCATAAAACCTCGAACATGATAGGTCATTTTGTGAAGGTTTTTTCGAGATGTGATCAATATACCAAGTCTGGTATTTTTCCTTGCAACTATGTCACATAATAAGACACCACGCGAAGGATTTACGTTGTTCGGACTTTTTTTGAATTTTTTATGCCCGTTTTAAATTTTTTCCATTTTCGAACTATGGTCGAGCCGACGTGCATGAAGATAGGGGACGAGCATCGATAGAACTTGCATTGGATCTCTGAAGAAACCATATATTGCGAGTCTAAAAATGATTTTTTTCAAAAAATCACGGGCGTTAGATCATGTACCTGTAGTACAAACCGGACCCACTTGCTACCGATTCGGCAGACATTTATCCTTTTTACTCGGGATGGACGAAAAGGTTTGAGATTTCTCGGCTAGGAGATAGTCCATGTAAGGTGGTATAGTATTTTAGAAAAATGGAACGGTAGCATTCCGAAACAGCATTTTGGTGGTTGCTTCACAAAATGACCCGTTTTTTGCGCTCGAAAAATGGGAAATGGTTTTTCCGTGTGACGGAAAGGAAAACTTCCTCTTGCAACATTGTTCTCCATCCCAATGTCCACATGCATGCATAATATGGGCAAAGTATCACAAACTATGTCATGATTCAGCACATAACATCGGTCATTTGGACCGAAAGCCAAGAAACCTCGAACATGATAGGTCATTTTGTGAAGGTTTTTTCGAGACATGATCAATATACCAAGTCTAGTATATTTCCTTTCAATTATGTCACATAATATGACACCACCTAAAGGATTTACATTGTTCGGACTTTTTTTGAATTTCTTATGCCTGTTTTGAATTTTTCCCTTTTTGAACTAACGTCGAACCGGCGTGCATGAATATAGGGGACGAGCATCGTTAGAACTTGCTTTGGATCTCTGAAGAAACCACATATTGCGAGTCTAAAAATGATTTTTTCAAAAAATCATGGGCATTAGATCACGTACCTGTAGTACAAACTGGACCCACTTCCTACCGATTTGGCTGACATTTATCCTTTTTACCCGAGATGGACGGAAAGGTTTGAGATATCCCGGTTGGAATATAGTCCATGTAAGGTGGTCTAGTATTTTATAAAAATGGGACGGTAGCATTCCGAAACAGCATTTTGGTGGTTGCTTCACAAAGTGACCCATTTTTTGCGCTCGTAAAATGGAAAATGGCTTTTCCGTGCAACGAAAAGGAAAAATTCCTCTTGCAACATTGTTCTCCATCCCAATGTCCACATGCATGCATAATATAGGCACCATATCACAAACTATGCCGCGATTCAGCACATAACATCGGTCATTTGGACCGAAAGCCATGAAA
Source organism: Avena sativa (assembly GCA_916181665.1). Lineage (NCBI taxonomy): Eukaryota > Viridiplantae > Streptophyta > Magnoliopsida > Poales > Poaceae > Avena > Avena sativa. The sequence goes on along the minus strand of OV702297.1, from coordinate 384,900,444 downwards.
CCTCGAACATAATAGGTCAGGCTGAGGTGGGCAAACTATAAATAGAGGGAAAGACCTATAAATAGAGGGAAAGGGTTCATCTTTAGTCCTGGCTGGAGGGATTTCGGCAGGCTGGGCCAGGAAGCACTAATGATAGGGGTGAGTGTCGACATTATGTCGTGCGGCTTGTACCTTGTCCCGGATGGTGTCACCAACCAGGACTAAAGATGAACCTTTAGTCCCGGTTGGAGACACCAACCGGGATAAAACACGAGTCAGCACTAATAATAGGGGTGAGTGTCGACATTATGTCGTGAGTGTCGGCACTATGCCGAGCTGCTTGTACTATAAATAGGCATCCTTATGAGTCTAGTCCTCCAACCAGATTGAGGCATCTCCAAGATTGTTTTCGGGAGCAGGGACACCACTACGACCAGTTTCAGGGAGATGCCACCAGAGCCCAGTCCTTCGGCATCTCCAAGAATCTGGTCATAGAGGCACTCCCTAATATGTGAAATTAGTTAGCTCCTAGGCGTATTGATCTAGTTAGAGAAGTTACAAGCTGCAAGATGGTGTGCGAGAGTAGGGACACCACTACGGCCAGTTTCAGGGAGATGCCGCCGGAGCCCAGTCCTCCGGCATCTCCAAGAAACTGGTCATAGAGGCACTCCCTAATATGTGATCACGCGCGTTTGGAGATCAGATCTTAATGGTAAGTACGAATCGGGACAACTTCTTCATAGTTCGGGAAAGTAGTTCTATGAATCGGGACTAAAGGTCCCCTTTAGTCCCGGTCCAGCCACAAAACGGAACTAACACTCAAAACATTTATTAATATTAAAAACCGAGACTATAAAATCGGGACTAAAGGCCCCCCTATATATAGTCCCGGTCAAGCCACAAATCGGGACTAACACTCAATACATTTATTAAACTTGGAAAATTGCAAACATCATAAAATATCCTTCACAAAATGAGCTATGATGTCTCATGGCATTTAGATTCACAATATGCAGCCGACCGGCCAGACATTAACTAGAGATACACAATATGAGCATGAACTTCTTGGCGTATGTCCTTCCTTATGATCGCTTCAGACGTAACCATGGAGCATCTTCTTTACTTAATGAAATGCTTGGGTCAGTTTTCACTGTGGAGGACGGAATTTCATCAAACTTATTATAATCTTATGACATGTCTGTCTTGTCCTCGATTCCCACGATGTTTCTTTTTCCTGAAAGAACTATGTGACGCTTTGTCTCATCATTTGATGTATTCGTTTGCTTATTTTTTTTCTTTTTTTCGATCTGGAGGACATGTCCTTCATATAGAAAACCTGAGACACATCATTGGCTAGGACGAATGGTTCATCTCTGTAACCAAGATTGTTGAGATCCACTATTGTCATTCCGTACAACTGGTCTATCTTTACCCCTTCCCCATTCAGGTTGACCCATTTGCAGCGAAACAAAGGGACCTTAAAAGAGACTCCATAGTCAAGTTCCCATATCTCCTCTATGTAACCATAGTATGTGTCCTTTTTCCCATTCTCTTCCATTGAATCAAAGCGGACACCACTGTTTTCTTTGGTGCTCTTTTTATCTTGGGCGATCGTGTAGAATGTATTCTCATTTATTTCGTACCCTTAGAAATTCAATATAGTAGAATATGGTAACGTGGCCAACAATTATAGTTGATCTCCAACAGTGGTGTCATTCAAGAGATTTGTCCGCATCCAACCGCCGTAAGACTTGATGTGTTCATCTGTAATCCATGAGTCAGGCTTCCCCGGGTTTTTGGAGCGTACAATATTCTTGTGTTCCTTGATATACGGAGCTGCCAAGGTGGAATTATGTAGAACAGTATAGTGTGCTTTAGTGAAAGAATCTCCGTCCCTACATATCATTGCTTTCTTTTCCAGCGTGCCTTTTCCACTTAGTCTTCCCTCATGCTGCGAGTCAGGAACACCAATCGGCTTAAGGTCAGGAATAAAGTCAACACAAAACTCAATGACCTCCTCTGTTCCATATCCTTTGGAGATGCTTCCTTCTGGTCTAGCACGGTTATGAACATATTTCTTTAAGACTCCCATAAATCTCTCAAAGGGTAACATATTGTGCAGAAATAGAGGACCGAGAATGGCAATCTCTTCCACTAGGTGAACCAGGAGATGTGTCATAATATTGAAGAAGGATGGTGGGAACACCAACTCAAAACTAACAAGACATTGTACCACATCCTTCTGTAACCTTGGCAGAATATCTGGATTGATTACCTTCTGAGATATTGCATTGAGGAATGCACACAGCTTCACAATGGGTACTCGAACATTTTCCGTAGAAGCCCCCTCAATGCAATCGGAAGCAACTGCGTCATAATCACGTGACAGTCATGAGACTTCAGGTTTTGGAACTTTTTCTCTGCCATATTTATTATCCCCTTTATATTAGATGAGAAGCCAGACGGCACCTTGATACTGTAAAGGACTTCAAAAAAGATTTCCTTCTTTGCTTTGGTAAGAGCATAGCTGGCACGACTTAAGTGATGCGCTTTATCCGTCTTGTTCTGTGTATGCATGTTCTTTGGGTCTTTCCTAATTTGTTGGTCCTCCCGTGCTTCTGGTGTATCTTTTATCTTCCCATACACGCCTAGAAATTCTAGCAGGTTCACACAAAGATTCTTCGTCACGTGCATTGCGTCGATTGAAGAGCGAACACGTAGGACTTTCCAATATGGCTGTTCCCAAAATATAGATTTCTTCTTCCACACAGGTGCGTGTCCGGTAGCGACATCGTTCGGAACTGATTGACCTCTGGAACCCTTTCCAAAGATTACTTATATATCCTTGACCATACCAAATACATCATCACCAGCAGGGAGTTCAGGCTTCTTCTGGTGATCTGCCTCACCTTTAAAATGCTTGCCTTTCTTTCTTACGGGATGATTGGTCGGAAGAAATCGTCGATTCGTCAGGTACACAACCTTCTTGCATTTATGCAAACATGTACCTGCAGTCTTATCTAAACAATGCGTGCATGCCTTATATCCCTTGTTTGTCTGTCCTGAAAGGTTACTAAGAGCAGGCCAATCATTGATGGTTACGAAAAGCAACCCTCATAGGTCAAATGGCTCATGTTTGTTCTCATCCCACGCATGTACACCTGGTTTGCCCCACAGCTGTAAGAGTTCTTCAACTAATGGCCTTAGGTACACATCAATGTCATTGCCCGGTTGCTTCGGACCTTGGATGAGCACTGACATCATAATGAACTTACGCTTGATGCACATCCAAGTAGGAAGGTTGTAGATACATAGTCATGGGCCAGGTTTTGTGACTGCAGATCTTGTCCCCAAAAGGATTCATGCCATCCGTACTTTGACCAAACCATAAGTTCCTTGCATCACCTGCAAAGTCCGGAAAGTCTCTCTCGATTTTTCTCCACTGCGACCCATCAGAAGGGTGTCTTAACTTCCCGTCTTTCTTATGGTCTTGTTTGTGCCATCGCAACAACTTGGAATGCTCTTTGTGTCTGAACATGTGTTTCGACCTTGGTATTATAGGAGCATACCACATAACCTTAGCAGAAACCCTCTTCCGGAGGGGCTCTCCCTCAACATCACCAGGGTCATCTCGTCTAATCTTATACCGCAATGCATTGCATACCGAGTGTATATATAAATTCTCATACTCCTTACCGCGGTAGAGGATGCAGTCATTAATGCATGTATGTATCTTCTGCACGTCTAATCCTAGAGGGAAAAGAGTCTTCTTTGCTTCGTACGTACTCTCGGAAAGTTCGTTATGCTTTGGAAACTTCGGCTTCATTATTTTCAGCATCTTTTTAAATGAGGAGTCAGTTAGATCATACTCTGTCTTCCATCGCGGCAATTCCAGTGTGGTACCGAGCTTTGTGCTGCCATCATCGCAATTTGGGTACAACAATTTCTTGTGATCTTCTAACGTGCCCTCCAATTCGACTTCTCTTTTTCTGTTTCACAGTCTCGCTTTGCATCAGAAATGACCCTACCAAGTTCATCAGCGGGCTCATCTGATGCCCGTTCTTCACCTTCTTCCTTTTTATTGTCTTCCATTGCAGTATCACTGTATTCAGGAAACATATGATGATAGTTGTTATCATCATCTTCTTCTTCATTGTCTTCCATCATAACTCCTCTTTCCCCGTACTTGGTCCAGCAATTATAGCTGGGCATGAAACCTTTCATAACCAGGTGGCTGTGAATATTTTCGAGGAAGAGTACTCCTTATTGTTCCGATATTGAACACATAATTAATTAGTGAAATTAAGTTTATAAAAAATGAAACATCATAAATAGTGAAATGACCAATTCACATCAACACATGCATTGTATCAATGACAGAGAAAAGATAAGATTGCTAACCTCGATCGAGGGAAATAAAGAGGAGAATGCTCAAGTGCGTCTCGGGCACCTCCTATATTTTTGTTCTGTGAGAAATTGAACAAGATCATTCACTCAAACATTTTATCAAACACCTCGTATACATGCATAGAAAAAAAATAAACTAGCACAACTCTCACGGAGTAAATTACAAAAAACCACCACAATTGGGACAAGGGTAACAACCCTTCACAAAAAAACCACCGAAAAACATGCATTTTGGTGGGTGTTTGTTACCCTGGCCACTAATAGTGGTGGTTTTTTGTAATTTACTCCCTCTCACGCCTTCCACCAAGAAAAAACTGAGGGGAGGCAGATGGCTAGGGCGTCGTATTTATAGAGGGCCGGCTCATACGTCCCGGTTTATAACACAAACAGGAACTAAAAATGTGCGGAAGACCACGTGTCTGGCGCCCACACTTTAGTCTGGTCCCCGTGCCCTCTCGAACCGGGACGCATGCTAGCATTAGTCCCGGTTCGTGGCGCAACCGGAACTAATGCTATTGGGGGGCGCGAACGGATAGCCTGTTTTCTACTAGTGCATCAATCAGATTCATCAAAAATCCAGCAGCAGCAAAATATATATCAGAATCGATGTCCCAACATATGGCTCCCCATCCTCCATTGTTCGACTATTCTCGGAACGAAGCATCAATGTTGATTTTATACACCCCTTCGACAGGTGGAGTCCACTGATTAACCTTGACTGTAGTATCCTGCGTTTTCTTTTCAAGGAACTGTTGCCATGCATTCATCAGCATGCGTCCTGGCAGTATACTGGAATTGTTCAACAGTCTGTCGTTGCTCTCCGTGATTGCCACGATTTCGTTCAGGCCACCAGCTCCAAAGAGGGAATAGTTGCGGCCTTTATTAACTCCCAACCAAGTCTTGGGCTAAACAAGATTCAACATAACTAGGAAAGTTTTGAAACCAATTATAAGACATTTCTAAGATGCACCCCTCTTTCGATAAGACATGGGAAACCTCGTTAGAAGAACACCTTGCCCACTTTACTTTATCATCATGCCATCCCCGGAGCTCCCTTTTCACCTCTTCAACCAAAGTACCATGGATAGACCTGTCAGTCACCTCACCCGGCAGCTTGGCAACCACTGAAGCACTATCAATCTCGAGGATAATCTTCTGAAGATTCAATGTTTTTGATAAAGACTGGCCATGCTTGCACGCCCGCAGCTCCGCATCCTCGGCATCGACTAGCAAAGGCAAAACATTGCACGCTCCAGCTAAGAAACGTCTATGGTGGTCACGAATAACCACACCTCCGCACCCTTCTCCGAGTCCTTCTACATTGCTCTGTCAGTGTTGATTTTAGCCCAATCCTCCTCCGGAGGTAGCCACCGCTCCTTCAGCGGCGGTGCTTCGGCAACCTTGATTTCTTGCACTCCTCGAGCAAGCAAAAGACACGCGTAGCAATGCTTGCTGGATCTTCTATCATCCTCGAATCCCTCGTATCATTCCTGGCTAGCCATGCCTGCTACTGCACCATCAAGGTGATATCGATCACCTCAGGCTGGGATAAGCTTGGCCACTCGTAGGAGCCAAAGGCGAAATTCCTGCTGGTCATTAATATCCGCCGGCGGCTGAGGTATTGGCTCCCCTGCTTTGTCAAGACAGAAAGCCACAGGTGTTGGGTGTGGGGGCACTGTCAGAAGCGATGGAGGGCTGTCTCCTCCACACATTTGAGCCCTCCCTTAATTTTCTGACGCTGAAGCTCAGCACCCACGGCTAGGCCATTTTTCAGCAGCCGCCAAACATGCACTTTGATTTTTCCATGAATATTTGCATTCCACAGCGACAACCATCCACTGTGAGCCTCTACCGAATTTGAGGCTCCAACTCCTCCCGCACGAATCTTCTTCTGCTCCATCATAAGGTGATAGACTAAGACGCCGACGTCCAAATGTCGGGGTCGTCGGCGTAGCTGACTTTCCTGGCCAGCCGACCAGTCCGGCCATTGGCGTAGGGACGGCCGTCGGCGTAGATGACGGTGCCGAGGGTAGCCCTCGGCGTAGCGTGACCGTCGGCGTAGTAGCGAGGGTTGTGCCCATGGTGGTCCTCGGCATAGCCCCCAGTTCAGACACGGCGAGGGAAACGACGTTAGGCAGTCCTGGCCGTAGGCACAACTCTTTGGAAGATTTTGTTTGGTCTGTGCCGACGGCTAAGCCGTTGGCATAGGCCTCCAGATTTTTTTCTTTTATCTCATTATTTTTAAAAAATCATAACAAAATTATTCTAATTCAGAAAAATACAAATAATATATCAAAATTTGCAGAAAAATAAGATCTATCTGTCTACACTCAAATATTACACATTTATAAACAAAAATTTAGTGAAATATAAAACATTATATGTAGTTTAAGACAGACATTATAAATTCAAAAACGATCTAAACAATGTGAAACCTTCACGTAGTGTCATATTATGTGACATATATAGTTAGAAGAAAAATATTAAACTTGTTATATTGATTATGTCTCAAAAAACCCTTCACAAAATGACCTATCTCGTTCGAGGTTTCTTGGCTTTCGGGTCAAATGACCAATGTTATGGCTAGAATAAAGGCATAGTTTGTGATAATGTGTCCATATTGTGCATAAGTGTGCATCATGCGATGGCGAACGTGGTTTCAGGAAGAAGTTTTCCTTTTCGTCGCATCAAAAAGCCGTTTTCCATTTTCCAAGTGCAAAAAACAGACGATTTTGTGAAGCAACCACCAAATGGCCAATTCAAAATGCTACCGTCACATATTTCAAAAATACTAGACCACCTTACATGGATAATGTCATAACAGGGGGATCTCAAATATTTCCTTCTATCCCTGGTAAAAGACAAATTCCTGCCGAATCGGTAGGAAGTGGGTCAGATATGAACTACAGGTACATGATCGGATGCTCATGATTTTTTACAAAAATCATTTTTAGGTTCAAAATTTGTCGTTTCATCATAGATCCACTTCAAGTTTAGCGAGTCTCATACCAGAGCTAAGAATATTTATGCCCGCCATTCAACAAATTTAACGATGGTTTAAAACGGGCATTATAAAATAAAAAACAATCCAAATAATGTGAAACCTTCGCGTGGTGTTATAATATGTGACATAGTTAAAAGTAAAAATATCAAACTTGGTATATTGATTATGTCTCAAAAAAACCTTCACAAAATGACCAATCACGTTCGAGGTTTCTTGGCTTTCGGGTTAAATGACCAATGTTATGGCTAGAATAAAGGCATAGTTTGTGATAATGTGTCCATATTGTGCATAAGTGTGCATCATGGGATGGCGAATAATGTTTTAGGAGGAAGTTTTTCTTTCTGTCGCACCAAAAAGCCGTTTTACATTTTCCGAGTGTAAAAAACGGACGGTTTTGTGAAGCAACCACCAAATGGCTAATCCAAAATGCTACCTTCATATATTTCAAAAATACTAGACCACCTTACATGGATAATGTCATAACAGGGGGATCTCAAACATTTCTATCTATCCCTGGTGAAAAAGACAAATTCATGTCGAATCGGTAGGAAATTGGTCAGATATGAACTACAGGTACATGATCGGATGCTCATGATTTTTTACAAAAATCATTTTTAGGTTCAAAATATGTTGTTTCATCATAGATCCACTTCAAGTTTAGCGAGTTTTAGCCCCGAGATAAGAATCTTTATGCCTGCCCTTCGACAAAGTTTAATGATGGTTTAAAACAGGCAATATAAATTCAAAAACGATCCAAATAATGCGAAACCTTCGCGTGGTATCATATTATGTGACATAGTTATAAGAAAAAATATCAAACTTGGTATATTGATTATGTCTCAAAAAAACCTCCACAAAATGACCTATCTCGTACGAGGTTTCTTGGCTTTCGGGTCAAATGACCAATGTTATGACTAGAATTAAGGTATAGTTTGTTATAATGTATCCATATTGTGTATAAGTGTGCATCATGGGATGTCGAACAAAGTTTCAGGTGGAAGTTTTCCTTTTCGTCGCACCAAAAAGCCGTTTTCGATTTTCTGAGTGCAAAAAACGGACGGTTTTGTGAAGCAACCACCAAATGGCTAATTCAAAATGCTACCGTCACATATTTCAAAAATACTAGACCACCTTACATGGATAATGTCATAACAGGGGGATCTCAAACATTTCCGTCTATCCCTGGTGAAAAAGAAAAATTCCTGCCGAATCGGAAGGAAGTGGGTCAGATATGAACTATAGGTACATGATCGGATGCTCATGATTTTTTACAAAAATCATTTTTAGGTTCAAAATATGTTGTTTCATCATAGATCCGCTTCAAGTTTAGCGAGTCTCTGCCCCGAGATAAGAATCTTTATGCCCGCCCTTCGCCAAAGTTTAACGATGGTTTAAAATGGGTATTATAAATTCAAAAGCGATCCAAAAAAATGCGAAACCTTCGCGTGGTGTCATATTATGTGACATAGTTATAAGAAAAATATCAAACTTGGTATATCTATTATGTCTCAAAAACACCTTTACAAAATGACCTATCTCGTTCGAGGTTTCTTGGCTTTCAGGTCAAATGACCAATGTTATGACTAGAATGAAGACATAGTTTGTGATAATGTGTCCATATTGTGCATAAGTGTGCATCATGGGATGGCGAACAATGTTTCAGGAGGAAGTTTTCCTTTTCGTCGCACCAAAAAGCCGTTTTCCATTTTCCGAGTGCAAAAAACGGACGGTCTTGTGAAGCAACCACGAAATGACTAATTCAAAATGCCACCGTCACATATTTCAAAAATACTAGACCACCTTACATGGATAATGTCATAAAAGGGGGATCTCAAACATTTCCGTCTATCCCTGGTGAAAAAGACAAATTCATGCTGAATCGGTAGGAAATGGGTCAGATATGAACTACAGGTACATGATCGGATGCTCATGCTACAAAAATCATTTTTAGGTTCAAAATATGTTGTTTCATCATAGATTGATTTCAAGTTTAGCGAGTCTCAGCCCCGAGCTAAGAATCTTTATGCCCGCCCTTTGACAAAGTTTAATGATGGTTTAAAACGGGCATTATAAATTCAAAACGATCCAAACAATGCGAAATCTTCACGTGGTGTTATATTATGTGACATAGTTAGAAGAAAAAATATCAAACTTGGTATATTGATTATGTCTCAAAAAAAAACCTTCACAAAATGACCTATCTCGTTCAAGGTTTCTTGGCTTTCGGGTCAAATGACCAATGTTATGGTTAGAATGAAGGCATAGTTTATGATAATGTATCCATATTATGCATAAGTGTGCATCGTGGGCTGTCGAACAATGTTTCAGGAGGAAGTTTTCCTTTTCCTCGCACCAAAAACCGTTTACCATTTTCCGAGTGCAAAAAACGAACGGTTTTGTGAAGAAACCACCAAATGGATAATTCGAAATGCTACCGTCACATTTTTCAAAAATACTAGACTACCTTACATGGATAATGTCATAACAGGGGGATATCAAACATTTCCGTCTATCCCTGGTGAAAAAGACAAATTCCTGCCGAATCGGTATGAAGTGGGTCAGATATGAAGTACAAGTACATGATCGAATGCTCAAGATTTTTTACAAAAATCATTTTTAGGTTCAAAATATGTTGTTTCATCATAGATCCACTTCAAGTTTAGCGAGTCTCAGCATCGAGCTAAGAATCTTTATGTCCGCCCTTCGACAAAGTTTAACGATGGTTTAAAACGGGCATTATAAACTCAAAAACGATCCAAACAATGCGAAACCTTCACGTGGTGTCATATTATGTTGTGAAATAGTTAGAAGGAAAAATATCAAACTTGGTATATTGATTATGTCTCAAAAAAACCTTCACAAAATGACCTTTCTAGTTCGAGGTTTCTTGGCTTTCGGGTCAAATGACCAATGTTATGGCTAGAATGAAGGCATAGTTTGTGATAATGTGTCTATATTGTGCATAAGTGTGCATCATGGGATGGCAAACAATGTTTCAGGAAGAAGTTTTCCTTTTCGTCGCACCAAAAACCGTTTACCGTTTTCCGAGTGCAAAAAACGGACTGTTTTTGTGAAGAAACCACCAAATTGCTAATTCAAAATGGTACCGTCACATTTCTCAAAAATACTAGACCACCTTACATGGATAATGTCATAACAGGGGATCTGAAACATTTCCTTCTATCCCTGGTGAAAAAGACAAATTCCTGCCGAATCGGTTGGAAGTGTGTCAGATATGAACTACAGGTACATGATCGAATGCTCATGATTTTTTACAAAAATCATTTTTAGGTTCAAAATATGTTGTTTCATCATAGATTAACTTCAAGTTTAGCGAGTCTCAGCCCCGAGCTAAGAATCTTTATGCCCGCCCTTCGACAATGTTTATCGATGGTTTAAAACGGGCATTATAAATTAAAAACGATCCAAACAATGTGAAACCTTCGCATGGTGTCATATTATGTAACATAGTTAGAAGAAAAAATATCAAACTTGGTATATTGATTATGTCTAAAAAAACCTTCACAAAATGACCTATCTCGTTCGAGGTTTCTTGGCTTTCGGGTCAAATGAGCAATGTTATGACTAGAATGAAGGCATCGTTTGTGATAATGTGTCCATATTGTGCATAACTGTGCATCATGGGATGGCGAACAATGTTTTAGGAGGAAGTTTTCCTTTTTGTCGCATCAAAAAGCCGTTTTCCATTTTCCGAGTACAAAAAACGGACGGTTTTATGAAGCAACCACCAAATGACTAATTCAAAATGCTACCGTCACATATTTCAAAAATACTAGACCACCTAACATCGATAATGTCATAACAGGGGGATCTCAAACATTTCCGTCTATCCCTGGTGAAAAAGACAAATTCATGCTGAATCTGTAGGAAATGGGTCAGATATGTCAGATATGAACTACAGGTACATGATCGGATGCTCATGAGTTTTTTAAAAAAATCATTTTTAGGTTCAAAATATGTTGTTTCATCATATATCAATTTAAAGTTTAGCGAGTGTCAGCCCCGAGCTAAGAATCTTTATGCCTGCCCTTCGACAAAGTTTAACGATGGTTTAAAAAGGGCATTATAAATTCAAAACGATCCAAACAATGCGAAATCTTCGCGTTGTGTTATATTATGTGATATAGTTAGAAGAAAAAATATAAAACTTGGTATATTGATTACGTCTCAAAAAACCTTCACAAAATGACCTCTCTCGTTCGAGGTTTCTTGGCTTTCGGGTTAAATGACCAATGTTATGGTTAAAATGAAGGCATAGTTTGTGATAATGTATCCATATTGTGCATAAGTGTGCATCATGGGATGGCGAACAATGTTTCAGGAGGAAGTTTTCCTTTTCGTCGCACCAAAAACCATTTACCATTTTCTGAATGCAAAAAACGGACGGTTTTTTGTGAAGAAACCACCAAATGGCTAATTCAAAATGCTACTGTCACATTTTTCAAAAATACTAGACTACCTTACATGGATAATGTCATAACAGGGGATCTCAAACATTTCCTTGTATCCCTAGTGAAAAAGACAAATTCCTGCCGAATCGGTAGGAAGTGGATCAGATATGAACTACATGTACATGATCGAATGGTCATGATTTTTTAGAAAAATCATTTTTAGGTTCAAAATATGTTGTTTCATCATAGATCCACTTCAAGTTTAGTGACTCTCAGCCCCGAGCTAAGAATATTTATGACCGTCCTTCGACAAAGTTTAACGATGGTTTAAAACGGACATTATAAATTCAAAAACGATCCAAACAATGTGAATCCTTCGCGTGGTGTCATATTATGTGACATAGTTAGAAGGAAAAATATAAAACTTGGTATATTGATTATGTCTCAAAAAACCTTCACAAAATGACCTATCTCGTTCGAGGTTTCTTGGCTTTCGGGTCAAATGACCAATGTTATGGCTAGAATGAAGGCATAGTTTGTGATAATGTGTCCATATTGTACATAAGTGTGTATCATGGGATGGCGAACAATGTTTCAGGAGGAAGTTTTCCTTTTCGTCACACAAAAAGCCATTTTCCATTTTCCGAGTGCAAAAAACAAACAGTTTGTGAAGCAACCACCAAATGATTAGTTCAAAATTCTACCGTCACATTTTTCAAAAATACTAGACCACCTTAAATGGATAATGTCATAATAGGGGGATCTCAAACATTTTCGTGTATCCCTGGTGAAAAAGACAAATTCCTGCTGAATCGGTAGGAAGTGGGTCATATATAAACTACATGTACATGATCAGTTGCAAATGATTTTTTACAAAAATCATTTTTAGGTTTAAAATATGTTGTTTCATCATAGATCTACTTCAAGTTTGACGAGTCTAAGCTCCGAGCTAAGAATCTTTATGCGTGCAGTTTTAAACGGGAAAATGAAATTATGATAAGAATCACGACATAGTTTGTGATAAGTTGATATTGATATAATATTTGGATTCCTCTCATTTTTCTAATCAATTTAGACATATTATTTGCCGAATTCCGATTTACAGATTTAAAGATATTAATTATTCCATATTAAATAAAGAATACAAAAATAAAATAATAATATTTTTATTTGAATTCAATAGTATTTTTTACTTATTCATTGTTGTTTACTTAAATAATTGCTTGTATTTTCAAAAAATACAACCATGTGACATGATGATATAAGAGTTAATAGGATTGATATCATAGTAATGACAATAATGTGTAAATTTCTTTGTGGAAAGAGATTCTGAAGGAATGAGAAAGTTAAGTGTGCTAGAGCTGGAGTAGTGCTAGGATGGGTGACCGACTAGAAACTTTGACTAAGACTCCAATTTAATCAATTATTAACTATAAATAGTGTTAAAAATGATCAAAGCAAGAGATTAACAAGTCAAACAATTCAAAGATAAAAAATATATATATATTTTAGGCATAGCCTACGGCCAGGCTGTCGGCGTAGCTCCATTCCTGTGCCGACAGCCTGGCCTCTAGGATGGGTCGTTATCGGAGACGGGCATTGCCTGACACACGGGACCCGCTGGAAGACGCTATGCCGACGGGAGGGGTTGTCCCGACGGCCACGGAGCTATGCTGACGAGGACGTACGCCGAGGGGGCTACGCCGACGGCCACCGTCGGCATAGCCTGTGCTGACGGCAATTTGGCGTTGTGCCGACGGCAATCGGCCGTCGGCATATCAATTCTTTCCTGTAGTGCGTCCCTGGACCTCCGACCATAATCTTCTTGATATCATTGACGTCAAAGTCATACAATACAAGTACTGCTGCCGCTTGGTTTCATCCCTCTGTGTCCCATCTTCCGACATGAGTCCAGAGACTCGGTTGATAGTTCTTCCTAGTGCATCGGCTCGCCAGCCCAGTGGCCGCTGAGCTCGAGCTTGAGGCATCCACGCATACCTCCACGGGTTGATGCTTGACCCGTCACCTATACTAGGCCTTTTTTGAGAAAGTCTCGTCCGTGTAGAATGCTGCGCCATGTAAAGGATGCCCCTCCAGGACATCTCGCATGAAGCAGATCGGTGGTATTGAAATAACGAGCTTTTAGAACCCTGGCATAAAGGGAAGGGAAGAGAGTACCGTAAGAATCCTCTAAGCCTATTTTGCTAAGAGAGCAACATTAAATGCTTTGAAATCCCGAAAGCCCATGCCACCCGCATGTTTCAGCATGCACATTTTCTCCCAATATATCCAGTGAACCTTGCAAGTGTTGTCCATGTCTCCCCACCAGAAGTTCGAGGATACTGAGCTTAACTTTTTGCACCGCCTCTTATGAAAGTTGAAACAGCTCATGGGGTATGCAGGGGTGGCTTGGAGCACTGATTTAACAAGGATTTCCTTTGCCTTCTTTGACAGGCCCAGCCCCTTCCATGCACCGAATTTCACCCTGGATCTTTCATTGACATACTGGAACCGCCCCTCCTTCAATCTCCCCACCATATTAGGAAGCCCCAGATATCGTTCGCTCAACACCTCCTCTGAGACACAAAGGGTCTGTTTACAGGCCACCTTTTGATCTGGGCTACATCCATCTCCAAAGTAAATGGAGGATTTTTTGAGGTTAACTTTCTGCCCAGATGTAGCTTCATATGCCAACAGTACCTCCCTCAATGCATGTAAACTATCCACATACGCTTCCAAGAAGATTATGCTATCATTCTCAAATAGAAGATGGGTAATATGAGGCCCATCTCTTCCGAACTGAACACCCTTTAGCATATTATCATCTTGAGCTTGCTTAAGTAACGTGGAGAAGCCTTCCACACAAAAGAGGAAGATATATGGGGATAAGGGATCTCCCTGCCGAAGCCCCCTCGAAGGAATAAAAGCATTAGAGGTACCCCATTTACCTTCACCGCAAATCACATAGAACAGACACATCTCATGATCATATGAATCCATGGCTGTGCAAAACCCATTTGTGTTAGCATATTCTCCAAGGAAATCCACTCTACCCTATCGTAAGCCTTCATCATATCCAAGTTGACCGCGCACAAAGGTTTTTTCCGTTTCCTTTTCGGAATGGAGTGAATGCACTCGTAGGACATGAAGACATTAAGATTAATAAGCCTCCTAGGCACAAATGCACTTTGCTCTTCCGAGACCAGAATAGAGAGGATCCTTTTCAATCTATTAGTTAGTACCTTGGACGCGATCTTATAAAGAACATTGCACAAACTGATGGGCATGAACCGAGTGAGAAGTTCCGGGGAGTTCACCTTCGGAATAAACCTCTAACCGCCCCCCACACCTCCTTCAGGAACGAACAGTGTCGTTGGTAGAACAGCGTCGGCATCCCATCCGGACCCGAGGCTTTTGTTGGGCCCATTTGAAACAAAGTGGCCTCAATTTTGGTATCTGAAAAGGCCCCCAGTATATTATTGTTCATATGGTCGGTGATCAGTGGAGACACCTAATCCAAGATATCCTCCATGTTGCTTGCTCATTCATATGTGTACAGAGAGAAATAGAAAGACCGGGCCAGTAACCTCATCTCGACATCAGTAGTACACCTTGTTCCATTGGCCCTCCGAAGCGATTGGATAGTATTTTTACGTCTCCGGTGAGACGCTTTATTTTGGAAATATCTTGTATTTCTATCCCCCTCTTTAATCCATTCAACACGCGATCTTTGTCGATACATGATCTCTTCTCGCTCATAAAGTTCATGAAGCTCTTTTTCTACATCCTGGACCTCCTGTGAGTTCCCGGACAGTAGCGAGTCATTTTGTGCCACCTACTGCTATTCACGCTACCTTTTGATCTCTCTTTAAACAGAGCCGAACACATTGCGACTCCAGGATTGCATGCAGCTCGAGAGCCACTTCAGTTTGATGCAGAGCGCTTGAACCCCTCGATCTCCCCGGTCTTCTAGCTCCCATGCTTGTTCGATCATTGGACGGAAATCATCATGTCTCGTTCACATATCCTCAAAACAAAACTCCCGTGAGTTCCTTGGTAGTACAATGAAGGCATCTATCACTAGTACGATCAAGGCGAGGTGATCTGATTCTTTCGTGTGGATGTGCTCGACGGAGGTGGATGGGAACAGCTGTGCAAAACCATCATTGCATGTAGCTCGATCAAGCCGGGCATGAACATTCACTACTGGAAAAACCATCTTCAGTTCGATCACCGGAAGTCCAGCTGTCCCGGCCCGTCACGAACCGCGACTAGTGCTAGCACTAGTCCCAGTCCGTGAGGCCTCCAACGGCTAGAAATGGCCATAAGCATTAGTCCCGGGCCAGACCAGAGCATTAGTCCCGGTCCATAATATGGCCCGGGACTAATAAGCTGGAGCGGGGCAATAGCTCTTTTCGGGGACTATTAGTCCCGGGTCGTATCACGGCCCAGGACTAATTGTCCATCACTATATATACAGCTCCCTGGCCAGCTGCCCTAAAGCATATGTTGGCCATTTTTCTCAAAGAAAGCAAGAGAGTTCATGCCATTTTTTTCTCAAGATTTGTCAAGATTTAGTTTGCAATACCTAAATCCAAAGCTTTAAAAGGTTAGAACTTTATTCTTTCATCTCTTATTGCTACTTTAGCTCTATATAATGCTCTAGAAGTATAGAGATATGGATCAAATGCATGCATGTTGTAGAAGTAGCTAGAAGGATTTTGATATATATGTGTAACAAATTTTGATTAGGCACATAGTTACTGAAAATTGAAATGTGTAATTTTAGAGTTTTAGAGCTTAGAATGGAATGAGGTTTTCACTGATAGAACAATAATAAAAAACTCCACATTTATCATGTTGATTGTTTTCTCCAATTCACAAATTGGTGCATGTAAATTTTTCAAAATTCAAAATTAATGCTCTAGAAGCTCTCAATATAACTTGTAATAATTTTATCATGTTGTGTAATGGTTTTTGATATACTTTTACTATAATGCAGATGGTCCGGGAATGGATGTACGATACTGACCGACGCTCTGGCGAGTTCATTAATGGCGTGCATGAATTCATCCGTGTTGCTGATGCAAACAAGCACAATGGTTTTGTATTCTGTCCATGTAATGGATGTAGGAATCAGAAGGATTACTCTGACTCAAAAACCCTGCACAGCCACCTGTTGAAGTCCGGCTTCATGCCCAGTTATAATTGTTGGACCAAGCACGGAGAGAGAGGGGTTATAATGGAAGACAATGAAGAAGAGGAGGAGGATGACAACTATCATGGTTTCCCTGAGTACGGAGATACTTCCATGGGGGATGCTGAAGGGGAGGATGAAGAAGAGACACATGATGAACCCGCTGATGATCTTGGTCGGACCATTGCCGATGCACAAAGAGATTGTGAAACTGAAAAGGATAGGGAGAAGTTCAATCACATGCTAGAGGATCACAAAAAGTTGTTGTACCCAAATTGCGAAAATGGTCTAAAAAAGCTGAGCAGCGCACTGGAATTGCTGTGATGGAAGGCTGAGTGTGCTATACCTGACTCCTCATTTGAAAAGTTGCTGAAAATGATGAAGAATATGCTTCCAAAAGATAATGTATTGCCCGCCAGTACATACGAAGCAAAGAAGGTTGTCTGCCTTCTAGGTTTAGAGGTTCAGAAGATACATGCATGCCCTAATGACTGCATCCTCTACCGCGGTGAGGAGTATGAGAATTTAGATGCATGCCCGGTATGCACTTCACTTCAGTATAAGATTAGACGAGATGACCCTGGTGACGTTGAGGGCGAGCCCCCCGGAAGAGGGTTCCTGCGAAGGTGATGTGGTATGCTCCTATAATACCACGGTTGAAACGCTTATTCAGAAACAAAGAGCACGCCAAGTTGTTGCGATGGCATAAAGAGGAACATAAGTCAGACAGGATGTTGAGACACCCCGCTGATGGGTCGCAATGGAGAAAAATCGATAGAAAGTACCCGGACTTTGCAGATGACGCAAGGAGTTTAAGGTTCGGTCTAAGTATAGATGGCATGAATCCCTTTGGGGAGCAGAGCTCCAGTCACAGCACCTGGCCCGTGACTCTATGCATCTATAACCTTCCTCCTTGGTTGTGCATGAAGCGGAAGTTCATTATGATGCCAGTGTTGATCCAAGGTCCGAAGCAACCCGGCAACGACATTGATGTGTACCTAAGGCCATTAGAGGAAGAACTTTTACAGTTGTGGCACGAACCTAGGATACGCGTGTGGGATGAGCACAAGCAGGAAGAATTTAACCTCCGAGCATTGCTTTTCGTAACAATCAATGATTTGCCTGCTCTTAGTAACCTTTCAGGACAGTCAAACAAGGGATACAATGCATGCACACACTATTTAGATGAGACTGCAAGTATATATTTGGAACATTGTAAGAAGAATGTATACAATGAGCATCGTCGATTTCTTTTGGCCAAGCATCCCTTAAGAAAGAAAGGCAAGCATTTCAACGGTCTGGCATGTCACCAGATGAAGCCTAAGGAGCATACTAGTGCTGATATATTTGATATGGTCAAAGATTTGGATCAACTGGTAACCTTTGGAAAGGTTCCTAGAGGAAAATCTGTTCCGAAAGACGCTGAAGGACACGCACCCATGTGGAAGAAGAAATCTATATTTTGGGAGCTACCATATTGGAAATTCTTAGAGGTCCGCTCTGCAATCGATGTGATGCATGTGACGAAGAATCTTTGCGTGGACCTGCTAGTCTTCTTGGGCGTGTATGGGAAGACAAAATATACACCGGAAGCACGAAAGGACCATCAACGTATGAAAGACCCAGATGGCCTGCATCCAGAATGGTTTCAAGGTCATGCCAGCTATGCTCTTACCAAACAAGAGAAGGAAATATTTTTTGAATGCCTAAGCAGTATTAAGGTCCCGTATGGCTTCTCGTCGAATATAAAGGGGATAATAAATATGGCAGAAAAAAGTTCTAAAACCTAAACTCTCATGACTGCCACGTGATTATGACGCAAATGCTTCCGATTGCATTGAGGGGGCTTCTACCAGATAATGTTCGAGTACCCATTGTGAAGCTACATGCATTTCTCAGTGCAATCTCTCAGAAGATAATCAATCCTGAAGATCTACCACGGTTACAGAATGATGTGGTCCAATGTCTTGCCAGTTTTGAGTTGGTGTTCCCACCATCCTTCTTCAATATTATAACGCACCTGCTGGTTCACCTAGTCGAAGAGATTTCCATTCTCGGTCCTGTATTTCTACACAATATGTTTCCCTTTGAGAGGTTCATGGGAATCTTAAACAAATATGTTCGTAACCGTGCTAGGCCAGAAGGAAGCATCTCCAAGGGCTATGGAATAGAGGAGGTCATTGAATTTTGTGTTGACTTTGTTCCTGACCTTAAGCCGATTGGTCTTCCTCAATCGCGGTATGAGGGGAGACTGAGTGGAAAGGGTACTCTAGGAAGGAAATCAATAATATGTAGAGACGGACATTCTTACACCGAAGCACATTACACCGTTCTACAGAATTCTATCTTGGCAGCCCCATATATCGAGGAACACAAGAAAATCTTACGCTCCAACAACCCTGGAAAGCATGACTCTTGGATTAGAGATGAACACATGAAGAGTTTCGGCGGTTGGTTGCAACATCTCATCAAAAACAACACTCTTGGAGATCAGCTATACTTGTTGTCTAGGTCACCATCTTCGACTATATCGACTTTCCAAGGGTACGAGATAAATGGGTATACATTTTACACGATAGCCCAAGATAAAAAGAGCACCAACCAAAACAGTGGTGTCCGCTTTGATGCAACAGACAGCAACGGGTCAAAGACCACATATTATGGTTACATAGAGGAGATATGGGAACTTGACTATGGACCTACTTTTAAGGTCCCCTTGTTTCGGCGCAAATGGGTCAAGCTGACGGGAGGAGGGGTTGAGGTAGACAAGAAATACGGAATGACATCGTTGGATCTCAACAATCTTGGGTACTTAGACGAACCATTCGTCCTAGCCAATGATGTGGCCCAGGTTTTCTATGTGAAGGACATGTCTACCAAACCTAGAAAACAAAAAAATAAGAAAAAGAATACATCAGACGATGAGCCAAAGCGCCACATAGTTCTTTCAGGAAAAAGAAACATCGTGGGAGTGGAGGACAAGACAGACATGTCAGAAGATTGTGATAAGTTTCATGAAATTCCGCCCTTCGCGGTGAAGGATGACCCAAGCATCATATTAATGAATGAAGATGCTCCATGGATACGACGGGATCAGAAAGGAACACACGCGAAGAAATGATATGTAATAATTGTAACATTTTATGAGTGAAGATGTTCCATGCATGTGTCCATTTTTATAGTGTTCTCTGCAAACAATTTTGAGTCTGTTAGTCCCGTTTTGTGGCTGGACCGAGACTAAAGGAGGGCCTTTAGTAGCGATTTATACGTACCATTAAGATCTGATCTCCAAACGCGTGATGTCACATATTAGGGAGTGCCTCTATGACCAGTTTCTCGGAGATGCCGGAGGACTGGGCTCCATCGGCATCTCCCTGAAACTGGCCATAGTGGTGTCCCTGCTCTCGAAAACCATCTTGCAGCTTATAACTTCTCTAACTAGATCAATACGCTTGGGAGCTAACTAATTTCACATATTAGGGAGTGCCTCTATGACCAGTTTCTCGGAGATGCCGGAGGACTGGGCTCCGTCGGCATCTCCCTGAAACTAGCCGTAGTGGTGTCCCTGCTCTTGAAAACCATCTTGGAGATGCCTCAAACTGGCTGGAGGACTGGACTCACAAGGATGCCTATTTATAGTACAAGCAGCTCGGCATAATGTCGACACTCACGACATAATGTCGACACTCACCCCTATTATTAGTGCTGACTCATCTTTAGTCCCGGTTGGTGTCTCCAACCGGGACTAAAGGTTTATGTTTAGTCCCGGTTGGTGACACCATCCGGGACAAGGTACAAGTCACACGACATAATGTCGACACTCACCCCTATTATTAGTGTTGCCTGGCCCAGTCTGCCGCAATCCCTTCAGTCGCGGTTGGTTTCTCCAACCGGGACTAAAGATGAACCCTCTCTTTATATAGGCATTTCCCTCTATTTATTAGGTAACACTCAAGACATTTATTAATATTAAAAACCGGGACAAACCGGGACTAGCTAACACTCAGGACTAAAGCCGCCCCCTTTAGTCATAATCATGCCTAGTCCTATAGTACGCAGCTTTAGGGTCTTCATCGTCATCGTCATCATCATCGTCATCGTCAGCTGCCACTCCGGGGATCCTCAGCCCATCCATGGCATATACCAGGGGCCATTCCAGCCTCGGATTCACGGCGGGCGGGAGAGGGGTCTCCTGGAAGACAATGCCGCTACCACCGGGCCGGTGTGGGGCCTGTGGCGGGTGGACTCGTGGGCACCGTGGGCGAGGATGGTCTCCCCGGCGATGTAGCGCATCACTCCGATGATAGTACAGTGCACCCACCACAGACGACGGCCGGCTTCGTTGTGGTTCACCGGTGGCGGGCCATCACCCTCGTACCTGATGATCTCCCTTTCCTGCCTATTAGCGAAGAAGGCATTCTAGGTGTCGTAGTTGTCGGGATCCCACTGGGAATCCATCCGTTGCTCCGGCGTGAGCTCGTGCTAGAAGTGGTTTGTGATGGCCGCCTGGCGTGCGGAACCTTGAGGAACAGGAGGGACAGGAACCCCTCCAGCGCTCAGCATCCAGCCGGCGGGCGGCCGGTAGCCCGACGGACAAGGGTAGTTGGAGGCGCACAGCGCCTCGGTCTCCTCGAGGGTCAGAATGGCCCAGTATGCGTTGTCCATTGTTCTAAGAGAGGAAGGTGTGGATGTGTGGATAGCCATGGCACGATCGCCCTAAATATAGAGGGAAATGGCGGGAAAACTTGGCGTGAAACTTTGGGAAATGGCGGGAAATATCTTTAGTCCCGGTTAGTGACTACATCCGGAACTAAAAGCTCTCGTAGAAAGGAAAGGGCAAGAAAACCTGGCGTGAAGCTTTGGGAAATGGCGGGAAATATCTTTAGTCCCGGTTAGTGACTACATCCGGGACTAAAAGCTCTCGTAGAAAGGAAAGGGCGGGAAAACTTGGCGGGAAGAGGTGGGAAATGGCGGAAAATATCTTTAGTCCCGGTTTGTGACTACAATCGGGACTAAATGGATATTATATTAAGATTCATTATATTTTTTTGATAATAATAGACATATTTTTGTTTTATTTGGATTATTACAATAAAATATATGATTTTTCAAAGTTTTTATATTTGATTTGAATTAAAAAAGAAAATTTACATATGAAATAATTTATAAATGATGCAAACAGATAAATGGATATTATATTAAAATTCTTTATATTTTTCTGATAATTATAGACATATTATTTGTTTTATTTGGATTATTACAAAAAAATATATGATTTTTCGAAGTTTTTATATTTGATTTGAATTAAAAAAGAAAATTTACAAATGAAATAATTTATAAATGATGCAAACAGATAAACGGATATTATATTAAAATTCTTTATATTTTTCTGATAATGATAGACATATTATTTGTTTTATTTGGATTATTACAATAAAAGATATGATTTTTCAAAGTTTTTATATTTGATTTGAATTAAAAAAGAAAATTTACAAATGAAATAATTTATAAATGATGCAAACAGATAAATGGATATTATATTAAAATTATTTATATTTTTCTAATAATAATAGACATATTATTTGTTTTATTTGGATTATTACAATAAAAGATATGATTTTTCAAAGTTTTTATATTATTTTTGAATTAAAAAAGAAAATTAAAAAAAAACAAATAGTCGCGGGTCGTGGCTGGACCCGGGACTAAAGGGTGAGTGCGCGCGCGAAAACGGAGCAGCCAAAAAAACCCTTCCTCGAGCAAAATATCTTCAGCCGGCGCGCGTAAATATAGGGACCCCCCCCCCGTTTAGTCCCGGGCTAAGCCACCACCCGCGACTAAAGGGTCTTTAGTCGCGGGTCGTGGCTTAACCCGCGACTAAAGACCCCACCTTTAGTCCCGAGAGATGATGGCCCCTCACCCTTTAGTATAATATCCGTTTTCGCGCCGAAGATATTTTGCTCGAGGAAGAGATATCCTCATATCTGAATCCATCCGGTGATGGACTAGAGGAAAACCAAGGGGAAGACCAGATGGACGAAGGGCAAACAAATAACAACAATAATGATGGCCCCTCGACAGGATCCGGCGAGGTACATATATATATATATATGTATAAAGTCTCGAGTTACCTCTATTCATTAACTGATCTAGATATATATTAATCACTCTCTCTTCTTCTTTTAGCCCACCGGATCGGAGCAATCGACAGCTCGAACAAAACGAGGGACGAACAAAAGGTTGGATGGTAATCAGAGGTTCACCATCGAAGAAATAGATGATGATGGTGAACCGATTGCTCCAGAGAAGCACCGGAGGATGTTTATAAATCAATGCGGGGTGCTTGTTAGGGACAACCTGCCGATCACCATCCAAGAATGGAATAAGTCAAAGAAAGCCGGTGAAGAATCCAACAGCTATGTCACCGATGATGCCAAAGATGACCTTTGGCAGAAGCTCATAGCGCATTTCATACTACCTACAGAGTATGAGGAATTTGAGGTAGATGGTATTACCCCAAGGCCGGGTGGGCTTGAAAATAGAGCGAAAGTCAAGGAGTGGGCACTAAGCAAGATGGCTAAACTGTACCGGAACCACAAGAAAAGTTTATACGCGAAATATGTCGCGAAAAAGAAAACTCCATACTTCAAAGGAGTAAACGAGAAGTTGAGAGAACAGTGGCCCGATTTTGTACAATACAAGAAATCTGATAAAGCAAAGGCAAAGTCGACAAAGAACGCGTTAAATGCTGCCAACAAGAAATACCATCATAAAATGGGGACAGGTGGCTACAAGAGTGCCATCCCTAAGTGGGAAACTATGGAGAAGGATATGAGGGCTAGAGGCGTCACTCCTGGTACAGATGGATGGCTCGAGAGGTCAAAGCACTGGTAGTACGGGCACGGGGGATCCTTGGACCCAGAAACAGGGAAGACATTATTTCATGATGAAATTCTAAAACCCTCCCAAGACCTTATTCAAGCAATGAACGATGCTCAATTGGGATTGTTCCGTCCCGAGAGAGAGAACGAGGAGCTGACACGCGCCCTAGGGAATCCTGAAAAGGGAGGACGAACACGAGGCAAAGGCGCCAGTGTCTCGTGGAAGAAAGGGTTTCGTATGTACGATGCCAGTTACAAAAGCCGTCAGAGAAAGAAGGACCGGGAGGCATACCGGATCTCTAGAGTAGAGAAGGACCTAGCTGATCTGAAGAACCTCATGCATGAAATTAGCCAAAGGCCGCCGTTGTCAACTCACCCGCGGTCTGATGATCCTGCATTGGATCTTAGCCAACGGAGAAGTAGCGTGGCTTCCACGGAGGTCCGTGCTGATGATCAAGCACTGCTGGATGATGCACCGGCTCCTCACTACCCCGTGGATGATGTCAGAGAGATGGCACAATGTGAGCTACATCAGCCAATGAACAACCTGTCCTTCAAGGTGGCGATCGGCACTGCTTTACCTTGTCTACCTGGAGCACTCCACCATTCACTTCCGATTCCACTAGGCTATGCTCGTGTCACGGTGGATGACATAGTGGAGGATTTTGCGGACCTAGAGATTGAAATCGCTACGCCTGAAGGCCTTACGAAACTAGGAGATGTCAAGCGCAACATCATTCTATGGAATAAGAAGTACATCAAGTTTCCAGGCTCGGCGCCAAGGCCACCGACTCCAAGGAATCCAAATCCACCCCGCATCGAATATCGTCAACCTCCAAGTCCACCCCAACCCGATTATCGCCAACCCCCAAGTCCACCCCAACCCGATTATCGCCAACCTCCAAGTCTACCCCGCCCCACTGACGATCGCCGCAGCAGGAGTACATCAACTCGATATCCGCCTCCGCCTCCGTGCAATACTACTACCTCGTCGAAGAAACGGAAGTTCGACGGTCCCCCGCGCCCCACATCGAAGAAAGGTCAAACGCCGAAGATAGTCGATATCCCGCCGGCTCTTCCAAAGAGACCTTATGACAAGACCGATGAGGAAACTAACGTGGATGTGGCTGCCCAAGTTAAGGCGCATTTTGCACCCAAAAAGCCTGAGCCAAAGCCGGTATATAACGAAAAAACCAAAAAGTGGGCTAAGTCCTTTCTTGAGCAACCATCCTAGATATCGATGAATCTGGAATCAGACTATGACCGGGAGATTATTAAGCAAGCACAGAAGAAAAAAATCACAAGTGCAAAAAGCGGGAAGCAAGTTGCCCAGCTCGGAGCACAGAAGAATCAATCGATCTCCCCGCTCAAAGTCATTTCAGACCTCGAGAAGGCCTTCCGAGCTGAAATGGATATGGACATGCAAATAATGGATCCTAGAGCCCGTAATAGTGCTGCACTTATAAGAATCACTGTATCGCAGGCCAAAGAACTTGCTAACGAAGCAAATATGTCTCTTGGTCAATATTTAGGCTATGAAGATACGCCAGTGGGTCAGATAGTACGACAGTATGTCCAAGGGGCGCCTCTAGTCAGTAATGAGGAGCTCACGCGTCTATCCACACATATGCGAAATCTGCATGAATGGTACATGTCGCAAGCACAAAAAAAGCATCAGAAAGATTGGTTTTCGGTGGACGTTAGAACGGAGCATCACTTCAAACCATACTCGATACAGGTTCAAATGACCGAACTGTTTCAGTTATACAACCAGCGCACCCTCGACAAATCTATCATTGGTTGCTACTATCTGTAAGTTATTTATTTCTATAATTAAGTTTGTAGCTTTAGCTCGTTCATTGCATTTAATATATTATCCTAACTATATATATCCTTTTGTATGATGATATTATATTCTGCAGAATGAAGATGCTTGAATGCAAAAGAGCTAGAAGATACGATGTTGGGTTCATTGACCCATATATCATTAATGAATATACGTTAAATAATCACCCCAAAGACGTGGAGGAAGACCTGTCCAGGTTCTTAACCGAGAATAATTTTGTTAAGGAAATACTATTTCCTTACAACTTCAAGTGAGTGTTTATATCTTGTACACATTTTATTTTTGCTTACTCGATGAGGTATATATGCATGTATGCTTATGTAAACGTCCGCAGATTCCACTGGATCTTGCTAAACATTCAAATTGACAACTCCCTAGTTGAAGTCCATGACTCATTAAGTTGGGACCAAGAGAAGTGGAGCGACATGAAAGCAATGCTCCATAAGTAATTTCAATCATTATCGCATTATATCGTCCTCTTTCATTCATTTCCTGATATCAAGTAACTAATAACTCCTTTGTTCATTTTCTTTGCCGAGCAGGTGTTGGACACGGTTCAGACAGAAAATACCAGGTTCATTCAAAGAGGAGCTAACTTATAAAATGGCGAAGAGTTTACAGCAGCAACCGGGAACTCATTTATGTGGATACTACGTCTGCGAGTACATCCGAGAGTTGACAAGTGAGCGGAAAGTTAACTCACATTATATTTATGATTTGCGGGAGAAACTAGAGCCAGACCAGCGCATAAGAGCAATTCAAGAGGAGCTGGCGGGATTTATGATGAAGGAAGTCCTTGATGTACATGGAGAGCATTATGCGGATGACGTGGAACTCGATTTGCCTTAGTCATCTCCATGTAGCTCATATGATATATATATATTCATCAATGACCATGTAATTTCAAAACATTTCTTCCTTTTGATATGATTGATTATATGTATGCTTGCAAGGGATCGATTAATTATATAAATGCATCGACGTGTAGTGTGTATGTAGTAGCGTATAATATGTATACTGAAATATATGTTTGTTATAGTGAAACACAAAACGAAAAAGGAACAAAATGGCAAAAAAAAGGAAATACACAATCTCTACCGCGGCAGAGAAATGTGGTGTTTCTCTGTCGTGGCAGGAAACCTTTTAGTCCAGGGTGGTGTTACAGCCCGGTACTAGAGGGTTTCCGCCCCCCGTGGCGCAGAAACAGCAACGTGGCTGTTATCAGTCGTGGGCCGTTGCGAGCCGGGACTAGAGGGGGGCTCTAGTCCCGTTTTC
Organism: Avena sativa; assembly: GCA_916181665.1. Lineage (NCBI taxonomy): Eukaryota > Viridiplantae > Streptophyta > Magnoliopsida > Poales > Poaceae > Avena > Avena sativa. The sequence goes on along the minus strand of OV702297.1, from coordinate 384,873,446 downwards.
GCAGTCCCGGGCCCAAAACCGGGACTAGAGCCCGTTGCGGCCCGGGACTAGAGGCCCTTTTTCCACCAGTGATTGTATGCTCGCCCCCCTATTATTCCATGTGTATGCATGGCCCGAGAAACCGAGATCCGCCAATCCGCAATTGGAAAGACAGTCCCAGAACAATCTCCTCTTTGCTTCCCCCTCACATTGCCTCCTCTTTGCTCACTTTGCCGAACTTGAAATCCCAAACATACAACCAAGGTAACTTGTCTTGTACTTGCAAAAATAAGATCACATCCCAAGTCTTCTATCTTAGCTCTGTCATGGGTTCACCGTAGATGACCGTGGAACGCCACTCTGCTGCTCCCACCTTTATTTTTGCATCTATGTAGTACTGGAACCAAAGACTCACCGAGACTTCGACTCCATCTCTCCACCATAACGTCAAACCACCACTTTTCCCCCACAATCCACGACTACACAATTGCGGAAGCCAAGGCTCCATTGAACCCTCTCCACCACTTTAGCTTTCATTTTTTTGTTTCACAGAGGAAAACCACCGCTGGGTTGTAGGACCTAATCAGGTCTCTCAGTTCCCCCATTGCCGTGTCCATCCGCAAACCACGGAAGTTATCGGTCAGTAGATTCATTGTGCCCGGTGACCTTGTACCATGGGGCTCGCCGCTAGAGATTTTTTGATCAGAAATCTAGTTAAACACCGACGCTACCTTCTGCTTCTTCGCCCGATAGCTACTGTCCCCTCCTTCACCAATTATCGAGACGCTCACAGGGAGCCACACCTGCCTAGTCCTCCTATTGTTTGAGCGCGGGCTCCTCAGATGCTCGCTTTTCTGCCCGCCCACCGACGGGTTCCTCCTATCTTTGTGCACATATGTCCCTACTCTAGCCTTTCTGCCTGGAGGATCTGTAGGGGTTCGTAGCATGGAAAACAAAAAAATTCTACCGCATGCAAACAAACAAGACAAGATCTATCTACTAGATTGTAGCAACGAGTCGATAGAGGAACTCACCCTCGAAGATTCCAAAGCGGTTAACGAGAGCAGATTCTCGTGGGTGATGTAGCCGTACTCTTGCCGATCTCAAGATCGCGTAGACGATCGTTCCGGCGCTGCGTTCCGGCAGCGCTTCCGCAGTCGGTCACACGTTCGGTACTCGATGAAGACCTTCCTCTCCCTTGTTCAAGCAGGCAGCGGAGGTTGTAGTACTCTCCTCGCGATTCCGGCAGCACGACGACATGGTGTCGGAAGTAGAGGGGAGATCTCTCAGGGCTTCGCCTTAAGCCGGAGCGAGTATGGTGGAGCAAGAGAGGTGCCTTGGCGATCTAGGGTTTAGAAGCACCAAGGGGAGAGGTGTAGCCGGCGGCTAGGGTTTGGGGAAACCCTAGTCGGCGACTAGGGAGGAGCCCTAGGCGGCGGCGGCGGATTGGAGGTGGCCGGCGACTTGGAGGCTAGGGTTTTTGGGTGTGTAGGGAGAGGGGGCGCCCTACCCCTCCTTATATAGGAGGGGAGAGGCGGTTTGGGGAGGAGGGAGTCCTCCTCCAACTCCTCCTCATGGCCGGCGGGTGGGAGGGAGTGGGACTTCCTCCCCAAGTAGGTTTCCTACTCTCCCTCCACCAAGCAAACTTGAGATTTGACTTTTTCAAATTGGCGTTTGACTTTCAAACTTCGATTTGATTTCTTCTCTTTATTTTGCCCAGCCAAGTGACCTAGTACATGATGCAACCATTCCACATTGTCATGACACATCCATGTACCCTTCCCCTCCGGAGTGTCGGACCTTCCAGACCCTTCTAGAACATTCCCGGTGAAAACACCGGAATCATTCCCGAACTCCGAAACAGGACTTTCCTTATATGAATCTTATTCTCGGGACCATTCCGGATCTCCTCGTGATATCCCGGATCCCATCCGAGACTCCGAACAACATTCGGTCTCTTACTCATCATTCCATAACTACTCAACAACATCGAATCCTTAAGTGTGTCTCCCTACGATTCATGAATTATGCGGACATGACCGAGACACTTCTCCGATCAATAACCAATAGAGGAATCTGGAAATTCATATGGCTCCCACATATTTCTACAATTACTTTGCGATCGAATGAACCACTTACATACGATACCAATTTCCCTTTGTCTCACGATAGTTTACTTATCCGAGGTTTTGATCGTCGGTATCTCTGCATACCTAGTTCAACCTCGTTACCAATAAGTACTCTTTTCTTGTTCCCGCGGTATGTGATCCCTTGTGAACCAATCACATGCTTGCAAGCTAATTGGATGACATTCCACCGAGAGGGCCCAGAGTATATCTATCAGTCATATGGATGGACAAATCCCACTCTAGATCCATGTGCCTCAACCCATACTTTCCGAACACTCAATGCCACCTTTATAGCCACCCAGTTAAAGTGTGGTGTTTGATGTCATCAAAGCATCCTTCTGGTGATGGTGATTAACATGATCTCATGGTCGAAGGAATTAGGTTACTATGTATCATAAAGCTTATAGCAAATGAACTATATTAAATGACTTGATCTTTATGCTACGCTTATCTATAGGAGTATGTCCATCACATCATTCTCCTAATGATATGACCCTGTTGTTAATAACATCTCTATGTTCATGATCAGGAAACCATGATCATATATTAACCAACAAGCTAGTTTAACAAGAGGCTTTACTAGGGACTCTTTTATGTTTACAAATCACACAAGTATTAATGTTTCCGGTTAATACAATTATAGCATGGTATGTAAACATTTATCATAAGTATGAAGATATGATAATAACCACTTTATTATTGCCTCTTGGGCATATCTCCAATAGGATCTGTCGATTGGTGATCCTTGCCTTTATCCTCCCTCCGCACCCCGTGGTGCTTTGGTGGGCTAGTAACCTCTTTTTCACGGTGATGGTGATCCGCCCGCCAGTGCGGGACTGAAGGAAATATGCCCTAGAGGCAATCATAGAGATGATTATATTTCATATGTATCCATGAGTTATTATAATGTTCCTTGAATATCCATATATCGGACAAATTATATTGATTGGCAATTATGTGAATTATTTGTGAAACTCTTTAATTTTATGGTTATCTAATAGTTGTCCCTAGTCGGAGTTCATATGAGGAAACACATAAATATTAGACTGGCACATCGATTGGTTGATGACTGTGTTTGGCAAGTAATAGACATGGAGATGTTAAACCAATAATGTGGACACATGTTATGAACATGGGACTGGACTGACCCAACTTGATACTGGCAATTATACTTGCATCTCTCTCTATACATCGTGTACGTTTTGTCCTTAGACCTGAGATTATCGCATGTACTTGAGATATGGATCAACTTACTTTGGGGCTATCAACCACTGCTTCGTAACTGGGTAGTTATAAAGGTAGCTTTCAGGTTTATCCTGAAGCATGCTGCAATACATTGGTCAATCAAGATGTGATTTGCCCCTCTCTACTTGAGAGAGATATCTCTGGGCCCCTCGAGTGATCGGATCCAGAAATACATGGCCATGCTACATATGGTTAAGAGTTAACCTAGGAAAGGGATTCTGAATCACAGTTAACCTAGGAAAGGGGTTCCGAATCACAGTATCAAGAAAGGGAGGTCATCTTGGAGCTAGACCAAATATCGTGAGGCAAAGGGAAAGACATGTACTAAACCTTGTGATGGTTCGTCCGAATGATCTTTGTATGGAGTTGACACGTCTTGCTAAAGGCTGCTACCAACTATTAACAGAGTAAGTGTATTCGTGTCATGTCTATACGTATATGAACCTATAGGGTCACACACTTAAGGGGTTAGAAGCCTAATGAGGATTGGATCCGAATTAGACCAGGTTTAGGCTAGTAATGGGCTGCTAATGTAGAATCCCATCAGGGACGCCTATTTTAGAGAGGGTGGGGCAAGCTGAATAGGGTTGAGCATTCCACCCAGCCGCCACTCCTCCCGCGCCTGTGTTGCATGCGCGGACCTAGCAGTCCAGCGTCTGACGCTTCCACCCCGTACGAGTGGATACCTCGGAGATGCTGCAGCTGTAGCACTTGGACGAGCCGTGCAAAAGGGAGTTTCTCGTGGGACGAGGACAAGGAGGAGACGTAGAACATCTACACTGCCTCGACACGCTTCATCAAGTTCCGCAACTGCACGTCTAGTGGTAATCCCTTTAGGGACGTCCCCAAATCATCATAGCTAGACAGACGTAAGAGGCTTCTTTTTGTTGGCACATATCTAACACAACCCTTGTCCCAAGCTGGCTCGCCTAAATCAAAAGATGTGCTACTGATGCCGTCGGATGACACCGTAGGCCTGTGCGGCGGTGACGGCCTCCAGCTCCGACCCGGCGATGCCCTCAACCATTCTCCCCACCGCTGAACTTCATTTTTCTCTACCTCACACCCAACAGCTTGGTGGAACAAAATCCCCCAATCAAGACATAGTGTGGGATTTTTTCATACTTCAGATCAAACCACTTCACTTCCACTGCATCATCATGTTCCTTCAAAGTCACAGCTCTGACCAGAGGTTTGTCAACTTTAATCTCCACTCTGATCCTTAGCTGCTTTCCCCAAGCCAACCCATCATCATCCACATCCACAAAAATATATTTTCCGGTCCATTTTCCAATGAGCTTGCCATAAACCTTATTCATCATATCTCACTACAGGAAATGCTAAATAGGCCGACGGCTGCACCCCGTCGGCGTAGGCCCTGTTCCCCGTCGACGTAGGCTTGCCCGACGGGGGCCGTCGGCGTAATAGGCCGTAGGCGTAGCCCAATAACCCGTCGGCGTATAGATTCCCGTCGGCCTAGGCCCACCTGGGGCCCACCTATAGCAGGTAACGGCCGTTAGCGCATGGTTCTATACGCCGACGGTTATGCGGTCGGCCTAAGGGTACACGTGCCCCCCTTGTGGCTGCCTACGAGCGCGGATACGCCGACGGCCTGGCCGTCGGCCCTACAGCACTGACGCCAACGGCAATGCCGTCGTGCAAAGGTTGCTCTCTGGGCCACACGCGCACTGACGCCGACGGCTATGCGGTCGGGCAAACTAATTACGTGCCATATGGTCTGTTCTACGCCGACGGCAATGCCGTCGGCTTAGTCCTTGGCAATTTTTTTTCATTCGTTTTATTCATTTCCTACAAATATATATTCCCAGATTCATCGTCAAAAGAAGACAGAGATTTCAGACACAGCACATGGACAAACATAAGATCATCATCGTCAAAAGAACATAACTAGATCATCCATACATAGGTACATCCTCATCCAAACAACATAGCTAGTACATCCACACATAGGTACATCTCTAAGTGCATCCTAACACATGCACATGCCTACACCTCCGGAGAGCTACTCGAGAGACCCATGTCTCCCCGCGTGAAGAAAGGTGAAGCTTGACGTCGAGTAGCCGCCGTCGAACCAGCACCGGAAGAAGGAGAAGTACCACCATGACCACCACCACCGGTAGAAGGAGAAGCACTGCCACCCTCAGCACGATGGAAAGAAGGAGAATCCCCGCCACCGCCACCACCACCACCACCAGCACCACCACCACCACCAGAAGCACCAGGAGAAGCACGGCCGGTATGAATCGGTGTCATCGCGCGCGAGATAGTCGGCGAGGCATCAGGACGACCAAAGTGTGTATTGCCGGAGCATCCCGGTCCCTACATGTTTGAGGCAGAGTTAGCAACCACCAAGACACAGGTTTGTTGTAACAACCGGTTTGGCAAAAAACTTATCGGGGTCCCTGAGTAGAAGGTCAAAGCATATTCGTCCTTTGATGGGAAGATTGGCTGCGGCCCTGGCCTAGGTGGCCGTGGCGGTAGAGTGGCTCGCTCTCCAGTGCCATAAAACCTCTCCAAAAGCTGCAAGATAGTTTAGATATGAGGCGTTGCAGAAATAAAGATTCAAACTAGGGAATGCGAGACTTGTCATATTTTGCAAAAATAAAGGTGGAAACTTACATCATCGCGTAACTCTACCCACTACTCGTAGGCCGCTCGGGTCTGGGACCACGTCTCGAGCGTCACCAAGTGTTCCGCAAAAGCGGCCTTGTAGGCCGCGTCCAAAACAGGCTACAATTTCAAAAACAATGAATCTCGTCAACTTAGCCACTCACGAATGACTTTCGGAAATATGATGGAAATGAGAAAAACTTACATCGTCGTTCGCTCAGGAAGGCCGTCGAGGCGGGATAGCGGGGTCGTCGGCGGTGAGGGTAGCCTTGATCCGCGTGAGGCTCAAAGCAGGAGTTCGCGGGATCACCCTATCGAGAATCTTGAAACGGCCGTGCTCCCGGCCGCGCCCCGCCACGACCACCGCTCTCTCGTCGGTCTCCGCTGCTCTAGGATCTTCCACCTTCGGATGAAAACCAGTGAACGCCTCGAGGTAGTTAGCACCATCCTCCTTGGCAGTGCCATAGAAATCTGGAAGCGAGGGCTGAGGCTGGGACATATCAGGCTTCTTCTGCTTCATCATTTCCCATACTTCATAGTCAGAACAAGGCCTCTCTAGATGTGTCTCCTGCATGGACAAAAAAATGTTATGCGTATCAAGTAGGATCACGAAGGGAAATAAATACATATTGTTCCATGTATACATGTATACCATATGGGCCTTGAAGCGACCATGGTTGCGGTTTCCCGCACAGTGTGTCCCTCCGGAGCCACGGTTTGCCTTGTTCCGCTCGCTCAAGACGTTGAACTCGGCGTCTTCCCCGCGCCACCTCGCCGACAACGCCAGCCATGCGTCCTCCTTACCATCGGCCCACGTGGGCATAAACTGAAAAAACAATACTCATTTGAAGAATGGATAATGCAATTAGCAACAACATAGAATCTGATTGACAATTTACTTACCCCGGCATAATCTTCCTCGGTCATCTTTGGTTGGGCCTTCACATTCAAATGCTTCGGCGCCCTCTTTCTCAACTTCTCGGAGCTGTATAGACTGGTGGTGGTATGCTTCTGATTGTAAAATTGCTGCCGTGTCAACCTCTGACAAGCCCCCCGCAAAGTCTTGTCCGCCTTCTCCTGGTCCTCCGGAAGCACCCTATAGAATCTCTGTAATCATACATACAAAATATTGTGAGGGTCATAAGTTAGCATGGTGGGGTCATCAACTATGAACGAAACTCGAAAACTTTGCCTTACCCAAAACTTGGTGATCATGGCTTCAGAAGCTTTCCCAGCATAGCCCGAGTTTTCGGTAGCCTCATAGTGCGCCCAACTGGTGGCTAGCTTCCTCTCGCCGTTGGGGACGGGAGTGTAAAAGCCTAGCCAAAATTTCCTAATCAGAGCTCCAACCAAGGTGTTAGGCGCACGGGTACCTGGAGGAAATGTCCAGTTGCTGCACAATAGTAAAACATTAGTACATGCCAAATTCTTATGACCAAAATGAAATTACATGTTCAAAATTAGTATAGCCACTTACTCAATGCCGTTAGGCGTAATGATGGGTTTCTCCTCCTCAGAAGCAGGTTCGTCCACTGGGACACCCGATTCCCCACGAATCTTTGGCTTCTTCGTCCGCGTGGACGGCCCCGACTCCTGGTCTCGGGGCTCCCCCTCCGTGTCTCGAGACTCCCCCTCCTGGTCTCGAGAATCAAAGTCCTGGTCTCGAGACCCCCCTCCTAGTATCGAGACTCCCACTCCAAGTCTCGAGACTCCTCCTCCAAGTCTCGAGACTCCTCCTCGTCAGGAGACTCCGAGTAAGCAGACTCGAAAGCCACGTCGCCAGAAGCGGAGGGTAGGTCACTCAGAAGGCATAAACCTCGTACTCCAACTCGTCCTCATCCTCCACCTCATCCTGCGCCTCGTCCTCTGCCTCGTCCTGCCCTCGGGGAAGTCCGCCTCCTCCCTCACCTCGTCCTGCACCTCGTCCTGCCCTCGGGGGAAGTCCGCCTCCTCCCTCACCTCGTCTTGCACCTCGTCCTGGCCTCGGAGGAAGTCCACCTCCTCCTCCCTCACCTCGTCCTCCTCCTCCCGCATTGTCGTCATTGTAACGCGAGTTGGGAATGGGTGCTCTTCCACTTTTGGTAACCTTCTTCTGCTTCCACTTAAGGATAGAGGACGGTGATTCCTTACGTTGGCTCATATTGGTCAATCACCTACATTGAGAAGAGGTAAACAATTTAGTCAAGCATAATAAAAATACTAAGCATAATAAAGATATTAAACATAAATACTAAGCATAATAAAGATACTAAGCATAATAAAGATATTAAGCATAATAAAGATATTAAACATAAATAGTAAGCATAATAAAGATACTAAGCATAATAAAGATACTAAGCATAATAAAGATATTAAACATAAATACTAAGCATAATAAAGATACTAAGCATAATAAAGATATTAAACATAAATACTAAGCATAATAAAGATACTAAGCATAATAAAGATACTAAGCATAATAAAGATACTAAACATAGTCGAGGCATAAAAGACATAAAAGACCCTCACCACTCATCATCATCACTCTCATGTGTATGTCTTGGGTTCTCATCAGCACTATCAACATCACTATCACGTGAGAAGTAAGTTGGAGGTTCATCGCAGGGTGGAGGCTCATCGTTGCCATTGTCCGAATATAACTTGGTGAGCATATCAATGTCCTTTATATTCGTGACTACCTCACCACGAGTATGTGCATTGTTCTCGAGGTTCTCAAGATCTTGTAAGTCAAAGTCCCCAAAGTTTTCTTGTTCTTGATAGAAAACTCCCTCGTATGTTTTAGGGTCAATGTTGTTGTAATCATCGTCGGAGGGCATGGGTAGCTTACCACGTGGCGATACCTGGAACACGACTTCCCAGCCCTTGAGTTCCTCTTTCTGACATGGGTAGGGTAAATAATAAACTTGTTTGGCTTGGTGGGCCACAATAAAGACATCGGCTCCACTATAGGTGGTTGAAGGCCTAACTTCAACTAACCCAATGGAAGGGGTACTTCTATATCCACCGCGTGGGTCGAACCAGTGGCATTTGAACACAACAAGCTTGAGTTCTAGGGGTGTATTATTGAACGTCAGCCCGTATACGTTTTGTAACCTTCCATAGTAATCAAAGTCATCGGCTCCTCTGGTGAAGACCCCGGTATTTACAGTTTTTGCATTTGGCCGACGGTTCTGGTAAGACTCTGTATGGAATCGATAACCATTCACATCATACTTCTCATACATCTCGACTTTACGGTTACAACCCTGGGAGACACATCTCAACTCATCCGACATCTCAACATTGGGATCGGCTCCCTACAAGTTGCGTACAAATTGTGCATTAGTTACGTGTAATAAGAGGGACAAGTCACGGATTGCCAGGTAAGAGGGACAGGTTATAAATTACCTTTTCATAGAACCAAGACGTGAAATTTTTCTTTCCAGGGGCACCCACTTTCAGAAGGGTTTCCAACTCCGCGTCATCGGGATCCGTCGTTCCCGACCACATTTCATCCGAGAATTGGCTAAAAGGAGAAAATACGTATTAGATCGAAACCGAGTTACTAGTTGCAAATGAATTTGTTCACCATTTTACCTAAGGAAACTGGGCACTTGATTTTCTTCCTCATCTTCATTCTCACCGCGGACCACTTCCTTCATGTTCATAAGCACATAGAGCATTATGCAATCCTTCTCTTCCTTTTTCAAGGTATAACTTGTTGCGCCACCGGCCTTGCCACCGGGACACTGGAAGAGGAGGAGCTTGGGGTCATGCTTCGGCTCGTCAACATTGTACCGACAGACTTGGTTATGCATAGTGGGAACATCATCGCCATAGTATGTTGTCGTGGCGTCTGTTATCTCCTGGAGGAGAGTTCCCTCAGCTATGCATGCTTCAATCTTATTTTTGTTTCCACATTTGGTTCGAATATACTTAAACTCTCTCTCAATACAAAATTGCCAACGAAACTGCACCGGTCCACCCAAGAGTGCCTCGTTTGCGAGATGCACAATGAGATGTAACATCGGAGTAAAGAAGCCTGGTGGAAAGATCGTCTCTAACTTGCATAGCAACTCCGGCACTAGATCATGCAGCTTTTCAATCATCAAGGGACATATCTGCTTGGCACAGAGCGTGCGGAAGAAATGACTCAACTCCGCAAGCACTCGCCAGATATGCTCTGGGAGATACCCTCGAACCATCACCGGCATCAGCCGCTCAATCCATATATGATAGTCGTGACTCTTGAACCCAGTGACTTTTCCAGTTGCCAAATTGACTCCCTTGCTCATATTCGAACAATAACCATCTGGGAACATCACGATGAATTTGAGCCACCCCAATGACTGCTTCTTTTGGAGGCTATCAAGGCAGTAGTAGGCATGTGGCTTGACCCAATTTTTTCGATTGCGTTCAGGAGGTTGCATGCATAGTCTCTTCCTATCACATAGCTCCTCAACATCGACTCTAACCTTGACATTATCCTTTGACTTTTCAGGAATGTTCAGAATTGTGTAAAAGAGAGACTCTGCGACATTCTTTTCAGTGTGCATCACATCGATGTTATGGGGAAGTTCGCAGTCCTTGTAATACTCGAGCTTCGTTATGCCTGCCTCGTGTGTCCAGTTGTGCGTTTTTCCATATCCCTCAAACTGTGGGAAACCAGACTCGGTACGCATGAGAGCACGTAACTCGGCATCAACAGCAACACCATCGAACGTTGGTATCTCTTTTTCTTCAAGCACAACTTTGCCCTTGATGAAGTTTGTTTTGTCTTGTCTGAACGGATGGTCTCCTTTGAGGTATGGTCGATGCGTGTCAAATGCGGAATACTTTTTACCCGCCTTTAGCCAAAGGAACTCAAGTAGATGCCTGCACACTGGGCATGGCCACTTACCAGCTGTACACCATCCGCAGAATAGGGCGTACCCGGGCATGTCGTGCATGGAATAGTGGAACCAAACTTTCATGTAGAAGTTTGTCTTTGATGCACGGTCGTATGTCAACGTCCCGTGGTGCCAAGAGTGGTTCAGATCTTCCACAAGCGGTTGCATGTACACACTCAAATTCTTCCCCGGGTATTCAGGCCCTGGAATGATCAGCGACATGAATATGGTATTCCTTTGCATTAGGGCTCCGGGAGGGAGATTGAGCGGCATAACAAACACGGGCCAGCAGCTATACGAGGCGGTCGACATACCATATGGATTGAATCATCTGTTGCTATAGCAATTCTAACGTTCCGAGCCTCTCTTGCCTCATCGGGATGGTCTCTATCAAAGTTCTTCCATGCCTTACCATCAGATGGATGTCCCATCTTTACCCATCCTTGCTCATCCTCATATCTCTTCCCCGTCTTGTGCCACGTCATCTGTGTGGCAGACTCCTTGGTCATGTAAAGCCGCTGGATTCTTTTTATGAATGGGAGATAACGAAGAATCTTCATGGCGACTTTTGTTTGCGTCTTCTGACCATCGTCTCCCACCTCATGATACCTAGAGGCCCCACACTTGCTACAGTAATTGTCATCCGCAAACTGTTTCCAGAACAAGAGGCAACCTTTTGGACAACAATCTATCTTTTGGTATTCCATGCTGAGCGCTCGCAGGATTTTCTTTGCTTCGTACATGGTTTTAGGCAGACAATGCCCTTCAGGCAACATGTTACCATATGTTTGCAGATGGTCTTCAAAGCATGAACGGGTGTTGCCGTACTGGATCTTTTTGGCTAGTGCTTGCGAGATGGCATCGAGCTGAGAAATCTTTGAACCCTCGTACAGAGGCCTCTTAGCCGAGGCCATCAAATCATAGAAGGCCTTCGCTCTTGGCTCCGGATCCTCTGGTTCACGAGGTTCCTCCAGTTCTGGCGGTTCATGTGAAGGTGGCGAATCTGGCATGTCGGCATCATGGAAATCATCTAGCAAATTTCTAATCCCATCGCCCTCATTGCCATTGATCCGTTGCCGCATCACCTCACCTCTATCACGTTCGTACTGAGTAAAGTCAACCGTCGTGACGAAGTCCCGCATATAACCATATCTCCAAAGGTGTTTTTTCATTTCCTCCTTTGACTGACGATGACGCTTATTGCAATGAGCGCAAGGGCAAGTTGGACGAATGCCTGCCTTTGAACCACGCGCTAACTCCTTCACTAACAGATCAGTCTTCCATGTCCACTCATCTGTTCTATCAACAACACTAGTACGGCCACTGTATATCCACCCATTATCAGCCATCCTCTGTTTTTATTGGGAACCAAACAATAAACGTAGCATTTCATATCAAATAATAGCATGAAACTAAATGCATCATATTTTCTATTTATCTAGCGAGAAAAACGCATAACCTACATCTCTAATAGGTATAGAGGGTCCTAGCAGCCGCCGGATCCGTAGATTGAGTAGGTTCTCCATGCTCTACCCTGTTCCAAGACAGAATTTCGGCAGCACCTCCCCGCTGCTCTCCCGATACACGTCTCGGCAAAAAGCCAAGAGGATGTGCATCCGGAGAACAACGGGGAGGCGCTACCGAAATCCTGACTCGGACCAGGACAGAGCATGGAGAACGTACCCAACTACGCATCCGCCGACTGTCCCGTAAATGCCGCAAGCATTACGCTTCATAATATGCGACCTCTAATGCATATTTATCCGCGTAATGCTCGCATACGGGATATGACACCTAGGTGACGCGACTTGACGTGGAAATGGAATCTACTGACATCAAATATGCGAGGGAGGAGACGGAGTTGTAGCTCACCCTCGGCGGTAGAGGTAGTAGGCGACCTCCGGGACGGGGACCTCCGGGACAGCGACCTCGACCTCCGGGACGGGGACCTCCGGGACAGCGACCTCCGGGACGGCGACCTCCGGGACAGCGACAGGACCTAGTGAATGTAAATAGAGTCATGATTATAGCACAACAAGTAATATACTAGAACAACTAATATACTAGAACTAATTATACTAGAACTAATATACAACAAGTAATATAGTAGAAACTAATTATATAACAACAAATAATTACCCTAAATAGGCAGGGAGGCAGAGGGAGGAGGGGAGGCAGGGAAGGAGGGGAGGTAGAGGGAGGATGGAAGGAGGGGAGGCAGGGATGTGGGGAGGTGGGGAGGAGAGGAGGCAGAGGGAGGAGGGGAGGCAGCGAAGGAGGCAGGGAAGGAGAGGAGGCAGAGGGAGGAGGGGAGGCAGGTAAGGAGGGGAGGAGGGGGAGGAGGGGGAGCGGTCGGCGGGGAGGCAGAGGGAGGAGGGGAGGAGGGGAGGCAGAGGGAGGAGGGGGCGCTGCCGGCGGGAGGTGGGGGAGGAGGGGGAGCGGCCGGCGAAGGAGGGGGAGGAGGGGGAGCGGCCGGCGGGGAGGCGGGCCGGCGGGAGGATGAGGCGGGCGGGCGGGAGCGGCCGGCGGGTAGGCGGGCGGGCGGGAGGGGGGCGGCCGGCGGGGAGGCGGGCCGGCGGCGGAGCAGCGGCAGCGGAGGAGGAGTGTGCGTGGTCGCGCGCGCGGGTGAAGTGTGTGGTCGCAGGGGCTCGGGGTAGCTAGGCAGCAGCCCCTTATCCACTTAAGTCTAGGCCGACGGCTTTGTCGTCGGCGTAGACAGACCCAAAAAAAAGCCCACAGATAGGCCGACGGCAAAGCCGTCGGCGTAGACTAAATAAAATTTAATAAAAAAATATTTTTTATTAAACTTCTAAAAAATATAATAATCTAAAAATATAATATTAAACTTCTATCTATAATTTTTTATGTAGTTATATAATGCAAGTTTTGGAGACATCCTCGTGCTCTCGTGCCCACGTAAACCCTAATCCGAAACCCTAATCGCGTGCATGTATCGCATGTGCCGACGGACGGTCACACCCGGGAGCTAGGTTTTCCGTCTAGGGGCAATCCACCACCCTTGTGCATGTATGATAGGGCCACACGCATGTTCCCGTGGCATCCCGGCACTCGGGCGGTCCTTTTCTGACGAAACCCTAATCCGAGGGCCCCGCGGGTCTACCCCCGTAGCATTCTCCGTACGAGGGTTGAACAACGCACTCTCTCGGTGGTTTAGGTTTGTTTGGGTCATATCTACATGGAAAACAAAGGATAGGCCCAGGGTTCCACCGGTCTACCCTCGTTTGACCCGCGGCGGGAGCCTACTCCTACATGTCCAACACGCTTCTATAGGTGTTATCGCATGCAACATGGACGGTCACACCCGGGAGCTAGGTTTTCCGTCTAGGGGAAATCCACCACCCTTGTGCATGTATGCTAGGGCCACACGCATGTTCCCATGGCATCCCGGCACTCGGGCGGTACTTTTCCGACGAAACCCTAATCCGAGGGCCCCGCGGGTCTACCCCCGTAGCATTCTCCGTACGAGGGTTGAACAACGCACTCTCTCGGTGGTTTAGGTTTGTTTGGGTCATATCTACATGGAAAACCAAGGATAGGCCCAGGGTTCCACCGGTCTACCCTCGTTTGACCCGCGGCGGGAGCCTACTCCTACATGTCCAGCACGCTTGTATAGGTGTTATCGCATGCAACGTGGATGGTCACACCCGGAAGCTAGGTTTTCTGTCTAGGGGCAATCCACCACCCTTGTGCATGTATGCTAGGGCCACACGCATGTTCCCGTGGCATCCCGGCACTCGGGCGGTCCTTTTCCGACGAAACCCTAATCCGAGGGACCCGCGGGTCTACCCCCGTAGCATTCTCCGTACGAGGGTTGAACAACGCACTCTCTCGGTGGTTTAGGTTTGTTTAGGTCATATCTACATGGAAAACCAAGGATAGGCCCAGGGTTCCACCGGTCTACCCTCATTTGACCCGCGGCGGGAGCCTACTCCTACATGTCCAGCATGCTTGTATAGATGTTATCGCATGCAACGTGGACGGTCACACCCGGGAGCTAGGTTTTATGTCTAGGGGCAATCCACCACCCTTGTGCATGTATGCTAGGGCCACACGCATGTTCCCGTGGCATCCCGGCACTCGGGCGGTCCTTTTCCGACGAAATCCTAATCCGAGGGACCCGCGGGTCTACCCCCATAGCATTCTCCGTACGAGGGTTGAACAACGCACTCTCTCGGTGGTTTAGGTTTGTTTAGGTCATATCTACATGGAAAACCAAGGATAGGCCTAGGGTTCCACCAGTCTACCCTCGTTTGACCCGCGGCGGGAGCCTACTCCTACATGTCCACCACGCTTGTATAGGTGTTATCGCATGCAACGTGGACGGTCACACCCGGGAGCTAGGTTTTCCGTCTAGGGGCAATCCACCACCCTTGTGCATGTATGCTAGGGCCACACACATGTTCCCGTGGCATCCCGGCACTCGGGCGGTCCTTTTCCGACAAAACCCTAATCCGAGGGACCCACGGGTCTACCCCCGTAGCATTGTCCGTACGAGGGTTGAACAACGCACTCTCTCGGTGGTTTAGGTTTGTTTAGGTCATATCTACATGGAAAACCAAGGATAGTCCCAGGGTTCCACCGGTCTACCCTTGTTTGACCCGCGGCGGGAGCCTACTCCTACTTGTCCACCACGCTTGTATAGGTGTTATCGCATGCAACATGGACGGTCACACCCGGGAGCTAGGTTTTCCGTCTAGGGGCAATCCACCACCCTTGTGCATGTATGCTAGGGCCACACGCATGTTCCCGTGGCATCCCGACACTCGGGCGGTCCTTTTCTGACGAAACCCTAATCCGAGGGACCCGCGGATCTACCCCCGTAGCATTCTCCGTACGAGGGTTGAACAACGCACTCTCTCGGTGGTTTAGATTTGTTTAGGTCATATCTACATGGAAAACCAAGGATAGGCACAGGGTTCCACCGGTCTACCCTCGTTTGACCCACGGCGGGAGCCTACTCCTACATGTCCAACACACTTCTATAGGTGTTATCGCATGCAACATGGACGGTCACACCCCGGAGCTAGGTTTTCCATCTAGGGGCAATCCACCACCCTTGTGCATGTATGCTAGGGCCACACGCATGTTCCCGTGGCATCCCGGCACTCGGGCGGTCCTTTTCCGACGAAACCCTAATCCGAGGGACCCGCGGGTCTACCCCCGTAGCATTTTCCGTACGAGGGTTGAACAACGCACTCTCTCGGTGGTTTAGGTTTGTTTAGGTCATATATACATGGAAAACCAAGTATAGGCCTAGGGTTCCACCGGTCTACCCTCGTTTGACCCGCGGCGGGAGCCTACTCCTACATGTCCACCACGCTTGTATAGGTGTTATCGCATGCAACGTGGACGGTCACACCCGGGAGCTAGGTTTTCCGTCTAGGGGCAATCCACCACCCTTGTGCATGTATGCTAGGGCCACACACATGTTCCCGTGGCATCCCGGCACTCGGGCGGTACTTTTCCGACGAAACCCTAATCCGAGGGCCCCGCGGGTCTACCCCCGTAGCATTCTCCGTACGAGGGTTGAACAACGCACTCTCTCGGTGGTTTAGGTTTGTTTGGGTCATATCTACATGGAAAACCAAGGATAGGCCCAGGGTTCCACCGGTCTACCCTCGTTTGACCCGCGGCGGGAGCCTACTCCTACATGTCCAGCACGCTTGTATAGGTGTTATCGCATGCAACGTGGACGGTCACACCCGGAAGCTAGGTTTTCTGTCTAGGGGCAATCCACCACCCTTGTGCATGTATGCTAGGGCCACACGCATGTTCCCGTGGCATCCCGGCACTCGGGCGGTCCTTTTCCGACGAAACCCTAATCCGAGGGACCCGCGGGTCTACCCCCGTAGCATTCTCCGTACGAGGGTTGAACAACGCACTCTCTCGGTGGTTTAGGTTTGTTTAGGTCATATCTACATGGAAAACCAAGGATAGGCCCAGGGTTCCACCGGTCTACCCTCATTTGACCCGCGGCGGGAGCCTACTCCTACATGTCCAGCATGCTTGTATAGATGTTATCGCATGCAACGTGGACGGTCACACCCGGGAGCTAGGTTTTATGTCTAGGGGCAATCCACCACCCTTGTGCATGTATGCTAGGGCCACACGCATGTTCCCGTGGCATCCCGGCACTCGGGCGGTCCTTTTCCGACAAAATCCTAATCCGAGGGACCCGCGGGTCTACCCCCATAGCATTCTCCGTACGAGGGTTGAACAACGCACTCTCTCGGTGGTTTAGGTTTGTTTAGGTCATATATACATGGAAAACCAAGGATAGGCCTAGGGTTCCACCGGTCTACCCTCGTTTGACCCGCGGCGGGAGCCTACTCCTACATGTCCACCACGCTTGTATAGGTGTTATCGCATGCAACGTGGACGGTCACACCCGGGAGCTAGGTTTTCCGTCTAGGGGCAATCCACCACCCTTGTGCATGTATGCTAGGGCCACACGCATGTTCCCGTGGCATCCCGGCACTCGGGCGGTCCTTTTCCGACGAAACCCTAATCCGAGGGACCCACGGGTCTACCCCCGTAGCATTCTCCGTACGAGGGTTGAACAACGCACTCTCTCGGTGGTTTAGGTTTGTTTAGGTCATATCTACATGGAAAACCAAGGATAGGCCCAGGATTCCACCGGTCTACCCTTGTTTGACCCGCGGCGGGAGCCTACTCCTACTTGTCCACCACGCTTGTATAGGTGTTATCGCATGCAACATGGACGGTCACACCCGGGAGCTAGGTTTTCCGTCTAGGGGCAATCCACCACCCTTGTGCATGTATGCTAGGGCCACACGCATGTTCCCGTGGCATCCCGACACTCGGGCGGTCCTTTTCCCACGAAACCCTAATCCGAGGGACCCGCGGATCTACCCCCGTAGCATTCTCCGTACGAGGGTTGAACAACGCACTCTCTCGGTGGTTTAGGTTTGTTTGGGTCATATCTACATGGAAAACCAAGGATAGGCCCAGGGTTCCACCGGTCTACCCTCGTTTGACCCGCGGCGGGAGCCTACTCCTACATGTCCAGCACGCTTGTATAGGTGTTATCGCATGCAACGTGGACGGTCACACCCGGAAGCTAGGTTTTCTGTCTAGGGGCAATCCACCACCCTTGTGCATGTATGCTAGGGCCACACGCATGTTCCCGTGGCATCCCGGCACTCGGGCGGTCCTTTTCCGACGAAACCCTAATCCGAGGGACCCGCGGGTCTACCCCCGTAGCATTCTCCGTACGAGGGTTGAACAACGCACTCTCTCGGTGGTTTAGGTTTGTTTAGGTCATATCTACATGGAAAACCAAGGATAGGCCCAGGGTTCCACCGGTCTACCCTCATTTGACCCGCGGCGGGAGCCTACTCCTACATGTCCAGCATGCTTGTATAGATGTTATCGCATGCAACGTGGACGGTCACACCCGGGAGCTAGGTTTTATGTCTAGGGGCAATCCACCACCCTTGTGCATGTATGCTAGGGCCACACGCATGTTCCCGTGGCATCCCGGCACTCGGGCGGTCCTTTTCCGACGAAATCCTAATCCGAGGGACCCGCGGGTCTACCCCCATAACATTCTCCGTACGAGGGTTGAACAACACACTCTCTCGGTGGTTTAGGTTTGTTTAGGTCATATCTACATGGAAAACCAAGGATAGGCCTAGGGTTCCACCAGTCTACCCTCGTTTGACCCGCGGCGGGAGCCTACTCCTACATGTCCACCACGCTTGTATAGGTGTTATCGCATGCAACGTGGACGGTCACACCCGGGAGCTAGGTTTTCCGTCTAGGGGCAATCCACCACCCTTGTGCATGTATGCTAGGGCCACACGCATGTTCCCGTGGCATCCCGGCACTCGGGCGGTCCTTTTCCGACGAAACCCTAATCCGAGGGACCCACGGGTCTACCCCCGTAGCATTGTCCGTACGAGGGTTGAACAACGCACTCTCTCGGTGGTTTAGGTTTGTTTAGGTCATATCTACATGGAAAACCAAGGATAGTCCCAGGGTTCCACCGGTCTACCCTCGTTTGACCCACGGCGGGAGCCTACTCCTACATGTCCAGCACACTTCTATAGGTGTTATCGCATGCAACGTGGACGGTCACACCCGGGAGCTAGGTTTTCCGTCTAGGGGCAATCCACCACCCTTGTGCATGTATGCTAGGTCCACACGCATGTTCCCGTGGCATCCCGACACTCGGGCGGTCCTTTTCCGACGAAACCCTAATCCGAGGGACCCGCGGATCTACCCCCGTAGCATTCTCCGTACGAGGGTTGAACAACGCACTCTCTCGGTGGTTTAGATTTGTTTAGGTCATATCTACATGGAAAACCAAGGATAGGCCCAGGGTTCCACCGGTCTACCCTCGTTTGACCCACGGCGGGAGCCTACTCCTACATGTCCAGCACACTTCTATAGGTGTTATCGCATGCAACGTGGACGGTCACACCCCGGAGCTAGGTTTTCCATCTAGGGGCAATCCACCACCCTTGTGCATGTATGCTAGGGCCACACGCATGTTCCCGTGGCATCCCGGCACTCGGGCGGTCCTTTTCCGACGAAACCCTAATCCGAGGGACCCGCGGGTCTACCCCCGTAGCATTTTCCGTACGAGGGTTGAACAACGCACTCTCTCGGTGGTTTAGGTTTGTTTAGGTCATATATACATGGAAAACCAAGTATAGGCCTAGGGTTCCACCGGTCTACCCTCGTTTGACCCGCGGCGGGAGCCTACTCCTACATGTCCACCACGCTTGTATAGGTGTTATCGCATGCAACGTGGACGGTCACACCCGGGAGCTAGGTTTTCCGTCTAGGGGCAATCCACCACCCTTGTGCATGTATGCTAGGGCCACACACATGTTCCCGTGGCATCCCGGCACTCGGGCGGTACTTTTCCGACGAAACCCTAATCCGAGGGCCCCGCGGGTCTACCCCCGTAGCATTCTCCGTACGAGGGTTGAACAACGCACTCTCTCGGTGGTTTAGGTTTGTTTGGGTCATATCTACATGGAAAACCAAGGATAGGCCCAGGGTTCCACCGGTCTACCCTCGTTTGACCCGCGGCGGGAGCCTACTCCTACATGTCCAGCACGCTTGTATAGGTGTTATCGCATGCAACGTGGACGGTCACACCCGGAAGCTAGGTTTTCTGTCTAGGGGCAATCCACCACCCTTGTGCATGTATGCTAGGGCCACACGCATGTTCCCGTGGCATCCCGGCACTCGGGCGGTCCTTTTCCGACGAAACCCTAATCCGAGGGACCCGCGGGTCTACCCCCGTAGCATTCTCCGTACGAGGGTTGAACAACGCACTCTCTCGGTGGTTTAGGTTTGTTTAGGTCATATCTACATGGAAAACCAAGGATAGGCCCAGGGTTCCACCGGTCTACCCTCGTTTGACCCGCGGCGGGAGCCTACTCCTACATGTCCAGCATGCTTGTATAGATGTTATCGCATGCAACGTGGACGGTCACACCCGGGAGCTAGGTTTTATGTCTAGGGGCAATCCACCACCCTTGTGCATGTATGCTAGGGCCACACGCATGTTCCCGTGGCATCCCGGCACTCGGGCGGTCCTTTTCCGACAAAATCCTAATCCGAGGGACCCGCGGGTCTACCCCCATAGCATTCTCCGTACGAGGGTTGAACAACGCACTCTCTCGGTGGTTTAGGTTTGTTTAGGTCATATATACATGGAAAACCAAGGATAGGCCTAGGGTTCCACCGGTCTACCCTCGTTTGACCCGCGGCGGGAGCCTACTCCTACATGTCCACCACGCTTGTATAGGTGTTATCGCATGCAACGTGGACGGTCACACCCGGGAGCTAGGTTTTCCGTCTAGGGGCAATCCACCACCCTTGTGCATGTATGCTAGGGCCACACGCATGTTCCCGTGGCATCCCGGCACTCGGGCGGTCCTTTTCCGACGAAACCCTAATCCGAGGGACCCACGGGTCTACCCCCGTAGCATTCTCCGTACGAGGGTTGAACAACGCACTCTCTCGGTGGTTTAGGTTTGTTTAGGTCATATCTACATGGAAAACCAAGGATAGGCCCAGGATTCCACCGGTCTACCCTTGTTTGACCCGCGGCGGGAGCCTACTCCTACTTGTCCACCACGCTTGTATAGGTGTTATCGCATGCAACATGGACGGTCACACCCGGGAGCTAGGTTTTCCGTCTAGGGGCAATCCACCACCCTTGTGCATGTATGCTAGGGCCACACGCATGTTCCCGTGGCATCCCGACACTCGGGCGGTCCTTTTCCCACGAAACCCTAATCCGAGGGACCCGCGGATCTACCCCCGTAGCATTCTCCGTACGAGGGTTGAACAACGCACTCTCTCGGTGGTTTAGGTTTGTTTGGGTCATATCTACATGGAAAACCAAGGATAGGCCCAGGGTTCCACCGGTCTACCCTCGTTTGACCCGCGGCGGGAGCCTACTCCTACATGTCCAGCACGCTTGTATAGGTGTTATCGCATGCAACGTGGACGGTCACACCCGGAAGCTAGGTTTTCTGTCTAGGGGCAATCCACCACCCTTGTGCATGTATGCTAGGGCCACACGCATGTTCCCGTGGCATCCCGGCACTCGGGCGGTCCTTTTCCGACGAAACCCTAATCCGAGGGACCCGCGGGTCTACCCCCGTAGCATTCTCCGTACGAGGGTTGAACAACGCACTCTCTCGGTGGTTTAGGTTTGTTTAGGTCATATCTACATGGAAAACCAAGGATAGGCCCAGGGTTCCACCGGTCTACCCTCATTTGACCCGCGGCGGGAGCCTACTCCTACATGTCCAGCATGCTTGTATAGATGTTATCGCATGCAACGTGGACGGTCACACCCGGGAGCTAGGTTTTATGTCTAGGGGCAATCCACCACCCTTGTGCATGTATGCTAGGGCCACACGCATGTTCCCGTGGCATCCCGGCACTCGGGCGGTCCTTTTCCGACGAAATCCTAATCCGAGGGACCCGCGGGTCTACCCCCATAACATTCTCCGTACGAGGGTTGAACAACACACTCTCTCGGTGGTTTAGGTTTGTTTAGGTCATATCTACATGGAAAACCAAGGATAGGCCTAGGGTTCCACCAGTCTACCCTCGTTTGACCCGCGGCGGGAGCCTACTCCTACATGTCCACCACGCTTGTATAGGTGTTATCGCATGCAACGTGGACGGTCACACCCGGGAGCTAGGTTTTCCGTCTAGGGGCAATCCACCACCCTTGTGCATGTATGCTAGGGCCACACGCATGTTCCCGTGGCATCCCGGCACTCGGGCGGTCCTTTTCCGACGAAACCCTAATCCGAGGGACCCACGGGTCTACCCCCGTAGCATTGTCCGTACGAGGGTTGAACAACGCACTCTCTCGGTGGTTTAGGTTTGTTTAGGTCATATCTACATGGAAAACCAAGGATAGTCCCAGGGTTCCACCGGTCTACCCTTGTTTGACCCGCGGCGGGAGCCTACTCCTACTTGTCCACCACGCTTGTATAGGTGTTATCGCATGCAACATGGACGGTCACACCCGGGAGCTAGGTTTTCCGTCTAGGGGCAATCCACCACCCTTGTGCATGTATGCTAGGTCCACACGCATGTTCCCGTGGCATCCCGACACTCGGGCGGTCCTTTTCCGACGAAACCCTAATCCGAGGGACCCGCGGATCTACCCCCGTAGCATTCTCCGTACGAGGGTTGAACAACGCACTCTCTCGGTGGTTTAGATTTGTTTAGGTCATATCTACATGGAAAACCAAGGATAGGCCCAGGGTTCCACCGGTCTACCCTCGTTTGACCCACGGCGGGAGCCTACTCCTACATGTCCAGCACACTTCTATAGGTGTTATCGCATGCAACGTGGACGGTCACACCCCGGAGCTAGGTTTTCCATCTAGGGGCAATCCACCACCCTTGTGCATGTATGCTAGGGCCACACGCATGTTCCCGTGGCATCCCGGCACTCGGGCGGTCCTTTTCCGACGAAACCCTAATCCGAGGGACCCGCGGGTCTACCCCCGTAGCATTTTCCGTACGAGGGTTGAACAACGCACTCTCTCGGTGGTTTAGGTTTGTTTAGGTCATATATACATGGAAAACCAAGTATAGGCCTAGGGTTCCACCGGTCTACCCTCGTTTGACCCGCGGCGGGAGCCTAGTCCTACATGTCCACCACGCTTGTATAGGTGTTATCGCATGCAACGTGGACGGTCACACCCGGGAGCTAGGTTTTACGTCTAGGGGCAATCCACCACCCTTGTGCATGTATGCTAGGGCCACACGCATGTTCCCGTGGCATCCCGGCACTCGGGCGGTACTTTTCCGACGAAACCCTAATCCGAGGGCCCCGCGGGTCTACCCCCGTAGCATTCTCCGTACGAGGGTTGAACAACGCACTCTCTCGGTGGTTTAGGTTTGTTTAGGTCATATCTACATGGAAAACCAAGGATAGGCCCAGGGTTCCACCGGTCTACCCTCGTTTGACCCGCGGCGGGAGCCTACTCCTACATGTCCAGCACGCTTGTATAGGTGTTATCGCATGCAACGTGGACGGTCACACCCGGAAGCTAGGTTTTCTGTCTAGGGGCAATCCACCACCCTTGTGCATGTATGCTAGGGCCACACGCATGTTCCCGTGGCATCCCGGCACTCGGGCGGTCCTTTTCCGACGAAACCCTAATCCGAGGGACCCGCGGGTCTACCCCCGTAGCATTCTCCGTACGAGGGTTGAACAACGCACTCTCTCGGTGGTTTAGGTTTGTTTAGGTCATCTCTACATGGAAAACCAAGGATAGGCCCAGGGTTCCACCGGTCTACCCTCATTTGACCCGCGGCGGGAGCCTACTCCTACATGTCCAGCATGCTTGTATAGATGTTATCGCATGCAACGTGGACGGTCACACCCGGGAGCTAGGTTTTATGTCTAGGGGCAATCCACCACCCTTGTGCATGTATGCTAGGGCCACACGCATGTTCCCGTGGCATCCCGGCACTCGGGCGGTCCTTTTCCGACAAAATCCTAATCCGAGGGACCCGCGGGTCTACCCCCATAGCATTCTCCGTACGAGGGTTGAACAACGCACTCTCTCGGTGGTTTAGGTTTGTTTAGGTCATATATACATGGAAAACCAAGTATAGGCCTAGGGTTCCACCGGTCTACCCTCGTTTGACCCGCGGCGGGAGCCTACTCCTACATGTCCACCACGCTTGTATAGGTGTTATCGCATGCAACGTGGACGGTCACACCCGGGAGCTAGGTTTTCCGTCTAGGGGCAATCCACCACCCTTGTGCATGTATGCTAGGGCCACACGCATGTTCCCGTGGCATCCTGGCACTCGGCCGGTCCTTTTTCGGCGAAACCCTAATCCGAGGGACCCGCGGGTCTACCCCCGTAGCATTCTCCGTACGAGGGTTGAACAACGCACTCTCTCGGTGGTTTAGGTTTGTTTAGGTCATATCTACATGGAAAACCAAGGATAGGCCCAGGGTTCCACCGGTCTACCCTTGTTTGACCCGCGGCGGGAGCCTACTCCTACTTGTCCACCACGCTTGTATAGGTGTTATCGCATGCAACATGGACGGTCACACCCGGGAGCTAGGTTTTCCGTCTAGGGGCAATCCACCACCCTTGTGCATGTATGCTAGGGCCACACGCATGTTCCCGTGGCATCCCGACACTCGGGCGGTCCTTTTCCGACGAAACCCTAATCCGAGGGACCCGCGGATCTACCCCCGTAGCATTCTCCGTACGAGGGTTGAACAACGCACTCTCTCGGTGGTTTAGATTGGTTTAGGTCATATCTACATGGAAAACCAAGGATAGGCCCAGGGTTCCACCGGTCTACCCTCGTTTGACCCACGGCGGGAGCCTACTCCTACATGTCCAGCACACTTCTATAGGTGTTATCGCATGCAACGTGGACGGTCACACCCCGGAGCTAGGTTTTCCATCTAGGGGCAATCCACCACCCTTGTGCATGTATGCTAGGGCCACACGCATGTTCCCGTGGCATCCCGGCACTCGAGCGGTCCTTTTCCGACGAAACCCTAATCCGAGGGACCCGCGGGTCTACCCCCGTAGCATTTTCCGTACGAGGGTTGAACAACGCACTCTCTTGGTGGTTTAGGTTTGTTTAGGTCATATATACATGGAAAACCAAGTATAGTCCTAGGGTTCCACCGGTCTACCCTCGTTTGACCCGCGGCGGGAGCCTAGTCCTACATGTCCACCACGCTTGTATAGGTGTTATCGCATGCAACGTGGACGGTCACACCCGGGAGCTAGGTTTTCCGTCTAGGGGCAATCCACCACCCTTGTGCATGTATGCTAGGGCCACACGCATGTTCCCGTGGCATCCCGGCACTCGGGCGGTACTTTTCCGACGAAACCCTAATCCGAGGGCCCCGCGGGTCTACCCCCGTAGCATTCTCCGTACGAGGGTTGAACAACGCACTCTCTCGGTGGTTTAGGTTTGTTTGGGTCATATCTACATGGAAAACCAAGGATAGGCCCAGGGTTCCACCGGTCTACCCTCGTTTGACCCGCGGCGGGAGCCTACTCCTACATGTCCAGCACGCTTGTATAGGTGTTATCGCATGCAACATGGACGGTCACACCCGGAAGCTAGGTTTTCTATCTAGGGGCAATCCACCACCCTTGTGCATGTATGCTAGGGCCACACGCATGTTCCCGTGGCATCCCGGCACTCGGGCGGTCCTTTTCCGACGAAACCCTAATCCGAGGGACCCGCGGGTCTACCCCCGTAGCATTCTCCGTACGAGGGTTGAACAACGCACTCTCTCGGTGGTTTAGGTTTGTTTAGGTCATATCTACATGGAAAACCAAGGATAGGCCCAGGGTTCCACCGGTCTACCCTCATTTGACCCGCGGTGGGAGCCTACTCCTACATGTCCAGCATGCTTGTATAGATGTTATCGCATGCAACGTGGACGGTCACACCCGGGAGCTAGGTTTTATGTCTAGGGGCAATCCACCACCCTTGTGCATGTATGCTAGGGCCACACGCATGTTCCCGTGGCATCCCGGCACTCGGGCGGTCCTTTTCCGACAAAATCCTAATCCGAGGGACCCGCGGGTCTACCCCCATAGCATTCTCCGTACGAGGGTTGAACAACGCACTCTCTCGGTGGTTTAGGTTTGTTTAGGTCATATATAGATGGAAAACCAAGGATAGGCCTAGGGTTCCACCGGTCTACCCTTGTTTGACCCGCGGCGGGAGCCTACTCCTACATGTCCACCACGCTTGTATAGGTGTTATCGCATGCAACGTGGACGGTCACACCCGGGAGCTAGGTTTTCCGTCTAGGGGCAATCCACCACCCTTGTGCATGTATGCTAGGGCCACACGCATGTTCCCGTGGCATCCCGGCACTCGGGCGGTCCTTTTCCGACGAAACCCTAATCCGAGGGACCCACGGGTCTACCCCCGTAGCATTCTCCGTACGAGGGTTGAACAACTCACTCTCTCGGTGGTTTAGGTTTGTTTAGGTCATATCTACATGGAAAACCAAGGATAGTCCCAGGGTTCCACCGGTCTACCCTTGTTTGACCCGCGGCGGGAGCCTACTCCTACTTGTCCACCACGCTTGTATAGGTGTTATCGCATGCAACATGGACGGTCACACCCGGGAGCTAGGTTTTCCGTCTAGGGGCAATCCACCACCCTTGTGCATGTATGCTAGGGCCACACGCATGTTCCCGTGGCATCCCGACACTCGGGCGGTCCTTTTCCGACGAAACCCTAATCCGAGGGACCCGCGGATCTACCCCCGTAGCATTATCCTTACGAGGGTTGAACAACGCACTCTCTCGGTGGTTTAGATTTGTTTAGGTCATATCTACATGGAAAACCAAGGATAGGCCCAGGGTTCCACCGGTCTACCCTCGTTTGACCCACGGCGGGAGCCTACTCCTACATGTCCAGCACACTTCTATAGGTGTTATCGCATGCAACGTGGACGGTCACACCCCGGAGCTAGGTTTTCCATCTAGGGGCAATCCACCACCCTTGTGCATGTATGCTAGGGCCACACGCATGTTCCCGTGGCATCCCGGTACTCGGGCGGTCCTTTTCCGACGAAACCGTAATCCGAGGGACCCGCGGGTCTACCCCCGTAGCATTTTCCGTACGAGGGTTGAACAACGCACTCTCTCGGTGGTTTAGGTTTGTTTAGGTCATATATACATGGAAAACCAAGTATAGGCCTAGGGTTCCACCGGTCTACCCTCGTTTGACCCGCGGCGGGAGCCTACTCCTACATGTCCACCACGCTTGTATAGGTGTTATCGCATGCAACGTGGACGGTCACACCCGGGAGCTAGTCCGTCTAGGGGCAATCCACCACCCTTGTGCATGTATGCTAGGGCCACACGCATGTTCCCGTGGCATCCCGGCACTCGGGCGGTACTTTTCCGACGAAACCCTAATCCGAGGGCCCCGCGGGTCTACCCCCATAGCATTCTCCGTACGAGGGTTGAACAACACACTCTCTCGGTGGTTTAGGTTTGTTTGGGTCATATCTACATGGAAAACCAAGGATAGGCCCAGGGTTCCACCGGTCTACCCTCGTTTGACCCGCGGCGGGAGCCTACTCCTACATGTCCAGCACGCTTGTATAGGTGTTATCGCATGCAACGTGGACGATCACACCCGGAAGCTAGGTTTTCTGTCTAGGGGCAATCCACCACCCTTGTGCATGTATGCTAGGGCCACACGCATGTTCCCGTGGCATCCCGGCACTCGGGCGGTCCTTTTCCGACGAAACCCTAATCCGAGGGACCCGCGGGTCTACCCCCGTAGCATTCTCCGTACGAGGGTTGAACAACGCACTCTCTCGGTGGTTTAGGTTTGTTTAGGTCATATCTACATGGAAAACCAAGGATAGGCCCAGGGTTCCACCGGTCTACCCTCATTTGACCCGCGGCGGGAGCCTACTCCTACATGTCCAGCATGCTTGTATAGATGTTATCGCATGCAACGTGGACGGTCACACCCGGGAGCTAGGTTTTATGTCTAGGGGCAATCCACCACCCTTGTGCATGTATACTAGGGCCACACGCATGTTCCCGTGGCATCCCGGCACTCGGGCGGTCCTTTTCCGACAAAATCCTAATCCGAGGGACCCGCGGGTCTACCCCCATAGCATTCTCCGTATGAGGGTTGAACAACGCACTCTCTCGGTGGTTTAGGTTTGTTTAGGTCATATATACATGGAAAACCAAGGATAGGCCTAGGGTTCCTCCGGTCTACCCTCGTTTGACCCGCGGCGGGAGCCTACTCCTACATGTCCACCACGCTTGTATAGGTGTTATCGCATGCAACGTGGACGGTCACACCCGGGAGCTAGGTTTTCCGTCTAGGGGCAATCCACCACCCTTGTGCATGTATGCTAGGGCCACACGCATGTTCCCGTGGCATCCCGGCACTCGGGCGGTCCTTTTCTGACGAAACCCTAATCCGAGGGACCCACGGGTCTACCCCCGTAGCATTCTCTGTACGAGGGTTGAACAACGCACTCTCTCGGTGGTTTAGGTTTGTTTAGGTCATATCTACATGGAAAACCAAGGATAGGCCCAGGGTTCCACCGGTCTACCCTTGTTTGACCCGCGGCGGGAGCCTACTCCTACATGTCCACCACGCTTGTATAGGTGTTATCGCATGCAACATGGACGGTCACACCCGGGAGCTAGGTTTTCCGTCTAGGGGCAATCCACCACCCTTGTGCATGTATGCTAGGGCCACACGAATGTTCCCGTGGCATCCCGACACTCGGGCGGTCCTTTTCCGACGAAACCCTAATCCGAGGGACCCGCGGATCTACCCCCGTAGCATTCTCCGTACGAGGGTTGAACAACGCACTCTCTCGGTGGTTAACGTTTGTTTAGGTCATATCTACATGGAAAACCAAGGATAGGCCCAGGGTTCCACCGGTCTACCCTTGTTTGACCCGCGGCGGGAGCCTACTCCTACATGTCCAGCACACTTTTATAGGTGTTATCACATGCAACATGGACGGTCACACCCCGGAGCTAGGTTTTCCATCTAGGGGCAATCCACCACCCTTGTGCATGTATGCTAGGGCCACACGCATGTTCCCGTGGCATCCCGGCACTCGGGCGGTCCTTTTCCGACGAAACCCTAATCCGAGGGACCCGCGGGTCTACCCCCGTAGCATTTTCCGTACGAGGGTTGAACAACGCACGCTCTCGGTGGTTTAGGTTTGTTTAGGTCATATATACATGGAAAACCAAGTATAGGCCTAGGGTTCCACCGGTCTACCCTCGTTTGACCCGCGGCGGGAGCCTACTCCTACATGTCCACCACGCTTGTATAGGTGTTATCGCATGCAACGTGGACGGTCACACCCGGGAGCTAGGTTTTCCGTCTAGGGGAAATCCACCACCCTTGTGCATGTATGCTAGGGCCACACGCATGTTCCCGTGGCATCCTGGCACTCGGGCGGTCCTTTTCCGGCGAAACCCTAATCCGAGGGACCCGCGGGTCTACCCCCGTAGCATTCTCCGTACGAGGGTTAAACAACGCACTCTCTCGGTTGTTTAGGTTTGTTTAGGTCATATCGACATGGAAAACCAAGGATAGGCCCAGGGTTCCACCGGTCTACCCTCGTTTGACCCGCGGCGGGAGCCTACTCCTACATGTCCAGCACACTTCTATAGGTGTTATCGCATGCAACGTGGACGGTCACACCCCGGAGCTAGGTTTTCCATCTAGGGGCAATCCACCACCCTTGTGCATGTATGATAGGGCCACACGCATTTTCCCGTGGCATCCCGGCACTTGGGCTGTCCTTTTCCGACGAAACCCTAATCCGAGGGACCCGCGGGTCTACCCCCGTAGCATTCTCCGTACGAGGGTTGAACAACGCACTCTCTTAGTGGTTTAGGTTTGTTTAGGTCATATATACAAGGAAAACCAATGATAGGACCATGGTTCCACCGGTCTACCCTCGTTTGACCCGCGGCGGGAGCCTACTCCTACATGTCCAGCACACTTCTATAGGTGTTATCGCATGCAACGTGGACGGTCACACCCCGGAGCTAGGTTTTCCATCTAGGGGCAATCCACCACCCTTGTGCATGTATGCTAGGGCCACTAGCATGTTCCCGTGGCATCCCGGCACTCGGGCGGTCCTTTTCCGACGAAACCCTAATCCGAGGGACCCGCGGGTCTACCCCGTAGCATTCTCCGTACGAGGGTTGAACAACGCACTCTCTCGGTGGTTTAGGTTTGTTTAGGTCATATCTACATGGAAAACCAAGGATAGGCCCAGGGTTCCACCGGTCTACCCTTGTTTGACCCACGGCGGGAGCCTACTCCTACTTGTCCACCACGCTTGTATAGGTGTTATCGTATGCAACATGGACGGTCACACCCGGGAGCTAGGTTTTCCGTCTAGGGGCAATCCACCACCCTTGTGCATGTATGCTAGGGCCACACGCATGTTCCCGTGGCATCCCGACACTCGGACGGTCCTTTTCCGACGAAACCCTAATCCGAGGGACCCGCGGATCTACCCCCGTAGCATTCTCCGTACGAGGGTTGAACAACGCACTCTCTCGGTGGTTTAGATTTGTTTAGGTCATATCTACATGGAAAACCAAGGATAGGCCCAGGGTTCCACCGGTCTACCCTCGTTTGACCCAGTGCGGGAGCCTACTCCTACATGTCCAGCACACTTCTATAGGTGTTATCGCATGCAACGTGGACGGTCACACCCTGGAGCTAGGTTTTCCATCTAGGGGCAATCCACCACCCTTGTGCATGTATGCTAGGGCCACACGCATGTTCCCGTGGCATCCCGGTACTCGGGCGGTCCTTTTCCGACGAAACCGTAATCCGAGGGACCCGTGGGTCTACCCCCGTAGCATTTTCCGTACGAGGGTTGAACAACGCACTCTCTCGGTGGTTTAGGTTTGTTTAGGTCATATATACATGGAAAACCAAGTATAGGCCTAGGGTTCCACCGGTCTACCCTCGTTTGACCCGCGGCGGGAGCCTACTCCTACATGTCCACCACGCTTGTATAGGTGTTATCGCATGCAACGTGGACGGTCACACCCGGGAGCTAGGTTTTCCGTCTAGGGGCAATCCACCACCCTTGTGCATGTATGCTAGGGCCACACGCATGTTCCCGTGGCATCTCGGCACTCGGGTGGTACTTTTCCGACGAAACCCTAATCCGAGGGCCCCGCGGGTCTACCCCCGTAGCATTCTCCGTACGAGGGTTGAACAACGCACTCTCTCGGTGGTTTAGGTTTGTTTGGGTCATATCTACATGGAAAACCAAGGATAGGCCCAGGGTTCCACCGGTCTAACCTCGTTTGACCCGCGGCGGGAGCCTACTCCTACATGTCCAGCACGCTTGTATAGGTGTTATCGCATGCAACGTGGACGGTCACACCCGGAAGCTAGGTTTTCTGTCTAGGGGAAATCCACCACCCTTGTGCATGTATGCTAGGGCCACACGCATGTTCCCGTGGCATCCCGGCACTCGGGCGGTCCTTTTCCGACGAAACCCTAATCCGAGGGACCCGCGGGTCTACCCCCGTAGCATTCTCCGTACGAGGGTTGAACAACGCACTCTCTCGGTGGTTTAGGTTTGTTTAGGTCATACCTACATGGAAAACCAAGGATAGGCCCAGGGTTCCACCGGTCTACCCTCATTTGACCCGCGGCGGGAGCCTACTCCTACATGTCCAGCATGCTTGTATAGATGTTATCGCATGCAACGTGGACGGTCACACCCGGGAGCTAGGTTTTATGTCTAGGGGCAATCCACCACCCTTGTGCATGTATGCTAGGGCCACACGCATGTTCCCGTGGCATCCCGGCACTCGGGCGGTCCTTTTCCGACAAAATCCTAATCCGAGGGACCCGCGGGTCTACCCCCATAGCATTCTCCGTACGAGGGTTGAAAAACGCACTCTCTCGGTGGTTTAGGTTTGTTTAGGTCATATATACATGGAAAACCAAGGATAGGCCTAGGGTTCCACCGGTCTACCCTCGTTTGACCCGCGGCGGGAGCCTACTCCTACATGTCCACCACGCGTGTATAGGTGTTATCGCATGCAACGTGGACGGTCACACCCGGGAGCTAGGTTTTCCGTCTAGGGGCAATCCACCACCCTTGTGCATGTATGCTAGGGCCACACGCATGTTCCCGTGGCATCCCGGCACTCGGGCGGTCCTTTTCCGACGAAACCCTAATCCGAGGGACCCACGGGTCTACCCCAGTAGCATTCTCCGTACGAGGGTTGAACAACGCACTCTCTCGGTGGTTTAGGTTTGTTTAGGTCATATCTACATGGAAAACCAAGGATAGGCCCAGGGTTCCACCGGTCTACCCTTGTTTGACCCGCGGCGGGAGCCTACTCCTACATGTCCACCACGCTTGTATAGGTGTTATCGCATGCAACATGGACGGTCACACCCGGGAGCTAGGTTTTCCGTCTAGGGGCAATCCACCACCCTTGTTCATGTATGCTAGGGCCACACGCATGTTCCCGTGGCATCCCGACACTCGGGCGGTCCTTTTCCGACGAAACCCTAATCCGAGGGACCCGCGGATCTACCCCCGTAGCATTCTCCGTACGAGGGTTGAACAACGCACTCTCTCGGTGGTTAACGTTTGTTTAGGTCATATCTACATGGAAAACCAAGGATAGGCCCAGGGTTCCACCGGTCTACCCTCGTTTGACCCGCGGCGGGAGCCTACTCCTACATGTCCAGCACACTTCTATAGGTGTTATCGCATGCAACGTGGACGGTCACACCCCGGAGCTAGGTTTTCCATCTAGGGGCAATCCACCACCCTTGTGCATGTATGCTAGGGCCACACGCATGTTCCCGTGGCATCCCGGCACTCGGGCGGTCCTTTTCCGACGAAACCCTAATCCGAGGGACCCGCGGGTCTACCCCCGTAGCATTTTCCGTACGAGGGTTGAACAACGCACTCTCTCGGTGGTTTAGGTTTGTTTAGGTCATATATACATGGAAAACCAAGTATAGGCCTAGGGTTCCACCGGTCTACCCTCGTTTGACCCGCGGCGGGAGCCTACTCCTACATGTCCACCACGCTTGTATAGGTGTTATCGCATGCAACGTGGACGGTCACACCCGGGAGCTAGGTTTTCCGTCTAGGGGCAATCCACCACCCTTGTGCATGTATGCTAGGGCCACACGCATGTTCCCGTGGCATCCTGGCACTCGGGCGGTCCTTTTCCGGCGAAACCCTAATCCGAGGGACCCGCGGGTCTACCCCCGTAGCATTCTCCGTACGAGGGTTGAACAACGCACTCTCTTGGTGGTTTAGGTTTGTTTAGGTCATATATACAAGGAAAACCAAGGATAGGACCATGGTTCCACCGGTCTACCCTCGTTTGACCCGCGGCGGGAGCCTACTCCTACATGTCCAGCACACTTCTATAGGTGTTATCGCATGCAACGTGGACGGTCACACCCCGGAGCTAGGTTTTCCATCTAGGGGCAATCCACCACCCTTGTGCATGTATGCTAGGGCCACTAGCATGTTCCCGTGGCATCCCGGCACTCGGGCGGTCCTTTTCCGACGAAACCCTAATCCGAGGGACCCGCGGGTCTACCCCCGTAGCATTCTCCGTACGAGGGTTGAACAACGCACTCTCTCGGTGGTTTAGGTTTGTTTAGGTCATACCTACATGGAAAACCAAGGATAGGCCCAGGGTTCCACCGGTCTACCCTCGTTTGACCCGCGGCGGGAGCCTACTCCTACATGTCCACCATGCTTGTATAGGTGTTATCGCATGCAACATGGACGGTCACACCCGGGAGCTAGGTTTTCCATCCAGGGGCAATCCACCACCGTTGTGCATGTATGCTAGGGCCACACGCATGTTCCCGTGGCATCACGGCACTCGGGCGGTCCTTTTCTGACAAAACCCTAATCCGAGGGACCCGCGGGTCTACCCCCGTAGCATTCTCCGTACGAGGGTTGAACAACGCACTCTCTCGGTGGTTTAGGTTTGTTTAGGTCATATCTACATGGAAAACCAAGGATAGGCCCAGGGTTCCACCGGTCTACCCTCGTTTGACCCGCGGCGGGAGCCTACTCCTACATGTCCAGCACACTTCTATAGGTGTTATCGCATGCAACGTGGACGGTCACACCCCGGAGCTAGGTTTTCCATCTAGGGGCAATCCACCACCCTTGTGCATGTATGCTAGGGCCACACGCATGTTCCCGTGGCATCCCGGCACTCGGGCGGTCCTTTTTCGACGAAACCCTAATTCGAGGGACCCGCGGGTCTACCCCCGTAGCATTCTCCGTACGAGGGTTGAACAATGCACTCTCTCGGTGGTTTAGGTTTGTTTAGGTCATATCTACATGGAAAACCAAGGATAGGCCCAGGGTTCCACCGGTCTACCCTCGTTTGACCCGTGGCGGGAGCCTACTCCTACATGTCCAGCACACTTCTATAGGTGTTATCTCATGCAACGTGGACGGTCACACCCCGGAGCTAGGTTTTCCATCTAGGGGCAATCCACCACCCTTGTGCATGTATCCTAGGGCCACACGCATGTTCCCGTGGCATCTCGGCACTCGGGCGGTCCTTTTCTGACGAAACCCTAATCCGAGGGACCCGCGGGTCTACCCCCGTAGCATTCTCCGGACGAGGGTTGAACAACGCACTCTCTCGGTGGTTTAGGTTTGTTTAGGTCATATCTACATGGAAAACCAAGCATAGGCCCAGGGTTCCACCGGTCTACCCTCGTTTGACCCGCGGCGGGAGCCTACTCCTACATGTCCAGCACACTTCTATAGGTGTTATCGCATGCAACGTGGACGGTCACACCCGGAAGCTAGGTTTTATGTCTAGGGGCAATCCACCACCCTTGTGCATGTATGCTAGGGCCACACGCATGTTCTCGTGGCATCCCGGCACTCGGGCGGTCCTTTTCCGACGAAACCCTAATCCGAGGGACCCGCGGGTCTACCCCCGTAGCATTCTCCGTACGAGGGTTGAACAACGCACTCTCTCGGTGGTTTAGGTTTGTTTAGGTCATATCTACATGGAAAACCAAGGATAGGCCCAGGGTTCCACCGGTCTACCCTCATTTGACCCGCGGCGGGAGCCTACTCCTACATGTCCAGCATGCTTGTATAGATGTTATCGCATGCAACGTGGACAGTCACACCCGGGAGCTAGGTTTTATGTCTAGGGGAAATCCACCACCCTTGTGCATGTATGCTAGGGCCACACGCATGTTCCCGTGGCATCCCGGCACTCGGGCGGTCCTTTTCTGACGAAATCCTAATCCGAGGGACCCGCGGGTCTACCCCCATAGCATTCTCCGTACGAGGGTTGAACAACGCACTCTCTCGGTGGTTTAGGTTTGTTTAGGTCATATCTACATGGAAAACCAAGGATAGGCCTAGGGTTCCACCGGTCTACCCTCGTTTGACTCGCGGCGGGAGCCTACTCCTACATGTCCACCACGCTTGTATAGGTGTTATCGCATGCAACGTGGACGGTCACACCCGGGAGCTAGGTTTTCCGTCTAGGGGCAATCCACCACCCTTGTGCATGTATGCTAGGGCCACACGCATGTTCTCGTGGCATCCCGGCACTCGGGCGGTCCTTTTCCGACGAAACCCTAATCCGAGGGACCCACGGGTCTACCCCCGTAGCATTCTCCGTACGAGGGTTGAACAACGCACTCTCTCGGTGGTTTAGGTTTGTTTAGGTCATATCTACATGGAAAACCAAGGATAGGCCCAGGGTTCCACCGGTCTACCCTTGTTTGACCCGCGGCGGGAGCCTACTCCTACATGTCCACCACGCTTGTATAGGTGTTATCGCATGCAACATGGACGGTCACACCCGGGAGCTAGTTTTTCCGTCTAGGGGCAATCCACCACCCTTGTGCATGTATGCTAGGGCCACACTCATGTTCCCGTGGCATCCCGACACTCGGGCGGTCCTTTTCCGACGAAACCCTAATCCGAGGGACCCGCGGATCTACCCCCGTAGCATTCTCCGTACGAGGGTTGAACAACGCACTCTCTCGGTGGTTTAGGTTTGTTTAGGTCATATCTACATGGAAAACCAAGGATAGGCCCAGGGTTCCACCGGTCTATCCTCGTTTGACCCGCGGCGGGAGCCTACTCCTACATGTCCAGCACACTTCTATAGGTGTTATCGCATGCAACGTGGACGGTCACACCCCGGAGCTAGGTTTTCCATCTAGGGGCAATCCACCACCCTTGTGCATGTATGCTAGGGCCACACGCATGTTCCCGTGGCATCCCGGCACTCGGGCGGTCCTTTTCCGACGAAACCCTAATCCGAGGGACCCGCGGGTCTACCCCCGTAGCATTTTCCGTACGAGGGTTGAACAACGCACTCTCTCGGTGGTTTAGGTTTGTTTAGGTCATATATACATGGAAAACCAAGTATAGGCCTAGGGTTCCACCGGTCTACCCTCGTTTGACCCGCGGCGGGAGCCTACTCCTACATGTCCACCACGCTTGTATAGGTGTTATCGCATGCAACGTGGACGGTCACACCCGGGAGCTAGGTTTTCCGTCTAGGGGCAATCCACCACCCTTGTGCATGTATGCTAGGGCCACACGCATGTTCCCGTGGCATCCTGGCACTCGGGCGGTCCTTTTCCGACGAAACCCTAATCCGAGGGACCCGCGGGTCTACCCCCGTAGCATTCTCCATACGAGGGTTGAACAACGCACTCTCTCGGTGGTTTAGGTCATATCGACATGGAAAACCAAGGATAGGCCCAGGGTTCCACCGGTCTACCCTCGTTTGACCCGCGGCGGGAGCCTACTCCTACATGTCCAGCACACTTCTATAGGTGTTATCGCATGCAACGTGGACGGTCACACCCCGGAGCTAGGTTTTCCATCTAGGGGCAATCCACCACCCTTGTGCATGTATGATAGGGCCACACGCATGTTCCCGTGGCATCCCGGCACTTGGTAGGTCCTTTTCCGACGAAACCCTAATCCGAGGGACCCGCGGGTCTACCCCCGTAGCATTCTCCGTACGAGGGTTGAACAACGCACTCTCTTGGTGGTTTAGGTTTGTTTAGGTCATATCTACAAGGAAAACCAAGGATAGGACCATGGTTCCACTGGTCTATCCTCGTT
Source organism: Avena sativa (assembly GCA_916181665.1). Classification (NCBI taxonomy): domain Eukaryota; kingdom Viridiplantae; phylum Streptophyta; class Magnoliopsida; order Poales; family Poaceae; genus Avena; species Avena sativa. The sequence goes on along the minus strand of OV702297.1, from coordinate 384,836,385 downwards.
TGACCCGCGGCGGGAGCCTACTCCTACATGTCCAGCACTCTTCTATAGGTGTTATCGCATGCAACGTGGACGGTCACACCCCGGAGCTAGGTTTTCCATCTAGGGGCAATCCACCACCCTTGTGCATGTATGCTAGGGCCACTATCATGTTCCCGTGGCATCCCGGCACTTGGGCGGTCCTTTTCCGACGAAACCCTAATCCGAGGGACCCGCGGGTCTACCCCCGTAGCATTCTCCGTACGAGGGTTGAACAACGCACTCTCTCGGTGTTTTAGGTTTGTTTAGGTCATATCTACATGGAAAACCAAGGATAGGCCCAGGGTTCCACCGGTCTACCCTCGTTTGACCCGCGGCGGGAGCCTACTCCTACATGTCCACCATGCTTGTATAGGTGTTATCGCATGCAACGTGGACGGTCACACCCGGGAGCTAGGTTTTCCATCCAGGGGAAATCCACCACCCTTGTGCATGTATGCTAGGGCCACACGCATGTTCCCGTGGCATCCCGGCACTCGGGCGGTCCTTTTCCGACGAAACCCTAATCCGAGGGACCCGCGGGTCTACCCCCGTAGCATTCTCTGTACGAGGGTTGAACAACGCACTCTCTCGGTGGTTTAGGTTTGTTTAGGTCATATCTACATGGAAAACCAAGGATAGGCCCAGGGTTCCCCCGGTCTACCCTCGTTTGACCCGCGGCGGGAGCCTACTCCTACATGTCCAGCACACTTCTATAGGTGTTATCGCATGCAACGTGGACGGTCACACCCCGGAGCTAGGTTTTCCATCTAGGGGCAATCCACCACCCTTGTGGATGTATGCTAGGGCCACACGCATGTTCCCGTGGCATCCCGGCACTCGGGCGGTCCTTTTTCGACGAAACCCTAATCCGAGGGACCCGCGGGTCTACCCCCGTAGCATTCTCCGTACGAGGGTTGAACAACGCACTCTCTCGGTGGTTTAGGTTTGTTTAGGTCATATCTACATGGAAAACCAAGCATAGGCCCAGGGTTCCACCGGTCTACCCTCGTTTGACCCGCGGCGGGAGCCTACTCCTACATGTCCAACACACTTCTATAGGTGTTATCTCATGCAACGTGGACGGTCACACCCTGGAGCTAGGTTTTCCATCTAGGGGCAATCCACCACCCTTGTGCATGTATGCTAGGGCCACACGCATGTTCCCGTGGCATCCCGGCACTCGGGCGGTCCTTTTCTGACGAAACCCTAATCCGAGGGACCCGCGGGTCTACCCCCGTAGCATTCTCCGTACGAGGGTTGAACAATGCACTCTCTCGGTGGTTTAGGTTTGTTTAGGTGATATCTACATGGAAAACCAAGGATAGGCCCAGGGTTCCACCGGTCTACCCTCGTTTGACCCGCGGCGGGAGCCTACTCCTACATGTCCACCACGCTTGTATAGGTGTTATCGCATGCAACGTGGACGGTCACACCCGGGAGCTAGGTTTTCCGTCTAGGGGCAATCCACCACCCTTGTGCATGTATGCTAGGGCCACACGCATGTTCCCGTGGCATCCCGGCACTCGGGCGGTCCTTTTCCGACGAAACCCTAATCCGAGGGACCCGCGGGTCTACCCCCGTAGCATTCTCCGGACGAGGGTTGAACAACGCACTCTCTCGGTGGTTTAGGTTTGTTTAGGTCATATCTACATGGAAAACCAAGGATAGGCCCAGGGTTCCACCGGTCTACCCTCGTTTGACCCGCGGCGGGAGCCTACTCCTACATGTCCAGCACACTTCTATAGGTGTTATCGCATGCAACGTGGACGGTCACACCCTGGAGCTAGGTTTTCCATCTAGGGGCAATCCACCTCCCTTGTGCATGTATGCTAGGGCCACACGCATGTTCCCGTGGCATCCCGGCACTCGGGCGGTCCTTTTCCGACGAAACCTAATCCAAGGGACCCGCGGGTCTACCCCCGTAGCATTCTCCGTACGAGGGTTGAAAAACGCACTCTCTTGGTGGTTTAGGTTTGTTTAGGTCATATCTACATGGAAAACCAAGGATAGGCCCATGGTTCCACCGGTCTACCCTCGTTTGACCCGCGGCGGGAGCCTACTCCTACATGTCCAGCACACTTCTATAGGTGTTATCGCATGCAATGTGGACGGTCACACCTCGGAGCTAGGTTTTCCATCTAGGGGCAATCCACCACCCTTGTGCATGTATGCTAGGGCCACACGCATGTTCCCGTGGCATCCCGGCACTCAGGCGGTCCTTTTCTGACGAAACCCTAATCCGAGGGACCCGCGGGTCTACCCCCGTAGCATTCTCCGTACGAGGGTTGAACAACGCACTCTCTTGGTGGTTTAGGTTTGTTTAGGTCATATCTACATGGAAAACCAAGGATAGGCCCAAGGTTCCACCGGTCTACCCTCGTTTGACCCGCGGCGGGAGCCTACTCCTACATGTCCAGCACACTTCTCTAAGTGTTATCGCATGCAACGTGGACGGTAGTTTAGGTTTGTTTATGTCATACCAATATACTTTTTTGGCCTTTACAAGCGTACATATGCGATAACCTTCACTCGGTGGAGGGTTTCTCCAAATAATAGTGGGTTCGATGCCCGAGGGTCCCCAAAAGAGAGGGGTTTCTAGGGTTTCCCAATAGATAGGGTTCGGTTCCCCATGGTCCATAAAAAATGAGATATCTTACAATCACCAAGTTATTTATAAATTACATCTACATTAAAATTATAGTGGGAAATAAATTATGCAACTATTTGAATATTATAATTTGGAGTAAAATAGTAAAAGTACCTACCTAGGCTGACGGCATTGCCGTCAGCGTACACGTGCTGGCCAGATAGGCCGACGGCCTGGCCGTCGGCGTATCGACGCGCCTAACGCCGTTGCCCACGCCCGTCAGGTGGGACGGGTGGTAGGGACACGTGGAATCATACGCCGACGGTACCTTTACGCCGACGGTCGCCATCAGAAGTAGGTAACTGGAGGCCGACGGTTTTATATACGCCGACGGCGGCCGTCGGGGGGTTTCGCCCTACGCCGACGGGTTTTCTACGCCGACGGCCACCTGGCCCAGCTGACGAGCCCGCCCAGTTACGCCGACGGGCCCGACCTTTAGCCGTCGGCGTAAAATAAGGCCCTCGGTGTTTCTTGTTATTCCTGTAGTGTCTAGGGGGAGATCGAAAATACGTACCCAGTCCACCATCTTGTCGAAGGGCAAATCAGACGGCCCCACACTCCCATCATACTTCTCTAATAGCATAGCATGGAAATCAAACTGCCACGGCCCATTATGAACTGCGTGTTTCCAATCCCCTTTAGATCCAAAGCGAATGACGAACCTGTTGTCTCCAATGTCACGGAACTGCGCCTGCTTGTGAAGCCCCCACGCTCAATGCATGGCCTTCTCCAGGGAACCAATGATGAGCTTGCGCTGGGAACATACTTTCCCGACCTCCATCCACTTAGGTTTTGGGACGTGATCATAATACGCCTCCTTGATCACCAATCCCGAGGCCTCCTTGTCGGTGATAATCATATCGCCAAGCTTTGCCGACAAGGCCGTCGCAACCTCCTTACGATCCCTTTGCCGGCGAGATGGACGGGCCCCCTAGATCGGACCTCTACATCCACCAGGCGAGAGCTCGAGGAAGGCATAGCTTCACGACAGCCACCAACTCCCCCACACTCCTACAACGTGTAGAGAGCCAGAGACTGCGCCTGCTTGTGATCCAAAGCGAACGAAAAAACCTATTGTCTCCATTGTCACGGAATTGCGCCTGCTTGTGAAGCCCCCACGCTCGATGCATAGACTTCTCCAGGGCACCAATGATAAGCTTGCGCTGGGAACAAAATTTCACGGCCGCCGTCCACTTAGGTTTTCGGACGTGATCAGAAGTCGCCTCCTTGATCACCAGTCTCGAGGTCTCCTTGTCGGTGAGAATCATAACGCCAAGCTTTGTCTACAAGGCCGCCGCAACCTCCTCTGATCCCTTTGCCGACGAGATGGACGGGGCCCTAGATCGGACCTCCACATCCACCAGGCGACAGCTCGAGAAAGGCATAGCTTCACGACAACCACCAACTTCCCCACACTCCTGCAACGCGCAGAGATCAAGAGACTCGGATCCGACCTAGACAAGGCAACCGAGCCATCGCAATCAACCCTCGGCTGGAGAACACTCACCCCCGAGGAGAAACCCTAGTTGAGAATACAATTGCCTCCCGATCGCCCTAGACTTAACTCCCGCTCGTGGTGGACCCCGTTTGCAATTTTTCTAGTGCCGGCAGTAGCAATATTTCTTGTAACTAATTCCAAGGCCAAACGTCTTCTAGCATTAGCGCTCGCCATCTCTGCTTAGCATATTTTGCAATTTAAAAATAGATGTCCCCATCCTTGAAGTATCTATGGTGTAGAATTGTGGAATATTAACTATATTGATTGTGACCTCAAAGGGCTATTTATATAGATTACAAGACTTGGAGGCAAGAAGACTACTAGATATAGAATTGGATTACATACTTAAACTACCAAATATAGTCCAAACTGTGATATACTCTAACACTCCCCCGCAGTCGGATCGGTAGTGACGCGAACGGTCTGACTGGAGCATAATCCGAAGGCGGAGATGGGAGAGGATGTCGATGTCGATGGAGCCGAAAGTAGGTCGTTGTAGTCGTTGTCGATGATGCAATTGGTGATGTAGTCACTGTTTATGAAGTTGATGAAGTTGACGACGTTGTTGTGTTGTGTGGTCGATGTCATCGTTGAGCCTAGAGAATTCGCCGTAGTAGTTGAGGTAGATATAGATTGAATTGGAGTAGGGGGCGCATGCCGGGGACGAAGGCACGTGTCGATGTTGCCAATATCGGACGTGCGAAGATAGGGACCATCACGAGCCATGCGAGCCAGAGCCGGAGAGAGCAGCATAGAAATTCTCCGTGAACGGTCGGTGCGTAGAAGTTGTCCGCCGATTTGTAGGAGTACATGAAGTAGTTTCAAAAACAAAATTTATTTAGTGCAAAAATAAAAATTAGACTGCGACTCTGGCGGCGAGGTCGTGGTGGACGAAGACAACGAGGTAGTTGTTGATGGCGATTGAATTGTTGCGGTAGTTGATTTCGGAGATTAGACCTGTATTTTCCGCTTGTATGAGCACTCCGTCGCTCGGGAAGAACTTTTTGTTGGCGTTGATGTTGACCACGTTTGGTGATGGTGGCGACGATGCGACGATGTTGTTGGTGTAGATAGTTGTCGGCGATGATGACCACGGGTGATGAAGTAGTTGAGGTAATGTTCATATACAAAGTGTATCAAGCTCATATGGCACTAGTAAGCGTGCACGATGCAAGCGCACGCCTCATAATCTATAATCAAATAACTATTTAAGTCTTATTTCTTGTTTAGCGAATTTTTATTGAGTCATTTAACTTTTTCTCAAACCCAATGATATGAGCAGGCGTGTAACACATGATCCAAACCCATATAACATCCACGGACAACAGGATGAGCTACATGATTATGATTTTATTATTACTAGTAAGCGTGCACGTGCAACGCACGCCTCATAATCTATAATTAAATAACTATTTAAGTCTTATTTCTTGTTTAGCGAGTTTTTATTGAGTCATTTAACTTTTTCTCAAACCTAATGATATGAGCAGGCGTGTAACACATGGTCCAAACCCATATAACATCCACGGACAACAGGATGAGCTACATGATTATGATTTTATTATTATAAAAATTTATTATTTTCAACAAAAACAATTATACTTTAAACTCATATAACATCCACGGACCACAGGATGAGTTACATGATTATGATTTTTTTATTATAAAAAATCATTATATTCAAAAACAAATTATACTTTATATATATAGTAAGCGTGTGCGATGCAATGCACGTGTAACACAGTCTACCTAAGAAACCATGAAAATTGTAAATCAACATGAATATATATTTTTTAAAATATTTGCAGGAGCATAGTTTCACTCAAATTCTAATATTTAATCATTACAATAGCAACCAAGCACACGCCATAGTCATACTACTCAATATTTAGCACATATTAAAAGTTATAGAAAATGATTTCTTGGATAAAAATATATATGGAGCATGGATTAGTATGGCCTTTTCGTATATCCTTGATTATTTAGGAACATCAATATGTTTTCCGTGAATACAAAAGATTTGCCAGACCTTGAGAAGGAATATTAGACGTGGGTGCAGCGGATGACCAAAATTATTATTCCTTCTATGAATCTTATCATATCGATTCCTCATACAAAGAAATAACCCTTACTTTGAATATGCATATTACATGGTCGTAGGATTATTTGACTATTATATGCAAACAATTTGTACATAGTATAATCACATATTAAGATAAAAATTACCTATTACTTTTGGAAGGACCCTACAGTACAAGTCTGAATTAAACTACACCCGTAAAAATAGATTAACTTAGGAAGACAAGCACGCAAATTCATAAAAAATATGCTTAAATTTATAATAAAATCAAATGATACTTAAAATCTTAATATGTTTCTTTTTTGAAAATTCTTAATTAATACTATACCAGGAAGAAGACACACACCCACACTCCCTGCTCTCACATCCCTGCTCCCTTTTTTTAGGGGAATGGTTGCTCTCTCTATCTCACTGTTTCACCGGAAGAGAACAAGATGCTCCGCCCCCTTCCATTGCCTCCCCACCACCGACGAGAAGACTCCTCCCCTCCCTGCCGGCGCGCTGCTCCGGCGAGGACCTCCCCTTCCCCTGCCTCTCTGCCACTTCCGCGACAACCTCCCCTTGCCTCCCCGTCGACGGAGGCGGAGGCACAGAAATCGTCTCCATCTGATCCTCTGCAGCGGCCAACTCCACCGGATCCCCGGCCACGGCAACCGTGCAAGCCTTGAATGGCTCAGCAGCGGTTCCTTGAGTGGATAGTTTGCACCTCCCCACCTCGCTTGCGTCTGGAGGAAAAAATCAATGGGGCCATGGCCCGGATGTCCGAGCACGACTGGGCACCGTTCCGGTACGTGACCTCCTGCTTCACGCTGTCCCAGCCTGCCGGTGCCGCCCTGTACCTCCGCGAGCTTAACATGGAGAGATGGGGTTGGTGCCGCCCCATGGGCTCTCCGCCAACAAGGAGCTCCACCGCGTCCGCCCGTGGGTACCCCTGCTCAGCCTACCTCGTCGACGGTGAGGAATCCGAGATCCCCATTAGTAGATTCAGACATAATATTCTCCTAATCTTAGAAGACGTAAATCTGCAGTAGCTCTAGCTCTCCACGCAGCCGTTGTTGGTCTGATCTCCTTAAGATAAAATGATTTCTTTCTTTCTAGATTACCAAAGCAGCAATGATAAATATTTCTAGGAACAGACCACCTGAAAGTTATTCTATGTTTGGACAATGGCTTCTATTCTATTGCACTGTTGATTCCAGTTTATACCTATTCTGTTCCATCATAAAGAGGCAAAAGAACAAGAGAAAAAGAGATGTTCTAAAGTTTCTCCAACTCTGAGTCGCATAAAGGACATGAGAAGTTATTCTCAATATTATAATGCCTCCTTTTCGACATGTTTATGGTGTTTAGCCTATCCAAAAATAGAAGCCAAGCAAAAAAACTTCAACTTTGGCCATACTTTTGATTTCCAGATCCATTTAAATGGGTCAGGTGGTTCAGTATTTCTAAATAGAATTTATAAAATTACCGAGAAGAGTAATGTTCACCCTACTAATAAGTCCATGTGTTCGTTGAAGTTTCTCAAACATTACATAGCATTGCAGATTCACCGAAGCTCAATATTGAGATCTTTACCAAACATTGCATGGCGATCTTTTACATTTTTATCTGTCGCCTGTCCCATTGTTCTTGGCTACATATTGAGAAAATTGCACTGTTACAATGCATAAGGTTGATACTTCCGCGGATATAAATGTAGAATTGATACAAAACCTGAAGTTTATCGAAACATCTATTGCTTGTGAAACAGGAGTAAAACACGCAATATATAGTTCCTTTTTACTGTGTAGGCATGAACTTCATAATTTACATAGTACATTTGTTATCCTTAATCTTGATATATAATTAGGTTTTACGGAAATTTCATTCACATGTTAATCTTGTTCTGCAGTTACTTGTATAATTATTCACCATTTCTGCTATATATACACAAAATCTCTATTAGTAGTTCACCGACAGATTTATGAGCAATCAGACCGCCTATGTATGATTTCTCCGGCTCTACTTTTCGTTTGCTTGATGAGGTGATATGATGACATGAGGTGACATGTTTTCTATGCGTAAAGCAGTTTTACATGCATCGCCTAGCCATATTCACTTGCATTTATGTTTTGATTGCAGGTTTGCCAAAATTCCAGTTTGTAAAAGATGTGATGGCTGACGTTAAAACATGTATATGTTAGAAATGCAACCATATCTTGAATTTATGGTGTTACCTAATAGTAACGGCTTTGTCCAAGATCGTCGCGGCGAGGGCGGCCTCGCCGCGTCCAGGACGTCTAGGTTCTTGGTGCGACACGGGCGACGGCAAGGGTGTCGTCTAGGTTCTTGATGACGCGATGCGGGCGACGGCAAGGGTGTCGTCTAGGTTCTTGATGACGCGATGCGGGCGACGGCAAGGGTGCCGTCCAGGCGCCACGGCCAGCGCGTCCAGGATCTCGGCGCACCATGGGCGTCGTCCAGGTTCTTGGTGCGACACAGGCGATGGCAAGGGTGTCGTCCAGGTTCTTGGCGACGTGATGCGGGCCACGGCAAGGGTGCCGTCCAGGCGCCACGGCCAGGGCGTCCAGGATCTCGGCGCACCATGGGCGTCGTCCAGGTTCTCGGCGTGACCCGGGAGATGGCGAGGGCGTCCAGGTTCTCGGCGCGATGCGACGCGACATGGAAGATGGCGAGGGCGTCGTCTAGGTTCTCGGCGCTACACTGGGACGGTGCGGGCGTCGTCCAGGTTCTTAGCGCGATGCAACAGGAGACGGCGAGGGCGTTGTCCAGGTTCTTGGACTGACGCGGGCGAGGGCGTCGTCTAGGAACGCTGCGGCGAGGGTGTCCACCAGGATTTCGGTGAGAGGCAGTACAAGATCGCGGTGATGGCTAGCGTTGATCAGTTTCCTTGTTTTCGTTTCGCCAATTAATATTTGAACCGCATAATCAGGTGTTGATGACGCGCTCCAGGGGGCGTTTTCTCGCATTTCCTCTGACGTCCGACGGGATAAGTGCTTCGTCCGTTGTCTAAAATTGCTAATTGTACCCAGGATCTGATTAGCCGTAGCGCAGCCGTTGGATGAGCTTTAGTGGGCCTGTTTGCTGTTTTAGTCAAGGTTAGCGGTGTGCGCTTAGCGTAATTCTTGTTCGTGCCTTTATAAGTATATACTAGAGATACAACACATATGGCATACTCTAACATATGGCATACAGCACACCTTGTATCAAGCTCAATACCACGACGGGTAATGTTCATATACAAAGTGTGACTATTGTGTGCCAATCTCCACATAAAATGGTGTACCTTCGGTGGACATTGTACCTGCCATATTTTCTTAAACACCTCATTTTTAATAGGAATAATCTCATATCCTTGACCTTCCCGTTGAATCGCAGCTCTTCTTTCTAATTCAACATGAACTTGGTAGGCCGATTTGACTGAGAATTTCCCTTTATTGTCGAAATGCCAAGCCAAGAAATCCTCACAATCTTCTCTAATAGGGATATACTCATAATTATGGCAATGTCATCTATATGAAAGTGTTGTTGAAGAAGGTGAAAATTCATGATTGTGTGGCCTCGTTGATAAGTTGAGAAACTCATTCTAGCTCACAATCACCCTTGAGTGTGGAAGGCTTGTGTGTATATCCCATAGGAAACCATGGATCCTCCCAAATGCCGATCCGCGTATCATCTCCAATCCGCCAGCTGATTCCTTCCTTTAACACCTCGAGTCCTTTTAGAATGCTTCGCTAATAGATCAATCAGCGGCGCTCTGTGCAGCAAACTAAACACACGGAAACATTATATTTTCAGTTTTTTAACCCTTGACGGTGGCTTAATGGGCTGTTCTTTTTGGGTTTGGTTGAATAGCTAGCTAGCTGGGGACATTAGACTTGGGCCTCTCGGACTAATTACGTTATTTACTGCGGTAATTAGCAGTACATAGGGGGCCGATGATTGGGGAGGGTGTCTAGCCCCTGCTCACCCCCTTGGCTCCGCCCCTGCCCATAAGGAACTGGCAACTTAAAAATATACGGGCTTTGTTTGTAACAAACTCAAGCTGTCTGCCTAGATTGAATTTTGATTGTTCAATTTTGTTAAAGGCTGATCAAGATGGAACAACAACGTTTGCACGCCTCAATTGAGCTGAAAGGAAAAATAAGGTCGCAATGATGCTAAAAATGACGAGTGAGGCTGCCAAGGGTTTTGCATGCAGTTGCACGCAGTGAGAGATTTCACTAGTGGTAGAAGACCACCTCAATCTCGATGTATTTTACAACTTGGCTTTTGTGTGGTACCTATGAACAGCTTGACGACATCATCCTATATGGTATCAATGTTAGCAGAGCAGATTGTGTGATCGAGCGTCAAGGGGAACATTGCACGCGGATGTCACCATCTGGAGAGGACGGCGGAGGCGGAGCTTGTACCAGCATGCAGTTGGCTCTTTTTATTGTGCGTGACAATTTTGCTTATCCCGATGAAAACATGAAATGTTGTGCTGGTGAGAGAAGGGGGAAGATCCTCGATATCATATGGACGATGAACTCGGTTAGGCTGAGAACCGTCCACCCGAACTATCAAGTATGGGGAACTCTATGTGAAAAAAGTATACGGTGACCTATAGCTATTAGCCTATCACTATTCCGTAGGGCAAGACCGCCGTGAGCAACCCTGTTCGGATCAAAGGAAAACTGTTAGGGGCTTGTTGACCGGTGGAGGCTGCTTGGCTTTAGAGCATCTCCACTTGCCTACCCAGGACGCCGATCCAGACGCCGAAAATCGGCCCAGTCGCGTACCCAGGAACCTGTTTTTGTCCAGATTTGGGCGTGTTTTGGTCCGGCCTACCCAGGCCGTACCCAGGATCCCGGGTACGCCCTAGGAACGCCGGACGCAACGAAAACGGGCGTGGGCCAGCTCTGTCGGCGAGAGAAGGCTGAGCTCCCGCCACTTCGCCGAGCTCCCGCCCATTTCTTCCCCCCTCCCGCCTTTCTTCCCCATTCCCCTCCCACCACTCCGCCGAGCGCCCCTCCCAACATGCCGCCCAAGTGTTTTGTCCGACCCAGATCGATCCTCGGAGAGGGTCCGGCGGAGAAGAAGGCGAGGAAGCCAAGAGCGCCGCTGACGAAGCCGGAGGGCATGTCCTCCGCCGACTTGGAGAAGAAGGAGCACGCCAGGAAGGCCACGTCGAAGGACCGGAAGGGCAGAAAGGAGAGGGCAAAGCTCCGGCAACAGCAAGCGGCGGCGGAAGAGCAGGCGATCGTGAAGGCGAAGCACGCGGCGGCGACGAGGTCGGCGATGATGGCGGCGCCGTATCCACCACACTGGGGAAGCCAGGCAAGCGTTGGCTCGCCCGCCGGATTCTCGCCGATCTCTCCGGCGGACTTCCAGAAGAGCCAGGCGACTACTCGGCAGAGGTACTCCTTGTCGCCCGAGTTCGACGGCGGGTTCAACCCCAACGTGATCTTCCCCTGCCCGGCGTCGCGCCCTCCTTCGGCCTTCGGCGTGGACATCAACCTCCCTACTCCACTTCTCCGGCGTACGCAAGCCCCGCTCTGCGGCGCGGACCACTGCCTTTCGGCGGAAGCTCGGCGCCCTTCGGCGAGGCCGACGCGCGCAACCTGTTCGGCGGAATGTCGGGCGCCCTGCCGGCCGGCATGTCGGCCGTGGCGTACATGGAGGACATGATCGCAACAGGCGCGGCCTCCAACCACCCCTCCTTCTTTACCGAAGAGTAGACCCGGGCTGAGGCCGAGCACGACATCGAGTCCCAGGATCTCGCCGACACCAACGCCGAGGAGACGCAGGCCGAGCAGACGCAGCCAGAGGACGCCGAGGGTGAGGCCAAAGGCAAGAAGGGGAATAAGAAGCCAGGAACTTCGGCGGACGCTCGGATCAAGTGGACCGTGACCGAGGACACCTGCCTCGCCGAAGCTTGGAAAACGGTGAGCATGGATCCAATCACCGGTGCTAACCAGAATTCAGACAACTATTGACGGCGCGTGAAGGCGGCGTTCGATGAGCGTAGCCTTTGTGACCCAAAGTATCGCAAAATCCACATGGAGCGAGGGGAGAAGGCTATTACCAATCATTGGGCGATCATCCAGACTGCCTGCAGCAAGTGGCACAGCTGCGTGGAAGAGGTTGACCGTACACAAGCCAGTGGGGAAAACATGGACAACAAGGTACTCGCGAACACTAGCTTTGTCGTGCACTCTCTTCCATTTTGACACACTTGACACACTTTCATTTTGTAGCTTCGGCGTGCACTTCTTCTGTTTCGAGAGGACATGAAGATGTAGTTCAAGTTCCATCATGTCTTCGAGCAAATCGAGAATTGCGAGAAGTGGCGGGACACTCGCCTGAGTCTCTCCAAGAACAAGGACGGCGTCTACAACCCCGAGGCCCCGGCCGCTGCTGCCGGCGAAGTAAGACCAGAGATCATCCAGAAGAAGGCGAAGATGCTCAAGGGCGCCGGACCTCCCGCCGAGCGTCTCCAGGCTTCGATCGAGAAATGCATCGCCGACACGAGGGCGCAGTCCGAGAAGAGGGCTGAGAAGAGCGAGGAGCGCTGGAAGCAGATGATCGATACACAAGGGGAAAAGGTGGCCCTCATCAAGGCCAACCTCGCCGAGAAGAAGGCCAACTACGCCGCCAAGAAGCGCAACACAGACCTCAAGTTCCTGATGGGCGGCGAGGATACGTCGAAGATGAGCTCGCCGGTCAAGGCCTGGTACATGGCGCAACATCAGGCCATCCTACATGGCGTGATCACGGTTTCCCCTTCCTCTGTGCCGAACGCACCTGCGCCGGACGCCCCCACGCCGAGCTCTCCTTCGACTTCCTCCAACCCGTCGGCCTTCGACAATGAGACGGACGACAACGCCGCGTCGGCCATGCTGGATCCCATCCCCATCGACGACTGAGAGTCTTTTTCCGCCGAATTTGTGGGCGCTTCTGTAATAATTTGCCGCCGAATTTGTGGATGTTTCTGTCGAACACCTTGTTGCCGAGCACTCGCCGGCGGGAACAATAAAGATTCAAATATGTCGCCGTTTTATGTTCGCATGGGTACTCGGCCTGGGTACGCTAGTGGGAAACTGGGCATACCCAGGCCGAAATCAAGTTCTGTCCGGCCAAAAAAATGTCCAGATTTCGGCCTGGGTTCGCCCAACGAGTGGAGATGCTCTTAGTCTCACCTCGCCTATGGGAGGAGGCCACACCCAGTTTATATGAGAGGGATTCCTTCCTCTTACCAGTCTAGACTTTTAAGATGGAGTGGAGTCTCTACTGAATGTTGGGTTGTTAGTGCATGCACGTCCAAATCGTGGGTCGAGTGCTGGGCTAGTCCAAGTGGACGCTAACATCTGATACCAGAGCCAGCATCGTCATGCTTTACTTAGAGGCTTCTCAAGTAGATGGGATGTTAGGGACCCGTTGACCGATGGAGGCTGTTTGGGTTTAGTTCCACCTCGCTTACAGGAGGAGGTCATATCCAGCTTATAAGGGAGGGAATCTTTTCTCTCATCAGCCTAGTCTTTTGAGATGGAGTGGGCTCTCTGCTAAATGTTAGACGGTGAGCGTATAAACGTCAGAATGTGGGCCGAGTGCTGGACTAGTCTAAGTGAATGCTAACGAAAACAAAACAAAGGAATTGGAGACGATAGAGGAATAGGGTGGAACATAAACTGAAAACCTACGGGATTCCAAAACAGAGTTTGTGTGCCTTTCCTTGGGTCTTGGCCAATGTTTTGTTTCCCGTGAAAAGTGCATGAAACTTTGCCTTTCCCAAGGAAATGGTACCACTCTTTCCTTTATCCCGAACGGCTCCAATAAAAATATTCCAAAGAAAAGCAAACATGCACTATTCTTGCAAAATTCCTTAGTTCCGAACGGAGCCTGTATACTCCCACCTGGGATCGTCCATTTCTTCCGATCCGACGTACAAGTTACCTATACTCCAAGACAAGTGTTAGGGAGTACCACCACGAAATATCACAGATTACCATGACTATAGGGGTAAAACCGTAACTGTCAAATTAAAAATCTGGTGAGTCTTGGCATGTTGGGCATGGCTTTCTTTTGGAAACTTCGGCGCAGCTTCCGGCGGACGCTTATGGGGCGGCTGATCTCCAGCAGCGCACGGCAGGAGGACAAGACACTACGGGAATAATTGGATAGGTCGATGGTCTTTTTATACTTTAACGGCAAAATATTAAGACGGTCGGCACAGTTTTGCCATCGGTATAGGATAAATAGGCCAACGGCAACTGTCGGCGTACCATATAAGGCTAACGAGAGAGCAACAACGTCAAGTCTACGCCGACGGATGACGACGGCAAAGCCGTCGGTGTAGCTATTTTACTTTTTTGCCACGTTAATTTTAGAAAAATCACTACTAAATCATTTAAATTCAGAAAAACACATATAATATATCAAAATTTGCAGAAAAATAAGATCTATCTATATAAATTTAAATATTATATATTTTTATTCAAAAAAAAATATAAAAAATACCAATAATTTCATATAACATATTTTTCATTTTCCGAGTGCAAAAACGGGGTGTTTTGTGAAACAACCACCAAATGAAAGTTTTAAAGTTTCGCGGTATAGTTTGCGATAATGTGCCCATATTGTGCATACATGTGTATGATGGGATGGCGAACAATTTTGCAGGAGGAAGTTTTCCTTTTTGTTGCACTGAAAAGCCATTTTTTATTTTTCGAGTGCAAAAAACAGGGTGTTTTGTGAAGCAACCACCAAATGAAAGTTTCAAAATGATAATACCAAATTTTTCAAAAACACTAGACCTTATTGAATGGAATTTTTTTTTGCAAAAATTATTTTTAGGTTCACAATATGCTATTTCACCAGATATCTAATGCATGTTTAGTGAGGCTCAGCCCCGAGCTAAGAATCTTCATGCCCCTCAATTTAGAAAGTTTGACGATAGTTTGAAATGGGCATAAAAAATTCAAAAACGATCAAAACAATGAAAAACCTTTGCGTGGTGTCATATTATGTGACATAGTTGCATGGAAATATACCAAACTTGGTATATTCATTGTGTCTCAAATAAACTTCAAAAAATGACCTATCTCAATCGAGGTTTTCTGGATTTCAGGTCAAATGAACAATGTTATTGCTAGAATCGCGGTATATTTTGCGATAATATGCCTATATTGTGCACATATGTGTATCATGGGATGGCGAACAATGTTGCAGGAGGAAGTTTTCCTTTTCGTCGGACCAAAAAGCCATTTTCTGTTTTTCGAGCGCTAAAAACGGGGCGTTTTGTGAAGCAACCACCAAATGGCTAATTCAAAATGCTACCACCCCATTTTTTAAAAATACTATACCATCTTACATGGACAATGTCCCAACCGGGAGAGCTCAAACCTTTTCGTCCATCCCTGGTGAAAAAGACAATTACTGCCGAATCGGTAGGAAGTGGTCCTGATGCTCATGATTTTTTGAAAAAATCATTTTTAGACTAAAAACATTATATTTCATTAGAGATCCACTTTAAGTTTTCCTTTTCGTCACACCAATAAGCCATTTTATTTTTTTCTGAGTGCAAAAAGGGTGTTTCATAAATCCTAACATAGTTTCGGTTGTTCTAGTGTTAACAAGATATGATACATAACTAAATATATTATAGGGATGTCATATTTGGATTCCTCTCATTTTCTGATCGATTTGGATATATTATTTGTCGAATTACGATTTACGGATTTGTAGTTGTGAATTATTCAATATTAAATGGAAAAAGGCAAAATAAATAAAATTTCTTTATTTTAATTTGAATTAAAGATTATTATTACTTATTCATTATTGTTTACTTAGAGTTAAAAAATGCTTGTGAGATTAACGAGACAAATAATTAAAAAAAATGCTTGTGAGATTAATGATTAAAAAACAAAAAAAATTGGAAAAAATATTAAAAAAATTGAAAAAAGATAGGTCGACGTCATTTCCGTCGGCGTAGCTCCAGCCAAATTCTCTAGGCCAACGGCAATGCCATCGGCGTAGCTGCCGCCAGGGCAAACGACCGTCAACCATGTGATGTGGGCCCCACGTCCTTTTATCGATGGTATCCTCTACGCCGACGGGAAAACAGGCTACGTCTATGGGGTCGTACGCCGACGGCAGCTGTCGGTGTAGCCTACGCTAATGGCAATCGGTGACTACACCGACGGGGTCTGGCCGTCAGTGTCTGGCCTGTTTCCTGTAGTGTACCGTAAGACGTAGCAGCATACTACCTAGCCTAATAATCCAAACCATGTACTAACAAAATATGCACTTAATAATTTGTAAAACAGGTGGGTTCACACATATCTACCTGTCCTTTTCGAGCCATCAGCATGGTCTCCAAAGCTACCTTTTTCAGGTGCGATGGTGTCACCTAAGGCTGCTCATAGTGGGATAACATGAGTAGTAACATAGATGCCCCATAGACTAAAATGATGATGTGGCGAGCCATTAATAAAGAGAGACAAATGAAGTAGCATAATATATTACCATCATGTCATATTTACCAATACAAATGAGTTTATAAAACAATACTCTATGTTATTATACTAAGTTAAGCTTAACAGAAGGACACGGCGGCTCCCAAGTTAAAACATACAACAACCCGTCCGAATCAACCGACCAATTAGCCAGGAAACTCCTGAGAATTTTGGAATTCCCGTATCAGTGCGAAAATTGCAAGTCTAGAGTACTCCGTCTGTTAGGGATTATAAGGCCTATGGACTATTTTGATAGGATTAAGAAAATCAATAACCCACCCTCTTGATTACTACATGCACCAATAGTTACACATACATGGGAGAAGATAGAGAAAAAGAAGAACATGTTTTGGATGAGAGAGGCTAATAAATGAGAGAGGACTTACAATTTCTAACATTCCCACGAAAACCATTTTTTTCTTGTTTATCCGTACATGTCCCGCGTAGCTTTTTATATGAACTTGGGTAGTGGGGGCTTCATGAACAGACCACTCACACCTGCACCCTGACGCAGGAGTCGGAGTCGCTGGGACAGCGGGCTTGGTCGGGTCCATCTGTGCGACGAGAGAGACCCTGGAGAGAGAATGACAAGAGGAGGTAGGCGGGGATCTGTTTTGACCGGATCTAGCTACGTAATATATTTGGAGGCGTAAATAAATATTTTCTCCAATGTACACAGTAGGAGATAAGGCTGTCGTAACTCGCAATTAAAGAGCTAGTGGCAGTGTTTACAGCTGTATACTTTTTAAAAATATTTCAAATAGAACGATCAGATATCACTTTTTAGACACATACTCCCTCCTCCACTCCTTAGAACATCACTAGCGGTACCCTCAAACCCTCACCTCAAACTCAATTCCGTTATAAGGGTTGAGTTTGAGGGTTTTAGTCTTTGACGCAAACCCAACCCTTAAAACTGTCATTCGACATATCACAATTATCACTAGAAAAACACAATCAACCTTGAAACAAACTAGGAAATGAAAATCACTGATGCATGGTTTACATCACAAAATCATCATCTTCCCCCTCTCATCGGCTCCATGACCAAAAAGTTGCACCTCGGGGCCATCTCCTAGACCACTTCCACCTAGGCGTCGGTGGTGGAGTCTTCCACACCGCCATCGCCACCACCACTCATCGGAGTGTCACCTCAAAGAGTAGAGGACGCACCACGGAATATCCTCTTCCTCTCTGCAATGTCCTCCTTGTACTCCTTCCACCACATCACTTGGTCTTCATCCATGTCCTTCTTGGACATCATCATGTACTCCTTCTCTTCCACCATGAGTTCTTTTCATGCGTTGCCAATAGCGTTTACCTGTTTGATCGGTACCGGTGCATGCATCCATCCCCACAGCAGCCCAAGCACGAACCAAGAGAATATCTTCGGCCTCACTATAGTTTGTCGAGCGCACGGCGGGGCGGGCAACACCGGGAGGTGTTCTTCTTCACGGACGGGGTCTCTCCCAAGGCCTGCTTGGCGGCCGCAGCACCCTTCGTCCCAAGCACCGACGGCTTCCGAGGGCGCTTGGTGGTGGGCGGCTGCGCCGGGGCGAGGGAGGAGGCGGGGGCCGGGGCGACCGCGGGCTGTGGACGACATGCTGGCGAGCACGCTGCCGCCTGGCGTCCATGTGGGTGGCGGCAACCACCGCGGCCACCTGCGCATGGCTCGGGACGGACGGCTGCTGGGCCGGCGCGGGCGTCGCAGAGGCGAGGATTGGGGGCGGGGCGAGGGAGGAGGCGGGAGGGAGGACGAAGGCGGACGACGGCTCCATGGCGCGCGGCGGCCGGCCGCAGCGAGGTTTGCGGGCGGGCGGGAGGTTGGGGAAAATTCCCTCCCGCGCGATGAAGGAAGCGGAGTGCGGGTTGGCGTCGTTTCCCCTATCCAACCCTCATTTCTATAGGTTGGGATGGGGTTGAGGGTTCAACCCTTAATTGTTTTTGAGGGTTTGAGGGTTAAGGGGTTCTAGTCTACGAATTTTTTCGTTCGCGAACTGTAAAAAAGCGGTTATTTGAGGGTTTGAGGGTACTAGTAGTGATGCTCTTAAGACATCCTTGCAGAATGAACTATTAACATGGGGTTTTCGATGCTTCTACACTAGTACTATAACATCTGGCCATCTCTACACACCTTGGCAAAATAACGATTGCCCGAATGGCAAAGGGGCCTTAGTCAAAGACCAATGCTCCTATCTCCCCCTCCCCCACCCTCGAGGGCGATAGGACAACTGCCCACTCTCCCCGGTGACCAGCCCCCCTCCCCACCTTCTCCCCTCTTCCTCCGCCGCCGGTGCGGGTGGCCGGGAAACTCCCTATAGCGCCGGTGCCGGCAGACCTGCCCTTCCCTACTCGTGAGGCGAGGAGATCGGGGCTCCCTCGGCCTGGCGGCGGTGCACCATGGTGGGGTTGGAGCTCGGGCTGCGGGGTCTGGCCCTAGCTAGTGATGAGCGGATGTGCGGCGCGGGGGCGCCTCGTTCCCTCTCAGCGGCAGGGGCAGCCCATCAGGTGTGGGCTCTAGGAAAGCTCGGCTCGAAATCTGGCGACGGCCATGGCGCTCGGGTGGCATAGTGATGGCGGGGTGCGGGGCTGCTCGGTGCGCAGGGGACCGACAGCGGTGGCGGCTTGGTGGCTGCGCGGTGGCAGTGCGGAGGGGGCCCAATCTAGGCTTGGCCGGCGGGTTGGGCCTAATCTGGGCATGTTCCAGCCCTATCGGTTACTACTGCTATGTCCGGACGGCTCTCACCGCAGGTGATGGAGGGAAGTTCCCCTCCCCCAAGACACCCGTGCCTCGATGCCTTCACGTCCGTGAGCCCTTTAGGGTCTTCACGTCGGTGGCGCAATGTGGCGTTGGTTGGAGCTTTGGCTAGAGCTCGTGGATGCCGAGGCGGCGGCCCCAGAAGGTGGACTGCGCGGGCGTCTCTTTGGCAAGCGTCGTGGCAGTGGTGGTGGCTCCTCCCCTCGGTCATGTGGATGGCGAGGAGAGGGCGACAGGAGGCTTTGGTGTTGGCGACACTTCGGCTTCAACAACTCCCAGATCGTGTGTCGGCAGCCTATCTTGGGCACAACGAGTGTGGCAGATGCCATGAGCGTTTCGAATGTTTTTCCGGGCGAAGCTCTGTACCTCGGCACCATCGGCGGTGATGCCTGCGGGTATCATTACCTTCTTGGGGGCGTTGATGCGGATACCTTCCACGCGACAGGGCTCCAGATGAAAACTCTTGACCTTTGGTCTCGGCGACGACGGAACGGTGTGTCGTGACCCTCTTGGGGGCGTCGTCGTGGAGCCCCGGTTCACCCCGGCATCGGCTCGCTGTCCTCGGTGGCAAGTTTAGGCTCCCGTGTTTTTCTTGTTTATTTTGATTTGCCTTGTATAAGGGGTCTCCCCTCCATCTTGTATCTGTTTGGCCGATGTGTCTTTATTTACAAAGCAGCGCGAAATCCTAGTTCGAGAGAAATAACGATTGCCCGTCCGCTGTAATGATATAGTGATAGCGCGCGCGCCCCCCCCCCCCCCACACACACACACACACACATATATATATATATATATATATATATATATATATACCATGAATTTACTTGTGTGCATGCACAAGAATTGTGATGCACATACTAGTTGACCCAAAAATCCGAACTGTCGTAGAATGCCGGGAAATATTTTCCAACAAGGTAATTAGCGAATAGCGATCCACACCATTTATGGTCAAGCACAGGAAACCAGTGTTGCCGGAACATGGATTTGGAGGATGGGCTCCATGGAGCCTGTTTTTGAATTTCTTTGAAATCGATATTTTAAAGTTTTGAAAAATCCAAAAAATATCTTAGTACCATAGTACTAAAATTAATTTCCGCAAATTTTACAGTGAACTACTCCGGTGACAAAAGGGGTACACCGGTGACAATTCAAAAGAAAGATCAATGTGGCCATGCATTGATCCCATTCTTGCTTGCTTCTTTGGCCGGTCATCATCATCATTTTGATGGACCGAGCAGGGACCGGCCTATCTCATTCCTTTTATCTCAAGCAAGTGGTTTCGGTGAAGATAGTCCGACCATCTCCTGTTGGTCTCCCAGCACCGATATTGCTCGGCGTTTTCTCCTAGGGCCGACGCTGGCCTTTGACTCGGTGCTATCTCGAAGCTTTTTTGCCTGCATCTTCCGCAAGTACTCACGATCACGACACATCTTGATATGTTTTTCGCACATGGAATAGCCGGGGTATGCCAGCTCCGGGCAAAACCACCCCTGACCGCTGCTGCGGTTGCACCTTCGTACTTCCGGCAGAACCGGCGGGTCATCTTCCACCTCCAGCACTTCATCAGCTCCTTCCCCCTTCTGCCTTTGGTTACCACACTCCTCTAGATTTTCATCAATACTGCATATCAAAACACAAGTGCGAAACCATTTATACTCCCAGAATAGCGCCTGATAATGGTATAACGCATAGTAAATAAAAGCATAACATATGCAGAGAAAATATAATCAATTAAAATATTAATAGTTGAGATTAACCCAGACTCTATATATTACCATGATACAATATAGTATCAGCTCAAAATATAAAAATGTAAAAAACACATGCACAAGCATGCTGATGAATGTAAAAAACACATGCACAAGCATGCTGATGCACTAGAGACCTCAATATGCGTTTTATCAATGTGAATGTTTCTGTGAGATGATGGTATGTACACAACGCCAACATTATCAGTGCTCAAAAAGCATAATACCTAAAAGTAGTGAAATAAACATAATATATATATCCATTTAGGTTTAATCTCAATCACTGCATCCAGATAAGGAATGCAATATAAACTTAGTTTAGAAATGTATATAAACCGCACACATAAGCATGTATATACACCGGAAGACATAATTGTTTAATCACATTGCCGGGTAGGCGGGTATATATAATTTGTTTCTGCAACTCAATATTCTTTTATATGAAATTTCTGAAAAGTGAGTCACTTAAAAACACATATTAGCCTAAGACCGCAATCTTCCAATTTTTTTTTAGAAAGGAGCATATATTAATATCACAAGATACCAATTACGGAGTTTCTCCGAGTTAGGGTTTTCACCCCTCGGAACCCCGATTAATTGTCGAGCATGCTTTAGGGTTACATTTCAATGCAATTCAACTTGTCATATCATCATACTTGCTTGAGCATTGCATCGATGCCATGTGTTGATTATTTCCCTTTCTTTCCAGTGTTTGGTTCTTCCCGGTAGAATACGATATCAAGATCGAGATCGAAGCCAGAGATCAACACCGTCTTTTATCGATAGATAGAGTGTCCTATCTGTTGCATTATTCCCTTTGAGCTTATATTACCTGATTCACTTCTCCTAGCATAACTAGGTTTGGCTTGTGTGTACTGCTAAAGCTTATATCTGTGTCCTGCTTAGCCATGCATAGCTGTCAGTACTGGTCCATCCAGATGATGTATCAGATTTGGTGGATATCAAAAGATGATGATCAATACTTCGGATATGTCGCTCTCGTATCCCCTTTTAAAATACTCTGACTAGACGAACTTCTTCTCTCTCTTGTTTTATAAACAAAAATGGCTTTATGCAAAGCAACACCCCTATTCAATAACTAATGATTTATAAGTTAGAAAATACAAATAATATATCAAAATGTTCAGAAAATTGAGAGCTATGTGTCTAAGCAATCATAATACATTGTCAAGCAACTTTAAACCCTAGTTTAGTTAAAGAAACATCGACACCCATTATGTACATGTGGGTTCGCTGGTGTGTCCTTGCTAGGGCATCCCGAACCCTTTTAAATCGATGTTGCACCTAGGGCTAGTGTAGGATCTCTAAATCTTACATGTCATACATATTGATTGCACATTGTAATATGCCATGTATTGATTGCCGCCTTTCTTTCCGGTATTGGTTCTTCGCGATAGGATCCGAGCCCGATGGTTTCTCAGAATTAGGGTTTCTGATATTGTAAATTCATTTTTATTATTGTGTATGTATATATTAGGGTTTCTCCAAATTAGGGTTTATATCTCTCAACACCGTACCTAACATTCTCCCTTAGCCGCTTTGACTTATCCGTTTTTCCACCTATGCAGAAAATATGGACCCACACGACAGAGACGAAGAAAAGGAAGAGTTGATCCAAGGTGTGATCCGCGGGGAAGAAAATTTAGATGTATCGATGTTTCTGAACAAATCCGGTGAGGGTGATCCTCTTTTTGCCGGAAGAGACGACTTGTTTGAGGTTGAAGGTGATGCCTTCCGCGAGGGAGAAGGCGATGCCTTGTATGATCGAGAAGATGACCGCTCCGGCGAGGTGCATGTAATATAATTAATTCATTAATTAATCATCTGCTGTCTATATAGAAATAGTAACGATGATCTTTCTTCTTTTAGTCCTCCGGGTCGAACAAATCTACTGAAAAGAGTGGACGAGGACCAACCAAAAAGTTAGAAGACCATGAGAGGTTCATGATCGAAGATATCGGTGAAGACGGCAAACCGACGGCTCCTGAAGTTGTCGCAAACAAATTTGTGGCACAATGCGGAGTAATCGTTAGGGACTTAATCCCAATCACCATTCGAAATTGGAATAGGCCTGCTGATGCGGAAAAAGAGGGAACATGTTTATATGTCCCTAACATGGCCAAAGATTTACTGTGGAAGATGCTCATGCTTAATTTCAAACTACCGAAGATAGAGCTGGATCCAAATGCGGAGGATCCAGTTGAGGATGCCTTAGAACATGGGAAAGCCATGGAGATGAAGGTCAGGGAGTGGGCTATGAAGAAGATGGCCAAGTGTTTCACCAACTGGAAGAAAAGATTGCACCTTGACTATGTCGTGAAAGAGAAGACTTCGGATTCGAGAAGATTCAGTATCAGAAAATTAAAACCATTCTGGGCTGAGTTTTTGAATTACAAGACATCAGAAAAGGCTAAGAAAATGTCTGCAACGAATAAGCTGAATGCTGCTAACAAGAAGTATCACCATACTATTGGGCAAGGTGGCTACAGGGTTAGCATTCCTAAGTGGAAGAAACTTGAGGATGAACTGCGTGCTAAAAGATCATCCCAGAGACAGCCGATTGGATCGAACGTGCAAAGAATTGGTTTTACGGGCATGTGGGCACGTTGGACTCGGAAGGGAAGTATATATATAACATATGACATAAAGAAGACCCCTTGCCAATCGAGAAGATGAGAAACGTAGTAAAGGCTGTTAAAGATGGGGACTTTATTCCCGATAGAGAGAATGATGAGCTCACACTCGCCCCTGGAAATAAGGAACATGATGGACGAACATGAGGCACAATAGGCTCGAAACCATGGAGCACTGTGTTTCCCGAAGAGAGGAAGAAATATCCTGATAGAAGCCGTCAGAGGAGAAAGGACAAGGCGGAAGTTGAAGAAGATATTCAGAAAGAGAGAATGCGTGTAATTGAAGAACGAATAAAGCAACAACAAGATCAAATTAACGCACTTATCCAGCAAGGTACAACCGGCCCATCTCAATAGCACATGGTGGTAGAACCTGCATTCGATGCTACCGGCCTATCGAATAATTGAAAAGGCAGTGCGGCTTACACCGAGGTCCCGGGTGATGACAATGACGATGACGATGGTGCACCGACGATGGCTCCTGTTATCTACCCAGTGGATGATATCACACAGATGACACACTGCGAGCTACATGTCAAAGTTGTGAGCATATCAATGAAGGTGGCGGTCGGCTATGCCTTACCAATTGGACCCACACCAACTTACCATTGTCGTCCGGTTCCACAGGGCTACGCTGTTGTCGGGGTGGATCAAATCATGCCCACCTTTCAAGGTTTGACGCTTGACTACCCTGCAGGTGAAGGGGATGTGACTGAACTGGGAGAAGCAACAAACTTCACCATTCTATGGCCAAAGGAATGTATCGTGCTTCCAAATCACACACCAAGGCCATCTTCGCGGCGCAGCCATCGCCGCGGCAGCCATCGTCGGCGCCTCAGGATAAAAATCATAACGTACCACCGCTACTCTGTGTAGTGGTAAGCGATCGCTGAAACGTAAACAAGAGTCTCTTCCAAAAGTATCAAAGGTTCCTCCCAAGAGAGCTTATGACTGTACTGAAGAGGAGACTACGGCTATCATTAATGCGGAAACGACAGCGTTTTTCGCTAAGCTGAGGCGACCGAAAGAGCCAAAGTTCCCCAACACCAAAGAAGAAAAAGCCTGAGTGTTCAAAATGCTAAAGACTCTTCATCAACCCGAGACAAAGCTGTCATCAGACTATGAGCGTTCTATTCTCAAGTCACATGCGGTACAACAAGCCTCGAAGTGTAGTACTGATGCAAGCGGGAAATCTGTTACCCAGCTCGGAGAACAAGCAAAACAGTTTTGCGCCTCTCTCAAGGTGATTTCCCATACCAATGTGGGGTCGAGCAAATATGCGGCGGAAGAGCAGTATGATCCAGATGTAGTTGCACAATACGGAGAAGCTGCCGCTGCTCAAGGTATGAGTATTGCCCACTACTTATCCCAGTTACAGTACTTCCCCGTGGGTGAAATAGCATACAAATACCAGTACGACAAACCTCTCGTCAAACCTGAGGAGGTAAATAATCTTCCAACAAAAATGCGAAGATTGCATAACTGGTACATGCATGCCACAAAGGCCGGGGCTAACTGGATAATGCTGAGGGTTACAAAAAAGCATTATGGGAAAGAAATAGATGACATGATATCCATTGAATTTGTTGAACTATTTGAATTATTCAATCAAGACGCCTTGGACAAATCGATCATCAGTGCCTATTGTCTGTAAGTACTAATTCTGTAATTAATTTAGTCTCTAGCTATCTCACCTTGTTTATTGCATGTATATAATCATACTATAATACGCAGAATGAAGATTTTCGAATGCAGCAGAGGACAAATCTATGACATTGGGTTCATTGACCCATATTGGGTTCATCAAGCTAATCTCAAAACAAACCCCAAGGATACGGAGGATAATATCGTACACGCGTTAAGGTTTCAAGAAACCAGAAGGGAAATAGTATTTCCTTACAACTTCGAGTGAGTGTTATTGTCTTCTATACACTTTCTATTTCGCTTACTCGACGTTAAGTATATAATTGATTAGTTATGCATGCGCAGCTTTCACTATATTCTGTTAATCATTCAACTTGACAAAGGGTGTGTACTAGTCATGGACTCGAAACATAAACCCCCTGAGTCGTGGAAGGACATGCAGATGATTCTTCAGCAGTAATTCTAATCATTACGACACTATATCGGAAATGTTCGTGAATTTTATGATATCAAGTAATTAATAACTTCTTTTATTCGTTTTCTTCACCGAGCAGCGCTTGGAAACGGGTCACCAACAAAGCTAGGAGTGTTTGGAAAGAGGAGCTTACATTTCAACCACTAGATGTAAACACCACTAGCTATATCCGCGCATCTCTTTGATTCTAGTTTTGATACCGTTATTATCATGCTTGATTATTTTTTTGATTGAACACTGTTCTCGTAAAGTGCCTGACGCAGGGACCAGGGAACAATTTATGTGGATACTATGTTTGCGAGTTCATCCGTCAGACGTGCTGTGAGAAGGGAAAATTTTTAGAGCAACTCCATGTACGTAAACAATTTCTATAGTTTTTAATTACCATCAAATTGTGTTTAGTTTCATTCATATAGGTTGACTCCTTTTTTAAATCAGATCGAACGTCTACGGGACGGTCTTCTGCCAAAGGATCCGTACGAGCAATTCAGGAGGAATTGGCGGGATTCTTGGATGCAGAAGTCCTAAACCCAAAAGGAGAATACTATTCGGGGAAGAAGAAGCCGGGAACTTCGGCGGACGCTCGGATCAAGTGGACCGTGACCAAGGACACCTGCCTCGCCGAAGCTTGGAAAACGGTGAGCATGGATCCGATCACCGGTGCTAACCAGAATTCAGACAACTATTGGCGGCGCGTGAAGGCGGCGTTCGATGAGCGTAGCCTTTGTGACCCAAAGTATCGCAAAATCCACATGGAGCGAGGGGAGAAGGCTATTACCAATCATTGGGCGATCGTCCAGACTGCCTGCAGCAAGTGGCACAGCTGCGTGGAAGAGGTTGACCGTACACAAGCCAGTGGGGAAAACATGGACAACAAGGTACTCGCGAACACTAGCTTTGTCGTGCACTCTCTTCCATTTTGACACACTTTCATTTTGTAGCTTCGGCGTGCACTTCTTCTGTTTCGAGAGGACATGAAGATGTAGTTCAAGTTCCATCATGTCTTCGAGCAAATCGAGAATTGCGAGAAGTGGCGGGACACTCGCCTGAGTCTCTCCAAGAGCAAGGACGACGTCTACAACCCCGAGGCCCCGGCCGCTGCTGCCGGCGAAGGAAGACCAGAGATCATCCAGAAGAAGGCGAAGATGCTCAAGGCCGCTGGACCTCCCGCTGAGCTTCTCCAGGCTTCGATCGAGAAATGCATCGCCGACACGAGGGCGCAGTCCGAGAAGAGGGCTGAGAAGAGTGAGGGGCGCTGGAAGCAGCTGATCGAGACACAAGGGGAAAATGTGGCCCTCATCAAGGCCAACCTCGCCGAGAAGAAAGCCAACCTCGCCGAGAAGAAGGCCAACTACGCCGCCAAGAAGCGCAACACAGACCTCAAGTTCTTGATGGGCGGCGAGGATACGTCGAAGATGAGCTCGCCGGTCAAGGCCTGGTACATGGCGCAACGTCAGGCCATCCTACAGGGCGTGATCACGGCTTCCCCTTCCTCTGCGCCGGACGCCCCCACGCCGAGCTCTCCTTCGACTTCCTCCAACCCGTCGGCCTTCGACAGCGAGACGGACGACAACGCCGCGTCGGCCACGCTGCAGGATCCCATCCCCATCGACGACTGAGAGTCTTTTTCCGCCGAATTTGTGGGCGCTTCTGTAATAATTTGCCGCCGAATTTGTGGATGTTTCTGTCGAAAACCTTGTTGCCGAGCACTCGCCGGCGGGAACAATAAAGATTCAAATATGTCGTTGTTTTATGTTCGCATGGGTACTCGGCCTAGGTACGCGAGTGGGAAACTGGGCGTACCCAGGCCGAAATCAAGTTCCGTCCGGCCAAAAAAAGGTCCAGATTTCGGCCTGGGTTCGCCAAATGAGTGGAGATGCTCTTAGTCCCACCTCGCCTATGGGAGGAGGCCACACACAGTTTATATGGGGGGGATTCCTTCCTCTCACCAGTCTAGACTTTTAAGATGGAGTGGAGTCTCTACTGAATGTTGGGTTGTTAGTGCATGCACGTCCAAATCGTGGGTCGAGTGCTGGGCTAGTCCAAGTGGACGCTAACATCTGATATCAGAGCCAGTATCGTCATGCTTTACTTAGAGGCTTCTCAAGTAGATGGGATGTTAGGGGCCCGTTGACCGATTGAGGCTGTTTGGGTTTAGTTCCACCTCGCTTACAGGAGGAGGTCACATCCAACTTATAAGGGAGGGAATCCTTTCTCTCATCAGCCTAGTCTTTTGAGATGGAGTGAGCGTATAAACGTTAGAACGTGGGCCGAGTGCTGGACTAGTCTAAGTGAATGCTAACGAAAACAAAACAAAGGAATTGAAGACGATAGAGGAATAGGGTGCAACATAAACTGAAAACCTACGGGATTCCAAAACAGAGTTTGTGTGCCTTTCCTTGGGTCTTGGCCAATGTTTTGTTTCCCGTGAAAAGTACATGAAACTTTGCCTTTCCCAAGGAAATGGTACCACTCTTTCCTTTATCCCGAACGGCTCCAATGAAAAATATTCCCAAGAAAAGCAAACATCCACTATTCTTGCAAAATTCCTTAGTTTCGAACGGAGCCTGTATACTCCCACCTGGGATCGTCCATTTCCTCCGATCCGACGTACAAGTTACCTATACTCCAAGACAAGTGTTAGGGAGTACCACCACAAAATATCACAGATTACCATGACTAGTTAAATGTCCGTGCGTTGCTACGGGCTGTCGAGTTTCTTCTCGCCGCATACACGGACATATTAGCTAAGTACCCATATCGTATTATACTTGTGTGCTGCTATGGGTAGATCAACTAAACACGAGTTATGCATGATTTCTTGCACTCTTAATCAACGAACATTCTCCATGTCTTTCATAACCACAGTGGGTGAGCGTGGATGGGCCAGCCGATATTCCTCGACTGGGCAGGCGTTCTCCTTGACGGTGGATCACTCGATACCCTGAAACTTATAGTTTAGCAACCACCCTCCTCGATGGTGGATCGAAGGTTTTGAATTTAGATTTGTGATACCAGCCCCAAATGAATTGGTAGAAAGTAAATCTTTTGGATTTTCTTTTCTGAAAAATCAGGACCAAAGAAACCAAAATTTGAATTGGAGAAGGGTTTTTGAGGAAAACTCTATGTGAGATAAAAGGATCGAGATGAGCGATTTTAATATTAAGAAATGTTGAGACGCCTTGCGGTAAGGTATTTTTAGTTCCTCACTTGAACCAATTAAAATTTAAAGTCAAATTTAGGACTAACGGTTTTAGATTGTGAAGCGCATATTTGTATACAGATTTCGTCCACATTCAGTATCTGATGAGTTGCAGATAGTACTGATTATACGGTATAAATTTATATATATTTCTCTATGACATTTCCTTACAAAAGTTGTATAGTACTGTGAGACATAACACCACTCGGACTTTCGACTCGTTTTATAATATAAGATATTTTACATTTATAAAGATGATGTATCTAGACCTCTTTTAGTGTATATAGGTTTATAGATATTCACTCTGAATCTACACACTAAAAGGTATCTGGTATCTAGGTACACTTCATTCACAAGCCTAAAACATTTTATATTTTGAAACGGAGGAAATACTATATCATCTAGCACCTAGGCTCCCGTTCTCTATTTGCATATCCAATGTCGCTTTCCTCCTTCATGTAGGTCGACAAGTTCATGAACTGCTGCGAATCCAGCTTCCGGTCTTAGCTCGCCACCGTGCCGGGCAAACAACGCACTTTGCCGCCCACCTTGCGTGGATTTTCTTCCACCGGGCTGAACCGAGTTCTGGCACGTGCTTCACGTCAGCGGCCGCACCTCCCAGCATGCGCCGACGCCATCTCCTCGATGCACAAGGCAGTGTCATCTAGTGCCCGTCCTGAGAACGTAGGCGCCATCTACTCGAATCACACCGGGCAGGCAGTTTGTCGAGTGGCTGGCCGTCCGGACCATGCCATAGGCCGGACATGCCTCCTGTCAATGCTGCTTGGTCTATATGTGAGCCGCGGTGGCACGACCGCCTCGGCGGACATAAACTGGTGGAACCTCTCCCAAGCGCGAGGTCCGGCGAGCACACGAGTACGTGGGAGAGCAGATGATCCGCGCTACCAGTGTAGCGCGGGCGACGCCATGACCGAGGAGATGGCCCCGCAGAACACAGCGCAAGCGACCTCGTTGAGGAAAGCCTAGCACGAAGTGCCAGAGTGGCCCTGCGGGCGGAGTACCTTGATGGGTGTCGCCGAAGTTAAAGTTGCATCGACCGCCGAGGCCGCATGTCTAGTCTGGTTGTCATCGGCCGCATGTCTAGTCTGGTTGTCATCGGCCGCCGGAGGTTCTGTGTAGCCGAAACATCGCCGTTCGCCGTTTTGGGGGAGCTAAATAGCGGCAGCGGTAGCCCCGGCGGCGACAACACTGCACCCCAATATAGCCCAGCGTCGGTGCTTGCCTTGATCCAGACCTCCCGCGGCTAGGGAAAGGAAGTCGTGCGGGCGGAAGAACTCTATTGCGTAGCACGTAGTACTTGTCAGAGACAATCGATCCGATCCAAGCGATCGGTAGGACGTAGGAGCGTAAGCTTTGTCCCTATCCTAGCGCTTCCCGCATATGTACTATGGAGTACTACATCCTATGAACGGATTGGGAAGTAACAATAAGCACTGGGGACCAAAGACAAACACGAAACTGAATTAGAATCTGACACGATATGTGGCTCGCGACGGACAGAAAAATAGTCAAAAAATAACAACGCAAGTACGACGGACGAAGCCCAGGTGACGAAAACCACCTCAAGACTTATTATATAGTACAGACTATAGGGGTAAAACCGTAACTGTCAAATTAAAAATCTGGTGCGTCTTGGCATGTTGGGCATGGCTTTCTTTTGGAAACTTCGGCGCAGCTTCCGGCGGACGCGTATGGGGCGGCTGATCTCCAGCAGCGCACGGGAGGAGGACAAGACACTACGGGAATAATTAGATAGGTCGATGGTCTTTTTATACTTTAACAGTAAAATATTAGGACCGTCGGTCCAGTTTTGCCATCGGTATAGGATAAATAGGCCAACGACAACCGTTGGTGTAGCATATTAGGCTAACGAGAGAGCAACAACATCAAGTCTACGCCGACGGATGACGACGGCAAAGCCGTCGGCGAAGCTATTTTACTTTTTTGCCACGTTAATTTTAGAAAAATCATAACTAAATCATTTAAATTCAGAAAAACACATATAATATATCAAAATTTGCAGAAAAATAAGATCTATCTATATAAATTCAAATATTATATATTTTTATTCAAAAAAAAATATAAAAAATACAAATACTTTCATATAACATATTTTTCATTTTCCGAGTGCAAAGACGGGGTGTTTTGTGAAGCAACCGCCAAATAAAAGCTTCAAAATGATAATACCATATTTTTCAAAAATACTAGACCATATTGAATGGACAATTTCTCAATCTGGGTATTTGAAACCTTTCCGTTCACCCCTCATGAAAAAGATAAATTCTTGCCAAATTGGTAGGAAATGAATTAGATTTGAACTATAGGTACATGATATGATGCTCATGATTTTTTACAAAAATCATTTTTAGATTCACAATATGTTATTTCATCAGAGATATAATGCAAGTTTAGTGAGGCTCAGCCCCGAGCTAAGAATCTTCATGCCCCTCAATTTAAAAAGTTTGACTATAGTTTGAAATGGGCATAAAAAAATTCAAAAACGATCGAAACAATGCAAAACCTTCGTGTGGTGTCATATTATGTGACATAGTTACATGGAAAAATACCAAACTTGATATATTCATTGTGTCTCAAAAAAACCCTTCACAGAATGACCTATCTCAATCGAGGTTTTCTGGATTTCAGGTCAAATGATCAATGTTATTGCTAGAATCGCGGTACATTTTGAAATAATGTGCCAATATTATGCACGCATGTGTATCATGGGATGGTGAACAATGTTGTAGGAGGAAGTTTTCCTTTTCGTCGCACCGAAAAGCCATTTTTTATTTTCCGAGTGCAAAAAACGGGGTGTTTTGTGAAGCAACCACCAAATGAAAGTTTCAAAATGATAAGACACAATTTTCAAAAATAGTAGACCATATTGAATGGACAATTTACCAACCTGGGTATCTCAAATCTTTTTGTCCACCCCTCATGAAAAAGACAAATTTATGCTGAATCGGTAGGAAATGAGTTCGATTTGAACTATAGGTACATGATATGATGCTCATGTTGGAATTATGCCCTAGAGGCAATAATAAAGATGTTATTATTATAATTCTTGTTCATGATAAAGTTTATATTCCATGCTAGAATTGTATTAAGCGGAAATATTAATACTTGTGTGGTTTGTGAACAACACCGTGTCCCTAGTACGCCTCTATGGACTAGCTCATTGATCAATGATGGTTAAGGTTTCCTAACCATAGACATGAGTTGTCAATTGATAATGAGATCATATCATTGGGAGAATGATATGGTGGATAGACCCAAACTAAGCGAAGCAATTAGATCGTGTCATCGTGTTCGTCTTTGCGAAGTTTTTCTTATGTCAAATATTGTATTCCTTAGACCATGAGATAATACAACTACCTGGTATCGGAAGAAAGCTTTGAGGCCATCAAACGTCATCCTATGAGAGGGTGATCATAAAGGTGTCTCTCAGGTGATCGGAAAGTATCTATTGGGTTGTATGTATCGAGATGGGATTTGTCCCTCCCAAGTCGGAGAGATATACTTCGGGCCCACTCGGTAATCGATATCAACACCGCTTGCAAGCATGTGGTTAAGGAGTTAATCACAAAGTGATATCGGATTACAGAACGAGTAAAGTACTTGCTGTGAACGAGATTGAACTAGGTATGACGATACCGACGATCGAATCTCGGGCAAGTAAAATATCGCGAGACGAAGGGAATATATATATGGGATTGATTGAATCCTGGCATCGTGGTTCATCCGATATGATCATCGATGAATGTGTGGGAGTCAATATGGGTGCCCAGACCCCGCTGTTGATTATTGATAGAAGATCATGTCTGCATATTCTCGAACCCGCAGGGTCACACACTTAACGTGTCTTGACGCTAGGATAGATTGGATAATTGGTTTATGAATTTTTGTTCGAAGTCTCGGATGGGATCCGGGATATCACGAGAGGTTCCGGAATGGTCCGGAGAATAAGATTCATATAAGGCAGTGCAGTTTTTGGAGTTCGGAATTGTTCCGGGTTAATCGGTATTGTACCGGAAGCTTCTAGAACCTTCCGGAAGGGGACCAACGTGGCCCCACCTTCCAGGAGGGGGCATGGGCCTATGAGGGAGTGTCCTGGCCGCATTGGGCCAGGGGCACAAGGCCCCATAGGGCCCAGCCGATCCTAGATAAGTTTAAACTCGTTTAAACTAGAGATAGGGTTTCTAGATAAGGGATAAGTTTAAATCGTTTAAACTAGAGATAGGGTTTCTGGATAAGGGAGAGTTTAAATCGTTTAAACTAGAGATAGGCTTGGAGGATGGGCAAGGGCTGGCCGCATCCCCCTCTATATATAGAGGGCTGGTGCGCCCCCTCCCCACACACACACCTTCCTCCAAACCCCAGTTGCCCTTCTGCCCTCCTCTCTCCCTCCCGACTGTTTGCAGGCAAAGCCCTGCTGCAGAAATTCTCCACCATATACACCGCGCCGTCGCGTTGTAGATCCAATCCATCTCTCCACCATACTTGCTGGTCCGAGGAAGGAGGAGACGTCGAGGTGCTGCACGTGTGCATCTCACGGAGGCACCGCCACTTGTGGTGCTAGATCGGATCGGATCGCGAGGAGGAGAAGCGAGTACGACTACATCACCCACATTCCGACGAACATTCCGCTGTGCGAATCTTCAAGGGTATGAAGATCTAATCCAATCTCTCTCGTTGTTTGCATCTCCTAGATTAGATCTTGGCTTTCCCTCTGTTCGCTCCGTAGAAAATTTTGATTTACTATGCCACGAAACCCTTCAGTGGTATCAGAGCTAGATCTATGCGTAGATGTGATTCACGAGTAGAACGCAACATGGTTGTTGCGGGCGTTGATGTTTTCTGTTGCAAGCCTCTTGTTTGTGTTCTTCTTATGACGCGGGATAGTGAGATTGAAGCGGTCCAGGCCAACCTTACGCGACGTCGTTCGCGAGACCGGCTCCGCACTTGACGTGTGGCTTGTACCACACATGCGCCTGGTGGATGTCAGTTTCTCTCACTATAGTTGTCATGGGATTAACACCGGAGTTTGGCAACCATAATATCACCGTTGTGGCTTTCCGTAGGTAAGAATCGTTCTTAGCATCTACTCCCATGAGCCACGTAAAACATGCAACAACAAAGTAGAGGCATCTAACTTGTTTTTGCAGGGAGTGTTTTCTGTGATATGGTATGGCCCAAGATGTGATGTGTATATTGTATGTGATGATCATGTTTTGTAATGTTTCACGACTTGCATGTCGATGAGTACACAACCGGCAGGAGCCATATGGTTGTCTTTATAATTGTGTATGACCTGCGAGTCAACTTCTTATACGCCATGTAATAGCTTTACTTTATCGCTAAGTAGTTAGCAATAGTTGTAGTTGCTATTCGTGGTGGAGGCAATCATGGTGGAGTGATGGAGATCATGCCAGAACGCACAAGATGGAGATCATTGCGCGAAGATTGGCTATACCATGTCACATAAAGTTATATGCATGTGATGTTTATCCTTTTATGTATCTTATTATGCTTAGATCGCGACGGTAGCATTATAAGATGATTCCTCACTTAAAGATCAAGATAAAAGCTGTGTTCTCCCCAAGTATGCACCGTTGCGAAAGTTCGTCGTGTCCAAGCATCACATGATGATCGGGTGCTATAGACTCTACGCTCACATACAACGGGTGCAAGCCAGTTTTGCACACGCGGAAATACTTGGGTCTAACTTGACGAGCCTAGCATGTACAGACATGGCCTCGGAACACAAGAACCGAAAGGTTAAGCATGAGTCATATGAATGATATGATCGACACTTCGTTGTCTACCATTGAAACCACATCTCTTCTCGTGAAGATCGGATTAGGTGTGGTGAATTTGGATCGTGTTCACTAAACAACTTGAGGGATGTTGAATTTAGTGGGAGTTCATCTAGTAATTTGATTAAAAGTTGAACTATTTATCATGAACATAGTCTAAATTGTACTTGCAAATACTGTAGATCACATGGCCAAGTCCAACTTCAACTTCAACGTTTTTGCTGAGAAAGAAAAGCTTAAGAACAATGGGTCTAACTTCACCAACTGGTTTCGCAATCTAAGAATCATTCTGTCTGGCGGTCAAAAGGACTATGTCCTTGAGAAAGCGTTAGGTAACCCCCCCGCTGCAACTGCGCCGGCTGATGAGAAAGCTGTCTATCAGTCACGCAAAGATGATTATGGTGTGATTAAGAGCACCATGTTGTTTGCTATGGAACCGGAACTTCAAAATCGTTTTGAAAACTATCCCGGGCCCTTTGAGATTCTCGAAGAGTTGAAAACCATGTTTTAGACTCAGGCCCGTTCTGAGAGATATGAGATCTCCGAGAAGTTCTTTAACTGCAAGATGGAGGAAGGGAGTTCCGTTAGTGAGCACGCCATTAAGATGTCGGGCTACACTCAACGCCTTGAGAAACTGGACTGCAAGATTCCATAGGAGCTCAAGATTGACAGGGTTCTGCAATCACTCCCTCCCAGCTACAAAAGTTTTGTAGTGACTCATAATCAGATTGGTTCCACTGATACGATCACCGAGCTCTTCGCAAAGCTGAAGGCTGCGGAGGTGGACATCAAGAAGGATAATCATGTGTTGATGGTCAACAAGCCCTCCTTTAAGAAAGGTAAAGGTGCAAAGAAGCCCTTCAAGAAGGGCGGCGGCAAGCGCAATGCCCCTGCTGAGAAGAAGCTCAGGGCTGGTCCCAAGCCGGAAACTGAGTGCTTCTATTGCAAGGACAAGGGTCACTGGAAGCGCAACTGTCCGAAGTACTTAGCGGACAAGAAGGCTGGCACCATCAAAGGTATATTTGATATACATGTTATTGATGTTTTCCTTACTAGCCCTCGTTGTAGTGCCTGGGTATTTAATACCGGTTCAGTTGCTAATATTTGTAACCCGAAACAGGAGCTACGGAATAGACGGCGGCTTGCGAGGGATGAGGTGACGATGCGCGTTGGCAACGGATCAAGAGTTGATGTGATGGCCGTCGGCACGCTCTCCTTAGTTTTACCTTCGGGATTAGTTTTAAACCTTAATAAATGTTATTATGTGCCTGCGTTGAGCATGAACATTATTTCTGGATCGTGTTTATTGCAAGACGGTTATTCATTTAAATCGGAGAATAATGGTTGTTCTATTTATATGAGTAACATCTTTTATGGTCATGCACCTCTTGTGAATGGTTTATTTCTTCTAAATCTCGAAAGGGGTGAAACACACATCCATAACATTGAGGCTAAGAGATGCAAAGTAGATAGTGATAATACTACTTATTTGTGGCACTGTCGTCTGGGTCATATTGGTGTAAAGCGCATGAAGAAACTCCATTCTGATGGACTTTTGGAGTCTCTTGATTTTGAATCATTTGACACATGCGAACCATGCCTCATGGGCAAGATGATCAAAACCCCGTTCTCCGGTATGATGGAGCGAGCAACGGACTTGTTGGAAATCATACATACCGATGTATGCGGACCGATGAGTGTTTCGACGCGCGGTGGATATCGCTATTTTCTCACTTTTACTGATGACTTAAGTAAGTATGGGTATATCTATTTAATGAAACATAAATCTGAAACGTTTAAAAAGTTCAAAGAATTTCAGAATGAAGTGGAGAACCATCGTAATAGAAAGATTAAGTTCCTACGATCCGATCGTGGGGGCGAATATTTGAGTTATGATTTTCTCACACATCTCAAAGCAAGTGGAATCGTTTCACAACTCACGCCACCCGGAACACCACAGCGCAATGGTGTGTCTGAACGCCGGAATCGAACCCTATTAGATATGGTCCGATCAATGATGTCTCTTACGGATTTGCCGTTATCATTTTGGGGTTATGCATTAGAAACCGCTGCATTCACTTTAAATAGGGCTCCATCTAAATCCGTTGAGACGACACCGTATGAACTGTGGTTTGGTGCTAAACCTAAGTTGTCGTTTCTTAAAGTTTGGGGATGCGAAGCTTACGTCAAGAAGTTGATGCCGGACAAGCTCGAACCCAAAGCGGAGAAGTGCGTCTTCATAGGATACCCTAAGAAACTATTGGGTATACCTTCTATCACAGAACCGAAGGCAAAGTATTTGTCGCAAAGAACGGTTCCTTTCTTGAGAAGGAGTTTCTCTCGAAAGAAGTGAGTGGGAGGAAAGTAGAGCTAGACGAGGTTATTGAACCTTCTCTTGAATTGGAGAGTAGCGCAGCACCTGAAATTGTTCCAGTGCCGCCTGCGCCAACAATAGAGGAAGCAAATGACAAGGATCATGAAGCTTCGGACAATGCTGCTACTGAACGTCGCAGGTCGACAAGGTCGCGTGCCCCTCCTGAGTGGTACGGCAACCCTGTCTTGACTATCTTGTTAGTAGAAGACAGTGAACCTACGAACTATGAGGAAGCGATGATGAGCCCAGACTCTGAGAAATGGCTAGAAGCCATGAAATCCGAATTGGGATCCATGAGCGAAAACCAAGTATGGACTTTGGTGGACCCTCCTAGCGACTGAAAGGCCGTTGAGTGCAAATGGATCTTCAAGAAGAAAACGGACGCGGATGGTAATGTTACCGTCTATAAAGCACGGCTTGTTGCGAAAGGTTTTCGACAAGTTCAAGGTGTTGACTACGATGAGACTTTCTCTCCCGTAGCGATGTTTAAGTCCATTCGGATTTTATTAGCAATTGCTGCGTTTCATGATTATGAAATATGGCAAATGGATGTCAAGACTGCTTTCCTCAATGGCAACATTGATGAAGAGTTGTATATGATGCAACCCGAAGGTTTTGTCGATCCTAAGGATGCTGATAAAGTATGCAAACTTCAGCGTTCCATTTATGGACTGAAGCAAGCGTCTCGGAGTTGGAACCTTCGTTTTGATCAAGTGATCAAGAGCTTTGGATTTGTTCCAAATTGCTATGAAGCTTGCATCTACAAGAAAGTGAGTGGGAGCTCGGTGACGTTTCTGGTACTGTATGTGGATGACATATTGATTATTGGAAATGACATCGACATGCTTAACGATGTGAAGAGTTATTTGAACAAGTGTTTTTCAATGAAAGACCTAGGTGAAGCTGCTTATATATTGGGCATCAAAATCTATAGAGATAGACAAAGACGCCTGATAGCTTTAAGCCAGAGTACATACCTAGACAAAGTTCTGAAAAGGTTCAGAATGGATAAAGCATTGAAAGGTTCAGTGCCTATGTTGTCAGGTAAGATATTGAGCAAGGCTCAGTGTCCAGCTACGGTAAATGATAGGGAAGCTATGAGCAAAGTGCCTTATGCCTCGGTCATAGGCTCCATCATGTATGCCATGCTGTGTACTAGACCGGATGTGTCCAATGCTCTTAGTTTGACGAGCAGATATCAAAGTGATCCAGGAGTGGAACACTGGACAGCCGTGAAGAACATCCTAAGGTACCTAAATAGGACTAAAGAAATGTTCTTAGTCTATGGGGGTGATGAACAGCTCGTCGTAAAAGGTTACGTCGATGCTAGTTTCGACACCGACAAGGATGATTGTAAATCTCAGACAGGATACGTGTATATTTTGAATGGAGGAGCTGTGAGCTGGAGAAGCTGCAAGCAAAGCGTGATCGTGGGATCTACAGTAGAAGCGGAATACATGGCTGCTGCAGAAGCGTCAAGTGAAGGAGTTTGGATCAGAAACTTCATCACTGAGCTTGGCGTGGTTCCAAGTGCATTGGACCCACTAGAGATATTATGTGACAACACTGGCGCCATAGCACTCGCTAAGGAACCAAGATACCATCCAAAGACCAAGCATATCAACCGCAAGTTTCATATAATCCGAGATTATATAGCAGATGGAGATCTGAAGATCAGCAAAGTACATACAGATCTGAATGTCGCAGATCCATTGACTAAACCTCTTCCACGTGTAAAACATGATCAGCACCTCAGTGCCATGGGTGTGAGATTGTTGCCAGATGTAAACTAGATTATTGACTCTAGTGCAAGTGGGAGACTATTGGAATTATGCCCTAGAGGCAATAATAAAGATGTTATTATTATAATTCTTGTTTATGATAAAGTTTATATTCCATGCTAGAATTGTATTAAGCGGAAACATTAATACTTGTGTGGTTTGTGAACAACACCGTGTCCCTAGTACGCCTCTATGGACTAGCTCATTGATTAATGATGGTTAAGGTTTCCTAACCATAGACATGAGTTTTCAATTGATAATGAGATCATATCATTGGGAGAATGATATGGTGGGTAGACCCAAACTAAGCGAAGCAATTAGATCGTGTCATCGTGTTCGTCTTTGCGAAGTTTTTCTTATGTCAAATATTGTATTCCTTAGACCATGAGATAATACAACTCCCTGGTATCGGAAGAAAGCTTTGAGGCCATCAAACGTCATCCTATGAGAGGGTGATCATAAAGGTGTCTCTCAGGTGATCGGAAAGTATCTGTTGGGTTGTATGTATCGAGATGGGATTTGTCCCTCCCAAGTCGGAGAGATATACTTCGGGCCCACTCGGTAATCGATATCAACACCGCTTGCAAGCATGTGGTTAAGGAGTTAATCACAAAGTGATATCGGATTACGGAACGAGTAAAGTACTTGCTGTGAACGAGATTGAACTAGGTATGACGATACCGACGATCGAATCTCGGGCAAGTAAAATATCGCGAGACGAAGGGAATATATATATGGGATTGATTGAATCCTGGCATCGTGGTTCATCCGATATGATCATCGATGAATGTGTGGGAGTCAATATGGGTGCCCAGACCCCGCTGTTGATTATTGATAGAAGATCATGTCTACATATTCTCGAACCCGCAGGGTCACACACTTAACGTGTCTCGACGCTAGGATAGATTGGATAATTGGTTTATTAATTTTTGTTCGGAGTCTCGGATGGGATTCGGGATATCACGAGAGGTTCCGGAATGGTCCGGAGAATAAGATTCATATAAGGCAGTGCAGTTTTTGGAGTTCGGAATTGTTCCGGGTTAATCGGTATTGTACCGGAAGCTTCTAGAACCTTCCGGAAGGGGAC
Source organism: Avena sativa (assembly GCA_916181665.1). Taxonomy (NCBI): domain Eukaryota; kingdom Viridiplantae; phylum Streptophyta; class Magnoliopsida; order Poales; family Poaceae; genus Avena; species Avena sativa. The sequence goes on along the minus strand of OV702297.1, from coordinate 384,796,086 downwards.
CAACGTGGCCCCACCTTCCGGGAGGGGGCATGGGCCTATGAGGGAGTGTCCTGGCCGCATTGGGCCAGGGGCACAAGGCCCCATAGGGCCCAGCCGATCCTAGATAAGTTTAAACTCGTTTAAACTAGAGATAGGGTTTCTAGATAAGGGATAAGTTTAAATCGTTTAAACTAGAGATAGGGTTTCTGGATAAGGGAGAGTTTAAATCGTTTAAACTAGAGATAGGCTTGGAGGATGGGCAAGGGTTGGCCGCACCCCCCTCTATATATAGAGGGCTGGTGCGCCCCCTCCCCACACACACACCTTCCTCCAAACCCCAGTTGCCCTGCTGCCCTCCTCTCTCCCTCCCGACTGTTTGCAGGCAAAGCCCTGCTGCAGAAATTCTCCACCATATACACCGCGCCGTCGCGTTGTAGATCCAATCCATCTCTCCACCATACTTGCTGGTCCGAGGAAGGAGGAGACGTCGAGGTGCTGCACGTGTGCATCTCACGGAGGCACCGCCACTTGTGGTGCTAGATCGGATCGGATCGCGAGGAGGAGAAGCGAGTACGACTACATCACCCACGTTCCGACGAACGTTCCGCTATGCGAATCTTCAAGGGTATGAAGATCTAATCCAATCTCTCTCGTTGTTTGCATCTCCTAGATTAGATCTTGGCTTTCCCTCTGTTCGCTCCGTAGAAAATTTTGATTTACTATGCCACGAAACCCTTCAGCTCATGATTTTTTTCAAAAATCATTTTTTGGTTCATAATATGCTATTTCATCAGAGATCTAATGCAATTTTAGTGAGGGTCATCCCCGAGCTAAGAATATTCATGCCCCTTGATTTAGAAAGCTTGATGATAGTTTGAAATGGGCATAAAATATTCAAAAATGATCGAAACAATGCAAAACCTTCGCATAGTGTCATATTATGTGAGTAGTTGAATGGAAAAATATCGAACTTGGTATATTCATTGTGTCTTAAAAAACCTTCACAAAATGATCAATCTCAATCGAGGTTTTCTGGATTTCAAGTCAAATAAACAATGTTATTGCTAGAATCGCGGTATAGTTTGCGATAATATGCCCATATTATGCATACATGTGTATGATGGGATGGCGGACAATTTTGCAGGAGGAAGTTTTCATTTTTGTTGCACTGAAAATCCATTTTTTATTTTCCGAGTGTAAAAAACAGGGTGTTTTGTGAAGCAACCACCAAATGAAAGTTTCAAAATGATAATACCAAATTTTTCAAAAACACTAGACCTTATTGAAGGGACAATTTATCAACCTGGGTATCTCAAACCTTTCCATCCACCCCTCGTAAAAAAGACAAAATTTCTGCCGAATCAGTAGGAAATGAGTTAGATTTGAACTACAGGTACATGATATGATGCTCATGATTTTTTGCAAAAAATATTTTTAGGTTCACAATATGCTATTTCATCAGATATCTAATGCATGTTTAGTGAGGCTCAGCCCCGAGCTAAGAATCTTCATGCCCCTCAATTTAGAAAGTTTGACGATAGTTTGAAATGGGTATAAAAAATTCAAAAACGATCGAAACAATGAAAAACCTTCGCGTGGTTCATATTATGTGACATAGTTGCATGGAAATATACCAAACTTGGTATATTCATTGTGTCTCAAAAAAACTTCAAAAAATGACCTATCTCAATCAAGGTTTTCTGGATTTCAGGTCAAATGACCAATGTTATTGCTAGAATCGCGGTATATTTTGCGATAATATGCCTATATTGTGCATACATGTGTATCATGGGATGGCGAACAATGTTGCAGGAGAAAGTTTTCCTTTTTGTCACACCGAAAAGCCATTTTCTGTTTTTCGAGCGCCAAAAACGGGGCGTTTTGTGAAGCAACCACCAAATGGCTAATTCAAAATGCTACCACCCCATTTTTCAAAAATACTATACCATCTTACATGGACAATGTCCCAACCGGGAGAGCTCAAACCTTTTCGTCCATCCCCGGTGAAAAAGACAAATTACTGCCGAATCGGTAGGAAGTGGATCCTGATGCTCATGATTTTTGGAAAAAAATCATTTTTATACTAAAAACATTATATTTCATTAGAGATCCACTTTAAGTTTTCTTTTTCGTCACACCAATAAGCCATTTTCTTTTTTTTCTGAGTGCAAAAAGGGTGTTTCATGAATCCTAACATAGTTTCGGTTGTTCTAGTGTTAACAAGATATGATACATAACTGAATATATTATAGGGATGTCATATTTGGATTCCTCTCATTTTTCTGATCGATTTGGATATATTATTTGTCGAATTACGATTTACGGATTTGTAGTTGTGAATTATTCAATATTAAATGGAAAAAGGCAAAATAAATAAAATTTCTTTATTTTAATTTGAATTAAAGATTATTATTACTTATTCATTATTGTTTACTTAGATAAATGTTTGAAATTTTAAAAATAAAGGCATGTGATACCATCGTCGGTTAATAGGATTGATATGGTAATATTATCAGTAAAGGTCTAATTTCCTGATTAAAAGCTTATCTCAAAGGAACAAAGAAGTTAAACATGTTGGGGCTAAAGTAGTGCTAGGATGCATGATCGATGGCGAAGTTTGATCATTAGTACAATTTAACCGGAAATTAATTATATTTAGAGTTAAAAATGCTTGTGAGATTAACGAGTCAAATAATTAAAAAAATGCTTGTGAGATTAATGATTAAAAAAACAATCTTTTTTTGGAAAAAATATTAAATTTTTTTGAAAAAAGATAGGTCGACGACATTGTCGTCGTCGTAGCTCCAGCCAAATTCTCTAGGCCAACGACAATGCCATCGGCGTAGCTGCTGCCAGGGCAAACGGCCGTCAACCATGTGATGTGGGCCCCACGTCCTTTTACTGATGGTATCCTCTACGCCGACGGGAAAACAGGCTACGTCTACGGGGTCGTACGCCGACGGCAGCTGTCGGTGTAGCCTACGCCGATGGCAATCGGTGGCTACGCCGACTCGGTCTGGCCATCAGTGTCTGGCCTGTTTCCTGTAGTGTACCGTAAGACGTAGCAGCATACTACCTAGCCTAATAATCCAAACCATGTACTAACAAAATATGCACTTAATAATTTGTAAAACAGGTGGGTTTATACATATCTACCTGTCCTTTTCGAGCCATCAGCATGGTCTCCAAAGCTACCTTTTTCAGGTGCGATGGTGTCACCTAAGGCTGCTCATAGTGGGATAACATGAGTAGTAACATAGATGCTCCATAGACTAAAATGATGATGTGGCAAGCAACTAATAAAGAGAGACAAATTAAGCAGCATAATATATTACCATCACGTCACACTTACCAATACAAATGAGTCTATAAAACAATACTCTATGTTATTATACTAAGTTAAGCTTAACAAAAGGACACGGCGGCTCCCAAGTTAAAACATACAACAACCCGGCCGAATCAACCGACCAATTAGCCAGGAAACTCCTGAGAATTTTGGAATTCCCGTATCAGTGCGAAAATTGCAAGTCTAGAGTACTTCCTCTGTTAGGGATTATAAGGCCTATGGACCATTTTGATAGGATTAAGAAAATCAATAACCCACCCTCTTGATTACTACATGCACCAATAGTTACACATACATGGAAGAAGTTAGAGAAAAAGAAGAACATGTTTTGGATGAGAGGCTAATAAATGAGAGATGACTAACAATTTCAAACATTTATAAAAAGCTCTTAGGCCTTTTAATCCCTAACGGAGGGAGTACATTAGAGAATTAATGGATGTGTACCTCGACAATCGATGCTACTTCGAGACCGGCGACGGCTTCCATCAGCTTTAGCAGCGCCACCGCTGCTACTTCTTCTTCGATAGTCCGCGCAGGGTTAGGGTGCAGAGGGGACTGTCCGCGGGACGTCCGCACACGTCCGTACAGTCCCACACAATTTAAGTGGGTGTCCCATGGAAGCCTACAAAACTTATGCGGGTGCCTACTATCCCACGTATGTTCACGTATACCCGTAAATACGTTACTATAATTATTGTTTGTATAATGTTGATTAAAACATTTAACACTTCAATGTATTAATTGTTTTTTCACTTTCTTAGTGACTCGTCATTCTTTTTACTAGACATAATATTTGCTTGATTGGAAAATTTCTACTCCTTCTGATCTAAATTAATGTTCTTATATTTGGCTAGATTCGGATGTATCTAGCATTAAAATATGACTAGATATATTCGAATCTAAACAAATGTAAAAATATTAATTTGGATTAAAATAGTTTTTTTTTGATGTTCTCTTGATGGTGAAATTCCCACGAAAACCCATTTTTTTCTTGTTTATCCGTGAATATCCCGTATAGCTTTTTATATGGGCTTAAGTAGTGGGCTTCATGGACAGACCAATCCCACCTGCACCCTGACGCAGGAGTCGGAGTCGCTGGGACAGCGGGGTTGGTCGGGTCCATCTGTGCGACGAGAGAGACCCCTGGAGAGAGAATGACAAGAGGAGGTAGGCGGGGATCTGTTTTTACCGGATCTAGCTACGTAATATATTTGGAGGCGTAAATAAATATTTTCTCCAATATACACAGTAGGAGATAAGGCTGTCGTAACTCGCAATTAAAGAGCTAGTGGCGGTGTTTACAGGTGTATATTTTTTAAAAATATTTGAAATCGAATGATCAGATATCAATTTTTAGACACATACTCCCTCCTCCACTCCTTAGAACATCACTAGCGGTACCCTCAAACCCTCACCTTAAACCCAATTCCGTTATAAGGGTTGAGTTTGAGGGTTCTAGTCTTTGACGCAACCCCAACCCTTAAAACTGTCATTCGACATATCACAATTATCACTAGAAAAACACAATCAACCTTGAAACAAACTAGGAAATGAAAATCACCGATGCATGGTTTAATAGTTTACATCACAAAATCATCATCTTCCCCCTCTCATCGGCTCCATGACCAAAAAGTTGCACCTCGGGGCCATCTCCTAGACCGCTTCCACCTAGGCGTCGGTGGTGGAGGCCTCCACACCGCCATCGCCACCACCACTCATCGGAGTGTCACCTCGAAGAGTAGAGGACGCACCACGGAATATCCTCTTCCTCTCTGCAATGTCCTCCTTGTACTCCTTCCACCACATCACTTGGCCTTCTTGGACATCATCATGTACTCCTTCTCTTCCACCATGAGTTCTTTTCATGCGTTGCCAATAGCGTTTACCTGTTTGATCGGTACCGGTGCATGCATCCATCCCCACAGCAGCCCAAGCACGAACCAAGAGAATATCTCCGGCCTCACTATAGTTTGTCGAGCGCACGACGGGGCGGGCAACACCGGGAGGTGGTCTTCTTCACGGACGTGGTCTCTCCCAAGGCCTGCTTGGCGGCCGCAGCACCCTTCGGCCCAAGCACCGACGGCTTCCGAGGGCGTTTGGTGGTGGGCGGCTGCGCCGGGGTGAGGGAGGAGGCGGGGGCCGGGGCGACCGCGGGCTGTGGAGAGACGACATGCTGGCAAGCACGCTGCCGCCTGGCGTCGATGTGGGTGGCGGCAACCACCGCGGCCACCTGCGCATGGCTCGGGACGGACGGCTGCTGGGCCGGCGCGGGCGTCGCAGAGGCGGGGATTGGGGTCGGGCGAGGGAGGAGGCGGGAGGGAGGACGAAGGCGGACGACGGCTCCATGGTGCGCGGCGGCCGGCGGCAGCGAGGTTGGCGGGCGGGAGGTTGGGAAAAATTCCCTCCCACGCGATGAAGGAAGCGGAGTGCGGGTTGGCATCGTTTCCCCTCTCCAACCCTCATTTCTACAGGTTGGGATGGGGTTTGAGGGTTCAACCCTTAATTGTTTTTGAGGGTTTGAGGGTTAAGGGGTTCTAGTCTACGAGTTTTTTTGTTCGCGAACTGTAAAAAAGCGGTTATTTGAGGGTTTGAGGGTACTAGTAGTGATGCTCTTAAGACGTCCTGGCAGAATGAACTATTAACATGGGGTTCTCGATGCTTCTACACTAGTACTATAACATCTGGCCATCTCTACACACCTTGGCAAAATAACGATTGCCCGAATGGCAAAGGGGCCTTATTCAAAGACCAATGCTCCTATCTCCCCCTCCCCCCACCCCCGAGGGCGATAGGACAACTTCCCACTCTTCCCGGTGACCATCCCCCCTCCCCACCTTCTCCCCTCTTGCTCCGCCGCCGGTGCGGGTGGCCGGGCAAACTCCCTGCAGCGCTGGTGCCGGCGAACCTGCCCTTCCCCGCTCGTGAGGCGGGGAGATCGGGGCTCCCTCGGCCTGGCGGCGGTGCACCATGGTGGGGTTGGAGCTCGGGCGGCGGGGTCTGGCCCTGGCGGTGATGAGCGGATGTGCGGTGCGGCGGCGCCTCGTTCCCTCTCAGCGGCGGGGGCAGCCCATCAGGTGTGGGCTCTAGGAAAGCTCGGCTCGAAATCTGGCGACGGCCACGGCGCTCGGCTGGCATAGTGATGAAAACTCTTGACCTTTGGTCTCGGCGACGACGTCACGGTGTGTCGTGACCCTCTTGGGGGCATCGTCGTGGAGCCCCGGTTCACCCCGGCATCGGCTCGCTGTACTCGGTGGCAAGTTTAGGCTCCCGTGTTTTTCTTGTTTATTTTGATTTGCCTTGTATAAGGGGTCTCCCCTCCGTCTTGTATGTGTTTGGCCAATGTGTCTTTATTTATAAAGGAGGGTGAAATCCTAGTTCGAGAGAAATAACGGTTGCCCGTCCGGTGTAATGATATAGTGATAGCGCCCACACACACACACACACACACACACACACACACACACACACATATATATATATATATATATGCGTTGCTACAAGACGATACAAACTAAGAATTCTCGTACACATCAAGCATCATTGTCGAGTTTTTAGATAATACTACTTTATAAAAGGCATGTTGGAAGTTTTGACTGCATCACAAAAAATACCATTGTATATACTTCGTACCAGACTATTCCCTCCTTCGCCCCTCTCCTCCCTCCATTTGTGTGTTCCTTATCATCCTGATTCACTTCAAGATGTTTCAGTATTATTCATGAGCTTGTTCTAATTCCAACGATTCTCTAACCGATAGACAAAACGCAAGTGCAAATCTCCTGAGGTGTGAAACTATCTGCTATCGACGCAACAACAAAACCATCAAGGATGATGGCCAAATAAATGATAACCACATTGTATGTCATAGACATGTCTATTGCAATCCGGTCCCCCTTTTGGAACATGGTATCAAGGGCGTTTGCAACAGTCCTAAAAGAAGCAGCAAAACCTTGATGATGACAGTACATAATAAGACAAATGGGAATTCAAAGTTTATGTATGCTCCCTACTTTTAATTTGATAAGAGATGCATACATTACTTTAGTGTGAAGCTCCTTCAACGACATACGATTCACTGGAAAATCATCAAGGCCTTCCTCCCTCCAGACAATGGTCGTGTTGTCATCTGTCCTGTTTCGGGGAGGCCAAGGTAGCAGACAACATTGGGCAATGTTAAGTACTGCGCCTCCTTTTCTTTATTATCTAGAATCGACTTTGGTTCTCGCACGAACTTGACCGAGAGTGTCTTTAGCACGAGTTTCAAGTAGGCCTAAGGAAAGATCACCTATTAGACTAAGCTTATACTACCCCCTCGGAGCCATATTAGTTGACTTGAATTTTCTAAAATTTAGATGAACCTATATACTAAATATGTCTAGATTCATTTAAATTTAGACATATTCAAGTCAACTAATATGGGTCGGAGGGAGTATTAACGTTATGAAGAAAGAAAAATTAGAACTGATATTTTAGTTGTTCACTTAAAATGTGAGGTGAAATCCCAATCCAAGAAAACTGACCTCCTGATTCTCTAGAGAGAATTTGTGGAAGAGGTTGAAGCTTGAAATCGAATCCTTATACGGATGATCCTAGCAGTTTAGGTTCATTCTCTTCCATCACTCTCCCAAGATTTGTTGGCTTACGGCCAGTACTGTAACAATGGAAATAACTGTGTCAAGAAGTGATATCATATAGTAGTACATCCGGATTTTGTACTGCTATCTGTTGGTAGACATAATACGGTGTTAACTGGAATCGCAACCTTAACTGATTGATGGAACTAAATGGTTGAACAGAAGCTTAACATGGCTTAGACTGATGCTGACAGTCACTTTCCTCGCGGACGACTTCCTTCAGTGCCTCTCGGAGTCCATACCGAGCCAGCTTCTCTTCACCCAGAGCTCCCCGTCGTTCATGTCGGTCCTCGCATCCTCCGACCGGAACCCCATGTTCCTCACGCCGGGGACCGTGCGGCCACTCTGCATCGTCACGCCGATGAACGCGTCGCACGCCCAGGCCGCCGTCGTCTGCGGCCGCCGGCACGGGTTGAGCTCGGGGAACGCGGGCGCCTGCAGAGGGCAACCAGGGAGGAGAACCGGCGGCGGGGAGAGGTCCGCAGAGGATTGGGCGGCGGGCCTGGTGCTGGCGTGACAGGGGTCGAGTGCGGCGGCAGGACGCGGGGCGCGGCGATGGCGGCCGCTCTGCATCGTCACGCCGACGAATGCGTCGCACGCACAGGCCGCCGTCGTCTGCGGCCGCCGGCACGGGTTGAGCTTTGGGGAACGCGGGCGCCTGCAGAGGGCAGACAGGGAGGAGAACCGGCAGCGGGGAGAGGCCCGCATAGGATTGGGCGGCGGGCCTGGTGCTGGCGCGACAGGGGTCGAGGGCGGCAACAGGACGCGGGGCGCGGCGGCGGCCGGGCTGGGGATGGTGTGGCCAGGGTTCCGGCGACGCGGTGACGCAGAGGCGAGGAAGGGGCGCTCGCGAGGAGGCGGCGCACGCGCGAGGCGGTGGAGGCGGGCTCGAGCTTGCCGGGGACGGAAAAGGTTGAAAGCGTATTTCAGGCTGACGGAAACGTATAAGACCTTACTTGTGTGCATGCACAAGAATTGTGATGCACATACTAGTTGACCCAAAAATCCGAACTGTCGTAGAATGCCGGGAAATATTTTCCAACAAGGTAATTAGCGAATAGCGATCCATACCATTTATGGTCAAGCACAGGAAACCAGTGTTGCCGGAACATGGATTTGGAGGATGGGCTCCATGGAGCCTGTTTTTGAATTTCTTTGAAATCGATATTTTAAAGTTTTGAAAAATCCAAAAAATATCTTAGTACCATAGTACTAAAATTAATTTCCGCAAATGTTACAGTGTACTACTCCGGTGACAAAAGGGGTACACCGGTGACAATTCAAAAGAAAGATCAATGTGGCCATGCATTGATCCCATTCTTGCTTGCTTCTTTGGCCGGTCATCATCATCATTTTGATGGACCGAGCAGGGACCGGCCTATCTCATTCCTTTTATCTCAAGCAAGTGGTTTCGGTGAAGATAGTCCGACCATCTCCTCTTGGTCTCCCAGCACCGATATTGCTCGCCGTTTTCTCCTAGGGCCGACGTTGGCCTCTGACTCGGTGCTATCTCGAAGCTTTTTTGCCTGCATCTTTCGCAAGTACTCACGATCACGACGCATCTTGATATGTTTTTCGCACATGGCACAGCCGGGGTATGCCAGCTCCGGGCAAAACCACCCCTGACCGCTGCTGCGGTTGCACCTTCATACTTCCGGTAGAACCGGCGGGTCATCTTCCACCTCTAGCACTTCATCAGCTCCTTCCCCCTGCTGCCTTTGGTTACCACACTCCTCTAGATTTTCATCAATACTGCATATCAAAACACAAGTGCGAAACCATTTATACTCCCAGAATAGCGCCTGATAATGGTATAAGCGCATAGTAAATAAAAGCATAACATATGCAGAGAAAATATAATCAATTAAAATATTAATAGTTGAGATTAACCCAGACTCTATATATTACCATGATACAATATAGTATCAGCTCAAAATATAAAAATGTAAAAAACACATGCACGAGCATGCTGATGCACTAGAGACCTAAATATGCGTTTTATCAATGTGAATGTTTCTGTGAGATGATGGTATGTACACAACGCCAACATTATCAGTGCTCAAAAAGCATAATACCTAAAAGTAGTGAAATAAACATAATATATATATCCATTCAGGTTTAATCTCAATCACTGTATCCAGATAAGGAATGCAATATAAACTTAGTTTAGAAATGTATATAATCCGCACACATAAGCATGTATATACACCGGAAGACATAATTGTTTAATCACATTGCCGGGTAGGAGGGTATATATACTTTGTTTCTGCAACTCAATATTCTTTTATATGAAATTTCTGAAAAGTGAGTCACTTAAAAACACATATTAGCCTAAGACCGCAATCTTCCAAATTTTTTTTTGGAAAGGAGCATATATTAATATCACAAGATACCAATTACGGAGTTTCTCCGAGTTAGGATTTTCACCCCTCGGAACCCCGATTAATTGTCGAGCATGCTTTAGGGTTACATTTCAATGCAATTCAACTTGTCATATCATCATACTTGCTTGAGCATTGCATCGATGCCATGTGTTGATTGTTTCCCTTTCTTTCCAGTGTTTGGTTCTTCCCGGTAGAATACGATATCGAGATCAAGATCGAAGCCAGAGATCAACACCGTCTTTTATCGATAGATAGAGTGTCCTATCTGTTGCATTACTCCCTTTGAGCTTATATTACCTGATCCACTGCTCCTAGCATAACTAGGTTTGGCTTGTGTGTACTGCTAAAGCTTATATCTGTGTCCTGCTTAGCCATGCATAGCTGTCAGTACTGGTCCATCCAGATGATGTATCGGATTTGGTGGATATCAAAAGATGATGATCAATACTTCGGAGATGTCGCTCTCTTATCCCCTTTTAAAATACTCTGACTAGACGAGCTTCTTCTCTCTCTTGTTTTATAAACAAAAATGGCTTTATGCAAAGCAACTCCCCTATTCAATAACTAATGATTTATAAGTTAGAAAATACAAATAATATATCAAAATGTTCAGAAAATTGAGAGCTATGTGTCTAAGCAATCATAATACATTGTCAAGCAACTTTAAACCCTAGTTTAGTTAAAGAAACATCGACACCCCTTATGTAGATGTGGGTTCGCCGATGTGTCCTTGCTAGGGCATCCCGAACCCTTTTAAATCGATGTTGCACCTAGGGCTAGTGTAGGATCTCTAAATCTTACATGTCATACATATTGATTGCACATTGTAATATGCCATGTATTGATTGCCGCCTTTCTTTCCGGTATTGGTTCTTCGCGATAGGATCCGAGCCCGATGGTTTCTCCGAATTAGGGTTTCTGATATTGTAAATTCATTTTTATTATTGTGTATGTATATATTAGGGTTTCTCCAAATTAGGGTTTATATCTCTCAACACCGTACCTAACATTCTCCCTTAGCCGCTTTGACATATCTGTTTTTCCGCCTATGCAGAAAATATGGACCCACACGACAGAGACGAAGAAAAGGAAGAGTTGATCCAAGGTGTGATCCGGGGGGGAGAAAATTTAGATGTATCGACGTTTCTGAGCAACTCCGGTGAGGGTGATCCTCTTTTTTCCGGAAGAGACGACTTGTTTGAGGTTGAAGGTGATGCCTTCCGCGAGGGAGAAGGTGATGCCTTGTATGATCGAGAAGACGACCGCTCCGGCGAGGTGCATGTAATATAATTAATTCATTAATTAATCATCTGTTGTCTATATAGAAATAGAAACAATGATCTTTCTTCTTTTAGCCCTCCGGTTCGAACAACTCTACTGAAAAGAGCGGACGAGGACCAACCAAAAAGTTGGAAGACCATGAGAGGTTCAGGATCAAAGATATCGGTGAAGACGGCAAACCGACGACTCCTGAAGTTGTCGCAAACAAATTTGTGGCACAATGTGGAGTAATCGTTAGGGACTTAATCCCGATCACCATTCGAAATTGGAATAGGCCTGCTGATGCGGAAAAAGAGGGAACATGTTTATATGTCCCTAACATGGCCAAAGATTTACTGTGGAAGAGGCTCATGCTTAATTTCAAACTACCGAAGATAGAGCTGGATCCAAATGCGGAGGATCCAGTTGAGGACGCCTTAGAACATGGGAGAGCCATGGAGATGAAGGTCAGGGAGTGGGCTATGAAGAAGATGGCCCAGTGTTTCACCAACTGGAAGAAAAGATTGCACCTTGACTATGTCGTGGAAGAGAAGACTTTGGATTTCGAGAAGATTCAGTATCAGAAGTTAAAACCATTCTGGGCTGAGTTTGTGAATTACAAGACATCAGAAAAAGCTAAGAAAATGTCTGCAACGAATAACCTGAATGCTGCTAATAAGAAGTATCACCATACTATGGGGCAAGGTGGCTACAGGGTTGGCATTCCTAAGTGGAAGAAACTTGAGGATGAACTGCGTGCTAAAATATCATCCCAGAGACAGACAATTGGATCGAACGTGCAAAGAATTGGTTTTACGGGCATGGGGGCACGTTGGACTCAGAAGGGAAGTGTATATATAACAAATGACATAAAGAAGAACCCTTGCCAATCGAGAAGATGAGAAACGCAGTAAAGGCTGTTAAAGATGGGGACTTCATTCCCGATAGAGAGAATGATGAGCTCACACTCGCCCTTGGAAATAAGGAACATGATGGACGAACATGAGGCACAATAGGCTCGAAACCATGGAGCACTGTGTTTCCCGAAGAGAGGAAGAAATATCCTGATAGAAGCCGTCAGAGGAGAAAGGACAAGGCGGAAGTTGAAGAAGATATTCAAAAAGAGCGAATGCGTATAATTTGAAGAACAAATAAAGCAACAACAAGATGAAATTAGCGCACTTATCTAGCAAGGTACAACTGGCCCATCTCAACAGCACATGGTGGTAGAACCTGCATTCGATGCTACCGGCCTATCGAATAATCGAAAAAGCAGTGCGGCTTCCACCGAGGTCCCGGGTGATGACAATGACGATGACGATGGTGCACCGACGATGGCTCCTGTTAGCTACCCAGTGGATGATATCACACAGATGACACACTGCGAGCTACATGTCAAAGTTGTGAGCATATCAATGAAGGTGGCGGTCGGCTATGCCTTACCAATTGGACCCACACCAACTTACCATTGTCGTCCTGTTCCACAGGGCTATGCTGTTGTCAGGGTGGATGAAATCATGCCCACCTTTCAAGGTTTGAAGCTTGACTACCCTTCAGGTGAAGGGGATGTGACTGAACTGGGAGAAGCAACAAACGTCACCATTCTATGGCCAAAGGAATGTATCGTGCTTCCAAATCACACGCCAAGGCCATCTTCGCGGCGCAGCCATCGCCGCGGCAGCCATCGCTGGCGCCTCAGGATAAAAAGCATAAGCATACCACCGCTACTCTGTGTAGTGGTAAGTGATTGCTGAAACATAAACAAGAGCCTCTTCCAAAAGTACCAAAGGTTCCTCCCAAGAGAGCTTATGACTGTACTGAAGAGGAGACTACGGCTATCATTGATGCGGAAACGACAGCGTTTTTCGCTAAGCTGAGGCAGCCGAAAGAGCCAAAGTTCCCCAGATCCAAAGAAGAAAAAGCCCGAGTGTTCAAAATGCTAAAGACTCTTCATCAACCCGAGCCAAAGCTGTCATCAGAGTATGAGCGTTCTATTCTCAAGTCACATGCGGTACAACAAGCCTCAAAGAGTAGTACTGATGCAAGCGGGAAATCTATTACCCAGCTCGGAGGACAAGCAAAACAGTCTTGCGCCCCTCTCAAGGTGATTTCCCATACCAATGTGGGATCGAGCAAATATGCGGCCGAAGAGCAGTATGATCCAGATGTAGTTGCACAATACGAAGAAGCTGCCGCTGCTCAAGGTATGAGTATTGCCCACTACTTATCCCAGTTACAGTACTTCCCCGTGGGTGAAATAGCATACAAATAACAGTACGACAAACCTCTCGTCAAACCTGAGGAGGTAAATAATCTTCCAACAAAAATGCGAAGATTGCATAACTGGTACATGCATGCCACAAAGGCCGGGGCTAACTGGATAATACTGAGGGTTACAAAAAAGCATTATGGGAAAGAAATAGATGACATGATATCCATTGAATTTGTTGAACTATTTGAATTATTCAATCAAGACGCCTTGGACAAATCGATCATCAGTGCCTATTGTCTGTAAGTACTAATTCTGTAATTAATTTAGTCTCTAGCTATCTCACCTTGTTTATTGCATGTATATAATCATACTATAATACGCAGAATGAAGATTCTCGAATGCAGCAGAGAACAAATATATGACATTGGGTTCATTGATCCATATTGGTTTCATCAAGCTAATCTTAAAACAAACCCCCAGGATATGGAGGATAATATCGTACACGCGTTAAGGTTTCAAGAAACCAGAAGGGAAATACTATTTCCTTACAACTTCGAGTGAGTGTTATTGTCTTGTATACACTTTCTATTTCGCTTACTCGACGTTAAGTATATAATTGATTAGTTATGCATGCGCAACTTCCACTATATTCTGTTAATCATTCAACTTGACAAAGGGTGTGTACTAGTCATGGACTCGAAACATAAACCCCTTGAGTCGTGGAAGGACATGCAGATGATTCTTCAGCAGTAATTCTAATTATTACGATACTATATCGGCAACGTTAGTGAATTTTACGATATCAAGTAATTAATAACTTCTTTTATTCATTTTCTTCGTCGGGCAGCGCTTGGAAACGGTTCACCAACAAAGCTTGGGGTGTTTGGAAAGAGGAGCTTACATTTCAACCACTAGATGTAAACACCACTAGCTATATCCGCGCATCTCTTTGATTCTAGTTTTGATACCATTATTACCATGCTTGATTATTTTTTGATTGAACATTGTTCTCGTAAAGTGCCTGACGCAGGGACCAGGGAACAATTTCTGTGGATGCTATGTTTGCGAGTTCATCCATCAGACGTGCTGTGAGAAGAGAAAAATTTTAGAGCAACTCTATGTACGTAAACAATTTTTATAGTTTTTAATTACCATCAAATTGTGTTTAGTTTCATTCATATAGGTTGACTTTTTTTTAAATCAGATCTAACGTCTACGGGATGGTCTTCTGCCAAAGGATCCGTACGAGCAATTCAGGAGGAATTGGCGGGATTGTTGGATGCAGAAGTCCTAAACCCAAAAGGAGAATACTACTCGGGGAAGAAGAAGCCGAGAAGTTCGGCGGACGGTCGGATCAAGTGGACCGTGACCGAGGACACCTGCCTCGCCGAAGCTTGGAAAACAGTGAGCATGGATCCGATCACCGGTGCTAACCAGAATTCAGACAACTTTTGGCGGCGCGTGAAGGCGGCGTTCGATGAGCATAGCCTTTGTGACCCAAAGTATCACAAAAGCCACATGGAGCGAGGGGAGAAGGCTATTACCAATCATTGGGTGATCATCCAGACTGCCTGCAGCAAGTGGCACAGCTGCGTGGAAGAGGTTGACCGTACACAAGCCAGTGAGGAAAACATGGACAACAAGTTACTCGCAAACACTAGCTTTGTCGTGCACTCTCTTCCATTTTGACACACTTGACACACTTTCATTTTGTAGCTTCGGCGTGCACTTCTTCTGTTTCGAGAGGACATGAAGATGTAGTTCAAGTTCCATCATGTCTTCGAGCAAATCGAGAATTGCGAGAAGTGGCGGGACACTCGCCTGAGTCTCTCCAAGAGCAAGGACGGCGTCTACAACCCCGAGGCCTCGACCGCTGCTGCCAGCGAAGGAAGACCAGAGATCATCTAGAAGAAGGCGAAGATGCTCAAGGCCGCCGGACCTCCCGCCGAGCATCTCCAGGCTTCGATCGGGAAATGCATCGCCGACACGAGGGCGCAGTCCGAGAAGACGGCTGAGAAGAGCGAGGAGTGCTAGAAGCAGTTGATCGAGACACAAGGGGAAAAGGTGGCCCTTATCAAGGCCAACCTCGCCGAGAAGAAAGCCAACCTCGCCGAGAAGAAGGCCAATTACGCCGCCAAGAAGCGCAACACAGACCTCAAGTTCCTGATGGGCGGCGAGGATACGTCGAAGATGAGCTCGCCGGTCAAGGCCTGGTACATGGCGCAACGTCAGGCCATCCTACAGGGCATGATCACGGCTTCCCCTTCCTCTGCGCCGAACGCACCTGCGCCGGACGCCCCCACGCCGAGCTCTCCTTCGACTTCCTCCAACCCGTCGGCCTTCGACAGCGAGACGGACGACAACGCCACGTCGGCCACGCTGCAGGATCCCATCCCCATCGACGACTGAGAGTCTTTTTCCGCCGAATTTTGGAGCGCTTCTGTAATAATTTGCCGCCGAATTTGTGGATGTTTCTGTCGAACACCTTGTTACCGAGCACTCGCCGGCGGGAACAATAAAGATTCAAATATGTCGCCGTTTTATGTTCGCATGGGTACTCGGCCTGGATACGCGAGTGGGAACCTGGGCGTATCCAGGCCGAAATCAAGTTCCGTCCGGCCAAAAAAAGGTCCAGATTTCGGCCTGGGTTCGCCCAACGAGTGGAGATGCTCTTAGTCCCACCTCGCCTATGGGAGGAGGCCACACCCAGTTTATATGGGAGGGATTCCTTCCTCTCACCAGTCTAGACTTTTAAGATGGAGTGGAGTCTCTACTAAATGTTGGGTTGTTAGTGCATGCATGTCCAAATCGTGGGTCGAGTGCCGGGCTAGTCCAAGTGGACGCTAACATCTAATATCAGAGCCAGCATCGTCATGCTTTACTTAGAGGCTTCTCAAGTAGATGGGATGTTAGGGACCCGTTGACCGATGGAGTCTGTTTGGGTTTAGTTCCACCTCGCTTACAGGAGGAGGTCACATCCAGCTTATAAGGGAGGGAATCCTTTCTCTCACCAGCCTAGTCTTTTGAGATGGAGTGGGCTCTCTGCTAAATGTTAGACGGTGAGCGTATAAACGTCAAAATGTGGGCGGAGTGCTGGACTAGTCTAAGTGAATGCTAACGAAAACAAAACAAAGGAATTGGAGACGATAGAGGAATAGGGGCAACATAAACTGAAAACCTTCGGGATTCCAAAACAGAGTTTGTGTGCCTTTCCTTGGGTCTTGGCCAATGTTTTGTTTCCCGTGAAAAGTACATGAAACTTTGCCTTTCTCGAGGAAATGGTACCACTCTTTCCTTTATCCCGAACGGCTCCAATAAAAAATATTCCAAAGAAAAGCAAACATCCACTATTCTTGCAAAATTCCTTAGTTCCGAACGGAGCCTGTATACTCCCACCTGGGATCGTCCATTTCCTCCGATCCGACGTACAAGTTACCTATACTCCAAGACAAGTGTTAGGGAGTACCACCACGAAATATCACAGATTACCATGCTATAGGGGTAAAACCGTAACTGTCAAATTAAAAATCTGGTGCGTCTTGGCATGTTGGGCATGGCTTTCTTTTGGAAACTTCGGCGCAGCTTCCGGCGGACGCGTATGGGGCGGCTGATCTCCAACAGCGCACGGGAGGAGGACAACACACTACGGGAATAATCAGATAGGTCGATGGTTTTTTTATACTTTAACGGTAAAATATTAGGACCGTCGGCCTAGTTTTGCCATGGACACAAGATAAATAGGCCAACGGCAACCATCGGCGTAAAAAAAAAATCATATTAGGTTAATGAGAGAGCAACAACGTCAAGTCTACGCCGACGGATGACGACGGCAAAGCAGTCGGCGTAGCTATTTTACTTTTTGCCACGTTAATTTTAGAAAAATCATAACTAAATCATTTAAATTCAGAAAAACACATATAATATATCAAAATTTGCAGAAAAATAAGATCTATCTATATAAATTCAAATATTATATATTTTTATTCAAAAAAATATATAAAAAATACAAATACTTTCATATAACATATTTTTCATTTTCCGAGTGCAAAAAACAGGGTGTTTTGTGAAGCAACCACCAAATAAAAGTTTCAAAATAATAATACCATATTTTTAAAAAATACTAGACCATATTGAATGGACAATTTCTCAATCTGGGTATTTGAAACCTTTCCGTTCACCCCTCGTGAAAAAAACTAATTCTTGCCAAATTGGTAGAAAATGTGTTAGATTTGAACTACAGGTACATGATATGATGCTCATGATTTTTTACAAAAATCATTTTTAGGTTCACAATATGTTATTTCATCAGAGATATAATGTAAGTTTAGTGAGGCTCAGCCCCGAGCTAAGAATCTTCATGCCCCTCAATTTAAAAAGTTTGACTATAGTTTGAAATGGGCATAAAAAATTTAACAACGATCGAAACAATGCAAAACTTTCGTGTGGTGTCATATTATGTGACATAGTTACATGAAAAAATATCAAACTTGATATATTCATTGTGTCTCAAAAAAACCTTCACAAAATGACCTATCTCAATCGAGGTTTTCTGGATTTCAGGTCAAATGACCAATGTTATTGCTAGAATTGTGGTATAGTTTGCAATAATGTGCCAATATTATGCACGTATGTGTATCATGAGATGGTGAACAATGTTATAGGAGGCAGTTTTCCTTTTCGTCGCACCAAAAATCCATTTTTTATTTTTCGAGTGCAAAAAAGGGGGTGTTTTGTGAAGCAACCACCAAATTAAAGTTTCAAAATGATAAGACCACAATTTTAAAAAATAGTAGACCATATTGAATGGACAATGTACCAACCTGGGTATCTCAAATCTTTTTGTCCACCCCTCATGAAAAAGACAAATTCATGCCGAATCGGTAGGAAATGAGTTAGATTTGAACTACAGGTACATGATATGATGCTCATGATTTTTTTCAAAAATTATTTTTTGGTTCATAATATGATATTTCATCAGAGATCTAATGCAATTTTAGTGAGGCTCATCCCCGAGCTAAGAATATTCATGCCCCTTGATTTAGAAAGCTTGACGATAGTTTGAAATGGGCATAAAATATTCAAAAATGATCGAAACAATGCAAAACCTTCGCGTAGTGTCATATTATGTGACGTAGTTGAATGGAAAAATACCGAACTTGGTATATGCATTGTGTCTTAAAAAACCTTCACAAAATGACCAATCTCAATCGAGGTTTTCTGGATTTCAAGTCAAATAAACAATGTTATTGCTAGAATCGCGGTATAGTTTGCAATAATGTGCCCATATTGTGCATACATGTGTATGATGGGATGGCGGACAATTTTGCAGGAGGAATTTTTCCTTTTTGTTGCACTGAAAAGCCATTTTTTTTATTTTCTGAGTGCAAAAAACAGGGTGTTTTGTGAAGCAACCACCAAATGAAAGTTTCAAAATGATAATACCAAATTTTTCAAAAACACTAGACCTTATTGAATGGACAATTTCTCAACCTGAGTATCTCAAACCTTTCCATCCATCCCTCGTAAAAAAGACAAATTCCTGCCGAATCGGTAGAAAATGAGTTAGATTTGAACTACAGGTACATGATATGATGCTCATGATTTTTTTGTAAAAATAATTTTTAGGTTCACAATATGCTATTTCATCAGATATCTAATGCATGTTTAGTGAGGCTCAGCCCCGAGCTAAGAATCTTCATGCCCCTCAATTTAGAAAGTTTGACGATAGTTTGAAATGGGTATAAAAAATTCAAAAAGATCGAAACAATGAAAAACCTTCGCGTGGTTCATATTATGAGACATAGTTGCATGGAAATATACCAAACTTGGTATATTCATTGTGTCTCAAAAAAACTTCAAAAAACGACCTATCTCAATCAAGGTTTTCTGGATTTCAGGTCAAATGACCAATGTTATTGCTAGAATCGCGGTATATTTTGTGATAATATGCCTATATTGTGCATACATGTGTATCATGGGATGGAGAACAATGTTGTAGGAGGAAGTTTTCCTTTTTGTCACACCAAAAAGCCATTTTCTGTTTTTCGAGCGCCAAAAACGGGGCGTTTTGTGAAGCAACCACCAAATGGCTAATTCAAAATGCTACCACCCCATTTTTCAAAAATACTATACCATATTACATGGACAATGTCCCAACCGGGGGAGCTCAAACCTTTTCGTCAATCCCTGGTGAAAAAGACAAATTACTGCCGAATCAGTAGGAAGTGGTTCCTGATGCTCATGATTTTTTGAAAAAAATCATTTTTAGACTAAAAACATTATATGTCATTAGAGATCCACTTTAATTTTTCTTTTTGTCACACCAATAAGCCATTTTCTTTTTTTTTGAGTGCAAAAAGGGCGTTTCATGAATCCTAACATAGTTTCGATTGTTCTAGTGTTAACAAGATATGATACATAACTGAATATATTATAGGGATGTCATATTTGGATTCCTCTCATTTTTCTGATCGATTTGGATATATTATTTGTCGAATTACGATTTACGGATTTGTAGTTGTGAATTATTCAATATTAAATGGAAAAAGGCAAAATAAATAAAATTTCTTTATTTTAATTTGAATTAATGATTATTATTACTAATACATTATTGTTTACTTAAATAAATGTTTGAAATTTTAAAAATAAAGGCATGTGATACCATCGTCCAAGGGTTAATAGGATTGATATGGTACTATTATCAGTAAGGTCTAATTTCCTGATTGAAAGCTTATCTTAAAGAAACAAAGAAGTTAAGCATGTTGGGGCTAAAGTAGTGCTAGGATGGATGACCGATGGCGAAGTTTGACCATTAGTACAATTTAACCGAAATTAATTATACTTAGAGTTAAAAAATGCTTGTGAGATTAACGAGTCAAACAATTAAAAAAATGCTTATGAGATTAACGATTAAAAAAACAAAAAAAATTGGAAAAAATATTAAAAAAAATTGAAAAAAGAAAGGTCGACGGTATTGCCGTCGGCGTAGCTCCAGCCAAATTCTCTAGGCCAACGGCAATGCCATCGGCGTAGCTGCCGCCAGGGCAAATGACCGTCAACCATGTGATGTGGGCCCCACGTCCTTTTACCGATGGTATCCTCTACGCCGACAGGAAAACATGCTACGTCTACAGGGTAGTACGCCGACGGTTATACGCCGACGGCAGCTGTCGGTGTAGCCTACGCCGATGGCAATCGGTGGCTACGCCGACGGGGTCTGGCCGTCAGTGTCTAGCCTGTTTCCTGTAGTGTACCGTAAGACGTAGCAGCATACTACCTAGCCTAATAATCCAAACCATGTACTAACAAAATATGCACTTAATAATTTGTAAAACAGGTGGGTTCACACATATCTACCTTTCCTTTTCGAGCCATCAGCATGGTCTCCAAAGCTACCTTTTTCAGGTGCGATGGTGTCACCAAAGGCTGCTTATAGTGGGACAAGATGAGTAGTAACATAGATGCCCCATAGACTAAAATAATGATATGGCAAGCAATTAATAAAGAGAGACAAATGAAGTAGCATAATATATTACCATCACGTCACACTTACCAATACAAATGAGTCTATAAAATAATACTCTATGTTATTATACTAAGTTAAGCTTAGCAGAAGGACACGGCGGCTCCCAAGTTAAAACATACAACAACCCGTCTGAATCAACCGGCCAATTAGCCAGGAAACTCATGAGAATTTTAGAATTCCCGTATCAGTGCGAAAATTGCAAGCTAGAGTACTCCCTCTGTCAGGGATTATAAGGCCTATCGACCATTTTGATAGGATTAAGAAAATCAATAACCCACCCTCTTGATTACTACCTGCACCAATAGTTACACATACATGGGAGAAGATAGAGTAAAAGAAGAACATGTTTTGGATGAGAGAGGCTAATAAATGAGAGAGGACTTACAATTTGTAACATTTATAAAAAGCTCTTAGGCCTTTTAATCCCTAACAGAGGGAGTACATTAGAGAATTAACGGATGTGTACCTCGACAATCGATGCTACTTCGAGACCGGCGGCGGCTTCCATCAGCTTTAGCAGCGCAACCGCTGCTACTTCTTCTTCGATAGTCCGCGCAGGGTTAGGGTGCAGGTGGGACTGTCCGCGGGACGTCCGCATACGTCCGTACAGTCCCACACAATTTAATTGGGTGTCCCACGGGAGCCTACGAAACTTATACGGGCGCCCACTATCCCACGTATGTTCACATATACCAGTAAATACGTTACTATAATTATTGTTTGTATAATGTTGATTAAAATATTTTAATACATAATACTATCAACATTTAACACTTCAATGTATTAATTGTTTTTTCCACTTTCTTAGTGACTCGTCATTCTTTTTACTAGACATAATATTTGCTTGATTGGAAAATTTCTACTCCTTCTGATCCAAATTAATGTTCTCACATTTGGCTAGATTCGGATGTATTTAGCACTAAAATATGACTAGATATATTCGAATCTAGGTGTAAAAATATTAATTTGGATTAAAATAGTTTTTTTATGTTCTCTCGATCGTGGAATTCCCACAAAAACCCATTTTTTTCATGTTTATCTGTGAATGTTCTCATATTTGGCTTCATGGACAGATCACTCCCAACTGCACCCTGACGCAGGAGTCGGAGTCGCTGGGACAGCGGGGTTGGTCGGGTCCATCTGTGCGACGAGAGAGACCCCTGGAGAGAGAATGACAAGAGGAGGTAGGCGGGGATCTGTTTTGACCGGATCTAGCTACGTAATATATTTGGAGGCGTAAATAAATATTTTCTCCAATGTACACAGTAGGAGATAAGGCTGTCGTAACTCGCAATTAAAGAGCAAGTGGCAGTGTTTACAGCTGTATACTTTTTAAAAATATTTCAAATCGAACGATCAGATATCACTTTTTAGACACATACTCCCTCCTCCACTCCTTAGAACATCACTAGCGGTACCCTCAAACCCTCACCTCAAACCCAATTCCGTTATAAGGGTTGAGTTTGAGGATTCTAGTCTTTGACGCAACCCCAACCCTTAAAACTGTCATTCGACATATCACAATTATCACTAGAAAAACACAATCAACCTTAAAACAAACTAGGAAATGAAAATCACTGATGCATGGTTTAATAGTTTATATCACAAAATCATCATCTTCCCCCTCTCATCGGCTCCATGACCAAAAAGTTGCACCTCGGGGCCATCTCCTAGACCACTTCCACCTAGGCGTCGGTGGTGGAGTCCTCCACACTGCCATCGCCACCACCACTCATCGGAGTGTCACCTCGAAGAGTAGAGGACACACCACGGAATATCCTCTTCCTCTCTGCAATGTCCTCCTTGTACTCCTTCCACCACATCACTTGGTCTTCATCCATGTCCTTCTTGGACATCATCATGTACTCCTTCTCTTCCACCATGAGTTCTTTTCATGCGTTGCCAATAGCGTTTACCTGTTTGATCGGTACCGGTGCATGCATCCATCCCCACAGCAACCCAAGCACGAACCAAGAGAATATCTTCGGCCTCACTATAGTTTGTCGAGCGCACGGCGGGGCGGGCAACACCGGGAGGTGGTCTTCTTCACAGACGAGGTCTCTCCCAAGGCCTGCTTGGCGGCCGTAGCACCCTTAGGCCCAAGCACCGACGGCTTCCGAGGGCTCTTGGTGGTGGGCGGCTGCGCCGGGGCGAGGGAGGAGGCGGGGGCCGGGGCGACCGCGGGCTGTGGAGAGACGACATGCTGGCGAGCACGCTGCCGCCTGGCGTCGAAGTGGGTGGCGGCAACCACCGCTTCCACCTGCGCATGGCTCGGGACGGACGGCTGCTGGGCCGACGCGGGCGTCGCAGAGGCGGGGATTGGGGTCGAGGCGAGGGAGGAGGCGGGAGGGAGGACGAAGGAGGACAACGGCTCCATGGCGCGCGGCGGCCGGAGGCAGCAAGGTTGGCGGGCGGGAGGTTGGGGAAAATTCCCTCCCGCGCGATGAAGGAAGCGGAGTGCGGGTTGGCGTCGTTTCCCCTCTCCAACCCTCATTTCTACAGGTTGGGATGGGGTTTGAGGGTTCAACCCTTAATTGTTTTTGAGGGTTTGAGGGTTAAGGGGTTCTAGTCTACGAGTTTTTTTGTTCGCGAACTGTAAAAAAGCGGTTATTTGAGGGTTTGAGGGTACTAGTAGTGATGCTCTTAAGACGTCCTGGCAGAATGAACTATTAACATGGGGTTCTCGATGCTTCTACACTAGTACTATAACATCTGGCCATCTCTACACACCTTGGCAAAATAACGATTGCCCGAATGGCAAAGGGGCCTTAGTCAAAGACCAATGCTCCTATCTCCCCCTCCCCCCACCCCCGAGGGCGATAGGACAACTGCCCACTCTCCCCGGTGACCAGCCCCCCTCCCCACCTTCTCCCCTCTTCCTCCGCCGCCGGTGCGGGTGGCCGGGCAAACTCCCTGCAGCGCTGGTGCCGGCAAACCTGCCCTTCCCCGCTCATGAGGCGAGGAGATCGGTGCTCCCTCGGCCTGGCGGCGGTGTACCATGGTGGGGTTGGAGCTCGGGCGGCGGGGTCTAGCCCTGGCGGTGATGAGCGGATGTGCGGTGCGGCGGCGCCTCGTTCCCTCTCAGCGGCGGGGGCAACCCATCAGGTGTGGGCTCTAGGAAAGCTCGACTCGAAATCTGGCGACAGCCACGGCGCTCGGCTGGCATAGTGATGAAAACTCTTGACCTTTGGTCTCGGCGACGGCCACGGCGCTCGGTGGCAGCGAGGTTGGCGGGCATGCGGGAGGTTGGGGAAAATTCCCTCCCGTGCGATGAAGGAAGCGGAGTGCGGGTTGGCGTTGTTTCCCCTCTCCAGCCCTCATTTCTACAGGTTGGGATGGGGTTTGAGGGTTCAACCCTTAATTGTTTTTGAGGGTTTGAGGGTTAAGGGGTTCTAGTCTACGAGTTTTTTCGTTCGCGAACTGTAAAAAAGCGGTTATTTGAGGGTTTGAGGGTACTAGTAGTGATGCTCTTAAGACGTCCTTGCAGAATGAACTATTAACATGGGGTTTTCGATGCTTCTACACTAGTACTATAACATCTGGCCATCTCTACACACCTTGGCAAAATAACGATTGCCTGAATGGCAAAGGGGCCTTAGTCAAAGACCAATGCTCCTATCTCCCCCTCCCCCCACCCCCGAGGGCGATAGGACAACTGCCCACTCTCCCTGGTGACCAACCCCCCTCACCACCTTCTTCCCTCTTCCTCCGCTGCCGGTGCGGGTGGCCGGGCAAACTCCCTGCAGCGCCGGTGCCGGCGGACCTGCCCTTCCCCGCTCATGAGGCGAGGAGATCGGGGCTCCCTCGGCCTGGCGGCAATGCACCATGGTGGGGTTGGAGCGCGGGCGGCGGGGTCTGGCCCTGGCGGTGATGAGCGGATGTGCGGCGCGACGACGCCTCCTTCCCTCTCAGCGGCGGGGGCAGCCCATCAGGTGTGGGCTCTAGGAAAGCTCGGCTCGAAATCTGGCGACGGCCACGGCGCTCGGCTGGCATAGTGATGGCGGGGTGCGGGGCTGCTTGGGGCGCAGGGGACCGACAGCGGTGGCGGCTTGGTGGCTGCGCGGTGGCAGTGCGGAGGGGGCCCGATATAGGCTTGGCCGGCGGGTTGGGCCTGATTTGGGCATGTTCCAGCCCTATCGGTTACTGCTGCTAGGTCCGGACGGCTCTCACCGCAGGTGATGGAGGGAAGTTCCCCTCCCCCAAGACACCCGTGCCTTGATGCCTTCACGTTCGTGAGCCCTATAGGGTCTTCACGTCGGTGGCGCAATGTGGCGTTGGTTGGAGCTTTGGCTAGAGCTCGTGGATGCCGAGGCGGCGGCCCCAGAAGGTGGACTGCGCGGGCGTCTCTTTGGCAAGCGTCGTGGCAGTGGTGGTGGCTCCTCCCCTCGGTCATGTGGATGGCGAGGAGAGGGCGACGGGAGGCTTTGGTGTTGGCGACGCTTCGGCTTCAACAACTCCCAGATCGTGTGTCGGCAGCCTATCTTGGGCACAACGAGCGTGGCAGATGCCAGGAGCATTTCGAATGTTTTTCCGGGCGAAGCTCTGTACCTCGACACCATCGGCGGCGATGCCTGCGGGTACCATTACCTTCTTGGGGGCGTTGATGCGGATACCTTCCACGCGACAGGGCTCCAGATGAAAACTCTTGACCTTTGGTCTCGGCGACGACGGCACGGTGTGTCGTGACCCTCTTGGGGGCGTCGTTGTGGAGCCCCGGTTCACCCCGGCATCGGCTCGCTGTCCTCGCTGGCAAGTTTAGGCTCCCGTGTTTTTCTTGTTTATTTTTATTTGCCTTGTATAAGGGGTCTCCCCTCCGTCTTGTATCTGTTTGGCCGATGTGTCTTTATTTATAAAGCAGGGCGAAATCCTAGTTAGAGAGAAATAACGATTGCCCGTCCGGTGTAATGATATAGTGATAGCGCACATATATATATATATATATATATATATATGTATATATATACCATGAATTTACTTGTGTGCATGCTCAAGAATTGTGATGCACATACTAGTTGACCCAAAAATCCGAACTGTTGTAGAATGTCGGGAAATATTTTCCAACAAGGTAATTAGCGAATAGCGATCAATACCATTTATGGTCAAGCAGAGGAAACCAATGTTGCCGTAACATGGATTTGGAGGATAGGCTCCATGGAGCCTGTTTTTGAATTTCTTTGAAATCGATATTTTAAAGTTTTGAAAAATCCAAAAAATACCTTAGTACCATAGTACTAAAATTAATTTCCGCAAATTTTACAGTGAACTACTCCGGTGACAAAAGGGGTACACCGGTGACAATTCAAAAGAAAGATCAATGTGGCCATGCATTGATCCCATTCTTGCTTGCTTCTTTGGCCGGTCATCATCATCATTTTGATGGACCGAGCAGGGACCGGCCTATCTCATTCCTTTTATCTCAAGCAAGTGGTTTCGGTGAAGATAGTCCGACCATCTCCTGTTGGTCTCCCAGCACCGATATTGCTCGGCGTTTTCTCCTAGGGCCGACGCTGGCCTTTGACTCGGTGCTATCTCGAAGCTTTTTTGCCTGCATCTTTCGCAAGTACTCACGATCACGACACATCTTGATATGTTTTTCGCACATGGAATAGCCGGGGTATGCCAGCTCCGGGCAAAACCACCCCTGACCGCTGCTGCGGTTGCACCTTCGTACTTCCGGCAGAACCGGCGGGTCATCTTCCACCTCTAGCACTTCATCAGCTCCTTCCCCCTTCTGCCTTTGGTTACCACACTCCTCTAGATTTTCATCAATACTGCATATCAAAACACATGTGCGAAACCATTTATACTCCCAGAATAGCGCCTGATAATGGTATAACGCATAGTAAATAAAAGCATAACATATGCAGAGAAAATATAATCAATTAAAATATTAATAGTTGAGATTAACCCAGACTCTATATATTACCATGATACAATATAGTATCAGCTCAAAATATAAAAATGTAAAAAACACATGCACAAGCATGCTGATGCACTAGAGACCTAAATATGCGTTTTATCAATGTGAATGTTTCTGTGAGATGATGGTATGTACACAACGCCAACATTATCAGTGCTCAAAAAGCATAATACCTAAAAGTAGTGAAATAAACATAATATATATATCCATTCAGGTTTAATCTCAATCACTGTATCCAGATAAGGAATGCAATATAAACTTAGTTTAGAAATGTATATAAACCGCACACATAAGCATGTATATACACCGGAAGACATAATTGTTTAATCACATTGCCGGGTAGGCGGGTATATATAATTTGTTTCTGCAACTCAATATTCTTTTATATGAAATTTCTGAAAAGTGAGTCACTTAAAAACACATATTAGCCTAAGACCGCAATCTTCCAAATTTTTTTTTGGAAAGGAGCATATATTAATATCACAAGATACCAATTACGGAGTTTCTTCGAGTTAGGGTTTTCACCCCTCGGAACCCCGATTAATTGTCGAGCATGCTTTAGGGTTACATTTCAATGCAATTCAACTTGTCATATCATCATACTTGCTTGAGAATTGCATCGATGCCATGTGTTGATTGTTTCCCTTTCTTTCCAGTGTTTGGTTCTTCCCGGTAGAATACGATATCGAGATCGAGATCGAAGCCAGAGATCAACACCGTCTTTTATCGATAGATAGAGTGTCCTATCTGTTGCATTACTCCCTTTGAGCTTATATTACCTGATCCACTGCTCCTAGCATAACTAGGTTTGGCTTGTGTATACTGCTAAAGCTTATATATGTGTCCTGCTTAGCCATGCATAGCTGTCAATACTGGTCCATCCAGATGATGTATCAGATTTGGTGGATATCAAAATATGATGATCAATACTTCGGAGATGTCGCTCTCTTATCCCCTTTTAAAATACTCTGACTAGACGAGCTTCTTCTCCCTCTTGTTTTATAAACAAAAATGGCTTTATGTAAAGCAACTCCCCTATTCAATAACTAATGATTTATAAGTTAGAAAATACAAATAATATATCAAAATGTTCAGAAAATTGAGAGCTATGTGTCTAAGCAATCATAATACATTGTCAAGCAACCCAAACCCTTTTAAATCGATGTTGCACCTAGGGCTAGTGTAGGATCTCTAAATTTTACATGTCATACATATTGATTGCACATTTTAATATGCCATGTATTGATTGCCGCCTTTCTTTCCGGTATTGGTTCTTCGCGATAGGATCCGAGCCCGATGGTTTCTCCGAATTAGGGTTTCTGATATTGTAAATTCATTTTTATTATTGTGTATGTATATATTAGGGTTTCTCCAAATTAGGGTTTATATCTCTCAACACCGTACCTAACATTCTCCCTTAGCCGCTTTGACTTATCCGTTTTTCCACCTATGCAGAAAATATGGACCCACACGACAAAGACGAAGAAAAGGAAGAGTTGATCCAAGGTGTGATCCGCGGGGAAGAAAATTTAGATGTATCGACGTTTCTGAACAAATCCGGTGAGGGTGATCCTCTTTTTGCCGGAAGAGACGACTTGTTTGATGTTGAAGGTGATGCCTTCCGCGAGGGAGAAGGCGATGCCTTGTATGATCGAGAAGACGACCGCTCCGGCGAGGTGCATGTAATATAATTAATTCATTAATTAATCATCTGCTGTCTATATATAAATAGTAACGATGATCTTTCTTCTTTTAGTCCTCCGGGTCGAACAAATCTACTGAAAAGAGCGGACGAGGACCAACCAAAAAGTTGGAAGACCATGAGAGGTTCATGATCGAAGATATCGGTGAACACGGCAAACCGACGGCTCCTGAAGTTGTCGCAAACAAATTTGTGGCACAATGCGGAGTAATCGTTAGGGACTTAATCCCAATCACCATTCGAAATTGGAATAGGCCTGCTGATGCGGAAAAAGAGGGAACATGTTTATATGTCCCTAACATGGCCAAAGATTTACTGTGGAAGAGGCTCATGCTTAATTTCAAACTACCGAAGATAGAGCTGGATCCAAATGCGGAGGATCCAGTTGAGGACGCCTTAGAACATGGGAGAGCCATGGAGATGAAGGTCAGGGAGTGGGCTATGAAGAAGATGGCCAAGTGTTTCACCAACTGGAAGAAAAGATTGCACCTTGACTATGTCGTGAAAGAGAAGACTTCGGATTCGAGAAGATTCAGTATCAGAAAATTAAAACCATTATGGGCTGAGTTTTTGAATTACAAGACATCAGAAAAGGCTAAGAAAATGTCTGCAACGAATAAGCTGAATGCTGCTAACAAGAAGTATCACCATACTATTGGGCAAGGTGGCTACAGGGTTAGCATTCCTAAGTGGAAGAAACTTGAGGATGAACTGCGTGCTAAAAGATCATCCCAGAGATAGCCGATTGGATCGAACGTGCAAAGAATTGGTTTTACGGGCATGTGGGCACGTTGGACTCGGAAGGGCAGTATATATATAACATATGACATAAAGAAGACCCCTTGCCAATCGAGAAGATGAGAAACGTAGTAAAGGCTGTTAAAGATGGGGACTTCATTCTCGATAGAGAGAATGATGAGCTCACACTCGCCCTTGGAAATAAGGAACATGATGGACGAACATGAGGCACAATAGGCTCGAAACCATGGAGCACTGTGTTTCCTGAAGAGAGGAAGAAATATCCTGATAGAAGCCGTCAGAGGAGAAAGGACAAGGCGGAAGTTGAAGAAGATATTCAGAAAGAGCGAATGCGTATAATTGAAGAACGAATAAAGCAACAACAAGATCAAATTAACGCACTTATCCAGCAAGGTACAACCGGCCCATCTCAACAACACATGGTGGTAGAACCTGCATTCGATGCTACCGGCCTATCGAATAATCGAAAAAGCAGTGCGGCTTCCATCGAGGTCCCGGGTGATGACAATGACAATGACGATGGTGCACCGACGATGGCTCCTGTTAGCTACCCAGTGGATGATATCACACAGATGACACACTGCGAGCTACATGTCCAAGTTTTGAGCATATCAATGAAGGTGGCGGTCGTCTATGCCATACCAATTGGACCCACACCAACTTACCATTGTCGTCCGGTTCCATAGGGCTACGCTGTTGTCGGGGTGGATCAAATCATGCCCACCTTTCAAGGTTTGAAGCTTGACTACCCTGCAGGTGAAGGGGATGTGACTGAACTGGGAGAAGCAACAAACGCCACCATTCTATGGCCAAAGGAATGTATCATGTTTCCAAATCAGACGCCAAGGCCATCTTCGCGGCGCAGCCATCGCCGACGCCTCAGGATAAAAAGCATAAGCGTACCACCGCTACTCTGTGTAGTGGTAAGCGATCGCTGAAACGTAAACAAGAGCCTCTTCCAAAAGTACCAAAGGTTCCTCCCAAGAGAGCTTATGATTGTACTAAAGAGGAGACTACGGCTATCATTGATGCAGAAACGACAGCGTTTTTCGCTAAGCTGAGGCGGCCGAAAGAGCCAAAGTTCCCAACACCAAAGAAGAAAAAACCCGAGTGTTCAAAATGCTAAAGACTCTTCATCAACCCGAGACAAAGCTGTCATCAGACTATGAGCGTTCTATTATCAAGTCACATGCGGTACAACAAGCCTCGAAGAGTAGTACTGATGCAAGAGGGAAATCTGTTACCCAGCTCGGAGAACAAGCAAAACAGTCTTGCGCCCCTCTCAAGGTGATTTCCCATACCAATGTGGGGTCGAGCAAATATGCGGCCGAAGAGCAGTATGATCCAGATGTAGCTGCACAATATGGAGAAGCTGCCGCTGCTGAAGGTATGAGTATTGCCCACTACTTATCCCAGTTACAGTACTTCCCCGTGGGTGAAATAGCATACAAACACCAGTACGACAAACCTCTCATCAAACCCGAGGATGTAAATAATCTTTCAACAAAAATGGGAAGATTGCATAACTGGTACATGCATGCCACAAAGGCTGGGGCTAACTGGATAATGCTGAGGGTTACAAAAAAGCATTATGGGAAAGAAATAGATGACATGATATTCATTGAATTTGTTGAACTATTTCAATTATTTAGTCAAGACGCCTTGGACAAATCGATCATCAGTGCCTATTGTATGTAAGTACTAATTCTGTAATTAATTTAGTCTCTAGCTATCTCACCTTGTTTATTGCATGTATATAATCATACTATAATACGCAGAAAGAAGATTCTCGAATGCAGCAGAGGACAAATCTATGATATTGGGTTCATTAACCCATATTGGGTTCATCAAGCTAATCTCAAAACAAACCCCCAGGATACGGAGGATAATATCGTACACGCGTTAAGGTTTCAAGAAACCAGAAGGGAAATACTATTTCCTTACAACTTCGAGTGAGTGTTATTGTCTTGTATACACTTTATATTTCGCTTACTCGACGTTAAGTATATAATTGATTAGTTATGCATGCGCAGGTTCTACTATATTCTTTTAATCATTCAACTTGACAAAGGGTGTGCACTAGTCATGGACTCGAAACATAAACCCCTTGAGTCGTGGAGGACATGCAGATGATTCTTCAGCAGTAATTCTAATCATTACGACACTATATCGACAACGTTCGTGAATTTTATGATATCAAGTAATTAATAACTTCTTTTATTCGTTTTCTTCGCCGGGCAGCGCTTGGAAACGGTTCACCAACAAAGCTAGGGGTGTTTGGAAAGAGGAGCTTACATTTGAATCACTAGATGTAAACACCACTAGCTATATCCGCGCATCTCTTTGATTCTAGTTTTGATACCGTTATTATCATGCTTGATTATTTTTTTATTGAACACTGTTCTTGTAAAGTGCCTGATGCAGGGACCAGGGAACAATTTATGTGGATACTATGTTTACGAGTTCATCCGTCAGACGTGCTGTGAGAAGGGCAAAAATTTAGAGCAACTCCATGTACATAAACAATTTCTATAGTTTTTAATTACCATCAAATTGTGTTTAGTTTCATTCATATAGGTTGACTCCTTTTTTAAATCAGATCGAACGTCTATGGGACGGTCTTCTGCCGAAGGATCCGTACGAGCAATTCAGGAGGAATTAGCGGGATTCTTGGATGCAGAAGTCCTAAACCGACAAAAGGAGAATACTATTCGGGTGTGTATATACAATAGGGATTGTACAAAGAGCTTATTTTGTATATATGTAGTGCATGAACTCCGTGTATCAAATGTAATATGTTCGACACTTGGATCTATATTGTCATGATGATCTTGTGTAATATAATGGTTCCTTCATTGATGAGTGCAAAACACTAAATACAAAATAAAAGAACATAAACAAATTCTCTGCCGCGGCACAAAAAGTGGCCAAAATGCTGTCGCGGCAAAAAAAAGTTGCCAAAATGAATTCTCTGTCGCGACAGAGAAATGTGCCAAATCTCTGCCGCGACGGAGGGTTATTTGTCCCGGTTCATGTTACGAACCGGTACGGTTGCTCGTTCCCCCTCGCACTCAGCAGTGGCCACGTGTACGCCCTTTTGTACCGGTTGGTGGGGCAACCGGGACTAAAGGTTGGGGCTTTAGTCCCGATTGCCCCATCGTGGTTGGGGAACCGGGACTAAAGCCCCTTACCAACCGGGACACATAGGGCGGTTTCTACTAGTCCATGGTGAAGTCAGAGGTGGAGAATTCATGAAGGCCAGGTTTGGAGATCTATCTATGGAGGTTTGAGTTGTCGTACAGTTGAGGGACTTGCTTGGCGTTTTGGGCTAAACAGCAGCCGTATGTAAGTGGGGACGGCAACACAGGTGAATTTCAGAATCTTACCTTTCAGGATGAAAACCCAAGGTCTGGCCTTAGCTGGTTGTGCCTGGCAATGGCCTTGTTGAAGGCATTGTTTTGAGAGGAAGGATTATCTTCAGGGTGAAAATCTAGATCTTTGATCGGGCGACGACGGCGCTTGTGCACTGTTTCCTTCTTGGAGGCGTCACTTTTGAAGAGCCTGGAGTTCAGGTGTTCTATTGGTGGTGGTTGTACTATTGCTTCTAGGACCGGAACACTGTAGCAGGTCTTTTTTTTCTTAGTTTTCTTTATCTTTTGTTGGTTGTGTGCATCCGTAATGCCATTAGGGTATTGCGTTATTGCAGAGGCTGGGTGTAATTGGTATCTCTTGATATTAATATATGCTCCTTTCAAAAAAATTGGAATATATTCTAAAATAAGTCTTTTTAAATATTAAAGTATGAACATATCAAATAAATTAAGAGGGTGCAGTGCAATAGAGAAAAGTATTATGGAAGTTCACATTGTTTGAGACCAGGGTGCTTTCCAACATCGATTTAATAGCATTCCCTTTTTTGCTTGTGCAAAGAATTGAAAAAAATAATATATGTCCAGTTGGAGCCGTGTATGTTTCATTTTTCCCTTTGTTATCTGTTTAGATTTTCTTATGGATACATTTTAAAATTACTTTTATATTAATGCTTACCACTATAATCATATACATAATAAGGGTCAACATTTTGCATTCTAAATAATTTATCCATGTCTAAAGATGGTTTATATTCAAAGGGGTGGGCATGAAGAACAAATGCCTGTGTAATATAAACATAATTAAGTAATACATTCGATACACTACACAAGATCTCCTCTGATTTGCATGGACGATCTCTCAATTAATGAATCACATCTATTAGATTTTTTGAATATACAAATGGATTACAACCGATAGATCTTCCTAATTGTAGGTTGAACTAAGCTGTAATTACTTAGATCAACCTATTTACTTGTTTTGCTCTATTTTTTCTAGTCGTAGAAGTATACCCACGATGTTGTGGGCTAGAGTTCTTCTCATTGGCGTTATAAAGGGACACAATGCACGTGACATCCATTTGAATCTTAATCTGGTGCGTACAAACATGTAAAATTATGTATATATGGATATCAAATTAGTGCAGCTAGATCAGCAATTGTTCATATCAATAAATCTGCACTCACGGGCCACAGCCATGTTAAAGTAACAAGGATAACATGTACAAATGTAATGACATAATCCAACATGCACAATCTATTATCTATCTCCATAATTTATCATCTCAAAGAACCCTCCCACACTTCGCCCTCCTCGGGCGACACGAGGGAAACCATAGCTGTCGGCAGCCCATGAGGCCTTCTCCGTCCCTCCCTCACATCGCCGCCGTAAGAGGGAATTCCGGCGAAGACGCTCGATCCTAGATGGTGGAGGCAGGGCGGTTTCCTCTCGTGGCCATCCGTCATGGAGGCCATGGTAAGAAAGGATAATGCAGGCGACACGGGGCTACAGGCGAGCTAGGCTTTGCCTGCGGGCCGGGCGTTCCGGAGTTGTCGGCTTCTGAGGCTGCATGTGAAGGTGAAGCGACATCTCTCCCAGCATGGATGCAGAGGCATGGTGATGTCCATGACCGATCCGGGCCTAGGGATGGCCGCTGTAATGGCATCTGCTAGAGAAGGAGGAGGAGGTGTTGTGGCACAATATATATGGGCGGGGTAGGTTGCGGTGATGTTGTCTTGATGAGTGTGCAAATTATGAGGTTGTGGACCATCTCATGGAGGATGCCGGATGCAGCAGCTGCACGTGGGGAGGTAGGGTGCCGGTGTGGCAGGAGGTATGACATCCCTCATTGCTCTTATCCATGCCATGGCTGCGTGCGATCTACAACGAGGAAGCCGAGGCGATAGTCCCGGATCGATGGCTTTCTTCGGTTGTGGAGGTGTGGTTGTCGTGGCTTGAGGTGTCACGACCCTCATTGCCTGCAGAGGAGCCACTACTAGAAAACAAGTCTTCGGTTCGATCTGAACAAAGTCAGCAGTCCCGGCCTATCACGAACCGCGACTAGTGCTAGCACTAGTCCCGGGCCATGACGCCTCCAACGGCTAGGAATCGCGATAGCCACTAGTCCTGGGCCGGACCATACCTCTAGTCCCGGTCCGTAATACGGCCCGGGACTAGTAACCTGGAGCGGGCCAGCTGCTCTTTTCGGGGACTATTAGTCCCGGGTCGTATCACGGACCGGGACTAGTTGTCCCTTAGTATATATATAGCTTCGTGTCCACCTTCCCTAGCCATATGGTGGCCATTTTACTCAAAGAAGCAAGCCGAGTTCATGCCATTTTTTTCTCAAGATTTGTCAAGATTTAGTTTGCAACCCCTAAATCCAAAGTTTTAAAAGGTTAGAACTTCATTCTTTCATCTCTTATTGCTACTTTAGCTCTATACTGCTCTAGAAGTATAGAGATATGGATCAATGCATGCATGCTCTACAAGTAGAAGGATTTTGATATGTGTAACAAATTTTGATTAGGCATATAGTTACTGAAAATTGAAATGTGTAATTTTAGAGTTTCAGAGCTTAGAACGGAATGAGGTTTTCACTGATAGAACAATAATAAAAAACTTCACAATTATCATGTTAATTGTTTTCTCCAATTCACAAATTGGTGCATGTAAATTTTTCAAAATTTAAAATTAATGCTCTAGAAGCTCTCATTATAACTTGTAATAAATTTATCATGTTGTGTAATGGCTTTTGATATACTTTTACTATAATGCAGATGGTCCGGGAATTGATGTATGGTACTGACCGATGCTCTGGCGAGTTCATTAATGAAGTGCATGAATTCATCTGTGTTGCTGATGCAAACAAGTGTAATGGTTTTATATTCTGTCCATGTAGTGGATGTAGGAATCAGAAGGATTACTCTGACTCAAAAACCCTTCACAACCACCTGTTGAAGTCCGGCTTCATGCCCAGTTATAATTGTTGGACCAAGCACGGAGAGAGAGAGGTTATAATGAAAGACAATGAAGAAGAGGAGGAGAATGACAACTATCATAGTTTCCCTGAGTACGGAGATACTTCCATGGGGGATGCTGAAGTGGAGGCTGAAGAAGAGACACTTGATGAACCCGCTGATGATCTTGGTCGGACCATTGCCGATGCACGAAGAGACTGTGAAAATGAAAAGGAGAGGGAGAAGTTCAATCACATGTTAGAGGATCAAAAAAAGTTGTTGTACCCAAATTGCGAAAATGGTCTGAAAAGATGGGAAGCACACTGGAATTGCTGCGATACCTGACTCCTCATTTGAAAAGTTGTTGAAAATGATGAAGAATATGCTTACAAAAGATAACGTATTGCCCGCCAGTACGTACGAAGCAAAGAAGGTTGTCTGCCCTCTAGGTTTAGTGGTTCAGAAGATACATGCATGCCCTAATGACTGCATCCTCTACCGCGGTGAGGAGTACGAGAATTTGGATGCATGTCCGGTATGCACTACACTTCGGTATGAGATCAGACGAGATGACCCTGGTGACGTTGAAGGCGAGTCCCCTCCGGAAGAGGGTTCCTGCCAAGGTGATGTGGTATGCTCCTATAATACCATGGTTGAAACGCTTATTCAGAAACAAAGAGCACGCCAAGTTGTTGCGATGGAATAAAGAGGAACGTAAGTTAGACGGGATGTTGAGACACCCCACTGATGGGTCGCAATGGATAAAAATCGATAGAAAGTACCCATACTTTGCAGATGACGCAAAGAGTTTAAGGTTTGGTCTAAGTACAGATGGCATCAATCCTTTTGGGGAGCAGAGCTCCAGTCACAGCACCTAGCCCGTGACTCTATGCATCTATAACCTTCCTCCTTGGTTGTGCATGAAGAGTAAGTTCGTTATGATGCCAGTGTTGATCCAAGGTCCGAAGCAACCCAAAAATGACATTGATGTGTACCTAAGGCCATTAGTTGAAGAACTTTTACAGTTGTGGCACGAACCCGGCATACGCGTGTGGGATGAGCACAAGCAGGAAGAATTTGACCTCCGAGCGTATCTTTTCGTAACAATCAATGATTGTCCTGCTCTTAGTAACCTTTCAGGACAGTCAAACAAGGGATACAGTGCATGCACGCACTGTTTAGATGAGACTAAAAGTATATATTTGGATCATTGTAAGAAAAATATGTACAATGGGCATCGTCGATTTATTTTGGCCAAGGATCCCTTAATAAAGAAAGGCAAGCATTTCAACAGCTAGGCATGTCACCAGATGAAGCCTAAGGAGCGTACTGGCGCTGATATATTTGATATGGTCAAAGATTTGGATCAAATAGTAACCTTTGGAAAGGGTCCTGGCGAAAAATCTGTTCAGAAGGATGCTGACGGACATGCACCCATCTGGAAGAAGAAATCTATATTTTGGGAGCTACCATATTGGAAATTCTTAGAGGTCCGCTCTGCAATCGATGTGATGCATGTGACGAAGAATCTTTGCGTGAACCCGCTAGGCTTCTTGGGCGTGTATGGTAAGACAAGAGATACACCAGAAGAACGAAAGTACCATAACGTATGAAAGACCCAGATGGCCTGCGACCAGAATGGTTTCAAGGTCATGCCAGCTACGCTCTTACCAAACAAGAGAAGGAAATATTTTTTGAATGCCTGAGCAGTATTAAGGTCCCGTCTGGCTTCTTGTCGAATATAAAGGGAATAATAAATATGGCAGAAAAAAGTTCCAAAACTTAAAAAGTCTCGTGACTGCCACGTGATTATGACACAAATGCTTCCGATTACATTGAGGGGGCTTCTACCGGATAATGTTCGAGTACCCATTGTGAAGCTATGTGCATTCGTCAATGCAATCTCTCAGAAGATAATCAATCCTGAAGATCTACCACAGTTACAGAATGATGTGGTCCAATGTCTTGTCAGTTTCGAGTTGGTGTTCCCACCATCCTTCTTCAATATTATGATGCACCTACTGGTTCACCTAGTCGAAGATATTTCCATTATCGGTCATGTATTTCTACACAATATGTTTCCCTTTGAGAGGTTCATGGGAATATTAAATAAATATGTTCGTAACCGTGCTAGGCCAGAAGGAAGCATCTCCAAGGGCTATGGAACAGAGGAGGTCATTGATTTTTGTGTTGACTTTGTTCCTAACCTTAGGCTGATTGGTCTTCCTCAATCGTGGTATGAGGGGAGACTGAGTGGAAAGGGTACTCTAGGAAGGAAATCAATAATATATAGGGACAGACATTCTTACACTGAAGCACATTACACAGTTCTACAAAATTCTATCTTGGCAGCCTCGTATATCGAGGAACACAAGAAAATTTTACGCTCCAACAACCCTGGAAAGCATGACACTTGGATTAGAGATGAACACATGAAGAGTTTTGGAGGTTGGTTGCAACATATCATAAAAAACAACACTCTTGGAGATCAGCTATACTTGTTGTCCAGGTCACCATCTTCTACTATATCGACTTTCCAAGGGTACGAGATAAATGGGTATACATTTTACATGATCTCCCAAGATAAAAAGAGCACCAACCAAAATAGTGGTGTCCGCTTTGATGCAACAGACAACAATGGGTCAAAGACCACATATTATGGTTACATAGAGGAGATATGGGAACCTGACTATGGACCTACTTTTAAGGTCATGTTGTTTCGGTGCAAATGGGTCAAGCTGACAGTAGGAGGGCTTGAGGTAGATAAGAAGTACGGAATGACATCGTTGGATCTCAACAATCTTGGGTACTTATACGAACCATTCGTCCTAGCTAATGATGTGTCTCAGGTTTTCTATGTGATGGACATGTCTACCAAACTTAGAAAAAGGAAATATAAGCAAAAGAATACATCAGACGATGAGCCAAAGCACCACATAGTTCTTTCAGGAAAAAGAAACATCGTGGGAGTGGAGGACAAGACAGACATGTCAGAATATTGTGATAAGTTTCATGAAATTCTTCCCTTCGTAGTGAAGGATGACCCAAGCATCATGTTAATGAATGAAGATGCTCCATGAATATGGCGGAATCAGAAAGGGACACATGCAAATAAATGATGTGTAATAGTGTAACATTTTATGAATGAAGATGTTGTTGGAGATATGCCCTAGAGGCAATAATAAATGTAGTTATTATTATATCTTTGTGTTTATGATAAATGTTTACATTCATGCTATAACAGTGTTAACAAGGAAACATTAATACT
Source organism: Avena sativa (assembly GCA_916181665.1). Taxonomy (NCBI): domain Eukaryota; kingdom Viridiplantae; phylum Streptophyta; class Magnoliopsida; order Poales; family Poaceae; genus Avena; species Avena sativa. The sequence goes on along the minus strand of OV702297.1, from coordinate 384,756,768 downwards.
TGTGTGATTTGTAAACTAAATTAGAGTCCCTAGTAAAGCCTCTTCATAATACTAGCTTGTTGGTTAATAAATGATTGTGGTTTCCCTATCATGAACATTGAGATGTTATTAACAACAAGATCATATCGTTAGGAGAATGGTATGATGGACATACTCCTATAGATAAGCGTAGCATAAAGATCAAGTCATTTTAACAGTTCAATTGCTATATGCTTTCTGATACATAGTAACCTAATTCCTTCGACCATGAGATCATGCTTATCACCATCACCGGAAGGATGCTTTGATGACATCAAACACCACACCGTAACTGGGTGGCTATAAAGGTGGCATTGAGTGTTCGGAAAGTATGGGTTGAGACACATGGATCAAGATTGGGATTTGTCCATCCATATGACGGATAGATATACTCTGGGCCCTCTCGGTGGAATGTCATCCAACTAGCTTGCAATCATGTGACTGGCTCACAAGGGATCACATATCACGGGAACGAGAAAGAGTACTTATCAGTAACGAGGTTGAACTAGGTATGCAGAGATACCGACGATCAAAACCTCGGATAAGTAAACTATCGTGAGACAAAGGGAAAATGGTATCGTATGTAAGTGGTTCATTTGATCGCAAAGTAATCGTAGAAATATGTGGGAGACATATGAATTTCCAGATTCCTCTATTGGTTATTGTTCGGAGAAGTGTCTCGATCATGTCCGCATAATTCACGAACCGTAGGGAGACACACTTAAGGATTCGATATTGTTGAGTAGTTATGGAATGATGAGTAAGAGACCGAATGTTGTTCGGAGTCTCGAATGAGATCCGGGATATCACGAGGAGATCCGGAATGGTTCGGAGAATAAGATTCATATAAGGAAAGTCCTGTTTCGGGGTTAGAGAATGATTCCGGTGTTTTCATCGGGAATGTTCTAGAAGGTTCTGGAAGGTCCGGCACTCCGGAGGGGAAGGGTACATGAATGTGTCATAACAAGTTGGAATGGTTGCATCATGTACTAGGTGTCATCACTGAGCAAAATAAAGGGATAAATCAAATCCTAGTTTGAAAAGTCAAACGCCAATTTGAAAAGTCAAACGGCAAGTTTGCTTGGTGGAGGGAGAGTAGGAAACCTACTTGGGGAGGAGTTCCTCTCCCTCCACCGCTGGCCTTGGAGGCCGAGTTGGGGGAGGCCTCCCTCCCCCTTGGCCGGCGCCCTCCACCTATAAAATGAGGGGCAGGGCTGCCCCTCTAGACACACACCTCCACCACCCAAAACCCTAGCCCTAGCCGCCGGCCCTCCTGTAGCCGCCGCCCTAGGGAAAACCCTAGCCACCGACTTGGGGCTTTACCCAAGCCCTAGCCGCCGGCCTATCCCTCTCTCCTTGGTGTGTCTAAACCCTAGATCACTGAGGCCTCTCTCATAGTCCACCATACTCGCTCCGGCTTAAGGCGAAGCCCTGCGAGATCCCCCCTCTACTTCCGGTACCACGCCGTCGTGCTGCCGGAATCGCGAGGAGAGTGCTACAACCTCCGCTGTCTGCTGGAACAAGGGAGAGGAAGGTATTCATCGAGTACCGAACGTGTGACCGACTGCGGGAGCGCTGCCGGAACGCAGCGCCGGAAGGATCGTCTACACGATCTTGAGATCCGCAAGAGTACGACTACATCACCCACGAGAATCCGCTCTCGTTAAACACTTTGGAATCTTCGAGGGTTAGTTATTCTATCGACTCGTTGCTACAATCTAGTAGATAGATCTTGGCTTGTTTGTTTGTATGCGGTAGAAATTTTTTGTTTTCCATGCTACGAACCCCTACAGATGCTCCATGTGCCCATTTTATGTATTAAACACGGTTATGAATGAAGATGCTCCATGACGCATATAGTGTTGTCTGCAAACCATCTTGAGTGTGTTAGTCCCGTTTTGTGGCTGGACCGGGACTAAAAGGGGGCCTTTAGTCCCGATTCATACTTACCATTAAGATCTGATCTCTAAACACGCGTGGGATCTAACTAATTTCACATATTAGGGAGTGCCTCTATGACCGGTTTCTTGGAGATGCCGGAGGACTAGGATCCGGCGGCATCTCCCTGAAACTGGCCGTAGTGGTGTCCCTTCTCTCGCACACCATCTTGCGGCTTGTAACTTCTCTAACTAGATCAATACGCCTGGGAGCTAAGTAATTTCACATATTAGGGAGTGCCTCTATGACCAGTTTCTTGGAGATGCCGGAGGACTAGGCTCCGACGGCATCTCCCTGAAACTGGCCGTAGTGGTGTCCTTGCTCTTGAAGACCATCTTGGAGGATTAGGCTCCGGCGGCATCTCCCTGAAACTGGCCGTAGTGGCTTCTCCCTGAAACTGGCTGGAGGACTGGACTCACAAGGATGCCTATTTATAGTACAAGCAGCTCGGCATAGTGTCAGCACTCACGACATAATGTCGACACTCACCCCTATTATTAGTGCTCACTCGTGTTTTGTCCCAATTGGTGTCTCCAACCAGGACTAAAGGTTCAGCTTTAGTCCCGGTTGGCGACACCATCTGGGACATGGTACAAGCCGCACGACATAATGTCGACACTCACCCCTATCATTAGTGCTGCCTGTCCCAGCCTGCCGCAATCCCTTCAGTCGTGGTTGGTTTCTCCAACCGGGACTAAAGATGAACCCTCTATTTATAGGAATTTCCCTCTATTTATAGGCATTTCCCTCTATTTATAGGCCTTTTCCTCTATTTATAGGCTGTCTGATCTAGCCTGCCTGCCCTTTCCCTCTATTTATAGGGCGACCATCATGGCCACCCACACATACACACATTCCTTGCCGCCTACTTTAGGATGCCCATCTCGCATCCTCGTAGTCGACTCGGCGGCAACGATGGAGTATTGGGCTCCGCCGGGCATGTCCAAGACTAGGCTCCGCCGGGCTGGCACTAGATGGTGCTACCTTCCGGGACGCGTAGCTTGGTGAGGAATCCGGGTGTCGTTCTTCGACCCAGATCTTCTTTGGTGGAGGTCGCTTGGTCCGGGAAGGGTGCAGAGGGAGCCGGCCACCGAGGAGGTGGTACGGCGTCGTGTTAGGGATGAGGACGAGCACGTCCGTCGCTATGGACACCAGGGTCGATGATACCTGGCAGATTCTTCAGGGATCTCACCAGAGCTATGCTCGTGTGATGGTTCCGTCTCTTTGGGTTTTCACCTCCCGCGGCATAGGCACTGGGAGTCGTCGTCCAGTTTGATTGAGCAAGATGTATTAGTTTCAATACATTTATTAGTTTCAATACTACGGAATCCGGACTAAAGGCCCCCCTTTAGTCCTGGTCCAGCCACAAACCGAGACTAACACTTAATAAATTTATTAATATTAAAAAACCAAAACTACGGAATCAGGACTAAAGGCCCCCTTTAGTCCCGGTCCAGCCACAAACCGGGACTAACACTCAATATATTTATTAATATTAAAAAACCGAGACTACGGAATCGGGACTAAAGGCCCCCCTTTAGTCATGCTCATATCTAGCCCTATAGTACACAGCTTCAGGGTTGTCTTTGTCTTCGTCTTTGTCATCATCATTGTCGTCATCGTCATCGTTGCTAGGCGCACGGGGCTGAATCCTCAGCCTAGCCATGGCATATTGTGGGGGCACCTGCCACTCCGACCTCGGATTCACGACGCGTGAGGGAGGGGGGTCCCGGATGACGACGCCACCACACCCGCAGACTTTACCACCACCACCCTTCTTATGGCTGTGTGGCGGCTGCAGGTACTGCAGGCGAGGATGGTCTCCCCCGGCGATGTAGCGCATCACGCTGATGATAGTCCGGTTCGCCCACCACAGGCAGCGGCCGGCTTCATTGTTGTTCACCAAGGGAGGGCCCTCACCCTCATACCTAGCGATCTCTCTTTTCTGCCGGTTAGCAACGAAGGCATTCCAGGTGTCATAGTTGTCGGGATCCCACTAGGGATCCATCCGCTACTCTAGCGTGAGCTCGTGGTAGAAGTGGTTCATGATGGCCGCCTGACGTGCGGAACCTTGAGGGACAGGAGGGATAGGAACCCCTCCAGCCTTAGCATCCAGCCGGCAGGCGGCCGGTAGCCCCACGGGAAATGGTAGCTGGAGGCGCACAGCGCCTCGGTCTCCTCGAGGGTCAGAATGGCCGAGGAGGCGCTGTTCATTATTGTGAGAGAGGAAGGTGTGGATGTGTGGATAGCCATGGCTCGATCGACCTAGATATAGAGGGAAAGGGCCAAAAAACTTGGCGGGAAGCGGTGGGAAATGGCGGGAAATATCTTTAGTCACAGTTAGTGACTACAACCGGGACAAAAAGTTGTGGTAAAAAGAAAAGGACGGGAAAACTTGGCGAGAAGCGGTGGGAAATGGCGGGAAATATCTTTAGTCCCGTGACTATAACCGGGACTAAATGTATACTATATTAAGATTCTTTATATTTTTCTGATAATAATAGACATATTATTTGTTTTATTTGGATTTTTACAATAGGGGATATGATTTTCCAAAGTTTTATATTTGATTTGAATTAAAAAAAGAAAATTTAGAAATGACATAATTTATAAATGATGCAAACAGATGTATGGATGTTATATTAATATTCTTTATATTTTTCTGATAATAATAGACATATTATTTGTTTTATTTGGATGTTTACAATAGGAGATATGATTTTCCAAAGTTTTATATTTGATTTGAATTAAAAAAAGAAAATTTACAAAAAATACACTAGTCGTGGGTCGTGGCTGGACCCGGGACTAGAGGGTGCCTGCGCGCAAAAACAAAGCGGCCGAAAAAACCCTCTAGTCCCGGGTCGTGGCTTAACCCGCGACTAGAGGGTGGGTCTTTAGTCGCGGGTTAAGCCACGGCCCAGGACTAGAAACCCTCTACTCCCGGATGGTGGCTTATGAAGGGAATATGCCCGAGAGGCAATAATAAAGTGGTTATTATCATATTCCTTGTTTACGATAAATGTTTATTTTGCATGCTATAATTGTATTAATACGGAAACGTTAATACATGTGTGTTTAATAAACAAAAGGAAGTTCCTAGTTATGCCTCTCTTATAAACTAGCTCGTTGATTAACAAGATGATCAAAGGTTTCCTGATCATAGACATTGGATGTTGTTAATAACGAGGTCACAACATTAATGTAATGGTGTAATGAATATTCATCCGAAGTATAGCATTATGATCAAAGTCATTGAGTTTATATTGCTATAACAACTTACAAAGTGATCCTAATCCTTAGACCATGAGATCATGTCAATCACTAACACCGGAAGAGTTTCTTGATGACATCAAACGTCACACCATAACTGGGTGATTATGAAGATGGATTCAGAACTACTAAAGTGTTATGTTGAGGCTCATGGATCGAGAGTGTAATTTGTTCATCCCGATGACGGATAGATATGATCTAGGCCCTCTCGGTGATATCACATTGATTAGCTTGCAAGCAAGTGATTTGATCACTAGAATGTTATATCACGGGAACAAGAAAAGAGTGCATGTCGGTAACGAGATCAAACTAGGTATGGAGATACCGATGATCTATCGCAGACATGTAATATATCGTGAAACAAAGGGATTAAGATACTAGCGTAAAAGGTTCCGACGATCACAGGAAAGTCATCGTTGAATGTGTAGGAGTCAGTATGGATCTCCAGGTCTCGCTTCTGATTATTGATCGGAGAAGGGTCTCGATCATGTCCGAATTATTCGCGAACCGTAGGGTGGCACACTTAAGGGACACTGATATCCAATTGGAGCAAAAGTTTCATGCCGGAAAGAATAACAAGCGCAGGAATTTATTTCACTAGACACCGAAATTGTTTCGGTTGAAATTGCTGAAACTGGTTCTGCATGTGAAATTGAATACTAGCAAGGGGTTTTATGTGAATGTTTGTTAATTAAATTAATTAATAAAATTCTAAATAAATAAATAAAAGAGTTTTATTTAATGAGAGATTGCATTAAATTTGGTGAAAATTTAATGGAGGTGAGTGGAATTTTGAGTGGGTGGCTATTTTTGTGGAAGAGGTGGGGGCACCTCCATGGCTGCCACGCCATGGGAGGGGGATACCCCCCTCTCCCTATAAAAGGCACCCCACTCCCTCCTCTCATCTTACACCTCCTCGTGAAGGATCTCTCTCCCCCTCTAGAATTTATCCCCCATGGTCTCGGACGAGCGAGATACATGTTTCCAGTGGCTATTCGGCAAGAAAGAGTTGTGCTTCCGCTGCATCGCTGGAGCGAGGAGGCGGAGGTTGCTCGGTGTCTTGTACGTGTGTGCGAGCACAGATGCATTGTTGTTTTGCGGCGCTAGGACTTCCTCTCGATCTTGAGATCGGCAAGAGATCGTCTACATCAACCACGAGTTTGGACTCGTTAAGCTTTGTCGGTCTTCAAGGGTATGTTCTCTATGGATGTATATCCGCTCGTTGCTTGTATCTAGTAGATAGATCTTGGTATATAGTTGTTCCCATCGTAGGAAATTTTTTGTGTTCTATGATGCGAACCTTATAGCTTAACCCGGGACTAAAGGGTCGTCGCTTTATATACCGCATGCCTGGGGCGGGCGCGTCCACCCAGCACTTAGCAAACGACAAAGACGAAGATGAGGCACCGACGCAGAGAAATGCAGGGGAGGTGCTGCCCGATTCCACCGCGCCGCTGCCCTCGTCTCCGGCCGCCACGCGCCGCTCCGCCGTGGCGCCACCCGCACTGCCGCCGCCCCGTCGTGCCGCCGTCGTGCTATCGCCGGCGTCGGTTAGTATTAGGGTTATTATTTTATTGTTTTAGGGTTATTGTTTTTTTTGTTTTAGTTATTATTGTTATTAATATATAATAAAACAATACCTTGTGGTAATATTATTAGGGTTATTGTTTTAGTTATTATTGTTATTATTGTTATTATTAGTTATAGTTATTATTAGCTTTATTGTTTAGTTATTATTGTTATTAATATATAAATGCTATTATTAGTTATTAGTATATTATTGTTAGTAGTATATTATTTGTTTTAGTTATTATTGTTATTAATATATAAATGCTAGTATTAATAAATGTTTTAGTAGTAATGTTAGTAGTATATTATTTGTGGTAATGTTGTTAGTAGTATATTGTTAGTATAGTAATATTATTTGTATATTATATTATTTATGGTAATATTGTTAGTAGTATGTTATTTGTGGTAATATTGTTAGTAGTAATATTATTTGTATATTATATTATTTGTGGTAATATTGTTAGTAGTATATTATTAATATTATTAGTATATATTATTAATTTTTTTATAACCTGTTTAACTATCTTTCTGTTATGGTTAAGTCATGGATCATGGTCGCATTGGTGAAGGTCTTCTTCAGGGCATGATAAGAGGTGAAATTCCTCTTATTACTACCGGGGAAGATATTTTGCTCGAGGAAGAGATTTCCTAATATCTGAATCAATCCGGGTGATGGACTAGAGGAAAACCTGATATCAAGGGGAAGCCCGGATGGACGAAGGGCAAACAAATAACAACAATAATGATGGCCCCTCGACAGGATCCGACGAGGTATATATATAAAGCCTCGCGTTACCTCTATTCATTAATTGATCTAGATATATCAATATATATATATATATATTAATCACTCTCTCTTCTTATTTTAGCCCACCGGATCGAAGCAATCGATAGCTCGAATGAAATGAGGGCCGAACAGAAAGTTGGATGGTAATCAGAGGTTCACCATCAAAGAAATAGATGATGATGGAGAACCGATTGCTCCAGAGAAGCACCGAAGGATGTTTACAAATCAATGCGGGGTGATTGTTAGGGACAACCTGCCGATCACCATTCAAGAATGGAATAAGTCAAAGAAACCCGGTGAAGAATCCAACAGTTATGTCACCGATGATGCCAAAGATGACCTTTGGCAGAAGCTCATAGAACATTTCATACTACCTCCAGAGTATGAAGAATTTGAGGCAGATGGTATTACCCCAAGGCCGGGTGGGCTTGAAAGAAGAGCGAAAGTCAAGGAGTGGGCTCTGAGAAAGATGGCCAAAATGTACCGGAACCACAAGCAAAGTTTATACGCGAAATATGTCGCAAAAAAGAAAACTCCAGACTTCGTAGGAGCAAACGAGAAGTTGAGAGAACAGTGGCCTGATTTTGTAACGTACAAGCAATCTGATAAAGCAAAGGCAAAGTCGGCAAATAATGCGTTAAATGCTACCAAAAAGAAATACCATCATAAAATGGGGACATGTGGCTACAAGAGTGCCGTCCCTAAGTGGGAAACTATGGAGCGGGACATGAGTACTAGAGACATCACTCCTGGTACAGATGGATGGCCCGAGAGGTCAAAGAACTGGTGGTACGGGCACAAGGATCGTTGGACCCAGAAACAGGGAAGACATTATTTCATGAAAAATTCTAAAACCCTCCGAAGACCTTGTTCAAGCAATGAACGATGCTCAATTGGAATTGTTCTGTCCCGAGAAAGAGAACGATGAGCTGACACGCGCCCTCGGGAATCCTGAAAAGGGTGGACGAACACGAGGCAAAGGCATCGGTGTCTCGTGGAAGAAAGGGTTTCCTCAGTACGATGGCAGTTAGAGAAGCCGTCAGAGCTAGAAGGACCGAGAGGCAGACCAGATCACCAAGGTAGAGCAGGACCTAGCTGATCTGAGGAACTTCATGCAAGAAATTAGCCAAAGGCCATCGTCAACTCACCCGCAGGCTGATGATCCTGTATTGGATCTTAGCCAGCGGAGAAGTAGCATGGCTTCCACGGAGGTCCAGGCTGATGATCAAGCACTGCTGGATGATGCACCGGCTCCTCGCTACCCCGTGGATGATGTCAGAGAGATGGCACAATGTGAGCAGCCAATGAACAACATTTCCTTCAAGGTGGCGATCGGCACTGCTTTACCTTGTCTACCTGGAGCACTCCACCATTAACTTCCGATTCCACCTGGCTATGCTCGTGTCACGGTGGATGACATAGTAGAGTATTTTGCGGACCTAGAGATTGACATCGCTACGCTTGAAGGCCTTATGAAACTAGGAGATGTCAAGTGCAACATCATTCTATGGAAGAAGAAGTACATCAAGTTTCCAGGCTCGGTGCCAAGGCCACCGACTCCGAGGAATCCAAGTCCACCCCGCCTCGATTATCGTCAACCTCCAAGTCCACCCCAACCGGATTATCGTCAACCTCCAAGTGCACCCCGCCCCGATGTCGATCGCCGCAGCAGGAGTACATCAACTCGATCTCCGCCTCCGCCTCCGTGCAATACTACTACCTCGTCGAAGAAACGGAAGGTCGCCGCTCCCCCGCGCCCCACATTGAAGAAAGGTCAAATGGCGAAGATAGTCGACATCCCGCTGGCTCTTCCAAAGAGATCTTATGACAAGACCGATGAGGAAAATGCCGCGGATGTGGCTGCCCAAGTTAAGGCGCATTTTGCACCCAAAAAGCCTGAGCCAAAACCGATATATGATGAAAAAACCAAAAAGGGAGCTAAGTCCTTTCTTGAGCAACCATCCCAGATATCGATGAATCTGGAATCAGACTATGACCGAGAGATTATTAAGCAAGCAAAGAACAAAAAAGCACAAGTGCAAAAAGCGGGAAGCAAGTTGCCCAGCTCGGACAACACAAGAATCAATCGGTCCCCCCGCTCAAAGTGATTTCATACCTCGACAAGGCCTTCAGAGCTAAAATGGATATGGACATGCAAATAATGGACCCCAGAGCTAGTACTAATGCTGCACTAATGGGCATCATTGTATCGAAGGCCAAAGCACTTGCCTACGAAGCAAATATGTCTCTTGGTCAATATTTAGGCTATGAAGTTACGCCAGTGGATCAGATAGTACGGAAGTATGTCCAAGGGGAGCCTCTAGTCAGAATTGAGGAGCTACTATCCACACATATGCGAAATATGCACACATGGTACATGGTGCAAACAGAAAAAAGCATCAGAAAGATTGGTTTGCGGTGGACGTTAGAAAGGAGCATCATTTCAAACCATACTCGATACAGGTTCAAATGACCAAACTGTTTCAGTTATACAACCAACGCGCCCTCGACAAATCTACCATTGGTTGCTACTGTCTGTAAGTGATTTATTTCTATAATTAAGTTTGTAGCTCATCTCGTTCATTGTATTTAATATATTATCCTAACTATATATCCTTTTGTATGATATTATATTCTGCAGAATGAAGATGCTTGAATGCAAAAGAGCTAGAATATATGAAGACATGACGTTGGGTTCATTGACCCATATATCGTTAATGAATATACGTTAAAAAATCACCCCAATGACGTGGAGGAAGACCTGTGCAGGTTCTTAACCGAGAATAATTTTGTTAAGGAAATACTATTTCCTTATAGCTTCAAGTGAGTGTTTCTATCTTATACACATTTTATTTTTGCTTACTCGATGTTCAGTGTAATTGATGAGATATGCATGTATGCTTATGTAAACATCCGCAGATTCCACTGGATCTTGCTAAACATTCAATTTGACAAGTCCCTAGTTGAAGTCCATGACTCATTAAGTTGGGACCAAGAGAAGTGAAGCGACATGAAAGCAATGCTCCATAATTATTTCAATCATTATCGCATTATATCGGCCTCTTTCGTTCATTTCCTGATATCAAGTAACTAATAACTCCTTTGTTCATTTTCTTTGCCGAGCAGGTGTTGGACACGGTTCAGACAGAATATACGAGGTCCATTCAATGAGGAGCTAACTTATAAAATGGTAAAGAGTTTACAGCAGCCACCGGGAACTCATTTATGTGGATACTACGTCTGCGAGTACATCCGCGAGTTGACCAGTGAGCGGAAAGTTGATTCACATTATATTTATGATTTGCGGGAGAAACTAGAGCCAGACCAGCGCATACGAGCAATTCAAGAGGAGCTGGCGGGATTTCTGATGAAGGAGGTCCTTGATGTATATGGAGAAAATTATGCGGATGACGAGGAACTCTATATGCCTTAGTGATCTCCCATGTAGTTGATATGATATATATATATCATCAATGACCATGTAATTTAAAAACATTTCTTCCTTTTGATATGACTGATTATATGTATGCTTGCAAGGGATCGATTAACTATATAGATGCATCAACGTGTACTTTGTATGTAGTAGCGTAGAATATGTGTATTGAAATATATGTTTAAAATTATAGTGAAACACCAAACAAAAAAAGAACGAAATGGCAAAAGAAAGGAAAACACAATCTCTGCCGCGGCAGAGAAACACACGAATTCTCTGCCACGGCGGGAAGGCATATAGTCCCGGGTGGTGTTATGACCCGGGACTAGAGGGTTTCCGCCCCCCGCCTCGCTGAAACAGCCATGTGGTTGTCTTCTGTCGAAGGCCGCAGCGAGCCGGGACTAGAGAGGGGGGCCTCTAGTACCGTTTTGGTAGTCCCGGGCCCAAAACCGGTACTAGAGCCCGTTACGGCCCGGGATTATATGCCTTTTTTCCACTAGTGAGCTCAGTGGTGATGGCAGGGCCATGCTACCATTCTTGTTGCTCCTCTCACTTTAGAATCGGATTAATCTTCGGTCGGTGCCTATGACGACATAGCCTTAGGAAGTTGTTCTCCTTCTTGTTGGTGTCATTGCATAGTTATCGATCCTCACAAGCATGTGTTGTCCTATGATCTTTGGGTGAAAAACTAAGCTCCACCAGGAGTGGGCAGGGGCGGACGCATTTCTACTTTGTTCAAGATGTCGCCTTGGAGTTTTATGAGCCATCGGTGCGGCTGGTTTGTGGCAATTGGGAAGTGTAGTTATGTGGTCTAGGGTGGAGGATCCCGTGGCGACGACCCTTGACCGTGGTTGGTTGTTGAGACTACGGCATGGAACCTCTATGCATCGACGGTGCTATAGGGCTTGGCCAGGGCCTAGCATGTGTAGATAGCAAGGTCGTTGACCCGCGGAGTTCTTCCTGGTTGTTGTGTCTGGGTGGTGGTCGCGGAGCCGGAGATGTGAGTTTGTTGCGTTTGGTAGGCTACTGTGGTGTGAATAACAAGTCTGCTCGGTTGTGCAGTTTTTCAGTTTAGTTTCCCTCATCAAAATGGAAATGTATGATCTTTGGGCTCAGTTTTCCTTATAAACTGTGTCAACTCCATTCTATCTATACAGACTAAAGGAACACTCTGCCCTCTTCGAGAGGTTTCTTGAAAAAAATATCATCTCTAAAAAATTAAGAGGATGTTTCATTGCAATTATACTATATATTATTATTTGTGTCTCAATCTTGTGAATTAAATAATTCAGTAAATTATTATGGTGGTATGATTACACTTCTAATTAAGGAGTTTGATGACTGACTAGGGAGAAATTTCGTTGGGGGCTCCCGTTGATTTGAAAGATGTCATGTATGGAAGAACCCAAGAAAAATTGAAGTGTATCAGTTAAACAAGATGGTAGCATGCAGCATAGTCACGTTACCTGGTACGAAAATACACGATGAAAGACAATGTACAACCAATGGAATCGAAGGGTGGAAGATGTGGGGAGTGAGTTAAGGAAACCAAATCAAATATGAGAATGAATTACAAAAACTGTATCACTAAATTTTATAATGGAAATTGTTTCTAGATTTAATTTTTTGAATTTATTTATAGAAAAGTTCATTTATATATATTGGACATGTATTCTTATCTAAAATGTAACATATTTTAGAATGAATGGAGACTGACGAATATTTCATAACCGAGGGAGTAAACATAGGAAAAAAATCAATTAGACTAAGTTACTATGAAAATTCTCACTATATTTTTGCTTTACCGGTCAACACAATTACTTTATTCACTTTACGATTTTTTATTGCATAAAAAATTTCTTGAACATTATACAAGGACTAGAGAAAATTATCATAAATTTTTCTATGTTTTAATTGTTGTTTTTTGTCCATTTAAATGTCATGTTCGTATGTGTTGATAGAAAACCATAATTATCATTTGAAAGCACATACTATGAACCCAAATAAATAGAGAATTGGTGTAGAAAATATCATTGCAAAGCAAAGTATTTAGCCAGTTGAGCACAACATATTGTTCTTTACAAACATCTAGATCTCATGTACCTTATAATCAATATATGTGAACTGATATATAGATGTAAAAAATCTCATGTATCTCATGTTCTGTTAAAGATGTTTACTGCTTTCCGAAAGAGTGATTTACCTATTTATAGACTCAACTTTGGTACAATTATACTATTACCCAAAAAAGAGAAAGCTATACAAATTCAACAATATAGGCCTTTTTGTTTACTTAATGTGAGTTTCAAGATATTCACGAAAGTGGGTACGAATAGGCTGACTGGAGTAGCTAACAAGGTTATTAGGCCGTCCCAAACTGCTATCATGACAGGGAGGCATATTTTAGAGGGGTGGTGGTCTTACATGAAGCTATACATGAGTTACACAAGAAGAAGATGGATGTGGTTCTTCTTAAAATAGATTTTGAAAAGGCCTATGATAAAGTTAGGTGGCCTTTCCTGCAACAAGTAATGCGAACGGAAGGCTTTTGTCCAAAGTGGTGTAACTGGATAACGAACTTTATTACACATAGGAGTGTGGGGGTTAGAGTTAATGATACTATTGGGCATTATTTCCGAACCCACAAGGGGTTGCGCCAGGGTGATCCTTTATCACCAATTCTGTTCAACATTATTGCAAATATGTTGGCGATTATATTAAACAGGCTAAGAAGGATGGACAAGTCAGTGGTCTCATTCCTCATTTGGTGGACGGGGGGGGGGTGTCCATTCTTCAATACGCGGACGATATAATTATTTTTATGGAACACGATATGCAGAAAGCTCTGAGCATGAAACTCATTTTGTGTATATTCAAACAACTTTCAGGTCTTAAAATAAACTTTAATAAGAGTGAGATTTTTTGTTTTGGACAAGCCAAAGCGATAGAGGATGATTACAAGGATCTGTTTGGCTGCCAATCTGGGACTCTACCCTTTAAATACCTTGGTATACCTATTCACTTCCGCAAATTAAAAAATGGAGAGTGGAAGCCCATGGAAGATCGTTTTGAAACTAAGCTTGGAAATTGGATTGGAAAGTTATTATCCTATGGTGATCGTTTGATCCTAATTAACTCAGTTCTAACTAGTCTACTCATGTTCTTGCCGTCTTTTCTAGAAATTATGATTGGGGTTAGGAAACGATTGGATTTTTTTTAGATCTCGTTTCTTTTGGCAAAGTGACAATCATAAGAAAAAGTATAGGCTAACAAAATGGAACATTATTTGCCGGCCAAAAGACCAAGGCGGTTTAGGGATTGAAGACCTTGCAATTAAGAATATTTGTCTCCTAAGTAAATGGCTACACAAATTAATGAATGAAGAGGGAGTTTGGCAGGAAATCCTGATGAATAAGTATTTGCATTCGAAATCGCTGTCACAAGTGACTGCAAAACCAAATGATTCCCCTTTTTGGAAAGGCCCGATGAAGGTGAAGCAAGATTTTCTTGACAGGGGTCGTTTAAGAGTATATAATGGTTTTAGTACTCGTTTTGGGAAGATGTTTGGCTAGGAGAGACTACTTTAGCAGACTAATATAGCTCTTTATATAATATTACTTTACGGAAACAAGTTTCTGTAGATGATGTTTTATCCTCAAATCCAATGAATATGTCATTTAGAAGAGCTTTGACAGGTAACAGATGGAACTCATGGTTACATCTGGTTAATAGGTTAATGCAAATTAATTTAATGGACGAAAAAGATAGATTTATATGGCGTTTGACTCAAGGTGGTGAGTTCTCTGTTAAGTCCATGTACCTTGATTTAATAAATGGAAACACAAGGTTTTTAAAGAAGTATATTTGGAAAATTAAGGTACCACTAAAAATCAGAATTTTCATGTGGTTCATATACCGTAAAGAAATCCTTACTAAATATAATTTGAAAAAACGAAATTGGAATGGGGAATCTGGGTGTTGCTTCTATGACAAGGCCGAGACAATACAACACATTTTCATTGAATGTCCTTTTGCTAAAATCATATGGCGTATAACTCACATGACTATAAATCTATCTCCACCTTCTAGCATATCTAATATTTTTGGGAATTGGCTCAAGGGTATCTCCAAGAAGGAAAAAGTTAATATTAGGGTGGGAGCTTGTGCAGTTGTTTGGGCAATTTGGAATGCCCGAAATGATTTTATCTTTAACAACAATCGATCTATATCTTTTTTTCAGGTTATTCTTATGGCGTTCCACTGGATCCGTACTTGGTCGCTCTTGCAGCCTGCGGAAGACAGACAGGTTTTGCATACTGGATGCAATTTGCTGGAAAAGGTTACACGGGGCCTTTTCAGCCGATGTGGGTGACGATGTGATCTTAGAATCGCCCCATGATGCTCTAGCCTTAGCTTGTCTCTCCCTTTTTTGGGATTGAGCTGTTTTTAGTACTGTTGTTCTCGTTTTTTGTTCCTGTTCGGACCTTTTGTAACTCTTCTTGAGACTAGTTTTTCTTGCAATAAAATAAGGGGCTGTATGCATCACTTTGATGCAGAGGCTCGGGGCGAGGCCTCCATTTTGAAAAAAAAAACAATTTAGCTAATGTACTTTATTATAACGGACCATGACCAACAGATCTTAGTAACTATACCTAAAGTTACCGGACATAAATTATTATTTAGGCACTAATATATAGGTTTTGTTAAGTCTAAATTGAGAGGAAAGAGAGAAGTATAAATTGAGTTTCACGTCACACTAAAGTAACATAAAAACAACTCCATCCTAGCTTATAATATAAATTTAATTAGATCTTGTTGCCTAAAATTACATGCAAAAAAGGAACATATGGGCGCATATGTTCGCTTTTTTCATCGCCAAATTAGTAACCTATTTGTCCTTTTCAAACTCAGGCTTTATGCAAAAAAAGAACATATCACCACATGCTCGTTATCGAAAAAATGATTTTTCTTAAAAACTGTTTACTATGTATTGGCATGGGACATCCGAGCTACTACAACCGTGTGCAATATGAGCCTTAGGTAAGTGATAGAAAGGGGCAGCGAGACAACCGTGTCTACTGTGGGTTCATTGCTTGTTTCTGCACTAGTAGGTGTTGGAGGGACCAATGACAACAGCCGCGTCTTCGAAGGTGAGCACTTTTGGAGATATATTATATATGCCTACCGTATTTGGTATGGTGTAGTACACCACCCAAATACGGTCCCACATGTAATGCCACGTAGGAGCTTTTTCCTACCTATATAAACACGTAACGCGGAGCCCCAAAGGGCTATCGCTTCCTGCAGATCAATATGGTATCAGAGCCTCCTCTTCCCACAAAACCCTAGCCGCCAAGACTCCAAGCCCGCCGCCGCCGAACTCGGCCGCCGCCACACAACCTGCTGCCGCCGATCTCCTTCGGCCGCCGCCCTACAACACGACCACGACCCACGACACGACCTGCCGCCGCCGATCTTCTGCTAAGGCCACCGCCACGACAAAGTCACGACCCAAAAACCCTACAACCTAAAACCACGACTCCTGCCGCCGCCGAATTTTTTGGCCGCCGCCACGATTTACAAACCCAAGCTGTCGCCGCCCAGACCTTGTTCTCTGGCCACCTCCGCTACAAACAACCTACACAACCCCAACACAAAACAAAACCCTAGCCACACCCCAGATCGCATCCATGACATCGTCATCCTCGTCCTTCCCTTCCATGCGTGCCACTGCTGCTTCCCTTGGAGCACCCCCGTCTCAAAAGCTGACCCGGGAAAATTTCCTCTATTGGAAAACCCTGGTCTTCCCTGCTCTGCGTGGTGCGCAAGTCACCGGACTCCTCGATGGCTCGGATGCGGCTCCGGCCAAGCTCATCGCTGCTGAAGACGCGGCCAAGAAGAAGATCACCATCCCCAACCCTGAATATGCTGCATGGGTTGCTAGGGATCGGGCGGTGCTGATCTTCATCAACAACTCGCTGTCTCCTGACATACTGGTTCACGTTGTCGGTTTGGAGACCACCGAGGACGTCTGGTCTACAATCACGGCCATGTTCTCGAAGCAGACGCTCTCCAAGGTCAATCATCTGCGCGGTGCCCTCAACAGCATCAAGAAAGCTGGCCTCTCCACCGCGCAATACTTCGCCAAGATGAAAAGCTTCGCCTCCGAGCTGGTGGCCCTCGGCAAAGACATCGACGAGAGTGAGATCGCCGGCTACATCCTGAACGGTCTGGACGGCACCTACAACGACACCGCTGCAGCCGTCCATGGCAACCCTGGTACCATCCTCGATGACTTGTACGATCAAATTTGTGCTCACGATGTTCGTCAAAGTATGCTCCAGGACACAGGTGACACGTTCACCACGTCTGCCAATCTGGCACGTCGTGGCCGCGGTGGTGGCTCCAACTGTGGACGCTATGATGATGACCGCGGCGCTCGCCGCTCTGATGATGATCGCGGCTATCGCCGCTATGACGACGATCGCGGCAACCGTCGCTATGATGAGGAACGCAACAACCGCCGCTATGATGAGGACCGTGTCTCACGTGGCCGCGGCTACGACCGCCGCCGTGATGACGGTGACTCGGCGTACCATCGCCGTGATGACGACCGCGGCTCCAGTGGTCGTGGTGAATACAGACGTCGTGACGATGATGGGCGCCATGATGTTGGGCGCCGCAATGGACGCTGCTCCGGTCGCGTCCCCACTCCATTTGTGGACGTGACGTGCCAGATCTGCCTCATCCATGGCCACCCCGCCAAAGACTGCTGGTGGCGTTACCAGAACGATGACTCCAATGATGACGGTCGAGAAAAGAAGACCGCCAATACTGCTACCTATTGTGTCGATACCAACCGGTATTTCAACACTGGAGCTACGGACTACGTTACGGGGAGATGAACACGCTCTCCACTCACGAGAAGTAAAGGGCCAAGACCGTGTTCACACGGCTGATGGCAATGGTATGCAAATTTCCCATGTTGGTCATTCAGTTTTGCACACCCCCACGAGTTCCTTTCATTTAAATAGAGTCTTGCATATTCCTAGTGCTTCCAAAAATTTGCTATCTGTTCATTGCTTTAATCTTGCTAACGGCGTCTTTCTCGAATTTCATCCTTTTTTTATTTTTGATCAAGGATCTGGAAACAAGAAGGATTTTGTTTAAAGGTCCCTGTCATGGTGGTCTTTACCCATTGTTTTTACCCATTGTTGCCAATCTCTAGTGGGTCTTCCAAGCATGCCTTTTTTTCAATAAAGTCGCCGTCTTCCACGTGGCATCGTCGTTTAGGCCATTCTTCATATTTTATGGTGCAGAAAATTCTTAGGAAATATGAACTCTCTTATACTCCAGAAATAAATCCATATGTTTGTGATGCTTGTCAGCTAGCTAAGAGTCATTAGTTTCCATATCCTATATCTACTAGTGTTTCTACTGTTCCTTTGGAACAAGTATTTTCTGATGTATGGGGTCCAACACCTGCCTCTGTTGGCAAACATTTATTGTAGGGGTTCGTAGCATGGAAAAACAAAAATATTCTACCGCATGCACACAAACAAGCCAAGATCTATCTACTAGATTGTAGCAACGAGTCGATAGAAGCACTCACCCTCGAAGATTTCAAAGCGGTTAACGAGAGCAGATTCTCGTGGGTGATATAGTCGTACACTTGACGATCTCAAGATCGCGTAGACGATCCTTCCGTGCGTTCCGGCAGCGCTTCCGCAGTCGGTCACACGTTCGGTACTCGATGAAGACCTTCCTCTCCCTTGTTCTAGCAGGAAGCGGAGGTTGTAGTTCTCCCCTCGCGATTCCGGCAGCACGACGGCGTGGTGTCGAAAGTAGAGGGAAGATCCTGCAGGGCTTCGCCTAAGAAGGTGCGGGTTATGGTGGATTAGGGTTTCCCGGAGACCTAGGGTTTAGATGACCGGGAGGAGGAGGAGGTGTCGGCGGCGGCTAGTGTAGCGGCGCGAGGCGGCGGCGACGCGGCAGCGACAGCGCGTGCAGGAGAGAGGGGCTAGGGCTTTTGTGTTGGGGCAGCCCTCTCCCTCTATTTATGAGAGGGGGCAGCCTTGGGAGGGGTGGGTTTGAATCCAAACCCAAACCCAAGTTGGATTGAGAGAAGGACTTGTTTCTTCTCCCACTAGGAAACCATTTTTCTAGTTTGACTTTTCAAACTTCCCGTTTGACTTTCAATTTAGAGCTTTATTTCTCTCTTGCAAATGCCAACACCAAGTGACCTATGATATGATCCAATCATTCCACATACCCATGACACATTCATGGACCATTCTCCTTCCAGTCCGGTGAAGCTTCTAGACCCTTCTAAAATCTCTCTGATGAAACCATCGGAAACTTTCCTGAACTCCGAAATCGGACTTTCCTTATATGAATCTTATTCTTCGAACCATTCCGGATCTCCTCATGATATCCCGGATCCCATACGAGACTCCGAACAACAGTCGGTATCCCTACTAACATTCCATATCTACTAAACAACATCGAATCCTTATGTGTGTCTCCCTACGGTTCGTGAATTATGCGGACATGATCGAGACACTTCTTCGATCAATAACCAATAGAGGAATCTGGAAATTAATATGGCTCCCACATATTTCAATGATTACTTTGCGATCGAATGAACCACTGACATACGATACCAATTTCCCTTTTTCTCATGATAGATTACTTATCCGAGGTTTTGATCGTCGGTATCTCTGCATACCTAGTTCAACCTCGTTACTGATAAGTACTATTTTCTCGTTCCCGTGATATGTGATCCCTTGTGAGCCAGTCACATGCTTGCAAGCAAATTGGATGACATTCCACCGAGAGGGCCCAGAGTATATCTATCCGTCATATGGATGGACAAATCCCACTCTTGATCCATGTGCCTCAACCCATACTTTCCGAACACTCAATGCCACCTTTATAGCCACCCCGTTACGGTGTGGTGTTTGATGTCATCAAAGCATCCTTCCGGTGATGGTGATTAGCATGATCTCATGGTCGGAGGAATTAGGTTACTATGTATCAGAAAGCTTATAGCAATTGAACTATTAAAATAACTTGATCTTTATGCTACGCTTATCTATAGGAGTATGTCCATCATACCATTCTCCTAATGATATGATCTTGTTGTTAACAACATCTCAATGTTCATGATCGAGAAACCACGATCATCTATTAACTAACAAGCTAGTATTATTAAAGAGGCTTTACTAGGGACTCTAATTTAGTTTACAAATCACACAAGTATTAATGTTTCCGGTTAATACTGTTATAGCATGAATGTAAACATTTATCTTAAACACAAAGATATAATAATAACCACTTTTATTATTGACTCTAGGGCATATCTCCAACATTTATACTATGTAAGCTTTATCGATGATTTTATCAAGTTTACCTGGATTACTTTACTCAAAAAGAGGTCCGAAGTTTATCAAGCTTTTCTTAATTTTCAGCAACTTGTTGAAAGAAAATTTGATTGGAAGACTAAAACCATGGAAACTGACTGGGGTGGTGAATATGAAAAACTCCATAGTTTCTTCCAATAGATTGGCATTTCCCATCATGTTTCATATCCTCATGCTCATCAGCAAAATGGCTCTGCTGAGCGCAGACATCGTCACATTGTTGAAGTTGGTTTGTCTCTTCTTGCCAATTCTTCTATGCCGTTGAAATTTTGGGATGAAGCTTTTCTCACAGCCACATTCTTGATTAATTTACTTCCTAGCAAGGTTATTAATCATGAAACTCCTGTAGAGCGTCTCCTCCACACCAAGCCCAACTATGATTCCCTTCGTGTTTTTGGTTGTGCTTGCTGGCCTAATATTCGTCCATACAACAAACGAAAACTCGCCTATAGATCAAAAGAATGTGTTTTCCTTGGCTATAGTCCCATGCATAAAGGATTCAAATGTCTCGATGTCTCTACTGGCTGCGTCTATATTTCTCGAGACTGTTGTTTTTTATGAAACTGTCTTTCCCTTTGCTTCACTACATCCCAATGCAGGGCGACACCTTCGTAGTGACATTCTATTATTGCCTAAAGACCCTCCTCCGTTTACTCATGGGGATGCATATAGTGATGATCACATGGTGCATATTATTCCTGTTGTTACTAACCATGGTCAGGACTCACAACCACCCCTAGATGCTGGCGATGGTGCAGCCTCTGATGATGATGTTGCTCCTCAAATTTCTGAAGAAAACGACACTGAAAACACTCCAGAATCCCTCGCGCCGTCCTCCTCGCTATAGGACACGGGCACTGGTCACGAGGTTGATCCTCGATCCGCCTCGGGTCGCGTGCAGGAAGATCCTGAGGTTGATTCCTCCGGTCTGTCCCTTGGTGCCAAAGCCGGGTCGCCGCGTCGCTCCCGCACGCCGTGTCCCGTGCGCGCCCACGAGCCAGGCGGGCCACGCTCCCGGTCCCGGTCGCCCCTGCACCAACCGAAGCCCGCCACGCCACCCGATGTCTCCCCTTCGACCGCGGGATCTCCTACGCTCAGCGACGCTGCCTCCTCTCCCATGTCCGCCGCCACGGGATCATCTTCAGCACGCTCTGGATCCTCTGCGGCTTCTCCGCCTCCTGCCCCTCCTGTGGTTGGTGTGCAAACGAGGCTCCATAAAGGTATCAAACATCCAAAGAAATACACTGACGGTACTGTACATTATGGTTTGCTCACTTCTACAGGTGAACCATCCTCGTTGTCCGAGGCTCTCTCACATCCTCAGTGGCGCCAAGCAATGAAAGATGAATACGGTGCACTGATGACAAACAAAACTTGGCATCTTGTTCCCTTCAGCTCTAGCAAAAATATTATTGACTGCAAATGGGTATACCGTATAAAAAAAACGTTCCGATGGTTCTATTGATAGGTACAAAGCCAGACTTGTTGCTAAAGGGTTCAAACAGCGCTATGGTATTGACTATGAAGATACATTCAGACCAGTTGTTAAAGCTGCCACTATCAGGATAGTTCTTGCAGTTTCTGTCTCTCGTGGTTGGAGTTTACGATAGCTAGTTGTGAAGAACACGTTTTTGCATGGTGTTCTGGAAGAGGAAGTGTACATGAAACAACCTCCTGGGATTGAACATCCTAATGCTCCTCGACACATCTGTAAACTTGACAAAGCTCTGTATGGTCTGAAACAGCCCCCCGTGCATGGTTCTCTCGGCTGAGTTCTAAGCTTCATGACCTTGGTTTCATTCCCTCTGAAGGATGATACATCTCTATTCTTATACCACAAGTCAGGTATCACAATTTATCTTTTGATCTATGTTGATGATATAATTGTCACGAGTTCTTCTGCTCAAGCCATCACAGTTTTGGTTCATGATCTTAATGCTCATTTTGCTATCAAAGACCTTGGTGATTTGCATTATTTTCTTGGCATTGAAGTGAAGAAAATTTTAGATGGGTTGCTCTTTACGGTGGAAAAGTACGCCTCTGATATTCTTGCAAAGGTCGGGTTATATGGTTGCAAACCGGCTCCCACGCCATTGTCCAACACCGAACCACTGTCCCTGGCCGAGGGGACGCCACTTGGACCCGAGGACAACACACGTTACAGGAGCATTGTTGGTGCTCTCCAGTATCTTACGTTGACACGTCCTGATTTAACCTTTTCTGTTAATAAAGTTTGCCAGTTTCTTCATGCACCTACGACCTCTCATTGGACAGCAGTTAAGAGGATTCTTCGATATGTTCGTGACACCATAACTCTTGGTATTAGTTTTCAAAGATCTACATCTATATTGTTGAGTGCTTTTTCAGATGCAGATTGGGATGGATGCCTTGATGACAGGCGATCCACAGGAGGGTTTGTCATCTTCCTTGATCCTAATCTTATTTCCTGGAGTGCTAGAAAACAGGCCACGTTCTCACGTTCCAGCACCGAAGCAGAATATAAAGCCCTTGCTAATGCTACAACTGAGCTCATTTGGGTTGAAGCTCTCCTAAAGAAACTTGGTGTCAAGCTTAAAGAAAAACCATGTCTATGATGTGATAATCTGGGTGCTACATATTTTTCTGCTAATGCTGTGTTTCATGCACGTACCAAGCACATTGAGATTGACTTCCACTTTGTTCGAGAACGAGTGGCTAGTAAGAATCTGGAGATCAAGTTCATTTCAAGCAAAGATCAAGTGGCTGATGGTTTTACAAAAGCTCTTCCTGTTCATAGTCTTTGTGAATTTAGACGTAATCTAAACCTTTGTACAAGTTTAGATTAAGGGGGCTGTTGGAGATATATTATGCCTACCGTATTTGGTATGGTGTAGTACACCACCCAAATACGGTCCCACATGTAATGCCACGTAGGGGCTTTTTCCTACCTATATAAACACGTAACGCGGAGCCCCAAAGGGCTATCGCTTCCTGCAGATCAAAAAGCACGTCGTTGTTTTGACCATGATTTTGTTTGGTCGGTCATTAGCCTCCCTCATTCTTGTGCTACCGTGGTGGAGCTCAAGGCTGCCCGTGGCAGGCATGTGCGAGTGGCTGTAACATAGAGCTCTTCAATGTGGGTGTCGAGTTAGTTGACGGGATTGCGTGGTGCATATATTGCCCAGTCTCGACCTCAATGACGTGATGTGCCTAGACGTTGTCGATGCGGAACACCAATGGGTGATATTGCTGGGAGATAGCGGTACGAGCAATATGAGCTCGCGAGCTAAGAATCCGGTGTTCATATGTCACCAACAATTACCAGATTCAGCGTTTCCTAGTTCGAGCCGGATCAGTGAAGTAAACACTGATATCTGCTCCTTCAGCGCTGAAGTAGACAACGACAATGGTAGGTGTGGCCATGGGCTAGGTTTTCCCCTGGCCTCTGTGGGGCTTCTTTTATGCTTTTATATATCACACTGATAGCCATATGTGGCCATGCATCAATTGGTAAACATTGTCAGCACCGACGGGCGAAATAACCCGTTAGTATATTGTATAATTTTATAGTGATGATGTTGTGATCATTCCCTCCAATCTTCTACTCTACTACTGTGTTTAATTTTGTCGCTATGAGATTATGTGTTTTATTTCTAGGTGGAATTAAAATGTTGATCTTCTAGATTCAATTACCAAGACCTAAGGATCGTGATAAGTTAATGCACAATTATGATGACATGCCGGCTATAACCGGTTTAGACATACTATTTATAAAGATGAAATGGTTATGATCTGTTTAGATGATGATGATCTAACATGAGTCATAAAAAAACCAAAAAATTAATCATCAGATTTTTACTTTTGTGAAAATATCTAATCCGATGTGATTCCATCGATGCCAAGCAGAAATAACATCAAACAACAAGGAATAGCACAGATGAATAACATGCATGGTGAGCAGCAACGTCACAATGTACTAGTGGCTAGTTCATAGGAAATAATAACACAAAACGGGGGCATTCCGCCACATCTTAAAGTGAGGGTTTATATCCTCTCAAACTTCTGAACTCCAAATATCAATCAAAGTGTCGATCTCATTCTTATTGGATGTCGATGGTGATGGATTAAGCATCTGTCACAGATGGATCATTGGCCTCAGAGCCGCTAGTGCTACCATGAAGCTTCTTCAACTGAAATCTTTGGTAGGCTTCACGGCGACGGATGATGTGTCCCAAGCATGTGGCAAATCCCGGCTCTGCGAGCTCGGGGCAGATCCACCCACAGCCATTGTTGTGGTTACACCGCCGTACTTCCTCCGTGATCACCACTGTTGGGCAATCATGTCCCTCTACTTCTTCCTCCTCTTGCCCATCATCATCATCATCATCATCATCGTCGTCGTCGTCGTCGTCGTCGTCGTCGTCGCCGTCGTGGTCATCTCCTTTCTGCTCCGGCGCTGCATTTTTTTCTTCCTCGTCCATCGCTTCATCAGCACTATTATATTAAGCACAAAGTGCACAACCGATTTAGAATCCGAAGAAATATTTGTTTTCCAATGCAAAAAAAAATCTCCCCAAAAGTATATCCCAAAGAAAGTATAAAAACACAAATCAAGATATATCTAGATTTCATTATCATGCGAGAGCAATATATATATAGTTTCAGTTCAAAGTACAGAAATATACAGCACAAGCACATGTTGTTGCTGTGTTCGCGGCAGAACCGACGATAGCAACAACTACGCACACAAACTGTTAACGAGTTTCTGTTACTAGGCAAACCCAGTAATTTATATTTCAAATCGATGATCCTTTTCAGTATAAAATCGATGATCCTGTGTGTTGACCGAATCTCCATTAATTTCTAAGGGCCTAAAATGTGTTGCAGCAGCACGGTGTTTGCAACCATCCATGAAATAACAGTTTGTGAACTATGCACAGAAAAGCATTCACAATGTTTTCAATCGGAATAACAAACCCATGTCTCATAAGAGAGATAACGGAATATAATACTAAATAATTTATGGGTGCAAAAATATAAAAGCTACAAGCCCATACAAGCCTGCCGAAACGCGCGAATTTTTTTTAAATAATATATATTTTTTAATATTTTCTAGATCTATTACACGTTTTTAACATTTTACAAAAATAGTACTTTGTTGGCCTGGAGGAGGCCGATTGGGCTAGTCGGCCTGGACCAAACCGACTAAGTGTCGGCGCGTGAGACAGCTGAGGCCCGCGTTGGCCAATCGGCCTGGAGCAGGCCGACTGCCCAATCGGCCTGGGCCAAGCCGACTGCCCCTACTCTGCATGCATGTGTTGGCTATGCATGCTTGAACCAGTCGGCCTGCCCCAGGCCGATTAGCCGACGCAGCCCAGCGGCCCCACGCGCCGACGCCCAGTCGGCTTGCTCCAGGCCGATTGGCCCAATCGGCCTCCTTCAGACCGACAAAGTACTAATTTTGTAAAATCCAAAAAATGTGTAATAGATCTGAAAAATATTTAAAAAAGTGTATTATTTAAAAAAAATCGCCCGAAACGCCAAGTGTTCACTAGATTACCGGCCAACACCTGATATGTTTCTGACCATCAACAGAAATACGGGTGCCAACACTACAGGAAAACGATTTTTTACTGGGTATTAAAAATACACAGCAAAGGCCAAAATACACTCGGCAAACATTTGTCGTGTATTTACACTCGGTAAAGAGTTCACAGCATACACCCCGCCGGTAAACACGACTTTGCCGAGTGTTTAACTCCCAGATACTCGGCAAACATTTGCCGAGTGTCTATCAGCCGCACACTCGGTAAAATAATGCGTTCACGGCGCGTCTGCTGAAGACGGCGTCAAGCCTTTGCCGAGTGTTCCTGACAAACACACAGCATAGTGTTTGCCGAGTGCCTCCTAGGGTAATACACGGCATAGACTTACTCTTTGCCGAGTGTACTGCCTGACATACACGGCAAATTACGCACTATTTACCGAGTGTTTTTTCTGGGATACACGGCAAATACTTACTTTTTGCCGAGTGTACTACCTGACATACACGGCAAATTACGCACTCTTTACCGAATGTTTTTCCTGGGATACACGGCAAATACGTACTCTTTTCCGAGTGTCTCTTATGTTAATACACGGCATAGACTTATGCTTTGCCGAGTGTACTGCCTGACATACACGACAAATTACGCACTCTTTGCCAAGTGTTTTTCCTGGGATACACGGCAAAGTCCACAAGAATTTGGCAGGTTTATGCTGTTTTTTATTGTACCCTGCATTTCAAAACAAATCTGGACAAACATAATTCAAGTGCACTAGTAAATCAAACATATATCACAGCAGACATATATCACAGCAAGAATTCACATAATAGGTTCACAAGTGCACTAGTACATCAAACATGCATACAAAGTTCACAAGTTTAACAAACACTTGAATTCAAGTTCACATATCCATCAACACAACCAAGTGGCACACAATTCCTCTAGCATGTGGTACATATCTCCATCAACGGCGACCATGTTCCGCCACAACATAGGCTTCCTTGATGTAATCCTACAAAGTGCAAAACACACAAGCATGAGTAAAAATGATGCAATCTTACAAAGTTCAAACTAGGTATATATATATAGCTATATGGTAAGATGATTCTAACAAACATATTTACATGATACTAATAAGGTAAATTTAGCACTAGCATAATTGTAATTTATTATCTATGTAGCTATATGGTAAGAATATTGACATGATTCTAACAAGGTATAGTTTTGCACAAGCAAATTCAAATTTGTTATCTATGTAGCTATATGGACTTGGTATGTATATGGTAAGATGATTCTCCGAAGAATATTGACATTTGATTCTAACAAGGGTATATTTGGAACAACCATAAAACTTGGTATCTATGTAGCTATATGTTAATGACTTGGTATAATTTGACACAAGATGTATACAAACAAGAAATTGACGAAGAGTGTGGGAACTCACAAAGTTGCCTCCTAATGTTTGGGTTGTCCAGAGTCGGCATGGGCATGCTCGTAGTGGCAGGAGTCACAGGGCTTTCATCCTCCGGAGGGGTCGGCTTGTTGTTGGATCCGGCCGAAGGCATTCCCTATAAAACATGGTAAACGGTTATGAGACGGTAAACATGTGATAATAAGATGGACTACTGAATAGATGCAACACGGCTTACAAATTGGAAGTTCATCGAAGTCAAAGGAGGAAGAACAGGAGGAGCTGTGCCATTCGCAGAAGCTAAGAGCTGTAAATGCAATTTCAGAAGGTAAGTTTTACAAGTTAAATGGAGTTAGCCATCCAGTATTATGGAAAAAAACTCACATTAAATTGCGCATCATAGGCTTCGAACCTAGCATGCATTGCCCGTTGTTGCTCAACCCACATCTCCTGCATTTGGAGAACCTTTTGCTCAGCCTCCTCTCGCTTTCGGCGATCCTCCTCTAGTTGAGCCTACATAGTGTTATCACAATTTCATCATCATCGTTATAATGCAAACATATAGTCAATTATTGTATGATCAATGAAGAGGACCATACCTGCATCTTGCTATACATGACCTGTGAAGGTTGTGGGCGCGTCTCTATACGCGAGCCCTTCCCACTACCGTAGAGTTGCCTCTTAGATGGAATGGAGATCTCAGGGACGGAACCGTCAGCAACATATAATCGACCATTCTTCTTGCCGTCTCCTGCTAGCATAGCAACCTCAGGGTCGAAGGGCTCCGTGAGCGGGTTTGAGTTCTCGCCATGCGACTCCTTGTACTTCGTCTCGTATTTTCCAACCCTCAGCTCGGATCCTAGGGTCATCCACTTTGACTTCCCCTCCTCGGGTTTCTTCACCTCCCGGGTAGAACAGAAAGCCTGAAAGTGAGTGATGTCCTCGCCTGTGTCAAGTTTCTACAAGAGAAAGAATTAAGATAAATAAAATATACAATCACACATATAGAATAAAGTGGTGGGAATAAATAAATTACGGATTGGCTCACCCTTTTCTGGATGACTCCAGTGATGGTGAGGTTGCCTTGACGGTGTGTTCCTTCACCCAACATCTCACGCCGACGCATCGCATCCATGTGAGCTTCCACATAGTCCTTGGATACCCACCTGGCAACCATCAACTGAAAGCATGGGCCCTTGGAGGCAGTATACTGAGGAGGCACCTACATATACATGATATAAATTAATAGAGGAATGAAAGTAAACTGTAGTTATGTGTGAAGTCCAAAGAAGCAAATATGCCTACCTTCAAGTATTGCTCACGTGTTAGAAGCCTTTTTAGGGCGCGCTTCTTTGGCATTGCAATCTTCTTCTCGTGCCCATACCAATTGGTCACGCTGTTCACGCGCACATCATAGTGCATCTCGGGGATTAACTTCTTGGCTTTCTCGACCACCACCTTACATCCTTCTTCAAATGTACCCTTAGCCGGGGTAAAAAAATCCTGCAATGAAGCAAACCAAGAGAAGTCAAATTGTATTGCTCGATCAGAGTATATTGTTGACTAATAGTGTGAACGAAACTTACCCAAAACTCGTTGACCACACGTTCAGCGGATGAGCCATACTTGGAATCCTCCGCGCGTTTGTAATGATCCCATGTCCAAGCAGGCTCCCGGGAACCATCCAGCATCTTTACCAGCCTAGGAAAATATTCCCGAATAAGACATCCAATGATGCCACCATAGGCGCGTTTGGGCTTCTGGGGTCCTAACCACTCGAAGCTCCTACAAGATAGAAAGACAAGATCAATATGTTGAAAATGGAAAGACTAGATCAATATGTTGAAAAATGATAAGACAAGATCAATATGTTGAAAAATGGAAAGACAAGGTCAATATGTTGAAAAATAGAAAGATAAAATCAAAACGTTGAACAATGGCAAGACAATATCAATATGTTGCACAATTTAGAACCACTTACGTCTTTCCAGTAGGTTTAAGTTGGATGTGCTTAAGTGAATATGGCCTATTGGGGAGCTTTGACACCCCACGCAAGAACACTTTCTCCTTCGGCGGTGGAACGGAAGCAAGTTCTGACTTCCCCACAAACCGCTCCTGCAGAATCTCATCCCCACTCTCCTCTTCCTCCTCACCCTCCACCTCCTCCTCCTCCTGCTGCCCATCCTCATCCTCCTGATCCTCCTGCTGCCCATCCTCATCCTCATGTTGTTGCTCCTCCTCCTCCTGCTCCTCCTCATCCTCTTGATCCTCCTCAACGAAGCCACGTGAGGAGCCGACCCCATCGTGATTGGGGGCACGAACAAAGTTGGTCATATCCAGATCCTCCCCCTCGTCAGAATCAGCCTCGGGGATGCGACTAGAAAGGGCCACAGAACGTGCACCACGGCCCGTACGTCGCGCCTCCCGCCTCTCTCGTCCTCTAGTGGGTACATTCTTGACGCCAGGCTTAGTGGACCCGTACAACGTGCTCAATTTCAGCATGGTTCTCCCGCCTCTCCCACCTCTCCCGCCTCCTCCACCTCTCACACCTTTCCCACCTGGCATGATTCAATCACCTGCATTGACAAAAAAATCTTGATTAGTACACATGATACAATGAGATGAACCATATTAAAAGACAATGAGTAAAGCATAAAAAATTGTAAGCATATGCATCATAGAGTTATTACAAAATAGGCTAATTGTACAACCACGAGTACATAGGTTGCTAATTGTACAACAAGAGTTATTACAAAATAGGCTAATTTTACAATCACAGGGACATAGAGTTGTTGCTAAAAATAGGCTAAGTTCCGTATCCTGTGTCTTCAACATTGGGATCATATGTTGGATCATCATCATCATAGCAGTCACGTAGTTGCCACCATTCATCAATGAAGCCTGGAGGTGGACCTTTCGGATCAGTAAGGTCAAGCCCTTTGCGGAACCTCTCAAGTAATGCCAGGTCTTGTGGGTTCTCCACCACCTCAATTTCATCTTGTGAATTGTCTACTGACATGCCCTCATCTTGTTCCTCTGCGGCGGTGTCCATATCCTCATCAATCGACATTTCAATAGTGAATTCCCCTGGGAGGCCTTCTTCTTGGTAAAATTCTACCTCATAAGTCTTGGGATCTATGCGGTGGTAATCATCTTTGTTTGGGGGTGTATTTTACCATGCTTCGGCACCGCGAAGACAACATCCCATGCTTGTAGACGCTTCTTCGGGTTTTTGCATGGGTATGGGAGATAAAAAACTTGTGTGGCTTGATAAGCCAAAATATATACATCACCTCCCACATAAACCGAGTCTCGTGCAACTTCGACCCACCCAATATCAGGTATTCGTCTCACTTTGGCAGGGTCAAACCAATGGCATTTGAATAATACTGGTTGATGCTTGTAACCAGATCCATAGTCCATCTTATTATCACATGTTGGATTTGGATTTTTTTACCAGGGTCACATCTTATTATCCAGGGTCACATCTTATTAACCAATGTTGGATTTGGATTTTTTTTACCAGCGTATGCTTGCGATTTGGACTTGACCGTGTATTCTCGATCTAGGTCATTTTATTTTCTTTGCCGTGTATTCATGTCCAAGACACATGGCAAACACATGGTCCGTACCACCAAAACAGCCCGATATAAATACAATTTATTTACTCTCTTCCATCCATATTATTTGAATTGGATTTGTCAAAATTTAGATGAACCTATATATTAAATAGTGTCTATATTCTTCCAAATCTAGACAAATTTGAGTCAACTAATATAGGTCGGAGGGAGTATCAAACTGTAAGCATTCTTGTCATCAAAGTTTATGATATTTTTCAAGGGTATATATAGTAATCAATTTTTTTTATCAAGGGTACAATATCTAATACTCATGATTTTTTCATTTTTCATTTTTCATTTTTCATTTTTCCTGCCGAATCGGCATGACGTGGGTCCGATTTAAACTACGGGTAGAGCGCATGTATGCGAGGGAGGACACATGCAAGCACCCGGAGACTAGTAGGTTTTGTATGTTTCAACATAGCACGGCACTTTCATGCATGTTCTAGGGCCACATGTAGGTGTTTGAGGTATTCTGATGCCCTGGAACGCGTCTTGCTACGGAACCCTGATCTGCGGGCCTCGAATCGTCTACCCCCTAGACATTCTTCTGATGGGGTAGCCCGGCATAGCTCTCTCTTGTTTTGTGTTTGTTTAGGTCATAGGATGATGTTAAACCATGTTGGTTCACAAGGTGAGGCAGTATCCTACCCGGTTTCACCAGAACAGGGAGTTTTCCCTTTTTATAAGTCCAGAAACTTCACTTCTAGGTTAGAGCGCATGCATGTGAGGGGGACACATGCAATCACCCGAAGACTAGTAGGGTTTGTATGTTTCAACATAATACCATACTTTCATGCATGTGCTAGGGCCACATGCAGGCCCTTGAGGTATTCTGATGCCCCGGAGCACGGTTTGTTGTGGAACCCTGATGTGCGGGCCTCGGATCGTCTCCCCCTAGACATTCCTCTAATGGTTAGCCCGGCATAGCTCTCTCTTGTTTTGTGTTTGTTTAGGTCATAGGATGACGTAAAACCATGTTGGTTCACAAGGTGGGCCACTATCCTACCCGGTTTCACCGTAACGGGGAGTTTCCCCTTTATACAAGTCTAAAACCTTCGCTTCTAGGTTAGAGCGCATGCATGCGATGGGGGACAAATGCAAGCACCCGGAGACTAGTAGGTTTTGTATGTTTCAACATAACACCATACTTTCATGCATGTGCTAGGGCCACATGCAGGTCCTTGAGGTATATCGATGCCCCAGAGCGCGGTTTGTTGCGGAACCCTGATGTACGGGCCTCGGATCGTCTACCCCCCTAGACATTCTTCTGATGGGGTAGCCCGGCATAGCTCTCTCTTGTTTTGTGTTTGTTTAGGTCATAGGATGATGTGAAACCATGTTGGTTCACAAGGTGAGGCACTATCCTACCCGGTTTCACCGGAACAGGGAGTTTTCCCTTTTCATAAGTCCAGAACCTTCACTTCTAGGTTTGAGCGCATGCATGCGAGGGGGACACATGCAATCACCCGAAGACTAGTAGGGTTTGTATGTTTCAACATAATACCATACTTTCATGCATGTACTAGGGCCACATGCAGGCCCTTGAGGTATTATGATGCCCCGGAGCGCGGTTTGCTGCGGAACCCTGATGTGCGGGCCTCGGATCGTCTCCCCTAGACATTCTTCTAATGGGTAGCCCGGCATAGCTCTCTCTTGTTTTGTGTTTGTTTAGGTCACAGGATGACGTAAAACCATGTTGGTTCACAAGGTGGGCCACTATCCTACCCGGTTTCACCGGAACAGGGAGTTTCCCCTTTATACAAGTCTAAAACCTTCGCTTCTAGGTTAGAGCGCATGCATGCGAGGGGGGACACATGCAAGCACCCGGATACTTGTAGGTTTTGTATGTTTCAACATAACACCATACTTTCATGCATGTGCTAGGACCACATGCAGGTCCTTGAGGTATTCCGATGCCCCGGAGCGCGGTTTGTTGCGGAACCCTGATGTGTGGGCCTCGGATCGTCTACCCCCCTAGACATTCTTCTGATGGGGGTAACCCGGCATAGATCCCTCTTGTTTTGTGTTTGTTTAGGTCATAGGATGACGTAAAAAAATGTTGGTTCACAAGGTGGGGCACTATCCTACCCGGTTTCACAGGAACGGGGAGTTTCCCCTTTATACATGTCTAGAACCTTCGCTTCTAGGTTAGAGCGCATGCATACGAGGGGAGACACATGCAAGCACCCTGAGACTAGTAGGTTTTGTATGTTTCAACATAGCACCACACTTTCATTCATGTGCTAGGACCACATGCAGGTCCTTGAGGTATTCCGATGCTCTGGAGCGCGGTTTGCTATGGAACCCTGATCTGCGGGCCTCGGATCTTCTACCCCCTAGACATTCTTCTGATGGAGGTAGCCCGGCATAGCTCTGTCTTGTTTTGTGTTTGTTTAGGTCATAGGATGATGTGAAACCATGTTGGTTCACAAGGTGGGGCAGTATCCTACCCGGTTTCAGCGGAACGGGGAGTTTCCCCTTTATACAAGTCTAGAACCTTCGCTTATAGGTTAGAGCGCATGCTTGCGAGGGGGACACATGCAAGCACCCGAAGACTAGTAGGTTTTGTATGTTTCAACATAACACCATAATTTCATGCATGTGCTAGGGCCACATGCAGGTCCTTGAGGTATTCTGATGCCCCGGAGCGCGGTTTGCTGCGGAACCCTAATGTGCGGGCCTCAGATCGTCTCTCCCTAGACATTCTTCTGATGGGGGTAGCCCGACATAGCTCTCTCTTGTTTTGTGTTTGTTTAGGTCATAGGATGACGTAAAACCATGTTGGTTCACAAGGTAGGGCAGTATCCTACCCGGTTTCACCGGAACGGGGAGTTTCCCCTTTATACAAGTCTAAAACCTTCACTTCTAGGTTAAAGCGCATGCATGCGAGGGGGGACACATGCAAGCACCCGGAGACTAGTAGGTTTTGTATGTTTCAACATAGCACCACAGTTTCATGCATGTTTTAGGGCCACATGTAGGTCCTTGAGGTGTTCCGATGCCCCGGAGCGCGGTTTGCTGCGGAACCCTAATCTGCGGGCCTCGGATCGTCTACCCCCTAGACATTCTTCTGATGGGGTAGCCCGGCATAGATCTCTCTTGTTTTGGGTTTGTTTAGGTCATAGGATAATGTGAAACCATGTTGGTTCACAAGGTGGGGCAGTATCCTACTCGGTTTCACCGGAACGGAGATTTTCCCCTTTATACAAGTCCAGAACCTTCGCTTCTAGGTTAGAGCACATGCATGCGAGGGGGGACACATTTAAGCACCAGAAGACTAGTAGGTTTTGTATATTTCAACATAA
The DNA here is from genome assembly GCA_916181665.1 of Avena sativa. Classification (NCBI taxonomy): domain Eukaryota; kingdom Viridiplantae; phylum Streptophyta; class Magnoliopsida; order Poales; family Poaceae; genus Avena; species Avena sativa. Next base: position 384,722,467 of record OV702297.1, on the reverse strand, counting down.
CACCATACTTTCATGCATGTGCTAGGGCCACATGTAGGTCCTTGAGGTATTCCGATGCCCCTGAGCGTGGTTTGCTGTGGAACCCTAATGTGCAGGCCTCAGATCGTCTCCCCCTAGACATTCTTCTGATGGGGGTAGCCTGACATAGCTCTCTCTTGTTTTGTGTTTGTTTGGGTCATAGGATGACGTAAAACCATGTTGATTCACAAGGTTGGGCACTATCCTACCCGATTTCACCGAAACGGAGAGTTTCCCCTTTATACAAGTCTAGAACCTTCGCTTCTAGGTTAGAGCGCATGCATGCGAGGGGAGACACATGCAAGCACCCGGAGACTAGTAGGTTTTGTACGTTTCAACATAGCACCACACTTTCATGCATGTGCTAGGACCACATGTAGGTCCTTGAGGTATTCCGATGCTCTGGAGCGCGGTTTGCTATGGAACCATGATCTACGGGCCTCAGATCGTCTACCCCCTAGAAATTCTTCTGATGGGGGTAGCCCGCCATAGCTCTCTCTTTTTTTGTGTTTGTTTAGGTCATAGGATGATGTGAAACCATGTTGGTTCACAAGGTGGGGTAGTATCCTTCCCGGCTTCACCGGAACGGGGAGTTTCCCCTTTATACAAGTCCAGAACCTTCACCTCTAGGTTAGAGCGCATGCATGCGAGTGGGACACATGCAAGCACCCGAAGACTAGTAGGCTTTGTATGTTTCAACATAACACCATAATTTCATGTATGTGCTAGGGCCAGATGCAGGTCCTTAAGGTATTCCGATACCCCGGAGCGCGGTTTGCTGCGGAACCCTGATGTGCGGGCCTCTGATCGTCTCCCCCTAGACATTCTTCTGATGGGGGTAGCCCGGCATAGCTCTATCTTGTTTTGTGTTTGTTTAGGTCATAGGATGATGTGAAACCATGTTGGTTCACAAGGTGGGGCAGTATCCTACTCGGTTTCACCGGAGCAGGGAGTTTCCCCTTTATACAAGTCCAGAACCTTCACTTCTAGGTTAGAGCACATGCATGCGAGGGGGGACACTTTTAAGCACCAGAAGACTAGTAGGTTTTGTATGTTTTAACATAAAACCATACTTTTATGCATGTGCTAGGTCCACATGCAGGTCCTTGAAGTATTTCGATGCCCCGGAGCGCGGTTTGTTGCGGAACCCTGATGTGCGGGCCTCGGATCGTCTCCCCATAGACATTCTTCTGATGGAGGTAGCCCGGCATAGCTCTCTCTTGTTTTGTGTTTGTTTAGGTCATAGGATGACGTAAAACTATGTTGGTTCACAAGGTTGGGCACTATCCTACCCGGTTTCACCAGAACGGGGAGTTTCCCCTTTATACAAGTCTAAAACCTTTGCTTCTAGGTTAGAGTGCATGTATGCGAGGGGGGACACATGCAAGCACCCGGAGACTAGTAAGTTTTGTATGTTTCAACATAGCACCACACTTTCATGCATGTTCTAGGGCCACATGTAGGTCCTTGAGGTATTCTGATGCCCTGGAGCGCGGTTTGCTACGGAACCCTGATTTGCGGGCCTCGAATCGTCTACCCCCCTAGACATTCTTCTGATGGGGGTAGCCCGGCATAGCTCTCTCTTGTTTTGTGTTTGTTTAGGTCATAGGATGATATGAAACCATGTTGGTTCACAAGGTAGGGCAGTATCCTACCCGGTTTCACCGGAACGGGGAGTTTCCCCTTTATACAAGTCCAGAACCTTTGCTTCTAGGTTAGAGCGCATGCATGCTTGGGGGACACATGCAAGCACCCGAAGACTAGTAGGTTTTGTATGTTTCAACATAACACCATACTTTCATGCATGTGCTAGGGCCACATGCAGTTCCTTGAGGTGTTCCGATGCCCCGGAGCGCGGTTTGCTGCGGAACCCTGATATGCTGACCTAGTTTGAAACGGGCATAAGAAATTCTAAAACGGTCCGAACAATATGAAAAGTTGTGTGGAGTCATTTTATGTGACATAGTTACAAAGGAAAAATATCAAACCATGTGAAACCTTCAAGTTTAGTGGGGCTTGAGCCTAGCTAATTTCAACATAGACCCACCTCGGCCCTAATCCTATTTTCCTACTATTTTACCGTGTATCTTATGTAAACACTCGGTAAAAACTAAGACACACAGCAAATTACGTGTTTACCGAGTGTTTTAGACTAACACACAACAAAGTTTTAACATACACAACATAGGGACGTTTCAAACACTAAGTTTTTTGGCGCGCGCGGGAGAAGAAATTTGGCGTGAACTATTACTGTGTGTACTTTTGAGGACACTCGGTAAACCGTAACGCCGTAAGCTGTGCCGTCAACCACGGGCGGGTAGGACGCGTGGCAGGACGGTTTGCCGTGTATCCATCTTTTGCCGAGTGTTTTGAAGGTTATTACCGTGTATGTGTGTTTACCGAGTGTTTTCCCGGTGCATACATGGCAAAGAGGTAACTTTGCTGTGAGTTACCTGTTTGTCGGGTGTCATGCGTACGATACACGGCAAATAGCTGTTTGTCGAGTGTCCGGGATATAAACACTCGGCAAAGTAAAAAATACCCAACAAAATCTCGATTTCCGGTAGTGCAAGTACGAAATCTACTACTTACTAGCATAGTTCAAGGGATAGATCAACAGTCGATCAACAATCCATGCAAGAAATAGATCCATGTAGAAAGCAACTAGGACGCACGCCCGATCTATATCAGGTTCTCTTTTCTTTTTGTATGTGGTTAGCAGACGTGTACCTGAATTCCTCTATCAGGTTAGAGGTCACCACCTCAGTCTTGTCCAAAGCTTCCTTCTCCGCGTCCATATTCACCTGGCAAGACTCGACGCCCATGCAAAGTTAAACCCCAAGTCGACAGATCGACCAAAAAAATGGATGGATCTGGAGTTTCTTGGGGTGCGTGTTTGTGTACCTTGGCCGTAGATTCATCTGGGTGAAGATGGCTTTCCATGTCCTCCTGGAGCGTTGTCTTCCCTTCGGGACTAGCGCCTTCCATCAGCAGCAGCGACGCCGCCACTTCGTCTTCAGCGGGCTGTGTAGACGAGGGTTTGTCTTGCTTGGTGGCCGGCGGCGTGGGAGGGTAGGGCGGGTCCATTTCCGTTCGCTCGTCGTTGCGGTGGTGCGATGAGACGCGAGAAGAGAAAGAGCGAGACGGGGGGAGAGGTGTAGTGTATGGGACGCCTCCTAAAAGGTGGGTGTTTATACGGGGTGCTGACAGGCTGGGAGAAGGTTGTCTCCTATGGGGTAGGTATATACGGGGGTGGTGACATATTAACCATTACACTATAATGTTAGACATATTTGTTTTTTTACATTCCATACAATTTCTTGAGTAAACAACAATAAATAAGTAATAATAACCTTGAATTCAAATAAAAATAAAATAAATTTTATGTATTTTGCTTTTTTTATTTAAATTTGAATAATTCATATCTACAAATCCGTAAATCACAATTCGACAAATAATATATCCAAATCGATCAGAAAAATGAGAGGAATCCAAATATGACACCCCTATCATCTATTTAATTATATATCATAAATTTTAAATATTATACTAACTGAAACTGTGTCAAGATTCATGAAACACTCTGTTTTTGGCACTCGAAAAATAAAAATTGACTTTTTGGTGCGACGAAAAGGAAAACTTACTCCTGCAACATTGTTCGCCATCCCATGATACACACGAATGCATAACATGGGCACATTAGCGCAAACTATATCACGATTCTAGCAATAGCATTGGTCATTTGACCTGAAATCCAGAAAACCTCGATTGAGATAGGTCATTTTGTGAAGGTTTTTTGATACACGATCAATATATCAAGTTTTATATTTTTCCATACAACTATGTCACATAATCTGACACCACGCGAAGGTTTTGCATTGTTTCGATCGTTTTTGAATTTTTTATGCCCGTTTCAAACTATCGTCAAACTTTCTAAATCGAGGGGCATGAAAATTCTTAGCTCGGGGCTGAGCCTCACTAAACTTGCATTAGATATCTGATGAAATAGCATATTCTGAACCTAAAAATGATTTTTGCAAAAAATCATGAGCATCATATCATGTACATGTAGTTCAAATCTAACTCATTTCCTACTGATTCGACAGGAATTTGTCTTTTTCACGAGGGGTGGATGAAAAGGTTTGAGATATCCCGGTTGGGAAATTGTCCATTCAATATGGTCTAGTATTTTTAAAAATTGTGGTATTATCATTTTGAAACTTTCATTTGGTGGTTGCTTCACAAAAATCCCCGTTTTTTTGCACTCGGAAAATGAAAAATGGCTTTTCGGTGCGACGAAAAGGAAAACTTCCTCCTGCAACATTGTTCGTCATCCCATGATACACATGCGTGCATAATATGGGCACATTATCGCAAACTATACCATGATTCTTGGAATAACATTGGTCATTTGACCTGAAATCCAGAAAACCTCGATTGAGATAGGTCATTTTGTGAAGGTTTTTTTGAGACACAATCAATATACCAAGTTTGGTATTTTTCCATGCAACTATGTCAGATAATATGACACCACGCGAAGGTTTTGTATTGTTTCGATCGTTTTTTAATTTTTTATGCCCATTTCAAACTATCATCAAACTTCCTAAATCGAGGGGCATGATGATTCTTAGCTCGGGGACGAGTCTCACTAAACTTTCATTAGATCTCTGATGAAATAGCATATTGTGAACCTAAAAATGATTTTTACAAAAAATCATGAGCAATATATCATGTACCTCTAGTTCAAATCTAACTCATTTCCTACCGATTCAGCAGGAATTTGTCTTTTTCACGAGAGGTGAACAGAAAGGTTTGAGATTCCTAGGTTGGGAAATTGTCCATTCAATATGGTCTAGTATTTTTTAAAAATGTGGTATTATCATTTTGAAACTTTCCTTTGGTGGTTGCTTCACAAAAACACCCCGTTTTTTGCACTCGGAAAATGAAAAATGGCTTTTTGGTGCGACGAAAAGGAAAACTTCCTCCTGCAACATTGTTCACCATCCCATGATACACATGCATGCACAATATGGACACATTATCGCAAACTATATCGCGATTCTAGTAATAACATTGGTCATTTGACCTGAAATTCAGAAAACCTCGATTGAGATAGGCCATTTTGTGAAGGTTTTTTTAAGACTCAATGAATATACCAAGTCTGGTATTTTTCCATGGAACTATGTCATATAATATGACACCATGCGAAGGTTTTGCATTGTTTTGATCGTTTTTTAATTTTTATGCCCATTTCAAACTATCATCAAACTTTCTAAATCAAGGGGCATGATGATTCTTAGCTCGGGGACGAGTCTCACTAAACTTGCATTAGATCTCTGATAAAATAGCATATTGTGAACCTAAAAATGATTTTTACAAAAAATCATGAGCAATATATCATGTACCTGTAGTTCAAATCTAACTCATTTCCTGCCGATTCAGCAGGAATTTGTCTTTTTCACGAGAGGTGAACGGAAAGGTTTGTGATTCCTAGGTTGGGAAATTGTCCATTCAATGTGGTCTAGTATTTTTGAAAAATATGGTATTATCATTTTGAAACTTTCTTTTGCTGATTGCTTCACAAAACACCCCGTTTTTTGCACTTAGAAAATAAAACCTACGCCGACCGCTTTGCCGTCGGCGTAGACTTGACGCCGTTGCTCTGCCGTTAGCCCAATGGGCTATGCCGACGGTCATGTTTACGCCGACAGCAGCCGTCGGCCTATTTATTCTACGCCAACGGCAAAACTAGGCCGACGTCCCGTCAAGCTATGCCGACGGCCCCGACATTTTGCCGTCGGCCTATTTAGTTATTCCCGTAGTGGCGGCGTGGGAGGTTAGGGAGGATCCATTTCTGTTCGCTCGTTGCGGTGGTGCGATGAGACGCGAGAAGAGAAAGAACGAGAGGGGGGAGAGGTGTAGTGTATGGGACGCCTCCTAAAAGGTGGGTGTATATACGGGGTGCTGACAGGCTGGGAGAAGGTTGCCTCCTATGGGGTAGGTATATACGGGGGTGGTGACAGTTTGAGAAAGTGAGTTGGCTGCGTATAGGCAGGCGTCCAGCAATTTATCGGTCATCATGTCATAAATGCTGTGGATTGGCTTGCATTTCTTGCCAAATTTGCAACGCAATTCAAACTTTGGGTCACTTTTTAGACAAGTACCCACCAAAGGATAAGAAAATTAACATGGAAATTTCTTGATGCATGCTTATAGAAAGCCCAACAATTTGAATTTCAGTAGTGCCACTACGAGAGTATACTAGGACACTCGAGGGTTCTCAAAAAAAAATTAGGACACTCGAGGAAATCCCACCCCAATGTCACCCTTCTTCTAGCGACACGTGGGGAGCCCTACCACTAGAGGAAAAAGGGCTATCCGTTCGCGACCCCTCAGAGCATTAGTCCCGGTTGCGCCACCAACCGGGACTAATGCTGGCACGCGTCCCGGTTGGAGCGGGCACGGGGCCAGGGGGCATGCGTCCCGGTTGGAGCCACCAACCGGGACTAAAGGTTTGGCCACAGCCACGTGGCATGGCACGCACCTTTAGTCCCGGTTGCTGGCTCCGACCGGGACTAAAGACCCCCTGCCCACTATAAATGCAACGCCCCAGCCCCCTCTGCCTCCACTCTGTTTTTTCGAATGGTGGAAGGTGTGAGGGGGTGTGCTAGTTTTTTCTCATGCATGCATTGAAGGTGTTTGTTGAAATGTTTGAGTGAATAATCCCGTTGAAATTCTCATAGAACAAAAATATAGAAGGTGTCCGAGACGCACTTGAGCTTTCTCCTATTTATTTCCCTCGATCGAGGTTAGCAATCTTATCTTTTCTAGGTCATTGATACAATTCATGTGTCGGTGTGAATTGGTTATTTCACCATTTATGATGTCCTATTTTTTGATAAACTTACTTATATGATGCAGATGAACGGTCGGGAATGGATGTACCGTGACCGGCGGGTAGCCGGGTATATCAAAGGCGTGGATAAATTTATCGATGTGGCTACGGCAAACAAAGAGAATGGATTTATACGTTGTCCATGTGTTCAATGTCGGAACAACAAGGAGTACTCTTCCTCGAAAATCATTCGCGACCACCTGATTATGAAAGGTTTCATGCCCAACTATAATTGCTGGACCAAGCACGGGGAAAGAGGGGTTATGATGGAAGACGGTGAAGAAGAAGATGATGATAACAACTATCATCATATATTTCCTGAATACAGTGATACTGTAATGGAAGACAATAGAGAGGAAAGAGGTGAAGAACGGGCATCAGATGAGCCGGCTGATGAACTTGGTAGGGTCATTTCTGATGCAAAGCAAGACTGTGAAATAGAAAATGAGAAGTTGAAGTTAGAGGGCATGTTAGAAGATCACAAGAAATTGTTGTACCCAAATTGTGAAGATGGCAGCACAAAGCTTGGTACCACACTGGAATTGTTGCGATGGAAGGCAGAGTGTGGTCTAACTGACTCCTCATTTGAAAAGATGCTGAAAATAATGAAGCCGAAGTTTCCAAAACATAACGAACTTCCCGAGAGTACCTACAAAGCAAAGAAGACTCTTTGTCCTCTGGGATTAGATGTGCAAAAGATACATGCATGCATTAATGACTGCATCCTCTACCGCGGTAAGGAGTATGAGAATTTAGATAAATGGGCGGTATGCAACGCGTTGCGGTATAAGATCAGACGAGATGACCCTGGTGATGTTGAGGGAGAGCCCCTCCGGAAGAGGGTTCCTGCTAAGGTTATGTGGTATGCTCCTATAATACCAAGGTTGAAGCGCATGTTCAGAAACAAAGAGCATGCCAGGTTGTTGCGATGGCACAAAGAAGACCGTAAGAAAGACGGGAAGTTGAGACACCCTGCTGATGGGTCACAGTGGAGAAAAATCGAGAGAGACTTCCCAGACTTTGCAGGTGACGCAAGGAACTTATGGTTTGGTCTAAGTACGGATGGCATGAATCCTTTTGGGGAGCAGAGCTGCAGTCACAGCACCTGGCCCGTGACTCTATGTATCTACAACCTGCCTCCTTGGTTGTGCATGAAGCGTAAGTTCATTATGATGCCAGTGCTCATCCAAGGCCCGAAGCAACCGGGCAACGACATTGATGTGTACCTTAGGCCATTAGTTGAAGAACTCTTATAGTTGTGGGGCAAACCAGGTGTACGTGCGTGGGATGAGAACAAACAGGAGCCATTTAATCTACGAGGGTTGTTATTCGTAACCATCAATGATTGGCCTGCTCTTAGTAACCTTTCAGGACAGACAAACAAGGGATATAAGGCATGCACCCACTGTTTAGATAAGACCGAAGGTACATATTTGCATAAATGCAAGAAGGTTGTGTACCTGGCGAATCGACGATTTCTTCCAACCAATCATCTCGTAAGAAAGAAAGGCAAGCATTTCAAAGGTGAGGCAGATCACCGGAAGAAGCCTGAACTCCCTGCTGGTGATGATGTATTTGGTATGGTCAAGGACACAGAAGTAATCTTTGGAAAGGGTCCCGGCGGTCAATCAGTTCCGAACGACATCGCTACAGGACACGCACCCATGTGGAAGAAGAAATCTATATTTTGGGAGCTGCCATATTGGAAAGTCCTGCGTGTCCGCTCTTCAATCGACGTGATGCACGTGACGAAGAATCTCTGCGTGAACCTGCTAGGATTCCTAGGCGTGTATGGGAAGACAAAAGATACACCTGAAGCACGGGAGGACCATCAAATTATGAAAGACCCAAAGAACATGCATACAGATAACAAGACGGATAAAGGGCGTCACTTAAGTCGTGCCAGCTATGCTCTTACCAAAGCAGAGAAGGAAATCTTTTTTGAAGTCCTTTACAGTATCAAGGTGCCATCGGGCTTCTCATCTAATATAAAGGGGATAATAAATATGGCAGAGAAAAAGTTCCAAAACCTGAAGTCTCATGACTGTCACGTGATTATGACGCAGTTGCTTCCGATTGCATTGAGGGGGCTTCTACCGAAAAATGTTCGAGTACCCATTGTGAAGCTGTGTGCATTCCTCAATGCAATATCTCAGAAGGTAATCAATCCAGATATTCTGCCAAGGTTACAGAAGGATGTGGTACAATGTCTTGTTAGTTTTGAATTGGTGTTCCCACCATCCTTCTTCAATATTATGACGCATCTCCTGGTTCATCTAGTGGAAGAGATTGCCATTCTCGGTCCGGTATTTCTGCATAATATGTTCCCCTTTGAGAGGTTCATGGGAGTCTTAAAGAAATATGTTCATAACCGTGCTAGACCAGAAGGAAGCATCTCCAAGGGATATGGAACAGAGGAGGTCATTGAGTTTTGTGTTGACTTTATTCCTGACCTTAAGCCGATTGGTGTTTCTGACTCGCGGCATGAGGGAAGACTAAGTGGAAAAGGCACGCTGGGAGAGAAAGCAATGATATGTAGGGACGGGGATTCTTTCACTAAAGCACACTACACAGTTCTATATAATTCCACCTTGGTAGCTACGTATATCGAGGAACACAAGAATATTGTACGCTCCAAAAACCCGGGGAAGCCTGAATCATGGATTACAGATGAACACATGAAGTCTTTCGGTGGTTGGATGCGGACACATCTCTTGAATGACACCACTGTTGGAGATCAGCTATACTTGTTGGCCACGTCACCATCTTCTACTGTATTGAATTTCCAAGGGTACGAAATAAATGGGAATACATTCTACACGATCGCCCAAGATAAAAAGAGCACCAACCAAAATAGTGGTGTCCGCTTTGATGCAATAGATGAGAATGGACAAAAGGACACATATTATGGTTACATAGATGAGATATGGGAACTAGACTATGGAGTCTCTTTTAAGGTCCCTTTGTTTCGCTGCAAATGGGTCAACCTGAATGGAGAAGGGGTAAAGATAGACCAGTTGTACGGAATGACAATAGTGGATCTCAACAATCTTGGTTATAGAGATGAACCATTCGTCCTAGCCAATGATGTGTCTCAGGTTTTCTATGTGAAGGACATGTCCTCCAGACCGAAAAAAAGAAAAAATATGCAAACGAATACATCATATGATGAGCCAAAGCGTCACATAGTTCTTTCAGGGAAAAGAAACATCGTGGGAATCGAGGACAAGACAGACATGTCAGAAGATTATAATAAGTTTGATGAAATTCCGCCCTTCACAGTGAAAACTGACCCAAGCATTCCGTTAAGTAAAGAAGATGCTCCATGGTTACGTCTGAAGCGGTCATAAGGAATGACATATGCCAAGAAGTTCATGCTCATATTATGTAACTCTAGTTCATGCCTTTCGCGGTTTGTGGCTTGACCGAAGGATATCTTTCGCGGTTTGTGGCCTTTAGTCCCGGTTTTGTAGTCTCAGTTTTTAATATTAATTTCACATATTAGGGAGTGCCTCTATGACCAGTTTCTCGGAGATGCCAGAGGACTGGGCTCCGTCGGCATCTCCCTGAAACTGGCCGTAGTGGTGTCCCTGCTCTCGAAAACCATCTTGCAGCTTGTAACTTCACTAACTAGATCAATACACCTCGGAGCTAACTAATTTCACATATTAGGGAGTGCCTCTATGAACAGTTTCTCGGAGATGCCGGAGGACTGGGCTCCGTCGGCATCTCCCTGAAACTGGCCGCAGTGGTGTCCCTGCTCTCGAAAACCATCTTGCAGCTTGTAACTTCACTAACTAGATCAATACGCCTCGGAGCTAACTAATTTCACATATTAGGGAGTGCCTCTATGACCAGTTTCTCGGAGATGCCGGAGGACTGGGCTCCGTCGGCATCTCCCTGAAACTGGCCGCAGTGGTGTCCCTGCTCTCGAAAACCATCTTGGAGATGCCTCAAACTGGCTGGAGGACTGGACTCACAAGGATGCATATTTATAGTACAAGCAGCTCGGCATAATGTCGACACTCACGACATAATGTAGACACTCACCCCTATTATTAGTGCTGACTCATCTTTAGTCCCGGTTGGTGTCTCCAACCGGGACTAAAGGTTCATCTTTAGTCCTGGTTGGTGACACCATCCGGGACAAGGTACAAGACGCACGACATAATGTCGACACTCACCCCTATTATTAGTGTTGCCTGGCCCACTCTGCCGCAATCCCTTCAGTCGCGGTTGGTTTCTCCAACCGGGACTAAATATGAAACCTCTCTTTATATAGGCATTTCCCTCTATTTATTAGGTAACACTCAAGACATTTAATAATATTAAAAACCGGGACAAACCGGGACTAGCTAACACTCAGGACTAAAGCCGCCCCCTTTAGTCATAATCATGCCTAGTCCTATAGTACGCAGCTTCAGGGTCTTCATCGTCGTCGTCATCATCATCGTCATCGTCACTTGCCACTCCGGGGATCCTCAGCCCATCCATGGCATATACCAGGGGCCATTCCAGCCTCGGATTCACGGCGGGTGGGAGAGGGGTCTCCTGGAAGACGATGCCGCTACCGCCGGGACAGTGTGGGGCCTGTGGCGGGTGGACTCGTGGGCACCGTAGGCGAGGATGGTCTCCCCCGGCGATGTAGCGCATCACTCCGATGATAGTACGGTTCGCCCACCACAGACGACGGCCGGCTTCGTTGTGGTTCACCGGTGGCGGGCCATCACCCTCGTACCTGGCGAGCTCCCTTTCCCGCCTATTAGCGAAGAAGGCATTCCAGGTGTCGTAGTTGTCGGGATCCCACTGGGGATCCATCAACTGCTCCGGCGTGAGCTCGTGGTAGAAGTGGTTTGTGATGGCCGCCTGGCGTGCGGAACCTTGAGGGACAGGAGGGACAGGAACCCCTCCAGCGCTCAGCATCCAACCGGCGGGCGGCCGGTAGCCCGGCGGACAAGGGTAGTTGGAGGCGCACAGCGCCTCGGTCTCCTCGAGGGTCAGAATGGCCCAGTAGGCGTTGTCCATTGTTCTAAGAGAGGAAGGTGCGGATGTGTGGATAGCCATGACACGATCACCCTAAATATAGAGGGAAAGGGTGGGAAAACTTGGCGTGAAGCTTTGGGAAATGGCGGGAAATATCTTTAGTCCCGGTTAGTGACTACATCCGGGACTAAAAGCTCTAGTAGAAAGGAAAGGGCGGGAAAACTTGGCGGGAAGAGGTGGGAAATGGCGGAAAATATTTTTAGTCCCGGTTTGTGACTACATCCGGGACTAAATGTCTGCCGAACAATGAAAATCCTTCGCGTGGTAGTCCATAGTTAGAAATTCAGATAATTCAAAACGGGCATAATAAATTCAAAAAAATCCGAACAATGAAAATCCTTCGCGTGGTGTCATATTTTGTTACATAGTTGAAAGGAAAAATACCAGACTTGGTATATTGATCATGTTTCGAAAAAACCTTCACAAAATGACCTATCATGTTCGAGGTTTCATGGCTTTCGGTCCAAATGACCGATGTTATGTGCTGAATCACGGCATAGTTTGTGATGTTGTGCCCATATTATGCATGTGTGTGGACATTGGTATGGAGAACAATGTTGCAGGAGGAAGTTTTCCTTTTTGTCGTACGGAAAAGCCCTTTTCCATTTTCCGAGCGCAAAAAAGGGTCGTTTTGTGAAGTAACCACCAAAATGCCATTTCAGAATGCTACCGTCCCATTTTCCTAAAATACTAGACCACCTTACATGGACTATCTCCCAACCGGTACATCTCAAACCTTTTCGTCCATCCCGGGTAAAAAGGACAAATGTCTGCCGAATCGGTAGGAAGTGGGTCCGGTTTGTACTACAGGTACATGATCTATCGCCCGTGATTTTTTGAAAAAATCATTTTTAGACTCGCAATATGTGGTTTCTTCACATATTCAATGCAAGTTCTAACGATGCTCGTCCCCTATCTTCATGCACACCGGTTCGACCATAGTTAGAAATTCAGATAATTCAAAACGGGCATAATAAATTCAAAAAAAATCCGAACAATGAAAATCCTTCGCGTGGTGTCATATTTTGTTACATAGTTGAAAGGAAAAATACCAGACTTGGTATATTGATCATGTTTCGAAAAAACCTTCACAAAATGACCTATCATGTTCGAGGTTTCATGGCTTTCGGTCCAAATGACCGATGTTATCTGCTGAATCACGGAATAGCTTGTGATGTTGTGCCCATATTATGCATGTGTGTGGACATTGGTATGGAGAACAATGTTGCAGGAGGAAGTTTTCCTTTTTGTCGCACGGAAAAGCCCTTTTCCATTTTCCGAGCGTAAAAAACGGGTCATTTTGTGAAGTAACCACCAAAATGCCGTTTCAGAATGCTACCGTCCCATTTTCCTAAAATACTAGACCACCTTACATGGACTATCTCCCAACCGGTACATCTCAAACCTTTTCGTCCATCCCGGGTAAAAAGGACAAATGTCTGCCGAATCGGTAGGAAGTGGGTCTGGTTTGTACTACAGGTACATGATCTATCGCCCGTGATTTTTTGAAAAAATCATTTTTAGACTCGCAATATGTGGTTTCTTCAGTGATCCAATGCAAGTTCTAACGATGCTCGTCCCCTATCTTCATGCACACCGGTTCGACCATAGTTAGAAATTCAGATAATTCAAAACGGGCATAATAAATTCAAAAAAAATCCGAACAATGAAAATCCTTCACGTGGTGTCATATTTTGTTACATAGTTGAAAGGAAAAATACCAGACTTGGTATATTGATCATGTTTCGAAAAAACCTTCACAAAATGACCTATCATGTTCGAGGTTTCATGGCTTTCGGTCCAAATGACCGATGTTATGTGCTGAATCACGGCATAGCTTGTGATGTTGTGCCATATTATGCATGTGTGTGGACATTGGTATGGAGAACAATGTTGCAGGAGGAAGTTTTCCTTTTTGTCGCACGGAAAAGCCCTTTTCCATTTTCCGAGCGCAAAAAACGGGTCGTTTTATGAAGTAACCACCAAAATGCCGTTTCAGAATGCTACCGTCCTATTTTCCTAAAATACTAGACCACCTTACATGGACTATCTCCCAACCGGTACATCTCAAACCTTTTCGTCTATCCCGGGTAAAAAGGATAAATGTCTGCCGAATCGGTAGGAAGTGGGTTCGATTTGTACTTCAGGTACATGATCTATCGCCCGTGATTTTTTGAAAAAATCATTTTTAGACTCGCAATATGTGGTTTCTTCAGATATCCAATGCAAGTTCTAACGATTCTCGTCCCCTATCTTCATGCACACCGGTTCGACCATAGTTAGAAATTCAGATAATTCAAAACGGGCATAATAAATTCAAAAAAAATCCGAACAATGAAAATCCTTCACGTGGTGTCATATTTTATTACATAGTTGAAAGGAAAAATACCAGACTTGGTATATTGATCATGTTTCGAAAAAACCTTCACAAAATGACCTATCATGTTCGAGGTTTCATGGCTTTCGGTCCAAATGACCGATGTTATGTGCTGAATCACGGCATAGCTTGTGATGTTGTGCCCATATTATGCATGTGTGTGGACATTGGTATGGAGAACAATGTTGCAGGAGGAAGTTTTCCTTTTTGTCGCACGGAAAAGCCCTTTTCCATTTTCCGAGCGCAAAAAACGGGTCGTTTTATGAAGTAACCACCAAAATGCCGTTTCAGAATGCTACCGTCCTATTTTCCTAAAATACTAGACCAACTTACCATGACTATCTCCCAACCGATACATCTCAAACCTTTTCGTCCATCCCGGGTAAAAAGGATAAATGTCTGCCGAATTGGTAGGAAGTGGGTCCGGTTTGTACTACAGGTACATGATCTATCGCCCGTGATTTTTTGAAAAAATCATTTTTAGACTCGCAATATGTGGTTTCTTCAGAGATCCAATGCAAGTTCTAACGATTCTCGTCCCCTATCTTCATGCACACCGGTTCGACCATAGTTAGAAATTCAGATAATTCAAAACGGGCATAATAAATTCAAAAAAAATCCGAACAATGAAAATCCTTCGCGTGGTGTCATATTTGTTACATAGTTGAAAGGAAAAATACCAGACTTGGTATATTGATCATGTTTCGAAAAAACCTTCACAAAATGACCTATCATGTTCGAGGTTTCATGGCTTTCGGTCCAAATGACCGATGTTATGTGCTGAATCACGGCATAGTTTGTGATGTTGTGCCCATATTATGCATGTGTGTGGACATTGGTATGGAGAACAATGTTGCAGGAGGAAGTTTTCCTTTTTGTCGCACGGAAAAGGCCTTTTCCATTTTCCGAGCGCAAAAAACGGGTCATTTTGTGAAGTAACCACCAAAATGCCGTTTCAGAATGCTACCGTCCCATTTTCCTAAAATACTAGACCACCTTACATGGACTATGTCCCAACCGGTACATCTCAAACCTTTTCGTCCATCCCGGGTAAAAAGGACAAATGTCTGCCGAATCGGTAGGAAGTGGGTCCGGTTTGTACTACAGGTACATGATCTATCGCCCGTGATTTTCTGAAAAAATCATTTTTAGACTCGCAATATGTGGTTTCTTCAGAGATCCAATGCAAGTTCTAACGATGCTCGTCTCCTATTATTATGCATGTGTGTGGACGCGCCATATTATGCATGTGTGTGGACGCGCCATTTTTCATCTTTAGTCCCGGTTGGTGACACCATCCGGGACAAGGTACACTCCGCACGACATAATGTCGACACGCCATTTTTCCCGCCATTTTTCCTGCCATTTTTCTTCCCGCCATTTTTTCCCACCAGTTCTTCACTATATATATGTAGGGTTGGCCTCCATTGTCATTGCACATCTCTAGACTCATATCTGCAACCTCATCACTCTTTCCCATGGCTTCCACCATAGCACTAACTTCCAGGGAGGCGGAGGCGCTTTGCGCCTCGAACTACCCCTGCCCGCCGGACTACTGTGTCCCCGTCGGCTGGATGCTGAGCGCCGGAGGCGTGCCGGTTCCTCCTGTCCCTCTAGGTGTGGCCCGTCGGATGGCCATCACGAACCACTACTACTTCGAGCTCACTCCGGAGCAGCGGAGGAATCCCAGGTGGCATCCCGACTATTTCCCAACTTGGGAAGCCTTCTTCGTGGATCGGCATGAGAGGGCACTTGCCAGGCACGAGGAGGAGGGCCCACCTCCTCCGAACTTCAACGAGGCCGGCCGGCGGCTGTGGTGGCGCGGCCGGACTCTCCAGAGCGTCATGGCCTACGACACGGCCGCCGACTCTAGCCCCCGCCTGCGCTACCCTCAAGTCCAGCCCACTCGTACTCAACCTTCAAGGTTCAACTACGGCGACCCCGACGACGATAGCGACGACGGCAGCGGCGAGTACGACGACTACAGTGGCGAGTATTACAGGTGTAGGCAGGAGCATGACTGAATTATTCCAACATTGCAAAACAAGTTCGACCGATTGTGGCTTAATCTGGCCATGTATCTTAATTTTCAGTTCTTCTATGTAACTTTGTGTTAGTTGTGTTATGTACTTTAATTCCAGTTCTATCCTAATTAAATTTTATTTCCGCCCATTATTTTCCGTCGTCTTTTTTCTGCCCATTAAAAACAAAAAATGGTTTTGAATTACTTATAAGTTAATTCATTTTTAATTGTAAATGGTTCATATTTTAAACGGTTACATTAATTATTTTTTAAAAATAGAAAATGGTTTTGAATTATTTATTCAAATCCAAACACTTTTTATGTTTAAAGTTTTTCTAAATTCCAAATTAATATTTAAAAAATATAAGTTAATTCATTTTTAATTTTAAATGGTTACATTAATTATTTTTAAAAAATAGAAAATGGTTTGGATTATTTATTCAAATCCATACACTTTTTATGTTTAAAGTTTTTCTAAATTCCAAATTAATATTTAAAAAATATAAGTTAATTCATTTTTAATTTTAAATGGTTACATTAATTATTTTTTAAAAATAGAAAATGGTTTTGGATTATTTATTCAAATCCATACACTTTTTATGTTTAAAGTTTTTCTAAATTCCAAATTAATATTTAAAAAATATAAGTTATTTCATTATTAATTTTAAATGGTTACATTAATTATTTTTTAAAAATAGAAATTGGTTTTGGATTATTTATTCAAATCCATACACTTTTTATGTTTAAAGTTTTTCTAAATTCCAAATTAATATTTAAAAAATATAAGTTATTTTATTATTAATTTTAAATGGTTCATAGTTTAAATGGTTACATTAATTATTTTTCAAAACAAAAAATGGTTTCGAATTAGTTATTCAAATTCAAACACTTTTTATGTTTAAAGTTTTTCTAAATTCCAAAGTAATTATCATTTAAAAAACATTAGAAATTTAAACCCCAAAATAAAAAATAAGGCGGGAACAGAGAGAAAATAACTGAAATTTTTTAAAAACAGGGGAATACGTCCCGGTTGGAGCCACCAACCGGGACTAAAGATCCCCCTGCGCGCGCGCCCCTTCAGCTGCTGAAAATTGGACTATACGTCCCGGTTGGTGGCTCCAATCGGGACGTATGCACTTTTAGTCCCGGTTGGAGCCACCAACCGGGACGTATACCCCCTCCCCTTTATATAACTTCTCTTCTTCTCTACTTCTCTTCTCTACTTCTCATCGACGACGCCGCCAGGCTGCCCGCGCCTCCGCCTCCATCGTCGTCAACGCCTCCGCCTCCGGCCGCCACCGCCGCGCGCTCCCCGTAGCGTCTCCTTCCCCGACGACCGCCGCCCGTGTCTCTTCCCGCCGACGACCGCGCCGCCCGCGTCTCTTCCTGCCGATGACCGCGCCGCCCGCACCGTTCCCCCACCGCCGCGCGTCAGGTACGGTGCCCCTCCCTGCCTCTGTCCTCCCCCTCCCTCTGCTGCTGCTGGTGGGCGCGGCGGCTTCGATCGGGTGGTGCACCGTCGCCGGCGCCGTTTCCTCCACTGCCGCGTCCTCCTTGTCCACGGCCACGGCGGCCGCGTCCTCCTTGACAGCGGCGGCGAGGTGGCTCGGGGCCCCACCTCTGTTTCCCCTTTGCTTGCATGGCGAGGTGGCTCCGCGTCCTCTGTTTCCCCTTTGCTTGCGTGGCTGCTGAGGTGGCTCCGGGCCCCACCTGTCAGCCACTATGGCTAGTTGTTACTATGGTGCAAAAGGTTTAAACATTTGATTTAATAATTTCATAATTTGAATAAAACTTGTAAATTCAATAACTTTTAATCTGTAATACAGAAAAATACAAATAATATACCAAAATGTTCAGAAAAATGAGAACTATCTATCTATGCTATAATCATGCATTGTTCAACAACTTAAATGACAAGTTTAATTAGAACACCCTAGTAACCCTAATAGGTGATTCCGGAGTTCCTTGAGTTAGGGTTTGCGCCCCTCAGAACCCCGATTAACTTGTCGAGCATGCTTTAGGGTTACATTCCAATGCACATTAACTTGTCGTATCATCATCATTGCTTGAGCATTGCATCGATGCCATGTGTTGATTGTTTCCCTTTCTTTCCGGTGATTTGGTTCTTCTCGGTAGAATACGATATCGAGATCGAGATCAAAGACCGAGATCAAGACCATAGATAGATCTAATTAAATGACAAGTTTAATTAGAACACCCTAGTAACCCTAACAGGTGATTCCGGAGTTCCTTGAGTTAGGGTTTGCGCCCCTCGGAACCCCGATTAACTTGTCGAGCATGCTTTAGGGTTACATTCCAATGCACATTAACTTGTCGTATTATCATCATTGCTTGAGCATTGCATCGATGCCATGTGTTGATTGTTTCCCTTTCTTTCTGGTGATTTGGTTCTTCTCGGTAGAATACGATATCGAGATCGAGATCGAAGACCGAGACCAAGACCATAGATAGATCAAAGACCTTTTCTAGCCTTATACTCATGTTCCCCTCTCATAGCCTTAGGGTTTAGGGTTTCTCTTCATTTTTATTATTGTGTATGTATATATTAGGGTTTCACCTTCGATCCGGAAAATATTCGTTAGCCGCTTTGACTTATTCGTAACTTTCTCCTTTAGCCGCTTTGACTTACTCGTTTTTCCACCTATGCAGAAAATATGGACCCACACGTCAGAGACGAAGAAAAGGAAGAGTTGATCCAAGGTGTGATCCGTGGGGAAGATAATTTAGACATATCAACGTTTCTGAACAACTCCGGTGAGGGTGACCCTCTTTTTACCGGAATAGACAACTTGTTTGAGGTTGAAGGTGTTGCCTTCCGCGAGGGAGAAGGCGATGCCTTGTGTAATCGAGAAGATGACCGCTTCGACGAGGTGCATGTAATATAAATCAATTCATTAATTAATCATCTGCTATCTATATAGAAATAGTAACGACGATCTTTCTTCTTTTAGCCCTCCGGATCGAAGGAATCTACTGAAAAGAGCAGACGAGGCCCAACCAAAAAGTTGCAAGACCATGAGAGGTTCAGGATCGAAGATGTCGCTGAAGACGGCAAACCGACAGCTCCCGAAGTTGTCGCAACCAAATTTGTGGCACAATGCGGAGTAATCGTTAGGGACTTAATCCCGATCACCATTAGAAATTGGAATAGGCCTGCTAATGCGGATGAAGAGGGAACATGTTTATTTGTCCCTAACCACGCCAAAGATTTACTGTGGAAGAGGCTCATGGTTAATTTCAAACTACCGAAGCTAGAGCTGGATCCAAATGCTGAGGATCCAGTTGAGGACGCCTTACAACATGGGAGAGCCATGGAGGCTAAGGTCAGGGAGTGGGCTTTGAAGAAGATGGCCCAGTGTTTCACCAACTGGAAGAAAATATTGCACCTTGACTATGTCGTGAAAAAGAAGACTCCCGATTTCAAGAATATTCAGTTTGAGAAGATAAAACCATTCTGGGCTGAGTTTGTGGAATACAAGAAATCAGAAAAGGCTAAGAAAATGTCTGAAACGAATAAGCTGAATGCTGCTAACAAGAAGTATCACCATACTATGGGGCAAGGTGGCTACAGGGTTGGCATTCCTAAGTGGGAGAAACTTGAGCAGGAACTGCGTGATAAAAAGATCACCCCAGAGACAGACGATTGGGTAGAACATGCAAGGAATTGGTTTTACGGGCATGGGGGCACGTTGGACTCGGAAGGGAGGTGTATATATAACATACGACATAAATAAGACCCCTTGCCAATCGAGAGGATCAGAAAAGCAGTAAAGGCTGTTAAAGATGGGGACTTCATTCCCGATAGAGAGAATGTTGAGCTCACACTCGCCCTTGGAAATAAGGAACATGATGGACGAACACGAGGCACAAGAGGCTCCCAACCATGGAGGACTAGGTTTCCGGAAGAGAGGAAGAAATATCCTGATAGAAGCCGTCAGAGGAGAAAGGACAGGGCGACAGTTGAAGCAGATAGTCAGAAAGAGCGAATGCGTTTAATTGAAGAACGATTAAAGCAACAACAAGATGAAATTAACGCACTTAAAGAGCAAAGTACTACCGGCCCATCTCAGCAGCACACTGCATTCGATGCTACCGGCCTATCGAATAATCGAAAAAGCAGTGTGGCTTCCACCAGGTCCCGGGTGATGACAATGGCGATGACGATGATGCACCGACGATGGCTCCTGTTGGCTACCCAGTGGATGATATCACAGAGATGACACACTGCGAGCTACATGTCAAAGATGTGAACATATCAATGAAGGTGGCGGTCGGCTATGCCTTACCAATTGGACCCACACCAACTTACCACTGTCGTCCGGTTCCAGAGGGCTACGCTGTTGTCGGCGTGGATGAAATCATGCCCACCTTTGAGGTTTTGGAGATTCACTACCCTGCTGGTGAAGAGGATGTGACTGTGCTGGGTGATGCAAAAAACGTCACCATTCTATGGCCGAAGGAATGTATCGTGCTTCGAAATCACACGCCAAGGCCATCTTCGCCGCCGCCTCACCCGTCTCCAGCGAGGTCGTCGCCGCCACGGCAGCCGTCTTCGTCGCCTCACCCGGCTCCGTCGCCTCACCAATCTCCGGTGCAGCCATCGCCGCGGGAGCCATCGCCGGCGCCTCAGGATAAAAAGCGTAAGCGTACCGCTACTGTGCGTCTTAAGCGATCGCCGAAACGTAAACAAGAGCCTCTTCCAAAAGTACCAAAGGTTCCTCCCAAGAGAGCTTATGACTGTACTAAAGAGGAGACTGCGACGATCGTTGATGCGGAAACGACAGCGTTTTTTGCTAAGCTGAGGCGGCCGAAAGAGCCAGAGTTCCCCAGCACCAAAGAAGAAAAAGCCAAAGTGTTTAAAATGCTAAAGAATCTTCATCAACCCGAGCCAAAGCTGTCATCAGACTATGACCGTTCTATTCTCAAGTCACATGCGACACAAAAAGCCTCGAAGAGCAGTACTGATGCAAGCGGGAAATCTGTTGCCCAGCTCGGAGAACAAGCAAAACAGACTTGCGCCCCTCTCAAGGTGATTTCTCAAACCAATGTGGGGTCGAGCAAATATGGGGCCGAAGAGCAGTATGATCCAGAGGTAGTTGCACAATACGGAGAAGCTGCCGCTGCTCAAGGTATGAGTATTGCCCAGTACTTATCCCAGTTAGAGTTCTTCCCCGTGAGTGAAGTAGCATACAAATACCAGTACGGCAAACCTCTCGTCAAACCTGAGGAGGTAAACAATCTTTCAACAAAAATGCGAAGATTGCATAACTGGTACATGCATGCCACGTCCGCCGGGGCTAACTGGATAGTGCTGAGGGTTACAAAAAAGCATCATGGGAAAGAAAGGGATGACATGATATCCATTGAATTTGATGAACTATTTCAATTATTCAATCAAGACGCCTTGGACAAATCGATCATCAGTGCCTATTGTTTGTAAGTACTAATTCTGTAATTAATTTAGTCTCTAGCTATTTTATTTTGTTTATTTCATGTATATAATCATACTGTAATATGCAGAATGAAGATTCTCGAATGTAGCAGAGGACAAATCTATGACATTGGCTTCATTGACCCATATTGGGTTCATGAAGCTAATCTCAAAATAAGCCCCCAGGATACGGAGGATAATATAGTACACGCGTTAAGGTTTCAAGAAACCAAAAGGGAAATACTATTTCCTTACAACTTCCAGTGAGTGTTATTGTCTTGTATACACTTTCTATTTCGCTTACTCGATGTTAAGTATATAATTGATTAGTTATGCATTCGCAGGTACCACTATATTCTGTTAATCATTCAACTTGACAAAGGGCGTGTACTAGTCATGGACTCGAAACATAAACCCCTTGAGACGTGGAAGGACATGCAGATACTTCTCTAGCGGTAATTCTAATCATTACGACACTATATCGGCAACGTTCGTGAATTTTATGATATCAAGTACTTAATAACTTATTTTTTTCGTTTTCTTTGTCGGGCAGCGCTTGGAAAAGGTTCACCAAAAAGGCTAGGGGTGTTTGGAAAGAGGATCTTACATTTGAAGCACTAGATGTAAGCACCACTAGCTATATCCGCGCATCTCTTTGATTCTAGTTTTGATACAGTTATTATCATGCTTGATTATTATTTTGATTGAACTCTGTTCTCGTAAAGTGCCTGACGCAGGGACCAGGTAACAATCTCTGTGGATACTATGTTTGCGAGTTCATCTGGCAGACGTGCGATGAGAACGAAAGAAATTTAGAGCAACTCCACGTACGTAAACAATTTCTATAGTTTTTAATTTCAAACAAATTGTGTTTAGTTTCATTCATATAGGCTAACTCCTTTTTTAAATCAGATCGAACGTCTACGGGACGGTCTTCTGCCAAAGGATCGCGTACGAGCAATTCAGGAGGAATTGGCGGGATTCTTGGATGCAGAAGTCCTAGACCCGAAAGGGGAATACTATTCTGCTGTGTATAGACAATAGGGATTGTAAAAATAGCAACTTTGAAGGAATTGGCCGGTAGCATCGAATAGCAACTTTTGTATGTAGTGCATGAACTCGATCCGTGTATTGAATGTAATATTGTCATGATGATCTTGTGTAATATAAGGTTCCTTCGTTGATAAGTGCAAAACACTAAATAAACAATAAAACAACCTAAATGAATTCTCTGCCGCGGCACAAAAAGTGGCAAAAATGCTGCCGCGGCAACAAAATGTGCCAAAATGAATTCTCTGCCGCGGCAGAGAAATGGGCCAAATCTCTGCCGCGGCAGCAGGTTATTAGTCCCGGTCCGTGTTACGAACCGGGACTAATGCTCCACCCTCCCTCGCGCTCTGATGCCGCCACGTGTTCCCCCATTTGTCCTGGTTGGTGGGGCAACCGGGACTAAATGTTAGAGCTTTAGTCCCGATTGCCCCGTCCCGGTTGGGCAACCGGGACTAATGCCCCTTACCAACCGGGACCAATGGGGCATTTTCTACTACCCGCCGCCGCCTCTACCTGCCCTCACCTGTATCGCGACCATCGGAAGAGCCGCTGGCGAAGCTGGGCGTGCCCCAGGGAAAGTGGCGGTAGGGCACTTTCTCCTTTCACGGGGCGCGGGGGCTCTCCAGGAGGTGTGTATGGCAGTGGAGATGAGGGCGTGCGGGGAAGCTACAAGCTGGCGGTGGTGCGGTAGCGGCACCAGAGCAGGATGGTGCCGCATGCTATCAGAAGCTGGAGGTGAGAGGCCGCATGGGTGTAGCGCATGAGCGAGGGCTATAGCTACGCCTCTAGGGCCGTCCATGGTCATGGATACACTAGCGTGGATCTGGCAAGAGGGCAGGCATGATGGAGCAGGGTGCGTAGGAAGGCTCGCACTCGTGCCAGTGCTATAGGATGCGCGGTCATGAGGGGTGCCCGGCTGCAGTGCCCATTGGATGCTATAGTCTTGGAGCAGAAGTGGGCCAGCCATAGCCGGAGGATGCCTGGGTGGCAGCCCCTTGAATGCCTGGTAGCTGAGGCAAGCAAGGTGGTCGTGGCTGGCGGATCTGGTGCTCACAGATTTATCGGCTAGGTTTTGTGGCATTGAGCATTGGAGCAAGAGGTGTTGCGTGGGTGCATCACCGTGTGATGATTGGTGGAGGTCGACGATGAGAATCTGTGCCTTCACCGTCCTCGGGTGGTTTCAGAGTTCTGGGAAAAAGCCTTGCATTGACTTTGTCAGTGTCGACGGTGGCAGCACATCGGTGTCATCTTCCACCTTGGAGGCGCATGCTATTGAGCTTCGTTGACACCCTCGTGCAGTTGTTCCCTCTGGGAGAAATCCCTAGATTCGGCTTCTCGGGTGGGCGACGGTGGTTGCTACGTCACTGACTTCTTCGAGGCGTCATATTGGTGGGCCCATTCAGTTTTTGGCGTGTGCTTCTCTCGTATTCTGGTCGGTGGATGTCAGGGAAGGCCTCCGAGTGCTTGATGTTTACATGCAAAGGTGACAGCCTCAGAAACCATGGCAGGCAGTTCTTTCATGAGGTGGAGCACCGTTGGCCATGTCTAGGGAGGAAACTTACTATCGTGAGTGCGGCGAGGTTTTTGTCTTGGTCAATGCGTCTCTTTGGATGCAGTTTGACTTTATGTCGGAGTAGCGACCACAGATGTTGGTGTGACGGCCATGTTATGCGGGTGATTTTCCCTATACATCTTGGGCTATGGGCGATTGGGTCATGCGGTGTTGTGGCTCGAGGGCGAGCGGTGGTGCGTTAGGACGGCTGTCCCCGAAGGTTGTGTTGGTGGTCTGCTGAGCATGGCGGAGTAGTTGGATGTTGGAGCAGTGGCCTTGAAAGTTTGCGATGTTGAGGGCATCGTTGTCGTTTCTCCTTGGAGGTTTGGCTTCTACATGTATGTTGGAGCATCCTGTGTCTTCTTATCCCATAGCATCCGCAACGTTTTCTCTCTAGCATTGGTGGGAGGTCGTCTGGCCTTGTGTAGTGATTCTTTGAGCTTATTCCTAGTGGTTCTCGGGTCGACTGGGTTTGGCCATATGGTGAGATTTGGTGCGGCCTTCTGAGAAGATCTTGGTTTTGTTTTATGGTTCAATCCTGGTTTTTTGCTAATTAGTTGGGAAACTTCTTCTTAATTAATGGATAAGGCAAAGCTTTTGCCTTGGTTTCAGAAAAAAGTTGTACTAAAATCCATGCTTCCTTGATAGGAGTATTTAGAGTTCTTCACACCCACATGTTCAGTAAAATGATGGATTTCATGTTTATTCACGGTTTCAATGCTACTCATTGCAGCTTTTTATCCTCGGGGAAACAAAGTTTTTATAGGACCGAATAGGATGGAGAGTTATCTTAATTGATTACTTGAGAACCATAGAGGAACTTTGGGATGGGAATGGTGCATTTAGGAGAACCTTTATTGAAGATCTCATGATCCAATGGCAAGACTTGTTTGTAGTAGCTACGTCCATTATGTTTAGTGATAGAGAAGACCAACTTATCAATATGAATCTAAGGGTGTATATTAAACTAGATCCATGTGTTGAAGGATAGTTTTCACGATATCACGGTAGTCTCGCTTCCAAATATCGAAAGATATTTTATTTGTTCAGCAATCAGCTCGGGTCAGTAGGTTTGGATCTAGAGACAAAGATAATGGAAAAAATAGGGAGAAATCACTCAGAATTTATTCATAAGATGATAGAGAGATCATACAAAGTGTCCACAAGATGAATCTCGACGGATTTATAAGAGTACCCATGGAGAGTAAATGAATCTAGGGCTAATGATTAAGGCTACTTACTATGTCTTGGGAGATTTTGGCATGTCCTCTTCAGGTGAATGTCTTCCAGTATAGCTAATCGTCGATGGTGTAAGAGTCTCCCTTAGTCAAGACAGGTCTACATCTTTCCTTGCACGTTAAGTCGATCGTTGATCTCGCTTTTATGCACGTATGGTCTTCGGGATCCTCCATAGATCCGCCTTGCAGCTTGATAGGTCAAGTAAGTTGAGAACTTCGGGATGTGGGCATCCAAGTGATGGACAGTGAGTTCTCTGTGGGAAGGAATGTGGGGTAAGGCATATGCGGGATACATCCCTTAATCCACTTATCACCGAGAAGACCCCATTAGTACCTTTAATAAGATGTCCTTTCTTT
Source organism: Avena sativa (assembly GCA_916181665.1). Taxonomy (NCBI): domain Eukaryota; kingdom Viridiplantae; phylum Streptophyta; class Magnoliopsida; order Poales; family Poaceae; genus Avena; species Avena sativa. The sequence continues at coordinate 384,696,462 of OV702297.1, read as the reverse complement.
AGTAGAGTTATCCTAGCTCTCGTTCAACCTTCGACGGATGAGCTTGATGACTTCAATAACTTGACGTAACAGGTCGAGCGAATGTCAGAGACCTTGAAGGTAGGTCTCTGATGTTTACCATTGACCTTAAGAGTCAGCTCTTTCTGTGTCCTTGCCCTTAAATTAAGCTTAATGACTTGTTCATCATAGATTCTGAAGGATAATGGTCTTAGAACAATGTCCTGAAAGGATGTTAGTAACAGAGGGAAATACTTCTCTTGTATGGGTGTAAATACCTTTAGTGAACTAAAAAAGTATGAGGAGAGAGATATTTCTTTATGGCATGGGGTACCGACATGAGAAATCGCGCGGGTATCCTTTTGCCACCTTTATTCGACTAGAATGCTGCCTATGGACCGATCATGACACATGGCTCGTAGTGGCGTAAAGGTCTTGTTCAAGACGATATAAGAGATGACATGAGTAAGTCATTTAAATCATTTCTCGGCCAGGCAAGGTCTCTGAGGGAGAATGTGGATCTAAACCGATCGGTATGCTTCTGCCAGTAACAACTGCTTTCAAAAGATCTTCTATGCATGAGAATCTATTTTGGCCAACGAAATTGGAGATGGTGATCATAATGAGATTTCTTCCCATGATGAATACTTATGGGACGGGTCTAGTGTGAACATAGAGCAATTTTTCCACCCATGGCAGTTGCTACGTCCTCGAATTCCGCACGTGACCTTGATAGACGGTGTTTAGCTCATTTTCAATGGATCCAATATGAATGGCCTTGATAATTTTGGCGGAAAGACAAAGAAAGAGGAGAGACCCCACTCGCCCTTCCCCTATATAAGAACTCGTGACCTAGAGACACCGACCTTCTTCATCTTCGTTCCTTCTATTGTACCTTTATAGCAGAAACCCTATCGCTAGACGTCATGTCCTCCCATCCAATCTCCGTCTACAAGCCCTCCACTGGTAGCCGTGCAAGGTCTTCGATGGGTTGAGATGACGCTTGTCTTGCTACTTCCATCACTGAGGAGGAGATTGCCCGGATGTACAACGTGAGGCTCCTCCCATCGTCAATTATATACCAGGCGGGAGTGGGTGCAGGAATCCCCCAAGTTCCTGACAATTATAATGTGGTTCTATCGACCAATTTAAATGTGGTATTTACTTCCCCATCCTCCTTCTGCCAAGACATCTTGGGGTTCTTCAGCGTCAACTAATGCATCTGACCATAGAATCTGTGTTACTCCTCTCCTGATGGTCCCGGTAGCTCGCAACTCACAACAATGGAGATCGAATTTTTCAGAGAGAAAACAATACACACAAGTGGTTTAGTGTTGTGTACAACGTAAAGCTTTTATCCTTCTCTTTATCTATTTATTCAGTCGTTACATGCCTAACTAAAACCAAAAATCAGGGGCGATCGGGCAAACGACGATGCCATACCAATGTCACCACCACGCCTCCCTACAACGATGCCACAATCCTTCTGACCTCGTGCCATCCCACGATGGACCAAGGCGTCGATCTTATCTCTAGAAACATAATCCTATACTGAGTCGCAGCTCAGTTTATTTTGACAGAAAAGAAAACCCAACTATCTGTACTGATAGTGGAAACTACAAACTATGAAAGTGTTCGACAGTTGCAGCTGTTAACTAACAATCTCCCCCTTAATCAGCTGCCAACATCGATCATCCCCAGCTTAGCCCGAAGCTCCTGGAACTTGGCCTTGGGAAAGGCCTTGGTCAGGATATCAGCCAGCTGCTCGCCGGTGTGAACATACTCGACGACGATCGACCCGTCCTGGACACGCTCACGGATGAAGTGAAACCTCATGTCGATGTTCTTGGTTCTGTCATGGTAGACAGGGTTCTTGCAGAGCTGTATTGCAGACTGGTTGTCGACGTAGAGTCGAACTTTCTCTGCCTCACCCCAAGCAAATCGCCGATCATGCGTCGGAGCCATATGACCTGGCATGCTGCAGTGGTGGCGGCGATGTATTCCGCCTCGCATGGGGAGAGCGCGATCACTTTCTGCTTCTGGCTCTGCCAGCTGATCACGCTCCCCCAAACAGGAAGACCATGCCGTTGGTGCTCTTCCTGTCGTCGACGTCGTCGGCGAAGTCAGCATCACTAAAACCAATCAGCTAAGGCCTTGTCGTGCTGTGTCCGTATCTGCATCCATAGTGCAGAGTAACTGTGATGTACCTGATCAGGTGTTTCACCGCCGCACAGTGCTCCGTCGTTGGTGCTTCCATGAACCTGCTGACGAAGCCAACGGCGAACGATATGTCCGGCCGCGTGTGCACCAGATATCGTAGGCTCCCAACTATGCTCCGATAGAGGCTGACGTTGATGGGTGGATTGGAGCTCGCCTTGCTCATCTTCAGACGAGGATCGATCGGGATGTGCACAGGATTGCATCCCGATAGCCCGGCCTTCTCGACCAATTTTACGGTGTATGCTGCTTGCTTCAGGGTGATGCCGTCGACGCTCTGCTAGACCTCGATGCCGAGGTAGAACGACAGCAGACCCAGATCACTCATGGCAAACATGGATTGCATCTGTTCCTTGAACCTTGCTATTCCCGACGTGCTCGTGCCCGTGAAGACGAGACCATCCACGTACATGCCCAGAAGCGGTCGCTCGTCGCTGACACAGCGCATGTACAGCGCGTGCTCCGACGGGCTACGCTGAAACCCAAGGGACAACAAAGTGTCAACGAGATTGGCGTTCCACGCACGCGGAGCCTGCCGGAGTCCATACAGGGGACGCAACACCTTCTCCTCCTTGCCGGCACGCTCGAAGCCCGGTGGCTATTTTACATAGACCTCCTCCTCCAGCTCTCCATTCAAGAACACCGACTTGACGTTGAGGTGGTGCACGCTCCACCCATAGTGAGCGGCGATGGCGAGAAGCAGCCAAACGGAGTCCAAACGAGCCACCGGAGCAAAGACCTCTGATGGGTGCTGTGCTAATGTGGAGCACTTCGTTGGGAAACCCCAAGAGCAAGGTGTGAAGAAGCACAACAGCAAGTCTTCCCTCACTAAGAAACCAAGGTTATTGAACCAGTAGGAGGAAGGAAACGTCTCAAAGGTGTTGCAAGCAACGTGGAAACCTGCACAACACAAACTCAAGACTTTGCCCCAACGAACAGTGAGGTTGTCAAGCTCACCGGTTTGAGGTAACAAAGGATTAACTGTAGGTGTGGAAGGTGATGATGCTTTGCTTCAAGTAAACAGTAACGGTGGAAGATGTATCAATGGTAAATATTGGACCGAGGTCCATAGTTGACTAGAGGTGTTCTCCTTGTTCTCCTTAGATAAACAAACATGGCATGCTGGGTAAACAAATTACAGCTGGGCAATTGACAGGACTTAGCAAGGCATAACAATACAATACTAGACACAAAGATCCTATGAGATTCGATTGGGCAATACAACAATATACATATACCGCCATCCAACTACATCTATGACTAGAAGTCCACCTTTGGGTTATCATCCGAACCCCCTACAGTATTAAGTTGCAAGCAACAGACAACTGCTTTAAGCAAAGTGTGTAAGGTAAACAATCCACTTGTTCCATGAACAAGAGACCGTTGTTTTCTCCCTAGTGCAACAACACATCTACAACCTTAGAGATTTATGTCACTTACCTTAGATTAAATAGAGCCATGAACCCACTATCTAGCATAAATACCCCCACTTGGAGTCACTAGCAACTACTTGGCCAAGATAGCTACCAACAACGGAGAGCATGCAAGATCACAAACAACATTGACATGATAGAATCAATTAGACAAAACCATTAATCAATCTGACATAGTAATCTCAATATCCATCGGATCCCTGCAAACACAACATGCATGATTACAAATAGATTAGATCTTGACCATGAACGGAGCTCACAAGATCTAGACATGAAAGCTCAAAGGAGGAGATACAACCATCTAGCTACTACATGGACCCGTAGTCCAAGGTGTAACTACTCATGCTTCATACCGGAGGCTGGCATGATGAAGAAGAAGGCCTCCGGGATGATCTCCCCTCCGGCAGGGTGCCGGAAAGAGCTTTAGATCCCCCTGATCTAGGGACGATGGTGGCGGCGGCTACAGACAGTTTCGTGGAATATTGATTGGGTGTTTATGGTTTCTACATCGGGGGGACTTTATAGGTGAAGAGGCGGGGCAGGGGGCCACCAGGGCGGCTGTACCCCCCAGGAGTGGGATGTGGCCCCCTGGTGAGCCTCCTCCGTCTCGTATTCTGGCTTTGTGTTGCCCACAGTAAAATATTGACTTTGGCTTTTGTCCCGTCCAATTCCGAGAATATTGATTTTCTGCCTTTCTGAAACCAAAAACAGAAGAAAACAGGCAACTGGCACTTTGGCAACTTGTTAATAGGTTAGTACCAGAAAACATATAAAAACACCTCAAAGTGTGGACAAAGCAAAGCAAAGCAAAGCATATAGTAAACAAGCATGGAGCATCAAAAATTATAGATACGTTTCCGACGTATCAACCTCGTAGAAGTCCACGTCGGCGCGCTGCACGTACCCTTGGCGACGAGCCTAGCCTTGTGCTTGATCACCTCCTCATCGGAGTTCTTCTTCAACTTGAAAACCCACTTGAGGCCGATTGGACGCTTGCCGGCGGGCAGCATGGTGAGCTCCCAAGTCTGGTTGTCCACGATAGATGCCATCTCATCCATCATCGCGGCGCGCCATGCCGTGTGTGGCTCTTCCTCCTAGAAGCTGCTTGGTTCACCACCTGAAGCAAGAAGAAGCTCTTCGAAGTTGTCAGTGTCCAGATCATCGACGACTTCCGTGACCGTGCGGTAGCGGCGAGGAGCTTCCTCCCCTGCAAGCTCTGCATCAGGCGTGGTGCCAGCGGGTGGGGACATGTATCACTCTCCTGTGCCCCTGCCCTTATATGCTTCTGGTGCAGGTGTGCCAGCATGCGAGGCAGGTGAAGATGCAGCTGCAGGTGATGAAGCCGTGGGCATCGCAGCCACCCCGGCTGACGATGTCATGGGCGTCGCCAGTGGTGCCCTCGCGTTCTTGCCGGACTCTGCCACTGGTGCACGAGCGAGCCCCACTGGATCTTCCAGGTTGATGACAAACGAGCCAGGTTCCTGAGCCAGTGCGTCCTAGTTCCAGCATGCGCCCTCGTCGAAGATCGCGTCCCTGGTGATGTGGACACGCTTGTCGATGGGTCGTACACCTGCTAGGCCTTCGAGAGTCCGTGCTCATATCCAATGAATACGGTGTGCAGGCTTTGATCGTCCAGTTTCTTCAGGCCTGGGCAAGTGATCTTGATGTGCACGATGCTGCCGAAGGTGCGGAAGTGCCTGACGACGGGTTTTTCACCGTGCCAGGCCTCGTGTGGTGTCATGCCACGCATGGCCTTGGTTGGAGTGCAGTTCAGCAGGTGGACGGCGGTGGTGATGGCCTCCCCCCAGAACTCGTTTGGTACATTCTTCGTCTTCAGCAGGCAACGTGTCGTCCCCACGACGTACTAGTTCCTCCGCTCCACGACACCATTCTCTTGCGGTGAGTACGGTGACGTGAGGTGAAGACGAACTCCACGATCAGCACAGTACTCGCTGAACTCGATGGACATGAATTCGCCGCCCCGATCGGTATGGAGCACGCGCAGCTTCAGAGGTGTCTCGACCTCGAAGCCGAGCTGCCATTGCTTGATCAAGGTCGACGCCTCGTCCTTGCTGCTCAGGAGGGACAACCACATGTAACGGGTCTTGTCATCGATGAGCAGCAGGAAGTACCTTTTTTCCTCCATGCGTGGGCAGCGAGATCGGACCGCACAGGTCACCGTGCACGAGGTCCGGGCGCTCTGTGGCCCGGTAGTGTGCCTCCGCTAGGAACGGCGAGCACCGCTTCTTGCCGATGAGGCAGACGTCGTAGACCTGGTCAATGTGCTTGATCGCCGGCAGGGTGCGTACCATATCTCCTCGCGCCATCTTGCGCAAGGCGTCGAAGTTCAGGTGCCTGATACGTTGAAAACGTATCTATAATTTTTGATGTTCCATGCTTGTTTAGTATCTACTTTGCTTTGCTTTGTCTACACTTTGAGGTGTTTTTATATTTTTTTCTGGACTAACCTATTAACAAGATGCCATAGTGCCAGTTGCTTGTTTTCTTCTGTTTTTGGTTTCAGAAAAGGCAGAAAATCAATATTCTCGGAATTGGACGGGACAAAAGCCAAAGTTAATACTTTATCGTGGGGAACACGGAGCCAGAATACGAGACGGAGGGGAGCCACCAGGGGGCCACACCCCTGGTCGCGCGGCTAACCCTAGCTCGAGCCTGGGGGGTGCCACCGCCCTGGCTGCCCCCTGCCTCGCCTCTCCGCCTATAAAGACCACCCGATACCAAAACCCTATGTACCCGATCAATATTTCACGAAACATTCCATAGCCGCTGCCACCATCGTCCCTAGATCGGGGGATCTGAAGCTGTTCCTGGCACCCTGCCGGAGGGTAGATCATCCCGGAGGCCTTCTTCTTCATCATGCCAACCTCCGGTATGAAGCGTGAGTAGTTCAACCTTGGACTGCAGGTCCATGTAGTAGCTACATGGTTGTATCTCCTACTTTGTGCTACCAAGTTTATATCTTGTGAGATCCGTTCATGATCAAGATCATCTATTTGTAATCATGCATGTTGTGTTTGTGGGGATCTGATGGATATTGAGATTACTATGTCAGATTGATTAATGGTTTTGTCTTATTGATTCTATCATATATGTGTTGTTTGATATCTTGCATGCTCTCCGTTTCTAGTAGCTATCTTGGCCAAGTATATGCTAGGGACTCCAAGAGGGAGTGTTTATGCTCGATAGTGGGTTCATGCCTCTATTTAATCTAAGGGAAGTGCCAGAAATCTCTAAGGTTGTAGATGTGCTATTGCTACTAGGGAGAAAACAACGGTCTCTTGTTCATGGAACAAGTGGATTGTTTACCTTACACACTTTTTTAAAGCAGTTATCCATTGCTTGCAACTTAATACTGTAGGGGGTTCCGATGATAACATGAAGGTGCATTACTAGTCATAGATGCAGTTGGATGGCGGTCTATGTATCTTGTTGTATTTCCCAATCGAATCTCATAGGATCATGAATGTCTAGTATTGCATTGTTATGCCTTGCTCAGTCCTATCAATTGTCCTACTTTAATTTGTTTACCCAGCATGCCATGTTTGTTTATCTTAAGGATAAGACCTCTAGTGAAGTATGGACCTGATATGTCGGAAACGTATCTATAATTTTTTATGCTCCTTAATTTTTTAGTATTTACTTTGCTTTGCTTTGTCTACACTTTGAGGTACTTTTTACATGTTTTCTGGTACTAACCTATTAACAAGTTGGCACAGTGCCAGTTGCCTGTTTTCTGCTGTTTTTGTTTTCAGAAAAGCTAGTAAAGAAATATTCTCAGAATTGGACGGGACAAACGTCAAAGTCAATAACTTTCCGTGGGGAACAAGAAGTCCAGAGGGGAGACGAGGAAGCGGGCCAGGGCGGAAAAACACCCCTAGGCGCCGGTGGGCCCTACCCTACGCCTGGGTAGGGTTTGACCCCCTTGGATGCCTCCTCGGCCTCCCTCTTCGCCTATAAGAAGCCCCTGATGCAGAAACCCTAAGTACCCAATCAAATCTCCACAAAACCGTCTATAGCCGCCGCCACCATCGTCCCTAGATCGGGGGGATCTGAAGTTCTTCCCGGCACCATGCCGGACGGGAGATCATCCCGGAGGCCTTCTCTCCGGTATGATGCGTGAGTAGTTCCACCTTGGACTATGGGTCCATGTAGCATCTAGATGGTTGTATCTCCTCCTTTGTGCTTTCATGTATAGATATTGTGAGCTCCGTACATGATCAAGATCTAATCTATTTGTAATCATGCATGTTGTATTTGCGGGGATCCGATGGATATTGAGATTATTGTGTTGGTTTGATTAATAGTTTTGTATTTATGATTCTATCATGTTTGTGTTGTTTGTGATCTTGCATGATCTCCGTTGTTAGTAGCTATCTTGGCCAAGTAGTTGCTAGTGACTCCAAGAGGGGGTATTTATGCTCGATAGTGGGTTCATGCCTCTAGTTTCCAAGGGAAGTGACAATAATGTCTTCGGTTGTTGATGTAATGTTGCTAAAAGGGAGAAAACAACGGTCTCTTATTCATGGAACATGTGGACTGTTTACCTTACAAACTTTGCTTAAAGCAGTTGTTTGTTGCTTGCAACTTAATACTGGAGGGGGTTCGGATGATAACTTGAAGGTGGACTTCTAGTCATAGTTGCAGTTGGATGGCGGTCTATGTATCTTGTTGTATTGCCCAAACGAATCTCATAGGATCTTTCTGACTGGTAATTAATTTGTTATGCCGTCCTCAGTTCCTATCAATTGCCCTGCTATAATTTGTTTACCCTTCATGCCATGTTGTTTATCTAAGGAGAGCACCTCTAGTGAACTATGGACCCCGGTCCAATATTTACCATTGATACATCTTCCACTGTTACGTGTCTACTTGCTGCAAACCACCATTACCTTCCACACCATACGTTTAATCCTTTGTTATAGCAAACCGGTGAGCTTGACAACCTCACTGATTCGTTGGGGCAAAGTCTTGAGTTTGTGTTGTGGAGGTCTCCGCGTTGCTTGCAACACCTGTGTGATGTTTCCTTCCTCCTTCTGGTTTGATAATCTCGGTCTCTACTGAGGGAAGACTTGCTGCTGTGCTCATCACACCTTGATCTTGGGGTTTCCAACGAAGTGCTCCACGTCAAGCACCATCAGGACCCCGGTCCAACCTTTACCATTGATACATCTTCCACTGTTATTGTTTACTTTCTGCAAACCACTATTACCTTCCACACCATACAGTTAACCCTTTGTTTTTAGCAAACCGGTGAGATTGACAACCTCACTATTCATTGGGGAAAAGTCTTGATTTTGTGTTGTGCAGGTTTCCAAGTTGCTAGCAACACCTTTGAGCCGTTTCCTTCCTCCTACTGGTTCGATAACCTTGGTTTCTTACTGAGGGAAAATTTGCTGTTGTGCTCATCACACCTTTCTCTTGGGTCTCCCAATGAAGCTATGTAATCAACTGAGCCATCATCAAAGACTTTTCTGGCGCCGTTGCTGGGGAGGCTAAGGACGTCTTCACAAGGGGAGTCCTTAACAACCTTCCTCTTTACTTTGTTTTTGTTTTCCTTAGTTTCTTTTGTTTGTTTTTGTTTGCCTCTTTTTATCAAAAAATACAAAAAAATAGTTTATTTTGGTTTGCTTTCTCTTATCCAAAACACAAAAAAATTAGTTCCTCCTCTAGTTATTGCTGCTGTTGGCTTGCTCCACTTTTTCCAAAATGAACTCTGCTGAGAACACCAAGTTGTGTGACTTTACTAGCACAAACAACAATGATTTCTTGAGTACACCTACTGCTCCACCTGCTCCTGATGCTACCTTTTATAAAATTAAGCCTGCTTTGTTGAATCTTGTGATGAGTGTTGGGGATATGCTATATGGGTATCCCTATAGCATGTCTCTTATCCAGCTAACCCGGGTGGCCCATAGTTGGTAGCATGGCCTATGGCCTGCTGGGTGGTCCAGTTAGATGGATCCAGAAGGGAGGCCCATGCCGGATAAAGGAAGGCTATGGTGGAGTCACCAGCGTACCCGGAGCCTTGGAGTGCAAGATACACAAGACTAGTGATAGACAGTGTAGGACTCTGTAACCTGTCCGGCTAGGTTTTTTCCCTGTAACCCTAGGACCTGGCGATTATATAAGTCGGGCCTACGGGAACCTTTAGGGCACAAGTGAGATCGTTTTACACACAACCTCGCACATCGAACCAATCCCTGTAACTCGGCGTATTGCCCTTATAGTGATTTATAGCAGGAGTAGGATTCCGCCACCGTCGTGGGATCTGAACCTGGATAAGCTGTGTTACCTCATACCCGTCAACCGTCCGCCTTCCCCCACGTCTCTACACACACACTATGAGGACCCCTCCATGGCGTACTCGTCGGCAATACCACGACAATGAGAGAGCAATTTTCTGGTTCTAGTTCTGATGATGCAGATGCGCACCTCAATAACTTTGTTGAACTTTGTGAGATGCAAAAATATAAGGATGTAGATGGAGATATTATTATGCTCAAGTTGTTTCCTTTCTCCTTGAGAGTAAAAGCTAAAGAATGGTTGCTATCCTTGCCTAGAAATAGTATTGATTCTTGGATTAAGTGCAAAGATGATTTTATTGGAAAATACTATCCTCCTGCTAAGATTATATCTATGAGAAGTGAAATAATGAAATTTAAACAACTTGATAATGAACATGTTGCTCAAGCTTGGGAAAGAATGAAATATTTGTTGGGGTTCGTAGCATGGAAAACAAAAAATTTCTACCGCATGCAAACAAACAAGCCAAGATCTATCTACTACATTGTAGCAACGAGTCGATAGGGGAACTCACCCTCGAAGATTCCAAAGCGGTTAACGAGAGTAGATTCTCGTGGGTGATGTAGTCGTACTCTTGCCGATCTCAAGATCGCGTAGACGATCCTTCCGGCGCTGCATTCCGGCAGCACTTCCGCAGTCGGTCACACATTCGGTACTCGATGAAGACCTTCCTCTCCCTTGTTCCAGCAGGCAGCGGAGGTTGTAGCACTCTCCTCGCGATTCCGGCAGCATGACGGCGTGGTACCGGAAGTAGAGGGGAGATCTCGCAGGGCTTCGCCTTAAGCCGGAGCGAGTATGGTGGACTATGAGAGAGCCTTGGTGATCTAGGGTTTAGACACACCAATTAGAAGGGGCTAAACCAGCGGCTAGGGCAATTAGAAGCTCTAACTCGGCGGCTTGGGAGAAATCCCTAGGCTGTGGCTAGGGTTTAGGTTTAGAGGGAGGCAACTTGTGTGTCTAGGAGGGGAACCCTGCCCCTCCTTATATAGGTGGAGGGAGGCGCCGGCCAAGGGGAGGGAGTCCCTCCCCAACTCGGATCCCTAGTGGGCCGGCGGTGGAGGAGGAACTCCTCCCCAACTCGGTTTCCCACTTCTTCTCCACTTTCCAAAATAGCCGTTTGACTTTTCAAATTGGCGTTTGACTTTTCAAACTAGGATTTGATTAAACCCTTTATTTTGTACAGTGATGACACCTAGTACATGATGCAATCATTCCAACTTGCAATGACACATTCATGTACCCTTCCCCTTCGGAGTGCCGGACATTCCGGAACCTTCTAGAACATTCCTGCTGAAAACACCGGAACCATTCTCCAACCCTGAAACAGGACTTTCCTTATATGAATCTTATTCTCCGGACCATTCCGGATCTCCTCGTGATATCCCGGATCCCATCCGAGACTCCGAACAACATTCGGTCTCTTACTCATCATTCCATAACTACTCAACAACATCGAATCCTTAAGTGTGTCTCCCTACGGTTCGTGAATTATGCGGACATGATCGAGACACTTCTCCGATCAATAACCAATAGAGGAATCTGGAAATTCATATGGCTCCCACATATTTCTACGATTACTTTGTGATCGAATGAACCACTTACATACGATACCAATTTCCCTTTGTCTCACGATATTTTACTTATCCGAGGTTATGATCGTCGGTATGTCTACATACCTAGTTCAACCTCGTTACTGATAAGTACTCTTTTCTCGTTCCCGTGGTATGTGATCCCTTGTGAGCCAGTCACATGCTTGCAAGCTAATTGGATGACATTCCACCGAGAGGGCCCAGAGTATATCTATCCGTCATATGGATGGACAAATCCCACTCTTGATCCATGTGTCTCAACCAATACTTTCCGAACACTCAATGCCACCTTTATAGCCACCCTGTTACGGTGTGGTGTTTGATGTCATCAATGCATCCTTCCGGTAAAGGTGATATGCATGATCTCATGGTCGAAGGAATTAGGTTACTATGTATCAGAAAGCTTATAGCAAATGAACTATATTAAATGACTTGATCTTTATGCTACGCTTAACTATAGGAGTATGTCCATCACATCATTCTCCTAATGATATGACCCTGTTGTTAATAACATCTCTATGTTCATGATCAGGAAACCATGATCATATATTAACCAACAAGCTAGTTTAACAAGAGGCTTTACTAGGGACTCTTTTATGTTTACAAATCACACAAGTATTAATGTTTCTGGTTAATACAATTATAGCATGATATGTAAACATTTATCATAAGTATGAAGATATGATAATAACCACTTTATTATTGCCTCTTGGGCATATCTCCAACAGTCTCCCACTTGCACTAGAGTCAATAATCTAGTTTCAAACCTTTGTGTATTCAACAACTATGGCTTTCTGGTGTTGTATGTACACGATTGCTAGTGGTCAACTGATCTCCGGATCTGACACTTCCAGGTCCGTGTGTAATTGCATTTCTTTGCGTCTCTACGCATCACTTCCAGGTCCGTGTGTAATTTTGGTCCTTCGGTGAGACCTTTAGTTCTTTGGGGTTAAAACATGTTGATAATATTGTCGTACAATATATCTTCATAGTATTATCCCGCTGTGAACTACACCTAGTTTGACAACAAACTCTTGACACAAATGCCCTCTTTAGCTGCTATTATAGCAGTCATATACTTAGCCTTTTGTTGTAGTATCTGTCACAATGTCTTAACTTTGGAACTCATCCAAATCCATTATGGAACTTACTTTCCATTATATTGTGCCACCCTTAGTTTAGATTGAGATAAACTTAATTTGTACTCTGTGACAAAACTAGTATCAATGTAGTACTTTTACAATGAACTAACCATCTATTTGTCACTTCTACAAATAATATACTCTTAGTTCTTCCAAAAGATCATAAGAATATCCTTACTATCGTCCAATGATCATCTTATGAATCATTCTGGTATATGCTCATAACATTTAGAGCATAGGACATATCTGGATTTGTACATATCACAGTATGATTGATATAAATACTCTCTGTGATTTCATACATCAAGCATCAATCTATACTTGAATCTTTGTTTCACTTACCAAGTGTCAATACACTTGAATATATCATCAATATTGAACTCATTCAATCCTTTCTGTGTGACAAGAACCTTTCTTGTAGTTTCTATATTGAACTCATTCAATACATCATCTATGTACTTTCGGCACAACCATATTAGCGTCTATTGATGCCAAATATTTGGGTTTTGCCTAAGTCTTTCATCAGGATGAAATTCTTAATATGTGTTAATAAAAGATACATCATTTCTAATCAACAATATGTCCTCCACATAATGTATTAGAAATATGTCTTAGCGCTCCCACTTAATTTCTTGCAAATGCAAGCATCTTCATTGTCTCCGATGAAATTAAACTCTTTTAACAGTTTCATCATAGTGAAGATTCCAACTCCGCTATGCTTACTTCAACCATTGAAGTTTGCATATGCATTTAGCATCCTTTGAATTAACAAAACCCTTTGGACCGTGTCATACACATGTCCTAGGTAACCCTTCTATTAGAAGAACTTGTTTTGTTTATTCAACTACCACATAACAAAAATTATATGTAGTGGTTGCTACATTAATCCGTCTAGACTAAATATCGCTATGAAAGATCAAAATCTTGTCATAGTCAACCTTTGAACATTTTTGTGAACTCTTTCCCAACATGTCGACTATTTCATAGATGTGAAACATCCATGTCTACTTCTTTATAGATCCAAACACAACTGTAAGGTCTTACACCTTTCTCGAGGGTCCTTCAAGTTCAAAACTTGATTTCTCGTGTATGGAACTATCACGGATTTTATGGCTTCAAGCCATTTGACGGAGTCAGGGCCCATCGTCGCTTCTTTGCATGTAGTCAGATCATTATTGTCAAATAATGATTTAACTCTCAAATCTTGGTATTTGATTGTTTACCCGACCTACATGTTTTAATAGGAACTTAGATCTCCGTGACCACAACCTTTGAGGCACGTGAGCCATGAGCATTATTGCTGCCTCCAGAATACTTTTCGGCGCTGCACAACTCTGCACATATAGCTAAGGTTCCTTTAACCTTATCAAAGTTCTATTGTCCTCCCACTTATCTTTTCACGAAAAATTCCTTCTCAAAGAAACTTGACGTTCTAAGCGACAAACACTTTTGTCTCCGGTGTTTATGGAGGAATACTTAACAGTAATACAAAGACAGGTTTATCCGACTTTCGTTGCAAACATCTTTCTTATGCATAGCATACCAATGTTTAAGAAAGGACTACTTGGGTTTTATCCCAAACCATAACTTTATATGGTGTCATTTCAGCGGATTATGATGGAGCTCTTTTCAGTGGAAAACGGTAGTCTCTAAAGCTTTTAATCTTTAAAATATAATGGCAGTTTTATGAATTACACCTTTGATCTTACCATGTCAAACAAGGTTTTAATTACATATCTCGAACGCTCCATACTCTTATGGTGTTTCGGGAAATGCAAATCCACAGAACGATTCCTTAAATCTTAGGTATTATGCTAAACTTGTAACTCAAACATCTTCCTTTATGATCTTTATCATAAACTATTTATATTCTTATTACAATGATTTTGCACTTCATCTTGAAAGACTTTGAAATTTTTCAAATGTTTCATACTTCATCCTTATTAAGTAAATATTCATATATTCACTCAAATTTTTGGAGAAAGCATATGAAGTTGAAATCCATCGCTCTTAACTACATATAATGGATTTCATACAACAATATGTACAAGTTCCAATAAGCTAGTCATTCGTTCCCTTTTGGCCTATGAACGAAGTTTTAATTATCTCTAGGAAAGTTTCACAAGCGTCATGTGATCAAAAATCAAAAGACTCCAAAATTCCATCCACATGGAGTTTCTTCATGTTTTCTTTCCAATATAATTTAAACGGCGATGTCACTTCCTAAGTGATCTTTCAATCAATTTGTCTTTCGACATTTTTAGCACTAGTTTTATGGATGTGATTTCTCCAACGAGATTTGTGAATCATCCATCTTTTATGGATTACGGCAATTATTTGAACAACCCTTTTGTTCTCATAATACCTGATAAAACAAATCTTGAAGGCAAGCTTTGATGTTTAACGAGCAACACAATAACCCTTTATTTGTTCTCGATGAACATCATCACATATTCTTTTGCTAGTTACTTAGGACATTGTAGTTCATGAATTGTGTTGTTTCGTATGACGATTCACACCAACAAATTCAGTATCAAATACTTAAGAACCACATTGTTTAATAAGCAAAGAATATAGCCATAACATGTATATCATCTATATACATAAACTGAACAATTCTAGTCTTTTCTTTTCTGCCATATATTTATGAGATTCTCTTTCAGTATTTATTTTCTGTTTGAAAGAATCTATCAACATCAACAGTGGAGTCATACATATGACACATAGTCCAAAGCGTGTATAATTAAATACCAATGTCTTTGGACTTGCACTTTGAAGTAGATCACCATCATCAAATGTTTGGTGTTCTTTCAAATTCCTTTCTTTAGTAATCTATTGGTGTAGTAAACACTTTACCTACATCAAATATTCACCCTTATCATGGAATTATCCATGATCAAGCTACTTTTAGCTTATAACGGTGAACTGCGAGTATAATGTTGCTCTCCAAAACATTTTGGAGGATTAGGACAACTAATGTCTTCAACCTTTTGCAAATTCTCATCAAATACGAGAACATGACTTTTGCCATATTATACTCTATCATGTTGCAACCAAAACTTTGTTTCAGATATCACAATATCTTCCACACATCATGGTTTCTGAAACAACTCTTTCAGATCCTAGATAACCTTGATATTAAGACAATCCTTTGAATATCAAGAATCATGGAGACAAACATGATACTTATACACTAACACTTGGAATTGTCACTCTTGATTTAATACTAATTATTAAACTTCATGGAGTAACCGAAACTTACTGAAAGTTTGCAATAGGACTTTTAAACTTTAGATTAACACTTCAAAACAATACGATACCAGTTCGTAAAGTAACTAACCAGAATTCTATAGTTCTATCATCTCAATTAAAACTAAGCGCAAGGTGGTAAACGGATGCCAATTACTACAACAACTATGCAAATTCACTTTGATTTAATTTATGATAAATAGTGTTCAACTTTTAATCATATTGCCGTTGAACTCCCACTCAAAACAATATCCCTCATATTGTTTTAGTGATCACACGAACCAAATCCACCACATCAAAACCGATCATCACGAGAGTTGATGTAGCTTCAATGGCGAACAATCAACATGTTCATCATATCTACTATATGACTCATGCTTTACCTTTCAGTGATCCGTGTTCCGAGACCATGTCTGTACATGCTAGGCTCGTCAAGATCAACCTTAGCTTCCGCATGAGAAAATCTGGCTTGCTCACGTTGTATACACTCGCAGAATCTAAAACACCTGATCATCACGTGGTGCTTCGAAACAACGAGCTTTAGCAACGGTGATTACTAAGGATGAACAGTTTAAAACTTCAAATTGTGTGCTTGAGGGATCATCTTATAATGCTACCGTCGTTAACTAAGCAATACAAGATGCATAAAAGGATTAACATCACATGCAGTTCATAATATGTGATATGATATGGCCTTTCTTCTTGTGCTTCCGATCTCCATCTTCAAGCACGAACATGATCTCCATCATCACCGGCATTGCATCAAGGTCAATGACGCCGCTCCATGGTTGTCGTCCACCAGCTTCAACTATTACAACTACTTTGAACAGACAACCATATGGCTCCTGCCGGTTGCCAACTTACAATAAGGAACATTGCATACATCATATATAATCACAATCATGGCCATATCACATCACAACACACCCCTGCAAAACAAAGTTAGACGCCTCTAATTTTCTTTGCATGTTTTACGTGGTTTGGGGCTTTCAATAAGTGTCGTTCTAACTTACGAACAAGAACCACAACATTGATACTAGTATTGTCAATCACCCGTTGTAAATTGAATCTTAACTATGTTGGGAGAAACAGACACCCGCAAAGCCACTTATGCAATACAAGTTGCATGTCAAGCGTAGAGCAAGTCTCATGAACGATGTCATGTAAGGTTAGCCCGGGCCGCTTCATCCCACCATCCCGCAAGATGCAAAGTACACAAGAAGCAATCGACAACAAAAGCATCAACGCCCACAATGACCATTGTGTTCTACTCGTGCAACAGATCTACATATAGACACGGCTCTGATACCACTGTTGGGGTTGGTAGCATGGAAAACAAAAAATTTCTACCGCATGCAAACAAACAAGCCAAGATCTATCTACTAGATTGTAGCAACGAGTCGATAGGGGAACTCACCCTCGAAGATTCCAAAGCGGTTAACGAGAGCAGATTCTCGTGGGTGATGTAGTCGTACTCTTGCCGATCTCAAGATCGCGTAGACGATCCTTCCGGCGCTGCGTTCCGGCAGTGCTTCCGCAGTCGGTCACACGTTCGGTACTCGATGAAGACCTTCCTCTCCCTTGTTCCAGCAGGCAGCGGAGGTTGTAGCACTCTCCTCGCGATTCCGGCAGCATGACGGCGTGGTACCGGAAGTAGAGGGGAGATCTCGCAGGGCTTCGCCTTAAGCCGGAGCGAGTATGGTGGACTATGAGAGAGCCTTGGTGATCTAGGGTTTAGACACACCAATTAGAAGGGGCTAAACCAGCGGCTAGGGCAATTAGAAGCTCTAACTCGGCGGCTTGAGAGAAATCCCTAGGCTGTGGCTAGGGTTTAGGTTTAGAGGGAGGCAACTTGTGTGTCTAGGAGGGGAACCCTGCCCCTCCTTATATAGGTGGAGGGAGGCGCCGGCCAAGGGGAGGGAGTCCCTCCCCAACTCGGATCCCTAGTGGGCCGACGGTGGAGGAGGAACTCCTCCCCAACTCGGTTTCCCACTTCTTCTCCACTTTCCAAAATAGCCGTTCGACTTCGACTTTTCAAATTGGCGTTTGACTTTTCAAACTAGGATTTGATTAAACCCTTTATTTTGTACAGTGATGACACCTAGTACATGATGCAATCATTCCAACTTTCAATGACACATTCATGTACCCTTCCCCTCTGGAGTGCCGGACATTCCGGAACCTTCTAGAACATTCCTGCTAAAAACACCGGAACCATTCTCCAACCCCGAAACAGGACTTTCCTTATATGAATCTTGTTCTCCGGACCATTCCGGATCTCCTCGTGATATCCCGGATCCCATCCGAGACTCCGAACAACATTCGGTCTCTTACTCATCATTCCATAACTACTCAACAACATCGAATCCTTAAGTGTGTCTCCCTACGGTTCGTGAATTATGCGGACATGATCGAGACACTTCTCCGATCAATAACCAATAGAGGAATCTGGAAATTCATATGGCTCCCACATATTTCTACGATTACTTTGTGATCGAATGAACCACTTACATACGATACCAATTTCCCTTTGTCTCACGATATTTTACTTATCCGAGGTTATGATCGTCGGTATCTCTACATACCTAGTTCAACCTCGTTACTGATAAGTACTCTTTTCTCGTTCCTGTGGCATGTGATCCCTTGTGAGCCAGTCACATGCTTGCAAGCTAATTGGATGACATTCCACCGAGAGGGCCCAGAGTATATCTATCCGTCATATGGATGGACAAATCCCACTCTTGATCCATGTGTCTCAACCAATACTTTCTGAACACTCAATGCCACCTTTATAGCCACCCTGTTACGGTGTGGTGTTTGATGTCATCAAAGCATCCTTCCGGTAAAGGTGATATGCATGATCTCATGGTCGAAGGAATTAGGTTACTATGGATAAGAAAGCTTATAGCAAATGAACTATATTAAATGACTTGATCTTTATGCTACACTTAACTATAGGAGTATGTCCATCACATCATTCTCCTAATGATATGACCCTGTTGTTAATAACATCTCTATGTTCATGATCAGGAAACCATGATCATATATTAACCAACAAGCTAGTTTAACAAGAGGCTTTACTAGGGACTCTTTTATGTTTACAAATCACACAAGTATTAATGTTTCCGGTTAATACAATTATAGCATGATATGTAAACATTTATCATAAGTATGAAGATATGATAATAACCACTTTATTATTGCCTCTTGGGCATATCTCCAACAATATTTGGTTAAGAATTTCCCCACTCATGGACTTACTGCTTGGATGATTATCCAGACTTTTTATGCAGGTTTGAACTTCTCTTCAAGAAACCTATTGGATTCAGCTGCTGCAGGTACCTTTATGACCATTACATTGGGTGCTGCAACAAAGCTCCTTCATAATATGATGGTTAATTATTCTGAATGGTACACTGAGAGAGATCCACATGGTAGAATTACCACATATGGGAGATAAAGTATCATCAGAGAAAATTTTCCTCCCTAAAGCTGGGGAACTATATGGATCTTTTTATAAAAACTATCTTCCCCAAGATTAGACGTTTCCATAGCATTAGGAACAATGGTGTTCAAAAAATCCATACTAATAACATTGCTATTAGAATGCAAATAAATCTCCATAGGTTTTTTAATTTTCTCTTGAAACACTTCATGTCCTAACTCAAGATAAATACTATAAAGCTCTCTAATTTTGTTGTTGTTTTACATTAAGCCTAACTAGTGAAAACAAGAAACAAAAAGACAAAATTGCAGAATCTAAAGGAACTAACTTCGAGCACTCACACCGGAGGATATGAGTACCTTTTACCTTACCTCCCCAGCAATGTTGCCGAAAAAGAGCTTGATGTCTACGCACTTCTATTCTTGTAGACAATTGTTGGACCTCCAAGTGCAGAGGTTTGTATAACAGCAGCAAGTTTCCCTTAAATGGATCACCCAAGGTTTATCAAACTTAGGGAGGAAGTGGTCAAAGGTATCCCTCTCAAGCAATCCTGCAAGCAAGATACAAGAAGTTTCTTGTGTCCCCAACACACCCAATACACTTGTCAGGTGTATAGGTGCACTAGTTCAGTGAAGAGATAGTGAAATACAAGTTGTATGGATGATTATAAGACAACGGTGCCAAAAAAGATCTTGACGGGAGGAAAAGGTTGAAACGGTCCTGTAGTTCCCCGTGACGGCACCAGAAAATACTCTGATGGCATGGAAGAGAGTAAAGGCAAGCAAACAAAGATGGCAAAAAGCAAACATGCAACAAAACTAGTTGTAAATGGTGTTTCAATGCTTAGAAACAAGGCCTAGGGATCATACTTTCACTAGTGAACACTCTCTCATATAAATATATTCTCTTCATGATACTACTCTTAACTACTCTTCGGTTGGTGAACTCTAATCAATGGTAGGGCTATAACAGCTCTCCTCAAAGTCCGCCTTCCCCAATCTATATAACTCCACACTGTCACCTTGAGCACTAGATGGTTCCAAAAAACACCACAATTTCATAGAGACAACCAACTCAAAATATACTCATCATAAGGATTTATGAACTCTAGCCTAAGTGCCACCATGGTATGCACATTGTCACTTTCACACACGTGGGGAGAGCCGGAGATCTATTGAAGCCCTTGAGTATTTATGTAGACTCTTGCCTAAGTGCCACCACGGCGTGCACGCTTCCACTTTCACACACGTGGGGAGAGAAGAGGTCGATTAAAGCACTTGAGTAGCAAAGGTAGATCTACTTGATTACAAAGCTCATGATCACAATATGACCATGCATAGAGAGAGAGATGAACACATAGCTACCGGTAGAGCCCTTAGCCTCAAGGAAGAACTACTCCCTCCTCATCATGGGAATCAGCAACGGCGATGGAGATGATGGTGGAGATCGATGGAGATAGCTCCAGGGGCACTTCCCCATCCCGGCAGGATGTCGGAACAGAGACTTCTGTCCCCCGAATCTCCCCTTCGGTGGCGGCGGTCTGTGGAGGTTTTCGTGGCTTTCTCCTAGATGATTTTGGGTTTCTGAGTCGGGAGCTTCTTATAGGCGAAAGGAAGAAACGTCAGTGGAGTCCCAGGGGGCCCATACCCCTAGTGGCGTGGCTAGGGTGGGCCTGCACCACCCTAGGGTGTGGCCACCCTGGTGCCTTACTCCGTCTCTGCTTTGATTTTCCGTATCGATCCGTGAAAAATATGAAGATTGGATTTTGTCCCGTCCAATTTCGAGAATATTCATTTTTTAGCTTTTCTGAAACCAAAAATAGCAGAAAACAGGCAACTGGCACTGTGGCATTTTGTCAATAGGTTAGTTCCAGAAAGTGTATAAAAATACCTTAAAGTGTAGACAAAGCATAAGACAAATGATACAAAACAAGCATGGAGCATCAAAAATTATAGATACGTTTACAACATATCAATAGGTCATTTTGTGAAGGTTTTTGAGACACAATCAATTTACCAAGTTTGGTATTTTTCCTTGAAACTATGTCACTTAATACGACACCACGCGAAGGATTTACATTGTTCGGACATTTTTTTGAATTTCTTATTCCCGTTTCAAAAATTTCCCATTTCAAACTATGGTCAAAAAGGTGGGAATGAAGATATGTGATGGGCCTCGCTAAATATTGCATTGTATCTAAAAATAAACATCATATTGTGAGTCTAAAAATGATTTTTTCAAAAAATCATGGGCATTAGATTATGTACCTGTAGTTCAAACCGGATCCACTTCCTACCGATTCGGAAGAAATTTGTCTTTTTCCCCAGGGGTGGACGGAAAGGTTTGAGATACCCCAGTGGAGACATTGTCCATGTAAGGTGGTCTAATATTTTTGAAAAATAGGATGGTACCATTTTTAAACGGTAATTTGGTGGTATTTCACAAAACACCCCGTTCTTTGCGCTCGGAAAATAGAAAATGGATTTTTATTACAACAAAAAGAAAACTTCCTCCTGCAATATTGTTCGACATTCCATGATGCACATGCGTGCATCATATGGACACAATATCACAAACTATGCCCTGATTCTAACCAAAACATTGGTTATTTAACCCGAAACACAAGAAACCTCGAACATGATAGGTCATTTTGTGAAGGTTTTTTTGAGACATAACCAATTTACCAAGTTTGGTATTTTCCCTTGCAACTATGTCACATAATATGACACCACACGAAGGATTTACATTGTTCGGATAGCTTTTGAATTTCTTATGCCCGTTTCAAAATTTTCCCATTTCAAACTATATTCAAAATGACGGGCATGAATATATGTGATGGGCCTCGATAAAACTTGAATTGGATCTCTGAAGAAACATCATATTGTGAGTCTAAAAATCATGAGCACTAGATCGTGTACCTGTAGTTCAAGTCAGACCCACTTCCTACCGATTGAGCAGACATTTGTCTTTTTCACCAGGGGTGGACGGAAAGGTTTGAGATATCCCGGTTGGGACATTAACCATGTAAGGTGGTCTAATATTTTTGAATAATAGGATGGTACCATTTTAAACTTTTATTTGGTGGTTTCTTCACAAAATGCTGTTTTTTGTGTTCGGAAAATAGAAAATGTCTTTTTGATACGACGAAAAGGAAAACTTCCTCCTACAATATTGTTCGCCATCCCATGATGCACGTGTGTGTATAATATGGGCACAATATCACAAACTATGCCCTGATTCTAGCCATAACATCGGTCATTTGACCCGAAAACCACGAAACTTCGATTATAATAGGTCATTTTGTGAAGGGTTTTTTTGAGACACGATCAATTTACCAAGTTTGTTATTTTTCCATGCAACTATGTCACATAATATGACACCACGCGAAGGATTTACATTGTTCGGACAATTTTGAATTTCTTATGCCCGTTTCAAACTATGGTCAAAATAGCGGGCATGAAGATATGTAATGGGCCTCGCTAAAACATGCATTGGATCTATGAAACATCATATTGTGAGTGTAAAAATTATTTTTTCAAAAAATCATGAGCATTAGATCATGTACCTGTAGTTGAAACCGGACCCACTTCCTTCCGATTCACCAAACATTTGTTTTTTTTCACCAGGGGTGGACAAAAAGGTTTGAGTACCCCATTTGGGACATTGTCCATGTAAGGAGGTCTAATATTTTTTAAAAATAGGATGGTACCATTTTTAAACTGTCATTTGGTGGTTGCTTCACAAAATGCCTCGTTTTTAGCGCTCGGAAAATAGAATATAGCATTTTCGTACGACGAAAAGGAAAACTTCCTCGTGCAACATTGTTAGCCATCCCATGATGCACATGCATGCATAATATGGGGCACAGTATCACAAACTATGCCCTGATTCGAGCCATAATATTGGTCATTTGATCCGAAAGACAGGAAACCTCGAACATGATAAGTCATTTTGTGAAGGTTTTTTGAGAAATAATCAATTTACCAAATTTGGTATTTTTCCTTGCAACTATGTCACATAATATCACACCACACTAAGGATTTACATTGTTCGGACAGTTTTTGAATTTCTTAAACTACTAGGAAACCAGCTATAGATAGACAAATCTTTTGTGGCGCATATGTGTGACCATGCGCCACAGATAAACTCCAGTGGCTCATTTCAGGCAATGTGCCACAGAAGTCTTAGGGAAAAAATGTGCCACAGAAGTTTGGTGGACCCGCCACCGGGGTTGGGGTCCCTCACTTTCTATGCGCCACAGAAAATGAGGGTTGGACCCACCACAGTATTCAGTTGACCAAAGTTTTGTGGCGTATACCTATATATGCGCCACAGAAGTTCTCCACAGAATAAGGAAAACCAGATCCCACACCCCCACCCCCTTGGAACGCCTTTTAACTTTTGTAAAAAATAAACGAAAATGATAAAAAATTCAAAAAAAATGATTCCTTTGAGATGTAGTTGTATTTTGGGGTATAGTTGTAGGGAAAATTGAAAAAAATGAATTTTGATTTATTTTGCAAAAAAAGATCATGGGACAGTAAAACGGCCATACCTTTTGTCGAAAAAAGAAGTTTAATATACCAAAATGATCTTCTCGAAATTTCCTACTCAATTTCAACGCCGAAAGCCGTTGAAGTTTTACAGCTTCCTCAAATTTGAAAAGAGTAAAAAGTTATGGAAGAAAGAAGATTTTTTCCTGCAAAAAAATAAAAAGGGGGAGAAACTTCTGTGGCGCATTTCTCACATATACGCCACAGAAGTGTTGGGATTCCAATTTTGAATTTCTCTGGTTTCCTCCCCCTCTCTTTTATCCTTCTCCCCTCTACTCCTCTCCTCCAATTCTTCTCTTCCTCCCCTTCTTCCTCTCCTTCTCTTCCTCATTTTCTTCTCTTCCTCCCCTTCTTCCTCTCCTTCTGTTCCTCCTCTTCTTCTCTTCCTCCCCTTCTTCCTCTCCTTCTCTTCCTCCCATTCTCCTCCTCCTTCTCCACTCTCCGTCCAAATCCTCCTCCTACTCCGGCCATGGCCTCCACCACCTCCGGCGACACCTCCTCCACCGCCTCCTCCTACTGCTCCTCCTACTACTCCTCCTCTTCCACCAACGAACTCCTTCTCCTCCTACTCCGGTGACCCCTCTTACTCCGGCGACCCCTCCCCTCCTACTCCACCTACATTGGCGGCCTCATTAATGACCCACAAGTATAGGGGGTGTATCGTAGTACTTTTAATAAATAGGAGTGTCGATCCCAACGAGGAGGAGAAGGTGTTGAACAGTGGTATGGAGCAGGCAATATCTGCAAATACTTAGCAAACGGATTTTTAGTGGTTTTTTGATAAGGCAACAAAAATATAAAAAGATTGAAGTTTCATGAACCTTGTGTTTTCACCACTTTTACCTATTCAAAGACGAACTCTGCAGATTCATTTTCTCTTTCTCCTGAAAATTTCCTTCATACAAAACCCTCGCACAAACTCAATGACAACATTAGTGTAAGAAAAAACAATAAACCCTTAGGTACACACTTCAACTGAAAACCCATCAAAACAAAAGCTTATGTAGAAGGAAAATGCAAATGAAGGCAGAAATATGTCAAAACAAACCAGCAGGTAAAGATTGATTTTTTTGAAGACCTTCTGTTGCTCAAATCAAAAAGTGCATAACTGATGAAAGTTGGGCAACAACTTGGAGGACAAGCTCACAAAAATTCAGCTCCATCCGAAGTACTGATCTTCCTCATGAATTTTTTCAATATAGCACAAAAATCTGTCCCAGGACAGCCACTTTTCACAACTCCCCTACTTCACAAAAATAGTTGAACTTGACACAAAAACCAAAACAAAAAGGATAATGAGCAGTTATTACTGAGGTAATAACTTCCAAGACTCGACAAAACTCTTGGATTATCTCCCAACAAGTACTTTTCTTTAATGCCTTTAAGTTAGGCTTGAAACTTCCAAAGATTCTAACATAGGATAAATATATTTGAAGTGAAAGAGAGCATCAAGAAGAAAATAACCAACACACTTAAGTCTAAGCCACTTCCTATGAATGGGGGTATCATGAGAAAATGAAATGTTGAAACAAAAATCCACTAGCATAGGAAGACAAAACAGATGCAACTTCAAAGCTTTCAACATAAAACAAGGAAACTTTACATCATTGAGATGCATAAAACTGTGTTTCCCTCTTTCATAATAACTTTCAGTAGCACCTTGAATAAATTTGACAATATAACTATCACTGGAAACAACTTTATCATCTGAGTAAGCATACTTACAGTCACCAAAAAGAGGTCCAAGGTCATAGACTGGATCAATAGAAGCAAGTTGTTCCATCCTGAAATCTTTATTAGGCAAGCTATTTTCACAAGAAGCTTTAGCAAATTTGGAAAAGTTAAACTCATAAGAATCTCCATCAAACTTAGTTAAAACTTTTTCCTTCTTACAATCAATAATAGCTCCACAAGTGTTTAACAAAGGTCTACCAAAAATGATAGGACAAGTTTTGCTAGCTGTTGAATTAAGCACTAGAAAATCAGCAGGATACTTAATCTAACCACAAAGAACCTCCACATATCTTACAATGCCAATGGGGCAAATGGTCTCCTTATTAGCGAGGTGGATGACCACATCAATGTCCTCAAGCTCATAAGGACCAATCTCATGCATAATTTCCCTGTAAAGCTCATAAGGCATAGCACTAGAACAAGCACCAATATCACATAAACCATAGTAGCAATGATCACCAATTTTAATAGAAATCACATGAACACTAGATTTTCTATCCTTACTAGGATGAGAGATAATATTAGAAGCATCTTCACAGAAGACAATATGCTCATGCTCTATATTTCTAGCGTCAAGATCTTTCACAATAGCTACCACAGGTGCAATATTCAATTGTTGAACAAGCTCCACAGTTTTCATTGTACCTTTATTATTTGAACTAATAATCATAGAATACTCCTTTACCTTAGCTGGTGAAAGGATACAGATGTCGCCTAGAGGGGGTGAATAGGCGATTAAAACTTTTCCTAGAGTGCCTCAACAAAGGCGGAATAAAACTAGTGTTTACTTTGTTAAGCACAACCTAGAACAACTAAGGTAGACCTATGTGCACCAACAACTTATGCTAAGCAATACAAGCAACAAAGTGATAGAAAGATATATATTACTTCAAGCACGAAGGCTATCACAATGTAAAGTGCATAAGTAAATAGCTCGGGTATAGAGATAACCGAGGCACACGGGGACGACAATATTTTACCGAGTTCCTCCCAACATGGAGTACGTCTCGTTTGGCGAGGGGGTGGTATCAAACCACCAACGCCACAAAAGACCTCCCTTATTCTCCGGTGAATCTCACCCCAACGGGATCGATCCACGCGTCCACTATCGGTGCACTTGTCGGTGGCAACCGGAACCTCTCACAAGGTTTGGGCACTTCTCCACAACTTAATTGGAGGCTCCCAACAAACGCCACAAAGGCCACAAGGTTGAGGCACTTCTCCACAACTTAATTGGAGGCTTCCAACAAACGCCACCAAGGACACAACCTGCAACACAACAAACCGTCTAGGGTTCCAAGAACCCAAGAGTAAAAATCTTCTCAACTTTCACTCACCAAATCCTCCGGGGAGAACTCAACCGATGCACCAAATGCAAATGGCAAGAACACGAGAAGTGCTCAAATCCTTCTCTCCCAAATTCCAACAAAGCTACAAAAGCTTGTGGGGGAATAAGAGAGGAAGAACAATGGAGGAAATCCACAAAAGACTCCAAGATCTAGATCCCAAGATGTTCCCCTCACTTAGAGGAGAGATGGATTGGTTGGATTGTAGATCTAGATCTCCTCTTTCAAATCCCTAAAGTATATGCAAGAATCAAGGGAGGGATTGAAGGGGAAGCAAGCTCAAGAGGGTCAAGAATGGAGGAGAAAGCCTGTAAAACTCGAGCAGTTCCATTGGGGAAGAAGGGCCCCTATTTATAGGCCCACAGATTTCTGACCGTTTTCTGCCCGTTGGGGAAAAGTCAGACCGGAGACTCCGGTCTACACCGGAGACTCCGTCCCAACCTCCGGGCAAGCCTCCGGACCACCCATCTGAATGACCTGGGCCATCCCTGACCCAACAAGACCGGAGACTCCGGTCTTCCAACACCGGAGACTCCGGGGTAGCCTCCAGACCTGGCTCCGGACCCCCATACAGTATGTCCTAGCCTTGATTCTGAAGTCACCACCAGAGACAGTTCCGGAAACTCCAGACCATACCGCAGACTCCGGTCCACGCAGACCGGAGACTCCGGTCTGGATCAAATAAGAGGCAAACTTCAAATGGCGATATCTAGAGTTTGGAAACTCCGATTGACCCGAAACCAATTTTGTTGGAAAGAGGACAACAAGAGGTACCCAACAAAAAGTTAAAATATTGGATACCACCAAGAGAGAACATTTCATGTATTATTAAGTGAGATACCTCTCTTGGTGAGAAACCGGAAAACCTCAAAGATCAAAAACGCAATATGATATTGAAGGGAAATCCGTTTTTGATGAACTAGGGCTTGTTATGAATATTACCACAAGCTCTAGAACCTCACATGGATAAGATCCAAATAACAACCGAGAAAGGATGATGCAAAGTATGCAAAGGTTTGAGCTCTCTCTGAACGATATGATCGAGTTACTCACTTGAGAGCCCCTCTTGCTAGTATGGTTATCTATCCTATAAACCGGTCTCCCCAACTAACATCCCAAGACCGGTAAGAAAGAAACCCTATCAAGATCATACCTTTGCCTTGAGCATATTCCACTTGATTATGATGTAGACGGTCTTGTCCTTCTCAAGATGGAACACCTTTCTTGATTGCTCTTGCACGCACTTGCTTGATGAAGATTTGCAAGTTACTCCCCCATACAACATGGGGAAACCTTTACTTTGACCTTGTCTTCATCGATCCATGATCACCGAGGTTGGCAAGCTTTAAGCATGAGATCTTCATAGTTTTAACTCTCACATGACCAATCTGTGGATCACTCTTTGAACACCTTGGTCACCACTTGATCCTCTTCACTTTCTTCTTCTCCAAACCTTGAAGCCAAAATATGGTTCAAGCATTGCCTATGGACAATTCCTACAAGTATAACTTGATACAAGCATTAGTCCATAGAGATTGTCATTAATTACCAAAACCACACATGGGAGCCCACATTGTTCTTTCAATCTCCCCCATTTTGGTAATTGATGACAATCCTTTGAGAGGGTTTATATAAGGAATTTAACAAATAAAATGGTAGAACCAATATCAAAATACTACACAAGTATGTGATATTGGTACCATCACCATATATAGAGCAAACTCCCCCACAATCTATGCATGTGTGATGAACTTATTGCCAATCATTATCATTGGTGGAGTTTCCTCTATATATATACCACATCCTAAGCAACAACAAATATGCAAGAGCATGAAAAGCAAATGCTTAGGAAACAAACTCAAAGCATAAACCATTTCCCTTCAACCCTCTAAAACTTCTCCCCCATTGGCATCGATTGCTGAAATGGGTGACAAGTTCTAGAAGGCCAATATAGTGATAGATCCCCAAAGGTGTGCATTCGCACATATCCAATGATGAATACTTGGGAGGAAGTAGAACTATATCGAGGACACAAAGATTGAAAAAAGAAATAAAATAAAAGAAGCATCAACAAATGATGTAAGCAATCACAAGATCCGGCAAACCAATTGAAAACAACAAATGAGTCCAAATGGGAACAACAAGATATTATGATACGAGTAGATGAGTGTTTTAAATAACAAAAATAGAAGCTCCCCAAGATTTGTGCACAATTAAATAAATGCATTGGAATACATAATGCACAAATATGGAATCCTTGCTCCCCCATAGGCATTTAAAACACAACAAATGAAAGGTCAAATAAATGCTTAAATAAAATAGAGAAGCTCCCCAATATTTGTGCATACTTTAGAATCATGGAATCCTCACTCATCCAAATTCATTTAACAATACAAGGCATGAGAGAACAAGTATGAGTGTCCGAAGATGCAAACAAGAGGAACAATCACTCATAGGCAAATAAATTTGGAAGCCACCGAAGAATCAAAAGGAATAGAAAGGTGGTATCCAAGGATTAAATATCAACTAATATTATCTTCTCATATGTGTATATGTCTCTAAGTGGAAAACATGCCTTGTTTGGTAGACACTACATATATTACAACTATCACCAAGGGAAACAGAGAAAGTTGGAATATATGGAGAAAAGCAACAAGTATCATAATAGAAAATAGACTAGCAAAATCTCACTATTGCACATGAGAGAAGTTGAGGAAATGATAGGCAATAAAATTGCTAGATTGACATATTTGGGATTGGAGGATCATATGCATGATTTTGTATAGTCCCAATTATATGCACTCATCTCAACTTAAACGCATATACAATACAGAGTCCTCTCAGAACCATGGCTAGAACTACAACAATTACAAACACATTAATTCATGCTAGAAGGCAACCGACAAATGGTTGGAATCAAGATATGTGAGCATGAGAAAGAGATACTTGTTACCGAGATATAATTGGTAGGATGTAGAGGATATGAATTCGTTGATCATCCTATAGCTTGACTCAAATTTTCTTCTAAGCATAACTTCTTCAAAATTGAGAGACAAGCATCCAATCTATCTCCAATGTACCTAAAACAAATTTAAGTACAAAATGGTCCCCAAACTTATTGGGTCCAATGTAGTTAGTGCAACTACAATACATAGGAGAGACTCCACATAAATATGTACATATTGATGTGAAATTGAATTTCATGCACAACTTAGCCGATGGGATTTGGTGGAGTATCCCCTATATATTGGATCAAAGAAAGCAAGCATGCCATTATATAAACATTTAGTAAATATGCATGCATAAATCTTTCAAGAACAAAAAAAGAAGATACAATTTGAACAAAAACACCAAGTAAATCGAGATTTTACACACAAGAGTGTGACACGACAAATGATGTCCAAATTATACCAAAGAACCAATTCAACACATGAAATATCACAAATTCAACAAATGAACTAGGCAAAAGCCAAAGAGCAAAAGATATATAAAAATAAAAATGCTCAAGGATTTATCTCATTCTAAAATGGTTGAATCATGAAATAAGGAATGAGACAAAACCAACTCCCAAAAAGAGCAAGGTTCCAACAAGAAACCAAACTCCCCAAACTTTTCATGATGGCAAAAAATACCAAAACGAAATGATTGAGGTTCCAAGCACATAAAACCCGATATGGATCAAACAAAGAAGCATAAATATGAGTGTTCTAAATAATATAGGAGAGCTCACCCATAAGTAGTACATTATATAGAATTTTGCTTTTGAATGCAAAATGCACACAAATGAGATCATCACTACTACCTACATTAAATAAAACACAAGAGGATACCAATAAAATAAGAAGATCCAAAAGTAGCAAGGAATACATGGGAGCACACAAAACATTTACTTGGCCAAAGATAGGACAATATTAAGCAAGGGACAAAGTGAATATGATCAATAAATTCTACCATAAATATAGTACTCATTGTCCAAGGACAAGAAATATTGGGATCATTTTCCCAAGGTAGCTTGCATGGATATCCAAGATCATAGTCATAACAAGAAGCATATAACAAATATAAGAATTAAGCATGATACTTCGAACAAGATTCTTGGTAGCTTCCAATTGTCACACAATCACTAGTGATTAGAGTAACTTGAAGCAAATGGTTTCCATGATGATATAGAGATCTAAATATGAGGAAACACATACCAAGAACCACTGTCATATACAAGATCCAAAATATGATCAATAAATGCATTCAAGCAAATTGGAACTTGTATGAGCAAATGTGTCACATAGGCGCTAGATAATTATCAATATCAATTCTAAGTGACACAACCTCGAATATTCACATTTTCTAGGATTGTAATATGCACTAAGCATATGACTCCCCCATAATGTGATACTACCATAAAACCAACACGAGGCAAAAGGATACAAATAGAGATAATTAATGGACATTATAAACTTCAATTTCTCATGAGAATTGTACCACATAGAGACTTGACAATAATCCAGTATAAACACTAGGTATTATTCCTCATGTACACACAATTTTAGGATTGTGGAATGCCCAAGCATAACACTCCCCCAAAATGGGATAATCCATTAATCTCTCACAAGATCCAAATAAGATATCAAATATAATCACTTAAGGCTTTAATACAAGAAACACACATACATGGTGTGCCACCTAATCATACACAAATATGCTTGATACCTCAAGATAAATAAGTGGAAAACACAACATGTACAAAAGCATGGAAGATACAAAACCAACACATGCACAAGGGGGCGAGTAACTTTCAATGAAATGAGTTAAGCATATGTTACCGCAAGGAGGAACATTGGAAATATAATAGGAGCAATATAATCCACATGACTTGGCTTGACAAAAATAATAATGAAGATCCCTTAATTCTTCATGATGTAGCCAAGTCTCCAATGCCCTCCAACAACACCTATTGATCAAGTTTTGGCTTGTTGGTCCCTAACCAAGTTGGGTCCTAAGAGTTTAGTCACAATAGGCTTGGCAACCCAAATGGTTCTTTTCTTAAACCCACATTGAGCACCAACAAATTTGGCAAACACATTGCCAACCCCATCCTTACAAAGAGAATAAGCATCATCAACAATGATAGGGTTGGATGAGGAGATACTGATAGTGCATGAGGAAGAAATATGCCCCTTCTCACGGCATATCTAGCAAGTTCTACTCTTGCCATCTTTCTTCTTAGGTGAAGCCACAACTCGAGGAAGAGCTCGATTAGTCCTCTTAGGAAGTGGCCCATTAATGACTTGAGGTGGAGCTTGAGGCCGCTTCCCTTGTTGCTTCACACTAAGAGGCTTTATCTTCAATGGTCAAGATCTAACATGGTGCCCTTCTTCCTTGCACTTGAAGCAAACAATGTTGGCCGGATTCTTGACTTGATCTTGGCCATTCTTCTTGTTGTCCGTGTGCTTCAATTTGATAGTGGACTTGTTCTTGACATTGGAGTTGAATCCAAGCCCACTCTTGTCATTGGGGGATTTTTGCACACTCAAGATTTTGTTGAGTGTGGCCTTCCCTTGATGACCCTTTTTCAAGTCATTCTTCAAAGAAGTGACTTGAGCCTTGAGCTCTTTGATTTCCTCTACATGGTTAGTTTTAACAAGAGTACTAGAGGAAGTAGATGCTACATTGTTAGAACAACAAGGCACGGAATGTAATTCATCACGAGATATAGCATGGTTGTGAGAGGATGAATTACAAGGACTAGCACATGGCAAGATAACATTTTGAGTAGATATAGTGCTAATGTCCAAATGAGGCCCACTAGATGTTACCTTTGACATGATGGCCTCATGAGCTAACTTTAGCCTACCATGGGAGACTAGAAGATCCTCATGCGAGCTTGAGAGCTTGACATGACTTTCTTCTAATTTCCCATAGTTGCTAGTTAGCAAAGCAAGTTGAGCCTTTAGCTCAACATTCTCCTTCAAAATATATGCTTCACAAGAAATAGAGTTAGTAGCACAAGCATCATCATTATTAGCAAGAGGGGAGGGCAACTTGGCAAGCTGTTTTGAATATGAAGCTTTAAGTTGCTCATGCGACTCGGTGACTTTGATGAGCTCCCTATTAACGACCCGAGAGCCATTTTCGAGATGCTTAAAATCCTCAACAAGTTTAGCATACTTAACTTCAAGTTCATCATTTTTACACTTGAAGGAGTTAGCCACCGAAAGTTCTCTATCATGGTATTCCTTTACTCTAGATAATTCTAGAGTAAAAGTCTCCTCAAGAGAATCTTTTGTGGTTTGTTCTTCTTCAAGGGAGTCTTTCAGTTGAGCAAGTTCATTAGCATACTCACGCTCAAGAGCAAACTTTTCATCAATTATGTTTTCTTGCTCCTCAATAAGATCATTGCCTTCTATAGCATAATTCAAGATTTCAACAAAGTTGGAGGAAGCAATTTTATTTTTGTATAGAGCACTATAGACAACCTCTCCCATTTTCTTAATAGAGGTAACATCATACTTACCTCGATAATCATCATTATCATTTTCAACTTCATCATCATCATGGGGTACAACGGGATCCAAATAGGTTACCTTTGTTCCCTTAGCCATAAGGCATATGTGAGAACCGGAAGAAGGTGATGATGAGATTGTACTTGAAGCTTTATTAAAGACCTTCTCTTGGTCCATAGAATCTTCGGTTTCCTCTACATGGTTAGCAACACAAGCACTAGAGGAAATAGAAGCATGTTTATCATGGCAACAAGACAACACAAGCATATCATCATGAGATTTATTCAAGTCATTTCTACATGATATGCAAGGACTATTAACACAAGCATGTAAGAAGTTTGTAGTGCTAGAATTGTTAAAGTCCAAATATACATCATTGCAACTAGATAGATATGAGGGATTACAAATTGTAAGCACACTATCCAAATTGCAATTTCTGTCACCACTCACCATATCATTACCTTGTGAAAAGTCACATGTTGGTGAAGTGGTAGAGGATGATAACTCATCTCGACCGGAAGTGGAAGCAACACAATCATCCTCAATAATGTTGGACACAACATATTTATCTTGAAGTTTTGTCCATAACTCATGAGCGCTCCAAAAAGGAATGATTGAAGAAGTAACTACATAGCTCAAAGCATTAACAAGGACATTAGAAGCTTGAGAATCAAGATATAAGTTTTTCTCATCCTCACAAGATAGATTTTTGAAATCCATAGGAGGAGAAAAACCTATATCTACAATACGCTCCAAATTTGGGTCCATGTCCCAAAAATGAATAAGCATATGAGTTTTCCAAATATCATAATTTGTGCCATCGAATATGAACATGTCATTGTGCACTAATCCTCTAGCCGATATCTTTACTCTCAAGGCGGTGAAGCCTAAAATGAGTGACCGGGCTCTGATACCAATTGAAAGGATACAGATGTCGCCTAGAGGGGGGGCGAATAGGTGATTAAAACTTTTCCTAGAGTGGATCAACAAAGGCGGAATAAAACTAGTGTTTACTTTATTAAGCACAACCTAGAACAACTAAGGCTCACCTATGTGCACCAACAACTTATGCTAAGAAATACAAGCAACAAAGTGATAGCAAGATATATATTACTTCAAGCACGAAGGCTATCACAATGTAAAGTGCATAAGTAAAGAGCTCGGGTATAGAGATAACCGAGGCACATGGGGACGTCGATATTTTACTGAGTTCCTCCCAACATGGAGTACGTCTCGTTTGGAGAGGGGGTGGTATCAAACTCCTAACACCACAAAAGGTCTCCCTTATTCTCTGGTGAATCTCACCCCAACGGGATCGATCCACGCTTCCACTATCGGTGCACTTGTCGGTGGCAACCGGAACCTCTCACAAGGTTTGGGCACTTCTCCACAACTTAATTGGAGGCTCCCAACAAACGCCACAAAGGCCACAAGGTTGGGGCACTTCTCCACAACTTAATTGGAGGCTTCCAACAAACGCCACCAAGGCCACAACCTGCAACACAACAAACCGTCTAGGGTTCCAAGAACCCAAGAGTAAAAATCTTCTCAACTTTCACTCACCAAATCCTCCGGGGAGAACTCAAACCGATGCACCAAATGCAAATGGCAAGAACACGAGTAGTGCTCAAATCCTTCTCTCCCAAATTCCAACAAAGCTACAAAAGCTTGTGGGGGAATAAGAGAGGAAGAACAATGGAGGAAATCCACAAAAGACTCCAAGATCTAGATCCCAAGATGTTCCCCTCACTTAGAGGAGAGATGGATTGGTTGGATTGTAGATCTAGATCTCCTCTTTCAAATCCCTAAAGTATATGCAAGAATCAAGGGAGGGATTGAAGGGGAAGCAAGCTCAAGAGGGTCAAGAATGGAGGAGAAAGCCTGTAAAACTCGAGCAGTTCCATTGGGGAAGAAGGGCCCCTATTTATAGGCCCACAAATTTCTGACCGTTTTCTGCCCGTTGGGGAAAAGTCAGACCAGAGACTCCGGTCTACACCGGAGACTCCGTCCCAACCTCCGGGCAAGCCTCCAGACCACCCATCTGAAGACCTGGGCCATCCCTGACCCAACAAGACCGGAGACTCCGGTCTTCCAACACCGGAGACTCCGGGGTAGCCTCCAGACCTGGCTCCAGACCCCCATACAGTATGTCCTAGCCCTGATTCTGAAGTCACCACCAGAGACAGTTCCGGTAACTCCGGACCATACCGCAGACTCCGGTCCACGTAGACCGGAGACTCCGGTCTGGACCAAATAAGAGGCAAACTTCAAATGGCGATATCTAGAGTTTGGAAACTCCGATTGACCCGAAACCAATTTTGTTGGAAAGAGGACAACAAGAGTTACCCAACAAAAAGTGAAAATATTGGATACCACCAAGATAGAACATTTCATGTATTATTAAGTGAGATACCTCTCTTGGTGAGAAACCGGAAAACCTCAAAGATCAAAAACGCAATATGATATTAATGGGAAATCCGTTTTTGATGAACTAGGGCTTGTTATGAATATTACCACAAGCTCTAGAACCTCACATGGATAAGATCCAAATAACAACCGAGAAAGGATGATGCAAAGTATGCAAAGGTTTGAGCTCTCTCTGAACGATATGATCGAGTTACTCACTTGAGAGCCCCTCTTGATAGTATGGTTATCTATCCTATAAACCGGTCTCCCAAACTAACATCCCAAGACCGGTAAGAAAGAAACCCTATCAAGATCATACCTTTGCCTTGAGCATATTCCACTTGATTATGATGTAGACGGTCTTGTCCTTCTCAAGATGGAACACCTTTCTTGATTGCTCCTGCACGCACTTGCTTGATGAAGATTTGCAAGTTACTCCCCCATACAACATGGGGAAACCTTTACTTTAACCTTGTCTTCATCGATCCATGATCACCGAGGTTGGCAAGCTTTAAGCATGAGATCTTCATAGTTTTAACTCTCACATGACCAATCTGTGGATCACTCTTTGAACACCTTGGTCACCACTTGATCCTCTTCACTTTCTTCTTCTCCAAATCTTGAAGCCAAAATATGGTTCAAGCATTGCCTATGGACAATTCCTACAAGTACAACTTGATACAAGCATTAGTCCATAGAGATTGTCATTAATTACCAAAACCACACATGGGAGCCCACATTGTTCTTTCAATCTCCCCCATTTTGGTAATTTATGACAATCCCTTTGAGAGGGTTTATATAAGGAATTTAACAAATAAAATGGTAGCACCAATATCAAAATACTACACAAGTATGTGATATTGGTACCATCACCATATATAGAGCAAACTCCCCCACAATCTATGCATGTGTGATGAACTTATTGCCAATCATTATCATTGGTTGAGTTTCCTCTATATATATACCACAAGCTAAGGAACAACAAATATGCAATAGCATGAAAAGCAAATGCTTAGGAAACAAACTCAAAGCATAAACCATTTCCCTTCAACCCTCTAAAACTTCTCCCCCATTGGCATCGATTGCTGAAATGGGTGACAAGTTCTAGAAGGCCAATAGAGTGATAGATCCCCAAAGGTGTGCATTTGCACATATCCAATGATGAATACTTGGGAGGAAGTAGAACTATATCGAGGACACAAAGATTGAAAAAATAAATATAATAAAAGAAGCATCAAAAAATGATGTAAGCAATCACAAGATCCGGCAAACCAATTGAAAACAACAAATGAGTCCAAATGGGAACAACAAGATATTATGATACGAGTAGATGAGTGTTTTAAATAACAAAAATAGAAGCTCCCCAAGATTTGTGCACAATTAAATAAATGCATTGGAATACATAATGCACAAATATGGAATCCTTGCTCCCCCATAGGCATTTAAAACACAACAAATGAAAGATCAAATAAATGCTTAAATAAAATAGAGAAGCACCCCAATATTTGTGCATACTTTAGAATCATTGTATTTCAATACAAAAATGCAAAAATATGGAATCCTCACTCCTCCATAAAAATTTAAGGCACAATAAATGAGAAAGAAGACAAATGAGCATTATTAAATGAATTAGATGAGCTCCCCAAAGATAATGCACCAATTATGATAATTGTATTTGGGATCAAGGTGCATAATCATGGAATCCACACTCATCCAAATTCATTTAACAATACAAGGCATGAGAGAACAAGTATGAGTTTCCGAAGATGCAAACAAGAGGAACAATCACTCATAGGCAAATAAATTTGGAAGCCACCGAAGAATCAAAAGGAATAGAAAGGTGGTATCCAAGGATTAAATATCAACTAATATTATCTTCTCATATGTGTATATGTCTCTAAGTGGAAAACATGCCTTGTTTGGTAGACACTACATATATTACAACTATCACCAAGGGAAACAGAGAAAGTTGGAATATATGGAGAAAGGCAACAAGTATCATAACAGAAAATAGACTAGCAAAATCTCACTATTGCACATGAGAGAAGTTGAGGAAATGATAGGCAATAAAATTGCTAGATTGACATATTTGGGATTGGAGGATCATATGCATGATTTTGTATAGTCCCAATTATATGCACTCATCTCAACTTAAACGCATATACAATACAGAGTCCTCTCAGAACCATGGCTAGAACTACAACAATTACAAATACATTAATTCATGCTAGAAGGCAACCGACAAATGGTTGGAATCAAGATATGTGAGCATAAGAAAGAGATACTTGTTACCGAGATATAATTGGTAGGATGTAGAGGATATTAATTCGTTGGTCATCCTATAGCTTGACTCAAATTTTCTTCTAAGCATCACTTCTTCAAAATTGAGAGACAAGCATCCAATCTATCTCCAATGTACCTAAAACAAATTTAAGTATAAAATGGTCCCCAAACTTATTGGGTCCAATGTAGTTAGTGCAACTACAATACATAGGAGAGACTCCACATAAATATGTACATATTGATGTGAAATTGAATTTCATGCACAACTTAGCCGATGGGATTTGGTGGAGTATCCCCTATATATTGGATCAAAGAAAGCAAGCATGCCATTATATAAACATTTAGTAAATACGCATGCATAAATATTTCAAGAACAAAAAAATAAGATACAATTTGAACAAAAACACCAAGTAAATCGAGATTTCACACACAAGAGTGTGACACGACAAATGATGTCCAAATTATACCAAAGAACCAATTCAACACATGAAATATCACAAATTCAACAAATGAACTAGGCAAAAGCCAAAGAGCAAAAGATATATAAAAATAAAAATGCTCAAGGATTTATCTCATTCTAAAATGGTCGAATCATGAAATAAGGAATGAGACAAAACCAACTCCCAAAAAGAGCAAGGTTCCAACAAGAAACTAAACTCCCCAAACTTTTCATGATGGCAAAAAATACCAAAACGAAATGATTGAGGTTCCAAGCACATAAAACCCGATATGGATCAAACAAAGAAGCATAAATACGAGTGTTCTAAATAATATAGGAGAGCTCACCCATAAGTAGTACATTATATAGAATTTTGCTTTTGAATGCAAAATGCACACAAATGAGATCATCACTGCTACCTACATTAAATAAAACACAAGAGGATACCAATAAAATAAGAAGATCCAAAAGTAGCAAGGAATACATGGGAGCACACAAAACATTTACTTGGCCAAAGATAGGACAATATTAAGCAAGGGCCAAAGTGAATATGATCAATAAATTCTACCATAAATATAGTACTCATTGTCCAAGGACAAGAAATATTGGGAATCATTTTCCCAAGGTAGCTTGCATGGATATCCAAGATCATAGTCATAACAAGAAGCATATAACAAATATAAGAATTAAGCATGATACTTCGAACAAGATTCTTGGTAGCTTCCAATTGTCACACAATCACTAGTGATTAGAGTAACTTGAAGCAAATGGTTTCCATGATGATATAGAGATCTAAATATGAGGAAACACATACCAAGAACCACTGTCATATACAAGATCCAAAATATGATCAATAAATGCATTCAAGCAAATTGGAACTTGTATGAGCAAATGTGTCACATAGGCGCTAGATAATTAAAAATATCAATTCTAAGTGACACAACCTCGAATATTCACATTTTCTAGGATTGTCATATGCACTAAGCATATGACTCCCCCATAATGTCATACTACCATAAAACCAACACGAGGCAAAAGGATACAAATAGAGATAATTAATGGACATTATAAACTTAAATTTCTCATGAGAATTGTACCACATAGAGACTTGACAATAATCCAGTATAAACACTAGGTGGTATTCCTCATGTACACACAATTTTAGGATTGTGGAATGCCCAAGCATAACACTCCCCCAAAATGGGATAATCCATTAATCTCTCACAAGAGCCAAATAAGATATCAAATATAATCAATTAAGGCTTTAATACAAGAAACACACATACATGGTGTGCCACCTAAATATGCTTGATACCTCAAGATAATTAAGTGGAAAACACAACATGTACAAAAGCATGGAAGATACAAAACCAACACATGCACAAGGGGGCGAGTAACTTTCAATGAAATGAGTTAAGCATATGTTACCGCAAGGAGGAACATTGGAAATATAATAGGAGTAATATAATCCACATGACTTGGCTTGACAAAAATAATAATGAAGATCCCTTAATTCTTCATGATGTAGCCAAGTCTCCAATGCCCTCCAACAACACCTATTGATCAAGTTTTGGCTTGTTGGTCCCCAACCAAGTTGGGTCCTAAGAGTTCAGTCACAATAGGCTTGGAAACCCAAATGGTTCTTTTCTTGAACCCACATTGAGCACCAACAAATTTGGCAAACACATTGCCAACCTCATCCTTACAAAGAGAATAAGCATCATCAATAATGATAGGGTTGGATGAGGAGATACTGATAGTGCATGAGGAAGAAATATGCCCCTTCTCACGGCATATGTAGCATGTTATACTCTTGCCATCTTTCTTCTTAGGTGAAGCCACAACCCGAGGAAGAGCTCGATTGGTCCTCTTAGGAAGTGGCCCATTAATGACTTGAGGTGGAGCTTGAGGCCGCTTCCCTTGTTGCTTCACACTAAGAGGCTTTTTCTTCAATGCGCAAGATCTAACATGGTGCCCTTCTTCCTTGCACTTGAAGCAAACAATGTTGGCCGGATTCTTGACTTGATCTTGGCCATTCTTCTTGTTGTCCATGTGCTTCAATTTGATAGTGGACTTGTTCTTGACATTGGAGTTGAATCCAAGCCCACTCTTGTCATTGGGGGATTTTTGCACACTCAAGATTTTTTTGAGTGTGGCCTTCCCTTGATGACCCTTTTTCAAGTCATTCTTCAAAGAAGTGACTTGAGCCTTGAGCTCTTTGATTTCCTCTACATGGTTAGTTTTAACAAGAGTACTAGAGGAAGTAGATGCTACATTGTTAGAACAACAAGGCACGGAATATAATTCATCAAGAGATATAGCATGGTTGTGAGAGGATGAATTACAAGGACTAGCACATGGCAAGATAACATTTTGAGTAGATATAGAGCTAATGTCCAAATCAGGCCCACTAGATGTTACCTTTGACATGATGGCCTCATTAGCTAACTTTAGCCTACCATGGGATACTAGAAGATCCTCATGCGAGCTTGAGAGCTTGACATGACTTTCTTCTAATTTCCCATAGTTGCTAGTTAGCAAAGCAAGTTGAGCCTTTAGCTCAACATTCTCCTTCAAAATATATGCTTCACAAGAAATAGAGTTAGTAGCACAAGCATCATCATTATTAGCAAGAGGGGAGGGCAACTTGGCAAGCTCTTTTGAATATGAAGCTTTAAGTTGCTCATGCGACTCGGTGAGTTTGATGAGCTCCCTCTTAACGACCCGAGAGCCATTTTCGAGATGCTTAAAATCCTCAACAAGTTTAGCATACTCAACTTCAAGTTCATCATTTTTACACTTGAAGGAGTTAGCCACCGAAAGTTCTCTATCATGGTATTCCTTTACTCTAGATAATTCTAGAGTAAAAGTCTCCTCAAGAGATTCTTTGGTGGTTTGTTCTTCTTCAAGGGAGTCTTTCAGTTGAGCAAGTTCATTAGCATACTCATGCTCAAGCGCAAACTTTTCATCAATTATGTTTTATTGCTCCTCAATAAGATCATTGCCTTCTATAGCATAATTCAAGATTTCAAGAAAGTTGTAGGAAGCAATTTTATTTTTGTATAGAGCACTATAGACAACCTCTCCCATTTTCTTAATAGAGGTAACATCATACTTACCTCGATAATCATCATTATCATTTTCAACTTCATCATCATCATGGGGTACAACGGGATCCAAATAGGTTACCTTTGTTCCCTTAGCCATAAGGCATATGTGAGAACCGGAAGAAGGTGATGATGAGATTGTACTTGAAGCTTTATTAAAGACCTTGTCTTGGTCCATAGAATCTTCGGTTTCCTCTACATGGTTAGCAACACAAGCACTAGAGGAAATAGAAGCATGTTTATCATGGCAACAAGACAACACAAGCATATCATCATGAGATTTATTCAAGTCATTTCTACATGATATGCAAGGACTATTACCACAAGCATGTAAGAAGTTTGTAGTGCTAGAATTTTTAAAGTCCAAATATATATCATTGCAACGAGATAGATATGAGGGATTACAAATTGTAAGCAAACTATCCAAATTGCAATTTCTATCACCACTCACCATATAATTACCTTGTGAAAAGTCACATGTTGGTGAAGTGGTAGAGGATGATAACTCATCTCGACCGGAAGTGGAAGCAACACAATCATCCTCAATAATGTTGGACACAACATATTTATCTTTAAGTTTTGTCCATAACTCATGAGCTCTCCAAAAAGGAATGATTGAAGAAGTAACTACATAGCTCAAAGCATTAACAAGCACATTAGAAGCTTGAGCATCAAGATATAAGTTTTTCTCATCCTCACAAGATAGATTTTTGAAATCCATAGGAGGAGAAAAACCTATATCTACAATACGCTCCAAATTTGGGTCCATGTCCCGAAAATGAATAAGCATATGAGTTTTCCAAATATCATAATTTGTGCCATCGAATATGAACATGTAATTGTGCACTAATCCTCTAGCCGATATCTTTACTCTCAAGGCGGTGAAGCCTAAAATGAGTGACCGGGCACTGATACCAATTGAAAGGATACAGATGTCGCCTAGAGGGGGGGGCAAATAGGTGATTAAAACTTTTCCTAGAGTGGATCAACAAAGGCGGAATAAAACTAGTGTTTACTTTATTAAGCACAACCTAAAACAACTAAGGTTCACCTATGTGCACCAACAACTTATGCTAAGCAATACAAGCAACAAAGTGATAGCAAGATATATATTACTTCAAGCACGAAGGCTATCACAATGTAAAGTGCATAAGTAAAGAGCTCGGGTATAGAGATAAACGAGGCACATGGGGACGACGATATTTTACCGAGTTCCTCCCAACATGGAGTACGTCTCGTTTGGAGAGGGGGTGGTATCAAACCACCAACGCCACAAAAGGCCTCCCTTATTCTCCGGTGAATCTCACCCCAACGGGATTGATCCATGCTTCCACTATCGGTGCACTTGTCGGTGGCAACCGGAACCTCTCACAAGGTTTGGGCACTTCTCCACAACTTAATTGGAGGCTCCCAACAAACTCCACAAAGGCCACAAGGTTGGGGCACTTCTCCACAACTTAATTGGAGGCTCCCAACAAACGCCACCAAGGCCACAACCTGCAACACAACAAACCGTCTAGGGTTCCAAGAACCCAAGAGTAAAATGCTTCTCAACTTTCACTCACCAAATCCTCCGGGGATAACTCAAACCGATGCACCAAATGCAAATGGCAAGAACACGAGTAGTGCTCAAATCGTTCTCTCCCAAATTCCAACAAAGCTACAAAAGCTTGTGGGGGAATAAGAGAGGAAGTACAATGGA
This sequence comes from Avena sativa, assembly GCA_916181665.1. NCBI lineage: Eukaryota > Viridiplantae > Streptophyta > Magnoliopsida > Poales > Poaceae > Avena > Avena sativa. The sequence goes on along the minus strand of OV702297.1, from coordinate 384,652,996 downwards.
GGAAATCCACAAAAGACTCCAAGATCTAGATCCCAAGATGTTCCCCTCACTTAGAGGAGAGATGGATTGGTTGATTGTAGATCTAGATCTCCTCTTTCAAATCCCTAAAGTATATGCAAGAATCAAGGGAGGGATTGAAGGGGAAGAAAGATCAAGAGGGTCAAGAATGGAGGAGAAATCCTGTAAAACTCGAGCAGTTCCATTGGGGAAGAAGGGCCCCTATTTATAGGCCCGTAGATTTCTGACCGTTTTCTGCCCGTTGGGGAAAAGTCAGACCGAAGACTCCGATCTACACCAGAGACTCCGGTCTACACCGGAGACTCCAACCTCCGAGCAAGCCTCCGGACCACCCATCTGAATGACCTGGGCCATCCCTGACCCAACAAGACCGGAGACTCCGGTCTTCCAACACCGGAGACTCCGGACTGAGCCAACACCGGAGACTCCGGGGTAGCCTCCAGACCTGGCTCCGGACCCCCATACAGTATGTCCTAGCCCTGATTCTGAAGTCACCACCAGAGATAGTTCCGGAAACTCCGGACCATACCGCATACTCCGTTCCACGCAGACCGGAGACTCCGGTCTGGACCAAATAAGAGGCAAACTTCAAATGGCGATATCTAGAGTTTGGAAACTCCGATTGACCCGAAACCAATTTTGTTGGAAAGAGGACAACAAGAGGTACCCAACAAAAAGTTAAAATATTGGATACCACCAAGAGAGAACATTTCATGTATTATTAAGTGAGATACCTCTCTTGGTGAGAAACCGGAAAACCTCAAAGATCAAAAACGCAATATGATATTAAAGGGAAATCCTTTTTGATGAACTAGGGCTTGTTATGAATATTACCACAAGCTCTAGAACCTCACATGGATAAGATCCAAATAACAACCGAGAAAGGATGATGCAAAGTATGTAGAGGTTTGAGCTCTCTCTGAACGATATGATCGAGTTACTCACTTGAGAGCCCCTCTTGATAGTACGGTTATCTATCCTATAAACTGGTCTCCCCAACTAACATCCCAAGACCGGTAAGAAAGAAACCCTATCAAGATCATACCTTTGCCTTGCGCATATTCCACTTGATTATGATGTAGACGGTCTTGTCCTTCTCAAGATGGAACACCTTTCTTGATTGCTCTTGCACGCACTTGCTTGATGAAGATTTGCAAGTTACTCCCCCATACAACATGGGGAAACCTTTACTTTGACCTTGTCTTCATCGATCCATGATCACCGAGGTTGGCAAGCTTTAAGCATGAGATCTTCATAGTTTTAACTCTCACATGACCAATCCGTGGATCACTCTTTGAACACCTTGGTCACCACTTGATCCTCTTCACTTTCTTCTTCTCCAAACCTTGAAGCCAACATATGGTTCAAGCATTGCCTATGGACAATTCCTACAAGTACAACTTGATACAGGCATTAGTCCATAGAGATTGTCATTAATTACCAAAACCACACATGGGGGCCCACATTGTTCTTTCAGCTGGGAAGGGTATTTTCTCAACATAAGGTTCAGGCACAATATGATTAGTAGTACAAACTTGAGTACTTCTAACAGGAACATGACTAACAACATCTTTATAAGGTGCATGGTACTTGTTCCACTTCTTCTTGGGAATTTCTATGTAAGAGGCAAAGGCCTTAAAACAGTTGGCAATACTTTGGGAATCAAGACAAAACTCATTACTAATATCACGGAAGTCATTAGTTCCCATAAAAGATTTAATACATTCATAATCATAGTTTATACCTGACTTTCTTCCTTTGTCATTCTCCCAAGCTTCAGTGTTCTCTTGAATACGGTCTAGTAGATCCCATTTAGCTTCTTCCTTCATACGTGTGAATGATCCAACACAATAAGCATCTAGTAAATCCTTATCATGAAGACAAAGACTAGCATAAAAGTTATTGAGAATAATATTGTTAGGGAGTTCATGAATAGGACATTTAAGCTTTAATAACTTCAATCTCCCCCAAGCTTGAGCTGTACTCTCTCCATCAAGAGGCCAAAAGTTATATATCAGATTTCTATCCTTATGAATCTCACTAGGAGGATAAAATTTAGAAAAAAAGAGAGAAGCTATTTCCTCCCATTCCATGTATTTTCCATTCTTCAGCAGCTTATACCATTCTTCAGCTCTCCCATTCAAGGATATGGAGAGTAACTTCTGTTTCACATGTTCAGTTATGATACCTACACAATTAAACAACCCGCATAATTCATAGATAAAAAGTAAGTGATCACTAGGATGGACAGTTCCATCCCTAAAATAATAATTATCCATAACACGATTAACAATACTTGTAGGTATCTTAAAAGGATCTATCTCAACAGGTGGTGGTTCATCTACTACCCTTACAGTGGTAGTAGTTTTCCCAAACAGAAAACCAAGTGAGTTATCCATATTGGAAAAAAAAGTAACAAGCAGTAACAAAAAGAAATACTCATAGTAGAAGTTTCCTTTACTAGTGCCACTCTTCAATAGCGCTTCACTCCCCGGCAACGGCGCCAGAAAATAGTCTTGATGACCCACAAGTATAGGGGGTGTATCGTAGTACTTTTGATAAATAGGAGTGTCGATCCCAACGAGGAGCAGAAGGTGCTGAACTGTGGTATGGAGCAGGAAATCTCTGCAAATACTTAGCAAACGAATTTTTAGTGGTTTTCTGATAAGGCAACAAAACAAAGAGCAAGTAACAAAGGTAACGAACAAGCGGAGCAAGTGGCCCAATCCTTGCTTAGCAAAGGACAAGCCGGTGGAAATACTTATAAGGACCAAACGTTCTCGAGGACACATGGGAATTCTGTCAAGTGCTTTCGCTTCAAATAGCTGAGTCCTCTTCTTTGGTGTTGTAAGTGTTGTGTGGGTGAACCTATGCTAATGTACCGAACTTACTTGGACTAATACATACTTGTGATTAAACCCCCTGCAAACATCTGTAACTACAATAAAGTAATTAAGATATAAATCTAACCACAACCTTAAACTTTGAGATCCAACGCTCCCTTATGCAATGGTGTCCTAATGGGGGTTCAGGTTTCTCTCACTCCAGCAACCCCACAATTAGTATCCAAATACACAATGCATTCCCCTAGGCCCATAAATGGTGAAGTGTCATGTAGTCAACGTTCACATGACACCACTAGAAGAATAGCACCACAACTTAAATACTAACCATTGAATAATAACTCAACACAGATCCACTAATAAGAACATGACTTCTCTCATGTCCTCAAGAACTAAATGAACTACTCACAAGACATCATATGGATCACGATCAAATATGATATGATAATGGATAACAATCTAAACATAAACAATAATCCAATGGTTCCACTCACAAGCGTCAACTACAATAGTAATTAAGACTGGGAAAGTTTCCCCTAAGAACTAAAGCAATATCCAACACAATTGTTATAGCGGGACGGAGTGGTGATGATGGTGTTGGTGGAGATGATGGTGTGGATAATGATGATGATCCCGATGAAGCCTAGCTTGATGACGGTGTTGATGGCGACGATCTCCCCTCTCCAGGAAGGAATTCCCCTGGCAGAAATCTGTCTGCCGGAGAGATCTTTCTCTCTCGGTGTTTTCCGCCCCCTAGAGGAGGCAGAAATCTATCTGTGGTCGCCCCCCTAGCCTTAGGCTTTCGTAGGGAAGATATAGGCGAAGGGGCGGAGTCAGAGGCCGGGCAGGTGGGCCACACCTGCCCTAGGCACGGGGTTAGGTGGGCCCGCGCCTAGGGGGCTGTGGGCCCCCTGCGGAACCTCTTCGCTCCTCCTTCTGGCTTCCTTCGTCTTCTGGTAAAATAATATGTTTCCATATTTTTCTGCTATTTTTCTGAACTTCGCGAAATTGCACCGAAATGCCTTCTTTTCCATCAGAATCCAGACTCCGGCAGTCCATCCTCCAAGAATCATCCAACATGCATAAACATATGAAAAGCCATAAGTAATACCTCATAATAAGAAAAATATCAATGAATAGAGGTAAATTATGATATAGAATGGTGATGCAAATTGGGCGTATCACTCCTACTCCGGCAACCCTTCTTCCTACTCCTCGTACTCCTCCTACACTAACGGCCTCCTACTCTAGCGACCCTCCTCCTCCACCCTCCACCCACCACCCACCTCCCACTCTAGCCAGATCTGGCCGATTTTTTTAAAAAAATTGAAAAGAAAATCTGTGGCGCATATTGGCAATATGCGCCACAGAAGTTTGAGATCTGGTTCGGGACTTCTGTGGCGCATTTTGGCAATATGCGCCACAAAAGTTTTTGAGACATCTGTGGTGCATTTCAATATGCGCCACAGAACTACACTTTAGAGGCGACATAACTGTGGCGCATCCCATATCCGCCACAGAAGTCCCAAAATGATGGCCACTGATAGGCCTTTTCCTAGTAGTGTTATGCCCGTTTCAAAATTTTCCCGTTTCAAACTATAGTCGAAACGACGGGCATGAAGATATGTGATTGGCCTTGCTAAAACTTGCATTGGATCTCTGAAGAAATATCATATTGTGAGTCTAAAAATGATTTTTCAAAAAATCATGAGCATTAGATCATGTACCTGCAGTTTAAGTCAGACCCTACCGATTCAGTAGATATTTATCTTTTTACCAGGTGTGGACGGAAAGGTTTGAGATACACCAGTTGGAACATTGTCAATGTAAGGTGGTCTAATATTTTTGAAAAATAGGATGGTACCATTTTTAAACTTTCATTTGGTGGTTTATTCACAAAACACTTCGTTTTTTGCGCTTGAAAAATAGAAAATGTGTTATACAAAAGTATATGTAATGTTTTCATATTTTCTTCAATAAGAATATGTAATATTTGAGTTTAGTTAGATAGATCTTATTTTTCTGCAAATTTTGATATATTATATGTATTTTTCTAAATTAAAATGATTTAGTTATGATTTTTCTAGTATTAAATGACAAAAAGGAAAAATAGCTAAGCCGACGGCTTTGCCTACTACTCCAACGGCTCTTCTATGCCGATAGCTATTTTTGCCTACGCCGACGGTCCATTTGCCGGCCCGACAGTCTCCTGCCGCTACGTCAACGACCCCGACATAGAAAATGGCCGTCGACGCCTTAAGTGTTGATGGGACCGGATCTAGGTAATATATCTGGAGGCATAAATATTTTCTCCAATGTACACAACAGGAGATAAGTCTGTCGTAACTCGTAATTAAAGAGCTAGGGGCGCAGTGTTTACGGCTGTACAGTTTTCAAAAATATATCAAATCGAACGATCAGATATCACTTTTTAGACACATACTCTCTCCTCCGTTCCTTAAGACGTCTTGGCAGAATGAACTATTAACATGGGTGTTTCAATGCTTCTACACACTTGAGTATATATAGTATAACATCTGGCCATCTTTATACACCTTGGCAAAATAACGATTGCCCGAATGGCAAAGAAGCCTTATCCCCCACCCCACTAGGGCGACGGGAGCACTGCCCACTCTCCCCGGCGACCAGGCCCCCCTCCCCACCTTCTCCCCTCTGCCGTCGCTGGTGCGGGCGGCCGGGCAAAGTCCCTGCGGCGCCGGTGGTGGCGGACCTGCCCTTCCCCGCTTGTGAGGCAAGGATATCGGGGCTCCCTCGGCCTGGCGGCGGTGCACCATGGCGGCAATGGAGCTCGGGCGGCGGGGTCTGGCCCTGGCAGTGACGAGCGGATGTGCGGCGCGACGGCGCCTCCTTTCCTCTCGGCGGCGGGGACGACTCATCAGGCGAGGGCTCTAGTAGGCAAGCTCGGCTCGAGATCTGGCGACGGCCAAAGCGCTCGGCTGGCGTAGCGACGGCAGGGTGTGGGGATGCTCGGGGCGCAGGGGCCTGACAGCGACGGCGGTTTGGTTGTAGTAGCGCGGTGGCAGAGCGGAGGGGGGCTGACCCGGGCTTGGTCGGCGGGCCGGGCCTGATCTAGGCCAGTTCTAGCCCTATTGGGTACTGATGTTGTGCCCGGACGGCTCTCACCGTGGGTGATGGAAGGAAGTTCCCCTCCCCCAAGCCGCATGTGCCTCGATGCCTTCACGTCTGTGAGCCCTACCCGGTCTTCTCGTCGGTGGCACGATGTGGCGTTGGTCGGAGCTTTGGCTAGAGCTCGTGGATGCCGGGGCGACGACCCCGGAAGGTGGACTGCGCGGGCATCTCTTCGGCGAGAGTCGTGGAAGTGGTGGTGGTTCCTACCCTCGGTCATGTGGATGGCGAGGAGAGGGCGATGGGAGGCTTTGGTGTTGGCGACGCTTCTGCTTCGACAACTCCCAGATTGTGTGTCAGCAGCCTATCTTGGGGACAACGAGTGTGGTAGACGCTGCGGAGTGGTTCAAAGGTTTTTCCGGACGAAAGCTCTGTGCCTCGGCACCATCGGCGGTGATGCATGCGGGTATCGTTGCCTTCTTGGGGGCGTCAATGCGGATACCTTCCACGCCACAGGGCTCCGGGTGAAAACCCTTGACCTTTGGTCTCGGAGGCGACGGCACGGTGACCCTCTTAGGGGCGTCGTCGTGGATCCCCGGGTCACCCCGGCATCGGCTCTTTGTCCTGAGTGGCAAGTTTAGGCTCCCATGTTTTTCTTGTTTATTTTGATTTGCCTTGTATAAGGGGTCTCCCCTTCTCCTTGTATCTGTTTGGCCGATATGAGTTTATTTATAAAGCATGACGAAATCCTAGTCCGATTGCCCGTCCCGTGTAATGATATAGTTATAGCGCACACAACGTGGGGTCATATATATACCATGAATTTACTTGTGTGCATGCTCAAAATTGTGATGCACATTCCAGTTGACGCCAAAATCCGAACTGTCATAGAATGCCGGGAAATATGTTCCAACAAGGTTATTAGCGAATAGCGATCCATACCATTTATGGTCAAACACAGGAAACCAGTGTTGCTGGAACATGGATTTGGAGGATGGGCTCCATGGAGCCTGTTTTTGAATTTCTTTGAAACCAATGTTTTAAAGTTTTGAAAAATCCAAAAAATATCTTAGTATCATAGTACTAAAATTAATTTCTGCAAATGTTACAGCGAACTACTCTGGTGACAAAAGGGGTACACCGGTGACAATTCAAAAGAAAGATCAATGTGGCCATGCATTGATCCCATTCTTGCTTGCTTCTTTGGTCGGTCATCATCATCATTTTGATGGACCGAGCAGGGACCGGCCTATCTCATTCCTTTTATCTCAAGCAAGTGGTTTCGGTGAAGATAGTCCGACCATCTCCTCTTCGTCTCCCAGCACCGATATTGCTCGGCGTTTTCTCCTAGGGCCGACGCTGGCCTCTGACTCGGTGCTATCTCGAAGCTTTTTTGCCTGCATCTTTCGCAAGTACCCACGATCACGACGTATCTTGATATGTTTTTCGCACATGGCATAGCCGGGGTATGCCAGCTCCGGGCAAAACCACCCCTGACCGCTGCTGCGGTTGCACCTTCGTACTTCCGGCAGAACCGGCGGGTCATCTTCCACCTCTAGCACTTCATCAGCTCCTTCCCCCTTCTGCCTTTGGTTACCACACTCCTCTAGATTTTCATCAATACTGCATATCAAAACACAAGTGCGAAACCATTTATACTCCCAGAATAGCGCCTGATAATGGTATAACGCATAGTAAATAAAAGCATAACATATGCAGAGAAAATATAATCAACTAAAATATTAATAGTTGAGATTAACCCAGACTCTATATATTACCATGATACAATATAGTATCAGCTCAAAATATAAAAATGTAAAAAACACATGCACAAGCATGCTGATGTACTAGAGACCTAAATATGCGTTTTATCAATGTGAATGTTTCTGTGAGATGATGGTATGCACACAGCGCCAACATTATCAGTGCTCAAAAATCATAATACCTAAAAAGTAGTGAAATAAACATTATATATATATATATCCATTCAGGTTTAATCTCAATCACTGTATCCAGATAAGGAATGCAATATAAACTCTGTTTAGAAATGTATATAAACCGCACACATAAGCACGTGGATACACCGGAAGACATAATTATTTAATCACATTGCCGGGTAAGCGGGTATATATAATTTTTTTCTGTAACTCAATATTCTTTTATATGAAATTTCTGAAAGTGAGTCACTTAAAAATACATATTATCCTAAGACCACAAGCTTCCAATTTCTTTTTTGGAAAGGAGCATATATTAATATCACAAGATACCAATTACATCCCGCCTATGCAATAACGTATTTTCCTAGCGGCCATACGGATGCACACAACCAAAAAAGAAAGAAGAATTACAAAAAAAAGTCTCGCTAAAGTGAACATTCGTTGAAACAGCGGTACTACCACCAGGATAGCACCAGAAGTCTAGCTTCTCCAAAAGCAACGTCTCCAAAAAGGGAACAGTGCACAAACACCGCCATCGTCCGATCATATATCTTAGGTTTTCACCTTGGAGAAAGTTCACGCTCTCAAAACAGCACATTCAACAATACCATTGCCAGGCACAACCAATTAAGACTAGACCCTGGGTTTTCACCCTGAAAGATAGGATTGTTAACCTTTTCTGTGCAGTCGCCCCCACTTGCATGACACTGCTCCAAGTCATGAGTCACCAAGCTAATTCATCATCACCACCTAGACTCGAACCACCATTTTCAGTCCCCAGATCTTGGTCTCCATGACATTCTCCGTCGGCACCATATAACGAGAAAGATGCCCCATGATATTAACAGCCAACAGAGCTTCGAAGCGCTCCCTTTGAACCCAAACGGTCAGAGTAAAACATGGGTGCGCACGACCGAATCCCTCCAATGCGGCAATCTCCAGGCATTATTCGTCCATGGGAGTTCGCCGGCGAAGCCTTCCGGAACTCGCCACTCTGACAAGATCAGAGAGGGCAAGCAACAAGTAAATCGTCATCTTGGGGTGAGAGGAATCCTAAGACCGCCGCCTTTATTCAGCAGACGAGCAGGCCCCCATGTCGCCCGTCGTCTCCGTGCAGCACCAACAGAGGAGGAGAGGGCAACAACCGCAGGAGATCGGCATGGCTAGGCCATAGCCTCACCCCCGGCAGCAGCGGCAAGCCTCCATCCCCTCGTCGGTCGCCGGAGAACCTCAGACCCTGGCCAAGATGACCGCGCTACACCAAGCCCACAGCCAGCGCCGCACCTCCCCCATGTGAACACCGCCATAGACCCCTCTCGCCCCCCCCTCCCCACCCATCTTAGATGGACGGGGCATCGCCACCGCCGCCGGAGCCGGCTGCAGCGGCGGCCGATGCGGAAAGGGTTGGGGAGGGTTCTTAGGGGAGGATGGAGAGGAAGCCCTCGGAGCAGCTGGAGTCGCCTGGGAGCGGCTCGGGAGAGGGCTGCTCGATGCCAGGATTAGATCGATATCATGTACGGTGCAACTTTATTGCAATATTTAGCTCACATTGTATATCAAGAGAGGTGAGATGAGGAAATTTATAGGTTGGTCCAAATTTAAATAGGAAAATGGGACAAAAGAAACATAGGTGGTGTTTTGGCTTATAGGTGTAGATGCAAAAAATGCACGATAATGCACATCTTAAAATGTCCAAATAACCTTAAAGAAAAATTCGGGTAAGTGTACATCTGAACATTCTATATTGCATATCAAGTTTGGTGTGGCTTGTATAAGAAAACAAAAGGTGTCTCTCGAATAGTTATATTGGAGCATAGAAATTATTTTTAGAAAAGCCACAAAAAATGTATTTTGTGCCAAAACTTTGTGGAGAACATAGAAAGTCTATATATGTACATGCGGATTTTTTTTAAAAAAAATTGACATCTTGAATTGCGATTTTACAGAATGGGTGTATGTACACCTAGGAGACAAAGTTGATTTCACCATAAGGAACCGGCTTCCCTCATTCTGCTACTGGTCACCCGACAAGAGCACAAGCCCGTCTTCGGTGAGATAGCAGTCCCCCTCGCTTCATATTCCCTAGATGTGATTTCTTGCTCTATTATTATGCAAATTGAAGCTCGGTAGCAGTTGATTTAGATTTATCTGATTAGTATGCAATACATTTATACATATTCTGACACTCAGTCAATTTACAACATTTTTCTTTTTTGCCATGCTGTTCAGGGTTTGTTTATGTTAGGAGAACACGTAAACAAGTTTGCCCCAAATTATCGCTGGTATTTCTTGTAGATCCCTGCTTGAGATATATAGTTTCCTGATATGAATTTACGGTAAACACTTAGTAGCACAATGACCTAACGACCTGGAGAGTGAGAAACAGACAAGGCCAATATTGTTCTCTTTTTCTTGAAAGAACTAAAGGCAAATGGGAGGATCTTTTTCAGGTCCTGTTAGTTTCAGTTAATAATACTAGATAATCCTATAGTGGAATTTGTTAATGATTTTTTTTCCAATTTGAAACAGCAACAGACAACTTTGGGAGTTGGTTAGCCACCCTTTTCTCATGCCATAATATTCGCAACTCGGACAAGATTTCGGTAAGTTGCTGTATCTTTCAGCTCTTAAATTCATGTATGAAATTACCATTTTTGTGCGTTACTGTTTCTACATATTTGTTCTTAAGTGTGTTATCTTTTTTGCCAAATGACCATTTTTATGTGAATCGCTATTTCTGCATTGTTGTTCTCAAGTGTGTTATCTTTTTACTGAAATAGCCAATCTTTTGAACTGTTATTTCAGTATGGTCATTTTTGTTGAATGGAGAACCGTGATTGGATGTATAGTGGCTAGATATTTGGTGAAGTTCCTTATAGTGTATGGCTTGAAGAAACTGTACGATTCCTTCTAATGGTGGTGTCCCTTATGGTTGCTTAAACCTGATGCTTGTCCCTGATCCCATATGCTTGCGTTATTTTTCTAAACTTGTTGCTCCTGCTACCCAGAGTAATTGAAGTATGAAAATATAATCTACTTGGAGATTTGAACATTCATCCACAACTTCTTCTTTTATATTACTTTTTTTCGAAAAGGGGTATAACCCCGGCCTCTGCATCGACCGATGCATGTAGCCTTTATTGATAAATCAACCTTGTAGGTTATCATTTGTGTGTACATATACAAACCAAAATTGCCATTTGCAGGATACATATTCTTCAGTGGCTAAAGCAAAGTATCCAGATGATTGGGAGGAACGAGAATTGGATGGTGAGGTGTTATATGAGGCATCAGGTGGCCTTTCCAATGGCCATGTGTCAATAGCCGATGGGGCAGTTAAGAAAGCAACCATTATACCATCTGCTAAAGAAAGGAATGTTAGGGTGAGGTGGCTATTCGGCTCATGGGTGCATTTGCACCCATTATAAGAAAACATATTTTAAAATATATAAAAAATTTGAAAGATATATCTATATATACATTCGAATATTTTATGTTCGTTCACAAGTTTTCGGGTTGAAAGAACATTCTACATGTCTCGTGTAAAAAATACAAAAAATATCCCGTGAATAGTCCTATTCACGTGACATATTTTGTATTTTTATAAATAACATATAAAATGTTCTTTTATCCCGAAAACTTGTGAACGAACATAAAATATTCGAATGTACTTGTAGACATTTTTTTAAAAAAATTAACAATTCAAAATATATTTTCTCATAATGGGTGCAAATGCACCTGTGAGCCAAAAGGGATTTCCGATGTTAGGGCATCTAATTCTCTCAAACTTCGAGAAAATGAACAACTTAGGCATTCAAGATGAATAAAATGCTCAACTCGGGCGTACTAATGAGATGCTACAACAGAAACAACAGATGCATGGGCAGCTCATAATCGTAAGTATAAATTCATGCACATATTTTAAAATAGTGGGTCTCAACAATTAATCGTAGTAATGTTTCTTCCCTTCTTTGGAAGACACTTTTCAAGGAGATAGGAAAAGAGGTACCAGCAAATATACTAGGCCAGCTAATTGGTGTGCAACAAGTAAGTACATGAATAACTTGAATGTATACATATTCACACTACTTGGTCATGAAAAAATCTGATAGTAAAACAGGTTACAACATTCCTATATTTGTTGATTGAACATTGGGAAGTTCTATGGAAAGAAGTGCACCAAATTATGTTCTTTTCTTGCTCCAATTTAATTCAATTAACAATTTAATCCCTTATGCCTGGTTGAATCAGGGGACAACTAACTCCTCTTATGATGGCTCCCAATCGGTTGATTGCAACACCAATTGCAGAGACTAAAGCGAGGACAATGATGCAAACAATTCCAATGAGAACATCGGTGATGATGCCATTGACACCGGCAACCTTGGCAGCAACAAAGTTTCTGCCAATGAAGGCACACATGGCTCAAACAACATGAGCCTGAGAACTCTTGTATGGTGATAGTTGCAAGATGACTTATTCTGCTCATATTGTAGTAGTGAGTGCTACCTTTTGTTGGTTTAATCATGGCTGCGTGAAACTTCATGTTTTGTTGTTGTTGTTGTAGCCTAATGTTGTGGTAGAGTAGTTTTAAAATGTGGATGTGGCTTTGTACGGAACTAATGCACTATGTATGTAACCGAATTATGCAATATATCAGTCTGTTGTGTCATGTTGATCAGAATTGAATGGTCTGAATTATTTTGGAAATCATGCATCAATTGTAAAATCTAGGAGATATCAGGTTGTGTTCCTGACAGCCAACAAACTGATAGAGAAACAGAGCAAATCTAGGCAAATAAAACCATTTTCCTGACAGTTAGAACCTACATGAATATGCATTCTCCAGTAAGATCAAATCTGACGCAATTTCTTTTTCATGTGCGCCGACTAACAGCTGTAGCCGACTGCAGTAATATTCTCGTTGGTTGCCCATTAGGAATACATTTTCATTCCTGGCAAGCTATCCCTGTCGGTTACTCCTGATGGTAAGCCGACGATAAATTTTCCTGTGGGAGTTTTTAATTTTCCGTTTGTAGCCCACAGGGTTAGTCCTGATTCTGGTAGTGTTTGTTCGGAACAAACTCAAGCGGTCTGTCTAGATTGAATTTTGATTGTTCAATTTTGTTAAAGGCTGATCAACATGGGACAACGCTGTTTGCATGCCTCAGTTGAGATGAAAGGAAAAATAAGGTTACAATGATGCTAAAAATAATTAGTGGGGCTGCCAAGGACGGGGGAGAGATCATTGGGTTTTGCACAGAGTGGGAGATTTCACTATTTGGAGAAGACCTTTGCAACGTGGCTTTGGTGTGGTACCTCTGAGTAGCTTGACGGATCATCCTATATGGTGTCAAGGTTAAGCAGAGCCGATTGTGTGATCGAGCGCCAAGGGGCACATTGCACGCGGATGTCACCATTTGGAGAGGATGGCGATGGCGGAGCTTATGCCAGCTTGTAGTTGTCGCTTTTTGTTTTGTGCGTGACAATTTTGCTTATCCCGATGAAAACATCAAATGTTGGGCTGGTGGGAGAAGAGGGAAGATCCTAGATATCATATGGCATATGGATGATGAACTCGGTTAGGCTAAGAACCGTACGTCCACCCCGAACTATCAAGTATGATGAACTAGATGTGAAAAAAGTATACGGTGACCTGTAGCTAGCTATTAGCCTATCACTATTCACTAGGTACAAATGCTCCTAAATACAACATTATCGTGGGCAACAAACATATACTATAGCTGGATAAGGCCTGCGTTGGTGTGGCTCGTCGGCTCCTCCACGTACCTTGACATGCTCGCCGGACCTTGTGCCTCTAGAGGTTCCACCTATTGTGGTCTGCCCAGACGGCCGCTGCTGCCATCAAGGCCGAGCAGTGCAGGCAGAAGGCCTGTGCGGAGGCATCGAGCGGACGGGCCAGTGTGCCTCGAGGAGATGTCGCCGCTGCTGTAAAACATGCTGGGAGGAGCAGCGGCAGCGGGGTAGGGGATGCTGCTAACGTTCGGTGAGGCACCTATGGCAACTCAGTCTGTGCCGAGTGTTTCCATGCGGTGGAAGCGCAGCTGCTCGAGGCGTGTGCCGGGCTCGGCGGCGGAAGCCGAGCCGACCAGAAGCAAGATCAACAGCAGTACACGCACCTGATGATGACTAAGTAATAAAAGGCTGTGTGCATCGACTAATACAGAGGCCATGGTTTTACTCCCCTTTAAACGAAGAAAATGATATGGTGGAAATGCAAACAGAGGACGGGTCATCTGTGCTGCATAATACAGTGGTACTAACATGTATGATAGTTCATATAGCTGCGAAGAGTTCACATATTAGTATCTCGATTCATTGGTCTCATGATACTTCTTTGGGAGGGAAACCTTTTGAGTTGATAGAGAATACTTAGATGTGTGGAAAGATCAGATGAAGTATAAGTTCTTACTGGGTGATAGAGACATCGTGCACGTGTCTGAGTATCTCTATGTACAAGGCTTGCTCCAGTACAACCCTCCTTTCCCCAAAACTCGTAGAAGCACGTCCAATCCCATATCCAAACCCGCATCGAAAAGACGTATACCTACGTATACTCACGTATAGGCTCCCGCACAGGCTGTCCACCGCCCTTGCAGCCGCCACCGATCACCTAGTCGCTGGGCGCCGGGGCCGCTGCTGGCCATCCTATAGGTCGTCCTCTAGCTAGGTCTCTTGTTTATCGCTTGTCTCTCCTCTTCTCCGATCCGTGCAATCGCCATGGATCTTGCGCCATCAGACTGTTCGGCCACTTGACCGGGGATACGTCCGGCTATATCAGACTGTCCGGAGCTAAGTCTGGAAACAAGTCTAGCACACTTCCCGATGTTCTTGTTAAAAATTGACGTTCCACACGAATCGCCTATCAGACTGTCCGGAGCTAAGTCTGGAAACAAGTCTAGCACACTCCCCGATGTTCTTGTTAAAAATTGACGTTCCAAACGAATCGCCGAACAAGCCACGATGCCTAAACTACCAGCCGGACATGCTGCCAGACTGTCCAGCGCGTCAACACGCACTGCGTCCGCAAGTTTTTTTTTTGCGAATAACACCTCAGATCTATTAAGCAGTAGTGCAATACACCCCAAAGAACACCAAAATTACATCCAGGTCCCTGGAGACCCTTATCCCTACACACTCCGACTCGGAGCGAGGACGCGCCGCCGCGCCGCTGCCACCGCTCCCACCTGGAGCCGGCGTCGCCTTGGAGCTTGCAGACGGTTTTGTCGCGGCCGGGAAGTCGTCGCTCTCGGCCTCTGCGTGCCTGCACGATGGAGTGGAGGAAGAAGGGTGCAGCACCGCCGCACCAGATCGAGGCGGCCGGACACGAGCCGGCATCTTGAAGAACTTGAGGATACCGGCGACCCTCGAGCTCGGGGAAGTCGCACGCGCCGCGGGAGAGCTCCGTGGAGCTCCACCGCAGGAGGGGGAGCACGCCGACGCCAAACACCCCACCACCGACACCACCGCCTCCATAGCACCGCCGGCCAGGTCCCTACCATATCCTACACTATATACACACCGAGAAAGGGGGTTCCCCTAGCCTCCCGCCGCCGGAGCAGCCGACGGAGGAGGGGGAGCCCACGGATCCGCGGCGGCGAGGTGGATTGACGGGGAGAGGTTCCAAAAATCGCCCTCAGGCACAGTATCGAGAGAGGGAAAAACAAATCTGGACAAGGTTTCATATTTTTCCATCCCTAAGTCCGGCATGCTCTCAGATGCTCATGTTAAAAAGTTAGCTTTTTGAACAAATCACCGAACAATAAGCCAGACAAGCTGAGACGTCAACCACTATGTTTAGTATAATAGCAAAGGGTATCGGACGATCTGAGCCGTCCTTGTGTTGTGTTTGCCTATGTTTTATACGAGTTTGGGAGGAAGGGGTTGTACCGGATCAATGGTCCTCTATGTACATAGTAAGGTGGTTAACATCTGTGTTACAATTGCGACAAGAAGATAACGAAGAACGAAAACGAAAAACACAGCAAGGGGACACAGATTTAACGTGGAAAAACCTCTCCAACAAAGAGAGGAAAAAACCACGGGCGCCAGCCAGCGAAACTTCACTATATCGAGGAGTGTTTTACAAACGTCGGGGATTTCACAGATGCAACTCATCCCAACCGACGGCTTACAAGGGGTTTATATATCGATGGAAACCTAGGTCTTCGACGATCCGTACCGTACCGCGGGGGGCTGTCGCCCCCCGCACCCCCCACAGGCGTCCCCGTCAGCCCAAGCCTCCGGCGACGGGCCTCGCTCCACTCGTCAGAAGTTGGCCTATACTTTGTAGAATTTGGATCAACATATAACAAACTCCACCTTGAGACAAATTCCTCCTTGTAGCATCAACAGCAACCATCTCCCTGAACAAACAAAGCAAATACTTTCGGCGCCAATAGCCACTTGGGCTAATTAGTTAAACCAACTAAGTTCGAGCAAAGCTCAAACTTAACAACAGGAACAGGTTTAATCATCATATCAGCAGGATTATCATGAGTGCTGATCTTGCATACTTTTAATTTACCTTGAGCAACAATGTCTCTAACAAAATGGTACTTGACATCAATGTGCTTAGTTCTCTCATGGAACATCTGATCTTTTGTAAGGTATATGGCACTTTGACTGTCACAAAACAAAGTAATGCAAGAATCATCCCCACAAAGCTCAGCAAACAAACCTTTCAACCAAACAGATTCTTTGCAAGCTTCAGCAATAGCCATGTATTCAGCTTCAGTAGTAGATTGTGCAACAACAGCCTGCAATGTAGCCTTCCAGCTAACAGCACAACCACCAACATTAAACACATAACCTGTGAGGGATCTTCTCTTATCCAAATCGGCAGTAAAATCTGAATCCACATAGCCAACGAGTCCGTCACCGGTCCTGCCAAACTTCAAACAAGCATTGGAAGTGCCAAGAAGGTACCTGAAAACCCACTGAACAACCTTCCAATGTTCTTTACCAGGATTAGCCATGTATCTACTTATCAAACTCATAGCATATGATAAATCAGGACGAGAACAAACCATGGCATACATCAAAGAACCAACAACACTAGAATATGGCACCTTTGACATGTACTCAAACTCTTCATCAGTAGTAGGACATTGAGAAACTGACAATTTAAAATGAGGAGCAATAGGAGTACTAACTGAGTTGGCACCATCCATATTAAAACGATGAAGAACTTTCTTAATGTAACTTTGCTGACTAAGAAATAACAAACCAGATTTTCTATCTCGGGTAATCTCCATACCTAAGATCTTCTTAGCAGCACCAAGATCCTTCATCTCAAACTCACTACTTAGGTGTGCCTTCAAAGTAGTGATTTCTTTCATGCCCTTGGCAGCAATTAACATATCATCAACATATAGCAGCAAGTATATAGGTGACCCATCAACAAACTTGATATAAACACAACTATCATATTTAGACCTCTCAAAACCATGTGAGATCATAAATGAATCAAACCTTTTATACCACTGTCTTGGAGATTGCTTTAAGCCATAAAGAGACTTCTTTAATTTGCACACAAAATCCTCTTTACCAGGCACTATGAACCCTTCTGGTTGGTCCATGTATATTTCCTCATCAAGCTCTCCATGCAGAAAAGCAGTCTTGACATCTAACTGCTCAAGCTCAAGATCACGCATAGCCACAATACTAAAGAAAGTACGAATGGAACTATGCTTCACAACTGGAGAGAACACATCATTGTAATCAATACCTGGAATCTGGCTGAACCCTTTTGATACTAACCTTGCCTTGTACCTTGAAGGCTCTTTGGGAGATAGACCTTCCTTTTTCTTGAAGATCCACTTGCAGCGGACCGCCTTCTTTTGTTTAGGCAAGCGCACAACATCCCATGTGCCATTTTTCTCAAGCGATTGCATCTCTTCTTGCATAGCAGAAACCCACTTATCGCGGTCAACGGATGCAATGGCTTCATTATATGTAGCAGGTTCAGAATCGTTCTCCACCTGTTCAGCACAACTCAAAGCATAATGTACAAGATTACACTCTTCAATTAAACGAGGACGAGGACCACAGTTACGCCTCGGTCTATCAGCAGCAATGGACTCATGTGGCTGCTGCAAAACAGTAGGTGAGTGCTGAACAACAATATCATCAATGTTTTCCTCATGTGTATCTTCAACGATAGCATCATTATCAACAGTTTTCTACAGGTTCTCCACCTGCACATTAACTCTCTCCTCTCCAACAGCAACAGGAGAGGTATCTGATGGCAAGCTATCATGATACATAACGGACTCATTGAAAACAACGTTTCTACTTAGCAAAATCTTTTTAGTTTCAGGATTCCATAGTTTATATGCTTTAACTCCTGAACCATAACCAAGGAATATGCACTTAATAGCCCTAGGCTCTAACTTTCCATTATCAACATGAGCATATGCAGTGCAGCCAAAAACTCTCAACTGTGAATAATCAGCAGGCGAACCTGACCATACCTCAATGGGAGTTTTCTTCTGAAGTGGAATAGAAGGTGACCTGTTGATGAGGTAACACGCTGTGTTGGCTGCTTCAGCCCAGAAACACCTATGCATACCTGCATTAGACAACATACAACGAGCCCTCGAGATGATGGTTCTGTTCATGCGCTCTGCCACGCCATTCTGCTGAGGAGTATATGGGATGGTGTGATGCCTGATCATGCCATCGTTACTGCAAAACTCCTCAAACTCATTAGAACAGAATTCCATACCATTGTCAGTACGTAGTACCTTTACCTTCTTCTCAGTCTGTTTTTCAACCATAACTTTCCACTTCTTAAAAGCATCAAAAACATCAGATTTATGCTTCAGAAAATAAGGCCACACCTTTCTTGAGTAATCATCAATAATAGTAAGCATATAATTAGCACCACCAATAGAAGTCTTACGGGACGGACCCCATACATCAGCATGCACATAATCTAATATGCCTTTGGTGGTATGAACGGAAGCATTGAATTTAACTCTTTTATGCTTACCAAAGATGCAGTGCTCACATAACTCAAACTTACTCATGTTGCAACCATCAATCAGCTCTCTCTTGACCAACTCTGCCATGCCTTGTTCGCTTATATGCCTAAGACGCATATGTCACAGATGTGTTTTACCACAATCATCAGAATCATTAGAAGTAACGGCAGCAACAATACCAGGCAAAGTGCTACCTCTAAGAACATATAATTTAGCAGAATTCATATCACCTATCATGTGAATAAGAGAACCTTTTGATACCTTCAGAACTCGATGCCCACCGGCATACTTGTATCCATCAACGTCCATGGTACTCAGGGAGATCAAATTTCTGGCCTTTTGGTATGTGCTTCACCTCACTCAACGTGCGTGTCACGCCATCATGTGTCCTAATCTTAACAGATCCAACACCAACGATATGACATGGGTTGTCATTCCCCACACACACAAAATCTCCAGTCTACACAGACTCATATGAACTGAACCAATCTTTGTTACAGCAAATATGAAACGAACATGCAGTATCAAGTATCCATTCATCATCATGAGAAGCACAAGCAGCAAAAACAGCTAAGCATTCACCATCAAAACTATCAGAAACAACAGCAGCCTTACCAGAACCTTCAGTCCTATCTTTCGGTTGGTAAGTTCAGTTTCTTTTCTCCTTATTCTGCAACTTCCAACAATCATCAATAACATGATTAGATTTCTTACAATACCTGCAGAATTTATCCTTTCCCTTGGACTTTGAACGACTTCTACCGTCCTTGCTCTTATCTCTGTTGCCATAGTTGTTGTATCTCTGCTCGGTCCTGCCACGAACCTGCAGAGCCTCAGCCTTGGATGACGTCCCATCTGACCCTACCATAGTTTTTATCTTTTCCCTCTGTTTGAGGGCGTCATGTACTTCGGCAAGGGTTAGTTCATCACGGCTCAACAATATTGTATCACGAAAATGTGTATAGGAACTAGGCAACGAGCATAAGAGTAGAAGAGCTAAATCCTCATCATCATATTTTACCTCCATAGACTGCAAGTCTGAAACAATCTCTTTAAAAACAGATATGTGATTCATTACCGATCCACCTTCTTGCAGCCTGTGCGAGAACAACTTCATCTTCACGTTCATCTTACTGGTTAGATCCTTTGACACACAGATCGTTTCCAGTTTTTCCCATAGGGCAGCAGCAGATTTCATCTCCAGTACTTCCTGCAAAATATTATTGGACAGATGAAGTTGAATCAAAGACAAAGCCTTACGGTCCTTCCGCTTCTCTTCGGCGGACCAGGTCTTAGCATCCTTTTCACCGAATCCATCCAGCGCTTCATCCAGATCAGAAGTTTGGGCGAGAATCGCCCGCATCTTCACCTGCCACAAGGAGATAAGGCTGTCGTAACTCGTAATTAAAGAGCTAGTGGCAGCGTTTACAGCTGTATCGTAGTTTTCAAAAATATTTCAAATCGAACGATCAGATATCACTTTTTAGACACACACTCCCTCCTCCGTTACATAAGACGTCTCGGCAGAATGAACTATTAACATGGGGTTTTCCGATGCTTCTACACTTGATATAGTATAACATCTTGCCATCTCTACACACCTTGGCAAAATATCGATTTCCCGTCCGGCCGGTGTAATGATATAGTGATTATAGCGCACACACAATAGGGGTCCACTAGGGGAACGAACGCAGATGCTGAGCGGGAGATCTGCTGAGCGGGAAATTCAATGCCGAGGGGAAAAAGTCGGGCTGCTCGGCATAGCTCGCGCAGTGCCGTGGGCCAAAAAAACACCGTCGGCACAGACGAGCAATGCCGAGAGGGACCCTCGACGTAGCTATACCCTCAGCAT
Source organism: Avena sativa (assembly GCA_916181665.1). Classification (NCBI taxonomy): domain Eukaryota; kingdom Viridiplantae; phylum Streptophyta; class Magnoliopsida; order Poales; family Poaceae; genus Avena; species Avena sativa. The sequence goes on along the minus strand of OV702297.1, from coordinate 384,632,250 downwards.
AGATGTAGCAATGCAGAGGGGCACCATCGGCGCAAGCTGAGCACGGGTCTCCTTCCCGCGTTGCGGACGGACAGTTCACGGTATATGGCCAATGGCTGGTCTGTGTCGTCTTTTTCGCGCCGTTAACTCTATGGGCCGATGGCTGGGCTGTGTCGAGGGGCGTCATTAAACGCTCGGCATAGCCCTCTACGCCGAGGGCCGGAGCAACGCCGAAGGTAAATTGTTGTACCGAGGACCACCTACGCCGAGGGCTTAATGCCGAGAGTTTCCCTCGGCATTGAACATGCCCGAGGGGGATCCGGCCTACGCCGAGCGTTTTCCCGCTCAGCAGTGATGTTCCTTCCTGTAGTGATCATATATACCATAAATTTACTTGTGTCCATGCTCAAGAATTAAGATGCACGTACCAGTTGACCACAAAATCCAAACTGTCGTAGAATGCCGGGCAATATTTTCCGAGAAGGTTATTAGGGAACAGCTGTCGATACCATTGATGGTGAAACACACAGTGAAACAACCAGTGTTGCCGGAACATGGATTTTGAGGACGGGCTCCATGGAGCCTGTTTTTGAATTTCTTTGAAATTGATATTTTAAAGTTTTGAAAAATCCAAAAAAATATCCTAGACGTTGACAATCGCTTATTCTACAGCCCTGAAAAATTTCAGCGTGAAATAGTTTGTGTCCCAGCCTATACAAAAATGATAAAATCTGATAAATCTGATTTTTTTTTAAATTTGCATTGTTCCCCCCTCATATCTGGAAGTTTGTCATTTTTATACAGCCCAAAATACAGAATATTTAGCATTATGCAGGAAGGTAAAATTCATCATTATCTACATCTAAGATTTCCTTCCTTGAATTTTTTGAAACGTTAAAATGTTCCATGGAGCCTGTCCTCCAAATTGACCTACTCCCAATGTTGCATCATATATTTTCTCTCCAGCTATATGTCAAGAGCTTCCTAGGATGTTAAGATCGTAAAGTATCGCCAATGAAGTTCATGTTGTCCTCATAGACATAAGAGTTTAGAATTGCTATCTATCCAGAGTCAGGAAGGCACATATAACCCCATTGCATCCGCAACACCAGGACCACCGCCTCCCAACAATTCTATATACACATGGTAACCATGAATATAAACGATGTTGCCTAACTCTGATGCGGATGGCCTCACTATGGAAAGATAGTAGTGAACCTATTTTCTGATATCGTATGTGGGGAATGGATGGGGTTCCGACCAAACATATTGCTTCTGATAGGGGCATGGATTGATGTGATCATCAGTTATGTTAAATTTCATAATAATGGCAATGATGACATCTTAATTTTTCTTATGGCGAGAGTCTTTCGAATATACTTGTAGATGAAGTAATGATGACGACTATATTATCACTACCGGTTACAAGTCTTAGCTTGAGTAGGTTGTGACTGACTCAGAGATTTTTCGTAGTCCCTTAGTCACATTAGTATGTCCAGGAGAACAACTCTTGATAATATCGATAGAATCACGATTGAGAGGCAACTAATATAAATCAATTGAAACCTTTCATGTATTTTCACATATATATTTTACTGCGATTATTTGAAGCATATTATAAAATAAGTCTTTTTAAATCTTAAAGTATGAATATATCGAATAAATTAAGAGGGTGCAATGCAATCGAGAAAAGTATTATGGAAGTTCACATTGTTTGAGACCAGGGTGCTTTCCAACACTGATCTAATAGCATGCCCTTTTTTGCTTGTGCAATGAATGGAAAAAATAATATATGTCTAGTCGGAGCCGTGTATGTTTCATTTTTCCCTTTGTTATCTATTTAGATGTTCTTATGGACGCATTTTAAAATTAATTTTATATTATTGCTTACCACTATAATCATATACGTAATAAGGGCCAACATTTTGCATTCTAAAGAATTTATCAATGTCTAAATATTGTTTATATTCAAAAGGGTGAGGATGAAGAACAAATGCCTGTGTAAGATAAATATAATTAAGTAATACATTTGATACACTACACAAGATCTCCTCTGATTTGCATGTAAGATCTCTCAATTAATGGATCACATCTATTAGATTTTTTGAATATACAAATGAATTACAACCGATAGATCTTCCTAATTGTAGGTTGAATTAAGCTGTAATTACTTAGATCCACCTATCTACTTGTTTTGCTCTATTTTTCTAGTCGTAGAAGTATTACCCACGATGTTGTGGGCTAGAGTTCTTCTCATTGGCTTTATAAAGGGACACAATGCACGTAACATCCATTTGAAACTTAATCTGGTGCGTACAAGCATGTTAAATTATGTATATATGGATATCAAAGTAGTGCAGCTAGATCAGCAATTGTTCATATCCATAAATTTGCACTCACGGGCCACAACCATGTTAAAGTAACAAGGACAACATGTACAAATGTAATGACATAATCCAACATGCACAATCTATTGTCTATCTCCATAATTTATCATCTCAAAGAACCCTCCCACGCTTCGCCCTCTTCTGGCAACACGAGGGGAACCAAAGCTGTCGGCAGCCCAGGAGGCCTTCTCCGTTCCTCCCTCACATCGCCGCCGTAAGAGGGAATTCCGGTGAAGCCGCTAGATCCCAGATGATGGAGGCAAGGCGGTTTCCTCTCGTGGCAATCCGTCATGGAGGACATGGCATGAAAGGATGCTTCAAGCGAGCGAGGCTTTGCCTGCGGGCGTTCTGAAGTTTTCAGCTTCTAAAGCTACATGTGAAGGTGAAGCGGCATCTCTCCCAGCAAGGATGTAGAGGCATGGTGATGTCCAGGACCGATCCGGGCCTAGGGCTGGCCGCTGTAATGGCGTGATGCTGGTCTGCTAGAGAAGCACGAGGAGGTGTTGTGGCACAATATAGGGGCGGGGTTGGTTGCGGTGATGTTGTCTTGATGAGTGTGCAGATGACGAGGTTGTGGACCATCTCGTGGAGGCTGCCAGATGCAGCAGCTGCACGTGGGGAGGTAGGGTGCCGGTGTGGCAGGAGGTATGACATCCCCCATTGCTCTTATCCATTCCATGGATGCGTGCGATCTACAACGAGGAAGCCGAGGCGATAGTCTTGGATCGATGGCTTTCTTGGGTTGCAGCAGCGTGATTGTCGTGGCTTGAGGTGTCGCGACCCTCATTGCCTGCAGAGGAGCTCGGTGGTGATGGCAGGGCCATGCTACCATTCTTGTTGTTCCTCTCACTTTAGAGTCGGATTAATCTTCGGTCGGTACCTATGACAGCATAGCCTTAGGACGTTGTTCTCCTTCTTGTTGTTGTCATTGCGTAGTTCTCTATCCTGACCAGCATGTGTTGTCCTACGATCTCTGGGTGAAAACCTAAGATCCACCAGGAGTGGGCAGCGGCGGATGCATTTCTACCTTGTTGGAGACATCGCCTTGGAGTTTTATGAGCCATCGGTGCGACTGGTTTGTGGCAATTGGGAAGTGTGGTTATGTGGTCTAGGGAGGAGGATCCCATGGCGACGACCCTGGACCGTGGTTGGTTGTTAAGACTACGGCATGGAACCCCTATGCATCGACGGCCCTATAGGGCTTGGCCATGGCCTAGCATGTGTAGATAGCGAGGTCGTTGACCCGCGGAGTTCTTCCTGGTTGTTGTGTCCGGGTGGTGGCCGCGGAGCCGGAGATGTGAGTGTGTTGCATTTGGTAGGCTACTGTGGTGTGAATAACAGGTCTGCTTGATTGTGCGGTTTTTCAGTTTAGTTTCCCTCATCAAAAGGGAAATGTATGATCTTTGGGTTCGATTTTCCTTATAAACTGGGTCAACTCCATTCTATCTATACAGACTGAAGGAACACTCTGCCCTCTTCGAGAGGTTTCTTGAAAAAAATATCATCTCTGAAAAAATAAGAGGGTGTTTCATTGCAATTATACTATATATTCTTATTTGTGTCTCAATCTTGTGAATTAGATAATTCAGTAAATTATTATGGTGGTATGATTACACTTCTAATTAAGGAGTTTGATGACTGACTGAGGCAAAATTTCATAGAGGGATCCGTTGATTTGAAAGATGTCATGTATGGAAGAACACAAGAAAAATTAAAGTGTATCAGTTAAACAAGATGCTAGCATGCAGCATAGTCACGTTACCTGGTACAAACATACACGATGAAAGACAATGTACAATCAATGGAATCGAAGGGTGGAAGATGTGGGGAGCGAGTTAAGGAAAACAAATCAAACATGAGAATGAATTACAAAAACTGCATCACTAAATTTTATAATGGAAATTATTTATTGATTTAATTTTTGAATTTATTTATAGAAAAGTTCATTTTTATATATTGAAGATGTATTCATATCTAAATTGTAACATATTTTAGAATGAATGGAGAACGACGAATATTTCATAACGGAGGTAGTAAACATAGAAACAAAATCAATTAGACTAAGTCACTATGGAAATTCTCACTATATTTTTGCTTTACCGATTACCACAATTACTTTATTCACTTTACGATTTTTATTGCATAAAAAATTCTTCGAACATTATACAAGGACTAGAGAAAATTATCATAAATTTTTCTATGTTTTAATTGTTGTTTTTTGTCCATTTAAATGTCATGCATGTTCGTATGTGTTGATAGAAAACCATAATTATTATTTGAAAGCACATACTATGAACCCAAATAAATAGAGAATTGGTGTAGAAAATATCATGGCAAAACAAAGTATTCAGCCAGCTGACCACAACATACTGTTCTTTACAAACATCTAGATCTCATGTACCTTATAATCAATATATGCGAACTGATATATAGATGTAATTGTGTATCATATCCTCTAACAATTTGGCTAATGTACTTTATTATAACGGACCATGACCAACAGATCTTAGTAACCACTAGTGGAAACGAGGCCTTTGGTTGAGCCTGAAAATGGGCTTTAACACCGGTTCTTCTACGAACCGGTGTTAAAGGGGGGGAGGGGGGCCGTACCAGCGTGGCCCGTGCAGCAAAAAGGAGCCCCCCTTTAACACTGGTTCGTGGCACGAACCGGTGTTAAAGGCCCCTGCACCAGTGGCCCGTGCAGCTCCCCTTTAACACCGGTTTGTGGCTTGAACCGGTGTTAAAGGGGGGGCTATATAAGACACCGCAGCCCACACCCCACTCTTCCATTTTTTCACTATCTCATTTTGGAGCCTAGCAAGAGGGTGTGAAGTGTGCTAGTTTGTGTTTTTTTCGTATGCACAAGAGGTGTTCGGTGAAATGCCCGAGAGCTCAAAATAAGTTTTCTCGTTGCTCTTTCCTTCTCGGTCGAGGTCGGCAACTATCCTTTCATGTGTTATTGATGTACTATATATATAAATGGTCATCTCCCTATTAATTTTTGATATATAGTATATATTAATGCAGATGAACCGGCAATGGATGTACGGTGACCGCCGCACTTCCGAGTATATTACGGGCCTCCAAAATTTCATCGTTGTGGCTAATGCAAACCATGGTCACAATGGTTTTATGTGCTGTCCGTGTGTTCACTGTCAGAACAAGAAAGACTACTCAAATACCAGAACCATTCACGCCCACCTGCTTCGATCCGGTTTCATGCCCAGCTATAATTGTTGGACTACCCAACTTGCGAAGATGGCCACAAAAAGCTAGGTACCACACTGGATTTGCTGCAATGGAAGGCAGAGAACGGTGTGACTGACAGCGCATTTTCAAAGTTGTTGGTAAAAATGAAGAATCTTCTTCCAAGAAATAATGAGTTGTCCGACAGTACATACCAAGCAAAGAAGGTTGTCTGCCCTCTAGGATTAGACGTGCAGAAGATACATGCCTGCATTAATGACTGTATCCTCTACCGCGGTGAGAAGTACGAGAATTTGGATGCATGCCCGGTATGCACTGCACTGCGGTATAAGATCAGACGAGACGATCCTGGCGATGTTGAGGGCGAGGCCCCTAGGAAGAAGGTTCCTGCCAAGGTTATGTGGTATGCTCCTATAATACCACGGTTAAAACGTCTCTTCAGAAATAAAGAGCATGCCAAGTTGTTGCGATGGCACATGGAAGACTGTAAGAAAGACGCGATGTTGAGACACCCCGCTGATGGGTCAAAGTGGAGAAACGTCGAGCGAGAGTACCCGGACTTCACACGTGACGTAAGGAACTTAAGGTTTGGTCTAAGTAAAGATGGCATGAATCCTTTTGGTGAGCAGAGCTGCAGTCATAGTACCTGGCCTGTGACTCTATGTATCTATAACCTTCCTCCTTGGTTGTGTATGAAGAGGAAGTTCATTATGATGCCAGTGCTCATCCAAGGCCCGAGGCAACCTGGCAACGACATTGATGTGTACCTAAGGCCATTAGTTGAAGAACATTTACATCTGTGGGCCAAACCAGGTGTACGTATGTGGGATGAGCACAAAGGGGAGCCATTTGACCTACGAGCATTGCTTTTCGTAACCATCAATGATTGGCCTGCTCTTAGTAACATTTCAGGGCAGACAAACAAGGGATACAATGCATGCACACACTGTTTAGATGAGACTGAAAGTGTATATTTGGATAAATGTAAGAAGGTTGTGTACCTAGGGTATCGTCGATTTCTTCCAAACCTGCATCCAGTAAGAAAGAAAGGCAAGCATTTCAAACGTCTGGCAGAACCCCGGAGGAAGCCTGTCCTCCGTACCGGTGAGGAGGTATTTGGTATGGTCAAGGACCTAGAAGTAATCTTTGGAAAAGGTCCTGGCAGTCTATCTGTTCCGAATGACGATGCCGGACACGCGCCCATGTGGAAGAAGCAATCTATATTTTTGGACCTACCCTATTGGAAAGTCTTAGAGGTCCGCTCTTCAGTCGACGTGATGGAAGTGACGAAGAATGTTTGCGTGAACCTGCTAGGCTTCCTAGGAGTGTATGGGAAGACAAAAGATACACCGGAAGCACGGCAGGACCAGCAATGTCTGAAAGACCCTAAAGAGCCTATGCATCCTGAGAACAAGAAGGGTAAACGATGCCACTTAACTCCTGCCAGCTACGCTCTTACCAAAGCACAGAAGGAAATCTTTTTTGAATGCCTGAGCAGTATCAAGGTACCGTCTGGCTTCTCGTCGAACATAAAGGGAATAATAAATATGGCAAAGAAAAAATTCCAAAAACCTGAAGTCTCATGACTGCCACGTGATTATGACACAATTGCTTCCGATTGCATTGAGGGGGCTTCTACCTGAAAATGTTCGAGTACCCATTGTGAAGCTATGTGCATTCCTCAATGCAATATCTCAGAAGGTAATCGATCCAGAAAGCCTACCAGGGTTACAGATAGATGTGGCCCAATGTCTTGTCAGCTTTGGGTTGGTGTTCCCACCATCCTTCTTCAACATTATGACGCATCTCTTGGTTCACCTAGTAGAAGAGATTGCCATTCTCAGTCCTGTATTTCTACACAATATGTTCCCCTTTGAGAGGTACATGGGAGTCTTAAAGAAATATGTCCATAACCGTGCTAGGCTAGAAGGAAGCATCTCCAAGGGCTATGTAACAGAGGAGGTCATTGAGTTCTGTGTTGATTTTATTCCTGACCTTAAGGCGATTGGTGTTCCAGAATCACGACATGAGGGGAGACTGCGTGGAAAAGGCACCCTAGGATGTAAAGCAATGATATGTATGGATGGGCATTCTCTCAATCAAGCACACTACACGGTTTTACAAAGATCTATCTTGGTTGCCCCGTATATCAATGAACACAAGAATTTAATACGCCTCAAATACCCGGGGCAGTCTGATGAATGGATTATAAGTGAACACATGGCGAGTTTTGGCGGTTGGCTGCAAAGACTTCTCACGAATAACACCACTGTTGGGGATCAGCTGTACTTGTTGGCCAGGACACCATCTTCGACTGTATGTACTTTCCAAGGGTACGAGATAAATGGGAATACATTTTACACGATAGGCCAAGATAAAAGAGCACCAACCAAAATAGTGGTGTCCGCTTCGATGCAGCAGAAGACAATGGGCAAAATACCACATATTATGGGTTCATAGAGGAGATATGGGAACTTGACTATGGACCTAATTTTAAGGTCCCCTTGTTTCGATGCAAATGGGTCAAGCTAACAGGAGGAGGGGTTGAGGTAGACAAGAAGTACGGAATGATAATAGTGGATCTCAACAATCTTATTAAGGTAGACAAGAACTTAGACAAACCATTCGTCTTAGCCAATGATGTGGCTCGGGTTTTCTATGTGAAGGACATGTCTACCAAACCGAAAAAAAGAAAAAATAAGCAAACAGATACATCACACAATGAGCCAAAGCGTCACATAGTTCTTTCAGGGAAAAGAAACATCGTGGGAGTGGAGGACAAGACAGACATGTCAGAAGATTATAATAAGTTTGATGAAATTCCGCCCTTCAGAGTGAAGACTGACCCAACCATCCTGTTAAACGGTGTTGATACTCCATGGTTACGGCCGATGCGATTATAAGATTGACTATATGTATTAATTGAGCCATTTTTGGCACACATATGTATCTCAACATGGAAATCAATGTCATATTTCTTCTGTTAACAGTATATGTATTAAATGAGCCATTTTTCTTCCTTCTATTTCTTCCCTCCATTTTTATTCCCGCCATTTTTTCTCGCCATTTTTCTTCCCGCCATTTTTTCCCGCCAGTTCTTCCCTCCAGTTCTTCCCGCCAGTTCTTCACTATATATATATATGTAGGGTTGGCCTCCATTGTCATTGCACATCACTAGACTCATATATGCAACCTCATCACTCTTTCCCATGGCTTCCACCGTAGCACTAACCCCCAGGGAGGCGGAGGCGCTTTGCGCCTCGAACTACCCCTGCCCGTCGGGCTACTGTGTCCCCGTAGGCTGGATGCTGAGCGCCGGAGGCGTGCTGGTTCCTCCCGTCCCTATAGGTGTGGCGCGCCGGATGGCCATCACGAACCACTACTACTTCGAGCTCATGCCGTAGCAGCGAAGGAATCCCAGATGGCATCCCGACTATTTCCCTACTTGGGAAGCCTTCTTCGTGGATCGGCGTGTGAGGGCGCTCGCCAGGCACGAGGAGGACGGCCCACCTCCTCCGAACTTCAACGAGGCCGGCCGTCGATTATGGTGGCGCGGTCGGACTCTCTAGAGCGTCATGGCCTATGACACTGCCGCCGACTCTAACCCCCGTTTGCGCTACCCTCAAGTCCAGCCCACGCGTACTCAGCCTTCAAGGTTCAATTACGGCGACCCCGACGACGACAGCGATGACGGCGGCGACGAGTACGACGACTACAGTGGCGAGTATTACATGTGTAGGCAGGAGCATGACTGAATCACTCCAACATTTCGAAACAAGTTCGGACGATTGTTACTTAATCTGGCCATATATCTTAATTTTCAGTTCTTTTATGTATCTTAATTTTCAGTCGTGCTTTATGTAACTTACTATTAGTTGCATTCTGTACTTTAATTCCAGTTCTATCTCCTTCACAAAATGACCTATCTCATTCGAGGTTTCTTGGCTTTCGGGTCAAAAGACAAATTCCTGCCGAATCGGCAGGAAGTGGGTCAGATATGAACTACATGTACATGATACGATGTTCATGATTTTTTACAAAAATCATTTTTAGGTTCACAATATGCTATTTTATCAAAAATCCAATGCAAGTTGAGCGAGGCCTGGCCCCGAGCTAAGAATCTTCATGCCCGTTGTTCGACAAAGCTTGACGATAGTTTAAAACGGGGATAAAAAAATAAAAAAAGATCGAAACAGTGCGAAACCTTCTCATGGTGTTATATTATGTGACATAGTTAGAAGGAAAAATCTCAAACTTGGTATATTGATTATGTCTCAAAAAAACCTTCACAAAATGACCTATCTCATTCGAGGTTTCTTAGCTTTCGGGTCAAATGACCAATGTTATGGCTAGAATCAAGGCATAGTTTGTGATAATATGGCCATATTGTGCATACATGTGCATCATGGCATGGCAAACAATGTTGCAAGATGAAGTTTTCCTTTTTATCGCACCAAAAAGGCATTTTCCATTTTCCGAGCATAAAAAACGGACGGTTTTGTGAAGCAAACACCAAATGGCTAATTCGAAAAATCACCACCACATTTTACAAAAATACTAGACCACCTTATATGGACAATGTACCAACAAGGGGATCTGAAACATTTCCGTCCACCTCTGGTGAAAAAGACAAATTCCTGCCAAATCGCCAGGAAGTGGGTCAGATATGAACTACAGGTACATGATATGATGCTCATGATTTTTTACAAAAATCATTTTTAGGTTCACAATATGCTATTTTATCAAAAATCCAATGCAAGTTGAGCGAGGCTTGGCCCGAGCTAAGAATCTTCATGCCCGTTGTTCGACAAAGTTTGACGATAGTTTAAAACGGGGATAAAAAATTAAAAAAGATCGAAACAGTGCGAAACCTTCTCATGGTGTTATATTATGTGACATAGTTAGAAGGAAAAATCTCAAACTTCGTATATTGATTATGTCTCAAAAAAACCTTCACAAAATGACCTATCTCATTCGAGGTTTCTTGGCTTTCGGGTCAAATGACCAATGTTATGGCTAGAATCAAGGCATAGTTTGTGATAATATGGCCATATTGTGCATACATGTGCATCATGGCATGGCAAACAATGTTGCAAGATGGAGTTTTCCTTTTTATCACACCAAAAAGGCATTTTCCATTTTCTGAGCATAAAAACGGACGGTTTTGTGAAGCAACCACCAAATGGCTAATTCAAAAAACCACCACCACATTTTACAAAAATACTAGACCACCTTATATGGACAATGTACCAACAGGGGGATCTGAAACCTTTCCGTCCACCTCTGGTGAAAAAGACAAATTCCTGCCGAATCGGTAGGAAGTGGGTCAGATATGAACTACAGGTACATGATACGATGCTCATGATTTTTTACAAAAATCATTTTTAGGTTCACAATATGCTATTTTATCAAAAATCCAATGCAAGTTGAGCGAGGCTTGGCCCCGAGCTAAGAATCTTCATGCCCGTTGTTCGACAAAGTTTAACAATAGTTTAAAACGGGGATAAAAATAAAAAAAAGATCGAAACAGTGCGAAACCTTCTCGTGGTGTTATATTATGTGACATAGTTAGAAGTAAAAATCTCAAACTTGGTATATTGATTATGTCTCAAAAAAAACCTTCACAAAATGACCTATCTGATTCGAGGTTTCTTGGCTTTCGGGTCAAATGACCAATGTTATGGCTAGAATCAAGGCATAGTTTGTGATAATATGGCCATATTATGTATACATGTGCATCATGGCATGGCAAAAAATGTTGCAAGAGGAAGTTTTCCTTTTTATCGCACCAAAAAGGCATTTTCCATTTTCCGAGCATAAAAAACGGACGGTTTTGTGAAGCAACCACCAAATGGCTAATTCAAAAAACCACCACCACATTTTACAAAAATACTAGACCACCTTATATGGAAAATGTACCAATAGGGGGATCTGAAACCTTTCCGTACACCTCTGGTGAAAAAGACAAATTCCTGCCGAAACGATAGGAAGTGGGTCAGATATGAAGTACAGGTACATGATACGATGCTCATGATTTTTTACAAAATCATTTTTAGGTTCACAATATGCTATTTTATCAAAAATCCAATGCAAGTTGAGCGAGGCTTGGCCCCGAGCTAAGAATCTTCATGCCCGTTGTTCGAAAAAGTTTGACGATAGTTTAAAACGGGGATAAAAAAATAAAAAAAGATCGAAACAGTGCGAAACCTTCGCGTGGTCTTATATTATGTGACATAGTTAGAAGTAAAAATCTCAAACTTGGTATATTGATATGTCTCAAAAAAAACCTTCACAAAATGACCTATCTGATTCGAGGTTTCTTGGCTTTCGGGTCAAATGACCAATGTTATGGCTAGAATCAAGGCATAGTTTGTGATAATATGGCCATATTATGTATACATGTGCATCATGGCATGGCAAAAAATGTTGCAAGAGGAAGTTTTCCTTTTTATCGCACCAAAAAGGCATTTTCCATTTTCCGAGCATAAAAAACGGACGGTTTTGTGAAGCAACCACCAAATGGCTAATTCAAAAAACCACCACCACATTTTACAAAAATACTAGACCACCTTATATGGACAATGTACCAATAGGGGGATCTGAAACCTTTCCGTCCACCTCTGGTAAAAAGACAAATTCCTGCCGAAACGATAGGAAGTGGGTCAGATATGAAGTACAGGTACATGATACGATGCTCATGATTTTTTACAAAAATCATTTTTAGGTTCACAATATGCTATTTTATCAAAAATCCAATGCAAGTTGAGAGAGGCTTGGCCCCGAGCTAAGAATCTTCATGCCCGTTGTTCGAAAAAGTTTGACGATAGTTTAAAACGGGGATAAGAAAATAAAAAAAGATCGAAACAGTGCGAAACCTTCGCGTGGTGTTATATTATGTGACATAGTTAGAAGAAAAAAATCTCAAACTTGGTATATTGATTATGTCTCAAAAAACCTTCACAAAATGACCTATCTCCTTCGAGGTTTCTTGGCTTCCGGGTCAAATGACCAATGTTATGGCTAGAATCAAGGCATAGTTTGTGATAATATGGCCATATTGTGCATACATGTGCATCATGGCATGGCAAACAATGTTGCAAGAGGAAGTTTTCCTTTTTATCGCACCAAAAAGGCATTTTTCATTTTCCGAGCATAAAAAATGGACGGTTTTGTGAAGCAACCACCAAATGGCTAATTCAAAAAACCACCACCACATTTTACAAAAATACTAGACCACCTTATATGGATAATGTACCATCAGGGGGATCTGAAACCTTTTCGTCCACCTCTGGTGAAAAAGACAAATTCCTGCCGAATCGGTAGGAAGTGGGTCAGATATGAACTACATGTACATGATACGATGTTCATGATTTTTTACAAAAATCATTTTTAGGTTCACAATATGCTATTTTATCAAAAATCCAATGCAAGTTGAGCGAGGCCTGGCCCCGAGCTAAGAATCTTCATGCCCGTTGTTCGACAAAGCTTGACGATAGTTTAAAACGGGGATAAAAAAATAAAAAAAGATCGAAACAGTGCGAAACCTTCTCATGGTGTTATATTATGTGACATAGTTAGAAGGAAAAATCTCAAACTTGGTATATTGATTATGTCTCAAAAAAACCTTCACAAAATGACCTATCTCATTCGAGGTTTCTTAGCTTTCGGGTCAAATGACCAATGTTATGGCTAGAATCAAGGCATAGTTTGTGATAATATGGCCATATTGTGCATACATGTGCATCATGGCATGGCAAACAATGTTGCAAGATGAAGTTTTCCTTTTTATCGCACCAAAAAGGCATTTTCCATTTTCCGAGCATAAAAAACGGACGGTTTTGTGAAGCAAACACCAAATGGCTAATTCGAAAAATCACCACCACATTTTACAAAAATACTAGACCACCTTATATGGACAATGTACCAACAAGGGGATCTGAAACATTTCCGTCCACCTCTGGTGAAAAAGACAAATTCCTGCCAAATCGCCAGGAAGTGGGTCAGATATGAACTACAGGTACATGATATGATGCTCATGATTTTTTACAAAAATCATTTTTAGGTTCACAATATGCTATTTTATCAAAAATCCAATGCAAGTTGAGCGAGGCTTGGCCCGAGCTAAGAATCTTCATGCCCGTTGTTCGACAAAGTTTGACGATAGTTTAAAACGGGGATAAAAAATTAAAAAAGATCGAAACAGTGCGAAACCTTCTCATGGTGTTATATTATGTGACATAGTTAGAAGGAAAAATCTCAAACTTGGTATATTGATTATGTCTCAAAAAAACCTTCACAAAATGACCTATCTCATTCGAGGTTTCTTGGCTTTCGGGTCAAATGACCAATGTTATGGCTAGAATCAAGGCATAGTTTGTGATAATATGGCCATATTGTGCATACATGTGCATCATGGCATGGCAAACAATGTTGCAAGATGGAGTTTTCCTTTTTATCACACCAAAAAGGCATTTTCCATTTTCTGAGCATAAAAACGGACGGTTTTGTGAAGCAACCACCAAATGGCTAATTCAAAAAACCACCACCACATTTTACAAAAATACTAGACCACCTTATATGGACAATGTACCAACAGGGGGATCTGAAACCTTTCCGTCCACCTCTGGTGAAAAAGACAAATTCCTGCCGAATCGGTAGGAAGTGGGTCAGATATGAACTACAGGTACATGATACGATGCTCATGATTTTTTACAAAAATCATTTTTAGGTTCACAATATGCTATTTTATCAAAAATCCAATGCAAGTTGAGCGAGGCTTGGCCCCGAGCTAAGAATCTTCATGCCCGTTGTTCGACAAAGTTTAACAATAGTTTAAAACGGGGATAAAAAATAAAAAAAGATCGAAACAGTGCGAAACCTTCTCGTGGTGTTATATTATGTGACATAGTTAGAAGTAAAAATCTCAAACTTGGTATATTGATTATGTCTCAAAAAAAACCTTCACAAAATGACCTATCTGATTCGAGGTTTCTTGGCTTTCGGGTCAAATGACCAATGTTATGGCTAGAATCAAGGCATAGTTTGTGATAATATGGCCATATTATGTATACATGTGCATCATGGCATGGCAAAAAATGTTGCAAGAGGAAGTTTTCCTTTTTATCGCACCAAAAAGGCATTTTCCATTTTCCGAGCATAAAAAACGGACGGTTTTGTGAAGCAACCACCAAATGGCTAATTCAAAAAACCACCACCACATTTTACAAAAATACTAGACCACCTTATATGGAAAATGTACCAATAGGGGGATCTGAAACCTTTCCGTACACCTCTGGTGAAAAAGACAAATTCCTGCCGAAACGATAGGAAGTGGGTCAGATATGAAGTACAGGTACATGATACGATGCTCATGATTTTTTACAAAATCATTTTTAGGTTCACAATATGCTATTTTATCAAAAATCCAATGCAAGTTGAGCGAGGCTTGGCCCCGAGCTAAGAATCTTCATGCCCGTTGTTCGAAAAAGTTTGACGATAGTTTAAAACGGGGATAAAAAAAGAAAAAAAGATCGAAACAGTGCGAAACCTTCGCGTGGTCTTATATTATGTGACATAGTTAGAAGTAAAAATCTCAAACTTGGTATATTGATATGTCTCAAAAAAAACCTTCACAAAATGACCTATCTGATTCGAGGTTTCTTGGCTTTCGGGTCAAATGACCAATGTTATGGCTAGAATCAAGGCATAGTTTGTGATAATATGGCCATATTATGTATACATGTGCATCATGGCATGGCAAAAAATGTTGCAAGAGGAAGTTTTCCTTTTTATCGCACCAAAAAGGCATTTTCCATTTTCCGAGCATAAAAAACGGACGGTTTTGTGAAGCAACCACCAAATGGCTAATTCAAAAAACCACCACCACATTTTACAAAAATACTAGACCACCTTATATGGACAATGTACCAATAGGGGGATCTGAAACATTTCCGTCCACCTCTGGTGAAAAAGACAAATTCCTCCCGAAACGATAGGAAGTGGGTCAGATATGAAGTACAGGTACATGATACGATGCTCATGATTTTTTACAAAAATCATTTTTAGGTTCACAATATGCTATTTTATCAAAAATCCAATGCAAGTTGAGAGAGGCTTGGCCCCGAGCTAAGAATCTTCATGCCCGTTGTTCGAAAAAGTTTGACGATAGTTTAAAACGGGGATAAGAAAATAAAAAAAGATCGAAACAGTGCGAAACCTTCGCGTGGTGTTATATTATGTGACATAGTTAGAAGAAAAAAATCTCAAACTTGGTATATTGATTATGTCTCAAAAAACCTTCACAAAATGACCTATCTCCTTCGAGGTTTCTTGGCTTCCGGGTCAAATGACCAATGTTATGGCTAGAATCAAGGCATAGTTTGTGATAATATGGCCATATTGTGCATACATGTGCATCATGGCATGGCAAACAATGTTGCAAGAGGAAGTTTTCCTTTTTATCGCACCAAAAAGGCATTTTTCATTTTCCGAGCATAAAAAATGGACGGTTTTGTGAAGCAACCACCAAATGGCTAATTCAAAAAACCACCACCACATTTTACAAAAATACTAGACCACCTTATATGGATAATGTACCATCAGGGGGATCTGAAACCTTTTCGTCCACCTCTGGTGAAAAAGACAAATTCCTGCCGAATCGGTAGGAAGTGGGTCAGATATGAACTACATGTACATGATACGATGTTCATGATTTTTTACAAAAATCATTTTTAGGTTCACAATATGCTATTTTATCAAAAATCCAATGCAAGTTGAGCGAGGCCTGGCCCCGAGCTAAGAATCTTCATGCCCGTTGTTCGACAAAGCTTGACGATAGTTTAAAACGGGGATAAAAAAATAAAAAAAGATCGAAACAGTGCGAAACCTTCTCATGGTGTTATATTATGTGACATAGTTAGAAGGAAAAATCTCAAACTTGGTATATTGATTATGTCTCAAAAAAACCTTCACAAAATGACCTATCTCATTCGAGGTTTCTTAGCTTTCGGGTCAAATGACCAATGTTATGGCTAGAATCAAGGCATAGTTTGTGATAATATGGCCATATTGTGCATACATGTGCATCATGGCATGGCAAACAATGTTGCAAGATGAAGTTTTCCTTTTTATCGCACCAAAAAGGCATTTTCCATTTTCCGAGCATAAAAAACGGACGGTTTTGTGAAGCAAACACCAAATGGCTAATTCGAAAAATCACCACCACATTTTACAAAAATACTAGACCACCTTATATGGACAATGTACCAACAAGGGGATCTGAAACATTTCCGTCCACATCTGGTGAAAAAGACAAATTCCTGCCAAATCGCCAGGAAGTGGGTCAGATATGAACTACAGGTACATGATATGATGCTCATGATTTTTTACAAAAATCATTTTTAGGTTCACAATATGCTATTTTATCAAAAATCCAATGCAAGTTGAGCGAGGCTTGGCCCCGAGCTAAGAATCTTCATGCCCGTTGTTCGACAAAGTTTAACAATAGTTTAAAACGGGGATAAAAAATAAAAAAAAGATCGAAACAGTGCGAAACCTTCTCGTGGTGTTATATTATGTGACATAGTTAGAAGTAAAAATCTCAAACTTGGTATATTGATTATGTCTCAAAAAAAACCTTCACAAAATGACCTATCTGATTCGAGGTTTCTTGGCTTTCGGGTCAAATGACCAATGTTATGGCTAGAATCAAGGCATAGTTTGTGATAATATGGCCATATTATGTATACATGTGCATCATGGCATGGCAAAAAATGTTGCAAGAGGAAGTTTTCCTTTTTATCGCACCAAAAAGGCATTTTCCATTTTCCGAGCATAAAAAACGGACGGTTTTGTGAAGCAACCACCAAATGGCTAATTCAAAAAACCACCACCACATTTTACAAAAATACTAGACCACCTTATATGGACAATGTACCAACAGGGGGATCTGAAACCTTTCCGTCCACCTCTGGTGAAAAAGACAAATTCCTGCCGAATCGGTAGGAAGTGGGTCAGATATGAACTACAGGTACATGATACGATGCTCATGATTTTTTACAAAAATCATTTTTAGGTTCACAATATGCTATTTTATCAAAAATCCAATGCAAGTTGAGCGAGGCTTGGCCCCGAGCTAAGAATCTTCATGCCCGTTGTTCGACAAAGTTTAACAATAGTTTAAAACGGGGATAAAAAATAAAAAAAAGATCGAAACAGTGCGAAACCTTCTCGTGGTGTTATATTATGTGACATAGTTAGAAGTAAAAATCTCAAACTTGGTATATTGATTATGTCTCAAAAAAAACCTTCACAAAATGACCTATCTGATTCGAGGTTTCTTGGCTTTCGGGTCAAATGACCAATGTTATGGCTAGAATCAAGGCATAGTTTGTGATAATATGGCCATATTATGTATACATGTGCATCATGGCATGGCAAAAAATGTTGCAAGAGGAAGTTTTCCTTTTTATCGCACCAAAAAGGCATTTTCCATTTTCCGAGCATAAAAAACGGACGGTTTTGTGAAGCAACCACCAAATGGCTAATTCAAAAAACCACCACCACATTTTACAAAAATACTAGACCACCTTATATGGAAAATGTACCAATAGGGGGATCTGAAACCTTTCCGTACACCTCTGGTGAAAAAGACAAATTCCTGCCGAAACGATAGGAAGTGGGTCAGATATGAAGTACAGGTACATGATACGATGCTCATGATTTTTTACAAAATCATTTTTAGGTTCACAATATGCTATTTTATCAAAAATCCAATGCAAGTTGAGCGAGGCTTGGCCCCGAGCTAAGAATCTTCATGCCCGTTGTTCGAAAAAGTTTGACGATAGTTTAAAACGGGGATAAAAAAATAAAAAAAGATCGAAACAGTGCGAAACCTTCGCGTGGTCTTATATTATGTGACATAGTTAGAAGTAAAAATCTCAAACTTGGTATATTGATATGTCTCAAAAAAAACCTTCACAAAATGACCTATCTGATTCGAGGTTTCTTGGCTTTCGGGTCAAATGACCAATGTTATGGCTAGAATCAAGGCATAGTTTGTGATAATATGGCCATATTATGTATACATGTGCATCATGGCATGGCAAAAAATGTTGCAAGAGGAAGTTTTCCTTTTTATCGCACCAAAAAGGCATTTTCCATTTTCCGAGCATAAAAAACGGACGGTTTTGTGAAGCAACCACCAAATGGCTAATTCAAAAAACCACCACCACATTTTACAAAAATACTAGACCACCTTATATGGACAATGTACCAATAGGGGGATCTGAAACCTTTCCGTCCACCTCTGGTGAAAAAGACAAATTCCTGCCGAAACGATAGGAAGTGGGTCAGATATGAAGTACAGGTACATGATACGATGCTCATGATTTTTTACAAAAATCATTTTTAGGTTCACAATATGCTATTTTATCAAAAATCCAATGCAAGTTGAGAGAGGCTTGGCCCCGAGCTAAGAATCTTCATGCCCGTTGTTCGAAAAAGTTTGACGATGGTTTAAAACGGGAATAAGAAAATAAAAAAAGATCGAAACAGTGCGAAACCTTCGCGTGGTGTTATATTATGTGACATAGTTAGAAGAAAAAAATCTCAAACTTGGTATATTGATTATGTCTCAAAAAACCTTCACAAAATGACCTATCTCCTTCGAGGTTTCTTGGCTTCCGGGTCAAATGACCAATGTTATGGCTAGAATCAAGGCATAGTTTGTGATAATATGGCCATATTGTGCATACATGTGCATCATGGCATGGCAAACAATGTTGCAAGAGGAAGTTTTCCTTTTTATCGCACCAAAAAGGCATTTTTCATTTTCCGAGCATAAAAAATGGACGGTTTTGTGAAGCAACCACCAAATGGCTAATTCAAAAAACCACCACCACATTTTACAAAAATACTAGACCACCTTATGTGGATAATGTACCATCAGGGGGATCTGAAACCTTTTCGTCCACCTCTGGTGAAAAAGACAAATTCCTGCCGAATCGGTAGGAAGTGGGTCAGATATGAACTACAGGTACATGATACAATGCTCATGATTTTTTACAAAAATCATTTTTAGGTTCACAATATGCTATTTTATCAAAAATCCAATGCAAGTTGACAGAGTCTTGGTACCGAGCTAAGAATCTTCATGCCCGTTGTTTGACAAAGTTTGACGATAGTTTAAAACAGGGATAAAAAAATAAAAAAAGATCGAAACGGTGCGAAACCTTCGCGTGGTGTTATAATATGTGACATAGTTAGAAGGAAAAATCTCAAACTTGGTATATTGATTATGTCTCAAAAAACCTTCACAAAATGACCTATCTCATTCGAGGTTTCTTGGCTTTCGGGTCAAATGACCAATGTTATGTCTAGAATCAAGGCATAGTTTGTGATAATATGGCCATATTGTGCATACATGTGCATCATGGCATGGCAAACAATGTTACAAGATGAAGTTTTCCTTTTTATCGCACCAAAAAGGCATTTTCGATTTTCCGAGCATAAAAAACGGACGGTTTTGTGAAGCAACCACCAAATGGCTAATTCAAAAAACCACCACCACATTTTACAAAAATACTAGACCACCTTATATGGACAATGTACCAACAGGGGGATCTGAAACCTTTCCGTCCACCTCTGGTGAAAAAGACAAATTCCTGCCGAATCGGTAGGAAGTGGGTCAGATATGAACTACAGGTACATGATACGATGCTCATGATTTTTTACAAAAATCATTTTTAGGTTCACAATATGCTATTTTATCAAAAATCCAATGCAAGTTGAGCGAGGCTTGGCCCCGAGCTAAGAATCTTCATGCCCGTTGTTCGACAAAGTTTAACAATAGTTTAAAACGGGGATAAAAAATAAAAAAAAGATCGAAACAGTGCGAAACCTTCTCGTGGTGTTATATTATGTGACATAGTTAGAAGTAAAAATCTCAAACTTGGTATATTGATTATGTCTCAAAAAAAACCTTCACAAAATGACCTATCTGATTCGAGGTTTCTTGGCTTTCGGGTCAAATGACCAATGTTATGGCTAGAATCAAGGCATAGTTTGTGATAATATGGCCATATTATGTATACATGTGCATCATGGCATGGCAAAAAATGTTGCAAGAGGAAGTTTTCCTTTTTATCGCACCAAAAAGGCATTTTCCATTTTCCGAGCATAAAAAACGGACGGTTTTGTGAAGCAACCACCAAATGGCTAATTCAAAAAACCACCACCACATTTTACAAAAATACTAGACCACCTTATATGGAAAATGTACCAATAGGGGGATCTGAAACCTTTCCGTACACCTCTGGTGAAAAAGACAAATTCCTGCCGAAACGATAGGAAGTGGGTCAGATATGAAGTACAGGTACATGATACGATGCTCATGATTTTTTACAAAATCATTTTTAGGTTCACAATATGCTATTTTATCAAAAATCCAATGCAAGTTGAGCGAGGCTTGGCCCCGAGCTAAGAATCTTCATGCCCGTTGTTCGAAAAAGTTTGACGATAGTTTAAAACGGGGATAAAAAAATAAAAAAAGATCGAAACAGTGCGAAACCTTCGCGTGGTCTTATATTATGTGACATAGTTAGAAGTAAAAATCTCAAACTTGGTATATTGATATGTCTCAAAAAAAACCTTCACAAAATGACCTATCTGATTCGAGGTTTCTTGGCTTTCGGGTCAAATGACCAATGTTATGGCTAGAATCAAGGCATAGTTTGTGATAATATGGCCATATTATGTATACATGTGCATCATGGCATGGCAAAAAATGTTGCAAGAGGAAGTTTTCCTTTTTATCGCACCAAAAAGGCATTTTCCATTTTCCGAGCATAAAAAACGGACGGTTTTGTGAAGCAACCACCAAATGGCTAATTCAAAAAACCACCACCACATTTTACAAAAATACTAGACCACCTTATATGGACAATGTACCAATAGGGGGATCTGAAACCTTTCCGTCCACCTCTGGTGAAAAAGACAAATTCCTGCCGAAACGATAGGAAGTGGGTCAGATATGAAGTACAGGTACATGATACGATGCTCATGATTTTTTACAAAAATCATTTTTAGGTTCACAATATGCTATTTTATCAAAAATCCAATGCAAGTTGAGAGAGGCTTGGCCCCGAGCTAAGAATCTTCATGCCCGTTGTTCGAAAAAGTTTGACGATGGTTTAAAACGGGAATAAGAAAATAAAAAAAGATCGAAACAGTGCGAAACCTTCGCGTGGTGTTATATTATGTGACATAGTTAGAAGAAAAAAATCTCAAACTTGGTATATTGATTATGTCTCAAAAAACCTTCACAAAATGACCTATCTCCTTCGAGGTTTCTTGGCTTCCGGGTCAAATGACCAATGTTATGGCTAGAATCAAGGCATAGTTTGTGATAATATGGCCATATTGTGCATACATGTGCATCATGGCATGGCAAACAATGTTGCAAGAGGAAGTTTTCCTTTTTATCGCACCAAAAAGGCATTTTTCATTTTCCGAGCATAAAAAATGGACGGTTTTGTGAAGCAACCACCAAATGGCTAATTCAAAAAACCACCACCACATTTTACAAAAATACTAGACCACCTTATGTGGATAATGTACCATCAGGGGGATCTGAAACCTTTTCGTCCACCTCTGGTGAAAAAGACAAATTCCTGCCGAATCGGTAGGAAGTGGGTCAGATATGAACTACAGGTACATGATACAATGCTCATGATTTTTTACAAAAATCATTTTTAGGTTCACAATATGCTATTTTATCAAAAATCCAATGCAAGTTGACAGAGTCTTGGTACCGAGCTAAGAATCTTCATGCCCGTTGTTTGACAAAGTTTGACGATAGTTTAAAACAGGGATAAAAAAATAAAAAAAGATCGAAACGGTGCGAAACCTTCGCGTGGTGTTATAATATGTGACATAGTTAGAAGGAAAAATCTCAAACTTGGTATATTGATTATGTCTCAAAAAACCTTCACAAAATGACCTATCTCATTCGAGGTTTCTTGGCTTTCGGGTCAAATGACCAATGTTATGTCTAGAATCAAGGCATAGTTTGTGATAATATGGCCATATTGTGCATACATGTGCATCATGGCATGGCAAACAATGTTACAAGATGAAGTTTTCCTTTTTATCGCACCAAAAAGGCATTTTCGATTTTCCGAGCATAAAAAACGGACGGTTTTGTGAAGCAACCACCAAATGGCTAATTCAAAAAACCACCACCACATTTTACAAAAATACTAGACCACCTTATATGGACAATGTACCAACAGGGGGATCTGAAACCTTTCCGTCCACCTCTGGTGAAAAAGACAAATTCCTGCCGAATCGGCAGGAAGTGGGTCATATATGAACTACAGGTACATGATACGATGCTCATGATTTTTTACAAAAATCATTTTTAGGTTCACAATATGCTATTTTATCAAAAATCCAATGCAAGTTGAGAGAGGCTTGGCCTCGAGCTAAGAATCTTCATGCCCGTTGTTCGAAAAAGTTTGACGATAGTTTAAAACGGGGATAAAAAAATAAAAAAAGATCGAAACAGTGCGAAACCTTCGCGTGGTCTTATATTATCTGACATAGTTAGAAGGAAAAATCTCAAACTTGGTATATTGATTATGTCTCAAAAAACCTTCACAAAATGACCTATCTCATTCGAGGTTTCTTGGCTTTCGGGTCAAATGACCAATGTTATGGCTAGAATCAAGGCATAGTTTATGATAATATGGCCATATTGTGCATACATGTGCATCATGGCATGGCAAACAATGTTGCAAGAGGAAGTTTTCCTTTTTATCGCACCAAAAAAGCATTTTCCATTTTCCGAGCATAAAAAACGGACGGTTTGGTGAAGCAACCACCAAATGGCTAATTCAAAAAACCACCACCACATTTTACAAAAAAACTAGACCACCTTATATGGACAATGTACCAACAGGGGGATCTGAAACCTTTCCGTCCACCTCTGGTGAAAAAGTCAAATTCCTGCCGAATCGGTAGGAAGTAGGTCAGATATGAACTACATGTACATGATACGATGCTTATGATTTTTTACAAAAATCATTTTTAGGTTCACAATATGATATTTTATCAAAAATCCAATGCAAGTTGAGAGAGGCTTGGCCCCAAGCTCAGAATCTTCATGCCCGTTGTTCGACAAAGTTTGACGATAGTTTAAAACAGGGATAAAAAAATAAAAAAAGATCGAAACAGTGCGAAACCTTCGCGTGGTGTCATATTATGTGACATAGTTAGAAGAAAAAAATCTCAAACTTGGTATATTGATTATGTCTCAAAAAACCTTCACAAAATGACCTATCTCCTTCGAGGTTTCTTGGCTTCCGGGTCAAATGACCAATGTTATGGCTAGAATCAAGGCATAGTTTGTGATAATATGGCCATATTGTGCATACATGTGCATCATGGCATGGCAAACAATGTTACAAGATGAAGTTTTCCTTTTTATCGCACCAAAAAGGCATTTTCGATTTTCCGAGCATAAAAAACGGACGGTTTTGTGAAGCAACCACCAAATGGCTAATTCAAAAAACCACCACCACATTTTACGAAAATACTAGACCACCTTATATGGACAATGTACCAACAGGGGGATCTGAAACCTTTCCGTCCACCTCTGGTGAAAAAGACAAATTCCTGCCGAATCGGTAGGAAGTGGGTCAGATATGAACTACAGGTACATGATACGATTCTCATGATTTTTTACAAAAATCATTTTTAGGTTCACAATATGCTATTTTATCAAAAATCCAATGCAAGTTGAGAGAGTCTTGGTACCGAGCTAAGAATCTTCATGCCCGTTGTTTGACAAAGTTTGACGATAGTTTAAAACAGGGATAAAAAAATAAACAAAGATCGAAACGGTGCGAAACCTTCGCGTGGTGTTATAATATGTGACATAGTTAGAAGGAAAAATCTCAAACTTGGTATATTGATTATGTCTCAAAAAACCTTCACAAAATGACCTATCTCATTCGAGGTTTCTTGGCTTTCGTGTCAAATGACCAATGTTATGTCTAGAATCAAGGCATAGTTTGTGATAATATGGCCATATTGTGCATACATGTGCATCATGGCATGGCAAACAATGTTACAAGATGAAGTTTTCCTTTTTATCGCACCAAAAAGGCATTTTCGATTTTCCGAGCATAAAAAACGGACGGTTTTGTGAAGCAACCACCAAATGGCTAATTCAAAAAACCACCACCACATTTTACAAAAATACTAGACCACCTTATATGGACAATGTACCAACAGGGGGATCTGAAACCTTTACGTCCACCTCTGGTGAAAAAGATAAATTCCTGCCGAATCGGTAGGAAGTGGGTCAGATATGAACTACAGGTACATGATATGATGCTCATGATTTTTTAAAAAAATCATTTTTAGGTTCACAATATGCTATTTTATCAAAAATCCAATGCAAGTTGAGCGAGGCTTGGCCCCGAGCTAAGAATCTTCATGCCCGTTGTTCGAAAAAGTTTGACGATAGTTTAAAACGGGGATAAAAAAATAAAAAAAGATCGAAACAGTGCGAAACCTTCTCATGGTGTTATATTATGTGACATAGTTAGAAGGAAAAATCTCAAACTTCGTATATTGATTATGTCTCAAAAAAACCTTCACAAAATGACCTATCTCATTCGAGGTTTCTTGGCTTTCGGGTCAAATGACCAATGTTATGGCTAGAATCAAGGCATAGTTTGTGATAATATGGCCATATTGTGCATACATGTGCATCATGGCATGGCAAACAATGTTGCAAGATGAAGTTTCCTTTTTATCACACCAAAAAGGCATTTTCCATTTTCTGAGCATAAAAAACGGACGGTTTTGTGAAGCAACCACCAAATGGCTAATTCAAAAAACCACCACCACATTTTACAAAAATACTAGACCACCTTATATGGACAATGTACCAAAAGGGAGATCTGAAACCTTTCCGTCCACCTCTGGTGAAAAAGACAAATTCCTGCCGAATCGGCAGGAAGTGGGTCATATATGAACTACAGGTACATGATACGATGCTCATGATTTTTTACAAAAATCATTTTTAGGTTCACAATATGCTATTTTATCAAAAATCCAATGCAAGTTGAGCGAGGCTTGGCCCCAAGCTAAGAATCTTCATGCCCGTTGTTCGACAAAGTTTAACGATAGTTTAAAACGGGGATAAAAAATAAAAAAAAGATTGAAACAGTGCGAAACCTTCTCGTGGTGTTATATTATGTGACATAGTTAGAAGTAAAAATCTCAAACTTGGTATATTTATTATGTCTCAAAAAAAACCTTCACAAAATGACCTATCTGATTCGAGGTTTTTTGGCTTTCGGGTCAAATGACCAATGTTATGCCTAGAATCAAGGCATAGTTTGTGATAATATGGCCATATTATGTATACATGTGCATCATGGCATGGCAAAAAATGTTGCAAGAGGAAGTTTTCCTTTTTATCGCACCAAAAAGGCATTTTCCATTTTCCGAGCATAAAAAACGGACGGTTTTGTGAAGCAACCACCAAATGGCTAATTCAAAAAACCACCACCACATTTTACAAAAATACTAGACCACCTTATATGGACAATGTACCAACAGGGGGATCTGAGACCTTTCCGTACACCTCTGATGAAAAAGACAAATTCCTGTCGAAACGATAGGAAGTGGGTCAGATATGAACTACAGGTACATGATACGATGCTCATGATTTTTTATAAAAATTATTTTTAGGTTCACAATATGCTATTTTATCAAAAATCCAATGCAAGTTGAGCGAGGCTTGGCCCCAAGCTAAGAATCTTCATGCCCGTTGTTCGACAAAGTTTAACGATAGTTTAAAACGGGGAAAAAAAATTAAAAAAAGATTGAAACAGTGCGAAACCTTCTCGTGGTGTTATATTATGTGACATAGTTAGAAGTAAAAATCTCAAACTTGGTATATTTATTATGTCTCAAAAAAAACCTTCACAAAATGACCTATCTGATTCGAGGTTTCTTGGCTTTCGGGTCAAATGACCAATGTTATGCCTAGAATCAAGGCATAGTTTGTGATAATATGGCCATATTATGTATACATGTGCATCATGGCATGGCAAAAAATGTTGCAAGAGGAAGTTTTCCTTTTTATCGCACCAAAAAGGCATTTTCCATTTTCCGAGCATAAAAAATGGACGGTTTTGTGAAGCAACCACCAAATGGCTAATTCAAAAAACCACCACCACATTTTACAAAAAATACTAGACCACCTTATATGGACAATGTACCAACAGGGGTATCTGAGACCTTTCCGTACACCTCTGGTGAAAAAGACAAATTCCTGTCGAAACGATAGGAAGTGGGTCAGATATGAACTACAGGTACATGATACGATGCTCATGATTTTTTACAAAAATCATTTTTAGGTTCACAATATGCTATTTTATCAAAAATCCAATGCAAGTTGAGAGAGGCTTGGCCCCGAGCTAAGAATCTTCATGCCCGTTGTTCGACAAAGTTTGACGATAGTTTAAAACGGGGATAAAAAAATAAAAAAAGATCGAAATAGTGCGAAACCTTCGCGTGGTCTTATATTATCTGACATAGTTAGAAGGAAAAATCTCAAACTTGGTATATTGATTATGTCTCAAAAAACCTTCACAAAATGACCTATCTCTTTCGAGGATTCTTGGCTTTCGGGTCAAATGACCAATGTTATGGATAGAATCAAGACATAGTTTGTGATAATATGGCCATATTGTGCATACATGTGCATCATGGCATGGAAAAAAATGTTGCAAGAGGAAGTTTTCCTTTTTATCGCACCAAAAAAGCATTTTCCATTTTCCGAGCATAAAAAACGGACGGTTTGGTGAAACAACCACCAAATGGCTAATTCAAAAAACCACCACCACATTTTACAAAAAAAACTAGACCACCTTATATAGACAATGTACCAAAAGGGGGATCTGAAACCTTTCCGTCCACCTCTGGTGAAAAAGACAAATTCTTGCCAAATCGGTAGGAAGTGGGTCAGATATGAACTACATGTACATGATACGATGCTTATGCTTTTTTACAAAAATCATTTTTAGGTTCACAATATGCTATTTTATCAAAAATCCAATACAAGTTGAGAGAGGCTTGGCCCCAAGCTAAGAATCTTCATGCCCGTTGTTCGACAAAGTTTGACGATAGTTTAAAACAGGGATAAAAAAATAAAAAAAGATCGAAACAGTGCGAAACCTTCGCGTGGTGTTATATTATGTGACATAGTTAGAAGGAAAAATCTCAAACTTGGTATATTGATTATGTCTCAAAAAACCTTCACAAAATGACCTATCTCATTCGAGGTTTCTTGGCTTTCGGGTCAAATGACCAATGTTATGGCTAGAATCAAGGCATAGTTTGTGATAATATGGCCATATTGTGCATACATGTGCATCATGGCATGGCAAAAAATGTTGCAAGAGGAAGTTTTCCTTTTTATCGCACCAAAAAAGCATTTTCCATTTTCCGAGCATAAAAAATGGACGGTTTGGTGAAGCAATCACCAAATGGCTAATTCAAAAAACCACCACCACATTTTACAAAAAAACTAGACAAAATTATATGGACAATGTACCAACAGGGGGATCTGAAACCTTTTCGTCCACCTCTGGTGAAAAAGACAAATTCCTGCCGAATCGGTAGGAAGTGGGTCAGATATGAACTACATGTACATGATACGATGCTTATGATTTTTTACAAAAATCATTTTTAGGTTCACAATATGCTATTTTATCAAAAATCCAATGCAAGTTGAGAGAGTCTTGGCCCCGAGGTAAGAATCTTCATGCCCGTTGTTCGACAAAGTTTGACGATAGTTTAAAACAGGGATAAAAAAAGAGATCGAAACAGTGCGAAACCTTCGCGTGGTGTTATAATATGTGACATAGTTAGAAGGAAAAATCTCAAACTTGATATATTGATTATGTCTCAAAAAACCTTCACAAAATGACCTATCTCATTCGAGGTTTCTTGGCTTTCGGGTCAAATGACCAATGTTATGGCTAGAATCAAGGCATAGTTTGTGATAATATGGCCATATTGTGCATACATGTGCATCATGGCATGGCAAACAATGTTGCAAGAGGAAGTTTTCCTTTTTACCAGACCAAAAAGGCATTTTCCATTTTCCGAGCATAAAAAACGGACGGTTTTGTGAAGCAACCAACAAATGTCTAATTCAAAAAACCACCACCACATTTTACAAAAATACTAGACCACCTTATATGGACAATGTACCATCAGGGGGATCTGAAACCTTTCCGTCCACCTCTGGTGAAAAAGACAAATTCCTGCCGAATCGGTAGGAAGTGGGTCAGATATGAACTACATGTACATGATACGGTGCTCATGATTTTTTACAAAAATCATTTTTAGGTTCACAATATGCTATTTTATCAAAAATCCAATGCAAGTTGAGCGAGGCTTGGCCCCTAGCTAAGAATCTTCATGCCCGTTGTTCGACAAAGTTTGACGATAGTTTAAAACAGGGATAAAAAAATTAAAAAAGATCGAAACAGTGCGAAACCTTCGCGTGGTGTTATATTATGTGACATATTTAGAAGGAAAAATCTCAAACTTGGTCTATTGATTATGTCTAAAAAAACCTTCACAAAATGACCTATCTCATTCGAGGTTTCTTGGCTTTCAGGTCAAATGACCAATGTTATGGCTAGAATCAAGGCATAGTTTGTGATAATATGGCCATATTGTGCATACATGTGCATCATGGCATGGCAAACAATGTTGCAAGATGAAGTTTTCCTTTTTATCACACCAAAAAGGCATTTTCCATTTCCTGAGCATAAAAAACGGACGGTTTTGTGAAGCAACCACCAAATGGTAATTCAAAAAACCACCACCACATTTTACAAAAATACTAGACCACCTTATATGGACAATGTACCAACAGGGGGATCTGAAAACTTTCCGTCCACCTCTGGTAAAAAAGACAAATTCCTGCCGAATCGGTAGGAAGTGGGTCAGATATGAACTACAGGTACATGATACGATGCTCATGATTTTTTACAAAAATCATTTTTAGGTTCACAATATGCTATTTTATCAAAAATCCAATGCAAGTTGAGCGAGGCTTGGCCCCGAGCTAAGAATCTTCATGCCCGTTGTTCGACAAAGTTTAACGATAGTTTAAAACGGGGATAAAAAATAAAAAAAGATCGAAACAGCGCGAAACCTTCTCGTGGTGTTATATTATGTGACATAGTTAGAAGTAAAAATCTCAAACTTGGTATATTGATTATGTCTCAAAAAAACCTTCACAAAATGACCTATCTGATTCGAGGTTTCTTGGCTTTCGGGTCAAATGACCAATGTTATGGCTAGAATCAAGGCATAGTTTGTGATAATATGGCCATATTATGTATACATGTGCATCATGGCATGGCAAAAAATGTTGCAAGAGGAAGTTTTCCTTTTTATCGCACCAAAAAGGCATTTTCCATTTTCCGAGCATAAAAAACGGACAGTTTTGTGAAGCAACCACCAAATGTCTAATTCAAAAAACCACCACCACATTTTACAAAAATACTAGACCACCTTATATGGACAATGTACCAACAGGGGGATCTGAAACCTTTCCGTACACCTCTGGTGAAAAAGACAAATACCTGCCGAAACGATAGGAAGTGGGTCAGATATGAACTACAGGTACATGATACGATGCTCATGATTTTTTACAAAAATCATTTTTAGGTTCACAATATGCTATTTTATCAAAAATCCAATGCAAGTTGAGAGAGGCTTGGCCCCGAGCTAAGAATCTTCATGCCCGTTGTTCGACAAAGTTTGACGATAGCTTAAAACGGGGATAAAAAAATAAAAAAAGATCGAAACAGTGCGAAACCTTTGCGTGGTCTTATATTATGTGACATATTTAGAAGGAAAAATCTCAAACTTGGTATATTGATTATTTCTCAAAAAACCTTCACAAAATGACCTATCTCATTCGAGGTTTCTTGGCTTTCGGGTCAAATGACCAATGTTATGGCTAGAATCAAGGCATAGTTTGTGATAATATGGCCATATTGTGCATACATGTGCATCATGGCATGGCAAAAAATGTTGCAAGAGGAAGTTTTCCTTTTTATCGCACCAAAAAAGCATTTTCCATTTTCCGAGCATAAAAAATGGACGGTTTGGTGAAGCAATCACCAAATGGCTAATTCAAAAAACCACCACCACATTTTGAAAAAAAAACTAGACAAAATTATATGGACAATGTACCAACAGGGGGATCTGAAACCTTTTCGTCCACCTCTGGTGAAAAAGACAAATTCCTGCCGAATCGGTAGGAAGTGGGTCAGATATGAACTACATGTACATGATACGATGCTTATGATTTTTTACAAAAATCATTTTTAGGTTCACAATATGCTATTTTATCAAAAAATCCAATCCAAGTTGAGAGAGTCTTGGCCCCAAGCTAAGAATCTTCATGCCCGTTGTTCGACAAAGTTTGACGATAGTTTAAAACAGGGATAAAAAAATAAAAAAAGATCGAAACAGTGCGAAACCTTCGCGTGGTGTTATATTATGTGACATAGTTAGAAGGAAAAATATCAAACTTGGTATATTGATTATGTCTCAAAAAACCTTCACAAAATGACCTATCTCATTCGAGGTTTCTTGGTTGTCGGGTCAAATGACCAATGTTATGGCTAGAATCAAGGCATAGTTTGTGATAATATCGCCGTATTGTGCATACATGTGCATCATGGCATGGCAAACAATGTTGCAAGAGGAAGTTTTCCTTTTTATCGCACCAAAAAGGCATTTTCCATTTTCCGAGCATAAAAAACGGACGGTTTTGTGAAGCAACCACCAAATGGCTAATTCAAAAAATCACCACCACATTTTAAAAAAATACTAGACCACCTTATATGGACAATGTACCATCAGGGGGATCTGAAACCTTTCCGTCCACCTCTGGTGAAAAAGACAAATTCCTGCCGAATCGGTAGGAAGTGGGTCAGATATGAACTACAGGTACATGATACGATGCTCATGATTTTTTACAAAAATCATTTTTAGGTTCACAATATGCTATTTTATCAAAAATCCAATGCAAGTTGAGAGAGGCTTGGCCCCGAGCTAAGAATCTTCATGCCCGTTGTTCGACAAAGTTTGACGATAGTTGAAAACAGGAATAAAAAAATAAAAAAAGATCGAAACAGTGAGAAACCTTCGCGTGGTGTTATAATATGTGACATAGTTAGAAGGAAAAATCTCAAACTTGGTATATTGATTATGTCTAAAAAAACCTTCACAAAATGACCTATCTCATTCGAGGTTTCTTGGCTTTCGGGTCAAATGACCAGTGTTATGGATAGAATCAAGGTATAATTTGTCATAATATGGCCATATTGTGCATACAGGTGCATTATGGCATGGCAAACAATGTTGCAAGAGGAAGTTTTCCTTTTTATCGCACCAAAAAGGCATTTTCCATTTTCAGAGCATAAAAAACGGACAGTTTTGTGAAGCAACCAACAAATGGCTAATTCAAAAAACGACCACCACATTTTACAAAAATACTAGACCACCTTATATGGACAATGTACCATTAGGGGGATCTGAAACCTTTCCGTCCACCTCTGGTGAAAAAGATAAATTCCTGCTGAATCTGTAGGAAGTGAGTCAGATATGAACTACAGGTACATGATACTATGCTCATGATTTTTTACAAAAATCATTTTTAGGTTCACAATATGCCATTTTATCAAAAATCCAATGCAAGTTGAGCGAGGTTTGGCCCCGAGCTAAGAATCTTCATGCCCGTTGTTCGACAAAGTTTGACGATAGTTTAAAACGGGGATAAAAAAATAAAAAAGATCGGGTTAGATTCCTTTTTAGATGCTTAATATTTCTTATGTTCAAAGTTTTAGGGTTTGTCTATTTTATTTTTGTTCGAATTGAATAATCAAAATTTATATGTAAGTGTTTTAATTATTTTGAAAATTTTCATCTAAAGTAAATATAAAATGTTTTTACATGAATGGATAGATATTATTTTTCTGAAAATTATGATATATTATTAATATTTTTCTGAGTTGAAATGAAAAAGATATGAATTTTCTAAATTCATATCCTATTTTTTGAGTTAAAAATGCCCCCACCGCTTTAATGCATGAAATAGATGCCCCCTTTAACACCGGTTTTAGCCACAAACCGGTGTTAAAGGGGGGCGCATTTATTTCGTTTCGCGCCCGCACACTACTAGGAAAACGGCTATAGGTAGTCAGCACATCCGTGGCTCACATGGTTGAAGTGCCCCACGGCTAAAACAGGCGTGGCTCACCAGTGGGCAGTGCCCTACTAGTAACTAGAACAACCGTGGCGCACATGACCACAGTGCGCCACAGATGTGTGTGGGCCAGGGCCCTGTTGGCCGCACGCCAAACATCTGTAGCGCACTATAGACATGTGCGCCACGGTTGTTAGTGTCATCTGTGGCGCACATGGGGGGAGTGCGCTACGCCTGAGCGCACGCCCCCCTCTGCTTTGAAACGGCCACAAACATCTGTGGCGCACTCGGCCTAGTGCGCCACAGGGAGTAGGAGCATCCGTGGCGCACATGCATGGTGCGCCACAGATGTTTGTACTCCCTGTGGCGCACTAGGGCCGTGTGCGCCACGGATGTGTCGATTTTTTTAGGATAGCTCTTTATGTGCACATGTGTGACCACACACTTCACTTTCCCCTTCTTCTTCCTCCTTAGATCTAGTCGGGATCTTCTCCTTCCCACCTCAATTTCTCCACCCATTCACCATTTTTAGCATGTAAAACTTGCTTTGGATGTTACATAAGTAATAGAGGAGGTCTCCGGTCTCTCATCTCCTTCTCCGGTCGACGCGCGCACCTCTCCTTTCCATCTTTCTCGCGATCGGTCTCTCATATCGGTAAGTTATCCATGTAAGGATGTGTTCATGTGTATATGGATGATGTGCTCATATGTATGTAGATGATCAATGCTCATGATGTGTGTATGTGGAGAGGATGGTCTCATATGTGTGTGTATATGGAGAGTATCGATGATGCTCATGCATGTGTGTATGGAGAGGATAATGATATGTTCATGTGTGTATGGATCGGTCTCTCTCTCTCTATTGTGTTTGTATGTGAACAAGTTGCCATTTGTTTTGCCAAAATGTTGATTCATTTCCATTTTGGCATTTCGCAAAGTTCCTAATTTTAGGATAGGTCATGCCGAAATTTTCTATCGACCATTGCATGCATGCATTCATTATGTGGTTCTAATAGACTTCAAAATTGTACCGTGTACACCGTGCAGGCAAAAATGGTCCGCATAATGAGCGAAGGCATTGTGGCTAGATTTTTGAAATGTGCGACGGCCGACATGATACGAAATAACAAGACAGATATAAGATGTCCGTGCAGAAGATGCAAACTCAACTGGGTGATCGACCCAGATTCCGGGAATCTGCAGGCGCACCTGCTCCACCATGGTTTCATGGATGGATACACTCGTTGGATAAGCGATTACGTAGATGATGGAGACGGTGAAGGTGGCCAACATGACGATGATCATCATCGCGGCAAGAACGGGCGAGATGATGAAGAGTCTCCTGGAGATGGTGAAGGTGCGGAAGCAGACCGGGATGATGATGATCTAGATGCCGGAGGAGAAGACGACGATGGAACAACGTCAGGCTGGGTGCGGGACCCTTATGTGCAAGAGCTGCTTCTCAAGCAGATGAGTAACGCCAGGGCTGCCGCTAGAGAGAAAGCCAAGCTTGCGCAACTTGAGAAAGACGCGGTTACTCCATTGTATGAAGGATGTAGGCATGATGATACCCGGTTGAATGTAACGCTCAAGGCTATGGAGATGAAGGCAAAACACAAATTGAGCGACGCAAGCTTCGACAATATGATGGCATTCTGGCACGATCGTCTCCCGGAGGGGAACACATGTCCAACTAGTATCGAGGATGCCAAGAAAATCGTCTGTCCTGTCGATCTACCGCATGTTAGATATCACGTATGCATCAACGATTGCATCATTTATCGGGGCGAGGACGCGGAGAAAACCACATGTCCGGTGTGCGGCGTGAGTCGATACAAGAAAGGGAAGAAAGCACCTCGAAAAGTGGTATGGTACTTTCCTATCACTCCTTGTCTGCAGCGCTATTTCGCGGACCCTAAGGAAGTGAAGCTCATGCGATGGCATGCGGAAAGGAAGAAGCCAGGAGATGATGATGACCCCGAAAAGGATGAGCTGCTGACGCACCCTTCAGATGCTAGCCAGTGGAAAGCATTGGACCTCGAATTCCCAGAATTCGGTGGAGATTCGAGGAACATCAGGCTTGGTGCGAGCACTGATGG
This sequence comes from Avena sativa, assembly GCA_916181665.1. NCBI lineage: Eukaryota > Viridiplantae > Streptophyta > Magnoliopsida > Poales > Poaceae > Avena > Avena sativa. The sequence continues at coordinate 384,597,256 of OV702297.1, read as the reverse complement.
ACTCAATCCGTTCGGTAGCCAGAGCAGCACGCACAACACTTGGCCCGTGTTTGTATGGATGTACAACCTCCCTCCATGGTTGTGCATGAAGAAGAAGTACATACAAATGAGTATGCTAATTCAAGGGCCGAAACAACCTGGTACCGACATCAATCTGTATCTCGGGATGTTGAAAGAGGAGCTAGCCACGTTATGGGAATCTGGAGCCAATACTTACGACGCCGTCGCACAAGATTATTTCACTATGAGAGCCGCGTTGGTCACTACGGTGCAAGACTATCTAGGTTGCGGGTATATCTCGGGGCAGGTTATCCAAGGATTCTGCGCATGCGTTAGGTGCATGGATAACACAAGCTATCTCCAACTAAAGAAAGATCCAGGGTCATCGAAAACCGTGTTCATGGCGCACCGGAGGTGGCTCGGCAAGAATGATCCATGGAGAAAACGTGGAGACCTGTTCGATGGCAAATCAGAGACCCGAGGAATCCCAGAGCGTAGGAGCAGCGAAGAAGTGGAAGAGTTGCTGAAAGACTGGAAAGATTGTCCTAAGCCTAGAAAGAAGCGAAAGAGGCAGCAACAAGACAAGCCGCTGATGAAGGTATGGAAAACAAGGTCTGTTTTCTAGGAGTTGCCATACTGGATGTTTCTCCGCACGCCTCATAGCCTCGACATCATGCATATCACGAAAAACGTGTGCGAGAGTCTGGTCGCCACCATAATCAACATGCCAGATAGGACGAAAGATGGTCCGAAAGCAAGGCACGACCTGATATGCTTGGGTATCCGGAAGGAGCTTCACGGAGGACGCACTACTCCTGATGATCAGGAAGATGACGATGATCATGAGTCGGAGACGACACAAGGTCGTCGGAAGGGTAAAAAGTTCAAGAAGAACGAATATTACTGCCCTCCTTCTTGCTTCACTCTAAGCCAGGATGAGATCAAACAGTTCTTCAAGTGCCTTCTAGGAGTCAAATTTCCTTACGGCTACGCGGGCAAGATAAGCAGATACCTAGACGAGGCGAAGCAGAGGTTCAGTGGCATGAAGTCTCACGACTGTGCCGTGCTAATGATGCAGGTACTTCCGGTCGCACTAAGAGGGATAATGGACGAGCACGTCCGTGAAACGTTATTTGGCCTATGCAAGTTTTTCGACGTCATCTCTAGGAAGTCGATTGGCGTGAATCAGCTCGGAAGGCTACAGGAGGAGATCGTGGTGATACTATGTGAGCTTGAGGTCTACTTCCCACCCGCATTCTTCGACATTATGGTGCATCTGCTGGTCCATGTCGTGGAGGACATCGTACAACTCGGGCCGATGTTCCTCCGCAGCATGATGGCGTTCGAAAGGATGAACGGACACATCAAAGGATACGTTCGCAACAAGTCCCGTCCAGATGGAAGCATAGCCAAGGGCTTTCTGGCCAAAGAGTGCATCTCTTTCTGCACGAATTATCTAGACATCGAGAACCCTGTCGGTCTTCCCGTCAACAGACACCTTGGCAAGCTCGACGGATCTGGTCACCGAGAGGGTCGTCGCATACTGCATGCAGACTTCGATTTTCGACGCGCAGACTTTGATCGAGCAAACCTCGTCGCGCTACAGCATTTAGAACTGGTCGATCCTTGGGTACAGAAGCACAAAAGGTTAATCGAGAAGAAGTACAGTGACCGGGGCATACAGAGGACGCAGGGAGAAATAATCAAAGAGCACAACTCAGATTTCACGTGTTGGTTTAGGCAGACGCTCCTTGATAATCCCCCGCACTCGCATTCTTCTGACACGGAAAAGATCATATTCAGCTTGTCGTAGGGACCGATGCAAAACCTGGTGACCTATCAGGCGTATGATATCAACGGCTACACATTCTACACGGAGGAAAATGACAACAAGTGTGATTATCAGAACTCAGGCGTAACGTCGGAATTCTACACCGATGACAATGTGAAGGAAAGATTCTACGGAAGAATCGAGGAGATCCGGGAGCTCGACTACTGTGGAGAAAAGGTGCCGATGTTCCGTGTCAGATGGGCAAAGAGCGTCGAAAGAGAAGACCGGTATTTCACAACCATGGTTATACCCGAAGCAGCCAAATCCAAGTCCGCCCGTGCAAACGTGGCCGTGAAAAATGAACCGTGGGTACTGGCTACCAAAGTGGACCAATGTTTTTTCATTACCGACCCGACAAAGCCTAGCCGTGTTGTCGTGAGGAGAGGAAAAAGAAACATCATCGAAATGGATAGAGTCGCCAACGAGCAAGACTTCGACCAGTACGGCGATCCAAAGATTGAAGATGACGACGACTACGATGCAGCAACATACATCACAAGAATAAAAAGGACAACCCTACCCAAAAAAGGTAGCCCGTTCGAAAGAAGAAACATTAAAGTGCCGGGGCTAAATTATTCAACCGCGACAAAGAAGGGAAAAAAGATTGTAAAACGCTAGCTCAAAAAATATTGTAAAACGCGTGGTCGAAAAAGATTGTAATATTCATGGACAAATTATTATGAAATTTAGTTATACTTTGAATCATATTTGTAACACTTTTATGACATATATCACTACTTTTGGGCATTTTTGGAATATTTAAAAGTATTTTAAAAACAAAACAAAACTTGTATGGCATAAATCACCACTTTTGGGCATTTTTTGGAACATTTAAAAGTATTTTTAAAATAAAAATAAAAAAGTGGAGCACCAGGATTCGAACCTGGGTGCTCATAGTTTAGAATAGAGCTAAGGAGCAAAACCAGTGGGCTATGACAGTACTAGTGTTAACAGGAGGGGTGGCCGCCCTCTTATCTGGTAGTCCAACACACATAGGCGTAGCGCACCCTGGCCAAGTGCGCTACGGTTATCCGTAGCGCACTTGGCCAGGATGCGCTACGCCTATGTGTGTTGGACTAGTCAACCACGCCGCTCACAATCTGCACCGCTCCATCTCATAGACACCACACCGCGCCGCTGCTCTCGAGGAGGAGGAGGCCCGCCACCGCCGCGCTACGCTGCGCTCTCGAGGAGGAGGAGGAGTACCGCCACCGCCGCGCTGCGCTGCGCTCTCGAGGAGGAGGAGGAGGCCCGCGCTTGTGGAGGAGGAGGCCGCTGCCGATCCGTGGAGGAGGAGGAGGCCCGCCGCTTGTGGAGGAGGAGGATCGTGCCGCCGCCCGTCGTCGTCCGCCCGTCGTCCGCCCGTCAGAGGTGAGCGTCTCTCCCCTCTCCCCCTCTCTCCCCTCTCGTTGCATCCATTCACTTAGGGGATTCAGAGTAGGATTCAGAGTAAGGGTTCAAAGTTAGGGTTCAGTTAGGGTTCTTAGGATTCAGAGTAGGAAATGTTCAGATTTTCTTAGGATTCAGAGTAGGGTTATGTTAGGAAATGCTCAGAGTAGGAAATGTTCTTAGGAAATTCAGGAAATGTTCAGATTAGGAAATTTAGATTAGGAAATGTTACTCAGTTAGGAAATTCAGATTAGGAAATTTAGAGTAGGAAATTCAGATTTGGAAATTCAGTCAGGAAATGGTTGCATGGTTTATGGTTGTTCAGAGTAGTGGTTCAGAGTTAGGATTCAGAGTTAGGAAATGTTCTTAGGTAGTATGATTGTATGCTTTCCTGTGTGGATGCTTCTAAGATGGACATTATGGTTGTTCAGAGTAGTGGTTCAGAGTTAGGATTCAGAGTTAGGAAATGTTCTTAGGTAGTATGAAATCATAACAGTGGTTTTGTCTTCATGGTTCATGGTTGCATGGATTAGCACTGCAAGCAACTTCCTTTCCTAGTTGTCTTAGCCCCTAGATAAATTATTCTGAGATGAAAATTATTCTGAATTTTTATTTCTGCATGAATCTTTTTCTTCTCCTTTTGTTCTGTGAGCCCATAGTTGACATAAATCAATGCATTGTTTGGCCACCACTTGTACTGGAACGTCGACGTCGTCAAAAACCTTCCTGCTCCTGGCTAACCATACACTCCAGTAAGTTGCTATGGCTATTAGATCCTAGGCCTTTTGTTTGTTTTCTGGATATCTACCTCTGGCCTCACCAAAGATGTCCTCAAGCTCCACAATTCCATTCATTTGAATCCCCAGGAGTGACAGAATGTTTTTTGTTCTCCCACACTCTAACACGAAGTGTACTGCAGTTTCTTTAGCATTGCAGCCAAAGGGACACAAATCATCCAAAGATTCGTTGCTTGAGAAAAACCGTTCTGACTTTAATTCTTCCCCTGATTAACAACCATGCAAAGAGCTTCCCTTTTCTTAGGCGGTGCACATTTCCATATTGATTTTGCACTAGCCTGCTGAACGCCACCCAGTTCATTAGTTTGTACATTTTACTGACCGAGAAGGTGTCCGAGACGTCCATCCCCCATCCCCTTTTGTCAGTATCAGCGGTAAGGGAACATGTGCTTAAGAAATTCATCAACGCCTCTTTCTCTTCCTCTGCTCTATCTGAAGTAAGATGAACCAGAGGTAATCTCCACTCGCCATTTTTCCAGCAACCTGCAACCGAGATATTTGGTCTGTTAGTATGAGAGAACAACGCTGGGAATTGTGTACATAGAGGTACTCTAGTTGTCCATTTATCCTTCAACAAGGAGGTGCTAATGCCGTCACTTAACTGCACACAACACAAGTGACTGATCTGTAGTTTTCAATCAGATTAAAAACTTGTGATCAAGCTCTGGTTTGCGTTGACAGTTTAGTCCCCAAAATCTTTGCCCTACATATGGGCTGTCATGATCCATCTGGCCCATGGAGAATCAGGTTCTGTGAGGATTCTATGCACAAATTTTGTGAACAAGCAAGTGGTCTGAATCTGCAAGTTTTTAATATCGAGGCCGCCTTCCTCAAAATCTCTACAGACATAACTCCAAGCTACTAAGCAGTCAAAGCCATTTGGGGAGCTTTTTCCTTTCCAAAAGAATGCTCTGATCAACCTTTCAATTTTATCTATAACCCACTCCGGGAGTTTGATGCAGGGCATAAGGTAAGCCGGTTGGGCAGATAGAACTGATTTTGACAAAGAAAACGATGCACTACTTATGAAGTTTCTTCACAAATTTTACAATAACCATGTCATTCCTTGGGCCAAACTCGTTTGGTGCTGCTACAACTCTTATGTTCCTCATGCTACTCGGCCCGCAGGCTCTTATGAAGTTTCTGTTCCAAACCTGAAACTGTTTCAGGTAGCTTTGCACCTGTAGTTGCACATGTAGTTGCTGTCAAGTTAGATGTCGAGCTTGTGCTTGCCAAGGTGAACTGAATTGAACTGTGTATACTTGTCATTTGCTGTCATTTGTTCACAGAACTAAAAATTATGTTGCCGTCATTTGCTTGCTGAACTTGTGCTTCTTATGGTGTATGGTGTATTCTCATTTTCTTATTGCAAGCAAATGACAGCAAGGATTGTTGTTATTGTTGTAGCACTTGAAATTGTGCTTGTGCTTGTATATGAAGCACTTTATTATGTCGTGTATGCAGGTTCTTGTATTAAATGAGTCCCGATTTTTGCCGGAATGTTGATTAACTTCCGTTTCGGCAGAAATCGGGCACTCCTAGTTTAAGAAAATTAGCAAAGGTCATGCCGGATTTTTCCGTACATTTAACCAATTATTTGTTTTTTATTAGTGAAAAGATGTGTGACAACGACGAGGCTGGATGTTCTAAGCGCATCAGCGCTGAAGCAGAACTCAGACCTCCGAATAAACAATTGACATTCTGGGAGGCGGCCCAGCGGCTAGAAGATCATGAAGAATACCATCCTTCGGGGAGCGAGGATGATGAGATGGAAGACGCGGAGGAAGAAGCCGAAGGAACGGCAGACGATGAAACCACTGATGGCGGCGAGGGAACAGGGAGTGGTAGCAACCCTCCTAACAACAAGAAGAAGAAGAAGCCGAAGGACCGGGGCCCGAACACGGTCGGCACGGTCAGGGAGGAAATTACCGAAGTGATCCCAACTGGTGTTCCTTTGGAGCCCGCCCTTGTCGTCAAAGGGTACGGTGGGCAAGTGGCGGCGATCACCCGGACAACCATCTCGATCAACACCGAGAATCTCCGGCATAAAGATAATGGCCACTTGCGCACACTCCTCTTCGAGAAGCTGCACGCAAGATACAAGTTCCCCGCTAAGTATCAGAACACAAATTATCATGGGAACGAAGTAAACAAATCCGCCCTCACAAAGATGAGCACCGCCCTGGCCAGCTGGAGAACCCGGATAAAGAAGAAGATCTATAAAGAAGGCAAAAGTCTCGAGGAGATCCAGAAGATTGACCCGCAGATCACCGAAGATCAGTTCCGGGAGTTCAAGGAGAGGTGTGAATCCGAAAGAGCCCTGGCCAATAGTAATCAGGGAAAGGTGCTGCAGGCGATGAATATAGGTCATCACCATCTCGGATCTGGTGGATACAGAACCGCGGAGGCCAAATGGAATAAGGAGGACGAAGAGTATAGATCCAAGGGGATAGAAAACCCCTTTGCTAAATTCGAACCCGGGCAGGTTCGAAACTTCATCAGGGCCCGTTACCATGTGGACCCAAAAACCAAAAAACTCACCGCGGATCCTGCGGTGAAGGAATTCGAGGAAATTGTGGTAAGTATAATCTAATTACCGCGGATCAACACGATTGCAATCTAATCGATGATCTAAATGATTCACTGTTACTTCTTCTGCAGGAGGAGGAAATTGTTGCTAGTCATGGATCCCAGGGTTCCTCATCCCAGGGGTCGACGGCGGCCACCCGGTGGGATAACCCTTTTAACAGGGCGATGAACCGGGCCAAGAAAATAGAGCCGGTTACGAAGAAGCCGTCGTCGGCTGGCCGTCTGGCCGGCCTCGGGGGTAAGAATTGGGTGGATCATTTTGCTCCACCGCCGAGGAAGCATGTGGCGCCGTCGGGAAGGAGCGAGGAGGAAAACCGCGAGGTTCAAGAACTTAAGGCACAAGTGGCGCGGATCCCGCAGATCGTCCAAGACAACCTGGCAATCACCCTCACGTCCTTCCTGCCTACCTTGGTGGAGTCAATAGCGAACTGGAGTGCGGGTGGTCGAGTAGGGCCGTGCCAGATTCCAAGCATGGTCAGCAGCCACTCGAACAACGCGGCGCCGACGAATCAGGCGAACTACGTGTTCGTGACACCGCCCGCTAGCACCACGGCGCCGCAAGTGTTGGTGACTCCCCTGCCATCACCGCGGCGCCGGAGTACATGTTGGTGCCCCCCTGCCATCGTCGCGGCGGCACCGGAGCTCCAAGCACCCGTCGGTAGGGAGAATACACCGGCGGCCAGCACCGTGCCATCAAGCAGCCCTTCCGTCTCTTGCACGCCCGTCGCCGTATGCGGTGCGTCGACATTAGCCGATCTCGACGCCATCACGGTAAACAAATTGCTTTAATTACCGCCTTTCATGCCATCTATTACTCTTATGGCATCTCGCTCTGACGACGCCGTACATGTTTTCCGCAGATGGATGTTCCTTGCACTCTCTTATGCTACGTGAACAACGAGCTGAGGGATGTTGCCAAGGGTACCATCGTTCAACCCTTGCAGCGCATGTTCCACTCAAAGCCGATGCCAGATAGCGTGCACAGGGTTAAAATTAGTCGGGTGCTAAGGGGCTGCGACGACCTGGAACCTCCCATTCAACCCCCAGGAGCGGATGAAGAAGAGCTGTCTGTCCTCAGAACTTGCTTCGGCTTATTCTTGCTATGGCCAAAGAGCATGATCCGTTTGGGGACGGCGGGGGCCATCACGCCACGGACAACAGCACCGCCTGTCGTGCCAGCGACAAGAGGTGGCAAGGCCCCCTTACCGCCCTCGTCGTCACCTCCACGCGGTGGGTCGAATGATCATGTTGATGATGTGCACATGGCACAGGATCCGGCCGAGGACGACGAAGACTGGAATGATCACTTCTTCAGCACTCAGTTTGGCAACGAAGAAGACCTAGCTGGTGGCCCCACAGAGAAAGCCACTATCACCAAGCGTCTGTTTGGTTCTCAGGAGACGCCTCCAGCTTGCGCCTTTACAGAGCCAGCTGATACAACCAACCGACCCTTTATTCTAAGCCCTGACACACTACATAGGGTTGCCGGTGCTCAGATTGCGGTGCCTGCCCGCTCTCCAAAAGGAAAAAGGGCAGGAAAAAAAATCTAGCAGCTCGAGCCAGCCGGTGGAGTCAACAACTGCGAATCCGATCAGGTTTCGGGACGGGCCACCAAGACCCGAGGGTATTATGTGGAGGATTCATGTGGCGGGTGAGCCCATGCTACCTAAGAATTTGCGGAAGCTCGCCAGTTCAGAACTGCAGAGTGTGCATGACGGCATGCTGATGATAGAGAGACGCCTTCTATCAGAGAAAGATCCCTCGCACCCGGTATTCGTGGTTAAGGTGCCACCAGGCTTGGGCTTCGTCGACAATGCCCCTGCGGATCTGTTCTTCCTGCGGTTCGACGACATCTTCAATATGTTCCACCTATACCCACTGCACTATACCATGGTCCGTCTGTTTTCTCTCAGCCTGGCCATGCAGATCATTAGAGAGAACACACCGGGCATCTCTATAGTGGACCCCTACTACATGCGTGACGGCTGCTTGGGTTCCCCCGCCGAACGACGTATCGTGGCCTCGTACCTAAAAAGAATCCTCGTGGCAAACAAGACAAAGGAATACATTCTCGTGCCTTACTTTCCCGAGTAAGTCGTTATTCACTCGCCACCGTCGATTGGCTTTATTAGATCATCATCATTCTTTTTCCAACACATTCCATCTGAATTTTTTGCACAGAGATGAACACTGCACGCTCATCTCCTTATCGCCGAAGCATTCCCACGCCACGTATTTCGACTCGGGGAGTCTAGAAAAGAAGAAAAACTACGACAAGATCAAGGAAGTTCTGGATGATGCTCTCACTGGCTTTGCCTCGATGGAAAGCACCACCTTCGTGCGTACGAAGGTCAAGTTTGGCAGGCACGTCTTCAACCACGTAACGGAGTTCCCCTGCGTGAAGCAGCCGGAAAACAGTAAGAAGGAATCCTACTATGCACTCCATCACATGAGGGCGTTCCTACTTGACCAGCAGAATTCTACGCTGCCAGATCATCTCAAACAGTGGGCTGAAGCAAAGGCCAAGATCAATGATTCGGATATTAGACAAGAGATGTATCGCATCCAGCAGCAGTTTGGGGCAATCATCTTTCATGATGTCATGACTTCGGGGGGAATCTTCTACGGAGGAAATACCCCGAATAACCGTGACATAGAAGATCGCCTAGAGATGCAGGGTGACTATAGGAAGTTCATGACGAGACAGGGCGTCCTCCCGTTCCCTAAGCCGAGCCAGAAGGCTTGATGTTGGCCTAGTTGTAGTTACAAACTATAGATGACCTTTGTGTGTGTGTGGACAAGTGTACTTATCTTATTAGGTTTATGAATCATCGCTTACTTATTTTGCTTATTATTATTATATATCAATCAATGCTTGGTTTTTTTGCTTACTCTTTGGTCATTTGCTCAATTTGGTCCTTCTTTTTTTCTTTACTCTTTTTTCGAGAATAATGCCGATGATTGAAATGTCGTGGAACACTATATATGTGAATGTGCTACGATGGGATTGTACGCCTTGTGCTATGCACAAGTCCAGGTCTTGTGCATCCTACTTGGCGTACGGTTCCATCCTAGCATATTCCTGTGTCCAACGACCTATGTATATATATGAGGCATGCTTTTTGAGTTACTTTGGTCTTTTTCGAGAATAATGCCGATGATTGAAATGTCGTGGGACACTATATGTGAATATGTTGCGATGGGATTGTTCGCCTTGTGCTATGCACAGGTCCAGGTGTTGTGCATCCTACTTGGCGAACAGTTCCATCGTAGCATATTCCTGTGTCGAACAACCTAGTTATATATGAGGCATGCTTTTTGAGTTTGGTCTTTTTGATTTAGGAGTACTTTCTATAAGTGTATCTTCATATGCGACTTTAATTATATATGTTTTTTTCAATAGTCGGTTAATTATTATTGTCAACTTATAGATGACGTGGTACGTCGTGTACAAGGGACGGGTTCCCGGAGTCTACGATGATTGGGAAGACTGCCGGAGATAGGTGCACCGTTTCAGCGGCAATAGCTACAAAGGGTACAACACTATGGTGGAGGCGGAAGCTAGATACACGCGCTATCTAGCGGGAGTTAGGACAAGGAACCGGATGAAGACCTACACGTTCGTCGCGGCGGTGATCATGCTTATCTTCTTTGGTTATTTATCCCGCGTTTGTGTCTAGCTAGTTTAGATGTCTAGGCGAGCTTCCGAGCTCTAACTTGTTTGATCGACACATGTATTCGCATGTCACCAACTACTACTTTGTAACATGATCGAAACAATGTAACTTAGACTATGTATTCATGTATGAGACTATGTATTCATGTATGAGACAATGTAACTACTACTTTCAATCTTGTTTTTCATATTGAGTATCTATAAATATATAATTGTATATTTTGTATCTGTGTGTGTATATCTGCTGTAATATTGTATATAATCTGGCTCGGAAACTTAAAAAAAAATACATCTGTGGCGCACATGGTCTACCTTCTGTGGCGCACTACACCTAAAGCGCACTATGGAAGCTTAGTGGCGCACTAGGTAGTGCGCCACCGAAGATCCCAGGGGTAGCGCACCTGCCCAAACATCTGTGGCGCACTAGCAGGTGCGCTACGCCTGTCTCTACACAACCATGGCGCACTAGGCAGTGCGCCACGGCTGAGAGATAGCCGTAGCGCAAGGCCCGTGGCGCACTGCTAGTGCGCCACGGATGATGTTTCCAGGTGCGCCACTAAAGGCCATTTTCCTAGTAGTGGCACCCCCTCCCCCCTTTAACACCGGTTCCAGCCACGAACCGGTGTTAAAGGGGGGGTGCGGGCGCGAAACGAATTCCCCCCCTTTAACACCGGTTCGTGGCTGGAACCGGTGTTAAAGGGGGGAGGGCATTTGTAACGCGCGCCACTTTCTCCTTCCCCCCTAGCCAGATCAAGCGCGCGCAGCAGAGGAAGAAGCAGAGGCGACGCCGCAGCGCTGCCGTCATCGCCCCGTCTCGCCGTCGCCGGGCTGCCGCGCCGTCCCCGCCCCGTCTCGCCGTCGCCCGGATTGCCGCGCCGTCCCCATCCCGTCTCGTCGTCGCCGCTCCGCCGTCCCCACCCCGCCGTACCGGCCCGCTGCCACGCGCCCCTCCGCCGCCCCATCCCGGCCGGCCGCGCGCGTCGCCCACCTGCACGCCACACCACCCAGCAGCGCTGCGCCACGCGGCCGCCCGCAGGTGAGCATGCCCGCCGCCGATTTTTGTTAGTGTTAGTGTTTTTGGTTAGTGGTTAGTTATAGTGTTAAATTAGTATAGTGTTATATGTTTATGTATGTGTATGTGTATTTGTTAGTGATTGGTTAGTGTGTATGTGTATTTGTATATGTATGTGTATATGTATGTATATTTTTTGTATGATATATATATGTATATATATTTGTATATGTATGTGTATATATGTATATATTTTTTGTATGTGTATATATGTATGTATGTATGTGTATATATGCATCACTTGACCGATTACTTTTCCAATGCCGTGGACCCTGACCTCCTCTACCCTCGCCGAGTCACCCATTTTAGGAGCCCACGTCGCGATGGTTCGAACGAACACCCCCACGCATCCCGGCCCCACTCTCGCCCTAGCGCCGCCAGCCACCGCCCTAGTACACCTCTCGTTGTCAATATAGCATTAGGGTTTCTCCGAATCTGGGGTTTCTCCGAATGTATCCTCTCATATGAATCCGGGGTTTCTCCGAATTAGGGTTTGGAATGACCAAGCATGTATTAGGGTTACATTTCAATACTTTTAACCTGTCATATCATCATCTTTGCTTGAGCATTTCAATAGATGTATTACTGATATTTGTGTGATCATATTATTGTTTTAGAAACTATGGATCCACTTAGTAGAAACCTTGAAGATGAAGAAATAATGGAGAACATGATCCACGAGGACACCTCGCAATATCTGAACTTGGAGGGACATGATGACAGCTCAAGTAGTCATGGAGAAGATGACGACTCCGGTGAACGTACTTTAGTGATTACAAAGTCTGTCGAGGTATATGCATGGATTAAGCCTCTGCTGACTTGCACCGATTGATTTGTATATATGTAAATGTATTAATTAACGCTTCTTTCTTATTTTAGCCCTTTGGATCGACCAGCCAGCAACAATCTTCTTCTACGAAAAAGAGCAAGCGAGGCGCGAGCCATCGGTTGAAAGATCGTGCAAAGTTCACGATCAAAGCAGTCTGTGTTGATGGCAGGCCGATGGAGCCCAAGAAGGCCGCAGACAAATTTGTACGTCAGGCTAGAGTTCTTGTTAGGGACCAAATCCCAATCATAATTGAATATTGGAATAAGCCAAAGAAAGGCGACGGTACCTTTGTCGATGAAAGATCCAAAGAAACTCTTTGGAATTCGTTGTTGGTAAATTTCACCCTTCCGCCAGAGGAGGATGAAAACAAACTGGTTATAAAGGAAAAGGTCAAAGAGTGGACTCTAAAGAAGATGGCTGACGCTTTCCGCAACTGGAAGACAAAATTGAACAAATTTGTCAAAACTCGCGAGACTCCAGATTTCGAAGACGCATATTATGTGAAGATAAGACCTCACTGGCCCGAATTTGTGGCATATAAAAAAGGTGCTATAGCTAAAAAGAGGTCAGAAACCAATACACTAGCCCAGAAGAAGGAATATCACCAGAGGACGGGGTCAGGTGGCTACATATCTCAGAGGCCTAAGTGGGAAGAAGCTGAGAAGGTCCTGCGTGCTAGAGGGATCACACCCCAGACAGATGGGTGGGACCTACATGCAAAGACTTGGTTCTATGGAATCGGGGCAAGGTTGGACCCAGAAACAGGATTGTGTATCTTCCCAACCCTCCTTGCCAAACCCGTCACTGAACTCATCACGGCATACGAGGAAACAGCCGCCAAGACCTTCCCTCCCGACAGAGAGAATGACCAGCTCACACGTGCCATCGGTAAAAAAGAACACTCTGGACATGCACGAGGCATAGGGGGTATGACGTGGAAGGATGGGTTTGCCGAGTGGAGCGACTCTTACAGATGGCGCGGCAGAAAAGAAAAAGAGCGTACAAAGCGGATGACACAAATAGAACATGCACTTGTGGCGCTGTAGGCGCAAGTGAATGCACAACAGAGCCATCAAGCTACAGGACCATCTCAGTGCACGAAGAGCCAGCATTGGAAGCTGCCGGCGGCCCAGACTCTGCGCGGAAAAGCAACGTGGCTTCCATGGAGAACGTGCAGCCCACGCTTGAAATGGCGGGTCCTCAATACCCCGTGGATGAGATCACGCAGAGCGAACACGCTAAGCTGCATATGAGATTAATGGGCTTATCCATTAAGGTGGCTGTCGGCTATGCCTTACCTCCTGTAGCTGGTGGAACTTACCACTATCGACCGATTCCAGATGACTATGCTATTGTCGGGGTGGATGAGGTTGTGAAGGAATATGAGGAAGCACATCTTGACCATGCTACAGGTGAAGGGGAAACTCAACTCAAATTTGCAGTGAAAACAACCATTCTTTGGAAGAAGGAACACATCGTGTTTCCAAATTGGAGGCCACTGGCACCCCCGCCGTCTCTGCAGCGTCAGCAGTCTGAGCCGCTTCAGCCATCTCCTGCGCGGCAGCCATCTCCGGCGCTTCAGCATCTCCTACGCGGCAGCCATCTCCGGCGCTTCAGCCATCTCCTGCGCGGCAGCCATCTCCGGCGCGCCAGCCATCTCCTCCCCGTCAGCCATCTCCGGTGCTTCAGCCATCTCCTCAGCGTAAGAGGAAGAGCACTGCCACGAAGAGCATCACTAGCACTGAATCCGCAGGAAACTGTACGCCAAAGAGTTCAAAAAACTACGTCCTGCAGCCTTCCGCCAAGCCATTGCCGGTTTTACCATGGAATCGTAGCGACAAGGAGACCAATAGGATCTCAGAAGAAGAGGTCAAGAAATTCTTTGCATCTAGACGGGCCGAGCCAAAGGAGAAAATAGATCCGGCGGTGGTGGAGAAGTTTTACAAAAATCTTTTGAAACCTGAAACCCCACTTGTGCCGGACTACGAGCGCCAGATTTTGAAGGGGGATGCAAGGCGCCGTAGGGATACTGAAAGTAGCAGTCGTGCCACACCCCAGAAAACAGTTTCCATGCTCGAAGAGCAGGAAAACCAATCATGCGCCCCGCTCCAAGTGTTCGACACACGGGACGCTCCTCCCGTAAATGATTACGAGGCAGAGCTACAAAGAAAGGCCAATGAGATGGGGATGACTTACATTGCATACTTGAACATCATGGGAGACAACTTGCCCAAAGGCGATGCCAACCCCATACAGCCATGGAAGTATGGGAAGAATCTCGTCAAGAAAGAGGAGCTCAAGAATCTACCAACAAAGATGCGAAGATTGCACAAGTGGTACCTTGATTTCTGCAAGACGAGAAAGGAAGAATGGATCACGGCGCATATAAGAGATCAGATTTTCTTGTGCGGAGACGACGAGATCGACTTCAACATTCAAGACTTGCATTTTCTATTCAATCAGAAGGAACTCGACAAAGCTGCCATCAGCCTTTATTGTGTGTAAATACTATTTCTGTAATTTCTATCTCATCTCATTCACTTCATTAATTGCATGTATATATATATGGTCACCATATATGTATATACTATTATGCAGGAAAAAGGTTATAGAATGCATGAAATGAGGAACTTTTGACATTGGGTTCGTTGACCCAAATAGAGTTCATGAAGAAGTGGTAAGAACCAAACCCGGGCAAACAGAAGATTACTTGTTAAGGTCTTTACTGAGACAACAAACAAAAAGGGAAATACTATTGCCTTACAACTTCTCGTGAGTACTGTTACCCTCTCTTGTACACATTCTGTTTTGGCTTACTCGATGTTAAGTTTAACTGATGATGAGTTATGCGTGCGTAGGTTCCACTTTATTCTGCTAGTCATTCAACCTGACTCAGGAAAAGTCCTTGTCATGGACTGGTTACGAAAAGAAAAAGAGCTATGGGCAGACTTTAGAGAGATGCTCCAGAGGTAATTTCAATCATATTATCGCACTAGATCAGCAACTTTCGTGACAACAAGTAATTAATTACTCCTTTATCCATTTTCTTTGCCGGACAGGGTTTGGAAAAGGTTCACGGGCAGGGTCGTGGGTGAATGGTCAGAAGAACTAAAATTTGTACACCAAAATGTAAGTAATACTAGCTAGCTAGGTCTGCGTATCTCTTTGATTCTGCTTCCAATTCCATTATATCATGCTTTATTGATTATTATTTTGATTGAACTCTATATTCTCGTAAAGTGCGCGCATCAGGGACACGGCAATAACTTATGTGGGTACTATGTTTGCGAGTTCATTCGCAACACGATATGTGCGACGGGCCAAGCCGCACTAGAACAACTTAGAGTAAGTAAACAAAGTACACAACATTATTTTATTACCATCAATTGTGTTGAGTTTTATTCTTATATATATATTGACCCTATTCTTCATATATATTCAGATCGAACGGATGCGGGACCAACTTCTACCATTTGACCGCATACGAGCCATTCAAGAGGAATTGGCGGGGTTCATACTTGATGAGGTCATCACGCCTGCGGAGAACTCTTTAGATATCCACCAAAATGAACGTTGTATATATGTTTGAACGTGTTTGTCTTGTACTTAATGCTTCAACGTTTACGGAGAATACCACACAATAACGATGTTGTGTATAATAATAGTTGCTTAATTATTCATGTACTCGTATGTACCGATAACGATGTATGTGTATACCGCTCCCGATCAATTCCCCCTCCCCCCTCCCCGTCCCCGCCGCTCCGCAGAAATACGCCCAGAACGGGCCAGCGGCAGAACTCTCCCGCGACAGAGATTTATGCCGTTTTCCTGCCGCGGCACAGAACCTTTAACACCGGTTCGGTGTTAAAGGGGGGGCCTGAGCACTGCGGCAGCCCCACGTGCTCCACCCTTTAACACCGGTTCGTATAAGAACCGGTGTTAAAGGGGTGGCCCCTCTAACACTGAACCCTCAACAGCGGTTCTACAGCCGCTGTTAGAGGGCCCTCCAAACCGGTGTTAGAGGGGTACGTGTGCACTAGTGAACTATACCTAAAGTTACCGGACATGAAATTATTATTTAGGCACTAATATATAGGTTTTGTTAAGTCTAAATTAACATGAAAACGAGAAGTATAAATTGAGTTTCACGTCACACTAAAGTAACACAAAAACAACTCCATCCTAGCTTACAATATAAATTTAAATAGATCTTGGTGCCTAAAATTACATCCAAAAAAGGAACATATCGGCGCATATGTTCGCTCTTTTCATAGCCAAATTAGTAACCTATTTGTCCTTTTCAAACTCGGGCTATTGGGAGCCCGACTTTTGAAACTTCAAAAACATGAATTCAAAAGATTAAAAAAAAAACTTCATGTTGCCAACTATGTAATTATTAGTATGTAAATTTTTAGCTCCACTTAGTCTTTTAGAATCACAAAAAATATGAAAAATTGAGTTTTTGTCATCGGCAAACAGTGTTAAACAGTTCACTAAAGGGAAGATTTCATCGTTTTGTGCGATTCTGTTATTTTTCAGATCCCAAAATATAAAAAAATTGATCTAAAAATATAAAAGATGATAGAATACATGGTAAGCTACATCCAGGTATTAATTTTTGAATTTTTTCAAACACTGAATTCAATTTTTTTAAGTTTGCAAAAAAATAAATCATCAAGGCTGGAGCCCAGGAGCCATATCACCTCTGTCCATTAGTTATTCTCCTGTAAACTAAACATGTTTTCTGACACAAAATATAAATATTTATAGTAGTATTTAGATTTTAGAGTGACTCTATAACAGTGTTGATCCTATAAATATTTTATTAGATATTTTCAGATGCTACCTTTGTATATTTGCGAGGGTTCGTCACCACATCATGCTCGTTATCGAAAAAATGATTTTTCTTAAAAACTGTTTTCTATGTATTGGCATGGGACATCCGAGCTAGAACCGTGTGCAATGTGAGCCTTAGGTAAGAGATAGAAAGGGGCAGCGAGACAACCGTGTCTAATTAATGTGGGTTCATTGCTTGTTTCTGCACTAGTAGGTGTTGCAGGGACCAATGACAACAGCCAAGTCGCTGAAGGTGAGCACGTCGTTGTTTTGACCATGATACTGTTGGTCGGTCATTAGCATCCATCATTCTTGTGCTACCGTGGTGGAGCTCAAGGCTTCTCGTGGCGGGCATGTGTGAGTGGCCGTAACAGAGAGCTCTTCAATGTGGGTGTCGAGTTAGTTGACGGGATTGCGTGGTGCATATATTGCCCAGTCTCGACCTCAATGACGTGATGTGCCTAGACGTTGTTGATGCGGAACACCAGTGGGTGATAGTGCTCGGAGCTAGCAGTTCGAGCAATATGAGCTCGCGAGCTAAGAATCCGGTGTTCATATGTCACCATCAATTACCAGATTAAGCGTTTCCTAGTTCGAGCCGCATAAGTTAAGTAAACACTGATGACTCCTCCTTCAGTGCTAAATTAGACAGCGACAATAGTAGGTGCGACCATGGGCTAGGTTTGCCCCTGGCCTCTGTGGGGCTTCTTTTCTGCTTTTATATATCGTTAAACACTGATAGGAATATGTGGCCATGCATCAATTGGTAAACATTGCCAGCATTGACGGGCGAAAAAACCCATCAGTATATTGCAATCTTCTACTTTACTACTGTGTTTAATTTTGTCGCTATGAGATTACGTGTTTTATTTCTAGGTGGAATTAAAATGTTGATATGCTAGATTCAATTACCAAGATCTAAGGATCGTGATAAGTTAATGCACAATTATGATGACATGCTGGCTATAACTTGTTTAGATATACTATTTATATAGATGAAACGGTTATGATCTGGTTAGATGATGATGATGATCTAACATGAGTCGTAAAAAATCCACAAAATTAATCATCAGATTTTTACTTTTGTGAAAATATCTAATCCGATGTGATTCCATCGATGCCAAGCAGAAATAACATCAAACAACAAGGAATAGCACAGATGAATAACATGCATGGTGAGCAGCAACGTCACGATATACTAGTGGCTAGTTCACAGGAAATAATAACACAAAACGGGGGCATTCCGCCACATCTTAAAGTGAGGGTTTATATCCTCTCAAACTTCTGAACTCCAAATATCAATCAAAGTGTCGATCTCATTCTTATTGGATGTCGATGGTGATAGATTAAGCATCTGGCATAGATGGATCATTGGCCTCAGACCCGCTAGTGCTACCTTGAAGCTTCTTCAACTGAAATCTTTTGTAGGCTTCACGGCGACGGATGATGTGTCCCAAGCATGTGGCAAATCCCGGCTCCGCGAGCTCGGGGCAGATCCGGCCACAGCCATTGTTGCGGTTACACCGCCGTACTTCCTCCGTGATCACCACTGTTGGGTAATCATGTCCCTCTACTTCTTCCTCCTCTTGCCCATCATCATCGTCGTCGTCGTCGTCATCTCCTTTCTGCTCCGGCGCTGCATTTTTTTCTTCCTCGTCCATCGCTTCATCAGCACTATTATATTAAGCACAAAGTGCACAACCGATTTAGAACCCGAAGAAATATTTGTTTTCGAATGCAAAAAAATCACCCCAAAAGTATTATCCCAGAGAAAGTATAAAAACACAAATCAAGATATATATAGATTTCATCATTATGCCAGAGCAATATATATAGTTTCAGTTCAAAGTACAGAAATATACAGCACAAGCACATGTTGTTGCTGTGTTCGCGGCAGAACCGACGATAGCAACAACTACGCACACAAAATGTTAACGAGTTTCTCTTACTAGGCAAACCCAGTAATTTATATTTCAAATCGATGATCCTTTTCAGTATAAAATCGATAATCCTGTGTGTTGACCGAATCTCCATTAATTTCTAAGGGCCTAAACTGTGTTGCAGCAGCACGGTGTTTGCAACCATCCATGAAATAACAGTTTGTGAACTATGCACAGAAAAGCATTAATTCACAATGTTTTCAATCGGAATAATAAACCCATGTCTTATAAGCGAGATAAGGGAATATAATAAATAATTTCTGGGTGCAAAAATATAAAAGTCACAAGCCCATACAATACAAGCGTGCCGAAACGCAAGTGTTCACTAGATTACCGGCCAACGCCTGACATGTTTCTGACCATCAACAGAAATACGGGTGCCAAGTACTAAATCTACTACTCCCTCCGTTTTAAAATATAAGATGTTTTAGGTTTATCTCCAAAAAGGCTTTCACCCCGCTTTATAGATAAGCACACAGATGAGACCGCTGCTGGCCAGACAGCACAACGCCCAAAGGACCAACATGATACACGGACCGAACAGGCAAGTCCAAAACAAAAATAAAAACAAGAAGAGAGAAAAGAAAACAAAGCCGACAACGGCGAAGCGACGAAACAGAGAGGATTCGCAACCATTGCGCCCACCGGAGAAGTACCACCACATCACTAGCAATCCAGAGCGCCACGTACCAAAGCAGCACCTCCAAGAAGGGGAGTGACGATGACGACACTGCTGCCCGGACTAGTCCTAGGGTTTCCCCCGGTACGCCATGGGAGACGCGGAGGAGATACCCCCGACGCCCTTCAAGAAGGATGGCGATACCCAAAGGCGTCACTGCGCCAGTGTCAAAGAGACAAAGATTTCTCCCGATCCCTCCAACGACCCTCTCGACCGCTATGTATTGCTCCACCAAGCTTGACGCCCACCTGCACGCGCCAACACGGTCTTGAGGACTTCACCACCGTCACACCGTGGAACACAGACCGAGGCCGGTAGGAGCGAGAGAGCGGGGCCATCGACCTGGATAGGCATGGCATCAGCACGCGGGAGAGAACAATCTCCACCGCCCGAAGGCGATAGCCAACCGGATGCAGCAGCAGGTCATACCAGACCTTCTTGGCCCGGCCGAGCCCGTCAAGGCTCGTAAAGCCCCGCCGCCGCACTACAGCAAGGGGTGCCTCCGCATACGCCTCCCCTAGCACCAGGCTCCACTCCTTCCTCCACCAGAGAATCCGCCACCTTGACAAATCCCCGCCGCCAAGCAGCAGCACCATCGCCACCGAGACCACGCAGGCCAGCCGGACCGTTGTCAGTCCGAGGAACAGCGACCGAACCTCGCCACCCCATGGCCAAAGGAACGGCCGCGCAAACCACCTTCCGGGGCCGCCGCCCCGGCTTCCCTGCACTCGAGCCAAGGCCCCGGCCACCATCACAACACACAGCCGCCGAGAGTTCCGGTGAAGGTCAGAACTCGGATTGGCAGTCAATGAGCACACGGGAAACCTAGGGGAGGAGAACTACCCTCCATCACCTTGCGGTGGGTGCCGTCCGGACGGGCAGCGACATCCATAGGGCCAAGATCAGGCCTGGCCAGGTCTAGCTAGCCCGGCCAGGCCCGGATCAGGCCTAGATCTGGCCCGTGGAACCGCCCCCCGCTGCTGCAACCAGGTCTCACCGCCGCCACCG
This sequence comes from Avena sativa, assembly GCA_916181665.1. Taxonomy (NCBI): domain Eukaryota; kingdom Viridiplantae; phylum Streptophyta; class Magnoliopsida; order Poales; family Poaceae; genus Avena; species Avena sativa. Next base: position 384,576,610 of record OV702297.1, on the reverse strand, counting down.
AGCTGCTCCGCGAGGCGACCCCACCGGCACCGCTACAGCAGCCCCGCCGCCATGACCCGCCACCGGCAGACCTCGACCACACCACCGCGGCAGAGCGCGCCCGCTAGCTGCGCTGGCCGAGACACGCGCCTCCAACAGGTGAGCTCTACCGCTGCGGCCCCCAGAGGCATGGCCCGCCATTGCCGCAGACGCGTCGCCGCCAAAGCCCCACCGCTGGACGAGCACGAAGCCGCCCCGGGACCCTGTCGAAGCCGCCAGGGCCAAGCCGCCGCCACCGACCCACGCGGTCCTCCGCGCCACCGTGCCGCGACTCCGCCGCCGCCAAGCCACCGCACCGCACGCCGCCGCGCCCGCGAAATGCGCCGCCGCCACTCTGCGTGTCCGGCCCGCACCAGAAGACGGAGAGCAGGGGGAGAGGAAGGCCCCGCCGCCACCGACCTCGAGCGGCTTTGCCGCCGGAGCTACCCGGTGGCGGCGAGGGGGGAGGGGAGACCGGAGGGGAGGGGACTGGGGGTGGCGGCGGCGGGGAGCCCCCGGTCGCTCGCGGGAGCGACGCGGGGGGTTAGGGTTGGATACTCCGATGTTTTAGGTTTGTGAAGAAGATAAATCTAGACTTGTTTTAGTATATAGGTTCACTCAACTTTGGGATGAATCTACACACTAAAAGAAGTCTAGATTCATTTTCTTCACAAACCTAAAACATCTTATATTTTAAAACGGAGGGAGTACGTACTAGCATAGTACAAGGAATATATCAACAGTCGATCATCAATCATGCAAGAAATAGATCCATCTAGAAAGCAACTAGGACGCACGCCCGATCTATCTACTGCATGCCATCTTTTCTTTTTGTATGTGGTTAGCAGAGGTGTACCTGAACTCTTCTATGAGGCTCACCACCACAGTCGTGTCCAAAGCCTCCTTCTCCGCGTCCATGTTCACCTGGCAAGACACGACGCCCATGCAAAGTGAAACCCCAAGTCGGAAGATCGACCAAAAAAATGGATGGATCTGGAGTTTCTTGCACCACGGAAAAGAAAAGAACAGAGGTACCTTGGGCGTAGATTCATCTGCGAGAAGATGGTTTTCCATGTCCTCCTGGAGCGTGGGCTTCCCTTCGGGACCATCAGCTTCCTTCAGCAGAAGGAGCGACGCCGCCACTTCGTCTTCAGCGGGCTGTGTAGACGAGGGTTTGTCTTGCTTGGTGGCCGGCGGCGTGGGAGGGTAGGGCGGGTCCATTTCCGTTCGCTCGTTGCGGTGGTGCGATGAGACGCGAGAAGAGAAAGAACAAGAGGGGATAGAGGTGTAGTGTATGGGACGCCTCCTAAAAGGTGGGTGTATATACGGGGTGCATGCTGACAGGCTGGGAGAAGATTGCCTCCTATGGGGTAGGTATATACGGGGGTGGTGACAGTTTGAGAAAGTGAGTTGGCCGCGTATAGGCAGGCGTCCAGCAATTTATCGGTCGTCATATCATAAATGCCGTGGATTGGCTTGCATTTCTTGCCAAATTCGCAACGCAATTCAAACTTGATGTCACTTTTTAGACAAGTACCCACCAAAGGATAAGAAAATTAACATGGAAATTTCTTGATGCATGCTTATAGAAAGCCCAACAATTTGAATTTCAGTAGTGCCACTACTAGAGTATACTAGGACACTCGAGGGTTCTCAAAAAAAAAATTAGGACACTCGAGGAAATCCCACCCCAATGTCGCCCTCCTCTGGCGACACGTGGGGAGCCCTACCCGCCGCCGCCTCTACCTGCCCTCACCTGCATCGCGACCATCAGAAGAGCCGCTGGCGAAGCCGGGCGTGCCCCAGGGAAAGTGGCAGTAGGGCACTTTCTCCTCTCACGGGGCGCGGGGGCTCTCTAGGAGGTGTGTATGGCAGCAGAGACGAGGGCGTGCGGGGAAGCTACAAGCTGGTTGTGGTGCGGTAGCGGCGCTAGAGCAGGATGGCGCCGCATGCTATCAGAAGCTGGAGGTGAGAGGCCGCAGGAGTGTAGCGCAGGAGCGAGGGCTATAGCTACGCCGCTAGGCCCGGCCATGGGCATGGATACACTAGCGTGGAGCTGGCAAGAGGGCAGGCATCACGGAGCAGGGTGCATAGGAAGACTCGGGCCAGTGTGTAGGAAGGCTCGCGCTCGTGCCAGTGCTATAGGATGCGCGGTCATGAGGGGCGCCCGGCTGCAGTGCCCGTTGGATGCTGCGGTCTTGGAGCAGAAGTGGGCCAGCCATAGCCGGAGGATGCCTAGGTGGCGGTCCCTTGAATGCCTGGTAGCTGAGGCAAGCAAGGTGGTCGTGGCTGGCGGATTTGGTGCTCGCAGATTTGTCGGATGGGTTTTGTGGCATTGAGCATTGGAGCAAGAGGTGTTGCGTGGGTTCATCACCGTGTGATGATTGGTGGAGGTCGACGATGAGAATCCGTGCCTTCACCGTCCTCGGGTGGTTTTAGAGTTCTAGGAAAAAGCCTTGCATTGACTTTGTCGGTGCCGACGGCGGCAGCACATCGGTGTCATCTTTCTCCTTGGAGGCGCATGCTATGGAGCTTCGTTGACACCCTCGTACAGGTTGTTCCCTCTGGGAGAAATCCCTAGATTCGGGTTCTCGGGTGGGCGACGGTGGTGGCTACGTCGCTGCCTTCTTTGAGGCGTCATCTTGGAGGGCCCATTCAGTTTTTGGCGTGTGCTTCTCTCGTATTCTGGTTGGTGGATGTCAGGGCAAGGCCTTCGAGTGCTTGATGTTTACATGCAAAGGCGGCGGCCTCGGAAACCATGGCAGGCAGTTCTTTCATGAGGTGGAGCACTATTGGCCATGTCTTGGGAGGAAACTTACTATCGCAAGTGCGGCGAGGTTTTCGGCTTGGTCGAGGAGCAGAAGGAGTGACGCCGCCACTTCGTCTTCAGCGGGCTGTGTAGACGAGGGTTTTTCCTTCTTGGTGGCCGGCGGCGTGCGAGGGTAGGGCGGGTCCATTTCCGTTCGTTCGTTGAGGTGGTGCGATGAGACGCGAGAAGAGAAAGAATGAGAGGGGGGAGAGGTGTAGTGTATGGGACGCCTCCTAAAAGGTGGGTGTATACGGGGTGCTGACAGGCTGGGAGAAGATTGCCTCCTATGGGGTAGGTATATACGGGGGTGGTGACAATTTGAGAAAGTGAGTTGGCTGCGTATAGGCAGGCGTCCAGCAATTTATCGGTCGTCATGTCATAAATGCTGTGGATTGGCTTGCATTTCTTGCCAAATTCGCAACGCAATTCAATCTTGGGGTCACTTTAGACAAGTACGCACCAAAGGATAAGAAAATTAACATTGAGATTTCTTGATGCATGCTTATAGAAAGCCCAACAATTTGAATTTCAGTAGTGCCACTACTAGAGTATACTAAGACACTCGAGGGTTCTCCAAAAAAAATTAGGACACTCAAAATTTATTCATAAGATGATAGAGAGATCATACAAAGTGTCCACAAGATGAAACTCGACGGATTTATAAGAGTACCCATGGAGAGTAAATGAATCTAGGGCTAATGATTAAGGATACTTACTATGTCTTGGGAGATTTTGGCATGTCCTTTTCAGGTGAATGTCTTCCAGTATAGATAATCGTCGATGGTGTAAGAGTCTCCCTTAGCCAAGACAGGTCTGCATATTTCTTTGCACGTGATCGTTGATCTCACTTTTATGCACGTATGGTCTTCGGGATCCTCCATAGATCCGCCTTGCAGCTTGATAGGTCAAGAAAGTTGAGAACTTCAGGATGTGGTCCTCCAAGTGATGGCCAGTGAGTTCTCTGTGGGCAGGAATGTGGGGTAAGGCCTATGCGGGATACATCCCTTAATCCACTTATCGCCGACAAGCCCCCATTAGTACCTTTAATAAGATGTCCTTTCTTTAGTAGAGTTATCCTAGCTCTCGTTCAGCCTTCGATAAATGAGCTTGATGGCTTCAATAACTTGACGTAACAGGTCGAGCGAATGTCAGAGACCTTGAAGGTAAGTCTCTGATGTGTACCATTGACCTTAAGAGTCAGCTCTTTCTGTGTCCTTGCCCTTAAAGTAAGCTTAATGACATGTTCATCTTAGATTCTGAAGGATAATGGTCTTAGAACAATGTCCTCAAAGGATGTTAGTAACAGAGGGAAATACTTCTCTTGTATGGGTGTAAATACCTTTAGTGACCTAAAAAGTATGAGGAGAGAGATATTTCTTTATGGCATGAGAGATCGCGCGGGTATCCTTGTGCCACCTTTATTCGACTAGAATGTTGCCTATGGTCCGATCATGACACATGGCTCGTAGTGGGGTAAAGGTCTTGTTCAAGACGACGTAAGCGATGACATGAGTAAGTCATTTAAATCATTTCTCGGCCAGGCAAGGTCTCTGAGGGAGAATGTGGATCTAAACCGATCGGTATGCTTCTGCCAGTAACAACTACTTTCAAAAGGTCTTCAATGCATGAGAATCTATTTTGGCCAACGAAATTGGATATGATGATCATAATGAGATTTCTTCCCATGATGAATACTTATGGGACGGGTCTGGTGTGAACATAGAGCATTTTTTCCACCAATGGCAGTTACTACTTCCTCGAATTCCGCACGTGACCTTGTTAGACGGTGTTTAGCTCATTTCCAATGGATCCAATATGAATGGCCTTGATAATTTTGGCGGAAAGACGAAGAAAGAGGAGAGACCCCGCTCGCCCTTCCCCTATATAAGAACTCATGACCTAGAGACACCGACTTGCTTCATCTTCGTTCCTCCTATTGTACCTTTATAGCAGAAACCCTATCAATAGACGTCATGTCCTCCCATCCAATCTCCATCTGCAAGCCCTCCACTGGCAGCCGTGAAGGGTCTTCGACGGGTTGAGATGACGCTTGTCTTGCTCCGTCCATCACTGAGGAGGAGATTGCCCCGATGTACAACGTGAGGCTCCTCCTATCGTCAATTATGTATCAGGCGGGAGCGGGTGCAGGAATCCCCCAAGTTCCTGACAATTATAATGTGGTTCTCTCGACCAATTTAAATGTGGTATTTACTTCCCCATCCTCTTTCTGCCAAGACATATTTGGGTTCTTCAGCGTCCACTAGTGGAAAAAGGGCCATCCGTTTGCGCCCCCTCAGAGCATTAGTCCCAGTTGCGCCACCAACCGGGACTAATGTTGGCACGCGTCCCGGTTCGAGCGGGCACGGGGCCAGGAGGCATGCGTCCCGGTTGGTAACGGGGAATACGTCCCGGTTGGAGCCACCAACCGGGACTAAAGGTTTGGCCACAGCCGCGTGGGGTGGCACACACCTTTAGTCCCGGTTGCTGGCTCCAACCGGGACGTATTCTCCCGCCCTCTATAAATGCAACGCCCCAGCCCCCTCTGCCTCCACTCTGTTTTTTCTCTTGGTGGAAGGTGTGAGGGGTGTGCTAGTTTTTTCTCTTCTATGCATGCATTGAAGGTGTTTGATGAAATGTTTGAGTGAATAATCCCGTTCAATTTCTCATAGAACAAAAATATAGAAGGTGTCTGAGACGCACTTGAGCTTTCTCCTCTTTATTTCCCTCGATCGAGGTTAGCAATCTTATCTTTTCTCTGTCATTGATACAATGCATGTGTTGATGTGAATTGGTCATTTCACTATTTATGATGTCCTATTTTTTGATAAACTTACTTATATGATGCAGATGAACGGTCGGGAATGGATGTACGGTGACCGGCGCGTAGCCGGGTATATGAAAGGCGTGGATAAATTTATCGATGTGGCTACGGCAAACAAAGAGAATGGTTTTATACGTTGTCCATGTGTTCAATGTCGGAACAACAAGGAGTACTCTTCCTCGAAAATCATTCGCGGCCACCTGATTATGAAAGGTTTCATGCCCAACTATAATTGCTGGACCAAGCACGGGGAAAGAGGGGTTATGATGGAAGATGGTGAAGAAGAAGATGATGATAACAACTATCATCATATGTTTCCTGAATACAGTGATACTGCAATGGAAGACAATGGAGAGGAAAGAGGTGAAGAACGGGCATCAGATGAGCCGGCTGATGAACTTGGTAGGGTCATTTCTGATGCAAAGCGAGACTGTGAAACAGAAAATGAGAAGTTGAAGTTAGAGGGCATGTTAGAAGATCACAAGAAATTATTGTACCCAAATTGTGAAGATGGCAGCACAAAGCTCGGTACCACACTGGAATTGTTGCGATGGAAGGCATAGTGTGGTCTAACTGACTCCTCATTTGAAAAGATGCTGAAAATAATGAAGCCGAAGTTTCCAAAACATAATGAACTTCCTGAGAGTACCTACGAAGCAAAGAAGACTCTCTGTCCTCTGGGATTAGATGTGCAAAAGATACATGCATGCATTAATGGCTACATCCTCTACCGAGGTAAGGAGTATGAGAATTTAGATAAATGCCCGGTATGCAATGCGTTGTGGTATAAGATCAGACGAGATGACCCTGGTGATGTTGAGGGAGAGCCCCTCTGGAAGAGGGTTTCCTGCTAAGGTTATGTGGTATGCTCCTATAATACCAAGGTTGAAACGCATGTTTAGAAACAAAGAGCATGCCAGGTTGTTGCGATGGCACAAAGAAGACCGTAAGAAAGACGGGAAGTTGAGACACCCTGCTGATGGGTCACAATGGAGAAAAATCGAGAGAGACTTCCCAGACTTTGCAGGTGACGCAAGGAACTTATGGTTTGGTCTAAGTACGGATGGCATGAATCCTTTTGGGGAGCAGAGCTGCAGTCACAGCACCTGGACCGTAACTCTATGTATCTACAACCTGCCTCCTTGGTTGTGCATGAAGCGCAAGTTCATTATGATGCCAGTGCTCATCCAAGGCCCGAAGCAACCGGGCAACGACATTGATGTGTACCTTAGGCCATTAGTTGAAGAACTCTTACAGTTGTGGGGCAAACCAGGTGTACGTGTGTGGGATGAGAATAAACAGGAGCCATTTGATCTACGAGGGTTGTTATTCGTAACCATCAATGATTGACCTACTCTTAGTAACCTTTCAGGACAGAAAAACAAGGGATATAAGGCATGCACCCACTCTTTAGATAAGACTGAAGGTACATATTTGCATAAATGCAAGAAGGTTGTGTACCTGGGGAATCGACGATTTCTTCCGACCAATCATCCTGTAAGAAAGAAAGGCAAGCATTTCAAAGGTGAGGCAGATCACCGGAAGAAGCCTGAACTCCCTGCTGGTGATGATGTATTTGGTATGGTCAAGGACATAGAAGTAATCTTTGGAAAGGGTCCTGGCGGTCAATCAGTTCCGAACGATGTCGCTACAGGACACACACCAATGTGGAAGAAGAAATCTATATTTTGGGAGCTTCCATATTGGAAAGTCCTGCGTGTCCGCTCTTCAATCGACGTGATGCACGTGACGAAGAATCTTTGCGTGAACCTGCTAGGATTCCTAGGCGTGTATGGGAAGACAAAAGATACACCTGAAGCACGGGAGGACCAACAAATTATGAAAGACCCAAAGAACATGCATACACATAACAAGACGGATAAAGGGCGTCACTTAAGTCGTGCCAGCTATGCTCTTACCAAAGCAGAGAAGGAAATCTTTTTTGAAGTCCTTTACAGTATCAAGGTGCCATCGGGCTTCTCATCTAATATAAAGGGGATAATAAATATGGCAGAGAAAAAGTTCCAAAACCTGAAGTCTCATGACTGTCACGTGATTATGACGCAGTTGCTTCCGATTGCATTGAGGGGGCTTCTACCGGAAAATGTTTGAGTACCCATTGTGAAGCTGTGTGCATTCCTCAATGCAATATCTCAGAAGGTAATCAATCCAGATATTCTGCCAAGGTTACAGAAGGATGTGGTACAATGTCTTGTTAGTTTTGAATTGGTGTTTCCACCATCCTTCTTCAATATTATGACGCATCTCCTGGTTCATCTAGTGGAAGAGATTGCCATTCTCGGTCCGGTATTTCTGCACAATATGTTCCCCTTTGAGAGGTTCATGGGAGTCTTAAAGAAATATGTTCATAACCGTGCTAGACCAGAAGGAAGCATCTCCAAGGGATATGGAACAGAGGAGGTCATTGAGTTTTGTGTTGACTTTATTCCTGACCTTAAGCCGATTGGTGTTTCTGACTCGCGGCATGAGGGAAGACTAAGTGGAAAAGGCACGCTGGGAAAGAAAGCAATGATATGTAGGGACGGGGATTCTTTCACTAAAGCACACTACACAGTTCTACATAATTCCACCTTGGCAGCTCCGTATATCGAGGAACACAAGAATATTGTACGCTCCAAAAACCCGGGGAAGCCTGAATCATGGATTACAGATGAACACATGAAGTCTTTCGGTGGTTGGATGCGGACACATCTCTTGAATGACACCACTGTTGGAGATCAGCTATACTTGTTGGCCGCGTCACCATCTTCTACTGTATTGAATTTCCAAGGGTACGAAATAAATGGGAATACATTCTACACGATCGCCCAAGATAAAAAGAGCACCAACCAAAATAGTGGTGTCCGCTTTGATGCAATAGACGAGAATGGACAAAAGGACACATATTATGGTTACATAGAGGAGATATGGGAACTAGACTATGGAGTCTCTTTTAAGGTCCCTTTGTTTCGCTGCAAATGGGTCAACCTGAATGGGGAAGGGGTAAAGATAGACCAGTTGTACGGAATGACAACAGTGGATCTCAACAATCTTGGTTATAGAGATGAACCATTCGTCCTAGCCAATGATGTGTCTCAGGTTTTCTATGTGAAGGACATGTCCTCCAGACCGAAAAAAGAAAAAAATATGCAAACGAATACATCATATGATGAGCCAAAGTGTCACATAGTTCTTTTAGGGAAAAGAAACATCGTGGGAATCGAGGACAAGACAGACATGTCAGAAGATTATAATAAGTTTGATGAAATTCCGCCCTTCACAGTGAAAACTGACCCAAGCATTCCGTTAAGTAAAGAAGATGCTCCATGGTTACGTCTGAAGCGATCAGAAGGAAGGACATATGCCAAGAATTTCATGCTCATATTATGTAACTCTAGTTCATGTCTTTCGCGGTTTGTGGCTTGACCGAAGGATATCTTTCGCGGTTTGTGGCCTTTAGTCCCGGTTTTGTAGTCTCAGTTTTTAATATTAATAAATGTCTTGAGTGTTAGTCTCGTTTTGTGGCTGGACCGGGACTACGAAGAAGTTGTCCCGATTCGTACTTACCATTAAGATCTGATCTCCAAACGCGCGCAGTCACATATTAGGGAGTGCCTCTATGACCAGTTTCTTGGAGATGCCGGAGGACTGGGCTCCGTCGGCATCTCCCTAAAACTGGCCGCAGTGGTGTCCCTGCTCTCGAAACCCATCTTGCAGCTTGTAACTTCTCTAACTAGATCAATACGCCTCGGAGCTAACTAATTTCACATATTAGGGAGTGCCTCTATGACCAGTTTCTCGGAGATGCCGGAGGACTGGGCTCCGTCGGCATCTCCCTGAAACTGGCCGCAGTGGTGTCCCTGCTCTCGAAAACCATCTTGCAGCTTGTAACTTCTCTAACTAGATCAATACGCCTCGGAGCTAACTAATTTCACATATTAGGGAGTGCCTCTATGACCAGTTTCTCGGAGATGCCGGAGGACTAGGCTCCGTCGGCATCTCCCTGAAACTGGCCGCAGTGGTGTCCCTGCTCTCGAAAACCATCTTGGAGATGCCTCAAACTGGCTGGAGGACTGGACTCACAAGGATGCCTATTTATAGTACAAGCACCTCAGCATAGTATCGACACTTAAGAAATAATGTCGACACTCACCCCTATCATTAGTGTTGACTCGTGTTTTGTCCCAGTTGGTGTCTGCAACCGGGACTATAGGTTGATCTTTAGTCCCGGTTGGTGACACCATCCGGGACAAGGTACACGCTGCACGACATAATGTCGACATAATGTTGTGCCCATGGACATGGACTATCTCCCAACCGGGACATCTCAAACATTTTCCGAGCGCAAAAAATGGGTCGTTTTGTGAAGTAACCACCAAAATGCCGTTTCAGAATGCTACCGTCCCATTTTCCTAAAAATACTAGACCACCTTACATGGACTATCTCCCAGCCAGGACATCTCAAACCTTTTCGTCCATCCCCGGTAAAAAGGACAAATGTTTGTCGAATCGGTAGTGGGTCCGGTTTGTACTACAGGTACATGATCTATCGCCCGTGATTTTTTGGAAAAATCATTTTTAGACTCGCAATATGTGGTTTCTTCAGAGATCCAATGCAAGTTCTAACGATGCTCGTCCCCTATCTTCATGCACACCGGTTCGACCATAGTTAGAAATTCAGATAATTCAAAACGGGCATAATAAATTCAAAAAATCCGAACAATGAAAATCCTTCACGTGGTGTCATATTATGTTACATAGTTGAAAGGAAAAATACCAGACTTGGTATATTGATCATGTTTCGAAAAAACCTTCACAAAATGACCTATCATGTTCGAGGTTTCATGGCTTTCGGTCCAAATGACCGATGTTATATGCTGAATCACGGCATAGTTTGTGATGTTGTGCCCATATTATGCATGTGTGTGGACATTGGTATGGAGAACAATGTTGCAGGAAGAAGTTTTCCTTTTTGTCGCACGGAAAAGCCCTTTTCCATTTTCCGAGCGCAAAAAACGGGTCGTTTTGTGAAGTAACCACCAAAATGCCGTTTCAGAATGCTACCGTCCCATTTTCCTAAAATAATATACCACCTTACATGGACTATCTCCCAGCCGGGACATCTCAAACCTTTTCGTCCATCCCTGGTAAAAAGGACAAATGTCTGCCGAATCGGTAGGAAGTGGGTCCAGTTTGTACTACAAGTACATGATCTATCGCCCGTGATTCTTTGAAAAAATCATTTTTAGACTCGCAATATGTGGTTTCTTCAGAGATCCAATGCAAGTTCTAACGATGCTCGTCCCCTATCTTCATGCACACCGGTTCGACCATAGTTAGAAATTCAGATAATTCAAAACAGGCATAATAAATTCAAAAAAAAAACGAACAAGGAAAATCCTTCGTGTGGTGTCATATTATGTTACATAGTTGAAAGGAAAAATACCAGACTTGGTATATTGATCATGTTTCGAAAAAACCTTCACAAAATGACCTGTCATTTTCGAGGTTTCATGGCTTTTGGTCCAAATGACCGATGTTATGTACTGAATCACGGCATAGTTTGTGATGTTGTGCCCATATTATGCATGTGTGTGGACATTGGTATGGAGAACAATGTTGCTGGAGGAAGTTTTCCTTTTTGTCGCACGGAAAATCCCTTTTCCATTTTCCGAGCGCAAAAAACGGGTCGTTTTGTGAAGTAACCACCAAAATACCGTTTCAGAATGCTACCGTCCCATTTTCCTAAAATACTAGACCACCTTACATGGACTATCTCCCAGCCGGGACATCTCAAACCTTTTCGTCCATCCCGGGTAAAAAGGACAAATGTCTGCCAAATCGGTAGGAAGTGGGTCCGGTTTCTACTACAGGTACATGATCTATTGCCCGTGATTTTTTGAAAAAATCATTTTTAGACTCGCAATATGTGGTTTCTTCAGAGATCCAATGCAAGTTCTAATGATGCTCTTCCCCTATCTTCATGCACACCGGTTCGACCATAGTTAGAAATTCTGATAATTCAAAACGGGCATAATAAATTCAAAAAAAATCCGAACAATGAAAATCCTTCGTGTGGTGTCATATTATGTTACATAGTTGAAAGGAAAAATACTAGACTTGGTATATTGATCATGTTTTGAAAAAACCTTCACAAAATGACCTATCATGTTCGAGGTTTCATGGCTTTCGGTCCAAATGACCGATGTTATGTGCTGAATCACGACATAGTTTGTGATGTTGTGCCTATATTATGCATGTGTGTGGATATTGGTATGGAGAACAATGTAGTAGGAGGAAGTTTTCCTTTTTGTCGCACGGAAAAGCCCTTTTCCATTTTCCGACACTCACCCCTATTATTAGTGCTCACTCGTGTTTTGTCCCGGTTGGTGTTTCCAACCGGGACTAAAGGTTCATCTTAGGTCCCGGTTGGTGACACCATCCAGGACAAGGTACACGCCGCACGACATAATGTCGACACGCCATTTTTCCCGCCATTTTTCTTCCCGCCATTTTTTCCCGCCAGTTCTTCCCTCCAGTTCTTCCCGCTGGTTCTTCACTATATATATATGTAGGGTTGGCCTCCATTGTCATTGCAAATCTCTATACTCATATCTGCAACCTCATCACTCTTTCCCATGGCTTCCACCGTAGCACTAACTCCCAGGGAGGCGGAGGCGCTTTGCGCCTCGAACTACCCCTGCCCGCCGGGCTACTGTGTCCCCGTCGGCTGGATGCTTAGCGCCGGAGGCGTGCCGGTTCCTCCTGTCCCTCTAGGTGTGGCGCGTCGGATGGCCATCACGAACCACTACTACTTCGAGCTTACGCCGGAGCAGCGGAGGAATCCTAGATGGCATCCTGACTATTTCCCGACTTGGAAAGCCTTCTTCGTGGATCGGCGTGAGAGGGCACTCGCCAGGCACGAGGAGGAGGGCCCACCTCCTCCAAACTTCAACGAGGCCGGCCGTCGGCTGTGGTGGCGCGGCCGGACTCTCCAGAGCGTCATGGCCTACGACACGGCCGCCGACTCTAGCCCCCGCCTGCGCTACCCTCAAGTCCAGCCCACTCGTACTCAACCTTCAAGGTTCAACTACGGTGACCCCGACGACGATAGCGACGACGGCCGCGGCGAGTACGACGACTACATTGGCGAGTAGTACAGGTGTAGGCAGGAGCATGACTGAATTATTCCAACATTGCAAAACAAGTTCGGCCGATTGTGGCTTAATCTGGCCATGTATCTTAATTTTCAGTTCTTCTATGTAACTTTGTGTTAGTTGCGTTATGTACTTTAATTCCAGTTCTATCCTAATCAAATTTTCTTTCCGACCATTATTTTCCGTCCTTTTTTTCCGCCCATTAAAAACAGAAAATGGTTTTGAATTACTTATTCAAATCCAAACACTTTTTATGTTTAAAGTTTTTCTAAATTCCAAATTGATATTAAAAAATATAAGTTAATTCATTTTTAATTGTAAATGGTTCTTATTTTAAATGGTTACATTAATTATTTTTTAAAACAGAAAATGGTTTTGAATTATTTATTCAAATCCAAACACTTTTTATGTTTAAAGTTTTTCTAAATTCCAAATTGATATTTAAAAAATATAAGTTAATTCATTTTTAATTTCAAATGGTTACATTAATTATTTTTAAAAATAGAAAATGGTTTTGGATTATATATTCAAATCCATACACTTTTTATGTTTAAAGTTTTTCTAAATTCCAAATTGATATTAAAAAAATATAAGTTAATTCATTTTTAATTGTAAATGGTTCATATTTTAAATGGTTACATTAATTATTTTTTAAAACAGAAAATGGTTTTGAATTATTTATTCAAATCCAAACACTTTTAATGTTTAAAGTTTTTCTAAATTCCAAATTAATTATCATTTAAAAAACATTACAAATTTAAACCCCAAAATAAAAAATAAGGCGGGAATAGAGAGAAAATACCTGAAAAAATTTGAAAACAGGGGAATACGTCCCGGTTGGAGTCACCAACCGGGACTAAAGACCCCTGCGCGCCAACCCTTGGTCTGCTGAAAAAATTGGAGTATACGTCCCGGTTGGTGGCTCCAACCGGGACGTATGACCCTTTAGTCCCGGTAGGAGCCACCAACCGGGACAAAAGGCCCTTCGCTTATAACTGACGCGCCTCCTCTTCTTCTTCTTCTTCCCCATCTCACTTCTCTGCTTCTACAGACGCGCGCGCAGGAACTGCAGGGAGACGCCGCCGTCCAGATCCCCCGAACGCCGGCAGGCTGCCCGCCGTCGTCGTCAGCGCCGCCGCCTACGCCCGTGGAGCCGCGCGTCACGAACCGCCGCCGCCCGTCCCTGCGCCACGCTGGACAGGAGCTCCGCGCGTGCCGCCTATCCCTCGCCGTCCCTGCGCCGTGTCGTCCCCGCGCCGCGCCGCCCACACCGTCCCCGCGCAGCGGCGCCGCCCACGCCGGCCCGTCCCCGCCACCTCCACGCCGCCCCCATCGTCGTCGGGAAGCTCACTGTTGTGAGCTCTCCACTTTAATTTCTCTGTTTTTCTTTTTTGTATTTAGTTTTGTATTGGAAAATAATTGTGAGCTTCATTTTTAATTTCTCTGTTTTTATTTTTTGTATTTAGTTTTGTATTGAAAAATAATTCTTCAGTGTGTAATGCTTTTTTGATAGTTAATTTATTCAAACCATTATCATTAGAAAATGATTTAATATTGTAAAATCAACTATTTGCCTTTTTTTTAATTCTAGAAAATGTTTTAATATTGTAAAATCAATAACTTATTGTTTATAAGTCAGAAAAATACAAATAATATAACTGACGCGCCTCCTCTTATTCTTCTTCCCCATCTCACTTCTCTGCTTCTACAGACGCGCGCGCAGGAACTGCAGGGAGACGCCGCCGTCCAGATCCCCCGAACGCCGGCAGGCTGCCCGCCGTCGTCGTCAGCGCCGCCGCCTACGCCCGTGGAGCCGCGCGTCACGAACCGCCGCCGCCCGTCCCTGCGCCACGCTGGACAGGAGCTCCGCGCGTGCCGCCTATCCCTCGCCGTCCCTGCGCCGTGTCGTCCCCGCGCCGCGCCGCCCACACCGTCCCCGCGCAGCGGCGCCGCCCACGCCGGCCCGTCCCCGCCACCTCCACGCCGCCCCCATCGTCGTCGGGAAGCTCACTGTTGTGAGCTCTCCACTTTAATTTCTCTGTTTTTCTTTTTTGTATTTAGTTTTGTATTGGAAAATAATTGTGAGCTCCATTTTTAATTTCTCTGTTTTTATTTTTTGTATTTAGTTTTGTATTGAAAAATAATTCTTCAGTGTGTAATGCTTTTTTGATAGTTAATTTATTCAAACCATTATCATTAGAAAATGATTTAATATTGTAAAATCAACTATTTGCCTTTTTTTTAATTCTAGAAAATGTTTTAATATTGTAAAATCAATAACTTATTGTTTATAAGTCAGAAAAATACAAATAATATAACTGACGCGCCTCCTCTTATTCTTCTTCCCCATCTCACTTCTCTGCTTCTACAGACGCGCGCGCAGGAACTGCAGGGAGACGCCGCCGTCCAGATCCCCCGAACGCCGGCAGGCTGCCCGCCGTCGTCGTCAGCGCCGCCGCCTACGCCCGTGGAGCCGCGCGTCACGAACCGCCGCCGCCCGTCCCTGCGCCACGCTGGACAGGAGCTCCGCGCGTGCCGCCTATCCCTCGCCGTACCTGCGCCGTGTCGTCCCCGCGCCGCGCCGCCCACACCGTCCCCGCGCAGCGGCGCCGCCCACGCCGACCCGTCCCCGCCACCTCCACGCCGCCCCCATCGTCGTCGGGAAGCTCACTGTTGTGAGCTCTCCACTTTAATTTCTCTGTTTTTCTTTTTTGTATTTAGTTTTGTATTGGAAAATAATTGTGAGCTCCATTTTTAATTTCTCTATTTTTATTTTTTGTATTTAGTTTTGTATTTAGTTTTGTATTGAAAAATAATTCTTCGGTGTGTAATGCTTTTTTGATAGTTAATTTATTCAAACCATTATCATTAGAAAATGATTTAATATTGTAAAATCAACTATTTGCCTTTTTTTTTAATTCCAGAAAATGTTTTAATATTGTAAAATCAATAATTTATTGTTTATAAGTCAGAAAAATACAAATAATATATCAAATTGTTTAGAAAAATGAAATCTATCTATTTAACCTATAATAATGCATTGTTGAACAACTTAAATGACAAGTATAATTAGAAGAACAAATGCACCCCTCTCATATGTTCCGGAGTTTCCCCGAGTTAGGGTTTTCACCCCTCGGAACCCCGATTAAATCGTCGAGCATGTCTTAGGGTTACATTCCAATGCAAATTAACTTGTCATATTATCATACTTGCTTGAGCATTGCATCGATGCCATGTGTTGATTGTTTCCCTTTCTTTTTGGTGTTTGGATTATTAGGTTTATTATTAGTTAGGTATTATTAGGTTTATTAATTAGTTTGGTATTATTGGTCTTCGGCCCCACTGGTCAGTCACTGTGGGTAGTCCCAGACCCGATTCACATTGTCAAGCAACTTAAAAGCCCTATCTTAGATAAGGAATCATTAATACCCCTTAGGTGCATGTGGGTTCGACGATGTGCCTTCGCCAGGGCATTCCGAACCCTCTTAAATTGATTCCAATATGGTATTTTGTTAGTATCTAGTGTTACCTATCTGCTGGATAGTTTCCCTTTTGTAGCCTTATACTCATGTTCCCCTCTCATATGCATCCGAGGTTTCTCCAAACTAGGTTTTACACCCCTCGGAACTTCGGAATATTGATTTTAGTTGATTTTACCTAGAGTTACCTATCTACTACACGGTTTCCTTTTTGTAGCTAGGTTTAGGGTTTAGGGTTTCTCTTCATTTTTATTATTGTGTATGTATATATTAGGGTTTATATCTCTCAACACCGTACCTAACTTTCTCCTTTAGCCGCTTTGACTTATTCGTTTTTCCACCTATGCAGAAAATATGGACCCACACGTCAGAGACGAAGAAAAGGAAGAGTTGATCCAAGGTGTGATCCGTGGGGAAGAAAATTTAGACGTATCAATGTTTCTGAACAACTCCGGTGAGGGTGATCCTCTTTTTACCGGAATAGACGACTTGTTTGAGGTTGAAGGTGTTGCCTTCCGCGAGGGAGAAGGCGATGCCTTGTGTAATCGAGAAGACGACCGCTCCGACGAGGTGCATGTAATATAATCAATTCATTAATTAATCATCTGCTATCTATATAGAAATAGTAACGACGATCTTTCTTCTTTTAGCCCTCCGGATCGAAGGAATCTACTGAAAAGAGCAGACGAGGCCCAACCAAAAAGTTGCAAGACCATGAGAGGTTCAGGATCGAAGATGTCGCTGAAGACGGCAAACCGACGGCTCCCGAAGTTGTCGCAACCAAATTTGTGGCACAATGCGGAGTAATCGTTAGGGACTTAATCCCGATCACCATTAGAAATTGGAATAGGCCTGCTAATGCGGATGAAGAGGGAACATGTTTATTTGTCCCTAACCACGCCAAAGATTTACTGTGGAAGAGGCTCATGGTTAATTTCAAACTACCGAAGATAGAGCTGGATCCAAATGCGGAGGATCCAGTTGAGGACGCCTTACAACATGCGAGAGCCATGGAGGCTAAGGTCAGGGAGTGGGCTTTGAAGAAGATGGCCCAGTGTTTCACCAACTGGAAGAAAAGATTGCACCTTGACTATGTCGTGAAAAAGAAGAATCCCGATTTCAAGAATATTCAGTTTGAGAAGATAAAACCATTCTGGGCTGAGTTTGTGGAATACAAGAAATCAGAAAAAGCTAAGAAAATGTCTGCAACGAATAAGCTGAATGCTGCTAACAAGAAGTATCACCATACTATGGGGCAAGGTGGCTACAGGGCTGGCATTCCTAAGTGGGAGAAACTTGAGAATGAACTGCGTGCTAAAAAATCACCCCAGAGACAGACGATTGGGTAGAACATGCAAGGAATTGGTTTTACGGGCATGGGGGCACGTTGGACTCGGAAGGGAGGTGTATATATAACATACGACACAGAGAAGACCCCAGGACAATCGAGAGGATGAGAAAAGCAGTAAAGGCTGTTAAAGATGGGGACTTCATTCCTGATAGAGATAATGATGAGCTCACACTCGCCCTTGGAAATAAGGAACATGATGGACGAACACGAGGCACAAGAGGCTCCCAACCATGGAGGACTGGGTTTCCCGAAGAGAGGAAGAAATATCCTGATAGAAGCCGTCACAGGAGAAAGGACAGGGTGGAAGATGAAGCAAATAGTCAGAAAGAGCGAATGCGTTTAATTGAAGAACGATTAAAGCAACAACAAGATGAAATTAACGCACTTAAAGAGCAAAGTACAACCAGCCCATCTCAGCAGCACACTACATTCGATGCTACCGGCCTATCGAATAATCGAAAAAGAAGTGTGGCTTCCACCGAGGTCCCGGGTGATGACAATGGCGATGACGATGGTGCACCGACGATGGCTCCTGTTGGCTACCCAGTGGATGATATCACAGAGATGACACACTGCGAGCTACATGTCAAAGTTCTGAACATATCAATGAAGGTGGCAGTCGGCTATGCCTTACCACACTACTAGGAAAACGGCCTTTAGTGGCGCACCTGAAAAGGCCATCTGTGGCGCACTAGCAGTGCGCCACGGGCCTCACGCTACGGCTATCTCCTAGCCGTGGCGCACTACCTGGTGCGCCACGGTTGTGTCGAGATAGGCGTGGCGCACATGCCAGTGCGCCACGGAAAGTAGTCCAGGTGCGCCACGCGTATGAAACGATAACCGTGGCGCACTAGGTGCTGTGCGCCACGGATATAAATTTCAAAATTCAAAAAAAAGCAGCAGATCTGGATCTCGTCGTCAGTGTCGTCGCGCGTCGGTGCAGGTCGCCGTCGTCGCCTCGTCATCGCCTCCTCGTCGTCACCTCGTCGTCTCGTCGTCGCCTCCTCATCGTCACCTCGTCGTCATCGTCGGAACTGCAACGAGGAGGAGGAGAATAGGAGGAAGAGGAGGAGAAGAAGAGGAGGAGGAGAAGAAGAAGAAGAGGAGGAAGAGGAGGAGAAGAAGAGGAGGAGGAGAAGGAGAAGAAGAGGAGGAGGAGAAGAAGAGGAGGAGGAGAAGAAGAAGAAGAGGAGGAAGAGGAGGAAGAGGAGGAGAAGAAGAGGAGGAGGAGAAGGAGAAGAGGAGGAGGAGGAGAAGAAGAAGAGGAGGAGGAGGAGGAAGAGGAGGAGGAGAAGAAGAAGAGGAGGAGGAAGAGGAGGATGAGAAGGAGCCCGCCGTCTCGTCGTCGGAACTGCAAGGAGGAGGCTGCCGCCATCACCATGTTCACTGCAAGGAGGAGGAAGAGGAGGAGAAGGAGCAAGAGAAGGAGAAGGAGGAGGAGGAGAAGAAGAAGGAAATGAGAAGGGAGGAAAAGGAAAAGGAGAGAAGGGGAGGGAAGGTGGGCGGGGTGGTGGTGCGCTACGGGTAAGCCGCCCTCTATTTTTTTTCTGCAGGAAAAAACGGTCTTTTGACCGTAACTTTTTACTCTTTTCGAATTTTGAAAATCTAAAAAATCGCTAAACGACCATAGGTGGTTGCGAGCGGATGCGAAATCTCGTTCTCGTCATTTTGGTATATTATACGATTTTTTCGATATCGTATGCAAAAGTTACGGCCTTTTTACCGTGGCATGACTTTTTTTTGCAAATAAAGTCAAAACTCATGTTTGTTAATTTTACTAGAAGCTATACCACATTACCTACCTAAATATGAAAGGATTTAATTTTTTGAAGTGTTTATCATTTTCTTTTATTTTTTGCAAAACCTAAAAAGGCGATCCACGGGGGGGGGGGGGGTGGAGTTGGTGCAAGATAGTTAGGCGTCGGGCACTAGGACAAGGTGCCCTACTACTAAGTTTATACATCTATGGCGCACATGCCATAGTGCGCCACAGATGTGTCTGGCCGTTTCACAACAGAGAGGGGCATGCGCTTAGGCGTAGCGCACCCCCTCCATGTGCGCCACGGTTGACACTAACAACCGTAGCGCACCTACCCTATGTGCGCTACGGATGTTTGGCGTGCGGCCAACAGGGCCCTGGCCCACACACATCTGTGGCGCACTATGGTCATGTGCGCCACGGTTGTTCTAGTTACTAGTAGGGCACTGCCCATAGGTGAGCCACGCCTGTTTTAGCCGTGGGGCACTTCAACCATGTGAGCCACGGATATGCTGATTACCTATAGCCATTTTCCTAGTAGTGCCAATTGGACCCACACCAACTTACCACTGTCGTCCGGTTCCAGAGGGCTACACTGTTGTTGGGGTGGATGAAATCATGCCCACCTTTGAAGTTTTGGATGTTCACTACCCTGCAGGTGAAGGGGATGTGACTGTACTGGGAGACGCAAAAAACGTCACCATTCTATGGCCGAAGGAATGTATCGTGCTTCGAAATCACACGCCAAGGCCATGTTCACCGCCGCCTCACCCGTCTCTAGCGAGGTCGTCGCCTCCGCGGCAGCCGTCTTCGTCGCCTCACCTGGCTATGTTGCCTCACCAATCTCCAGCGCAGCCATCGCCGCGGGAGCCATTGCCGGCGCCTCAGGATAAAAAGCGTAAGCGTACCGCTACTGTGTGTCGTGGTAAGCGATCGCCGAAACGTAAACAAGAGCCTCTTCCAAAAGTACCAAAGGTTCCTCCCAAGAGAGCTTATGACTGTACTGAAGAGGAGACTGCGGCGATCGTTGATGCGGAAATGACAGCGTTTTTCGTTAAGCTGAGGTGGCCGAAAGAGCCAGAGTTCCCCAGCACCAAAGAAGAAAAAGCCAAAGTGTTGAAAATGCTAAAGACTCTTCATCAACCCGAACCAAAGCTGTCATCAGACTATCAGCGTTCTATTCTCAAGTCACATGCGGCACAAAAAGCCTCGAAGAGCAGTACTGATGCAAGAGAGAAATCTGTTGCCCAGCTCGGAGAACAAGCAAAACAGACTTGCGCCCCTCTCAAGGTGATTTCCCAAACCAATGTAGGGTCGAGCAAATATGGGGCCGAAGAGCAGTATGATCCAGAGGTAGTTGCACAATACGGAGAAGCTGCCGCTGTTCAAGGTATGAGTATTGTCCAGTACTTATCCCAGTTAGAGTTCTTCCCCGTGAGTGAAGTAGCATACAAATACTAGTACGGCAAACCTCTCGTCAAACCTGAGGAGGTAAACAATCTTCCAACAAAAATGCGAAGATTGCATAACTGGTACATGCATGCCACAAAGGCCGGGGCTAACTGGATAGTTCTGAAGGTTACAAAAAAGCATTATGGGCAAGATATGGATGACATGATATCCATTGAATTTGATGAACTATTTCAATTATTCAATCAAGACGCCTTGGACAAATCGATCATCAGTGCCTATGGTCTGTAAGTACTAATTCTGTAATTAATTTAGTCTCCAGCTATCTCACCTTGTTTATTGCATGTATATAATCATACTGTAATATGCAGAATGAAGATTCTCGAATGCAGCAGAGGACAAATCTATGAAATTGGCTTCATTGACCCATATTGGGTTCATCAAGCTAATCTCAAAACAAACCCCCAGGATATGGAGGATAATATAGTACAAGCGTTAAGGTTTCAAGAAACCAAAAGGGAAATACTATTTCCTTACAACTTCGAGTGAGTGTTATTGTCTTGTATACACTTTCTATTTCGCTT
Source organism: Avena sativa (assembly GCA_916181665.1). Lineage (NCBI taxonomy): Eukaryota > Viridiplantae > Streptophyta > Magnoliopsida > Poales > Poaceae > Avena > Avena sativa. Next base: position 384,555,222 of record OV702297.1, on the reverse strand, counting down.
ACTCGATGTTAAGTATATAATTAATTAGTTATGCATTCACAGCTACCACTATATTCTGTTAATCATTCAGCTTGACAAAGGGCGTGTACTAGTCATGGACTCGAAACATAAACCCCTTGAGACGTGGAAGGACATGCAGATACTTCTCCAGCGGTAATTCTAATCATTACGACACTATATCGGCAACGTTCGTGAATTTTATGATATCAAGTACTTAATAACTTATTTTATTCGTTTTCTACGCCGGGCAGTGCTTGGAAACGGTTCACCAACAAGGCTAGGGGTGTTTGGAAAGAGGAGCTTACATTTCAACCACTAAATGTAAGCACCACTAGCTATATCCGCGCATCTCTTTGATTCTAGTTTTGATACAGTTATTATCATGCTTGATTATTATTTTGATTGAACTCTGTTCTCGTAAAGTGCCTGACGCAGGGACCAGGTAACAATCTATGTGGATACTATGTTTGCGAGTTCATCCGACAGACGTGCGATGAGAAGGGCAGAAATTTAGAGCAACTCCACGTGCGTAAACAATTTCTATAGTTTTTAATTACAATCAAATTGTGTTTAGTTTTATTCATATAGGCTGACTCCTTTTTTAAATCAGATCGAACGTCTACGGGACGGTCTTCTGCCAAAGGATCGCGTACGAGCAATTCAGGAGGAATTGGCGGGATTCTTGGATGCAGAAGTCCTAGACCCAAAAGGGGAATACTATTCGGCTGTGTATAGCCAATAGGGATTGTAAAAATTAGCAACTTTGAAGGAATTGGCCGGTAGCATCAAATAGCAACTTTTGTATGTAGTGCATGAACTCGATCCGTGTATTGAATGTAATATTGTCATGATGATCTTGTGTAATATAAGGTTCCTTCATTGATAAGTGCAAATCACTAAATAAATAATAAAACAACCTAAATGAATTCTCTGCCGCGGCACAAAAAGTGGCGAAAATGCTGTCGCGGCAACAAAATGTGCCAAAATGAATTCTCTGCCGCGGCAGAGAAATGGGCCAAATCTCTGCCGCGGCAGAAGGTTATTAGTCCCGCTTCGTGTTACGAACCGGGACTAATGCTCCACCCACCTCGTCCCTCTGCCGCTGCCACGTGTGCACCCATTTGTCCCGGTTGGTGGGGCAACCGGGACTAAAGGTTAGGGCTTTAGTCCCGATTGCCCCGTCCCGGTTGGGCAACCGGGACTAAAGCCCCTTACCAACCGGGATCAATAGGGCTGTTTCCACCAGTGGTCAACTAATACATCTGAATCTGTGTTACTCCTCTCCTGATGGCCCCGGTAGCTCGCAACTCGCAACAATGGAGATCGAATTTTTCAGAGAGAAAACAATAGACACGAGTGGTTTGGTGCTGTGCACAACGTAAAGCTTTTCTCCTTTTCTTTATCTATTTATTCAGTCGTTACATGCCTAACTAAAAACGAAAATCAGGGGCGATCAGGCACACGACGCTGCCATCCCAATGTCACCACCACGCCTCCCTACAACGAATCCACGATCCTTCTGACTCGTGCCATCCCACGATGGACCAAGGCGTCGATCCTATCTCTAGAAAAAGAATCCTATACTGAGTCGCAGCTCAGTTTATTTTGACAGAAAGCAAAACCCAACTATCTTTACTGATAGTGGAAACTACAAACTCTGAAAGTGTTCGATAGTTGCAGTTGTTAACTAAAAATCTCCCCCTTAATCAGCTGCCAACATCGATCATCCCCACCTTAGCCCGAAGCTCCTGGAACTTGGCCTTGGGAAAGGCCTTGGTCAGGATATCAGCCAGCTGCTCGCCGGTGTGAACATACTCGACGACGACCGACCCGTCCTGGACACGCTCACGGATGAAGTGAAACCTCGTGTCGATGTGCTTGGTTCTGTCGTGGTAGACAGGGTTCTTGCAGAGCTGTATTGCAGACTGGTTGTCGACGTAGAGTCGAACTTTCTCCGCCTCGCCCCCAAGCAAATGGCCGATCATGCGTCGGAGCCAGATGCCCTGGCATGCTGCAGTGGTGGCGGCGATGTATTCCATCTCGCATGAGGAGAGCACGATCACTTTCTACTTCTGGATATGCTAGGTAATCACGCTCCCCCCAAACAGGAAGACCATGCGGGTGGTGATCTTCCTGTCGTCGACGTCGTCGGCGAAGTCTGCATCACTAAAACCAATCAGTCGACGCCTTGTCGTACTGCTTCCGTATTTGCATCCATAGTGCAGAGTACCTGCGATGTACCTGATCAGGTGTTTCACCGCCGCCTAGTGCTTCGTCGTTGGTGCTTCCATGAACCTGCTGACGAAGCCGAAGGCGAACGATATGTCTGGACACGTGTGCACCAGATATCGCAGGCTCGCAACTATGCTCCGATAGAGGGTGACGTCGACGGGTGGATTGGATCTCGCCTTGCTCATCTTCAGACGAGGCTCCCTCGGGATGTGCACAAGATTGCATCCCGACAGCCCGGCCTTCCCGACCAATTTTGCAGCGTATGCTGCTTGCTTCAGGGTGATGCCGTTGACGCTCTACTAGACCTCGATGTCGAGGTAGAACGATAGCAGACCCAGATCACTCATGGCAAACATGGATTGCATTTGTTCCTTGAACCTTGATATTCCCGACATGCTCGTGCCCGTGAAGACGAGACCATCCACGTACACGCTCAGAAGCAGCCGCTCGTCGCTGACACAGCGCATGTACACCGCATGCTCCGACGGCTGCGCTGAAACCCAAGGGACAACAGTGTCGTTGAGCTTGGTGTTTCACGCACGCAGAGCCTGCCGGAGTCTATACAGGGGACGCAACACCTTCTCCTCCAGCTCTCCATTCAAGAACGTCGACTTGACGTCGAGGTGGTGCACGCTCCACCCACAGTGAGCGGCAAAGGCGAGAAGCAGCCAAACAGAGTCCAAACGAGCCACCGGAGCAAAGACCTCTGATGGGTGTTGTGTTGATGTGGAGCACTTCGTCGGGAAACCCAAAGAGCAAGGTGTGAAGAAGCACAATAGCAAGCCTTCCCTCATTAAGAAACCAAGATTATCGAACCAGTAGGAGGAAGGAAACGTCTCAAAGGTGTTGCAAGCAACGTGGAAACCTGCACAACACAAACTTAAGACTTTTCCCCAACGAACAGTGAGGTTTTCAAGCTCACCGCTTTGCTATAACAAACGATTAACTGTATGGTGTGGAAGGTGATGATGGTTTGCAACAATTAAACAGTTATAGTGGAAGATGTATCAGTGGTAAATATTGGACCGGCGTCCATAGTTCACTAGAGGTGTTCTCCTTAGATAAACAAACATGGCATGCTGGATAAACAAATTACAACAGGGCAATTGACAGGACTGAGCAAGGCATAACAATGCAATACTAGACACAAAGATCCTATGAGATTCGATTGGGCAATACAACAATATACATAGACCGCCATCCAGCTGCATCTATGACTAGAAGTCCACCTTCAGGTTATCATCTGAACCCCCTCCAGTATTAAGTTGCAAGCAACAGACAACTGTTTTAAGCAAAGTGTGTAAGGTAAACAATCCACTGGTTCCATGAACAAGAGACCATTGTTTTCTCCCTAGTGGCAACATCACATCTACAACTGAAGAGATTTCTGTCACTTCTGTTGGAAACTAGAGACATGAACCCACTATCGAGCATAAATACCATCTCTTGGAGTCACTAGCAACTACTTGGCCAAGATAGCTACTAACAACAGAGAGCATGCAAGGTCACAAACAACACAGACATGATAGAATCAATAAGACAAAACCATTAATCAATCTGACATTGTAATCTCAATATCCATCGGATCCCCGCAGACACAACATGCATGATTACAAATAGATTAGATCTTGATCATGAATGGAGCTCACAAGATCTATACATGAAAGCACAAGGAGGAGATACAGCCATCTAGCTACTACATGGACCCGTAGTCCAAGGTGGAACTACTCACGCTTCATACTAGAGGCTGTCATGATGAAGAAGAAGGCCTCCGGGATGATCTCCCCTCCGACAGGGTGCCGGGAAGAGCTTCAGACCCTCCTGATCTAGAGACGATGGTGGCGGTGGCTACAGACGGTTTCATGGAATATTGATCGGGTGTTTAGGGTTTATGCATCGAGGGGACTTTATAGGCGAAGAGGCGAGGCAGGGGGCCACCAGGGCGGCTGCACCCCCCAGGCGCAGGGAGGGACCATTCGTGCGGCCAGGGGGTGTGTCCCCCGATGAGCCTCCTCCGTCTTGTATTCTGGCTTCATGTTGCCCACGGTAAAATATTGACTTTGACTTTTGTCCCGTCCAATTGCGAGAATATTGATTTTCTGCCTTTCTGGAACCAAAAAACAAAAGAAAATAGGCAACTGGCACTGTGGCAACTTGTTAATAGGTTAGTACCAAAAAACATATAAAAAGACCTCAAAGTGTGGACAAAGCAAAGCAAAGTAGATAGTAAACAAGCATGGAGCATCAAAAATTATAGATACGTTTTCGACGTATCAAGCATCCCCAAGCTTAATTCCTGCTCGTCCTCGAGTAGGTAAGTGATAAAAGAATAATTTTTAAGGTGACATGCACCATCAAAACCAAGATCAAACCATTTGCAAGCATTGAAAGCTGGGATCAAAGAAATCTAAACATGTGCATGAAAGATTGATTTCTAACAATAAGACAAAGTAACTATGCATGCAACATGAAAGGCTACAAACAAAGATCATGAATAACATGCATTGAATTTTTTGTTTGTTTCACATACAAAATATTTGTTTGTTTCACATACAAAAAACATAGCACAGTGACATTCAACTTGTACCTCAAGGAGTAGCAAATATATGCATAGGGCACCTTCAAAGTTCATAAGAGTGACTAGATACAAGTAGTACAAGAACAAGCAATATCAACAATATGCATCAATCAATAAGTTTTGGGACACTGCACATAGAACTAAGAATGACAACTATGCTCTCTTAATGGTGCCTAAAACTAGAAGGTGGAGACTCAAATAATAGTGGAAGAAAGGCCCTTCATAAAGGGAAGCAGGGATTTCAAGTTTCAAAAAGAGCTTCCAAAAATTATGGTACTTGTTAGATTTCAGCCCTCATTGCCCCTATCATAAGCATCTTGAAGTGATTAAGGTTAAAGTGAACAAAGATGGAGTATATGCTTGACAAAGTATAAGTTGGCAATCTCATGTCCCTTGAATACGAGGGCCGCACCGCATGCTACTCAACTTTGGTCACCTGTAAGTTCTTGTCATAGTAAGTACATGTGTATCATAGAGAACCGCCAACGGGGCCCTTGCACATGGTACATGAGCTATCCCATAACCAAAATGACAAGGCAAGCAGACGATGAGCATCTCAACGATCTTTTTATTGAAGATGCTTCACAGAATGCTCATTATGGTGATACTACAAGTTTCCACCATGATTAGGCATGGCTTAGGCTAGCGGCCCAGGCATTTCTCTAACAAAATACATAACTCCATGGACTTATAAGGTTCCTCTTTATTTCACACCGGCGACATCCATAGACAAAATAGCATGATATCAACTGTGTACAAAGCATAAGTGCAATGTTGAAAACGTTCCCCGTGACAGCACGGTTCTGCTAATTCCAACATATAAGTGCAAGAATATACAACATAGATGACACAATAGTTCAAGTTTATTAGGGGCAAGAAAAATAGTGTGCCATCAAGTTCGTGAGAGCTTTAATCACTAAGTTTTCACATGACAAAGAGACTTTTTAATTGGAAGATAGATGAAAACAAGAATATACTTGGAATGGTGTAACACACCATGCATAGGAATTTATAGTGGACACTTTGGAATAACTTGGTTTCTTGGGAGTTGGATGCATGAGTAGAGCTTACTCATACAAGTGGAGGCTAGCAAAAGACTGGGAGCGACCAACTAAGAGAGCAATAATGGCCATAATCATGTAGAGCGACAAAGCATTACTAATCAAAGCATAAAGTGGTACTACAAGTCAAGGACTAAATGATCATAGAGGCTATGGTTACTTGTTCATAGTCATAACATGGTGTGAGCATGTGCCTAGTCAACCCAAACAAAGCATCAAAGGACAATATCGCAATACTATGCTTTTGTATGCTAAAACAACGCATGATTCCTTCAAGGCACATTAAGCAATCCTAGTTGTTTGGAAAAAGTCATGCTACAGTAATAATCACTAAGCATAAGGTCAAAAAAAGATCTAGCATGACATGATAAAGTCTAAGCCACAGGCAATGCAAGCTTCTCTTGCACTTTCACGCAAGAACTTTCTACTCCTTTCCAACACCAATCGAATTATTTGAAACAACACAGCGAGAACAGGGGTCCAAACTACTTTATTCAAGCAAACTAAACAAACTAAGCAAAACAAATGAAAACTAAGATGCTCCAAGAACAACACAACAGTGCATGAAACAATAAAAACGAAGTGTCTAGAAAGACCTTAGCTTTTTATTGATGAAGAAGGGGATGCCTTGGGCATCCCCAAGCTTTGACGCTTGTACCTCTTGGATATTTCTTGGGGTGACACCCTGGTGGCATCCCCATGCTTGAGTTTTTGTCCATTATTAATCTCATTACATCATTCTCTCTCTACACCTGAAATTTTTCCTTCATACAAAACTTCACACAATCTTCATTAGCAATATTAGTTTATTCAAAAGATAATAGACCATTGGGTTTAGCTTTAGAACAGCAAAGCTTTTCACTATAAACACAAGCTACTGTAGCAACTCCTTCAAAAAGCACAATTTCCCCAAAAAGAACTCAAAAAGGAATCAATAAGAAGCAAATGCAAATAATGGCAAGAATCTGTCAAAACAGACCAGCAGGTAGAAACCGATTTTTTCGAAAATCTTCTGTTTCTCAAATAAAAAAGTGTTGAATCAACGAAAGTTATCTAACATAAATGGGGATTTATTCATAAATGTTCAGCTCAATCTGACTTACAGAGACTCCTCACGAATTTTTATGGTGGAGGACAGAAATATGTTTCGGGACAGCAACTCCTCAAATCCTACTTCCCTCACATTAGAGGTCATTCTTGGCACAAAAAGCAAACAAAAAGGATAAGGAGAGGTCATTACTGAAGTAATAACTTCCAAGACTCAAGGAAACTCTTGGGTTATCTCCCAACAAGTACTTTTCTTTAACGCCTTTCAATTAGGCACAAGAAGCAAGAGATCAAGTATTTTCAAATGAGGAAGCATTAACATCAAACCTTGCTTTCAAAGGAGGAGCAAAAAGCAATTTCTCTCTCCTCATAGGGAAGTGTTCAATACCTTTCTTGAATGGAAATTGATATTTAATGGTGCCTTCTTTCATATCAATGATGGCACCAACAGTTCTAAGAAAAGGTCTTCCCAAAGTAATAGGACTAGAAGCATTGTATTCAACATCCAAAACATAGAAATCAATAGGTACATAAGAATTGTTAACCATAATGAGAACATCATTAATACTCCCCATGAGTTTCTTCTTAGCATTATCACCAAGTGGGACATCCAAATAACAATCTTCCAAATGTGGCAAATTAAGCATTTCATAAATCTTCCTTGGTATAATAGAGACACTAGAACCAAGATCACATGAAGCTTTGAGATCAAATTCATTAACTTGCATATTAATAATGGGTTCCCAACTATCTTCTACTTTCCTAGGAATATAAGCTTTGTGTTTTATCTTCTCTTCCTTAATCTTAACAAGAGCATATGTAATGTGTTTGGTGAAAGCAACATGCATACCACTAGCATCAGGACTTCTAGCAAGTTTTTGCAGGAACAAAATCACTTCAGAAATATTGCAACCATCTATATCAAAATCAAACTTAGCATCACTAGTAGTAGAATCATTAGGCTTAGGCATTGTAGGAGGATGAATAGGTACTTCTTGTGTTTTAGTGGTATCCATTCTAGTGATGGTGCACACACTATTGTTTCTATCAATTTTAGCTTCCCTTTCCCACTTAGCATGAAGTTGAGCTAACAGCCTAACATTTTCATCAATAGTAACTTGTATGGCATGAGTAGCAACAAAGGCACTTTCCATGGTTTCAGGTTTAGCAGCCATTTTAATTAACCAAGGAGGACTAGGCTTTAGATAAATAGGAAAAGTTTTTCTCAGCACTCAAAATTTTTGACTGCAAACTAGGAATTTCTCTATTCAGATTCTCAAGTTGATTACTAATGTTTTTTAAGATAATAGATTGTTCTTCCATAGTTTTAGTGAATATCTTGTTTTGCTCATATTGCATCTGCATAAAGTTTTTAGTGGATCTTTCAACTTCTAGAATTTTATCTTCACTAGGCATTCCAGATCTACCATGATAAGCATTTCCATTATTAGGTGGGTAAGGCTTATAATTTTTGTTGCTACCAAAATTATTCCTATAGGCATTGTTGTTGAAATTGTTGTTTCTAATGAAGTTCACATCAACTTGCTCTTCTTGAGCAACCAAATAGGCTAAGGGAACATTGTTTGGATCTAAAGGAGATTTCCCATTAACAAGCATAGCCATAATAACATCAATCTTATCACTCAAGGAGGAGGTTTCCTCAACAGAATTTACCTTCTTACCATGTGGAGATTTCTTAGTGTGCCATTCAGAGTAATTAACCATCATATTATCAAGGAGTTTTGTTGCAGCACCCAAAGTGATGTCCAACAGGTTTCTTGAAGAGAAGTTCAAACCTGCATAAAAAGTCTGGATAATCATCCAAACAGTAAGTCCATGAGTGGGACGATTCTTAACCAAAGATTTCATTCTTTCCCAAGCTTGAGCAACATGTTCATTATCAAGTTGTTTAAATTTCATAATGTCACTTCTCATAGATATAATCTTAACAGGAGGGTAGTACTTTCCAATAAAAGCATACTTGCACTTAATCCAAGAATCAATACTATTTCTAGGCAAGGATAGCAACAATTCTTTAGATTTTCCTCTCAAGGAGAAAGGAAACAACTTGATCTTAATAATATCTCCATCTACATCCCTATACTTTTGCATCTCACAAATTTCAACAAAGCTATTGAGATGGGTAGCAGCATCATCAGAATTAGCACCAAAAAATTGCTCTCTCATCACAAGATTCAACAAAGCAGGCTTAATTTCATAAAAGGTAGTATCAAGAGCAGGTGGAGCAATAGGAGTGTTAAGGAAATGATCGTTTTTTGTGCTAGTGAAGCCACACAACTTGGTGTTCTCATCAGAGTTCATTTTGGCAAAAGTGGGGCAAGCCAAAAATAGCAGCAACAAAGCAGGAACTAATTTTTTGTGTTTTTGATAAGGGAAAGCAAACCAAACTAAACTATTTTTTTGGAGTTTTTGATAAAAAGAGGCAAACAAAACCAAGCAAAAGAAACCAAGAAAACTAAAAACAAAGTAACGAGAGAGGTTGAGGAGGACTCCCCTTGTGAAGACGTCCTTAGCCTCCCCGGCAATGGCGCCAGAAAACTTTGATGGGTGTTGTGTTGATGTGGAGCACTTCGTCGGGAAACCCCAAGACCAAGGTATGAAGCAACACAGCAGCAAGTCTTCCCTCAGTAAGAAACCAAGGTTATCGAACCAGTAGGAGGAAGGAAACATCTCAAAGGTATTGCAAGCAACGTGGAAACCTGCACAACACAAACTCAAGACTTTGCCCCAACGAACAATGAGGTTGTCAAGATCACCGGTTTGCTGTAACAAAGGATTAATTGTATGGTGTGGAAGGTGATGATGGTTTGCAGCAAGTAAATAGTAACAGTGAAATATGTATCAATGGTAAAGGTTGGACCGGTGTCCATAGTTCACTAGAGGTGTTCTCCTTAGATAAACAAACATGGCATGCTGGGTAAACAAATTACAGCAGGGCAATTGACAGGACTGAGCAAAGCATAACAATGCAATACTAGACACAAAGATCCTATGAGATTCGATTGGGCAATACAACAATATACATATACCGCCATCCAACTGCATCTATGACTAGAAGTCCACCTTTGGGTTATCATCCGAACCCCCTACAGTATTAAGTTGCAAGCAACAAACAACTGCTTTAAGCATAGTGTGTAAGGTAAACAATCCACTTGTTCCATGAACAAGAGACCGTTGTTTTCTCCCTAGTGGCAAAAACACATCTACAACCTTAGAGATTTCTGTCACTTCCCTTAGATTAAATAGAGGCATGAACCCACTATCTAGCATAAATACCCCCTCTTGGAGTCACTAGCAACTACTTGGCCAAGATAGCTAACAACAACGGAGAGCATGCAAGATCACAAACAACACATACATGATAGAATCAATAAGACAAAACCATTAATCAATCTGACATAGTAATCTCAATATCCATCGAATCCCCGTAAACACAACATGCATGATTACAAATATATTAGATCTTGATCATGAACGGAGCTCACAAGATCTAGATAGGAAAGCTCAAAGGAGGAGATACAACCATCTAGCTACTACATGGACCCGTAGTCCAAGGTGGAACTACACAAGCTTCATACCGGAGGCTGGCATGATGAAGAAGAAGGCCTCCGGGATGATCTCCCCTCTGGCAGGGTGCCGGAAAGAGCTTCAGACCCCCCGATCTAGGTACGATGGTGGCAGCGGCTACAGACGGTTTCGTGGAATATTGATCGGGTGTTTATGGTTTCTGCATCAGGGGGACTTTATAGGCGAAGAGGCGAGGCAGGGGGCCGCAAGGGCGGTTGCACCCCCCAGGCGCGGGGTGGGCCCACCCGTGCAGCCAGGGGGTGTGCCCCCCTAGTGAGCCTCCTTCGTCTCGAATTCTGGCTTTGTGTTGCCCACAGTAAAATATTGACTTTGGTTTTGTCCCGTCCAATTCCGAGAATATTGATTTTCTGCCTTTCTGGAACCAAAAACAGAAGAAAACATGCAACTGGCACTGTGGCAACTTGTTAATAGGTTAGTACCAGAAAACATATAAAAACACCTCAAAGTATGGACAAAGCAAAGTATGGCTTACAACGAACTCCACGATCAGCGCAGTACTCGCCGAACTCGGTGGACATGAATTCGCTGCCCCGATCGGTACGGAGCATGCATAGCTTCACGCGTGTCTCGACCTCGAAGCCGGCCTGCCATCGCTTTATCAAGGTTGACGCCTCGTCCTTGCTACTCAGGAGGGACAACCACATTTAACGGGTCTTGTCATCGACGAGCAGCAGGAAGTGCCTTTTTCCTCGATGTGTGGGCGGCGAGATCAGCCCACACAGGTCATCGTGCACGAGGTCCAGGCGCTCTGTGGCCCAGTAGTGTGCCTTCGCTGGGAACGGCGAGCGCCGCTGCTTGCCAATGAGGCAGACATCGCAGACCTGGTCGATGTGCTCGATCACCGGCAGGCTGCGTACCATATCTCCTCGCGCCAGCTTGCGCAAGGCGTCAAAGTTCAGGTGCCTGATACGTTGAAAACGTATCTATAATTTTTGATGTCCCATGCTTGTTTAGTATCTACTTTGATTTGCTTTGTCTACACTTTTTAGGTGTTTTTACATGTTTTTCTGGACTAACCTATTAACAAGATGCCATAGTGCCATTTGCATGTTTTCTTCTGTTTTTGGTTTCAGAAAAGGCAGAAAATCAATATTCTTGGAATTGGACGGGACAAAAGCCGAAGTCAATATTTACCGTGGGGAACACGGAGCCAGAATACGAGACGGAGGGGATCCACCAGAGGGCCACACCCCCTGGTCGCGCGGCTAACCCTAGCCCACGCCTGGGGGATGCGGCTGCCCCCTGCCTCGCCTCTTCGCCTATAAAGACCCCCGATACCAAAACCCTAAGTACCCGATCAATATTTCACGAAACATTCCATAGCCGCTGCCACCATCGTCCCTAGATCGGGGGATCTGAAGCTCTTCTCGGCAACCTGCCAGAGGGGAGATCATCACGAAGGCCTTCTTCTTTATCATGCCAGCCTTTCTGTATGAAGCATGAGTAGTTCAACCTTGGTGAAAGGGCATTTATTGTCATAATCACTTTTGGTGTTTGTTAACAACAAGTAGATCATTTTACAGTTTGTTATTGTCCACAAGTTGGTATTATCATAGATAAACAACACCCTCACTCTTGGGAAAAGACCACATTCATATGCCACTGTTCTGAAAACTCCATACCGGAGTCTCCGGTCTTCCAAGACCGGAGTCTCCGGTGTGGTCCGGAGTTTCCGGTTCTGGCTCCGGTGGTGCCTCCCAGGATCTGGCTGGGACATTCTGACTAGGGGTCCGGAGGCTGCACCGGAGGTTACTCCGGAGTCTCCGGACTTTGTTCAGTCCAGAGTCTCCGGTGTTGGAAGACCGGAGTCTCCGGTGTTGCTAGGGGAGAATCGGTCTGGGTCAGTCAGAAGGGCAGTCCGGAGGCTGGTCCGGAGATTGGTCGGAGTCTCCGGTGTAAACCGGATTCTCCAGTCTATAGACCGGAGTCTTGTTGGAGATATGCCCAAGAGGCAATAATAAAGTGGTTATTATCATATTTTCATACTTATGATAAATGTTTGGATACCATGCTATAATTGTATTAACAGGAAACATTAATACTTGTGTGATTTGTAAACATAAAAGAGTCCCTAGTAAAGCCTCTTGTTAAACTAGCTTGTTGGTTAATATATGATCATGGTTTCCTGATCATGAACATAGAGATGTTATTAACAACAAGGTCATATCATTAGGGGAATGATGTGATGGACATACTCCTATAGTTAAGCGTAGCATAAAGATCAAGTCATTTAATATAGTTCATTTGCTATAAGCTTTCTGATACATAGTAACCTAATTCCTTCGACCATGAGATCATGCTTATCACCATCACCGGAAGGATGCTTTGATGACATCAAACACCACACCGTAACTGGCTGGCTATAAAGGTGGCATTGAGTGTTCGAAAAGTATGGGTTGAGACACATGGATCAAGAGTGGGATTTGTCCATCCATATGACGGATAGATATACTCTGGGACCTCTCGGTGGAATGTCATCCAATTAGCTTGGAAGCATGTGACTGGCTCACAAGGGATCACATACCATGGGAACGAGAAAAGAGTACTTATCGGTAACGAGGTTGAACTAGGTATGCAGAGATACCGACGATCAAAACCTCGGATAAGTAAACTATCGTGAGACAAAGGGAAATTGGTATCGTATGTAAGTGGTTCATTCGATCGCAAAGTAATCGTAGAAATATGTGGGAGCCATATGAATTTCCAGATTCCTCTATTGGTTATTGATCGGAGAAGTGTCTCGATCATGTCCGCATAATTCACGAACCGTAGGGAGACACACTTAAGGATTCAATGTTGTTGATTAGTTATGGAATGATGAGTAAGAGACCGAATGGTGTTCGGAGTCTCGGATGGGATCCGGGATATCACGAGGAGATCCGGAATGGTCCAGAGAATAAGATTCATATAAGGAAAGTCCTGTTTCGGGGTTGGAGAATGGTTCCGGTGTTTTCATCGGGAATGTTCTAGAAAGTTCCGGAATGTTCGGCACTCCGGAGGGGAAGGGTACAAGAATGTGTTATATCAAGTTGGTATGATTGCATCATGTACTAAGTGTCATCGCTGAACAAAATAAAGGGTTTAATCAAATCCTAGTTTGAAAAAGTCAAACGCCAATTTGAAAGTCAAACGGCTATTTTGGGAAGTGGAGAGGGAGGTGGAAACTGAGTTAGGGAGGAGTTCCTCCCCTTCCACCGCCGGCCCACCTTAGGTCCGAGTTGGGGAGGGACTCCCTTCCCCTTGGCCGCGCCTCCCACCTATAAAGGGAGGGGCAGGGCTACCCCTCCGAGGACACACCTCCTACAACCCAAACCCTAGCCTCCTAGTCGCCGGCCTCCTCCAAGACGCCGCCGCCTAGAGCTCCTCTAACTCGGCGAGTTAGGGTTTCCCCAAACCCTATCCGCCGGCCAAGCCCTCCCCTTGGTGCCCTCTAAACCGTAGATCACCAAGGCCTCTCTCATACTCCACCATACTCGCTCCGGCTTAAGGCGAAGCCCTGCGAGATCTCCCCTCTACTTCCGGTACCACACCGTCGTGCTGCCGGAATCACGAGGAGAGTGCTACAACCTCCGCTGCCTGCTGGAACAAGGGAGAGGAAGGTCTTCGTCGAGTACCGAACGTGTGACCGACTGCGGGAGCGCTACCGAAAAGCAGCGCCGGAAGGATCGTCTACGCGATCTTGAGATCGGAAAGAGTACGACTACATCACCCACGAGAATCTGCTCTCGTTAACCACTTTGGATCTTCGAGGGTTAGTATTCCATCGACTCGTTTCTACAATCTAGTAGATAGATCTTGGTTTGATCATAGATTAGATCTTGATTGTGTGTTCATGCGGTAGAATTTTTTTGTTTTCCATGCTACGAACCCCTTCAAGTCTCCGGTCTGACTTTTCTACAACGGTCAGAAAATGGTTCGTGGAGGGGGATGCCTATAAAAAGGGACCCTTATCTTCTTCCTCCAGTTATTCGATCTGCTCAAGAACACCAACCCCATTAGAGCCACCAAATCTACAAGATCTCTTCATCCAACCATCCAAAGTCATTTATCTTTGGAGAATCGAAGGAGGAGGCCTTGATTTACATCTTCACCAAGAGAGATCTTCATTTCCCCCTCATTTACTTGAGGGCCCCCAAGCTCTAGTGTTTCATTGGAAACCCTAACTTTGATTTGGTTCTTACAAGCTTGTCTTTGATTTGTCTTGACAGCTTGCTTGTATTTGGGAGCCTCCAATTCAGTTGTGGAAGCGTGCCCCAAACTTGTTGTAAAGGTGCAGGCTTCCACCTCGAAGGTTTCCGATATAGTGGAAGGTGAATCGAGCCTGTTGGGGTGAGGTTCATTGGAGAACAAGGGAGGCCTCTCGTGGCGTTGGTGGTTTGAAACCACCCCCTCTCCAAACGTAGACGTACTTCCCCTCAAAAGGAAGGAACTACGGGAAACAAATCCTTGTGTCTCCGCGTCCACTCCTTTGGTTACTTCTATCCTTTACCGCACTTTACTTACTTGTTCTTGCTTAGTGTTGTGCTAGATTGTGCTTGGTTGACATATAGGTAAATTCACCATAGTTGCATATTCTAGAGAATTTACCTTTCTTGTCAAACTCTAACTTGAAAAAGAATAAAATTTGAAGTAGCACCTATTCACCCCCCCCTCTAGGTGCCCATACGATCCTTTCAATTGGTATCAGAGCCTCGGCTCTTTATTTGGGCTTTACCGCCTAAGAGAATATGGGTAGCAATGAAGGGGATGGTGGTAGTGAGCCGACCCCGGTGACCATGGAAGATCTCAAAAACTTGGAAACAAAATTGAGCTCTTCCTTGGTCAACGAAGTCAAGAATATGCCTGAGCAACTTCTTAAAGACAAAGAGGGCTCATCACCCCCATCTCCTCAAGAGGATCAACCATCCATTTTACCTAAAGGGAATACGTCAGTATCCACCGAGGGTATGGTGGTGGGGGGTAAACTAGACAACGTTAATTCCTCCACACACAATGATGGTGGGAAGGGTGAGCACCGTGACTCATGGTACACTCCCGACCCTCCTATCCCTCACCCTCATGTGTACAATAGGGGTTACCCACCTAAGCTTGAAGAGTCGGCTACTTTTTCTCAATGGCAATCATTAATGAGAACTCATGTGCGTAGCTCTTGCATTGAACTATGGAACATCATCGAGCGTGGACTCTTTATTGGGGATCCAAACAACTTGACAAGAAGAGAGATTGTCAATAGTCAACTCAATGCCACTGCTTTGCATATGATTCAACAAGGTTTGGGGACAAAGGATTATCCACACATTGAGCACTTTAGCATTGCCAAGGAAGCTTGGGATGCTCTCACTGTGTTGTTTGTTGGAAATGAGAGTATGAGGAGGAACCTATATGATGCTCTCACTGTGTTGTTTGATGTGGTGAATTTGGTTCGTGTGATCACTAAAACAATGTGAGGGATATTGTTTTGAGTGGGAGTTCAACAGCAATATGATTAAAAGTTGAACACTATTTATCATAAATTAAATCAAAGTGTATTTGCATAGTTGGTGTAGTCATTGGCATTCGTTTACCACCTTGCGCTTAGTTTTAGTTGAGATGATAGAACTATAGAATTCTGGTTAGTTACTTTACGAACTGGTATCGTATTGTTTTGAAGTGTTAATCTAAAATTTTAAAAGTCCTATTGCAAACTTTCAGTATGTTCCGGTTACTCCATGAAGTTTAATAATTGGTATTAAATCAAGAGTGAAAATTCCAAGTGTTAGTGTATGAGTATCATTTTGTCCCCATGATTCTTGATATTCAAAGGATTGTCTTAATATCAAGGTTATCTAGGATCTGAAAGAGTTGTTTCAGAAACCATGATGTGTGGAAGATATTGTGATATCTGAAACAAAGTTTTGGTTGCAACATGATAGAGTATAATATGGCAAAATTCATGTTCTCATATTTGATGAGAATTTGCAAAAGGTTGGAGACACTAGTTGTCCTAAACCTCCAAAAAGTTTTGGAGAGCAACATTATGCTCGCGATTCACCGTTATAAGCTAAAGTAGCTTGATCATGGATAATTCCATGATAAAGGTGAATATTTGATGTAGGTAAAATGTTTACTACACCAAGAGATTACTAAAGAAAGGAATTTGAAAGAACACCAAACATTTGATGATGGTAATCTACTTCAAAGTGCAAGTCCAAAGACATTGGTATTTTACTATACATGCTTTGGACTATGTGTCATGTATATGGCTCCGCTATTGATGTTGATAGATTCTCATAAGTATATGGCAGAAAAGAAAAGACTAGAATTGTTCAGCTTAAGTATATAGATGATATACATGTTATGGATATATTCTTTGCTTATTAAACAATGTGGTTCTTAAGTATTTGATACTGAATTTGTTGGTATGAATCGTCATACGAAACAATTGAATTCATGAACTACAATGGCCTAAGTAACTAGAAAAAGAATATGTGATGATGTTCATCGAGAACAAATAAAGGGTTATCGTGTTGCTCGTTAAACATCAAAGCTTGCCTTCAAGATTTTGTTTTATCAGGCATTATGAGAACAAAAGGGTTGTTCAAATAATTGTCGTAATCCATAAAAGATGGATGATTCACAAATCTCATTGGAGAAATCACATCCATAAAACTAGTGCTAAAAATGTCGAAAGACAAATTGATTGAAAGATCACTTATGAAGTGACATCGCCATTTAAATTATATTGGAAAGAAAACATGAAGAAACTCCATGTGGATGGAATTTTGGAGTCCTTTTGATTTTTAATCAAATGAAGCTTGTGAAACTTTCCTAGAGATAATTACAACTTTGTTCATAGGCCAAAAGGGAACGAATGACTAGCTTATTGGAACTTGTACATATTGTTGTATGAAGTCCATTATGTGTAGTCAAGAGCGATGGATTTCAACTTCATATGCTTCCTCCGAAAATTTGAGTGAATATATGAATATTTACTTAATAAGGATGAAGTATGAAACATTTGAAAAGTTCAAAGATTTTCAAGATGAAGTGCAAAATCATTGTAACAAGAATATAAATAGTTTATGATAAGATCATAAAGGAAGATATTTGAGTTACGAGTTTAGCATAATACCTAAGATTTAAGGAATCGTTCCGTGGATTTGCATTTCCCAAAACACCATAAGAGTATGGAGCGTTCAAGATATGTAATTAAACCTTGTTTGACATGGTAAGATCAAAGGTGTAATTCATAAAACTGTCATTATATTTTAAAGATTAAAAGCTTTAGAGACTACCGTTTTTTCCACTGAAAAGAGCTCCATTATAATCCGTTGAATTGACACCATATAAAGTTATGGTTTGGGATAAAACCCAAGTTGTCCTTTCTTAAACATTGGTATGCTATGCATAAGAAAGATGTTTGCAACCAAAGTCGGATGAACCTATCTTTGTATGTTATTTCGAATAACTTTTCCTCCATAACATCGGAGACAAAAATGTTTGTCACTTAGAACGTCAAGTTTCTTTAAGAAGGAATTTTGCGTGAAAAGTTAAGTGGGAGGACAATAGAACTTTGATAAGGTTAAAAGAACCTTAGCTATATGTGCAGAGTTGCGCAGCGCTGAAAAGTGTTCTGGAGGCAGCAACAATGCTCATGGCTCACGTGCCTCAAAGGTTGTGGTTACGGAGATCTAAGTTCCTATTAAAACAAATAGGTCGGGTAAACAATCAAATACCAAGATTTGAGAGTTAAATCATTATTTGACAATAATGATCCGACTACATGCAAAGAAGCGATGATGGGCCCTGACTCCGTCAAATGGCTTGAAGCCATAAAATCCGTGATAGTTCCATATACGAGAGATCAAGCTTTGAACTTGAAAGACCCTCTGGAAAGGTACACGACCTTACAGTCGTATTTGGATCTATAAAGAAATAGACATGGATGTTTCACATCTATGAAATTATCGACATGTCGGGAAAGAGTTCACGATAATGTTCAAAGAGTTGACTATGACAAGATCTGATCTTTCATTAAGCGATATTTAGTCTAGACAGATTAATGTAGCAACTATGACATATAATTTTGTTATGTGTTGAATAAACAAAACAAGTTCTTCTAAAAGAATGGTTACCAAGGACGTGTGCATGACACGGTCCAAAGGGTTTTGTTAATTCAAAGGATGCTAAAAGCATATGCAAACTTCGATAGTTCAAGTAAGCATCGCGGAGTTGGATTCTTCACCATGATGAAACTGTTAAAAGAGTTTAATTTCATCAGAGACGATGAAGATGCTTGCATTTGCAAGAAATTAAGTGGGAGCGCTAAGACATGTTTCTAATACATTATGTGGAAGACATATTGTTGATTGGAAATAATGTATCTTTTATTAACACAGGATAAGAATTTCATCTCGATGAAAGAATTAGGAAAAACCCAAATATTTGGCATCAATAGACGCTAATATGGTTGTGCCGAAAGTACATAGATGATATATTGAATGAGTCCAATATAGAAACTACAAGAAAGGTTCTTGTCGCACAGAAAGGATTGAATGAGTTCAATATTGATGATATATTCTAGTGTATTGACACTTGATAAGTGAAACAAAGATTCAAGTATAGATTGATACTTGATGTATGAAATCACAAAGAGTATTTATATCAATCATGCTGTGATATGTACAAATCCAAATATGTCCTATGCTCTAAATAATGTGAGCATATACCATAATGATTCATAAGATGATCATTGGACGATAGTAAGGACGTTCTTATGATATTTTGGAAGAACTAAGAATATATAGTTTTGTAGAAGTGACAAATAGATGGTTAGTTCATTGTAAAAGTACTACATTGATACTAGTTTTGTCACGAAGTACAAATTAAGTTTATCTCAATCTAAACTAAGGGTGGCACAATGTGATGGAAAGTAAGTTCCATAATGGATTTGGATGAGTTCCAAAGTTAAGACATTGTGACAGATACTACAACAAAAGGGCTAAGTATATAACTCCTATTATAGCAGCAAAAGAGGGTATTTGTGTCAAGTAGTTTGTTATCAAACTAGGTGTAGTTCACAGCAGGGATAATGCTATGGAGATATATTGTACGACAATATTATCAACATGTTTTAACCCCAAAGAACTAAAGGTCACACCAAAGGACCAAATTTGTACAAAGCCATCTCATTAGAGAATGAGTGATGCGTAGAGACTCAAAGACATGCAATTACACAAGGACTTGGAAGTGTCAGATCCGGAGATCAGTTGACCACTAGCAATCGTGTACATATGACACCAGAAAGCCATAGGTGTTGAATACACAAAGGTTTGAAACTAGATTATTGACTCTAGTGCAAGTGGGAGACTGTTGGAGATATGCCCAAGAGGCAATAATAAAGTGGTTATTATCATATCTTCATGCTTATGATAAATGTTTACATACCATGCTATAATTGTATTAACAGGAAACATTAATACTTGTGTGATTTGTAAACATAAAAGAGTCCCTACGAAAGCCTCTTGTTAAACTAGCTAGTACTCAATACTATACTGTACTACTAATTAGTTAAACTATGTGCAGACTGTTTATTTATTTATTTTCGTGAAAGAAACTTAAAATATTGCTTGGTTTTAGTGCAAGGGCGGGTGAGAGTCGATGATGCGGCCCGGATGACCCCATTGAGTCCGGCTCCGACGGCTGTTGTTGTTGTTGTGCTGCTGTGTTTATTCAGGTCTGGTAAAGTCCTCGAGATGAGTAGTGAAATTGTGTCCGAGATGGGAACTTGTAGTAATGTTGTTTTGGTTGGTTAATATATGATCATGGTTTCCTGATCATGAACATAGAGATGTTATTAACAACAGGGTCATATCATTAGGAGAATGATGTGATGGACATACTCCTATAGTTAAGCGTAGCATAAAGATCAAGTCATTTAATATAGTTCATTTGCTATAAGCTTTATGATACATAGTAACCTAATTTCTTCGACCACGAGATCATGCTTATCACCATCACCGGAAGTATGCTTTGATGACATCAAACACCACACCGTAACTGGGTGGCTATAAAGATGTCATTGAGTGTTCGGAAAGTATGGGTTGAGACACATGGATCAAGAGTGGTATTTGTCCATCCATATGACGGATAGATATACTCTGGGCCCTCTCGGTGGAATGTCATCCAATTAGCTTGCAACATGTGACTGGCTCACAAGGGATCACATATCACGGGAACAAGAAAAGAGTACTTATCGGTAACGAGGTTGAACTAGGTATGCAGAGATACCGACGATCAAAACCTCGGATAAGTAAACTATCGTGAGACAAAGGGAAATTGGTATCGTATGTAAGTGGTTCATTCGATCGCAAAGTAATCGTAGAAATATGTGGGAGCCATATGAATTTCCAGATTCCTCTATTGGTTATTGTTCGGAGAAGTGTCTCGATCATGTCCGCATAATTCACAAACCGTAGGGAGACACACTTAAGGATTCAATGTTGTTGAGTAGTTATGGAATGATGAGTAAGAGACCGAATGTTGTTCGGAGTCTCGGATGGGATCCGGGATATCACGAGGAGATTCGGAATGGTCCAGAGAATAAGATTCATATAAGGAACGTCCTGTTTTGGGGTTGGAGAATGGTTCCGGTGTTTTTATCGGGAATGTTCTAGAAGGTTCCGGAAGGTCCGGCACTCCGGAGGGGAAGGGTACATGAATGTGTCATGACAATATGGAATGGTTGCATCATGTACTAGGTCACTTGGCTGGACACTTGGAAGAAAGAAATCAAACTCTAGTTTGAAAGTAAAAAGGCCAGTTTGAAAAAGTCAAACTGGGACAATGATTTCCAAGTGGGAGAAGAGAAGGAAACCAGGGAAGAGAAGGTTTCCCTTCTCTCCTCCAAACCGCCGGCCAGCAAGGGAGTTGGGGGAGGACTCCGCTAGCCCTAGCCGCCCCTCCCACCTATAAAAGAAAGGGAGGGGGCGCCCCTTCTCCCTACACCTTGTCCCTTAGCCGGCGCCCCTCTAAACCCTAGGCCAGCTGCCGCCCGCCCTTCTAGATGCGGCTGCCCTAGATCTCTTCTAAACCGCCGTCTAGCTAAACCCTAGCTGCTGGTTGCTCTAAATCCCTTGGTGCCCTCTATTCCGTAGATCGCCAAGGCCCTCTCTTACTCCCCCATACTCGCTCCGGCTTAAGGCGAAGCCCTACGAGATCTCCCCTCTACTTCCGGTACCACGCCGTCGTGCTGCCGGAATCGCGAGGAGAGTGCTACAACCTCCGTTGCCTGCTGGAACAAGGGAGAGGAAGGTTTTCGTCGAGTACCGAACGTGTGACCGACTGCGGGAGCGCTGCCGGAACGCAGCGCCGGAAGGATCGTCCACGCGATCTTGAGATCGGGAAGAGTACGACTACATCACCCACGAGAATCCGCTCTCGTTAAACACTTTGGAATCTTCGAGGGTGAGTTATTCCATCAACTCGTTGCTACAATCTAGTAGATAGATCTTGGCTTGTTTGTTTGTATGCGATAGAATTTTTTTGTTTTCCATGCTACGAAACCCTACAAGTATGTGGCAGCTGCTAGTGCTTGCACCCAATTGCTATGGATGAGGCAAACTTTAAAGGAATACGGTGTCCATTGTGACAAAGTGCCTCTTCTATGTGACAATGAAAGTTCCATCAAGATTGCCTACAACCCGGTGGATCACACAAGGACAAAGCATATTTAGATTCGCCATCACTTCATTAGAGATCATGTTGCTCGAGGTGATATTGATCTATCATATGTGTCAACCAAAGATCAACTTGCCGATATCTTCACAAAGCCACTTGATGAAGCAAGGTTTTGCTACTTGAGGAATGAACTAAATGTCGTAGATTCAAGGAGCTTGACTTGATTTTCTTGCACTCTCACCTATGTTTCATCTCATATTTGGTTTAGGTGCAGGCATGGATATAGGGGGAGTGCGGTCCTAATTGATTGGACCATCCCTCCCCCCATTATGCCTAAAGCAATCAAAATCATTCCTCTTAATATCATTCAGTGATATGTGAGCTTAATGATGAGTTTTGGTAATGGACCCAAGATATATCTTCGTGGTGCCAAGCCAAGTATACTCAAATATGGTGGCCTAGGCCACCGCCCTCTCTCATTTGAGAGGTTGGCACTTACTCATGTTTGTAATTTGCTTGCTTTTTGTCTCTTGGAGCTTTTCTGATTATTTTCAAACTTCTATGGCTCTTGTTGGTTCTTCATAGTTTGATGTCTCAACCCAAGCCCTATCCCTATCTTAAAAGACGATCTATCTCTCATATATGTCCCCAAACACTTTTCCTGGAACTTTTGGTCGAGGAGGACCGGAGTCTCCGGTGTACATACACCGGAGTCTCCGGTGTAGGCAGGAGTCTCCGGTGTAGACCGGAGTCTTCGGTCCGGACGGTTTCTATCACTTAAAGAAGGGGCACGGGGTGAACTGGTACAACACTTCCTCATTCTTCACCCCGTCCCCTACCTCCAAACCCGTCGCCTCCTCTTCCAAAAATCCTCCCCGGAGGTCAAGAAGCCCCCGGGATCCGCCGTGCCACCGGCCAACCTCCCCCTCCCCTCCATTGGGTCATTCCCACCGGAGGAATTGATCCCATGGACAGATCTAGTACCTCTCCTCTATTTTTCTCTCCTAGGGTTCATCTCTAGATGTGTTTTTAAGGAATGTTGCTGATTTGTCCATTGGAATCACTTGTTTGCGAGCACTCTAGTACTTTAGCCTTGTTGCATGCCCGATCTACTAGATTCACCCTCATCAGCATCTTCCCATCTCATACCCGAGCCTCCTGATTGGAGATTCCGGACTTAGGTCCGGAGACTCCGGTCCAGGCCGGAGACTTCGGTCCCCAGGACCGGAGACTTCTGTCTGAGCCGGAGACTCCGGTATAAGGTGCGGACACTCCGGTGTTGGGTGAATCAAAATGGTCTAGAAATGCATCAAAGCTCTTGTACTGCATCTTTGGGACATATATACTCATCTCCATGCTATCTCCCTCACTGCTGTTCATAGGTGATGGTTCTAGTCGTCCTCATCGTACCAAGGCCAAGTCCCAAAGGGGCAATCCTGCTATGATGAAGCTTAGGGTTAGTTCATCGTGCCTCCGTCCAACTGGAAACAGCGGGCATGTGATGCAGCTTACATGAAGAGGGATCAGGAGAGGGCTGAACGGGAGGACCGTGCCAAGAGGGCCAAGTATGACAACCTGCAGTCCTTAGCCAAAATGTCTAAAGAGGAGTACCGTGAGCTGAGGAAGACAAATTTCTATGCGCTGCCTCGTACTAGTGAGGATCCTTGTTACTGGAGGAAAGAACAAGCTATGTTCATGAAGGATGTGTATGGTGTACTCACCAGATCACCTGTCTGCCCCCAGAAGTTCATGAGTGTTGAGCAAATGCGCCAGAGCCCTTACTTCAATGATGCCCTGTGGATATGTGAGAAGCTGGGTCTCTACAACTTGATGGAGCTGCGCGAAGACTACAGTGTCCACCTTGTCCAGCAGTTTTATGCCACAGTTGTGTTTGGGTCTAATCTTGACTGGACCATGGTGTGGATGACTGGCACTACTCGCTGCACATCTACATTTCATGACTTTGCCAATGTCATATTTGAGACCTTCCATGGAGTATCCACTCCTGTGGGACTACGCATGCACTCAGCTGCTTTGGGTGAGAACAAGTTGAAGCTGGCACCTCTGTATGATGAAGGTGTTGTGGGGGATTCCAAGGGACTCAAGACCCTCTACAACCTTATGCTGAGGATCTTCCGTCACACTATTGCTCCAAGTGCTGGCAATGATTATGCTATTAGGGGTGGGCTTGTCAACCTCCTGTACCATACTCATCGGACCTTCAATGCTGGACCTGAGGCTGAGGCTGCACCTATTGATGTGATGGACTTCATTTTCGAGGAGATGTTCCATGCCATTCTTTACAAGAAATCTCCTCCATATGCACCCTTGGTGATGAGGCTCATCAACTCCCAGGAGCATGATTCTCCACTTGGCATACCACCACACCTCACTGAGCACACTCTGGTTTCTCTGCAGCAGAAGGGGCGCATGGGGCCTGCTCCAAGGCGTCGCTATGGGGATGATGATGAGGAGATTGAGACAGAGAGGGCTCCCTCCCCACCTAGAGTTTGGAGGAAGAATGCCTCCAATGCCCCCTTGCCTACTATGACTCGAGACTATGTGCATGAGAGGGTCAAGAAGGCCAGCTTTTGGGAGAGGACCCTTTGTTGCATGAATGTCGACATACGCAAGCAGCAGCATGCATCCTACCAAAGCAACCGCCGCATTAAGAAGCTTCTCAAAGAGATCAAGGAACAGGGTGCCGAGGAAGGTGAGGATGACTACAATGATGAGCATGGGGCTCAACAGTCCACAAAGTCTAATCATACCCTCTCTTTTGGGGCATGGAATGCCCAACAGGATAGTCTGGTGGACCGGCAGACGTTTGCTGATGTCACCTCAGGGTTTGGATACCAGGGTACTTCCTCTTCTCGCCCTCACGGCAAAGGGCCTGCTGTCCCTGAAGACGATGATGATGGTGACCAGGAGGAGGATGAGGATACCGAGGATGACGAGGATGACGAGGATGACGATGACTAGTGAGTTGTTGGGGTGCTAGTGTAGGTCTTTTCCCTTTTTCGGCGTTTCGATGCCAAAGGGGGAGAAGATATTCTCATAGGTTTGCATGGGATTTGGGATTTGCGACTATCTGCCTTTATTTTCCTTTTATTTGGATATTCAAACTTGAACTTTATGTGTGTTATCTGCTGTTCTTATGTGTGTCTATGACTATGTGCCTGTGTGCACCACCTGTTGTAACTCATGTGAGATCTATGTGTTCTATCGTTGATATTATCTTCCTTACATGATTTACTTCATTATCTTGCTGCACATAGTCAGGGGGAGTCACATTTATATGTTATTCCATGCAAATCACTTGTTGTCATCGAACACCAAAAAGGGGGAGATTGAAAGGGCATTTTTTGTCATAATCACTTTTGGTGTTCGTTAACAACAAGTAGATCATTTTACAGTTTGTTATTGTCCACAGGTTGGTATTATCATAGATAAACAACACCCTCACTCTTGGGAAAAGACCACATTTATATGCCACTATTCTAGAAACTCCAGACCGGAGTCTCCGGTCTTCCAAGACCGGAGTCTCCGGTGTGGTCTGGAGTTTCTGGTTCTGGCTCCGGTGGTGCCTCCCAGGATCTGGTTGGGACATTCTGACTAGGGGTCCGGAGGCTACACCGGAGGTTACTCCGGAGTCTCCGGACTTTGTTCAGTCCGGAGTCTCCGGTGTTGGAAGACCGGAGTCTCCGGTGTTGCTAGGGGAGAATCGGTCTGGGTCAGTCAGAAGGGCAGTCCGGAGGCTGGTCCAGAGATTGGCCGGAGTCTCCGGTGTAGACCGGAGTCTCTGGTCTACAGACCGGAGTCTCCGGTCTGACTTTTCTACAATGGTCAGAAAACGGTTCGTGGAGGGGGATGCCTATAAAAAGGGACCCTTATCTTCTTCCTCCAGTTGCTCGAGCTGCTCAAGAACACCAACCCCATTAGAGCCACAAAATCTACAAGATCTCTTCATCCAACCATCCAAAGTCATTGATCTTTGCAGAATCGAAGGAGGAGGTCTTGATTTACATCTTCACCAAGAGAGATCTTCATTTCCCCCTCATTCACTTGAGGGCCCCCAAGCTCTAGTGTTTCATTGGAAACCCTAACTTTGATTTGGTTCTTACAAGCTTGTCTTTGATTTGTCTTAACAACTTGCTTGTATTTGGGAGCCTCCAATTCAGTTGTGGATACGTGCCCCAAACTTGTTGTAAAGGTGCCGTCTTCCACCTCGAAAGTTGCCGATATAGTGGAAGGTGAATCGAGCCCGTTGGGGTGAGGTTCATCGGAGAACAAGGGAGGCCTCTCGTGGCGTTGGTGGTTTGAAACCACCCCCTCTCCAAACGTAGACGTACTTCCCCTCAAAAGGAAGGAACTACGGGAAACAAATCCTTGTGTCTCCGTGTCCACTCCTTTGGTTACTTCTATCCTTTACCGCACTTTACTTACATGTTCTTGCTTAGTGTTGTGCTAGATTGTGCTTGGTTGACATATAGATAAATTCACCATATTTGCATATTCTAGAGAATTTACCTTTCTTGTCAAACCCTAACTTGAAAAAGAATAAAATTTGAAGTAGCACCTATTCACACCCCCCCTCTAGGTGCCCATACGATCCTTTCACTTGGACTACAGGTCCATGTAGTAGCTAGATGGTTGTATCTCCTACTTTGTGCTACCATGTTTAGATCTTGTGAGCTCCGTTCATGATCAAGATCATCTATTTTTAATCATGCATGTTGTGTTTGCGGAGATCTGATGGATATTGAGATTACTATGTCTGATTGATTAATGGTTTTGTCTTATTGATTCTATCATGTCTATGTTGTTTGAGATCTTGCATGCTCTCCGTTTCTAGTAGCTATCTTGGCCAAGTAGATGCTAGTGACTCCAAGAGGGAGTATTTATGCTTGATAGTGGGTTCATGCCTCTATTTAATCTAAGGGAAGTGCCAAAAATCTCTAAGGTTGTAGATGTGCTGTTGCTACTAGGGAGAAAACAGCTTACACACTTTGCTTAAATCAATTATCCATTGCTTGCAACTTAATACTGTAGGGGGTTCCGATGATAACCTGAAGGTGCATTACTAGTCATAGATGTAGATGGATGGCAGTCTATGTATCTTGTTGTATTGCCCAATCTGAATCTCATAGGATCATGAATGTCTAGTATTGCATTGTTATGCCTTGCTCAGTCCTATCAATTGCCCTGCTGTAATTTTTTTACCCAGCTTGCCATGTTTGTTTATATTAAGGATAACACCTCTAGTGAACTATGGACCCCGGTCCAATCTTTACCATTGATACATCTTCCACTGTTACTGTTACCTTCCACACCATACAGTTAACCCTTTGTTTTCAGCAAACCGGTGAGATTGACAACCTCACTGTTTATTGGGGCAAGGTCTTGAGTTTGTGTTGTGCAGGTTTCCAAGTTGCTAGCAACACCTTTGAGTCGTTTCCTTCCTCCTACTGGTTCGATAACCTTCGTTGCTTACTGAGGGAAAACTTGCTGCTGTGCTCATCACACCTTCCTCTTGGGGTCTCCCAACAAAGCTCTGTAATAAATTGAGCCATCATCAAAGACTTTTCTGGCGCCGTTGCCGGGGAGGCTAAGGACGTCTTCACAAGGGGAGTCCTTCACAACCTTTCTCTTTACTTTGTTTTTTTTTGCTTAGTTTCTTTTGTTTGGTTTTGTTTGCCTCTTTTTATCAAAAACTCCAAAAAAAATATTTTAGTTTGGTTTTGCTTTCTCTTATCAAAAACACAAAAAAATTAGTTCCTCCTCTAGTTGATGCTGCTGTTGGCTTTCTCCACTTTTGCCAAAATGAACTCTGCTGAGAACACCAAGTTATGTGACTTCACTAGCACAAACAACAATGATTTCCTGAGTACACCTATTGCTCCACCTGCTCCTAATGCTACCTTTTATGAAATTAAGCCTGCTTTCTTGAATCTTGTGATCATAGAGCAATTTTCTGGTGCTAGTTCTGATGATACTGCTGCGCACCTCAATAAATTTGTTGAACTTTGTGAGATGCAAAAATATAAGGATGTAGATGGTGATATTATTAAGCTCAAATTGTTTCCTTTCTCCTTGAGAGGAAAAGCTAAAGAATGGTTGCTATCATTGCCTAGAAATAGTATTGATTCTTGGATTAAGTGCAAAGATGCTTTTATTGGAAAATACTATCCTCCTGCTAAGATTATATCTATGAGAAGTGAAATAATGAAATTTAAACAACTTGATAATGGACATGTTTCTCAAGCTTGGGAAAGAATGAAATCTTTGGTTAAGAATTGCCCCGCTCATGGAATTACTGCTTGGATGATTATCCAGACTTTTTATGCAGGTTTGAACTTCTCTTCAAGAAACCTGTTGGATTTAGCTGCTGGAGGTACCTTTATGATCATTACATTGGGTGCTGCAACAAAGCTCCTTGATAATATGATGGTTAATTATTCTGAATGGCACACTGAGAGAGCTCCACATGGTAGAATTACCACATATGGGAGATAAAGTATCATTAGAGGAAATTTTCCTCCCTAAAGCTGGGGAACTAAAAGGACCTTTTTTATAAAAACTAGCTTCCACAAGTTTAGACGTTTCCATAGCATTAGGAACAATGGTGTTCAAAAAATCCATACTAATAACATTGTTGTTAGCATGCAAATAAAGTTCTATAGGTTTTTTAATTTTCTCTTCAAACACTTCATGTTCTAACTCAAGATAAATACTATAAAGCTCTGTAATTTTGTTGTTGTTTTCCATTAAGCATAACTAGTGAAAACAACAAACAAAAAGACAAAATTGCAGAATCTAAAGGAAATAACTTTGAGCACTCACACCGGAGGATGTGAGTACCTTTTACCTTACCTACCCGACAACGTTGCCAGAAAAGAGCTTGATGTCTACGCACTTCTATTCTTGTAGACAGTTGTTGGGCCTCCAAGTGCAGAGGTTTGTAGAACAGCAGCAAGTTTCCCTTAAGTGGATCACCCAAGGTTTATCGAACTCAGGGAGGAAGTGGTCAAAGGTATCCCTCTCAAGCAATCTTGCAATCAAGATACAAGAAGTCTCTTGTGTCCCCAACACACCCAATACACTTGTCAGGTGTATAGGTGCACTAGTTTAGCGAAGAGATAGTGAAATACAAGTGGTATGGATGATTATAAGACAACAAAGCCAGAAAAGAGCTTGACGGGAGGAAAAGGTTGAAACGGTCCTGTAGTTCCCCATGACGGCACCCGAAAAGACTCTGATAGCGTGGAAGAGACTAAAGGCAAGCAAACAAAGATGGCAACAAGCAAACATGCAACAGATCTAGTTGTAAACGGTGTTTCAATGCTTAGAAATAAGGCCTAGGGATCATACTTTCACTAGTGAACACTCTCTCATATAAATATATTCTCTTCATGATACTACTCTTAAATACTCTCCGGTTGGTGAACTCTAATCCATTGTAGGGCTATAACAGCACTCCTTAAAGTCCGCCTTCCCCAATCTATATAACCCCACACTCTCACCTTGAGCACTAGATGGTTCCAACAAACACCACAATTTCACAGAGACAACCAACTCAAAATATACTCATGATAAGGATTTATGAACTCTATCCTAAGTGCCACCACGGTATGCATGATGTCACTTTCAGACACGTGGGGAGAGCCGGAGATCTATTGAAGCACTCGAGTATTTATGCAGACTCTTGCCTAAGTGCCACCACGGCTACAAGGAATGTGTTATTCTATGACCTTATCATAGTGACCGTGTTCAAAATCGTCATAGAGTTATGACGATTTCGCACCAGATGGTCAAAAGCCGTTCGGAAGGTTCAAAACCTTAAAAAATTATGACGATTTTGCTCAGGATCGTCATATTTTCATTAGCTCAAATCGTCATAATCTGACGAATATAGCCTACGATGTTATTTGAACCTCACTATGACGATTTAAAATCGTCATGAGGTCCAAATTAAGATAGGTTAAAATTGATAGTTGGCCACGTCAGCAATTACGCCTTTGTGTTGTGTCTATGTGTCAGTTTTTTACTACGTGTAATATCCGTGTGTTAATATCTATTTGTCTATGTGTGACTACGTGTAATATCCGTTTGTTTAAATCTGCTTACATGGCGCTGCTTACGTGTCATATATGTTAAACTCTAACAAAGATGAGTTATTTGAAAAAAAGGGCCACAATGGGACTTGAACTTGCGACCTCCCAACCAAACCCAGCGACCCATACCACTACACCAACCAATATGTTAAACTCTAACACATATACGTTAAACTCTAACAGGCAAGAATTATTTGCAAAAAAATTCCACCCGGGGACTTGAACCCGCGACCTCCCAACAAAACCCAACGACCCATACCACTACACCAACCAATCTTTCTTGTCATAATATTACAACCACCCATTATATCTATTGAATTGTTGCGCCTGGGCTGATTTCTCTGCCACGATGGGCCTCAGTGGGACGGGAGTGGGCTGCGATGGGCCTCTGTGAGGGAGTGGAAAGCGGCAGATTAGGGCCCGGCCAGCTTTCCTTGTTCAGTTTTTTTTGTTTTCTTAATTCTTTTGTAGATTTTTCATAATAGGTCTAAAATAATTGTTTTTTGTTTCTAATTTTTTATAAAATTCAGTAGAACATCTTAGGGTATTAACTAAAATTACTTTGATTACTTAAAAAATAGTGGATTTACTAATCCTACATTAGTCCATAGTAGGCACAATATCATAATTCAAAATATGAGTTTGAAACTTGGGAGTGACTATTCTCGTCTAGGGGTTGACTCGTACTAAAAACTTTCGGTGGATCTCTGAAGAAACACCATATTGCGAGTCTAAAAATGATTTTTTCAAAAAATCATGGGCATCCTATAATGTACCTGTAGTTCAAATCGGACTCACTTCCTACCGATTCGGTAGGAATTTGTCTTTTTCACCGAGGTTGGGCGGAAAGGTTTGAGATACCCCTACCGGGACATTGTCCATGTATGATGGTCTAGTATTTTTGAAAAATGGGGTGGTAGCATCGTGCAACTTTCATTTGGTGGTTGCTGCACAAAACACCCCATTTTTTGCACTCGGAAAATAGAAAATGGATTTTCCGTGTGTCAAAAAAGAAAACTTTCTCCTGCAACATTGTTCGCCATACCAGGATGCACAAGCATGCACAATATGGGCACATTATCACAAACTATGCCGTGATTATGGCCATAACACTGGTCGTTAGGCCCAAAAGTCATGAAACCTCAGACATGATAGGTCATTTGTGAGAAGGTTTTTTTGAGAGGCGATCAATTTACCAATTTTGGTATTTTTCCTTGAAATTATGTCACATAATAAGACACCACGTGAAGGATTTGCGTTGATCGAACCGTTTTTTATTTTTTTATGCCCGTTTTAAACTATGGTCAAAACGGCGGGCATGAAGGTTCTTAGCTCAGGGCCGAGCCTCGCTAAAATTGCATTGGATCTCTAAAGAAATAGCATATTGCGAGTCTAAAACACATTTTTTCAAAAAATAATGGGCATCGGATCATGTACCTGTAGTTCAAATCGGACCCACTTCCTACCGAATCGGCAGGAATTTGTCTTTTTTGCCAGGGGTGTACGGAAAGGTTTGAGATATCCCGGTTGGGACATTGTCCATGTAAGGTGGTCTAATAGTTTTACAAAATGTGGTGGTACCATTCTAAAACTGTCATTTGGTGGTTGCTTCACAAAACGCCCCGTTTTTTGCGCTCGTAAAACGGAAAATGGATTTTTCGTGTGTCGAAAAGGAAAACTTTCTCCTGCAACATTGTTCCCCATGCCATGATACATATGTGTGCACAATATGGGCACATTATCACAAACTATGCCCTGATTCTAGCCATAACATTGGTCATTTGCCCCGAAAGCCACGAAACCTCGAACATGATAGGTCATTTTGTGAAGGGTTTTTTGAGACATACTCAATTTACCAAGTTTGGTATTTTTCCTTGCAATTATGTCACATAATAAGACACCGCACGAAGGATTTGCGTTGATCAGACCGTTTTTTATTTTTTTATGCCCGTTTCAAACTATGGTCAAAACGGCGGGCATGAAGGTTCTTAGCTAGGTGCTAAGCCTCGCTAAAATTGCATTGGATCTATCATAAAACAGCATATTGTGAGTCTAAAAATGATTTTTACCAAAAATCATGAGCATCGGATCATGTACCTGTAGTTCAAATCGGACCCACTTCCTACTGATTCGGCAGGAATTTGTCTTTTTTGCCAGGGTTGAACGGAAAGGTTTGAGATACCCCGGTTGGGACATTGTCCATGTAAGGTGGTCTAATATTTTTACAAAATGTGGTGGTACCATTCTAAAACTGTCATTTGGTGGTTGCTTCACAAAACGCCCCTTTTTTGCGCTCGGAAAATGGAAAACAGATTTTTCATGCGTCGAAAAGGAAAAGTTTCTCTTGCAACATTGTTCCCCATGCCATGATACATATGTGTGCAAAATATGGGCACATTGTCACAAACTATGCCCTGATTCTAGCCATAACATTGGTCATTTGCCCCGAAAGCCACGAAACCTCGAACATGATAGGTCATTTTGTGAAGGGTTTTTTGAGACATACTCAATTTACCAAGTTTGGTATTTTTCCTTGCAATTATGTCACATAATAAGACACCGCGCGAAGGATTTGCGTTGATAGGACCGTTTTTTTATTTTTTTTATGCCCGTTTCAAACTATGGTCAAAACGGCGGGCATGAAGGTTCTTAGCTAGGGGATAAGCCTCGCTAAAATTGCATTGGATCTATGATGAAACAGCATATTGTGAGTCTAAAAATGATTTTTACCAAAAATCATGAGCATCGGATCATGTACCTGTAGTTCAAATCGGACCCACTTCCAACTGATTCGGCAGGAATTTGTCTTTTTCGCCAGGGTTGAACGGAAAGGTTTGAGATACCCCGGTTGGGACATTGTCCATGTAAGGTGGTCTAATATTTTTACAAAATGTGGCGGTACCATTCTAAAACTGTCATTTGGTGGTTGCTTCACAAAACGCCCCGTTTTTTGCGCTTGGAAAATGGAAAATGGATTTTTCGTGTGTCGAAAAGGAAAACTTTCTCCTGCAACATTGTTCCCCATGCCATGATACATATGTGTGCACAATATGGGCACATTATCACAAACTATGCCCTGATTCTAGCCATAACATTGGTCATTTGCCCCGGAAGCCATGAAACCTCGAACATGATAGGTCATTTTGTGAAGGGTTTTTTGAGACATACTCAATTTACCAAGTTTGGTATTTTTCCTTGCAATTATGTCACATAATAAGACACCGCGCGAAGGATTTGCGTTGATCGGACCATTTTTTATTTTTTTATGCCCGTTTCAAACTATGGTCAAAACGGCAGGCATGAATGTTCTTAGCTAGGTCGTTTGCAACCAATCAGATCGCAGTAAACAATCTCCCATGGATCCTCCATCTTGGCATGATCGGGTCCGTTCAACGCCCATCCAACGCGTAGTGGATCACCAGAAGAAGCACACCCACGCCCATCCAACGCACGCACGCGACCGACCATACCCTGCCTCCAAAGTCCAAACCCTAGCGCCCTCCTTCGTCCACGCCTCCGCCGCCACTTCCTGCCTGTCCAGCCGCCATTCCTCCCACCTCTCACGCGTATCTATCCCCTCTCCTCGCCTCGCAGTCGTGCTAGGCCGGCCTCCAGATCCCCTAGTGCTCCCAGGAGAGACCGCCGGGCCTCACCAACCCTAGCCCGCACCCGCAGACCGCTCTCTCCACTCCTTTCCTCTCCTCTCACCCAACCGCCGCCTCCACCCCATATCCTCCCCAATCCCCTCCCCAATCCCCCGTAACCCATGAACCCTAGCATCTCCTCCCCAATCCCCACTTTGAATAGCCAGATCTGCTCCCCTACAACCAACGCCTCTTCCCTAGCCACGGGTTACCAACCGAGAGGTGGCGCCGGCGCGGCGGAAAGATGAGGAGAAGCGGGTGGCGATGGAGGCGGCGCGCGGGACCAAGACGCAAAACGAGGTGGCGCGGTTGCGGAGGAAAGCCAAGAAGAAGCGGGCGATGGTGGAGGCGGCGCGCGCTCATCGACGCCGAGAACCTCGCCGCCCATCTCGTCGACGTCTCGGTAAGAAAATAGCCCCCATCCTTCTCCCTGTGCGTGAAATGCATGGTCTAGAGGCCAGATCTCGCGAGTCTTTGTCTGGATCTCGTGAGTTTACTGATGGATCTCGCGGGCTCTGTCCCAATTCCAGTAGAACGTTCGGTTTTACCACGTTTTAGTATTGAGTACACGGATAAGGTTTTCTGCCTTGTCCCTTCCCCTATACTCGCATGTTCTAGGGTTTCTTGGTCTTCTTTGACTGCCGTTGGATGTGATTGGCTGTGAATAAGAGCTATTCTAACCATTCAGGACTCTGTTTTTTAAGGCTGTACCTCAGGCATTCTCCCCTGCATGTATTGGTGCTATTTGTTTGTGTGTAGGTTACGATTGCGATCTAGATGCTATCTCCTTGGTGTTTTTCCATTGGCCCCAGATTATTACTTGCAATAGTCCCTAGATTATTACTTGCACTAGTATTTCTGTTTTTGTATGACACACCTCTACACAACCAAGGTGAAAAGACTTCACCATGCAACGTGGTACTTTTATGACTTCTCTCATAAATCTCTTTCATCTGCAATGATCTTATTTCTACACCTGCGTGAACTATACATCTATTCAAATTTCTACTCTAGTGCACATGACTTATATTTTAAGTACTTGTTGTTTGCGGTTATGCATGTCACATAGAACTAGATTACTTCTCAGTTTATTACTATGTATTTAAATGTTAGCTTAAATTGGAACACCAGACTACCTTTCTAATGCAGTTTCATTGATTCCATGCAAGTAGACTTGAAGATTTTTTTGCTTACTCTTTCCAACCAGTTAATTGGTAAATTAATTATGTTTTGTTAATTGCGGATCTCACAAGTTACCCGACTGAGATGAACAGATCTCTAGCTACTTCTTTAATGATTTGTTTTGTTTGCTCTTACACAGTTGAAGCATGGCATTACAAATCCAACTGTTATTTTTGTGTAGTATTTTCTTTGTTATGCTCATACCTAATTCATTTCAATGATATTAAAATCTGGTATTTGTAATGTAGCACTGTGCAGGGATGGCTTACCACCGCTCCAGGTTCCCCTACGACTTACTAGTACCAGTTGCGATGCGTACTTGCGCAGCCACGGTATGTTATGGCTGGCCAAGAAATAACAGTCCGCCTTTATCTGGTTGCCCACAGCGTGCAAAGTTATACAATATATTTAACATTGTTAGGTTGGACACCCTTTTCTTCTTTTGATATCACACAATATCTTCCTTTACTTCTAAAATTTTGAAGCTCATTGTTCTTGTGTTTTTTGATTCTTTCTTGAAGCTAAAATGTGGGGTGTAGATGCGGAGCAAGGCAGCATTCTGTAGACATTCACGGCCAAACTTGTCTCAACCACAACAATATATGCCACAAGACCAACAACATCCATTGTCATCTTTGCATGCGCAAGTAAGTGACTGTTTTTTCTATTCCTGTAGCCAATTTATCCATGGTACAGTAGTATTGTATTTATTCTCTAACCATACTATGACTCTATGCAAATAGCCTTGGTCCTTAAACTGATTATAATCCAATGCGTACTCATGTCCTAGGCAAACCCTTGTGATCCTCTTTTACTTTGCAAAATTCTGGCACTATTTTTTTCTATACTAACTCTTGTTTTTTTTTACTTTTACTGACCACTAATTTAACACTCAATGCCTTGATTTGATTAATACTTCTAGAATCCTTACTGTCAGTAGTGCTTGTGCTCGTGGTTATTGAAACTTGTCTCAGTAACTTAACTGAATGTAGCACTTCCCAACTTGTCTTTGTAACTTAACTTGTGCTTATTGAAGCTTCTTAGCTTGTGTAACTTAACTGTGTAAGATTATTTGGATTAAATAGGTGATGCAGTTGTATATAATTTGAACTACAATATTTTTAGCTTATTATGTTTATATCTCCAGGGAATGGTTCTAGTGCCTACTAATTGGAGCAATATGAATAGGAAAATTTTGAGTAGGAGTAGGAAACATATTCTTTTCTAAGCAATATACTCCAAGTTAATTTACTCTCTACCATGATGTGAAAGTTTGAGAACACTTGCTTGCTGTCAACATTCGGTTATTGATAGCAGTGTCAATATTTTTGTAATATGTATTGTACATATCAAAGTAGAGTAGACATTGTACTGTCATTGTACCTACAGAGCATGATTTTGTACCACAATAACACTAGCACTTGACAATTATTTTCTACTCTAATTATTATAACTTTAAGTTAGTGCAGCTTCTTGTTAACAGTCCTGGCATGTATTGGTTACTGTATCATGTGTAAAAGTCAGTCAATTCAACAAGTAGAAATTCAAATTATGTAGTCAGTAGTCTGTTGGATTTTGGTACTTGCAAGCTTTTATGGAAATGGACTTACTATAGGTAATATGCTGCTATTTATTTATCCAATTCATATCACTTATGCTAGTTTTTCTGTTTGACAGAAATAAGAAGGTCGAAGGAGGATATTGGAAGTTCTTGGATGTTTTATATCTAGGCCAGCAACAACGGCGCCATAAGTAGTAGGGAGCTCTGCTCCAGGCATTGACAACGAGTAGGGAATTTATCATGTTTACATCTGTTGTATTTGCTGTCTATTTGGTTACTATGTCTCAAATTTGGCTGATGTATTTGCTGTCATGTTTATATCTGTTGTATCAGATATCTATATCTGTGATAGTGTTACTTATTAGCCTCATGGCTGTCATGTTCAAATTCTGGATGATATATTGTGTTGTAGCATCCCAATTGTCTAACAATTGCAATGCTACTAGCCTAGTCTATATAGATGCTACCTTCAAACATATAATTGTTGCATCATCATTATATCATGCTCATGTCATCATGCCACCTCATGCCACCTTGCATTTGAGCATCATATCAAACCCTTTTCCATTTGGTTCTTATCTCATATGCATTATTAATTGTATTTGCCTCTTGATATTGTATTTGGTTCTTGATATATTGTGTAATGCCCAAGTTGAGTTGGGGGCATATCTCTTATTAACTCCACCACCTTTTCTCTGTCACCACCTTATAATTCCACCATCCAACTAAATATGAGCTTGGCTTTATTTGAGTTTATCTCTAGCTCATGTGGGTTGGGATGGATCCAATTCTTTTACCACATGCTCTCATCTTAGTGTCATGTTGTTTTCACATTATTGATACATGAGAGCCACATGGCCACCTTTGCATGCCTTGTGGGTGAAACCCTATTCCTAGCTCCTTTATGTGTTGTCTTGGGGTTATCATCAGGTTGGGATATTTTGTGGGCTTATTAAACATCTAGTGGCATATACACACTAGCAAGTCCCATTGTATTTCAAATATGGTCATCTCCATCTACTTCACATGGGGCATCCTTTTAATTCTTTTACTTGGCCTTATTCCATGTTTGGAATGCATATGAATAAATGCCATGGACATTTATGTTGTTTCCACAAGATAACACCTAGCATTAATGGGTGTGCATGGGCCATGCAACCATAACCCTTGGACTTCTTCTTTTGTTTTGTTTTATTGGTTGGTTGGAGCTTGGTTTTAAATTCAAACTAGGTGCTCCTTGTTTTTGAATCTCTTAAACCATATTTTAAAACTACCTCTTTGGTTTGGCTAAACCAAACCATCTCTAACCCTAATCTCTCTTACCTCTCTCTTTTTCTATCTCTTCCCCTAAGCCTCTCTCCACTCCTTAGCTATCTCTGTTTCATAACAAAATTTGCAAAAACTTCCTTAAAGAGGTATTTCTTAGGTTGTTTAAACCTGCAACAAAACAAAACAAATCCAAACAGTTTTTGTTAAAATAAAAAGAAAAGAGTTAAAGAGAGGAAAAAGAAACCCTTACCTGCAGCCCAGTAGCAGTACCAGCACAGCAGCCCACCCTCGCAGCCTTCCCCCTGTCGCGGCCCACCTCCCGGCCCACTCCCCAGCCGGCCTCCCCAGCCCATACCGCTTCGTCGCCGTCGCCTTTCCCCTGTTCTTCTTCTCCCCGGGCTGACGCCGTTTCTCCCTCCTCTCTCCTCTGCTCTGACGGAGAGGGGCAGGTGGCCGTCTTCCCCCGCCGTCATCCGCGTCGCCATCTCCCCTTCTTATCCACCCCGAGGCGAGTCCCCGAACCCTAGGCCCTCTTCCCCCTAGCTGCCATCCTCGTGCTCCCTTCCCCTTCCCCACCGGACCGCGCCGCCGCCAGACCAAGCGCCACGACGACGTTGCCGCCCGCCGAAGACCGAGCACTCGCCGGGGTGCGTCGCCATGGACCGTGGAGCCTATCCTGCCGCTGGGAGACGCCAAGCACGCCCGGAGTCCCCCTCGACAGAGAGCCGCCAACACCACCGACCCGACCTCTCCGTCCGCTCCGCTCCGACCACCTCCTTCCTCGTTTCCGGTGGAAATCGATCGAGGTGAGCTCCTCCCCCGACCCTCTTCCGTTTCCCCCTTCTGCTTGCCTAGCACCGCCTATTTGTGACCCCCGCCGACGAGCCGCCCCGCCGACGCGCAGGCCCAAGCCGGCGTTCTCCTCTCTGTTCCCTGACGTGCCCCGTCCTGTGCAACACGCCGCCATCGACCCTTCCTTGTGAGATCGGTAGCCAGATCCTCCCTCTGCAAATTTCGTTTTGTCGGGAAGATCTATCTCGCCGCGGATGCGACGCCACCCTCGCCGGAAGATCTCGCCGTCGCCAGTCGTCGACGAGATTCAGAGAGCAGCGTTAGTTCAGTCAGGGCTCGCGTGGTAGTTTTGCGAAAAACCCCTCCCAAGCTTCGGTCGATCACGCCCAGGTCCCTAGCAGCCCAGTGCCCCACCTGTCAGCCGCCCGACTTTTGGCAGAAAACCCCCCCAGCTTTTCGGACCCTCAACCCGCACTCCTTCCCCGCTGCGCAACGTGGCTCACCCGTGGCCCCTCGCTGACCCGTGGGACCTGCTTCACCATCGGGCCCGCATGTCAGCGCCTGGGCTGGCTAAGCCGCGGTAGCAGAGGTTCTTCCTCGCGCGTGTGGCCCCAGTCCGCAGTGGCCCACCAGTCAGCGTCACGGGCTGAGATCCGCTGAGTACCAAAAGTCTGTGTGTTTTCTGTTTTAAATAAAACAATTCCTGAAAATGTTTAAATATGAATTGAATTCTATTTTTAATAACTTTTATTTGGCAAATCCAAATAATACAAATAACATATGTTTTCAAGTCAGAAAAATATAAGGAATTCAAATATGCAATCCAAAATATATTTTGAACATTTAAAATTGCAAGTTGATTTAAATTACAATAAAAATGCCCCTTTGACTTCAATAATTAATAACTTTTGTTTTATAACTCCGAATTTAATAAGTAATATGTCTAAAATGATTAGCTCGACGAGACCTTTCTGTTTATGCATCCCATGTTTTAATTTGAAGCATGCAGCATATAAATATAAAGTATACAGCAACTAATATGAGATTAAAATGGGGCTAAAACTCAATAAAATGATTTATTCTTGTGTTCCACACATCACCCATGCCATGCTACTGCATTGCCATGCAAATTGTGCATCATTCATCATGGCATGATTGTTTGCTTGATGCATTTATTCATATGCTTGTGCACTTTATTTATGTTGGCCCTTGTTTGTTTGGTTCTTCTTCGAATAGACGCTGAGCAGGGGATATATCAAGAGAACCAGGAGCACTACCCAGATCCATCACTTGCTTCAACTGAGCTGCCAGGCAAGCACTACCACATGCTTGCATACATATAGTACCTATTGCCTCTATCTTATTCTTGCATCATTGAGTCGCGATTGCATTAAACTGAATCCCAAGTACTGCATAGCCTTTACTTTTAAACCCCACCGAGGCTTGTTCCCCCATCCCATGAGCCATTACTACAGGAGTTGTTTGGGCCATGCGAGTCGTAGAACAGCATGTGTAGGGTATGTGAGTGTCTAATGGATAACGAGGTACTTAAACAACTTAACCTGAGTAGTAATGGGATAACTAATGAAAGTGGCACCGGTGAGCAATATCTGTTATTTGGTTTTTATGCTCACTTGTGTCCCGTAAGACCCCGAGTACTTGATTCCTGTTCCAAGAATATTCGCGCTATCCACATCCGGGAGGCCTTATGGACCCCCCTGAGCCAGAGCTTGATTCATTCTTATTTCTTGGGGCCACAAACTAGTTTGAGGTTTTATTTACTATCCTGTACTTATGCCATGCTTTACTGCTTTATTTAAATTGTGCGAGGTACTGCACACTGTACTGTTTAGGATCGTGGCCCGATTTCACTGTATCGACAAGCCTAGCCACACTTTCGGGTTCCCAGTCGTTTACAGCCGCCTCCACAACCTTAAGCCCGTTTCGGAGCCGGCCGGCTTCGTTGCGGGATCTACTTAAAGGGGTGGTCCCCTGAAATATTTCTGAATCCTGTAATTGCTTTGTCGTGACTGTCTCGTTGGGTTTTGATTTGGTTTTTCCGAGGCATATCGAGTGTGTGTTGCTATTTGTGCACCCCTGCAGGGTAAAACTTTCTGAAAGCCGTGTCCGCGGTTATGGACGACTTGGAGCACAGTTTCTCGATCATAGACAAGCATAACTAAAGTACCGCTCTTAATTTGACTAGACTAGGTACCTGACTAGTAAATAGTGCAACACTCATGGAATGGATAATAAAACTGCCAACGGATGGGGGTTGTTCGTCCGCTTCCTCGTCGGTAAGCGAGGAGGGGGATGGATCGGTTAAGATTACCTTTATAACTGTTATAACTGTTGTTATTATTTCACGGACATCCGTCTATCTCTGGTTAGGCGGATGGTTAGCGAGTATCTATAGAATTGCTAGGGTTTATCTTTTGCTGCAATTGCGTCACCCCAGGTTGTGTCCCCTTTAGAGGCATAAAGACTTGCTGAGTACCCCTAGGGTCTCACACGATAAATTATTGGTTCAGATGAACAGGTACCCTCGCAAGATGGATACTGGGTGGAAGAGACGGACGATGTGGGCAACGATCATTCGGTGTAGAGATTCCGGGAACGGGGATCCGTGAGATCTGTGGGCGGGATGTGCTTATTTATGGGGCATCTTATGCCGATTTGCTTCTTATCCGTACTCGGATTTTGCCTTCCGCTTCCGCTTGATACTCTGTTGATTGATGTATGAGGAGATATCCTAAACTATTATATCTATCTAGGATATTTGGATCTTGTCGTATGGCGTTGCTATATTTCCTTTCTTTTTAGATGGAATGGCTCTGATGTACTGTTGTATGGTGGCTTGCATACATACTCATTTGTGTATGTAGTTGATCCCTTCGCCTGCCGATTACGCCGCCCGTTCTTGTCCCGATGTTTGGAAATGGTTGGGACGGCCGAAAGGTCTACCTGTGAGTGGCATTTGGGCCCCACCGTACTATTTCAACCATTTCTGATCATCCAGGCTTGTACTAGGAGCGTAATTCACCGAGGTAGTTACAATTGGTATCAGAGCCATCCCGACCTTCAGGGTCTCAGCCAAATGGTCGTTGTCTGTCTAGCAAATATTTTGGTAGTTATGTATACTAGGGAAAAACAAAACGCGAGAGTAGGACTGCTTCCACTTTTCTTCTTACCCACCCACCACCCTTTTCTGGTAAGGAAGTGTAACGTTTTCAATCCTCTTCTTAAAATTCAAACTAGGATTCACGTGTTCTGGGTTTCCGTAATACCATAGAAAGTGTGTGTGTGTGTAATCCTTGTCTATCTGTTGCATCCAGTTTGTTGTCTCTATCTGCCTTTTGGTTATCAACTGTTGGTACATTCCATACTGACAGGCTTTTGAAAACCGGCGTGATATATCTGACTCCTTGTTAACCGGTGCCATCTTCTTAAGGGTGTTCTTCCTTCTAGCAACTCCTCTTTCTGTGCAAGCATCTGTTGCTAATCTCTATCTGCTAAGTGATTTTGCGCATCTATTGGTATTTTAATGCCGAAAAATGCGGAAATTTTTTCTTTGATACATCTGTGTTTCCACACTCCTTTTCAGTCGTGTGTGAAACATTATCTGTCTTCCTTTTATCAGCATGTCCATGCTAACTCATTTTTTTTTGTCACCGGCGCTCAATCCAGAGTTTCCCAAATCACTACGGAGGTCTATCATCTGTTATCATGCTGCCCATCTTTTTCAACTACATATCTGCACATCTTTTTCGTCTCTGATAGCTCATACCATAAGCAAAGCTCTATCATCGTTTCTTATCCTAGATCTCTTTATCTTTGTAACCGGTGATCCAATCGACAATGTGAATCAGGTGACATCTCTTTTTCTTCCGAAGGACCAGATAATCTATTCTTCCAGTGCATCTTTTTCAACACGAACCCGTGCTCTTAATATTGATCTTTCAAAGAGCGTTGAGCTCAGGAAGTGTTTCGAGCTTTTGTTCGTTTCTCTCGCCTCTTGGACTTGATATTCTGGGAATATCTTGTTGATCCATGGTGGTATATGTTGATAATATGCTTGCCTACTCCATATCAATGGAAGGACATGGAAGATCATCTGTGTCTCTTTCTCTCAAGCTTTGAGAACACTGCCTGTGTGCAAAGTCTCAAAGTGAGAACTCTGACTCTTTCAAGACACCTATCTCGGCCACGTCCTTCTGCTAAATAGATCGCTTCAATTCTGGAAGTAGCAAGTCCTTTGTTAATTCAATCCTCCATCTTCAACAAATCCGGAGTTGTTCCTTGTTGGCAAGTTATCATCGTTGTCCCGCCGAAGTTTTCCTCAAGACTGCTAAATCTTTCTCAATCATTTCAAGAAGAACATGGAGTTCTTTCACCTCA
Organism: Avena sativa; assembly: GCA_916181665.1. Lineage (NCBI taxonomy): Eukaryota > Viridiplantae > Streptophyta > Magnoliopsida > Poales > Poaceae > Avena > Avena sativa. The sequence continues at coordinate 384,512,077 of OV702297.1, read as the reverse complement.
GTCTCGTCAAGTAATCTCTTGAAACCCTATCGTTCTATCGTCTATGCTCAATCCACCGGAGGCCATGAAGACTTTTCAGATCTTTCGTAATCCTTTTGTTCAAGCGGTGCTATCTTTTTCCTTTATCTGTAGAATCCTGCAGTTCTTCTCCGTGATCTCCCTTCATATCTTTTCCGGTGGCTGGTTCCTTATGATATGACGACAACATCATCACCCTTATCTATCTTGGATCCGGGAATCGCTTGCATCAATCTTTGTTTTCTTACGGAGTTCCATGACCTCTTCTTATCAATACCTTCAATCTGTTTCGGTAGTTGGATTGCATGGTTTTCTTATTCATGTGCGGAGTAATGCTTCGAGTGCGGGATGGAGTAGCTACCATACCACTACTCTTATCATTCGCTCTTGTATAATGAATAGGTGAATTAATGTGATTTCACTCATTCCACGGAAGTTAGAAGTGGCCTTTATCCCTTGATACTTTTACTTCCGTCCTTGTTGTTCCGGAGTGCTCCCTCGAAGAAAGTAATCCATAATCTCTTGTTGGTGATCTCACCCTTTCTACATGGAGCCAAATCTTCAATTATCTGGTGGAAACAAACGCAAACTCTTTTCTATCCTCGCCTTGTTACCGGTGCTCTACATCCCCAAACAAGATGGAAGCAAGCTATATCTCTCTTTGTTTCATCAATTCTTTTCGGTGGTAAAGCCATTTATGGTTGATGCCATTAATCGCAACCTATTCCACCATGATCTGGCTTCACATCCATATCTGGAAGTCATAACCGCGCACCTCAATTGCGTGATCCTTGGTTCTTACCGGCGCAAGAAGAATCTAATCCGACGATGTCTAACAAAATCTTTCTGTTGATATCAAGGGACTCTATTGTTTGAAGGCAATAGTGTTTCCAAAATTCATTTCAAAAATCCGAGAGAGAATACGATGCTATTGTCATAGTGCTTCAAAACCTCTCCAATCTAGCTCTTTTCTTCCGGCGACACAAAGATCCATCCTCTCGTATCGGTAAATCTTTAATCTTAACGGCGTGTTTCTCTTATTCATGATCCATCATCTTTTCCTTTTCTTTCGCAAGTGGTTCTAGTCTTTTATCTTGTTCTCGAAAACCGGAGCTATGTCCATCCTATCCTTCTTGTCTCACGACAATCCTTCAACTCTTCTAACCCGTTGTTTCTCAGGAAAAACGCAAGACTCGCAACAAGTCTAGCAAGTTTTGCAAGGTGTAGTGGTCGCACCATTCCGCTCTTCATCATCTTGGGAACGTGAGGGTCACCTTCGTTCGGACACCCGCCTATCCTTGTGTTGTTTTCTTTTTCCTAGGAATCTCGGGGCGAGATTCTTGTTTAGTGGGGGAGAGTTGTAGCATCCCAATTGTCTAACAATTGCAATGCTACTAGCCTAGTCTATATAGATGCTACCTTCAAACATATAATTGTTGCATCATCATTATATCATGCTCATGTCATCATGCCACCTCATGCCACCTTGCATTTGAGCATCATATCAAACCCTTTTCCATTTGGTTCTTATCTCATATGCATTATTAATTGTATTTGCCTCTTGATATTGTATTTGGTTCTTGATATATTGTGTAATGCCCAAGTTGAGTTGGGGGCATATCTCTTATTAACTCCACCACCTTTTCTCTGTCACCACCTTATAATTCCACCATCCAACTAAATATGAGCTTGGCTTTATTTGAGTTTATCTCTAGCTCATGTGGGTTGGGATGGATCCAATTCTTTTACCACATGCTCTCATCTTAGTGTCATGTTGTTTTCACATTATTGATACATGAGAGCCACATGGCCACCTTTGCATGCCTTGTGGGTGAAACCCTATTCCTAGCTCCTTTATGTGTTGTCTTGGGGTTATCATCAGGTTGGGATATTTTGTGGGCTTATTAAACATCTAGTGGCATATACACACTAGCAAGTCCCATTGTATTTCAAATATGGTCATCTCCATCTACTTCACATGGGGCATCCTTTTAATTCTTTTACTTGGCCTTATTCCATGTTTGGAATGCATATGAATAAATGCCATGGACATTTATGTTGTTTCCACAAGATAACACCTAGCATTAATGGGTGTGCATGGGCCATGCAACCATAACCCTTGGACTTCTTCTTTTGTTTTGTTTTATTGGTTGGTTGGAGCTTGGTTTTAAATTCAAACTAGGTGCTCCTTGTTTTTGAATCTCTTAAACCATATTTTAAAACTACCTCTTTGGTTTGGCTAAACCAAACCATCTCTAACCCTAATCTCTCTTACCTCTCTCTTTTTCTATCTCTTCCCCTAAGCCTCTCTCCACTCCTTAGCTATCTCTGTTTCATAACAAAATTTGCAAAAACTTCCTTAAAGAGGTATTTCTTAGGTTGTTTAAACCTGCAACAAAACAAAACAAATCCAAACAGTTTTTGTTAAAATAAAAAGAAAAGAGTTAAAGAGAGGAAAAAGAAACCCTTACCTGCAGCCCAGTAGCAGTACCAGCACAGCAGCCCACCCTCGCAGCCTTCCCCCTGTCGCGGCCCACCTCCCGGCCCACTCCCCAGCCGGCCTCCCCAGCCCATACCGCTTCGTCGCCGTCGCCTTTCCCCTGTTCTTCTTCTCCCCGGGCTGACGCCGTTTCTCCCCCCTCTCTCCTCTGCTCTGACGGAGAGGGGCAGGTGGCCGTCTTCCCCCGCCGTCATCCGCGTCGCCATCTCCCCTTCTTATCCACCCCGAGGCGAGTCCCCGAACCCTAGGCCCTCTTCCCCCTAGCTGCCATCCTCGTGCTCCCTTCCCCTTCCCCACCGGACCGCGTCGCCGCCAGACCAAGCGCCGCGATGACGTTGCCGCCCGCCGGAGACCGAGCACTCGCCGGGGTGCGTCGCCATGGACCGTGGAGCCTATCCTGCCGCTGGGAGACGCCAAGCACGCCCGGAGTCCCCCTCGACAGAGAGCCGCCAACACCACCGACCCGACCTCGCCGTCCGCTCCGCTCCGACCACCTCCTTCCTCGTTTCCGGTGGAAATCGATCGAGGTGAGCTCCTCCCCCGACCCTCTTCCGTTTCCCCCTTCTGCTTGCCTAGCACCGCCTATTTGTGACCCCCGCCGACGAGCCGCCCCGCCGACGCGCAGGCCCAAGCCGGCGTTCTCCTCTCTGTTCCCTGACGTGCCCCGTCCTGTGCAACACGCCGCCATCGACCCTTCCTTGTGAGATCGGTAGCCAGATCCTCCCTCTGCAAATTTCGTTTTGTCGGGAAGATCTATCTCGCCGCGGATGCGACGCCACCCTCGCCGGAAGATCTCGCCGTCGCTAGTCGTCGACGAGATTCAGAGAGCAGCGTTAGTTCAGTCAGGGCTCGCGTGGTAGTTTTGCGAAAAAACCCTCCCAAGCTTCGGTCGATCACGCCCAGGTCCCTAGCATCCCAGTGCCCCACCTGTCAGCCGCCCGACTTTTGGCAGAAAACCCCCCCAGCTTTTCGGACCCTCAACCCGCACTCCTTCCCCGCTGCGCAACGTGGCTCACCCGTGCCCCCTCGCTGACCCGTGGGACCTGCTTCACCATCGGGCCCGCATGTCAGCGCCTGGGCTGGCTAAGCCGCGGTAGCAGAGGTTCTTCCTCGCGCGTGTGGCCCCAGTCCGCAGTGGCCCACCAGTCAGCGTCACGGGCTGAGATCCGCTGAGTACCAAAAGTCTGTGTGTCTTCTGTTTTAAATAAAACAATTCCTGAAAATGTTTAAATATGAATTGAATTCTGTTTTTAATAACTTTTATTTGGCAAATCCAAATAATACAAATAGCATATGTTTTCAAGTCAGAAAAATATAAGGAATTCAAATATGCAATCCAAAATATATTTTAAACATTTAAAATTGCAAGTTGATTTAAATTACAATAAAAATGCCCCTTTGACTTAAATAATTAATAACTTTTGTTTTATAACTCCGAATTTAATAAGTAATATGTCTAAAATGATTAGCTCGACGAGACCTTTCTGTTTATGCATCCCATGTTTTAATTTGAAGCATGCAGCATATAAATATAAAGTATACAGCAACTAATATGAGATTAAAATGGGGCTAAAACTCAATAAAATGATTTATTCTTGTGTTCCACACATCACCCATGCCATGCTACTGCATTGCCATGCAAATTGTGCATCATTCATCATGGCATGATTGTTTGCTTGATGCATTTATTCATATGATTGTGCACTTTATTTATGTTGGCCCTTGTTTGTTTGGTTCTTCTTCGAATAGACGCTGAGCAGGGGATATATCAAGAGAACCAGGAGCACTACCCAGATCCATCACTTGCTTCAACTGAGCTGCCAGGCAAGCACTACCACATGCTTGCATACATATAGTACCTATTGCCTCTATCTTATTCTTGCATCATTGAGTCGCGATTGCATTAAACTGAATCCCAAGTACTGCATAGCCTTTACTTTTAAACCCCACCGAGGCTTGTTCCCCCATCCCATGAGCCATTACTACAGGAGTTGTTTGGGCCATGCGAGTCGTAGAACAGCATGTGTAGGGTATGTGAGTGTCTAATGGATAACGAGGTACTTAAACAACTTAACCTGAGTAGTAATGGGATAACTAATGAAAGTGGCACCGGTGAGCAATATCTGTTATTTGGTTTTTATGCTCACTTGTGTCCCGTAAGACCACGAGTACTTGATTCCTGTTCCAAGAATATTCGCGCTATCCACATCCGGGAGGCCTTATGGACCCCCCTGAGCCAGAGCTTGATTCATTCTTATTTCTTGGGGCCACAAACTAGTTTGAGGTTTTATTTACTATCCTGTACTTATGCCATGCTTTACTGCTTTATTTAAATTGTGCGAGGTACTGCACACTGTACTGTTTAGGATCGTGGCCCGATTTCGCTGTATCGACAAGCCCAGCCACACTTTCGGGTTCCCAGTCGTTTACAGCTGCCTCCACAACCTTAAGCCCGTTTCGGAGCCGGCCGGCTTCGTTGCGGGATCTACTTAAAGGGGTGGTCCCCTGAAATATTTCTGAATCCTGTAATTGCTTTGTCGTGACTGTCTCGTTGGGTTTTGATTTGGTTTTTCCGAGGCATATCGAGTGTGTGTTGCTATTTGTGCACCCCTGCAGGGTAAAACTTTCTGAAAGCCGTGTCCGCGGTTATGGACGACTTGGAGCACAGTTTCTCGATCATAGACAAGCATAACTAAAGTACCGCTCTTAATTTGACTAGACTAGGTACCTGACTAGTAAATAGTGCAACACTCATGGAATGGATAATAAAACTGCCAACGGATGGGGGTTGTTCGTCCGCTTCCTCGTCGGTAAGCGAGGAGGGGGATGGATCGGTTAAGATTACCTTTATAACTGTTATAACTGTTGTTATTATTTCACGGACATCCGTCTATCTCTGGTTAGGCGGATGGTTAGCGAGTATCTATAGAATTGCTAGGGTTTATCTTTTGCTGCAATTGCGTCACCCCAGGTTGTGTCCCCTTTAGAGGCATAAAGACTTGCTGAGTACCCCTAGGGTCTCACACGATAAATTATTGGTTCAGATGAACAGGTACCCTCGCAAGATGGATACTGGGTGGAAGAGACGGACGATGTGGGCAACGATCATTCGGTGTAGAGATTCCGGGAACGGGGATCCGTGAGATCTGTGGGCGGGATGTGCTTATTTATGGGGCATCTTATGCCGATTTGCTTCTTCTCCGTACTCGGATTTTGCCTTCCGCTTCCGCTTGATACTCTGTTGATTGATGTATGAGGAGATATCCTAAACTATTATATCTATCTAGGATATTTGGATCTTGCCGTATGGCGTTGCTATATTTCCTTTCTTTTTAGATGGAATGGCTCTGATGTACTGTTGTATGGTGGCTTGCATACATACTCATTTGTGTATGTAGTTGATCCCTTCGCCTGCCGATTACGCCGCCCGTTCTTGTCCCGATGTTTGGAAATGGTTGGGACGGCCGAAAGGTCTACCTGTGAGTGGCATTTGGGCCCCACCGTACTATTTCAACCATTTCTGATCATCCAGGCTTGTACTAGGAGCGTAATTCACCGAGGTAGTTACACTGTGTGTTGTGTGAACTATATATTTGGAAATGTTGTTGGGCTAGTTTGTACATTTGGTTCTGTACTGGATCTAAAAAGTCCACAGAAAAGGGTTGAAAATAAAAAACAAATCCGTTGTAAAGAACAAAGGCCCAAAAGGGAATACACCCTAAAAAAGGCCATGGCCCATAGACACGACATAAAATGAAATGCTTTGCAAATGGCCTAGGCCCAAAACTGAAAAAGTCCAGCATTATTGGGCTAGCCCATATACATCACTGTAATGGACCAGGCTGAATTTAAATTACGATGATCTCATTTCGTCATAGTTTTGCCACGTCGGATCAGCCACGTAGGATCTGACCTGGCCTGGCTAGATGGTCTGTGACGATATTGAATCGTCATAGAGGTTATGATGATCCAACATCGTCATAGAGGGTTATGACGATTTCGTAAAAATCGTCGTTATAGTTCATTTGCGACGCCCAGCTTTCGACGATCTCAAAATCGTCATAGACGAACTACTATGACGATTTTGTGACGAAAATGGAGGGTCATATATAGCCAGATTCCTTGTAGTGGTGCACGCTGCCACTTTCACACACGTGGGGAGAGCAGAGATCTATTAAAGCACTTGAGTAGCAAAGGTAGATCTACTTGATTACAACCCTCATGATCGCAATATGACCATGCATAGAGAGAGAGATGAACACATAGCTACCGGTAGAGACCTTAGCCTCGAGGAAGAACTACTCCCTCCTCATCATGGGAATCAGCAACAGCGATGGAGATGGTGGTGGAGATCGATAGAGATAGCTCTAGAGGCACTTCTCCATCCCGACAGGGTGCCGGAACAGAGACTTCTGTCCCCCGAATCTCCCTTCGGTGGTGACGACGCTGTGGAGGTTTTTGTGGCTTTCTTCTAGATTATTTTGGGTTTCTAAGTCGGGGGCTTCTTATAGGCGAAAGGAGGCAAGGTAGGTGGAGGCCCAGGGGGCCCATACCCCCTAGTGGCGTGGCCAGGATGGGCCCGCGCCACCCTAGGTGTGGCCACCCTGGTGCCCTACTCCGTCTTTGATTCGATTTTCCGTATCGATCCGTGAAAAATATGAAGATTGGCTATTGTCCCGTCCAATTTCTAGAATATTCATTTTTTAGCTTTTCTGAAACCAAAAATAGCAGAAAACAGACAACTGACACTGTGGTATTTTGTCAATAGGTTAGTTCCAAAAAGTGTATAAAATACCTCAAAGTGTAGACAAAGCATAAGAAAAATGATCCAAAACAAGCATGGAGCATCAAAAATTATAGATATGTTTACAACGTATCAATAGGTCATTTTGTGATAGGTCATTTTGTGAAAGTTTTTGAGACACAATCAATTTACCAAGTTTGGTATTTTTTCCTTGCAACTATGTCAAATAATATGACACCACGCAAAGGATTGACATTGTTTGGACAACTTTTGAATTTCTTATGCCCGTTTCAAAATTTTCCAGTTTTAAACTATGGTCAAAAAGGTGGGCATGAAGATATGTGATGGGCCTCGCTAAATATTGCATTGTTCTCTGAAGAAACATCATATTGTGAGTCTAAACATGATATTTTCAAAAAATCATGAGCATTAGATCATGTACCTGTAGTTCGAACCGGACCCACTTCCTACCGATTCGGTAGACATTTGTCTTTTTCCCTGGAGGTGGACAGAAAGGTTTGAGATATCCTAGTTGAGACATTGTCCATGTAAGGTGGTCTAATATTTTTTTAAAATAGGATGGTATCATTTTTAACCGGTCATTTGGTGGTGCTTCACAAAACACCCCGTTCTTTGCTCTCGGAAAATAGAAAATAGCTTTTCTGTACAACGAAAAGAAAACTTCCTCCTGCAATATTGTTCGACATACCATGATGCACATGCGTGCATAATATGGGCACAATATCACAAACTATGCCCTGATTCTAGCCATAATATTGGTTATTTGACCCGAAACACAGGAAATCTCGAACATGATAGGTCATTTTGTGAAGGTTTTTTTGAGACATGACCAATTTACCAAGTTTGGTATTTTTCCTTGCACCTATGTCACATAATATAACATCACACGAAGGATTTACATTGTTCGGATAGCTTTTGAATTTCTTATGCCCGTTTTAAAATTTTCCCATTTCAAACTATATTCGAAATTACGGGCATGAATATATGTGATGGGCCTCGATAAAACTTGCATTGAATCTCTGAAGAAACATCAAACCAGACCCACTTCCTACCGATTCAGCAGACATTTTTCTTTTTCACCAGGGGTGGACGGAAAGGTTTGAGATATCCCGGTTGGGACATTGACCATGTAAGGTGGTCTCATATTTTTTTAATAATAGTATGGTACCATTTTGAAACTTTTATTTGGTGGTTTTTTTACAAAACACCCTATTTTTTGTGTTCGGAAAATAGAAAATGTCTTTTCCATACGACGAAAAGGAAAACTTCCTCCTGCAACCTTGTTCGCCATCCCATGATGCACATGTGTGTATAATATGGGCATAATATCACAAGCTATGCCCTGATTCTAGCCATAACATCGGTCATTTGACCCGAAAGCCACTAAACTTCGATTATAATAGGTCATTTTATGAAGGTTTTTTTGAGACACAATCAATTTACCAAGTTTTTTTCTTGCAACTATGTCACATAATATGACACCACGCGAAGGATTTACATTGTTCGGACAATTTTTTAATTTCTTATGCCCGTTTCAAACTATGATCAAAATGGCAGGCATGAAGATATGTAATGGGCCTCGCTAAAACTTGCATTGGATCTCTGAAACATCATATTGTGAGTGTAAAAATTATTTTTTCAAAAAAAATCATGAGCATTAGATCATGTACCTGTAGTTGAAACCGGACCCACTTCCTGGCTATACACCAAACATTTGTCTTTTTCACCGGGGGTGGACGGAAAGATTTGAGATACCCCGTTTAGGATATTGTCCGTGTAAGGAGGTCTAATATTTTTGAAAAATAGGATGGTACCATTTTTAAACTGTCATTTGGTGGTTGCTTCACGAAATGCCTCGTTTTTTGCGCTCGAAAAATAGAATATAGCATTTTCGTACGACAAAAAGGAAAACTTCGTCCGGCAACATCATTAGCCATCCCATGATGCATATGCATGTATAATATGGGGCACAGTATCAAACTATTCCCTAATTCTAGCCATAATATTGGTCATTTGATCCGAAAGACAGAAAACCTCGAACATGATAGGTTATTTTGTGAAGGTTTTTTGAGAAATAATCAATTTACCAAATTTGGTATTTTTGCTTGCAAATATGTCACATAATATGACACCACACGAAGGATTTACATTATTCGAACAGTTTTTGAATGTCTTACACTACTACGAAACCAGCTATAGATAGACAAATCTTCTGTTGCGCATATGTGTGACCATGCGCCACAGATAAACTCCAGTGGCGCATTTCAGACAATGCGCCACAGAAGTCTTAGAGAAACAATGCGCCACAGAAGTTTGGTGGACCCGCCACCGGGGTTGGGCTCCCTCACTTTCTATGGTGCATATGTCCATATGCGCCACATAAGTTGGAACTTATGTGGCGCATATGGACATATGCGCCACAGAAAATAAGGATAGGGCCCACCACAGTATTCAGTTGACCAAAGTTTTGTGGCGTATACCTATATATGCGCCACAGAAGTTCCAACTTCTATGGCGTATATATAGATATGCACCACAGAATAAGGAAAACCAGATCCCACCCCTCCCACCCCATCCCCGTGGAACGCCTTTTAACTTTTGTAAAAAATAAACAAAAATGATAAATAATTCAAAAAAAATGATTCCTTTGAGATGTAGAACGATTTTGGGGGTATAGTTGTAGGGAAAATTGAAAAAATGAATTTCAATGTATTTTGCAAAAAAAGATCATGGGACAGTAAAACGTCCATAACTTTTGCATACAATGTCGGGAAAAAAAGTTTAATATACCAAAATGATCGTCTCGAAATTTCCTACTCGATTTCAATTCCAAGGACATTGAAGTTTTACAGCTTTCTCAAATTCGAAAAGAGTAAAAAGTTATGGCAGAAATAAGATTTTTTCCTGTAAAAAAATAAAAAAGGGGAGAAACTTCTGTAGTGCATTTCTCACATATACGCCACAGAAGTGTTAGGATTCCAATTTTGAATTTCTCTGGTGTCCTCCCCCTCTCTTTTATCATTCTCCCCTTTACTCCTCTCCTCCACTTCTTCTCTTCCTCTCCTTCTATTCCTCCCTTTATCCTCCTCCTTCTCCACTCTCCGGCCAACTCCTCCTACTCCGGCCATGGCCTCCACCACCTCCGGTGACACCTCCTCCACCGCCTCCTCCTACTCCTGCTCCTACTACTCCTCCTCTTCCACCGATGGCCTACTTCTCCTCCTACTCCGGCGACCCCTCCCCTCCTACTCCACCTACATCGGCGGCCTCCTACTCCGACAACCCTTCCTCCCACTCCTCGTACTCCTCTTACACTAGCGTCCTCCTACTCTAGCGACCCTCCTCCTCCACCCTCCACCCACCACCCACCTCCCACTCTGGCCAGATCTGGCAGTTTTTTTAAAAAAAATGAAAAGAAAATTTGTGGCGCATATTGGCAATATGCGCCACAGAAGTTTGAAGTCCCAAAATGATGCGCCACTGATAGGCCTTTTCCTAGTAGTGTTATGCCCGTTTCAAACTATAGTCGAAACGACGGGCATGAAGATATGTGATTGGCCTCGCTAAAACTTGCATTGGATCTCTAAAGAAACATCATATTGTGAGTCTAAAAATGATTTTTCAAAAAATCATGAGCATTATATTATGTACCTATAGTTTAAATCGGACCTAGTTTCTACCGATTCAGCAGATATTTGTCTTTTTCACCAGGGGTGAACGGAAAGGTTTGAGATACACCGGTTAGAACATTGTCCATATAAGGTGGTCTAATATTTTTGAAAAATAGGATGGTACCATTTTTAAACTTTCATTTGGTGGTTTCTTCACAAAACACCTTGTTTTTGCGCTTGAAAAATAGAAAATGTGTTATACAAAAGTATATGTAATGTTTTTATATTTTCTTCAATAAGAATATGTAATATTTGAGTTTAGTTAGATAGATCTTATTTTTCTGCAATTTTTGATATATTATTTGTATTTTTCGAAATTAGAATGATTTAGTTATAATTTTTCTAGTATTAAATGATAAAAAGGAAAAATAGCTTAGCTGATGGCTTTGCCTACTACGCCGACGGCTCTTCTATGCCGATGACTATTTTTGTCTATGCCGATGGTCCATTTTCCGGCCTGCCCGTCTCCTGCCGCTACGCCGATGACCCCGATATTTGACCGTCGGCGTAGGAAATGGCCGTCGGCCCCTTAAGTGTTGATGGGACCGGATCTAGGTATTATATGTGGAGGCGTAAATATTTTCTCCAATGTACATAGCAGGAGATAAGGCTGTCGTAACTCGTAATTAAAGAGCTAGGGGCGCAGTGTTTACAGCTGTATATTTTTTAAAAATATTTCAAATCGAACGATCAGATATCACTTTTTAGACACATATACTCTCTCCTCCATTCCTTAACACGTCTTGGCAGAATGAACTATTAACATGGGTTTTTCAATATGCTTCTACACACTTGATTATATATAGTATAACATCTGGCCATCTTTACACACGTTGGCAAAATAACGATTGCCCGAATGGTAAAGAGGGCTAGCCCCCACCCCCCTAGGGCGACGGGAGCACTGCCCACTCTCCCCGGTGACCAGCCCCCCTCCCCACCTTCTCCCCTCTGCCGCAGCCGGTGCGGGCGGCCGGGCAAAGTCCCTGCAGTGCCGGTGGCGGTGGACCTGCCCTTCCCCGCTCGTGAGGCAAGGAGATCGGGGCTCCCTCGGCCTGGCGGCGGTGCACCATGGCGGCACTGGAGCTCGGGCGTCGGGGTCTGGCCCTGGCGGCAACAAGGGGATGTGCGGCGTGACGGCGCTTCCTTTCCTCTCGGTGGCGGGGACGACTCATCAGGCGAGGGCTCTAGTAGGCAAGCTCGGCTCGAGATCTGGCGACGGCCACAACGCTCGGCTGGCGTAGCGACGGCGGGGTGTGGGGATGCTCGGGGCGTAGGGGGCTGACAGCGGCGGCGGTTTGGTTGTAGTAGCGCAGTGGCAGAGCGGAGGGGGCCTAATCCGGGCTTGCCGGCGGGCCGGGCCTGATCTAGGCATGTTCTAGCCCTATCGGGTAATGCTGTTGTGCCCGGACGGCTCTCACCGCGGGTGATGGAAGGAAGTTCCCCTCCCCCAAGCCGCACGTGCCTCGATGCCTTCACATCTGTGAGCCCTACCCGGTCTTCTCATTGGCGGCATGACGAAATCCTAGTTCGATTGCCCGTCCGGTGTAATGATATAGTGATACCGCACACAGCGTGGGGTCATATATATACCATGAATTTACTTGTGTGCATGCTCAAAAATTGTGATGCACATTCCCAAAAATCCGAACTGTCGTAGAATGCCGGGAAATATGTTCCAACAAGGTTATTAGCGAATAGAGATCCATACCATTTATGGTCAAACACAGGAAACCAGTGTTGCCGGAACATGGATTTGGAGGATGGGCTCCATGAAGCCTGTTTTTGAATTTCTTTGAAACCAATATTTTAAAGTTTTGAAAAATCCAAAAAATATCTTAGTACCATAGTACTAAAATTAATTTCCGCAAATGTTACAGCGAACTACTCCGGTGACAAAAGGGGTACACCGGTGACAATTCAAAAGAAAGATCAATGTGGCCATGCATTGATCCCATTCTTGCTTGCTTCTCGGGCCGGTCATCATCATCATTTTTGATGGACCGAGCAGGGAACGGCCTATCTCATTCGTTTTAGCTCAAGCAAGTGGTTTCGGCGAAGATAGTCTGACCATCTTCTCTTGGTCTCCCAGCACCGATATTGCTCGGCCTTTTCTCCTAGGGTCGACGCTGGCCTCTGACTCGGTGCTATCTCGAAGCTTCTTTGCCTGCATCTTTCGCAAGTACTCACGATCACGACGCATCTTGATATGTTTTTCGCACATGGCATAGCCGGGGTATGCCAGCTCTGGGCAAAACCACCCCTGACCGCTGCTGCGGTTGCACCTTCGCACTTCCTGCAGAACCGGCGGGTCATCTTCCACCTCTAGCACTTCATCAGCTCCTTCCCCCTTCTGCCTTTGGTTACCACACTCTAGATTTTCATCAATACTGCATATCAAAACACAAGGGCGAAACCATTTATACTCCCAGAATAGCGCCTGATAACGGTATAGCGCATAGTAAATAAAAGCATAACATATGCAGAAAAAATATAATCAATTAAAATATCAATAGTTGAGATTAACCTAGACTCTATATATTATCATGATACAATATAGTATCAGCTCAAAATATAAAAATGTAAAAAACACATGCACAAGCATGCTGATGCACTAGAGACCTAAATATGCGTTTTATCAATGTGAATGTTTCCGTGAGATGATGGTATGTACACATCACCAACATTATCAGTGCTCAAAAAGCATAATACCTAAAAAGTAGTGAAATAAACATTATATACATATATACACTTAGGTTTAACCTCAATCACTGTATCCAGATAAGGAATGCAATATAAACTCTGTTTAGAAATGTATATAAACCGCACACATAAGCATGTGGATACACCGGAAGACATAATTGTTTAATCCCATTGCCGGGTAGGCGGGTATATATAATTTTTTTCTGCAACTCAATATTCTTTTATATGAAATTTCTGAAAAGTGAGTCACTTAAAAACACATATTATCCTAAGACCGCAAGCTTCCAATTTTTTTCGGAAAGGAGCATATATTAATATCACAACATACCAATTACATCCAGCCTCTGCAATAACGTATTTTCCTAGCGGCCATATGGATGCACACAACCAAAAAAGAAAGAAGAATTACAAAAAAAAGTCTCGCTAAATTGACCATTCGTTGAAACAGCGGTACTACCACCATGATAGCACCAGAAGTCCAGCTTCTCCAAAAGCGACGCCTCCAAAAAGGGAACAGTGCACAAACACCGCCATTGCCCGATCATATATCTTAGGTTTTCACCTTGAAGAAAGTTCACACTCTCAAAACAAAACATCCAACAATACCATTGCCAGGCACAACCAATTAAGACCAGACCCTGGGTTATTTTCACCCTGAAAGATAGGACTGTTAACCTTTTCTGTGCAGTCGCCCCCACTTGCATCCCACTGCTCCAAGTCATGAGTCACCAAACTAATTCCTCATCAGCACCACCTAGACTCGAACCACAATTTTCAGTTCCCAGATCTTGGTCTCCATGACATTCTCCGTCGGCACCATATAACGAGAAACATGCCCCATGATATTAACAACCAACAGAGCTTCGAAGCGCTCCTTCTGAACCCAAACGGTCAGAGTAAAACATGGGTGCGCACGACCGAATCCCTCCAATCCGGCAATCTCCAGGCATTATTCGTCCATGGGAGTTCGCTGGCGAAGCCTTCCGGAACTCGCCACTCCGACCAGATCAGAGAGGGCAAGCAATAAGTAAATCGTCGTCTTGGGGTGAGAGGAATCCTAAGATCGCCGCCTTTATTCAGCAGACGAGCAAGCCCCCATGCCGCCCGTCGTCTCCGTGCAGCACCAACAGAGGAGGAGAGGGCAACAACCATAGGAGATCGGCATGGCTAAGCCATAGCCTCACCCCCGGCAGCAGCGGCAAGCCTCCATCCCCTCGTCGGTCGCCGAAGAACCTCAGGCCCCGGCCAAGACGATCGTGTTGCACCAAGCCCACAGCCAGCGCCGCACCTCCCCCATGTGATCACCGCCACAGACCCCTCTCTTGCCCCCTCCCCCCTACCCATCTTAGATGGACGGGGCGTTGCCACCGCCGCCGGAGCTGGCAGCAGCGGCGGCTGATGCAAAAAGGGTTGGGGAGGGTTCTTAGGGGAGGATGGAGAGGAAGCGCTCGGAGCAGCTGGAGTCGCCTGGGAGCGGCTCGGGAGAGGGTTGCTCGATGCCAGGATTAGATCGATACCATGTACGGTGCAACTTTATTGCAATATTTAGCTCACATTGTATATCAAGAGAGGTGAGATGAGGAAATTTATAGGTTGGTCCAAATTTAAATAGGAAAATGGGACAAAAGAAACATAGGTGGTGTTTTCGCTTATAGGTGTAGATGCAAAAAATGCACGATAATACACATCTTAAAATGTCCAAATAACCTTAAAGAAAAATTCGCGTAAGTGTACATCTGAACATTCTATATTGCATATCAAGTTTGGTGTGGCTTGTATAAGAAAACAAAAGGTGTCTCTCGAATAGTTATATTGCGCATAGAAATTATTTTTAGAAAAGCCACAAAAAATGTTTTTTGTGCCAAAACTTTGTGGAGAACATAGAAAGTCTATATGTACATGCGATATTTTTAAAAAAAATGACATCTTGAATTGTGATTTTACAGAATGGGTGTATGTACACCTAGGAGACAAAGTTGATTTCACCATAAGGAACCGGATTCCCTCGTTCTGCTACTGGTCACCCAACAAGAGCACAAGCCCGTCTCCGGTGAGATAGCAGTCCCCCTCGCTTCATATTCCCTAGATGTGATTTCTTGCTCTATTATTATGCAAATTGAAGCTCGGTAGCAGTTGATTTAGATTTATCTGATTAGTATGCAATACATTTATACATATTCTGACACTCAGTCAATTTACAACATTTTTCTTTTTTGCCATGCTGTTCAGGGTTTGTTTATGTTAGGAGAACATGTAAACAAGTTTGCCCCAAATTATCGCTGGTATTTCTTGTAGATCCCTGCTTGAGATATATAGTTTCCTGATGTGAATTTACGGTAAACACTTAGTAGCACAATGACCTAACAACCTGGAGAGTGAGAAACAGACAAGGCCAATATTGTTCTCTTTTTCTTGAAAGAACTAAAGGCAAATGGGAGGATCTTTTTCAGGTCATGTTAGTTTCAGTTAATAATACTAGCTAATCCTATAGTGGAATTTGTTAATGATTTTTTTTCCAATTTGAAACAGCAACAGACAACTTTGGGAGTTGGTTAGCCACCCTTTTCTCATGCCATAATATTCGCAACTCGGACAAGATTTCGGTAAGTTGCTGTATCTTTCAGCTCTTAAATTCATGTATGAAATTACCATTTTTGTGTGTTACTGTTTCTGCATATTTGTTCTTAAGTGTGTTATCTTTTTTGCTAAATGACCATTTTTATGTGAATCGCTATTTCTGCATTGTTGTTCTCAAGTGTGTTATCTTTTTACTGAAATAGCCAATCTTTTGAACTGTTATTTCAGTATGGTCATTTTTTTTGAATGGAGAACCGTGATTGGATGTATAGTGGCTAGATATTTGGTGAAGTTCCTCATAATGTATGGCTTGAAGAAACTGTACGATTCCTTCTAATGGTGGTGTCCCTTATGGTTGCTTAAATCTGATGTTTGTCCCTGATCCCATATGCTTGCATTATTTTTCTAAACTTGTTGCTCCTGCTACCCAGAGTAATTGAAGTATGAAAATATAATCTACTTGGAGATTTGAACATTCATCCACAACTTCTTCTTTTATATTACTATTTTCATAAATCAACCTTGTAGGTTATCATTTGTGTTTACATATACAAACCAAAATTGCCATTTGCAGGATACATATTCTACATTGGCTAAAGCAAAGTATCCAGATGATTGGGAAGGAACGAGAATTGGATGGTGAGGTGTTATATGAGGAATCAGGTGGCCTTTCCCATGGCCATGTGTCAATAGCCGATGGGGCAGTTAAGAAAGCAACCATTATACCATCTGCTAAAGAAAGGAATGTTAGGGCGAGGTGGCTATTCGGCTCATGGGTGCATTTGCACCTATTATGAGAAAACATATTTTAAAATATATAAAAAAAATTGAAAAAATATATCTATATATACATTCGAATATTTTATGTTCGTTCACAAGTTTTCGGGTTGAAAGAACATTCTACGTGTCTCGTGTAGAAAATACAAAAAAAAATCCCGTGAATAGTCCTATTCACGTGACATATTTTGTATTTTTATAAATAACATATAAAATGTTCTTTCATCCCGAAAACTTGTGAACGAACATAAAATATTCGAATGTATTTGTGAAGGCACACATGGCTCAAACAACATGAGCCTGAGAACTCTTGTATGGTGATAGTTGCAAGATGACTTATTATGCTCCTATTGTAGTAGTGAGTGCTACCTTTTGTTGGTTTGATTATGGCTGCGTGAAACTTCATGTTTTGTTGTTGTTGTTGTAGCCTAATGTTGTGGTAGAGTAGTTTTAAAATGTGGATGTGTCTTTGTATGGAACTAATGCACTATGGATGTGTCTTACTGGGACATAGAGAGATCGTGCACGTGTCTGAGTATAAGGTGGTTAACATCTGTGTAGATGTGGACGCGAACGCCGTAGCCACGATGTTTAGATTGAGCAACGTACCTAGCCTAATCCAAACTATGTAACAAAATACACACTTAATAATTTGAAAAACAGGTAGGTTCGCACATATCTACCTGTCCTTTTGGGCCTTTAACGCCACGATGGTCTCCAAATCTAGCTTCTCAAGGTCCGGTGGTGTCACCTAATTAACCAAGAAAAACTTAGAACGCCCGTCCAAATCAAAAGACCAATTAACCAGGAAATCCCTCCATCTTGGAATTTCCGCTAGGAAGTCTAGACTCTAGAGTACATTGGAGATTAACGGCGGATATGTGTACCTCAACACGTGACGCTGCTACTTGGGGACTGGCGGCGGCTTCCATCAGCTTTAGCAGCGCCGCCGCTGCTACTTCTTCTTCGACAGTAGTCTGCGCAGGAGTCGCTGGGACAGCGGGGTTGGTCGGGTCCATCTGTGCGACGAGAGAGAGACCCCTGGAGAGAGAATGACCGATAAGAGGAGGTAGGTGGGGATCTGTTTTGGACTATGGGACCGGATCTATAATATATCTGGAGGCGTAAATAAATATTTTCTCCAATGTACACAGCACGAGATAAGCTGTCGTAACTCGTAATTAAAGAGTGTGGCAGCGTTTACATAGCTGTAGAGTTTTCAAAAATATTTCAAATCGAACAATCAGATTTTTTTTGAAAAAAACATATATTAATATCATGCAGATACCAATTATACTCAGCCTCTGGAACAACACATGCCCTATTGGTAATACAGATGCACACAACCGAAAAAAGGAAGAAAAATTACAAAAAGAAGAAAAGTCCTGCTACAGTAATCTGATCCTTAGCGGCAGCGACACTACCACCACAAAAAACAACACCAGAAGTCCAACCCCTCCAAAAGCGACGCCTTCAAGAAGGAAACAGTGCACAAGCGTTGTCATCGGCCGATCAAAGATATTAGGATTTCACCCTGGAGAAAGTCCTCACTCGCAAAACAATGCCTTCTACAAGACCATTGCCAGGCACAACCAATGAATGCCAGACCTTGGGTTTTTACCCTACAAGGTAAGACTGTGAACTCCTCCTATGATGTCGCCCCCTCTAACAGATGCTGCTGCGAGTCACAGATAACCAAGCCAGATCCTCATGGCCATAAAGAGTCAATCCACCATAGCTCACCCACATGTCTCTAGCTTAATGGCATTCTCCGCATCTGACTTCACCATATGTATCGTCATAGACATGTCACATGATGGTAACAGGTAGCAGAGCTTCACCATGCTCCCAATAAAACCAAACGACCAGCAAAAAAACACAGGTGCGCATGACCGAATTTCTTCCGATCCAGCAAGCTCCAAGCATATGCGCCCATGGTAGACACGCATCAAGTAGATCTTCATCTTGGTGTGAGAGGAATCCAAGGACCACCCCCTTTATTCAAACTGGGCTGGTAGCTCCCTCACCACCCGCCGGCAACCTACAAGATCCGCCGCACCAAACCCTACCAGCAGCCTTGCGGCTAGGCTAGTATCGAGAGAGATGGCAGCAGAGTAGGGTCGACCCCTACCGGATCCTGACCTACCAGCAGCGAAGAGGTCCGGCAAGGCGACGTCGGAGCACCAGATCTTAAGATCTAGGGTTTCTAGCACCTGCCGGCTTGGCCCTGGGCTTCCACCGCCGGTCATGGCGCTTCCGGAAAGGACCTCCGCCACCACCCCAACCAGGGACGACCCCTGGTTGCCTGCCATCGTCGATCCAACCACATCTACCCCAGCAGCCATGGCGGCTAACTCTGGCCTCCATCCACCTCGGACAACCTTTAGCGGCCGAGCCCGCCGCCACCGCGGCGGCGGCACTAGGAGCAGCAGCGGCGGGGGAGCTTTGGCGGCGGCGGCGCCCCCGGTGTCGCCCTGGGGTGCGACACGCGGGAGGAGGGGGGGTGTCGCGGGGGGTGTTCGTTCCTACTTGTTTTAGACACATACTCCCTCCTCCGTTCCTTAAGACGTCTTGGCAGAATGAACTATTAACATGGGGTTTTCAATGCTTCTACACTTGAGTAGTATAACATCGAGCAGTTCTGGCAAAATATCGATTTCCCGTCCTGGCTGTGTAATGATATAGCGAGAGCACGCACACAGGAGGGGTCATATATACCGTGAATTTACTTGTGTGCATGCTCAAGAATTGTGATGCACATACTACTTGACCCAAAAATCCAAACTGTCGTAGAATGTCGGGCAATATTTTCCGACAAGGTTATTTGCGAATAGCAATCGATACCATTGACGGTGAAGCACAAAGAAACAACCAGTGTTGCCGGAACATGGATTTGGAGGACGGGCTGTTTTTGAATTTCTTTGAAATCGATATTTCAAAGTTTCGAAAATTCCAAAAAAAAATATCCTAGACGTTGACAATGACTTATTCTACATCTCTGAAAATTTTCAGTGTGAAATAGTTTGTGTCCCGGCCTACACAAAAATGATAAATTCTGACAATTTTGAAGATTTTGAATTTTGTATAATTGGTCCCGCCTCATATCTAGAAGTTCGTCATTTTTATACAGCCAGCCCAAAATACAGAATATTTCACATAGGGTTTGCAAGTAGGTAAAAGTCATCATTATCTACATCTAAGATTTCCTTCCTTGAATTTTTTGAAACTTAAAAATGTTGATTTTTTAAAAAAAAATCATAAAGTGGGCTCCATGGAGCCCATCCTCCAAATTGACCTACCCTCAATGTTGCATCATATATTTTCTCTCTAGCTATATGTCGAGAGCTTCCTAGGATGTTAAGACCATAAAGTATCGCCAATGAAGTTCCTGTTGTCCTCATATACATAAGAGATTAGAATTGCTATCTATCCAGAGTCACGAAGGTACATATAACCTCATCGCATCCGCAACACCAGGACCGCCGCCTCCCAACAATTCTGTATACACATGGGAACCATGAGTATAAATGATGTTGCCCTAACTATGATTCGGAAGGCCTCACTATGGAAAGATAGTAGTGAAGTATTTCTGATACTATCGTATGTGGGGAGTGGAGGGGGTTCTGACCAAAAATATCGCTTCTGACAGTGGAATGGATTGATGTGACCATCATTTATGTTGAATTTCATAATAATGGCAATGATAACATCTTGATTTTTCTTATGGCGAGAGTCTTTCGAATAGAATTGTAGATGAAGTAATGATGACGACTATATTATCACTACCGGTTATAAGTCTTAGCTTGAGTCGGTTATGATTGAATAAGAGATTTTTCGTAGTCACATTAGTATGTCCAGTAGAACTCTTGATAATATCGGCAGAATCATGATTGAGAGGTAACTAATACAAATCCATTGAAACCTTTCATGTATTTTAACATATTTTAGTGCAATTATTTGAAGTATATTCTAAAATAAGTCTTTTTAAATATTAAAGTATGAACATATCGAATAAATTAAGAGGGTGCAGTGCACTAGAGAAAAGTATTATGGAAGTTCACATTGTTTGAGACCAGGGTGCTTTCCAACATTGATTTAATAGAATTCCATTTTTTGCTTGTGCAAAGAATTGAAAAAAAAATATATGTCCAGTTGGAGCCGTGTATGTTTCATTTTTCCCTTTGTTATCTGTTTAGATTTTCTGATGGATGCATTTTAAAATTACTTTTATAGTAATGCTTACCACTATAATCATATACATAATAAGGGTCAACATTTTGCATTCTAAATAATTTATCCATGTCTAAAGATGGTTTATATTCAAAGGGGTGGGCATGAAGAACAAATGCCTCTGTAATATAAACATAATTAAGCAATGCATTCGATACACTACACAAGATCTCCTCATAGTTGCATGGACGATCTCTCAATTAATGAATCACATCTATTAGATATTTTGAATATACAAATGTATTACAACCGATAGATCTTCCTAATTGTAGGTTGAACTAAGCTGTAATTACTTAGATCAGCCTATTTACTTGTTTTGCTCTATTTTTTCTAGTCGTAGAAGTATACCCATGATGTTGTGGGCTAGAGTTCTTCTCATTGGCGTTATAAAGGTACACAATGCACGTGATATCCATTTGAATCTTAATCTGGTGCGTACAAGCATGTAAAATGATGTATATATGGATATCAAAGTAGTGCAGCTAGATCAGCAATTGTTCATATCAATAAATCTGCACTCACGGGCCACAACCATGTTAAAGTAACAAGGATAACATATACAAATGCAATGACATAATCCAACATGCACAATCTATTGTCTATCTCCATAATTTATCATCTCAAAGAACCCTCCCACACTTCGCCCTCCTCTGTTGACACGAGGGAAACCATAGCTGTCGGCAGCCCAGGAGGCCTTCTCCGTCCCTCCCTGATACGTCCAAAACATTTCTACTTTCCCGAACACTTTTGATATTGTTTCTCCTCTAAACTTGTGTGATTTTGATACAACTAACATGGACTGACGCTGTTTTCAGCAAAATTATCTTGGTGTCTAGTTTTTGTGCAGAAAATCAACTATCAGGAAAAATCCCGGAAAATATGCCAAAAATCCTATTTCACCAGAAGATCCACGGAGCCAGAGTACGAGATGGAGGGGAGCCCTGGGTGGCCCACACCCCCCTGCCGCAAGGGTGGGCCCAGCCCCCGCCTGGGAGGGGTGTGGCCAGCCCAGGCACCCCCTCGGGCTCCCTCTTTGCCTATAAGATGCCTTCTGACCTAAAAACTCACGGAGGTTCGACGATTTTCCAGAAAGAGTTCCGCAGCGCCGCCACCACCAGAAACCGCGATTTGGAACCAGAAACTCCGTTCTGGTAACCTGTCGGGACGGGGAATTTGGGGAGGATCATCGTCATCATCATCACCAACGCCTCTCCATCAACCATCAATGTTTCCCTCATCCATGAGTGAGTAATCCCCCGCTGTAGGCTATGGGGATGGTAAGGATTGGATGAGTTCTATCATGTAATCGAATAAGATTGTTAAGGCATGGTGCATAGTATCTCTATTAGTGCTATTTGACTTTGTTGCAACTTATTGTGCTTAATACTTGTCACTAGGGCCCGAGTGCCATGATCTCAGATCTAAACTTATTATTGAATCATTATGATAGTATTGTTTGTGATCTTATCTGCAAGTTGTGTACACATATCATTGTCTGGATCCAAAGGCCCCGAAGTGATAGAAATTGGGACAACCGGAGGGGATGGCTGGGACGTGAGGATCACATGTGTTCACGGAGTGTTAATGCTTTGCTCCGGTGCTCTATTAAAAGGAGCACCTTAATTGCCAGTAGTTCCCTTGAGGCCCCGCTGCCACGGGCTGGCAGGACAAAAGATGTTGTGCAAGTTCTCATTGCGAGCACGCATGCCTATATATGGAGCACATGACTATGATTGTTTAGTACTTGGGTGCTTATTCTTATTTATCTGCAATAGCCCTAGATCTTGAAGTTACATGTTTAGACTTGTCCATGCAACTCCCGTCCATCCATCCCTATGCCTACCGCACTCATATCCTACTGTTTGTTGCTACTGTTACTATTGCTCATGTTTTACTGCTGCTGTTGCTTTGTTGTTTGCTACTACAAACTATTGCTACTGATAAACTTCTGTGAGCAAGAACTATTTCTGGGTGCAGCTGAATTGACAACTCAGTTGTTAAGGCTTGCAAGTATTCTTTGGCTCCCCTTGTGTCGAATCAATAAATTGGGTAATACTACCCTCAAAGACTGTTGCGATCCCCTATACTTGTGGGTCATCAAGACTATTTTCTGGCGCCGTTGCCGGGGAGCATAGCTTTATTTGTAAGTTCACTTGGATCTATTATTGTTCACTGCTACTCCTTTCATCATGGGGAAGTCTCATGATGGAAAGTTTCCTATGTTACCATCCACTACAAGAAGAGGTACAATCCTAAACACCTCTGTTGCTCTTGATTCACCGTCTGTTATAAATAAGCTTGTTACACCACCACATACTCATGCTACACACTGCTACTACTGCTGAATCTGAAACTGCTTTTCATACTCATGATGTTACTTCTACTATGCTTGATGCGAGTGGTTCATTAGGTCCTTTCCTAGATACTACTATGGCTAGTCTAGGAAATACTGAAACTCCTAGTGAATACACTGTTACACATGTTAGCTCACCTGAGTCTAGAGAGAGATATGATATTAATGATGATTACATTGAGTTTACTAATGAATTTATTAAGGAGTGCCGAACCACACATGGTGATACTGCTATTAAGAGTCTCCTTGAGAGACATACCATTATTCCTAAACTGTCCTCTGATCCTAAGTTTGCCACCTCTCCCATAGATATTAAAGATAAATATTATGATTTCTCTCTTGATTTATCGTATTTAGACATTGTTGAGAAAGAACCTTTTTGTGGGACTGAAAATGAGAGTGTTGTGGCTCATATGAATGAGCTTTCCACTATGAGTGCTTTATTCTCTGATGATTTTAAGATGCGCAAGTACTTTGTTACTAAGATCTTCCCTTTTTCACTAAAAGGAGAATCTAAGGCTTGGTTTAATAGATTATCTCCTGGTTCCATTGATATTCCTGATTGTTTGATTGCTTCTTTTTTCCAGAAATATTTTCCTCCCAGTGCTAGACATGCTGCTTTGCACAGAATTTTTGATTTTAAACAGGGAGTATAAAAGAAATTGCATGAGTCATGGACAAGGTTCTGTGCCTTGATTCATGCACATCCTGGATGTCCATTACCTAAGAATGAGCTTCTTGATATTTATTATAATGGACTAACTGATGATTTTAGGACATACCTAGATAGATTTACTGATTGTATTTTCAGGAAAAGAACTCCTACAGATGTTGAAGAATTAATGGCTAAAATAAGCAAGAATTATGATTATTAGACTTCAACTGAGCTAAATACACCTGAGCCTATTACTCCTGAACCAGTTGTCACTACTAGGAAAAGGGTCGTTCGTGGCGCACCTGAAAAGGGCATCCATGGCGCACTAGCTGTGCGCCACTATCCACATGCTACGACTATCTCTTACCCGTAGCACACTGCCTGGTGTGCTATGGTTATATGGGGATAGTCGTAGCACACTACCAGGTGTGCCACGGGTAGGGGTATAGGGTGCGCCACAGATGTGTTTTTCAAAAAACAAAAAAATGCAAAACACACCCTCGTTTTGAATTTCAAAAGCAATCGGGTCCGCATCGCCGCTGTCGTGTCTCCTTGCTGGAGCATGGTGGCCAAGGCCACGACCTACCACCGCAGGGAGGTGCGGGAGGCCATGGTCGTGCTAGTCCTCTCCGGCATCAAGGAAGAGAGGGAGAAGGAGGTGTGGCTAAAGAAGGAAGGAGGTCACCGCAAGGAGAGGAGGTCGTCGTCGCTTGTCATGACTGCAAGGAGGAGGATAAGGTCGCTATCGCCATCGTCACTGCAAGGAGAGGAGGATGACGGAGCAAGGAGGAGGAGAAGGCCGTCGTCGCCGTCGTCAGTGCAAGGATAGGAGGAGAAGGTCGTCGTCGCCATTGTGAGTGCAAGGAGAGGAGGAGGCTAGAGAGAGGAGAAGGGGAAGGAGGAGAAGGAAAAGGAGGAGGAGAAGAGAGAAGGAAAAGGAGGAGGAGAAGGAGAAGAGAGAAGGAAAACGAGGAGGGAGGAGAATGAAAAGGAGAAGAGGGAGGGAAGAGAAGAGGGGTAGGTGGGCGGGGTAGGGATTCAAATTTTGAATCCCTCCCAACTTACTCATAGCGCACTTGGTGGTGGTGCGCTACGGGTAAGTTGCCCTCTATTTTTTCTGTAGGCAAAAAGGTCTTTTGACGATAAGTTTTTACTCTTTTCGAATTTTGAAAATGTAAATAATCGCTAAACGACCGGAGGTGTTGCGGGCGGATGCAAAATCTCGTTCTCGTCATTTTGATATATTATACGATTTTTTCGACATCGTATGCAAAAGTTACAGCCATTTTACCGTGGCATGACTTTTTTTGCAGAAAAAGTCGAAACTCATGTTTGTTAATTTTCCTAGAAACTAGACCATATTATCTACCTAAATATGAAAGGATTTTATTTATTGAAGTGTTCTTCATTTTCTTTTATTTTTTGCAAAGCCTAAAAAGGCGATCCAGGGGGGTGGAGTTTGTGCAGGGTACTTAACCGTAGGGCACTAGGGCAAGGTGTCCTACGGCTAAGTTTACCCATTTATGGAGCAGAGGGGGCTTAACTTAGGCGTAGCGCACTTGCCTCATGTGTGCTACTGCTATCCCTAACAACCATAGCACACTTACCCCATGTGCGCTATGGGTATGTGCCATGTGGCCAGCACGCCCCTGGCCCACACATATCTGTGGCGCACTATGACAACGTGCGCTACGGTTGTTCTAGTTACTAGTAGGGCACTGCCTACTGGTGAGCCACGTATGTTTTACCCGTGGGGCATTTCAACCACGTGAGCCACGAATGTGTGGATTACCTATAGCCCTTTTCCTAGTAGTGTGTGCCTGAACCAGTTCCAACAACAACACCAAAGAAGAGAGGAGTAATTGCATTAAATGATGAAGTGATGAAGGAATCTAAGAAATGTCTAAAGGAGAAAGATATTAGTGCTGAAGATGTGAAGAATCTACCTTCTATAGAAGAATTATGTAAGTCAATTCCCCTCTCATCTACTATTGAGGTACACTCTCTCCACTTTGATGAAGGTGATATTCCCCATGGTAAGCCTCCTGATCAATGCTTAGAGGAACTTGACACATTTATTGTTAAACAAGGTAATTTTAATAAACAAGTTTAGAATCATTTATTGGAAAACTCTAGAGCTATTAATGAGTTAAAAGATATTGTGGAAAGAACTGCTGATGATATTAAAATGCTTTGTAAATACTTTCAAATGGTTCAAACCCAAATTGATCAACTTTCTAAGGTACAAAAGGATATGCTAGTTAATGCCTCAGGAGATAAACATGCTTATGGAATTAGAACTAGGAGTGGTATAGCTACTCAAGATCCTTTATATCCTGAAGGACACCCTAAAAGAATTGAGAAGGATTCTCAACAAGGTGAAAGTAGTGGTAGTCCTCGTAAGAGAAAGAAAAAGAAACATAAAATAGTTGAGGAACCACTTGAATCTGCTGTAGATCCTAATAGTATATATGTCTCTGATGCTGAAACTGAGAGTGGTAATGATAAAAATGATGCTCCTGATAAGGAGGAAGTTGAGGAAGAACCTGAGAAGCACAGTAAGAACACTAGGTACACTAAGGAAGATTTTATTGCTAAAAAACATGGTAGTGAGAGAGAACCTTGGGTGCAGAAACCAATGCCTTTTCCAAATAAGAAACACAAGTCAAAGAAGGAAGAACACTACAACAAGTTTTGTGAGTGGATGAAACCTTTATTTTTGTAAATTCCTTTGACTGATGCTATTAAGTTGCCTCCTTATTCAAAGTATACAAAGGATATTGTCACTAATAAAAGGAAGATTCCTAATAAGGAAATTTCTACTCTGCTTCACTACTGGAAAAACCATCTTCGGTTCGATCAGAACAAGCCTAGCAGTCCCGGCCTATCACAGCCCGCGACTAGTGGAAGCACTAGTCCCGGTCTGTGAGGCCTCTAACGGCTAGAAACGGCCATAGTGACTAGTCCCGGGCTGGACCAGGTCATTAGTCCCGGTCTGTAATACGGCCCGGGACTAATAACCTGGAGCAGGCCAGCTGCTCTTTTTGGGGACTATTAGTCTCGGGTCGTATCACGGCCCGGGACTAGTTGTCCGTCAGTATATATACAGCTTCCTGTCCACCTGCCCTAAAGCATATGGTGGCCATTTTTCTCAAAGAAGCAAGAGAGTTCATGCCATTTTTTTTCTCAAGATTTGTCAAGATTTAGTTTGCAACACCTAAATCCAAAGCTTTAAAAGGTTAGAACTTCATTCTTTCATCTCTTATTGCTACTTTAGCTCTATAATGCTCTAGAAGTATAGAGATATGGATCAAATGCATGCATGCTCTAGAAGTAGCTAGAAGGATTTTGATATATATGTGTAACAAATTTTGATTAGGCACATAGTTACTGAAAATTGAAATGTGTAATTTTAGAGTTTCAGAGCTTAGAATGGAATGAGGTTTTCACTGATAGAACAATAATAAAAAACTCCACATTTATCATGTTGATTGTTTCTCCAATTCACAAATTGGTGCATGTAAATTTTTCAAAATTCAAAATTAATGCTCTAGAAGCTCTCAATATAACTTGTAATAATTTTATCATGTTGTGTAATGGTTTTTGATATACTTTTACTATAATGCAGATGGTCCGGGAATGGATGTACAGTACTGACCGACGCTCTAGCGAGTTTATTAATGGTGTGCATGAATTCATCCGTGTTGCTGATGCAAACAAGCGCAATGGTTTTGTATTCTGTCCATGTAATGGATGTAGGAATCAGAAGGATTACTCTGACTCAAAAACCCTTCACAGCCACCTGTTGAAGACTGGCTTCATGCCCAGTTATAATTGTTGGACCAAGCACGGAGAGAGAGGGGTTATAATGGAATACAATGAAGAAGAGGAGGAGGATGACAACTATCATGGTTTCCCTGAGTACGGAGATACTTCCATGGGGGATGCTGAAGGGGAGGATGAAGAAGAGACACATGATGAACCCGCTGATGATCTTGGTCGGACCATTGACGATGCACGAAGAGATTGTGAAACTGAAAAGGATAGGGAGAAGCTCAATCACATGCTAGAGGATCACAAAAAGTTGTTGTACCCAAATTGCGAAAATGGTCTGAAAAATCTGGGCAGCACACTGGAATTGCTGCGATGGAAAGCTGAGTGTGCTATACCTGACTCCTCATTTGAAAAGTTGCTGAAAATGATGAAGAATATGCTTCCAAAAGATAACGTATTGCCCGCCAGTACATACGAAGAAAAGAAGGTTGTCTGTCCTCTAGGTTTAGAGGTTCAGAAGATACATGCATGCCCTAATGACTGCATCCTCTACCACGGTGAGGAGTATGAGAATTTGGATGCATGCCCGGTATGCACTTCACTTCGGTATAAGATTAAACGAGATGACCCTGGTGACGTTGAGGGTGAGCCCCCCCAGAAGAGGGTTCCTGCGAAGATGATGTGGTATGCTCCTATAATACCACGGTTGAAACGCTTATTCAGAAACAAAGAGCACGCCAAGTTGTTGCGATGGCATAAAGAGGAACGTAAGTCAGACGGGATGTTAAGACACCCCGCTGATGGGTCGCAATGGAGAAAAATCGATAGAAAGTACCCGGACTTTGCAGATGATGCAAGGAGTTTAAGGTTTGGTCTAAGTACAGATGGCATGAATCCCTTTGGGGAGCAGAGCTCTAGTCACAGCACCTATCCCGTGACTCTATGCATCTATACCTTCCTCCTTGGTTGTGCATGAAGCGGAAGTTCATTATGATGCCAGTGTTGATCCAAGGTCCGAAGCAACCCGGCAACGACATTGATGTGTACCTAAGTCCATTAGTGGAAGAACTTTTACAGTTGTGGCACGAACCCGGGATACGCGTGTGGGATGAGCACAAGCAGGAAGAATTTAACCTCCGAGCATTGCTTTTTGTAACAATCAATGATTGGCCTGCTCTAAGTAACCTTTCAGGACAGTCAAACAAGGGATACAATGCATGCACACACTGTTTAGATGAGACTGAAAGTATATATTTGGAACATTGTAAGAAGAATGTATACAATGAGCATCGTCGATTTCTTTTGGCCAAACATCCCTTAAGAAAGAAAGGCAAGCATTTCAACGGTCTGGCATGTCACCAGACGAAGCCTAAGGAGCGTACTGGTGCTGATATATTTGATATGGTCAAAGATTTGGATCAAATGGTAACCTTTGGAAAGGGTCCTGGAGGAAAATCTGTTCCGAAAGACGCTGAAGGACACGCACCCATGTGGAAGAATAAATCTATATTTTGGGAGCTACCATATTGGAAATTCTTAGAGGTCCGCTCTGCAATCGATGTGATGCATGTGACGAAGAATCTTTGCGTGAACCTGCTAGGCTTCTTGGGCATGTATGGGAAGACAAAAGATACACTGGAAGAACGAAAGGACCATCAACGTATGAAATACCCAGATGGCCTGCATCCAGAATGGTTTCAAGGTCATGCCAGCTACGCTCTTACCAAACAAGAGAAGGAAATATTTTTTGAATGCCTAAGCAGTATTAAGGTCCCGTCTGGATTCTCGTCGAATATAAAGGGAATAATAAATATGGCAGAAAAAAAGTTCCAAAACCTAAATTATCATGACTGCCATGTGATTATGACGCAAATGCTTCCGATTGAATTGAGGGGGCTTCTACCAGATAATGTTCGAGTACCCATTTTGAAGCTATGTGCATTTCTCAATGCAATCTCTCAGAAGATAATCAATCCTGAAGATCTACCACGGTTACAGAATGATGTGGTCCAATGTCTTGTCAGTTTTGAGTTGGTGTTCCCACCATACTTCTTCAATATTATGACGCACCTGCTGGTTCATCTAGTCGAAGAGATTTCCATTCTCGGTTCTGTATTACTACACAATATGTTTCCCTTTGAGAGGTTCATGGGAATCTTAAAGAAATATGTTTGTAACCGTGCTAGGCCAGAAGGAAGCATCTCCAAGGGCTATGGAACAGAGGAGGTCATTGAATTTTGTGTTGACTTTGTTCCTAACCTTAAGACGATTGGTCTTCCTCAATCGCGGTATGAGGGGAGACTGAATGGAAAGGGTACTCTAGGAAGGAAATCAATAATATGTAGGGACAGACATTCTTACACCGAAGCACATTACACCGTTCTATAGAATTCTATCTTGGCAGCCCCATATATCGAGGAACACAAGAAAATCTTACGCTCCAACAACCCTGGAAAGCATGACTCTTGGATTAGAGATGAACACATGAAGAGTTTCGGCGGTTGGTTGCAACATCTCATCAAAAATAACACTCTTGGAGATCAGCTATACTTTTGTCTAGGTCACCATCTTCGACTATATCGACTTTCCAAGGGTACGAGATAAATGGGTATACATTTTACACGATAGCCCAAGATAAAAAGAGCACCAACCAAAACAGTGGTGTCCGCTTTGATGCAACAGACAACAATGGGTCAAAGACCACATATTATGGTTACATAGAGGAGATATGGGAACTTGACTATGGACCTACTTTTAAGGTCCCCTTGTTTCGGTGCAAATGGGTCAAGCTGACAGGAGGAGGGGTTGAGGTAGACAAGAAATATGGAATGACATCGTTGGATCTCAACAATCTTGGGTACTTAGACGAACCATTCATCCTAGCCAATGATGTGGCTCAGGTTTTCTATGTGAAGGACATGTCTACCAAACCTAGAAAAAGAAAAAATAAGAAAAAGAATACATTAGACAATGAGCCAAAGCGCCACATAGTTCTTTTAGGAAAAAGAAACATCGTGGGAGTGGAGGACAAGACAGACATGTCAGAAGATTGTGATAAGTTTCATGAAATTCTGCCCTTCGCGGTGAAGGATGACCCAAGCATCATGTTAATGAATGAAGATGCTCCATGGATACGACGGGATCAGAAAGGAACACACGCGAAGAAATGATATGTAATAATTGTAACATTTTATGAGTGAAGATGCTCCATGCATGTGTCCATTTTTATAGTGTTGTCTACAAACAATCTTGAGTGTGTTAGTCCCGTTTTGTGGCTGGACCGGGACTAAAGGAGGGCCTTTAGTCCCGATTCATACTTACCATTAAGATATGATCTCCAAACGCGTGAGGTCACATATTAGGGAGTGCCTCTATGACCAGTTTCTCGGAGATGCCGGAGGACTGGGCTCCGTCGGCATCTCCCTGAAACTGGCCGTAGTGGTGTCCCTGCTCTCGAAAACCATCTTGCAGCTTGTAACTTCTCTAACTAGATCAATACGCCTAGGAGCTAACTAATTTCACATATTAGGGAGTGCCCCTATGACCAGTTTCTCGGAGATGCCGGAGGACTGGGCTCCGTCGGCATCTCCCTAAAACTGGCCGTAGTGGTGTCCCTGCTCTCGAAAACCATCTTGGAGATGCCTCAAACGGGCTGGAGGACTGGACTCACAAGGATGCCTATTTATAGTACAAGCAGCTCGACATAATATCGACACTCGCGACATAATGTCGACACTCACCCTTATTATTAGTGCTAACTCATGTTTAGTCCCGGTTGGTGTCTCCAATCGGGACTAAAGGTTCATCTTTAGTCCCGGTTGGTGACACCATCCGGGACAAGGTACAAGTCGCACGATATAATGTCGACACTCACCCCTATTATTAGTGTTGCCTGGCCCAGTCTGCCGCAATCCCTTCAGTCGCGGTTGGTTTCTCCAACCGGGACTAAAGATGAACCCTCTCTTTATTAGGTAACACTCAAGACATTTATTAATATTAATAACCGGGACAAACCGGTACTAGCTAACACTCAGGACTAAAGCCGCCCCCTTTAGTCATAATCATGCCTAGTCCTATAGTACGCAGCTTCAGGGTCTTCTTCGTCATCGACACCTGCCACTCCGGGGATCCTCATCCCATCAATGGCATATACCAGGGGCCATTCCAGCCTCGGATTCATGGCGGGCGAGGGAGGGGTCTCCTGGAAGACGATGCCGCTACCGCCGGGCCGGTGTGGGGCCTTTTTGTGGCTCTTTGGCGGGTGGACTCGTGGGCACCGCAGGCGAGGATGGTCTCCCCCGACGATGTAGTGCATCACTCCGATGATAGTACGGTTCGCCCACCACAGACGACGACCAGCTTCGTTGTGGTTCACCGGGGGCGGGCCATCACCCTCGTACCTGGCGAGCTCCCTTTCCCGCATATTAGCGAAGAAGGCATTCCAGGTGTCGTAGTTGTCGGGATCCCACTAGGGATCCATCCGCTGCTCCGGCGTGAGCTCGTGGTAGAAGTGGTTTGTGATGGCCGCCTGGCGTGCGGAACCTTGAGGGACAGGAGGGACAGGAACCCCTCCAGCGCTCAGCATCCAGCCGGCGGGCGGCCGGTAGCCCGGCGGACAAGGGTAGTTGGAGGCGTACAGCGCATCGGTCTCCTCGAGGGTCAGAATGGCCCAGTAGGCGTTGTCCATTGTTCTAAGAGAGGAAGGTGTGGATGTGTGGATAGCCATGGCGTGATCGCCCTAAATATAGAGGGAAAGGGCGGGAAAACTTGGCGTGAAGCTTTGGGAAATGGCGGGAAATATCTTTAGTCCCGGTTAGTGACTACATCCGGGACTAAAAGCTCTCGTAGAAAGGAAAGGACGGGAAAACTTGGCGGGAAGTAGTGGGAAATATCTTTAGTCCCGGTTTGTGACTACAATCGGGACTAAATGGATATTATATTAAGATTCTTTATATTTTTCTAATAATAATAATAGACATATTATTTGTTTTATTTGGATTATTACAATAAAAGATATGATTTTCCAAAAAATTTATATTTGATTTGAATAAAAAAAGAAAATTTACAAATGAAATAATTTATAAATGATGCAAACAGATAAATGGATATTATATTAAGATTCTTTATATTTTTCTTATAATAATATACATATTATTTGTTTTATTTGGATTATTACAATAAAAGATATGATTTTCCAAAGTTTTATATTTGATTTGAATAAAAAAGAAAATTTACAAATGAAATAATTTATAAATGATGCAAACAGATAAATGGATATTATATTAAGATTCTTTATATTTTTCTGATAATAATAGACATATTATTTGTTTTATTTGGATTATTACAATAAAAGATATGATTTTCCAAAGTTTTTATATTTGATTTGAATAAAAAAGAAAATTTACGTATGAAATAATTTATAAACGATGCAAATAGATAAATGGATATTATATTAAGATTCTTTATATTTTTCTGATAATAATAGACATATTATTTGTTTTATTTGGATTATTACAATAAAAGATATGATTTTCCGAAGTTTTTATATTTGATTTGAATAAAAAAGAAAATTTACAAATGAAATAATTTATAAATGATGCAAACAGATAAATGGATATTATATTAAGATTCTTTATATTTTTCTGATAATAATAGACATATTATTTGTTTTATTTGGATTATTATAATAAAAGATATGATTTTCCAAAGTTTTTATATTAGTTTTGAATTAAAAAAAGAAAATTTACAAAAACAATTAGTCGCGGGTCGTGGCTGGACCCGGGACTAAAGGTTGCCTACGCGCGCGAAAACGAAGCGGCCGAAAAATACACACTAGTCCTGGGCCGTGGCTTAACCCGCGACTAAAGAGGGGGGTCTTTAGTCACGGGTTAAGCCACGGCCCGGGACTAAAGACCCTTTAGTCGCGGGCGGTGGCTTAGCCCGGGACTAAAAGGGTGGCCCTTTATATTCCGCGCGCCACCGCCCCTGTGTCCAGCACTTGCATTTCTCGACGAAGACGAAGCACAAACGACGAACGCAGAGACGAAGAAGCGACGAGGTGTTGTCCAGCCGCCGCTTCCACCGCGCCACCGTGCCGTGCTACGCCGCTCCGCGCTCCGCCGTGCCGCGCTCCATGCCGCCGCTCCCCCGTGCTACGCGCCGCCGCTCCACGCTACCTCGCAGTCGTGCCGGCGTCGGTGAGCGCCGCTCGATCGATCGAGGCCGGGTGGTTTTTTATTTTAGTTAGGGATTAGGATTATTATTGTTTTAGTTAATTATTAGGATTAGTATTAGGATTATAATTATTGTTTTAGTTATTAGGATTAGTATTATTAGGATTATATTGTTTTAGTAGTTATTAGGATTAGAATTATTGTTTTAGTTATTAGGATTAGTATTAGGATTATTGTTTTAGTTATTTTTTTGTTTTATTTATTAGGATTATATTGTTTTAGTTAATTTTTTGTTTTACCACAAATAATATTAGGATTATTGTTTTATTAGGGTTATTTTTTTTGTTTTAGTTATTATGATTATTGTTTTAGCACAAATAATATTAGGATTATTATAATTAGGATTATATTGTTTTAGTTATTAGGATTAATGTTAGGATTATTGTTTTAATTAAAATATTAGAATTAGGATTAGGATTATTGTTTTAGTTATTTTTTGTTTTATTTATTAGGATGATATTGTTTTAGTTATTTTTTTGTTTTACCACAAATAATATTAGGATTATTGTTTTACTAGGGTTATTTTTTTAGTTATTATGATTATTGTTTTAGCACAAATAATATTAGGATTATTATAATTAGGATTATATTGTTTTAGTTATTAGGATTATTGTTTTTTCTAACCTGTTTAACTCTCTTTTTGTTATAGATAATTAAGTCATGGATCCATCCGAAGATCCTGGTCGCATCGGTGAAGGTTTTCTTCAGGGCATGATAAGAGGTGAAATTCCTCTTAATATTACTACCGGCGCCGAAGATATTTTGCTCGAGGAAGAGATATCCTCGTATCTGAATCCATCCGGTGATGGACTAGAGGAAAACCTAATGTACCAAGGGGAAGACCAGATGGACGAAGGGCAAACAAATAACAACAATAATGATGGCCCCTCGACAGGATCCGGCGAGGTACATATATATATAAAGTCTCGTGTCACCTCTATTCATTAACTGATCTAGATATATATTAATCACTCGCTCTTCTTCTTTTAGCCCACCTGATCGAAGCAATTGACAGATCGAACGGAACGAGGGCCGAACAAAAAGTTGGATGGTAATCAGAGGTTCACCATCGAAGAAATAGATGATGATGGTGAACCAATTGATCCAGAGAAGCACCGGAGGATGTTTATAAATCAATGCGGGGTGCTTGTTAGGGACAACCTGCCGATTACCATCCAAGAATGGAATAAGTCAAAAAAAACCGGTGAAGAATCCAATAGCTATGTCACCGATGATGCCAAAGATGACCTTTGGCAGAAGCTCATAGCGCATTTCATACTACCTCCAGAGTATGAGGAATTTGAGGTAGATGGTATTACCCCAAGGCCGGGTGGGCTTGAAAATAGAGCGAAAGTCAAGGAGTGGGCAATGAGCAAGATGGCTGAACTGTACCGGAACCACAAGAAAAGTTTATACGCGAAATATGTCACGAAAAAGAAAAATCCAGACTTCAAAGGAGTAAACGAGAAGTTGAGAGAACAGTGGCCCGATTTTGTAAAGTACAAGCAATCTGATAAAGCAAAGGCAAAGTCGGCAAAGAACGCGTTAAATGCTGCCAACAAGAAATACCATCATAAAATGGGGACATGTGGCTACAAGAGTGCCGTCCCTAAGTGGGAAACTATGGAGAAGGAAATGAGGGCTAGAGGCGTCACTCCTGGTACAGATGGATGGCCCGAGAGGTCAAAGCACTAGTGGTACGGGCACGGGGGGGTCCTTGGACCCAGAAACAGGGAAGACATTATTTCATGAGAAAATTCTAAAACCCTCCGAAGACCTTATTAAAGCAATGAACGATGCTCAATTGGGATTGTTCCGTCCCGAGAGAGAGAACGACGAGCTGACACGCTCCCTAGGGAATCCTAAAAAGGGAGGACGAACATGAGGCAAAGGCGCCGGTGTCTCGTTGAAGAAAGGGTTTCCTCAGTACGATGCCAGTTACAGAAGCCATCAGAGAAAGAAGGACCGGGAGGCAGACCGGATCTCCAGGGTAGATCAGGACCTAGCTGATCTGAAGAACCTCATGCATGAAATTAGCCAAAGGCCGCCGTCGTCAACTCACCCGCGGTCTGATGATCCTGCATTGGATCTTAGCCAACGGAGCAGCAACATGGCTTCCACGGAGGTCCGTGCTGATGATCAAGCACTGCTGGATGATGCACCGGCTCCTCACTACCCCGTGGATGATGTCAGAGAGATGGCACAATGTGAGCTACATCAGCCAATGAACAACCTGTCCTTCAAGGTGGCGATCGGCACTGCTTTACCTTATCTACCTGGAGAACTCCACCATTCACTTCCGATTCCACCAGGCTATGCTCGTGTCACGGTGGATGACATAGTGGAGGATTTTGCAGACCTAGAGATTGAAATCGCTACGCCTGAAGGCCTTACGAAACTAGGAGATGTCAAGCGCAACATCATTCTATGGAATAAGAAGTACATAAAGTTTCCAGGCTCGGCGCCAAGGCCACCGACTCCAAGGAATCCAAATCCACCCCGCATCGAATATCGTCAACCTCCAAGTCCACCCCAACCCGATTATCGCCAACCTCCAAGTCCACCCCAACCCGATTATCGCCAACCTCCAACTCCACCCCGCGCCGCTGAGGATCGCCGCAGCAGGAGTACATCAACTCGATCTCTGCCTCCGCCTCCATGCAACACTACTACCTCATCGAAGAAACGGAAGTTCGACGGTCCCCCGCGCCCCACCTCGAAGAAAGGTCAAACGCCGAAGATAGTCGATATCCCGCCGACTCTTCCAAAGAGACCTTATGACAAGACCGATGAGGAAACTAACGCGGAGGTGGCTGCCCAAGTTAAGGTGCATTTTGCACCCAAAAAGCCTGAGCCAAAGCCGATATATAACGAAAAAACCAAAAAGTGGGTTAAGTCCTTTCTTGAGCAACCATCCCAGATATCGATGAATCTGGAATCAAACTATGACCGGGAGATTATTAAGCAAGCACAGAAGAAAAAAATCACAAGTGCAAAAAGCGGGAAGCAAGTTGCCCAGCTTGGAGCACAGAAGAATCAATCGGTCGCCCCGCTCAAAGTCATTTCAGACCTCGACAAGGCCTTCAGAGCTGAAATGGATATGGACATGCAAATAATGGACCCTAGAGCCCGTAATAATGCTACACTTATGGGAATCACTGTATCGCAGGCCAAAGCACTTGCTAACGAAGCAAATATGTCTCTTGGTCAATATTTAGGCTATGAAGATACGCCAGTGGTTCAGATAGTACGACAGTATGTCCAAAGGGAGCCTCTAGTCAGTAATGAGGAGCTCACGAGTCTATCCACACATATGCGAAATCTTCACGAATGGTACATGTCGCAAGCACAAAAAAAGCATCAGAAAGATTGGTTTCCGGTGGAATTAGAATGGAGCATCACTTCAAACCATACTCAATACAGGTTCAAATGACCGAACTATTTCAGTTATACAACCAGCGCGCCCTCGACAAATCTATCATTGGTTGCTACTGTCTGTAAGTTATTTATTTCTATAATTAAGTTTGTAGCTTTAGCTCGTTCATTGCATTTAATATATTATCCTAACTATATATACTTTTGTATGATGATATTATATTCTGCAGAATGAAGATGCTTGAATGCAAAAGAGCTAGAAGATACGATGTTGGGTTCATTGACCCATATATCATTAATGAATATACGTTAAAGAATCACCCCAAGGACGTGGAGGAGGACCTGTGCATGTTCTTAACCGAGAATAATTTTGTTAAGGAAATACTATTTCCTTACAACATCAAGTGAGTGTTTATATCTTGTACACATTTTATTTTTGCTTACTCGATGAGCTATATATGCATGTATGCTTATGTAAACATCCGCAGATTCCACTAGATCTTGCTAAACATTCAAGTTGACAACTCCCTAGTTGAAGTCCACGACTCATTAAGTTGGGACCAAGAGCAGTGGAGCGACATGAAAGCAATGCTCCATAAGTAATTTCAATCATTATCGCATTATATCGTCCTCTTTCATTCATTTCCTGATATCAAGTAACTAATAACTCCTTTGTTCATTTTCTTTGCCGAGCAGGTGTTGGACACGGTTCAGACAGAAAATACCAGGTCCATTCAAAGAGGAGCTAACTTATAAAATAGAGAAGAGTTTAGCAGCCACCGGGAACTCATTTATGTGGATACTATGTATGCGAGTACATCCACGAGTTGACCAGCGAGCGGAAAGTTGACTCATATTATATTTATGATTTGCGGGAGAAACTAGAGCCAGACCAGCGCATAAGAGCAATTCAAGAGGAGCTGGCGGGATTTATGATGAAGGAAGTCCTTGATGTACATGGAGAGCATTATACGGATGACGTGGAACTCGATTTGCCTTAGTCATGTCCATGTAGCTCATATGATATATATTCATCAATGACCATGTAATTTCAAAACATTTCTTCCTTTTGATATGATTGATTATATGTATGCTTGCAAGGGATCGATTAATTATATAAATGCATCGACGTGTAGTGTGTATGTAGTAGCGTATAATATGTATACTGAAATATATGTTTGAATTATAGTGAAACACAAAACGAAAAAGGAATGAAATGGAAAAAAAGGAAATACACAATCTCTGTCGCGGCACAGAAACACACAATTCTCTGCCACGGCAGGAAACCTTCTAGTCCCGGGTGGTGTTAGGGCCCGGGACTATAGGGTTTCCGCCCCCCGCGGTGCTGAAACAGCCACGTGGCTGTTATCAGTCGCGGGCCGTAGCGATCCGGGACTAGATGGGGGATCTAGTCCCGTTTTCGCAGTCCCGGCCCGAGCCTAAAACCGGGACTAAAGCCAGTTGCGGCCCGGGACTGGAGGCCCTTTTTCCACCAGTGCTTGCTAATTATTCCTTCAATGGTAAGGTTCTAAAGAAACTTGGTGATCCAGGTATACCAACTATTCCTTGATCTATTAAGAACAATTATGTTAGAACTGCTTTATGTGATTTGGGAGCTGGAGTTAGTGTTATGCTTTTTTCTCTCTACAAGAGACTCCAGCTAGAAAAGTTGATACCAACTGATATATCTTTGCAAATGGCTGAAAAGTCAACTACTATCCCTGTTGGTATATGTGAGGATGTTCCTGTTCAAGTGGCTCATAATTGCTTGGTTTTAACTGATTTTGTTGTGTTTGAAATGACTGAAGATGATAATATGTCCATTATTCTTGGGAGACCTTTTCTTAATACTGCAGGTGCTGTCATTAATTGTAATAAAGGAAAAGTAACATTTAATATTAATGACAAAGAGCATACTATTTATTTCCCTAATAAGGTTGCTAAGAGCTATTTCCTGAATTTCATTGAAAATGTTGAGAGCATCAAGGTTGAAGAAATATATTGTCCCATTCCACAAGAAAGTTTCAAAACTATTATGATTGGGACCATTGCTATCAGGTTTGAGGTAACATCATCACTTTGTGGAATGCAAAGTTTTGTTTCATATAAGATTGTTTTCGTAACAAGACTTGATCAACCTTGTTAGCAAAAGGATTTTAATGAACAAAACAATGCTTTCACTATGGTTATACTTGCTCACTTTTACTTTTCTCCTTCCTAGTCTTTTCTTTTTCTCTTTTTTGCTTTGGTTTTGCTAGTTGTTTGCTTGTTAGAGTGTCTTAGAACTTCTATAGTTTTGGTTTTTGTTTGCTTTTGCTTCTTCTAAAAAAATATTTTCTGCGAGAAATCAATTTTAATACCCTGAAAATTGGCCAAAAATAAAGTTTCCCGAAAAATCCCAGAAAATTCATATTAAATTTTTCCTCGAAAAAAGGGTCAGAGGGACACCTAGAGTGGCCCAGGCTCCCCCTAGGCCATCACACTCCCAGGTGGCGCGGCCACCCCTAGGTGGCGCCTCGCCAGGGTGTAGCCTGCCTGTGGCCCTCCAAGATGCCTCCTCCTAGCCATCTTATTTCTCTCTCCCGAAAAACACCAGAAAACTTTCTCAAGCTCGAGTTCCTGCTGTTCTTGCTCTCAATTTTCAATCTCCTTGCTCAGCCCATCTTTGCTGCTGATTTTTGGAGGGATTGCTCCTTGGTATGTGCCTCTTCCGCTTGTCCAATTAGATTTGTGATTGGTAGATTGTATCTTGAGTATTTTGCTACTATAGGTGACAAGTTGTGTGAGCTTGCATGCTTGTTCTTTGCTTAGAGATTTCATTTTGATGCATGTTTATCCCTCTAGCAAGTTCCTACAGTAGTTTCTCATTATTTATGAACTTGGAAACCACTTGTTTTGATGTTTGTCTAAAAATTTCAGAAAAAGGGGCCATGGACAATCACACCTATGGTGAAATATTTGAGAGTGATGCACCTAGAAGGACAAGGCCTTCAAGATCATCCTCCCGAGCTAGGACCTCATACAACGAGGATCTCATTGCACCGCGATTTGGCGACGAGGGAGATGAGGGGGATGCACACCCTTCCACCTTTCCTTGTCCTACCTTTTTGCGGGCTGCTAGGATTCTCAATGATTTTCTAACCTTGGTTTAGAGGGTTGGACTAACGAGTTATATGCAGGATGAGAGTGTGCAGTATGCTACACTCACTAAAACCTTTGTGGAGAGTTACTCCTTTTCTAACAGCATGTTCAAACTAGATGTGTCTTTGAAAATCTATGGAAGGCCTTAATCCATGACATTGAAGAAATTTTGTGAGATCCTAGGTATTGGTACAACTGGGATGGTGAAGAATATTTCAGCTCAACCCACTGATTTTTTTGGAGCTCTACCGCGGGATAACCAATGATGATGGCCATAGAGCCCAGCGAGGAAAGATAAGAAATATTCAACTCCCAGCTATCAGGTACTTTGCTTATTATCTTGCCACTAGTGTTCTTGGTAGGGAGAATACTAGCAATATTTCCAACTATCATTTGTCCTTCCTAGCTGTTACACTTAACAATGAAACCAGGTACAATCTTGGTTCTCACATTGCTCGTCGTTTAGCTGATAAGGGACCCATTTATGGGGGAATTATTGCTGCAAGTGTTGTTGCTGCCTTAGACCTTGTTGTTGATCCAAATGATACAGTTTTGGCTCCTCAGAGGCTTGATCTTGCTGCCATGAAAGCACATCACTTTGTCACTGCTGGCTCTATCCTTGAGAGCCTGGTTTATAGAATGTTATTTACCGACGGGGAGAGAGAGAGATTCCTTTGCCCCAAACCACTTTGTTATGTATTTCCCAAAGACCTTGGTCGCGTTCCAAGGAGGATATGGACGAGCAGCTACGCATTCTTGGTTTCCATGGACACTACCAGGGGGACACGCCCTCATACGACCCCTCTATGCACTACACAGGGGAGTCCTCGAGCTCGTACTAGGACGAAGGGGCCTCCTCGTCGTATT
The DNA here is from genome assembly GCA_916181665.1 of Avena sativa. Lineage (NCBI taxonomy): Eukaryota > Viridiplantae > Streptophyta > Magnoliopsida > Poales > Poaceae > Avena > Avena sativa. The sequence continues at coordinate 384,470,441 of OV702297.1, read as the reverse complement.
ACGGAGGTGCACATTCTTGGTCACCATGGAGTTGAGCCCCACTTAGGGCAAAAGCCTAATCTTGGAGGGAGGTATACCGACATCACACTCATCTATATATAATGTTTCGTCGGTTCTTTGTACATCCACTATTTCGCTTTCTTTTTGGTTTTTGTTTTTGCTTTTCCAAAACACAAAAATACCAAAAATATTTTCGTTGTTTCTCTTGGTTTTATTCTTTGCTTTTTAGCTTTGGTTTTCCTTAAAAGAAAAATCCAAAAATATTTTGCTTGGTTTGATTTTGCTTTGTTTGCTTGTTTTAAAAATTGAAAACACCAAAAATATTTGTTATTCTTCATTGGTTTTGTGAGTTCTTTGCAGGGTTCAGTCGTCCTCGGTGGAGTTTGGTTTCATGTTATTATTCAAGTCACACAAGTGAAGGGCAATAATGAAGATTAAGATAACTTGAGGTGTGGTAAGAGGCTGGTAACGAACTCTATTTGTTTTCATTTTTGTACATATACTCATCATTGTGAGCATGCTTAGTATGTTCATGTAAGGTGTATCTTATTGGTGGATGCTTAGTAGTTCTTGCTTTCTTGTGATTAGCTCTAGCTTGCTAATAGTTTGTAGCATGTCATATGAATGTTTGCTTGCATTGTTTTATTCATAACTTGGTATGATATTGTGGTATCCTCCTCTGAATGTTTCATATGAATCGACTTGGCATATGCTCATGCATGCATATGACTAAACAATAGTCAGTAAGCCTTGATGATTTATTTTGCCTCAGAGTTCTTGTGTCACTTTCATGCCATAATTAGTCCTGTTTTGTTGCAAGCATGATTATGAAAGTTATTTCTCTCTCGTTTGTCGCTCCCTCTCTATTGCTAGCCTTCACTTGCACTGAGTATGTGCTCTACTTCTGCATCCAACTCCCCAAAACCATTATTGCCAACAGTGTCCACCATACCTACCTATTAGCATCATTTGCTAATTCCATGCATATTCATTATGCCTTCTTTTCTTCCAAATAAAATGTTTGACTGTTTTGAAAAACTTAGTTAGTAAAGCTCTCACGAACTTGATGGCACACTTTATTCCTTGCACTTATTAAACCTGAACCATTGTGACTGTCCATGAAAGTTATATGCTTGCAAATTATAGGCTGGGAGTTTGCAGAATCGTGCTGTCATGGGGAACGCTTTCAACACTTATGGATACATATCCAGTTGATATCATGCTCTTTTGTTTGCGGATGTCGTCGGTGTGAAATAAAAGGGGATCTTGCGAGTTCATGGAGTTATATATATGTCAACACCTGGATTTTTAATCCCAGATGCCTGCTATGCCATACATCGTAATCCCAGGATTACCATTTTTGCAAGACATAACAGATTTGATATCACCATACATCATCCATTACAAACCATACATAAGGTCTTACACAAATAAGGATCTCATGATCCAGTTCTTAATACAACTCAAATAGCGGAATAACGTAATAGTAACGATAGCGTAGGCGAAGCTCCATCTTCAGGGTCACAGGCAATGCTGACGATGGGAGATGATCCTAGTTGTCGTAACCTTCCTGCGGTCCGTCATCCTGATACTCCTCTTCATGGTCTGGCCACGGGAACAGCCAGGGATAAATACATGAGTACTCTTTAAGTACTCGCAAACTAATACTAACAAGTGAAGGGGGTTTTTGTGTAGTAGGACACTAGGCTCTAAGGTTGTTTTGCAAAAATCTAGAATTACCTCTACTCAGTTAAGAAGCAAAGAAAACTAGTTGAAAGTTTTATAACACCTAAGTGGGAACTTGAATTTCATATCACAACTCTGTTGTGCACTACTAGGAAAACGGCTATAGGTAATCAGCACATCTGTGGCTCACATGGTTGAAGTGCCCCACGGCTAAAACAGGCGTGGCTCACCTGTGGGCAGTGCCCTACTAATAACTAGAACAGCACGCCAAACATCTGTAGCGCACTATAGTCATGTGCGCCACGGTTGTTAGTGTCATCTGTGGCGCACATGGGGGTGGTGCGCTACGCCTAAGTGCATGCCCCCCTCTGCTCTGAAACGGCCACAAACTTCTGTGGCGCACTCGGCCTAGTGCGCCATAGGGAGTAGGAGCATCCGTGGCGCACATGGCATAGTGCGCCACAGATGTTTGTACTCCCTGTGGCGCACTAGGGCCGTGTGCGCCACGGATGTGTCGATTTCTTTAGGACAGCACTTTATGTGCACATGTGTGACCACATCCACCACCCACACTTCACTTTCCCCTTCTTCTTCCTCCTTAGATCTAGTCGGGATCTTCTCCTTCCCACCTCAATTTCTCCACACATTCACCATTTTTAGCATGTAAAACTTGCTTTGGATGTTACATAAGTAATAGAGGAGGTCTCCGGTCTCTCATCTATCCTTCTCCGGTCGACGCGCGCACCTCTCCTTTCCATCTTTCTCGCGATCGGTCTCTCATCTCGGTAAGTTGTCCATGTAAGGATGTGTTCATGTGTATATGGATGATGCTGTGCTCATATGTATGTAGATGATCGATGCTCATGATGTGTGTATGTGGAGAGGATCGATGGTCATATGTGTGTGTATATGGAGAGTATCGATGATGCTCATGCATGTGTGTATGGAGAGGATAATGATATGTTCATGTGTGTATGGATCGGTCTCTCTCTCTTGTGTTTGTATGTGAACAAGTTGCCATTTGTTTTGCCAAAATGTTGATTCATTTCCATTTTGACAAGACTTTGGCATTTCGCAAAGGTCCTAATTTTAGGATAGGTCATGCCGAAATTTTCTATCAACCATTGCATGCATGCATTCATTATGTGGTTCTAATAGACTTCAAAATTGTACCATGTACATCGTGCAGGCAAAAATGGTCTGCATAATGAGCGAAGGCATTGTGGCTAGATTTTTGAAATGTGCGACGGCCGACATGATACGAAATAACAAGACAGATATAAGATGTCCGTGCAGAAGATGCAAACTCAACTGGGTGATCGACCCAGATTCCGGGAATCTGCAGGCGCACCTGCTCCTCCATGGTTTCATGGATGGATACACTCGTTGGATAAGCGATGACGTAGATGATGGAGACGGTGAAGAAGGTGTCCAACATGACGATGATCATCATCACGGCGAGAACAGGCGAGATGATGAAGAGTCTCCTGGAGATGGTGAAGGTGCGGAAGCAGACCGGGATGATGATGATCTAGATGCCGGAGGAGCAGACGACGATGGAACAACGTCAGGCTGGGTGCAGGACCCTTATGTGCAAGAGCTGCTTCTCAAGCAGACGAGTAACGCCAGGGCTGCCGCTAGAGAGAAAGCCAAGCTTGCGCAACTTGAGAAAGACGCGGTTACTCCATTGTATGAAGGATGCAGGCCCGATGATACCCGGTTGAATGTAACGCTCAAGGCTATGGAGATGAAGGCAAAGCACAAATTGAGCGACGCAAGCTTCGACGATATGATGGCATTCTGGCACGATCGTCTCCCGGAGGGGAACACATGTCCAACTAGTATCGAGGATGCCAAGAAAATCGTCTGTCCTCTCGATATACCGCACGTTAGATATCACGTATGCATCAACGATTGCATCATTTATCGGGGCGAGGACGCGGAGAAAACCACATGTCCGGTGTGCGGCGTGAGTCGATACAAGAAAGGGAAGAAAGCACCTCGAAAAGTGGTATGGTACTTTCCTATCACTCCTCGTCTGCAGCGCTATTTCGTGGACCCTAAGGAAGCGAAGCTCATGCGATGGCATGCGGAAAGGAAGAAGCCAGGAGATGATGATGACCCCGAAAAGGATGAGCTGCTGACACACCCTTCAGATGCTAGCCAGTGGAAAGCATTGGACCTCGAATTCCCAGAATTCGGTGGAGATTCGAGGAACATCAGGCTTGGTGTGAGCACCGATGGACTCAATCCGTTCGGTAGCCAGAGCAGCACGCACAACACTTGGCCCGTGTTTGTATGGATGTACAACCTCCCTCCATGGTTGTGCATGAAGAAGTACATACAAATGAGTATGCTAATTCAAGGGCCGAAACAACCTGGTACCGACATCAATCTGTATCTCGGGCTGTTGAAAGAGGAGCTAGCCACGTTATGGGAATCTGGAGCCAATACTTACAACGCCGTCGCACAAGATTATTTCACTATGAGAGCCGCGTTGGTCACTACGGTGCAAGACTATCCAGGTTGCGGGTATATCTCGGGGCAGGTTATCCAAGGATTCTGCGCATGCGTTAGGTGCATGGATAACACAAGCTATCTCCAACTAGAGAAAGATCCAGGGTCATCGAAAACCGTGTTCATGGCACACCGGAGGTGGCTCGGCAAGAATGATCCATGGAGAAAACGTGGAGACCTGTTCGATGGCAAATCAGAGACCCGAGGAATCCCAGAGCGTAGGAGCAGCGAAGAAGTGGAAGAGTTGCTGAAAAACTGGAAAGATTGTCCTAAGCCTGGAAAGAAGCGAAAGAGGCAGCAACAAGACAAGCCGCTGATGAAGGTATGGAAAACAAGGTCTGTTTTCTGGGAGTTTCCATACTGGAAGTTTCTCCGCACGCCTCATAGCCTCGACATCATGCATATCACGAAAAACGTGTGCGAGAGTCTGGTCGCCACCATAATCAACATGCCAGATAGGACGAAAGATGGTCCGAAAGCAAGGCATGGCCTGATATGCTTGGGTATCCGGAAGGAGCTTCATGGAGGACGCACTACTCCTGATGATCAGGAAGATGACGATGATCATGAGTCGGAGACGACACAAGGTCGTCGGAAGGGTAAAAAGTTCAAGAAGAACGAATATTAATGCCCTCCTTCTTGCTTCACTCTAAGCCAGGATGAGATCAAACAGTTTTTCAAGTGCCTTCTAGGAGTCAAATTTCCTTACGGCTACGCGGGCAAGATAAGCAGATACCTAGACGAGGCGAAGCAGAGGTTCAGTGGCATGAAGTCTCACGACTGTGCCGTGCTAATGACGCAGGTACTTCCGGTCGCACTAAGAGGGATAATGGACGAGCACGTCCGTGAAACGTTATTTGGCCTATGCAAGTTTTTCGACGTCATCTCTAGGAAGTCGATTGGCTTGAATCAGCTCGGAAGGCTACAGGAGGAGATCGTGGTGATACTATGTGAGCTTGAGGTCTACTTCCCACCCGCATTCTTCGACATTATGGTGCATCTGCTGGTCCATGTCGTGGAGGACATCGTACAACTCGGGCCGATGTTCCTCCGCAGCATGATGGCGTTCGAAAGGATGAACGGACACATCAAAGGATACGTTCGCAACAGGTCCCGTCCAGATGGAAGCATAGCCAAGGGCTTTCTGGCCGAAGAGTGCATCTCTTTCTGCACGAATTATCTAGACATCGAGAACCCTGTCGGTCTTCCCGTCAACAGACACCTTGGCAAGTTCGACGGATCTGGTCACCGAGAGGGTCGTCGCATACTGCATGCAGACTTCGATTTTCGACGCGCAGACTTTGATCGAGCAAACCTCGTCGCGCTACAGCATTTAGAACTGGTCGATCCTTGGGTACAGAAGCACAAAAGGTTAATCGAGAAGAAGTATAGTGACCGGGGCATACAGAGGACGCAGGGAGAAATAATCAAAGAGCACAACTCAGATTTCACGCGTTGGTTTAGGCAGACGCTCCTTGATAATCCCCCGCGCTCGCATTCTTCTGACATGGAAAAGATCATATTCACCTTGTCGCAGGGACCGATGCAAAACCTGGTGACCTATCAGGCATATGATATCAACGGCTACACATTCTACACGGAGGAAAAGGACAACAAGTGTGATTATCAGAACTCAGGCGTAACGTCAGAATTCTACACCGATGACAACATGAAGGAAAGATTCTACGGAAGAATCGAGGAGATCTGGGAGCTCAACTACTGTGGAGAAAAGGTGCCGATGTTCCGTGTCAGATGGGCAAAGAGCGTCGAAAGAGAAGACCGGTATTTCACAACCATGGTTATACCCGAAGCAGCCAAATCCAAGGCCGCCGGTGCAAACGTGGCCGCGAAAAATGAACCGTGGGTACTGGCTACCAAAGTGGACCAATGTTTTTTCATTACCGACCCGACAAAGCCTAGCCGTGTTGTCGTGAGGAGAGGAAAAAGAAACATCATCGGAATGGATGGAGTCGCCAACGAGCAAGACTTCGACCAGTACGGCGATCCAAAGATTGAAGATGACGACGACTACGATGCAGCAACATACATCACAAGAAGAAAAAGGACAACCCTACCTAAAAAAGGTAGCCCGTTCGAAAGAAGAAACATTAAAGTGCCGGGGCTAAATTATTCAACCGCGACAAAGAAGGGAAAAAGATTGTAAAACGCTAGCTCAAAAAATATTGTAAACGCGTGGTCGAAAAAGATTGTAATATTCATGGACAAAGTATTATGAAATTTAGTTATACTTTAAATCATATTTTTGGGCATTTTTGGAATATTATTACTTTTGGAATATTTAAAAGTATTTTAAAATCAAAATAAAACTTCTATGGCATATATCACCACTTTTGGGCATTTTTTGGAATATTTAAAAGTATTTTTAAAATCAAAACAAAAAATTGGGGCACCAGGATTCGAACCTGGGTGCTCTCAGGTTTAGAATAGAGTAGTGGGTAGAACCAGTGGGATAGGCTAGTATAGTTGTTAGCTAGTGGGGCTGTAGTTCTCTTATGCAGTAGTTAGAAGCCGATAGGCGTAGCGCACTATCCCATAGTGCGCTACAGATATCCGTAGCGCACTATGGCTCAGTGCGCTACGCCTAAGTGGCTTTATCCACACGTGGCGCCCGACCCCCTCTCTCATCCCCATCTCTCCATCTCTCAGCCCGAAGCCGAAGGACCGCCGCCGCCGCTCTCGATCCGCCGCCGCTGCGTCTAAGGAGGAGGAGGCCTGCCCGCGCCCGAGGAGGAGGAGGTCCGCCCGTACGTGTCCGAGGAGGAGGTCCGCCCGCGTCTCAGGAGGAGGCCCGTGTCCGAGGAGGAGCAGCCGCCGCGTCTCAGGAGGTGGAGGCCGCCGTCGTCCGCCCGTCGTTGTCCGCCCGTCGTCCGCCCGTCAGAGGTGAGCGTCGCCTCTCCCCTCTCTCCCCTCTCTCCCTCTCTCTCCCTCTCTCCCTCTCTCTCCCTCTCTCCCCTCTCTCTGCAGGCCATGGTTAGGGTTCTGCAGGCCATGGTTAGGGTTCTGCAGGCCCCTCTCTCCCTCTCTCCCCGCTAAATGTGCAAACTGGTAGAGATTGCATCAATCATGGGCTCGATCATTGTTGTCCATGCAGTCATCAACTACTAGTAGTAGTAGTAGCAATTCTCTGTAACAATCTCACCAGAAAAGCTTTAAAAAAGTGCAGCAATGGCCAACTAGAGTTCAAGGATACTCCATTCAGAATTGTTTGTAACTAATTTTACTCTATGAAAGCTTCTATAGAAAATGGAAAGTGAAAAGCCTCATGTAAATTCTGTATAGAACATATGTCATGTACTGATGCCAATTTTTCTTTAGCATATGATAAAAGCCTGGGAAACTTGGTTGATAGCAATGTGCTGCACCATAGATCATTCCAGAAAATAAAACTGAAACCATTGCCTACTTTTCCTATAGTCATGGCTCTCCATTCATCATCAAGACTAAATATCCCTCTCTATCAAAATGATCCACATTGTGTAACTGTATGGGGAACAGACTCATGATAGTAAGTGTCCCTTATCAATTTGACTCAGGGAAAATCAGCATTATTATAGAATTTATCCAAGTGTAATCAGTAATGCTTTGTTCTGAATCCTGAGATCCAATATTCCTAATCCTCCTTTTTCTTTTGGCTTGCAAATCATATCCCAAGCAGCCAGTGAATTTACTCTTTCCTTGTTTTTTCCTTCCTCCATAAGCATCTTCTTCTAGCTTTATCAATGATCTCAATAACCCCGAGGGGAGTAACCACAGTACACATGAAGTACATTGCCAATGATGACAAGACAGAATTAACTAGAATGAGACTGTCTCCAAAAGACAAAAAAGATATAGTGGCATTCAGTCTTCTTCCAATTATGTTAATAATTGTTGAGAAATCCTTGACAGAGGGTTTAGTAGTGCCCATGGGTAAATCCAAAATGTAAAAGGCATGGACCCAAGCTGACACTCAAAAGCATAACTTGAAGAAATCTTCGTTGATGATATGCAGGCATTTTTCACAAAGAAACCATTAAAACCATCTGGTCCAGGTGCTTTATATGGTATTAAGAATTTAACCAATCCATATATTTCCTCTTCGGTGATTGGGGAATCCAGACTTTGTAGAGTGTCCACCTCAGGAAGTAACTCCATTAACTCCATATTATTATTTGTAGGAAAGGAAACCCCCATCCTATTTTTGTAACATCTCCATAAGGATGTATCTTTCTCAGTATGCTCTCTCATATTATTCCCATTTTCATCTTGGATATGAGAAATAATATTATGCATGTACCTTTCTGTGGCCCGTGCATGAAAATCCTTTGTGTTTTCCCCCATTTAATTTCACCCATTTGATAGTGCAATGCTACTTTGGTACTCTGATTACCCATCAATTTCTTTAGATGGAATTTAACAATATTAATGAAATTGAATTTAGGGGTGGAAATCCCCCTACTGTCCTCAAGTTGATCTAGTAGTAAGATCACATAATTTATTTTATCAAATAGGATTTTCAAACCGTGTATGTGCAAGGTAGTAAGATCCTTCTTTCAAGTAGATGTCCATTTCTGGATTAGATATTACAAAAGTTTGCAATGATTGTTTATATAAATGATTAGACAAGATAAAATCATCTCATGGACAGTCTATGTACAAGAAGCTAGCTAGGGTTAGCAAATTTAGCTTGGTAAAAAGCATCTGGTTTTGCACTCCTAGGTGGACACTCCTGGGTGCACCCCCTAGCTTCGGGTTTATCCAAATTTAGCTTGTATCAGAGGTGCACCCCCTAGCATCTTGTTTTGCACTCCTGGGTGCACCCCCTAGTTTGTTGTTGATCCAGCAACTACAAGCAATGTGTATATACTGATGAACTTGTTATTTTCTATCATATTTGCTGTCATATACTTGCTGACATATAATCCATACTTGCTGTCATATTTGCTGTCATAAACAATGTGTACAAAAAATGTGTACACATTTACTGATGATCCATACTGTCATATAATGACAGGTGCTAGATGGTTAGGGTTTGACAGTGAGCAAATTATGTTCTTGTGAATTATGGTTAGGGTTTGGGAGTGAGCAATGTACTAGATGGCCATACTGTTATCTTTATTGTGACTTATCTGCAGATGTCATACTGTTATCTTTCACAAGAAGTCAGTGCTACTTGTTTATATAAATGATTAGACAATATAAAATCATCTCATGGACAGTCTATGTACAAGAAGATAGCTAAGGTTCACCCCCTAGCATCTGGTTTTGCACTCCTGGGTGCACCCCCTAGCTTCCCCCTGCCTAGCAGCCACAACAAGTTCTGTAGTGGCTGATACAAGTTCTTCCTAGCATCTGGTTTCCTAGCATCAAGTTCTCCTGGATTTGTTTAGCTTGATTCATTGTAGTGGATGTAGTAGCTTGCAGTTAGCTTGTAGTTGCTGTAGTAGGTTAGTGTTATCAAATTTTATTGTAGTTGCTGTAGTAGTTGCCTAGCATATGGTTTTGCACTCATGGATTTTAGTGTTGTTTGTGGCTAGGAGATATATGATCCTAGTTATGCTGATGATGATCCTAGTTTGTGGCTGATCTAAAATGCTCCTGGTGATGGTCTAGTAGTGCTGAAATGGTGACCATATAATCTGACCATATTTGCTAGTGTTGATCTAAAATGCTCCTGGTTTAAAATGCTCCTGGTTTGAAAATACATGGTGAAAACTTGCTGTCATATAATCTGACCATATTTGCTGTCATATTTGATGTCATATAAGTTATTTGTTGTCATATAAGTTACTTGTTGTCATATAAACTTGTATTTGCTTGCTGTCATATAATGACAGGTGCTATAATCTGCATGTATTTGCTTGCTATCATCAATGACAGGTGATATAATCTGTGGTGATATAATTGTAGCACTTGAAATTGTGATTGTGCTTGTATGAGGCACTTTATTATGTCGTGTATGCAGGTTCTTGTATGAAATGAGTCCCGATTTTTGCCGGAATGTTGATTAACTTCCGTTTCGGCAGAAATCGGGCACTCCTAGTTTAAGAAAATTGGCAAAGGTCATGCCGGATTTTTCCGTGCATTTAACCAATTATTTTGTTTTTTATTAGTGCAAAGATGTGTGACAACAACGAGGCTGGATGTTCTAAGCGCATCAGCGCTGAAGGAGAACTCAGACCTCCGAATAAACAATTGACATTCTGGGAGGCGGCCCAGCGTCTAGAAGACGATGAAGAATACCATCCCCAGGAGAGCGAGGATAATGAGATGGAAGACGCGGAGGAAGAAGCCGAAGGAACGGCGGACGATGAAACCACTGATGGCGGCGAGGGCACAAGGAGTGGTAGCAACCCTCCTAAGAAGAAGAAGAAGAAGCCGAAGGACCGGCGCCCGAACACGGTCGGCACGGTCAGGGAGGAAATTACCGAAGTGAGCCCATCAGGGGTTCCTTTGGAGCCTGCCCTTGTCGTCAAAGGGTACGGTGGGCAAGTGGCGGCGATCACCCGGACAACCATCTCGATTAACACCGAGAATCTTCGGCATAAAGATAATGGCCACTTGCGCACACTCCTCTTCGAGAAGCTGCACGCAAGATACAAGTTCCCCGCTAAGTATCAGAACACAAATTATCATGGGAACGAAGTAAACAAATCCGCCCTCACAAAGATGAGCACCGCCCTGGCCAGCTGGAGAACCCGGATAAAGAAGAAGATCTATAAAGAAGGCAAAAGTCTCGAGGAGATCCAGAAGATTGACCCGCAGATCACCGAAGATCAGTTCCGGGAGTTCAAGGAGAGGTGTGAATCCGAAAGAGCCCTGGCCAATAGTAATCGGGGAAAGGTGCTGCAGGCGATGAATATAGGTCATCACCATCTCGGATCTGGTGGATACAGAACCGCGGAGGCCAAATGGAATAAGGAGGACGAAGAGTATAGATCCAAGGGGATAGAAAACCCCTTTGCTAAATTCGAACCCGGGAAGGTTCGAAACTTCATCAGGGCCCGTTACCATGTGGACCCAAAAACCAAACAACTCACCGCGGATCCTGCGGTGAAGGAATTCGAGGAAATTGTGGTAAGTATAATCTAATTACCGCGGATCAACACGATTGCAATCTAATCGATGATCTAAATGATTCACTGTTACTTCTTCTGCAGGAGGAGGAAATTGTTGCTAGTCATGGATCCCAGGGTTCCTCATCCCAGGGGTCGACGGCGGCCACCCGGTGGGATAACCCTTTTAACAGGGCGATGAACCGGGCCAAGAAAATAGAGCCGGTTACAAAGAAGCCGTCGTCGGCTGGCCGTCTGGCCGGCCTCGGGGGTAAGAATTGGGTGGATCATTTTGGTCCACCGCCGAGGACGCATGTGGCACCGTCGGGAAGGAGCGAGGAGAAAAACCGAGAGGTTCAAGAACTTAAGGCACAAGTGGCGCGGATCCCGCAGATCGTCCAAGACAACGTGGCAATCACCCTCACGTCCTTCCTGCCTACCTTGGTGGAGTCAATAGCGAACTGGAGTGCGGGTGGTCGAGTAGGGCCGTGCCCGATTCCAAGCATGGTGAGAAGCCACTCGAACAACGCGGCGCCGACGAATCAGGCGAACTACGTGTTCGTGACTCCGCCCGCTAGCACCGCGGCGCCGCAAGTGTTGGTGACTCCCCCTGCCATCACCGCGGCGCCGGAGTACATGTTGGTGCCCCCTGCCATCGTTGCGGCGGCACCAGAGCTCCAAGCACCCGTCGGTAGGGAGAATACACCGGCGGCCAGCACCGCGCCATCAAGCAGCCCTTCCGTCTCTTGCACGCCCGTCGCCGTATGCGGTGCGTCGACATTAGCCGATCTCGACGCCATCACGGTAAACAAATTGCTTTAATTACCGCCTTTCATGCCATCTATTACTCTTATGGCATCTCGCTCTGACGACGCCGTACATGTTTTCCGCAGACGGATGTTCCTTGCACTCTCTTATGCTACGTGAACAACGAGCTGAGGGATGTTGCCAAGGGTACCATCGTTCAACCCTTGCAGCGCACGTTCCACTCAAAGCCGATGCCAGATAGCGTGCACAGGGTTAAAATTAGTCGGGTGCTAAGGGGCTGCGAAGACCTAGAACCTCCCATTCAACCCCCAGGAGCGGATGAAGAAGAGCCGTCTGTCCTCAGAAGTTGCTTCGGCTTATTCTTGCTATGGCCAAAGAGCATGATCTGTTTGGGGACAGCGGGGGCCATCACGCCACAGACAACATCACCGCCTGTCGTGCCAGCGACAAGCGGTGGCAAGGCCCCCTTACCGCCCTCGCCGTCACCTCCACGCGGTGGGTCGGATGATCATGTTGATGATATGCACATGGCGCAGGATCCGACCGAGGACGACGAAGACTGGAATGATCACTTCTTCAGCACTCAGTTTGACAACGAAGAAGACCTAGCTGGTGGCCCCACAGAGAAAGCCACTATCACCAAGCGTCTGTTTGGTTCTCAGGAGACGCCTCCAGCTTGCGCCTTTACAGAGCCAGCTGATACAACCAAGCGGCCCTTTATTCTAAGCCCTGACACACTACATAGGGAGGCCAGTGCTCAGATTGCGGTGCCTGCCCGCTCTCCAAAAGGAAAAAAAGGGCAGGAAAAGAAAATCTAGCAGCTCGAGCCAGCCGGTGGCGTCAACAACTGCGAATCCGATCAGGTTTCGGGACGGGCCACCAAGACCCGAGGGTATTATGTGGAGGATTTATGTGGCGGGTGAGCCCATGCTACCTAAGAATTTGCGGAAGCTCGCCAGTTCGGAACTGCAGAGTGTGCATGACGGCGTGCTGACGATAGAGAGACACCTTCTATCGGAGAAAGATCCCTCGCACCCGGTATTCGTGGTTAAGGTGCCACCAGGCTTGGGCTTCGTCGACACTGCCCCCGCGGATCTGTTCTTCCTGTGGTTCGAGGACATCTTCAATATGTTCCACCTATACCCGCTGCACTATACCATGGTCCGTCTGTTTTCTCTCAGCCTGGCCACACAGATCATTAGAGAGAACACACCGGGCATCGCTATAGTGGACCCCTACTACATGCGTGACGGCTGCTTGGTTTCCCCCGTCGAACGACGTATCGTGGCCTCGTACCTAAAAAGAATCCTCGTGGCGAACAAGACAAAGGAATACATTCTCGTGCCTTACTTTCCCGAGTAAGTCGTTATTCACTCGCCACCGTCGATTGGCTTTATTAGATCATCATCATTCTTTTTCCAACACATTCCATTTGAATTTTTTGCGCAGAGATGAACACTGCACGCTCATCTCCTTATCGCCGAAGCATTCCCACGCCACGTATTTCGACTCGGGGAGTCTAGAAAAGAAGAAAAACTACGACAAGATCAAGGAAGTTCTGGATGATGCTCTCACTGGCTTTGCCTCGACGGAAGGCACCAGCTTCGTGCGTAAGAAGGTCAAGTTCGGCAGGCACGTCTTCAACCACGTAACGGAGTTCCCCTGCGTGAAGCAGCCGGAAAACAGTAAGAAGGAAGCCTACTACGCACTCCATCACATGAGGGCGTTCCTACTTGACCAGCAGAATTCTACGCTGCCAGATCATCTCAAACAGTGGGCCGAAGCAAAGGCCAAGATCAATGATTCGGATATTAGACAAGAGATGTATCGCATCCAGCAGCAGTTTGGGGTAATCATCTTTCGTGATGTCATGACTTCGGGGGGGATCTTCTACGGAGGAAATATCCCGAATAACTGTGACATAGAAGATCGCCTAGAGATGCAGGGTGACTATAGCAAGTTCATGACGAGACAGGGCGTCCTCCTGTTCCCTAAGCCGAGCCAGAAGGCTTGATGTTGGCCTAGTTGTAGTTACAAACTATAGATGACCTTTGTGTGTGTGTGGACGACAAGTGAACTTATTTTGCTTATTATTATTATTATATATCAATCAATGCTTGGTTTTTTTGCTTACTCTTTGGTCCTTTGCTCTATTTGGTCCTTCTTTTTTTCCTTACTCTTTTTTCGAGAATAATGCCGATGATTGAAATGTCGTGGCACACTATATATGTGAATGTGCTACGATGGGATTGTACGCCTTGTGCTATGCACAAGTCCAGGTGTTGTGCATCCTACTTGGCGTACGGTTCCATCGTAGCATATTCCTGTGTCCAACGACCTATGTATATATATGAGGCATGCTTTTTGAGTTACTTTGGTCTTTTTCGAGAATAATTCCGATGATTGAAATGTCGTGGCACACTATATATGTGAATGTGCTACGATGGGATTGTACGCCTTGTTCTATGCACAAGTCCAGGTGTTGTGCATCCTACTTGGTGTACAGTTCCATCGTAGCATATTCCTGTGTCGAACGACCTATGTATATATATGAGGCATGCTTTTTGAGTTACTTTGGTCTTTTTCGAGAATAATGCCGATGATTGAAATGTCGTGGCAGACTATATGTGAATGTGCTGCGATGGGATTGTCCGCCTTGTGCTATGCATAGGTCCAGGTGTTGTGCATCCTACTTGGCGCACAGTTCCATCGTAGCATATTCCTGTGTCGAACAACCTAGTTATATATGAGGCATGCTTTTTGAGTTTGGTCTTTTTGATTTAGGAGTACTTTCTATAAGTGTATCTTCATATGCGACTTTAATTATATATGTTTTTTTCAATAGTCGGTTAATTATTATTGTCAACTTATAGATGACGTGGTACGTCGTGTACAAGGGACGGGTTCCCGGAGTCTACGATGATTGGGAAGACTGCCGGAGACAGGTGCACCGTTTCAGCGGCAATAGCTACAAAGGGTACAACACTATGGCGGTGGCGGAAGCTGGATACACGCGCTATCTAGCGGGAGTTAGGACAAGGAACCGGATGAAGACCTACACCTTCGTCGCGGCGGTGATCATGCTTATCTTCTTTGGTTATTTATCCCGCGTTTGTGTCTAGCTAGCTAGTTTAGATGTCTAGGCGAGCTTCCGAACTCTAACTTGTTCGATCGACACATGTATTCGCATGTCACCAACTACTACTTTGTAACATGATCGAAACAATGTAATTAACTTAGACTATGTATTCATGTATGAGACTTATCTATATGTATTTGTTTCAATCTTGTTTTTCATATTGAGTATTTATATATATAATTGTATATCTTGTATCTGTGTGTGTATATCTGCTGTAATATTGTATATAATCTGTATTGCATATAATCTGGCTCGGAAATTAAAAAAAAACAAAAAATACATCTGTGGCGCACATGGTCTACCTTCTGTGGCGCACTACACCTAAAGCGCACTATGGAAGTTTAGTGGCGCACATGGTCTACCTTCTGTGGCGCACTACACCTAAAGCGCACTATGGAAGTTTAGTGGCGCACTAGGTAGTGCGCCACAGAAGATCCCAGGGGTAGCGCACCATCCCAAACTTCTGTGGCGCACTAGGAGGTGCGCTACGCCTATCTCTACACAACCGTGGCGCACTAGGCAGTGCGCCACGGCTGAGAGATAGTCGTAGCGCAAGGCCCGTGGCGCACTGCTAGTGTGCCACGGATGGGCATTCCTGGTGCGCCACTAACAACCTGTTTCCTAGTAGTGGTGGTCAAGTCAAAGTCATAATTCATTTCATAAGTCATTTTGAAAACATCTGACGGGGGAACAGTATGGCCACTCCAACTGTCCATAACCGCGGATGCGGCTATTCGAATAGTTTGACACTCTGCAGAGATTGTACACTTTCACCACAACATTCGATACATCCGTCAGGAACAATCCTGAATTCACCATACTCAGTATGCGGATAATCAATCCTAACCTTTCAATTACACGCCCTAGTATAGGCACCTCTCCTGTGAGTTTGGCCTCCCAACCATGACCAACTGTCATCTTAGATACTGCACAGGTGGACAATCTTCACAAGGTAGCCTCAGCTGATACCTTGGATGCGAGGGAACCCATACTAAGGTATATAAATTTCCAGTCAAGCCCTACCCAATTTTTGGGTATTGTGGTTGTACGATAAAATTGGACTGGTATCGCATTCAGACAACCATCAGTTTTATAAAGGGCTAAGGCTCGTGCCTCAACATTTTCATCATCAAAATCATCTGGTGTTCGGAAACACATGTCAAAACATTTCAGTAGAATGACTCATCATTCTAAGGTTTTCATAACCATTTTCACCAAGTATTCCCATCTAAAGTTGATCAAGTTTTATACTTAGCACTAGCATCTACAAGGGGTGGTAACTACTAATGAGGGGTGGTAAACAAATGGGGATTTTCTAAGTTCAATCTCATGCCTTAGGATGACATCAATATTATCTAACTTAGGCCAAATTTTATTCTCTTTATGCTACTTTTTGTTATCTTTCTAGAATCTACAAGTCACTATGTAAACTCTAAGAGAACTTTGATAAAGAAAATAAAGTACTTGAGCTTGCAAGTAAAACTAGGATTAGGTAATACTAAATGTATCTAACCAAGCATGCCTAATGCCATGCATAGGTTTTCTAACTTTCATAGTTGCAAGTGTTCGCTTGCAAGGTTTCAAGTATTGTCTTGCATAGGTCAACTTGTGTAGTAAGGCTTGCCTTGTGCAGAGCAGTGGTTGAAGTTCTCCTCAGCTTCTTCCTCATAGTATCCTCCTTCCTCCTCGTATCCTTGGTCGGTACTAGCTTCTATAAATAAATACGAGGTACACAATCACCAAACAATACTTAACTATTCCCAATCATCACACAATGGTTCACACTAGATGATCTAGCATCATCACTATTATCACATGGATTAAAGCACTTGTCTTATTTCTTTTATTTGAAAAAAGTAATTTCTACACATTGAAAAACTACTTAAGATTTAATATCCTCCAACTCAAACATGGGATCATGTTGACACATGTCATCACCACATATTTCAGTACATGAGAATGTGATTTAAAGTGGTGTCACAATTTAATAAGGTTTAACCTTTTTATTTTAATTAAATAAAGTGACTATAAATGCCTATGTAGCATTCTTTTAGTACTTGAACGTTATTTCTGTAAGTAAACCCATATGTTTTTACATATTCTAAAAGGTATGATCAAATGTGATTTTTGAGAGTTGGAATCAACTCAAAAGCTCTTATGGTTGAATTTTGAAAAATGTTTGAATGCAGAAAAGCTTCCGCCTTGTTATTTTTACCATGGTTGATCTACAACACCAAATGATTTGAATCCAACGGGCTTCGATTAAGCATTTTAGTACCTTTCTAACAAAATTGGTTTCATGCATTTTGGTTCCGTGAATCGAGCTGGGTTGATTTTTGAATATAGGTACATAACTGTGTTTGAAATTAAATGAATAAAGCTTAATTTGAATTGTTGGGTCGCGGGGATGTTTAACTGGGCCGGCCCACTATGCACAGTGCATACGCGGGCTGGTTAAGTGGCTGTCCCCACGCGTCAGTGAGACGGGGAGGGGCGAAGCGGTACGGGGCGGTGTGAACCGCACGATCTAACTCTAATCGAACGGCTACAGTTCATCGTCCACGTTGGGCAGCGCCAGCGAGACAGAACCCTAACGCGGCAGGTGGGGGTCGTGGGAGGATCACCGGGGCTCAGGCGAGGGTCGGCGACGGGGCGAACGACGAAGTCGACGACGGCAGTTCTCATGGTACCGGCAGCTCCTCCTGGGGTGGCTCCCATCAACAGCTTCCTTCTTCTCCAGCAGCGGCGGGCTCCAGCCAAATTCCTGCGATACGCTGCTCGCCTTGCTCCGGGAGTGAGGTGGGGTGGTTCTAGGCGAGAGGGGAGTGAAATGGTGTGGCGAAAACGAGCGGTGGAGGCCTCTATTTATAGTGGCGGAAGGGGACCGACGGGCGTGGGCTGAGCTCGTTGTGGTCGACAACACAGGCATCTACTAGCATGGGCGATGGTAGGGCGCGGTGATGTGCTCCCTGGCGAAGCTCAACAGCGTGGTGGCGAGGCGTGGGGCGGTGCTGGTCGGTCAGATCGTCGCGGTGCTCTGAGTGGGTCCGATAGTGGTTTTACTGTCGCACAGCACGCGTGGTCCGCGCGGCGGCGAACGGGCATGTCTGGCCGGGTGCTGGGGTGCTGGTGATCATCCCTGCAAGCAGCGAGGGCGGCGCGTGGTCTGTGGGTGCTGGTCGAGCATGGCGCACTGGTGCGCTCTCGGCTCGCGCACAGAGAGGTTTGGCATGGGCGTGTCATGTGGTCCAGGGGCTAGCATTGCTCGGGGCTAGGACAGAGAGTGGCGGTGGATGGTGCTGCATGTCCCAGACAAGGTTGGCGAGGCTAGTGCGGCCTCTAGCTTGCTGGTGACAATGGGGTGGCATGGTGAGGCTCAGCATGCTTGCCATTAATGGCTAGGCGTGCTCATAGTGGTACTAAAGATTGTTAAAGAGGCTAGATGATCTACTAAGGGTTGGTTGCAACCAGAGAGGGAACAAGTTAGGCCAATTTTATTGCACACTATAGTGTTTGTGGTTTGTTTGATTTGAATCTGCAAGGTGTTTGATGAAATGGCCGCAAGAACTTTAAATTTGAATTTTGGATTCAAACTTTGTGGGTTTTCTAAGCACATACTAGGGAGTATCTGGTTAGTTGGATTAGTCAAGGGGCATTGGTTCGGTTGGGTTTTGAAAATGGATGATCTTCACATATGAATAACATTCAATTTTGAATTGTGATTTGAATGAGGTTGCCAAATGTTTCTGGAAGTTTGAAAGGTGGGCCTTGATTCACTTTTACTAGTTCTATCAAGGGGTGAAAACAATTGGGAAAGTTTCTGTTTGAAATCTTGGACTAGAAACACTCAAAGTGACCTGGTGAGCAAGATTGGCAAAAATGACCATTTGCTTATTTTATTTGTTTTGAATTTCTCTTGTTTTGTTTTTGCATGGAAATGTTTTATATGTTGTTATTTTCATCTTTAAACCATTTCTTGCTATTTAGGTTAATCACACAAGTTCATTCATGCATTTATCAAATCATCTCATTCCCACATGCATTCATATGATTTTAAATTAATCAAAGTTTTTGTTAACCCTAATTTTAGTGATTATAGTTTGATGATCCTTGTGTTATATTTTTGGGATGTTACAAACCTTCCCCCCTTAAACAAAATCTTGTCCCGAGATTTGAAAAAGGACGAAAAAGATTACCTAGGATTTAAAGAGATCGGGAAACTCCGTCCTGATGTGGTCTTCGTGCTCCCAGGTAGCTTCTTCTTCAGTGTGGTTGATTCACTGAATCTTGAGAAACTTGATGCTTCGAGTCCTGGTGGTTCTGAAAGCTTCTTCCAAGATACGGATGGGTACTTCAGGATAGGTCAGGTCATCGTTGATCTCTATGGTCCGATGATCAATGTTCTTGAAAACTTCGGTCTTCTCCGGGACTTCAAGGAATTTGCGAAGTAACAATATATGGAAGACATTGTGCACTGCTGACATTTCTTCTAGAAGTTCCAATTGATATGATACTTCTCCTCGATGATTCAGAATCTTGAAGGGTCCGATATATTTGGGGGCTAACTTTCCTTTCAGCTGGAAACGTTGCATTCCTTTCAACAGCGACACTTTAAGGTACACAAAATCTCCGATATTGAAAGCAAGGTCTCGATGTCTCTTGTCAGCGTAACTCTTCTGTCTTGACTGGTCGGTCTTGAGGTGCTCACGAATCTTGTGGAATTTCTCTTCTGCTTCTCGTACGATGTCCGGTCCAAAAATCTGTCTCTCTCCTACTTCTGACCAATTCAAAGGGGTGCGACACTTCCTTCCATACATGAATTCAAAGGGGGGCATTTGCAGACAAGCTTGATAACTGTTGTTGTATGAAAATTCTGCGAAAGGCAGACAGTCTTCCCATTTAGATCCATACTCTAGCACACATGCTCTCAACATATCTTCCAGTATTTGATTTACTCGCTCCGTTTGTCCATCAGTCTGAGGGTGATACGCTATGCTGAAATCTAGTCGGTTTCCTAAACATTCTTGGACTTTCTTCGAGAATCTCGAGGTAATCTGAGTTCCTCGATCCGATATGATGTTCTTGGGGACTCCATGCAAACTGACGATTCTAGCGATGTATAACTCTGCTAGCTTCGAGCTCTGGTATGTGGTCTCGACTAGTAAGAAATGGGCTACTTTGGACAATCTGTCAACTATGACCCAGATAGAGTCATTTCCCCTACTAGAAGTAGGCAATCCGGTGATAAAGTCCATTCCAACTGAATCCCATTTCCATTCCAGAATCTGTAGAGGTTGCAACACTCCAGCGGGTCTTTGATGTCCCGCCTTGACTCTCTGGCATATACCACACTTGGCGATATATCTTCCGATTTCTCTCTTCATCTTATGCCACCAAAATTGTTCCTTCAAATCCTGATACATCTTCGTTCCTCCGGGGTGGATAGAATAAAGAGTATCATGGGACTCTTTCAAAATCACTTCTTTCAATTTTGAATCTGCTGGTACACAAAGGCGTCCTTTGTACCACAGAACTCCTTCTTCATCTTCCGTGAATCCGGGTACTCTGTCTGTACCGATACGACGCTTGGTTCCGTCGATACTAGCATTTCCTTTCTGCGCCTCTTTGATCTGGCTGATCAAAGTGGATTGAAGTTCTATGCTAGCCAAAAATCCTTCACTCACTAATTCCATTCGGAAATCTTCCATCTCTTTGTGCAAACTTGATTGCTGCTTCAAAATCATGGAGTTCAAGCGGCACGGCAATCTGCTAAGGGCATCTGCTACCACACTGGCTTTACCGGGGTGATAGTGAATGTCTAGATCATAGTCCTTGATTAGCTCAATCCATCTTCTCTGCCTCATATTCAGCTCCTTCTGAGTGAATATATACTTCAGGCTCTTGTGATCTGAATAAATCTCACAACGGTTTCCCATCAGGTAATGCCTCCATATCTTCAGGGCTAGAACTACGGCTGCGAGTTCGAGGTCATGGGTTGGGTAGTTCTGTTCATGCTGCTTCAGTTGTCGGGATAGATAATATATAACTTTGCCTTCTTGCATTAACACACACCCTAGACCGATCTTGGAAGCGTCACAATACACGTCGAAGGGCTTCGTGATATCCGGCATGATCAAGATGGGGGCTGAAATCAATCTCCTCTTGAGTTCTTGAAAACTCGCTTCACATTTGTCTGTCCGTTCAAACTTCTTGTCCTTCTTCAGCAATTGGGTCATGGGTCTGGCGATACTCGAAAATCCTTCTACGAACTCGTGGTAGTATCCCTCTAATCCGAGAAATGCACGAACTTGGGTTTGAGTGGTTGGGGCTTGCCAATCTTCGACATCTTTCACCTTTGCAGGGTCAACGGCAATTCCTCCAGCTGATACGATATGTTCGAGGAATCCTACCTCCTGTAACCAGAATTCACATTTGCTAAACTTGGCATCCAACTGATGCTCTCTAAGGGTTCCAAGAATGGCCCTTAGGTTTAGCTCATGTTCTTCTTCTGATTTGGAATAAATTAGAATGTCATCGATGAAAACAACGGTAAACTTATCCAGGAAGTCTAAAAATCTTATTCATGAGATTCATGAAATAAGCGAGGGCATTGGTCAATCCAAAAGACATGACGGTATACTCGTATAATCCATATCTGGTGGTAAAGGCAGTCTTTGGAATATCCTCTGCGCGAATCTTGAGTTGATGATAGCCAGTTCTAAGATCAATCTTAGAAAACACTTTGGCACCAGTCAAATGGTCAAAGAAATCTTCCATCTTCCGCAATGGGTTCTTGTTTTTGATAGTGACATCATTCAACTTCCGATAATCTGTACACAGACGGTTACCTCCTTCCTTCTTGTCCATGAACAAAACAGGTGATCTCCATGGTGACGCACTTGGTTGAATCAATCCAATTTCCAGCATGGCGTCTAGTTGCTTCTTTAGTTCTGCTAGTTCAGACGGGTTCATACTATATGGTCTCTGGGCTATGGGTCCGGTTCCAGGGATTAGTTCAATGATAAACTCTATATCTCTATCTGGGGGCATACCGGGCAAAAATCTGGAAATACATCGGGGTATTCACAGACTATCCAGACTTGGTCAATGGTAGGTTGGGCTATACTCTTGTTGCACTTGAATTGATGAGGCAAGGTTCCAGATACATGCTCGACTGATATTCCGGCTGTAATGGTAATGGTTATGGCTTTCTTGGCACAGTCAATTAATCCTTTATGTTTGGACATCCAATCCATTCCTAGTACTACTTCCAAACCTTTAGTTCGGAGTACTATTAGATTAGCATAAAAATATATGCCATGGATTCGGATAGGGACGGCTTTGCAAATTTGCCTAGCTTTGGTGGTTGAACCAGGTATTTGAACAATCATAACATGCTTCAATTTGATTGGTTGAATCTTACTAGTGCATGCAAATTCTTCAGTGACAAATGAGTGTGATGCTCCAGAATCAAACAACACTCTTGCAATTACTGAGTTAACATAAAACATACCCAGCACGACGTCTGGCGCTTCCGGGGCTTCTTCAGCATGCATGAGAAAAAGACGGCCGTTGTGGTTGAGTGAATTCCCTAGGGCAAACCTTCTTCCGGGCTGAGCACGACGATGTTGCTGAGTTGGGGCATTTGCATTGGGGTATGCGGTTCTTCTTGGGGCACTCACTGGAGTAGTGACCCTTGGTTCCACATTCATAACAAGTCACTTGCGACTTGTCCTTCGCTGCAATAGGCACATCATTGCTTCCAGTCCTTGGGGCAGTGTTGGTGTTTGTGGCGGCATTGTTGTTGTTGAACTTGGGTGGTGCACAGTTGAAATTGCTAGAGTTGCCGGGGTGGTTGTGGTTTCCTTCGGGCCTTGGGTTTCCACGGTTGGGATAGGTCGGACGGTTCATCGGGGGTTTGTTGGTTCTCGGGGCAAATCCTAGAGAGGGGTTGGGGCGATACTTTGGTGTCTGGTGGGTTCCTGGTTGGTGCATCATGCGGCACTTACGGTTCTCATTGGCTTGGTTGATCTTTCCTTCCATCTAAATGGCAGAGTCGACTAGGGCTTCAATATCAGCAAAGGGTATATTGACTAACACCGTCTGCATCTCATCGTGCAGACCATTCAGGAATCTCTCTTTCTTCTTAGCTTCAGTATCGATCTCATCCGGTGCATACCTAGCTAGTGACAAGAATTTGTCACGGTATTCCACTACTGTCATTCTTCCTTGCTTCAGTTCTCTGAATTCATCCCTCATCCTCTTGATTAAACCCGGTGGCACATGGGTTCTGCTGAACTTGACCTTGAATTCATCCCAAGTCATCATCTGACCTCCGGTCATTGCACGAACGCTATTCCACCATGATCTTGCATCTCCGGCTAGATAGTGGGTGGTGAACAGAACTTTCTCGTTAGCTTCTACTCCTGCAACTTCCAGATTGTTCTCCATGGTTTGCAGCCAATCATCTGCATCTAAGGGCTCTTCTGGCTTAGTGAAAACAGGTGGATTGGTGTTCTGGAAATTCTTGAGCTTAGATCCATGGTTGTCCTGATTTCCATGGCCTTGATTGTTGTTGGCCATCTAAGCTATCTGTTGAAGGGTGGCTAAGTTGGCTTGACGTTCGACTCTTTCGACTTAGCTGTCCAAAACCATCATTTGCAAGAGTTGCAATATCGGGTCCGGGGCTGAGCCACTTCCTCCGCGAGGCATCTGAAGATTGAGATAGATTATGAGAAAAGAGGGAAATTTCTAAGTTTCAGGGTTGTTTTGTAAAGTTGTTAAAGTGTGACTCAGATTTTGCTAGCAACTTGCTTTTCATTCATTCATCCATAGCACACGATACAACACACACCACAACAAAGGAAAATAGATGGTTTTAAGAACCATTCTGGAAACTACGATACAGTGGGACCGAATACGATTCACTAACACTAGTGCTCAAGTGCTACTACTCCTTGGAGCCAGTGTCCTCATCATCCTCATCATCATCATCATCATCATCGATGAAGGTGAAGTCATCCTCATCGGTGAAGAAGTCCATGGCCTGATCCTCCAGAAAGTCATCATCATCGCTGAGATAGGAGTAGGGGTCTCCACGAAGGTCTTCCCCTGCATTCTCCCTCTCCTCCAACTGCATGTCTCTCTCGTGGATGGTCTCCTCCAAATCTGTGATCCGGTGGCGAAGACGGGCAATGATGCGCTCCTTCTTGTCGAGATGACGGCGACGAGACTTGCGATCCTTCACTAGCATGGCGAGGGCCTGATCCTTCTTCTTGGCGATGGCGTACTTGTGGTTGGCATAGGCACGGGCATTGTCCAACTCCTTTTGACGGTCATTCAGCATGAAGCTGAGGTGGTCCAACTAAGTCTTTAGCTCGGTGTGGTATGGGGCCTCCAGTGGCTATCCCATAACATCACTCCTTGTGTAGAACTCAAAGCAAGTACCCTTGATCTGATTGATACTCTGCCCACACAGATGGGCAAGAGCTTCCTGCATTGCCCTGGCCAGTCCATCGAGCCAGTTGTTTTCTCTTAAGGTGAATTGAATTCCCTCTACAGTGGGAGGTTTAGTCTTTCCTCGGAGACTTGCAACAACTAGCCACTGCAGTTCTTCTCCTTCCTGATCATTGAGCTGAGCTCCGAAGAACTCGGGGTGCGGATGCTCCAGGTTCCGAAAGCTGGTCCAAGTCATTCTCAAAGATAAGGTCTCCTCCATTCCCCAATTGATAAAACTTGTTGTACTTCACGTCCATCTATAAGAATATAGGATGAGTAAGTTAGTAGAGTGATCAAGTGTGTCAAATTTTATGTATTTTACAAGAATTTTTTAGGAACATGAATTTTCATGAAAGAATCCAAGTGATAAGAATGAGAATAAGTTTTTGTAAATACTAACTTCCTTTGGTTTTGAAACTAAGTTTTTGATTCAAACGTCCATTCTAACTAGGGTCTCCTAGGGTCAGGATGGCTCTGATACCAACTTGTCAACACCCGGATTTTTAATCCCAGATGCCTATTATGTCATACATCACAATCCCAGGATTACCATTTTCGCGAGTACTAACATATTTGATATCACAGTACATCATCCATTACAAACAATACATAAGGTCTTACACAAATAAGGATATCATGATCCAGTTCTTAATACAACTCAAACATCGGAATAACGTAATAGTAACGATAACGTAGGCGAAGCTCCATCTTCAGGGTCACAGGCAATGCTGACGATGGGAGATGATCCTAGTTGTCGTAACCTTCCTGCGGTCCGTCATCCTAATACTCCTCTTCATAGTCTGGCCACGGGAATAGCCAGGGACAAAGCCATGAGTACTCTTTAAGTACTCACAAACTAATACTAACAAGTGAAGGGGTTTTTTGTGTAGTAGGACACTAGGCTCTAAGGTTGTTTTGCAAAAAGCCAGATTTACCTCTACTCAGTTCAGAAGCAAAGAAAACTAGTTGAAAGTTTTATAACACCTAAGTGGGAACTTAAATTTCATATCACAACTCTGTTGTGGTCAAGTCAAAGTCATAATTCATTTCATAATTCATTTTGAAAACATCTGACGGGGGAACAGTATGGCCACTCCAACTGTCCATAACCGCGTAAGCGGCTATTCGAATAGTTTGACACTCTGCAGAGATTATACACTTTCACCACAACATTCGATACATTCGTCAGGAACAATCCTGAATTCACCATACTCAGTATGCGGATAATCAATCCTAACCTTTCAATTACACTCCCTAGTATAGGCACCTCTCCTGTGAGTTTGGCCTCCCAACCATGACCAACTGTCATCTTGGATACTGCACAGGTAGACAATCTTCACAAGGTAGCCTCAGCTCAGACCTTGGCCGCGTGGGAACCCATACTAAGGTATATAAATTTCCAGTCAAGCCCTACCCAATTTTCGGGTATTGTGGTTGTACGGTAAAATTGGAATGGTATCGCATCCAGAAAACCATCAGTTTTATAAAGGGCTAAGGCTCATGCCTCAACATTTTCATCATCAAAATCATCTGGTGTTCGGAAACACATGTCAAAACATTTCAGTAGAATGACTCATCATTCTAAGGTTTTCATAACCATTTTCACCAAGTATTCCCATCTAAAGTTGATCAAGTTTTATAATTAGCACTAGCATCTACAAGGGGTGGTAACTACTAATGAGGGGTGGTAAACAAATGGGGATTTTCTAAGTTCAATCTTATGCATTAGGATGACATCAAGATTATCTAACTTAGGCCAAATTTTATGCTTTTTATGCTACCTTTGGTTATCTTTCTAGAATCTACAAGTCACTATGTAAACTCTAAAAGAACTTTGATAAACAAAATAAAGTACTTGATATTGCAAGTAAAACTAGGATTGGGTAATACTAAATGTATCTAACCAAGCATGCTTAATGCCATGCATAGGTTATCTAACTTTCATAGTTGCAAGTGTTAGCTTGCAAGGTTTCAAGTATTGGCTTGCATAGGTCAACTTGTGTAGTAAGGCTTGCCTTGTGCAGAGCAGTGGTTGAAGTTCTCCTCGACTTCTTCCTCGTAGTATCCTCCTTCCTCCTCGTATCCTTGGTCGGTACTAGCGTATATAAATAAATACGAGGTACACAATCACCAAAAAATACTTAACTATTCCCAATCATCACACAATGGTTCACACTAGATGATCTAGTATCATCACTATTATCACATGGATTAAAGCACTTGTCTTATTTCTTTTATTTGAGAAAAGTAATTTCTACTCATTGAAAAACTACTTAAGATTTAATATCCTCCAACTCAAACATGGGATCATGTTGACACATGTCATCACCACATATTTCAGTACATGAGAATGTGATTTAAAGTGCTGTCACAATTTAATAAGGTTTAACCTTTTTTTTAATTAACTAAAGTGACTAGAAATGCCTATGTAGCATTCTTTTATTACTTGAACATTATTTTTTGTAAGTAAACCCATATGTTTTTAAATATTCTAAAAGGTATGATCAAATGTGATTTTTGAGAGTTGGAATCAACTCAAAATCTCTTATGGTTGAATTTTGAAAAATGTTTGAATGCAGAAAAGTTTCTGCCTTGTTATTTTTACCATGGTTAATCTATAACTCCAAATGATTTGAATCCAACGGTCTTGGATTAATCATTTCAGTACCTTTCTAACAAAATTGGTTTCATGCATTTTGGTTCAGTTAATCAAGCTAGGTTGATTTTTGAATATAGGTATAGAGCTGTGTTTGAAATTAAATGAATAAAGCTTAATTTGAATTGTTGGGTCACGCTGGATGTTTAACTGGGCCAGCCCACTACGCACAGCGTGTACGCGGGCTCGTTAAGTGGTTGTCCCCACACGTCAGTGAGACGGGGAGGGGCGAAGCGGTACGGGGCAGTGTGAACCGCACGATCTAACTCTAATCTAACAGCTACAGTTCATCATCCACGTCGGGCAGCGCCGGCGAGACAGGACCCTAACGCGGCAGGTGGGGGTCGTGGGAGGCTCACCGGGGCTCAAGCAAGGGTCGGAGATGGGGGCGAACGACGAAGTCGACGACGGCGGTTCTCCTGGTACCGGCAGCTCCTCCTGGGGCGGCTCCAATCGACGGCTTCCTTCTTCTCCAGCAGCGGCGGGCTCCGGCCAAATTCCGGCGATGCACTGCTCGCCTTGCTCCAGGAGTGAGGTGGGGTGATTCTAGGCGAGAGGGGAGTGAAATGGTGTGGCGAAAACGAGCGGTGGAGGACACTATTTATAGTGTCGGAAGGGGACCGACGGGCGTGGGTTGAGCTCGTCGTGGTCGACAACACAGGCAGCTACTGGCATGGGCGATGGTAGGGGAGGTGTTGTGCTCCCTGGCGAAGCTCAACGGCGTGGTGGCGAGGCGTGGGGCGGTGCTGATCGGTCGGAATGTCGTGGTGCTCTGAGCGGGTCCGACGGTGGTTTTAATGTCGCACAGCGCGCGTGGTCCGTGCGGCGGCAAACGGGCATGTTTGGCGGGGTGTTGGGGTGCTGGTGATCATCCCTGCAAGCGGTGAGGGCGGCGCGCGGTCTGTGGGTGCTGGTCGAGCATGGCGCACTGGCGCGCTCTCGGCTCGCGCATAGAGTTTTGGCATGGGCGCATCGTGTGGTCTAGGGGCTGGCATTGCTCGGGCTAGGACAGAGAGTGGCGGTGGACGGTGCTGCATGTCCGAGACAAGGTTGGTGAGGCTAGTGCGGCCTCTAGCTCGCTGGTGACAATGGGGTGGCATGGTGAGGCTCGGCATGTTTTCCATTAATGGCTAGGCTTGCTCACAATGGTGCTAAAGATTGTTAAAGAGGCTAGATTATCTACTAAGGGCTGGTTGCAACCAGAGAGGGAACAAGTTAGGCCAATTTTACTGCACACTATAGTGTTTGTGGTTTGTTTGATTTGAATCTGCAAGGTGTTTGATGAAATGGCCGCAAGAACTTTAAATTTGAATTTTGGATTCAAACTTTGTGGGTTTGCTAAGCACATACTAGGGAGTATCTGGTTAGTTGGATTAGTCAAGGGGCATTGGTTTGGTTGGGTTTTGAAAATGGATGATCTTCACATATGAATAACATTCAATTTTGAATTGTGATTTGAATGAGGTTGCCAAATGTTTCTGCAAGTTTGAAAGGTGTGCCTTGATTCACTTTTACTAGTTCTATCAAGGGGTGAAAATAATTGGGAAAGTTTCTGTTTGAAATCTTGGACTAGAAACACTCAAAGTGACCTAGTGAGCAAGATTGGCAAAAATGACCATTTGCTTATTTTATTTGTTTTTGAATTTCTCTTGTTTTGTTTCTGCATGGAAATGTTTTATATGATGTTATTTTCATCTTTAAACCATTTCTTGCTATTTAGGTTAATCACACAAGTTCATTCATGCATTTATCAAATCATCTCATTCCCACATGCATTCATATGATTTTAAATTAATCAAAGTTTTTGTTAACCCTAATTTTAGTGATTATAGTTTGATGATCCTTGTGTCATATTTTTGGGATGTTACAATATACTCCCTCCGTTTCAAAATATAAGATGTTTTACCTTTGTGAAGCAAATGTATCTAGACTACTTTTAGTATATAGGTTCACTCGTGTTTGGAGTGAATCTACATACTAAAAGAAGTCTAGATACACTTTCTTCACAAATCTAAAACATCTTATATTTTGAAATAGAGGGAGTATGTGTTAGAGAAATGCCTGGGCCGCTAGTCTAAGTCATGCCTAATCATGGTGGAAACTTGCAGCATTACTATAATAAGCAATCTATGAAGCATCCTCAATAAAAACCTATGCAAATAGCAAATAAAAAGATCACTAAGATGCTCATTGTCTGCTTGCCTTGTAATTTTGATTATGGGATAGCTCCTGTATCATGTTCAAGGGGTACCTCGTTGGCGGTTCTCTATGATACGCATGTATTTACATTGACAAAAACTTACAGGTAACTAAAGTTGAGTAGCATGAGGAGCGGCCCTCGTACTCAAGGGACATGAGATTTCCAGTTTATGGTATGTCAAGCATATAACTCATAATGGACCTCACATTCACCATTAACCATAAAAAGATGCCTATGATAGGGGCAATAAGAGCTCAAAGCTAATTAGTACCTTACTTTCAGCATTTGGAAGCCTTTCAAACCTTTCAAAATCTTTTCACTTCCTTATTGAGTCACCACTTATTCTATGAGCACCTTCTTGAGAGCATAGTTGTCATTATTGTGTTTGTCTCAAAACTTGGTTAATTATGTCATGACTTTGATGCCTGTATCTCTGATATCTTTACTTCTAGTCTTCACTTGAACTTTAGAGGTTCCTTGACATTTATATTGTGTTCTACAAACAAAGGCAAGCGAGATACCACTCTATCATACCTTATTATAAGCATTGCAATGTTGCTTATGTTTATGTCCCATGCTACTTATTATTATTGAGTTGGTTTCTCTTCATAGCTTGCAATGACTACTGAGTAGACTTAGTTGCATACTTCTTATTATGAATGGTTTAAGTATCTACTCCTGTGCTGAGAATATATACATCATATGAAGCAAATGTGTTCATGAAAGTTCTTTTATCGCACTCAGTTTTCAACTGAATTGCTTGAGGACAAGCAATAAGCTAAGCTTGGGGGAGCTGATACGTCCAAAACGTATCTATTTTCCCGAACACTTCTGCTATTGTTTCTCCTCTAAACATGTGTGATTTGGATACAACTAACACGAACTAACGCTGTTTTCAGCAGAATTAACTTGGTGTCTAGTTTTTGTGCAGAAAATCAACTATCAGGAAAAATCCTGGAAAATATGCCAAAAATCCTATTTCACCAGAAGATCCACAGAGCCATAGTATGAGATGGAGGGGAGCCCTGGATGGCCCACACCCCCTACCGCCCGGGTGGGCCCAACCCGTGCCTGGGAGGGGTGTTGCCAGCCAAGGAACCCCCTCGGGCTCCCTCTTCGCCTATAAGATGCCTTCTGACCTAAAAACTCAGGGGGATCGACGATTTTCTAGAAAGAGTTCTGTTGCGCCGCCACCACCAGAAACCGCGATTCGGAACAAGAAACTCCATTCTGGCACCCTGCTGGGATGGGCAATTTGGTAAGGATCATCGCCATCGTCATCACCAACGCATCTCCATCAACCATCAATGTTTCCCTCATCCATGAGTGAGTAATCCCCCGTTGTAGGCTATGGGGATGGTAGGGGTTGGATGAGTTCCATGTAATCGAATAAGATTGTTAGGGCATGGTGCCTAGTATCTATATTAGTGCTATTTGACTTTGTTGCAACTTGTTGTGCTTAATGCTTGTCACTAGGGCCCGAGTGCCATGATCTCTGATCTGAACTTATTATTGAATCATTATGATAGTATTGTTTGTGATGTTATCTGCAAGCTGTGTACACAAATCATTGTCCGGATCCAAAGGCCCCGAAGTGACAGAAATTGGGACAACCGGAGGGGATGGCTGTGATGTGAGGATCACATGTGTTCACGGAGTGTTAATGCTTTGCTCCGGTGCTCTATTAAAAGGAGCACCTTAATTGCCAGTAGTTCCCTTGAGGCCCCGCTGCCACGGACTAGTAGGATAAAAGATGTTGTGCAAGTTCTCATTGCGAGCACGCATGACTATATATGGAGCACATGACTATGATTGTTTAGTACTTGGGTGCTTATTCTCATTTATCTGCAATAGCCCTAGATCTTGAAGTTATATGTTTAGACTCGTCCATATAACTCCCGTCCATCCATCCCTATGCCTACCGCACTCATATCCTACTGTTTGCTGCTACTGTTACTATTGCTCATGTTTTACTGTTGCTGTTTGCTACTACAAACTGTTGCTACTGATAAACTTCTGTTAGCAAGAACTATTTCCAGGTGTAGCTAAATTGACAACTCAATTGTTAAGGCTTGCAAGTATTCTTTGGCTCCCCTTGTGTCGAATCAATAAATTGGGTAATACTACCCTCGAAGACTGGTGCGATCCCCTATACTTGTGGGTCATCACTCCCTCACATCGCTGCCGTAAGAGGGAATTCCAGCGAAGCCGCTCGATCCCAGACGGTGAGGCAAGGCGGTTTACTCTCGTGGCCATACGTCATGGAGGACATGGCACATGAAAGGATATTGCAGGCGACACGGGGCTACAGGCGAGCGAGGCTTTGCCTGCGGGCCGGGCGTTCCGGAGTTGTCAGCTTCTGAGGCTGCATGTGAAGGTGAAGCGGCATCTCTCCCAGCATGGATGCAGAGGCATGGTGATGTCCAGGACCGATCCGTGCCTAGGGATGGCCGTTGTAATGTCGTGATCCTGGTCTGCTAGAGAAGGAGGAAGAGGTGTTGGGGCACAATATATATATGGGCAAGGTAGGTTGCGGTGATGTTGTCTTGATGAGTTTGCAGATGACGAGGTTGTGTACTATCTCATGGAGGATGTCGAATGCAGTAGCTACACGTGGGGAGGTAGGGTGTCGGTGTGGCAGGAGGTGTGACATCCCTCATTGATATTATCCATGCCATGGCTGCGTGCGATCTACAACGAGGATGCCGAGGCGATAGTCCGGGATCGATGGCTTTATTGGGTTGCGGCGGTGTGGTTTTCGTGGCTTGAGGCGTCACGACCCTCCTTTCCTGCAGAGGAGCTCAGTGGTGATGGCAGGGCCATGCTACCATTCTTGTTGCTCCTCTCACTTTAGAGTCGGATTAATCTTCGGTCTGTGCCTATGACGGCATAGCCTTAGGATGTTGTTCTCCTTCTTGTTGGTGTCATTGCATAGTTCTCGATCCTAACAAGCATGTGTTGTCCTATGATCTCTGGGTGAAAAACTAAGCTCCACCAGGAGTGGGAAGCGGGGGACGCATTTCTACCTCGTTGGAGACGTCGCCTTGGAGTTTTATGAGCCATCGGTGCGGCTGGTTTGTGGCAATTGGGAAGTGTAGTTATGTGGTCTAGGGAGGAGGATCCCATGGCGACGACCCTGGACTGTGGTTGGTTTTGAAACTACGGCATGGAACCTCTATGCATCGACGGTCCTATAGGGCTTGGCTAGGACCTAGCATGTGTCGATAGCGAGGTCGTTGACCTGCGGAGTTCTTCCTGGTTGTTGTGTCTGGGTGGCGGTCGCGGAGCCGGAGGTGTGAGTTTGTTGCGTTTGGTAGGCTATTGTGGTGTGAATAATAAGTCTGCTCGGTTGTGCGGTTTTTCAGTTTAGTTTCCCTCAGCAAAAGTGAAATGTATGATCTTTGGGATCAGTTTTCCTTATAACTGGGTCAACTCCATTCTATCTAAGAGGATGTTTCATTGCAATTATACTATATATTCTTATTTGTGTCTCAATCTTGTGAATTAGATAATTCAGTAAATTATTATGGTGGTATGATTACAGTTCTAATTATGCAGTTTGATGACCGACTAGGGAGAAATTTCGCTGCGAGATCCGTTGATTTGAAAGATGTCATGTATGGAAGAACCCAAGAAAAATTGAAGTGTATCAGTTAAACAAAATGCTAGCATGCAGCATAGTCACATTACCTGGTACGAAAATACACGATGAAAGACAATGTACAACCAATGGAATTGAAGGGTGGAAGATGTGGGGAGTGAGTTAAGGAAAACAAATCAAATATGAGAATGAATTACAAAAACTTTATCACTAAATTTTATAATGGAAATTGTTTCTAGATTTATTTTTTTGAATTTATTTATAGAAAAGTTCATTTTTATATATTGGAGATGTATTCTTATCTAAAATGTAACATATTTTAGAATGAATGGAGACCGACGAATATTTCATAACCGAGGGAGTAAACATAGGAAAAAATCAATTAGACTAAGTTACTATGAAAATTCTCACTATATTTTTGCTTTACCGGTCAACACAATTACTTTATTCACTTTACCATTTTTTATGCATAAAAAATTCTCTGAACATTATATAAGGACTAGAGAAAATTATCATAAATTTTTCTATGTTTTAATTATTGTTTTTTGTCCATTTAAATGTCATGTTGGTATGTGTTGATAGAAAACCATAATTATCATTTGAAAGCACATACTATGAACCCAAATAAATAGAGAATTGGTGTAGAAAATATCATGGCAAAACAAAGTATTCAGCCAGTTGACCACAACATATTGTTCTTTACAAACATCTAGATCTCATGTACCTTATAATCAATATATGTGAACTGATATATAGATGTAATTGTGCATCACCTCCTCTAAGAATTTGGCAAATGTACTTTATTATAACAGACCATGACCAACATATCTTAGTAACTATACCTAAAGTTACCGGACATGAAATTATTATTTAGGCACTAATATATAGGTTTTGTTAAGTCTAAATTGAGAGGAAAGCGAGAAGTATAAATTGAGTTTCATGTCACACTAAAGTAACATAAAAACAACTCCATCCTTGCTTACAATATAAATTTAATTAGATCTTGTTGCCTAAAATTACATGCAAAAAAGGAACATATGTTCGCTTTTTTCATATCCAAATTAGTAACCTATTTGTCCTTTTCAAACTCAGGCTATTGGGTGCCCGACTTTTGAAACTTCAAAAACATGAATTCAAAAGTTTTTAAAAAATACCTTCATGTAGCCAACTATGTAATTATTAGTGTGTAAATTTTTAGCTCGAAACACTTAGTCTTTTAGACTCACAAAAAAATGAAAAATGGAGTTTTTGTCGTCGGCAAACAGTGTTAAACAGTTCACTAAAGGGAAGATTTCATCGTTTTCTGCGATTTTGTTATTTTTCAGATCCCAAAATATAAAAAATTGATCTAAAAATATAAAAACTGATAGAATACATGGTTAGCTACATCCATGTATTAATTTCTGAATTTTTTGAAACACTGAATTCAATTTTTTTAAGTTTGTAAAAATATAAATCATAGAGGCTGGAGCCCGGGAGCCATATCACCTCTGGCCATTAGTTATTATCTTGTATACTAAACATGTTTTCTGACAAAAAATATAAATATTTATAGTAGTATTTAGAGTGACTCTATAACAGTGTTGATCCTATAAATATTTTATTAGATATTTTTAGATGCTACCCTTGTATTTGCCAGGGTTCGTCACCACATGCTCGTTATCGAAAAAATGATTTTTCTTAAGAACTGTTTTCTATGTATTGGCATGGGACATCCGAGCTACAACCGTGTGCAATATGAGCCTTAGGTAAGTGATAGAAAGGGGCAGCGAGACAACCGTGTCTAATGTGGGTTCATTGCTTGTTTCTGCACTAGTAGGTGTTGCAGGAACCAATGACAGCAGCCGCGTCTCCGAAGGTGAGCACGTCGTTGTTTTGACCATGATATTGTTTGGTCGGTCATTAGCCTCCCTCATTCTTGTGCTACCGTGGTGGAGCTTAAGGCTTCCCGTGGCAGGCATGTGTGAGTGGCTGT
This sequence comes from Avena sativa, assembly GCA_916181665.1. NCBI lineage: Eukaryota > Viridiplantae > Streptophyta > Magnoliopsida > Poales > Poaceae > Avena > Avena sativa. The sequence goes on along the minus strand of OV702297.1, from coordinate 384,435,346 downwards.
AACATAGTCTTCAATGTGGGTGTTGAGTTAGTTTACGGGATTGCGTGGTGCATATATTTCCCAGTCTCGACCTCAATGACGTGATGTGCCTAGACGTTGTCGATGTGGAACAACAGTGGGTGGCGGTGCTGGGAGCTAGCGGTGCGAGCAATATGAGCTCGCGATCTAAGAATCCGGTGTTCATATGTCACCAACAATTACCAGATTCAGCGTTTCCTAGTTCGAGCTGGATCAGTGAAGTAAACACTGATGTCTCCTGCTTCAGTGCTGAAGTAGACAACGACAATGCTAGGTGTGGCCATGGGCTAGGTTTTCCCCTGGCCTCTGTGGGGCTTCTTTTATGCTTTTATATATCGTTAAACACTGATAGCCATATGTGGCCATGCATCAATTGGTAAACATTGTCAGCACTGACGGGCGAAATAACCCGTTAGTATATTGTATAATTTTATAGTGATGATGTTGTAATCATTCCCTCCAATCTTCTACTCTACTACTGTGTTTAATTTTGTCGCTATGAGATTATGTGTTTTATTTCTAGGTGGAATTAAAATGTTGATCTGCTAGATTCAATTACCAAGATCTAAGGATCGTGATAAGTTAATGCACAATTATGATGACATGCTGGCGCTATAACTTGTTTAGATATACTATTTATAAAGATGAAACGTTTATGATCTGGATAGATGATGATGATCTAACATGAGTCATAAAAAATCCACAAAACTAATCATCAGATTTTTATTTTTGTGAAAATATCTAATCCGATGTGATTCCATCGATGCCAAGCAGAAATAACATCGAACAACAAGGAATAGCACAGATGAATAACATGCATGGTGAGCAGCAACATTACGATGTACTAGTGGCTAGTTCATAGGAAATAATAACACAAAACAGGGGCATTCCGCCACATCTTAAAGTGAGGGTTTATATCCTCTCAAAATTCTGAACTCCAAATATCAATCAAAGTGTCGATATCATTCTTATTGGATGTCGATGGTGATGGATTAAGCATCTGGCATAGATGGATCATTGGCCTCAGACCCGCTAGTGCTACCATGAAGCTTCTTCAACTGAAATCTTTGGTAGGCTTCACGGCGACGGATGATGTGTCCCAAGCATGTGGCAAATCCCGGCACTGCGAGCTCGGGGCAGATCCACCCACGGCCATTGTTGCGGTTACACCGCCGTACTTCCTCCGTGATCACCACTGTTGGGCAATCATGTCCCTCTACTTCTTCCTCTTGCCCATCATCATCATCATCATCATCATCATCATCATCATCATCATCATCATCATCATCATCATCATCATCATCGTCGTCGTCGTCGTCGTCATCTCCTTTCTGCTCCGGCGCTGCATTTTTTTCTTCCTCGTCCATCGCTTCATCAGCACTATTATATTAAGCACAAAGTGCACAACCGATTTAGAACCCGAAGAAATATTTGTTTTCCAATGCAAAAAAAAATCTCCCTGAAAGTATATCCCAAAGAAAGTATAAAAACACAAATCAAGATATATCTAGATTTCATTATCATGCCAGAGCAATATATATATAGTTTCAGTTCAAATTGCAGAAATATACAGCACAAGCACATGTTGTTGCTGTCTTCACGGCAGAAGCACGATAGCAACAACTACGCACACAAACTGTTAACGAGTTTCTGTTACTAGGCAAACCCAGTAATTTATATTTCAAATCGATGATCCTTTTCAGTATAAAATCGATGATCCTGTGTGTTGACCGAATCTCCATTAATTTCTAAGGGCCTAATTAAAATGTGTTGCAGCAGCACGGTGTTTGCAACCATCCATGAAATAACAGTTTGTGAACTATGCACAGAAAAGCATTCACAATGTTTTCAATCGGATTAATAAACCCATGTCTCATAAGCGAGATAACGAAGAATATAATACTAAATAATTTCTTGGTGCAAAAATATAAAAGCCACAAGCCCATACAAGCGTTCCGAAATGCCAAGCGTTCACTAGATTACCGGCCGCCAACACCTGACATGTTTCTGACCATCAACAGAAATACGGGTGCCAAGTACTAAATCTACTACGTACTAGCATAGTACTAGCATATATAGTACAAGGAATAGATCAACAGATGATCATCAATCATGCAAGAAATAGATCCATGTAGAAAGCAACTAGGACGCACGCCCGATCTATCTACTGCTTGCCATCTTTTCTTTTTGTATGTGGTTAGCAGAGGTGTACCTGAACTCCTCTATGAGGCTAGAGGTCACCACCACAGTCGTGTCCAAAGCCTCCTTCTCCGCGTCCATGTTCACCTGGCAAGACACGACGCCCATGCAAAGTTAAACCCCAAGTCGACAGATCGACCAAAAAAATGGATGGATCTGGAGTTTGTTCTTGCACCACGGAAAAGAAAAGGACAGAGGTGCGTGTGTGTGTGTGTACTTTGGGCGTAGATTCATCTGCGAGAAGATGGTTTTCCATGTCCTCCTGGAGCGTGGGCTTCCCTTCGGGACCATCGGCTTCCTTCAGCAGAAGGAGCGACGCCGCCACTTCGTCTTCAGCGGGCTGTGTAGACGAGGGTTTGTCTTGCTTGGTGGCCGGCGGCGTGGGAGGGTAGGGCGGGTCCATTTCTGTTCGCTCGTTGCGGTGGTGCGATGAGACGCGAGAAGAGAAAGAACAAGAGGGGATAGAGGTGTAGTGTATGGGACGCCTCCTAAAAGGTGGGTGTATATACGGGGTGCTGACAGGCTGGGAGAAGATTGCCTCCTATGGGGTAGGTATATACGGGGGTGGTGACAGTTTGAGAAAGTGAGTTGGCTGCGTATAGGCAGGCGTCCAACAATTTATCGGCCATGTCATAAATTGTGGATTGGCTTGCATTTCTTGCCAAACTCGCAACGCAATTCAAACTTGGGGTCACTTTTTAGATAAGTACGCACCAAAGGATAAGAAAATTAACATGGCAATTTCTTGATGCATGCTTATAGAAAGCCCAAAATTTGAATTTCAGTAGTGCCACTACTAGAGTATACTAGGACACTCGAGGGTTCTCAAAAAAAAAATTAGGACACTCGAGGAAATCCCACCCCAATGTCGCCCTCCTCTGGCGACACGTGGGGAGCCCTACCCGCCGCCGCCTCTACTTGCCCTCACCTGCATCGCGACCATCAGAAGAACCGCTGGCGAAGCCGGGCGTGCCCCATGGAAAGTGGCGGTAGGGCACTTTCTCCTCTCACGGGGCGCGGGGGCTCTCCAGGAGGTGTGTATGGCAGCGGAGACAAGGGCGTGCGGGGAAGCTACAAGCTGGATGTGGTGCGGTAGCGGCGCCAGAGCAGGATGGCGCCGCATGCTATCGGAAGCTGGAGGTGAGAGGCCGCAGGAGTGTTGCGCAGGAGCGAGGGCTATAGCTACGCCGCTAGGGCCGACCATGGGCATGGATACACTAGCGTGGAGCTGGCAAGAGGGCAGGCATCACAGAGCGTGCATAGGAAGTCTCGCGCTCATGCCAGTGCTATAGGATGCGCGGTCGTGAGGGGTGCCCGGATGCAGTGCGCGTTGGATGCTGCGGTCTTGGAGCAGAAGTGGGCCAACCATAGTCGGAGGATGCCTGGGTGGAGGCCCCTTGAATGCCTGGTAGCTGAGGCAAGCAAGGTGGTCGTGGCTGGCGGATCTGGTGCTCGCAGATTTGTCGGCTGGGTTTTGTGGCATTGAGCATTGGAGCAAGAGGTGTTGCATGGGTGCATCACCGTGTGATGATTGGTAGAGGTTGACGATGAGAATCCGTGCCTTGACCGTCCTCGGGTGGTTCCTTGCATTGACTTTGTCGGTGTCGATGGCGGCAGCACATCGGTGTCATCTTCCTCCTTGGAGGCGCATGCTATTGAGCTTCGTTGACACCCTCGTGCAGGTTGTTCCCTCTAGGAGAAATCCCTAGATTCGGGTTCTCGGGTGGGCGACGGTGGTGGCTACGTCGCTGACTTCTTCGAGGCGTCATCTTGGTGGGCCCATTCAGTTTTTGGCGTGTGCTTCTCTCGTATTCTGGTCGGTGGATGTCAGGGCAAGGCTTCCGAGTGCTTGATGTTTACATGCAAAGGTGGCGGCCTCGGAAACCATGGCAGGCAATTCTTACATGAGGTGGAGCACTGTTGGCCATGTCTTGGGAGGAAACTTACTATCGTGAGTGCGGAGAGGTTTCTGGCTTGGTCAATGCGTCTCTTTGGATGCAGTTTGACTTTATGTCGGAGTAGCGACCACAGATGTTGGTGTGACGGCCATGTTATGCGGGTGATTTTCCCAATACATCTTGGGCTATGGGCGATTGGGTCATGCGGTGTTGTGGCTCGAGGGCGAGCGGTGGTGCGTTACGACGGCGGTCCCCGAAGGTTGTGTTGGTGGTCTGCCGAGCATGGCGGAGTAGTGCCTTGAAAGTTTGCGATGTTGAGGGCATCGTTGTCGTTTCTCCTTGGAGGTTTGGCTTCTTCATGTATGTTGGAGCGTCCTGTGTCTTCTTATCCCAGAGCATCCGCAACGTTTTCTCTCTAGCATTGGTGGGAGGTCGTCTGGTCTTGTGTAGTGATTCTTTGAGCTTATTTCTAGTGGTTCTCGGGTCGACTGGGTTTGGCCATATGGTGAGAGTTGGTGCGGCTTTCTGAGAAGATGTTGGTGTTCTTGTATGGTTCAATCCCGTTTTTTGGCTAATTAGTTGGGAAACTTCTTATTAATTAATGGATAAGCCAAAGCTTTTGCCTTGGTTTCAGAAAAAATTTGTACTAAAATCCATGCTTTCTTGATAGGAGTATTTAGAGTTCTTCACAGCCACATGTTCAGTAAAATGATGGTTTTCATGTTTATTCACGGTTTTAATGCTACTCATTACAGTTTTTTATCCTCGGGGAAACAAAGTTTTTATAGGACCAAATAGGATGGAGAGTTATCTTAATTGATTACTTGAGAACCATAGAGGAACTTTGGGATGGGAATGGTGCATTTAGGAGAACCTTTAGTGAAGATCTCATGATCCAATGGCAAGACTTGTTTGTAGTAGCTACGTCCATTATGATTAGTGATAGAGAAGACCAACTTATCAATATGAATCTAAGGGTGTATATTAAACTAGATCCATGTGTTGAAGGATAGTTTTCACGATATCACGGTAGTCTCGCTTCCAAAGATCGAAAGACATTTTATTTGTTCAGCAATCAGTTCGGGTAAGTAGGTTTGGATCTAGAGACAAAGATAATGGAAAAAATAGGGAGGAATCACTCAGAATTTATTCATAAGATGATAGAGAGATCATACAAAGTGTCCGCAAGATGAATCTCGACGGATTTATAAGATTACCCATGGAGAGTAAATGAATCTAGGGCTAATGATTAAGGCTACTTACTATGTCTTAGGAGATTTTGGATGTCCTTTTCAGGTGAATGTCTTCCAGTATAGATAATCGTCGATGGTGTAAGAGTCTCCCTTAGTCAAGACAGGTCTGCATATTTCCTTGCACGTTAAGTCGATCGTTGATCTCGCTTTTATGCACGTATGGTCTTCGGGATCCTCCATAGATCCGCCTTGCATCTTGATAGGTCAAGTAAGTTGAGAACTTCGGGATGTGGTCCTCCAAGTGATGAACAGTGAGTTCTCTGTGGGCAGGAATGTGGGTAAGGCCTATGCGGGATACATCCCTTAATCCACTTATCGCCAACAAGCCCCCATTAGTACCTTTAATAAGATGTCCTTTCTTTAGTAGAGTTATCCTAGATCTCGTTCAACCTTCGACAAATGAGCTTGATGGCTTCAATAACTTGAGGTAACAGGTCGAGCGAATGTCAGAGACCTTGAAGGTAGGTCTCTGATGTGTACCATTGACCTTAAGAGTCAGCTCTTTCTGTGTCCTTGCCCTTAAAGTAAGCTTAATGACTTTTTCATCTTAGATTCTGAAGGATAATGGTCTTAGAACAATGTCCTCAAAGGATGTTAGTAACAGAGGGAAATACTTCTCTTGTATGGGTGTAAATACCTTTAGTGACCTAAAAAGTATGAGGAGAGAGATATTTCTTTATGGCATGGGGTACCGACATCAGAGATCGCGCGGGTATCCTTGTGCCACCTTTATTCGACTAGAATGCTGCCTATGGACCCATCATGACACATGGCTCGTAGTGGGGTAAAGGTCTTGTTCAAGACGACGTAAGCGATGACATGAGTAAGTCATTTAAATCATTTCTCGGCAAGGGAAGGTCTCTGAGGGAGAATGTGGATCTAAACCGATCGGTATGCTTCTGCCGGTAACAACTGCTTTCAAAAGGTCTTTAATGCATGAAAATCTATTTTGGCCAACGAAATTGGATATGGTGATCATAATGAGATTTCTTCCCATGATGAATACTTATGGGACGGGTCTGGTGTGAACATAGAGCACTTTTTCCACCAATGGCAGTTGCTACTTCCTCGAATTCCGCACGTGATCTTGTTAGACGGTGTTTAGCTCATTTCCAATGGATCCAATATGAATGGCCTTGGTAATTTTGGCGGAAAGACGAAGAAAGAGGAGAGACCCCGCTCGCCCTTCCCCTATATAAGAACTCATGACCTAGAGACACCGACCTGCTTCATCTTCGTTCCTCCTATTGTACCTTTATAGAAGAAACCCTATCGCTAGATGCCATGTCCTCCTATCCAATCTCCGTCTGCATGCCCTCCACTGGCAGCCGTGAAGGGTCTTCGACGGGTTGAGATGACGCTTGTCTTGCTCCGTCCATCACTGAGGAGGAGATTGCCCGGATGTACAACGTGAGGCTCCTCCTATCTTCAATTATGTATCAGGCGGGAGAGGGTGCAGGAATCCCCCAAGTTCCTGACAATTATAATGTGGTTCTCTCGACCAATTTAAATGTGGTATTTACTTCCCCATCCTCCTGCTGCCAAGACATCTTTGGGTTCTTCAGCGTCAACTAATACATATGAATCTGTGTTACTCCTCTCCTGATGGTCCCGGTAGCTCGCAACTCGCAACAAAGGAGATCGAATTTTTCAGAGAGAACAATAGACACGAGTGGTTTGGTGTTGTGCACAACGTAAAGCTTTTCTCCTTCTCTTTATCTATTTATTCAGTCGTTACATGCCTAACTAAAACGAAAATCTGGGGCGATCAGGCACACGACGTTGCCATCCCAATGTCACCACCACGCTTCCCTACAACGATGCCACGATCCTTCTGACTCGTGCCACCCCACGATGGACCAAGGCGTCGATCCTATCTCTAGAAACAGAATCCTATACTGAGTCGCAGCTCAGTTTATTTTGATACACTACAGGAAAAATTTACTACGCCGACGGCCGGCTACCGTCGGCACATCTGTGCCGACGGTGTCCGTCCTCGTCGGCACAGCCCTCCCCCTCGGCATAGCGTCTTCCAGCGGGCCCCGCATGTCAGTCAACGGCCGTCTTCGATAACGATCTAGCCTGGAGCTACGCCGACGGCCAGGCCGTCGGCACAGGAATGGAGCTACGCCGATGGCCTGGCCGTCGGCATAGCATAAAATATTTTTTTTTATTTTTTTTATTTTTTTATTTTTTTAATCTTTGAATTGTTTGACTCATTAATCTCTCACTTTAATCATTTTAACACTATTTATAGTTAATAATTGATTAAATTGTAGTCTTAGTCAAAGTTCGCGTTTGATCACCCATCCTAGCACTACTCCAGCTCTAGCACGCTTAACTTCCTCGTTCCTTCAGAATCTCTTCCCGCAAAGCAATTTACACATTGTTGTCAATACTATGATATCATTCCTATTAAGTCTTATATCATCATGTCACATGGTTGTATTTTTTCAAATTACAAGCAATTATTTAGTAAACAACAATGAATAAGTAAAAATATTATTAAATTCAAATAAAAATATAATAATTTTATTTTATTTTGTATTTTTTATTTAATATGTAATAATTAATATCTTTAAATCTGTACATCGGAATTCGGCAAATCATATGTCTAAATTGATTAGAAAAATGAGAGGAATCCAAATATGATATCAATATCAACTTATCACAAACTATGTCATAAATCTTATCATAATTTCATTTGTCCGTTTAAAACGGCACGCATAAAAATTCTTAGCTCGAGGCTGAGACTTACTAAACTTGAAGTGGATCTATGATGAAACAACATATTTTGAACCTAAAAATGATTTTTATAAAAAATCATGAGCATCCGATCATGTACCTATGGTTCATATCTGACACACTTCCTACTGATTCGGTAGGAATTTGCCTTTTTCACTAGGGATAGACGGAAATGTTTGAGATCCCCCTGTTATGACATTATCCATGTAAGGTGGTTTAGTATTTTTGAAAAATGTGACGGTAGCATTTTGAATTAGCCATTTGGTGGTTGCTTCACAAAACCGTCCGTTTTTTGCACTCGGAAAATGGTAAACGGCTTTTTGGTGCGACGAAAAGGAAAACTTCCTCCTGAAACATTGTCCGTCATCCCATGATGCATAGTTATACACAATATGGACACATTATCACAAACTATGCCTTCATTCTAGCTATAACATTGGTCATTTGACCAGAAAGCCAAGAAACCTCGAACGAGATAGGTCATTTTGTGAAGGTTTTTTGAATACATAATCAATATACAAAGTTTGATATTTTTCCTTCTAACTATGTCACATAATATGACACCACGTGAAGGTTTTGCATTGTTTAGATCGTTTTTAAATTTATAATGCCAGTTTTAAACCATCGTTATACTTTGTCGAAGGGCGGGCATGAATATTCTTAGCTCGGGGCTAAGACTCGCTAAATTTGAAGTGGATATATGATGAAACAACATATTTTGAACCTAAAAATGATTTTTGTAAAAATCATGAGCATCCGATCATGTACCTGTAGTTCATATCTGACCCACTTCCTACCGATTCGGCAAGAATTTGTCTTTTTCACCAGGGATAGACGGAAATGTTTGAGCTTCCCTTGTTATGACACTATCCATGTAAGGTGGTCTAGTATTTTTGAAAAATGTGACGGTAGCATTTTGAATTAGCCATTTGGTGGTTGCTTCACAAAACCATCCTTTTTTTGCCCTCGGAAAATGAAAAACGGCTTTTTGGTGCGACGAAAAGGAAAACTTCCTCCTGAAACATTTTTCGCCATCCCATTATGCAGAGTTATGCACAATATCGACATATTATCACAAACTATGCCTTCATTCTAGCCATAACATTGGTCATTTGTCCCGAAAGCCAAGAAACCTCGAAGGAGATAGGTCATTTTGTGAAGATTTTTTTGAGACATAATCAATATACCAAGTTTGATATTTTTCCTTCTAACTATGTCACATAATATGACACCACGCGAAGGTTTCGCATTGTTTAGATCGTTTTTGAATTTATAATGCCCGTTTTAAATCATCATTATACTTTGTCGAAGGGCGGGCATGAAGATTCTTAGCTCGGGGCTGAGACTCGCTAAACTTGAAGTGGATCTATGATGAAACAACATATTTTGAACCTAAAAATGATTTTTGTAAAAAATCATGAGCATCCGATCATGTACCTGTAGTTCATATCTGACCCACTTCCTACCGATTCGACAAGAATTTGTCTTTTTCACCAGGGATAGTCGGAAATGTTTGAGATCCCCCTGTTATGACATTATCCTTGTAAGGTGGTCTAGTATTTTTGAAAAATGTGACGGTAGCATTTTGAATTAGCCATTTGGTGGTTGCTTCACAAAATCGTCCGTTTTTTGCACTCGAAAAATGGAAAACGGCTTTTTGGTGCGACAAAAATGAAAACTTCCTCCCGAAACATTGTTCTCCATCCCATTATACACATTTATGCACAATATCGACATATTATCACAAACTATGCCTTCATTCTAGCCATAACATTGGTCATTTGACCCGAAAGCCAAGAAACCTCGAACGAGATATGTCATTTTGTGAAGGTTTTTTTGAGACATAATCAATATACCAAGTTTGATATTTTTCCTTCTATGTCACATAATATGACACCACGCGAAGGTTTCACATTGTTTGGATCGTTTTTGAATTTATAATGCCCGTTTTAAACCATCATTATACTTTGTCGAAGGGCGAGCATGAAGATTCTTAGCTCGGGGCTGAGACTCGCTAAACTTGAAGTGGATCTATGATGAAACAACATATTTTGAACCTAAAAATGATTTTTGTAAAAAATCATGAGCATCCGATCATGTACCTGTAGTTCATATCTGACCCAGTTCCAACCGATTCGGCAGGAATTTGTCTTTTTTACCAGGGATAGACGGAAATCTTTGAGGTCCCCCTGTTATGACATTATTCATGTAAGGTGGTCTAGTATTTTTGAAAAATGTGACGGTAGCATTTCGAATTAGCCATTTGGTGGTTGCTTCACAAAACCGTTCGTTTTTTGCACTCGGAAAATGGAAAACGGCTTTTTGGTGCGACGAAAAGGAAAACTTCCTCCTGAAACATTGTTCGCCATCCCATTATGCACAGTTATGCACAATATCGACATATTATCACAAATTATGCTTCATTCTAGCCATAACATTGGTCATTTGACCCGAAAGCCAAGAAATCTCGAACGAGATAGGTCATTTTGTGAAGGTTTTTTTGAGACATAAACAATATACCAAGTTTGATATTTTTCCTTCTAACTATGTCACATAATATGACACCACGTGAAGGTTTTGCATTGTTTAGATCGTTTTTAAATTTATAATGCCAGTTTTAAACCATCGTTATACTTTGTCGAAGGGCGGGCATGAATATTCTTAGCTCGGGGCTAAGACTCGCTAAACTTGAAGTGGATCTATGATGAAACAACATATTTTGAACCTAAAAATGATTTTTGTAAAAATCATGAGCATCCGATCATGTACCTGTAGTTCATATCTGACCCACTTCCTACCGATTCGGCAAGAATTTGTCTTTTTCAACAGGGATAGACGGAAATGTTTGAGATCCCCTTGTTATGACACTATCCATGTAAGGTGGTATAGTATTTTTGAAAAATGTGACGGTAGCATTTTGAATTAGCCATTTGGTAGTTGCTTCACAAAACCATCCTTTTTTGCACTCGGAAAATGGAAAACGGCTTTTTGGTGCGACGAAAAGGAAAACTTCCTCCTGAAACATTTTTCGCCATCCCATTATGCAGAGTTATGCACAATATCGACATATTATCACAAACTATGCCTTCATTCTAGCCATAACATTGGTCATTTGTCCCGAAAGCCAAGAAACCTCGAACGAGATAGGTCATTTTGTGAAGGTTTTTTTGAGACATAATCAATATACCAAGTTTGATATTTTTCCTTCTAACTATGTCACATAATATGACACCACGCGAAGGTTTCGCATTGTTTGGATCGTTTTTGAATTTATAATGCCCGTTTTAAATCATCATTATACTTTGTCGAAGGGCGGGCATGAAGATTCTTAGCTCGGGGCTGAGAATCGCTAAACTTGAAGTGGATCTATGATGAAACAACATATTTTGAACCTAAAAATGATTTTTGTAAAAAATCATGAGCATCCGATCATGTACCTGTAGTTCATATCTGACCCACTTCCTACCGATTCGGCAAGAATTTGTCTTTTTCACCAGGGATAGACGGAAATGTTTGAGATCCCCCTGTTATGACATGATCCTTGTAAGGTGGTCTAGTATTTTTGAAAAATGTGACGGTAGCATTTTGAATTAGCCATTTGGTGGTTGCTTCACAAAATCGTCCGTTTTTTGCACTCGAAAAATGGAAAACGGATTTTTGGTACGACGAAAATGAAAACTTCCTCCCGAAACATTGTTCGCCATCCCATTATACACATTTATGCACAATATCGACATATTATCACAAACTATGCCTTCATTCTAGCCATAACATTGGTCATTTGACCCGAAAGCCAAGAAACCTCGAACGAGATATGTCATTTTGTGAAGGTTTTTTTGAGACATAATCAATATACCAAGTTTGATATTTTTCCTTCTATGTCACATAATATGACACCACGCGAAGGTTTCACATTGTTTGGATCGTTTTTGAATTTATAATGCCCGTTTTAAACCATCATTATACTTTGTCGAAGGGCGAGCATGAAGATTCTTAGCTCGGGGCTGAGACTCGCTAAACTTGAAGTGGATCTATGATGAAACAACATATTTTGAACCTAAAAATGATTTTTGTAAAAAATCATGAGCATCCGATCATGTACCTGTAGTTCATATCTGACCCAGTTCCTACCGATTCGGCAGGAATTTGTCTTTTTTACCAGGGATAGACGGAAATCTTTGAGGCCCCCCTGTTATGAAATTATTCATATAAGGTGGTCTAGTATTTTTGAAAAATGTGACGGTAGCATTTCGAATTAGCCATTTGGTGGTTGCTTCACAGAACCGTTTGTTTTTTGCACTCGGAAAATGGAAAACGGCTTTTTGGTGCGACGAAAAGGAAAACTTCCTCCTGAAACATTGTTCGCCATCCCATTATGCACAGTTATGCACAATATCGACATATTATCACAAACTATGCCTTCATTCTAGCCATAACATTGGTCATTTGACCCGAAAGCCAAGAAATGTCGAACGAGATAGGTCGTTTTTGAAGGTTTTTTTGAGACATAAACAATATACCAAGTTTGATATTTTTCCTTCTAACTATGTCACATAATATGACACCACGCGAAGGTTTCGCATTGTTTGGATCGTTTTTGAATTTATAATGCCCGTTTTAAACAATCAGTATACTTTGTCAAAGGGCGGGCATGAAGATTCTTAGGTCGGGGCTGAGACTCGCTAAACTTGAAGTGGATCTATGATGAAACAACATATTTTGAACCTAAAAATGATTTTTGTAAAAAATCATGAGCATCCGATCATGTACCTGTAGTTCATATCTGACCCACTTCCTACCGATTCGGCAAGAATTTGTCTTTTTCACCAGGGATAGACGGAAATGTTTGAGATCCCCCTATTATAATATTATCCATGTAAGGTGGTCTAGTATTTTTGAAAAATGTGACGGTAGCATTTTGAATTAGCCATTTGGTGGTTGCTTCACAAAACCATCCATTTTTTGCACTCGAAAAATGGTAAACGGTTTTTTGGTGCGATGAAAAGGAAAACTTCCTCCTGAAACATTGTCCGCCATCCCATGATGCACAGTTATACACAATATGGACACATTATCACAAACTATGCCTTCATTCTAGCCATAACATTGGTCATTTGACCCGAAAGCCAAGAAACCTCGAACGAGATAGGTCATTTTGTGAAGGTTTTTTTGAGACATAAACAATATACCAAGTTTGATATTTTTCCTTCTAACTATGTCACATAATATGACGCCACGCGAAGGTTTTGCATTGTTTGGATCGTTTTTAAATTTATAATGCCCGTTTTAAACCATCATTATACTTTGTCGAAGGGCGGGCATGAAGATTCTTAGCTCGGGGCTGAGACTCGCTAAACTTGAAGTGGATCTATGATGAAACAACATATTTTGAACCTAAAAATGATTTTTGTAAAAAATCATGAGCATCCGATCATGTACCTTTAGTTCATATCTGACCCACTTCCTACCGATTCGGCAAGAATTTGTCTTTTTCACCAGGGATAGACGGAAATGTTTGAGATCCCCCTGTTATGACATTATCCATGTAAGGTGGTCTAGTATTTTTGAAAAATGTAACGGTAGCATTTTGAATTAGCCATTTGGTGGTTGCTTCACAAAACCATCCGTTTTTTGCACTCGGAAAATGGAAAACGGCTTTTTGGTGCGACGAAAAGGAAAACTTCCTCCTGAAACATTTTTCGCCATCCCATTATACAGAGTTATGCACAATATCGACATATTATCACAAACTATGCCTTCATTCTAGCCATAACATTGGTCATTTGTCCCGAAAGCCAAGAAATCTCGAACGAGATAGGTCATTTTGTAAAGGTTTTTTGAGACATAATCAATATACCAAGTTTGATATTTTTCCCTCTAACTATGTCACATAATATGACACCACGCGAAGGTTTCGCATTGTTTGGATCGTATTTGAATTTATAATGCCCGTTTTAAACCATCATTATACTTTGTCGAAGGGCGGGCATGAAGATTCTTAGCTCGGGGCTGAGACTCGCTAAACTTGAAGTGGATCTATGACGAAACAACATATTTTGAACCTAAAAATGATTTTTGTAAAAAATCATGAGCATCCGATCATGTACCTGTAGTTCATATCTGACCCACTTCCTACCGATTCGGCAGGAATTTGCCTTTTTTACCAGGGATAGACGGAAATGTTTGAGGTCCCCCTGTTATGACATTATCCATGTAAGGTGGTCTAGTATTTTTGAAAAATGTAACGGTAGCATTTTGAATTAGCCATTTGGTGGTTGCTTCACAAAACCATCCGTTTTTTGCACTCGGAAAATGGAAAACGGCTTTTTGGTGCGACGAAAAGGAAAACTTCCTCCTGAAACATTTTTCGCCATCCCATTATACAGAGTTATGCACAATATCGACATATTATCACAAACTATGCCTTCATTCTAGCCATAACATTGGTCATTTGTCCCGAAAGCCAAGAAACCTCGAACGAGATAGGTCATTTTGTGAAGGTTTTTTGAGACATAATCAATATACCAAGTTTGATATTTTTCCCTCTAACTATGTCACATAATATGACACCACGCGAAGGTTTCGCATTGTTTGGATCGTATTTGAATTTATAATGCCCGTTTTAAACCATCATTATACTTTGTCGAAGGGCGGGCATGAAGATTCTTAGCTCGGGGCTGAGACTCGCTAAACTTGAAGTGGATCTATGACGAAACAACATATTTTGAACCTAAAAATGATTTTTGTAAAAAATCATGAGCATCCGATCATGTACCTGTAGTTCATATCTGACCCACTTCCTACCGATTCGGCAGGAATTTGCCTTTTTCACCAGGGATAGACGGAAATATTTGAGGTCCCCCTGTTATGACATTATCCATGTAAGGTGGTCTAGTATTTTTGAAAAATGTGACGGTAGCATTTCGAATTAGCCATTTGGTGGTTGCTTCACAAAACCGTTCGTTTTTTTGCACACGGAAAATGGAAAACGGCTTTTTGGTGCGACGAAAAGGAAAACTTCCTCCTGAAACATTGTTCGCCATCCCATTATGCACAGTTATGCACAATATCGACATATTATCACAAACTATGCTTCATTCTAGCCATAACATTGGTCATTTGACCCGAAAGCCAAGAAACCTCGAACGAGATAGGTCATTTTGTGAAGGTTTTTTTGAGACATAATCAATATACCAAGTTTGATATTTTTCCTTCTAACTATGTCACATAATATGACACCACGCGAAGGTTTCGCATTGTTTGGATCGTTTTTGAATTTATAATGCCCGTTTTAAACCATCATTATACTTTGTCGAAGGGCGGACATGAAGATTCTTAGCTCGGGGCTGAGACTCGCTAAACTTGAAGTGGATCTATGATGAAACAACATATTTTGAACCTAAAAATGATTTTTGTAAAAAATCATGAGCATCCGATCATGTACCTGTAGTTCATATCTGACCCACTTCCTACCGATTCGGCAAGAATTTGTCTTTTTCACCAGGGATAGACGGAAATGTTTGAGATCCCCCTATTATGACATTATCAATGTAAGGTGGTCTAGTATTTTTGAAAAATGTGACGGTAGAATTTTGAATTACCCATTTGGTGGTTGCTTCACAAAACCGTCCGTTTTTTGCACTCGAAAAATGGTAAACGGCTTTTTGGTGCGACGAAAAGGAAAACTTCCTCCTGAAACATTGTTCGCCATCCCATGATGCACAGTTATACACAATATGGACACATTATCACAAACTATGCCTTCATTCTAGCCATAACATTGGTCATTTGACCCGAAAGCCAAGAAACCTCGAACGAGATAGGTCATTTTGTGAAGGTTTTTTTGAGACATAAACAATATACCAAGTTTGATATTTTTCCTTCTAACTATGTCACATAATATGACGCCACGCGAAGGTTTTGCATTGTTTGGATCGTTTTTAAATTTATAATGACCGTTTTAAACCATCATTATACTTTGTCGAAGGGCGGGCATGAAGATTCTTAGCTCGGGGCTGAGACTCGCTAAACTTGAAGTGGATCTATGATGAAACAACATATTTTGAACCTAAAAATGATTTTTGTAAAAAATCATGAGCATCTGATCATGTACCTTTAGTTCATATCTGACCCACTTCCTATCGATTCGGCAAGAATTTGTCTTTTTCACCAGGGATAGACGGAAATGTTTGAGATCCCCCTATTATGACATTATCCATGTAAGGTGGTCTAGTATTTTTGAAAAATGTAACGGTAGCATTTTGAATTAGCCATTTGGTGGTTGCTTCACAAAACCATCCGTTTTTTGCACTCGGAAAATGGAAAACGGCTTTTTGGTGCGACGAAAAGGAAAACTTCCTCCTGAAACATTTTTCGCCATCCCATTATACAGAGTTATGCACAATATCGACATATTATCACAAACTATGCCTTCATTCTAGCCATAACATTGGTCATTTGTCCCGAAAGCCAAGAAACCTCGAACGAGATAGGTCATTTTGTGAAGGTTTTTTGAGACATAATCAATATACCAAGTTTGATATTTTTCCCTCTAACTATGTCACATAATATGACACCACGCGAAGGTTTCGCATTGTTTGGATCGTATTTGAATTTATAATGCCCGTTTTAAACCATCATTATACTTTGTCGAAGGGCGGGCATGAAGATTCTTAGCTCGGGGCTGAGACTCGCTAAACTTGAAGTGGATCTATGACGAAACAACATATTTTGAACCTAAAAATGATTTTTGTAAAAAATCATGAGCATCCGATCATG
Organism: Avena sativa; assembly: GCA_916181665.1. Classification (NCBI taxonomy): domain Eukaryota; kingdom Viridiplantae; phylum Streptophyta; class Magnoliopsida; order Poales; family Poaceae; genus Avena; species Avena sativa. The sequence continues at coordinate 384,418,455 of OV702297.1, read as the reverse complement.
TACCTGTAGTTCATATCTGACCCACTTCCTACCGATTCGGCAGGAATTTGCCTTTTTCACCAGGGATAGACGGAAATATTTGAGGTCCCCCTGTTATGACATTATCCATGTAAGGTGGTCTAGTATTTTTGAAAAATGTGACGGTAGCATTTCGAATTAGCCATTTGGTGGTTGCTTCACAAAACCGTTCGTTTTTTTGCACACGGAAAATGGAAAACGGCTTTTTGGTGCGACGAAAAGGAAAACTTCCTCCTGAAACATTGTTCGCCATCCCATTATGCACAGTTATGCACAATATCGACATATTATCACAAACTATGCTTCATTCTAGCCATAACATTGGTCATTTGACCCGAAAGCCAAGAAACCTCGAACGAGATAGGTCATTTTGTGAAGGTTTTTTTGAGACATAATCAATATACCAAGTTTGATATTTTTCCTTCTAACTATGTCACATAATATGACACCACGCGAAGGTTTTGCATTGTTTGGATCGTTTTTAAATTTATAATGCCCGTTTTAAACCATCATTATACTTTGTCGAAGGGCGGGCATGAAGATTCTTAGCTCGGGGATGAGACTCGCTAAACTTGAAGTGGATCTATGATGAAACAACATATTTTGAACCTAAAAATGATTTTTGTAAAAAATCATGAGCATCCGATCATGTACCTTTAGTTCATATCTGACCCACTTCCTACCAATTCGGCAAGAATTTGTCTTTTTCACCAGGGATAGACGGAAATGTTTGAGATCCCCCTGTTATGACATTATCCATGTAAGGTGGTCTAGTATTTTTGAAAAATGTGACGGTAGCATTTCGAATTAGCCATTTGGTGGTTGCTTCACAAAACCGTTCGTTTTTTGCACACGGAAAATGAAAAACGGCTTTTTGGTGCGACGAAAAGGAAAACTTCCTCCTGAAACATTGTTCGCCATCCCATTATGCACAGTTATGCACAATATCGACATATTATCACAAACTATGCTTCATTCTAGCCATAACATTGGTCATTTGACCCGAAAGCCAAGAAACCTCGAACGAGATAGGTCATTTTGTGAAGGTTTTTTTGAGACATAATCAATATACCAAGTTTGATATTTTTCCTTCTAACTATGTCACATAATATGACACCACGCGAAGGTTTCGCATTGTTTGGATCGTTTTTGAATTTATAATGCCCGTTTTAAACCATCATTATACTTTGTCGAAGGGCGGACATGAAGATTCTTAGCTCGGGGCTGAGACTCGCTAAACTTGAAGTGGATCTATGATGAAACAACATATTTTGAACCTAAAAATGATTTTTGTAAAAAATCATGAGCATCCGATCATGTACCTGTAGTTCATATCTGACCCACTTCCTACCGATTCGGCAAGAATTTGTCTTTTTCACCAGGGATAGACGGAAATGTTTGAGATCCCCCTATTATGACATTATCAATGTAAGGTGGTCTAGTATTTTTGAAAAATGTGACGGTAGAATTTTGAATTACCCATTTGGTGGTTGCTTCACAAAACCGTCCGTTTTTTGCACTCGAAAAATGGTAAACGGCTTTTTGGTGCGACGAAAAGGAAAACTTCCTCCTGAAACATTGTTCGCCATCCCATGATGCACAGTTATACACAATATGGACACATTATCACAAACTATGCCTTCATTCTAGCCATAACATTGGTCATTTGACCCGAAAGCCAAGAAACCTCGAACGAGATAGGTCATTTTGTGAAGGTTTTTTTGAGACATAAACAATATACCAAGTTTGATATTTTTCCTTCTAACTATGTCACATAATATGACACCACGCGAAGGTTTCGCATTGTTTGGATCGTTTTTAAATTTATAATGCCCGTTTTAAATCATCATTATACTTTGTCGAAGGGCGGGCATGAAGATTCTTAGCTCGGGGCTGAGACTCGCTAAACTTGAAGTGGATCTATGACGAAACAACATATTTTGAACCTAAAAATGATTTTTGTAAAAAATCATGAGCATCCGATCATGTACCTGTAGTTCATATCTGACCCACTTCCTACCGATTCGGCAAGAATTTGTCTTTTTCACCAGGGATAGACGGAAATGTTTGAGATCCCCCTGTTATGACATTATCCATGTAAGGTGGTCTAGTATTTTTGAAAAATGTGACGGTAGCATTTCGAATTAGCCATTTGGTGGTTGCTTCACAAAACCATCCGTTTTTTGCACTCGGAAAATGGAAAACGGCTTTTTGGTGCGACGAAAAGGAAAACTTCCTCCTGAAACATTTTTCGCCATCCCATTATACAGAGTTATGCACAATATCGACATATTATCACAAACTATGCCTTCATTCTAGCCATAACATTGGTCATTTGTCTCGAAAGCCAAGAAACCTCGAACGAGATAGGTCATTTTGTGAAGGTTTTTTGAGACATAATCAATATACCAAGTTTGATATTTTTCCCTCTAACTATGTCACATAATATGACACCACGCGAAGGTTTCGTATTGTTTGGATCGTATTTGAATTTATAATGCCCGTTTTAAACCATCATTATACTTTGTCGAAGGGCGGGCATGAAGATTCTTAGCTCGGGGCTGAGACTCGCTAAACTTGAAGTGGATCTATGACGAAACAACATATTTTGAACCTAAAAATGATTTTTGTAAAAAATCATGAGCATCCGATCATGTACCTGTAGTTCATATCTGACCCACTTCCTACCGATTCGGCAGGAATTTGCCTTTTTCACCAGGGATAGACGGAAATGTTTGAGGTCCCCCTGTTATGACATTATCCATGTAAGGTGGTCCAGTATTTTTGAAAAATGTGACGGTAGCATTTCGAATTAGCCATTTGGTGGTTGCTTCACAAAACCGTTCGTTTTTTGCACACGGAAAATGGAAAACGGCTTTTTGGTGCGACGAAAAGGAAAACTTCCTCCTGAAACATTGTTCGCCATCCCATTATGCACAGTTATGCACAATATCGACATATTATCACAAACTATGCTTCATTCTAGCCATAACATTGGTCATTTGACCCGAAAGCCAAGAAACCTCGAACGAGATAGGTCATTTTGTGAAGGTTTTTTTGAGACATAAACAATATACCAAGTTTGATATTTTTCCTTCTAACTATGTCACATAATATGACACCACGCGAAGGTTTCGCATTGTTTGGATCGTTTTTGAATTTATAATGCCCGTTTTAAACCATCATTATACTTTGTCGAAGGGCGGACATGAAGATTCTTAGCTCGGGGCTGAGACTCGCTAAACTTGAAGTGGATCTATGATGAAACAACATATTTTGAACCTAAAAATGATTTTTGTAAAAAATCATGAGCATCCGATCATGTACCTGTAGTTCATATCTGACCCACTTCCTACCGATTCGGCAAGAATTTGTCTTTTTCACCAGGGATAGACGGAAATGTTTGAGATCCCCCTATTATGACATTATCCATGTAAGGTGGTCTAGTATTTTTGAAAAATGTGACGGTAGAATTTTGAATTACCCATTTGGTGGTTGCTTCACAAAACCGTCCGTTTTTTGCACACGGAAAATGGAAAACGGCTTTTTGGTGCGACGAAAAGGAAAACTTCCTCCTGAAACATTGTTCGCCATCCCATTATGCACAGTTATGCACAATATCGACATATTATCACAAACTATGCCTTCATTCTAGCCATAACATTGGTCATTTGACCCGAAAGCCAAGAAACCTCGAACGAGATAGGTCATTTTGTGAAGGTTTTTTGAGACATAATGAATATACCAAGTTTGATATTTTTCCTTCTAACTATGTCACATAATATGACACCACGCGAAGGTTTTGCATTGTTTGGATCGTTTTTAAATTTATAATGCCCGTTTTAAATCATCATTATACTTTGTCGAAGGGCGGGCATGAAGATTCTTAGCTCGGGGCTGAGACTCGCTAAACTTGAAGTGGACCTATGAGGAAACAACATATTTTGAACCTAAAAATGATTTTTGTAAAAAATCATGAGCATCCGATCATGTACCTGTAGTTCATATCTGACCCACTTCCTACCGATTCGGCAGGAATTTGTCTTTTTACCAGGGATAGACGGAAATGTTTGAGATCCCCCTGTCATGACATTATCCATGTAAGGTGGTCTAGTATTTTTGAAAAATGTGACGGTAGCATTTCGAATTATCCATTTGGTGGTTGCTTCACAAAACCGTCCGTTTTTTGCACTCGGAAAATGGAAAACGGCTTTTTGGTGCGACGAAAAGGAAAACTTCCTCCTAAAACATTGTTCGCCATCCCATTATGCACACTTATGCACAATATCGACATATTATCACAAACTATGCCTTCATTCTAGCCATAACATTGGTCATTTGACCCGAAAGCCAAGAAACCTCGAACGAGATAGGTCATTTTGTGAAGGTTTTTTGAGACATAATCAATATACCAAGTTTGATATTTTTCCTTCTAACTATGTCACATAATATGACACCACGCGAAGGTTTCGCATTGTTTGGATCGTTTTTGAATTTATAATGCCCGTTTTAAACCATCATTATACTTTGTCTAAGGGCGGGCAAGAAGATTCTTAGCTCGGGGCTGAGACTAGCTAAACTTGAAGTGGACCTATGATGAAACAACATATTTTGAACCTAAAAATGATTTTTGTAAAAAATCATGAGCATCCGATCATGTACCTGTAGTTCATATCTGACCCACTTCCTACCGATTCGGCAAGAATTTGTCTTTTTCACCAGGGATAGACAGAAATGTTTGAGATCCCCCTGTTATGACATTATCCTTGTAAGGTGGTCTAGTATTTTTGAAAAATGTGACGGTAGCATTTCGAATTAGCCATTTGGTGGTTGCTTCACAAAACCGTCCGTTTTTTGCACTCGGAAAATGGAAAACGGCTTTTTGGTGCGACGAAAAGGAAAACTTCCTCCTGAAACATTGTTCGCCATCCCATTATGCACAGTTATGCACAATATCGACATATTATCACAAACTATGCTTCATTCTAGCCATAACATTGGTCATTTGACCCGAAAGCCAAGAAACCTCGAACGAGATAGGTCATTTTGTGAAGGTTTTTTTGAGACATAAACAATATACCAAGTTTGATATTTTTCCTTCTAACTATGTCACATAATATGACACCACGCGAAGGTTTCGCATTGTTTGGATCGTTTTTGAATTTATAATGCCCGTTTTAAACCATCATTATACTTTGTCGAAGGGCGGACATGAAGATTCTTAGCTCGGGGCTGAGACTCGCTAAACTTGAAGTGGATCTATGATGAAACAACATATTTTGAACCTAAAAATGATTTTTGTAAAAAATCATGAGCATCCGATCATGTACCTGTAGTTCATATCTGACCCACTTCCTACCGATTCGGCAAGAATTTGTCTTTTTCACCAGGGATAGACGGAAATGTTTGAGATCCCCCTATTATGACATTATCCATGTAAGGTGGTCTAGTATTTTTGAAAAATGTGATGGTAGCATTTTGAATTAGCCATTTGGTGGTTGCTTCACAAAACCGTCCGTTTTTTGCACACGGAAAATGGAAAACGGCTTTTTGGTGCGACGAAAAGGAAAACTTCCTCCTGAAACATTGTTCGCAATCCCATGATGCACAGTTATGCACAATATCGACATATTATCACAAACTATGCCTTCATTCTAGCCATAACATTGGTCATTTGACCCGAAAGCCAAGAAACCTCGAACGAGATAGGTCATTTTGTGAAGGTTTTTTGAGACATAATGAATATACCAAGTTTGATATTTTTCCTTCTAACTATGTCACATAATATGACACCACGCGAAGGTTTCGTATTGTTTGGATCGTTTTTGAATTTATAATGCCCGTTTTAAACCATCATTATACTTTGTCTAAGGGCGGGCATGAAGATTCTTAGCTCGGGGCTGAGACTCGCTAAACTTGAAGTGGACCTATGAGGAAACAACATATTTTGAACCTAAAAATGATTTTTGTAAAAAATCATGAGCATCCGATCATGTACCTGTAGTTCATATCTGACCCACTTCCTACCGATTCGGCAGGAATTTGTCTTTTTACCAGGGATAGACGGAAATGTTTGAGATCCCCCTGTCATGACATTATCCATGTAAGGTGGTCTAGTATTTTTGAAAAATGTGACGGTAGCATTTCGAATTATCCATTTGGTGGTTGCTTCACAAAACCGTCTGTTTTTTGCACTCGGAAAATGGAAAACGGCTTTTTGGTGCGACGAAAAGGAAAACTTCCTCCTAAAACATTGTTCGCCATCCCATTATGCACACTTATGCACAATATCGACATATTATCACAAACTATGCCTTCATTCTAGCCATAACATTGGTCATTTGACCCGAAAGCCAAGAAACCTCGAACGAGATAGGTCATTTTGTGAAGGTTTTTTGAGACATAATCAATATACCAAGTTTGATATTTTTCCTTCTAACTATGTCACATAATATGACACCACGCGAAGGTTTCGCATTGTTTGGATCGTTTTTGAATTTATAATGCCCGTTTTAAACCATCATTATACTTTGTCTAAGGGCGGGCAAGAAGATTCTTAGCTCGGGGCTGAGACTAGCTAAACTTGAAGTGGACCTATGATGAAACAACATATTTTGATCCTAAAAATGATTTTTGTAAAAAATCATGAGCATCCGATCATGTACCTGTAGTTCATATCTGACCCACTTCCTACCGATTCGGCAAGAATTTGTCTTTTTCACCAGGGATAGACAGAAATGTTTGAGATCCCCCTGTTATGACATTATCCTTGTAAGGTGGTCTAGTATTTTTGAAAAATGTGACGGTAGCATTTTGAATTAGCCATTTGGTGGTTGCTTCACAAAACCGTCCGTTTTTTGCACTCGGAAAATGGAAAACGGCTTTTTGGTGCGACGAAAAGGAAAACTTCCTCCTGAAACATTGTTCTCCATCCCATTATGCACAGTTATGCACAATATCGACATATTATCACAAACTATGTCTTTATTCTAGCCATAACATTGGTCATTTGACCCGAAAGCCAAGAAACCTCGAACGAGATATGTCATTTTGTGAAGGATTTTTTGAGACATAATCAATATACCAAGTTTGATATTTTTCCTTCTAACTACGTCACATAATATGACACCACACGAAGGTTTTACATTGTTTGGATCGTTTTTGAATTTATAATGCCCGTTTTAAACCATCATTGTACTTTGTCGAAGGGCGGGCATGAAGATTCTTAGCTCGGGGCTGAGACTCGCTAAACTTGAAGTGGATCTATGATGAAACAACATATTTTGAACCTAAAAATGATTTTTGTAAAAAATCATGAGCATCCGATCATGTACCTGTAGTTCATATCTGACCCACTTCCTAACGATTCGGCAAGAATTTGTCTTTTTCACCAGGGATAGACGGAAATGTTTGAGATCCCCCTATTATGACATTATCCATGTAAGGTGGTCTAGTATTTTTGAAAAATGTGATGGTAGCATTTTGAATTAGCCATTTGGTGGTTGCTTCACAAAACCGTCCGTTTTTTGCACTCGAAAAATGGTAAACGGCTTTTTGGTGCGACGAAAAGGTGAACTTCCTGCTGAAACATTGTTCGCAATCCCATGATGCACAGTTATACACAATATGGACACATTATCACAAACTATGCCTTCATTCTAGCCATAACATTGGTCATTTGACCCGAAAGCCAAGAAACCGACGAGATAGGTCATTTTGTGAAGGTTTTTTTGAGACATAAACAATATACCAAGTTTGATATTTTTCCTTCTAACTATGTCAAATAATATGACACCACGCGAAGGTTTTGCATTGTTTGGATCGTTTTTGAATTTATAATGCCCGTTTTAAACCATCATTATACTTTGTCGAAGGGCGGGCATGAAGATTCTTAGCTCGGGGCTGAGACTCGCTGAACTTGAAGTGGATCTATGATGAAACAACATATTTTGAACCTAAAAATGATTTTTGTAAAAAAGCATGAGCATCCGATCATGTACCTGTAGCTCATATTTGACCCACTTCCTACCGATTCGGCAGGAATTTGTCTTTTTCACCAGGGATAGACGGAAATGTTTGAGATTCCCCTGTTATGACATTATCCATGTAAGGTGGTGTAGTATTTTTTAAAAATGTGACGGTAGCATTTTGAATTAGCCATTTGGTGGTTGCTTCACAAAACCGTCCATTTTTTGCACTCTGAAAATGGAAAACGGCTTTTTGGTGCGACGAAAAGGAAAACTTCCTCCTGAAACATTGTCCGCCATCCCATGATACACAGTTATACACAATATGGACACATTATCACAAAATATGCCTTCATTCTAGCTATAATATGGGTCATTTGACCAGAAAGCCATGAAACCTCGAACGAGATAGGTCATTTTGTGAAGGTTTTTTTGAGACATAATCAATATACAAAGTTTGATATTTTCCTTCTAACTATGTCACATAATATGACACCACGTGAAGGTTTTGCATTGTTTGGATCGTTTTAAAATTTATAATGCCCGTTTTAAACCATCGTTATACTTTGTCGAAGGGCGGGTATGAAGATTCTTAGATCGGGGCTGAGACTCGCTAAACTTGAAGTGGATCTATGATGAAACAACATATTTTGAACCTAAAAATGATTCTTGTAAAAAATCATGAGCATCCGATCATGTACCTGTAGTTCATATCTGACCCACTTCCTACCGATTCGGCAAGAATTTGTCTTTTTCACCAGGGATAGACGGAAATGTTTGAGATCCCCCTGTTATGACATTATCCATGTAAGGTGGTCTAGTATTTTTGAAAAATGTGACGGTAGCATTTTGAATTAGCCATTTGGTGGTTTGCTTCACAAAGCCGTCCGTTTTTTGCACTCGAAAAATGGAAAACGGCTTTTTGGTGCGACGAAAAGGAAAACTTCCTCCTGAAACATTGTTCGCCATCCCATTATGCATAGTTATGCACAATATGGACATATTATCACAAACTATGCCTTCATTCTAGCCATAACATTGGTCATTTGTCCCGAAAGCCAAGAAACCTCGAACGAGATACGTCATTTTGTGAAGGTTTTTTTGAGACATAATCAATATACCAAGTTTGATATTTTTCCTTATAAATATGTCACATAATATGACACCACGCAAAGGTTTCGCATTGTTTGGATCATTTTTGAATTTATAATGCCCGTTTTAAACCATCATTATACTTTGTTGAAGGGCGGGCATGAAGATTCTTAGCTCGGGGCTGAGACTCGCTAAACTTGAATTAGATCTATGATGAAACAACATATTTTGAACCTAAAAATGCTTTTTGTAAAAAATCATGAGCATTCGATCATGTACCTGTAGTTCATATCTGACCCACTTCCTACCGATTCGGCAGGAATTTGTCTTTTTCACCAGGGATAGACGGGAATGTTTGAGATCCCCCTGTTATGACATTATCCATGTAAGATGGTCTAGTATTTTTGAAAAATGTGACGGTAGCATTTCGAATTAGCCATTTGGTGGTTGCTTCACAAAACCGTCCGTTTTTTGCACTCGGAAAATGGAAAACGGCTTTTTGGTCCGACAAAAAGGAAAACTTCCTCTTGAAACATTGTTCGCCATCCCATTATGCACAGTTATGGACATTATCGACATATTATCACAAACTATGCCTTCATTCTAGCCATAACATTGGTCATTTGACCCGAAAGCCAAGAAACCTCGAACGAGATAGGTCATTTTGTGAAGGTTTTTTTGAGACATAATCAATATACCAAGTTTGATATTTTCCTTCTAACTACGTCACATAATATGACACCACACGAAGGTTTTACATTGTTTGGATCGTTTTTGAATTTATAATGCCCATTTTAAACCATCATTGTACTTTGTCGAAGGGCGGGCATGAAGATTCTTAGCTCGGGGTTGAGACTCGCTAAACTTGAAGTGGATCTATGATGAAACAACATATTTTGAACCTAAAAATGATTTTTATAAAAAATCATGAGCATCCGATCATGTACCTGTAGTTCATATCTGACCCACTTCCTACCGATTCGGCAAGAATTTGTCTTTTTCACCAGGGATAGACGGAAATGTTTGAGATCCCCCTATTTTGACATTATCCATGTAAGGTGGTCTAGTATTTTTGAAAAATGTGACGGTAGCATTTTGAATTAGCCATTTGGTGGTTGCTTCACAAAACCGTCCATTTTTTGCACTCGAAAAATGGTAAACGGCTTTTTGGTGCGACGAAAAGGTGAACTTCCTCCTAAAACATTGTTCGCCATCCCATGATGCACAGTTATAAACAATATGGACACATTATCACAAACTATGCCTTCATTCTAGCCATAACATTGGTCATTTGACCCGAAAGCCAAGAAACCGACGAGATAGGTCATTTTGTGAAGGTTTTTTTGAGACATAAACAATATACCAAGTTTGATATTTTTCCTTCTAACTATGTCAAATAATATGACACCACGCGAAGGTTTTGCATTGTTTGGATCGTTTTTGAATTTATAATGCCCGTTTTAAACCATCATTATACTTTGTCGAAGGGCGGGCATGAAGATTCTTAGCTCGGGGCTGAGACTCGCTAAACTTGAAGTGGATCTATGATGAAACAACATATTTTGAACCTAAAAATGATTTTTGTAAAAAAGCATGAGCATCCGATCATGTACCTGTAGCTCATATTTGACCCACTTCCTACCGATTCGGCAGGAATTTGTCTTTTTCACCAGGGATAGACGGAAATGTTTGAGATTCCCCTGTTATGACATTATCCATGTAAGGTGGTGTAGTATTTTTGAAAAATGTGACGGTAGCATTTTGAATTAGCCATTTGGTGGTTGCTTCACAAAACCGTCCATTTTTTGCACTCTGAAAATGGAAAACGGCTTTTTGGTGCGACGAAAAGGAAAACTTCCTCCTGAAACATTGTCCGCCATCCCATGATACACAGTTATACACAATATGGATACATTATCACAAACTATGCCTTCATTCTAGCTATAATATGGGTCATTTGACCAGAAAGCCATGAAACCTCGAACGAGATAGGTCATTTTGTGAAGGTTTTTTTTGAGACATAATCAATATACAAAGTTTGATATTTTCCTTCTAACTATGTCACATAATATGACACCACGTGAAGGTTTTGCATTGTTTGAATCGTTTTAAAATTTATAATGCCCGTTATAAACCATCGTTATACTTTGTCGAAGGGCGGGTATGAAGATTCTTAGATCGGGGCTGAGACTCGCTAAACTTGAAGTGGATCTATGATGAAACAACATATTTTGAACCTAAAAATGATTTTTGTAAAAAATCATGAGCATCCGATCATGTACCTGTAGTTCATATCTGACCCACTTCCTACCGATTCGGCAAGAATTTGTCTTTTTCACCAGGGATAGACGGAAATGTTTGAGATCCCCCTATTTTGACATTATCCATGTAAGGTGGTCTAGTATTTTTGAAAAATGTGACGGTAGCATTTTGAATTAGCCATTTGGTGGTTGCTTCACAAAACCGTCCGTTTTTTGCACTCGAAAAATGGTAAACGGCTTTTTGGTGCGACGAAAAGGTGAACTTCCTCCTAAAACATTGTTCGCCATCCCATGATGCACAGTTATACACAATATGGACACATTATCACAAACTATGCCTTCATTCTAGCCATAACATTGGTCATTTGACACGAAAGCCAAGAAACCGACGAGATAGGTCATTTTGTGAAGGTTTTTTTGAGACATAAACAATATACCAAGTTTGATATTTTTCCTTCTAACTATGTCAAATAATATGACACCACGCGAAGGTTTTGCATTGTTTGGATCGTTTTTGAATTTATAATGCCCGTTTTAAACCATCATTATACTTTGTCGAAGGGCGGGCATGAAGATTCTTAGCTCGGGGCCGAGACTCGCTAAACTTGAAGTGCATCTATGATGAAAAAACATATTTTGAACCTAAAAATGATTTTTGTAAAAAAGCATGAGCATCCGATCATGTACCTGTAGCTCATATTTGACCCACTTCCTACCGATTCGGCAGGAATTTGTCTTTTTCACCAGGGATAGACGGAAATGTTTGAGATTCCCCTGTTATGACATTATCCATGTAAGGTGGTGTAGTATTTTTGAAAAATGTGACGGTAGCATTTTGAATTATCCATTTGGTGGTTGCTTCACAAAACCGTCCATTTTTTGCACTCTGAAAATGGAAAACGGCTTTTTGGTGCGACGAAAAGGAAAACTTCCTCCTGAAACATTGTCCGCCATCCCATGATACACAGTTATACACAATATGGATACATTATCACAAACTATGCCTTCATTCTAGCTATAATATGGGTCATTTGACCAGAAAGCCATGAAACCTCGAACGAGATAGGTCATTTTGTGAAGGTTTTTTTTGAGACATAATCAATATACAAAGTTTGATATTTTCCTTCTAACTATGTCACATAATATGACACCACGTGAAGGTTTTGCATTGTTTGGAACGTTTTAAAATTTATAATGCCCGTTTTAAACCATCGTTATACTTTGTCGAAGGGCGGGTATGAAGATTCTTAGATCGGGGCTGAGACTCGCTAAACTTGAAGTGGATCTATGATGAAACAACATATTTTGAACCTAAAAATGATTTTTGTAAAAAACCATGAGCATCCGATCATGTACCTGTAGTTCATATCTGACCAACTTCCTACCGATTCAGCAAGAATTTGTCTTTTTCACCAAGGATAGACGGAAATGTTTGAGATCCCCCTATTATGACATTATCCATGTAAGGTGGTCTAGTATTTTTGAAAAATGTGACGGTAGCATTTTGGATTAGCCATTTGGTGGTTGCTTCACAAAACCGTCCGTTTTTTGCACTCGAAAAATGGTAAACGGCTTTTTGGTGCGACGAAAAGGAGAACTTCCTCCTGAAACATTGTTCGCCATCCCATGATGCACAGTTATACACAATATGGACACATTATCACAAACTATGCCTTCATTCTAGCCATAACATTGGTCATTTGACCCGAAAGCCAAGAAACCTCGAACGAGATAGGTCATTTTGTGAAGGTTTTTTTGAGACATAATCAATATACCAAGTTTGATATTTTTCCTTCGAACTACGTCACATAATATGACACCACACGAAGGTTTTACATTGTTTGGATCGTTTTTGAATTTATAATGCCCGTTTTAAACCATCATTATACTTTGTCGAAGGGCGGGCATGAAGATTCTTAGCTCGGGGCTGAGACTCGCTAAACTTGAAGTGGATCTATGATGAAACAACATATTTTGAACCTAAAAATGATTTTTGTAAAAAATCATGAGCATCCGATCATGTACCTGTAGTTCATATCTGACCCACTTCCTACCGATTCGGCAAGAATTTGTGTTTTTCACCAGGGATAGACGGAAATGTTTGAGATCCCCCTATTATGACATTATCCATGTAAGGTGGTCTAGTATTTTTGAAAAATGTGACGGTAGCATTTTGAATTAGCCATTTGGTGGTTGCTTCACAAAACCGTCCGTTTTTTGCACTCGAAAAATGGTAAACGGCTTTTTGGTGCGACGAAAAGGTGAACTTCCTCCTGAAACATTGTTCGCCATCCCATGATGCACAGTTATACACAATATGGACACATTATCACAAACTATGCCTTCATTCTAGCCATAACATTGGTCATTTGACCCGAAAGCCAAGAAACCGACGAGATAGGTCATTTTGTGAAGGTTTTTTAGAGACATAAACAATATACCAAGTTTGATATTTTTCCTTCTAACTATGTCAAATAATATGACACCACGCGAAGGTTTTGCATTGTTTGGATCGTTTTTGAATTTATAATGTCCGTTTTAAACCATCATTATACTTTGTCGAAGGGCGGGCATGAAGATTCTTAGCTCGGGGCTGAGACTCGCTAAACTTGAAGTGGATCTATGATGAAACAACATATTTTGAACCTAAAAATGATTTTTGTAAAAAAGCATGAGCATCCGATCATGTACCTGTAGTTCATATCTGACCCACTTCCTACCGATTCGGCAAGAATTTGTCTTTTTCACCAGGGATAGACAGAAATGTTTGAGATCCCCCTGTTATGACATTATCCTTGTAAGGTGGTCTAGTATTTTTGAAAAATGTGACGGTAGCATTTTGAATTAGCCATTTGGTGGTTGCTTCACAAAACCGTCCGTTTTTTGCACTCGGAAAATGGAAAACGGCTTTTTGGTGCGACGAAAAGGAAAACTTCCTCCTGAAACATTGTTCTCCATCCCATTATGCACAGTTATGCACAATATCGACATATTATCACAAACTATGTCTTTATTCTAGCCATAACATTGGTCATTTGACCCGAAAGCCAAGAAACCTCGAACGAGATATGTCATTTTGTGAAGGATTTTTTAAGACATAATCAATATACCAAGTTTGATATTTTTCCTTCTAACTACGTCACATAATATGACACCACACGAAGGTTTTACATTGTTTGGATCGTTTTTGAATTTATAATGCCTGTTTTAAACCATCATTGTACTTTGTCGAAGGGCGGGCATGAAGATTCTTAGCTCGGGGCTGAGACTCGCTAAACTTGAAGTGGATCTATGATGAAACAACATATTTTGAACCTAAAAATGATTTTTGTAAAAAATCATGAGCATCCGATCATGTACATGTAGTTCATATCTGACCCACTTCCTAACGATTCGGCAAGAATTTGTCTTTTTCACCAGGGATAGACGGAAATGTTTGAGATCCCCCTATTATGACATTATCCATGTAAGGTGGTCTAGTATTTTTGAAAAATGTGATGGTAGCATTTTGAATTAGCCATTTGGTGGTTGCTTCACAAAACCGTCCGTTTTTTGCACTCGAAAAATGGTAAACGGCTTTTTGGTGCGACGAAAAGGTGAACTTCCTGCTGAAACATTGTTCGCAATCCCATGATGCACAGTTATACACAATATGGACACATTATCACAAACTATGCCTTCATTCTAGCCATAACATTGGTCATTTGACCCGAAAGCCAAGAAACCGACGAGATAGGTCATTTTGTGAAGGTTTTTTTGAGACATAAACAATATACCAAGTTTGATATTTTTCCTTCTAACTATGTCAAATAATATGACACCACGCGAAGGTTTTGCATTGTTTGGATCGTTTTTGAATTTATAATGCCCGTTTTAAACCATCATTATACTTTGTCGAAGGGCGGGCATGAAGATTCTTAGCTCGGGGCTGAGACTCGCTGAACTTGAAGTGGATCTATGATGAAACAACATATTTTGAACCTAAAAATGATTTTTGTAAAAAAGCATGAGCATCCGATCATGTACCTGTAGCTCATATTTGACCCACTTCCTACCGATTCGGCAGGAATTTGTCTTTTTCACCAGGGATAGACGGAAATGTTTGAGATTCCCCTGTTATGACATTATCCATGTAAGGTGGTGTAGTATTTTTGAAAAATGTGACGGTAGCATTTTGAATTAGCCATTTGGTGGTTGCTTCACAAAACCGTCCATTTTTTGCACTCTGAAAATGGAAAACGGCTTTTTGGTGCGACGAAAAGGAAAACTTCCTCCTGAAACATTGTCCGCCATCCCATGATACACAGTTATACACAATATGGACACATTATCACAAACTATGCCTTCATTCTAGCTATAATATGGGTCATTTGACCAGAAAGCCATGAAACCTCGAACGAGATAGGTCATTTTGTGAAGGTTTTTTTGAGACATAATCAATATACAAAGTTTGATATTTTCCTTCTAACTATGTCACATAATATGACACCACGTGAAGGTTTTGCATTGTTTGGATCGTTTTAAAATTTATAATGCCCGTTTTAAACCATCGTTATACTTTGTCGAAGGGCGGGTATGAAGATTCTTAGATCGGGGCTGAGACTCGCTAAACTTGAAGTGGATCTATGATGAAACAACATATTTTGAACCTAAAAATGATTCTTGTAAAAAATCATGAGCATCCGATCATGTACCTGTAGTTCATATCTGACCCACTTCCTACCGATTCGGCAAGAATTTGTCTTTTTCACCAGGGATAGACGGAAATGTTTGAGATCCCCCTGTTATGACATTATCCATGTAAGGTGGTCTAGTATTTTTGAAAAATGTGACGGTAGCATTTTGAATTAGCCATTTGGTGGTTTGCTTCACAAAGCCGTCCGTTTTTTGCACTCGAAAAATGGAAAACGGCTTTTTGGTGCGACGAAAAGGAAAACTTCCTCCTGAAACATTGTTCGCCATCCCATTATGCATAGTTATGCACAATATGGACATATTATCACAAACTATGCCTTCATTCTAGCCATAACATTGGTCATTTGTCCCGAAAGCCAAGAAACCTCGAACGAGATACGTCATTTTGTGAAGGTTTTTTTGAGACATAATCAATATACCAAGTTTGATATTTTTCCTTATAAATATGTCACATAATATGACACCACGCAAAGGTTTCGCATTGTTTGGATCATTTTTGAATTTATAATGCCCGTTTTAAACCATCATTATACTTTGTCGAAGGTCGGGCATGAAGATTCTTAGCTCGGGGCTGAGACTCGCTAAACTTGAATTAGATCTATGATGAAACAACATATTTTGAACCTAAAAATGCTTTTTGTAAAAAATCATGAGCATTCGATCATGTACCTGTAGTTCATATCTGACCCACTTCCTACCGATTCGGCAGGAATTTGTCTTTTTCACCAGGGATAGACGGGAATGTTTGAGATCCCCCTGTTATGACATTATCCATGTAAGGTGGTCTAGTATTTTTGAAAAATGTGACGGTAGCATTTCGAATTAGCCATTTGGTGGTTGCTTCACAAAACCGTCCGTTTTTTGCACTCGGAAAATGGAAAACGGCTTTTTGGTCCGACAAAAAGGAAAACTTCCTCTTGAAACATTGTTCGTCATCCCATTATGCACAGTTATGGACATTATCGACATATTATCACAAACTATGCCTTCATTCTAGCCATAATATTGGTCATTTGACCCGAAAGCCAAGAAACCTCGAACGAGATAGGTCATTTTGTGAAGGTTTTTTTGAGACATAATCAATATACCAAGTTTGATATTTTTCCTTCTAACTACGTCACATAATATGACACCACACAAAGGTTTTACATTGTTTGGATCGTTTTTGAATTTATAATGCCCATTTTAAACCATCATTGTACTTTGTCGAAGGGCGGGCATGAAGATTCTTAGCTCGGGGTTGAGACTCGCTAAACTTGAAGTGGATCTATGATGAAACAACATATTTTGAACCTAAAAATGATTTTTGTAAAAAATCATGAGCATCCGATCATGTACCTGTAGTTCATATCTGACCCACTTCCTACCGATTCGGCAAGAATTTGTCTTTTTCACCAGGGATAGACGGAAATGTTTGAGATCCCCCTATTTTGACATTATCCATGTAAGGTGGTCTAGTATTTTTGAAAAATGTGACGGTAGCATTTTGAATTAGCCATTTGGTGGTTGCTTCACAAAACCGTCCATTTTTTGCACTCGAAAAATGGTAAACGGCTTTTTGGTGCGACGAAAAGGTGAACTTCCTCCTAAAACATTGTTCGCCATCCCATGATGCACAGTTATACACAATATGGACACATTATCACAAACTATGCCTTCATTCTAGCCATAACATTGGTCATTTGACCCGAAAGCCAAGAAACCGACGAGATAGGTCATTTTGTGAAGGTTTTTTTGAGACATAAACAATATACCAAGTTTGATATTTTTCCTTCTAACTATGTCAAATAATATGACACCACGCGAAGGTTTTGCATTGTTTGGATCGTTTTTGAATTTATAATGCCCGTTTTAAACCATCATTATACTTTGTCGAAGGGCGGGCATGAAGATTCTTAGCTCGGGGCTGAGACTCGCTAAACTTGAAGTGGATCTATGATGAAACAACATATTTTGAACCTAAAAATGATTTTTGTAAAAAAGCATGAGCATCCGATCATGTACCTGTAGCTCATATTTGACCCACTTCCTACTGATTCGGCAGGAATTTGTCTTTTTCACCAGGGATAGACGGAAATGTTTGAGATTCCCCTGTTATGACATTATCCATGTAAGGTGGTGTAGTATTTTTGAAAAATGTGACGGTAGCATTTTGAATTAGCCATTTGGTGGTTGCTTCACAAAACCGTCCATTTTTTGCACTCTGAAAATGGAAAACGGCTTTTTGGTGCGACGAAAAGGAAAACTTCCTCCTGAAACATTGTCCGCCATCCCATGATACACAGTTATACACAATATGGATACATTATCACAAACTATGCCTTCATTCTAGCTATAATATGGGTCATTTGACCAGAAAGCCATGAAACCTCGAACGAGATAGGTCATTTTGTGAAGGTTTTTTTTGAGACATAATCAATATACAAAGTTTGATATTTTCCTTCTAACTATGTCACATAATATAACACCACGTGAAGGTTTTGCATTGTTTGAATCGTTTTAAAATTTATAATGCCCGTTTTAAACCATCGTTATACTTTGTCGAAGGGCGGGTATGAAGATTCTTAGATCGGGGCTGAGACTCGCTAAACTTGAAGTGGATCTATGATGAAACAACATATTTTGAACCTAAAAATGATTTTTGTAAAAAATCATGAGCATCCGATCATGTACCTGTAGTTCATATCTGACCCACTTCCTACCGATTCGGCAAGAATTTGTCTTTTTCACCAGGGATAGACGGAAATGTTTGAGATCCCCCTATTTTGACATTATCCATGTAAGGTGGTCTAGTATTTTTGAAAAATGTGACGGTAGCATTTTGAATTAGCCATTTGGTGGTTGCTTCACAAAACCGTCCGTTTTTTGCACTCAAAAAATGGTAAACGGCTTTTTGGTGCGACGAAAAGGTGAACTTCCTCCTAAAACATTGTTCGCCATCCCATGATGCACAGTTATACACAATATGGACACATTATCACAAACTATGCCTTCATTCTAGCCATAACATTGGTCATTTGACACGAAAGCCAAGAAACCGACGAGATAGGTCATTTTGTGAAGGTTTTTTTGAGACATAAACAATATACCAAGTTTGATATTTTTCCTACTAACTATGTCAAATAATATGACACCACGCGAAGGTTTTGCATTGTTTGGATCGTTTTTGAATTTATAATGCCCGTTTTAAACCATCATTATACTTTGTCGAAGGGCGGGCATGAAGATTCTTAGCTCGGGGCTGAGACTCGCTAAACTTGAAGTGGATCTATGATGAAAAAACATATTTTGAACCTAAAAATGATTTTTGTAAAAAAGCATGAGCATCCGATCATGTACCTGTAGCTCATATTTGACCCACTTCCTACCGATTCGGCAGGAATTTGTCTTTTTCACCAGGGATAGACGGAAATGTTTGAGATTCCCCTATTATGACATTATCCATGTAAGGTGGTGTAGTATTTTTGAAAAATGTGACGGTAGCATTTTGAATTATCCATTTGGTGGTTGCTTCACAAAACCGTCCATTTTTTGCACTCTGAAAATGGAAAACGGCTTTTTGGTGCGACGAAAAGGAAAACTTCCTCCTGAAACATTGTCCGCCATCCCATGATACACAGTTATACACAATATGGATACATTATCACAAACTATGCCTTCATTCTAGCTATAATATGGGTCATTTGACCAGAAAGCCATGAAACCTCGAACGAGATAGGTCATTTTGTGAAGGTTTTTTTTGAGACATAATCAATATACAAAGTTTGATATTTTCCTTCTAACTATGTCACATAATATGACACCACGTGAAGGTTTTGCATTGTTTGGAACGTTTTAAAATTTATAATGCCCGTTTTAAACCATCGTTATACTTTGTCGAAGGGCGGGTATGAAGATTCTTAGATCGGGGCTGAGACTCGCTAAACTTGAAGTGGATCTATGATGAAACAACATATTTTGAACCTAAAAATGATTTTTGTAAAAAACCATGAGCATCCGATCATGTACCTGTAGTTCATATCTGACCAACTTCCTACCGATTCAGCAAGAATTTGTCTTTTTCACCAAGGATAGACGGAAATGTTTGAGATCCCCCTATTATGACATTATCCATGTAAGGTGGTCTAGTATTTTTGAAAAATGTGACGGTAGCATTTTGGATTAGCCATTTGGTGGTTGCTTCACAAAACCGTCCGTTTTTTGCACTCGAAAAATGGTAAACGGCTTTTTGGTGCGACGAAAAGGAGAACTTCCTCCTGAAACATTGTTCGCCATCCCATGATGCACAGTTATACACAATATGGACACATTATCACAAACTATGCCTTCATTCTAGCCATAACATTGGTCATTTGACCCGAAAGCCAAGAAACCTCGAACGAGATAGGTCATTTTGTGAAGGTTTTTTTGAGACATAATCAATATACCAAGTTTGATATTTTTACTTCGAACTACGTCACATAATATGACACCACACGAAGGTTTTACATTGTTTGGATCGTTTTTGAATTTATAATGCCCGTTTTAAACCATCATTATACTTTGTCGAAGGGCGGGCATGAAGATTCTTAGCTCGGGGCTGAGACTCGCTAAACTTGAAGTGGATCTATGATGAAACAACATATTTTGAACCTAAAAATGATTTTTGTAAAAAATCATGAGCATCCGATCATGTACCTGTAGTTCATATCTGACCCACTTCCTACCGATTCGGCAAGAATTTGTGTTTTTCACCAGGGATAGACGGAAATGTTTGAGATCCCCCTATTATGACATTATCCATGTAAGGTGGTCTAGTATTTTGGAAAAATGTGACGGTAGCATTTTGAATTAGCCATTTGGTGGTTGCTTCACAAAACCGTCCGTTTTTTGCACTCGAAAAATGGTAAACGGCTTTTTGGTGCGACGAAAAGGTGAACTTCCTCCTGAAACATTGTTCGCCATCCCATGATGCACAGTTATACACAATATGGACACATTATCACAAACTATGCCTTCATTCTAGCCATAACATTGGTCATTTGACCCGAAAGCCAAGAAACCGACGAGATAGGTCATTTTGTGAAGGTTTTTTAGAGACATAAACAATATACCAAGTTTGATATTTTTCCTTCTAACTATGTCAAATAATATGACACCACGCGAAGGTTTTGCATTGTTTGGATCGTTTTTGAATTTATAATGTCCGTTTTAAACCATCATTATACTTTGTCGAAGGGCGGGCATGAAGATTCTTAGCTCGGGGCTAAGACTTGCTAAACTTGAAGTGGATCTATGATGAAATAACATATTTTGAACCTAAAAATGATTTTTGTAAAAAATCATTAGCATCCGATCATGTACCTGTAGCTCATATTTGACCCACTTCCTACCGATTCGGCAGGAATTTGTCTTTTTCACCAGGGATAGACAGAAATGTTTGAGATTCCCCTGTTATGACATTATCCATGTAAGGTGGTGTAGTATTTTTGAAAAATGTGACGGTAGCATTTTGAATTAGCCATTTGGTGGTTGCTTCACAAAACCGTCCGTTTTTTGCACTCTGAAAATGGAAAACGGCTTTTTGGTGCGACGAAAAGGAAAACTTCCTCCTGAAAGATTGTCCGCCATCCCATGATACACAGTTATACACAATATGGGCACATTATCACAAACTATGCCTTCATTCTAGCTATAATATGGGTCATTTGACCAGAAAGCCATGAAACCTCGAACGAGATAGGTCATTTTGTGAAGGTTTTTTTGAGACATAATAAATATACGAAGTTTGATATTTTCCTTCTAACTATGTCACATAATATGACACCACGTGAAGGTTTTGCATTGTTTGGATCGTTTTAAAATTTATAATGCCCGTTTTAAACCATCGTTATACTTTGTCGAAGGCGGGTATGAAGATTCTTAGATCGGGGCTGAGACTCGCTAAACTTGAAGTAGATCTATGATGAAACAACATATTTTGAACCTAAAAATGATTTTTGTAAAAAATCATGAGCATCCGATCATATACCTGTAGTTCATATCTAACCCACTTCCTACCGATTCGGCAAGAATTTGTGTTTTTCACCAGGGATAGACGGAAATGTTTGAGATCCCCCTGTTATGACATTATCCATGTAAGGTGTTCTAGTATTTTTGAAAAATGTGACGGTAGCATTTTGAATTAGCCATTTGGTGGTTTGCTTCACAAAGCCGTCCGTTTTTGCACTCGAAAAATGGAAAACGGCTTTTTGGTGCGACGAAAAGGAAAACTTCCTCCTGAAACATTGTTCGCCATCCCATTATGCACAATATCGACATATTATCACAAACTATGCCTTCATTCTAGCCATAACATTGGTCATTTGACCCGAAAGCCAAGAAACCTCGAACGAGATAGGTCATTTTGTGAATGTTTTTTTGAGACATAATCAATATACCAAGTTTGATATTTTTCCTTCTAACTATGTCACATAATATGACACCACGCAAAGGTTTCGCATTGTTTGGATCGTTTTTGAATTTATAATGCCTGTTTTAAACCATCATTATACTTTGTCGAAGGGCAGGCATGAAGATTCTTAGCTCGGGGCTGAGACTCGCTAAAGTTGAAGTGGATCTATGATGAAACAACATATTTTGAACCTAAAAATGATTTTTGTAAAAAATCATGAGCATCCGATCATGTACCTGTAGTTCATATCTGACCCACTTCCTACCGATTCGGCAAGAATTTGTCTTTTTCACCAGGGATAGACGGAAATGTTTGAGATCCCCCTGTTATGACATTATCCTTGTAAGGTGGTCTAGTATTTTTGAAAAATGTGACGGTAGCATTTTGAATTCGCCATTTGGTGGTTGCTTCGCAAAACCGTCCGTTTTTGGCACTTGGAAAATGGAAAACGGCTTTTTGGTGCGAGGAAAAGGAAAACTTCCTCCTGAAACATTGTTCGTCATCCCATTATGCACAGTTATGCACAATATCGACATATTATCACAAACTATGCCTTCATTCTAGCCATAACATTGGTCATTTGACCCGAAAGCCAAGAAACCTCGAACGAGATAGGTCATTTTGTGAAGGTTTTTTGAGACATAATCAATATACCAAGTTTGATATTTTTCCTTCTAACTATGTCACATAATATGACACCACGCGAAGGTTTCGCATTGTTGGATCGTTTTTGAATTTATAATGCCCGTTTTAAACCATCATTATACTTTGTCTAAGGGCGGGCATGAATATTCTTAGCTCGGGGCTGAGACTCGCTAAACTTGAAGTGGACCTATGATGAAACAACATATTTTGAACCTAAAAATGATTTTTGTAAAAAATCATGAGCATCCGATCATGTACCTGTAGTTCATATCTGACCCACTTCCTACCGATTCGGCAGGAATTTGTCTTTTTCACCAGGGATAGACGGAAATGTTTGAGATCCCCCTGTTATGACATTATCCATGTAAAGTGGTCTAGTATTTTTGAAAAATGTGACGGTAGCATTTCGAATTAGCCATTTGGTGGTTGCTTCACAAAACCGTCCGTTTTTTGCACTCGGAAAATGGAAAACGGCTTTTTGGTGCGACGAAAAGGAAAACTTCCTCCTAAAACATTGTTCGCCATCCCATTATGCACAATATCGACATATTATCACAAACTATGCCTTCATTCTAGCCATAACATTGGTCGTTTGACCCGAAAGCCAAGAAACCTCGAACGAGATAGGTCATTTTGTGAAGGTGTTTTTGAGACATAATCAATATACCAAGTTTGATATTTTTCCTTCTAACTATGTCACATAATATGACACCACGCGAAGGTTTCGCATTGTTTGGATCGTTTTTGAATTTATAATGCCCGTTTTAAACCATCATTATACTTTGTCGAAGGGCGGGCATGAAGATTCTTAGCTCGGGGCTGAGACTCGCTAAAGTTGAAGTGGATCTATGATGAAACAACATATTTTGAACCTAAAAATGATTTTTGTAAAAAATCATGAGCATCCGATCATGTACCTGTAGTTCATATCTGACCCACTTCCTACCGATTCGACAAGAATTTGTCTTTTTCACCAGGGATAGACGGAAATGTTTGAGATCCCCCTATTATGACATTATCCATGTAAGGTGGTCTAGTATTTTTGAAAAATGTGACGGTAGCATTTTGAATTAGCCATTTGGTGATTGCTTCACAAAACCATCCGTTTTTTGCACTCAAAAAATGGTAAACGGCTTTTTGGTGCGACGAAAAGGAAAACTTCCTCCTGAAACATTGTTCGCCATCCCATGATGCACAGTTATACACAATATAGACACATTATCACAAACTATGCCTTCATTCTAGCCATAACATTGGTCATTTGACCCGAAAGCCAAGAAACCTCGAACGAGATAGGTCATTTTGTGAAGGTTTTTTTGAGACATAAACAATATACCGAGTTTGATATTTTTCCTTCTAACTATGTCACATAATATGACACCACGCGAAGGTTTTGCATTGTTTGGATCGTTTTTGAATTTATAATGCCGTTTTAAACCATCATTATACTTTGTCGAAGGGCGGGCATGAAGATTCTGAGCTCGGGGATGAGACTCACTAAACTTGAAGTGGGTCTATGATGAAACAACATATTTTGAACCTAAAAATGATTTTTGTAAAAAATCATGAGCATCCGATCATGTACCTGTAGCTCATATCTGACCCACTTCCTACCGATTCGGCAAGAATTTGTCTTTTTCACCAGGGATAGACGGAAATGTTTGAGATTCCCCTGTTATGACATTATCCATGTAAGGTGGTGTAGTATTTTTGAAAAATGTGACGGTAGCATTTTGAATTAGCCATTTGGTGGTTGCTTCACAAAACCGTCCGTTTTTTGCACTCGGAAAATGGAAAACGGCTTTTTGGTGTGACGAAAAGGAAAACTTCCTCCTGAAACATTGTCCGCCATCCCATGATACACAGTTATACACAATATGGACACATTATCACAAACTATGCCTTCATTCTAGCTATAATATGGGTCATTTGACCAGAAAGCCATGAAACCTCGAACGAGATAGGTCATTTTGTAAAGACTTTTTTGCTACATAATCAATATACGAAGTTTGATATTTTCCTTCTAACTATGTCACATCATATGACACCACGTGAAGGTTTTGCATTGTTTGGATCGTTTTAAAATTTATAATGCCCGTTTTAAACCATCGTTATACTTTGTCGAAGGGCGGGTATGAAGATTCTTAGATCGGGGCTGAGACTCGCTAAACTTGAAGTGGATCTATGATGAAACAACATATTTTGAACCTAAAAATGATTTTTGTAAAAAATCATTAGCATCCGATCATATACCTGTAGTTCATATCTGACCCACTTCCTACCGATTCGGCAAGAATTTGTCTTTTTCACCAGGGATAGACGGAAATGTTTGAGATCCCCTTGTTATGACATTATCCATGTAAGGTGGTCTAGTATTTTTGAAAAATGTGACGGTAGCATTTTGAATTAGCCATTTGGTGGTTTGCTTCACAAAGCCGTCCGTTTTTGCACTCGAAAAATGGAAAACGGCTTTTTGGTGCGACGAAAAGGAAAACTTCCTCCTGAAACATTGTTCGCCATCCCATTATGCACAATTATGCACAATATTGACATATTATCACAAACTATGCCTTCATTCTAGCCATAACATTGGTCATTTGTCCCGAAAGCCAAGAAACCTCGAACGAGATAGGTCATTTTGTGAATGTTTTTTTGAGACATAATCAATATACCAAGTTTGATATTTTTCCTTCTAACTATGTCACATAATATGACACCACGCAAAGGTTTCGCATTGTTTGGATCGTTTTTGAATTTATAATGCCCGTTTTAAACCATCATTATACTTTGTCGAAGGGCGGGCATGAAGATTCTTAGCTCGGGGCTGAGACTCGCTAAACTTGAAGTGGATCTATGATGAAACAACATATTTTGAACCTAAATGATTTTTGTAAAAAATCATGAGCATCCGATCATGTACCTGTAGTTCATATCTGACCCACTTCCTACCGATTCGGCAAGAATTTGTCTTTTTCACCAGGGATAGACGGAAATGTTTGAGATCCCCCTGTTATGACATTATCCTTATAAGGTGGTCTAGTATTTTTGAAAAATGTGACGGTAGCATTTTGAATTCGCCATTTGGTGGTTGCTTCGCAAAACCGTCCGTTTTTGGCACTTGGAAAATGGAAAACGGCTTTTTGGTGCGAGGAAAAGGAAAACTTCCTCCTAAAACATTGTTCGCCATCCCATTATGCACAGTTATGCACAATATCGACATATTATCACAAACTATGCCTTCATTCTAGCCATAACATTGGTCATTTGACCCGAAAGCCAAGAAACCTCGAACGAGATAGGTCATTTTGTGAAGGTTTTTTGAGACATAATCAATATACCAAGTTTGATATTTTTCCTTCTAACTATGTCACATAATATGACACCACGCAAAGGTTTCGCATTGTTTGGATCGTTTTTGAATTTATAATGCCCGTTTTAAACCATCATTATACTTTGTCGAAGGGCGGGCATGAAGATTCTTAGCTCGGGGCTGAGACTCGCTAAACTTGAAGTGGATCTATGATGAAACAACATATTTTGAACCTAAAAATGATTTTTGTAAAAAATCATGAGCATCCGATCATGTACCTGTAGTTCATATCTGACCCACTTCCTACCGATTCGGCAAGAATTTGTCTTTTTCACCAGGGATAGACGGAAATGTTTGAGATCCCCCTGTTATGACATTATCCTTGTAAGGTGGTCTAGTATTTTTGAAAAATGTGACGGTAGCATTTTGAATTCGCCATTTGGTGGTTGCTTCGCAAAACCGTCCGTTTTTGGCACTTGGAAAATGGAAAACGGCTTTTTGGTCCGAGAAAAAGGAAAACTTCCTCCTAAAACATTGTTCGCCATCCCATTATGCACAGTTATGCACAATATCGACATATTATCACAAACTATGCCTTCATTCTAGCCATAACATTGGTCATTTGACCCGAAAGCCAAGAAACCTCGAACGAGATAGGTCATTTTGTGAAGGTTTTTTGAGACATAATCAATATACCAAGTTTGATATTTTTCCTTCTAACTATGTCACATGATATGACACCACGCGAAGGTTTCGCATTGTTTGGATCGTTTTTGAATTTATAATGCCCGTTTTAAACCATCATTATACTTTGTCTAAGGGCGGGCATGAATATTCTTAGCTCGGGGCTGAGACTCGCTAAACTTGAAGTGGACCTATGATGAAACAACATATTTTGAACCTAAACATGATTTTTGTAAAAAATCATGAGCATCCGATCATGTACCTGTAGTTCATATCTGACCCACTTCCTACCGATTCGGCAGGAATTTGTCTTTTTCACCAGGGATAGACGGAAATGTTTGAGATCCCCCTGTTATGACATTATCCATGTAAGGTGGTCTAGTATTTTTGAAAAATGTGACGGTAGCATTTCGAATTAGCCATTTGGTGGTTGCTTCACAAAACCGTCCGTTTTTTGCACTCGGAAAATGGAAAACGGATTTTTGGTGCCACGAAAAGGAAAACTTCCTCCTAAAACATTGTTCGCCATACCATTATGCACAATATCGACATATTATCACAAACTATGCCTTCATTCTAGCCATAACATTGGTCATTTGACCCGAAAGCCAAGAAACCTCGAACGAGATAGGTCATTTTGTGAAGGTGTTTTTGAGACATAATCAATATACCAAGTTTGATATTTTTCCTTCTAACTATGTCACATAATATGACACCACGCGAAGGTTTCGCATTGTTTGGATTGTTTTTGAATTTATAATGCCCATTTTAAACCATCATTATACTTTGTCGAAGGGCGGGCATGAAGATTCTTAGCTCCGGGCTGAGACTCGCTAAACTTGAAGTGGATCTATGATGAAACAACATATTTTGAACCTAAAAATGATTTTTGTAAAAAATCATGAGCATCCGATCATGTACATGTAGTTCATATCTGACCCACTTCCTACCGATTCGACAAGAATTTGTCTTTTTCACCAGGGATAGACGGAAATGTTTGAGATCCCCCTATTATGACATTATCCATGTAAGGTGGTCTAGTATTTTTGAAAAATGTGACGGTAGCATTTTGAATTAGCCATTTGGTGGTTGCTTCACAAAACCGTCCGTTTTTTGCACTCGAAAAATGGTAAACGGCTTTTTGGTGCGACGAAACGGAAAACTTCCTCCTGAAACATTGTTCGCCATCCCATGATGCACAGTTATACACAATATAGACACATTATCACAAACTATGCCTTCATTCTAGCCATAACATTGGTCATTTGACCCGAAAGCCAAGAAACCTCGAACGAGATAGGTCATTTTGTGAAGGTTTTTTTGAGACATAAACAATATACCAAGTTTGATATTTTTCCTTCTAACTATGTCACATAATATGACACCACGCGAAGGTTTTGCATTGTTTGGATCGTTTTTGAATTTATAATGCCTGTTTTAAACCATCATTATACTTTATCGAAGGGCGGGCATGAAGATTCTTAGCTCGGGGCTGAGAATCGCTAAACTTGAAGTGGATATATGATGAAACAACATATTTTGAACCTAAAAATGATTTTTGTAAAAAATCATGAGCATCCGATCATGTACCTGTAGCTCATATCTGACCCACTTCCTACCGATTCGCCAAGAATTTGTCTTTTTCACCAGGGATAGACGGAAATGTTTGAGATTCCCCTGTTATGACATTATCCATGTAAGGTGGTGTAGTATTTTTGAAAAATGTGACGGTAGCATTTTGAATTATCCATTTGGTGGTTGCTTCACAAAACTGTCCGTTTTTTGCACTCGGAAAATGGAAAACGGCTTTTTGGTGCGACGAAAAGGAAAACTTCCTCGTGAAACGTTGTCCGCCATCCCATAATGCACAGTTATACACAATATGGACACATTATCACAAACTATGCCTTCATTCTAGCTATAATATTGGTCATTTGACCAGAAAGCCATGAAACCTCGAACGAGATAGGTCATTTTGTGAAGGTTTTTTTGAGACATAATCAATATTAAAAGTTTGATATTTTCCTTCTAACTATGTCACATAATATGACACCACGTCAAGGTTTTGCATTGTTTGGATCGTTTTCAAATTTATAATGCCCGTTTTAAACCATCGTTATACTTTGTCGAAGGGCGGGTATGAAGATTCTTAGATCGGGGCTGAGACTCGCTAAACTTGAAGTCGATCTATGATGAAACAACATATTTTGAAGCTAAAAATGATTTTTGTAAAAAATCATGTACCTATAGTTCATATCTGACCCACTTCCTACCGATTCGGCAAGAATTTGTCTTTTTCACCAGGGATAGACGGAAATGTTTGAGATCCCCCTGTTATGACATTATCCTTGTAAGGTGGTCTAGTATTTTTGAAAAATGTGACGGTAGCATTTTGAATTCGCCATTTGGTGGTTGCTTCGCAAAACCGTCCGTTTTTGGCACTCGGAAAATGGAAAACGGCTTTTTGGTGCGACGAAAACGAAAACTTCCTCCTGAAACATTGTTCGCCATCCCATTATGCACAGTTATGCACAATATCGACATATTATCACAAACTATGCCTTCATTCTAGCCATAACATTGGTCATTTGACCCGAAAGCCAAGAAACCTCGAACGAGATAGGTCATTTTGTGAAGGTTTTTTGAGACATAATCAATATACCAAGTTTGATATTTTTCCTTCTAACTATGTCACATAATATGACACCACGCGAAGGTTTCGCATTGTTTGGATCGTTTTTGAATTTATAATGCCCGTTTTAAACCATCATTATACTTTATCTAAGGGCGCGCATGAAGATTCTAAGCTCGGGGCTGAGACTCGCTAAACTTGAAGTGGACCTATGATGAAACAACATATTTTGAACCTAAAAATGATTTTTGTAAAAAATCATGAGCATCCGATCATGTACCTGTAGTTCATATCTGACCCACTTCCTACCGATTCGGCAGGAATTTGTCTTTTTCACCAGGGATAGACGGAAATGTTTGAGAGCCCCCTGTTATGACATTATCCATGTAAGGTGGTCTAGTATTTTTTTAAAATGTGACGGTAGCATTTCGAATTAGCCATTTGGTGGTTGCTTCACAAAACCGTCCGTTTTTTGCACTCGGAAAATGGAAAACGGCTTTTTGGTGCGACGAAAAGGAAAACTTCCTCCTAAAACATTGTTCGCCGTCCCATTATGCACAGTTATACACAATATAGACACATTATCACAAACTATGCCTTCATTCTAGCCATAACATTGGTCATTTGACCCGAAAGCCAAGAAACCTCAAACGAGATAGGTCATTTTGTGAAGGTTTTTTTGAGACATAAACAATATACCAAGTTTGATATTTTTCCTTCTAACTATGTCACATAATATGACACCACGCGAAGGTTTTGCATTGTTTGGATCGTTTTTGAATTTATAATGCCCGTTTTAAACCATCATTATACTTTGTCGAAGGGCGGGCATGAAGATTCTTAGCTCGGGGCTGAGACTCGCTAAACTTGAAGTGGATCTATGATGAAACAACATATTTTGAACCTAAAAATGATTTTTGTAAAAAATCATGAGCATCCAATCATGTACCTCTAGCTCATATTTACCCACTTCCTACCGATTCGGCAAGAATTTGTCTTTTTCACCAGGGATAGACGGAAATGTTTGAGATTCACCTGTTATGACATTATCCATGTAAGGTGGTGTAGTATTTTTGAAAAATGTGATGTTAGCATTTTGAATTAGCCATTTGGTGGTTGCTTCACAAAACCGTCCGTTTTTTGCACTCGGAAAATGGTAAACGTCTTTTTGGTACGACGAAAAGGAAAATTTCCTCCTGAAACATTGTTCGCCATCCCATGATGCACAGTTATACACAATATGGACACATTATCACAAACTATGCCTTCATTCTAGCCATAACATTGGTCATTGGACCCGAAAGCAAAGAAATCTCGAACGAGATAGGTCATTTGGTGAATTTTTTTTGAGACATAATCAATATACCAAGTTTGATATTTTTCCTTCTAACTATGTCACATAATATGACACCACGCGAAGGTTTGACATTGTTTGGATCGTTTTTGAATTTATAATGCCCGTTTTAAACCATCATTATACTTTGTCGAAGGGCGAGCATGAAGATTCTTAGCTCGGGGCTGAGACTCGCTAAACTTGAAGTGGATCTATGATGAAACAACATATTTTGAACCTAAAAATGATTTTTGTAAAAAATCATGAGCATCCGATCATGTACCCGTAGTTCATATCTGACCCACTTCCTACCGATTCGGCAAGAATTTGTGTTTTTCACCAGGGATAGACGGAAATGTTTGAGATCCCCCTGTTATGAAATTATCCATGTCAGGTGGTCTAATGTTTTTGAAAAATGTGACGGTAGCATTTTGAATTAGCCATTTGGTGGTTGCTTCACAAAACCGTTCGTTTTTTGCACTCGGAAAATGGAAAACGGCTTTTTGGTGCGACGAAAAGGAAAACTTCCTTTTGAAACATTGTTCGCCATCCCATTATGCACGGTTATGCACAATATCGACATATTATGACAAACTATGCCTTCATTCTAGCCATAACATTGGTCATTTGACCCGAAAGCCAAGAAACCTCGAACGAGATAGGTCATTTTGTGAAGGTTTTTTTAGACATAATCAATATACCAAGTTTGATATTTTTCCTTCTAACTATGTCACATAATATGACACCACGCGAAGGTTTCGCATTGTTTGGATCGTTTTTGAATTTATAATGGTCGTTTTAAACCATCATTATACTTTGTCTAAGGGCGCGCATGAAGATTCTTAGCTCCGGGCTGAGACTCGCTAAACTTGAAGTGGACCTATGATGAAACAACATATTTTGAACCTAAAAATGATTTTTGTAAAAAATCATGAGCATCCGATCATGTACCTGTAGTTCATATCTGACCCACTTCCTACCGATTCGGCAGGAATTTTTCTTTTTCACCAGGGATAGACGGAAATGTTTGAGATCCCCCTGTTATGACATTATCCATGTAAGGTGGTCTAGTATTTTTGAAAAATGTGACGGTAGCATTTCGAATTAGCCATTTGGTGGTTGCTTCACAAAACCATCCGTTTTTTGCACTCGGAAAATGGAAAATGGCTTTTTGGTGCGACGAAAAGGAAAACTTCCTCCTAAAACATTGTTCGCCATCCCATTATGCACAATTATGCACAATATCGACATATTATCACAAACTATACCTTCATTCTAGCCATAACATTGGTCATTTGACCCGAAAGCCAAGAAACCTCGAACGAGATAGGTCATTTTGTGAAGGTGTTTTTGAGACATAATCAATATACCAAGTTTGATATTTTTTCTTCTAACTATGTCACATAATATGACACCATGCGAAGGTTTCGCATTGTTTGGATCGTTTTTGAATTTAAAATACCCGTTTTAAACCATCATTATACTTTGTCGAAGGGCGGGCATGAAGATTCTTAGCTTGGGGCTGAGACTCGCTCAACTTGAAGTGGATCTATGATGAAACAACATATTTTGAACCTAAAAATGATTTTTGTAAAAAATCATGAGCATCCGATCATGTACCTGTAGCTCATATCTGACCCACTTCCTACCGATTCGGCAAGAATTTGTCTTTTTCACCAAGGATAGACGGAAATGTTTGAGCTTCCCCTGTTATGACATTATCCATGTAAGGTGGTGTAGTATTTTTGAAAAATGTGACGGTAGCATTTCGAATTAGCCATTTGGTGGTTGCTTCACAAAACCCTTCGTTTTTTGCACTCAGAAAATGGAAAACGGCTTTTTGGTGCGACGAAAAGGAAAACTTCCTCCTGAAACATTGTTCGCCATCCCATTATGCACACTTATGGACATTATCGACATATTATCACAAACTATGCCTTCATTCTAGCCATAACATTGGTCATTTGACCCGAAAGCCAAGAAACCTCGAACGAGATAGGTCATTTTGTGAAGGTTTTTTTGAGACATAATCAATATACCAAGTTTGATATTTTTCCTTCTAACTATGTCACATAATATGACACCACGCGAAGGTTTCGCATTGTTTGGATCGTTTTTGAATTTATAATGCCCGTTTTAAACCATCATTATACTTTGTCGAAGGGCGGGCATGAAGATTCTTAGCTCGGGGCTGAGACTCGCTAAACTTGAAGTGGATCTATGATGAAACAACATATTTTGAACCTAAAAATGATTTTTGTAAAAAATCATGAGCATCCGATCATGTACCTGTAGCTCATATCTGACCCACTTCCTACCGATTCGCCAAGAATTTGTCTTTTTCACCAGGGATAGACGGAAATGTTTGAGATTCCCCTGTTATGACATTATCCATGTAAGGTGGTGTAGTATTTTTGAAAAATGTGACGGTAGCATTTTGAATTATCCATTTGGTGGTTGCTTCACAAAACTGTCCGTTTTTTGCACTCGGAAAATGGAAAACGGTTTTTTGGTGCGACGAAAAGGAAAACTTCCTCGTGAAACGTTGTCCGCCATCCCATAATGCACAGTTATACACAATATGGACACATTATCACAAACTATGCCTTCATTCTAGCTATAATATTGGTCATTTGACCAGAAAGCCATGAAACCTCGAACGAGATAGGTCATTTTGTGAAGGTTTTTTTGAGACATAATCAATATTAAAAGTTTGATATTTTCCTTCTAACTATGTCACATAATATGACACCACGTCAAGGTTTTGCATTGTTTGGATCGTTTTAAAATTTATAATGCCCGTTTTAAACCATCGTTATACTTTGTCGAAGGGCGGGTATGAAGATTCTTAGATCGGGGCTGAGACTCGCTAAACTTGAAGTCGATCTATGATGAAACAACATATTTTGAAGCTAAAAATGATTTTTGTAAAAAATCATGTACCTATAGTTCATATCTGACCCACTTCCTACCGATTCGGCAAGAATTTGTCTTTTTCACCAGGGATAGACGGAAATGTTTGAGATCCCCCTGTTATGACATTATCCTTGTAAGGTGGTCTAGTATTTTTGAAAAATGTGACGGTAGCATTTTGAATTCGCCATTTGGTGGTTGCTTCGCAAAACCGTCCGTTTTTGGCACTCGGAAAATGGAAAACGGCTTTTTGGTGCGACGAAAACGAAAACTTCCTCCTGAAACATTGTTCGCCATCCCATTATGCACAGTTATGCACAATATCGACATATTATCACAAACTATGCCTTCATTCTAGCCATAACATTGGTCATTTGACCCGAAAGCCAAGAAACCTCGAACGAGATAGGTCATTTTGTGAAGGTTTTTTGAGACATAATCAATATACCAAGTTTGATATTTTTCCTTCTAACTATGTCACATAATATGACACCACGCGAAGGTTTCGCATTGTTTGGATCGTTTTTGAATTTATAATGCCCGTTTTAAACCATCATTATACTTTATCTAAGGGCGCGCATGAAGATTCTAAGCTCGGGGCTGAGACTCGCTAAACTTGAAGTGGACCTATGATGAAACAACATATTTTGAACCTAAAAATGATTTTTGTAAAAAATCATGAGCATCCGATCATGTACCTGTAGTTCATATCTGACCCACTTCCTACCGATTCGGCAGGAATTTGTCTTTTTCACCAGGGATAGACGGAAATGTTTGAGAGCCCCCTGTTATGACATTATCCATGTAAGGTGGTCTAGTATTTTTTAAAAATGTGACGGTAGCATTTCGAATTAGCCATTTGGTGGTTGCTTCACAAAACCGTCCGTTTTTTGCACTCGGAAAATGGAAAACGGCTTTTTGGTGCGACGAAAAGGAAAACTTCCTCCTAAAACATTGTTCGCCGTCCCATTATGCACAGTTATACACAATATAGACACATTATCACAAACTATGCCTTCATTCTAGCCATAACATTGGTCATTTGACCCGAAAGCCAAGAAACCTCAAACGAGATAGGTCATTTTGTGAAGGTTTTTTTGAGACATAAACAATATACCAAGTTTGATATTTTTCCTTCTAACTATGTCACATAATATGACACCACGCGAAGGTTTTGCATTGTTTGGATCGTTTTTGAATTTATAATGCCCGTTTTAAACCATCATTATACTTTGTCGAAGGGCGGGCATGAAGATTCTTAGCTCGGGGCTGAGACTCGCTAAACTTGAAGTGGATCTATGATGAAACAACATATTTTGAACCTAAAAATGATTTTTGTAAAAAATCATGAGCATCCAATCATGTACCTCTAGCTCATATTTACCCACTTCCTACCGATTCGGCAAGAATTTGTCTTTTTCACCAGGGATAGACGGAAATGTTTGAGATTCCCCTGTTATGACATTATCCATGTAAGGTGGTGTAGTATTTTTGAAAAATGTGATGTTAGCATTTTGAATTAGCCATTTGGTGGTTGCTTCACAAAACCGTCCGTTTTTTGCACTCGGAAAATGGTAAACGTCTTTTTGGTACGACGAAAAGGAAAATTTCCTCCTGAAACATTGTTCGCCATCCCATGATGCACAGTTATACACAATATGGACACATTATCACAAACTATGCCTTCATTCTAGCCATAACATTGGTCATTGGACCCGAAAGCCAAGAAATCTCGAACGAGATAGGTCATTTGGTGAATTTTTTTTGAGACATAATCAATATACCAAGTTTGATATTTTTCCTTCTAACTATGTCACATAATATGACACCACGCGAAGGTTTGACATTGTTTGGATCGTTTTTGAATTTATAATGCCCGTTTTAAACCATCATTATACTTTGTCGAAGGGCGAGCATGAAGAT
Source organism: Avena sativa (assembly GCA_916181665.1). Lineage (NCBI taxonomy): Eukaryota > Viridiplantae > Streptophyta > Magnoliopsida > Poales > Poaceae > Avena > Avena sativa. The sequence continues at coordinate 384,382,549 of OV702297.1, read as the reverse complement.
TCTTAGCTCGGGGCTGAGACTCGCTAAACTTGAAGTGGATCTATGATGAAACAACATATTTTGAACCTAAAAATGATTTTTGTAAAAAATCATGAGCATCCGATCATGTACCCGTAGTTCATATCTGACCCACTTCCTACCGATTCGGCAAGAATTTGTGTTTTTCACCAGGGATAGACGGAAATGTTTGAGATCCCCCTGTTATGAAATTATCCATGTCAGGTGGTCTAATGTTTTTGAAAAATGTGACGGTAGCATTTTGAATTAGCCATTTGGTGGTTGCTTCACAAAACCGTTCGTTTTTTGCACTCGGAAAATGGAAAACGGCTTTTTGGTGCGACGAAAAGGAAAACTTCCTTTTGAAACATTGTTCGCCATCCCATTATGCACGGTTATGCACAATATCGACATATTATGACAAACTATGCCTTCATTCTAGCCATAACATTGGTCATTTGACCCGAAAGCCAAGAAACCTCGAACGAGATAGGTCATTTTGTGAAGGTTTTTTTAGACATAATCAATATACCAAGTTTGATATTTTTCCTTCTAACTATGTCACATAATATGACACCACGCGAAGGTTTCGCATTGTTTGGATCGTTTTTGAATTTATACTGGCCGTTTTAAACCATCATTATACTTTGTCTAAGGGCGCGCATGAAGATTCTTAGCTCCGGGCTGAGACTCGCTAAACTTGAAGTGGACCTATGATGAAACAACATATTTTGAACCTAAAAATGATTTTTGTAAAAAATCATGAGCATCCGATCATGTACCTGTAGTTCATATCTGACCCACTTCCTACCGATTCGGCAGGAATTTGTCTTTTTCACCAGGGATAGACGGAAATGTTTGAGATCCCCCTGTTATGACATTATCCATGTAAGGTGGTCTAGTATTTTTGAAAAATGTGACGGTAGCAATTCGAATTAGCCATTTGGTGGTTGCTTCACAAAACCATCCGTTTTTTGCACTCGGAAAATGGAAAATGGCTTTTTGGTGCGACGAAAAGGAAAACTTCCTCCTAAAACATTGTTCGCCATCCCATTATGCACAATTATGCACAATATCGACATATTATCACAAACTATACCTTCATTCTAGCCATAACATTGGTCATTTGACCCGAAAGCCAAGAAACCTCGAACGAGATAGGTCATTTTGTGAAGGTGTTTTTGAGACATAATCAATATACCAAGTTTGATATTTTTTCTTCTAACTATGTCACATAATATGACACCATGCGAAGGTTTCGCATTGTTTGGATCGTTTTTGAATTTAAAATACCCGTTTTAAACCATCATTATACTTTGTCGAAGGGCGGGCATGAAGATTCTTAGCTTGGGGCTGAGACTCGCTCAACTTGAAGTGGATCTATGATGAAACAACATATTTTGAACCTAAAAATGATTTTTGTAAAAAATCATGAGCATCCGATCATGTACCTGTAGCTCATATCTGACCCACTTCCTACCGATTCGGCAAGAATTTGTCTTTTTCACCAAGGATAGACGGAAATGTTTGAGCTTCCCCTGTTATGACATTATCCATGTAAGGTGGTGTAGTATTTTTGAAAAATGTGACGGTAGCATTTCGAATTAGCCATTTGGTGGTTGCTTCACAAAACCCTCCGTTTTTTGCACTCAGAAAATGGAAAACGGCTTTTTGGTGCGACGAAAAGGAAAACTTCCTCCTGAAACATTGTTCGCCATCCCATTATGCACACTTATGGACATTATCGACATATTATCACAAACTATGCCTTCATTCTAGCCATAACATTGGTCATTTGACCCGAAAGCCAAGAAACCTCGAACGAGATAGGTCATTTTGTGAAGGTTTTTTTGAGACATAATCAATATACCAAGTTTGATATTTTTCCTTCTAACTATGTCACATAATATGACACCACGCGAAGGTTTCGCATTGTTTGGATCGTTTTTGAATTTATAATGCCCGTTTTAAACCATCATTATACTTTGTCGAAGGGCGGGCATGAAGATTCTTAGCTCGGGGCTGAGACTCGCTAAACTTGAAGTGGATCTATGATGAAACAACATATTTTGAACCTAAAAATGATTTTTGTAAAAAATCATGAGCATCCAATCATGTACCTCTAGCTCATATTTACCCACTTCCTACCGATTCGGCAAGAATTTGTCTTTTTCACCAGGGATAGACGGAAATGTTTGAGATTCCCCTGTTATGACATTATCCATGTAAGGTGGTGTAGTATTTTTGAAAAATGTGATGGTAGCATTTTGAATTAGCCATTTGGTGGTTGCTTCACAAAACCGTCCGTTTTTTGCACTCGGAAAATGGTAAACGGCTTTTTGGTACGACGAAAAGGAAAATTTCCTCCTGAAACATTGTTCGCCATCCCATGATGCACAGTTATACACAATATGGACACATTATCACAAACTATGCCTTCATTCTAGCCATAACATTGGTCATTGGACCCGAAAGCCAAGAAATCTCGAACGAGATAGGTCATTTGGTGAATTTTTTTTGAGACATAATCAATATACCAAGTTTGATATTTTTCCTTCTAACTATGTCACATAATATGACACCACGCGAAGGTTTCGCATTGTTTGGATCGTTTTTGAATTTATAATGCCCGTTTTAAACCATCATTATACTTTGTCGAAGGGTGGGCATGAAGATTCTTAGCTTGGGGCTGAGACTCGCTAAACTTGAAGTGGATCTATGATGAAACAACATATTTTGAACCTAAAAATTATTTTTGTAAAAAATCATGAGCATCCGATCATGTACCTGTAGTTCATATCTGACCCACTTCCTACCGATTGGGAAAGAATTTGTCTTTTTCACCAGGGATAGACGGAAATGTTTGAGATCCCCCTGTTATGACATTATCCATGTAAGGTGGTCTAGTATTTTTGAAAAATGTGATGGTAGCATTTGGAATTATCTATTTGGTGGTTGCTTCACAAAACCGTCCGTTTTTTGCACTCGGAAAATGGTAAACGACTTTTTGGTGCGACGAAAAGGAAAACTTCCTCCTGAAACATTGTTCGCCATCCCATGATGCACAGTTATACATAATATGGACACATTATCACAAACTTTGCCTTCATTCTAGCTATAACATTGGTCATTTGACCCGAAAGCCTAGAAACCTCAAACGAGATAGGTCATTTTGAGAAGTTTTTTGAGACATAATCAATATACCAAGTTTGATATTTTTCTTTCTAACTATGTCACATAATATGACACCACGCGAAGGTTTCGCATTGTTTGTATCGTTTTTGAATTTATAATGCCCGTTTTAAACCATCATTATACTTTGTCGAAGGGCGAGCATGAAGATTCTTAGCTCGGGGCTGAGACTCGCTAAACTTGAAGTGGATCTATGATGAAACAATATATTTTGAACCTAAAAATGATTTTTGTAAAAAATCATGAGCATCCGATCATGTACCTGTAGTTCATATCAGACCCACTTCCTACCGATTCGGCAAGAATTTGTGTTTTTCACCAGGGATAGACGGAAATGTTTGAGATCCCCCTGTTATGACATTATCCATGTAAGGTGGTCTAGTATTTTTGAAAAATGTGACCGTAGCATTTTGAATTAGCCATTTGGTGGTTGCTTCACAAAACCGTCCGTTTTTTGCACTCGGAAAATGGAAAACGGCTTTTTGGTGCGACGAAAAGGAAAACTTGCTCCTGAAACATTGTTCGCCATCCCATTATGCACAGTTATGCACAATATCGACATATTATCACAAACTATTCCTTCATTCTAGCCATAACATTGGTCATTTGACCCGAAAGCCAAGAAACCTCGAACGAGATAGGTCATTTTGTGAAGGTTTTTTGAGACATAATCAATATACCAAGTTTGATATTTTTCCTTCTAACTATGTCACATAATATGACACCACGCGAAGGTTTCGCATTGTTTGGATCGTTTTTGAATTTATAATGCCCGTTTTAAATCATCATTATACTTTGTCGAAGGGCGGGCATGAAGATTCTTAGCTCGGGGCTGAGACTCGCTAAACTTTAAGTGGATCTATGATGAAACAACATATTTTGAACCTAAAAATGATTTTTTTAAAAAATCATGAGCATCCGATCATGTACCTGTAGTTCATATCTGACCCACTTCCTACCGATTCGGCAAGAATTTGTCTTTTTCACCAGGGATAGACGGAAATGTTTGAGATCCCCCTGTTATGATATTATCCATGTAAGGTGGTCTAGTATTTTTGAAAAATGTGACGGTAGCATTTTGAATTAGCTATTTGGTGGTTGCTTCACAAAACCGTCCGTTTTTTGCACTAGGAAAATGGTAAACGACTTTTTGGTGCGACGAAAAGGAAAACTTCCTCCTGAAACATTGTTCGCCATCCCATGATGCACAGTTATACACAATATGGACACATTATCACAAAATATGCCTTCATTCTAGCTATAACATTGGTCATTTGACCCGAAAGCCAAGTAACCTCGAACGAGATAGGTCATTTTGTGAAGTTTTTTTTGAGACATAATCAATATACCAAGTTTGATATTTTTCCTTCTAACTATGTCACATAATATGACACCACGAGAAGGTTTTGCATTGTTTGGATCGTTTTTGAATTTATAATGCCCGTTTAAAACCATCATTATACTTTGTCAAAGGGCGAGCATGAAGATTCTTAGCTCGGGGCTGAGACTCGCTAAACTTGAAGTGGATCTATGATGAAACAACATATTTTGAACCTAAAAATGATTTTTGTAAAAAATCATGAGCATCCGATCATGTACCTGTAGTTCATATCTGACCCACTTCCTACCGATTCGGCAAGAATTTGTCTTTTTCACTAGGGATATACGGAAATGTTTGAGATTCCCCTGTTATGACATTATCCATGTAAGGTGGTGTAGTATTTTTGAAAAATATGATGGTAGCATTTTGAATTAGCCATTTGGTGGTTGCTTCACAAAACAGTCTGTTTTTTGCACTAGGAAAATGGTAAACGACTTTTTGGTGCGACGAAAAGGAAAACTTCCTCCTGAAACATTGTTCGCCATCCCATGATGCACAGTTATACACAATATGGACACATTATCACAAAATATGCCTTCATTCTAGCTATAACATTGGTCATTTGACCCGAAAGCCAAGAAACCTCGAACGAGATAGGTCATTTTGTGAAGCTTTTTTTGAGACATAATCAATATACCAAGTTTGATATTTTTCCTTCTAACTATGTCACATAATATGACACCACGCGAAGGTTTTGCATTGTTTGGATCGTTTTTGAATTTATAATGCCCGTTTAAAACCATCATTATACTTTGTCGAAGGGCGAGCATGAAGATTCTTAGCTCGGGGCTGAGACTCGCTAAACTTGAAGTGGATCTATGATGAAACAACATATTTTGAACCTAAAAATGATTTTTGTAAAAAATCATGAGCATCCGATCATGTACCTGTAGTTCATATCTCACCCACTTCCTACCGATTCGGCAAGAATTTGTGTTTTTCACCAGGGATAGACGGAAATGTTTGAGATCCCCCTGTTATGATATTATCCATGTAAGGTGGTCTAGTATTTTTGAAAAATGTGACGGTAGCATTTTGAATTATCCATTTGGTGGTTGCTTCACAAAACCGTTCGTTTTTTGCACTCGGAAAATGGAAAACGGCTTTTTGGTGCGACGAAAAGGAAAACTTCCTCCTGAAACATTGTTCGCCATCCCATTATGCATAGTTATGCACAATATCGACATATTATCACAAACTATGCCTTCATTCTAGCCATAACATTGGTCATTTGACCGAAAAGCCAAGAAACCTCGAACGAGATAAGTCATTTTGTGAAGGTTTTTTGAGACATAATCAATATACCAAGTTTGATATTTTTCCTTCTAACTACGTCACATAATATGACACCACGCGAAGGTTTCGCATTGTTTGGATCATTTTTGAATTTATAATGCCCGTTTTAAACCATCATTATACTTTGTCGAAGGGCAGGCATGAAGATTCTTAGCTCGGGGCTGAGACTCTCTAAACTTGAAGTGGATCTATGATGAAACAACATATTTTGAACTTAAAAATGATTTTTCTGAAAAATCATGAGCATCTGATCATGTACCTGTAGTTCATATCTGACCCACTTCCTACCGATTCGGCAGGAATTTGTCTTTTTCACCAGGGATAGACGGAAATGTTTGAAATCCCCCTGTTATGACATTATCCATGTAAGGTGGTCTAGTATTTTTGAAAAATGTGACGGTAGCATTTTGAATTAGCCATTTGGTGGTTGCTTCACAAAACCGTCCGTTTTTTGCACTCGGAAAATGGAAAACAGCTTTTTGGTGCGACGAAAAGGAAAACTTCCTCCTGAAACATTATTCGCCATCCCATTATGCACAGTTATGCACAATATCGACATATTATCACAAACTATGTCTTCATTCTAGCCATAACATTGGTCATTTGACCCGAAAGCCAAGAAACCTCGAACGAGATAGGTCATTTTGTGAAGGTTCTTTTGAGACATAATCAATATACCAAGTTTGATATTTTTACTTCTAACTACGTCACATAATATGACACCATGCGAAGGTTTCGCATTGTTTGGATCGTTTTTGAATTTATAATGCCCGTTTTAAACCATCATTATAATTTGTCGAACGGCGGGCATGAAGATTCTTAGCTTGGGGCTGAGACTCGCTAAACTTGAAGTGGATCTATGATGAAACAACATATTTTGAACCTAAAAATGATTTTTGTAAAAAATCATGCGCATCCGATCATGTACCTGTAGTTCATATCTGACCCACTTCCTACCAATTCGGCAAGAATTTGTCTTTTTCACCAGGGATAGACGGAAATGTTTGAGATCCCCCTGTTATGACATTATCCATGTAAGGTGGTCTAGTATTTTTGAAAAATGTGACGGTAGCATTTTGAATTAGCCATTTGGTGGTTGCTTCACAAAACCGTCCGTTTTTTGCACTCGGAAAATGGAAAACGGATTTTTGGAGCGACGAAAAGGAAAACTTCCTCCTGAAACATTGTTCGCCATCCCATTATGCGCAGTTATGCACAATATCGACATATTATCACAAACTATGCCTTCATTCTAGCCATAACATTGGTCATTTGACCCGAAAGCCAAGAAACCTCGAACGAGATAGGTTATTTTGTGAAGGTTTTTTTGAGACATAATCAATATACCAAGTTTGATATTTTTCCTTCTAACTACGTCACATAATATGACACCACGCGAAGGTTTCGCATTGTTTGGATCGTTTTTGAATTTATAATGCCCGTTTTAAACCATCATTATACTTTGTCGAACGGCGGGCATGAAGATTCTTAGCTCGGGCCTGAGACTCGCTAAACTTGAAGTGGATCTATGATGAAACAACATATTTTGAACCTAAAAATGATTTTTGTAAAAAATCATGAGCATCCGATCATGTACCTGTAGTTCATATCTGACCCACTTCCTACCGATTCGGCAAGAATTTGTCTTTTTCACCAGGGATAGACGGAAATGTTTGAGATCCCCCTCTTATGACATTATCCATGTAAGGTGGTCTAGTATTTTTGAAAAATGTGACGGTAGCATTTCGAATTAGCCATTTGGTGGTTGCTTCACAAAACCGTCCGTTTTTTGCACTCGGAAAATGGAAAACGGCTTTTTGGTGCGATGAAAAGGAAAACTTCCTCCTGAAACATTATTCACCATCCTATTATGCACAGTTATGCACAATATCGACATATTATCACAAACTATGCCTTCATTCTAGCCATAACATTGGTCATTTGACCCGAAAGCCAAGAAACTTCGAACAAGATAGGTCATTTTGTGAATGTTTTTTTGAGACATAATCAATATACCAAGTTTGATATTTTTCCTTCTAACTATGTCACATAATATGACACCACGCGAAGGTTTCGCATTGTTTGGATCGTTTTTGAATTTATAATGCCCGTTTTAAACCATCATTATACTTTGTCGAAGGGCGGGCATGAAGATTCTTAGCTCGGGGCTGAGACCCGCTAAACTTGAAGTGGATCTATGATGAAACAACATATTTTGAAACTAAAAATGATTTTTGTAAAAAATCATGAGCATCCGATCATGTACCTGTAGTTCATATCTGACCCACTTCCTACCGATTCGGCAAGAATTTGTCTTTTTCACCAGGGATAGACGGAAATGTTTGAGATCCCCCTGTTATGACATTATCCATGTAAGGTGGTCTAGTATTTTTGAAAAATGTGACCGTAGCATTTTGAATTAGCCATTTGGTGGTTGCTTCACAAAACCGTCCGTTTTTTGCACTCGGAAAATGGAAAACGGTTTTTTGGTGCGACGAAAAGGAAAACTTCCTCCTGAAACATTGTTCGCCATCCCATTATGCACAGTTATGCACAATATCGACGTATTATCACAAACTATGCCTTCATTCTAGCCATAACATTGGTCATTTGACCCGAAAGCCAAGAAACCTCGAACGAGATAGGTCATTTTGTGAAGGTTCTTTTGAGACATAATCAATATACCAAGTTTGATATTTTTCCTTCTAACTACGTCACATAATATGACACCATGCGAAGGTTTCGCATTGTTTGGATCGTCTTTGAATTTATAATGCCCGTTTTAAACCATCATTATAATTTGTCGAACGGCGGGCATGAAGATTCTTAGCTTGGGGCTGAGACTCGCTAAACTTGAAGTGGATCTATGATGAAACAACATATTTTGAACCTAAAAATGATTTTTGTAAAAAATCATGATCATCTGATCATGTACCTGTAGTTCATATCTGACCCACTTCCTACCGATTCGGCAAGAATTTGTCTTTTTCACCAGGGATAGACGGAAATGTTTGAGATCCCCCTGTTATGACATTATCCATGTAAGGTGGTCTAGTATTTTTGAAAAATGTGACGGTAGCATTTTGAATTAGCCATTTGGTGGTTGCTTCACAAAACCGTCCGTTTTTTGCACTCGGAAAATGGTAAACGACTTTTTGGTGCGATGAAAAGGAAAACTTCCTCCTGAAACATTGTTCGCCATCCCATGATACACAGTTATACACAATATGGACACATTATCACAAACTATGCCTTCATTCTAGCTATAACATTGGTCATTTGTCCCGAAAGCCAAGAAACCTTGAACGAGATAGGTCATTTTGTGAAGTTTTTTTGAGACATAATCAATATACCAAGTTTGATATTTTTCCTTCTAACTATGTCACATAATATGACACCACGCGAAGGTTTCGCATTGTTTGGATCGTTTTTGAATTTATAATGTCCGTTTTAAACCATCATTATACTTTGTCGAAGGGCGGGCTGAGACTCGCTAAACTTGAAGTGGATCTATGATGAAACAACATATTTTGAACCTAAAAATGATTTTTGTAAAAAATCATGAGCATCCGATCATGTACCTGTAGTTCATATCTGACCCACTTCATACCGATTCGGCAAGAATTTGTGTTTTTCACCAGGGATAGACGGAAATGTTTGAGATCCCCCTGTTATGAAATTATCCATGTAAGGTGGTCTAGTATTTTTGAAAAATGTGACGGTAGCATTTTGAATTAGCCATTTGGTGGTTGCTTCACAAAACCGTCCGTTTTTTGCACTCGGAAAATGGAAAACGGCTTTTTGGTGCAACAAAAAGGAAAACTTCCTCCTGAAACATTGTTCGCCATCCCATTATGCACAGTTATGCACAATATCGATATATTATCACAAACTATGCCTTCATTCTAGCCATAACATTGGTCATTTGACCCGAAAGCCAAGAAACCTCGAACGAGATAGGTCATTTTGTGAAGGTTTTTTTGAGACATAATCAATATACCAAGTTTGATATTTTCCTTCTAATTATGTCACATAATATGACACGACGCGAAGGTTTCGCATTGTTTGGATCGTATTTGAATTTATAATGCCCGTTTTAAACCATCATTATACTTTGTCGAAGGGCGGGCATGAAGATTCTTAGCTCGGGGTTGAGACTCGCTAAACTTGAAGTGGATCTATGATGAAACAACATATTTTGAACCTAAAAATGATTTTTTTAAAAAATCATGAGCATCCGATCATGTACCTGTAGTTCATATCTAACCCACTTCCTACCGATTCGGCAGGAATTTGTCTTTTTCACCAGGGATAGACGGAAATGTTTGAGATCCCCCTATTATGACATTATCCATGTAAGATGGTCTAGTATTTTTGAAAAATGTGACGGTAGCATTTTGAATTAGCCATTTGGTGGTTGCTTCACAAAACCGTCCGTTTTTTGCACTCGGAAAATGGAAAACGGCTTTTGGTGCTACGAAAAGGGAAACTTCCTCCTGAAACATTGTTCGCCATCCCATTATGCACAGTTATGCACAATATTGACATATTATCACAAACTATGCCTTCATTCTAGCCATAATATTGGTCATTTGACCCGAAAGCCAAGAAACCTCGAACGAGATAGGTCATTTTGTGAAGGTTTTTTTGAGACATAATCAATATACCAAGTTTGATATTTTTCCTTCTAACTATGTCACATAATATGACACCACGCGAAGGTTTCGCATTGTTTGGATCGTTTTTGAATTTATAATGCCCGTTTTAAACTATATATAATTTTTTATATTTTACTTAATTTTTGTTTATAAATGTGTAATATTTGAGTATAGATAGATAGATTTTATTTTTCTGCAAATTTTGATATATTCTTTGTATTTTTCTGAATTAGAATGATTTAGTTATGATTTTTCAAAAAATAATGAAAAAAGAAAAAAATCTGGAGGCCTATGCCGACGGCCTGGCCGTCGGCACAGACCAAACAAATTTTTTTAAAGAGCTGTGCCAACGGCCTGGCCGTCGGCACAGCCTGTCTGCCTAATTCCGTTTCCGTCGTCGTGTCTGAACTAGGGCTACGCCGAGGGCTATATCTACGCCGAGGGCCACCGTCAGCACAGACCCCGCTACTACGCCGACGACCACACTACGCCGAGGGCTACCCTCGGCACCTTCATCTACGCCGACGGCCGTATCTACACCGACGGTCGGGCTGGTCGGCTGGCCAGAGAAGGCAGCTACGCCGACGGCCCCGACCTTTGACCGTCGGCGTAGCCGGCCGGCCGTCGGCGCCTTACTTCTTTCCTGTAGTGACAGAAAGCAAAACCCAACTATCTTTACTGATAGTGGAAACTACAAACTCTGAAAGTGTTCGACAGTTGCAGCTGTTAACTAACAATCTCCCCCTTAATCAGCTGCCAACATCGATCATCCCCACCTTATCCCGAAGCTCCTGGAACTTGGCCTTGGGCAAGGCCTTGGTCAGGATATCTGCCAGCTGCTCGCCGGTGTGAACATACTCGACGATGACCGACCCGTCCTAGACACGCTCACGGATGAGGTGAAACCTCATGTCGATGTGCTTGGTTCTGTCGTGGTAGACAGGGTTCTTGCAGAGTTGTATTGCAGACTGGTTGTCGACGTAGAGTTGAACTTTCTCCGCCTTGCCCCCAAGGAAATCGCTGATCATGCGTCAGAGCCAGATGCCCGGACATGCTGCAGTGGTGGCAGCGATGTATTCCGCCTCGCATGAGGAGAGCGCGATCACTTTCTGCTTCTGGCTCTGCCAGCTAATCACGCTCCCCCCAAACAGGAAGACCATGCGGGTGGTGATCTTCCTGTCGTCGACGTCATCGGTGAAGTCTGCATCACTAAAACCAATCAGTCGAGGCCTTGTCGTACTGCTTCTGTATTTGCATCCATAGTGTAGAGTACCTGCGAAGTACCTGATCAGGTGTTTCACCGCCGCCCAGTGCTCCGTCGTTGGTGCTTCCATGAACCTACTGACGAAGCCGAAGGCGAACGATATGTCCGGCCGCGTGTGCACCAGATATCGCAGGCTCCCAACTATGCTCCAATAGAGGGTGACGTCGACGGGTGGATTGGAGCTCGCCTTGCTCATCTTCAGACGAGGCTCCCTCAGGATGTGCACAGGATTGCATCTCGACAGCTCGGCCTTCCCGAACAATTTTGCAGCGTATGCTGCTTGCTTTAGGGTGATGTCGTCGACGCTCTGCTAGACCTCGATGCCGAGATAGAACGATAGCAGACCCAGATCACTCATGGGAACATGGACTGCATCTGTTCCTTGAACCTTTCTATTCCCGACGTTCTCGTGCCCGTGAAGACGAGATCATCCACGTACATGCCCAGAAGCAGCCGCTCATTGCTGACGCAGCGCATGTACACCGCGTGCTCCGACAGGCTGCTCTGAAACCCAAGGGACAACAGAGTGTCGTCGAGCTTGGCGTTCCACGCACGCAGAGCCTTCCGGAGTCCATACAGGGGATGCAACACCTTCTCCTCCGGCTCTCCATTCAAGAACGCCGACTTGACGTCGAGGTGGTGCATGGTCCACCCACAGTGAGCGGCGAAGGCAAGAAGCAGCCAAACGGAGTCCAAACGAGCCACCAGAGCAAAGACCTCTGATGGGTGCTGTGATGATGTGGAGCACTTCGTCGGGAAACCCAAAGAGCAAGGTGTGAAGAAGAACATTAGCAAGTCTTTCCTCAGTAAGAAACCAAGGTTATCGAACCAGTAGGAGGAAGGAAACGTCTCAAAGGTGTTGCAAGCAACGTGGAAACCTGCACAACACAAACTCAAGACTTTTCCCCAACAAACAGTGAGGTTTTCAAGCTCACCTGTTTGCTACAACAAATGATTAACTGTATGGTGTGGAAGGTGATGATGGGTTGCAGCAAGTAAACAATAATAGTGGAAGATGTATCAGTGGTAAATATTGGACCGGGGTCCATAGTTCACTAGAGGTGTTCTCCTTAGATAAACAAACATGGCAAGCTGGGTAAACAAATTACAACAGGGCAATTGACAGGACTAAGCAAGGCATAACAATGCAATACTAGACACAAAGATCCTATGAGATTCGATTGGGCAATACAACAATATACATAGACCGCCATCCAACTGCATCTATGACTAGAAGTCCACCTTCAGGTTATCATCTAAATCCCCTCCAGTATTAAGTTGCAAGCAACAGACAACTGGTTTAAGCAAAGTGTGTAAGGTAAACAATCCACTGGTTCCATGAACAAGAGACCATTGTTTTCTCCCTAGTGGCAACAGCACATCTACAACCAAAGATATTTCTGTCACTTCCCTTGGAAACTAGAGGCATGAACCCACTATCGAGTATAAATACCCTGTCTTGGAGTCACTAGCAACTACTTGGCCAAGATAGCTACTAATAACGGAGAGCATGCAAGGTCACAAACAACACAGACATGATAGAATCAATAAGACAAAACCATTAATCAATCTAACATAGTAATCTCAATATCCATCGGATCCCTGCAAACACAACATGCATGATTACAAATAGATTAGATCTTGATCATGAACGGAGCTCACAAGATCTATACATGAAAGCACAAGGAGGAGATACATCCATTTAGCTACTACATGGACCTGTAGTCCAAGGTGGAACTACTCACGCTTCATACTAGAGGCTGGCATGATGAAGAAGAAGGCCTCCGGGATGATCTCCCCTCCGGCAGGGTGCCGAGAAGAGCTTCAGACCCCCTGATCTAGGGATGATGGTGGCGGCGGCTACAGACGGTTTCATGGAATATTGATAGGGTGTTTAGGGTTTCTGCATCGGGGGGAATTTATAGGCGAAGAGGCGAGGCAGGGGGCCACCAGGGCGGCTTCACCCCCCAGGCGCGGGGTGGGCCCACCCGTGTGGCCAAGGGGTGTGTCCCCCTGGTGAGCCTCCTCCGTCTTGTATTCTGGCTTCATGTTGCCCACGGTAAAATATTGACTTTGACTTTTGTCCCGTCTAATTGCGAGAATATTGATTTTCCGCCTTTCTGGAACCAAAAACAGAAGAAAACAGGCAACTGGCACTGTGGCAACTTGTTAATAGGTTATTACCAAAAAACATATAAAAACACCTCAAAGTGTGGACAAAGCAAAGCAAAGTAGATAGTAAACAAGCATGGAGCATAAAAAATTATAGATACGTTTCCGACGTATCAAGCATCCCCAAGCTTAATTCCTGCTCGTCCTCGAGTAGGTAAGTGATAAAAGAATAATTTTTGAGGTGACACGCACCATCAAAACCAAGATCAAACCATTTGCAAGCATTGAAAGCTGAGATCAAAGAAATCTAAACATGTGCATGAAAGATGGATTTCTAACAATAAGACAAAATAACTATGCATGCAACATGAAAGGCTACAAACAAAGATCATGAATAACATGCATTGAAATTTTTTGTTTGTTTCACATACAGAAAACATAGCACAGTGACATTCAGCTTGCCCCTCAAGGAGTAGCAAATAGATGCATAGGACACCTTCAAAGTTCATAAGAGTGACTAGATACAAGTAGTACAAGAACAAGCAATATCAACAATATGCATCAATCAATAAGTTTTGGGACACTGCACATAGAACTAAGAATGACAACTATGCTCTCTTAATGGTGCCTAAAAGTAGAAGGTGGAGACTCAATATAACAGTGGAAGAAAGGCCCTTCATAAAGGGAAGCAGGGATTTCAAGTTTCAAAAAGATCTTCCAAAAATTATGGTACTTGTTAGCTTTCAGCCCTCATTGCCCCTATCATAAGCATCTTGAAGTGATTAAGGTTAAAGTGAACAAATATGGAGTATATGCTTGACAAAGTATAAGTTCGCAATCTCATGTCCCTTGAATACGAGGGCCACACCGCATGTTACTCAACTTTGGTCACCTGTAAGTTCTTGTCATAGTAAGTACATGTGTATCATAGAGAACCGCCAACGGGGTACCCCTTGCACATGGTACATGAGCTATCCCATAACCAAAATGACAAGGCAAGCAGACAATGAGCATCTCAGCGATCTTTTTATTGAAGATGCTTCACAGAATGCTCATTATGGTGATGCTGCAAGTTTCCACCATGATTAGGCATGGCTTAGGCTAGCGGCCTAGGCATTTCTCTAACAAAATACATAACTCCATGGACTTAAAAGCTTCCTCTTTATTTCACACCGGTGACATCCATAGACAAAAGAGCATGATATCAACTGTGTACAAAGCACAAGTGCAATGTTGAAAACGTTCCCCGTGACAGCACAGTTCTGCTAATTCCAACATATAAGTGCAAGAATATACAACATAGATGACACAATAGTTCAAGTTTATTAGGGGCAAGAAAAATAAAGTGTGCCATCAAGTTTGTGAGAGCTTTAATCACTAAGTTTTCACATAACAAAGAGACTTTTTAATTGGAAGATAGATGAAAACAAGAATATACTTGGAATGGTGTAACACACCATGCATAGGAATTTATAGTGGACACTTTGGAATAACTTGGTTTCTTCGGAGTTGGATGCATGAGTAGAGCTTACTCATACAAGTGGAGGCTAGCAAAAGACTGGGAGCGACCAACTAAGAGAGCAATAATGGCCATAATCATGCAGAGCGATAAAACATTACTAATCAAAGCATAAAGTGGTACTACAAGTCAAGGACTAAATGACCATAGAGGCTATGGTGACTTGTTCATAGTCATAACATGGTGTGAGCATGTGCCTTGTCAACCCAAACAAAGCATCAAAGGAAAATATCGCAATACTATGCTTTTGTATGCTAAAACAACGCATGATTCCTTCAAGGCACATTAAGCAATCCTAGTTGTTTCGAACAAGTCATGCTACAGTAATAATCACTAAGCATAAGGTCAAAACAAGATCTAGCATGACATGATAAAGTCTAAGCCACAGTCAATGCAAGCTTCTCTTGCACTTTCACGCAAGAACTTTCTACTCCTTTCCAACACCAATCGAATTATTTGAAACAACACAGTGAGAACAAGGGTCCAAACTACTTTATTCAAGCAAACTAAAAAAACTAAGCAAAACAAATGAAAACTAATACTCTCCAAGAACAACACAACAGTGCATGAAACAATAAAAACGAAGTGTCTAGAAAGACCTTAGCGAAGTGTCTAGAACGACCTTAGCTTTTTATTGATGAAGAAGGGGATTCCTTGGGCATCCCCAAGCTTTGATGCTTTTACCTATGGGATATTTCTAGGGGTGACACCGGGGTGGCATCCCCATGCTTGAGCTCTTGTCCATTCTTAATCTCATTACATCATTATCTCTCTACACCTGAAATTTTTCCTTCATACAAAACTTCACACAATCTTCATTAGCAATATTGTTTATTCAAAAGATAATAGACCACTGGGTTTAGCTTTAGAACAGCAAAAATTTTCACTAAAAACACAAGCTACTGTAGCAACTCCTTCAAAAAATTTCACTAAAAACACAAGCTACTGAAGTAATAACTTCCAAGACTCAAGGAAACTCTTGGGTTATCTCCCAACAAGTACTTTTATTTAACACCTTTCGGTTAGGCACAAGAAGCAAGAAATCAAGTATTTTCAAATGAGGAAGCATTAACATCAAACCTTGCTTTCAAAGGAGGAGCAAAAATCAACTTCTCTCTCCTCATTGGGAAGTGTTCAATACCTTTCTTGAATGGAAATTGATATTTAATGGTGCCTTCTTTCATATCAATGATGGCACCAACAGTTCTAAGAAAAGGTCTTCCCAAAGTAATAGGACAAGAAGCATTGTATTCAACATCCAAAACATAGAAATCAACAGGGACGTAAGCATTGTTAACCATAATGAGAACATCATTAATACTCCCCATGAGTTTCTTCTTAGCATTATCATCAAGTGGGACATCCAAATAACAATCTTCCAAAGGTGGCAAATTAAGCATTTCATAAATCTTCCTAGGCATAATAGAGACACTAGAACCAAGATCACATGAAGCTTTGAGATTAATTTCATTAACTTGCATATTAATAATGGGTTCCCAACTATCTTCTACTTTCCTAGGAATAGAAGCTTTGTGTTTTAACTTCTCTTCCTTAATCTTAACAAGAGCATATGTAATGTGTTTGGTGAAAGCAACATGCATATCACTAGCATCAGGACTTCTAGCAATTTTTTGCAGGAACAAGATCACTTTAGACTTATTGCAACCATCTATATCAAAATCAAACTTAGCATCACTAGTAGTAGACTCATTAGGCTTAGGCATTGTAGGAGGATGAATAGGTACTTCTCGTGTTTTACTGGTATCCATTCTAGTGATGGTGCACACACTATTGTTTCTATCAATTTCAGCTTCCCTTTCCCACTTAGCATGAAGTTGAGCTAATAGCCTAACATTTTCATAAATATTAACTTGTATGGCATGAGTAGCAGCAAAGGAACTTTCCATGGTTTTAGGTTTAGCATCCATTTTATTAACCAAGGAGGACTGTGCTTTAGATAAAGAGGAAATGTTTTTCTCAGCACTCAAAATTTTTGACTGCAAACTAGGAATTTCTCTATTCAGATTCTCAAGCTGATGACTAATGTTTTTTCAAGATAACAAATTGTTCTTCCATAATTTTAGTGAATATCTTGTTTTGCTCATATTGCATCTGCATAAAGTTTTTAGTGGATCTTCCAACTTCTAGAATTCTATCTTCACTAGGCAATCCAGATCTACCATGATAAGCATTTCCATTATTAGGTGGGTAAGGCTTATAATTGTTGTTGCTACCAAAATTATTCCTATAGGCATTGTTGTTGAAGTTGTTGTTTCTAATGAAGTTCACATCAACTCGCTCTTCTTAAGCAACCAAAGAGGCTAAGGGAACATTGTTTGGATCTAAAGGAGCTTTCCCATTAACAAGCATAACCATAATAACATCAATCTTATCACTCAAGGAGGAGGTTTCCTCAATAGAATTTACCTTCTTACCATGTGGAGATTTCTTAGTGTGCCATTCAGAGTAATTAACCATCATATTATCAAGGAGTTTTGTTGCAGCACCCAAAGTGATGTCCAACAGGTTTCTTGAAGAGAAGTTCAAACCTGCATAAAAAGTCTAGATAATCATCCAAACAGTAAGTCCATGAGTGGGACAATTCTTAACCAAAGATTTCATTCTTTCCCAAGCTTGAGAAACATGTTCATTATCAAGTTGTTTAAATTTCATAATGTCACTTCTCATAGATATAATCTTAGCAGGAGGGTAGTACTTTCCAATAAAAGCATCCTTGCACTTAATCCAAGAATCAATACTATTTCTAGGCAAGGATAGCAACAATTCTTTAGCTTTTCCTCTCAAGGAGAAAGGAAACAGCTTGATCTTAATAATATCTCCATCTACATCCCTATACTTTTGCATCTCACAAAGTTCAACAAAGCTATTGAGATGGGCAGCAACATCATCAGAATTAGCACCAGAAAATTGCTCTCTCATCACAAGATTCAACAAAGCAGGCTTAATTTCATAAAAGATAGTATCAAGAGCAGGTGGAGCAATAGGAGTGCTAAGGAAATCATCGTTGTTTGTGCTAGTGAAGTCACACAACTTGGTGTTCTCAGCAGAGTTCATTTTGGCAAAAGTGGGGCAAGCCAAAAATAGCAGCAGCAAAGTAGGAACTAATTTTTTTGTGTTTTTGATAAGGGAAAGCAAACCAAACTAAACTATTTTTTTGGAGTTTTTGATAAAAAGAGAGAAACAAAACCAAGCAAAATAAACTAAGCAAACTAAAAACAAAGTAAAGAGAGAGGTTGAGGAGGACTCCCCTTGTGAAGACGTCCTTAGCCTTCCCGGCAATGGCGCCAGAAAACTTTGATGGGTGCTGTGTTGATGTGGAGAACTTCGTCGGGAAATCCCAAGACCAAGGTATGAAGCAACACAGCAGCAAGTCTTCCCTCAGTAAGAAACCAAGGTTATCGAACCAGTAGGAGAAAGGAAACGTCTCAAAGGTATTGCAAGCAACGTGGAAACCTGAACAACACAAGCTTAAGACTTTGCCCCAACGAACAGTGAGGTTGTCAAGCTCACCGGTTTGCTGTAACAAAGGATTAATTGTATGGTGTGGAAGGTGATGATGGTTTGCAGCAAGTAAATAGTAACATGGAATATGTATCAATGGTAAAGATTGGACCGGTGTGTTCTCCTTAGATAAACAAACATGGCATGTTGGGTAAACAAATTACAGCAGGGCAATTGACAGGACTGAGCAAAGCATAACAATGTAATACTAGACACAAAGATCCTATGAGTTTCGATTGGGCAATACAACAATATACATAAACCGCCATCCAACTGCATCTATGACAAGAAGTCCACCTTTGGGTTATCATCCGAACCCCCTCCAGTATTAAGTTGCAAGCAATAGACAACTGTTTTAAGCACAGTGTGTAAGGTAAACAATCCACTTGTTCCATGAACAAGAGACCGTTGTTTTCTCCCTAGTGGCAACATCACATCTACAACCTTAGAGATTTCTGTCACTTCCCTTAGATTAAATAGAGGCATGAACCCACTATCTAGCATGAATACCCCCTATTGGAGTCACTAGCAACTACTTGGCCAAGATAGCTACCAACAACAGAGAGCATGCAAGATCACAAACAACACAGACATGATAGAATCAATAAGACAAAACCATTAATCAATTTGACATATTAATCTCAATATCCATCGAATCCCTACAAACACAACATGCATGATTACAAATAGATTAGATATTGATCATGAACGGAGCACACAAGTTCTAGATATGAAAAGGAGGAGATACACTACAAGGAATGTAGCTATATATGACCCTCCATTTTCGTCACGAAATCGTCATAGTAGTCTGTTTATGACGATTCTATGACGATTTTGAGATCGTCGAAAGCTGAGCGTCGCAAATGAACTATAACGATGATTTTGGTAAAATTGTCATAACTGTCTATGACGATATTGGATCGTCATAACCGTTATGACGATCCTATATCGTCACGGGCGGTCTAGCCTCGCCAGGTCAGATCCTATGTGGCTGATCAGACATGGCAAAATTATGACGAAACTAAATTGTCTTAAATCAAAATTGGCCCAGTCCAGTTTGATGGTGTATATGGGCCTAGCCTAGCAAATTCTGGTTTGTTTATGTTTTTTCTATCAATTCGTGTCCGTTACATGGGCACAGCCCATTAATTACTTTATAATTTTAGGCCTTTTTACAGACTATTTATTTCTATTTTCGGCCTTTTTGTCAAGCGGGTCCAAATTGTCAGTTCCTCCCAGAGTTGGTCCCAGTTGTCAGTACCTTCGAGAGATGGTCCCAATCGTCAGGTTTTGGTTTTTTCCATAGCCAATTAACAATCAATATTCCAATCAGAAAGCAGAAAGAAAATAGATGAAAATCTTTAAATAGGAGACAATACACAATATGATAGTCAGCATAGTTATACACACATGGAATTCCCACTTTACATCACAACCAATTCAACCATCGAATCTTGCATACCCTGGAATCAACAAATTAAACTCTTAGCAGGTACTCTGGAACTTCTTCAGCACATAGCTGTTGTAAACAAGAGGATTTTCTTTGTGTACTCGACCTCGGCCGTCTTTCAGTAGGTCAACCAATCAACAGCCTTGCATTTCAAACAGCTAAGTACCATTAGCACAGGAACAAATCACCAAAATGCGCATGTACAAAGCAATGGAAACGTTGGAATTTGTACTAGGGGATAACAAGGAATCTTCCAAATTTGTTGTGTTTTATTGATGAAGTTATAACATCAAAGTGTCCTATATGATTCATGATAGTAATCAGTTCTTATACTACTATAGGATGGAATCACGACTAAAAACTTAGCAGATGAGATCCGACCTAGTCTGAATTGTCTCAGCATTCCACCTAGGCAGATTACTATCAATAACACACTACTAACCATATATTTCTTCTTCTCATACTGAATCAAAATTGTATCTAACTGCCTGAGAGATTAAGTTTCCAGATGCATCAATCAACTAACAAGAATATATAGATGCAAGAGGAAGAGAGTCGCTTACCACAGGGACCAGCTTGTTGTTGGGGTGCTTATCCTTGTAGTCCTTCCTAAACCCCTCCCCGCAGACACAAAACACACAAACAATCTGATAAGGATGCAAGTTAAAAGTAGAACAAAATCTTCATTTAGACTTAGGAAAGCAATTTCCCAAACATTTTAGTCAGAAGAGAAGGCCTTGGCCGTGCATCTGTATTTTGGTGTGAAAGGAAAGTAAATGAACCAACAGAAAGCTATCAATGGTAGTAGTTGCAAGTTTTAGTTACAAGTAAACAAAACATTGTGCAGCATTAGTCTCACAAAGCATTTAATTTGCTATCTACTGCAGTTGTGCTCCTTCAAGATTACTAAAAGAGGAAAAAAACAAATAATCTAGTGCAGTCAGGAATACATGTGAGGCTAATATACAGCAGACACAACTGGCACAAGCAATATACAGCATAGTTACTCAACTAAACAAGCTAGCAGACCTTTCACAACTTTAAGAACAACACAAGTACTTGGAGTTCTGGGAGACCTCCATCTTCTTGATCTACTCACGCAAACTGGTAGTGTACCTAGAAAATACACAACACAGGTAAGAGTCACCTCACATTTGCAAGAATTAATCAAGAAAGCATACACAGGTAACATTGGCAAGAATGAAGCAAGAAAGCATACACAGTTAAAAGTACTACCTACTGATGTATCTTCCTTTGGTTTTGGTGAGGAAGGGACAAATGAAGACAATGCAGCGAGCATATTGAAATCAGGAAATACATATCATCATTCATATCTATGAAGATCTTAAGCTAAGGAAATTAGGCTATCAAACAACATGGAATTTTGTATGCAATCATGTTGGTAGATCTTTTATTTATGTTTACAATGAAGAAGAGTGACCACAACAGCAAGGTAAGGAAGCAACATTGTATGAACTCCATGAACACTTCATCTCCTTTGGCTGCTTCATTTCTGGAAGGTTGTTGCATTTTCAATAATAGAGTGATTGCTTTAATTCATACATTGTACTCAAAACTATATATTACACAAAAGCTAACAATTTAAAAGTCATTTCAGTACTTCAATGGATACTACACCAGGAGCTTTTCAATCATTACTTCTATATATCAGTCTATTTGATTTACATAAAAGAACAGACCTATGTTGTCTTTGACAGTAAGAGAACGATAACTAACTTGAGTGTTGAAAACTCTGTAGTAATCATTTTATTGTTTTCTCGGATCTGTGGTGCAAGAATAGCAGACATGTTCGAGCAAGAGCAACTAACCAAAACCAGCGCCAATTTCTAATCGCAAAAGTGGTTGATGTCATGAAGAACTGAAGATGACACCAACAGATATGTTGTGCATACTAGGAAGCTCCTCCTTGCAGAAACAAATTACACCGAAACTAGGTATTCATTTCACTTAGATTCCATACCAAACAAATGAATATACTATATGCTGAACAAGTAATTCACAGGATACAGGTCATGCATGGACTCAAGTAATTCACAAATAAGGTATTTGCCTTATAACCTGATCATGCATGGACTCGAGTTGTTATTCACAGGATACAGGTCATGTAAGTACTAGGCCTACTAATCATGTAAGTACTTAGCAAGTAATTCAACATCCAGGCATTCAATGTTTAAGAGAGATCCTAGATATTTTCAATGATTCCTTGAATATCTAAGCAACAAGCTACTAAAAACTTGGAATACCAACTAAAGATTGCATGAATAAAATAACCAAGCGAATGAGCATCCAACAGTTACATCTAGAAGCACAGAAGACTAGAGTTCTACCCTCAGCAGTTATATGCGCCAAGAACCACGAATCTCTTCTTATATGCGCCAAGAACCACGAATCCCCACCCAGCAAAAAAAACATGAATCTACGCGGTCGATCTTCCTACAGGTCACGTTCGTGTAAGTATAGTTCCCAGCTCAGAACCCCAAGTGAGCAGGCTTCGGTCTTACCTGACAGCGTGGTCTAAATGGGGTGTTCTTGAAGAGGAGAACGGTGACATGCTCGTCGGCCTGCAACTTCTGCGGTGTGTCGAAGAACACAGAAGACCAAGCCAGAGGGGATCTGGTGGAGGAGGCCTCTGAGGAAGGGAGCAGCTCTGCAGGGAGATCGACATCGTGGGATCCTGTTTCAACAAATACAAAGGACTAGAGGAGGATGGGCAGAAGGTGATGGGGAGAGAGGGAGATGGGTGGTGCTTCTTCCTGTTCTTGCCGTCGAGGAGGGGAGAAGAAGATGGAGAGGGAGATCTGGGCGCAACAGAGGCCGGCGCGCGACGTAGGGTAGTGGGAGTCGGGACGTCACCGACGTAGGGTAGTGGGAGTCGGGACGTCCTTGTGAACACAAACTGCTCCATTAAATACAAGCAATACACTCGATTCCAGCATACACCTGCAACAAATAAATAGTTGCAGTAGTGTAAATAAACATATGGGAACTAACACTATGATTGTATAAACTAAAACTTATGTAAACCGAATGGATGCTTAGATTATAATTACATTTATTACTACTGCCATTATGATTCAGCAGAAGAACAGGTCTCTGTTTATACCATACAAGAACACAATCTGTGTTCAGTAAAAGAATGAGCACACAAATGGAAAACATGCCGAATTAGAAGATCAAAAATGGATAAAATAAGCATGTACTAGAATTTCTGGAGCTTGCATAGAATGGAACAGTTTGAGAAGGAACTATGATTAAGCAGCATCAATTTAATTGAGAATACAACATTTCATTGATATTTTATAGAACTAAGTGTTCTGCAGAAACAGTAGTGGCAATACATAAAACAAACTTAACTAGCTAGCTAGAAATGTAGAGAAACTTGCATTGCTAGGCTAAGTTAGCTAGTAATCATCCCTAGACATGTATCGGATACAGCTTGCTAGACAAAACGCTTGCAAACACTAGGATCGAACACGAGATAAAGGGAGGTTGCACCATCGTAGAGCTCACCGGCATGGAGTTAGGGGTTTGGTCGGCGCTAGCAGCAGCCCGTGCATCGCTGCTGTCATCGGAGCATAGCAGCATCAACAGCTTGTACTCCTCGTCCTTGTACCGGATCAACCAGAACCACCGACTAGCAGGAGCATCCAGAGTCCTGCAGCCTGGTCATGAAGGAGGAGGTGCAGGTCAGAGTTGTGGCTGGGGAAGAAAGAGGCTTTTTGTCCGGCTGGATGTCGGGAGCAGCTATGGTAGCATTCAGACTACGCCATATCTCAGTACGAGGTACCTGAAAGGATAATACTTGGGATATAATTATGTTCATGTTTAGTGGTTTCAAAAACATAAAGTGCATACACAATAACTCTATATTACCAACACAAACTAGTTAACTAGTTCACTAGGATGTTCACGTTCTTGTATAATAGAGGTAGTTTTATATTCTCAGCAAACTACAAGGTAAAATGTTTTATTATCATTCCCACTTAATTTACATGTTAATATAAACAGATGTTCAAAACATATATTAACATTAGTATGAACTTGTTGGTATTCACTAAACATCAAAACAAAACATACAAAATAATTGAACCTGATTATTTCAGATCCACAAGAAGATTACTTCAGATCCAGATGAATACTCACAAATTAGCAAATACTAATTAGAACTAGAGGCTCAACTAAAATGCCAAGAGTGGGCCAAAGAGTATTACAAAACTGCTTTTTAGGCTCCCTCGTTGACATATTGGCAGAATTACATTTCATACTATTTCATTTCATCATAACATTGTAATTATTTACCATATCTTTCTACAATTATCTGGAGCGGATCCCCTGCTAGCTGTTAGCACAAGAACAAAATAACCAGCACATCATGGTTGCATGACAACACGCACCTTGGGGCGACGATGGTTGTGGCCCTGACGTTGAACCCATGGGACGCCTTTCGTGCCAAGCGTATCCATATGGCTTCTAACGTGGGTACATGGAGGGCCTGGGCGGAGTCCAGATCACGCGGTTGCTGCGGGCGCAAGCAGGGAGGCAGACGAGGTGCTCCAGGGCAGCCGAAGTACAGATCGCGCGGGGTAGTCCAGGCTAGAGGGAGCTGCAGAACATGGCCATCGAGGCGCTGTCATCCATAGCGAGGGAGGTCAGGGCTTCCTCGTCCTCGCCAGAGGAGAAGCTAGGGTTCGCTCGATATGGATGGGGTTGGGTGCAGGGGGAAATCCAGTGAGGGGAGATGGGGGCCGAGGGTGAGGGGCGGAGGTGGTGGGGAGGGGGAGGAGGGGCGCCAGGGATCTGGGTGGCCGACGAGGTGGTGAGGAGTTCGTCCGGGGGCGATGGCGGCGCGCGGGGGTTGGTGAGAGACTGAGAGGATACAAGGGTGGGATGCGGTGAGTTTGAGTGTGGCCAAGGGACGAGAAGTGGGTGAGCGGAGATGGTCACTGGCGCGGTGTGGCGGCGGCCGGAGGTGAGAGGGATAAGGGTTAGGGTTAGACTTTAGAGGATGGAGGGGGTCTAGGCGTCGGGGGATTTGGCATGTGCCG
This sequence comes from Avena sativa, assembly GCA_916181665.1. Taxonomy (NCBI): domain Eukaryota; kingdom Viridiplantae; phylum Streptophyta; class Magnoliopsida; order Poales; family Poaceae; genus Avena; species Avena sativa. The sequence continues at coordinate 384,357,092 of OV702297.1, read as the reverse complement.
CGTGTGCGAATGAAATTTTGGCACCGTACGCGCGCGATGGATGCCAGGTCATCGATCCACGCCAAATTTTCATAGACCATCATCCCACCGTTCATCAAGTTCACATCAATGGCTGATATTTGTTCTTCTCTTATATCTCGGTATGACTAGCGATTATGACGATTCCGTCTATAGAAATTATGACATTTTTTAGCAAAATCGTCATAGTTTACTTAGGATTTGGTTCTGTCAAACAGTGTATGACCATCAGATGTGGAATCGTCATAAATCTATGACGATTTCATTCACGGTCACTACCAAAACGTCATAGGATGACACATTTCTTGTAGTGATACAACCATGTAGCTACTACATGGACCCGTAGTCCAAGGTGGAACTACACAAGCTTCATACCGGAGGCTGGCATGATGAAGAAGAAGGCCTCCGAGATGATCTCCCCTCTGGCAGGGTGCGGGAAAGAGCTTCAGATCCACCCGATCTAGGTACGATGGTGGCAACGGCTACAGACGGTTTCGTGGAATATTGATCGGGTGTTTATGGTTTCTGCATCGGGGGGACTTTATAGGCGAAGAGGCGAGGCAGGGGGGCGCCAGGGCGGCTGCACCCCCCCAGGCGTGGGGTGGGCCCACCCATGCGGCCAGGGGTTGTGGACCCCTGGTGAGCCTCCTCCGTCTCGTATTCTAGCTTCGTGTTGCCCACAGTAAAATTTTGACTTTGGTTTTGTCCCGTCCAATTCCGAGAATATTGATTTTCTGCCTTTCTGGAACCAAAAACAGAAGAAAACAGGCAACTAGCACAGTGGCAACTTGTTAATAGGTTAGTACTAGAAAACATATAAAAAGACCTCAAAGTATGGACAAAGCAAAGCAGATAGTAAACAAGCATGGAGCATCAAAAATTATAGATACGTTTTTGACGTATCAACCTCGTCGAAGTCCACGCCGGCGTGCTGCACGTACCCTTGGCGACGAGTCTTTCCTTGTGCTTGATCACCTCCTCATCGGAGTTCTTCAACAAAACCCACTTGAGGCCGATTGGACGCTTGCCGGCAGGTAGCATGGTGAGCTCCCAAGTCCGGTTGTCCTTGATGGATGACATCTCATCCATCATCACGGCGCGCCATGCCGCGTGTGGCTCTGCCTCCTGGAAGCTGCTTGGTTCACCACCTGAAGTAAGAAGAAGCTCTTCGAAGTTGTCAGTGTCCAGATCACCGATGACTGACGTGACCGTGCGGTAGCGGCGAGGAGCTTTCTCCCCCGCAAGCTCTGCATCAGGAGTGGTGCCAGCAGGTGGGGACACGTATCCCTCTCCTGTGCCCCTTCCCCTGTACACTTCTGGTGCAGGTGTGCCAGCACGCGAGGTAGGCGAAGATGCAGCTACAGGTGATGAAGCCATGGGCATCGCAACCGCCCCGGGTGACGATGTCGTGGGCGTCGCCAGTGGTGCCCTCATGTTCTTGCCGGACTCTGCCGCTGGTGCACGAGCGAGCCCCACTGGAGCTTCTAGGTTGATAACAAACGAGCCAGGTTCCTGAGCCGGTGCGTCCCAGTTCCAGCATGCGCCCTCGTCGAAGATCACGTCCCTGGTGATGTGGACACGCTTGCCGCTAGGTCGTAGACCCGCTAGGCCTTTGAGAGGCCGTGCTCATATCCGATGAAGACGGTGCGCAGGCTTCGATCGTCCAGTTTCTTCAGGCCTGGGCAAGTGATCTTGAAGTGCACGATGCTGCCGAAGGTGCAGAAGTGGCTGACGACGGGTTTTTCGCCGTCCCAGGCCTCGTGCGGCGTCATGCCACGCCAGACCTTGGTTGGAGCGCAGTTCAACAGGTGGACGGAGGTTGTGACGGCCTCCCCCCAGAACTCGTTTGGCACATTCTTCGTCTTCAGCAGGCAGCGTGCCGTCCCCACAATGGATTGGTTCCTTCGCTCCACGACATCGTTCTGTTGCGGTGAGTACGGTGCCATGAGGTGACAACGAACTCCACGATCAGTGTAGTACTCGCCAAACTCGGTGGACATGAATTCGCCGCCCCGATCGGTACAGAACACGCGTAGCTTCACGCGTGTCTCGACCTTGAAGCCGGCCTGCCATTGCTTGATCAAGGTCGACGCATCGTCCTTGCTGCTCAGGAAGGACAACCACATTTAACGGGTCTTGTCATTGACGAGCAGCAGGAAGTGCCTTTTTCCTCGATGCGTGGGCGGCGAGATCGGCCCACATAGGTCATCGTGCATGAGGTCCTGGCGCTCTGTGGCCGGTAGTGTGCCTCCACTGGGAACGGCGAGCGCCGCTGCTTGCCAATGAGGCAGACATCGCATACCTGGTCGATGTGCTCAATCACCAGCAGGCTGCGTACCATATCTCCTCGCGCCAGCTTGCACAAGGCGTCGGAGTTCAGGTGCCTGATATGTTGAAAACGTATCTATAATTTTTGCTGTCTCATGCTTGTTTAGTATCTACTTTGATTTGCTTTGTCTACACTTTTGAGGTGTTTTATATGTTTTTATGGACTAACCTATTAACAAGATGCCACAGTGCCAGTTGCTTGTTTTCTTCTGTTTTTGGTTTCAGAAAAGACAGAAAATCAATATTCTCGGAATTGGACGGGACAAAAGCCAAAGTCAATATTTTACCGTGGGGAACACGGAGCCAGAATACGAGACGGAGGGGATCCACCAGGGGGCCACACCCCCTGGTCGCGCAGCTAACCCTAGCCCACGCCTGGGGGGTGCGGCCGCCTTGGCTGCCCCCTGCCTCGCCTCTTCGCCTATAAAGACCCCCGATACCAAAACCCTAAGTACCCGATCAATATTTCACGAAACATTCCATAGCCGCTGCCACAATCGTCCCTAGATCGAGGGGACCTGAAGCTCTTCTCGGCACCCTGCCAGAGGGGAGATCATCCCGGAGGACTTCTTCTTTATCATGCCAGCCTCCGGTATGAAGCGTGAGAAGTTCAACCTTGGACTACAGGTCCATGTAGTAGCTAGATTGTTGTATCTCCTACTTTGTGCTACCATGTTTAGATCTTGTGAGCTCCTTTCATGATCAAGATCATCTTTTTGTAATCATGCATGTTGTGTTTGCGGAGATCTGATGGATATTGAGATTACTATGTCAGATTGATTAATGGTTTTGTCTTATTGATTCTATCATGTCTGTGTTGTTTGAGATCTTGCATGCTCTCCGTTTCTAGTAGATATCTTGGCCAAGTAGATGCTAGTGACTCCAAGAGGGAGTATTTATGCTCGATAGTGGGTTCATGCCTCTATTTAATCTAAGGGAAGTGCCAAAAATATCTAAGGTTGTAGATGTGCTATTGCTACTAGGGAGAAAATAACGGTCTCTTGTTCATGGAACAAGTGGATTGTTTACCTTACACACTTTGCTTAAAGTAATTATCCGTTGCTTGCAACTTAATACTGTAGGGGGTTCCGATGATAACCTGAAGGTGCATTACTAGTCATAGATGCAGATGGATGGTGGTCTATGTATCTTGTTGTATTGCCCAATCGAATCTCATAGGACCATGAATGTCTAATATTGCATTGTTATGCCTTCCTCAGTACTATCAATTGCCCTGCTGTAATTTGTTTACCCAGCATGCCATGTTTGTTTGTCTTAAGGATAACACCTCTAGTGAACTATGGACCCCGGTCCAATCTTTACCATTGATACATCTTCCACTGTTACTGTTTACTTTCTACAAACCATTATTACCTTCCACACCATAAGTTAACCCTTTGTTTTCAGCAAACCGGTGAGATTGACAACCTCACTGTTCATTGGGACAAAGTCTTGAGTTTGTGTTGTGCAGGTTTCCAAGTTGCTAGCAACACCTTTGAGTCGTTTCCTTCCTCCTACTGGTTCGATAACCTTCATTTCTTATTGAGGAAAAACTTGTTGCTGTGATCATCACACCTTCCTCTTGGGGTCTCCCAACGAAGCTCTGTAATCAATTGATCCATCATCAAAGACTTTTCTGGCGCCGTTGCCGGGGAGGCTAAGGACGTCTTCACAAGGGGAGTCCTTCACAACCTTTCTCTTTACTTTGTTTTTGTTTTGCTTAGTTTATTTTGTTTGGTTTTGTTTGATCTTTTTATCAAAAACTCCAAAAAAAATAGTTTAGTTTGGTTTTGCTTTCTCTTATCAAAAACACAAAAAAAATTAGTTCCTCCTCTAGTTGCTGCTGCTGTTGGCTTGCTCCACTTTTGCCAAAATGAACTCTGCTGAGAACACCAAGTAGTGTGACTTCACTAGCACAAACAACAATGATTTCCTGAGTACACTTATTGATCCACCTACTCCTGATGCTACCTTTTATGAAATTAAGCCTGCTTTGTTGAATCTTGTGATCATAGAGCAATTTTCTGGTGCTAGTTCTGATGATACTGCTACGCACCTCAATAACTTTGTTGAACTTTGTGAGATGCAAAAATATAAGGATGTAGATGGTGATATTATTAAGCTCAAGTTGTTTCCTTTCTCCTTGAGAGGAAAAGCTAAAGAATGGTTGCTATCATTGCCTAGAAATAGTATTGATTCTTTGATTAAGTGCAAAGATGCTTTTATTGGAAAATACTATCCTCCTGCTAAGATTATATCTATGAGAAGTGAAATAATGAAATTTAAACAACTTGATTATGAACATGTTTCTCAAGCTTGGGAAAGAATGAAATGTTTGGTTAAGAATTGCCCCGCTCATGGAATTACTGCTTGGATGATTATCCAGACTTTATATGCAGGTTTGAACTTCTCTTCCAGAAACCTATTGGATTCAGCTGCTGGAGGTAGCTTTATGATCATTACATTGGGTGCTGCAACAAAGCTACTTGATAATATGATGGTTAATTATTCTGAATGGCACACTAAGAGAGCTCCACATGGTAGAATTACGACGTATGGGAGATAAAGTATCATTAGAGAAAATTTTCCTCCCTAAAGCTAGGGAACTAAAAGGACTTTTTTTTATAAAAACTAGCTTCCACAAGTTTAGACGTTTCCATAGCATTAGGAACAATGGTGTTCAAAAAATCCATACTAATAACATTGTTGTTAGCATGCAAATAAAGTTCTATAGGTTTTTTAATTTTCTCTTCAAACACTTCATGTTCTAACTCAAGATAAATACTATAAAGCTCTATATTTTTTTTTTGTTTTCCATTAATCCTAACTAGTGAAAACAACAAACAAAAAGACAAAATTGCAGAATCTAAAGGAAATAAATTTGAGCACTCACACCGGAGGATGTGAGTACCTTTTACCTTACCTACCCGACAACGTTGCCAAAAAAGAGCTTGATGTCTACGCACTTCTATTCTTGTAGACAGTTGTTGGGCCTCCAAGTGCAGAGGTTTGTAGAACAGCAGCAAGTTTCCCTTAAGTGGATCACCCAAGGTTTATCGAACTTAGGGAGGAAGTGGTCAAAGGTATCCCTCTCAAGCAATCTTGCAATCAAGATACAAGAAGTCTCTTGCATCCCCAACACACCTAATACACTAGTTAGGTGTATAGGTGCACTAGTTCAGCGAAGAGATAGTGAAATACAAGTGGTATGGATGATTATAAGACAATGGAGCCAGAAAAGAGCTTGACGGGAGGAAAAGGTTGAAACGGTCCTGTAGTTCCCCGTGACGGCACCAGAAAATACTCTGATGTCGTGGAAGAGACTAAAGGCAAGCAAACAAAGATGGCAACAAGCAAACATGCAACAGATCTAGTTGTAAACGGTGTTTCAATGCTTAGAAACAAGGCCTAGGGATCATACTTTCACTAGTGAACACTCTCTCATATTAATATATTCTCTTCATGATACTACTCTTAAATACTCTCCGGTTGGTGAACTCTAATCCATTGTAGGGCTATAACAACACTCCTCAAAGTCCGCCTTCCCCAATCTATATAACCCCACACTCTCACCTTGAGCACTAGATGGTTCCAACAAACACCACAATTTCATAGAGACAACCAACTCAAAATATACTCATGATAAGGATTTATGAACTCTAGCCTAAGTGCCACCACGGTATGCATGATGTCACTTTCAGACACGTGGGGAGAGCCGGAGATCTATTGAACCACTCGATTATTTATGTAGACTCTTGCCTAAGTGCCACCACGGCGTGCACGCTGCCACTTTCACACACGTGGGGAGAGCAGAGATCTATTAAAGCACTTGAGTAGCAAAGGTAGATCTACTTGATTACAAAGCTCATGATCACAATATGACCATGCATAGAGAGAGATGAACACATATCTACCGGTAGAGACCTTAGCCTCGAGGAAGAACTACTCCCTCCTCATCATGGGAATCAACAACAGCGATGGAGATGGTGGTGGAGATCGATAGAGATAGCTCTGGAGGCACTTCCCCACCCTGACAGGGTGCCGGAACAGATACTTCTGTCCCCCGAATCTCCCCTTCGGTGGCGACGACACTGTGGAGGTTTGTGTGGCTTTCTTCTAGATTATTTTGGGTTTCTGAGTCGGGGGATTCTTATAGGCGAAAGGAGGCAAGGTCGGTGGAGGCCCAGGGGGACCATACCCCTGGTGGCGTGGCTAGGGTGGGCCCGCGCCACCCTAGGGTGTGGCCACCCTGGTGCCCTACTCCGTCTCTGATTCGATTTTCCGTATCGATCCGTGAAAAATATGAAGATTGGCTTTTGTCCCATCCAATTTCGAGAATATTCATTTTTTAGCTTTTCTGAAACAAAAAACAGAAGAAAACAGGCAACTGGCACTGTGGCATTTTGTCAATAGGTTAGTTCCAAAAAGTGTATAAAAATACCTCAAAGTGTATAAAAATACCTCAAAGTGTAGACAAAGCATAAGACAAATGATCCAAAACAAGCATTAAGCATCAAAAATTATAGATACGTTTACAACGTATCAATATGTCATTTTGTGAAAGTTTTTGAGACACAATCAATTTACCAAGTTTGGTATTTTTCCTTACAACTATGTCACATAATATGACACCACGCAAAGGATTTACATTGTTTGGACAATTTTGAATTTGTTATGCCCGTTTCAAAATTTTCCAGGTTCAAACTATGGTCAAAAAGGTGGGCATGAAGATATGTGATGGGCCTCGCTAAATATTGCATTGTATCTCTGAAGAAACATCATATTGTGAGTCTAAAAATGATATTTTCAAAAAATCATGAGCATTAGATCATGTACCTGTAGTTCAAACCGGACCCACTTCCTACCGATTTGGCAGACATTTGTCTTTTTCCCCAGAGGTGGACGGAAAGGTTTGAGATATCCCAGTTGAGACATTGTCCATGTAAGGTGGTCTAATATTTTTTAAAAATAGGATGGTATCATTTTTAACCGGTCATTTAGTGGTGCTTCACAAAACACCCCGTTCTTTGCGCTCGGAAAATAGAAAATGGCTTTTTTGTACAACGAAATAAAAACTTCCTCCTGCAATATTGTTCGACATCCCATGATGCACATGCGTGCATAATATGGGCATAATATCAAAAACTATGCCCTGATTCTAGCCATAACATTGGTTATTTGACCCGAAACACAGGAAACCTCGAACATGATAGGTCATTTTATGAAGGTTTTTTTGAGACATAACCAATTTACCAAGTTTCGTATTTTCCCTTGCAACTATGTCACATAATATGACACCACACGAAGGATTTACATTGTTCGGATAGCTTTTGAATTTCTTATGCCCGTTATAAAATTTTCCCATTTCAAACTATAGTCAAAATGACGGGCATGAAAATATGTGATGGGCCTCGATAAAACTTGCATTGGATCTCTGAAAAAACATCATATTGTGAGTCTAAAAGTCATGAGCACTAGATCGTATACCTGTAGTTCAAACCGGACCCACTTCCTACCGATTCAGCAGACATTTTTCTTTTTCACCAGGGGTGGACGGAAAGGTTTGAGATATCCCGGTTGGGACATTGACCATGTAAGGTGGTCTAGTATTTTTTAATAATAGGATGGTACCATTTTGAAACTTTTATTTGGTGGTTTCTTCATAAAACGCCTTGTTTTTTATGTTCAGAAAATAGAAAATGTCTTTTCCATACGACGAAAAGGAAAACTTCCTCCTGCAACCTTGTTCGCCATCCCATGATGCACATGTGTGTACAATATGGGCATAATATCACAAACTATGCCCTGATTCTAGCCATAACATCGGTCATTTGACCAGAAAGCCACTAAACTTCGATTATAATAAGTCATTTTGTGAAGGTTTTTTGAGACACAATCAATTTACCAAGTTTTTTTTCTTGTAACTATGTCACATAATATGACACTACGCAAAGGATTTACATTGTTCGGACAATTTTGAATTTCTTATGCCCGTTTCCAAATTTTCCAGTTTCAAACTATGGTCAAAAAGGTGGGCATGAAGATAAGTGATGGGCCTCGCTAAATATTGCATTGTATCTCTGAAAAACATCATATTGTGAGTCTAAAAATGATATTTTCAAAAAATCATGAGCATTAGATCATGTACCTGTAGTTTAAACCGGACCCACTTCCTACCGATTTGGCAGGCATTTGTCTTTTTCCCTAGAGGTGGACGGAAAGGTTTGAGATATCCCAGTTGAGACATTGTCCATGTAAGGTGGTCTAATATTTTTAAAAATAGGATGGTATCATTTTTAACCGGTCATTTGGTGGTGCTTCACAAAACACCCCGTTCTTTGCGCTCGGAAAATAGAAAATGGCTTTTTTGTACAACGAAAAGAAAACTTCCTCCTGCAATATCGTTCGACATCCCATGATGCACATGCGTGCATAATATGGGCATCATATCACAAACTATGCCCTCATTCTAGCCATAACATTTGTTATTTGACCCGAAACACAGGAAACCTCGAACATGATAGGTCATTTTGTGAAGGTTTTTTGAGACATAACCAATTTACCAAGTTTGGTATTTTCATTGCAACTATGTCACATAATATAACACCACACGAAGGATTTACATTGTTCGGATAGCTTTTGAATTTTTCTTATGTCCGTTTTAAAATTTTCCCATTTTAAACTATAGTCAAAATGACGGGTATGAATATATGTGATGGGCCTCGATAAAACTTGCATTGGATCTCTGAAAAAACATCATATTGTGAGTCTAAAAATCATGAGCACTAGATCATGTACCTGTAGTTCAAACCGGACCCACTTCCTACCGATTCAGCAGACATTTTTCTTTTTCACCAGGGGTGGACGGAAAGGTTTGAGATATCCCGGTTGGGACATTGACCATGTAAGGTGGTCTAATATTTTTTAATAATAGGATGGTACCATTTTGAAACTTTTATTTGGTGGTTTCTTTTTGTGTTCGGAAAATAGAAAATGTCTTTTCCATACGACGAAAAGGTAAACTTCCTCCTGCAACCTTGTTCGCCATCCCATGATGCACATGTGTGTACAATATGGGCATAATATCACAAACTATGCCCTAATTCTAGCCATAACATCGGTCATTTGACCCGAAAGCCACTAAACTTCGATTATAATAGGTCATTTTGTGAAGGTTTTTTTGAGACACAATCAATTTACCAAGTTTGTTTTTTTCTTGCAACTATGTCATATAATATAACACCACGCGAAGGATTTACATTGTTCGAACAATTTTTTAATTTCTTATGCCCATTTCAAACTATGGTCAAAATGGCGGGCATGAAGATATGTAATGGGCCTCGCTAAAACTTGCATTGGATCTCTGAAACATCATATTGTGAGTGTAAAAATTATTTTTTCAAAAAAAATCATGAGCATTAGATCATGTACCTGTAGTTGAAACCGGACCCACTTCCTGGGAATACACCAAACATTTGTCTTTTTCACCGGGGGTGGACAGAAAGGTTTGAGATACCCCGTTTGGGACATTGTCCATGTAAGGAGGTCTAATATTTTTGAAAAATAGGATGGTACCATTTTTAAACTATCATTTGGTGGTTGCTTTACGAAATGCCTCGTTTTTTGCGCTCGGAAAATAGAATATAGTATTTTCGTACGACGAAAAGGAAAATTTCGTCCTGCAACATCGTTAGCCATCCCATGATGCACATGCATGTATAATATGGGGCACAGTATCAAACTATGCCCTAATTCTAGCCATAATATTGGTCATTTGATCCGAAAGACAGAAAACCTCGAACATGATAGGTCATTTTGTGAAGGTTTTTTGAGAAATAATCAATTTAACAAATTTGGTATTTTTCCTTGCAAATATGTCACATAATATGACACCACACGAAGGATTTACATTATTCGGACAGTTTTTGAATTTCTTACACTACTACGAAACCAGCTATAGATAGACAAATCTTCTGTTGTGCATATGTGTGACCATGCGCCACAGATAAACTCCAGTGGCGCATTTCAGACAATGCGCCACAGAAGTCTTAGAGAAACAATGCGCCACAGAAGTTTGGTGGACCCTCCACCGGGATTGGGCTCCCTCACTTTCTGTGGCGCATATGTCCATATGCGCCACAGAAAATGAGGATAGGACCCACCACAGTATTCAGTTGACCAAAGTTTTGTGACGTATACCTATATATGCGCCACAGAAGTTCCAACTTCTTTGGCGTATATATAGATATGCGCCACAGAATAAGGAAAACCAGATCCCACCCCCCCCCCCCCCACCCCATCCCTGTGGAACGCCTTTTAACTTTTGTAAAAAATAAACAAAAATGATAAAAAAATTCAAAAAAATGATTCCTTCGAGATGTAGTTGTATTTTGGGGTATAGTTGTAGGGAAAATTGAAAAAAATGAATTTCAATGTATTTTGCAAAAAAAGATCATGGGACAGTAAAACGTCCATAACTTTTGCATACGATATCGGAAAAAAAAGTTTAATATACCAAAATGATCATCTCGAAATTTCCTACTCAATTTCAGTGCCAAAGACATTGAAGTTTTACAGCTTCCTCAAATTCGAAAAGAGTAAAAAGTTATGGCAGAAAGAAATTTTTTCCTGCAAAAAAATAAAAAAGGGGAGAAACTTCTATGGCGCATTTCTCACATATACGCCACAGAAGTGTTGGGATTCCAATTTTGAATTTCTCTGGTGTCCTCCCCCTCTCTTTTATCGTTCTCTCCTTTACTCCCCTCCTCCACTTCTTCTCTTCCCCCCTTCTTCCTCTCCTTCTATTCCTCCCCTTCTCCTCCTCCTTCTCCATTCTCCGGCCAACTCCTCCTACTCTGGCCATGGCCTCCACCACCTCCGGCGACACCTCCTCCACTGCCTCCTCCTCCTCCTACTACTACTCCTCTTCCACCGATGGCCTTCTTCTCCTCCTACTCCGGTGACCCCTCCTACTCCGGCGACCCCTCCCCTCCTACTCCACCTACATCGGCGGCCTCCTACTCCGGCAACCCTTCCTCCTACTCCTCGTACTCCTCCTACACTAGCGGCCTCCTACTCTAGCGACCCTCCTCCTCCACCCTCCACCCTCCACCCACCACCCACCTCCTACTCTGGCCAGATCTGGTAGTTTTTTAAAAAAAAATTGAAAAGAAAATATGTGGCGCATATTGGCAATATGCGCCACAGAAGTTTGAAGTCCCAAAATGATGCGCCACTGATAGGCCTTTTCCTAGTAGTGTTATGCCCGTTTCAAACTATAGTCGAAACGACGGGCATGAAGATATGTGATTGGCCTCGCTAAAACTTGCATTGGATCTCTGAAGAAACATCATATTGTGAGTCTAAAAATGTTTTTTCAAAAAATCATGCGCATTATATCATGTACTTGTAGTTCAAATTGGACCTAGTTTCTACCGATTCAGCAGATATTTGTCTTTTTCACCAGGGGTGAACAGAAAGGTTTGAGATACACCGGTTAGAACATTGTCCATGTAAGGTGGTCTAATATTTTTGAAAAATAGGATGGTACCATTTTTAAACTTTCATTTGGTGGTTTCTTCACAAAACACCTCGTTTTTGCGCTTGAAAAATAGAAAATGTGTTATACAAAAGTATATGTAATGTTTTTATATTTTCTTCAATAAGAATATGTAATATTTGAGTTTAGTTAGATAGATATTATTTTTCTGCAAATTTTGATATATTATATGTATTTTTCGAAATTAGAATGATTTAGTTATAATTTTTCTAGTATTAAATGACAAAAAGGAAAAATAGCTAAGCCGATGGCTTTGCCTACTACGCCGACGGCTCTTCTATGTCGATGGCTATTTTCTCCTACGCCGACGGTCCATTTTCCGGCCTGCCCGTCTCCTGCCGCTACGCCGATGACCCTGACATTTGACCGTCGGCATAGGAAATGGCCGTCGGCGCCTTAAGTGTTGATGGGACCGGATCTAGGTATTATATCTGTAGGCATAAATATTTTCTTCAATGTACACAGCAGGAGATAAGGCTGTAATTTAAGAGCTAGGGGTGCAGTGTTTACAGCTGTATAGTTTTCAAAAATATTTCAAATCGAACGATCAGATATCACTTTTTAGACACATATACTCTCTCCTCCGTTCCTTAAGACGTCTTGGCAGAATGAACTATTAACATGGGTTTTTCAATGCTTCTACACACTTGATTATATATAGTATAACATCTGGCCATCTTTACACACCTTGGCAAAATAACGATTGCCCGAATGGCAAAGAGGCCTTAGCCCCCACCCTCCTAGGGCGACGGGATTACTGCCCACTCTCCCAGGTGACCAGCCCCCCTCCCCATCTTCTCCCCTCTGCCGCAGCCGGTGCGGGCGGCCGGGCAAAGTCCATGCGGTGCCGGTGGCGGCGGATCTGCCCTTCCCCGCTCGTGAGGCAAGGAGATCGGGGCTCCCTCGGCCTGGCGGCGGTGCACCATGGCGGCACTGAAGCTCGGGTGTCGGGGTCTGGCCCTGGCGGCGACGAGCGGATGTGCGGCGCGACAGCGCCTCCTTTCCTCTCGGTGGCGGGGACGACTCATCAGGCGAGGGCTCTAGTAGGCAAGCTCGGCTTGAAATATGGCGACGACCACAGCGCTCGGCTGGCGGCGGGGTGTGGGGATGCTCGGGGCGCATGGGGCTGACAGCGACGGCGGTTTGGTTGTAGTAGCGCGGTAGCAAAGTGGAGGGGGCCTGATTCGGGCTTGGCCGGCGGGCCGGGCCTGATCTAGGCCTGTTCTAGCCCTATCGGGTACTGCTGTTGTACCCGGACGGCTCTCACCGCGGGTGATGGAAGGAAGTTCCCCTCCCCCAAGCCGCACGTGCCTCGATGCCTTCACGTCTGTGAGCCCTATCCGGTCTTCTCGTCGGCGGCATGACGAAATCCTAGTTCGATTGCCCGTCCGGTGTAATGATATAGTGATAGCGCACACAACGTGGGGTCATATATATACCATGAATTTACTTGTGTGCATGCTCAAAAATTGTGATGCACATTCCAGTTGACCCAAAAATCCGAAACTGTCGTAGAATGCTGGGAAATATGTTCCAACAAGGTTATTAGCGAATAGCAATCCATACCATTTATGGTCAAACACACGAAACCAGTGTTGCCGGAACATGGATTTGGAGGATGGGCTCCATGGAGCCTGTTTTTGAATTTCTTTAAAACCAATATTTTAAAGTTTTGAAAAATCCAAAAAATATCTTAGTACCATAGTACTAAAATTAATTTCCGCAAATGTTACAGCGAACTACTCCGGTGACAAAAGGGGTACACCGGTGACAATTCAAAAGAAAGATCAATGTGGCCATGCATTGATCCCATTCTTGCTTGCTTCTCGGCCGGTCATCATCATCATTTTTGATGGACCGAGCAGGGAACGGCCTATCTCATTCCTTTTAGCTCAAGCAAGTGGTTTCGGTGAAGATAGTCTGACCATCTTCTCTTGGTCTCCTGGCACCGATATTGCTCGGCCTTTTCTCCTAAGACCGACACTGGCCTCTGACTCGGTGCTATCTCGAAGCTTCTTTGCCTGCATCTTTTGCAAGTACTCACGATCACGACGCATCTTGATATGTTTTTCGCACATGGCATAGCCGGGGTTTGCCAGCTCTGGGCAAAACCACCCCTGACCGCTGCTGCGGTTGCACCTTCGGACTTCCTGCAGAACCGGCGGGTCATCTTCCACCTCTAGCACTTCATCAGCTCCTTCCCCCTTCTGCCTTTGGTTACCACACTCTAGATTTTCATCAATACTGCATATCAAAACACAAGGGCGAAACCATTTATACTCCCAGAATAGCGCCTGATAACGGTATAGCGCATAGTAAATAAAAGCATAACATATGCAGAGAAAATATAATCAATTAAAATATCAATAGTTGAGATTAACCTAGACTCTATATATTATCATGATACAATATAGTATCAGCTCAAAATATAAAAATGTAAAAAACACATGCACAAGCATGCTGATGCACTAGAGACCTAAATATGGGTTTTATCGATGTGAATGTTTCCGTGAGATGATGGTATGTACACAGCGCCAACATTATCAGTGCTCAAAAAGCATAATACCTAAAAAGTAGTGAAATAAACATTATATATATATATATATATCCATTTAGGTTTAATCTCAATCACCGTATCCAGATAAGGAATGCAATATAAACTCTGTTTAGAAATGTATATAAACCGCACACATAAGCATGTGGATACACCGGAAGACATAATTGTTTAATCACATTGCCAGGTAGGCGGGTATATATAATTTTTTTCTGCAACTCAATATTCTTTTATATGAAATTTCTGAAAAGTGAGTCACTTAAAAACACATATTATCCTAAGATCGCAAGCTTCCAATTTTTTTTCCGGAAAGGAGCATATATTAATATCACAACATACCAATTACATCCAGCCACTGCAATAACGTATTTCCCTAGCGGCCATATGGATGCACACAACCAAAAAAGAAAGAAGAATTACAAAAAAAAGTCTCGCTAAAGTGACCATTCGTTGAAACAACGGTACTACCACCATGATAGCACCAGAAGTCCAGCTTCTCCAAAAGCGACGCCTCAAAAAAGGAAACAGTGCACAAACACCGCCATCGCCCGATCATATATCTTAGGTTTTCACCTTGAAAAAAGTTCACGCTCTCAAAACAATACATTCAACAATACCATTGCCAGGCACAACCAATTAAGACCAGACCCTGGGTTGTTTTCACCCTGAAAGATAGGCCTGTTAACCTTTTCTGTGCAGTCGCCCCCACTTGCATGCCACTGCTCCAAGTCATGAGTCACCAAGCTAATTCTTCATCACCACCTAGACTCGAACCACAATTTTCAGTCCCCAGATCTTGGTCTCCATGACATTCTCCGTCGGCACCATATAACGAGAAACATGCCCCATGATACTAACAACCAACAGAGCTTCGAAGCGCTCCTTCTGAACCCAAACGGTCAGAGTAAAACATGGGTGCGCAAGACCGAATCCCTCCAATCCGGCAATCTCCAGGCATTATTCGTCCATGGGAGTTCGTCGGCGAAGCCTTCCGGAACTCGCCACTCCGACCAGATCAGATAGGGCAAGCAATAAGTAAATCGTCGTCTTGGGGTGAGAGGAATCCTAAGACCGCCGCCTTTATTCAGCAGACGAGTAGGCCCCCATGCCGCCCATCGTCTCCGTGCAGCACCAACAGAGGAGGAGAGGGCAACAACCGCAGGAGATCGGCATGGCTAGGCCATAGCCTCACCCCCGGCAGCAGCGGCAAGCCTCCATCCCCTCATCGGTCGCCGAAGAACCTCAGGCCCCGGCCAAGACGATCGTGCTGCACCAAGCCCACAGCCAGCGCCGCACCTCCCCCATGTGATCACCACCACAGACCCCTCTCTTGCCCCCTCCCCCCCCCACCCATCTTAGATGGATGGGGCGTCGCCACCGCCGCCGGAGCCGGCAGCAGCGGCGGCTGATGCGGAAAGGGTTGGGGAGGGCTCTTAGGGGAGGATGGAGAGGAAGCGCTCGGAGCAGCTGGAGTCGCCTGGGAGCGGCTCGGGAGAGGGTTGCTCGATGCCAGGATTAGATCGATACCATGTACGGTGCAACTTTATTGCAATATTTAGCTCACATTGTATATCAAGAGAGGTGAGATGAGGAAATTTATAGGTTGGTCCAAATTTAAATAGGAAAATGGGACAAAAGAAACATAGGTGGTGTTTTGGCTTATAGGTGTAGATGCAAAAAATGCACGATAATACAGATCTTAAAATGTCCAAATAACCTTAAAGAAAAATTCGCGTAAGTGTACATCTGAACATTCTATATTGCATATCAAGTTTGGTGTGTGGCTTGTATAAGAAAACAAAAGGTGTCTCTCGAATAGTTATATTGGAGCATAGAAATTATTTTTAGAAAAGCCACAAAAAATGTTTTTTGTGCCAAAACTTTGTGGAGAACATAGAAAGTCTATATGTACATGCGATATTTTTAAAAAAATTGACATCTTGAATTGCGATTTTACAGAATGGGTGTATGTACACCTAGGAGACAAAGTTGATTTCACCATAAGGAACCGGCTTCCCTCGTTCTGCTACTGGTCACCCGAAAAGAGCACAAGCCCGTCTCCGGTGAGATAGCGGTCCCCCTTGCTTCATATTCCCTAGATGTGATTTCTTGCTCTATTATTATGCAAATTGAAGCTCGGTAGCAGTTGATTTAGATTTATCTGATTAGTATGCAATACATTTATACATATTCTGACACTCAGTCAATTTACAACATTTTTCTTTTTTGCCATGCTGTTCAGGGTTTGTTTATGTTAGGAGAACATGTAAACAAGTTTGCCCCAAATTATCGCTGGTATTTCTTGTAGATCCCTGCTTGAGATATATAGTTTCCTGATGTGAATTTACGGTAAACACTTAGTAGCACAATGACCTAACGACCTGGAGAGTGAGAAACAGACAAGGCCAATATTGTTCTCTTTTTCTTGAAAGAACTAAAGGCAAATGGGAGGATCTTTTTCAGGTCATATTAGTTTCAGTTAATAATACTAGCTAATCCTATAGTGGAATTTGTTAATGATTTTTTTTTTCCAATTTGAAACAGCAACAGACAACTTTGGGAGTTGGTTAGCCACCCTTTTCTCATGACATAATATTCGCAACTCGGACAAGATTTCGGTAAGTTGCTGTATCTTTAAGCTCTTAAATTCATGTATGAAATTACCATTTTTGTGTGTTACTGTTTCTGCATATTTGTTCTTTAGTGTGTTATCTTTTTTGCTAAATGACCATTTTTATGTGAATCGCTATTTCTGCATTGTTGTTCTCAAGTGTGTTATCTTTTTACTGAAATAGCCAATCTTTTGAACTGTTATTTCAGTATGGTCATTTTTGTTGAATGGAGAACCGTGATTGGATGTATAGTGGCTAGATATTTGGTGAAGTTCCTCATAATGTATGGCTTGAAGAAACTGTACGATTCCTTCTAATGGTGGTGTCCCTTATGGTTGCTTAAATCTGATGTTTGTCCCTGATCCCATATGCTTGCATTATTTTTATAAACTTGTTGCTCCTGCTACCCAGAGTAATTGAAGTATGAAAATATAATCTACTTGGAGATTTGAACATTCATCCACAACTTCTTCTTTTATATTACTATTTTCATAAATCAACCTTGTAGGTTATCATTTGTGTGTACATATACAAACTAAAATTGCCATTTGCAGGATACATATTCTTCATTGGCTAAAGCAAAGTATCTAGATGATTGGGAAGAACGAGAATTGGATGGTGAGGTGTTATATGAGGAATCAGGTGGCCTTTCCCATGGCCATGTGTCAATAGCCGATGGGGCGGTTAAGAAAGCAACCATTATACCATCTGCTAAAGAAAGGAATGTTAGGGCAAGGTGGCTATTCGGCTCATGGGTGCGTTTGCACCTATTATGAGAAAACATATTTTAAAATATAAAAAAAAAATTGAAAAAATATATCTATATATACATTCGAATATTTTATGTTCGTTCACAAGTTTTCGGGTTGAAAGAACATTCTACGTGTCTCGTGTAGAAAATACAAAAAAAATCCCGTGAATAGTCCTATTCACATGACATATTTTGTATTTTTATAAATAACATATAAAATGTTCTTTCATCCCGAAAACTTGTGAACAAACATAAAATATTCGAATGTATTTGTGAAGGCACACATGGCTCAAACAACATGAGCCTGAAAACTCTTGTATGGTGATAGTTGCAAGATGACTTATTATGCTCCTATTGTAGTAGTGAGTGCTACCTTTTGTTGGTTTGATTATGGCTGCGTGAAACTTCATGTTTTGTTGTTGTTGTAGCCTAATGTTGTGGTAGAGTAGTTTTAAAATGTGGATGTGTCTTTGTATGGAACTAATGCACTATGGATGTGTCTTACTGGGAGATAGAGAAATCGTGCACGTGTCTGAGTATAAGGTGGTTAACATCTGTGTAGATGTGGACGCGAACGCCGTAGCCACGATGTTTAGATTGAGCAATGTACCTAGCCTAATCCAAACTATGTAACAAAATACACACTTAATAATTTGAAAAACAGGTAGGTTCGCACATATCTACCTGTCCTTTTGGGCCTTTAACGCCACGATGGTCTCCAAATCTAGCTTCTCCAGGTCCGGTGGTGTCACCTAAATTAACCAAGAAAAACTTAGAACCCGTACGTCCAAATCAAAAGACCAATTAACCAGGAAATCCCTCCATCTTGGAAACTCACCACGTGACGCTGCTACTTCGGCGGATATGTGTACCTCAACACGTGACGCTGCTACTTCGGGACCGGCGGCGGCTTCCATCAGCTTTAGCAGCGCCGCCGCTGCTACTTCTTCTTCGACAGTCTGTGCAGGAGTCGCTGGGACAGCGGGGTTGGTCGGGTATCTGTTTTGGACTATGGGACCGGATCTAGGTAATATATCTGGAGGCGTAAATAAATATTTTCTTCAATATACACAGCACAAGATAAGGCTGTCGTAACTTGTAATTAAAGAGTGTGGCAGCGTTTACACAGCTGTAGAGTTTTCAAAAATATTTCAAATCGAACAATCAGATTTTTTTTTTGAAAAAAGATATATTAATATCACACAAATACCAATTATACTCAGCCTCTGCAACAATGCATGCCCTACTGGGAATACAGATACACATAGCCGAAAAAAGGAAGAAAAATTAAAAAAAAGAAAAGTCCTGCTACAGTAATCTGATCCTTAGCGGCAGCGACACTACCACCACAAAAAACAACACAAGCAGTCTAACCCCTCCAAAAGCGACGCCTTCGAGAAGGAAACAATGCACAAGCATTGTCATCGCCCGATCAAAGATCTTAGGTTTTCACCCTGAAGAAAGTCTTCACTCTCAAAACAATGTCTTCTGTAAGACCATTGTCAGGCACAACCAATGAAGGCCCGACCTTGGGTTTTCACCCTGCAAGGTAAGACTGTGAACTCCTCCTGTGATGTCGCCCCCTCTAACAGACGCTGCTGCGAGCTACAGATAACCAAGTCAGATCCTCATGGCCATAAAGACTCAATCCACCATAGCTCACCCAGATGTCTCTAGCTTCATAATATTCTCCGCATCTGACTTCACCATATGTATCGTCATAGACATGTCACATAATGGTAACAGGTAGCAGAGCTTCACCATGCTCCGAGTGAAACCAAATGACCAGCAAAAAAATACAGGTGCGTATGACCGAATTCCTTCCGATCCAGCAAGCTCCAGGCATATGCGCCCATGAGAGTTCACCGGCGGAGCCTTCCGGAACCAGCCACTCCGGCAAAATCAATGTTGACACGCATCAAGTAGATCTTCGTCTTGGTGTGAGAGGAATCCAAGGACCACCCCCTTTATTCAAACCGGGCCGACAGCCCCCTCGCCACCCGCCGGCAACCTGCAAGATCCGCCGCACCAAACCCTACCAGCAGCCTTGCGACTAGGCTAGAACCGAGAGAGATGGTAGTAGAGCAGGGTCGACCCCTACCGGATCCGGCCCTACCAGCATCGAAGAGGTTCGGGAAGGCGACGCCGGAGCACCAGATCTCAAGATCTAGGGTTTCTAGCACCAACCGGCTTGGCCCTAGACTTCCACCGCCGGTCATGGCGCCGTCTGAAAGGACCTCCGCCACCACCCCAACCAGGGACGGTGCCCTGGTTGCCTGCAGTCATCGATCCAACCACATCTGCCCCAGCAGCCATGGCGGCTAACTCCGGCCTCCATCCACCCCGGACCACCTTCAGCGTCCGAGCCCGCCGCCATCGCGGCGGCGGCACTAGGAGCAGCGGCGGCGGGGGAGCTTTGGCGACGGCGCCCCCGGTGTCGCCCTGGGGTGCGGCACACGGGGGGGAGGGGGTCACGGGGGGTGTTCGTTCCTACTTTTTTTAGACACATACTCCCTCCTCCATTCCTGAAGACGTCTTGGCAGAATGAACTATTAACATGGGGTTTTCGATGCTTCTACACTTGAGTAGTATAACATCGAGCAGTTCTGGCAAAATATCGATTTCCCTTCCTGGATGTGTAATGATATAGTGAGAGCACACACACAGGAGGGGTCATATATACCATGAATTTACTTGTGTGCATGCTCAAGAATTGTGATGCACATACTACTTGACCCAAAAATCCAAACTGTCGTAGAATGTCCGGCAATATTTTCCGACAAGGTTATTTGCGAATAGCGATCGATACCATTGATGGTGAAGCACAAAGAAACAACCAGTGTTGCCGGAACATGGATTTGGAGGACGGGCTGTTTTTGAATTACTTTGAAATCGATATTTCAAAGTTTCAAAAATTCCAAAATAATATCCTAGACGTTGACAATGACTTATTATACATCTCTGAAAATTTTCAGTGTGAAATAGTTTGTGTCCCGGCCTACACAAAAATGATAAATTATGACAAATTTGAAGATTTTGAATTTTGTATTGTTCCCGCCTCATATCTAGAAGTTCGTCATTTTTATACAGCCCAAAATACAGAATATTTCACATTGGGTTTTTGCAAGTAGGTAAAAGTCATCATTATCTACATCTAAGATTTCCTTCCTTGAATTTTTTGAAACTTAAAAATGTTGATTTTTTAAAAAAAATCATAAAGTGAGCTCCATGGAGGCCATCCTCCAAATTGACCTACCCTCAATGTTGCATCATATATTTTCTCTCTAGCTATATGTCGAGAGCTTCCTAGGATGTTAAGACCATAAAGTATCGCCAATGAAGTTCCTGTTGTGCTCATATACATAAGAGTTTAGAATTGCTATCTATCCAGAGTCACGAAGGTACATATAACCTCATCGCATCCGCAACACCAGGACCGCCGCCTCCCAACAATTCTGTATACACATGGGAACCATGAGTATAAATGATGTTGCCCTAACTATGATGCGGAAGGCCTCACTATGGAAAGATAGTAGTGAAGTATTTCTGATACTATCGTATGTGGGGAGTGGAGGGGGTTCTGACCAAAAATATCGCTTCTGACAGTGGAATGGATTGATGTGACCATCATTTATGTTGAATTTCATAATAATGGCAATGATGGCATCTTAATTTTTCTTATGGCGAGAGTCTTTTGAATAGAATTGTAGATGAAGTAATGATGATGACTATATTATCACTACCGGTTACAAGTCTTAGCTTGAGTCGGTTGGGATTGAATAAGAGATTTTTTCTGGTCAGAATAATATGTCCAGTAGAACTCTTGATAATATCGGCAGAATCATGATTGAGAGGTAACTAATACAAATCCATTGAAACCTTTTATGTATTTTCACATATTTTAGTGCCATTATTTGAAGTATATTCTAAAATAAGTCTTTTTAAATATTAAAGTATGAACATATCGAATAAATTAAGAGGGTGCAGTGCAATAGAGAAAAGTATTTATGGAAGTTCACATTGTTTGAGACCAGGGTGCTTTCCAACATTGATTTAATAGCATTCCCTTTTTTTTCTTGTGCAAAGAATTGAAAATATATATATATGTCCAGTTGGAGCCGTGTATGTTTCATTTTTCCCTTTGTTATCTGTTTAGATTTTCTTATGGATGCATTTTAAAATTACTTTTATATTAATGATTTCCACTATAATCATATACATAATAAGGGTCAACATTTTGCATTCTAAATAATTTATCCATGTCTAAAGATGGTTTATATTCAAAGGGGTGGGCATGAAGAACAAATGCATGTGTAATATAAACATAATTAAGTAATACATTCGTTACACTACACAAGATCTCTGATTTGCATGTACGATCTCTCAATTAATGAATCACATCTATTAGATTTGTTAAATATACAAATGGATTACAATCGATAGATCTTCGTAATTGTTTTACTTGTTTTGCTCTATTTTTTCTAGTCGTAGAAGTATACCCGCCATGTTGTGGGCTAGAGTTCTTCTCATTGGCGTTATAAAGAGACACAATGCACGTGACATCCATTTGAATCTTAATCTGGTGCGTACAAGCATGTAAAATTATGTATATATGGATATCAAAGTAATGCAGCTAGATCAGCAATTGTTCATATCAATAAATCTGCACTCACGGGCCACAACCATGTTAAAGTAACAAGGATAACATGTACAAATGTAATGACATAATCCAACATGCACAATCTATTGTCTATCTCCATAATTTATCATCTCAAAGAACCCTCCCATACTTCGCCCTCCTCTGGCGACACGAGGGAAACCATAGTTGTCGGCAGCCCAGGAGGCCTTCTCCGTCCCTCCCTCACATCGCTGCCGTAAGAGGGTTTAAGACCCCACCTTTATAAGGTAAAGGTCCCTGTGATTGTAATGCTAGTCCCTAGATCAAATGCTAGCATCCATAGTTTAAGATGAAGTACACAGATACATAGGTCTTTATTACATCGTCATTCCAAAGTTAAACATAGTCTTTTACAACTCCATAGGCTAGTACAAGAGTTCAACATAGTAAATAAAAGTAAAGTCTTCATCTTCATGTGCCATAGGCAAGCCTGTTGAGTGTAGACTCATAACCCTAATCCTTATCGGAATAACCTGCAACATCATAAGTTACAGACACAGTGGGTCAATACATTTGGAATTGTATTGGCAAGTGATACCATAGTAGAATAGTAGTATCTAACATCTATATGAATTTGGCTAAGTGTAGCTTAGGCTTGCTTTGCTCAAAATACGTTTTTCCTATCAGTTGAAATCACTAAGTTTTTTGTTTGACAAAAACTCCAAGGAACCACTAATAGACATTGGTGAACCTTTACCCTTGTTTAACCACAAGTTTTAACTTAGAAATTGGGATGAGGAGATCCTTGATAGCTTCAATTTCTTGATGCTCAAATTATCCGTTGTCGGGGACACGATTAAGTACTTAGGTTTTTCCTTCTCGAGAGGTGGTGCACTTTCCCCACAAGACTCGACATGCATCGAGACGAGATCTTTCAGAAGCCCTACCTTAGACCAAATGGACGCGTTCCAACCTATCACCCTACCACCACCTGTTCATCTGGCTAAGTTATTGCAACCTATATGATCAAGGCAGAGCCCATATGCCATGTGGTTACACTAGAAGCTTCTAAACACTAAGTATCTCAAATCCCTTTGTCCCTGGGTGGCTTTCCACAAGTGTGATACACAAGGTAGACCATAGACATGGGCCTTGTGTAACCACTCAACATAACCTAATCATACCATTCCACCCAGGTGATTCATTCACTTAGTTGTTTTATTAAGCAAAAACATAAGTCAAAGACTTAGCAAAATTACTATAGCAAGTATATAATCCACCCTTGTTTGCTACTAGCTAGACTAAGCATGACAACATATCAAGTATCTCAACTTAGAGAAAATTCTACCAAGACTACAACTACTAGGATTTCCCAAGGCATAGCATAGTTTTTACTTAGCAAAATTTCATGCAAGTCCTATTCAAAATATCACTAGTACATAGTCAAAATAATAGGACAAATACATGTAGCAACCACTTGCCTTGGTAGTTGGGGGAGTAGCAACAATCTTCACAATCACAATCACCACTATCACCAAAATATACACTTAAATGATAGCACCAAATTTACATTCAAATAATCAAGCAAAAATATATGAATGCATGCAAATGCAATGAAATGAATTTATACACTAAACTAATCAAACCAAATAGTACTGATAACAAAACCATCTAATTAAAGTCTAAATAAACTTGAATTTTCTTTAAAATCATTTTCTAAATAATTTATATAGCCAAAATAAGCCTATACTTGATTCTGCAAATAAACCTAATTTTACAGAAGTAAAATACAAATTCAATCCCACAGTAGTGTAGGGCTCATTTTTATGAATCCAATGATATCTTATTTGTATTTTTTGGATAAACAGAACAAAAGTTATGAATTTTACAAGTTTGAATCTCTAATAGATACAAAATCAGATTTTAAAACAAAATTACAGACACGTGGCTGTGGCTGAATGGTCCATACCGTTTTGTGTGGATCGATCAACTAGAGCCATAGGATTTAAGTGACAATGTGCGATCCATATCTGAGCGTACCCCTTCGTTAAGTGATCTAATCTGCACCCTACGATTCAGATCTAATGGTGCCAACGCGTGTTTCCAAAGTCTGGCGGCGCTACTGTGTGCTGGCGGCGGTGGTCCGGCGAATACATAGGGGGCTAGGGGTGGTGTAGTAGCTTATAGGCGTCGCAAGGCCGCGAGGAAGCTCAACGTGTCGCTGGCCTGGGCGGGGGTGCGCTGTAGTGGTCGCTGGGGCTCGTCAGAGTTGCTGGCAGCGTCAGGTGGCGACGAAGGCGAGGACTAGGGTCTCCCTAGCACAAACCAGGGCATCAGTGTGTGCAAAAGGGTCATGCAAACGGGATGGTTTGAACCAGAAGCCAAGGGGCGGTCGATTCGTACCGCTATTGCTCGCCGGAGTTGATGGCGGCGTCGGGCGCTTGCACTGCTTGATGGAGGCGACGACCTGGGCCATGAGCAGAGCAAATAAAGGTATGAGAAGAAGCGCACGAGCAAGGGGATCACAACAGTAGGAAACAGAGGGCACGGGGCGGACGGAGCTCGCCGGATTACCTCGTCGGATTTGTCGGGCAGCGAGGTTGCGATTCAAAATACGGGCAGCCTGGTGGCAAAAAGGGGGTGGCCAATGAGGGGAAATGCTCACGGTGGGGAGGGGTTTAAGTAGGCAGAGGCACGGCGAGAATCACTCGTTGTATCAATGGAAATTAAGCCGCGCCATCAACGGCAGCGAACGACAGCGGCGACGTGGTCCGACGCGGGATTTGGGGAAGAAGGGGGTGAGCTGGCGCGGGGCCACTGGGCAGTGTCAGCGGGGTAGGGTGAGTGCGGTGAGAGAGGGGGAAGAGGGGGAAACGGCCGGGTGGGCTCGTGGGCTATTTCTGGCACTGGGCCGATTAGGTAGCGCTGACCCTTTTCTAATTTTTTCTATTTTTCTTTTTCTATTTGATTTTCCAGGAATCATTTTCAAACCTAAATCAAATGAGTTTGAATTTCAAACCTTCTCTAAAATTTTATACAATGAACATAGCACTTATTTGTGTATAAAACACTACTGTCCAAACAAATAAGCTTTGATCCTTTGATAAATAAAATAAAACCATGCCTTATTTATATATAGATAATAGGCATAAAAATGGTTTTATTTAGAGTTTTGATTTGAATTTTTTTGTGCAAGTCAAGAATGCTATGAATGCATGAATGAAATACAAGCTTTTGTAATTCATGAATTTTGGGATGTTACAGAGGGAATTCCGGCGAAGACGCTCGATCCCAGACGGTGGAGGCAGGGCGGTTTCCTCTCGTGGCCATCCGTCATGGAGGCCATGGCATGAAAGGATGTTGCAGGAGACACGGGGCTACAGGCGAGCGAGGCTTTGCCTATGGGCCAGGCGTTCCGGAGTTGTCGGCTTCTGAGGCTTCATGTGAAGGTGAAGCGGCATCTCTCCCAGCATGGATGCAGAGGCATGGTGATGTCCAGGACCGATCCGGGCCTAGGGATGGCCGATGTAATGACGTGATGCTGGTCTGTTAGAGAAGGAGGAAGAGGTGTTGTGGTACAATATATATATATATATATATATGGGTGTGGTAGGTTGCGGTGATGTTGTCTTGATGAGTGTGTAGATGACGAGGTTGAGGACCATCTCATGGAGGCTGCCGGATGCAGCAGCTGCACGTGGGGAGGTAGGGTGCCGGTGTGGCAGGAGGTGTGACATCCCTCATTGCTCTTATCCATGCCATGGCTGCGTGCGATCTACAGCGAGGAAGCCGAGGCGATAGTCCCAGATCGATGGTTTTCTTGGGTTGCGGTGGTGTGGTTGTCGTGGCTTGAGGTCTCACGACCCTCATTGCCTGCAGAGGAGCTCAGTGGTGATGGCAGGGCCATGCTACCATTCTTGTTTCTCCTCTCACTTTAGAGTCGGATTAATCTTTGGTCGGTGCCTATGACGGCATAGCCTTAGGGCGTTGTTCTCCTTCTTGTTGGTGTCATTACATAGTTCTTGATCCTGACAAGCATGTGTTGTCTTATGATCTCTGGGTGAAAAACTAAGCTCCACCAGGAGAGGGAAGCGGCGGACGCATTTCTACCTCGTTGGAGACATCGCCTTGGAGTTTTATGAGCCATCGGTGCGGCTGGTTTGTGGCAATTGGGAAGTGTAGTTATGTGGTCTAGGGAGGAGGATCCCATGGCAACGACCCTGGACCGTGGTTGGTTGTTGCGACTACGGCATGGAACCTCTATGCATCGACGGTCCTATAGGGCTTGGCTAGGGCCTAACATGTGTCGATAGCGAGGACGTTGACCTGCGGAGTTCTTCCTGGTTGTTGTGTCTGGGTGGTGGTCGTGGAGCCGGAGGTGTTTCTTGCGTTTGGTAGGCTACCGTGGTGTGAATAACAAGTCTGCTCGGTTGTGCAGTTTTTAGTTTAGTTTCCCTCATCAAAAGGGAAATGTATGATCTTTGGGCTCAGTTTTCCTTATAAACTAGGTCAACTCCATTCTATCTATACAGACTAAAGGAACACTCTGCCCCTTTTCGAGAGGTTTCTTGAAAAAAAATATCATCTCTGAAAAATTAAGAGGATGTTTCATTGCAATTATACTATATATTCTTATTTCTGTCTCAATCTTGTGAATTAGATAATTCAGTAAATTATTATGGTGGTATGATTACACTTCTAATTAAGCAGTTTGATGACTGACTAGGGAGAAATTTCGTTGCGGGATCCGTTGATTTGAAAGATGTCATGTATGGAAGAACCCAAGAAAAATTGAAGTGTATCGGTTAAACAAGATGCTAACATGCAGCATAGTCACATTACCTGGTACGAAAATACACGATGAAATACAATGTATAACCAATGGAATCGAAGGGTGGAAGATGTGGGGAGTGAGTTAAGGAAAACAAATCAAATATGAGAATGAATTACAAAAACTGTATCACTAAATTTTATAATGGAAATTGTTTATAGATTTAATTTTTTGAATTTATTTATAGAAAAGTTCATTTTTACATATTGGAGATGTATACTTATCTAACATGTAACATATTTTAGAATGAATGGAGGTCGACGAATATTTCATAACCGAGGGAGTAAACATAGGAAAAAATCAATTAGACTAAGTTACTATGAAAATTCTCACTATATTTTTTTTTACCGGTCAACACAATTACTTTATTCACTTTACGATTTTTTATTGTATAAAAAATTCTTTGAACATTATATAAGGACTAGAGAAAATTATCATAAAATTTTCTATGTTTTAATTGTTGTTTTTTGTCCATTTAAATGTCATGTTCGTATGTGTTGATAGAAAACCATAATTATCATTTGAAAGCACATAGGAATAGAGAATTGGTGTAGAAAATATCATGGCAAAACAAATTATTCAGCCAGGTGACCACAACATATTGTTCTTTACAAACATCTAGGTCTCATGTACCTTATAATCAATATATGTGAACTGATATATAGATGTAATTGTGCATCACCTCCTCTAACAATTTGGCTAATGTACTTTATTATAACGGACCATGACCAACAGATCTTAGTAACTATACCTAAAGTTACCGGACATGAAATTATTATTTAGGCACTAATATATAGGTTTTGTTAAGTCTAAATTGAGAGGAAAGCGAGAAGTGTAAATTGAGTTTCACGTCACACTAAAGTAACATAAAAACAACTCCATCCTAGATTACAATATAAATTAATTAGATCTTGTTGCCTAAAATTACATGCAAAAAAGGAATATATCGGGCGCATATGTTCGTTTTTTTCATAGCCAAAATAGTAACCTATTTGTCCTTTTCAAACTCAGGCTATTGGGTGCCCGACTTTTGAAACTTCAAAAACATGAATTCAAAAGTTTTTAAAAAATACCTTCATGTAGCCAACTATGTAATTATTAGTGTGTAAATTTTTAGCTCAAAACACTTAGTCTTTTAGACTCACAAAAAAATATGAAAATCGAGTTTTTGTCGTCGGCAAACAGTGTTAAACAGTTCACTAAAGGGAAGATTTCATTGTTTTGTGCGATTTTGTTATTTTTCAGATCCCAAAATATTAAAAAAATGATCTAAAAATATAAAAACTGATAGAACACATGGTTAGCTACATCCAGGTATTAATTTCTGAATTTTTTGAAACACTGAATTCAATTTTTTTAAGTTTGCAAAAAATAAATTATAGAGGCTGGAGCCCGGGAGCCATATCACCTCTGTCCATTAGTTATTATCCTGTATACTAAACATGTTTTCTGACACAAAATATAAATATTTATAGTAGTATTTAGAGTGACTCTATAACAGTGTTGATCCTATAAATATTTTATTAGATATTTTTAGATGCTACCATTGTATTTGCCAGGGTTCGTCACCACATGCTCGTTATCGAAAAAATGATTTTTCTTAAAAACTGTTTTCTATGTATTGGCATGGGACATCCGAGCTACAACCGTGTGCAATATGAGCCTTAGGTAAGTGATAGAAAGTGGCAGCGAGACAGCCGTGTCTAATGTGGGTTCATTGCTTGTTTCTGCACTAGTAGGTGTTGAAGGGACCAATGACAGCAGCCGCGTCTCCGAAGGTGAGCACGTCGTTGTTTTGACCATGATATTGTTTGGTCGGTCATTAGCCTCCCTCATTCTTGTGCTACCGTGGTGGAGCTCAAGGCTGCCCGTGGCAGGCATGTGCGAGTGGTATTTCTAGGTGGAATTAAAATGTTGATCTGCTAGATTCAATTACCAAGATCTAAGGATCATGATAAGTTAATGCACAATTATGATGACATGCCGGCTATAACTTGTTTAGATATACTATTTATAAAGATGAAACGGTTATGATCTGGTTAGATGATGATGATGATCTAACATGAGTCGTAAAAAATCCACAAAATTAATCATCAGATTTTTACTTTTGTGAAAATATCTAATCCGATGTGATTCCATCGATCAAGCAGAAATAACATCAAACAACAAGGAATAGCACAGATGAATAACATGCATGGTGAGCAGCAACGTCACGATGTACTAGTGGCTAGTTCATAGAAAATAATAACACAAAACAGGGGCATTCCGCCACATCTTAAAGTGAGAGTTTATATCCTCTCAAACTTCTGAACTCCAAATATCAATCAAAGTGTCGATCTCATTCTTATTGGATGTCGATGGTGATGGATTAAGCATCTGGCACAGATGGATCATTGGCCTCAGACCCGCTAGTGCCACCTTGAAGCTTCTTCAACTGAAATCTTTGGTAAGCTTCACGGCCACGGATGATGTGTCCCAAGCATGTGGCAAATCCCAGCTCTGCGAGCTCGGGACAGATCCAGCCACGGCCATTGTTGCGGTTGCACCCCCCGTACTTCCTCCGTGATCACCACCGTTGGGTAATCATGTCCCTCTACTTCTTCCTCCTCTTGCCCATCATCATCATCATCGTCGTCGTCATCTCCTTTCTGCTCCGGCGCTGCATTTTTTTCCTCTTTGTCCATTGCTTCATCAGCACTATTATATTAAGCACACAGTGCACAACCGATTTAGAACCCGAAGAAATATTTGTTTTCCAATGCAAAAAAATCACACCAAAAGTATATCCCAAAGAAAGTATAAAAACACAAATCAAGATATATATATATATATATATTTCATCATTATGCCAGAGCAATATATATAGTTTCAGTTCAAAGTACAGAAATATGCAGCACAAGCACATGTTGTTGATGTCTTCACGGCAGAACCGACGATAGCAACAACTATACGCACACAAACTGTTAACGAGTTTCTATTACTAGGCAAACCCAGTAATTTATATTTCAAATCGATGATCCTTTTCAGTATAAAATTGATGATCCTGTGTGTTGACCCAATCTCCATTAATTTTTAATTAGACGGCAACAGAAGGCAAACACTTTGGCGCCAAAATTTTGCCGTGTATATGTTTGTAGACACTCGGCAAACCATACGCCGTCAGTTGCGCCGGCGGTTGCAGGCAGGAAAGGACGTGCGACACATCGCTTTGCCGTGTATCCCATTTTACCGAGTGTTTTTTCTTTTTACCGTGTATGTCTGTTTTTGCCGAGTGTTTTTCTATAGGACACTCGGCAAAGGAGCAACTTTGCCGTGAATGGTCTGTTTGCCAGGTGTCGACCTTGTGATACACAGTAAAGAGCTGTTTGCCGAGTATCCGAATTATAAACACTCGGTAAAAACAAAAACACCCAGCAGAATCTCGTTTTCCCGTAGTGTAAGGGCCTAAAATGTGTTGCAGCAGCACGGTGTTTGCAACCATCCATGAAATAACAGTTAGTGAACTATGCACAGAAAAGTATTCACAATGTTTTCAATCGTAATAATAAACCCATGTCTCATAAGCGAGATAACATAATATAATAAATAATTTCTGGGTGCAAAGATATAAAAGCCACAAGCCCATACAAGCGTGCCGAAACGCCAAGTATTCACTAGATTACCGGCCAACACCTGACATGTTTCTGACCATCGACAGAAATACGGGTGCCAAGTACTAAATCTACTAACGTACTAGCATAGTACAAGGAATATATCAACAGTCGATCATCAATCATGCAAGAAATAGATCCATGTAGAAAGCAATTAGGACGCACGCCCGATCTATCAACTGCATGCCATCTTTTCTTTTTGTATGTGGTTAGCAGACGTTTACCTGAACTCCTCTATCAGTCTAGAGTTCACCACCACAGTCGTGTCCAAAGCCTCCTTCCGCGTCCATGTTCACCTGGCAAGACACGACGCCCATGCAAAGTGAAACCCCAAGTCGGAAGATCGAACAAAAAAATGGATGGATCTGGAGTTTCTTGCACCACGGAAAAGAAAAGAACAGAGGTGCGTGTGGGTGTGTACCTTGGGCGTGGGCTTCCCTTCGGGACCATCGGCTTCCTTCAGCAGAAGGAGCGACGCAGCCACTTCGTCTTCAGCGGGCTGTGTAGACGAGGGTTTGTCTTGCTTGGTGGCCGGCGGCGTGGGAGGGTAGGGCGGGTCCATTTCCGTTCGCTCGTTGCGGTGGTGCGATGAGAAGCGACAAGAGAAAGAACGAGAGGGGGGAGAGGTGTAGTGCATGGGACGCCTCCTAAAAGGTGGGTGTTTATACGGGGTGCTGACAGGCTGGGAGAAGATTGCCTCCTATGGGGTAGGTATATACGGGGGTGGTGACAGTTTGAGAAAGTGAGTTGGCTGCGTATAGGCAGGCGTCCAGCAATTTATCGGCCATGTCATAAATTGTGGATTGGCTTGCATTTCTTGCCAAACTCGCAACGCAATTCAAACTTGGGGTCACTTTTTAGACAAGTACCCACCAAAGGATAAGAAAATTAACATGGAAATTTCTTGATGGCTTATAGAAGGCCCAACAATTTGCATTTCAGTAGTGCCACTACTAGAGTATACTAGGGCACTCGAGGGTTCTCAAAAAAAAATTAGGACACTCGAGGAAATCCCACCCCAATGTCGCCCTCCTCTGGCGACACGTGGGGGGGCCCTACCCGCCGCCGTTGTTGGAATTATGCCCTAGAGGCAATAATAAAGATGTTATTATTATAATTCTTGTTCATAATAAAGTTTATATTCTATGCTAGAATTGTATTAAGTGGAAACTATGATACTTGTGTGGTTTATGAACAACACTGTGTCCCTAGTATGCCTCTATGGACTAGCTCATTGATTAATGCTGGTTAAGGTTTCCTAACCATAGACATGAGTTGCGATTAATAATGAGATCATGTCATTAGGAGAATGATATGATGGACATACCCGAATCAAGCAAAGCAATTAGATCGTGTCATCGTGTTCATCTTTGCAAAGCTTTTTCTTATGTCAAAT
The DNA here is from genome assembly GCA_916181665.1 of Avena sativa. NCBI lineage: Eukaryota > Viridiplantae > Streptophyta > Magnoliopsida > Poales > Poaceae > Avena > Avena sativa. The sequence continues at coordinate 384,324,775 of OV702297.1, read as the reverse complement.
ATTGTATTCCTTAGACCATGAGATAATGCAACTCCCTGGTATCGGAAGAAAGCTTTGAGGTCATCAAACGTCATCCTATGAGAGGGTGATCATAAAGGTGTCTCTTAGGTGATCGGAAAGTACTTGTTGGGTTGTATGTATCGAGATGGGATTTGTCCCTCCCGAGTCGGAGAGATATACATCGGGCCCACTCGGTAATCGATATCAACACCGCTTGCAAGCACGTGGTTAAGGAGTTAATCACAAAGTGATATCGGATTACGGAACGAGTAAAGTACTTGCTGTGAACGAGATTGAACTAGGTATGCCGATACCAATGATTGAATCTCGGGCAAGTAAAATATCGTGTGACGAAGGGAATATATATATGGGATTAATTGAATCCTGGCATCATGGTTCATCCGATATGATCATCGATGAATATGTGGGAGTCAATATGGATTTCCAGATCCCGCTGTTGATTACTGATAGAAGATCATGTCTGCATATTCTCGAACTCGTAGGGTCACACACTTAACGTGTCTCGACGCTAGCATAGAATGGATAATTGGTTTATGAGTTTTTGTTCGGAGTCTCGGATGAGATCCAGGACATCACGAGAGGTTCCGAAATGGTCCGGAGAATAATATTCATATAAAGGAAAACAATTTTTGGATTTCGGAATTGTTTCGGAATGTTTGGTATTGTACCGGAAGGTTCTAGAAGCTTCCGGAGTGGGACCAACGTGGCCCCACTTGTTGGAGGGGTGTGTGGTCCTACGAGGGAGTGCCCTGGCCGCATTGGGCCAGGGGCACAAGGCCCCATAGGCCCAGTCGGCCAAATCCCTAGGGGAAACCCTAGGGGACCTTCTAGAAGGGGGGGAAGACTTGCCCCCCACTCCACCCTTAGGGCCGCCGCCCTAGGGCTTGGAGGAGGGGGCAAGGGGGCTGGCCAGCCCCCTATATAAGGTGGGAAGGGGGCGCACCCTCCCCTCACCCCAAAAACCCTAGCTGCCAGCTGCTGCCCTACCTCTCTCTCTCTCTCTCCCGACTGCGCGTAGGCGAAGCCCTGCCGCAGAAACTCTCCACCATTGCACCACGTCGTCCTGCTGTAGATCCAATCTATCTCTCCACCCCACTTGCTGGACCGAGGAAGGAGGAGACGTCGCGGTGCCGTACATGTGCATCTCTCGGAGGTGTCGCCACTTGCGGCGTTGGATCGGATCGGATCGCGAGGAGGAGAAGGCTAGTTCGACTACATCACCCACGTTCTGTTGAACGTTTCCGCTGTGCGATTTCTTCAAGGGTATGAAGATCTCATCTATCCCTCTCGTTGATTGCATCTCCTAGATTAGATCTTGCCTTTCCCGTTCGCATCCGTAGAATTGTTTTGATTTACTATGCTACGAAACCCTTCAGTGGTATCAGAGCTAGATCTATGCGTAGATGTGTTTCACGAGTAGAACGCAACATGCTTGTTGCGGGCATTGATGTTTTCTGTTGCAAGCCTCTTGTTGTGTACTTCTTATGACGTGGGATAGTGAGATCGAAGCGGTTCAGGCCAACTTTACGCGACCTCGTTCGCGAGACCGGTTCCACACTTGATGTGTGGCTTGTTCCACACATGCGGCTGGTGGATGCCAGTTTCTCTCACTATAGTTGTCATGGGATTTACACCGGATGTTGGCAACCATAATATCACCGTTGTGGCTTTTCGTAGGTAAGAATCGTTCTTATCTTGTTACTCCCATAAGTCACGTAAAACATGCAACAACAAAGTAGAGGCGTCTAACTTGTTTTTGCAGGGAGTGTTTCTATGATATGGTATGGCCCAAGATATGATGTGTATGTTGTATGCAATGATCATGTTTTATAATATTTCACGACTTGCATGTCGATGAGTACACAACCGGCAGGATCCATATGGTTGTCTTTTTAATTGTGTATGACCTGTGTGTCAACTTCTTATACGCCATGTAATAGCTTTACTTTATTGCTAAGTAGTTAGCAATAGTTGTAGCTGCTATTCGTGGTGGAGGCAATCATGGTGGAGTGATGGAGATCATGCTGGCACGCACAAGATGGAGATCATTGCGCGGAGATTGGCTATACCATGTCACATAAAAATTATATGCATATGATGTTTATCATTTTATGTATCTTATTATGCTTAGATCACGACGGTAGCATTATAAGATGATTCCTCACTTAAAGATCAAGATAAAATTGTGTTCTCCCCATGTATGCACCGTTGCGAAAGTTCGTCGTGTTCAAGCACCACGTGATGATCGGGTGCTATAAACTCTACGTTCACATACAACGGGTGCAAGCCAGTTTTGCACACGCGGAAATACTTGGGTTTGACTTGACGAGCCTAGCATGTACAGACATGGCCTCGGAACACACGAACCGAAAGGTTAAGCATGAGTCATATGAATGATATTATCGACACTTTGTTGTCCACCATTGAAACCACATCTCTTCTCGTGAAGATCGTATTAGGTGTGGTGAATTTGGATCATGTTCACTAAATAATTTGAGGGATGTTGAATTTAGTGGGAGTTCATCTAGTAATTTTATTAAGTTGAACTAGTTATCATGAACATAGTCTAAATTGTACTTGCAAATTTTGTAGATCAAATGGCTAAGTCCAACTTCAACTTCAACGTTTTTGCTGAGAAAGAAAAGCTTAAGTACAATGGGTCTAACTTCACCAACTGGTTCCGCAATCTTAGAATCATTCTCGCCGGCGGACAAAAGGACTATGTACTTGAGAAAGCGCTAGGTGACGCCCCTGCTATAGATGCACCGGCTGATGAAAAAGTTGTTTATCAGTCGCGCAAAGATGATTATGGTGTGATTAAGAGCACCATGTTTTTGCTATGGAATCGGACCTTCAAAATTGTTTTGAGGAGTTCGCCGGGCCCTTTGAGATTATTGAGGAACTGAAAGCCATGTTTCAGACTCAGGCCCGTTCTGAGAGATATGAGATCTCTAAGAAATTCTTTAACTGCAAGATGGAGGAAGGGAGTTCCGTTAGTGAGCACGCCATTAAGATGTCGGGCTACACTCAACGTCTTGAGCAACTGGACTGCAAGATTCCAGAAGAGCTCAAGATTGACAGAGTTATGCAATCACTCCCTCCTAGCTACAAAGGTGTTGTAGTTACTCACAATCAGATTGGTTCCACTGATACGATCACTGAGCTCTTCGCTAAGCTGAAAGCTACGGAGGTGGATATCAAGAAAGATAATCATGTGTTGATGGTCAACAAGACCCCTAGCTTTAAGAAAGGTAAGAGTGCAAAGAAGTCCTTCAAGAAAGGCAGCGGCAAGCGCGTTGCCCTGCTGAGAAGAAGCTCAAGTCTGGACCTAAGCCGGACACTGAGTGCTTCTATTGCAAGGACAACGGTCACCGGAAGTGCAACTGTCCGAAGTACTTAGCGGACAAGAAGGCTGGCACCATTAAAGGTATATTTGATATACATGTTATTGATGTTTACCTTACTAGCGCTCGTTCTAGTGCCTGGGTATTTGATACTGGTTCAGTTGCTAATATTTGTAACTCGAAACAGGAGCTACGGAGTAGACGGCGGCTAGCAAGGGATGAGATGACGATGCGCGTTGAAAACGGATCAAGAGTTGATGTGATGGCCGTCGGCACGCTCTCCTTAGTTTTACCTTCGGGATTAGTTTTAAACCTTAATAAATGTTATTATGTGTCTGCGTTGAGCATGAACATTATATCTGGATCGTGTTTATTGCAAGACAGTTATTCATTTAAATCGGAGAATAGTGGTTGTTCTATTTATATGAATAACATCTTTTATGGTCATGCACCTGCTGTGAATGGTTTATTTCTTCTGAATCACGAAAGCAATGAAACACACATCCATAACATTGAGGCTAAGAGATGCAAAGTAGATAGTGATAATTCAACTTATTTGTGGCACTACCATCTAGGTCATATTGGTGTAAAACGCATGAAGAAACTCCATTCTGATGGACTTTTGGAGTCTCTTGATTTTGAATCATTTGACACGTGCGAGCCGTGCCTCATGGGCAAGATGATCAAAACCCCGTTCTCCGGAATAATGGAGCGAGCAACGGACTTGTTGGAAATCATACATACCGATGTATGCAGATCAATGAGTGTTTCGACGCGCGGTGGATATCGCTATTTTCTCACTTTTACTGATGACTTAAGTAGATATGGGTATGTCTATTTAATGAAACATAAATCTGAAATGTTTGAAAAGTTCAAAGAATTTCAGAACGAAGTGGAAAACCATCGTAACAGGAAAATTAAATTTCTACGATCTGATCGTGGAGGTAAATATTTGAGTTATGATTTTCTCACGCATCTTAAAGCAAGCGGAATCGTTTCACAACTCACGCCACCCGGAACACCACAGCGCAATGGTGTGTCTGAACGCCGGAATCGAACTCTATTAGATATGGTGCGATCAATGATGTCTCTTACAGATTTGTCGTTATCATTTTGGGGTTATGCATTAGAAATCGCTGCATTCACTTTAAATAGGGCACCATCTAAATCCGTTGAGACGACATCGTATGAACTATGGTTTGGTGCTAAACCTAAGTTGTCGTTTCTTAAAGTTTGGGGATGCGAAGCTTACGTCAAGAAGTTGATGCCGGACAAGCTCGAACCCAAAGCGGAAAAATGCGTCTTCATAGGATACCCTAAGGAAACGATTGGGTATACCTTCTACCACAGATCCGAAGGCAAAGTGTTTGTTGTAAAGAACGGATCTTTTTTTGAGAAGGAGTTTCTCTCGAAAGAAGTGAGTGGGAGGAAGGTAGAGCTAGACGAGGTTATTGAACCTTATCTCGAGTTGGAGAGTAGCGCAGCACCTGAATTTGTTCCAGTGCCGCCTGCACCAACAAGAGAGGAAGCTAATGATGAGGATCATGAAACTTCGGACGATGCTACTGCTGAACTTCATAGGTCGACAAGGTCACGTGCCCCTCCTGAGTGGTACGGCAACCCTGTCTTAACTGTCTTGTTGGTAGACAACAGTGAACCTGCGAACTATGAGGAAGCAATGATGATCCCAGACTCTGAGAAATGGCTAGAGGCCATGAAATCCGAATTGGGATCCATGAGCGAAAACCAAGTATGGACTTTGGTGGACCCTCCTAGCGACCGAAAGGCCATTGAGTGCAACTGGATTTTCAAGAAGAAAACAGACGCAGATGGTAATGTTACTGTCTATAAAGCTCGACTTGTCACGAAAGGTTTTCGACAATTTCAAGGTGTTGACTACGATGAGACTTTCTCTCCCGTAGCGATGTTCAAGTCCATTCGGATTTTATTAGCAATTGCTGCGTTTCATGATTATGAAATATGGCAGATGGATGTCAAGACTGCGTTCCTCAATGGCAACATTGATGAAGAGTTGTATATGATGCAGCCCAAAGGTTTTGTCGATCCTAAGGATGTTGATAAGGTGTGCAAACTTCAGCGTTCCATTTATGGACTAAAGCAAGCATCTCGGAGTTGGAACCTTCGTTTTGATCAAGTGATCAAGAGCTTTGGATTTGTTCCAAATTGCTACGAAGCTTGTATCTACAAGAAAGTGAGTGGGAGCTCAGTGACATTTTTAGTACTATATGTGGATGACATATTGATTATTGGAAATGATATGCTTAACGATGTGAAGAGTTATTTGAACAAATGTTTTTCAATGAAAGACCTAGGAAAAGCTTCTTATATATTAGGCATCAAAATCTATAGAGATAGACAAAGACGCCTAATATCTTTAAGCCAAAGTACATACCTAGACAAAGTTCTGAAAAGGTTCAGAATGGATAAGGGAAAGAAAGGTTCAGTGCCCATGTTGGCAGGTAAGATATTGAGCAAGACTCAGTGTCCAGCTACGGTAAACGATAGAGAAACTATGAGCAAAGTGCCTTATGCCTCGGCCATAGGTTCTATCATGTATGCCATGCTATGTACTAGACCGGATGTGTCCAATGCTCTTAGTTTGACGAGCAGATACCAAAGTGATCCAGGAGTGGAACACTGGATAGCCGTAAAGAACATCCTAAAGTATTTAAATAGGACTAAAGAAATGTTCTTGGTCTATGGAGGTGATGAGTAGCTCGTCGTAAAAGGTTACGTCGACGCTAGTTTCGACACCGACAAGGATGATTCTAAATCTCAGACAGGATACGTTTATATTTTAAATGGAGGAGCTGTGAGCTGGAGAAGCTGCAAGCAAAGCGTGATCGCAGGATCTACAGTAGAAGCGGAATACATGGCTGGTGCAGAAGCGTCAAGTGAAGGAGTTTGGATCAGGAACTTCATCACTAAGCTTGGTGTGGTTCCAAGTGCCTTGTACCCACTAGAGATATTGTGTGACAACATTGGCGCCATAGCACTGGCTAAGGAACCAAGATATCATCCAAAGTCCAAGAACATCAACCGCAAGTTTCATATAATTCGAGATTATATAACAGATGGAGATCTGAAGATTAGCAAAGTACATACGGATCATAATGTCACATATCCATTGACTAAACCTCTTCCACGAGCAAAACATGATCAGCACCTTAGTGCCATGGGTGTTAGATTGTTGCCAGATGTAAACTAGATTATTGACTCTAGTGCAAGTGGGAGACTGTTGGAATTATGCCTTAGAGGCAATAATAAAGATGTTATTATTATAATTCTTGTTCATGATAAAGTTTATATTCCATGCTAGAATTGTATTAAGTGGAAACTTTGATACTTGTGTGGTTTATGAACAACACTGTGTCCCTAGTATGCCTCTATGGACTAGCTCATTGATTAATGATGGTTAAGGTTTCCTAACCATAGACATAAGTTGTCGATTAATAATGAGATCATGTCATTAGGAGAATGATATGATGGACAGACCCAAATCAAGCAGAGCAATTAGATCGTGTCATCGTGTTCATCTTTGCGAAGCTTTTTATTATGTCAAATATTGCATTCTTTAGACCATGAGATAATGCAACTCCCTGGTATCGGAAGAAAATTTTGAGGTCATCAAACGTCATCCTATGAGAGGGTGATCATAAAGGTGTCTCTCAGGTGATCGGAAAGTACTTGTTGGGTTGTATGTATCGAGATGGGATTTGTCCCTCCCGAGTCGGAGAGATATACTTCGGGCCCACTCGGTAATCGATATCAACACCGCTTGCAAGCACGTGGTTAAGGAGTTAATCACAAAGTGATATCGGATTACAGAACGAGTAAAGTACTTGCTGTGAACGAGATTGAACTAGGTATGCCGATACCAACGATCGAATCTCGGGCAAGTAAAATATCGTGTGACAAAGGGAATATATATATGGGATTAATTGAATCCTGGCATCGTGGTTCATCCGATATGATCATCGATGAATATGTGGGAGTCAATATGGGTTTCCATATCCCGATGTTGATTATTGATAGAAGATCAGGTCTACATATTCTCAAACTCGTAGGGTCACACACTTAATGTGTCTTGACGCTAGGATAGAATGGATAATTGGTTTATGATTTTTTGTTCGGAGTCTCGGATGAGATCCAGGACATCACGAGAGGTTCCGGAATGGTCCGGATAATAAGATGCATATAAAGGAAAGCAGTTTTTGGATTTCGGAATTGTTTCGGAATGTTCGGTATTGTACCGGAAGGTTCTAGAAGCTTCCGGAGTGGGAACAACGTGGCCCCACTTGTCGGAGTGGTGCATGGGCCTACGAGGGAGTGCGCTGGCCGCATTGGGCCAGGGGCACAAGGCCCCATAGGCCCAGCCGGCCAAAACCCTAGGGGAAACACTAGGGGACCTTCTAGAAGGAGGGGGAAGACTTGCCCCCCACTCCACCCTTGGGGCCGCCGCCCTAGGGCTTGGAGGAGGAGGCAAGGGGGCCGGCCAACCCCCTATATAAGGTGGTAAGGGGGCGCACCCTCCCCTCACTCCAAAAACCCTAGCCGCCAGCTGCTGCCCTACCTCTCTCTCTCCCGACTGCGTGTAGATGAAGCCCTACCGCAGAAACTCTCCACCATTGCACCATGCCATCGTGTTGTACATCCAATCTATCTCTCCACCCCACTTGCTGGACCGAGGAAGGAGGAGACGTCGTTGTGCCGTACGTGTGCATCTCTCGAAGGCATCACCACTTGCGGCGTTGGATCGAATCGGATCGCGAGGAGGAGAAGGCTAGTTCGAATACATCACCCACGTTCTGTTGAACGTTTCTGCTGTGCGATTTCTTCAAGGGTATAAAGATCTCATCTATCCCTCTCGTTGATTGCATCTCCTAGATTAGATCTTGGCTTTCCCGTTCGCATCCGTAGAATTTTTTTGATTTACTATGCTGCGAAACCCTTCAGCCGCCTCTACCTACCCTCACCTGCATCACGACCATCAGAAGATCCGCTGGCAAAGCTGGGCGTGCCCCAGGGAAAGTGGCAGTAGGGCACTTTCTCCTCTCACGGGGCGCGGGGGATCTATAGGAGGTGTATATGGCAGTGGAGACGAGGGCATGCGGGGAAGCTACAAGCTGGTTGTGGTGCGGTAGCGGCGCTAGAGCAGGATGGCGCTGCATGCTATCAGAAGCTGCAGGTGAGAGGCCGCAGGAGTGTTAGCGCAGGAGCGAGGGCTATAGCTACGTCGCTAGGCCTGGCCATGGGCATGGATACACTAGCGTGGAGCTAGCAAGAGGGCAGGCAGCGCGGAGCAGGGTGCGTAGGAAGACTCGGGCCAGTGCGTAGGAAGGCTCGCGCTCGTGCTAGTGCTATAGGATGCACGGTCATGAGGGGCCCCGGCTGCAGTGCCCGTTGGATGCTGCGGTCTTGGAGCAGAAGTGGGCCAGCCATAGCCGGAGGATGCCTATGTGGCGGTCCCTTGAATGCCTGGTAGCTGAGGCAAGCAAGGTGGTCGTGGCTGGCGGATTTGGTGCTCGCAGATTTGTCGGATGGGTTTTGTGGCATTGAGCATTGGAGCAAGATGTGTTGCGTGGGTTCATCATCGTGTGATGATTGGTGGAGGTGTCATCTTTCTCCTTGGGGGCGCATGCTATGGAGCTTCGTTGACACCCTCGTGTAGGTTGTTCCCTCTGGGATAAATCCCTAGATTCGGGTTCTCGGGTGGGTGACAGTGGTGGCTACGTTGCTGCCTTCTTTGAGGCGTCATCTTGGAGGGCCCATTCAGTTTTTGGCGTGTGCTTCTCTCGTATTCTGGTCGGTGGATGTCAGGGCAAGGCCTCCGAGTGCTTGATGTTTACATGCAAAGGCGGCGGCCTCAGAAACCATGGGAGGCATTTCTTTCATGAGATGGAGCACTATTGGCCATGTCTTGGGAGGAAACTTACTATCGCAAGTGCGGCGAGGTTTTCGGCTTGGTCGATGCATCTCTTTGGAGGCAGTTTGAATTTATGTCGGAGTGGCGACCACAGATGTTGGTGTGACGACCATGTTATGCGGGTGATTTTCCCTATACATCTTGGGATATGGGCGATTGGGTCATGCAGTGTTGTGGCTCGAGGGAGAGAGGTGGTACGTTAGGAAGGTGGTCCCCGAAGGTTGTGTTGGTGGTCTGCCGAGCATGGCGGAGTAGTTGGATGTCGGAGAAGTGGCCTCGAAAGTTTGCGATGTTGAGGGCATCATTGTCGTTTCTCCTTGGAGGTTTGGCTTCTTCATGTATGTTGGAGCGTCCTATGTCTTCTCCTCCCATAACATCCGCAACGTTTTATCTCTAGCATTGGTGGGAGGTTGTCTGGTCTTGTGTAGTGATTCTTTGAGCTTATTCCTAGTGGTTCTCGGGTCAACTGGGCTTGGCCATATGGTGAGAGTTGGTGCGGCCTTCTGAGATGATGTTGGTGTTTTTGTATGGTTCAATCCTGGTTTCCCGCTAATTAGTTGGGAAACTTCTTCTTAATTAATGGATAAGCCAAAGATTTTGCCTTGGTTTCAAAAAAAAGTTGTACTAAAATCCATGCTTTCTTGATAGGAGTATTCATAGTTCTTCACAGCCACATGTTCAGTAAAATGATGGATTTCATGTTTATTCACGATTTCAATGCTACTCATGATAGTTTTTTATCCTCGGGGAAACAAAGTTTTTATAGGACCGAATAGGATGGAGAGTTATCTTAATTGATTACTTGAGAACCATAGAGGAACTTTGGGATGGGAATGGTGCATTTAGGAGAACCTTTATTGAAGATCTCATGATCCAGTGACAAGACTTGTTTGTAGTAGCTACGTCCATTATGATTAGTGATAGAGAAGACCAACTTATCAATATGAATCTAAGGGTGTCCATTAAACTAGATCCATGTGTCGAAGGATAGTTTTCACGATACCACGGTAGTCTCGCTTCCAAAGATCGAAAGACATTTTATTTGTTCAGCAATTGGCTCGGGTTAGTAGGTTTGGATCTAGAGACAAAGATAATGGAAAAAATAGGGAGGAATCACTTAGAATTTATTCATAAGATGATAGAGAGATCATGCAAGGTGTCCACAAGATGAATCTCGACGGATTTATAAGAGTACCCGTGGAGAGTAAATGAATCTAGAGCTAATGATTAAGGCTACTTACTATGTCTTGGGAGATTTTGGCATGTCCTCTTTAGGTGAATGTCTTTCAGTATATATAACCGTCGATGGTGTAAGAGTCTCCCTTAGTCAAGACTGGTATGCATCTTTCCTTGCATGTTAAGTCGAACGTTGATCTCCCTTTTATGCACGTATGGTTTTCAGGATCCTCCATAGATCCGCCTTGCACCTCGGCAGGTGAAGTAAGTTGAGAACTTCGGGATGTGGGCCTCCAAGTGATGGACGGTGAGTTCTCTGTGGGTGTGAATGTGGGGTAAGGCCTATGCGGGATACATCCCTTAATCGACTTATCACCGACAAGCCCTCTACCTTTAATAAGATGTCCTTTCTTTACTAGAGTTATCCTAGCTCTCGTTCAACCTTCGACGGATGAGCTTGATGACTTCAATAACTTGACGTAACAAGTCGACTGAATGTCAGAGACCTTGAAGGTAGGTCTCTGATGTGTACCATTGAACTTAAGAGTCATCTCTTTGTGTGTCCTTGCCCTTAAAATAAGCTTAATGACTTGTCCATCTTAGATTCTCAAGGATAATGGTCTTTGAACAATGTCCTGAAAGGATGTTAGTAACAGAGGGGAATACTTCTCTTGTATGGGTGTAAATACCTTTAGTGACCTAAAAAAGTATGAGGAGAGAGATATTTCTTTATGGCATGGGGTACCGACATGAGAGATCGCGCGGGTATCCTTGTGCCACCTTTATTCTACTAGAATGCTGCCTATGGACCGATCATGACACATGGCTCATAGTGGGGTAAAGATCTTGTTCAAGACGACGTAAGAGATGACATGAGTAAGTCATTTAAATCAATTCTCGGCCAGGCAAGGTATCGGAGGGAGAATGTGGATCTAAACCGATCGGTATGCTTCTGCTAGTAACAACTGCTTTCAAGAGGTCTTCAATGCATGATTATCTGTTTTGCCAACAAAATTGGAGATGGTGATCATAATGAGAATTCTTCCCACGATGAATACTTATGGGACGGGTCTGGTGTGAACATAGAGCACTTTTTCTACCCATGGCAGTTGCTACTTCCTCGAATTCCGCATGTGACCTTGTTAGACGGTTTTTAGCTCATTTCCAATGGATCCAATATGAATGGCCTTGATAATTTCGGTGGAAAGACGAAGAAAGAGGAGAGACCCCGCTCTCCCTTCCACTATATAAGAACTCGTGACCTAGAGACACCGACCCGCTTCATCTTCGTTCCTCCTATGGTACCTTTATAAAAGAAACCCTATCGCTATAAGTCATGTCCTCCCATCCAATCTCCGTCTGCAATCCCTCCACTGGTAGTCGTCGTGGTGTGATCTAGTGGAAGATTAGCCATGAAGGGTCTTCGACGGGTTGAGATGACGCTTATCTTTCTCCGTCCAACACTGAGGAGGAGATTGCCCGGATGTACGACGTGAGGCTCCTCCCATCGTCAATTATGTATCCGGCGGGAGCGGGTGCAGTAATCCCCCAAGTTCCTAACAATTATAATGGTTCTCTCGACCAATTTAAATGTGGTATGTACTTCCCCATCCTCCTTCTACCAAGACTTCTTGGGGTTCTTCAGCGTCAACTAATGCATCTGACCATAGAATCTGTATTACTCATCTCCTATTTTTCTCTCCTCTATGAGGCATACCTTGGTATCTTACCCTCATGGGGGGTCTCCTCTCCTTCTACTTGCAGCGATCTCGCCTTGTTCCTTCCAGAATCATTTTTTACTTGCATTTTTGACTATGGGAGAGTAGAGCCAGCCAGTACCCCATGATATTCCTAAGCTCCACGGGTGTCCTAATCAAACTTCCCGGTGGCTAATTGTCGGTGGGACAGACAATGTTACTGTCTTTGAGAACTTCCCAGCGATCCCCTCCCACGACTAGATGGAGAAATAGGAGGAGCTCCCCTACTTCCTCCACTGTCGTGACACCATCGAGGAATTATGCCATCATGGCATGACGATAGGACACATGGTGGAGGACTTCATGATCATGAGGCTGAGTCCCTTAAGGGAGAAGAGCCCAGCCTAGCGATACGGCTTTGGGAAAATATCTTCATCAGGAGCATCACAGTGAGTTTCTTCCTTACAATCTGGTCCTTTTCTATGTGATTTGTTGGATTTCTCAGTCCTTCTTTTCAAACTCATACCTGACACTTTATTTGTCCTAACTAGAGCTCCTAAGGGATGGCGAGGTAGATCACTGCACGCGGGCCTTCTTCATAGATATCTCCTAGAGGTCTCCTAGCCCCTTGTCTCTGTGTCACCTCCCCAAAATGGAGCGATGAGAGATAGTCGCTGTAAGAACTAGACTACATATTTTTTGCATGCCACCATCCTATCCGTTATGCATATCTTAACCATCCTACCGGTCTCGATCCTTTAGGCCACATAGCTATGATCATAACATGTGGCACCTATGGTGGTCGTGTGCCCCACAGAACCTAGGTCATATTTCATGGGCGCTGCTCGGAGTGGACACTCTGCAATGGGAGTAAGAAGGCGCACCAAATCTTCTCCCACAACTGGACCCAGTAGAAAGGTTTTCGCACTATCATGATTTTGTAAACAGCTCCCAGATTGTCAGTCTTATGTGCCACAGCTGGTCCTGATTTCTTCTTGTTACTTGATGATTGCAAGTGCATAGTTTATATGTAGATAGATTCAAAATAAGAGTACTGAACCAAAGAAAATAGTAGTTGAGGTCTTAATTTCCCTCACTACTATTCACCAAAGCGTTCTTGGGAATTGTCTTTGATTTCAAGCACGGGTGTTTAAGAAAGGTTTTGTGTGTGAAATATTAACCTAATGCAAGTAAATAGAGAGAGATACTGGCGACGTAAATGGTATGAAAGTGCAATAAGGCCAAAGCGTTCTCACGAACTATAGGATCCACCACTAGCAATTGTGTTATTAAATTCAAGATTAAGATAATTAAATCTATGTCTTTCTTTATGTGCATGTATGGGAGAAGCTCCAAACTAGGTGATCACAGACTAGCCATATGATATCTCACCCCTCATAAGCACAACCATGATCATAGGCCAGCCACCCTAATACCCATCAATTAAGGTTTAACCCCATGGTCATTTACATAGCTTCGTGAGTCCCACTTACCCCCCGGTCACATGAATGATGATCTGATGCGACATGTCACTTACACCTTCAACACCACCTCATGTCCAACGGTAATTTCTTCTCCTGCGTCGAAGGGAAATGTTATGTGTTCGACATTCACATTATAACATTAGGCAAGTGAACTAATACATACTCATAAACAAGATTATAACTCATCTTTATTTCAATTCATAATAATGATAGGACTTCTCCATCTCCCAAAGAACAAGTGGAACTACTCACACATGGAGGTAATCAACATCATCATAATAGTATGAATGTAATATATTTTTACATATGAATTCTTGTGCAAATCAATAATAGGGTTTAGGAAATACAACAAGATGAATACAATTGAGATGTAGGGGATGGTGCTGATGGTAGAGTTGCTGCAGTTCATGATGAGTATGATGCCTAGGCCTCCAAGGATCTTTGTAGCCTCATGATCGAAGCCCTTCAGCAAGTTCCCCCTCTAGATACCTTTTGAAGATGAGGTTTCTGCGAGATCTGGTGTATCTGAATGCCAGATCTCACATCCATATACATGGGGTGAAAGTATTTGAGATGCGGAATCAATGACACATGGTACGGGCAGGCCATACAGACGGGCCTGGTCCGTACAAATGCTCATTAAAGGCTTTGGATGCCTCCTGCGAATTGTATTCTCTTTGGTTTTTCTCCATGGTGTGTGGATAATTGTAAAGAAGGATTTAGTGGTCTTTAATTAGCATATTTATACCCAAAATTGATAGCTTTAACTGTAGTGTCCATCATCACCTTTGATTTCTGGATCCTAGTGAAAACAAGCATAGAAGGTGCGCACATGCACGACAAAATATTGAAATCCTATCACTATTTATCCAAAACGCAATGTAAATATTCTGCAAAAATGCACTCATCATTACTGGTCCAAGCGTAAGTTTTCTCTACTCCCTAGTTCTTTTGAGGAAGAAGAGGGTGTGGATAATATGCCACCTCCACACCAAGCTCCTGCCTTGCCAGCCTTCAAGAGGTCTTCTGTTGCGAAGAGGGCGTGAGCCACTAGGTATGGGCCTTCTTGTCTTTCCCTTTCCAACCTGAAAGCCTATTTTACCCACTCTTATCCTTTTTCTATCCTTCCAGGGTACTGGTCAAGAACACAGTTGCCAATCCGCCCTCTTATCCTGTTCGAAGGAATTTACCAAGGTATGGAGTTGTCCCCGCAAGCTCTAGGGACCTGGTGTTAGGCCCCGAAGGCCTTTAGCTCATGGACGGCTCCCTGGAGATGATGAGTACTGTCCTTAAGGTGACGTTCATTTCCTACCTATTATCGTGATAGTATCTAGGAGGAAGGGTGTTCCTTCGTGACCTTATCATTACTTCCTCATGTAGGACGCTTCCTCATTCTTCCAAGCCATCACTACTAGGAAACTAGCTATAGATAGAAAGCCTTTCTGTGGCACACATAAAAAGGCATGCTCCACAGAATTAATTTTTTGGCGCATATAGACACATGCTCCACAGAAATAACCCATATGGCGCATATTTTTCTGTACGCCACAGAAATGTGATGGGACCCACAACCAATTATGGATGGATGAAATTCTATGGCGCATATGTCTATATGCGCCACAGAAAGTGATGATTCTATGGCGCATATAGCGCATATAGACATATGCGACACAGAAATTCAAAAACAGATCCCCCTCTTCCCCTTGGACTGCCTTTTAATTTTTCTAAAAAATAAACGAAAATTATAAAAACATCAAAAAAAAAATCATTTGAGATGTAGTTATATTTTGGGGTATGGTTGTAGGGGAATTTGAAAAACATGAATTTTGATGTATTTTGCAAAAAAGTTCATGGCATGATAAAATGGCCATAACTTTTGCATACGATGTCAGAAAAAAATGTTTAACCTATCAGAACGATCATCTCAAAATTTCACGTCCAAATTCAACCACATTTGGTCATTCTGGATTTTACAGAATCCCCAAATTCGAAAATAGTAAAAATTTATTTCAAAAAGAAGATTTTTTCTCCAAAAAATAAAAAAAGGGGGAGACAATTCTATTGCGCAGCATATTTCCAATATGCGCCACATAATTGTTGGGCGGAATTCAAATTTTAAATCCCGTCGGCGCTCTTCTCCTTCTCTTTTACCCGTTACTGCTCCTCCTCTCCTCCACACTTCTCCTCTCCTCCACTTCTCCTCTCCTTCTCCTCCCTTCTCCCCTTCTCCTCCTTATCCTCCCCTTCTCCCCTTCTCCTCCCTCCTACTTCTTCATTCTCCGGTGACCTCCTCCTCATCCTCCTCCACCACCACCCCGTCGACCTCCTCCTCCTCCAACGACATCCTCCTCCTCCACCACCACCACCCCAACGACCTCCTCCTCCGGCGACCACCTCCTCCTCCACCATCTCCGATGACCACGGCCATGACCTCCCACACCTGCCTATAGTTGTAGGCTATGGCCACGGCCTCCGATGAGCTTCGATGAAATTCTGGCAGCGGCTGTGGTGGCGCTAGATCCAGATCTGGATCTAGCCCTACTTTTTTTAAAATTTGAAAAAAAATCTGCAGCGCATACTGCAATATACGCCATAGAAATTTGAGATTTTTGTGGTGCATATCAATATGTGTCACAGAAAAAAAATTAGTGGCGAGGTAACAGTGTCCTATCCCATATGCGCCACAGAATTCGAAAAACATGTGCCACATAAGAGATTTTTCCTAGTAGTGTATCCAAAGTACTTCTAGTTCTTCAAATTCCCCGACCATCTTGAGGAAATAGTTGAAAAAAACAAACTGGACAGGCGGTCCGACCGTAAAAACCCTAAACCGAGGCCTTTGCCATTCTGTTAAGCATGTTGGACTGGACAAGGAAGCGATACAGAAAATTTCCGGTCAAACCGCTAGTTTTTTGCTGAACTAGAGAAAATCGGAGGCTGGTCGAACCAGTCAGAATAATTAATTGTGTTTGCAAGCGGAAAATTAAATCATGGCCATAGGATTCGAACCCCTATACGTGTGAGTTGAGTGGAGCACTTGTCCCCTACGTGGGAATGATGGCAACAACTCCGTATGTACCAACTTGTTGGGACTCCAAGTATAGAGTGTTGTAGCAAGCGTATTTTCCCCAGAAGGTTAACTCGAGGGTTCATATCGAACTCTCGAGGAATTGATGAAGAGTATCTTTTACTTTTCCTCTTTAAACAATCTACAAAACAAAGTTTTTTACCTTGTGTCCCCAACTCCAGCTCGTGTAGTTGTCAAGCACAAGGTTTTGTATTTGTTTGTGTTTGAAAATAAAGAAAGCATTTTGGTATTTTCGGAATAATAAATTGCAAAAAATATAAATGATAGTAATGGTGGAAGGTTGTTTCTTATGATAAAAGTTGGACCGGGGTTTATGTGTTCACTTGTCTACTCTTTTCTTTAACTTGAAGTGGACATAAAACAATTCATCATCAACATACTATTGGTGAAACTTCAGTATGTGTTTGATAATCATTCATATGGCATCACATCCTAACATAGAGTTCATGCAACACATCTCTCTTATACTCCTCTAGAAAGGAAAAACTCCAAGCAATCTAAAATTTAAAATTAATAGAGCATGGCCTTACTTTGACATGATGTTTGAATTACAAATATGATACATTGACCAAACAAGATTATCAAGCTGTCAGAAGATAATTATAGCACATGAATCCACTTAATCCCTAGTGAGGTAACAAAAGAAAGGTAAAAACCATAGTAGATCTTGAATTTATTGTCACTATTCAATCACTACCACCATGTTACTCTATGTAATACACACTTTTCCCACACATGCTCTTGCATACAAGTTGGATCAAAACAAGTAGTTAAGAACATGGTGCATGATATGCATCTATCAATACATCTTACACATAGATAGGTTCCAATCTCATATATAAAATCATATAATAAAGATTCACCACATAGGAATTACATATATGACCATAATCATGTTCTGCAGCTCATATGGTACTAGATTTATGAAGAACAAGAGAGAAATATATCAAGATACTACCACAAACCCATAGTCCAGGGGTGTACTACTCCCTCTTCATCATGGTGATGATGGTGGAGAAGGTAAGGGATCCCTCCGGTGGCGGCTCCGGCAGAGTTTCCCCCTCCAATATTCGATGGTTCTATCTCTGTTTTGGTGTTTCTGTGTTTCTATGGAACCCTCTCGAGGATACTCTGGGGGACCCTTTATATGGGAGTTTTTAGGTCAAATCAAGTCTATGCGCAAAAGATTGAAGCGAATCGGACGGTCGAGGGCCAAAAGGCACCAAGTGGCGCACCTAGTGGGGTAGGAAACGCAACCCATGCTCTTTTGGGCCTCCAGGCCCCTCTCGTGAGGTCCAAGCACTCTATATCATCACTACTCTTCGTGAAATATTGTCTTTCCCAGAATCTTAGCTCTATTTGACTTCATTTAGGTCCCTAAAAGATAAAAAATACACAAAATAGGGCTTTCCTGTCCTGTAGAGTGATATGTCGGAAACGTATCTATAATTTTTGATGATCCATGCTTGTTTAGTATCTACTTTGCTTTGCTTTATCTACACTTTGAGGTGTTTTTATATCTTTTCTGGAACTAACCTATTAACAAGTTGCCACAGTGCCAGTTGCCTATTTTCTTCTGTTTTTGGTTCGAGAAAGGCAGAAAATCAATATTATCGGAATTGGACGGGACAAAAGCCAAAGTCAATATTTTACCGTGAGGGACACGAATCTAGAAGACGAGACGGAGACACAAACCAGGGCGGCCAAACCCCCTAGGTGCGGCCAGGGGTGGGCCCACGCCTGGGTAGGGTGTGGCCCCCTGGTCGCCTCCCAGCCTCGCCTCTTCGCCTATAATAAGCCCCCGGTGCAGAAACCCTAAGTACCCGATCAATATTCCACGAAACCTTCTGTAGCCGCCGCCACCGTCGTCCCTAGATCGGGGGGATCTGAAGTTCTTCCCAGTACCCTGCTGGAGGGGAGATCATCCCAAAGGCCTTCTCTCCGGTATAATGCGTGAGTAGTTCCACCTTGGACTATGGGTCCATGTAGTTGCTAGATGGTTGTATCTCCTCCTTGTGCTTTCATGTATAGATCTTGTGAGCTCCGTTCATGATAAAAATCTAATCTATTTGTAATCATGCATGTTGTGTTTGCGGGGATCCGATGGATATTGAGATTATTATGTCAGTTTGGTTAATGGTTTTGTATTTATGATTCTATCATGTCTGTGTTGTTTGTGATCTTGCATGCTCTCCGTTGTTAGTAGCTAACTTGGCAAAGTAGTTGCTAGTGACTCCAAGAGGGGGTATTTATGCTCGATAGTGGGTCCATGCCTCTAGTTTCCAAGGGAAGTGACAGAAATCTCTTCAGTTGAAGATGTGCTGTTGCTACTAGGGAGAAAACAACGGTCTCTTGTTCATGGATCAAGTGGATTTTTTACCTTACACACTTTGATTAAAGAAGTTGTTTGTTGCTCGCAACTTAATACTGGAGGGGTTCGGATGATAACCTGAAGGTGGACTTCTAGTCATAGATGCAGTTGGATGGCGGTCTATGTATCTTGTTGTATTGCCCAATCGAATCTCATAGGATCTTTCTGACTAGTATTGCATTGTTATGCCTTGCTCAGTTCCTGTCAATTGCCCTGCTGTAATTTGTTTACCCTTCATGCCATGTTGTTTATCTAAGGAGAGAACCTCTAGTGAACTATGGACCCTGGTTCAATCTTTACCATTGATATATCTTCCACTGTTACTGTTTACTCGCTACAAACCATTACCTTCAACACCATACAGTTAATCCTTTGTTACAGCAAACCGGTGAGCTTGACAACCTCACTGATTCATTGGGACAAAGTCTTGAGTTTGTGTTGTGCAGGTCTCCATGTTGCTTTCAACACCTATGTGACGTTTCCTTCCTCCTTCTGGTTCGATAACCTCGGTCTCTACTGAGGGAAGACTTGCTGCTGTGCTCATCACACCTTGCTCTTGGGGTTTCCAACGAAGTGCTCCACGACAACACTGGGTGCACGCATCAAGGAATTTATGCGCCGTTGCCGGGGAGGTTAAGGACGTCTTCACAAGGGGAGTCATCCACTTCCTTTCTCTTTACTTTGTTTTTAGTTTGCTTTGTTTCTTTTGCTTTGTTTTGTTTTCCTCTTTTCAAAAAACCCCAAAAAAATAGTCTAGTTTGGTTTGCTTGCTTTATTAAAAAACACAAAAAAAATAGTTCCTACTCTGGTTGCTGGTCTGTTATTGCCTTGCTTGGTCATGCTTTCTATCAATGGATGGTTTTTTTGAAACTAGTTCTTATTGGCAAGGTGGTTTCACGGAAGAACAAAAGTATTATTATAAGGAACACCGTTTGTCACAAAAAGGGAAACATTTATGGGAATAAATTGATAAGTTGAATACTATTGCTAGAGACATGCGATCTACTTATAATGTTACTTATTGCTTTGATAAATCTTGTTGCTGTAGGAGGTATAAACACCTTCCTTTTCAGTGTGAGTATAATGATAATGTTACCATATCTTCTTATGTTAAGGGAAATTATGACTTTTATGATGTGGAACAAACTGAAGAATTTATTGCTTTCAAGGGTGCATTTGAACTTGCTAGTTTGCTTGAAAATACTGACGATGCACCTTATGAATATGAGGTTTATAAGATACTTAAATTCTTCTTTGATAATTACAAGGAAGCAAATGGCTATATTCTTGAATATTTTAAGAGATGATTTCCACAAATGGAAGAGACTAATGCCTTGCAGGAGCCTATGGAAGAAGAAATTGTTGAAACTGGAAGCTTATTAGATGAAAAAGTGGAGGAGAGTAATGAACAAAAGGAGGAAGAATGGATTATCTATCCATGCCTACCTTCGAATGAGAGTAACTCTTTATCCCTTACATTATTTGATTTCCCCCATGCTTACCTAAGGAGGATGAATGTTATGTTCCTGTGGATCCTTTTGAAATATCTACTTTGGGTAAAACCTATGAAGGTTATAATCCCACTATTTTTGAGCTTGGTAGAAATTATGTGTTTGTAGATCATGAAAAGCATGCTTTATGTGATAGTTATATTGTTGAGTTTATTCATGAGGCTACTGAAAATTATTATGAGAGAGGAAAATATGGTTGCAGAAGTTTTCATGGTACTGAAACACCTCTCTATGTGCTGAAAGTTTTGAAGTTACTCTTGTTTCATCTTCCTATGCCTGTCACTTTGTTCTTTGTGCATTTATTTGCGTACAAGATTCCTATGCATAGGAAGTGGGTTAGACTTAAATGTGTTTTGAATTTGCTTCTTGATGCTCTCTTTTACTTCAATTCATACTTCTTATGTGAGCATCTTTTCAAACTATTGTGCCTAACTTAAAGGCGTTAAAGAAATCTACATGTGTGGAGATAACCCAAGAGTTTGCTTGAGTCTTAGAAGTTATTACTTCAGTAATGACCTCTACTTATCCTTTTTATTTGCGTTTTGTGCCAAGAATGACCTCTAATGAGAGGGAAGTAAGATTTGGGAAGTTGCTGTCCCGAAACAGATTTCTGTCCTCCACCAAACAAATTCGTGAGGAGTCTCTGTAATTAGGATTAAGCTGAAAATTTACGAATAAATCCCCCAGTATGTTAGATAACTTTAATTAGTTCAACACTTTTTGATTTGAGCAACAGAAGGTGTTTGAAAAAATCGGTTTCTACCTGCTGGTCTGTTTTGACAGATTTCTGCCATTATTTGCATTTGCTTCTTATTTATTCCTTTTTGAGTTCTATTTTGGGGAATTGAGCTTTTTGAAGGAGTTACTATAGTAGCTTGTGTTTTTAGTGAAAAGTTTTGCTGTTCCAAAGCTTTGCCAGAAGTCTAATATCTTTTGAATACACTAATGTTGCTAATGAAGATTGTGTGAAGTTTTGTATGAAGGAAAATTTTAGGTGTAGAGAGTGAATGATGCAATGAGATGAAGAATGGAAAAAATCTCAAGCTTGGGTATGCCACCCTTGTGTCACCCCAAGAAATATCCAAAAGGTACAAGCATCAAAGCTTGGGGATGCCCAAGGCATCCCCTTCTTCTTCAATAAAAAGCTCAGGTTTGTCTAGACACTTTGTTTTTATTGTTTCATGCACTATTGTGTTGTTCTTGGAGCGTCTTAGTTTTCGTTTGGTTTGCTTAGTTTGTTTAGTTTTCTTGAATAAAGTATTTTGGACCCCTGTTCTCGCTGTGTTGTTGCAAATAAGTTGGTTGGTGTTGGAAAGGAGTAGTAAGTTCTTGCTTGTAAGTGCATGAGGAGCTTGCATTGACTGTGACTTAGACTTTAGCATGACATGATAGGTGTTGTTTTGAACTTATGCTTAGTGATTATTGATGTAGCATGTCTTGTTCCAAACAATTGGGATTGCTTAGTGTGCCTTGAAGAAATTATGCATTGTTTTAGCATGCAAAAGCATAGTATTGTGGTTTTCTCATTTGATGCTTTGGTTGGGTTGACTTGGCACATGCTCACACCATGTTATGACTATGAACAAGTCACCATAGCCTCTATGATCATTTAGTCCTTGACTTGTAGTACCACTCTATGCTTTGATTAGTAATGTTTTGTTGCTCTGCATGATTATGGCCATTATGCTCTCTTAGTTGGTTGCTCCCAGTCTTTTGCTAGCCTCCACTTGTATGAGTAAGCTCTACTCATGCTTCCAACTCCCAAGAAACCAAGTTTTTCCAAAGTGTCCACTATAAACTCCTATGCATGGTGTGTTACACCATTCCAAGTATATTCCTGTTTTCAGCTATCTTCCAATTAAAAAGTATTTTGTTATATGAAAACTTAGTGACTAAAGCCCTCACGAACTTGATGGCACACTTTATATTCTTTGCCCCTAATAAACTTGAACCATTGTGTCGTCTATGTTGTATATGCTTGCACTTATACATTGGAATTAGCAGAACCGTGCTATCACGGGGAACGTTTTCAACATTGCACTTGTACTTTGTACTCAGTTGATATCATGCTCTTTTGTCTATGGATGTCACCGGTGTGAAATAAAGAGGGAACTTGTAAGTCCATGGAGTATGTATTTTGTGTTAGAGAAACGACTGGGCCGCTAGCCTAAGCCATGCCTAATAATGGTGGAAACTTGCAGCATCACCATAGTGAGTTATCTATGAAGCATCCTCAATAAAAAGCTATGCACATAGTAAATAAAAAGATCGCTGAGATGCTCATTGTCTGCTTGCCTTGTCATTTTGGTATTGGGATATCTCCTGTACCATATGCAAGGGGTACCCCGTTGGCGGTTCTCTATGATATGCAAATACTTACAATGACAAGAACTTACAGGTGACTGAAGTTGAGTATCATGAGGTGTGGCCCTCATATTGAAGGGACTTGAGATTGCCAACTTATACTTTGTCAAACATATACTCCATAGTTTGTTCACTTTAACCTTAATCACTTCAAGATGCTTATGATAGGGGCAATGAGGGCTGAAAGCTAACAAGTACCATAATTTTTGGAAGCTCTTTTTGAAACTTGAAATTTGTGCTTCCTTTATGAAAGGCCTTTCTTCCACCATTATTTGAGTCTCCACCTTCTACCTTTAGGCACCATTAAGAGAGCATAGTTGTCATTCTGTGTGCAGTGTCCCAAAACTTATTGATTGATGCATATTGGGATATTACTTGTTCTTGTGCTAGTTTTTTCTAGTCACCCTTGTGAACTTTGAAGGTGTCCTATGCATCTATTTGCTACTATATGAGGGACAAGATGATTGCCACTATGCCATGTTTTCTGTATGTGAAACAAACAAACGTTTTTCAATGCATGTTATTCATGATCTTTGTTTGTAGCTTGTCATGTTGCATGCATAGTTACTATGTCCTATCGTCAGAACTCCGTCTTTCATGCACATGTTTAGAGTTCTTTGATCCTAGCTTTCAATGCTTGCAAATGGTTTGATCTTGGTTTTGACGGTGCATGTCACCTCAAAAATTATTCTTTTTATCACTTACCTACTCGAGGACGAGCAGGAGTTAAGCTTGGGGATGCTTGATACGTCGGAAACGTATCTATAATTTTTGATGCTCCATGCTTGTTTAGTATCTACTTTGGTTTGCTTTCTCTACACTTTGAGGTGTTTTCATATATTTTCTGGAACTAACCTATTAACAACTTGCCACAGTTCCAGTTGCCTGTTTTCTTCTGTTTTTGGTTCTAGAAAGGCAGAAAATCAATATTCTCGGAATTGGACGGGACAAAACCCGAAGTCAATATTTTACTGTGAGGGACACGAATCCAGAAGACGAGACGGAGACGCGAACCAGGGCGTCCAAACCCCCTAGGCGTGGCTAGGGGTGGGCCCTCGCCTGGGCAGGGTGTGGCCCCACTTGTCGCCTCCCAGCCTCGCCTCTTCGCCTATAAGAAGCCCCCGATGCAGAAACCCTAAGTACCCGATCAATATTCCACGAAACCTTATGTAGCCGCCACCATCGTTGTCCCTAGATCGGGGGAGGGTCTAAAGTTCTTCCCGGCACCCTGCCGGAGGGGAGATCATCCCGGAGGCCTTCTCTCCGGTATGATGCGTGAGTAGTTCTACCTTGGACTATGGGTCCATGTAGTAGCTAGATGGTTGTATCTCCTCCTTGTGCTTTCATGTATAGATCTTGTGAGCTCTATTCATGATCAAGATCTAATCTATTTGTAATCATGCATGTTGTGTTTGCGGGGATCCGATGGATATTGAGATTATCATGTCAGTTTGGTTAATGGTTTTGTCTTTATGATTCTATCATGTCTGTGTTGTTTGTGATCTTTCATGCTCTCCGTTGTTAGTAGCTATCTTGGCCAAGTAGTTGCTAGTGACTCCAAGAGGGGGTATTTATGCTCGATAGTGGGTTCATGCATCTAGTTTCCAAGGGAAGTGATAGAAATCTCTTCGGTTGTAGATGTGTTGTTGCTACTAGGGAGAAAACAACTGTCTCTTGTTCATGGAACAAGTTGATTGTTTACCTTACACACTTTGCTTAAAGCTGATGTTTGTTGCTTGCAACTTAATACTGGAGGGGGTTCGGATGATAACCTGAAGGTAGACTTCTAGTCATAGATGCAGTTGGATGGAAGTCTATGTATCTTGTTGTATTGCCCAATCGAATTTCATAGGATCTTTCTGACTAGCATTACATTGTTAGGCCTTGCTCAGTTCCTATCAATTGTCCTGCTTTAACTTGTTTACCCTTCATGCCATGTTGTTTATCTAAGTAGAGCACCTCTAGTGAACTATGGACCCCGGTCCAATCTTTACCATTGATACATCTTCCATTGTTACTGTTTACTCGCTGCAAACTATTACCTTCCACACCATACAGTTAATCCTTTGTTATAGCAAACCGGTGAGCTTGACAACCTCACTGATTCGTTGGGACAAAGTCTTGAGTTTGTGTTGTGCAGGTCTCCATGTTGCTTGCAACACCTGTGTGACGTTTCCTTCCTCCTTCTGGTTCGATAACCTTGATCTATACTGAGGGAAGACTTGCTGCTGTGCTCATCACACCTTGCTCTTAGGGTTTCCAACAAAGTGCTCCACGATAATACTGGGTGCACGCATCACAGAGTTATAACCAAAATAAAGGGGATCATTGGTAAATTCCAAATGTCAATATACAACATGGATATTAAATTATATATGTTGCAAATATGTGGGAATGTGTATCAATAAACTACAAAGTTCATGTATGCAGTTTGCATGCATCAAAATCCCCAAGCTTAACATATGATCGTCGTCGAGCATGAAGGAGAAAAAACTAAACATGGACTTAGGAGGTTGTTGCTATGTTTCATGTTATACATTGTTACACAAAGTTTACAAGGTTCAATCTTTAAAGAATAGCAATGAGCAAATGATCTATAAAGTGATATCTCTTATATGCACTACAAACATGCTTAACAATAAGTTGTTTTTGTAATGAAACAAATGAAAGTACCATGAACAACTAGGCATGCTTGGATGAACCTATAAAATTATGTATGACTCTTTTGTTTTTTGATCTTTTGACACCTTTGTAACAGAAAGTAAGCAGGGAACATATGTGCTAGTCCTTCAATAAAAGATATGTAGAAAAAAAATGTTTTGAGATATGTAGGTCAAGTAAATGTTATTCATAAGAGTGGGGTTCTAGGAATCTTTTTTTGACAAAAGTAGGTATAGTTTATATGTTTGACCCTTTGTAAGTTGAATGTTTCATGCCCCTTCACCACAACTACCCATTTTCTCATGCTACTCAACTTTAGTTCACAAGAGATTGATCATCATATGCATACAGTTTCAAACAAGGTGGCACTGACGTACCTCCTTCCCCTTTGTACGAGAGGTCCTTGTCCCCTGAGCTCCAAGATAGACCATCCACACTCCAATGAAAGGACAAACTGACTTAATGAACTTCTCAGCATTTTATTTACTCTTTTCATAGATCTTTTTTATTGAGAATGCTTTATAGAATATTCATGATATAAAATTCCACCACTATGCATAGCATGGCTTAGGTTGGCGGCCTAATGCACGCTCTAACACATATTGCATACTCAAAAAATGATCATCTCTACCTTATTTCACATTGATAAGCATCCACGGCCAATAGAACATGATATCAACGAAAAGTAGTGCAATGTTTGAAAGATTTCCCCATGATAACATGGTTTGGCTAACAAATAACCTATAAACTATCAAACACATAACTTTCAATTACCAATGGTCAAATTCTTGTTTGCCCTTCTATTTTATTTTAAATGGTTACATGCTCTAGTAGTTTTCACACCACATCTTACTTTCTCATGAGCTTTGAACAAAAAAAGGGAATTACTTTGAAGTACTTGAAGGCATAGAACATATATTATACTTGGAGTAGCAAGTTCCACATAGGTAGGTATGGTGTATGATATTGGAGTTTAAGATATTTGGATATACAATTCTTTGCTTGTTTGAGAATTTTGGGCTATCAAAAAGAATTCTACAAGAATGCCAAAGTGTCTATAGTGATAATCATTTCTTATAAAACAAAGCTCCTTAAAATTAACCGTATATGCATGTGAACAAAAGGTAGCACTAAATAAGTAACTTGCAAATTATCAATCATCAAAGTATTTGAAACAAGAAACACTTAGCATAACTTGCAGCTCACGTTTTGTTTTCATTCTCTTTTTTTTGCTAGCATACAACTCAATTTTCTTTTTTCAGTAGTTTTTTCTTAGTCATGCAAAACATTTATCATGGTGGTCTCATTTATTTCAAAGGTGACATGCAAAACTAAATATACAAAGCTAGATAAAGACGCTCCAAGTTTTTATGATCATCTTATATTGCTCAAAAAAAAGTTTAGAGGTTTGCAAATAGATAGTTTAATAGGTCTAGTGGGGTTCCCTAAGCATCCCCAAGCTTATGGTTTTCACCATTCTTGGATAGCTCTTAGTGTGGTATTCCTACATTCCTTATCGAAAAACTTCAACACAAAACTTTCTCCCATTTCTTTTCTATGGGTGACATTAGTGGTACAAAGATATGTTGCTAGCTGCCATATAATATTTAAACAAAATTTATTTTTATGTGTATATTATGTTGTATACATTATTAGCATATAAAAATCTCATGGAAAATCATTTTGAGACTCAAAATAATGGCTTAAACAATACAAGACATAATCTGTCCAGATTTTCAGCATCTACAAAACGTATTTATTTTTACAACTTAACAGGTCAGGAATTTTAGCCAATTCTTGTGCATACAGAGGATGAAAAGTTGTAACTTGAGTTTAAATATGATCTCAATCAAAGTTAAATACAAAATCAAAGAATTGTTTTACTAAATAGTGTTGGTGCCAAAACATTCTACTCCATATGTTTTATCAATTTTATATCATCCACATGGGTTCAAGTTAGTACTTTATTAAAAAATTCAGAGAATAAACAAAAAAGCGACTCTTTTAAACTACAACAAGAGTGCATATAAATAATTAACTAGGTTAGCTCCCAAAAAGTTTTTTCTTTATATCCATATAGCTGGGCTTTACTTACTTGTTTCAAGTGATATGGAGATCATGTGGTAGATTGTAACTTGGTGCTATCTCCTTCTTCCTTGGGAAATGTTTCATACAATTTTACTTCTTTTGAATCAATTGTTGATCCTATAGTTCTCAAAAATGGTCTTCCCAATATTATAGTACTAGAGGTTATACTCCCCATGTCCATGATAACAAAATCAATAGGAACAAAAGTCATATGTAACTCAACCATGACATCATTTACTTTTCCTAAATCATGTTTACTTGAATCATCTACAAGTAAAAGGTCATTTTTCCATAGTTTAAGTTCTTATGACAAAACTAAGACACTAGATCCTATATCTAATATAGCATGATGAGTATCTTTGCCAATAGTGATTAATATCTTGGGGGGCCAAGCATCCCCAATCTTTGGTGGTATCATAGCTTCATTGTTGTATCTCTCTATCTTTTCTTTTATGACATAGTTTGTAATATATGTGCCAAATCTTGCTTGCTGAACATTAATGGAATGATCATTAGAAAGCTTTTGCAATATATAAATGTGTTCTTGCAAGCTATATTTATCAAAGTATAGTAGCGGTTCTTTTGTTTCACTAAGCATTTTAACTTCCTCTAATTTCTTTTCATTTATAGTAATAGGTGGCCCTTTGTTATTATTAAGCATAGTATATTCTTTTTCTTCTTTTATGGGTTCTTTGATAAGTATTCCAAATTGCAAAAATATTGGTTGTTTATCTCCTTGTTATTTCTTTTCTTTTACCACCCAAACTTCTTTCCTTTCCTATGTATTTTCATTTTATGTTGGGCCAATTTTTTTCATTGTTTGGGATTTGGGTAAATATTTGAATGAGTCAGCACCTTTTAATATATCCCCTAAGTATGGTAACCTTTTTCATCATTTGAAATCTTCTTATCATCTTTTGTAAATTATTTTTCACAAATATCTAGTTTTTTCATGATGGTGGCCATTTTACCTTCTATTTCTGGTATAGTGCTTTTGGAGAAGAGTTCCAAATGTTCAAAATCATCTTTGAAGGTAGTTTTTAGTGAATTTATTAATTCTTTATTTAGCTAAAGTAAGTGTTGTTATTATGTTTTCCACTTCTCTATCATTTCCTCGGTGGGTGCCAACGATATTTTTCAGAGCAATAGTTGAACCTGTTGGTGAAGATAAAACATAACTCCCCTGGTAGCTCTATCTAAAGCATTTTTGTACCAAGCATCTAATCTGTAGTAAAAGAAAAAGGTTCATATTTTCTTCCCAACAAGGAGTAGGATACTCACTATGTATTTTGTTTATTCTTTCCCAAGCATCTTTTAATGTTTCTCTAAAACATTGCCTAAAGGTGATGGTGGTATTCATGGGAAGAATTTATTAAGGTTTGTTCATGTTGCTCAAGTTTACAAATAGAATTTGTACTATTTTTATAGTTTTTATGTTTTAATGAAAACTAACAAAGAATTAAAATACTAAAACAAGAGAAAAGAAAATTGCTTTGAAAATCTAAAGGACAAAGAAAAGCTCATAGTGGTGAAACCTCCCAAGCTTAGGTGTTTGCACAAAGTTGATGAAGATGGTATATAAAATGTTCTAGAAATTTCCGCAGAGATGGATTATGCTACTACCTTGATAATGATGCTTTCCAGAAAATATTCTGACTATTGTTGTGGGAGTTGAGGTGCACTCCAAGCTGCAACCTCTGTGAGATGTCTCTTGTAATTCCCGGCAACAACGCTAGAATTTATTTTTTATGGCAACAACTTCGTGTATACCAACTCATTGGGACTCCAAGTGTATAGTGTTGTAGCAAGCGTATTTTCCCCACAAGGGTGACTCGAGGGTTTATATCAAACTCTCAGGGAATTGGCGAAGAGTATCTTTTGCTTCTCCTTTTCAAGCAATCTACAACAAAAAGTTTTTTCCTTGTGTCCCCAATCCACCGTGTGGTTGTCAAGCACAAGGTTTCGTAGTAGTAATATGAAATAATAATAATAATAATAATAAATAAAGTAAAATAGTAATAAAATATGCAAGTAGAATAAAGGCAATGATATGATAGTATTTTTTGCTTAGTTTGTGTTAGCAAGTATTAAATTTAAGAAAATATAAATGATAGTAATAGTGTTACAAGGTTGTTTCTTATGATAAAAGATGGACCGGGGTTCATGGGTTCACTTGTCTACTCTCTTATTAAGTTTTAGTGGACATAAAAGAATTCATCATCAACATAATATTGGTGAAACTTTAATATCTGTTTGATAAGTATTCATATGGGCATCACGTCCTAACCTAGAGACCTAGAGACGATGTAACATATCTCTCTTATACTCCTCTAAAAAGGGAAAATCCAAGAAATCTAGAGTTAAGTATTAAACGAGCATAGCCTTGAGTACTTTTACATGATGTTTGAATAACAAATATGCTACCTTGACCAAACAAGATTATCAAGCGGTCACAAGATAATTATAGCACATGAATTCACTTAATCCCTAGTGAGGTAACAAAAGAAAGGTAAAAATCATAGTAGATCTTGAATTTTTTGTTACTATTCAATAACTACCACCATGTTACTCCATCTAATACATACTTTCCCCCCACATTCTCTTGCATACAAGTTTGATCAAAACAAGTAATTAATAACGGGTTAGATGATATGCATCTATCAATATATCTTACATATAGATAGGTTCCAATATCATATATAAAATCATATAATAAAGATCCACCACATAGAAATTTCATATATGACCATAATCATGTTGGGCAGCTCATATGGTACTAGATCTATGAAGAACAAGAGAGAAATAGATCAAGCTAGTGCACAAACCATAGTATAGGGGTTGACTACTCCATATTCATCATGGTGGTGATCTTGGAGATGTTGGAGAGGGTAGAGATCCCTCTGGCGGTGGCTCTGACGGAGTTTCCCCCTCCAATCTTTGTTGGTACTGTCTCCGTTTTGGTATTTCTGTGTTTCTACGGCGCCCTCTTGAGGTTGCCCTGGGGGAACCTCTATATAGGAGTTTTTACATCAAACCAAGTCTGTGGGCAAAATATTGAAGTCGGACGAACGAGGGCCAAGAGGCACCAGGTGGCGCACCCAGTGGGGGAGGACGCGCCACCCAGGCTCTTTTGGGCCTCTGGGCCCCTCTCATGAGGTCCAAACACTCTATATCATCACTCTTCGTGAAATATTGGCTTCCCCAAAATCATAGCTCCATTTTACTTTGTTTACATCCCTATAAGATAGAAATAGACAAAACAGGATTTCTTGTTCTACTGAGTTATAACCAAAATAAAGGGGATCATTGGTAAATCCCAAAAATCAATATAAAACATGGATATTATATTATATATGTTACAAATATGTGGGAATATGTATCAATAAACTACAAAGTTCATGTATGCTTTTTTACATGGATCAGGTAACAACCTACATTGCGCCATCTTTGTGATAAGAACATGAAAGGTACTCCATTTGACATGTTATTTTCCCACTATTTCAACTAAAAATAATTATTTTTTTCTTAATTTCCGATTCAGCCAATAAACTGAGCGAACCAGTAGTCGGACCATTGACCATGAACTAACAGCCCCACCGGTTTGTTCACTAGTCTAGATTTTTAAACTATGCTTGAGGGGGAGAATGGAGGCTGATACCTTTGATCCCGATTATGGATGCAGTATAGTAGCTTTTTCCCTAAAAGACCTAGGTTTAATCGAACATTGGGAAACAATTGTGGTAAGTTGAGGAGCATCTATTAGACTTGTTAGCTTGCTTCAATCTTCATTTACTAGGCGTTTCTAGTTTGCTTTTGTTATTGGGGTTGTACCAATGGATGGAGATAGCCCACGATTGAGGTTTTGCCTACAGCTATCACTACAAGAAATATGGTAATTTTTTATCCTCTATATTGGTCATTAGATGGTCATTGTTCTCCATTTGTGACCTTGTGACCAAAAACAAATGGTCAAAAGCTGAGAGTCACTGACGGACAATAAAGACCTTTTATGTGCATTGGTCATAAAATATTATGACCAATATAGAATGTTTGGTCGATGTCTATCTAGCATGTAGCCTCCACGTAAGCAAATCCTATGTGGCAATTCTTGCAGATCGAATTCAGCCCAATCCAACGAGGTGCTCTACATGGGCCAAGCCCAACAATTTCAGCCTTTTTATTTTACAAATTTGGCATTTACTATGCAGGCTAAGCCCAAAAATTTGGCCCATATATTTTTTGGCTGTGGCATTTTTTGGCCCAACATTTTGTTCATTTTTAATTTTTTTAAAGCTGGCCCCACTTGTCAGAATGACCCCAGCTATCGTGGGTACTGTTTGTTCATTTTTGGCCCATGGCCATTTTAGAGCTCAATTAGCATTTTATTCATCTATAACGTTCCAGGCAGTAAATAAACAATAATTCATAAATTGAGTCCAAATCACATTCGATTTCATAATGGCAGCCAAGATAAGAACATCTCTTATAATCGGGACATAATTCACAATAATTCACAACACGCAATCATATAACATCTACAAAAGTACATCCCTACAGTATTGAAACAGGTGAGCCTAGAGCTCTTGGCATTCAAGTCTTGAAAATGTGAGCCTGGATCTGCCGACCGGGCTCACTGAATTGCCCGCCAGCCTTCTCACTTCCTCCGCAACTCGGCTAGCCAGCTCTCCAGCCTTCTTGCTACCTCAACACTTCCTACCGAGCCGGAAGGCTAGATGAATCTATATGTACTGTTGCATGAAATTTTAAATTCAGCAAGTTAGATGTTGGATTTGTAGGTAAACTAATATTAGAAATTCATTAGCAGATGAATCAGATCGTGGTAACAGTGACTAATCCAAAATTCATTATTGGAGAATTACATACGAAAATTCCTAAATTGGGGTAGAGGGACAGAGAACTTCACGGATTAAAGATAAAAATAGACATCACGTGCTCAGAGGCATGAGTTCAACACATATCACGTACATGTCTAGATCAGAGGCACAAAAACAACTTGTCAAACATAGGTTCACTAGTACAAAGACAAGTACATATATTAATTCTTAGCAGTTCACTACGGACCGCAAACTTGGTACTGAGAAATTGCAGGAAAAAGAGAGAGATGGGAAAGAATTGACCCAAGGAAATCTTCAGGTTTGGTGAAGAGGAGGACGGTGGTGCTGGACTTGGTGAAGGGGACAGCACAAGGGACATGGGACAGAGCAGCTTATTTTCTAATATTTCACAAGCATAATTGATCAATTGTGTGCCTTGTCACACCGTTTTTGCAATTATAATAACCAGGTTGTGAAGTAGTAATATAGTTTCCTTTTCTAATATTTCACTAACATAATTGATCGATAAAGCTTCAATTGCAAGTGAACTATGGTCAAAAACATGCTTAGAATTCATGTAAATATGCCACTAATCAGCAAGCAGCAGAGTAGTTTAGTAAAGTTTCATTCAAGCATCAAACTTGGTAAAATCAAACAAAGCATCAAAATTCTTTCAACTTTTCATCTACTTGATTAACTGAAGGAGTACTATTGACATACAATGGCTGAGAAATTATATCCGATTGACCAGTATATTAGGAGGCTTTTCTACAAGAGAACATCTACGAAATTCTCTAGTTTTGTTGGTTACTAACACCATAGGTAGGCACCACTTAAGTAGGGAAAATCCATATAAGAGTGTAAATTACTACACATTCCAGTACTACTTAACAAAACATGGCATATAAGAGTGCAACTTACTAAAAAGTTCTAGTCCTGACTTACAAGAGTGATGGAGTAGCCCCACTTTACATCTTTAGAATCTTCCACATCAAGAGATTCCAAGTACTTGAACATTTATGATGGGAAAGGTAAATTCACAAACCTGTATGTTACACAGGTCTATAGTAAAATCTAATGACTTCTTTATATAATATCCTTCAGCATAGCACAGTGTAGCCCATTGTAGGTTTAGAATAGCAATATATATTTCATTCATTAATCTGAATATCTGATCATATTCAACAATGAACACAATTCATGAACATTCCCTAGCAAACCTCGTACTTAATGCTAATGGTATCAATATTGAAATCATACGAAGACCAGAGTATTTTTTTTCTAACATGTTGTAACAGCCATCTCACACAATTTGATTCCCACAAGAGAAAAAACACATTCATGATTGGGTTCGTAAATGGAGCCACCGCCTATCTAAATCAGGTACTGCACATGCCCATACAATACAACACACGAACAAGAGAGCCTGGTATGCAAAGCCGTGGCCAGAGTCCGGCGGGAACAGACGGGCCACGAGGGAGGGGAGAGGGGGCGCGGGAATGGGGGTGGCATACCCGCATGATGCCGAGGGTGCCGGACTTGGAGAGGACCTCTAGGTCGATGAGGCTGAGGGACATGAGGCCAAGGGTGAGGCCCGACATGAGCCCTGCGAATATGACCAACACGACGATGATGGTGATGTGCTCGAAAAACCCCACCCCGCAGCAGCGGTACTCCACAGACGTGGCTCCTCCACGCCAGGCCAAACGACATGGCTCCTCCATGCCAGGCCCAACGATGTGGCTCCCCCACGCCAGGCCCGAAGACCTCCTCCTCTGTGCCAGGCCCGACGACCTCCTCCTCCACGCCAGGCCCTACGACCTCCTCCTCCGCGCCAGGCCCGACGACCTCCTCCTCCGCGATGCGTACCCTCTATGCCGTTGTGGCTCTCCCAGCTCCTCCCGACTCGATGCAGAGAGAGGTGGGCAGAGGATCAGGCAACCATTGCTGCACCATCTACTGCTATGGAGGAAGTGGGGATCTGGCAGACGAAGTGCGCAAGGTGGGGATCTGGCAGGAAAAGTGTGGCGGAGAAGTGGCGGCTGCAGTTTGGGTGTAGGTGGGGACCAGGGTTTGGGTATTTGGGGGCAGATGGGTGGTGTCGTGGTGAGGTGGGTGGAGGATTTTGCGCAAATACCCCTAATCATTTTTTGGTGCAAATAGGAATGGAAGGGCATTTCAGACTTTCGGCAGGGGTGGGGTGGCGGGCTAGGGAAATTATGGGCATTGGATGGAGTTAGTGTGGACGGCTGACATCTATTTTAGTGGGGTTGTCTGTGGGTAGTATTGTTCTCTTTTTTGATTGGCTGTCTTGATTTTCTATTATCCGAATGTCAAAAACGGGGCGTTTGTGAAGCAATCACCAAATTCATATTCATAATGCTACCACTCGATTATTCAAAAATACTAGACCACCCTACATGCAAAATGTTCCAAACCTGGGTATCTCAAACCATTCCATCCACCCCCTGGTGAAAAAGACAAATATTTGTGGAATCAATAGGAAATGGGTCCGATTTGAACTACAGGTACATGAATAATGCTCATGATTTTTAGCGAGGCAATCATTTTTAGGTTCACAATATGATGTTTCTTTAGAGATCTGATTCAAGTTTAGCGAGGCTCATCCCCTATCTATGAACCTTCGTACCCGCGGTTTTGTCCATAGTTTAAAATGGGCATAAAAAATTCAAAAATGCTCCAAACAAGGTAAATAATGCGCGTGGTGTCATATTATGTGACATAGTTGCAAGGAAAAATACCAAACTTGGTATGTTGATTACAACTCGAAAAAACCTTCGCATAAATGACCTATCATGTTCGAGGTTTCATGCCTTTCAGTCCAAACGACCAATGTTATGGCCAGAATTGTGGCATAGTTTGTGATAATGTGCCCATATTGTGCGTGCATGTGCATCTTCGGATGACGAACAATATTGCAGAAGGAAAATTTCCTTTTCGTTGCACAAAAAAGGCATTTTCCATTTTTTGAGTGCCAAAAAGGGGCATTTTGTCAAGCAACCACCAAATGGATAATTCAAAATGCTTCCACCGCATTTTTCAAAAATACTAGACCATATTACATGGACAATGTTCCAAGTAGGATATCTCAAACCATTCTGTCCACCCCTGGTGAAAAAGACAAATATATGTCGAATCGGTAGGAAATGAGTCCGATTTGAACTACATGTACATGAACTAATGCTCATGATTTTTTGAAAAAAATCATTTTTAGGTTCACAATATGATGTTTCTTTAGAGATCTGATGCAAGTTTAGCGAGGCTCATCCCCTATCTATGAACCTTCGTACCCGCAGTTCTCTCCATAGTTTAAAACGGGCATAAAAAATTCAAAAACGCTCCGAACAAGGTAAATCATGTGCGTGGTGTCATACTATGTGACATAGTTGCAAGAAAAAATACCAAACTTGGTATATTTATTGCATCTCGAAAAAAACTTCACAAAAATGACCTATCATGTTCGAGGTTTTATGGCTTTTAGGCCAAACGACCAATGTTGTGGCCAGAATCGCGCATAGTTTGTGATAATGTGTCCATATTATGCACGCATGTGCATATTTAGATGACGGACAATATTGCAGGAGGAAGTATTCCTTTTCGTTGCACAAAAAAGGCATTTTCCGAGTGCCAAACACGGGGCATTTTGTGAATCAACCACCAAATGGATAATTCAAAATGCGACTACCGCATTTTTCAAACATACTAAACCATATTACATGGACAATATCCCAAGTAGGATATCTCAAACCATTCCGTCCACCCATGATGAAAAATACAAATTTCTGTCGAATCGACAGGAAATGGGTCCGATTTGAACTACAGGTACATAAACTAATACTCATGATTTTTTGAAAAAATCATTTTTAGGTTCACAATATGATGTTTCTTCAGATATACGATGTAAGTTTAGAGAGGCTCAGTCCTTAGACGAAACATTTCAATTTCAAACCACTATTGTCAAAACCATGACTCAAAATCTTTATTTACACCTATTAGGGTTTTATACGAAAAAATGTCCTTTTATTTTTCATGGAAAGTAGAAGTGTTCCATAATGTACTAAAACTATTCTCTGCAAATTTAAAAGTTCTCTGATTTTTTTTGACTCAATTTGAAGTTATGAATAAAAAGATACAAATAAAATTATAAAAGAATAAAAAGAAAAAACAGCTGGAGGCGCCCGGCCGGGCAAACCCACCATCTATACGGCCCAGTCTAGGAACAGGCCGAGCAGCCTCAGGTTGAGGGCGGCCTCCTCCCAAGGCCGAAGCCTAATAGCCTATGAGCACTAATAGTTATAGACTGCGTGTGCTTATTTTGCGACGAAGAAAGCACTGGTGTAGTGATTAGCAACTTTGAGGATGGAGTGCTGTTTATTTTGGGTCGAGCGGCCTGCATGGGTCCCGTCGGCATTTAGTGGAGGGTCCGGGTGATCTTTTCTGGTCAACATATACACGTGGACATAAATTGATATATGGATATAATATGTAGCCAAAAATTAACACGTGTACATGACATGTAGGAAAAGTTGATTAGATGGTAGTCTGGTCATTTTAATAAATCATGTATACGAAGTAATGACCTGTTTATTTTGCGAATTTTTCCTGTTTATTTTGCGTCGAGCGGCCTACATGGGTCCCGTCGGCATTTCGTCGAGGGTCCGAGTGATCTTTCCGGGTCAACATATATACGTGGACATAAATTGACATATGGATATAATACGTGGGAAAAAATTGACACGTGTACATGACATGTAGGTAAAATTGATTAGTTGGTAGTCCGGTCATTTTAACAAATCATGTATACGAAGTAATGACCATTTAAATTGGTCGTAGTGGCCTAAAATTAAGGTAATATACCAGTATTGTCTATGTTAGACCTATTGGTCTAATCAAGTTATGACCTTCTTAACATAAAAGGTCGTTGTTTTTTAAGGTTTGGACCCTCTAAATGGCCTACGACCACTTGGTTTAAGATGGTTATAGATCTATGACCAAAAAACCCATGGTCATTAAGAGAAGGTCACTAGTTGACACATTTCTTGTAGTGTATGCATACATATGGGATAGTAACTAATTTTTTGGGGTTTTCAATTGACAACAGAAAGTAAACTAATATTAATAAATAAATTAAAACTAACTAACAAGGTCTCTAGTAACCTCACCCGGATAGGAATTGCTTTCCTGGCAACGGTGCCAAAAAAGGTTGATACCTTTGATCCGGATTACAAATATAGTATATATTCTTTTTCCCTAGAAGATCTAGGTTTAGTCAAACCTTGGAAAACAATTGCGGTATGTTGAGGAGCGCCTGCTAGACTTGTTAGTTTGCTTCAATCTTCATTTACCAGACCTGTACGGGAGTCCTGTACGGGAGAAGGGCGATAAGGTTTTTTGGGGAGCGCTATCGGCGCGACTACTTGCTTCATCACGGACTCCCTCTCGGATACCGATTGCGCCGACGTCTTCCCCAACGAGGACTTCTTCCCCGACATCAGCACCCACTTCCTTGACGACATGGCTAACGACGGTGCCAACACGAACACCGGCGGTTCCTCTTCTGCTGCCGCTACCGTGTATGTTTTCTTTATAAATCTTGTTCTGGTCGCATCTCAAGACTTATGTCTTGCGGTCTGTTTGGTTACCCGTATTAATATGTTTTCGCTATTTCACATGATTAGTATATTGTCTATTATTCTAATCATGTTTTATCTAGCGTTTATTATAGGTAATTCGCTTGGTAAATTGCTCTATTATTCAACAATCCAAAAACCTTATTTCAGGCAATTTGCCCCAAGTGGCTTTGTTGCTTCTATGAAGCCACCTGTGTTTGAAGGTGTGAATTACAAACGATGGCGTGCGAGAGCAGTGCTCTGGTTTCAGACCATGAGCTGCTATAACGCCATCTATGGCGCACCTGAGGGAGAACTTAATCCCGCTCAGGAAGAGGCGTTCCAAAAACTTTATACCACTTTCAAGGCTGCCTTAATCAGCATTCTTGGCGACAATATTGTCGATTCATATCTGTCATTTAGCAATGGCAAGGATATGTGGGATGCGCTCGAGAGAAAATTTGGAGTCTCCGATGCTGGCAGTGAACTGTATGTCATGGAACAATTCTATGACTATAAGATGGTTGAGGACCACCCCATTGTGGAGCAGACTCATGAGATACAGTCACTTGCCAGGGAGCTTGAGCACTTCACTTGTGTGTTACCGGACAAGTTTGTTGTCGGAGGCATCATTGCCAAACTTCCCCGGTCATGGAGGAATTTTGCTACTTCTCTGAAGCACAAGAGACAAGAGTTCTCCGTGACGGATCTCATTGGGACTCTTGATGTGGAAGAGAAGGCGAGAGCAAAAGACACACGTGCTCGAGGTACCAAGGAAGGTTCTAATGCCAACCTGGTACAGAAAAGGAACTTCCAGCCTCACAAGT
Source organism: Avena sativa (assembly GCA_916181665.1). Classification (NCBI taxonomy): domain Eukaryota; kingdom Viridiplantae; phylum Streptophyta; class Magnoliopsida; order Poales; family Poaceae; genus Avena; species Avena sativa. The sequence goes on along the minus strand of OV702297.1, from coordinate 384,285,731 downwards.
TCAAGAACAAAGGCAAGTTTGATGACAAAGGAAAGTTCGATAGAAAGAACAAGGCCTCACAGTCCACCAGCTTCAAGAAGAAGACTGATGAGAGGAAAGGTGCTTGTCATGTGTGCGGTGATCCCAATCATTGGGCTCCTGCTTGTCCCAACCGCTTTGACAAGTGCCAGCATGGGAAGGGCAGCAAGACTGCTAATGTTGTCATGGGCGACGTTGAGATGAAAGATGTTGGGTATGGTATATTACCTACTGTTCTTTCATTATGTCATTCTCCTGATTGGTGGATTGACACGGGCGCTAATGTACATGCCTGTTCTGATATTCCCATGTTTTCTTCATATCAGGTCAGAGGGACTCAAACCGTACTGATGGGGAACGGCTCGCATGCTTCTGTTCATGGTGTTGGTACGGTCGATCTGAAGTTCACTTCGGGAAAGACCGTGCGCCTGAAGAACGTGCATCATGTTCCCTCAATAAATAAAAATCTTGTTAGCGGATCTCTTCCGTGTCGAGATGGCTACAAGATTGTATTCGAGTCCAATAAATTTGTAATTTCGAAGTATGGAACCTTTGTTGGTAAAGGCTATGAGTGTGGAGGCTTGTTCCGCTTATCTCTGTCAGACATTTGTAATAAAGTTGTTAATCATATTTACACGAATTTTGAATCAAATGTCTGGCACTCTCGTCTTTGTCATATTAATTTTGGTTGTATGACGCGGCTAGCCAAAATGAATTTAATTCCTGATTTCACAACTGTTAAGGGATCTAAGTGCCAAGTCTACGTGCAAGCTAAACAACCTCGCAAATCACATACGACTGCAGAAGTGAGAAATTTAACACCACTAGAGCTCATACATTATGATCTTTGTGAGATGAATGGTGTGTTGACAAAAGGTGGAAAGAAATATTTTATGGCTTTGATCGATGACTCTACGAGATATTGTCATGTGTATCTTCTGAAATCGAAAGATGAGGCTTTGAGTTTCTTCAAAATCTATAAAGCTGAGACAGAAAATCAACTTGATCGAAAGATTAAGAGGCTTAGGTCCGATCGTGGTGGAGAGTATTTTTCCAACGACTTTGATTCTTTTTGTGCGGAACATGGTATAATTCATGAGAGGACGCCTCCCTACTCACCCAAGTCAAATGGAGTAGCCGAAAGAAAGAACCATACTCTAACAGATTTCGTTAACGCCATGTTAGACACATCGGGTCTTTCTAAGGAATGGTGGGGGGAGGCACTATTAACCGCGTGTCATGTCCTCAACCGAGTTCCCACAAAGAACAAAGAAATTACTCCATTCGAAGAATGGGAGAAGAAAAGATTAAAACTCTCTTACTTACGTACTTGGGGTTGTTTGGCAAAGGTTAATGTACCAATCCCCAAGAAGCACAAGCTTGGACCAAAAATCATTGATTGTGTTTTTCTGGGCTATGCTTTTCATAGCATTGGTTATAGATTCTTGATAGTAAAATCTGAAGTGCCTGATATTCATGTCGGTACAATCATGGAGTCGACTAATGCGACTTTCTTTGAGGATATCTTTCCAATAAAGGATAAACCTAACTCATCAAATCCGGAGATACCTAGTTCATCTAATCAGGAATTTGCTATATTCTCTTAACCTACCATTCCAATTGAACACTCTGAAAGTCCTAAGGAGGATGATAATGAAATTCCTAAAAGGAGCAAGAGACAAAGGACCACAAAGTCTTTTGGTGATGACTTCATTGTGTACCTTGTCGATGACACTCCCACTTCCATTTCAGAAGCTTATGCATCTCCTGATGCTGACTACTGGAAGGAAGCTGTTCATAGCGAGATGAATTCCATCTTAGCTAATGAAACATGGGAGATCACTGATCGTCCTTATGAGTGCAAACCTGTAGGATGTAAATGGGTGTTTAAGAAGAAACTAAGGCCTGATGGTACTATGGAGAAGTACAAGGCAAGGCTTGTGGCCAAGGGTTATACCCAAAAGGAAGGTGAAGACTTCTTTGACACTTACTCACCTGTAGCAAGGTTGACCACCATTCGAGTACTACTTTCTCTGGCTGTCTCACACGGTCTTCTCGTTCATCAAATGGACGTTAAGACGGCTTTCCTAAATGGAGAGTTGGATGAGGAAATTTATATGGATCAACCAGATGGTTTTGTAGTAAATGGTCAAGAAAGAAAAGTGTGCAAGCTTCTGAAGTCCTTATATGGTCTTAAACAAGCACCTAAGCAGTGGCACGAAAAATTTGATAAAACCTTAACCGCTGCAGGCTTTGTTGTAAACGAAGCTGACAAGTGTGTATACTATCGCCATGGTGGGGGTGAGGGAGTCATCCTTTGTTTGTATGTTGATGACATACTAATTTTCGGAACCAACCTTAATACAATTAAGGAGGTCAAAGATTTCTTATCTCGTTCCTTGGAGATGAAGGATCTGGGAGTAGCTGATGTCATCCTGAACATCAAGCTATTGAGAGATGATGATGGTGGGATTACACTGCTTCAGTCTCACTATGTGGAAAAGATCTTGAGTCGTTTCGGGTATAGCGACGTCAATTTTTCTCCTACACCATATGATCCTAGTGTGTTGCTTCGAAAGAATCGAGGAAATGCTAGAGACCAACTAAGATACTCTCAAATCATTGGCTCGCTTATGTATTTAGCTAGTGCCACGAGACCTGACATCGCTTTTGCTGTAAGCAAACTCAGTCGATTTGTTTCAAATCCAGGAGATGATCACTGGCATGCTCTTGAGAGAGTTATGCGATATCTAAAAGGCACTGTGAGCTATGGCATACACTATACCGGGTATCCAAGGGTACTAGAGGGTTATAGTGATTCAAATTGGATATCTGATGCTGACGAGATAAAGGCCACGAGTGGATATGTTTTCACACTTGGTGGTGGTGCTGTTTTTTGGAAGTCTTGCAAGCAGACCATCTTAACGAGGTCAACTATGGAAGCAGAACTCACAGCACTAGACACGGCCACTGTTGAAGCAGAGTGGCTTCGTGAACTCTTGATGGACTTACCTGTGGTTGAAAAACCTATACCCGCAATTCCAATGAACTGTGATAATCAAACTGTAATTATTAAGGTGAACGGTTCTAAGGATAATATGAAGTCCTCAAGACATGTGAAGAGGAGACTAAAATCTGTTAGGAAAATGAGAAACTCCGGAGTTATTGCATTGGATTATATCCAAACATCTAAGAACCTGGTAGATCCCTTCACAAAGGGTCTATCACGCAACGTGATAGAAAATGCATCAAAGGAGATGGGTATGAGACCCACAATTTGAGCTTTCCACGGTGGTAAACCACTCTATGTGATCGGAGATCCCGTGAATTAGAATTGGGAGACAAGCTGTTGGTTAGCTGAGAGGAAAGTATCCCTACTTTAATAAACACCACTCCATAAAGATGCAATACTTTCCTATTCTGCACGGCAGGTTGATTTATTATCTTAATATGTTCTAAGTGGCTTATCCTAAGCAAAGATGCTGTCCTGCAGAACATCTTTTGAAAAACACACCTATATGAGTCTGACTGTTAAAACGTCGCAGTCTATGAGAGTAGGATGCTCTCTAATAAATTCATGAAAGGTCATGGAGTATGACGTATAAGCTCCACCCGCGGGGAAGTCCCACGGTAGCCTAGTATCGGTCAAGACTTTTTGTGAAGCTAGGTTCACAGCAAACTTGCAGTTCAAGGCATAATCCACTGTACAAGTTGCGGCCTAGTATAACATAAAGCTCTAGGTGGAAGTTCAACTTAACAGTCTCCACTACAGTATCGATATATAAACAATGTTTTGGAACCAAAGACAAACTTCATGTGCCTCTGGGATCTGGTGGGGGATTGTTGGAATTTTTGCCTAAATAGGCCCAACCCATTTATTATATGCCAATAAATTTCTGAAATCCTAGAGGCCCATTCATGCAAGGCAAGAGCTGGGACAAATGTTTAGTCCCACATTGCTAATTGAGTGAAAGTTGGACCAGCTTATAAGTTGAGCTCTCCTACCACTTGGTAAAAGGATGAGAAGGAGAAGGAGAGAGTTCCACACGCGCGCTCTTCCTCCTCGCTCTCCTCACCACGCCACGCCTCGCCTCGTCACGTCACGCGCGCGCGCCGCGGGTTGCGGAAATCTCGCCGAGCCGAGCTTTATTTTGCCACGCATGAATGGTATATGAACAGATGTACAGAAGCTGAAACGTATGCTTTGAGTAGACTTTTAATACGAGTTAAATGAATACGAATTGAGTGGAGGCTGTCTGGTGGGCTGCCGCCTGTTCGCTTCATCTTCCGTCCATTCGTTTCATCTTCTGCGCAGTCTGTCTACCTTCTCCTCCGTGCCTATAAGAGAGAGAGGTCGCGCCTCCTCTCAAAAATAAAAGCTGCTACACATTCTTTGTGCCTCCAGTTCCAGAGCACTGCGCTACCTAGATCTTCCCCATCCCGTCTTGCGGCGTGCACCGCTAGCCGGGACAGTAGGCCTCCGAGACCCCGCTGCTTCGAGTCCTGTACGGGAGAAGGGCGATAAGGTTTTTTGGGGAGCGCTATCGACGCGACTACTTGCTTCATCACGGACTCCCTCTCGGATATCGATTGCGCCGACGTCTTCCCCAACGAGGACTTCTTCCCCGACATCAGCACCCTCTTCCTCGACGACATGGCTAACGACGGTGGCAACACGAACACCGGCGGTTCCTCTTCTGCTGCCGCTACCGTGTATGTTTTCTTTATAAATCTTGTTCTGGTCGCATCTCAAGACTTATGTCTTGCAGTCTGTTTGGTTACCCGTCTTAATATGTTTTCGCTATTTCACATGATTAGTATATTGTCTATTATTCTAATCATGTTTTATCTAGCGTTTAATATGGATAATTCGCTTGGTAAATTGCTCTATTATTCAACAGCCACTGCGCCGAAGAGATCTCCAGCCACCGCGAGCCAGGACGCCTCCCCGGAGCAGAGCGCCGCCCCGCACCACCTAAGCCGCCGCCGTCGCCATGGAGAAAAGCTACACGAGAGAAGCCCCGCCGCCACCGTCGCAGGAGCCCGCGGGACTTTGCCGGCCGACCCCTCTGGTGGCGGCAGCGCGAGGGAGCACAGGAGGAGTAGCTAGGCTCGTCGGCGGGGGGTTTCCCCGTGCCGCCAGTGAGGGCGACGCGGGGGTCAGGAGCGGGGGTTGTTTTATGCTTCTCGAGCAAGGCGTTTTTACATAGAGTTGCTCCGAGCTTTTTTGCCTCCTGAGATGAGATCCAGATGATTGCTGCGCTGCACGCACGCACCAGCCCAGTCCTAGTGTTTGACTTTTGCAATCATTCGTTTTCTCTTTGTTTAACTTATTCTCAGAGTGTATTTTCCACGACGACATGATTTAGCAGCTGACGTTCTGTAGGAGCAGTATTATACTGTAGTACTATTCTATTTCGGAATTGCTAAAACATAGCTACTGTGTCGTAGCTTACGCGCGGCGTTTGTATACCAGTGATTTCTTCCGATGGTTAAGATTGGTGCGTCTCTCTCTGCTTGTTCAGCTAGCCTGCATCGTGTCGATGCATGTTGCGTTGAGCATTGAGTTGGCCACGTCGCTGCGTTGCTTTGTCCGTCGTTATTGTTTTGCCTATCGTCGTTATTGGGCTAATAAATGGGCCTCTTCTTTTATTTGGTTGTTTGTCGTTTTCTTATCTTTTGTTTGCTAGATTGACCAAGCTAGAGCGGGCAGCCATGAGGTAATGGTGGGAGGCGACCTCGCTGCTGAAATTTTTATTTTTTTGTTATTCTTGTGTTTGTTCATTTTTGTAAAATTATTTAGTTTTAGTGGTGATACTAAGTATGTATGACTGTCGAGAGATTTTGTGGCTTTGATTTTTTTCATTATAGACGTTTTCCGTACTTGGCTTTTTTCTAGGTTTATTTTCGTGTGTCACTCTTACTAAGACGCATTGTCATCTCTTCACTAGATAATACTTGGTTGCAATTTATACACAGAGGGGGCAAAAAAATCGTGTATATATATTAGGTGTGGTAGAGGCTATTCGTCTAAGAGAGAATTTCTTATTTGACACTACTTTCAAATAAGATTCCTTATTTAACACTGAAAAAAATGAATTCCCTATTTGACACTGGGTGTAAATTCTTTTGCCTCCCATGACACTCTAGTACATTTGAAGAACTAAATGTGTTAATTGGGGACCTAGAAAGACATTTTTGCCCGTGCATAATGGGACCAAAATTGTTTGCAAGGGAAATGCGGCTATACCATGATGTATTCAGTATTCGGTTATATTAATTCAGGTATGCTGCTCATGCATCATTAGCACAAGAAATGTAGAGTCCGTTCGATGATGAGTTCCATCAGCCTCGCACATAGATGCCGGAAGACAATGATATTCGACCTGGGCGTAGCCTCTGCTTCACGAGTGTGGTTGTGTGCGGCGTGCATAGCCGCCACGCCCTGTGTGACAGCAGCAACATGCAGCCGATCTCACGCGAGACTGGACAGTGGACACACACGCTGAAAGCTGAATGCCTTGATCAATCAGGACTTAATTGATCTAGCATCACGGCAATCCAACCAGGTGCGAACCAGTTTCCAAGGTAGAAATCAAGGAAAGTCCAAAGTCTGCCCAATCAGCAAAATAGTACTTCCTCCGACCCATATTAACTTGGATTTATTAAAATTTGGATGAATCTAGACACTATTTAGTATATAGGTTCATCCAAAATTTAACAAATCCAAGTCAATTAATATAGGCCGGAGGGAGTACAACGGATGGTTCTAGTTCAAAGATTGGATAGGTAGCGACTAGCATATGGGTATTTTGGTCCAGCTGGAACAAAAATAACGGAACAATGTAACAGAATCGTTAGTGCCATCTAAGGCAAACAAATTGAAATCACTATCGGCCTTTTGTCCTTTATATTTTATTATAAAAGTTGCAGCTAGAGTTGCAAATGAGGACTAATGACATTAATACAAATTGCAAATAGACATGCATCTAATATTGAAATGACATCAATTTGACTAATAAATTTTGAAACCGCATCCGCTTCTTTCTCTCGTAGGATTTTTTTTATAGAAGTTGTAACTTGACTTGCAATTGTGATTGAAACCACATTATTTGACATAACATTTTGAAATCGTGATCCCTTATATAGTCCGGTGGAATTATTTTTTAGAAGTTGTAGCTTGATTCACAACTGAGATTGAAACCATATTAGTTGACAATAAATTTTGAAATTGCGATTCCTTTTATAGTCGGACGGGGTTTTTATATAAATTGCAACTTGACTTGCAACTGAGATTGAAAAATTAGTTAAAATTGCTCGACTAAGTCTATTTACTACATGATGTCTAATTCATGGATCTGCCCTGGCCATTAGCAACGTGAGAAGCTGAGAAGTCAAGCCATCACCGTCGCCCGTTCTAGCGAGACGGGGGCCCATTTTTAAGTTTCGCATAGGGCCTCGAATTATGCAGGCCCGGCCTGATTACGGGCTCGGACAAACAAACCGAGAGCCTGTCCTCACACCAAAGCCAAGACGAGCAGGAGCAAGTTGAAGAGGAAAAGCAAATTGTTTTAATATGGGCAGTACTACGCGTCCCTCGGGGATTTGTGTTTTTTATCCCCGGGTCCCCAGCCAACCACGTGTCCTTTTTTGGTTCAAAATTCTGCTTTTGCTACAGACATACTCGTTTTTGCTATAAATAGTCCCGTTTTGCTACAACGTAGCAAAAACGATTCGACCCAGAAAATAGAAAATTAGACTGGATCTCACCGGAGAGTTCGCCGGAGACATCGCCGCCGACCGTGTAGCAAAAAAGTTGTGCTAATGTAGCAAACCCGACCTCGCCGGAGATCTCACCGGAGACTTTCGCCGGTAGACCTCCGGACACCGTGTAGCAAAAAATTTATGCTATTGTAGCAAAACCACAAAACTGTGGTAGCAAAAAACAAGTGCTAATATAGCAAAAAACAATGTAGCAAAAAAACAATTTCACCAGAGACATTGCCAGAGACTTTCACCGGGACCCGTAGCAAAACCTATACGCTATTGTAGCAAAACCAGTACAAGGTTGTAGCAAAAAAATCTATTAATTTAGCAAACCCGAGCCTACCGTAAGTAGCAAAACCCGTGGCTGTCTGTAGCACCGTCGTTCGATCGCAGTAGCACCACCGCTGGCCACATGTAGCAAGCATCAACACTGCAAATAGCAACAGCGGACACCGTACGTAGCAACGTCGTCGTCGGGGCCATGGCCACTCCATCTACACGAGCACTTCCATGCCAAAAAAAGTCCATCTCCGTAAAGACGCCGACCGGTGGACGGCAGGATGCCGGAGCTCGCGTGCCCCCGGATGGAGGCGCACCTCCATGACGCAAGGGGCTTCCCAGCGAGGGTGCGCAGGGAGTCGCTGGGTGCGCAGGGAGTCGCTGTGGAGGTCGCCGGCCTCCATGGCGCACGGGGCTTCCCGGCGAGGGTGCTCGAGCTTTGCCATTGAGCGGAGGAGCAGAGTGAGGCGTCCCTCCTCCTGATCTCACTCCCTGCCGGCGGTGGAGGCAAGGCTGCTGTGGCGGCAGCGCACGGCAAGGACGGCGGCAGCGCGTAGGCTTCATGGCTGTGTTTAGAAGAGAAACTGGGGATAAGGAAGACGGTGGGAGACGTCCTTAGTCTGTACACGGGCCTCCCACGATGGCCAGGTCCACCACGACCTGATACGTACGAACAGAGCAGCGGGCAGCGACCCGGGGGATAGAATCACCCGATCCCCCGGGGGAATACTATCATTTCCCTTTTAATATAGCCATACCTATGTCCAATTTTCTTTTTTTTTGAACGGGATAAGTCCCGAAGGACCTAGAGATCTGCATTAATCAACGCAACATGTGGCCGGTATAATTTTGCATAGGAGCCCCTAGCAACACTCTGCACAAAGAACCTGAAATTTGAAGATAAGGGCCCTGCAAATTACAGAAAACACCCTAGCACTAGAAAATGAAAAGCAATTAAGTGCTTTAGTGTCTCCACCATAGATCGTCGGCGTCCTCAAGGTTTGAAGCACACCGAGAACAGAGGGAGAGATGCTCGAACGCTCGCTGCCGGCGATGAACCACTGCTTCCAGCCATCTCGAAGTCTCCGGGGACGAACCACTTGTTGACGACGACATGGCGAGCTCCGGCGCAGGGTTGGAAGCTCCACCAAAGTGGACGAAGAAGGTCGTCATTCGACCAGAAAAGGCAGAGGTCTGGAGGGAACGCCGCCATCATAGTACCGCCGCGAACTAACCCTAGACGCGGCCATCGGTGTGACAGAAGTAGGCCAACGAACCTTGCCTTCGTCTTGATGCCACCACCACGATGGCCTTGACGAGACACCGAGGAAGCCATCGATCCACAACTCCACACCAAAGCAACACCCTCCCCCAAAAGAGAGGGCAGCAACCACCACAAGAAGTAGAGGAACGTGTCGCACCTCTCCACCCTCCCTTGCCTCCAAGGCCAGCCAAGGGGGAAACAGGCACACCCTCCAGCAGACCACATCGTTGCTCCTCCTCGCCACCATGGTCGGCCAGGAGCACCGCCAGAACTGCATCTCTACCACCATGGTGGGCCAAAACGGCTTTATTACAAGAGAAGCCCTTCATCTCCGCCTCCACCGCATCTAGCTCCGACCATCGGAACACCACCGCGAAGGGGAAGAGGAAGGAGCAGATCAAGATCCTGCCGACGAGACCTCGATATTTCTCCTCGGCATGACGCCAAACTACGGCAAGCATCCGAAATCTACTCCTACAACACGTAAGAAAACCTAAACCTACTCCGACGCCATCTCCTGGCCACCACTCACCAGCTAATCTAGCGAGGGCGCCATGAGAGAGGCCTGACTCACTCAGAGCTTTTCTCATAAACTGTAACAGGGAGGGGGGGAGGTGGAATGGCTTCAGTCCACCTACTAGTTCCGTGTCCAATTTTATGGTATCACCAATACGATAGGACTAACTAAGACTGGTTACTTAATAGCTTATTGATTGGACATAATCTGGTGCAGTTAATCTTGACATAAATCTAGTAGTTAACTTTTCCAACAAAACAAAAAGTCATTGCTTTTCAAAGAAAAAAAGGAAAAGATTGAGCCAAGAGACGAAAAGTGCTAACGGCATGTTTGATTCAAAGGATTTTCAAAGGAATTCTATAGGATTCCAATCCATAGGATTTTTTCCAATAGAATGTGTTTGATTCAAAGAAATAAATCCTACAAAATTCCTATGCATTGCTTTCCTACACTACAATCCTATAGGATTTCTAACAAGAGGTGAGACCTTTTGGAAAAAATCCTATGTGTCTATGACAACTATGACATGTACCTAAACCCTATAAAATTTCCTGTGTTTTTCCTGCGGTGCAATCAAACAGCTTATCTTATCGATTCCTGCATTTTTCATTCCTGTAGGATTCTAAGTGTCATGCCATTCTATTCCTACACTTTTTTCATTCCTGTGTTTTACAAATTCTTTGAATCAAACAAGCCCTAAGTGGAGTTTTTTTTTCCTCAAAGCCCCTTCAGCAACCCTATAATTCGCCAAGCTCATGTCACAACCGGTACAAGTGCACGTGCCAACGCCATTACGCCAGTACACCACCACTGCCGAGCCGATGCAAGCCGAAGCGCCATATCTTTTCACCGCGGACGAACGAACTAGCTGAAAGGCCAGTGCACTAGTGCAGTGCTCCACTTGACACGAGAGCTTTACGTACCTCTTTGGTCAAAGCAAAGCACGAGCCTCCCGGAAGGCTTTTTTTTTTCTCCTGCGTGTTTTTCGCTTCTCGTTCGTCTCCTTTTTCTCTGCTCCGAGCTTTTTTTGCTTCCTGAGATGAGATCCAGATGATTGCTGCGCTGCACGCACGCACCAGCCCAGTCCTAGTGTTTGACTTTTGCAATCATTTGTTTTCTCTTTGTTTAACTTAATCTCAGAGTGTATTTTCCACGACGCTACATGCATGATTTAGCAGCTGACGTTCTGTAGGAGCAGTACTATAGTACTGTAGTAGCAATACCAACAACAAACTAGCCGTAGTACTACTTTTTGTATTGTATGATGATCGCGTCTCAGGCATAACGATGGCCATGATTGAGCATGGGGTGAGCTCGTGATTCATCTCATCACGCGACTGGCTCAGGTGCTGTTTGTTCTCTTTAGTTTAACGCGGCGAGGATGCTCCGCTGGAGTACCGTACGTACAGCCCGCACGTGCCATGGCACCGGCGCGCGCGGCAAGTTTCGAGATCTCGCGTAGGGCCAGTGGCACACGTGGCCACAGCACACATATCCGTGGCGCACTAGGCCAAGGTGCATTACGGATGTGTTACTTATCCGTAGGGCAACTTGACCTAGTGCGTTACGGGCATGTGGCATGCACCAACTTCACACATCTCTTGGATCGTCTTTTTAGATTTTACAAAAAATAAAAGAAAATAATAAACACTTTAAAAAATAAAATCCTTTCATTTTTAGGTAGGTAATGTGGTATAGTTTTTAGAAAAATTAACAAACATGAGTTTCCACTTTTTCTGCAAAAAAAATCATGCCACGGTAAAATAGTCGTAACTTTTGCATACGATGTCGAAAATATACCAAAATGACGAGAACGAGATTTCGCATCCGCTCACAACGCCCTCCGGCCGTTTAGCGATTATTTAGATTTTTTAAATTCGAAAAGTGTAAAAAGTTACGGTCAAATGATCGTTTTTTCCTGGAAAAAAAAAGGACAACTTACCCGTAGCGCACCACCACCTAGTGCGCTACGAGTAAGTTGGGCGGGATTCAAAATTTGAATCCCCACCCCGCCCACCTACCCCTCTTCTCTTCCCTCTCTCTTCTCTCCTTTTCCTTTTCCTCCCTTCTACTTTTCCTTTTCCTCCCTTCTCCTTCTCCTCCTCCTCCTTCTCCTTTCCTTCTTCTTCTTCTCCTCCTCCTCCTCCTCTTCTTCTTCTTCTTATCCTCCATGCAGTGAAGATGGTGACGGCGGCCTCTTCCTTGCAACGGCGACAGCGACGTTGGGCTCCTTCTCCTCCTCCTCTTCCTAGCAGTGATGACGACGACGGCAACGGTGGGCTCTCTCCTCCTTCTCCTCCTCCTTCTTGCAGTTCCGACGATGACGGCGGGCTCTCTCCTCCTCCTCCTTGCAGTTCTGACGGCGACGAGCTATCGCCTCTCCGACGAGGTGAGGCAACAGCGACGAGGAGACGGCGACGACACTGACGAGCGACGACGACGACGGCTCCGACGAGATCCAGATCTCGCGTTTTTTTTTGAATTTTGAAATTTGTATCCGTGGCGCACATCACCTAGTGCGCCACGGCTAGCTTTTCATATGCGTGGCGCACAGCATCTAGTGCGCCACGGTTATCTTTTTAAAAGTGTGGCGCACCACCCAGTGCGCCACGGCTAAAAGTTAGCCGCAGCGTACGCTTATGGCGCACCACTAGTGCGCCACGGATGGGCCTTTTAGGTGCGCCACGAACAACCCTTTTCCTAGTAGTGACGGCGTCACTGTTCTTCCATCGGCTCGACCGGCGATGGCTACAGTTGGTCTTCGTCCGCAATGTTGCATGCATTTTGCTGGGTTTCTTGTTGCGTCTCTGTCTCGGTCTCTTCGTCGTCTGCATAGTCGTGGCCATCGTGGTTGATCATGTCGTGCATGACGTCCTTGCCGTCATTTCCCACGAAATCCTACACCCCAATTGGCCATCATAAGCGACGAGAGCAGTGCACCGGCAATGGCGAAGAAACATGGCAACCATATCGTGTCGTCCTTGGCCGGCGGCTCGGCTCACATTTCGATGAACAGGTTGATTGGCGTCGGCATGTTCCGGCAGAGATGGATCACCACTTCGTCGACACCTCCGAGGTTGCCTCCGCGTTGGATGGAGTGCGGTTCATGTCGATGGCGGGGTCTCCTGTCTCCGATGACGCCGTACGGGGATGGTTGAACCGGGACAGCTGGTGGCCTCCAAGCGAGGGTGTGTGTGGCCATGTCGTCCTGGGCTGAGCTGGTGGCCGGTCGGTAGGCGTGAAAGTGACAGAGCTGGTAGAGGACGTGCCGGTCATGCCCAGGCCGGAAAGAGAGACCGCGCCGCCGAAAGCGGCGGTCATCGCCTCCTGCTTGATCATGTTGACGGCGCACCTGGTGGCACTCACTACCAGCTCGTTGGCGTCGACCCTATTCTGGGTGGCGAGGAGGCTCTCCTTCTCCTCCGAACGCTCCATCTCGAGCCTAGCAGCGACGCGTCGATTTCTCGCCGTTACCCGCCGGCCAGCGCGCTTGTATGACTCGATCTTCCGCTCTTCCGGCGTCTGGTCCTTTGTGTGCTTCTTTGGCCGGCCGCGCTTCTTGGCGGCGGAACGGCGGAGGGCGCAGCATCAACCATGGCGACCGAATCCATTGCCTTCCATCCCGCTCTCGCCAGTGGAAATTCGGGAAAGGTTTTTTGGAGGGAAAAGTGGTGTGGTTTCTGTACTGCTGGCGGAAGGGACCGCCAAGGATAAAGGAAGGACACGCTTGAACAAGCATTGTCCGAGCGGATGCAACCGAGGCCCAGTTTAGATGCACGGATGGGTTGAGCCGAACATGTTTGTCTAGATAGGTCGGGCCACTGGCGCCGCGCACGCCCACGCGTCCGCGTGGACAAATTTGAACACGCTTAAACGGGATGGGTCGGACGGATGGAGATGCCCTTGGGCATAACGATGGCCATGATTGAGCATGGGGTAAGCTCGTGATTCATCACGCGAGTTGCTCAGGTGCTGTTTGTTCTGTTTAGTTTAACGCAACGAGGCTGCTCTCGCTCGAGTACCGTGAGTACAGCCCGCACATGGCATGGAACCGGCGCGCGCGGCAAGGTTCGAGCTAGGCAGTGGCGGACCCAGAATTTAGGTAAGACCAGGGCTAATTTCAAATGCCGGAAAAATATAAGAAAATATTAACTTCTCGTACGACACAATTTATCAGCCGATGCACACTACAAATGCAATAGCTGCGTTTTAATGTGAAAAAAAGCTCAAACGAAACAACAATAAGAAAAGCACCAAATAAAGTACAATAGCATAATTGCACAACCATGATGTATTCTTAATATATTTAGTCAGACTAGATGTGCATTCGTATCTAGACAAAGTTAAATCTATTAATATAAACCGAAAGGAGTACCTAAATAAGAAATCTTGGTCTGTCCTAGCCTATCATTTTCTATTCACTCATAGGTGAAGTACCAGAACAGGCGAAGACAAGAAAAAATAAACAGAAAATGGTACAGATAAGACTTAACTTACTATGTGGTAATTGTTACTTACGTGATATCATAATTTGGAAACACTCCAAAATTTATCATCCTCGGTGCTTGCAGACATGAAATGGTGATGGAAAATGGGATGAAACCGATCTTGATGATTAAATAAAAACAGTTCATCTTCATCCTGAATTAGCTAAACCTAATTGTGCTTGTTCAAGGATTGAAATAGTCTCTCCTGTTCTTCAGAATTCAGACACTATATTAGAATTTAGAAACAAGAAATTTACCTATCAGCAGGCTACAGGAAAGTCCGCAAGAAGTTGGCTAGTTAGAGAGGAAGATGATTAGCGGAGGAAGAAACGCAGACGCTGAGAGCCGGTGCGGCGATTCGTGGGCAGCGGCAGCAGTAGGTCGATACCTCCGAGGAACGACGCGGCGGCAGCGTCTTGGCGTGGTCGAGCTCTTCTCCATCTGGCCGCTCGGCGGCGCCATCAATGCGATGCGACATGGCGGCGCTGGCCTGAGCCCTAGGTGCGATTTGGAAGACGAACACAGCTACTCTCTGTTGTTTTTGCAAAAAAATACGAGTAAGTTACGGCCTCAAGGCGAGGCGGACGTGGATCGTTGGCTCCACTATTGGTCATCAGCTCGCTGCTTAGTGGGCTCGTGAGAGTAGCCCTGGTCATTCTGGCCATATGACACGGGCTGGGATGCTTGTGGTCTTGGAATAAAAAAAACAATATAGGAGGTCCCTGCACTACCTGGGCCAAGACCCGGGCTGTAGCCCGGGCTGCCCGAGGCCCAGATCCGCCCCTGGAGCTAGGAGTGATTGCCCGCACAGTCTCCGCATGATTTGGCCCCAGGGCACGGGCGTCACTGTTCTTCCATCGGCTCGACCGGCGATTCGCTATGGTTGGTCTTCAGCAAACTGTTCCAGAGAAATGTTAGCAAGTACTTCCTCTGTTAGGGATTATAAGGCCTATGGACTATTTTGATAGGATTAAGAAAAATAATAACTCACCCTCTTGATTACTACATGCACCAATAGTTATACATGCATGAGAGAAAAGAAAGAAAAAGAACACCATGCATTGGATGCGAGATGATAATAAATGAGAAAGGCATTGTAATTCTTAACATTTTAAAAAAGCTCTTAAGACTTATAGTCCCAACGGAGGGAGTAGTTTGGACGGTCTAAATTTGGTGTGGTTTAAACTTCGTGCATCTACTGTATCTGCATGCTCGCCCGGACATGCACGCTGCGTGGATCAGATCGAATTTGCTGGCCCGCGAATGAAAAGTGGCCCATCCACCAATAATTGCATCCGATCCGACCAGGGCATGCCGCCATGTTAACCTCGAGGAAAAGAGTGATGATGAGACGACGAGGGAAGGGAGCACGGAGCGGTGACGAGCGCCATCATCATCAACGGCCTGACGGCGCGTCACGCGGGGAGGAGGCGTGCCCGGCCGGCAGGGCCGCCTACGCGCCAGGGGCCCACTGTCAAGTCGTACCAGCCGGTAGCAGATACGCGGTACGGCGATGGATCCAAGGTCGGGAAGTACTACTCGGCCCTCAGGGCTGGAGTCGGTGGAGCCGTGGCAGCACCGCAGCAGAGGTGGTCGACCGGCCGGCATACTGCATACTGCTCGCTTTGAACCATTGCTACGTCTATTCTACAGTACGAGTTTACTACAGTCTCCAAACCAGGGCGGCCCTAAATATTGAGCAGTGACGAAGACCTGTCGATCCAAACCAGGGCGTGGCCACCCCATTGGATTCCATCGCCGGTCGCCATCCGCCACCAGCGCCGAGCACAGCAACCGTGACCCGGCAAGGAAAGAAGGAAGGGGCAAAGCGGAACCGGGGCAATCACGGGGAAATAATTGCGGGGCCCTCCCGCGCGCGATCGAGCGGAGCGGTCGCGACCGTACTAATCATTGCGCCTGGCGTGCTGTCGGCCCGAGGCCGACTGGCGGGCCCCGGCTACGCATCATTGTGGGTTATCCCTCCGCTGGTGCGCAACGCGGGAAGCGGGGTACTACGGGCCTATCTATCAGGGCTTTCACATGGCCGCGACATGGGTTTTACCAGGCGAGCGAGCGAGCGACCCTCTGGGCTTAGTTGGGTTTTACTAGCACGTTGTTCTCCTGCTAAACCGAACCGAGTTGGTTGGTTCTTTTGCATGCAGCTACGCATAGCACCCTCGAGTTTGGGAGCTACCCTCTGGGCTCAGGCGGTAGCTCCATTAATTCCCATGAGATATCCTGAAGATCTCCACCGTGCGCTCTCCTTGACGTTTGCCATAACTTCGCACCACCAAACGGGGCTGACCCAGGATATGAAGAGGGCAGTAATGGACAGTTATAGCACAGCGCATATTGCACACTCCATATCCGCCATTACTCGCGCATGTAAATATAGCAGCCGTGTACCCATTGACCTACGTATCCATCATCGCGTACCGATCTA
This sequence comes from Avena sativa, assembly GCA_916181665.1. NCBI lineage: Eukaryota > Viridiplantae > Streptophyta > Magnoliopsida > Poales > Poaceae > Avena > Avena sativa. The sequence goes on along the minus strand of OV702297.1, from coordinate 384,268,956 downwards.
CGGCCAGTACTGCTACTAGTAGTACTCGTAGGGCGGGATCTCGGCCGGTACTAGTACACGCCATGATCACGAGGGCAAGTACTACACGTACTGTCCGCACCGCAGGCATGCATGAACGCGCCTCGAAGCTCGCACTCACTCACTCCTCGCCGTGCATGCTTGCTGCCTCCAGTCCAGTCCAGGCCCGGGGTCTCCCTGTTGCCCAACATGCTAATGGCTGCACCACCGCACACATCAATCTGCCATCATCTCGAAGCTGAGTGCAACCGCAGGCTCTGTGTTTGCATTGGTTTGGCTTTACCGCCCGGTACTAGTAGTAGTACAGTATATATAGCATGCACTTCCACACCAAGGCCGGGAGGAAAAGGCTGGCTGGCTGGCTGCATGCAATGCTACACCTACGTAAAAATTTACGGGAGAAACTCTACGGGATGACATGTCATTGAACCTGGGCCCATGATTTGCTTGCGTGAGACTAGAACGAAGTGGCAAGAAAAGAAAAGGGAAAGTGGCCCAGCGATGTCCGTCTTCCCCACGAGAAAAAATCCCCAATCCCAAATCTTCTGTGCCAGGTACTGGCCGACGGTGGCGTCGTGCAGATCGGTTCGGCGAGCAGCGATCTTCTTCGGCTCGACGTGAGTGTCCGGTATCCTGGCCAGGTTCCCCTCGAGCAGCGATGTCCTCCGGCGCCGCGCGAGTGGCCCGGAGCCCCGCGAGCAGCGATGTTGTCTAATGCCCCGTGAGCTCCCATTGTTCCGAGGCGCTCGACGGGCTCATTCGATGAGGGGAGGTGAGCTCCCGGGCGACGGCACGGCCACCATCACCGCGGGCTCGCCTGGGTCAGAGGCCGCGTGAGCGACGGTAGCTCTGATGGTGCCCTACGTGTTCTCCGAGATTGCAAAATACCTAGAGTTCAGGTGTGACAATCAGAGCTGCAATAAAATTTCGAATTAGTTCAGCTAGGAGTTTTAGCATCTCAGATTTGATACTGTGGTGATCCTGGTGCACTGGAAAATTTGGAAGGAGAGGAACTCCATGATTTTGGAAAATTTGAGTCAGATTTTGAAGGAATCGGTGTATGTCGAGTGATATAGCTACCTGATGTAACCTCTTTGCCTTCGGTTGTAAAAAATATGATGGCCTTAAAGCAACTGGCCAAATAGTAGTCTCGCCGTAGCTTTCCTTTGTAGCTGATACTACATTTGGTAGTCCCAGGCCTGTCTGGGACGAACTTATATAATCTTGTTACTCCACTTCGGAGTTGCTTGAAGCCTTGGAGCTGCTTGAAGCCTTGTTGTAATTTTCTTGTCATCTCAATAAATATTGGCTTCTGGCCTTTCGAGTTCAGCTGGGACGACATGTAAGCATGTGCTGCTATGCAACATGTTCATAGCTCTGTATCTTAATTTCTGTAAAGGCTTGCAAAGAATGTAGCAGCTGGGACGGCATGTAAAATTATGTATGTGGTGTGTTGGCTTTAATCATGTAGCACTGCTTCAATTATATAAAGATTGTAAAGGTTGTCTTGTGATTTGTTCTCATCGTGAATAAGAAATCCTTGTGATGGAAGAATCATTTCTGTATTGTATTGTGGAACTTCTGTCATTTTTCAAAATGACGAAACATAAATTAAGTCCAGAGTGTACTCAAAGTCATATTACCATTCCAGTTACACAAGAAACAATTGGACAAAAGTTCCAGAATTGACATGTGTTGCAACAAGTGATGAAGGAATCTAACTTGATCAAGTGCTCTAGTGCCTATCGCAGTACCACTTATTACAATAAAATTGTAAGTGCAAAAAAGATGCATCAGCTAACTATGATCCATCCTATTATTCAACACTGCAGCTTCATCATGTTGCATCTCAGGATAACCTGACACTGCAGCAGAGGTTTGTTGAACTTCAAACAACAAGCTTGTGTATTTTCCTAGAATTGGTGGCATTAACATTGTCGAAGAACCTGCCAGGGGTACTGGAGATGATACTGGAGCTCTGATTGTTGGGATTATATCGCTGCTGCTAATTCCATAATCAAACGGTTCCGGCTCGAAACAAAGCCATGGAATGACTTGAAAGTTGGAGTACCTATATTGGAAATAAATAAACAAATGAAAAACAAGATACCTGCATCAGTCTGTATGGTAGTGTAGATGTTATTGTTGGATTTATGTTGCTAGTACCAATGCCGAAGTTAAACGATTCCTGCTCCACATGAAGGCCAGCAATAACATGGATGTTCAAATAATTATTAGAATAAAGAGATGGAAAACAAATATACCTGCATTGTGCTACTACATGTTTGCTGGTCCAACTGAGCAACATGCTGAATCTGTTTCAGAAGGCATAATAACTGTTAACTAAGAAACATAAAAAGGTACAAGATTGTTCAAAATCTGAGCATTAAATTTATCTCACGTTATCTTCTTGTGGAGTGTCATCCTCTGGTGATTTCCTTTTTGTAATGGGCCCTTTTCTCCTCGAATTTGTGGAGCGAACCTAAAAGACAACAATTAATTATGCTAAAATTAGTGCTTTTGAACATAATGTAGTATAGACAGAAAAACCTTTCGGGAAGCTTTCTTCTCCTCTTGTGCAGCTTTCTTCTTCTCCTCTTGTGCAGCTTTCTTCTTCTCTTTTAGTTCCAGTTTCTTTTTCTTTTCTTTCGCTTCACGAATTAATTTATCAACCTTTGATTCTTTTCTCAATGAAGGGGGACGTCCAGCACATCTAACAGCTACTGGACTCAATATAGTTTTACATGTTGTCTTCTCATTGGAAAGTGCATCTTCCTCTGTACCAAGGTGTTCCTCATTATTATCAGAACCTGAGTTACTAGAAAACTTATTTTTCAGAGTACGGAGCTCTTCAATCAAAGCACTACATGAATCATCTGACATGGAACATATTTCTGCAACAGGGTAGAAGTCATTGCACAACATATCAAACCGCTTTGCAATGGGAGTATCTTCCATGCCGGCATATGTACACCTAATGAAGTTATGTTTTCTTTTCATATTTTTTCTCCACCTATCGAGGATGTATTGTGAAGGAACCTCCTTCATTTTTTTGTGAGTGAGCACACTTAACACATGCCTACAGAGTATACCTCTGAACTCAAAGCGGCGACACGAACATTTAACTTCAAACTCTTCATCATTAAGATATACATGATAAATAATATCCTTTCTCCATCCAGTTTCTGCATTAATCAATACATCCTCAGTTATTTCATATGTTTCTATTGCCCCTTCTTTTTGTATGAACTTCCGATCACAATACAACTTATGAGTTAGCTCTTCTTGAAATTCTTTAAACTTGGAGTTCGTATAGACCGACTGAAATTGCTTCTCGATGTCAAAGTGTGTGACACAAGGTATGGTTGAATTGAAAGAATTAAAATCAGCAATTTTCTCCTTCTCAACCTTGTCATGAAGAGCATTCTCACATTGTCCAACAAAATGCTTCAATGTTGTTTTTGCATTAACATAACCATTAAAGAAGGCATTCATACTCTCGCTGCGTTGTGTAGTAGACATACCTGCCCAAAAGGCGTCTTTCACAAATGCTGGAACCCAACGGTGACGATGGTCATAAAGCCCCTTAAGCCATTCATTACCAGCAAGATTATACCTATCGATCATACGCATCCAAGAAACTTCAAAATCTGTAACTGTTAATGAATCATAAACTGCATTGCCAATAGCAACCCTTATGTAATCATATTCCTCATATCCACCTAGCTTCTCGGGTATCTTTTTCATTATATGCCACAAGCACCATCTATATCGTGAGTCTGAAAAAACATGATCCACAGCATTCTGAATTGCTTTTGCCTGATCAGTTATAATAGCTTTAGGTTGACGGTTTGACATACATCTAAGCCAGGCTTGAAATAACCAAACAAATGTTGGAGTATCTTCATTTGATAATAAAGCACATCCTAACAACACTGACTGACCATGATGATTGACTCCGACGAATAAAGCAAAAGGCATATCATATTTATTTGTCAAATATGTTGTGTCAAAAGTAATAACATCATTAAAAGAGTCATAGACTGCCCTACTTCTTGCATCAGCCCAAAAAACATTCCTTAGTCGAGATTCATCATCAACATCCATAACACTAAAAAAATTTGGATTCTCGGATTGCATTTTCACAAAATAGTCACGAACAGCTTCAGCATCACCCTTTCCAAGTTTTAGCCTTCTCTCTTTCTCAAGAAAATTGCGACAATCTTTCTCACCAAAAGTTAGATTATCATGACCATCTGCTCCGACAACAAAAGAATTGAAATTCTTGTTTACTCGTATTCCGGCCCGGTCATTCAATAAAAGCCTTCGCTTAACACTATAGTCCATCTTTTTGTTGCATCTAAATAACCGAGATTTGAGTGGACTTAATGTATGATTGTGATCCAAAATGATCTTTGAAACTTCAAACTTTCCACTAGGACGACGGGTAAAATTGATCTTTGCTTTACATCCCAACCCAGCTGATGGATTTGGCTTCAACAAATTTTTTGAGTTTGACTGAGTCTTACCATAGCGAGAACAACATAGAGTAATGTACTTTAGTTCTCCATCATCATCAGTATGTGAGCTTCTTCTTGTGACACCAAATCCTTTAGATTTGGCATATTTATTATAGTATTCACGCGCATCATCCACACCATCAAAGGTCATGCCCAACTCAGGATCCTGTAGTAAGGCTTCTGGTTGTGTGTCATCACAATTTTGTTCAGGTTCCACGTTCGCTTCCTTCTCCTGTTCAAAGCCATCCTCATTCCTTGAAATAGTTTGATTGTCCATTCCTACAAACATTAGACATTATTGGTGAACATAGATATTAATACAATCATACGTTTCAAAAATCATCTCAGTTTTTGCATGTATTTCAGTGAACCGTGTACTAGGTAAAATAATCTTGGAACTTATAACAAGATGTTATATGTATCAGAACCACAATGGATAGGCGATTTGACTATAAGGCAGTGAGCAGAACCAAAGCATGTTCTTCTGAATATGTTCTGAATGTCACAGTTAAGCAGTTCATCAAAAAACTAATGGGTATGATTTTTTCCTCTATTCAGTGCGATGCTAGCCAACGCAGATGAAAACGGCAAGGGTCATATCGTGCTGTGCCGTGTGCGCAACATCTACTAGGATTATTATATGGACTTCTGGGCAATGAGAACACGAGCAGATACTATACACTGTTATTCTGAGAATGAAGCTACTGCTTTACCTGCTAACTCAGATCAAACTGGTGTCCAGCGATGGTTCAGAAGGTATATGGACATGAACAGAAATCTCCTGATCGTACAGATCGGCGACGCTGGGCGGCGCTGGGAACGTCTTTCGTCGATCGATCTAGAAAAGAGGAAGAAGAGCGACAGAACAAGTAGAGAAGTAGAGCCCGCAAGTTTCTGTTTTTCCTTCCGTAAATTAATGGGCCACTTCCTTTTTTCCCTGGGCAGTTGGCAGTTCGGTTTCGATCTCCTGCGAACGAAAATCGTGGTCACGTCATCCCGTAGAGTTTCTCCCGTAAGCTTTTACGTAGGTGTAGCATTATTGTTTGCATTGTCCTTCCTACGCACTAGAACGCACTCCTGGTTTCACGCAAGTTATGTGATTGCGTGCCATGATTAATTTCATTGGCAGAAGCTCAGATATGACAGCGGTGCCATCCATCAGGAAGTCACCTCACGCATGCATCTGGTCAGAATTTCAGCATTTGCTTGCCGGAGCCTGGAGGATCGGAGGGGTACGGCTCGTGTCACGTGATCGGAAGATCTTTTCTACACAAATAACGAATAAAGGATTATGCCCTTTTTTTGCTACATATTTTCCAGGAAACGCGACGACCGCGACAACATTTCCATTATTAACTAGTGCTTCTGGTTGTCTCGGTCGAGTGGCAGCGACAAGTCGTCGGTCCATCCCGCTCCACCGCTGCTGTGCCGTGCGGTGGTGGTATCACAACAGTGACAGATACTAGTACTATCGTTGTCAAGGCCCGTCCGCGTGGCGACTGTTCCTGGAAACGAGACATGCGGCCGGGTCACGGCGCGCGTGCACGTTACTGCGAAGGTCCGACACATATAGCCTGAAGTAGTATCCGCTGAGCGTTCCGATCGTCGCCGCCGGATTTCGCCGCCTTTGGGGTCGACATGCACAACACCACGCTGATCGCAATAGGCATGGACAAGCCGGCTCCGACCCGACGGGTGGATGGAGCGAATGCGAATCGCGTCCAAAAGATCTTCTTCCCAGTAAAAGCAAGTGCGACGGGACCGCCCATTGCCCACCGCGCGCGGGCGAGACGAGCACCATGTCTTGTCTTTCCTGTGCGACTGTTGCGTCAATGTTAGCGCGGCTCGCCACGCCAAGCCAAGCCAGCGCGCGGCGGGCGCCAATCGCACGGCATGCCGCAACAGTGGCAGCACCTAGCCCCGCGCGCGCGCCCGGCCAGCATTCCTCTCTGCTGTCAACTCGCGCCTTGCACTGTACCGCGCCGCCCGCGGCCGTCCGAGATCACCGGCCGACGAGCCTGGGCCCGCGCGCCGTATGCTCGCGTCAATGCACGCCTCATGCGTCACCTGTCCTGCCGCCCGTAGCTACTGTACATACTGTGCGAGGCTACGAGCCCGTCGGGTATGGCGACATGTCTGCGACCGTGTGATGCAAGTAGTATCCGGTCCATCGGCATGCAGGAGCAGGAGGGCGTGATCGCTGCGTGACAAGCCTGACGCGCCGCGCGGGGCCCACGCATAATGCATTGCTCGCTGTTGGATCTGCTTGCATGTCTCTGCTGTGCAGATTGACTTGTGCCTGCTCGATCTGGTGTTGGATCAGCTGGCTGGCAGCCTAGCTATCCGGTGTAGATTAACGCTTGCATGCGCTTGATTAAAAATTCAGTGAAGAACATCCATGGAAACCTCTCCATCGAAGCAAGGAAACAACAACAATGTATCCTACGATTAAAAATATATATATATCCTATGCAACCATTAAAGTGGTGCAATCGGTGCAATGAACATAAAACATAAAACGTTGAATATCATTTAGATAGAGTGTACATTTCCGACGACTCAAAATTTCAATTTTAAATTCTACCCAAAACTCCTTAATACAAAATGGAAAATCACATTATAAATGTACTTTCAAGTTGGGTTGTGAATTAAGCCCATCGCTAGTAACACCCATTTTGCTAGTGGCGACCCAAAAGAATCACATGCCAAAACTTCAAGGAAAAATGGTCATGGCATTCAGGAAACCTCGAACGCCACCACTAAAATCTAGTGGTGGCGTTCCGAAATATAGAAACGCCAATAGTAATTAGGTCCCATGGGTGGAGCTAGGAAAAACCACCACTCTCAATCTATTAACGACGTTTCGAGAAAAAGAATGCCACCGTGTTGCATGACCCTTTTCCCCTTCCCCACTCTCACTCGATCCCCTGCAACCCCCTTGATTTGTCTCCCACCACAACCGCTCGATCCCGCCGGCCGCTCTGCCTCCCCCAACGCTCGATCCTGCCAGCCATCGCGTTCATCGTGACATGTTCGCCGCCCCGTCCACGTCCCCGAGTCGCCGACCCTATCCCAATCCTCAATCCGCTGCAACCGCCCTGTCAATGTCCTCGAGCCGCCGATCCTGTCCCAATCTTCAATCCGCCGCAACCGCCATGTCCTCGATCCGCCAGTGGCTGCTGTAGGCGCACTGTCGCTGACCTCAAGCCACCGCAACAACCTCGTCCTCGAGCCACCAGCGGCCGATACAGCCACCCCGTCCCGGACTCCCCGAGCCGTCGCAACCGTCTTGTCCCCAGCCTCGCGGTGAGCCACCCGCCATGCCTCCCTTTTTCAATAGCAATTGCTCAAAATACTCTAGATAGATATGTTGATGGTGATTTAGATATTAAACTTAGGCTTTTAGATAGATATGTTAGATAGTGCATTAGAGATATTAAACTTGGGCTCGGATTTAGATGGCTATGTTAGATAGTGCATTAGAGATATTAAACTTGGGCTCAAAATCTAGATGGCTATGTTAGATAGTCTTTTAGATATTAAACATAGGCTCAAATTTTAGATAGATATGTTAGATTGTGCATTAGAGATATTAAACTTGGGCTCGGATTTAGATGGCTATGTTAGATAGTGCATTAGAGATATTAAAGTTGGGCTCAAAATCTAGATGGCTATGTTAGATAGTCTTTTAGATATTAAACACATGCTCAAATTTTAGATTGATATGTTAGATGGTGCATTAGAGGTATTAAACTTGGGCTTAAATCTAGATAGCTATGTTGGATAGTGCATCAGAGATATCAAAAATGGGCTCAAATCTAGATGGCTATGTTAGATAGTCATTTAGATATTAAATTTGGGTTCAAATTCTAGATAACTATGATAGATATGAAGGGAATATGCCCTAGAGTCAAATATTTGATGGAATATTTTATAAAATTTATGATTAACTTTTATATCATGATATAACTGTATTGATTAGGAAATGTCAATGCACGTGTGATATACAAACAACTAGTAGTTCTTGGTGAAACTCTAGTCACTGGTTCATTGGTCAACGGATGATCAAAGGTTTTCTGATCGTGCTGGTGCCTCGGATCCTAATTTAGAATGAGGTCATTTCATTGGCGAATGAGATGATGAACATACCATATCTACAGCATCGTATCACGATCGTGTCATAGAGTTCATGTTACAATAATTAGGAAACATAGTGACTCTTTCCTTAGACCATGAGATCATATCAAATCACTGTCACCCGACGTTGCTTTGACGGCACATAAAGTCACTCAGTGAAATGATGATCTTAAAGGTGTCATTAGGTATCCGAAGGAACAGGTTGAGGATACTACGTCAAGAGCGGGATTTGTCCATCCGCGTGACGGAAGATACTCTGGCCCACTCAGATAGTTATAACCATAAGTTGTGCAGCATGTGACTAGGTCACGGGGATATCAATTATCGAATCGAGTAAAGAAGGTATTGTCGGTCACAAGGTTGAACACTGACATGGGGATGTCACTTGATGAAAACCTCCGAAAATACAGTACCGCGAAGACAAAAGGAATAAAACACAGTGCTTACGGTTCAACGACAAATATCGTTGAGTATACAGGTGGTCAACATGGCCATCCAGGTCCCTCTGTTGATCATTGGTCAGAGAGCAGTTTTGCCCATGTCTGTAGTATTCTCGAACTATTGGGTAGCACGCTTAAGGGCTTGATGAAACTTGGAGATTATTAATGGCTAGTTTGAATCTCCGAAGAAGTGAGAAGAGAGAAACCAGAAAAGTTCGGGAAGATCCGAAGGTGTTCGGAGAAAGGACAAGGAAAAGGATCGAAAAAGGGTTTTCGGATAAATGGTTATTTATATGTGTTTATTATATAGTATTAATTGTGAATTAATATATTATAAAAATATTTAAATAAAGATTTATAAAATCAGTCCTAAAAGTTAGGCAAAATCCCGAAGAGATTTTACCTAAAAAGAAACCGACGGGAAAAAGGCAAAGAGGGCTATTTTTAAAACACCCAACATGGGCATCATATAGTATGCGCCGCACGTGGGCATCCGGTATGGTGCGCCGCGAGCGCTGCTTCTATAGATGCTAGTGGGTCGAGGGCGGGGCAGCACATCTGGGAACTGCCACGGCTGGCTGCCACATGGGCGAGCCACACGCGCAGGCCGCTAGGCCGGCCCACACGGGGCCAGGCGTTGGGCTGCTGCCTCGCGTGCTGCCGCATGGTGGCCCACCCGGGGCCTCCTCCTAGCCACTGTCTTGATGGCCGGGCCATGCATGGGTGGGAAGGTTGAGGTGACCTAGCATACCACTGCATGATATAGTATACTATAGTCGTTGTCATAACACCAATGAAACACCGTTCACTAGTATTACATCCCTCAGAATGGCACAACAGAAAAACAGCGGGTCCAATACATGGCTTAAAGGTTACAACTCACTCTTGTACATAAGATCCAGAGAACACTCTAGGTTAAAGAGAGAGAAAGAACTTCTTACGGAGAAGAATCAAAGATAAACAATGGAAGAACGATTATACTGTTAAGTCTAATATTCAGACTAAGAGGTTGGTATTGCTGCTATTGCAACGCTCTACAGAAATAGGTTCTTTGGCAAGAGATAATATTCCTATCTAATCGGTAACTTTTGTCTTCACTTGAGTTGAGGTATATATTGACTTCCTTTTCTTTATTGAAGAGCTTTAGTTGTTCTTGATAAGTCCTGGAACATATATTGATGTAGTCATCATTTTAATGGCTTCAGAATCTAGCAAGGATTAAGAAGATACTTTGAGTACGAGCGTACTCAGCAAATTCACTAGAAAAGGAGTGTTTGATGCACTATATCTACAGCCACAAACCATAGGTCGTAGGCAATGCAAGTTTTCATAAACATTTCTTCAAAGGTTGCTTTTATTCTGAAAATCTATGTCCATCAGCCTTCACGGGTTTACTAGAACCTTCATGGGGTTCCTTTCCTGCCGCGTTCGCAGCTCCTTCCCGAAATAGGGAGTAACAAGTTACAGTTCTTACACTCTGCAGAGGTGCGTTACTTTTCCCATGAGAGATCAAATCCTTGTTGCATAACCGGGCGATCTTTCCCGTCCACACTTCCTATGGTGTGGGGCCCAAAAGATGATCCAAGCCAATCACTGCCCCCTTCGCGACCTCGCATGTCTCCTTGGTGTACACCATGCCCACATAATGAATTACGGCAATGGTTTGTACAAACCGTTAGATGCCAGAACTATCGTGGGACGTTGAGGGGTTCCCACCCATATGTTGCATCTCCTCTACGAATTACCAATTAATATGCACGCTACGAGTGATAACAGCCACGACCTGCACATCCGGCTACATGTGAGAGGAAGAAGATACAGCTGACTTCTCCGTCATATTCCAAATCTCATGGTTAACGCGTGATATACGGCACAAGAATCACTGGCGACATTGGTTGTTAAGTCCTAGGTAATATGTTCCTTTACCACTAGAACTTTCATAGTAGGTTATTACCTCATGGTAAATAACCGATAATCACATTATTATGAAAATAGTGTTTTTGGACCTTTTTCAAATGCAGGTGATGACAACACTGGATTTGTAAAATACTTTACAAAAAATAATCAAAGGACATGAGCAAGTGTGAACTTGCCTTTTGTGGTTGCAAGATTATGCTCTCATGGTCTTCGAGTTAATATAAGATCCAAAAATCTGAAATCAGCATCATTGGTCCGGTAAGGACTAATGTTTAAAGAGGCAATATGCTTTTATGCATAAGTAGTGTGATGCATGTTTTAAGCGTAATTTCAGGAAATAATGATGTTCTAGGGTTTGGATTTCGAAAGTGGTTACCTTGGAATGTGTGGTCCTTTTGGATATTTTTCATAGTTGTATTCTTATTAGAGTTTATGAGTGGTTGGAGTCAACACATATGTAGGAATAAAATATACATCCTTATGACATACTAGTTAGGACTACTTATATAAGATTTCTTATTTAAAGTGGCAAAAAGAATAACCTTCGAAGAAAAGTTTTTTCTTCTAAGGTCTAAATAAACTTTGTGGTTAGTTAGTGATGGTTGATGTTATTTGTTTTAATCAAATGGTTTGAGCTTAGGCGGCTTTATAGCTTAACTACTTCAGATCAAAGTTAACTATAAAACATGTAGTAATGTGTATGGTATTACAATTAGACTTTTGGAGACTAAAGTTAACTTTAAAATGTTGATAGTTTTGAAAGTATGATACTTACACCCTGGTATTTTGTATATCTAAAATGTGTTCTTTAAGTTACTTAAGAATGTTTGTTCTATTACTTGAGATAATGGTTTCTTAATTCTATGATAGAGTAGTATCATTTACCTTTTATAGATAAGTGAGTAGAGTTTATAATTCCAGATATAATTTTTATTTAACTATCCTTAAACTTTTTGTAGTATTTGTTGAAATTTGATAATTGAAAGTAAACGGAAAGGATCTGATTTATTCACAAGATGTTCTTTAAGGTTTTTATCATGAGTTGGAATCCTTTGAGAATATAATATTCACTTAGGGTTGAAGATAGTTTGATCTAAAGATATTTATAATGTTTTTGAACCATTAGAGTTTCATTTTTTTAATATTTAGGATTTGTACTATATATTAAACTTGTTTTATTTATTTAAAGGATATTAATAAATTTTATTTATCCTTTTATAAATTATTAATGAAGTGACAAGGTTTAGATTTGAGTTATTAAAATATTTGAATTTTTGTTTAATTTCAAAGTATAGTATGAGATTTTTATCATGTATATATTATTTTTATGATCATTTTGTATTTTATTAATAAATAATAACTTATGATTTTTATTATTACTTTATAATTAAATAATAAATCTTTAATCAAATGAAATAATACATGATTATATTTTTAATTAGAATTTTTATTTTTTTCCAAGTTTTTTGGTATTTTACTTATATTATAAACACTTATTCTTATAGAAATATAAATTATTTTTTATTACTAATTTTTATTTGGTATTTTTCAAAAATACTATAATATTAAAAAATAATGAAAGTGATTTTTATTTATTTTTATCACTTTTTGATAATTTTTGTAGAATTCCATAAGGAATATTTAAATTACAAAATTCTTATAAAAATTTGAATGTCCACAATTTGCTATCTTATTTTATTTGGATAGAGTGTATTATTGTGAATCCAAAAATATTTTATTTATATTTTTTTAACTTTTAATTTATTTTTTTATAATTTTATTGGGGTCACGGGTATTTTGGTCTTTTCCAATTGATCAAAAGTTTTATTAAATAACCTGGGCTGGCCCCTTGGGCTTATTTGGTCGGGGTGGCCCAATAGGGCAGGGTCAAAAAGACCACCCCGAAGAGTTTTGACCCATCCGGCCCACTCTGCCTCCTTCTCTCTCTCTCTCGACCTTATCTCCTCCTCCTCTAACTCACCCTCGTGGCCGGCGATACCGCCACCGTCGATTCTCGCCGCTGTCGGCCGATCTGGCCGCCGCGGCGGTGCGAGTTGGGGTTGTCGACGACGCTCGTTTGTTCTATCCACTTGGATTTGACTCTGGGCTTCCCCGTGGTCAGTTCCACCCCATTCCCGAACCCTAGGGTTCAGAAAAGATGTTGTCGTTGCTGCCGTGATCCCGCCTGTGGTGGTGTGCTGGTCCCGTGCTTGATGCCGCCGCCGTGGCAAGTGCAGGTTGCAGCGCCCCTCTAGGTGCTCCCTGTGCTGCCACGGTTTGTCGGCCCCTCTGCTTCCTCTTCGATTCATCAGCGAGGACCTCAGGTAAGTCATCTATGTGGTGTTTGTCCATGCTACTGCCTTGATTATTTTTGGTGTGTAGCTAGTGGCTTCTCATGTTGAGTGATTATGTGTTGATTGGGTTCATCTTTGGATTAGGGTTCATAACCCCTATGGATCATATCTATCATGCTTTAGATTTAGTGTTGATCATATTTGATCATGGGAAATGATTACCTGCTGTGGTTAAGGATTGTTAGTAGCTTTGATGATACTAGTTGCCTGTCAGATTTGTCCTAGTGGTAATCTACCATGATTTATGCTAATGTTTCAATGGAATCCTTAATTGGATTATGCTGTTGATCTCAGAAGTTTCCCTACTGTCAGAATACTTGTGCTGACAGTGGATTTCTCTCAGTAGTTGCTTATTGCAATTATAAGATGGGCTTGCTTGAGATGATACACTCTGAATCAAATCATTGTCTGTAATGATTTTCTATGGATATATAGAGTCATTTTAATGTTGATTCCTAGCACTTAGCTTCAGGAAAAATGATATGTAATGATTTGTCCCCTTTTCCTGTGAGAACTAAGCAAAGATGATTTTAGCTCATTAAGAACTTGTCCTTGTGATACCATTGTATTTTGGCACACAAGTGATTGGGTTTTTATTTCTGGGCTTAGCTTGATTATGCTTGTGATTAGAATTGATAAGATGATATGGTAGCTTTATTATCTTGCCTGCCTATGATGTTGGTCTGAGGCTCTAGGATTTAATTCCTAGATAGTTGGGCAATAATTTGTTTGATTCTTATAGGATTAGAGGTGCTACTCTCTCTTTGAGAGATGTGCCCTGATCAGATCAAATGAGAATAATTTAAGTTGCAAAAAAATAACACTAAACCCAGTGATGCTGGTCTGACGGTTTAGTGCTTGTGGTGGAGTTTGATTTCTTATCCTTTTACTTGAAATATCTAGGATAAATTCACCCCTCTTGGGTGCATGTTGAGAGATCATTACATAAAGCAACACATGCTTTTGTTTAGATATTCTGTTGAAAGCATGTGATGGTTTTATGAGACTCACCACAAGATTTGATGTTGGTGTAGTATATGGATGATGATCCTGATCTTACTCTTGGTCTTGATCTTGATCTGCTTTTACTGGCTCCTGAGCTTGCTCTTGAGCTTGCCTGCTCCTCCTAGTTCCTAGACTTGACCTTGCTGTCCACCAGATCTATTCCCCTCCTTATGTCACCATCCTGGTGATGTTTGGGTTGATCTGGGTGGTCGGTTTGGTTGCTGTTCTTGGTTTAACTATTGTTCATCCTGGCTGTGCTGGTGTATTGTGTAGTGGAGTGGTGCACTAAGGTGCTCCTCCACGCTTGTGTGCCTGCTATGCACATGAGGATAAGCTCAGAAAGTTTGAACTTAATATTACCAATCTACTTTTACCTTGGCTGGTGATTTGGTCCCTCTTAGCTGTCATTTACATTCTGGCTTTGGGTTTATGAAAGATGAAATCTTTCATATTGGTGAAACTTGCCCCTTTATAACATTTCTCAATGATGAGATTGTCAAGTGCACCTCACTGACATATCTAAGAGAAATATATACTAACACCAATCCTGTTTTGTGTTCTATTTAATCTTTGTTTTGCAGGTACAAAGATAAGGATAAAGATTTAGTGTAGTTCTAGATATAGAATTGTTAGTAGATATATAAATGTAATTTTCTTTATCTTTTGTAAAAAAATTATGATTCTTGTAATCTTTATTTGGTTCATTTGTAATAAAGATTAGATATTTATTAATAAAGAATATTCTTATTCTTTACTTTTTTTGTAAATTGTGAAGTTTGAAATAACTTTAGTAAGTTATTCTTTGTAACTTGTTTAGGTATATGAAATAAATTTCATATACCCTATTGCTTTTAGATATGACTTAAGTTATATTACTATTCTCTTAATTAATTTAAGATTCAAATCTTATAACAAAATTATTTAAATGATGAAACACTTAAGTTTTAAAATCCAAACTCATTTCAAAACACACATAATTCCTTTAAGATCATATCAAAGTTTATAGCAATCTTCCTTTAAGACTAAACCTACTCTTAAAGTAAGAAAGAAACTTTGATCACTCAAGGTTATTATTTGGCGAAAATTTTACCCACAACTTTCACAAATGAATGCATGCAACAATACATAGTCCTAGATCTACCCTTTGTTAGGTCCTAAATACTGGGATGTTACAAAGGTGGCCCACCCGGCTGGCACCAGTTTTGCCCTTTTTTCAATTGTTTAATTAGTCCCGCATGGGAACTCTAAGATGGAGGGACCCCTCCCTCTGTCTATATAAAGGGGTGCCCAGAGAAGGATTAATACACACTAATTTCTATCTAAAAATAAATAAAAGGCTTGTGTTGCCCCTCTCTCTCTCTATCTCTTGCGACCATGGCCCCCTTTTTAGGGCTATGCGAGCAAGGATCTCTTCAGCATAGAGCGTCGTCGTGTTGCAGGATTCGGAGCCGAGAGATCTACTTTCGTAATCTCGGATGGATCGGAGAGAAGCGGGAGTCATCATCAAGCATCGTACGTGTGTGACTCCCCCTGGCGGTGTCATGCTTTCGGTATTAGGAGTTGTCGTGGAGCCGAAGGACATCGTGACCTTGAGGTCAGCGCCGGGCGTCTTCCTCGTCCATGTTCCTCACGGTACGTTAACCGCTCTCGGTCTTCAAAGGTATGAATACCATATCCCCTCCTGTTACTGCATTACAAGTAGATAGATCTTGGGCTTTCAGGGTTTGACCGCATAGTAATTTTTTTGATTTTCTGCACCGAACCCTAACAAGATAGTCATTTAGATTTTAAAATTCGGCTCAAATTCTAGATAGTAGATGCAAATATCTCATCATAGCCCCAAATCCTAAAGGAGATATGTAATTTCACAATTCATATATCATGGTCGAGGCAAATTTTTGCCCTCAACCATGCTATATGGATTGTGACATTATCTTGCTTCTTTAGTCTTTGGCGAGATCGATGGGATATCTGCATATGAAGCAATTCTCGCTCGCTTCTTTAGTCTTCTGCATTATTCAAACATCTCATGTCATAACCCTGAAGTCGATAGATAATTTAACGATTCATATAGCAAGTTTGATACAAGATTGTGTTGGTTGAATCAATTGCACAATGTTGCCCCCAACCTTGCTATCTAAATCGTGGCAATATGATATAACCTCAAGGGTGGTCCAATCCTCACGGATCTCGTTGTCAAATCCATGGAAAAAGAGAGATAAAGGAAGAAGGTACCAGAAGCGAACACACACCTAGCAAAGAACATGATGAAGACACACAAACACAACACGATACAAGACCTATTGCTCCCTTCAGCGGCCACCGGTCTAATAGAATCCTCGCAAGGAAAGATCGGTCAACGTGCTCCCATCAATCCACATCAAAGAGGGAAGAATACCTTGGAGAGGATCTTGATAACTTTAATAGAGACAACTCAAAGTAAAGACCTTGTACAACTAAGGATGCTCAAAGGCATAATCCATAGTGGTTGGTGACGATTGTCGATTCCCTTGTAAGGGGATGAGGTAAAACTAGAGAGATTCCATAAAGGGGGTTGTCTTCTAGTCTATCATATATGCCTAGGGTTACAATAAGGGGTGGGGGGTCTATAAATGGGCCAACCACTTAAACGGGGGTAGTTTGGATATAAAACTAGGATTACAATGGACTAAGGGGTGTACATGGCATGGCCCAGCTGTTGGCGCGCAAGCTTGTTCACTCAGGCCGGAGAATCCTAAGTGCTTGCAGTAGCTTCTGGAACTTGGGCCAGAGGCTTGGCCGGAGTCATGTGTCAGAGTCCCCGGGTTTGCAGGACGGATACTCCGGTGCCTCTGATGCTTCTTCTTCTTCTTCCTCTTCCAAGCCACTGTTTTGTCATGCTTGATGCTCCGGGCTGCCTCCCTTGCCTCTATACTTGTCGGTGTAAACCTATTATGATCATAGGACAGAGTATGAAATAGTATACCATTCAATAGGGTGGTAAGTGGACTTGCGTAGAGGATATGATTTACCTTTGGATTCCATAACGATTTGGCATAAGTGGAAGTGCTTGATATGGCAACGGCCGTAGGTTGGGCCGTATCATCTCCTCCTCCTTCAAAAAGAGTCGTCCTGGACTCTATACGCTCATCACCATGTAGAGGAGGTCGAGAGACATTATTGATCACGGGGTTCAACATATAGTCATCCTCGAGGAGATTTGTGTGGCAACTCTTTAAAGTTCCTTCACTTTCCATGAAGCCTACAAAGCTCAGATCAAAAGTGGAGCAACACTCAAAGAGCAGCCAATTCATGAATATTATAGCATGAGTCCTTAACTAAAAGAAAGTCATCTTAGGATATAGACATAGCTCATACACTACTAGGAAAAGGCCTATCAGTGGCGCCCCATTTTGGGACTTCTGTGGCGCATTTTGCCAATATGCGCCACAGAAGTTTTTTTCAAATTTCAAAAAAAAACGGCCAGATCTGGCCGGAGGTGGGGGTCGCTGATGGAGGAGATAAGTAGGTCGCTGGTGGAGGAGGTGGAGGTCACCGGTGGAGGAGAGGAGGAGGCCACCGGAGGAGGACGAGGCCGCCGGAGGAGGAGGAGGCCGCTGGAGGAGGAGGGGGAGGAGGAGGAGAAGGTCGCCGGAGGAGGAGCTCGCCGTGGTGGAGGAGGAGGGAGGTGGGAGGAGAAGGAGGAGGGGGAGGGAGGATCTCACCGGGGTGGTGGTGGAGGTGTTGGAGATATGCCCTACAGGCAATAATAAAAGTGGTTATTATTATATCTTTGTATTTATGATAAATGTTTACATTCATGCTATAATAGTATTAACTGGAAACATTAATACTTGTGTGATTTGTAAACTTAATTAGAGTCCCTAGTAAAGCCTCTTTAATAATACTAGCTTGTTGGTTAATAGATGATCGTGGTTTCTTGATCATGAACATTGAGATGTTATTAACAACGAGATCATATCTTTAGGAGAATGGTGTGATGAACATACTCCTATAGATAAGCGTAGCATAAAGATCAAGTCATTTTAATAGTTCAATTGTTATAAGCTTTCTGATACATAGTAACCTAATTCCTTCGACCATGAGATCATGCTAATCACCATCACCGGAAGGATGCTTTGATGACATCAAACACCACACCGTAACTGGGTGGCTATAAAGGTGGCATTGAGTGTTCGGAAAGTATGGGTTGAGGCACATGGATCAAGAGTGGGATTTGTCCATCCATATGACGGATAGATATACTCTGGGACCTCTCGGTGGAATGTCATCCAATTAGCTTGCAAGCATGTGACTGGATCACAAGGGATCACATACCACGGGAACGAGAAAAGAGTACTTATCGGTAACGATGTTGAACTAGGTATGTAGAGATACCGACGATCAAAACCTCGGATAAGTAAACTATCGTGAGACAAAAGGAAATTGGTATTGTATGTAAGTGGTTCATTCGATCGCAAAGTAATCGTAGAAATATGTGGGAGCCATATGAATTTCCAGATTCCTCTATTGGTTATTGATCGGAGAAGTGTCTCGGTCATGTCCGCATAATTCATGAACCGTAGGGAGACACACTTAAGGATTCGATGTTGTTGTGTAGTAATGGAATGATGAGTAAGAAACCGAATGTTGTTCGGAGTCTCGGATGGGATCCTAGATATCACGAGGAGATCCGGAATGGTCCGGAGAATAAGATTCATATAAGGAAAGTCCTGTTTCGGAGTTCGGAAATGATTCCGGTGTTTTCACCAGGAATGTTCTAGAAGGGTCTGGAAGGTCCGGCATTTCGGAGGGGAAGGGTACATGGATGTGTCATGACAATGTGGAAAGGTTGCATCATGTACTAGGTCACTTGGCTGGGCAATATGAAGAGAGAAATCAAATCTAAGTTTGAAAGTCAAACGCCAATTTGAAAAGTCAAATCTGAAGTTTGCTTGGTGGAGGGAGAGTAGGAAACCTACCTAGGGTAGGAGTCCCACTCCCTCCACCCACCGACCAAGGAGGAGGAGTTGGAGGAGGACTCCCTCCTCCCACCTATATAAGGAGGGGTAGGGTGCCCCTACCCCTCACACTTCAAATCCTAGCTCCAAGTCGCCGAGGCCACCACCTCCAAGTGTTGCCGCCGCCTAGGGCTCCTCCAAGTCACCGACTAGGGTTTCGCCAAACCCTAGCCGCCGGCCAAGCCACCTCCCCTTGGTGCCTCTAAACCGTAGATCGCCAAGGACCTCTCTTACTCCACCATACTCGCTCCGGCTTAGGCGAAGCCTTGCGGGATCTTCCCTCTACTTCCGACACCACGCCGTCGTGCTGCCGGAATCACGAGGAGAGTGCTACAACCTCCGCTGCCTGCTGGAACATGGGAGAGGAAGGTCTTGATCGAGTACCGAACGTGTGACCGACTGCGGAAGCACTGCCAGAACGTAGCGCCGGAAGGATCGTCTACGCGATCTTGAGATCGACAAGAGTACGACTACATCACCCACGAGAATCTGCTCTCGTTAACCGCTTTGGAATCTTCGAGGGTGAGTTCCTCTATCGACTTGTTGCTACAATCTAGTAGATAGATCTTGGCTTGTTTGTGTGCATGCGGTAGAATTTTTTTGTTTTCCATGCTACGAACCCCTGCAGTGGTATCAGAGTCGTGTCTATATGTAGATCTGTTGCACGAGTAGAACACAATGGTCATTGTGGGCGGTGGTGTTATTATCAATTGCTTTTTGTGTACTTTGCATCTTGCGGTATGATGGGATGAAGCATCCCGGGCTAACCTTATATGACATCGTTCATGAGACTTGCTCCACGCTCAACATGCAACTTGTATTGCATAAGGGGCTTTGCGGGTGTCTGTCTCTCCCATCATAGTATAGATTCAATTTACAACGAGCACTTGATAGTTCAAGCATCAACGTTGTGGTTCTTGTTCGTAAGTTAGAACGACACTTATTGAAAGCCCCAAACCATGTAAAATATGCAAAGAAAATTAGAGGCGTCTAACTTTGTTTTGCAGGGGTGTGCTGTGATGTGATATGGCCATGATTGTGATTATATTTGATGTATGCAATGTTCCTTATTGTAAGTTGGCAACCGATAGGAGCCATATGGTTGTCTTTAAATTCCGTTAAGACCTGCGAGTCTATTCAAAGTAGTTGTAATAGTTGAAGCTGGTGGACGACAACCATGAAACAACGCCATTGACCTTGACGCCATACAGGTGATGATGGAGATCATGATTGTGCCTGAATATGGAGATCAGAAGCACAAGAAGAAAGGCCATATCATTTCACATATTATGAATTGCATGTTATGTTAATCCTTTTATGCATCTTGTATTGCTTAGTTAACGATGGTAGCATTATAAGATGATCCCTCAAGCACACAATTTCAAGTTTTAAAGTGTTCATCCTTAGTAAGCACCGTTGGTAAAGCTCGTTGTTTCGAAGCACCACGTGATGATCGGGTGTGCTAGATTCTGCGAGTGTATACAACGTGAGCAAGCCAGATTTGCTCATGCAAAAGATAAGGTTTGATCTTGAAGATCCTAGCATGTACAGACATGGTCTCGGAACACGGATCACCGAAAGATAAAGCATGAGTCATATAGTAGATATGATGAACATGTTGATTGTTCGCCATTGAAGCTACATCAACTCTCGTGATGATCGGTTTTGATGTGGTGGATTTGGTTCGTGTGATCACTAAAACAATGTGAGGGATATTGTTTTGAGTGAGAGTTCACCTAGATTAATTTAATTATTAATTAGAACTCAATTTGTCATAAACTTAGTCTAAACTATTGCAAATATGTTGTAGATCAATGGCGGCCCCTACCATCAATTTTAATGCGTTCCTAGAGAAGGAAAAGTTGAAAAACAATGGAAGCAACTTCGCGGATTGGTTCCGCAATTTGAGGATTGTCCTCAATGCTGGTAATTTGACCTATGTGCTGGATGCACCGCTGGGTGACCCGCCTGCAGCTACTTATACCGATGAAGTAAAGAATGTTTACCTCACTCGAAAGAATCAGTACTCCACAGTTCAGTGTGCTATCTTGTATGGTTTGGAATCGGAGCTTCAGAAAAGGTTTGAGAACCATGACCCACATGATATTGTCCGTGAACTCAAAATGATATTTGAGGCTCACGCGGCAGTTGAGAGTTATGAGGCTTATGAAAAGTTCTTTAACTGCAAGATGGAAGAGGGCAGCTCCATCAGTGAGCACGTGCTTAAGATGTCTAGGCACGCAAACAAACTCCAAAGCTTGGGTATAGTGATTCCTAATTCTTTTGGGATTCACCGTGTCCTCCAATCACTGCCACCAAGTTACAAGAACTTTGTGATGAACTACAATATGCAAAACATGGACAAGACGTTGCCAGAACTCTTCTCCATGTTGAAATCTGCAGAAGTGGAGATCAAGAAAGAACACCAAGTGTTGTTGGTCAATAAGACCACCAAATTTAAGAAGAAAGGCAAGTATAAGCAAAATGGAAACTTCAAGAAGGGCGGTAAGAAAGTTGCCGCGTCGGCGAAGAAGACCAAGGCTAGGCCTAAGCCTGATACTGAGTGCTTTTACTGCAAGGGAGAAGGTCACTGGAAGCGGAATTTCCCAAAGTTCTTGGCGGATTTGAAGAACGACAACATCAAGAAGAAAGTTATATCCGATATACATGTTATTGATGTGTATCTCACTAGTACTCGTAGAAGTGCCTGGGTATTTGATACTGGTTTGGTTGCTCATATTTGTAACTCGAAACAGGTGCTGCAGAATAAATGGAAGCTAGCGAAGAACGAGGTGACGATGCGCGTAGGAAATGGATCAAAGGTTGATGTGATCGCGGTCGGCACGCTACCTCTTCATCTACCATCGGGATTAGTTTTATACTTAAATAATTGTTATTTTGGTTCCTGCGTTGAGCATGAACATTATATCTGGATCATGTTTATTGCGAGACGGTTACTTGTTTAAGTCTGAGAATAATGGTTGTTCGATTTATATGAGTAATATGTTTTATGCACATGCACCTTTGATAGATGGTATATTCTTATTGAATCTTGATTGTGGAAATACACACATTAATAACATTCAAGCTAAACATTTGAAATTGAGCGATAACTCGACCTATATGTGGCACTGTCGTCTTGTTCATATTGGAGTAAAGCGTATGAAGAAACTCCATTCTGATGGACTTCTTGAATCACTTGATTTCGAATCACTTGAAAGATGTGAAGCATGTCTGATGGGTAAAATGACTAAGACTCCATTTTCTGGTATGATGGAGCGAGCTACGGACTTATTGGAAATCATACATACCAATGTGTGTGGCCCAATGAGTGTAGCATCGCGTAGTGGTTATCGTTATGTTCTTACCTTCACGGATGACTTGAGTAGATATGGGTATATCTATTTCATGAAACATAAGTCCGAAACTTTCGAGAAGTTTAAGGAATTTCAAAGTGAGGTAGAGAATCAACGTAACAAGAAGATTAAATTTCTACGATCTGATCGTGGAGGTGAATATCTGAGTTACG
Organism: Avena sativa; assembly: GCA_916181665.1. Classification (NCBI taxonomy): domain Eukaryota; kingdom Viridiplantae; phylum Streptophyta; class Magnoliopsida; order Poales; family Poaceae; genus Avena; species Avena sativa. The sequence continues at coordinate 384,246,036 of OV702297.1, read as the reverse complement.
AGTTTGGCGAGAATTTGAAGAAATGCAGAATACTTTCACAATTGACACCGCCGGGAACACCACAACGTAATGGTGTGTCCGAACATCGTAATCGAACTCTCTTAGATATGGTTCGTTCTATGATGTCACTTACAGATTTACCGCTATCATTTTGGGGTTATGCATTAGAAACGACCGCATTCACTTTAAATAGGGCACCATCTAAATTCGTTGAAACGACACCGTATGAATTATGGTTTGGGAAGAAACCTAAATTGTCGTTCCTTAAAGTTCGGGGTTGCGAAGCTTATATAAAGAAGTTACAGCCAGACAAGCTTGAACCCAAAGCGGAAAAATGCGTCTTCATAGGATACCCGAAGGAAACTATTGGGTATACCTTCTATCATAGTTCCGAAGGCAAAATCTTCGTTGCCAAGAATGGATCCTTTCTAGAGAAAGAATTTCTCTCGAAAGAAGTGACTGGAAGGAAAGTAGAACTTGACGAGGTTGTTGAACCTTCTCTCGAACTTGCGAGTAGCGCAGCACCGGAAGTAGTTCCTGTGGCGCCTGCACCAATAAGAGAGGAAGCTAATGATGTTGATCATGAAACTTCGGTTGAAGTTACTACGGAACCTCGCAGGTCAACGAGAAATCGTACCACTCCTGATTGGTATGATCCTGTTATGAGTGTCATAAAGATGGACAACACCGATGACCCCGCGACATATGAGGAAGCGATGATGAGCCTAGATTCCAATAAATGGCAAGAAGCCATGAAATCCGAGATTGGATCCATGTACGAAAACCAAGTATGGACTTTGGTGGACTTACCGGATGGCCGGAAGGCTGCCGAGAACAAATGGATTTTCAAGAAGAAAACATATGCTGATGGTAATGTTACTGTCTACAAAGCTCGACTTGTCGCAAAAGGGTTTCGATAAATTCAAGGAGTTGACTACGATGAGACTTTCTCACCGGTAGCAAAGCTAAAGTCTGTGAGGATTATGTTAGTAATCGCTGCATATTATGACTATGAGATATGGCAGATGGATGTCAAAACAGCTTTCCTCAATGGAGACATTGAAGAAGAGTTGTATATGATGCAACCCAAAGGTTTTGTCGATCCTAAAGATGCTAACAAGGTATGCAAACTTCAACGGTCCATATATGGATTGAAGCAAGCATCCCAAAGTTGGAATCAACGTTTTGATAAGGTAATCAAAAGCTTTTGTTTTATACAAACTTATGGAGAAGCTTGTATTTACAAGAAAGTGAGTGGGAGCTCTGTAGCATTCTTAATACTATATGTAGATGACATATTGTTGACTGGGAATGATGTAGACCTTCTTAATAGTGTCAAGGATTATTTAAATAATAGTTTTCAATGAAAGATCTTGGCGAAACAGCTTACATATTAGGCATAAAGATTTATAGAGATAGATCGAGACGCCTAATATCATTGTCACAAAGTACATATTTGGACAAAGTTCTAAAGAGGTTTGGAATGGAAGATAGCAAGAAAGGGTTCTTGCCCATGTTGCCCAATACGACCTTGAGTAAAACTCAAAGTCCGACAATGGCAGAAGATAGAGAAAAGATGAGTAAGACTCCCTATGCCTCAGCCATAGGATCTCTAATGTATGCCATGCTATGTACTAGACCCGACATTGCATATGTTGTTAGTTTAACTAGCAGATATCAAAGTGATCCAGGAGTGGATCATTGGACAGCGGTCAAAAACATCCTTAAGTACTTGAGAAGAACGAAGGATATGGTTCTTTCTTATGGAGGTGATGAACAGCTCGTTGTTAATGGTTACACCGATGCTAGTTGGAACACCTATCCAGATGATTCTAAATCACAATCTGGATACGTATTTACTTTGAATGGTGCAGCAGTTAGCTAGAGGAGTGCAAAGCAAAGCGTTGTGGCGAGATACATGGCTGCTTCGGAGGCTTCACAAGAAGCGATATGGATGAAAGAGTTCATTACAGAGCTGGGTGTGGTTCCTAGTGCGTTGGACCCAATGTCTATCTACTGTGATAACATGGGAGCCATAGCCAATGCGCAAGAACCAAGGTCGTAGAAGCTGAAGCACATCAAGCTACGTTTTCATGCTATTCGAGAACATGTCCAAGATGGGGACATAAAGATTTGCAAAGTACACACAGATTTGAATGTGGCGGATCCGTTGACTAGACCTCTCCCGAGGGCAAAACATGACCAACACCAAACTGCCATGGGTGTTCGATATATTACCATGTAATCTAGATTAGTTGACTCTAGTGCAAGTGGGAGACTGTTGTAGATATGCCCTAGAGGCAATAATAAAAGTGGTTATTATTATATCTTTGTGTTTATGATAAATGTTTACATTCATGCTATAATAGTATTAACCGAAAACATTAATACTTGTGTGATTTGTAAACTTAATTAGAGTCCCTAGTAAAGCCTCTTTAATAATACTAGCTTGTTGGTTAATAGATGATCATGGTTTCTTGATCATGAACATTGAGATGTTATTAACAACGAGATCATATCATTAGGAGAATGGTGTGATGGACATACTCCTATAGATAAGCGTAGCATAAAGATCAAGTCATTTTAATAGTTCAATTGCTATAAGCTTTCTGATACATAGTAACCTAATTCCTTCGACCATGAGATCATGCTAATCAGCATCACCGGAAGGATGTTTGATGACATCAAACACCACACCATAACTGGGTGGCTATAAAGGTGGCATTGAGTGTTCGGAAAGTATGGGTTGAGGCACATGGATCAAGACTGGGATTTGTCCATCCATATGACGGATAGATATACTATGGGCCCTCTCGGTGGAATGTCATCCAATTAGCTTGCAAGCATGCGACTGGCTCACAAGGGATCACATACCACGGGAAAGAGAAAAGAGTACTTATCGGTAACGAGGTTGAACTAGGTATGCAGAGATACCGACAATCAAAACCTCAGATAAGTAAACTATCGTGAGACAAAAGGAAATTGGTATCGTATGTAAGTGGTTCATTCGATCGCAAAGTAATCGTAGAAATATGTGGGAGCCATATGAATTTCCAGATTCCTCTATTGGTTATTGATCGGAGAAGTGTCTCGGTCATGTCCGCATAATTCACGAACCGTAGGGAGACACACTTAAGGATTCGATGTTGTTGTGTAGTTATGGAATGATGAGTAAGAAACTGAATGTTGTTCGGAGTCTCGGATGGGATCCGGGATATCACGAGGAGATCCGAAATGGTCTGGAGAATAAGATTCATATAAGGAAAGTCCTGTTTCCGAGTTCAGAAATGATTCCGGTGTTTTCACCAGGAATGTTCTAGAAGGGCCTGGAAGGTCCGGCACTCCGGAGGGGAAGGGTACATGGATGTGTCATGACAATGTGGAATGGTTGCATCATGTACTAGGTCACTTGGCTGGGCAATATGAAGAGAGAAATCAAATCTAAGTTTGAAAGTCAAACGCCAATTTGAAAAGTCAAATCTGAAGTTTGCTTGGTGGAGGGAGAGTAGGAAACCTACCTAGGGTAGGAGTCCCACTCCCTCCACCCGTCGGCCAAGGAGGAGGAGTTGGAGGAGGACTCCCTCCTCCCAAACACCTCCCTCCCACCTATATAAGGAGGGGTAGGGCGCCCCTACCCCTCACACCTCAAACCCTAGCTCCAAGTCGCCGACGCCACCACCTCCAAGTTTTGCCGCCGCCTAGGGCTCCTCCAAGTCGCCGACTAGGGTTTCCCTAAACCCTAGCCGCCGGCCAAGCCACCTACCCTTGGTGCCTCTAAACCGTAGATCGCCAAGGCCCTCTCTTACTCCACCATAGTCGCTCCGGCTTAGGCGAAGCCCTGCGGGATCTTCCCTCTACTTCCGACACCACGCCGTCATGCTACCGGAATCACGAGGAGAGTGCTACAACCTCCGCTGCCTGCTGGAACAAGGGAGAGGAAGGTCTTCGTCGAGTACCGGACGTGTGACCGACTGCGGAAGCGCTGCCAGAATGTAGCGCCGGAAGGATCGTCTACGCGATCTTGAGATCGGCAAGAGTACGACTACATCACCCATGAGAATCTGCTCTCGTTAACCGCTTTGGAATCTCCGAGGGTGAGTTCCTCTATCGACTCGTTGCTACAATCTAGTAGATAGATCTTGGCTTGTTTGTGTGCATGCGGTAGAAATTTTTTGTTTTCCATGTTACGAACCCCTGCAGGAGGAGGAGGACAAGCTCACCAGGGTGGAGGAGGAGGAGAAGGTGAGGAGAATGAGAGAAGAAGGTGAGGAGGGGCAGGGTGAAGGAGTGGAAGAGTATAAGAGAGGGAGGAGGGGCGGATTTCAAATTTCAAATTTTGGCCAAGACTTCTGTGGCGCATATGGAAGAAATGCGCCGCAGAAGTTTGTCCTCCTTTTTTATTTTTTTGTAGAAACACGATCTTTTGGCCATAACTTTTTACTCTTTTCGAATTTTGAAAATCTAAATAATCACTAAATGACCGGATGTAGTTGCGAGCGGATGCGAAATCTCGTTCTCGTCATTTCGGTATATTATACGTATTTTTTCGACAACATATGCAAAAGTTACGGTTGTTTTATCGTGGCATAAACGTTTTTTGCATAAAAAGTCGAAATGCATGTTTCTTAATTTTCCTTCAAACTAGACCACATTACATATCAGTATGTGAAAGGATTTTATTTTTTCAAATGTTTTTCATTTTCTATTATTTTTTGCAAGGCTAAAAAGGCGATCCGGGGATGGTTGGAATCTGTTTTTCCTACTCCAACTTCTGTGGCGCATGCTTCTATATGCGCCACAGAAGATGAACTTCTGATGCGCCACAGAATGTTGGTCAGAGTAAGTCAATGAGATTCCATGGTAGGGTCCACCCGAACTTCTGTGGCGCATATGGATATATGCGCCACAGCGTATTTTTCCTATAAGCGCCATAGAAGTGTGTAGACTTCTGTGGCGCATTTGCTGAAATACGCCACTGGACAACTTTTGTGGCGCATGGTTAGATCCATGCGTCAGAGAAGGTCTGTCTATCTATAACTAGTTTCCTAGTAGCGATAGAATCACATCTATATTTAACTCTCTTCTTATCAACTCGTTTGGACACCACGGGCTGTGTTAGGACCGAGGCTATATATGTTGATAAAATTTAGGACGGTATCCCGAGTCGCCGTGACGGTTAGTCGTGGGGCTTGATGAATCTAAAATCGGAGACTTATTATGTTTTGCGGCTAAAAAATATACTTTTTTTTATGAAATAAGTGATTTGAATTTATTTAGATTTGAATACTTGTGCCATCACGCGCCCAGATTTCTCGTTGGCGGAAGGGGCACAGGCAGGCCCGCGGCATTTACCGCGACCAGGAGGAGGCACGTGACAGCGGCCGGTGGCGGTGGCGCGGGGCGAAGCCGACCTGAGCGGGTGGCAAGGAGGAGTTCAGCAGGATGGGCTGCCCTGGCGATTCGCAAGTGGTTGCACCGTGCCGCTTCTGCGCGTCGCACAGGCATCCGCGGCTTCGCAGCCGGTGCCACCAGGGGCGGATCTACACCCCGGGCAACCCGGGCCATGGCCCGGGGTGTAGACAAACAAATTAGCTATATATTAGTAGAAATGCTCTAATTTTTCTAGAATTTAGTCTAACTTTAACATATAATATGATCTTGGCCCTGAGTTTGGTGGATTTCTGGATCCGCCACTGGATGCCACATTGGGGCGCCACAGTCCAGGAGCCCACCTGCCCATGCACGTACGTATGTATGGTCTACACGCTACTAATAATACTAGTATGGTCTTCTTTGGAGCGGAGGCAGAGGGAATGACGGAGATGGAAAACAAAGATAAGGCTAGCAGTGGTTGTGTAGGAAATAATGCAAAAATGAGCTCTGGCACCTCAGCTTTGAAATTGACAAGCGGGTTTAAACTTCAAAGAATCTGAAAAAAAAAATTACATGTAATGTGTTTAGATGTATTCTGCAAGTGTGTAAAATTTCAGTATGAAACACGTTATTTATACTCTAGGCTACTCAAAAATGGAAGCTTCTCGCGTGGGCCTGAAAACAACGTATTTTCTCACCATTTGTAGATTCATATTCGTTTTTTTTGTCTAGTTTGAAGGATAAAGTGTTTCATTATGAAAAAAAACTGTACATATATGTATATATTTGTTTGAATGTTTGAAAATCTGTTTCGGCATAGTAAATTACGGGGCTCCATGAAGCCAGAGCTCCAAAACGCCACACCCTTGCTGTGATGAAAAAGACGGAGAGAGAAGGTTGTGTGATGGTTGTCATACTTTAAGGCTGGGTTCGGTTTCAGAATGAGAGGAACGGAACGGAACGGAACGGAGTGAGTCCACTCCGAGGGCGTGAGACGGTTTCGACCCTGTGTTCCGTTCGAAAAAAAGGGGAACGGAATGACCCCATATTGTGTTTGGTTGGAAGAATTAGGACCGGCATGGAATAGCTATAATGATGCTTAAAATTCTAATAATTTGAACTCAAATTTAACAATTGTAATTAACGGTAGCAATTATTTTGTCTTAAAATCTTTGCTAAAAGTACCAAATCACATAAATCCTTTTGTTTCAAAATCTTTGCAAAATATACTTAAATTAGAGGGCCACATGTTTTTTCAATGATTTTGTTGCTAATCATCTCCACGGCTAAAAAATCTCCGCTGGTTCGGTAACTAATTATCTCCGTTGGGTTAGTTTGCGAATTATTGAACTGTTCTGCGCGATCCGTACGATTCGGTCGGACGACTTTATTCCGCATATTAGAGGAATATTCCGTTTTAAGGGACTACCTGGTTCCGTTCTTTTGTTCCAACCGAACACACGAATGGAAGCTAGGCGCGGAACGGACCGGTTCCGTTCCACCGAATTCCAGAATCGAACACTGTTGGAGATATGCCCAAGAGGCAATAATAAAGTGGTTATTATCATATCTTCATACTTATGATAAATGTTTACATACCATGCTATAATTGTATTAACCGAAAACATTAATACTTGTGTGATTTGTAAACATAAAAGAGTCCCTAGTAAAACCTCTTGTTAAACTAGCTTGTTTGTTAATATATGATCATGGTTTCCTGATCATAAACATAGAGATGTTATTAACAACAGGGTCATATCATTAGGGGAATGATGTGATGGACATACTCCTATAGTTAAGCGTAGCATAAAGATCAAGTCATTTAATATAGTTCATTTGCTATAAGATTTCTGATACATAGTAACCTAATTCCTTCGACCATGAGATCATGCTTATCACCATCACCGGAAGGATGCTTTGATGACATCAAACACCACACCGTAACTGGGTGGCTATAAAGATGGCATTGAGTGTTCGGAAAGTATGGGTTGAGACACATGGATCAAGAGTGAGATTTGTCCATCCATATGACGGATAGATATACTCTGGGCCCTCTCGGTGGAATGTCATCCAATTAGCTTGCAACCATGTGACTGGCTCACAAGGGATCACATACCACGGGAACGAGAAAAGAGTACTTATCGGTAACGAGGTTGAACTAGGTATGCAGAGATACCGACGATCAAAACCTCGGATAAGTAAACTATCGTGAGATAAAGGGAAATTGGTATCGTATGTAAGTGGTTCATTCGATCGCAAAGTAATCGTAGAAATATGTGGGAGCCATATGAATTTCCAGATTCCTCTATTGGTTATTGATCGAAGAAGTGTCTCGATCATGTCCGCATAATTCACGAACCGTAGGGAGACACACTTAAGGATTCGATGTTGTTGAGTAGTTATGGAATGATGAGTAAGAGACCGAATGTTGTTCGGAGTCTTGGATGGGATCCGGGATATCACGAGGAGATCCGGAATGGTCCGGAGAATAAGATCCATATAAGGAAAGTCCTGTTTCGGGGTTGGAGAATGGTTCCAGTGTTTTCATCGGGAATGTTCTAGAAGGTTCCGGAATGTCCGGCACTCCGGAGGGGAAGGGTACATGAATGTGTCATTACAAGTTGGAATGGTTGCATCATGTACTAGGTGTCATCGCTGAACAAAATAAAGGGATAAATCAAATCCTAGTTTGAAAAGTCAAACGTCAATTTGAAAAGTCAAACGACTATTTTGTTTGATGGAGGGAGAGTAGGAAACCTACTTGGGGAGGAAGTCCCTCTCCCTCCACCGCCGGCCCTTGGAGACCGAGTTGGGGAGGGACTCCCCTCCCCTTGGCGTGCCCCCTCCACCTATATAAGGAGGGGCAGGGCTGCCCCTCCAAACCTACACCTTGCCCCTCTAAACCTAACCCTAGCCGCCGCCGGCCACCATAGCCGCCGCCGCCCTAGGGTTTGCCCAAGCCGCCGACTTGGGGCAATCCCCTTTCCCTAGCCGCCGGCCTAGCTCCCTCTACTTGGTGTGTCTAAACCCTAGATCACCGAGGCCTCTCTCATAGTCCACCATACTCGCTCCGGCTTAAGGCGAAGCCCTGCGAGATCTCCCCTCTACTTCCGGTACCACGCCATCGTGCTGCCGGAATCGCGAGGAGAGTGCTACAACCTCTGCTGCCTGCTGGAACAAGGGAGAGGAAGGTCTTTATCAAGTACCGAACGTGTGACCGACTGCGGGAGCGCTGCCGGAACGCGGCGCCGGAAGGATCGTCTACACGATCTTGAGATCGGGAAGAGTACGACTACATCACCCACGAGAATCCGCTCTCGTTAACCGCTTTGGGATCTTCGAGGGTGAGTTCCTCTATCGACTCGTTGCTACAATCTAGTAGATAGATCTTGGCTTGTTTGTTTGCATGCGGTAGAATTTTTTTGTTTTCCATGCTACGAACCCCAACAGTGGTATCAGAGCCGTGTCTATATGTAGATCTGTTGCACGAGTAGAACACAATGGTCATTGTGGGCGTTGATGCTTTTATTATCGATTGCTTCTTGTGTACTTTGAATCTTGCGGGATGGTGGGATGAAGTGGCCCGGGCTAACCTTACATGACATCGTTCATGAGACTTGCTCCACGCTTGACATGCAACTTGTATTGCATAAGTGGCTTTGCGGGTGCGTGTTTCTCCCAACATAGTTAAGATCCAATTTACAACGGGTGATTGGCAATACTAGTACCAATGTTGTGGTTCTTCTTCGTAAGTTAGAACGACACTTATTGAAAGCCCCAAACCACGTAAAACATGCAAAGAAAGTAGAGGCGTCTAACTTTGTTTTGCAGGGGTGTGCAGTGATGTGATATGGCCATGATTGTGATTATATTTGATGTATGCAATGTTTCTTATTGTAAGTTGGCAACCGGCAGGAGCCATATGGTTGTCTTTAATTTATGTTAAGACCCGCGTGTCTATTCAAAGTAGTTGTAATAGTTGAAGCTGGTGGACGACAACCATGAAGCGGCGTCATTGACCTTGATGCAATGCCGGTGATGATGGAGATCATGTTCGTGCTTGAAGATGGAGATCGGAAGAACAAAGAAGAAAGGCCATATCATATCACATATTATGAATTGCATGTGATGTTAATCCTTTTATGCATCTTGTATTGCTTAGTTCACGACGGTAGCATTATAAGATGATCCCTCAAGCACACAATTTCAAGTTTTAAAATGTTCATCCTTAGTAAGCACCGTTGCTAAAGCTCGTTGTTTCGAAGCATCACGTGATGATCGGGTGTGTTAGATTCTGCGAGTGTATACAACGTGAGCAAGCCAGATTTGCTCATGCGGAAGCTAAGGTTTGATCTTGACGAGCCTAGCATGTACAGACATGGTCTCGGAACACGGATCACCGAAAGGTAAAGAATGAGTCATATAGTAGATATGATGAACATGTTGATTGTTCGCCATTGAAGCTACATCAACTCTCGTGATGATCGGTTTTGATGTGGTGGATTTGGTTCGTGTGGTCACTAAAACAATGTGAGGGATATTGTTTTGAGTGGGAGTTCAACGGCAATATGATTAAAAGTTGAACACTATTTATCATAAATTAAATCAAAGTGAATTTGCATAGTTGTTGTAGTCATTGGCATCCGTTTACCACCTTGCGCTTAGTTATAATTGAGATGATAGAACTATAGAATTCTGGTTAGTTACTTTATGAACTGGTATCGTATTGTTTTGAAGTGTTAATCTAAAGTTTAAAAGTCCTATTGCGAACTTTCAGTAAGTTCCGGTTACTCCATGAAGTTTAATAATTGGTATTAAAATCGAGAGTGACAATTCCAAGAGTTAGTGTATGAGTATCATGTTTGCCTCCTTGATTCTTGATATTCAAAGAATTGTCTTAATATCAAGGTTATCTAGGATCTGAAAGAGTTGTTTCAGAAACCATGATGTGTGGAAGATATTTTGATATCTGAAACGAAGTTTTGGTTGCAACATGATAGAGTATAATATGGCAAAAGTCATGTTCTCATATTTGATGAGAATTTGCAAAAGATTGGAGACACTAGTTGTCCTAATCCTCCAAAAGTTTTGGAGAGCAACATTATACTCGCGATTCACCGTTATAAGCTAAAGTAGCTTGATCATGAATAATTTCATGAGAAGGATGAATATTTGATGTAGGTAAAATGTTTACTACATCAAGAGATTACTAAAGAAAGGAATTTGAAATAACACCAAACATTTGATGATGGTAATCTACTTCAAAAGTGCAAGTCCAAAAACATTGATATTTAACTATACACGCTTTGGACTATGTGTCATGTGTATGGCTCCACTGTTGATGTTGATAGATTCTTTCAAACAGAAAAAAGAAATACTGAAAGAGAATCTCATAAATATATGGCAGAAAAGAAAAGACTAGAATTGTTCAGTTTAGGTATATAAAGGATATACGTGTTATGGCTATATTCTTTGCTTGTTAAACAATGTGGTTCTTAAGTATTTGATACTGAATTTGTTGGTATGAATCATCATACGAAACAACAGAATTCATGAACTACAATGGCCTAAGTAACTAGCAAAAGAATATGTGATGATGTTCATCAAGAACAAATAAAGGTTTATTGTGTTGCTCGTTAAAAGCTTGCCTTGAAGATTTGTTTTATCAGGTATTATGAGAACAAAAGGGTTATTCAATTAATTGCCGTAATCCATAAAAGATGGATGATTGAAAAATCTCGTTGGAGAAATCACATCCATAAAACTAGTGCTAAAAATGTCGAAAGACAAATTGATTGAAAGATCACTTATGAAGTGACATCGCCGTTTAAATTACATTGGAAAGAAAACATGAAGAAACTCCATGTGGATGGAATTTTGGAGTCTTTTGATTTTTGATCAAATGACGCTTGTGAAACTTTCCTAGAGATAATTAAAACTTCGTTCATAGGCCAAAAGGGAACGAATGACTAGCTTATTGGAACTTGTACATATTGTTGTATGAAGTACATTATGTGTAGTCAAGAGCGATGGATTTCAACTTCATATGCTTCCTCTGAAAATTTGAGTGAATATATGAATATTTACTTAATAAGGATGAAGTATGAAACAATTGAAAAGTTCAAAGATTTTCAAGATGAAGTGCAAAATCATTGTAACAAGAATATAAATAGTTTATGATAAGATCATAAAGGAAGATATTTGAGTTATGAGTTTAGCATAATACCTAAGATTTAAGGAATCGTTCCGTGGATTTGCATTTCCTGAAACACCATAAAAGTATGGAGCGTTCGAGATATGTAATTAAACCTTGTTTGACATGGTAAGATCAAAGGTGTAATTCATAAAACTGTCATTATATTTTAAAGATTAAAAGCTTTAGAGACTACCGTTTTTCCAATGAAAAGAGCTCCATCATAATCCGTTGAATTGACACCATATAAAGTTATGGTTTGGGATAAAACCCAAGTTGTCCTTTCTTAAACATTGGTATGCTATGCATAAGAAAGATGTTTGTAACCAAAGTCGGATGAACCTATCTTTGTATGTTATTTCGAATAACTGTTCCTCCATAACATCGGAGACAAAAATGTTTGTCGCTTAGAACGTCAAGTTTCTTTAAGAAGGAATTTTTTGTGAAAAGTTAAGTGGGAGGACAATAGAACTTTGATAAGGTTAAAAGAACCTTAGCTATATGTGCAGAGTTGCGCAGCGCCGAAAAGTGTTCCGGAGGCAGCAACAATGCTCATGGCTCACGTTCCTCAAAGGTTGTGGTTACAGAGATCTAAGTTCCTATTAAAACAAGTAGGTCGGGTAAACAATCAAATACCAAGATTTGAGAGTTAAAATCATTATTTGACAATAATTATCCGACTACATGCAAAGAAGCGATGATGGGCCCTGACTCCGTCAAATGGCTTGAAGCCATAAAATCCATGATAGTTCCATATACGAGAGATCAAGCTTTGAACTTGAAAGACCCTCTGGAAAGGTACAAGACCTTACAGTCGTATTTGGATCTATAAAGAAATAGACATGTATGTTTCACATCTATGAAATTATCGACATGTCGGGAAAGAGTTCACGACAATGTTCAAAGAGTTGACTATGACAAGATTTGATCTTTCATTAAGCGATATTTAGTCTAGACGGATTAATGTAGCAACTACGACATACAATTTTGTTATGTGTTGAATAAACAAAACAAGTTCTTCTAATAGAATGGTTACCAAGGACGTGTGCATGACACGGTCCAAAGGGTTTTGTTAATTCAAAGGATGCTAAAAGTATATGCAAACTTCAATAGTTGAAGTAAGCATCACGGAGTTGGAATCTTCACCATGATGAAACTGTTAAAAGAGTTTAATTTCATCGGAGACGATGAAGATGCTTGCATTTGCAAGAAATTAAGTGGGAGCGCTAAGACATGTTTCTAATACATTATGTGGAAGACATATTGTTGATTGGAAATAATGTATCTTTTATTAACACAGGATAAGAATTTCATCTCGATGAAAGACTTAGGCAAAACCCAAATATTTGGCATCAATAGACGCTAATATGGTTGTGCCGAAAGTACATAGATGATATATTGAATGAGTTCAATATAGAAACTACAAGAAAGGTTCTTGTCGCACAGAAAGGATTGAATAAGTTCAATATTGATGATATATTCTAGTGTATTGACACTTGATAAGTGAAACAAAGATTCAAGTATAGATTGATACTTGATGTATGAAATCACAAAGAGTATTTATATCAATCATGTTGTGATATGTACAAATCCAGATATGTCCTATGCTCTAAATGATGTGAGCATATACCAGAATGATTCATAAGATGATCATTGGATGATAGTAAGGATATTCTTATGATCTTTTGGAAGAACTAAGAATATATTGTTTTGTAGAAGTGACAAATAGATGGTTAGTTCATTGTAAAAGTACTACATTGATACTAGTTTTGTCACGAAGTACAAATTAAGTTTATCTCAATCTAAACTAAGGGTGGCACAATGTGATGGAAAGTAAGTTCCATAATGGATTTGGATGAGTTCCAAAGTAAAGACATTGTGACAGATACTACAACAAAAGGGCTAAGTATATAACTGCTATTATAGCAGCAAAAGAGGGCTTTTGTGTCAAGTAGTTTGTTATCAAACTAGGTGTAGTTCACAGCAGGGATAATGCTATGAAGATATATTGTACGACAATATTATCAACATGTTTTAACCCCAAAGAACTAAAGGTCACACCAAAGGACCAAATTTGTACAAAGCCATCTCATTAGAAAATGAGTGATGCGTAGAGACGCAAAGACATGCAATTACACACGGACCTGGAAGTGTCAGATCCGGAGATCAGTTGACCACTAGCAATCGTGTACATACGACACCAGAAAGACATATGTGTTGAATACACAAAGGTTTGAAACTAGATTATTGACTCTAGTGCAAGTGGGAGACTGTTGGAGATATGCCCAAGAGGCAATAATAAAGTGGTTATTATCATATCTTCAGACTTATGATAAATGTTTACATACCATGCTATAAATGTATTAACCGGAAACATTAATACTTGTGTGATTTGTAAACATAAAAGAGTCCCTAGTAAAGCCTCTTGTTAAACTAGCTTGTTGGTTAATATATGATCATGGTTTCCTTATCATGAACATAGTTATTAACAACAGGGTCATATCATTAGGGGAATGATGTGATGGACATACTCCTATAGTTAAGCGTAGCATAAAGATCAAGTCATTTAATATAGTTCATTTGCTATAAGATTTCTGATACATAGTAACCTAATTCCTTCGACCATGAGATCATGCTTATCACCATCACCGGAAGGATGCTTTGATGACATCAAACACCACACCGTAACTGGGTGGCTATAAAGATGGCATTGAGTGTTCGGAAAGTATGGGTTGAGACACATGGATCAAGAGTGGGATTTGTCCATCCATATGACGGATATATATACTCTGGGCCCTCTCGGTGGAATGTCATCCAATTAGCTTGCAAGCATGTGACTGGATCACAAGGGATCACATACCACGGGAACGAGAAAAGAGTACTTATCGGTAACGAGGTTGAACTAGGTATGCGGAGATACCGACGATCAAAACCTCGGATAAGTAAACTATCGTGAAACAAAGGGAAATTGGTATCGTATATAAGTGGTTCATTCGATCGCAAAGTAATCGTAGAAATATGTGGGAGCCATATGAATTTCCAGATTCCTCTATTGGTTATTGATCGGAGAAGTGTCTGGATCATGTCCGCATAATTCACGAACCGTAGGGAGACACACTTAAGGATTCGATGTTGTTGAGTAGTTATGGAATGATGAGTAAGAGACCGAATGTTGTTCGGAGTCTCGGATGGTATCCAGGATATCACGAGGAGATCCGGAATTGTCCGGAGAATAAGATTCATATAAGGAAAGTCATGTTTCGGGGTTGGAGAATGGTTCCAGTGTTTTCATCGGGAATGTTCTAGAAGGTTCCGGAATGTCCGGCACTCCGGAGGGGAAGGGTACATGAATGTGTCATTACAAGTTGGAATGGTTGCATCATGTACTAGGTGTCATCGCTGAACAAAATAAAGAGATAAATCAAATCCTAGTTTGAAAAGTCAACGCCAATTTGAAAAGTCAAACGACTGTTTTGTTTGGTGGAGGGAGAGTAGGAAACCTACTTGGGGAGGAAGTCCCTCTCCCTCCACCGCCGGCCCTTGGAGACCGAGTTGGGGAGGGACTCCCCTCCCCTTGGCATGCCCCCTCCACCTATATAAGGAGGGGCAGGGCTGCCCCTCCAAACCTACACCTTGCCCCTCTAAACCTAACCCTAGCCGCCGCCGGCCACCATAGCCGCCGCCTACCCTAGGGTTTGCCCAAGCCGCTGACTTGGGGCAATCCCCTTGCCCTAGCCGCCGGCCTAGCTCCCTCTACTTGGTGTTTCTAAACCCTAGATCACCGAGGCCTCTCTCATAGTCCACCATACTCGCTCCGGCTTAAGGCGAAGCCCTACGAGATCTCCCCTCTACTTCCGGTACCACGCCGTCGTGCTGCCGGAATCGCGAGGAGAGTGCTACAACCTCCGCTGCCTGCTGGAACAAGGGAGAGGAAGGTCTTCATCGAGTACCGAACGTGTGACCGACTGCGGGAGCGCTGTCGGAACGCGGCGCCGGAAGGATCGTCTACACGATCTTGAGATCGGGAAGAGTACGACTACATCACCCACGAGAATCCGCTCTCGTTAACCGCTTTGGAATCTTCGAGGGTGAGTTCCTCTATCGACTCGTTGCTACAATCTAGTAGATAGATCTTGGCTTGTTTGTTTGCATGCGGTAGAATTTTTTTGTTTTCCATGCTACGAACCCCAACAAACACACCCTATGACATGGTTATACCCCGCGGGTACATGATCTCAGCATACCTGGTCTAGCCCAAGAAAGGCCCACGACAAATATACGCCGGCCCATGAAGACTTTCGGGTGGCCGAGGCCCATGACGCCTTCGGATCCTTGGAGAGCAAGACTAGAGTAGATAGGAAATTCAAAGGGGTAAACCCTAAAACCTGTAACCGACTAGGTCCGTGCCCGGTTCCTGCCTAAGTCTATATAAAGGCTAGGAGGGCACGACCTAGATCTCTCAACTCATAATTTCGCATACACATCTCCACGCCTGATTGCATCTGCGCACCCCTGTAATCACCGGTTCAGCCGTAATCAAGAGCAGACAAGCAGGAGTAGGGTTTTCCCTCCGGGGGCCTGAACCTGGGTAAACCTCGTGTCCCGTGTTGCTTGTTTGCTAACCGTTTCGCGATCTCCAGCATCCCCATCTTCTCCAAAACCCAAGTCCATAACAATGGGCATTGACGAGATTAAACCTCGTCAATTGGCGCCGTCTGTGGGAACTGGGGACGCTGATTGTGCGATCGTGACGGTCCCAACCCGAGCGATCTACAACTCTGCGGCAACGGAGAGTCACCTTCTCTTCGGCGCTTTCGACTTCACCGCCCACTCACCGGCACACCATGAAGGACTTCGAGCCCGTAGGCGACGGACTCGAGATCCTATTCGGGAGTTTCTGCTTCCAGGTGGGGCAAACCGGCACTCTCCGCCTCCCAGAGCGGATGCCCCTACCATCGATCAGGCCCGCTTCATGGGCCCCACACCCTGTGCTACGCACATCATCGTCAACAGATGAATCCTACGACAGCAGCAGCTGCAACTCCGATCTGTGCGATCCACCATCGGACGAAGGGACCTACGGTTCTGGATCCGAAAGCTGCGGCAGCAGCGGACCAATCTACGAGCGCTACCAATGCGCCGTAGTCATCCAGAGTGACGTGGACCAGCGAGCACCCAACCCGCCGCCAAACCCGCCACCTAACCCGCAGAACATAAACGCTGAGAATAGAAGAAGCCAGTCCCCCCACCCGAAGAGGGTGACCCCGGCCAGGTCATCCGCCTTAGCAAAGAAGGATGGGCCCAGGCACGCGCCGCCGTGGCGGGTAACACGATCCTGCCTGCAGATGCCTCACGGGACCTGCTGATGGCATACCACTTACTCCTCATCGAGGAGCACAAGAAGTAGGTCAAGATGCAAGAGGTGCTTGACAAACGCAAGCGAGCAGCTTCGGAGGCCAGCGTGCGACGAGCTGCGCTCTCCGCCATGGGCATCGGCTCCAGCTCGAATGGCAACCACGGAAATAAGCATCGCTCCCAGATGGAGAACATGGACCCCAAGGAGCGTCGTGAGGTGACCCGAACCCTCCACGCATCCTTCATGGAGATGGATGCCGATGACAACATCATCCCGAAAACGCCGCAGGCTGCGATCATGGCAGCCACCGCGTACCTCGCGTCCCACCCACCTCCGGAGGGAGACCCGAAAAGAGCCATGCACAAGTCTACACTTACCGGACTCGGACTCGTCGGAGCCGCGCTCCATCAGGAAGCTCCTACGGAGCCGAAGAAGAAAGCTCCGGTCAGGTTCGACCGTAGCCCCACTCCTTCATCCGAAGAAGAGGACCATGACCTTCCTCGAAGGCATAAGAGCTCGTGCCACCGCAGCCGCGATTACGACGCCCGAAACGTGCTCACACAGCGCAAAATTGACAAAGCGCGAGCCAAGTGCGCATGCTCGTCTGGATCCGAGATGGACGAAGACGAAGGAGAACTCTGTGGAGCCCGATGCTTCAGCAGATCTGTTCGACGAACATGGATGCCGCAAAACTTCAAGCTTCCTTCGGATACTCCGAAGTTCGATGGCACATAAGACACAAAGGCGTGGCTCAGCGACCACCTGTCGTCCGTCAAGCTGCACGGCGGAATCAAGGAAACCGCCATGCAATGCCTTCAGCTGCAGCTGACAGGCGCAGCTCGGATCTGGCTTAGCATCCTATCTTCAGGGTCCATCCGAAGCTGGGAGGAGCTGGCTTACAGCTTCATCCGAAACTTCAAAGGCACCAGCAAGAGGCCCGCCTCGATCGAGGAGTTGCGGGCCTGCACTCAACGAACGGGCAAATCCATTCGCTCGTACATACTACGCTGGTCCAACACCAAGAACTCCGCGGCGCACATCTCCGAAGAAAGGGCCATCGACGCCTTCAAGGACGGCGTCAAGCGCCAGGACTTCAAGGAGGAACTTGGGTGCGTCAAGCCCAAGACACTCGACCACCTCATGGACATCGCCAACAGGTGGGCTGACGGCAAAGATTCTGTCCACCGGGCGCACTCGGCGGAAGAAGACGACTACGGTCGACGACGAGAGCGCCGTAGCTAGAGGAGATCGCGCGTCTACGATGATCGCGATGGACCCGACATGATCGCGGCCGTCTACGCCGATCGCCGCAACGACGCCAACCGCAATAGCGGAGGATACCGCGGAGGGAATTTCCACGATGGAGGACGCCCAGCACAGTCGTGGCAACGCCACGATCGCGATAACGGACCCACAGCATATGAAAAACTTTCGGGTCCATGCACCATCCACTTCTACATTAACAAAGCAGGATGGCAAGAAAAAGGCAAGCCACATGCTCAAGGACTGCTGCGAGTTCCAGAAGCTCAGCGAAAGCATGGTTCAGATGAGGCAGCAAGCTCCACCCCTGGATTTGGGAACGCACCCGCACTAGGTGAAATAGCGCAGGGAGCTCCTCCACCGCCACCTGTAGGAGGCCCAAACCAACCAGTCGCACCAGAACAGAACAACGCCAAGCACGGGTATCCCCCGCCGAAAGGAGCATTGATGATCCAGAAGGGACGCCCAACGAATAGGGTGCAGAAGAAAATCACCCGTCAGATCAACCTAGCCGTGACAGCTCCACCCGCCATCCCTGAGTACCTCAGAGGATCGGAGTCCTGCATCACGTTCAGCCGTTCGGATCACCCTTGCCATGTCCCTCGCCCAGGTCATGCTGCCTTGGTGCTCAAGGCACGGATCAGAGGTTTCGAGATGAGCCGCGTCTTCATGGATGGCGGCAGCGGCATCAACCTGATGTTCGCAAGCACCCTAGCAGCAATGCGGATCCCGCTGTGCAGCCTGGAACAGTCAGACACAACGTTCCATGGCATCGTTCCAGGAAAGGGCATATTCCCCCTGGGAAAGATATGGCTCGACGTCATCTTCGGCAAGCCGGACAACTTCCGATGCGAGCGGCTCGAGTTTGAAGTGGTGGACTGGCCATCACAATACCACGCCATCCTCGGGCGTGTAGCATTCGCAACATTCCTGGCAGTACCACACTACGCATACCTGCTACTCAAGATGCCAGGACCCAGAGGTGTCATCACAGTCCACGGGAGCTTCACCCGATCGGACCACTGCGACAGGGACTTCAACAGAATATCCCAGTCATTCGGCATGCAAGAGGAGCTCGTAAGGCTCCACGAGGTGACAGACAATGGGGCACCCCCAGTCGCACGACAAAATGCACCTGGCATGTCTTTCGACTCCACCGTCAACACAAAAAAGGTGCAGGTCCACCCGACGAATGCCTCCAAGACGGCGCTGATCGCCAACGACCTTAGCCCCGCATAGAAAAGCGCGCTCGTCGAATTCCTCCGTGAGCGCTGGGAAATCTTCGCCTGGTGTCCTGCGGACATGCCAGGAGTTCCCATGGAATGCGCTGAGCACGCACTCAACGTCTTTCCAGACACCAAGCCCGTCAAGCAGTCCTTCCGGAGACTGTCCGAGCCGCGGGCCGAAGCCATCGGGATGGAAATCAACAGACTACTCACTGCAGAGTTCATTAGGGAGATTAAAGAAAGCGAGTGGCTCGCAAATACAGTGATGGTCCCCAAGAAGGACACGGGCATCCTGCGGATGTGCGTGGACTTCACGTTGCTGAACAAACACTGCCCAAAGGACCACTTCCCTCTTCCTCGGATTGACCAGATCATCGATTCGACTGCAGGATGCGAGAAACTCTCCTTCCTCGACGCCTACTCCGGCTACAATCAGATTCGACTCAAGGTCGAAGATCAAGATAAAATGGCGTTTATCACGCCGTTCGGAGTGTTCTGCTACAACACAATGCCTTTCGGGCTAAAGAACGTAGGTGCCACGTACCAGCGATGCATGCAGGCATGCCTGAAAGACCAGATCGGTCGCAACGTCCAAGTCTATGTTGACGACATAGTCATCAAAACCAGGGAGGCAAGAACGCTCATCGACGATCTCCGCGAGACGTTCGATAATCTCGACCGCTACAGGATCAAGCTCAATCCCGAAAAATGCGGCTTCGGCATTCCATCGGGTCAGCTGCTCGGCTACTTCATCTCCCAGCGAGGGATCGAGGCGAATCCGAAGAAAATCCAAGCCATCATGGCCATGGAGAAGCCGAAGAATCTCAAGGGTGTTCAGCAGATCGCAGGACGAATAGCGGCATTGAGCAGGTTCATCAGCTGCATGGGCGAGAAAGCCCTGCCATTCTACCAGTTGCTACGCAAGGCAGACAAATTCGAGTGGACGCCCGAAGCGTACGACGCATTCGAAGATCTAAAGCGACTGCTCTCCACCTCGCCCGTTTTGGTCACGCCAAAGGAGCGCAAGCCCCTGCTGCTGTACATAGCAGCCACACACCAGGTGGTCAGCACCGTGCAAGTGGTCGAGCGACCCGAAGAAGGCAAGACCCATGGGTTCCAACGCCCAATTTACTACCTCAGCGAGGTATTGACGCCAACAAAACAGAGGTACCCTCACTACCAAAAACTCGCCTACGACATGTTCATGACGGCTCGTTGGTTGAGCCACTACTTCCAGGAGCACTAGGTGATGGTCGTCAATGAATCCACAGGACACGTGGCCCTGTGCGACATCGAGCTGTCACCTCTTGACATCATCTACGAGAAGCGCCACTCGATCAAGTCTCAAGTCCTCCCGGACTTCCTCGTACACTGGATGGAACTACAGCTGCCAGACACCCCATGCATGATGCAGTCATGGACGATGCACTTCGACGGCTCCAAGCGTGAAGCCGGAGCAGGAGCCGGGGTCATACCGACCTCCCCGCAGGGCGATAAGATGAAGTACGTCCTCCGGATGAAGTTTCGAGCCTCCAGCAACGAGGCAGAATACAAGGCCCTCATCCGCGGCATGAGGATGGCAAAAATATGCGGCGCAACGTGCCTGGTCATCTACGGTGACTCCAACCTCGTCGTCCAACAGACGATGAACGAGTGCGACGCACACGCCGAAAACATGATCGCGTACCGTGCACTCTACAACGCACTCAAAGGAGGCTTCGACGGCTGCGAGTTACGGCACATTGGAAGAGAAAGCAACGAAGAAGCCGACAGACTCGCCAACATCGGATCCACCTGCGCAAGGGTGCCACCAGATGTGTTCCTCGAACAGATCTGCGTGCCATCCATCAAGCAGAAATTTCCCAAGGGATCACCCAAAGAGGCAGAGCACTCGGGAGCCACGCTACCCGAAGGTCACGAAGGACCCAAAAAACTGGACACAGAGGTCACCGTGGTCAACCTGATGCAGGTCATGGCAGTCGAAGAAACCTGGACGCGACCGTACCTCCAGTACTTGATAGACGGAGAAGTGCCTGATAGCCCGACGGATGCCCGACGCATATCTCGCCGGTCAAAAGCTTTCACCATCATCAATGGAGAGCTGTACAAGCGCAGCATTACGGGTGTACTACAAAGGTGCGTCACCATCGGTGACGGGAAAACCATACTCCAAGACATCCACGAGGGCACCTGCGGCCATCACGCAGGCAGCCGCTCCCTTGTCGCCAAAGCTCTATGAGCTGGATTCTACTGGCCAACGGACATGAACGACGCAAAGGACATCGTCCGAAGATGCAAGGGGTGCCAAAGGTTCGCCGACAAACCACACACACCCGGGTCAGAGTTCAGGCCCATACCTCTATCCTGGCCTTTCGCTCAATGGGGCCTCGACATGATCGGCAAACTACCAAGGTTCTCGAAAGGGGGCACGTCTACCTCCTGGTCATGGTCGACAAATTCACCAAGTGGATCGAGGCCATGCCGGTCACTAACCAAAAGGGCAAGACTGCCGTCAAGTTTTTTGAATCCATTGTCTACAGGTTCCGCGTACCGCACAGCATCATCACCGACAATGGATCGAACTTCATCTCCAAAGAATTCCAAGACTTCTGCGAAGGCCTCAGAATCAACATCACATACGCCTCGGTGGCGCACCCGCAAACGAACGGGCAGGTGGAAAAGGCCAACGGCCTAATCGGCGCAGGCATCAAGAAGCGCCTCATGAGCCTACTCGAGTGACTCGCCGGAGCCTGGACGAAAGAGCTACCCTCCGTCCTATGGAGCCTGCGTACCACGCCAAACATCTCAATAGGATACACGCCATTCTTCATGGTGCACGGGGCCGAATTCGTGCTACCAGCCTAAGTACGCCACCAGGCCCCCCGGATCGTCGCTTATAGCGAAGCCGAATCCACAGCTGCACTCGAAGACGCCGTTGATACACTCGACGAGGCCAGATACATAGCAGCAGCTCGATCAACGGTGTACCAGCGGAGTCTCCGCAACTACCACAGCCGACGGCTGCACCCAAGGTCCTTCGTCGAAGGAGACCTAGTCTTGCGACCCAAGCAAGAGCGACCGAAGAAATTCGAGTCACCATGGGAAGGTCCCTACCTCGTCACCGAAGTCATCCCAGGTGGCGCCTATCACCTCAAGCATGTGGAGTCTGGAGTCGCATACTCCAATCCATGGAACGTCGCACAGCTGCGACGATTCTACCCCTATCTACCCCCCCTTTTACTTTCAATAAGGCTATTCATCCAAGGCTACTCAGCCGAACAATGTACCTCCTCTATTACGATATAAATAAAGCTAAGTGTCTCGCCGCAAAAACTTTTGTTTACTATTCGCACTCTTATGCTACAAACACACTCGGGGGCTCCCCCACCTCACGATTTCCTCGACTGAGGATAACACGTGTACACCTGAGTAGCTGACCACGTCAGGATAACGAAAAGGATATGTATGCGAACAAAGAACTACGTGCTCAAACAACAACCAAACCTTTATAACAAAGGGCGAAACACGCCCAGACAAATACATATAAATTTTACATCTATCCTTTTTTACAGGTACTACCTATTCTGAAGAATAACTTGAGCACGCTGCTCAAACAGATCTACGACCTGCTCGGCATACTGCCTTACAGCCGCATAATGCGGACGTATATCCCACTCGCCACCATCCGGCCGAAGAGGCGGCCCAGCCGCAACAACAGACAGATCTAAGTCAGGGTGATGTAGCCTCACAAGGGACAGCGCAGCCTTCACCCCTGCGACGAGTTGATGCCGCACCAATTCCTTGACATGATGCACGTTTCGAAACTTTGACAGAAGACCAGAAAGGGTTGACGGCACAGTATACAACGGAAACATCACATGCAGAACTGATGCAAGTGAAGTCTGCACCTGACGAAGCACCCGCGATACTTGGTGAACGCGATCTTGCACCGTCGTTAGAACCATGGTATGGTCACGATCCATCCAGAAGAACCCGCCGGCTTCCATGTCCTGTTGAGTCAAGCAATTGATCCGGACAGCAACACGCTCCTTCTCTTCCCTTGGAGCAAGGTTAGCACCTGCAATACTTGCACAAAAGTAAGATGCACGGCTAGCAGGCGCATCCGAAGAAATGAGCAGCAGCTCGAAAAACTTACAATGAAGCTGCTCGGATAATCGAAGCAATTCCGCCATCAAGTACTCCTCTCTGGCAGCACCTCGATCCGCCTTGGACTTCCAAACGTCGACATGGCCACGCACCCCAAGTAACTCTTTCTTGAGACTACGAACACGGTCTCGAAGAAACGCAAGCTGCGACGAATCATCCAAAGATGGCCGCAGCCGCATTGCAGGCGAGGTGTCAATGGGATCACCACCCGAAGGGCCCTAGATCGACAAAAAGGCAAGGACATGAACACGCAGATAAAGGATCACATGACTCAGAAAATTCATTAAGTGCAGCAAAAGCCACTACGTGGCACAAAGATTGTTCATCTAAATATTTACAACAAAAGAAGCTACAACTATCCTACAGCTACAGCGCCTACGACGCGGCACCCTGAGTCGCCTCAGAGCCAGATTGCCTCGCCTTGGCTTCCCCCTGCTGCCTTAACGCGTACTCGGCCAGCAGATCAATCAGCTTCGGCCCACAACGCTTACAGCGAGCAACATAGGTAGCGAAGGCTACCTCGGACCCATCAGCAGTCGTCGGCATCCGGGAAGTGACCTGGGGAAGGTCCAACTCTGCTCTAGCCGCCAAGGCCATCGCCAACCCGACGGATGCGCCGATGCCCTTCTGCTTGCGCTTGCACGACGTAGGTTCTTCGGCTGACAGTGCCTCCGCCAGAGCATCAACATCATCAAGGGCCGCGCCCTTGGGGACACGCTCCTTGTAGAAGCGCCCAAGGACTTCCTTAGCCTTGGCAAGCGAGTTGACGATGGTGCTGTAGCGATCTTCGACCGCCGCAGTAGCATCATCCAGAGCACTCCCATTCTCCAGAGCACCGCGATCAAACTCGATGCCCGCGGCATCTGAGACAATAAAGACGAAGAATGAACAAAAGCACAACAAAAGAAAGATAAGGGAACCAACAATATGAAGGTGAAGATACTCAGCCAAAACAGCCTTGGCAGCCGCCATAAGCTTGCCGGCCACCTCTCTTTCGCGTGCAGTAGCAGCGGTGGCGAGTTGCTCCTCGCGGTCCGTAGCCTCCTGCTGCAGGCGCTCTTTCGCCTCGACCGCATGAGCCAACTCCAGCTCGAGGCTCTCCCTGGCACCAACGGCGACCTCGGCCTTCTTCTCCGCCTGACCGAGGCTCTTTTTGAGAGCATCAATCTCACGAAGAGAAGTGTTGTGATCCTCTGCATTAAACCAAAACAAGTGTCGGATAACAGGACAAGAATACAAGAAGAAACAAAGACCAAGGCATAAACAGTACCTTGCAGTTGTTTGAGGCTGGCCTCCAGTGCCAGGTGCTGCTGCACCAGTCGATTGGCATCTTGCACAAAAGGCTGAAGAAAGAAGAACTACTAGTCAAAAGAAGGGCTCGGGGGCTACGCCCAAAAAAAACGAGCAGAATCAAGTCACACATACGAAAATGCTCGGGGGCTACGCCCAAAAAAACGAGCAGAATCAAGTCACACATACAAAAATGCTCGGGGGCACCCCTCAAGACTCGAAAGAAAAACGACAAAGCAAACTACCCTACAGATGCCCGGGGGCTCCCCCCGAGGTAAGGACAAAAGAGATAATCACAAAATCATCCAAAAAAGGCTCGGGGGCTCCCCCGTGGCAGGAAGCAGAGTTACTTACATGATTAGACGGCGACTCCGAAGGTCCGCCTGCACCCTTCTGAGGCGCAACCACCCAAACCTTCTGCGGAGAAGGATCTGGAGCAACGCCTTCAGAGGTGGCCACCGTCTGAGGAGGGGGAAGCACGACTTTTGACTCCCCCACCATCTCCCGAGCACCATCACTGGAAGAATCGTTGGAAGAGTGGCTGCACAAAGACAAATTAGCACAAGTACAAAGGAAACAGGCAAAAAAGACAACACAGGACTAAAGAAACTTACGATTCAAGCTCGCTCAAGTAGAAGACAGGAGGGGTCCTTCGGACCTTCTTCTCCTCTTTCTTCTCTTCCTTCTTATCTTCCTTCTTCCGCTTCGTCGTCGGGTGCAGCGCCACAGCCCGCACAGGAACGTCAGGAATCAGAGAGGAAGAGCCCCCATGCCCATCACTATGACGGTCAAGGCACAACGGGTACCTAGGAGTCGGAGGAGTCGAGGCATCCGAAGACTCGCTGGAGCTCCGTGTCCGCTTGCGGGTGTGGTCCTCGCTCGACTCGTTGGCCTCTTCAGCCAAAGACCGTGCCGATGGCAGCCCGGACATGGAATCCACTACCTCATTGTCCGGGGCAGCCGTAAACAATTCGGGAAGCGGTGGTGACATTCCCGGCACCTTGAACTCCTACACAGAAGAAGAAAATTTGTTAGCAAGCAAATACAAAAATAATGCAGTCGAAAATAGCGCTACGCGCACAACCCGGATCTACACCTGTGGAACAGGACGCGAAGCAGAGAACGGAGAAGTCAGCGACTTCCCCGGGATATCCTCTCCAGCCTTGAACTTCAGCAGCGGGCGAAGGACACCGTCGAGATCTCCCCTAGAGAATTCTTCAGCCGAAACCCTTGTCGGGTCACGACGCCCAGCGTAAAGGAACATAGGGTGCGCCCTAGCCTGGAGCGGTTGCACCCGACGTTTCAGGAAGGTGCGGATGATAGCCACACCGTTCACCTCCTTATCAGGAATCAGCTGGAGATCCTCCACCCGACGATAGAGAGATTCTATCTCCGCTACCTCGCCATCCAAGATCTGGTTTTTCTAGGACCTCTTCGGCTCGATCTTTTGAGAAGGGTCGAAAGGAGCAAGACCAAAATCCTGCCTAGCCAATGTGGAGTCGCGGATATAAAACCATCGCCTCCGCCAGTACTGGACAAATTCGGACATGGAAAAAGAAAAGAAAAGCAGATTGGGTTTGAGGGAGATGATGCAACCCCCAATGGGATAAACACCATCCGAACCAGATTGCCTCTTCATGGAATAGAGTTTCCGGAAGAGGCCAAAGTGCGGCTCGATACCGAGCCAGGACTCGCAGAAAGTGATGAAACAAGCAATGTGCAGAAGAGAATTGGGGGAAAGATGGTGCAGCTGGATGCCATAAAGAAAAAGCAGTCCACGAAGGAAATCATGGACTGGGAAGGAGAAGCCCTGAAGGACAAAGGCAACGAACATAACCCGAAACCCAACGAGGGGACGGGGAATTACCTCGTTGCCTGGGAGTTGGACGACCTCCCTATCCTGCGGGATCAAGCCCCGCTCACGAAGCTTGCGGAGATCACTCTCCCGCGTCTCCGATCGCCGCCAGCCACCGTCGGTGACACGGGTAGCGGCGGTACTCTTCTTCCCTCCAGCAGCGCTGGTACCAACCGCAGAAGAAGACTTCTTCGCCTCCCCCATTGCGGTACAGAGGTGCCGGCGGCGAGAACGTAGGATGGAAGAAGGAAATATCTAAGGATATTCCAGCGCGCAGCAAGAACTCTCAGAAGAACAAGGGAGCAGTGAAACGAGAATAGCTGCGGTGAAAACAAACTAATGGTTTCCCCCAATGATTATAAAGACGAAGACGATGCACGACAACCGTCCATCAAGAAGACCTAGCGCCAACGGCAGAATCTGGCCATACACGTGTCAGCATCACAACGAACCGTCGCTAACACGCCGTCCACTACGCACGGAAATCGAGGCGACGCCGTAATTATCTCCACGTCACGCGTGACCGGTCAATTCAATGTCAGAAAGTGGGACCCATGTTTGTCCAGTCAAGTCATCTCTGGCGCAGCAGACGCTTGAGGTCATCGATCGTCAGCACTGACGTCATCAAAAGCTATACTAGCAACACTCACAATTTCTTCGGCTTCAAAGCTAAGAGTACTCACTCGAGTCTACGATTCGACTAAATACTCGGGGGCTACTCCTATCAGGAGCGCTGGCTGCGCACCCGAAAAATGAACAGCACATTACAGCACTGAACTGTTTCTTCGAGTCCTACGTCGAGTCTGCGACTCCACTACGGACTCGGGTGCTACTCCCATAGGGAGAATGGATTCAAGCATCCGAAAAATTTGTGTCCTACGGACCTGAAACCAAACAACGGCTGAATTAAAGTCTCTGCTCGAGTCTACGACTCGAACAGACACTCGGGGGCTACTCCCATAGGGAGCGCTGGCCGTGCAGCCTATGACTTTTCGACTGCGATCCTTCAGATCAGCATGCAACACTTTTGCGGCAACTTTGCCCCAACTAAATGGTAATTGAGCGATGTTTCTCCTTGGCCACCCGAAACACCTCCGCGGTGATAGAAATTCGGATGCTGTGTCTACGACGCAAAGATAAGACCTACAGATAACATCTGATGGCCTGGTAACGCACATGACTGCGCTCTGCTAGTATAAATCCGTGCCAACAGGCGCGATGAAAAATCCCGACGGACGCGTTGGGTATATCAATTAAATTCACTGGAATTCCACTCCTGTAAGTCCTCCGTGGACTGAGTCGAATTACGCCAGCATATGTTCCAGGTTCGAGTTGAGGGACTCGAACCTGAAGAAGATCGTGTTGTTTCATCCTAAGACAGTTAACCGACCCTGATCCGTCGGGTGAGTCAGGCACACGCATCAACAATCCCTACACATGAATTCTTGAAATACATAGTTGCACCCAAAGGATTGAAGATTTCTCAGCCGAATCTACGATTCGACTGATTACTCGGGGGCTACTAACATGGTTATACCCCGCGGGTACATGATCTCAGCATACCTGGTCCATCCCAAGGAAGGCCCACGGCAAATATACGCTGGCCCATGAAGACTTTCGGGTGGCCGAGGCCCATGACGCCTTTGGATCCTTAGAGAGCAAGACTAGAGTAGATAGGAAATTCAAAGGGGTAAACCCTAAAACCTGTAACCGACTAGGTCCGTGCCCGGGACCTGCCTAAGTCTATATAAAGGCTAGGAGGGCACGACCTAGATCTCTCAACTCATACTTTCGCATACACATCTCCACGCCAGATTGCATCTGCGCACCCCTGTAATCACCGGTTCCGCCGTAATCAAGAGCAGACAAGCAGGAGTAGGGTTTTCCCTCCGGGAGCCTGAACCTGGGTAAACCTCGTGTCCCGTGTTGCTTGTTTGCTAACCGTTCCACGATATCCAGCATCCCCATCTTCTCCGAAATCCAAGTCCATAATAATGGGCATTGACGAGATTAAACCTCGTCACCCTAAGCGAAAATACACGATGAATTTTATATATGTTTGGTCTCACCGGAACATTCCTAGCCAATAAGATAAAAGTCTCGTTAGTGGATCTCTACTCCCAATGTTGAGGATATTAGGGTAAACTATTAAAAGTTTGAGTGAGATTTCCACTAATAGGGAAAACCTTCGAGCTAAACATTCAATTAAGAAACTCGCATGTGCCTCGACAAGTGAAGTTAGAGAGATTTCCACCAAGAGGAAGAGTTCTTTACCATGCACTTGAGGTGAAATCTCCACTCATAAAGTGAGATTATTCTTACAAATGATCTCGATAGGTTCATAGCCTTGTAAAATGACCATAAATACATTCGCGCAGACGTCGCTGCTATCCACCTGTTGGAAAAATAGTAGAATGCAATAAGAACACGAGTGAAATACCTTGATTATCGGGATTGATTACTTGCATAAAACCGATTGAGATCCCCTGATAATTCCCCAATCCCCATATCTCAAACCAAATTGAATACTGATCCCAACTACAGATCAGCGCTAGTACTAACTACGGAATCCCTTAACTGCAACTCGGAGGACAAATAAAATATAATTGAAATCTAGTGCATTACTACCACGTTTCTCTCCCTAGTTCGTGTCAACTGACTACTTTTTTTAGGGTTCAGGACCTCATGGGGCTCAACAAGCCACAAATGGCGGCCCTGATCATCACGGACTACACTCCTAGATAGGCTATGAACCTCTTTATTTGACGCCCTACTCTCATGGAGGAAAATCAGGTCGTCGAACCACGTCTTGGATGCACTGATCTCCTTGACGATATGAGCATAAACTCCCTAGGTTCCTGTGTGATCACACTGTGGCAATCGGATGCCACCATGACTCTCCGCACGCACGCTGATAGCCAGCACCAAATCCGCCGCTTCCCTACATGCCATTGCCTCCAGGGTCTCTGCATCAATTTTTCTAGGGAAACTTCTTGCTGAGGCGCCCATGAACTCGCCCCTTTCATTGCGTGCAACTTCTGCTAGCGAACCTCTACCGGTGTTCTTTCTCACACCCGCATCGACGTTTATCTTGACGAAACCACATGGCGGTGGTAACCAACTCGTTACTCCGCCAGACCGTCGCCACCGCTGTCCTTGCCTTCTAGCTAAGTTTGAGATCAGCGATGAAACTCTCCACAAACACATGTATAGATAGCGGGATCTGAAAAATCTGCTCGTGTAGTGCTTTCCTCGTCGCGTGCCAGATGGCGTAAAGTGTGACAAATACTATCACTTGATCATCATGACGCAGTGCCTCGATCATTATCGCCGGCCACTTGTGCATCTTCTTCCTCCACTCTAGCCATGTGCTCTGTAGTCTCCTCGTCAACTAGAGCCCACACGCTCCTCGACATGGCACACTCAAAAAGTGCATGTCGCCATGAATCAGCTCTCCCGCACAACTAACAGTGACCATCCGCTACCATAGCCTGATGGTTACGCACGGTCATTCATAGATAGAGACTATTTTGCTAACGTCTAGAGGAAAACTTTCACTTTGGAAGGTACCTTAGTGTGCCATAGTGATGTCCATTGCTTCTCCACTACATCTACATTGGAGCCAGAGGCGGTGTTGTCCTGCCAGGCTTCTCTCCACTCCTTGTACTCTCTCTCCGTTTGAAAATATCAGATATTTTAACTTTGTGGAGTAAATATATCTAAACTTTTTTAATATGTAGGTTCACTCCAAACCTTAGTAAACGTATGTAAAAAAAAATTATATATATTTGCTCCACAAATTAAAATATCTTATATTTTGAAACGAAGTACTTACTAGCATGCCATATGCCGATCGCACCATCAACTTTTTTTTGAGATTTCACACACCTTCATTTAAACAATATCAAGATTTACAAGTATGCTCAGATCAGGCGGTGGTCCTAATAACCACACATACCTTCCTTTAGGCAATGATGAAGCGAACCTAGCTAGTCGATGTGCTTCACCATTAGACTCTCTCAGTTCATGACAGAATGTTGCTCCTCCCCTCACACGAGCTCTATCCTTGATCTCTCGAAGGATGCTGCCATAGACACCTAGATGTTCACCATCCAAACCGGTTACTACCTCTAAACAGTCTGAGGCAACCCGGATATCACCTAACAGGAGGTCATCAGCCACATCTAGTGCCTCTCGACATGCCAATGCTTCAAGACATCCCGGATGTGAAATACCCTCGTACACCATGGCCGAAGCTCCCACGTACATCCCTTCCCTTGATCGCACCACCACTGCAGTTGCACCTTTCGGAACAGACTTAGCCACCGCAGCATCGACGTTGATCTTGGTCTTCCCCTCTGGCGGTGGAATCCATCTACCTGTCACTGTCCTAGGTGCAATTCTCTGAACCCGAACAGGTTCCTTACTAGCCTCCAGATCAGACAGAAAGTGATCCACGAATGTCTTAGTAGCCATAGGGCTTTGGTACACATCTTCATGTATAGCTTTCCTCTTCGCATGCCAGATCACCCACAAAGTTACAAGCATCCGAATAAGATCAGCCTCTTTCATTGAATGAATCATCGAGAACAACCATTGTCGTGCCTTAGGTTCTGTAGAGAGGGAGATATGGTCTGTAATATCCTCATCTGTCAGCGCCCACACACAACGTGCAAGATTGCATTCTATCAGAGAATGTCTCGAGGAGTCGACTTGCCCGCAGATTGAGCAAGTAGGGATCGCACCATCAACTGATGTACTAATTTCGTCATCGTTTCGGCCCGGCCTGTGTCTCCACCATATTTGTAAACATGGGCCAATAATTTTTTTTAGCATTTGGGTCTTGACGCCTGAAAGAATCGGCGGTGGGCCGAAGCCCCTGTAAAGTACCTTTTCTTTCTATTTTTCGATCGTCTACGTTGTGCACGTAACTTCCTTGCGGGGTCACGACACCATTCACAAATTACCGTGAAAGTATAACACCATGATTTCCTCCATGATTACTTGCTAAGCATGTGGATTCACTCGAGATTCACGATCGCCTTTTCCATGACAGCGTCAATGCGTCATCATCAGCGTTACCAAAACTATTACCCGTCCAAATGAAGGGGCTTCGCGGAAGTTTGTCGCCAAGTCACCCTCTGTTTCCTCCCTGGGAAAAGAAGGTCGTGGTGACGAGGTTTAATCTCGTCAATGTCCATTGTTATGTACTTGGGTTTCGAAGAAGATGGGGATGCTAGATATCATGAAACGGTTAGCAAACAAGCAACACGGGACACGAGGTTTACCCAAGTTCAGGCCGCCGGAGGGAAAACCCTACTCCTGCTTGTCTGCTCTTGATTACGGCGGAACGGGTGATTACAGGGGTGCGCAGATGCAATTGGGCGTGGAGATGTGTATGCGAAAGTATGAGTTGAGAGATCTAGGTCGTGCCCTCCTAGCCTTTATATAGACTTAGACAGGTCCCGGGCACGGACCTAGTCGGTTACAGGTTTTAGGGTTTAGCCCTTTGAATTTCCTATCTAGTCTAGTCTTGCTCTCTAAGGATCCGAAGGCGTCATGGGCCTCGGCCACCCGAAAGTCTTCATGGGCCGGCGTATATTTTCCGTGGGCCTTTCTTGGGTTGGACCAGGTATGCTAAGATCATGTATCCGCGGGGTATAACCATGTCAGTAGCCCCCGAGTGATCAGTCGAATCGTAGATTCGGCTGAGGACTCTTCAATCCTTCGGGTGCAACTATGTATTTCAAGAGTTCATGTGTAGGGATTGTTGATGCGTGTGCCTGACTCACCCGACGGATCAGGGTCAGTTAACTGTCTTAGGACAAAACAACACGATCTTCTTCAGGTTCGAGTCCCTCAAGTCGAACCTGGCACATATGCTGGCGTAATTCGACTCAGGCCGCAGAGGACTTACAGGAGTGGAATTCCAGTGAATTTAATTGATGTATCCAACGCATCCGTCGGGATTTTTCATCGCGCGTGTTGGCACGGATTTATACTAGCAGAGCGCAGTCATGTGCGTTATCAGGCCATCAGATGTTATCTGTAGGTCTTATCTTTGCGTCGTAGACACAACATCCGAATTTCTATCACCGCGGAGGTGTTTCGGGTGGCCAAGGAGAAACATTGCTCACTTCGCATTTAATTGGAGCAAAGTTGCCGAAAAAATGTTGCATGCTGATCCGAAGGATCGCAGTCGAAAAGTCATAGGGTGCACGGCCAGCGCTCCCTATGGGAGTAGCCCCCGAGTGTCTGTTCGAGTCGTAGACTGGAGAAGAGACTTTAATTCAGCCGTTGTTTGGTTTCAGCTCCATAGGACACAAATTTTTCGGATGCTTGAATCCGTTCTCCCTATGGGAGTAGCCCCCGAGTCCGTAGTGGAGTCGCAGACTCGACGTAGGACTCGAAGAAACAGTTCAGTGCTGTAATGTGCTGTTCATTTTTTGGGTGCGTGGCCAGCGCCCCTGATAGGAGTAGCCCCCGAGTATTTAGTCGAATCGTAGATTCGAGTGAGTACTCTTAGCTTTAAAGCCAAAGAAATTGTGACTGTTGCTAGTATGGCTTTTGATGACGTCGGTGCTGACGATCGATGACCTCAAGCGTCTGCTGCGCCAGAGATGACTTGACTGGACGAACATGGGTCCCACTTTCTGACATTGAATTAACCGGTCACGCGCGGCGTGTAGATAATTACGGCGTCGCCTCGATTTCCGCACGTAGTGGACGGCGTGTTAGCGATGGTTCGTTGCGATGCTGACACGTGTATGGCCAGATTCTGCCGTTGGCGCTAGGTCTTCTTGATGGACGGTTGTCGTGCATCGTCTTTATAACCACTGGGGGAAAACATTAGTTTGTTTTCACCGCAGCTATTCTCGTTTCACTGCTCCCTTGTTCTTCTGAGAGTTCTTGCTGCGCGCTGGAATATCCTCGGACATTTCCTTCTTCCATCCTACGGTCTCGCCTCCGGCGCCTGCATACCGCAATGGGGAAGGAGAAGAAGTCTTCTTCTGCGGTTGGTACCAGCGCTGCTGGAGGGAAGAAGAGTACCTCCACTACCCATGTCACCGACGGTGGCTGGCGGCGATCGGAGACGCGGAAGAGTGATCTCCACAAGCTTCGTGAGCGGGGCTTGATCCCGTAGGATAGGGAGGTCGTCCAACTCCCAGGCAACGAGGTAATTCCCTGTCCCCCCGTTGGGTTTCGGGTTATGTTCCTTGCCTTTGTCCTTTGGGGATTCTCCTTCCCAGTCCACGATTTCCTTCGTGGACTGCTTTTTCTTTATGGCATCCAACTGCACCATCTTTCCCCCAATTCTCTTCTGCACATTGCTTGTTTCATCACTTTCTGCGAGTGCTGGCTCGGTATCGAGCCGCACTTTGGCCTCTTCCGGAAACTCTATTCCGTGAAGAGGCAATCTGGTTCAGGTGGTGTTTATCTCATTGGGGGTTGCATCATCTCCCTCAAACCTAATCTGCTTTTCTTTTCTTTTTCCATGTCCGAATCTGTCCAGTACTGGCAGAGGCGATGGTTTTATATCCGCGACTCCACAGTGGCTGGGCAGGATTTTGGTCTTGCTCCTTTCGACCCTTCTCAAAAGATCGAGCCGAAGAGGTCCTGGAAAAACCAGATCTTGGATGGCTAGGTAGCGGAGATAGAATCTCTCTATCGTCGGGTGGAGGATCTCCACCTGATTCCTGATAAGGAGGTGAATGGTGTGGATATCATCCACACCTTCCTGAAACGTTGGGTGCAACCGCTCCAGGCTAGGGCGCACCCGATGTTCCTTTACGCTGGGCATCGTGACCCGGCAAGGGTTTCGGCTGAAGAATTCTCTAGGGGAGATCTCAACGGTGTCCTTCGCCCGCTGCTGAAGTTCAAGGCTGAAGAGGATATCCCGGGGAAGTCGCTGACTTCTCCGTTTTCTGCTTCGCGTAATGTTCCACGGGTGTAGATCCGGGTTGTGCGCGTAGCGCTATTTTCGACTGAATAATTTTTGTATTTGTTTGCTAACAAATTTTCTTCTTCTATGCAGGAGTTCAAGGTGCCGGGAATGTCGCCACCGCTTCCCGAATTGTTTCCGGCTGCCCTGTACAATGAGGTAGTGGATTCCATGTCCGAGCTGCCATCGGCACGGTCTCCGACTGAAAAGGCCAATGAGTCGAGCGAGGACCACACCTGCAAGCGGACATAGAGCTCCAGCGAGTCTTCGGATGCCTCTACTCCTCCGACTCCTAGGAACCCGTTGTGCCTTGACCATCATAGTGATGGGCATGGGGGCTCTTCCTCTCCGATTCTTGCCGTTCCTGTGCGGGCTGTGGCGCCGCACCCACCGGCGAAGCGGAAGAAGGAAGAGAAGAAGGAAGAGAAGAAGGAAGAGAAGAAAGAGGAGAAGAAAGAGGAGAAGAAGGTCCGAAGGACTGTTGGAGATATGCCCTAGAGGCAATAATAAATGTAGTTATTATTATATCTTTGTGTTTATGATAAATGTTTGCATTCATGCTATACCAGTATTAAACAGGAAACATTAATACTTGTGTGATTTGTAAACTAAATTAAAGTCCCTAGTAAAGCCTCTTCATAATAACTAGATTGTTGGTTAATAGATGATTGTGGTTTCCCTATCATGAACATTGAGATGTTTTTAACAAGAAGATCATATCATTAGGAGAATGGTATGATGGACATACTCCTATAGATAAGCGTAGCATAAAGATCAAGTCATTTTAATAGTTCAATTGCTATATGCTTTCTGATACATAGTAACCTAATTCCTTCGACCATGAGATCATGATTATCACCATCACCGGAAGGATGCTTTGATGACATCAAACACAACACTGTAACTGGGTGGCTATAAAGGTGGCATTGAGTGTTCGGAAAGTGTGGGTTGAGACACATGAATCAAGAGTGGGATTTGTCCATCCATATGACAGATAGATAAACTCTGGGCCCTCTCGGTGGAATGTCATCCAATTAGCTTGCAAGCATGTGACTGGATCCCAAGGGATCACATATCACGGGAACGAGAAAAGAGTACTTATCGGTAACGAGGTTGATCTAGGTATGCAGAGATACCGACGATCAAAACCTCAGATAAGTAAACTATCGTGAGACAAAGGGAAATTGGTATCGTATGTAAGTGGTTCATTCGATCGCAAAGTAATCGTAGAAATATGTGGGAGCCATATGAATTTCCATATTCCTCTATTGGTTATTGTTCGGAGAAGTGTCTCGATCATGTCCGCATAATTCACGAACCGTAGGGAGACACACTTAAGGATTCGATGTTGTTTGAGTAGTTATGAAATGATGAGTAAGAGACCGAATGTTGTTCGGAGTCTCGGATGGGATCCGGGATATCACGAGGAGATCCGGAATGGTCCGGAGAATAAGATTCATATAAGGAAAGTCCTGTTTCTGAGTTGGAGAATGGTTCCGGTGTTTTCATCGGGAATGTTCTAGAAGGGTCCGGAAGGTTCGGCACTTTGGAGGGGAAGGGTACATGAATGTGTCATAACAATTTGGAATGATTGCATCATGTACTAGGTATCATGGCTGGGCAAAATAAAGGAATAAATCAAATCCTAGTTTGAAAAGTCAAACGCCAATTTGAAAAGTCAAACGACAGTTTTGCTTGGTGGAGGGAGAGTAGGAAACCTACTTGGGGAGGAGTTCCTCTCCCTCCACCCGCCGTCCAAGGAGGCCGACTTGGGGGAGGACTCTCCTCCCCTGGCCGGCGCCCTCCCACCTATAAAAGAAGGGGCAGGGGTGACCCCTCTAGCCTACACCTCTCTCCACCAAAACCCTAACCCTAGTCGCCGGCCTCCTGCTGCCACCACCCTAGGGTTTGCCCTAGCCGCCGACTTGGGGCTCTCCCCAAGCCCTAGCCGTCGGCCTAGCATTCTCTCCTTGGTGCCTCTAAACCCTAGATCACCAAGTCCTCTCTCATAGTCCACCATACTCGCTCTGGCTTAAGGCGAAGCCCTGCGAGATCTCCCCTCTACTTCCGGTACCACGCCGTCGTGCTGCCGGAATCACGAGGAGAGTGCTACAACCTTCGCTGCCTGGTGGAAAAAGGGAGAGGAAGGTCTTCATCGAGTACCGAACGTGTGACCGACTGCGGAAGCGCTGCCGGAACGCATCGCCGGAAGGATCGTCTACACGATCTTGAGATCGGCAAGAGTACGACTACATCACCCACGAGAATCCGCTCTCGTTAACCGCTTTGGAATCTTCGAGGGTGAGTTCCTCTATCGATTCGTTGCTACAATCTAGTAGATATATCTTGGCTTGTTTGTTTGCATGCGGTAGAAATTTTTTGTTTCCATGCTACGAACCCCTACAAGGACCCCTCCCGTCTTCGACTTGAGCGAGCTTGACTCGTAAGTTTCTTCAGTCATGTGTTGTCTTTTTTGCCTGTTTCCTTTGTACTTGTGCTAATTTGTGTTTGTGCAGCCACTCTTCCAACTATTCTTCCAGTGATGGTGCTCGGGAGATGATGGGGGAGTCAAAAGTCGTGCTTCCCCCTCCTCAGACGGTGGCCACCTCTGAAGGCGTTGCTCCAGATCCTTCTCCGCAAGAGGTTCGGGTGGTTGCGCCTCAGAAGGCTGTAGGCGGACCTTCGGAGTCGCCGTCTAATCATGTAAGTAACTCTGCTTCCTGCCACGGGGGGAGCCCCAAGCCTTTTTTTTGGATGATTTTGTGATTATCTCTTTTGTCCTTACCTCGGGGGGAGCCCCCGGGCATCTGTAGGGTAGTTTGCTTTGTCGTTTTTCTTTTGAGTCTCGAGGGGAGACCCTGAGCATTTTCGTATGTGTGACTTGCTTCTGCTTGTTCTTTTTGGGCGTAGCCCCCGAGCCCTTCTTTTGACTAGTAATTCTTCTTTCTTCAGCCTTTTGTGCAAGATGCCAATCGACTGGTGCAGCAGCACCTGGCACTGGAGGCCAGCCTCAAACAGCTGCAAGGTACTGTTTATGCCTTGGTCTTTGTTTCTTCTTGTATTCCTGTCCTGTTATCCAACACTTGTTTTGGTTTAATGCAGAGGATCACAACACTTCTCTTCGTGAGATTGATGCTCTCAAAAAGAGCCTCAGTCAGGCGGAGAAGAAGGCCGAGGTCGCCGTTGGTGCCAGGGAGCGCCTCGATCTGGAGTTGGCTCATGCGGTCGAGGCGAAAGAGCGCCTGCAGGAGGAGGCTATGGACCGCGAGGAGCAACTCGCCACCGCTGCTACTGCACGCGAAAGAGAGGTGGTCGGCAAGCTTATGGCGGCTGCCAAGGCTGTTTCGGGTGAGTATCTTCACCTTCATCTTGTTGGTTCCCTTATCTTTCTTTTGCTGTGCTTTTGTTCATTCTTCATCTTTATTGTCTCAGATGCTGCGGGCATCGAGTTTGATCGCGGTGCTCTGGAGCATGGGAGTGCTCTGGATGATGCTACTGCGGCGGTCGAAGATCGCTGCAGCACCGTCGTCAACTCGCTTGCCAAGGCTAAGGAAGTCCTTGGGCGCTTCTACAAGGAGCTTGTCCTCAAGGGCGCGGCCCTTGATGATGTTGATGCTCTGGCGGAGGCACTGTCAGCCGAAGCACCTGTAGCGTACAAGCGCAAGCAGAAGGGCATCGGCGCATCCGTCGGGCTGGCGATGGCCTTGGCGGCTGGAGCGGAGCTGGACCTTCCCCAGGTCACTTCCCGGATGCCGACTACTGCTGATGGGTCCGAGGTAGCCTTCGCTACCTATGCTGCTCGCTGTAAGCGTTATGGGCCGAAGCTGATTGATCTGTTGGCCGAGTACGTGTTACGGCAGCAGGGGGAAGCCAAGGCGAGGCAATCCGGCTCTGAGGCGACTCAGGGTGCCGCGTCGTAGCCGCTGTAGCTGTAGGATAGTTGTAGCTTCTTTTGTTGTAAATATTTAGATGAACAATCTTTGTAACACGTAGTGGCTTTTGCTGCACTTAATGAATTTGCTGAGTCCTGTGCTCCTTTATCTGCGTGTTCATGTCCTTGCCTTTCTGTTGATCTAGGGCCCTTCGGGTGGTGATCCCATTGACACCTCGCCTGCAATGCGGCTGCGGCCATCTTTGGATGATTTGTCGCAGCTTGCGTTTCTTCGAGACCGTGTTCGTAGTCTCGAGAAAGAGTTGCTTGGGGTGCGTGGCCATGCCGACGTTTGGAAGTCCAAGGCGGATCGAGGTGCTGCCAGAGAGGAGTACTTGATGGCGGAATTGCTTCGATTATCCGAGCAGCTTCATTGTAAGTTTTTCGAGCTGCTGCTCATTTCTTCGGATGCGCCTGCTGGCCGTGCATCTTACTTTTGTGCAAGTATTGCAGGTGATAACCTTGCTCCAAGGGAAGAGAAGGAGCGTGTTGTTGTTCGGGTCAATTGCTTGACTCAACAGGACATGGAAGCCGGCGGGTTCTTCTGGATGGATCGTGACCGTGCCATGGTTCTGGCGACGATGCATGATCGCGTTCACCAAGTATCGCGGGTGCTTCGTCAGGTGCATACTTCACTTGCATCGGTTCTGCATGTGATTATTCCGCTGGATGCTGCGTCGTCAACCCTTTCTGGTCTTTTGTCGAAGTTTCGGAACGTGCATCATGTCAAGGAATTGGTGTGGCATCAACTCGTCGCAGGGGTGAAGGCTGCGCTGTCCCTTGTGAGGCTACATCGCCCTGACTTAGATCTGTCTGTTGTTGCGGCTGGGCCGCCTCTTTGGCCGGATGGTGGCAAGTGGGATATGCGTCCGCATTATGCGGCTGTAAGGCAGTATGCCGAGCAGGCCGTAGATCTGTTTGAGTGGCGTGCTCAAGTTATTCTTCAGAATAGGTAGTACCTGTAAAAAAGGATAGATGTAAAATTTGTATGTATTTGTCTGGGCGTGTTTCGCCCTTTGTTATAAAGGTTTGGTTGCTGTTTGAGAACGTAGTGCTTTGTTCGCATACGTGTCCTTTTCGTTAGCCTGACATGGTCAGCTACTCAGGTATACACGTGTTATCCCCAGTCGACGAAATCGTGAGGTGGGGGGATCCCCCGAGTGCGTTTGTAGCATAAGAGTGCGAATAGTAAACAAAAGTTTTTGGGGCGAGACACTTAGCTTTATTTATATCGTAATGGAGGAGGTACATTGTTCGGATGAGTAGCCTTGGCTGAATAGCCTTATTGAAAGTAAAAGAGGGGTAGATAGGGGTAGAATCGTCGCAGCTGTGCGACGTTCCATGGATTGGAGTATGCGACTCTAGACTCCACATGCTTGAGGCGATAGGCTCCACCTGGGATGACTTTGGTGACGAGGTAGGGACCTTCCCATGGTGACTCGAATTTCTTCGGTCGCTCTTGCTTGAGTCGCAATACTAGGTCTCCTTCGACGAAGGACCTTGGGCGCAGCCATCAGCTGTGGTAGTTGCGGAGACTCTGCTGGTACACCGTTGATCGAGCTGCTGCTATGTCTCTGGCCTCGTCGAGTGTATCGACGACGTCTTCGAGTGCAGCTGTGGATTCAGCTTCGCTATAAGCGACGACCCGGGGGGGCCTGGTGGCGTACTTCGGCTGGTAGCACGGCTTCGGCCCCGTGCACCATGAAGAATGGCGTGTATCCTGTTGAGCTGTTTGGCGTGGTACGCAGGCTCCAAGGACGGAGGGTAGCTCTTTCGTCCAGGCTCCGGCGAGTCGCTCGAGTGGGCTCATGAGGCGCTTCTTGATGCCAGCGCCGATTAGGCCGTTGGCCTTTTCCACCTGCCCGTTCATTTGCGGGTGCGCCACCGAGGCGTATGTGATGTTGATTCCGAGGCCTTCGCAGAAGTCTTGGAATTCTTTGGAGATGAAGTTTGATCCATTGTCGGTGATGATGCTGAAGGGTTTCGCGCCATAGTAAATCAAAAAAATTATACGCATGCGAACAGAGGGAAGCCAAGATCTAATCTAGGAGATGCAAACAAAGAGAGAGATTGGATTAGATCTTCATACCCTTGAAGATTCGCACAGCGGAACGTTCGTCGGAACGTGGGTGATGTAGTCGTACTTGCTTCTCCTCCTCGCGATCCGATCCGATCTAGCACCACAAGTGGTGATGCCTCCGTGAGATGCACACGTGTGGCACCTCAATGTCTACTCCTTCCTTGGTCCAGCAAGTATGGTGGAGAGATGGGTTGGATCTACAACGCGACGGCGCGGTGCAATTGGTGGAGAATTTCTGCAGCAGGGCTTCGCCTACAAGCAGCCGGGAGGGAGAGAGGAGGGCAGCAGGGTGGCTAGGGTTGGAGGGGAAGGTGTAGGGGGTTGGTGCACCCCCAGCCCTCTATATATAGAGGGGTGGGCGCATCCCTAGCCCCTCCCCCAAGCCAAGGCCGGCGGCCCTAAGGAGGAAGAGTGGGGGGCAAGGAAACCCCCCCCCTTCTAGAAGCTCTATCTAGAGTTTAAACCTCTCTTGGCCGGCTGGGCCCTATGGGGCCTTGTGCCCCTGGCCCAATGCGGCCAGGGCACTCCCTCATAGGCCCATGCCCCGTCCCGGAAGGTGTGTCCATGTTGGTCCCCTTCCGGAAGGTTCTAGAAGCTTCCGGTACAATACCGATTAACCCGGAACAATTCCGAACTCCAAAAACTGCACTGCCTTATATGAATATTATTCTCCGGACCACTCCGGAACCTCTCGTGATGTCCCGGATCCCATCCGAGACTCCGAAAAAAAACTCATAAACCAATTATCCAATCTATCCTAGCGTCGAGACACGTTAAGTGTGTGACCCTGCGGGTTCGAGAATATGCAGACATGATCTTCTATCAATAATCAATAGCGGGGTCTGGAAACCCATATTGACTCCCACACATTCATCGATGATAATATCGGATGAACCACGATGCCAGGATTCCATCAATCCCATATATATATTCCCTTCGTCTCGCGATATTTTACTTGCCCGAGATTCGATCGTCGGTACCGTCATACCTAGTTCAATCTCGTTCACAGCAAGTACTTTACTCGTTCCGTAATCCGATATCACTTTGTGATTAACTCCTTAACCACATGCTTGCAAGCGGTGTTGATATCGATTATCGAGTGGGCCCGAAGTATATCTCTCCGACTTGGGAGGGACAAATCCCATCTCGATACATACAACCCAACAGGTACTTTCCGATCACCTGAGAGACACCTTTATGATCACCCTCTCATAGGATGACGTTTGATGACCTCAAAGCTTTCTTCCGATACCAGGGAGTTGTATTATCTCATTGTCTAAGGAATACAATATTTGACATAAGGAAAGCTTCGCAAAGATGAACACGATGACACGATCTAATTGCTTCGCTTAGTTTGGGTTTGTCCATCACATCATTCTCCCAATGATATGATCTCATTATCAATTGACAACTCATGTCTATGGTTAGGAAACCTTAACCATCATTGATCAATGAGCTAGTCCATAGAGGCCTACTAGGGACACGGTGTTTGTTCACAAACCACACAAGTATTAAAGTTTCCGCTTAATACAATTCTAGCATGGAATATAAACTTTTTCATGAACAAGAATTATAATAATAACATCTTTATTATTGCCTCTAGGGCATAATTCCAACAGTCTCCCACTTGCACTAGAGTCAATAATCTAGTTTACATTTGGCAACAATCTCACACCCATGGCACTGAGGTGCTGATCATGTTTTACACGTGGAAGAGGTTTAGTAAATGGATCTGCGACATTCAGATCTGTATGTACTTTGCTAATCTTCACATCTCCATCTGCTATATAATCTCGGATTATATGAAACTTGCGGTTGATATGCTTGGTCTTTGGATGATATCTTGGTTCCTTAGCGAGTGCTATGGCGCCAGTGTTGTCACACAATATCTCCAGTGGGTCAAATGCACTTGGAACCACGCCAAGCTTAGTGATGAAGTTTCTGATCCAAACTCCTTCACTTGACGCTTCTGCAGCAGCCATGTATTCCGCTTCTACTGTAGATCCCGCGATCACGCTTTGCTTGCAGCTTCTCCAGCTCACAGCTCCTCCATTCAAAATATACACGTATCCTGTCTGACATTTAGAATCATCCTTGTCGGTGTCGAAACTAGCGTCGACGTAACCTTTTACGACGAGCTGTTCATCACCCCCATAGACTAAGAACATTTCTTTAGTCCTATTTAGGTACTTTAGGATGTTCTTCACGGCTTTCCAGTGTTCCACTCCTGGATCACTTTGATATCTGCTCGTCAAACTAAGAGCATTGGACACATCCGGTCTAGTACACAGCATGGCATACATGATGGAACCTATGGCCGAGGCATAAGGCACTTTGCTCATAGCTTCCCTATCATTTACCGTAGCTGGACACTGAGCCTTGCTCAATATCTTACCTGACAACATAGGCACTGAACCTTTCTTTGCCTTATTCATTCTGAACCTTTTCAGAACTTTGTCTAGGTATGTAATCTGGCTTAAAGCTATCAGGCGTCTTTGTCTATCTCTATAGATTTTGATGCCCAATATATAAGCATCTTCACCTAGGTCTTTCATTGAAAAACACTTGTTCAAATAACTCTTCACATCGTTAAGCATGTTGATGTCATTTCCGATAATCAATATGTCATCCACATATAGTACCAGAAACGTCACCGAGCTCCCACTCACTTTCTTGTAGATGCAAGCTTCATAGCAATTTGGAACAAATCCAAAGCTCTTGATCACTTGATCAAAACGAAGGTTCCAACTCCGAGATGCTTGCTTCAGTCCATAAATGGAACGCTGAAGTTTGCATACTTTATCAGCATCCTTCGGGTTGCATCATAGACAACTCTTCATCAATGTTGCCATTGAGGAACGCAGTCTTGACATCCATCTGCCATATTTCATAATCATGAAACGCAGCAATTGCTAATAAAATCCGAATGGACTTAAACATCACTACGGGAGAGAAAGTCTCATCGTAGTCAACACCTTGAACTTGTCGAAAACCTTTCGCGACAAGCCGTGCTTTATAGACGGTAACATTACCATCCGCGTCCGTTTTCTTCTTGAAGATCCATT
The DNA here is from genome assembly GCA_916181665.1 of Avena sativa. Classification (NCBI taxonomy): domain Eukaryota; kingdom Viridiplantae; phylum Streptophyta; class Magnoliopsida; order Poales; family Poaceae; genus Avena; species Avena sativa. The sequence goes on along the minus strand of OV702297.1, from coordinate 384,202,298 downwards.
TTCGGTCGCTAGGAGGGTCCACCAAAGTCCATACTTGGTTTTCGCTCATGGATCCCAATTCGGATTTCATGGCTTCTAGCCATTTCTCAGAGTCTGGGCTCATCATCGCTTCCTCATAGTTCATAGGTTCACTGTCTTCTACTAACAAGACAGTCAAGACAGGGTTGCCGTACCACTCAGGAGGGGCACGTGACCTTGTCGACCTGCGACGTTCAGTAGCAGCATCGTCCGAAGCTTCATGATCCTTGTCATTAGCTTCCTCTATTGTTGGTGCAGGCGGCACTGGAACAATTTCAGGTGCTGCGCTACTCTCCAATTCAAGAGAAGGTTCAATAACCTCGTCTAGCTCTACTTTCCTCCCACTCACTTCTTTCGAGAGAAACTCCTTCTCAAGAAAGGAACCGTTCTTTGCGACAAACACTTTGCCTTCGGATCTGTGATAGAAGGTATACCCAATAGTTTCCTTAGGGTATCCTATGAAGACGCATTTCTCCGCTTTGGGTTCGATCTTGTCCGGCATCAACTTCTTGACGTAAGCTTCGCATCCCCAAACTTTAAGAAACGACAACTTAGGTTTAGCACTAAACCATAGTTCATACAGTGTCGTCTCAACGGATTTAGATGGTGCCCTATTTAAAGTGAATGCAGCGGTTTCTAATGCATAACCCCAAAATGATAACGGCAAATCAGTAAGAGACATCATTGATCGGACCATATCTAATAGAGTTTGATTCCGGCGTTCAGACACACCATTGCGCTGTGGTGTTCCGGGTGGCGTGAGTTGCGAAACAATTCCGCTTGCTTTAAGATGCATGAGAAAATCATAACTCAAATACTCGCCCCCACGATCGGATCGTAGAAACTTAATCTTTCTGTTACGATGGTTCTCCACTTCATTCTGAAATTCCTTGAACTTTTCAAATGTTTCAGATTTATGTTTCATTAAATAGATATACCCATATCTACTTAAGTCATCGGTAAAAGTGAGAAAATAGCGATATCCACCGCGCGTCGAAACACTCATCGGTCCGCATACATCGGTATGTATGATTTCCAACAAGTCCGTTGCTCGCTCCATCATTCCGGAGAACGGGGTTTTGATCATCTTGCCCATGAGGCATGGTTCGCATGTGTCAAATGATTCAAAATCAAGAGACTCCAAAAGTCCATCAGAATGGAGTTTCTTCATGCGCTTTACACCAATATGACCTAGATGACAGTGCCACAAATAAGTAGTATTATCACTATCTACTTTGCATCTCTTAGCCTCAATGTTATGGATGTGTGTTTCATCCCTTTCGAGATTTAGAAGAAATAAACCATTCACAAGAGGTGCATGACCATAAAAGATGTTACTCATATAAATAGAACAACCATTATTCTCCGATTTAAATGAATAACCGTCTTGCAATAAACACGATCCAGAAATAATGTTCATGCTCAATGCAGGCACATAATAACATTTATTAAGGTTTAAAACTAATCCCGAAGGTAAAACTAAGGAGAGCGTGCCGACGGCCATCACATCAACTCTTGATCCGTTGCCAACGTGCATCGTCACCTCATCCCTTGCAAGCCGCCGTCTATTCCGTAGCTCCTGTTTCGAGTTACAAATATTAGCAACTGAACCGGTATCAAATACCCAGGCACTACAACGAGGGCTAGTAAGGAAAACATCAATAACATGTATATCAAATATACCTTTGATGGTGCCAGCCTTCTTGTCCGCTAAGTACTTCGGACAGTTGCGCTTCCAGTGACCCTTGTCCTTGCAATAGAAGCACTCAGTGTCCGGCTTAGGACCAGACCTGAGCTTCTTCTCAGCAGGGGCAACGCGCTTGCCGCCGCCTTTCTTGAAGGGCTTCTTTGCACCCTTACCTTTCTTGAAGGAGGGCTTGTTGACCATCAACACATGATTATCCTTCTTGATGTCCACTTCCGCAGCCTTCAGCTTTGCGAAGAGCTCGGTGATCGTATCAGTGGAACCAATCTGATTATGAGTCACTACAAAACTTGTGTAGCTGGGAGGGAGTGATTGCAGAACCCTGTCAATCTTGAGCTCCTCTGGAATCTTGCAGTCCAGTTGCTCAAGGCGTTGAGTGTACCCCGACATCTTAATGGCGTGCTCACTAACAGAACTCCCTTCCTCCATCTTGCAGTTAAAGAACTTCTCAGAGATCTCATATCTCTCAGAACGGGCCTGAGTCTGAAACATGGTTTTCAGCTCCTCGAGAATCTCAAAGGGCCCGGGATAGTCTTCAAAACGATTTTGAAGGTCCGATTCCATAGCAAACAACATGGTGCTCTTAGTCACACCATAATCATCTTTGCGCGACTGATAGACAGCTTTCTCATCAGCCGACGCAGTTGCAGCAGGGGCGTCACCTAACGCTTTCTCAAGGACATAGTCCTTTTGACCGCCAGAGAGAATGATTCTCAGATTGCGGAACCAATTGGTGAAGTTAGACCCATTGTTTCTAAGCTTTTCCTTCTCAGCAAAAACGTTGAAGTTGAAGTTGGACTTAGCCATTTGATCTACAGTATTTGCAAGTACAAATTAGACTATGTTTATGATAACTAGTTCAACTTTTAATCAAATTACTAGATGAACTCCCACTAAATTCAACATCCCTCAAGTTGTTTAGTGAACATGATCCAAATTCACCACACCTAATCCGATCATCACGAGAAGAGATGTGGTTTCAATGGTGGACAACGAAGTGTCGCTCATATCATTCATATGACTCATGCTTAACCTTTCGGTTCATGTGTTCCGAGGCCATGTCTGTACATGCTAGGCTCGTCAACTCAAACCCAAGTATTTCCGCGTGTGCAAAACTGGCTTGCACCCGTTGTATGTGAGCGTAGAGTCTATAGCACCCGATCATCACGTGATGCTTGGACACGACAAACTTTCGCAACGGTGCATACTTGGGGAGAACACAGTTTTATCTTGATCTTTAAGTGAGGAATCATCTTATAATGCTACCGTCGCGATCTAAGCATAATAAGATACATAAAAGGATAAACATCACATGCATATAACTTTATGTGACATGGTATAGCCAATCTTCGTGCAATGATCTCCATCTTGTGCGTGCCGGCATGATCTCCATCACTCCACCATGATTGCCTCCACCACGAATAGCAACTACAACTATTGCTAACTACTTAGCGATAAAGTAAAGCTATTACATGGCGTATAAGAAGTTGACTCGCAGGTCATACACAATTATAAAGACAACCATATGGCTCCTGCCGGTTGTGTACTCATCGACATGAAAGTCGTGAAACATTACAAAACATTATCATCGCATACATTATACACGTCACATCTTGGGCCATACCATATCACAGAAAACACTCCCTGCAAAAACAAGTTAGACGCCTCTACTTTGTTGTTGCATGTTTTACGTGGCTTATGGGAGTAGCAAGCTAAGAACGATTCTTACCTACGAAAAGCCACAACGGTGATATTATGGTTGCCAAACTCCGGTGTTAAACCCATGACAACTATAGTGAGAGAAACAGGCATCCACCAGCCGCATGTGTGAAACAAGCCACACGTCAAGTGCGGAGCCGGTCTCGCGAACGACGTCGCGTAAGGTTGGCCTGGACCGCTTCAATCTCACTATCCCGCGTCATAAGAAGAACACAAACAAGAGGCTTGCAACAGAAAACATCAACGCCCGCAACAACCATGTTGTGTTCTACTCGTGAATCACATCTACGCATAGATCTAGCTCTGATACCACTGAAGGGTTTCGCAGCATAGTAAATCAAAAAATTTCTACGCATGCGAACAGAGGGAAGCCAAGATCTAATCTAGGAGATGCAAACAACGAGAGAGATTGGATTAGATCTTCATACCCTTGAAGATTCGCACAGCGGAATGTTCGTCGGAACGTGGGTGATGTAGTCGTACTTGCTTCTCCTCCTCGCGATCCGATCCGATCTAGCACCACAAGTGGCGATGCCTCCGTGAGATGCACACGTGCGGCACCTCGACGTCTCCTCCTTCCTTGGTCTAGCAAGTATGGTGGAGAGATGGGTTGGATCTACAACGCGACGGCGCGGTGCAATTGGTGGAGAATTTCTGCAGCAGGGCTTCGCCTACAAGCAGTCGGGAGGGAGAGAGGAGGGCAGCAGGGGTGGGCGCAGCCCTAGCCCCTCCCCCAAGCCAAGGCCGGCGGCCCCAAGGAGGAAGAGTGGGGGGCAAGGAAACCCCCCCTTCTAGAAGCTCTATCTAGAGTTTAAACCTCTCTTGGCTGGCTGGGCCCTATGGGGCCTTGTGCCCCTGGCCCAATGCGGCCAGGGCACTCCCTCATAGGCCCATGCCCCCTCCCGGCAGGTGTGGCCACGTTGGTCCCATTCCGGAAGGTTCTAGAAGCTTCCGGTACAATACCGATTAACCCGGAACAATTCCGAACTCCAAAAACTGCACTGCCTTATATGAATCTTATTCTCCGGACCACTCCAGAACCTCTCGTGATGTCCCGGATCCCGTCCGAGACTCCGAAAAGAAACTCATAAACCAATTATCCAATCTATCCTAGCGTCGAGACACGTTAAGTGTGTGACCCTGCGGGTTCGAGAATATGCAGACATGATCTTCTATCAATAATCAATAGCGGGGTCTAGAAACCAATATTGACTCCCACACATTCATCGATGATCATATCGGATGAACCACGATGCCAGGATTCAATCAATCCCATATATATATTCCCTTTGTCTCGCGATATTTTACTTGCCCGAGATTCGATCGTCGGTACCGTCATACCTAGTTCAATCTCGTTCGCAGCAAGTACTTTACTCGTTCCGTAATCCTATATCACTTTGTGATTAACTCCTTAACCACATGCTTGCAAGCGGTGTTTATATCGATTACCGAGTGGGCCCGAAGTATATCTCTCTGACTTGGGAGGGACAAATCCCATCTCGATACATACAACGCAACAGGTACTTTCCGATCACTTGAGAGACACCTTTATGATCACCCTCTCATAGGATGACGTTTGATGACCTCAAAGCTTTCTTCCGATACCAGGGAGTTGTATTATCTCATGGTCTAAGGAATACAATATTTGACATAAGGAAAGCTTCGCAAAGATGAACACGATGACACGATCTAATTGCTTCGCTTAGTTTGGGTATGTCCATCACATCATTCTCCCAATGATATGATCTCATTATCAATTGACAACTTATGTCTTTGGTTAGGAAACCTTAACCATCATTGATCAATGAGCTAGTCCATAGAGGCGTACTAGGGACACGGTGTTTGTTCACAAACCACACAAGTATTAAAGTTTCCGCTTAATACAATTCTAGCATGGAATATAAACTTTATCATGAACAAGAATTATAATAATAATATCTTTATTATTGCCTCTAGGGCATAATTCCAACAGATGCTATGCGGTACGCCGAACCTGTAGACAATGGATTCAAAAAACTTGACGGCAGTCTTGCCCTTTTGGTTAGTGACCGGCATGGCCTCGATCCACTTGGTGAATTTGTCGACCACAACCAGGAGTTAGACGTTCCCCCCTTTCGAGGACCTTGGTAGTTTGCCGATCATATCGAGGCCCCATTGAGCGAAAGGCCAGGCTAGAGGTATGTGCCTGAGCTCTGACCCGGGTGCGTGTGGTTTGTCGGCGAACCTTTGGCACCCCTTGCATCTTCGGACAATGTCCTTTGCGTCGTTCATGGCCGTTGGCCAGTAGAATCCAGCTCGTAGATCTTTGGCGACAAGGGAGCGGCTGCCTGCGTGTTGGCCGCAGATGCCCTCGTGGATGTCTTGGAGTATAGTTTTCCCGTCACCGATGGTGACGCACCTTTGTAGTACACCCGTAATGTTGCGCTTGTACAGCTCGCCATTGATGATGGTGAAAGCTTTTGACCGGCGAGATATGCGACGGGCATCCGTCAGGCTATCAGGTAGTTCTCCGTCTATCAAGTACTGGAGGTACGGTCGCGTTCAGATTTCTTCGACTGCCATGACCTGCATCAGGTTGACCACGGCGACCTCTGTGTACAGTTTTTCGGGTCCTTCGTGACCTTCGGGTAGCGTGGCTCCCGAGTGCTCTACCTCTTCGGGTGATTCCTTGGGAAATTTCCGCTTGATGGATGGCACGCAGATCTGTTCGAGGAACACACCTGGTGGCACCCTTGCGCAGGTGGAGCCAATGTTGGCGAGTCTGTCGGCTTCTTCGTTGCTTTCTCTTCCAACGTGTCGTAACTCGGAGCCGTCGAAGCCTCCTTCGAGTGCGTTGTAGAGTGCGCGGTACGCGATCATGTTTTCGGCGTGTGCGTCGCACTCGTTCATCGTCTGTTGGACGACGAGGTTGGAGTCACCGTAGATGACCAGGCGCGTTGCGCCGCATATTTTTGCAATCCTCATGCCGTGGATGAGGGCCTCGTATTTTGCCTCGTTGTTGGAGGCTCGAAACTTCATCCGGAGGACGTACTTCATCTTATCGCCCTGCGGGGAGTTCAGTATGACCCTGGCTCCTGCTCCGGCTTCACGCTTGGAGCCGTCGAAGTGCATCGTCCATGACTGCATCATGTCTGGGGTGTCTGGCAGCTGTAGCTCCATCCAGTGTACGAGGAAGTCCGAGAGGACTTGAGACTTGATCAAGTGGCGCTTCTCGTAGATGATGTCAAGAGGTGACAGCTCGATGCCCCACAGGGCCACGCGTCCTGTGGCTTGTAGGTTATTCAGGATGCTGTTCAGGGGTGCCTCAATGACGACCATCACCTGGTGCTCTTGGAAGTAGTGGCTCAACCGACGAGCCGTCATGAACACGCCGTAGGCGAGTTTTTGGTAGTGAGGGTACCTCTGTTTTGTTAGCGTCAATACCTCGCTGAGGTAGTAAATTGGGCGTTGGACCCCATGGGTCTTGCCTTCTTCGGGTCACTCGACCACTAGCACGGTGCTGACCACCTGGTGTGTGGCTGCTATGTACAGAAGCAGGGGCTCGCGCTCCTTTGGCGTGACCAAAACGGGCGAGGTGGGGAGCAGTCGCTTTTGATCTTCGAATGCGTCGTCCGCTTCGGGCGTCCACTCGAATTTGTCTACCTTGCGTAGCAGCTGGTAGAATGGCAGGGCTTTCTCGCCCATGCGGCTGATGAACCTGCTCAATGCCGCTATTCGTCCTGCGAGCTGCTGAACACCCTTGAGATTCTTCGGCTTCTCCATGGCCATGATGGCTCAGATTTTCTTCGGGTTCGCCTCGATCCCTCGCTGGGAGATGAAATAGCCAAGCAGCTGACCCGATGGGACGCCGAAGGCGCATTTTTCGGGATTGAGCTTGATCCTATAGCGGTCAAGATTATCGAACGTCTCGCGGAGATCGTCGATGAGCGTTCTTGCCTCCCTGGTTTTGATGACTATGTCGTCGACATAGACTTGGACGTTGCGACCGATCTGGTCTTTCAGGCATGCCTGCATGCATCGCTGGTACGTGGCACCTGCGTTCTTTAGCCCGAAAGGCATTGTGTTGTAGCAGAACACTCCGAACGGCGTGATAAACGCCATTTTCTATTGATCTTCGACCTTGAGTCGAATCTGGTTGTAGCCTGAGTAGGCGTCGAGGAAGGAGAGTTTCTCGCATCCTGCAGTCGAATCGATGATCTGGTCGATCCGAGGAAGAGGGAAGTGGTCCTTTGGGCAGTGCTTGTTCAGCGACGTGAAGTCCATGCACATCCGCATGATGTCCGTGTCCTTCTTGGGGACCATCACTGTATTTGCGAGCCACTCGCTTTCTTTAATCTCCCTGATGAAGTATGCAGCGAGTAGTCTGTTGATTTCCATCCCGATGGCTTTGGCCCGCGGCTCGGACAGTATCTGGAAGGACTGCTTGACGGGCTTGGTGTCTGGAAAGACGTTGAGTGCGTGCTCGGCGAATTCCCTGGGAACTCCTGGCATGTCCGCAGGACACCAGGCGAATATTTCCCAGCGCTCACAGAGGAATTCGACGAGCGCGCTTTCCTATGCAGGGCTGAGGTCGTTGGCGATCAGCGACATCCTGGAGGCATCCGTCGGGTGGACCTGCACCTTTTTTGTGTTGACGGTGGAGTCGAAAGACATGTCAGGTGCGTTTTGTCGTGCGACTGGGGGTGCCCCATTGTCCGTCACCTCGCGGAGCCTTACGAGCTCCTCTTGCATGCCGAATGACTGGGAGATTCTGTTGAAGTCCCTGTCGCAGTGGTCTAATCGGGTGAAGCTCCCGTGGACTGTGATGACACCTCTGGGTCCTGACATCTTGAGTAGAGGGTACGCGTAGTGTGGTACTGCCAAGAATCTTGCGAATGCTACACGCCCGAGGATGGCGTGGTATTGTGATGGCCAGTCCACCACTTCGAACTCGAGTCGCTCGCATCGGAAGTTGTCCGGCTTGCCGAAGATGACGTCGAGCCATATCTTTCCCAGGGGGAACATGCCCTTTCCTGGAACGATGCCATGGAACGTTGTGTCTGACTGTTCCAGGCTGCACATTAGGATCCGCATTGCTGCTAGGGTGCTTGCGAACATCAGGTTGATGCCGCTGCCACCGTCCATGAAGACGCGGCTCATCTCGAAACCTCCGATCTGCGGCTCGAGCACCAGGGCAGCATGACCTGGGCGAGGGACCTAGCAAGGGTGATCCGAACGGCTGAACGTGATACAGGACTCCGATCCGCTGAGGTACTCAGGGATGGCGGGTGGAGTTGTCACGGCTAGGTTGATCTGACGGGTGATTTTCTTCTGCACCCTATTCGTTGGGCATCCCTTCTGGATCATCAATGTTCCTTTCGGCGGGGGATACCCGTGCCCGGCGTTGTTCTGTGCTGGTGCGACTGGTTGGTTCGGGCCTTCTACAGGTGGCGGTGGAGGAGCTCACTGCGCTATTTCACCTGGTGCGGGTGCGTTCCCAAATCCAGGGGGTGGAGCTTGCTGCCTCATCTGAACCATGCTTTCGCTGAGCTTCTGGAACTCGCGGCAGTCCTTGAGCATGTGGCTTGCCTTCTTCTTGCCATCCTGCTTGTCAATGTAGAAGTGGACGGTGCATGGACCCAAAAGTTTTTCGTATGCTGTGGGTCCGTTATCGCGATCGCGGCGTTGCCACGACTGTGTTGGGCGTCCTCCATCGCGGAAATTCCCTCCGCGGTATCCTCCGCTGTTGCGGTTGGCGTTGTTGCGGCGATCGGCGTAGCCGGCCGCGACCATCTCGGGTCCATCGCGATCGTCGTAGACGCATGATCTGCTCTTGCTACGGCGCTCTCGTCATCGGCCAGAGTCGTCTTCTTCCTCCGAGTGCGCCCGCTGGACGGAATCTTCGCCGTCAGCCCACCTGTTGGCGATGTCCATGAGGTGGTCGAGTGTCTTGGGCCTGACGCGCCCAAGTTCCTCCTTGAAGTCCTGGCGCTTGACGCCGTCCTTGAAGGCGTCGATGGCCCTTTCTTCGGAGATGTGAGCCGCGGAGTTCTTGGTGTTGGACCAGCGTAGTATGTACGAGCGAATGGATTCGCCCGTTCGTTGAGTGCAGGCCCGCAACTCCTCGATCGAGGCGGGCCTCTTGCTAGTGCCTTTGAAGTTTCGGATGAAGCTGTAAGCCAGATCCTCCCAACTTCAGATGGACCCTGAAGATAGGCTGCTAAGCCAGATCCGAGCTGCGCCTGTCAGCTGCAGCTGAAGGCATTGCATGGCGGTTTCCTTGTTTCTGCTGTGCAGCTTGACAGACGACAGGTGGTCGCTGAGCCACGCCTTTGGGTCTTGTGTGCCGTCGAACTTCGGAGTATCCGAAGGAAGCTTGAAGTTTCGCGGCATCCGTGTTCGTCGAACAGATCTGCTGAAGCATCGGGCTCCGCAGAGTTCTCCTTCATCTTCGTCCATCTTGGATTTAGACGAGCATGCGCGCTTGGCTCGCGCTTTGTCGATTTTGCGCTGTGTGAGCATGTTTCTGGCGTCGTAATCGCGGCTGCGGTGGCGCGAGCTCTTGTGCCTTCGAGGAAGGTCATGGTCCTCTTCTTCGGATGAAGGAGTGGGGCTGCGGTCGAACCTGACCGGAGCTTTCTTCTTCGGCTCGTAGGAGCTTCCTGATGGAGCGCGGCTCCGACGAGTCCGAGTCCTGTAAGTGCGGACTTGTGCATGGATCTTTGCGGGTCCCCCTCCGGAGGTGGGTGGGACGCGAGGTACGCGATGGCTGCCATGATCGCAGCCTGCGGCGTTTTCGGGATGATGTTGCCGTCGGCATCCATCTCCATGAAGGATGCGTGGAGGGTTCGGGTCACCTCACGGCGCTCCTTGGGGTCCATGTTCTCCATCCGGGAGCGATGCTTGTTGCCGTGGTTGCCATTCGAGCTGGTGCCGATGCCTATGGCGGAGAGCGCAGCTCGTCGCGCGCTGGACTTCGAGGCTACTTGCTTGCGTTTGTCAAGCACCTCTTGCATCTTGACCTGCTTCTTGTGCTCCTCGATGAGGAGTAAGTGGTATGCCATCAGCAGGTCCCGTGAGGCATCTGCAGGCAGGATCGTGTTACCCGCCACGGCGGCGCATGCCTAGGCCCATCCTTCTTTGCTAAGGCGGATGACCTGGCCGGGGTCGCCCTCTTCGGGTGGGGGGACTGGCTTCTTCTGTTTTCAGCGTTTCTGTTCTGCGGGTTTGGTGGCGGGTTTGGCGGCGGGTTGGGCGCTCGCTGGTCCACGTCACTCTGGATGACTACGGCGCATTGGTAGCACTCGTAGATTGGTCCGCTGCTGCCGCAGCTTTCGGATCCAAAACTGTAGGTCCCTTCGTCCGATGGCGGATCGCACAGATCGGAGTTGCAGCTGCTGCTGTCGTAGGATTCATCTGTTGATGATGATGTGCGTAGCAGAGGGTGTGGGGCCCACGAAGCAGGTTTGATCGATGGTAGGGGCACCCTCTCTGGGAGGCGGAGAGTGCCGGTTTTCCCCACCTGGAAGCAGAAACTCCCGAATAGGATCTCGAGTCCGTCGCCTACGGGCTCGAAGTACTTCATGGTGGCCGGTGAGTGGGCGGTGAAGTCGAAAGCGCCAAAGAGGAGGTGACTCTCCGTCGCCGCAGAGTTGTAGATCGCTCGGGTTGGGACCGTCACGATCGCACAATCAGCGTCCCCAGTTCCCACAGACGGCGCCAATTGACGAGGTTTAATCTCGTCAATGTCCATTGTTATGGACTTGGGTTTGGAGAAGATGTGGATGCTAGAGATCGCGGAACGGTTAGCAAACAAGCAACACGGGACACGAGGTTTACCCAGGTTCAGGCCCCCGGAGGGAAAACCCTACTCCTGCTTGTCTGCTCTTGATTACGGCGAAACCGGTGATTATAGGGGTGCGGAGATGCAATCTGGCGTGGAGATGTGTATGTGAAAGTATGAGTTGAGAGATCTAGGTCGTGCCCTCCTAGCCTTTATATAGACTTAGGCAGGTCCCGAACACGGACGTAGTCGGTTACAGATTTTAGGTTTACCCCTTTGAATTTCCTATCTACTCTAGTCTTGCTCTCCAAAGATTCGAAGGCGTCATGGGCCTCGGCCACCCGAAAGTCTTCATGGGCCGGCGTATATTTGCCGTGAGCCTTCCTTGGACTGGACCAGGTATGCTAAGATTATGTATCCACGGGGTATAACCATGGCACGTGGAGGCACGAGAAACATTGGAACATCGATCAGATGCTGTGGAATGATCAGCAGCAAGCCAAAGAGCTCGTCGACGCACACGCACACGAGCGCAGGGTATGGTTCGGCATGTTTCTCTTGCTCTGCTTTCGCCTACGTGCTCGGACGAACAAGCTGACAGCTTGCCCTCATACCAAAGCTAATATGAGCAATTTGAAGAGGAAAAGCAAATAATTTTAGTAGTAATTGCTATAGTTGCGATAAGAAGGTAACGATAAGAAGGTAACGAAGAACAAAAATAAATTATAGCAAGGGACACAGATTTAACGTGAAAAAACCTCTGTAACAAAGAGAGAAAAAAAACCACGGACTCTAGCCAGGAGTGTTTACAAACGCCGAAGATTTTACAGATGCAACTCATCAACCGGCGGCTTACAAAAAATTTATATATCGGTGGAAATCTAGATCTTCGGTCCAAGCCTCCGACGACGGCCTCGCTTCACTCGTCAGAAGTTGACCTATAATTTATAGAATTTGGATTAACATATAACAGTAATAATGACCATACTTATGGTCCATTTTATGGTGTCACCAATACGATAGGACTAACTGGTTACTTAATAACGTAGTGATTACTAGACATAATCTGGTGCAGTTTATCTTGACATAAATCTAGTTAACTTTTCAAATACAAAACAAAAGGTCATTGTTTTTTTGAAGAAAAAGGAAAAAGATTGAGCCAAGAAACGAAAAGTGCAAAGTGGAGTTTTTTTCCCTCAAAGCCCCTTCAGCAACCCTATAATTTCGCCAAGCTCATGTCACAACCGGTACAAGTGCACGTGCCAACGCCATTACGCCAGCACACAACCACTGCCGTGCCGAGTGAGTGCCGAGTCGATGCAAGCCCGAACGCCATACTATCTTTTCACCGCGAACGAACGAACTAGCTGAAAGGCCAGTGCACTAGTGCAGTGCTCCACTTGACGCGGGAGCTTTTAGGTACGAGTAGTACCACTCTGGTCAAAGCAAAGCACGAGCCGCCATGAAGGGGAAGGCTTTTTTTTTTCTGCGTATTTTTCGCTTCTCGTTCGTCTCCTTTTCTATGCTCCGAGCTTTTTTGCTTCCTGAGATGAGATGAGATCCAGATGATTGCTGCGCTGCACGCACGCACCAGCCCAGTCCTAGTGTTTGACTTTTGCAATCATTTGTTTTCTCTTTGCTTAACTTATTCCCAGAGTGTATTTTCCACGACGACATGATTTAGCAGCTGACGTTCTGTAGGAGCAGTACTCTATACTGTATTTTGCCTCTCCTGGAGCAATAGTACCAACAACAAACTAGCCGTAGTAGTACTACTACTACTTGTATTGTATGATGATCGCGCCTCAGGCATAACGATGGCCATGATTGAGCATGGGGTGAGCTCGTGATTCATCTCATCACGCGACTGGCTCAGGTTCTGTTCGATTCTATTTCATTATTAAACGCGGCGAGGCTGCTCTCGCTCGAGTACCGTACGTACAGTCCGCACATGCCATGGCACGTGTTGATTCTTTTGCATGCAGAACCAAAGGTGTTCGCGGTTCTACCGGCTCCTGTGCTCCAAGCCCGTCGATCTGTCACCTATTAATTCCCATGGAGATCTTGAAGATCTCCACTCCACCGTGCGCTCGGCTACTCCCCTCTTTGACGTTTGCCATAACTTCGCACCACCAAACGCAACTGACCCAGGATGAAGAGTGCATTGATGGACAGTTATAGCACAGCGCATATTGCACACTCCATATCCACGTGTAAATATAGCAGGGCGTACCCATTGACCTATCCATCATCGCGGGATCTCAGCAGGTACACGCGATGTGTACTTGCCCCCTGATCATCACGTGTACCTGCTGAGATCCCGCGATGATAGATAGGTCAATGGGTACACCCCGCTATATTTACACGCGGATATGGAGTTGTACTGTCCGCACCGCAGGCATGCATGAACGCACCTCGAAGTCAGTGCACTAGTGCAGTGCTCCACTTGACACGAGAGCTTTTTTTTCTCCTGCGCGTTTTTCGCTTCTCGTTCGTCTCCTTTTTCTCTGCTCCGCTTTTTTGCTTCCTGAGATGATGATCAGATCAAGATGATTGCTGCGCTGCACGCATGCACGCACCAGCCCAGTCCTAGTGTTTGACTTTTGCAATCATTTGTTTTCTTTTTTTAAAACTTATTCTCAGAGTGTATTTTCCACGACGCTACATGATTTAGCAGCTGACGTTCCGTAGGACTGTAGGAGCAGTACTATACTGTAATACTAATCTATTTTGCCTCTCCTGTAGCAATACAAACAACAAACTAGCCTTAGTACTACTAATTGTATGATGCTCGCACCACGTTGGGCCGTTGTGTTGCCGATCCGTTCTGTTTCGCCATCGCCGGACCCTCGTCCACCTCGATTGCGCATCATCACTCGTTGGAGCCGAAATCAAGATCTAATTATAACCGGACAAAACTCGATTTTTGGCCTGAAAACGCCGAGTTTCTTACTCGCGTTCTTAAGCCGTGTTCTCAGGCGTCCCAGGCGAAGCAGAAAACGGCGAAATATTCGAATTTTATCGTTCCCGTCGTCGAAAACTCGGCCAAACGTGTTCGACAGAAGTACATCCAACAAGTTTGGCGACAAATTATTACAGAACTAGATAAAAAGGTCGGCGATCCGTCGTCGACGGGGATGGGCTCCTCTGGCGTGGACGATGCGACGGGGTTGGACGTCTCGCCGGCGGACGCCGACTGGTTGGAGGAGATGGAAGGAGAGCCTGGCGTAGCAGTGGTATTCGGCGCAGGAGCTGGCGTGATCTCAGCGCTGTCCTCCTGGAGGATGGCATTGCGGCGCGCCATGTATCAGGCTTTGACTGGCGAACTCATCGCCAACGTGTCATCGCCGCCCATGAGGAACCGGAGATCCGTGTTCCTCTTCTTGGCGGCGTAGTTGGCCTTGAGGAGGTCGATCTTTTGGCTTTGGTTCTGGAGCAGCTGCGCCCACCTCTCGTCGGTCTTCTCCGCCCTCTTCTCGGCATATGCTTTTGTGTCGGCGATGGACTTCTCAATGGAAGCCTGGAGACGCTCGGCGGGAGGATCTGTGGCTTTGAGCATCTTCTCCTTGTTCTGGCTCATCTTCGGCCTTCCTTCGCCGGCAGCAGGAGTAGGAGCCTCCATGTTGTAAACGCCGTCCTTGGTCTTGGCGAGGGTCTTGCGCGTGTCCGTCCATTTCTCGCAGTGCTCGATCTCAGTGGACACATGCTAAAACTTAAACTCCGACTTCATGTCGTCCCGGTACAAACCGAGTGCACGAAGGAGCTGCAAATGCAAGACATAGTGTGTCAGGATATGCTTGAGCTTGTCATACCTTCGGCTAGTATTCGACAAAGTACCTTGTTATCAATGTTGTTACCGCTAACATGTGTGCGTTTGACCTCCTCCATACAGTTGCGCCACTTGCTACACGCCTGCTGGATGAGACCCCAATGGTTGGTCATGGCCTTCTCCCCTCGCTCCATATAAATTTTGCTATACTTTGGGTCGCAAAGGCTACGCTCGTCGAACGCTTGCTTCACGCGCTTCCAGTAATTGTCGAAGTTCTAGTTGGCACCGGTGATAGGATCCATGCTCACCGATTTCCAGGCGTCGGCGAGGCAAAGGTCCTTAGGCACCGTCCACTTGATCCGTTCCTTCGGCGCCGACGTGCCCTTGACCGGCTTCTTCTTGCCCTTGCCTTTCGCCAGAACCAAGGCATCCCCCTTGGCGTCCTCGGCCTGCGTCTGCTCGTCCTGGACCTCAGTGAAATCCTGAGACTCGATGCCATGTTCGGCATCGGCCGAAATTTCTCTCGAATGAAGCGGGAGGGGTTGACGGCGGGCGCCGAACCTTGGCCGATCATGTCCTGTATGTATGTCTCGGCCGACATTCCGCCAAACATGTTGTGCGCGTCAGATTCGCCGAAGGTTGCGTGCGACGAGTTGCCTCAGAATGGGAGGGGGCTGCGGCGTATCACCGGCGAAGGTCATGCGTACGCCGGAGAGGTGGAGTAGGGGATGTTGATGTCGACGTTGAAGGCGGAAGGAGGGCGAGGCGCGGGGCAGGGTGTAGGGGTTCATAGCATGGAAAACAAAAAAATTCTATCGCATGCAAACAAACAAGCCAAGATCTATCTACTAGATTGTAGCAACGAGTCGATAGGGGAACTCACCCTCGAAGATTCCAAAGCGGTTAACGAGAGAGGATTCTCGTGGGTGATGTAGTCGTACTCTTCCCGATCTCAAGATCGTGTAGACGATCCTTCCGGCGCTGCGTTCCGGCAGCGCTCCCGCAGTCGGTCACACGTTCGGTACTCGATGAAGACCTTCCTCTCCCTTGTTCTAGCAGGCACCGGAGGTTGTAGCACTCTCCTCGCGATTCCGGCAGCACGACGGCGTGGTACCGGAAGTAGAGGGGAGATCTCGTAGGGCTTTGCCTTAAGCCGGAGCGAGTATGGTGGACTATGAGAGAGGCCTCGGTGATCTAGGGTTTAGACACACCAAGGAGAGAGGGATAGGCCGGCGGCTAGGGCAAGGGGAGGGCCCCAACTCGGCGGCTAGGGCAAACCCTAGGTAGCGGCGGCGACTTGGTGGTGGTGGCGCCGGCTGCTAGGGTTAGGGTTTCGGGTGGTGGAGTTGTGTGCTTGGAGGGGCAGCCCTGCCCCTCCTTATATAGGTGGAGGGGGCCGGCCAAGGGGAGGGGAGTCCCTCCCCAACTCGGCTTCCAAGGCCGGCGGTGGAGGGAGAGGGACTTCCTCCCCAAGTAGGTTTCCTACTCTCCCTCCACCAAGCAAACTAGGATTTGATTTATCCCTTTATTTTGCTCAGCGATGACACCTAGTACATGATGCAACCATTCCAACTTGTAATGACACATTCATGTACCCTTCCCCTCCGAAGTGACGGACCTTCCAGAACCTTCTAGAACATTCCCAATGAAAACATCGGAACCATTCTCCAACCCCGAAACAGGAATTTCCTTATATGAATCTTATTCTCCGGACCATTCCGGATCTCCTCGTGATATCCCGGATCCCATCCGAGACTCCGAACAACATTCGGTATCCCTACTAACATTCCATATCTACTAAACAACATTGAATCCTTAAGTGTGTCTCCCTACGGTTCGTGAATTATGCGGACATGACCGAGACACTTCTCCGATCAATAACCAATAGAGGAATCTGGAAATTCATATGGCTCCCACATATTTCTACGATTACTTTGCGATCGAATGAACTACTTACATACGATACCAATTTCCTATTGTCTCACGATAGTTTACTTATCCGAGATTTTGATCGTCGGTATCTCTTCATACCTAGTTCAACCTCGTTACCGATAAGTACTCTTTTCTCGTTCCCGTGATATGTGATCCCTTATGACCTAGTCACATGCTTGCAAGCTAATTAGATGACATTCCACCGAGAGGGCCCAGAGTATATCTATCCATCATATGGATGGACAAATCCCACTCTTGATCCATGTGCCTCAACCCATAATTTCTGAACACTCAATGCCACCCTTATAGCCACCCAATTACGGTTTGGCGTTTTATGTCATTAAAGCATCCTTCCGGTGATGGTGATTAGCATGATCTCATGGTCGAAGGAATTAGGTTACTATGTATCAGAAAGCTTATAACAATTGAACTATTAAAATGACTTGATCTTTATGCTACGCTTATCTATACGAGTATGTCCATCATACCATTCTCCTAATGATATGATCTTGTTGTTAATAACATCTCAATGTTCATGATCGAGAAACCACGATCATCTATTAACCAACAAGCTAGTATTATAAAGAGGCTTTACCAGAGACTCTAATTTAGTTTACAAATTACACAAGTATTAATGTTTTTGATTAATACCATTATAGCATGAATGTAAACATTTATCATAAAGACAAAGATATAATAATAACTACTTTTATTATTTCCTCTAGGGCATATCTTCAACAGTCTCCCACTTGCACTAGAGTCAACTAATCAACATTACATGGTAATATACCAAACACCCATGGCGGTTTGGTGTTGGTCATGTTTTGCCCTCGGGAGAGGTTTAGTCAACGGATCCGTCACATTTAGATCTGTGTATACTTTGCAACTCTTTATGTCACCATCTTGGACATGCTCTCGAATAGCGTGAAAACGTAGCTTGATATGCTTCAGCTTCTTGTGTGTCCTTTGTTCTTGCGTATTGGCTATGGCACCCATGTTATCACAATAGATAGACATTGGGTCCAGCGCACTTGGAACCACACTTAGCTCTGTAATGAAATCCTTCATCCATATCGCCTCTTGTGAAGCCTCCGAAGCAGCTATGTATTCCGATTCAGTTGAAGATCTAGCCACAACGCTTTGCTTTGCAATCCTCCAGCTAACCGCTGCACCATTCAGTAAATACGTATCCAGATTGAGATTTAGAATCATCCGGATTGGTGTTCCAACAAGCATCGGTGTAACCATTAACAACGAGATGTTCATCACCTCCATAAGAAAGAACCATGTCCTTAGTTCTTTTCAAGTACTTAAGGATGTTTTTGACCGCTGTCCAATGATCCACTCCTAGATCACTTTGATATCTGCTAGTCAAACTAACAGCATATGCAATGTCGGGTCTAGTACATAGCATGGCATACATAAGAGATCCTATGGCTGAGACATAGGGAGTCTTACTCATCCTTTCTCTATCTTCTGTCGTTGCAGGACTTTGAGTTTTACTCAAGGTCGTATTGGGCAACATGGGCAAGAACCCTTTCTTCCTATCTTCCATTCCAAACCTCTTTAGAACTTTGTCCAAATATGTACTCTGTGACAATGATATCAGGCGTCTCGATCTATCTCTATAAATCTTTATGCCTAATATGTAAGATGCTTCGCCAAGATCTTTCATTGAAAAACTATTATTCAAATAATCCTTGACACTATTAAGAAGGTCTACATTATTCCCAATCAACAATATGTCATCTACATATAGTATTAAGAATGCTACAGAGCTCCCACTCACTTTCTTGTAAATACAAGCTTCTCCATAAGTTTGTATAAAACCAAAGCTGTGGTTCACCTTATCAAAACGTTGATTCCAACTCTGGGATGCTTGCTTCAATCCATAAATGGACCGTTGAAGTTTGCTTACCTTGTTAGCATCTTTAGGATCGACAAAACCTTTGGGTTGTACCATATACAACTCTTCATCAATGTCTCCATTGAGGAACGCCGTTTTGACATCCATCTGTCATATCTCATAATCATAATATGCAGCGATTGCTAACATAATCCTCACAGACTTTAGCTTCGCTACCGGTGAGAAAGTCTCATCGTAGTCAATTTGTCGAAACCCTTTTGCGACAAGTCGAGATTTATTGGCAGTAACATTACCATCAGCATATGTTTTCTTCTTAAAAATCCATTTGTTCTCGACAGCCTTCCGGCCATCCGGTAAGTCCACCAAAGTCCATACTTGGTTTTCCTACATGGATCCAATCTCGAATTTCATGGCTTCATGCCATTTATTGGAATCTAGGCTCATCATCGCTTCCTCATATGTCACAGGGTCATCGGTGTTGTCCACCACCTGCGAGGCTCTGTAGTTAATTGAACCGAAGTTTCATGATCGACATCATTAGCTTCCTCTCTTATTGGTGTAGGCTCCACAGGAACTATTTCCGGTGCTGTGCTACTCGCAAGTTCGAGAGAAGGTTCAACAACCTCATCGAGTTCTACTTTCCTTCCAGTTACTTCTTTCAAGAGAAACTCCTTCTCTAGAAAGGATCCATTCTTGACAACGAAGATTTTGCCCTCGAATCTATGATAGAAGGTATACCCAATAGTTTCCTTCGGGTATCCTATGAAGACGCATTTTTCCGCTTTGGGTTCAAGCTTGTCGGGCTGTAACTTCTTTACATAAGCTTCGCAACCCCAAACTTTAAGAAACGACAATTTAGGTTTCTTCCCAAACCATAATTCAGACGGTGTCGTTTTAACGGATTTAGATGGTGCCCTATTTAAAGTGAATGCGGTTGTTTCTAATGCATAACCCCAAAATGATAACGGTAAATCTGTAAGTGACATCATAGAACGAACCATATCTAAGAGAGTTCGATTACGACGTTCGGACTCACCATTACGTTGTGGTGTTCCCGGCGGTGTCAATTGTGAAAGTATTCCACATTTCTTTAAATGCTCGCCGAACTCATAACTTATATATTCACCTCCACGATCAGATCGTAGAAATTTAATCTTCTTGTTACGTTGATTCTACCTCACTTTGAAATTCCTTAAACTTCACGAAAGTTTCGGACTTATGTTTCATGAAATAGATATACCCATATCTACTCAAGTCATCCGTGAAGGTAAGAACATAGCGATAACCACCACGTGATGCTACACTGATTGGACCACACACATCGGTATGTATGATTTCCAACAAGTCCGTAGCTCGCTCCATTATACCAGAAAATGGAGTCTTAGACATTTTTCCCATCAGACATGCTTCGCATCTTTCAGGTGATTCGAAATCAAGTGATTCAAGAAGTCCATCGGAATGGAGTTTCTTCATACGCTTCACTCCAATATGACCAAGACGACAGTGTCACATATAGGTCGAGTTATCACTCAATTTCAAACGTTTAGCTTCAATGTTATTAATATATGTATTACTACAATCGAGATTCAATAAGAATAGACCATTTATCAAAGGTGCATGTGCATAAAACATATTACTCATATAAATCAAACAACCATTATTCTCGGACTTAAACAAGTAACCATCTCGCAATAAACATGATCCGGATATAATGTTCATGCTCAACGCAAGAACCAAATAACAATTATTTAAGTATAAAACTAATCCCGATGGTAGATAAAGAGGTAGCGTGCCGACCGCGATCACATCAACCTTTGATCCATTTCTAACGTGCATCGTCACCTTGTTCTTCGCTAGCTTCCATTTATTCTGCAGCACCTGTTTCGAGTTACAAATATGAGCAACCAAACCAGTATCAAATACATAGGCACTACTACGAGTACTAGTGAGATACACATCAATAACATGTATATCGGATATACCTTTCTTCTTGATGTTGTCGTTCTTCAAATCTGCCAAGTACTTAGGGCAATTCCGCTTCCAGTGACCCTCTCCCTTGCAGTAAAAGCACTCAGTATCAGGCTTAGGCCCAGCCTTGGTCTTCTTCGTCGGTGCGGTAACTTTCTTACCGCCCTTCTTGAAGTTTCCATTTTTCTTAGACTTGCCTTGCTTCCTGAATTTGGTGGTCTTATTGACCAACAACACTTGGTTCTCTTTGTTGATCTCCACTTCTGCAGTCTTCAACATGGAGAAGAGTTCGGGCAACGACTTGTCCATGTTTTGCATATTGTAGTTCATCACAAAGTTCTTGTAACTTGGTGGTAGTGATTGGAGGACACGGTGAATCCCCAAAGCATTAGGAATCACTATACCTAAGCTTTGAAGATTGCTTGCGTGCCTAGACATCTTAAGCACGTGCTCACTAACGGAGTTGCCCTCTTCCATGTTGTAGTTAAAGAACTTTTCAGAAGCCTCATAACTCTCAACTGCCGCGTGAGCCTCAAATATCATTTTGACTTCACGGACAATATCATGTGGGTCATGGTTCTCAAACCTTTTCTGAAGCTCCGATTCCAAACCATACAAGATAGCACACTGAACTATGGAGTACGGATTCTTCCGAGCGAGGAAAACATTCTTTACCTCATCGGTAGCATCAGCTGCAGGCGGGTCACCCAACGGTGCATCCAGCACATAGGTCAAATTACCAACATTGAGGACAATCCTCAAATTGCAGAACCAATCCGCAAAGTTGCTTCCATTGTTTTTCAACTTTTATTTCTCTAGGAACGCATTAAAATTGATGGTAGGGCCCGCCATTGATCTAGAACATATTTGCAATAGTTTAGACTAAGTTTATAACAAACTGAGTTCTAATTAATAGTTGAATTAATCTAGGTGAACTCCCACTCAAAACAATATCCCTCACATTTTTTTAGTGATCACACGAACCAAATTCACCACATCAAAACCGATCATCACGAGAGTTGATGTAGCTTCAATGGCGAACAATCAACATGTTCATCATATCTACTATATGACTCATGTTTTACCTTTCGGTGATCCGTGTTTCGAGACCATGTGTATATACTAGGCTCGTCAAGATCAAACCTTAGCTTCTGCATGAGCAAATCTGGCTTGCTCACCTTGTATACACTCGCAGAATCTAACACACCCGATCATCACGTGGTGCTTCGAAACAACGAGCTTTAGCAACGGTTCTTACTAAGGATGAACACTTTAAAACTTGAAATTTTGTGCTTGAGGGATCATCTTATAATGCTACCGTCGTTAACTAAGCAATACAAGATGCATAAAGGATTAACATCACATGCAATTCATAATATGTGATATGATATGGCCTTTATTCTTTGTGCTTCCGATCTCCATCTTCAAGCATGAACATGATCTCCATCATCACCGGTATGGCGTCAAGGTCAATGGCGCCGCTTCATGGTTGTCGTCCACCAGCATCAACTATTACAACTACTTTGAATAGACACGCAGGTCTTAATGGAATTTAAAAGACAACCATATGGCTCCTGCCGGTTGCCAACTTACAATAAGGAACATTGCATACATCATATATAATCACAATCATGGCCATATCACATCACAGCACACCCCTGCAAAACAAAGTTAGACGCCTCTAATTTTCTTTGCATGTTTTACATGGTTTGGGGCTTTCAATAAGTGTCGTTCTAACTTACGAACAAGAACCACAACATTGGAATATGCTCTCGTTAACCGCTTTGGAATCTTCGAGGGTGAGTTCCTCTATTGACTCGTTGCTACAATCTAGTAGATAGATCTTGGCTTGTTTGTTTGCATGCGGTAGAATTTTTTTGTTTTCCATGCTACGAACCCCTATAGTTACCGATAAGTACTATTTTCTCGTTCCCGCGATATGTGATCCCTTGTGACCCAGTCAGATGATTGCAAGCTAATTGGATGACATTCCACCGAGAGGGCCCAGAGTATATCTATCCGTCATATGGATGGACAAATCCCACTCTTGATCCATGTGCCTCAACCCATACTTCCCGAACACTCAATGCCACCTTTATAGCCACCCAGTTACGGTATGGTGTTTGATGTCATCAAAGCATCCTTCCGGTGATGGTGATTAGCATGATCTCATGGTCGAAGGAATTAGGTTACTATGTATCAGAAAGCTTATAGCAATTGAACTATTAAAATGACTTGATCTTTATGCTACGCTTATCTATAGGAGTATGTCCATCATACCATTCTCCTAATGATATGATCTTGTTGTTAATAACATCTCAATGTTCATGATCGAGAAACCACGATCATCTATTAACCAACAAGCTAGTATTATAAAGAGGCTTTATCAGGGACTCTAGTTTAGTTTACAAATCACACAAGTATTAATGTTTCTGGTTAATACCATTATAGCATGAATATAAACATTTATCATAAACACAAATATATAATAATAACCACTTCTATTATTGCCTCTAGGGCATATCTCCAACAATAACAGCAAGTACAACCTCCCAATAGACAAGAGTGAGAAAACACCCTCCAGCAGCTCCCCTGTAGGTCGGGGTACTCAACCCAACCCGTCCCTCTCCCCTCAGCAAGGGGGCGATGGCCACCTCCCCTATATCGCTACATGGCCCACTTGCAGGGCGTTGACCGCTCGGAGGATGATGGCCGCACGAATACAACCGCCAACGAGGGATCCTTCTGCCCGCCTGGCGAGCTCTGCCACAGCTGGCTCCACTTGCTCCCCTCCCCGTGACGCCGTGATCTGCGTGTGGTCATCCCCATCCTCGATGGCGGCGGTTGTGGTGGTGATGGCCTCCCGATGAGGACGCATCTCGCGGAGGTGTAGTGGCGATGGCTTCCCGATTTGGGGATTTTATCTCTTTGAAAGGGATGAGTGAGAGGTTGTTTAATTTTTTTGACAAAGTAGGCTCTATCTAATTCAAATATACTATGTAATTTTTTATATAGCGTAGATAACTTCTTAGAAACAGGCTTTCACCCCGCTTTATAAATAAATCCAAATGGCCAAACCGATACAAAGTGGTGAAGGGTTCCTCAAACAAGCAGATCAAAGATAAACACTAAAGCCTAGGAAGCCACTAGCTTGCCACCGAAGACGGCGAGGCCCAGGAGACCGGAGCTCCACGACGACGCCTCCAAGAAAGTACCGACGCCCCAAACGCCGCCGCCGAGACCACAGGGGTATAGGGTTTTCACCCAGAGCCCTTGGGATGAGAGTAGCCACAACAACGCCCCCAAGAGGGTCACGACACCCGCGAGCGTCGTCGCTGTCGACGCCGAAGCACTGGGCTTTCGCCCGAAAAAATTCTCGCCACCATTGGTACCTAGGATCAGCACCAAGCTTCGAGCCGAGCTTCCAACGCGATTTGGGTGCTGCCACCAGCAGGAGCCCCCGAAGCCCGCTCCTTGCCACTCGCATGAACCAAAGAGAAGGCCACCACCACTGCAACGCCGCCCCGCCGCCGAGACACCCGTGCAGTCCTCCTTCCGGGGCCGCCACCCCGGCATCCACGAACTCGCGTCAAGGCTCCGACAAGCATCACACCGCAAAGTCGCCGGGTAGGGCGCGGTATGGCGGCATTAGGGCAGCAGGTGTCGGGCCACCCGGCCACCTAGGGGAGGGGAAACGCCCTCCATCACAATCGCCATGGTGATTGCCGTCCGGAGCCTCAGCAGCAGTGCTAACCATGCCTAGATCAGGCCTAGATCAGGCCCGGCCTGTCGGCCAGGCCCAGATCGGGCCCGTCGGTTTTGCCGCTGTGCTGCTGCAGCCAGGCCGCCTTGCCTCCGTCGACCTGCCTCCCACGCCACCCTACCTCGTCGAAGCCGCGGAGGCCCAGCCGCCATGCCCCGCCGCCGCAGCCACCCCATCCTGTGTAGGCCGCCAGCGATGCCAGAGACCCCGCCAGACAGCTCCACCGTTGCTCGCCCTGGGCCCCCGCTTCAGCCCGGCAACCTTGCGACCCCGCGACTGTCGCGCCGCCAGCAGAGCCCTCCTTCGAGACTCCCCGGCGTCGGGTAAAGGAAGAGCCGCCGCCGTCGGACCGCACGGACTTTGCCGGGCGACACGCGACGACGGCGGCAGGGGAAGGTGGGAGGAGCAGGGAGAGGGAGGGGAGCGCTAGGGTTAGCGTCTCCGTCGCCCTCGCGGGGGGCGACGCGAGTCGCGTAGTGGCTAGCGTAGATAACTTAGGAGGGCTGCTGAAGATAAACACGATTTAAGAGAAGAATCTTTTTAGAGAAGACTCTTACATACATATAGAGAAGAAAATAGAGAGGTGCTGCTGGACTTGGCCTAACATGACAAGGGTCATTATTGATCATGGGGTGAACTCGTGGTGATTCATCACGCGAGTGACTCAGGTGCTGTTCATTCTGGGTTTGTTCTTAAACAACGCGAGGCTGCTGTCGCTCGAGTACCGTACGTACAGGCCGCACATGCCGCGGCACCGGCGGGCGCGGCAAGGATCGAGCTAGGAGTGATTGCACGCACGCCTCCGAGCATGATTACGCATTGGTATTTATTCCTGCCCCGGGCGATCGGCGATGGCTATGGTTTGGTCTGGGCAAACTGTTCATGCCCTCCATATATCTGCTCTGTCTGTCTTAAACTTTGTGTGGTTCTAAAAAATGTTTATTTATGCACGGTGGAATCGGCTAATATTACTGTATCTGCATGCTCGCCCGGACATGCACGCTGCGTGGATCAGATCGAATTTGCTGGCCCGCGAATGAAAAGTGCCGCCCCAGCCACCAATAATTGCATCCGATCCGACCAGGGCATGCCGCCATGTTAACCTCGAGGAAAAGAGTGATGATGAGACGACGAGGGAAGTGAGCACGGAGCCATGACGAGCGCCTTCATCATGGACGGGCTGACGGCGCGTCACGCGGGGAGGAGGCGTGCCCGGCCGTCAGGGCTGCCTACGCGCCAGGGGCCCGCTATCAGCTCGTACCAGCCGGTAGCAGATACGGTACGGCGATGGAATCCAAGGTCGGGGAAGTACTCAGCTGGCGTACGTGGAGCCGTGGCAGCAGATGTGAGCGATCGGCCGGCACACTGCTGCTCTCTAGTATTTGAAGTTGAACCAACGCCACGCCCCCTCCGAGTTCACTACAGTGCATCGTACTTCATTTCACACACAAAAGCGGTGCTACACATTGAGCAACGACGAAGACCTAACCAGGGGCGCGGCCCGGGACCGAGTACGGCCACCCCATTGGATTCCATCGCCGGTCGCCATCCGCCACCAGCGCCGAGCACAGCAACCGTGACCCGGCAAGGAAAGAAGGAAGGGGCAAAGCGGAACCGGGGCAATCACGGGGAAATAATTGCGGGGCCCTCCCGCGCGCGATCGAGCGGAGCGGTCGCGACCGTACTAATCATTGCGCCTGGCGTGCTGTCGGCCCGAGGCCGACTGGCGGGCCCCGGCTACGCATCATTGTGGGTTATCCCTCCGCTGGTGCGCAACGCGGGAAGCGGGGTACTTCTGCATGGCCTATCTATCAGGGCTTTCACATGGCCGCGACCTGGGTTTTACCAGGCGAGCGAGCGAGCGACCCTCTGGGTCTGGGCTTAGCTGGCCGTGTTGGTTCTTTTTTCATGCAGATCAAATGGTGTTCGCGGTTCTACCGTCTCCTGTGCTCAAAGCCTGTGCAGCCTGTCCATCTGTCTGTACCTCCATTAATTCCCAAGAGATATCATGAAGATCTCCACCGTGTGCTCTCCTTTGACGTTTGCCATAACTTCGCACCACCAAACGCAGCTGACCCAGGATGAGGAGGGCAGTGATGGACAGTTATAGCACAGCGCATATTCGCCATTACTCGCGCATGTAAATATAGCCAGAGGGCGTACCCATTGACCCTATCCATCATCGCGTACACGTAGTAGGGCGGGATCTCGGCCGGTACACGCCATGATCACGGGGGCAAGTACACGTAGTACTGTCCGCACCGCAGGCATGCATGAACGCGCCTCGAAGCTCGCCACGTATAATTAAATGCTTTCGCGGTCTGCATCTCTCTCCGTGCATGCTTGCTGCCTCCAGGCCTCCAGTCTATTGCCCAACATGCTAATGGCTGCACCACCGCACACATCAATCTGCTATCATGTCAAGGCTGCAGAGTGCAACCGCAGGCTCTGTGTTTGCATCGGTTTGGCTTTACCGGCGGTACTATATAGCACTTCCACGCCAAGCCCGGGAGGGGAGGAAAAGGCTGGCTGCATGCATTTGCATTTGTCACGAGAACGCACTCCTGATTTCACGCAAGTTATGTGATTGCGTGCCCCCAAGATTAAGTTCAGATATGACAGCGGTGCCATCCATCATGAAGTCACGTCACGCATGCATCTGGTCAGAAACTCAGGATCCGCTTGCCGGAGCCTGGAGGATCGGACGAAGGGGTACGGGTCGTGTAGCGGGAATCGATCGGTATTCTATGACAGTGGCTCTCTAGTTTGGGTCGGAGGATCTTTCGTGCACTAACAAATAAAGGATTATGCCCTTTTTTTTTGCTACTTTCCACGAAACGCGACGACCCCGACAACATTTCCATTATTAAAACTAGTGCACCTTGTCTCGGTCGAGTGGCAACGACGGAGCGCGCAGCGACAAGTCGACGGTCCACCCCGCTCCGCTGCTGTGCCGTGCGGTGGTGGTATCACAACAGTGACAGATACTAGTACTATCGTTGTCAAGGCTCGCGCGCGGGACGACTGTTCCTGGAAACGAATGCGAATGGGTGGAGCGAATGCGAATCGAGCCCTAAAGATCTTCTTCCCAGTAAAAGCAAGCGCGACGGGCGGCGGCGGGCGCCAATCGCACGGCATGCCGCAACAGTGGCAGCAGCTAGCCGCGTGCGCGCGCGCCCGGCCAGCAGTCCTCTCTGCTGTCAACTCGCGCCTGCACTGTACCGCGCCGCCCGCGGCCGTCCGATGTCACCGGCCGACGGGCCACACGACACGCGCAAGCGAGCTCATTAACCGGCGTGGGCCCGCGCGCCGTATGCTCGCGTCAATGCACGCCTCGTGCGTCACCTGTCCTGCCGCCCGTAGCTACTGTACTGTACTCTGTACTACGAGCCCGTCGGGTATCGCGACCTGTCTCTGCGTCCGTGTAATCCAAGTAGTAGTATCCGGTCGATCGGCATGCAGGAGCAGGGAGGGCGTGATTGCTGCGTGAGAGCCACAATTATTGACGCTGCCCCCACTGGCGTGACAAGTCTGACGCGCCGCGCGGGGCCCACGCATAATGCATCGCTCGCTGTTGGATGTGCTTGCATGTCTCTGCTGCAGATTGACTTGTGCCTGCTCGATCTGTTGTTGGATCAGCTACCAGCCTAGCTATCTGGTCTAGATCAACGCTTGCTAGCGCTTGATAAAAATTCAGTAAAAAAGGCAAAAATCTCATAATTAACCTAATTAAAAAATAATCACACGAAATATCATATATTTTTTAAAGAATTTCTGATCTGACTTGTTTTCATGGCGCTCCACCAAGAAGCGCCAAGGTCAGTATCACGACGCCTCCCCAAAAACGCCATGCTACCATAGCGCCTTGTCGAAAAAAGTCATGATCACATCCGACGTGGCAGTCGACGTGGCCCTGTGGGCCCAGTTTTAATGTTTGGAGCTTTTCAGAGGCGCGTCATGCTAGTAGGGACGACGCTTTTGGTAAAAGCGACATGTCCCTTTACTCTATAAAATGCCTAGAACCCGCAACCACTCACTGCCACTCATACATGTTCGTCCCCGACCACCTCTCTCTCATGCTCCCCCAGCTCTTCACCTACTCAAACCCCTCCAAATCGGTTGCTTTTCTCCATGGATTTAGACTCCCCCTTGCCTCAAGAGGTAATCTCCCCCGATCCCCTTGGTTTGGTCCAAATAGATCCGTGCAATTTGGTTCGATTTTGGCAAAAAATCTGAAACCCTAACCCTACATATATCTTGGCTTTGGAGTGAAATCTAGGGTTGATGTTGTTGCTTCTAGTTATTAGATTTGTAGCTTAGGTATAGGATATGTATGTTAGAAGTAGCAAAGTGGTATGACTTGTTTTAGTGGGTTGCTATGGTTGTTTGTGGTAATATAATTTTCTTTGATGCGTAATAGTTGTTGTCAATGTTTTTTAGTGGGAAAACCAACAGTCTTTTTTGGATTTTGTTTTTTGTTCAAAGCTAGGCGATGTGGATAACAAGAAACATGCTCACAATTGAATCTAAATTTCCAAGGCAACCGGTGATTGTACTTTTAAACTCATGAACTTGTTGCAGCAATGGAGGCCACTCATAAGTGCAACTCCACCAGGAGAGCGTGAAGGTTGTCCGACAAGGCCGCCAATACACCGTATTGGAGCATCCCAACTTCCGGCAGCATTGGAAGGGTGTCTTTCACTAATATTTGCCCCATAATCTGTCCGACATCGGTGGGAACTAGAGAGAGGAGAGAGGAACATAGGGGGTAGGTGTGGAAATGGGAGGATGCCTGTGGGGCTGTCTGTCTCAATCCTACGTGGAGTTTGTTACCGTTGTTGCCCCCGCATGCTGCCGTCAACTTTTTGGAGGCCTCGGTGTGGATTTTTTTGTCCAACATCGCAAATCTTTCGGGGCTGCCGGTGGAGATGCTCTAAGACCCAAGGTGTTGTCATTGTTGGACGAGTTGAACGTGCTGCTTAAAGCCAACTACTCTGACACCTACTGCATTTAAGTACAATGACAACATGCATAGTGGTGTTGTGTTGGGAGTCTAGTGAACTTATTTAGAGCATCTCTAATCATGTCCCCAATCGGCGTTTGAAAAAAGCACATGATCGAATGATTTGCGGGCGTTGGTGCATGTTGCCACATTTGAGGTAAGCCCATCCCCGGACGTGAACACCAAACGGCATCCCAAATTTTTATCACACAATAGACAAAAATTTAGACATACAATAATTAATGTTTTACAACAATAGAAATAAAAATAATTCATACAATTCAAATTATTTGAAGTTCAACTTGATCAAGCGGGTGGTGCAGTGACCTCTCCTTTGAGCCTCCACAAATGCTCTATGATATCATTTTGTGGTTGTTGATGGCCACTTAGGTCACGAATTTCTGCATGTCTGGCGAGAAAGTCTGCAAACTCCGTAGGCACCTAGTGATCAACAATGACAAGAGGTCCCTAAGCATGGTACAGTCCAGCATCATTCACTAGATTCTTGTGCTCACTCTCGATGATCATGTTGTGCATGATCATAGAAGTATTTATCATCTCTCACATCTTATCTTGAGACTAAGTAAGGGCAGGATACCTCACAATTGCAAAACAAGATAGGAGCACACGAAATGCATGCTCGATATCCTTCCTGCAACGCTCCTCACATGAATAAAAGTGAGACTTTGTTGGACCTAAAGGATCAGGGATTCTCTTCACAAATGTTGACCACCTTAGATAGATGCCATCAGCTAGGTAGTATCCTTTGGTATATGTGTGGCCATTGATCTCATAGTTAGAAGGGTAGCACGACCTTCAATCAATCTCACAAAGATTAGCGAGTTCCTGGAACACATTCCTATCATTGTGAGATCCCGTCATACCAAATAAACCACTCCAAATCCACAAGTCTTGATTTTCCACAGCGTCTAGTACCACACTGCACTCTCCGCTATGTCCTTTATACAAACTTTTTCATGCTGATGGAAAATTCTTCCAAGACCAATACATGCAATTGATGTCACCAAGTATCCCAAAAAATCCTCTCGATGCATTCGTTTCCATGATCTTAGTAGTCTTTGCTTCATTTGGCCCTCTCAAGTAGTCTGCACCAAACTTACCAACCACCGCTCTGCATTATCTAAACACGCACTCAATGGATGTGAACTCGCCCATCGGCAAATAAACTCATCTTTTGAACCTCTAGACGCTCCATATGCAAGGTCATCATGGCAGCAATGCATTTATGAATTGTGGAGAAGCCAATAAGGCCATCACAATCATTCTTCGGCACAAAGTAGTCATTTTACTCTATGATAGTATGTAGAATCGCCATGCACAAGTCCTTGTTCATACTATAGGGCCTCCAAAAATCCTTCGGACTATATGTTGCATCAACGAAAAAATAGTCAGTGTATAGCATGGTATGCCCCTCCAAGCTATGCCTAGGCTTCCTTACCCTTCTCCCATGATTTCATCCTCCACGCCGTGGACTGGTCTTCTGCTCGTCAGCTTGCAATTGGAGAAGACAAGCTAGGACCATGATTTTCTCCCGATCGCCCGCGTCCTCGGTAGCCTCCTGCGCCAAAAATATATGGATCATCATCTTGTCGTCAATTCCCATGGCCCGGAGGCGAGGCAACCTACCCAAGAAGATGGGCGAACACGTTGCGTGCAAGGCAGGTGGACGAGGTGGCCGCCATGTCGGTTGCACATTAACAAATGCCTACAACGACGGAATTTCCGGATGTGAAGGAGCATGTGAGATAGGAGGCATGCATAGACGATCTACCAGCGTCGAGATGAGTGACGACGACAATGATTTGGGAGTGGTAGGAAGCAAGGGAGGCGCTTCGGGAAAGTGTGGGATTTGGATGTGTCGCTGCTAGGTGGTACGCGAATAGCACTTTGCATCGCCACATCGCCAACACATTGTGTACTGCATGACCGCAAAGAATCCTATGGGGTGGGGACGACGTGGACATGCTGGACACGGTATTGAGCCACGCTGGACAGAACTTCCCTTAGGGCACGCAGCTGAGGCATGGCTTTTTTTCCAGCATGCCGATACGTCTATTTTGCATCACTATTTTATATCATAATTTACTGTTATTCATTAATATATTTCATATTAAGAGGTGATACTTATGTTATTTCATCTATTTTGCATGTTGAATGACTTTTGGAGGATGAATTGCCGGAGTCAGGATTCTGATGGAAAAAAGCGGTGTCCAGATGCAATATTCGCGAAGATCAGAAACTTACAAAAAAATATGAAAATCCCTATTTTCCAGAAGACGAAGGAAGCCAAAAGGGGAAGTGGAGATGGGCCATAGGGGGCCCACACCAGCCCCTGGCGCGGCCCCCTGGGCCGTGCCACCAGGTGGTGTGGCCACCCTGGCCCACCTCTAGCATCGCCCTTTCGCCTATATCACCCCCCCGAAACCCTAAGATTCGGGAAGCGACAACAGAAAGATTCTGCCGCCTCTATGGGGCGGAAACTACAGAGAGAGAAAGAGGTCTCTGGCAGGCAGAATTCTGCCAAGAAAATTCCTTCCCGGAGAGGGGAGATCGTCGCCATCAACACCGTCATCAAGTTAGACTTCATCGGGATTATCATCATCATCCTCACCACCATCTTCACCGGCACCATCTTCACCACTCTATCCCGCTGTAACAATTTGGTTGAATCTTGCATAGTTCTTAGGGGAAACTTTCCCGGTGTAGATTACTTATTGTAGTTGATGCTATTGAGTGGAACCATTGAATTATTGTTCATGTTTAGATTGTTACTTATCATTATATCATCTCTGATCTTGATCCATATGATGTCTCGTGAGTAGTCCATTTAGTTTTTGAGGACATGGGAGAAGTCATGTTGTTAGTAGTTGAATTGTGTTGAGAAATATTCAATGGTTTGATATTTAAGTTGTGGTGTTATTCTTCTAGTGGTGTCATGTGAACATCGATTACATGATACTTCACCATTTATGGGTCTAGGGGAATGCATTGTGTATTTGGCTACTAATTGTGGGGTTGCCGGAGTGACAGAAACCTAAACCCCCGTTAGAAAACATTTGCACAAGGGAGTGTAGGATCTCAGAGTTTAATGTTGTGGTTAGGTTTTTATCTTAATTAATTTCTTGTAGTTACAGATGCTTGCAAGGAGTATAATCACAAGTATGTATTAGTCCAAATAAGGTCGGTACATTAGTATAGGTTCACCCATACAACAATTCCAACCAAATAAGATTAATCAACTATATGAAGCGAAAGCACTTGACGGTATTCTCGCGTGTCCTTGAGAACGTTTGGTCCTCATAAGTAATACAACCGGCTTGTCCTTTGCTGAAGAAAGGATTGGGGCACTTGCTGCAATTATTATTGTGTTTTATTTACTCGCACTTTATTTATCTGCTTTATCAAAAAAACCTAAAATCCGTTTGCTAGTATTTACAGTGAATTTCTGATCCAAACCACTTGTCAACACCTTCTGCTCCTCGTTGGGTTCAACACTATTATTTATCAAAAGTGGTACGATACACCCTCTATACTTTTAGGTCATCACATGCGCAATAGCCAATTTGGGGTGTTGTTTGGACACCATGGTTGGAGATGCTGTAATGGTAGGACTGAGGGCTATGTTAGAAAATTTAGGCCGGTATCCCGACTCGCAGTGACGGTTAGTTGTGGGGCTTTATGAACTTAAAATCAAACACTCATTGTGGCTTGCAGATAAAAAATGTACTCACTCCGTATGAAATTATTGACTTGAATTTTCTAGAGTCACATATGCGTACATAAGAATCTAAAATAAATCCAATTAACTTATTTTTGGACAAAGGGAGTGTATTGATAACCTACTAGTACTTCGCAACATGATGCATGAGCTAATTTTTTTCTCAGGAATGCGCGAGAATGCACACTGTTTTTCATAGATAGAAGCAAGAACAAAGACAAGAGTCCACAACAAAGAACGCCCTGGGCTGAGAATTACAAAAACTCAACTTCTCACAAAAAACCCGCGAGCTTCCACCTTTCGGCTTCTAACACAGAGAATTTTAACATGCGGCCTGAAAGTTCAGACGCCAAGGCAACACGGGGTCCAAGCTGCGTGTAATCTCGCGAAAGGGTTGTAGTAGCTTCGCCAATTGTCGAGAGGGGCCAAATGGGGGTAAATACAAATCTAAGGGCCAAATGATTGTTTGAACCAGTCAAAAACGGTTGAACTCAAATCCTGTCGTTAGGTCAACTCTTCTTGCATTGACCCGTCAGTATTTTCCGTTATCCTTAACGGTCGTGGACTGGTTTACCCTGGCGAGGACTAGATCTTCTTCTCTGATCTTCTCTTCTCCCCTATTATTCCCCTCTCCATTACCTTGCTTAGCTCTGGCTACTGGTCTCTAGATTGGAGCTCGTCGTTGCTCTCCTTGTGTCCCCGCCATGGCCGGTCAACCTCCCACGCCCTTAATCGAAGCTCGCCGCCGTCACCCTCGCCTCTTTTTTCCTAGTCGGCGTGTCGGAGCTTCGCGTCCCCAGCCTAGCCTCCCGCCGCTGCCTATACCTTCTCGCACGGCGGAGCGTGTCCGGCCGGGTAATCCGGATCGGCGACCGGCCTCGGGCGGTTGCATGCTGTCGTGCACCCTAGACATGGTATCCTTGGTAGAGGAGTTCAACGACAACGCTCTCATGGCCACCGTGTCGCCGGCAGACTTGCTGTCGGCTTTCAGGTCTCGTTTTAGGATCAGACAAAAAGTGGTCATTATTGAGGTATGCGCGCCGCCATTCGATTTCTTCGTCCGGTTCGCCCACAGCTCAGACAATGAGCGTGTTCTGCATTCTTCCCGTTCTTTCGAGTGCTGTGGGAAGAAAATGAGCTTCCTATGTTGGCATCGCGCCTATGGGTGGGACGATCGCTTGGGGAAGCTTCGGTTCTTCTCTAAACTCAACTTTGACGGCCTCCCTTTGCATGCTTGGGAACCAGAGGCCCTCAAGCAGGTCGTAAGTAGCCTTGGTGGCGAGCTGGTGGAGATTGTACTAACGAGCGACAGATGGATCATCGAGGTAAAGGCGTGGATGAAAGATCAAGACACCGTTGCTAAGATGTACAATGTGGAGATTCCAAGCAGGGCAAGAGGACAGCTTTGCTGGAAGCACCCAATGATCATCCACCTGTAGGAGGTTCTGGATCCGGTACATGGCATTCAGGACCCCGGCGAGGCGGCCAGAAAGCGTCCTCATCACCTGCAGTGTTGTTCTGTAAGGATTGATGGCACAAGACCACCACCATTCCGCGACGGAGCGCATGGTTTCGATGGGGGATCGGGTATGGACAGACTGGTGGTTCTGATTTCCCTCGAGTGAAGATAGAGGTTTAGTGAATCTGAAAGATTGCTGACTTGAGAGTCGAGCACGTAGTACGCCTTATGTAATAGTTTGAAATGTTATAGTATGTGTGGCTATTGAATTTGTAATGTGCGGCTACTGAATTCGTAGTATGTGTGGCTAATGATTTGTAGTTTGTGTGGCTAATTATTTCGTAATACGTGTGGCTAATGATTTGTAGTTTGTGTGGCTAATGAATTTGTAGTATGTGTGGATAATAAATTTGTGTGCATAACCAAGGTTAGCCTCCTGAAAAGAGAATTGGCTAGCAATGATCAATGTCACCATTGCCAGGAAAATGCTGCTGGTGAGCGATCCGAAAGGTACGAAATGCTGCTGGTTTGTATGCCTCGAACAAATTTTACATATATTTGTTCGAGTTGGTGCGTGATTCTGCATGGAACTTGCATGAATAAACCACCCAAAATCAGTTCATAAAATGCTGTCTGAATCTTGTCTGCCTCGGATAAGTATGATAGTAAACTGAATTCAACCACCGGTAGTAATTGAATAAATATATACATCTTAATAGTATTTGGTTACTTCCAAACTAGTTCCATACTACAATATGGGATAGATGGACAAAAGGGGCTATTTCCTCTACAAAAGGCATTCTACAGAGTTAGTCTCTGGACATAACTGTTCTACACTAAAGAAACTGCAGATCTCCACCATAAAAGTTGGCTAGCCAATTGCCTTGAGAGGACGTAAGTTCAGCGATCGTTCAACCACAACTGATCTTTTTCTTTCCCGCCAAACTTCAAGAGATATGCAATGTTCATGCACTAGTTGACGCACTTGAACTAGTCCCGGTTTAGTACGAATAGCCGCGCCGCCGCAACGATTTATTTGAAGGTGAACTCCGGCTTCTTGTGGCAGGGATCATAGGTCCCTGTGAATCTGAACCTGAATTCCGGCACTGAGCTATTGCTCGTCGTTGTCTTCAGCCGTCGAATACTCCAACAAGCTGAGTGTATATGGATGCACGCCGCCGCGGTGTGGACGCCGACGGTGCGTACGATGGATCGTCTTTGCCGCTGACAGCGTGCGCCCAGATTGCCCACGGTAAGGTCGCCCGCACCGATGCATGGAGGCGAGCGCTTGTTGACCTTGGCGCCGCCCTGTTCGGGGGTTTGTTTCCTCGGTGGCAAGCTCGCAGGAACGCTTCAGAACGTACCTTCTTTATCATGCGCAGAGCACACAAAATGCAGCCGCGTGCATTCTACACGACGCTCAGTTGGCCCTTCTTGACGCTGCGGCGGCCTTTGCCTTTGCCACCGCCGCCACCGCAGATGCAACACATTCTGTGAAATCAACCGTCTCGGATGGAGATGGAAGGCCGGCCTTGTAGTACAGCCGCATGGCCTGCCTTAGAGGGGCCAAATAGCCAAGCTTCGGCGGTGGCCGGGGCGGCGGCGGCTTATGCTTAGGCGGGTCCATAGCTAAGCTTTCTAAGAGTGTATCTTATTTATTCGAAACTAGTTCGACTAACCGCTGAATCTTTATTTCCCTTTCTCAGCATAAGAGTGCTAAGATATTAAAAATACAGGTCATGACTAGCAACCGGATCGGGAAATGTACCAGGTCAGGGTTCCATTTTAAGTATATTTACGAGTGTGTCCTTAGTTGTGTCCAGAAATTTTGCATGTGCCACTATGATCATAGAATTGTAACAACACCATCAGAAATGGGGGAAGAGGACGTGGCGTTTTACTGACTGGTGGAACCCGCAACCTCGACCGTCGATGGTGCGCATCCTAGGTTCGAGGATTAGTGCTCCCCATTATTCCGTGATTTTCCATATTCTGTCACTCGCTCGCAGCTCCGCTCCGCTCCACCGCTCTGGTCTTGCACGCCGCCACTATGTCCCCTCCGGCAACACTCTCGTCCTCCCCCTGGACTATCGTCCTCCCGTCATCCCCTACCCGCCCTACCTGCCCTGCCTTGCCCCCTTGCCCTGTCTCATTGCCTCTGTCGCTGCCCAGGCGCGTCTGGGAAAGAAAATCGCTTGGTGGGCGCTAGGTTCTCGCGTAACAACGATGGCTTTGATCTGGATCCCGCACGGACATGGATCCTGCATGGACGAAGAACACGGAGATGGGTCTTTCCCGGACGGAGAGCGAGGAGATGGACCCTTCAAGGATGGAGAACATGGAGGAGCACGAAACAGGGGAAGAGGATGTGGGGTGCAAAGCTTGGGTGCTCTGGAGCCCATTGAACATGTCGTACATCCTCCTTGAAGGGTAAGAACTGCAATTCCATCTCTGCATCTCCCAATTAGTGTTTCTAGTCCCGTGTTGATGGAGAGGATCTGTGTTGGTG
Source organism: Avena sativa (assembly GCA_916181665.1). Classification (NCBI taxonomy): domain Eukaryota; kingdom Viridiplantae; phylum Streptophyta; class Magnoliopsida; order Poales; family Poaceae; genus Avena; species Avena sativa. The sequence goes on along the minus strand of OV702297.1, from coordinate 384,165,086 downwards.
ACCGTAGGACATCTGCTTCATCCAGATTTCTTTTGAAGATTCGGCATGGGTGTCGGACTGAAACCTTGTCCAACGGTAGAATCACAGTTATCGGTGGATTTGATTATCAGCTGATAATAGACGCGGAGGACATAATTCTAAGTGACTTGCACATGCAATTTGGCAAGTTTCCCATTGGCTAGCATGATGAATTCGTAATCAGGTACTACGACACAAATTCATAGAATTTCTGCAATGTTAGAACTGAGGAGGCTCTGGCCATGATGTGGAGTAAACACCTCGGCACGGGGACTGTGCTGATGTTTGTGCACATCGTTAACAAAGATACTAGGGAAGAGACTGTCCTGAATGATACCGGGCAGTGTGGAACGCGAACAGAGCAGGCTCTATTTTCGATACCAAGCGCGATCGACCAGCCTTTCGTTGAGCATGAATACATCGAAATGTGTGGCGGTAAGGGTGATTTTGTGCTCGAAGATGATGATGATGATGATGATGATGAGAAAGCATATCCAGATGTGGCTGCTGACCCTGATAGGATGGAGAGTAGGGAATATTTGGTTGATTCGAACTATGAGTCTGACTATGGGACTGATGAGGAAGATCAATTTGAGGATGGGGAAATGGGATGCAAATACGATGACGAAGACGAGGACAGGCCAGTGATACACTTTGACAGGGACAACCCTACAATTGATGAGGGGACTATCTTTGATACTGTGGAGGAATGTAGATATGCCATTGCTAACTATGCAATAAGAGTTGGGTTCGAATTTATCGTTGAAAAGAGCGACCAAAAGGGATTTAGGGTGCATTGTAGGGAAAGTAAGGTGTGTAAATGGAGATTGCATGCATCTCCAATGCGGGGTGGACACCCATTTCAGGTTGCAATAGTTACATTTAGTTTCGGTCTTTCTCATATTTGTTCTGCGGATGAGTCCTTTGATTTATTTTTATTCCCATTGAATGCAGATCAAGGTAAACACGAAGAAACACAACTGCCCTAATACTTCTTTAAGTGATAAAGTTTGACCGGCGACAACCAAGTGGATTGCTGCTAAGGTACTTGACTGGGTGAGGCAGGATCGTAGCATTGGACCTGCTGAACTCAGAACTAAGCTTAGCGAAAAGTTTAACGTTCTGATTCCTTACCATAGAGTCTTTGATGGGAAGGATATGGCTCTAGACTTCATTCAGGGCAAGTGGACTGACAGTTTTCACATGTTGTATAGTTTCAAAGCTGAGGTAGAGAAGACATCACCTGGTAGTGTTGTTGACATTGATTACGAGGTTGTGAAAGGAAGATAAAAGGTCTCAAGGGGGTCAAGTATAAGCAGGCGGATAAGAAATGCTTCAGGAGATGTTTTGTCTGCCTGAAGGCATGCTGGAAGGGGTTCCTAGATGGCTGCAGGCCATACTTGGCAACAGATGCAACTTCTTTAACAGGGAAGTTCAGGGGATATCTTGTTACCGCTTGTGCTGTGGACGCGCATACTTGGATTTTTCCCGTAGCCTATGCTGTCCTTGAGGGTGAATCGACTGAAAGTTCGACATGGTTCATGCAGAGACTATAGGGGTTCGTAGCATGGAAAACAAAAAAAATTCTACCGCATGCACACAAACAAGCCAAGATCTATCTACTAGATTATAGCAGCGAGTCGATTAGAGTACTCACCCTCGAAGAGTCAAAGCGGTTAACGAGAGCAGATTCTTGTGGGTGATGTAGTCGTACACTTGCCGATCTCAAGATCGCGTAGACGATCCTTCCGGCGCTGCATTCTGGCAGCGTTTCTGCAGTCGGTCACACGTTCGGTACTCGATGAAGACCTTCATCTCCCTTGTTCCAGCAGGCAGCGGAGGTTGTAGTTCTCCCCTCGCAATTCTGTCAGCACGACGACGTGGTGTCGGAAGTAGAGGGAAAATCCTGCAGGGCTTCGCCTAAGTCGGAGCAGGTTATGGTGGATCTAGGGTTTCCGGTGATCTAGGGTTTAGAGGGCCAGAGAGGAGGAGGCGTGGCCGGCGGTGGCTAGGGCGGCAGCGTCGAGTGGCGGCGGCGCCGTGGGGTAGCGGTGGCTAGGTGGGGAGGGGCTGGTGTTGTGTGTCCTTGGGGCACCCCCTCCCCTCTATTTATGAGAGGGAGGGCAGCTTGGGAGAAGGGAGTTTGAATACTTCCCCAACTCCCTCTCCTTGTTGGCTTGTGGTGGAGGGAAAGAAGGATTCTTTCCTTCCTCCACCAGGACACATTGTCCTAGTTTGACTTTTGAAACTTGCCTTTTGACTTTCAATTTGGAGCTTGATTTCTTTTTTGCTAATGCCCAACCAAGTGACCTAGGACATGATCCAATCATTCCACTTATCCATGACACATTCATGTTCCCTTCCCCTCCCGGTCCGGTGAACCTTCTAGACCCTTCTAGAACCTCTCCGATGAAATCATCTGAATCATTCCCGAACTCCGGAATTGGACTTTCCTTATATGAATCTTATTCTCTGGACCATTACGGATCTCCTCATGATATCCCAGATCCCATCTGAGATTCTGAACAACATTTGGTCTCCCTACTTACATTCCATATCTACTAAACAACATTGAATCCTTAAGTGTGTCTCCCTACGGTTCGTGAATTACGCGGACATGACCGAGACACTTCTCCGATCAATAACCAATAGAGTAATCTGGAAATTCATATGGCTCCCACATATTTCTACGATTACTTTGCGATCGAATGAACCACTTACATACGATACCAATTTCCCTTTGTCTCGCGATAGTTTACTTATCCGAGGTTTGATCGTCGGTATCTCTCCATACCTAGTTTAACCTCGTTACCGATAAGTACTCTTTTCTTGTTCCTGTGATATGTGATCCCTTGTGAGACAGTCACATGCTTGCAAGCTAATTGGATGACATTCCACCGAGAGGGCCCAGAGTATATCTATTTGTCATATGGATGGACAAATCCCACTCTTGATCCATGTGCCTCAAAACATACTTTCCGAACACTCAATGCCACCTTTATAGCCACCCAGTTATGGTGTGGTGTTCGATGTCATCAAAGCATACATCCGGTGATGGTGATTAGCATGATCTCATTGTCGAAGGATTTAGGTTACTATGTATCTGAAAGCTTATAGCAACTGAACTATATTAAATGACTTGATCTTTATGCTACGCTTAACTATAGGAGTATGTCCATCACACCATTCTCCTAATGATATGATCTTGTTGTTAATAACATCTCAATGTTCATGATCAGGAAACCATGATCATATATTAACCAACAAGCTAGTTTAACAAGAGGCTTTACTAGGGACTCTTTTATGTTTACAAATCACACAAGTATTAATGTTTCCGGTTAATACAATTATACCATGCTATGTAAACATTTATCATAAGCATGAAGATATGATAATAACCTATTTATTATTGCCTCTTGGGCATATCTCCAACAATCTCCCACTTGCACTAGAGACAATAATCTAGGTTCAAATATTTGTGTATTCAACACCTATGGCTTTCCGGTGTTGCATGTACACGATTGCTAGTGGTCAACTGATCTTCGGATCCGACACTTATAGGTCCGTGTGTAATTGCATGTCTTTGCGTCTCCACGCATCACTCATTCTCTAATGAGATGGCTCTATATAACTTTGGTCCTTTGGTGAGACCTTTAGTTCCTTGGGGTTAAAACATGTTGACAATATTGTCGTAGAATATATCTTCATAGTATTATCCCGCTGTGAACTACACCTAGTTTGATAACAAACTACTTGACACAAATGCCCTCTTTTGCTTCTATAATAGCAGTCATATACTTCGCCTTTTGTTGTAGTATCTGTCACAATGTCTTAACTTTGGAACTCATCCAAATCCATTATGGAACTTACTTTCCATCATATTGTGCCACCCTTAGTTTATATTGAGATAAACTTAATTTGTACTTTTTGACAAAACAAGTATCAATATAGTACCTTTTAAAATGAACTAATCATCTATCTGTCACTTCTACAAAATAATATATTCTTAGTTCTTCCAAAAGATCATAAGAATATCCTTACTATCGTCCAATGATCATCTTATGAATCATGCTGGTATATGCTCATAACATTTAGAGCATAGGACATATCTAGATTTGTACATATCACAATATGATTGAAAAATACCTTTTGTGATTTTATTCATCAAGTATCAATCAATACTTGAATCTTTGTTTTACTTACCAAGTGTCGATACACTTGAATTCGATTTAATCCTTTCTGTGTGGCAAGAAACTTTCTTGTCATTTTCATATTGAACTCATTCAATATCTCATCAATGTACATTTGGCACAACCATATTAACGTCTCAATCTATCTATATAGATATTGATGCCAAATATTCGGGTTTTGCCTAAGCCTTTCATAGAGATGAAATTTTAACATGTGTTAATAAAAGATACATCATTTCCAATCAACAATATTTCTTCCACATAATGTATTAGAAATATGTCTTAGCGCCCCCACTTAATTTCTTTCAAATGCAAGCATCTTCATCGTCTCTGACGAATTTAAACTGTTTTAACAATTTCATCATGGTGAAGATTCCAATTCCGCGATGCTCACTTCAACCATTGAAGTTTGCATATGCTTTTAGCATCATTTGAATTAACAAAACCCTTTGGACCGTGTTATGCACACGTCCTAGGTAACAATTCTATTAGAAGAACTTTGTTTTGTTTATTCAACTATCATATACCAATATATGTAGTGGTTGCTACATTGATCCATCTAGACTAAATATCGCTATGAAAGATCAAATCTTGCCATAGTTAATCATTGAACATTGTCGTGAACTCTTTCCCAACATGTCGACTATTTCATAGATGTGAAACATCCATATCTATTTCTTTATAGATCCAAAAACGACAGTAAGGTCTTACACCTTTCCAAAGGGTCTTTCAAGTTCAAAGCTTGATTTCTCGTGTATGGAGCTATCATGGATTTTATGGCTTTAAGCCATTTGACGAAGAGTGATCGTTATAAATTTTGACATGATCTTTATGAATTAGTGTGTTTTGGGGAAAATAATTTGAATTCAAATTTGGAATTTGAACTTACATTTAAAAGTTAGGATTTGGTATTTTGGAATGAATTCCAAAATGATTTAGTAATATTATTTGTTTTAATAAAGAGATAATAGATAGTAATAAGAATTCAATATAAAGAAATTCAAATGAGAAATGAATCTTTATTCCATAAACATTTTACAATAATGAATTCATTAAGTCAATAAGGGCTCATTATAGTAAAGAAATTACAAGAAGGGAAACTCAAATATGAATAAACTATTTGAAAGGGCATGTATGCCCCATGTGTGGTTTTGGTAATTAATGAAAATCTCTATGGACTAATGTGTAAATTGAGTTTCACTTGTAGGCTTGTCCATTGGCATCACTTGGGCCATGTGTTGGTCTCAAGGTTGGAAGATGAAGAAATGTCCAAGGGCTTTGTGCCCATTGGAATCATGAAGAAATAAGGAGCTTGAAGGTTGATCAAGACATGTGCAAAGAGTTGCATCAAGATGGATCAACCTCAAGTAGGGATGAAGAAGGGCGAGCTCAAGATGCGCCATCTCTAGAAGATCTCATGCTTGAAGCTTGCCATCCTCATGCTCATGGAATGATGAAGACAAGTTCAAAGAAGAGGTGTCCCCATGGAGTATGGGGGAGCATTTTGCAAGTCTTCATCTTCATCAAGCAAGAGCATCCAAGAAAGGTGTTCCCACTATAGAAGAACAAGACGGTCTACATCAAGTTCAAGTGGGATGCTCAAGGCAAAGGTATGTTCTTGATAGGGCTTCTCTTTTGTCGGTCTCGTATTGTTAGTTGGGAGACCGGGTTTAGGATAGATAGCCGTTCTATCAAGAGGGGCTCTCAAGCGGGTGTCTCGTTTGCATTGTTCGGAGAGAGCTCAAACATTTGCATTCATAACATCATATTTATTGGTTGTTATTTGGTTCTTGTCCATGAGAGTATCTAGAGATTGTGGTCATCATCATAACAAGCTCTAGTTCATCATCTAAGGATTTCACTTGCATATCTTATTGCGGTTTTTGATCTTGCGAGTTTTCCGGCTCCACACCTTGGGGGATACTTCACATATATATTCATAGTTTTTTCTCCCAAGGTGATACCCAATATTTCTAATTTTTGCTGGATTCTATTCGTCATTATCTTTCCAACAAAATTGGTTTCATCCCAATCGGAGTTTCCAAGCTCAACTTCTTGTGTTTTGGGTTTTGGAGGTTTTACCGGTTCATCGCTTCTAGAGAGGTCATATCTTTCTCAATTTGGTTTTATACTTCCATGCTGTACTATTATGTTTCTTTGCCTAATCTTGTAAAACTTTTCGTTCTCTTCAAAACAAGCCCAAGATCATCAAAAACGGAGTCCGGGATCAAAAGTTATTGAAGTTTTCGTGCAATATTGTCCTGTGTTTTGGCTTGAGCGGAAGTTCCGGCCCAAGTTCCGACCCAACCCAAGTTCCGGCCCAAGTTCCGACCCAAGTTCCGGCCAGGTTCAGTAACTTGTGTTTCTATTTGCCGGAAGTTCCGGTGGGAGGCCGGAAGTTCCGGTGAGGGCGCGAATCTGGCCCAGACAGTCAGTTTTTCCTTGTCCTATTTAAGGGGGGCTTCTTCCCCAATGGTTCTCTATCTTTTGAGCTCGTCTTTGCCCACCATTGTTGACCTATTTGAGATCTCTTACTCCCTCTCCCTCCTATGATTCTTACATATTTTTGAGGGAAAAGTGAGAGAAGATCTAGATCTACAATCCCATCAAGTCAAATCCCTTCTTTGTGAAGGAATCATTGGGATCTAGATCTTGGAGAATTTTGTGTTCTCCTCTTGTGTTCTTCCTCCCTTATTCCCCCAATAGCTTTTGTAGCTTTGTTGGAATTTGGGAGAGAAGGACTTGCCCTTGCATTTGGTGCATAGTTTTGAGTTCTACTCTTGTGTTCTTCCTTCCTTATTTCCCCAATAGCTTTTGTAGCTTTGTTGGAATTTGGGGGAGAAGGACTTGCCCTTGCATTTGGTGCATAGGTTTGAGTTCTCCTCGGAGATTCGGCGAGTTCAAGCTTGTGAGCTTGTTTCTCTTGGGTTCCTTGGAACCCTAGACGGTTGTGTGGTTGGATTGTTGACTTTTTGTGGTCTTGTTGACCTTTTGTGGTCTTGTAGCCTTTTGTGGCATTTTTGGCCTTTTGTGGCTTTGTTGTTGGGAGCCTCCAATTGAGTTGTGGAGTTAGCCCCAATCTTGTACGGGTTCGGTGACCGCCCTCAAGCGTCCCATAGTGGAGCAAGTGCCCGCCTTTTGTGGTGCGCACTTGGGAGAATAGGGTGAGCCTTTTGTGGCGTCGGTGAGTTGCGTGCTTCCGCATCCGGGGTGAGGCCTTGTGTGGCGTTGGGTGAGCATCGATCCACCATACCTCGAGGTGAGCCATTTGTGGCGTTCGGAGAGCATTGCGCCATCGCACCTCTCCAACGGAGACATAGCTTCTTTGGAAGTGAACTTCGGGAAACAAATCTTCGTTTCCGCGTCCATCGGTTATCTCTCAACCGAACCCTTTACTTATGCACTTTACATTGTGATAGCCATCGTGCTTGAAGTATTTATACCTTGCTATCACCTTGTTGCTTGTATTGCTTAGCATAGGTTGTTGGTGCACCTAGGTGAACTTAGTGGCTAGGTTTTGTGCTCAATAAATTAAACGTTAGTTTTATTCCGCATTTACTTGAGCCTAAACAGTAATATTTTTAAAAGCCTATTCACCCCCCCTCTAGGCGACTTCCTTTGTACTTTCAATTGGTATTAGAGCGAGGTCTCTCGCTTTTAGGCTTCACCGCCTCGAGAGTATAGATGTCTCCTAGGGGTTTAGTGCACTCTCACACATTTGATTTTCATGGCACACATTATGATGTTTGGCGTACTCGCATGCTTAGTCATTTTCGGGCCATTGACCCTATCATTGAGCGTATTCTAGATATGGGCTTGTCTCCTCCTAAGGATCCCCAAAATCTATCTTTGGAGGAGAAGACAAACTCTTATCTCGAAGCTCAAGCATCTAATGTGCTTGTTAATGTTGTGAGCTTTGTAGTTCTTTCCTCAATCATGCCTTTTCGGAATGCTCATGATATTTGGACCAAGCTTCAAGCAAAATATGATGTGTCCAAGCTTGATAAGGATGATTGTGTTCCATCCACCTCCGGCCACGATGATTTCTCATCCTCTTCCACTTCACCAACATATGAGTTATCTCAAGGTAATGATATGGTGAGTGGTGATAGAACTTGTAATGTAGATAGTGAGATTTCCATTCATGATCCTTTGTCTCTATCTCATTGCAATGGTGTATCTTTGGGCATGAACACTTGTAGGACCACATGTGTTTTACATCCTAGTGTTGATTGCCCTTGCATATCATGTATAAATTCCTTGAATATGTCTCATGATGATATGCTTGCTTTGCCTTGTTGCCATGATGAATGTGCTTCTATTTCCTCTAGTTCTTGTGTTGCTAACCATGTAGAGGAAAGTGAAGATTGTGTGGGCCAAGGCAAGGTTGTCATTGGAGCTTCATGTGTTCCCTCATCATCATCCTCTTCCAATGTTCACTTGTGCCTCATGGCTAAGGGTTCAAAGGTAACCTCTCCTTTGGACTCCAATATATCTCATGATGATGTGAATGTTGATCATATAGAAGTAGATGATGATGTTGTTTCCTTAAAAGAGAAGGGGGGGCTAGTCCTTCGTGCTCTTCATCCTAATAAAAATGCTTGCTCTACTTTCATTGAAATCTTGACTTGTGCTATTGAAAGTAGGCAACTAATATATGAGCATGAGGAGAAAATAGATAAAATAAGTAGTCTTGAGCGTGAGTATGCTAATGAAATTGCCAACCTAAATGAAGCTCTTGAAGAGGAACAAACCACTAAGGATTCTCTTGAGGAGGCCTTTGCTCTAGAGCTATCTAGAGTAAAGAAATCTCATGATAGAGAGTTTGAGGTGGCAAGTGCTCTTTAAATTAAAAATGATGAACTTGAAGTTGCCTATGCTAAACTCCTTGAGGATTTTGAGCACCTCAACAATGGATCTAGGGTCATCAAGGGTGAGCTCATCAAACTCACCGAGTCACATGAGCAACTTAAAGCTTCATATTCTAAAGAGCTTTCCAAGTTACACTCACCTCTTGCTTTTATTGATGATGCGTGTGCTACTAACTCTATTTCTTGTGAAGCATCTATCTTGAAGGAGAATGTTGAGCTAAAGGCTCAACTTGCTTTGCTAACTAGCAACTATGGGAAATTAGAAGAAAGTCATGTCAAGCTCTCAAGCTCGCATGAGGATCTTCTAGTCTCCCATGGTAGGCTAAGGTTAGCTCATGAGGCCATTGTGTCAAAGGTAACATCTAGTGGGCCTCATGTGGACATTAGCACTACATCTACTCCTAATGCTATATTGCCATGTGCTAGTCCTTGTAATTCATCCTCTCACAACCATGCTAAATCTTGTGATGAATTGCATCATTTGCCTTGTTGCTCTAACAATGAAGCTTCTACTTCCTCTAGTATTGTTGTTGATACTAACCATGTAGAGGAAGTCAAAGAGCTCAAGGCTCAAGTCACTTCTTTGAAGAATGACTTGAAAAGGTGTCATGAAGGGAAGACCACACTCAAGAAGATGTTGAGTGTGCGACGTCCCCCAAGTGAAAAGAGTGGGCTTGGATTCAACTCCAACACCAAGAGCAAGCCCACTAACTCGTTGAAGCACAAGGGGAACAAGAATAAGGGCCAAGGACAAGTGAAGAATCCGGCCAACATTGTGTGCTTCAAGTGCAAGGAAGAAGGGTATCATGTGAGGGATTGCCCATTGAAGAAGAAGCCTCTTAGTGGGAAGCAACGAGGGAAGCGGCCTCAAGCTCCTCCACAAGCTCAAGATGGGCCACTTCCCAAGAAGACTCAAGCTCTTCTTCATGGTGCAGCTCCTCCCAAGAAGAAAGATGGCAAGAGAAGAACTTGCTACATATGCCGTGAGAAGGGGCACCTTTCTTCCTCATGCACCATGGGTATCTCCTCATCTCATCCTATCTTGATTGATGATGCTTATTTTATTCGTAAGGATGAGATGGGCAATGTGTTTGCCAAATTTGTTGGTGCCCAAAGTGGTGTCAAGAGAAGAACCATTTGGGTGGCCAAACCTATTGTGACTAACTTCTTAGGACCCAACTTGGTTGGGGACCAACAAGCTAAAACTTGATCAATAGGTGTTTTTGGAGGGCATTGAAGACTTGACAACCTTATGAAGATTTGAGGGATCTTCATCTATTCCTTCTTATGAAAGTCAAGTTATTTGGGTTATCATGCATCTATTCTATATCCAATGTTCCTCCTTCCGGTAACTTGTGCTTAACTCCTTTACATTTATAGTTACTTGCTCCCTTGTGCATGTGTTGGTTTTGTACCTTGCATGTGTTTGTACATGTTGTGCTTCCCACTTACCTATATTGATCTATGATGTATATTTGTGTATGTTGGTTAGCACACCATGTATTTGCGTTTTGGTTTGGAGCCTTTATTGTTTCTAGTAGGTATCTTATTTGGCTCTTATGAGGGATTAATGGACTATTACGTTTTGGGGGAGTGTCATGCTTGGGCATTCCACAATCCTAAAATGTGTGTACATGAGGAAAACCACATAGTAGTTTTATTACATGTTTATCTACTCTCTATGTGGTATGTCTCTCTCATGAGAATCTTATATTCCATAATGTCCATTAATACCTCTATTTTGTTTTTCTTGCCTCTTGTTGTTATTTCTTGGTTTATCACATTATGGGGGAGTCATATGCTTTGTGCATATTACAAACCTAGAAAATGTGGACATTTGAGGTAGTGCCACTTAGATTTGATATTGAGAATTATCTAGTTCCTATGTGGCACATTTGCTCATACAAGTTCCAATTTACTTAAATGTTTTTATTGCTCATCTTTTGGATCTTGTTTGTGAGAGTGATTCTTGGTATGTGTTTCCTCATATTTGGATCTACATATCCTCATGGGAATCACTTGCTTCTATTTAATCCAATCACTAGTGATTGTGTGACTATTTGAAGCAATCAAGAATCTCTTTCGAAACATCAAGCTTAATTCCTATCTTGTTATATGCTTCTTTGTGTGAATATGATCTTGGATATCCTTGCAAACTACCTCGGGAAAGTTATCCCTATTACTTCTTGTCCTTGGACAATTAGTATTTAATATATGGTAGATTTTATTGATCATATTCACTTTTGCATTTTCTTATTTGTCTTTTCTTTGGTCAAGAAAATGTTTTTCTATTTGCTCCCAAGATTTCCTTGCCTCTTGTGGATCTTCTTATTTTATTTATTTCCCCTTGTGTTTTATTTAGTGTAGGTAGTAGTGATGATCTCATTTGTGGGCATTTTGCATTCAAAGGCAAAATTATATATAATGCTCTACTTATGGGGGAGCTCTCCTATATTATCTAGAACATTGTTTTATGCTTCTTGATTTGATCCTTTTTGCTTGGAAGCTCGATCCTTTTTCTGTTGGTACTTTGTGTGCCATCATGAAAAGTGTGAAGAATTTGTTTTGGTTATTATTTCCTTGCTCTCGTTGGAAGTTGGCTTTATCTCATTCCGTTTCTCTTGTTTTGCTCTTATAGGATGAGATAAATCCTTGAGTCTTGGTATTTTTGTTATCCTTTTTCTTTGTCTCTTTCGAGTTCATTTGTTGAACTTGTGTTCTTTCATGTGTTGATTTGGCTCTTCGATATAATTTGGACACCTTTTGTCGAGTCACACTTTTGTGTGTGTCTTATTGGTTTACTTGGTGTTTTTGTTCAAATTGTATCTCCTTTTGGTTCTTGAAAGTCTATGCATGCATATTTACTTCTTGTATATATTATGGCATGCTTGCTTTCTTTGATCCAATATATAGGGGAAACTCCATCAAATCCTAATGGGCTAAGATGTGCATGAAATTCAATTTCATATCAATATGCATATATTTGTGTGGGGGCTCTCCTATGTATTGTAGTTTCACTAACTACTTTGGACCCAATTTGTTTGGGGACCATAGTGTACTTAATTGTGTTTTAGGTACATTGGAGATATATATTGGGTGCTTGTATCTTGAACAAGGAAGAAGTGGCGTCTACATGTTAGTTGGATGCAAGCTAGGATGATCAACGAATTCATATCTTCATCATCCTACCAATTATATCTCGGTAACAAGTATCTATCTCTCATGCATACATATCTTGTTCCCAACCTTGTGTAGGTTGCTTGTTGGCATGAATTTGTGTTCTTCCATATGTAGGATTTCTTGTTTTGGCTTTGAAGAGTTCTCTCTATTGCAAATGTGTGTATGTTGAGATGAGTGCATATAATGGGGACTATACTAAATCATGCTCATGATTCACTAATCCCAAATATGTCAATCTAGCAACTTTGTTGCATATCGTTTCCTCAATATCTCCCATGTGCAATAGTGAGTATTTTTGCCAAGTTGATTTCTATCTTGTGATACTTGTTGCCTTTCTCCATATATTCCTTCTATCCTCTTCTTCCCTCGAGAATAGTTGGGTTGTATGGGGTATGTTGGTGTTTGAAGCTCATTGATGTACAATAAGATATATTTGAGCCCTTGGGCATGCTTTCAAGCAAAACATCTTATTGGTATATTCTATGACCTTTTTTGGGTCTTCATGTGCTTTCTTGAGTATATATCTTGTGTGTGCATGTTTCTTTGTGGTTATATGTCTTTGTGATATTTTCCACCTAAAAATTTATACACACAAGAGAAGATCAATATTTGGCTGTTTTTGCATTTCTTGGAAATCATCACTTACTTCATTTTGATTCTTCGGTGGTTTCCAAATTATTGTATTTTGTGTGCATTGTTAAATGGTTTTGGAGCAGTTAGGATTCCATGGTTGTGCATATTGTTTCCAAATACAATTACTATAATTGGTGCACAATTTTTGGGGAGCTTCTATAATTCATTTAATGATGCACATGTTCCTTCTTTCTCGTTTCTTGTGGTTTAAATGCTTATGGGGGAGCAAGGATTCCATATTTGTGCATATTGTATTCAATACAAGTATTCTAATCTTTGCACAAACTTTGGGGAGCTTCTCTATTTTTATTTAAACACTCTTTTGGTTGTTGTTCCCTTTTGACACCATTTGATGGTGTTTCAATTGTTTCTTTTGGATCTTTTGATTGCTCGCTTCATTTGTTGAAGCCCTTTTCTTTTCTTTCTTTTCTTTTTGCTTTCTTTGGGTCCTCAATATAGTTTTACTTCCTCCCTAGTTCTCATCATTTGACTTGTGCATATGCACACCTTTGGAGGAATTCTCACTATGTTGACCGTCTACAACTTTTCACCCATTTTGGCAATCGATGCCAATGGGGGAGATGTTTTGGAGGGTTTAAGGGAAGTTGGGCTTTGCTTTGAGTGTGTTCTTAAGCATTTGCCTCTCATGATCTTGCATCTTTGTGTTTGCTTTGCATGTTGAATATATAGAGGAAACTCAACCAACGGAAACGGTTGGCAATCTATGCAATGAAATTCAAGTTCATCACACATGCATAGATTGTGGGGCAGTTTGCTCTATATATTGTGGTTGTACCAACATCACATACTTGTGTAGTATTTGATGTTGGGGCAACCGCTTTCGTCGTTAATTGTCATATTTAAACCCTCGCTAAGGGATTGTCATCAATTACCAAAATGGGGGAGATTGAAAGGGCATGTATGCCCCCATGTGTGGTTTTGGTAATTAATGACAATCTCTATGGACTAATGTGTAAATTGAGTTTCACTTGTAGGCTTGTCCATTGGCATCACTTGGGCCATGTGTTGGTCTCAATGTCCAAGGGCTTTGTGCCCATTGGAATCATGAAGAAAGAAGGAGCTTCAAGGTTGATCAAGACATGTGCAAAGAGTTGCATCAAGATGGATCAACCTCAAGTAGGGATGAAGAAGGGCGAGCTCAAGATGCGCCATCTCTAGAAGATCTCATGCTTGAAGCTTGCCATCCTCATGCTCATGGAATGATGAAGACAAGTTCAAAGAAGAGGTGTCCCCATGGAGTATGGGGGAGCAATTTGCAAGTCTTCATCTTCATCAAGCAAGAGCATCCAAGAAATGTGTTCCCACTATAGAAGAACAAGACGGTCTATATCAAGTTCAAGTGGGATGCTCAAGGCAAATGTATGTTCTTGATAGGGCTTCTCTTTTGCCGGTCTCGTATTGTTAGTTGGGAGACCTGGTTTAGGATAGATAGCCGTTCTATCAAGAGGGGCTCTCAAGCGGGTGTCTCGTCTGCATTGTTCGGAGAGAGCTCAAACATTTGCATTCACAGCATCATCTTTCTTGGTCGTTATTTGGTTCTTGTCCATGAGAGTATCTAGAGATTGTGGTCATCATCATAACAAGCTCTAGTTCATCATCTAAGGATTTCACTTGCATATCTTATTGCGGTTTTTGATCTTGCGAGTTTTCCGGCTCCACACCTTGGGGGATACTTCACATATATATTCATATTTTTTTCTCCCAAGGTGATACCCAATATTTCTAATTTTTGTTGGATTCTATTCGTCATTATCTTTCCAACAAAATTGGTTTTATCCCAATCGGAGTTTCCAAGCTCAACTTCTTGTGTTTTGGGTTTTGGAGGTTTTACCGGTTCATCGCTTCTACAGAGGTCATATCTTTCTCAATTTGGTTTTATACTTCCATGCTGGACTATTATGTTTCTTTGCCTAATCTTGTAAAACTTTTCTTTCTCTTCAAAACGAGTCCAAGATCATCAAAAACGGAGTCCGGGATCAAAAGTTATTGAAGTTTTCGTGCAATATTGTCCTGTGTTTTTGCTTGAGCGGAAGTTCCGGCCCAAGTTCCGACCCAACCCAAGTTCTGGCCCAAGTTCCGACCCAAGTTCCGGCCAGGTTCAGTAACTTGTGTTTCTATTTGCCGGAAGTTTCGGTGGGAGGCCGAAAGTTTCGGTGGAGGCGCGAATCTGGCCCAAACGGTCAGTTTTTCCTTGTCCTATTTAAGGGGGGCTTCTTCCCCAATGGTTCTCTATCTTTTGAGCTCGTCTTTGCCCACCATTGTTGACCTATTTGAGCTCTCTTACTCCCTCTCCCTCCCATGATTCTTACATCTTTTTGAGGGAAAAGTGAGAGGAGATCTAGATCTACAATCCCACCAAGTCAAATCCCTTCTTTGTGAAGGAATCATTGGGATCTAGATCTTGGATAGTTTTGTGTTCTCCTCTTGTGTTCTTCCTCCCTTATTCCCCCAATAGCTTTTGTAGCTTTGTTGGAATTTGGGAGAGAAGGACTTGCCCTTGCATTTGGTGCATAGGTTTGAGTTCTACTCTTGTGTTCTTCCTCCCTTATTCCCCCAATAGCTTTTGTAGCTTTGTTCGAATTTGGGGGAGAAGGACTTGCCCTTGCATTTGGTGCATAGGTTTGAGTTCTCCTCGGAGATTCGGCGAGTTCAAGCTTGTGAGATTGTTTCTCTTGGGTTCCTTGGAACCCTAGACGGTTGTGTGGTTGGATTGTTGACCTTTTGTGGTCTTGTTGACCTTTTGTGGTCTTGTAGCCTTTTGTGGCATTGTTGGCCTTTTGTGGCTTTGTTGTTGGGAGCCTCCAATTGAGTTGTGGAGTTAGCCCCAATCTTGTACGGGTTCGGTGACCTCCCTCAAGCGTCCCATAGTGGAGCAAGTGCCCACCTTTTGTGGTGCGCACTTGGGAGAATAGGGTGAGCCTTTTGTGGCGTCGGTGAGTTGCGTGCTTCCGCATCCGGGGTGAGGCCTTGTGTGGCGTTGGGTGAGCATCGAGCCACCACACCTCGAGGTGAGCCATTTGTGGCGTTCGGAGAGCATTGCGCCATCGCACCTCTCCAACGGAGACGTAGCTTCTTTGGAAGTGAACTTCGGGAAACAAATCTTCGTCTCCGCGTCCATCGGTTATCTCTCAACCGAACCCTTTACTTATGCACTTTACATTGTGATAGCCATCGTGCTTGAAGTATTTATACCTTGCTATCACCTTGTTGCTTGTATTGCTTAGCATAGGTTGTTGGTGCACCTAGGTGAACTTAGTGGCTAGGTTTTGTGCTCAATAAATTAAACGTTAGTTTTATTCCGCATTTACTTGAGCCTAAACCGTAATATTTTTAAAAGCCTATTCACCCCCCTCTAGGCGACTTCCTTTGTACTTTCACTATTACAATATTCTTACAAAAGAATAAAATAAAGATTACAAAAGAATCTATCTATCTAGGTAATTCTATACTAAATCTTGAGTATCTAGATCTTGTACCTGCAAAATAGAAAACAAAAAAATCTTAATTGTTAGATTTACTCTCAGTGGAGAGCAGAGAAGTGCACTGCTCAAGGTTACATCATTGAGTAATTATTAAAGGGACAAGTTTCACCAATGTGAAAGTATCTGTTCTTTCATATACCATAAGCCACAAGTCCATATATCAACATCAAGTGAAGGGGCAGGTTTCACCAGGCGACTGAAATGTAAAAGGTTAAAAGGTGAAACACATCTTTGATCTGATCCACATAATGCACCAAACAACGAAGAAGCACAGTCATCTAACTGCATGGTGTGTTTGTAAACACAACATTAGCAGCCCACACAAGCAAAAGGAGAAGAGCTCAGCCGTAGCAAAGCTTCCAGCAGCTTACTCTCCTTCTCAAACATCAAACCAGGAACACACAAAGCTTATCAAATCCAAGAAAACCACCAGCCAAACCATACACTAGATCATCCAAGCATTCACCAAATGATGACATAAGGAGGGGGTGAACAGGTGGATAGCAAGATCAAGGCCAAGCTAATAGGAACCAGAAGTAGCAAGAGCAGCACCAGGAGGTGAAGAACAAGATCAGGCCAGCAACACAACCAGCAAGATCAAGTCACCAGATCAACCAGCAACAACACCAACAACTCAACTGTTGTGGTGAGTAGTATAATACCTTCACATGATATGTCTATCTAATTTAGACAAGAATTCATGTGTTGTCTTATATTAAATCTCTCAGAAATCAGCCAAGTGGGGTGAATCCATCATAGAGGATTTTTGAATACTAAAGTCATAGTCATAAGAAAACCATACAAGTAAAACCAGGATCTCAGACCAACATCATTGATCCTGGATATTAAGGCCAAATCCTATATTCCAATATGACCATAGCCAAGATTATGAATTCTGGGCACATCTCTTAAAATAGTAGCACCCTAGAATCCATAAATCTTATGTATCCATACAAAACCATGAGAACACCAATCATTTTATCAAACGGATTTCATAATAAGTAACTGGTATCACTACCAGAACATATCTATGAGGGACAGCAAGATAGGAACCTAGTTCCTAAGCCTTAGACCAACATCATAGACACTGATGTTTTTTTAAAAAGAAGCTTTCAACTTATCTTTGGCAGTAATCCAATCTTAAGCACTACTAGAATCAAGCCCAGTAGTATAACCTAGACTTGTGTGTCATTTTAAGATGGTGTCACTAGAACAGATTCTAAACCAAGCAGATTAAGTACCTAGCTTTCATAAATAAACTAACAAGCAACTAATCATCATTTTCCTGGAATCAATTACCAGGAATCATTTCCAAGTTTATGTATAAAGAGCATCACTGTAAGAAACTAATTAAACTCAATCTACATATGAATACATAAGCCAACATTATAGAAGCAGTGAGTAATCACTGACAAAGCTACTGTCAGTACCAGTGTATTGACAGTAGATAAATTCACCAATCCTCAATACCACCAGACAGATTTCAAAGTAATACTATCATATTAATCAAGCTCAACTACCAACTGGAGGCAAAGCTATAGAACCACTGGCATTAGATAATCAAAACTAGACAGTAATGCACTGAAGTGCAATTGATCACAATCCTCACTATGCACCACTACTAGTACAATTCATCATTTACAAATTAAACAGGGGGATGAACCCTAGAACCAGGGAGGAACCCTAGAACATGTGTGAACCCTAATCAAAGATACAAGGCAGAGTCACACAACCTAGCTCAGGAGGGGCAGAGGACGAACAACCACAAGGGGGAAACCAAATCAACTTACTGTAGGTCCTCGCTGTAGATTAGAAGAGGAAGCAGAGGGGCTGACGAGAACACGGCGGCACGGGGAGCACCCAAGAGACGTTACAACCCACACCAAGCCGAGGCGGCGACCACAGTAATGTCCGAAGACGAGCAGCACCACCACCGTAAGAACAACACTGTCATAGCACCACTGGAGGGAACGGCGAAGGAGTCACCGACACCACCCCAAACCCTAGGGTTTGGGACGGGGCTAGCCTGGCCACAGGAGGGCCCCAGGTCCAAATCAAATTGGACGAAACAATGGAACGTGATCAACATCTACACCATGCACCATGGCGGTAGCCAGGTCAAACCACAACGGCAGGAATCGTACGACGATGGTATCAGCGACCACGGGGTCGAGGAAGAGAAGGGGTGAGGTTGAGAGAAGGTGAGGCAATGGACTAGGCCGATAGGGCCAGTACCCCTTCGGGGCGACCCTTTGACCAGGCCAATTGGGCTAAAATAGGCCCCAAAAGCCTAATGGGTTGGCCTAAAACCCTAAAAGGAACTTTAATAATTAAATAAAATACCAAAATACCCCTAGAACTCAATAAATTATAGGAAATAACATATAAGTCTGAAAAATACAAATAAAATATTTTTAGACTCATAATAAACCAACCTATTTGATTAAATTAAGAAACCATTCTTAATAAATAAATTTTTAGTTAAGGATTTTATAATATATATATTCCTTATGGAATTTTATAAAATTGAAGAAAAAAGATAAAAAACAATAAAAAAACTTTTATTATATTTTGTTATTATAGTATTTTAGAAAAATACTAAATAAATATTTAGAGTTACCAAAATAAATTCTTTTTTATTTAAATGCTAATTCTTAAAAAGAGTTATTAAATAAATCAATATAAGAGTTTATATTAAATAAAAATTAGCCTTCAACTCTATAAATAATATATTACATTATAAAATAGTGAAAATAATATTTATAAAATATTAAAATTGTTCCTTAAGAAGGAAATTCTTGAGTTCCTAAGAATATTCCAGAAAACTAAAATATTGGGTAAAACTCATAAAGAAAATAAATAACAAATAATGCATTACATTACATTACTATGCATGTTCATTTTTGCTTCTTTAAATATTGTCCTTACCGGGCAATAATGATGTTTTGTAGACATAGAAGCTCAAGGTCCATTGCAGGCATCCAACTTCACTATCTTGCAATCACAAGGAAAGTTCATCACTTTCTCATGTCCTTTGAAGAGTCTTTACCAAAGTATTTATAAATTGTGTGTTATCATCTATGTTTCAAGGAAAGAAATATTATTTTCTCAAATAAATAAATTGATGATATCATCCTAAGTGATGATATAGTGGAGCAATAGAACTTAGGTTTCTATTGGCAACAATGATAATCACCTAGGAATTTAACAACCCATGACATCAGTGATTCTAGCGATGTATATCACGCGTTAACCATGAGATTTGGAATGGGACAGAGAAGTCAGTTGTTTCTTCTTCCTCTCGCATGTAGCCGGATGTGCATTTCGTGGCTGTATCCTGGTAGCGTGCATTAATTGGTAATTCGTAGAGGATATGCAGCATATGGGTGCGAACCCTCACCGTCCCAGATAGTTCTGGCATCTAACGGTCTGTACTAACCATTGCCGTAATTCAACGGGTGGGCATGGTGTACACCAAGGAGACATGCGGGGTCGCGAAGGGGGCAGTGATTGGCTTGGATCACCTACTGGGCCCCACATCATGGAATTGTGGACGGCAAAGTACGCCCGGTTGTGCAACAAGGAGTTGATCTCTCATGGGTAAAGTGACGCACCTCTGCAGAGTGTAAGAATTGTAACTTGTTACTCCTTGTTCCGGGAAGGAGCTACGAACGTGGGAGGAAAGGAACTCCTTGAAAGTTCTGGTAAATCTGTGAAGGATGATGGGCATAGTTTTTAACAATAAAATCAATCTTTGCAGAAAGATTTACGAAAACTACATAGTGCCAAGGACTTATAGTCCGAGGTGGTAGATAGAGCATCAAACTTCACACCCTGCATATAATGAACTTGCTTGGTAATGTTGTTACTCACACTTTCCTTTGATCCCTTGCTTAGACTCTAAGGATCCAGAAGATACTCCAATGTATGCAGCAGAATGTCAAGAAGATGTCTTTTATGAGGAGCCTGGCCTATCGGACGGTGTGGAAGGGGTGGACTACGAGATCAGATATGGTGTGGGCAGCAACGAGTCAGATTAGTTGCCTTAGTAGTAGTAACCAATTGAGCCGAGCAACATGAACACTATATAATAATAATTTGTTGAGCTCAATTTGGAGTTGAAGTTTTCACTTTAAAACTTCCGCTGAAACACTTTATATATTAGGTTTGTAATTTGGATCTTATGAAGTCTTGAACTTCTGGTATTGTAATAATGTGTGTATGTTTGTAATATGGACCCATAATGTTTCTGTTGTACCACTCTGAGGGATGTGATATTTATGGAACGATGTTCTGTGAATGTCATCTCAACGACTATAGTGTACTACACATGCAGTGGTATGCTGGGTCACCGTAGTTGGTATCAGAGTGAATTGCTTTGACCTTAGGTTGGAAACCTAGTAAAGGGTATTATATGTAGGAGTGTATAGCAAGGATAAAGGATTCTCTAAAAGGGTATAATGGGTATTCATATGAGAATATTCTGTTATAAATTTTAGTGCGATAATTCTTTGTTATGATGCAATATAATATTGATTACTAATAAGAATATTTTTTTATATAGAGTTATGGCACCAAAGTTTCCAAAACAAACTTTGGTAAGGAAAGAGGAGACTCGATGATTATCAATAATCATTCACTGATCAGCTTCGTCAACTCTTAACGATTTTTAGTTGTCCAACTAAGATCCTGTTGGAGATATGCCCTAGAGGCAATAATAAAAGTGGTTATTATTATATCTTTGTGTTTATGATAAATGTTTACATTCATGCTATAATAATATTAACCGAAAACATTAATACTTGTGTGATTTGTAAACAAAATTAGAGTCCTTGGTAAAGCCTCTTTATAATACTAGCTTGTTGGTTAATAGATGATCGTGGTTTCTCAATCATGAACATTGATATGTTACTAACAACAAGATCATATCATTAGGAGAATGGTATGATGGACATACTCCTATAGATAAGCGTAGCATAAAGATCAAGTCATTTCAATAGTTTGTTTGCTATAAGCTTTCTGATACATAGTAACCTAATTCCTTCGACCATGAGATCATGCTAATCACCATCACCGGAAGAATGCTTTGATGGCATCAAACACCACACTGTAACTGGGTGGCTATAAAGGTGGATTTGAGTGTTCAGAAAGTATGGGTTGAGGCACATGGATCAAGAGTGGGATTTGTCCATCCATATGACGGATAGATATACTCTGGGCCCTCTCGGTGGAATGTCATCCAATTAGCTTGCAAGCATGTGACTGGCTCACAAGGGATCACATATCATGGGAACGATAAAAGAGTACTTATCGGTAACGAGGTTGAACTAGGTATGCAGAGATACCGATGATCAAAACCTTGGATAAGTAAACTATCGTGAGACAAAGGGAAATTGGTATCGTATGTAAGTGGTTCATTCGATCGCAAAGTAATCATAGAAATATGTGGGAGCCATATGAATTTCTAGATTCCTCTATTGGTTATTGATCGGATAAGTGTCTCGGTCATGTCCGCATAATTCACGAACCATAGGGAGACACACTTAAGGATTCGATGTTGTTTAGTAGATATGGAATGTTAGTAGGGATACCGAATGTTGTTCGGAGTCTCGCATGGGATCCGGGATATCACGAGGAAATCCGGAATGGTCCGGAGAATAAGATTCACATAAGGAAAGTCCGATTCCGAAGTTCGGGAAAGATTCCGATGTTTTCATCGGAGAGGTTCTAGAAGGTTCACCGATCCGGAAGGAGAATGGTCCATGAATGTGTCATGGGTAAGTGGAATGATTGGATCATATCCTAGGTCACTTGGTATGGGCATTTGCAAGAGAGAATTAAAAGCTCTAAATTGAAAGTCAAATGGGAAGTTTGAAAAGTCAAACTGGAACAAAGGTTTCCTAGTGGGAGAAGAAACAAGTCCTTCTCTCAATCCAACTTGGTTTTGGGTTTGGATTCAAACCCACCCCTCCCAAGGCTGCCCCCCTCTCATAAATAGAGGGGGGCTACCCCAACACGACAAGCCCAAGCCCCTCTCCACCCGAGCCGCCGCCGACCCGCCGCGGCCTGTCGCCATCGCCCTTGCCGCCGCCGACACCTCCTCCTCCTCCCGGTCTTCTAAACCCTAGATCACCGGGAAACCCTAGATCCACCATAACTCGCACCGGCTTAGGCGAAGCCCTGCGAGATCTACCCTCTACTTCCGACACGACGCCGTCGTGCTGCCGGAATCACGAGGGGAGAACTACAACCTCCGCTGCCTGCTGGAACAAGGGAGAGGAAGGTCTTCATCGAGTACCGAACATGTGACCGACTGCGGAAGCGCCGGAAGGATCGTCTACGTGATCTTGAGATTGGCAAGTGTACGACTGCATCACCCACGAGAATCGACTCTCGTTAACCGCTTTGGAATCTTCGAGGGTGAGTGCTTCTATCGACTCGTTGCTACAATCTAGTAGATAGATCTTGGCTTGTTTGTGTGCATACGGCAGAAATTTTTGTTTTCCATGCTACGAACCCCTACAGATCCCAGTGAATACCATAACCTATTATGATGGTCGAATGTTATCCAAGTATCATGTGAGTATCCAGCTTCCAGAAGAGCTTGGATTATATCATGATCTACCTATAGGTGAAGGTAAGAGTCATTTAGCGGCATACCATGTTGCTGATGTGGAGGTGATAACCAATATCCGGGAGCATAAAGCCAAGGAGTTAGAAGGGAGCACATTTTCTGTGATTCCTCATGATTCTATAGACTCGGAGCCAGTACCAGATCATCTTACCTTGGTAAAGAAGCATCCTAAGTTAGCTTCCAAGTTTATGGATCGTTATCGAACACTTGTTGCATGTTTTTATAAGACACATCAAGTTATAGTTGAAGATAAAAATGATATGTTAGAGGATCTAACTGATCTAGAAAGAAGGAAACAGTTAGCATTCCAGTTGGAGAAAGAAGCAAGGGGTTGTATAAAACCAGTCTTTAAGGATATACCTATAGATCCCGAATCTTTAACACCATATCCTTATTTACTTAGACCAGAACCTACCTATGATCTTACTTTAGATATGAGGTATCCTGTACCATAGGTTTCTGGGGAAGGATCTGATTCAGAATTTCCTATTGAGAATTCTGATGGATGGAGGATGGGATCATCTGAGGGATCCCGTAGGAATCAAATGTCAGTGGATGGGTCTGACAGAGATGTTGGACAATCCAGCTGGATGGGTACGAGAATCAATCCTAAATATAGTAGCAGAAATACCATATTTGTAGGAAGTCAGGATGAGGAAGAAGATCCTGAGGAGAGAGTGATTGAATCATCAACACCTTCTCAAAACCTAGGGAATGTACATTATCCAGTGTTTAATTATCTTGCCCAACAGAGCACCTGGGGAGCAGCAGAATCTGTGTATTATGTTGATAACTCTAGGAATGAAGCTCAGGACATGCAAGTGAGTGATAATGTTGAAAAGGTTTATGAAGACTTTTTAGCTAAGCTGGATGGAGTCAATGCACTCAGGCTGAGTAATGACTCAAGTCCTGATACTTCAAATACTGAGTAAGTTCCTTCTGGAAGGCCATTTGTTCCACAAACTGTGCGACGGACGTCACGTCATCATGATTGGACTTCAGGCATGTATGATAAGCGTCGCGGATACTAGAAGTATAGGTTACTTATTAGGAAGTAACTGGTATTGCGTATTGTAATCCGAGAAAAAGATGTAGTTAAATAAGAGAGATAGTGTTTCTAATTTGTTATGGTACCTATATGATACAGGTATGTAATGACTTTGTATTTACTAAATGGTTCGTAATGTATAATATGTGAAATGCAAATTTAAATCTTATTTGGGTTTTGACTTCCATTGTGTGACTAGTTATGTGCGTAAAGTTGAGCTTAGAACACATGTGCATGATGTAGTTATGAGTATTCGCTTTTTGTTGCAGGACTAGGGGGTCATGGAATCGGGTGTAGAAACCGAATCTGAATAGCAGAGCATGGAGCATGAGGCTAAGGAGAAGGCAGATGCAGATGCTGGAAATCGGGGAGCATTAACACCACCAATGAGGCCATTAATGGAGCAGAACTTTATGTAATGCATGCAAATGATGCAAGAACACCAAAACAAATTCATGGAAGAGTTAATGGGACGAGCTAGAAATCAGAGAGCACCAGAGGGAGGAGGAGTGAGTCTTTCCGACTTCCAGAATGCAAGGCCATTACCTTTTGCATTAGCCCCAGAACCAATGGATGTAGAAGATTGGCTAGCAGATACTGAGAGAAAGTTGAAAACTATAGGTTGCAATGATGAGGAAAAGCTGAGGTATGCAACTCATCTTTTGACTGGACCTGCAACATCATGGTGGGAAAATCAGTTAGCCATGTAACTGCCAGGAAGAGAGTATACTTGGGAAGAGTTCAAGAAGAGGATCCGTGAGTATCATGTTCCTGAAAGTGTAATGGAGTTGAAGCGTAGGGAGTTTTAGGAGCTTCAGCACGGTTATACTAGTGTCATGAAGTACATCCGGGAGTTTAGCCAACTGTCTCGTAATGCCGAGGATAAAGTGAGCACTGAAGAGAAGAGGAAGAAGCATTTTATACGAGGGTTAAACCCATTCGTGAAGATGCAGTTGAGGTTGGCCAATTTTTAGCAGATACTAGATGCAGCCATCACTTTTGAAGATGACTATAAGAATGTCCAAGAGGACCGGAGGAAGAGAGCCAAGAAAGAGACGAAGAGTATTCAAGCGAGTAAACCTAAACCCAATCTGGAGTTCAAACCCAGGAACAAAGCTTACAATAACAACAACAACAAGAGCAACAGTGGAAATCAGTCTAATCCCCGAAGAAATGTTATTTGCAATAATTGTGGAGTTTCAGGGCATTTCCAGAGAGAATGCAAAAAGCCAGTAGTTATCTGTTATGGATGTGGGCAAAAAGGTCATATCAAGCCTGATTGTCCGAATAAACCATTGGGTGGTTGGCCTACTAAGGGTGGAGGACAATATGGTGGAGGTAATGGACAGCCCAATCGAGGAGGAAATTATGTTAAGAACAATAATGGCAAGAGGAACAGACCTACCGGGAAGCTAAATTGTGCAACCTTGGAGGAGCTGGATAACTCCGAGCATGCAGGGATAGGTACGCTCAATATCCTTACCAATCCTGGAAAAGTTCCTTTTGAAACCGGTGCAACTACTTCATTCATTTTCGAAGAATTCTGTGATAAATTCGGGATTAGAAGGGCAGCGTTAGAAAACCCTATGACCGTGGTGACAGCAGGGGGAAATGTAGTTGTACGCCACATTAAACAAGATCAGGTTATCTCGGTCTATGGTTGTACATACTTTGTGGACCTTTATGTGATTCCTTTGAAGGGAATTGTAGTAGTGCTGGGTATGGACTGGATGACTGAACATGGGGCTCAGATTAATTGTGAGGATAAAACTATCTCAATCAAGACTCCAAGTGGAGCAAGGATAGTTTATCAAGCAGATAAGCACAGTCATATCATGGTAGATCTTCAGTTGAACTCAATGAAGGAGGTCAAGTTGGAGAATATTCCTATAGTAAAGGAGTTTCAGGATGTTTTCCCAGCAGAATTACCAGGAATGACACCAGATCGGGAAATAGAGTTCACTATTGATCTAATTCCGGGTACAACACCAATAGCTCAAGCACCATACAGGATGGGTCCGAAGGAATTAAAAGAACTTAAAGAGCAAATTGATGAGTTAGCTAGGAAGGGATTCATTCAACAAAGTGCATCTCCATGGGGAACTCCGGTGATCTTTGCAGATAAAAGAGATGGAGGAAGAAGAATGTGTGGGGACTATAGAAATATCAACAATGTTACCATCAAGAATAAGTATCCATTGCCAAGAATTCAAGATCTGTTTGATCAAGTTAAGGGAGTTGGAGTATTTTCCAAGATTGATCTAAGATCAGGATACCACCAGATAAAAAATCAAACCGGAAGATGTTCCAAAGATAACATTTGTCTCAAGGTATGGACACCATGAGTATCTTGTCGTACCATTTGGTTTGACCAATGCACTAGCAATATTCATGAATCTGATGAACAAAATCTTCATGCCATACTTGGACAAGTTTGTCATAGTGTTTATTGATGATATTTTGATATATTCAAAGGATAAGGAAGAGCATGCTGAGCAACTAAGAATAGCACTACAGATCCTAAGAGAACATAAGTTTTATGCTAAGTTCAACAAGTGTGAATTTTGGCTAGATGAGGTAGAATTCCTTGGTCATGCGATCATTAAGGATAGGATTGCTGTAAATCCATCCAAAGTTCAACCAGTATTAGAGTGGACTGCACCAACCAACGTGAAGCAAATTCGAGGTTTCTTAGGTATGGCTGGTTATTATCGGAGGTTCATTGAAGGTTTCTACAAGATAGCTAGACCAATGACCAAATTGCTAAGAAAGAATACACCATTCATCTGGTATGAGAAGTGTGAAGCGAGTTTTCAGGAGTTGAAGACTAGATTAACTACCGCTCCAATTTTAGCAGTTCCTGAAACAGGAAAGGATTATACAGTATATTGTGATGCATCTAAAGAAGGTTTGGGGTGTGTGTTAATGCAAGATATTAAAGTAATTGCTTGCGGATCAAGACAAATAAAACCACATGAAGTCAATTATCTAACTCATGATTTGGAAGTAGCAGCATTAGTCTTTGGTTTGAAAGGATGGTGGCATTTTTTTATGGAGCAAGGTGTGAGTTATACACTGACCACAAAAGTCTCAAATATTTCTTCACTCAAAAGGAATTGAATACGAGACATAAGTGTTGGTTAGAGCTAATCAAAGGTTATGATCTGACAGTCAATTATACCCCTAGAAAAGGAAATGTTGTAGCAGATGCTTTAAGTCGAAAGAGCATAGATATTCAGCCTAGCAATCGAGAACTACCAAGAGATACATATGGATTTGGAAAGGTTGGAACTTCAATTCATAAGAACAAATATTCTTGGAGGACTAGCTACCATGCAGATAGTTGCAGAACAGAATAGTGATCTCAGGCATGAAATTTTTAGACATCAAGCTGAAGATCCTTTTATTTCTAAAGAAATTCGGAGGATATCTCAAGGTCAAGCATCAGTTTTTCTCTTAGGAGATTTTGGATCTCTATGGTTCCAAGATCGTCTTTGTGTTCCAGATGTGTCAGAAATTCCTGAAGTGATACTTCGAGAGGCACATGAGACACCATATTCCATTCATCCAGGAAGTACCAAGATGTACATGGATTTGAAAGAATTATTCTGGTGGAATAACATGAAAAAAGAGATATTGCAAAATATGTGTCGGAATGCCATACTTGCCAAAGGGTAAAAGCTGAACATCAAGGTCCAGCAGGACCATTACAACCCTTGGAAATTCCCGAGTGTAAATGGGAGGAAATCAGTATGGATTTCATCACAGGATTACCCATGACACCAAAATGGAAAGATATGATATGGGTGATTGTTGATAGACTCACTAAAAGTGCACATTTTATTCCGGTAAATCAGAAAGATAATGCCGAGAAGTTAGTAGAAGTTTATGTCAAGGAGATAGTAAGTAAGCACGGAGTGCCCAAGAAGATCATAACTGATAGAGGATCTGTATTTACTTCAGCATTTTGGAAACAATTACATGAAGCACTTGGTTCAAAGTTAGATTTCAGCATAGCTTATCATCCAAAAACTGGGGGTCAAACTGAAAGAACCAATCAAATATTGGAAGACATGCTTAGGGCTTGTGCATTATATTTTGGAGGTTCGTGGGAAGATCATCTACCATTGGCAGAACTTTCCTACAACAACAGCTATCAGAGTAGTCTGAAGGCAGCTCCATATCAAGTAGTCTATGGAAGAAAACATAGATCACCAATATGTTGGTATGAGCCTGGTAGTAGCAAAGAATTTGCACCAGACTATATCAAGGAAAAGCAAGATATCATCGATGTAATCAAGGATAGATTGAAAATAGCTCAAAGTAGACAGAAAAGTTATGCTGATCTAAGTAGAAGATCATGGCATCCTGAAGTAGGAGACATGGTATATCTCAAAGTAAGCCCAATGAAAGGAGTTAAGAGATTCGGAGTTAAAGGACAATTGAGTCCCAGATATATAGGACCATTCAAAGTACTGAGTCAGAACAGGACTATTGCTTATGATTTAGAGTTACCACCAAGATTGGCTCAAGTTCACAATGTTTTCCATGTGTCACAACTCCGGAAATGTCTTAAGGTTCCTGATTATGCAATCACACATCAAGAGGTGGAATTACAAGCACACTTGTATGTTGAGAAACCCTGTAAAATTCTGGAAGATAACTGGAAAAGGTTGAGAAATAGGGCAATCAAGTACTGCAAAGTACAGTGGGAGCATCACCCCGAGAGAGAAGCCACCTGGGAAAAAGAGGATGACTTAAGAGAAGCCTATCCAGAACTATTTAGGTACACTTCAGCAAACTTCGGGACGAAGTTTAATTTAAGGGGGAAGTCTGTAACATCCCAGCTTTTAGGAACCAACAAAGGGTAGATTTAGGAATTTATGCATATGCATGCATTCATCTGTAAAATGCGGGTAAACTTTTTGCCAAATAAAAACTTAAAGTGATCAGAGTTTCTTTCACTCTCTAGGTATAGGTATAGCTCTAGAGAGTGATTGTTATAAATTTTGACATGATCTTTATGAATTAGCGTGTTTTGGGGAAAAGAATTTGAATTCAAATTAGGGATTTGAACTTATATTTAAAAGTGAGGATTTGGTATTTTGGAATGAATTCCAAAATGATTAAGTAATATTATTTGTTTTAATAAAGACATAATATATAGTAATAAGAATTCAATATAAAGAAATTCAAATAAGAAATGAATCTTTATTCCATAAAATTTTTACAATAATGAATTCATTAAGTCAATAAGGGTTCATTACAATAAAGAAATTACAAGAAGGGAAACTCAAATATGAATAAACTATTACAATATTCCTACAACAGAATAAAATAAAGATTACAAAAAGAATCTATCTATCTAGGTAATTCTATACTAATTCTTGAGTATCCAGATCTTGTACCTCCAAAATACAAAACAAACAAAATCAAAATAAAAGCTTAATTGTTAGATTTACTCTCAGTGGAGAGCGGTGAAGTGCACTGCTCAAGGTTACATCATTGAGTAATTATTAAAGGGGCAAATTTCACCAATGTGAAAGTATCTGTTCTTTCATATCAAATAAGCCACAAGTACATATATCAACATCAAGTAAAGGGGCAGGTTTCACCAGGCGAGTGAAATGTAAAAGGTTAAAAGGTGAAACACATCTTTGATCTGATCCACACAATGCACCAAACAGCCAGGCAGCACAGTCATCTAACTGCATGGCGTGTGCTGTCAACACAGTAGCAGCAGCCCACATAAGCAAAAGGAGAAGAGCTCAGCTGTAGCAAAGCTTCCAGCAGCTTACTCTCCTTCTGAATCATCAAACCAGGAACACACCAAGCTTATCAAAGCCAAGCAAACCACGAGCCAAACCATACACCAGATCATCCAAGCATTCACCAGATGATGACATAAGGAGGGGGTGTTACAGGTGGATAGCAAGATCAAGGCCAAGCTTACAGGAACCAGACGTAGTAGGAGCAGCACCAGGAGGTGAAGGACAAGATCAGGCCAGCAAAACAACCAACAAGATCAAGTCACCAGATCAACCAACAACAACACCAACAACTCAACTATTGTGGTGAGTAGTATAAAACCTTCACATGATCTGTCTATCTAATTTAGATAAGAATTCATGTGTTATCTTATATTAAATCTCTCAGAAATCACCCAAATGGGGTGAATCCATCATAGAGGATTTTTGAATACTAAAGTCATAGTCATAAGAAAACCATACAAGTAAAACCAGGATCTCAGACCAACATCATTGATCCTAGATATTAAGGCCAAATCCAATATTCCAATATGAACATATCCAAGATTATGAATTCTGGGCACATCTCTTAAAAGAGTAGCACCCAAGAATCCATAAATCTTATGGATCCATACAAAACCATGAGCACACCAATCATTTTATCAAAGGGATTTCATAATAAGTAGCTGGTATCACTACTAGAACATATCTATGAGGGACGGCAAGATAGGAACCTAGTTCCTAAGCCTTAGACCAACATCATAGGTACTGATGTTTAAAAAAAAGAAGCTTTCAACTTATCTTTTGCAGTAATCCAATCTTAAGCACCAATAGAATCAAGACCAGTAGTAGAACCTAGACTTGTGTGTCATTTTAAGATGGTGTCACAAGAACAGATTCTAAACCAAGCAGATTAAGTACCTAGCTTTCATAAATAAACTGACAAGTAACTAATCATCATTTTCCTGGAATCAATTACCAGGAATCATTTCCAAGTTTATGTATACAGAGCATCACTGTAAGAAACTGATTAAACTCAATCTGCATATGAATACATAAGCCAACATTATAGATGTAGTGAGTACTCACTAACATAGCTACTGTCAGTACCAGTGTATTGACAGTAAATAAATTCACCAATCCTCAATACCACCAGACAGATTTCACATTAATACTATTACCTATTTTATTATAATGAGATAACTATTCTATTAATTCTTTAAAATTATTTCCTAAGTAAGAAATAATCACATTTCTTTATAAAAAATACTAAATCCTTTAAGTTTAATTACTAAGTTTAAATCCATAATTATGATTCATAATAAAACTTAAATGTAAATTATTAACTTTATAATATTCTTTTGAAACCTTTAATCAAATTTAAACTCACAACCTTTAAGATAACCTTATGATATTAATCAAGCTCAACTACCAACTGGAGGCAACACTATAGAACCACTGGCATGAGATAATCAAAACCAGACAGTAATGCACTAAAGTGCAATTGATCACAATCCTCACTATGCACCACTACTAGTCCAATTCATCATTTACAAATTAAACAGGGGGATGAACCCTAGAACCAGGGAGGAACCCTAGAACAGGTATGAACCCTAATCAGAGATACAAGGCAGAGTCACACAACCTAGCTCAGAAGGGGCAGAGGACGAACAACCACAAGGGGAAACCAAATCAACTCACCGTAGGTCCTCGCTGTATAATATAAGAGGAAGCAGATGGGCCAACGAGCACACGGCAACACGGGAGCACCCAAGGGGTGCTGCAACCCGCACCAAGCCGAGGCGGCGGCCACAACAACATCTGAAGATGATCAGCACCACCACCACAACCACAACACCGCCATTGCACCACTGGGGGCAGCGGCGAAGGCGTCACCGGCACCATCCCAAACCCTAGGGTTCAGGACGGGGCTAGCCTGGCCATAGGAGGGCCCCAGGTCCAAATCGAATTGGACCAAACAATGGATCTTGATCAACATCTACACCATTCACCATGGCGGTAGCCAAGACAGACCACGGCGAAGGGAATCGCACGTCGGTGGTATCAGCGACCACGAGGTCGAGGAAGAGAAGGGGTGAGGTCGAGAGAAGGTGAGGCAGTGGACTGGGCCGATAGAGCAAGTAGCCCTTTGCGGAGACCCTTTGACCAGGCCAATTGGGCCAAAATAGGCCCAAAAAGCCCAATGAGTTGGCCCAAAACCCTAAAAGGAAATTTAATAATTAAATAAAATACCAAAATACCCCTAGAACTCAATAAATTATAGGAAATAAAATATAAGCCTGAAAAATACAAATAAAATATTTTTAGACTCATAATAAACCAACCTATTTGATTAAATTAAGAAACCATTCTTAATAACTAAATTTTTAGTTAAGGATTTTATAATATATATATTCCTTATGGAATTTTATAAAATTCAAGAAAAAAGATAAAAATCAATAAAAAACTTTTATTATATTTTGTTATTATGGTATTTTAGAAAAATAATAAATAAATATTTAGAGTTACCAAAATAAATTATTTTTTATTTAAATGCTAATTCTTAAAAAGAGTTATTAAATAAATCAATATAAGAGTTTATATTAAATAAAAAATAGCCTTCAACTCTATAAATAATATATTACATTATAAAATAGTGAAAATAATATTTATAAAATATTAAAATTGTTCCTTAAGAAGGAAATTCTTAAGTTCCTAAGAATATTCTAGAAAACTAAAATATTGGGTAAAACTCATAAAGAAAATAAATAACAAATAACGCATTACATTACTATGCATGTTCATTTTTGCTTCTTTAAATATTGTCCTTACCGGGCAATAATGATGTTTTGTAGACATAGAAGCTCAAGGTCCAATGCAAGCATCCAACTTCACTACCTTGCAATCACAAGGCAAGTTCATCACTTGCTCATGTCCTTTGAACAGTCTTTACCAAAGTATTTATAAATTGTGTGTTATCATCTATGTTTCAAGGAAAGAAATATTCTCAAATAAATAAATTGATGATATCATCCTAAGTGATGATATAGTGTAGCAATAGAACTTAGGTTTCTATTGGCAACAATAATAATCACCTAGGAATTTAACAACCGATGACATTAGTGATTCTAGCGTCGTATATCACGCATTAACCATGAGATTTGGAATGGGACGGAGAAGTCAGCTGTATCTTCTTCGTCTTGCATGTAGCCGGATGTGCAGGTCGTGGCTGTTATCCTCGTAGCGTGCATTAATTGGTAATTCGTAGAGGATATGTAGCATATGGTGGGAACCATCAACGTCCCACGATAGTTCTGGCATATGGGTGGAAACCATTCAATGGGTGGGCATGGTGTACACCAAGGAGACATGCGGGGTCACGAAGGGGGCACTGATTGGATTGGATCACCTACCGGGCCCCACATCATGGAATTGTGGACGGGAAAGTACGCCCGGTTGTGCAACAAGGAGTTGATCTCTCATGGGTAAAGTGACGCACCTCTGCAGAGTGTAAGAATTGTAACTTGTTACTCCTTGTTCCGGGAAGGAGCTACGAACGCGGGAGGAAAGGAACTCCATGAAAGTTCTGGTAAATCTGTGAAGGATGATGGGCATAGTTTTTAACAATAAAATCAATCTTTGAAGAAAGATTTACGAAAATTGCATAGTGCCAAGGACTTATAGTCCGAGGTGGTAGATAGAGCATCAAACTTAACACCCTGCATATAATGAACTTGATGGGTAACGCTGTTTATCACCCTTTCCTTTGATACCCTACTTAGACTCTGAGGATCCAGAAGATACTCCAATGTATGCAGCAGAATGTCAAGAAGATGTCTTCTATGAGGAACCTGACCTGTCGGGCAGTGTGGAAGGGGTGGACTACGAGATCAGATATGGTGTGGGAGGCAACTATTCAGATTAGTTGCCTTAGTAGTAGTAACCAATTGAGCCAAGCAACATGAACAATATATAATAATAATTTGTTGAGCACAATTTGGAGTTGAAGTTGTCATTTTAAAACTTCTGCTGAAACACTTTATATTAGGTTTGTAATTTGAATCTTATGAAGTCTTGAACTTCTGGTATTGTAATAATAATAATGTGTGTATGTTTGTAATATGGACCCGCAATGTTTCTATTGTACCACTCTGAGGGATGTGATATTTACGGAACGGTGTTCTATGAATGTCATAGCAACGACTATAGTGTACTACACATGAAGTGGTATGCTGGGTCACCGCACGAGGCGCCGTTTATTTCGGTAGGATTCGACGCTTGTGCTGACGCGAGTTGCAGGGAACGAACGCTGTTTGAGCTTTGGCCACATGGTCACGTTTACAAAGTCAAGGAGGTAGGCCCACTGGTGGTTGCCAGGGCCAATAGGGACGCAAAAATGCCTACTCGCGGATCGCTATTGCAAAGGATGATCCTTATCGTCCATTCTCCCCAATCCAACGGTGCCTAAAAATTGTGACGCAGAATCAACCTGGCCCTGTGGGGAGGGGGGCTTCTAGAAGGCCCTAATATTGCACCTCCTTTGGGAAAACGACGGTTTTTCGGGTTCAGAAAATGGAAGGTCGAGATTTCTCGAAAGCACCACGAAATCTCTAGTTGGATAAGTCGCTTGCGATGCCGAGAGGGAGCTAGTTGCCGGGTTTGGGCTCAATCCATGGAGTGGTTCCATGTTTTGGGCAGCGAGGGGGGATCTAGGGTTGGAAGCCATGTTTACTCAGATTTGCCCTCTATGCTAGTCACGAATACTTAGAAAAGCCCTTACTATAGCTCACAAATAAACCAGCACGCCCTGATTGGTCAGATAGTTGTCACGTCGATCGTGCCAGCCAACCGTTGATCCTCATTGATCCAACGGCCACACGAAATTGTTATAGTAGCAACATCCCAGTACTATTACACACGACATGGTATTTACAACAATTACAATGCATGACGTGGCACTTAAATATGTAATAATAACAATACTAACAACAGAACATTACTCGTCGTCATCGTCAGTGGCGGCGGCGGTGTCGTTCGATGACTCGTCGGCAACTCCCCCCTCGTATATACGTGCCTTCTCCTCGTCGGATTCCTCATCCTCATCCTCGTAGTCCCATGGGTCGATGTCACTCTCCTCTGCTTCTGCCTTAAACTTCTCCATGAATGCCTCCTCGTTGCCCGAGTCAGATTCGTCCTCGTTGTTGGCTCCTCTATTCCTCTTGCCCTTCTTTATGGTGGTCTCACATGCTTTCCTCCAGCGCTCCCCCGTCTTAGCTGCTGCTAGGCGCTCCTCTATCTTTGCCGGTGCAACGTGCTTCTCGGGTGTGGCGGGTATGACAAGCTTCGATGTAGATGGATCCAGGCGTGGCTGGACACATCGTGGTGCCTCAGATGGGTGCCGGCGTGCATGAACGATGCCGCGATGAGCAGGTGACACAGGACGGCCAGCCACCGACAAGGATCTGCCACTGCCACGGCATGGTTCCATGCTGCGCGAGGAAGTTGTTCGGAAATGCGCGATGGAGGGTATGCAGAGTTGGGTGCCGATCCTGGGGCGCAAGGAGCATCTCATAGTCTAGTCACGTAAAATTGTGCTACATCATAAAATATCTATGTACTGGGAGTTTTGTCACGTAACAAACCACAAAATGCGCCGTGTGGCAGCGTCGGGAAGTGTCTAGTGCGTGTCTGTCGACATGGAGTTGATCGTTCCATCATGTTCTGTCCATGCAACAGTTGCACGCATCGTTACAACCCCTTGAGCACGCACGCATGCTGGACGTTCAGCCTGCAATTACTTCCTCCCTCGTAGTCCCACCCTTATCCACGAGAAACTAGGCGGTGCGCTGAAGCCCCCACCGAACCGTCCATCTCATTAAAGCAAGTCCAATCGAGTCCCATCATGTGGACTTTGGGTTTTTTTTCCCTGGTTCTGCCAGTCATGCTTCTTTGAGAAGGAAGTGACATAGGTCATCGATTAACAAATGAACGATGGATGTAGGTTGAGATACCACCGGAGTAAACTGTGGTCTTGTATAGGACTGTCCCATGGACTACACTCTTTGACCATTCTCCCCCGCACATCACTTTCTTCTTCCTCCTGCCCCCACCTTCCTCCATCTGCATTAGACATGGCTCCCCGAAGGAGAGGCAGAGGAAGATCGACCATGCGCGCGGAGAGAATGGAGAAAAATCTCCGCCTTGGACTTACTGCTCAACCAGCTGCTCAGTCCCCCCTCGCACAGAGACCCAATCTCTCCTAGCAATGGTGCTGAATGTTCCAGCAGGCTAGGGCTCCTGACACTCCCAGTACAATCTTCTTCTTCTCTATTTTCTTCTTCTATGTCTACTTCTTCTTCTTGATATTATGATGCTACATATTCTAGTGCGGCCGTAGACCCTGAAAGTAGCACGATGGCGGCGGCGACGCTGCATGTTGCAGCAGGCCAGGGCTCCTCCTGGTACAATCTTCTTCTTCTTCTATGTCTACTTCTTCTTATTATTATTATTTTTATTATTATTACTATGCTACATTATCCAGGGCAGTCGTGGACCCTGAAAGAAGCACGATGGTGGTGGCGGCGCTGCATGTTGCAGCAGGCCAAGGCTCCTCCCGGTACAGTCTTCTTCTTTTTCTATGTCTACATCTTCTTCTTCTTATTATTACTATGCTACATATTCATGGGTGGCCGTGGACCCTGAAAGTAGCACGATGGCGGCGGTGCTGCATGTTCCAGCAGGATAGGGCTCCTCCCGGTACAGTCTTATTCTTCATCTATGTCTACTTCTTATTCTTTTTCTTATTACTATGCTACATATTCCAGGGCGGTCATGGACCCTGAAAGCAGCATGATGGCGACGGCGGTGCTGCATGTTACAGCAGGCCAGGGCTCCTCCCGGTACTATGCTACATATTCCAGGGCAGCGGTGGACCCTGAAAGCAGCACGATAGCGGCAGCTGCTCTAAATGTTGCAGCAGGACAGGGCTCCTCCCAGTACAGTCTTCTTCTTTTTCTACTTCTTACTCTACTACATATTCAAGGATGGTCATATTACCTGAAACCAGCACGATGGTGGCGGAGCGCAGGACCCGTTTGTTGGAGATATGCCCTAGAGGCAATAATAAAAGCAGTTATTATTATATCTTTTTGTTTATGATAAATGTTTACATTCATGCTATAATAGTATTAACCGGAAACATTAATACTTGTGTGATTTGTAAACTAAATTAGAGTCCCTGGTAAAGCCTCTTTATAATACTAGCTTGTTGATTAATAGATGATCGTGGTTTCTCGATCATGAACATTGAGATGTTGTTAATA
The DNA here is from genome assembly GCA_916181665.1 of Avena sativa. Taxonomy (NCBI): domain Eukaryota; kingdom Viridiplantae; phylum Streptophyta; class Magnoliopsida; order Poales; family Poaceae; genus Avena; species Avena sativa. Next base: position 384,127,940 of record OV702297.1, on the reverse strand, counting down.
ACAAGATCATATCATTAGGAGAATGGTATGATGGACATACTCCTATAGATAAGTGTAGCACAAAGATCAAGTCATTTTAATAGTTTGTTTGCTATAAGCTTTCTGATACAAAGTAACCTGATTCCTTCGACCATGAGATCATGCTAATCACCATCACTGGAAGGATGCTTTGATGATATCAAACGCCGCACCATAACTGGGTGGCTATAAAGGTGGCATTGAGTGTTCGAAAGTATGGGTTGAGGCACATGGATCAAGAGTGGGATTTGTCCATCCATATGACGGATAGATATACTCTAGGCCCTCTCGGTGGAATGTTATCCAATTAGCTTGCAAGCATGTGACTGGCTCACAAGGTATCACATATCACGGGAACTAGAAAAGAGTAATCCGTAACGAGGTTGAACTAGGTATGCAGAGATACCGACGATCAAAACCTCGGATAAGTAAACTATCGTGAGAAAAATGGAAATTGGTATCATATGTAAGTGATTCATTCGATCGCAAAGTAATTGTAGAAATATGTGGGAGCCATATGAATTTCCAGATTCCTCTATTGGTTATTGATCGGAGAAGTGTCTCGGTCATGTCCGCGTAATTCACGAACCGTAGGGAGACACACTTAAGGATTCAATGTTGTTTAGTAGATATGGAATGTTAGTAGGGATACCGAGTCTCGGATGGGATCCGGGATATCACGAGGAGATCCGGAATGGTCCGGAGAATAAGATTCATATAAGGAAAGTCCTATTTCGGAGTTCAGGAAAGTTTTCGATGATTTCATCGGAGAGGTTCTAGAAGGATCTAGAAGGTTCACCAGTCCGGATGGAGAATAGTCCATGAATGTGTCATGGGTATGTGGAATGATTGGATCATGTCCAAGGTCACTTGGTGTTGGCATATGCAAGAGAGAAATAAAGCTCTAAATTGAAAGTCAAACGGGAAGTTTGAAAAGTCAAACTGGAACAATGGTTTCCTAGTGGGAGAAGAAACAAGTCCTTCTCTCAATCCAACTTGGGTTTGGGTTTGGATTCAAACCCACCCCTCCCAAGGCTGCCCCCCTCTCATAAATAGAAGGGGAGGGCTGACCCAACACAATACAAGCCCTATCCCCTCTCCACGAGCCGTCGCCGCCACCGACCCGCCGCCAACGCCGTCGCCGCTCGTCGCCGCCTAATCCACCATAACTCGCATCCGGCTTAGGCAAAGCCCTGCGGGATCTTCCCTCTACTTTCGACACCACGCTGTCGTGATGCTGGAATCACGAGGGGAGAAATACAACCTCCACTGCCTGCTGGAACAAGGGAGAGGAAGGTCTTCGTTGAGTACCGAACATGTGACCGACTGCGGAAGCGCTGCTGGAACGCAGCACCGGAAGGAACGTCTACGCGATCTTGAGATCAGCAAGTGTACGACTACATCACCCACGAGAATTTGCTCTCGTTAATCGCTTTGGAATCTTCGAGGGTGAGTACTTCTATCGACTCGTTGCTATAATCTAGTAGATAGATCTTGGTTTGTTTGTGTGCATGCGGTAGAAATTTTTTGTTTTCCATGCTACGAACCCCTACAGTGGTATTAGAGCCGTGTCTATATGTAGATCTGTTGCACAAGTAGAACACAATGGTCATTGTGGACGGTGGTGCTTTTATTATCAATTGCTTTTGTGTGTACTTTGCATCTTGCGGTATGATGGGATGAAGCGGCCCGGGCTAACCTTACATGACATCGTTCATGAGACTTGCTCCCCGCTTAACATGCAACTTGTATTGCATAAGTGGCTTTGCGGGTGTCGGTCTCTCCCATCATAGTATAGATTCAATTTACAACGGGCACTTGGTAGTTCAAGCATCAACATTGTGGTTCTTGTTCATAAGTTAGAACGACACTTATTGAAAGCCCCAAACCACGTAAAATATGCAAAGAAAATTAGAGGCGTCTAACTTTGTTTTGCAGGGGTGTGCTGTGATGTGATATGGCCATGATTGTGATTATATATGATGTATGCAATGTTCCTTATTGTAAGTTGGCAACCGACAGGAGCCATATGGTTGTCTTTTAAATTTCGTTAAGACCTACGTGTCTATTCAAAGTAGTTGTAATAGTTGAAGCTGGTGGACGACAACCATGAAACGGCACCATTGACCTTGACACCATACTAGTGATGATGGAGATCATGTTTGTGCTTGAAGATGGAGATCGGAAGCACAAGAAGAAAGGCCATATCATATCACATATTATGAATTGCATGTGATGTTAATCATTTATGCATCTTGTATTGCTTAGTTTGCGACGGTAGCATTATAAGATGATCCCTCAAGCACAAAAAATTCAAGTTTTAAAGTGTTCACCCTTAGTAAGCACCGTTGCTAAAGCTCGTTGTTTCGAAGCACCACGTGATGACCGGGTGTGTTAGATTCTGCAAGTGTATACAACGTGAGCAAGCCAGATTTTCTCATGCGGAAGCTAAGGTTTGACCTTGACGATCCTAGCATGTACAGACATGGTCTCGGAACACGGATCACCGAAAGGTAAAGCATGAGTCATATAGTAGATATGATGAACATGTTGATTGTTCGCCATTGAAGCTACATCAACTCTCATGATGATCGGTTTTGATGTGGTGGATTTGGTTTGTGTGATCACTAAAACAATGTGAGGGATATTGTTTTGAGTGGGAGTTCACCTATATTAATTTAACTATTAATTAGAACTCAATTTGTCATAAACTTAGTCTAAACTATTGCAAATATGTTGTAGATCAATGGCGGCCCCTACCATCAATTTTAATGCGTTCCTAGAGAAAGAAAAGTTGAAAAACAATGGAAGAAACTTCGCGGATTGGTTCCGCAATTTGAGGATTGTCCTCAATGCTGGTAATTTGACCTATGTGCTGGATGCACCGCTGGGTGACCCGCCTGCAGCTACTGCTACCGATGAGGTAAATATTGTTTTCCTCGCTCGGAAGAATAACTACTCCACAGTTCAGTGTGCTATCTTGTATGGTTTGGAATCGGAGCTTCAGAAAAGGTTTGAGAACCATGACCCACGCGGCAGTAGAGAGTTATGAGGCTTCTGAAAAGTTCTTTAACTACAAGATGGAAGAGGGCAGCTCCGTCAGTGAGCGTGTTCTTAAGATGTCTGGTCACGCAAGTAAACTCCAAAGCTTGGGTATAGTGATTCCTAATTCTTTGGGGATTCACCGTGTTCTCCAATCACTGCCACCAAGTTACAAGAACTTTGTGATGAACTACAATATGCAAAACATGGACAAGTCGTTTCCAGAATTCTTCTCCATGTTGAAATCTGCAGAAGTGGAGATCAAGAAAGAGCACCAAGTGTTGTTGGTCAATAAGACCACCAAATTCAAGAAGCAAGGCAAGTATAAGAAAAAAGGAAACTTCAAGAAGGGCGGTAAGAAAGTTACCGCGTCGGCGAAGAATACCAAGGCTAGGCCTAAGCCTGATACTGAGTGCTTTTACTGCAAGGGAGAAGGTCACTAGAAGAAGCATTGCCCAAAGTACTTGGCGGATTTGAAGAATGGCAACATCAAGAAGAAAGGTATATCCGATATACATGTTATTGATGTGTATCTCACTAGTACTCGTAGTAGTGCCTGGGTATTTGATACTGGTTCGGTTGATCATATTTGTAACTCGAAACAGGTACTGCGGAATAAACGGAAACTAGCAAAGAACGAGGTGACGATGCGCGTTGGAAATGGATCAAAGGTTGATGTGATCGCGGTCAGCATGCTACCTCTTCATCTACCATCGGGATTAGTTTTATACTTAAAAAATTGTTATTTGGTGCCTTATCTGGATCTTGTTTACTGCGAGACGGTTACTTGTTTAAGTCCGAGAATAATGGTTGTTCGATTTATATGAGTAATATGTTTTATGCACATGCACCTTTGATAGATGGTCTATTTTTATTAAATCTCGATTGTAGTAATACACACATTAATAACATTGAAGCTAGACGTTTGAAATTGAGCGATAACTCAACCTATATGTGGCACTGTCGTCTTGATCATATTGGAGTGAAACGTATGAAGAAACTCCATTCCGATGGACTTCTTGAATCACTTGATTTCGAATCACTTGAGAGATGTGAAGCATGTCTGATGGGTAAAATGACTAAGACTCCATTTTCTGGTATGATGGAGCGAGCTACAGACTTATTGGAAATCATACATACCGATGTGTGTGGCTCAATGAGTGTAGCATCGCGCGGTGGTTATCGTTATGTTCTCACCTTCACGGATGACTTGAGTAGATATGGGTATATCTATTTCATGAAACATAAGTCCGAAACTTTCGAGAAGTTTAAGGAATTTCAAAGTGAGGTAGAGAATCAACGTAACAAGAAGATTAAATTTCTACGATCTGATCGTGGAGGCGAATATCTAAGTGACGAGTTTGGCGAGCATTTGAAGAAATGTGGAATACTTTCACAATTGACACCGCCGGGAACACCACAGCATAATGGTGTGTCTGAACGTCGTAATCGAACTCTCTTAGATATGGTTCGTTCTATGATGTCACTTACAGATGTACCGCTATCGTTTTGGGGTTATGCATTAGAAACAGCCGCATTCACTTTAAATAGGGCACCATCTAAATCTGTTGAAACGACACGATATGAATTATGGTTTGGGAAGAAACCTAAATTGTCGTTCCTTAAAGTTTGGGGTTGCGAAGCTTATGTAAAGAAGTTACAGCCAGACAAGCTTGAACCCAAAGCGGAAAAATGCGTCTTCATAGGATACCCGAAGGAAACTATTGGGTATACCTTCTATCATAGATCCGAGGGCAAAATCTTCGTTGCCAAGAATGGATCCTTTCTAGAGAAGGAGTTTCTCTCAAAAGAAGTGACTGGAAGGAAAGTAGAACTCGACAAGGTTGATGAACCTTCTCTCGAACTTGCGAGTAGCACAACACCGGAATTAGTTCCTGTGGTGCCTACACCAATAAGAGAGGAAGCTAACGATGTTGATCATGAAACTTCAGTTGAAGTTACTACGGAACCTCGCAGGTCAACGAGAACTCGTACCACTCCTGATTGGTATGATCCCGTTATGAGTGTCATGTTGGTGGACAACACCGATGACCCTGCGACATATGAAGAAGAGATGATGAGCCCAGATTCCAATAAATGGCAAGAAGCCATGAAATCCGAGATTGGATCCATGTACGAAAACCAGGTATGGACTTTGGTGGACTTACCGGATGGCTGGAAGGCTGTCAAGAACAAATGGATTTTCAAGAAGAATACAGATGCTGATGATGTTACTGTCTATAAAGCTCGACTTGTCGCAAAAGGGTTTCGACAAATTCAAGGAGTTGACTACGATGAGACTTTCTCACCAGTAGCGAAGCTAAAGTCTGTAAGGATTATGTTAGCAACCGCTACATATTATGATTATGAGATATGGCAGATGGATGTCAAAACAGCTTTCCTCAATGGAGACATTGATGAAGAGTTGTATATGATGCAACCCAAAGGTTTTGTCGATCCTAAAGATGCTAACAAGGTATGCAAACTTTAACGGTCCATATATGGATTGAAGCAAGCATCTCGAAGTTGGAATCAACGTTTTGATAAGGTAATCAAAAGCTTTGGTTTTATACAAACTTATGGAGAAGCTTGTATTTACAAGAAAGTGAGTGGGAGCTCTGTAGCATTCTTAATTCTATATGTAGATGACATATTGTTGATTGGGAATGATGTAGACCTTCTTAATAGTGTCAAGGATTATTTGAATAATAGTTTTTCAATGAAAGATCTTGGCGAAGCAGCTTATATATTAGGCATAAAGATTTATAGAGATAGATCAAGGCGCCTAATATCATTGTCACAGAGTACATATTTGGACAAAGTTCTAAAGAGGTTTGGAATGGAAGATAGCAAGAAAGGGTTCTTGCCCATGTTGCCCAATACGACCTTGAGTAAACCTCAAAGTAGAGCAATGGCAGAAGATAGAGAAAGGATGAGTAAGACTCCCTATGCCTCAGCCATAGGATCTCTAATGTATGCCATGCTATGTACTGGACCCGACATTGCATATGCTGTTAGTTTGACTAGCAGATATCGAAGTGATCCAGGAGTGGATCATTGGACAGCGGTCAAAACCATCCTTAAGTACTTGATAAGAACTAAGTATATGGTTCTTTCTTATGGAGGTGATGAACAACCCGTTGTAAATGGTTACACCGACGCTAGTTGGAACACCGATCCGGATGATTCTAAATCTCAATCTGGATACGTATTTACTTTTAATGGTGTAGCAGTTAGCTGAAGGAGTGCAAAGCAAAGCGTTGTGGCGAGATCTTCAACTGAATCGGAATACATAGCTGCTTCGGAGGCTTCACAAGAGGCGATATGGATGAAGGAATTCATTACAGACCTCGGTGTGGTTCCAAGTGCGCTGGACCCAATGTCTATCTACTGTGATAACATGGGCGCCATAGCCAATGCGCAAGAACCAAGGTCACACAAGAAGCTGAAGCACATCAAGCTACGTTTTCACGCTATTTGTCACATCCCAAGATTTTCCAAATCTTGTAATGTGAAAAATAAATAAACAAAATAAATAATTGTTGAAAATCAGGGTGAAAAGAAACTTTTGTTTCTAATTGGAAACTTAAAATCCCATCTTAAACAAACTTTAATTAAAGTTTGAATCCAACAAAATCCAAATCAAGTGGAATGCATTCTCCATAAATGCATCTGGAAATTTAAACACTTGGAAAATAAATCCAAACCCTAAACCCTAATGGAATAAAAATCATTTCCAAGTTATCTCCAAGCCTATGGATTTGATCCATATAAAAATGTGTCAACAAACATTTACAAATGATCAATAAAGACAAATAGAAATATTATAAAACCATAGAAATTGGTTTCACTTAATTTGGAGCCATGGATAAAATCTTATGAATATAATAAGATAAGGAAATTAAATTTCCAAAGCTAATAAAGCACTTATCTAGAAAACCATACCAATTGTTGAGCAAATGATCCTAAAGGGATTTAAAAGGATAAACAAATATTAAATAAGATTTCACAAATTGGAATCACCAAGTTTGGACCTCTAAATAAAAAGATATGGATTTTATAAGATGAAGAAAGAAATATTAAATAAAGAATATATAAAGGCCAAATCAAATCTTGATCTAGTCCTAAGCAAGTGGAATAGATTGTAATCCAAATCCAAATAAAAATAAAAGGATAAAGAATCCTCCAAAATAAAATAAAATGGCATAAACCAAAATTCTACTGGAATAAAGACAAATCCAATTTCAATGATTAATAAAATCCTATTAAAAACTTTTCCAAATAATTAAAGATGAATTATTTGACACCCAATTAATCAAATAAAAACCTACTGAAAAGAATTAGAAGGTTTTGAAAACTCAAATGGTGTTTGGAAATATTATTAAATCTTAATTGATTTAAAACAAGGGCCTTTTGGAATATTTAAAAGACCCCAAAAAGAATAAAATTTTATTCCAGAATTGACTTCAGATTATATTACTAATCAGTATTTAAACCTACACAAATTTTGGTTGAGGTTTGAATTCAAATGGATGATTGAATTGATTAAATAAAATCAAAACATAATATTAGAAAAAGGAAAAAGAAAAACAATTTGAACAAAAAAAATGTGAAAAGGAGCAGCCCAACTAACCTAGCCCACTAATCCCAACTCGCAGCCCACCTACACCCCCTCTGTCAAAGCGTTTTCCACTCGACCTTGCACCCGCAGAGACACCGACAGATGGACCCCACCCCCACTCTCTTTCACTCGCTGACAACGGACCCCATCGCCACGTTGTCATCGTCTTCACCCACCCCGCTGACCACGCCCTCCCGGCCGTTTCCTGCCGTTAACTCCTCGGAGTAAATTTGCTGCAATGGCTCGACGATTACTCCTAGCGATCACGCCTGATAAATCCCCTCCCTCTCTTCTTCCTTTCCCCTCAAACCCCGCTGCCAGAGAGCCACCAGGCTGCCTCCATTTTGCTTTGCACTGCCGCTGTCTCCGGCGAGCTCCGCGAGCGATTCCGGCCAGTCGACGTCACCCCTCGCCCCCTTGACCACACAGGCGTGTTCCCCAGACCCTGGCGCACCTTCCAGTGGCATCAGCTTGTCCCCGTGCGCCCCAGAACCTCGGCAACGACAACGACCACCGCCGCCACCGTCTGCTTTCTCTCCGGCGAAGCCTCTGGTAAGAATCTGACCGCCCCTCTCTTTCTCTTTCACGCACGCATCCTCGCCACGTCCTTGCTCATCTAACCACGCTTTCCATTTTCCCTGGCATGCTCTGAAGCCTCGTCTTCAACCCCGCCTGGGCACGCCCGACGACTTCGTGAACTCCGGCGAGCAATCGCCAGCACATGCGAGCGCCCCTTCGTCTACAACCAGCACGTTGAGCTTCCCCACGCCACGCCGATCTCGGTGAGCCACCCCTCAACCACCCTTGCTTCCTCTATCGCCAGCTCCGCCGCCGTCTGACCGCGCCACCGCTCGCTGTCGCCCAGCGCCGCCCATCTGTGACCGAGCTAGTGTGAGCCGTAGGATCTTGATCGTAGCGTTGCGATAGAACGTGAACGAAAGGGTAAGTAGCAATCTGTGCCGTGCGATGCAACTTAAATCCAACGGCCGTAACTGCGTGATCCACACGAAGCGGTACTGACGAATAAAAACGCGTCGCGTGTCATAGAGTCTGTTTTAAAAACAGGATTTGATCTATTTGTGATTCAATTTTGTAAAATTCATAACTTTCAAACCACACGTCCAAATTTTGCAAATTTTATATCAATGGAATAAGCAAGACAAGTACTTTCTGACCATCTACTTTGTTTAGTAAGTTGCTTCTATTAAATTGTTTGTTTTTGTAGAAACTTGTGTATGCATGTTTAGAATATAAAAATTGTTCTAAAATGATTTTTGAGATAAAACCTTTGGCAAATGGTTTGTTTTGAACCTACTAACCCTAGAAATCAATTGGTGGTTTCAAAAATGTATTTGGTGAAGCAAAAGAATGAATCTTGGATTTAAACCATTTCTAGTCAAATGAAAATATGGTTTAATTATTAAAAATGGTTTTGGAAGAAAACCTTTGGGAAATGTTTTGTTTTAAACTCTCTGACCCCAAACACCAAGTTTTATGATTTGAAAATGTATTTGGTAAACGCTATAAAATTTTTACTTTGCTAAAGGCATTTTCAGCCACATGAAATAATGATTTGGTTTAAAAATGGTTTAGAGATAGAATCTTTTGCAGATGGTTTTGCCACTTTATAAAATGACCATTAGGTGTTTTCAAATGTTTATGAACCATTAGAAACCACTTTTTCAAATAAAATAATCTTTGGAATGCTTGCATGCATTGTTTTGTTTCTATTATTTTATGTGTTGTTGCTTGAGTGGTTGATTGAATTTGTACCTTGCTTGATTGAATTGTAGTGATTTGAAGAGTGTGAGTATTGCAAGGACAAGGAGTGAACTTATATTCTCTACCAACAAGGCAAGTGATGCTTCATACTTTTGTCCCATTATTTTCACTATGCATTAGTGATATTTCTAAGTAGGACTTGCATGGAATTTTTGCTAAGTATAAACTATGCTATGGGAAATCCTAGTAGATGAAACCTTAGTAGAAATTTCCTAAGTTAAGATTCCTACTACTATCATGCTTAGCTTAGCTAGTAGAAAACAAGGGTGGATTATATTTCATGCTATGGAATATTTCTAAGTCAAGGACTTGTGTTTTGTTTAATAAAACAACTAAGTGAATGAATCACCTGGGTGGAATGGAAAGAATGGTTTGTGTTGAGTGGTCATGCAAGTCCAGTATGCTGGGGAAAACTTGGGAATCACCAAGTCCAGTATACTGGGGAAAACTTGGTGTCTCACTTGTGGATGGCCACTCAGGAACAAAGAGATTTGAGATGTCAAATGTTGAGAAGCTTCAAGTGCAGCCACTTGGCATTATGGGCTCTGCCTGGATCATATAGGTTGCAATAACTTAGCCAAATGGACAGTTGGTGGTAGGGGATTGATAGGTTGGAGCGCGTCCATTCTGGTCTAAGGGAAGGCTTCTGAAAGATCTTGTCTTGGGAAACCAAGTCTTGTGGGGAAAGTGCACCACCTCTGCAGAGTGTAAAATCTAAGTACTTAGCCATGTCCCTGGAAAAGGACAATTTGAGCATCAAGACATGGAAGCTATCAAGAATCTCCTCATCCAGATTTCTAAGTTAAAAACTTGTGGTTGAACAAGGGTTGAAGGATCACCAATTTCTATTGGGAGATGCCTTGGGTGATTTTTGTCAAGCAAAAACTTAGTGTTTTCAAATGATAAGGAAAATCTATTTTGAGCAATGCAAGCCTAAACTACACTTAGCCAAATGCATATAGATGATAGACTCCACTATACTACCATAGTATCACTTGCCAATACAATCCAAATGTATTGACCCTTGTGGCTGTAACTTATTATGTTGCAGGTTCGTTTGATATTAGTGAAGTTTAATGAATAGGATTACAAGTCTACAACCAACATGCCTGCCTGTGGCACTTTGAAGATGAAGGACCCCATGCTTTTGTTATATTCTGCTGCATTGTAATGAGATATCCAAATGAGCTATGTAAGATGTAATAAATTATTTTATTCCTGGTTATAAAGTTGTATTATGACCTTTGTTTCTTGATATTACATCTTAACTGTGGATGCTTGCTATTGATCCAGGGACTAGCATTGTAAACACATGGATCTCTACCTTATTAAGGGTTGGGACCTTTACACTATTCGAGACCATGTCCAAGATGGTGACATAAAGATTTGCAAAGTACACACTCTGAATGTGGCGGATCCGTTGACTAAACCTCTCCCGAGGGCAAAACATGACCAGCACCAAACCGCTATGGGTGTTCGGTATATTACCATGTAATCTAGATTAGTTGACTCTAGTGCAAGTGGGAGACTGTTGGAGATATGCCCTAGAGGCAATAATAAAAGCAGTTATTATTATATCTTTGTGTTTATGATAAATGTTTACAATCATGCTATAATAGTATTAACCGGAAACATTAATACTTGTGTGATTTGTAAACTAAATTAGAGTCCATGGTAAAGCCTCTTTATAATACTAGCTTGTTGATTAATAGATGATCGTGGTTTCTCGATCATGAACATTGATATGTTGTTAATAACAAGGTCATATCATTAGGAGAATGGTATGATGGACATACTCCTATAGGTAAGCGTAGCACAAAGATCAAGTCATTTTAATAGTTTGTTTGCTATAAGCTTTCTGATACATAGTAACCTGATTCCTTCGACCATGAGATCATGCTAATTACCATCACTGGAAGGATGCTTTGATGATATCAAACGCCACACCATAACTGGGTGGCTATAAAGGTGGCATTGAGTGTTCGGAAAGTATGGGTTGAGGCACATGGATCAAGAGTGGGATTTGTCCATCCATATGACGGATAGATATACTCTAGGCCCTCTCGGTGGAATGTTATCCAATTAGGTTTCAAGCATGTGACTGGCTCACAAGGGATCACATATCACGGGAACTAGAAAAGAGTACTTATCGGTAACGAGGTTAAACTAGGTATGCAGAGATACCGACGATCAAAACCTCGGATAAGTAAACTATCGTGAGACAAAGGAAAATTGGTATCGTATGTAAGTGGTTCATTCGATCGCAAAGTAATTGTAGAAATATGTGGGAGCCATATGAATTTCCAGATTCCTCTATTGGTTATTGATTGCAGAAGTGTCTCGGTCATGTCCGCGGAATTCACGAACCGTAAGGAGACACACTTAAGGATTCGATGTTGTTTAGTAGATATGGAATGTTAGTAGGGATACGGAATATTGTTCGGAGTCTCGGATGGGATCCGGGATATCACGAGGAGATCCGGAATGGTCCAGAGAATAAGATTCATATAAGGAAAGTCCTATTTCGGAGTTCGGGAAAGTTTCCGATGATTTCATCGGAGAGGTTCTAGAAGGTTCTAGAAGGTTCACCGGTCCGGATGGAGAATGGTCCATGAATATGTCATGGGTATGTGGAATGATTGGATCATGTCCAAGGTCACTTGGTATTGGCATATGCAAGAGAGAAATAAAGCTCTAAATTGAAAGTCAAACGGGAAGTTTGAAAAGTCAAACTGGAACAATGGTTTCCTAGTGGGAGAAGAAACAAGTCCTTCTCTCAATCCAACTTGGGTTTGCGTTTGGATTCAAACCCACCCCTCCCAAGGCTGTCCCCCTCTCATAAATAGAAGGGGAGGGCTGCCCCAACACAATACAAGCCCTAGCCCCTCTCCACGAGCCGCCACCGCCGTCGGTCCGTCGCCGCCGCCCTAGCCGCCGCCGACTCCTTCTCCTCCTCCTGAATTTCTAAATCCTAAATTTCTGGGAAACCCTAATCCACCGTAACTCGCATTCGGCTTAGGCGAAGCCCTGCGGGATCTTCCCTCTACTTCTGACACCACGCCGTCGTGCTGCCGGAATCACGAGGGGAGAACTACAACCTCCGATGCCTGCTGGAACAAGGGAGAGGAAGGTCTTCGTTGAGTACCGAACGTGTGACCGACTGCGGAAGCGCTGCCGGAACACAGCGCCGGAAGGATCATCTACGCGATCTTGAGATCGGCAGGTGTATGACTACATCACCCACGAGAATCTGCTCTCTTTAACCGCTTTGGAATCTTCGAGGGTGAGTACTTCTGTCGACTCGTTGCTACAATCTAGTAGATAGATCTTGGCTTGTTTGTGTGCATGCGGTAGAATTTTTTTGTTTTCCATGCTACGAACCCCTACACCGCTCGGCACTGTTCCCCGGCTCATCGAGGTAGGAAATCCCTACATGCATTTGGTTTTATTTTTGAGATTCTAAATGTGGAAATATTATCCTATCTGCCCACAAGTAGCCTCCAAGTAGGTATCATGCTCAATCTTCATAGACACATTTGGGGTTTTTGTGACTTGAATATTGTGCTTCCCTGGAACATGCAGTACAATTATAGAGTGTCTATTTTAACTAACATGAACGGTGCAGCAAGCGAAGGCCTATTGTCGTTACAAGGTGGTCGTGATCAATGCCAAGATAGACAACCAACTGTAGTGTGCATGCTCACTAACCCAGTCTAATGATCTCATTCGAAGGCGTTTGTCTCTGCAGAAGGAGATCACGCTTGATTTTTCACTTACCATCAGGAGGCTCGAAGTAGAGCGCGACGAGCTGCATAGGGTGATCGACAAGCTGCAGAAGTTGATCGCACACAACTTGTCCAAACAAGACATGGCCATCAACTTAATTACGAAGCTCTTGTGTGATAAGAAGAATCTCCAGGATAGATGCGTCCTCCTGCTAGATGAAGCCACCGAGACACGCAAAGAATGCATCATCGAAGCAAAGGCTGCCATCGAAGCCTACAATGACAGGGACCGTTGCCTGGATGCATTGAGACAGATTAAGGAGTACATGTGCCAAGGTCTCACCGTGCCCAAAAGTCCAAACAAGGAGAACGGGGATTCAACGGCAATGCCCAATTCAGATTCAGAGTAGGGGGGCAGGAATCTCAGTTCATGCTCCGCTGCTTTTGTAATTTATACATGTCATGCAATTAAGCAATCTTGAAGCAAATATCCTTATTTCTCTGTTTATCTTACTTGCCTGTCAACTTAATTATGGGTTTGTGTTCTCATGAATGGTCATCATCCTTTCTTTCCATTATGTATCTGAGCTTGGAATTAGATTATGACTATGCCACTACTATTTGGTTACATTGGAAAAACCCACAACACCCTTAGTTGGATATAGTCCCACGTTGCTTTGAAATTGAAATTAGGACCATGTCACTACTTTATCCTATTGAATTTGGAAAATTAGGCTTTATTGCTCTAAAATTGAAATTAGGACTGTGCCACTACTTTATCCCGTTGAATTGGGAAAAATAGGCTTTATTGCTCTGAAATTGAAATTAGGACTGTGCCACTACTTTATCCTTTTGAATTGGGAAAAAAGGCTATATTGCTCTGAAATAGAAATTAGGACTATGCCACTACTTTATCCTATTTAATTGGGGAAAAGGCTATATTGCTCTGAAATTGAAATTAGGACTATGCCACTACTTTATCCTGTTGAATTGGAAAAAAGGGTATATTGCTCAGTCATATAAATTAGAAGTAAGCCACTAGTTTATCTAGTTGAATTGGGAAAAAGCCTATATTGCCCTCACATTATCTCTGGAATTAGGATTGTGCCACTAGTTGATTTTGTTAAATTTGTACAATCCTTGATTTCTCTGTCCTTAAAATTATGACTATGACACTAGCTAATTGTTTAAATTGTGGAAACTAATCGCATATTTTTGTTGCAGCAAAAGAGGCGAAAGCTCAACCCAGAACTGCCGACCTGGCTAAAGGAAAAGATGGCTATCCAACTGGAGAAGCAGAATTTTCAGAAAGTGTCCCATGACCGCCTGAGAGAAGAAGTCACCATCCTTTATGACAAGTGCCACAGTCTGAAGGTGGACATCCCCGGCTGGAAGGAACTTCATGAGAAAATTATCGCCTCAGCGCATGCGAAGGAGGACATCATCAAGGATCAAATGGTGGATAACCTTAAGCTTAGTGATAAGCTTATCGCTTCCCAGATGGAGCGCTTGAACCAACAGGAGGCGCACGTCCAAGTACTGAGGGAGCAGGTAAAAACCAAAGCGGACCCGATCGAACGAACCCTCGAACTGGAGCTTCTCAGAAAGGAACACGACCATCTCCGCGCCAAGCTCAGTGCAAACTATAAGTTCCTCTGAAGTTAGTTTGCAAACTATGTGTTTTGACGGACCAAATCGTGTTTTGTCCATGTGTAGTAGTGATTTTGTAAACATGGACCTCTCTCTATGCAAACTATGCTTTCTTCTTAAAGGTTATTTTGCTCAAGGATTGAGTTTGGATTAGTTAATATATCACAACTACAAGTCTTACAGTTAACTAGTTTCAGATATTGCGACGACACAAATTATTCATCTAAAATTTCCTTGATCGTTTGTAGCTTGTCCTTGTTCACCTCGCGCTCCTTCTTCAGATCCTTCAACGGCTCCATAATGCAGTACTCTAGCTTCTTATTCTCTTCCATGAGCTGATCCCTCTCCTTTTCTGCCTTCTGAATCTTCCGTGCAGTTCCCACCACTAACCTCCCATTGATTGTGTCATTTAGTTTTGACCGCAAATGCTTGATTTCCTGTTCCATCTCCTTATTTCCTACCAAGAGCTTGTAATTTTCTGCAGCTGCATCACGAGCATCTTTAAATCTCCCCGACCTTTCGAGCTCATACATATCACACAACTAGGACAAACATTTCTTAAGTGTGTCTGGCCACTCAATATCCACCCACTCTACTGCTTTACACACCGGGCCAACCTAAAAAAACACGGGACCTAATTATCAACATAACACTACACAGTTTTCTTCATGTCACCATTGTACATAATGAAAGCAAACCTGATTTATACAGCCCAAAAACCTTGTTCCAGTGTTACTGCCTTCAAATGCAACATATTTCCTCAGTTTTAGCCCATGGTCACATGGTACTTCCCAATCGAGATCTAGGCCCTCCCAATCGGGGTCGTAGATCGTGAGTGGTACCTATAAGGGAACGAAAAGCTAGAAATAAACACGATTGCATGAATATTTCAAGTCTTGGGTCGAGGTAATTACCAATGCCTAACCATTACCGAGAAAACAGAGGAACTCACATCACGGAGGGAAGACTCGATGTCGAAGATAAAGTTGTCATTGCTCGACTGGTCGTCCTCGTCATTCCAAGGCGGCATGGCGAATGCGGACGCAGCGACACGTCGGTGACGGAGAGAGAGAGAGAGAGAGAGAGAGAGAGGGAGAGAGAGAGTACTGAGTGGAGATACAAGGAGTGGGGAAAGTCAAGTGCGACAACATTGCAACATTGACTAAATTGGCATGCTACAATGGTTTAATTGATACATTGTCCCATGGCTGGATTACTATCTTATATCTAATAGTTTTTCTCTTCCTTCATTTTAATTTGTAATATTAATCATGTACTTCCTCCTTCCCAATTTGTTTTATTTATAGCAACATACAAAATCTTATGTACCGAACAATATAGGATTATGGTTTATGGTTTAGGGTCTAATAAACTGTTTATTGTACTAACCCCTTAACCCTTATTCCTAAATCCTAGACCTGTGCGTCCAATAGATCACTGTCTCCTACTTAGTAAGTTTTTTATTGATCCCACAGAGCATTATACTACATCATAATCATGTCAACTACAAGGTACTTATATATCACCTTGTTCAGTGATGGTTTCAATGAATGATATGTCCCAAAATCCCAACAGCTCACAACACATTATATTACAATCTCTCAACAGTCATAATCTTAGAAACAAATTTATCACATCATCTCAGCAAACACAATCATGTCAACTACAATGTACGTGTGTCTTATTACAACAACGATGCTTTCATCGAGTGATATGTCCGGAAATCTCAATAACTCACAGAACATCGGATTGCAATCTCTGCACAAACACGACCACATCAACACAGTTTCAAAGCAACAACAATCTTTGTTACAAATACAGGCAGGGGAGCCCTGCGGTCTATCTGACAAGCCCTGGGTAGCAGCTCTCATCAGATCTGATCAACGGCTATCGCCTTGTTCTGTTCAGCAACAGCAGGGGCCTCTACATTCACTACAACATGTCTAACAACATCATAAATGTCAGCCAGGAAGAACACCCTCCTGGTTTTCTTCTTTCGTTGCATAATCTGCATCAGATCATCGGTATCCAAAACCTCCATAAACTCCTGCTTCTTATGATGCCACCACCGGAGTCGTGCCATCTGCTTAGGGCCAATAATGATTTCCTTACCAATCATCTCTCTCAGTTCAACAAGAGTTATGTTTTTGGAATCGACGGCTATCTCCAGAGTACATGACGAAATTTGCTTACTAATTCCGCCATCAAGTTTTGATGTGTATGAATCCACCTCCAGGTGTATATTGAACTTAGCTTGATCAGCATCTGGTGGTTCGTCAACTCGAGCAGCAGAAGCTCTGGCAGCAAGATCTCCAGTATTTGCATACATACCATCAATCATCGCTTCATATTTCATCTGACGATCAGCTGCACAACACTCTCAAAGCATCTGAATCTCATGGGAGTGCTCAATTTGCACATAGGTATCACTCATGTTACGCCACACCAATTTTTCCCTCTGTCTGGATGTCACATCCCAAATTTTAGATTTGGTTCTGCATTATCATTCATATCATTGTATCATACTTTTCCATGCAAAACCATCGATTTAAAAGACTCGGCAAAACGTTATTTTCTAAACCCTATTTTATTTTACTACAATGCTCCTGCGGGAAGTTTTACTAGGACTTGTGTTTTCCACCTTGTAGACAAGTGGACTCACTCACCCCTTGACCCTAGGTTGATCCCCTCGATTTTACAAAAATTTAGGAACAAGAATCGCCCAATTCGGAGTTCGTATGAAGGAGTTACGGAGGTTTTACTAAATTGGAAAAAAGGGAAAAAGGAAAGATCAAAAAAAAATCAGCACCGCCGCGCCAGCCTGCTGGGCCACGCGGCCCAGCTAGCATGCAGCCCGCGCGGCGGATAATATCCGCCGCCGCCCGCGTCAGGCCACCGACAGGTGGGCCCCACCTGTCGGCGCCGACATCGCCGACCGGCCCCGTCTCCGCAACGCCCCGCCGCCGTGTCCGCCTAGAACTCCGCGTGGGGGCCCCACTTAAGCCGCCGCCCCCTGCCTCTCTCCCCTGCCCCCGCCGCCCTCTCCCCTCGCGAATCGAGCGCGGCCGCCGCCGCCCGCACTCCGCCGCCGCTGCCGGTAAGCGCCGCCGCGCCTCCGCCTCTCTCCTCCTGCGCGCGCGCCGCCACCCCGCAGCGCCGCCGCCTGACCGCCCTCTCGATCTCCCGCAGATCACCACGGCCCGACGCCACGCCCGCGAGCGCCGCCACCGTCGCCTCCCCATGCGCCCGACCCCGCCGCCAACTCGACCAGGCCCGCCGCCTCGTCGCCGACGCCGTACGCCACCTCGCCGCCGCCGACCCGAGCTCGCCGCCGCCATGGTGAGTGCCCGCCGCCGCCTCTTCTCGGCCGTCGCATCTGAGATCTGCGGCCCAGATCGACCGGAGAGCGCGCGGTTGACTGGTCAACAACCGGTCAACCCGCGCTGAGTCAGCAGGGATATTCCCTTTTGATTTAAATCGATTTAGAAATTGCAGAAACTTGTAGAAACTTGTAAATTGCGTAGAAATTAATCTACTAGGCCAAAAATTGCAAATAAAATATGTGTAGATTCAGTAAGTCGTGTAGAATCTTTCTGTGCCATTGTTTCACACTTTTGCAGCAAGATTTTGTCCAGATTAATTAAAAGAGTTAATGGCCTTTTTGGAGTAATTAATTCGTAGAAAAAGATCTGTAACTCCAAAAATTGCATATAATATGTCCCTGGATTCAGTAGAACAAGGGAAATCTCAAAGTGAGTTAAAAGGATAGGCTTACAGTAAAAACTTTTGCAGAAACTATTTAGTGGCTTTCTATAGTGTTTTAATTACTCGGGGAGTTTTATATTTCCTTTTTGAGTAATTCCAGTTGGTGCTGCTTCTAAATAGCAATGCCCATACAGTAGAATTTTCCCAAGATTTTACAAACAGTATACTATCGGTAGTGAATTATTTGGGTTCTAGCTCTAGTTTTGAGCATTATATTTTGCATAATAGTTTTCCTTGCGCTAAAACTATTTTCCATGCATGCAATCAGTACCTTTACTGAATAGTAATATGTGGTGTTGCTGTAGCATCACCCCACTTGTCATGCATGCATTCATGCATCATCCTTGTTGCATATGCTTGTGGCTTGTTTGTTTATGATTGCAATTGTATCATGTAGATTGTGACGAGTGCAACGCTTGCTCGTGTGTGGATTGTTCTTCCGACCGCTACAACCAAGGCAAGTAGATGCTACTTTGTTCATGATATCGTCCTACTATTTTCAATGCATTGTCGTGTATTTTGTAGATGCATGTGTAGGATGATACTATCGCTATGCTATGTCCTATTATGTGGTAGGGCCTTCCTTGTAGATGAACCACCGTTGGTAGATGTGCTTAGCCATGCTATGTGAACGAGGGCTGGGTTACATCACTGAAGCTTGTTTCTAAAAGTATTGGTTTGTGAAAACTAAAACAACTTAATCAATGAATCTCCTGGGTGTGATGGGATTGATAATTTTTGGTGGTATCATTGCGGAAAGGCACCCAGGTATCAAGAGAGAATGATATGTTTCTTTATTTTGTAACTTACGTGTACAACCATGTGCCAATAATGAAATGGGCGGTTGGTTGGACTTAGTAGGTTGTGGTAACTCGAACCCGCGTATCCAGAGATGTAGAATTTTGGTAGGTTGGACCGGTGCGTGTCGGGATTGGGGAGCTACTTCCCGAACAGTCTCTTCTTGGACTTCTCCCTATCATCACCCAAAATGAGAGTGATGGTACGAGCTGGGCTGGCCAAGTCACATGGGTAAAGTGTACTAACCCCTGCAGGGTGTGTAATCTAATCGATTAGCCGTGTCCCCGGTTATGGACAACTGAGTTGCTTGATATTGATTCCATGACATGTTTCTCGCTCATCCTAATTTCCTAATTGCTTTAATATTGTTGGGTTAACTTAATTGGGATCTTTTCAAAGAAAATCAAAAACTGTTTATGAAAGTAGGACAAAGGTATTTGCAAATGCAAGCCAGACACAGCTCCAAATGCCAAATATGCATGTAGATGTTAGCACTATTGTCTCCTTTACTAGCTCTACTTGCCATACATTCCATGTATTGTCCCTTCGGGGCTGCTACGTTTCATGTTGCAGGATATTCCAATTCTGAGTAATCGATATAGGCCACGGTACTCCACTCGGCACTTGTTCACTTGTGGGCAATTTGAAGAATGGAGGATTTGCTTTATTTATGTTGCTACCTGAATAATTTGAGCTAGCCTTGAGCTAAGCTTTTATTGTAATAATGGTACTCTGGATCTTCGTTATTTATGATACACGGATATTTTTGCTATCTTATTCATCTTATTCTATTGTGGGCCAATGAACCGATCCAGGGATTGGCATGTCACATAGAAGCTACGGTCTTTTCAGAACCGTGGTGTTACACTGGATCCCCAAGGAATTCTAGAATGAAGCATATCTATCAGCTGCGAAACAGACACAACCTCTTTGTAGTTGACAAGCAGACGCACATCCTGCCCGAAGACAACCCTCTCGCAACCAAAATCTAGTTTTGTAGTGTACTAGAGGACATGAACCGTGAACTCATATAGGTCCGCTGCATCGAAGATGTTCCTAATTTGATTAAAAAGGGGACCTTTCAGTTCATTCGACACTACTTTGCAGTAACTAATCTATTTTCAAGACAAGGCAAAAATAAGAAAAATTTACCTCTCGCTCTTCTCCTGGGTGGTTTTCTTCGAGATCTGGGTTGCACGACCCCGCACTGCAGTCGAACACTCCGCCACCAACCTAGCTTTTCTCTTCAACCTGTTGCTCATAGGTACCCCATTAGCAGACTTCTGGCTGACCTCCTCACTAACCTGGGTGTTGACCCCGCCGCTGCTTCACTTGTCTGGCGTTGTGCCTGAGATGCTGGCTCCGACAAAACCGAATCAGTCGCCGGCGTAGCTACCACCTTGGACTCTCTTGACATGCCGCCTCCGGATTCAGTGTGTGTGTGGGGGGGTGGGGGGAGGGGGAGGGGGCGGGGAAAGTACAAAAAACGACCGTTGCTACCGCCGAACCGGATTCAGTGTAGGGGGAGGGAGAAAAAGAACTGCCACCGCCGGATTCAGTGTCGGGAGTTAGGAAAGTACATAAATGGATTTGCTCGTGCGGCACATGGACGGAGACTTATAAGGGGAACAGCAGGGGCATGACATGTACGAATGTAACGGAATATCCTGACATAACGGCTAAGATTTGAAAATATTTGGTTTGGCCACCATTCACTCGAAATTCCCCTCTTGGTAATTACCCCTCGAGCTTTTCAAATCGCGGTGATTACACGCAACTTGGGCCCCGCGTTGCCTTCGCCTGCAAACTTTCGGGCCGCAAAGTAGTATCCCCTCTAACACAATTCCAACAAGGATTTTGGCCATCGATTTGCATTTGTCTTGGAAAACCCTTGAGTTCCTCGTAATCCAGATCGATCGAACTTCGAAGGACAAGGAGGGAGATCGATCTTACTTTTGGGAGCAAGCTTGACTGGACAGCTGCTGGCAATTGACATCCACCACGCAAGCAGCTCTGTGTCCATAGAAGGAGGAGGTCGGGTCGTCCCAACCTTGCAAGGACCTCAAGCTAGATCGAGCGAGAGAAGGAGCATTGTAGAAGAAGGTGCTCGATCGTTTCAGGTTCCTGCACACAAAATTGACAGTGAGTACATGTCGTCATCTCCTGTCACCTGTTAGACACTGGTTCCACGCCACCATCCACACAAAAAATTTGTATTTGTGGGACGCTTTACAGTTTACAACTCCAAATGACATCATGAAGTGCCCATGAGGGAATATCTAACCGATCCCCTAAAGTTTAGAGAAGTAAACCTCTAGAGAATGAAGGGAATATGTCCCGAGAGGCAATAATAAAGTGGTTATTATGTATATTCCAAGTATATGATAGATATTTATTTTGCATGCTATAATTGTATTAATACGAAAACGTTAATACATGTGTGTTTAATAAACAAACAGAAAGTTCCTAGTTATGCCTCTTGGATAAACTAGCTTGTTGATTAGCAAGATGATCAAGGTTTCCTGATCATGGACATTGGATGTTGTTAATAACGAGGTCACAACATTATTGGAATGGTGTGATGAACATTCATCCGAAGTATAGCATTACGATTAAAGTCATTGAGTTTATATTGCTATAACATCATATGAAGTAATCATAAACCTTAGACCATAAGATCATGTCAATCACTAACACTAGAAGAGTATCTTGATAACATCAAACGTCACACCGTAATAGGGTGATTATAAAGATGGGTTCAGTACTACTAAAGTGTTATGTTGAGGCCCATGGATCGATAGTGGAATTTTTTCATCTCGATGACAGATAGATATACTCTGGGCCCTCTCGGTGATATCACATTGATTAGCTTGCAAGGAAGTGATTTTATCACTAGAATGTTATATCACGGGAACGAGAAAAGAGTACATGTAAGTAACGAGATCAAACTAGGTATGGAGATACCGATGATCGAATCTTGGACATGTAATATATCGCGAGACAAAGGGATTAAGTTACTAGCGTAAAAGGTTCAAAATCGCAAGAAAGTCATTGTTGAATGTGTGGAAGTCAGTATGGATCTCCACGTACCGCTTCTGATTATTGATCTGAGAGGGGTCTCGATCATGTCCACATTCTTCGCGAACCGTAGGGTGACACACTTAAGAGACACGGACACCATTTGGAGCAAATAGTTTCATGCTGAAAAGAATAACAAAGCGCAAGAATTTATTTCACTAGACACCGAAACTGTTTTCGGGTGAAATTGTAAAGTGTTTCTGCATGTGAAATAAAATACTAGCAAGGGGTTATATGTGAATGTTTGTCATTAATGTAATTGACAAAATTCTGAATAAATAAAAGGAGTTTTATTTAAGAGAGAGTTTGCATTAAATTTGGTGGAAATTTAATGGGAATTTGAGTGGGATTTTTGAGTGGAGAATTGAAGGGCCAAATTGTGAGTGGAGCTTCCACCCACATGAATGGAGGGAGGGCAAGGGGCAGCCCCCATGCGCCGGCCACCCCCTCCTCTTATAAAAGGATCCCCTCCCTCTCTCTCTCACTCACACCTCCTCATGAAGGATCTCTCTCCCCCTCTAGTTTATCCCCCATGGTCTCGGACTAGCGAGATACATGTTCCCGGTGGCTTTTCGGCAAGAAAAAGTTGTGCTTCCGCTGCATCGCTAGAGCGAGGAGGAGGAGGTTGCTCGGTGCCTTAGACGTGTGTGCGAGCACAGATGCTAGGACTTCCTCTCGATATTGAGATCGGCAAGAGTTCGTCTACATCAACCACGAGTTCAACCTCATTCAAGCTTTGTTGGACTTCAAGGGTATGTTCTCTACGGATGAATATCCGCCCGTTGCTTGTATCTAGTAGATAGATCTTGGTACATAGTTGTTCCCATCCTAGGAATTTTTGTTTTCTATGTTGCGAACCCTATAGAGAAAACATCGAGGAGTAAAAGTACCCCTCTAACCGATATCCGTTTATAACCGAAGTATGAAACTTAGAGAAGGAAATCAGATGATCACTAAGAATTCAATCAAATTTGACCGAATTTTGGTCGATTCAAACCAAATTTGAAACCTACTTTTTCATTTACTTTAATTTATACATATTACACCAAAAGTTGGTCGAATTTCACTAAGTTTAACCGGATTTCAACTAAACCTAACCTAATCCTCTCGCACTCGAAGGAATTGTTGTCAAGGTCGATGACCATCGACGCTGTCGACAGGCCCGTGGAGCTGCTGACGTCCTCCTCCCTCATCCTGGCCGGTGTCGGAGCTGCTGATGGCCTCGTAGCATCGGTGGCCCCCTTCTTATTTGCAGTGTCTGCCTTCCACTTGGCCGTGGAGAATTCCTCAAGCCGCTGCCGCTCCTCCTCGACGAACTTTGGGTTGAACCCGGCAAGCGTTCGATATTGCCTCATCGTGGCGCTCCGCCTCAAGGCGATAGAAGGCCTCCTTGTCCTCCCACCGCTCGCGATCGGAGACGAGTCGGAGGTCGGCCAGCTCCAAGTCCAGCACCGGGCAGCACCTTAGCTAGAGGACGTGGATCTCGACGTTCTTCACGTCATACGCCAGCGCCGCCTGCTCCGGCGACTCGAGGATGCTGACCCAGACCTTCTGGTGGGTGTTGTGGTCGATGATTTCGGCAACCCACTCCCCCTAGGACCACTATTGCATGGTGCAATAGACCGGCATCGGCGATACCGGTAGATCGAGGGTGCTGGTGGACCACGGGGGCTGCTATTGGCGCTTGGGTGGCGCCAATCAATGAGTGGAGTGGTGGCGGGTAGCGGGAGCGACGTGGGGCTACATCGGCGGGCTGCGGTGGTGGTGAGTGATACGTCGTAAATGTATCTATAATTTTTTATGTTCCATGTTTGTTTAGTATCTACTTTGCTTTGCTTTGTCTTCTCTTTGAGGTATTTTTATATGTTTTCTGGGACTAACCTATTAACAAGATGCCATAGTGACAGTTGCATGTTTTCTTCTGTTTTTGGTTCCAAACAAGGCAGAAAATCAATATTCTTGGAATTGGACGGGACAAAATCGAAAGTCAATATTTTACCGTAGGGAACACGGGGCTAGAATACGAGATGGAGGGGATCCACCAGGGGGCGACACCCCTAGCCGCGCGGCCTAGCCTGGCCCGCGCCTGGGGGGTTCAGCCACCCCGGGTGCCCCTGCCTCGCCTGTTCGCCTATAAGAAGCCCCCGATACCAAAACCCTAAGTACCCGATCAATCTTTTACGAAATAGTCTGTAGTTGCCGCCACCATCGTCCCTAGATCAGGGGGATCTAAAGTTCTTCCCGGCACCCTGCTAGAGGGGAGATCATCCCGGAGGCCTTCTTCATCACCATGCCAACCTCCGGTATGAACCGTGAGTAGTTCCACCGTGGACTACGGGTCCATGTAGCGCTAGATGGTTGTTTCTCCTCCTTTGTGCTACTATGTTTAGATCTTGTGAGCTCCGTTCATGATCAAGATCATCTACTTGTAATCATGCATGTTGTCTTTGTGGGGATCCAATGGATATTGAGATTACTATGTTAGATAGGTTAGTGATTCTATCATGTCTGTGTTGTTTGTGATCTTGCATGCTCTCTGTTTCTAGTAGCTATCTTGGCCAAGTAGATGCTAGTGACTCCAAGAGGGGGTATTTATGCTCGATAGTGGGTTCATGCCTCTATTTAATCTGGGGAAGTGACATAAATCTCTAAGGTTGTAGATGTGTTATTGCTACTAGGGAGAAAACAATTGTCTCTTGTCCATGGAACAAGTGGATTATTTACCTTACACACTTTGCTTAAAACACTTATCCGTTGCTTGAAACTTAATACTAGAGGGGATTCAGATGATAACCTGAAGGTGGATTACTAGTCAGAGATGCACTTGGATGGTGGTCTATGTATCTTGTTGTATTGCCCAATCAAATCTCATAGGATCATGAATGTCTAGTATTGCATTGTTATGCATTGCTCTGTCCTGTCAATTGCCCTTCTGTAATTTGTTTACCCAGCATGCCATGTTGTTTATCTTAAGGAGAACACCTCTAGTGAACTATGGACCCCGGTCCAATCTTTACCATTGATACATCTTCCATTATTATTGTTTACTTTGTACAAACCACCATAACCTTCCACACCATACAGTTAATCCTTTGTTTTCAGCAAACCGGTGAGATTGACAACCTCAATGTTCATTGGGGCAAAGTCTTGAGTGTGTGTTGTGCAGGTTTCCAGTTGCTAGCAACACCTTTGAGTCGTTTCCTTCCTCCTACTGGTTCGATAACCTTGGTTTCTTACTGAGGAAAAAACTTGCTGTTGTACTCATCATACCTTCCTCTTGGGGTCTCCCAACAAATCTCTACAGTGATTTGAGTCGCATCAAGCCTTTTTCTGGCGCCGTTGCTGGGGAGGATAAGGATGGCTTCACAAGGGGAGTCCTTCACAACCTTTCTCTTTACTTTGTTTTTGTTTTGCTTAGTTTATTTTGCCTTTTTTGTTTGCCTCTTTTTATCAAAAACTCCAAAAAAAATTAGTTTCGTTTGGTTTGCTTTCTTTTATCAAAAACACGAAAAAATTAGTTCCTGCTCTAGTTGCTGCTGCTGTTGGTTTGCTCCACTTTTGCAAAAATGAACTCTGCTGAGAACACCAAGTTGTGTGACTTCACTAGCACAAACAACAATGATTTCCTAAGTACACCTATTGCTCCACCTGCTCCTGATGCTACCTTTTATGAAATTAAGCCTGCTTTGTTGAATCTTGTGATGAAAGAGCAATTTTCTGGTGCTAGTTCTGATGATGTTGCCCACCTTAATAACTATGTTGAACTTTGTGAGATGCAAAAATATAAGGATGTATATGGAGATATTATTGAGCTCACGTTATTTCCTTTCTCCTTGAGAGGAAAAGCTAAAGAATGGTTGTTGTCCTTGCCTAGAAATAGTATTGATTCTTGGATTAAGTGAAAAGATGCTTTTATTGGAAAATACTATCGTACTGCTAAGATCATATCTATGAGAAGTGAAATAATGAAATTTAAACAACTTGATAATGAACATGTTGCTCAAGCTTGGGAAAAATGAAATCTTTGGTGAAGAATTGTCCCACTCATGGACTGACTGCTTGGATGATTATCTGGACTTTTTATGCAGGTTTAAACTTCTCTTCAAGAAACCTGCTAGATTCAGCTGCTGGAGGTACCTTTATGACCATTACCTTGGGTGCTGCAACAAAGCTCCTTGACAATATGATGGTTAATTATTCTGAATGGCACACTAAGAGAGCTGCACATGGTAAGAAGGTAAATTCTGCTGAAGAAACCTCCTCTTTGAGTGATAAGATTGATGTTATCATGGCTATGCTTGTTAATGGAAAAACTCATATAGATCCAAATAATGTTCCCTTAACCTCTTTGGTTGCTCAACAAGAGCAAGTTGATGTGAACTTCATTAGGAATAATAATTTTGGCAACAATGCTTATGGTAATAACTATAGGCCTTATCCTCCTAATAATGGCAATACTTATCATGGTAGATCCAGAATGCCTAGTGAAGATAGGATTCTAGAAGTTAAAAGATCCACTAAAAACTTTATGCAAATGCAATATGAGCAAAACAAGATATTAACTAAAACTATGGAAGAACAATCTGCTATCTTGAAAAATATTAGTCATCAACTTGAGATTTTTAATAGAGAAGTTCCTAGTTTATAGTCAAAAATATTGAGTGCTAAAAAAAATATTTCATCTTTGTCTGAAGCACAGTCCTCTTTGATTAATAAAATGGCTGCTAAACCTGAAACCTTCGAAAGTACCTTTGCTGCTACTCATGCCATGCAAGTTACTATTGATGAAAATGTTAGACTATTAGCTCAACTACATGCTAAGTGGGAAAGAGAAGCTGAAATTGCTAGAAGCAATAGTGTGTGCACTATTACCACCACCAATAGAGATGCCACCAAACCACAAGAAGTCCCTATTCCTCCTACCACAATGCCTAAACCCAATGAGTCTACTACCAGTGATGCTAAGTTTGATTTTGATCTTGATGGTTACAATATTTCTGAAGTGATTATGTTCCTACAAAAGCTTGCTAGAAGTCCTAATGCTAGTAATATGAATGTGGATTTCACCAAACACATTACAGATGCTCTAATTAAAATTAAGGAAGAAAATTTGAAACACAAAGCCTCTATTCCTAGGAAAGTAGAAGATAGTTGGGAACCCATTATTAATATGCAAGTGAATAACTTTGATCTCAAAGCTTCATGTGCCTTGGTTCTAGTGTCTCTATTATGCCTAGAAATATTTATGAAATGCTTGATTTGCCACCTTTGGAAGATTGCTATTTGGATGTCCCACTTGATGATAATGCTAAAAAGAAAGTCATGGGGAGTGTTAATGATATTCTTATTATGGTTAACAATGCTTCTTGTCCTATTACTTTGGGAAGACCTTTTCTTAGAATATTTGGTGCCATCATTGAAATGAAAGAAGGCACCATTAAATATCAATTTCCATTCAAGAAAGGTATTGAACACTTCCCTATGAGGAGAGATAAGTTGATTTTTGCTCCTCCTTTGAAAGCAAGGTTTGATGTTAATGCTTCTTCATTTGAAAATACTTGATTCTTGCTTCTTGTGCCTAACTTAAAGGCGTTAAAGAAACGTACTTCTTGGGAGATAACCCAATAGTTTTCTTGAGTCTTGGAAGTTATTAATTCTGCCTTATCCTTTTTATTTGGTTTTTGTGCCAAGAATAACCTCTAATGAGAGGGAAGTAAGATTTTGGGAGTTGCTGTCCCGAAACAGATTTTTATGCTCTACTGTAATACTTCATGTAAAATCTCTGTAAGTCGGATTGAGCTGTAATTTTCTGATTAAATCCCCCAGGTTGTTAGATAACTTGCGTTAGTTTAACACTTTTTGATTTGATCAACAGAAGGTCTTCAAAAAATCGGTTTCTACCTGCTGGTCTGTTTTGACAGATTTCTGCCATTATTTGCATTTGGTTCTTATTGATTCCTTTTGGGGTTCCTTTTGGGAAATTGAGCTTTTTGAGGGAATTGCTACAGTAGATTGTGTATTTAGTGAAAGTTTTTCTGTTTTAAAACTAAAACCCAAAGGTCTATTATCTTATGAATACACTAATGTTGCTAATGAAGATTGTGTGAAGTTTTGTATGAAGGAAAATTTTCAGGTGTAGAGGGAGAATGATGTAATGAGATGAAGAATGGACAAAATCTCAAGCTTGGGTATTCCACCCCGTGTCACCCCAAGAAATATTCAAGAGGTACAAGCGTCAAAGCTTGGGGATGCCCAAGGCATCCCCTTCTTCATCAATAAAAATCTCAAGTCTTTCTAGACACTTCGTTTTTATTGTTTCATGCATTGTTGTGTTGTTCTTGGAGCGTCTTAGTTTTTGTTTTTGGTTTTTGTTTTGCTTAGTTTGCTTGAATAAAGTAGTTGGACCCCCGTTCTCGTTATGTTGCTTCAAATAAGTTGATTGGTGTTGGAAAGGAGTAGAAAATTCTTGCTTAGTAGTACAAAGAGGAGCTTGCTTTGACTATGACTTAGACTTTAGCATGTCATGCTAGATGTTGTTTTGACCTTATGCTTAGTGATTATTGTTGTAGCATGACTTGTTCCAAACAATTAGGATTGCTTAATGTTCCTTGAAAGAATCATGCGTTGTTTTAGCATACAAAAGCATAGTATTATGGTATTCTCCTTTGATTCTTTGTATGGGTTGACTTGGCACATGCTCACACCATGTTATGACTATAAACTAGTCACCATAGCCTATGTGATCATTTAGTTTTTGACTTGTGATACCACTTTATGCTTTGATTAGTAATGTTTTGTCGCTCTGCATGATTATGGCCATTATTGCTCTCTTAGTTGGTCGCTCATAGTATTTTGCTAGCCTCCACTTGTATGAGTAAGCTCTACTCATGCATCCAACTCACAAGAAACCAAGTTATTCCAAAGTGTCCACTATAAATTCCTATGCATGGTGTGTTACACCATTCCAAGTATATTCTTGTTTTATCTACCTTCCAATTAAAAAGTCACTTTGTTATGTGAAAACTTAGTGATTAAAGCTCTCACGAACTTGATGGCACACTTTATTTTTCTTGCCCCTAATAAACTTGAACCATTGTGCCATCTATCTTGTATATGCTTGCACTTATATGTTGGAATTAGTAGAACCATTCTGTCATGGGGAACGCTTTCAACATTGCCCTTGTACATTGTATCCAGTTGATATCATGCTCTTTTGTTTATGGATGTAGTCGGTGTGAAATGAAAGGGGTGCTTGTAAGTCCATGGAGTTATGTATATGTGTTAGAGAAATGCATGGGCCTCTAGCCTAAGCCATGCCTAATCATGGTGGAAACTTGCAGCATCACCATAGTGAGCAATCTATGAAGCATTCTTCTTATAAAAAAGAGATAGAGATTGAGAAAAAGACAAAAAAAAGACATATTTAAAAGAGGAAAGAGAGAAAAAAAGCACCATTTTCCCATGGTAAATAAGAATATTGCTGAGATGATCATTGTCTGCTTGCCTTGTCATTTTGATTATGGGATTGCTCCTGTATCATGTGCAAGAGGTACCCCATTAGCGGTTCTCTATGATACACATGTACTTACTATTACAAGAACTTAATGGTAACTAAACTTGAGTAGCTTGAGGAGCGGCCCTCGTATTCAAGGGACATGAGATTGCCAACTTATACTTTGTCAAGCATATACTCCATAGTTTGTTCACTTTAACCTTAATCACTTCAAGATGCTTATGATAGGGGCAATGAGAGATGAAAGCTAACAAGTACCATAATTTTTGGAAGCTCTTTATGAGACTTGAAATCCCTGCTTCCCTTTTATGAAGGGCCTTTCTTCCACCATTATATTGAGTCTCCACCTTCTATCCTTAGGCACCAATTAAGAGAGCATAGTTGCCATTCTTAGTTCTATGTGCATTGTCCCAAAACTTATTGATTGATTCATATTATTGATATTGCTTGCTCATGAACTATTTGTATCTAGTCACTCTTATGAACTTTGAAGGTGTCCTATGCATTTATTTGCTACTTCATGAGGGACAAGCTGAATGCCACTATGCTATGTTTTTTATATGTTAAATAAACAAACTTTTTTCAATGCATTGTTATTCATGAATCTTTGTTTGTAACCTTTCATGTTGCATGCATAGTTACTTTGTCTTACTGTTAGAACTTCTTCTTTCATGCTCATGTTTAGAGTTTTTTGATCCCGGCTTTCAATGCTTGCAAATGGTTTGATCTTGATTTTGATGGTGCATGTCACCTAAAAAATTATTCTTTTTATCACTTACATATTCGAGGACGAGCAGGAGTTAAGCTTGGGATACTTGATACGTCGTAAACGTATCTATAATTTTTGATGTTCCATACTTATTTAGTATCTACTTTGCTTTGCTTTGCTTTGTCTTCTCTTTGAGGTATTTTCATATGTTTTTTGGGACTAACCTATTAACAAGATGCCACAGGGCCAGTTGCCTTTTTTCTGTTTTTGGTTCCAGAAAAGGCCGAAAATCAATATTCTCTAAATTGGACGGGACAAAAGCCAAAGTCAATATTTTACTGTGGGGAACACGGAGCCAGAATACGAGACGGAGGGGAGCCACCAGGGGGCCACACCCCCTGGTCGTGCGGCCAGGCCTGGCCCGTGCCTGGGGGGGTGCGGCCACCCCGGGTGCTCCCCTGCCTCGCCTCTTCGCCTATAAGAAGCCCCCGATACCAAAACCCTAAGTACCCGATCAATCTTCCACGAAACAGTCTGTAGCCGCCGCCACCATCGTCCCTAGATCGGGGGGATCTGAAGTTCTTCCCGGCACCCTGCCGGAGGGGAGATTATCCCAGAGGCCTTCTTCATCACCATGCTAGCCTCCGGTAAGAAGCGTGAGTAGTTGCACCGTGGACTACGGGTCCATGTAGTAGCTAGATGGTTGTTTCTCCTCCTTTGTGCTTCTATGTTTAGATCTTGTGAGCTCCGTTCATGATCAAGATCATCTATTTGTAATCATGCATGTTGTGTTTGCGGGGATCCGATGGATATTGAGATTACTATGTCAGATTGGTTAATGATTCTATCATGTTTGTGTTGTTTGTGATCTTGCATGCTCTCCGTTTCTAGTAGCTATCTTGGCCAAGTAGATGCTAGTGACTCCAAGAGGGGGTATTTGTGTTCGATAGCGGGTTCATGCCTCTATTTAATCTAGGGAAGTGACAGAAATCTCTAAGGTTGTAGATGTGTTGTTGCTACTAGGGAGAAAACAACGGTCTCTTGTTCATGGAACAAGTGGATTGTTTACCTTACACACTTTGCTTAAATCAGTTATCCGTTGCTTGCAACTTAATACTGGAGGGGGTTCGGATGATAACCTGAAGATGGATTACTAGTCATAGATGCAGTTGGATGGCTGTCTATGTATCTTGTTGTATTGCCCAATCAAATCTCATAGGATCATGAATGTCTAGTATTACATTGTTATGCCTTGCTCTGTCCTGTCAATTGCCCTGCTGTAATTTGTTTACCCATCATGCCATGTTGTTTATCTTAAGGAGAACACCTCTAGTGAACTATGGACTCCGGTCCAATCTTTACCATTGATACATCTTCCATTGTTACTATTTACTTTCTGCAAACCACCATTATCTTCCACACCATACAGTTAATCCTTTGTTTTCAGCAAACCGGTGAGATTGACAACCTCACTGTTCGTTGGGGCAAAGTCTTGAGTTTGTGTTATGCGGGTTTCCAGTTGCTAGCAGCACCTTTAAGTCGTTTCCTTCCTCCTACTGGTTTGATAATCTTGGTTTCTTACTGAGATTGACAACCTCACTGTTCGTTGGGGAAAACTTGTTGTTGTACTCATCATACATTCCTCTTGAGGTCTTCCAACGAAGCTCTACAGTGATATGAGCCGCATCAGTGAGCCCTGAGAATGGGCGACAGGGATGACCGGCAAGAAGATCCAGCCATCTCGGGCTGCGGTGGTGGTCGGGGTGGCGGCAATCACACAGGAGGCTCGCCGGAGGTGGAGGTGCCGAGGAGAGGTGAGGCGAGTGTGAACACATGGGACGAGAGGAATCTTTTACTCCTTCGAGTGGTGAAGGAGTAAAAATAGGAGTCGACCGATCCGACTCTTAAAAAATTTACCTCATTAACATTGAGTGGGCTTTGGTTTGGTCGGTTAGAGAAGTAAAACGATGTCTTTTACTTCTCTAACCGTTTTTAGGGGATCCAACGATTACCAAGTAAAATGCCCTAAAGTCCGACTGTCAAAGCCAAGTATGCATGAGCTAATCAATGTGCGTGGCCGTCATGTACCCTAGATATTGTGTGCACACCATCTACACCACACTCTACTGAAGTACACGAAACGATCGACGACTATTCTGCATTCTACTGTTCCCGCCGTGCGAGGTGCGACTACCTGTACACGATAGGCCGTCACGATCGGTCAGTTCCGTTTTCTACCATGTCGTAGGTTCAGGCCGATTCAATTTAGAGATTCTTATAACTGCGCATCCATCAAGTGATCGTACGTACCTGGACAGACAGAACAATCTTTGGCTACTTGGCCTGTGAGCGCACGTACTGTACAAGTGTACAGTAAACTAGGTGTGTGTGTGTGAGCTTCTTCTCGCCGTCTATATTGCGTTAGATATCACGATCGAGCATGTCCAGTTCTTTCAATATACTAATAGTGTGTACATGATTAATTGGTGAAGTGTTGTTAGCACTTGGACCCAATCTTATTATTAGAATATAAATAGATAATTCCAGGTTAAAAACAAATAAATGTTTATTTCTTTTCTCTAAGCACATGATTTCTCTAACCAATAAATTAACACATGAAGGATCGGTGATACAAAATTCAAAAATAATTATGCCCATCTCTAGTAAATTTTGCAAATTGAGAAGAAGAAAAAAAGAGTTGGGGAGAAGAAAATGATAGCTCAACCCGGGCGTGAATTCTACGATCACCATATTCACAACGACGTCTACTCAGGACATCTGCTTGTTGCTCACAAGTTGAAGAAGAAGAGAGAGCTGAGAGTGGAGGAGAGGACCAGATGAGATGGGTGGACGGCCTGAGGAGGAAGCGCATTTCCTCGTCTCTAGGAAAAGATGGGTGGAAAGGTTTAGGCGGAGTGACCCGTCCAGGCATCTCCCTCTCTCACACGGTGCTGCCTTAGAGTCGATGTCCCCATGCCTCCTCTGCAGACTCAACTCCACGCCAAAGACCCTGCCTCGAGATGCGTCTCCAAGCCTCCCGTCTTACCAGTGCCTCCTGCAGCATCTCATCACTATCGGCTCGTCCTCCTGCGCGACACCTCCGCCTAGAGCAACGATTTCGTGCACCCCTCCTCGCACATGGCCACACGGACACGGTGGTCAAGATGAGGGCGAGGGAGGTAGCCTAAATAATTTCCTGCTGAGCGGACTTAGTGTGGTAGCAGTCGGAGAATCGTTGACAGCAGCCAAAAACTCTAGCCCAGAGCTCTCGAGGAATACGAATAAATAGGGGCAACTCCACGAAAAATCGCTTTAGAGCACGGGTTTCATGGAGCCCGTTTATGAATTTTTTAAATTCATCAAATATTTTAGAAAAAGTACCTACTTGTAGCCAAAAGTATTAAATACAGGTCTGCTAAAAATTAATGGAAAATATATTATATTTCGGTTGCAATAAAAGAGATAAATATGACAAATTTTAAAAAGGGAGATCCATTCAAAATTGCACTGATCTGAATTTATTTATTTTTTAAGAGACCGAAATACAAAGTATTTTCACATAAAATTTTGTACGTGTGTTATATTTTTACTAAAAAATTTAATCTTAAAAAAAATTTAAAAAAATCCTCCATAAAGGCTGTCCGGGCTTACATTCTATAGACACATAACGTGTAAGTGCCCTCATTGCTTATTCATGTCACTAAGATTATGAGCGCTTATATAACAAAACAAACAAACTAATCCACGCGACGATCTCCCAATCGGAGGGGAAACAGCGGCCGGGGCTAGCCAGGCGGTAACGTGGGGAGGGACAGGGGCAAAATAGACGGAAGCAGCGGCACTGGTGAGCATACAGAAGCAGCGGCAGTACCAGCACTGGTGAGCATACAGAAGCAGCGGCAGTACCAGCAGCAGCCATAATAAGCTGGCCCAGAAGCGCGGGTCAGTGCAGTGCGCGGCAGCACAGCAATGGCAGCTGCAGCTTGCACTAGCTGCGAACGAGCGAGCAGGAAGAGGCGGAGGTGGGGGCCCGCCTCTGCCTGTGCCTTGCCGTGGTTAATGAGAAGGGCGCGGCCGTCCACGGCGCGCGTGCCATCACGCGCCCAGATTTCTCGTTGGCGGAGGGGGCACAGGCAGGCCCGCGTCATTTACCGCGACCAGGCGGAGGCACGTGACGGCGTCCTGTAGCGGCCGGTGGCGGTGGCGCGGGGCGAAGCCGACCGGAGCGGGTGGTCGCGGCAGGGGCAAGGAGTTCAGGATGGGCTGCCCTTCCTCCCTGGCGATTCGCAAGTGGTTGCACCGTGCCGCTTCTGCGCGTCGCACATGCGTCCGCGGCTTCGCAGCCGGTGCCACACTGCATGCCGGTCTGGGGTGCCACAGTCCAGGAGCCCACCTGCCCATGCACGTACGTATGTATGGTCTACGGGCACGCTACTAATAATAGTATGGAAAGTGCTAGGCGTGCCCCCCGACGATCGTCCTGCTTCCCGTGCTGACACGTGTCCATTTGCTGTAAAACATCCCGCGTTTGCTACATATGTCCTCGTTTTTCTTCCAAAGCAAAAAAAAAACGTTTCGTTTTAGAAATAGAACTTCTCGCTGGAGACCTCACCGGAGACCATGTAGCAAAAAAATTGTACTAATACAGCAAAACCGACTTCGCCGAAGACATCGTCGGAAAAACTTGCCAGTGACTCTCGCCGGAGATCTTGTAGCAAAAAGTTGACACTGTTGTAGCAAACCACAAAACGGCTGTAGCAACAAAGTTCTTCTAATGTAGCAAAAATCCTACATCATCGGAGACATCGCCGGAAAACCTTGTCGGAGAACTTGTAGCAAAATTTTTATAGTATTATAGCCAAACAAAAAAAAACAGAGATAGCAAAAAATATATATCAATATAGCAAAATCACAGTGGGGCTCCTCTTGTAAGCAGGCGTGTCACAGTGGGACTTGCTTCAGATACACGTACCCCCAAATCCATGGCCTCCCTGCTATCGGGCTCCCTCAAAAGACGTTCGCGAAGCAGCGCATGGCAGGGTGCCGGAGCTCGCACGCGTGGGTGACCTTGGAGGCGGCCGACCGGGATGGCCATGCACGACCCTTGATTCCGGCGAGGCGCAAGGAGACAGCGACTCCGGCGAGATGCAAGAGGCGGTAGGGAGACGAGGGCGGCGGCCGCAGATGAAGAAGGAGGTGGCGGGCCACAGCGAAGCACCGGCAGTGGAGCCTACCTGGATCTGGCGGGGGCGGCTGGCTGAAATAACCTCCGTGGTGTGTGTGCCTGGGAAGGAGATAAGGCTGAGGAGTAATGCATGCGGGCCCACCCACGCATCTGCGCGAGCACCACACGGGACCCGGACGATGGATGCACGGGATCGTCCGGGGGAATCGAATCATTTTCCTAATAGTATGGTCTTCTTTGGAGCGGAGGCAGACGGAGATGGAAAACAAAGATAAGCCTAGCAGTTGTTGCGTACGAAATAATGCAAAAATAAGCTCAGACACCTCAGTTTTGAAATTAATAAACGGGTTTGAACTTAAAAAAAAGATGAAAAAAAAATTACATGTACTGTATTTAGATGTATTCTGCAAGAGTGTAAAATTTCAGTATGGAACACGTTATATACTCTAGGCTACACAAAAAAGGAAGCTTCTCGTAGTAGGTGGGCCTGAAAACGACGTATTTTCTCACCATTTTTAGATTCATATTCATTTTGTTTTTGTCTAGTTTGAAGGATAAAGTATTTCATTATGAAAAAAACTGTACATATATGTATATATTTGTTTGAATGTTTGAAAATCTGTTTCGGTATAGTAAATTACGGGGCTCCATGAAGCTAGAGCTCCAAAACTCTACACTCTTGTTGTGATGACAAAAAGACCGAGAGAGAAAAGGTTGTATGATGGTTGTCATACTTTTAAGAGAAATGACACGATGATTTAGGTTTCACCAGAACATTTCCAGCAGAAGTGAATAAAGGTTTCGCCGCAACACGGAATTCTGCTCCCGATGTTGAAGTGATCAAGGCAAACCGTTGAAAGTGTGAGTAAGGCCTCCACTAATATGGAAACCCTCCGAACAAAACATCCAGTTAAGAAACTCGCATGTGCCTCGACAAGTGGAGTTAGAGAGATTTCCACCAAGAGGAAGAGCTCTTCATCCTGCACTTGAGGTGAAATTTTCATTCATAAAGTGAGATTCTTGCAAATGACCCCCAATAGGTTCATAGCCTTGTAAAAATGAACATAAATAAATTTGTTCGACATGGAAAAATAGGAGCATGATAGTCTAATCCTACAAAACCTCTATATTACCTTAGAGGAAAGGTAAAAATAGGATACTATAGTCTTGTTTTGATTCATAGACTAAGTGCCATCGAATGGAGGAAGATTGGCCTGCGATGGATGGTGATCTATGGGCTTGTTGGGCTTCTTTTAATGCACCGATTTCATCATCCTACTTAGGCTGGTCCTAGTGCTAGTATCATATTACTAGTATCATGCATATGATACTAATACATGATACTATGTCTCTAGTGCATTGTATCATATAGTAGTATCATAGTAGTGTTATATTTATTGATTTGTAGAATCTCTATGTAAAATGTGTGTATAAGATTTACTTGCCATTGTGATTTCTAGCTTTACGTGCTATGATACGGTATCTACCTATGATACACTAACCATCTCTCTCTTCATTAATTATGGCGCCACATCAGATTTTTGCCAAATTGGCATGCATGATACACCTTATGATACTAGCACTAGGACCAGCCTTAGGCCTTTTACAATGTGGTGTCTCTTAGCTCGTTATCCTAGGTAGTGGTGTATCTTAAGAAACAACTAGTAC
This sequence comes from Avena sativa, assembly GCA_916181665.1. Lineage (NCBI taxonomy): Eukaryota > Viridiplantae > Streptophyta > Magnoliopsida > Poales > Poaceae > Avena > Avena sativa. The sequence continues at coordinate 384,090,386 of OV702297.1, read as the reverse complement.
AATGGATTGTATCTTAAGAGTTGTATCTATATTTAATGATTTTGGGTACATGCATACATGTGATTGGGCTAACCTTTTTTTTGCCTATGATACCGTGCAAATGTAGCTAAGCTAAGATACAACCTCACATTCTCTCTTCATTAACTATAGTGTCATATAAGCAATTTGCCTATGATACCGTGCTAAGAAACACCCATTGGAAAAGGCCTTATTGTGGGAGCCTACCTATGGAAAGGTACCTTCAGGAGCTTATCATGTTGCTCAACTCCCTAGCTCCTGTATTTCAGAACAATCCTATGGTATTTCTCCTTGGGTCATCTCGAAGTCTATCACCAGCATGATTTTCACTACGGCACACAGGCTCTTTGCCGTGTGGGCAAAAGACACGGCAAAGACCTTTCGGAACACGACAAAGGCTTTGCCGTGTATATACACACGGCAAATGCCACACGGCAACGTTCGCCACGACAAAGGCCCTTTGTCGTGTGTTTTCTAAATAAGACACGGCAAAGGCTTTGCCGTGTGTCTCATACGTAGACACGGCAAAGTAAAGTAAGATGACGGTTTCCGCGAAGATGACGGTGTCTATTCTTTGCCGTGTGTCTTCTCGAAAAGTACACGGCAAAGAAGTTGTCTTTGCCGTGTGTCTCCTCGAAAAGTACACGTCAAAGAAGCTGTCTTTGTCGTGTGTCTCGTGGAAAAAGTACACGGCAAAGAAACTACCTTTTTAAAAAAAATAAAAATATATATTTTGTTTCAATCTTTTTTGAATATTATTTACTTGATAATCTCATATAGAATATTTTAACCCTTTGTATGTTAAATATTAGGTCAAATTGCACTCATAATGAGATAGGTCATTTTGTGAAGGTTTTTTTGAGACATATTCAATATAACAAGTTTGATATTTTTCCTTGCAACCATGTCACATAATATGACACCACACAAAGGTTTTACATTGTTTCGATCGTTTTTGATTTTTTTGTAAAAAACCATGCCCATCCGATCATGTACATGTAGTGCATAAACGACCCACTCCCTGCCGATTCTGCAGGAATTTGTCTTTTTCACCTGGAGTGGACGGAAAGGTTTGACATCCCCCGTTGGGACATTGTCCATTTAAGGTGGTCTAGTATTTTTGAAAAATGGGGTGGTAGTATTTTGAATTAGCCATTTGGTGGTTGCTTCATAAAATCCTCCGTTTTTTACGCTCGGAAAATAGAAAATAGCTTTTTGGTGCGACGAAGCTTTACGAAGTAGTACTTTGCTCTTGTCAGCTTGTTGTCATATTATGAAATTAAGAACTACTAGCTCTGATATCATATAAAATTACATACACCAAACCAAACTCACTTAGAGCTCGAACGGATATACAGAAAGGAGGTAAATTCATTTATATTTCAACACATTTTATCCATGATCACCTCCTCTTGTGGCCTTGTGGGTTGCTAGGAGCCACGGATAGAGTCTTTCATGCTCCCTTGCTAAATTTGAGTGGCAGGTCGAGTTTTCTTTCATCTCCAAGCAACATTTCTTCCCCCTCCTCTCTATTAGTTATCTCTTTGGTTTATACACATGCATTTTTATTCAGGTAATACATGTGTTTATGTGGGCTCTTCCGCCTATGTTGCTTTCTAACCAAAACAACTTTTCCTTGCTAAAATGGCTCGTACATTTTAACTATTCAAGGTAACTTTGAGATATCTAAACTTTGGATAGTTATTCGGTAATTATTTCTTTAAGCCCGAGTACAAAGAAGGGATATAAGTATTAGTGTTTCATAATTGTTCTTAGATGAATAAAAGTCGCCCTTTTCTACAAGTTATTCTTATTGATTCCTTGCAATTAGGGTTGGAAACGGTAAGAAAAAATTTCGTTTGTTTTTGGAGAAAAAGGAAACCGAGAGCTAAAAAGGAAAAGGAAACGGTATTTCGCGGAAAAGGAACGGAAACGGAGTATTCTAAATGGAAAAAAAAGAAATGAGGGAGTCATTTTCGGCGGAAACGATAAGGAAATTTCGGATAAACAAATATGAATTTTTTTTGGAAATATAACCAGCTATACGAAGTAGTACTTTGCTCTTGTCGGGCCATATAATATATGCCAGGTCTACGTAATACATGCAACCGGTTAAGGCTACATATTAATCAAATGAGTTTCTTAGAGTTTATGTGAACTTATATGCTTATCCAACTGTTGAATTATGTCTGTTACTTTATGTTTAATTGTCGTTTGTCAAAGTTGTAAACTATTCTTTATCTATTATATATTTCTTTTAGCGTAGAGACCATGATATTAAGCCACTATTATATTCCGATAAATATCCATTTTCGCATCGTATTTGTTCTCTATCCTTTCCATATCCATCTTCGATGATTTCCGATTCCGTGTTCGTTTCCAGAGTTTTCCGTTTCGTTTTCGATTCCGGTGACACGAGAGGAAACAAAAACTATAACGCACGTTTCTGTCCGTTTCCATTCCGTTTTCAACCCTACTTGCAATGTATTTACCTGATGCAAGCATGCTATCTCTTTTTATCAAGATATAATAATCATTTAAGTTAATAAGGGCATATGGTAAGTTATCATTGGGACATTTGTATGGATTGACATTAGTGCCTTGTAGGAGATAAAGCTTCATGATCAAAAGGGAATGTCTTTCAACTCCTCACAGAAGTACCTTAAAGTAAATTAAAATTAAAAATATGCTAGTCAAACAAACCGAAATAACTCATGGCCCTGTTGTACCTACATTTACATGATGGAACTCATTGTCGGAGATTCTTGTGGTGGTCGGCTAAAACATGACGATGTTACCGTAGTTCACTTCCTAGATCAAAGTTCTTATTGATACACTCCACTCTGGACCATTCATTGTAAGTAAGGAAGGGGAAAATAATAATCTTTTTAGAAGGTGTTGGATGAATTCCGTTCTTAAATTACACTTAATTAACCCCTTGAAATAGAAATGTCGAAAGGAACCACGTCCTTAAATCACACTTAATTTACCCCTTAGAATAGAATTATCCAAAGAAACAATCTAGTTTCCCCAATCTAGATCTCCATCAACAAAAAAGCGGATCCAATGGAAAAGATGGAAAAGGGAAAACTAACAACTCGCACCGCCTTCATAGAATGAAAGTGTCGTTGGCTGCCAAAAATCCCTACGCATGATGATCTCCTTGGTAGTGTTATTCAAAGTTTGCCGACTATCATGTATGAACTCCAAGGATGATACATCGGGTGCCTACCAAGCATCTCATGAACACAAATATCAAGCCACGCGCTTTTCATACATCAATTGTTTGCCTTTTGAATGTTTTCCCCATAAGTGTACCACACTCATCATTGAAACCAATCGACACAAATGCCAACAAATATATCCTTCCCTTCGGAAGTATTCCACAAATATATATAAGCATTAGCTATGGCAAATCTAATATGCTCCGTACTTGTTTCCCTTCTAGTGGATTTAAATGGGTTGCACTAGTCCTCACATTTCCATCCCAAAAATGTAACCAGAAGGAAACTGTGACATGACAAAGTACTCGTCTCTTTTTTTTCAGTCAATCACATGCGCAAGAAAGAGGGTAATAGTAAGATTATATTGTCGGAGATTCTTGTGGTGGTCGGCTAGAACAAGACGATGCTACCATAGTTCCCTTCCTACATCAAAGTTCTTATTGATACACTCCACTCTCGGCCATGTATTGTAAGTAAGGAAGTGGAAAATAATAATCTTTTTAGAAGGTGTTGGATGAACTCCGTCCTTAAATCACACTTAATTCACCCCTTGAATTAGAATTGTCCAGAGGAACTACGTCCTTAATCACACTTGATTTACCCCTTAAAATAGAATTGTCCAAACGAACAATTTGGTTTCACCAATTGAGATCTCCATCAATAGAAAAGAGGATCCAATAGAAAAGAAATAAAGGGGAGAACTAACAACTCACGCCGCCTTCAAAGAATGAAAATGTCGTGGGCTACCAAATCCCTACGCATGATGATGTCCTTGGTAGTATTACTCGAAGTTCGCCGAGTATCATGTATGAACTCGAAGAATGATACATCAGGTTCCTACCTGGAACCTCATGAACACAAATGTCACACCACGCGCTTTTCATACCATCAATTTTTTTTTTTGCCTTTCGCATGTTTTCCCCATAAGTGTACCACACCCATCATTGAAAACCAATCAACCCAAATAGCAACAAATATGTCCTTCCCTTCGGAAGTATACAATAGAAAATATGGAAAGGGGAAAACCAACAACTGGCACCGCCTTCAAATAATGCTAGTGTTGTGGGCTAACAAATCCCTATGCATGATGATCTCCTTGGTAGTATTACTACAAGCTCGCCGATTATCATGTATGAACTCCAAGGATGATACATCGGATTCCTACCTAGCATCTCATGAACACAAATATCAAACCGCACGCTTTTCATACCATCAATTTTACCCTTTTTGAATGTTTTCCCCATAAGTCTACCATAGCCATCATTGAAACCAATCAATCGCAAGTACCAACAAATATATCCCTCCCTTGGGAAGTACTCCGCATATATATAAGCATTAGCTATGGCACATCTGTACTTGTTTTCCTTCTGGTGGATTTAAATTTAAATGGGTTGTAGTAGTTCCCAAATTCCCATCCCAAAACGTAACCACATCCATCATTGTTAGAGATAGAGATATATTAGTTTGAAGGTTGTAATCGTGTTTATCTTAAACTCTCTTGTAACTGCTTATGCACCGCAACGTGCATCTATATAAACACGAAACCTGGGGCTCGGGATGTATCCGAGTAGATCCCTTCATCCAGTCGTTTTGACATGGTATCTAGAGCAGGCCTCTCCGCCGCATCTACCTGATCGCCTAAACCTCCCACCCATCCCCAAGCAACGTCGCCGCCGCCAACTCTTCTCGCCACCGCTGCGCTCTCAACCCTATCGCCATGGCTACCTCCAGCAGCTCCTCCCCAAACCTCGGCAACCCACCGTCGGAAAAATTGACGCGCGACAACTACCCTATCTGGCGATCGTTGGTTCTCCCCACGATCCGTGGAGCCCAATTCGTCGGTCTACTGGATGGTACCGATGCTGCTCCTGCCAAGACGCTGGTCCCTGCACCGGCAGACAAAGATCCCGCTGACGCCGCGAAGACGGCGCCGAACCTAGCCTATGCTGCTTGGGTGTCCCGCGACCAACAGGTCCTCTCGTATCTGCTCCAGTCACTCTCCCTGCAGATCCTCCCGCATGTACATCGTCTCGAGTCTTCTCATGCGGTTTGGCAAGCCATTGAAGAGATGTTTGCCTCCCAGAGCGAGGCGCAGGTTACCAACCTGCTGATCGCCCTCGCCAACACCAAGCGCAGCCAGTTCACCTCCACAGCTGAATACCTCACCAAGATGCAATCTTGCGCCGATGAGCTTGCCGCCGCAGGCCGTGTCCTCTCCGTCAAGGAGACCGTGTCCTACATCCTGGCCGGACTCGGCTCTGGCTATGATGCGCTGGTTGCTGCCCTCGGCGTCATCACCACGCCAATCTCCCTCAGCATGCTCTATGCTCAACTTCATGCATATGACCAACGCCAAGCCATGCATCATGGCTCTCCTGCCAGCGAGTTCGAGACCTCCGCCAACGCCGTGTATCGTCAACCGCGGCCCCGTGGAGGGTTTACCCCTGGCAACCCCCGTGGTGATCGCCGGGATGATCGACGCCCCGATCGCCGCGACGACCGTCCCCAACAGCAAGGACGTGGGGGTGGCCGCGCACCTTCAGGAGGAGGCCGTGGCCGCGGCCGTGGGCATCGTCGCACCACTCCATGGGTCGATGTCACCTGTCAGATCTGCTACAAGGAAGGGCACGCCGCCAAGGATTGTTGGCATCGCTTCAATGAAGACGATGATGATTCAAGTGACAAACAAGTCCATGCTGCCTCCTATGGTGTTGACACCAATTGGTATGGTGACACCGGCGCGACTCATCACGTCACCGGCGAACTCAACAATCTGACGGTCCGTGAAAACTACAGAGGCTACGATCGGGTCAACACGGCAAATGGACAAGGTATGAGTATCTCCCATGTTGGTCATTCAATAATTCGTAGCCCTACTCACAACTTTCATCTTCGTAATATCCTTCATGTCCCTACTGCATCCAAAAATTTGTTGTCTGTCCATCGATTCACACATGATAATCATGTTTTTATTGAATTTCATCCTTCCTTCTTTCTCATTAAGGATCAGGCAACCCGGAGAGTCATCCATAGAGGCAAGTGCATTGGTGGGCTTTACCCACTTATTTCCTCCACAGAGTCTTCCCAATGCTTGAAGAATGCTTTTGTTGCTGCCAAGCCTTCCCACACACTGTGGCACAGTCGCCTGGGCCACCCCTCGTCCGTCATTGTTAGGCAAATTATTAGCAAGAATAAACTCCCTCATGTTAGTGATTTGAACATTCAGTCTATTTGTGATTCCTGTCAGCGTGCTAAGAGTCATCAGCTTCCTTACCCCATCTCCACTAGTGTATCTACAGTTCCTCTCCAATTAGTTTTTTCTGATGTATGGGGTCCTGCACCTACTTCTGTTGGTAGACATGATTATTATGTAAGCTTTATCGATGACTATAGTAAGTTTACCTGGATATACTTGCTCAAGAAAAAATCTGATGCTCTTGCTGCCTTCACAAATTTCCAAAAACTTGTTGAACGAAAATTCAATAGAAAAATTCTTACAGTTCAATCTGATGGGGGAGGTGAATATATTAAATTGAACTCTCTGTTCCAAAACCAAGGGATTTCTCATCATTTTTATTGCCCTCATGCTCACCAACAGAATGGCTCTGCCGAACGGAAACATCGTCATATAGTTGAGGTTGGTCTTGCACTCCTAGCTAATGCATCTATGCCTCTCAAATTCTGGGACGAGGCTTTTCTTACTGCAACATATCTTATTAATATGCTTCCCAGTAAAGTTATTCACAATGATACACCAGTACATCGTCTCCTTGGTATACACCCAGACTATTCTTCTCTCAGAGTCTTTGGTTGTGCCTGTTGGCCAAACCTTCGTCCTTACAACAAGCGCAAACTTGCGTTTCGTTCCACTCAATGTGTGTTCCTAGGCTATAGTCCTCATCATAAGGGGGTCAAGTGCCTCGAAATTTCCACTGGACGTGTGTACATCTCTCGTGATGTTGTGTTTGACGAGGCAGTATTTCCCTTCCAAAATTTGCATCCTAATGCTGGAGCCCTTCTTCGAAAAGAAATACTTCTTCTTGATCCATCCCTTCACAATCTCTCACAAGGGGACGACATTATTGATGATACTAATATGGATAATACTCATGCTACTAATCCTGTTGCTAGCCCTGTTTGTACCCCCGTGCAGGAACCAAGACGCCAAAATACAGCACCAGCCGAAAATTCCAGGCAAAATGGTGCTTCTATGAGCTCTAATGGCTCACATGAAATCTCAGCAGAAGAAGACAGAAGTGCTGAACACGAGGAGGATTCCCTGGCACAATCCCCCTCGGGATCAACAAGACCCCCCTCGGACCAGGCGCTGCGCGCAGGGCGTACAGGGGGTCCCGCCTCGGATCAGGCGCCGCAAGATGACCATTGGTCACCCGCATCCCCCGCCTCTGCCAGATCAGCGCGGTCCCCCGCCAGCTCCTCCTCACGCAGATCCTCTGTGCCAGACTCGATTTCCACACCAATGTGAGCCAGTCGTTCTGCCACAGCGTCGGCCACAGGATCCGGTGCGGCCACTGACACGCATGTAGTCACAGATTCCTGCACAAGAGGATCAGGATCAGGATCAGGATCCGCTGCCTTTGATGATTCTGTAGTCCAGCATGTGGCCGAGTCCAGGAGACCTGCCGCACGTGCGTCAAAAGGTATTGTCAATCCAAAACAGTATACTGACGGTACTATTCGCTGGTGTCTTTCTGTTACTAGTGATGAACCTGCCACTCTGGAATCTGCTTTGGAAGACTCAAATTGGAAGGGAGCAATGGATGAGGAATTTAATGCCCTCACAAACAATAACACATGGAGGTTGGTTCCGTCACAGCAAGGTAAAAATATTATTGATTGTCGATGGATCTATAAAATCAAGAGGAAAGCAGATGGCTCTATTGACAGATATAAAGCTCGTCTCGTGGCAAAAGGTTTCAAGCAACGGTATGGTATTGACTATGAAGACACTTTCAGTCCCGTTGTTAAAATTGCAACTGTCCGTCTTGTCTTGGCAATTTCTGTCTCCAGGGGATGGAGTTTGCGACAGTTAGATGTGAAGAACGTGTTTCTTCATGGTGTTCTGGAAGAGGAGGTCTATATGAGACAACCACCTGGGTATGAGGATAACAGAAAACCAAATCATATTTGCAAACTTGACAAGGCATTGTATGGACTGAAGCAAGCACCTCGGGCTTGGTATTCTCGGTTAAGTACTTAGCTAATTGCTTTTGGTTTTGTTGCTTCTAAGTCTGACACATCACTTTTTATTTATCACAAGTCCAATATTACAATCTTTATGCTTATTTATGTGGATGATATTATAGTTGCTAGTTCCTCTCAAGCTGCAACCGATGCCTTATTAAAGGATCTAAGCCAAGAGTTTGCACTCAAGGATCTTGGAGATCTACACTATTTCCTTGGAATTGAAGTAAAAAAGGTAGAAAATGGACTAGTTCTGAATCAGGCAAAATATGCTCATGATGTGCTTGCCCGAGTTTGTATGACATATTGTACAGGTACTCCCACACCCTTGTCATCATCAGAAAAGATCACTGCTAGAGAAGGAGTTTTGTTGGGTCCTGAAGATAGCACCAAATACCGAAGCATGGTAGGTGCACTACAGTATCTCACACTCACTAGACCTGATATCTCTTATGCAGTAAATAAGGTGTGTCAGTATTTGCATGCTCCCACTACTGTACATTGGACAGCTGCCAAACGCATTTTAAGGTATATTAAGAGTACAATCATAGTTGGGTTAACTTTCACAAAATCTCCTTCAACACTGGTCAGTGGTTTTTCTGATGCTGACTGGGCTGGTTGTGCTGATGATCGACGGTCAACTGGAGGTTTTGCTGTATTTTTTGGACCTAACTTGATATCATGGAGTGCAAAGAAGCAAGCCACTGTTTCTAGATCTAGTACAGAGGCAGAGTATAAATCAGTAGCCAATGCTACAGCAGAAATAATTTGGGTACAGTCTCTTCTTGAAGAACTGGGAGTACAACAGGGTCAAACACCCTGTCTATGGTGTGATAACCTAGGAGCTACATATTTGTCAGCAAATCTTGTGTTTCATGCAAGAGCTAAACATATTGAGATAGATTTTCACTTTGTTAGAGAACGAGTGCTAAGTAAACAACTTGAGATTCGATTCATCTCCTCAAAGGATCAAGTTGCTGATGGGTTTACCAAACCCTTACCATATCGAGCTTTTGAGACATTCAAATATAATCTCAACTTAACTAAGTTGTGATTAAGGGGGAGTGTTAGAGATAGAGATATATTAGAGATATATTAGTTTGAAGGTTGTAATCGTGTTTATCTTAAACTCTCTTGTAACTGCTTATGCACCGCAACATGCATCTATATAAACACGAAACCTGGGGCTCGGGATGTATCCGAGTAGATCCCTTCATCCAGTCGTTTTGACAATCATGAGAAATGCGGAGCCAATACAAAATATGGAAAATGGAAAACCAACAACTCACACCGCCTTCAAAGAATGAAAGTGTCGAGGGCTACCAAATCCTTACGCATGATGATCCCGTTGGTAGTATTACTCAATGTTTGTCGAGTATCATGTATGAACTCGAAGAATGATACATCGGGTTCCTACCTGGAACCTCATGAACACAAATATCAAACCACGCGCTTTTCATACCATCAATTCTAGCCTTTTTGAATGTTTTCCCCATAAGTGCACCACACTCATCATTGAAACCAATCAACTGGCAAACACCAACAAATATATCCTTCCCTTCTCTTCGGAAGTACTCCATAAATATATAAAGCATTAGCTACGGCAAACCTGTAGTACTTCTTTTCCTTCCGGTGGATTTAAATGGGTTGTACCAATTCCCACATTCCCATCCCAAAATGTGACCACAGGGAAACTGCGACATGACAAAGTACTCGTCCCATTTTTTGGCAGTCAATCACACGCGCGAGAAAGATTAGTGCTGCCCATCCAGAGTCCAGACACACCCCTTTTGACCTTTTGCATGCATCGGTGGCCATGCAAGCACGCATGATTCATACTTTGCACACTCGTAGAAACACCGGATGGGGTGGGGGGTTACTTTTGCGGTGAAAGGAACCGGCGGCCCGGCGGGGGTACAAACCAGCATGATTGCGTCCTGATGCGCCTGCAGCGCTACCACTCCTCCTCTCCGCGCCATCCATGGATGATGGATCCATCCATCGCAACCGCTCGCAGGGGCAGGCATGCCGCCATCATGGTCATCGCCATCGTAGGACAGGCAGGCAGGAGGCAGGGCTCGCCTGCTCGATCGATGATCGGTCGCAAGCAAGCTGGGCTTCTGCTAGCTATAGCTTGCTTGGCTGGGTGGCCGTATGCAGCAGCAGCTAGCCATGATGATGATGAAGCCCCATGATTGCGGCAAGCGAACGGCCCCATCGGCTTGTCCCCGTTGTACACATCAACGTGATTGCTTAATACTATCACGCAGGTAGCTATAGCCAGCCCAGGCACACATGATGATGCGTGGCGGTGGATGACGAATTGATGGCTGCCGCTGTGATCATGCCTCTGCAGAAGGAATTCCTACATTCTACTACTACTCCGTCGCAGCTCCTGGCCGGCCGGGAGCTAGCTCACGCAGGCATGAGTGCGGTATGCATTCTGTTGGTACGAGTAGTAGATCGATCACATTCCGTCCCAGGGCAATTATGGGGTCTAATTACCATCATGGACTTCCATGCAGGCCAAAGCAGAAATGATATCATGGAAACACACGAAATTCTATCTAGTATACGTACTGCAGGTTCAATCATTTCGCCTGTTTGGAGTAGCAGTACCTGTTTTCTTCTCCCCATTAGATGATGAAAGAACGCGATTTTCTTTTGCAAATCATCATTCACGTCATGCATCATTCCTGTGACAATATCATATACACGGAAACTAAACAAATACTGCTCCGCTTTGTAATAACGACCAGTGCTAATTATTATAGAGAGGTACGCGCTTGTCTCACTTGTCTCCACACCAACAAAAACCTTACCAACAAATTTTCTTTTATTCGCAACAAAAAAAAACAATTTTATTTTGGCAGACGATAGACATGCAGTTCCAACATACGCTCTCCTACGAGTGTGAGACATAAATTCCACCATAAAGAATCTGAGAAGGTGTGGGGGGAAGCTAGCGCTATAGCTAGCCGGAGGAGAAGAGCAGAGGCGCAGGCGCAGTAGCAGCAGGAGCAGCTGCGTGGCCAGCTTTGTGAAAAAGATCGCGGGTGCTGTTTATAAAAGGGGAAAGATACGTAGAGCCCCCAATAATGATTAACATGATTATTGCCGCCTGCCATCAAGACCTCCCTTTTTCACAAACAACACCCCGGCCAAGGCTCGAATTGCGCCGATTGACCCCGTCCGTCGCGTCGCTCTCCTTTTTTTCCTCCGGGTCACGTGCGCCGCGGGGCTCGTCGTCAACCGGCCGGTCAAACTCGCCATTATAGCTCACACACACAGATAGTAGTACTACTACACATATGCGAACCGGAGGGGAGTAGGGGGGGAGTCCCGTCCCTGTCCCCGCTCCTATAAAGCCTCGAAATCCTTGCGCATTTACACGGCCCCATACCATCATCATCTTGTTGGTAGGCAGGCACAGGCAGGCGGCTCTGATCTGGTTTGGTGGGCTGCCATGGAGCTGGGGCTGAGCTTGGGGGAGACCATGGCCGACGCCGGGAGGGAGCTGGTTCTCGGCCTCGGGGTTGGTGGAGCGGGGGGCGGCAGGAGAGAGGAGCAGGTGGGGAGGAGGGGCCACCAGGACGTCGCCGCCGCGATGAGGTGCGGGTCTTCGCCGGAGCCCACCATGCGGCTCGCGCTCCTGCCCATGGCGCCCAGCCTCGGCTTCCCGTGGCCCTCCGAGAGCAGTGAGTGCTGCATGAGTTTTTCTTCCCGTTTCTTGGATTTTTCCTGCATGTCACTCTGAGATCACCACCGAAGTAATAGCAGTATTAAAATGGGGCGATCCGATCTGTTCCGCAGGGCATTTAGAAGCGTCGACGCGGGGCTTCGACGTGAACCAGGCGCCGTCGTCCGGTGCGTCGGCATGGGGAGGCGCCTACGCGACGGCGGACGACGAGCAGGAGGACGCCGGCGCGGCGGGGGCGGCCGTGTCATCGTCGCCCAACGACAGCGGGGGCTCCTTCCCGATGGACTTCTCCGCGCACGGCGAGCGCGGCGACGCCGCTCCGTGCGGGGGCGGCGGCGGCGGCTCCCGCGGCAGCGACGAGGACGACGGCGGGTCGGCGCGCAAGAAGCTGCGGCTGTCCAAGGAGCAGGCCGCGTTCCTGGAGGAGAGCTTCAAGGAGCACAGCACCCTTAACCCCGTAAGTCAGTCGGATCAGATCAGCTCGATCGATCGATCGAGCAGTCGATTTATCCATCTCGTCTCGTTCATTGACGTTCCCATGGTCTGTCCTGCGCAGAGGCAGAAGGTGGCCCTGGCGAAGCAGCTCAACCTCCGGCCGCGCCAGGTGGAGGTGTGGTTCCAGAACCGCAGAGCCAGGTGCAGCAGCGCTCGCTCCTTTCGTTCTCTCTTAAAACAAGAATCTTAAATTGGTCCAGGAAAATAACTGTAGAAGTGTGTCTTTCACAGGACGAAGCTGAAGCAGACGGAGGTGGACTGCGAGTACCTGAAGCGGTGCTGCGAGACGCTGACGGAGGAGAACCGGCGGCTGCAGAAGGAGCTGGCCGAGCTGCGCGCGCTCAAGACGGTGCACCCTTTCTACATGCACCTGCCGGCGACCACCCTCTCCATGTGCCCGTCCTGCGAGCGCGTCGCCTCCAACTCCGCCCCGTCGGCCCCCGCTGCCGCGCCGGCGTCCGCGCCCACCACCGCCGGCGGCGGCATTGGTCCCGCCGCCCAGGAGCACAGGCCTTCGTCGTTCGCCGCGCTGTTCTCGTCGGCCCGCAGCTTCCCTCCGGCCGGTCAGCCGCAAACGCAGGCGCCATCGAGCTCGTGACTTGGCCAGGTCGATCGTCACCTCCGGCGAAGGCTGCGCGCGTCTGTAAATACGCTCACTGTCGTTTCACCATTTCCGCTCCTTGTCACTTCGGGATTTCCCCCCTCGTGGCTAGCTAGAACCCCAAGTGGTGCCGCATCCGTCGTCGGATCGGACGCGTGGATGGCCAGGATGCTCAAAGGAAAATGTCGCCCAACTTTAATCTGCGTGGCTATTCCTTTCCTCTTCAGAAAAAAAAGGAATTCAGAACCGTGTAGGTAATTTTTACTGGGTGGTATTTTTTTTTTTTGCATCGGTGAGGTGAAAAACTGCAGTTGGTTTCACTTTTGGTGGCTGAAAGCTGTGGCGTTTCTGCTCCTTTACCGCGACGGTATTGGGGGTGGTCTGCACCGCTGATTTGCGAAATCATGACGCCCATCAGTACTACTCTCCACGGAGGCACTTGCTCCATTTTTCTTCTCTTTTTGCGATGGATACCGGCACTTACTACTACTCTTACCGGAGCGAAAGAGAGTTGAAGAGAGTGACAGAGAGATGTACTGTCTCCGAAATGTCTTGAATCGCGTAATCAAGAAATTGATTTGCAACGGCAGGGCAAAAATATGCTAACTACTACCTCCGTTTGGGATTATAGTCCCGCGCGGATAACTAGGTTGCCAATTTAAACAAGATAATATAAATATTATAGCATAAAGATTATACCATTAGATACTTTAGAGGTTATACTTTTTAATGGTATAATTTTTGTGGAGTATAAGTTATATTTTATTGGTCAAATTAACAACCTAGGTATGCGCGTAGGACCTATAATCCCGAACGGAGAGAGTACTATTGGCGCGTGCACGTACGACAACAGTAGGATTAGCACTGAATAGCAACAGTGACTTGTCTACGGACCTTAATACTACATGCTCCACCAGGACATGCCAAGGAGTACATCTGGACCACCTCATCGTCTCCTCTCATGCATTAACCGCATAGTATGCCTGCGCTAGGATTTGTACACGGATCGGAGGTACCTCGGAGTCCCGTGTCGCGCGTGACAAAGAGGGAGGCCATCGGGGAATGCATGCAGAGTCCCATGATCGACTCCGTGCCACGACTTGGACTGCAAAGGATCGTTCAATGCCGGCTGGGAAACGGCCCCGGGCCAGTGACCGACCAGCAGCGAATTACGGTGACCGCCGAGCGCCGAGTCAAAGAGGCCACGACTTCCTCGATGGATTTATTGTTTGCTTACGGCGGAGGGAAACGAGCGGCCACGGGGATCTTCCTTCTCCCGCGAGTTCTTCTTCCCTGACGGATTCATTCATGGATCTTCTACTTCCGGGACGACTGAAGAAAGATTCAGCGAGCAATGATGCCCATCCGTCCGTCGACGCGCCGGTCTCGATCGGCCGGTGCCGGTAGACGTTCCGTTCCGGTGACGGTGACCTGGGTTTGCATGGCCCCGGTCTTCATGGCGCCTTTTGATCAACGGAGACGCAGTGCTCCTGAAACTTGTTCCGTTGCTTACGTACGTAGTACAGGAGTAGCTGCGGTCTCGATGTCTCGCGTGACGCTGGTCAAGCAGACCGTGATAAGCTTCATTAGCTGCTGAGAGGTCGCATGATTAGTTCTCGGAATTTATAGACGCTTCCAACTCACTCGTCAAGAGATAAGATCAGGCTTAATCAGCGTTCTCTTCTTACACAAAACTCCCTCTACGGGGCAGAAAGCAACACCATCTTCGCGCACACACACACACACATGAGAGTGCATGTACAGCCACGGAATCTCCCTTCTCCCCGCACAGGAGACGTCGTGCCAATCATCAGCTCCAAAACAAAATGAGATCGCCTGCAGGCCACTATACCCACTAACCCTGCCTGCCTGCGGCCGATCGGCTAGGCGACATCGATCGGGTGGCACCGATCATTCTACAGAGCTACTCCTACACGGTCGAGCAGTGGAAAGGGGCAGGGGCCACGGGGAGATTAGGAAGGGGGCCCCGGGCCTCTCTCCCCACCTCGGGGTTGGGGAGCAAGCTGATTGGGAAGTTGCATCGTGTCTCTCTGCGATGTTCCCTGCTTGCTTGCTTGCCGCCTCCTGTCAAGCTCGATCGGACGGACGCGGACGCGGACGAGGACCGGCCACTTGCCGCTGCCTCATGCCGGCTGCTATTTGGTTGGATTCGGGCAGCACGTACGAGTCCCCCCCCCTCTTGGTACGTCGGGGTTGCTGTCTTGTACCGAGAGTGAGTGAGTGAGTGAGTGAGCTCTCCACCTAGCTAGCTCTCATGCTTGGGTGTGGGGCAAACGGTTTGGGGCTAATTAGCGAGGAGTGTGAGTGGCTTGGTGTGATGTGATTCGAGTGCTCATGTGTGGTCCCCGGATCGAGGTTGATAATTGTTTAATGAAATTATAAATATTCAGCGTAGGAAAAGGAAAAGGCAAAAAGATTTAAAAAAACTATCTCAGTCGAGTTAGAAGCAAATAATTGAACCCATAGTCGTCCGATCCGATCACGATCTTGACATCCCTTTATAGGAATCACTATGTTTTATCAGACGGTTCTTACTATTGATTTAGAAACCGTTATTCCTCAATCATCCGAGAAACATCAAACCCGTTGTAAGGGGTGTCTGGATTACAGTCATAAAGTTATATAAAAAATTAAATATGTGTGATTTTGGTCTTCAAATGGGCTATCTACGAACAACACGATTTCTAAACCAAAATTTGTATCGCAATAATTATGTACTCCATCTATCTCGAATTAGATGCCGTGGATTTGTCTAGATTCGCATGTACCTGTACACTAAAACGTGTCTGGATACATGCGAACCTAGAAAAAATTCCGACATCTAATTTGAGACATAGGGAGTACCATTTTAAGCTACGGATTACTGAATTGTGTATTTCTAAAACCAAAAATGCACTAATTATTATGTTTCATTTCATACTTCAAAATGTAGGATATACCCATTTACAATTTTTAAACACAATAATAAGAATATTGGTATACAAGAATACATACTTTAATACAACTAAAACTTTGCAAATGAAATACAGTACTTCTTTGCTTTTGGTGCATATTGGCATACTTGTATCTGAGCCAAACACTAAACCAACAAGCAGTAGGTTGTCGGCCACCTTAATTGCTAGAGCAAAAGAAGATTTGCTACCTGTGCATCACCGTTCCACCTCTCTGTGCTGCTCTCTGCTACTCCATCCTGAAGGGTTTCGTAGCATAGTAAATCAAAATTTTCTACGGATGCGAACGGGAAAAGCCAAGATCTAATCTAGAAGATGCAAACAACGAGGGGGGGGGGGGAATAGATGAGATCTTCATACCCTTGAAGATTCGCACAGCGGAACGTTCAACGGAACGTGGTTGATGTAGTCGTACTCGCTTCTCCTCCTCGCAATCCGATCCGATCCAACACCGCAAGTGGCGATGCCTCCGAGAGATGCACACGTGCGGCACCTCGACGTCTCCTCCTTCCTCGGTCCAGCAAGTGGGGTGGAGAGATAGGTTGGATCTACAACACGACGGCGTGGTGCAAGCGGTGGAGAGTTTCTGTGGCAGGGCTTCGCCTACGCGCAGTCGGGAGAGAGAGAGAGAGAGAGAGAGGAGGGCAGCAGGGCGACTAGGGCTTGAGGAGGAGGTGTGGGGAGGGTGCGCCCCCAGCCCTCTTTATATAGAGGGGTGGGAGGCTGGCCCTTGCCCCTCCCCCAAGCCCTAGGTCCGGCGGCCAAGGAGGAAGGAGTGGGGGGCAAGTTTCCCCCTCCCTTCTAGAAGCTCCCCTAGGGTTTCCCTAGGGCTTGGCCAGCTGGGCCTATGGGGCCTTGTTCCCCTGGCCCAATGCGGCCAGGGCACTCCCTCGTAGGCCCACGACCCCTCCCGACAAGTGGGGTCATGTTGGTCCCACTCCGGAAGGTTCTAGAAGCTTTCGGTACAATACCGAACAATCCGAAACAATTCCGAACTCCAAAATCTGCTTTTGCCTTATATGAATCTTATTCTCCGGACCATTCTGGAACCTCTCGTGACGTCCTGGATCTCATCCGAGACTCTGAACAAAAACTCATAAACCAATTATCCAATCTATCCTAGCGTCGAGACACGTTAAGTGTGTGACCCTTCGGGTTCGAGAATATGCAGACATGATCTTCTATCAATAATCAACAGCGGGGTCTGGAAACCCATATTGACTCCCACACATTCATCGATGATCATATCGGATGAACCACGATGCCAGGATTCAATCAATCCCATATATACATTCCCTTCGTCGCGCGATATTTTACTTGCCCGAGATTCGATCGTCGGTATCGGCATACCTAGTTCAATCTCGTTCACAGCAAGTACTTTACTCGTTCCGTAATCCGATATCACTTTGTGATTAACTCCTTAACCACGTGCTTGCAAGCGGTGTTGATATCGATTACCGAGTGGGCCCGAAGTATATCTCTTCGACTTGGGAGGGACAAATCTCATCTCGATACATACAACCCAACAGGTACTTTCCGATCACCTGAGAGACACCTTTATAATCACCCTCTGATAGGATGACGTTTGATGACCTCAAAGCTTTCTTCCGATACCAGGGAGTTGCATTATCTCATGGTCTAAGGAATACAATATTTGACATAAGAAAAGGTTCGCAAAGATGAACACGATGACACAATCTTATTGCTCCGCTTAATTTGGGTTTGTCCATCATATCATTCTCCCAATGATATGATCTCATTATTAATCGACAACTCATGTCTATGGTTAGGAAACCTTAACCATCATTAATCAATGAGCTAGTCCATAGAGGCGTACTAGGGACATGGTGTTGTTCACAAACCACACAAGTATCAAAGTTTCCGCTTAATAAAATTCTAGCATGGAATATAAACTTTATCATGAACAAGAATTATAACAATAACATCTTTATTATTGCCTCTAGGGCATAATTCCAACAGTCTCCCACTTGCACTAGAGTCAATAATCTAGTTTACATCTAGCAACAATCTAACACCCATGGCACTAAGGTGCTGATCATGTTTTGCTCATGGAAGAGGTTTAGTCAATGGAGCTGCGACATTCAAATCTGTATGTACTTTGCTAATCTTCAGATCTCCATCTGTTATATAATCCCGGATTATATAAAACTTGCGGTTGATGTGCTTGGTCTTTGGATGATATCTTGGTTCCTTAGCCAGTGCTATGGCGCCAGTGTTGTCACACAATATCTCCAGTGGGTCCAAGGCACTTGGAACCACACCAAGCTCAGTGATGAAGTTCCTAATCCAAACTCCTTCACTTGACGCTTCTGCAGCAGCCATGTATTCCGCTTCTACTGTAGATCCCACGATCACGCTTTGCTTGCAGCTTCTCCAGCTCACAGCTCCTCCATTCAAAATAAAAACGTATCATGTCTGAGATTTAGAATCATTCTTGTCGGTGTCGAAACTAGCGTCGACGTAACCCTTTACGACGAGCTGTTCATCACCTCCATAGACTAAGAACATTTCTTTAGTCCTATTTAAATACTTCAGGATGTTCTTCACGGCTGTCCAGTGTTCCACTCCTGGATCACTTTGGTATCTGCTCGTCAAACTAAGAGCATTGGATACATTCGGTCTAGTACACAGCATGGCATACATGATAGAACCTATGGCCGAGGCATAAGGCACTTTGCTCATAGCTTCTCTATCATTTACCATAGCTAGACACTGAGCCTTGCTCAACATCTTACCTGACAACATAGGCACTGAATCTTTCTTTGCCTTATCCATTCTGAACCTTTTCAGAACTTTGTCTAGGTATGTACTTGGGCTTAAAGCTATCAGGCGTCTTTGTTTATCTCTATAGATTTTGATGCCCAATATATAAGCAGCTTCCCCTAGGTCTTTCATTGAAAAACATTTGTTCAAATAACTCTTCACATCGTTAAGCATGTCAATGTCATTTCCAATAATCAATATGTCATCCACATATAGTACCAGAAATGTCACTGAGCTTCCACTCACTTTCTTGTAGATACAAGCTTCGTAGCAATTTGGAACAAATCCAAAGCTCTTGATCACTTGATCAAAACGAAGGTTCCAACTCTGAGATGCTTGCTTCAGTCCATAAATGGAACGCTGAAGTTTGCACACTTTATCAGCATCCTTAGGATCGACAAAACCTTCGGGTTGCATCATATACAACTCTTCATCAATGTTGCCATTGAGGAACCCAATCTTGACATCCATCTGCCATATTTCATAATCATGAAATGCAACAATTGCTAATAAAATCCGAATGGACTTAAACATCGCTACGGGAGAGAAAGTCTCATCGTAGTCAACACCTTGAACTTGTCGAAAACCTTCCACGACAAGTCGTGCTTTATAGACAGTAATATTACCATCCGCGTCCGTTTTCTTCTTGAAAATCCATTTGCACTCAATGGCCTTTCGGTCGCTAGGAGGGTCCACCAAAGTCCATACTTGGTTTTCGCTCATGGATCCCAATTCGGAATTCATGGCCTCTAGCCATTTCTCAAAGTCTGGGCTCATCATTGCTTCCTCATAGTTCGCAGGTTCACTGTCGTCTACTAACAAGACAGTTAAGATAGGGTTGCCGTACCACTCAGGAGGGGCACGTGACCTTGTCGACCTGCGACGTTCAGTAGTAGCATCGTCCAAAGCTTCATGATCCTTGTCATTTGCTTCCTCTATTGTTGGTGCAGACGGCACTGGAACAATTTCAGGTGCTGCGCTACTCTCCAACTCAAGAGAAGGTTCAATAACCTCGTCTAGCTCTACTTTCCTCCCACTCACTTCTTTCGAGAGAAACTCCTTCTCAAGAAAGGATCCTTTCTTTGCGACAAATACTTTGCCTTCGGATCTGTGATAGAAGGTATACCCAATAGTTTCCTTAGGGTATCCTATGAAGACGCATTTCTCCGCTTTGGGTTCGAGCTTGTCCGGCATCAACCTCTTGACGTAAGCTTCGCATCCCCAAACTTTAAGAAACGACAACTTAGGTTTAGCACCAAACCATAGTTCATACGGTGTCATCTCAACGGATTTAGATGGTGCCCAATTTAAAGTGAATGCAGCGGTTTCTAATGCATAACCCCAAAATGATAACGGCAAATCAGTAAGAGACATCATTGATCGCACCATATCTAATAGAGTTCGATTCCGGCGTTCAGACACACCATTGCGTTGTGGTGTTCTGGGTGGCGTGAGTTGCGAAACGATTCCGCTTGCTTTAAGATGCATGATAAAATCATAACTCAAATATTCACCTCCACGATCGGATCGTAGAAACTTAATTTTTCTGTTACGATGGTTTTCCACTTCATTCTAAAATTCTTTGAACTTTTCAAATGTTTCAGATTTATGTTTCATTAAATAGATATACCCATATCTACTTAAGTCATCAGTAAAAGTGAGAAAGTAGCGATATCCACCGCGCGTCGAAACACTCATCGGTCCGCATACATCGGTATGTATGATTTCCAACAAGTCCGTTGCTCGCTCCATCATTCCGGAGAACGGGGTTTTGATCATCTTGCCCATGAGGCATGGGTCGCATGTGTCAAATGATTCAAAATCAAGAGACTCCAAAAGTCCATCAGAATGGAGTTTCTTCATGCGTTTTACACCAATATGACCTAGACGGCAGTGCCACAAATAAGTAGTATTATCACTATCTACCTTGCATCTCTTAGCCTCAATGTTATGGATGTGTGTTTCATCCCTTTCGAGATTCAGAAGAAATAAACCATTCACAGCAGGTGCATGACCATAAAAGATGTTACTCATATAAATAGAACAACCATTATTCTCAGATTTAAATGAATAACCGTCTTGCAATAAACACGATCCAGATATGATGTTCATGCTCAACGCAGGCACATAATAACATTTATTGAGGTTTAAAACTAATCCCGAAGGTAAAACTAAGGAGAGCGTGCCGACGACCATCACATCAACTCTTGATCCGTTGCCAACGCGCATCGTCACCTCATCCCTCGCTAGCCGCCATCTATTCCGTAGCTCCTATTTTGAGTTACAAATATTAGCAACTGAACTAGTATCAAACACCCAGGCGCTACAACGAGGGCTAATAAGGAAAACATCAATAACATGTATATCAAATATACCTTTGATGGTGCCAGCCTTCTTGTCCGCTAAGTACTTCGGACAGTTGCGCTTCCAGTGACCCTTGTCCTTGCAATAGAAGCACTCAGTGTCCGGCTTAGGTCCAGACTTGAGCTTCTTCTCAGCAGGGGCAACGCGCTTGCCGCTGCCTTTCTTGAGGGGCTTCTTTGCACCCTTACCTTTCTTAAAGCTAGGGGCTTGTTAACCATCAACACATGATTATCTTTCTTGATGTCCACCTCCGCAACTTTCAGCTTAGCGAAGAGCTCAGTGATCGTATCAGTGGAACCAATCTAATTATGAGTAACTACAAAACCTTTGTAGCTAGGAGGGAGTGATTGCAGAACCCTGTCAATCTTGAGCTCCTCTGGAATCTTGCAGTCCAGTTGCTCAAGGCATTGAGTGTAGCCCGACATCTTTATGGCGTGCTCACTAACGGAACTCCCTTCCTCCATCTTGCAGTTAAATAATTTCTCAGAGATCTCGTATCTCTCAGAACGGGCCCGAGTCTGAAACATAGTTTTCAGTTCCTCAAGAATCTCAAAGGGCCCGGGGAAATCCTCAAAACGATTTTGAAGGTCCGATTCCATAGCAAACAACATGGTGCTCTTAATCACACCATAATCATCTTTGCGCGAGTGATAAACAACTTTCTCCTCAGCCGGCGCATCTACAGCAGGGGCGTCACCTAGCGCTTTCTCAAGGACATAGTCCTTTTGTCCACCAGCGAGAATGATTCTCAGATTGCGGAACCAGTTGGTGAAGTTAGACCCATTGTTCTTAAGTTTTTCTTTCTCAGCAAAAACGTTGAAGTTGAAGTTAGACTTAGCCATTTGATCTACAAAATTTGCAAGTACAATTTAGACTATGTTCATGATAACTAGTTCAACTTAATCAAATTACTAGATGAACTCCCACTAAATTCAACATCCCTCAAGTTGTTTAGTGAACATGATCCAAATTCACCACACCTAATCCGATCTTTACGAGAAGAGATGCGGTTTTAATGGTGGACAACGAAGTGTCGATCATATCATTCATATGACTCATGCTTAACCTTTCGGTTCGTGTGTTCCGAGGCCATGTCTGTACATGCTAGGCTCGTCAAGTCACACCCAAGTATTTTTGCGTGTGCAAAACTGGCTTGCACCCGTTGTATGTGAACGTAGAGTTTATAGCACCCGATCATCACGTGATGCTTGAACACGACGAACTTTCGCAACGGTGCATACATGGGGAGAACACAGTTTTATCTTGGTATTTAAGTGAGGAATCATCTTATAATGCTACCGTCACGATCTAAGCATAATAAGATACATAAAAGGATAAACATCACAAGTATATAACTTTATGTGACATGGTATATCCAATCTTCGCGCAATGATCTCCATCTTGTGTGTGCCAGCATGATCTCCATCACTCCACCATGATTGCCTCCACCACAAACAACAACTACAACTATTGCTAACTATTTAGCGATAAATTAAAGCTATTACATGGCGTATAAGAAGTTGACATACAGGTCATACACAATTATAAAGACAACCATATGGCTCCTGCCGGTTGTGTACTCATCGACTTGCAAGTCGTGAAATATTACAAAACATGATCATTGCATACAACATACACATCACATCTTGGGCCATACCATATCACAGAAAACAATCCCTGCAAAAACAAGTTAGACGCCTCTACTTTGTTGTTGCATGTTTTACGTGGCTTATGGGAGTAGCAAGCTAAGAACGATTCTTACCTACGGAAAGCCACAACGGTGATATTATGGTTGCCAAACTACGGTGTAAATCCCATGACAACTATAGTGAGAGAAACTGGCATCCACCAGCCGCATGTGTGGAACAAGCCACACGTCAAGTGCGGAGCCGGTCTCGCGAACGAGGTCGTGTAAAGTTGGCCTGGACCGCTTCGATCTCACTATCCCGCGTCATAAGAAGTACACAAACAAGAGGCTTGCAATAGAAAACATCAACGCCCGCAACATGCATGTTGCGTTCTACTCGTGAAACACATCTACTCATAGATCTAGCTCTGATACCACTGAAGGGTTTCGCAGCATAGTAAATCAAAATTTTCTATGGATGCGAACGGGAAAAGCCAAGATCTAATCTAGGAGATGAAAACAACGGGGGGGGGGGGATAGATGAGATCTTCATACCCTTGAAGATTCGCACAGTGGAACGTTCAACGGAACGTGGTTGATGTAGTCATACTCGCTTCTCCTCCTCGCAATCCGATCCGATCCAACACCGCAAGTGGCGATGCCTCCGAGAGATGCACACGTGCGGCACCTCGACGTCTCCTCCTTCCTCGGTCCAGCAAGTGGGGTGGAGAGATAGATTGGATCTACAACACGACGACGTGGTGCAAGCGGTGGAGAGTTTCTGCGGCAGGGCTTCGCCTACGCGCAGTCGGGAGGGAGAGAGAGAGAGGAGGGCAGCAGGGCGACTAGGGCTTGAGGAGGAGGAGGTGTGGGGAGGGTGCGCCCCCAGCCCTCTTTATATAGAGGGGTGGGCGGCTGGCCCTTGCCCCTCCCGCAAGCCCTAGGGCCGGCGGCCATGGAGGGAGGAGTGGGGGGCAAGTCCCCCCCTTCTAGAAGCTCCCCTAGGGTTTCCCCTAGGGCTTGGCCGGCTAGGCCTATGGGGCCTTGTGCCCCTGGCCCAATGCGGCCAGGGCACTCCCTCGTAGGCCCACGCCCCCTCCCGACAAGTGGGGTCATGTTGGTCCCACTCCGGAAGGTTCTAGAAGCTTCCGGTACAATACCGAACAATCTAAAACAATTCCGAACTCCAAAATCTGCTTTGCCTTATATGAATCTTATTCTACGGACCATTCTGGAACCTCTCGTGACGTCCTGGATCTCATCCGAGACTCCGAACAAAAACTTATAAACCAATTATCCAATCTATCCTAGCGTTGAGACACGTTAAGTGTGTGACCCTTCGGGTTCGAGAATATGCAGACATGATCTTCTATCAATAATCAACAGCGGGGTCTGAAAACCCATATTGACTCCCACACATTCATCGATGATCATATCAGATGAACCACGATGCCAAGATTCAATCAATCCCATATATATATTCCCTTCGTCGCGCGATATTTTACTTGCCCGAGATTCGATCGTCGATACCGGCATACCTAGTTCAATCTCGTTCATAGCAAGTACTTTACTCGTTCCGTAATCCGATATCACTTTGTGATTAACTCCTTAACCACGTGCTTGCAAGCGGTGTTGATATCGATTACCGAGTGGGCCCGAAGTATATCTCTCCGACTTGGGAGGGACAAATCCCATCTCGATACATACAACCCAACAGGTACTTTCCGATCACCTGAGAGACAACTTTATGATCACCCTCTCATAGGATGACGTTTGATGACCTCAAAGCTTTCTTCCGATACCAGGGAGTTGCATTATCTCATGGTCTAAGGAATACAATATTTGACATAAGAAAAGCTTCGCAAAGATGAACATGATGACACGATCTAATTGCTCCGCTTAATTTGGGTCTGTCCATCATATCATTTTCCCAATGATATGATCTCATTATTAATCGACAACTCATGTCTATGGTTAGGAAACCTTAACCATCATTAATCAATGAGCTAGTCCATAGAGGCGTACTAGGGACACGATGTTGTTCACAAACTACACAAGTATTAAAGTTTCCGCTTAATACAATTCTAGCATGGAATATAAACTTTATCATGAACAAGAATTATAACAATAATATCTTTATTATTGCCTCTAGGGCATAATTCCAACACATCCCGCTGGCTATATCCTGCCGACTAGACCTAAAAAAATGTGGTAATTAATGCGAAAATTGCTAGAGCAGGCCTCCGAAACCCTGTCTTTCTGATCCTGCACCGGGAGAGAGGCGATAAGGTTTTTGGGGAGCGTCTAGGCGCGACTGCTCAAGTTCGTCTCCGTCCTCTACGTATGGCTTCCTCGACTCCATCGTCATGTCGGACAACGCCGCCAACAAGGCCGCTGATGCCGTTTCTGCTGCTGCCGCCGATGGCGGATCTACTCATGTTGCGCCGCTGGTCATACTATCGACGAACTCGTACGTGTTCTTTGCCCTTCTTGATATTTCCTATGTTGATTACTAGTATTGCAGTATGCGTAGATGTGTTAGGTTTTTACTTGCTTGTATGGTGCATGTCTACTATGCGTATGCTAGTTAATCTTGAAATAGTTCTGTCATGATTTATACTTGGATTAAATTATTGTGAAAACTGCTAATTATTTCAACAAGTACATCCAATATACTTAAACCTGTAAAAGTAACATTCCTATGTAATATGAAGTTGTACTTTCTTTCATATGCAATTTACACAAAAAATAACCTAGCTGCTCATTTCTAAACCCAAGTTTCAAAAAGGAGCACGTGCAATTTTAGTGTTTGATTTATAAAATAACAACCTAACAACATTCATGTAAAATTTTAGACTTCTAAATGTGTAAATTACTAAGTTGCACTTTTATAAACCCAAACTTATATTAAAATAATTATGTGTGATTTTGGTCTTCAAATGGGCTAACTACCGAACAAACATTTCAAATCATGAAAATAATTATGTGTCATTTTAAGTATCAAAATGTGAAAATTACTGAATTGTGTATTTCTAAACCCCAAAAAAGGATAAATTATTATGTGTCATTTCAGACTTCAAAATGTGGGAAATATGCATTTACACTTTAATTAAATTTTCTGGTATACAAGTATATATACAAACTTTAAAATAACCAAAACCTTGCAAATACAAATACAATACTTCTTTGCCTTTGCTACATATTGGCATACTTGTATGTTAGTCGAACATTAAGCTAGGAAGCAATAGGTTGTGGGTTTAAAGCTCTGGCAATCTCATTCATTTATCTAGAAATCCTAAATCTACATGAATCTTCACATGGGATCGGTTGGCCATTGAAACGAGTTCGACTTATAGTAGGGGAAATAGTCGGAAATGAGCTTTACCAAATCCTCCAGCTTAAGAAGATCGTGTCATGCAAATCTTATATTTTGACTGATTTGTTCCAGACTAAGAAGGGTTGGCCCAGCAAAATGGTGCAACATCTCCACTTCTGTCGTCAAGGTACTGAGTTCAAATCAGTCTGCTTTACATAAAAAGCAAGAGAAAGACGCTCTAAAAATCCCTATGCCAGAGGCACAATGTATGGGAGCTTTTGGCACAAGGTACGTATTTTGTCTTTATTTTGGACTAAAAGGTTTTTCCTTCGAGAACCAATTTTACTAATATATGTTCAAACTTTAAACACAATAAAAAAGTATATTGTGACTATACTATTTCTCATAAATCTAAGCTTTCACCTGATCCAAGTCTAAAGAAATAATATGGGTAGTCAAAGTTTTAAAGATTTGGCTCAACACGTATCCAAAACGGCATCTCTATTGTAATAGGAGTGACAAGAAATATGGAGTATCGAGAGAAGAAATTCCTTTAAGACCAAAAGGCGTGTGCCTCCACGAATTTTTGTTGGGTGTAGTCTATTTACCAATCCAGTATTATCCATCCTCCAGATTGTGTAGTCAGGGTTCATGTTAGGTCGTTTCCTTCTGGCTTCTTCGGAGACTTGTCACTGCGCCGGCAGAGGTCAATTCCTGCATTCAACTTTACTACGTACTTTTTGTTCTCTTTTTCTGAAACGAATCTTCACTTGTTGTACTCCGGCCTACTACTGATATTGAAACACGGGGACACAGTACCATTGGTACCTCCACGTAACGTGGGAGTGCATAGGACTTCAGCTTGGTTCGATGGTGAGACCCCCAGAAAAGAAAACGAATGTTCTGTCAAAGAAACAACATTTGTGAATCTCCTTAGAGCATGTGCTATGGAAGGTGCTTAAAAGAGCGTTTATAAAAATAAACCAACCAATTTGCTAAACATTGGTACTTATTTCTATAAAAGAGGTGTCTAGTTAGACATCTATCTAGTATAAATAAACACCAGAGCTTAGTGATAAACCGGTTAATTTTTCTAAACACCATCCTAAACACCTTGCATTATACTTGCTCTTATAATACAAGTCTTGCGGTGACGTCGGTCAGTTCTCACATGCGTCAAAATTGAAATGGAATGTTCGAATAGGTTTTGACCGAATCCAAGCACGAGCATGAGAAAGATAAGACGATCAGCACCCGGTATTAAGTACGCAACGACACACACTACGGTGTACCAAGCCGAATATCACTTGTAGCTCTCAAGCTAAAGTGATGCCTTTAAAAAAAATAAAAAAATAAAAGGTTAACTCTAAAAATTATAAAAATAATATAAATGTCTATTTTGTACTCGCAAATATTCATCGGAATACATTTTCACATGTGATCTACACAAAATAAATAAATGTTGGAAGAGAAAACTGATTTTTGCTTGTCTTTTTAGAGCCATGATTTTTGTGTTGCCTACACTTCAACGTAGTATTACTCAACAAAACTATACAGATCCATAGATAAAACTTGTAGATATTGACATATATTTTTGGAGAATTGTAAAATTCAATATACTACTCCCTTTTTTTAGAAATAACTGACTTGGTTTTGTCTAAATTTATGGACGGATGGAGTATTTTCGATTTTTCAGCCAAAACACCTCTCTCTTACAAAGCACAGTTTTCATGTAGCAGACCAGCAGTGGAGATTGTGGGAAAAGAAAGTTAATTCTGGCACGAGCAACAAAAAAGCATGCATGCCTCCACTCATAGGCATGCACAGAAAAATGCCGACAACGAGCAAACCTTTTGGCCCATCACGTACCCGGCCGGCAGCACACACGCCATTATGGTAGGTCCAAGCATTAGCACACAAGAAACTACACACAAGAAACGATTCACATCACATCACATCCGAGCAAGGCAATGATCTCCACTCCACGCATGAGGTGCCGCACGTTGGTCAAGCTAAGTACTCTCTTCCTCCAGAAATACTGATTTGGGTTCGTTTGAATGTATTAGACAAACCCAAATCAGTTATTTTTTAACGAAAGGAGTAATACTTTGAACAAACCTATTAACAACTATAACATTATATACATATTACATAAAAACACATTTTTAAATGTACGTATGTATTGATTTTGTTATGTACGTGGCGACAACTATATCATAAAGTCGGAATAAGGTCCTTCTCGCACTATCCTCGTTCGCTCCGGTGGAGCGTCCAGTGCCGACGAAGAGCGCTTGGAGTTGTGTCCGGCCAATCTCTAGGTATACAGTTGTTTTTGTATTATTTCTTGTGGTTTGAGATCACTCTTTTGATCTACGATTTTCATCTTTGCCGATAGTTGCTGCTCTGGTGGTGTGGTCTTTAGGGTCTTAGCTCAATGACTTTCCATCTATCTACTACGACAAGCTTTATTACAAAAAAAAATTCTCTGCTTCTGTGACGAAGAGATGAGGACGACAGAACGTCTTCGGCTTGTGCTATTGTCTATAGTCGTCGCCAGGTGGTTGAAGGACCTATATATATGTTTTTTATTACTTTTGAGCCTATTTATACTCCTGTTGATGATTATTAGTTAGATCGGTGGAATTTCACATTTTCTTACGTAGTTTGACCTTTCAAAAATGCTTTATTCATTGAAACAGTGGTAGTAATACTCTTCTATGATACAACTAAATATAGTTGCTCGTGTGCAGGCAAAACATGTTCCCTCTTGGTCAACGGTTTTACACTCATGATAATTCATATGGATGCGGTCAACGTTTCTGTGCTAGATCCAACTGCTGCAACCATCCGGTGGAAACACCCTATTTTTTCTCCACATAACTGTAACCACAGGTCATCTGACCAAGTCCCTGCACCTGTTGCTACCATGCACATAATCGCCAACAATTTCGCGCGCTGCGTTTGACTACGGGAAGTGACCTGCAGCGTCGGGCTCCGCCGCGGCATTTCTCGCATGTCGCGGTGAGTCGGGCAGCGCGTGACAGCGAACTTTGGTGTCGTTCCAGGAAACAATGGCATGTGATGGAAGTCGAGCCACGTCCATGTCGACGAACAGGCGTCGCCCTATTGGCGAGGTGTTTGACTATTGACGAGTTCCTCCGGATGTGGGATGTCTATCTGTGGCCGATGGCTCCCGTGCGGCGTGCTCGGCTCGGCCATTCGTTGACTTGCGGCAGTCAGCTGTGAACCAATAATTATTTTTGGTCTCTGTGGCTGGTACTACTTTATCTTATTTTTTGGAGGCATTTTCTTTTGAAAATAAAATCATATATATGGAAAGAGACAAAGAGGTGATTCGTCAATGGATTGATTAGCTACTCGGGTGTTTAAGGCATGCACAATATGGTGACATTAGTCTTTCCTTACAGTTGCAATGTTGTATTATTGTTTAGTTGGAGAAAAAAATAAGATTTTTTTTGTCTTCTCTTAGCTAAGATGATCTTTTATAAATGAGAGAAAACTATTTTCCCTATCGTACCATAGGTCTTTTCTTAGCAAACCAATTTTTTACTAAAAATAGTTAATTATCATCAATTGCTAGAGATAGCAATAAGAGATAATGCATTGAACGACTTATATATGTTGTCTTCTCTAAATGATGTGTAGAGTTAACGGAAGACACGTCTTCTCTACCATTGTACATGCTCTTAGGTTAGGCTAATTAATCGGACAATCCTAATTGAGAAGCTCAGATAATACGTGGTAATACTCATCTATCGATTAATGATAATAGTATATCCACTATCATATGCGTAGGATATCCTCCTAATCAAAATCCGTGTCGGCATCCCCGCAAGATTCCTATAATTATATACCACTGGTAAAATTGCACGTGCACCGCACGTATCCAATTCTCTTTTGTAGTATATTTAGTTGCAACATATTATAATTTAACCCCTTGTTTTAAGTAGACATGAAACAAAAACAAAATGAGCGTTCTTTTTATTGCCAATATGCATGATACTTTTTATTAACCCTTTTCATACTTCTACGCATACATGTGGAAGAAAAATAGCATTGTCTAACACCACAAACTTCAAAAGATAAAAACGCCCCGCTATTGAATATAGACTTGGTTTTTGTCCAAGAACAGTCAATCTCCGATGTTAACTTCTCGAGGCTCCTACTCAATTGTCGGCTCTATGGGGCACGCTTACGTCTCCGTCATCTTCTACCTCATCCACCATGCAGGATACCATAATTCTTGTGCTTCTGTTTGAAAACAGAGTTAAATGTTACTCTACAAACAATTGAGAATCAAGAGAGCGATACAAATATACCCTCAGAACAGAAGATATGATAGTACCAAAGCTTTTCAAATAGGATCGGAAAATGTCAGCGTGATACTTAGCACAAGCTGACTAAACTAAACAAATAACATGCCCCCAAATATGTTAGGTACCTTCTTGAGTGGATAGATATGAGTCTGATCAACATTATGGATTGTCAAAAACCAACTATGGTGAACAATAGCATACATACATATCTTCTCGATGATGAAGTCGGTCAGGAAATATGGTGAACAATAGCATACATACATATCTTCTCGATGATTAATATTAGAAATTATAGCACAAAATCAATCATGTAAATAGATTTCATATGAAACATATATGGTTCTAAAGTTCACTTCAATCATTACTCACAAATAGAATTAAATGCCGAAGTTTTTCTGATGAAGGTGGTAAAGCGCTCAAATAGACAAAAGAAAACTATAAAACATGGAGTAAAACTATCATAGAAAATGAAATAAGTTACATATACCCATTGGACTAAAGATACAGTCTTCGGGTAGTTGTGATCACACCCGAGGATCATGAAACTTGCAAACTGCATCAAAGTTACAATCTCGGGATTATAGACAAAGCTCTGCATATCAGAACTTTCCAAGATGCATATAGAATTAGATTCATTTGTGACTTAAGGTAAAACAGATAAGCATTTGGAAGAAGCTAGAATATGCCCATCTGGCATCACCCCGGCCTACGACAGGGAGATTCCTTGTCTCTGCAGTTGTCCGTGCTGGTGGTTGATACTCTGGGAAGATTGATCAAATATGCGGCCGAGATGGGCATCCTGAAAGCACTCCATCCCCGGCACGCTATCCCGGTGGTCTCCTTATACGCCGATGATGTGGTCATGTTCTGCCACCCCACGCCGTCCAATACTGCTGCAATCAAGTCCATCCTGAATCTATTCGGCAAGTCATCTGGGCTGCAGGTTAATTACTCTATGAGTTCTGCTTCCCTACTCAATGGTGAACCGGATGACGCGGAGATGATCATAGACACGCTAGGCTGCCAGATCGCAAAATTACCGCTTACCTATCTGGGGATCCCCCTAACGCTCAGGAGGCCGACCAGCGCTCAGCTACAACCATTAGTCAACAAAATGGCAAGAAAACACCTCACATGGAAATCCCGGCTCATGAACAAACCTGGCAGATTATCCATGGTAAAATATGTGCTCTCGGCCATCCCCATCCATCAGATCATGGTGCTAGACCTTTCTAAGAAGGTTCTCAAGATGTTTGACAAGGTGGAGCACGGCTTCCTTTGGGAAGGGCATGCACAGACCAACGGTGGCAGTTGCCTTGTCAATTGGTGCACCGTCTTTCGTTATTGGAGTGGTGACATACATGAACCAACTTATCACTTGTTTGTTCTGAAATTTGTTAAAAACATTCAGATACTTACTCATCTTCACAATGCTAGTAGATTAGACACACACACTTTATGTGCAACAAGTGTTACTCCCTCCGTCCAGAAATAAGTGACTTGGATTTGTCTAGATTTGTATATATCTATATATACTAAAAACATACATGCGAATCTAACCTAATCCAAGTCACTTATTTCCGGACAGAGGGATCATGGTGGTATTTTTGCAAGAATGATTTATTTGAATAGCAGATAATTCTATACCTTGACCAAGACCAATCTCTCTCAAAATTATTGAATCCATACTCCAGCTGTTGAGATTGGCCCTACTGTCCAATCTTAAAAAGAGAAAGTTCATAGATTGATGAAGACAAATGAGTGGAAAAGAGATGTACATATACATTAAAGGGGACATGCATGCGACACTTGGAATGGAGCATTTATATACATCAACTGATTCCCAGAATTGAAAACTTATTTATGGAGAAGGGCATTATGGCACTGTAATCACGATGCAAATTGGCACGCTTCTGAATATGAGGCCAAATATCATCCTAATTCCAGAACAAGAACAATTAGTATCAACCTCCTACTCTCCTAGATCCAATAAGAATATTATTCTGTATGACCAACAAGAAGATTACATTGAACAAAAACAGGGTAATGCGCAAATTTACAAGGTACTATCAGATCCCATTCCCAAATCCTAATAACACAACCTGCAGATCCAATTCACGTGGTGGCGATCAGCAAGAAAATCACAGGAAAAATAGAGTAACAGAATTATGTAGAAAGCAGTATGCGTACCATGATGTGCAGCCAGAAGATGCTTGTCGACATCACCACCCTAGTACCAACTGGATCTTCCATGTCCACTACCGAGCCGGCTGGTCGACATCAACGGCGCAACCTAGTATTTGTGTGCGACGGCCGGCTGGGCTACCTCGATTATCCTCAAGCCCCCGTTGTCTCCTATCCTCATGCCATTACCCGCCTCACTCGCTGCCTCGAGTGCTAATCGCCCATTTTGCGCCGGTCGATCTCTGCCGGTGGCAGGGAAGAATGGATCAGGAGGAAGGGCGGAAGAGAGGTGGAGAGGGATCCCGAGGGTTGAGGTATGGCGGCCTGGAGGGGGAGAGGCCACGAGGGGATCTGATTACGTCAACTTCCCATTTTTAGGGGCTGTGGGACGGGGAGTTTTCCTCTGCCAGTGGAGCAAGTCAATCAACGTAAATTGTTAAGCGCACACAAGACAATGATTGGATTAATCCTAACGGTTCAACCGAGCTTTGTGGGCCTAATCGGACGGTGCTAATAGGTCTGTATATGTTTATGGAGTGTGTTTAGAGGAAATAATGTTTGCTCTTTTATAAGTAGTAGAGATGCAAATTCATATGACAGGACAAATCACTTTAATAGCTATGTGCATGGTTATCTCTTCCTTCTGAGTCAAGAAGCTCAATGCTAGCGCATTACAGATCGCTACATGAGCAGCAAGTATGAAATGCACAAACGTCATTGTATAAACCTGAATTTTAGACATTTAAATGACAAAATCAGCATCTTTCAAGAAGTTCAGGAATACTCACATCAGTTCTTCATGATCTGAAAAGAATCATATAATAAATAGAGAAGTTCCTTTCCTATCCTCTCCAACCTGAAAGTAGTAACCATAAGGACCTTGTTTCAAGAATACATGTAGAATAGAACAAGCAAAATGTTATACACACTTAGTACCTGGGATATAAATAAAGCCACATACATTACAGACTAAGAAAAACCTACTGGCTTATATCAAGCATGATACCAAGTAACTTAGGCTCATGTTCATCATCTTCATCTGATAATGTGCGAGCTATCACAATTAGTTCAGTCATCAGGTTTGATTGATATTGTCCTTACTGTAACATAAATGACGATACTCGGTTACAATCAAGAAACTGCATTACAGCGGAGATTCTTGCATTGCGGATGCAGATCACATCCAATAATATAACTTCGTCGTACTGATGATTCATAATTCTCTCTAAATTAAATATGGAATGTTTACGGATGATTTATAATTCCAAGCCATAAATAAAGGATGTAAGGTTATATTTTATCACCTAAGAAAACAAATCTTTTGCCAGCTTGCCGCTAGAGGGCAGAGCATATAAAGCAGAGGAGCTGAGATACATTGAACTGTAGTTTTGCTGGCTGCTGATCACCACATGTGTGCCAACGCTTGATGACCCAGGTAGAAGCGCTAGTAGAGTGGAGAGCGTGGGCTGGTCAACCCATAAATAGACTCAAATCCTGCTCCACCTTGTACCATATAAAACCTTTGGTAATCTCCATGGACGAATGGTTCCTGCAAAATAGCAATTACCAAAGATCTGGTTACCAACTAACAAGTAAAATTTAGTGCAATATACAATAAAAATACATACAGGAGCAAATAGCAGGCAATGTTAATTTTTGTCAAACCCTTTACCTCCGGCAATGATGGTGAATGTGCACTCTGCTGCACCTAGCTCCAGGCCACCATGGGCACCACGACCAGGGCATCTAGCTCCTCACCCAGCTCCTCGGCGGACGCCGGCACCTCCTCCTCAGAGAAGGTCGGGGAAGGGCAGGACCCCAGATGTCCTCGTCGGGGTCGCGTATGTGGTATAGTGGGTGGCCACCGGCGGAGAGGGATCTGTGGCGGTAGGGGATCAGCACATAGTTGTTGGCGTCCTCCTTGCAATAGACGAAAGCCGGCGAGATCGGGGGGATTTGGGAGGTGGCGACACAGGTCAGGTGGCGCCGTGTGGAGAGGAGGCCGTGGGGCGAAGCCTGCCGTCGCTGGTGCGGGTTAGGCATCGCCGGGTGAGGAGGCGACGTGGGGATCTCGCATGGAAAAGGATGGGTTAACCTGGATCAGATTGTGCGAGCCGGTTATTTTTTCTAAAAAACCCAGGAGGAACGCGGGATGGGATGCGAGCAGAGTTTCAGTCCGACTGCACCCAGAATAAAGATTAGACTAATGGAAGTTGTTGGATTGTGTTTAGAGGGTTTGATCGTGCGGTTATAATATATTCGTGTATGTTTGATGGGTGCGTGTAGAGAAACTCTTGTTCGCTCCTTTATAAGTAGTAGAGACATACAAGAGCAAATAGTAGGCAATGTTAATTTTTGTCAAACCCTTTACCTCCGGCAATGATGGTGAATGTGCGCTCTGCTGCACCTAGCTCCAGGCCACCATGGGCACCACGACCAGGGCATCTAGCTCCTCACCCAGCTCCTCGGCGGACGCCGGCACCTCCTCCTCAGAGAAGGTCGGGGAAGGGCAGGACCCCAGATGTCCTCGTCGGGGTCGCGTATGTGGTATAGTGGGTGGCCACCGGCGGAGAGGGATCTGTGGCGGTAGGGGATCAGCACATAGTTATTGGCGTCCTCCTTGCAATAGACCGAAGCCGGCGAGATCGGGGGGATTTGGGAGGTGGCGACACAGGTCAGGTGGCGTCGTGTGGAGAGGAGGCCGTGGGGCGAAGCCTGCCGTCGCTGGTGCGGGTTAGGCGCCGCCGGGTGAGGAGGCGGCGGGGGATCTCGCATGGAAAAGGATGGGTTGACCTGGATTAGATTGTGCGAGCCAGTTATTTTTTCTAAAAAACCAGGCGGAACGCGGGATGGGATGCGGGCAGAGTTTCAGTCCGTCATACCTATTTGCTGACTGCACCCAGAATAAAGATTAGACTAATGGAAGTTGTTGGATTGTGTTTAGAGGGTTTGATCGTGCGGTTATAATATATTCGTGTATGTTTGATGGGTGCGTGTAGAGAAACTCTTGTTCGCTCCTTTATAAGTAGCAGAGATATGCTTGGATTCAGTGTGGAAATTAATTATTCATACCATTTATCCATCTGGAACGGCCCAAGGTGCCTAGATGGAGAGGCCCAGTTGAATATTTAATTTGGTCACGCTTGAAACTAACCCGGCCCATCACCATATAAGGCAATGCACAGACAATTCACTCCGTACGGTTTGCCAAAAAAAAATCGATACTCCCTAGATCCATATTAATTGACTTGGATTTGTTAAAATTTAAATGAATCTATATACTAAATAGTATCTAGATTCATCCAAATCTAGACAAATGCGAGTCAATTAATATGGGTTAGAGGAAGTACGTGAAAGGAAAGGATGCTAAAACAGAGCTGAAACATGAAACATAGGGCACAGCAACAGAGTACAAACAGAACGGTTCGACCAAATTTACAGCCATCAAATTACCGAAATGTACTAGTTACTACCCCGTCTACCACAATTGCATGGAGGCTGGAGCCAAACATGCCATTTATTTATTCTGCTTTCAGGAATGTCCCCAAAACTGTAACTGCACACAAAAGTTCATCCCGCAACACCAGCAGAGCCCCACTCCACAGATGGTGCTGCCAGAGCTCATGACAGACCCATGACTTTCCCGGTGGCCGTGTCGATGTCGATTTCGTAGAAGCTAGGCCTCGTAGGGAGGCCGGGCATCGTGCTCATGGTGCCGACGAGCGGGTAGATGAAACCGGCCCCGATGCTGGCCCGCACGTCTCTTATTGGCAGCACAAAGCCGGAGGGCGCGCCCTTCATGGACGGGACATGCGAGAACGAGTACTGGGTTTTCGCCATGCATATCGGGAGGTTGGAGAAGCCTTGCTTGGTGTATATCTCGATCTGCTTTTCGGCCTACAGGAAACAGATTGAGAAGTCAGCAGAATAGATCAAAATTTCATGATTTACATGGATTTTCTGCAAGTTGGATGCCGAGTGTTCAGTATATATCTCTAATTCTGTCTCCCCAACATTTTACATATATATGCCAAAACATGTGGGAACATTATCTGCCACACGATGCAAAAGCATGGGACAAGAATGTTGAAGAAACAAATTAGGCCTTTGGGAGATTCCATATTTTTTGGAACAGATCTCAGTTTATCATCCTCATAATAAGAACAAATCTCACATAGAATGCAACGACATACCTGTTCAGAGTATTCAACACCGCTAGCACCATAAAACTTAGCTATCGACTCAATCTTCTCCTTTATGCTGGATTCCAAAGGATATAAAAACTTCAGGGGGTCTGCCTGGCTTTCACATGCTCGTTGAACTGCGACTCCAAGATCAACCTGAATACGAGTTTGGAAAGATAGAATTAGGCAACTGGTCCAACTCTGTAAATTTCATCCTTCATAACCCTCTCAAATTGAAGAAATAAAGCATGTTCTTGTGAAAATAACGCACTAGGTCACAAATGTAGAAGTGAAATGAAAGGCCAGATGACCATAACATGTGAGAACTGTTTGGTGCAGCGACCACTTGGACACCTCTATAGTCAAGTACAGAAACATAAAGTTGAAAAAACTAACAACAGGCAACAACATCAGTTAATTACTCTAAGGCCGATTTATGTTGGGCATGAAAGAACAGCCACAAGTACAGAAACATAATTCATGAAACTGTCAGCATTAGGAGACCATATATGAAATGCACAGTAGAAAGTAGAAACACATAAAAGGATGTCATGTATAGAACGTCTGAATTAACTATCTATACGAAGGAAGAGAACTAACCGCTCCTTTACCACCATGTGCATGGTGGGAGCAGACAACAGCATCGAAAGCACCAGCTGCCATAGAGGCATTTTTCACCGCTTCCAGTTCAGCATCAGTATCAGTTGCAAATTTGTTGATTGCAACTACAACATTGACTCCATAACTCTTTGTGTTTGAGATGTGCCTAGCAAGATTGACACATCCAGCTTCAACAAGAGCCACATTTTCACTCACATATGCATGATCTAAAGGCTTCCCAGCAACAACATCTGGCCCTCCTCCATGCATTTTAAGAGCCCTAATTGTGGCAACAATAATAGCACACTGTGGCGCCAATCCACTATACCTACACTTTATGTCCATGAATTTCTCAGTTCCAATATCAGCACCAAAACCAGCTTCTGTAACAACAAAGCCACCCTTCCCAACCAACTTCAAAGCAATCTTGTCAGCAACGATGGAAGAGTTCCCATGAGCAATATTGGCAAAAGGTCCAGCATGCACCAACACCGGAGTGCCCTCAAGTGTTTGCATGAGGGTGGGATGAATAGCATCTTTCATTAGGACAGTCAAAGCACCTCCAAGACCAAGATCATCAGCAGTAACTGGCTCACCTGCCTTGCTGTTTCCTATCACCATTCTTCCAAGCCTCTCCCTCATGTCAGCAAGGGAAGTTGTAAGAGCTAATACAGCCATTATCTCACTTGCCACTGATATGTCAAACCCTGTTTCTCTCACCATACCTTTTTCTTCAGGGCCTTGTCCAACGGTAATTTTCCGTAGGAAGCGATCGTTAACATCCATTACCCGTCTCCAGGTAATGGATGCAGGGTCAATATCAAGCCTTGCAAAACGTCCAACTTCCTCCGGTGTAAGCTCATCTGAGTTTGTCTTTGAGATGCCAAGCTTTATCAGGCGTCTAAGCATTACATCAGCAAAGCGCCTCTTCCCTTCTTTGTTTGGTGGGCACAATCTATTGAATAGAGCTTTGTCTGATTGAGAATTCTCATGGAAAATCCTTGTATCGATCGCAGCAGCAAGAAGATTGTTTGCAGCTGTAATTGCATGGATATCTCCGGTCATATGGAGGTTGAACTCATCCATGGGTATAACTTGACTGTAGCCACCTCCAGCAGCACCCCCTTTGATTCCAAAGGTAGGCCCTTGTGATGGTTGACGGACGCAAGTTACAACCTGTAAATGACAGAAGGTAAAATAGTAAATATATCAATATCATAATATATACAGCCGCACATGCCAATAGGTTTTAGGTTCCGCATGTTCTTCAATTGCATAGTCTATATTTCATAGCCTTTAAATGTATATATACTATTACAAGTTCACAACTTCTTTGCCAGTACTTGAAATAATATAACCACAAAGATGGTTTTCACAAGAAAGAAACAGTCTCCGTCGCGAAAAAAAAGGAAAAAAAAATAACAGAAAGAAGCTGTCTTTCACAGAACCAGGAGTTCAGGATTATGAAAAATAAATATGCCAGTCCACATCATTGTACTACTATGTTTTGTACACAAGATGGTAGATGAAATGAAATGAAAAACTTTACTTTCTTATAAGCACGGATAGTCATAAAGATGTAGTTCTACAGTAAGCTAAGCGCTAATAGTTCTACAGCTCTACAGAATTCATGCCAACACAACTTCAAAACTAATCAAAGAAGCTGATACACAAACAGTGAATTCCATGATAGCCAATTAGCCAGTATAGACATGTTACTAACCAAACAACAGCGCAGCAAAAGACTGAACCCAACAGTCCAGCACAAGTCTGCATGAAACTGAGTATTTCTAATCCTTGCAATGTTGTGCCAAACAAGCTCATTCATTTACCTCAATGCCACAATTTATCAACAAAAACTAGTACATTCTTACACCAATCACAAACTGCAGACTTTGTTCTAACCAAGAAAAGCACTAATCAATTCAGTGCAGATTTGGGAGTCCACGGCCGAGAAACAGAGACAATTCTGAAACTCTCACCTTTTTATCAAGAAACGCCCCCAGTGCCTGGCACAGCCCGACGGTGGTCGTTGACTTGCCCTCCCCGAGCGGCGTCGGCGTGATGCCGCCGACCACCACGTAGTACCCATCC
The DNA here is from genome assembly GCA_916181665.1 of Avena sativa. Lineage (NCBI taxonomy): Eukaryota > Viridiplantae > Streptophyta > Magnoliopsida > Poales > Poaceae > Avena > Avena sativa. The sequence goes on along the minus strand of OV702297.1, from coordinate 384,050,681 downwards.
TGCTGCCCCTGCAGCTGGTCAAGAACCGACAGGAGCACCTGCACACCACGAAATAAATCGAATCAGATGATCACACCACGCAGCACCAGTGGTCCTTTTTTCGGGAACCAATCAAGAACCACAGATAAATATTCACCTTGGCCTTGTACTTGCCGTAGAGGTCGTAGTGCTCCGGCGGGATGCCGAGCTCGGCGGCGATGTCGGCGATGTGGAGCGGCTCGACTCCGTTGGCGATGTCGATATCGGCCGGCACCGGCGAGACCACGTCGAGCCTCCGGATCGTCGGGTTCGGCGTCGTCATCGGCGGCGGCACCAGCGGCGGCGCGGCGACGGAGCTGGATCTCGCGACCACGGATCGCTCGCGCCCGGGAGCGTCGGGTCGAAGCAGCAGCAGCGAGTGGTGGCGAGGGACTGGTGGAGGCGAGACGAGTCGCTGTTGGCTCGCGGAGCAGTTGTTTATTCTCGCCCCCAATGGCCTCCCCGCGTCAGGACGGCGGCGGCGTAGGATAATGGAGGATAAAGTTTTCGGATAATTGGTTGGTGGGGCAGGCAGATCCATGGCACAGCTCCCAATAATGGACTCCCAGAATAACCTGAATTAATCCCCTGGTAGAGTATCTCACCGCAAAGAAACTATTTTTTTTTACTACAACCCAACCCTGCTTCTAAATCTTCTCCTTGTCAATGAGACTACCAATTCATCGTACGAACAGGAACACTGGGCGTTCCTGGTTTGGGGAGGGGGGTTTTGGGGCGTCTTATCTCGGATTGGACGGATGGAAGATGGACTGCAATCCAGGAGAGAAGATAAGGGGTTCTTGTGGATGTGGGCGACAATGCTGCTGCAAACCTGCAAATGGTGGTATCTGAATTGGGTTATGGCCTGCCTTCAGCCAACGATGTGCGATTTTGTAGGCGGCATCGCATCGATTCCTGGGATCAGTTCATGACAGCGGTGTGCGAGCAAACTTTTTTCTGTTCCGCTTTGCCAGAGCGTTGCTGAAAGCAAACTCTGGAATCGAGCGCACGGTTCATGTGACCATGAGTTGTAGGGCGCACACACACATTTCGTTTGGGTTTGGCTCTAACAAAGCGGCACTCCATCGAAGCTAACACGCAAAGTACGATGGATGCAATTAGAGCAACTCTAACAAGCCCTATAAAGCTCCGTTACATGTAAAATCCGGTGACAATACAGTTTCGCAAGTAGTTGGTTGATCTAGCGAAACCTTAAAAAAAAGACTTTACTATCTGACAACCGTCATATGAATAGCAAAATCCGAGGACACCAACCAAGCGCGGGATAAAACCAATTAGCCAGCTGAATTTAAGACGAAAATTCAAAATGTTTTCTAGGATAAAAAGTTTGTCCGAATTAAGATCCGTTTTCACCATTAAACTACTTATGACGAGATCTTTGAAACTAGATCCTATGTTGGTATGTACTGACAACTTTTTTTGACCAAAAGTTATCCGTCTGTAACACAGGAGTTATTCGGGCTTTAATATGTAAGTTATCCACCTAATAACACGTAAATTATCCACTACTACAAAATTTACCCACATTCACGTATTATGGATGAATAATTTTTTTATTTACCCATAAGTTACCCATCTATAACACGAGAGTTATCCAAACTTGAGCATATAAGTTATCCATTAAATAACATGTAAGTTATTCACTACTATAAATTTTTAAATACAAACAGAATATAAAATGTTATTCTACGTCTCAGCCTCGTTGCTCATCGCCGCTCTCGTAGCGTACGGACTAAAGCATTAGGGGTTATGGTACCGAGCCTTACTCGTAGCCGCTCTCATAGCAATTATTCGTAGCCGCTCTCGTAGCGTACGAGTGACAAAATGTGTTATGCTACCGAGCCTTACTCGTAGCCGCTCTCATAGCAATTACTCGTAGCTGCTCTCGTAGCATACGAGTGACGAAACGTGTTATGGTACCGAGTCTTACTTGTCCGTCGATGCTAACGCATTGACGGTATAATACCTAGATTATCGCATCCCAATTAAAAAACTAGCTCGTAGCTCATATTTAATGAACTAGACTAAAATACATGGGTCACCCGAGTTTATGAGACAAAAAATACAAAAACTACCCACATAAGAAATGCGAGAATGCATCGATCCAACTATTTATATGGTGGATAACTTATATATTATGACATGGATAACTCACGTGTTAAAAGTGGATAACCTTTTGGTTCGAAATTTTTTTCATCAAAACATATCAACATGGATCTAGTTTCGAAGATTTCATCACGACTAGTCCAATGGTGAAAACAAATCCTAAATCAGACAAACGGTTTGATCTACAAAATATTTTGAATTTTTGGTTTGATCTAAACGGCTGAGAGCATGTTCACACGTATGAGGAATGGCATATGGAAAAGATGAAGAAAACGAGACACTGAGTTGCGATCGGGTCAATCGTTTGATCTAGATTGGACTGTCCTTGCAAGCCCGCCATATTTTGACATCTACCAACCGTTCTGAACGTAGATTTTCCGTAAAAAAATCTCGGCATGTAAATGTTTTATAGTGGCCTGAGAACCCGTCCCCGCGTCCGGTAGATGTAGCGCTCCTAGGGCGGTTACAAGCCAAAACGGTACTACTCCGCCACTCCTATGCGCTGGTAGCCGTCAGTACATAGTTCCTCCAGCCATGAAATTCACACTCCTCGCCGGTCCACAATACCGTCACCACACTTCAATTATGACAATGTATGTACCAGTTTCTTGCGAATCGGCTCAAGACGGGCCAGTTCCGGTGAGCGGGCGGGCGCGGCAGGTCGCTACAACCAGGGGCTGGAGCTCGCATGCGCAGGGGCTAGAGCTCGCGCGCGCAGGGGCTGGAGCTCGCACGCAGGTCGGCAGGGCGACGCAGGGACGACGGACGGCTGGCCGGGGGAGAGCTCGCGCGCGCAGGAGACATGGAAGAGGAAGAAGAAAGTGGGAGAAAAGGAAAAGTGGCGGGCCCCGTGAATACAGTTTTGATTTGCAGTGTTCAATCTTTTCGGCCACAATTCGGATCGAAAATCGGTTTTCGGGATACTGTAAATGCGTTTTACAATTTGTTCATTTACATTTATTGTTAGAGTTGCTCATTGTGGCGCATGTATGGATGCTAGCTTGGTCGTCCCCTGCGGAAAAGAAAAAACCGCTCTCGGGTTGCTCGCGCAAGAGCGACCCCGGGGCGTCCCCTCCGAACCCTAGCCAACCGCCGCCGTCGCTCCCCCGCATGTCCGGGCCGGCGGTGGCGGATACGTGTTGGCCACCGAAGGCGGCAGGCGATCTGCGCGGCTCCGTCGATCCTTTTCGCACCAGGGGTGGACTTCATGGGGCGGTGCCGGTGGTTCCTAGCGGCGGGCGGTGGCGCTCACTCGAGTGGCGTTGGCCTGCGTCTTGGAAGGGAGGCACGGAGGATTAGATGGGGCGATGGTGCAGATTTGGAGGCGGCATGGTGGTTGCCGTAGGCGGCGACAGTGCATCTCGGTCTTTCTCTAAGCAATCTGTGTGTTCAGCCATGGCAGTAAGGGCCGACGACTGACCCGCTTGTTCTGTTCGTCGGAAGCCGGCCGACGGTGTGGGGACTGCTGGATCAGCCTGAATAATGGTGGCGGTCCTAGGGTTCCTTTCACGCAAAGACAAAGATCTGCTAGGTGCATGTCCTTGTTGATCTGGCATGGAGCGGCGTGTTCCGGAAGGCTCTGCCAACGAACTCCCATGGGCGCATCAGGCCTGGAGCTTGCTGAATCGGAAGGAATTCGGTCATGCGAATCTCTGTTTTTTTGCTGGCTGTTTCATTTCAAAGGAAGCATTGCGAAGCTCTGCTATCTGTTTCCATCATGCATCATATTTTTGACGAACCATGGCGAAGTCATATGCGGAGAATGTCATGAAGGCAGGGATATGAGGGCTAGCGATGGTGGTTTGAGTCTTTGTGGTGATGATGATCTGGCTTGGTGATCTGTGACTTGTAGTAGTGACTGTTTGACGGGCGACAGAATAGGAGAAGATCACAGTCTTACCTTTCGGGGTAAAAATCTAAGGTCTTGCCTTAATTGGTTGTGCCTGGCAATGACCTTGCTGAAGGCATTGTTTTGTGTGTGAGGATATTCTCCAGGGTGAAAACCTATGATAATTGATCAGGCAATAACAATGCTTGTGCATTGTTCCCTTCTTGAAGGTATCACTATTGGAGAGGTTGGGCTTCTGGTGTTGTTCCGGTGGTGTTAGTGTTGTTGCAATAGGAATCTGATCGCTGTAGCGGAGGTTTTATTTTTTGTAATTCTTCTTTTTTCGGAATGTGTGCATTCATAAGGCCGCTAGGGCAATGCGTTGTTGCAGAGGCCGGGTGTAATTGGTATCTCCATGATACTAATATATACTCCTTTCCAAAAAGAAATCTAGGTCGTGACGAGATGAAAATGAACCGATTGGATGCCCGCACGACGTTCTTATTCTAGCAAGCACGCTGATTAAAGCACTGTGTAACTTGGAAATGTCGAATCATCGGTTTCGTGGACCAAGCCTAGGATGGCACAAAATTGACAGGAACAGCCCACATGTTCCACGTGTGGAGGAACAAGGGAGAGACGTCAATAACTCACTATCTCGCTCTTACCGCCTCCTAGTTCCACTCTCTCAAAAGTCCCGTCGAGCGGAGCGACTGGCATGCTCACCTCATCCACCGCCACCAAAGAATCGCTCATGCAAGCTCACGCCCCGTCCGGCCCTTTATTTTTCATGCTCTAGACCAGAGTCTGAGGCATCGATGGTCTGGAGCGCAGCGGAGCTCGTTGGCCTGGTCATAGTGACCTTAGTTAATCAGCCTTCACTGATTTTGCACTGCTTGCAAGCGATGACAAGGGAGCAAGCGGCGACTGTCATGACCGCAGGGAACAATTCCGTGTTCGGGCCACCAGGATGGTTTAATCCTTGTCCCGGCGATCATCACGGTAGGGGTCACAGGTTTTAGCAGGGATACGGACCACTTGTTGGACTTTAACCATGTGCCTTGATCCGTTCCATCATCTCATGCCTCACCCCCGCCCGGATTGAGCATGGCCATGGTGGCGCTACCGAGATTTGCGGATCCTCAAGTGGCTAAGGCCGCTATGTCTGTCGTGGGATCGATCTTATAAAATAGTTATGCCCTTGACCACAACTACTACCCATGCATCATGAGGGACATTTGCAACGCGTTCGATGGTAAGTTCTCTATTCCCTCTAGCCTATTTGGGCGGTTAGGGTTTTTATATTTCACATTTGATCTGTTGTGTGTATATGGTTAGGGCGTAGATGCATAGATCCATGCATACTTAAGCATGTTTCCGGTGATCAATGGACGTGTCGATGGTGGTCATGGTGATACCTTGAATCCGGATTATGGATGTAGTATAGATCTTTTTCCGTAGTAGACCTAGGTTTATCGAATCCTCGGGAAGTAGAAAGCAAAGTGAAGTTACATAGACGTACCTATGGGCGTTTTAGAATTCCTTTTGTGTTTTCACCGGACCAAGAGTTTGTGATCTTTTTGTTGTTGTTGACGATGGAGAGAGAGGGCCTGGGGCTTTCGGTTTCACTAATAGCAGTGCAAAACATCTGATGAGAATCAAATATAATAATAAAGTATGCATGTAATTGTTAGAGCAAGATAATTATATGTGGACAGGGCATCCATAATTGCTATTGCCTCTGCAACCGCTTATAGAAATAACCTACTAGTCTCATCTATGGAAGAAAGAGAACTTACGATATGCATAGTGATGTCATCGTTAATCCCAATTAAATTCCTCACATATCGCCATACTACCCCTTATGTCACTAGGGTTCCCAACCTGCAGATCAGTCATTACTCACACTCCCTATACCTAGATCAATCCTTGGGGTCTTGGCTACCTGACAAGTCCTTAGATTGAGGCAAGAGAGGATACAATAACCATCAAGTCATACAAACTAATACATGATCCCATCTATGATAAATAACATGTACAAAAAGCTACATGGCTAGGCCGAAGCCCTTAGCCCAAGGAGAATTACTCACACATAGAGATGAAATCAACAATCATAAACATTGTAATGGAAATCATGAGATTGATAGCAATAGTCTTACAATGTCGCCAATTGAAGAAGAGATCTACTATTACAAGTGGTAGAATATGGATATGGTGGTGGAGAAGGGGTTGAAGATTAGATCTGGATCTATTCCTCCGGCGTGGTGGCTTATGGTGGCAGGGAGAGTTGAGATCGAAAGAGAGAGGGGTTTTCTCGTCGCCCGAAGCCTCTTTATATAGGGGTCCCTTTATGAAAGTTGTTCTGTTTAACCTGGCGATGTCGGAGCCAACTATACGACCGGAACTATATGGTAGGAATTTTATTCCGGACGTATAGTTGGTCGTTAAAGGCACTGGATCCACTTCATAGCTCCTGGTTTCTTTGACGTGTTGGAAATCTCGTATCTTTGACTTTAATGTAGTGATTCCCATCATCAAACGTCACTATCTATGCAGGGAAAAATAGAAAGAAAGGATTGCATACCCCTTTGATCATTAGGCATTAGTGGCAGGATTTAGAGAGATATTTCATCAAATATATGAATAATATTCAGTTTAAATGTGAGTGTGGATGGATATATTTCATAGCCATCAACCTACGCAAGCTTAAACTTGATCGTCCTCAAGCAAGAAAACCAAAATCAAAAAGGAACTCAGCATTTAATCTGAAACAACGAGATGGTGATCTTACTCATGATTGGTAGTCTCAAGTTTCCTCCACTTTATTAATCTGAAAAACTTCAGAATAGATAGAGTAATGGCAACCATATCATACAGGGTTCATGAATCCTTATAGCGCAACAAAATTATTGTACGCATGGATGATTCAAATGAGTAAACTTTATTCCATGTCATGTAATCAACTCATAAGCTTGCCTTTGAACTATAAAATATAATCATGTAAAATTGAGAGTGTTAGAGTTCGTCATGAAAAACATATACACTAAAGTATCTCAATTCTCCCACATCAATAAATCAAGACTTTTCAAGCACTACTTTTCTATTCATTGTCCTTCAAGAATTTCAGTTCTTAAGTAGTTGAGAGCATGCCAAAAAAATCATTAGTTTATCGAGTTGTGATGGACACTCGTGGTATCACTAAGGTTTTTTTTTCCTTTTGCATAATGATTACTCATATCAGCCAGAGGAGTGATTCCATCATGAACATAGCTACCCGGGAGTGCCAAGAATATTACCCATTATAACATTGCTGCTACATATGTTTAATCAACTCATAGCCAAAATCTAGGAGTTTCCTCCATGAAGATTGTTCGTAGGCTAGCGGAGTTGTTGGAATTCCATAAAGTTTGACACGCATAAAGCTATATCATTCTTATGATTCATAAGTCAAACTTTGGCATGCTCACAAAAACCGCTAAACATTAATTCAGTTGAATAAATCCTTTCAAAGAGAGCTATCAAGTTAATCACTATTTTCTATGGTGTTGAGTGTTTCTAGGAATAAGCTTTCAAGACTAAACACTACAACACCCAAGCCTTTAATTGTAAGACTTTTTCTTATTTCAATTGTTTAACGATTTTTTAGGCAAGACTTGGTTAACTATAAGAGCTGGAACAAAACATACTCAACTGAATACCCATGCAAACATTTTTTTACTACAATATAGAGACTCACTCCACCGATATAACATCTTAACATTTACTACTAACTAGCATGGGTTTCTCAAACTTCAAAAGTGGGGAGTCATAAGGCAACTCATGTTTGGTTCCACTTCTCTCTTCCCTTTTGATTTGTTTCTTGGAAACTCGAAGTCTTTTTGTTGTTTTTGAGAGAAGGAATTAAAGAATAGAAAATTGGCGGCAAAGCTCGACTTGAAAATCTCGAAAACAAAATAAAATAACTAAAGATAAAGTGTTGGGGAAACCAACACGAGTGCTTATAAACTCAAATAAAAAGCATAACCTAGAAAATAAAATAAATCAAATGAATGCCAAATAAAAATAGATAGAAAACCTCCCCAAGCTTAGGCTTTTGCAAGCCCTTCAAATTATTGAGGTGGCGGGAAAAGTTGTAACTCCAGTCCACAAATTGAGTTGATAAGTTACTTGTTGTTTCTCAAAGGTTCATGGCAAGATTATGCATCCCCTCCATAGTCCCTCCAAGTTTTTGGAAGTCTTGATATGTAGCGAACTGGTTCGATGGCTGCTCCCCTTGATAAGGAACTTCTTGCTCCTCTTCTTGGTCCTCATCCTCATCCAGAATCTCCTCCCCGAGTTGATGTTGTTCAACCTGCACATCATATAACAAACGTCCCTCCTCGATAGAGAAGAGACCATTAGGCAAACGAGCGGAGTAGAGAAGCCCAACTCCTGCAATATGCAAGTAATAAACACCACCTCTCCTAGTGAGCATTCCACAAGCTTTTAAAGTAGAGAAATCAACACGTCGCTCACCTAGAACTGGTTGCAACTCACCTAGGTCGATGCCTAGGGCGATGGCAAGCACGGTGATGACTCCTCCATCTGTAAGGGGTCCTTGGCTTTGGGAGGACTAGTGCTCCAAATAGCGCACAAGAATTGCGCCCAAGTTGAGAGACAAGTTGTTGTTGAAAGCAAATTTTGCAAGGACCAAGATGCCATATTCATTGAGTCTTGTAAAATCATTACATGCCTACAAGGTGTTAGCAATGACATAGAACAAATAGCGGATAGCAGGATGTTGAATATTCTTCACCTATTGATTCTAGAAGTAAAACTCATTCTATTATAATAATGACTGGGGAAGGGTTCATGTCGGTATAAGACGCACGCAGAGCATTAGCATCATTGTTTGGTAAACTAAGGCAATTTCACCATTCATCAAGTGTCAAAGTATAATTGTGGTTTATAAGTCGGAAAGAAATAGTGTCCTCTCCTTGCCATGTTTTAACTGTGCTTTGCAATGAACTTAAAAATTCAAGAGTTAACCGGCAATAAGTAGGCACATCATAAAATACAAAGTTTTGCAGGCCAACCCTATTGCAAAGTAAATTGAAGTCATTAGAAATACCGAGTTGGTTCAATATGACGTTACAAGCCTATTTGGTTGCCTTCACTTCTCGGTTCATGGTCTTGTTGAAGCGATCATGTTGGAGCTTATTCCTGAACCGTATCCCCATGCGGTCCTGAGCTGCAGCAGTATCCTGAGAAGAACTTGCAACGGCATAAGCACGCGTTTGGATCCTTGTGTTCATCTTGTAAAAATAAATAAGAAATACAAAAATAAAACTTTTTGATCCAACAATAATATGCATAGCATATTCCTCATCATAGTACACTAAAGAATCTCCTCAACATAATAATCTAGGCAAGAGAATCATGGCAGCTAGTTCAAAGTAGGTCTCACCCTAGATTGGTAATGACAATAGATCAAAGATGAATTTGCAAAAAGTAATTGGAGGATCGGAGGAGAAACATATAGTAGATCACTTGTGTGTGAGGAAATAAAATGAAACTGAGTAGAGGTGAAGATCCCTTAAGGTTTTGAGAGAGTTTGGAGGTAGAAGAGAGAAAATGATTGAAGTTTTGGTGTTTTGGATACCTTCCCGTGCGTTTAAGTGGTCGAACGCAACTATACGGTCGCAACTATATGGTCGGAACAATTTGTTCCTGTCGTATAGTTGGTCTGACGGCAAAAATTAGGATTTCTAGGGTTTCTTTCCTGGCGGTTGTATCTATACGGTCGGACCAAAATGGTCCCACCGTATAGTTGGTCATTAAACCTTGTGTATCCAGAGAAGAAAAATTGTAGATGGCTCAAATAACTATATGGCCAGAACTATAGGGTTGGAATTTTTATTTCCGCCATATAGTTGGTCGTTAAAGGTACTGTATACATCAAAAAAAATTCTTCAAGAATTAATTTTTAGACTGAAACTTAGCGAAACACCATGTTTTGATAGAAAAATGATAGACTAAATTGTCGACCAACATTAGCATATATAAAACATGAATTTTAGTACCACTGAATCTCTCCTTCCCACTGGAGTTTTCTAGCACTCTTTATTCAACATAAAACTTAAACTAAAACTTAAAAACTTTACTCAAACCTTTATTTCACATGGGTTGCCTCCCATAGTCCCATGCAGCGCTCTTTTATGGTCAATAGCTTGACCTTAATATTGCTCACTTAGGCCAGATGAGTGGAACACCCACTCCAAAATAGTTGGCCTTCAAAGTGATGGCCTCGTTCTGATCTTGCTTGGCTTTCTTTTTCCTAGGAAAATGAATAACGAAAGGATCCCGCGAAGACAATTGGAGCTTCGCGTTCCTTTCATGCAGATTAATCAAAGCCTTAATAGTTCTTAAGAAAGTACGACCTAATATGATAGGAGCATTAGCATCTTTAGGCATGTCAACAATAACAAAATCAATAAGAGTAGGACAACCTTTAATGTATACTAAGATATTTTCTTTAATTCCTACTACTTGTTTGTAGGTAGAATCTGCTAGATGCAATTTTAACTCGGTGATTTCAGAAGATCCAAGATTTAACTTATTAAAAAGACTCTTTGGAATTGTTGAAACACTTGCACCTAAATCGCAAAGTGCAGTTATTTTATTAGTCCCAATTTTAATCTTAATAGTAGGCTCAATTATATCATCAAGCTTAATAGGTAATTTTTTAGCAATTTTCTTATATTCTTCCTCAAGATCACATACCTTTATTGCTACCTGATTAACGAAGTGTTGATACATGGCTTTCTCATTTCCTTCACTCACCGGAATCTTGATATTGATCTTTTTTACAAGATCTTCAACGGTGTAATTTGGTGAAGGAGCATTGCTATAGTCAAGTTCTTTAGGCTGCTCCCTTTGAATTCTTATCATCTTGAGGTCTTCTACTGGATTGGGCTCAGCTTTACCTGCAAATTTAGCTAGAATGAGAGTTTGACTCTCGGTTATTTTACCTAGTTATGCCTGAACAATCCTTGTCCTTTCTTGGAGGTCCTGCAAATCATTCCTCAAACTTACAGCTTGGTTAGATAATTTACCAAGCATAGCATCATGGTTCTCCGTTATTTTAACTAGGATATTATTTTGCTCATTTTTTGAATCTATAAAAGATTTAAGAGTTTCTTGGAGACTACCATTACTTGATGCCATATTATTATTAGAGTTACTTGCAGGGCTAGAATAATGTTTTTGAAAATTTGGATTATAATTATTTTTCCAAGCAGGGTTATAATCATTACGAGCTATGAAGTCTACTTCTTCAATATTTGGTTCGGAGCCTTCAATAGGACAGTTCCAAAGACATCATTTAGGCATGGTTGTCTTGCATATTGTCTAGCAGTTGTTTTTCTTTGGAAATTTGTTTACCCATAAATGTTCCTCCAACTACAATATCAAGCATAGACTTAGACAAAGGGTTAAGAGTATTATAAAATAAATGGAGAATTAACCAATCTTCCACCCCATTGCTAGGACAGTTTCTCATGCATTCTTTCATTCTGTCCCATGCAAGCGCTAGTGGCTCACGATCTTCCCGTCTAAAACCAGTAATATTAGATTTTAGTTGCATAGTCTTTGCAGGTGGAAAGAATTTAGTCATAAATAAAGAAGTACATTCCACCCATGATGCAATAGTATTTCTAGGCAAAGATAGCAACCATTCTTTTGCTCTTCCTCTAAGTGAGAAAGGAAATAAGCGCAACTTGACTGCGTCGGGGTCAACATTTTTAATGCGCATCATATCACATATTTTAGTAAAAGTATTTAAGTGCATACCTGCGTCTTTAACAACAGAGCCTCCAAATTGATTCTGTTGAACCAAACTTAAATAGTGGGGCTTAATTTTATAATCTTAAACAGTAATTGCTCGCTGAGTAATAGGAGTATGCAAATAATCATTATTGGGAGTTGCAAACTGCCCAAGCTTTTTTCAACCATATTTCCTATGTTTTTGGATTTCCTTAGACAAATACTAATGATAGTGAAAACAAGAATTTAAAGACTATCTAATTTTTTATGTTTTTCAAATAAAGACTAACTAACAAAATTAAAAACAAGAATTATAACCATCAAGGTTCCTACTAACCTCACCAGGGTAGCTATTGCTTCCTCGGCAACGGCGCCAGAAAAAGGGTTGATACCATCGATCCGGATTACAGAGGTAGTATAGTTCTTTTTTCCCTAGTAGACCAAGGTTTATCGAATCCTCAGGAAGCACAAAGCAAACTGAAGTTACTTATAAGTACCTTTGGGAGTTTTAGAATTCCTTTTGTGTTTTCACCGGACCAAGAGTTTGCGATCTTTTTGTCGTTGTTGACGATGGAGAGAGAGAGGGCCTGGGGCTTTCGGTTTCGCCAGTAGTTGTGCAAAATATCTGATGGGAATAAATGATAATAATAAAGTATGCATGTAATTGTTAGATCAAGATAATTATATGTGGGCAGTGCATCCATAATTGCTATTGCCTCCGCAACCGCTTATAGCAATAACCTACTAGTCTCATCCATAGAAGAAAGAGAACTATTGATATACATAGTGATGTCACCTTTAATCCCAAGTAAATCCCTCACATACAGCCGTATTACCCCTTCTGTCACTAGGGTTCCCAACCTGCAGACTAGCCATTACTCACACTCCCTATACCTAGATCCATCCTTGGGGTCTTGGATACCTGACAAGTCCTTAGATTGAGGCAAGAGAGGATACAATAACCATCAAGTCATACAAACTAATACATGATCCCATCTATGATAAATAACATGCACACAAATCTACATGGCTAGGCCGAAGCCCTTAGCCCAAGGAGAATTACTCACACATAGAGATGAAATCAACAATCATAAACATTTTAATGGAAATCATGAGATTGATAGCAAATAGTCTTACAATGTCGCCAATTGGAGAAGATATCTACTATTACAAGTGGTGGAATATGGCTATGGTGGTGGAGAAGGGTATGGAGATTAGATCTAGATCTATTCCTCCGGCATGGTGACTTATGGTGGCAGGGAGAGTTGAGATCGAAAGAGAGAGGGGTTTTCTCGTCGCCCAAAGCCTCATTATATAGGGGTCCCTTCACGAAAGTTGTTATGTTTGATCTAGCAATGTTTGTGGGAACTACACGGCCAGAACTATACGGCGGGAATTTTATTCCGGCCGTATAGTTGGTCGTTAAAGGCACTGGATCCACTTCACGACTCATGGTTTCTTTGACTTGTTGGAAATCTTGTTTCTTTGACTTTAATGTAATGATTCCCATCATCAAACGTCATTAGCTGTGCAGGGGAAAATAGAAAGAAAGGATTGCGTACCCCTTTTATCATTAGGCATTAGTGGCAGGATTTAGAGAGACATTTCATCAAATATATGAATAATATCCAGTTTAAATGTGAGTGTGGATGGCTATATTTCACAGCCATCACATGGCCATGCCCATGCCGATGTATTGTAGCTAATCAATGTATCCATGGTGCGGTGATCACTGTCATTGTTACTGAACACTTCACTTGTATGTGCATCGTTCTCATTGCATTCACATGCATGTGAATGTAGTGGTAGTGAACATTGACATGGCGCGGTGATAAGTGGGCATGCATGTCAATGTATTAACACTGATCTCTGCAATCATTTGTGGTTAGTTCATTTGTATCAATATTTTCATATGTGTCCTATTGCTTCAAATTTCTATGTTGCATTGCAATCTGACCAACTGTGGCAATGTTAATGGAAACCCTAGAACGACTGGGACACACTCTATAACAACACCACATCTCCTATATCGGGCTTTAAGGAATTCAACCTCCTCAACAACGACATCCACCAGCAAATAATCTAACAAGCATTAATAACTATATACTAACATACATTCTACTAACATTTGTACAAATCAACACTACAAGGAAATTCCTTATCAGTGGCGCACTGTTTTTGCTATCTGTGGCGCATGGCCCGTGCGCCACTGTCATCATGCCATTAATAATATTTATCAGTGGCACATGTGAAGATGAGCCACGGATGAGCCCAGTTATCTATGGCGCATGGGGGTACGGTGTGCCACGGATAAGTTTTTCAAAATTCAAAATAAATGCGGGATATGAAAACTTATCTATGGCGCATGGGGATATGGTGCTCCATGGATAAATTTTTAAAATTCAAAAAAGGGGATATGGTGTTGTCGGTGTTTTCGTCGTCTCGCCGCCATGGCCTTGTCGTCGTTGCCTTGTCGCGGCCACAAACTACCACTGTAGGGAGGTGCGGGAGGAGATCGAGGATGGCGCGGCTATCAAAGAGAGGACAAGTGGTGGAGGAGAAGGATAAGTAGAGGTTAAGGAGAAAGGGGGGAGAAGAAGGAGAGGGAGAGAAGAAGGATAGGAGAAAGGGAAGAGGAGGAAGGATAAAGGGAGAGGAGAAGGAGAAGGAGAGGAGGATAAGAGGAAAAGAAGAGGGGAGGAGAGGAGAACAAGGGAAGGAGAGGGGGCTGGGTCATATTTGAAGTCCCACCCATGCTTATCTGTGGCGGGTGCGCCAGATAAGTGAGATCCAAATTTAATTTCAGTCTCAAATCTTATTTTTTACGTAACTTTGTTTCCTTTTAGAATTTTGAGATTCTAGAAAATCGGTAGGTCGTTGTGAGCGGATGTAGAATTTCGTGTAGATAAATTTTCATATAAAATTTTTTAAATACGAGGTCGTATGCAAAAGTTATGGCCATTTTACCGTGCCATAATATTTTTTTAAAGTCAAAATTTATATTTGTTATTTTTTCTACAAACTAGACGATATTACCTACCTACATGTTAAAGGATTTAAAATTTGAACAATTTTTCATTTTCTTTTATTTTTCATTACTAAAAAGGCGATCCGAGGTAGGTGGGTTGAGCAGAATATTTGAAAACTTACCTGTGGCACACCAAAATCCAGTGCGCCACTGATAGTGAGGGGCCATCTATATGTTGTATATATTGATGGTGCCTGACTTATTTGTGGCGCATATGTTTGCGATGCCCTGATAATAGTGGCGCACTGTAACGCATGCGTCAAGGATAGGTTGATACGTCGGAAACGTATCTATAATTCGGAAACGTATCTATAATTTTTGATGCTCCATGTTTGTTTAGTATCTACTTTGCTTTGCTTTGTCTACACTTTGAGGTGTTTTTATATCTTTTCTGGAACTAACCTATTAACAAGTTGCCACAGTGCCAGTTGCCTGTTTTCTTCTGTTTTTGATTCCAGAAAGGCAAAAAATCAATATTCTCGAAATTGGACGGGACAAAAGCCAAAGTCAATATTTTACCGTGGGCGTCACGAAGTACAGAGGAGAGACAGAGAGGCGAGCCAGGGCCACCACACCCCCTAGGCGCGGGTGGGCCCACCCCGTGCCTAGGTAGGGTGTGGGCCCTCCGGCCGCCTCCCAGGCCTGCCTCTTCGCCTATAAGAAGCCCCCGATGTAGAAACCCTAGGAACCCAATCAAAATACCATGAAACTGTCTTTAGCCGCCGCCACCATTGTCCCTAGATAGGGGGGATCTGAAGTTCTTCTCGGCACCCTGCCGGAGGGGAGATCATCTTGGAGGCCTTCTTCTTCATCATGTCGGCCTTCAGTATGAAGCGTGAATAGTTCCACCTTCGACTATGGTTCCATGTAGTAGCTAGATGGTTATATCTCCTCCTTGTGATTTCATGTATAGATCTTGCGAGCTCCGTTCATGATCAAGATCTAATCTATTTGTAATCATGCATGTTATGTTTGCGGGGATCCTGTAACATCCCAGATTTTATAATACGATGTTATTAGTTCCATGCATCATCCTTGCATCATTGCATTCTACAAATGAATTTTTTTACAACAAATCCTAAACACCTAAACCTAGAAAAAACCCTAATAGTGGTTGCCATATGTAAGCACTATTGTTGTGGTAGTTTGACCCCTTCTAAAACTAAGTAAAAAAACATTAAACCATGGCCCTATGTTGACCACCTTAATTTTATAAAAATTTAGAAACAATTTTCATCAAGTTTGGACTTACTATGCAAAAGTTATTTAGGTTTTGCTAAAATCAGAAATTGAAAATTGTTAATAGAAAAAAAGGGGGCAGCCTAACCAAACTGGGCCGCAGCGCCAGCCCACCCGCGCACGCGCGGCACCCAGCTAGCGCCAGCCGCCGCAGCCCGCCACCGGCCCACCCGCGCAGTCGCCACCTGCCGCGCCCGCTGACCACCCGGACCCACGCGTCAGCGCCTTCATCGACTCCAGGACGAACACGGCGGCCTGCCGCGCTACTGACCGAGGAAATCGGCCGATTACGGATCGAATCCGTGCCCCCTACGTCACGAAATCCCTCCCTCTTATACCACAGCATCTGCTCCCATCGTTTCCCTCGTTTTTCTCAAACCTAGCCCCGATTTCGCAAGTTTCCGAACTCGCCGGAGTAGCCGCCGTCGGAGCTCGAGGTTGGCGACTCTCCAGGGCACCTCGAGCCCTGTTACACCTTCCACCCTTCTCGCCCCGACCTACCCTACCCGCCCGTCTAATTCGTTTCTTTCGAAACGCAGGAGGTCACCGGCAATTGCTCGCCGGAGCCGTCGGGTCCGAGAAGAGGAACGGCCGACGTTGGGAGAAGGAGGAGGAGAGGGACCGCGCTGAGACCGTTGGGAGATTCGCCATCGACGTGCGCGTCGGGGGCCATCTTCTTCGCCTTCACTAGGGCCGCCAGGACCTCCGACCACCGTCGACTCCGCCGCCACCGCCGTCGTATCCATCGCCGCCACCACCATAGGACAGTGGAGCCGCCTCGGCCGTCCGATTGTAATCTTGCGGGCCAGATTAGAAGGGGGGGACGAAGGGGTATCGGCCAACCACGTTGCGCCGCGTGGCAAACCGCGTGGCAAGCGCGTCGTCACCGCGCCGCGTCACCCGCCTGGCCAGCTGGCCCAACCAGAAGCCGCCACTTGGCAATGTTTTAAGTTAGGGGGTCAGATCTGTTTGCAGATTTGATCTAAATATTGCGAAAATCATATAAAATTGAATATTTGGCCAAATTTAGCTTATAATATACCATTGGATTCATAATTTTATGTAGAATCCAGATCTGCAATAATATACCAAGTTTACAGTAAGGTTTTAGGTGTAGATTTTAATCATTAGATTAGAGTGTTTATTCTATAGAAAAATAAGTAAAATTCTGTTTTAGTTAATTCTTGTTGCAATAACCTTGTTTCCACAATACGTGTTGAACAAAATTATTAAACTTTGCTTAAGATCATTAGATCTAGCTTGGATAATTAGATGGTTTGATCTCCTTTAACCCTAGGAATTGTTTGAGTGACTCAATTAGATCTAAACCTTTGGGAAATCAATCCTAGTGACATCCTTACACCATTGCAACTCAATCTTGCTATCTTGACTTTTTAGAAGAACCAATCTTGCATAAAATACCATGTTGCATGCATGCATGTTTATCTCTGTGACATGTTTGAGCAAGTTGTGATCAAATCTATGTTTGTGATTCGTTAGATTGTTCGGAGTGCGCTAAGGAGTGCTATTGTGTAGAGTGCTGCTCGGATCAAGGCAAGTTACACCACTTGTTCATAACTTTTGTCCCAGTTTTGATTCTATGCATGTGGTCTTAAAAATTCTGTAGTATGCATGTGTAGGATGTTCTAGTAGAATTTTTTCCTTAGTATTATTTTGCAAGTGCGATGATTTTGTAGTATGCCATGAGTAGCTCTATACTTAGGATTTTTCCACTCCTAATAGGTTACCCCTATTTTTGCTAAGTATTGCTTGCTATGCTATATATACAAAGTACCGTTGGGGGGTTCGAAAGACAAAGAATTTTCTAAGTATAAAGGCTCTCTAGAGCAAACTTTTCTTCTCAAATCCACTTCAAAATAAAACTAAGTTTTCTTCTGGGCGTAATGGTTGTCGGGACAACGAGTGAGATTTTGGTGGAGGACGGCCGCCGAGGAATCAAAGAAGTCTACCATGTTTCAGAATTCAGAAGCTTCCAGTGCAACCACAATACATTATGGGCTCTGTCTTGGCCTAGTACTTAGTGGTAAACCTCACCTGGGTACCAACATTTGGAGGTTCTTGGCACGGTTGGATCCAGAAGGTAGAGGGGCTACTAAGGGAAAGCCTCGCCATGGTCTTGTCGGTAAAAGGACTTGATCGTGGATTGTGGGTAAAGTGCACAAACTCTCGAGAGTATTGCAATCTGATCGATCAGCCGTGTTCACGGAAACAGAACAACATTGAGCATCTGAAGGATGGAGCCTCTGAAGGATCTTCCTGTCTTTTCTAAAACAAAGTTTTAAAACCCCATGGCGTGAGTAATATCGCCAATGGGTGGGATTTTGGGGAACTTGGTGTGTAATATCCAAGTGTCACTTGGTGCGTAATATCCAAGTGTTTGGTTGTTTGGACACTTGGTGCGTAATATCCTTGTGTGCCACTCGACCTTATTTTATCTAAGCAAATGTTTACAAAGTAGGACAATCCTCTTTTCTTCTCTCTACTTAAGAAAACCAGCTTTGAGCAAATGAACTCTACAGCCTAAACTAGTCTTGCATGTAGAGATAGTCTTTTCTCTCCTTGGTGTAATTTGCCAATATATTCAAAGTATTGACCCAACTTGTTGGCTGCACATTTTATGTGCAGAATCCGAAGATTGAAAGGTGCGTAGGGATCGCGAGTCTACACTCGACAGGCCTGGGGCATTGATGGACTCAAGCTAATTTTATGTTTCCGCTGTTATTTGAGCTAGCTTAATGCTAAGCAATTTTGTAATAAATCCATACTCTGGATTCTCCGTGTAATAAAGACTTTGTGTTTTACATGATATTTCATCGACTGTGAGTGCTAGCTATTGATCCAGGGACTAGCATGTTAATCACAGGGACTTAGGATCACTTGGTGCGTAATATCCAAGTGTTTGGTTGTTTGGACACTTGGTGCGTAATATCCTGGTGTGCCACTCGACCTTATTTTATCTAAGCAAATGTTTACAAAGTAGGACAATCCTCTCTTCTTCTCTCTACTTAAGAAAACCAGCTTTGAGCAAATGAACTCTACAGCCTAAACTAGCCTTGCATGTAGAGATAGTCTTTTCTCTCCTTGGTGTAATTTGCCAATACATTCAAAGTATTAACCCAACTTGTTGGTTGCACGTTTTATGTGCAGAATCCGAAGATTGAAAGGTGCGTAGGGATCGCGAGTCTACATTCGACAGGCTTGGGGCGTTGATGGACTCAAGCTACTTTTATGTTTCCGTTGTTATTTGAGCTAGCTTAATGCTAAGCAATTTTGTAATAAGTTCATACTCTGGATTCTCCGTGTAATAAAGACTTTGTGTTTTACATGATATTTCATCGACTGTGAGTGCTAGCTATTGATCCAGGGACTAGCATGTTAATCACAGGGACTTAGGATCCTTATCGATCCGAGGTCACTACAGATGGTATCAGAGCACATCGTTGCCTGTAGGACGTGACCCTAGGATTGGAACCACCTCTAACTTTTGCGCCTTACTTGCTTTTCTACTAAGTTATCTTCCGCACTTCTAGTATCTGCTTTCCTCTACTTGTTTAAGTATCTAACCTTCATTCTTCTAACTTAAAGATGACAAGCTTCCTCTATGACACCGTCACGGACATCGAGCCTCTTCGCTTTGGTGGATGCCTCATGGACCTACTCACACGTTTGGACCTTCCTCTCCCAACAATCCAGGGGAGCACAATGAAGAAACTCCACAAGGACGACTGTTTGGGAGTCAAGGTCATCCAGCCAGGAAAAGAGCGAGGCAAGAACTCGGAGGAAGACATAGCAATCCACATTGTTAGCGATTCCAAGGAGAAGGCCCTTAGCATCAGCTTGCAGCAACTCATTGGTCGCCTATGTGGACGTCATCATGAAGCTCTCCAAGGACACTGCGGCGGCCTCTTTGGGAGACGAGATGAGGAAGGAATTCCCATGGTGTTAACCTTTGAGGAAAGAATTTCTACCAAGCGCCGAAGAACACAATATCAAGACTTGGAGTGCCACATCCATGACCTTGAAAAGGGTACCTTCCTCGAGATGTTGAAGAACGATGAGCTATGCGCCCTAATCAAGGAGAAGGAAGAAATGATCAAGCAACAGGAGGAGGCAATGAAGCTCCAAGAGATGAAATTCCAGGACCAAGAGAAAAAGTTCGCTAACCAAGAGAAGAGGGTAATAAATAAAAACAAGAGAATTAGGGAGCTCAAACAGGAGATCGATGGAGCTGAAGTGCAAACTGAAGGCCTTTGCAAGATAATCAATGATGTGTGTGCTTCCAAGAGGGACTTGGCAAAGCAACTTGAAACCGCGAAGAAGTCAAGCCTAGTGGAGGAGCTACAAAGCGAGAAGGAGGGACTTCAGGAGCAGCTAGAAGCCACCACCAAGAAGCTGCAAGATGAGATCAAGAACCTCCAAGAGAAGCTTGAAGCCACCACGAAGGAGATGGAGTTGTACAAGACAACCTTAGAGCAGGAAGGCTACTCGTTCGAGGACGAGGAAGAGGAAGGCGTGGAAGATGTGTAATAGTTGGACCACCTTTAATTCTATAGTAAAACGTTATTCACGATTGTAATAAATACCAAGACAAGTCTGGTTTTGTTAAACTTGGTTGTTTTCTGTGTTTAGCTGTGTTGTTATGTCTTGTGTGCCTTGTGTGCTTGGTGTGTTTTCATAAGGGTAGGAGTTTACTACTTAGTCCTTCTGTCTATTTCTTAACTATTCTCTTAAACCCCACAGATGCCGCCAAGACGTGCGAACTCCGAAATCCCGCCAGAAATAGCACAACTTTTGGCCACTCAGAACCAGCTGATCCAACTGCTCACTCAGAACATGCAAAACAACAACAACAACCCGCCACCACCACCACCTCCGCCACCTCCTCAACAGGATCGCTTGACTCGGTTTTTGAGGCTGAACCCACCTACCTTCACTAGCAGCACTGAACCAATCATCGCTGATGACTGGCTGCATATGATCAACAAGAAGCTAGACACCGTACAAGCTGTCGGAGTCGACAGGGTGCGTTATGCCGCACACCAGCTTGAAGGACCTGCTGCAGAATGGTGGGATAATTACCAAGTCACCCACCCGGATATTGATGCTATCACTTAGGATCAGTTTGAGTTAGCCTTTCGCACTCATCATGTGGCTGCTGGTGTCATGACTCTGAAGAGGCGCGAGTTTCGCGACCTACACCAGCTGCACCGTTCTGTCACCGAGTATGGTGAGCTTTTCAACAAGCTAGCCCGTTATGCACCCGATGATGTTTCCACTGACGCCAAGAGACAGGAGGAGTTCTTAAGAGGGCTCAATGATGAGATATCCATTCAGCTTGTGGCTCAGAAATTTGACAACTTTTAGGAACTCCTGGACAGAGCCATTGTGGTTGAATCAAAGAGGAAGAGCATAGAGAACCGCAAGAGGAAATCTAACCCTCACAAACACTCTGTTCCATACCAGAAGCAACGCAATTCCTCACCACCACCTTATAACAATAATGGCCACAACCATAACGGTCACAACCATGGCGGCCACAAACACAATGGGCATAAGAACCGCAATGGGAATGGCAACAATGGAAAGGATCTCAGTTAGGTGACATATTTTAAGTGCAACAGGACAGGGCACTATGCAACCTCTTGCCCCGAGAATAAGAATGGCAATGGCAATGGGAATGGAAATGGACACAACCATGGCAATGGAAATGGTAAGAAGCCAAATCCGTTTGTCAAAGCCACTGTAAATCATGTTTCTATGGAGGATGCTTGTGATGCACCAGACTCTGTGATTGGTAAGTTCAAACTCAATTCTATTCCCGCAGTTGTTCTTTTTGATACCGGTGCATCGCATTCATTCATATCAAGGGTATTTGTGGATAGAGGCAAGATACCTACGGAGACTATAAAATTTCCTCTCAGGGTAAGTTCTCCTGGGGGAGAAATAGTGTCAAACTCCGGTTGCCGGGAATTAGAACTAAGGATTGGGACACACATCTTTCCCACAAGTCTAGTAGTTCTAGAGTCACAAGGATTAGACATAATCTTGGGCATGAATTGGATGACCGAATTTGAAGGAGTCATAGATTGTGCCAAAAGAACTATCATGCTCACAACACCGAAGGGAAGAGAATTCATATCAAGTCGAATTTCGCACTTAAAGAAGTCATGGTGAACTCTCTTAAGGGGGTTAGCTTGGAGGAGGTACCTATTGTAAAAGAATACCCGGATGTTTTCCCAGAAGAGCTACCCGGAATGCCACCCGACCGTGATATCGAGTTCCTCATTGACTTGATGCCAGGCACGGGGCCGATAGCTAAGAGACCATACAAGATGGATGTGGACGAGTTAAAGGAACTCAAGAAACAGCTTAGGGAACAATTGGACAAGGGGTTCATCCAACCCAGCGCGTCATCTTGGGGAGCACCCGTCTTATTTGTGGAAAAGAAGGATAAGACCAAGAGGCTGGTTGTGGACTACCGCTCGTTGAACGAAGTGACGATCAAAAATAAGTATCCTCTACCCAACATCAATGACTTGTTTGACCAGTTAAAAGGAGCCAGTGTGTTCTCAAAGATCGATCTACGATCAGGCTACTTTCAGCTAAAGATTCGAGAACAGGATGTGCCCAAAACATCATTCACCACAAGGTACGGATTATATGAGTACACTGTAATGTCGTTTGGTCTGACCAATGCCCCGACATACTTCATGACCATGATGAACAAAGTGTTCATGGAATATTTGGACAAGTTTATCGTGGTATTCATAGATGACATACTCATATACTCTAAGGATGAGAAGGAACATGAGGAACATCTGCGTCTTATTATGGAGAAACTAAGAGAACACAAGTTGTATGCCAAATTCAGCAAATGCGAATTCTGGTTAAAGGAAGTGGGATTCCTTGGTCATGTTGTGTCAGCAAAAGGAGTTGCCGTAGATCCTAGTAAGGTAACTACTGTGACGGAATGGGAGTCACCCAAGAATGTGGGGGACATTAGGAGTTTCTTGGGCCTCGCAGGATATTATCGGAGGTTCATTGAAAACTTTTCCAAAATAGCAAAACCCATGACGGAACTATTAAAGAAGGAAAAGAAGTTCCTATGGACCGAGGCATCTGAAGCAAGCTTTCAAGAGTTGAAGAAACGCCTTGTAACGGCACCAGTTCTGTGTCTGCCTGATATCCAGAAGGATTTTCAAGTCTATTGTGACGCTTCTCGACAAGGACTTGGAAGTGTATTGATGCAGGATGGGAAGGTGGTATCCTATGCCTCCCGACAACTTAAGAACCACGAACACAACTACCCCACACATGATTTGGAACTAGCGTCTGTGGTTCATGCACTCAAGGTATGGAGACACTACCTCATGGGCAAACATTGTGATGTGTTCACAGATCATAAAATTTTGAAGTACATCTTCACCCAAAAGGAGTTGAATATGAGACAAATAAGATGGCTTGAACTAATTAAGGATTATGACATGGATTTACAGTACCATCCCGGAAAGGCAAACATAGTGGCTGACGCCTTAAGTCGTAAGGTATATGTGAATGGACTTACCGCAGGGGAACTTTCAGAGGATTTATGCAAGCAATCCAGGGATCTCAGGCTAGAGATAGTTCCGAAAGGACACGTAGCGACTATGGAAATAGTATCCACCTTCCAAGAGAGAATAAAGGAAGCACAGAAGGGAGATAAAGAGTTGGAGGAAATAAGAATCAGGATAAGTGAAGGGAAGACTAAAGAATTTCGTCTGGACGAACAAGGAACCCTCTGGTATGGGAAGCGTTTGTGCGTTCCCAATGACCCCGATATCAGGAAAATGATTTTACAAGAAGCTCATGATTCGCCATACTCAATTCATCCAGGTAACACGAAGATGTACATGGATGTGAAGGATAGATTCTGGTGGAATAACCTAAAAAGATATATTGGAGAGTATATTTCTCTGTGTGATGTATGCAATAGAGTTAAAGCCGAGCATCAGAAACCGGCATGACTACTTCAACCACTACCTATACTCGACTGGAAGTGGGACAAGGTAGGCATGGATTTCATCACGGGATTGCCCCGGACTCGTTCTGGATTTGATTCTATCTGGGTAGTGGTGGACCACTTTACTAAGGTGGCTCACTTCATCCCCGTAAAGACCACATATACAAGTGCTAAGCTTGCTAAGATATACATGTCAAGAATTGTAAGTCTGCATGGTGTTCCCAAGGGAATTGTGTCAGATAGAGGCACCCAGTTTACTTCAAAGTTTTGGCGACAACTACATGAGTCTCTCGGAACCCGACTAGAATTCAGTACTGCCTTCCACCCTCAGACAGATGGCCAAACATAAAGGGTGAATCAAAATTTGGAAGATATGTTGAGAGCTTGCGCGCTAGACTATGGTTCTAGTTGGGACGATAACCTGCCGTATGCTGAGTTCTCATACAACAACAGCTATCAGACAAGTGTCAAGATGGCTCCGTTTGAAGTTCTATATGGCAGGAAGTGTAGGACTCCACTGCTATGGAATGGAGTTGGTGAACACAGTCTTTTTGGACCTGAATTAATAAAGAATGCCGAAGAGAAGGTACGGCAGATTCAGGATAGGCTAAAGGTAGCCCAATCCCGACAGAAGAGTTACGCATCAAGTTTATCTAAGCAAATGTTTACAAAGTAGGACAATCCTATCTTCTTCTCTCTACTTAAGAAAACCAGCTTTGAGCAAATGAACTCTACAGCCTAAACTAGCCTTGCATGTAGAGATAGTCTTTTCTCTCCTTGGTGTAATTTGCCAATACATTCAAAGTATTGACCCAACTTGTTGGCTGCATGTTTTATGTGCAGAATCCGAAGATTGAAAGGTGCGTAGGGATCGCGAGTCTACACTCGACAGTCCTGGGGCGTTGATGGACTCAAGCTACTTTTATGTTTCCGCTGTTATTTGAGCTAGCTTAATGCTAAGCAATTTTGTAATAAATTCATACTCTGGATTCTCCGTGTAATAAAGACTTTGTGTTTTACATGATATTTCATCGACTGTGGGTGCTAGCTATTGATCCAGGGACTAGCATGTTAATCACAGGGACTTAGGATCCTTATCGATCCGAGGTCACTATAGATCCGATGGATATTGAGATTACTATGTCAGATTGATTAATGGTTTTGTCTATTTGATTCTATCATGTCTGTGTTGTTTGTGATCTTGCATGCTCTCCATTGTTAGTAGCTATCTTGGCCAAGTAGTTGCTAGTGACTCCAAGAGGGGGTATTTATGCTCGATAGTGGGTTCATGCCTCTCTAGTTTCCAAGGGAAGTGATAATAATCTCTCGGTTGTAGATGTGTTGTTGCTACTAGGGAGAAAACAACAGTCTCTTGTTCATGGAACATGTGGACTGTTTACCTTACACACTTTGCTTAAAGCAGTTGTCTGTTGCTTGTAACTTAGTACTGGAGGGGGTTCGGATGATAACCTGAAGGTGAACTTCTAGTCATAGATGCAGTTGGATGGCGGTCTATATATATTGTTGTATTGCCCAATCGAATCTCATAGGATCTTTTTGTCTGATATTGCATTGTTATGCCTTGCTCAGTTCCTGTCAATTGCCCTGCTGTAATTTGTTTACCCTTCATGCCATGTTGTTTATCCAAGGAGAGCACCTCCAGTGAACTATGACCCTGGTCCAATCTTTACCATTGATACATCTTCCACTGTTACTTGTTTATTTGCTACAAACCATCATCAACTTCCACACCATATGTTTAATCCTTTGTTACAGCAAACCGGTGAGCTTGACAACCTCACTGATTCGTTGGGGCAAAGTCTTGAGTTTGTGTTATGTAGATTTCCACATTGCTTGCAACACCTGTGTGACGTTTCCTTCCTCCTACTGGTTCGATAACCTCGGTTTCCTACTGAGGGAAAAACTTGATGTTGTGCTACATCACACCTTGCTCTTTGATACGTTGGAAACGTATCTATAATTTTTGATGCTCCATGCTTGATTAGTATCTACTTTGCTTTACTTGTCTACACTTTGAGGTGCTTTTTACATGTTTTCTGGTACTAACCTATTAACAAGTTGCAACAGTGCCAGATGCCTGTTTTCTGCTGTTTTTGGTTTTAGAAAAGTTAGTAAAGAATTATTCCCGGAATTGGACGGGATGAAGGACAAAGTCAATAACTTTCCGTGGGGAATAAGAAGTCCAAAGGAGAGACAGAGAAGCGGGCCAGGGAGGCCAAACCCCCTAGGCGCGGGTGGGCCCTACCCCGCGTCTGGTAGGGTTTCCCCTCCTGGTTGCCTCCCGGACTCACCCCTTCGCCTATAAGAAGCCCCCAATACAGAAACTCTTGGTACCCGATCAGAAATCCACGAAACCGTCTATAGCCGCCGCCACCATCGTCCCTAGATCAGGGGGGATCTGAAGCTCTTCCCGGTACCCTGTCGGAGGGGAGGTCATCCCAGAGGCCTTCTCTCCGGTATGATTTGTGAGTAGTTCCACCTTGTACTATGGGTCCATGTAGTAGCTAGATGGTTGTATCTCGTCCTTTGTGCTTTCATGTATAGATCTTGTGAGCTCCGTTCATGATCAAGATCTAATCTATTTGTAATCATGCATGTTGTGTTTGCGGGGATCCGATGGATATTGAGATTATTATGTTGGTTTGATTAATGGTTTTATCTTTATGATTCTATCATGTTTGTGTTGTTTGTGATCTTGCATGCTCTCCGTTGCTAGTGGTTATCTTGGCCAAGTAGTTGCTAGTGACTCCAAAAGGGAGTATTTATGCTCGATAGTGGGTTCATGCCTCTAGTTTCCAAGGGAAGTGACAGAAATCTCTTCGGTTATAGATGTGTTGTTGCTACTAGGGAGAAAACAACGGTCTTTTGTTCATGGAACATGTGGACTGTTTACCTTACACACTTTGCTTAAAGCAGTTGTCTATTGCTTGCAACTTAATACTGGAGGGGGTTCGGATGATAACCTATAGATGGACTTCTAGTCATAGATGCAGTTGGATTACGGTCTATGTATATTGTTGTATTTCCCAATCAACCTCATAGGATCTTTCTGGCTAGTAATTGCATTGTTATGCCTTGCTCAGTTCCTGTCAATTGCCCTACTATAATTTGTTTACCCTTCATGCCATGTTGTTTATCTAAGGAGAGAACCTATAGTGAACTATGGACCCCGGTCCAATCTTTACCATTGATACATCTTCCACTGTTACTTGTTTACTTGCTCCAAACCATTACCTTCCACACCATACGTTTAATCCTTTGTTACAACAAACCGGTGATCTTGACAACCTCACTGATTCGTTGGGGCAAAGTCTTGAGTTTGTGTTGTGCAGGTCTCCACGTTGCCAACAACACCCATGCAACGTTTCCTTCCTCCTACTGGTTCGATAACCTCGGTTTCTTACTGAGGGAAACTTGCTCCTATGCTGCTTCATACCTTGCTCTTGGGGTTTCCAACGAAGCGTTCCACGACAAGTATTGGGCGCCATCACTCTTGGGGTTTCCCGATGAAGCACTGCATGTTGACGCAGTGCCATCAAGTTATGCTATCAAGCTCTTTTTGGTGCCGTTGACGCGGAGGCTAAGGACGTCTTAACAAGGGGAGTCCTCCTCAACCTTTCTCTTTACTTTGTTTTTAGTTTGCTTAGTTTATTTTACTTGGTTTTGTTTGCCTCTTTTTACTAAAAACTCCAAAAAAATTAGTTTAGTTTGGTTTGCTTTCTTTATTCAAAAACACAAAAAAATTAGTCCCCGCTCTAGCTGCTACTGCTGTTTTTGGCTTGCTCCACTTTGCCAAAATGAACTCTGCTGAGAACACCAAGTTTTGTGACTTCACTAGCACAAACAACAATGATTTCCTTAGCAATCCTATTGCTCCACCTGCTCCTGATGCTACCTTTTATGAAATTAAGCCCGCTTTGTTGAATCTTGTGATGAGAGAGCAATTTTCTGGTGCTAGTTCTGATGCTGCTGCTGCCCATCTCAATAACTTTGTTGAACTTTGTGAGATGCAAAAGTATAAGGATGTAGATGGAGATATTATTAAGCTCAAGCTGTTTACTTTCTCCTTGAGAGGGAAAGCTAAAGCATGGTTGCTATCTTTGCCTAGAAATAGTATTGATTCTTGGACTAAGTATAAAGATGCTTTTATTGGAAAGTACTATCCTCATGTTAAGATTATATCTATGAGAAGTGACATTATGAAATTTAAACAACTTGATAATGAACATGTTGCTCAAGCTTGGGAAAGAATGAAAGCTTTGGTTAAGAATTGTCCCACTCATGGACTCACTGCTTGGATGATTATCCAGACTTTTTATGCAGGTTTGAACTTCTCTTCAAGAAACCTGTTGGATTCAGCTGCTGGAGGTACCTTTATGGGCATCACTTTGGGTGCTGCAACGAAACTTCTTGATAATATGATGGTTAATTACTCTAAATGGCACACTGAGAGAGCTCCACATGGTAAGAAGGTATATTCTGTTGAAGAAACCTCCTCTTTGAGTGATAAGATTGATGTTATTATGGCTATGCTTGTTAATGGGAAAGATCCTCTAGATCCAAACAATGTTCCCTTAGCCTCTTTGGTTGCTCAAGAAGAGCAAGTTGATGTGAACTTCATTAGAAACAACAATTTCAACAACAGTGCCTATAGGAAACATTTTGTTGGTAACAACAATTATAGGCCTTATCCTCCTAATAATGGCAACTATGGAAACTCCTACAACAATGCTAGAAGTGCCCCCTATGAACTTGAAGTCATGCTCAAAGACTTTATTAGTAAACAAACTGCTTTCAACAAGACTGTGGAGGAAAAGCTTTTAACTGTTGAGAAAAATATTTCCTCTTTGTCTGAAGCATAGTCCTCTTTGATTAATAAAATGGTTGCTAAACCTGAAACCATGGAAAATACCTTTGCTGCTACTCATGCCATACAAGTTACTATTGATGAAAATGTTAGACTGTTATCTCAACTTCATGCTAAGTGGGAAAGGGAGGCTGGAATTGATAGAAACAATAGTGTGTGCACCATCATTAGAATGGAGACCACTAAACCACAAGAAGCCCCTATTCCTCCTCCTACAATGCCTAAGACTAATGAGTCTACTACTAGTGATGCTAAGCTTGATTTTGATATAGATGGTTGCAATATTTCTGAAGTGATTCTGTTCTTGCAAAAGCTTGCTAGAAGTCCTGATGCTAGTGATATGCATGTTGCTTTCACCAAACGCATTACAGATGGTCTTGTTAAGATTAAGGAAGAGAAGCTAAAACACAAATCTTCTATCCCTAGGAAAGTAGAATATAGTTGGGAACCCATTATTAATGTGCAAGTGAATGACTTTGATCTCAAAGCTTCATGTGATCTTGGTTCTAGCGTTTCTATTATGCCTAGGAAGATTTATGAAATGCTTGATTTGCCACCTTTGGAAGATTGTTATCTGGATGTTCCATTTGATGATAATGCTAAGAAGAAACTAATGCGAAGTATTAATGATGTTCTCATCATGGTTACAATGCTTATGTCCCTGTTGAATTCTATGTTTTGGATGTTGGATACAATGCTTCTTGTCCTATTACTTTGGGAAGACCTTTTCTTAGAACTGTTGGTGACATCATTGATATGAAAGAAGGCACCATTAAATATCAATTTCCATTCAAGAAAGGTATTGAACACTTCCCTATGAGGAGAGAGAAGTTGCTTTTTGCTCCTCCTTTGAAAGCAAGGTTTGATGTTAATGCTTCCTCATTTGAAAATACTTGATTTCTTGCTTCTTGTGCCTAACTTAAAGGCGTTAAAGAAAAGTACTTGTTGGGAGATAACCTAAGAGTTTCCTGGAGTCTTGGAAGTTATTACTTCAGTAATGACCTCTCCTTATCCTTTTTGTTTGCTTTTTGTGCCAAGAATAACCTCTAATGAGAGGGAAGTAAGATTTGGGGAGTTGTTGTCCCGAAACAGATTTCTGTCCTCCACCATAAAAATTCGTGAGGAGTCTTCGTAAGTCAGATTGAGATGAAAATTTACGAATAAATCTCCCAGTATGTTATATAACTTTTATTAGTTCAACACTTTTTTGATTTGAACAACAGAATATTTTTGAAAAAATCGGTTTCTACTTGCTGGTCTGTTTTGACAGATTTTTGCCATTATTTGCATTTGCTTCTTATTGATTCCTTTTTGAGTTCTCTTTTGAGGAATTGAGCTTTTTGAAGGAGTTTCTACAGTAGCATGTGTTTTTAGTGAAAAGTTTTGTTGTTCCAAAGCTAAACCAAAGGTCTATTATCTTTTGAATACACTAATGTTGCTAATGAAGATTGTGTGAAGTTTTCTATGAAGGAAAAATTTCAGGTGTAGAGAGAGAATGATGTAATGAGATGAAGAATAGACAAAAGCTCAAGCTTGAGGATGCCACCCCAAGAAATATCCAAGAGGTACAAGTGTCAAAGCTTGGGGATGCCCGAGGCATCCCCTTCTTCATCAATAAAAAGCTCAAGTCTGTTTAGACACTTCGTTTTTATTGTTTCATGCACTGTTGTGTTATTCTTGGAGCGTCTTAGTTTTCGTTTGGTTTGCTTAGTTTTATTTAGTTTTCTTTAATAAAGTAGTTTGGACCCCCGTTCTCGTTGTGTTGTTTTCAAATAAGTTGCTTGGTATTGGAAAGGAGTAGAAAATTCTTGCTTGACTGTGACTTAGACTTTAGCATGACATGCTAGGTGTTGTTTTGACCTTATGCTTAGTGATTATTGTTGTAGCATGTCTTGTTCCAAACAATTGAGATTGCTTAGTGTGCCTTGAAAGAATTATGTGTTGTTTTAGCATGCAAAAGCATATTGTTGTGGTATTCTCCTTTGATGCTTTGTTTGGGTTGACTTGGCACATGCTCACACCATGTTATGACTATGAACAAGTCCCCATAGCCTCTATGATCATTTAGTCCTTGACTTGTAGTACCACTATATGCTTTGTTAGTAATGTTTTGTTGCTCTGCATGATTATGGCCATTATTGTTCTCTTAGTTGGTTGCTCCTAGTCTTTTGCTAGCCTCCACTTGTATGAGTAAGCTCTACTCATGCTTACAACTCCCAAGAAACCAAGTTATTCCAAAGTGTCCACTATAAACTCCTATGCATGGTGTGTTACACCATTCCAAGTATATTCTTGTTTTCAGCTATCTTTCAATTAAAAGTATTTTGTTATGTGAAAACTTAGTGATTAAAGCCCTCACAAACTTGATGGCACACTTTATATTCTTTGCCCCTAATAAACTTGAACCATTGTGTCATCTATGTTGTATATGCTTGCAGTTATACGTTGGAATTAGCAGAACCGTGCTGTCATGGGGAACATTTTCAACATTGCACTTGTACTTTGTATATAATTGATATCATGCTCTTTTATCTATGGATGTCACTGGTGTGAAATAAAGAGTGAGCTTGTAAGTCCATGGAATTATGTATTTTGTGTTAGAGAAACGCCTAGGCCGCTAGCCTAAGCCATGCCTAATCATGGTGGAAACTTGCAGCATCACCATAATGAGCTATCTATGAAGCATCCTCAACAAAAAGCTATGCACATAGTAAATAAAAAGATCGTTGAGATGCTCATTGTTTGCTTTCCTTGTCATTTTGGTTATGGGATAGCTCATGTACCATGTGCAAGGGGTACCCTGTTGGCGGTTCTCTATGATACACATGTACTTACTATGACAAGAACTTACATGCGACTGAAGTTGAGTAGCATGATGGGTGGCCCTCATATTCAAGGGACTTGAGATTGCCAACTTATACTTTGTCAAGCATATACTCCATAGTTTGTTCACTTTAACCTTAATCACTTCAAGATGCTTATGATAGGGGAAATGAGGGCTGAAAGCTATCAAGCACCATAATTTTTGGAAGCTCTTTTTGAAACTTGAAATCCCTGCTTCCTTTATGAAAGGCCTTTCTTCCACCATTATTTGAGTCTCCACCTTCTACCTTTAGGCACCATTAAGAGCGCATAGTTGCCATTCTGTGTGCAGTGTCCCAAAACTTATTGATTGATGCATATTGTGATATTACTTGTTCTTGTGCTATTTGTATCTAGTCACTCTTATGAACTTTGAAGGTGTCCTCTGCATCTATTTGCTACTCTATGAGGGACAAGCTGAATGCCACTATGCCATGTTTTCTATATATGAAACAAACAAACGTTTTCAATGCATGTTATTCATGATCTTTGTTTGTAGCCTTTCATGTTGCATGCATATTTACTTTGTCTTATTGTTAGAACTCCATCTTTTATGCACATGTTTAGAGTTCTTTGATCCCAGCTTTCAATGCTTGCAAATGGTTTCATCTTGGTTTTGACGGTGCATGTCACCTCAAAAATTATTATTTTATCACTTACCTACTCGAGGACGAGCAGGAGTTAAGCTTGGGGATTCTTGATACGTCGGAAACGTATCTATAATTTTTGATGCTCCATGCTTGTTTAGTATCTACTTTGCTTTGCTTTGTCTACACTTTGAGGTGTTTTATATCTTTTCTGGAACTAACCTATTAACAAGTTGCCACAGTTCCAGTTACCTGTTTTCTTCTGTTTTTGGTTACAGAAAGGCAGAAAATCAATATTATCGGAATTGGACGGGACAAAAGCCAAAGTCAATATTTACCGTGGGTGTCACGAAGTACAGAGGAGAGACGGAGAGGCGAGCCAAGGCCACCACACCCCCTAGGCGTGGGTGGGCCCACCCCACGCCTAGGTAGGGTGTGGGCCCTCCGGCCGCCTCCCAACCTCGCCTCTTCGCCTATAAGAAGACCCCGATGCAGAAACCCTATGCACCCAATCAAAATACCACGAAACCGTCTGTAGCCACCGCCGCCATCGTCCCTAGATCAGGGGGATCTGAAGTTCTTCCTGGCACCCTGCCGGAGGGGAGATCATCCCGGAGTCCTTCTTCTTCATCATGCCAGCCTCCAGTATGAAGCGTGAGTAGTTTCACCTTGGACTACGGGTCCATGTAGTAGTTAGATGGTTGTATCTCCTCCTTGTGCTTTCATGTATAGATCTTGTGAGCTCCATTCATAATCAAGATCTAATCTATTTGTAATCATGCATGTTGTGTTTGTGGGGATCTGATGGATAATGAAATTACTATGTCAGATTGATTAATGGTTTTGTATATTTGATTCTATCATGTCTGTGTTGTTTGTGATCTTGCATGCTCTCCGTTGTTAGTAGCTATCTTGGCCAAATAGTTGCTAGTGACTCCAAGAGGGGGTATTTATGCTCGATAGTGGGTTCATGCCTCTAGTTCCCAAGGGAAGTGACCGACATCTCTTCGGTTGTAGATGTGCTGTTGCTACTAGGGAGAAAACAACGGTCTCTTGTTCATGGAACAAGTGGATTGTTTACCTTACACACTTTGCTTAAAGCAGTTGTCTGTTGCTTGCAACTTAATACTGGAGGGGGTTCGGATGATAACCTAAAGGTGGACTTCTAGTCATAGATGTAATTGGATGGCAGTCTATGTATATTGTTGTATTGCCCAATCGAATCTCATAGGATCTTTTTGTCTGGTATTGCATTGTTATGCCTTGCTCAGTTCCTGTCAATTGCCCTGCTGTAATTTGTTTACCCTTCATTCGATGTTGTTTATCTAAGGAGAGCACCTCTAGTGAACTATGGACCCTGGTCCAATCTTTACCATTGATACATCTTCCACGGTTACTTGTTTACTTGCTGCAAACCATCATCACCTTCCACACCATACATTTAATCCTTTGTTACAGCAAACCGGTGAGCTTGACAATCTCACTAATTCATTGGGGCAAAGTCTTGAGTTTGTGTTGTGCAGGTTTCCACGTTGCTTGCAACACCTGTGTGACGTTT
Organism: Avena sativa; assembly: GCA_916181665.1. NCBI lineage: Eukaryota > Viridiplantae > Streptophyta > Magnoliopsida > Poales > Poaceae > Avena > Avena sativa. Next base: position 384,016,723 of record OV702297.1, on the reverse strand, counting down.
CCTTCCTCCTACTAGTTTGATAACCTCGGTTTATTACTGAGGAAAAACTTGCTGCTGTGCTGCATCACACCTTGCTCTTGGGGTTTCCCGATGAAGCACTGCACATTGACGTAGTGCCATCATAGGTCAGGGGCCATATATATGTGGCACATATGGGGCGTGTTTGGTTGCTTGTTTGTCCGTTTCTCGCACCGGGCCAGAAGAAATAAGCCCGTTTGTTTTCCTGGGTCGCACGGTTTCCTTGCACCCAAATTGCGCGTTTCCGCAGGGACAGGCTGCGCTGGTGCAAAAGCGGGGGAAACAGCACACCGCCCATGCAAGCTCGGCGATGGTGCGAGCCACAGCTTTTCTCCCAAAGCTAACAGGAGAAATTTCATCACTGACCGCGGGAGCGCGACATTATATATCACCACCCGGCTTACCACACGTAGTGTCACGCCACCATTTCTGTGGTAGTATGACCAATGAACCGCTTGGTGTAGTCATAGGTCAATGTTTTTGTGCCCTTATTGCATGTTTTTGTGTGAACGTGATTCATGTAGGACATGCCCCCTGATGAATTCGGCCAAGCCCTCATGGATTCTCAGGAGAACTTTGTCGTCGAGACCCAACACTAGATCCCGCCTGTGAGGCTCACCTATCCTCTGCAGTTGGAGATCGTGTCTCCGCCTTGGATGACCGGGTACACGATGGATCAGATTATAGAGGAAGCTGCCAAGATCATTGTCGGGGGTGTACCCCCAGGTACCCTAGAGTTGATGAATTAAGTGAGTCAATAAGATACATATATGAGAAAATGATACTCAATATGAGTATAAAAGATAAATAGAAAAAGATAAAGGAAAAAGGAATAGAGATAGGACTGGGCCGAATTAAACAAGAATAGGCCTGCTCAGAATATACATGGGCCGAATCAAAGCTAAGAACAACTTAGTCGGCCCACCCCTGCCGAATCATTCTCGTCAAGCCACTCCCCCCGGGTGGGCTGACCTAAGCCTTAGTCGGCCCACCGCGGGTCTTCTGCCTCGACCACGCCACCCAGCGCCGAGCCATCTCTCTCATTCCCGTCAACGCCTCGCTCCCGCTCCGAGGACTCCTCCAGCTCCCGCGCTTTGTCGCCACTGCCTCGTGACGAGCCAACGAGGAACCCCGAGTGGGCCGGTTGAGGACCAATCCGGCCCACCGCGAGCAGCATCGCCACTACATCCCGCCAGGCTTCCCGGGTGGGCTAATCTTGGATGATTCGTCCCACAGAAGCCTGGCACCTCCGGATCAACTGACCTAGGCCGCGAAGGGAGACCTGGCTGGGCCGAATGAAGCGTGTGACTCGGCCCATCGTCTCCATTGGCTCGGCTGGAAGCTGGAGTGACTCGGCTGGGCCTCTTTTGGCCCAGGCCGAGTCAATCAGGAAGGAGGCCAGATCTTCACCTCGTAAAGGGCATCTGGGCCGAGGTAAATCATCCCAGATGACTCTTTATTCACCCCAAGAAGTTACATGTAAATCTACAACGATATAGGATCAATTTGGGACAAGGCTGAGAACAGCTTAGTCGACCCACCCCCGCCGAATCATTCTCGTCAAGCCACTCCCCCCGGGTGGGCCGACCTAAGCCTTAGTCGGCCCACCGCGGGTCTTCTACCTCGACCGCACCACCCAGCGTCGAGCCATCTCCCCCATTCCCGCCAACGCCTCGCTCCCGCGCCGAGGACTCCTCCAGCTCCCGCGCTTTGTCGCCACTGCCTCGTGATGAGCCAACGAGGAACCCCGGGTGGGCCGACTGAGGACCAATCCGGCCCACCGCGAGCAGCATCGCCACTATGCCCCTCCAGGCTTCCCGGGTGGGCCAATCTTGGATGATTCGTCCCACAGAAGGATGGCACCTCTGGATCAACTGACCTGGGCCGCGAAGGGAGACCCGACTGGGCCAAATGAAGTGTGTGACTCGGCCCGTCGTCTCCATTGGCTCGGCTGGAAGATGGAGTGACTCTGCTGGGCCTCTTTTGGCCCAAGCTGAGTCAATTAGGAAGGAGGCCGGATCTTCACCTCGTACAGGGCATCTGGGCCGAGGTAAATCATCCCAGATGACTCTTTATTCACCCTAAGAAGTTACATGTAAATCTACAACGATATAGGATCAATTCGTGACAAGGCCAACCAATCCCGTGCCAGTCTTGGGACCCTCCTGGCTCAGACTGGCACATGGGCATAGGGAATATGCCCTTGGCATCAAGAAGATGCTAGATAATATGCCCTTGGCATCAAGAAGATGCTAGAGAATATACCCTGGCATCTCCAAAGATGCCAAGGCATATGCTGAGGATCTCCAGAAGATGCTGGGAATATGCTATCTAGATACCAACCGTGGGGAACAAGTCTTGTCCCCTGGGCTCCCCTTTATAAGGAGCACCAGGGGGATCGTTCTAAGGGAGGCCCCGAAGGTCTCTTCCCCTCTCTGCTCAATAGGAGCTCTTCTTCTTCTTCCTCCTCCAATCTCACAAAGAGATCTAGATAGAGGCATAGGAGATACAGCTCCAGGAGCATGATTGTAGCCACAAGTATGGCAAGATTATAATTGATTAGATGTAGAGAAAGAGGTGTTGTAAGATGCCACCTTTATAAAGGAAAAGGATCCCTGTGATTGCAATGCTAGTCCCTGGATCATTGCTAGCATCCACAGTTTAAGATGAAGTACACAGATACAAAGGTCTTTATTACAGTCATTCTAGAGATAAACATAGTCTTTACAACTCCAAGGCCATAGGCCTAGTACAAGAGTTTGAATACGTAAATTAATAAAAGTCTTCATCTTCATGTGCCACAGGCAAACATGTTGAGTGTAGACTCATCACACCTAATCCTCATCAGAGTAACCTGCAACATCACAAGTTACAACCACAGTGGGTCAATACTTTGGAATAGTATTGGCAAGTGATACCTTAGTAAAATTTTAAGTGGACTAGATACTATATGCAATTTGGCTAAGTGTAGCTTGGCTTGCTTTGCTCAAAATAGGTTTTTCCTATTAGTTGAAATCACTAAGTTTTTCTTTGTCAAAACTTTTCCCAAGGAACCACCAATAGACATTGAGGTCCTTTACCCTTGTTCACCCACAAATTTTACTTAGAAATTGGGATGAGGAGATTCTTGATAGCTTCCATGTATTGATGCTCAAGTTGTCCATTACCAAGGACTTGGCTAAGTACTTAGATTTTTCCATCTGCAGAGGTTGTGTACTTTCCCCACCAGACTTGGTTTCACCAAGACAGGACCTTTCAGAAGCCTTCCCTTAGACCAAATGGACGCGCTCCAACCTACCATTCCCACTACCACCAACTGCCCAAATGGCTAAGTTCTAGCAACTTATGTGATCCAGGCAGAGCCCATATTGCCAAGTGGCTGCACTAGAAGCTTCTTAACACTTGGCCTCTAAAATATCTTTGTTCCTGGGTGGCTTACCACAAGTGAGATACACAAGGTAAACCATAGAAATGGGCCTTGTGTAACCACTCAACATAAACCAATCCTTCCATTCCACCCAGGTGTTTCATTAACTTAGTTGTTTTATTAGGCAAAACACAAGTCCAAAGACGTAGAAATGTTTTCATCATAGCATGTATATTTCACCAACCCTTGTTTGCTACTAGCTAGGCTAAGCATGGCATGGATAGTAACTTAACTTAGAAATGCCCTAGCAATTCTACAACTACTAGGATTTCCCAACAAGGCATATAAGCAAAATAATGACATGCAGGACTTAGCAAAAGATCTCTAATGCTTGGTATAAAACATGGGATAAAAATATTCATGAAGTACCACTTGCCTTGGTAGTTTGGAGAGTAGTTACACTCTTCACAATCACAATCACTAGCACCAAAATCTACACAAAGAATTGTAGCAACAATTACACACAAAACATATACAATCAAAAATATATGCATGCATGCAAGATGATATGTGATGATTTTTAAAACTCAACAAAGCAAAAAAATAGTACTGATTCAATAACAAGTTAAAAACTTGCCAAACAACCATTATTTAAACCCTAAATTATTTCCTAAACATTTCATATAATCAATTTAGTCCTACACAAGTTTCTGCAAATAAAACCTTTTTAACAGAAGCAAAACATTAAACACATTGCATATTTAGAAAGAGCTTGCTCTCCTGATTCCAACGATATAAAATTTGTCAAATTCTAAAGTGGGGATCAAAAGTTATAGCCAAATCAAATTCAAACCACAATCAGATTCAAATCCTGTTTTAAATCTAAACTCCAGCCACGCGTCTGTTTCTAATTGGTCCATACCGTTTCGCGTTGGATCGCGCTTCTGGGCCGTTGGATCTACTTAACCCGCACGGCTCAGATCTATTCGTAACGGTTTGTTAAGTGAACTAATCCTACGTGTTAGATCTAGATCTGACGGCTACGAATCAAACGACCAAAACTGAGCGGCGCTAGCGGCGGCTACTGGCGGCGGCGAGCTCTGCCTATGGCGGCGCGGCGCTACAGGTCGTCCGGGAAGGTGGGAGGATGCTCACCAGGTTCGCAGCGACGAGGAGAAGCTCAACTTGGGTTGGCGAAGGGGCGCTCGGAGTTGTCAGGGATTCCTCGCCGGATTTCGCAAATGCGTCGGGTACGGCTGCTCGTCGACGTTGGCGAAGATACAGATCATGCCAGGGAAAAATAGACAGTGCGTCAGATGCGCGGAGTGATGCTGGTCAGGCGAGTGTCAAAGAGAGAGCAAGGCGCGGTCAGAACTAACCAGGAAGGGTTGCCGGAGTTGATGGTGTCATCTGACTCGTGTTGTCATCGATGTTGCCGAGGCTTTGAACGATCCTAGCATGCACCAGAGAGGTCAGGAGATGCGCATGGTTGCAGATATTGTACGGGCAAGGCCAGAGGTCAAGGGGCGCGGGGAGCTCACCGGAATTTGATGCCGAAGTTCGTCGGTACCGCGACAGTGTTCGGCGAATTGTGGGCAGCCTAGTGGCGTGGCGTCTGTGCTAGGTGAGGGGAAATGGGCGGCGAGGGGAGGTGGTATTATATCCAGAGCGGGGGCGTAAATCTCTCGCTGTATCAATGCAATTTAAGCGCGGCATCAGTGCGGGGAAACGGCAGCGGCGAGCTGGTAATCGGCGTTGATTGAGGACGAAGGGTGACGCGGCAGTGAGGGCCCAGCTGTCAGCGAGTGGGTACACGCGCGTGGGTGAGAAACAGAGGGAGAGGGGGAAACCCGGGTGGGCTGGCTAACGGGCTGCTTCGTCTGTTGGGCCAGAATCCTGGCGCCGGCCCTTTTCCTTTTCTCTAATCTTTTTCTTTTTCTGTTTTCAATTTCAGGAACCAAATTCCAATGATTTCAAATCCTATTTGAATTCAAATCTATTCAGTGTTTTTGTAGTATGCACAGTCATAATACTGGGCATAAAACCAAGTGGTCACTTTGAATTGGCTTGGTCACTTGGAAATAAATAAGATAAGCAGTGGCATAGCACTAGTTTGAATAGGTTTTGAAATTGGTTTTTGATTCACATTTATTTTGAAACTTTGGTTTAAACTTAGCAATCTAGTACAAGTACCTGAGAGCAATAAGACAACAAAGTTTAATTTCATGCTCAACAATCTCCTATTGGAGAGTAACATTTGTTTCAAAGGCTAGTCACATAAAATAATGAGCTCATATGCTCCTGTTTTTGAAGTGATTTGTTTGAAATGAAAACATATGATCTGGATGCATGGATGATATGCATAAGTTTGAAACATGATTTTAGGGATGTTACAGGTGTTATCTCCACATGAGAGCCTTAATCCTATATACATTGTATTTCTCTTTGTTCATACGAGTGCGGTCTTCACTGCATCATCCCTCCCCGGATTCCTCCACGTCCATCGACCCCAACTTTAGCCTACCCATGGCATATGCCGTGATACCACCACGACATTTGGCGCCCACCGTGGGGCCTTTTAGTGGCGTTGGTTGGGTTTCCATCCGGACGGGAGCATCTTCATCAACTTCATCTTCATAGAGCACCTTCAGCTCCTCCAGGCGAACAGAGAACAGAGAGAGCACCTTCAGCTCCTCTAGGTGAACAAAGAATAGAGAGGTAAGCGTAGGGGTCTCCAAGTCTGACTCAGCAAGGCAGGTAAGACTCAGCAAGAATGACTTAAACTCTTCTCCAAGCTTACTGTAAGTAACAGATAACTCAGCCACCAACATTCGATCCTTCTCCCCGGGGAGAAAATAACTCAACCCGGGGACTAGCCAACGTATCCATAGAATCACCTTTAGATGGAGAAAAACTTATGTTGATTTGGGTATGTATTTGCCAGCTTATTTATAATTCAGATAGAATTTGAGTCGGCTTATTTATAATTCTGATAGAATTTGAGTCAGTTATTTATGCTTTGGATTAACCTTTAACTCAGCTCACCAGCTAGCTTATTGATGATTCGGATAGAATTTGAGTTAGTTTATTTATGCCTAGTAGCTTATCTCTGATTCGGACTAACATTTGATTCAGCTTGCCAGGGTATATTATAATTCGGATTTGTATTCTGGTTCAGCCTACTAGCTTATCTCAGATTTGGACTAAAGTTTGAATCAACTCGCTAGATGGCCAGGTTATATTATGACTCGGATTGATATTGGACTATCTTGCCAGGTTATCTCATATCTCGGATGACTATTTGCCAGCATATCATATCTTGAATCTATATCTCGGATCTACATATCGACTCACATATCTCAGCGATTAGCCCTATTATCATATCCCAAAGCTTTATCTCGGATTCATATCTCAGATCCATATGAAAGGCAAGTTACCATCTTCTCATCAGATCAAATTGTATCTCAGGAAATAGATGACTCGGATTTGAGTCATATACCTCGGATTTGAGTCAGATGACTCAGACTTAAGACATAAGTCAATTTTGAGTAAAATAACTCGGATTTGAGTCATATACCTCGGATTTGAGTCAAATGACTTAGACTTAAGACATAAGTCAATTTTGAGTAAAATAACTCGGATTTGAGTCATATACCTTGGATTTGAGTCATATACCTTGGATTTGAGTCATATACCTCGGATTTGAGTCATATACCTTGGATTTGAGTCAGATGACTCAGACTTAAGACATAAGTCAATTTTGAGTAATGTAACTCGGATTTGAGTCATATAACTCGGATTTTGAGCCAGATAACTCAGATTCGAGACATAAGTAAAATATGATTAAAGTAACTCGGATTTGGAATCAGATGACTCGGATTTGAGTCATATAACTCGGATTTTGAGCCAGATAACTCAGATTCGATACATAAGTCAAATATGAGTAATGTAACTCGGATTTGAGTCATATAACTTGGATTTTGAGCCAGATAACTCAGATTCGAGACATAAGTCAAATATGAGTAAAGTAACTCGGATTTGGAATCAGATGACTCAGATTTGAGTCATATAACTCGGATTTTGAGCCAGATAACTCAGATTCGAGACATAAGTCAAATATGAGTAATGTAACTCAGATTTGAGTCATATAACTCGGATTTTGAGCCAGATAACTCAGATTCGAGACATAAGTCAAATATGAGTAAAGTAACTCGGATTTGGAGTTAGATGACTCAGATTTGAGTCATATAACTCGGACTTTGAGCCAGATAACTCAGATTCGAGACATAAGTCAAATATGAGTAAAGAAACTCGGATTTGAGTCATATAACTCGGATTTTGAGCCAGATAACTCAGATTCGAGACATAAGTCAAATATGAGTAAAATAACTCGGATTTGGAAACAGATAACTCGGATTAAAACTTACCCAAAGGGGTTAAAAGACCAGTGCCAAAAATGGCCAGAAGTCATAACTTACCCAAAGGGGTTAAAAGACCAGTGCCAAAAATGGCCAGAAGTCATAACTTACCCAAAGGGGGTAAAAGACCAGTGCCAAAAATGGCCAGAAGTCATAACTTACCCAAAGGGGTTAAAAGACCAGTGCCAAAAATGGCCAGAAGTCATAACTTACCCGAAGGGGTTAAAAGAGCGGTGCCACAGAAGGCCAGAACTCATAACTTACCCAAAGAGGTTAAAAGAGCGGTGCCCTAGAAGGCCAAAACTCATAATTTACCTGATGTGGTTAAAAGACCAGTGCCAAAGCAGGCCACAAGTCAAAAAACTTACCCAAAAGGGTTAAGACTAGAGCCAAAGCAGGTCGGTAGTCAAAAAACTTACCCAAAAAGAGTTATGAGCCAGTACCTTAGAGGGCCAGGAGTTAATGATATATGAAAAGACCATAGGCCGAATAAACAACTCTGGAGATAATTTGTATAAAGCCTATGCACAACTCTACGAGTCCCACATAGCCTCGGGGACTAATGTCGGGGGTGTACCCCCAGGTACCCCAGAGTTGATGAATTAAGTGAGTCAATAAGATACATATATGAGAAAATGATATTCAATATGAGTATAAAAGATAAATAGAAAAAGATAAAGGAAAAAGGAATAGAGATAGGACTGGGCCGAATTAAACAAGAATAGGCCTGCTCAGAATATACATGGGCCGAATCAAAGCTAAGAACAACTTAGTCGGCCCACCCCTGCCGAATCATTCTCGTCAAGCCACTCCCCCCGGGTGGGCTGACCTAAGCCTTAGTCGGCCCACCGCGGGTCTTCTGCCTCGACCACGCCACCCAGCGCCGAGCCATCTCCCTCATTCCCGTCAACGCCTCGCTCCCGCTCCGAGGACTCCTCCAGCTCCCGCGCTTTGTCGCCACTGCCTCGTGACGAGCCAACGAGGAACCCCGAGTGGGCCGGTTGAGGACCAATCCGACCCACCGCAAGCAGCATCGCCACTACGCCCCGCTAGGCTTCCCGGGTGGGCCAATCTTGGATGATTCGTCCCACAGAAGGCTGGCACCTCCAGATCAACTGACCTGGGCCGCGAAGGGAGACCTGGCTGGGCCGAATGAAGCATGTGACTCGGCCCGTCGTCTCCATTGGCTCGGCTGGAAGCTGGAGTGACTCGGCTGGGCCTCTTTTGGCCCAGGCCGAGTCAATCAGGAAGGAGGCCAGATCTTCACCTCGTAAAGGGCATCTGGGCCGAGGTAAATCATCCCAGATGACTCTTTATTCACCCCAAGAAGTTACATGTAAATCTACAACGATATAGGATCAATTTGGGACAAGGCCAACCAATCCCGTGCCAGTCTTGGGACCCTCCTGGCACATGGGCATAGGGAATATGCCCTTGGCATCAAGAAGATGCTAGATAATATGCCCTTGGCATCAATAAGATGCTAGAGAATATACCATGGCATCTCCAAAGATGCCAAGGCATATGCTGAGGATCTCCAGAAGATGCTGGGAATATGCTATCTAGATACCAACCGCGGGGAACAAGTCTTGTCCCCTGGGCTCCCCTTTATAAGGAGCACCAGGGGGATCGTTCTAAGGGAGGCCCCGAAGGGCACTTCCCCTCTCTGCTCAATAGGATCTCTTCTTCTTCTTCTTCCTCCTCCAATCTCATAGAGAGATCTAGATAGAGGCATAGGAGATACAGCTCCAGGAGCATGATTGTAGCCACAAGTATGGCAAGATTATAAGAGATTAGATGTAGAGAAAGAGGTGTTATCTCCACATGAGAGCCTCAATCCTATATACATTGTATTTCTCTTTATTCATACGAGTGCGGTCTTCACTGCATCATCCCTCCCCGGATTCCTCCACTTCTATTGGCCCCAACTTTAGCCTATCCATGGAATATGCCGTGATACCACCACGACAGTCATGTCCAAGAAGAAGGCCATCAAGGCTGGCAAAGCCCACAACACAGGCCACGACAATGGGGTGAAAGTCACCATGAAGTGGGAACTGGCCCTCTCCTTGTTCGTGCTCAACAAGATGTCTAAGATCATCAAGAGCAGCATGAGAATGGAGAAGGGGTTCAAGGAGGTGCACCTAAACACTATTACCCGAAAGGTGTTTGAGTTTTGTGGCATCAACGTGTCCTCACAACATGTGTACAACCACCTGCGTAAGTGGAGGACCAGGTGGATCCATGTGTCCAAACTCAGGGACCTTAGCGGAGCTGGCTAGGATGAAGAGACTGGCATCATCATCTTGGAGGACACCCACTACAGGGGGCACATCTTGATACTAACTAATTTCAGTTCATGCACTAACATCCCTACAATTACCTTTTGTAACCTCGCTAACTACCACTAACCTCACTGCAATTTCCTGTCTTAGGATCACCCCAAGGATGCCGATTTTCTAAACTAGCCAATCCTCAACTTGTCTAGATGCAGACCATCTTCTCCTATGGTCTTGCCATTGGTAGGTTTGCCATGGGCTCAAGTGAGCCTCTTGGCGAACAAAGCCCTGAATACAAGTATATCCAAGAGTCTGATACAATGGTACTTGATGACAAGGGCGAGACCGATGCCGCCGTTGGTTCTACTGCTCCAGGCATTGGTCCTGGCAGCAGCACAAATGCCAACATTACTGGTGGCTTCGGTCGGAGATTTGTCCCGTGAAGGAAACAAGGGTCCAACGATCCCTTGGTTCGAGAGGGGGCTAAACACGTAGTTCCAAGGAGCCTCGGCAACGGTGGCGATGGCAGAGCAAACACACGACAAATATGTGACACGGTTTTTTTACCTAGGTTCGGGACCCTCTTAAGGAGGTAAAGCCCCTACTCCTGCTTTGTTGTATTCCTCACTTGCTTCGTGAGGGTACACTTGTGGAAGCAAGTCTACGGTTTTAGATTGCTATAATCGACCCGTTCTAAGGTAGGAGAAGGCTCCTTTATATAGGGCGGCGATGGGCCTCTTCCCCCAATCTTTGGGCGAGAAGGGCTACCACAGAGCCGCTCCTCGAGGACTGGTCTACTAGTCTACTTTTGGTGGACTAGGTCTAGCTGGCCGCTCTCCCCTCTATCCTCCTGTAAAGTGGCCTCCTTTGGCACCGTTTGTCTTCATCCGACGCTCTTTGATTTTCCTTCTTACACCAAAGCGGTAAGGGGATAGGGGAGGAGCCTTCCACCATGAGTTCATCTGTCCTCTCCCTACGAAAGAGGAAGCGGACTGGGTCTTGCTTTACCGAGGCGGACGGTAACTGCTGCACCATAATGCACCTTGTCGGGATCCGGCCCATGCCTCGCCCGATAGAGTTCCCAATTTTCCTTTGGCACGCTCCAAAGCATCCGAGGCTTCGGGAAACAGTGTGTCATAGCGGCAGGGTCCCGACAGGAGATATACCCCCGGAGGTTTTCCCTTTGCTAAGCGGGGGCCTCATGAGGCACCACGTGGTCGGGCCGCCTCTGGGTTGCTACTGCGTCTCGAGGGGAGACGACACTCTGATGAGTGGATCCTCAACCGTAGGGACGTGGCACCCCGGTTTCCAGGGCCCCGACAGTATCCCTCGGGTGCTTGTCTCGCGCGTGTCCCTTGGTGGGCTTGAAGGGGCAAGCGGCCCTGGACGGTTGATGCCCCCCACGCTCGCTCGGTCAACGAGGACCTGCCTCGTTCGAATCCTATCTGTGAAGTCCAACCGGCCGTGCACCCTCGACCGTAGATCTTGGGCACACTGTTTCTGCTTCGGGAGTTGTTTCCACGATGCAACAACACGTGGGGCCTCGCGGTTAGTGCCGCGTGCGCGGCGCAGTGATACGTCTTTTCAACTAGCCCGGTTAAATCGGGGCGTAGGCACACAATTTTCTCACTTCCATGCCACCGCTTCCTCCCTCTCCTCTTTGCTCATCCGAGCCGAAACTTCACCCTCTTTGATGGCGTCCCCACACCTTGCTCTCACCGAGACGGGCGAGGACACGATGGTCATGGTGGAGGTGGCCCCTGCACCGGTCGAGACGGAGGAGGCCCCTCCGATGAAGCGTTGTCATGGGCACCCGCGTGGAAGCGGTCAAGGGAGGCGTGGTGGACACGGTGCCGCCCTTGTTGCGGATGTGCCCGGGGGACAGAAATGGCTGCCAGGGAAACTCCCGTCAGGCGCGGGCGCGTCCGTCCCCATGGGAGTGACCAGGGTCGCCGCAGGGGGCGTGGCGGCAGGTCCAGAACCGAACCCGGTCCCTCCTTGCCTGCCGCTGCTCTTCCCCCTCCCATGGTGATCAAAATAGAAGACGGCCGTGAGCCTGCCCAGGTGATCGACTTTGTTTTCATCCTCCGGGAGTCTGACTAGTTCGCCCAGGTGAGGCTCCCTTCACGCTTCACCATGGAGGACCTTCCTCAAGAGGTGGAACTGCGGCACTCCGGCAGGCACGAGAAGTGGGGGTAAGAGTCGAGACCCTTCATCTTGACCTCTGCGATGGATGGGACCTCTTCCTCATCGCCCACCACATCCGGCAAGGCTCCGTGCTGTGGTTTCGCTACACCAGCGGGGAAGCTTCTCCATATCAGTGTTCGACACTTTGTTGTGTTGGGTCCCTTACCCACCGGTCCTCTGAGGGCGCCGGAGCAGGATCCTCGCCGCATGAGTTGCGACGCCGATGGGCCACGAGTCTTTTGCCAATGTAGCCGTGCGGCCACAATGTCCCTTATTTTCTCGTCTTGGGGACTAGATTTGTAAGGAATACTGTTATGTATGTATGTAAGCAGATCTTCGCGCTTCTCACTTCTCCTTTAGTCTGTTCTTGTTATGCTGCTGGAGTGTTGTTGTATGGCCGAGGTACGACGCCTGCTGAGTGGAGCTAGCGGCGGTTGCCTATGCATTTCTTTCTCGGGAAGGGCCTCACGAGCCTTCGAGCGTGCCTGTCGAGGGGTTGAGTGCCCTGGGGCGACGCCCTTGTAAAGTGAGGCTCGTGTGGATAGTGCCCAATGAGGCGATTCCCGAAGATGGTGCCTAGGGGACGCTGCTTGCATGGAGTTCTTCCAGCCAGTGGCCTGGATTGTCGCGCGGCGACTTCACTCATGGGCTCACGAGGAGCTTTTGCACGCTTCTGGGGGTGTAGCCCCCTGTCCTTGCGAAGGACTTTAGGTCCTTTGGCCGACGCTTTGGCGCGGCTTGTTGACACAATAGATTGGCGAGCCCCCTCGAAGAGAAGCTCTATCACGCACCCTCGTGGTGGAATCCGATGCTGGCCCCTGGGGTTTGCATCTTGAGTGGTGGTCCAGCCTCATGAGGCCCAGGCACACTGCTATTTCTTTGTCGCGGGGGCAATCATGCGGTCCTCGTTTTGATAAAAGGGTAGCGAGCCCTGGCGTTTTCTCATAGCTGCCGATGTATAGTCCCACGGCCACGGTTGCATCACGAGCTGCTCCATAGATCTTGTGGTGGAGTATTGCAAGGCTAGCGCCTGATTGTAGGCGAGGCAATCAGGTGGTGGATCCTCCCAAGCCATAAGTAGTGACTGTGCCGCAAAGGGGCTCTTCCTTGCGCGCCTTTCCTGGGGCCTCCCAAGGCGATGGCTATGGCGAGAAAGCGCGTGTCATTGGAGTCCTAAAATGCACTTGCGTGGAGTGTCTTTGAGTGCTAGAAACCGTAGGTGAGGTGACTTACTGCCAAAATTGGTTCATAAATTCAGAGCTCGACACTCTAGGACCTGCAAAGTTTGGCCGCTAGAAAAGGTGTGCGTCCAGGGACGCCCCATAAACCTCTCAAGAAGAAAGCTGTAGGGCTGATGCTTCTCCCGTCGCCCCCTTGACGAGGGTTTTGTGGGTTCCACATGATGGTTATTTAAATATCAGGAAGCGTGGGTGAGGTGACTCCTCGTCGAACCCAGTCTGTGAGTTTAGATCTTGACACTTCAGGTCCTAAGAGCTTGGGCCGCGGAGGGGCAGAACCTCATGAGACGTTACTATGATGTTATTTTTTTCTTTTTTTTAAGATCTAGGAGCGTGGGTGAGGTGACTCGTAGCCAGACCTAGTCCATAAGTTTAGAGCATGACACTTTAGGTCCTGTAGATTTTTGGCTAGCGGAGGGAAGGCCCCTCACGAGCCGTCCCATAGACCTTACCAGGAGAGGGCCATAGGGAAAATGCACGTACTACTAGGGCTCTATACATGTGCCATGCGAGGGTCACAAGCACCAGAGACCGTAGGTGAGGTAACTTATGGCCAGAACGAGTCCATAAGTTCAGAACTCGACACCATGCCTAGCCCCTCGCTCGTGTGGCGTATGTGAGGGAACTCAAGCATGTACGATTTTTTAGAGAAGTATTTTCCGAGGGAAAACCAAATAGAAAGATGTGCGTGAAGCACAAGATGCAAAAAACCGCTGGGAGTTCAAGCTTATTATAGCGCCACCGTGGCTCACACGAGGTCTCACAGGGTGCAAGGGATGAGAGTTTTTTGAGGGTCACCTTCAAAAGTCGTGGAGTCGGGGGCGCCGCTCAGAGAGGTTTGTCCACCTTCTAGCGGCCTTGTACTCCTGCTCGGATTGTAGCTTAGATGCCATCGGGGAGGCAGCCAATGTTGTACGTGCGCTTAGGGCTGTCCACCGGGAAGTCAGGATCCCCCTGAGTCTACATAGTTCTCGGGAACTTCCCCATCGCTCGCGAGCATTGGAGGTGGCGGCCCATAGTCCCTCTTAAGGGTGCGGGTGCCGATCGTGCCCTGCTCCTCGCGAGGTGGGAACAGCGCGATGACCGCCCTTTTGGCAATGACATTCTCCTGGGCTGCCATTTGCTTTCTTCTTGTGGAGCCTCCAACGTAGTACAACACATCGACATCCTCAGAGTAGGTGGTGGACGCTCCCGTCTTGTAGGCGTGCTCGAGGGAGCGCAAGGCCTCCACCTCGTCACAACGAACCGTGATGACTCCACCTTTTCCTCCTAGCATCTTGAGAATTTTGTAGGCTTGGTGGGTGGCTGCCATGAACTTGGCCAGCGCAGGGTAGCCGAGGATGACATTGTACATGATCCCAATGTGCACCACGTCGAAGTCGATGAGCTCGGCGCGGTAGTTGTCACGCATCTCGGACATGACGGGGAGGCGCATCTGCCCGATGGGTATGGTGGTCATGTTGGTCACTTCAGAGAAAGGCATGGTTGGCATCAACCTGTCATAGGGAACCTGCAGCTGGGCGAACATTTCGGTGGATATAAGTTCATGCCTGCACCTCCATCGATGAGGGTCTTCACGACTGATATGTCGTAAACGTATCTATAATTTTTGATGTTCCATGCTTGTTTAGTATCTACTTTACTTTGTCTACACTTTGAGGTGTTTTTATATGTTTTTCTGGACTAACCTATTAACAAGATGCCACAATGCCAGTTGCCTGTTTTCTTCTGTTTTTGGAAAATCAATTCTCAGAATTGGACGGGACAAAAGCCAAAGTCAATATTTTACCGTGGGGAACACGGAGCGAGAATACGATACGGAGGGAAGCCACCAGGGGGGCACACCCAATAGCCGTGCGGCTGACCCTACCCCACGCCTGGGGGGTGCGGCCTCCCAGGCTGCCCCTGGCCTCGCCTCTTCGCCTATAAAGACCCCCCGATACCAAAACCCTAAGTACCCGATCAATCTTCCACGAAACAGTTCGTAGCCACCGCCACCATCGTCCCTAGATCAGGGGGATCTAAAGCTCTTCCTGGCACCCTGCCGGAGGGGAGATCATCCCGGAGGCCTTCTTCTTCATCATGCCAACCTCCTGTATTAAGTGTGAGTAGTTCCACCTTGGACTACAGGTCCATGTAGTACCTAGATGGTTGTATCTCCTCCTTTGTGCTACCATGTTTAGATCTTGTGAGCTTCGTTCATGATCAAGATCATCTTTTGTAATCATGCATGTTGTGTTTGCGGGGATCCGATAGATATTGAGATTACTATGTAAGATTGATTAATGGTTTTGTCTTATTGATTCTATCATGTCTGTGTTGTTTGAGATCTTGCATGCTCTCCGTTTCTAGTAGCTATCTTGGCCAAGTAGATGCTAGTGACTCCACGAGGGGGTATTTATGCTCGATAGTGGGTTCATGCCTCTATTTAATCTAAGGGAAGTGACAGAAATCTCTAAGGTTGTAGATGTGTTATTGCTACTAGGGATAAAACAACGGTCTCTTGTTCATGAAACAAGTGGATTGTTTACCTTACACACTTTGCTTATAGCAGTTATCCGTTGCTTGCAACTTAATACTGGAGGGGGTTCAGATGATAACCTGAAGGTGGATTACTAGTCATAGATGCAGTTGGATGGCAGTCTATATATCTTGTTGTATTGCCCAATCGAATCTCATAGGATGATGAATATCTAGTATTGCATTGTTATGCCTTGCTCAGTCCTATCAATTGCCCTGCTGTAATTTGTTTACCCAGCATGCCATGTTTGTTTATCTTAAGGAGAACACCTATAGTGAACTATGGACTCTGGTCCAATCTTTACCATTGATATATCTTCCACTGTTACTGTGTACTTTCTGCAAACCACTATTACCTTCCACACCATACAGTTAACCCTTTGTTTTCATCAAACCGGTGAGATTGACAACCTCACTGTTCGTTGGGGAAAAATCTTGAGTTTGTGTTGTGCAGGTTTCCATGTTGCTAGCAACACCTGTGAGTCATTTCCTTCCTCCTACTGGTTCGATAACCTTGGTTTCTTACTGAGGGAAAACGTGTTGCTGTGCTCATCACACCTTCCTCTTGGGGTCTCCCAATGAAGCTCTGTAATCAACTGAGCCATCATCAGAGACCGCAATGCTGTTGATGGTGGGTGTGCAGATCATGGGGAGAGTGCCCACAGGCCTAGTGGAGACATGGTGGTCTCGAGCGTCGAAGGTGATGGTTGTCTGGGACCACTTGAGTTTCAGGGATGGGACACCTGGCCTGGAAACGGCGACCTCCCTAGTGAGTATCTTTAAGTGTCGGTTGGACACCAGAGCCTAGGAACCACCAAGGATGTAGGCTATGGTGCCCTGCGACACCTTGTAGCCCCCAGGGTCTTCGGTGTGTCCTTTCTCCTGCAGATGAGGGTGCAGCTGTGCGACGTTGGCCTGGTGGCCTATCTGGGGGGAGTTGCGTCTACTGGAGTTGTTGTTCAGCGCTCTCCCCCGTGGTTGCCACCCCTTGCACCATCGCACTCTCCGCCTGGGCTTCCCCTCTTCTGGTTGTTGCGCATGTCGTGGAGTTTCTTGAGCTCGTATCAGTCGTCGGAGGGATGCCCATGCTTCTTGTGGAGGTGGCAGTACGATCTATCTTCTCATTCCCCTTCACGCACTCCACGTGAGGACTCTTCCAGTCTAGCTTCGCGGCCAGGACAACAACGGTCTTGCACTTGGGGTCCTTATCCTTGTTCTTGGACGAGCTCGAGGCCTTGGGGTGGCATCTGCCTCGGCGAGGCCGAATGATGACTCACAAGTGTAGGGGATCGCAATAGTCTTCGCGGGTAGTATTACCCAATTTATTGATTCGACACAAGGGGAGCCAAAGAATACTTGCAAGCCTTAACAACTGAGTTGTAAATTCAGCTGCACCTAGAAATAGTTCTTGCTCACAGAAGTTTATCAGTAGCAACAGTTTGATAGTAGCAATAGCAAAGCAACAGCAACAGCAGAACATGAGCAATAGTAACAGTAACAGTAAACAGTGGGATTAAAGTGCGGTAGGAATAGGGATGGATGGACGGGCGTTGCATGGACGAGTCTAAACATGTAACTTCAAGATCTAGGGCATTGCAGATAAATAATAATAAGCATCCAAGTACTAAACAATCCTAGGCATATGCTCCAAATATAGTCATACGTGCTCGCAATGAGAACTTGCACAACATCTTCTATCCAGCCAGCCCGTGGCAGCGGGGCCTCTAGGGAACTACTGGCAATTAAGGTGCTCCTTTTAATAGAACACCGGAGCAAAGCATTAACACTCCGTGAACACATGTGATCCTCACACCACAGCCATCCCCTCTGGTTATCCCAATTATTGTCACTTTGGGGCCTTTGGATCCGGACAATGATATGTGTATATAACTTGCAGATAATACCACAAACAATACTATCATAATGATTCAATAATAAGTTCATATATGAGATCATGGCACTCGGGCCCTAGTGACAAGCATTAAGCACAACAAGTTGCAACAAATTCAAATAGCACTAATAGAGATACTAGGCACTATGCCCTAATAGATCTTATTCGATTACATGATAGAACTTATCCAATCCCTACTTTCCCCAAGCCTACAGCGGGGTATTACTCACTCATGGATGAGGGAAACATCGGTGGTTGATGGAGATGCATTGGTGATGACGATGGTGATGATCCGATCCAAATTCCCCGTCCCGGCAAGGTACCAGAACGGAATTTCTGGATCTGGATCTTGGTTTCTGGTGGCGGCGGAGGAGCGGAACTCTTTCTAGAAAACTATCGACCCCCCCGGTTTTTAGGTCAAGAGGCAACTTATAGGCATAGAGGGAGGCCGAAGGGGTGCCTGGGGTGGTGCACCCCCCTTAGGCGCGGCCAGAGGTGGGCCCACGCCTACCAGGGGTGTGAGCCCCCCAAGCCCCTTCTCCGTCTCGTCTTCTGGCTCCATGGGTCTTCTGGTGAAATAAAAAATTTGGCATATTTTCTGGGATTTTTCCTAATAGTTGATTTTCAGTACAAAAAAAGACACCAAGGTAATTGTGCTGAAAACAGCGTCAGTCTGTGTTTGTTGTATCCAAATCACACAATTTTAGAGGAGAAACAATAGCAAAAGTGTTCGAGAAAGTAGATACGTTTTGGACATATCAACCCCCCCCCCAAGCTTAGCTTATTGCTTGTCCTCAAGCAATTCAGTTGAAAACTGAGTGCGATAAAAGAAAAAGTGTTCGAGAAAGTAGATACGTTTTGGACATATCAACCCCCCCAAGATTAGCTTATTGCTTGTCCTCAAGCAATTCAGTTGAAAACTGAGTGCGATAAAAGAACTTTCACGAACATATTTGCTTCATATGATGTATATATTCTAAGCATAGGAGTAGATGCTTAAACCATTCATAATAAGAAGCATACAACCAAGTCTACTCAATAATCATTGCAAGCTATGAAGATAAACCAACTCAATAATAATAAGTAGCATGGAACATAAACATAAGCAACATTTCAATGCTCATAGTAAGGTATGATAGAGTGGTGTCTCGCTTGCCTTTGTTTGCAGAGCAAAATATAAATGCCAAGGCACCTCTGAAGTTCAAGTGAAGACTAGAGGTAAAAATATCAGAGATACAAGCATCAAAGTCATGACATAATTAACCAAGTTTTGGAACAAACACAAGAATGACAATTATGCTCTCAAGAAGGTGCTCATAGAATAAGTGGTGACTCAACAAGGTTGTGAAAACAGTTTTGAAAAGTTTGAAAGGCTTCCTAATGCTGAAAGGAAGGTACTCATTAGCTTTGAGCTCTCATTGCCCCTATCATAGGCATCTTCATGTGGTTAAGGTGAAAGTGAGGTCCAATCTGAGTTATATGCTTGACACACCATAAATTAGAAATCCAATGTCCCTTGAGTACGAGGGCCGCTCCGCATGCTACTCAACTTTGGTCACCTGCAAGTTCTTGTCATTGTACATACATGCATATCATAGAGAACCGCCAACGGGGTACCCCTTGCACATGATACAGGAGCTATCCCGTGATAAAAATGACAAGGCAAGCAGACAATGAGCATCTTAGTGATCTTTTTATTTACTATGTGCATAGCTTTTTATTGAGGATGCTTCAGAGAATGCTCATTATGGTGGTGCTGCAAGTTTCCACCATGATTAGGCATGGCTTAGGCTAGCGGCCCAGGCGTTTCTATAACGCAATATATATACTCCATGAACTCAGAAGCTCCCCTTTTATTTCACACCGTCGACATCCGCAAACAAAAGAGCAAAGTATCAACTGTATAAGATATCCAAAAAGTGTTAAAAGCGTTCCTTTACCCCGTGACAACACGGTTCTGCTGACTCTCAGCATATAACTTTCATGGACAGGTCACAATGGTTCAAGATTATTAAGTGCAAGGAATAAAGTGTGCCATCAAGTTCATGAGAGCTTTACTAACTAACTTTATCAAAACATACAAACATTTTATTTGGAACAAAACAAGGCATACAGAATATGCACTGGAATAGCAAACGATGCTAATAGGTAGGTATGGTGGACACTGTTGGCAATATTGGTTTTGGGGAGTTGGAAGCACAGGTAGAGCTCATACTCAGTGCAAGTGAAGGCTAGCAATAGATTGGGAGTGACAAACGAGAGAGCAATAATTTTCATAATCATGCTTGCAACAAATCAGGACTAATTATGGCATGAAACTGATACAAGTACTCTGAGGCAAAATAAATCGTCGAGGCTTACTGACTATTGATTAGTCATATGCATGGGTGAACATGAGCCAAGTCGATTCACATGAAACTTCCAGAGGAGGATACCATAATATCATACCAAAATATTCATATGACATGCTACAAACTATTAGCAAGCTGGAGCTAATCATAGACAAGCAAAAACTACTAAGCATCCATCAGTAACACACTCCTTACCATGAACAGACTAAGCATGCTCACAATGATGAGTATATGTACAAAAATGAAAACAAATAGAGTTTGTTACCAGCCTCTTACCACTCCTCAAGTTGTCTTAATCTTCATTATTGCCCTTAACTTGTGTGACTTGAATAACAAAATGAAACCCAAAATCCACTAAGGACGGCTGAACCCTGCAAATAACTCACAAAATCAAAGAAGAACAACAAATATTTTTCAACAAGCCAACAAAGCAAAAACAAGCAAAGAAAAAACAAAATATTTTTGGATTTTTAAGGCAAACCAAAGAAAAGAAACAAAGAAACAAACCAAGAGAAACACCGAATATATTTTTGGTGTTTTTGAGAAAGAAGCAACAAGAACAAAAAATAAAGCAAAACAATGGATATACAAAGAACCGACCGAACATGATATATAGATGAGTGTGATGTCGATATACCTCCCCCAAGCTTAGGCTTTTGGCCTAAGTGGGGCTGAATAGCACGGGTAGTAACCCCAAGCTGGTGAGTCATCATAGGAATGATATAGTCAGGTGCTTGCGATGAAGAAGAAGACGCGCCCCAATCAAATGAGGGTTGCCGGTATGAAGACTCTCCCAAGTTGGAGGGCTGAACCGAATCGTCTTCGGCATCCTCCCAACATTCTCCTCTTGCTGGGAGAGTTCCGCCACATATGTGTCAATCTCCTCCTCCGTGAGCGACCATCCTTGCCTGTTATCAAAGTTAAACAAAGCAGGTGCAGGCAAATAAACTATTTTCTCAGTCCTACCCTTTCTACAACCTTGCTGGGCAAAAAATAACTCGTATGGTCAACTTCTCACATTATCTCCCAAGGAAACAAAACCAAGCTGAATCATGGATTCAAGATCAATCCTCTCTATGGGTAACCGATAATCTGAATAGTGAGGCTCTAAACCATGGAAAGCTAGCAACCTAGAAGCAATGAGACCTCCACAAATTCCATCCTTCTCGCGGTTGGTGGTGAGACGGTGAGCTATCAAAGCACCCAGGCTATAAGATCTATTCCTATTCAGAGGAGCTACGATAAAAGCTAGATCAAAAGAAGACAACTTTATACCAATATTTCTAGCAAAAACACACTTGGTAATGAAATAGACAAATTATCTAATGGCTGGGAACTGAATGTTCTGAATTTTACCACTTTCCTTTGAGAAGTCGAAACCTTGGAAAATCTCAGCATATAAATCCATAAGTGACTTGGGTCTCTCCTTGATCTTCTCATAAGATCCCCACTGACGTGTAGGGTTTCGTAGCATGGAAAACAAAAAATTTCTACCGCATACAAACAAGCCAAGATCTATCTACTAGATTGTAGCAACGAGTCGACTGAATAATTCACCCTCGAAGATTCCAAAGTGTTTAACGAGAGCAGATTCTCGTGGGTGATGTAGTCGTACTCTTCCCGATCTCAAGATCGCGTAGACGATCCTTCCGGCGCTGCGTTCCGGCAGCGCTCCCGCAGTCGGTCACACGTTCGGTACTCGACGAAGACCTTCCTCTCCCTTGTTCCAGTAGGCAGCGGAGGTTGTAGCACTCTCCTCGCGATTCCGGCAGCACAACGGCGTGGTACCGGAAGTAGAGGGGAGATCTCGCAGGGCTTCGCCTTAAGCCGGAGCGAGTATGGTGGACTATGAGAGAGCTCCTCGACGATCTAGGGTTTAGACACACCAAGGAGGAGGCTTGGCCGGCGGCTAGGGTTAGCTAGGCGGCGGCGGCTTGCCCTAGGGCGGCGGCGGCTGCAGGAGGGCCGGCGGCTTAGGGCTAGGGTTTGCGGGTGGAGGTGTTGGGTGCTAGGAGGGGCAGCCTTGCCCCTCCTTATATAGGTGGAGGGGCCGCGCCAGGGGAGGGGAGTCCCTCCCTAACTCGGTTTCCCAAGGGGGCCGGCGGTGGAGGGGAGGAACTCCTCCCCAACTCGGTTTCCACCTTTCCCTCCACTTTCGAAAATAGTCGTTTGACTTTTCAAATTGGCGTTTGACTTTTCAAACTAGGATTTGATTAAACCCTTTATTTTGTTTAGCGATGACACCTAGTACATGATGCAATCATTCCAACTTGGTATGACACATTCATGTACCCTTCCACTTCGGAGTGCCGGACATTCTGGAACCTTCTAGAACATTCCCGATGAAAACACCGGAACCATTCTCCAACCCCGAAACAGGACTTTCCTTATATGAATCTTATTCTCCGGACCATTCCGGATCTCCTCGTGATATCCCGGATCCCATCCGAGACTCCGAACAACATTCGGTCTCTTTCTCATCATTCCATAACTACTCAAACAACGTCGAATCCTTAAGTGTGTCTCCCTACGGTTCGTGAATTATGCGGACATGATCGAGACACTTCTCCGAACAATAACCAATAGAGGAATCTGGAAATTCATATGGTTCCCACATATTTCTACGATTACTTTTCGATCGAATGGACCACTTACATACGATACCAATTTCCCTTTGTCTCACGATAGTTTACTTATCCGAGGTTATGATCGTCGGTATCTCTGCATACCTAGTTCAACCACGTTACTGATAAGTACTCTTTTCTCGTTCCCGTGATATGTGATCCCTTGTGAGCCAGTCACATGCTTGCAAGCTAATTGGATGACATTTCACCGAGAGGGCCCAGAGTATATCTATCCGTCATATGGATGGACAAATCCCACTCTTGATCCATGTGTCTCAACCAGTACTTTCCGAACACTCAATGCCACCTTTATAGCCACCCAGTTACGGTGTGGTGTTTGATGTCATCAAAGCATCCTTCCGGTGAAGGTGATATGCATGATCTCATGGTCGAAGGAATTAGGTTACTATGTATCAGAAAGCATATAGCAATTGAACTATTAAAATGACTTGATCTTTATGCTACGCTTATCTATAGGAGTATGTCCACCATATCATTCTCCTAATGATATGATCTTGTTGTTAATAACATCTCAATGTTCATGATAGGGAAACCACAATCATTTATTAACCAACAAGCTAGTATTATGAAGAGGCTTTACTAGGGACTTCAATTTAAGTTTACAAATCACACAAGTATTAATGTTTCCTTGTTAATACTATTATAGCATGAATGTAAACATTTATCATAAACACAAAGATATAATAATAACTACATTTATTATTGCCTCTAGGGCATATCTCCAACAGTCTCCCACTTGCACTAGAGTCATCTAATCTAGATTACATGGTAATATACCGAACACCCATGGCAGTTTGGTGCTGGTCATGTTTTGCCCTCGGGAGAGGTTTAGTAAACGGATCCGCCACATTCAGATCTGTGTGTACTTTGCAAATCTTTATGTCCCCATCTTGGACATGTTCTCGAATAGCATGAAAACGTAGCTTGATGTGCTTCAGCTTCTATGACCTTGGTTCTTGCGCATTGGCTATGGCGCCCATGTTATCACAGTAGATAGACATTGGGTCCAACGCACTAGGAACCACACCCAGCTCTGTAATGAACTCTTTCATCCATATCGCTTCTTGTGAAGCCTCCGAAGTAGCCATGTATTCCGATTCAGTTGAAGATATCGCCACAACGCTTTGCTTTGCACTCCTCCAGCTAACTGCTGCACCATTCAAAGTAAATACGTATCCAGATTGTGATTTAGAATCATCTGGATCGGTGTTCCAACTAGCATCGGTGTAACCATTAACAACGAGCTGTTCATCACCTCCATAAGAAAGAACCATATCCTTCGTTCTTCTCAAGTACTTAAGGATGATTTTGACCGCTGTCCAATGATCCACTCCTGGATCACTTTGATATCTGCTAGTTAAACTAACAACATATGCAATGTCGGGTCTAGTACATAGCATGGCATACATTAGAGATCCTATGGCTGAGGCATAGGGAGTCTTACTCATCTTTTCTCTATCTTCTGCCATTGTCGGACTTTGAGTTTTACTCAAGGTCGTATTGGGCAACATGGGCAAGAAACCTTTCTTGCTATCTTCCATTCCAAACCTCTTTAGAACTTTGTCCAAATATGTACTTTGTGACAATGATATTAGGCGTCTCGATCTATCTCTACAAATCTTTATGCCTAATATGTAAGCTGCTTCGCCAAGATCCTCCATTGAAAAACTATTATTCAAATATTCCTTGACACTATTAAGAAGGTCTACATCATTCCCAATCAACAATATGTCATCTACATATAGTATTAAGAATGCTACAGAGCTCCCACTCACTTTCTTGTAAATACAAGCTTCTCCATAAGTTTGTATAAAACCAAAACTTTTGATCACCTTATCAAAACGTTGATTCCAACTTCGGGATGCTTGCTTCAATCCATAGATGGACCGTTGAAGTTTGCATACCTTGTTAGCATCTTTAGGATCGACAAAACCTTTGGGTTGCATCATATACAACTCTTCATCAATGTCTCCATTGAGGAATGCTGTTTTGACATCCATCTGCCATATCTCATAATCATAATATGCAGCGATTGCTAACATAATCCTCACTGACTTTAGCTTCGCTACAGGTGAGAAAGTCTCATCGTAGTCAACTCCTTGAATTTGTCGAAACCCTTTTGCGAGAAGTCGAGCTTTATAGACAGTAACATTACCATCAGCATCTGTTTTCTTCTTGAAAATCCATTTGTTCTCGACAGCCTTTTGGCCATCCGGTAAGTCCACCAAAGTCCATACTTGGTTTTCGTACATGGATCCAATCTCGGTTTTCATGGCTTCTTGCCATTTGTTGGAATCTGGGCTCATCATCGCTTCCTCATATGTCGCAGGGTCATCGGTGTTGTCCACCAACATGACACTCATAACGGGATCATACCAATCTGGAGCGGTACGAGTTCTCGTTGACCTGCGAGGCTCTGTAGCAACAACAACCGAAGTTTCATGATCATCATCATTAGCTTCCTCTCTTATTGGTGCAGGCACCACAGGAACTTCTTCCGGTGTTGCGCTACTCGCAATTTTGAGAGAAGGTTCGACAACCTTGTCGAGTTCTACTTTCCTTCCAGTCACTTCTTTCGAGAGAAATTCTTTCTCTAGAAAGGATCCATTCTTGGCAACGAAGATTTTGCCTTCGGATCTATGATAGAAGGTATACCCAATAGTTTCCTTCGTGTATCCTATGAAGACGCATTTTTCCGCTTTGGGTTCAAGCTTGTCCGGTTGTAACTTCTTTACATAGGCTTCGCAACCCCAAACTTTAAGGAACGACAATTTAGGTTTCTTCCCAAACCATAATTCATACGGTGTCATTTCAACGGATTTAGATGGTGCCCTATTTAAAGTGAATGCGGCTGTTTCTAATGCATAACCCCAAAATGATAGCGGTAAATCTGTAAGTGACATCATAGACCGAACCATATCTAAGAGAGTTCGATTACGACGTTCGGACACACCATTACGCTGTGGTGTTCCCGGCGGTGCCAATTGTGAAAGTATTCCGCATTTCTTCAAATTCTCGCCAAACTCGTAACTTAGATATTCACCTCCACGATCAGAACGTAGAAATTTAATCTTCTTGTTACGTTGATTCTCTACCTCACTTTGAAATTCCTTAAACTTCTCGAAAGTTTCGGACTTATGTTTCATGAAATAGATATACCCATATCTAGTCAAGTCATCCGTGAAGGTAAGAACATAACGATAACCACCGCGCGATGCTACACTCATTGGACCACACACATCGGTATGTATGATTTCCATTAAGTCCGTAGCTTGCTCCATCATACCAGAAAATGGAGTCTTAGTCATTTTACCCATCAAACATGCTTCGCATCTTTCAAGTGATTCGAAATCAAGTGATTAAAGAAGTCCATCGGAATGGACTTTCTTCATACGCTTCACTCCAATGTGACCAAGACGACAGTGCCACATATAGGTCGAGTTTATCACTCGATTTCAAACGTTTAGCCTCAATGTTATTAATATGTGTATTTCCACTATCGAGATTCAATAAGAACAGACCATCTATCAAAGGTGCATGTGCATAAAACATATTACTCATATAAATCGAACAACCATTATTCTCGGACTTAAACAAGTAACTGTCTCGCAATAAACAAGATCCCGATATAATGTTCATGCTTAACGCAGGCACCAAATAACAATTATTTAAGTATAAAACTAATCCCGATGGTAGATGAAGGGGTAGCGTGCCGACCGCGATCACATCAACCTTTGATCCGTTTCCCACGCGCATCGTCACCTTGTTCTTCGCTAGCTTCCGTTTATTTTGCAGCACCTGTTTCGAGTTACAAATATGAGCAACCGAACCAGTATCAAATACCCAGGCACTACTACGAGTACTAGTGAGATACACATCAATAACATGTATATCGGATATACCTTTCTTATTGATGTTGCCGTTCTTCAAATCTGCCAAGTACTTTGGGCAATTCCGCTTCCAGTGACCTTCTCCCTTGCAGTAAAAGCACTCAGTATCAGGCTTAGGTCCAGCCTTGGTCTTCTTCGTCGGCGTGGTAACTTTCTTACCACCCTTCTTGAAGTGTCCCTTTTGCTTAGACTTGCCTTTCTTGAATTTGGTGGTCTTATTGACCATCAACACTTGGTGCTCTTTCTTGATCTCCACTTCTGCAGATTTCAACATGGCAAAGAGTTCTGGCAACTGCTTGTTCATGTTTTGCATATTGTAGTTCATCACAAAGTTCTTGTAACTTGGTGGTAGTGATTGGAGGACACGGTAAATCCCCAAAGCATTAGGAATCACTATACCCAAGCTTTGAAGTTTGTTTGCGTGCCCAGACATCTTAAGCACATGCTCACTGACGGAGCTGCCCTCTTCCATCTTGCAGTTAAAGAACTTTTCAGAAGCCTCATAGCTCTCAATTGCCGCGTGAGTATCAAAGATCAATTTGAGATCACGGATAATATCATGTGGGTCTGAATTCTCAAACCTTTTCTGAAGCTCCGATTCTAAACCATACAAGATATCACACTGAACTGTGGAGTACTGAGTCTTCCGAGCGAGGTAAAAATTCTTTACTTCATCGGTAGCAGTAGCTGCAGGTGGGTCACCCAGCGGTGCATCCAGCACATAGGTCAAATTACCAGCTGTGAGGACAATCCTAAAATTGCGGAACCAATCCGCGAAGTTGCTTCCATTGTTTTTCAACTTTTCTTTCTCTAGGAACGCATTAAAATTGATGGTAGGGGCCGCCATTGATCTACAACATATTTGCAATAGTTTAGACTAAGTTTATGACAAATTGAGTTCTAATTAATAGTTAAATTAATCTAGGTGAACTCCCACTCAAAACAATATCCCTCACATTGTTTTAGTGATCACACAAACCAAATCCACCACATCAACACCGATCATCACGAGAGTTGATATAGTTTCAATGGCGAACAATCGACATGTTCATCATATCTACTATATGATTCATGCTTTACCTTTCGGTGATCCGTGTTCCGAGACCATGTCTGTACATGCTAGGCTCGTCAAGATCAAACCTTAGCTTCCGCATGAGCAAATTTGGCTTGCTCACGTTGTATACACTTGCGGAATCTAACACACGCGATCATCACGTGGTGCTTCGAAACAACAAGCTTTAGCAACGGTGCTAACTAAGGGTGAACACTTTATGACTTGAAATTCATGTGCATGAGGGATCATCTTATAAAGCTACCGTCGTTAACTAAGCAATACAAGATGCATAAAGGATTAACATCACATGCAATTCATAATATGTGATATGATATGGCCTTTCTTCTTTGTGCTTCCGATCTCCATCTTCAAGCACGAACATGATCTCCATCATCATCGGCATTGCATCAAGGTCAATGACGCTTCTCCATGGTTGTCGTCCACCGGTTTCAACTATTACAACTACTTTGAATAGACACGCGGGTCTTAACATAAATTAAAGACAACCATATGGCTCCTGCCGGTTGCCAACTTACAATAAGGAACATTGCATACATCAAATATAATCACAATCATGGCCATATCACATAACTGCACACCCCTGCAAAACAAAGTTAGACGCCTCTACTTTCTTTGCATGTTTTACGTGGTTTGGGGCTTTCAATAAGTGTCGTTCTAACTTACGAACATGAACCACAACATTGATACTAGTATTGACAATCACCTGTTGTAAATTGAATCTTAACTATGCTGGGAGAAACAGGCACCCGCAAAGCCACTTATGCAATACAACTTGCATGTCAAGCGTGGAGCAAGTCTCATGAACGATGTCATGTAAGGTTAGCCCGGGCCGCTTCATCCCAACATCCCGCAAGATGCAAAGTACACAAGAAGAAATCGACAATAAAAGCATCAACGCCCACAATGACCATTGTGTTCTACTCGCGCAACAGATCTACATATAGACATGGCTCTGATACCACTATAGGGTTTTGTAGCATGGAAAACAAAAAAATTCTACCGCATACAAACAAACAAGCGAAGATCTATCTACTAGATTGTAGCAACGAGTCGATGGAATAACTCACCCTCGAAGATTCCAAAGTGTTTAACGCGAGCGGATTCTCGTGGGTGATGTAGTCGTACTCTTCCCGATCTCAAGATCGCGTAGACGATCCTTCCGGCGCTGCGTTCCGGCAGCGCTCCCGCAGTCGGTCACACGTTCGGTAATCGACGAAGACCTTCCTCTCCCTTGTTCCAGCAGGCATGTCACATCCCAAGATTTTCCAAATCTTGTAATGTGAAAATAAATGAATAAAATAAAACTTTGTTTGATTTTCAGGGCCAGAAGAAACTTTTTGAATTTAATTGGAACTTCAAACCAATTTTGATCAAATAAAAATCCTAAAGGGATTTAAAAAGATAAACATTTAATAAAGGAAAATAAAATATTTTGGTGTTACTATTTTGGATCTTTTAATAAAAGATTTTGTTTTCAAATGAAAAGGTGGATTTATAAATAAAGATTATTTTATAAAGCCAAATTAAAACATTGGCCAAGCTTTTAATTAAAACATTTTTGTTTTGAATAAAAATAGCAAAGGTTTATTTAAATAAAATAATAGGGATTTAATATCCAAATTTTATTAAAGTAAAGGCTTTTCCCAATTTAAATAAAACACTAAAACTTATTTATTTATTTTAAATAAGTTTTCCAAATATTTTATATTCTCAAATAAACTTACTGAAGTGTTTTGGTTTTATTTTAGGTTTCAAACTAAATATTCTAATAAAACAAATCTTATTTGAAGTAAATGAATAAGGCCCATTTTATTTAATTGTTAATGGACCAAAAATAAAGATGTTATTTTATTTTAAACAAGTTTTCCAAATATTCTTTATTTCCAAATAAAACCTACTGATTTGGTTTTGAAAATATTTGGATTTCAAATGGAGATTCTATTAATTAAATCAAACCCTATTTTATTAAATAACTAATGAACCATTTTATTTAATTAATGAATGGTCCTAAAAAGAATAAAAATATTATTTTATTTTTGGGATTTGGTTTATGTTGATAAACAGAACCAAAAACTCATTACAAGTTTGAATTGTTTGAATGATTTGAGTGAATGAATAATTGATTGAAATTCAAAACAGAAAAATAGAAATAGAAAAGGAAAAAGAATTAGAAACAGAAAAAAATAAGAAAAGGACAACCCAACCCATCAGCCCACTAAGGCCCAGCAAACCAGCCCAGTTTTTCTCCCCGAAGAAAACAATTCGCACGCAATATCAAACCCACAGAGAGAATGACCAGTGGACCCACCCCTCATTTCCTTTCCCACTGACCGATAGGCCCACTTCCCCCTGTTCATCGTCCACACCCGCGCGACCTCTTCTTCCCCCTCGTCGCTGTTCCTGCCGATGATTTCGCGGCCTTAATTCGCTTTAACTCGACCACCGTTACCAGATTTGATCATGCAGGTTTAAACGCCCATGTCTCCTCTATATTTCCCCTCTGACACTCCGCGCTGGCACGCCTTAGACCTCCCCAATTTCCTTTCCGAGCATCCTCTGTTCCGACGAAGTCCGGTGCCGATTCCGGTGACTCGACACCGCCCCGAGCCTCCCTGAGCATGCTGGTAGCTTCCCCACTCCCAGACACATCTCCCCGTACCACCCATTCGACCACGGGTTCCCTAGAGCGTCGGCTACGACAAACTCTGAACGACGCCGCCGTCTGCAACCTCTCCGACGACCTTCCCCGGTAAGCACTGACCGCCCCGCGTTGTCTCGATCACACAAACATCCTTGCTTAGGCCTTGCGCAGCTAACCAAGTCCTCCATTTGTCTTCTCGTGGACCACAGCACAGCCCACGACGACCACCTGACGCACCCGACGCCGTCCTCCACTCCGGCGAGCAATCCTGCTAAAACCAGAACGGCCCTCGCTCGACCAACATCTCCTCGAGCATCACCGTGACCTCCTGAACCCGGTGAGCCCCTTCTCCTTCTCTCTCGCTTCCTAGACCACCGGCACCGTCCACACCTGACCGCGCCACTAGTCGCCGCCGCGTCAGCGCCGCCAGCTTCTGGTCAAGCACGCGCGAGCCGTTCGATCTAGATCGGGCGAGCGAGATAGAATCACTTAGTCGCGAAGAGGTACGCACTCTGGACCACACGATCTATTAGAACCAACGCACCGCAACGCTGATCCGCGCGAAGCGGTACCGTCCAATGAAATCACGCCGCGTGTCACCTATTCTGTTTAAAAACAGATTTGAAAATAGAATTATTTGCAAACTTCAAACCCTTGTATCTTTGGATCCACACGTCCAAAAATTGCAAATTTTATGTCGTTGGATTCAGGAGAACAAGCCCTAGCCAACCATGCCTTTTTTTTAGTAAAAAGCTTTTGGAAAAATGTTCGTTTTTGCAGAAACAATTGTATGCTTGTTAAGATTATAAAAATTGTTTAAAAATGAATTTGGGGATAAAATCTTTGGAAATTGGTGTGATTTGAACCTACTAACATTGGGAAACACTTTGTGGATTCAAAAATGAATTTGGTGAAACAAAATAATGATTCTTTGATTTAAAACCATTTCTAGTCAAATAGAAATGTGGTTTATTTATTAAAAATGGTTTTGGAAGAAAACCTTTGGAAAATGTTTTGTTTTAAACTCTCTGACCCCAAATACCAAGTTTTGTGATTTGAAAACATATTTGGTGAACCCTATAGGTTAATGCCTTAGTAAAAATATTTCTACACCACATAAAATGATACTTTGTTTTGAAAATGGTTTTTTGAGGTGAAACCTTTTGCAAATGACTTTGCCACTTTACAAAATGACCATTAGATGCTTTCAAATGTTTATGACCCATTAGGAGCCCCTTCTTCAAACAAAACAAAGCTTGGCATGCTTGCATGCATTACTTTGACTTTGTCATTTTATGTGTTGTTTTGCTTGTTTGGTAGATTGAGTTTGTGCCTTGCTTGATTGAATTGTAGTGACTTGAAGAGTGTGATTGTTGCAAGGACAAGGAGTGAACCTATACCCTCTACCAAAAAGTCAAGTGATGCTTCATATCTTTTGTCCCATTACTTTCTCTATGCATTAGTGTTTTTGCTAAGTAAAACTTGCATGGAATTTATGCTAAGTATAAACCTTGCTATAGGAAAACCTAGTAGATGAATCCTTAGTAGGATTTTTCCTAAGTTAAGACTCCTACTACTATCAAGCTTAGCCTAGCTAATAGAAACATGGGTGGAATATATATTCACACTA
Source organism: Avena sativa (assembly GCA_916181665.1). Lineage (NCBI taxonomy): Eukaryota > Viridiplantae > Streptophyta > Magnoliopsida > Poales > Poaceae > Avena > Avena sativa. Next base: position 383,984,573 of record OV702297.1, on the reverse strand, counting down.
TGGAAAAATATTCTAAGTCTGAGGACTTGTGTTTTGTTTAATAAAACAACTAAGTTAATGAATCACCTGGGTGGAATGGGATTGCTTGGTGGTTTTTGGTTGAGTGGTTCACAAGGCCATGGACTTGGCTTGTGTATCTCACTTGTGGATTGCCACCCAGGAACAAAGAGATTTGAGATGTCAAATGTTGAGAAGCTTCAAGTGCAACCACTTGGCATTATGGGCTCTGCCATGATCATATAGGTTGCAAGAACTTAGCCATATGGACAGTGGGTGGTAGTGTTTGATAGGTTGGAGCGCGTCCATTTTGGTCTAAGGGAAGGCTTCTGAAAGATCTTGTCTTGGGAAACCAAGTCTTGTGGGGAAAGTGCACCACCTCTGCAGAGTGAAAAATCTAAGTACTTAGCCATGTCCCTGGTAAAGGACAATTTGAGCATCAAGACATGGAAGCAATCAAGAATCTCATCATTCAAATTTCTAAGATAAAAACTTGTGGTTTGAACAAGGGTTGTTTGAAATCTTCAATCTTTGATTGAGAGATGCCTTGTAAAGGATCTTCAATCTTTGATTGAGAAAATGATTTTGTCAAAGCAAAAACTTAGTATTTTCAAATGTTAAGGAAAAATCCATTTTGAGCAATGCAAGCCTCAACTCCACTTAGCCAAATGCATGTAGATGATAGACTCCACTATACTACCATAGTATCACTTGCCAATACAATTCAAATGTATTGACCTTTGTGGCTGTAACTTGTATGTTGCAGGTTTGATTGTTTAGTGAAGATTGTTTGATTAGGATTACAAAGTCTACAACCAACATCTGCCTGTGGTACTTGAAGATGAAGGACCCATACTTATAGTTATTCCGCTGCAATGTAATGTAATAGCCAAATGAGCTATGTTTGATGTAATAAACTTATGTTATTCCTGGTTATAAAGTTATATTATGACCTTTGTTTCTTGATATTACATCTAAACTATGGATGCTAGCTATTGATCCAGGGACTAGCATTGTAAACACGGGAGGAATCTACCTTATCGGGTTGAGACCTCTACAGATGGTATCAGAGCATTGTGTTGCCTGTAAGATTTGTAAACCTAGGATTGGACAAAAACCCTTAGAAAAATAGGAGTTGTACTTGTTCCAAAAAATTATTTACAAAACACTTGTAAATCCTTTCCTCAACCATTTTGGTTTCAACTCTACATCTCTTCTACTTCAAACTTAATGGAAAAGCCTACCCCATGACCAAAGACTACACCATGTGCAAAGGACTTCTTCAACATCTTCAACTCTAATGACTTCAACTTCTTCAACTATAATGACTTCAACATCTTCAGCATGATCACCAAGGACTTCCAACTTGGATACCACTAAGGACTACAAGAGAGACAAGGAAATATTGCTCAAGATATGGAGACTAAGGAAATGCAAAATTGGAAGGAGTTCACTTCATTGAAGTTTTGTGACCAAGAGTTTTCCAAGGAAAACATGATCTTATGCAAAGAAGAATCAACCAAGAAGAATGGAAAGATCACAAGTGAACCATATAGATGGACCACCATATTTTGTTTAAGTCAAACTCACCAACTTATGTGGTGTAACAAAAATATTTTGTTGCCAAAGTATGTGCTTGAAACTTGTTGTTTGAGTGGAATGTTTGGTAGTGATTGCTTGCACATTGCTTGTGTGAATTGTGATGTGTGTGATTAGAATTGATTCCTTAGAAAAAACCTTTTACCTATTATAATTTTCCTCCAACCCAAACAGATGACTACTCCAAAGGACTCCAACATCAAAGTTGATGACACCAACACCAACCAAGCTGACAGCATGAAAGAGCTCATAGAAACCCAACACCAGTTGAACCAACTAACAGCTCAGTTCATAGCCAGCAATAGTGATAAAGATCCAGCACTGCAAAAGTTTTTGGAAGAACAATCCCAACTGATGCTTAAGGTGACTAATCAAATGATCAACATGGAAGGAAACTATCCCAACAGAGTGTATGACAACAAGGATGACAAGAATGTTATTCTAGATGGAGACCCAGCTTGCTTTATTTGTGGAGACAAGGACCATACTTCCAAGGAGCATGAAGATAAATGCCCTAACTGTGAAGAGAAACATCCTATTGGACAATGTCCCACTTCTCAAGCTACTTGTTACCTATGTGAAGGAAACAATCATACTCCTATACAATGCCCCATCTATTCCATGGTGGAACAAAGGAAACAAGAAGGATCCAAGTCTACCAAGGGAAAAGGACCACTCATACCTCCAAACAAGACAACCTAATTCAAAGGACTAAAGAAACCCAAGAAACCAAAGCAGGACATGAGCCTTGTGCAATGTCGTAAATGTAAGGAAATGGGACACTACCCAAGTGGATGCCCAGAGAACCAGAAGAATAAGGGAATTGACCAAGTGGTGTGCAACAACTGCAAAGAGCCAGGTCATTATGTAGCAACTTGTCCACAAGAGCAACGTAAAGAACTCCAAGATATCCACTGTTTCAATTGCAAGAACCCAGGACACTATGCAAGTAATTGTCCAGAAAAGATGAAGAACAAGTTGAACAAGCCTATGGAGAAGCTCAACCTTGGCCCATGAGTCCAGCAAGGAAACCAAGGACACAAATGCAACTATTTGCTTGTAGAAAGTTTTCCCAGAATCCCAAGAAGGACAATATGTATTTTTTGTTTGAAAAATTTTAAGGGTGGTAGTACCCTAGTTGTTTTGAGCCTGCTTGTAACCCTAACCTTCCCAAATCTCGGGACGAGATTTATTTTAAGGGTGGTAGCCTGGCACATCCCAAGATTTTCCAAATCTTGTAATGTGAAAATAAATGAATAAAATAAAACTTTGTTTGATTTTCAGGGCCAGAAGAAACTTTTTGAATTTAATTGGAACTTCAAACCAATTTTGATCAAATAAAAATCCTAAAGGAATTTAAAAAGATAAACATTTAATAAAGGAAAATAAAATATTTTGGTGTTACTATTTTGGATCTTTTAATAAAAGATTTTGTTTTCAAATGAAAAGGTGGATTTATAAATAAAGATTATTTTATAAAGCCAAATTAAAACATTGGCCAAGCTTTTAATTAAAACATTTTTGTTTTGAATAAAAATAGCAAAGGTTTATTTAAATAAAATAATAGGGATTTAATATCCAAATTTTATTAAAGTAAAGGCTTTTCCCAATTTAAATAAAACACTAAAACTTATTTATTTATTTTAAATAAGTTTTCCAAATATTTTATATTCTCAAATAAACTTACTGAAGTGTTTTGGTTTTATTTTAGGTTTCAAAATAAATATTCTAATAAAACAAATCTTATTTGAAGTAAATGAATAAGGCCCATTTTATTTAATTGTTAATGGACCAAAAATAAAGATGTTATTTTATTTTAAACAAGTTTTCCAAATATTCTTTATTTCCAAATAAAACCTACTGATTTGGTTTTGAAAATATTTGGATTTCAAATGGAGATTCTATTAATTAAATCAAACCCTATTTTATTAAATAACTAATGAACCATTTTATTTAATTAATGAATGGTCCTAAAAAGAATAAAAATATTATTTTATTTTTGGGATTTGGTTTATGTTGATAAACAGAACCAAAAACTCATTACAAGTTTGAATTGTTTGAATGATTTGAGTGAATGAATAATTGATTGAAATTCAAAACAGAAAAATAGAAATAGAAAAGGAAAAAGAATCAGAAACAGAAAAAAATAAGAAAAGGACAACCCAACCCATCAGCCCACTAAGGCCCAGCAAACCAGCCCAGTTTTTCTCCCCGGAGAAAACGATTCGCACGCAATATCAAACCCACAGAGAGAATGACCAGTGGACCCTCCCCTCGTTTCCTTTCCCACTGACCGATAGGCCCACTTCCCCCTGTTCATCGTCCACACCCGCGCGACCTCTTCTTCCCCCTCGTCGTTGTTCCTGCCGATGATTTCGCGGCCTTAATTCGCTTTAACTCGGCCACCGTTACCAGCTTTGATCACGCAGGTTTAAACGCCCATGTCTCCTCTATATTTCCCCTCTGACACTCCGCGCTAGCACGCCTTAGACCTCCCCAATTTCCTTTCCGATCACCCTCTATTCCGACGAAGTCCGGTGCCGATTCCGGCGACTTGACACCGCCCCGAGCCTCCCTGAGCATGCTGGCAGCTTCCCCACTCCCAGACACATCTCCCCGTACCACCCATTCGACCGCGGGCGCCCCAGAGCGTCGGCTACGACAAACTCTGAACGACGCCGCCGTCTGCAACCTCTCCGACGACCTTCCCCGGTAAGCACTGACCGCCCCGCGTTGTCTCGATCACACAAACATCCTTGCTTAGGCCTTGCGCAGCTAACCAAGTCCTCCATTTGTCTTCTCGTGGACCACAGCACAGCCCACGACGACCACCTGACGCACCCGACGCCGTCCTCCACTCCGGCGAGCAATCCTGCTAAAACCAGAACGGCCCTCGCTCGACCAACATCTCCTCGAGCATCACCGTGACCTCCTGAACCCGGTGAGCCCCTTCTCCTTCTCTCTCGCTTCCTAGACCATCGGCACCGCTACACCTGACCGCGCCACTAGTCGCCGCCGCGTCAGCGCCGCCAGCTTCTGGTCAAGCACGCGCGAGCCGTTCGATCTAGATCGGGCGAGCGAGATAGAATCACTTAGTCGCGAAGAGGTACGCACTCTGGACCACACGATCTATTAGAACCAACGCACCGCAACGCTGATCCGCGCGAAGCGGTACCGTCCAATGAAATCACGCCGCGTGTCACCTATTCTGTTTAAAAACAGATTTGAAAATAGAATTATTTGCAAACTTCAAACCCTTGTATCTTTGGATCCACACGTCCAAAAATTGCAAATTTTATGTCGTTGGATTCAGGAGAACAAGCCCTAGCCAACCATGCCTTTTGTTTAGTAAAAAGCTTCTGGAAAAATGTTCGTTTTTGCAGAAACAATTGTATGCTTGTTAAGATTATAAAAATTGTTTAAAAATGAATTTGGGGATAAAATCTTTGGAAATTGGTGTGATTTGAACCTACTAACATTGGGAAACACTTTGTGGATTCAAAAATGAATTTGGTGAAACAAAATAATGATTCTTTGATTTAAAACCATTTCTAGTCAAATAGAAATGTGGTTTATTTATTAAAAATGGTTTTGGAAGAAAACCTTTGGAAAATGTTTTGTTTTAAACTCTCTGACCCCAAATACCAAGTTTTGTGATTTGAAAACATATTTGGTGAACCCTATAGGTTAATGCCTTAGTAAAAATATTTCTACACCACATAAAATGATACTTTGTTTTGAAAATGGTTTTTTGAGGTGAAACCTTTTGCAAATGACTTTGCCACTTTACAAAATGACCATTAGATGCTTTCAAATGTTTATGACCCATTAGGAACCACTTCTTCAAACAAAACAAAGCTTGGCATGCTTGCATGCATTACTTTGACTTTGTCATTTTATGTGTTGTTTTGCTTGTTTGGTAGATTGAGTTTGTGCCTTGCTTGATTGAATTGTAGTGACTTGAAGAGTGTGATTGTTGCAAGGACAAGGAGTGAACCTATACCCTCTACCAAAAAGGCAAGTGATGCTTCATATCTTTTGTCCCATTACTTTCTCTATGCATTAGTGTTTTTGCTAAGTAAAACTTGCATGGAATTTATGCTAAGTATAAACCTTGCTATAGGAAAACCTAGTAGATGAATCCTTAGTAGGATTTTTCCTAAGTTAAGACTCCTACTACTATCAAGCTTAGCCTAGCTAATAGAAACATGGGTGGAATATATATTCACACTATGGAAAAATATTCTAAGTCTGAGGACTTGTGTTTTGTTTAATAAAACAACTAAGTTAATGAATCACCTGGGTGGAATGGGATTGCTTGGTGGTTTTTGGTTGAGTGGTTCACAAGGCCATGGACTTGGCTTGTGTATCTCACTTGTGGATTGCCACCCAGGAACAAAGAGATTTGAGATGTCAAATGTTGAGAAGCTTCAAGTGCAACCACTTGGCATTATGGGCTCTGCCATGATCATATAGGTTGCAAGAACTTAGCCATATGGACAGTGGGTGGTAGTGTTTGATAGGTTGGAGCGCGTCCATTTTGGTCTAAGGGAAGGCTTCTGAAAGATCTTGTCTTGGGAAACCAAGTCTTGTGGGGAAAGTGCACCACCTCTGCAGAGTGAAAAATCTAAGTACTTAGCCATGTCCCTGGTAAAGGACAATTTGAGCATCAAGACATGGAAGCAATCAAGAATCTCATCATTCAAATTTCTAAGATAAAAACTTGTGGTTTGAACAAGGGTTGTTTGAAATCTTCAATCTTTGATTGAGAGATGCCTTGTAAAGGATCTTCAATCTTTGATTGAGAAAATGATTTTGTCAAAGCAAAAACTTAGTATTTTCAAATGTTAAGGAAAAATCCATTTTGAGCAATGCAAGCCTCAACTCCACTTAGCCAAATGCATGTAGATGATAGACTCCACTATACTACCATAGTATCACTTGCCAATACAATTCAAATGTATTGACCTTTGTGGCTGTAACTTGTATGTTGCAGGTTTGATTGTTTAGTGAAGATTGTTTGATTAGGATTACAAAGTCTACAACCAACATCTGCCTGTGGTACTTGAAGATGAAGGACCCATACTTATAGTTATTCCGCTGCAATGTAATGTAATAGCCAAATGAGCTATGTTTGATGTAATAAACTTATGTTATTCCTGGTTATAAAGTTATATTATGACCTTTGTTTCTTGATATTACATCTAAACTGTGGATGCTAGCTATTGATCCAGGGACTAGCATTGTAAACACAGGAGGAATCTACCTTATCAGGTTGAGACCTCTACAAGGCAGCGGAGGTTGTAGCACTCTCCTCGCGATTCCGGCAGCACAACGGCGTGGTACCGGAAGTAGAGGGGAGATCTCGCAGGGCTTCGCCTTAAGCCGGAGCGAGTATGGTGGACTATGAGAGAGCTCCTCGGCGATCTAGGGTTTAGACACACCAAGGAGGAGGCTTGGCCGGCGGCTAGGGTTAGCTAGGCGGCGGCGGCTTGCGCTAGGGCGGCGGCGGCTGCAGGAGGGCCGGCGGCTTAGGGCTAGGGTTTGCGGGTGGAGGTGTTGGGTTCTAGGAGGGGCAGCCCTCCCCCTCCTTATATAGGTGGAGGGGCCGCGCCAGGGGAGGGGAGTCCCTCCCCAACTCGGTTTCCCAAGGGGGCCGGCGGTGGAGGGGAGGAACTCCTCCCCAACTCGGTTTCCACCTTTCCCTCCACTTTCCAAAATAGTCGTTTGACTTTTCAAATTGGCGTTTGACTTTTCAAACTAGGATTTGATTAAACCCTTTATTTTGTTCAGCGATGACACCTAGTACATGATGCAATCATTCCAACTTGGTATGACACATTCATGTACCCTTCCCCTTCGGAGTGCCGGACATTCCGGAACCTTCTAGAACATTCCCGATGAAAACACCGGAACCATTCTCCAACCCCGAAACAGGACTTTCCTTATATGAATCTTATTCTCCGGACCATTCCGGATCTCCTCGTGATATCTCGGATCCCATCCGAGACTCCGAAAAACATTCGGTCTCTTTCTCATCATTCCATAACTACTCAAACAACGTCGAATCCTTAAGTGTGTCTCCCTACGGTTCGTGAATTATGCGGACATGATCGAGGCACTTCTCCGAACAATAACCAATAGAGGAATCTGGAAATTCATATGGTTCCCACATATTTCTATGATTACTTTGCGATCGAATGAACCACTTACATACGATACCAATTTCCCTTTGTCTCACGATAGTTTACTTATCCGAGGTTATGATCGTCGGTATCTCTGCATACCTAGTTCAACCACGTTACTGATAAGTACTCTTTTCTCGTTCCCGTGATATGTGATCCCTTGTGAGCCAGTCACATGCTTGCAAGATAATTGTATGACATTTCACCGAGAGGGCCCAGAGTATATCTATCCGTCATATGGATGGACAAATCCCACTCTTGATCCATGTGTCTCAACCAATACTTTCCGAACACTCAATGCCACCTTTATAGCCACCCGGTTACGGTGTGGTGTTTGATTTCATCAAAGCATCCTTCCGGTGAAGGTGATATGCATGATCTCATGGTCGAAGGAATTAGGTTACTATGTATCAGAAAGCATATAGCAATTGAACTATTAAAATGACTTGATCTTTATGCTACGCTTATCTATAGGAGTATGTCCACCATATCATTCTCCTAATGATATGATCTTGTTGTTAATAACATCTCAATGTTCATGATAGGGAAACCACAATCATTTATTAACCAACAAGCTAGTATTATGAAGAGGCTTTACTAGGGACTTCAATTTAAGTTTACAAATCACACAAGTATTAATGTTTCCTTGTTAATACTATTATAGCATGAATGTAAACATTTATCATAAACAGAAAGATATATTAATAACTACATTTATTATTGCCTCTAGGGCATATCTCCAACATGACGTACTCTAATTGCTGCACAGAAATCAGCAAAAGGCAGGTCAACATGTATATTGTATATTTTGTACCATGGGATTAGATGTAGACCAAGTAAACCGAAAGTCCTGCATAAAAGCCATGGTTAGCTTAACAAATTGAAATGGTTCACCTTCAACAAAGTGTTCCAACCCTGCATTGACAATCAAAGTTTGGAAATCCTAGGAGATTCCCGCGGTTCTCATAAATTCCTGGCATGGATATATGGAAGTAAAAACTGCTTCCTCACGATGAACCTTCATTGGCTCAGACACCATAAAGTCATCTTGATTCAGTGGATAAGTACTCATCTTCCTTGCTGAAATTTTTAGACAAACATCAAACCAAGTGATTTTTAAGTTGATAAATGATGAGAAACTACTATAGGAACTTGCTAGAGGGCTACACATGCATCAAAATGAAATCTCTAAGCATAGAACAAGCATGCAAGCTCACACAACCTGTCACCTATAGCAGCAAAATACTCAAGATACAATCTACCAATCACAAATCTAATTGGACAAGTGGAGGAGGCACATACCAAGGAGCAATCCCTCCAAAAATCATCAACAAAGATGGGCTGAGCAAGGAGATCAAAAATTGAGAGCAAGAACATCAAGAACTCGAGCTTGATCAAGTTTTCCGGTGTTTTTCGGGAGAGAGAAAGAAGATGGCTGTGAGGGGGCACCTTTAAGGGGCCTAGGTGGGCCAGACCCCCCTAGGCGCCACCCACAGGTAGGTCGCGCCTACCATGGGTGTGGTGGCCTGGGGTGGCTCCCTAGGTCACTTCAGGTGTCCCTCTACCCCTTTTTCGAGGAAAAATTATTTTGAATTTTCTGGGATTTTTTGGAAAACTTTATTTTTCGCCAATTTTTAGGGTATGAAAATTGTTTTTCTCGCAAAAACAGTTTTTTTAGAAGAAGCAAAAGCAAACCAAAAGCCAAACTACAGAATTTCTAATACACTCTAACAAGCAAACAACTAGCAAAACCAAGGTTAGCAAAAGAAAGTCAAAGACTAGGAAGGAGAAAAGTAAAAGAAAGCAAGTATAACCATAGTGAAAACATTATTCTGTTCATAAAAATCCTTTTGTTAACAAGGTTGATCAAGTCTTGTTACCAAAACAATCTTATATGAAACAAAACTTTGCATTCCACAATGTGATTATGTTACCTCATACTTGATAGCAATGGTCCCAATCATAATAGTTTCAAAATTTTCCTGTGGAATGGGACAATATATTTCTCCAACCTTTATGCTCTCAACATTTTCAGTGGAATTCAGGTAATAGCTTCTAGCAACATTCTTGGGGAAATAAACAGTATGCTCTTTGTCATCAATATTGAATGTTACTTTTCCTTGATTAAATTAATGAAAGCACTTGCAGTATTAAGAAAAGGTCTCCCAAGAATAATGGACATATTATCATCTTCAGGCATTTCAATCACAACAAAATCAGTTAAAATCAAGTAATTATGAGCCACTTGAATAGGAACATCCTCACATATACCAACAGGAATAGTAGTTGACTTATCAGCCATTTGCAAAGATATATCAGTTGGTATCAATTTTTGTAGCTGGAGTCTCTTGTAGAGAGAAAAAGGCATAACACTAACTCTAGCTCCCAAATCACATAAAGTAGTTCTAACATAATTGTTCTTAATGGAGTAAGGAATAGTTGGTATACCTGGATCACCAAGTTTCTTTGGAACCTTACCATTGAAGGAATAATTAGCAAGCAAAGTAGAAATCTCCTCATTAGGGATCTTCCTTTTATTAGAGACAATATCCTTCATATATTTTGAATAAGGAGGCAACTTAATAGCATCAGTCAAAGGAATTTCCAAAAATAAAGGTTTCATCCACTCACAAAACTTGTTGTAGTGTTCTTCCTCCTTTGATTTATGCTTATTACCTAGAAAAGACATAGGTTTCTGCACCCAAGGTTCTCTCTCACAACCATGTTTCTTAGAAATAAAATCTTCCTTAGTGTACCTAGTGTTCTTAGTATGCTTCTTAGGTTCTTCCTCAACTTCCTCCTTATCAGGAGCATCATTATTATTACCACTCTTAGTTTCAGCATCAGAGACAGATATACTATTAGGATCTATAGCAGGTTCAAGTGGTTCCTCAACTACCTTATGTTTCTTTTTCTTTCTCTTACGAGGACTACCACTACTTTCACCTTGTTGAGAATCCTGCTCAATTCTTTTAGGGTGTCCTTCAGGATATAAAGGATCTTGAGTAGCTATACCACTCCTAGTTCTAATTCCATAAGCATGTTTATCTCCTGAGGCATTAACTAGCATATCCTTTTGTACCTTAGCAAGTTGATCAAGTTGGGTTTGAACCATTTGAAAGTGTTAACAAAGCATTTTAATATCATTTGAAGTTCTTGCCACAGTATCTTTCAACTCATTGATACCTCTAGAGTTTTCCAATAAATTATTCTGAACTTGTTTATTAAAATTACCTTGTTTAACAATAAATGTGTCAAGTTCCTCTAAGCATTGATCAGGAGGCTTACCATAAGGAATATCACCTTCATCAAAGTGGAGAGAGTGTACCTCAATAGTAGATGAGTGGGGAATTGGCTTGCATAATTCTTCTATAGGAGGTAGATTCTTCACATCTTCAGCTCTAATACCTTTCTCCTTTAGACATTTCTTAGCTTCTTCATCACTTCATCATCTAATGCAATAACTCCCCTCTTCTTTGGTGTTGGTGTTGGAACTGGTTCAGGCACAATTCGTTCAGGAGTAATAGGCTCAGGTGTATTTAGCTCAGTTGAAGTCCAATCATCATAATTCTTGCTTATCTTAGCCATTAATTCTTCAGCATCTATAGGAGTTCTTTTCCTGAAAACACAATCAGCAAAGCTATCTAGGTATGTCCTAGAATCATCAGTTAGTCCATTATAATAAATATCAAGAAGCTCATTCTTAGGCAATGGACATCCAGGATGTGCATGAATGAAGGCACAGAACCTTGTCCATGACTCAGGCAATTTCTCTTCTTCTCCCTGTTTAAAATCAAAAAGTCTCTGCAAAGCAGCATGTCTAGCGCTGGGAGGAAAATATTTCTGGAAGAAAGAAGCAATCAAGCAATCAGGGCTATCAATGGAACCAGGAGGTAATCTATTAAACCAAGCCCTAACTTCTCCTTTTAGTGAAAAAGGGAAGATCTTAGTAACAAAATACTTGCGCATCTTAGAATCGTCAGAGAACAAAGCACTCATAGTAGAAAGCTCATTCATATGAGCCACAATACTCTCATTTTAAGTCCCACAAAAAGGTTCTTTCTCAACAATGTCCAAATAGGATAAATCAAGAGAGAAATAATAATCTTTATCTTTAATATCTATGGGAGAGGTGGCAAACTTCGGATCAGAGGACAGTTTAGGCATAATAGTACGTCTAGCAAGGAGACTCTTAATAGCACTAGTACCATGTGTGTTTCGGCACTCTTCAACAAATTCATCAGTGAACTCAATGTAACCATCATTAATATCATAACTTTCTCCAGACTCAGGTGAGCTAACAGGTGTAAAAGTGTCTTCACTAGGAGTTTTGGTATTTCCTAGACTAGCCATAGTAGCATCTAGAAAAGGACCTAATGAACCACTCACATCAAGCACAGTAGAAGTAACATCATGAGCATCAAAAGCAGTTTCAGATTCAACAATAGTAGCAGTGTGTGTAGCATGATTATGTGGTGGTGGTGTGACAAGCTTACTTATAACAGACGGTGAATCAAGAGCAACATATGTGTTTAGGACTGTACCTCTTCTTGTAGTGCATGGTAAAATAGGGAACTTTCCATCACGAGACTTACCCATGATGAAAGAAGTAACAGTGAACAATAAAAAATACAAGTGAACTTACAAATAAAGCTAGGCTCCCCGGCAACGGCGCTAGAAAATAGTCTTGATGACCCACAAGTGTAGGGGATCGTAACAGTCTTCGCGGGTAGTATTACCCAATTTATTGACTCGACACAAGGGGAGACAAAGAATACTTGCAAGCCTTAAAAACTGAGTTGTCAATTCAGCTGCACCTAGAAATAGTTCTTGCTCACAGAAGTTTATCAGTTGCAACAGTTTGATAGTAGCAATAGCAAAGCAACAACAATGGTAGAACAGGAGCAATAGTAACAGTAAACAGTGGGATTCGAGTGCGGTAGGCATAGGGATGGATGGACGTGTATTGCATGGATGAGTCTAAACATGTAACTTCATGATCTAGGGCATTGCAGTTAAATAAGAATAAGCATCCAAGTACTAAACAATCCTAGGCATGTGCTCCAAATATAGTCATACGTGCTCTCAATGAGAACTTCCACAACATCTTCTGTCCAGCCAGCCCGTGGCAGCGGGGCCTCTAGGGAACTACTGGCAATTAAGGTGCTCCTTTTAATAGAGCACCAGAGCAAAGCATTAACACTCCGTGAACACATGTGATCCTCACACCACAGCCATCCCCTCCGGTTATCCCAATTATTGTCACTTTGGGACCTTTGGATCTGGACAATGATATGTGTACACAACTTGCAGATAAGACCACAAACAATACTATCATAATGATTCAGTAATAAGTTCAGATCTGAGATCATGGCACTCGGGCCCTAGTGTCAAGCATTAAGCACAACAAGTTGCAACAAAGTCAAATAGCACTAATAGAGATATTAGGCACTATGCCCTAACATATCTTATTCGATTACATGATAGAACTCATCCAATCCCTACCATCCCCAAGCCTACAGTGGGGGATTACTCACTCATGGATGAGGGAAACATCGGTGTTTGTTGGAGATGCGTTGGTGATGACGATGGCGATGATCCTCTCCAAATTCCCTATCCCGGCAAGGTGCAAGAAAGGAATTTCTGGATCTGAATCTTGGTTTCTGGTGGCGGCGGCAGAGCGGAACTCTTTTTGGAAAACTATCGACCCCCCCGGTTTTTAGGTCAAGAGGCAACTTATAGGCATAGAGGGAGGTCGAAGGGGTCCCTAGGGTGGCTACACCCCCCTAGGCGCGGCCAGAGGTGGGCCCGCGCCTGGCAGGGGTGTGGGCCCCCCAGGCCCCTTCTCCATCTCATCTTCTGGCTCCGTGGGTCTTCTGGTGAAATATAATTTTTGGCATATTTTCCGGGATTTTTCCTCATAGTTGATTTTCTGCACAAAAACAAGACACCAAGGTAATTATGCTGAAAACAGCGTCAGTCCGTGTTAGTTGTATCCAAATCACACAAGTTTAGAGGAGAAACAATAGCAAAAGTGTTTGAGAAAGTAGATACATTTTGGAAGTATCACCGAACATCCGCCACGCCTCCGCCTTGGCACACTTTTCAGCCAATACGAAGAGTTCCATAGCCGTGGTGATGCTATCACCTCGGATGTCGATCTTGTACCTCACCTTGACATCCTTGACGCCCTCGAAGAAGGCGGTGATGACGTTGGAGTTCGAGATCTTAGGTATCTTGTTGCAGACTCGGCTGAACCTCTATAGGAACTTGAAGAGGGTCTCTCCAGGTTGCTGGCGTACCTGGAGAAGGTCGTAGTAGGTGAGTGGGTGATCGTAGGTCCCCTTGAAGTTGGCGAGGAAGATGAAGCTAAGATCATCCCACGAGTCGATTGATTCGTCGATAAGATTCATCATCCAGGTGCTAGTCGTGTCCTTCAGGCATAGGGGAAACTAATTCGCCATGACGCGGTCGTCGCATCCCGCGGCCTCGATACCTGTCGTGTAGAGTTGCAATAACTCACACGAGTTGGTTGTTCCGTCATAGCGTGCAGGCGTCTCCGGGTGGAAATTGTGCGGCTAGACCACATGGTGGAGCCCTTTGGTGAGGGCGAGGCATTCGTTGGCCTGCACCGCCTTGCCGTTGGCGAGGGCCACCCGGTTCTATTGATCGACAGTGGCAATTTCTTCGACGAGACCGTCTTCGCGCCCGCGCGTCTGCGCCGTGGCCCCGGGGGACGAGACGATCTAGAATTTGTTGGCCATCGGAGGGGTGACATGCTCGGACTTGGGGGCCCCATCACGGCGCTGAGCCGGGAGCGAGCCCCCGGGCCCTGCCGCTCGGGCTTCGTCTGAGTCCCTAGCCTCTCTAGAGAGAGAGGATGGCGATGTTGAGGAGTTCGGTGATCCAGTCACACCACCTTCCTTTGCCCGGCTCGATGGGTGGGTGATCCAGAAGCTCGTGCACCATGCGCTTGGCGGGCTCTGGCATGAGGCGCTCGGTGTTGCCGTGCGAGGACACAGTGCGGTAGAGCGAGGTGGCACCACGCAATGAGGACATGGGCTCTCGCGACGGGCGGTAGGTGGATCCTCCCTCGTCCTCCGTCCATGGAGCCTGCTCGGAGGGGTTGTACCGCGGGGGCCGACTCAGTCCGGGTCTTGCTCGCCATGTGACGGAGGGCACGCTTGGCATGGGTGTCGGTGCAAGCCAACATGTCACCTAGGTTGATGAAGGCCTTGAAAGAGTGCCTCAGCCCCCTACCTGGCGTGCCAAATGTCGGAGATTTGTCCCACGAAGGAAACTAGGGTCTAATGATCCCTTGGTTCGAGAGGGGGTTGAACACGTAGTTCCAAGGAGCCTCGGCGATAGTGGCGATAGCGGAGCAAGCACATGACAGAGAGGTGACATGGGGTTTTTACCCAGGTTCAGACCCTATTTAGGAGGTAAAGCCCCTACTCCTGCTTTGTTGTATTGATCGCTTTCTTCGTGAGGGTACAATGGTGGATGCAAGTCTAGGGTTTTAGATCGCTAGAATCAACCCTCGTTCTAAGGTAGGAGAAGGGTCATTTATATAGGGCGGTGACGGGCCTCTTCCCCCAATCTTTGGGTGGGAAGGGCTACCATTCAGCCGCTACTAGTCTACTCTTGGTGGACTAGGTCTAACGCGTTGCGCTCCCCTCTGTCCTCCTATAAAGTGGCCTCCATTGGCACCGTTTGTCTTCATCTGATGCTCTCTGATTTTCCTTCTTACATCGAAACGGTAAGGGGAGGAGCCTTCCACCATGAGGTCGTCTGTCCTCTCCCTACAAAAGAGGAGGCGGACCGGGTCTTGCTTTATCGAGGCGGACGGGAACTGCTACACCATAGCGCACCTTGTCGGGATCCGGCCCGCGCCTCGCCCGATGGAGTTCCAATTCTGCCCCTGGCGCGCTCCAAAGCATCTGAGGCTTCGGGACACAGCGTGTCATAGTGGCGGGGTCCCGGCAAGAGATATAACCCCCGGAGGTTATCCCCTCGCTAAGCGGGGGCCTCACGAGGCACCATGCGGCCTGGCCGCATCTAGGTTGCTACTTCCTCCCGAGAGGAGGCGACACTACGATGGGGGATCCTCAACCGTAGGGACGTGGCACCCTGGTTGCCAGGGTCTCGACAACTTCGATCCCTCCAAGAAGAGGAAGAGGTCGCTGCTAGGAGAGGAGGACGTCGTCACCATCACCTGCATGATAAAGAAGAAGATGTATATTTTGAAGTAGCTAGGGACTTGATGAAAACTTATGCCTATTTTTTGTGAGGTGGTATATACTAACCTCTCATATGATGGAGAACTTATGTTGTGGTAGGATTGCACCCCTTTTTCATGTGGTGGTAGGATGACACCATAGAAGTTGGTGGTGATCTCGGTAGGATCACACTAACTTGGTAGATTGGAACTGCTGATGCTTTTGCCCATATGATCATGCATGCTTAACTAGCTTATGTTTATTTTCTTGTGTTTCTGAACTTGATTTTCCTGATTTAGTCGTGATACTTATGTTGTTATGTCTCATATAAATACAACTGGTACGTGGTTGATACGCCCAATTTGCATCACCATTCAATATCATAATTTACTTCTATTCATTGATATTTGTCTTATTATGAGGTATTACTTATGTCTTTTCATCTGTTTATGCATGTTGGATGATTCTTGGAGGATGGACTGCCGGAGTATGGATTCTGATGGAAAATAAGGCGTTTCGGTGCAATTTCACGAAGATTAGAAAAATACCAGAAAAATATGGAAACATATTATTTTACCAGAAGACGAAGGAAGCTAGAAGGAGGGACAGAGATGGGCCTCAGGGGGCCCACACCCCCTAGGCACGGGCCCACCTGACCCCGCGCCTAGGGCAGGTGTGGCCCACCTGCCCGGCCTCCGACTCCGCCTATATCTTCCCTTCGGAACCCTAATACCAAAGGAGCAACCACAGATAGATTTCCGCCGCCTCTGGGGGGCGGAAAACACCCAAGAGAGAAAGATCTCTCCGGCAGACAGATTTTTGCAGGGGGATTCCTTCCTGGAGAGGGGAGACCGTCGCCATCAACACCGTCATCAAGCTAGCCTTCATCAAGATCATCATCATCCACACCATCATCTCCGTCAGCACCATCACCACCACTCTGTCCCGTTGTAACAATTGTGTTGGATATTGCTTTAGTTCATTAGGGGAAACCTTCCCGGTGTTGATTACTATTGTAGTTGATGCTTGTGAGTGGAACAATTGGATTATTGTTTATGTTCAGATTGTTATCCATTATCATATCATCTTTGATCTTGATCCATATGATGTCTTGTGAGTAGTTCGTTTAGTTCTTGAGGACATGGGAGAAGTCATGTTGTTAGTAGTGAATCTGTGATGAGTTATTATTCAATGGTTTAGTATGTAAGTTGTGGTGCTATTCTTCTAGTGGTGTCATGTGAACGTCGACTACATGACACTTCACCATTTCTGGGCCTAGGGGAATGCATTGTGTATTTGGCTACTAGTCGTGGGGTTGCCGGAGTGACAGAAACCTGAACCCCTGTTAGGACACCTTTGCACATGGGAGCATAGGATCTCAGAGTTTAAGGCTGTTTTTTAGATTTATATCTTAATTACTTTCCTGTAGTTATGGATGTTTGAAGGGGGTTTAATCACAAGTATGTATTAGTCCTAGGAAGGGTGGTATGTTAGCATAGGTTCACCCACACAACACTTACAAACACCATCGAAGATTACTCAACTATTTGAAGCGAAAGCACTTGACAGAATTCCCACGTGTCCTCGAGAACGTTTGGTCCTTATAAGTATTTCCACCAGCTTGTCCTTTGCTAAGAAAGGATTGGGCCACTTGCTCTGTTTGTTCGTTACTTCTATTACTTGCTATTTGTTTTGTTGCCTTGTTGGAAAACCACTAAAAATCCGTTTGCTAAGTATTCACAGAGATTTCCTGCTCCATACCACTGTTTAGCACCTTCTGCTCCTCGTTGGAATCGACACTCCTATTTATTGAAAGTACTACGATACACCCCCTATACTTATGGGTCATCAAGACTATTTTCTGGCGCTGTTGCCGGGGAGTGAAGCGCTATTGAAGAGTGGAACTGGTAATGGAAACTTTCACTGTGAGTATTGTTCTTGTTACTGTTTGTTACTTTGTTTCCAATATGGATAACCCACTTGGTTTTCTCTTTGGGAAAACTACTACCACTGCTAGGGTAGTAGGTGAACCACCTCCTGTTGAGATAGATCCTTTTAAGATACCTACATGTATTGTTAATCGTGTTATGGATAATTATTATTTTGGGGATGGAACTATCCATCCTAGTGATCACTTGCTTTTTATCCATGAATTATGCGGGTTGTTTAAGTGTGCATGTATCACAACTGAACAAGTGAAGAAGAAGTTACTCTCCATATCCTTGAAAGGGAGAGCTGAAGAATGGTATAAGCTGCTGAAGAATGGACAATCCATGGAATGGGAGGAGATGTCATCTCTCTTTTACTCTAAATTTTATCCTCCCAGTGAAATTCATAAGGATAGAAATCTTATATATAACTTTTGTCCTCTTGATGGAGAGAGTACAACTCAAGCTTGGGGGAGACTGAATTTACTAATGCTTAAATGTCATATTCATGAACTCCCTAACAATATTATTCTCAATAACTTTTATTCTAGGCTTTCTCTTCATGATAAAGATTTACCAGATGCTTCTTGTGCTGGATCATTCACACGTATGAAGGAAGAAGCTAAATGGGATCTACTAGACCATATTCAAGAGAACACCGAAGCTTGGGAGAATGACAAAGGAAGAAAGTCAGGTATGAACTATGATTATGAATGCATTAAATCTTTTATGGGAACTGATGACTTCCATGATATTAGCAATGAGTTTGGTCTTGATTCCCAAAGTATTGCCAACTGTTTTAAGGCTTTTGCCTCTTACATAGAAATTCCCAAGAAGAAGTGGAATAAGTACCATCCTCCTTATAAAGATGTTGTTAGCCATGTTCCTGTTAGAAGTACTCAAGTTTGTACTACTAATCATATTGTGCCTGAACCCCTTGTTGAGAAAATGCCTTTCCCAACTAAGGTAAAGGAGTATTCTATGATTATTAGTGCAGATAACAAAGGTACAATGAAAACTATGGATCTTGGTAAGCATTTGAATGATGAACCTGTGGTAGCTATTGTGAAAGACACTGTCACTGGAAATATAGAGGATGAGCACATTGTCTTCTATGAAGACGCTTCTAATATTATCTCTCATCCTAGTAAGGCTAGAAAAGCTAGTGTTCCTGTGCTTTCTTTTTAAAATTGGTGATCATTGCTACTATGGTTTATGTGATATTGGTGCTAGTTCTAGTGTTATTCCTTATGAGATTTATAGGGAAATTATGCATGAGATTGGTCCTTGTGAGCTTGGGGACATTGATGTGGTTATTCACCTTGCTAACAAGGAAACCATTTGCTCCATTGGCATTGTAAGAGATGTGGAGGTTCTTTGTGGTAAGATTAAGTATCCTGCTAATTTTCTAGTGCTTAATTCAGCAGCTAGCAAAACTTGTCCTATCAATTTTGGTAGGCCTTTCTTGAACACTTGTGGAGCTATTATTGATTGTAAGAAGGAAAAAGTTTTAACTAAGTTTGATGGAGATTCTTATGAGTTTAACTTTTCCAAATTTGCTAAAGATCCTTGTGAAAATAGCCTGCCTAATAAAGATTTCAGGATGGAACAACTTGCTTCTATTGATCCAGTCTATGACCTTGGACCTCTTTTTGGTGACTGTAGGTATGCTTATTCTGATGATAAAGTTGTTTCTAGTGATAGTTATATTGTCAACTTTATTCAAAGTGCTACTGAAAGTTATTTTGAGAGAGGGAAACATGGTTTTATGCAACTCAATGATGTTAAGTTTCCCCGTTTTATGTTGAAAGCTTTAAAGTTGCATCTGTTTTGTCTTCCTATGCTTGTGGACTTTTGTTTCAACAATTCGTTTTCTCATGATACCCCAATGCATAGGAAGTGGGTTAGGCTCAAGTGTGTTGGTTATTTTCTTCTTGATACTCTCTTTCACTTCAGATATATATCTCCTTTGTGAGCATCTTTGGAAGTTTCAAGCCTAACTTAAAGGAATTAAAAAAAAGTACTTGTTGGGAGATAACCCAAGAGTTTTGTCGAGTCTTAGAAGTTATTACCTCTGTAATAACCCCTCCTTATCCTTTTTGTTTTGGTTTTTGTGTCAAGTTCAAATACTTTTGTGAAGTAGAGGAGTTGTGAAAAGTGGTTGTCCTGGGACAGATTTTTATGCTGCATTGTAAAAATTTGTGAGGAAGATCAGTACGTCAGATGGAGCTTAATTTTTCTGAGATTGTTCTCCAAGTTGTTACCCAACTTTCATCAGTTCTGCACTTTTTGATTTGAACAACAGAAGGTCTTCGAAAAAATCAATCTTTACCTGCTGATCTGTTTTGACAGATTTCTGCCGTCATTTACATTTGCCTCTTATAGAAGTTTTGTTTTGATGGGTTTTCAGTTGAAGTGTTTACCAAAGGTTTATTGTTTTTGCCTACACTAATGTTGTCATTCAGTTTGTGCAAAAGTTTTGTAGGAAGGAAATTCTCAGGAGAAAGTGAGAAGGAATCTGCAGAGTTCGTCTTTGAATAGGTAAAAGTGGTGAAAACAGAAGGTTCGTGAAACCCCAATCCTTTTATATTTTTGATGTTTTTAATACATAAGAGAAGTTACAAGACGAAACTGAAGAGGAAACGGAGCCCGGGGTGGACAAAACCACCCCAGGCGCGGGCCTAGCCTGTCCGCGCCTGAGGGGGTGTCTCCCCCTCGAACTCCGTATCCGCCTTGTTTCCGTGTCAAAACCTTCCTTATGCATTGAAACTTCGTAATATATAACCCCCCGGATTCCCCGAGGTTTGTGCATCGTGTTCTCGTCGTGTTTTCGTTCCGATATGTTTCTATCAGGAAATCTTCTCAAGTTTAGAGCACCATGGCCTCCGCCAACAACAAAGGCAAGAAGCCCGAGGAAGAAGAACCTCAAGTCCCCAAGGAGGAGGAGATTTCAGTAGGGTATGAAGGAGACATGGAGGAGGACAAGCAACCAGACACCCGCGCTACCGTTGCAAGCATTGGTTTGGTGGAACAACCTACCAAGCTTAAGAGGACAGCATGGATGTCTACAGGAGGGAAACCTCCACGTCTCTTCTACAATCCACGGTCATCTCCTCCACGTAACAAGAGACCCTTCCATACACTTATACATGAATATTAATATCAACATGTGTCCAAAGGGAATTTTCCCTCGGTTTGGGATATGCCTCGTTCTAACAATGCAGAAAAGGATCATGCTAAGGATGAAGAGTAGGGAAAGAATAACAAGAACTGGGATTCTCGGACTGACATGATCATGAAATGGATAGAGCAAAACTCGAAGCTAATCCATACTCTTAATTTTGAGTTCAAGGAGTTGAAGAAACTTATTGAGGAGCTTATCAAGAGAACACCACCACCACCAAAGGAGTAATTCATCATCAGGTTTGGCATCCCCTTGGCTTGTTCCAAGCTTGGGGGAGTGTCGCGGTATCACCACCATTATCTTTTATCTTTTACCTTTTTAGTGGATTCATATCTGTGGTAGAGAGGTTATCTTATAGTTTGGTTTGCATGTGGAAGTATATCTCCTTTAGTTGATTATCTATGTATCCCTTGGTGTGAGTGCCTTTATTGGAATATTAATGAGAAGTCTCATATTTTACTTTTTGCACTTCTTATTTTTAGTTTGCAATCTCTATTATATGATGGATCTTGTTGTTCAGTATTGGCACCACTTTGGGATCATCAAGTGGATATAAATTGGTTTTGGCAAACCGAGTTCTGGTCAGTGGCATTAATTTGAAAGAAAAAAAGAAAGAAAGAAAAAGCTTACAGGTATTTGGTATAATTTGTTTTCTTTCTTGTTGGCTCATAAGCTTAGTATTGTTTATTTAAGATTCTTTTGTGTCTTCAAGGAAGATTGCATGTTTGGCTTTATTACTTGTATGTTTGCTAGTTTCTTTGAACTCTCTTGCTCGCTACCCAGCCTTGCTAG
Source organism: Avena sativa (assembly GCA_916181665.1). Classification (NCBI taxonomy): domain Eukaryota; kingdom Viridiplantae; phylum Streptophyta; class Magnoliopsida; order Poales; family Poaceae; genus Avena; species Avena sativa. The sequence continues at coordinate 383,962,669 of OV702297.1, read as the reverse complement.
CCAAAAACCTGTTTTGAGAAGGCATACTTCTCATGTTTCCAAATTCCTTTGAACCCAAAACTTTTGCCACTTGTGTCCACCATATCTACCTAGTAGCTTTTGCTATTTCAAGCATATTCTCAAGCTTCATCTACCTTTCAAATTAAAAAGTATTTTGTTATGTGAAAACTAGTTAGTAAAGCTCTCACTAACTTGATGGCACACTTTATTTCTTTGTCCCTAATAGACTTGAACCATTGTGAACATCGAAGTTGTATATGATTGCATCTATACATTGGAATTAGCAGAACCGTGTTGTCACGGGGAACGTTTTCAACATTACACTTGTACCTTGTACACAGTTGATATCATGCTCTTTTGTCTATGGATGTCAACGGTGTGAAATAAAGAGGGAACTTGTAAGTCCATGGAGTTTGTATCCTGTGTTAGAGAAACGCCTGGGCCGCTAGCCTAAGCCATGCTTAATCATGGTGGAAACTTGCAGCATCACCATAGTGAGTCATCTATGAAGCATCCTCAATAAAAAGCTATGCATATGGTAAATAAAAAGATTGCTGAGATGCTCATTGTCTGCTTGCTTTGTCATTTTGGTTATGGGAAATCTCCTGTACAATGTGCAAAGGGTACCCCGTTGGCGGTTCTCAATGATATGCAAATACTTACAATGACAAGAACTTACCTGGACCCAAAGTTGAGTATGCATGAGGAGTGGCCCTCATATTCAAGGGACATGAGATTGCCAACTTATATTTTGTCAAGCATATACTCCATCTTTGTTCACTTTAACCTTAATCATCTCAAGATGCTTATGATTGGGGCAATGAGGGCTCAAAGCTAGTAAGCACCATAATCTTTTGGAAGCTATTTATGACTTGTAATCGCTGCTACCCTCTAAGAAGGGACCTTCCTCCTAGTTACCAGTTGAGTCAGTAAACCTACTTCCTCTCTTCCTCCAGCAAGCTTTTGAGTTGTTGTGTTTCAAGCATTCATATGGTGATTTATTCAATCATGTTCTCTATCTTCCTTGTTTGCACAAAACTCTTACCTATTGAGTATTACTTTGAAAGCCTTCACTTGTGAAAAACCTTTTTGAGCAAAGAGTGTTCCTGTTTTGAAACTTCTACAAAAAGCTTTTGTGAAACTGTTTGCCTGGTGTTCTCTGACCAAGAACAAGTTTGCCAAATCCAACTATGATTTATCTTTATGCATCTCTATTGTAACTGTTGTACTTGGTTGCAAGCTAAGTTATATAATGGTGAGTTGCTCTCTTCTATGAGTTGTGCAATGGTAAGTGTGATGCTTCTTGTTCGTATTCTTTTATCGACACTTCACTCCATAAACCTGTGGACATGTTTACTGAGCTCAATATTCCCTTGGGGACAAGCGAAGTCTAAGCTTGGGGGAGTTGATACGCCCAATTTGCATCACCATTCTATATAATAATTTACCACTATTCATTGATCTTATTATGAGGTATTACTTATGGCTTTTCATCTGTTTATGCATGTTGGATGATTCTTGGAGGATGGACTGCCGGAGTCTGGATTCTGATGGAAAAGAAGGCGTTTCGGTGCAATTTCACAAAGATTAGAAAAATACCAGAAAAATATGGAAACATACTATTTTACCAGAAGACGAAGGAAGCCAGAAGGAGGGACGGAGATGGGCCTCAGGGGGCCCACACCCCTAGGCGTAGGCCCACATGACCCCGTGCCTAGGGCAGGTGTGGCCCACATTCCCGGCCTCCGACTCCGCCCCTTCGCCTATATCTTCCCTTTGGAACCCTAATACCAGAGGAGCGACCACAAATAGATTTCCGCTGCCTCTGGGGGCGGAAAACACCGAGAGAGAAAGATCTCTCCGGCAGACAGATTTCTGCCGGGGGAATTCCTTCCCAGAGAGGGGAGACCGTCGCCATCAACATCGTCATCAAGCTAGGCTTCATCGGGATCATCATCATCATCCACACCATCATCTCCATCAGCACCATCACCACCACTCTGTCCCGCTGTAACAATTGTGTTGGATATTGCTTTAGTTCATTAGGGGAAACCTTCCCGGTGTTGATTACTATTGTAGTTGATGATTGTGAGTGGAACCATTGGATTATTGTTTATGTTCACATTGTTATCCATTATCATATCATCTTTGATCTTGATCCATATGATGTCTTGTGAGTAGCTCGTTTAGTTCTTGAGGATATGAGAGAAGTCATGTTGTTAGTAGTGAATCTATGATGAGTTATTATCCAATGGTTTATTATTTAAGTTGTGGTGCTATTTTTCTAGTGGTGTCATGTGGACGTCGACTACATGACACTTCACCATTTATAGGCCTAGGGGAATGCATTGTGTATTTGGCTACTAATCGTGGGGTTGCCGGAGTGACAGAAACCTGAACCCCCGTTAGGACACCTTTGCACAAGGGAGCGTAGGATCTCAGAGTTTAAGGCTGTAGTTAGATTTATATCTTAATTACTTTTCTGTAGTTACGGATGTTGGGTTTAATCACAAGTATGTATTAGTCCTAGGAAGGGCGATATGTTAGCATAGGTTCACCCACACAACACTTACAAACACCAGCGAAGAGTACTCAGCTATTTGAAGCAAAAGCACTTGACAGAATTCCCATGTGTCCTCGAGAACGTTTGGTCCTTATAAGTATTTCCACCGTCTTGTCCTTTGCTAAGAAAGGATTGGGCCACTTGCTCTGTTTGTTCGTTACTTCTGTTACTAGCTCTTTGTTTTGTTGTCTTGTCGGAAAACCACTAAAATCTGTTTGCTAAGTATTCATAGGGATTTCCTGATCCATATCACTGTTCAGCACCTTCTGCTCCTCGTTGGGATCGACACTCCTATTTAACGAAAGTACTACGATACACCCCCTATACTTGTGGGTCATCAGTGGTGTACTACGACAAGCAGCCAGAAATCTACAAGACATGGAAGGAGCGTATCCAACAAGTGACAAGTTAAAAGTACAACCTCCAAAAGGGGTTTAAGACTTTAGAGGACGCACAGTTATCTACAAGCCATGAACAACAATCTCGCTCCACAGCCACCACCACAGGCCATGGACAACAATGTCCATCTGCAACCTGCAGCTCAACTAGTTCTTCCTGAACAACATGTTGCACCTCAACAAGGTGAAAGTATGATCAAAGACCTCATCATTGTCGACCTGATCATGCGGATTGTGTACTACCACTTGTTCTGATGCGTGTGATCGATCATGTAAGATCTTGAACCCTTAAACCCTCATGAGTAGTTGCTGGTAAGCTCACCATTTTGATGTGCGAGGTAACCATATCGGGCCTTATCCGGGCTCCCAAACGTGCAGTTTTGCATCAACCTAACCCAATCTGGAAAACCAAACAAAGGGGTCACACGTGCTCCCCGGGTCGGGAAACCTACCAATAAAGTCAATCCTGACCCGAGCCCAATATCCCGACATGCAGCTTATGGGAAATTCCGACCCAAGCAACCAAACACGCACATGGGTGCCCCAGGCTTATCCGTGGTGCATGCCTCCTGGATGCGCCACTAATAGATGGGTTATCAGTGGCGCATGGCACAACGGTGCGCCACAGGTATTTATCAGTGGCGCATCATCTGCGCCACACGCCACCGGAGTATCAGACACATGGATAACCGTTTTCCTAATAGTGCAATTTTACTTATAACGTAATTGAACTACAAAAATCACATTCTACACATATAATTCTTCTAACAAGGGGCTTACGGATGGCTTGGATGAGCGTGGCTAGGGGAGAGAAGGGAAGAAAGGAGCGGGCCATTTCCTCCCTCTCCTTTTTTTTGAAAAGCTAAATTACTAGTTCATGGCGTTTGTCAATACGAGACGCGATACTAGTTAGTGGCTAGTGACGTGTTGCAGAGCATGTCAGCAAACTCCACGCTACCGGTATGTTTCTTTCGAGTCCCACGTACCTATGGTGGATCGGTGGCATGACACTATGGTGACGGGTCATACATACCTATAGAGAATTTGGTGGCATGATATATAGTGACGCGCCGCTGATAAGACATCACCTATAAGAACTTTTCTATGTGCCCATTGCACTTTGAATCACACATATTTGTCTCAATGTCATAATTAACTTAGCTGAATGCATATATAATATTTTGTAGAACTACGTAGAAGGTACGTCATGTTGAATCAGACTTAAGCATCAAAATTTCATTTTAAAGCACGGTGCACATCTTGACTGGTTGGCCATAAAAGTCGAGCTCATCTGTAGTTGACATATTTTTTGCGACTCATAATCCAAGTTCTACTATTATCATATTATACGAAAAACAACATGAGTGTGACTAAAAAAGGGCACGCCTCCTACTGCAACAAAAAATACTTCAAATTAATGTAGTAGTGTCTAGGAATCTAGATAAATCCAACTCAGTGGTTTTGGATGAAAGGAATAGATGAAGCCATTACTTTATACATATTGTTTTGCGGCTCATCTTCATTGTAATTTGCTCGCCACTAATGGTGGAATGCTCTGCTCATTTCTAAAGTAGTCTTCAGGATCTACCTCGCTCTTGGCAATCGCCAGCCTCTAAAAGTTACCCTTGTAGTACTTCTCGCCCCACACACCCCAGCGCCCGGCTTGGCGAGCCAAGGCGAAGATCTGCGCCCACACGTCCTTGTGATGGCCTGGCGAACATAGTTAGACGTGGCCTTGCTGAAGCTACCCGTGGATGTCATCCGGTTCAGGATGTCCTCCACGGTGGCGGTGCTACCTAGGTAGATGCAGGGCACAGACGGGTTCCAATCGGGATTTAAGGACTTCAACCTCCTCAACAACGACACCCACCAGCAAATAATATAACATGCATTACTAACTACTCCCTCCGTTTCAAAATATAAGATGTTTTAGGTTTATGAAAAAGATGAATCTAGACTTGTTTTAGTATGTAGGTTCACTCAACTTTAGAATGAATCTACACACAAAAAGAAGTCTAGACTCATTTTCTTCACAAATCTAAAACATCTTATATTTTGAAACGGAGGGAGTATATAGTAACATACATTCTACTAACATTTGTACAAAGCAATCCTACATATAACCTAATTGAACTACACAAATCACATTCTACACATATAATTCTACTAATAAGGGGCTCACCGATGGCTTGGATGAGCTCCGATGGCGACAACAACACGGACGACAAACCGAGGTAAGCATGGCAGCAGCGGTGGCGGTTCAAGGACGAGGAGAGGGAGGGGCAGTTGCGGATCGAGGGGGTGTGGGACGGTTGCGGACCGAGAGGAGAGGGGTGGGGAGGCAATTGGAGACTGGAGTGGTGCTAGATGTGCGGGGCTAAGGAGAGAAGAGAAGAAGGGGCGCGGGCCATTTCCTCACTCTCCTCTTTTTTTAAAGCTAAATTACTAGTTCGGGACGTTTCTTTAATACCAGACACGATACTAGTTAGACACTAGTGACGTGTTGCAGGAGCATCGCAGCAAACTCCACGCTAATAGTATGTTTTGTCTGAGTCCCAGATACGTATGGCGGATCAGTGGCATGACACTATAGTGGCGAGTCCCACATACCTATAGCGGATCGGTACCATGATACATAGTGACGTTGATAAGACATCACCTATCAGTCTTTTCTATGTACACATTGCACTTTAAATCACACATATTTGTCGCAATGTCCTAGTTAACTTAGTTGAATACATATATACTATTGTGTATGAACTACATAGAAGGTATGACATAGACTTGAGCATCAAAATTCCATTTTAAAACACAGTGCATGTCTTGACTGGTTGGCCATAAAAGTCGAGCTCATGTGTAGTTAACATTTTTCCGCGACGACTCATAATCCAAGTTCCACTTTTATCATATTATTACGGAAGAACAACATCAAGGTGACTCATAATCCAAGTTCCACTATTATCATATTATTACAGAAGAACAAGATCAGTGTGACAAAAAGAAAAAAGCACTCCTACTGTAACAAAAATATTTCAAATTAATATAGTAATGCCTAGGAATCTAAGTTTCGGATCAAAGGAATAGATAAATCTATTACTTTATACATATAGTTTTGCTGCTGATCTTCATCGTCACTTGCTCGCTACAAATGGTGGAATGCTCTGCTCGTTTCTGAAATAGTCTTCGGGATCTACCTCGCCCTTGGCCATCGCTAGCCTCTTGAAGTTATCCTTGTAGTACTTCTCGCCCCACACTTGAGCAGCCTTGTAGCTGGTGAGGTTGCCCACAACGACATTCTGGCCTAGGTCAAGATCCCTATAGTTCACGTATGCCTCCCTCGGGTTTTGGCTTACGTGGGGCTCCATGAAGGCGTACAAGTCTTTTAGCCACTTGGTCTGTGCCGATCCGTCCGTGGCGGCCGGCCAGAAATTCATGTACTGGATGTTGTACAGCACGCCACCACGGTGAGGGAACGGCGTGGCCGACTCCGAGAAGCTGCTGACCTTCCCGCCGTAGGGGTCGGCGATCATCACTCCCCCGTTCGGCTTGGCGAGCCAGGCGAAGATCTGCGCCCACACGTCCTTGGTGATGGCCTGGCGAACGTAGTCGGACGTGGACTTGCTGGAGCTGCTCGCCGATGTCGACCGGTCGAGGATGTCTTCCACGGTGGCCGTGGTGCCCAGGTAGATGTAGGGCACGGACTGGATCCAGGTCATCTCCTTGCAGTGCGTCCGGTTCAGACCGAGCTCCGGGAAGCGGGTTTCCATGAGAGACAGGAGCGCGTCACATGTGCCCAGGTACATGGACTGGAACTTAGCCACCTGTTTCGTGATGACCACATTTATGAACAGATCTTCGGGAAATGCTGGGGCGACTTCCTGCCACTTTGCGAGGATGTCTATGGCGCCCTCGTCGACGGATTTGGGGAGGATGAACATTGTCACCGTCGGCGGCACCGGCACGAGCTTCACCTTCCACGACAACACGACGCCGAAGCTCCCGCCGCCGCCTCCGCGGATGGCCCAGAATACGTCCGCGCCCATGGCCTGCTTATCGAGGAGCCTCCCCTTGGCGTCGACCAGCGTGGCGTCAAGGACGTTGTCGATGGCGGTGCCGTACTTACGCACCAGCATGCCGAACCCGCCGCCGCTGAAATGGCCGCCGACGCCAACCGTCGAGCACAGGCCGGCCGGGAAAGCCAGCAGCTTGCTCGCCTTGGACACCGCGTAGTACAGCTCCCCGAGCGTCGCGCCGGACTCCACCCACGCGGTGGCCGCCTTCGGGTCAACGCTCACGGAGCGAAGGTCGGCCAGGTCCAGGACAGCGAACACCTCGGGCCGCTCGGACCGGTACGAGAGGCCCTCGTAGTCGTGCCCGCCGCTGCGCACGCGGATGCGCACGTCGTTCTGGCGGCCGCAGACGACGGCGGCCTGGACGTGCGAGGCATTCGTCGGCTTGACGATGGCGAACGGCCGCACGGTGCTAGCGGTGAGGAACTTGTGGTTCCAGACGGATGACGTGAGGACCGACGTGAACGAAGGCGAGCTCTGCGTGTACAAGAGCTGCTTCGGCATGGCTGCCGAGAGACATTGGAGGAAGCCGTCGGAGCCGGAGGAAGCTAGGGAAGGGACGGGTGCATAGCAGCACGAGAGGAAGCCGAGGAGCACGGCCGCTAGCGCGAAGCTCCGAGACCAGGCCATGCTTGTTTCGCCTGCTGCTTCGTGCACTGGTCTCTTCTGCTTCACTGCTCAGTGGTCAGTGCTGTTGCAATACTTTGCATGGTACTACTTATCAGTCAACAAGCTCCGGATATCACCAATATTACAAGTCCGACTTCACCATCAGTCCGCAGCTGGCAACCCTGTACAAATCATAGTCATGATCAGCTATCAAGATAGAGGCTGACGTGGCCATGGTTGATTGGCAAGACAAAGTCTAATGTATTGTAGTGGTCAGTGGAGTAGTAGCTAGTCGGTCTCAGGGCAATTAACACTAAAACGTGTTGTATTGAATTTCAGTATTTTTCTATTCATGTGTTCTGGAAATTTCAGCGAATCAGCATATATAGCCTCTGCATATGCATCGACTCAGACAGACACGGATAGAAAACATCACAGGTACACAAATAGATTTTCTATGCATTGGCCTAATTGTTCTGACAAAGAGTACTATACGTATACTACTCTAGGGTTGGAGTGACACGGATAAATGTTTGTTCCTTCAGTATTTTGATTACAACGGCAAAAGGAAAGATGAAATGTGGGTAAGCCACACGATCAATATTTCTCTCTTGCATTTGGTGAGTCCACCTCGGCGAAATTGCAACCGGGAAATTTATCGTTCCATCGGTGTGCAACGGATGCACAATTGCACACGTACGGTGTGTAGCTGAGCGCGCTTAGCACAATTACAATCGATGTGCAACTGATAAGAAAGCAAATTCATCAACTTAAAAATAATATTCGCATGAATAATTCTCAAATCAATAAGATATAAAAATCAAAAAATCTCAGTTGCAACTAGAACAAAATATAATGGACTAGCTCAATTCCAACTCAGTTGTAATTCCAGTTGCAACTAGGAAAACATGAATCATTTGCAAGTCTGATTGCAACTCATAGGAAGCACACAAAAAATATGATTCAGGAAATCTGATGTACTAGCTTAATTTTTTAATCAATACAATATAAATTAAAAAATCCCGGTTGCAAATCCAGTTGCGACTGGAAAATATAAACATGTTGCAAGTATGATTGCAATTTATAGGAGGCATGACATCATAATTCGGAAAAAAATGATGGACTAGCTCTTAATCAATTTGATGTCAATACAAACTCAGTTGCATGTCTGATTGCAACTCATAGAAAGAACGAAAAACATGATTCTAAAAAATGGTATACTAGCTTAATTCTGAAATCAGTATGATATAAAATTCAAGAATATCTCTGTTACAATTCCAGTTGCAACTGGAATAAATATAAACTAGTTGCAAGTCCGATTCCATCTCATGGGAAGCACATAAATCACAATTCAAAAATATATGATGGACTAGCTCTTAATTAATTTGATATCAATTTTGAACTCACTTACAACTGAGAAAATATGAACTGGTTTCAATTCCGATTTTATAGGAAGCACAAAAACACGATTCAAAAAATCTAATGTACTAGCTAAATGAAAAGCTTTAACTAATGATCTCCAAAATGGTCCACACATTGTAGTGGTATTCCTATGAGCATGAATAGTATGAACAACCAATTCTTGAAACAAATTGGTGTTGATTCTAGCCTTAGCTATCATCCAATTGGAAGGGCACATAATCTCTAAAAGAACATTAGAGCAACAAGGCACATTCTACCAAAAAAATTAAATTTTTGAGAAAATGCAAAATATAACTGGAAAAAATACAAGATTTGAAAAATGCATTAATATACAATTGCTAATCTCCATGCCAGACCTAGCAACCTCATAGAGATTTTTGTTCCATTCCGTGTTGCACGATGACAAATATTAAGGGGCCGATGACAAACATGACATAAAGCTCCAAGATCCATCGGCTCTTTCAAAACAAAATAACAAAGAAAAATAACAACATCAAAAATAAAAAAATAAAAGGAAAATCTGATAAATAAAAATGTGTACGAAACAATAAAAAATAATTTTTACCTATATTGAATTCAAAATAATAAGAGAGCAAAGAGATCAAAATACCTCGATGAAAACATATTGCAACTGCACCTGGTTAAAAATATGTGGTCTCTTTGTCCCATTCTCTCTCGCTAAATTGCAACCAGAAAACCCTTGCTCTATCGGTACAATCGCCTCTACCACACCTTAAAAAAATACATATAAGCAACCTCTATGCCCCTTTTATCTCTAAGTTGCAACTAAGTATAGTATGTAAAAACAAGAGGATGACAAAGCGTCTTTATAGGAACAACGTGCAAAAAATGATTGGGAGAAGAAAAGGTCAACTATGGAAAATGTTTCATGCTGAAAAACTAAAAATGCCACATTCACCCACTAATTTTAGACGGCCTATACATGACGGCTGTTTGCTTGCCGCTCAAAACAGGGAGACTGCTCACGTTTGTAGCATGTCCCCTTTAGCCGATCTAAAACAGCAAACGAGAGCAAACAAACTAGACCTGCGCAAAAAGAAAAAAAAGGCCCAGGTAGTCTACTACCCTTTTGTTTGGTAAAAAAAGGCTGATATTAATTCGGCAAAGAAGGTCCACATAAAAACAGATATTACAAACAAGCCCTCCTGCAACTCGATGACAATGGCGACACAGCGTTGTCGGTGGCGCGCCGCCGCCTCTGCTCCCCTTGACGCCTTGGATCAGGAGCATCCCCCTGGCGGGCGGGAAGTCGCCTAGCACCGGCCGCAAAGGGCCTACACCGAACGTCGTCGTCGTCATCGAACCGAAACTCACCATCCTCTTCCACGATTTCTTCGGGAGTCGGAGCCGCCGTCTCACGCCCTCCGGCAAGGGGAAGTCGCCCACGCCAACTCCGAGGACCTGCGAACGCGACGGAGATGGCAGGTCGCCTGCAGAACTCTGTGATGGTGCGCGAACGCTTCGTTGGGAGACCCAAAGAGGAAGGTATGATGAGCACAGCCGCAAGTTTTCTCTCAGTAAAAAACCAAGGTTATCGAACCAGTAGGAGGAAGGAAACGACTCAAAGGTGTTGCTAGCAACTTGGAAATCTGCACAACACAAACTCAAGACTTTGCCCCAACGAACAATGAGGTTGTCAATCTCACCGGTTTGCTGAAAACAAAAGATTAACTATATGGTGTGGAAGGTAATAGTGATTTGCAGAAAGTACACAGTAACAATGGAAGGTGTATCAATGATAAAGATTTGACCGGGGTCCATAGTTCACTAGAGGTGTTCTCCTGAAGATAAACAAACATGGCATATTGGGTAAACAATTACAGTAGGGCAATTGACAGGACTGAGCAAGACATAACAATGCAATACTAGACATTAATGATCCTATGTGATTTGATTGGGCAATACAACAAGATACATAGACCGACATCCAACTGCATCTATGACTAGTAATCCACCTTCAGTATTAAGTTGCAAGCAATGGATAACTACTTTAAGCAAAGTGTGTAAGGTAAACAATCCACTTGTTCCATGAACAAGAGACCGTTGTTTTCTCCCTAGTGGCAACAGCACATCTACAACCTTAGAGATTTCTGTCACTTCCCTTAGATTAAATAGAGGCATGAGCCCACTATCGAGCATAAATACCTCCTCTTAGGGTCATGATACGTCGAAAACGTATCTATAATTTTTTATGTTCTATGCTTGTTTAGTATTTACTTTACTTTGGTTTGTCCACACTTTGAGGTGTTTTTATATGTTTTCTGGTACTAACCTATTAACAAAATGCCACAGTGTCAGTTGCCTGTTTTCTTCTGTTTTTTGGTTCTAGAAAGGCAAAAAATCAATATTCTTGGAATTGGACGGGACAAAAGCCAAAGTCAATATTTTGCCGTGGGGAACACGAAGCCAGAATATGAGATGGAGGAGACTCACCAGGGGGGCACACCCTGGCCGCGCGGGTGGGCCCACCCCGTCCTGGGGGGTGCAGCCTCCCTAGTGGCCCCCTGCCTCGCCTCTTCGCCTATAAGAAGCCCCCGATGCCTAAACCCTAAGGACCCGATCAATATTCCACGAAACCGTCTGTAGCCGCCGCCATCGTCGTCCCTGGATCGGGGGGATATGAAGCTCTTCCTGGCACCTTGCCGAAGGGGATATCACCCCGGAGGCCTTCTTCTTCATCATGCCAGCCTCCAGTATGAAGCATGAGTAGTTCCACCTTGGACTACGGGTCCATGTATTAGCTAGATGGTTGTATCTCCTCCTTTGTGCTTTCATGTCTAGATCTTCTGAGCTCTGTTCATGATTAAGATCTCATCTATTTGTAATCATGCATGTTGTGTTTGCGGGGATCTGATGGATATTGAGATTACTATGTCAGACTGATTAATGGTTTTGTCTTATTGGTTCTATCATGTCTGTGTTGTTTTTGATCTTGCATGCTCTCCGTTGTTATTAGCTATCTTGGCCAAGTAGTTGCTAGTGACTCCAAGAGGGGGTATTTATGCTCGATAGTGGGTTTATGCCTCTACTTAATCAAGGGAAGTGACAGAAATATCTATGGTTGTATATGTGTTGTTTCCACTAGGGAGAAAACAACGGTCTCTTGTTCATGGAATGAGTGGATTGTTTACCTTACACACTTTGCTTAAAGCAGTTGTCTGGTGCTTGCAACTTAATACTAGAGGGGGTTCGGATGATAACCCAGAGGTGGAATTCTAGTTATAGATGCAGTTGGATGGCGGTCTATGTATCTTGTTGTATTGCCCAATCGAATCTCATAGTATCTTTATGTCTAGTATTGCATTGTTATGCCTTGCTCAGTCCTGTCAATTGCCCTGCTGTAATTTGTTTACCCAACATGCCATGTTTGTTTATCTAAGGAGAGCACCTCTAGTGAACTATGGACCCCGGTCCAATCTTTACCATTGATACATCTTCCACTGTTACTATTTACTTGCTGCAAACCATCATCACCTTCCACACCATACAGTTAATCCTTTGTTACAGCAACCGGTGAGATTGACAACCTCATTGTTAGTTGGGGCAAAGTCTTGAGTTTGTGTTGTGCAGGTTTCCACGTTGCTTGCAACACCTTTGAGACGTTTCCTTCCTCCTACTGGTTCGATAACCTCAGTTTCTTACTGAGGGAAAACTTGCTGCTATGCTGCATCAAACCTTCCTCTTGGGGTTTCCCAACGGGGTGTCAACACGCATCAAGACTTTCTGGCGCCATTGTCAGGGAACGAAGAAGAAGAAACTCCCACGTCAACAAAGCACCAGCATCAAGACTTTCTGGTGCCGTTGCCGGGGAGGCTAAGGACGTCTTCACAAGGGGAGTCCTCCTCAACCTTTCTCTTTACTTTGTTTTTAGTTTGCTTAGTTTCTTTTACTTGGTTTTGTTTGCCTCTTTTTATAAAAAACTCAAAAAAATAATTATTTTGGTTTGCTTTCTCTTATCAAAAACACAAAAAAATTAGTTCCTGCTCTAGTTGTTGCTGCTGTTTTTTGCTTCCTCCATCTTTGCCAAAATGAACTCTGCTGAGAACACCAAGTTGTGTGACTTCAGTAGCACAAACAACAATGATTTCCTTAGCACTCCTATTTCTCCACTTGCGCCTGATGCTACCTTTTATGAAATTAAGCCTGCTTTGATGAATCTTGTGATGAGAGAGCAATTTTCTGGTGCTAGTTCTGATGATGCTGCTTCCCATCTCAATAGCTTTGTTGAACTTTGTGCGATGCAAAATTATAAGGATGTAGATGGAGATATTATTAAGCTCAAGTTGTTTCCTTTCTCCTTGAGAGGAAAAGCTAAAGAATGGTTGCTATCCTTGCCTAGAAATAGTATTGATTCTTGGATTAAGTGCAAAGATGCTTTTATTGGAAAGTACTACCCTCCTGCTAAGATTATATCTATGAGAAGTGATATTATGAAATTTAAACAACATGATAATGAACATGTTTCTCAAGCTTGGAAAAGAATGAAATCTTTGGTTAAGAATTGTCCCACTCATGGACTTACTGCTTGGATGATTATCTAGACTTTTTATGCAGGTTTGAACTTCTCTTCAAGAAACCTGTTGGATTCAGCTGCTAGAGGTACCTTTATGACTGTCACCTTGGGTGCTGCAACAAAACTCCTTGATAATATGATGGTTAATTACTCTGAATGGCACACTGAGAGAGCTCCACATGGTAAGAAGGTAAATTCTGTTGAAGAAACCTCTTCTTTGAGTGATAAAATTGATGTTATTATGGTTATGCTTGTTAATGGGAAAGATCTTTTAGATCCAAATAATGTTCCCTTAGCCTCTTTGGTTGCTCAAGAAGAGCAATTTGATGTGAACTTCATTAGAAACAACAATTTCAACAACAATGCCTATAGGAATAATTTTGGTAGTAACAACAATTATAGGCCTTATCCTCCTAATAATGGCAATTCCTATAGAAACTCCTACAACAATGCTAGAAGTGACCCCTCTGAACTTGAAGTCATGCTCAAAGACTTTATTAGTAAACAAACCACTTTCAACAAGACTGTGGAGGAAATGCGTTTAAACATTGAGAAAAATATTTCCTCTTTGTCTGAAGCACGGTCCTCTTTGATTAATAAAATGGCTGCTAAACCTAAAACCATGGAAAGTACCTTTGCTGCTACTCATGCCATACAAGTTACTTTTGATGAAAATGTTAGACTGTTAGCCCAACTTCATGCTAAGTGGGAAAGAGAAGCAGAAATTGAAAGAAACAATAGTGTGTGCACCATCACCAAAATGGATATCACTAAACCACAAGAAGTTCCTATTCCTCCTGCTACAATGCCTAAGCCTATGAGTCTACTACTAGTGATGATAAGTTTCATTTTGATCTTGATGGTTGCAATATTTCTGAAGTGATTTTGTTCCTGCAAAAACTTGCTAGAAGTCCTGATGCTAGTGATATGCATGTTACTTTCACCAAACACATTACAGATGCTCTTGTTAAGATTAAGAAAGAGAAGTTAAAACACAAAGCTTCTATTCCTAGGAAAGTAGAAGATAGTTGGGAACCCATGCATTATTAATATGCAAGTGAATGACTTTGATCTCAAAGCTTCATGTGATCTTGGTTCTAGTGTTTCTATTATGCCTAGGAAGATTTATGAAATGCTTGATTTGCCACCTTTGGAAGATTGTTATTTGGATGTCCCACTTAATGATAATGCTAAGAAGAAACTCATGGGGAGTGTTAATGATTTTCTCATTATGGTTAACAATGCTTATGTTTCTGTTGATTTCTATGTTTTGGATGTTGAATACAATGCTTCTTGTCCTATTACTTTGGGAAGACCTTTTCTTAGAACTGTTGGTGCCATCATTGATATGAAAGAAGGCACCATTAAATATCAATTTCCATTCAAGAAAGGTATTGAACACTTCCCTATGAGGATAGATAAGTTGCTTTTTTCTCCTCCTTTGAAAGCAAGGTTTGATGTTAATGCTTGTTCATTTGAAAATACTTGCTTTCTTGCTTCTTGTGCCTAACTTAAAGGCGTTAAAGAAAAGTACTTGTTAGGAGATAACCCAAGAGTTTCCTTCAGTCTTGGAGTTATTACTTCAGTAATGACCTCTCCTTATCCTTTTTGTTTGCTTTTTGTGCCAAGAATGACCTCTAATGAAAGGGAAGTAAGATTGGGGAGTTGCTGTCCCAAAACAGATTTCTGTCCTCCACCATAAAAAATTCGTGAGGAGTATATGTGAGTCGGATTGAGCTGAAAATTTATGAAGAAATCCTCAGTATGTTAGATAACTTATGTTAGTTCAACACTTTTTTATTTGAGCAACATAAGGTCTTCGAAAAAATCAGTTTCTACCTGATGGTCTGTTTTGACAGATTTCTGCCATTATTTGCATTTGCTTCTTATTGATTCATTTTTTGGGTTCTCTTTGGGAAATTGAGCTTTTTGAAGGAGTTTATACAATAGATTGTGTTTTTAGTGTAAGTTTTGCTGTTATAAAGCTAAACCCAAGGGTCTATTATCTTTTGAATACACTAATGTTGCTAATGAAGATTGTGTGAAGTTTTGTATGAAGGATAAATTTCAGGTGTAGAGAGAGAATGATGTAATGAGATGAAGAATGGACAAAAGCTCAAGCTTGGGGATGCCACCCCAGTGTCACCCCAAGAAATATCCAAGAGGTACGAGCGTCAAAGCTTGGGGATGCCCAATGCATCCCCTTCTTCATCAATAAAAAGCTCAGGTCTTTCTAGACACTTCGTTTTTATTGTTTCATGCACTATTGTGTTGTTCTTGGAGCGTATTAGTTTTCGTTTGCTTTGCTTAGTTTATTTAGTTTTCTTGAATAAAGTAGTTTGGACCCCCGTTCTTGCCGTGTTGTTTCAAATAAGTCGATTGGTGTTGGAAAGGAGTAGAAAGTTCTTGCTTGAAAGTGCAAGAGGAGCTTGCATTGACTCTGACTTAGACTTTAGCATGTCATGCTAGGTGTTGTTTTGACCTTATGCTTAGTGATTATTTGATGTAGCATGAATTGTTCCAAACAATTGGGATTTCTTAGTGTGCCTTGAAGGAATCATGCGTTGTTTTAGCATGCAAAAGCATAGTATTGTGGTATTCTCCTTTGATGCTTTGTTTGGGTTGACTTGGCACATGCTCACACCATGTTATGACTATGAACAAGTCACCATTGCCTCTATGACCATTTAGTCCTTGACTTGTAGTACCACTCTATGCTTTGATTAG
This sequence comes from Avena sativa, assembly GCA_916181665.1. Taxonomy (NCBI): domain Eukaryota; kingdom Viridiplantae; phylum Streptophyta; class Magnoliopsida; order Poales; family Poaceae; genus Avena; species Avena sativa. Next base: position 383,946,346 of record OV702297.1, on the reverse strand, counting down.
TAATGTTTTGTTTCTCTGCATGATTATGTCCATTATTGCTCTCTTAGTTGGTTGCTCCTAGTCTTTTGCTAGCCTCCACTTGTATGAGTAATCTCTACTCATGCTCCCAACTCCCAAGAAACCAAGTTATTCCAAAGTGTCCACTATAAATTCCTATGCATGGTGTGTTACACCATTCCAAGTATATTCTTGTTTTCATCTATCTTCTAATTAAAAGGTATTTTGTTATGTGAAAAATTAGTGATTAAAGCTCTCACGAACTTGATGGCACACTTTATATTCCTTGCCCCTAATAAACTTGAACCATTGTGTCGTCTATGTTGTATATGCTTGCACTTATACATTGGAATTAGCAGAACCATGTTTTCATGGGTAACGTTTTCAACATTGCACTTGTACTTGGTACTCAGTTGATATCATGCTCTTTTGTCTATGGATGTCGCCGGTGTGAAATAAAAAGGGAGCTTGTTAGAGAAACACCTGGGCCGCTAGCCTAAGCCATGCCTAATCATGGTGGAAACTTGCAGCATCATCATAATGAGCAATCTGTGAAGCATCCTGAATAAAAACCTATGCAAATAGCAATAAAAAAAATATCGTTGAGATGCTCATTGTCTGCTTGCCTTGTCATTTTGGTTATGGGAAAGCTCCTGTACCATGTGCAAGGGGTACCCCGTTGACGGTTCTCTATGATACTGTAACATCCCTAAAATCATAATTTCAAATTTTGCATATCATCCATGCATTCATAATCATCTTAGGATCATTTTCAAAGTCATTACAAAAACAGAAGCATTTGAATGCCAATTATTTTATGTAAGCAAGGCATTGACCCAAAGCTACTCTCTAGTAAAGAGATTATTTGTTTTAAACCAAAGATGTTTGATCCTAAGTTTGTTTGTTAATTTCCAAAGCTTGGACAAAGATTTCAAAACAAAGAAACAAATTTAAAACCATTTTTATGTCTTTAGTAAGCAATTAGTAAAAACATTGTTTATTTTAAAATTCCAAAGTGCCAAATTATTTTAAAGTGTACAACATTGTTCTGCAACCAAATGTGTACAAGTTTCACTTTATAAAAAAATCCAGAAGTGGTTTGAATTCAAACTTATTTGAAACTCATTTGAAGATGTTTCCTAAAAATTGAAATAGAAATAGAAAAAGGATAAAGAAAGCAGAAAAGGCCGGCGCTGCCAATTTGGCCCAACACAGAACCCAGCCCACTAAGCCCACCCGGGCCAGTTCCCCCTCTACCCTCTCTCACCCATGTCGAACCAACCCACCAGGCACTGACCAGTGGCCCCAATGCCACGTCGTCGTCGTCCTCCCCAAAATTCCGCGCGATGAACATGTCGCCGACGTTACCTTGCGGATTAAATCGAATCAATTCCCTTGATTCTGGCAGTAATTCGCCTAGCCTTCACCTGCTACTTAAGCCCCACACAGTCACGACCATTTCCCCTCAAAACCCACTCAGTAATCGCCACCAGGCTGCTCGGTTTTATCCTTGCACCGCCGCTGTCCCGACGCTCTCCGGCGACGCATTCCGGTGAGTACAGCGCCCCCTTCACCTCTGGTCCATGCGAGTGTGTACACCTAGTTCCTGCGCATCATCTCATGCTGTCCGTTTGCTCTGTAATGCATCAGGGCGTCACCTCCGTCCACCTCTGCAAACCACAGTGCCGCCGCTCAACTCCGACGAGAAATACTGGTAATCTTCAAGCGCCCCTTGCTTCCCCCTTTGACCCTGTCGTGTTCGCCACAACCTTGCGCACCTCATGATACGATTGGTTTGTGCTAGGGCGATCCAGAGCATCACCCTTGTCTCCGACACCGTGCACCCAACGTCTGCAAGCTTTCCGGTGAGCTCCTCCGGCCAACATAACACGCCCCCGTCCACACCAGCGAGTCGTTGAGCTTCAGCGCGACCTCGTGAGTCTGGTAAACACCTCTGCCAACCCCAGCCCCCTCCGTAGCTGCCAGAACATCGCTGACAGTGTGCCGCCGCCGCGCCGCCGTTGCTAGCGCCACCCATCCTTGGACGCATGCTTAGCAACCGTTGGATCTAGATCCAGCGCATAGGAATAGATCACTTAGCGAAGGGGTATGGTTAGATCTAGCCCGTGCATTTTCATTTAGATCATGCGGCCGACATAGCGTGATCCACGCGAACCGGTACGCACCAATCAGGTCATGACGCGTGGCCTGTGTTAGATTTAAAAACATAATTTCGATCTATTAGATTTTCAAACTTTCAAAATTCATAACTTTTGATCCACACGTTCAAATTTTGCAAATTTTATACCATTGGAATCAAGAGAAATAATTCTATCCATTTATGCAATGTGTTTAATGTTTTGCTTCTGTAAAATTGATTATTTTTGCAGAGACATTTATAGGCTTATTTTGAGTATAGAAATTATTTGAAAAATGATTAAAAGACTAAATAAAGTTTATTTAGAATATTTTTTTCTTGTTTATGATTCAGTACTGTATACTTGTCTTGTTTGGTGTAGAAAATCATCACATGGCATTTGCATGTATTCATATATTTTTGCTTGTATATTTTTGATATGTGAATTTGGTGCTATCATTTTATGTGTAGATTTTGGTGCTAATAGTGATTGTGGTTGTGAAGACTGTTGCTACTCCCCCAACTACCAAGGCAAGTGGTGCTTCATATTTATGTCCCAATATTTTGCCTATGCATTAGAAATATTTTGTATAGGGCTTGCATGAATATTTTGCTAAGTAGCAATATGCTATGCTTGGGAAATCCTAGTAGCTGTAGAATTGTCAGAATTTCCTCTAAGTTAAGATACTTGCTATTGACATGCTTAGCCTAGCTAGTAGCAACCAAGGGTGGATTATATATTCATGCTACGATAAATATTTCTAAGTCTTGACTTATGTTCTTCTTAATAAAACAACTAAGTGAATGAAACACCTGGGTGGAATGGAAAGAATGGTTTATGTTGAGTGGTACACAAGGCCCATTTCTATGGTTTACCTTGTGTATCTCACTTGTGAAAAGCCACCCAGGAACAAAGGGATTTGAGATGCCAAATGTTAAGAAGCTTCTAGTGCAGCCACATGGCATTATGGGCTCTGCCTGGATCATATAGGTTGCAATAACTTAGCCATTTGGACAGTTGGTGGTAGTGGGATGATAGGTTGGAACGCGTCCATTTGGTCTAAGGGAAGGCTTCTAAAGGGTCATGTCTTGGTGAAAATCAAGTCTTGTGGGGAAAGTGCACAACCTCTGCAGATGGAAGAATCTAGGTACTTAGCCATGTCCCTGGTATTGGACAATTTGAGCATGAAGACATGAAAGCTATCAAGAATCTCATCATCCCAATTTTCTAAGTTAAAACTTGTGGTTAAACAAGGGTGAAGGTTCACCAATTTCTATTGGTGGTTCCTTGGGAAAGTTTTGTCAAAGAAAAACTTAGTGTTTTCAACTGATAGGTAAAACCTATTTTGAGCAAAGAAAGCCTAAGGTACACTTAGCCAAATTCATGTAGTAACTAGATGTTAATATTCTACCAAGGTATCACTTGCCAATACTATTCCAATGTATTGACCCACTGTGGCTGTAACTTGTGATGTTGCAGGTAACTCTGATGATGAATAGGGGTTATGAGTCTACACTCAACATGCTTGCCTATGGCACATGAAGATGAAGACTTCTATTTTATATTGTTAAGTCAAACTCTTGTACTAGCCTATGGCTATGGAGTTGTAAAAGACTATGTTATCTCTGGAATGACGTTGTAATAATGACCTTTGTTTCTATGTACTTCATCTTAAACTGTGGATGCTAGCAAATGATCCAGGGACTAGCATTGTAATCACATGGATCCTTACCTTTATAAGGGTGGGATCTTACAGATGGTATCAGAGCACTGTGTTGCCTGTAGGATTATGACCCTAGGATTGGATTAGAAACCACTAAGGATTTTTTTTCAACAATTTCCACACTTGGCTTTTTCTTCTCGTAAACTTTTCTAATCTTCTTTCTCATCTCTATTTGTAGATGAACTCCATCAACGAAGCCGTAAGGAAGGGACCACTCATGACCATGGCCTTGGAGTGTGAGATAGAATTCCCCAAAGCCCTCAAGAACCTCATGGTTGCCATGGGAATACATGGTGCAGCTGTGTACAAAGGATTTCCCGTGATGGATGACGGGGTAGAATACTGGTGGGTGCAACTTCACTTGTACAAAAACAAGGAAGACAACCACAAGGAATCAGGATTCTGCATGGCCACCAACTCAGTAATGCACACCACATTCTTTGACTCTGCAAGAAATGCAGCTTGGAAGGCCATCAAGGAGCTTGGTGATAGACTCAAATGCAGAATGCTTAACACCCAGAATGACCTTCGGGAAGAAAAGAAGCATACCCAAGAGTTAGAGACTACCAACCAACAACTAAGGGGAGACATCATAGACTTAATTTGGGAGTCTTGTGAACAGGATAGACAGATGGCTACTAAGGATGCTTTGATAGCTATTTTGTCTAGTGAGTGAGAGTTGTAACGTACTTCGTTAGTTGGACCACCACACTTATCGCTTTTATTTCCAAAAAAATTCTAAGTCATGTTGAACCTTTGATGCTTGTGTATGCCATGACTTGTGTGTTTGCTATAAAGATATGCTTGTGATATATTTGTCTTGTGATTTTTTTCTCTATTGAATGTTGAATTCTAACTTTTTTCTATCTTATAAATAGATGCCTGGTGTTATTATCAGCATGGCCGAAGATTTCAAGGGAACTCGTTTTGGCAATCGTCTTATTGAGCTCACTAGCATACTCAATCTTTCGCTCCCTAGCATCATGATGCTTCCCCTTACCAAGTTTGAGAGGAAGGACCTTTGGGGCTTCAAGATTACTCAGCCAGGACGCCAGACTGAGCCAGCCATGGAGGCTATCACTTTCAAGCTAATGCATGATGACAAGGAGAGAGGCTTAGAGGTAGTCATGCAGGATTTACTTGGGCGTCTGGTAGGGAGGCACTCCAGAGATCTTAGAGGTACTCACTTTCACGCCTTGGGAAGATGCGACGAGGAGGGTGAGGCTATTGAGTTCGAGGATGCTGCTAGAGAGACGGCAGAGCCGATTCGTCTGTACCTTCAGGACCTAGAGGTTCTTATTAGGCACCTAGATACTTATAGGACCAACGTCATGCTTAGCAATGACGAGCTCCAGGTGCAGCTTCGTGAGAAGTACAAGCTCTTCGCGGAGCAAGACGAGATATTCAAGGAAATGGAGGCCAAGTTTGAGAGCCAGGACAGGAAATTCAAGAGCCGGGAAAAGAGAGTCCAAGACAGGAACAAGAGGATTCGAGAGATGAATGCAGAACTAGAGGCCAAGGACTTCGAGCTCGAGCATCAGCAGGGCGTGATTGAGAGACTTCGTTCACAGAAGAGGGCTCTTAAGGCCAAGATAGAGGCCTTGACTACCAATGTCGAGGAATACAAGACCGCTATGGAGAATGCAGGTCTTACACTTGTTGATGAGGAGGTTGATGCAGAGTAGTAGTGATGACTACTCATTTATCTTCTGTTTACCATGCTTATGATATTGAGTCGCAATGACCATCCAACATGTGGATGGCTTGCTATGGTGTGTTTGCTTTTCAAACTGATGTTTATGTCGTTGAACTTTATGTTATTTTTTATGCTTCTTTTGGTGATTGTCTATGTGATGTATTGTGCATGTTAAGCATATATGGGTATCTCATTCTTATCTTTATGAAAACCACAGATGCCTCCTCGACGTGCCAACCCCAACCCAAACAACAACAATGTCACCCCCGAGATGCAGCAGCTAATGACCGCACAGGCATAGCTGATGCAGATGATGACCACTTTTATGCAGAATCAGAATAAGAACAACAATAATAACAACAACAACAACAATCAAAACAATCCACCAGGATTTGACATGCTCACCAGATTCCTAAGACTGAGGCCTGCAAAGTTCTCGGGAACTACTGATCCCATGGTGGCCAATGATTGGCTACGTTTGGTGAACAAGGATTTGGTAACTGTCGGCTGCACCGACGAAGAGAAAGTCAGGTTTGCAACACACCTTTTGGAAGGACCAACAGCTACTTGGTGGGATAACTTCTAGATCACCACTCCCATTGAGGATGTGACATGGGCTATCTTTGAAGATGGTTTCCGTACAACTCACATCTCATCCGGAGTGATGAGTTTGAAGAAGGAGTTCCATAACCTGAAGCAGCGCCACCACAGCGTGGCTGAATATATTGAGGAGTTCAACAATCTGGCGCGTTATGCACCGGATGAAGTTGATACCGATGCCAAGAGGAAAGAGAAGTTCCTCGAAGGACTGAATGATGAACTGAATCTGCAGTTATCTGTGGCCTATGTCCCCACCTACCAATCCCTTTGTGACAAGGCTACCATCTTGGAGAACAAGATGAAACAGGTTGAAAGCAGAAAGAGGAAGCACAGCTCTGACAAGCATAGCTCAGGATCATCTCACAAGCGTTCCCATTATGATGATAGTGGGAGTTCTAGATCCCACAAACATGGAAAGTACAACAACCACCACAACTACAACCGCCATCATGACAACAAGCATCATCGTAGTCATGATAACGACAAGTACACGAACTACAAGGGTGGATACAAGAGCCACCACAATGGAAATGGAAGTGGTAGTGGAAGCCAGCCTGTCAAGAAGGATCTCAGTCAGGTTGAATGCTTCAAGTGCAAAAAGATGGGGCATTATGCAAATGAGTGCCCGGAAAATAAGGTTGAAGGTGCCAACAAGCCCAACCCTTTCCAAAAGGGACAGGTGAACCACATCAATGTGGAAGAGATCTATGAGGAACCTGATGTTGTGGCTGGTAAGTTCAAACTCAATTCTGTTCCAGCACTTGTTCTTTTTGATATTGGCGCATCGCATTCATTCATATCAAGAGTGTTTGTTGAAATAAATGAACTTCTAGTTGAAACTATTGGGTGTCCTATAAAAGTAAGCTCTCCTGGTGGAGAAATGATAGTGAACTCAGGATGTCATGACCTAGTCATAGAGTTTGGGAAGTATAAGTTTCCCGTTAATTTGATGATCTTAAACTACCAAGGATTGGATGTCATTTTGGGAATGGACTGGATGACTAAGTACAAGGGAGTGCTAGATTGTGCCAATCATACTGTCACACTCACAACCCCAGAAAATAAAAGGATTAGATTCCAAACTAACTTTGAATCAAAAGGGATTAAGATAAATTCTCTTAAGGGGGTTAGCATAGACAGTGTGCCAATTGTGAGAGAATATCCGTATGTGTTTCCGAAAGAATTGCCGGGAATGCCACCAGATAGATATGTGGAATTTCTGATTGACTTGCTGCCAGGATCAGGACCAATAGCAAAGAGACCTTACAAGATGTCAGTTGATGAGTTGAAAGAACTCAAGAAACAACTTGGAGAACAGTTGCAGAAAGGATTTATTCAACCGAGTTCTTCATCTTGGGGAGCACCAGTCTTGTTTGTGGAAAAGAAAGATAGAAGTCAAAGGTTATGCATAGATTATCGTTCACTCAATGAGGTAACTATCAAGAACAAATATCCTTTGCCCAGAATCAATGACTTGTTTGATCAGTTAGAAGGAGCCTGTGTATTCTCAAAGATTGATCTCCGGTCAGGTTATTTTCAGCTTAAGATAAGGGAGCAAGACATACCTAAGACAACTTTCACCACTAGGTATGGATTGTATGAGTATACAGTGATGCCATTTGGTTTGACCAATGCACCAGCTTACTTCATGAATATGATGAACAAGGTGTTCACGGAGTTCCTTGACAAGTTTGTTGTCGTTTTCATCGATGACATATTGATCTACTCCAAGAGCAAAGAGGAGCATGAAGGACATTTGCGTTTGATACTTGAGAATCTTAGAGAGCATAAGCTGTATGCCAAATTCAGCAAGTGTGAATTCTGGTTAAATGAAGTTGGATTTCTTGGACACGTTGTGTCAGGAGATGGTGTAGCAGTTGATCCCGCAAAAGTGTCAGCAGTAACTGAATGGGAATCTCCTAAGTCAGCGAAGGAAGTTCGTAGTTTCCTTGGCTTGGCAGGATACTACAGAAGATTCATTGAGAATTTATCCAAGGTAGCTAAGCCAATGACGGAGTTACTAAAGGAAGACAAGAAATTTGCTTGGTCTGAAGGATGTGAACTCAGTTTCCAAGAATTGAAAAAGAGACTAGTGACAGCACCAGTCCTATGTCTGCCAGATTTGGAGAAAGATTTCCAGGTGTATTGTGATGCATCTCATCATGGACTAGGTGCAGTTCTGATGCAAGAAGGGAAAGTTGTGTCTTATGCCTCGATACAACTCAAAACTCATGAGGTAAATTATCCTACTCATGATTTAGAGTTAGCCTCTGTTGTCCATGCACTCAAAACATGGAGACATTATCTTTTGGGAAAGTGATGTGAAGTGTTCACAGATCATAAAAGTTTGAAATATATCTTCACTCAGAAAGAAATCAACATGAGACAAAGAACATGGCTAGAACTCATCAAGGACTATGACTTGAGTTTGCAATACCACCCCGGTAAAGCAAATGTTGTAGCGGATGCACTAAGCCGTAAGGTATTTGTGAATGGCCTTACTAAGGGAGAGTTTCCAGATGATCTGTGTGCCCAATTTAGAGACCTCAGATTGGAGATTGTACCTGAAGGACATCTCATGTCATTGGATGTTCAACCCACCTTGTTGGACAAGATCAAGGAAGCCCAAAAGATGGACAAGGAAATCGAAGAGATTAAGGAAAAGATTGGCAAAGGAAAAGCCAAAGGATTACATGAAGACGAACAAGGTACTTTATGGTATGGAAAACGTATCTGCGTTCCGCGGGACCCGGAGCTTCGGAAACTGATTCTACAAGAAGCACACAACTCACCATATTCCATTCATCCGGGTAACACCAAAATGTACATGGATATGAAGGAAAGATTTTGGTGGAATAACCTCAAGAAATACATCGCCAAACATATTGCTTTGTGTGATGTATGTAGTAGGGTAAAAGCGGAACATCAGAAACCAGCAGGATTGCTACAACCACTACCTATTCCTGATTGGAAGTGGGACAAGATTGGCATGGATTTCATCACCGGATTGCCAAGGACCAGGTCTGGATATGATTCTATTTGGGTAGTAGTGGATCGCCTCACTAAAGTGGCTCATTTCATACCCGTGAAGACAACATATACAAGTGCTAAATTGGCCAAGATCTATATGAATAGGATTGTATGTCTGCATGGAGTACCCAAGAGTATTGTGTCCGATAGGGGAACCCAATTCACTTCTCATTTTTGGAGGCAACTACATGAATCTTTGGGAACGATATTGGAATTCAGTATTGCTTTTCATCCTTAGACTGATGGACAGACAGAAAGGACCAACCAGATTTTAGAAGATATGTTGAGGGCATGTGCCCTGGACTATGGAGCTAGTTGGGATGAAAGTCTGCCTTACGCAGAATTCTCTTACAATAACAGCTATCAAGCCAGTATTGAGATGGAACCATTTGAGTTTCTCTATGGGAGAAAGTGTACTACCCCATTACTATGGAATGGTGTGGGAGAAAGAAATTTGTTCGGACCAGAACTAATCAAAGAGGCTGAAGAGAAAGTCAAGCTAGTAAAGGACAGATTGAAGATAGCACAGTCCCGACAGAAGAGCTACGCAGATCCTAAGCATAGAGAAGTCACCTATGAAGTGGGTGATAGAGCTTATCTTAGAGTGTCACCACTTCGTGGAGTGAAGAGATTTGGAGTCAAAGGAAAATTGGCCCCAAGATATGTTGGACCATTCAAGATTCTGAGTCGTAAAGGAGAAGTAGCTTCTGAGATTGAGTTGCCAGAGTCATTGTCTACCGTTCACAATGTGTTTCATGTGAGTCAGCTAAAGAAATGTCATCCAGAGATGGAAGAGACTTGTTTGAAGGATACTATACCTTTGGAGGAGGTCCAATTGGAAAGTGATCTTACTTATGAGGAAAAACCTATCAAGATTCTTGAGACTGCAGAAAGAATTACTCGGACAAAGACTATCAAATTCTTCAAAGTCCAGTGGAACCATCATTCCGAAGAAGAAGCAACATGGGATAGAGAAGATGACCTTCGAAAAGACCACCCTCACCTAATTGCTAGCCAATCCGAATCTCGAGGGCGAGATTCACCTTAAGGGGGTTAGATTTGTAACATCCCTAAAATCATGATTTCAAAGTTTGCATATGATCCATGCATTCATAATCATTTTAGGATCATTTTCAAAGTCATTACAAAAACAGAAGCATTTGAATGCCTATTATTTTATGTAAGCAAGGCATTGACCCAAAGCTACTCTCTAGTAAAGAGATTATTTGTTTTAAACCAAAGATGTTTGATCCTAAGTTTGTTTGTTAATTTCCAAAGCTTGGACAAAGATTTCAAAACAACGAAACAAATTTAAAACCATTTTTATGTCTTTAGTAAGCAATTGGTAAAAACATTGTTTATTTTAAAATTCCAAAGTGCCAAATTATTTTAAAGTGTACAACATTGTTCTGCAACCAAATGTGTACAAGTTTCACTTTATAAAAAAAATCCAGAAGTGGTTTGAATTCAAACTTATTTGAAACTCATTTGAAAATGTTTCCTGAAAATCAAATTAGAAATAGAAAAAGGATAAAGAAAGCAGAAAAGGCCGGCGCTACCAATTTGGCCCAGCATAGAACCCAGCCCACCCGGGCCAGTTCCCCCTCTACCCTCTCTGACCTGCGTCGAACCAACTCACCAGACACTGACCAGTGGCCCCAATGCCACGTAGTCGTCGTCCTCCCCAAAATTCCGCGCGATGAACACGTCATCACCGCCATTACCTCGCGGATTAAATCGAATCAATTCCCTTGATTCCGGCAGTAATTCGCCCAACCTTCACCTGCTACTTAAGCCCCACACCGTCGCGACCATTTCACCTCAAACCCCACCCAGTAATCGCCACCAGGCTGCTCGGTTTTCTCCTCGCACCGCCGCTGTCCCGACGCTCTCCGGCGACGCATTCCGGTGAGTATAGCTCCCCACTTCACCTCTGGTCCATGCGAGTGTGTACACCTAGTTCCTGCGCATCATCTCATCCCGTCCGTTTGCTCTGTAATGCACCAGGGCGTCACCTCCGTCCACCTCTGCAAACCATAGTGCCGCCGCCCAACTCCGACGAGAAATACTAGTAATCTTCGAGCGCCCCTTGCTTCCCCTTTGACCCTGTTGTGTTCGCCACAACCTTGCGCACCTCCTGATACGATTGGTTTGTGCTAGGGAGATCCAGAGCATCACCGTTGTCTCCGACACCATGCACCCGATGTCTGCAAGCTTTTCGGTGACCTCCTCCGGCCAACACAGCACGCCCCCGTCCACACCAGCGAGTCGTTGAGCTTCAGCGTGACCTCGCGAGTCTGGTAAACACCTCTGCCAACCCCAGCCCCCTCCGTAGCCGCTGGAACACCGCTGACAGTGCGTCGCCGCCGCACCGCCGTCGCTAGCGCCACCCATCCTTGGTCGCATGCTTAACAACCGTTAGATCTAGATCCAGCGCATATGAATAGATCACTTAGAGAAGGGGTACAGTTAGATCTGGCCCGTGCATTTTCATTTAGATCGTGCGGCCCACGTAGCGCGATCCACGCGAACCGGTACGCACCAATCAGGTCATGATGCGTGGCCTGTGTTAGATTTAAAAACATAATTTAGATCTATTAGATTTTCAAACTTGCAAAATTCATAACTTTTGATCAACACGTTCAAATTTTGCAAATTTTATATCATTGGAATCAGGAGAAAGAATTATATCCATTTATGCAATGTGTTTAATGTTTTGCTTCTGTAAAATTGATTATTTTTGCAGAGACATTTATAGGCTTATTTTGAGTATAGAAATTATTTGAAAAATGATTAAAAGACTAAATAAAGTTTATTTAGAATATTTTTGTCTTGTTTATGATTCAGTACTGTATACTTGTCTTGTTTGGTGTAGAAAATCATCACATGGAATTTGCATGTATTCATATATTTTTGCTTGTATATTTTTGATATGTGAATTTGGTGCTATCATTTTATGTGTAGATTTTGGTGCTAATAGTGATTGTGGTTGTGAATATTGTTGCTACTCCCCCAAATACCAAGGCAAGTGGTGCTTCATATTTATGTCCCAATATTTTGCCTATGCATTAGAAATATTTTGTATAGGGCTTGCATGAATATTTTGCTAAGTAGCAATATGCTACGCTTGGGAAATCCTAGTAGCTGTAGAATTGTCAGAATTTCCTCTAAGTTAAGATACTTGCTATTGCCATGCTTAGCCTAGCTAGTAGCAACCAAGGGTGTATTATATATTCATGCTATGAGAAATATTTCTAAATCTTGACTTATGTTTTTCTTAATAAAACAACTAAGTGAATGAAACACCTGGGTGGAATGGAAAGAATGGTTTATGTTGAGTGGTTACACAATGCCCATTTATATGGTTTACCTTGTGTATCTCACTTGTGGAAAGCCACCCAGGAACAAAGGGATTTGAGATGCCAAATGTTAAGAAGCTTCTAGTGCAGCCACATGGCATTATGGGCTCTGCCTGGATCATATAGGTTGCAATAACTTAGCCATTTGGACAGTTGGTGGTAGTGGGATGATAGGTTGGAACACGTCCATTTGGTCTAAGGGAAGGCTTCTGAAGGGTCCTGTCTTGGTGAAAATCAAGTCTTGTGGGGAAAGTGCACATCCTCTGCAGATGGAAGAATCTAAGTACTTAGCCATGTCCCTGGTATTGGACAATTTGAGCATCAAGACATGAAAGCTATAAAGAATCTCCTCATCCCAATTTTCTAAGTTAAAACTTGTGGTTAAACAAGGGTGAAGGTTCACCAATTTCTATTGGTGGTTCCTTGGGAAAGTTTTGTAAAAGAAAAACTTAGTGTTTTCAGCTGATAGGTGAAACCTATTTTGAGCAAAGCAAGCCTAAGCTACACTTAGCCAAATTCATGTAGTAACTAGATGTTAATATTCTACCAAGGTATCACTTGCCAATACTATTCCAATGTATTGACCCACTGTGGCTGTAACTTGTGATGTTGCAGGTCACTCTGATGATGAATAGGGGTTATGAGTCTACACTCAACATGCTTGCCCGTGGCACATGAAGATGAAGACTTCTATTTTATATTGTTAAGTCAAACTCTTGTACTAGCCTATGGCTATGGAGTTGTAAAAGACTATGTTATCTCTGGAATGACGTTGTAATAATGACCTTTGTTTCTATGTACTTCATCTTAAACTGTGGATGCTAGCAATTGATCCAGGGACTAGAATTGCAATCACAGGGATCCTTACCTTTATAAGGGTGGGATCTTACAGATACACATGTACTTACTATGACAAGAACTTACAGGTGACCAAAGTTGAGTAGCATGAGGTGCGGACCTCGTATTCAAGTGACATGATATTGCCAACTTATACTTTGACAAGCATATACTCCATAGTTTGTTCAATTTAACCTTAATCACTTCAAGATGCTTATGATAGGGGCAATGAGGGCTGAAAGCTAACAAGTACCATAATTTTTGGAAGCTCTTTTTGAAACTTGAAATTCCTGCTTCCCTTTTTGAAGGGCCTTTCTTCCACTATTATATTGAGTCTCCACTTTCTACCTTTAGGCACTAGTTAAGAGAGCATAGTTTCCATTCTTAGTTATATGTGCATTGTCCCAAAACTTATTGTTTGATGCATATTGTTGATATTGCTTGTTCTTGTGCTATTTGTATCTAGTCACTCTTATGAACTTTGAAGGTGTCATATGCATCTATTTGCTACTCCATGAGGGACAAGCTGAATACCACTATGCTATGTTTTCTGTATGTGAAACAAACAAACGTTTTTCAATGCATGTTATTCATGATCTTTTTTGTAGCCTTTCATGTTGCATGCATAGTTACTTTGTCTTATTGTTAGAACTCCATCTTTCATGCACATGTTTAGAGTTCATTGATCCCAGCTTTTAATGCTTGCAAATGATTTGATCTTGGTTTTTATGGTGCATGTCACCTCAAAAATTATTCTTTTATCACTTACCTACTCGAGGACGAGCAGGAGTTAAGCTTTGGGATGCTTGATACGTCAGAAACGTATCTATAATTTTTTATGTTCCATGCTTGTTTAGTATCTACTTTGCTTTGCTTTGTCCACACTTTGAGGTGTTTTTATATGTTTTCTGGTACTAACCTATTAACAACATGCCACAGTGCCAGTTGCATGTTTTCTTCTGTTTTTGGTTCCATAAAGGAAGAAAATCAATATTCTCGGAATTGGACGGGACAAAAGCCAAAGTCAATATTTTGCCGTCGGGAACACGAAGCCAGAATACGAGATGGAGGAGACTCACCAGGGGGCCACACCCTCTGGCCGCGCGGGTGGGCCCACCCCGCCCTGGGGGGTGCAGCCGCCCTGGTGGCTCCCTGCCTCACCTCTTTGCCTATAAGAATCCCCTGATGCCTAAACCCTAAGGACCCGATCAATATTCCACGAAACCGTCTGTAGCCGCCGCCACCATCGTCCCTAGATCGGGGGGATCTAAAGCTCTTCCCGGCACCCTGTGGGAGGGGAGATCATCCCAAAGGCCTTCTTCTTCATCATGCCAGTCTCTGGTATGAAGCGTGAGTAGTTCCACCTTGGACTACGGGTCCATGTAGTATCTAGATGGTTGTATCTCCTCCTTTGTGCTTTCATGTCTAGATCTTCTGAGCTCTGTTCATGATTAAGATCTCATCTATTTGTAATCATGCATGTTGTGTTTGCGGGGATCCGATGGATATTGAGATTACTAGGTCAGACTAATTAATGGTTTTGTCTTATTGGTTCTATCATGTCTGTGTTGTTTTTGATCTTGCATGCTCTCCGTTGTTATTAGCTATCTTGGCCAAGTAGTTGCTACTGACTCCAAGAGGGGGTATTTATGCTCGATAGTGGGTTCATGCCTCTACTTAATCAAGGGAAGTGACAGAAATATCTATGGTTGTATATGTGTTGTTTCCACTAGGGAGAAAACAACGGTCTCTTGTTCATGGAATGAGTGGATTGTTTACCTTACACACTTTGCTTAAAGCAGTTGTCTGGTGCTTGCAACTTAATACTAGAGGGGGTTCGGATGATAACCCAGAGGTGGAATTCTAGTTATAGATGCAGTTGGATGGCGGTCTATGTATCTTGTTGTATTGCCCAATCGAATCTCATAGTATCTTTATGTCTAGTATTGCATTGTTATGCCTTGCTCAGTCCTGTCAATTGCCCTGTTGTAATTTGTTTACCCAACATGCCATGTTTGTTTATCTAAGGAGAGCACCTCTAGTGAACTATGGACCCCGGTCCAATCTTTACCATTGATACATCTTCCACTATTACTGTTTACTTGCTGCAAACCATCATCACCTTCCACACCATACAGTTAATCCTTTGTTACAGCAACCGGTGAGATTGACAACCTCACTGTTAGTTGGGGCAAAGTCTTGAGTTTGTGTTGTGCAGGTTTCCACATTGCTTGCAACACCTTTGAGACGTTTCCTTCCTCCTACTGGTTCGATAACCTCAGTTTCTTACTGAGGGAAAACTTGCTGCTGTGCTGCATCAAACCTTGCTCTTGGGGTTTCCCAACGGGGCGTCAACACGCATTAAGACTTTCTGGCGCCATTTCCGGGGAACGAAGAAGAAGAAACTCCCACGTCAACAAAGCACCAGCATCAAGTCACTAGCATCTAATTGGCCAAGATAGCTACTAGAAACAGAGAGCATGCAAGATCACAAACAACACAGACATGATAGAATCAATAAGACAAAACTATTAATCAATATGACATAGTAATTGATACGCCCAATTTGCATCACCATCCTATATCATAATTTACCTCTATTCATTGATATTTGTCTTATTATGAGGTATTACTTATGGCTTTTCATCTGTTTATGCATGTTGGATGATCCCTCGAGGATGGACTGCCGGAGTCTGGATTCTGATGGAAAAGACGGCGTTTCAGTGCAATTTCGTGAAGATCAGAAAAATACCAGAAAAATATGGAAACATATTATTTTACCGGAAGACAAAGGAAGCCAGAAGAAGGAGCGAAGGGGGGCATCAGGGGGCCCACCCCCCTAGGCGCGGGCCCACCTGACCCCGCGCCTAGGGTGGGTTTGGTCCACCTGCTCGGCCTCCGACTCCGCCCCTTCGCCTATATCTTCCTTATGGAACCCTAACACCAGGGGGCGACCACAGATAGACGGCCGCCGCCTCTGGGAGGCGGAAAACACCGAGAGAGAAAGATCTCTCCGGCAGATAGATTTCTGCCAGGGGAATTCCTTCCCAAAGAGGGGAAACCGTCGCCATCAACACCGTCATCAAGCTAGGCTTCATCGGGATAATCATCATCATCCACACCATCATCTCCTCCAGCACCATCATCACCACTCCGTCTCGTTGTAACAATTGTGTTGGATATTGCTTAGTCCATTAGGGGAAACTTTCCCGGTGTTAATTACTATTGTAGTTGATGCTTGTGAGTGGAACCATTGGATTATTGTTTATGTTCAGATTGTTACCCATTATCATATCATCTTTGATCTTGATCCATATGATGTCTTGTGAGTAGTTCGTTTAGTTCTTGAGGACATGGGAGAAGTCATGTTGTTAGTAGTGAATATGTGATGAATTATTATTCAATGGTTTAGTATTTAAGTTGTGGTGCTATTCTTCTAGTGGTGTCATGTGAATGTCGACTACATGACACTTCACCATTTATGGGCCTAGGGGAATGCATTATGTATTTGGCTACTAATTGTGGGGTTGTCGGAGTGACAGAAACCTGAACCCCCGTTAGGGCACCTTTGCAGAAGGGAGTGTAGGATCTCAGAGTTTAAGGTTGTGGTTAGATTTATATCTTAATTACTTTCTTGTAGTTACGGATGTTTGAAGGGGGTTTAATCAAAAGTATGTATTAGTCCTAGGAAGGGTAGTATGTTAGCATAGGTTCACCCACACAACACTTACAAACACTAGAGAAGAGTACTCAGCTATTTGTAGCGAAAGCACTTGACACAATTCCCATGTGTCCTCGAGAACATTTGGTCCTTATAAGTATTTCCATCGGCTTGTCCTTTGCTAAGAAAGGATTGGGCCACTTGCTCCATTTGTTCGTTACTTCTATTACTTGCTCTTTGTTTTGTTACTTTGTTAGAAAACCACTAAAAATCCGTTTGCTAAGTATTCACAGGGATTTCCTATTCCATACCACTGTCCAGCACCTTCTGCTCTTCGTTGGGATCGACACTCCTATTTATCGAAAGTACTATGATACACCCCCTATACTTGTGGGTCATCAAGACTATTTTCTGGCGCCGTTGCCGGGGAGTGAAGCGCTATTGAAGAGTGGAACTGGTAAGGGAAACTTTCACACTATGAGTATTGCTTTTGTTACTGCTTGTTACTTTGTTTCCAATATGAATAACCCACTTGGTTTTATGTTTGGGAAAACTACTACCACCTCTATGGTAGTATATGAACCACCACCTGTTGAGATAGATACTTTTAAGATACCTGCGAGTATTGTTAATCATGTCATGGATAATTATTATTTTGGGGATGGAACTGTCCATCCTGGTGACCACTTGCTTTATATCCATGAATTACGCGGGCTGTTTAAGTGTGCAGGTAACACAACTGAACATGTGAAGAAGAATTTACTCTCCATATCCTTGAAAGGGAGAGCTGAGGCATGGTATAAGCTGCTAAAGAATGGTCAATCCATGGAATGGGAGGAGATGGCATCTCTCTTTTACTCTAAATTTTATCCTCCCAGTGAAATCCAAAAGGATATAAGTCTTATATATAACTGTTGGCCTCTTGATGGAGAAAGTACAGCTCAAGCTTGGGGGAGATTGAAGCTGCTAATGCTTAAATGTCCTATTCATGGATTCCTAACAATATTATTCTCAATAACTTTTATGCTAGTCTTTCTCTTCATGATAAATGTTTATTAGATGCTTCTTGTGCTGGATCGTTCACAAGTATGAAGGAAGAAGCTAAATGGGATCTCTTAGACCGTATTCAAGATAATACCGAGGCTTGGGAAAATGACAAAGGAAGAAAGTCAGGTATAAACTATGATTATGAGTGCATTAAATCTTTTATGGCAACTAATAACTTTCGTGATATTAGCAATAAGTTTGGCCTTGATCCTCAAGTTCTTGCGGAATGTTTTAATGATTTTGCCTCTTATATTGAGATTCCCAAGAAAGAGTGGGACAAGTACCATACTCCTTATAAAGACATTGTTACCCACGTTCCTGCCAGTATAGAGGTTTGTACTATTGATCCTATTTTGCCTGAACCTTATGTTGAGAAGATCCCTTTTCCCTCAAAGGTAAGGGAGCACTCTATTTTGGCTAATGTGGTTAGCAAAACCGCAAAGAAAACTATAGGTTCCGGTGAGCTGGTTGATATCAAGCCTGTAGTATTTATTGTGAAATATCTTGTTACTAGAAATATAGAGGATGAGTATATTGTCTTCTGTGAAGACGCTTCTAATATTATTGTCAACACCCGGATTTTTAATCCCAGATGCCTGTTATGCCATACATCGCAATCCTAGGATTACCATTTTTGCGAGACATAATAGATTTGGATACCACAGTACATCATCCATTACAAACCATACATAAGGTCTTACACAAATAAGGATCTCATGATCCAGTTCTTAATATAACTCAAGCAGCGGAAATACGTAATAATAAAGGTAGCATAGGCGAAGCTCCATCTTCGGGGTCACAGGCAATGCTGACGATGGGAGATGATCCTAGTTGTCGTAACCTTCCTGGGGTCCATCATCCTGGTACTCCTCTTCATAGTCTGGCCATGGGAATAGCCAGGGACAAAGCCATGAGTACTCTTTAAGTACTCACAAACTAATGCTAACAAGTTAAGGGGGTTTTTGTAGTAGGACACTAATCTCTAGGGTTGTTTGCAAAAAGCCATATTTACCTCTACTAAGTTCAGAAGCAAGAAACTAATTGAAGTTCTATAAACACCTAAGTGGGAACTTGTATTTCATGTCACAACTCTATTGTGGTCAAGTCAAAGTCTCAATTCATTTCACAAGTCATTTTGAAAATATCTGACGGGGGAACAGTATGGCCACTCCAACTGTCCATAACCGCGGACGCGGCTATTCGAATAGTTTGACACTCTGTAGAGATTGTACACTTTCACCACAATATTCGATACATCCGCCAGGAACAAATCCTGAATTCACCATACTCAGTATGCGGATAATCAATCCTAACCTTTCGATTACACGCCCTAGTATAAGCACCTCTCTTGTGAGTTTGGCCTCCCAACCATGACCAACTGTCATCTTGGGTACTGCATAGGTGGACAATCTTCACAAGGTAGCCTCAGCTCAGACCTTGGCCGTGAGGGAACCCATACTAAGGTATATAAGTTTCTAGTCAAGCCCTAACCAAATTTAGGGTATTGTGGTTGTACAGTAAAATTGGAATGGTATCGCATCCAGACAACCATCAGTTTTATAAAGGGCTAAGGCTCATGCCTCAACATTTTCATCATCCAAAATCATCTGGTGTTCGGAAACACATGTCCAAAACATCTTAGTAGAATGACTCATCATTCTAAGGTTTTCATAACCATTTTCCACCAAGTATTCCCATCTAAAGTTGACCAAGTTTTATGCTTAGCACTAGCATCTACAAGTGGGGGGAGTGCTAATGAAGGGTGGTAAACAAGTGGAGTTTAACTAAGTTCAATCTCATGCCTTGGGATGACATCAAGATTATCTATCTTAGGCCAAACTTAATGCTCTTTATGCAACCTTCAATTATCTTCCTAGAATCTACAAGTCACTTAAGTAAACACTAAAAGAAAGCTTTGGTAAAGGAATAAAGTAAAAAAGCTTGCAAGTAAAACTAGGATTGGGTTATCAAGTGGGTATGATCACATATGCTTAAGGCATATAGTTGGCATGGTAACAAGAAGGTATTATCTTGCATAAGTAAGGTATCTTGCAAGTGTTAGCTTGCTCAATCAACTAAAAGCATTAGGCTTGCCTTGCGCAGAGCAGTGGTTGAAGTTCTCCTCGGCTTCTTCTTCGTAGTATCCTCCTTCCTCCTCGTATCCTTGGTCGGTACTAGCGTCTATGAATAAATACGAGGTACACAATCACCAAACAATACTTAACTATTTTCAATCATCACACAAAGGTGTTCTATAGATGATCTAGCATCATCACTAACATTACAAGATTAAAGCATTTGTCTTATTTATTTATTTATTTTAGAAAAGTAATTTCTACTCATTGAAAAACTACTTAAGATTTAATATTGTCCAAACCAAACATGGAATCATGTTGAAACATGTCATCACCACATATTTCAGTACATGGGAATGTGATTTAAAGTGGTGTCACAATTTAATAAGGTTTAACCTTTTATTTTAAATAAATAAAGTGACTAGAAATACCTATATGGCATTCTTTTATTACTTGAACAATATTTCTGTAAGTAAACCCATATGTTTTTATATATTCTGAAAGGTATGATCAAATGTGATTTTTGAGAGTTGGAATCAACTCAAAATCTATTATGGTTGAAATTTGAAAAATGTTTGAATGCAGAAAAGCTTCTGACTTGTTATTTTTACCAAAGTTTATCTACAGATCCAAATGATTTAAATCCAACGGGCTTGGATTAAGCATTTCATTATCTTTCTAACAAAATTGGTTTCATGCAATTTGGTTCACTGAATCAGGCTGGGTTGATTTTTGAAACTAGGTACAGAACTGTGTTTGAATTAAAATAGAAAAATCTAAATTCAAACACTTGGGCTGCGCGGGAAAGGTTAACGGGCCGGCCCAGTGTCACTCCGCAGCGCGAGGCTCAGCTGACAGGGGGTTCCACCCGTCAGTGGCTCATAGCACGCGAAGCGGTACGAGGCGATGTGGTGCGTTGGATTAGAAGTGAGATCAACGGCTGAGGGTCGTCGTCGACGATGAACTGGTCACCGGCGAGCTCGAACCCTAGCGGCTCAGTGGGGGTCGTGGGAGGCTCACCGGGGCTCAGGCGAGGGTCGGCGATGCGGGCAAACGAACGAGTCGACAATGGCGATCCTCCTGGTACCGGCAGCTCCTCCTGGGGCGGCTCCAATCGCTGCCCCCCTTCTTCTCCAGCAGCGGCGGGCTTCGGCCAAATTCCGGCGATGCGCTGCTCGCCTTGCTCCGGGAAGAAGTGTGAAGTCTCAGTGAGAGGTGGGGAGTGATATGGTGTGAAGAAATCGAGCGGGGGTGGCCTCCTTTTATAGGCTCAACGGCGAGACCGAGAGGGATGGGCAGACGACGGTGGCAACACGGCTACGAGCGGCTAGAGGCATGGCTGGGGTTGGCGATCGATGGGCGGTCTCCTGGCGATGCTCTAGAGCTTAAATGCGCATGTACGGGCGGTGGCAATCGGTCGGGAACGTGCGGTGCTCTGCGAGGCAGAAGCGGCGAACTCCGCGGCGAGCGGCGGCTACGGGGTACGGGCGGTGAAACGAACATGTCTGGTGGTCTCCTGGGACGGTGGGGAGCATGCTGGCGGGCAGCGAGGGCTCGAGGTGGCCGGGTTGCGTGGGAACGGTGCATGCACTAGGGTGCGCGTCGGCATGGTCGACCGTGGGACGAGCGCGACGTTCCTGGCGGTTCTGGTTGCTGTTCTTGAGCTAGGGCTGGTCGAGAGGGGGTGGTGAGGCATTGGCTACCTCCCAGACAAGGTTGGCATGGCTAGTTCTTCTCCTAGCTTGCTGTCCACACGGGGTGGCATGGTGAGGCTCGTCCTGCTCACCATTGATGACAATGGCAAGGTCACAGTGGTGCTAGAGGTTAGTCAAGGGTGATAGATGATCTATTAAGGCTAGATGCATCCAGAGAGGGAACAAGGTTGGCCCAAAACACTGCTCAACATAGTGTTTTTGATTTGGTTGATTTGAATCTGCAACCTGTTTGATGAAATGGCCACATGAACTTAAGTTTTAAATTTTGAAAATATTTTTGGTGGGTGTGCTAGGCATGTGTTGAGGATTCTGTATCTGCTTGGTTTTTGAAAATTGAGTTTGTTTGAGTGGTTTTTGAAATAGTGGGATCTTCCCATATGAAACAGAATCAATTTTAAACTGTCATTTAAACTAAGCATTTAAATGTATTTAGATGATTACAAAGTGGGCCTTGGTACCTTATTATGAGTACTATCAAGGGGTGCAAAGATCCATACATGTTTCTGTTGAGTTCTGAAAGTTAGGGATAGCCAAAGTAGGCATGGGACTTAATTTGGCCAAAGTGACCATTCACTTAATTTATTTATTTTGACTTGTTTGTCTTTGGGAAAAGTTTGGGGATTGTTTAGATGATGTTTATTTCACCTAAGAATCATTTTACAAGCAAAGAAACACAAAACCATGTCAATTCAAAAGAATCCAAATTTTGAATACACACGCATATGAATGCTTTCATATTTTTAACTGGAAAAGTTTTTGTTAACACTAATTCTGATGATTAGAGTTTGATGATCCAAGTTTAATATTTTTGGGATGTTACAAACCTTCCCCCCTTAAACAAAATCTCGTCTCGAGATTTGAAAAAGGACGAAAAAGATTACCTAGGATTTGAAGAGATCGGGAAACTCCGTCCTGATGTGATCTTCGCGCTCCCAGGTAGCTTCCTCTTCTGTGTAGTTGCTCCACTGAATCTTGAGAAACTTGATGCTTCGGGTTCTGGTAGTCCTGAAAGCTTCTTCCAAAATACGGATGGGCACTTCAGGATAGGTCAGATCATCGTTGATCTCTATGGTCCGATGATCAATGTTCTTGAACACTTCAGTCTTCTCCGGAACTTCGAGGCACTTGCGAAGTAATGAGATGTGGAACACATTGTGCATGGCTGACATCTCTTCGGGTAGTTCCAATTGATACGACACTTCTCCTCGACGGTTTAGAATCTTGAAGGGGCCGATATATCTGGGGGCTAACTTTCCTTTCAGCTAGAAACTCTGCATTCCTTTCAATGGAGACACTTTGAGATACACAAAATCTTCGATGTTGAAGGCGAGGTCTCGACGTATTATGTCGGCGTAACTCTTCTGTCTTGACTGGGCTGTCTTGAGGTGCTCACGAATCTTGTGAACTTTCTCTTCTGCTTCTCGTAGGATGTCGGGTCCGAAAATCTGACTCTCTCCTACTTCCGACCAGTTCAAAGGGGTGCGACACTTTCTTCCGTACATGAATTCAAATGGGGCCATTTGCAAACTAGCTTGATAACTGTTGTTGTACGAAAATTCTGTGAAAGGCAGACAGTCTTCCCATTTTGATCCATACTCTAACACACATGCTCTCAACATGTCTTCGAGTATTTGATTTACTCGCTCCGTTTGTCCGTCGGTCTGAGGGTGATAAGCTGTACTGAAATCTAAGCGGGTTCCTAAACCTTCTTGGACTTTCTTCCAGAATCTCGAGGTAAACTGAGTTCCTCGATCCGATACAATGTTCTTGGGGACTCCATGCAAACCGACGATTCTAGCGATGTATAACTCCGCTAGATTCGAACTCTGATATGTGGTCTTGACGGGTAAGAAATGGGCGACTTTCGACAATCTGTCCAATATGACCCAGATAGAGTCATTTCCCCTACTAGAAGTAGGCAATCCGGTGATAAAGTCCATTCCAACGGAATCCCATTTCCATTCTGGAATCTGCAATGGTAGCAACAATCCAGCGGGTCTTTGATGTCCCGCCTTGACTCTCTGACATATATCACACTTGGCGATATAGCTTCCGATTTCTCTCTTCATCTTATGCCACCAAAATTGCTCTTTCAAATCTTGATACATCTTCGTTCCTCCGGGGTGGATAGAATAAAGAGCATCATGAGCTTCCTTCAGAATCACTTCTTTCAACTCAGAATCTGCTGGTACACAAAGGCGTCCTTTGTACCACAGAACTCCTTCTTCGTCTTTGGTGAATCCGGGTACTTTGCCTATACCGATATGACGCTTGATTCCGTCGATACTAGCATTTCCTTTTTGCGCCTCTTTGATCTGGCTGATCAAAGTGGGTTGATGTTCTATGCTAGCCAAAAATCCTTCACTCACTAATTCCATTCGGAAATCTTCCATCTCTTTGTGCAGACTTGGTTGCTCCTTCAAAATCATGGAGTTCAAGCGGCACGGCAATCTGCTAAGGGCATCTGCTACCACGTTGGCTTTACCGGGGTGGTAGTGAATGTCGAGATCATAATCCTTCATTAGCTCAATCCATCTTATCTGTCTCATATTCAGCTCCTTCTGAGTGAATATATACTTTAGGCTCTTGTTATCCGAATAAATCTCACAACGGTTTCCCATCAGGTAATGCCTCCATGTATTCAGGGCTAGAACTACGGCTGCGAGTTCGAGGTCATGGGTTGGGTAATTTTGCTCATGTTGTTTCAGTTGTCGAGATAGGTAAGATATAACTTTGCCTTCTTGCATTAGCACACATCCGAGACCGATCTTGGATGCATCACAATACACGTCAAAGGGCTTCATGATATCCGGCATGATTAAGATTGGGGCTGAAATCAATCTTCTCTTGAGTTCTTGAAAACTCGCTTCACATTTGTCCGTCCATTCAAACTTCTTGTCCTTCTTCAGCAATTGGTTCATGGGTCTGGCAATACTCGAGAATCCTTCTACGAACTTGCGGTAATATCCCACCAATCCGAGAAATGCTTGAACTTGGGTCTGAGTGGTTGGGGCTTGCCAATCTTCTACATCCTTCACCTTTGCAGGGTCAACGACAATTCCTCCGGCTGATACAATGTGGCCGAGGAACCTACCTCCTGTAACCAGAATTCACATTTGCTAAACTTGGCATACAACTGATGCTCTCTAAGGGTTCCAAGAATGGTCCTTAGGTGTAGCTCATGTTCTTCTTCTGATTTGGAATAAATCAGTATGTCATCGATGAAAACAATGACAAACTTATCCAGGAAGTCCATAAAAATCTTATTCATGAGATTCATGAAATAAGCGGGGGCATTGGTTAATCCAAAAGACATGACAGTATACTCGTATAATCCATATCTGGTGGTAAAGGCAGTCTTTGGAATATCCTCTGTGCGAATCTTGAGTTGATGATAGCCAGTTCTAACATCAATCTTAGAAAACACTTTGGCACCGGTCAACTGATCAAACAAATATTCTATCTTGGGCAGTGGGTACTTGTTCTTGATAGTGACGTCATTCAACTTCCGATAATCTGTACACAAACGGTTACCTCCATCCTTCTTATTCACGAACAAAACAGGTGATCTCCATGGTGAAGCACTTGGTTGAATCAATCCAATTTCCAGAATGGCATCTAGTTGCTTCTTCAGTTCGGCTAGTTCAGACGGGTTCATACTATATGTCTCTAGGCAATGGGTCCTGTTCCGGGCATTAGTTCAATGATAAACTCGATATCCCGGTCTAGGGCATACCGGGCAAAACATCTCGAAATACATCGGGGTATTCACAGACTATCCGGACTTGGTCAATGGTAGGTTGGGCTATACTCTTGTTGCACTTGAATTGATGAGGTAAGGTTTCAGATATATGCTCGACTGATATTCTGGCTGTACTGGTCATGGTTATGGCTTTCTTGGCACAGTCAATCAATCCTTTATGTTTGGACATCCATTCCATTCCTAGTACTACTTCCAAACCTTTAGTTACGAGTACTATCAGATTAGAATAAAAATCTATGCCATGGATTCGGATAGGGACAACTTTGCATATTTGCCTAGCTTTGGTGGTTGAACCGGGGATTTGAACAATCATAACATGCTTCAGTTTGGTTGGTTGAATCTTACTAGTGCATGCAAATTCTTCGGTGACAAATGAGTGCGATGCACCAGAATCAAACAACACTCTAGCAAGTACTGAATTAACAGAAAACATACCCAGCACAACGTCTGGCGCTTCCTAGGCTTCTTCAGCATGCATGAGAAAAAGACGGCCGTTGCGGTTGAGCGAGTTCCCTGGGGCAAACCTTCTTCCAGGATGAACACGACGCTGCTGCTGAGCTGGGGCATTTGCATTGGGGGCTGCGGCATTCTTGTTGGGGCACTCATTGGAGTAGTGACCCTTATTTCCACATTCATAACAAGTCACTTGTGACTTGTCCTTTGCTGCAAGAGGCACAACATTGCTTCTAGACCTCGGGGCAGTGTTGGTGTTGGTGGCAGCATTATTGTTGTTGAACTTGGGTGGTGCACGGTTGAAATTGCTAGCGTTGCCGGGGTTGTTGTGATTTCCTCCGGGCCTTGGGTTTCCACGGTTGGGATAGGTCGGACGGTTCATCGGGGGTCTGTTGGTTCTCGGGGCAAATCTTGGAGATGGGTTAGGGCGATACTTTGGGGTATGATGGGTTCCTGGCTGATGCATCATGCGACGCTTGCGGTTTTCATTGGCTTGGTTGATCTTTCCTTCCATTTGGATGGCAAAGTCGACAAGGGCTTCAATATTTGCAAAGGGGATATTGACCAACACCGTCTGCATTTCATCATGCAAACCATTCAGGAATCTCTCTTTCTTATTGGCTTCAGTGTCGATCTCATCCGGGGCATACCTAGCTAATGAAAATAATTTGTCACAGTATTCCACTACGGTCATCCTTCCTTGCTTCAGTTCTCTGAACTCATCTCTCATTCTCTTGATCAAACCCGGTGGCACATGGGTTCTGCTGAACTTGACTTTGAATTCCTCCCAGGTCATCATCTGTCCTCCGGTCATTGCACGAACACTGTTCCACCATGCTCTTGCATCTCCGGATAGATAGTGGGTGGCGAACAGAACTTTCTCGTTAGCTTCTACTCCGGTGACTTCCAGGTTGTTTTCCATGGTCTGCAGCCAATCATCCGCGTCTAAGGGCTCTTCCGACTTAGTGAAAACAGGTGGGTTGGTGTTCTGGAAATTCTTGAGATTAGATCCATGGTTGTCCAGATTTCCCTGGCCTTGATTGTTGTGGGCCAGCTGAGCTATCTGCTGAAGGGTGGCTAGGTTGGCTTGATGTTCTGCTCTTTCATCTTCGCGGTCAGAAACCAACATTTTCAAGATCTGCAACATCGGGTCCAGGGATGAACCACTTCCTCCGCGAGGCATCTGAAGATTGAGATAGATCATGAGAAAACAGGGAAATTTCTAAGGTTCCGAGACTTTGAAAAGTTTTTAAAGTTTGGCTCAGATTTTCTAGCAACTTTCTTTTCATTCATTCATCCATAGCACACGATACAACACACACCACAACAAAGGAAAACAGATGGTTTTAAGAACCATTCTGGAAACTACGATACAGTGGGACCGAATACAACTCACTATGCTAGTGCTCAAGTGCTACTACTCCTTGGAGTCGGTGTAGTCGTCATCCTCATCATCCTCGTCGTCATTGATGAATGCAAAATCCTCCTCATCGGTGAAGAAGTCTATGGCCTGATCCTCCAGAAAATCATCATCATCGCTGAGATAGGAGTAGGGGTCTCCACGAAGATCTTCTCCGGCATTTTCTCTTTCCTCCAACTGCATGTCTCTCTCGTGGATGGTTTCCTCCAAATCCAAGATACGGTGGCGAAGCTGGGCAATGATGCACTCCTTCTTGTCAAGCTGACAGCGGCGAGACTTGTGATCCTTTGCTAGCATGGCGATGGTCTGATCCTTCGTCCTAATAATGGCGGACTTATGGTTGGAGTAGTCACGGCAATTGTCCAATTCCTGCTGACGATCATACATCATGAAGCTAAGGTGGTCCAACTGAGTCTTCAGCTCGTGGTGGTATGGGGCTTCCAGTGGATGTCCCGTAGCATCACGCCTTGGACAAAACTCAAAGCGGGTACCCTTGATCTGGTTGATACTCTGCCCACACAGACGGGCAAGAGCTTCCTGCATGGCTCTGGCAAGTCCATCGAGCCAGTTGTTCTCTTTTAAGGTGAACTGAATTCCCTCGGCAGTGGGAGGTTCAATCTTTTCTCGGAGACTTGCAACAACTAACCATTGCCGATCTTCTCCTTCCTGATCATTGAGTTGAGCTCCGAAGAACTCGGGGTGCGGACGCTCTAGAAGTTCCGAAAGCTGGTCCAAATCCCGCTCAAAGATGAGGTCTCCTCCACTCCCCAACTGATAAAATTTGCTGTACTTCACGTCCATCTATTAAGAATATAGGATGAGTAAGTTAGTAGAGTGATCAAGTGTGTCAAATTTTATGTATTTTGCAAGAGTTTTTGAGGAACATGAATTTTCATGAAAGAATCAAAGTGATAAGAATGGGAATAAGTTTTTGTAAATATTTGCTTCCTTTGGTTTTGAAACTAAGTTTTTGATTCAAACGTCCAGTCTAACTAGGGTCTCCTATGGTCAGGATGGCTCTGATACCAACTTGTCAACACCCGGATTTTTAATCCCAGATGCCTGTTATGCCATACATCGCAATCCTAGGATTACTATTTTTGCGAGACATGACAGATTTGGATACCACAGTACATCATCCATTACAAACCATACATAAGGTCTTACACAAATAAGGATCGCATGATCCAGTTCTTAATACAACTCAAGCAGCGGAAATACGTAATAATAAAGGTAGCATAGGCGAAGCTCCATCTTCGAGGTCACAGGCAATGCTGACGATGGGAGATGATCCTAGTTGTCGTAACCTTCCTGGGGTCCATCATCCTGGTACTCCTCTTCATAGTCTGGCCACGGTAATAGCCAGGGACAAAGCCATGAGTACTCTTTAAGTACTCGCAAACTAATGCTAACAAGTTAAGGGGGTTTTTGTAGTAGGACACTAAGCTCTAGGGTTGTTTGCAAAAAGCCAGATTTACCTCTACTAAGTTTAGAAGCAAGAAACTAATTGAAGTTCTATAAACACCTAAGTGGGAGCTTGTATTTCATGTCACAACTCTATTGTGGTCAAGTCAAAGTCTCAATTCATTTCATAAGTCATTTTGAAAACATCTGACGAGGGAACAGTATGGCCACTCCAACTGTCTGTAACCGCGGACGCGACTATTCGAATAGTTTGACACTCTGCAGAGATTGTACACTTTCACCACAATATTTGATACATCCGTCAGGAACAAATCCTGAATTCACCATACCCAGTATGCGGATAATCAATCCTAACCTTTCGATTACACGCCCTAGTATAAGCACCTCTCCTGTGATTTTGGCCTCCCAACCATGACCAACTGTCATCTTGGGTACTGCATAGGTGGACAATCTTCACAAGGTAGCCTCAGCTCAGACCTTGGCCGTGAGGGAACCCATACTAAGGTATATAAGTTTATAATCAAGCCCTACCCAAATTTCGGGTATTGTGGTTGTACGGTAAAATTGGAATGGTATCGCATCCACACAACCATCAGTTTTATAAAGGGCTAAGGTTCATGCCTCAACATTTTATCATCCAAAATCATCTGGTGTTCGAAAACACATGTCCAAAACATCTTAGTAGAATGACTCATCATTCTAAGGTTTTCATAACCATTTTCCACCAAGTATTCCCATCTAAAGTTGATCAAGTTTTATGCTTAGCACTAGCATCTACAAGTGGGGGGAGTGCTAATGAAGGGTGGTAAACAAGTGGAGTTTAACTAAGTTCAATCTCATGCCTTGGGATGACATCAAGATTATATAGCTTAGGCCAAATTTAATGCTCTTTATGCAACCTTCAATTATCTTCTTAGAATCTACAAGTCACTTAAGTAAACTATAAAAGAAAGCTTTGGTAAAGGAATAAAGTAAAAAGCTTGCAAGTAAAACTAGGATTGGGTTATCAAGTGGGTATGATCACATATGCTTAAGGCATATAGTTGGCATGGTAACAAGAAGGTATTAGCTTGCATAAGTAAGGTATCTTGCAAGTGTTAGCTTGCTCAATCAACTAGTAGCATTAGGCTTGCCTTGTGCAGAGCAGTGGTTAAAGTCCTTCTCGGCTTCTTCTTCGTAGTATCCTCCTTCCTCCGCGTATCCTTGGTCGGTACTAGCGTCTATGAATAAATACGAGGTACACAATCACCAAACAATACTTAACTATTTTCAATCATCACACAAAGGTGTTCTATAGATGATCTAGCATCATCACTAACATTACAAGATTAAAGCATTTGTCTTATTTATTTATTTTAGAAAAGTAATTTCTACTCATTGAAAAACTACTTAAGATTTAATATTCTCCAAACCAAACATGGGATCATGTTGACACATGTCATCAGCATATATTTTAGTACATGGGAATGTGATTTAAAGTTGTGTCACAATTTAATAAGGTTTAACCTTTTATTTTAAATAAATAAATTGACTAGAAATGCCTATATGGCATTCTTCTATTACTTGAACAATATTTCTGTAAGTAAACCCATATGTTTTTATATATTGTGAAAGGTATGATCAAATTTGATTTTTGAGAGTTGGAATCAACTTAAAAGCTATTATGGTTGAAATTTGAAAAATGTTTGAATGTAGAAAAGCTTCTGACTTGTTATTTTTACCAAGGTTGATCTACAGATCCAAATGATTTGAATCCAACGGGCTTGGATTAAGCATTTCAGTACCTTTCTAACAAAATTGGTTTCATGCAATTTGGTTCACTGAATCGAGCTGGGTTGATTTTTGAAACTAGGTACAGAACTGTGTTTGAATTAAAATAGAAAATCTAAATTCAAACACTTGGGTTGCGCAGGAAAGGTTAACGGGCCGGCCCAGTGTCACTCCGCTGCGCGGGGCTCAGCTGACAGGGGGTTCCACCCGTCAGTGGCTCATAACACGCGAAGCGGTACGGGGCGATGTGGTGCGTTGGATTAGAAGTGAGATCAACGGCTGAGGGTCGTCGTCGACGATGAACTGGTCACCGGCGAGCTCGAACCCTAGCGGCTCAGTGGGGGTCGTGGGAGGCTCATCAGGGTTCAGGCGAGGGTCGGCGATGCGGGCAAACGAACGAGTCGACGATGGTGATCCTCCTGGTACCGGCAGCTCCTCCTGGGGCGGCTCCAATCGATGGCCCCCTTCTTCTCCAGCAGCGGCGGGCTCCGGCCAAATTCCGGCGACGCGCTGCTCGCCTTGCTCCAGGAAGAAGTGTGAAGTCTCAGTGAGAGGTGGGGAGTGAGATGGTGTGAAGAAATTGAGCGGGGGTGGCCTCCTTTTATAGGCTCGACGGCGAGACCGAGAGGGATGGGCAGGCTACGGTGGCGACACAGCTACGGGCGGCTAGAGGCATGGCTGGGGTTGGCGATCGACGGGCAGTCTCCTGGCAATGCTCTAGAGCTTAAATGCGCGTGTAGGGGCGGTGGCAATCGGTCGGGAACGTGCGGTGCTCTTCGAGGTAAAGGCGGCGAACTCCACGGCGAGCGGCGGCTACGGGGTACGGGCGGTGAAACGAACATGTCTGGTGGTCTCCTGGGACGATGGGGAGCATGCTGGCGGGCGGCGAGGGCTCGAGGTGGTCGGGTTGCGTGTGAACGGCGCGTGCACTGGGGTGCGCGTCGGCATGGTCGACCGTGGCGCGGGCGTGGCGTTCTTGGCGGTTCTGGTTGCTGTTCTTGAGCTAGGGCTGGTCGAGAGGGGGCGGTGAGGCATGGGCTACCTCCCAGACAAGGTTGTCATGGCTAGTTCTTCTCCTAGCTTGTTGTCCACACGTGTGTGGCATGGTGAGGCTCGGCCTGCTCACCATTGATGACAATGTCAAGGTCACAGTGGTGCTAGAGGTTAGTCAAGGGTGATAGATGATCTATTAAGGCTAGATGCATCCAGAGAGGGAACAAGGTTGGCCCAAAACACTGCTCAACATAGTGTTTTTGATTTGGTTGATTTGAATCTTCAACCTGTTTGATGCAATGACCACATGAACTTAAGTTTTGAATTTTGAAAATATTTTTGGTGGGTGTGCTAGGCATGTGTTGAGGATTCTGTGGCTGCTTGGGTTTTGAAAATTGAGTTTGTTTGAGTGGTTTTTGAAATAGTGGGATCTTTCCATATGAAACAGATTCAATTTTAAACTGTCATTTAAACTAAGCATTTAAATGTATTTGGATGATCACAAAGTTGGCCTTGGTACCTTATTATGAGTACTATCAAGGGGGGTGCAAAGATCCATACATGTTTCTGTTGAGTTCTAAAAGTTAGGGATAGCCAAAGTAGGCATGGGAGTTAATTTGGCAAAAGTGACCATTCACTTAATTTATTTGTTTTGACTTGTTTGTCTTTGGGAAAAGTTTGGGTATTGTTTAGATGATGTTTATTTCATCTAAGAATCATTTTACAAGCAAAGAAACACAAAACCATGGCAATTCAACAGAATCCAAATTTTAAATACACACATATGAATGCTTTCATATTTTTAATTGGAAAAGTTTTTGTTAACCCTAATTTTGATGATTAGGGTTTGATGATCCAAGTTTAATATTTTTGGGATGTTACAATTATCTATCATCCTAGTAAGGCTAGAAAAGCTAGTGTTCATGTGCTCTCTGTTAAAATTGGTGATCATTGCTACTATGGTTTATGTGATATTGGTGCTAATTCTAATGCTATTCCTTATAAGCTTTACAGGGAAATTATGCATGAGATTGGTCCTTGTGAGCTTGAAGACATTGATGTGGTTATTCACCTTGCCAATAGAGAGCAAGTTTGCCTATTGGTATTGTAAGGGATGTGGAGGTTCTTTGTGGTAAGGTTAAATATCCTGCTGATCAATACAACTCAAAAAAGGACATTCAATTTACACATACAATCGGAAAAGAAAAATCAATCAAACAAAGAATGGTGTGCATCTATAACAAATTCCCAGGCACCAACCATTAGGTAGCTCGAAACGAGCGACGTATATGCATAAGCTCGCTCGCCGGTTTCCTATCTCCCTTCTCGGTCCGTGCCCCTGTCGCAAATCGCGCTTTGTTACTTAATCCTTCTTCTGATGGGTCGCCACGGTCCCTAGCGGCGACGGCTCCCCGGAGAGGGCGCGGGGCGAGGGCTCCCCGGCGAGCGGCATGTCGGAGAGCAGCGCGACCATGCGGCGGGCGCTGAGGGACCTCGACGGGCGGAGCTTGCCGAGGGTCTTGGTGCTGGAGAAGACGGAGGAGGAGTGGGCGAGGATGAGGTACACCAGCGCCTGCACCAAGACGAACATCCCGACCTTGAGCAGCGCCCCGTGCTGGCTCGCCACCATCTCGAACTCCATTGCTTCGATCGATTAAGCTAAGACAGTAAGACCTCCTGAGATTGATCGAGAGTAAGTTGGTTGATGTGCTTGTGTGGGGGTGGTGCGCACTTATACAACGGGGAGACGCCGGCCGGTTTGACCGCTGCCGGGGGCAGGCAGCAGGGTGCAGTGCATAGATGCTTCGCGCTCTCGCTCGCCAACTTCGATCGGCTGGTTCGGCGAAAGGCAACGCTAGTTCCACGGGGTTGGATTTGGATAGAAACGTTTCGACCTGCTCGGTGCTCTGCTCACCGCTCACGTGTGCACGCAATATTATTGAGCTGCTATAGGTTTTCCACCAAGCTATCCACGTAAAGACAGTTGCATGTTTCTCTATTTCACTGGAAATCCCTCGAATGCGGAACCAAAAAAAATAAAACAAAAATTCTATCTCTCGATGTCCCACTATTCCAAAAAAAATTCGAAATTCCACCGATCTAGTACTAATTATCAACAGAAGTATAAAAGGCTCAAAAATACTAAAAAGTATAAATAGGTCATTGGATCACCTAGCGACGACCATAAACACTAGCACGAGCCGAAGAAACGCCACCGTCCTCGCCCCTCCATCATCGGAGCCAGACAAAGCTTGTCGTAGTAGACAGACGGAAAGTCGTCATGTTAAGGCCACAAATGACCAGTGCACTAGAGCAGCAACCATCGCCAATGATGATAACCTTAGATCGGAAGAGATTGACTTGAAAACAAACCAACGAAGATGAAAACGGATAGAATCCCAGGAGATCCGCCGACAAACGACTCCATGCGCCCTTCGTCGGAGGTAGATGCACAGCCAGAGCGAGGATAGAGCGGGAAGGACATTATTCTGACTGCAGGACGTAGTCATCGTCTCAACATTCTAAAAAAGACACAAGAAAACATGCTAAACAAAAGAACAGAAAACCTGCCGCCGGCCAGAGGCCATGATCCGTCATACCTCAAAGGCCCTAGGACCACCGGAGACGAAGTGGATCGGCGATGTTGTTGGCGAGGGCTGCAGAACCCTAAATGGATTTTTTCTTCACCCGATCGCCTCTCCCCGGCGGTGGATGTGTCGTACCGGTTCAATGCTTCTTGTGGTATAGTTGGCACCACGTCCCACTCCACTCCGCCTCTTCATTTGGATAATTGCATGAAGAACTTCTAAAAAAAAGTTTGTCAAAGTGAACAAGGGTCATCTAAGCTTGTTGCACTAATAAAGAAACTCAATTTTAGAAAGAGGTTAAACACTCAGTGGAACCTATGGTGAACCTCGAACGGAGTTACATGGAAAAAAAATGGGAGGTTTTAAGATATCTTAGAGCATATGATAGTTTACTGTGGATCTATGCGGGTGATTTTGACGAGATCATTATTAGACATGTAATATGATATGGTGTAGTAGTTCAATCATATATGTATCAATCTCTGTACAAGCCACGCAAGGGTTTTTTCCTTTCTATATAACACTCAACCAGTACGCTCGAAAGAGGTATCGTTCCACCCACAAATTTAACATGGTGTCGGGCCCCTCCTTTACATTCATCTAGCCATCTCCGGTGAACTTTGCACCGCCGCCGCCAGGTCCAGAATTCTACGATCATCAGATCGATACAACCACTGGGTAGACATCTTCCTCTCCTACCAATTCCTAGCCTTGTTTCCCCCCCCCCCCCCTCCCCGCCGCCATAAAATCTCGCCAAAACCCACCAGGACCTTGTCGCCTACAACCCTAGATTGATTCTACATGACTCATGGCGACGTCTTCGACTCCCACTGCGGCGGCCACCATCGGTCCGCCTCCCGCCACGAAAC
Source organism: Avena sativa (assembly GCA_916181665.1). Taxonomy (NCBI): domain Eukaryota; kingdom Viridiplantae; phylum Streptophyta; class Magnoliopsida; order Poales; family Poaceae; genus Avena; species Avena sativa. The sequence continues at coordinate 383,911,187 of OV702297.1, read as the reverse complement.
TTACTCACGAGAAATGGAGACACATTAAACCCCTAGGCTCTATCTCGATTGATGAAGACAACCATGGATTGGACACATATCGATGGACAACTCTTTCGTTCATCACAATTAACATGTCTCTCCTTGTAACACAAGCACGAAATGGACTGTAACCAAAGCAAAAATTTCATATGGTCATGTACAAGTCGGAAGGCCATGTAATTTGCGCATACAACCCCAAAAGAACAAATCAATCAAACAAAGAAATGGTGAGTACGTTGTAGCTATAACAAACGGCTAGGTACAGCAGGCACCAACCATTAGCTAGCTCGAAACCAGCAACTTGCATATGCTTGCTCGCCGGCTTCCTATCTCATCTCCTGGTCCGTGCCCGCGCGCGTCGCAACTCGCAAGTCGCGCTTGGTTTACTTAATCCTTCTTCTGGTGGGCGAGCATGGGGACGGGCGACGACGGCTCCCCGGAGACGGCGCGGGGCGAGGGCTCCCCGGCGAGCGGCAGGTCGGAGAGCAGCGCGACCATGCGGCGGGCGCTGAGGGACCTCGACGGGCGGAACTTGCCGAGGGTCTTGGTGCTGGAGAAGACGGAGGAGGACTGCGCGAGGATGAGGTACACCAGCGCCTGCACCAGCACGAACAGCCCGACCTTGAGCAGCGCCCCGTGCTGGCTCGCCACCATCTCGAACTCCATTGCCACGACCTCCCAAGCTTTGGTCACACTCACACGTACGGGCGAATCGATCGATTCAGCTAAGACTTCCGCGAGATTGATCGAGAGTAATAAGTTGCTTGTGGTGTCTGTGAGGCCGGAAGAGATGCGGGGTGCCCGCTTATATAACTAACGGCGAGACGCCGGTTTGACCGCTGCCGCCGGCCGGGGGCAGAGGCCGGGTGCAGTGCAAAGATGCTTCGTCTTTGGTCGCCAACTTGAGGTGTGGCTGCTCGGGTGGTTCGGCGAAAGGCAACGCCAGTCCCAACTCCCACGCACGGGGTTTGGATTGGATTGGATGAAAGCCGTTCCACCTGCTCGACGCTCACTGCTCACGTGTGCAGGCATATAATATTGCTTTCAGTTGCTATCGCGGATGGCGGATGGCAAGGAGAGTGCGTGCGTAAACGTAACGTAAACCACTGGATGTTTCTTGCTGTGTCGTGTTGCTGCCGGTCAAACCCAAGTACCCAACAGTTAGAATCGGTCCTGCCTAAGATGGGCTTCTGCTCAAGGCCTCAAGTGACCATATTTTGCACGTGCATGCAATTAATAATTATTCTTGAAAACAAAGTCCAACAGAAGGGTACCATGGGAAAAAATCGAAATGTAAACGAAAGCATTGGCGTATTCCATTAATCATGACAGAGAATTACAAAGTTTCAAACAAACATGGCAGGGCAACCCTGGCGCAAAACAAAAAGCCTACGGTACTCCCACCAAGTGCTAGCATGCATCATCGTGCTCAGCATAGAGGACAGACGTTTTTGAATACGTTCTTTAAAAACAAAGTTCAACAGTAGGCTGCCCTGGAAGTTTTTTTTGATTTTTTTGACAAAGAAAAGATAATCATGAAAGCATTGACCTCTTCGCGCGCGCAGAGAGAGAGAGAGAGAGAGAGAGAGAGTTACGATGCTACAAACGAACATGCGCAAAACAAAAGCCTACACTCGTAGCAAAGCGTGCATGGTCATGGTTGGCATACATGAGACATTTTTGGAAACCCTTATATTATATGTCTGGCTCATTTCAAATCTCCAAGTAAATTGTAGGAAGTTATCGATGCTTCAGAAAAAACACCATATTTGGGGCAATCTGGTCGGTCTCCGACTACCTTGACCCAATTATAGTTTTTTCTTTTCAACTTACTGCAAATGTCCCAAGGCTAGAGGAGGTGGTGGTGGGTGGTGACATGATTGGTGGTGATCATGGTTGGGGGAGAGGGTGAGTTCTCCCGACCACGGAAGAGGGAGGCATCCGATGTCTAGACATATGCCAGCAGATACAATAAAGACAAGAAGAAGCACGTAGAAGACAAGGTGAGATCTAGAAAAAAGGCGGCGATATAGGAGAGAAGGGGTGTTAGGAGGATGAAGGATAATTGTATTTGGATGGAGATTCAATCATCCAATGGGTAAACATTTTTGGATTCAAATCATCATGATTGTTAGCTATATAAGATTACAACACGACGCGAGCTTGAGGCTGGCAAAGCTCTTGCGGGCCATTATGTTCATGCGCAAGCAAACAAAAGGATGGCATCATTAACGTTCATTGTGGATTCAGATTCAAGATGTTTTAACTTTTAGCCGGTGTAGTCAGTTTATGTGTTATCTCACTCTCGGTTTTGTCTCGTCAAGATCTTCGAATCTAGATCTCACAATGACATGTTTTGACGACTTATTTGTCACCCAGGGATTTATAAAGGTGTCACCGTATTGGTACTAAAGTTAGTTAAGTCACGGTTTGGTAACTTTCTTGCAAAATGGGTGTCAACTTCTTACAAAATGTTTACCCTAAAAAAAACTTCTTACAAAATGTTTTAATTTTTCATCAACACATGCATACAAAAGTGGGATCAAGTTTTGAAGTTCTCGTCGAAACGAAATCAATCGGAAAAACAAAATTCTCAATTGAATGAATAGTTTGAGGTCTAGAATATCTTTTAATAATCACGAAAAACAATAATTTTTCCTGTGTATACCTAACTTTGTTCTTGCTATGCACTCGTGTGTTTCTTTCGAAACAAAGATGATCCCAGACCTTATGCCCTCGTGTGTACGTACTTAGCAAAAACTCGTTGCAATTGTGAGTATGCATATATGTCGATTTCTCTTGCAAAATCAGCATCCATCTGCCTCGGTTTATGCTCATATGATGGCGACGAGAACACGTGAGAACACACTGACCTTACCTGCATATAATTTCTCTTTACAGTTCTTTTCTGTAAACCGACAGATAACACCGTTGTTATTTATTTTTCGCAGCTCCACCGATGTAAAGTTTGCATCTAGAAACATTCACCGAGCAGCCTTTTTCTACCGAAGTATTCAAATTGAAAGACGAAGCTAGTTTCCGAGGAAAGAGAACTTTCCGACTCGGCTGCTGAGTCAGCCCGGTCTTATCTAGGAAAGCTTTCAAACCAACGACAGAACAATTCAAACACCAATCAGCTAAGGCCGATGACATGTGAGTAGTCAGTTGTGCAAAAGTACAGTTTTACTATCTATTGTATAATGGAATCTCTCTTTTTTAGTCATCTCTAACCGATTCCTAATATTTAAAGGACACTACTAGGCGTTGCCAGGGGATAGGTGATTTTGATTCCCGGTTCTCAGCCAACCATGTGTCCACCTTTTTATATCTAAACCCCGCTTTTTCTATAAAATAGTCCGTTTTTGCTACAAATAGCCCCGTTTTTGCTATATATAGCAGAAAACGGTTCAATCCAGAAAAATAACCTACAAACTGATCTCGCCGAAGAGTTCGCCGGAGATCATATAAAAATTGAACTAATGTAGCAAAATCGATTTCACCGGATACCATGTAGCAAAAAAATTGAACTAATGTAGCAAAATTGATTTCGCCGGAGACTTTCGCCAGGAGACCTCACCAGAGACCTCGTCGGAGACATTGTAGCAGAAACTTTACGCTATTATAGCAAAATTAGAAAATAGATGTAGCAAAACAGTTGTGCTAATGTAGCATATCCGACCTCGTCGGAGACTTGCCGGAGACTTTCGTCGGCAGACCTCGCCTGAGACCGTGTAGCAAAAACTTTACACTATTTTAGCAAAATAATAAAACAAATGTAGCAGATAAAAATATGATATTGTAGCAAATCCAACTTCGCCGGAGACCTCGACAGAGATCTCGCAAAAACATTGTAGCAAACACTTTGTACTATTATAGCAAAACCAGAGACGGTATGTAGCGAAAAATTTGTGACATTCTAGCAAATTGAAAATCTGTGGTAGGTGAAAAAATATTGTAGCACTTAGAGAATAGTAAAGTAGCAAAACAAATATAACGATATAGCATACGAATATACACGAATGTAGCAAACTGCCACTCCTAAAAAAGCAACTCTCCTGAACTCCCCTGTCATGTTCTACCTCGCCACCGGAAAGGATGCGGCAACACCTGTTGGAGATATGCCTAGAGGCAATAATAAAAGTGGTTATTATTATATCTTTGTGTTTATGATAAATGTTTACATTCATGATATAATAGTATTAACCGGAAACATTAATACTTGTGTGATTTGTAAACTAAAATAGAGTCCCTAGTAAAGCATCTTTATAATACTAGCTTGTTGGTTAATAGATAATTGTGTTTGGGTTTGGATTTGGATTCAAACCCACCCCTCCCAAGGCTGCCCCTCTTCTCATCAATAGAGGGGGAGGGCTGCCCCAAAGAACAAGCCCTAGCCTCTCTACACCTGCGCCGCCGCCTAGCCACCGCTGTGCCGCCGCCGCTCGCCGCCACCGCCGACACCTCCTCCTCCTCCCGGTCTTCTAAACCCTAGATCATCGGGAAACCCTAATTCCACCATAACTCGCACCGGCTTAGGCGAAGCCCTGCGGGATCTTCCCTCTACTTCCGACACCACGCCGTCGTGCTGCCGAAATCGCGAGGGAGAACTACAACCTCCGCTGCCTGCTGGAACAAGGGAGAGGAAGGTCTTCATCGAGTACCGAACGTGTGACCGACTGCGGAAGCGCTGCCAGAACTCAGCGCCGAAAGGATCGTCTACGTGATCTTGAGATCGGCAAGTGTACGACTACATCACCCACGAGAATTTGCTCTCGTTAACCGCTTTGGAATCTTCGAGGGTGAGTTCTTCTATCGACTCGTTGCTACAATCTAGTAGATAGATCTTGGCTTGTTTGTGTGCATGCGGTAGAAATTTTTTGTTTTCCATGCTACGAACCCCTACAGTGGTATCAGGGCCGTGTCTATATGTAGATCTGTTGCACGAGTAGAACACAATGGTCATTATGGGCGGTGGTGCTTTTATTATCAATTGCTTTTTGTGTACTTTGCATCTTGCGGTATGATGGGATGAAGCGGCCCGGGCTAACCTTACATGACATCGTTCATGAGACTTGCTCCACGCTTAACATGCAACTTGTATTGCATAAGTGGCTTTGCGGGTGTTTGTCTCTCCCATCATAGTATAGATTCAATTTACAACGGGCACTTGATAGTTCAAGCATCAACGTTGTGGTTCTTGTTCGTAAGTTAGAACGACACTTATTGAAAGCCCCAAACCATGTAATATGCAAAGAAAATTAGAGGCGTCTAACTTTGTTTTGCAGGGGTGTGCTGTGATGTGATATGGCCATGATTGTGATTATATATGATATATGCAATGTTCCTTATTGTAAGTTGGCAACCGGCAGGAGCCATATGGTTGTATTTTAATTCCGTTAAGACCTGCGTGTCTATTCAAAGTAGTTGTAATAGTTGATGCTGGTGGACGACAACCATAAAGCGGCGCCATTGACCTTGACGCCATACCGGTGATGATGGAGATCATGTTCGTGCTTGAAGATGGAGATCGGAAGCACAAGAAGAAAGGCCATATCATATCACATATTATGAATTGCATGTGATGTTAATCCTTTTATGCATCTTGTATTGCTTAGTTCACAATGGTAGCATTATAAGATGATCCCTCAAGCACACAATTTCAAGTTTTGAAGTGTTCATCCTTAGTAAGCACCGTTGCTAAAGCTCGTTGTTTCGAAGCACCACGTGATGATCGGGTGTGTTAGATTCTACGAGTGTATACAACGTGAGCAAGCCAGATTTGCTCATGCGGAAGCTAAGGTTTGATCTTGACGAGCCTAGCATGTACATACATGGTCTCGGAACATGAATCACCGAAAGGTAAAGCATGAGTCATATAGTAGATATGATGAACATGTTGATTGTTCGCCATTGAAACTACATCAACTCTCGTGATGATCGATTTTGATGTGGTGGATTTAGTTCGTGTGATCACTAAAAACAATGTGAGGGATATTGTTTTGAGTGGGAGTTCACCTAGATTAATTTAACTATTAATTAGAACTCAATTTGTCATAAACTTAGTCTAAACTATTGCAAATATGTTGTAGATCAATGGTGGCCCCTACCATCAATTTTAATGCGTTCCTAGAGAAAGAAAAGTTGAAAAACAATGGAAGCATCTTCGCGGATTGGTTCCGCAATTTGAGGATTGTCCTCAATGCTGGTAATTTGACATATTTGCTGGATGCACCGCTGGGTAACCCGCCTGCAGCTGATGCTACCTATGAGGTGAAGAATGTTTTCCTCGCTCGGAAGAATCAGTACTCCACAGTTCAATGTGCTATCTTGTATGGTTTGGAATCGGAGCTTCAGAAAAGGTTTGAGAAGCATGACCCACATAATATTGTCCGTAAACTCAAAATGATATTTGAGGCTCACGCGGCAGTTGAGAGTTATGAGGCTTCTGAAAAGTTCTTTAACTGCAAGATGGAAGAGGGCAGCTCTGTCAGTGAGCACGTGCTTAAGATGTCTGGACACACAAGCAAACTTTAAAGCTTAGGTATAGTGATTCCTAATGCTTTAAGGATTCACCGTGTCCTCCAATCACTACCACCAAGTTACAAGAACTTTTTGATGAACTACAATATGCAAAACATGGATAAGTCATTGCCTAAACTCTTCTCCATGTTAAAGTCTGCAGAAGTGGAGATCAAGAAAGAGCACCAAGTGTTGTTGGTCAATAAGACCACCAAATTCAAGAAGCAAGGCTAGTCTAAGAAAAAGGGAAACTTCAAGAAGGGCGGTAAGAAAGTTACCGCGCCGGTGAAGAAGAGCAAGGCTGGGCCTAAGCCTGATATTGAGTGCTTTTACTGCAAGGGAGAGGGTCACTGGAAGCGGAATTGCCCAAAGTACTTGGCGGATTTGAAGAATGGCAACATCAAGAAGAAAGGTATATCCGATATACATGTTATTGATGTGTATCTCACTAGTACTCGTAGTAGTGCCTAGGTATTTGATACTGGTTCGGTTGCTCATATTTGTAACTCGAAACAGGTGCTGCAGAATAAAAGGAAGCTAGTGAAGAACGAGGTAACGATGTGTGTTGGAAATGGATCAAAGGTTGATGTGATTATGGTCGGCACGCTACCTCTTCATCTACCATCGGGATTAGTTTTATACTTAAATAATTGTTATTTGGTGCCTGCGTTGAGCATGAACATTATATCAGGATCATGTTTATTGTGAGACGGTTACTTGTTTAAGTCCGAGAAAAATGGTTGTTCAATTTATATGAGTAATATGTTTTATGCACATGCACCGTTGATAGATGGTTTATTCTTATTAAATCTCGATTGTGGTAATACACACATTAATAACATTGAAGCTAAACATTTGAAATTAAGTGATAACTCGACCTATATGTGGCACTGTCGTCTTGGTCATATTGGAGTGAAGCATATGAAGAAACTCCATTCCGATGGAGTTCTAGAATCACTTGAAAGATGCGAAGCATGTCTGATGGGTAAAATGACTAAGACTCTATTTTCTAGTATGATGGAGGGAGCTACGGACTTATTGGAAATCATTCATACCGATGTGTGTGGTCCAATGAGTGTAGCATCGCGCGGTGGTTATCGCTATGTTCTTACCTTCACGGATGACTTGAGTAGATATGGGTATATCTATTTCATGAAACATAAATCCGAAACTTTCGAGAAGTTTAAGGAATTTCAAAGTGAGGTAGAGAATCAACATAACAAGAAGATTAAATTTCTACGATCAGATCATGGAGGTGAATATCTAAGTTACGAGTTTGGTGAGCATTTGAAGAAATGCGGAATACTTTCACAATTGACATCGTCGGGAACACCACAACGCAATGGTGTGTCCAAACGTCATAATCGAACTCTCTTAGATATGGTTCGTTCTAAAGTCTGTAAGGATTGTGTTAGCAATCGCTGCATATTATGATTATGAGATATGGCAGATGGATGTCAAAACGGCGTGCCTCAATGGAGACATTGATGAAGAGTTGTAGATGGTACAACCCAAAGGTTTTGTCGATCCTAAATATTCTAACAAGGTATGCAAACTTCAACGGTCCATTTATATATTGAAGCAAGCATCTCGGAGTTGGAATCAAGGTTTTGATAAGGTAATCAAAAGCTTTGGTTTTATACAAACTTATGGAGAAGCTTGTATTTACAATAAAGTGAGTGGGAGCTCTGTAGCATTCTTAATACTATATGTAGATGACATATTGTTGATTGGGAATGATGTAGACCTTCTTAATAGTGTCAAGGATTATTTGAATAATAGTTTTTCAATGAAAGATCTTGGCGAAGTAGCTTACAAATTAGGCATAAAGATTTATAGATAGATCGAGACGCCTAATATCATTGTCACAAAGTACATATTTGGACAAAGTTCTAAAGAGGTTTGGAATGGAAGATAGCAAGAAAGGGTTCTTGCCCATGTTGCCCAATACGACCTTGAGTAAAACTCAAAGTCCTGCAACGGTAGAAGATAGAGAAAGGATGAGTAAGACTCCCTATGCCTCAGCCATAGGATCTCTTATGTATGACATGCTATGAACAAGACCCGACATTGCATATGATGTTAGTTTGACTAGAAGATATCAAAGTGATCCAGGAGTGGATCATTGGACAGCGGTCAAAAACATCCTTAAGTACTTAAGAAGAACTAAGGATATAGTTCTTTCTTATGGAGGTGATGAACAGCTCGTTGTTAATGGTTACACCGATGCGAGTTGGAACACCGATCCGGATGATTCTAAATCACAATCTGGATACGTATTTACTTTGAATGGTGCAACAATTAGCTGGAGGAGTGCAAAGCATTGTGGCGAGATCTTCAACTGAATCGGAATACATAGCTGCTTCAGAGGCTTCACAAGAGTCAATATGGATGAAGGAGTTCATTACAGAGCTTGGTGTGGTTCCAAGTGCGCTGGACCCAATGTCTATCTACTGTGATAACATGGGTGCCATAGCCAATGCGCAAGAACCAAGGTCACACAAGAAGCTGAAGCACATCAAGCTACATTTTTCACGCTATTCGAGAGCATGTCCAAGATGGTGACATAAAGATTTGCAAAGTACACACAGATCTGAATGTGGCGGATCCGTTGACTAAACCTCTCCCGAGGGCAAAACATGACCAGTACCAAACCGCCATGGGTGTTCGGTATATTACCATGTAATCTAGATTAGTTGACTCTAGTGCAAGTGGGAGACTGTTGGAGATATGCCATAGAGGCAATAATAAAGGTGGTTATTATTATATCTTTGTGTTTATGATAAATGTTTACATTCATGCTATAATAGTATTAACCGAAAACATTAATACTTGTGTGATTTGTAAACTAAAATAGAGTCCCTAGTAAAGCCCTCTTTATAATACTAGCTTGTTGGTTAATAGATGATTGTGGTTTCTCGATCATGAACATAGAGATGTTATTAACAATGAGATCATATCATTAGGAGAATGGTGTGATGGACATACTCCTATAGATAAGCGTAGCATCAAGATCAAGTCATTTTAATAGTTTGTTTGCTATAAGCTTTCTGATACATAGTAACCTAATTCCTTCGACCATGAGATCATGCTAATCACCATCACCGGAAGGACGCTTTGATGACATCAAACACCACACCGTAACTGGGTGGCTATAAAGGTGGCATTGAGTGTTCGGAAAGTATGGGTTGAGGCACGTGGATCAAGACTGGAATTTGTCCATCCATATGACGGATAGATATACTCTGGGCCCTCTCGGTGGAATGTCATACAATTAGCTTGCAAGCATGTGACTGTCTCACAAGGGATCACATATCACGGGAACGAGAAAAGAGTACTTATCGGTAACGAGGTTGAACTAGGTATGCAGAGATACCGACGATCAAAACCTCGGATAAGTAAACTATCGTGAGACAAAGGGAAATTGGTATCGTATGTAAGTGGTTCATTCGATCGCAAAGTAATGGTAGAAATATGTGGGAGCCATATGAATTTCCAGATTCCTCTATTGGTTATTGATTGGAGAAGTGTCTCGGTCATGTCCGCATAATTCACGAACCGTAGGGAGACACACTTAAGGATTCGATGTTGTTTAGTAGATATGGAATGCTAATAGGGATATTGAATGTTGTTCGGAGTCTCGGATGGGATCCGGTATATCACGAGGAGATCCGGAATGGTCCGGAGAATAAGATTCATATAAGGAAAGTCTGATTCCTGAATTCGGGAATGATTTTGATGTTTTCATCGAAGAAGTTCTAGAAGGTTCTAGAAGGTTCACCGGACCGGAAGGAGAATGGTCCATGAATGTATCATGGGTAAGTGGAATGATTGGATCATATCCTAGGTCGCTTGGTTTGGGCATTTGCAAGAGAGAATTAAAGCTCTAAATTGAAAGTCAAACGGGAAGTTTGAAAAGTCAAACTGGAACAATGGTTTCCTAGTGGAAGAAGAAACAAGTCCTTCTATCAATCCAACTTGGGTTTGGGTTTGGATTCAAACCCACCCCTCCCAAGGCTGCCCCCCTCTCATAAATAGAGGGGGAGGGCTGTCCCCAAAGAACAAGCCCTAGCATCTCTACATCCGTGCCTAGCCGCCTTCGCCGCTCGCCGCCATTGCCAAAACCTCCTCCTCCTCCCGGTCTTCTAAACCCTAGATCACCAGGAAACCCTAATTCCACCATAACTCGCACTGGCTTAGGCGAAGCCCTGCGGGATCTTTCCTCTACTTCCGACACCACGCCGTCGTGCTGCCAGAATCGCGAGGGCAGAACTACAACCTCCGCTGCCTGCTGCAACAAGGGAGATGAAGGTCTTCATCGAGTACCGAACGTGTGGCCGACTGCGGAAGCGCTGCTAGAACGCAGCGCCGGAAGGATCGTCTACGCGATCTTGAGATCGGAAAGTGTACGACTACATCACCCACGAGAATCTGGTATCGTTAACCGCTTTGGAATCTTCGAGGGTGAGTGCTTCTATCGACTCGTTGCTACAATCTAGTAGATAGATCTTGGCTTGTTTGTGTGCATGTGGTAGAAATTTTTTGTTTTCCATGCTACGAACCCCTACAACACCACCCCGCGGGGCAGCAGAGCCGACGATGATTCGAGCTCTCAGCCATGGCGCGTGTGTGGAGATGGGAGAGAAAATAGGAAGCATCGGGATGCATAGTCGAGCAGCGGCGCCGGCCGTCGTCCTTGCGGTGCTCCGGGGAATAGCACGGGCGGCGCACATGGGCACAGATATGGGACGAGGGAGAGAGAGACAACTCCGGCCGGCCCTGTCGGACGAGGGGAGGCTGCTCCGACCGGCCCCGTCAGACGAGCGGCGGCTGCTCTAGCTGCCCAGGTCGGGAGATTGGCACCTGCGCATGGGGAAAAGTCTGGAGGAAGAAAAGGTGGGTCAACGCGCGATTGCAGGACCCGGAGGATGGAACGCTATTATCCCCTCGGGGAGAGGGATCATTTCCCATATTTAAAAGAATAAAATTGTTCCGTATTCTTTGGAGGAATAAAATTGCTCCTGTAAAGGAAACCGGTTTCTAAATGAGCTCTTATACTTAGACAAGTAAAACAAAATTCCAATTGAACTTGTACAAACTTGAGCATCCACTAGTTTATTAAACAAAATTTGTACAAACTACAAGCATCGGTGCTGTCCGTGGAGCTTAATTGTCTCACTCGATGGAAGAGGAGTTGTTGAGCTCGATGACCATTGCTGTTGTCGATGTACCGGCACCGCCAGCGGCCTTCGTCATCTTCCTCGGTGCTACCATCAGTCACTAGTAGGGAAAATCCTATAGGAGATAGGATTATAGGAGGCACATCCTAACCATATGCGCCTCCACTAATTATACAACGCACAAGATAAAGGGTGCGTCTTATATATTTGAATAATGAAGGCGTATTCGTGAAGGGTTCGTCTTCTATATTTCATGTATAGATCAGATCTGGCTGCCTCCTCTTATTCAAGGCGCATTCGTTCCATATGCGCCTCGAGTAGTTCAACTACTCAAGGCACATACGAACAACATGCGCCTCGAATAAGGTGGGTGGACCCGGTGGTGGTAGGTTCTCCAATACTGGAGGCGCACCTTGTCATATGCGCCTTTGATATTTTTGAATATTGGAGGCGCATCATTGCAAGATGCGCCTCGAGTAGTTGAGGTGGGCCCGGGGGTGGACAATGTTTTTATATTAATAATGACCTTTAAAAAAGTTACACTATATTTTATATTTCTTATTATGTTTAGACAATTTTTATATTAATAATGGCCTTTGAAAAAAGTTACACTATATTTTATATTTATTATTATGTTTGGACAATTTTTACATTAATAATGGCCTTTGAAAAAAGTTACACTATATTTTATATTTCTTATTATGTTTGGACAATTTTTACATTAATAATGGCCTTTGAAAAAAATTACACTATATTTTATATTTCTTATTATGTTTGGATAATATTTTTACATTAATAATGGCCTTTGAAAAAAGTTACACTATATTTTATTGTTCTTATTATGTTTGGACTATTTTTACATTAATAATGGCCTTTGAAAAAAGTTTTCAAAAAATGTGGCCACCAGGATTCGAACATGTGTGTGGCCAAGGGACTAGGTGTCTAACCACTGGGCTAGCAATCATTTTGTGATAAACATAGGCTCTGTATATTATTTAACTAGGGGCCCCGACTATAGGAGGCACATCCAGTCGAATGCGCCTCACATAAGTTAGGCCAGGGTATACTCACTCGACCGACACACACAGGCGGGCCTGCAGGGATTCGACACACACAGGTTCGACCTTCCACTACTCGAAGTCGCCGCCTGCCGCCGCGAGAGCACCGGCTATTGAGGTGAGCGCCGCTCCCCTACCCGTCCTCCTTCCCCCTCCCCCTCCCCCTCTCCTTGCTCCCAAATATCATGAGCCGCCGCTCGTCACCGTCCTGTAGTGTCGCCCATGAAGGAGGAGGAGCCGCCCATGAAGGAGGAGGAGTCGCCCGTGGAGGAGGAGCCGCCCGTGGAGGTGTCACCCATCCTCGACCACCCGTGGAGGAGTCACCCTTTAGCTGCGGCCTCCGCCTCCTCGACCTCATGCACGACCACCTCCTCTCTGCCCTCGCCCTCCTAGTTTTTGTTGCTTTTGATGGCAACACAATGGGAACTTCCAAACGGGCGGTTGTAGGAGCATCCTGACAAAGTGGATGAGATGTTGCAGAATGTGAGTGAGTTTAGAGATGGACAGCTAACATACATGGTGCAGAGTCCAGTGCCTAAGGGCTTGTTTGATTCACAAGGTAGGAAAAATGAAGGATTAGTGTGGCATGCCCCATTTGAATCCTATAAAAATTAGAACCATGGGAATTGGCATAAGAGGGTGTTTGACGGAAATGTAGGAAAGCCACAGGAATTTGGTTGAAGTTTGAGTGGTCAAACAAGTAGTATTACTCACAAAGCTAGCCATATGAATTTTTCCAAGAGCTCAGGCCTAATGGAAATTTTCCTATGAAATAGACTAGGCAAAGTTCCATATGAAATAATTCCATGGGTTCTATTCCTATGAATCGAATGATGGTGGTAGGAAAAAATCCATAGAAAATCAAACCTATGAAAATCATACAAATCAAACAAGCCCTAATTTTTCTGAATTGTAAGGCCTATGGTCACTGTTTCTGAATTGCTAAGGCCTATGGTCACTGTTTTGTCTTGCTAAGCAATGTTCTCAAGAGGGGAGTAATGTCAGGGACTAGTAACTGGTATGGAATAGTGACATGGATATACCCTACGGGTGCATAAGATTGGTATACCCGGTCCAGCCCAAGGAAGGCCCATGTGAGGACTTGCAGCACAGGAAGATTTCGGGTGGCCCAAGCCCATGGCGAATTCGACTCCTTGAAGGACAAGTCTAGATTAGATAGAATTTCAAAGGGTATCAACCCTAATCTGTAACTGACTCGACCTATCCCGGGACATGGCCTATCTATATAAAGGCAAGGAGTGTATGGCGAGAGGGATCTGAACACCTCATACACACACCTCCACACCATATTGCATCTGTGCACCCCTGTAACCTTCGGTTCCATCGTAATCAAGAACAGTCAAGCAGGAGTAACCGTAATCAAAAACAGACAAGCAGGAGTAGGGTTTTCCCTCCAGGGGTCTGAACCTGGGTAAACCTCGTGTCCCCGTGTTGCTTGCCTGTTAACCGTTCCACGACTTCCAGCATCCCCATCTTCTCCAAAACCCAAGTCCATAACAATGGGCATTGACGAGTCGAACCCTCGTCAATTGGCACCGTCTATGGGAAGCGGGGACGCTGATCATGCAGTCGTGACAGTCCCATCTGGAACGATCTATGATTCCTCGGCGATGGAGAACCACCTCCTCTTCGGCGCCTTCGACTTCACCGCCCACTCACCGGTCACCCGCAAAGATTTCGAGTATGTAGGCGACGAAATCAAGATGTTGTTTGGGAGCTTGTGCTTCCAGGTAGGGAAGACCGGCACCCTCCGCCTCCCAGAGCGGGTGCCACTTCCATCCATTAGGCCCGCTTTGTGGGTCCCACCCATCGATGCCCTGCGTACATCGACGCTGACGGGCGATTCAAATGACAACAGTAGCTGCAACTCCGATCTATGCAACCCCCCTTCGGATGAAGGAACCTACGGTTTCGGATCTGAGAGCTACGGCGGCAGCGACCCACTCCGTGAGCACTACCTGTGCGCCGTCATCCATGGTGGCAATGTCAACAACGGAGCAAATCCACCGCTAGGTTTGGGTGCCATCCCCCCTCCCAATCCCCCTCCCAACCCTCAGGTTGAGAACGACGGAAACGGGGCGAACCCGCCTAACAGGGCGGCTAGAGCCACTGAGGGCGGCAATCACGCCCACAACCAGATCAACCTCAACGAGGAAGGCTGGGAAATCACACGCGAAGTCATGCGAGGCAATAAAATCCTACCTGTGGATGCCTCCCGTGACTTGTTGATGGCCTATCACTGACTCCTGATCGATGAGCATAATCGGCAGGTCAAGCTACAGGACGAGCTCGAAAAGCGTAAGCGGGTAGCCGAAGAGTCAAGCATGTGGAGAGCTATGCTCTCAGCCACTGGCGGCTCCTCTTCACACGGGAACAACGCCAACAAGTACCGATCCCGCCTGGAGCGCATGGACCCTGCGCACGACGCGAGGTCACTAAGGCACTCAACACGTCCTTTATGACGATGGATGATGGCACTGTGTCAGCGTGCAGTGCTTTGTCGGGAAACCCCAAGAGCAAGGTGTGATGCAGCACAACAGCAAGTTTTCCCTCAGTAAGAAACCGAGGTTATCGAACTAGTAGGAGGAAGGAAATGTCACAAAGGTGTTGCAAGAAACGTGGAAACCTGCACAACACAAACTCAAGAATTTGCCCCAACGAATCAGTGAGGTTTTCAAGCTCACCGGTTTGTTGTAACAAAGGATTAAACATATGGTGTGGAAGGTGATGATGGTTTGCAGCAAGTAAACTAGTAACACTGGAAGATGTATCAATGGTAAAGATTGGACCGGGGTCCATAGTTCACTAGAGGTACTCTCCTTAGATAAACAACATGGCATAAAGGGTAAACAAATTACAGCAGGGCAATTGACAGGAACTGAGCAAGGCATGACAATGCAATACCAGACAAACAGATCCTATGAGATTCAATTGGGCAATACAACAATATACATAGACCGCCATCCAACTGCATATATGACTAGAAGTCCACGTTTAGGTTATCATCCGAATCCCCTCTAGTATTAAGTTGCAAGCAACAGACAACTTCTTTAAGCAAAGTGTGTAAGGTAAACAATCCACTTGTTCCATGAACAAGAGACTGTTGTTTTCTCCCTAGTAGCAACAACACATCTACAACCGAACAAATTTATGTCACTTCCCTTGGAAACTAGAGGCATGAACCCACTATCAAGCATAAATACCCCCTCTTGGAGTCACTAGCAACTACTTGGCCAAGATAGCTACTAACAACGGAGAGCATGCAAGATCACAAACAACACATACATGACAGTATCAAATAGACAACACCGTTAATAAATCTGACATAGTAATCTCAATATCCATCGGATCCCCGCAAACACAACATGCATGATTACAAATAGATTAGATCTTGATCATGAACGGAGCTCACAAGATCTATACATGAAACCACAAGGAGGAGATACAACCATCTAGCTACTACATGGACCCGTAGTCCAAGGTGGAACTACTCATGCTTCATACCGGAGAAGAAGGCCTCCGGGATGATCTCCCCTCCGGCAGGGTGCCGGTAAGAACTTCAGATCCCCCGATCTAGGGACGATGGTGGCGGTGGCTACAGAAGGTTTCGTGGAGTTTTGATCGGGTGCCTAGGGTTTATGCATCGGGGGCTTCTTATAGGCGAAGAGGCGAGGTAGGGAGGCGGACGAAGGGGCCACACCCTACCCAGGCGCAGGGTGGGCCCACCCGTGCCTAGGGGGTGTGGTGGCCCTGGCTCGCCTCTACGTCTCTCCTCTAGACTTCATGACGCCCACGTTAAAATATTGACTTTGGCTTTTGTCCCGTCCAATTCCGAGAATATTGATTTTCTACCTTTCTGGAACCAAAAACAGAAGAAAACAGGCAACTGGCACTGTGGCAACTTGTTAATAGGTTAGTTCCAGAAAAGATATAAAAACACCTCAAAGTGTAGACAAAGCAAAGCAAAGTAGATACTAAACACGCGTGGAGCATCAAAAATTATAGATACGTTTCCGACGTATCAAGCATCCCCAAGCTTAACTCCTGCTCATCCTCGAGTAGGTAAGTGATAAAAGAATAATTTTTGAGGTGACATGCACCGTCAAAACCAAGATCAAACCATTTGCAAGCATTGAAAGCTGGGATCAAAGAACTCTAAACATGTGCATGAAAGATGAAGCTCTAACAATAGGACAAAGTAACTATGCATGCAACATGAAAGGCTACAAACAAAGATCATGAATAACATGCATTGAAAAACGTTTGTTTGTTTCACATACAGAAAATATGGCATAGTGGCATTCAGCTTGTCTCTCATGGAGTAGAAAATAGATGCATAGGACACCTTCAAAGTTCATAAGAGTGACTAGATACAAATAGCACAAGAACAAGTAATATTACAATATGCATCAATCAATAAGTTTTGGGACACTGCACACAGAATGGCAACTATGATCTCTTAATGGTGCCTAAAGGTAGAAGGTGGACACTCAAATAATGGTGGAAGAAAAGCCTTTCATAAAGGAAGCAGAGATTTCAAGTTTTAAAAAGAGCTTCCAAAAATTATGGTACTTGTTCGCTTTCAGCCCTCATTGCCCCTATCATAAGCATCTTGAAGTGATTAAGGTTAAAGTGAACAAAGATGGAGTATATGCTTGACAAAGTATAAGTTGGCAATCTCAAGTCCCTTGAATACGAGGTCCACACCTCATTCTACTCAACTTTTGTCACCTGTAAGTTCCTATCTTAGTAAGTGCATGCGTATCATAGAGAACCGCCAATGGGGTACCCCTTGCACATGGTACAAGAGTTATCCCATAACCAAAATGACAAGGCAAGCAGACAATGAGCATCTTAGCGATCTTTTTATTTACTATGTGCATAGCTTTTTATTGAGGATGCTTCATAGATAGCTTATTATGGTGATGCTGCAAGTTTCTACCATGATTAAGCATGGCTTAGGCTAGCGGCCTAGGCGTTTCTATAACACAAAATACATAACTCCATGGACTTACAAGATCCCTCTTTATTTCACATCAGTGACATCCATAGACAAAATAGCATGATATCAACTATGTATAAAGTACAAGTGCAATGTTGAAAACGTTCCCCGTGACAGTACGGTTCTGCTAATTCCAATATATAAGTGCAAGCATATACAACATAGATGACACAATGTTTCAAGTTTATTAGGGGCAAAGAATATAAAGTGTGCCATCAAGTTTGTGAGGGCTTTAATCACTAAGTTTTCACATAACAAAATACTTTTAATTGGAAGATAGCTGAAAACAAGAATATACTTGGAATGGTGTAACACAACATGCATAGGAGTTTATAGTGGACACTTTGGAATAACTTGGTTTCTTGGGAGTTGGAAGCATGAGTAGAGCTTACTCATACAAGTGGAGGCTAGTAAAAGACTGGGAGCAACCAACTAAGAGAGCAATAATGGCCATAATCATGCAGAGCAACAAAACATTACTAATCAAAGCATAGAGTGGTACTACAAGTCAAGGACTAAATGATAATAGAGGCTATGGTGACTTGTTCATAGTCATAACATGGTGTGAGCATGTGCCAAGTCAACCCAAACAAAGCATCAAAGGAGAATACCACAATACTATGCTTTTACATGCTAAAACAACGCATAATTCTTTCAAGGAACACTAAGCAATCCCAATTGTTTGGAACAAGACATGCTACAGCAATAATCACTAAGCATAAGGTCAAAACAACACCTAGCATGTCATGCTAAAGTCTAAGTCACAGTCAATGCAAGTTCCTCTTGCACTTTCAAGCAGGAACTTCCTACTCCTTTCCAACACCAAGCAACTTATTTGAAAACAACACAGCGAGAACGGGGGTCCAAACTATTTTATTCATGCAAACTAAACAAACTAAGCAAACGAAACTAAAACTAAGATGCTCCAAGAACAACACAAGAGTGCATGAAACAATAAAAACAAAGTGTCTAGAAAGACCTGAGCTTTTTATTGATGAAGAAGGGGATGCCTTGGGCATCCCCAAGATTTGACGCTTGTACCTCCTGAATATTTCTTGGGGTGACACCGGGGTGGCATCCCCAAGCTTGAGCGTTTGTCCATTCTTCATCTCATTACATCATTCTCTCTCTACACCTGAAATTTTTCCTTCATACAAAACTTCACACAATCTTCATTAGCAACATTAGTGTATTCAAAAGATAATAGACCTTTAGGTTTAGCTCTGGAACAGCAAAACTTTTCACTAAAAACACCAGCTACTGTAGCAGCTCCTTCAAAAAGATCAATTACCAAAATATAACTCAAAAAGGAATCAATAAGAAACAAATGCAAATAATGGCAGAAATCTGTCAAAACAGACCAGCAGATAGAAATCGATTTTTTCGAAAATCTTATGTTGCTCAAATCAAAAGGTGTTGAACTAACGGAAGTTATCTAATATACTGGGGATTTATTCGTATATTTTCAGCTCAATACGACTTAAATATACTCCTCACGAATATTTATGGTGAAGGACAGAAATCTGTTTCGGGACAGCAATTCCCCAAATCTTACTTCCCTCTCATTAGAGGTCATTCTTGGCACAAAAAGCAAACAAAAAGGATAAGGAGAGGTCATTACTAAAGTAGTAACTTCCAATACTCAAGGAAACTCTTGGGTTATCTCCCAACAAGTACTTTTCTTTAACTCCTTTTAGTTAGGCACAAGAAGCAAGAAATCAAGTATTTTCAAATGAGGAAGCATTAACATCAAACCTTGCTTTCAAAGGAGGAGCAAAAAGCAACCTCTCTCTCCTCATAGGGAAGTGTTCAATACCTTTCTTGAATGTAAATTGATATTTAATGGTGCCTTCTTTCATATCAATGATGGCACCAACAGTTCTTCCCAAAGTAATAGGACAAGAAGCATTGTATTCAACATCCAAAACATAGAAATCAACAGGGACATAAGCATTGTTAACAATGATGAGAACATCATTAATACTCCCAATTAGTTTCTTATTAGCATTATCATCAAGTGGAACATCCAAATAACAATCTTCCAAAGGTGGCAAATCAAGCATTTCATAAATCTTCCTAGGCATAATAGAGACACTAGAACCAATATCACATGAAGCTTTGAGATCAAAGTCATTCACTTGCACATTAATAATGAGTTTCGAACTATCTTCTAATTTCCTAGGGATAGATGCTTTGTGTTTTATCTTCTCTTCCTTAATCTTAACAAGAGCATCTGTAATGTGTTTGGTGAAAGCAACATGCATATCACTAGCATCAGGACTTCTAGCAAGTTTTTGCAAGAACATAATCACTTCAGAAATATTGCAACCATCTATATAAAAATCAAGCTTACCATCACTAGTAGTAGACTCATTAGGCTTAGGCATTATAGGAGGAGGAATAGGGGCTTATTTTGGTTTAGTGGTCTCCATTCTAGTGATGGTGCATACACTATTGTTTCTATCAATTTCAGCTTCCCTTTCCCACTTAGCATGAAGTTGATCTAACAGTCTAACATTTTCATCAATAGTAACTTGTATGGCATGAGTAGTAGCAAAGGTATTTTCCATGGTTTTAGGTTTAGCAGCCATTTTATTAATCAAGGAGGACTGTTCTTCAGACAAAGAGGAAATATTCTTCTTAGCACTTAAAATTTTTGACTGTAAACTAGCAATTTCTCTATTCAGATTCTCAAGATGATGACTAATGTTTTTCAAGATAACAGATTATTCTTCCATAGTTTTAGTGAATATCTTTTTTTGCTCATATTGCATCTGCATAAAGTTTTTGGTGGATATTTCATCTTCTAGAATCCTATCTTCACTAGGGATCCCAGATCTACCATGGTAAGCATTTCCATTATTAGAAGGATAAGGCCTATAATTGTTGTTACCACCAAAATTATTCCTATAGGCATTGTTGTTGAAATTCTTGTTTCTAATGAAGTTCACATCAACTTGCTCTTCTTGAGCAACCAAATAGGCTAATGGAACATTGTTTGGATCTGAAGGATCTTTCCCATTAACAAGCATAGCCATAATAACATCAATATTATCACTCAAAGAGGAGGTTTCTTCAACAGAATTTACCTTCTTACCATGTGGATCTCTCTCAGTGTGCCATTCAGAGTAATTAACCATCATATTATCAAGGAGTTTTGTTGCAGCATCCATAGTGATGCCCAAAAAGGTACCTCCAGCAGCTGAATCCAACAGGTTTCTTGAAGAGAAGTTCAAACCTGCATAAAAAGTCTGCATAATCATCCAAGCAGTGAGTCCATGAGTGGGACAATTCTTAACCAAAGACTTCATTCTTTCCCAAGCTTGAGAAAAATGTTCATTATCAAGTTGTTTAAATTTCATAATGTCACTTCTCATAGATATAATCTTAGCAGGAGGATAATACTTTCCAATAAAAGCATCTTCACACTTAGTCCAAGAATCAATACTATTTCTAGGTAAAGATATCAACCATTCTTTAGCTTTCCCTCTCAAGGAGAAAGGAAACAGATTGAGCTTAATAATATCTCAATCTACATCCTTATACTTATGCATATCACAAAGTTCAACAAAGCTATTGAGATGGGCAGCAGCAGCATCAGAATTAGCACCAAAAAATTGCTCTCTCATCACAAGATTCAACAAAGCAGGCTTAATTTCATAAAAGGTAGCATCAAGAGCATATGGAGCAATAGGAGTGCTAAGTAAATCATTGTTGTTTGTGCTAGTGAAGTCACACAACTTGGTGTTCTCAGCTGAGTTCATTTTGGCAAAGTGGAGCAAGCCAAAAACAGCAGCAGCAGCTAGAGCAGGAATTTTTTTTTGTGTTTTGAATAAAGAAATCAAACCAAATGTCACATCCCAAGATTTTCCAAATCTTGTAATGTGAAAAATAAAAGAATAAAATAAAACTTTGTTGATTTTCAGGGCCAGAAGAAACTTTTTGAATCCAATTGGAAACCTTCAAACCAATTTGGATCAAATAATCCTAAAGGGATTAAAAAGATAAAAATTTAATAAAGGAAAAATAAAAGTATTTTGTTACTACTTTGAAATCTTTTTATAAAAAGGTTTGGTTCTCAAAATGAAATGAAAGGATAAAGATTATTTTATAAAGCCAAATTAAACCTTGGCCAAGTTTTTGAAACAAAAAGGTTTTGCTTTGATTAAAATAGTAAAGGATTATTAAATAAAAATAACAAAGATTTAATATCCAAGTTTTTATTAATAAAGGTTTTATTAATTCTAACCCATCAAAACTTGTTTATTTGTTTAAAATAAGTTTTCCAAGTACTTTATATTCTCAAATAAATCCTACTGTTTTGGTTTTGAGATTATTAAGTTTACAAAATGGAATTTTAAATAAATCAAATTCTATTTTGTTTTATTAAATCAAGGTCTATTTATTTAATTAATAATGGACCATAAAATTACTATTTTGTTTTTGGATTTTTGGATTATGTTACTGAACAGAACCAATTTCAAAATAACAAAGTGTGGTGGTTGTTTGAATTGATTTGAGTGTTGTTTAGTTGTTTGGAATTTCAAAACAGAATTAGAATTAGAAAAAGAAAAAAGTTCAGGAAAGAAAAAAATAGATTTTGGACTCAGCCCAACTGGCCAAGCCCAACAAGCCCAGAACCAGCCCAGCTACCCTCCCCGAAGAAAAACGGTTCGCACAAACTCCCTGACCCATAGAACCAATGACTGGTGGACCTCCCCCTCGCTCCTTTCCCACTGACCAGCAGACCCCACTTTTCCAGCTTCCCTTCTTCCTCGCGACGTCCACGTCGGCCGTTTCTGCCAGTGATTCCGCGAGTTAATTCACGAGTAATGTCCGCGTTAACCTCGCGCCTGACCACGCATACATAAGCGCCTGCGTCTTCCCCTCCTTTCCCCTCTGTCGCCCCACCTCGACACGCCCTCAGGCTGCCAAATTTCACCCAACACCACCCTCTGCTCCGACGAAGTCTAGTGCCAATTCCGGCGACTCAACGCTGCCCCTTGTCTCATTGACCACACACACACACTCACCACTCCTTGGCGCATCTCCCAGTACTCTTCGTTCGACCGCGGGCGCCCCAGAGCGTCGGCTACGACAAGCTTCCGAACGCCGCCGCGTCTGCAACCTCTCCGACGACCTTCCCTGGTAAACGCTGACTGCCCCACGCTATTTCATTCACGCTCCCTCACTCACCTCGACCATGCGCATCTAACCCTGCTCTCGGTTTGCCCCCTTGTGACCTGCAACGTCGCCCTCGACAGCAACCAGAGCCACCTGGCGTCTTCCTCCACTCCGGCGAGCAATTGCTGCAGTACCCGAGCGCCCCTTGTCAAGCCAACAGTACGTCGAGCATCACCACAGCCCTGTGATTCTGGTGAGCACTTCCCATCCCCTCTTTGCTTCCCGTAACCGCCGTAGCGCCACCGCCTGGCCGTGCGCCGCCGCTAGCCACCGTCGGCGCCGCTCACATTTGGTCAAGCCAACCAGCGCCGTAGGATCTAGATCGTGCGAGCAGGATTAGATCACTTAACAGCGAAGGGGTACGCGTCCTGTGCCGCACGATGTGATTAGATCCAACGCACCGCAACGCCGATCCGGCCGAAACGGTACCATCCAACCAGAACGCGCCGCGTGGCCAGGATTCGATTTAAAAACAGATTTGAAATCTGATTGAGATATGATTTTGAAAACCCTATAACTTTGGATCTACACGTCCAAAAATTACAAACTTTATATCGTTGGAATCAGTAGAGCAAGCCCTAGCCAAACATGCCTTTGGTTTAGTAAATAGTATCTGTTAGTTTGCTTGTTTTTGCAGAAACTTTTGTGTGCTTGTTTAGATTAGAAAAATTGTTTAAAAATGTTTTTAGGGTTAAAACCTTTGCAAAATGGTTTGTGGTGAACCTACTGACCCTAGGAACCAACCCTTGGTTTTGAAAATAGATTTGGTAAAGTTTTGAATGGATTAATTGATTTAGTCCCTTCCTAGCCAATTAAAAATATTGGTTTTTGGTTATGAAAATGTTTTGGAGTAAAAAACTTTGGGAAAAAGTTTTGATTCAAAGCTACTGACCCAAAACACCAAGTTTGAGAGTTAGAAACTAAATGGGTGAAAGACATAAAGTTTTGCTTTGATAAAAACAATTTCCACCACATAAAATAATGATTGGATTTTAAAATGGTTTTTAGGACAAAACCCTTTGCAAATGACTTGGCCACTTTAGGAAAATGACCACCTTGAGCCTTATAAAGTTTAGAGCCTAGTGGAAACCATCTTTGCAAATAAACCTATCTCTTGCATGCTTACATGCATGACCTAGATCCCATTGTTTTATGTGTGATATGTTTGTTTGACTTTGGTTTGGAATGCAAAGTTGATGTTGTGTTTGCTTGAATGATTGTAGTGAAGTTAGAAAGTGTGAGACTAGCAAGATCAAGGAGTGAACCACCATTCCCTACCAAAAAGGCAAGTTACACTATCATTCAAAAGTCCTACTATTTTCATTATACTTAGTGGATTTTGAAACATGCATGAAAATGTTCTTATGCTTATGCTATGCTAAATCCTAATAGGATGCCCTTACATTCCTTAGTGAAAACATTGTAGTTGTACATGCTTAGCCATGCTTTATTTTGAAAAGAGATACATGTTGAGATTTTACAAAGTTGAAACAAGACTTGTGTTTTATATAATAAAACAAGGACTCAATGAACCACCTGGGTGGCCAAGGTTACTTTGAGTTTTGGAGAAGGTGGCAACAAAAGGAACCATGTCTATGGCAATCACTTTGTGTTGGGCTCCAAAAGGATACCACCCAGGAAACTTAGAGATTGAACATGTTTCTCCAATTGTGGCTTTCGTGTGCAACCACATGCTATTATGGCTCTGGCTTAGTCAACTACATTAGGAAGACCCATACATTGTCTTTAGTTTACTGGACATGGGGACCTGGAATGCTTCATGGGTACTGAAGACAAGCTAGCAACGGTGTATGGGAGGACCTTTTGGAAAGACTTCGTCACATTCTCAATCTGCCGGTACTCCATTTTGGTGAGCACTAATCCAGTGGCCACTGGTGGCAACAAGATGGGATTGTGACATGTGGGTAAAGTGTACTACTTCTGCAGAAGATAATAAAATCTAAGTACTTAGCCGTGTCCCCGGTTATGGACAATACTGAGCAACTAAAGTTTGAACTATGGGAGATCTCGACATTCCAACTTCTAAAATAAAAACTTGATGCACTTGGGGTTACCAAGGTGCTCATGAGATTTTGTTAAACACTTGGTGCACTTGGGGTTACCAAGGTGCTCAAGAGACTTTGTTAAACACTTGATGCACTTGGGGTTACCAAGGTGCTCAAGAGATTTTTGTTCAACACTTGATGTACTTGGGGTTACCAAGGAACTCAAGGGATTTTGATGAAAACCTGAACACTTGGGGTTACCAAGGAGTTCAAGGAGTTTGATAATAACTTAAACACTTGGTATTTACCAAGGAGTTTTCCAAGATTTGATCAAACCATTTTGAAAAGATAGGATAAATTATTGCTTTATGCAAATGAGCCTAAAAACCTACTTAGCCAAATTTGCATGTATTGATAGGATCCACCTATATTCTACATAGTAGTGAGACTTGCCAATACAATTCAAATGTATTGACCCTTGTGGCTGTAACTTGTAATGTTGCAGGTTTGATTGCTTTTAGTGAAGGATGATTGATTAGGATTACAAAGTCTACAACCAGCATGTCTGCCTGTAGCACTTTGGAGATGAAGGACCCATACTTATAGTTATTCCGCTGCAATGTAATGTAATAGCCAAATGAGCTATGTTTGATGTAATAAAATTATGTTATTCCTGGTTATAAAGTTTTATTATGACCTTTGTTTCTTGATATTACATCTTAACTGTGGATGCTAGCTATTGATCCAGGGACTAGCATTGTAAACACAGGGGACTCTGCCTTATTTAAAGGTCACTCCCTCTACAGATGGTATCAGAGCATTGTGTTGCCTGTAGGATTTGTGAACCTAGGATTGGACAAAAACCCTTAGAAAAATAAGAGTTGTATTTGTTCCAAAAATCTATTTACAAACAATCTTGTAAACTCTTCCTCAACCATTTTGGTTTTGACTCTACATCTCATCTACTTCAACTCGATGGAAAAGCCTACCCTTTGACCAAAGACTTCACCATGTGCAAAGGACTTCTTCAAACATCTCCAACTCTAATGACTTCAACATCTTCAACTCTAATGACTTCAACATCTTCAGCATGTTCACCAAGGACCTCCAACTTGGATACCACCAAGGACTACAAGTGAGTCAAAGAAATCTTGCTCAAAATATGGAGACTGAGGGAATGCAAAAGTTAGAAGGAGCCCACATCACTTGAAGTTTAGTAACCAAGGAGTTTTCCCAAAGAAACCATGATTTCATACAAGAAGAATCAACCAAGAAGGATGGAAAGATTACAAGTGAGCCATATAGATGGACCACCATATGTTAGCTAAGTCAAACCCACCAACTTATGAGGTGTAACAAAAATATTTTGTTGCCTAAGTATGTGCTAGAACCTTGTGTTTGAGTGAAATGATTTGGTTGAAAATGCTTGCACATTGCTTGTGTGAATTGTGATGTGTGTAAATGGAATCATTACTTAGAAAATATTTTGTCTATTCTAATCTCCCTTCAACTCAAAAAAAACAGATGACTACTCCAAGGGAATCCAACATCAAGGTTGATGACACCAACACCAACCAAGGGGACAACATAAAAGAGCTCATAACAACCCAACACCAGTTGAACCAATTGACAGCTCAGTTCATAGCCAACACTAGGGATAAAGATCCAGCCTTGCAAAAGTTTTTGGAAGAACAATCCCAACTGATGCTTAAGGTGACTGATCAAATGATCAACATGGAAGAAAGCTATCCCAAAGGAGTTTATGACAACAAGGAGGACAAGAATGTTATTCTAGATGGAGCCCCAGCTTGCATTATTTGTGGAGACAAGGATCATACTTCCAGGGAGCATGGAGATCAATGCCCCAATTGTGAAGAGAAACATCCTGTTGGAAAATGTCCCACCTCCCTCTATTGATCCAGGGACTAGCATTGTAAACACAGGGGACTCTGCCTTATTTAAAGGTCACTCCCTCTACACCAAACTAAACTAATTTTTTTGGAGTTTTTGATAAAAGGAGTCAAACAAAACCAAGCAAAAGAAACTAAGCAACCTAAAAACAAAGAAAAGATAAAGGTTGAGGAGGACTCCCCTTGTGAAGACGTCCTTAGCCTCCCCGGCAACGGCGCCAGAAAGAGTTTGATGGCACTGCGTCAATGTGTAGTGATTCATCGGGAAACCCCAAGAGCAAGGTGTGATGCAGCACAGCAGCAAGTTTTCCCTCAGTAAGAAACCGAGTTTATTGAACCAGTAGGAGGAAGGAAACGTCACACAGGTGTTGCAAGCAACGTGGAAACATGCACAACACAAACTCAAGACTTCGCCCCAACGAATCAGTGAGGTTGTCAAGCTCACCGGTTTGTTGTAACAAAGGATTAAACGTATGGTGTGGAAGGTGATGATGGTTTGCAGCAAGTAAACAAGTAACAGTGGAAGATGTATCAATGGTAAAGATTGGACCGGGGTCCATAGTTCACTAGAGGTGCTCTCCTTAGATAAACAACATGGCATGAAGGGTAAACAAATTACGGCAGGGCAATTGACAGGAACTGAGAAAGGCATAACAATGCAATACCAGACAAAAAGATCCTATGAGATTCGTTTGGGCAATACAACAATATACATAGACCGCCATCCAACTACATCTATGACTAGAAGTCCACCTTCAGGTTATCATCCGAACCCCCTCCAGTATTAAGATGAAAGCAACAGACAACTTCTTTAAGCAAAGTGTGTAAGGTAAACAATCCACCTGTTCCATGAACAAGAGACCGTTGTTTTCTCCCTTGTAGCAACAGCACATCTAAAACCGAAGAGATTTCTGTCACTTCCCTTGGAAACTAGAGGCATGAACCCACTATCGAGCTTAAATACCCCCTCTTGGAGTCACTAGCAACTACTTATCCAAGATAGCTACTAACAACGGAGAGCATGCAAGATCACAAACAACACAGACATGATGGTATCAAATAGACAAAACCATTAATCAATCTGACATAGTAATCTCAATATCCATCGGATCCCCGCAAACACAACATGCATGATTACAAATTGATTAGATCTTGATCATGAACGGAGCTCGCAAGATCTATACATGAAAGCACAAGGAGGATATACAACCATCTAGCTACTACATGGACCCGCAGTCCAAGGTGGAACTACTCACGCTTCATACCGGAGAAGAAGGCCTCCGGGATGATCTCCCCTCCGGCAGGGTGCCGGGAAGAACTTCAGATCCCCCTGATCTAGGGACGATGATGGCGGCGTCTACAGAAGGTTTCGTGGA
Source organism: Avena sativa (assembly GCA_916181665.1). NCBI lineage: Eukaryota > Viridiplantae > Streptophyta > Magnoliopsida > Poales > Poaceae > Avena > Avena sativa. The sequence continues at coordinate 383,882,910 of OV702297.1, read as the reverse complement.
GTTTTGATCGGGTGCCTAGGGTTTCTGCATCAGGGGCTTCTGATAGGCGAAGAGGCAAGGTTGGGAGGCGTCCGAAGGGCCCACACCCTACCCAGGCGCGGGGTGGGCCCACCACGCCTAGGGGGTGTGGTGGCCCTGGCTCGCCTCTTCGTCTCTCCTCTGGACTTCATGACGCCCACGGTAAAATATTGACTTTGGCTTTTGTCCCATCCAATTCCGAGAATATTGATTTTCTGCCTTTCTGTAACCAAAAATAGAAGAAAACAGGCAACTGGCACTGTGGCAACTTGTTAATAGGTTAGTTCCAGAAAAAATATAAAAACACCTCAAAGTGTAGACAAAGCAAAGCAAAGTAGATACTAAACAAGCATGGAGCATCAAAAATTATAGATACGTTTCCGACGTATCAATGGACTCGCAAAGGGTAATGAAACAAGCGATATGGAGGATAGAATTGGGAGACATATGGTGCAGCTGAATCCCGTAAAAGAAGAGAAGCCCGCGAAGAAATTCGTGGGCAGGCAAAGAAAGCCCCCGGATTACAAAAGCATAAAACATCACCCGAAATCCTTCGGGTGGGCACGGGATTACCTCCTGATCGGTGAGGATGGTTTGTCCTTCTCCTTGGAGATCAGCCCGGCATCACGCAATTTGCGCAAATCCAATTCGAGCATATTCGTGCGCTGTCACCCGCCGTCGGTGGTGCGACTCGGAGCGGCGGCTTTTTTCCTGGTGTCAGCGGCGCTAGAACCCGCTGTGGTGGAGGAGGCCTTCTTGGGTTTGCCCGTGGTGGAGCGGCGAATGCGGCGATGCAAGCATAGAAAAGCAGAAGGAAATACGCGAAGGACGTCTAGTGCGCAGTGTAAGCAAGAGCTCAATAAATGGTGGCAATGGCAAAGAGGACGAGGCAAATGGCGAAGGGTAAAAACCACTGTTTTCCCCACGGTATAAAAGGGCGAGGACGATGCAGCAGAGTCGTCGGTTGAGATGCCCTAACGCGTGCCTCAGATCTCACCGTCCATGTGTCATCACGAAACTAAACAGTCGCCAGCACTCCGTCCACTACGTGCGGAAATCGAGGAGACACTGTAACTTTCGCCACGCCTTCGCGTGACTAGTCAAGGTCAGGCCAGGCGGTGGGACCCATGATCGTCCCATCGCATCGTTTTTGCTGCCGCAGACGGTTGAGCTCACCAATCGTCAGCAATGACGTCATCAAGGCGAAGCCAGCAACGGCTCGAAGATTTCGACTGATCATAACAGTACTTACTCGAGTCTACGACTCAACCAACTACTCGGGGGCTACTCCTATCAGGAGCGCTAGCCGTGCACCTGAGAGATTACAAAGACAAAAGCACCTCGAAGATATCTTCGAGTCCTACGTCGATTCTACGACTCCACTACGGACTCGGGGGCTACTCCCATAGGGAGCGTTGGTCCCGCATTCGAAAAAATGTGTTCTTCAGACTAATAACGCAAACTAATGAGAATGACTGAACTAAAGTCTCTGCTCGATTCTACGACTTGAACAGACACTCGGGGGCTACTCCCATAGGGAGCGCTGGTCGCGCATCCTATGAATTATTCGACGAAAATCCTTCGGATCAAATACAATAAAAAACTTTTTGCAACTTTGCCCAAATTAACGCTAAGTGAGAAGAAGTCTCCTTGGCCACCTGAAACACCTCCGTGGTGATAAAATTTTGGATGTTGTGTCTATGACGCAAAGGTAAGACCTACAGATATCATCTGATGGCCAGATAACACACCCGCTGCGATCTGCCAGTAAATTCCCGTGTCAACAGGCACGATAAAAATCCCGATGGACGCGTTGGATACATCATTTGAAAAACACTGGGGTTCGACTCCTATAAGACCTCAGTGGCCTGAGTCGGATCACACCAGCATTTGTTCCGGATTCGAGTCCGGGGACTCGAATCTGATGAAGATCGTGTTATTTTGTCCTATGACAGTTAACTGGCCCTGATCCGTCGGGTGAGCCAGGCACATGCATCAACAATCCCTATGAACTAAACATTTCTTCCTGAAAATTAGGTTCAAATACCAAGCACCCGAAAGATTATAGAGTCTCCAGTCAAATCTGCGATTCGGCTGAACACTCGGGGGATACTGACATGGATATACCCTACGGGTGCATAACATTGGTATACCCGGTCCATCCCAAGGAAGGCCCACGCAAGGACTTGCAGCCCAGGAAGATTTCGGGTGGTCCAAGCCCGTGGCGAATTCGACTCCTTTGAGGACAAGTCTAGATTAGATAGAATTTCAAAGGGTATCAACCCTAATCTGTAACCGAATCGACTTATCCTGGGACCTGGCCTATCTATATAAAGGCTAGGAGGGTATAGCGAGAGGGATCTGAACACCTCATACACACACCTCCACGCCAGATTGCATCTGCGCACCCCTGTAACCTTCGGTTCCGCCGTAATCAAGAGCAGACAAGCAGGAGTAGGGTTTTCCCTCCGGGGGCCTGAACCTGGGTAAACCTCGTGTCCTCGCATTGCTTTCCTTTTAGCCGTTCCATGACTTCCAGGATTCCCATCTTCTCCAAAACCCAAGTCCATAACAATGGGCATTGACGAGTCGAACCCTCGTCAAATATTGAGAGTATTCCACATATGTGGGCATCTAGTAGTTCGCTAGGTCTATATAAGTATATCTTATATCTTGTTGAATCAATCAAGAAATCAAAACCCTAATTCTATCATCTATTTTCAGATGATGTAATTGAAATTAATAGCATGTGTCAAATTGCTGCTAGCAGAAAAATATTGTATCCTTATTCCAGTTCCATTTGGTTTACCGTACAACTACTTTCTTGTTGCTACTGTTATTTAATTTCACATTTTGGTTTCTTGCTATATTTTCCTGCCTATTATAGTTTCTCAAATAGCACATTAAAGTAAAAAAAGCGCCCTAGTTCCCTAAAGTATGATTTTTCTATCAAGTTAGCTCTAATTACTTACAGTGCGCAAGTGTGCAAGTATGAAACAGAGGAGGTAGTGCGCCATCTAGTTGATCCAGGACATGTGGTGACTAGCTAGCTAGATAGCAAGTGCACTTTCAATCAATTTAACATAAGGCAACCAATTTAGTTGAATCATATATCATAATCAAGCAATCTGCTTTGATTTGTGATCATTCTTTCTAATTCCACCATCTGATTTGTGTTCATTCTTTCTAATTTTAATCATTGAATTTTTTTCTGTTAGTAATCTGCCCTTATTATTATTTGATTATGTAACTAAATTTAAGTGTTCAATAGTAATTTCCTGACTTTGATTGCATGTTAGTTGAAACCATAGGTTGGTGAAAACACTGATACGTCGGAAACGTATCTATAATTTTTGATGCTCCATGCTTGTTTTGTATCTACTTTGCTTTGCTTGTCTACACTTTGAGGTGTTTTTTACATGTTTTCTGGTACTAACCTATTAACAAGTTGCAACAGTGTCAGGTGCTTGTTTTCTGATGTTTTGGTTTCAGAAAAGTTAGTAAAGAAATATTCTCGGAATTGGACAGGACAAACGTCAAAGTCAATAACTTTCCATGGGGAACAAAAAGTCCAGAGGAGAGCCAGAGGGGCCGGCCAGAGGGGCCAAACCCACCCCAGGCATGGGTGGGCCACACCCCGCGCCTGGCTAGGGTTTGGCGCCCCTGGCCGCCACCTCGGTCTCCCGCTTCGCATATAAGAAGCCCCCGATGCAGAAACCCTGGGTACCCGATCAAATATCCACGAAACTGTATGTAGCCGCCGCCACCATTATCCCTAGATCGGGGGGGATCTGAAGTTCTTCCTGGCACCCTGTCGGAGGGGAGATCATCCCGGAGGCCTTCTCTCCGGTATGATGCGTGAGTAGTTCCACCTTGTACTATGGGTACATGTAGTAGCTAGATGGTTGTATCTCCTCCTTTGTGCTTTCATGTATAGATCTTGTGAGCTCCGTTCATGATCAAGATCTAATCTATTTGTAATCATGCATGTTGTGTTTGCGGGGATCTGATGGATATTGAGATTATTATGTTGATTTGATTAATGGTTTTGTCTTTATGATTCTATCATGTATGTGTTGTTTGTGATCTTGCATGCTCTCCGTTGTTAGTAGCTATCTTGGCCAAGTAGTTGCTAGTGACTCCAAGAGGGGGTATTTATGCTCGATAGTGGGTTCATGCCTCTAGTTTCCAAGGGAAGTGACAATAATCTCTTTGGTGATGTGTTGTTGTTACTAGGGAGAAAACAACGGTCTCTTGTTCATGGAACATGTGGACTGTTTACCTTACACACTTTGCTTAAAGCAGTTGTCTGTTGCTTGCAACTTAATACTGGAGGGGGTTCGGATGATAACCTGAAGGTGGACTTTTAGTCATAGATGTAGTTGGATGGCGGTATATGTATCTTGTTGTATTGCCCAATCGAATCTCATATGATCTTTTTGACTAGTAATTGCATTGTTATGCCTTGCTCAGTTCCTGTCAATTGCCCCGTTGTAATTTGTTTACCCTTCATGCATGTTGTTTATCTAAGGAGATCACCTCTAGTGAACTATGGACCCCGGTCCAATCTTTACCATTGATACATCTTCCATTGTTACTTGTTTACTTGTTGCAAACCATTACCTTCCACACCATATATTTAATCCTTTGTTAAAGCAAACCGGTGAGCTTGACAACCTCACTATTTGTTGGGGCAAAGTCTTGAGTTTGTGTTGTGCGGGTCTCCGTGTTGCTTGCAACACCTGTGTGACGTTTCCTTCCTCCTTCTGGTTCGATAACCGCGGTCTCAACTAAGGGAAAACTTGCTGCTTCACACCTTGCTCTTGGGGTTCCCAACAGGCTGTGCATAGACAATCGTCAAGCTTTTCAAGGCACCATCAGCCAGCCAACAAGCTTTTCTGGCGCCGTTGCCGGGGAGGCTAAGGACGTCTTCACTAGGGGAGTCTTCCACTTCCTTTCTCTTTACTTTGTTTTTAGTTTGCTTTGTTTCTTTTGCTTGGTTTTCTTTGCCTCTTTTCAAAAACTCCAAAAAAAATAGTCTATTTTGGTTTGCTTTCTTTATTCAAAAACACAAAAAAAAATAGTTCCTACTCCAGTTGCTGGTCTGTTGTTGCCTTGCTTGGTCATGCTTTCTATCAATTGATGGTTTCTTTGAAACTAGTTCTTATTGGCAAGGTGGGTTCACGGAAGAACAAAAGTATTATTATAAGGAACACCATTTGTCACAAAAAGGGAAACACCTATGGGAACAAATTTATAAGTTGAATACTATCGCTAGAGACGTGTGCTCTATTTATAATGTTACTTATTGATTTGATAAAGCTTGCTGCTGCAGGAGGTATAAACACCTACCCTTTCAATGTGAGTATAATGATAATGTTACCATATCTTCTTATGTTAAAGGAAATTATGACTTTTATGATGTGGAACAAATTGAAGAGTTTATTGCCTTCAAGGGTGCATTTGAACTTCCCAGCTTGCTTGAAAATAATGATGATGCACCTTATGAACATGAGGTTTATGAGATACTTAAATTTTGCTTTGACAATTACAAGGAAGCAAATGGCTATATTCTTGAATATTTTAATAGGTGCTTTCCACAACTGGAAGAGACTAATGCCTTGCAGGAGCCTATGGAAGAAGAAATTGTTGAAACTGGAAGCTCATTGGATTAAAAAGAGGAGGAGAGTGATGAACAAAAGGAGGAAGAATGGATCTACCCATGTCTACCTTCTAATGAGATTAACTCTTTACCTCTTATATTATTTGATTTTCCCCCATGCTTACAAAAGGAGGATGAATGTTATGTTCATGTGGATCCTTTTGAAATATCTACTTTGGGTAAAACCTGAGAAGGTTTTAATCCCACTATTTTTGAGCTTGATAGAAATTATGTGTTTGTAGATCATGAAAATCATGCTTTATGTGATAGCTATATTATTGAGTTTATTCATGATGCTACTGAAAATTATTATGAGAGAGGAAAGTACGGTTGTAGAATTTTTCATGGTACTGAAACACCTCTCTATATGCTGAAAGTTTTGAAGTTACTCTTGTTTTATCTTCCTATGCTTGTCACTTGGTTCTTTGTGAATTTATTTGTATACAAGATTCTGATGCATAGGAAGAGGTTTAGAATTAAATGTGTTTTGAATTTGCTTCTTGATGCTCTCTTTGAATTCAATTCATATTTCTTATGTGAGCATCTTCTCAAGCTATCATGCCTAACTTAAAGGCGTTAAAAAAAGTACTTGTTGGGAGATAACCCAAGAGTTTCCTTGAGTCTTGGAAGTTATTACTTCAGTAGTGACCTCTCCTTATCCTTTTTGTTTGCTTCTTGTGCCAAGAATGACCTCTAATGAGAGGGAAGTAAGATTTGGGGAGTTACTGTCCCGAAACAGATTTCTGTCCTTCACCAAAAAAATCGTGAGGAGTCTCTATAACTCGGATTGAGCTGCAAATTTATGAATAAATCCCCCAGTATGTTAGATAACTTTCGTTAGTTCAGCCCTTTTTGATTTGAGCAACATAAGATGTTCAAAAAAATCGTTTTCTACCTACTGGTCTATTTTGAAAGATTTCTGCCATTATTTGCATTTGCTTCTTATTGATTCCTTTTTTAGTTCTCTTTTAAGTGAATTGAGATTTTTGAATGAGTTACTACAGTAGCTTGTGTTTTTAGTGAAAATCCTTGCTGTTCCAAAGCTTTGCCAGAGGTCTAATATCTTTTGAATAAGCTAATGTTGCTAATGAAGATTGTGTGAAGTTTTGTATGAAGAAAAAAATTCAGGTGTAGAGAGAGAATGATGCAATGAGATTAAGAATGGACAAAAGCTCAAGCTTGGGGATGCCACCATGGTGTCACTCCAAGAAATATCCAAGAGGTACAAGCGTCAAAGCTTGGGGATGCCCAAGGCATCCCCTTCTTCATCAATAAAAAGCTCAGGTCTGTCTAGACACTTCATTTTTATTGTTTCATGCACAGTTGTGTTGGTATTGGAGCATCTTAGTTTTCATTTGCTTTGCTTAGTTTGTTTAGGTTGCTTGATTAGTTTGGACCCCCATTCTCGCTGTGTTGTTTTACAAATAAGTTGCTTGGTGTTGGAAAGGAGTAGTAAGTTCTTGCTTGTAAGTGCAAGAGGAGCTTGCATTGACTGTGACTTAGACTTTAGCATGACATGCTAGGTGTTGTTTTGACATTATGCTTAGTGATTATTGTTGTAGCATGTCTTGTTCCAAACAATTGGGATTGCTTAGTGTTCCTTGAAAAAAAATATGCGTTGTTTTAGCATGCAAAAGCATAGTATTGTGGTATTCTCCTTTTATGTTTTGTTTGGGTTGACTTGGCACATGCTCACACCATGTTATGACTATGACAAGTCACCATAGCCTCTATGATAATTTAGTCCTTGACTTGTAGTACCACTCTATGCTTTGATTAGTAATACTTTGTTGCACTGCATGATTATGACCATTATTGCTCTCTTATTTGCTTGCTCCCAGTCTTTTGCTAGCCTCCACTTGTATGAGTAAGCTCTACTCATGCTTCCAACTCCCAAGAAACCAAGTTATTCCAAAGTGTCCACTATAAACTCCTATGTATGGTGGGTTACACCATTCCAAGTATATTCTTGTTTTCAACTATCTTCCAATTAAAAACTATTTTGTTATGTGAAAACTTAGTGATTAAAGCCCTCACGAACTTGATGGCACACTTTATTCTATGCCCCTAATAAACTTGAACCATTGTGACAACTTTGTTGTATATGCTTGCACTTATAAGTTGGAATTAGCAGAACCGTGTTGTCACGGGGAACGTTTTCAACATTGCACTTATACTTTGTACTCAGTTGATATCATGCTCTTTTGTCTATGGATGTCACCGGTGTGAAATAAAGAGGAAACTTGTAAGTCCATGGAGTTTGTATTCTGTATTAGAGAAACGTCTAGGACGCTAGCCTAAGCCATGCCTAGTCATGGTGGAAACTTGCAGCATCACCATAATGAGCTATCTATGAAGCATCCTCAATAAAAATCTATGCATATGGTAAATAAAAAGATTGCTGAGATGCTCATTATCTGCTTGCATTATCATTTTGGTTATGGGAAAGCTCATGTACCATGTGCAAGGGGTACCCCGTTGGCGGTTCTCAATGATATGCAAATACTTACAATGACAAGAACTTACCTGGACCCAACGTTGAGTATGCATGAGGTGTGGCCCTCGTATTCAAGGGACTTGAGATTGCCAACTTATACTTCGTCAAGCATATACTGCAGCTTTGCCACTTTAACCTTAACCACTTCAAGATGCTTATGATAGGAGCAATGAGGGCTGAAAGCTAACTAGTACCATAATTTTTGGAAGCTCTTTTTGAAACTTGTAATCCCCGCTTCCTTTATAAAAAAGACTTTCTTCCACCATTATTTGAGTCTCCACCTTCTACCTTTAGGCACCATTAAGAGAGCATAGTTATCATTCCGTGTGCAATGTTCCAAAGCTTATTAATTGATGCATATTGTGTTATTACTTGTTCTTGTGTTATTTGTTTCTAGTCACCCTTGTGAACTTTGCAGGTGTCCTATGCATTATATTGCTACTCTATGAGGGACAAGCTGATTGCCACTATGCTATGTTTTCTGCATGTGAAACAAACAAACGTTTTTCAATACATATTATTCATGATCTTTGTTTGTAGCTTGCCATGTTGCATGCATAGTTACTATGTCCTATTGTTAGAACTCCATCTTTCATGCACATGTTTAAAGTTCTTTGATCCCAACTTTCAATGCATGCAAATGGTTGGATCTTTATTGTGAGAGTGCATGTCACCTCAAAAATTATTCTTTTATCACTTACCTACTCGAGGACGAGCAGGAGTTAAGCTTGGGGATGTTGATACGTCGGAAACGTATCTATAATTTTTGATGCTCCATGCTTGTTTTGTATCTACTTTGCTTTGCTTGTCTACACTTTGAGGTGCTTTTTACATGTTTTCTGGTACTAACCTATTAACAAGTTGCAACAGTGCCAGATGCCTGTTTTCTGCTGTTTTTGGTTTCAGAAAAGTTGGTAAAGAAATATTCTCGGAATTGGACGGAAAAAAGTCAAAGTCAATAACTTTCCGTGGGGAACAAGAAGTCTAGAGGAGAGCCCGAGGGGCCGGCCAGAGGGGCCAGACCCACCCCAGGCGCGGGTGGGCCCCACCCCGCACCTGGCTAGGGTTTGGCGCCCCTGGCCGCCGCCTCGGTCTCCCCCTTCGCCTATAACAAGCCTCCGATGCAGAAACCCTGGGTACCTGATCAAATATCCACGAAACCGTCTGTAGCCGCCGCCACCGTCCCTAGATCGGGGGGATCTGAAGTTCTTCCCGGCACCCTACCGGAGGGGAGATCATCCCGGAGGCCTTCTCTCCGGTATGATGTGTGAGTAGTTCCACCTTAGACTATGGGTCCATATAGTAACTAGATGGTCGTATCTCCTCCTTTGTGCTTTCATGTATAGATATTGTGAGCTCCGTTCATGATCAAGATCTAATCTATTTGTAATCGCGCATGTTGTGTTTGCGGGGATCCGATGGATATTGAGATTATTATGTTGGTTTGATTAATGGTTTTGTCTTTATGAATCTATCATGTCTATGTTGTTTGTGATCTTGCATGCTTCCGTTGTTAGTAGCTATCTTGGCCAAGTAGTTGCTAGTGACTCCAAGAGGGGGTATTTATGCTCGATAGTGGGTTCATGCCTCTAGTTTCCAAGGGAAGTGACAATAATCTCTTTGGTTGTAGATGTGTTGTTGCTACTAGGGAGAAAACAACGGTCTCTTGTTCATGGAACATGTGGAATGTTTGCCTTACACACTTTGCTTAAAGCAGTTGTCTGTTGCTTGCAACTTAATACTGTGGGGTTCGGATGATAACCTGAAGGTGGACTTCTAGTCATAGATGCAGTTGGATGGCGGTCTATGTATCTTATTGTGTTGCCCAATCGAATCTTATAGGATCTTTCTGACTAGTAATCGCATTGTTATGCCTTGCTCAGTTCCTGTCAATTGCCCCGTTGTAATTTGTTTACCCTTCATGCCATGTTGTTTATCTAAGGAGAGCACCTCTAGTGAACTATGGACCCCGGTCCAATCTTTACCATTGATACATCTTCTATTGTTACTTGTTTACTTGCTGCAAATCATTACCTTCCACACCATACGTTTAATCCTTTGTTACAGCAAACCGGTGAGCTTGACAACCTCACTGTTCGTTGGGGCAAAGTCTTGAGTTTGTGTTGTGCAGGTATCCGCGTTGCTTTCAACACCTGTGTGACGTTTCCTTCCTCCTTCTGGTTCCATAACCTCGGTTTCAACTGAGGAAAAACTTGTTGTGTTGCTTCACACCTTGCTCTTGGGGTTCCCAACAGGCTGTGCGTAGACAATCGTCAAGCTTTTCAAGGCACCATCAGCCAGCCAACAAACACTTCAAAGTTCACTGCAATATCAAGTTAATTCTATCATGTTACATCTGGTTAGTTGAAACCGTAGGTTGTGCTAGGATGCTTCCATTAATTGGAATGTGCCCAGTAGTAACTAGCCATCAAGTTTGGCTGCTGGCACCTAGATCTTCTCCTCATTGACGTGTTGTTGATGGGACCTTATCCTCTAGAGCTACGCATGGCCTGGATCTCCTCCTTGATCCACAACGACTTTGGTGATCAGTCCATAAAAGAATAATAGATGGTACTAGATTGGTGTGCATGGATGCACTTGTGCCAGCATCACTTGGATTAAGAGTATTTGGCTTGCTTTAATTTGGGGCATTCGGTGGATTGGAGCTGGACCATTTTATACTAGCAATGCCTTCACCAAACTTTACCTTCTTCTTGTTCTTCTTCTTCATGTTGATTCTATCTTTGCAATACTCAATACCTTTTTAATCAATAACAATAAAGTAGTTGCTTTGAGCTCAGAAAGCAACCTTTATGGAACTACTTCAGGAAAAGGAGCATTTCTTTTGAAAAAACTTTGGCAAATGGCTTCATGCTCTACTATTGTTGGATCATTTGGCACTCCTACGTCACCCAACTTCTCAAGTGCCTTTGCAGCCTTCCTCACCTCCTTCTTTGCATTGCTTCTCCTTGAGTAAAACTTGGTCTCCATTGCTGGAAATAAAATTTCGATACAGTGTGCTAGCTTTTATTGACATACAAGAACACCTATGGACAGGAGCATGCATACATAAGTAGAACATGCATAGCTCAAAGATACTCACTCGCAAATGCAGTCAAAAATAGCAATTATGCCTTTATTCCATTTTATCTATTACTTCACCCATGCATGATTTTGGATTAGTGACGTCCCTTTGTGCTCACTTCACCGTGCATCACTTACCTGCTTATAATTTCTCGTATGATAGCGACGAGCGCACGTGCGAACACTCTGACCTTACCTGCTTATAATTTCTCTTTACGGTTCTTTTCTGAAAACCGACGGAATACCGTTGTTATTTATTTTTCGCAGCTCCACCTATGTAAAGATTGCATCTAGAAACATTCACCGAGCAGCCTTTTTCTACCGAAGTATTCAAATTGAAAGACGAAGCTAGTTTCCGAGGAAAGAGAACTTTCCGACTCGGCTGCTGAGTCAGCCCGGTCTTATCTAGGAAAGCTTTCAAACCAACGACAGACCAATTCAAACACCAATCAGCTAAGGTCGATGACATGTGAGTAGTCAGATGTGCAAAACTACAGTTTTACTATCTACCGGATAAGAGCATCTCTAGCAGTAATCAGTAATCGTAAATAGCAAACCATAAATATTAGAGTACATGACGCTGAATCCGTAATTACTCGTTTCGCGTGAGGCGCATACTTTCTACACAAAATGCGGCTCCCCCGAGACTTGCGTCGCCGGATGGTGGTGGAGACGGCGCCGCCGCCCTAGTCGAGGTGGATCACCGGAGGCTCCTCCGTCTCCTTGGCCTTCTCCGCCTCCTGGCGCCGGAGGCGTTCCACCGCGCGCTCCTCCGCCTCCTGGCGCTCGTTGAGCCCGAGCGCTTTGGCGAGCTCCCTCTTCTCCGCGGTGGCCTCGCAAAGGTGTGCGTGCTCCGAGCGGCGACGAAGGCGCAGCCCTTGTCGAAGTCCGCGAAATCGTGCAGGACCATCGACCTGTTGTCGCTCTTGTCGGAGTTGTCGCTCTCTCCGGGTGTCACGTAATCACGATACCCAGAGGAGCTTGAGCTCGATGGAGGCGGCGGCGTGGCCGCGACGAGCCCGCCTCCGAGGCGGTTCCCCTGTACCACGCGGGGGCGTAGGGGAGGAGCGGCGCCGGCATGTGCGGCGAATGCACCCACCGGAGCGTGGCGCTCTTCTTGGCGTCGACGGAGCGGCTACGGGCGAGCTCCTCCTCGGTTTTGAGGAGCTGTCTGCGCGAGCCGATGCGGCGCTTCCTAGACGAGTACTCGGGACGCATGGCGGCGAGGCTGAGCGTTTGGTGGCGGTGGCGTAGGGAATGGTGGCGGTGGCGAGCTGGATTTGATCGCTGGAGAGTTGCCGGCGGCGACGGAGAGGGAGAGGGCGCGCGGTGGAGAGTGATAGGGTTTCGCTCGGGCAGCCCTCTTCGACCGATAGATATTCTAGTCGCATCGTGCGTTTTACGGGCCACCGAAAAATATTTATGGGTCGGGAGAGGTATACGGGCTCTGATCTGCGCCAAAAACCGAGTGCGGACGTATTTTGCCAAAAAAAAAATCCAGTTTGACCCCTTTTACTGTTACTGCTAGAGATGCTCTAATGGAGTCTCTCTTCTACGGTGGAAAACTTTGGACAACGTAATTCTTTTGCTCTTTGAACTCCCGTTGTTTTAAGCTTGTTGTCCTGGATCTTCTAATTATCTTATAGCGTTTTAATGCTAGCGAATAGGCCAAAGAAAAATGGTTGTGGTCATGTGTTTCTTTTGTTGGCCGGTCGTGATTTGTTTATCTCATACTTTGGGTTGGGCTTTTGTTGCCCAAAGATTCTTTGAGATGGGTTTATAAATTAAACGATTTTGTTAAATCTTAGTCTAGGTCAATTTAGAAAAGTACAACTTGGTTCGTGAAAAGTGCGAAGGGATGGACAAGTCCAAATTACATTTCATTAAACTGAAGTCACGCTTTTTAAATCGATTAGGACTTGAAGAAAATAGCGGTCGACTTAGACGGGTGAATCCTCGTGAGTATGTTCATTTACACACATAGTTTTCCCTAGTAGTTGATATAGTTCAGAGATATGTGTCAACCTTGAGCCAACCATGCCACATATGACATACCATAGCATAATTTGGGTTGTGTCGCGTGGCATACTCTCATTGTTATTACAGGTAACACGTTCAGGAACCAATGTACACACACAGGCACACCCAATAATCATGTCCAGGATTACATTTCAAGACTATGCTGTTGGTGCAACAATGCGCTGAGACACCGACGATCATATATATGAGTGCAGAACAATGTCATCCATCAGACATGCACAACATCGCCGCTGCTATCCGTCTGGCGATCGCGGCTCGTATTTACCTGACGATCGCGACTAATTTCCATGCGTCCAAGCAACCTGCTGCAGATCCTTCTGATCCGGCGGCCTCCAGGTAGAGATCGCCTGCGCGGCTGGACCTGGCGGGACGGCGGCGATGGCGAGGACGCAGTAGTATCCGCGGCGGTGGAGTGGAACATCGGGATGCTGCAGCGGCACACTGGGCAGGAATTGCGCAGCGACAGCCACGTGACGATGCAGTCGGAGTGGTACAGGTGGCCGCAGGGGAGCCGGCGCGCGGGCGCCGAGGGCGGGAGGGCGTCTGTGCAGACGGGGCAGACCAGCGTGCTGTCGGTGACGGTGACGGTGACGGTGGGCAGGGCGGCGATGGACTCCGGCGGCGCCGCTCGTGAGTCGCCGCGCTGGGGCGGCGTGTCGTCGAACGTGGCGTTGCCGTAGGCGGAAACAGGAGCCGGCGCCGCTCGTGCCCTGGGGAGTTGGAGTGGCGTCTCGAACGTCGCGTGGTAGGACGAAACCGGCAGCGGCCGGAGCGGGCTCTGGTAGTCGGAGTCGGAGGGACTGAAGCTGTATTCATCGTCATCCCATGCACTGTGAAACGGGGAATCCCAAAGCAGAGGCGGAAGCAGACCCTGTCCCTGAGACGTTGCCGGGGAATCCCAAGGCAGAGGCGGAGGCGGAGGCGGAAGTGGAAGCAGACCCTGAGACGTCGGCGGGGAATCCCAAAGCAGAGGCGGAGGCGGAGGCGGAAGCAGACCCTGAGACGTCGGCGTGTTCTCCGCGGTTGTGGACGCAGGTTGTAGCTGTTGGTGTGGTGGCGGCGACGCCAACCGAGGGGAGGAGCAGGCGGAGGAGTATGCCGACGATTGGCGGGACACGGCAGGGGAGGGCCGAAATTCGCGGCATACCTGGCGCGGCGGCCCCTCCACGCCCGTGGCAACGACTGGGTCCGAGGTACCGAAGAAGTAGTCCCATGTAGCGAGGATCGGCGGCGGAGGCGGCCTTGCGGAGGAGCTCGATGGCCGCGTGCACGAGGACACCAGAGTCCGCGGCAGCCTCGTGGAAGGAGAATTCGACGACGAGACGTGAGGAATAGGCGGCGGAGGCGGGGGCGGGCAGTCAGAGGAATTGAAGAAGTAATTCCGTGGATCGCGAGACGCGGACGCCTGCAGAAGCCAAGGCGGAAGCGGAGGAGGAAGCAGATCCTGCGTCGTCGGCATGCTGGAAGAATCCGCCGCCGACGACGATGACGGGATCGTCGGAGGCGGCAACGGCGTGGAAGAGGCGACAGAGCGCGACGGCCAGGATACGGAGCATGGGGGTGGAGGAGGCGGCAAGATCGGCTGGGGCGCCTGGTGGGGCGGCGCGGGGGAGTCGTCGAGGTAGTCGCGGCGGCAGCCGGGGCAAAGGGTGAAGTGGAACGGGGAGGACTGGGCGGGTAGCGAGAACCGCGCGCTGCAGGTGTGGCAGTAGAAGCTCACGGTCCGGGCCGAGGCCACGGCAGAGGTGGACATGGTGGCGGCTTGCCGGCTTCCGATGATCTGGCGGGCCGCTCGCGCGCCCTGCCCTGTCCCCTAGTATATCAGAGAGGAGGGTTTACTCTGTGAACTCTGTCAGTTAGTGGTGGGTCGAGCGCGTTTCCCTTTCTGAGTTCCTGACTACTTCTCCCTCCTTTTGGATGGCTTTCCACGCCTGGGTGACATAGGAGTCTAATAAGATCTTGACACGAAAGGTTTAGGCTTAATTAACATCCACTGTCACTTTGCTGATTATATTATGTGGCTGCCCACTCTCCCCAGATGATGACCACTGGAAGCTGAGCTGAGAGCACATCAGCTAAACTAAACTATGCAACAACGCATGCCCTAGCGGTCCTACGGATGCACACAGACCAGAAAAAAATTATAAAAAAGAAAAGTCCCGCTACAGATAACTAATCCTCAACGCAACGACATTGACACCATCAGAACAACACCGGTAGTCCTCCATTCCAATAACAACGCCTTCAAGAAGGAAACAGTGTCCAAGCACCGTCGTTACTCGATCAAAGATCATAGGTTTTCACCCTGGAGAAACTCCTTGCTCACAAAACAATGCCTTTAACAAGGTCATTGTCAGACACAACTAGTTAAGGCCAGACCTTGGATTTTCACCCTGCAAGATAAGACTATGAACTCCCTCTGTGTTGTCTTCCCGCACCAACAGTCGCTGCAACGAGGCCCAGATCACGTAGCCAGTTCTCCGTCGCCATAAAAACAAAAATCGCCATCGCTACCCTCATATTTCTGCTTTCCTGACATTCTCCGCATCTGACTCACCATGGCTCTAAGAATGGCACTTGGTGAGAACAAACAACAGAGCTTCGCAACGCTCCCGCTGAAACCAAATGGCCAGAAAAACAAGGTGCGCACGATCGAATACCTTTCGATCCAACAATCTCCTGGCATGATACGTCCATGGGAGTTCGTCGGCGGAGCCTTCCGGAACCCGCCTCTCCAGACCAGATCAACGAGGGCAGACATCAAGCAGATCTTCGTCTTTCGTGCGAAAGAAACCAAAGGACCACCTCCTTTATTAGATCCGACACAGCGATCCCCACACCGTCGGCCAGTTTCCGGAGAACGGATCGAGCATGCAATTAGGGTTAGAGAGCTGATCTAGGTCTTCCAACGGAATCCCATCGTCGGCACCTCCTCCACCAGATCGCCACCACAGGGAACCGCTGCCTCCACCCCGACCAAGGGACGTCGCCCAGGTCGCCACGCTTCAGCCTCCGCCGCCCCACTCCGGTAGAGGCCGCCGCCTCCAGATCCGAGCTCCCACGAAGCCACCGCCGGCCGGAGCCGCGGAGACGTCGATGGCGAGCGGGCCCTGTCCAGCGCTGGCGTTCTCCTCCCTACTGCCGCGCTGGGACCGGGAGGCCAGATCCCCGCCGCCCCCATCACCGGCGCCGCGCAATTAGGCCGACGGCCCTCCGGGGGCGACGAGGAGGGAGAAGGATGGAGGGGGAGGAGGTGGAGGCGGGGTTAGGGTTTGGCCCCCTCGATCGCCAGGAGGGGGCGACGCGAGGGGGAGAGTTGTTCCAGCTACACCTTTTTCAGTAGGAAGCTTCATATATGCTACTACTCCCTAAGATCCTAAATAAGTGTCGTCGAGGTAGTCCCGGCGGCAGCGGGGGCAGAGGGTGAAGTGGAACGGGAAGGCGGGCCCGGGAGAGAGAACCTCGCTCTGCAGATGCGGCAGTAGAAGCTCACGGCCTGGGTCGAGGCCACGGCGGAGGTGGACATGGCGTGGGCTCCCGATGCTCCACCCCAGAGGAGGGTTCGCTCGGTCAGTTTGTGACTCATTGTTGTGCTGCCTCGAGCGCGTCTTCTTATTCTTTTTTGTCCTGATGACTCCTTTGGATGGCTCTCCACGCTTTGGTGACATGGAGACTAATAAGAACCTTTTTTTTGTAGAAAGAGACTAATAAGAATTTGACATCAAAGGCTAATTTGTTTTACTTAACATCCGTTCGTTGTCACTTTGCTGGTTATACTATGTGGCTGCTCACGCTCCTCGGGTCGACGATGACCACCGAGAGCAGATCAGCTAAATTACTCCATTTTCAGTTCAACCGGATGGGAGACGCGCCTGGTTATACATAACTTCTCATGTAAACGGAGGAACCCCGTAGTTCAGAGTTCAAACAGTTGCAAGCTCTCCATTAAAAAAAAATGCTAAGCTGGGCATGGAGATGTCCTACAATCACCAGATCAGCGCTCCGTCACTATCACATGGGGGCCTAGAGCTTGATTTGGTTTCCACATCCCTTCATACGCAACCATACAGGAGATGACGCTGCTTTACAATCCTCCACGATCACCGGTCGGCCCCAAAGGACCTGCCTACAAGCCAAACCAAGTAGCTTTACAAAACCGCAGATCGTTTCCCAAATTTCCAAACTGTCTAAGGCACGGATAGAGCTAATAATTAATGCTGTAAGTTCATCGGCTCATACTTGAATATGCCACATACCAAACCATTCTATATAGCTGTAGCTGGTAAAAAACGAAGCGCCGTTTTGATCCACAGGATATTCATAGTTTCGGAGGAAGCAAAATATTCCCTCCGATTTCAAAATATAAAATATTTTAGATTTGTAAAGCAAATGTATCTAGACTATTTTTAGTATGTAGGTTCACTAAGCTTTAGAGTGAATCTAGACACTAAAACAAGTCTAGATATTTTTTTTTCACAAACCTAAAACATCTTATATTTTGAAACAGATGGAGTAGACATCTTATATTTTGAAACAGATGGAGTAGACTTCAAGCCGATGGAAATGACAATAAGTCCAGTAACGCCTGTTGTCTTTTAAGCTTGTGCTCTTTTTATCAATGCCATAGGAAAAGGTGACAGCGCTATGGAGCTAGTACTTTGCTTGGTGCTTTCAAAAGTTTGACTGACTCACCAACGACGGATAGCTGCAATCGGCGCATGCCCTCTGTTAGAAGAAGTGATGCGAAGATGTCACCATGCACTTCCCAGTCAAAAAGGCTGGAGAACAAATCCAATACAGGTTCAGGGCTTGTTTGATTTATAGGATAGGAAAAGTATAGGAATAGGAAAAACATAGAATTGAGATGTCATGCCAACTTGAATCCTATGGAAATAGGAATTTTGTTTGATGTAGCAAAGAAATTTTTTCATAAGGTGTGATCTAATGTTTCTTTCCTATAGGAATTGCACTACAAGATTCCTATAGGATGTGTTCCTATGAATCAAACAATGACATAGGAAAAATTCCCATAGGATTCAAATCTTACACAATTTCTATGAATCAAACAAGCCCTCGGTGGGTTGCGAACCTCAGAATCAACCTAGAGATGTAACTACAGGTTCAGTGGGCTACAACAGAATTATGGTTTTTGTAACTCTGTCACACGGATGATAGAGAAATGGCCGACGGAGCTGATGTCCTATCGAGCTATATAAAGAAATGGACAACAGAGCCTATGTTCAATTGATCTACTCCCTCCGTTTAGAAATATAATATGTTTTAGATTTGTGAAGGAGATGTATCTAAACATATTTTAGTGTATAGGTTTAAATGAATCTAGACACTAAAAGATGTCTAGATACATCTCATTCACAAACCTAAAACATCTTATATTTCCAAACGGAGGGAGTAGTACATATGTGTGATGATTCAAAGCTCAGCCTAAACAACAGCTTATTGCAGCAACCCACATTATACCCTTTCGAGAATTAGTTGGTCGACATACTGAAGATAAATTACCTTCGCATCAACAACTTAGGGGATAAGTGTACCATCACAATATTAGATTACAAACTCATAAAACTGAAGTGGCAACATAATATCTTACAAAACAAATGCCCAAAAGAGCGGGGAATTTAAAACCGTTTTTGTGTGGTATAGAAAAGTCATCTACAGTACTATACTCTCAACTCGCTTTACTACTAGTAATATCTAGTCATAGATGTCCTCCTGATGGTATTCAAACTTTCGAAGTACTCCCTCGGTTTCAAAATATAAGATGTTTTAGTTTTGTAAATCAAATGTAGCTAGACTACTTTTAGTATATAGGTTCACTAAGGTTTGGAGTGAATCTACACAGTAAAAGAAGTCTAGATACAGTTTCTTCGCAAAGCTAAAACATCTTATATTTTGAAACGGAGGGAGTAGTAGTCAGCACTGTCTCTGTCCCTCAATGGAATCTGATCTTCAATTACTTCTTTTTTGCTAACGAAATGCTTATGAGAAATATTTCTGGAGCTTAAGCATTCACATGATGATGATCTCCAATTTTTTCTTACATTTGTATTTAAATTTGTCCCAGACCATGTATAGTATGGTTAAGCTGAGTTTCAGTTTTGCTTTGATTGATTGACGTCTTTCTCTGAGAATGAATGAATAATAAAAGAAACAGCAAGGTTTTCCTATTGGCCCAGCTAAACGAACTCCTAAGCTTCCTGTGCTGTGCTGAAACCAGTAGTAGTGCTCACAAGGTTACTTTGGTCCTCTATGCTAATTGCAAGTGGAAAAGAGAAGTAGACCTAGTTCTTTAGTTTCACAAACCTCCTAGCTTCCTATGGTCACAGGTGTTTGTATTTCTCACCTAAAAAGTAACCCGCGGACGAGGCGGACCGTCCACTGGAGCAAACGAATTGATTAAGTCGTGTGAGTACCGGATTACTGCCTTACGTGAATAGGAAACAGGATTGATTAGGCGGACAGGCTAAGATGTCTAGGCGGACGCTCGCCTGCATTCCTATCTACAAAGTTGCAGCTATGGTGCTAAAAGCTACTTGGAAACCTCAATCAAGTTAACAACTCTCCAGCAAGCTTGTTTAATTCTAAAGGTCTTGGTTTCTAGTTCCCCTCTCTGAACTGGAACAGCAGCCAGTATAAAACAGCTAGCTATTTTCTCTCATTAAAGCAAAGCCATTTTATGCTACCATCTCTCAAGGCAGTATATGGTTCAGCATGGTTCTATTGCTGTGTCCACTCAACAGGACCTGAAGTAAGGCCTGACGATGGTGTTCCTGGGATTCAAATCTTCTTTTCTGAAACTAAACCTATGTTGGTACAGTACCGCTGCTGCTAAGTGAAAGTTGAACCAGCAGTTGCATGCTCACTGATCTCAAAGTAGTTGTGTTTCAGTTTTATTACTATACTATCTCTATACTTTATTCAGACAGAATATAAGCAAGGCGATTATACACAAAGCAATCAGATCTGTTCTAGGCTATTAGGAATAAGAACTTAATTGTATCCTCACTTCAGAAAATAAGAGTGCAGTTCTTCAGTTACTCATACGAACTTTAAGAAACTGATTAAAGTAAACTTGTGTGCATGTGTAACCAGAAACTACAGCGTCATTCTGCTAATGGTTAGTTGTAGAAAATTACAAGAACATCCACCCTTGTCAGGTTTACAAACTGCAGCAAAAACTCATTTAATGTGTAGTTAAAACCTGAAACTCTCAACTGTATTTTTCTCTCTTGTTGAGATTTATAAGACTGCGCTAGAAAATTGTGTAATTACTAGTACTGTTTTAGCATGGCAAAAAGAACGAATTCTAGTTACTATGTCACTGTGATATATTACCATGTGCTGATGAAAACCTACATGATCAGCACACATTCTTGCACTACTTTAATTAACCCGAACCATGGTACCCATTCATCTTATGTACTGTTGCATACCAGACGCCACCCTGATATAAGTTATCCAAGATAGCAGGTTACTACAGAATCCAGATTTTTTTCTAAGCATGCAAGTCATAGATACAAAAGATCGATAAAACTAAAGTTAACTTAACAAAAACTCCCCTATTTCCCCAATCAAGCCCTATCTCTCTGAACCAAAGCATCAACTCCACACATAAACAGGCTAGAATTCGGACTTCAATTCGTGAATAAATCATTGGTGCCCTCAAGTACAAGGTTATACCTTGATTCCTGAAGGGGCCTGACTGTGTTTTGGGATGCTTTTGATTGCTTGCTCTGCTTCACTTGGGCTCCTAGTGATCTCTTGTTCTGCTGCTCTGGCTGGTCTGTCTTCTCCTTTGCCGGGCTTCTTCTTCCTGGTTCTTCTTCCTCCCCCTCAACTCCTGCAATTACTGGTGACTCGCCCTCCCCACTAGGTCACAGCCATGGTGCTGTTTCTCGGCTGACACTACTGTACGGCACCTGGCTCTAGACTCTAGTCGGTTCTTCCTATCCCTAATATTTCACATGGTTGGGCAATGTAGCTGATAACTATCCAATATCCACCCAAAGGCTGCTGGATATTTAGCTCTAGCTACGGCTCATGTAGTGTGAACTGGAACTAGCTATTGCTGCAGGTTACCTTTGATGGGTGGATGCCTATCCAAAACATTTTGTTATTTAACCCCTTTCCAATTACAATTTTGACGAATAGAGGAAAGTAAATAAATAGTACAGGTCAGAAATAATATTTTACCGTTTACCTCTTGTCTACAATATAACACTTCTATTTTACATTGTCCCATTAAAACAGTACAGGGTCTTATCCATGTAGCCCTTTGTATATTTTAGAAAACAAAAAATGTTTTACTAGAAAAACATTTTTCAAAATAAAAGTATATGAGTTCCACTAGTTGGTGCTCCTTTGCCCTCGCGATTAACTTTGCGAGTTAGGCAAACATGTGTCCGCGGAATTACTATTGTTTTGAAAATGCTGCTTTGCAAAGAAATATTCATGCTCTCGAACTGTTGACACTCAAGGTCTGCTAAGATTAACTTCAAGTCTGCTACTCACATACTCCCTCCGTTCCATTTTAATCTACATCTTAGAAAAAATCAGAAAAACTAGTACTGCATTTATTAGTACTAGTACTTAGATATGTGAACAACCAATCCAAGCTACATTGAGAATGATGACATCCAATAGAGAGAGTAGAATCACTTCGTTTTCTGTGTTCATGTTGACTAAAAACTAGAATGTAGATTATTTCAGAACAAATTTTGGCTCTAGAATGTAGATTATTTCAGAACGGAGGGAGTATCTCTATTATTTTAACAGTCGTGTAACAAACAATTCTGACTCAATAATTTTCTTTCTTTTCTTTTGCATTTATGTCAATTATTGTCCAATGGTTGATGCAGTCTAGTTCCTTTGTTTTAGATTCATATGCAGATGTATGAGTATGCAACCTGTATGAGATGGACTCACCCACACATGAAACTACATCTATACCACATTCTCTCAACTAGGTCTAACAATCTGGGTTGTTACACTTATTCAAATGACATATTAATCCTGTTGTTCCAGGGAAGCAGTCCAACAATGGATCTGATGAAAGAGAAACATGGCTACAGATCTGTTTACTGGGCGAGAGAACTGGGGTACGTGTAAATCTGATGTAAAAGCCAGTGCAGAACATCAGAATAAGATATCACTGTTCTGCATTACCAGGTACAAAGAGCTGAGGGAAATAGTACAGGAATTTGTAGATGGTGTTACATGCACAAAAAATCAAACGGATACGCAGTTGCAGTATAAACCCAAGTAGCCTGCCTTTTGAAAGATGGGTATGGTTCCAAATGGCGTGCCAATTTCAGTAACAAGTTACACAAACTGTGTCCATATTTTGTAGCACCCAACATTAGCAGATTGTAGTTAACTAGCTATTACAGGAATGCTGCATTTCTGCTGAACATGTTATGTTCTTGACTTGTGTAACCGAACTCTACATATACAAATAAAAAGCAAACCAACTAGTTCAGGTGCAATCCCAGCACTACATGTTACAGGAACACTGCATTTCTGCTGGACGTGCAATCCCAGCACTACATAACAGACTAAACATCTGCATCATGTACAAAACTTTTTCGGTTATTTCTTATCATGAAAACAACTCTTCAAGTTATCATAAATTAGTCAATAACAAATATGATCTTGCAGATATATCACTCAAAAAATCACTACTATGATAAGTTGACAACCAAGGGCCAGACATTGCTCAAGACTTCTGTCTCTGAAAAAATCAGAATGTCTTGACATAAAGCATTATGGTAACCAAAAGTTACTCTCTTATAAGTGGCAATGGAATCCTATGATTGTTAACATGTGAACAATTTTGATAAGCAGAAAAAACAACAAGCGAAACTAGATTCCTTTTCTCTCGTAACTACAGCATACAGGCTGGTAAGGATAAACCCGTACAACCTAACCCAAAAAAGAAAAAAAGAAAAGCAGATGCATGAAATGTGCACTAATAGACCCAAAAGGAATGTCAAATCAAAGTAAACTTACACCAAATCTGTACACTAATGTTGCTTGTAATGCAGGTTCCAACTTCAGGTCATGGGTGGATAAGCAACTGCAGTAGAATAGCAACAAGATTATAAATAAAATTTCTAATACTGGCAATCATGCATAACTTGAGAATATTCATGTTAGTTCCAGTCAGAAATTACCTTCAACAGGAGGCCCAGGACAGAGCCCATGCCTTTCAGACAAAATATCAACCAGCGGGGCTAAGTTGTACAAAGAATGCCTCACAAATTCCAACCAAATTGCAAATCTAACTCCTATTTTTTCCACATTAGGAACACAAACTCATTTGCTGGAGGAAACACGGCTGTAGTACTCGGTGAAGTCTAAACGGAAGAGTAGGAACTTTAAATCAACATGCTGCTGGAGGGGCAACTGAGAGATAAATGAATCAAGAGATGCTGTATAATCTTTTGCGATGCTATCCAGATCTTCACCCATTTTCCGAAAAAGTTCCCCGGCAAGTTGAATCATGGCTTTTCTGCCCCCATCCAACCATGAACCTGTTTCCTTGGATTTTGTTTTTGATTTACCCTTTCCCCTGCAGTAAGAAGAAAAACTCTGTAAATTGAACAGTAGATGTGACAATATTTTATAGGGAAATATGGCATTAGCTATTTCTGCAATAATCTAACCTTAGTTGCAACTCATATATCCTCTCAAACCACCTATCAGCATGGCTGCGGAACTGTAATATGATATCAAACAGTGCAAAAAGATTCCTCAAAATTCCCAGGGATCGCTCACCAAGGAGAGACTTCTCCACAATTGCGGTGAGATACTTATCATGTCCCATGAGAAGATCGTCTAAATCTTTTGCTGCATCCATTTCTTCTGAGAAACGAGCCCACGAGATCTCCAGGACTTCAAACATAATGTAGTACTGGAAGTTGGTCACAAAATGGTTCATTTCATTAAAGAGAACTTGGCATTTCCGAAGAACTGAGACAAACTGCGCCCTGATGCTTGTTCCTTCCTTGTAAAATGGAGAAGAAACTATGCAATTAGGCTTCATGGTCTTCCAGACTCCAGTCAAGGAATGATCAACTCGCTTCAGCTTCCATAGGAAGTTGAATATTTTGAGGTACATCTTCATGACTGAAGCTGTGAAGACCGTATCCAGAGGGACCCTGGCATCATACTCCAAGGAGAAGACATCCCAGCCACGATCACCATCTCCATGATCCATCATCTTTACTTTTATCCGGTCCAAGATGTCACGGTCATCATATTGTGCGTCAGATGCACGTATCGCAGTCTCCAGCAAGCCAGCAAGGTGAAAGGAGCTAATTCTATTGGCTGGTTCTGACAACTCAGGACCAACAACATCCATCAGGTACTGAACAAAATCACCCTGCCCAAGAAGCAAATATCTCTTGATAGCGAGACAATGGTCTTTAAATCGGTATCGCTTATGGATCACATCCATCAAACGTTGATCAATCCTCTTGGCTGCTTCTACCACCAATGCCTCCAAAGCATCAATCTGACCATAACCAAGCCCCCCTCTGCTAGTTGTGGTGCCAACATAGGCTGCAGCCTCAGTAGCGGCTTCAGCCCAACCATTATCATCACAGCAGACTCTTAGAAAGTTGATTGACTTCCCTGTTCTCAGAATCCTCTGCGCAAGCACCGGAGAAATGAAAGTTGGTAGCATATCAGACTGAATAAGGTATCCTTCCCGCCACAAAGATTCAGCCTTGACTGGCTGCCCAACGATGAAGAACTCGCCGAACACATCCTCCAATTCTCCTTCAAGCACCCAGCTCCGGACCATTTCAAATAGTGGTGAGCACACCCGCCGCAGCAAGCGGCCCATGAAATCTTGAACCATGGGATCCCCATGCTGTGCATGCCCATGGATCACACCAGCCATTCCACCGCCTCTCAGACCACGGCATCCATCCACCAAGACAGCCATTAAGCGCATCCTGACTGCAGGCTCAGCAAGCCACACAACAAGACGCCGCAGTGAGAGGTAATTACCGGACACACCCGAATCAGAACCAGGTGTTGGAATCGGATTCAACGAGTATGACTCCAGAACGGCAAGCAGCTTGTAGTAATCAGATAGTTCTTCCTGTAGAGCCGAGCAGAAGGCCTGAGCAACAGTGCCAACCTCGGTGGCAGCATCAGAGGGCAACCGGCTTACATTGTCGGAAATGAAGCCTCGCACCTTGCGGAACAGCCACCCGACCTCGCACAGCTTGCGCACCAGGGTGCGAGTGGAGCGCGGCACGCGGACGGCGTCAGGCAGGTCGTAGGTGTCGCTGCCCTTGTCATACCGAACATACCGGCCGTCGATGCCCTGGCAGGCATAGAGCACGTCACGCACCAGCGCAGCCTCTGAAACCTCCGTCTCGTCGAGCACCAGTTCGGTGTACTCCCGCAGCGCGATCTCGCGGATGTTGTCCGGATCTTTGGAGACCAGCACCACGCCGCCGGCCGGCGTACCGGGCACCCTCGAAGCCGGCTTCCCTCCTGAGGACGGGGGGCCACGCGGCGGCGCGGCCGTGGGGAGGTTGGGGAGGCAGGAGGAGGCGGCGGCCCCGCGGCGGTGGGAGGAGAGCGAGTCGAGCAGGTAGAGGAGCGGCCAGAGGGAGGCGGGGCGGGACCGGACGGAGAGCTTGGAGTGGAGGTCAGCGAAGGCGAGGGCGTCGTCGGGGCGGCCGGAGGCGGCGAGGCGGCGCTTGATGGACTCGGCGAGCGCGTGCTCGTCGGGGAGGACGGCCGGGGCGAGGCGGCTGGAGAGCAGCCGGTGCGCGAACCGCAGCGCGCCGCCCGCGTCGCGTCCCCCGCCGCCGCCGGATTCGGCGGAGGTGAGGCGGAGGACGAGCTCCCTGACGAGATCCTGGGTCTGGTGGTCGTCCATTGGTGGTGGGGGAAGTGGGTGGTGCTAGGGTTCGAGTTCGAGCCGAGGGCGGCTGAGTTTGTTTATTTTTGAAATGGAGAGCGGCTGAGTTGGGAAGGGGGTTTGGGAATTTTGCGACGTGAATGAAATCCAATTCTACCCTGACCTCAGTGCTGCGTTACAGCGAGGTCACGTTTCTGGCCGCGCGATCGCGATCCGACGGGCCCTACTGTTACCAGTATCATTTTTTCCCTACTGCTGGTATGATCATTCCTATTTTATTCACTTCCAAAAAAAAAAACAGATGTATTATACTTCCTATTTTATGGCAACTGCTAGGCGTCTCCCGGGCGCGTGTCCCAAAAAACGACTTAAATCCGGCTTTTGATGCAAAACACTTTTTTTTACTGTAAATGTTTCCGCTTTTGTTTTCCAATCAAAAAATGGTCCAGAAAATAGAATGTCTCGCCGGAGACCATGCAGCAAAAAAAGTGCTAATGTAGCAAAACAAACTTCGCCGAAGATATCGTCGGAAAAAACTCGTTGGTGACTATCGCCGAGACCTTATAGCAAAAAGTAGATACTGTTGTAGCAAAATCACAAGATGGTTGTAGCAAGAAAGTTCTTCTAATGTAGCAAAAAACTAACTTCGCCGAAGACATCGCCGAAGACTCTCGCCCGCAAACATCGTTGAACACCTTGTAGCAAAAACTTTGTACAGTTATAGCAAAACCTCAAAACTATTGTAGCAAAAACCATTTGGGTATGTAGCAAATTCCCATCCTAGCAAAAATTCTCTAAAATGCAAAATCTAGAGTAGCAAATCCAGGGGCCTTCGTGAAGGGTTTCGCGGCATAGTAAATCAAAATTTTCTACGGAAGCGAACAGAGGGAAGCCAAGATCTGATCTAGGAGATGCAAACAACGAGAGAGATTGGATTAGATCTTCATATCCTTGAAGCTTCGCACAGCGGAACGTTCGTCGGAACGTGGGTGATGTAGTCGTACTCGCTTCTCCTCCTCGCGATCTGATCCGATCTAGCACCACAAGTGGCGATGCCTCCATGAGATGCACACGTGCAGCACCTCGACGTCTCCTCCTTCCTTGGTCCAGCAAGTATGGTGGAGAGATGGGTTGGATCTACAACGCGACGGCGCGGTGCAATTGGTGGAGAGTTTCTGCAGCAGGGCTTCGCCTACACGCAGTCGGGAGGGAGAGAGAGAGAGGAGGGCAGCAGGGCGACTGGCTTGAGGGAAAGGTGTGTGGGGGTGGTGCGTCCCCAGCCCTCTTTATATAGAGGGGTGGGCGGCAGCCCTAGCCCCTCCCCCAAGCCAAGGCCGGCGGCCAAAGGAGGAAGAGTGGGGGGCAAGAAACCCCCCCCCCCCTCCCCCCTTCTAGAAGGTCCAATCTAGGGTTTATCCCCTCTTGGCCGGCTGGGCCCTATGGGGCCTTGTGCCCCTGGCCTAATGCGGCCAGGGCACTCCCTCATAGGCCCATGACCCCTCCCGACAAGTGGGACCACGTTGGTCCCTCTCCGGAAGGTTCTAGAAGCTTCCGGTATAATACGGATTAACCCGGAACAATTCCGAACTCCAAAACTGCACTGCCTTATATGAATCTTATTCTCCGGATCATTCCGGAACCTCTCGTGATGTCCCGGATCCCATCCGAGACTCCAAACAAAAACTCATAAACCAAATATCCAATCTATCCTAGCGTCGAGACACGTTAAGTGTGTGACCCTTCGGGTTCGAGAATATGCGGACATGATCTTTTATCAATAATCAACAGCGGGGTCTGGAAACCCATATTGACTCCCACACATTCATCGATGATCATATTGGATGAACCACGATGTCAGGATTCAATCAATCCCATATATATATTCCCTTCGTCTCGCGATATTTTACTTGCCCGAGATTCGATCGTCGGTACCGTCATACCTAGTTCAATCTCGTTCACAGCAAGTACTTTACTCGTTCCGTAATCCGATATCACTTTGTGATTAACTCCTTAACCACGTGCTTGCAAGCGGTGTTGATATCGATTACCGAGTGGGTCCAAAGTATATCTCTCCGGAGGGACAAATCCCATCTTGATACATACAACCCAATAGGTACTTTCCGATCACCTGAGAGACACCTTTATGATCACCCTCTCATAGGATGACGTTTGATGACCTCAAAGCTTTCTTCCGATACCAGGGAGTTGTATTATCTCATGGTCTAAGGAATACAATATTGACATAAGAAAATCTTCGCAAAGATGAACACGATGACACGATCTAATTGCTTCGCTTAGTTTGGGTCTGTCCACCATATCATTCTCCCAATGATATGATCTCATTATTAATTGACAACTCATGTCTATGGTTAGGAAACCTTAACCATCATTAATCAATGAGCTAGTCCATAGAGGCATACTAGGGACACGGTGTTGTTCACAAACCACACAAGTATTAAAGTTTCCGCTTAATACAATTCTAGCATGGAATATAAACATTATCATGAACAAGAATTATAATAATAACATCTTTATTATTGCCTCTAGGGCATAATTCCAACAGTCTCCCACTTGCACTAGAGTCAATAATCTAGTTTACATTTGGCAACAATCTCACACCCATGGCACTGAGGTGCTGATCATGTTTTACACGTGGAAGAGGTTTAGTCAATGGATCTGCGACATTCAGATCTGTATGTACTTTGCTAATCTTCAGATCTCCATCTGCTATATAATCTCGGATTATATGAAACTTGCGGTTGATATGCTTGGTCTATGGATGATATCTTGGTTCCTTAGCAAGTGCTATGGCGCCAGTGTTGTCACACAATATCTCCAGTGGGTCCAATGCACTTGGAACCACGCCAAGCTCAATGATGAAGTTTCTGATCCAAACTCCTTCACTTGACACTTCTGCAGCAGTCATGTATTCCGCTTCTACTGTAGATCCCGCGATCACGCTTTGCTTGCAGCTTCTCCAGCTCACAGCTCCTCCATTCAAAATATAAACGTATCCTGTCTGAGATTTAGAATCATCCTTGTCGGTGTCGAAACTAGCATCGACGTAACCTTTTACGACGAGCTGTTCATCACCCCCATAGACTAAGAACATTTCTTTAGTCCTATTTAGGTACTTTAGGATGTTCTTTACGGCTGTCCAGTGTTCCACTCCTGGATCACTTTGATACCTGCTCGTCAAACTAAGAGCATTGGACACATACGGTCTAGTACACAACATGGCATACATGATAGAACCTATGGCCGAGGCATCAGGCACTTTGCTCATAGCTTCCTTATCATTTACCGTAGCTGGACACTGAGCCTTGCTCAATATCTTACCTGACAACATAGGCACTGAACCTTTCTTTGCCTTATCCATTCTGAACCTTTTCAGAACTTTGTCTAGGTATGTACTCTGGCTTAAAGCTATCAGGCGTCTTTGTCTATCTCTATAGATTTTGATGCCCAATATATAAGCAGCTTCACCTAGGTCTTTCATTGAAAAACACTTGTTCAAATAACTCTTCACATCGTTAAGCATGTTAATGTCATTTCCAATAATCAATATGTCATCCACATATAGTACCAGAAATGTCACCGAGCTCCCACTCACTTTCTTGTAGATACAAGCTTCGTAGCAATTTGGAACAAATCCAAAGCTCTTGATCACTTGATCAAAATGAAGGTTCCAACTCCGAGATGCTTGCTTCAGTCCATAAATGGAACGCTCAAGCTTGCATACTTTATCAGCATCCTTAGGATCGACAAAACCTTTGGGTTGCATCATATACAACTCTTCATCAATGTTGCCATTGAGGAACGCAGTCTTGACATCCATCTACCAAATTTCATAATCATGAAACGCAGCAATTGCCAAAAAAATCCGAATGGACTTAAACATCGCTACGGGAGAGAAAGTCTCATCGTAGTCAACACCTTGAACTTGTCGAAAACCTTTCGCGACAAGCCGTGCTTTATAGACGGTAACATTACCATCCGCGTCCGTTTTCTTCTTGAAAATCCATTTGCACTCAACGGCCTTTCGGTCGCTAGGAGGGTCCACCAAAGTCCATACTTGGTTTTCGCTCGTGGATCCCAATTCGGATTTCATGGCCTCTAGCCATTTCTCAGAGTCTGGGCTCATCATCGCTTCCTCATAGTTCGCAGGCTCACTGTCATCTACTAACAAGACAGTTAAGACAGGGTTGCCGTACCACTCAGGAGGGGCACGCGACCTTGTCGACCTGCGACGTTCAGTAGCAGCATCGTCCGAAGCTTCATGATCCTTATCATTAGCTTCCTCTATTATTGGTGCAGGCGGCACTGGAACAATTTCAGGTGCTGCGCTACTCTCCAATTCAAGAGAAGGTTCAACAACCTCGTCTAGCTCTACTTTGCTCCCACTCACTTCTTTTGAGAGAAACTCCTTCTCAAGAAAGGAACCGTTCTTTGCGACAAACACTTTGCCTTCGGTTCTGTGATAGAAGGTATACCCAATAGTTTCCTTGGGGTATCCTATGAAGACGCATTTCTCCGCTTTGGGTTCGAGCTTGTCCGGCATCAACTTCTTGACGTAAGCCTCGCATCCCCAAACTTTAAGAAACGACAACTTAGGTTTAGCACCAAACCACAGTTCATACGGTGTCGTCTCAACGGATTTAGATGGTGCCCTATTTAAAGTGAATGTAGCGGTTTCTAATGCATAACCCCAAAATGATAACGGCAAATCAGTAAGAGACATCATCGTTAGGAGAATGATATGATGGTGCCCTATTTAAAACTAATCCCGAAGGTAAAACTAAGGAGAGCGTGCCGACGGCCATCACATCAACTCTTGATCCGTTGCCAACGCGCATCGTCACCTCATCCCTCGCAAGCCGCCGTCTATTCCGTAGCTCCTGTTTCGAGTTACAAATATTAGCAACTGAACCAGTATCAAATACCCAGGCACTACAACGAGGGCTAGTGAGGAAAACATCAATAACATGTATATCAAATATACCTTTGATGGTGCCAGCCTTCTTGTCCGCTAAGTACTTCGGACAGTTGCGCTTCCAGTGACCCTTGTCCTTGCAATAGAAGCACTCAGTGTCCGGCTTAGGACCAGACCTGAGCTTCTTCTCAGCAGGGGCAACACGCTTGTCGCCGCCTTTCTTGAAGGGCTTCTTTGCACCCTTAC
This sequence comes from Avena sativa, assembly GCA_916181665.1. Taxonomy (NCBI): domain Eukaryota; kingdom Viridiplantae; phylum Streptophyta; class Magnoliopsida; order Poales; family Poaceae; genus Avena; species Avena sativa. The sequence continues at coordinate 383,851,529 of OV702297.1, read as the reverse complement.
CTTTCTTAAAGGAGGGCTTGTTGACCATCAACACATGATTATCCTTTTTGATGTCCACCTCCGTAGCCTTCAGCTTTGCGAAGAGCTCGGTGATCGTATCAGTGGAACCAATTTGATTATGAGTCACTACAAAACTTTTGTAGCTGGGAGGGAGTGATTGCAGAACTCTGTCAATCTTGAGCTCCTCTAGAATCTTGAAGTCCAGTTGCTCAAGGCGTTGAGTGTAGCCCGACATCTTTATGGCGTGCTCACTAACGGAACTCCCTTCCTCCATCTTGCAGTTAAAGAATCTCTCAGAGATCTCATATCTCTCAGAACGGGCCTGAGTCTGAAACATGGTTTTCAGTTCCTCAAGAATCTCAAAGGGCCCGGGATAGTCTTCAAAACGATTTTGAATGTCCGATTCCATAGAAAACAACATGGTGCTCTTAATCACACCATAATCATCTTTGCGCGACTGATAGACAGCTTTCTCATCAGCCGGCGCAGTTGCAGCAGGGGGGTTACCTAACGCTTTCTCAAGGACATAGTCCTTTTGACCGCCAGAGAGAATGATTCTCAGATTGCGGAACCAGTTGGTGAAGTTAGACCCATTGTTCTTAAGCTTTTCTTTCTCAGCAAAAACGTTGAAGTTGAAGTTGGACTTAGCCATGTGATCTACAATATTTTCAAGTACAAATTAGACTATGTTCATGATAACTAGTTCAACTTTTAATCAAATTACTAGATGAACTCCCACTAAATTCAACATCCCTCAAGTTGTTTAGTGAACATGATCCAAATTCACCACACCTAATCCGATCTTCACGAGAAGAGATGTGGCTTCAATGGTGGACAACGAAGTGTCGATCATATCATTCATATGACTCATGCTTAACCTTTCGGTTCATGTGTTCCGAGGCCATGTCTGTACATGCTAGGCTCGTCAAGTCAAACCCAAGTATTTCTGTTGGAGATATGCCCTAGAGGCAATAATAAATATAGTTATTATTATATCTTTGTGTTTATGATAAATGTTTACATTCATGCTATAATAGTATTAACAAGGAAACATTGATACTTGTGTGATTTGTAAACTTAATTTGAAGTCCCTAGTAAAGCCTCTATATAATACTAGCTTGTTGGTTAATAGATGATTGTGGTTTCCCTATCATGAACATTGAGATGTTATTAACAACAAGATCATATCGTTAGGAGAATGATATGATGGACATACTCCTATAGATAAGCGTAGCATAAAGATCAAGTCATTTTAATAGTTCAATTGCTATATGCTTTCTGATACATAGTAATCTCATTCCTTCGACCATGAGATCATGCATATCACCTTTACCAGATGGATGCTTTGATGACATCAAACACCACACCGTAACTGGGTGGCTATAAAGGTGGCATTGAGTGTTCGGAAAGTGTTGGTTGAAACACATGGATCAAGAGTGGGATTTGTCCATCCATATGACGGATAGATATACTCTGGGCCCTCTCGGTGAAATGTCATCCAATTAGCTTGCAAGCATGTGACTGGCTCACAAGGGATCACATATCACGGGAACGAGAAAAGAGTACTTATCGGTAACGAGGTTGAACTAGGTATGCAGAGATACCGACGATCATAACCTCGGATAAGTAAACTATCATGAGACAAAGGGAAATTGATATCGTATGTAAGTGGTTCATTCGATCGCAAAGTAATCGTAGAAATATGTGGGAGCCATATGAATTTCCAGATTCCTCTATTGGTTATTGTTCGGAGAAGTGTCTCGATCATGTCCGCATAATTCACGAACCGTAGGGAGACACACAAGATCCTCTCCTCCAAACCCTAGCCCCAAGACGCCGCCGCCTCCAAGCCGCCGCCGGCCCTAGGGCACTCGCCGCGCCACCTAGGTGAAACCCTAGCCGCCGGCACTAGCCCCTCCTCGGCGTGTCTAAACCCTAGATCGTCGAGGGACTCTCTCATACTCCACCATACTCGCTCCGGCTTAAGGCGAAGCCCTGCGAGATCTCCCCTCTACTTCCGGTACCACGCCGTTGTGCTGCCGGAATCGCGAGGAGAGTGCTACAACCTCCGCTGCCTGCTGGAACAAGGAAGAGGAAGGTATTCATCGAGTACCGAACGTGTGACCGACTACGGGAGCGCTGCCGGAACGCAGCGCCGGAAGGATCGTCTACGCGATCTTGAGATCGGGAAGAGTACGACTAAATCACCCACGAGAATCCGCTCTCGTTAAACACTTTGGAATCTTCGAGGGTGAGTTATTCCATCAACTCGTTGCTACAATCTAGTAGATAGATCTTGGCTTGTTTGTTTGTATGCGGTAGAAATTTTTTGTTTTCCATGCTACGAAACCCTACAGTGGTATCAGAGCCGTGTCTATATGTAGATCTGTTGCACGAGTAGAACACAATGGTCATTGTGGGCGTTGATGCTTTTATTGTCGATTGCTTCTTGTGTACTTTGCATATTGCGGTATGTTGGGATGAAGCGGCCCGGGCTAACCTTACATGACATCGTTCATGAGACTTGCTCCACGCTTGACATGCAACTTGTATTGCATAAGTGACTTTGCGGGTGCCTGTTTCTCCTAGCATAGTTAAGATCCAATTTACAACGGGTGATTAACAATACTAGTATCAATGTTGTGGTTCATGTTCGTAAGTTAGAACGACACTTATTGAAAGCCCCAAACCACGTAAAACATGCAAAGAAAGTAGAGGCCTCTAAATTTGTTTTGCAGGGGTGTGCTGTGATGTGATATGGCCATGATTGTGATTATATTTGATGTATGCAATGTTCCTTATTGTAAGTTGGCAACCGGCAGGAGCCATATGGTTGTCTTTAATTTCTGTTACGACCCGCATGTCTATTCAAAGTAGTTGTAATAGTTGAAGCCGATGGACGACAACCATGGAGAAGCATCATTGACCTTGATGCAATGCGGTGATGATGGAGATCATGTTCGTGCTAGAAGATGGAGATCGGAAGCACAAAGAAGAAAGGCCATATCATATCACATATTATGAATTGCATGTGATGTTAATCCTTTATGCATCTTGTATTGCTTAGTAGACAACGGTAGCATTATAAGATGATCCCTCATGCACATGAATTTCAAGTCATAAAGTGTTCACCCTTAGTTAGCACCATTGCTAAAGCTTGTTGTTTCAAAGCACCACGTGATGATCGGGTGTGTTAGATTCTGCAAGTGCATACAACGTGAGCAAGCCAGATTTGCTCATGCGGAAACTAAGGTTTGATCTTGACGAGCCTAGCATGTACAGACATGGTCTCGGAACACGGATCACCGAAAGGTAAAGCATGAATCATATAGTAGATATGATGAACATGTCGATTGTTCGCCATTGAAACTATATCAACTCTCGTGATGATCGGTGTTGATGTGGTGGATTTGGTTCGTGTGATCACTAAAACAATGTGAGGGATATTGTTTTGAGTGGGAGTTCACCTAGATTAAATATATTAATTTGAACTCAATTTGTCATAAACTTAGTCTAAACTATTGCAAATATGTTGTAGATCAATGGCAGCCCCTACCATCAATTTTAATGCGTTCCTAGAGAAAGAAAAGTTGGAAAACAATGGAAGCAACTTCGCGGATTGGTTCCGCAATTTGAGGATTGTCCTCACAGCTGGTAATTTGACCTATGTGCTGGATGCACCGCTGGGTGACCCACCTGCAGCTACTGCTTCCGATGAAGTAAAGAATGTTTACCTCACTCGAAAGACTCAGTACTCCACAGTTCAGTGTGCTATCTTGTATGGTTTAGAATCGGAGCTTCAGAAAAGGTTTGAGAATTCAGACCCATATGATATTGTCGAGGATCTCAAATTGATTTTTGAGACTCATGCGGCAATTGAAAGCTATGAGGCTTCTGAAAAGTTCTTTAACTGCAAGATGGAAGAGGGCAGCTCCGTTAGCGAGCATGTGCTTAAGATGTCTGGGCACGCAAACAAACTTCAAAGCTTGGGTATTGTGATTCCTAATGCTTTGGGGATTTACCGTGTCCTCCAATCACTACCACCAAGTTACAAGAACTTTGTGATGAACTACAACATGCAAAACATGAACAAGATGTTGCCAGAACTCTTTGCCATGTTGAAGTCAGCAGAAGTGGAGATCAAGAAAGAGCACCAAGTGTTGTTGGTCAATAAGACCACCAAATTCAAGAAAGGCAAGTCTAAGCAGAAGGGACACTTCAAAAAGGGTGGTAAGAAAGTTGCCACGCCTACGAAGAAGACCAAGGCTGGACCTAAGCCTGATACTGAGTGCTTTTACTTGAAGGGAGAAGGTCACTGGAAGCGGAATTGCCCAAAGTACTTGGCGGATTTGAAGAACGGCAACATCAAGAAGAAAGGTATATCTGATATACATGTTATTGATGTGTATCTCACTAGTACTCGTAGTAGTGCCTAGGTATTTGATACTGGTTCGGTTGCTCATATTTGTAACTCGAAACAGGTGCTGCAGAATAAACGGAAGCTAGCGAAGAACGAGGTGATGATGCGCGTGGGAAACGGATCAAAGGTTGATGTGATCGCGGTCGGCACGCTACCCCTTCATCTACCATCGGGATTAGTTTTATACTTAAATAATTGTTATTTGGTGTCTGCGTTAAGCATGAACATTATATCGGGATCTTGTTTATTGCGAGACGGTTACTTGTTTAAGTCTGAGAATAATGGTTGTTCGACTTATATGAGTAATATGTTTTATGCACATGCACCTTTGATAGATGGTCTATTCTTATTGAATCTCGATAGTGGAAATACACATATTAATAACATTGAGGCTAAACGTTTGAAATCGAGCGATAACTCGACCTATATGTGGCACTGTCGTCTTGGTCACATTGGAGTGAAGCGTATGAAGAAACTCCATTCCGTTGGACTTCTTGAATCACTTGATTACGAATCACTTGATAGATGTGAAGCATGTCTGATGGGTAAAATGACTAAGACTCCATTTTCTGGTATGATGGAGCGAGCTACGGACTTATTGGAAATCATACATACCGATGTCTGTGGTCCAATGAGTATAGCATCGCGTGGTGGTTATCGTTATGTTCTTACCTTCATGGATGACTTGAGTAGATATGGGTATATCTATTTCATGAAACATAAGTCCGAAACTTTCGAGAAGTTTAAGGAATTTCAAAGTGAGGTAGAGAATCAACGTAACAAGAAGATTAAATTTCTACGTTCTGATCGTGGAGGTGAATATCTAAGTTACGAGTTTGGCGAGCATTTGAAGAAATGCAGAATACTTTCACAGTTGACACCGCCGGGAACACCACAGCGTAATGGTGTGTCCGAACATCGTAATCGAACTCTCTTAGATATGGTTCGTTCTATGATGTCACTTACAGATTTACCGCTATCATTTTGGGGTTATGCATTAGAAACAGCCGCATTCACTTTAAATAGGGCACCATCTAAATCCGTTGAAACGACACCGTATGAATTATGGTTTGGGAAGAAACCTAGATTGTCGTTCCTTAAAGTTTGGGGATGTGAAGCCTATGTAAAGAAGTTACAGCCGGACAAGCTTGAACCCAAAGCGGAAAAATGCGTCTTCATAGGATACCCAAAGGAAACTATTGGGTATACCTTCTATCATAGATCCGAAGGCAAAATCTTCGTTGCCAAGAATGGATCCTTTCTAGAGAAGGAATTTCTCTCGAAAGAAGTGACTGGAAGGAAAGTAGAACTTGACGAGGTTGTCGAACCTTCTCTCGAAATTGCGAGTAGCGCAACGCCGGAAGAAGTTCTTGTGGTGCCTGCACCAATTAGAGAGGAAGCTAATGATGATGATCATGAAACTTCGGTCGAAGTTACTACAGAGCCTCGTAGGTCAACGAGAACTCGTACCACTCCAGATTGGTATGATCCCGTTATGAGTGTCATGTTGGTGGACAACACCGATGACCCTGAGACATATGAGGAAGCGATGATGAGCCCAGATTCCAATAAATGGCAAGAAGCCATGAAATCCGAGATTGGATCCATGTACGAAAACCAAGTGTGGACTTTGGTGGACTTACCAGATGGCCGGAAGGCTGTCGAGAACAAATGGATCTTCAAGAAGAAAACAGATGCTGATGGTAATGTTACTGTCTATAAAGCTCGACTTGTCGCAAAAGGGTTTCGACAAATTCAAGGAGTTGACTACGATGAGACTTTCTCACCAGTAACGAAGCTAAAGTCTGTGAGGATTATGTTAGCAATCGCTGCATATTACGATTATGAGATATGGCAGATGGATGTCAAAATAGCATTCCTCAATGGAGACATTGATGAAGAGTTGTATATGATGCAACCCAAAGGTTTTGTTGATCCTAAAGATGCTAACAAGGTATGCAAACTTCAACGGTCCATCTATGGATTGAAGCAAGCATCCCGAAGTTGGAATCAACGTTTTGATAAGGTGATCAAAAGTTTTGGTTTTATACAAACTTATGGAGAAGCTTGTATTTACAAGAAAGTGAGTGGGAGCTCTGTAGCATTCTTAATACTATATGTAGATGACATATTGTTGATTGGGAATGATGTAGACCTTCTTAATAGTGTCAAGGAATATTTGAATAATAGTTTTTCAATGAAGGATCTTGGCGAAGCAGCTTACATATTAGGCATAAAGATTTATAGAGATAGATCGAAACACCAAATATCATTGTCACAGAGTACATATTTGGACAAAGTTCTAAAGAAGTTTGGAATGGAAGAAAGCAAGAAAGGGTTCTTGCCCATGTTGCCCAATACGACCTTGAGTAAAACTCAAAGTCCGACATCGGCAGAAGATAGAGAAAGGATGAGTAAGACTCCCTATGCCTCAGCCATAGGATCTCTAATGTATGACATGCTATGTACTAGACCCGACATTGCATATGTTGTTAGTTTAACTAGCAGATATCAAAGTGATCCAGGAGTGGATCATTGGACAGCGGTCAAAAACATCCTTAAGTACTTGAGAAGAACTAAGGATATGGTTCTTTCTTATGGAGGTGATGAACAGCTCGTTGTTAATGGTTACACCGATGCTAGTTGGAACACCGATCCGGATGATTCTAAATCACAATCTGGATACGTATTTATTTTGAATGGTGCAGCAGTTAGCTGGAGGAGTGCAAAGCAAAGCGTTGTGGCGAGATCTTCAACTGAATCGGAATACATGGCTGCTTCAGAGGCTTCACAAGAAGCGATATGGATGAAAGAGTTCATTACAGAGCTGGGTGTGGTTCCTAGTGCGCTGGACCCAATGTCTATCTACTGTGATAACATGGGCGCCATAGCCAATGCGCAAGAACCAAGGTCACACAAGAAGCTGAAGCACATCAAGCTACGTTTTCACGCTATTCGATAACATATCCAAGATGGGGATATAAAGATTTGCAAAGTACACACAGATCTGAATGTGGCGGATCCGTTGACTAAACCTCTCCCGAGGGCAAAACATGACCAGCACCAAACTGCCATAGGTGTTCGGTATATTACCATGTAATCTAGATTAGATGACTCTAGTGCAAGTGGGAGACTGTTGGAGATATGCCCTAGAGGCAATAATAAATATAGTTATTATTATATCTTTGTGTTTATGATAAATGTTTACATTCATGCTATAATAGTATTAACAAGGAAACATTGATACTTGTGTGATTTGTAAACTTAATTTGAAGTCCCTAGTAAAGCTTCTATATAATACTAGCTTGTTGGTTAATAGATGATTGTGGTTTCCCTATCATGAACATTGAGATGTTATTAACAACAAGATCATATCGTTAGGAGAATGATATGATGGACATACTCCTATAGATAAGCGTAGCATAAAGATCAAGTCATTTTAATAGTTCAATTGCTATATGCTTTCTGATACATAGTAATCTGATTCCTTCGACCATGAGATCATGCATATCACCTTTACCAGATGGATGCTTTGATGACATCAAACACCACACCGTAACTGGGTGGCTATAAAGGTGGCATTGAGTGTTCGGAAAGTGTTGGTTGAAACACATGGATCAAGAGTGGGATTTGTCCATCCATATGACAGATAGACATACTCTGGGCCCTCTCGGTGAAATGTCATCCAATTAGCTTGCAAGCATGTGACTGGCTCACAAGGGATCACATATCACGGGAACGAGAAAAGAGTACTTATCGGTAACGAGGTTGAACTAGGTATGTAGAGATACCGACGATCATAACCTCGGATAAGTAAACTATCGTGAGATAAAGGGAAATTGATATCGTATGTAAGTGGTTCATTCGATCACAAAGTAATCGTAGAAATATGTGGGAGCCATATGAATTTCCAGATTCCTCTATTGGTTATTGTTCGGAGAAGTGTCTCGATCATGTCCGCATAATTCACGAACCGTAGGGAGACACACAAGATCCTCTCCTCCAAACCCTAGCCCCAAGCCGCCGTCGCCTCCAAGCCGCCGCCGGCCCTAGGGCACTCGCCGCCGCCGCCTAGGTGAAACCCTAGCCGCCGGCACTAGCCCCTCCTCGGCGTGTCTAAACCCTAGATCGTCGAGGGACTCTCTCATACTCCACCATACTCGCTCCGGCTTAAGGCGAAGCCCTGCGATATCTCCCCTCTACTTCCGGTACCACGCCGTTGTGCTGCCGGAATCGCGAGGAGAGTGCTACAACCTCCGCTGCCTGCTGGAACAAGGAAGAGGAAGGTCTTCATGGAGTACCGAACGTGTGACCGACTACGGGAGCGCTGCCGGAAGGATCGTCTACGCGATCTTGAGATCGGGAAGAGTACGACTACATCACCCACGAGAATCCGCTCTCGTTAAACACTTTGGAATCTTCGAGGGTGAGTTATTCCATCAACTCGTTGCTACAATCTAGTAGATAGATCTTGGCTTGTTTGTTTGTATGCGGTAGAAATTTTTTGTTTTCCATGCTACGAAACCCTACAATTTCCGCGTGTGTAAAACTGGCTTGCACCCGTTGTATGTGAGCGTAGAGTCTATAGCACCCGATCATCACGTGATGCTTGGACACGACGAACTTTCGCAACGGTGCATACATGGGGAGAACACGGTTTTAGCTTGATCTTTAAGTGAGGAATCATCTTATAATGCTACCGTCGCGATCTAAGCATAATAAGATACATAAAAGGATAAACATCACATGCATATAACTTTATGTGACATGGTATAGCCAATCTTTGCGCAATGATCTCCATATTGTGCGTGCCGGCATGATCTCCATCCCTCCACCATGATTGCCTCCACCATGAATAGCAACTACAACTACTGCTAACTACTTAGCGATAAAGTAAAGCTATTACATGGCGTATAAGAAGTTGACTCGCAAGTCATACACGATTATAAAGACAACCATATGGCTCCTGCCGGTTGTGTACTCATCGACATGCAAGTCGTGAAACATTACAAAACATGATCATCGCATACATTATACACATCACATCTTGGGCCATACCATATCACAGAAAACACTCCCTGCAAAAAACAAGTTAGACGCCTCTACTTTGTTGTTGCATGTTTTACGTGGCTTATGGGAGTAGCAAGCTAAGAACGATTCTTACCTACGGAAAGCCACAACGGTGATATTATGGTTGCCAAACTCCGGTGTAAATCCCATGACAACTATAGTGAGAGAAACAAGCATCCACCAGTCGCATGTGTGGAACAAGCCACACGTCAAGTGCGGAGCCGGTCTCGCGAACGACGTCGTGTAAGGTTGGCCTGGACCGCTTCAATCTCACTATCCCATGTCATAAGAAGAACACAAACAAGAGGCTTGCAACAGAAAACATCAACGCCCGCAACAGCCATGTTGCGTTCTACTCGTGAATCACATCTATGCATAGATCTAGCTCTGATACCACTGAAGGGTTTCGCGACATAGTAAATCAAAATTTTCTACGGAAGCGAACAGAGGGAAGCCAAGATCTAATCTAGGAGATGCAAACAACGAGAGAGATTGGATTAGATCTTCATAACCTTGAAGATTCGCACAGCGGAACGTTCGCCGGAACGTGGGTGATGTAGTCGTACTCGCTTCTCCTCCTCGCGATCCGATCCGATCTAGCACCACAAGTGGCGATGCCTCTGTGAGATGCACACGTGCAGCACCTCGGCGTCTCCTCCTTCCTTGGTCCAGCAAGTATGGTGGAGAGATGGGTTGGATCTACAACGCGACGGCGCGGTGCAATTGGTGGAGAGTTTCTGCAGCAGGGCTTCGCCTACACGCAGTCGGGAGGGAGAGAGAGAGGAGGGCAGCAGGGCAACTGGCTTGAGGGGAAGGTGTGTGGGGGTGGTGCGCCCCCATCCCTCTTTATATAGAGGGGTGGGCGTCAGCCCTAGCCCCTCCCCCAAGCCAAGGCCGGCGGCCAAAGGAGGAAGAGTGGGGGGCAAGAAACCCCCCCTTCTAGAAGGTCCAATCTAGGGTTTATCCCCTCTTGGCCGGCTGGGCCCTATGGGGCCTTGTGCCCCTGGCACAATGCGGCCAGGGCACTCCCTCATAGGCCCATGACCCCTCCCGACAAGTGGGACCACGTTGGTCCCTCTCCGGAAGGTTCTAGAAGCTTCCGGTACAATACCGATTAACCCGGAACAATTCCGAACTCCAAAACTGCACTGCCTTATATGAATCTTATTCTCCGGACCATTCCGGAACCTCTCATGATGTCCCGGATCCCATCTGAGACTCCGAACAAAAACTCATAAACCAAATATCCAATCTATCCTAGCGTCGAGACACGTTAAGTGTGTGACCCTTCGGGTTCGAGAATATGCGGACATGATCTTCTATCAATAATCAACAGCGGGGTCTGGAAACCCATATTGACTCCCACACATTCATCGATGATCATATCGGATGAACCATGATGTCAGGATTCGATCAATCCCATATATATATTCCCTTCGTCTCGCGATATTTTACTTGCCCGAGATTCGATCGTCGGTACCGTCATACCTAGTTCAATCTCGTTCACAGCAAGTACTTTACTCGTTCCATAATCCGATATCACTTTGTGATTAACTCCTTAACCACATGCTTGCAAGCGGTGTTGATATCAATTACCGAGTGGGCCCGAAGTATATCTCTCCGACTTGGGAGGGACAAATTCCATCTCGATACATACAACCCAACAGGTACTTTCCGATCACCTGAGAGACACCTTTATGATCACCCTCTCATAGGATGACGTTTGATGACCTCAAAGCTTTCTTCTGATACCAGGGAGTTGTATTATCTCATGGTCTAAGGAATACAATATTGACATAAGAAAAGCTTCGCAAAGATGAACACGATGACACGATCTAATTGCTTCGCTTAGTTTGGGTCTGTCCACCATATCATTCTCCCAATGATATGATCTCATTATTAATTGACAACTCATGTCTATGGTTAGGAAACCTTAACCATCATTAATCAATGAGCTAGTCCATAGAGTCATACTAGGGACACGGTGTTGTTCACAAACCACACAAGTATTAAAGTTTCCGCTTAATACAATTCTAGCATGGAATATAAACATTATCATGAACAAGAATTATAATAATAACATCTTTCTTATTGCCTCTAGGGCATAATTCCAACAATTCGATAGCAACAACCCAAGCCTTCGGTACCAAATCCATCCGTCATCGGTAGCAAAGTCCATCGCGGTAGGAGCTGACACCTTGAAAACGCTGGTCCTCGCCGGAGGTGTGAGAGAGGGAGCAGATGGACGGTTTCTGCCTACTGCTACACCGCCTACAACGTCGTGACCCGTCTACGACGCCTACGACGCTTCGCTCCTGGTCAATGTCGCCTACGACATCTAGATCTTCGAGCCCACCTCCGTCGAGGAGCGTCGCAAGGTCCTGCTCAACCTCCTCGGCCTCTCCTTTCCAGGTCGCTGTAGGGTTCGCAGCATAGAAAACAAAAAAAATTCTACGATGGGAACAACTATGTACCAAGATCTATCTACTAGATACAAACAACGGGCGGATGTATATCCGTAGAGAACATACCCTTAAAGACCGACAAAGCTTAACGAGTTAAACTCGTGGTTGATGTAGACAATCTCTTGCCGATCTCAAGATCGAGGGGAAGTCCTAGCGCCACAAATCAGCAGCGCATCCATGCTCGCACACACGTACAAGACACCGAGCAACCTCTGCCTCCTCGCTCCAGCGATACAACGGAAGCACAACCCTTTCTTGCCGAATAGCCACCGGGAACATGTATCTCGCTAGTCCGAGACCATGGGGGATAAATTCTAGAGGGGGAGAGAGATCCTTCATAAGGAGGTGTGCTTTGAGAGGATGAGAGGGGGCCTTTTATAGGGGAGAGGGGGGCACCCAAGGGGCATGGCGTCCAGCCATGGGGCTTCCCCCACATCTTCCACATTCATGTGGGTGGACACTCCATTCACTCAAATGCCTTTCAATTCCCTCCACTCAAAATCCCACTCAAATTCCCATTAAATTTCCACCAAATTTAATGCAAACTCTCATTAAATAAAAATCCTTTTATTTATTCAGAAGTTTTTCAATTACTTTAATGACAAACATTCACATATAACCCATTGCTAGTATTTCATTTCACATGCAAAAACACTTTCTGCAATTTCACCCGAAAACCTGTTTTGGTATCTAGTGAAATAAATTCCTGCGCTTGTTATTCTTTTCGGCATGAAACATTTGCTCCATTTGGATGTCGGTGTCTCTTAAGTGTGCCACCCTACGGTTCATGAATAATTCGGACATGATCGAGACCCCTCTCCGATCAATAATCATAAGCGGGATCTGGAGACTCATACTAACTCCCACACATTCAACGATGACTTTCTTGTGATCGTCGGAACCTTTTATGCTAGTATCTTAATCCTTTTGTTTCGCGATATATTACATGTCCGAGATTCGATCATCGGTATCTCCATACCTAGTTTGATATTGTTACTGACATGCACTCTTTTCTCGTTCCCGTGATATAATATTCTAGTGATCAAATCACTTGCTTGCAAGCTAACCAATGTGATATCACTGAGAGGACCCAGAGTATATCTATCTGTCATCGGGATGAACAAATTCCACTCTCGATCCATGGTCCTCAACATAACACTTTAGTAGTTCTGAATCCATCTTTATAATCACCCAGTTACGGTGTGACGTTTGATGTTATCAAGAAACTCTTCCGGTGTTAGTGATTGACATGATCTCATGGTCTAAGGATTAGGATCACTTCGTAAGTTGTTATAGCAATATAAACTCAATGACTTTGATCGTAATGCTATACTTCGGATGAATGTTCATCACACCATTACACTAATGGTGTGACCTCGTTATTAACAACATCCAATGTCTATGATCAAGAAACTTTGATCATCTTGGTAATCAACGAGCTAGTTTATGAGAGAGGTATAATTAGGAACTTTCTGTTTGTTTATTAAACACACATGTATTAATGTTTCCGTATCAATACAATTATAGCATGCAAAATAAACATCTATCATATACTTGGAATACACATAATAAACACTTTATTATTGCCTCTCAGGACATATTCCCTTCAGTCTTCCACTTGCACTAGAGACAATAATATAGTTACATAGTGATGAATCTAACACCCATGGAGTTTTGGTGTTGATCATGTTTTGCTCTAGGGAGAGTTTTAGCCAACGGATCTGCTACATTGAGATCCGTATGTACTTTACAAACCTTTATATCTCCATCCTTGACATGTTCACGGATGGAGTGAAACCGGCGCTTAATATGCTTGGAATACTTGTGAGACCTTGGTTCTTTGGCATTGGCAATGGCACCATTGTTGTCACAATAGATCACCATTGGGTCCAACGCACTTGCAACCATACCTAGTTCGGATATGAACTCCTTCATCCAAACTGCTTCCTCAGCCGCTTCCGAACCAGCAACATATTCGGTCTCCGTTGTTGATCCTGCCACCACGGGTTGTTTGGAACTCCTCCAACTAACCGCTCCACCATTCATGAGAAATATGTATCCGGATTGATACTTAGAGTCATCCGGATCGGTGTCAAAGCTAGCGTCAACATAACACTTAGCGACAAGCTCTTCTTCACCTCCGTATATAAGAAACATATCCTTAGTTCTTCGCAAGTACTTAAGGATATTCTATACCGCTATCCAGTGTTCCGAACCTGGATCCGGTTGGTACCTACCAGTCAAACTAATAGCATGTGCCACATCCGGTCTTGTACATAGCATGGCGTACATTATAGAGCCTATGGCTGAAGCATAGGGGACTTTGTCCATTATCTCTCTTTCTTCCGCTGTAGCCGGACTTTGAGTCTTACTCAATGTCTTGCATTGCAACACAGGTAAGAACCCCTTCTTACTTTCATCCATTTTAAACTTCTTTAAAATCTTATCAAGGTATGTACTTTGTGATAACCCTATTAGGTGCCTAGATCTATCTCTATAGATCTTTATGTTGGAGATATGCCCTAGAGGCAATAATAAATGTAGTTATTATTATATCTTTGTGTTTATGATAAATGTTTACATTCATGCTATAATAGTATTAACAAGGAAACATTGATACTTGTGTGATTTGTAAACTTAATTTGAAGTCCCTAGTAAAGCCTCTATATAATACTAGCTTGTTGGTTAATAGATGATTGTGGTTTCCCTATCATGAACATTGAGATGTTATTAACAGCAAGATCATATCATTAGGAGAATTATATGATGGACATACTCCTATAGATAAGCGTAGCATAAAGATCAAGTCATTTTAATAGTTCAATTGCTATATGCTTTCTGATACATAGTAATCTCATTCCTTCGACCATGAGATCATGCATATCACCTTTACCAGATGGATGCTTTGATGACATCAAACACCACACCGTAACTGGGTGGCTATAAAGGTGGCATTGAGTGTGCGGAAAGTATTGGTTGAAACACATGGATCAAGAGTGGGATTTGTCCATACATATGACGGATAGATATACTCTGGGCCCTCTCGGTGAATGTCATCCAATTAGCTTGCAAGCATGTGACTGGCTCACAAGGGATCACATATCACGGGAACGAGAAAAGAGTACTTATCGGTAACGAGGTTGAACTAGGTATGTAGAGATACCGACGATCATAACCTCGGATAAGTAAACTATCGTGAGACAAAGGGAAATTCATATCGTATGTAAGTGGTTAATTCGATCACAAAGTAATCGTAGAAATATGTGGGAGCCATATGAATTTCCAGATTCCTCTATTGGTTATTGTTCGGAGAAGTGTCTCGATCATGTCCGCATAATTCGCGAACCGTAGGGAGACACACTTAAGGATTCGACGTTGTTTTGAGTAGTTATGGAATGATGAGAAAGAGACCGAATGTTGTTCGGAGTCCCGGATGGGATCCGGGATATCACGAGGAGATCCGGAATGGTCCGGAGAATAAGATTCATATAAGGAAAGTCCCGTTTCGGAGTTGGGGAATGGTTCCGGTGTTTTCATCGGGAATGTTCTAGAATGTTCCGGAATGTCCGGCACTCCGGAGGGGAAGGGTACATGAATGTGTTGTATCAAGTTGGTATGATTGCATCATGTACTAAGTGTCATCGCTGTACCAAATAAAGGATTAATTCAAATCCTAGTTTGAAAAGTCAAATAGCTAGTTTGAAAAGTCAAACGACTAAATTTGGAAAGAGGAAAAGAGGAGGAAAGGGGAAACCGAGTTGGGGAGGAGTTCCCTCCTCCAACCGGCGGCCCACCTCCAAGCCGAGTTGGGGAGGGACTCCTCTCCCTCCCCTTGGCCGGCCGGCCCCTCCACCTATATGAGGAGGGGCAGGGCTCCCTCCCAGAGACACACAAGCTCCTTTCCTCCAAACCCTAGTACCAAGCCGCCGCCGGCCCTAGGGCACTCACCGCCGCCGCCTAGGTGAAACCCTAGCCGCCGGCACTAGCCCCTCCTCGGCGTGTCTAAACCCTAGATCGTCGAGGGACTCTCTCATACTCCACCATACTCGCTCCGGCTTAAGGCGAAGCCCTGCAAGATCTCCCCTCTACTTTCGGTACCACGCCGCTGTGCTGCCGGAATCGCGAGGAGAGTGCTACAACCTCCGCTGCCTGCTGGAACAAGGGAGAGGAAGGTCTTCGTCGAGTACCGAACGTGTGACCGACTGCGGGAGCGCTGCCGAAACGCAGCGCCGGAAGGATCGTTTACGCGATCTTGAGATCGGGAAGAGTACGACTACATCACCCACGAGAATCCGCTCTCGTTAAACACTTTGGAATCTTCGAGGGTGAGTTATTCCATCGACTCGTTGCTACAATCTAGTAGATAGATCTTGGCTTGTTTGTTTGTATGCGGTAGAAATTTTTTGTTTTCCATGCTACGAAACCCTACAGTGGTATCAGAGCCGTGTCTATATGTAGATCTGTTGCACGAGTAGAACACAATGGTCATTATGGGCGTTGATGCTTTTATTGTCGATTGCTTCTTGTGTACTTTGCATCTTGCGGGATGTTGGGATGAAGCGGCCCGGGCTAACCTTACATGACATCGTTCATGAGACTTGCTCCACGCTTGACATGCAACTTGTATTGCATAAGTGGCTTTGCGGGTGCCTGTTTCTCCTAGCATAGTTAAGATCCAATTTACAACGGGTGATTAACAATACTAGTATAAATGTTGTGGTTCTTGTTCGTAAGTTAGAACGACACTTATTGGAAGCCCCAAACCACGTAAAACATGCTAAGAAAGTAGAGGCGTCTAACTTTGTTTTGCAGGGGTGTGCTGTGATGTGATATGGCCATGATTGTGATTATATTTGATGTATGCAATGTTCCTTATTGTAAGTTGGCAACCGGCAGGAGCCATATGGTTGTCTTTAATTTATGTTAAGACCCGCGTGTCTATTCAAAGTAGTTGTAATAGTTGAAGCCGGTGGACGACAACCATGGAGAAGCGTCATTGACCTTGATGCAATGCCGGTGATGATGGAGATCATGTTCGTGCTAGAAGATGGAGATCGGAAGCACAAAGAAGAAAGGCCATATCATATCACATATTATGAATTGCATGTGATGTTAATCCTTTATGCATCTTGTTTTGCTTAGTAGACAACGGTAGCATTATAAGATGATCCCTCATGCACATGAATTTCAAGTCATAAAGTGTTCACCCTTAGTTAGCACCGTTGCTAAAGCTTATTGTTTCGAAGCACCACGTGATGATCGGGTGTGTTAGATTCCGCAAGTGTATACAACGTGAGCTAGCCAGATTTGCTCATGCGGAAACTAAGGTTTGATCTTGACGAGCCTAGCATGTACAGACATGGTCTCGGAACACGGATCACCGAAAGGTAAAGCATGAATCATATAGTAGATATGATGAACATGTCGATTGTTCGCCATTGAAACTATATCAACTCTCATGATGATCGGTGTTGATATGGTGGATTTGGTTCGTGTGATCACTAAAACAATGCGAGGGATATTGTTTTGAGTGGGAGTTCACCTAGATTAAATTTATTAATTTGAACTCAATTTGTCATAAACTTAGTCTAAACTATTGCAAATATGTTGTAGATCAATGGCAGCCCCTACCATCAATTTTAATGCGTTCCTAGAGAAAGAAAAGTTGAAAAACAATGGAAGCAACTTCGCGGATTGGTTCTGCAATTTGAGGATTGTCCTCACAGCTGGTAATTTGACCTATGTGCTGGATGCACCGCTGGGTGATCCACCTGCAGCTACTGCTTCCGATGAAGTAAAGAATGTTTACCTCACTCGAAAGACTCAGTACTCCACAGTTCATTGTGCTATCTTGTATGGTTTAGAATCGGAGCTTCAGAAAAGGTTTGAGAATTCAGACCCATATGATATTGTCGAGGATCTCAAATTGATTTTTGAGACTCATGCGGCAATTGAAAGCTATGAGGCTTCTGAAAAGTTCTTTAACTGCAAGATGGAAGAGGGCAGCTCCGTTAGCGAGCATGTGCTTAAGATGTCTGGGCACGCAAACAAACTTCAAAGCTTGGGTATTGTGATTCCTAATGCTTTGGGGATTTACCGTGTCCTCCAATCACTACCACCAAGTTACAAGAACTTTGTGATGAACTACAACATGCAAAACATGAACAAGATGTTGCCAGAACTCTTTGCCATGTTGAAGTCAGCAGAAGTGGAGATCAAGAAAGAGCACCAAGTGTTGTTGGTCAATAAGACCACCAAATTCAAGAAAGGCAAGTCTAAGCAGAAGGGACACTTCAAAAAGGGTGGTAAGAAAGTTGCCACGCCTACGAAGAAGACCAAGGCTGGACCTAAGCCTGATACTGAGTGCTTTTACTGCAAGGGAGAAGGTCACTGGAAGCGGAATTGCCCAAAGTACTTGGCGGATTTGAAGAACGGCAACATCAAGAAGAAAGGTATATCTGATATACATGTTATTGATGTGTATCTCACTAGTACTCGTAGTAGTGCCTAGGTATTTGATACTGGTTCGGTTGCTCATATTTGTAACTCGAAACAGGTGCTGCAGAATAAACGGAAGCTAGCGAAGAACGAGGTGACGATGCGCGTTGGAAACGGATCAAACGTTGATGTGATCGCGGTCGGCACGCTACCCCTTCATCTACCATCGGGATTAGTTTTATACTTAAATAATTGTTATTTGGTGCCTGCGTTAAGCATGAACATTATATCGGGATCTTGTTTATTGCGAGACGGTTACTTGTTTAAATCCGAGAATAATGGTTGTTCGATTTATATGAGTAATATGTTTTATGCACATGCACCTTTGATAGATGGTCTATTCTTATTGAATCTCGATAGTGGAAATACACACATTAATAACATTGAAGCTAAACGTTTGAAATCGAGCGATAACTCGACCTATATGTGGCACTGTCGTCTTGGTCACATTGGAGTGAAGCGTATGAAGAAACTCCATTCCGATGGACTTCTTGAATCACTTGATTTCGAATCACTTGAAAGATGCGAAGCATGTCTAATGGGTAAAATGACTAAGACTCCATTTTCTGGTATGATGGAGCGAGCTACGTACTTATTGGAAATCATACATACCGATGTGTGTGGTCCAATGAGTGTAGCATCGCGCGGTGGTTATCGTTATGTTCTTACCTTCACGGATGACTTGAGTAGATATGGGTATATCTATTTCATGAAACATAAGTCCAAAACTTTCGAGAAGTTTAAGGAATTTCAAAGTGAGGTAGAGAATCAACGTAACAAGAAGATTAAATTTGCATTATGCTTTCTTGAAACATAAGTCCAAAACATACGTACTTATTTCAAAGTCATTTTAATAGTTCAATTGCTATATGCTTTCTGATACATAGTAATCTGATTCCTTCGACCATGAGATCATGCATATCACCTTTACCAGATGGATGCTTTGATGACATCAAACACCACACCGTAACTGGGTGGCTATAAAGGTGGCATTGAGTGTGCGGAAAGTATTGGTTGAAACACATGGATCAAGAGTGGGATTTGTCCATCCATATGACGGATAGATATACTCTGGGCCCTCTCGGTGAATGTCATCCAATTAGCTTGCAAGCATGTGACTGGCTCACAAGGGATCACATATCACGGGAACGAGAAAAGAGTACTTATCGGTAACGAGGTTGAACTAGGTATGCAGAGATACCGACGATCATAACCTCGGATAAGTAAACTATCGTGAGACAAAGGGAAATTGATATCGTATGTAAGTGGTTCATTCGATCGCAAAGTAATCGTAGAAATATGTGGGAGCCATATGAATTTCCAGATTCCTCTATTGGTTATTGTTCGGAGAAGTGTCTCGATCATGTCCGCATAATTCGCGAACCGTAGGGAGACACACTTAAGGATTCGACGTTGTTTTGAGTAGTTATGGAATGATGAGAAAGAGACCGAATGTTGTTCGGAGTCCCGGATGGGATCCGGGATATCACGAGGAGATCCGGAATGGTCTGGAGAATAAGATTCATATAAGGAAAGTCCCGTTTCGGAGTTGGGGAATGGTTCCGGTGTTTTCATCGGGAATGTTCTAGAATGTTCCGGAATGTCCGGCACTCTGGAGGGGAAGGGTACATGAATGTGTTGTATCAAGTTGGTATGATTGCATCATGTACTAAGTGTCATCGCTGTACCAAATAAAGGATTAATTCAAATCCTAGTTTGAAAAGTCAAATAGCTAGTTTGAAAAGTCAAACGGCTAAATTTGGAAAGAGGAAAAGAGGAGGAAAGGGGAAACCGAGTTGGGGAGGAGTTCCCTCCTCCAACCGGCGGCCCACCTCCAAGCCGAGTTGGGGAGGGACTCCTCTCCCTCCCCTTGGCCGGCCGGCCCCTCCACCTATATAAGGAGGGGCAGGGCTCCCTCCTAGAGACACACAAGCTCCTCTCCTCCAAACCCTAGTACCAAGCCGCCGCCGGCCGGAACGCAACGCCGGAAGGATCGTCTACGCGATCTTGAGATCGGGAAGAGTACGACTACATCACCCACGAGAATCCGCTCTCGTTAAACACTTTGGAATCTTCGAGGGTGAGTTATTCCATCGACTCGTTGCTACAATTTAGTAGATAGATCTTGGCTTGTTTGTTTGTATGCGGTAGAAATTTTTTGTTTTCCATGCTACGAAACCCTACACTTTATGCCTAATATGTATGGCGCTTCACCTAGGTCCTTCATTGAAAATTTGTTGTTTAGATAACTTTTAACATTGTTTAAAAGATCTATATCATTCCGATCAATAATATGTCATCCACATATAATATCAGAAATTCCACATTGCTCCCACTCACTTTCTTGTAAATACAAGCTTCTCCATAAGTTTGGACAAATCCAAACTCCTTGATCACCTCATCAAAGCGGAGATTCCAACTTCGTGATGCTTGCTTTAGTCCATAAATGGATCGCTGAAGCTTGCACACCTTGTTAGCATCCTTAGGATCGACAAAACCCTTTAGTTATATCATATACAACTCTTCTTCAATATTTCCATTGAGGAACGCAGTTTTGACATCCATCTGCCATATCTCATAATCGAAATATGCAACAATTGTTAACATAATCCTAACTGATTTTAGCATCGCTACGGGAGAGAATGTCTCATCGTAGTCAACTCCTTGAATTTGTCGAAACCCCTTTGCGACAAGTCGAGCTTTATAGACGGTCAAATTACCATCAGCATTAGTTTTTCTATTGAAAATTCATTTATTCTCCACTGCCTTTCGATCGTGAGGTAAGTCCACCAAGTTCCAAACTTGATTTTCATACATGGATTCCACCTCGGATTTCATGGCTTCTAACCATTTGTCGGAATCCGGGCTCATCATCGCTTCTTCATACGTCACAGGGTCATCATTTTCATCAACCATGAAATTCATGACAGGGTTTCCGTACAGCTCGAGAGCTGCACGCGTCCTGCTAGACCTGCGAGGTTCGGTAGTACTCTCTTTTGGAGTTTCATGATCATTATCATTAGTTCCTTCTTCAACTGGTGAAGCCAACTCTGGAACAACTTCTGGCGCTGTGCTACTCGCCATACTTTGAAGAGAAGGTTCAATAACCTCTTCGAGTTCTACCTTCCGACTACTCACGCCTTTCGCGATAAACTCTTTCTCTAGAAAGGATCCATTCTTGGCAACAAAAACCTTGCCCTCGGATCTGTGATAGAAGGAATATCCAATTGTTTCCTTAGGGTATCCTATGAAGACGCATTTTTCCGCTTTGGGTTCGAGTTTATCCGGTTGAAGTTTATTCACATAAACATCGCATCCCCAAACTTTAAGAAATGACAGCTTAGGTTTGTTTCCAAACCACAATTCATACTGTGTCTTTTCAATGGATTTAGATGGTGCCCGATTTAAAGAGAATGCAGCAGTTTCTAGTGCATAACCCCAAAATGACAATGGCAAGTCAGTAAGAAACATCATAGATCGAACCATATCCAATAAAGTACGATTACGACGTTCCGACACACCATTTTGCTGTGGTGTTCCGGTGGGTGTGAGCTGTGAAACAATTCCACACTCTTTCATGTGAGTGCTAAACTCGTAACTTAGATACTCACCTCCACGGTCAGACCGTAGAAATTTGATCTTTCTATTACGATGATTTTCCCCTTCACTTTGAAATTCCTTGAACTTTTCAAAGGTTTCAGACTTGTGTCTCGTCAAGTAGATATAACCGTATCTACTCAAATCATCCGTGAAAGTAACCAAATAACGATATCCACCTCGCGCCGACACACTCATTGGACCACATACATCAGAATGTATGATCTCCAATAAATCTGTCGCCCGTTCCAATGAACTGGAAAACGGCGTTCTAGTCATCTTGCCCATAAGGCATGGCTCACATGTATCAAATGATTCAAAATCAAGTGATTCCAAAAGTCCATCCGAATGGAGCTTCTTCATGCGTTTAACGTCAATATGACCTAGACGGCAGTGGCACATATATGCGGATATATCATCATTAAGTTTAATTCTTTTAGCATCAACATTATGAATATGTGTATCACTATTATCGAGATCCAACAGAAATAAACCATTCAACATCGGTGCATGACCATAAAAGATTTCATTCATATAGATAGAACAACCATTGTTCTCGGATTTAAATGAATAACCACTTTGCATCAAACACGATCCAGATACAATGTTCATGCTCAGTGCAGGCACCAGATAACAATTATTCAAGTTTATTACTAATCCCGACGGTAAGTGGAGAGGTAGCATTCCAACGACGATCACATCAACACTTGATCCATTGCTGACACGCATCTTGACCTCACCCCTTGCTAGCCGTCGCTTGTTCCGCAGCCTCTGATTCGAGTTACAAATATTAGCAACTGAACAGGTATCAAATACCCAGGTGCTAATGCGAGTACTAGTCAAGTACACATCAATAACATGTATATCATATATACCTTCGTTTGCCTTGCCGGCCTTCTTGTCTGCAAAATACTTGGGGCAGTTGCGCTTCCAGTGGCCAGTCCCCTTACAATAATAGCACTCGGTATCAGACTTAGGTCCAACTCGGGGTTTCTTTTCAGGCACAGCAACCGACTTGTCGCCCTTACTTCCCTTTTGTTTTCCCTTCTTGTCTTTCTTGAAACCAGTGTTCTTATTAATCATCAACACTTGATGTTCCTTCTTGATCTCTACTTCTGCAGTTTTAAGCATTGACAGAAGCTCGGGGAGAGACTTCTTCATGCCTTGCATATTGTAGCTAATCACTAAGCTCTTATAGCTAGGTGGCAGAGACTGCAGAACATGATGGATGCCTAAGTCAATAGGAATCGATATTCCCAAGGACACAAGCTTATCGGCGTAACGCGACATCTTGAATACATGCTCACTTACGGAGCTGTGCTCTGCCATCATTGTAGCTCTCTACATCAGCATGTGTGTCAAAAATCATTTTCAACTCACCCATTGTATCAAATGCATTGCCGTTTTCGAAACGCTTTCGAAGTTCTGTCTCTAGCCCATACAATATGCCGCAATGAACTAAGTTGTGGACCTCCTGACGAGTCTGATAGACATTCTTATCCTTGTCAGGGGCATTATCTAAAGGTGGGGGGCCTAGCGGTGCTTCTAGCACATATTTCTTTTGTGCAGCAGAGAGGAGAATCCTCAAATTCATGACCCATTCGGTAAAGTTGCTACCGTTCGTTGCAAGTTTCTCTTTCTCCATGAACACATTGAAATTAAAAGCAGGTGGTGCCATCTACAACAGAATTTGTAAAGTTTAGACTAAGTTTATGATAGATTGAGTTCAACTAATCCACATTACGAATGAACTCCCACTCAAAATGACATACCTCGTGCCTTTTTGGTGATTACATGAACCAAATCCACTACACCAAGTCCGATCATCACGTGAGTCGGTGCAGCTTCAAAGGCGAGCATCAAATGGGCATCATATCTACCATATGACTCATGCTTAACCTTTCGGTCCGTGTTCCGAGGCTGACGAGGTTTCGACTCGTTAATGCTCATTGTTATGAGCTTGGGTTTTGGAGAAGATGGGGTGCTAGAGATCGCGGAACGGTTAACAGACAAGCAACCAGGGGACACGAGATTTACCCAGGTTCAGGCCCCTGGAGGGAAAACCCTACTCCTGCTTGTCTGCTCTTGATTATGACGGAACCAAAGGTTACAGGGGTGCGCAGATGCAATCTGGCGTGAAGGTGTGTGTGCGGTGTAAAAAGGATTGGTCCTCCTCGTCGTGCCCTCCTAGCCTTTATTTAGAGTTAGGCAGGTCTCGGGCACAGATCGAGTCGGTTACAAGTTTAGGGTTTGCCCCTTTGAATATTCTATCTGTTCTAGTCTTGGTCTCCAAGGATCCAAAGATGTCATGGGCTTGGGCCACCCGAAAATCTCCACTGGCCGCGTATATTCTTGGGGGCCTTCCTTGGGCTGGACCAGGTATGCTAATGTCGTGTACCCGTAGGGTATAACCATGTTAGTAGCCCCCCGAGTGTTCAGTCGAATCGCAGATTTGGCTGAGGACTCTTCAATCTTTCGAGTGCAGCTATTTCTGTTCATCAGAGAAAAGAATGATTTTAGTGTGTAGGGATTGTTGATGCGTGTGCCTGACTCTCTAGGCGGATCAGGGTCAGTTAACTGTCTTAGGACAAAACAACATGATCTTCTTTAGACTCGAGTCCCTAGACTCGAACCTGGAACAGATGCTGGCGTAATTCGACTCAGGCCGTTGAGGTCTTATAGGAGTCGAATCCTAGTAGTTTTCGAATGATATACCCAACGCGTCCGTCAGGATTTTCATCGTGCCCATTGGCATGGATTTTTACTAGTAGAGCGCAGTCAGGTGCGTTACCAGGCCATCAGATGGTATATGTAGGTCTTATCTTTGCGTCGCAGACACAACATCCAAAATTTTATCACCGCGGAGGTGTTTCGGGTGGACAAGGAGGATGTTACTCACTTAGCGTTGGTTGGGGCAAAGTTGCCAAAAAATTGCATTTTGATCCGAAGGATCGCAGTCAAAGAATTCATAGGATGCGCGACTAGCGCTCCCTATGGGAGTAGCCCCCGAGTGTCTATTCGAGTCGTAGACTCGAGCAGAGACTTTAATTCAGCCGTTATTGGCTTCAGGTCCGTAGGACACAATTTTTCGGATGCTTGAATCAATCCTCCCTATGGGAGTAGCCCCCGAGTCCGTAGTGGAGTCGTAGACTTGACATAGGACTCGAAGAATCAACATTGGTGTGCTACCTTAATCATGCCTCGGGTGCACGGCCAGCGTTCCTGATAGGAGTAGCCCCCGAGTAGTTGCTCGAACCGTAGATTCGAGTGAGTACTATTGGCTGTCAGCCGCAGTTTTGTGACCGTTGCTAGTGTGGTTTTGATGACGTCAGTGCTGACGATTGGTGACCTCAACCGTTTGCGGCACCAGAGGTGACGTGACCGGACGAACGTGGGTCCCACTTTCTGACTTGGAGTTGACTGGTCATGCGCGACGTGGCGAGAATTACGGCGTCTCCT
Organism: Avena sativa; assembly: GCA_916181665.1. Taxonomy (NCBI): domain Eukaryota; kingdom Viridiplantae; phylum Streptophyta; class Magnoliopsida; order Poales; family Poaceae; genus Avena; species Avena sativa. The sequence goes on along the minus strand of OV702297.1, from coordinate 383,826,020 downwards.
TGATTTCCGTCCATAGTGGACAGCATGCGAGCGATGGTTCGCTGCTGTGTTGACACGTGGACGGTTGGATCTGATCCTAGTGTTAATGGGGAAAACTGTAGTTTGTGTTCACCCTTAGCTATTTGCTTTTCACTGCCTCCATTTCTTGAGCTTTTCCCTTTGCGCGCTGGACGTTCTCTAATCTTTCCCTTCCTCATTCTTGCGCGCCCATTGTCGCCGTCGACACATCATGATGGGGAAATTGAAGAAGGCCTCCACCGGAGCGGGCACCAGTGCTGTTGTTGGCGGCAAGAAGGGCACCACCGCCGCTCGTATCACCGATGGTGGATGGCGGTGATCGGAGACGCGCGAGGGTGACCTACGCAAGCTTCATGATGCGGGTTTAATCCCGCAGGATAAGGAGGCCGTCAAGATCCCCCGCGATGAGGTAACTCCCCGTCCACAAGCAGCGTTTCGGGTGATGTTTGTCGCTTTTGTTCTTCGCGACCTCTCGCTCCCAGTCCACGTTTTTCTTCATGGGCTGTTGTTCTTCTATGACATCCAACCCCATCATCTTTCACCCAACTCTCTTCTCCACATCGCCTGCTTCATTGCTTTTTGCGAGTGCTGGCTCAGTATCGAGTCGCACTTTGGTCTCTTCCGGAAGCTCTATTCCGTGAAGAGGCAGTCCGGCTCCGATGGAGTTTATCCAATCGGCGGCTGTATCATTTCTCTTTGATCTACCATTCTTTTCTTCTCTTTCTCTATGTCTGAGTCCATCCAATACTGGCGGAGGAAGTGGTTTTATATCCGCGACTCCATAGTTGACGGGCAAGACTTCGGCCTTGCCCCTTTCGACTCCACCCAGGAGATCTTGAAGAAGAGGTCCTGGAAGAACCATGTCTTGGAGGGCGAGGTGGAGGAGGTAGAGGAGCTCTACCGTCGGGTGGAGGCCCTCTAGGTGGTTGTGGAGAAGGAGGTTAATGGTGTGGACATCATCCGCACCTTCCTCACAGGTCGGGTGCACCCACTCTAGGCTAGAGCGCATCTGATGTTCCTTTACTCTGGCCGCCACGACCCGACGAGAGTTTCGGCTGAGGAGCTCTCTAGGGGGGACCTCGACAGAGTTCTTCGGCCACTACTGAAGTACAAGTCTGATGAGGACCTTCCGTGGAAGTAGCGGACGCCCCCTTTCAGTGTCGCAAGACCGGTTCCGCGGGTGTAGATTTACGATGTGCGCGTAGCGCCTTTTTTTGAGTGCTTTTCCTTATGATTGCTTGTACCGAACGTTTATGTCTTCATTGTGCAGGAGCTCAAGGTGGCTGGCATGGTATCTCCATGATGACTCCTTGATGGCGCCAGAAAACTTGGTGCTTGATGTGGAGTCTTGTTGGGAACCCCAGGAGCAAGGTGTGAAGAGTACAGCAGCAAGTCTTCCCTCAGTTGAGACCGAGGTTATCAAACCAGTAGGAGGAAGAAAACGTCACACGGGTGTTGCAAGCAACGCGAAGATCTTCACAACACAAACTCAAGACTTTGCCCCAACAAATCAGTGAGGTTGTCAAGCTCACCGGTTTGCTGTAACAAAGGATTAAACGTATGGTGTGGAAGGTAATGGTTTGCAGCAAGTAAACAAGTAACAATGGAAAATGTATCAATTGTAAAGATTGGACCGGGGTCCATAGTTCACTAGAGATGCTCTCCTTAGATAAACATGTTATGAAGGGTAAACAAATTACAGCGGGGCATCTGACAGGAACTGAGCAAAGCATAACAATTCAGTTACTAGCCAGAAAGATCCTATGAGGTTGATTGGGCAATACAACAATATACATAGACCGCAATCCAACTGCATCTATGACTAAAAGTCCACCTTCAGGTTATCATTTGAACCCCCTCCAGTATTAAGTTGCAAGCAACAAACAACTGTTTTAAGCAAAGTGAGTAAGGTAAACAGTCCACATGTTCCATGAACAAGAGACCGTTGTTTTCTCCCTAGTAGCAACAGCACATCTACAACCGAAGAGATTTCTGTCACTTCCCTTGGAAACTAGAGGCATGAACCCACTATCAAGCATAAATACTCTGTCTTGGAGTCACTAGCAACTACTTGACCAAGATAACCATTTGCATGCATTGAAAGTTGGGATCAAAGAACTTTAAACATGTGCATGAAAGATGGAGTTCTAACAATAGGACATAGTAACTATGCATGCAACATGGCAAGCTACAAACAAAGATCATGAATAATATGTATTGAAAAACGTTTGTTTGTTTCACATGCAGAAAACATAGCATAGTGGCAATCAGCTTGTCCCTCATAGAGTAGCAATATAATGCATAGGACACCTGCAAAGTTCACAAGGGTGACTAGAAACAAATAGCACAAGAACAAGTAATAACACAATATGCATCAATTAATAAGCTTTGGAACATTGCACACGGAATGATAACTATGCTCTCTTAATGGTGCCTAAAGGTAGAAGGTGGAGACTCAAATAATGGTGGAAGAAAGTCTTTTTTATAAAGGAAGCAGGGATTACAAGTTTCAAAAAGAGCTTGCAAAAATTATGGTACTAGTTAGCTTTCAGCCCTCATTGCCCCTATCATAAGCATCTTGAAGTGGTTAAGGTTAAAGTGGCAAAGGTGGAGTATATGCTTGACGAAGTATAAGTTGGCAATCTCATGCCCCTTGAATACGAGGGCCACACCTCATGCATACTCAACTTTGGGTCTAGGTAAGTTCTTTTCACTATAAGTATTTGCATATCATTGAGAACCGCCAACGGGGTACCCCTTGCACATGGTACATGAGATTTCCCATAACCAAAATGACAAGGCAAGCAGACAATGAGCATCTCAGCAATATTTTTATTTACCATATGCATAGCTTTTTATTGAGGATGCTTCATAGATAGCTCACTATGGTGATGCTGCCAGTTTCCACCATGATTAGGCATGGCTTAGGCTAGCGGCCCAGGAGTTTCTCTAACACAGAATACAAACCCCATGGACTTACAGGTCCCCTCTTTATTTTACACTGGTGACATCCATAGACAAAAGAACATGATATCAACTGAGTACAACAAGGTACAAGTGCAATGTTGAAAATGTTCCTCGTGACAGCACGGTTTTGCTAATCCCAACTTATAAGTGCAAGCATATACAACAAAGTTGCCTCAATGGTTCAAGTTTATTAGGGGCAAAGAATAAAATGTGCCATCAAGTTCGTGAGGGCTTTAATCACTAAGTTTTCACATAACAAAATAGTTTTTAATTGGAAGATGGATGAAAACAATAATATACTTTGGAATGGTGTAACTCACCATGCATAGGAGTTTATAGTGGACACTTTGGAATAACTTGGTTTCTTGGGAGTTGGAAGCATGAGTAGAACTTGCTCATAGAAGTGGAGGCTAGCAAAAGACTAGGAGCAACCAACTAAGAGAGCAGTAATGGCCATAATTATGCAATGCAACAAAGCAATGTAATCAAAACAAAGAGTGGTACTACAAGTCAAGGACTAAATGATAATAGAGGCTAATGGTGACTTTTCATAGTCATAACATGGTGTAAGCATGTTCCAAGTCAACCCAAGCAAAACATCAAAGGAGAATACCACAATACTATGCTTTTGCATGCTAAAAGAACGCATAATTTCTTCAAGACACACTAAGCAATCTTATTTGTAAAACAACACAGCGAGAGCGGGGGTCCAAACTACTAAAGCAAAATAACAAACTAATCAAAACAAATGAAAACTAAGACGCTCCAAGAACAACACAACAGTGCATGAAACAATAAAAGTGAAGTGTCTAAACAGACCTGAGCTTTTTATTGATGAAGAATGGGATGCCTTGGGCATCCCCAAGCTTTGACTCTTGTACCTCTTGGATATTTCTTGGGGTGACACCATGGTGGCATACCCAAGCTTGATCTTTTGTCCATTCTTCATCTCATTGCATCACTCTCTCTCTACACCTGAAATTTTTCCTTCATACAAAACTTCACACAATCTTCATTAGCAACATTAGCTTATTCAGAAGATATTAGACCACTGGCAAATCTTTGGAACAGCAAGGCTTTTTAATAAAAACACAAGCTATTATAGTAACTCCTTCAAAGAAACTCAATTTACCTGAAGCAAATGCAAATAATGGCAGAAATCTGTCAAAACAGACCAGCAGGTAGAAACAAATTTTTGCAAACATCTTCTGTTGCTCAAATCAAAAAGTGTTGAACTAATGAAAGTTATCCAACATACTGGAGGATTTATTCGTAAATTTTGAGCTCAATCCGAGTTATAGAGACTCCTCACGATTTTTTTTGGTAGAGGATAGAAATCTGTTTCGGGACAGCAACTCCCCAAATCTTAGTTCCCTCTCATTAGAGGTCATTCTTAGCACAAAAAGCAAACAAAAAGGATAAGGAGAGGTTATTACAGTAGTAATAACTTCCAAGAATCAAGGAAAATCTTGGGTTATCTCCCAACAAGTACTTTTGTAATGCCTTTAAGTTAGGCACAAGAAGCAAGAAGAATCAAGTATTTTCAAATGAGGAAGCATTAACATCAAATGTTGCTTTCAAAGGAGGAGCAAAAAACAACTTATCTCTCCTCATAGGGAAGTGTTCAATACCTTTCTTGAATGGAAAATGATATTTAATGGTGTCTTCTTTCATATCAATGATGGCACCAACTGTTCTAAGAAAAGGTCTTGCCAAAGTAATAGGACAATAAGCATTGTATTCAACATCCAAAACATAGAAATCAACAGGGACATAAGCATTGTTAATCATAATGAGAACATCATTAATACTCTCCATGAGTTTCTTCTTAGCATTATAATTGAGTGGGACATCCAAATAGCAATCTTCTAATGGTGGCAAATCAAGCATTTCATAAATTTTCCTAGGCATAATAGAGACACTAGAACCAAGATCACATGAAGCCTTGAGATCAAAATCATTCACTTGCATATTAATAATGGGTTCCCAACTATCTTCTACTTTCCTAGGAATAGAAGCTTGGTGTTTTAGCTTCTCTTCTTTAATCTTAACAAGATCATCTGTAATGTGTTTGGTAAAGGCAACATGCATATCACTAGCATCAGGACTTCTAGCAAGCTTTTGCAAGAACATAATCACTTCAGAAACATTGCAACCATCAATATCAAAATCAAACTTAGCATTACTAGCAGTAGGATCAATAGGCTTAGGCATAGTAGGAGGAGGAATAGGGGCTACTTGTGGTTTAGTGGTGATAGTGCACACACTATTGTTTCTATCAATTTCAGCTTCCCTTTCCCACCTAGCATGAAGTTGAGCTAGCAGCCTAACATTTTTATCAATAGTAACTTGTATGGCATGAGCAGTAGCAAAGGTATTTTCCATAGTTTCAGGTTTAGCAGCCATTTTATTAACCAAGGAAGTTTGAGCTTCAGACAAAGAGGATATATTTTTCTCAACAGTTAAAAGCTTTTCCTCTATAGTCTTATTGAAAGTGGTTTGCTTACTAATAAAGTCCTTGAGCATTACTTCAAGTTCAGAGGGGGCACTTCTAGCATTATTCTAAGAGCTTCCATAGGAATTGCCATTATTAGGAGGATAAGGCCTATAATTATTGTTACTACCAAAATTATTCCTATAGGCATTATTGTTGAAATTGTTGTTTCTAATGAAGTTCACATCAACTTGCTCTTCTTGAGCAACCAAAGAGGCCAAGGGAACACTATTAGGATCTAGAGGAGCTTTCCCATTAACAAGCATAGCCATAATAACATCAATCTTTTCACTCAAAGAGGAAGTTTCCTTAACAGAATTTACCTTCTTACCATGTGGAGTTCTCTCAACATGCCATTCAGAGTACTTAACCATCATATTATCAAGTAGCCTTATTGAAGCACCCAAAGTGAGTCCCATAAATGTACCTCCAGCAGCAGAATCCAGCAGGTTTCTTGAGGATAAGTTCAAACCTACATAAAAAGTTTGGATAATCATCCAAGCAGTGAGTCCATGAGTAGGGCAATTTTTAACCAAAGATTTCATTCTTTCCCAAGCAGGAGCAACATGTTCACTTTCAAGTTGTTTAAATTTCATAATGTCACTTCTCATAGCAATAATCTTAGCAGGCGGATAGTACTTTCCAATAAAAGTATCTTTGCACTTAGTCCAAGAATTAATACTATTTTTAGGCAAAGATAACAACCATTCTTTAGCTTTTTCCCTCAAGGAGAAAGGAAAAAGCCTTTGCTTAATAATATCTCCATCTACATCCTTATACTTTTGCATCTCACAAAGTTCAACAAAGATATTAAGATGGGCAGCAGGATCATCAGAACCAGCACAAAAAATTGCTCTCTCATCACAATATTCAACAAAGCAGGCTTAATTTCATAAAAGTCAGCATCAGGAGCAGGTGGAGCAATAGGTGTGCTTAGGAAATCATTGTTGTTGGTGCTAGTGAATTCACACAACTTAGTGTTCTCAACAGAGTTCATTTTGCCAAAGGTGGGCAAGCCAAAAACAGCAGCAACAGCTAAAGCAGGAACTAATTTTTTTGTGTTTTTGAATAAGGCAAGCAAACCAAACTAGACTATTTTTTTGGGTTTTTTGAAAAGAGGCAAACAAAACCAAGCAAAAGAAACTAAGCAAACTAAAAACAAAGTAAAGAGAAAGGAAGTGAAGGACTCCCCTAGTGAAGACGTCCTTGGCCTCCCCGGCAACGGCGCCAGAAAACTTGTTGATAAATCCTTGATGGCACCAGAAAACTTGGTGCTTGATGTGGAGTCTTGTTGGGAACCCCAAGAGCAAGATGTGAAGAGTACAGCAGCAAGTCTTCCCTCGGTTGAGACCGAGGTTATTGAACCAGTAGGAGGAAGGAAATGTCACACAGGTGTTGCAAACAACACGGAGATATGCACAACACAAACTCAAGACTTTGCCCCAAGGAATCAGTGAGGTTGTCAAGCTCACCGGTTTGCTATAACAAAGGATTAAACGTATGGTGTGGAAGGTAATGGTTTGCAGCAAGTAAACAAGTAACAGTGGAAAATGTATCAATGGTAAATATTGGACCGGGGTCCATAGTTCACTAGAGGTGCTCTCCTTAGATAAACAACATAGCATGAAGGGTAAACAAATTACAGCAGGGCAATTGACAGGAACTGAGCAAGGCATAACAATGCAATTACTAGCCAGAAAGATCCTATGAGGTACAACAATATACATAGACCGTAATCCAACTGCATCTATGACTAGAAGTCCACCTTCAGGTTATCATCCGACCCCCCTCCAGTATTAAGTTGCAAGCAACAGACAACTGCTTTAAGCAAAGTGTGTAAGGTAAACTGTCCACATGTTCCATGAACAAGAGACCCTTGTTTTCTCCCTAGTAGCAACAACACATCTACAACCTAAGAGATTTCTGTCACTTCCCTTGGAAACTAGAGGCATTAACCCACTATCGAGCATAAATACTCCCTCTTGGAGTCACTAGCAACTACTTGGCCAAGATAACCACTAGCAACGGAGAGCATGCAAGATCACAAACAACACAGACATAATAGAATCATAAAGATAGAACCATTAATCAAACCAACATAATAATCTTAATATCCATCGGATTCCCGCAAACACAACATGCATGATTACAAATAGATTAGATCTTGGTCATGGACGGAGCTCACAAGATCTATACATGAAAGCACAAAGGAGGAGATACAACCATCTAGCTACTACATGGACCCATAGTCCAAGGTGGAACTACTCACGAATCATACCGGAGAGAAGGCCTCCAGGATGATCTCCCCTTCGGCAGGGTGCCGAGAAGAACTCCAGATCCCCCCGATCTAGGGACGATGGTGGCGGCGACTACAGACGGTTTCGTGGATTTCTGATTTGGTACTGAGAGTTTCTGCATGGGGGCTTCTTATAGGCGAAGGGGCAAGTCTAGGAGGTGACCAGGGTCGCCAAAACCTAGCCAGGCGCGGGTCCACATGACCCCGCGCCTGGGGTGGGTCTACCCCCCCTGGCCAGCCCCTCCGGCTCTCCTCTAGACTTCTTGTTCCCCATGGAAAGTTATTGACTTTGGCGTTTGTCCTGTCCAATTTCGAGAATATTTCTTTACTAACTTTTCTGAAACAAAAAATAGCAGAAAACAAGCATCTGGCACTGTTGCAACTTGTTAATAGGTTAGTACTAGAAAACATGAAAAAGCACCTCAAAGTGTAGACAAGTAAAGCAAAGTAGATACTAAACAAGCATGGAGCATCAAAAATTATAGATATGTTTCCAACGTATCACTCCACTACCCGAAAGGTTTCCGATTGCGTCGAACAACAAAGTTGTGGACTCCGAGTCCAAGCTTCTGCCAGCGCAGTCGCCGACTGAGGAAGCCCCCGAGGCGAGCGAGGGGCAGACTCGTAAGCGGGCATGGAGCTCGAGCGAATCTTCGGATGCCTCGACTCTGCCGACGCCGAGGGACTCGTCTTTCCTTGTGCGCCACAGCGGAGGTGACGGCGCTTCTTCCTCACCTATCCTGGTCGTGCCCGTGCGGGCTATAGCGCTGCAGCCACTGGCCAAGAGGAAGAAGGAAGAAGCGCCAATTGACGAGGTTTCGACTCGTCAATGCCCATTGTTATGAGCTTGGGTTTTGGAGAAGATGGGGGTGCTGGAGATCACGGAACGATTAACAGACAAACAACCAGGGGACACGAGATTTACCCAGGTTCAGGCCCCCGGAGGGAAAACCCTACTCCTGCTTGCCTGCTCTTGATTACGGCGGAACCGAAGGTTACAGGGGTGCGCAGATGCAATCTGGCGTGGAGGTGTGTATGCGGTGTAAAAAGGATTGACCCTCTTCGTCGTGCCTTCCTAGCCTTTATATAGAGTTAGACAGGTCTCGGGCATAGATTAAGTCGGTTACAAGTTTAGGGTTTGCCCCTTTGAATATTCTATCTGTTCTAGTCTTGCTCTCCAAGGATCCGAAGATGTCATGGGCTTGGTCCATCCAAAAATCTCCACAGGCCGCGTATATTCTTGGGGGCCTTCCTTGGGCTGGACCAGGTATGCTAATGTCGTGTACCCGTAGGGTATAACCATGTCAGAGGCCATGTCTGTACATGCTAGGCTCGCCAAGTGAGAACCTTAGTATTCGCGTGTGTAACTGTCTTACACCCGTAATATGGTCGTGGATCCAAGAACACCCGATCATCACGTGATGTCTTGAAGCAACGAAACATAATCGATGCATACTTAAGGAAGAACACATTCTTATCTTGATATTTAAATGAGGGATCATCTTATTATGCTAATAAAACGTCAAACAAGCAATATAAGATGCAATCAAACATCACATGTTTATAAGTGAAATGATATGGTTCCTGCATATGATCTCCATCATATGCTCCTTGGTATGATCACTATCATACCTCTATGTGTAAGTCCAAAGTCTATGGAACTTACACGTTATGTGTGTTGTAAGAGTATCATCTCATACTTCTACTTACAACATCACCATATCATAACACTAGCCCAGCAAAAATTTAAACTAGACACCTCTAATTTATCCATTGCAAGTTTTACGTGGCTTAGGGATTTCGAAGATAGAACCGTCCATACCTACGAACATAAACCACAACGAGGATAACCAAATTGTTGACAACTTGTTGCAAATTAGATATTGACTATAGTAGGAGAGACAGACACCCGCTAGCCACTTATGCAAAACTAGTTGCATGTCAAACGTGGAACAGGTCTCATGTGCTAGGACATATAAAGTTTGTCCGGGCCGCTTCATCCCACTATGCCACCAATATCCAAAATACAACTAAGAAGCAATAACATGATCATCATCGCCCACATACTCATATGTGTACTACCCGTATAAAGCATCTATGCATAGATCCGGCTCTGATACCACTATAGGGTTTGCAGCATAGAAAATAAAAAATTCCTACGATGGGAATAACTACGTACCAAGATCTATCTACTAGATACAAACAACGGGCGGATGTATATCCGTAGAGAACATACCCTTGAAGACCGACAAAGCTTAACGAGTTAAACCCGTGGTTGATGTAGACGATCTCTTGTCGATCTCAAGATCGAGAGGAAGTCCTAACACCGCAAATCAGCAACGCATTCGTGCTCGCACACACGTACAAGACACCGAGCAACCTCCGCCTCCTTGCTCCAGTGATGCAGCGGAAGCATAACCCTTTCTTGCCGAATAGCCACCGGGAACATGTATCTCACTAGTCCGAGACCATGGGGGATAAATTCTAGAGGGGAAGAGAGATCCTTCACGAGGAGGTGTGCTTTGAGAGGATGAGAGGGGGGCCTTTTATAGGGGAGAGGGGGGCACCCAAGGGGCATGGCGCCCAGCCATGGGGCTGCCCCACCTCTTCCACATTCATGTGGGTGGACACTCCACTCACTCAACTGCCTTTCAATTCCCTCCACTCAAAATCCCACTCAAATTCCCATTAAATTTCCACCAAATTTAATGCAAACTCTCACTCCTTTTATTTATTCAGAATTTTGTCAATTACTTTAATGACAAACATTCACATATAACCCATTGCTAGTATTTCATTTCACATGCAAAAACACTTTCTGTAATTTCACCCAAATACCTGTTTTGGTATCTAGTGAAATAAATTCCTGCGCTTGTTATTCTTTTCGGCACGAAACTTTTGCTCCATTTGGATGTCGGTGTCTCTTAAGTGTGCCACCCTATGGTTCGTGAATAATGCGGACATGATCGAGACCCCTCTCCGATCAATAATCAAAAGCGGGATCTGGAGACCCATACTGACTCCCACACATTCAACGATGACTTTCTTGTGATTGTCGGAACCTTTTATGCTAGTATCGTAATCCTTTTGTTTCGCGATATATTACATGTCCAAGATTCGATCAGCGATGTCTCCATACCTAGTTTGATCTTGTTACTGACATGCACTCTTTTCTCGTTCCCGTGATATAACATTCTAGTGATCAAATCACTTGCTTGCAAGCTAACCAATGTGATATCACCGAGAGGGCCCAGAGTATATCTATCCGTCATCGGGATGAACAAATTCCACTCTCGATCCATGGTCCTCAACATAACACTTTAGTAGTTCTGAATCCATCTTTATAATCACCTAGTTACGGTGTGACGTTTGATGTTATCAAGAAACTCTTCCGGTGTTAGTGATTGACATGATCTCATGGTCTAAGGATTAGGATCACTTCGTAAGTTGTTATAGCAATATAAACTCAATGACTTTGATCGCAATGCTATACTTCGGATGAATGTTTATCACACCATTACACTAATGTTGTGACCTCGTTATTAATAACATCAAATGTCTATGATCAGGAAACTTTGATCATCTTGTTAATCAACGAGCTAGTTTATGAGAGAGGCATAACTAGGAACTTTCTGTTTGTTTATTAAACACACATGTATTAATGTTTCTGTATCAATATAATTATAGCATGCAAAATAAATATCTATCATATACTTGGAATACACATAATAAACACTTTATTATTGTCTCTCAGTGCATATTCTCTTCAGTCGCTGCAGCCCCACTCCCCCGCATCTCCTCCTCCTACCCACCTCGCTCGCCGCGTCGTTCCCCTTCTCCGCCACCGTCCCCCACCAGCTCTCCTCCGCCGAGCCTGCTGCTTCGGAGCCGACGAGCCCAGATCCACGGACATGGGGGAGAGGCAGCGTCCGAGGGAGAAGGGCACCATGGGCGAGCTAGACGGAGAGGAGGCCGGGGAGGGCGCCTTGCTCCTGGCGGCGGCGAGCAGGGACACGTGCGGGAAGGGAGGGTGCGGGAGCGAGCGACGAGTGTTTGGCCCGGACGATGGTCGTCCGGGGATGTAGATCATTTTCCCTATTTTATTCACTTTTACTTCATCTGTTTTAAAATATAAGATATTTTAGTTTTGTGAAGATACACACCTATATATTAAAAGATGTCTATCTTTTCAAAGCTAAAACATCTTATGTTATAGAAAAAAGCAGACATAAACTCCTTATACTTCCTAGCCCTACTGTTATTTTATGATCCTTTTCCTGTCCTGGTGGTTCCAAATGACTAGCTTTTAATAGTATTTTCTCCGACCTATATTATTTGACTTGAATTTGTCTAGATTTTAATGTATGTAGCACTAAAATATGTCTAAATATATATGAAATTAGACAAATCTAAATCAACTAATATGGGTTGGAGAGAATATATAGAATCATGCATATTAACATGATGATCTTATTTTTTGATAGAATACGTCATGTTTTTAGAAGTGTTCGGTGCTTTGGTGTAAATTAAAGAAAAGCACGGTATGTTGCACAAAGATGCTTGATAAATACTTTGAACTCATATTTGTTTGGCAGGTTTGTTAAAACAATCTATCGGGTTTAATATTTGTTGCTGATTTCTTTATCATACCTCCAAAATGTCACATTGTCGTGTCACTGGCATGTGTGGTCTAAAGCCACCTGTCAATGACACAACGTAAATGTGTGTCATTTTGTCAAATATTTTGTTTGTTTAGGGTAACGGAAGGATCTCATGGGCTTTGAAGAAACAAGTTAGTAATTAGTTGGGCCCTTACATAGGCCTTATCTTCTAATCCCAGATCTGATCTCTCATTGAAACTAGGTTTGTCCAGTCGATCCCTCCAAAAAAAAAGAAAAAAAAGCTTGTCCAGTTGAGTAATTCATTCTCTTCTTGCCCCAAGCCGCCGCGGCAAACGAGTCCAACACCGGTGATGGAGGTGAGAAGAGTTAATTTGTTTTCTTCCGATTCGGTTTTCCTTTGTTGTTTTCTCGTGGTTCTAGCAGCGAGTATATATTCTTTAACCAAAAAAAGCAGCGAGTATAAATCTCACGTGTAAATCCCGTTCGTGGTAGGCGCTCACAGGTATGGATCCCAATGAGAAGCCCAGGATGACTAGTGCCGCCGGCGGCGGCGGCGGGATTACAACTATGAAGGCCGAAGAGAAGCCCGGTATGGATTCCGAGGAGAAGCCCAAGACGACTACCAGCGCCGGTGATGGCAGTGGCCCGCCTCCGCCACGTCTGGACTGCATAAAGTGCTTCGACGCGCTGTGGTTCTGCTACTCGCCGTTCCACCAGATGCAGTACTACTACCGCTCCGGCGACTTCGACAGCTGCTTCAGCAAGTGGGGGGATCTCGTCGACTGCCTCTCGCTCAAGACGAAGCGGAAGGCGGAGGTGGAGGAGATCCTCGTCGCGCGGGAGAAGGCCAGGCCGCACATATGGACCTACCGCACCGTCGACGAGGCGAGCAAGAACTGGTGGCGGATGTACAAGCACAAGGTCATGCAGTCCAAGCCCACACCCATGGATTCTGCTGCTCCCCCTCCCAAGCCTGGTGGTATTTCCTGAGAGCTGACACTTGGGGGGAGCCGGTGCAGACAGAAAACGTTGATTGTGCTTTTGTTGCCCTGTTCTTAGAAGGCTTATATTTGTTCGACCCTGAATGTACCTGACAGGGTAAATAATTGGAGCCTTGGATGAATTCATACCCGAATCCTGTTCTGTAATTTTGCTGAAACCGGATGTAGCTTTCTTCCTAGTTTATTATGAGGCACAAATGTTTTGTTTTGTACTACTGTAGTGTGTTCTCATTCAGATTTAAATACAGGCTAGTTAGTTTCAGCTCAAATGTGGTTAAGGATGGGGATTCCATGAGGTCACCAGATTGGTTTACTTGACTATTTATGGGTGTTATTTTTTCGAGATTTACTTCTGAGTGTTTTCATACTGCAGATATCTAGATAAGAGCTGATGGAGACAAACATGCCATGATGTAGATGCTTTCCCTCGATGGTAAGCAAATCCTTTGATGAAACTGCTTTTTTTGGTTATATCTGAATATTGCATCTGGTTGTGGAAGCAATCGCTTTGCAGCCTCGCGGTACCCAATCGGTCCTTTGCAGTTTGCACTGTCAAAGAAATATTTAGTTTTTGTCTGTTGTACACGCACTCAGTTGTTTGAAGTTATAAGTTCATCTACTTCTTCACCTGTAGATGTCTCTGTACTTGATTCTAGTGATATGAATTGTTAACAGTGTTATATTATACTGAAGGAAATATTCAAACTGGTAAAGCATGTAATGCATATTGAGACGTGAAATCTATATAAAACAACTGGTTCAAGTTGAAACCCTTCAGAAATTAGTGATGGGTTCTTATGTTGATCTACCCCATGCTAAAGCAAAGGAGAGATTAAACCATAGAAGGTGGCTTTGGAATTTACCTGATGGTCTTTCATTCTCATAGTAAAACTGTCAAGGGTTTAGGGAATATTGTCAGTTTCTAATTTGTATTGATACCAACACAAATCCGATCCCTGTAGTTTGTTTCTTCAGTACTTTTTTTTGCTGGTCCTTCAGAACTTTAATTAGATCACTGTGCTTACGTATCACAAATACTCCTACTTCTTTACCTAGCGAGTTCATACTAACACACCTATAATTTGCAATGGAACTGCAGTTGTTCAATCTCAGATTGAGAGGGTGGATGGGAATCGAGGATATCGCTTGGTAGTAACAGCTAAGAATTCCTATATGTTATTAGCTTGCAAATATATGAGCTAAGGCTATATATCCTATGTTGAAGGATAGAACCACTATTCATTCATAAAGCTGTGAGAATTTCTATGTGGTTGCGTAGAGCACACATACTCCGTAATATTTTTCAAATTGGGTGTTTGATATGAAATGATTTGTGATACTGTCTTGGTTGTTCTGACACAGAACATCATCAAGGCGTCTAGCACTTGTGATATCAGCCTTGAGGAACACTAAACAGTCATCCGCAAACAACAAGTGTGAAATCCAAGGTGCTTTGAGAAGACAGGACAACAAATTTCATATTTTTTCAGAAGACAGGACAAGTCCTCCCCACATACTATTTATATTTATACCAGGAATAAATATGGCGAAATAGAAATGTTCGCACGCTAGGAAGTCACGGGTGCTTTGAGATCAGGTTCTCCACGTGTCGTTCACTGGAAGTGGTCCACCGACTTGGCCTATACGACCGATTTTCTTTTCTTCCCACCACTCTCCCTCTCCTGCGCCGCCGCTCACCCCGCGCCTCCAATCACCTGCGGGAAGAGGGCCTCGAAGTCGGGGGGAAGGGAGCAGGCGGGCGATACGGCGGCTCCTGCAGGCGGCGGAGGCGGCGGTGGTTGCAGGCGGGAGTAGCGGCAGTGATTGCAGGCAGGAGAGGCAGTAGCTGCTACAGGCGGAGCGGGGCCGGCGGGCTAGGCGGCGGCTCCATCGACCAGCAACAGGTGTGCAACCCTATGTCCCCTGTCCACCTCGAATTTGGGCTCAAATCGATTTTGAGATACGTTTTGCTGATATTTGCACTGTCCACTTCGATTATTAGCAGAAAAAAAACATGTCCATTACTGATACTCCATCCGTCCCAAGGCTTAGCATATAACTTTTTTAAAAAGTCAAAGCCATGTAAAGTTTGACCAAACTTTTAGAAAAAACTATCAAGAACTATTATATTATATAGATACCATGTGAAAATATGTTTCATGATGTATGGAAGGGTATGGATTACGTATTGTAAATATTAATATTTTTCTCTAAAAACTTGGTCAAACTTTAGTTGGTTTGACTTTTGAAAAAAAGTATATGATTACGTTTTGCACTCAAACATATGATTGTGTATGGTGGTATATGCTACTGTCCATTACGATTTGTTAATTGTTTTAGCATCTATGTGGGGCATGCTGTTGTCCATTACAGATTGCGCATTTCGGTAATTTATGATAGAATGAATGCATTGTAGTGGGCAAGATGATGGGTAAAAGGAAAAAAGATGATTAGGGGAGCTGCTGTTTTCGTTGTTTTTTCTGCAACTATTGTAGCTGTTCAGACTATATAAAAGAAGAGAAGAACACGTATAATATAAGGAAACATCATGTAATTCTCGATGGGATTACATAAAAGAATGCAACTGTCCTAATTTGCTTCCATGCATCAAGTACCCTCGACATGGAAGACGGGATTAAGTTAGAAGTAGAGCAAACCTCCGGATCTGATCAATCGAATCTGGATTCGTCCTTCTATGTCCTAAAAGTGGCCGCGCTAGGAGAGCCGGTATGCTGATGCGGAGGAGTATGGGAGGCGGACGGACACCGAGAACGGCGCCCGGGGACAACACGGCAGCAGTAGCAGTCTACACTGTCACTGCGTGCGGTCCGCGGTGTGTGAGTGGGAGAAGTTTGAGGAAGGAGATCAGTATAGCCTATAAGGCCTGTTTAGTTCCCTGGCTCGGCCATGGCCCGCACCTGAACTGCCTGCAGAGTCTTGTTTGGTTTCTCCATAAGAGGACCTGCGAACCAGGCTAGAAAAGAATATGGGGATCTTACTATAGCCATGCTGCCCTAAAAAAATCAGCTCGGATGCAAGGAACATTACAAAAGTGGAGAGGATCTGCAGATTAGAAGGTTCTGATACACATATAATTAGCTTGTTTCACGAGACTCTACACTTTTGCACTGGCAGTGGCGCCCGCTCCCTCTACTACACACCGCGGATTCTCTCGGCAGCTCCCCCGACTGCATCCTGGTAAGGAGCCCTGCCGAGTCAGCTTCTCTCCCCTTGCACTCTACCTTAACCCTCGCATTTCCGCTACTCTAATATGGCACCCAATTCTCCAATTCTTAGGTGAACCATCTTTCGTAATTTAATTCTCGTATTTTCCTTCTTCTAACATGCCGGAGTCGCTGAGTAAAATCACCCTAGTTCCCACATCATTCCTTTCAATTTGTTTTTATCTAAACGGCACACCTGCTCGACGGAATGCCGCACTAAAACCCCGTTCACTTTGTCCCTATCCTGCAGGTGACGCGATGCTGCGCAGCTTCCCTCAGGCCCGTCGTCTCCTCAGGTGAGCAAGCACGAGCGTCCCATATAGCTGCCACTTTCTCTCCACAATTCCTTGGCTCATACAGGGCTTGATTTCTTAATAATGTCGTCTCTGTTGTTGCCTGATTGAGGGGATCAGAAGGATGGGCTTCGAGAAGGGGGATGCCTACTTCTTTAAGCAGATGGGTAAGGGCATGCTCTGCACGTACGCGCTTTTTGGCGCTGCATGGCTCTGGAACGAGACATCGCCGCTTGGTTGGTGGACGCTCAAGCCACGCCCCAAGGTATGACCGGGGACCCTTTTTTTCAGGCAGAAATGAATTGCTGTGGCCTTTTGTTTTACTGAAAGATTCCTGTCGGGTATAATAAGTCTATCTTGCTGTATGTTTAGCTTTTGTGATTACGATTGAGAGCTGCCAGTAATTATGTCAACATGTTCCATACTGTGTCCAATCCACAATTTCTTGAAGCATGCATCTTCAACAGTTCAGTTGAAGCATGCATCATTTCGACCACCTGCAATTTCAGACAAGTTTTTGTGGGATTGGTCATGCATGGGTAGTGGTCTTCAGATCTTGCACGTGCCTCATTAGGCTTTACTGAAATAGTATATTCTGGTTACTGATTATCAATCTATGAGCACTCCTTATATGCCACATTCAACACTCGAACATGAAACTGTAATGAAAATGAACTATGAGATGCACTAGATGGCATCAAAGTTACTCTTGGAGAAATATGATTATCCATAAGGATCATTTAAGGTGATTCTGTCTTCCACAAGACTGATAAACAGCCACAGGCGGTCTTTTAATGTTTATTTATCCTTTCGCTGATTCGTGTCCTTTCGGTTTACATCTTTCTAAAGGCTATCTTCAATATTTTCTAGGAAGAAAAAGAAATGGCACATCTTTATGAGCGGAGAGAGTTTCCCTACCCTGGTGATGAAGAGGCAGTTGAGGAGTTCATAAAAAGTGGAGGTGCTCTAGGTACCACGATTGGACCCAAAGGTTTTGCTGATGCAAACATGGACTCTGATAACATGCAGAAGCAACTCCAGTCGAAAAAGTTTGACCAGGAAGCACAGAAGCTTTGGTTCAGAATGAGGAATGAGGTCGTACAGGAACTCCAAGAGAAGGGGTTTGATGTTGAGTGAAGTTTTGTTCCTGTGAAAGGGGACAAGGGTGTCATGCTAGAGTTTTCTTTTGGCCATTTCAGCTTTGCTAGTTGAAACACCAGCTAGTAACTTAGAATAAATGCAAATACGAAACATCGAGCTTATGCTGCATTATCCTCTTATTTTCCGCTACCTGCCTGGGGCTGTATTTTATCCCACTGCAAATCTACTTGTATGTTTGTGAAGAATCTACATGCTATCATGTCCAATATTAATCTTTTTGTTTTTGGGGCGTTGTGTTTCTTCTGTTATTGAGTTATGATCTTCAAGACATGGTATCAACCAGTTGATGGGGCCTTAGTTTCTGGTGTTTATTACTAACTTTGCACTATTTGATGTTTTGGTGTTGTTTAGTCAAACATTTAGGCCCCACTTGTAATATCTGTTTAATATGCCAATGAGCAGTTACACTATAACAGGAATACATTTGCACCTAGTCTTTATGATTCAAAAGTTGGGACTTGAGCAGGAACACCCCAAGTTGCCTGGTATACAGAACGCTGCGAAATACTCCTATAAGGATCTTCCTCCCTCTTTCTTTTTTAAGAATGACATTGCGTTCTCAACTTCTGATTTGATATGTAAATACACTTTGTTTGCGCTCTTCGTATCTCTCAGAACATTATTCGTCACTTTCAAATTTGATTGGTCTGCTGAACAGGTAGTAGAACTGTCCAGGTACTTTGGGAACAATAGCAGGTATGCACATATCTTGATTCCCTTCCTCTCCTTTGACACTATCTCTGAAATGAAAATGTTGCACATCAGAATGAAGAGTCTGAGTAACACCTAATGTATTTGTTTGGAAATTCGAATCTGACCTCACTCTTTGGCTGTCTTTGTTGATCGAGTCTATCCACTCCCAAAGGTACGGGGTATTCTTTTGATCATTGTAATCCAGAACCAACTGCGGAAAGAATGCACAGATACAGTTGGTTTAGTTTTCACCAAAATGCAGTACATAATCTTAGTCACAAATATGTGTTATCACCATACATTTCCTGCACAGAGCTAGAGATTGTGCATTTTCATAAATATTCAGTCATGTGGTGCTCCATGCTTTCATGTTTTTTTCTTGAATAAAACATGCTTAAAAGGTCAACTGGTCAATATGTTAAATGATATGACATCTGAATGTAAATTTCCTTTGAAACGATATTTTATGAAACACAGATATAACAGTGTTGATTTTTCCTATATAGAACAAAAAGATGAATTGGGAAAGCTACCTCTAAAACGCCATCTTCTCCGAACAAACCCAAATGGAACCATCCTTACAAATTCAGGCTGATCCGGCCTAAACAACATATATTCTTCACCCTGCCAAATTCAGCTTTATCATTACAGGAGGAGAAAAGATCTAGTAGGCTAACCCTCGGATCACGTTCTTTTGTTTGTGTTTCAGTTATGGATCACTTAGTTAGGTACTAACCTTGATCATACTATTTTATATCAGTGGGGACGCTCCTATTCATAAAAACTGATGTGTTAATTTAGTTGTTAGCAAAGAAAACTGTTCTGTGTGGTAAAACACTAAGAGCCTGTTTGGAAGAGGAGTATTCTTTGGTAAAGTTTTGGATTAGGGTCAAAATTTGACTTCAATACTCCCTCCGATCCATATTAATGGCCTCAACTTTGTCTAGATATGGATGCATCTAGTCTAAATACTTAACTAGATACATATGAATCTAGATAAAGTTGAGGCCATTAATATGAACCAGAGGGAGTACAAGAAATTTAACAAGAAATGTCATTTTTCTGAACTGCTTCTTTCAAGGCTTAGTAGAGATGTGGTGACGCTAAGCACACCTTTCTATATAGAGCTTCCCGAACACCACCTGGATAGAGGAGAACATATTGATTCCTCTCAAACAGCCTGTACATATTGATTGGAGTGACGGCCGGGCAATCCGCCGTACATAGAAACTGTATCACAACTCCTGACGCGAGGTCTCAATATTTGCTCCAAACAACACCGGATGACCAAGACCACGGACAACTGTGTTCTTGTCCCTGAACAATTCTTCATACAATGGACTTAACTCGATCCCCATCAGTGCATGATAACCCACAAATAAGACAGGACCTTGGTCAGGAATACCAGTGAGGCCACGTACAATTTTGCCGTTTGTCAGAGTAGATATCAGGACTGGGCTCAGTGAAAGGTGAAACAATCTGCAAAAGTTCAGTATTCCACTTACTAGATCCGTGCCAAGTAAAATAGGGTAGTCAGACACGAAGTCCCGTTGTCTGCCACGACGGTACATGTTTGCACCTTTTATGACAGATAATAGGTTGATGCCATCCTCCTGTCCAAGAACGATGTGAGTTTTTCAGCATTGCGCTCCTAAAAATACAGTGCTCGGATTAAAAAGTATATTAATGAGATGAAAACACTGGACTGGCTCAGAAACATTTCGCTGAGTTGCGAGTGCCAAGTGCATGGCCATTTTCTCGAAACACGTTTTCGCCCCGCTTTATAATAAAGCAATATCCAGGAACATAGTACTGACACGCCACCGCACCGGCCGAAGCCAAAACGAAAAGAAAAAGGTTCGAGCATCCGCTGGGGCCACGGCACAACAAAGCCCAAGAAATAAACAAAAAAAAAGGAGGGACGGAGACAACACTCAAGCCGCCACTAGGATCAGGAAGCCGCCGGAGCCGAGAAGGGGAGCGCCGTCATCCTCAGAGCCCGAAGAGTATCGTCAAGGGACGCCCGGTCACGCTGTCTCACCAACGGGGACCACTGCTGGAGGAAGGCAAGCAAAGCAAAAATCGAGTCACACACACGTGTAGGATATATCCTCTCAATCACCATCTTGTTTCTCACATTCCACAAAGTCCAGGTGATGGCTGCAAACACGAGCCAGAAGAGGCGGCGTCCCCCTCCAGCCCTGTTCGCCTGGGTCTTCAGGAACTCCCCGAACTCCTGCGCCTGCCATGCAGGTCCCAGCGCCTCCCGGACAAAACTCCACAAGAACTTTGCCGCCATGCAGAAGAACATAATATGAGCACAAGTCTCCGGCGTCCCACATAGGGGACAGAGGCCATTGAGCCCCCTTGCCCCCTCCAGGGGCTCAGCTTTTGAGCGAACCCTCGTGACCAAGGGGGCAAGGTCCCTGATCAGAACTCTAGTCTCCCGGATGGGCATCCCTAGATACGTAATAGGAAAATCCGCCAACTTACAGTTAAGGTTATCAGCAATCCGCTGTCTATCCTCCTCTGAGTACCCCTAGAGTCATAACCTCGCTCTTGTCGAAGTTAATATTTAGCCCTAACATGGATTTGAAGCAGAGGAGCAGGAACTTCAGGTTAATAATATTGAGTTCTGAACCCTGCACCATGATCATGGTATCATCCGCATATTGCAGATGGGAGATACCACCTCCCGGAATAATATGACCGACCACACCCGAGATGTCACCAGCGATTTTGGATTTATCCAAAATCTCTGCCAGGGCATCAACCGCGGAATTAAACAGGAGGGGGGGAGATAGGATCCCCTTGTCTAACTCCACATGAGGGACTAAAGTAAGGTACAATCTCACCATTGATGTTGATCGCTGTAACACCCCCGGTCACTCCGGACCGACGGCTGTCACTTCTAGCAGCTCAATAGGATCTCTAGACTAACCCCACATACCAACACTAGTCTTTTCTACGCACTTTGTACTCACTCATGCGCACCTGATACCCACTTTCCGGCTGGTCACCCATCCTAGAATTGCTCTAGGCCAAGCACGCTTAACCTTAGAGTTCTTTCCGAATGAGCTTCCGGATTTTTTTTTGCAACTTGTTGGTATGAGTTTCCTATCAATCCTATTGAGCCATGCGCCAGGATCTCACATGCACCCACCCTTAGAAGATCGACGTCCTCGTCGATCAACCATAAGCCAGGAATGTCCCCTCTTGGCACACGTCTGTGCGTCCAGTGCCGGCACATTGCCATGCCGTGTCCACTCCGGGCCACACACGCCATGCTGCACATGTCCACCATGGACCCGTACATGCCCATGTAACCGCGAGGGTCGGCTCTGATACCACTTGTAACACCCCCCGGTCACTTCGGACCGACGACTGTCACTTCTGGCAGCTCAATATGATCTCTAGACTAACCCCACAGACCAACACTAGTCTTTTCTGCGCACTTTGTCCTTACTCATGCGCACCCGATACCCACTTCCCGGCTGGTCACCCATCCTAGAATTGCTCTAGGCCAAGCACGCTTAAACTTAGAGTTCTTTTTCGAATGAGCTTCCAGAAAAGAAGTTGCAACTTGTTGGTATGGGTTTCCTATCAATCGCATTGAGCCATGCGCCAGGATCTCACAATCGCCGTCCTCCCACTCGTCACAAACTGCATGATCCAACAGATCATGCGGTCTTCAAACCCCCTCCTCTCCAGAACTAGTCTCACAAAAGCCCAGTCTAAGCGGTCATAGGCTTTCTGGAAGTACAGTTTGAGGAGCACCCCTTTCTGGCGGCGTGCCTTTACTTCATGAATAATTTCATGAAGAGCAAGGACATCGTCATGAATCGGGCGTCCCTTAAGGAAAGCGAGCTTGAGGGGATGTGTGAGTCTCTCCAGGACAGGAGCGAGATGGAGGGCATAGACCTTGACAAAGAGACGCTGGACAACATTGATTACTGTGATCGGGCGGAACTGGCGAATATCCGTGGCCTCCACTGCCTTGGGGATCAGGGCAATCACACCAAAGTTCAGCCAAGACATCACTACAGTCCCCGTGTAGAACTCCTGAAACATCTGCATCATCACCGGTTGAAGCTGGGCCTAGAAAGTCTGGAAGAAAACCACAGGGAGCCCATTCGGCCCTAGAGCCGAACCGGACTTCATGGACTTCAGGGTCGCCGCCACCTCATCAGAGAGAAATGGGAGGGTGAGCTCCGCATTCTTCGCGGGAGAGACCAACGCCTCACCGGCCTAGAAGTCCGGCGCCAGCGAAAGTCCCGAAGGAGGCGACGCCGAGAACAAGTCCTTGAAGAAGGAGTAAATATGGGAGGAGAGAGCCCGTGGGGATTCCAACAGAGTCCCCCCTCATAGAGGCAGGGTATCGAACACTTCCTCCTCCTCCCATTAGCAATGGCATGGAAGTAGGCCGTGTTCGACTCCCCCTGGACCGTTCAGTTCTGGCATCTACGCTGTCGCCAGAACCCCTTTTCCCCCTTATAGATCTCCATAATGGACGTCTCAAGGGAGTACCTATGGGACCAGGCCT
The DNA here is from genome assembly GCA_916181665.1 of Avena sativa. Lineage (NCBI taxonomy): Eukaryota > Viridiplantae > Streptophyta > Magnoliopsida > Poales > Poaceae > Avena > Avena sativa. The sequence goes on along the minus strand of OV702297.1, from coordinate 383,802,708 downwards.
CTGCCGTGAGGCCACGTTGGTCATCCTCTCGGTCCAAGGCCTGGATTTCCCGAAGAATGGCGTCCTTCTGGTTCCTGAGGGCTGCCCCCTAGTTAGCCCCCACCCCCTCATGAACTGCCGGGCTAGCTTGGCACAGTGATGCCAGATATCCACCGCGCAGTAAATCCGAGGGGTGAAGCAGCCGCCGACAACCACCTGGATTGAACTGCCTCCACAAATCCTTGCTTCTAGAGCCAGAAGGATTCAAAATGGAAGCGATTCAGTCATGGTGGATGCCCCCCTCCAGAGGAGAGGAGAAGGGGGTGTGGTCAGATCCAATCCGGGTGACCGCCCTCAGAGAACACAACGGGAATGCCACCTCCCAATCGACGGACACAAAGACACGATTGAGGACACAACGAATCGGGTCGAGCTGCTTATTCGTCCAAGTATATCTAGCGCCCACTCGCACAATCTCGCGGAGAGAAAGATCGCCGATGTAGTCGTTAAATATACGCATCCTAGGGAGGTCTACATTCACTGAGCTCATGTCATCAACATAACGGATCAAGTTGAAATCACCGGCCACCACAACCGGGATAACAGTCCGTTCCACTTTCGACTTGAGCTCGAGCAGAAAGTCAGCAGACCTCCTATGGTCCGCGGGGCCATAAACAATGATCACTTCCCATTTGAAGCGAGATTGTCTATGGGTGAGCGCTATGCTCACAAAGAACTCCCCGCGGTCCATATCATCTACCTCGAAGGTATCCTCCTTCACCCCGAGGAGGATCCCCCCCGAGTGCCTATTAGCGGGGAGCCACGACCAGGAGAATTTGCAACGGCTCAGCCCTTCTAACTCTGTGATAGAGAAATCCCGACGAATCGACTCCTAAAGGCCGACAATATCCGGCGCTTCCAAGCGGATATACTCATTTAACTGGCGGCGGTGGCCCTCGTGTCCAAACCCCCGAATGTTCCAAATAAACGCCCGGATGGTCCGGAGGATGTCCATCTGGAAGACTCAAGCCGGGGGGTCCCCTTAGTGGGGACCGAGCAGGCACGACAAGCAGGGGGACAGATCGTAGAGGCCTTGGGAGGTCTCCCACGTGGCCTTATGAAATTATACTCTAAAGTTATAAGTAAATAAAATAGAGATGCAGTAGCATATTATGATCGAAAATGAGAAGATTGGTAACCATTTACACATGATCAACGGAAATTGTAACCTGTACAGTGTACATACATGTGAAAAAAAAGAGATGGTGGCCGGTATATATATGTACACACGATCGAAGGAAGACCAAGAAGAAGTAACAATCAACGGAGTCTAGACATGCCGCGACATGAACAAGCTGCCAGCCTGCCACCAATATAATCCGGTCCGGTGGATCGATCAGAATAATTCAGAGCTTGGCGTGGTCACGGCAGTCCTGGCCACGGATGGCCATGTCTGGGAATCCGACGACGACGTGGCAGTCGGAGTATGCCACGACGTTGATCTTGAAGACGCCGAAGACGGCCACCCTCCCAGGGATCCTGGCGCTGGCGTCCAGCGGCAGCGACCCAGCCTCGATGTCCTCGAACAGCTGCGTCAGGTTGGCAGTGAAGCCGGCGGTGAAGACCGTCATCTCCAGGTTGAGGATGGCGTCCCCCTTGCTTGGGATGGTTCCTGGGTCAACCTGGGCGTCGCCGACGTGGGTGCCGCGGTACCAGAGCCCGGTAGTGCCGGCGGCGAAGGAGAAGGACGCCGGGTTGGGGTTGTGGACGGACGCGGTGATGAGCAAGGTGAAGTTTGGCTGGGTGAGGCTCGGGGCGACGCCGACGATGCGGCTGGAGAGGAGGTGCGTGCTGGGGTCGCGGACGCGGAGCACGGTGAGGAAGAGGGCGAGGAGGGTGACGCCCAGGAGTAGGAGCACACCGAGGGTGACCAGGAGGCAGATGCAGCGGCACCGACGGCGGCTGCGGCGTCTCTGGAGTTCGAGGTCGTCGGCAGGGGCTTTGGACTGTGGGAGAGGGCAGGCTTGGGTCGTCGGGACGACGTCGCCGCCGGCTGGTGAGGCCATGGTGAATGCTCGAGCGCGGCCGATCGAGCAACTGATCGATCGGGACTTGCAGTAGTATTACTGTTGCAGTGCAAAGTGAGGGAGGGAGTGAGAGCTTTTAACGAAGAGAGTCGGAGTAGCTGGTATACTAAGAAATGATGATTGGACTTGTTTGACGGTAGGCGATGCCGTACGGACATGAAGCCATCCCCGTTTGACCAGCTAGCTAGCAGCGTGACGCCGTTACGTTACGGCTAGCGTTTCTCGGCTGCTCGTTGTTCATTTGAACTCATTCTAAACTAGACAGCAGAATTGTCATTAGAAGTTACAACATGTACGTGTGTGTGCCTATCTATTTAGATATAGATATAGATATAAATATAGATATAAATATAGATAGATACAGTAGATAGATAGATACATACATACATACATAATTTGCATGTTGAGCACGGCCGGATACACATGCACGCGGTCACACTTCATCAGTTTATTTTCCCTTTTTTGTGGACATCAGCTCATTTTCATGGTTCTAATCTGTCGACACACGCCTTTAAAAAGCCCTGAAATTCAATCACGCATGAACGAACGAAAACGAGCTCCAATGTGATGCCTAGGTAAAATGGATCAGAGTACCACTATAGTATAATCTGCTTGCTCCTTGGTCCTCACGTTCTGTCGGATGTCCTTGTCGTCCGTCCAATATATATATACCAGCTGAAAATTTGTTACTTTTGACAAATTATTTCTTTATAAGCTTACTAGCGGAATTGCCCGTGTCGATTGCTACGGATTGATTTTATTGAATGCAAGAGAGCAAGTGTATAACTTGAAACACAATCAAAGCTAGTCAAGTGTCTCGAAGTAGTTATGCAAACCTAACGCTCTAGTAGCCGGTCTCCTCTACCATGCTTCATGGCACTTCTAGTCAAAGGCGTAGCCAGCCACGGATCACGTCCCAAACCAACTATACTGCTATAGTTATAAACAGTGTCAAATAATATAAATACAGCTAGAGTTAAGAAAGAATTTCACCAGCGCTTTCCAGGCCAAGGCCCGTGTTGCCTGGAACCTGGCTACGTGTCTGCTTCTAGTTCTGGTGCAGTGTAGTCGGTAGCACCAAATGGCCCACCTGTAGAAGACCAAATCTATGAGCAACTGGAACATCACCTGCTCATCAATTTAAATAAAATATCTAAATTTTTAGCAGCCTCAACATTATTACTACACAAATGCTTCAAGTTGTGTCAACCTCAACACCCCATTATCAAAAATATCGGATCCAGGATCCATGAAAAAATTATTAGCAAACAGGCTAAACACAAAACGCCATATTCTAATTGATCAATTCAACTTGCATAGGGAGACCAGCCAAGAAGGGTTGCGGACTCACGGTGATGCCTGCAGAGCACCACATCCCTGACACATCGTCCAATTCTCCAATTCCGGTGCTTGCTTGCCGCTTCTCCGTCCCGACGCAGCACGATTCGCTCGTGGACCGCCACTGCAGCCCAATTCCTCACCTCACCGGATGCCCCTGCTCGCTGACACAGAGCCGCATCGGCTACGCACTTAAGGAAATTTTGGGGAGACGTGTTGCTCGCTGACACAGAGCCGCATCGGCTACGCACTTAAGGAAATTTTGGGGAGACGTGTTGCTCGTCCTAGCCCTGCCGCCGCCGAGCCTAGATCTCCGCCAGCGTATTTGTAGCAAGGCATAGGCAGCGCCCACTCCCACCTCCTGACGGCACGCACCGGCGACGCTTAGCCTGCCGTGACTCAACCTCAGAGGTCAAGGCACAGAATCACCCCGATTTGATCAGTTAGCCTGTCGTGACACAAGATCCGACGACGGCCTCGTGTGGAAAGGGGATATAGGTGACCTCCGCCTACGCGTGTGCTAGCTCCTATGGCTGGCCTCCTCCTAGCCGCGCGCCGCTGCAGGCCGTGAAGGAAGATGAGCGTCATCGCGCGGTTCAGATCGTGGCCGCAGGGAGGGGCGGCGGCGGTCTATGGATGGAGGGGAGGAGTACACAGGAAGCCACCGGATCAAAGTTTGCAACCGCTCGCCTCTTAATCAGCGCTAGAGCCTTCTTCTGTTTGAGGTGAATCTTGGGTTGGATTCCATCAATGAACGGATGGCTGGAGGTCATTGGATTCTGGCCAAAATCGGATCGCTTTAGGTGGATCTCGGCGCGGCCCCATGCACAGCTCCAACTCGGACATCTCCTTCTCCAGTGGCCAGTAGGACATCCGCACGTCCTCCACGTTCGTTCCCTGGTCGCGTACGTGTGTCTCAAAGTAGGAGGCGATGCGAGGGGTGGAGGACCATCGAGGACCTCGAAGGAAAGCTCGATTTTCATCTTCCATGGCGAGCAAAATGCGGCGAGTTTCTCCTATCGATTTGGTTTGACTTTTGTACGATTTTCATGGGAATCTTCTTCAGAAGAGAGGGCTATATATGGGCAGATTTTCATGGACCAGGGGCAAAAAATCTGGAATTGATTTGGCAAAGATTTAGTTCATTACGAACTCCGGTTCACGTGCAAGGCCAGGATGTCAGCGTGAGACGCCGGGTAACTTACCGGTGGTATAGGCGGGATCGTCTTCAGAAGAGAGGGCTATATATGGGCAGATTTTCATGGACCAGGGGAAACAAATCTGGAATCGATTTGGCAAAGATTTAGTTCATTACGAACTCCGGTTCGCGTGCAAGGCCAAGATGTCAGCGTGAGACGCCGGGTAACTTACCCGGTGGTATAGGCGGGTTATTATTTCCAAATTTCAGGGGTAAAACAGTCTAAAAAAATGTTGGACCGGGAGAAACACTTCGTGCTTTATTATTAGGTATAGATAAGGGTGAAGGTGACCCAGCCAGGTGAAGCCACTCCTACGTGCACGTTGACGTCCGTCCAATCTTTGCGATCTTTGGGTAGAGCCGATCGGGCCGTCTCTGTTGTCGTTGTTAGACTTGGTTTTCTTAATTACTCATGCCTAGAGTTGTTACGGTGGCTCTAACTTGATTCATTATGCTTCTTGCCTCCTCTATCAGTCTCATCCGACCGTCACGATATCGTTAAAAGTTTCACCGCTTACTCGCTCCACTTTCTTCTCCATCCCTTTCTCTATTCTCTGAACCCGTCGTCCCTCTCGTACGTCCTATAAACCCTTGGTCGTGGCGGCCACCTTCAACCCTCCACTCATCGTCCTGTCCATAACAGCTCTTGCCCACCACTTTTGCCTCCATGCGCACAGCAGTCCTCCGTCCAGGGAAACATGCGCTGCCCATGGCCTCCCGTGGCGAGAGCGGTCACCCATACGGCGATCCACATCGGCGATCCACATCAGATCCATGGTGAGTGTTGCCCCCCCCCCGAGTAGCTCACCAAGTACACCCTGATGGATCTCTAGATCGACTGGATGTAGATCTTACCCGGTAGTACTCGTTCCTTTTCTAGATGCTAGGTAACAAAGAGAGATAGATAGATAGAGAGAGAGAGAGAGAGAGGAAGAGAGGAATCAGAGTGATACCTTCGTTCTGGCTCGAGCTTGACGAGCCGTTGGCCATGGGGGGCGAGCGCGAGGGCGAGAGGTGTGTGTGGTCAAAGCGGTGGTGGCAACGGAGCTTCCCGTGACTAGCGCTAACCTAGATCGGCTAGGATTGTCGGTGGGGGAGCGGCGGCGCGACGAACCTTGTAGTGCGTGCCTCGGCCCCCACCCTCTTTATATAGCGCTGCCACAGGGGCCCACCAACCATGAAGAGGTTTGGCGCCTCCGACCAGGGCACGATCCAGGGGTTGCATCGAGTTGTTGGGCTCAACACGGGAGAGGTCAAACTAACATTCTCCCCCTTGATCTTGACTTTACCTTTTTTACTTTATACTTTACTCATTTCATCACGATTCGGTACATAGAGAATGTTTCATTGCCACGGGTCAATTGCCGATAGAATCAGACATCTATAATATACTTCTTGTTTTGAAACAAATTCTATTTATTTTTCATCCTCTTATGATCCAGGAATCATAGGCTTTCTCTTAAACCCATGCTGGCTAAGTGCTCCTTGGACACATTGAATGGTAAGCCTTTTGTTAGCGGATCCGCAAGAATATCCTTTGCCCTTATATGCTCGAGTCTTATAGTGTGATCCTGGATCTTATCTTTCACAACATAATACTTTATCTCTATTGGTTTGGAAACATTATTCGACTTGTTGTTGTGATCATAAAATACCGCGGGCTCGTTGTCACAGTACATCTTTATTGGCTTATAAATGCAATCTACCACTTTTAAGTCGGATATAAATTTCTTTAACCATATCGCCTGCCCCGTGGCTTCACAACATGCTATAAATGCTGCATACATCGTGGATGATGCAACTATTGACTGTTTGGAGCTTCTCCATAAAATAGCCCCTCCCGCGAGAGTGAAGACATATCATATCGTGCATTTTCTATCATCTCTGTCTCCCGCAAAATCTGCATCTAAATTCCTTCTTATCTCTAGGGAATCAGACCTTTTATATGTTAGTATGAGATCTTTTGAGCCTTACGCATAATGCAAAACTTTCTTTACCATCTTCAAGTGCTCTATGCCTGGATTCTCTTGATATCTACCGAGTATCCCGGTGATGAAAGCTAAATCAGGGCGAGTGCACACTTGTGCATACTGTAAGCTTCCAACGACCGAAGCATATGGTACTGGAGCAGGTGTGGTATTGCACGCATGCATACTATTTTTTTAGAATCTTCTCTAGGTATGCCTTTTATGATAGTCCTAGAACTCCATCTGTTCTATCTTGGTGAATTTCTATGTCCAAAACGTATGAAGCTTCACCAAGATCTTTTATGTCAAAGTTTGAGGACAAGAACTTCTTTGTTTCTAGTAGTAGACTGACATCGCTGCTAGCAAGCAAGATATCATCCATATACAGAATTAGGGAAATATATCTCCCACTTTTAAACTTTGCATAAACATAGTTGTCCTCAACATTCCTTTAAATCCAAATTTCTTAATGGTCTCATTAAACTTTAGATACCACTGTTGATGCTTTTTTTAGTCCATAAATGGATTTTCTTAGGCGGCATCTCATATTTTCCTTGCCTCCCATAACAAAACCCTTGGGTTGTTTCATGTAGTCTCTTTCTTCTAAATCCCCATTTATAAATGTCGTCTTTACATCCATTTGATGCAACTCTAAATCAAAATGTGCAATTAGTGTCATTATATTCTGAATGAATCCTTACATGAGACTGGAGAAAATGTCTCATTGTAATCTACTCTTTCTCTTTGTGTAAATCCTTTTGTCACAAGTCGTGCTTTGTATTTCTCCACATTCCCTCTAAAGTCATACTTTGTTTTGTAGACCCATTTACAGCCTACTGTTTTGGCTCCTTTGGGAATTTCCTCTAAGTCCCAAACTTCATTGGAACTCATCAACCTCATCTCATCTTCCATGGACTCTAGCCACTTCGATGAGTGAGGTCTACTTATGGCTTCTTCAAATGAAGTGGGATCATTCTCCATTTGAACTATTTCTGTTTTATAAACTTTATAGTCTATAGGAATTGCTGATCTTTTAACTCTTTGAGACCTTCTAGGGGCCTCATGAACTGGCTCATCATGTGTATCAACATGTGGCGTATCTTATGGAGGTGGATGTTGATGCTCCCTTTCATGCTCAACAGTGGGTTTAGTCAGCTCCTGACAGACAGGTTCTGGATCCTCACTCATTGTTGTCATGGGTGAAGTTGTAACAGGTGCTTGCACCACAACCTCTGGGATTGTCGATGCAGGAACAACATGTAGCGAGAATAATGGCTCCTGAATCATCGGATTATGTGCATGCACCCTATTCTCCTCAAGATCAATTTTCTGAGCTACCATGGTCCCCCTCATCATTTCGTCCTCTAAGAAGATAGCATGTCTTGTTTCTATAAACTTTGTGTATCTGTATGGATAGTAGAAACGAAAACCTTTTGACTTTTCAGGATAGCCAATGAAATGGTAACTGCCTGTTTTATGGTCAAGCTTTGCAATATTTGGATTAAATACTTTGACCTCAGCTGGGTTCCCCCACACCCTTAGGTGCTGTAGCGAGGTAACTCTTCATGTCCACAACTCATACGGTGTTTTGGACATCGAATTGCTTGGTACTCTATTGAGAATATGAATGGCGGGTTTTAACGCCTCCATCCACAATCCCAATGGCAAGGTGGAGTAACTCATCATGCTGCGCACCATATCCATATGGGTACGGTTACGCCTTTCAGCTACTCCATTTTGTCGAGGCTCGCCCGCCATCGAATACTGGGCTACTATGCCAGTCTCCTGTAAGAACCTTGCAAAGGGTCCAGGGACTTGGCCATATGGGGTGTGCCGACCATAGTACTCCCCTCCACAGTCAGACCTTACTATCTTTATTGTTTTGCTGTGCTAATTCTCTACTTCATCTTTGAATATCTTAAATTTATCCAACGCTTCTGATCTTTCTTTAATTGGATAAATCTAACCATAACGAGAGTAATCATCTTTGAATGTTATGGACGAGTCATAACCATCCACACTTTTCACAGGAAACGGTTCACATATGTTAGTGTGAATAATTTCTAGTGTTTCATTGCTTCGTTTTGTACCCTTTTTTATTTGCTTTACATATTTTACTTTAATGCAATCGATGCATTGCTCTATGTCAGAGAACTCTAATGGAGGAATAATATTGTTTTTAACTAGTCTTTCTATTCTCCCCCCTCAAAATATGGCCTAAACAATAGTGCCATAATTTCGATGAGTCTTGTATTCTCTTTCTTTTCTTTGGGTCTTTATCCGACGCGGGTGCTCATTCACATTACACACATAATATACTTTTTCACGAGTGTATAACAGATAAAGCTTACTTTGAAGGAAAGCAACACCCACACAATCTTTATTACACACTGGCCATGTACAAAATGACACTCATAGTTTACTTTGTCCAAACGCGATACACTTATTAAATTTCTATGTAAAGAAGGAACATATAAGACATATGTAAGCAGGATCGTCGATCCATCAGCAAGCTCTAAGGAGATGTCGCCAACAGCCTGAACATCCGCTTGGACTCCATTTGCGACTTCAACACATCCTTCACATCTTTTCGTAGTCCACGTCGAATGGAATCCCTATAAAAAATTTGCAACATGAACAATTATACCTGAGTCAATCCACCAAATAGATTTTGAAAATTGTGTATATATGGATTCATTTACAAAATAAACAATGTTGTTACCTTTCTTGGTCATTAGTTCCTTTAGCTAAATATGGCAATCTTTCTTGAAATGCCGCACACATGGCAATAGTATTTTCAATATCCCACTTTTCTAGGGCCATATTGTAATTGACAATAAAATTGTCAAACTGTTGAGGCAGTGAATCCATGACCAGGTGGACAAGAAGTGCAGGCTTTAGCTCCAGATCAGCATCCATGGGCTTCAACTTGGCAACCATGTTGCTCATACAGAGGATATGCTCCCTGATACCATGTCCACCTCTTGTGTACTTTTTTGTCATCAGCTGCTTCAGCAGCTACGTTGCATATGTATTTGAAGATCCAGTGGACTGGCTTTTATCTTTTCTAAATACTCCACAGCGGAAGCACACTCTATGATTGATCCAACAATGGCCCGCTTAATCGTGTTCTTTATAAATTTTATACACTTTTTTATTGGTGTTTTGCCACTTTTTGTTCACTAGAGTGTAGGACATCTCTAGTGGAGCATATTCCTTTTTCTTTTTCTCCCATGCAGCATCATCATCTGCATCGACTTGGATTGGCTCTGTCGGCTTGGTGGGTGGCTTGGTCTCAAGGACCCAATCCACCTCAGCGCAGATAAATGCCAAGTTCACTTTCTTTCTCCACTCAGAGTAGTTATCACCTCTTAGGATAGGAACATCCTTGATGCATCTCATCAAGTAGTACCCTCCTGAAAACCACAAATAAGTGAGAACAAGACAACGGTTGCATGTATTAATCTAACGTTGGTTAAAATTAAGGCATGCAAATGTTTATGCAATTAATTCTATAACACCATTGGGCAGAACATAGAATTAAAAGAACATAAAGTAACCACTTTAAACCAAGAAACTAATCATGATATTTACAATGTTGGTTATAAAAATAACATGAACATGACCAGAATAAAACTTTAACATGCTATCATAAAATTTAATACTCACTTTTATCTTTATTAAATTTTAAAGAGCACTTTTAACTATTTGCAGCGGAAGAAATGAATAAAATTCATTAAAATTTATACTTTACAAAAACTTTACTGTTACTTTTCTTATTTCTAACACAAACTATTTGTTGGATTAGTTTGAATAGAAAAAACTTTGCAAAAAACATCAAAACTGATTCAAAAACCCATCATAAGAGCTTTTATAAATTAAAAAGGGAAACTACACTGTTAGCACCCCGATTGGGCCTTTTCTGCGCGCAACCCATGCTACTATACCGCGCTCGCGAAGTTGTTTGCAGCCCACAGCACCCACGGCCTCAGCCACCTGTGGCCCAACACCACGACCCGTCACCGCCCAGTGCGCCGCCCAGCCTCAACCGTTCAATGTGGTGGCGCCCATCAGACGGGCGCGCGCGCTCGTCGTAGGGACAAAACTGCCCCAACGCCAGCTCCTGGAACCCTAGCCCTCAGTCACTCTCCCCCCTCACGTTTCTCTCGCTCAGACTTTGGCGGTGCTCATCGCAGGAGAGGCAAGGTGGCCGCGCCGCCCGTCGACCGCCGGCGACGAGCCCCTCCCTCTCTTCCCTAACGCGAGCCTCTCCCTATCTCCCTATCTCCCTCTTTCTGTCTTCTCCCTCCACTAGAAACCTGAGCAACAACGAGTTCGAGCGGAGGATGGTGGTGGTCCTCCCTGCCCCCTTGGCGGCACGCACATCCACCCGAGGGAGGGTGCGTCGCTGTCAAGCGGCGCAGATGGCGGTGCCCTTTGCCGGCGGTGTCCGGTGGCTTTTCTGTTTTGGATTTTCCTTTTCTGTTTTTGATTCGGGGAGAGGAAACTGGGGCTTTCCTTGGGTCTTTTATTTTCCCCGCAAGGGGTTTTGTTCTTCTTCCGACACCTCGGCTTGCTGATACGTGTCGAGATAGAGAGGAAAAGCACGGCCAGGTGGGCGGCGCTCTGTACTTTTCAGGATCTAGGGTTTCTTTGCTTTTTCATTGTTTTTTCTATCAAAAAAATCTACGGATCCAAGAACGCATCTCTGATACCATTGATGGATTTCTAGATCGACTGGATGTAGATCTTACCCGGTAGTACTCGTTCCTTTTCTAGATTCTAGGTGACAGAGAGTGATAGGAAGAGAGGAATCGGAGCGATACCTTCATTCTGGCTCGAGCTCGACGAGTCGTTGTCCATGGCGGGCGAGGTCGAGGGCGAGAAGTGTGTCTAGGAAAAGTGGTGGCGGCGGCGGAGATTCCCATGACTAGCGCTAACCTAGATCGGCTAGGATTGTCGGTTGGAGGAGCGGCGGCGCGACGAACCTTGTAGTGCGTGCCCCGACCCCCACCCTCTTTATATAGCGCTGCCACAGGGGTCCACCAATCACGAAGAGGTTGGGCGCCCCCGATCAGGGAATGACCCAGGTCAAACTAACACACCCTAGCTTGGTCCTCTTTTGCTCGCCTGGCCGGGCGGCCAGGCGAGGGCGACTTGTGATTGTATCTGCCGAACACCTACGGTATAGGGTGGTGCCAGATGCAAATCTCCTTCGACCATGGAGTGGCATGTCCAAGGTATCTTTTTTCACTCACATTCCTCTTCATATCAGCTTACAACGTGTTTGTTTTGTTTCCTTGCTGAATCCTTCTCTTCTTGATCTAGGTTGCGCCTCTTCCCTTTACTGATTTTCGAATTGGATTCTATTAGCAAATATGTTTGTTTTTGATAGTCAAATATGTTTGTTTAAGATAGTTTTTATTTGTTAGGATTGGAGTAAACTTTCTAACTATCATATGCCTTTTCTATGGGGATCTGTCAAGAAGGGTAGTCAGTAACACCGAGTTAATGGAATTAACTTTGTGATCTGTAGAGTATATTTTTTTGGGGAATGGCAAAATAACATGACAAGCACTGTCCCATTTAATCTTTCTTCTAGGTATGCAATAACCAGAAACTAATGGATCATAAAGCATGTTTGCTCTGTAATTTTAATATTGTTGCAGGCTTAATGAGAACAGATGGCAATAATATTGTATGACTTTTCAGTTCATTAGATAGTCCTATACTAGGGGTCATTGAAGTGCTTGGTACTGTCATATACTATGGATTTAGGGCAACTGACACTGTAAGATATGTACGGATGGTAAACCTAATCAAGTTATGAGATTTTGCATTTTATGGCGTTGTGCATTGCAATTTTTCTTCTACCTTGTTCCAATTTTTGATGAATGTCATCTTTTGTATACCTCTCTGAGTTATTTATTAGTTTGTCCTCTAAACAATCATAGATAAATGATTCCACTAGGGCTAGAAAATAGTGGCTGCATTGTTATAGCAAGTACCTGGCAAGAAGTAGAACTTCAGCTTGTACAACATGAAGGCGAGAGTTGGCATAGCCTTGAATAGGTCAGTGACTTAATGACCTAAGGTCACTCATCAACACTGATAAAATGACGGCTTGTCAAATGAGAATTACTAAAAAAATGTCATGTATGCTGTTATTTATCTTTTAAGTCGAGCTTAATGGCCGCTTTAGTGAGACGACCACTACCTTGCTTCTTGGATAGGGTGTTTGGATCCTGCTGGTTGTTTCTCAAACTTTGACAAGGAAAGAATTTCGGCCATGGCTCGTTTGTAGCTTGGTGATTTCCAAAGTGAAAGCAAGATTGAAGAAATTAGCTACCAACTTTGTTGGAATTGCCCACAGATAGATATGGGGCTGTTTGGTTGTGCTTATTTATGGATTTTTGTTTTTGGCTTATAAGCCACAAAAGCATTTAAATATGTGCTTTTGGCTTTGCCTTTTGGCTTATGTTTTTGTTACTTATAAGTCAACCTCTAAAAGCTAGATTTAAGTCAAATCAAACAACCCGTACATCAAACTAGACAAATAAGCACGCTCGAAAAATCTTATGACCAAAAGCATGTGTCGTGTCCGTTTATTTTTCTTTATTTTCTACTCAACTCACCATGAGTTACAAAACTCAGGCACTACCTCGTGTATATATACACGACCAGACCATCTGGACGTGCTCTACTCTAACACAAACTCTAAACTAAATAGGACTTAAACCTGAAACTAACTAGCACTAAACTACGTTGCTAATTCCAATACAAACAGGACACATATGACATACAAGTCAGACACCAAACAAACTAGGACTATTAATCAAGATTAATGCTAACAATTTATCTCTAATCTTGATTGACAACTCTTTGTCTTCTGCGCTCCTCTGATCTTGAATCCTTGTAGATCCACGTCTTGTCTAGGTCTCGCACCATGACAAGTCTAATTGTCCCTCCCCAATTTTAACTTGGCGAATTTACAGAACAACTCAAGTATAATCTAGACTATCCAGTCACGCTAGCAAACCGTGGAACACGTCGTCTATCCTAGCGCGATACATGCCGACTACCTTGTGAACTACACCGCCCACTCTAGCCTCATGTAGAGACATGTCCTTATTGAAGAGGCTCTCTTTCACTGGTTTACCGCCCCCTTCAACTTAAACTTGACCCTCTCGTCAAGACACATAGAAGACCTGATCAAGACATGCAAATTGTGTCTTCGTCCATACGATGAACAATCCCTCAACCTTCATTCGCTTCAACTGTAATAGATCCTCACAGAGACAAGCACTTAGATACAACGATGACTCACCTACGCAATACCGACCGAACGTGCTACCTTGCACACACTTGACTCCTTGACTCGTACTCTCTCGGACGACGATCTTGACAAGATTCTCCAGCACCGCATCCCGGTACCACCGCACTCATCAACGATCATACCCATCCACCACCTTGCCGACAACGCCTCGTCTGCCTTCTTCTTCCTTGTCTCTCCTCCAAGCAACGATCGCTCGCCACCTCACTGACGACAGCATGCTCGTCGTCTCCACCTGGTTGAGCGCCCCGAGGCGCTAGTAGGATTACCTCCCCGGAGCAAGCGTGGCTTCAAATCTTCGACCTCGCTCTGATACCAATTGTTGGAATTGCCCACAGATCGACTATATCAAACTAGACAAATAAGCACGCTCGAAAAATCTTATGGCAAAGGGCACGTGTCGTGCCCGTTAATTTTTTTTATTTTCTTCTCAACTCACCACGGGTTACAAAACTCACACGTCACCTCGTGTATATATACACAACCAGACGAGCCAGACGTGCTAAACCTACTCCGACACAAACTCTAAACTAAATAGGACTCAAACCTGAAACTAACTAGTACTAACCTACGTTGCTAATTCCAATACGAACCGAACACATATGGCATGCAAGCCGGACACCAAACAAACTAGGACTACCAATCAATGCTAACAATCTCTCTAATCTTGATTGACGACTCTTTGTCTTCTGTGCTCCTCTGATCTTGTATCCTTGTAGATCAGCGTCTTGTCTAGGTCTCGCACCACAACAAGTCTAATTGGCTCTCCCCAATTTTAACTTGGCGAATTTACGGAACAACTCAAGTATATTTCGGACTATCCAGTCACGCTAGCAAACCGTAGAACACGTCGTCCACCCTAGCGCGATACATGTCGACTACCTTGTGGACTACACCTCCCACCCCAACCTCATGTAGAGACAACACTATTAAAAGACCCCCCGTACAACAACGCGTTCATCTGCATCTATATGTCTATATAAGCGTTGCTAGCGCATGTACCAACAGATTATGATGCGTTGCGTTTTTGGGCGTTGCAAGGGCACAATACAACGCTTATCGATCAGTTGGTAACAAGGACGTTGCTACGTAGCAACATATATAACTAGAGGTGGATAACATTTATATCTATTGGTGCTTGCACTATCCGATTGAATTTTATGGTTGACATTATACAACAGATATATTTGCAGTGTCTGCAAGTGTTGGTCCATATATATATCATTTATAATGTTTATTAATATATTTATTGCCAATAACTTGAAATAGTTATTAATATATTTATT
The DNA here is from genome assembly GCA_916181665.1 of Avena sativa. Classification (NCBI taxonomy): domain Eukaryota; kingdom Viridiplantae; phylum Streptophyta; class Magnoliopsida; order Poales; family Poaceae; genus Avena; species Avena sativa. The sequence continues at coordinate 383,787,520 of OV702297.1, read as the reverse complement.
TCCAATAACTTGAAATAGGTCCACGTAATCATGCATAATACTATTTTTTATTACCAAAATAGGTCCACACGGTGCTTTGAAGACATATATGAAGTGAGAAAAATTAATATCACTATATACACAAGAACCATATCATATATTGGATAAAAATCGTTGCATTGCAAGAGGAACACCATCCACGTGGTACATTATATAAATATATTCTTTTGACAACATCACTGTCCTATGAGATAACTAAAGATGCCGGGTGAACTAGTTTATCCAGCTGCAACAACGTCGCGCTCCTTTCCTTTAACATGGCACCCATATCATCATCCATTTATCTTTTGAATCTACAAAAAATAGGTAAACTATTAGCACAACATTTGGAAGAAACAGCATAACATAATGCAAATAGTGAGATAGTAAAATAGTTGTTACATACAAAGGTTGACAGCCATGCAATTCTTGTTCCTTCAGCATTACCAAGAATGGTGCAGTTTTTCCGTTTTCGTACCAACTCTTCAGTTTTCACAAATGCGGCATTGACATGTACAACCCAAAATTGATTTGTTATTTCAACACCATCAAATTTATACTTTGGATCACAACTTACAATTGTCGCGATAGCAACGTCCTTGTTTCCACTTGATAGGCTCTTCAAGAATACGTTAGTGCCTACCTGTTAGTTTGACAAAAAAAGTTAGAATTGGTGGGCGCATGCCCATCCTCCGCAAAGAAAACTATAAAAATAGATTTGTTTAAAGAATGTAATCAAACTTAAACTAAGATAAAAAAAATTATCACTCGCATCAAGTGAATCTTACATGAAAGGATGAACGTGAGAATATTTGATATAAAGAAATTTCTTTCCATGTAATTATACACATAATAAGATTAAGCAATCTAAACAGAAGGAATGAAATGAGAAAATATGTTACATAACAAAAAACATTTTCCAAGTAATCGTGCACACAACAAAGTTGAGCAATCTTACCGCTAGTGAACAACCACCCATCCATGAACCGGCACCCAAACATCCTAGTGAACCACTTTGTTGTTTCTATAAAAGATATCATGTAATATGTAAGCTCCAATGCAAGTAAAATGTTAGAAACAACATATTTAGAAGGTGCGTGTTTACATTAGAAAGCATGGATGCATTAGCCCATTTTAAGTTCTTGTTCAGGACATCATGCTGATAGCCATATGTCAAATTGTTGTAATAATCATTGGAGTACCAAACTTTGAACGTAGATCTTCATATGATGATGCAGACATACCTTGTTTGATGTTGACACTCTAGTTAATCTTTGTTTGTCATTATGTTGGGAGAATATTTCCTTGTTTTGAAATTATAATGCAATAATAAATTTCCAACAAAAATATGATAGTTCAAAATTCAGAATGGTAATAAGTTTTAAAAGTAAGAGTGAACTAACATTGTGTGCAACAACATTTTTCTCCCCTTGTCGAGCATTTCCATTTGGAACAAAACTTTCTTTGTTCTGTGATAAAGGAATACATCACAAGTTTGGAAAAAAGAAGTGAGCCATTACAATGCGAACAATTCAAGCATAACAATTTTATCATGAACAATGCTAGGTTCTAGACAATAATTAATAAGCAAACCTTATCCGTAGCATCCCGCTTGTTTGATGGTTGCGAGTCCAAAACATGTGAACCACTTTGCTTGATCCGTAGTGAAAGGTAAAAAAATCAATTGTTTCTCTAAAGTTGTGGCTGGGACGTAAAATCACATTTATACAATACCATCAAATTATTTTGTTCCTGAACCATTGGGATTCGTTTACTAGGAGAAGTACCATATACTCTCTACAGGTAGAGAAATAAAAATAAAAGGTGAGACCATATTTATCGGAGTTAACTTCGAGAAATGTATCATGTACTTCAAAAAGGTACACACCTTCCTTTTCATATAATGTCCATCTACAGGAGCATCATCTCCATGTGTAGGCGCTGGATCAGAACTAGGAGCATCATCTCCAAGTGTAAGCGCTGGATCAGAACTTGTCTGCCATAGCAATGAAATTAGTTATAAAAACAAATGATGGTGAAGTTCCTATAAATTTACCTGATTCGGTTCTCCTTCTAACTTTCTTATCTTCCCTTTTAGTTCCAGAATTACAGAATCTTCATTTTTCACACGTTGTCCCATTTTTTCCATGTCAAGTCTAAAAGCTAGCAGGGCTTTGTTTGGTATATCCTCCAATGAAGTAAAATGTGTATTCTGGAAGCGACGGGAAGTTGACACATCAAAAACTTTGTTTGGATTAGGAACTAGTCCCAAACCATGTACATGGGCAGACTTTTCATCTCCTAAAACTCTATTCAGTGCATCGCCTTTCCAAGCAGTCTTTCCTTGGTTGTTATCTGCTAACTCTGGTTGGTTCTTTAAGATACCCTTCAACTCTTCCTAAACACAAGGACAATAAGATGAAGATATGTATGAAATAACTGCACAAACTATGAATGGCTGAGAGATGAGAATATATCACATGCGCATTAATATTCTTGTTATTCTTGATTATAGGCTTGTGTGTATGGATGAACAAGACAGCCCTATGAGGATACTTATTCTCTAGATCTTGTTCTCTCTAATAACATATGAATAAATTAGTTAAGGAGTTAGGTGATGCTGGTACATTATATGAATGGAAAAGAGATGCGTATAATATATAAAATTGTACCAATTCTTTCCTATTTCAAGAAAAGCTCTTAATTCCAGCTGTATGTGTGGACTTTCTCTTCCCACAATTTTCCCTATTTTGAGAACTTATATCCTATCAAAGAATAAAGGAAAAATATGAGCATATCTTTGTACTTCAGTGGAAAAGCTAATTTGATAGACTAAATGTAAATGATAAACTTCATAAATGTCTATGTACCTTTGCTTTCTGGCTAGTCCAGTTATTCACTAGAGCTCTCCACTGATCCGGACTCACTCCCTTTGGACAATTGTTGTAATCTGCTTCAATACTCTTTTTCTCATGAAAATGTTATGCTTTCAGATCTGATTTATGTTGCCTCCATCGGTCTCTAATTGTTTTTAATATATATGGCTCCAATCGAGCAGGATAAAGGAACCTCATCTATATAATAAAAACAATAGCCTAAGTAAAATTTAAGGTAAAATATATGAATCTAGTAAAAGACACAGTACTACAATTTACCTTTACTTGGTCAAGTATAGCCTTTAAGTTTACCCTTTCATTCGTTTCTATATCTGTTTCTCCTATCAACAATATCCAGTCCTTGTAGGACAATCTACACAAGGATCCATTCCTGGCAATCGTGTCAAGAAAGTTTCCAAGATGTTTTAGCTTCTTTTCCAATTGGTTGATCTAAATCATTGCATTTAACCACAATTATTTTCCCTCTTGGAAGGTTCTAGATATCTTTAAGCTTTCTCTTGTTATGATCTTTTATTCCTCCATTTACACCTGACCAGTGTCACATTAACATTAAAATACATTAAAATATTCATCTAAGAATTATCTCGTATGGTGATGACTAATTATCTATTGCAGTGAATAAGGAATAACATCCAAATTACCTTCGCCATTATCACCATCATCAACATTAGAATTTGTGAAGCCTTCTTCAATATTACTTGTTATTACCTGGAGATCAGATGATCCTGGAACTTGTTTAATACAATTCTGTTGTTCGATCTGTTCCTCCACCAAATATTCTTCACTAGAGTCCACAACATGCATTTTTTCCTTGTTATATCTGTGTACAACCTTGCAAAGAGTCAGTCAATGACACATACATGAGGCAAACTATTTGTCTCTCTCTCCCTCTGAGCTCGTAGGTACTCCTATCTCTAGCAATCTAGTATTTCTCTCTCTCTCCCTTTGACCGAATTCCTATCTAGTGTGTTCATGCATGGGGCTGGCCTGGCAAACCATACAATTCATCGCAACTCCTTTTTTCCCAAAATGGGGAAAACAAACAATTTGAATGATTATTTGCTAAGGCTCCTACAATCAAATAAAGATATAATGCCAGCAAGAATAAACACCAGCACAAAAAAAAGGCCAAACAGAACCTGTGGGACAACCTACTAAGATGAAAACAAATGAAAACGAAACCTACCCGCGTTCGAACCGCAAAAATTTGTTCGCGTGAAGTGAAAGGGGGCGCGGAAATTGTGTGGGAGAGGGATCAGGGATCGGGGAGAGGAGGGCACTGACCTGACGAATTCGCAGAGTCCCTACCACCACCGTATGGTTCTTCCCGCGATGACCGATGGAAATTGGGAAATTGAGTTATAGCACAGGAATAGCAAGATTAGGGATCGGGAGAGGAGGCCGGCTGACCTGATGAACTCTTTGGGGTGCTATCGACAACAGCCTGCTGCTCCTAGGACTAGGAGATCCATGGTATTTGAGTTAGAGAAGTGGATCTGGGATAAAGGGATCAATAGAAGAGAAGGGATCGGAAGGGAGGCCGCTAACCTGATGAACTCAAAGGGGATGCTGCTGCCACCCGGCGGCCGTGCGGATGACCACCTGTGCGTGAGATGACCTCGATGTGAGTAGAAATAAGGAACCGCCGTTTATGCGGTCTGGTAGCTGATTTTGAGGGCAGATTCGTTCTCTTCCAATTTTTATCCAGGACAAAATTCCCTTGCGGACTTCCTATGAGAAGTAGGGTCAGCCTAAAATTAGCACGGGTAATCAATTTTTTTAACCAGATTAGAGACTACCTGAGCGAAAGAATGGAGGGAAATAAAAAGGTTGAGGGAAAAAATGGAACGAAAAGACGAAGAGAGTCTTTTGTTTTGAGAATAAAGATGGAGGGAGTCGAAATTAATGTCTCGGTCATACAATTTTTTTCCGGCTGCAAAGTTCTTCATTCTCCTTTAACGAGAAATAAAATTTTAATTAAAATAACCTTTTTACTAATGATTACTTACAATAATATTATGAATATATATACTCCATCCGATCTAAATTATTTAACTCAAATTTGTCTAGATTCGGGTGTATATAGACATGTTTTAGTGCTAGATACATTTGAATCTAGACAAAACCAAGTCAATTAATTTGCATAGGAGGGAATAATAAATACTCAAATGCATTTATATTTACTTACGAAAATGAATTCTAGCACACTGTATATTATTCATGGAGACCGATCATATAAATGTTACAATTCTTCTTCCTCCATGTCGCCCACGATGGGACCCTGGCTCCTGCCACACAACACCCCCTCTCCCCTTCCCCCCTCCTTGCCGTCGCCGGACAAAGCCTAGGCGCTGGCGGCGGCGAGGCCTCCTTTTCCCCCACGAGCGGAGGCGACGGTGCGGGACGTGGCGGCCGTGGTGGGCGGCGTGCTCGGCGAGGGGCGCATCGGCGCGGTCAGCAACGACGTGGCGGCTTCGCACGGTGGTTGCGTGTCTTGATGGTGGCGGCGCTGCCCTCACAGCAGCGCGGAGGCCTCGGGCGGCGCGGCGACCTCAGGCCATGGATGGCTGCAGGACATGGCGTCGGACATCGAGGATGGCGCTTGTAATGGAAGCGCACGACAGGTGTCTCCTTGGCGCGATGGCGGGTCTCCTAAGCTTCTTCTTGGCGATTCGCTGGAGGTGTTTAGTGGCGTTTTAGCGTTTTCAGCGAGTTTTGTCATGTTCTCTTGTATGTTCATCTTTTGAAGGCGAAACAAGGCCAGCGGCGAGGGGAAAGGATGTGGCGGCAGCGACAGACGGGGCGAAGTAGGGCATCGCCGCACGGCGGACCTTTCTATAGGCGTGTATTCGTCTAGGCTGGACGGGCATCGCCGATGGCGACATGGCGACGAGGGGGTAGCTGGGAGAAGGCTATGTGCCGCGGGAGAGCCGAATCGCAGTGGGGAATGGGTTGTCTCGCCGACAGGGTTGGCCTACCCTTTTTCCTTTCACCCGACATTCCTAGGCGACTCTCGACGCCCCGGGTTCGGCCTAGGAATGCCGGATGAAAGTTGGGCCAAATCGAGCGGGATTCGGTGTCCTGAAAACACGACTAAGCGAGACTCGCCATCCGGATGAAAAAAACGGCTTGCTAAGGCCCTCCTAGGAATGCTAGTGGAGATGCTCTAAGGGTCTAAGGATGGCGAAGGGTCATGTTCTAAGGATGGGGAGATTATATTTTGCCTCGGGTGTGCAAATGGGTGCTGAATAGGGTTTCTATAGGGCGGTGCTATTTGACACCCAGGATATAGAATAGTTATTCTACACCCACCCTCTATCTTTAAAACCGTATATTATTTTTACGTCACGTAAATTTTGTATTACTTTGTAAGTTGAGAAGAACATAATAAAATTTAGAAATGACATAATTATTTTTGTTTACATGCCGTAAAAAAATTGGACATAAAATACATATTTTTGGTGTTTTTTACACTATAATGACTCATAAAAATAATTTTTTTGTCAATGTTTTTGGTTTTGGTGAATATATGAACATAATTATTTGTATATAAAACATAATTTTTTCAATCTAACAACGTAAAAATATGTTGGGTGCAAAATAACTACTCTGCACCCTAGGTGCTGAATAGGGTTTCTACATATATAAAAATTCAAAAAATAAAAAGAATCAGAAAGAAAATTATTAGTGCTTATCTTCATCTTTGCTTACTAAATTTATCCCATTCATGCTTTGTTTACTTGTAGGGTATTTCAGGGGATGGGAGGGGATTATTTTGTATCCCGGAATTTCTCCGATAGGTCGTTTACTAGGCCGGGTTTTGAGGGGATAATTCCGGAATATCCCACAAATTTCCTCCACACTAGTGTATTTTTGACTAGATTAAAAACTCTCCGTCATGGTAGAGTATTTTTGGGGAAGGGTATTTGAGAGGATTTGAGAGTATTGGGCGAACACCAAATCTTCGCATATCCCCGCGTATTTTGGGGATAAAAATACCAGAAAAGTAAACAAGTCCTCATGGTTATCTTACCGTACTGATGTTGAATTTATTTCCGGATGTACAGAGAGAGACAATCAGGGTATTACTGAATATTTGACATAAAAAAGAAGGCACGGTACTGAAGAATGGTTGTACCATCAATAACAGGAAGGTTTGATCATGATTTCAAGAGAAAATAGCAGTATAAACATATTGTCACAACATCAGGATCAGATACCTGTTTTAGGTTGAACTTCAATACACCACATACATACATGACAACCGCGAGACTAAATCACAAGCAATCCACTGATGAGTGGGCAATGGCAAGGAAAGGCCGTGAGATGGTACCTTGCCTACCTGCAGCCTGTAGAACATGTCCTAGATAACCTTACACTTGCGGTACAGGCCCAAAATAAGCATGCCGATTATCTAAGGCACCACACTTTAAAAGCAATAGGAATGTCAGAAATCATCTTAAAAACCTTGGATCTATGTTTGAGCAGAGTTAACCAGTGGTAGAGACCTTTTAAACATAAGTTTTCCTTTTGCAGCACTTCTCAACAGAACCACGCTCAAACAGAGATCATGACTAGCCATTGTTGATACATATGAAACTAAAACATCAGCAAAAGCTGACGCATCAACAACTAAGCCAGGAGAAAAAAATAGAGCTCCAAAACTGAATGCAATGATTTCTGGAGCAAGAAAATCTAGCAATAGCACTAATTCGTGTAGTAAGTTGAAAGGCATTTCAAAATGCATAAAGATGCCAAGTATGTCTTATTAATGCAACCAGATCAGCTTCCCCAAAATCTTAAGATTACGCTTCAGTCCTGTAACTTTCTTGCTGTCACATAGAGCTGCAAGCAAGGCCCAGCAACTGTACTTCCAAGTGACCACCTTACATGACTACCAACAAAGTACAGCTGCAACTTACAAGGAATGGCAATGCACAAATAGCAGGTGGGAAATCAAGCAGCTACTCTAACGCACAACTACAAATATACGAAAATTAAGTCTGACAACAAATAGTCTCCAGAAAATGAACAGTAATTGCTTCATAACACTTAAATTTGTTCTAGGCTTTCAGATCCACTCCACATTCAGAATCAAATGAACCTGCACGCAAAAGCAAAAGTCCAATAGAAATATAAATTAATCTAGAAAACACCTTGCGCTAAAATCACAATTTAAGTAGATAATGTTGTTGCTTCTATAATTCATCCACTGTTGAAGAAAATGTAGCAAGTGAATCACACAAGAAGCTGATCTTTATCGAGGTATTGTCTCATCAGGTACTGTTTCATCAAGTGAAACCGTGGGAGCATCTACAGTAGCTCCCTCTATATCTCTTCTCATCCAAGTTTGTTTCTGATGGGCAATATCAAAAAGCTCCAAGAACTTGCTGACATGATAAGGTTCAGTTTCCACATCGTTCCACTCTTCACCCATTTCAAAATCATCTCGAGGCTTCATCTTCAAAGCAATTGACCATCCTTGATAAAGATGGTCATCCACGTAAAATACTTGGTCAACTTAATTGGCAAACACAAAAGGTTCATCACCTGGCCTTTTACCAGTGTGAATTTGATGCGAGAAGTTTACAAGTGTACAACCATACTTATCTATTTGCACACCTTTTCCTTCGGTAGGATTAACCCATTCGCACTTAAACAACACAATTGAAAATTTTCTATAGTAGTCTAACTCAATTATGTCAACTATCCTTCCAAAGTACATGACATTTTCGAGGATTGGGTTTTTGTCACGTGCAGAAGTGTAGCTTGATGTTTTTGCGATCAGAACAACTCCACTATTTTGAGTTACCTTGTCATAACACTTCAAATATGGCTTGAGATTTACTCTAAATATGGCTTGACAGCGTCACAATTGAATATCACATATCTATGGGCTTGTACTGCCTCGTTTTCGCCTAAAGTGTAACCAATTGGTCTTCCCAGAGATTTCTCTACCGGAGGAAACAACATAGACTCGTATGATAATAAGGAAGATTCAGATTGACGTGGGGTGTCATCATTCCTTGCTGGTTGGTTATGCTTAGTGGAGAAACCCTCTAAGTATCTTGAACAAAATGCCATACATTCATCCGCCAAATATGACTCTGCAATTGAACCCTCCGGAGGAGCTTTATTGCGAACGTACGACTTCAGCTTACCAAGATACCTATAGGACATACATAACCATTAAGTTAGCAAGCTATACGACATGAAATAAACAAAAATAAAAGCTGAATTTAGGTTAAGAACAAATGATTACCTTTCAATAAAATACATCCATCGGTAGCAAACTGGTCCAGCGATCTTACACTCGGTCGCTAAATGGACAACTAAGTGAACCATAACCGTGAAAAAACCAGGAGGGAATATCATCTCCATTTTGCAGAGTGTAATGTTTACTCTTTCTTCCAAACGGGAAAGCTCATCTTGTAGGGGTTCGTAGCATGGAAAACAAAAAAATTCTACCGCATGCAAACAAACAAGCCAAGATCTATCTACTAGATTGTAGCAACGAGTCGATAGAGGAACTCACCCTCGAAGATTCCAAAGCGGTTAACGAGAGCGGATTCTCGTGGGTGATGTAGTCGTACTCTTGTCGATCTCAAGATCGTGTAGACGATCCTTCCGGCGCTGCGTTCCGGCAGCGCTTCCGCAGTCGGTCACACGTTCGGTACTTGATGAAGACCTTCCTCTCCCTTGTTCCAGCAGGCAGCAGATGTTGTAGCACTCTCCTCGTGATTCCGGCAGCATGGCGGCGTGGTACCAGAAGTAGAGGGGAGATCTCGCAGGGCTTCGCCTTAAGCCGGAGCGAGTATGGTGGACTATGAGAGAGCCCTTGGCGATCTAGGGTTTAGAGGCACCAAGGAGAGAGGGCTAGGCCAGCGGCTAGGGCAAGGGGAGGCCCCCAACTCGGCGGCTAGGAGGAAACCCTAGGGCGGCGGCGGCGACTTGGTGGCCAGCGGCTAGGGTTAGGGTTTGGTGGAGAGAGGTGTAGGCTAGAGGGGGCACCCTTGCCCCTTCTTTTATAGGTGGGAGGGCGCCGGCCAGGGGGAGGGAGTCCTCCCCAAGTCGGCCTCCTTGGCCGGCGGTGGAGGGAGAAGGACTTCCTCCCCAAGTAGGTTTCCTACTCTCCCTCCACCAAGCAAACTTGTCGTTTGACTTTTCAAATTGGTGTTTGGCTTTTCAAACTAGGATTTGATTTATCCCTTTATTTTGCTCAGCCATGATACCTAGTACATGATGCAATCATTTTACATTGTTATGACACATTCATGTACCCTTCCCCTCCGGAGTGCCGGACCTTCCGGACCCTTCTAGAACATTCCCGATGAAAACACCGGAATCATTCTCCAACTCCGAAACAGGACTTTCCTTATATGAATCTTATTATCCGGACCATTCCGGATCTCCTCGTGATATCCTGGATCCCATCCGATACTCCGAATAACATTCGGTATCTTACTCATCATTCCATAACTACTCAACAACATCGAATCCTGAAGTGTGTCTCCCTATGGTTCGTGAATTATGCGGACATGATCGAGACACTTCTCCGAACAATAACCAATAGAGGAATCTGGAAATTCATATGGCTCCCACATATTTCTACGATTACTTTGCGATCGAACGAACCATTTACATACAATACCAATTTCCCTTTGTCTCACGATAGTTTACTTATCTGAGGTTTTGATCGTCGGTATCTCTGCATACCTAGTTCAACCTTGTTACCGATAAGTACTCTTTTCTCGTTCCCGTGGTATGTGATCCCTTGTGAGCCAGTCACATGCTTGCAAGCTAATTGGATGACATTCCACCGAGAGGGCCTAGAGTATATCTATCTGTCATATGGATGGACAAATCCCACTCTTGATGCATGTGTCTCAACCCATACTTTCCGAACACTCAATGCCACCTTTATAGCCACCTAGTTATGGTGTGGTGTTTGATGTCATCAAAGCATCCTTCCGGTGATGGTGATAAGCATGATCTCATGGTCTAAGGAATTAGGTTACTATGTATCAAAAAGCATATGACTTGATCTTTATGCTACGCTTATCTATAGGAGTATGTCCATCATACCATTCTCCTAATGATATGATCTTGTTGTTAATAACATCTCAATGTACATGATAGGGAAACCACAATCATCTATTAACCAACAAGCTAGTATTATGAAGAGGCTTTACTAGGGACTCTTATTTAGTTTACAAATCACACAAGTATTAATGTTTCCTGGTTAATACTGTTATAGCATGAATGTAAAAATTTATCATAAACACAAAGATATAATAATAACTACATTTATTATTGCCTCTAGGGCATATCTCCAACAGTCTCCCACTTGCACTAGAGTCAACTAATCTAGATTACATGGTAATATACCGAACACCCATGGCAGTTTGGTGTTGGTCATGTTTTGCCCTCGGGAGAGGTTTAGTCAAAGGATCCGCCACATTTAGATTTGTGTGTACTTTGCAAATCTTTATGTCACCATCTTGGACATGTTCTCGAATAGCGTGAAAACGTAGCTTGATGTGCTTCAGCTTCTTGTGTGACCTTGGTTCTTGCGCATTGGCTATGGCGCCCATCTTATCACAGTAGATAGACATTGGGTCCAGTGCACTTGGAACCACACCGAGATCTGTAATGAACTCCTTCATCCATATTGCTTCTTGTGAAGCCTCCGAAGCAGCTATGTATTTCGATTCAGTTGAATATCTCGCCACAACGCTTTGCTTTGCACTCCTCCAGCTAACTGCTACACCATTCAAAATAAATACGTATCCAGATTGAGATTTAGAATCGTCTGGATCGGTGTTCCAACTAGCATCGGTGTAACCATTAACAACGAGCTGTTCATCACCTCCATAAGAAAGAACCATATCCTTAGTTCTTCTCAAGTACTTAAGGATGTTTTTGACCGCTGTACAATGATCCACTCCTGGATCACTTTGATATCTGCTAGTTAAACTAATAGCATATGCAATGTCGGGTCTAGTACATAGCATGGCATACATCAGAGATCCTATGGTTGAGGCATAGGGAGTCTTACTCATCCTTTCTCTATCTTCTGCCATTGCTGGACTTTGAGTTTTACTCAAGGTCGTATTGGGCAACATGGGCAAGAACCCTTTCTTGCTATCTTCCATTCCAAACCTCTTTAGAACTTTGTCCAAATATGTACTTTGTGACAATGATATTAGGTGTCTCGATCTATCTCTATAAATCTTTATGCCTAATATGTAGGATGCTTCGCCAAGATCTTTCATTGAGAAACTATTATTCAAATATTCCTTGACACTATTAAGAAGGTCTACGTCATTCCCAATCAACAATATGTCATCTACATACAGTATTAAGAATGCTCCAGAGCTCCCACTCACTTTCTTGTAAATACAAGCTTCTCCATTGAAAGAACATTTCTTAATCCCTAGTGTTTTGTGTGTAGATAACAATAACAAGGATCATTTAATGTGTGTTGAAGTGTCGCAGCTCTATTTGAGAATAAAGGGAAAAGAACTCTGCTTTTGGGGGCGGATAATTTGGCCCCACCAAGGGCGGATAATCCGCCCCTCCCTTTGCCCAAGTAGGCGCAAGCCCCAGAAGGGGGGCGGAATTTTGGCCGGATTCTCCGGCCCCGCCGGATAATCTGCCCCTCAGGAGGGCCGGATAATTCGCCCCCCTGCTCATCGCCAAGGCGCAAGCCCCAAAGAGGGGGCGGAGTTTTGGCCGGACTTTCTGGCCTGGCCGGATAATCCGCCCCTCAGGGGGCTGGATTATCCGCCCCCCAAGATCTTCACCAAGCTTCACCAAGGCGCAAGCCCCAGAGAGGGGGCGAGTTTCCCCCGAAGAATCCGCCCTTGGGGCGGAGTTTTCTCAGGGGGCGGATAATCCGCCCCAAGTGGGGGGCGGATAATCCGCCACCAAAGTTGTGCAACGGCCAGATCTGGGGAGGGGGTATTTAAGCCAGCCAGCCCCCTCCTGCCAGAACCCTTGATTCACCTCGAAAAAGACCAGATCTGATCTGAAAGCTTCATCCAAGAGTGCTCCACCTAGATCCACCCAAAGGCCCCATCCCTTTGGGAATCGAAGGAGGAGAACTCGATCTTCATCATCAGCAATCAAGCGCTTCATCTCCGCTCCATTCATTTGGAGAACCTTCGATCTAGTATTTCTTGCAAATATCTAGATCCTCGTTTTTGTTTATATTGATAAACCTTGTTCTTGTGGCAGCTTGTTGTCATCTCGGGAGCCCCCAATTCAGTTGTGGGTGTGTGCCCCGATAGTGTTGTAAAAGGCACCGGTTCCCGCCTCGAAGGGATCCAATAGTGGAGAAGGTGGATCAGGCCTCTTGTGGCGAGATCCATCGGAGAATAGGGTGAGGCCTATTGTGGCGTGGTGGTCTTAGAACCGCCCACCCCTCCAACGCAGATGTAGTTCCCTTAAAAAGGAAGGAACTGCGGTAAAACAAATCCCTGTGTCTCTGCGTGCTCCACTACGGTTTCCTCGCTCCTCTTTCACGTGCTTAGTAGTTAGGGTTACATATAGGGAAATTCTCTTAGTTGCATATCTAGAGAATTTACTTTGTGTCAAGCCTAAAATTGAAAAAGTATTAAAAATTGGTTAGCACCTATTCACCCCCTCTAGGTGCCCATACGATCCATTTCAATTGGTATCAGAGCCTCGACTCTTATTTCAGGCTTAACCGCCTAAGAGAAGTATGGGTTCCAAGGTAGATGGGGATGATGCTTCGGAGGTAGTCACCATGAACGGTCTCAAGACGTTGGAAACAACCTTGGTGTGTTCAATGGAGGCTAAGATGGAAGAGATGCGTCAATTGATAATGCGTCTATCCACATCTGCAGCATCACCTCCATCTAACTCGGAGGATACCACTCCGCAATCCAAGGAAACGGGTAAAACTGTTTCCAAAGATAACGAAGTGGTCGGTGATGATACTAGTAAGAGCTCCTCCTCGAAAAAGGATAGCGGTAAGGATGGATACAATGAGGTTTCTCATGTGTATTCCCCTGATCCGCCTATCCCTCACCCTCATATACATAATAGGGGTGATCCACCCAAACTTTCAGCATCTACTTTCTCTCAATGGCAATTTTTGATGAAATCTCATGTGTGCAGTTACTCCATAGAGTTGTGGAAGATCATCGAAAATGGTCTTCATGTTGGAAATCCCAACAATCTCACAAGAAGAGAAGTGGTCGATAGCCAACTCAACGCTACAGCTCTACACATGATACAACTTGGTGTGGGTGACAAAGACATGCCGCACATTCAGCATCTTAGCACAGCTAAAGAAGCTTGGGATGCTCTCACCGAGCTCTTCATCGGAAATGAAAGTATGAGAAGGAATAGATATGATGCCCTGAGCAATGAAGCTGAAGGATTTTATATGCTGGATGGAGAAGACCACGAGGACATGTATAGGAGGCTCAAGGCAATAGCCACAACATTCAGAAACCACGGTGCAACTCATGTTGATGATGCTTGGATCAAGCGCAAGTATGTCAGTGCTCTTATGCCATTTGAGCCCACAGATTTGAAAAGTCTCCAAGGAAGGCATAACTATCACCTCATGTCATCCAATGAGGTTATGCAAGAAATGGCCGCTTTCAAAGTGGCTGCCAAGAATGCTGAAGATGCTCGTGCTCGAGCTATGGGAATGCAAAAGGGGGTCAACATGGCCTTGAAGACTAGTGTGATTAATCATGATGAATATGCGGTAGAAGGTCTGGACTGTCCCGAGGATATAAAAAGGATCCACGGACAATACTTGGCTCTTTATGCAAGAAACTTTTGGAAAGATCCAGCCAAGGCTAAAGCTGAACTAGATCGCAAGAGTGGAGCCTATGGAAGAAAAGAAAATGGTCCCAAGCTGAGAACGTGCTTTAATTGTGGTGACCTGCTGCACTTCATAGATGAGTGTCCATATCAAAGTAGAGAGGATAATGGAGGAAGACTCATTTCAAGGACAAATCAAAAGCTCCACGTAAGAAATAGTTTGTAAAGAAGAATGCTCCTTTCAAGAAGCAACCAAAGATTGTCCTAGTGGCTCAAGAAGAATATTCATCGGGGAGTGAAGATGAGGACGAGGACGATAGCTCTCAAGAGGTGGCTGCTATAGCCACCACATCTACATCAACATCTCTCTTCGACTCTCCGAACGAAAACATCATCAACAAGAATGCTACTTGCCTCATGGCACGAAGCTCCGAGGTAACTTCTAACTCTTCTTTTCCCAAGACTATGATAGACATGGATGATCCTACTAGTCTTAAGGTTAAAGAAGAGATTATTGCTTTGGATTATTTCTACACTAACTTGCAAGGTGAGCACAAAGTCTGTTTTGAAGCTCTCATGGATCATCTGGCTCAAAACGAAGCACTCCTCGAAGAAAAGGGCAGAATTGAAAGGGAGGATGCAATGGAAATTGCATCCCTAAAAAATGCTCTTGAAGAAGAAGAAGCTCGGGTCTCTCTTGAAGAGAGGCTCGAGTCTATGGAAGAGTCACATGAAGAAATTGTGACTAAACTTGTTAAGGAACGTGACAATGCTGTCACCAAAGCAAAGAAGTTAAAGAAGGAAAGGATTGACTTTGAGGCTGCTCATGATAGACTCTCCGAGGAATTGGAGAAACTTGACAATGCTCACAAAGCATTGAAAAACGAGTTCTCTATTCTCAGTGAGTCACATGATCAGCTTCAAATTCGATTGGCCAAATATGATACTCCTAGCTTGTCCAACTCAATATATAGTAACAAGAAAAATGCTAGTGTGGAAAAAGAAGTGATCAAGGACATCACTACAAAGGACAGAGGTGTGCTTGATGAAGTCCTTGGAAAGCAAAGGTCAAATCATGGTAAAGAGGGACTTGAGTATGTCACCAAGTCCAAGAGGAAGAAAACCAAGAAGAACAAGACCAAGAATGTGCAATTAAAGACAAGCGCTGCTGAGAAGATTGTCACAAAAGACAAGACTAATGATATTGGTTTTGCAGGGTCTCACAATCCGAATTATGAACTCTTTTGTGATGACTATGGCGATGTTTATGCTTATTATGTTGGTCCTTTTGATGAATATATTGCTTGGTCTATTTGGGTCCCAAAGACCCTTGTTACTAACATGAAAGGACCCATTGAAAAATGGGTACCTAAAACCAAGAAATAATTATCTTGCAGGGCTATGCTTCCGGTGGGTCAAAATGGGTGCTGGATAGTGGCTGCACTAGTCATATGACCGGAAGCAAGGAGATCATCACGGAGATGCGTCCAAATCATGATAATATCACAGTCTCCTATGGTGATAAGTCTAAATCTCAGGTATTGGGTCTTGGAAAGGTTGTGGTTGCCCACGATATCTCTCTCGTGGACGTCATGCTTGTTGAGACCCTTGGTTACAACCTTCTTTCTGTTCGTTCCCTTGGCAAGATGGGTTTTGCTGTTTTTATCGATGATGATTTGGTGGTACTATTGTGGAGCAAGTCTCTAAAGGTCGCTTTCGTTGGATACGTCGAAAATGACCTGTATGTGGTGGACTTCTCGGGGAAAACAACTTCGGGTCCGATGTGTCTATTCAGAAAGGCTGACGTGGGCTGGCTATGGCATCGCCGTTTAGCCCATGTCAACATGAGAACTTTGCAAAGTCTCCAGAAGGGTGGCCACATCCTTGGACTAAAAGACAATGTCTCTTTTGCCAAAGATCGTGTTTGCAGGGCTTGTGTTGAAGGAAAAATGCATGACTCTCCCCACAAGAGGAAGACTATTGTGTCTTCAAAGAGGATCTTGGAATTACTTCATGTGGATTTATTTGGACCTCCTTCTCATGCAAGTCTTGGTGGGAAGAAATATTGCTTGGTCATTGTCGATGACTACTCAAGATATACATGGGTATATTTCTTCAAGCTGAAAAGTGAGACTCAACAAACTGTCATCGACTTTGCAAGTGAAGTTCAACGTCAACACAATGTTCTGATCTTGGCAATTAGAAGTGACAACGGCTCAGAATTCAAGAACTACACTTTAAACGAGTTTCTTAGCGAAGAGGGGATTAGACACCAATATTCCGCTGCGTACACCCCTCAACAAAATGGTGTAGCTGAGAGGAAGAACTGGACTTTGATGGATATGGCGAGATCTATGCTAGCTGGATTCAAATCTCCGTACAATTTTTGGGCTGAAGCCATATCCACTGCTTGTCACTCATCAAACCGGCTCTACCTTCGGAAGATTTTAGACAAGACTCCATATGAAATACTTACCGGTAACAAGCCCAACATTTCATACTTCAGGGTATTCGGGTGTAAGTGTTTCTTTCTTATTAAAGGTGTCCGTTTGTCAAAATTTGAGTCCAAGGCTTTAGAAGGTATTTTTGTTGGTTACGGTGCCGAATCCCACACTTATAGAGTCTACAACAAGCTCACTGGGACTGTTGTAGAATCTTGTAGTGTGGAGTTCGATGAAAATAACGGCTCCTTTGTAGGGCAAGTTGATGTTTGTGATGCAGATGTTGAAATACCCCAAGATGCCATAAGAAGAATGGGCGTGGGATTTTTCCGCCCCATTGAGGAACTCCTTGTGGCGGATCGGGAAGGACAATGCTCCACACATGTGGAGCCCTCATCTACACAAGATCAACAAGCTCCTACTGTTGGAGAAAATCCTACATCAACACCACAATCTGCTGAAGATCAACTATCCCCTGGACAAGTTGGTAGTCCCAGGTCGGACTATCCGCCCCCTCTAAGGGGCGGACAATCCGCCCCTGGCACTCCAACTCATTCCAGAGGATCCGAAGGAGATGTCAACAACGCTGAAGCTCCCAGGCCGGATTCTCCGGCCCCCGAGGGCGGATTATCCGGCCCTAGGTCTCCAACTCTCATCAGGACTTCTCAGGAAGATGGCTCGGGTCTTCTCCTCCCAGGCCGGATAGTCCGGCCCCTCCAAGGGGCGGATTATCCGGGCCTGAAGAAATTTTTTAGCAACAATCTTCTGGCAGTAACGGTGACCAATATCAAGGGCAAGGCAGTGATCAAGACAAGGATACTAATATTGAATCAACTCCTTCTAGAAACAATAAAGACATTGAGGCTCGTCGCAAGGCTCGTGCTGATCGGAACCTTGAACTAAGGGGTCACACTCTTGACAAGGTTGTTGGTGATCTACGACGAAGAGTATCCACTAGAAGAGAACTTGCAAGCTTCTATGATCATCAAGCTCACATTTCCATGGTTGAACCGAAGAAGGTTTTTGATGCTCTTGAAGATCCCGATTGGGTTGTTGCAATGCATGAAGAATTAAATAACTTCGAACGCAACAAAGTTTGGAAGCTCGTAGAAAAGCCAAAGGATTGCCGCAATGTTATCGGCACCAAGTGGATCTTCAAGAACAAACAGGATGAAAATGGAATTGTTGTGAGGAATAAAGCACGACTCGTGGCTCAAGGATTCTCTCAAGTGGAAGAATTGACTTTGGCGAGACTTACGCTCCTGTGGCTCGTCTTGAGTCCATCCGTATCCTTCTTGCATATGCAGCCCATCATGATTTTAAATTACAACAAATGGATGTTAAGAGCGCCTTCCTTAATGGTCCTCTACATGAGTTAGTATACGTCAAGCAGCCCCCGGGGTTTGAGGACCCCAAATTTCCGAACCATGTCTACAAACTCGATAAGGCGCTCTATGGCCTTAAACAAGCCCCACGTGCATGGTATGAGCACCTTAAAGAGCTTTTGCTAGACCGTGGATTCGAAGTTGGGCAAATCGATCCCACTCTTTTTACTAAGAAGGTTAATGGGGAGCTTTTTGTATGCCAACTTTATGTAGATGACATTATTTTTGGCTCTACTAACCAAGCTTTTAACAATGAATTTTCAAAGCTTATGACTGACAGGTTTGAGATGTCCATGATGGGTGAGCTCAGGTTCTTTCTTGGATTTGAGATCAAACAACTTAGAGAGGGAACCTTTATTAATCAAGCTAAGTACATCCAAGACATGCTCAAAAGGTTCAAGATGACCGATCTCAATGGCGTTGCTACCCCAATGCAAACCAAGTGTCATCTCGAGCTCAATCCCAAGGGTAAAGACGTGGATCAAAAGGTATACCGATCCATGATCGGGTCTCTCCTTTACCTTTGCGCATCTAGGCCCGATATCGTGTTAAGTGTAGGAGTGTGTGCAAGGTACCAAGCCGCTCCTAAAGAAAGCCACTTAGTGGCGGTCAAGCGAATCTTCCGATATTTGGTTCATTCCCCAAATTTTGGGTTATGGTATCCCAAGGGTTCAAGTTTCTCTCTATGTGGCTACACTGATTCAGATTGGGCTGGTGACAAAGATGATAGGAAATCAACCTCTGGTGCATGTCAATTCTTGGGCAGGTCTCTAGTGTGTTGGTCATCAAAGAAACAGAATTGTATTTCACTCTCAACCGCCGAAGCTGAATATATTGCTGCTGCAAGTGCTTGTACACAATTGTTACGGATGAGGCAAACTTTAAAGGAATATGGTGTCAATTGTGACAAAGTGCCTCTACTATGTGACAATGAAAGTGCTATCAAAATTGCGTACAATCCCGTGCAGCATACAAGTACAAAACATATATAGATTCGTAACCACTTTATTCGGGATCATGTTGCTCATGGAGATATTGCTCTATCCTTTGTAAGCACGAAGAACCAACTTGCTGATATTTTCACGAAGCCTCTTGATGAAGCAAGATTCTGTTATTTGAGGAATGAGCTAAATATCATAGATTCAAGGAGCCTGGCTTGACTACCCTTGCACACTCACTTGCTCTTATTCATGTATTTGGTTTAGATGCGGGCATAGACATAGGGGGAGTGTGGTCCTAATTGATTGGGCCAACCCTCCTCTCATAATGCCGAAAGCAAGTAAAATCATTTCCCTTAATATCATTTTGTGATATGTGGGTCATCGATGAGCATTGGTTTTGAACTCAAGATACATCTTCGCGGTGTCATGCCATGCGCTCCAACATGGTGGCTTCAGCCACCGCCCTCTTCCTTGAGAAGAGTTGATTTTTCATGGGTCTCGTTGGATTTTCTTGCATATCTCTAGGGGCGTTAGCATCGCTCTTCTTCCTTTTTGGCGTTTCGATGCCAAAGGGGGAGAAGTAGTTCTATTAGGTCGTGGATTTGCAAGGGTCAGGCACAAGCTTTTCGATTTTAGTCGTTTTTATTTGCTTCTAGCGTGAACCCATTTGCTATTTGTGTTTGTTTATGTAAAGACTATGTCGTACTCCACTATGTTTGGCACTATGTTTGGTATTCATGGAATTCTAGATTTATCTATTATGGACCTCATGGAATTCTGGAATTATGGAGCATATTTGATGGCATATGGATTCATGGGATTATCTATGTATGATTTGGCTATATTCTCATCCCGGTGGTATGCCCTTGTTTCCCAAACCTCATCGTTTCAATTATCTTGGTTATGGAAGTAGTGTTCTCCCTAGTGTGTGCATTTGTATTCAAATGCAAATTTTAAATATGCACACATCTAGGGGGAGCGTCTTTCATTTTTTAAGGTGGCATTTGCCGGTTTTATTGCAAATCCTAGTATTGTCATCTAACACCAAAAAGGGGGAGATTGAAAGAACATTTCTTAATCCCTAGTGTTTTGTGTGTTAGATAACAATACCAAGGATCATTTAATGTGTGTTGAAGTGTCGCAGCTCTATTTGAGAATAAAGGGAAAAGAACTCTGCCTTTGGGGGCGGATAATCCGCCCCTCCCTTTGCCCAAGCAGGCGCAAGCCCCAGAAGGGGGGCGGAATTTTGGCCGGATTCTCCGGCCCCGCCAGATAATCCGCCCCTCAGGGGGGCCGGATAATCCGCCCCCTGCTCATCGCCAAGGCGCAAGCCCCAGAGAGGGGGCGGAGTTTTGGCCGGACTTTCCAGCCTAGACGGATAATCCGCCCCTCAGGGGGGCTGGATTATCCGCCCCCCAAGATCTTCACCAAGCTTCACCAAGGCGCAAGCCCCAGAGAGGGGGCGGAGTTTCCCCTGGAGAATCCGCCCTTGGGGCGGAGTTTTCTCAGGGGGCGGATAATCCGTCCCAAGTGGGGGGCGGATTATCCGCCCCAAAAGTTGTGCAACGGCCATATCTGGGGATGGGGTATTTAAGCCAGCCATCCCCCTCCTGCCAGAACCCTTGATTCACCTCGAAAAAGACCAGATCAGATCTGAAAGCTTCATCCAAGAGTGCTCCACCTAGATCCACCCAAAGGCCCCATCCCTTTGGGAATCGAAGGAGGAGAACTCGATCTTCATCATCAGCAATCAAGCGCTTCATCTCCGCTCCATTCATTTGGAGAACCTTCGATCTAGTATTTCTTGCAAATATCTAGATCCTCGTTTTTGTTTATATTGATAAACCTTGTTCTTGTGGCACCTTGTTGTCATCTCAGGAGCCCCCAATTCAGTTGTGGGTGTGTGCCCCGATAGTGTTGTAAAAGGCACCGGTTCCCGCCTCGAAGGGATCCAATAGTGGAGAAGGTGGATCAGGCCTCTCGTGGCGAGATCCATCGGAGAATAGGGTGAGGCCTATTGTGGCGTGGTGGTCTTAGAACCGCCCACCCCTCCAACGCAGATGTACTTCCCTTAACAAGGAAGGAACTGCGGTAAAACAAATCCCTGTGTCTCCGCGTGCTCCACTACGGTTTCCTCGCTCCTCTTTCACGTGCTTAGTAATTAGGGTTACATATAGGGAAATTCTCTTAGTTGCATATCTAGAGAATTTACTTTGTGTCAAGCCTAAAATTGAAAAAGTATTAAAAATTGGTTAGCACCTATTCACCCCCCCTCTAGGTGCCCATACGATCCATTTCATCCATAAGTTTGTATAAAGCCAAAGCTTTTGATCACCTTATCAAAATGTTGATTCCAACTTTGGGATGCTTGCTTCAATCCATATATGGACCGTTGAAGTGTGCACACCTTGTTAGCATCTTTAGGATCGACAAAACCTTTGGGTTGCATCATATACAACTCTTCATCAATGTCTCCATTGAGGAATGCTGTTTTGACATCCATCTGCCATATTTCATAATCGTAATATGCAGCGATTGCTAACATAATCCTCATAGACTTTAGCTTCGCTATTGGTGATAAAGTCTCATCATAGTCAACTCCTTGAATTTGTCGAAACCCTTTTGCGACAAGTCGAGCTTTATAGACAATAACATTACCATCAGCATCTGTTTTCTTCTTGAAAATCCATTTGTTCTCGACAGCCTTCCGGCCATCCGGTAAGTCCACCAAAGTCCATACTTGGTTTTCGTACATGGATCCAATCTCGAATTGCATGGCTTCTTTCCATTTATTGGAATCTGGGCTCATCATCGCTTCCTCATATGTATCAGGGTCATCGGTATTGTCTACCAACATGACACTCATAACGGGATCATACCAATCAGGAGTGGTACGAGTTCTCGTTGACCTGCGAGGCTCTGTAGCAACTTCAACCGAAGTTTCATGATCATCATCATTAGCTTCCTCTCTTATTGGTGTAGGCGCCACAGGAACTTCTTCCGGTGCTGCGCTACTCGCAAGTTCGAGAGAAGGTTGAACAACCTCGTCGAGTTCTACTTTCCTTCCAGTCACTTCTTTCTAGAGAAATTCTTTCTCTAGAAAGGATCCATTCTTGGCAACGAAGATTTTGCCCTCGGATCTATGATAGAAGGTATACCCGATAGTTTCCTTCGGGTATCCTATGAAGACGCATTTTTCCGCTTTGGGTTCAAGCTTGTCCGGCTGTAACTTCTTTACATAGGCTTCACAACCCCAAACTTTAAGGAACGACAATTTAGGTTTCTTCCGAAACCATAGTTCATATGGTGTCGTTTCAACGGATTTAGATGGTGCCCTATTTAAAGTGAATGCGGCTGTTTCTAATGCATAACCCCAAAATGATAGCGGTAAATCTGTAAGTGACATCATAGAACGAACCATATCTAAGAGAGTTCGTTTACGACGTTCGGACACACCATTATGTTGTGGTGTTCCCGGTGGTGTAAATTGTGAAAGTATTCCGCATTTCTTCAAATGCTTGCCAAACTCGTAACTTAGATATTCACCTCCACGATCAGAACATAGAAATTTAATCTTCTTGTTACATTGATTCTCCACCTCACTTTGAAATTCCTTAAACTTCTCGAAAGTTTCGGACTTATGTTTCATGAAATAGATATACCCATATCTACTCAAGTCATCCGTGAAGGTAAGAACATAATGATAACCACCGCACGATGCTACACTCATTGGACCACACACATCGGTATGTATGATTTCCAACAAGTCCGTAGCTCGCTCCATCATACCAGAAAATGGAGTCTTAGTCATTTTACCCATCAGACATGCTTCGCATCTTTCAAGTGATTCAAAATCAAGTGATTCAAGAAGTCCATCGGAATGGAGTTTCTTCATACGCTTCACTCCGATATGACCAAGACGACAGTGCCACATATAGGTCGAGTTATCGCTCAATTTCAAACGTTTAGCCTCAATGTTATTTATGTGTGTATTACTACAATCGAGATTCAATAAGAATAGACCATCTATCAAAGGTGCATGTGCATAAAACATATTACTCATATAAATTGAACAACCATTATTCTCGGACTTAAATAAGTAACCGTCTCGCAATAAACAAGATCCCGATATAATGTTCATGCTCAACGCAGGCACCAAATAACAATTATTTAAGTATAAAACTAATCCTGATGGTAGATGAAGAGGTAACGTGCCGACCGCGATCACATCAACCTTTGATCCATTTCCAACGCGCATCGTCACCTTGTTCTTCGCTAGCTTCCGTTTATTCTGCAGCACCTGTTTCGAGTTACAAATATGAGCAACCGAACCAGTATCAAATACCCAGGCACTACTACGAGTACTAGTGAGATACACATCAATAACATGTATATCGGATATACCTTTCTTCTTGATGTTGCCGTTCTTCAAAGCCGCCAAGTACTTTGGGCAATTCCGCTTCCAGTGACCCTCTTGCTTGCAGTAAAAGCACTTAGTATCAGGCTTAGGTCCAGCCCTGGTCTTTTTCGCCGGTGCGGCAACTTTCTTACCGCCCTTCTTGAAGTTTTCCTTTTGCTTAGACTTGCCTTTCTTGAATTTGGTGGTCTTATTGACCATCAACACTTGGTGTTCTTTCTTGATCTCCACTTCTGCAGATTTCAACATGGAGAAGAGTTCTGGCAACGTCTTATCCATGTTTTGCATATTGTAGTTCATCACAAAGTTCTTGTAACTTGGTGGTAGTGATTGGAGGACACGGTGAATCCCCAAAGAATTAGGAATCACTATACCCAAACTTTGGAGTTTGTTTGCGTGCCCAGACATCTTAAGCACATGCTCACTGACGGAGCTGCCCTCTTCCATCTTGCAGTTAAAGAACTTTTCAGAAGCCTCATAACTCTCAACTGCCGCGTGGGCCTCAAATATCATTTTGAGTTCACGGACAATATCATGTGGGTCATGGTTATCAAACCTTTTCTGAAGCTCCGATTCCAAACCATACAAGATAGCACACTGAATTGTGGAGTACTGATTCTTCCGAGCGAGGAAAACATTCTTTACCTCATCGGTAGCATCAGCTGCAGGCGGGTCACCCAGCGGTGCATCTAGCACATAGGTCAAATTACCAGCATTGAGGACAATCCTCAAATTGCGGAACCAATCCGCGAAGTTGCTTCCATTGTTTTTCAACTTTTCTTTCTCTAGGAGCGCATTAAAATTGATGGTAGGGGCCGCCATTGATCCTCGAACATATTTGCAATAGTTTAGACTAAGTTTATGACAAATTGAGTTCTAATTAATAGTTAAATTAATCTAGGTGAACTCCCACTCAAAACAATATCCCTCACATTGTTTTAGTGATCACACGAACCAAATCCACCACATCAAAACCGATCATCATGAGAGTTGATGTAGCTTCAATGGCGAACAATCGACATGTTCATCATATCTACTATATGATTCATGCTTTACCTTTCGGTGATCCGTGTTCCGAGACCATGTCTGTACATGCTAGGCTCGTCAAGACCAAACCTTAACTTTTGCATGAGCAAAACTGGCTTGCTCACGTTGTATACACTTGCAGAATCTAACACACCCGATCATCACGTGGTGCTTCGAAACAACAAGCTTTAGCAACAGTGCTAACTAAGGATGAACACTTTAAAACTTGAAATTTGTGTGCTTGAGGGATCATCTTATAATGCTACCGTTGTTAAATAAGCAATACAAGATGCATAAAGGATTAACATCACATGCAATTCATAATATGTGATATGATATGGCCTTTCTTATTTGTGCTTCCGATCTCCATCTTCAAGCACGAACATGATCTCTATCATCACTGGCATTGCATCAAGGTCAATGACGCCGCTCCATGGTTGTCGTCCACCAGTTTCAACTATTACAAATACTTTGAATAGACACGCGGGTCTTAACAGAATTTAAAGACAACCATATGGCTCCTGCCGGTTGCCAACTTACAATAAGGAACATTACATACATCAAATATAATCACAATCATGGCCATATCACATCACTACACACCCCTGCAAAACAAAGTTAGGCGCCTCTAATTTTCTTTGCATATTTTACGTGGTTTGGGGCTTTCAATAAGTGTCGCTCTAACTTACGAACAAGAACCACAACGTTGATGCTAGAACTATCAAGTGCCTGTTGTAAATTGGATCTATACTATAATGGGAGAGACAGACACCCGCTAAGCCACTTATGCAATACAAGTTGCATGTTGAGCATGGAGCAAGTCTCATGAACGATGTCATGTAAGGTTAGCCCGGGCCGCTTCATCCCATCATACCGCAAGATGCAAAGTACACAAGAAGCAATTGATAATAAAAGAACCACCGCCCACAATGACCATTGTGTTCTACTCGTGCAACAGATCTACATATAGACACGGCTCTGATACCACTGTAGGGGTTCGTAGCATGGAAAACAAAAAAATTCTACCGCATGCAAACAAACAAGCCAAGATCTATCTACTAGATTATAGCAACGAATCGATAGAGGAACTCACCCTCGAAGATTCCAAAGCGGTTAACGAGAGCGGATTCTCGTGGGTGATGTAGTCGTACTCTTGCCGATCTCAAGATCGTGTAGACGATCCTTCCGGTGCTGCGTTCCGGCAGCGCTTCCGCAGTCGGTCACACGTTCGATACTCGATGAAGACCTTCCTCTCCCTTGTTCCAGAAGACAACGGAGGTTGTAGCACTCTGCTCGTGATTCCGGCAGCACAACAGCGTGGTACCGGAAGTAGAGGGGAGATCTGGCAGGGCTTCGCCTTAAGCCGGAGCGAGTATGGTGGACTATGAGATAGCCCTTGGCGATCTAGGGTTTAGAGGCACCAAGGAGAGAGGGCTAGTCCGGCGGCTAGGGCAAGGGGAGGGCCCCAACTCGGCGGCTAGGAGGAAACCCTAGGGCGGCGGCGGCGACTTGGTGGCCGGCGGCTAGGGTTAGGGTTTGGTGGAGAGAGGTGTAGGCTAGAGGGGCACCCCTGCCCCTTCTTTTATTGGTGGGAGGGCGCTGGCCAGGGGGAGGGATTCCTCCCCCAAGTAGGCCTCCTTGGCTGGCGGTGGAGGGAGAAGGACTTCCTCCCCAAATAGATTTCCTACTCTCCCTCCACCAAGCAAACTTGTCGTTTGACTTTTCAAATTGGCGTTTGACTTTTCAAACTAGGATTTGATTTACCCCTTTATTTTGCTCAGCCATGATACCTAGTACATGATGCAATCATTTTACATTGTTATGACACATTCATGTACCCGTCCCCTCCGGAGTGCCGGACCTCCGGGACCCTTCTAGAACATTCCTGATGAAAACAACGGAATCATTCTCCAACTCCGAAACATGACTTTCCTTATATGAATCTTATTCTCCGGACCATTCCGGATCTCCTCGTGATATCCCGGATCCCATCCGATACTCCGAACAACATTCGGTCTCTTACTCATCATTCCATAACTACTGAACAACATCGAATCCTTAAGTGTGTCTCCCTACGGTTCGTGAATTACGCGGACATGATCGAGACACTTCTCCGAACAATAACCAATAAAGGAATCTGGAAATTCATATGGCTCCCACATATTTCTATGATTACTTTGCGATCGAATGAACCATTTACATACGATACCAATTTCCCTTTGTCTCACGATAGTTTACTTATCCGAGGTTTTGATCGTTGGTATCTCTTCATACCTAGTTCAACCTTGTTACCGATAAGTACTCTTTTCTTGTTCCCGTGGTATGTGATCCCTTGTGAGCCAGTCACATGCTTGCAAGCTAATTGGATGACATTCCACCGAGAGGGCCTAGAGTATATCTATCCGTCATATGGATGGACAAATCCCACTCTTGATGCATATGTCTCAACCCATACTTTCCGAACACTCAATGCCACCTTTATAGCCACCCAGTTACGGTGTGGTGTTTGATGTCATCAAAGTATCCTTCCGGTGATGGTGATAAGCATGATCTCATGGTCGAAGGAAGGTTACTATGTATCAAAAAGCATATGACTTGATCTTTATGCTAGGCTTATCTATAGGACTATATCCATCATACCATTCTCCTAATGATATGATCTTGTTGTTAATAACATCTCAATGTTCATGATAGGGAAACCACAATCATCTATTAACCAACAAACTAGTATTATGAAGAGGATTTACTAGGGACTCTTATTTAGTTTACAAATCACACAAGTATTAATGTTTCCTGGTTAATACTGTTATAGAATGAATGTAAACATTTATCGTAAACACAAAGATATAATAATAACTACATTTATTATTGCCTCTAGGGCATATCTCCAACACATCTATATGAAGAACTTTCGAACATATTACACGAAAGTAAGATGATAGTTCAAATAGTACCGCTGTCACATTATCTGGTAGAATACCTCTCAAAGCAATAGGCATGAGTTGATGCATTAGGACATGACAATCATGTGTTTTCAGCCCATGAATTTTTCCTTCAACACAGTTCACACATTTGGATATATTTCCACAATATCCATCTGGCACTCTTATATCTCGATGAACTTTGCAGAATAATTGCTTCTCACTTTTACACATAGTAAAGCTTGTAGGTGGTAAGTACAACTTGCCTGAAGGTTTTGGTTTGGGATGGAGATCCTCTCTAATGTTCATGTCTTCGAGATCTTGACAAGCATGTAGATTATCTTTTGACTTCCCGTCCAAATTTAGAAGTGTGCCATAAATATTATCAAGCACATTCTTCTCTATATGCATAACATCAAGATTATGTCGAAGGAGATTACTGTCCCAATAAGGTAAGTCGAATAGACTGATTTTTCCCTTGTAAGTTTTGGACTTCTTAAAATCTCCGATAGCACCTATATCACCTAGCAAAGGGCGCCCATAATAAGTTTTAGGCTCTGCTCTATGCTCACTTGTTCCATCAAAAGAAGAAGCATCATTACGGAATTTATGATCAGGTGGCAATGATTTTCGGTGACCCATAAAACAAAATTTCTTTCCATGTTTCAAGCACTTGGTCCATGCATTTGCACCGCAAGGTGGACACGCAAATTCTCCATGCACCTTATATGAAGCAAGCATCCCTAATGCAGGTAAGTCATTTATGGTCCACAACACGGCTGCTTTTAGAGTAAAGACTCGATTTTTGGATGCATCATAGGTGGAAATGCCATTCAAAAATAGAACTTTCAAATCTTCTAAAAGGGGTTGGAGAAAGACATGAATATTATCTCCAAGGCTCTTAGGTCCAGGAATTATTAAAGACAATAAAAGGTAGGCTTCCTTCATGCATAGCCATGGAGGCAGGTTATACATGACTAAGACAACTAGCCAACAACTATAGCTATAACTCAACATCCCATATGGATTAAATCCATCGGTAGCTAGGCCAAACCGAATATTGCAGCAATCGGATGCAAATCTTGTCTTCTCATCAAAATGTTTCCATGCCCGGGAATCAGCTGGATGTCGTAGCAAGCCATCCTTGGTTATCTCTTCATCATGCCATCGTGCTAAAGCTGTCGTTTCTTTGCACATGAAGAACCTTTTCAGCCTCTCCTTTATCGGGAAGTATCTTAAAACTTTGCTTGGGACTGCTTTCTTTCTTTGTTTTTTGGTTAACTTGGTTTCGGGTTCTTTATCTTTCCATCTAGAAGCCTTGTAGATAGAGCAAAAATCATCATTTGCTTTTTATTTCCAGAACAACTGGCAGTTATTTGGGCAAGCATGGATTCTTTCATAACTAAGGCCTAACTTCGAAACAATCTTCTTAGACTTGTAAAAATTATGGGGAAGTTCCTTTCCATTAGGAATAGCCATGTGCAGAATATCAAGTAGATCTCCAAATGATTTATCAGACCACTTGTTCATGGATTTTATATTAAACAAAAGCACAAGTAAGGATAGCTGAGATAGTTCACATTCTGGCCACAAAGGTTTCTCTGAGTCTTTGATCAATTTGTAAAAGTTTGCTGCTTCTATGTTTGGTCCATGTGAAGGTGGATTTGGAAAATCAGTATTGTCACTCATAGGAACATCATCATATACTTGTCTAAGTGCATCATTAATTAATTGGTGCATGTGAGCATTCATTCCTTCATTGCGAGGTTGTGGTTGCTGATCTGGTTGTTCTAATATAGACTCACCATGAAAAACCCATTTATCATAACTCTGAAGTATACCATTGCACACCAAGTGGTCATGTATATCATCTCTTGATAGTAGAACAGTGTGCACGCAATCTTCACATGGACAACAAATCTTTGTATCTATTGGCTTATCTTTATATGCAAATTCCAGAAATCCATCTACGCCAGCTAAGTGCTCTGGAGTTCCTCTAGGATAACACAATAACAACTTAATGTGTTCTAAATCCATACCACACTGCATAAAGAGATCAGTAACATGAATGAGGTTCAGGTGTAGTTCATTTTAATGCAATTTATTTTGAGACCATACACGTGAAAATAAATTTATGCATTGTATAAGAGATTTGATACATATTAATCTGTATCACCCGGTATTAAAATCCTCAATTCTCAGCCGCATCAATTTCAAATTGGGCAAAAAAGTGTGGAACGAGAGAGGAAGGCGCTGACCTGATGAACTCGTTTTTGTGACCTGCAACAACCGATCTGGCTGCAACAACCGATGGAGTTTAGAAAAAATGAATCGGCCATCAAATCAAACTGCATACATATACATCTCACTAAAATTTATTCAACACAAGTAGGGCATAATTTGACAGCAATTGATATTTTTACAGAAATTGAACAGCAATTTGACAGGATTGAACAGATGATAGAAAAACTAACAGGAAAAATGTAGGAACAAACTGTTGTACAAATGCATTTTGGTCTACTCGCGTCCATGCATGTATACCGTGTACCTCTATTTGTAGATTAAAAATTCTACCAAGGTACCATGCTTATGCTTCAGCAAAAACTGAACAAGGGCTCGATCTACTATATGCTTGAGCACCGCTCGCTTAACTCACGCATAGTCGGGAGTCGGGAGATCTCTCTCAGCTCGCTCATAGGCAGGAGACGTTGGAGCTCCGCTCAACGACCGCACAGGTAAGGTCAGTGGCGAATCTAGGATAAAAATCGAGGGTGGGTTCAAAAGACTAAGTCACTTTGTCGATTTTTGTTAATCCATGTATAGTACCTACAATATGATATGTGGTATGGATGGTCACATAAAGAACACTTAATATCTCAAAGCTTTTTTTGAATAGATTATCACGTGAAGCTTGGATATCAATGCAGAGGCCAGGGCGTAGCACCCCTTTTCAAAAAAAGTGAAGCTTGGAAATCCTCACGAGACAACGTATTTTGATGTGCTTTTTTGATTATGGATATAGAAAGGGTCTAGACATATGTCCCTTGATGCATTTTTTGATCTGTAATATATACATTATATATATACCACCAATTTCCTTTACATAGTATAAACCTTGTTTCGTCATCCAAGTATAAAGCCTGCTGCTACAGAATCGCCTAGGAGCCTAGCAAAACTTGTAGGGGTTCGTAGCATGGAAAACAAAAAAATTCTACCGCATGAACACAAAATCAAGATCTAACCTATGATCAAGCCAAGATCTATCTACTAGATCGGTGCAACAAGTTGATAGAGTACTAACCCTCGAAGATCCAAAGCGGTTAACGAGAGAAGATTCTCGTGGGTGTTGTAGTCGTTCACTTGCCAATCTCAAGATCGCGTAGACGATCCTTCCGGCGCCGCGTTCTGGCAGCGCTCCCGCAGTCGGTCACATGTATGGTACTCGATGAAGACCTTCCTCTCCCTTGTTCCAGCAGGCAGCGGAGGTTATAGATCTCTCCTCACGATTCCGGTAGCACGACGGCGTGGTGTCGTAAGTAGAGGGGAGATCCCGCAGGGCTTCGCCTAAGCCGGAGCGAGTATGGTGGAGTAGAGGGAGCCCCAGCGATCTAGGTTTTAGAGGGCTGAGGTTTAGAGGTAGCTAGCAACTAGAGTTTAGCTAGTCGGCAGCGGTTTAGAGGAGATCTAGATTGGTCGCAACTAGAGAGGGGGGCGGCGGCCAACCTAGGGTTTCTTGGGTGCCTAGGGCAAGGAGGATACCTTGGGGTGCACCCCTACCCCTCCTTATATAGGTGGGGGCGTCCAAGGGTGTTCCCCACCCAGGTGGAATCCCTCCCTATCTCAGAAACCCTCCCTAACTCGGAAACCATGTTGGGATTTCACTTTTTCAAACTGCCTTTTGACTTTCAAATTAGAGTTTGATTTCTCTATTCCAAGTGTCCAGACAAGTGACCTAGGACATGATGCAACCATTACACTTTGTCATGACACATCCATGTACCCTTCCCCTTTCGGATCGGTGAACCTTCTAGACCCTTCTAGAGCATTCCGGTGAAAACACCAGAATCATTCCCGAACTCCGAAATTGGACTTTCCTTATATGAATCTTATTCTCCGGACCATTCCGGATCTCCTCGTGATATCCCCGATCCCATCCGAGACTCCGAACAACATTCGGTATCTTTACTCACGTTCCATATCTACTAAACAACATTGAATCCTTAAGTGTGTCTCCCTACGGTTCGTGAATTATGCAGACATGATCGAGACTCTTCTCCGATCAATAACCAATTGAGGAATATGGAAATTCATATGGCTCCCACATATTTCTACGATTACTTCGTGATCGAATGAACCATTTACATACGATACCAATTTCCCTTTGTGTCATGATACTTTAGTTATCCGAGGTTTGATCGTCGGTATCTCTGCATACCTAGTTCAACCTCGTTACCAATAAGTACTCTATTCCCGTTCCCGTGATATGTGATCCATTGTGAGCCAGTCACATGCTTGCAAGATAATTGGATGACATTCCACCGAGAGGGCCCAGAGTATATCTATCCATCATATAGATGGACAAATCCCAATCTTGATCCATGTGCCTCAACACATACTTTCCGAACACTCAATGCCACCTTTATAGCCACCCAGTTACGGTGTGGTGTTTGATGTCATCAAAGCATCCTTCCGGTGATGGTGATTAGCATGATCTCATGGTCGAAGGAATTATGTTACTATGTATCAGAAATCTTATAGCAAGTGAACTATATTAAATGACTTGATCTTTATGCTATGCTTAACTATAGGAGTATGTCCATCACATCATTCTCCTAATGATATGACCCTGTTGTTAATAACATCTCTATGTTCATGATCAGGAAACCATGATCATATATTAACTAACAAGCTAGTTTAACAAGAGGCTTTACTAGGGACTCTTTTATGTTTACAAACCACACAAGTATTAATGTTTCGGGTTAATACAATTATAGCATGGTATGTAAACATTTATATTAAGCATGAAGATATGATAATAACCACTTTATTATTGCCTCTTGGGCATATCTCCAACAAAACTAACAATGCACCCTGTTTTCTTTAGATGCAAAAATGCATTGCATTTGTGTGGATGGAAATTACGTTGTTGGGCACAAGGCTATAGCCCAAGTTGTGTACCCCTTTGTCCCTAGTTAGCGGTACGGACGGACACAAACGGAGCTGCTTCCTGGTAACTGATCTCTCACTTATCGTCTGCAATTTCATGCCTTGTGCCGCTCTAGTTGGATATCCCAGCAAGAACGGAGGGTAGGCTGAAGCCAACGAAGCCTACCTATTGGATTCACCCCTGGGTAAGGCCCTCCCGTCCTTCTCCTCCTCCCAATCTCCGGTCACTCATCTCCCTGATCCCTCTCCGTGGTTGCACGCCTTGGCCCCTCGCCTCCCCAACGGCCAGTAAGAAGCCCCATGCACCACCGCGAGGTCCCCTCCCCACCTCTCTCGGCCGTGGTTCACCCCTCACCTACCTTATGTACTTCTTCCTCTCCAATCCCACCATGCCAGTGCATCTAGAGCTCAAATTCAAGCTCGATACATGCGAAATCGAAGAGAAACGAGGGCAGGGACAAACCTGGGCGACACGCGTGGTGGCGGGAGGGAAAAATCTGCAGCGGGCGGTTGCTCCTGGGGATGGATAGGGGAGGCCTACACCGTCCCGATGTGTAGGGGAGAGGAGGGGCTGGGTCGGGGACACGAAAGGAGTGGGCGATGTGCAGGGTGCCACCGGGGATGTTTTCAGGTACGTGGACTTGATCTTTTGTAGGGGTATATCCTGTTTTAGAAAAATAGCCTTTTGTATAAAAAGTGGAAACACATTAATTGCCACCTATTGGAAAACATAATTATGGTCACAATGAAATTGCAACACATATATTACAACACGCATATATCTGTTGTTTTATGCATGGTGGAGAACACATACCAACGGAAATGCATGGTATCGGTTGCTGCATCCATAGCGGAGAACGGATATGGCCAGCAACGCACATATACGTATCTATACAAAAAATGCAACACATAATTTGATCGTTGCAGACTATGTATTGGTATAGGGGGTTTTCCTTGTAGTGCAGGTCCCCATTGAAGAGGCTCTCCTTCACTGGTTTACCGTCCCCTTAACACCTGAACTTGACCCTCTAGTTGAGAACATAGACGACCTGATCGAGGCACTCAAATTGCGTATTCATCCATATGATGAACGGTCCCTCATCCTTCATTCGCTTCAACTGCAATGGATCCTCACAGAGACAAGCACTTCGACACAACGATGACTCATCCTTCATTGGTATCAGGGCGAGGTCCCACCTTTCTTCGGTGGCGCATTGCCAATTGGAATGCGCCACATAAGATTTAGGGTTCTGTGGTGCATTGTGCCAGATGCGCCACTGGAAATCTTTTGTGGCGCATGGTCAGAACCATGCGCCACAGAGTGGCTGTCTATCTATAGCTAGTTTCCTAGTAGTGATCGCACCCCAGTATCACCGCACTCATCAAAAATCATCCCCATCCACCACCTTGCCGACAACGCCTCGTCTGCCTTCTTCCTTGTCGCTCCTATGAGCGACGATTGCTCGCCACCTCACTGATGATAGCACGCTCGTCCACCTAGTTTCTCGCCCCGAGGCGCTAGTAGGATCGCCTCCCCGGGGCAGACCTCGCCCTGATACCAATTGTTGGAATTTCCCCCAGATCGACTATATCAAACTAGACAAATAAGCACGTTCGAAAAATCCGATGGCCAAGGGCTGGTGTCGTACCCATTTTTTTTTCTCAACTCACCACGAGTTACAGAACTCACGCACCACCTCGTGTATATATACACGACCAGACCAGCCAGACGTGCTAAACCTACTCTGACACAAACTCTAGACTAAACATGACTCAAACCTGAAACTAACTAGTACTAACCTACATTGCTAATTCCAATACGAACCGGACACATATGGCATGCAAGCTGGACACCAAACGAACTAGGACTACTAATCAAGATTAATGCTAACAAACTTGATAATTTTGTTGAAAATTTCCGTGATAATTCAAGTTTCTTGGGACTTTAAGGGGATTGATTGGTGATCTGTGCCGGAAGCTTATTCAAACAAAGCATACTTCCTTCCCACTGGTGTTTCTTTTATTGAAGCTAATATTGGTTTTGCCGGTAGCTATTGTCACCGTGGAGCGAACATTTTTTGCAATGAAATACATTAAGTCTGATTTGAATAGGAGATGGCTTTTTATATGACTGTATGATTACCAATGTTGAAGCTAAGATGATTAGTACATACAGTATTATGTATAACTGCCAAGGTATGCATGACCGTGGTGGTGTGATGTTCTATCATGAATATAAGTGGTTTTTTTTATCGAAAATGCAACGCCACACATAGGTTGGTCCTCTGGTACCATTATTACCATTGATTTGTTGGAGATTCGTGAAAATATTTTATAGGAAAACACTTTCACCTTACTCTAGATTCATACGTGATTTATTAGAGATCTAAAACTACTTTGAATCATGCAGATGCATACACGATCCAGTATCAATTGTAGAATAAACAAGAAAAACAACCAATTAACAGAAGAAAAAATAGAAAAAAAACTAACAAAAATTTGATGATACATACAAATTTTAGCAAACCCAGTGAAGAAACATACAAGTTTCACTGCCAGTGGAGCTCGGGTTGTTTCTAAATTTTTAGGAGGGCTTAAGTGTAAATATATGACGATTGTTGAATTCGTGGACTCTGCATGAATCTCCAACAATCGTAGGGTATATGTGATGGGGCACTACTAGGCGTCCCCCGGGGGATCGGTGATTTTCATCCCCCGGCTGCCTAGCCAACCACGTGTCCTCTTCTTATTCTGTCAAAATATGGTTTTGCTACAAAACGTTCCGAATTTGCTACAAAATACCCCGCTTTTGCTACATATAGCAATAAGTGTCCGTTCACAGGACAAAAATAAAAAGACATATTTCGTTGGAGACTTCACCGTAGATCTCACTGGATTCACTGTAGCAGAAAAATTGTGCTAATGTAGCAAACAATTATTCTAATATAGCAAAACTAACATCGTCGGCGACTCTCATCAGAGACCTTAGAAGTTTACAAGTGTACAACCATACTTATCTATTTGCACACCTTTTCCTTCGGTAGGATCAACCCATTCGCACTTAAACAACACAATTGAAAATTTTCTATAGTAGTCTAACTGAATTATGTCAACTATCCTTCCAAAGTACATGACATTTCCGAGGATTGGGTTTTTGTCACGTGCAGAAGTGTAGCTTGATGTTTTTGCGATCAGAACAACTCCACTATTTTAAGTTACCTTGTCATAACACTTCAAATATGGCTTGAGATTTACTCTAAATATGGCTTGACAACGTCACAATTGAATAGCACGTATCTATGGGCTTGTACTGCCTCGTTTTCGCATAAAGTGTAACCAATTGGTCTTCCCAGAGATTTCCCTACCGGTGGAAACAACATAGACTCGTATGATAATAAGGAAGATTCAGATTGACGTGGGGTGTCATCATTCCTTGCTGGTTGGTTATGCTTAGTGGAGAAACCCTCTAAGTATCTTGAACAAAATGCCATACATTCATCCGCCAAATATGACTCTGCAATTGAACCCTCTAGAGAAGCTTTATTGCGAACGTACGACTTCAGCTTACCAAGATACCTATAGGACATACATAACCATTAAGTTAGCAAGCTATATGACATGAAATAAACAAAAATAAAAGCTGAATTTAGGTTAAGAACAAATGATTACCTTTCAATGAAATACATCCATCGGTAGCAAACTGGTCCAGCGATCTTACACTCGGTCGCTAAATGGACAACTAAGTGAATCATAACCGTGAAAAAACCAGGAGGGAATATCATCTCCATTTTGCAGAGTGTAATTTTTACTCTTTCTTCCAAACGGGAAAGCTCATCTATATGAAAAACTTTCGAACATATTCCACGAAAGTAAGATGATAGTTTAAATAGTACTGCTGTCACATTATCTGGTAGAATACCTCTCAAAGCAATAGGCATGAGTTGATGCATTAGGACATGAAAATCATGTGTTTTCAGCCCATGAATTTTTCCTTCAACACAGTTCACACATTTGGATATATTTCCACAATATCCATCTGGCACTCTTATATCTCGATGAACTTTGCAGAATAATTGCTTCTCACTTTTACACATAGTAAAGCTTGCAGGTGGTAAGTACAACTTGCCTGAAGGTTTTGGTTTGGGATGGAGATCCTCTCTAATGTTCATGACTTCGAGATCTTGATGAGCCTGTAGATTATCTTTTGACTTCCCGTCCAAATTTAGAAGTGTGCCATAAATATTATCAAGCACATTCTTCTCTATATGCATAACATCAAGATTATGTCGAAGGAGATTACTGTCCCAATAAGGTAAGTTGAATAGACTGCGTTTTCCCTTGTAAGTTTTGGACTTCTTAAAATATCCGATAGCAGCTATATCATCTAGCATAGGGCGTCCATAATAAGTTTCAGGCTCTGCTCTATGCTCACTTGTTCCATCAAAAGAAGAAGCATCATTATGGAATTCATGATCAGGTGGCAATGATTGTCAGTGACCCATAAAACAATATTTTTTCCATGTTTCAAGCGCTTGGTCCATGCATTTGCACCACAAGGTGGACACGCAAATTCTCCATGCACCTTATATGAAGCAAGCATCCCTAATGCAGGTAAGTCATTTATGGTCCACAACACGGCTGCTTTTAGAGTAA
Organism: Avena sativa; assembly: GCA_916181665.1. Classification (NCBI taxonomy): domain Eukaryota; kingdom Viridiplantae; phylum Streptophyta; class Magnoliopsida; order Poales; family Poaceae; genus Avena; species Avena sativa. Next base: position 383,749,850 of record OV702297.1, on the reverse strand, counting down.
AGACTCGATTTTTAGATGCATCATAGGTGGAAATGCCATTCAAAAATAGATCTTTCAAATCTTCTAAAAGGGGTTGGAGAAAGACATGAATATTATCTCCAAGGCTCTTAGGTCCAGGAATTATTAAAGACAATAAAAGGTAGGCTTCCTTCATGCATAGCCATGGAGGCAGGTTATACATGACTAAGACAACTGACCAACAACTATAGCTAGAACTCAACATCCCATATGGATTAAATCCATCGGTAGCTAGGCCAAACCGAATATTACGGGAATCGGATGCAAATCCTGTCTTCTCATCAAAATGTTTCCATGCCCGGGAATCAGTTGGATGTCGTAGCAAGCCATCCTTGGTTCTCTCTTCATCGTGCCATCGTGCTAAAGCTGTTGTTTCTTTGTACATGAAGAACCTTTTCAGCCTCTCCTTTATCGGGAAGTATCTTAAAACTTTGCTTGGGACTGCTTTCTTTCTTTGTTTTTTGGTTAACTTGGTTTCGAGTTCTTTATCTTTCCATCTGGAAGCCTTGCAGATAGAGCAAAAATCATCATTTGCTTTTTCTTTCCAGAACAACTGGCAGTTATTTGGGCAAGCATGGATTTTTTCATAACTAAGGCCTAACTTCGAAACAATCTTCTTAGACTAGTAAAAATTATGGGGAAGTTCCTTTCCATTAGGAATAGCCATGTGCAGAATATCAAGTAGATCTCCAAATGATTTATCAGACCACTTGTTTATGGATTTTATATTAAACAAAAGCACAAGTAAGGATAGCTGAGATAGTTCACATTCTGGCTACAAAGGTTTCTCTGAGTCTTTGATCAATTTGTAAAAGTTTCCTGCTTCTATGTTTGGTCCATGTGAAGGTGGATTTGGAAAATCAGTATTGTCACTCATAGGAACATCATCATATACTTGTCTAAGTGCATCATTAATTAATTGGTGCATGTGAGCATTCATTCCTTCATTGCGAGGTTGTGGTTGCTGATCTGGTTGTTCTAATATAGACTCACCATGAAAAACCCATTTATCATAACTCTGAAGTATTCCATTGCACACCAAGTGGTCACGTACATCATCTCTTGATAGTAGAACAGCGTCCACGCAATCTTCACATGGATAGCGAATCTTTGTATCTATTGGCTTATCTTTATATGCAAATTTCAGAAATCCATCTACGCCAGCTAAGTGCTCTGGAGTTCCTCTAGGATAACACAATAACAACTTAATGTGTTGTAAATCCATACCACACTGCATAAATTAGGTTCAGGTGTAGTTCATTTTAATGCAATTTATTTTGTGACCATACATGTGAAAAGTAAATTTATGCATTGTATAAGAGATTTGATACATATTAATCTGTATCACCCGATATTAAAATCCTCAATTCTCAGCCGCATCAATTTCAAATTGGGCAAAAAAGTATGGATCGAGAGAGGAAGGCGCTGACCTGATGAACTCGTTTTTGTGACCTGTCGACACCAGCCTGGTATGCCTAGGATGCGACCAGCGTGACTTGAGTTAGAGAATTGGACTAGGCATGGAAGGATCAAGAGAAAGAGGAGGAATCGGGGAAGATGATTCTGACTTGATGACTTGGAGGGGGCGCCGTCGACACAACCCAACGCCGGATTGGATTAGAAGAGGAGGGGTCAGGAGAGGATGGTGCAGACGTGATGAAGTTGCAGCGGCGCTGCCGCCACCAGACCGAGGTGGCTGCAACAACCGATGGAGTTTAGAAAAAATGAATCGGCCATCAAATCAAACTGCATACATATACAGCTCACTGAAATTTATTCAACACAAGCAGGACATAATTTGACAGCAATTGATATTTTTACAGAAATTGAACATCAATTTGACAGGATTGAACAGATGATAGAAAAACTACAGGAAAAATGTAGGAACAAACTGTTGTACAAATGCATTTTGGTCTACTCGTGTCCATGCATGTATACCGTATACCTCTATTTGTAGATTAAAAATTCTACCAAGGTACCATGCTTATGCTTCAGCAAAAACTGAACAAGCGCTCGATCTACCATATGTTTGAGCACCGCTTGCTCAACTCACGCACAGGCGGGAGTCGGGAGAGCTCTCTCAGCTCGCTCATAGGAAGGAGACGTTGGAGCTCCGCTCAACAACCGCACATGTAAGGCCAGTGGCGAATACATGATAAAAATCGAGGGTGGGCTCAAAAGACTAAGTCACTTTGTCGATTTTTGTTAATCCATGTATAGTACCTACAATATGATATGTGGTATGGATGGTCACATAAAGGACACTTAATATCTCAAAGCTTTTTGTGAATAGATTATCACGTGAAGCTTGGATATCGATGCAGAGGCCAGGGCGTAGCACCCCTTTTCGAAAAAAAAGTGAAGCTTGGAAATCCTCACGAGACAACGTATTTTGATGTGTTTTTTTGATTATGGATATAGAAAGGGCCTAGACATATGGCCCTTGATGCATTTATTGATCTGTAATATATACATTATATATATGCCACCAATTTCCTTTACATAGTATAAACCTTGTTTCTTCATCCAAGTATAAAGCCTGCTGTTACAGAATCGCCTAGGAGCCTAGCAAAACTAACAATGCACCCTGTTTTTCTTTAGATGCAAAAATGCATTGCATTTGTGCGGATGGCAATTACATTGTTGGGCACAAGGCTATAGCCCAAGCTGTGTACCCCTTTGTCCTCAGTTAGCGGTACAGACGAACACAAACAGAGTTGCTTCCTGGTAACTGATCTCTCACTTATCGTCTGCAATTTCATGCCTTGTGCCGCTCTAGTTGGATATCCCATCAAGAATGGAGGGTAGGCTGAAGCCAACGAAGCCTACCTATTGGATTCGCCCCTGAGAAAGGCCCTCCCGTTCTTCTTCTCCTCCCAATCTCCGGTCACTCCTCTCCCTGATCCCTCTCTGTGGTTGCACGCCTTGGCCCCTCGCCTCCCCAACGGCCAGGAAGAATCCCCATGCCACCACCGCGAGGCCCCCCCTCCCACCTCTCTCGACCGTGATTCACCCCTCACCTACCTTATGTACTTCTTCCTCTCCAATCCCACCATGCCAGTGCATCTAGAGCTCAAATTCAAGCTCGATACGTGCGAAATAGTAGAGAAACGAGGGCGGGGACAAACCCGGGCGACACGCGTGGTGGCGGGAGGGAAAAATCTGCAGCGGGCGGTTGCTCCTGGGGATGGATAGGGGAGGCCTCCACCGCCCCGATGTGTAGGGGAGAGGAGGGGCTGGGTCGGGGACGCGGAAGGAGGGGGCGATGTGCAGGGTGCCACCGGGGATGTTTTCAGGTACGTGGACTTGATCTTTTGCAGGGGTATCTCCTGTTTTAGAAAAAATAGCCTTTTGTATAAAAAGTGAAAACACATTAATTGCCACCTATTGGCAAACATAATTCTGGTCACAATGAAATTGCAACACATATATTACAACGCGCATATATCTGTTGTTGTATGCATGGTGGAGAACACATACCAACGGCAATGCATGGTATCGGTTGCTGCATGCATAGCGGAGAACGGATATGGCTAGCAACGCATATATACGTATCTATACAAAAAAATGCAACACATAATTTGATCGTTGCAGAGTATGTATTGGTATAGAGGGGTTTTCCTTGTAGTGCAAGTCCTCATTGAAGAGGCTCTCCTTCACTGGTTTACCGTCCCCTTAACACCTGAACTTGACCCTCTCATCGAGAACATAGACGACCTGATCGAGGCACTCAAATTGCGTCTTCGTCCATATGATGAACAGTCCCTCATCCTTCATTCGCTTCAACTGCAATGGATCCTCACAGAGACAAGCACTTCGACACAACGATGACTCACCTACGCAACACCGACAGAACGTGCTACCTTGCACACACTTGACTCCTTGACTCATACTCTCTCGGATGACGATCTTGACAAGATTCTCCAGCATCTACTATTAGGAAAACTTTCATCAGGGCGCATCCATTTTGGCCTTCTGTGGCACATATCAGATGCGCCATTTTTACGTCGCCACTAATGAAAACTTCTGTGGCGCATTTGTAAATGCGTCATAGAAGTCATGATACTTCTATGGCGCATTCTGCCAGATGCGCCACAGGACAGTGTTCGGTGGCGCATTCTAAAAAATGCGCCACTGAAGTGCTATGCGCCACAGAACATCAAAACAGATGCACCACTGGTGTGTATATCAGGTATTAACAAAAAGCACTACTGGTCCATAATCGGTGTGGTTGTACAAGTGTTATACAATATTATACAGGTATTATACACATAGCAGTAGAAACAGTATATTTCACTTAGTATATGAAAACAAACACGAATATAGTGCCATCACACTACTTAGATCCCGATCGAGGTAGACAAGTGGTCATCACATTACAATACAAGTCAAAGATGGTGAATATTTATACAAGTGTTTGGTACAAAGTTCACCATCTCATCACATTACAAATGAAGTGGTCATCACCTACACTAGAATCAAACAAAATACAGTTGTGATGACGGTGAGAAAGAGCAAGAGCACTAGCAATATCTTCATCCGGTTCTCCTTCCACAGGTGGTTCCTTCACTTGGCTACCGCCTCCTCTCGAGTCGCGTATCCTTTGTAGTTGTTGCCGCTAAACTTGTTCATCTGTTTCTGACAGTCCTCCCACTCATCGTAGACTCCTGGAACCCAACCCTTGTACACCACGTACCACTTCGTCATCTCTATAGATAAGGCATATTAGTAAATCATGCAACATAAAGAATTAAATTGGTTCACATGCATATATGTTCACATAAACTAAAGCAAAAGATCAGTAAACATAAAAGATAGCACATCGATCATAATCATAGAACTTCGACGACAACAACCACAATAGTGAAGTTTACAACATATGATGGACTCAATCCTTTTGCGTAGATTGTCTACTAGAAACACATATTCTGAGTAGCAGCACGCACCATTCTGTGGCGCATATCCACTTATGCGCCACAGAAGCTTGGTCTTGGGTGGCCAGACTGTGGGGCCCACATTACTGTTATGTGGCGCATATGTTGACGTGCGCCACAGAAGATTGGTCAGAGCACGGTCAAACCCCTCCTGTTGTTGGTCCCACCTGATTATTCTGTGGCGCATATCGCCATATGCGCCACAGATGTTTCATAGACCAAGGCCTGGTGTGGGTCCCACCTTTCTTCGGTGGCGCATTGCCAATTGGAATGCCCCACATAAGATTTAGGGTTCTGTGGTGCATTGTGCCAGATACGCCACTGGAAATCTTTTGTGGCGCATAGTCAGAACCATGCGCCACAGAGTGTCTGTCTATCTATAGCTAGTTTCCTAGTAGTGATCGCACCCCAGTACCACCGCACTCATCAACAATCATCCCCATCCACCACCTTGCCAACAATGCCTCGTCCGCCTTCTTCCTTGTCGCTCCTCTGAGCGACGATTGCTTGCCACCTCACCGACGATAGCATGCTCGTCCACCTAGTTGCCCGCCCCGAGGCGCTAGTAGGATCGCCTCCTCGGGGCAGACCTCGCCCTGATACCAATTGTTTGAATTGCCCCCAGATCGACTGTACCAAACTAGACGAATAAGCACGTTCGAAAAATCTGATGGCCAAGGGCTCGTGTCGTAACCGTTCTTTTTCTTTATTTTCTTCTCAACTCACCACGAGTTACAGAACTCACGCACCACCTCGTGTATATATACACGACCAGACCAGCCAGACGTGCTAAACCTACTCTGACACAAACTCTAAACTAAACAGGACTCAAACCTGAAACTAACTAGTACTAACCTACATTGCTAATTCCAATACGAACCGGACACATATGGCATGCAAGCTAAACACCAAACGAACTAGGACTACTTATCAAGATTAATGCTAACAAACTTGATATTTTTGTTGAAAATTTCCGTGATGATTCAAGTTTCTTGGGACTTTAAGGGGATTGATTGGTGATTTGTGCCGGAAGCTTATTCAAACAAAGCATACTTCCTTCCCACCGGTGTTTCTTTTATTGAAGCTAATATTGGTTTTGCCGGTAGCTATTGTCACCGTGGAGCGAGCATTTTTTGCAATGAAATACATTAAGTATGATTTGAATAGGAGATGCTTTTTTATATGTCTGTATGATTACCTATGCTAAAGCTGATGTATTTCAGATGATTAGTACAGACTTGTATAACTGCCAAGGTATGCATGACCATGGTGGTGTGCTGTGCTGCCATGAATATAAGTGGGTTTTGTCGTCGGAAATGCAATGCCACACATATATTGGTCCCCTGGTACCATCATTACGATCGATTTGTTAGAGATCCGTGCAAACTATTTTATAGAAAAACACTTCCATCTTAGCCTAGATTCATACGAGATTTATTAGAGATCTGAAACTTCTTTGAATCTTGCAGATACATACACGATCCAATATTATTATAGAATAAACAAGAAAAACAACCAAATTAACAGAAAAAATTAACAAATTTTTATGATACATACAAATTTCAGCAAACCTAGTCAAGAAACATACAAGTTTCACTGTCAGTGGAGTTCGGGTTGTTTTCAAATTTTTAGGGAGACTTAAGTGTAAATATGTGACGGTTGTTGACTTCGTGAACTCTGCACGAATCTCCAACAATCGTAGGGCATATGTGATGCCGGAAGACCAACCTACTAGCGGCTCTCGTTTTGTCGTCCATCAGCTTTGAGCTTTGACATCACTAGCTGTAATTCCTGGTCCGCCGCATGCATGTTGAATAGGTCACTTGATCAGCACTGATAAAATGACAGGTGGTACCTGCCCGAAGAACCTTGCCCCAAGCACTGATCAACACACAACTGATGATAATGTTGTGTGCCTGGCAAACGCCGTGCTACCGGATCTGAAACCGGAAGCATTTATTGTCAGTTTGAGGAGCCTGGACTCTGAACCAGGAACGCTAGCTGGAGCGTGGCCGCCGTCAGCCTCCTGCAAGTAAGGAGGCCCTTCAGGACATGGAATCCTTTCGAGGGCATTGCAGACCCATAGTCACAGAGCTCTACGATGCATACAGCAGCTGTGGTGCTGCTGGCCTGGCCATAGATGGATACATGCATACAGCTGTGGTTCTTATTCGGAAAGGCATTATACGTGCCTGCCGCCGAGCGCGGGGTTCGAATATTAAGCAGCAAAACAAAAACGATCATGTTCATGGCTGTGGATTACAAGGAAACATCAACACTACCGCACAACAAACTCGTGAAGATTTGGTCCATTTTTAACTAATAATCATCTGACCAAGAGACCTGTCCTACTACGCCTCATGTCAAGCTACACGCCTCGCCGGCCGGACTCGGACTTGGTGAGGCTCCGGAGCCTCCCCAAGATCCTCACCTTGCCCTCCCACCCGGCGAACCCCTTCCTCCCTTTCTTCCTCGGCGACTCGTCGGAGAGCTCCGCGGCCGAGTCCTCCCACTGGAGCTCGTCGGCAGCGCTTACCCTTGCCTTCAGCTCTGATGCCAGCTCCGTCACCGCCGTCTCCGGCTCGTCTCTGTTCCTCAGCAGCACCTCTCCCACCTCGGCCGGCGTCATCTCCGCGCCGTCCCGTATGCAGCCCTCCGCCGCGTCCAGCATCATCTCGTCCTGGTCGCTGACGGCGCCGACGTACCGCTCCACCAGCTCCCGCATGGCGTGCGCGCCGCAGGGTCCCAGGCGCACGTGCACGTCCATCCTCCCCGGCCGCAGCAGCGCCGGGTCGATGCCGTCCACGTGGTTCGTCGTGAACACGATCACGCGCTCCTCCCCGCAGCACGACCACAGGCCGTCCGTGAAGTTGAGCAGCCCGGAGAGCGTCACCTTCCCACGGCGGCCGTCGGCGCCACCGATGACGTCGTCGTCGTCCGAGTCGGACGAGTCGTCGGCGGCGCGGCGTCTCTTGTTGTGCCGTCTCATATTATTGGAGGAGAGGCCGCGGTCGCCGGTGAGGTGGAGCGAGCAGTCGATGTCCTCGATGACGATGAGCGAGCGGTTGGTGGTCTGGATGAGGAGCGCGCGGAGGTCGGCGTTGGTGGTGACGCGGGTGAGCTCGAGGTCGAACACGTCGTACCGGAGGTGGTTCGCCATGGCGGCGATGAGCGAGGACTTTCCGGATCCCGGCGGGCCGTGGAGGAGGTACCCGCGCTTCCACGGCCGTCCGGTGCGACGGTAGAACTCCCTGCCCTCGGCGAACGACGTGAGGTCCGCGAGGAGGCGCGCCTTGAGGTCCGGGTCCAGCGCGAGCGTGTCGAACGTGGACGGGTGGCAGAAGGGCACCGACGACCACGACGCCGAGCCGCGCGGGGACGCGGCGTTGGTGTGCAGCCTCCGCGCCCGCGACGAGCGCTCGAGGTTGTCCGCCGCGGCCGCGAGGTGCGCCAGGTACGCCGGGAGTACCGCGGCGGCGTGCCTCTTGGGGAGGCGCAGCGAGAAGGAGCGCCGCTCCTCGAGCGAGTCCTGGAGCGTGTCGGCGTGGTGCGTCCAGACGGCGCGGTGGCCGTTGAAGGCGTCGGGCACGGAGTGGTTCGGAGAGAGCGACACGGACGGTTGCGCGGCGGCAGACGCGCCGACGCTGCTGCCGGTGACGGAGCGCGGCAGAGAGAGCGTGAGGCGGGGAGGCGAGGGGGAGGAGAGGAGCAAGGAGCGGTGAAGGTAGAGCTGGACGTGGCGGTAGAGCGCGTTGGGCTCGACGGCGGCGGAGCCGAGGAACTCGGGGACGTCGAAGTAGGAGTAGGGGGTGAGCGAGTCCTGGAGCGACTGCCAGAGCGAGTGGAGGAGGGAGAGGAGCTGCGTGGGGAGGACGTTCTGCAGGATGGTGAGGAGGCCGAGGAGCGACCACATCTGCGACAAGAACTCCATTGCTCTGGAGATGGAGCTTTCAGCTCAGCTTTGCTCCTGCTCTGTTGCTTACTGCGACCTTGGGTTTTGGGTTAACAGTGTAGTGGAGCCTGGGGTTTGGCTTCTCTTCAGTTTGTATGAAGGCAGGTGAGGGGAGAGTGAGTCAGATATAAAGAGAGGATCAGACTGACTCAACACGGAGAGGAGGCGGAAAAGATCAAAAGAAGGTGTGCACTGTTACAAAAACTGTTTTTTTAAGCCTGAATGACAGCACGTATGCATGCACCAAAAGCTCAAAGCTGTTGGTGTATCAAGTTCAAAGTATAATTTTGAAGGTACAGATTGCAAAGATTTCAAAGAGCCTGGTTTAGGAATCCGTAGCTTGGTTTCTGAACTTCTGAAGAGAGGAATGTTGTGGCAGAAGATGTTGCTACCGCCAGATCTGAGCCTGCAGAGAAGAAATCAAGTTCAACTGCAGATAGTGTGGAGTATATATCACTGCTTGAATTCAGTTAAAACGATGCTTCTGGAATCAAGTACGGTCCATCATTCTGAAGCTGATGACTGTGGTAATTTTGAGATTAGGTCCCAGCTTAATGAGCTCATAAACCTGTGCATGGATGATCAGGTGGACAGTCATCGGAACAGTCACTAAGGAATCTCCTGTTGAAGAGAACAAAATGGATCCAGGGAGATCCGACTGAGTTTATGAAGTGCAGTGCCCATTATGGACAATTAATCACAGTAATCAGATCCAGAAGCTACGGAACAGTAAATAGGGCTTTAGTACCAATCCATGGACAATTTATCACGGTAATCATCTTATCAGAGTTTTTCCCCCTTGAGGAACTAGCTTCTGACATGTTGAACAAAAGAAAATTCCATTTTTCTTAACCATGTAGACAGCTGACAGCAGTGCATTTGGTTTTGCCAAGAGGAATGTGGACTCCATCTCTCTAGAACCGTGTTCTTTCTTTTGGACAATATTTTAGGTCAAAACTACAGTACTACACTCCTCTTTAGCGTAAAGCCTAAATGGTTATTGAAATACTTTTTTGATATTTCCTTCATGGCAAACAGGTGAATATAATTCTCTCTCTGTTCAGGAATAAAGAGCATGCGTGTCAAACTACTACAGTTGGTACAGTTGGTTCGCAATGGAGAATATATACTTCTTACGTCCCAAAAAATAAGTGACATGAATTTATCTAGATTTGTATATAAATCTAGAAAAACCTAACTCATTTATTTTATATTGGGACGAATGGAGTATATTTTTCTACTAGCTTCTTTTCTGAATCCTATCTTCGTTTTTCAAATCGCTAATTCACGTCATTTTCTGTCCCTCCAATGTTCAAGCCAGTTCGATCAGAAAGCATGTGCACAGAACTTCTTTTTTTTTTGACAATCAAAGGAGATGAATTATTTGGCGGATGTTGCCGATTGGCCATGGCCACTAAAGTGTGGCTATTTGCCTCTCAAAACCTCTAAGTAAGGAAATTGTGTAGTAGCAATGGCACAATCTGATCACTTTGATATAACAGCAACCGCTCCATGCTCATAAGGGTAGTTTGGTGGAGTGGGTTACCGTTGGTTGTGTTCGTGCGGTTGGCGTCCTTTTGTAGCCTCTGATGTGTTGTCGACAGGACTGGGCGTGGCCATGAGTGTTGTGTTAGTGTTCGGGTGGGTGTGGCCCTGTGTGTTTGTATCGGTTTTCGTCCGGTTTTTCTCTAATTATTGGCACTTTCTTCTTAATTAATGGATAACTCAATTTGCCTTCATTTCAAAAAAATAAGGGTAGTTGTACTGATGAAATAGTATTGGTAGCACCAATAATCTCTCTTTAGACCACCGAAAACACTAGACTTAAGTAGGAATCCCTAGGGAAGAGCCTTACGGATTTTGTACACCTTTAGTAATTGGTTAAAACCCTCCCACCACCTGTTAATTTAGGTCTGCAATACGAAAAAATGTAAGTATCAACTCGTATATAACATCAAATTGCTATATTATGAAACGGAAATTCAAGTCGGATATAGTGATACTAATTTAGTGTTATAAACTTTGCTATCCTTTCATATAAAATTGTTCAACTTTTTTATTTGACTTGGGACAATATGCAAATCTTGCAAACGAGGGATCAGGGCGGAGTGGAGCAATGGAGGAGGTACACAAATGATTCCTAGATCCATGGTTTATTTTTCCTCACTTATATGTGAGATTAGAGCTTTGCGTGCGAGCTTGGGTGTTCAATGGTAGGATACATCTCAAATCCCCCTAACCATTGGATAAGAAGGGGATACAAATTAGGGGACCCCCGAAATCTTTTCTCGCTAGCCAGATATCTACCCAAGCTGAACGTCTGGATATTTCATGAATTACACTTGGCTAGGTCAGTACCATTCAGACTTAGAGCTAGACTCACCTGATAAGACACTAGGACAACTACCATGGAAAATGTCATCTCTCTCACATGAACTCTCTCTTTGATGACCGTGTGCTTGTTTCTAAGCTATTAACAAGCTCTAGGTCAAGGAAGTTTGACACATTTGTGATCCTGAATTTATGGATGCTTTGGAATAAATGGAACACATGATTATTTAGAAATGAGAGAACTCAATGCAGCCAAATCAAGGAGTCTGAGTAGTGGGATCTAGCAACTTCCTGAGGGAGTTCACACATGACACGAGAGTATGCCTAGCCTAGGTCTGGGTGTAGTGAGTTTCTTCCGATCCTTCTGTTCGTAGAAGGGCTTTAGAATCTTGTAAAATATTGCACTCTTCTATAAAAAAAATATGGTAATAACTTTGGCGTACTTAGAAAAAAAGCTATAGGTCTTCACACACAGAACTACCAAAGATAAACCAAAATAGAGTATCCAACAATTCAAAGGCTTGAGTATTTTACACACGGCATGATTTAGTTACTCCCTTTATAGTATGAATATTAAACCCATTCTTCCACCAAGCAACTTGAAACCGGGAAAACTTGGAGAACATAACTTTCTGTTTGATGCAAGCTAGAATCCTTCTCACGGTGATGGCGCTGCGTCAACGTGGAACGCTTCGTCAGGAAACCTCAAGAGCAAGGTATGATGCAGCACAGCAGCAAGTCTTTCCTCAGTAAGAAACCGAGGTTATCGAACCAGTAGGAGGAAGGTAACATCTCAAAGGTGTTGCAAGCAACGTGGAAACCTGCACAACACAAACTCAAGACTTTGCCCCAACTAACAGTGAGGTTGTGAATTTCACCGGTTGCTGTAACAAAGGATTAACTGTATGATATGGAAGGTGATGATGGTTTGCAGCAAGTAACAGTAACAGCGGAAGATGTATCAATGGTAAAGATTGGACCGGGGTCCATAGTTCACTAGAGGTGTTCTCCTTAGATAAACAAACATGGCATGCTGGGTAAACAAATTACAGCAGAGCAATTGACAGGACTGAGCAAGGCATAACAATGCAATACTAGACATCATGATCCTATGAGATTCGATTGGGCAATACAACAAGATACATAGACCGCCATCCAACTGCATCTATGACTAGAAGTCCACCTTTGGGTTATCATCCGAACCCCCTCCAGTATTAAGTTGCAAGCAACAAACAACTGCTTTAAGCAAAGTGTGTAAGGTAAACAATCCACTTGTTCCAGGAACAAGAGACCATTGTTTTCTCCCTAGTGGCAACAACACATCTACAACCTTAGAGATTTCTGTCACTTCCCTTGATTAAATAGAGGCATGAACCCACTATTGAGCATAAATACCCCCTCTTGGAGTCACTAGCAACTACTTGGCCAAGATAGCTACTAACAACGGAGAGCATGCAAGATCACAAACAACACAGACATGATAGAATCAATAAGACAAAACCATTAATCAATCAGACATAGTAATCTCAATATCCATCGAATCCATGCAAACACAACATGCATGATTACAAATAGATGAGATCTTGATCACGAACGGAGCTCACAAGATCTAGACATGAAAGCACAAATGAGAAGATACAACCATCTAGCTACTACATGGACCCGTAGTCCAAGGTGGAACTACTCACGCTTCATACCGGAGGCTGGCATGATGAAGAAGAAGGCCTTCAGGATGATCTCCCCTCCGGCAGGGTGCCGGGAAGAGCTTCAGATCCCCCCGATCTAGGAATGATGGTGGCGGCGGCCCACACCCTGCCCAGGCGCGGCCCAGGGTGGGCCCGCGCCTGGGGGTGCAACCACCCTGTGGTGCCCCTCCGTCTCTCCTCTGGATTCCGTGTTCTCCTCGGTGAAATATCGACTTCGGCTTTTGTCCCGTACAATTCCGAAAATATTTCCTTACTAGCTTTTCTGGAACCAAAAACAACAGAAAACAGGCAACTGGCACTGTGGTAAAACATATAAAAAACACCTCAAAGTGTGGACAAAGCAAAGCAAAGTAGATACTAAACAAGCATGGAACATAAAAAATTATTGATACGTTTCCGACGTATCACACGGACATTTTAATTGCACCAATGAACTACATCTTAATCATTTTTTGATCTTCACATGGACTTCGTCTTGACCATATTAATTCCTACATTGAAATGAATCTTGGTGTGTCAAAGTTCCACTCACTTGTTTATTCTCATTCATAATATATTTATCTCTTGGAACCAATGAACTTGATGCATATCTTATTTTGATGGCATTCATCCAAAATTTATCTAATATTTTTCATGTATCACATGTGGAGTATTTCTTCGTATATAGCTTAATAGAAACGGTTAGTCCATAGGATTTTACATTCATTACTCAATCTCAATTCATATCGTTATCTTGCTGGGATTCATCCTTGAATCATCCACTATTCTTCATTCATTACATATGGAATATTCCTTTCTATACAACTCAATGAAGCCATAAGTCCATAATTATTTTCATTAATAGAGCCAATAAACCTACCTTATTGAAAAAAGAAATTTCCATTAATTAATAAACAAAACAACACTTGGGACATGGATACACGCACTTTCATCAGCTATAGCGATAAACATTCAAGAAAATTAAAGCTTGTGACCAGGCCCCATAATCGAACTTCCATGTAATATCATCATCATGACCAAAGCTCCTCTAGAACAACTTCGACTCTACGACGAGGCATGGGAAGCCTCTCGGACATGCTAGAAAGAACCAACAACCAAAACCTTATAGTGACCTAGCTCCCCTCTCCACTGTCATTGTTTCCAAATAGAACGCCATGCCACCAAATCGAGGGCCATTGCCCTAGTATCCTCGTGGCGAGCAACCTAAGGTATCATCAACCGAGCCAACCCCAAAATTATGCCGCCAATAAGGTCCATGCTACAATGTGCGTGCCATCGTTTTCAAACACTAGAACTAGGGTTACCCATGGGCTCGGAAGGGTAGGAAAGGCAACATGACAACGAGACCTCTAGGAAGCTTAGCGAGACCCATCGATGTTGTTGTCCTCATCTCTAGTTGCGGCGGAGCAATGTTTTCACCCTGAATGGCAAAACATCCACCCCATTGCATTGGTTGACAACACCCACAACTATCCTTGCCAACACCTAGCAACACCACTAGAACCACAAATAGCAGGCTTAGGCTAGCCGCATCATGGGGAGTCGACGACCATTCAAAACCCGTCCATGTGCATGACACCTGCAACAAGCCTACATAACACCACCGACACGGTCCTATGGACTTGCAAGACCGTAAGGGACTCCGCCCAACGGCGAGGAACACACACATCGTAGAGATCCGACGCCGAGTGTCGCCAGGCAATAGTATGTCATGCCTCCACCTTCGGACATCGTGTTGCCCGTGCAGCCACATAGGCCACCGCTGCCGCACGATTTTAGGGCCGCTACTAGACGCTCGTGCACCGCCAAAGTGCTAAGTGCGTACGACGTCTAGAGGCGCCACGTCCATCGTCCGGACACCCTCGCCGGGCGGGAGGAGGGGGTCATACCGCCACCCGGGCTTTCACTGGTGGCGTAACCCAACAACGACAAGGGGGGGGAGGGGGGGGGGAGAAAGGAGTAGTTTGGGGGGAGGAGGAGGCAGCAATAGGGTTTGCGCAAGCTGCCCATGGGAGCAAGTAGCAACACAGACACACTGATGCCACTCGAATAACTTGATTTAGTTGTAAAGTTGATGAGAAGAATACAGGCATTACGTAGTTTTGAAAAGAATTTACGTGACTACTTAATTACTCCCATGCATGTATCTTACCCTGGCCCCTTAGGCAAACAATACGCAGTTCAGTGGTCTCCAGCCTAGTGGAAAACATAGTGCTTTTATCAACAAGAATACCAAAGAATGGAAGGATATATTTGGGCCGTGGCTCGTGAGAAAGGACCAGGCAAAAGAGCTTTAGAAAGGGTGAGAGCATCAGAGGGAGAGCCGAGGCCGGGTAAGGCGCAGCTCCCTCTTTTCTACACGTTCTTTTGTTCCTTTGTCATCTTTAGAGAGAAGGGTGGTGGTGGTGGTGGGTGTCTCGGGAACCGGACCAGCAGCCAGCCGTGCTGCTCAGGAAAAAAGGAGGCCGGCCGGGACGAGCTGCCCTCCGCATAGAACGTTCTCTTCCAGCGCTGACACCACACCACTGATTGTTCCTGGTCTCAGTAATCCAGTGTCACTGGTAGTAGTGTGGTACTGTCTACTCTGCTGTGTCTGCTAAACATGGCGAGGCAAAAAGATTAAGTAGGAGGACTTGCTACTGTAATAAACGCACGATTTATTTCTGCCAAACTTATCATCACTGAATGAGGCAAATGCAGTTCAGTATGCATACAATGTTATCATGTACACTACACTTGAGTAGCATAGAACTGCGGAGAACTGGAGATGGCCTGCAACCGCAATCACTTTCTGCGTGTGGATGTCACATGCATGGGAATCAATCTCACACGAAGCATGCATCCGTTCCAAGAGAGAGAGAGAAAAAAACTTACACGAGGAAGCATCATCGGATTCTACCGTCCAAACAAAAGACAAAAGGTCTATTAGGAGCTCATGCATCTTTCGCCAAAGCAGCCATGGCAGATTAGTTTAGGTTTTCACCAAAGGCTGGGATTAAAGGCCCTAACTGTCTTTTGTAGTTTTTTTTTAGATAACTGTCTTTTGTAGCTGAGCTGCTGAGGTGAGCTGACGGAGTGGTCGGGGCCCGGCGTCTTTTGTCTCGGAGGGAATAATATGGGAATAGATGCCAAAACGAAAACCCATCATTGCGGGACGGGCCTTTCCCGCGCATGGAACTGCGTGCGGCCTACCTTTCTCTCTCTTTCGCAACATGGGCCGGAAATCGATCCTTGCATTTTATGCCATGTCAATGAACATAACTTTTACCCCTCTCTCTCAAAAAAAAATCTGCAGGATCTACTCGTAATCTTTTATGTGTTATTTTATTTTTGACGGTGATGTTTATCATAAATCCACACATCCTATTAGAAAATAAGTCAAGGTATACTCCTTCTGTCTATAAACAAGCGCACTTCTAGCTTTGGTTATAAGTCAAAATTTCAAAAACTTGATCAAATTTATAAAAAATATATATCAACATATATGGCATCAAATTGTTATATCATCAAAATAAATTTTAAAAGGATATGGTAATACTAATTTAATGCCGTAAATTTTGCTATTTTCCATAAAGTTGGCTATTTTTCTAAAATAACTTAGAATAAAAGATAGAAGTACACTTTATATATACGGAGGGAGGGAGTACCTAGGAGTGCGAGATAATCTGAAAAGCATCGATCTTGGTAACTACTCCCTCCTTTCTTTTTAGTACCCCTTCGATCTATAATAAGTGTCGGAGTTTTATGTAATTTTAGTCTAAATTTTTACTTGTTATGGATCGGAGAGAGTAGTTGAATTTAAACTGTCAAGGAATATAATGCAGAATATATAGTTATTGAATCTCAGATAAATCTTGGAGGCTTTCTCTAATAGCGATAGGTTCCAGTCGTGTAGCTAGAATACAAGACGTAGGCCACCTTTGTTTTGTCTCTCTGCCCTTTTTGCCATCTTTCTTTGGGAAAACACACGGTACTTTACTTGAAAGAATCAAAGGAATTTTCCTGCGTGCATTCGGTTCGGCATCTACGTGCGTCTAGTATTCTCTACACACATGCATGGCCGAGGATCCGGTTTTGAGTACCCCCAAAAAACATTACTTTTCTGAGCGTGCAGAGTGCAAACTTTCTTCTTTACCCAGCTAGGGAGCTTTCGAATTGCATCGTCTCTTTCGTGGAAGCTTTTCCTTTCCTTTATTTGAGGCGAATTATGGCTACTTTAGCCGAATATGTTTTACCACGATGGGTTCAAAGTAATTTTTTTTTTGCACTCCTGTTCAAGCAACAAGCACCGACTACTTTGCTCTCACTATCTCAAAGTTACATTAGTTTTTTTTAGACGGAACTCAAAGTTACATTAGTTAATCGGTTTCGCTGAGGAAAACGATAGCGGGCCTAGACAACCCATTCGGTAAGAGGAAGGCCCATGGAGAGGGAAACGGGTTTCGAAATGTAATCTTTAAGGCCCACCCATAAAAGCCTCTACATATTTTTTTTTGTCCAAGATACTTATACATGTCTTTACAAACGCAAAGCACATCCTAGTTAGCGACATAAAAAGTTTTAATTGGAAGTACATAGTGAGCACCAGTCGTGTAAATGTATTATCAGAAGTCCACATGTGAACATATACTCTGCCAATCACACTTAAGTTAGAACTTAATGTAACATGTAATACTCCCTCTGTTTCAAATTACTCCGCGCGCACGCTTACCTAGGTGGCCTAGTATTCTCTTGTTTTTCATCAAAAAAATCTTAGAATTTTTGGTATACGTAGTACATATTTCATACTATCTATTTCAAAAATTCGAGGATTTTTTTGAATGAAAAATGAGGGAGTACTAGTTCACCTACATAAGCGCGCCGGCGGAGTAATTTGAAACAGAGGGAGTATATAGCCTATCATACGTTTCCATTGTCATTTACATTCATATGTTTTATAGATTAAAAATAATAATTATTAACCCAATTTACAAATAATCTCGATATAGGGGATCTATTTTTTTGTACCGTTTTTTAGAGAAAACAACATATTTTAATGTAGTTGAGTTATTTAATATTCGTATTTTCTTGTAATTGTGTGTGTATATATTTTTTAAAGTGACGGGAGCAATATATTTGACATGATCAACATTTTAATGACATGGAAGGAAATGTTTCCTAGATGTTGAACCATTTTATTAAAAAAATCTCTAGATAATTTAATTTTATATACATGAATGTTTTTCTGCACACATAATATTTTTCAAAAAAGAACCATTTACATGCGGAAATATTTGTCCTATTGAAACAATTTTAAAATTTGCATGAGCATTTTATTTACATAGATGGACATTTTATTTGATGCATATAACTATTTCTCAAAGATGGTGTAACATAATTTAAATACTCTAGTTGTATGATACAAACATATAAATCGTATTATAAAATTTAAACACTTTTGTTAAGTAAAAGTGACTTTATATTAGTATTTCCTAATTAAAATCCATAACGAGAAAATGTATTTTTCTTTTTTTTTCATGGGCCATTTCTTGGTCTTGACCATGTTCTCACATGTATGGAGAGTCTCTCTCTTTGTGCTAAAGGTGAGGGTTACACACTTGAGAAGCAGTACCGAAGGTGCAAAATACATGATTTTTTTGTAAAACATATAATAATAGTTTACCGCATATACATAATGTACATTCTTTGTGCCACAAAATTTTAAAATCATAATCTGGAACATTTCATGAGAAACAAAATCATGTAACTTTTACTTCTCATAGTATTCATGGGTTCAATTCACATCCCAACATGAAATAAGTACTATTCATAACATGACATGTTTTTCTCCGATTCTCTAGTTGTGGGTACAATTTAAGATTGAAATTTTGTGGTGTGGTATATATATGTTTTATGAATGTGCTTAATTATTTTAGGATATTTATACAGATTTACGTGTACATTTTAGCTCGGATGCACCTATTGTGCCAAAAGGATAGGTGTATGATACATACTCTTATACACTCTTATCACTAGGCCCTACACCATGGAACTTGTCATCACAACATGACTACTATTTTCTCTGGTAAATAAAAGGAAAACTTGTGCAAGAGTTTCCATCATTTTGTGAGTGGAAGATGATGCAGTAGTGGTCCTTCCTACTGCTTTTTGTAAAAAAAGTGTTTCCATTATGCATTTTTTTTACAAATAAAAAGATTTATATTATAGGTCTAATGTTTGAGAATATATATCGACTAGATCAACTCTTTTTTCTCCTCTATGATTCTAAGCCAATCACTCTATGAATAATATAGTCAGTTGCTCGTTATTGTACGGAACAAGTGGCAATCCTCAGCCAACCCAGTAATAATCCCAAGCAGATTGAAATAATGCTCGGGCATAGAATCGAGGCATTTTTCTTAGATGAGTCTTAGGGAAAACCTTGGCCTCTGAGCCACACCACTACATTGAAGGCGTTGATGTAGGAATTAGGCTGGTCATAGTTGGGAGTAACTTAGGGTAGTAACATGGGTATGTTACTAGTCTAAGTTACAATCTCCATAGTGGAAAATAACATATGTGTGGTGTAATGCAAAGGCTTATTTATTGTAATATAGACTCATTTTGTTTTGAAATATGTGATGTTATGGTAACATAGCTAGTTACCACAAGCCTCTCTCTCATCATTTAATTGAATGTCATGTCATCTAAATGCTTAGTTGGCAATACATGTAGGACTATGTTACTACTCAAGTTACTCCCACTATGACTAGCCTAAGTCATCTATGCTTTTGTTTTCTCTTTTTGGTATCACCGTGATGCTACCTTTGAATTTAATAAAACACCCTTTGTGAAAGAAAATGAACTTATGCACGCTAAATTCGATGTGATTAAAAGTATATTAATAAATACTGGATTATAATTGCTATGTTACATCACACAAACCAAATATTAAGCATAAACATGCTAATTTCTTACCCTTATTTCTGTCAATTGCTAAAGCATGCCCGCTGCTTACCGAAGAGGCGGAGATTCTGCCCTAAATCACTAATACCCCCTTGGTTTCAATTTACTTGAAGGTTTAAATTTATCTAAAATTAAAACATGTCTAAGTATTCCAAATTTCATAGAGAATATAACAACATCTCGAACGTCAAATCTACATAGTATGGAAATATATTTTATGAGAGATCTAGTAAAACTAAATTGGTGTTGTAGATGTTTATACACTCTAGACAAAGTATCTGAATTGACTCGGATGGCGCTGGCGGCTGGCCCAAACAAAAGGAGACACGAGAACGAGACATGGATGCTTGATTAGCCTCTAAGCTAGCACGTCTCAGCTCTACAGAAGTTAGCAGCAACGGTTGTTGGCGCAGACAAGCAAAACAACCAAATATTTATCGGCAATATCTAACCTGTGGGAAAAACCAAAATGTTTATCGTCCTCTCGTGCTCCTCGCTTAAGTGATAATTCGATTCGATTCGTGCACATGATCATTGCTTAACGATTAATCACATGACTGCGCATTTTAAATTTTGTTTTCTGGTGCTCGCTATCGACGAGGGTTTATCCTTGACGGGAAATCGGGGCAGAGTGACACCGGTGGTTTGCTGGTCAATCGACGGGAATCTTCAGACAAAGCGTGGAGGAAAAGCAATTTTCGTGCTTATTATGAGCTTATCCATTGATTTTTCTCTTCAAAATGGGGAGCTCCCGCCTCAAATTTTAATTCCATAACATTGACTGAAGAAATAGGGTTTCATCGCAAAAAAAAGGTTATACGTCAAAATTCACTTATTCATTAATTGAGCAAAGTGTTCAACATCTCTAGCAGATACCTAAACGCTTGTACTGCAAAAGTAGTTTGAAGTTTACAGTAAACCACTTTTGCGATACGAAAATCATCGGCGCGGAACAAGTACCGTATCAAGAACTTCATATTCAAAAAATAAAGCTCGACGCCAGATCGATCTCAAGTTCACATATAGCGGATAGTTTGATCTTTTATAGATCAAAAAATTACATGACAAATCGATGCCGCGGCGCAAACACTAGCATGTTCCTACCCCTATCGACGGACCTACTCACCGGAGCTCGCTCCCGCGGCGCCACGCCTACTCGCTGAAGTCATCGTCGTAGGAGGAGGAGGAGTCGGGGTAGTTCATGGCGAAGAAGGCGAGGCGCGCCTGGTGCTCGCGCTGGGAGCAGCGCATCACACGTCGGAGCTGCCGCTGCTCGGTCTCCCGCTCTACGCGGCGGCGCTTGGCGCGTGGTCCCACACATCGGAGACAACTGTCCTGAACAAATTAAACTTCGCCTCGCGGACGTCGTCGTCCTCCATGACCGTGTCGTCGTCGTCAAAGTCGACGATGGCGTGCGCCACATGCGGAGGAGAGGGCGTGCGCGCGAGCGCGGTAGGCGGAGCTCGATCGGCGAGCGCTGGAGCTAGAGGCGAAGCATATACGGCGGGTGTGGCCACGCGAGAGCTGCCCGCCTCCGCGTCGTTGCGGTCGGGGCCGAACCACGCGAATCCGGCCCAAGCCGGCGAGGTGGCGCGGGTGCAGGAGACGTATCCGCGCGCATGAGCGGCCTCGGAGCGCCCGTCGAGCGGCCTCCTTCGTGGAGACTGTCCATGCGCGATCTCGGGAGCTCAAGCTCCCGCCGTGGCGCGGAGAGGCGCCGCCACGGCCGGCCAAATTGGCCGGCCATGGGTGCGGGATGGCATGATGCGGCTTTGGTTGGCGGCGATTTGAGCTGGGGCAGCGGAATCGACGGCGGCAGCGCGAGGTCGGGCGGGCTTCTGCGTGTGGGCAATGAGGAGGAAGAGGATGCGGTCGAGCCCTCCCGTCCCGAATATATGCGGTACAGACGGGCCCGTTTAGGTATCTAGAATGGCAATTCTTCTGTCCAGCCAATATGCGATATCTGTTAGAGATGCTAGCAAATCACAAAATGATAAGTGCGGTCAATCTGTTGCATAATTACAAAAAGATTACATCATGGGTCACACGGAGTCATGTATCTATCAACCATTTAAAGAAAAGAGCCAACAAGAAGTGATGTTGCATCAACATGCTGTCCTACCATCAAAACGCAGCTATACCGCGATGTCCAAAGTTTGTGTGTTGGTATGCATGTCAATTAATTTGAAACTGAATTTGTATGTCAACTCTCAGTGTCAAATGAAAAAAAAATGAAAACCAATACGTAAATGTAAAAGAACTGTGCCATTTGCACTTCACAAACCCTACTGTATATGAATATACGACGATGCATCTTAACCGTTTCCTGTTTCCTTTCCTACGGCATCACGGCTCCAATTACCTTTCTACCTCCATTGGCTTTGTGCCGCTGACCACGTGCCCGTAACTACGCTTCGCGGCCTCCAGGTCATCCTCGTCGTCATCGTCCTCGTGATCGTCCCCGATGCTGAACTGACCATCCATGTCGCCGTCCGCGCGTCTCCCCTTAACCAGCGGCAAGTACTGCGGCTCCTCGGGGTACATCCTGCTGACCTGGAGGTAGAACACGACGACGAACACCACGGTGGCGGTCAGGTACCAGCTGAACTGCAGGTTGACCAGCGACTTGGCGCGGTGGAGCGCCTCGTCGGTGCGGCACCGGACCACCTCGTGTCCTTCCTCGAAGTTAATGAAGCATCCCTTGGGGATCAGCCCCGGCGTCCAGAGCATGACGCCCATGACGACGAACCAGACGCCCTGGAACACGAGGCTGGCCGACCTGACCAGGCTCACGGAGAAGCTCCGTGGGCAGGGGATCCCCAGCAGCGTCGTGGCAAGCGTGACAGCGATGACGGCCTGCAGAAGCAGATGGAACTGCCCCTCCACGCCCATGTGGTCCGCGGAGTGGAGGTGGAAGATGAGCAGCTGCTGCGCGAACGCGGCCGCGGCGACCAGCTGCGACACGGCGTCCCGCATGGGCGCCCGGACCCTGTCAAGGTGGATGGAGACCGCGGCGAAGGCCAGCAGCGCGAGCGAGATGGACGCGTGCTCGAAGTTGTGGAGGTGGTCGGAGGGGATGGTGCCGTCTTCGTCGAACGGCTGGTGCCTCGCGGGACCGACGACGAGCTCCATCAGGATGGACGCCGCCGAGCCGACGATAACGAGGATGAGCTCGAGGTGGCGGACGCCTCGCACGGGGAACCAGACCGGCGCCGCGTAGGAGCCGGGCCGCAGCGCGAAGAGCCGGACGTGGTTGAACAGCTGCCATAGCCCGATCAGCAGGAATCCGGCGCCCGGCGCGACGTGGCCGACGAGCGTGCCCATGGCTGGCGCTACTACTGTGGCCGCGTGGAGGAGGGAAATGGTGGTGGAGTCGTGCGGGGGAAATTGAGGTGGAGACGATCAGGGGTTTGAAGTTTGATGAATACGGTTGATGATGATCAAAGGGGTTTAAGAAGATTGGATGGTCATCGGCTCTCCGGAGAGTTCCAGTGATTTGGAAGGTTTGAAAAGTTTCCTTGTTTATACTTAAAATTGGATTTGGACGACGAGGTTGTTGCGATTAGCACTTCAGCAGTGACGTGTTGAAAGGTCTGGGACAGCTTATATGTTTCATTTTGTTTTGCTTACCTGGCTGATTTAATTAGTCGTAGGCGTGATCTTATTTGTAAACGCAGTAAGATTTGAATACTGGGATTATCATGAGTTTCGGTCAACTGCGAATCATATCAACAAAATCGTATAAATATTCTCTGCAGGACGCATGCGCATACGAAAAGATGGATTATATGGTGTGATTTCCGGGTCGTTGCACTCTGTTTAATTTCACTATTCTTGTTTTGAACAAGATTTTCTATTATTTGAAGAAGATTAACTCGTGTTCATATGTCCCGATCGAGCTCTAATTATTTTTACTGTATTTGATAATCCAAGTAAGTTAAAACAGCCGATACCAGTGTTGTAAGGGCGTATGTCACTGCATATAGGCCCAGCAAGCAAGGAACCACATCCATCGCTCAAAACATGCACGAACGTACGGTACGACGTATCTGTCCACTGACCAGGGTTCTGCTTGAAATGAAGCGCGGCCGTCGCCGTTGAAGCCCTCGATCGAGGTCAAGGTCCAGGTCGTTCTTCCCCGCCGCCGGCCGGGACGCGACTCTGGTGTCAGTTTCCGACCTGCCCATGGGCGACGGAACTGCCTTGCGCTGGCACGTGCCCTGTACAAGGCTATGCTTTTAATTTGGTCGGGCCGTCGGTTTCGTGCGCCGGCAAAACGATGGAACGAATATGCGACACGGTTCTGGAGAGAGAAAAACGCCCGTTTGGTGTATGAACTTGCCACGATTAAGAGCATTGTCATGAACTTGTAAATTGCTAACTTGACCCACGCGGGTGTTTTGGTCACTCCGTAACAGTGAGCCATGCAGCGTGGGTGGAAAACCATGCGGAGCACGGCTAGAATGAAATCATGCCGCCGCTGCACCGTTGCATCGCACCGCCGTTTGAGGTCTCCCTGAGCGAGGCCAAAATGCCCAGGAGCTCTACCTCGTCAACATGCTTCTCCTTGCTGAATGTTGAAGTACGGGTCCAAGGGTCCCTGTTCCTCCATTTGCGTTGTGTCCTGGCACCTCCGTGCACCCCATATCCGCAACCTCGGGTGGTCACCGGCGCTGATTCCGCAGACAATCTGGCTTCGTTCTGCCGCCAGTCGATGCGGGACGACGCCATGCTTAGGATTCGCGCCACCTCGCGCCCCGACATCCCTTCCTCCATCGTAGATGTGGTGCGCCTAGGCGTGTACATGTGTATCCCCACTTGATATACTTCCGGAAGTTTGGCACTACGGCAATCTTCAGGGGTGTGAGCTGTGGGTGGTCGTCAAGGGTAGGAGCGATAGAGAGGAAGACGCCCTATGGTCCAGTGCTCATGGATACACGAAGGCAACCTATTTGATAAAATGCTTATACCATTTAGAAGAAATCGATAAGAAGAAACAAATTTCTAAGGACTAATTTGTAAAAAAAGCAGCTTACCACATCAGCAAACTAACGTCCACTATCACAGAGTGACCAAAACGCTAGTCTGGGGCAACTTCATGATCAATGCTCTCATTCCAGACAGGTTGATGTACGGAATTGACGCTTTTCTCCTCTAGAAACTAGAAAAGGTTATGAGAGAGAAATAGTACTGATTTATCGTACTATCGAGGCTATGCTTTTAATTTGGTCGGGTGATACGTCGGAAACGTATCTATAATTTTTTGATGTTCCATGTTTGTTTAGTATCTACTTTGCTTTGTTTTGTCTTTCTTTGAGGTGTTTTTATATCTTTTCTGAAACTAACCTATTAACAAGTTGCCACAGTGTCAGTTGCCTGTTTTTCTGTTTTTGGTTCCAGAAAGTCAGAAAATCAATATTCTCGAAATTGGACGGGACAAAAGCCAAAGTCAATAACATTCCGTGAGGGACACGAATCCAGAAGGAGAGACGGAGGGGAGCCACGGGGTGGCCGCACCCCCCCAGGCGCGACCAAGCCTGGCCCGTGCCTAGGCAGGGTGTGGGCCCCCCGGGCGCCTCCTGCCTCACCTCTTCGCCTATTAGAAGCCCCGATGCAGAAACCCTAAGTACCCGATCAATATTCCACGAAATCTTCTGTAGCCACCGCCACCGTCGTCACTAGATCGGGGGGATCAAAAGTTCTTTCCGGCACCCTGCCGGAGGGGAGATCATCCCGGAGGGCTTCTCTCCGGTATGATGCGTGAGTAGTTCCACCTTAGACTATGAGTCCATGTAGTAGCTATATGGTTGTATCTCCTCCTTGTGCTTTCATGTATAGATCTTGTGAGCTCCATTCATGATCAAGATCTAATCTATTTGTAATCAAGCATGTTGTGTTTGCGGGGATCCGATGGATATTGAGATTATTATGTCAGATTGGTTAATGGTTTTGTCTTTATGATTCTATCATGTATGTGTTGTTTGTGATCTTGCATGCTCTCCATTGTTAGTAGCTATATTGGTCAAGTAGCTGTTAGTGACTCCAAGAGGGGGTATTTATGCTCGATAGTTGGTTCATGCCTCTAGTTTTCAAGGGAAGTGACAGAAATCTCTTCGGTTGTAGATGTGTTGTTGCCACTAGGAAGAAAACAATGGTCTCTTGTTCATGTAACATGTGGACTGTTTACCTTACACACTTTGCTTAAAGCAGTTGTCTGTTGCTTGCGACTTAATACTGGAGGGGGTTCGGATGATAACCTGAAGGTGGACTTCTAGTCATAAATGTAGTTGGATGACGGTCTATGTATCTTGTTGTATTGCCCAATCGAATCTCATAGGATCTTTTTGACTAGTATTGCATTGTTATGCCTTGCTCAATTCCTGTCAATTGCCCTTCTGTAATTTGTTTACCCTGCATGTCATGTTGTTTATCTAAGGAGAGCACCTCTAGTGAACTATGGACCACGGTCCAATCATTACCATCGATACATCTTCCACTGTTACTTGTTTACTTGCTGCAAACCATTACCTTCCACATCATACGTTTAATCCTTTGTTACAACAAACTGGTGAGATTGACAACCTCACTGACTCGTTGGGGCAAAGTCTTGAGTATGTGTTGTGCAGTTCTCCGCGTTGCTTGCAACACTTGTGTGACGTTTCCTTCCTCCTTATGGTTCGACAACCTCGGTCTCTACTGAGGGAAAACTTGCGGTTGTTCTTATCACACCTTGCTCTTGGGGTTTCCAACGAAGTGCTCCACGTCAAGCACCATCAACAAGTTTTCTGGCGCCGTTGTCGGGGAAGCTAAGGACGTCTTCACAAGGGGAGTCCTCCACTTCCTTTCTCTTTACTTTGTTTTTAGTTTGCTTAGTTTTTTTGCTTAGTTTTGTTTGCCTCTTTTCAGAATACCCCAAAAAAATAGTCTAGTTTGGTTTGCTTTGTTTATTCAAATCCACAAAAAAATTAGTCACTGCTCTAGTTGCTGGTCTGTTATTGCCTTGCCTTGCCAAGCTTTCTGTCAATGGATGGTTTCTTTGAAACTAGTTCTTATTGGCAAGGTGGGTTCACGGAAGAAGAAAAGTATTATTATAAGGAGCACCGTTTGTCACAAAAATAGAAACACTTATGGGAACAAATTGATAAATTGAATATTATTGCTAGAGAGGTGTGCTCTACTTATAATATTACTTATTGCTTTGATAAATCTTATTGTTGTAGGTGGTATAAACACCTTCCTTTTTAGTGTGAGTACAATGATAATATTATCATATCTTCTTATGTTAAAGGAAATTATGACTTTGATGATGTGGAACAAATTGAAGAATTTATTGCTTTCAAGGGTGCATTTGAACTTTCGAGTTTGCTTGAAAATACTGATGATACACCTTATGAACATGGGGTTTATGAAATACTTAAATTCTTCTTTGATAATTACAAGGAATAAAATAGCTATATTCTTGAATATTGCAATAGATGCTTTCCACACATGGAAGAGACTAATGCCATGCAGGATCCTATGAAAGAAGAAATTGCTGAAACTGGAAGCTCATTAGATAAAAAAGAGGAGGAGAGTGATGATCAAGAGGAGGAAGAATGGATTAACTACCCATGCCTACCATATAATGAGAGTAACTCTTTATACCTTACATTATTTGACTGTCCCCCTTGTTTACCAAAGGAGGATCAATGTGATGTTCCTGTGAATTCTTTTGAAATATCTGCTATGGGTAAAACTTGTGATAATAGTTATGCTCCTGTTATCTATGATAATCCTATATTTGTGCCTAATTTCGAAATGCATGGTACTAAAGAGTTTTGCTTAGAAAATGTTTATGATAAAGCTCTAGATGATGGTCCTATGTTGAATGATCATTTACCTTATTATAAAATTGCTAAAAGTGGGTTTGAAGGTTTTAATCCCACTATTTTTTAGCTTGATAAAAATTATGTGTTTGTAGATCATGAAAAGAATGCTTTATGTGATAGTTATATTGTTGATTTTATTCATGATGCTACTGAAAATTATTATGAGAGAGGGAAACATGGTCTTATGTATCTCAACAATATTAAGTTTCCCCTCTTTATGTTGAAAATCTTGAAGTTGCACTTGTTTTCCTTTCCTATGCTTGTTGCTTTGTGCTTATTTGATTTATTTTCTTACAAGATTCCTATGCATAGGAAGAGGGTAGACTTAAATGTGTTTTGAATTTGCTTCTTGATGCTCTCTTTGACTTCAATTCATATTTCTTATGTGAGCATCTTCTCAAGCTATCAAGTCTAACATAAAGGCGTTAAAGAAACGTATTCCTTGGGATATAACCCAAGAGTTTCCTTGAGTCTTGGAAGTTATTACTTCAGTAATAATCTCTCCTTATCCTTTTTGTTTGCTTTCTGTGCCAAGAATGACCTCTAATGAGATTAAAGTAAGATTTGGGGAGTTGCTATCCTGAAACAGATTTTTGTCCTCCACCATAAAAATTTGTGAGGAGTCTCTAACTCATATTGAGCTCAAAATTTACGAATAAATCCCCCAGTATGTTAGCTAACTTCTGTTAGTTCAACACTTTTTTATTTGAGCAACAGAAGATGTTTGAAAAAATTGGTTTCTACCTGCTGGTATGTTTTGACAGATTTCTGCCATTATTTGCATTTGCTTTTTATTGATTCCTTTTTGAGTTCTCTTTTGGGTAATTTAGATTTTTGAAGGAGTTGCTACAGTATCTTGTGTTTTTAGTGAAAATTCTTACTGTTCCAAATCTTTGCTAGAGTTCTAATATCTTTTGAATACACTAATGTTGCTAATGAAGATTGTGTGAAGTTTTATATGAAGGAAAAAATTTAGGTGTGGAGAGAGAATGATGTAATGAGATGAAAAATGGACAAAATCTCAAGCTTGGGGATGCCACCATGGTGTCACCACAAGAAATATCCAAAAGGTACGAGCGTCAAAGCTTGGGGATGCCCAAGGCATCCCCTTCTTCATCAATAAAAAGCTTAGGTCTGTTTAGACACTTCGTTTTTGTTGTTTCATGCATTGTGGTGTTGTTCTTGGGGCGTCTTAGTTTTCGTTTGCTTTGCTTAGGTTGTTTAGTTTGCTTGAATAAAATAGTTTGGACCCCCGTTCTCGCTGTGTTGTTGCAAATAGTTTGCTTGGTCTTGGAAAGGAGTAGGAAGTTCCTGCTTGAAAGTGCAAGAGGAGCTTGCATTGACTATGACTTAGACTTTAGCATGACATGCTAGGTGTTGTTTTGACCATATTCTTAGTGATTATTGTTGTAGAATGTCTTGTTCTAAACAATTGGGATTGCTTAATGTGCCTTGAAGAAATTATGCGTTGTTTTAGCATGCAAAAGCATAGTATTGTGGTATTCTCCTTTGATGCTTTGTTTGGGTTGACTTGGCACATGATCACACCATGTTATGACTATGACAAGTCACCATAGACTCTATGATCATTTAGTCCTTGACTTGAAGTACCACTCTATGCTTTGATTAGTAATGCTTTGTTGCTTTGCATGATTATGGCCATTATGCTCTCTTAGTTGGTTGCTCCCAGTCTTTTGCTAGTCTCCACTTGTATGAGTAAGCTCTACTTATGCTTCCAACTCCCAAGAAACCAAGTTAGTCCAAAGTGTCCACTATAAACTCCTATGCATGGTGTGTTACACCATTCCAAGTATATTCTTGTTTTCGGCTATCTTCCAATTAAAACTATTTTGTTATGTGAAAACTTAGTGATTAAAGCCCTCACAAACTTGATGGCACACTTTATATTATTTTCCCCTAATAAACTTGAACCATTGTGTCGTCTATGTTGTATATGCTTGCACTTATACGTTGGAATTAGCAGAACCATGTTGTCATGGGGAACGTTTTCAACATTGCACTTGTACTTTGTACTCGGTTGATATCATGTTGTTTTGTCTATGGATGTCACCGGTGTGAAATAAAGAGGGAGCTTGTAAGTCCATGGAGTAAGTATTTTGTGTTAGAGAAATGTGTGGGACGCTAGCCTAATCCATGCCTAATCATGGTGGAAACTTGCAGCATCACCATAGTGAGCTATCTATGAAGGATCCTCAATAAAAAGCTATGCATATAGTAAATAAAAAGATCACTGAGATGCTCATTGTCTACTTTCCTTGTCATTTTGGTTATGGGATAGCTCCTATACCATGTGCAAGGGGTACCTCGTTGGCGGTTCTCTATGATATGCATGTACTTACAATGACAAGAACTTACAGGTGACTGAAGTTGAGTAGCATGAGGTGTGGCCCTCGTATTCAAGGGACTTGAGATTGCCAACTTATACTGTATCAAGCATATAATCCATAGTTAGTTCATTTTAACCCTAATCACTTCAAGATGCTTATGATAGGGGCAATGAGGGCTGAAAGCTAACAAGTACCATAATTTTTGGAAGCTCTTTTTGAAATTTGAAATCCTTGCTTCCTTTATAAAAGGCCTTTCTTCCACCATTATTGAGTCTCCACCTTCTACCTTTAGGCACCATTAAGAGAGCATAGTGGCCATTCTGTGTGCAGTGTCCCAAAACTTATTGATTGGTGCATATTGTGATATTACTTGTTCTTGTGCTATTTGTTTCTAGTCACCCTTGTGAACTTTGAAGGTGTCCTATGCATCTATTTGCTACTCTATGAGGGACAAGCTGATTGCCACTATGCTATGTTTTCTGTATGTGAAACAAACAAACGTTTTTCAATGCATGTCATTCATGATCTTTGTTTGTAGCCTTTAATGTTGCATGCATAGTTACTATGTCCTATTGTTAGAACTCCATCTTTCATGCACATGTTTAGAGTGTTTTGATCCCAGCTTTCAATGCTTGCAAATGGTTTCATCTTTATTGTGAAGGTGCGTGTCACCTCAAAAATTATTCTTTTATCACTTACCTACTCGAGCACGAGCAGGAGTTAAGCTTGGGGATGCTTGATATGTCGGAAACGTATCTATAAATTTTTGATGTTCCATGTTTGTTTAGTATCTACTTTCTTTTGCTTTGTCTTTCTTTGAGGTGTTTTTATATCTTTTCTGGAACTAACCTATTAACAAGTTTCCACAGTGTCAGTTGCATGTTTTCTTCTGTTTTTGGTTCCAGAAAGACAAAAAATCAATATTCTCGGAATTGTACGGGACAACAGCCAAAGTCAATAACTTCCCGTGAGGTACACGAATCCAGAAGGAGAGACGGAGGGGAGCCACGGGGTGGCCGCACCCTCCCAAGCGCGGCCAAGCCTGGCCCGCGCCTGGGCAGGGTGTAGGCCCCCTGGGCGCCCCCTGCGTCGCCTCTTCGCCTATAAGAGGCCCCTGATGCAGAAACCCCAAGTACCAGATCAATATTCCACGAAACCTTCTGTAGCCACCGCCACTGTCATCCCTAGATCGGGGGGATCTGAAGTTCTTCCTGGCACCCTGCCGGAGGGGAGATCATCCTGGAGGCCTTCTCTCCGGTATGATGCGTGAGTAGTTCCACCTTGGACTATGGGTCCATGTAGTAGCTAGATGGTTGTATCTCCTCCTTGTGCTTTCATGTATAGATCTTGTGAGCTCTGTTCATGATCAAGATCTAATCTATTTGTAATCATGCATGTTGTGTTTGCGAGGATCCGATGGATATTGAGATTATTACGTTAGATTGGTTAATGGTTTTGTCTTTATGATTCTATCATGTCTGTGTTGTTTGTGATCTTGTATGCTCTCCGTTGTTAGTAGCTATCTTGGACAAGTAGTTGCTAGTGACTCCAAGAGGGGGTATTTATGCTCGATAGTGGGTTCATGCCTCTAGTTCATGGAACATGTGGACTGTTTATCTTACACACTTTGCTTAAAGCAATTGCCTGTTGCTTGCAACTTAATACTGGAGGGGGTTCGGATGATAACCTGAAGGTGGACTTCTAGTCATAGATACAGTTGGATGGCGATCTATGTATCTTGTTGTATTGCCCAATCGAATCTCATATTATCTTTTTGACTAGTATTGCATTGTTATGCCTTGCTCAGTTCCTGTCAATTGCCCTGCTGTAATTTGTTTACCCTGCATGCCATGTTGTTTATCTAAGGATAGCACCTCTAGTGAACTATGGACCCCGGTCCAATCTTTACCATTGATACATCTTCCACTGTTACTTGTTTACTTGTTGCAAACTATTACCTTCCACACCATAGGTTTAACCCTTTTTTACAGCAAACCGGTGAGCTTGACAACCTCACTGACTCGTTGGGGCAAAGTCTTGAGTCTATGGTGTGCAGGTCTCCGCATTGCTTGCAACACCTGTGTGACGTTTCCTTCCTCCTTCTGGTTCGATAACCTCGGTCTCTACTGAGGGAAAACTTGCTGCTGTGCTTATCACACCTTGCTCTTGGGGTTTCCAACGAAGTGCTCCATGTCAAGCACCATCATCGGGCGTCGGCCATCGGTTTCGTGCGCCGGCAAAATGATGGAACGCATATGCAACGGGGTTCTAGAGAGAGAAATAGAGAGAGAAAGACGATCAATTTGGTGCATGAACTTGCTGTGATTGTGAGCATCGGTCATGAACATGTAAATCGCGAACCGTGGGTCATGAAGTTGTCTCGCGGGGGTGTTTTGGTCAATCCATAACGATGACCATTAGTTTGTTGATGTGGCTGACTGCATTTTTTATGAATACCGCCTCAAATTATGTTTCTTATCTTTTTTTATCCCTTTAGTAGAATACATTTTATCACCGCCACCGTCGTCGCCGTGAGCTTGTCGAATAGTTACAGGTATTTGGCGAAGCACCAGCAAGATAGCTGCGGCGCCACGTGGCTCCTGTATTTGTGTGTGTGGCCATACAACATCAAAATTAATGGAGATCTACATAGGTGGCAGAAGTATACGGAGTTCAAAAAAATTGCTTGCTTGCCACTGTGTGGGATCTTGCCGCGTCGTGTACATTAGAAGATGCGCCCACATGAGCCAGGCAGCGTGAGTGGAAAAACATGCAAAGCAGATAGAATAAAATCCTGCCCGCCGGTGCACTGTTGCATTACGCCGCCGTCTGAGGTCTCCTTGAGCGAGGCCAAAATGCCCAGGATCTCTGCCTCGTCACGCTTCTTCTCCTCGCTGAAGTATAGTTCCGAGGGTCCCCGCACCTTCATTTGCATAGAATCCCCGCGCTTTCGTGCGGTAATTGTTAACATCACCAAAGACGACCGGAAGGGTGATGCACCCAAGGGACCGAGCCTGCCGATCAGGAACTACGCCATGGAACATGGTGCTGGTCCGCCTTAGGTTGGTCACCGTCAAGTTTATCTTGTGCAGTGTATCCAGGTACATAATGTTGATGCTGCTTCCAGTGTATCTACCATGCACTTGGTGAACTCATTACCGTCAATCAAGGGGTTGATGACCATGGCATATTGGTTCTCTGTTGGAACGAGGTTATGGTGATCCTTCATATCTCATGTGATTAGAACTTCCGACCAGCGCAGGTATTGGGGAACTGAGGGTAGGGTGGCCATCAGTATCCTCAGAGAGGTCTTCTATGCCCGGACAGTTGGGGTGCCAAGGAAATGTGGTAGACGGGGGCCTTCTTCACGAAGGGGTTCTTGCCTTTTCCATCGCCCTTGCTGGAGTGCTTGGGGTTAACGTCCTCGTCCATGTCACTTGAATCCTTGGACTCCTCTTCCTTCTTATTCCCTTTGCCCTTACCTCGCGGCCGGTTCTTCTGGCTTCGTTTGTAGCCGGACTTCGGGTCTTCTTTGAGATCGTTGATGAAGTTGCAATAGCGGTTGGTGTGGGTGGCTTTTCCATTAGCGTCAAGGTGTACAAGGCATGGAATATCACGGTATTCCTCGTACGTTTGGGGAACATGGGGCGCTGCCGGGATAGTTACACTACCGCGCAGCTGCCCACGACTAGCCCCCCGTCCTCGGTCGCGCTGTCCGCCATCACCTCTTCCTGCAAACGTCATTGCGACCATGTAAGAGGTTGGCTTTTCTTCTGGCGGACTCTTCCGCTTAGTGCTGTTGTTCTTAGCTTGGGTTGGAATGGCAATTGCAGGCAAAGAGCCATGAGCATCGTCATTGCCATCCACGAGCTCAGTAGCCAGGGAGATCATCTGAATGAGATCCAACATGTGATTGTCCTGCGGGCTCTTTAACTTATGTCGGAGCAAAGTTTCATTTTCCAAGCCATCAATGTAGGCGGCCATAGCGGTCTGATCGTGTACTCCTGCACAGGAATTCTTCATATCCAGCCAGCGGGAGAGGTAGGCTCGATATGTCTCATCCTTCTCCTGGACGCACGGAGGTAGATCACCAACAGTGCAGGGACGCTTGTACGTATCCTCAAAATTCTTGATGAACACTTCTTGCATGTCCAACCAATTGCATATGGACTTCTCCAGCAAGTCATCAATCTATTAGGCGGGCCGTGCCCGTCAACATCAGTGGGAGGTAATTGACGGCAATGTTGGGGTTTCCCCAGGCGATCTCCACCATGTTGTCGTAATCCTGCAACCACGTAGCTGGCTTGGCGGTGCCGTCATAGGACTTGATCGTCTTGTCTATCCAGAAACGATTGGGGTAAGTTGCGGTCTGTATCACCGGTCCAAAGTAACGTGGTCCTAGGTATTGTCCTTCCCAGGCCTCTTGAATCTTATCCAAGCGTGAACATGCATCGTATGGCTCCGGGTTTGATTTCTTCTTCTTTCCATCAAGAGAAGGGTAGCGTGAACGACGGGGCCCTCCTCCTCCATGTGGCTGCTAGGGGGCGACGAAGGCGGAGGTGGCGGTGGGTTAGCCTTCTTGATGTTCCCCTCCTGCGACTCCTCGCATCTGTCGCGCTTGCTTGTCGGACACAGAGGATCATGGTGTGACATGCTCTTGTGTCCATGATTGCCAATGTGCTCCCCACCATGACTAGCTGCTCCACGTTGTTGTGAATGACGATGCCGCCCTGAGGGCGTCTAGGCGGAGGCATGCTCGTACGATGGTGAGCTTTTGGGTCTTCGTGATGTCAGGGGGATCGGGGCGGTGGAGACGGGCGATGAGGGTGAGTTTTGCCTCCGTGGTCGGAGGATATGGGGATAGCGTCCTTCCTATTGCGCGCGTCCCTCCGTATTTGCTCGGATGAACCCGTCTAGGATCCAACATCGTGAGGAGATCTCTCCCTTTGCCGTTTGGGATTGTTAGACTGGCAATATGCTGGATCAGACTCAAGCCTTTGAGAGGTGGCATTTTCCTACTGCTTAACAGCCTTGGAGACAAGGTCATAGACATGTTCGACAGCCGCAGGTGATCTATCCTGCTCCAGTAGGGTCTTGGTGATGGCCAAATTGAGGATAGGTGTGAGCATGACCTGTCTGCCTTCACTGTCAATGTATGACTTGGCTTGTGTCAGCTTCGAGGGAGCCCACTCCAGGTTGCGCCGTATGCCAGGGTCGTTGACAACGTGAGCCGGAGCTTTCTTAGCCTTCTATTGCTTGAGCAAAGTCTTTTACTCGGCCTCCATGTCTCTAGCTGCTTCAATCGATTTCTGTGCCTTGGCCAGATCTTGATCTAATTTTGTGCCTTGCTCCATGATGGCACGTGCTTCCTCCAGTAGCTGCTAGCGCTTCTCATTAAGCTAGACTACGTTCCGTATATGGGCCACAGTCATAGGCTCGACGAGCAAATTGCGTACATCACTCTATTAGCGGGAGTGATTTGGGCGGCCGCGGACATAGATGCTGGTGGCAGCGGATTTGTGGTGTTGGCGTTACTGGGACCAGTGTGGAGTTCCTGCGGCTGCTGCGCTGGAATAGCCGAAGGTGGCATGGCCTTTGCGCAATCATCGTCGGCGACATCGGCTGGTCCCTTCCCTTTGTCGAGTGGCTTAGGCGGAGCTTGTCTGGTTTGGTCTTCTTCCATCACACTCCCAATGGCGACAAATACCTGTCGGGAAGTGACGTCCTTGTCGGCATGCTCCTCACGCTTGATCTCCTCCTCCATCTCTTTCATGGCCGAGTCAAGATCCTTCGAGTTGATATCCATCTCCTCTGATTCCACACTGATGTCGGCGTAGAGTGCGTCCAGAACAGAGTCGGAGGGTGCGGGGGCTTCCTCGATGACGGAGGACGATGCTGAGGCGGCAGGGTTGATGGCTGGAGGCTGCGGTGGTGGCGGTGGCGGCGGTAGGCCGGATACAGCGATGGGCGGTGCCACGACAACTCCGTTAGCACCAACAAAACTGTTGACGATGCCAATCATGCCCTCGAAAGTGAGGAGACCTGCGGCCTGTTGCCGCCTTAGCGTATGCCGGAGAAGTGTGCTGCGGTCCAGCCCTTCCACAAAGTGATAGATAACATCATCATCGGGGTAATGCTCCAGATCGGCTTGTATCCGGGGCCATATGGCGAGGTAATTGCCGGGGATTTCACCCTCTCTTTGGATGCATCATGCCAGATCGAAGATAGTCACTATGCCGACGAAGTGTGATCGCTGCTTTCCAGACGCATGGGCGAAGCCGACGGATTTGCAGTGATCTTCTACCATTATTTCCTGCATAGGGGCGGTTTGGGTGGGCCTTGAATTTTTTCGATCTAAGTCGGCAAACTCCAAAGAGAGATCCGACTTCGATCCTTCCGCAAACGTATGATGCCCGTAGGTGGTTCTTGTGGTCCTTGATGATCCTCCGACTTCCAGGAAACTAGTGCCCGAGTCGGTTTTGCCGATGAAGAGGCGGATGTCCAAATTGGAACGATCGAGCAACGGGTGGGGTTCATCTTCGCCGGGATCTAGAACTCGTCGAGAGCGACGATCGGAACGTTGCCGGAGAAGAGAACGTGACCAATGGCTATGGTTTTCCCGATTCCCATGAAAATCTTGGACCTCATCCGTTGTAGAGTTTGAAGCGCCTCTTGCCCCACGGTGGGCGTCAACTGTCATGGTATTGCCGACGAGTACGTCATGGAGGGGTCCTCACAGAGCGTGTTTAGAGAGGTGGGGGAAGACGGCAAGTTGGCGGGAACGAGGTAACATAGCTTACCTAGGTTTAGATCCCATGATGGTGGCGGAATCCTACTCCTTCTATAAATCACTATAATGGCAATACGCCGAGTTACATGGATCGGTTCGCTGTGCATGATATGAGTTGATTGATGTCCTAAAGGCTTCCATAGGTCTGACTTATATAGTCGCCAGATCCTAGGGTTACAGGGAAAGTCCTAGCCGGACGGGTTATAGAGTCCTACACAACATACAATTAGTCTAACGTGTCTTGCACTCCAAGGCTCCGGGTACATCGATGACTCCACCATAGCCTTCCTTCATCTGATATGGGCCTCCCTTCTGGATCCTTCTAACTGGGCCGCCCAGCAGGCCATGGGTCTTGCTACCAACTATGGGCCACCCGGGTTATCCGGATTAGAGACATGCAATGGTGACACTCATTTAGCATATCTCCAACACAACCTCAGGTGGTCACCGACGTTGATTTCAGTAAAAATCTGGCTCTGTTTCGCCATCAGTCTATGCGGTACGACGCCACGCTTAGGATTCGCGCCTCCCCGCACCCAGGCATCCCTTCCTCCATCGTAGTTGTGGTGCGCCTAGGCGTGTACATGTGTATCCCCACTTGATGTGCTTTTGGAAATTCGGCACTACGGCAAGATTCAGGGGTGAGAGCTGTGGGTGGT
Organism: Avena sativa; assembly: GCA_916181665.1. NCBI lineage: Eukaryota > Viridiplantae > Streptophyta > Magnoliopsida > Poales > Poaceae > Avena > Avena sativa. The sequence continues at coordinate 383,712,299 of OV702297.1, read as the reverse complement.
CGGCAAGGGTAGGAGTGGCAATGGGGAAGACGCCTGATGGTCCAGTGCTCACGGATACATGAAGACAACCTGTTTGATAAAATGTTTATACCATTAGAAGAAACCATAAGAAGAAATAAATTTTCAAGGAGTAATTTGTAAAAAAGCAGTTCGTCACGTCAGCAAACTAACATCCACTATCACGGAGTGACCAAAACGCTTGCGTGAGACAACTTTCTGACCCGTTGTTCATGTTTTACAATTCCATGACCAATGCTCTCGTTTCAAACAAGTTAATATACTAAATTGGCGCTTTTCTTTTCTAGAAAGTAGAAAAGGTGTCTGCGAGTACGAGGGGTCCTAAAATTTGGAGATATTGAATACCATCTTGAGTTGAACAGGATGCGATGAAAAGGTAATCCCGTGCCTCCGATCTGTTCTAAAAAGATGTCTTAATAAAACTTAGATATATATATGTACACTAAAATATGTCTAAATTTATTTAAACTTAGACAAATTTACAACATCCTTTCTAGAATGAAGAGAGTAATTGGTTTCTTCCATGTTTTTCTGTTTGCCTGGATGGTTGCTTGTCCCTTGCCTTGCAAGAATCGTTAACTTGCAAGAGCAGAACACTAATAAACCAAGCCCAAAGTCGACGCATGACGAATAATGCCACGGGGATACTAATTACTCCGTACTACTAGTAGTTGCTAGTCATCCAGCCAAGATCATACGGGACACCGCGGAAGTTGGAATTAGAGGCTGACGTAGAGTCCACCTAAGCGCTAAGGTTAGCATCCCGGCGGCTAGGCACCATGACCATCTCACGCTTTATCTGCCACAGCTTTCGCGTGGAAGAAACACTCGAGGCTGGGCCCGGGAAAGCGGAACTGAAACCGGAGACTAGAGAATAAGTAGCATCTTGTAGAATCCCCTAAACTCACAGTCAAAGGCGTCTTTATTTATAGGGTGTGAATGAATATCAGTTAATTAAGAATTAGGCTAATTCTGAGCCAAGCTATCTCGTGCGATTTTGCCATATATGATGAACTTTTTATTTATAGCGTGGGACGTGCTAGGCATCTTGCTCGGGCCGAATACCACTGGGCTGGCGGGTGAGCGTTGTTTATGTGCAGGCTTTCCCCCTCTTCCTCCAGAGGGGGTCGCCCGACGGGCCACGGCGTGAGGCTCGCCGGTCTGCCCAATAAAGAGATGATCCTTGGGTTCTTCTCGTGCCAGGACATATTCTGCTTGATGCTGGTTCTCTTTGATACGGCCGGTGACGAGTTTTCAGAAGGTTCCGTCGGCTCTTTAAATATAAATATACTGCTCTCTTTATCTCAAAATAGATGTGAAAAAATGGTTTAAATTTAAATGTATCAAGACACTATTTAATACTCCCTCCATCGCAAATAAGTGAGTTGAAATTTATGTAAATACACATGCATCTATTTATTAAAATATGTCTAGATATATGTGAATTTAGACAAAATCAAGTTACTTTTTTATAACGGAGAGAGTATTAGATACATCTAAATTTATAAAAAAATTGCGACATCTATTTTGAGAAAGAGGGAGTTTATTTTTCAATACACCAGCTATGAGTTTGTAGTCTTTCTAATTCGTTGTTGGTTGGCTAGAACAGGTGTGGGGCGCAAAATGCATGTCTCCCTATGGCCGGGAAGGGTCTTTGCAAAGATGGCATGTAAATTACTCATTGACGAAGTGACTTGTTGATGATATGGGCGAAGCCACGCTGGATGTGGGCAAATTCCTTATGTTATTCACACTTGTCGCTTCTCATATCCTTGAAGATTATGTTTTAGTCAATCTTGGCCACGCGATGTAATTTTCGTTTTTTAGGTGTTTTATACTGTTCGTTGTTTCACCTGGATGTGGGCGAAGCCACGCGATGTTGACACGGTCTGGATAAACTGCCGATGAAGTTCCTTGACGATCTAAAAATCCCCACAGCCAGAAAAATTTCTTGGAGACCACACCACTCCCACAAGCTTCTCGACGTTGCCATCGAGATGGGGCTAAAGCTGAGAAGACTTTATTGGAGAAGACGTCGCCGCCATCACCTCAGCGCCGCCCTATCCTAAAAACAGGAAAACAAAGCCCTCCTGCTGACGAAGGCCAAAATCCAACCTGTCTCCATGGCCCGAAGGCCATAGAAACGGGGCAGATCGCCGCGGCAACGGGAGGCACGAAAACCCTAATCACCTTCTCATGTTCCTTGGAGACGAAGGGGTACGTACGGTCTTGTTCTATACGAGATACTGCAAATTGTGGATCAAACACTCAGCAACTAATGGTTACAACAACGCAGATGGTGGTGAATGTAAGCATCAACATGATTGATTATCTGGAGGAGCCGGCGGCACGAGACAACTAGAACATGGATCTCCTTGATTGTTAAAGCAAAAACTACCGGCAGCAAATGTGGCGAAGAATGAGGACATAAGCAACGAGGGGATTTTTGCATGAAAATAACCGTGTTTTTATTCTAGAATAGGTGGAAGGAAATTTGTGTAGTCTCTCGGCTATGCGGGCGGGTATAAGATCAACATCACGGAGTTGTTCAAACGAATGGAATGTTTGGATCTGAGAATGAAAGTGTGTTGTTTATACGTTCACCCAGATTACACATATATTTGACTGAAACTAATGGCACCGCTTACTCGCGGTCATAGGAAGCACCCTCCCCCTCCCCCCCCCCCCCCCCCCACCCCCCATTAGGAGTGGGCATAAAAACCGATAACCGAAGACCGAAACCGAAAAGACCGAGACCGAATCCGAATAGACCAAAAACGAAAAGACCGACAAGAAAATTGGGTAGTGAATTTTATAGACCGAATTTAGTTTGGTCTATTCGGTCTTTAGTTCCTAAGTAACCGAATAGATTGAACTGACCGAATTTTACATGAGACTATCTGAAACTCCAAATTTGTGTGATGTGCATGAATTATGGCATTGTTGAATGGTCATCAAAATGCTATTGTAGAGTTGCTACATTTTATTAGGATTGTTGCACGTTTATTTCTTCCACTAAATGATAACATATGTATTAAAATATTTAAAATATAATTGAAATATTGTCATATTTTTAATAAGTAATGTCTATCTTTTGTGTTGACAATATTGACCATGTTATTCCGAATCCGAATTAGTAGGTACCCGAATTTTTCGGGTAGTAAAACTATCAAGTATAATGCGGTCTTTAGTTTTTTAAGGACCAAATTTAAAATAGACCGAATTGTCGGTCATGACCGCCCACCCCTACCCCTCACACCCCCAACAACAAAGTCAACCTTGATATTCCCTAAGAATACTCAACCTTGATGGCAAAATATTTCAAATTGCCTCCTCAAACTCTTGTATAATATCTTTCGGTTCCTTCTCTATCTTTTTTTTGCGGGATAGAACCAGTGGTATTAAATCAGAAAGCTTACAGAACATCCCAGAAAGAAAGGAAAATTTCAACCATGCCCTGCAAACGAACAAAGACGCCTGCGACGAGGAAGACGACCTACGGCGCGCCGCCGCTGCTCCATCACTTTTGCCTTGGATTGGATGGAGTCCCCTGGCGAACGGGAAGTCGCAGAACTTGGCTCGAAGAGCCTCCACCGTGCAACGCCGACGCCGTCCTTGATCTGATTCGCAACCACCGAAACCTGCACAAACTTCACACGGAAGCCGCCGCACCTCGGCCTCCGGGACGGGGAAGAAGCCCTCGACAGCTCCGACGAGCCGCGAGCGCCAAGAGGAGACGGAATCGCAGCCGCGCCCCGCAGAGCGCCGCCACCGGAGAGAGCATCTGTCCCCGCAAAAGGCCACACCGACAGCGCCACCCCCTCCACAACGCCGCCGGCCAGCCACCTACTGGAACCTATGCTATGTACACACCGGGATACGGCGATTCCCCAGCCTCCCGCCGCCGGAGCGGCCGGCGAAGGCGAGGAATCGGCCGGATCTCGCGGTGGCGAGGTGGAACAGGGAAGAACGCCCAAAAAAACGTTTGTCCTTAACTGTGAGGGGGGGGGGGGGGGGGGGGGGGGTATACCAAGTGCTCCTGTTCCTTCTCTATCTTAACCCTTCACTAATAAGATGTTTAACTATATCCCTAATCATACACATATTGAACACATAATCTAAGAAATAAAAAACAATAAGATCTACTCCCTCTGTCCCAAAATAGATGTCTCAAGTTTTCTAAATTTTGAATGAATCTATATACTAAATAGTGTCTAGATTCATTTAAATTTTGATAAATCCGAGACATCTATTTTGGGACGGAGGGAGTATAGTTTATGATAATGGACCAGGCTCTAGGCAAGAACTCGAAGCTGAAAACGGTCATACGTGCATCAATTTCAGATTTTTGTGGATCCCCCTCAAGATGTCAAAATGGGGAAAGGGAAACTATCTACTCGCCTAGCCCTCTAAGCAAAGCCTTCCTAAGGTATAGACAAAATGCCGGCGGTGACTAATGAGCCAGTGTGAGTTCTAAAAACAAAAAACTAATGAGCATTTTCTCTTTTGCTTACACATTTACCCAGAAAGGATGAGACGCGGTCCTTGAGGACAAGCCGGAGGATTCAAACACATATTACTATATTTGACTCGAACACATCCCCTCCAACGGTGGGGCTTAGTTTAGGTAAAGGTGGTCCATGGCCCAGAAATTCAATCTTATTTCACAATGCTAAGGTATACTAGGTGGTGGACAGGCGCGCTTCGCCGCGCCGCCTACAACACGTTTTGATAAAACTACTGATCTCAAATAAAATAGTCATTTAGAACGTATTGATTATATGAGTCAAGTTTTTAACCCAAAACTACAAAAGCATATATAGAGGCATAAAAGTGAGATCGAGACAAAGAAATAGGAAGACACTTAACACCTTTGATGTTGTAGCCTAGTGTTTCAAGACCCTAGGCATTTCGCCACCAAAATCAAGGCTAAACTGAACCAAAGGCATAACACTGGCTTCGCAACGCAAATGAATGATAGTACACTGATCAAAACATCTGATGTTGCAACAAACATAGAGAAAATAGAAAGGAAAAAAGGGCGTGTCACATAGAATGTGCGAAAATGTAGGAAAATAGTGTATTGGTAAAATTTTTAATTCCTGATATCAAATTAGGAACACATCATTAATTTTGAAACGGTTTCAGCATTTACCTCGCTACAACTATTTTGGCTAATGTACCAACACTAACCCTTGTGACATTTGCGGGAAGAGATTTATTTGCACTGAATATCAATTGTCCCCTTCAACCGATATTACCTAGGCCCCGTGCATAACTAATATATGTACCTTTTAAGTAGAGCAAAAGATAACTGAAGATTAAGCAAACAGCTACGTCCGCATAGACAGTTTCAATATAGCTTACATGAAATACCCATACACAAAAATAGTAAATTACAGGCTGTTTTGCTAGTATGTCCGGTATTCTTGATGCGAACAAACCACGATATGATACAACATGAAAAACCGAATATAATTAGGTGTCCTAGTATTATAACTGTGCAAATGATAATAAACAAAGTAAGTACCAACAGAAATCAGATACATATACCTCACCAACACCCCATTCCCATTGTATGAAAGTTGAAGTAAATTCAACAAGACTCATTTCAATAATAAATATATTATCAATTTTAAGTATATCTAATGATGGTCCCAAATTGTGGATTCTATCGTAGTTTGTTTTCTGCACAACTTCTGTAATGAGTACATGAGTATATCAAACTTGGATTCCCTACAAAATGACGGTCAAATGAATGCTTTAATATCCGGAATACATGAACCTAACTCTTATTATAACAATTCTCATGAAGATCAGAAACAGACCGACACCTCACCCACCACTACAATGTGGTGGATAAAAAGATCACCCTGAAACTTTCCTCTAGTAGTGACTCCCACCTCTGATTTCCGGAAGCCAGAATCTGGCCTCAGAGAGCTTGCAGCTAACTGGAATTACAATTTAGGTATTTTTGTCATCAACATTCCACCTTAACACTGAAACTGCAACAGAGGTGTTCGCTTATGTATGACATCTAAATAAATTGGTGTAGTACAGCTGAAAATGGCCATAACTTTCGATGAGCCCTAAGATCATCTATTCTGGAAAATGTAACTAAAATATGGTTGTTTTGAATTAACATAGAGGTAACATAACTCTAGATATATGAAGGTTTCAGTTTAGAGAACCAAATGCTCCAATTTCGCATTTTGATTGAACAAAATCAAGGTTCTCTTTCATAATTGACTCCTGGAACTAAAATTCATATTTTGTTGCCAAGATTCCATGATAAACTGAAACTGAAAGCAACTTGACAATTCTCAAGACATAGGCCATTTCTGCTAATTCAGTCTTGTACTTGACTGTATATGTGCATGTGTGCATGAGACACTTGTGCTATCGGACTCAAGGAAGAAAAAACAACAATACTTAATCATGGATGCAGTATTCTGCTATTTTGCAGACTGAATCCGAAAACAACTCAGCAAATCTCAAAGCATAGGCCATTTGTGCTGATTCGGTCTTGCACTTGACTGAAGATGTACATGGGACAGCTATGCTATCGGACTAAAGGAATGACGAACAGTCATAATCAATCATGCATCCAGTATTCAGTTGTTTTTGTAGAGGAATATTCATCATATGTCAATTGCTTCAAGAGTTACAAAGGCGAAAAATAAAGAAGCAAAAAACCTGGTACATCCAAGCATGGAGAACTCCAATTTTATAATCGAGTGCTTGTTCATTACAAAAAAAATGCGTCAATGGATCACCGTTCAACGCCTTCCTAGTCCTTCCTTCGTGCTCTGTGGAAAACAAAATGCATTACTTTCTTGAAATATATGATGCATATATAGGTTTTAAAGACTCCCACTAAAAACAAAATCTTTTCTGCTAGTCGAAATATTCCAGGCCATGTCTATAGTAATCCCCACAAGAAAAGGAACTGAAAGAGCATCTGGAAGATTACCCACACCAAGTAGCACATATAAAAGAATGTAGATGAGATCTTTGCATCTTCCTGAGATAACACAAATAGAAGCAGTAATGTCAGAGCGTAGCAAATCATTATGCAAAATTGCAAAAATTCGGCATCACATTCATCTCCGGTTTCACTTGAGCACAAAATTTAAAGAGGAGCATGTATAGATAAGTAGATTCTGAATTCGACATGTGCAACAATATCCTACAGGTTCAGCTTATGTTCAGAATTTTGTACACCTGGATGTCCTCAAACATAATATTCAGAATATGACCAAATTCCTCTTCTTTAAAATTCAAACTAACCCTACTAATCATGGAGGTAGGGCCAGAAGGGAGGATAGGGCCAAAACATCTAGACGCAGACACCGTACTTGACGACACCAGACACCGCCATCTATCTCGCCACTACCAATCACCAGCATTGCAGATGGGGAGAACATGCCGAAGGGAATCGGATCAGCGGAGCGTCTGCCGACCTGTGAGGGTAGGAGGGCAGGTAGCGAGCAATCTCAGAAGCTGCTGTGCGCCGGCCGGACCTAGATCGTAGGCGGCCGAAAACCCTATGCGAGGGGCGGCCGAGAGGAAAGCGTAAGGAATCCTTTTCCAGAATAAATAAACTAAGAGTGAATAATACTACTACTGTGATCCTTTGTCTCTGATGCCTGCCTTTTTTTCTAGAAAAATGAAAATTCAGCAGAAGTACGCTTCCCATTTCTCAACTGTTTCTAGATGGATAAGCACATCTTGTCAGGACGATGTAGGCTGAACTATTCAACCCGTTGACACCCGTTACAGCACACGAATGCATACACTAAGCAACAAACTAACAACCAGTCGGTCTAGCATCCAGGCCTCATCGTGCTCCATAGTTTGATGCCTACGGCCTACCCAGCTCGCGAGTATTGTAATGGGAGAAAGATAAGATAATTGGAAGGAATCAACGCTTAAGCTATAGAATTATGTATATAAACAGAGCAGACTTGCAAATGTCACACACCGCTAGGCATTAAAAAGATCTTGAAACAAAATCAACCTATGTATATTTTTATATAATATCTGCTAATTTTTTTTTCAGTTGCAGCTGATCAGATCATGTATGGTGCTTGAATAGGTAACAAAAAGGGCATTTGACCTTTGAAACATCATAGATCTTTCCTACGCCAAATCCATGAAACAGAATCTTGTACACCATTCCAAATGTTGTCTACTACTATAAACAGAATCGTATACCAACTTGTCGATATTGAATGCTAGCATGATGAATCATTGCACCGGATATCTTGTATACACAACTCTAAATAACAAAGCAAGTCAAATCAAACCGAGGGAGATTTTGCCAAGATATAGTACGATAGATACACATACCATATGGAAATAGATCATTGTTCTTCATCCACTGAGAATCAGAGAAGCTGGTGCAAGCAAGTAAGCCACCCAAGACATGTAGATCATGGGCGGCAGCGTCGCTCGCTGCCGGCACCCTCCATGGCGAGGCTACGACGTCTTGAGTGTTGCTGGAGCGGATGGACGGCAAGGGCATGCGCTGGACTGAGTGCCGACAGCGAGAGCACAACGATCAACTCAAGGTAGTCCATGGTCTACATGAATTTAATATGCAGGTCATTCCTGCCTCTCGGGATATGACTTTCATATAAAACATCAATAGCCAAATCATATCAAAGAACACCTCCAGATGAGCAGGAAAGGAGAAAACAATACAAACAGTAGTGGTTATATACTCCCTCCGTCCTGAAAAAAATGTCACAAGTTTGTCTCAATTTGAATGAATCTATATACTAATAAAGAGTGTCTAGATACATTCAAATTTAGACAAACCTGCGACATCCTTTTCTGGACGGAGGGAGTATAACATTTTGTGCGGCCCCAATTGATTTTACTTCGAACTGAAAATTTCATATTCTCCTGAATCCAAATCAGAACTTGTGTGTTTGCTTGGAAATAGGATGATTTTCTTTAACCTGCATTTACGTAACATCATCACACAAAGTTAATTCCAACATTGAACGGGCTATATTTCTCCAAGAAAATCTTCAGCACAAATGCATCACTTGGCGTAGTTGGTAGTCCAGTGCGAACTCAAATTTAAATTAATCTAGATTCTAGAGTACTACATTAGCATGACCTACTTGATGGTATTGACAAATGAAAAATCTTGATTAGCAAATATAGAAAGATTGTAGTGTTCTAGGAATTTGAGGAGCCCATGACAGAAGAACATACTTAGTTAGGTGGTGGTCTTGTGAACCCCATGAGGAGTAGGATGAGGAGAAATGCATGGCAGTTGCATTTTTTGAGTGGAGTCTTGCTGATTCGTCCTCTTCTCTATTGTCTCGCTCCCCCAACAACATTGCAGATGGCCCGGGTACTCTGCACCCCATGCTGCAGCAACCTTAGCTAGAGGGCAGATAAAGCCATCCGGTGCCAAGAAAAGAGGTCGGGTACACTTGCAGCCAACCGGCAAGAAAGCCAGAATATCCATAGGATGCTGGCCGTTCAGCCGGCGAGGCGCAAATACGGGGAAAAACGGCCGGCCGGCCGGCCAGATGAAAAGGGAGGGCTACAGAGGAGAGAAAGGGGATACCTCTATGACAGAGGGGGAGAGGACGCCCTGGTCTTCCCTGCCGTTCCCATCACCTGCGCGTTGATGCTGGCTCTGCCCGATTTTTCCGCTGCCGCTGCCACCGCTGGGGCGGTCAGAGATCAGAGGAGAAAGGGATAGAGAATTAGAGGTGTCTTGGCCGCGTCGGGGGAAGATCTAGATGTGAGAGAGAATATGTAGAGCATCGGCCGAGCAACAACACAGCACTCATCGGCGCCGACGAAAGGCCCACGCACCATCGGAATAGGAATCACCGCCGCCAGGAACCACCATCCAAATCAATGCCCGGAAAGATGCGCTGGAAGGAGGCATGACCTGAGGCCCGAGGTGGGTGGCGGCCGGAGATGGGTGCCTGGGTGGCGACGGCGAAAAACCGGGGAGCTCAAGAGAGAGGATTTGGGGAAAGATTGAGAGAGAGCGCGAGATTCGAGATGTGGAGGGCCCAGCCACCGCTCACCGCCCACGGCACCTACATCGGACGCGGCCCCTGGCCCACAGGCAGCAGTATCATGTCTACCATCGTGCGGCAGATGGACTCAGCTGGCTCTCTGCTTGCCACGCGTGAAGCCCATCGTCCACGGCAGGGAGAGGCAACGCAGCAGCGCCACGACGCGTTCACAGGGGCACATCCAGCGACAACAAAAAAGAGGCCCACACGCATAGGCAGAAGATTGCATCGCGCACTACAAGAGCTCCGAAAAGCCTTCCTGCAGCTCAGGCTTAAACAATTTATTAATATCTAGCACTTTTTGACCATAAATATGTAAAATATTTCGAGTTGGCCCCCTCAACTCTTGTATAATTATACACATATTTAACACCAAAAGTAACAAATAAAAACCAAGAGAAGTACTTACTATATCTTATGTTAATGGACCGTGCCAGAAGTCGAAACTGAAAGCAGGCCCACCGTGTATCTGTTTCCGATATCTCTGGAGCTCACTCAAGAAGTCTAAATGGGCCCAGGGGTAACTAACGAGCCCGTACGAGTTCTAAAAAAACTGAAGAGCCCGTACAGGCAGACCCGCTGTTTTCGCGCGCGTGGTCGTATACCCGCGCCGTCCGGCGTGTCCTGCCCGCCCGCGCCATGTTTGATCCTCTGATCACCAACTTGAAGACAACCCGATAAAAAATAATAATATAGATAAAAATTAACTATCCAAACTCACCAAGTTTGGAGTAGTTTCTTGAGTTTGGATGAATAAATAAGCTCAAATGTAAAACTCGGCTCGAGTCACTAGACATCGAGTTCGAGCCGAGTCGAGCCGAGTCATGAGCTACTCGTTTAGCTCACGAGTTGTAATTCCAGCTAAGGTGGGATATGGCCCAGCAAAGTCCGCCTTCCAATATCACGGAGGATCTCACTGTTGAAGTGTATAAGTGGATTGCACTAGCCCTTTTTATCAGTTCGGACTTTTGGTTGCGTTGGCTAGTGCATGAAGCTTGACATGGTATCAGAGCTTAAGGTCTTGAGTTCGAGTCCTGACTTTCGCAATTTATCTTAAAATTGCTGTTGACCCCTCTATGTCCACGTATAGGCCTCTTGAGTCATACGTGAGTTTTGCGCGTCGTCGTTCTCTTCCGGTTGCACGTGCTGACTTCTCCCCGTCACACGTGAGAGGGGGTGTTGAAGTGTATAAGTGGATTGCACTAGCCTTTTCCATCAGTTCGGACTTTTGGTTGCGTTGGCTAGTGCATAAAGTTTGACATGGTATCAGAGCCTAAGGTCTTGAGTTCGAGTCCTAACTTTCGCAATTTATCCTAAAATTGCTGTTGACCCCTCTATGTCCACGTATAGGCGTCATAAGTGAGTTTTGCGCGCCGTCGCTCTCTTCCGGTTGCACGTGCTGACTTCTCCCGGTCACACGTTATAGGGGTGTTGAAGTGTATAAGTGGATTGCACTAACCCTTTCCATCAGTTCGGACTTTTGGTTGCGTTGGCTAGTGCATGAAGTTTGACATGGTATCAGAGCCTAAGGTCTTGAGTTCGAGTCCTAACTTTCGCAATTTATCCTAAAATTGTTGTTGACCCCTCTATGTCCACGTATAGGCGTCATACGTGAGTTTTGCGCGCCGTCGCTCTCTTCCGGTTGCACGTGCTGACTTCTCCCCGTCACACGTTAGAGGGGGTGTTGAAGTGTATAAGTGGATTGCACTAACCCTTTCCATCAGTTCGGACTTTTGGTTGCGTTGGCTAGTGCATAAAGCTTGACAATCACTACCTATGCCGTCGAGCCGACAATATACATCAAGTACTCTTTTCACCACTTTGGTGAATATATCAACGAACACTCGTATTCCATTAAGACACGGCACATTCGCCGGTCATCAGACGGGTTACATCAGTAGGAAAGTCCGACGTCCAAACAACATGGTTCTCCTGGACTTCGCCTACACCCTTGGCCGCAAGAACATGCGCTGGCCTATTACAAGCTCTTGGAACAAAAACCACTCTAGCCTCAATGAAGCACGTATGTAACCGGAATTTCATGTCACTAAACAGGTTCCCAATTGAAGACAGAGAATAATTAGACGTCGTCATGGCATGCTTAAGATTCAGACAATCAGTTTCAAATATAACTCTCCCCATTCCCATTCGCTCGGCCAGCTGCATCGCATGGGACATGGCAGTAGCTTCAGCATGCATAGCATCTGACATATGTTGTAGAGGACCAGCAGCAGCCACGCAGATGTCAGCGGATTCATCTCTACCAATAACCCCCCATCCGCCACTTCTCGTCTCTTCGTTGAAAGCAGCATCAAAATTCAATTTGATAAAGCCTGACGGTGGAACCTCCCACTTACTGACGGAATGTAGACCAATTTGAGCCTGTTTTTTTAACAAAGAAGACCATTCATCAGCATGCCTTCTAACCGTAAACTGAAAACCCTCGACAGACATTCTCGCTTCGCCATGATTTCCTTTGTTTCTTTCATACCACCAGCACCATAGCAGGGCCACTGTTGTAAAGTGGTTTTAACTATAAGCCTAATCACACGAGCATATCCAACACAAAATCTAATAACTACAAAAACGGAAGATGTATTGTTCATGCTAATGGACCAGGCCAGAGAAAAACGGTGATGAGGTTGGAAAAACTGAAAACGGGCCTATGGTGTATCTGCTTCTGATATTAGTGAAGTCTCAACAAATCAAAATGGGCCAAAGCAAACAATCTCATTGTGTGGCCCGGCTTAGCGAAGCCCCGCCTTGAAGAAAAGAATAAAAGGCCCACGGCAACAGGCAGAGGCCCGTACAGACAAACCCGCATGCAGTTCTCGTGGCCGTATACCCGCGCCGTCCGGCGTGCCCCGCGCGGCGCCCGCCCGCCCGCCCTCCCGCCCTCGCCATGCGCCGCGGCCGGCCAGTCCGCTCTGCCGGGCGAAACGTGGCGGATGGCAGTCGCAGGAGGCTGACAAGGCCTAGGCGCGTAGCCAGGCAGCACCGCCGCACTGCACGTACCGTGTCACGCATGTACGTAAGCAGCGCAGCGCAGCTACACGTACTAGCTGGCTATACCCTGCGCTAGGCTAGCTGCACTGTAACCATACCGGCGCATGGACGGATTGAGTGGTGGTCCGGTCAGAGAGATCGACGGACGCACGCACGCACGATGCCATCCCCGGCCGGTCGTCCGGCCTGGCCTGGCACGCGCATGCACACGCACGCGCTCCAACGCGTCGCATCTCGCCGCGTTCATACGTGACGACCGTGATGATAATGTACGTACAAGCACTCGAATGGTCCCCGACCGCGCGCCGGGAACCTCTCTCGTAGCGAGATGCATGGCAGCGCGCAGGGCAGGAACGCCAGTCCGGGGTCCGGCCGGCCATCGATCGGTGTGATGCCGCTGCTGATCTCTGAGCTAAGCTAAGCTTCTGCTCTGCGGCGCCGGTGGCATCATGCGGCGCTCAGCTGCATGCGTGCAAATTTGCAGGCATACATCTCCAGACATGCATAATAATGGGGGGAGGGATCGACGCATGCAGATCGGCATGCAGCGAGCTAGGCTGGACGGGTTGGGGACGCGCTAGCTGCTGATCCATGGCATGCATCTCCAGCTCCCAGAGAGATGAGGTGGTAGTCCCCTGCTGCATCGTCCTGCATGCATGTACAACATGTCTTGGCCAGTTTCAGTGCCCAGAGATGAGATCAGAACTACCACCGTCGATCTATCCCTGCATGCATGCATGCATTCATTCATGCTCGTCTTTAATGATGCAGTGCTTATGCGTGGTCCTCGATCTCCTCTTACGAGATGCAAAGCTGTGCTGTGCTCATACGAGAAAAAAATGGTGCTGGAGAGGAAAGATATATGATACCAAGATCGGCAGCAATGCAGCATCAGCAGCATGCATGCATGCGGTGATTGGTGAGCAAACATACGAGGACTTACTGCTGCATCGATCGCCGGTAATAAGTCTGCCATGTCACAAAGCATACGGAGTAGTAGTTTCAAAAGGTTACCAAATCTATCTCTTGTCTAATTCCTAGTATTTCATAACCAAATGGACATCGATGGCCATGTATAAGATACGCTTTTATGGTTTCGTTGTACTACAACAAAAACGAGATGTGAGTCCTGGGCAACATATATAAAACATGTGAGACCCATATATAGTACTACTCCTGACAAAACTCAGGAATACTAATAAAGGAAAAAAAAACAGTCGCCTGACAAAACTCAGCCCCCCGGAAGAAGATTACGTACAGCCATAACTTGCAAGGCCCCATGCATGGATCGATCCACCGATCTGGTTAATCCCATCGACCAACAATTCAGCACAAACCAAGGCCAGCCACACGGGCAGTAGTACCACATAGTCCACCAGAACTGGAGAAGGAAATTAAAACCAGACCGGCGCGTCTCGCATGAACTACCTGTCGGCTTCGCGCGCCACACACATCTTGATTCCAATTCCGGCGCCCGCCGCTCGCCAGTCGCCGTCCGAGCGCCCGCCCCTCGCACCACGGCAGATGCCTCCCGCGCGCAGGCGCGCGTACGGATCCGGCCAGCTGCACCTCACGTCCCGGGGAGCCGGACCTGCCGCGACCACGAGTGCTGTGGCCGACGGCGACGTGCCCCCGCGCGCCGCGCATTGGTCAGTGGCCAACCGATCCTGCAAGCTGCAACAGACCAGTTCGACCGGTCGCCGTCGACGCTGCGATGTGAATACGATGGCAAACGCCTACAAACCATCATCGCGCCTACAGACCACAAGTAGCTCGCTTGCTACGTCGACTCGCACGCGCTTGATGCATGCGTCGATCGACCTGCAACCATCATCGCGCGAGATCAGTCATATATACGCACTCCATCATCGGGTTAATTGAATGGTGCGGTTGGGGCCTAACCATCGTAGAAGGGAAAAAAAAAATCAGATTTTCATCAAATCTCAAAGGCCACATACGTGTGTGGAAGCCTCATATGTGGCAGCCCATGTTAGTGACACCTCACATCTGAGTGGCAAGAAGAGTGGGAGATAAGTTCCATCCCACATGAATAATTGGAAGAGAGTTGTACCATCTCATTAGGTGAGGTGTTTCAGCACTTGATAAGTGAGTAAGAATAGGCATACTACAAGTCGTTTTGAATAATAGAGCAATTTACCAAGCGAATTATCCATAATAAACGCTAGATAAAACATGATTAGAATAATAGGCAATATACTAATTATATAAAATAGCGAATACATATTAAGGCATATAACCAAACAAACTGCAAGGCATAAAACTTTGGATATGATCAGAACAAGATTTATAAAGAAAACATACACGACAGCGGCAGCAGAAGAGGAACCGCCGGTGTTCGTGTTGGCACCGTCGTTAGCCATGTCGTCGAGGAAGAGGATGCTGATGTCGGGGAAGAAGTCCTCGTCGGGGAAGACGTCGCCACAGTCTCTATCTGTGAGGGAGTACGTGACGAAGCCAGTAGTCGCGCTGATAGCGCTCCCCAAAAACCTTATCGCCCTTCTCCCGTACAGGACTCGAAGAAGCGGGGTCTCGGAGGCCTACTGTCCCGGTTAGCGGTGCACGCCGCAAGACGGGATGGGGAAGATCTAGGTAGCGCAGTGCTCTGGAACTGGAGGCGCAAAGGAGGTGCGACCTCTCTCTCTTATAGGCACAGAGAGGAGCAGAAGATGAAACGAATGGACAGGAGATGAACCGAACAGGCGGCAGCCCACCGAACAGCCTCCACTCAATTGTATTCATTTAACTCGTATTAAAAGACTATTCAGAGCAAACGTTTCAGCTTCTGTACATCTGTTCATATACCATTCATGCGTGGCAAATTAAAGCTCGGCTCGGCGAGATTTTCGCAACCCGTGGCGCGTGTCGTGTCGTGACGAGGCGAGGTGTGGCGAGGCGAGCGAGGAGGATGAGCGCGCGTGTGGAACTCTCTCCTTCTCCTTCTCATCCTTTTACCAAGTGGTAGGAGAGCTCATCTTATAAGCTGGTCCAACTTTCACTCAACTAGCAATGTGGGACTAAGCATTTGTCCCAGCTCTTGCCTTGTATGAATGGGCCAAATGGGCCTCTAGGATTTCAGGAATTTATTGGCATATAATAAATGGGCCGGGCCTATTTAGGCAAAAATTCCAACAATCCCCCACCAGATCCTAGAGGCACATGAAGTTTGCCTTTGGTTGCAAAACATTGTTTATGTACCGGTACTATAGTGGAGACTGTTAAGTTGAACTTCCACCTAGAGCTTTATGTTATACTAGGCCGCAACTTGTACAGTGGACTATGCCTTGAACTGCAAGTTTGCTGCGAACCTAGCTTCACAAAAAGTCTTGACCGATACTAGGCTACCGTGGGACTTCCCCGCGGGTGGAGCTTATACGTCATACTCCATGACCTTTCATGAGTTTATTAGAGAGCACCCTACTCTCATAGACTGCGACGTTTTAACAGTCAGACTCATATAGGTGTGTTCTTTAAAAGATGTTCTGCAGGACAACATCTTTGCTTAGGATAAGCCACTTAGAACACATTAAGATAATAAATCAACCTGCCGTGCAGAATAGGAAAGTATTACATCTTTATGGAGTGGTGTTTATTAAAGTAGGGATACTTTTCTCTCAGCTAACCAATAGCTTGTCTCCTAATTCTAATTCACGGGATCTCCGATCACATAGAGTGGTTTACTGTTGGAGATATGCCCAAGAGGCAATAATAAAGTGGTTATTATCATATCTTCATACTTATGATAAATGTTTACATACCATGCTATAATTGTATTAACCGGAAACATTAATACTTGTGTGATTTGTAAACATAAAAGAGTCCCTAGTAAAGCCTCTTGTTAAACTAGCTTGTTGGTTAATATATGATCATGGTTTCCTGATCATGAACATAGAGATGTTATTAACAACATGGTCATATCATTAGGGGAATGATGTGATGGACATACTCCTATAGTTAAGCGTAGCATAAAGATCAAGTCATTTAATATAGTTCATTTGCTATAAGCTTTCTGATACATAGTAACCTAATTCCTTCAACCATGAGATCATGCTTATCACCATCACCAGAAGGATACTTTGATGACATCAAACACCACACCGTAACTGGGTGGCTATAAAGGTGGCGTTGAGTGTTCGGAAAGTATGGGTTGAGACACATGGATCAAGAGTGGGATTTGTCCATCCATATGACGGATAGATATACTCTGGGGCCCTCTCGGTGGAATGTCATCCAATTAGCTTGCAAGCATGTGACTGGCTCACAAGGGATCACATACCACGGGAACGAGAAAAGAGTACTTATCGGTAACGAGGTTGAACTAGGTACGCAGAGATACCGACGATCAAAACCTCGGATAAGTAAACTATCGTGAGACAAAGGGAAATTGGTATCATATGTAAGTGGTTCATTCGATCGCAAAGTAATCGTAGAAATATGTGGGAGCCATATGAATTTCCAGATTCCTCTATTGGTTATTGTTCGGAGAAGTGTCTCGATCATGTCCGCATAATTCACGAACCGTAGGGAGACACACTTAAGGATTCGATGTTGTTGAGTAGTTATGGAATGATGAGTAAGAGACCGAATGTTGTTCAGAGTCTCGGATGGGATCCGGTATATCACGAGGAGATCCGGAATGGTCCGGAGAATAAGATTCATATAAGGAAAGTCCTGTTTCGGGGTTGGAGAATGGTTCCGGTGTTTTCATCGGGAATGTTCTAGAAGGTTCCGGAATGTCTGGCACTCCGGAGGGGAAGGGTACATGAATGTGTCATTACAAGTTGGAATGGTTGCATCATGTACTAGGTGTCATCGCTAAACAAAATAAAGGGATAAATCAAATCCTAGTTTGAAAAGTCAAACGCCAATTTGAAAAGTCAAACGGCTATTTTGTTTGGTGGAGGGAGAGTAGGAAACCTACTTGGGGAGGAAGTCCCTCTCCCTCCACCTCCGGCCCTTGGAGACCGAGTTGGGGAGGGACTCCCCTCCCCTTGGCGCGCCCCCTCCACCTATATAAGGAGGGGCAGGGCTGCCCCTCCAAAGACACACCTCTCTCCTCTAAACCTAAACCCTAGCCGCCGGCCTCCACCAAAGTCGCTGCCGCCTCCTAGGGTTTGCCAAGTCGCCGAGTTGGGGCTCTCCTTTTGCCCTAGCCGCCGGCCTAGCTCCCTATCCTTGGTGTGTCTAAACCCTAGATCACCGAGGCTCTCTCATAGTCCACCATACTCGCTTTGGCTTAAGGCGAAGCCCTGCGAGATCTTCCCTCTACTTCCGGTACCACGCCGTCGTGCTGCCAGAATCACGAGGAGAGTGCTACAACCTCCGCTGCCTGCTGGAACAAAGGAGAGGAAGGTCTTCATCGAGTATCGAACGTGTGACCGACTGCGGGAGCGCTGCCGGAACGCATCGCCGGAAGGATCGTCTATGCGATCTTGAGATCGGCAAGTGTACGACTACATCACCCACGAGAATCTGCTCTTGTTAACCGCTTTGGATCTTCGAGGGTTAGTATTCTATTGACTCGTTGCTACAATCTAGTAGATAGATCTTGGCTTGATCATAGATTAGATCTTGATTGTGTGTTCATGCGGTAGAAATTTTTTATTTTCCATGCTACGAACCCCTACATTTACCACTGTGGAAAGCTCAAATTGTGGGTCTCATACCCATCTCCTTCGATGCATTTTCTATCACGTTGCGTGATAGACCCTTTGTGAAGGGATCTGCCAGGTTCTTAGATGTTTGGATATAATCCAATGCAATAACTTCAGAGTTTCTCATTTTCTTAACAGATTTTAGTATCCTCTTCACATGTCTTGAGGACTTCATATTATCCTTAGAACTGTTCACCTTAATAATCACAGTTTGATTATCACAGTTCATTGGAATTGCGGGTATAGGTTTTTCAACCACAGGTAAGTCCATCAAGAGTTCACGAAGCCACTCTGCTTCAACAGTGGCCGTGTCTAGTGCTGTGAGTTCTGCTTCCATAGTTGACCTCGTTAAGATGGTCTACTTGCAAGACTTCCAAGAAACAGCGCCACCAGCAAGTGTGAAAACATATCCACTCGTGGCCTTTATCTCGTCAGCATCAGATATCCAATTTGAATCACTATAACCCTCTAGTACCCTCGGATACCCGGTATAGTGTATGCCATAGCTCGCAGTGCCTTTTAGATATCGCATAACTCTCTCAAGAGCATGCCAGTGATCATCTCCTGGATTTGAAACAAATCGACTGAGTTTGCTTACAGCAAAGGCGATGTCAGGTCTCGTGGCACTAGCTAAATACATAAGCGAGCCAATGATTTGAGAGTATCTTAGTTGGTCTCTAGCATTTCCTCGATTCTTTCGAAGCAACACATTAGGATCATACGGTGTAGGAGAAAAATTGACGTCGCTATACCCGAAACGACTCAAGATCTTTTCCACATAGTGGGACTGAAGTAGTGTAATCCCACCATCATCATATCTCAATAGCTTGATGTTCAAGATGACATTAGCTACTCCCAGATCCTTCATCTCAAAGGAACGAGATAAGAAATCTTTGACCTCCTTAATTGCATTAAGGTTGGTTTCGAAAATCAGTATGTCATCAACATACAAACAAAGGATGACTCCCTCACCCCCACCATGGCGATAGTATACACACTTATCAGCTTCATTTACAACAAAGCCTGCAGCGGTTAAGGTTTTATCAAATTTTTTGTGCCACTGCTTAGGTGCTTGTTTAAGACCATATAAAGACTTCAGTAGCTTGCACACTTTTCTTTCTTGACCATTTACTACAAAACCATCTGGTTGATCCATATAAATTTCCTCATCCAACTCTCCATTTAGGAAAGCCGTCTTAACATCCATTTGATGAACGAGAAGATCGTGTGAGACAGCCAAAGATAGTAGTACTCGAATGGTGGTCAACCTTGCTATAGGTGAGTAAGTGTCAAAGAAGTCTTCACCTTCCTTTTGGGTATAACCCTTGGCCACAAGCCTTGCCTTGTACTTTTCAATAGTACCATCAGGACTTAGTTTCTTCTTAAACACCCATTTACATCCTACAGGTTTGCACCCATAAGGACGATCAATGATCTCCCATGTTTCATTAGCTAAGATGGAATTCATCTCACTATGAACAACTTCCTTCCAGTAGTCAGCATCAGGAGATGCATAAGCTTCTGAAATGGAAGTGGGAGTGTCATCGACAAGGTATACAATGAAATCATCACCAAAAGACTTTGCAGTCCTTTGTCTCTTGCTCCTTTTAGGAATTTCATTATCATCCTCCTTAGGACTTTCAGAGTGTTCAATTGGAATGGTAGGTTCAGAGAATATAGCAAATTCCTGATTAAATGAACTAGGTATCTCCGGATTTGATGAGTTAGGTTTATCCTTCATTGGAAAGATATCCTCAAAGAAAGTCGCATCAGTTGACTCCATGATTGTACCGACATGAATGTCAGACACTTCAGATTTTACTATCAAGAATCTATAACCAATGCTATGAAAAGCGTAGCCCAGAAAAACACAATCAATGGTTTTTGGTCCAAGCTTGCGCTTCTTGGGGATTGGTACATTAACCTTTGCCAAACAACCCCAAGTACGTAAGTAAGAGAGTTTTAATCTTTTCTTCTCCCATTCTTCGAATGGAGTAATTTCTTTGTTCTTTGTGGGAACTCGGTTTAGGACATGACACGCGGTCAATAGTGCCTCCCCCCACCATTCCTTAGAAAGACCCGATGTATCTAACATGGCGTTAACCAAATCTGTTAGAGTACGGTTCTTTCTTTCGGCTACTCCATTTGACTAGGGTGAGTAGGGAGGCGTCCTCTCATGAATTATGCCATGTTCCGCACAAAAGGAATCAAACTCGTTGGAAAAATACTCTCCACCACGATCAGACCTAAGCCTCTTAATCTTTCGATCAAGTTGATTTTCTGCCTCATCTTTATAGATTTTGAAGAAACTCAAAGCCTCATCTTTTGATTTCAGAAGATACACATGACAATATCTCGTAGAGTCATCGATCAAAGTCATGAAATATGTTTTCCCCCTTTTGTCAACACACCATTCATTTCACAAAGATCAGAATGTATGAGCTCTAGTGGTGTTAAATTTCTCATTTCTGCAGTCGTATGTGACTTGCGAGGTTGTTTAGATTGCACGCAGACTTGGCACTTAGATCCCTTAACAGTTGAGAAATCAGGGATTAAATTCATTTTGGCTAGCCGTGTCATACAACCAAAATTAATATGACAAAGACGAGAGTGCCAGACATTTGATTCAGAATTTGTGTAAATATGATTAACAACTTTATTACAAATGTCTGACAGAGATAAGCGGAACAAGCCTCCGCACTCATAGCCTTTACCAACAAAGGTTCCATACTTTGAAATTACAAATTTATTGGACTCGAATACAATCTTGTAGCCATCTCGACACAGAAGAGATCCGCTAACAAGATTTTTATTTATTGAGGGAACATGATGCACGTTCTTCAGGCGCACGGTCTTTCCCGAAGTGAACTTCAGATCGACCGTACCAACACCATGAACAGAAGCATGCGAGCCGTTCCCCATCAGCACGGTTTGAGTCCCTCTGACCTGATATGAAGAAAACATGGAAATATCAGAACAAACATGTACATTAGCGCCCGTGTCAATCCACCAATCAGGAGAATGACATAATGAAAGAACAGTAGGTAATATACCATACCCAACATCTTTCATCTCAACGTCGCCCATGACAACATTAGCAGTCTTGCTGCCCTTCCCATGCTGGCGCTTGTCAAAGCGGTTGGGACAAGCAGGAGCCCAATGATTAGGATTACCGCACACATGACAAGCACCTTTCCTCTTATCAGTCTTCTTCTTGAAGCTGGTATAATGTGAGGCCTTGTTCTTTCCATCAAACTTTCCTTTGTCATCAAACTTGCCTTTGTTCTTGAACTTGTGAGGCTGGAAGTTCCTTTTCTGTACCAGGTTGGCATTAGAACCTCCCTCGGTACCTCGAGCACGTGTGTCTTTTGCTCTCGCCTTCTATTCCACATCAAGAGTCCCAATGAGATCCGTCACGGAGAACTCTTGTCTCTTGTGCTTCAGAGAAGTAGCAAAATTCCTCCATGACTGGGGAAGTTTGGCAATGATGCCTCCGGCAACAAACTTGTCCGGTAACACACAAGTGAAGTGCTCAAGCTCCCTGGCAAGTGACTGTATCTCATGAGCCTGCTCCACAATGGGGCGGTCCTCAACCATCTTATAGTCATAGAATTGTTCCATGACATACAGTTCACTGCCAGCATCAGAGACTCCAAATTTTCTCTCGAGCGCATCCCACATATCCTTGCCATTGCTAAATGACAGATATGAATCGACAATATTGTCGCCAAGAATGCTGATCAAGGCAGCCTTGAAAGTGCTATCAAGTTTTTGGAACGCCTCTTCCTGAGCGGGATTAAGTTCTCCCTCAGGTGCGCCATAGATAGCATTATAGCAGCTCATGGTCTGAAACCAGAGCACTGCTCTCGCACGCCATCGTTTGTAATTCATACCTTCGAACACAGGTGGCTTCATAGAAGCAACAAAGCCACTTGGGGCAAATTGCCTGAAATAAGGTTTTTGGATTGTTGAATAATAGAGCAATTTACCAAGCGAATTATCCATAATAAACGCTAGATAAAACATGATTAGAATAATAGGCAATATACTAATCATGTGAAATAGAGAATACATATTAAGGCATATAACCAAACAAACT
This sequence comes from Avena sativa, assembly GCA_916181665.1. Lineage (NCBI taxonomy): Eukaryota > Viridiplantae > Streptophyta > Magnoliopsida > Poales > Poaceae > Avena > Avena sativa. The sequence goes on along the minus strand of OV702297.1, from coordinate 383,689,449 downwards.
GCAAGGCATAAAACTTTGGATATGATCAGAACAAGATTTATAAAGAAAACATACACGACAGCGGCAGCAGAAGAGGAACCGCTGGTGTTCGTGTTGGCACCGTCGTTAGTCATGTCGTCGAGGAAGAGGGTGCTGATGTCGGGGAAGAAGTCCTCGTCGGGGAAGACGTCGCCGCAGTCTCTATCTATGAGGGAGTCCGTGACGAAGCCAGTAGTCGCGCTGATAGCGCTCCCCCAAAACCTTATCGCCCTTCTCCGTTACAAGACTCGAAGCAGCGGGGTCTCGGAGGCCTACTGTCCCGACTAGCGGTGCACGCCGCAAGACGGGATGGGGAAGATCTAGGTAGCGCAGTGCTCTGGAACTGGAGGCGCAAAGGAGGTGCGACAGACTGTCTGAGAGGAGGCGCGACCTCTCTCTCTTATAGGCACAGAGGAGAGCAGAAGATGAAACGAATGGACGGAAGATGAAGCGAACAGGCGGCAGCCCACCGGACAGCCTCCACTCCCGCAACCCGCGGCGCGCGCGTCGTGACGAGGCGAGGCGAGGCGTGGCGTGGCGTGGCGAGGGAGGAGGAGGAGCGCGTGTGTGGAACTCTCTCCTTCTCCTTCTCATCCTTTTACCAAGTGGTAGGAGAGCTCACCTTATAAGCTGGTCCAACTTTCACTCAACTAGCAATGTGGGACTAAACATTTGTCCCAGCTCTTGCCTTGCATGAATGGGCCAAATGGGCCTCTAGGATTTCAGGAATTTATTGGCATATAATAAATGGGCTGGGCCTATTTAGGCAAAAATTCCAACAAGTCGCACTCCCTCCTCCTCCTCCTCCTCTTCCTCCTCGTCTCGTCATGATACGGGCATCGTGGTTTGCGAAATCAGTCTTGAGCCAGGCTTCGGGTCCGTTAGGATTTTCCTTGAGTTGTTCTATATAATGCGACGTCGAGGTTTTGCTAGCTCTATTGTTTGTGCCGCTATCATAGCCTACTCTATCCTAAACGCCGAGGAACGGAAAATCAAGTCTTCAAAACCAGACGTCTTTACGATCCTGTATAGGAGAGGGGGGATAAGAGTTTGGGGAAGCGCTCGGTGTGACTGCTAGTGATCTTAATACGGCTTGTCTATCCAGGGCGGCTGCGGCTAGGCTTGCTTTCATCATCGACTCTCTATTGCAATCATGACCGTTTAATTTGCAACCGATTAATACGTACACTATGATCCGATATGTGCGTTGTACTATGGATGTTATTGTGTGTGTAGTCCACCTACTGTTCATGTTGATTAATTATAACAATATATCAACCATGCTAGAGTTTTAGTGATAGTGGCTGCTGAAGTCATGCTTTATATTCTACTCCCTCCGTCTCAAAATAGTTGAAAGATTTATCTAAATTTGGTGGTATCTAAACACTATTTAATATATAGATATATCCAGATTTTGATAAATTTCTGACATCTATTTTGGAGCAGAATTAATCATGAAAATACTATTTATTTAGTATTTATCCAACAATGTGTTCTTGGCCTAGTTACTCTAGCTAGCGGCCACAATAAAACGAGCAACGAATTGTGAGCGACAGCCACGGACACCCCTAGCTAGCAACCTAGGTCATGGCATGCATGCAAACCCCTGCGGACTTAAACCCTAGGGCATGCCACATGGACGTAGGCCTCTGTAGCTGGCGCATGCATGCACGAACCAGTTTTGCCACTTCGGTAAAGCCGAACGCAACGGCGCAGGTGCACGGCGCGCTCGTAGTGGAGTGGAGTGGAGTGGAGTACGTGCGGCGTACTTGGACACCGCTCATCGTGTTCTCCACCCTGTTGGCACTGGCTGCTTTCCGGCCGGGTTCAAGCTCGGCTCATCACGCACAGTGGCATGCATGCAGACTACACGAGGGCCGGGAGGGAACGAGTAGAGCAGATCCGGAAAGGAGAGGGGCGCAGGCGCAGCGCTCGTACCGCTGTCAGTGCGTGTTTGGGAATACGTACGATGCAGCGGCGAAACGGTGGTTCTTCCGAGTACTCCTCGCCTCATGGACTTTTCTCCCTAGCTATTGCTATAGCTTGTTGCGCCCTTGCCGGAGCTCTTTGTCCGCACCCACTATGTCACATTTGATTTTTAGGGGCACTTTGTTAGAGGCGTTTTAAAAAATGCCTGAAAAAATTATATTTAAAGGCATCATTTGAAAAATACCTACAAAAATTTGATTTTCAGAGGCATTTCATAAAAGTGCCTTTAAAAATAATAAATATAAAGGCACTCTCTAAAGTGCCAGTAATAATATGATTTTCTCATGCATTTTCTAAAATTGCCAGCAAAACTCTGATTATTAATTTGCGGCACTTTGTAAAGTGCCGGCTGGTAAACCTCCGCCAACCACACCCAAAAATGAAAACCAGAACGAACCGCCCGATGTAAAAAAAGACATTGTGAAAAAACGCTCAAAGACCGTCGATGGTCACCTCCTTCTCACGGTCCCCTTCTCTATGCCGCCTCCTCCATTTGTTGCTGCGCCGCTACCAGCAGTCAGGCGCTCAGCTTCCCAATTACCCGCCACACCGCCTCCCGTGTTCTCAGGCAGCGCCCCTCCCGCTTGTTGTGGATATACCAAATGGGTATACCTACGGCATATTCTCATACTGGCAAGTCCGGGTGGCCCAGAGTTGGTGGTTAGGCCTATGGCATAACCGGACGGCCCAGTTGCTGATAGACAAGACGGAGGTCCATGCCGGATAAAGCCGGTGGAGTCACCAGTGTACCCGGAGCCTTAGAGTACAAGACACGCAAGACTAGTAATAGACGGTGTAGGACTCTGTAACCTGTCTGGCAAGGACTTTATCCTGTAACCCTAGGACCTGGCGACTATATAAGTCGGGCCTATGGGAGCCTTTAGGGCACGACCAAGTGCATAGCACTACCCGCACACAGCGAACCCCCAATCCTGTAACTCGGTGTATTGCCATTATAGTGATTTATAGCAGGAGTAGGATCTCGCCACCGTCGTGAGACCTGAACATGGGTAAACTGTGTCACGCCGACCCAGACGCTCTCCGTCTTCCCCCCACGTCTCTAAACTCGTCGTTGGGATACCCCTATGGCGTACGTGTCGACAATACCACGAAACCGCTCTCCACCGCCGCCTCCCTCCTTCTGTTCCCCAGCATCGCATCACCAATCCTTGACCTCCTCATCTTCTCGCTCTTGATCCAAACCCTAGGCTCATCTCTCTACTACTCGAGCAGGAGGCCAGGAACCTCTCGCGGGCGGGTTATTTTCCTGCTTCCTCGTCCGAGGAGTCGATTTCCGTGTCGCCGCGACAAAAGCTGTTGACTCGAGCTCGTCGTTTGTCTCCGAGGGCTCCGAGGGTCGCTGTGCCTCGCCACTCCCCGTATCAACGGAGCAGAAGAGCGGGGTGCGTGAGGTGTATAGGCTCATGCGCGTGGTCACGGAGCGCTACCACGACTGCTTCCTGCGGCTAAGCGAAGCCACGACTGACAAGTTACGCCGTGTTCTCGGCTTCCTCGGGTGTCCAACGAGGATATGATGCTATGAACCAGTGAACTGCAACAATCGATTGACACCAAGTACGTCTCCGCCTACTTCACGAGCCTTCGAGGCATGTCCCTCTTCGGTTTTGGATGATATCTCCTGTTAATCGCTGGTATAATTGCTTCAAGCTGTCGATGTGGGTTGTACTCATGATTTTTTATTAGTGTACATCACTTGGGTTTAGCTGTGGATTCCTTATGAAGACAGGGTACAACCTCGACTGCTTGTTTATTGCACGTCTTAAACTGGAAAGACAATATTAATCTTCCTCCACGGTATGGTTGTATTTTGTCCTCAAAATCAATAGTTCCTGGTTTACAAACTAATCGATCAACACGAGTTTTGTTTATTTGTTTGGTAGTACTTGATGCAATCCAGTAATTCTGCTGCAAAGCAAACCATTAAAGGGCTGACACGGCATTCATTCAGTTTCTAGGTTTTATTTCATATTTCTTTTACAAATTGTCAATAATTTCAGAACTTGACATTATTGTGATTGCCACCTGCTGTGCTGCCTCATCTCACATGAATGTTTCTTCTTCAATGTATAAATCGTCACATTCTGCTATACCCCTGTGATTAGTTACTCATGTGGCAATCTGTGTGTAATTCATGCGGCTCATGTGTTTGTTTAGTTGTCCAAGTCATGCACTTGTTTTTTCCATCTTGATTTCTCGGGATTTCTTTAGAATTGTACTAGAGTTTGATTCACATCTTTTCTATGCAATGCAACTCCATAGTTACTATTATAACCGCCGTTTGAATAGATTTAAGCGTGTGATGGAGGAGCTTTGACTCCCCGATGACGAATCACAGAATCAAGAAAAAGGAAGCTATAGATCATGTTGCGGAACCCGTTCAGCATCCCGCTCACCCATTTTCCTCTACCTCTATCCGAAAGAATCATTGTGGCCTACTCTGTTTCATCAGGGCAGAAAAGAACCATTGGTTCACATATTTGGACCGTGCATCTCTGTTCTCCAGTCATGATTGTCTGCTTGTGTTGCAGCAACAGTAAATTCAGTCTGCTTGGTATATGGGGAGTAACCGAACCCTTCTATTTGATTTGGACATGAAGATAATTCTTTTCGTATATTTTGCCATATTTTTCTATATAATATATAATGTTTTCATGACCATGGAAGTTTTATCTTTTCAGGACGAGAAGAACCGACACGACTCACGATGTAAGGATATAGCAAGGATACTGGGCCAATATGTTGCTGGATACTAACGTGAAGCATGTACAATTGCAAAAATTCAGAATTCTGTAGTTCCAAATGAATGAATTCGATTATGTAACTTGTATTGAATGGTGCAAATGATGGAACTTGAGTGATGTTTTGAATGGACTAAATAAAATGCTATGTATTATGTAGAATCATTAGTTGTTCGTCATAATATATATAAAAAATCCTAAAATAACTGTATATTGCCTGGAAATTATTGCCTTTAAGTATTATTTGAGGCATCAATGTATATTGCATGAAATTCTTTTTTGAGGCATTTTGAGAAGTGTCTAAAATTATTTTTTGAGGCACTTTGAAAAGTGCCAACAAAAATTATTAGAGGCATTGCTTAAAAGTGCCTCAAATTATATTCCAAGGCTATTTGTAAATGCCTCAAAAAATCTATTTTTAAAGGCATTTTTAAAAGTGCCTCAAAAGATCTATTTTCAAAGGCACTTTTCAATAGTGCCTTCAATGATTTTTCCCTACCCTATTTGATGTGGTACTTTTCTTATTGCCTTCAAAGATTTTTGGAGGAACTTTTGGTATTTTCTAAGGCAATTTCTTGTGCCCCAAATAATCATTTGTGGTGTAGTGACCGGTACAAGCTCGTTAATGAGAGATGGTCTCTATAGATGGTTTACCTCTAAAATAGAAACAACCGGCTGTGTTCAATAATCTCAAAGGGTTGTTATATCATGACCGCCTCTAACGGTAGCATTAGGCGGTTATAAAGTAATGTTGTATCTAGTACTAATTTCTCCTCAGTCGATCTTGAAAATAAAACATGTATAAAGGAATCCTGACACGAAGGTAAATAGTAGTTGTCTCCCTAGAAATTTGAATCACAACCATTCACAAATATTAACCGCCTCCATAGGCCTATTGAAGCGGACCTTTATACCACCTGTCTTGAAAACTGCCTTCATGTACGTTTCCGAGGTAGCATGTGCCTGAATCTATTGTTAAATGCAATTACAAAGTAGAGATCATACGCGAGTCCACCATCCACACGTCCACACGCACGTGTCCACTCTAGGGAAACCAGCCGTCCCTATGTATATAAACTCGCTCAGCCTCAACATCTCTTTCAGGAGCGTCTCCCCAATCTGTCTAGTCAGAAAATCCCAATATGCACCTTTCGCACGCATAGAAACTCCTTCCATAGCACCACCCTCCCCTAGATGCACCATGAAGCGTACTCATGGGGACAAGCCAGAGGTGAAGTCAGTGGAGCCACAACAACAAATGGTTTGGTCGTCGCTGTTGTGGCTAGTCTAGCTTCTCTGGGCACACATGTCGCTCATCTTCGCACCGTCACTGCTGCTTCGAACTCCGTTTAGCCAGTCCCCCTCGCCGTCGAGCAGCGGGTGAACGACAACGTCGTGGTTCCAATGCCAGATCTGGATGAGGGAAATGCATGAGGACGCGGCTTCTTCGACCTGGCGGAAGACAAGAACTACGCCCACATCATCTTCGACCCCTTCTTCGACCTGGCGGAATGAGTTCGAGGAGGAGGTCTCCGATGAGGCATCTGAGGTACAACTTTGTTTCTCTATTCGCAGTCGCATATATCACTATTCATACGTAAGGTCTATTTTGCTCCGCCGCCTTCTTGTTGTACATATTAAAATATATGGTTTGAACGATTGTTTTACAGATTTGATTAGATCTTCCATCAAATAATTTTACATTTGGTTGTTGTTTTTCATACGATTCTTCTGTGCTGTAGATTTAATTGATATATAACATATTTGATTTTAGAGGATTTAGAGATTGTTGTTACCGGAGTGTTGATTTCAATACATACCATGCATATATGTACTACATAGTGTATGTTGTCCTAAAAGAATGCAAGGGATACACATTTGATAGTGCCAGATTTTTTATGGATGTGTTGATGAACCCGAGGCAATGTACACGAACAATAATATAGGTTGTGCTTGCTACTTTGGTTCGTCAACTCCATCTCTAAAAAACCTATGAGGCTCCATATTTATTCTACATTCATATGGAACTATGATATTTGAATTGTTTCTACTAGTACACAACCAATTATGATCATACATTGAATTTATTACATGTATCTGAATCCCATGTTTGATTCTTGTGATTATGTGATTACACTATATATCCAGTAAACAAATGCAGGGGGAGTAGGGGGAGCAGTGTCATGAAAATCAAGGTTGCGGAAATGTATTTCACTATCAACCACAGATGATGAGTACATAGCAACGATTGAGGCTTGAAAGGAAGTGTTGTAGATGAAGAACTTCTTGCAAGAGTTGGGCATGAAGCAAGAGAATTGCAATCTATTTTGCGATAGGAAGAGTGTTATCCATCTTGCGAAGAATCCAAGTTTCCACTCTCGAACCAAGCACATTGATGTGAGGTATCATTGGATTAGAGATGTTGTGAGTTCCAAGTTGATAAAACTTGAGAAGATCCATACCGACAAGAATAGATCGGATATGATGACCAAGATATTGCCAAGTGAGTATCTTCTTATGTGTTCCAAGGCAGCGGGCATGGTGGTGCCCCCCACATGAGTCAGATGGGGGAGAATGTTGAGTATCCTCGGCATGTGGATTGTGAGGAGATGGCCTTATGAAGTCTTTCAAATGGCCCAAACTGGTGCAAGAGCCCACCAACCTTTAGGGTTATGACCAATGGTCATTTTAGACATTGTACATGAGGAAAGACAGAGGATAAGCCTTTCATCCAGCCAACACAAGGTGGAGTGACAAAAATCCAGGTTAGCCTCCATTGGAGAAGAAAACCAAGAGAGAAGGAAAAGGAAGAAGTTGAAGGAAGAAGCTAAATCAAGCACCAGGATCTGCCCACAAGGTTGTGAACACGCAGATCTACTACCTTGTCTCATTCAAGATATGGTTCCACCATATTTGGTGAGGTTGTTCTAATCCCTAGCTCTTGTGCCCAAATCTTGTTATTGGCATCCAAGATTCATGCGTATCTTAATGTATGAGATCCTATAGTGCTCTCTAGAGAAGAACAAGGTTTATTGATACGTCAGAAACGTATCTATAATTTTTGATACTCCATGCTTATTTAGTATCTACTTTGCTTTACTTGTCTACACTTTGAGGTGCTTTTTACATGTTTTCTGGTACTAACCTATTAACAAGTTGCAATAGTGCCAAGTGCATATTTCTGCTATTTTTGGTTTCAGAAAAGTTAGTAAAGAAATATTCTCGGAATTGGACGGGACAAACGACAAAGTCAATTACTTTCCGTGGGGAACAAGAAGACCAGAGGGGAGCCCAGGAGGCCATCCAAGGGGGCAGACCCACCCTAGGCGTGGGTGGGCCCTAGCCCGCGCCTGGCAAGGGTTTGCCTGCCCAGGCCGCCTCCTCGGCCTCCCCCTTCGCCTATAAGAAGCCCTCGATGAGAAAACTCTAGATTGTCAATCATACTTCTAGAAAAATTTCCGCAGCGCTGCAGCCACCAAAGGGGAGATTAGGGGGACAAAAAGTCTCTGTTCCGGCACCCTGTCGGGACGGGGAAGTGCCCCCGGAGCCATCTCCATCGATCTCCATCGCCATCTCCATCACCGTTGCTGATTCCCATGATGGGAGGGAGTAGTTCTTCCTCATGGCTAAGGGCTCTACCGGTAGCTATGTGTTCATCTCTCTCTATGCATGATCTTGTTGTGGTCATGAGCTTTGTAATCTTGTAGATCTACCTTGCTACTCAAGTGCTTCAATAGATCTCTGCTCTCCCCATGTGTGTGAAAGTGACAGCGTGCACGCCATGGTGGCACTTAGGCTTGAGTCTACATAAATACTCTTTGTGCTTTAATAGATCTATGCTTTTCCCCACGTGTGTGAAAGTGACAGCGGGCATACCGTGTGTGGCACTTTGGCTAGATTGAATATTTGTTATGAGTTATATTTGGAGTTGGATGTCTCTATAAAATTGTGGTGTTTTTTGGAACCATCTTGCGCTCAAGGTGGCAATGTGGGGTTATCTAGATGTGAAAGGCGGACTTTGAGGTGTGCTGTTATAGCCCTACCATGGATTAGAGTGTCCAACCGGAGAGTAGTTAAGAGTAGTATCATGAAGAGAGGATATTTCTATGAGAGAGTGTTCACTAGTGAAAGTATGATCCCCAGGCCTTGTTTCTAAACATTGAAACACCGTTTGCATCTAGATCTGTTGCATGTTTGCTTGCTTCCATCCTTTTGCCTTTAGTCTTTACCTCACCATCAAGCTCCATCAAAGTATTTGCTGGCACCGTTACCACTTGTATTTCACTATCTCTTCGCCGCACTAGTGCACCTATACACCTGACAAGTGTATTGGGTGTGTTGGAGACACAAGAGGCTTCTTGTATCTTGATTGCAGGGTTGCTTGAGAGGGGATACCTTTGACCACTTCCTCCCTGGGTTCGATAAACCTTGGGTAATTCACTTAAGGGAAACGTGTTGATGTTCTACAAACCTCTACAATTGGAGGCCCAACAACTATCTACAAGAATAGAAGTGCGTAAACATCAAGCTCTTTTCTGGCGTTGTTGCCGGGGAGGAAAGGTAAAAAGCACTCACACACCTTACCCCACGGCAACAATAAGCCAGAAAGCTATTTTCTAGCGCCGGTGCCGGGGAAGTAAGGTAAAAGGTACTCACACCCTCCGGTGTGAGTGCTCGAAGTTATTTCCTTTAGATTCTGCAATTTTGTGTTTTTGTTTCTTGTTTTCACTAGTTAGGCTTAATGGAAAACAAAAAAAAATTAGAGAGATTTATAGTATCTATCTTGAGTTAGGACATGAAGTGTTTGAAGAGAAAATTAAAAAACCTATGGAACTTTATTTGCATGCTAATAGCAATGTTATTAGTATGAATTCTTTGGAGACCATTTTGCTAATGCTATGGAAAAGTCTAAGCTTGGGGAAGCTAGTTTTGATAAAAATGATCTTTTTAGTCCCCCAAGCATAGAGGAGAAAATTTTCTTTGATGATAGTTTACCTCCAATATATGATGATTACAATGATGAGTATGATATTTTCAATCCACCTACTATTGAGGAGAAAATTGATTGTGATCACAATCTGCCTCCTATATTTGATGATTATGGTGATGAGAATGACAATGATAGCTATTTTGTTGAATTTGCTCCCACTATGATTAATAAGAATGACTATGCTTATGTGGAGAGTAATAATCATTTTATGCATGTGGCTCATGATAAGAATATTTTATGTGATAGATATATTGTTAACTTTATTCATGTTGATACTGAAAGTTATTATGAGAGAGGGAAACATGGTTTTATGCATCTCAATAATATTAAGTTTCCCCTCTTTATGTTGAAAGTTCTGAAGTTGCACTTGTTTTGTTTTCCTATGCTTGTTGCTTTGTGCTTTCAAGACTTGTTTCTTTACAAGATTCCTATGCATAGGAAGTGGGCTAGACTTAAAATGTGTTTTGAATTTGCTTCTTGATTCTCTATTTTACTTCAATTCATATTTCTTATGTGAGCATCTTCTCAAACTATCAAGCCTAACTTAAAGGCGGTAAAGAAAAGTACTTGTTGGGAGATAACCCAAGAGTTTTCTTGAGTCTTGGAAGTTATTACTTCAGTAATGACCTCTCCTTATCCTTTTTGTTTGCTTTTTTGTGCCAAGAATGACCTCTAATGAGAGGGAAGAGAGATTTTGGGAGTTGCTGTCCCGAAACAAATTTCTGTCCTCCACCATAAAAATTCGTGAGGAGTATATGTAACTCGGATTGAGCTCAAAATTTACGAATAAATCCCCCAGTATGTTAGATAACATTCATTAGTTCAACACTTTTTGATTTGAGCAACAGAAGATGTTCGCAAAAATCAGTTTCTGCCTGCTGGTCTGTTTTGACAGATTTCTGCCATTATTTGCATTTGCTTCTTATTGATTCCTTTTTGAGTTCTATTTTGGGGAATTGAGCTTTTTGAAGGAGTTACTACAGTAGCTTGTGTTTTTAGTGAAAAGTCTTTCTGTTTCAAAGCTTTGCCAGAGGTCTATTATCTTTTGAATACACTAATGTTGTTAATGAAGATTGTGTGAAGTTTTGTATGAAGGAAAATTTGCAGGTGTAGAGAAAGAATGATGTAATGAGATGAAGAATGGACAAAAGCTCAAGCTTGGGGATGCCACCATGGTGTCACCCCAAGAAATATCCAAGAGTTACAAGTGTCAAAGCTTGGGGATGCCCAAGGCATCCCCTTCTTCGTCAATAAAAAGCTCAGGTCTTTCTAGACACTTAAGAATATTTTATGTGATAGATATATTGTTAACTTTATTCATGTTGATACTGAAAGTTATTATGAGAGAGGGAAACATGGTTTTATGCATCTCAATAATATTAAGTTTCCCCTCTTTATGTTGAAAGTTCCGAAGTTGCACTTGTTTTGTTTTCCTATGCTTGTTGCTTTGTGCTTTCAAGACTTGTTTCTTTACAAGATTCCTATGCATAGGAAGTGGGCTAGACTTAAAATGTGTTTTAAATTTGCTTCTTGATGCTCTATTTTACTTCAATTCATATTTCTTATGTGAGCATCTTCTCAAACTATCAAGCCTAACTTAAAGGCGGTAAAGAAAAGTACTTGTTGGGAGATAACCCAAGAGTTTTCTTGAGTCTTGGAAGTTATTACTTAAGTAATGACCTCTCCTTATCCTTTTTGTTTGATTTTTTGTGCCAAGAATGACCTCTAATGAGAGGGAAGTAAGATTTTGGGAGTTGCTGTCCCGAAACAAAATTTTGTCCTCCACCATAGAAATTCGTGAGGAGTATATGTAACTCAGATTGAGCTAAAAATTTACGAATAAATCCCCAGTATGTTAGATAACATTCATTAGTTCAACACTTTTTGATTTGAGCAACAGAAGATGTTCGCAAAAATCAGTTTCTGCCTGCTGGTCTGTTTTGACAGATTTCTGCCATTATTTGCATTTGCTTCTTATTGATTCCTTTTTGAGTTCTATTTTGGGGAATTGACTTTTTGAAGGAGTTACTACAGTAGCTTGTGTTTTTAGTGAAAAGTCTTGCTGTTTCAAAGCTTTGCGAGAGGTCTATTATCTTTTGAATACACTAATGTTGTTAATGAAGATTGTGTGAAGTTTTGTATGAAGGAAAATTTACAGGTGTAGAGAAAGAATGATGTAATGAGATGAATAATGGACAAAAGCTCAAGCTTGGGGATGCCACCATGGTGTCACCCCAATAAATATCCAAGAGTTACAAGTGTCAAAGCTTGGGGATGCCCAAGGCATCCCCTTCTTCATTAATAAAAAGCTCAGGTCTTTCTAGACACTTTGTTTTTATGTTTCATGCACTATTGTGTTGTTCTTGGAGCGTCTTAGTTTTTGTTTTTGGTTTTTGTTTGCTTAGTTTGCTTGAGTAAGTTGGTTGATCACAACACACTTCTTGTGGAGAGAGACACACTCTGTTTTCATTGCCTAGAACACTCTAGTTTTCAATCTTATTGTCTTGTGAGTGTTCTCTTTTGCTAGCACTGTGTTTAGCCTTAGTTTTCTTGTGCTTTCAGCTTAGGACCTTTTAGTTCTTCTTTGTGGATTTGTGAGACATTCTCACTATTTTTATTGATTATTATTTTTGTGAGTTGTTTCAAATAAGTTGCTTGGTGTTGGAAAAGAGTAGAAAGCTTCATGTTATAGTGGTACAAAAGTGAGCTTGTTTTGACTGTGGCTTAGACTTTATCATGTCATGCTAGGTGTTGTTTTGACCTTATGCTTAGTGATTATTGCTGTAGCATGACTTGTTACAAACAATTAGGATCGCTTAATGTGCCTTGAAGGAATCATGTGTTGTTTTAGCATACAAAAGCATAGTATTCTGGTATTCTCCTTTGATGTTTTTTTTGGGTTGACTTGGCACATGCTTACACCATGTTATGGCTATTACAAGTCACCATAGACTTTATGATCATTTAGTCCTTGACTTCTAGTACTACTTTATGCTTTGTTGCTCTGCATGATTATGGCCATTATTGCTCTCTTAGTTGGTTGCTCCCAGTCTTTTGCTAGCCTGCACTTGTATGAGTAAGTTCTACTCATGCTTCCAACTCCTAAGAAACCAAGTTTTTCCAAAGTGTCCACTATAAACTCCTATGCATGGTGTGTTACACCATTCCAAGTATATTCTTGTTTTCAACTATCTTCCAATTAAAAACTATTTTGTTATGTGAAAACTTAGTGATTAAAGCCCTCAATGTGACAACGTTGTTGTATATGCTTGCACTTATAAGTTGGAATTAGCAGAACCATGTTGTCACGGGGAACGTTTTCAACATTGCACTTGTACTTTGTACTCAGTTGATATCATGCTCTTTTGTCTATGGATGTCACCGGTGTGAAATAAAGAGGGAACTTGTAAGTCCATGGAGTTTGTATTCTGTGTTAGAGAAACGCCTAGGCCACTAGCCTAAGCCATGCCTAATCATGGTGGAAACTTGCAGCATCACCATAATGAGCTATCTATGAAGCATCCTCAATAAAAAGCTATGCATATGGTAAATAAAAAGATTGCTGAGATGCTCATTGACTGCTTGCCTTGTCATTTTGGTTATGGGAAACCTCCTATACCATGTGCAAGGGGTACCCCGTTGGTGGTTCTCAATGATATGCAAATACTTACAATGACAAGAACTTACTTGGGCCCAAAGTCGAGTATGCATGAGGTGTGGCCCTCGTATTCAAGGGACTTGAGATTGCCAACTTATACTTTGTCAAGCATATACTCCATCTTTGCCACTTTAACCTTAATCACTTTAAGATGCTTATGATAGGGGCAATGAGGGCTGAAAGCTAACAAGTACCATAATTTTTGGAAGCTCTTTTTGAAACTTGTAATCCCTGCTTCCTTTACAAAAAGGGCCTTTCTTCCACCACTATTGAGTCTCCACCTTCTACCTTTAGGCACCATTAAGAGAGCATAGTTGCCATTCTTAGTTTTATATGCAGTGTTCCAAAGCTTATTAATTGATGCAAATTGTGATATTACTTGTTCTTGTGCTATTTGTTTCTAGTCACCCTTGTGAACTTTTAAGGTGTCCTATGCATATATTTGCTACTCTATGAGGGACAAGCTGATTGCCACTATGCTATGTTTTCTGTATGTGAAATAAACAAACGTTTTTCAATGCATGTTATTCATGATCTTTGTTTGTAGCTTGCCATGTTGCATGCATAGTTACTATGTCCTACTATTAGAACTCCATCCTTTCATGCACATGTTTAGATATCTTTGTTCCCAGCTTTCAATGCTGGCAAATGGTTTGATCTTGGTTTTAATGGTGCATGTCACCTAAAAAATTATTCTTTTTATCACTTGGGGATGTTGATACGTCGGAAATGTATCTATAATTTTTGATGCTCCATGCTTGTTTAGTATCTACTTTTCTTTACTTGTCTACACTTTGAGGTGTTTTTACATGTTTTCTGGTACTAACCTTTTAACAAGTTGCAACAATGCCATATGCCTGTTTTCTGTTGTTTTTGGTTTCAGAAAAGTTAGTAAATAAATATTCTCGGAATTGGACGGGAAAAACGACAAAGTCAATTACTTTCCGTGGGGAACAAGAAGACCAGAGGGGAGCCCGAGAGGCCAGCCAGGGCGACCAGACCCACCCTAGGCGCGGGTGGGCCCTAGCCCGCGCCTGGCTAGCGTTTGCCTGCCCTGGACGCCTCCTCGGCCTTTCCCTTCGCCTATAAGAAGCCCCCAATGAGAAAACCCTAGATTTTCAATCATACTTCCAGAAAAAGTTCCGCAGCGCCGCCGCCACCGAAGGGGAGATTCCGGGGACAGAAAGTCTCTGTTCCGGCACCCTGTCGGGATGGGGAAGTGCCCTCGGAGCCATCTCAATCGATCTCCATCGCCATCTCCATCACCGTTGCTGATTCCCATGATGAGGAGGGAGTAGTTCTTCCTCAGGGCTAAGGGCTCTACCGGTAGCTATGTGTTCATCTCTCTCTATGCATGATGTTGTTGTGGTCATGAGCTTTGTAATCTTGTAGATCTACCTTGCTACTCAAGTGCTTCAATAGATCTCTGCTATCCCCATGTGTGTGAAAGTGGCAGTGTGCACGCCATGGTGGCACTTAGGCTTGAGTATACATAAATACTCTTTGTGCTTTAATAGATCTATGCTTTTCCCCGTGTGTGAAAGTGACAGCGAGCATACCGTGTGTGGCACTTTGGCTAGATTGAATATTTGTTATGAGTTATATTTGGACTTGGATGTCTCTATAAAATTATGGTGTTTGTTGGAACCATCTTGCGCTCAAGGTGGCAATGTGGGGTTATCTAGATGGGGAAGGCGGACTTTGAGGTGTGTCGTTATAGCCCTACCATGGATTAGAGTGTCCAACTGGAGAGTAGTTAAGAGTAGTATCATGAAGAGAGGATATTTATATGAGAGAGTGTTCACTAGTGAAAGTATGATCCCTAGGCTTTGTTTCTAAACATTGAAACACCGTTTTCATCTAGATCTGTTGCATGTTTGCTTGCCTCCATCCTTTTGCCTTTAGTCTTTACCTCACCATCAAGCTCCATCAAAGTATTTTCTGGCACCGTTACCTCACGTCGACAACAAGTCAGAAGCTCTTTTATGGCACCGACACCACTTGTATTTCACTATCTCTTCGCCGAACTAGTGATCCTATACAACTGACAAGTGTATTGGGTGTGTTGGGGACACAAGAGACTTCTTGTATCTTGATTGCAGGGTTGCTTGAGAGGGGATACCTTTGACCACTTCCTCCCTGAGTTTGATAAACCTTGAGTAATCCAATTAAGGGAAACTTGCTGCTGTTCTACAAACCTCTGCACTTGGAGGCCCAACAACTGTCTACAAGAATAGAAGTGCGTAGACATCATTTATCCCCATTTTATAATAGTGGAAAAACATTTGGGTGGCTTTGGTCATGGTTTTTCCTCTCAACTTGAGAGGATTTCCACTTAAAAAAGCATTCGTGTCCGTATGTGTTGATTTGCTTGTTGCTGCACCTATGTGCCGAAAGCACATAAGACTTGTTCTACCTACCTGTAGATTTTAGCTATTTGGGTGCCGAGAGCACCCGGGACTTGTCCTCGGTTGGGACAGATATGTTTCTCTATATATGTTTAATGCATATGTTTTCTTTCGTGATTGAGCAATGATCCATGTATTTAGTAATATGAGCGGTGCTGAAGTTTACATCTTATTCTGCTGCGTATTTTCATATCACATTTGAGTATGCTAATTCCCCAATTGTAAATTTTAGTATTTATTTTTGTGAATTAGTAAACAGTTATAAAGAGGATTGAGGACTTCACTGCATTCGATCGCTGGTAAATTTGGCATGCGACAAAGCATATGGAGGAAGCTACATACAGTAGTATAGTTTAAAATGATTCTCAAATTAATCTGAGTCTAGGAACACGGATTTGCAGCACCCGATCATCGGTGCTCTAGGTAATTGAATTTTTTGAGAATTGTACTTTTGAAATTTTAAAAATCACAAATGTAATACCATGGATGTGTACACATGCCATGAATATCCGTGTGAAGTTTTGGTACAAATTACGTTGAATTTTGAGCTACATGGAAAAAACTAATTTGTGGTTATCTATAGGAATAAAAACTTAGTTTTTTGTCAGAAATTTGTTTTTTTTGTGCAGCTCAAAATACACTTATTTTTCTCCAAAATTGTTGCCGTGCCCTCGAAATGTGTATATGTATGAGCATATTATTCTTTCAGAATTTTAAGAATCCTAGAAATATGTTTTATGATTTTTATTTCAGAAGCTGTGGGTTTTCGCGAGTCTGGCTCAAATTTGATGACAAAATGAACATGTAGAAATCGAAGGCCATAAGATATGTTTATGGTTTCTACAAGATAAAAGGTGTGGCACACATATATATAATACTCCTACGTACTACTAATTGAGAACAAAACAAGTCGCCTGAAAAGATTTTTGTTTGTTTGAGAAATGATATGTACGACAGTGTACTACGGCCCTAGCTAACTTGACAAGGCCCCATGCATCCATCGATCGATCTGGTTAATTCAGCTCCTCTCGCTTTCCCATCAATCAACACAAACCAAGGCCAGCCACACATATAAACCAAGGCTAGTGTACTACAAATAAACACACTACTACTCCACCAGAACTGGAGAAGGAATTAAAACCAAACCAGTGCGTCTCGCACAAACTACTTGTCGGCTTCGCACGCCACACATCTTAATTCCAGCGCCCACCGCTGGCCAATCGCCGTCACAGACCCCCCAGGGAGACACAGCCGCACCACGACGATACCTCACGCGCGTACGGATCCGGCCTGCTGCACCTCACGTCCCTGGCAGCTAGCCGGACCTGCCGCGACCACGAGTGCTGTGGCCGATCGACGGCGACGTGCCCCCGCGCGCCGCGCATTGGTCAGTGGCCAACCGATCCTGCAAGCTGCAACAGACCAGTTCGACCGGTCGCCGTCGACGCCGTGACATGAGAAGATGGCAAACGCGCGCAAACCACAAGTAGCTCGTTTGCTACGTCGACTTGATGCATGCGTCGACGTCGATCGACCTGCACCCATCGCCCATCGACCGATCTTTTAAGTTCCCAATCTGGTCAGTCATACACACACTCCAGCATTGGATCAATTGAACGGTGCGGTTAACCATCGGAGAGAGACCGGGCAGAAGGGAAGCATGCACACATGTGTTCTCGGGCTAGATACTCGATCTAGCTTTGACAGCCACACCAAAACGAGCAACGAGTGGTGAGCGATAGCCGTGGAGGGACAGCCACGGGTGTTAGTATAAAAACTACAGCAGCCACCACAAGATCAAAACAAGGAGCAACTAGGACACCTGATCATCATAATAAAAGTGGTAGATTAGAGCTTTACGGGGTGCTGGAGTCGAGGAAGACGCCATTGCTGCTCGGTTGATGCAGGCTTGTGCTATAGTCGAGGAAGACAACGCAGGGAAGGTACGGATACCCTCCAGCCTCTAGCGGCACAGCCCTGGCACCGACGGGGTGTAGGCTGGCCTCCCCGTCGCTGCTGCGCCGCCCTAGATCGATAGGGTTTGGGGATATCGGGGGGAGTAGGGTAAGAAGATCATGGACTAGCGTAACCAGATCGCTGCCAGACCCCCTTGCTTTATTTGACACGGGCGATAGGGGACCTACAGCCATCGGTTGGTTCAGGTGCCCCCGATCAGGACGCGTAAGGTAGCATACAAGGCCACCATCTCGTTGGTTTTGGTGGGCCCTCTTTGACTTAACGTTAATCTTATCTTTATCCCTTTATTTGACTCTGTCTTTGCCTGTTAAACATGACAGATCAATACCAACATTCTCTCCCTTGATCGTTAGGTTTAACTTCATTTGCCCATTCTCCATAGGAATAATACACCAAAGTGAGGCGTTGCAACAACCAATGAAGTGTTGTTGAACTTCGACACCTATGGCATATCAGCCTATTTCGAAATGGATAACATTTTAGTTAATGGGGGTGGTTCTGTAATGATCCCTTTATTTCAGAATCATAAGGCTTCCACTAGTCCCATGCATGCTGGCAACATGCTCATGAAAAGTACTAGGTGGTAAGCCTTTCGTTAGCGGATCTACAAGCATACGAGTAGTATTAATATGCTTAACATCAATAGTATGATCCTGGATTCTATCTTTCACAACATGTCAATGTGCTTGGCAGCAGCACTTGACTTGTTGTTACTTGCATAGAAAACTGCGGGTTCATTATCGCAGTACAACACAAGTGGTTTAGAAATTTTGTCAACCACTTTAAGACCGGGAATGAAATTCTTTAACCATACAGCCTGCCCAGTGCCTTCATAACAATGCTATATATTCTGCTTGCATCATAGATGAGGCAGTTATCGTTTCCCTGGAGCTTTTCCACGATATGGCTCCTCCGGCAAGTGTGAACACATAACCTGACATGGATTTATTACTATCCACACAACCGGCATAATCAGCATCTGAATAGACAGTGACTTCTAGGCTATCAGACCTTCTATATGTAAGCATGTAGTCTTTAGTGCCTTGCATATAACGCAAGACTTTCTTTGTGGCCTTATAGTGGTCTATTCCTGGATTCGATTGGAATCTGCCAAGCATTCCCGTTATAAAAGCCAAGTCAGGGCGCGTACAAACTTGAGCATACATGATGCTTCCGACAGCTGAAGCATAAGGAACCGACTTCATCTGATCAGTTTCAATTTGGTTCCTTGTACATTGAAATGTCCCAAACTTATCGCCTTTGACTATTGGAGCAGGTGAGGCCGAACACTTATGCATATTGTATTTCTTTAGTACTCGCTCAAAGTATGCCTTTTGTGATAGTCCCAACACACCTTTAGACCTATCCCGATGAATCTCTATGCCAAGGCAATACGAGGCTTCACCGAGATCTTTCATATCAAAATTGGAAGACAAAAAATCCTTGGTCTCGTGCAGCATATCTTTATCACTGCAAGCCAACAATATGTCATCCACATACAGGACTAATATTGTGAACCTATTGTCCTTAAACTTGACATAAATGCAGTTGTCCACAATATTTTCCATAAAACCAAAAGTTCTAATGATCTTGTCGAACTTAAGGTACCACTGTCTCGAAGCTTGCTTCAAGCCATAGATGGATTTCTTTAGGAGACACGCCAAATGTTCACTTCCTTCTGATACGTCGGAAACGTATCTATAAATTTTTATTTTTCATGCTTGTTAGTATCTACTTTGCTTTGCTTTGTCCACACTTTGAGGTGCTTTTTACATGTTTTTTGGTACTAACCTATTAACAAGTTGCCACAGTGCCAGTTGCCTGTTTTCTACTATTTTTGGTTTCAGAAAAGCTAGTAAAAAAATATTCTCGGAATTGGAAGGGACAAACGCCAAAGTCAATGACTTTCCGTGGGGAACAAGAAGTCCAGAAGGGATACGAAGAAGCAAACCAGGGCGGCTAGACCCCCCTAGGCGCGGCCAGGGGTGGGCCCACGCCTAGGTGGGGTGTGGGCCTCCTGGTCGCCTCCTCGGCCTCCCCCTTCGCTTATAAGAAGCCCCCTCAAATCTCCACGAAAACCTAAGCACCCGATCAAATCTCCACGAAACCGTCTGTAGCCGCTGCCACCATCGTCCCTAGATCGGGGGGATCTGAAGTTCTTCATGGCACCCTGCCGGAGGGGAGATCATCCCGGAGGCCTTCTTCTCCGGTATGATGCGTGAGTAGTTCCACCTTGGACTATGGGTCCATGTAGTAGCTAGATGGTTGTATCTCCTCCTTTGTGCTTTCATGTATAGATCTTGTGAGCTTCATTCATGATCAAGATCTAATCTATTTGTAATCATGCATGTTGTGTTTGTGGGGATCCGATGATATTGAGATTATTATGTTGGTTTGATTAATGGTTTTGTCTTTATGATTCTATCATGTCTGTGTTGTTTGTGATCTTGCATGCTCTCTGTTGTTAGTAGCTATCTTGGCCAAGTAGTTGCTAGTGACTCCAAGAGGGAGTATTGATGCTCGATAGTGGGTCCATGCCTCTAGTTTCCAAGGGAAGTGACAATAATCTCTTCGGTTGTAGAATGTGATGTTGACACTAGGGAGAAAACAACGGTCTCTTGTTCATGGAACATGTGGACTGTTTACCTTACACACTTTGCTTAAAGTAGTTGTCTATTGCTTGCAACTTAATACTGGAGGGGGTTTGGATGATAACCTGAAGGTGGACTTCTAGTCATAGATGCAGTTGGATGGTGGTCTATGTATATTGTGTATTTCCCAATCGAATCTCATAGGATCTTTCAGACTAGTATTGCATTGTTATGTCTTGCTCAGTTCCTGTCAATTGCCCTGCTGTAATTTGTTTACCCTTCATGCCATGTTGTTTATCTGAGGAGAGCACCTCTAGTGAACTATGGACCCCGGTCCAATCTTTACCATTGATACATCTTCCACCGTTACTTGTTTACTTGCTACAAACCATTACCTTCCACACCATATGTTTAATCCTTTGTTACAGCAAACCGGTGAGCTTGACAACCTCACTGTCTAGTTGGGGCAAAGTCTTGAGTTTATGTTGTGCAGGTCTCCGCGTTGCTTTCAACAACTGTGTGACATTTCCTTCCTCCTACTGGTTCGATAACCTTGGTTTCTTACTAAGGGAAAACTGCTACTGTGCTGCTTCACACCTTCCTCTTGGGGTTCCCAACGAAATGCTAAACCGGCACCATCAAGCCTTTTTCTGGCGCCGTTACCGAGGAACAAAGAAGAAGAAACTCCGACGTCCACGAGGCGCCATCACCTTCCACGAAAAAACCTTCCGGCTGAGTCATGTAAACATCTTCTTTCAGTTATCCATTCAGGAAAGTTGTTTTAACATCCATTTGGTGTAATTCTAGGTCGAAATGAGCTACTAGAGCCATGACGATCCTAAAAGAATATTTAGATGACACAGGGGAAAAGGTCTCATTTTAATCGATTCATTCTCTCTGTGTGAACCCTTTTGCCACAAGTCTTGCCTTGAACCTTTCGACATTCCCTTTGGAGTCATACTTGGTTTTCTAGACCCATTTGTAGCCCACTCTTTTAGCTCCATTGGGAACTTCTACTAAGTCCCAAAAATCATTTGAGGCCATAGACTTCAACTCATCTTCCATGGCAACCTGCCACTTAGATGAATCTGTACTTTTAATGGCTTCTTTGTACGAGGTTGGATCCTCCACCTTTCCTATACCATTTACATACTCACTTAAAGTGACATAATCATCTGGGATGGCTTTCTTATTTTCTCGCATTGATCTTCTCACAGGAGGTGGTGGAGGGGCATCATTATTTTGTGGATCATTTTCTTCATCTGAGTGGTGAGGCTCTTCATTATCATTTTCATTAATTTCTGCATCACCATTAGGTGGAGGGCCTAGATTATAAGATTCAGAAATTTGAGGAGTTACTCTCCTTGGTATTGGTAGAACGATCTCTTGGATAGTCGGGCATGGGGCGCATCCCCTCTTCTCCTCAAGATCGATCTTTCTTATTTCTGTTACTTCATTGTCTTCAAAAAATACCGCTTGTCGGGTCTCCATATACTTAGTGGTGTGATCCGAACAATAGAAACGATATCCCTTTCCTCTATGAGGGTATCTAATGAAAAAACATCTAACTTTTTTTTGGATCTAACTTCTTTAGTTGTGGATTGAAAACTCTAGCTTCAACAGGACAACCCCACACCCGAAGGTAGTTCAAGCTCGGCTTCCTTCCCGTCCACATATCGTAAGGTGTGCATGGTGCTGCTTTAGTAGGAGCAAGATTTAGTACATGTATAGATGTCTTCAAAGCCTCTATCCAAAGGCTCACTGGAAAATCTGCATGGCTAAGCATGCTTCGCACCATATCCATGAGTGTGTGATTTCTATGCTCAGCTACACCATTATGCCGAGGTTCGACGGGCATTGAGTAGTGGACAACAATTCCATTTTCTGCTAGGAACTTAGCAAATGGTCCTGGAATTTTCCCATAAGAAGCATGCCTTCCATAATACTCTCCCACATGATCTGATCGTACAACTTTAATTTTCGCATTTAGTTGGTTCTCAACTTCGGCTTTGAACACTTTGAATTTGTCCAAAGCTTCTGATCAATCGCATATGGGGTAAATATACCCATACCGGGAGTAATCGTCTGTAAATGTGATGAACGAATCAAAACCATCTATAGACTTAACATTCAGGGGTCCAGATATGTCAGTGTGAATAAGTTGGAGAACCCCTATGGCTCTTACGACTCCTTTCTTAATCGTTTTCGCATATTTTCCTTTGATGCAATCTACACAATTGTCTGCATCTAAAAAGTCTAATGGAAGAAGTACATCATTTTTAATAAGTCTTTCCATTCTCCCCCTCGAAATGTGGCCTAAACGACGGTGCCACAATTTCGATGAAGTGCTAGTACCCTTCCATTTATTGTCACTATTCGAAACATTACTCACATGGGTCACATAATCATTGAGAGATAACATATATAGTTTGCCTCGTTTGACACCGAGGCCAACATCCTTATTACAATATTTCAAAATAAATTTTTGTGACCAAACAAGCATTCGTACATCTCATAATCTAAACAAGAGACATAAATTAAATTCCTACTTAAAGTAGGTACATAGAGAACATTATTCAATTGAAAACTAAAGCCGGTGTCGAGCTCCAAGGTGAGTGACCCTATTGCTTCAACGTCGACTTCAACTCCATTTGCTACCTTAAGCTTTCTTGAACCTCTTGTTGTAGTTTGGATCATATTTAATCGATGCATGGAGTTAGCAACATGAGCAGTTGCTCCTGAATCAATCCACCATGAAGTACAAGAGAAATTTGCATAATATAATTCATCAACAAAAGTAATTTCATCCGTACCTCTCATCATCACCCACTTGAAGTATTCTGAATAGTTCTTCCTGTAATGACCTCCTTTCTTGCAATGGAAGAACATATTCTCATTATCTGCGCTTCCAGAGGACTGTCCAACTTCCTTTCCCTTTCCCTTAGACTTTAGCATTTCTTTCTTGAAAGGATTTGGGGAATTTGGCCTGTCATGCTTTCTCTTTTGGGAGCCAACATGAAAATCTTGGTCCTTGTTCTGCCTCATGAACCTTTCCTCCTCCTGAACAACTTTACGGGTTAGCTCATGAAGAGTCCACTTTTCCTTCATGTAGTTGTAATTGATCTTAAATTGATCAAATTCATCAGGGAGGGACTCCAATATAATTATCACAAGGAGATTGTCACTAAGAACTCACACTTAAATGTATTCATCTTCTGTGAAGCAGAAACCATTTTTATTATGTGGCTTCTAACTTCTCCATTACATTTGTACTTCCCAAGTAGCTTGTGAAGAAGCTCATGTGCATAAACTATTTCGGAGCCTTGAAATTGCTCTTCCAAGGATGCCATAAATTGCTTAGGAGTATCCATCCTGACGAGAGCCCCAATAATCTCAGGTGAGATGGAAGACTTCATCAGTATCATAGCCACATGATTAGATCTTTCCCATTTCTCCATCTTGGAGTCATAAGCTTTCTTTAATTCTTCATACCCTGCGGCACCAACAACGGGTGTCGTGGGCTTATCCTCCTTTAAGTTATAATCAAATTCATGGAAGGCCAAGCTTAACTCGATTGAGTTCTTCCACCGAGGGAAGTTACTACTTGTCAGTGGCTCGACAGTGTCATAGCGTATCACAGCAGAAGCTGAATTTTTCACATAGTAATTCATTAGTAAATTGCATGAATGTAAATAAAACATGCCATGATCATTAATTTTCTAATTATATGTCAAAACACCGTTGGGAAGAAAAGACATACAAGTAGAATATCATAAGGGGACGTGACTTGCAAATTTAACACAACGTTGGTCGGTATTAATTTTAAATTCATTTCATTATCATAGTAAGCATCAAAATAAAACATGAGGAATTCAACATTATTCGATGCCTAAAATGATCATACGACATTTAAAACATATTAAATATTCTTAGACAAAAACCGCGTTGGTTAATTTTAGTCCAGAATAGTAACATGTTTTACAATCATATTTAGGAAAATTATTTCTATATTCAAAGTCGGTGCAAAATGCATAAAACATAATCATAATAGACATAAATAAATTGCACTGACAAAAAACATAGAAAAAACAAAACAAAATGGAGCAACCCATTGGTTTTTCTACCTGGGTCGCAGCCCAGCCGTAGAAAATAGCCCATAAAACCCCACCGGCCTGCCATATCCTCCAGACCGCTGTGGACCGTTGGATCTATCCTGACCATAGGAGACCCTAGTTTAGAATGGACGCTTGAATCAAAAACTTAGTTTCAAAACAAAAGAAGTGAGTATTTATGAAAACCTAATCTCATTCTTATCACTTAGAATCTTTCATGAAAATTCATGTTCCTCAATTTTTTTTGCAAACTTACATAAAAATTGACACACTTGATCACTCTACTAACTTACTCATCCTACATTCTTATAGATGGATGTGAAGTATAACAAGTTCTATCAGTTGGGGAATGGAGGAGATCTCATCTTTGAGCGTGACTTGGACCAGCTTTCGGAACTTCTAGAGCGCCCACACACCGAGTTCTTCGGAGCTCAGCTCAACAATCAGGAAGGAGGAGAATTGCAATGTCTGATCACTGCAAGTCTCAGAGGAAAGATTGAAGCCCCCACTTCAGCGGGAGTCCAGTTTACCTTAAGAGAGAACAACTGGCTAGATGGACTTGTTAGGGCCATGCAGGAAGCTCTTGCCCGTCTGTGTGGGCAAAGCATTGATCAGATCAAGGGTACCCGCTTTGAGTTCTATCCAAGGCGTGATGTTATGGGACAACCACTAGAGACACCATATCACCATGAGCTGAAGAACCAAGTGGACCACCTCAGATTCATGATGTATGACCGGCAGAAGGAGTTGGAAAATGCCCGCTCCTATGCCAATCACAAACATGCCATAACAGTCAAGAAGGACCAGTTGCCATGCTGGTGAAGGATCACCAGTCTTGTCGCCGTCAGCTTGACAAGAAGGAGCGCATCATTTCCCGCATTCGTCACAGGATCACAGACTTGGAGGAGACCATCCACGAGAGAGACATGCAGCTTGAGGAGAGGGAGAATGCAGGGGAGGACATTCGCGGAGACCCCTATTCTTATCTCGGTGACAATGATGACTTCATGGAGGATCAAGCCATGGACTTCTTCATCGATGAGGATGACTTCGCCTTCATTGATGATGATGATGAGGATCATGAAGCCACCGATTCCGAGGAGTAGTAGCACTTTAGCACTAGGGTTAGTGAAGTTGTATCCGGTCCTACTATATCGTAGTTTCACAGAATGGTTCTTAAAACCATTTGTTTCCTTGTTGTGGTGTGTGTTTGTATTGTGTGCTATGAATGAATGAAAAGCAAGTTGCTAGAAAAATCTGAGTCAAACTTCAAAAACTTTTCAAAAACAAACCCTGAACCTTAGAAATTTCCCTCTTTTCTCAGGATCTATCTCAATCTTCAGATGCCTCGCGGAGGAAGCAGTTCATCCCCGAACCCCATGTTGTAAATCTTGCAAATGTTGGTTTCGGACCGCGAAGCTGAAAGAGCCGAACGTCAAGCCAACTTAGCCACCCTTCAACACATAGCTCAGATGGCCAACAACAACCAAGGCCATGGAAACCAGGACAACCCTGGATCCAAGCTCAAAAAAATTTAGAATACCAATCCACCCGTCTTTAGTAAGTCTGATGAGCCCCTAGATGCCGATGATTGGATACAGACCATGGAGAACAACTTAGAAGTTGCAGGAGTGGAGGCCAACGAGAAAGTACTGTTTGCCACCCATTATCTGGTAGGATATGCAAGAGCTTGGTGGAACAGTGTTCGCGCCATGACTAGAGGACAAATGATGACTTGGGATGAATTCAAACTCAAGTTTAGCAGAACCCATGTGCCATCGGGTTTGATCAAAAGGATGAGAGATGAATTCAGAGAATTGAAGCAAGGGAGGATGACAGTAGTTGAGTACCGTGACAAATTTCTATCATTAGCTAGATATGCACTAGATGAGATTGACACTGAAGCCAAGAAGAAGGAGAGATTCCTGAATGGTCTGCATGATGAGATGTAGACAGTGTTAGTCAACATTACATTTGCTAACATTGAAGCCTTAGTGGACTCTGACATTTAGATGGAAGGCAAAATCAACCAAGCCAATGAGAACCGCAAGCGTAGAATGATGAATCAACCAGGAACCCACCATAGCCCAAAGTATCGCCCCAACCCGTCTACAGGATTTGCCCCAAGAAACAATAGACCCCCAATGAACCGTACGACCTATCCCAACCATGGAAACCCAAGGCCTGGAGGAAACCACAACAACAACCCCGGCAACCCCAGCAATTCCAATCGTGCACCGCCAAAGTTCAACAACAACAATGTCGCCACCAACACCAATACTGCCCCAAGGACTGGAAGCAATGTCGTGCCTGTTGCAGTAAAGGACAAGTCTCAGGAGACTTGTTATGAATGCGAAACCAAGGGTCACTATTCCAATGAGTGCCCCAAGAATCATGCCGCAGCCCCCAGTGTGAATGCATCAGCTCAGCAGCAGCATCGTGTTCAGCCTTGAAGGAGATTTGTTCCAGGGAATTTGCTCAACCGCAACGGTTGTCTGTTTCTCATGAATGCTGAAGAAGCCCAAGAAGCGCCAGATGTCGTGCTGGGTATGTTTTCTGTTAACTCAGTACTTGCAAGAGTGTTGTTTGATTATGGAGCATCACACTCGTTTGTTACCGAATAATTTGCATGCACTCGTAAGATTCAACCAACCAAATTGAAGCATGTTATGATAGTTCAAATACCTGGTTCAACCACCAAAGCTAGACAAATTTGCAAGGCCGTACCTATCCGAATCCATGTCATAGATTTTTATGCTAAACTAATAGTACTTGGAACTAAAGGTTTGGAAGTAGTACTAGGAACGAATTGGATGTCGAAACATAAAGGATTAATCGACTGTGCCAAGAAAGCCATAACTGTGACCAGTACAGACGGAATATCAGTAGAGCATGTATCTGAAACC
This sequence comes from Avena sativa, assembly GCA_916181665.1. Taxonomy (NCBI): domain Eukaryota; kingdom Viridiplantae; phylum Streptophyta; class Magnoliopsida; order Poales; family Poaceae; genus Avena; species Avena sativa. Next base: position 383,662,041 of record OV702297.1, on the reverse strand, counting down.
TTGCCCGTCAATTCAAGTGCAACAAGAGTCTGGCCCAACCAACCATTGACCAAGTCAAGAGTAGTCTGTGAATACCCCGACGTATTTCCAGATATTTTGCCCGGTATGCCCCCAGATCGGGATATCTAATTTATCATTGAACTAATCCCTGGAAATGGACCCATAGCCCAGAGACCATATAGTATGAACTCGTCTGAATTAGTGGAGCTGAAGAAACAACTGGATGCCATGCTGGAGATAGGATTGATTCAACCAAGTGCGTCGCCATGGTGATCACCTGTCTTGTTTATGGATAAGAAGGATGGAGGTAACCGTTTGTGTATGGATTATCGGAAGCTGAATTATGTCACCATCAAGAACATGTACCCACTGCCGAAGATAGAAGACATGTTTGATCAGTTGACCGATGCCAAAGTGTTTTCTAAGATTGATCTTAGAACTGGTTATCATCAACTCAAGATTCACGCAGAGGATATTCCAAAGACTGCCTTTACCACCAGATATGGACTGTATGAGTACACTATCATGTCTTTTGAATTAACCAATGCGCATGCTTATTTCATGAACCTCATGAATAAGATTTTTATGGACTTCCTGGATAAGTTTGTCGTTGTTTTCATCCATGACATTCTGATCTATTCCAAATCAGAAGAAGAACATGAGCTACACCTGAGGACCATCCTTGGAACCCTTAGGGAACATCAGTAGTATGCCAAGTTTAGCAAAGATTTCAACCTCAAAAACATTTGCAAAGATTTCAACCTCAAAAACATTTTTGAGTAATTTTTATAATCTAAACAAGCATACAAATGTTTCTGCAAAAACATCCATTTTACCAGAAGATTTTTACTAAACAAATTGCATGGTTGGCTAGGGCTTGTTCCACTGCTTCCATTGATATAAAGTTTGTAATTTTTGGACGTGTGGATCAAAAGTTACAAGAGTTTCAAATCTGCATCTAAATCTGTTTTCAAATTCTGTTTTAAACAAACTGGTGCCACGCGGCGTAATATGACTGGCCGGTACCGGTTCGCACGGATCGAGCGATGCGGGCCGTTGGATTAAATTACATCGCACGGCGCTGAGACGCTACTTACCGCTTCGCCTAGTTTCTATCGTGTGCGTCCGATCTAGATCCTACGGACACCACTACTTGGTCAACAACGGGCGGCGCCGTGCGGCGGCTGGCGGCAGCACACGCTCAGACGGTGGGCTAGCGACGGTTCTAGGAAGAAAGAAGGGAAGGGGAGGTGCTTACCGTGTTCGCAGTAGCGTGGGGAAGCTCAACGTGTCGTTGGTTCGACGAGGGGCGCGCAAGGTTGCGGTTAATTGCTCGCCGGAGACGTGGTCGGCGTCAGATGGTCCTGGAGCTCATCGAGGGTGGTGCTGTGGTTCGCCCCGTGGAAAAGCAAGGGCATGGTTAGATGCAGCCGAGGTTGGGGAGTGCAGGAGCATCATCGGGAAAGAGCGGGGCGGTCAGGTGCTTACCAGAAGGGTCGCCAGAGAAGGAAGCAGACGCGGCGGCGCTCAGAGGTCGTCGAAGCCGAGGTTATAGGGCGCTCGCGGTTGAACGAATGGCACAGGAAGAAGCGCCTGGGAGTGGGGATCACGATCGTGTGCTCAAGAAGGCAGGGGGCGATGAGGTTCGGCCGGAATTGGCTGGGGACGGTGGTCGGAGCAGTGACGTTGCTGCTTCGATTCAGGGCAGCCTAGAGGCAGAGAGAGAGCGGTCTGGGGGAAATGAGAGGGGGAACACAGGCGGTTAAATGGGTGCGGTTACTGGAAGGAATCAAGGGCGTATTCATCGCGTATTCAACGCCGGCGTAAATGGCAGCAACGGCAGGCGGTGTCTGCGCGAGGAAGAAGGGGTGAGCTGGCTGCGTGGGGTCTGGGTGTCAGCGAGGGAGTGAGAGGGAAAAGAGGGTCCACCAGTCAGTTGCTCTGCGGGTGCGAATTTGAGTGGAAAACGTTTCGCAGAGGGGGAGAGAGACTGGGCTGCGAGTGGGCTTATTGGGCTGGCTCAGTTGGGTCAGGTCTGTTTCCATTTTTTTCTTCCTGAATGTTTTATTCTTTTCCAATTCTATTTTCTGTTTTGAAATTCAAACAACCAATCAAACATTCAAATCAATTCAAACATTCACCATACTTGTAATGATTTTTTGGTTCTGTTTAACAACAATAACCAAAGCCCAAAATAAAATAATATTTTCATTTTAGAGTCCATTTATAATTAAATAAAATAGACCTTAGTTATTAAATCAAATAGATTTTGATTTATTCAAACTCCATTTTGAAATCCAAAATATTATCAAAACCAAATCAGTAGGTTTTATTTGAAAATAAAGAATACTTGGAAAACTTGTTTAAAATAAATAAATAAGTTTTGATGTTTATTTAAAATAGTAAAACCTTTATTTTTAATAAACATGGATATTAAATCCTTATTAATTTATTTTAAATAAACCTTTACTAATCTTTATCAAATAGAAATATTTTATTTCAAAGGCTTGGCCAAGTTTTAATTTGGCTTATAAAATAATCCTTATTTATATTTCTTCCTTTTCATTTGAAAACTAAATCCTTTTATTAAAAGATTCAAAATAGTAATTCCAAATATTTTTAACTTTATTATTTATTTATCTTTTTAAATCCTTTTAGGATTTTATTTGATCAAATAGGTTTGAAGGTTTCCAATTGGAATCAAAAGTTTCTTCTCACCCTGAAAATCAACAAAGTTTTATTTTATTCCTTTATTTTTCACATTACAAGATTTGGAAAATCTTGGGATGTGACAAAACCGTTGTGAGATTTATTCGGATCACAAGAGCCTGAAGTATATTTTCACTCAGAAGGAGCTGAATATGAGGCAAAGGAGATGGATAGAGTTAATCAAGGACTATGATTTGGACATCCACTATCACCCCGGTAAAGCAAATGTGGTAGTAGATGCCCTTAGTAGATTGCCGTGTCGCTTAAACTCCATGATTCTGAAGGAGCAACCAAGTTTGCACAAGGAGTTGGAAGATTTTAGAATGGAACTAGTAAGTGAAGGATTTTTGGCTAGCATAGAACTTCAACCCACTTTGATTAGTCAGATCAAGGAGGCTTAGAAAGGAAATGCTAGTATCGACGAAATCAAACGTCGCATCGATACAGGCAAAGTACCCGGTTTCACCGAAGATGAAGAAGGAGTTTTGTGGTACAAAGGACGTATCTGTGTGCCAGCAGATTCAGAATTGAAGCAAGCTATTTTGAAAGAAGCCCATGATACTCTTTATTCTATCCACCCTGGAGGAACGAATATGTATCAGGATTTGAAGGGGCAATTTTGGTGGTATAAGATGAATAGAGAAATAGGAAGCTACATAGCCAAGTGTGATATTTGTTAGAGAGTCAAGGCGAGACATTAAAGACCCGTGGTACTATTGCAACCATTGCAGATTCCGGAATGGAAATGGGATTCAGTTGGAATGGATTTTATCACCGGTTTGCCTACATCTAGTAGGGGAAATGACTCTATTTGGGTCATAGTAGATAGACTGTCCAAAGTTGCCCATTTCTTATCAGTCAAGACCACCTATCAGAGTTCGAAGCTAGCAGATTTGTACATTGATAGAATTGTCAGTTTGCATGGAGTCCCCAAGAACATTTGTCAGATCGAGGAACTCAATTTACCTCGAGATTTTGGAATAAAATCCAAGAAGGATTAGGGACAATACTAGATTTCAGCACAGCTTGTCACCCTCAGACTGATGGACAAATGGAGCGAGTAATCAAATACTCGAAGATATGTTGAGAGCGTGTGTGTTAGAATATGGATCTAAATGGGAAGATTGTCTACCGTTTGCGGAATTTTTATACAACAACAGTTATCAAGCCAGTTTGCAAATGGCCCCATTTGAATTCATGTATGGAAGGAAATGTCGTACCCCTTTGAATTGGTCAGAAGTAGGAGAGAGTCAGATTTTCGGACCCGACATCCTACGAGAAGTAGAAGAGAAAGTTCACAAGATCCATGAGCACCTCAAGACCACCCAATTTAGACAGAAGATTTATGCCGACAAGAGACGTTGAGATCTAGCCTTCAATATCAAAGATTTTGTATATCTGAAAGTGTCACCTTTGAAGGGAATGCAACATTTATAGCTCAAAGGAAAGTTAGCCCCCAGATATATCGGACCCTTCAAGATTTTGAATCGTCGAGGAGAAGTATCGTATCAACTGGAACTACCAGAGGAGATGTCAGCTGTGCATAATGTGTTCCATATATCATTACTTCGCAAAGGCCTAGAAGTCCCGGAGAAGACCGAAGTATTCAAGAACATTGATCACCGAACCATAGAGATCAACGATGACCTGACATATCTAGAAGTACCCATTCGTATTTTGGAGGAAGCTTTCAGAACCACCAGGACCTGGAGTATCAAGTTTCTCAAGATTTAGTGGAGTAACCACACCGAAGAAGAAGCTACTTGGGAGCGAGAAGACTACATTAGGACGGAGTTTCCAGATCTCTTTAAATCCTAGTTTTATTTTTCTCAAATCTCGGGATGAGATTCTATTTAAGGAGGGAAGGTTTGTAACATCCAAAAATATTGATCAAGGTTATCAATTCCAATCACCCAAAATTAGGGTTAACAAAAAAATTGTTAATTAAATCCTTATGAATGCATATGGTATGTGATGAATGTATGAATCCATGGTTGAACTTGTGTGATTGTTATGAATGGCAAGGAATGGTTTAAAGATGAAAACAACATCATCTAAATCAATTCCATGGGGAATCAAATCAATAGAAATTCAAAAACAAACAAAACAAGCAAATGGTCATTTTTGCCAATCTTGCTCACTAGACCACTTTGAGTGTTTCTAGTCCAAGATTTCAAACAGAAACAAATCCAATTCTTGTAACCCCTTGCTAGACCAAGTGAAAGTGAACCCAAGCCCACCTTGCGAACCCACAGAAACATTTGGCAACCTGATTCAAATGACATTTGAAATTTGAATCTATATCATATTAGAAGATCACCATTTCTCAAAACCCAACCAAACCAGTGCACCTTGACAAATCCAAGCAACCAGAGACTACCTAGTATGTGACCAGTACACCCACCAAGTTTCATCCAAAAATTCAAATTTGAATTTCTTGCGGCCATTTCATCAAACACCTTCTAAGCACAAATCAAATTAAACCACAAACACTATAGTGAGCAGTGTATGTGCTAACATTGTCCCCTCTCTAGCTCTCAATACACTCCCAGTAGTTCATCTACCTTGTCTAAGCAGCTCTAGCTCACTGTGAACTCGACCATACCATCAATGGTCACCATGGCCGAGCACACTTGCCATCCCCAACGTTGACAGCATACTACAAGCCTAACTAGCCTCGCCAACCGTGTCTGGGGCGCAAGCCATCGTCCACCGCCACCCCATGTCGAGCGCTCAAGCCCTGCCAGCCACTGGACCACATGGAACGCTCACGCCCAATGTCCCTGCGACCATGCCGAGAGCGCGCCAGAGCGCCAAGCTCGACACGCTCGCATAGACCATGCTCCGCCTTTGCCGCCCGCGTGCGTGATCACCACCGCCCCAGGAACCTCCCAAACAACCCCGTTCACCACCGCGCGACCCATAGCCGCTATGCACCATTAAAATAGCTGTCGGTACCGCCCAGAGCGTCGACGTGTTCCGACCGAACCGCATCGCCCCACGCCTCGCCATGAAGACGCTGAGATTCGCCAAGAGGCAGCGCACTGTCTCCTACCTTCGGCCATCTGTTAGCTCACTATGAAGACGAACCCGACGAGCTCCGCCCGCACCCTTTGGTTCCCTCGTTGCACTATAAATAGAGGCCTCTCCTGCTCGAATTTGTCACACCATTCCACTCCCCTCTCTCTCAGAACCACCCCACCTCTTCCTCGGAGGAAGGCAAGCACCAGGTTGCCGGAATTTCGCCAGAGCTTGCCACTGCTGGAGGAGAAGGGCGCCATGGATTGGAGCCACCCCAGGAGGAGCCACCAGTACCAGGAGGATCGTCGTCGTTGACTTTGTCGTTCGCCCCCATCGCCGACCCTCGCCTGAGCCCCGGTGAGCCACCACTGACCCCCACTGGCCGCGCTATGGTTCATGCTCGTCGCGTTCTGTTCAGACGTGGACGACGAACCTGAGCCGTAGATCTTACTTCTAATCCTACGGTTGTAATCGCCCCGTATCCCTTCGCCACTCTCTGTCTCACTAACGAGTGGGGACAACCACTTAAACCCGCCCCCGCGCGCGCTGTGCGCAGTGGACCGGCCCAGTTAACTTCCCGCGTGAACCATTTCGTTTGAAATTAGGTTTATCTATTTAGTTTCAAACTTAGTTCTGGCTGTAGATTCAAAAATCATTTTAGAGAGATTCACCAAACCAAATTGCATGAAACTAATTTTGTTAGAAAGGTATTGAAATTCTTAATCCAAGCCTGTTGGATTCAAACCATTTGGAATTATAGATCACCTATAGTAAAAATAACAAGGCAAAGACTTTTCTGAATTCAAACATTTTTCAAAATTCAACCATAAATGCTTTTGAGTTGATTCCAACTCTCAAAAATCACATTTGACAAGACCTTTCTGAATATATAAAAATATCTAGGTTTACTTGCAGTAATAATGGACAAGTAATAAAAGAATGCCCCATAGGCATTTCTAGTCACTTTAATTAATTAAAAATAAAAGGTTAAACCTTATTAAATTGTGACACCACTTTAAATCACATTCCCAAGTAATGAAATATGTGGTGATGACATGTGTCAACATGATCCCATGTTTTAATTGGAGAATATTAAATCTTAAGTAGTTTTTCAATGAGTAGAAATTACTTTTCTAAAATAAAATAAATAAAACTTTTGCCTTAATCCTTGTGATGATTGTGATGATGCTAGATCATCTAGTGTGAACCCTTGTTTGCCTAATAGAAGTAGTTAAGTATTTTTTGGTGATTGTGTACCTTGTATTTATTTATAGACGCTAGTACCGACCAAGGATACGAAGAGGAAGGAGACTACTACGAGGAAGAAGGAAAAGAGAACTTCAATCATTGCACTACTCAAGGCAAGCTATCTAATGCAAGCTACCATTAGCAAGCCATCCTAGGAAACTCACACTTGCATCTATGAAAGTCAGATAACCCATGCAATGCATTAGGCATGCTTGATTAGACAAATTTGATTATACCAAATCCCAGTTTTACTTGCAAGCTTTATTAAGTTATTTCTTTATCAAAACTCTTTGGTTACTTAGTGACCTGTGAAGTGTTGGAAATATATTTAAAGGTAGCATAAAGAGCACGAAACTTGGCATAAGTTAGATAAATTTTGATGTCATCCTGAGGGATGAGATTGAAATTAGATAAGTCACCCTTGTTTACCACCCCTCATTAGTGATTACCCCCAACTTTAGTGGCTAGTGCTAAGCATAAAACTTGATCACTTCAGATGGGAATACTTGGTGAAAATGATTATGAAAACCTTGGAATGATGAGTCATTCTAATGAAATGTTTTGACATGTGTTCTTGAACACCAGATGATTTTGATGATGAGAATGTTGAGGCATGAGCCTTAGCCCTTTATAAAACTAATGGTTGTCTGGATGCGATACCATTCCAATTTTACCGTACAACCACAATACCCGAATTTGGGTAGGGCTTGACTGGAAGTTTATATACCTTAGTATGGGTTCCCTTGTGGCTGAGGTTACCTCGTGATGATTGTCCACCTGTGCAGTTTCCAAGATGACAGATGGTCATGGTTGGGAGGCCAAACTCATAGGAGAGGTGCCTATACTAGGGCGTGTAATTGAAAGGTTAGGATTGATTATCCGCATACTGAGTATGGTGAATTCACTATTGTTCCTGACGGATGTATCGAATATTGTGGTGAAAGTGTACCACCTCTACAGAGTGTCAAACTATTCGAATTGCCACGCCCGCGGTTATGAACAGTTGGAGTGGCCATACTGTTCCGTCGTCAGATGTTTACAAAATGACTTGTGAATTGAATCATGACTTTGACTTGACCACAATAGGGCTGTGAAAGTGAAAACTCAAGTTCACACTTAGGTGTTATAAAACTTTAAACTAGTTTTCTTTGCTTCTAAACTCAGCTAGAGATAAATCTGTCTTTTTGCAAAACAACCTAGAGCTTAGTATTTCTACTTGAAACCACTTTACTTGTTAGTGATAGTTTGCGAGTACTTAAAGAGTACTCATGGCTTTGTCCCTGGCTATTCCCATGGCCAGACTATGAAGAGGACTATCAGGATGATGGACCGCAGGAAGTCTATGATACGTCGGAAACGTATCTATAATTTTTGATGTTCCATGCTTGTTTAGTATCTACTTTGCTTTTCTTTGTCTTTCTTTGAGGTGTTTTTATATCTTTTCTAAAACTAACCTATTAACAAGTTGCCATAGTGCCAGTTGCATGTTTTCTTCTGTTTTTGGTTCCAGAAAACCAGAAAATAAATATTCTCGGAATTTGACGGGACAAAAGCCAAAGTCAATAACTTTCCGTGGGGAACATGAAGTCTAGAGGGGAGACGGAGAAGCGGGCCAGGGCGGCCACACCCCCTAGGCGCGGCCAGGGGTGAGCCCGTGCCTAGGCAGGTGTGGGCCCCCTGGTCGCCTCCTCGGCCTCCCCCTTTGCCTATAATAAGCCCCTGATGCCTAAACCTTAAGTACCCGATCAAATCTCCATGAAACCGTCTATAGCCTCCGCCACCATCATCCCTAGATCGGGGAGGGGTCTGAAGTTCTTCCCGACACCCTGCCGGAGGGGAGATCATCCCTGAGGCCTTCTTATCCGGTATGATGCGTGAGTAGTTCCACCTTGGAAGATGGGTCCATGTAGTAGCTAGATGGTTGTATCTTCTCCTTTGTGCTTTCATGTATAGATCTTGTGAGCTCCGTTCATGATCAAGATCTAATCTATTTGTAATCATGCATGTTGTGTTTGTGGGGATCCGATGGATATCGAGATTATTATGTTGGATTGATTAATGGTTTTGTCTTTATGATTCTATCATGTCTGTGTTGTTTGTGATCTTGCATGCTCTCCGTTGTTAGTGGCTATCTTGGCCAAGTAGTTGCTAGTCACTCCAAGAGGGAGTATTTATGCTCGATAGTGGGTTCATGCCTCTAGTTTCCAAGGGAAGTGACAGAAATCTCTTCGGTTGTAAATGTGTTGTTGCTACTAGGGAGAAAACAACGGTCTCTTGTTCATGGAACATGTGGACTGTTTACCTTACACACTTTGCTTAAAGCAATTGTCTGTTGCTTGCAACTTAATACTGGAGGGGGTTCGGATGATAACCTGAAGGTGGACTTCTAGTCATAGATGCAGTTGGATGATGGTCTATGTATCTTGTTGTATTGCCCAATCGATCTCATAGGATCTTTCTGACTAGTATTGCGTTGTTATGCGTTGCTCAGTTCCTGTCAATTGCCCTGCTGTAATTTGTTTACCCTTCATGCCATGTTGTTTATCTAAGGAGATCACCTCTAGTGAACTATGGGCCCCGGTCCAATCTTTACCATTGATACATCCTCCACTATTACTTGTTTACTTGTTGCAAACCATTACCTTCCACACCATACGTTTAATCCTTTGTTACAACAACCGGTGAGATTGATAACTTAATTTTTTTTGGGGGCAAAGTCTTGAGTTTGTGTTGTGCAGGTGTCCGTGTTGTTTGCAACACCTGTGTGATGTTTCCTTCCTCCTACTGGTTCGATAACCTCGGTTTCTTACCGAGGGAAGAATTGCTGCTGTGCTGCTTCACACCTTGCTCTTGGGGTTCCCAACAGGCTCCACATCAACTGAGCCATCAACAAGTTTTCTGGCGCCGTTGTCGGGGAGGCTAAGGACGTCTTCACAAGGTTAGTCCTCCACTTCCTTTCTCCTTACTTTGTTTTTATTTTGCTTGGTTTTGTTTGCCTCTTTCCAAAAAACCCAAAAAAATAGTGTAGTTTGGTTTTCTTTCTTTATTCAAAAACACAAAAAAAAATTAGTTCCTACTCAAGTTGCTGCTATTTTGGCTTTCCCACCTTTGCAAAAATGAACTCTGCTGAGAACACCAAGTTGTGTGACTTCACTAGCACCAACAACAATGATTTCCTAAGCACTCCTATTGCTCCACCTGCTCCTGATGCTACCTTTTATGAAATTAAGCCTGCTTTGTTGAATGTTGTGATGAGAGAACAATTTTCTGGTGCTAGTTCTGATGATCCTGCTGCCCATCTCAATAGCTTTGTTGAACTTTGTGAGATGCAAAAGTATAAGGATGTAGATGGAGATATTATTAAGCTCAAGCTTTTTCCTTTCTCCTTGAGAGGAAAAGCTAAAGAATGGTTGTTATACTTGCCTAAAAATAGTATTGATTCTTGGACTAAGTGCAAAGATGCTTTTATTGGAAAGTACTATCCTCCTGCTAAGATTATATCTATGAGAAGTGACATTATGAAATTTAAACAACTTGATAATGAACATGTTGCTCAGGCTTGGGAAAGAATGAAATCTTTGGTTAAGAATTGTCCCACTCATGGACTCACTGCTTGGATGATTGTCCATACTTTATATGCAGGTTTGAACTTTTCCTCAAGAAACCTATTGGATTCAGCTGTTGGAGGCACCTTTATGGGCCTCACTTTGGGTGCTGCAACAAAGCTCCTTGATAATATGATGGTTAAGTACTCTGAATGGCACACTGAGAGAGCTCCACATGGTAAGAAGGTAAAGTCTATTGAAGAAACCTCCTTTTTGAGTGATAAGATTGATGTTATTATGGCTATGCTTGTTAATGGGAAAGCTCCTTTAGATCCTAATCATGTTCCCTTAGCCTCTTTGATTTCTCAAGAAGAGCAAGTTGATGTGAACTTCATTAGAAACAACAATTTCAACAACAATGCTTATAGGAGTAATTTTGGTGGTAACAACTATAGGCCTTATCCTCCTAATAATGGCAATTCCTATGGAAATTCTTACAACAATGCTAGAAGTGCCCCATCTAAACTTGAAGTCATGCTCAAAGACTTTATTAGTAAACAAACCACTTTCAATAAGGCTATAGAGGAAACGCTTTTAAATGTTGAGAAAAATATATCCTCTTTGTCTGAAGCTCAGTCCTCCTTGATTAATAAAATGGCTGCTAAACCTGAAACCATGGAAAGTACCTTTGCTGCTACTCATGCCATACAAGTTACTATTAATGAAAATGTAGGCTGTTAGCTCAACTTCATGCTAAGTGGGAAAGGGAAGCTGAAATTGATAGAAATAATAGTGTGTGCACCATCACCACTAAACCTCAAGTAGTCCCTGTTCCTCCTCCTGCTATGCCTAAGCCTATTGAGCCTACTACTAGTGATGCTAAGTTTGATTTTGATATTGATGGTTGCAATACTTCTGAAGTGATTATGTTCCTACAAAAGCTTGCTAGAATTCCTGATGCTAGTGATATGCATGTTGCTTTCACCAAACACATTACTGTTGCTCTTGTTAAGATTAAGGAAGAGAAGTTAAAACACAAAGCTTCTATTCCTAGGAAAGTAGAAGATAGTTGGGAACCCATTATTAATATGCAAGTGAATGACTTTGATCTCAAATCTTCATGTGATCTTGGTTCTAGTGTCTCTATTATGCCTTAGAATATTTATGAAATACTTGATTTGCCACCTTTGGAAGATTGTTATTTGGATATCCCACTTAATGATAATGCTAAGAAGAAACTCATGGGGAGTGTTAATGATGTTCTCATTATGGTTAACAATGCTTATATCCCTGTGGATTTCTATGCTTTGGATGTTTAATACAATGTTTCTTGTCCTATTACTTTGGAAAGATCTTTTCTTAGAACTGTTGGTGCCATCATTGATATGAAAGAAGGCACCATTAAATATCATTTTCCATTCAAGAAAGGTATTGAACACTTCCCTATGAGGATAGAGAAGTTGATTTTTGCTCCTCCTTTGAAAGCAAGGTTTGATGTTAATGCTTCCTCATTTGAAAATACTTGGTTCTTCTTGCTTCTTGTGCATAACTTAAAGACGTTAAAGAAAAGTACTTGTTGGGATATAACCCAAGAGTTTCCTTGAGTCTTGGAAGTTACTACTTTAGTAATGACCTCTCCTTATTCTTTTTGTTTGCTTTTTGTGCCAAGAATGACCTCTAATGAGAGGGAAGTGAGATTTGGGGAGTTGTCCGAAATAGATTTCTATCCTCCACCATAAAAAATCGTGAGGAGCCTATGTAACTCGAATTGAGCTGATAATTTACGAATAAATCCCCGAGTATGTTATCTAACTTTCGTTAGTTCAACACTTTTTTATTTGAGCAACAGAAGATTTTCTAAAAAAACGTTTTCTTCCTGCGGGTCTGTTTTGACAGATTTCTGCCATTATTTGCATTTGCTTCTTATTGATTCCTTTTTGAGTTCTATTTTGGGGAATTGCGATTTTTGAAGGAGTTAATACAGTAGCTTGTATTTTTACTGAAAAGTCTTGCTATTCCAAAGCTTTGCCAGAGGTCTAATATCTTTTGAATACACTAATGTTGCTAATGAAGATTGTGTGAAGTTTTGTATGAATAAAAAAATTCCAGGGGTTGAGAGATAATGATGTAATGAGATGAAGAATGGACAAAAGCTAAAGCTTGGGGATTCCACCACGGTGTCATCCTAATAAATATCCAAGAGGTACAAGCGTCAAAGCTTGGGGATGCCCAAGTCATCCCCTTTCTTCATCAATAAAAAGCTCAGGTCTGTCTAGACACTTCGTTTTTATTGTTTCATGCATAGTTGTGTTGTTCTTGGAGCGTCTTAGTTTTCGTTTGCTTTGCTTAGGTTGTTTAGTTTTCTTGAATAAAGTAGTTTGGACCCCCGCTTTCTCTGTGTTTTGTTGCAAATAAGTTGCTTCGTGTTGGAAAGCAGTAGAAAGTTCTTGCTTGGAAGTGCAAGGGGAGCTTGCATTGACTGTGACTTAGAATTTATCTTGCCATGCTAGGTGTTGTTTTGACTTTATGATTAGTAATTATTGATGTAGCATGGCTTTCTCCAAGTCATTGGGATTGCTTAGTGTGCCTTAAAGAAATTATGCGTTGTTTTAGCATGCAAAAGCATAGTATTATGGTATTCTCCTTTGAGGTTTGTTTGGGTTGACTTGGCACATGCTCACACCATGTTATGACTATGAACAAGTCACCATTAGCTTCTATGATCATTTAGTCCTTGACTTGTAGTACCACACTATGCTTTTATTAGTAATGTTTTGTCGCTCTGCATGATTATAGCCACTATTGCTTTCTTATTTGGTTGCTCCCAGTCCTTTGCTAGCCTCCACTTGTATGAGTAAGCTCTACTCATGCTTCCAACTCCCAAGAAACCAAGTTATTCCAAAGTGTCCACTATAAAATCCTATGCATGGTGTGTTACTCCATTCCAATTATATTCTTGTTTTCAGCTATCTTCCAATTAAAAACTATTTTGTTATGTGAAAACTTAGTGATTAAAGCCCTCACGAACTTGATGACACACTTTATATTCTTTGCCCCTAATAAACTTGAACCATTGTGTCGTCTATGTTGTATATGAGTGCACTTATACGTTGGAATTAGCAGAACCGTGCTGTCACGGAGAACATTTTCAACATTGCACTTGTACTTTGTACTCAGTGGATATCAAGCTCTTTTGTCTACGGATGTCACTGGTGTGAAATAAAGAGTGAACTTGTAAGTTCATGGAGTTTGTATTTTGTGTTAGAGAAACGCCTGGGCCGCTAGCCTAAGCCATGCCTAATCATGGTGGAAACTTGCAGCATCACCATAGTGAGGTATCTATGAAGCATCCTCAATAAAAAGCTATGCATATAGTAAATAAAAAGATTGCTGAGATGCTCATTGTCTGCTCGCCTTGTCATTTTGGTTACGGGAAAGGTCGTGTACCATGTGCAAGGGGTACCCCATTGGTGGTTCTCTATAATATGCAAATACTTACAATGATAAGAACTTACAGGTGACTAAAGTTGAGTATCATGAGGTGTGGCCCTCATTTTCAAGGGACTTGAGATTGCCAACTTATACTTTGTCAAGCATATACTTCATAGTTTGTTCACTTTAACCTTAATCATTTCAAGATGCTTATGATAGGGGCAATGAGGGCTGAAAGCTAACAAGTACCATAATTTTTGGAAGCTCTTTTTGAAACTTGAAATCCCTGCTTCCTTTATAAAAGGCCTTTCTTCCACCACTATTGAGTCTCCACCTTCTACCTTTAGGCACCATTAAGAGAGCATAGTTGCCATTCTTAGTTCTATGTGCAGTGTCCCAAAACTTATTGATTGATGCATATTGTGATATTACTTGTTCTTGTGCTATTTGTTTCTAGTCACCCTTGTGAACTTTGAAGGTGTCCTATGCATCTATTTGCTACTCTATGAGGGACAAGCTGATTAAAACTATGCCATGTTTTCTGTATGTGAAACAAACAAACATTTTTCAATGCATGTTATTCATGATCTTTTTTGTATCTTGTCATGTTGCAACAATAGTTGCTTTGTCTTATTGTTAGAACTACATCTTTAATGTTCATGTTTAGAGTTCTTTGATCCTAGCTTTCCATGCTTGCAAATGGTTTGATCTTAGTTTTCATGGTGCATGTCACCTCAAAAATTATTCTTTTTATCACTTACCTACTTGGGGACGAGCAGGAGTTAAGCTTGGGGATGCTTGATACGTCGGAAATGTATCTATAATTTTTGATGTCCCATGCTTGTTTAGTATCTACTTTTCTTTGCTTTGTCTTTCTTTGAGGTGTTTTTATATCTTTTCTGAAACTAACCTATTAACAAGTTGCCACAATGCCAGCTGCATGTTTTCTTCTGTTTTTGGTTCCAGAAAGGCAGAAAATCAATATTATCGGAATTGGACGGGACAAAAGCCAAAGTCAATAACTTTCCATGGGGAACATGGAGTCTAGAGGGGAGACAGAGAAGCGGGCCAGGGCGGCCACACCCCCCTAGGCACGGCCAGGGGTGGGCCCACGCCTAGGTAGGGTGAGGGACCCCTGGTCGCTTCCTCGGCCTCCCCCTTTGCCTATAAGAAGCCCCCGATGCCTAAACCCTAAGTACCCGATCAAATCTCCATGAAACCGTCTGTAGCCACAACCACCATCGTCCCTAGATCGGGGGGATCTGAAGTTCTTCCCGGCACCCTGCCGAAGGGGAGATCATCCTGAAGGCTTTCTTCTCCAGTATGATGTGTGAGTAGTTCTACCTTGGACTATGGGTCCATGTAGTTGCTAGATGGTTGTATCTCCTCCTTTGTGCTTTCATGTATAGATCCTGTGAGCTCCGTTCGTGATCAAGATCTAATCTATTTGTAATCATGCATGTTGTGTTTGTGGGGATCTGATGGATATTGAGATTATTATGTTGGATTGATTAATGGTTTTGTATTTATGATTCTATCATGTCTGTGTTGTTTGTGATCTTGCATGCTCTCCGTTGTTAGTGGCTATCTTGGCCAAGTAGTTGCTAGTGACTCTAAGAGGGGGTATTTATGCTCGATAGTGGGTTCATGCCTCTAGTTTCCAAGGGAAGTGACAGAAATATCTTCGGTTGTAGATGTGTTGTTGCTACTAGGGAGAAAACAACGGTCTCTTGTTCATGGAACATGTGGACTGTTTACCTTACACACTTTGCTTAAAGCAGTTGTCTGTTGCTTGCAACTTAATACTGGAGGGGGTTCGGATGATAATCTGAAGGTGGACTTCTAGTTATAGATGCAGTTGGATGACGGTCTATGTATCTTGTTGTATTGCCCAATCCAATCTCATAGGATCTTTCTGACTAGTATTGCATTGTTATGCCTTGCTCAGTTCCTGTCAATTGCCCTGCTGTATTGTTTACCCTTCTTGCCATGTTGTTTATCTAAGGAGAGCACCTCTAGTGAACTATGGACCCCGGTCCAATCTTTACCATTGATACATTCTCCACTGTTACTTGTTTACTTGCTGCAAACCATTACCTCCACACCATACGTTTAATCCTTTATTACAGCAACCGGTGAGATTGACAACCTCACTGTTAGTTGGGGCAAAGTCTTGAGTTTGTGTTGTGCAGGTCTCCGCGTTGCTTGCAACACCTGTGTGACGTTTCCTTCCTCCTACTGGTTAGATAACCTCGGTTTCTTACTGAGGGAAGACTTGCTGTTGTGCTGCTTCACACCTTGCTCTTGGGGTTCCCAACAGGGTCCACATCAACTGAGTCATCAGTCTACGACAACTAGGATCATCTCCCATCGTCGGCATTGCCTATGAATATGAAGATAGAGCCTCGCCCACTCTATCGTTATTGTATTATTCCGCTGCTTGATTGTACTAAGACTGGATCATGAGATACTTTATTTGTTGTAAGACCTTATATATGGTTTGTAATGGATGATGTACTGTGATATCCAATATGTTATGTCTCGCAAAAATGGTAATCCTGGGATTGCGATGTATGCATAACAGGCATGTGGGATTAAAATCCGGGTGTTGATAGGATTTGGCCAGGTCGGTCCATTAGTGCTAGGGCTGAAAACCCTAGCCTTATCCACTCAACCCCACTTCCGCCCCCACTCCCTCCCCGCTCAGCATGCTCATGCGGCGGCTTGCACGCGCAGAGAGAAGCAGCAGCCAGCCTTGCCGCACGCGAGAGAGTGAGCGGCAGCAGCTGCGCGTGCACAGGGAAGCAGCAACCGCGCACGTCAGCAAGCGGCGGCAGCAGCGCACGCACATCACGCCCTCCCCGTCTCTGCCCTTCCTTCATGCCGACGCGGTGGCCGCGCTCGCCGGAGAAGCATGCGTTGGAAAAGTCTTGCGTGCTCCTCCTTCGAGCATAGCCGCCGGTGCCATATTCATTCCGGGCAGTGGTGGGCATTAGGCGACGACGACGACAGCAACACGACGGGAAGCGACGTGTGCGTCCGTTCCGGGCGTTGCTCTGTCGGGAGCGAAGGGCGGCGCGGGATCCCTGCCCTCACTGGAGTAGTGGGTGCCCCAGCGGCCCCGAAGGGATAGGCGGCGACCCGACGGCGTCATAAGGTAAGAAAAAGCATCCCTAAATCATGCTCGTGCTCAAAATATGCAGGAGTTATGTGCAGATTTTTAGGGTTCTACCGAATTTGGGGAATTTCTTTAGCCTTCAGATGTTTGCCCTGATCTAATTGCTTGCAAATTCATATCAATAGATCAAAATAACTTACAGAGACATCATGAGCTTCATTAGTATTGTAATATGTTGATTGATATTGATCTATGAATGTCTTTAAATATATATTTGCAACCAGATTAGATCTAAACATAATTTGCTGGGCTGATCAACATAATTTAGTCCATATCATCTTAATTGCCTAATACATGATCCATATAGCTAAAAACGAGATCAACATATCTCCATTAGGGTTCTAGTGCTACTCATTAATGGATATGATACCATTGTTAGTATAAAAACTACAGCAGCCACCACAAGCACTACTAGGAAAACGGTCGTCTGTGGCACACCTAAAAGGCCCATCCGTGGCGCACTAGTGGTTCGCCACGGGCCTTGCGCTACGGCTATCTCCTAGCCGTGGTGCACTGCCTGGTGCGCCACGGTTATGTCGAGATAGGCGTAGCGCACCTGCTAGTGCACCACGGATATGTTGGCAGGTGAGTACGCCTTGGATCTTCTGTGGCGCATGTTGCAGTGTGCCACTAAGCTGCGCAGGTGCGCTTTAGTTGTAGTGCGCCATAGAAGCTGTGCCATGTGCGCCATGGGTGTCTTTTTTTTAATTTCAGGGCCAAATGATATACAATATAGATTATATAAGCAGATATACACACAGATATACACATAGATATAATATATACAGTTATATATAAAAATACACAATTCGCAAAACAAGATTGAAACAAATACATATAGATAAGTCTCATACATGAATACATAAGTTATACATTGTTTCGATCAAGTTACAAAATAGTTGGTTACATGCGAATACATGTGTCGATCGAACAAGTTAGAGCTCGGAAGCTCGCCTAGACATCTAAACTAGCTAGACACAAACACGAGATAAACAACCAAAAAAGATAAGCATGATCACCGCGACGAAGGTGTAGGTCTTCATCCGGTTCCTCGTCCTAACTCCCGCTAGATAGCGCGTGTATCTAGCTTCCACCTCCGCCATAGTGTTGTACCCTTTGTAGCTATTGCCGCTGAAACGGTGCACCTGTCTCCGGCAGTCTTCCCAATCATCGTAGACTCTGGGAACCCGTCCCTTGTACATGACGTACCACGTCATCTACAAGTTGACAATAATAATTAACCGATGATTGAAAAAAACATATAATAATTAAGGTCGCATATGAAGATACACTTATAGAAAGTACTCCTAAATCAAAAAGACCAAACTCAAAAAGCATGCCTCATATATAACTAGGTTGTTCGACACAAGAATATCCTATGATGGAACTGTCCGCCAAGTAGGATGCACAACACCTGGACCTGTGCATAGCACAAGGCGGACAATCCCATCGCAACACGTTCACATATAGTGTGCCACGACATTTCAATCATCGGCATTATTCTCGAAAAAGACCAAAGTAACTCGAAAAGAATGCCTCATATATAACTAGCTAGGTCGTTGGACACATGAATATGCTATGATGGAACCATAAGCCAAGTAGGATGCAAAACATCTGGACTTGTGCATAACACAAGGCTTACAATCCCATCACAGCACATTCACATATATAGTGTGCCACGACATTTCAATCATCGGCATTATTCTCGAAAAAGACCAAAGTAAATAAAAAAGAATGCCTCATATATATATACATAGTTCGTTAGACACAGGAATATGCTACGATGGAACTGTGAGCCAAGTAGGATGCACAACACCTGGACTTGTGCATATCACAAGGCTCACAATCCCGTCGTAGCACATTCACATATATATTGTGCCACGACATTTCAATCATCGGCATTATTCTCGAAAAAAGACTAATAAAGTAAGGGAAAAAAGAAGGACCAAAATGAGCAAAGGACCAAATATTAAGCAAAAAAAACCAAGCATTGATTGATATATAATAATAATAAGCAAAAGAAGTAAGCGATGATTCATAAACCTAATAAGATAAGTATAGTAGCATGTACACTTGTCCACATACACACAAAGGTCATCTATAGTTTGTAACTACAACTAGGCCAACATCAAGCCTTCTGGCTCGGCTTAGGGAACGGGAGGACACCTTGTCTCTTCATGAATTCCATATAGTCACCCTGCATCTCTAGGCGATCTTCTATGTCACGGTTATTCGGGATATTTCCTCCGTAGAAGATCCCCCCCCCAAAGTCATGACATCACGAAAGATGATTGCCCCAAACTGCTGTTGGATGCGATACATCTCTTGTCTAATATCTGAATCAGTGATCTTGGACTTCGCTTCGGCCCACTGTTTGAGATGATCTGGCAGCGTAGAATTCTGCTGGTCAAGTAGGAACGCCCTCATGTGATGGAGTGCGTAGTAGGCTTCCTTCTTACTGTTTTTCGGCTGCTTCACGCAGGGGAACTCCGATACGTGGTTGAAGACGTGCCTGCCGAACTTGACCTTCGTACGCATGAAGGTGGTGCCTTCCGTCGAGGCATAGCCAGTGAGAGCATCATCCAGAACTTCCTTGATCTTGTCGTAGTTTTTCTTCTTTTCTAGACTCTCCGAGTCGAAATACGTGGCGTGGGAATGCTTCAGCGATAAGGAGATGAACGTGCAGTGTTCATCTCTACGCAAAAAATTCAAATGGAATGTGTTGGAAAAAGAATGATGATAATCTAATAAAGCCATTCGACGGTGGCGAGTGAATAACGACTTACTCGGGAAAGTAAGGCACGAGAATGTATTCCTTTGTCTTGTTCGCCATGAGGATTGTTTTTAGGTACGAGGCCACGATACGTTGTTCGGCGGGGAACCCAAGCAGCCATCATGCATGTAGTAGGGGTCCACTATAGCGATGCCCGGTGTGTTCTCTCTAATGATCTGCATGGCCAGGATGAGAGAAAACATGCGGACCATGGTATAGTGCAACGGGTATAGGTGGAACATATTGAAGATGTCGTCGAACCGCTGGAAGAACAGATCCACAGGGGCATTGTCGATGAAGCCTAAGCCTGGTGGCACCTTAACCATGAATACCGGGTGCGAGGGATCTTTCTCCGATAGAAGGCGTCTCTCTATCGTCAGCACGCCGTCATGCACACTCTGCAGTTCCGAACCGGCGAGCCTCCGCAAATTCTTAGGTAGCATGGGCTCACCCGCCACATGAATCCTCCACATAATACCCTCGGGTCTTGGTGGCCCGTCCCGAAACCTGATCGGATTCGCAGTTGTTGCCGCCACCGGCTGGCTCGAGCTGCTAGATTTTCTTTTCCTGCCCTTTTTTCCTTTTGGAGAGCGGGCAGGCACCACAATCTGAGCACCGGCCGCCCTATGTAGTGTGTCAGGGTTTAGAATAAAGGGCCGGTTGGTTGTATCAGCTGGCTCTGTAAAGGCGCAAGCTGGAGGCGTCTCCTGAGAACCAAACAAACGCTTGGTGATAGTGGCTTTCTCTGTGGGGCCACCAGCTAGATCTTTGTTGCTAAACTGAGTGTTGAAGAAGTGATCATTCCAGTCTTCGTCGTCCTCGGCCGGATCCTGCGCCATGTGCATATCATCAACATGATCATCCGACCCACCGTGTGGAGGTGACGGCGAGGGCGGTAAGGGGGCCTTGCCACCGCTTGTCGCTGGCACGACAAGCGGTGTTATTGTCTATGGCATGATGGCCCCCGCCATCCCCAAACGGATCATGCTCTTTGGCCATTGCAAGAATAAGCCGAAGCAACTTCTAAGGACAACCGACTCTTCTTCATCCGCTCCTGGGGGTTGAATGGGAGGTTCTAGGTCGTCGCAGCCCCTTAGCACCAGACTAATTTTAACCCTGTGCACGCTATCTAGCATCGGCCTTGAGTGGAATGTGTGCTGCAAGGGTTGAACGATGGTACCTTTGGCAACATCCCTCAGCTCGTTGTTCACGTAGCATAAGAGAGTGCAAGAAACATCCGTCTGCGGAAAACATGTACGGCATCGTCAGAGATGCCATAAGAGTAATAGATGGCGTGAAAGGCGGTAAAGCAATTTGTTTACCGTGATGGCGTAGAGATCGGCTAATGTCGAGGCACCGCATACGGCGACGGGCGTGCAAGAGACGGAAGAGCTGCTTGATGGCGCGGTGCTGGCCGCCGGTGTATTCTCCCTATCGGGTGCTTGGAGCTCCGGTGCCACTGCGATGATGGCAGGGGGCCACCAACATGTACTCCGGCACCGCAGTGATGGCAGGGGGAGTCACCAACACTTGCGGCGCCGCGGTGCTAGCGGGCGGAGTCACAAACACGTAGTTCACCTGATTCGTCGGCGCCGAGTTGTTCGAGTGGCTGCTGACCATGCTTCAAATCGGGCACGACCCTACTCGACCACCCGCAATCCAGTTCGCTATTGACTCCACCAAGGTAGGCAGGAAGGACGTGAGGGTGATTGCCAGGTTGTCTTGGACGATCTGCGGGATCCGTGCCACTTGTTCCTTAAGTTCTTGAACCTCGCGGTTTTCCTCCTTGCTCCTTCCTGACGGCGCCACATGCGTCCTCGGCGGTGGACCAAAATGATCCACCCAATTCTTACCCCCGAGGCCAGCCAGACGGACAGCCGACGATGACTTCTTCGTAACCGGCTCTATTTTCTTGGCCCGGTTCATCGCCATGTTAAAAGGGTTATCCCACCGGGTGGCCGCCGTCGACCCCTGGGATGAAGAACCCTGGGATCCATGACTAGCAACAATTTCCTCCTCCTGCAGAAGAAGTAACAGTCAATCGTTTAGATCATCGATTAGAATGCAATCGAATTGATCCGTTGTAATTAGATTACTTACCACAATTTCCTCGAATTCCTTCACCGCAGGATCCGCGGTGAGTTGTTTGGTTTTTGGGTCCACATGGTAACGGGCCCTGATGAAGTTTCGAACCTGCCCGGGTTCGAATTTCTCAAAGGGGTTTTCTATCCCCTTGGATCTATACTCTTCGTCCTCCTTATTCCATTTGGCCTTCGTGGTTCTGTATCCACCAGATCCGAGATGGTGATGACCTATATTCATCGCCTGTAGCACCTTTCCCGATTACTGTTGGCCAGGGCTCTTTCGGATTCACACCTCTCCTTGAACTCCCGGAACTGATCTTCGGTGATCTGCGGGTCAATCTTCTGGATCTCCTCGAGACTTTTGCCTTCTTTATAGATCTTATTCTTTATTCGGGTTCTCCAGCTGGCCAGGGCGGTGCTCATCTTTGTGAGGGCGGATTTGTTTACTTCGTTCCCATGATAATTTGTGTTCTGATACTTAGCGGGGAACTTGTATCTTGCGTGCAGCTTCTCGAAGAGGAGTGTGCGCAAGTGGCCATTATCTTTATGCCGGAGATTCTCGGTGTTGATCGAGATGGTTGTCCGGGTGATCGCCGCCACTTGTCCACCGTACCCTTTGACGACAAGGGCGGGCTCCAAAGGAACCCCTGATGGGCTTACTTCGGTAATTTCCTCCCTGACGGTGCCGACCGTGTTCGGGCGCCGTTCCTTCGGCTTCTTCTTCTTCTTAGGAGGATTGCTACCACTCCCTGTGCCCTTGCCGCCATCAGTGGTTTCATCACCCGTTGTTCCTTCGGCTTCTTCCTCCGCATCTTCCATCTCATCATCCTCGCTCTCCGAAGGATGGTATTCTTCATCGTCTTCTAGCCGCTAGGCCGCCTCCCAGAATGTCAATTGTTTATTCGGAGGTCTGAGTTCTCCTTCAGCGCTGATGCGCTTAGAACATCCAGCCTCGTTGTTGTCACACATCTTTGCACTAATAAAAAACAAATAATTGGTTAAATGCACGGAAAAATCCGGCATGACCTTTGCTAATTTTCTTAAACTAGGAGTGCCTGATTTCTGCCAAAACGGAAGTTAATCAACATTGCGGCAAAAATCAGGACTCATTTCATACAAGAACCTGTATACACGACATAAGAAAGTGCTTTATACAAGCACAAGCACAATTGGAAATAAGCAGGATCATTTCATCACCAGGAGCATCATTATATACACATATATATTCACTACCAGGACCAGGACCAGGATCAGGACCAGGATCAGTATATACACATATATATTCACTACACAAAAAGTATAGCAAAGGTTGTATAAGCTAACCTATATACACATATATTCACTACCAGGATCAGTATATAGACATATATATTCACTACCAGTACCAGGACCAGGATCAGGACCAGGATCAGTACCAGGATCAGTAGATACACATATATATTCACTGCACAAAAAGTATAGCAAAGGTTGTACAAGCTAACAAGACTACAATGGATCATCATTCTATAACTCTGAACCAGATGCAAATATAAAAAGTATAGCAAAGGTTGTACAAGCTAACCTACCGCTCTGAACTTGTCATTTACCTGCTCTAATTCATTTTATAGTTTGAAAAGTTTCTTAGTTTGAGTAGGGTGAGTGTTGAACAGATACATTTGTGGCTGTGCATCTAAACTCCAATCATGATACATGTCAGTCACCTGTGCAGAATTATATTTTTGCATTGATATTCCTATCTAGAATAGAAGCTAGCTAAACTGGAACAGCACTAAAACCATTTATGTCAGCAAACAACATGGTTACCATAGCTTCTATTCAGAACAGAAGCTAGCTAGAGCCTAAACTGGATGTAATTATCTAGCACATGTAGCTTAGCAACATTTCATCACACACTAGACCATCACTAGGAGGTCACAAACAACACTAAACCTTGCATTAATAGCATTCCACTGATGTGCTCAAGCACAAAAAGATTCAGCACATTTTACATTAACAGCTTGCATCATTTTAGTAGGCAGATTATACATCAACAGATTATACCTCTCCATACACACTGTCAACCCTAGCTAATCTCAACAGATTATACCTCTCCATCATTTTAGTAGGCAGATTATACATCAACAGATTATACATCATTTTGCTAACCCTAGCTAATCTCACTGCTAACCTCACTTTCAACCCTAGCTAATCTCACTGCTAAACCTAAACCTAAATCAACCGAGAAGTGGAGAGGGGAGGGATGGAGAGAGGGGAGAAGACTCACCTCTGAGACGAGGACGAGCCCGCGGGTGAGGTGGCTGGCGAGGCGGGGCTGTAGTCGGTCGAGGCCGCTGGCGAGGCGAGCGCGCGGGCGACGCTCCTCCTCCTCCTCCACCTCCTCCTGGCTGGCGACGCTCCTTCTCCTCTCCTGGCGCGGTGGCCTGCTCCTCCTCCTCTTCCTCTTGGCTGGCGATGCTCCTCCTCATCTCCTGGCGTGGCGGCCTCCTCCTCCTCTTGGCTGGCAAGGCGCGCATTGATGCAGATGGGATGCGTCGATGGGCGCGTCGATGCGGCGGCGGCGCGTTGATGCAGATGGGTTTGATCCGTGTCTGAGGACGATGGGGGAGGGTAGGGCCGATGCGGCGAGTTGACTAGTCCAACCCACTTAGGCGTAGCGCACCCTGGCCAAGTGCACTACGGTTATCCGTAGCGTACTTGGCCAGAGTGCGCTACGCCTAAGTGGGTAGGACTAGTCAGATAAGAGGGCTGCCACCCCCATAGTTGTCACTAGCACTGCCTTATCCCACTGGTTCCACCCATTGCTCTAATCTAAACCTGTGAGCACCCAGGTTCGAATCCTGGTGCCCACCTTTTTTATTTTTATTTTAAAAATATTTTTAAATGTTCCAAAAAATGCCCAAAAGTGGTGATATATTCCATAAAAGTTTTGTTTTGTTTTTAAAATACTTTTAAATATTCCAAAAATGCCCAAAAGTGATAATATATGTCATAAAAGTGGTACAAATTAAATATGATTCAAATATGTCATAATAATTTGTCCATGATACAAATATGTCATAATAATTTGTCCATGAATATTACAATCTTTTTCGACCATGCGTTTTACAATACTTTTTGAGCTAGCGTTTTACAATATTTTTTCCCTTCTTTGTCGCGGTTGAATGATTTAGCCCCGGCACTTTAATGTTTCTTCTTTCGAACGGGCTAACTTTTTTGGGTAGGGTTATCCTTTTTCTTCTTCTGATGTATGTTGCTGCATCGTAGTTGTCGTCATCTTCAATCTTTGGATCGCCGTACTAGTCGAAGCTTGCTCGTTGGCGACTCCATCCATTCCGATGATGTTTCTTTTTCCTCTCCTCACGACAACACGGCTAGGCTTTGTCAGGTCGGTAATGAAAAAACATTGGTCCACTTTGATAGCCAGTACCCACGGTTCATTTTTCGCGGCCACGTTCGCACCGGCGGCCTTGGATTTGGCTGCTTCGGGTATAACCATGGTTGTGAAATACCGGTCTTCTCTTTCGACGCTCTTTCCCCATCTGACACGGAACATCAGCACCTTTTCTCCACAGTAGTCGAGCTCCTAGATCTCGTCGATTCTTCCGTAGAATCTTTCCTTCACGTTGTCATCGGTGTAGAATTCCGACGTTACGCCTGAGTTCTGATAATCACACTTGTTGTCCTTTTCCTCCATGTAGAATGTGTAGCCGTTGATATCATACGCCTGATAGGTCACCCGGTTTTGCATCGGTCCCTGCGACAAGGTGAATATGATCTTTTCCGTGTCATAAGAATGCGATCGCGGGGGATTATCAAGGAGCGTCTGCCTAAACCAACACGTGAAATCTGAGTTGTGCTCTTTGATTATTTCTCCCTCTGTATGCCCCGGTCACTGTACTTCTTCTCGATTAACCTTTTGTGCTTATGTACCCAAGGATCGACCAGTTCTAAATGTTGTAGCGCGACGAGGTTTGCTCGATCAAAGTCTGCGCGTCGAAAATCGAAGTCTGCATGCAGTATGCGACGACCCTCTCGGTGACCAGATCCGTCGAGCTTGCCAAGGTGCCTGTTGACGGGAAGACCGACAGGGTTCTCGATGTCTAGATAATTCGTGCAGAAAGAGATGCACTCTTCGGCCAGAAAGCCCTTGGCTATGCTTCCATCTGGACGAGACCTGTTGCGAACGTATCCTTTGATGTGTCCGTTCATCCTTTCGAACGCCATCATGCTGCGGAGGAACATCGGCCTGAGTTAGACGATGTCCTCCACGACATGGACCAGCAGATGCACCATAATGTCGAAGAATGCGGGTGGGAAGTAGACCTCAAGCTCGCATAGTATCACCACGATCTCCTCCTGTAGCCTCCCGAGCTGATTCACGCCAATCGACTTCCTAGAGATGACGTCGAAAAACTTGCAGAGGCCAAATAACGTTTCACGGACGTGCTCGTCCATTATCCCTCTTAGTGCAACCGGAAGTACCTGCGTCATTAGCACGGCACAGTCATGAGACTTCATGCTACTAAACCTCTGCTTCGCCTCGTCTAGGTATCTGCTTATCTTGCCCGCGTAGCCGTAAGAAAATTTGACTCCTAAAAGGCACTTGAAAAACTGTTTGATCTCATCCTAGCTTAGAGTGAAGCAAGAAGGAGGGCAGTAATATTCGTTCTTCTTGAACTTTTTACCCTTCCGACGACCTTGTGTCGTCTCCGACTCATGATCATCGTCATCTTCCTGATCATCAGGAGTAGTGCATCCTCCGTGAAGCTCCTTCCGGATACCCAAGCATATCAGGTCGTGCCTTGCTTTCGGACCATCTTTCGTCCTATCTGGCATGTTGATTATGGTGGCGACCAGACTCTCGCACACGTTTTTCGTGATATGCATGATGTCGAGGCTATGAGGCGTGCGGAGAAACTTCCAGTATGGCAACTCCCAGAAAACAGACCTTGTTTTCCATACCTTCATCAGCGGCTTGTCTTGCTGCCTCTTTCGCTTCTTTCCGGGCTTAGGACAATATTTCTAGTTTTTCAGCAACTCTTCCACTTCTTCGCTGCTCCTACGCTCTGGGATTCCTCGGGTCTCGGATTTGCCATCGAACAGGTCTCCACGTTTTCTCCATGGATCATTCTTGCCGAGCCACCTCCGGTGCGCCATGAACACGGTTTTTGAAGACCCTGGATCTTTCTCTAGTTGGAGATAGCTTGTGTTATCCATGCACCTAACGCATGCGCAGAATCCTTGGATAACCTGCCCCGAGATATACCCGCAACCTGGATAGTCTTGCACTGTAGTGACCAACGCGGCTTTCATAGTGAAATAATCTTGTGCGACGGTGTCGTAAGTATTGGTTCCAGATTCCCATAACGTGGCTAGATCCTCTTTCAATAGCCCGAGATACAGATTGATGTCGGTACCAGGTTGTTTCGGCCCTTAAATTAGCATACTCATTTGTATGTACTTCTTCTTCATGCACAACCATGGAGGGAGGTTGTACATCCATACAAAAATGGGCCAAGTGATGTGCGTGCTGCTCTGGCTACCGAACGGATTGAGTCCATCGGTGCTCGCACCAAGCCTGATGTTCCTCGAATCTGCACCGAATTCTGGGAATTCGAGGTCCAATGCTTTCCACTGGCTAGCATCTGAAGGGTGCGGCAGCATCTCATCCTCTTCGGGGTCATCATCGTCATCTCCTGGATTCTTCCTTTCCTCATGCCATCGCATGAGCTTCGCTTCCTTAGGGTCCGCGAAATAGAGCTGCAGACGAGGAGTGATAGGAAAGTACCATACCACTTTTCGAGGTGCTTTCTTCCCTTTCTTGTATCGACTCACGCCGCACACCGGACATGTGGCTTTCTCCGCGTCCTCGCCCCGATAAATGATGCAATCGTTGATGCATACGTGATATCTAACGCGCGGTAGATCGAGAGGACAGACGATTTTCTTGGCGTCCTCGATACTAGTTGGACATGTGTTCCCCTCCGGGAGACGATCGTGCCAGAATGCCATCATATCGTCGAAGCTTGCGTCGCTCAATTTGTGTTTTTCCTTCATCTCCATAGCCTTGAGCGTTACATTCAACCGGGTATCATCAGGCCTGCATCCTTCATACAATGGAGTAACCGCGTCTTTCTCAAGTTGCGAAAGCTTGGCTTTCTCTCTAGCGGCAGCCCTGGCGTTACTCGTCTGCTTGAGAAGCAGCTCTTGCACATAAGGGTCCCGCACCCATCCTGACGTTGTCCCATCGTCGTCTCCTCCTCCGGCATTTAGATCATCATCATCCCGGTCTTCTTCCACACCTTCACCATATCCAGGAGACTCTTCATCATCTCGCCCGTTCTTGCCGTGATGATGATCATCGTCATGTTGCCCACCTTCACCGTCTCCATCGTCTTCGTCATCGCTTATCCAACGAGTGTATCCATCCATGAAACCATGGCGGAGCAGGTGCGCCTGCAGATTCCCGGAATCTAGATCGATCACCCAGTTGAGTTTGCATCTTCTGCACGGACATCTTATATCCGTCATGTTATTTTGTATCATGTCGGTCGTCGCACATTTCAAAAATCTAGCCACAATGCCTTCGCTCATTATGCGGACCATTTTTTCCTGCACGGTGTACACGGTACAATTAAAAGTCTATTAGAACCACATAATGAATGCATGCATGCAATGGTCGATAGAAAATTTCGGCATGACCTATCCTAAAATTAGGACCTTTGCGAAATGCCAAAGTCTTGCCAAAATGGAAATGAATCAACATTTTGGCAAAACAAATGGCAACTTGTTCACACACAAACACAAGAGAGAGAGAGACCGATCCATACACACATGAACATATCATTATCCTCTCCATACACACATGCATATGAGCATCGATACTCTCCATATATATACACACATGACCATCGATCCTCTCTATACACACATCATGAGCATCAATCGTCTACATACATATGAGCACATCCTTACATGGACAACTTACCGATATGAGAGACCGAGATCGCGAGAAGATGGAAAGGAGAGGTGCGCGTGAGACCGGAGAAGGAGATGCGAGAGACCGAAGAGCTTCCTCTATTACGTATGTAACATCCAAGGAAAGTTCCACATGCTAAAAATGGTGAATGAGTGGAGAAATTGAGGTGGGAAGGAGAAGGATCCCGACTAGATCTAAGGAGGAAGAAGAAGGGGAAAGTGAAGTGTGAGGTGGTAGATGATCACACATGTGCACAAAGTGGAGCTACCAAAAAAATACTGGTCGACACAACCGTGGCGCACGTGTCCCTAGTGCGCCACAGGAACAAAACACAACCGTGGCGCACATGGCCCTAGTGCGCCACGGATGTGTCTGTCCATTTACAGAACAGAGAGGCCTCCACTTAGGCATAGCGCACCCCCTCCACGTGCGTCACGGTTAACCATAACATCCGTAGCGCACCTTCTCCATGTGCGCTACAGATATGCGGCATGCGGCCAGCAGGGCCCTGGCCCACACACATCTGTGGCGCACCATCACCATGTGCGCCACAGTTGTTATTGTTACTAGTAGGGCACTGCCCACAGATGAGTCACGCCTGTTTTACCCGTGGGGCACTTCAACCACGTGAGCCACGGAAGTTTGGATTACCTATAGCCGTTTTCCTAATAGTGAAGATCAAAACAAGGAGCAACTAGGACACCTGATCATCATAGTAAAAGTGGTAGATTAGAGCTTTATGGGGTGCTAGAGTCAAGGAAGGCACCATTGCTGCCCGGTTGATGCATGCTTGTGCTGTAGTCGAGGAACACAACGCAAGAAAGGTACGGATACCCTCCAGCCTCCAGCGGCACTACCCTGGCACCGACAGGGTGTAGGCCGGCCTTCCCGTCGCTGCTGCGCCGCCCTAGATCGCCAGTGTTTGGGTATATCGGGGAGTAGGGTAAGCAGATCGTGGACTAGCGTAACCAGATCGCTGCTAGACCCCCTTGTTTTATATGGTGAAGGCGACAGGGGACCTAGAGTCATCGGTTGGTTCAGGTGCCCCTGACCAGGGCGCGCAAGGTAGCGTACCAGCCCACCATCTCGTTGGTTTTGGTAGGCCCTTTTTAACTTAACGTTAATATTATCTTTTATCTTTTTATTTGACACTGTCTTTGTCTGTTAAACATGACAGATCAATAACAACAACGGGCACCCCTAGCTAGCAGACCTAGTTGCCACGCCCCCACCCCCATGCATGCAAACCGCCGCAGAGTGAAACACCCTAGGGCATGCCACATGAACGTAGGCCTCCGTAGCAGGCACATGCATGCACGCACCACTTACTTTTGCCACTTCGGTAAAGCCGAACGAAACGCCGCAGGTACGCGCAGGTGCACGGTGCGACGTACTTGGACCGCTCATCGCTTTCTCCACCCCATTGGCACTGGCTGCCTGCTTTCCGGTTCAAGCTCGGCTCATCATGCACAGTGGCATGCATGCAGACTACACAAGGGCGGCCAGGGAGCTAGAGCAGATCCGGGAAGGAGGGGGCCGGGCGCAGTCGCAGCGCTCGTCGTACCGCTGTCAGTGCGTGTTTGGGAACACGATGCAGGCGAGGCGAAAGGGAATGAAGTTCCTCCGAGTACTCCTCAATCCTCATGCACGGACCCTGCCCCCCCGTCCATCTGCCCGGGACCGCCTGTAGTACTCATGGACGGGAGTAGTTCATGCCGTGATGCCCGCCGGGGAAGCAAAGCAAGGCCGGCGGTCGCTCTCCCCGACCCCGTGCCTGCCGCGGAGGCTCACCGAGCTAGGTCGTTCGTGGACAGGTGCCGGGCAGCCATCGCTTTAAAGGCAGGCAGCGGCAGAGGCAGCAGGGTGTGGTTCGCTGGATCGGCCCGATCAACGTCTGCTGTCTCTGCTCCTCTCCTCTCTCTCGGTTGCTACAAATGGCCCGAGCTAGGTACGTACGTATATGGTGGCGTGCCCGCGGCAGGTCGCGTCGCGTAGTACCCATCTGCGTCTGCAGGTAAACGATAGGATCCCGCAGTTGTGCGCGTCCATGTCCATGTCCACGCGGCCGGGCGGGGACCTCTGATCAGCTAGCGCTTCAAACTTTTGGCGATCGATGCGCATGACCAGTTGCTGTCTACTCCCCTCGATGGACTTTCTTGGCAACACAAATGTGTCTCCCGCAAATGTTTTATTCTTCATTCGTCGGATGTTGATTTCTTTCTGCATGTGATGCTGACTACTTGAAACTCAAACTCTCATGTGAGATATATTGTCACTCGGCCTATTTTTCTCTAATTATTTACTCCCTCGATGGACTTTCTTGGCAGCACAAAATGTTGCTCCCCTCCCACAAATGCTTACTTATATATTCCTCTCCAGATGTTGATTTGTTTCTGCCTGTGATGCTGACCAGTTTAAACTCATACTTCTATGTGACATACTCCATCTGTTTCAAATTACTCCGTACGCACGTTTATCTAGGTGAACTAGTACTCTCTTATTTTTCATTCAAAAAAATCCTGAAATTTTTTAAATAGATAGTATGTAATGTGTACTAAGTATTTCAAAAATTGAAGGAATTTTTGGATAAAAAATAAGAGAGTACTAGCCCACCTAAATAAGTGTGCGTGCGGAGTAATTTAAAACAGAGGGAGTATATTGTCACTCGTCCCATAATAATTTTCTCCAATTATACACCACTTTCTTTTCACCAAAAAAAAGTAATACACCTCTTTCAAAGAGGAAGGTGCACCTGATTTTTCTTCTATCCGAGACTCGGCTCATTTTTCTTCTAATTATCATCTCCTGGAAACAAAAAACTTTACGAGGAAGATATTCGTCATGAACAAAAATGAGACCGTATCTTCACAAACAAAATTTATATCTTATACTCCCTTCGTCCCAAAATAATAAGGCGACTAAGGTTTAGTCAAAAGTCAATGTTTTTAAAATTTGACCAAGATTATACACAAAAATATAAATATTTACAATACCAAATAAATATCAGTAGATTTATCATAAAGTGTATTTTTTTAATGTGTCCCTTTCATAATGAAGATGTACGTATTTTTTCCTAAATATTTGGTCAAAGTTAGTAAGATTTTAATTTTGACCAGTCCTTAGACGTCTTATATTTTGGGACGGAGGGAGTATGCCACATTGATAAAAATAAATGAAGAATCCAAATTCTTCCACTTTGTAACAATATTTCCTTCTATATGGTCCTGACAACTGAAAACTGATATGCGTGCCCACTTCCTGATGTTACCAACGCAGTGGCAAAGTTTAAAAGGCACCCAGGGGACTAATTGTCGTAAATATGCAACCTAACCATCTAGGTTCAAGTAATCATAGTCGTGCATTTATGTTTTATTATTTTGAAAAAAAAAACTACATTTGGGGGTTTCCCTATAAAAGAGTTAAAAGTGCCTACCGCTATTCTCTAAAATTAAATCAAAAGTGCATATACAATTGTTACTCAAACCGAGAGTTTGCTAGTACCCAAATTCCATGCAAAATTTCCAAGGAACAAATATGACACTAACAATTGTTACTCAAGGCGACTAAGCTTTTTAGGGAAGCCGGTTCAAAACTATTACGAGACTCCCAAAATGGTTAAAACTAAACTAATTTAAAAGCCTCACAAAATTTTGAAACCGGCTTCCACAGATGGCTAGAGATAGGACAGCTTCTCGGAGAAGCCATAAAAAACTAGGCATAAATGCTACGTAACCTAACGGTGACGGATATGCATCTCTATATCAGATTTTTTTTTAGACCGTGTCATGTGATGTGGCATCCTAGTCATCATCGTGTTGCCTAACATGCATATGCCGGCCCGATCGACCAGACACAGGAGGGGGACCAAACGTTGCATCTGGTTCAGAGTGAAACAGATGCTCAAACTAAGCCGGTCCAGTTGCCGTCGAAAATTAAGTCTATCTCAAATTATCATGGAGCGACAAATATATGCAATTAGGAGTGAAAATTTGTTGTGCGATCCAAACAACTCACATCGATCGGAGGCTGCGATCATTGATGCCAATTCTAGTAGAACACCCTCGTGTCGAAGTACCTTTTGGTGCCACTTCAAGTCTTGAGCCCGCGGAGAGAAGAATGCTGCGAAGGGAAACCTTTGAGCATGAGTGAGAGAGAGCGAAACCCACCCTCCCCCGTCGCGTCACGACCACTCCAGGTCGTGGCGGCCACCCATCCGCCGGCCTCCTCCCCTGGCGCTGCGTCGCCGGTTGGCCTGGCCATCCTCTTCGGATCCCTTACCCCGGAAGATCTGGCGGGATCCCGCAAGCGCGGATCCAGCAGCTGCGCCCCCTCTGCGGCGCATTCAAGGCCCTCATCTGCTCCTGCCGCGACTTCATGTGTCGCTGGGCGCTGGGCGGCGGAGCAGGCCGCGTCTCCAGAGTTATTGCATCCCCCGCTCCAGCCTGGCCCCGACATGGCGCCTCTGCTCGCGCGGCCCGAGATCCTGCCCCCTCCTCCTCCACTCAAGCCTGGAGTTAAGCCCGTATCCTTTGCCCCGGATCCGCCGGCTAGTTCTTTTTCCGCTAAGGGCAGGCCTAGGCCTTCTCGGCTGCGTTCCATCATCGTTGCCCCTTCTTCCTCGGCGTGGGATTCCAGCCGGCGGCCTCACCATGCCTATGATGCGGATTGGCAGGAGGTCCGCCCCAAATTCTGGTGGCGCAAGGTTACTCCTACCTCTTCGGGCGCCTTGGTCGCTGACCGCCGCCAGAGGTCTTCATGGGCGGCCGGTGCCCGTGCCCCGCCTCCCTTCAAAAGGGAGTGCTTCCGCTGCTCTCCCCGCACCACCTCGTTCGCCACTGCACCGGGCCTTCCCGCTGTCGTGCTTGTCGCCTGCCTGGGCATCTTGCCTGTCGCTGTCCATCCAGGCAGGCCGCCCGCGCTGCGCCTCCCCAGTCTGGGAGGCTCCCTCAGGCTCCTCCGGCAAGCGCCGTCGCCACCAACGCGCCGCCAGCCCCCGCCATGGCCAATTCTGATCGCCTGCCCGGGAATCCGGCCAATCGGCCGGATGAAGTCTACAGTTCCTCCATCAGCACGTCCCTGATCGAGTCCGAAGCTTACGAGATGAGGCGGACGCACCTCGGCATCATCATATCCGACCCGCGCCTCAACATCAGCACTGGCTCAATCGCCAAGGTCCTGCAGCAGCAGCTGAACTTCGCTTGGGAGGACATCCTCGTCTCCGCCGCCTACCCCGATGACTTCATCGTCAGCTTCAAGCACCCCTGGCAGCGGGACTTGGCCCTGGAGCTAGGGTCTGCCCCTCTGCGGCACGGCACCATGGCCCTCACCTCCTGGTCGCCCACCGCTCGCGGCCGGCCAAAAACTTGGCGCTTCTACTGCCGGCTGGCGATCGAGAACCTGCCGCTGAACGCGTGGGACGACATGGACACGGTCAAGGCTGTTCTGGGCGGTGCCTGCGAGCTGGACAAGGTGGAACGCCGGTCGGCCTCGAAGGACAACAAGGCGGCGCTGTTTGTTTGGGCTTGGGCTCTTGATCCTGACCTCATCCCCAAGTCCAAGCCGCATTCCATCCTCAACCGCCCTGCCGAGCGCAGGGATGGCCTGTCGGAAGGTACGCCGGCCGAAGAGGGCCGCGACGGCCCTCTGTTCCGTGTTCTGCTTCACCTTGACACCATTGTGGACTACACTCCCATCGACGAGAGTCGGCGTCGTCGGGGCCAGGCTTGGCCTCACAAGTTTCGCCGGGACTGGGAGTTCGGCGAGAAGGACAGTGCTGCTCCGGCACGTCGGCGCTCTGCTCGTGACCGTCTTGGGCCATCAAACCACCGCCATGATGATGATGACCGGGAGGGTCGTCATGGTGACCGGGAGGGTCAACGTGGTGATAGGCGGCGCAGTAGTCGTCGGGAGGACGCCAGCAGCAGGGACAGGCAGCGTCGCTACTCCGGCGAGCGGCAGTCTCGGGGTGAGCGTCAGGACCGACGTGCTTCAAGATCTCCTGAGCATCGGCGTCAGGGCGACGCCTCTCGTCGTCGGTCCTGTAGCCCCTCTGGCCTCGACACTGCCAGGCAGGCGGCGATGGCCGCTGATGTGTCGTCCTCGCCGGCTCGTTGCTGTGTGCTGGGCGTCCCCGATGGCTCCGAGCCTCGGATTCTCTCGCCGGTTCGAGTGCTGCCTGCGCGGGGCCGGAGGATCCGCTCGAGCACTCCTACTGGGAGTGCAGCAATGGGTGCCACGCCCTCCCCTCCACCGAGCCTCCTTCGTTGCCTGGGCAGCCCAATGCAGATATCACCTCCGCTGCTGCATCTGGCGGAACTCCAAGACGGCGTCCATTACACGCTATGCTCCCCTGGCGCGGACCATCTCGGGGACGCGTCCTCTGGGCAGTTTCCCCCTTCATCGCCGCAGATTCCCTGGGAGGCCTTTCGGTCTGGAGCGAGCCCCCCTCTGGCAAGCGCCTTGGCTGATGCTTGGTCCACCAACATCTTCCACGCTCTCGACGATGGTGCGGCCTGCTCCTCCTTCCTCCTGCACCCGCTGCCGGCACAACTTTGCGCTGCACCCCTGGATGGCGGCCTGGGGGAGCGTTCTGGGGAGCACATCCCCATGCCCCGTTCGATCCACGCCTGGAACGGCGCCTGGGTGGAGGACCCGACCCCCAGGCACATTCTCCGTGCGCCGGCGGATGATGCTGAGGACCAGGAGCAGCTCTGTTTCGCGGAGCAGTTACTGCGACAAGGTCTCCAAGATCAGCTTCAGCATGGCCCCGTCCCCGAGCAGTTCGATCCTATCATCGAGAAAACAGTGTATGAGCTTGGCGACATTGGCAACAATGTGTTGGCTCCTTCTGCGGGATGGCAGCTGCAGGACATTTTCGCCACGCCACCGCTACCGCCACAGCCTCCTTCCCCGGAGGCTTCCTCCGACGACATCGATGATGATAGGCTGTTTGATGTCACCATGAAGTCCAACGCCCTCCGAGCCTTGAGAGATGCTAACCTGTGTGGGCAGGAGCTCATGGAGGACGTGACCTCTAGAGTCGCTGATATGCAGGTGGACCCAAAGACAACGTTCCTTAGCAAGGTGGTCGGGATGTTCTCTCCATCGCTTCTTGGTTTCCCCACTAACATTGCTCCAAAGAAGAAGCGGACTGGAGCAAGGAAGCTTTTCTCCTTGCCAGCTTCGTCAAGACGCAGCGAGCGACCCGCCACCAAGAGCTCGACCATGATGACCACTAGGAGGTCACAGATTGCTGCATGCAAGCAGCTGGGCCTGATCAGCCACGACAGTGAGTTCGACAATGAGGTCCTTGCCCGGTATGTGGCCCTCTTCCAAGGGCCTCTCTCCCAGGACCAGGTGCATGGCCTCAGTCTGCTAACGGAAGTCTCGAGCGGGCCTAGCTTCACTCTGCAGGAGAAGGAGATGGAAGGTCTGCTGAAGGAATCCCCGTACGCGGACTGATTCCCGCTGCGCTCTCTACGACGCCCATGTTGCCATGTATTGCACAACTTTTATCTTGTCGGTTCCTAGGGATTTGCCTGTCGCCGTTACATGTAGCCGGTGCGACAAGCAAACGCTTAGTCTCATTTTAGGCATCCTTGCTAGTTGGGTCCAAGCGACCCCCGTGTGTGCAATGTGTTGTATCTCCTATCCCTGTCGCGGACGATCTCGTCCATGCTTCTTCTCTCGCGCTACTGAACTTTGCTTCCCTTTCGAAATGGCTGCTTTCGACAATGCTGCCCTTAGTCGAGCATCCTCCAATGTTAGCACAACTTAAACTCCTAAACTGGAATGTTCGCGGGTTAAACGACCCTGCACGCCGCTCGGTGGTGCGCGATCTGGTGTATAGCACTCAATGCACCATCCTTTGCATTCAAGAGTCGAAACTTCCGCCCATGTCTAATACGGTGAAAAATGACATTGTGGGGAATGCACTTAGGGGCTGTGCGCAACTGCATGCTGACGGCACAAGGGGTGGGGTCCTGCTCTTCTGGAGGGACGACCTTTTCAGCGTCTCCAACATTGTCATTCGAAATTTCTCAATCACGGCAACCTTCGCGGATCTCTTCGCAAACCTGTCTTGGACTCTTACCACAGTATATGGGCCGGCTGATGATGATCGCAAGTCGGGCTTTCTGGATGAGTTAGTCAACATCCATGCCCAAGTGACGGGGCCGTGGCTTGTGGTTGGTGACTACAACCTTATCTTGCATGACGAAGACAAAAACAATCAGCGAGTGAATCGGCGCTGGATGCAGCGCTTCAAGTCGTCTCTTGACACTAGCTTCTTAAAGGAAATTAGATTGGTGGGAAGAAGATTCACTTGGAGCAATGAACAAGAAGTTCTCACACTTGTCCGCCTTGACAGGGCTTTCTGCAACTCACTTTGGGACGACCTGTTCCAGGCAGCCAAACTACTTCCTCAGGCCTCCTCTATGTCTGACCACTGTCCCTTGCTCCTGGTTCAGGATTTGATCGTTCGTACGCCACGATGATTCAGATTTGAGAGCTTCTGGCCTCTTCTCCTGGGGTACTCCGAGGTTGTCCAACAGTCCTGGAATGAACCTTGCGTTTTAACAAACCCTTTCGCAATCCTTGACTGCAAGCTTAAGAGGTTGGCAAAACACCTTTCCTGTTGGGCTAAAAACTACGTCGGCGACATCAGGAGGCAGATGCTGCTCGGCCAGGAAATTATCCTTCGGCTTGACACGGCGCAAGATTCCCGTTTGCTCACTCTGGAAGAGAGCGATCTCCGGCATAGCCTAAAATCTAGGGCTGTTGGCCTAGCTGTGATCAATAAAATCAAGGCAAGACAAAGGGCCAAAGTCAAATGGCTGCAACTTGGTGATGCAAGCACCAAGTTTTTTCACTCTAAGGCTGCCCACCGCAAGATTAAAAATAGAATCCAAAGCCTTCAATCAAGCTCAGGGCTAGCAACTACACCGGCCGGAATTGAAGAGGTCATCCACAACCATCTAAGCTCGATTGTCGGCTCGGAGGTCAATTGCACAAGGCGGTTTGACTGGACCCAACTAAATCTTCCACGACCAGACCTTTCTGAACTAGATGCACCTTTCACCAGTGACGAGATCAAAAAGGCTATTTTTGAGATGCCTACTGACAAAGCACCGGGTCCTGATGGTTTCTCCATCAGTTTCTTCAGATCGGCTTGGGATGTGATTAAGCATGACCTCCTTAGCGCTGCGCATAAATTTTACTTCCTCAATGACCGGTCCTTCGATAGTCTCAACACTGCCTTCTACGCGCTACTGCCAAAGAAGGAACAACCCACAGAAATAACGCATTTTAGGCCCATAAGCCTCATTCACGCTTTTGCCAAACTCATGTCCAAGGTGCTGGCAATTAGGTTACAACCTAGGCTTGATGAACTTGTCTCGCCTTGTCAGAGTGCGTTCATCTCTGGTAGGAACATACAGGAAAATTTCCTGTATGTCCAAAACCTAGCTAAGCACTACCACAAAACCAAAACTCCGGCACTACTGCTGAAGCTTGACATTGCTAAAGCATTCGATACTGTCTCCTGGCCCTATATCTTGGACATGTTGGAGGCCAGAGGTCTGCCACCAAGATGGAGAAATTGGGTAGCACTGCTTTTCCGAACAGCGAGTTCGCAGCCTCTTATCAATGGAGTGCCTGGCAGGGTAATCTTCCACCGTCGAGGCTTGCGGCAAGGAGATTCTATCTCTCCATTTCTGTTCGACCTGGCCATGGAACCTTTGCACCGGCTCTTGGAACTAGGCACAGAGGCCGGGCTACTATCCAAGCTCAAGGGAAAAGTTTGCAAGTTCAGGGCGGCTCTTTATGCGGACGACGTCACACTGTTTCTACATCCATCCGCCAACGACATCACCGGTCTTCACGACATCCTTCAAGCCTTCGGTCAAGCAACCGGGTTAATCACAAACCTCACCAAAAGCTCGATCACGCCAATTAGCTGCCAAAATATTGATGTCGCGACCCTAATCCAACCGGTCGGCATATCTAGGGTTGACTTCCCTCTCACCTACCTTGGGATTCCACTCTCAGTTTGGAAATTGCGGAAAGCCGACTGGCAAATGTTGCTGGATAAAGTCGATAGATACCTGGCCACTTGGAAAGCAAGATTAATGAGCAAGGCAGGCAGATTGGAAATGCTTAACTCTGTCCTCACCTCGCTTGCTGTCGATATGATGACTATCAACGACATGCCTGCCTGGGTGCGTAAGGAATTCGACAGGAGAAGGAGGGCTTAGCTTTAGGCGGGGGAGACCTCCTGCAGTGGGGGGAAATGCCGCGTTAGCTGGCAACTAGTTTGCTGCCCCAAGCGGCTCGGCGGTCTGGGAGTTCACAATATCGACTACTTCGGTCGAGCCCTAAGACTCCGTTGGTTATGGAAAAAATGGAAAACCCCAAACAGACCCTGGACTCAAATGCAAGCCCCCTGCAGCAAAAAAGATTATGCTCTCTTCTCCGCTGCCACCCAGGTCATGGTTGGAAATGGCCAAACGGCTAATTTCTGGAATGACCGTTGGCTTGACGATAAGACTGTTGGAGATATGCCCTATAGGCAATAATAAATGTAGTTATTATTATATCTTTGTGTTTATGATAAATGTTTACATTCATGCTATAATAGTATTAACAAGGAAACATTAATACTTGTGTGTTTTGTAAACTTAATTTGAAGTCCCTAGTAAAGCCTCTATATAATACTAGCTTGTTGGTTAATAGATGATTGTGGTTTCCCTATCATGAACATTGAGATGTTATTAACAACAAGATCATATTGTTAGGAGAATGATATGATGGACATACTCCTATAGATAAGCGTAGCATAAAGATCAAGTCATTTTAATAGTTCAATTGCTATATGCTTTCTGATACATAGTAATCTAATTCCTTCGACCATGAGATCATGCATATCACCTTTACCGGATGGATGCTTTGATGACATCAAACACCACACCGTAACTGGGTGGCTATAAAGGTGGCATTGAGTGTTCGGAAAGTATTGGTTGAAACACATGGATCAAGAATGGGATTTGTCCATCCATATGACGGATAGATATACTCTGGGCCCTCTCGGTGAAATGTCATCCAATTAGCTTGCAAGCATGTGACTGGCTCACAAGGGATCACATATCACGGGAACGAGAAAAGAGTACTTATCGGTAACGAGGTTGAACTAGGTATGCAGAGATACCGACGATCATAACCTCGGATAAGTAAACTATCATGAGACAAAGGGAAATTGATATCGTATGTAAGTGGTTCATTCGATCGCAAAGTAATCGTAGAAATATGTGGGAGCCATATGAATTTCCAGATTCCTCTATTGGTTATTGTTCGGAGAAGTGTCTCGATCATGTCCGTATAATTCACGAACCGTAGGGAGACACACTTAAGGATTCGACGTTGTTTGAGTAGTTATGGAATGATGAGAAAGATACCGAATGTTGTTCGGAGTCCCGGATGGGATCCGGGATATCACGAGGAGATCCGGAATGGTCCGGAGAATAAGATTCATATAAGGAAAGTCCCGTTTCGGAGTTAGGGAATGGTTCCGGTGTTTTCATCGGGAATGTTCTAGAATGTTCCGGAATGTCCGGCACTCCGGAGGGGAAGGGTACATGAATGTGTTGTATCAAGTTGGTATGATTGCATCATGTACGAAGTGTCATCGCTGTACCAAATAAAGGATTAATTCAAATCCTAGTTTGAAAAGTCAAATAGCTAGTTTGAAAAGTCAAACGGCTAAATTTGGAAAGAGGAAAAGAGGAGGAAGGGGGAAACCGAGTTGGGGAGGAGTTCCCTCCTCCAACCGGCGGCCCACCTCCAAGCCGAGTTGGGGAGGGACTCCTCTCCCTCCCCTTGGCCGGCCGGCCCCTCCACCTATAAAGGAGGGGCAGGGCTCCCTCCTAGAGACACACAAGACCCTCTCCTCCAAACCCTAGCCCCAAGCCGCCGCCGCCTCCATAGCCGCTGCCGGCCCTAGGGCAAACCGCCGCCGCCGCCTAGCTAAACCCTAGCCGCCGGCTTGCCCCCCCCTTGGTGTGTCTAAACCCTAGAACACCGAGGGACTCTCTCATACTCCACCATACTCGCTCCGGCTTAAGGCGAAGCCCTGCAAGATCTCCCCTCTACTTCCGGTACCACGCCGTTGTGCTGCCGGAATCGCGAGGAGAGTGCTACAACCTCCGCTGCCTGCTGGAACAAGGGAGAGGAAGGTCTTCGTCGAGTACCGAACGTGTGACCGACTGCGGGAGCGCTGCCGGAACGCAGCGCCGGAAGGATCGTCTACGCGATCTTGAGATCGGGAAGAGTACGACTACATCACCCACGAGAATCCGCTCTCGTTAAACACTTTGGAATCTTCGAGGGTGAGTTATTCCATCGACTCGTTGCTACAATCTAGTAGATAGATCTTGGCTTGTTTGTTTGCATGCGGTAGAAATTTTTTGTTTTCCATACTACGAAACCCTACAAAGACTCCAAGGGATATTGCACCTGATATTTTCAAAATCTCAGTCCGTAAAAACAGAACGGTGCGGGAAGCATTAACCGACTTAAAATGGATGCAGGACATAAGGCATCAGCTTTCTATCGAGCATATACCTCAACTCCTTCTTTTGGCTGAAAAACTAGACACGGTACAACTCACTGACCACAATGACGACATTGTCTGGCGATTTGGCAAAAATGATTTCTACACGTCAAGCTTCGCATACCGGCTGCAGTTCTTAGGGGCTCAGAATACTAAACACTTGAAGTTGATTTGGCAAGGGTGGGCACCGGCTCGATGCAAATTCTTCCTATGGACGCTACTGATTGACAAGGTGCTAACTGCTGACAAACTGCTCCTCAGACAGTGGGAAAACAACTACTTCTGCCCTCTGTGCGAGCGAAATTTGGAGACCACCAGTCACCTGTTCTCGGAATGTACATTCACGTGCCAAGTCTGGCGGGACCTTGCCAATGTCTTCGGGATTAGCTCTTTCCATCCCCAAAAATGGCAAGACAGGAAGTACTCTACCTATGACTGGTACAAAGCTTTGGTGTCCGCTCAAACTAGTGCACAAAGAAAATCAGCGCACACGGCTGCCAAACTTATCTGCTAGGAAATCTGGAAGGAACGAAATCGCAGAATTTTTAAAGGCTCGGAATTATCCGCAACATTGTTGGTTGCCAGGATCAAGGAAGAAGCAAATACTTGGCGATATGCTGGGGCACCGATTCCCCTTGGTCCCCAGGATGGTGGAATCCCGTTTGACCCGGGTTGAACCTTTTCTTACTTGTTTTGTGGCTATAGGGGCCTTTCGGCACTCATCTTCCTTTTCTTTTATATACTTGTAAACCCTGGTTTTTCACTATCGCAATGAATATAGCAGTTCTCCTGCTGTTATTCAAAAAAAGTCTTGAGCCCGCCACGGCCGCATGCATGCAGGACCATCTGCGTGGTCGATCTAGAACCGGGAAGCAGCTCAGTAGTTATGGCGGCAGCAACGCTCTTGTGAACCCTGGAGACCTACTCCACCTACCGGATTTATACTGCCCGTGTACGTACGTACGTACGTTTGCTGATCGGATCTCTGCCAATGGTCGAGTGAGTGTACGTACGCCCCAAATTTGCGTGGACATAGATCATGAGCAGATCATCATAGATGGCACACCTGAATCTGGTGGATGCAGCCATCGGGATCTGGCGCGCCACTGCGTGCTGTCGATGGAATGAATTGAATTGGCGCATGCAGGGATCGGAAAAACATGGGACTGTCCTCGACGTACGCGCGTGGTTGGGTTATTGATGGGTTCGATCGGGGAACAGCAGATCCAGATGCCGTTAACCCAAGGCTGCCAAAATCAGAAGCACCGTACGTGTGTTTTTAGGTGGTTCTCTGAGAGAAGTAGCTAAGGACATCTCTAACCGATGTAAAATACCGGTTAGAGGAGTAAAACATTCTCTTTTACTCTAACCGAACTCGTCTTGGGTTAGAGCATCTCCATTTTAGGGGTTCTAAAGCTTCCTTAAATGCTATCCGGAGTGCCAGCGATCAAAATCACGGCGAGCCGTCCACCAATTCATTTTTGGCGCCGCCCGACCTAGGAAGTCATTATGCTCACCCACTACGACATCCTCGCGTGGCAGGCGCGATACTATCGGCCGTCTTCGGGCTCAGCTACGTCGGTGTGCCCGTGGCGCCGCTCTTTCGTGGCACCGAGTTGGCGATGCAGATCAAAGAACACCACCACGAGCTGCCTGAGCGGAAGAGGGCAATGGCCTGATACTCGTCCACGAGCTTGTATTGGCCGAAGCATTTCAAGAAGGAGCAGAAGGCAGAGCTTCCATTGTGCTGAGCTCACTGGCGGCAGCTCCACCTGGATATGCGCAACTCTGAAGGGAGGCAGCGCTTTTGGGCAGTGCCCGAGCATATCTACACCGTTATTGATGCGATGCGCCGTGAAGAACTCATGAGGAGGGCGGAGGCTGCCGGGATCGTCGACCTCGATTCCGACACGGAGGAGGAGGACACCGACACGACGGACGACATCGATGACAAAGACGATGACAGCGGTAGTGGAAGCGGCATAGTCGACTAGGATTACCTTCATTGCCCTTCGTTTTATCTATGTGTGAATATGTATAAATAGATGGTAGATGTCCTATCGGGAGTGTGGCTGGGAACACTCCCCCTAATTCAGAAAGGAAAAGGATACATCTCCCCCGGGGGAACGCGCGACGCGATCGTCCGCATCCCGCGCGCGACACGTGTCCCCCGTGTGGCTGGAGCCGGGAGAAAATGACGCCCGACGGGGCCACCCCGTTGCTTATCTCTTCCTGGTACTAATCCCTTTTGCAGCCTTTCTTCTCGCAACCTCCTTTTTCTCCCAGCTCGGTTCTCCTGCTCCAGTACCACGACGGATGCCGGCCTACCAGACAACCACCCAAGCGCCGCCCTGTGCCACCACCACGCCGGCACCGCCCTGCATGTCCACAACACCGGCACCTCCCATCATCTCCTTTCCCCAACGCTCGATGACGCCTGCTGCTGCTCCCCATCTCTCTCATGCAGGAATCGGCGAACACGGCAGGGCGGCTAGCCTTGCTACATGAGGCGGCCGGACTTGCTACATGGAGCTAGCGGCATTGCTACATGGAGTTGGCAGCATTGCTACCTGATACGTCAGAAACGTATCTATAATTTTTGATGTTCCATGCATGTTAGTATCTACTTTGTT
The DNA here is from genome assembly GCA_916181665.1 of Avena sativa. Classification (NCBI taxonomy): domain Eukaryota; kingdom Viridiplantae; phylum Streptophyta; class Magnoliopsida; order Poales; family Poaceae; genus Avena; species Avena sativa. Next base: position 383,617,835 of record OV702297.1, on the reverse strand, counting down.
TTGCTTTGTCTACACTTTGAGGTGTTTTTATACGTTTTGTGGTACTAACCTATTAACAAAATGCCATAGTGCCAGTTGTCTGTTTTCTTCTGTTTTTGGTTCCAGAAAGGCAGAAAATCAATATTCTCAGAATTGGATGGGACAAAAGCCAAAGTCAATATTTTACCGTGGGGAACACGGATCCAGAAGATGAGACGGAGGAGGGCCTCGAGGGGGCCACACCCCCTGGCCGCACGGCCAGGCCTGGCCCGCGCCTAGGGGGGGTGCAGCCACCTCGGGCACCCCCTCGGCCTCCCTCTTCGCCTATAAGAAGCCCTCGATGCCTAAACCCTATGTACCCTATTAATATTCCACGAAATTGTCTGTAGCTGCCGCCACCATCGTCCCTAGATCGGGGGATCTAAATCTCTTCCCGGCATCCTGCCGGAGGGGAGATCATCCCGGAGGTCTTCCTCTTCATCATGCCAGCCTCCGGTATGAAGCGTGAGTAGTTCCACTTTGGACTACGGGTCCATGTAGTAGCTAGATGGTTGTATCTCCTCCTTTGTGCTTTCATGTCTAGATCTTGTGAGCTCCGTTCATGATCAAGATCCCATCTATTTGTAATCATGCATGTTGTGTTTGTGGGGATACGATGGATATTGAGATTACTATGTCATATTGATTAATGATTTTGTCTTATTGATTCTATCATATATGTGTTGTTTGTGATCTTGCATGCTCTCCGTTGTTAGTAGCTATCTTCGCCAAGTAGTTGCTAGTGACTCCAAGAGGGAGGTATTTATGCTCGATAGTGGGTTCGTGCCTCTTTTCGATCTAAGGGAAGTGATAGAAATCTCTAAGGTTGTAGATGTGCTGTTGCCACTAGGGAGAAAACAATGGTCTCTTGTTTACCTTACACACTTTGCTTAAAGCAGTTGTCTGTTGCTTGCAACTTAATACTGGAGGGGGTTCGGATGATAAGCCAAAGGTGGACTTCTAGTCATAGATGCAGTTGGATGGCGGTCTATGTATCTTGTTGTATTGCCCAATCAAATCTTATTGGATCATGATGTCTAGTATTGCATTGTTATGCCTTGCTCAGTCTTGTCAATTGCCCTACTGTAATTTGTTTACCCTGCATGCCATGTTTGTTTATCTAAGGAGAACACCTCTAGTGAACTATGGACCCCGGTCCAATCTTTACCATTGATACATCTAATATGTCCAAAACGTATCTACTTTCCCGAACACTTTTGCTATTGTTTCCCCTCTAAACTTGTGTGATTTGGATACAACTAACATGGACTGATGCTGTTTTCAGCAGAATTACCTTGGTGTCTAGTTTTTGTACAAAAAATCAACTATCAGGAAAAATCCCAGAAAATATGCCAAAAATCATATTTCACTAGAAGACTCACGGAGCCAGAGTACGAGACGGAGGGGAGGCCTGAGGGTCCCACACCCCCATGCCACGTGGGTGGGCCTAGGCCGTGCCTGGAGGGGGTGTGGCTGCCCGAGGCACCCCCTCGGCCTCCCTCTTCGCCTATAAGATGCCTCTTGACCTAAAAACCGAGGGGGGTTCGACGTTTTTTTAAAAAGAGTTCCGTTGAGCCGCCACCACCATAAACCGCGATTCGGAACCAGAAACTCTGTTCTGGCACCCTACCGGGACGGGGAATTTGGAGAGGATCATCGCCATCGTCATCACCAACGCCTCTCCATCAACCATCCATGTTTTCCTCATCCATGAATGAGTAATCCCTCGTTGTAGGCTATGGGGATGGTAGGGATTGGATGAGTTATATCATGTAATCGAATAAGATTGTTAGGGCATGGTTCCTAGTATCTCTATTAGTGCTATTTGACTTTGTTGCAACTTATTGTGCTTAGTGCTTGTCACTAGGGCCCGAGTGCCATGATCTTATATCTGAACTTATTATTAAATTATTATGATAGTATTGTTTGTAATCTTATCTGCAAGTTGTGTACACATATCATTGTCCGGATCCAAAGGCTCCGAAGTGACAGAAATTGGGACAACCTGAGGGGATGGCTGTGATGTGAGGATCACATGTGTTCATAGAGTGTTAATGCTTTGCTCCGGTGCTCTATTAAAAGGATCACCTTAATTGCCAGTAGTCCCTTGAGGCCCCACTACAACGGGCTGGCAGGACACAAGATGTTGTGCAGGTTCTCATTGCGAGCACGCATGACTATATATGGAGCACATGCCTATGATTGTTTAGTACTTGGATGCTTATTCTTATTTATCTACAATTGCCCTAGATCTTGAAGTTACATGTTTAGACTCGTCCATGCAACGCCCGTCCATCTATCCCTATGCCTACCGCACTCATATCCTACTGTTTTCTACTACTGTTACTATTGATCTTGTTCTACTGCTGCTGTTGCTTTGCTTTTGCTACCACAAACTATTGCTACTGATAAAATTCTGTGAGCAAGAACTATTTCCAGGTGCAGCTGAATTGACAACTCAGTTGTTAAGGCTTGCAAGTATTCTTTGGCTCCCCTTGTGTCGAATCAATAAATTGGGTAATACTACCCTCGAAGACTGTTGCGATCCCCTATACTTGTGGCTCATCAACATCTTCCACTGTTACTGTTTATTTGTTGCAAACCACCATTACCTTCCACACTATACAGTTAATCCTTTGTTACAGCAAACCTGTGAGATTGACAACCTCACTGTTTGTTGGGACAAAGTCTTGAGTTTGTGTTGTGCAGGTCTCCAAGTTGCTAGCAACACCTTTGAGTCGTTGCCTTTCTCCTACTAGTTCGATAACCTCGGTTTCTTACTGAGAAAAAACTTGCTGTTGTGCTTATCATATCTTCCTCTTGGGGTCTCCTAACGAAGTGTTCACGCACTCATCACTACTGGAGGCGGTCGGACTTGCTACATGGAGCTAGCGGCGTTGCTACAAGAGCAGGCACGACTTGCTACATGGAGGGGGCGGCGTTGCTACCGGAGGTGGGTGGCGTTGCTATCGGAGGTGGCCCGACTTGCTACATGGAGCTAGCGGTGTTGCTACTGGAGGCGGCAAGACTTGCTACATGGAGTTGGCGGCGTTGCTACCGGAGGCGGCTGGACTTGCTACATGGAGCTAGCAAAGCAGCCATGGAGGGGCGGTGCTACGAGCGCCTTTTTTGCTACATGCGGCGAGTGTCTTTGCTATCTGCGTCGGTTAGTTTTGCTACAAGTGGTGGATGGCGTTGATATGAGCGATGGCGTCGCCGCCTTGGCAAAGCTGCGACCCATCTTCTCAGACGATGGCATTTTTATTGCTGTGGACGGAGAAGCCATGGCGCAGTTGCATGGGAGGAAGGGAGAGAGAGAGGTGGGGATAAGGGAGTGAGACGCGGAAGCCATGAGTAGGTAGTTACAGGGGAGGGAGAAAGATATGGGAACCATGGATACGTGCGATTGACCAAGTAAGTAGGATCCGACGGCCTAAAACGATTCAATCCTATGGTTCCGGACTCGGGGGATCGGGGGATCAAATCCCCTCGGGGACGCGTAGTACCGTCCATTCACAAAACAGTTGGCGCCTCCCCATATGGGCAAAAAAATCTGCCGCCGGAGCCCATATAGGGGTTACGAGTGGATATGCTCTTATAGAACAACAAATTTGAGGAGTTGGCCTCCTTGACTCCTATTTTTACTCATCCAAGCGGTGGAGGAGTAAAAGTTTCCCTCTCATTTCCAAGTTCACATTACCCCTCTCCTTGGCCTCTCCTCCACTTCCAGCAAACACCGACGTCCCCTCTCTCCATGTAGCCACCACCACCATATACCCGCGCTAGCCAGATATTTTCGTCGGCCGTCTCAGCCGCCCATTCTCAGTGGTCGCCGCCACCGCATCCCCCGCTGCAGCCCTCTATTGCTTCTTCTTTCGCTGTTCCCCTCCACGATTGGATCCACCAAGTGCCGGCGGCATCCCTGCCGCTTCTACAGCCTCTTTGACCTCCCGGTGCCGCTGGCGCCGGTCTACCGCAGCGTACGATTATGGTCGTGGGGCTCGTGGGTGACCGAAATCATCGGCTAGAACACTCGTCTGAAGGTGTGGATCGGGAGCTTCTAGTCGGCGAAGCAGGTGGCGATGGCGTACGACGTGAAGAACGTCGAACTCCATGGCTTTGACTGCAGCGAGCTCAACTTTCCGCTCGAGGCGGGAGGACTGGTGCCAGAGCTGGAGCTGACCGGCCTTTGTTTTGTCTTTGACCGCAAGCGGTAGGAGGACCGGGAGGCCTGTGAGCGCCTTGAGGCGGAGCGCTGCGACACAATGATCATAGAGAGGGTTGCCAATGCCAACCCGGAGCTCGTCGAGGAGGAGTGGCGCTGGCTCGAGGCATTTGCCGAGGCGAAGAGGATGGCGGGCGCGGCAAAGGATGAAAACGGAGGTCGCCAATGATGCAGGGTCGTTCGTAGCGCCAACGCCGGCGAGGGTGAAGGAGGAGGACGTCGGCGATGGGGCAGGATCGTCGATGACACCGGCGGACGTCGATCTCGGCAGTGACTCCTACTCCTACGACTGGGAGGAGGATTAGGTCGGTTTAGGTGAAATTCGGTCAAGTTTAGCAAAATTTGACCGACTTTTAGGTGTATGTGTACAAATTTACTGAAATGAAGTAGTATGTTTAAATTTTGGTTGGAACCATCCAAAGTTCCGTTAGATTTGAGTGAATGTTGATGCGATTTAGGTTTTACTTCTCTAAAATTTTGGAGATCGGCTAGAACCATTTTCCGTTAGGGATAGTTTACTTCTCTTGTATTTTTATCCACTACAATTTTGAGAATACACGGGGATTTGGTGTTCACCTAATACTTTTCAATTCCCTAAAATACTTTTTTCTAAAAATATTCTATCTTAGAGGAGAGTTTTAATGTAGACAAAAATATGAAGGATTTGTGGGGATATTATAGGATTGTCCGGGATAAACCCGACGTGGTAAACGGGCTACGGGAATTGATGCCTTAGAGGAATAGTTTTACTCCTCTAACTTTTAGGAAGCCATTTTGCTCTCTAACTTTTGTACTTTGGTTAGAGATGTCCCAAAGTCCCCGCTAAACAGCCAAAGGTCACACTTAATTTCACGAGCGCCTGTGAAGAAACGTGTAGCATCGCTAGCGGCAGGTTAACCTACAACCAGCTACTTTTCGCGGATCGCGCATCCAACATATTTGACAGTTTCGATCGACCACTACTTTGCCCTGACGATGTAGCTAGCTAGCAAGCAAGCCGCTTCGCCCAGAGAGAGAGAGAGACAGACAGCGGCGTTATATTCGGACCTACGCGCGCACGTCCTTGTCCACAGCAGCTGGTAGACGGCATCTACCGGCTCGGGCTTACCACTGTCGCCCCGCGCGCTCGTGCCCCGTCAGCCAGCCAGGCAGAACACACAAGCTATCGACCTCGCCGGGAAAGCGACGTGCAGTACAGACCGCGAGGACCCGGCAGCGGCGGCAGGACGGAGAGGCCAGCGCACGGCCACGTCGGCGGCAGCATCGGCTCCTGCTACCTGGCTGGAGTTGCATGCCTGGGTTTCGACAGTTACCACGCACTCACCAGCGGCCGTGGAGTCGGCCTCGAGCTGGATCGGGCGCATCCCCGGCGATGGCGAGGGGATCCAGGGGTCGGCCCTCCCGGACAGCGACGTGCCCGAGCACCCACTTTTGGACGGGGCAGCACGTCGGCATCCGATGCCCGGCCGGGGCCGAGGGAGGGCTCGTACGTTGGGATGAGCCTCACGCATCAGACGCAGAGCCCTGCATGCCCATCGTGCGAACCATACCACTTACGCCGGAGGCAGCGACTTGTCCCTCCCTCACCTGGCTGCCTGCCCGTTTATGCCCCTTAAATTGTTCCGCCGAGGTTTCGTATATGTACGCCGCCTAAAAACCTCGGCTTAGTTATGAGGACTTATTACGTGAGTATAGTACTAATGCTAAGCACCCTCACGTGTTTTTAGAATCGTGTTGTCCTAAATGTAATGATGATTTTCCCTGACTTTTTTCGGTCCAAACATAGGATTCTAACCTTGTTACTAAACTTTAGCACAAAATGAACATGTTTCGTGTTTTTATCCAAAATGAGCATGAGATCAGGAAAAAAATCGATTTTAACCAACCAATTTTAAAAGGGCTTGGGCTTCTCTCTCTGTGAACCCATCTTAGTACAACTCTGCAGGCTCCTCGTCCCTTCGAGTCAACGGAATAGGAACGTCGATAGAACATGTCATGTGTCATGAAACCTGTTCTCCTGCTCGGAGCCATCTTCATCCTCCATGCCAAAGCCAGAACCATGTTCCGCATTGACATAATCTTCTTGTTCATCGACTTGGTCACTATCATTCAGCTCAACTTCCGTTTGTTGGTTCAAAGGAGGTTGGCTAATATCATTCATATCGACCGCATCATCAGGTGACACATTCCGAGTAGGAGTCATAGCATCATGTGGGGAGGGACACTGGTTCAAGTCAATATGCAAGCGATCAAACTAAACCTTGGTAGCAAATAACTCGAGAGACTTTTCTTGTAATGCCGCTACCATATGCTTGTATGCCTCCAACAATCCAACTCGCACTCGATATTTATTTTCTTCATTAGAGTTTTTATGCCCCGGCCCAACAACATACCTTCCATCTAGTTCATATTTCTCCTTTGGATCCATCCATTTCTAATCATCTCTTCCTCTTGCCACAACCTCAACATAGGTCGGACTAGTGACAAAGACCATCACTGCTTCCTCCTTGTTGTCAACATATACTCGGCATTGTTACTAAAAAATCCTTCCTTGTCTACATAGTGGATATTTCACGCTTCTTTCCATATATAAATAAATGACAACAAACATGAAGTATTATATGACTACCTAGAAAAGACAATGACATGAAATGTGCTCTCACCACTACCACAAACCCTACACCTAACCCTAAATGTCTAGGTAAAATCACATGTAAGTGCCTAAACCCACGTGCTTACCACACATCATGAACATTATATAGCTCACAATGCGCCAATTTGAAGAACGGATTTGGGAGAAATTTACAAATCCAGGGTTCAGCCAAAAGTGAGCGATGCCATAAAAAACAAAATTTGAACCAACTAAATCATGAGAACTGAGAGAGATTACATCAAAGGATGCAAAGGGGGATGATTTCAAGAAAAAAATCCTTCAGATCTCGAGTGATTTGAGTGGATGTTAGAGAGGTGGTAGCTCGGGTAGGGAGGAGGAATAGGGACATGGGGCAAGGGCGGATGGCCTACCCATGGCCCCGTGGCTATATAACCCTTTGGCGCTACCTCGAGAAGGACATGAGGTACCATTACACATCGTACCTCCAGAGGTCACGGCGGTAGACTAGGGTCACTAGCGGTACCAATCCACGTCAGCGAGGTCAAATGTGGCTGCTGTGACTGTGGACCTGGATGGTACCGCCACGACCATGGTGGTACCGTGTGAGTTCTACCCACTACGGGAATAACTTTATACGCCGACAACCGCATTCTATGCCGACGGCAAAATGTCGGGGCTGTGGGCGCAACTTGACGGGCTCGGCAGCCGGGCTATGCGGCCGTCGACCCAGTTATGCCATCGGCGTAGGTGAAATGGATCGTATGGGCACCTAGAGGGGGTGAATAGGTGCTACTCAATTTTTAGTTCTTTTTTAATTTTAGGTTTGACACAAAGTAAATTCTCTAGATATGCAACTACGAGAATTTCCCTATATGCAAACCTAGCTACTAAGCACGTAAAGAGAGGAGCGAGGAAACCGTAGTGAAGCACGCGGAGACACAAGGATTTGTTTTACCGCAGTTCCTTCCTTGTTAAGGGAAGTACATCTGCGTTGGAGGGGTGAGCGGTTCTAAGACCACCACGCCATAATAGGACTCACAATGGATCTCGCCACGAAAGGCCTGATCCACCTTCTCCACTATTGGTACCCTTCGAGGCAGGAACCGGTGCCTTTACAACTCTACCGGGGCACACACCCACAACTGAATTGGGGGCTCCCGCAATGACAACAAGCTGTCACAAGAATAAGGATTATCAATATAATCAAAAGCAAGGATCTGGATATTTGCAAGAAATACTAGATCGGTGATTCTCCAAATTAATAGAGAGGAGATGAAGCGCTTGATTGCAGTTGTTGAATATCGAGTTCCTGGGGGGAAAATCCGCCCCCTGGACGAAAAGTCCGGGGGAAAGTCCGCCCCCACACAAAAGGTTACGCCGGTCTTGACTTGGTGAAAATCCTCGAGGGGGCGGATTATCCGCCCCTCTCAAGGGACGGACTATCCGCCCCTGGGGAAAATCCGTCCCAGAGACGGAAAGTCTGAGGGAAACTCTGCCCCCTCTTTGAGCGATGCGCCTTGGCAACCTTTGAGACAGATCCTTGGGGGGGGGGGGACTATCCGCCCCACTGGGGGGGCGGATTATCCGGCCTGGGCAAAAACTCCGGCCCTGGCCGAAAAATCCGACAGATATTCCGCCCCCCATATAGTAGGTTGCGCCCTTTTGAGTTTGGGGAGGGGCGGATTATCCGCCCCCCAAAGACAGTTTTCAACTCCTTTTCAGGATACAGATCTGCAGCACTTCAATACATATTAAATAATCCTTGGTATTGTTATCTAACACACAAACCACTAGGGATCATGAAATGTTCTTTCAATCTCCCCCTTTTTGGTGTTAGATTACAATACTAGGATTTGCAATAAAACCTACTAACAACACCTAAAGGAAATGAAATAGGTTCCCCCTAACTGTGTGCATATTTAAAATTTGCATTTGAATACAAATGCACACACTAGAGAGCAAGCCAATTTCATAACAATGACAACTAAAACAAGGTGAGTTAGGAAACATAGTCATATCACCGGGATGTGAAAATAGCCAATGTGAATAATGCGAGAATTAGGCGTCAAACACATCCCAACATATTGATGCAATCAATAGATAATTCCATAATTCCATATGTCATCTATAGAATACCATACTCCATAGATAAATCCAGAATTCCATATGAGTAGTTCCACAAGATAAATCCAGAATTCCAGAGGTCCATACACGAGCACAAAGTAACACACGACATAGTCTTATACAAACCAAGCACAAATAAGTTCAACGCTAAAAGGGCACAAGCAAGCAAATGGAGAAAACAAATGATAAAGAGGAAAATGCTTGCGCCCAACCCATGCAAATCCGAGACCTAATAGAACCACTTCTCCCCCTTTGGCATCGAAACGCCAAAAAGGAATAAGAGCGATGCTAACGCCCCAAAAGATGGTACTACACGCCCAAAATTGCAAGAACAAATCAACCAAAGGCCAAAATTGGGTGTGTTTTCCATAAGAACAAGAGATATGCGAGAAAAACCAAAGAGAGGCAATAGAAACCAAAGAGGGCGGTGGCCGAAGCCACCATGTTGGAGTGCATGGCATGACACCGCGAAGATGTATCTTGAGCTCAAAACCAATGCTCATCGATGACCCACATATCACAAAATGATATTAAGGGAAATGATTTTTCTTGCTTTCGGCATTATCGGGGAAGGTTAGCCCAATCAATTAGGACCACACTCCCCCTATGTCTATGCTCGCATCTAAACCAAATACATGAAGAAGAGTAAGTGGGTATGCAAGGGTAGTCAAGCCAAGCTCCTTGAATCTATGATATTTAGCACATTCCTCAAGTAACAAAATCTTGCTTCATCAAGAGGCTCCGTGAAGATATCAGCAAGTTGGTTCTTCGTGCTCACACAGGATAGTGCAATATCACCATGAGCAACATGATCCCGAATGAAATGATTGTGAATCTCAATATGTTTTCTTCTTCTACGCTGCACCGGATTGTAAGCAATTTTGATAGCACTTTCATTGTCACATAAAAGAGGCACTTTGTCACAATTGACACCATATTCCTTTAAAGTTTGCCTCATCCATAATAATTGTGTACAAGCACTTGCAGCAACAACATATTCAGCTTTGGCGGTTGAGAGTGATATGCAATTTTTTTCTTCGAAGACTAACACACTAGAGACCTACCCAAGAATTGACATGCACCAGAAGTTGATTTTCGATCATCTTTGTCACCAGCCCAATCTGAATCAGTGTAACCACATAGAGAAAAACTGGAGCCTTTGGGATACCACAAACCAAAATTTGGGGAATGAACCAAATATCTGAAGATTCTCTTGACCGCCACTAAGTGGATTTCTTTAGGAGTGGCTTGGTACCTTGCACACACTCCTACACTCAACACGATATCGGGCCTAGATGAGCAAAGGTAAAGGGGAGAGCAGATCATGGATCGGTATACCTTTTGGTCCACGTCTTTACCCTTTGGATTAAGCTCAAGATGACACTTAGTTTGCATTGGAGTAGCAACGCCATTGAGATCCGTCATCTTGAACCTCTTGAGCATGTCTTGTATGTACTTAGCTTGATTAATGAAAGTTCCCTCTCTAAGTTGTTTGATCTTGAATCCAAGAAAGAACCTCAATTCTCCCATCATAGACATCTCAAACCCGTCAGTCATAAGCTTTGAAAATTCAACATTAAAAGCTTGGTTAGTAGAGCCAAAAATAATGTTGTCTACATATAATTGGCATACAAAAATCTCCCCATTAACCTTCTTAGTAAAAAGAGTGGGATAGATTTTCCCAACTTTGAATCCACGGTCTAACAAAAGCTCTTTAAGGTGCTCATACCACACACGTGGGGCTTGTTTAAGGACATAGAGTGCCTTATCGAGTTTGTAGACATGGTTCAGAAATTTGGGATCCTCAAATCCCGGGGGTTGCTTGACGTATACCAACTCATGTAGTGGACCATTAAGAAAAGCACTCTTAACATCCATTTGCTGTAATTTAAAATTATGATGAGCGGCATAGGAAAGAAGGATACGGATGGACTCAAGACGAGCCACATGAGCATAAGTTTCACCGAAATCAATGCCTTCCACTTGAGAGAATCCTTGAGCCACTAGTCTTGCTTTATTCCTCACAACAATGCCATTTTCATCTTATTTGTTCTTGAAAATCCATTTGGTGCCAATAACATTGCGGCATTCTTTGGGTTTCTCTATGAGCTTCCAAACCTTGTTGCGCTCGAAGTTATTTAGCTCTTCATGCATTGCAACCACCCAATCAGGATCTTCAAGAGCATCAAAGACCTTCTTTGGTTCAACCATTGAAATGTGTGCTTGATTATCACAGAAGCTAGCAAGTTCTCTTCTAGTAGACAGTCTTCTACTTAGATCACCTACAACTTTGTCAAGAGTGTGGCCCCTTAACTCAAGATTCCGATCAGCGCGAGCTTTACGACGAGCCTCAATTTCCTTATTGTTTCTTGATGGAGTTGATTCAGCACTTGGATCCTTGTCTTGGCCACTACCTTTCCCTTGGTCTTGATTTGAGCTGATAACAAGAGACTGATGCTGAACAGGTTCTTCAGGGTCGAACAATCCGCCCCTGGGTGGGGCCGGACTATCCGGCCTGGGAGATGTGGCTGCATTTTCTTCTTCCTGAGTGTCCCTGGCAGAACTTGGAGTTCCAGGACCGGATAATTCGCCCCTCGGGGCCGGAGAATCCCTCCTGGGATTTTCAGGCCATGTTTGCTCTTCATGATGTCCCCTGGAGCGAGTTGGGGTGCCAGGGGCGTACTGTCCGCCCCTTGGAGGGGGCGGATAGTCCGGCCTAGGACTACCATTTTGCCCAAAAGACGGGTGATCTTCAGGAGGTTGTGGTGTTGGTGCAGAGGTATCTCCAGCAGTAGGGGCTTGTTGATCTTGTGTAGATGAGGGATCCACTTGAGTGGAGCATTATCCTTCCTGATCAGCCACAAGGGGTTCCTCAATGGGGCAGAAAAATCCCACGCACATTCTTCTTATGGCATCTTGGGGTATTTCGACATCTGCATCACAAACATCAACTTGCCCCACATGGGAGCCATCATTTTCATCGAATTCCACACTACAAGATTATACAACAATTCTGAAGAGCTTGTTGTAGACTCTATAAGTGTGGGGTTCGACACCGTAACCAACAAAAACAAAAATACCTTCTAAAGACTTAGAATCAAATTTAGACAAGTGTACTCCTTTTATGAGAAAGAAACACTTACAACCGAATACCCAGAAGTATGAAATGTTGGGCTTGTTACCGGTAAGTATTTCATACGGAGTTTTGTCCAAGTTCTTGCTACACCATTTTGTTGAGTGGTGTACGCAGCGGAATATTGATGTCTTATCCCCTCTTCACTTAGAAATTCATTTAACGTGCAGTTCTTGAACTCGGAGCCGTTGTCACTTCTAATTGCCAAAACGGGGACGTTGTGTTGACGTTGAACTTCATTGGCAAAATCAATGACAGTTTGTTAAGTCTCATTCTTTAGCTTAAAGAAATAGACCCAAGTGTATCTTGAGTATTCATCAACTATCACCAAGCAATATTTATTCCCACTGAGGCTAGCATGAGATGGAGGACCAAATAGGTCCACGTGAAGTAACTCCAAGATCCTCTTAGAGGAGACAATAGTTTTCCTCTTGTGGGGAGAGTCATGCATTTTGCCTTCAACACAAGCCCTGCAAACACGATCTTTGGCAAAGGAAACATTGTCTTTTAGTCCAAGGATGTGGCCACCCTTGTGAATACTTTGCAAAGTTCTCATGTTGACATGGGCTAAACGACGATGCCATAGCCAGCCCATGTCGGCCTTTCCGAATAAGCACATCAGACCCGAAGTGGTTTTCCCCGAAAAGTCCACCACATACAGGTCATTTTTGACGTACCCAACGAAAGAGACCATTAGAGACTTTCTCCATAAAAGTACCACTAAATCACCATCAATGAAAACAGCAAAGCCCATCTTACCAAGGGCACGAACAGAAAGTAAGTTGTAACCGAGGGTCTCAACAAGCATGACGTCCACAAGGGAGATATCGTGGGCGACCACAACCTTGCCAAGACCCAATACCTCAGATTTAGACTTATCACCATAGGAGACTGTAATATGATCATGATTGGGTCGCATCTCCGTGATTATCTCCTTGCTTCCGATCATATGACTAGTGCATCCACTATCCAGCACCCATTTAGACCCACCGGAAGCATAGCCCTGTAAGAGAATTACTTCTTGGTTTTAGGTACCCATTTTTCAATGGGTCCTCTCATGTTAGTAACAAGGGTCTTTGGAACCCAAATAGACCAACAACATATTCATCAAAAGGACCAACATAATAAGCATACACATTGCCATAATAATCGCAAAAGAGTTCGTAATTTGGATTGTGAGACCCTGCAAATCCAATATGGTTAGTTTTGTCTTTTGTGACATTCTTCTCAACGGTGTTTGTATTTTCTTGTTCAATCTTGGTATTATTATTCTTGTTCTTCTTCTTGGACTTGGTGACATATCCAAGTCCCTCTTTTCCAAGATTTGATCTTTGCTTGCCAAGAATATCATCAAGAACACCCTTACCTTTAGGTGTGAAGTCATTGACAAGCTCATCAACCACCCTAGCATTTTCCTTGTGGATATATGTTGATTTAGATGTGCTAGGAACATCATATTTGGACAATTGATTTTGGATCTGATCATGCGACTCATTGAGAATAGAGAATTCACTTTTCAAAGCCTTGTGAGCAATGTCAAGTTTCTCCAATTCCTCGGAGAGTCTAGCATGAGCAGCCCCAAAGTCAACCTTTTCTTTCTTTAGCTTGTTTGCTTTTGCTACTACATTGTCATGTTCCTTAACAAGATTTGTCATCATTTCTTCATGTGACTCCTTAATAGACTCAAGCCTCTCTTCAAGAGAAACCCGAGCCTGTTCTTCTTCTTCTAGAGCATTTTTTAAGAATGCAATTTCCATTGCATCCTCCCTTTCAATCATGCCCTTTTCTTCAATAAGCACTTCATTTTGGGCCAGCTGGTCCATAAGATCCTCAAAATGTATTTTGTGCTCACCTTGCAAGATAGTGAAGAAATCGTCCAAAGCAATAATCTCTTCTTTAACCTTAAGACTAGTAGGATCATCCATGTCAATCATAGTCTTAGGAAAAGAAGTGTTGGAAGTTGATACCTCGGAACCTCTTGCCATGAGACAAGTAGCGTTATTGTTGATGACGTTTTCGTTCAGAGAGTCAAAGAGAGATGTTGGTGTAGATGTGGTGACTATAACAGCCGCCTCTCGAGAGCTATCATCCTCGTCTTCATCTTCACTTCCTGAAGAATGTTCTTCTTGAGCCACTAGAACAATATTTGGTTGCTTCTTGAAAGGAGCATTCTTCTTTACAAATTGTTTCTTGCGTGGAGCCTTTGACTTTTCCTTGAGAATGAGTCTTCCTCCATTATCTTCCCTACTTGGTATGGACACTCGGCTACAAAGTGCAGCCGGTCTCCACAGTTGAAACAAGTTCTCAGCTTGGGACTGTTCTCCTTTCTTCCATATGCTCCACTCTTGCGTTCTAGTTCAGATTTGGCTTTGGCTGGATCCTTTCAAAAGTTTCTAGCATAGAAGTGTAGGGTTCGCAGCATAGAAAACAAAAAAATTCCTAAGATGGGAACAACTATGTACCAAGATCTATCTACTAGATACAAAGAACGGGCGGATGTATATCCGTAGAGAAGATACCCTTGAAGACCGACAAAGCTTAACGAGTTAAACTCGTGGATGATGTACACGATCTCTTACCGATCTCAAGATCGAGAGGAAGTCCTAGCGCCGCAAATCAGCAGCGCATCCGTGCTCGCACACACGTCAGAGACACTGAGCAACCTCTGCCTCCTCGCTCCAGCGATGCAGCGGAAGCACAACTCTTTCTTGCCGAATAGCCACCGGGAACATGTATCTCGCTAGTCCGAGACCATGGGGAATAAATTCTAGAGGGGGAGAGAGATCCTTCACGAGGAGGTGTGAGTGAGAGAGAGAGGAGAGGGGGTGCCTTTTATAGGAGGAGGGGGGAACCCAAGGGGGTGGCCGCCGGCCATGGGGGCTGCCCCCTCCCCTCCTTCAATCATGTGGGTGGACACTCCACTCACAAAAATCTCTTCAATTCCCTCCACTCAAAATCCCACACAAAATTGCTATTAAATTTCCACCAAATGTAATGCAAACTCTCATTAAATAAAACTCCTTTTATTTATTCAGAATTCTGTCAATTACTTTAATGACAAACATTCACATATAACCCCTTGCTAGTATTTCATTTCACATGCAAAACACTTTCTGCAATTTCACCCGAAAACCTGTTTCGGTGTCTAGTGAAATAAATTCCTGCGCTTGTTATTCTTTCCGGCATGAAACTTTTGCTCCAAATGGATGTACGTGTCTCTTAAGTGTGTCACCCTACGTTTCGTGAATAATGCGGACATGATTGAGACCCCTCTCAGATCAATAATTAGAAGCGGGATCTGCAGACCCATACTGACTCCCACACATTCAACGATGACTTTCTTGTGATCGTCGGAACCTTTTACGCTAGTATCTTAATCCCTTTGTTTCGCGATGTATTACATGTCCGAGATTCGATTATCGGTATCTTCATACCTAGTTTGATCTCGTTACTGACATGCACTCTTTTCTCGTTCCCGTGATATAACATTATAGTGATCAAATCACTTGCTTGCAAGCTAACCAATGTGATATCAACGAGAGGGCCCAGAGTATATCTATCCGTCATTGGGATGAACAAATTCCACCCTCGATCCATGGGCCTCAACATAACACTTTATTAGTTCTGAACCCATCTTTATAATCACCCTATTACGGTGTGACGTTTGATGTTATCAAGAAACTCTTTCGGTGTTAGTGATTGACATGATATCATGGTCTAAGGATTAGGATTACTTCGTAAGTTGTTATAGCAATATAAACTCAATGACTTTGATCGTAATGTTATATTTCAGATGAATGTTCATTATACCATTACACTAATGTTTTGATCCCGTTATTAACAACATCCAATGTCCATGATCAGGAAACCTTGATCATCTTGTTAATCAACGAGCTAGTTTATGATAGAGGCATAATTAGGAACTATTTGTTTGTTTATTAAACACACATGTATTAACGCTTCCATATTAATACAATTATAGCATGCAAAATAAACATCTATCATATACTTGGAATATACATAATAAACAATTTATTATTGCCTCTCAGGACATATTCCCTTCAGTCTCCCACTTGCACTAGAGACAATAATCTAGTTACATAGTAATGAATCTAACACCCATGGAGTTCTGGTGTTGATCATGTTTTGCTCAAGGGAGAGTTTTAGTCAACGGATCTGCTACATTGAGATGCGTATGTACTTTACAAATTTTTATATCTCCATCCTTGACATGCTCGTGGATGGAGTGAAATCGGCGCTTAATATGCTTGGAATTCTTGTGAGACCTTGGTTCTTTGGCATTGGCAATGACACCATTATTGTCATAATAGATCACCATTGGGTCCAACGCGCTCGCCACCACACCTAGTTCGGATATGAACTCCTTCATCCAAACCGCTTCTTGAGCCGCTTCCGAAGAAGCA
Source organism: Avena sativa (assembly GCA_916181665.1). Classification (NCBI taxonomy): domain Eukaryota; kingdom Viridiplantae; phylum Streptophyta; class Magnoliopsida; order Poales; family Poaceae; genus Avena; species Avena sativa. The sequence goes on along the minus strand of OV702297.1, from coordinate 383,601,297 downwards.
ACATATTCGGCTTCCGTTATTGATCACGCCACCACAGGTTGTTTGGAACTCCTCCAACTAACCGCTCTACCATTCATGAGAAATATGTATCCGGATTGAGACCTAGAGTCATTCGGATCGGTGTCAAAGCTTGCATCAACATAACACTTAGCGACGAGCTCTTATTCACCTCCGTACACAAGAAACATATCCTTAGTTCTTCGCAAGTACTTAAGGATATTCTTGACCTCTATCCAGTGTTCCGAACCTGGATTCGATTGGTACCTACTAGTCAAACTAATAGCATGTGCCACATCCGGGCTTGTACATAGCATGGCGTACATTATAGAGCCTATGGCTGAAGCATAGGGGACTTTGTCCATTATCTCTCTTTCTTCCGCCGTAGCCGGACTTTGAGTCTTACTCAATGTCTTGCCTTGCAACATTGGTAAGAACCCCTTCTTACTTCCGTCCATTTTAAACTTATTTAAAATCTTATCAAGGTATGTACTTTGTGATAGCCCTATTAGGCGCCTAGATCTATCTCTATAGATCTTTATGCCTAATATGTATGACGCTTCAACTAGGTCCTTCATTGAAAATTTGTTGTTTAGATAACTTTTTGTTGGAGATATGCCCTAGAGGCAATAATAAATGTAGTTATTATTATATCTTTGTGTTTATGATAAATGTTTACATTCATGCTATAACAGTATTAACAAGGAAACATTAATACTTGTGTGATTTGTAAACTAAATTAGAGTCCCTAGTAAAGCCTCTTCATAATACTAGCTTGTTGGTTAATAGATGATTGTGGTTTCCCTATCATGAACATTGAGATGTTATTAACAACAAGATCATATCATTAGGAGAATGGTATGATGGACATACTCCTATAGATAAGCGTAGCATAAAGATCAAGTCATTTTAATAGTTCAATTGCTATATGCTTTCTGATACATAGTAACCTAATTCCTTCGACCATGAGATCATGTTTATCACCATCACCGGAAGGATGCTTTGATGACATCAAACACCACACCGTAACTGGGTGGCTATAAAGGTGGCATTGAGTGTTTGGAAAGTATGGGTTGAGACACATGAATCAAGAGTGGGATTTGTCCATCCATATGACGGATAGATATACTCTGGGCCCTCTCGGTGGAATGTCATCCAATTAGCTTGCAAGCATGTGACTGGCTCACAAGGGATCACATACCACGGGAACGAGAAAAGAGTACTTACCGGTAACGAGGTTGAACTAGGTATGCAGAGATACCGACGATCAAAACTTCGGATAAGTAAACTATCGTGAGACAAAGGGAAATTGGTATCGTATGTAAGTGGTTCATTCGATCGCAAAGTAATCGTAGAAATATGTGGGAGCCATATGAATTTCCAGATTCCTCTATTGGTTATTGATCGGAGAAGTGTCTCGATCATGTCCGCATAATTCACGAACCGTAGGGAGACACACTTAAGGATTCGATGTTGTTTGAGTAGTTATGGAATGATGAGTAAGAGACCGAATATTGTTCGGAGTCTTGGATGGGATCCGGGATATCACGAGGAGATCCGGAATGGTCCGGAGAATAAGATTCATATAAGGAAAGTCCTGTTTCGGGGTTGGAGAATGATTCCGGTGTTTTCATCGGGAATGTTCTAGAAGGTTCCGGAATGTCCGGCACTCCGGAGGGGAAGGGTACATGAATGTGTCATTACAATTTGGAATGGTTGCATCATGTACTAGGTGTCATTGCTGAACAAAATAAAGGGATAAATCAAATCCTAGTTTGAAAAGTCAAACGGCTATTTTGTTTGGTGGAGGGAGAGTAGGAAACCTACTTGGGGAGGAAGTCCCTCTCCCTCCACCGCCGGCCCTTGGAGACCGAGTTGGGGAGGGACTCCCCTCTCCTTGGCGCGCCCCCTCCACCTATATAAGGAGGGCAGGGCTGCCCCTCCAAGCACACAACTGGCACCCCGCAAACCCTAGCTCCAAGCCGCCGGCGCCGCCACCTCCTGCTGCCGCCGCCTAGGGCAAACCCTAGCCGCTGACTTGGGCTTCCCCAAGCCCTAGCCGTTGGGCTAGCCCTCTCTCCTTGGTGTGTCTAAACCTTAGATCACCGAGGCCTCTCTCATAGTCCACCATACTCGCTCCGGCTTAAGGCGAAGCCCTGCGAGATCTCCCTTCTACTTCTGGTACCACACCGCCGTGCTGCCGGAATCGCGAGGAGAGTGCTACAACCTCCGTTGCCTGCTGGAACAAGGGAGAGGAAGGTCTTCATCGAGTACTGAACGTGTGACCGACTGCGGGAGCGCTACCGAAACGCAGCGCCGGAAGGATCGTCTACACGATCTTGAGATCAGCAAGAGTACGACTACATCACCCACAAGAATCCGCTCTCGTTAACCGCTTTGGAATCTTCGAGGGTGAGTTCATCTATCGACTCGTTGCTACAATCTAGTAGATAGATCTTGGCTTGTTTGTTTGCATGCGATAGAAAATTTTTGTTTTCCATGCTACGAACCCCTACAGTTGTATCAGAGCCGTGTCTATATGTAGATCTGTTGCACGAGTAGAACACAATAGTCATTATGGGCGGTGGTGCTTTTATTATCAATTGCTTCTTGTGTACTTTGCATCTTGTGGTATGATGGGATGAAGCGGCCCGGGCTAACCTTACATGACATCGTTCATGAGACTTGTTCCACGCTAAACATGCAACTTGTATTGCATAAGTTGCTTTGCGGGTGTCTGTCTCTCCCATTATAGTAAGATCCAATTTACAACGGGCACTTGATAGTTCTAGCATCAACTTTGTGGTTCTTGTTCGTAAGTTAGAGCGACACTTATTGAAAGCCCCAAGCCACGTAAAATATGCAAAGAAAATTAGAGGCGTCTAACTTTGTTTTGCAGGGGTGTGCTATGATGTGATATGGCCATGATTGTGATTACATTTGATGTATGCAATGTTCCTTATTGTAAGTTGGCAACCGGCAGGAGCCATATGGTTGTCTTTAATTTCTGTTGAGACCCGCGTGTCTATTCAAAGTAGTTGTAATAGTTGAAGCTGGTGGACGACAACCATGGAGCAGCATCATTGACCTTGATGCAATGCCGGTGATGATGGAGATCATGTTCGTGCTTGAAGATGGAGATCGGAAGCACAAAGAAGAAAGGCCATATCATATCACATATTATGAATTGCATGTGATGTTAATCCTTTATGCATCTTGTATTGCTTAGTTAACGACGGTAGCATTATAAGATGATCCCTCAAGCACACAAATTTCAAGTTTTAAAGTGTTCATCCTTAGTTGGCACCGTTGCTAAAGCTTGTTGTTTCGAAGCACCACGTGATGATCGGGTGTGTTAGATTCTGCAAGTGTATACAACGTGAGCAAGACAGTTTTGCTCATGCGGAAGCTAAGGTTTGATCTTGACGAGCCTAGCATGTACAGACATGGTCTCGGAACACGGATCACCGAAAGGTAAAGCATGAATCATATAGTAGATATGATGAACATGTCGATTGTTCGCCATTGAAGCTACATCAACTCTCGTGATGATCGGTTTTGATGTGGTGGATTTGGTTCGTGTGATCACTAAAACAATGTGAGGGATATTGTTTTGAGTGGGAGTTCACCTAGATTATTTAACTATTAATTAGAACTCAATTTGTCATAAACTTAGTCTAAACTATTGCAAATATGTTGTAGATCAATGGCGGCCCCTACCATCAATTTTAATGCGTTCCTAGAGAAAGAAAAGTTGAAAAACAATGGAAGCAACTTCGCGGATTGGTTCCGCAATTTGAGGATTGTCCTCAATGCTGGTAATTTGACCTATGTGCTGGATGCGCCGCTGGGTGACCCGCCTGCAGCTGATGCTACCGATGAGGTAAAGAATGTTTTCCTCGCTCGGAAGAATCAGTACTCCACAGTTCAGTGTGCTATCTTGTATGGTTTGGAATCGGAGCTTCAGAAAAGGTTTGAGAATTCAGACCCACATGATATTGTCCGTGAACTCAAAATGATATTTGAGGCTCACGCGGCAGTTGAGAGTTATGAGGCTTCTGAAAAGTTCTTTAACTGCAAGATGGAAGAGGGCAGTTCCGTCAGTGAGCATGTGCTTAAGATGTCTGGGCACGCAAACAAATTCTAAAGTTTGGGTATAGTGATTCCTAATTCTTTGGGGATACATCGTGTCCTCCAATCACTACCACCAAGTTACAAGAACTTTGTGATGAACTACAATATGCAAAACATGGACAAGACATTGCCAGAACTCTTCTCCATGTTGAAATCTGCAGAAGTGGAGATCAAGAAAGAGCACCAAGTGTTGTTGGTCAATAAGACCACAAAATTCAAGAAAGGCAAGTCTAAGCAAAAGGGACACTTCAAGAAGGGTGGTAAGAAAGTTACCGCACCGACAAAGAAGACCAAGGCTGGACCTAAGCCTGATACTGAGTGTTTTTACTGCAAGCAAGAGGGTCACTAGAAGCGGAATTGCCCAAAGTACTTGGCGGATTTGAAGAACGGCAACATCAAGAAGAAAGGTATATCCGATATACATGTTATTGATGTGTATCTCACTAGTACTCGTAGTAGTGCCTGGGTATTTGATACTGGTTCGGTTGCTCATATCTATAACTCGAAACAGGTGCTGCAGAATAAACGGAAGCTAGCGAAGAACGAGGTGACGATGCGCGTTGGAAACGGATCAAAGGTTGATGTGATCGCGGTCGGCACGCTGCCTCTTCATCTACCATCGGGATTAGTTTTATACTTAAATAATTGTTATTTGGTGCCTGCGTTGAGCATGAACATTATATCGGGATCTTGTTTATTGCGAGACGGTTACTTGTTTAAGTCCGAGAATAATGGTTGTTCGATTTATATGAGTAATATGTTTTATGCACATGCACCTTTGATAGATGGTCTATTCTTATTGAATCTCGATAGCGGAAATACACATATTAATAACATTGAGGCTAAACGTTTGAAATTGAGCAATAACTCGACCTATATGTGGCACTGTCGTCTTGGTCATATCGGAGTGAAGCGTATGAAGAAACTCCATTCCGATGGACTTCTTGAATCACCTGAAAGATGCGAAGCATGTCTGATGGGTAAAATGACTAAGACTCCATTTTCTGGTATGATGGAGCGAGCTACAGACTTATTGGAAATCATACATACCGATGTATGTGGACCAATGAGTGTAGCATCGCGCGGTGGTTATCGTTATGTTCTTACCTTCACGGATGACTTGAGTAGATATGGGTATATCTATTTCATGAAACATAAGTCCGAAACTTTCGAGAAGTTTAAGGAATTTCAAAGTGAGGTGGAGAATCAACGTAACAAGAAGATTAAATTTCTACGTTCTGATCGTGGAGGTGAATATCTAAGTTACGAGTTTGGCGAGCATTTGAAGAAATGCGAAATACTTTCACAATTGACACCGCCGGGAACACCACAGCGTAATGGTGTGTCCGAACGTCGTAATCGAACTCTCTTAGATATGGTTCGTTCTATGATGTCACTTACAGATTTACCGCTATCGTTTTGGGGTTATGCATTAGAAACAGCCGCATTCACTTTAAATAGGGCACCATCTAAATCCGTCGAAATGACACCGTATGAATTATGGTTTGGGAAGAAACCTAAATTGTCGTTCCTTAAAGTTTGGGGTTGCGAAGCCTATGTAAAGAAGTTACAGCCGGACAAGCTTGAACCCAAAGCGGAAAAATGCGTCTTCATAGGATACCCAAAGGAAACTATTGGGTATACCTTCTATCATAGATCCGAAGGCAAAATCTTTGTTGCTAAGAATGGATCCTTTCTAGAGAAGGAATTTCTCTCGAAAGAAGTGACTGGAAGGAAAGTAGAACTCGACGAGGTTGTTGAACCTTCTCTCGAACTTGCGAGTAGCGCAGCACCGGAAGAAGTTCCTGTGGTAAGAGAGGAAGCTAATGATGATGATCATGAAACTTCGGTTGAAGTTGCTACAGAGCCTCGCAGGTCAACGAGAACTCGTACCACTCCTGATTGGTATGATCCCGTTATGAGTGTCATGTTGGTGGATAACACCGATGACCCTGAGACATATGAGGAAGCGATGATGAGCCCAGATTCCAATAAATGGCAAGAAGCCATGAAATACGAGATTGGATCCATGTATGAAAACCAAGTATGGACTTTGGTGGACTTACCGGATGGCCGGAAGGCTGTCGATAACAAATGGATTTTCAAGAAGAAAACAGATGCTGATGGTAATGTAACCGTCTATAAAGCTCAACTTGTCGCAAAAGGGTTTCGACAAATTCAAGGAGTTGACTACGATGAGACTTCCTCACCAGTAGCGAAGCTAAAGTCTGTGAGGATTATGTTAGCAATCGCTGCATATTACGAATATGAAATATGGCAGATGGATGTCAAAACAACGTTCCTCAATGGAGACATTGATGAAGAGTTGTATATGATGCAACCCAAAGGTTTTGTCGATCCTAAAGATGCTAACAAGGTATGCAAACTTCAAAGGTCCATATGGATTGAAGCAAGCATCCCGAAGTTGGAATCAACGTTTTGATAAGGTAATCAAAAGTTTTGGTTTTATACAAACTTATGGAGAAGCTTGTATTTACAAGAAAGTGAGTGGGGGCTCTGTAGCGTTCTTAATACTAAATGTAGATGACATATTGTTGATTGGGAATGATGTAGACCTTCTAAATAGTGTCAAGGAATATTTGAATAATAGTTTTTCAATGAAAGATCTTGGCGAAGCAGCTTACATATTAGGCATAAAGATTTATAGAGATAGATCGAGACGCCTAATATCATTGTCACAAAGTACATATTTGGACAAAGTTCTAAAGAGGTTTGCCCATGTTGCCCAATACGACCTTGAGTAAAACTCAGAGTCTAGCAACAACAGAAGATAGAGAAAGGATGAGTAAGACTCCCTATGCCTCAGCCATAGGATCTCTAATGTATACCATGCTATGTACTAGACCCGACATTGCATATGCTGTTAGTTTAACTAGCAGATATCAAAGTGATCCAGGAGTGGATCATTGGACAACGGTCAAAAACATCCTTAATTACTTGAGAAGAACTAAGGATATGGTTCTTTCTTATGGAGGTGATGAACAACTCGTTGTTAATGGTTACACCGATGCTAGTTAGAACACCGATCCGGATGATTCTAAATCACAATCTGGATACGTATTTGTTTTGAATGGTGCAGCAGTTAGCTGGAGGAGTGCAAAGCAAAGCGTTGTGGCGAGATCTTCAACTGAATCGGAATACATAGCTGCTTCGGAGGCTTCACAAGAAGCGATATGGATGAAGGAGTTCATTACAGAGCTCGGTGTGGTTCCAAGTGCACTGGACCCAATGTCTATCTACTGTGATAACATGGGCGCCATAGCCAATGCGTAAGAACCAAGGTCACACAAGAAGCTGAAGCACATCAAGCTATGTTTTCACGCTATTCGAGAACATGTCCAAGATGGAGACATAAAGATTTGCAAAGTACACACAGATCTGAATGTGGCGGATCCGTTGACTAAACCTCTCCCGAGGGCAAAACATGACCAGCACCAAACTGCCATGGGTGTTCGGTATATTACCATGTAATCTAGATTAGTTGACTCTAGTGCAAGTGGGAGACTGTTGGAGATATGCCCTAGAGGCAATAATAAATGTAGTTATTATTATATCTTTGTGTTTATGATAAATGTTTACATTCATGCTATAACAGTATTAACAAGGAAACATTAATACTTATGTGATTTGTAAACTAAATTAGAGTCCCTAGTAAAGCCTCTTCATAATACTAGCTTGTTGGTTAATAGATGATTGTGGTTTCCCTATCATGAACATTGATATGTTATTAACAACAAGATCATATCATTAGGAGAATGGTATGATGGACATACTCCTATAGATAAGCGTAGCATAAAGATCAAGTCATTTTAATAGTTCAATTGCTATATGCTTTCTGATACATAGTAACCTAATTCCTTCGACCATGAGATCATGTTTATCACCATCATCGGAAGGATGCTTTGATGACATCAAACACCACACCGTAACTGGGTGGCTATAAAGGTGGCATTGAGTGTTTGGAAAGTATGGGTTGAGACACATGAATCAAGAGTGGGATTTGTCCATATGACGGATAGATATACTCTGGGCCCTCTCGGTGGAATGTCATCCAATTATCTTGCAAGCATGTGACTGGCTCACAAGGGATCACATACCACGGGAACGAGAAAAGAGTACTTATCGGTAACAAGGTTGAACTAGGTATGCAGAGATACCGACGATCAAAACTTCGGATAAGTAAACTATCGTGAGACAATGGGAAATTGGTATCGTATGTAAGTGGTTCATTCGATCGCAAAGTAATCGTAGAAATATGTGGGAGCCATATGAATTTCCAGATTCCTCTATTGGTTATTGATCGGAGAAGTATCTCGATCATGTCCGCATAATTCACGAACCGTAGGGAGACACACTTAAGGATTCGATGTTGTTTGAGTAGTTATGGAATGATGAGTAAGAGACCGAATATTGTTCGGAGTCTCGGATGGGATCCAGGATATCACGAGGAGATCCGGAATGGTCCGGAGAATAAGATTCATATAAGGAAAGTCCTGTTTCGGGGTTGGAGAATGATTCCGGTGTTTTCATCGGGAATGTTCTAGAAGGTTCCAGAATGTCCGGCACTCTGGAGGGGAAGGGTACATGAATGTGTCATTACAAGTTGGAATGGCTGCATCATGTACTAGGTGTCATCGCTGAACAAAATAAAGGGATAAATCAAATCCTAGTTTGAAAAGTCAAACGCCAATTTGAAAAGTCAAATGGCTATTTTGTTTGGTGGAGGGAGAGTAGGAAACCTACTTGGGGAGGAAGTCCCTCTCCCTCCACCGCCGGCCCTTGGAGACCGAGTTGGGAAGGGACTCCCCTCTCCTTGGCGCGCCCCCTCCACCTATATAAGGAGGGCAGGGCTGCCCCTCCAAGCACACAACTGGCACCCCGCAAACCCTAGCTCCAAACCGCCGGCGCCGCCACCTCCTGCTGCCGCCGCCTAGGGCAAACCCTAGCCGCTGACTTGGGCTTCCCCAAGCCCTAGCCGTCGGGCTAGCCCTCTCTCCTTGGTGTGTCTAAACTTTAGATCACCGAGGCCTCTCTCATAGTCCACCATACTCGCTCCGGCTTAAGGCTAAACCCTGCGAGATCTCCCTTCTACTTCCGGTACCACACTGTCGTGCTGCCGGAATCGCGAGGAGAGTGCTACAACCTCCGCTGCCTGCTGGAACAAGGGAGAGGAAGGTCTTCATCGAGTACTGAACGTGTGACCGACTGCGGGAGCGCTGCCGGAACGCAGCGCCGGAAGGATCGTCTATACGATCTTGAGATCGGCAAGAGTACGACTACATCACCCACGAGAATCCGCTCTCGTTAGCCGCTTTGGAATCTTCGAGGGTGAGTTCATCTATCGACTCGTTGCTACAATCTAGTAGATAGATCTTGGATTGTTTGTTTGCATGCGATAGAAAATTTTTGTTTTCCATGCTACGAACCCCTACACTTTTAACACTGTTTAAAAGATCTATATCATTTCCAATCAATAATATGTCATCCACATATAATATTATAAATGCCACATTGCTCCCACTCACTTTCTTGTAAATACAAGCTTCTCCATAAGTTTGGACAAATCCAAACTCTTTGATCACCTCATCAAAGCGGAGATTCCAACTTCGTGATGCTTGCTTCAATCCATATATGAATCACTGAAGCTTGCACACCTTCTTAGGATACTTAGGATCGACAAAACCCTTTGGTTGTATCATATACAACTCTTCTTCAATATTGCCATTGAGGAACACGGTTTTGACATCCATCTGCCATATCTCATAATCGAAATATGCAGCAATTGCTAACATAATCCTAACTGACTTTAGCATCGCTACAGGAGAGAATGTCTCGTCGAAGTCAACTCCTTGAATTTGTCGAAACTCCTTTGCAAAAAGTCGAGCTTTATAGACGGTCACATTACCATCAACATCAGTTTTCCTTTTGAATATCCATTTATTCTCCACGGCCTTTCGGTCGTGAGGTAAGTCCACCATGTTCCAAACTTGATTTTCATACATGGATTCCATCTCGGATTTCATGGCTTCTAACCATTTGTTGGAATCCGGGATCATCATTGCTTCTTCATACGTCGCAGGGTCATCAATTTCATCAACCATGAAATTCATAACAGGGTTTCTGTATAGTTCGGGAGCTGCACGCGTCCTGCTAGACCTGCGAGGTTCGGTAGTACTCTCTTTTGGAGTTTCATGATCATAATCATTAGTTCCTTCTTCAACTGGTGAAGCTAACTCTGGAACGAATTCCGGTGTTGTGCTACTCGCCATGATTTGAAGAGAAGGTTCAATAACCTCTTCGAGTTCTACCTTCCGACTACTCACACCTTTCGCGAGAAACTCTTTCTCTAGAAAGGATCCATTCTTGGCAACAAAAACCTTGCCCTCGGATCTGTGATAGAAGGAATACCCAATTGTTTCCTTAGGGTATCCTATGAAGACGCATTTTTCCGCTTTGGGTTTGAGTTTATCCGGTTGAAGTTTCTTCACATAAACATGGCATCCCCAAACTTTAAGAAATGACAGCTTAGGTTTGTTTCCAAACCATAATTCATACAATGTCTTTTCAACGGATTTAGATGGTGCCCGATTTAAAGTGAATGCAGCAGTTTCTAGTGCATAACCTCAAAATGACAACGGCAAGTCCGTCAGAGACATCATAGATCGAACCATATCCAATAAAGTACGATTATGACGTTCCGACACACCATTACGCTGTGGTGTTCCAGCAGGTGTGAGTTGTGAAACAATTCCACACTCTTTCATTTGAGTGCTAAGCTCGTAACTTAGATACCCACCTCCACGGTCGGATCGTAGAAATTTGATCTTTCTATTACGATGATTTTCCACTTCATTCTAAAATTCCTTGAACTTTTTAGAGGTTTTAGACTTGTGTTTCATCAAGTAGATATAACCGTATCTACTCAAATCATCCGTGAAAGTAACAAAATAACAATATCCACCTCGCGCCGACACGCACATTGGAACACATACATCAGAATGTATAATTTCCAATAAATCTGTCGCCCGTTCCATTAACCGGAAAATGGCGTTCTAGTCATCTTGCCCATAAGGCATGGCTCACATGTATCAAATGATTCAAAATCAAGTGATTCCAAAAGTCCATCCGAATGGAGCTTCTTCATGCGTTTAACGCCAATATGACCTAGACGGCAGTGCCACATATATGCGGATATATCATCATTAAGTTTAATCCTTTTAGCATCAACATTGTGAATATGTGTAATACTATTATCGAGATTCAAAAGAAATAAACCATTGATCATCGGTGCATGACCATAAAAGATTTCATTCATATAAATAGAACAACCATTGTTCTCAGATTTAAATGAATAACCACTTCGCATCAAACACGATCCAGATACAATGTTCATGCTCAGTGCTGGCACCAGATAACAATTATTCAAGTTTATTACTAATCCCGACGGCAAGTGGAGAGTTAGCGTTCCGACGGTGATCACATCAATGCTTGATCCATTGCCGACACGCATCTTGACCTCACCCCTTACTAGCGGTCGCTTGTTCCGTAGCCCCTGATTCGAGTTACAAATATTAGTAACTGAACCGGTATCAAATACCCAGGTGCTACTGCGAGCACTAGTCAAGTACACATCAACAACATGTATATCATATATACCTTTGTTTGCCTTGCCGGCCTTCTTGTCTGCCAAATACTTGGGGCAGTTGCGCTTCCAGTGGCCAGTCCCCTTACAATAGTAGCACTCGGTATCAGACTTAGGGCCAACTCGGGGTTTATTTTCAGGCATGGCAACCGACTTGCCGCCCTTACTTCCCTTCCGTTTACCCTTCTTGTCTTTCTTGAAACCAGTGTTCTTATTGATCATCAACACTTGATGTTCCTTCTTGATCTCCACTTCTGCAGTTTTAAGCATTGATAGAAGATCGGAGAGAGACTTATTCATGCCTTGCATATTATAGTTCATCACGAAGCTCTTATAGCTAGGTGGCAGAGACTGCAGAACACGATGGATGCCTAAGTCAATGGGAATCGATATTCCCAAGGACACAAGCTTATCGGCGTAACCCGGCATCTTGAGTACATGCTCACTTATGGAGTTGTGCTCTTCCATCATGCAGCTAAAGAACTTTTCTGAAGCATTGTAGCTCTCTACAGCAGCATGTGTATCGAAAATCATTTTTAACTCACCCATTGTATCAAATGCATTGCCGTTTTTGAAACGCATTCGAAGTTCTGGCTCTAGCCCATACAATATGCCGCAATGAACTAAGTTGTGGTCCTCCCGATGAGTCTGATAGACATTCTTCTCCTCGTTAGGGGCATCATAAAAAGGTGGGGGGCCTAGTGGCACTTCTAGCACATATTGCTTTTGTGCAGCAGAGAGGAGAATCCTCAAATTCATGGCCTATTCGGTAAAGTTGCTACCGTTCGTTATATGTCTCTCTTTCTCCATGAATACATTGAAGTTAAAAGCAGGTGGTGCCATCTACAACAGAATTTGTAAAGTTTAGACTAAGTTTATGATAGATTGATTTCAACTAACCATATTAAGAATTAACTCCCACTCAAAAACGACATCCCTCGTGCCTTTTTGGTGATTACATGAACCAAATCCACTACACCAAGTCCGATCATCACGTGAGTCGGTGTAGCTTCAAAGGCGAGCATCAAATGGGCATCATATCTACTATATGACTCATGATTAACCTTTCGGTCCATGTTCCGAGGCCATGTCTGTACATGCTAGGCTCGCCAAGTAAGAACCTTAGTATTCGCGTGTGTAACTGTCTTACACCCGAAATATGGTCGTGGATCCAAGAACACCCGATCATCACGTGATGTCTTGGAGCGACGAAAACATAATCGGTGCATACTAAAGGAAGAACACATTCTTATCTTGATATTTAAATGAGGTATCATCTTATTATGCTAATAAAACGCCAAACAAGCAATATAAGATGCTATCAAACATCACATGTTTTATAAGTGAAATGATATGGTTCCCGCATATGATCTCTATCATGTGCACCGTGGTATGATCACTATCATACCTATAGGTGTAAGGCCAAGGTCTATGGAACTTATACGTTATGTGTGTTGTAAGAGTATCATCTCATACTTCTACTTACAACATCACCATATCATAACACTAGCCCAACAACAATCTAAACTAGACGCCTCTAATTTATCCATTGCAAGTTTTACGTGGCTTAGAGCTTTCGAAGATAGAACCGTTCTTACCTACGAACATGAACCACAACGAGGATAACCAAATTGTTGACAACTCATTGCAAAATAGATATTGACTATAGTAGGAGAGACAGACACCCGCTAGCCACTTATGCAAACTAGTTGCATGTCAAGCGTGGAACAGGTCTCATGTGCGAGGACATGTAAAGTTTGTCTGGGCGCTTCATCCCACTATGCCACCAATATCCAAAATTATAACTAAGAAGCAATAACATGATCATCATCGCCCACATACTCATATGTGTACTACCCGTGTAAAGCATCTATGCATAGATCCGGCTCTAATACCACTGTAGGGTTCGCAGCATAGAAAACAAAAAAAATTCTACGATGGGAACAACTATGTACCAAGATTTATCTACTAGATACAAATAACGGGCGGATGTATATTAGTAGATAACATACCCTTGAAGACCGACAAAGCTTAATGAGTTAAACTCGTGGTTGATGTAGACGATCTCAAGATCGAGAGGAAGTCCTAGCGCTGCAAATCAACAGCGCATCCGTGCTCGCACACACGTCCGAGACACCGAGCAACCTACGCCTCCTTGCTCCAGCGATGCAGCGGAAGCACAACTCTTTCTTGCCGAATAGCCACCGGGAACATGTATCTCGCTAGTCCGAGACCATGGGGAATAAATTCTAGAGGGGGAGAGAGATCCTTCACGAGGATGTGTGAGTGAGAGAGAGGAGAGGGGGTGCCTTTTATAGGAGGAGGGGGGCACCCAAGGGGGTGGCTGCCGGCCATGGGGGCTGCCCCCTCCCCTCCTTCATTCATGTGGGTGGACACTCCACTCACAAAAATTTCTTCAATTCCCTCCACTCAAAATCCCACTCAAAATTGCTATTAAATTTCCACCAATTTAATGCAAACTCTCATTAAATAAAACTCCTTTTATTTATTCAGAATTTTGTCAATTACTTTAATGACAAACATTCACATATAACCCCTTGCTAGTATTTCATTTCACATGCAAAAACACTTTCTGCAATTTCACTCGAAACCTTGTTTCGGTATCTAGTGAAATAAATTCCTGCGCTTGTTATTCTTTCCGGCATGAAACTTTTGCTCCAAATGGATGTCGGTGTCTCTTAAGTGTGTCACCCTACGGTTCATGAATAATTCGGACATGATTGAGACCCCTCTCAGATCAATAATCAGAAGCGGGATCTGGAGACCCATACTGACTCCCACACATTCAACGATGACTTTCTTGTGATCGTCGGAACCTTTTACGCTAGTATCTTAATCCCTTTGTTTCGCGATATATTACATGTCTGAGATTCGATCATCGGTATCTTCATACCTACTTTGATCTCGTTACTGACATGCACTCTTTTCTCGTTCCCGTGATATAACATTCTAGTGACCAAATCACTTGCTTGCAAGCTAACCTATGTGATATCACCGAGAGGGCCTAGAGTATATCTATCCGTCATTGGGACAAACAAATTCCACTCTCGATCCATGGGCCTCAACATAACACTTTATTATTTCTGAACCCATCTTTATAATCACCCTATTACGGTGTGACATTTGATGTTATCAAGAAACTCTTCCGGTGTTAGTGATTGACATGATCTCATGGTCTAAGGATTAGGATTACTTCGTAAGTTGTTATAGCAATATAAACTCAATGACTTTGATAGTAATGCTATACTTCGGATGAATGTTTATCACACCATTACACTAATGTTGTGATCCCGTTATTAACAACATCCAATGTCCATGATTAGGAAACCTTGATCATCTTGTTAATCAACGAGCTAGTTTATGAGAGAGGCATAAGTAGGAACTATCGATTTGTTTATTAATTACACATGTATTAACGTTTCCGTATTAATACAATTATAGCATGCAAAATAAACATCTATCATATACTTGGAATATACATAATAAACACTTTATTATTGCCTCTCAGGGCATATTCCCTTCAAGAAGGCCATGTATTGTCCATGAATTCTTTTTACATCCTCGGGACAGTCCATATCTTCTATGTCATCTTCATCATGATCAGCCACACTTGTCTTCAAGGCCACGTTGACTCCCTTTTGCATCCCCATAGCTCGTGCACGAGCATCTTCGACATTCTTGGCAGCCACTTTGAAAGCTGCCATTTCTTGCATTACCTCATTGGATGTCATTAGGTGGTAGTTATGCATTCCTTGGATATTCTTCAAATTTGTGGGCTCAAATGGCATAAGAGCACTGACATACTTGCGCTTGATCCAAGCATCACCAACATGAGAGGCACCATGATTTCTGAAAGTGGTGGCTATTGACTTGAGCCTCCTATACATGTCCTCGTGGTCTTCTCCATCCAACATATAGAATACTTCAGCTTCATTACTCAAAGCATCATATCTATTTCTTCTCATGCTTTCATTTCCAATGAAGAGCTCGGTGAGGGCATCCCAAGCTTCCTTAGCTGTGTTAAGATCCTGAATGTGTGGCATGTCTTTATCACCCACACCAAGCTGAATCATGTGTAGAGCCATAGCGTTGAGTTGACTGTCAACAACCTCTCTTCTTGTTAGGTTGTGGGGGTCTCCAACATGAAGACCATTCTCTATGATTTTCCACGACTCAATGGAGGAGCTGCACACATGAGACTTCATCAAAAATTGCCATTGATTAAAAGGAGATGCTGAAAGTTTGGGTGGATCACCCCTATTATGTATATGTGGGTGTGGGATAGGTGGATCAGGAGAATACACATGGGAAACCTCATTGTATCCTTCCTTACCACTATCCTTTTTGGAGGAGAAGCTCTTGCTAGTGCCATCACCAACCACTTCGTTATCTTTGGAATCAGTTTTACCCGTTTCCTTGGATTGCGGAGTGGTAGCCTCTAAGGCAGATGGAGGTGATGCCGCGGATGGGGAGAGATGCATTATCATTTGACGCATCTCTTCCATCTTAGTCTCCATAGAACTAATCAAGGTTGTTTCCAATGTCTTGAAATTGTTCATGGTGACTACCTCCAGAACATCACTCCCATCTCCCTTGGAACCAATACTTCTCTTAGGAGGTTAAGCCCGAAATAAGAGTCGGGGTTTTGATACCAATTGAAATGGATCGTATGGGCACCTAGAGGGGGGTGAATAGGTGCTACTCATTTTTTAGTTCTTTTTCAATTTTAGGCTTGTCACAAAGTAAATTCTCTAGATATGCAACTACGAGAATTTCCCTATATGCAAACCTAGCTACTAAGCACGTAAAGAGAGAAGCGAGGAAACCGTAGTGAAGCACGCGGAGACACAGGGATTTGTTTTACCACAGTTCCTTCCTTGTTAAGGGAAGTGCATCTATGTTGGAGGGGTGGGTGGTTCTAAGACCACCACACCATAATAGGCCTCACCCTATTCTCCGATGGATCTCGCCACGAAAGGCCTGATCCACCTTCTCTACTATTGGTACCCTTCAAAGCGGGAACTGGTGCCTTTACAACTCTACTAGGGCACACACCCACAACTGAATTGGGGGCTCCCGTAATGACAACAAGATGTCACAAGAACAAGGATTATCAATATAATCAAAAGCAAGGATCTAGATATTTGCAAGAAATACTAGATCAGTGATTCTCCAAATTAATAGAGAGGATATGAAGCGCTTGATTGCAGTTGTTGAAGATCGAGTTCTCCTCCTTCGATTTACCAAGGAACGGGGCCTTTGGGTGGATGAAGCTGGAGCTCTCTTGGATGAATCTTGAAGAACAGATCTTGACTTTTTTGAATGAACCAAGAGTTCTGGCAGGAGGGGGAAGGATAGATTAAATACCCCTGCCCATCTTGCCATTGGTGAAGTTTGGGGGTGGATTCTCCGCCCACCACTAGGGGCGGACTATCCACCCTAGGGGGAAAATCCGCCCTCTGGACGGAAAGTCTGGGGGAAAGTCCGCCCCCCACAAAGAAGGTGATGCTGGTCTTGACTTGGTGAAAATCCTCGAGGGGCGGATTATCCGCCCCCCTCAAGGGGCGGACTATCCGCCCCTGGGGAAAATTCGTCCCAGAGACGGAAAGTCCGGGGGAAACTCCGCCCCTCTTTGAGCCATGCGCCTTGGCAACCTTTGAGACAGATCCTTGGGGGGGGGGGGATTATCTGCCCCACTAGAGGGGCGGATTATCCGGCCTGGGCAAAAACTCCGGCCCTGGCCGGAAAATCCGGTAGATATTCCGCCCCCATACAGTAGGTTGTGCCCTTTAGCACTTCAACACACATTAAGTAATCCTTGGTATTGTTATCTAACACACAAAACACTAGGGATCATGAAATGTTCTTTCAGTAGGATGGATAGGCCGACGACAGCCGTCGGCGTAGATAGGACCATCGACATAGACAGGACCATCGGCGTAGGAGATTAGGCTAACGACAAAGCAACGACGTCAAGTCTATGCTGACAGCAAAGTTTCACACTGTCGACGTAGCTATTTTTCCTTTTTGCCACATTAAACTTAGAAAAATCATAACTAAATTATTTCAATTCACAAAAATAGAAATAATATATCAAAATTTGCAGAAAAATAAGATCTATCTGTATAAACTCAAATATTACATATTTATGTTCAAAAAATATATAAAAATACAAATACTTATGTATAACATATTTTCCATTTTTTGAGTGCCCAAAACGGGGTGTTTTGTGAAGGAACCACCAAATGAAAGTTTAAAAATGGCACCACCCCATTTTACAAAATATTAGACCCATTTTTCGAGATCCAATGCAAGTTTAGCAAGGCTCGGCGTCGAGCTAAGAATCTTCATGCCCGCTGATTTACAAAGTTTGACGATAGTTTGAAACAGACATAAAAAATTAAAAAACAATCAAAACAATGCAAAACCTTCGCGTGGTGTCATATTATATGACATAGTTGCAAGTAAAAATACCAAACTTGATATATTAATTGTGTCTCAAAAAACCTTCACAAAATGAGCTATCTCAATCGAGGTTTCCTGGCTTTCAGGTCAAATGACCAGTTTTATGGACAGAATCGCAGCATAGTTTGCGAGAATGTGCCCATATTGTGCACGTATGTGTATCATACGATGGCGAACAATATTGCAGGAGGAAGCTTTCCTTTTCTTCGCACCAAAAGCCATTTTTCATTTTCTGAGTGCAAAAAATAGAGTGTTTTGTGAAGCAACCACCAAATGAATGTTTCGAAATGATACCACACCATTTTTCAAAAATAGTAGTCCATCTTAAATGGAAAAATTCCCAACCGATATATCTCAAACCTTTTCATCCACTCCTCGTGAAAAAGACAAATTCCTACCGAATCGTTAGGAAGTGAGTCAGATTTGAATTACAAGTAAATGATTTGATGCTCATGATTTTTTGGAAAAATCATTTTTAGTTTCACAATATGCTATTTCATCATATATCCAATGCAAGTTTAGAGAGGCTCAGCCCCGAGCTAAGAAACTTCTTGCCCGTGATTTGTAAAGTTTTGACGATAGTTTAAAATGGGCATAAAAATTCAAAAAACGATCGAAACAATGCAAAATCTTCACGTGGTGTCATATTATGTGACATAATTGCAAGGAAAAATATCAAACTTGATATATTTATTGTGTCTCAAAAAACCTTCATAAAATGACATATCTCAATCGAGGTTTTCTGGCTTTAAGATCAAATGACCAATGTTATGGCTAGAATTGCGTCATAGTTTGCGATCATGTGTCCATATTATGCACGCATGCACATCATGGGATGACGAACAATGCTGCAGGAGGAAGTTTCCCTTTTCGTCGCACCAAAAAGCCATTTTTCATTTTCCGAGTGCAAAAAACGGGGTGTTTTGTGAAGCAACCACCAAATGAAAGTTTCAAAATGGTACCACCCCATTTTTCAAAAATACTAGACTACCTTGCATAGACAATGTTCCAACCGTGGTATCTCAAACCTATCCGTCCATCCCTCGTGAAAAAGACAAATTCTCGCTGCATCGGGAGGAAGTGAGTCATTTTTGAACTACAGGTACATGATCTGATGCTCATGTTCTTTTGCAAATATCATTTTTAGATTCATAATATGCTATTTTATATCCAATGCAAGTTTAGCGAGGCTCAGCCCCGAGCTATGAATCTTCATGCCCGCCGATTTATAAAGTTTGTCGATAGTTTGAAGCTGGCATAAAAAAATTAAAAACGATCGAAACAACGAAAAACCTTCGCGTGGTGTCATATTATGTGACATATTTGCAAGAAAAAAAATACTAAACTTGGTATATTGATCGTGTCTCAAAAAGCTTCACAAAATGACCTATCTTAATCGAGGTTTCCTGGCTTTCAGGTCAAATGGTCAATATTATGGTCAGAATCACGGCATAGTTTGCGATAATGTGCATATATTGTGCACGCATGCGCATCATGAGATGACGAACAATGCTGCGGGAGGAAGTTTTCCTTTTCCTCGCTCCAAAAAGCTATTTTTCATTTTCCGAGTGCAAAAAAAGGGTGTTTTGTGAAGAACCCACCAAATAAAAGTTTCAAAATGCTACCACCCCATTTTTCAAAAATACTAGACCATCTTGCATGGACAATATCCCAACCGGGAAATCTCAAACCTTTCCTTACACCCCACGTGAAAAAGACAAATTTATGCCAAATCGGTAGGAAGTGGGTCATATTTGAACTACAGGTACATGACCTCATGCTCATGATTTTTTGCAAAAAACATTTTTAGATTCACAATATGCTATTTCATCAGAGATCCAATGCAAGGTTTCGTTTTTGTCGCACTAGCCATTTTCTATTTTCCGAGTGGAGAAGTTAAGCGTGCTCGGAATGGAGTAGTGTTAAGATGGGTAACCGATCGGAAAGTTTGACTACTAGTGCAATTTAACTTGAGATTAAGTGTACTTAGAATTAAAAATGTTCATATGAGATTAACGGGTTAAACAATTCAAAAGTGTTAAAAATTTGGAAAAAAATTGAAATTTTCTTTTTAGAAAAATTAGGCCGACGGCTTTGCCATCGGTGTAGCCAAACAATCGTTAGTCATCTAGATAGGACCCATATGGTATACACCGACGGATACGCCTATGGGCTAATACGCCGATGGCAGCCATCGGCATAGCCTACGCCGACTGGATTTTGAGGCTACGCCAACGAGGCCTCCGTCGGCGTATCCGTCTTCTCCCTTAGTGCACCGCCGCAGCTGCCACGTTGTTTGACGCTAGCAAAAAAAAAAAAGTTAGATTTGGCTAAAAATCCGAAACAGGTACGGTTCTTGTGCTGAAGTTTCGCCACTAGGTCAGAATCATCCATTTGACCACTCTTTTCAGCTCACACGTTGGTCCACTTAGCTAAGCGTTTCCGTGAGTTTGATGTTAGTACTACTACACAGCTCGCCCTGTAGCAACAGTCCGGCGGTTCACTGTAGCGGCCACCCTAACCGGCCCAGTACCTTCCGATCTATCGACTATTTATGGCGGATACGCTTTCGTATCGGTGCAGCGTCTGCGTCCTGCGCTGCCGCTATTAGGCACCTATATACGGACGCTATTTAGTACTGTTGGTTGTCGGTCGTCGGGGTAGCTACATGCATGCGATCGCCCCCACTGTATGCAGCAGTTCCTTGCACGCGCGTGATAACTACGCGTACCAAGAATCGTTACTATCATCATGCATAATGTGCATCCTAACCCTAAGCACATGCACAATCTATGTCAGCTTTCAATGGAAGCCTAGTGTGGAGTGGAGTCGGCCATAACACAACAGTTACACACTGGTCGAGTTGTAGTTTTCTTTGTGATCCAAATTCCAAAACGAACAATCCTATACTGATATAATTGGAGAATGGAAGAAGTTAATAGATCTTAAAGAAAATGGGTCTACATTAACTTACTATAACTAGCACCATAGCTCTTTTTTGAGAAACACGGTACAACCATAGACGCTCACAACACGTAAATGCACCCACACATATGAAAACACACACGAACACCCTACTCCTATGAGCATCTCCGAGAGACTGAGCCGGCGGCTAATGTCTTGAGATTGACGAAGTCACCACGATGTCTCGATGTCGACAGAAACGTCGTCTTTCACTGAAAGAATATTTCGCCTTTTATGCAACATATAATGTTAAATTTGGGGTTTGAACTCTGGTGGGCTGCGGGTACAACCATTCTCTTAGCCACCCAACCACATGTTGGTTTGCACTATCACCATAGCCCTTGTACATATGAGAGCACTATCTTTAGTATGTCAAAAAAAGGATCTCGTACAAATATTTTCATTCTCATTTATCTCCTTCAATTCAGAATATACCCCATTTTAGACACGGTTATATCAAGGATGTAACTTTGAAATTTTATTATGTTCTTATGTTGTCAAAAAACAAAAATGTAATCATGGTAGTTTTTATATGGAGACTCTAATTATAATGTTTTTTCTCAATAACTTCTTCATACAATTATGTCTGGAGTTGCGTAGACACCAACCAAACTGCATATTTGTGTGCTTGCCATCATATGTCCGTTGCTCTAAACCTCATTTTATTCCTACATGGCTATGCAGAGCAATCTAGTCTACCTGTTCGTTTCCCTTTTGCCCAAAACAATTAAGGATTGAGCTGACATTCTTTCTTGCATATACAGATGGATCCATCTTTTATGAAGCGAGCGGTTAAACAAATTAATGACCAACATGCACTCTAGATTCCTTTTCTAGAAATCACCAGTACTCTATGTACTAATTTACCGCATTCTCAATTGTACTATATTTGTTCATTGTGTTATATATATCAACATTGATGTTTGTAGTATGGACTACATTTTAAAGGCATATAGTCCAACTAATAGTTAACATGTACGTTTACATTTTCTCATATGAGGTTTGTCAAAATGCAACTATAATGATCAACTAGTTGTCATTTATCTAGCTATATAGTTACAATGTTCGTCAGACGTGATCTATATAGGTCTAGTTATGGAGATCTAAGGATTTTTTGTTATTTTGTGGAATTTTCTAGCTTTTCTATCTATTTCCTAACTAATCTTGCATTTAGTTTAATATAGATGTACTTTAGACCTATTTGGGATGCTAGAATCCACGTGCTTACACAATTCATGTTGTTTCGTTTCTTTATGCTTTAAGTTGATCACATACCCGCCTAAGTGAGATTATACCTTAGAATCACTCATTGTAATTTTATCTATTTTTTCATTTTTAATTAGATGGATCTATTAGGACGTGAAATGATTATTTTTTATACTAGCATGGATGAATTCAAATCACCATTTCACATCTTATGGGATGATATCTGATTCCCATCCCAACGAGGGGTTTTTGGATCGAATGGATAAATAAAATGCCACCAAGAGTTGTTTTACAAATGCATGAGATGGTATGATATTGAGAAACTGGGCAAGAAAGTGAACACATGCAAAAAAAAATATCAATGGGATATATAGAGAGAATATTTGGGAGACAGTATACTCCGCTACCTAGCGAACATAGCACAGATGGGACACATCCAGGGCTTGCCACATGCCATTAGTCTAGCCTGGCAGTCTCTATCCACCAACGATAAAAAATGGAACGGATGGCAACTTGTTCGCTCCGAACTCGATCATTCTCTACTTTTTCCCTAGTAAAAGAATTCTAAACTTTATTTAAGAATGATGGCCTCTATGTCACCCATGTTTCTTCACTGAAAAGTATACACATTTTCTACCCTTACTTATTGCTTGATGGCACAACATGTCTACACTAAACTCTAAAATTAACAAATATAACCCTCCCCTCTCATAACCTTGTGGATTATCCCATGAGACACTTTAAAGCAATTTTAAATGTCATGTACCTACTTGTCTGCTACAACATACCCAAAAATCATAAAGAAGTTTCTGAAATACTATGAGATCTTGAAAAGAAATTGGTTTAGTCGTAACTTTCTTTTCTAGTGTTGAACTTTTAAAACATAAAAGTGGAAAAAAATCAGGGCATAGAGGAGTATACTTTTTAATTTATAAGTATTCAAATTTGATAGATTCCTTATTTCAAGTTTCTTGCAAATATTTTAAGTCTTAATATGATGGATTTTTGTCATACTTTGCACTTTGTTGCGTATTTTGGTACACTACTACAAAAGAAATCATTTTAGCATTATAGGTTCTGAATGAAATGGAAGTTATGTATGGGATACATGTTCTACAACCTCCCTAAAATAGCCAAACATACTTAACAATGGTTTAAGGGGATTATCTAACAAGTGTTAGTAGTTGAGGTTAAATGTGTTTACTTTTGTAGTTTGGATTACAATATCCTATAAATCCATTGGGTCAATAGTTGACATTAAAAAGTTTCGCAAGAGGCCATTTAACCAATGGCATGAAAGTAAAAAAATCTGAACACGTGGCAAACCATAAAATTCTAGATTTGGATGAGACGATAGTTTTTACATATTTTCTTATCTAATTCTGGAATCAATTTTAGATATAAAATAGTTATTTATAAGTCTTTCATTTTTATTTATTAAAAATGGAGAAAAATGGGGTGGAGCTATGCAAGGGTGTAATTTTAATAATTTCTTTCAGAGATCAAAATATCTATTGGAACTTTCTTACTTAATACAAACTGTTATTTATGTTTTCAATATGATGAAGAAGGTTACAAATATTACTTTTGAATATTTTAATAAGTTTGAAACTTCAAAGGTGTATGGATTTTGAGTGATGTAGGGGAGATATAGGTGCCATGTTGTATAATATAATTTAAATATGGAAAAAATCGCTTAGACATGGAAATTAATAGTTAAGAGTAGATTCTATAGTTTTAGCATTCAATATTGAAATATAAAATAGGTCCAAATTAACATTTGAGAGTTAAAAACACATTTTTTTCATATAAGACTAGTGTTGACCATAATTGAAATTTTTTCCTCAAATACTCGTTGTATGAATTGGTTATACCCTTTCATGATCAAGTGTGGATACCAAATTATAAATTCCATCCTTTAATTTAAAATAAGAGGAAAATTTGAGGTGGAGGTATACCTTTTAGACATTTCTAATATATATAAAAACATCGGTAGGATTTTAAAATTTATTAATTAGTCTAATTCAGTTCTTTGTTTCATTTTTGTATTTTTTGAAGTTTAATTTGTATTTTATTCTTGGCTTTTAATGATGTGGAATACATGCATATGCCAAATTTAGGAAAATCATCTAAAATAACCAAAACTTCTTACGGCATAGGCTTAATGTCTTTATTCTAGCCAATTATAATAGTTAAGGTTAGGTCTACTTGCTTTCCAAGTGTAGGGATGCAATATAATATAAACTCAATCAACCTCATATAATATCGAGGTTTAAATAATACCTTTTTGTAAGAGGGTTGCATAACTAGTGGTAGTGTTCTTTTTTTTTGAATGGTCACCGGGGGAGGGAGAAGACCCTCCACCTGAATTGTATTCATTTGTTGCCTATAAGGCTTTGCAGCCTATTACAAGATAGGGTTCAAGTGAACCGGAAAAACAGGGGGATACAAGGGAGAAGAGACACAACCAGAAAAACACCCACGCATAGCGGAACCCACCCAAAACGCACGCACATACCCACAAGAAAACTCCAAGCAAGTCCCTGATGAGCAGTACATTGGCCCGCCGCATCACCGAGATTGCATAAAGCAATCGAACGACAAGCATGGCACAGACGGAATAAAAGGCACAAAACTCATCGTACCACAAGAAAAACCACCGCAAACACCAACGAGACAAACCCACAGGAGGTACAATGTGAGAGAAACACCACCACCGCAGTCGAAAAGCTCTGATCAAACCGAGACCAAACCATGGCACCTCCAAGCTATCGGCGCAAACGAAGGGCAACGTGCAACCGAGTCCACCTGACGAAAGGCCACCCGTCGCCGAGTCCATGACAAGACAGCGATGCCGTCGGCGAAATTGAAGGGGGTCACAGAGCCGAGTCTACACCCGGATAGCTTCACAAGCACGCACACAAGCTGCTGTGTGAAGAGCCATAGAGCAACCGAACGACATAGCATAGCCGAGGCCGCACCGTCCACCGGCATCACCGAAGAGCAATGCAAGCCGAGACACCCTGGGATACCACACCAGGTAAGCTCGAAAATCAAATGGGGAAAAATCTGCAGCAAGCCCACCTCCCTAGCCACGACCCTCCTGGGTAGGAGGAAGCCGCATCCATGGCTGCCATCTACAGAGCCATGGAGCTCGCCAGCTAGACAGAACAGCGCCCGTCGCCACTGACAGCAAGACAAGGGAGGGCACTCCACTCACCCACGGCCGCCCCCGTGAAGGAAGCAAGCCGCCTTCATGGCTGCCACTACAAGCCAAGACACGGTCACCCTACTGCAGAAACGCACGGCAACAGGACGATGGATGACGGAGGAAAGGCAAAGACACCACCGGCATGACACCGGCCAACACCGAGAAAGGGAGCAACCGGTCACCCGACCAGTCCCGAGCACCACCAAGAGAGCATCCCAAGCAGAGCCACATTGGCCGCTGCTGCCCAGGACCAGGGAGCAGATCCGGCCGGATCCAGCGCAATCCACACCACTGCCCAGCCAGAAGAATCGAGGCCAAGCCCAGGCCCGCCGCCGACAGGCACCACCTCCCGTGCCGCCCAGGAGCCAAAACACAGCAAGACGCCACCACGCCGTCGTGGAGGACGGCCGCGCCGCCAGATGCAAGCACGGGATCCACCCGCAACACGAGCCGCAGTCGACCAGGCGCTACCGCACGCAGCACCACCCCGTCGCCCAGCCACGCCTCGTAGCACCCCACACCATCGCCGCACAGAGCGCCGCCGGGGGAGAGCCGAGTTGCAGCAGCCCGACGCGCCAGGCCCCAACACGCACACCACCTCGAGTCCTCGCGGGGCAAGAGCTGCGCGCGAGGGGAGAAGGTCCCGCCGCCGCCGGCCACCAGAGAGCTTTGCCCGACGGTGTATGTCGGCGGCGGCGGGGGGGGGGGGGGAGTAGGAGGGGGGAGTGGCCCGCGGCGGCGCAAGGGTTTCCGCCCGAGCCGCTCACTGGGAGCGACGCGGGGGATTTTTTTCCTCAGTGGTAGTGTTCATCACAAGATAGAAGTGCAGTTTGCCACATCATGTAGCAAAACAAAAACTAATTCAAAACTTAAATCTGGATGAATTTTCTTTAAATTATTTTTAGCAACTTCACCCCTTCTCTTCTCGTGTGGCAACATAATGCAATTGAATCTAGCGTCCCTCAATATGTATCATATTCAGATCATTCGGATGATGCCGGATATGAATATATATATGAGTCTTATCAGCCCCGAAAACGACAACAAATATTTATTAAAAAATAGCCTGGAAATATCCATAATATACATAAGATGCACATATATCAACCAATAGTACATTTCCAATCTAACCAAACACACCAACATTAAACAGTTTCGTTGTCAACCCTACCTCCGTGCTGGTCCCGTTCCACCCCTCACGAAGTTAACCCCTACTACAAGCTGGCCCATACATCAACGCAGCTAGCTAGCTCGCTCGCTCGATGTCTAGCTCCATCCCAACATATTACCATCGCGCAACAGTATAGGAAGACCAAGAGAAGAATCCCCTGTAGCTCCAGCAGCTACCTAGCGTCCGCTCCCCTAGCACACGACACGCCTAGCTCCACTGCTTGCTTACCCTAGCCAGGGGCGTGTCTACCTCGCACTCTTCGACGGGTATGAGCGAGCAAGACGCGACCAACAGCCTTCCCGGCGAGACGGCGAATGGCGCCCCGGACATCCACTCCTTCTCGCAGCTCCCGTTCGTGCGGCCCAAGCCGCCGCCGGCATCATCAGAGGCGGGCGGGTCGAGCCCCACGTCGTCCATCCGGCTCTTCGGCTTCGACTTCCCGCCTGACGGCGCGGCGTCCCCCGTCACCAACGGCGATGCCGCCGCCGCTGTCAGCACCGCTGATCCCGGCCAGACGGCCGCTGCTGCTGCGTCGGCCGGTGCAAGCGGCGGCGGTAGTAGCCGCAAGTTCGAGTGCCACTACTGCTGCCGGAACTTCCCGACGTCGCAGGCGCTGGGGGGCCACCAGAACGCGCACAAGAGGGAGCGGCAGCACGCGAAGCGCGCCCAGTTCCAGAGCGCCATGGCCATGCAGGGCCACTACCCCGCCCACGCCTACCCGGCCTTCGGCAGCGGCTACGGCCACCACCACCACCGCTTCCTCGCCGCGCCGGCGCACATGGCCAGCTACGAGCCGCCGCCCCACTACCCCTCCTGGTCCAGCCACCACCTCTCGCCCGCCGCGGTGCCCAGGTACTACGGCAGCGGCCCCGGCTCCGTGTCCCAGCCGATCAACGGCAGCCCGGTGCCAGCGGCCGCGCTCTGGCGGGTCCCGGGCATCAGCGTGACGGCGCCAGCGCCGCGGCAAGAACGGCCAACGCCCTTGACTCTCGCCCGACGTGACGAGATGGCGGTGGCGTGGGAAAGAAGAGGACAAGCTGGCTCGGCGTCATCGGCGTCATCCGCGTCGTCGTCTTCGCAGCACGAAGCAGTACGCCACGGGGGAGACGCCGCCGCCGCCGACAACAGAGCAAACGTGAGCCTGGATCTCACCTTGTAATTCAATCTCTCGAGCAACTACGGGGTGGTACGTACGGTTAATGAATTAGTGGCCAGGTTCGTCCAGAGATTAAGATCCAAGGTTAATTCTTTTTCTCTAGCTAGTTCGTGAGTTTGTTTAGCTCCATTATCGGTGGGGGGATTCTTTTTTCTTGGGTGCCCATTTTTGCAGTGTTTTCTCGTCGCGCAGCAGCAGCAAGTACTCATCATTCGTCTTCTCGCATCGCTTTAGATTGCTTTGTAAGAAAAAAGAAAGGGGAAATAAATGGAACAATTTCCTTGAGCAAAACAGGCATGAAGGGGAGAAAAATGAGTGATGTCATTTTCATCTTCTTTAAGTATATTGCCCAGCCATCCATCCATAATCTTCTTCTAATGTCATAATATTGACTGGTATGGACTGATGCATCTGTCTGTTTGTCTGTCCTAGCACTAATTTTCTGTTCTGTATGTCTGTCCATTCAAACGAAAAGTTTTCTTTTTTATCTTTCTGGACATGTCTCTATCCTCGAAATGCTACTCAGTTTTTTGAACGCAGCGATTCTCCCATGTCGTGGGTGTCTCCGGCTTATCGGACGGTGTACGATAGGTCTAGATTCGTGCTGCGTAGTTTTGCACTTTAATCCTGTACAAGTTCAGCTTCGGGCTTCTATAGGCATCGAAGTGGACGTGTCCATCTTCTTCTACTCTGTCTCATCTTATCCTCTCCTCTGGACGAGCTGTACCAAGCGTCAGCCCACCTCGACGAGCGCGGCCGCCTCCATGCCCCCGGTGCCGGCGTACAACCTGCTCTGCCACGTCTTCCGTCGGAGGCAGAGCTTTGGCCCAGGATCCCCTCCACCCCCTCGCCGTCGACGCGTTCTAGCCGAGCTCGAGGTGAGGAGCCTCTCCACCTCCACCCCATGGAGGCGTTCTGGCTGAGCTCGGACCTCGTCGAGGCACCCTCCACTGCCACCGCGTTCGACCCCGACAAGTGGACAAGCCCACCTTGCCGTGTTCTTATTTGGGGAGAACGGATGCTCCATGAATTTTTTTTGTGTGTTCTTATTTGGGGAGAACAGATGGGCTGGATACTCTTAATCGATCTATTTTTCGGTTATATTTTGGACTCTGTTGATATCAAATTATGGAAATGAATCTGGAAGCATGAACTCTCTTGAATTATTTTTTATATGATTGGAAAGTTTGATGCTAAATGAGAGGTAATTAAGGAGCTTTTTGGACACCCTGTGTTACTAATCACGTTTATAGTACATCTGGATCTGTACATACTCCAATTTTTCTGGCCCAAGGAAGGAGCTAAAAAAAATTGGTGGATCTGTTACCGAAAAGGGGAGGGGCTTCCTAACAAGAAATAGATATAAGGCAGGGTGTCGTCTGCAAGTTGACGTAGGTCTTTGCACTATCTCAAAGCATTATTAGATGTCCAGGATAGGCCCGGTACCCCCTCATATATGTAGAGTGTGATATTCGCAGTTTTTGCTACTTTAGCTGGCAGTTATCCTTATCACTGGCCTTTTGTAGTAGCAGCTGCTGCTACCTGCAGCACTGCAGCAGCGGTTGCTGACAACATTTACTCCGAGGTTTTGCCCAAAGAAGCAAGACTAACGAACTTACTTCAGCGACTGCTTGAATGATTCTTACGTGGAAATAGACCATGCATCTACCAGCAACCCGATTCATCGTACTTCTGCAGTTTTGAATTCGTTCTCGGGGTGTAAAATTGGAGCCTCTTAGAGGATCTTCAGGTGATCCGTGATCCCCAAATGTGCTCCCTGATAGCATTTCTCAACACGTGGAAATAGGGTAATTGGTATCCAGCAGAAACTCAATAGCCTTTCTTGATTTTCAGAGTGTCCAATCCTGGCCTCCCTCTCTACTCATATTATATATCTATGTTTTTTTTGCGGGTATATTATATATATGTATGTTATGTCAACAAATTTTACTATCGGGCCATATATTTTCGAATTAAATATGTTTAAATCATGTCCTTGCTAATGGGAAATAATATAATATATCAATAGTGTGAAACGTGTGATACATTATTTCTGTAGCTATTTAGAAGATTTTTTAAAATTTTGATGCAGTTTTCTAAATACTTTTTTCCAAAATAAAAGCTTCCATTAATCTCATCTTCACATTAAGTTGATACACACAGCAAAAGAGTTTCACCCCGAAAGTGAATTTTCTGCAACTAGCAGTTTCCGGTGTAACATATATTCTCTCTCAATTTTTCTATTTGCCCATATTAAAAAATGTGAAATAATTCACGCTAATTAGTAACTATATCATGTGCACGTGCAGAAATTCATCCAAATATATGACCACTTACGGAGTAATATGACCTAGACAAAAAAGACTAGAACCAAATGAATAGTGATGGCGTTAAATAACAAGCGCATGATGTAAATTTGTATTTTTTGTATGGTTCACATTAGATTATATTTTCTTATAAGTTCTTGCATTGCACATTATAGCGTGACTTACATACATGAATTATCTCATATTTTTGGAAACTCAAAATAAAAATGAAAAATAGAGGAAAGAGAATATGGTTTGCACGGGGACTATGGGCCAAGATGACAGAGTTTCACTGCATACTATCTGTCCTAGAAGTAGGATGCGCACAACCAAACACACAAGTATACAATACAAGCGAAAAGTGTCTAAACATAAGATTGAATGTTGTAACGTCTAAGGTGGAGTAGCATCGATTCAACACTCCGTCCGTTTTTTAGTAGTTCGTGTTCTAGAAATTGTAAGGGTCAAACTTTGTCCAAAAACATAGGAAACAATATCTAATTTCATGATATCAAATGCATATATTGTAAAATTATAGTCTATGACAATTCTAATACTATAGATTTTACATTGTAGGTGTACCTATTTTATTTGATCAAACTTTAAAAAGTTTAACTTTAACTAAATCTAAAACACAATCTAATTGTAAACGGGCGGAGTATGTATAAGGCTGCAAGTGGATGTGGATGTTCCGCGGCGCCGCATGACCGCCCCGCAAAATGTTCGTATGCGAGGCCCGCAGACAGCAGAAAAGGTTATGTGGCACTATGCGGCTGCCCTCTTTGCCCACGAATCCCACATATTGTTTTCTTTTAGCTGGTTCTATTTTGGTCAACTACAAGTCTACAAAGCTAGCTTGATGCTAGCTCCCCGATCGAGTTTGCTCCGGTACGAAGCTAGCTATCTATTTTCCTCCAGTATAAAGCTAGATCTGTAACAATAGGTATATGAGTATTCCCTCCATTTTAATATATACTCCCTCACTCTCAAAATAGACGTCGAAGTAAATTTGTAGTCCCTTCGCCTGAAAATGAAAATGATGCCACAAATTTATTCAAATTTGGATGGATCTATATATTCTTGACTTAGGTTCATTTAAATATAAATGTATCTAGTTAAATTTTAGTTTTAGATACATCCTTTAAATTTAGATACATTCTTTAACTAATATGGGTCAAAGGTAATACTAAATAGTGTTAAGATATATTTAAATTTAGATAAATTAGCGACATCATTTTTTTAGGACGGAGAAAATATGTATCTTAATTTTTGAATCTATTTTAAGACAAAAGGAGTATAAGATGTTTTAGTCTTTTTCTAAAACACATATATCTAGACATATTTTAATTTATAGATCCACTTACTCCCTCCATCCCATATTAACTGACTCAACTTTGTCTAGATATGGATGCCATATCTAGACAAAGCTAAGTCGGTTAATTTGGAACAGAGAAAGTATTTTACTTCGAATCTAGATAAAAAGGCTAAAATATCTTATACAGTATTTTAGAATAAATGGAGTACAAAACACGGTGGCGCTCAGGCGCACTTGTGCTCGGCGGCAGCCTTTCGTTATCGGGCAGGTTTGTTGGCCACCGGTTTTCAATGGTTGTTGCTTCCTGCTGGTCAGGCGAGCTAGCTGCATGTCAAAACGATACGTGGAGCTGCAGTTTAACATGCGGGATATGTGGATGCCGCATAACGAACGTTCAGTTTTGTGGATTATCGCTTATGCCAACTTAATACATGCGGGTTAATGCGGCACTAAGCAGGTGGCCTGCTATCAGACCCACTTGCAGCCTGAAGTATGTATTCCGAACGTAGACACCATCCTACCCACGTCTTCCAATTAGGTGCAAGGTGGAGCCAGGCCAGGGTCAGGGACGGAGTCAGGATTTGACATTAAGAGGGGCGGAGACACTGATGATTATATATAAGATTTTTTTTCTCATAAAGACAATAATTAGCTATCATTTTGTGTTGGAAGAACTGTTTGAATAAAAATCATAACAGTATATCAAAGTATCAGCATATAACTAATATTAATATGTATCACAAAATCTAAGACAATAAAAAACAAAAGATTAGTTTATATTGGATCAACTTTATCTCTACGAATATAAAGCCCGATAATTTCATTGCAGGTGACCTTTCTATTATTATTTCCCAATTATTTTGCAATAAGTTGTCGTCATCACCGAGCAAACATCGAACAAAAGACACATATTTTTTGTAAATTAATTAATTAGACTATAGATTATGCAATCTATCGACAAAATACTAACGATTTGGTACCTTCAATCAGAGTGAGGAAGATTGATTCCTACACTCGATGGCACAACATGCTTATTGTTGGCGTTGCGACATGATTAACAAAGGTAGAAACTGGTAAACAACATGGTTGGCTAGCATGGCGCCGCGGCCACGGCATCGCATGGCGTATGGCTACTAAGTAGGAGCGAGTGATGGTGGCAGACATCAAGTCAGTTGATCTAAACAATTGCATATAGTGCTAGCTATTAGGTCTAGTTACATAAATGAAGAATGTTGAAACATGTTACTACGGTTGACTAATAAAATGAATTCATGGGTTATATTTGGCTTTCGGTATAGAGAAGCACGACAAATCAATTAAATTTGGGCTTAGTGTTAATTAAGCCTATGAGGCCATTAGTTTAGTACTAAAATTTGCACCTATCTATTAAGGGGGGCTGATGGTTAGGGGGGTCTAGCCCCTGCTAGCCCCCCTTAGCTCCGACCCTGGCCAGGGTCACCCGGGCAATTCCCCTTTCTCAAAAAAATCACAAGAAGAAAATAAAGGAAATAGGATTCTTTTGTTGAACAACCCCTGCCGGCTGGCCGGTCCCGAGGCTGCTCCACTACCGAGGAAGAAAACTAGAGTCGAAGGCACACACGATTACACAGGAAATTGACACAGGCAAGAAGAAGCTTTATTGATATGTCTCTGGCAAAAGTCACGTACAATGATTGCTCCTCTATTTATAGACTAAAGGGGGATAGGATACCCACATGGGCTAACCCTAGCCTGGTAGGTCACACCGAATGGGCCTCTACCGGCCCAGTTTCCCAACACTCCCCCTGGGTATCTTATCTGTATAACCATGGCACAAAACTCCGAAAAACCCAGTGGGAAAAATATGGAGAAACGCACATGGTATACTTCTTGCTATGTTGCACGAATTGCCTCATTAAAAACCTCATGTGAGAAACTTTATAAAAACTAACTAAGGGAAAAAGAGTACAATTCACTTAACTATAAAGTTAAGCACTCAATCATCGGGATCAAGATTTCAGCGATGAGTTTGTGAAGATTCTCCTCCTAAACCTTGTATCTCCCTAAGTCTCATCATACCAATCCCACGGACACATATCTCGAAAGAAGATGCTGGCAATGATTTAGTGAATAAATTAGCGAGATTTTTACATGACTTAGTATGCAAGACTTTCACTTCGTTCAACTTTTGCAGTTCATGTGCATAGAAGAACTTGGGGTTTATATGCTTTGTGAGATTGCTCTTCACGTAACCTGTCTAGACTTGTGCAACACAAGCAGCATTATCTTCATAGATAATTGTTGGGGTTTGTACGGTGTTCAGTCCACATGACATCTGGATATGGCTGACTACTCGCCGAAGCCATACACATTCTCGTGATGCTTCATATAATGCTATGATTTCCGAGTGGTTCGTCGAAGTTGACACAAGAGTTTGCTTAGACGATTTTCAGGAAATCGCTGTTCCACCACAAAGGAAAACATATCCAGTCTGCGACTTGGATGTGTGCGGGTCCGAAAGGTACCCAGCATCTGCATAGCCTACAACAGATAGGTCTTGGTTTTTTTGGTAAAACAAGCCAAGGTCTTTGGTCCCTTGTATGTATCTAAAGATGTCCTTAACGCCTTTCCAATACCTCTTGGTAGGCCCAAAACTATACCTAGCAAGAAGATTAACGGTGAATGCAATATCCGGTTGTGTACAATTTGTGAGGTACATAAGTGCGCCAACTGCACTTAAGTAGGGGAATTCCGGTCCCAAAATTTCCTCCTCCTCTTCTTTAGGCCTGAACGGGTCCTTATCTTGCTGCAAAGATCTTCCGATCATCGGGGTCTTAGAAGGATATGCCTTTTCAAATCCAAATCGTTTCAACACCTTCTGGGTGTAGGCCAACTGGTGAACTAGAATCCCAGCAGGGGAATGCTCAAGTTGCAGACCCAGACAGAACTTGGTTTTGCCTAAGTCTTTCATTTCGAATTCTGACATGAGGTAGGAACTCGCTTCCTCAATATCGTCAGGTGTACCGATTATATTCAAATCGTCCACTACACCGAGATAATACAGAAACCATCATGGGATCTCCGTATAAAAACACATGGGCAATCTTCATTGCTCACGTAGCCCTTCTGATGAAGGAAATTGCTTAAACAATTATAGCACATCCTACCTGACTGTTTTAGTCCATACAGTGACTTCTTAAGCTGAACACTGTATAAGCTCTTGTTTGCTCTATCCTGGTTCGGGACAGGGATACCTTCTGGTACTTCCATGTATATGTCCGAATCCAAGTTACCATATAGGTAAGAGGTGACAACATCCATCAGTTTCATTTTTAATTCCATGTTTACCGCCATTGAGATCAAGTATCTAATGGTAATTCCATCCATGACCGGGGAGTAAGTTTCCTCAAAGTCGACACCTGGTCACTGAGTGAAACCTTGAGCAACGAGCCTTGCTTTGTACCTTACTACTTCATTATTCTCGTTTCTCTTTCGAACAAAAACCCACTTATGGCCAACGGGGCGAATGTGGGGAGGAGTTAGATAAACAAGTCCAAATACCTCTCTTTTGTTTAACGATAATAATTCGGCAGTGATTGCCTTCTGCCAATCTTTCCAATCCGACCTTTTCTTACAATTAGCGAGCGTGTTAGGCTCAGGGTCAAGATCTATGATTGAGGCAATTTTCTTGGCAAAATTAACATCGACATTTGCCATGGCTTGGTTGTATGACTCGCCCGAATTAACATAGTTAATGGCCATTTCGTCATGGAGTGCATCAGGCACATCCTATTGCTCCACCGGATTTTCCAATCCAGGGGCTAGGTCCTTTAGCTTTCCCGCTCTGATGTGTGCGCACACAACTTCGCTGGGTATTTCCGTTATAGGAAAATTTAAATCTGAAATTTCGTGCACTGAAATATCCGTACTTGTGCCAGGTCTCAACTGGCTCCCCTCAACAGGGGCAGACTGTAATAAATCTCTCTTATCCTTTTTCTCCGGGCGTCCCCGGGTACTTGGGATTTGAGAAACCGGATTTCGCGTCCTCTTAGGCCTTGGAACGGGAGTGGGTATACCATCATTTTTCTTTGGTATTTCAACCCTTTCCGGTGCATTGCGTGCATGCACATGCGACTTTGTCACAGTCTTTAAATCACTAAAATGATCAGGCAGT
This sequence comes from Avena sativa, assembly GCA_916181665.1. Taxonomy (NCBI): domain Eukaryota; kingdom Viridiplantae; phylum Streptophyta; class Magnoliopsida; order Poales; family Poaceae; genus Avena; species Avena sativa. The sequence goes on along the minus strand of OV702297.1, from coordinate 383,565,535 downwards.
TGATTCGCTAGGGAGTGCAAATCTAGTATCTTTTGGACTTCTCGATTAGACTCAACAGTGCACGGGTCATGAGCATGGATCCCCGTGGCTTTCCACGTGATTTCTCGACTTTTGTCATCCAGGGGTTGATTACCTCCCCCCAAAGTCAGAAAAAGATCCTCGTCAAAAATGCAGTCAGCAAAACGGGTCGTGTGATAGTCACCTGTCAATGGGGTCCAAGAACCTGATTATGGACACAGTCTCATAACCAACGTATATCCCCGACTTACGGAGCGGTCCCATTGCTGATCGCTGGGGTGGTGGTATAGGTACATATACCTGGCAGCCGAACCTACGTAGGTGGGAAATTTTTGGTGCCGACCCTTGCGCAAGTTGGATAGGAGAGTGGATGTTGTAGGCCGATGGTCGAAAGTTGATGAGATTAGCGGCGTGTAACATCGTGTGTCCCCAACATGTAGTTGATAAATTACAACCCTGAAGGAGTGGTCTGGCAATGAATTTAATCCTTTTAATCAATGCCTCCGCAAGTCCATTTTGAGTGTGGACATGCGGTATAGAGTGCTCAAGTTTGATTCCTGTTGCCATGCAATAATCATCGAATGCCTTTGAAGTAAATTTTCCGGCATTGTCCATTCGAATAGACTTTAAACGATAATCAGGGAATTTATTCCTTATTTATATGATCTGAGAGATCAATTTTGCAAAAGCATGGTTCCTTGTTGACAGCAGGCAAACATTGGACCATTTAGAGGAAGCATCGATGAGCACCATGAAGTACCGAAACGGCCCGGAGAGGGGCTGAATTGGACCACATATATCCCCTTGTTCATCCTTCACCTTTAGGGGGGACGTTCTAATGATCAATTTCCCCATAGCGCATGCGGAGCACACGAAATCATCGGGATTCGGGAAAATTTTCACATTAACATTATGACCATTCGAGTTGTTAATTATATTTCTCATCATTCTAAGACCGGGGTGGCCTAACCTATCATGCCAAAGGCAGAATAGTTCAGAGCTTCTAAAGACAGTCTTAAGGGTAGTGTAAATAGGTGGTGCTACTATCTTAGTGTAGTACAACCCAGTAGCTAATGAAGGGAGTCTTTCGACAACATGTTTACCATTTTCGTCGTGCTTGGTAATGAGTACGAACTCCTTTCCATTCTCATCATCATCGGTCTCTACATGGAAACCGTTTGCGCGAATGTCTCTAAAACTCAAGAGAGTACGAGTCGACTCCGGGTACAACAATGCCTCTTCAATGATCAGAGTTGTTCCATTTGGGAGTATGATAGTTGCTCTTCCGGAGCCAACTATATTCGGACCGCAGCCGGCGATCGTCATTATGTTACCAGGGTTTTTGGTAATAGGCTCAAAGTACTTTGTTTATCTCAAGATGGTATTTGTGGTGCCGCTATCAGCAAGGCACGTTTCCTCCATTTGGGCGCCACACGCATTCTAAAATATAGTGCCTAATTAATATAATGGAGCGAGGAAGATGCTACATCAAGTAAGTAAAACACATAAACATTTCAGAACATAACACAACCAAATAATGGAATAAATGAATGAAATGAATGTCATCCAATCGCCGAAAACAAATAAATATTATGCTCTCATAGAGCTTACAACCATATCGAAGAATTGTATCAGATTATTTGTGGAAAGAAATCATAACAACAAAAAGGAGCTCAGGTGGATTCAGCAAAGAAACCATCAATCTCAGCCTGTATCTCAAGATCGTTGAGCTTCTCTTCGTTGTCTATCATCATCAAGGCAGAAGAAATGTCTAGCTGGGGCGGGGGGGGCACGACGTGCTCAACCTCCATGGGCACAGTGGCGTTCGTGGGAACCGCCAAAGGTGCTGCCACTTGTGCTACATCCTGCGCCTCTGCGGGCGCGACGTTGTGCACGGGCGCCGCTCCGGGCGCCAGTGTGCCTCAACCTGGACGAGGTGCGCCTCACGCGCCTTCTTGTTGGCCTTGAACGCATCCACGACGTGCTTATGGGCCAAACACTGCCTGGAGAAGTGAGTCTTGGAGCCACATCGGAAGCAGTCCTGGGGCCTTGCCTCCCCCTTGCCCGCCTTGCGTTGCTTGGTCGGGTTGGAGGAGTTGGGGCCCTTATTGCCCTTCTTGCCTCGCCTCTTGTGGATGGGCTTGCGCACCTTGTAGGTGCCCGCGTTAGCCTCATGACTTGGTGTTGGAATTATGCCCTAGAGGCAATAATAAAGATGTTATTATTATAATTCTTGTTCATGATAAAGTTTATATTCCATGCTAGAATTGTATTAAGCGGAAACTTTAATACTTGTGTGGTTTGTGAACAACACCGTGTCCCTAGTACGCCTCTATGGACTAGCTCATTGATCAATGATGGTTAAGGTTTCCTAACCATAGACATGAGTTGTCAATTGATAATGAGATCATATCATTGGAGAATGATGTGGTGGATAGACCCAAACTAAGCGAAGCAATTAGATCGTGTCATCGTGTTCGTCATTGCGAAGCTTTTCTTATGTCAAATATTGTATTCCTTAGACCATGAGATAATACAACTCCCTGGTATCGGAAGAAAGCTTTGAGGTCATCAAACGTCATCCTATGAGAGGGTGATCATAAAGGTGTCTCTCAGGTGATCGGAAAGTATCTGTTGGGTTGTATGTATCGAGATGGAATTTGTCCCTCCCAAGTCGGAGAGATATACTTCGGGCCCACTCGGTAATCGATATCAACACCGCTTGCAAGCATGTGGTTAAGGAGTTGATCACAAAGTGATATTGGATTACAGAACGAGTAAAGTACTTGCTGTGAACGAGATTGAACTAGGTATGACGATACCGACGATCGAATCTCGGGCAAGTAAAATATCGCGAGACGAAGGGAATACATATATGGGATTTATTGAATCCTGGCATCGTGGTTCATCCGATATGATCATCGATGAATGTGTGGGAGTCAATATGGGTGCCCAGACCCCGCTGTTGATTATTGATAGAAGATCATGTCTGCATATTCTCGAACCCGCAGGGTCACACACTTAACGTGTCTCGACGCTAGGATAGGTTGGATACTTGGTTTATGAATTTTTGTTCAGAGTCTCGGATGGGATCCGGGACATTACGAGAGGTTCCGGAATGGTCCGGGGAATAAGATTCATATAAGGCAGTGCAGTTTTTGGAGTTCGGAATTGTTCCGGATTAATCGGTATTGTACCAGAAGCTTCTAGAACCTTCCGGAAGGGGACCAACGTGGCCCCACCTTCCGGGAGGGGGCATGGGCCTATGAGGGAGTGTCCTGGCCGCATTGGGCCAGGGGCACAAGGCCCCATAGGGCCCAGCCGATCCTAGATAAGTTTAAATCGTTTAAACTAGAGATAAGATAGGGTTTCTAGAAGGGAGAGTTTAAATCGTTTAAACTAGAGATAGGCTTGGAGGATGGGCAAGGGCTGGCCGCACCCCCCTCTATATATAGAGGGCTGGTGCGCCCCCTCCCTACCCCACACACACACCTTCCCCTCCAACCCTAGCCGCCCTGCTGCCCTTCCTCTCTCCCTCCCGACTGTTTGTAGGCGAAGCCCTGCTGCAGAAATTCTCCACCATATACACCACGCCGTCGTGTTGTAGATCCAATCCATCTCTCCACCATACTTGCTGGTCCGAGGAAGGAGGATATGTCGAGGTGCTGCACGTGTGCATCTCACGGAGGCACCGCCACTTGTGGTGCTAGATCGGATCGGATCGCGAGGAGGAGAAGCGAGTACGACTACATCACCCACGTTCCGACGAACGTTCCGCTGTGCGAATCTTCAAGGGTATGAAGATCTAATCCAATCTCTCTCGTTGTTTGCATCTCCTAGATTAGATCTTGGCTTTCCTTCTGTTCGCTTCCGTAGAAAATTTTGATTTACTATGTTGCGAAACCCTTCACTTGGCGCCCCCGCGAAGGGTTGCGCGGAGAAGTTCTTTTTGAGAACATTATCCTGCGCTCGGCCATCTAGAGAGCATCAATAAGTGCTGTATATTCCGTGAATCCTTCCTAGCGAAAATTTCGCGAGGACTGGATGTTGTCCGGGTGGAATATGGAGAGAGTTTTGTCTATCTTCTGCTGATCTGTGGTACTGGTTCCACACAGCTAAAGAATAGTACAAATCCGGTGTAACCTGGAGTTATAATCTCCCACGGTCTTGAAGTCCACAAACCTCAGACGAATCTAATCTGCCTCCGCCTATGGCTGAATGGTGTACTTAAGCCTAGAGAACCGCTTGTTGAGGGCGGTCCAAAGGGCAGAAGCACTCCGTTCTGCCATGTACTCATTCTTGAGAGTCTCACACATGTGATGGCGGAGGAAATGCAGGGCTTTGGCATTATCCGCCGGGATGGTGGTGCTGGGGGCCGTCGGGGTCCCCGCTGTTGAATAATAGAGCAATTTATCAAGTGAATTACCCATAATAAACGCTAGATAAAACATGATTAGAATAAAAAACAAAATACTAATCATGTGAAATAGCGAAAACATAGTAAGACAGGTAACCAAACAGACTGCAAGACATAAGTCTTGAGATGCGATCAGAACAAGATTTATAAAGAAAAACATACACGGCAGCGGCAGCAGAAGAGGAACCGCCGGTGTTCGTGTTGGCACCGTCGTTAGCCATGTCGTCGAGGAAGAGGGTGCTGATGTCGGGGAAGAAGTCCTCGTTGGGGAAGACGTCGACGCAATCGTATCCGAGAGGGAGTCCGTGATGAAGCCAGTAGTCGCGCCGATAGCGCTCCCCAAAAACCTTATCGCCCTTCTCCCGTACAGGACTCGAAGCAGCGGGGTCTCGGAGGCCTACTGTCCCGGCTAGCGGTGCACGCCGCAAGACGGGATGGGGAAGATCTAGGTAGCACAGTGCTCTGGATCTGGAGGCGCAAAGAATGTGTGGCAGTCTCTCTGAGAGGAGGCGCGACCTCTCCCTCTTATAGGCACGGAGAGGAAGGTAGACAAACTGCGCAGAAGATGAAACGAATGGACGGAAGATGAAGCGAACAGGCGGTAGCCTCCACTCAATTCGTATTCATTTAACTCGTATTAAAAGTCCACTCAAAGCAAACGTTTTAGCTTCTGTACATCTGTTCATATACCATTCATGCGTGGCAAAATAAAGCTCGGCTCGGCGAGATTCCCGCAACCCACGGCGCGCGAGGCGAGGCGAGGCGAGGCGAGCGAGGAGGAGGAGCGCGCGTGTGGAACTCTCTCCTTCTCCTTCTCATCCTTTTACCAAGTGGTAGGAGAGCTCGCCTTATAAGTTGGTCCAACTTTCACTCAACTAGCAATGTGGGACTAAACATTTATCCCAGCTCTTGTCTTGCATGAATGGGACAAATGGGCCTCTAGGATTTCAGGAATTTATTGGCATATAATAAATGGGCTGGGCCTATTTAGGCAAAAATTCCAACACACGCAATCAGCGCATCCTTGATGTATCGGCCCTCGAAGACGATCTTAACGTCCGAGGCCCAAGTCAGGTAGTTCAGCCCATCCTGGGTCAACTCCGGGAACTCGCGGCTAATGATTCCGGTCATGTGCAATTTATGCAAAGTGTGTAAGATTACAGCAGGTAATCGGTTGCATAAATGCGATAATCGATACAATTATTCAAATATGACGGCGTTCCAAAATTTAAATTAAAACGGTACAAGCTAACTATGTAATACCAACGTTCAGTTTTGTGGATTATCGCTTATGCCAACTTAATACATGCGGGTTAATGCAGCACTAAGCGGGTGGCCCGCTATCAGACCCACTTGCAGCCTGAAGTATGTATTCCGAACGCAGACACCACCCTACCCACGTCTTCCAGTTAGGTGCAAGGTGGAGCCAGGCCAGGGTCACCCGGGCTATTCCCCTTTCTCAAAAAAAATCACAAGAAGAAAATAAAGGAAATAGGATTCTTTAACTAGTACTCCCTCCGTTACCGTTAGGGAGTATAAGGCCGGAGACGTTTTCGAGATATTTCAGGATTTTAAGTCCGGAGACTTAATTCCCGTGCATGTATTTATTACCCAGCATGAATTAGCCCCTTTTTTCTCCCCACCCCGTCGAAATTGCTCCCACCGGAGTTGTACTGGAAACAACCTCGGCCACGACCAGTGAGGCCTAGCCGCGAGCTCCTGCTGCTAATGCCGATGTCGCCCGCTCCGTAGTCCTGCGAGGCGGCGAAGCCTACAGGGGACTGCCTCGCGCTCCCGCTTCCGCTGTCGCCGCTAAAGCCCAGCGGCGACTGCCTTGCGCTCCCGCTTCCGCTGCCGCCGCCAAAGCCTAGCTACGACTGCCTTGCGCTCCCGCTGCCACCGCCAAAGCCCAGCGGCGACTGCCTTGCGCTCCCGCTTCCGCTGCCGCAGCTAAAGCCCAGCGGCGACTGCCTTGCGCTCCCGCTCCCGCTGCCACCGGCTTCATGGTCATGCGCCCCGGACCAGATTCCTCCAAGGCCAACGCACGCAGGACTACGAACGCTGGCGCAGTGAGGCAAAGTGCCTCGCCCGCGTCCCGCAAGGCCGAGTCGAGGCTGTCGGGCTCCTCCACCTCCATCACCACATCCTCCACCTGCAGTACCTCCTCCGTCTCGTCCTCCCCCACTACGTGTTCCTCTGGTAGCAAGTTTAGATCGAATCCAGCCATGGTGGTTGTCAACACCCGTATTTTTAATCCCAGATGCCTATTATGCCATACATCGCAATCTCAGGATTACCATTTTTGTGAGACATAACAGATTTGGATATCACAGTACATCATCCATTTCAAACCATACATAAGGTCTTACACAAATAAGGATCTCATGATCCAGTTCTTAATACAACTCAAGCAACGGAATAACGTAATAGTAAAGATAGCGTAGGCAAAGCTCCATCTTCGGGGTCACAGGCAATGCTGACGATGGGAGATGATCCTGTTGGAATTATGCCCTAGAGGCAATAATAAAGATGTTATTATTATAATTCTTGTTCATGATAAAGTTTATATTCCATGCTAGAATTGTATTAAGCGAAAACTTTGATACTTGTGTGGTTTATGAACAACACCGTTTCCCTAGTGCGCCTCTATGGACTAGCTCATTGATTAATGATGGTTAAGGTTTCCTAACCATAGACATGAGTTGTCGATTAATAATGAGATCATGTCATTAGGAGAATGATATGATGGACAGACCCAAATTAAGCAGAGCAATTAGATCGTGTCATCGTGTTCATCTTTGCGAAGCTTTTTCCTATGTCAAGTATTGTATTCCTTAGACCATGAGATAATACAACTCCTGGTATCGGAAGAAAGCTTTGAGGTCATCAAACGTCATCCTATGTGAGGGTGATCATAAAGGTGTCTCTCAGGTGATCGGAAAGTACTTGTTGGGTTGTATGTATAGAGATGGAATTTGTCCCTCCCGAGTCGGAGAGATATACTTTGGGCCCACTCGGTAATCGATATCAACACCGCTTGCAAGCACGTGGTTAAGGAGTTAATCACAAAGTGATATCGGATTACAAAACGAGTAAAGTACTTGCTATGAACGAGATTGAACTAGGTATGCCGATACCAACGATCGAATCTCGGGCAAGTAAAATATCGTGTGACGAAGGGAATACATATATGGGATTAATTGAATCCTGGCATCGTGGTTCATCCGATATGATCATTGATGAATGTGTGGGAGTCAATATGGGTTTCCAGATCCCGTTGTTGATTATTGATAGAAGATCATGTCTGCATATTCTCGAACCCGTAGGGTCACACACTTAACGTGCATCGACGCTAGGATAGAATGGATGATTGGTTTATGAGTTTTTGTTCGGAGTCTCAGATGAGATCCAGGACATCACGAGAGGTTCCGGAATGGTCCATAGAATAAGATTCATATAAAGGAAAGCAGTTTTTTGATTTCGGAATTGTTTCGGAGTTTATCGGTATTGTACCGGAAGGTTCTAGAAGGTTCTGGAGTGGGACCAACATGGGCCCACTTGTCGGAGGCCTGCGTGGGCCTAAGGGGAAGTGCCCTGGCCACTTTGGGCCAGGGGCACAAGGCCCCCAAGGCCCAGCCGGCCATCCCTAGGGGAAACCCTAGGGGAGCCTTCTAGAAGGAAGGGGGAAAACTTGCCCCCACTCCACCCTTGGGGCCGCCGCCCTAGGGCTTGGAGGAGGGGCCAAGGGGGCCGGCCACCCTCCTATATAAGGAGGGCAGGGGTGCACCCTCCCCCTCCCCAACTCCTCCAACCCTAGCCGTTGTCCTGCTGCCCCTCCACCTCTCTCTCTCTCCCGACTGCGCGTAGGCGAAGCCCTGCTGCAGAAACTCTCCACCATAAGCACCACACCGTCGTGCTGCAGATCCAATCTACCTCTCCACCATACTTTCTGGACCAAGGAAGGAGGAGACGTTGCGGCACCGTACGTGTGCATCTCTCGGAGGCGCCGCCACTTGCGGCGTAGGATCGGATCAGATCGCGAGGAGGAGACGGCGAGTACGACTACATCAACCATGTTATGTTGAACATTTCCGCTGTGCGATTTCTTCAAGGGTATGAAGATCTCATCTATCTCTCTAGTTGATTGCATCTCCTACATTAGATCTTGGCTTTCTTGTTCGCATCCATAGATTTTTTTGATTTACTATGCTGCGAAACCCTTCAGTGGTATCAGAGCTAGATCTATGCGTAGATGTGTTTCACGAGTAGAACGCAACATGCTTGTTGCGGGCGTTGATGTTTTCTATTACAAACCTCTAGTTTTGAATTACTTATGGCACGACATAGTGAGATCAAAGCAGTCCAGGCCAACTTTGCGCGACCTCGTTCGCGAGACTGGCTCCGCACTTGACGTGTGGCTTGTTCCACACATGCGGCTGGTGGATGCCAATTTCTCTCACTATAGTAGTCATGGGATTTGATGTTGGCAACCATAATATCACCGTTGTTGCTTTCCATAGGTAAGAATCGTTCTTAGCTTGTTACTCCCATAAGCCACGTAAAACATGCAACAACAAAGTAGAGGCGTCTAACTTGTTTTTGCGGGGAGTGTTTTGTGATATGGTATGGCCCAAGACATGATGTGTATGAATTGAGATGTATGCAATGATCATGTTTTATAATATTTCACGACTTGCATGTCGATGAGTTCACAACCGGCAGGAGCCATATGGTTGTCTTTATAATTGTGTATGACCTGCGTGTCAACTTCTTATACGCCATGTAATAGCTTTACTTTATCGCTAAGTAGTTAGCTATAGTTGTAGTTGCTATTCCTGGTGGAGGCAATCATGGAGTGATGGAGATCATGCTGGCGCGCACAAGATGGAGATCATTGCGCGGAGTTTGTCTATACCATGTCACATAAAATTATATGCATGTGATGTTTATCTTTTTATGTATCTTATTATGCTTAGATCGCGACGGTAGCATTATAAGACGATTCCTCACTTAAAGATCAAGATAAAATTGTGTTCTCCCCATGTATGCGCCATTGCGAAATTTCGTCGTGTTCAAGCACCTCGTAATGATCGGGTGTTATAAACTCTACGTTCACATACAACGGATGCAAGCCAGTTTTGCACACGCGGAAATACTTGGGTTTGACTTGACGAGCCTAGCATGTACAGACATGGCCTCAGAACACACGAACCGAAAGGTTAAACATGAGTCATATGAATGATATGATCGACACTTTGTTGTCCACCATTGAAACCACATCTCTTCTCGTGAAGATCGGATCAGGTGTGGTGAATTTGGATCATGTTCACTAAACAACTTGAGGGATGTTGAATTTAGTGGGAGTTCATCTAGTAATATGATTAAGTTGAACTAGTTATCATGAACATAGTCTAAATTGTATTTGCAAATTTTGTAGATCAAATGGCTAAGTCCAACTTCAACTTCAACGTTTTTGCTGAGAAAGAAAAGCTTAAGAACAATGGGTCTAACTTCACCAACTGGTTCCGCAATCTGAGAATCATTCTCGCTGGCGGACAAAAGGACTATGTACTAGAGAAAGCGCTAGGTGACGCCCCTGCTACTGATGCGCCGGCTGATGAAAAAGCTGTTTATCAGTCACGCAAGGATGATTATGGAGTGATTAAGAGTACCATGTTGTTTGCTATGGAACCGGACCTTCAAAATCGTTTTGAGGAGTTCGTCGGGCCCTTTGAGATACTTGAGGAACTAAAAACCATGTTTCAGACTCAGGCCCGTTCTGAGAGATATGAGATCTCTGAAAAGTTCTTTAACTGCAAGATGGAGGAAGGGAGTTCCATTAGTGAGCACGCCATTAAGATGTCGGGCTACACTCAACGTCTTGAGCAACTGGACTGCAAGATTCTAGAAGAGCTCAAGATTGACAGAGTTCTGCAATCACTCCCTCCTAGCTACAAAGGTTTTGTAGTTACTCACAATCAAATTGGTTCCACTAATACGATCACTGAGCTCTTCGCTAAGCTAAAAGCTGCGGAGGTGGACATCAAGAAAGATAATCATGTGTTGATGGTCAACAAGACAACTGGCTTTAAGAAAGCCAAGGGTGCAAAGAAATCCTTCAAGAAAGGCAGTGGCAAGCGCGTTGCCCTGCTGAGAAGAAGCTCAAGTCTGGACCTAAGCCGGACACTGAGTGCTTCTATTGCAAGGACAAGGGTCACTGGAAGCGCAACTGTCCGAAGTACTTAGCGGACAAGAAGGCTGGGACCATTAAAGGTATATTTGATATACATGTTATTGATGTTTACCTTACTAGCGCTCGTTGTAGTGCCTGGGTATATGATACTGGTTCAATTGCTAATATTTGTAACTCGAAACAGGAGCTACGAAATAGATAGTGGCTAGCAAGAGATGAGGTGACGATGCACGTTGGCAATGGATCAAAAGTTGATGTGATGGCCGTCGGCACACTCTCCTTAGTTTTACCTTCGGGATTAGTTTTAAACCTTAATAAGTGTTATTATGTGCCTGCGTTGAGCATGAACATCGTTTCTGGATCGTGTTTATTGCAAGACAGTTATTCATTTAAATCAGAGAATAATGGTTGTTCCATTTATATGAATAACATCTTTTATGGTCATGCACCTGTTGTCAATGGTTTATTTCTTCTGAATCTCGAAATCAATGAAACGCACATCCATAACATTGAGGCTAAGAGATGCAAAGTAGATAGTGATAATCCAACTTATTTGTGGCACTGCCGTCTAGGTCATATTGGTGTAAAACGCATGAAGAAACTCCATTCTGATGGACTTTTGGAGTCTCTTGATTTTGAATCATTTGATACGTGCGAGCCATGCCTCATGGGCAAGATGATCAAAACCCCGTTCTCCGGTATAATGGAGCCAGCAACGGACTTATTGGAAATCATACATACCGATGTATGTGGACCAATGAGTGATTTTACGCGCGGTGGATATCGCTATTTTCTCACTTTTACTGATGACTTAAGTAGATATGGGTATATCTATTTAATGAAACATAAATCTGAAACGTTTGAAAAGTTCAAAGAATTTCAGAACGAAGTGGAAAACCATCGTAACAGGAAAATTAAATTTCTACGATCCGATCGTGGAGGTGAATATTTGAGTTATGATTTTCTCACGCATCTTAAAGCAAGCGGAATCGTTTCGCAACTCACGCCACCCGGAACACCACAGCGCAATGGTGTATCTGAATGCCGGAATCGAACTCTATTAGATATGATGCGACCAATGATCTCTCTTACAGATTTGCCGTTATCATTTTGGGGTTCTGCATTAGAAACCGCTGCATTCACTTTAAATAGGGCACCATCTAAATCCGTTGAGATGACACCGTATGAACTATGGTTTGGTGCTAAACCTAAGTTGTCGTTTCTTAAAGTTTTGGGATGCGAAGCTTACGTCAAGAAGTTGATGCCGGAAAAGCTCGAACCCAAAGCGGAGAAATGCGTCTTCATAGGATACCCTAAGGAAACGATTGGGTATACCTTCTACCACAGATCCTAAGGTAAAGTGTTTGTTGCAAAGAACGGATCCTTTCTTGAGAAGGAGTTTCTCTCGAAAGAAGTGAGTGGGAGGAAGGTAGAGCTATACGAGATTATTGAACCTTATCTCGAGTTGGAGAGTAGCGTAGCACCTGAAATTGTTCCAGTGTCGTCTGCACCAACAAGAGAGGAAGCTAATGACGAGGATCATGAAACTTCGAACGATGCTACTACTGAACTTCGCAGGTCGACAAGGTCACGTGCCACTCCTGAATGGTACGGCAACCCTGTCTCAACCGTCTTGTTGTTACACAACAGTGAACCTGCGAACTATGAGGAAGCAATGATGAGCCCAGACTCTGAGAAATGGCTAGAGGCCATGAAATCCGAATTGGGATCCATGAGCGAAAACCAAGTATGGACTTTGGTGGACCCTCCTAGCGACCGTAAGGTCGTTGAGTGCAAATGGATTTTTAAGAAGAAAACGGACACGGATGGTAATGTTACTGTCAATAAAGCTCGGCTTGTCGCAAAAGGGTTTCGGAAAGTTCAAGGTGTTATCTACGATGAGACTTTCTCTCCCGTAGCGATGTTTAAGTCCATTCGGATTTTATTAGCAATTGCTGCATTTCATGATTATGAAATATGGCAGATGGATGTCAAGATTGCGTTCCTCAATGGCAACATTGATGAAGAGTTGTATATGATGCAGCCTGAAGGTTTTGTCGATCCTAAGGATGCTGATAAGGTGTGCAAACTTCAGTGTTCCATTTATGGACTGAAGCAAGCATCTCGGAGTTAGAACCTTTGTTTTGATCAAGTGATCAAGAGCTTTGGATTTGTTCCAAACTGCTACGAAGCTTGTATCTACAAGAAAGTGAGTGGGAGCTCAGTGACATTTTTAGTACTATATGTGGATGACATATTGATTATTGGAAATAACATTGGTATGCTTAACGATGTGACGAGTTATTTGAATAAATGTTTTTCAATGAAAGACCTAGGAGAAGCTGCTTATATATTAGGCATCAAAATCTATAGAGATAGACAAAGATGCCTAATAGCTTTAAGCCAAAGTACATATCTAGACAAAGTTCTGAAAAGGTTCAGAATGGATAAAGCAAAGAAAGGTTCATTGCCCATGTTGTCAGGTAAGATATTGAGCAAGGCTCAGTGTCCAGCTACGGTAAATGATAGAGATACTATGAGCAAAGTGCCATATGCCTCGGCCATAGGTTCTATCATGTATGCCATGCTATGTACTAGACCGGATGTGTCCAATGCTCTTACTTTAACGAGCAGATACCAAAGTGATCTAGGAGTGGAACACTGTACAACCGTAAAGAACATCCTAAAGTATTTAAATAGGACTAAAGAAATGTTCTTGGTCTATGAAGGTGATGAGCAGCTCGTCGTAAAAGGTTACGTCGATGCTAGTTTCGACACCGACCCGGATGATTCTAAATCTCAAACAGGATACGTTTATATTTTGAATGGTGGAGCTATGAGCTGGAGAAGCTGAAAGCAAAGCATGATCGCGGGGTCTACAACAGAAGCGGAATACATGGTTGCTTCAGAAGCGTCAAGTGAAGGAGTTTGGATCAGGAACTTCATCACCGAGCTTGGTGTGGTTCCAAGTGCCTTGGACCCATTGGAGATATTGTGCGACAACACTGGCGCCATAGCACTGGCTAAGGAACCAAGATATCATCCAAAGACCAAGCATATCAATCGCCGTTTTCATATAATTCGATATTATATAGCAGATGGAGATCTGAAGATTAGCAAAGTACATACAGATCTGAATGTCGTAGATCCGTTGACTAAACCTCTTCCACGAGCAAAACATGATCAGCACATTAATGCCATGGGTGTTAGATTGTTGCCAGATGTAAACTAGATTATTGACTCTAGTGCAAGTGGGAGACTGTTGGAATTATGCCCTAGAGGCAATAGTAAAGATGTTATTATTATAATTCTTGTTCATGATAAAGTTTATATTCCATGCTAGAATTGTATTAAGCGGAAACTTTGATACTTGTGTGGTTTATGAACAACACCGTGTCCCCAGTACGCCTCTATGGACTAGCTCATTGATTAATGATGGTTAAGGTTTCCTAACCATAGACATGAGTTGTCGATTAATAATGAGATCATGTCATTAGGAGAATGATATGATGTACAGACCCAAATTAAGCAGAGCAATTAGATCGTGTCATCATGTTCATCTTTGCGAAGCTTTTTCCTATGTCAAGTATTGTATTCCTTAGACAATGAGATAATACAACTCCCTGGTATCGGAAGAAAGCTTTGAGGTCATCAAATGTCATCCTATGTGAGGGTGATCATAAAGGTGTCTCTCAGGTGATCGGAAAGTACTTTTTGGGTTGTATGTATCGAGATGGAATTTGTCCCTCCCGAGTCAGAGAGATATACTTTGGGCCTACTCGGTAATCGATATCAACACCGCTTGCAAGCACATGGTTAAGGAGTTAATCACAAAGTGGTATCGGATTACGGAACGAGTAAAGTACTTGCTGTGAACGAGATTGAACTAGGTATGCCGATACCAACGATCGAATCTCGGGCAAGTAAAATATCGCGTGACGAAGGGAATACATATATGGGATTAATTGAATCCTGGCATCGTGGTTCATCCGATATGATCATCGATGAATGTGTGGGAGTCAATATGGGTTTCCAAATCTCGCTGTTGATTATTGATAAAAGATCATGTCTGCATATTCTCGAACCCGTAGGGTCACACACTTAATGTGCATCGACGCTAGGATAGAATGGATGATTGGTTTATGAGTTTTTGTTCGGAGTCTCGGATGAGATCCATGACATCACGAGAGGTTCCGGAATGGTCCGGAGAATAAGATTCATATAAAGGAAAGCAATTTTTGGATGTCGGAATCGTTTCGGAGTTTATCGGTATTGTACCGGAAGGTTCTAGAAGGTTCCGGAGTGGGACCAACGTGGGCCCACTTGTCAGAGGCCTGCGTGGGCCTAAGGGTAAGTGCCCTGGCCACTTTGGGCCAGGGGCACAAGGCCCCCAAGGCCCAGCCGGCCAGCCCTAGGGGAAACCCTAGGGGAGCCTTCTAGAAGGAAGGGGGAAAACTTGCCCCCCACTCCACCCTTGGGGCCGCCACCCTAGGGCTTGGAGGAGGTCCAAGGGGGGCGGCCACCCTACTATATAAGGAGGGAAGGGGCGCACCCTCCCCCTTCCGAAATCCTCCAACCCTAGCCATCATCCTGTTGTCCCTCCACCTCTCTCTCTCCCGACTGCGCGTAGGCGAAGCCCTGCTGCAGAAACTCTCCACCATAAGCACCACGCCGTCGTGTTGCAGATCCAATCTACCTCTCCACCATACTTGCTGGACCAAGAAAGGAGGAGACGTCGCGGCACCGTACGTGTGCATCTCTCGGAGGCGCCGCCACTTGCGGCGTAGGATCGGATCAGATCGCGAGGAGGAGACGGCGAGTACGACTACATCAACCACGTTCTGTTGAATGTTTCCACTGTGCGATTTCTTCAAGGGTATGAAGATCTCATCTATCTCTCTCGTTGATTGCATCTCCTCGATTAGATCTTGGCTTTCTTGTTCGCATCCATAGAATTTTTTTGATTTACTATGCTGCGAAACCCTTCAGATCCTAGTTGTCGTAACCTTCCTGCGGTCCATCATCCTGATACCCCTCTTCATAGTCTGGCCACGGGAATAGCCAGGGACAAAGCCATGACTACTCTTTAAGTAATCGCAAACTAATACTAACAAGTTAAGGTTTTTTTTGTAGTTAGGACACTAGGCTCTAGGATTATTTTGCAAAAAGCCAGATTTACCTCTACTAAGTTCAGAAGCAAAGAAAGTTAGTTGAAGTTTTATAACACCTAAGTGGGAACTTGAATTTCATATCACAACCCTGTTGTGGTCAAGTCAAAGTCTCAATTTTTTCACAAGTCATTTTGAAAACATCTGATGGGGGAACAATATGGCCACTCCAACTGTCCATAACCGTGGACGCGGCTATTCAAATAGTTTGACACTCTGCAGAGATTGTACACTTTCACCACAACATTCGATACATCTGTCAGGAACAAATCCTGAATTCACCATACTTAGTATGCGGATAATCAATCCTAACCTTTACATTACACGCCCTAGTATAGGCACCTTTCCTGTGAGTTTGGCCTCGCAACTATGACCAACTGTCATCTTGGGTACTGCACAGGTGGACAATCTTCACAAGGTAGCCTCAGCTTAGACCTTGGCCGCGAGGGAACCCATACTAAGGTATATAAATTTCTAGTCAAGCCCTACCCAATTTTCGGGTATTGTGGTTGTACGGTAAAATTGGAATGATATCGCATCCAGACAACCATCAGTTTTATAAAGGGCTAAGGCTCATGCCTCAACATTTTCATCATCAAAATCATATGGTGTTCGATAACACATGTCAAAACATTTCAGTAGAATGACTCATCATTCTAAGGTTTTCTTAACCAGTTTCACCAAGTGTTTCCATCTAAAGTTGATCAAGTTTTATGCTTAGCACTAGCATCTACAAGTGGTGGTAAGTACTAATGAGGGGTGGTAAACAAGTGGGGATTTGCTAAGTTCAATCTCCTACCTTAGCATGACATCAAGATTATCTAACTTAGGCCAACTTTAATGCTCTTTATGCAACCTTCCATTATCTTTCTAGTATCTATAATTCACTATGTAAACTCTAAGAGAAAGCTTTGATAAAGAAATGAAGTATAAAGCTTGCAAGTAAAACTAGGATGGTTTATCAAGTGGTATAAGCTTGCTAGGTTAATAGCTTGCATATGTCAATTTGTGTAGTAAGGCTTGCTAAGATAGTAGTATAAACTGGCTAGGATGCAAGTGTTAGCTTGCCTTGTGCAGAGCAGTGGTTGAAGTTCTCCTCGGCTTCTTCCTCGTAGTATCCTCCTTCCTCCTCGTATCTTGGTCGGTACTAGCGTCTATAAATAAATACGAGGTACACAATCACCAAACAATACTTAACTATTTTCAATCATCACACAAAGGTGTACTATAGATGATCTAGCATCACCACCTACATTACAAGATTAAAGCATTTGTCTTAGTTATTTTAATTTGAGAAAAGTAATTTCTACTCATTGAAAAACTACTTAAGATTTAATATTCTCCAACTCAAACATGGAATCATGTTGACACATGTCATCACCACATATTTCAGTACATGGGAATGTGATTTAAAGTGGTGTCACAATTTAATAAGGTTTAACCCTTTTATTTTAAATAAATAAAGTGACTAGAAATGCCTATGTGGCATTCTTTTGTTATTTGAACATTATTTCTGTAAGTAAACCCATATGTTTTTATATATTCTGAAAGGTATGATCAAATGTGATTTTTGAGAGTTGGAATCAACTCAAAAACTCTTATGGTTGAATTTTAAAAAATGTTTGAATGCAGAAAAGCTTCCGACTTGTTATTTTTACCAAGGTTGATCTATAGATACAAATGATTTGAATCCAACGGGCTTGGATTAAGCATTTCAGTACCTTTCTATCAAAATTGGTTTCATGCAATTTGGTTCATTGGATCGAGCTGGGTTGCCTTTTGAATCTATGTACAGAACTATGTTTGAATTAAAATAGAAAAATCTAAATTCAAACGGTTGGGTCGCGCGGGAGAGGTTAATGGGCCGGCCCAGTGTCACTCCGCAGCGCGGGGCTCAGCTGACAGGAGGGTCTACTAATCAGCGGCTCATAACGCGCGAAGCGGTACGAGGCTATGTGGGTCGTTGGATTAGAATGGAGATCGACGGCTGGGGATCGTCGTCGACGACGAACCTGTCACCGGCGAGCTCGAACCCTAGCGTCTCGGTGGGGGTGCATAGGGGGCATACCAGGGCTCCAGCGACAACGGCGAGGCGGGCAAACGAACGAGTGGTCGACGGCAAGCTCAGAGATGGTCGAGGCAGCTCCGGGGGTGGTCGCAATCAGCGGACCCCTTCTCCTCCAGAGGCGGCCTGCTCCGGTGCAATTCCGGTGAGCTGCTGCTCGTTGTGCTCCGGCTAGAGGGTGGAACGATCAGTGAGGGGAGGGGAGTGGAATGGTGTGCTTCAAACGGCTGGGGGTGGCCTCCTTTTATAGGATCGACGGCGAGA
This sequence comes from Avena sativa, assembly GCA_916181665.1. Taxonomy (NCBI): domain Eukaryota; kingdom Viridiplantae; phylum Streptophyta; class Magnoliopsida; order Poales; family Poaceae; genus Avena; species Avena sativa. The sequence goes on along the minus strand of OV702297.1, from coordinate 383,547,410 downwards.
CCGAGAGGGATGGGCAGGCGACGGTGGCGACATGGCTATGGGCTGCTAGTGGCATGGCTGAGGGTGGCAATTGACGTGCGGTCTCCTGGCGATGCTCTAGAACTTAAATGCAGGCTTAGAGGCGGTGGTAAACGGTCGGGCGAGGCTGGTGCTCTGAGCGGCAGAGGCGGCGTCTTCAATGGCGAGCGGTGGCTGTGAGGCATTGGGTGGCGAACGGGGATGTCCGGCGTGTTCCTTGGTTCATGGCGAAGCGGTGGGCACGGGCTGCGGTCGAGGGGCGGCGTGTGCACGCGTGCCGGGTGCGGCGCTCTAGGGCATGCTCGACATGTCGCAGTGGCACTAGGCGCGGGGCGTGATCGGTGGTCCATGGCTTGTCTTGGCTCAGGGAGGGGACAGTGGGTGGCGGTGAAGTGCTGGCTAGCTCCCAGACATGGCGAGAGAGGGGGAGGTGGTCTGTTGCGGCGACGACCAAGTTGGCCGGCGAGGTGGCTCGGCTTGTTCAACATTGATGACAATGGCCAGTTTATAGTGAGGCTAAAGATTTCCAACTAAGCTAGATGATCTACTAGATGTTTGCTGTGAGCTAGAGAGGGAACAAGTCAGGCCAAAACACTATTAAAAACAGTGAATTTGATTTGGTTTAAATTTGTCTGCCAAGTGTTTGATGAAATGGCCGCAAAAAACTTCTTTTTAAATTTTGAAAAGATTTTTGGTGGGTGTGCTAGGCATGTGCTGGAGACTCTGTGGGTGCTTGGGTTTTGAAAATTGAGCTGGTTTGAGTGGTTTTTGAAATAGTGGGATCTTCCCATATGAGATAGATTAAATTTTAAACTGTCATTTAAACTTAGCATTTGAATGTTTTTGAAAGATCACAAAGTGGGCCTTGGTACCTCATTATGAGTACTAACAAGGGGTGCAAAGATCCACAAATATTTCTGTTAAGTTTTGAGTGCTTGGAATAGCCAAAGTAGGCATGAGAGTTAATTTGGCCAAGGTGACCATTCACTTCATTTGTTCATTTTGAGTTGTTTGTCTTTGAGAAAAGTTTGGGTATGATTTAGATGATGTTTATTTCACCTAAGAATCATTTTACAAGCAATGAAACACAGAACCATGACAATTCAAAAGAACCTAATTTTAAATACACATACATATGAATGCTCTCATATTTTTAGATAGAAAAGTTTTTGTTAACCCTAATTTTGCTGATTAGCATTTCATGATCCAAGTTTAATATTTTTGGGATGTTATAGTGGTGTAGTAGAAGGATACGAGGGATCAGTGAGTTAAATAGGTGGAGCATGAAGACGATGGCCATGGCGTTAGCTAGAGGAGAAAGGGGACGATCTGTGGCAAACAGAATTGCCCCAATCCATGCCCTTTTATTCTGGCCATGCATTGGCCATACAAGGCTCTTGCGGATCGCTATCTCTAACTACCGTGCGATGGAAAAGGAAGGAAATACTCCGGCTTTAAACACGCAGGTTTGGTGGAGTTAATACACGTAATTAATATGCAGATGGAACGTCCCCAAGATTTGCTCCGATTGCCAAGCCGCCAGCGTCTTGGTCTTGCCGCTGAGGCCCTCCGGCCTTATACACCCTAACAGAGGGAGTATAATTTGTTTGGCTCTGCCTATGGTCATGGGCTAGCTCCGCCCCATGAAAAAAGTGAGAAACATACTCAATTCAAAGTGAGTAAATAGAGTTCTATTCTAGATCTGATAGATCCCTATAATTATGTGGAGGGCTGTTGAAGCAATGATAGTCTATGGATACCGATGCTCGTTATGGTTCCTGGAGTCTCTCCTTGCGTCCTCGTTTTGCCTAGTTGCCCGAGAAATTATTTAGATGGCTTTTATCATGTCAAAATATCATATTAACACATAAGATGATAGTTTTTATTGATATGTTCATCATGACTTAGAATTTTAGAATCCTGCTGAAACAAGCACAAAAAGAACGCTTGAGTGCGATAATACTATAATCCTATTGCTGCAATTACAAAAACAATAAGTAAAAATGCTTTAAATATGCATTCATCATCGACCCACGTGTCTAGCTAGGGGGTAGTCCACTTGTGCCGCTTAAGTCCACTCGCGTCTAGCACACTACACTGGCAGAAGAACATTGGGCCGTCGGTTGCTAAAACTGGCCCATTCGAACTCATTTTGGCTTAAGCGGCAGCCGCCCCACTACCGTTGCCTAGAAGGCGAGAATCAAGGGGTCGCCTCCATCCCCAAAATTTCGGATTTCTGGAGCGGCAAGAACTCCCCAGCATTTCCACGAATCACTCCGTAAGTTCCTCCGTAGATTTTCCTTTGACTCTGATTCCCTCTCCCTCTCCCTCTCCAGCTCCCTCCATTAATTTTCCTGCATAATCTTTACTCCCGGTGTGCCGTAACCTGTACGCAGGCTATCTGCTCGACGGAATGCGTCGGGGAGCCGTCCAGCGCTACGGGCCGAGCCGCCGCGCTGGAGAGAAGTCCGGCTCCGGGGGACGAGGCGCCGTCGCGGTCGATCGCCTCAGCGCCCTCCCGGACGCGCTCCTGCACCACATCATGTCGTCCCTGAAGGCGTGGGAGGTGGTGCGCACCTGCGTGCTCGCGCGGCGTTGGCGTGACCTCTGGGCGTCTGCGCCCTGCGTCGACCTCCGCGTGCGCTACCTCTGCCGCGACAGCGAGCCGCCCGAGGAGTTCCGCGACTTCGTCCACCGCCTCTTCCTCCTCCGCGACGTCTCCATGCCCGTGGACACGCTGCGCTTGCGGTCGAGCGACGAGGACGCGCGTTTCGATGAGAACGATGCCAGCATCTGGATCAGGGTCGCTATCAACCGCAGTGCACGGGTCATTCATCTTGCTGGGCATCGCAAGGAGGCCGCGTCGTTGGACGGCGTGCACTTCGTCTCTCGCCACCTCAAGATCTTGAAGTTGTCGTATGCCTGGCTCGACTCTTGTAACCTCCAGCAGCTCTCTTCTAGTTGCACGTCCTTGGAAGAACTGGATCTGAAGGACTGCCTGATCACCGGCCCTGAGATAGTGTCTGCCTCTTTGAAGACTCTAATCATGCTCAAATGCAAGATCAATTGCGCCTTCTCCATTGTTGCTCCGAACCTCGCACTCCTGCGCCTCGTCACACCTTACGTCCGAGTTCCTTCATTAACCAACTTCGGGTCACTGGTCACAGGCACTATCGTACTTGATGACTCTTACTTGGGTGATGATTTTGAACACATCAGCGATAAGGATGATTGTGATGAAACTACTGATGACGATGGCGACGATAACAATGATAATGATAGAAGTGGTAACTATAAGATTCATGATGGATCTTCCTTGAGTGATGATGATTTTGGATACATGTGTGATGAGGATGACTTTGGCAAGTTTGGATATGGACATGGTTTCCCCGGAGGAAGATATGGGCATGATCGTTACAAGGATAATTACCATTATGGCAGTGATATCGACAGCGATGACAATACCTATGAATACAGTGAGATTGCAAATGATGCAAAGTATGGCTACAAAGGTGATGGCCAGAACCCAAGTAAAGGTGGTAACTATGGTGAAAACAGTCTCGGCAATCATAGTAAGATTCTAGGTGGCCATCATATTCTTGAAAGCCTTTCAAGTGCTACAGGTTTGGAGTTGTTAACTGATGCTGGAGAGGTATAGCTATCACCCTCGTTTGCTGATCTCTCTATCCCTCTCTCATTTTACAAGTGTATAATTATTACAGGACATTTTTTTGGATGTTCTCCAATGAAATGGTGTGTTCCCCCAACAGAACACATGTGTTGAATGAGCACATTTCTGACCTTTTGCCCTTTAGTGTCAGCACTCAGCACCTGGTTACATAGTTCAAATAAATAAAACTGTACTAGTTTGTTTAATCATGAAGTGTAGTAGGTGAATCAGTTAGATAAGAAGGGGTGAGCATATTCACCATTTATTTTCTCAGAGGATTGTGTGTCGCTTTTCTCTCTGTTGCAGTAGTGAGTAGTGTATCTTTCCAACTGGTTAAATATATTCAGTCCTTAATAAGAGTGTCTAAGGAAACCGAGTGTCGCTTTTCTCTTTGTTGCAGTAGTGTATCTTTCCAACTGGTTAAATATATTCAGTCCTTAATAAGAGTGTCTAAGGAAACCGAGTGTCGCTCAGTTGCTAGAGGACTTACAACGCCAACCTGCCCACTACGGTTGAATTTAGTCTTCTCCAAGCAGTGACTGTGTCCAGTTATTTTTCATGATCAATGCTGCTGGTTGCTAGTGCCTGGTTGGTTGAGTTTTATGAGATTGTTTAAAGGGCAGAGTTCCTTCATCATTACTAGATAGAATAATGATTCATATTGTAGCAATAGGTGTTAATCCTCTATCAGTACATCATCTATATGTTGTTTTCCCTTTGCTTCTTTAAGGCGGCATGTTTGTTTTATCATTTGTACTTAATAAATCGCTAGTATGTACTCCCTCCGTTTAGAAATATAAGATGTTTTAGGTTTGTGAATGAGATGTATCTAGACACCTTTTAGTGTCGACACTAAAAGGTGTCTAGATACATCTCATTCACAAACCTAAAACATCTTATATTTCCAAACGGAGTGAGTAGTTTGTATACTCTACACTGTTCATTCTAGTTTTTGCTGTTATTTGCTGAATGCTCTTTTATCTGTATATGAAGGTGGTTCTGAGTAGGGAATTGATGAGCTGCCCAACTTTTAGCAACCTGAAGACCCTGTCCCTGGGTGAATGGTGTATGTCTGCTGATTTTGATGCACTAATTTTCTTGCTGCAGCATTCTCCTAATATAGAGAGGCTTTTTCTCCAACTTAAAATAGTATGTGTAATTACATATTTTTTTATTAGTTTTTAGTTTGTTAGTGTATGCTTAATAGCAGTTTTGTTTTTTGCAAAAGAACTTCAACACCAGGAAGGCATTGGAAACAGGTATCAAACCGATGGGAAGATCGTTTACTTGCAAAGACCTTGGAATGGTGAAGATCAAATGCTCAAAGGACGATGCTAGAGTCCATACGTTGGCACATTTGTTCATGGCAAATGGTGTACCCCTTGAGAAGATTTATGTCCGTCGGAGTGGGAATGCTCGTGAGTCATACCTTCTCTTCGCATACTATTTCGTATTTACTTGCAGAATCAGCATTTCATTCGCTGGTTTATATGATCAAATCCAAATGCAGTTTACTGAGACGTAAGATGCATATTGTTTAATGGGCATATAATCTGTTTAATTGGTATTTCATATTGTTTGTTTGCTGGTTTATATGTTTCTTCCTGAAAATCTAAATATGTTTAGTTGGTGTATGATCTGCTTGATATCTGTCACTATTCTGTTAAATGAGAAGTGTATTCTGCTTAACTTGAGGTTGTTCTTTCGTGCGTGGTCCTAATCTAGTCATCCATTTCCTGATATTTCTACCAGATCTACGTGGCCAGAAGTTTATGAGGGAGCTCGCCAGGGATGAACTCATTGAATGTGGGATGGACGACTGGATGTAACACTACTTATTGTGTGGTTAGCAAGTATCATAAGTATCTACTCCACAATAAGTAGTGTTACTCCACAATAAGTATCTACTCCACAATAAGTATCTACTTATTGTGTGGTTAGCAAGTATCATACTCCATGATGTAACACTACTTATTGAGTAGTTGGGAACCATGATCTCCATGAAGTACGATGGTGCTTTCAAAGCTTCAATGGATCCTAGTGCTTTTTTGGTAACACGTACTCCCTCCGTTTTAAAATATAAGATGTTTTAGGTTTGTGAAGAAGATGAATCTAGATTTATTTTAGTATGTAGATTCATCCCAAAGTCAAGTGAACCTACATACTAAAACAAGTCTAGATTCATTTTCTTGACAAACCTAAAACATCTTATATTTTAAAACGGAGGGAGTATGATGGTATCGTGTGTGAGTATCAAACTGTTGGAATGTTCTACTACATAGAATTCCAGTGGGATATGAATTGAGACAACGAGTACGTGTGGTCTGTAGTAACTCTGCTTCGGAACAGGTATGAGTACTCCTCGTTTGTGCAACTGAGTTGTGTTTCAGAATGGTGCGCGGCTGAGATGGTGTATTATGTTCCAGTTCTGTTTGCACCGAACGGGTTGCTCCAAACTGAAATATTACCTCATTCTAGTTCTGACAATAATGGTTCAATTGACTGAAGTCACATCGCAATTAGTCAAATGTCCATGTGTTGGATAATTTTTTTTTTTTGAATCATGGCAGGTGAGCTGTCGTATTTCATTGCAACAGTAGGAGGGAATACAAGAAGACCTACAGGAAAAAAGAAAACTGCGACTACATCAGCCTGGGTCGAAAGGTGCCATGCAGCTGCTTCATCCTGTATCTTCACTGCTAGTGCGTGTTGTGGCATCTCCTTTGTGTTGGACAATTTTTCCCTGGAGAAACACCGAGTATAGAAGACACCCAGTGTAGTATAGATGCCCACACTTAATCGGTACAAACTATGAAACATAAGTACTCCATCTGACACTTATTATGGATCAAGCAGTATATGAATTCAACCTCACATGAGTCATTTACCACAAAATTAATGACATATTAATTCATTAAATGGCATCCGATAATACTTACACTATGGACCATTTGTTAGGTTTTATTTTCAGGAATACTCTTTGTAGCATTGCTAATCATGTCTTATAATCAACACTGATAGCTTTTTTTAGAAACACGGTACAAACGCAAACGCTCACAATGCGTACATACACTCACCCCTATGAACAGACGCACGCACACCCTACCCCTATGAGCACCTCCGAGAGACTGAGCCGGCGGGTCTTGAAATTGACGAAGTCACCACAGGCGCCTCGCTATCGACGGGAACGTCGCCTCCCACTGAAAGAATATTCCGCCATTATAAGACACCAAAACGTCAAACCTGAGATTTGAACTTTGGTGGGCTGAGGATACCACTGCCCTTCTAACCATCCAACCATGGATTGGTTCTCAACACCGATAGCTGTGTACAAGCAAGAGATTTGCTTCATTAAGAAATTAAACAGGCAAAGAAAACATAAGGGGTGTCAAAAGTACTCCCTCCGTTTTAAAATATAAGATGTTTTAGGTTTGTGAAGAAAATGGATCTAGACTTCTTTTAGTTTCTAGATTCATTCTAAACCTAAGTTAACCTATATAATAAAAGTAGCCTAGATACATTTGCTTTACAAAGTTAAAACATCTTATATTTTGAAACGGAGGGAGTACAAGTTAATGTTTCCCACCGTGATTTCATGATGACTACAATATTAAGGTGTAATAAGTGTTTGGTTCATTCTTGATCGCGTTTAATAGATGCTAATTTCTTAAATTAATTAAGTGGTTTGTAAATGGGGATGTAGCTCAAATGGTAGAGCACTAATTAACGCTTATTAGAGGAAGGGGGATCGATACCTCCCATCTCCAATTCTATTTTTGTTTATTACCGATCGCTTGTTTTTCTAGTGCAGAAAATGAGACCAGCAAGAAAGAAAGCCTACCCCGATGCTACATGGGCCTTTAATTCGTCTGTATACCAGTATATGGGACGTTAAATTGGGCTGGAAAGTCTAGAGCACGTTGGGTAGTAAAGAGGTGTGTTTTTTTTGGCGGGGAAGTGAAGTGTGAAAGACGAACGAAGCTGGCCTGCGTCATGTGTTGTTTTTTGCGTTAGGAGTGTGCAGCTTCATGAAGTTTGCAGATCAGTCCTAGATTATCGATGTGCAAGACAGAGACTTCGGGAAGGTAATTTTTCATACAACATAAATGTGACTTTTACCCCTAACCGATCTGACCACCATTGTACAAATTATATTTCATTTTTTTGCGAGAATCCACCGATCTATTAATAATCATCAATAGTTGTACAAAGAGACCCAAAAGTAATAAAAATTACAAATAGGTCATTGGACCACCTAGCGACGATTACAGACACTAGTGCGAGTCGAAGGCACGCCGCCGTCCTTGCCTCTCATCACCGAAGTCGGGCAAAGCTTGTCGTAGTAGATCTCGTTATAGAAGACAGACAGGAAGTCGTCGTGCTAAGCTATAAAGTACCAACACACCAGAGCAGCAACCATAGCTAATGATAACAACCGTAGATGGAAGAGACTGACCCGAGAACAAACTAATGAAAACAAAAGCGGAGAGGATCCCGGGACATCCAGCGTACAAACGACTCCACGCGCTCTCCGTCGGGGCTAGATGCACCATCGGAGCGAGGATAGAGCGGGAAGGACCTTATTCTGACTTCACGACGTAGTCGTCGCCTCAACACCCCGAAGAAGACATTGAAAAGCAGGCTAAAAAGTATAAAAAACCTCGCCAGCGAGAGGCCGTGGTCCGCCACATCTTCATTGTCCTAAGGCCACCAAAGGCAGAACGGACCGACGAAGTCGCCGGTGAAGGGGACGAAACCCTAGATGGGTCTGAAGCTCTTGTCGCCTCTCCTGGCAGCTACCCGTACGTACATGTACGTACCGGTTCACAAAATGTACAAACTATATTTCACGGAGCATAACATATACTGTGACGGACCTAGGATTTTAGCAATAAGTATGGCCCGATTAAAATTTTGATAGTCTTGCGTACTGGTCATGAGTCATTTTCTCCCAGCGCACATGGGTCTGGTTGATAGTATAGTATGATCCTACGGTTAGCTCAAGGGTGCAAATAAACAAATTATAAAAAATTCCTCCATCTCAAAATAGATATCGCAAGGTTGTATAAATTTTGATGAATATAGGCACAAAATAGCGTTTAGATAAATCCAAATTTTAACAAATTTATAACAACTATTTTGAAACGGAGAAAGTATACAAAAAATTAATTTTGAAATGACAGAAAAATTCTGTGTTACCTTGTTGATGCCTATGCATATTTTCCATAGTGACAAAAGGAGGCCATCTCCTCGCCAAGCTTTGAGCTCACGCTAGCATCAAACATGGCACATGGAGACCAGCTAGCTGAGGTGATATACAAGTTAAACGCAAATGGACAATAGACCAAGGAGAACATGAAACATGCATGGCACCAAAAAACCAAGTTCTTAATTCAAGCTTTTCAAACATGACACTAAGAGGTCGTTTGGTATCCATCATTTAGGACTAGAATCCTGGAATTCATTTTGCAATTCCATCCCTGTGCTGTTTGGCACGAAATTGGACCGTTGTTTCATTTGGCAAATTCATCCAAATATCCCTATGTGTAAACTCAATTCCTATATCAGACCTGTCATTTCCAAATTCCGGTGACAGCCAAACATATAGGTGTTTTTGGAATCATAATATAAATGAAATGAATCCATATATTCATTTCATTTTTACTAAATAAAATGAATACCTGGATGCCAAACGACCTCTAAGTTCTTTTACCACCCCATTTCCAAGTCCATTTAAAAAAATAAATCTAGTTCACGAAATTTCACCGGTCACCTCCAACCTTGAAAAAATGTAGCCAAAAGACTCCACACATAAACCTCTTGCCACTCACACGTGATAATGTTTATAATTCCAAAACTATATTTAGTGGACTCTTATAACATTTTTCATCGGTCAGATGGAGCTGCACAAGGAACCGCAACCCTTAGCACGGACCCAACCCTCGTGTCGCTCCTAAGGGGCGACTCGAGGGAACCCTAACAACCGCCGTCGTCGGTCCTCCACCGTCGATCTTGTCCGCCGCCGCCACCAGCCTCACCACGATGGCGGCAGACGCCCCCACCTCCAAAGGGGCCGGGGGAGCTCGCCATGGAGGCTTTGTCGCAAATTGCGGAGATCGAGGGAAGTTGCTTTATGTTGGCTCGGAGGTTGCGGTGGTGCGGGCGGGTGCGCATTGGGCACCGACAGGGCTCCGGCGGGGCGTTGGATCTTCTACGCTGTTGTGCGGCGACAGATGGCCACCTCGCCCGCATGCGCGGGCTAGTTGGGCTCGTGCGGGCCTGCCTGTGCGTCCTTCTCGCCGGCTTGGCCCAGCTCTTGCCGATGTGCTGGTCGCCGTGGTGGTGGCCGGATTTGCTGCTCCGGTGGCGGCAGTGACCTTGTTTTGCTATGTCATGAACATCTTGGTCTCCGATCTGGCGAGCTACGGTGCCACATCGGTGGTGGGTAGCATTCTTCTCCTTCGACGACGAGTTGCCTCCTGTGGTGGTAGTTTTAGCCGGCTGCTGGTCTCCGTCTCGCCAGGGGGCAGTCAATGGCCCAGGTGAAAACCTTGCTCGGTGCTCCGATGCAGACCACGGTGACGCCTGCGGGCGCCATTCCCTTCTTGGAGGCGTGTTCTTAGGCCTGACCGACCCTCCCGCTCGATACCAGGGGAAACCCTAGGTCTGCTCTGTCGGACCGGGCAACGACGGCGCATCTATGTCATTTTTCTTCTTGAAGGCATTGTCTAGGCTGCGGGGGGTGTCCCCAATGTGGCATTCAGAGATGATTGCCTTGCCTGAGTTGGATACTACTCAAGGTGTGAGTCTCAGGGGCACAATGTACATCATGGTCAACATTCTCCAGTCGACTCCTTCCCCAAGTTCAGTCTCGCTTCATCTTCTAGGCGCTTCAATGGTGCGTTGGTCTAGGCAACTTCGGTGTGTGGGGTCGTGCCTTGGTGGTGTTTGGCGTTGGTTGTGATGTGGTTTGGGGTAAGGCTTAGTTTGGGGGCTCTGTGCGCCGCCTCCTCGCCATTCTTGGCTAGGGTTAGGCAAGGCGGGTTAGTCATCATTGTTGTAGGAATGTATTGTAAGCTGAAAGACGAGTGTTGTGTTGTAACCATTATGTATGGCATACATGTTCTTGTCAACTTAATACAAAGACGTGCACGGTTCGTTGCGTGTTCTCAAAAAAAATAACAGTATGACATACGGCCATAAAGGTTATTTTATCAACAAAGATGCATATCATTTTGAGATCCAACCATATAGGTTTGGTAGCTAGTGGGGGCGATTTTACCTCGGCCCTCTGCAATGTAATCTTAGGTTTGACATATTGTTTCTCATCAAATCAGATTATCTTCTCAGTATTAATTAGGCAATGAAACTAGCAACATGGGGCTCTACTGACGAGTTTATTTGTGACTGAAACTTGTGTTACCATGTGTCTATGTGGCTGTGTGAGTAGGGTGTAATGCATACTACTTTCGTCGATTCATTAGAAGTGACAATATACTTAGGGATGTAAATGGCGTCCGCAATTTCCGTTTATTCATCTGGTTAGTTTTATTTTTAGGAAAAGAAAATTTTATTGAATTATAGAGTACTAATAAACGTTATTACGCGAGATTAAGTGGTACGCCGCTTACATCCCTACATAGACTAAAGGGAGTAGTGTGCTTTTTGTGTAATGTAGTGTGCCTGTTTGTGCCTACGTTTGAAAGAAGCTCTTAGGGGTTCTCAAATGAAAAACAAAGTAGAGGTTTTTTAGTCGGGTTAAGATATTCGACCGGCCCATGAGTTGACTCGGGCCAAAGTATCAAAATCATGTGCTGGCTATTCCCAATGGGAGGTGCTAATCGCCGCTTGAAGCGGCACTCCCTCCACGCGCCGCACACACGCGTCAATCGTGGGTCGCGTCCCACCACGTGCCTCTGTCATTGTCTTCCTCACGCCGGAATGTCGGAACCCTAAGAATCTGCTCCCCCTCTCCCCTAAGTTCTCTTCCTCGCCTCCACCGGCGATGACGCGGCGAGCCATGTTGCCCCATCTCCGGCGAGGTCCCGGCCGGCCGGCCATTCATCTAACCCCCTCGACCTGCACCCCCAACCCTAACTCCGGTAGCTGGCGGCATCCCCACACCCTAACCCTAAGTCCGGCAAGACACCCACCCCTACCCCCAACTTAAGGTTCTTCCTCACCTTCACCGGCGATGTCGCGGCCAGCCGCGTCGTCCCCGTCTCTGGCGAGGTCCTGGCCTCACCTCCGCCGGGGCGCCACGGCTAGCCGCGTCGTCCCCGTTGTCGGTGAGTTCGGTCGCGTCCCAATCTTCTCCGATGTGGCCGTCTTCCCCTTCTCTGGTAGCTGTCGTCACCATTATCGGGCCTGGCCCAGAACGTCTCGTGTGGGAAGGAGGATTGCGCGGCGCTAGTCCCCAGCGCCGCGTTAGGCGACAATTAGCATTTGGCGGTTCCCAACCCGCACGCTTCACGAACTAGCCGTGGATCAGTGAGCCTTGGCCCAGTTCATTAGCCCATGCCTGCATGGCTGGGCCTGCTTTCATTTTCCAGAAAATGCTCTGCTCAACCTTTCGTTGCTTTTTTTTTTGTCTTGAAGCGATCGAGCAGGACAGCACAACTGGATCTCGATCTGATCAGATCAGACCCGAGCAATGAGAGAAGCGCAACTGGACGAGAGATGAGATGAGACGACATGCTCCGCACGTGATCACGCCCAGAGACCAATGTAGTGTAGAGAGCACTGGTCGGTGTCCACGCACCCGTACGTGCTGCGGCTGTCCTAGATCTTGTAATCTTTTGCCCTGGCCAGTGATAAGCTACACTACCGGACACGCCTGCCGTGTCGTCTCCACTTAGCAGCGTGTTTACTTAACCCTTGAACGGCGCAGGCGCTGCAGATCTTGCCCGAGCTCAAGGGAACATCGGCCCAGATAAAATTGCTATCAGATCCAGTGGACGGCCCGGCCAGCGCACCCTCGGGCCCGCAACGCACGCCTTCCCCGCTCTCACTGACCGGTGGACGGGCGCGCTTTACTTAGCCACGACGCGCCGGGGCTCGGGCTAAGCAAAGGCGTCGATGGTGCTTTCTTCCTCCTCCTCCTCCCCTCGCGGAGCCGGCCCCATGTGCGGTGCCGGCATGCCGAGACGAACGTGCTCCGTGCTGGGACGGCTGCTCTGGTTGGCCGCGACGCCCGCCACGCGTCCTCTAAACTTCATCTATAAATAAGCCGGATCGACCCACTCTCTAGCTCACCACTGCGACTAGTACTACCTTCAGATCCCAAACATTTTTTTTTGCTCCTCTCGAAACCTCAGAAACCACCTGCAGATCATCACCCGAGCTGTATCGATCAAGAAACACAAGTAGACTAGTAGCTGAGGCACGACTGATCGATGGGGAACTCGTACGGCAACGGCGGCTCGTCCGCGACGTCGGCGTCGGGGCAGCACCTGCAGGCGCCGGAGCTGCCGCTGCACCTCTGCTTCTTCCTGCTGGTGCTCTCCGTCTTCCTCGGCTTCTCCTGGTACATGAGCTACGAGTCGGTGGCGGAGACCTTCGCCGACCAGGGGCGCATCCTGCTCATGGTCTCCCCACTCGCGCTGCTGCTCGCCGTGCGCCTGCTCTCGGGCGCCGATAATAATGGCGACGGCGGGCACGGCCAAGGGCATGGGCGGCGCGTCGACCAGCTGATGTCCATGTCGATGCCAGAGAGGGACTCCATCCACCGCGCCGGGGGGTCGCCGTGGGGCGTCGGCCTCCTGCTCCTGCTCCTCCTCGTCATGGTCTCCTACCAGTCCAACTTCCGCGACAGGTGGTTCGCGATCTAGTCAGAGCATCTCCACTCCTTGTCCGAACCATGCCGAAATCCAGACCAAACTTTGACCGGACGGTGCAAGTTTTCGGTCTGGGTACGCCCAGTTTCCCACTCGTGTATCCAAGCCGAGTTCCCGGGTTGTCCGTTTCCGCTAGAATTCGGCTCAAATTCGGCTAAAGTTTGTTCAAATTTCGGCATAGTTCGTTATATGATGAATACAGAACCCTTTAAGATCAAAGTTCGGCGAAATTTTAAACAGAGTTCGGCGTAATATAAACATAGTTCGGCCTACAATAAAATTACAACATATTTCAGCCAAGTTCGGCCAGTTCATGCTCAAACATCTACGTCGTGTTGCTCCTGCGTATTCATAGGTGCTCGACAAGATCATCCTGCAGCTGTTAATGCATGGCCGGATCTCGGATCTTCTGACGCATTGCGATGAATGCAGACCATGTTGGAGGCACCTGATGATCAGGCTCGGCAAGAGGACCCTGTAGATGGTATGGCTCGTCCTTCTCGAGCAAACTTATTGGATCCTTCCTCTCATCCTCAATGATCATGTTGTGCAAGGTCACACAACAGTTCATCACTCCCACATCTGATCTTTCGAACAGGTCATAGCAGGAAACCGGACAACTGCAAACATCTGCTGGAGCACACCAAATGTCCGCTCCACGTCCTTCCTGCAAGCTTCCTGTTCCTTGGCAAAGTGAGAATGCTTGGAGAGCATTGGGCCTGAAATAGTCTTTACAAATGTTGGTCATCTTGGATAGATGCCATCTGCTAGATAGTATTCCTTGTTGTAGTGATGCCCGTTGATCTCAAATTCCACAGGGGGAACATGATCCTCAACAAGCTTGAAAAAGACAGTTGAGGAGTTGAGGACGTTGATGTCGTTGTTCGATCCTGCCATGCCAAAGGAGTGCCAAATCCAAAGATCATGTGTAGCAACTGCCTCAAGTATCACAGTGCATCCTCCTTTGTGGCCTTTGTACATTCCTTGCCATTCAAATGGACAGTTCTTCCACTCCCAATGCATGCAATCTATGCTTCCAAGCATACCAGGAAATCCTCTACTTTCATTGACTGCGAGGATCCGAGCAGTGTCTTCAACAGTGGGTGATCTCAAGTACTGTTCCCCGAACACTGCAATCACTACCCTGCAGAACCTGTACAAGCAATCAAGGGCGATAGACTCGGCGATGCGGAGATAGTCATCGGCAGCATCAGCCGGCGCTCCATATGCAAGCAACCTCATCGCCACGGTGCACTTCTGAAGCGATGAAAATCCAACCAAGCCGATGCAGTCCTTCTTGCAAAGGAAATATGGGTCGAACTCCCGGATGGCATGCACGATCTTGAGGAAGAGCTTTCGGCTCATCCTGAAACGGTGACGAAACACGTCCTCTCCATGGAGTGGCTGGTCGGCGAAGTAGTCGGCGTACAACATGCAATAACCCTCTATCCTCTGTCTCGCCTTGCACTTCATGCGACCTGGCGCCGAACCACCGCGCTTCGGCTTCGCCATCTGCATGTACAGCTGGGCGAGCGATGCGAGAATCTGCAAGTGCTCTTCACTTTCGACGAGCAACTCCTCGTCGTCGGAATCCATGGCGAATATCTCGCCCTCGTCAGAGTCAGTGGACAGTACCTCGTCGCCGTCGGAGTCCATGGCCGAATCCAGCAAATGTCGAACACCTAGCGGGCGTGGTGGTGGGCACACGGAGCCGAAGCACAGCTACGGCGAGGATAGATCGGCGAAAGCGGCGGCGAAAAAGGCGTGGAGCTAGACGACAACGACGGCGAGCGTAGCTAGAGGCGTGGGCATGTCTCGGCGCGAGGAGCTCCGCCGGCGAAGTCATGACGACAGAACTCTTCGCGACAGTCTGGACGAGTGGAGTGGGTGGGAATGGGACTGTCTCGCCGACATAGCTGGCCCACACCCTTTTTTACAGCGTCCGACATCTCCAGGGCATACCCGGGAACCTGGGTTCGGCCTGGGTAGACCGGACCAAAACACGTTCAAATCCGGACGAAAACAGGTCCCTGGATACGCGACTGGACCAATTTTCGACGTACGGACCAAAATTCGGCGTACGGATCGGCCTCCTGGGTAGGCGAGTGGAGATGCTCTAAGTGACACAAAAGATTTGAAAAGAAAATTGATTAATTATTGCATCTCGACCGTGTGTGTCAAAAGGGTGTGTGCGCATATAACAGAATGGGATGTGTGATATGTAATTAAGCTCCGTTGCATGGCCAACAAATTAGTACTAGCAAGACCATCACTACCATTCAGAAATATAGGTAGATTACTACTTTCAGAAAATATGCTCAGACCAGCCAACTAGAATCAGGCTGAAACTACGACTACCCCAGGCTGGAGCTGTTTTCACTCATTTTGCTTAGGATTGAGACAATCCGTATATTTCCATCCAAATAACTACTCTTGCAGTTTTCACGTGTTCTGCAATCCCCAAATAGGACCTATAAAATGGTAATGGACAGAAAATAAAGATCGTCTATTCTAGCATAAGACTCAGTTCGTGCTAGAGTTACATAACGAGCATGCACTGAGATGCTAGCAGTACTAATCGAGGGCGGACTCAATTGTAAGTACAGGCCAACATGCGAGTGAAGGAATCACACGGAGGTAGCTGATGAAGGGCTTATGTGGACGAGGGTTTGGGCTGCGAAAAAACTACAGAGGTAGACATGGGCTGCGAAAAAAATTATTGTTCTTGCCTGACCGGCTTTCAACCGCAAACTGCACAGTGCATAGCACTCCCTTTCCCCAAAATCCAAACCAAATCTCCTCGGGTTGCTGCTCCACGCCTGAGCTGCCCGCAGATCCTTCATGGTGCCATCAGACATTCATTGGGCAATACATGATCCCCACCAGGCTAATCATAGGTAGCAGCTATATTTTCCTGTACCTGTAAAATTATCACACATAAAGATTATATATCATTAACGCAAATAAAATAGCAGTAATTGAACGACATGGATCATCAAGCTTGTCGGATGATTATCCATCATTTATTCATTCAGATTACTGACCACATCTATAATTTCTTCATCAGACCACAAACACTTCAACAAAATTCTATAGAATCTTAAATTAGGACTTCACAAAGGCCCAAAGTTCAGGAAGTGGCAACCAAAGACCATAGTCATGTAAACACCACACACGATCTATACTGTAATTTAGTAGCAGCTACCCACATGTACAAGTATAGATTGGATGCAATATAGGCCTCCATGAATATGGTGTTGCCCCGAAATCTTTGATATGGTGTAGACTGAAATCTTACCGTCTAGACAAGTGTGAACCTGAGGCAGCAGCGATATCAGTTATTCATCACAGAGATCAGGGACTGAGACAGTAAGATGATCCATCCAAGGTGTGCTGAACCACCTTGGAGATGGCACTGTACAACAGTATTCATTTGCACCACCGACTTTGAAAAATAAATAGACACCCTGCGTTGAAGCAATGGATCTCGGAAACCGCAATGGAACTCAGAAAACGCTGTATGATAGGCGCATCGATGACTTAGGGCAATATACAAACCAGCTGGAACAAAAAGTAGTTTCTTAATTAAATTCTTGAAAAGGATATAGCAATGTACATGAACTGAACATCAGTGGTAACTATGTAACATCCTGTTACAACATAATTGGTCCACCTGTGCACAACTATACTATCCAAAAGCACATCAATGACATAGGGCAATATATAAACCAGCTGGAACAAAAAGTAGTTTCTTAATTAAATTCTTGAAAAGGATATAGCAATGTACATGAACTGAACATCAGTGGTAACTATGTAACATCCTGTTACAACATAATTGGTCCCAAACTTTCACCTGTGCACAACTATACTATCCAAAATACCCTACTAAAAATAAAATATTTGAATCATGAAATCACTTCAGTTTACAGTTTTAACCTTTTTATGCAGAGGAAACCAAAACTAAAGGAAATGGCAAGCAACAAATATCAACACCATAACAGATACTGCCTTATTAACATAATCAGGGAGAACACAACAACTAACTTCAGTAATGGATTGCAACCATCACATAGATCCATTATATGTAAAACAAATCGGGAGAGGTACATCACATATATCCATGATATGTAAATGGGGAAAAGTAAATTACCTTGTCTGAGGCTAATTGTCAGGCTGCTAGCTTCAGCTGCCATACATACCACAGCTAAACAAACCAGCATGAATTCTACCTGTGTAGCTCTCAGCCTCTCACAGGTACCTGGGTACAACAAACCAGAATAATTTGCATCAATCAACACGAGCCAATTAAAACAACCAGAGCAGACCAAGAATAAAAGGCAAACGAGAGGTATCCTAAAGATTATGCCATACACAAAACTACCTCATTTTGGTGCCTGCCTCGAAGCTCGCTCATAGGAAAATCAACGGCCTAACCAAAGATTGTTCATTAGCGAGTTACACACTTGACACACATCTTCTGCATGCCAGTCAATCTTTATTTGGAGCACCCCATTTTTCCATAACCTGAAAGCAATGCATGTAGGAAGGAGACCGGTTTGATGAGGGAAGCTTGTATAGCTACATCTTCATAACTTTGACCTGGAGGATATACATGTGGCTGCCTCAGTGGTTGAGTTTGAGGAGGTGTAAACAGTGGAACTGTATTCTCCTCTCGAGGTGGAAAATCGACACCAGCTGCCTGCAGAAACAAAAAAGATATAAGTTTATAATAAGAATATGAAATGGAGAAGACTGAAGTTGACAGGGAAAAGGCAGTTAAGTAGAAAACTAATTCAAAGATTGCACAAGATAAATAATAATAAAGGGACATATGCGGAAGGTACCCTGAGTTCTTGGTATGCGGTGTGATACTGGGGATATCTCCCAGATGGACCTCCAAAAACCACTTGCGACGTGTCATTCAAACTCAATATTTTCTCGCGGACATTTAAGTCTCGCTGCACATGAATCTAGGAAACTGTCACATATATGGTCCATTCTCCCTAAGATCATAGTTATTACTTAAGCACACTAAAGAACCTTTTGATTCACAAGTATTTTAGAATAAAAAGATGAATTCCATCAGGAATCGAGGAAAACAAATCCTGCGAATCAAAATGTCCCCAAGACAAATTCAAGCAAAGTGCCTTCTACTTGTTAAGAAAATATCAGAAGCCTCTTATTAAATTATGTGTGACACCATCAAGCATTAGGAATTAAACAACCACCATTTATCTAATAAGATGAAAAAGTCACAAAGGTTTGAAGTAACCAAAAAGAAATCAGGTATGTAGATTTAATAGACCAACCATTGGAGATGGAAGTTTGGAACCTTTAGGGTACCCTCTATTTTACTCTAGCTCAAACAAATGAACTAGTTTTCTCAGGAAGTGATGATTTGTGAAAATCTAGTTCATTTTTTTGTACTAAAGGTTACCCATTTCCGTCCTTACCAGCCATATAGTGGGAGAGAGAATTGACAACAGAATCAGATTTACACTTTTAAAACAGTTCTGGAGTAAGGTAAATAGTAATCAAACTTGTATGGATTACATGATATAGATTAAATTTTCTAATTATTGGCTAGGTAAGGGGCCTGGATAAGATGGCAAAGTCGATACAAAGACAACTACCTTCAAATTATAACCGTGGTCAAGAATGATACAACAGAAGGGTGTGTATGTTGGTTCCATGATTTCAGGCTTTTTTGGTAGCAAATGATGTCCCCACTTCTTTAAATAAGTGCAGACAAATATTGTGTAAATTTATTCATGCAGAGCTATGTATTAGTACATATAATGTTATGGGTAACACAAGATTGCCATAGGTTCTCCCACAGCCTTGGGGCTTATATTTGCTAACCTATGGATGCAGAGAGGGTACTGCAGGGTATATCAATCTCTGCAGCAAGTTCAGTTTCAAATTTATTCACAACTACGGACTTGTAATTGTTAGCTTCTTTCCTTTTTTTTGTCTCAGATACACATCTAAATGTGCGTCATTTGTATTGGATGGAGAGCACCGGGATGGCGCGAAGTTCAGAGCCACCTCAAGCGAAAAAAAACAAAGAAAGTAGAAGTAAAAAGAAAGAGCAAACTACAAAGAAAGGAAAAAAACACCAAACTGTACAGCTATTTCTTTTAACCGTCAAGCTAATATTTCTATGACACAGATTTTTCCTATAACAAAGTGTTGTAACAGAGAAAGCGGTCATTTTAGAACAAAAAAAAAATTCAACAGTCAGGAGTCAATCAAAGCAGCAAATGAGCATAGCCTCGAACCGATACACAATAGAACGTTTGGTCTGATTATTTATACATAATAGTGGTTCACATAACAAATATACTCCCTCCGTTCCAAACTAACTAACGCACATTTGTCTAGATACATACTACTTACATTTAGAAATAAGTGTCGCATATTTATCTAGATATGCATGTTCTACACACTAAAACGGTCTAGATACACATGTATCTAGACAAATCTGCAACACTTGTTTCCAAACATATGTATCTACATAGTACTAAAATACCTAGAAAAAGTTGCTCGAGTTAATTTGAAACGGAGGGAGTAACACTTAAAGAGTTATACTCGATCTCAAGATGCCTGCCAAACGTTCATAGCAATCTCAAGCTCGACCTCCACTAAACATTACCTAAGCACTTATAAGCTCAATAGAGGATTTGGTTGTAACCAAGCGGGACCAAGCAACAGTAATCTTTACTTTAGAGTCCTTCCCATTAGAGGGCTTGCTGCTGTGAAGGACACATGCAGCCTTGCTTATTTGGCATTCTTTGGCTTTGAAGACCACGCGACCACTTGAAAGGATAGCACCAGACCGTGAATAGGTATGAATGAAAACTTTGAGCATTCCTTGTACAGAAACAACACACCTTGACAGATCGAGGTAACCATCTGACTCCATACTCATTCTTCCCTCAGAAGCCATTCGCCTTCTTCCTTGCTTCGAATCAAACAGCACAACTTTCCTAACAGGATCCTCCCAAGGTAATGTACAACAAACAACTTGTCCGCCATACTTAAAAGGCGACCCTTCAATAGCACGAACACCAACCACAGTGGCCTGGCATGACCGTTCGAGTTGTTCCAAGCATAACTCCATCTTGCACAAGTGGTTGGAGAGGTAGAAATAAAAACGCTCAACATTGCCATGATTCTTATATCGGAAAACTTGACTGATCAATGCCGTCCCTTTACTATCAGGCTGTCCCTTCACTTTCAGTTGGATTTCTATTTGGACAGGTTCCTCAGACATAATTGCACGACAAGGGCCAGTCAAGTGCAAATAAGGATTCTGCAAACATCATCATTAATCCTGAACTAATCAACAAGCAGGCATTAAAATCAGTAAAACAAAGACAATGAATACCATACGTACATTTTTAGTGAGGGTTTGGCACCAACGGCTTGTACGATAGAACAGAACGTTGCGTTTGTTATCCACATAGTCCCGCGCCGCAACCACACCATACACATCCAGTGGCCACTTCAGGTGTTTTATTTTAGAAATTTTGATGGAATAGATCTGTAGACTTCTGGCACGAACAGCCCCTAACGGGACAAAACCCGGTGTGTAGTGTGTAAAGAGCATTGGACTGAATGTCGCTGCACCCATGTAACACCCAATTAGTAAAGTGTGTATGAAAAATACTCTAATAGGAATGGACCAACTAAAGAGAGCGTGGAATTTACTCAATTGTTCTGTTACAAAACATAATTAATTTGGTTAC
Source organism: Avena sativa (assembly GCA_916181665.1). Classification (NCBI taxonomy): domain Eukaryota; kingdom Viridiplantae; phylum Streptophyta; class Magnoliopsida; order Poales; family Poaceae; genus Avena; species Avena sativa. Next base: position 383,526,135 of record OV702297.1, on the reverse strand, counting down.
AAACTGCCTGTAACACTGTTACAGTGGGCTCATCCACACATTGTACCCAATTTTCATCTTACTGATTGTTTTGTGGGCTATATGAAATTATATCTATGAAAATCAGACTTAATCTTGTCATTTCAAAATTAGTTGACTGTTCGCTGTTGCCTTAGCAATATATACTTAGTTCATTATATATTGATATCATTCTTATCTGCTAATTTCAGCTTTAAAAGAAATAACATGAATTTACTGCTGAACACTGGTCGAAGCCTGTGACCTGCTTTAGTTCTTTCATGTTTTCTCTCTGACAGTTGTATGGAAAGCACTTGTTAGTTCAGCTCTTTGTTTTGTGCACCCATCTTGGCAATAAAATACAGCAGGAGCTACCCCTACTGTTCATATTATTCAATTGACCAGCATATATCATCATGTTGATTTTACCAAAGCCTCTACCCGAGGGTAAAAAATCTTCAATCTGTGTTATTATTTGAGTACTAATTCTTTTTTGAACTATTAGTAATAAACTGAACATGACTTAATTCTTTGAATTTGCTGGAACTACCAAGTTTGATTTCTTCCACTATCTACCTCCGGAGCATTTGTTGGCGTCTCCATGGCATGATGTGGATGAAGTTAAAATAAGCTGCTGCTTCTGGTGCAATTCTAGCTAAGCATTGATCCGGCAAGCCTGAGCAGATTTGTCTGTTTGCCAACTGTTCTTTGATACGTTTTAATGTTGTTTCAAATTACTGAATCAGACTTTCTCAGGAATCCACCCAAGCTTCCTAATACCCATACAAACAACATCAGGTGAGGGTATTGAGATGAGAAGGGATTAGCTAGTTCCACTAGGGGATTGGGTGGATCGCTGGATTGGTTCCACTAGTGCGGTAACAAGGCCTAACGGAAGATTGCTGCAGACAGTCGTGTAGTAACAAGAAAATTTAGAAGAAGAAAAAAAATGCGAAAATTAGATACGCATACTCACTCAAAACTTCGAAATATCCCTTGCCAAATCTGTTTTCCCAGTATTTACGGTGTTGAGCGAAATCCTTCTCCTCACTCTCCATGGAGTCCCCTTCGTCATCCTTCTCTTCATCTTCTTCCTCCTCCTCCTCCTCTTCCTCCTCCTCCTCCTCCTCCTCCTCCTCTGACTCCTCTTCTGATCCCACCGCTCCAAGCATCTCTTCTTGGCGCTGCGAGTCGGAGTGGTGCGAGGACCGTCTCCTCCGGCTATAGAAGATCGGCCTTGGTAAAGGCTGCATCACGGACGAGATTTTGCTCGCCGCTTCTTCTCCCTGGTTTTGGCCGTCGCCGCCGCCGCCACGGGACATTGCTCCTTTTTTTTCACAAGAACCAGCTAGGGTTAATACGGATAGAGATTATAGAGGGTGGGGGTGGGTGCTTATATTCCGTCTCAGGCTAGGCCCGTGCCGTATCGCCGCGCCCGTCAGCGTTTTTTTTTTTCAAGCGCGTCCGTCTTGCGAGCCCAAGTATGGTCTTCGTGACGAACTTGGTTGGTAAGATTTTGAGTAAAATACACCGTTAGTTGTTAAACTTGACCCGTATAAATTAATTCGGTCACCATACATAGCTATATATCTGTTACGGTCATTGTATACATACACGTATCAAAGCATGGTCACTGTGAAGTGTATCATTCAGGTATTTGGTGACGTGGCGTACTAGTCACTGAACTTGAGTCATGGCGGGGGGCTTGAAAGCCGAGGCGAACGCTTCCTCCCGTGCCGTCCCCGCTCGGGCGGCACCGGAAGCCAACCCTAGCCGCCGCCGGGGGTCGCCCCGCCCTCCCCTCTCTCCCCCGCCTCCGTCAGAGGACGCGGCCGGGCAAAGCTCGCGCCGCCGACGATGGAGGCGAGGCCTCTCTCTCCCGTGAGGCCTCGTCGGGAGGGGCGGCGGAGGGGCGGCGCGGAGCTCCTCGATGGCGTGGCGACGGGTGGCGGCGCAGGGAGGGCGCGTCGTATTGGTGCGGAGGGCACGTGGTGGCGGCTGCAGCAGGTGGGAGGACCGCGGTCGCGCGTGGAGACAGGGCCTGATCTGGGCCTGTGCGGGCCGCGGCTTCGGGGGCGATGGCGGCGCGGGGAGCTTCTGCACCGGCGTGCTGCGTGGATGCTGCTGCGGAGATGGTTGGCCGGCATGGGGGGCCTCCTCCCCCGATCCCATGTTGGCTGGCGGCGTGACCGGTGGTGGCCAGCACCCTTGGCGGTGCCGGTGGCCAACCAGGCTGCGGCGGCGGCGGCTGGGTTCTCACCGTCCAGCCCTCGTTTTTCAGTGGTGGTGAGACGGCGATCAACCCCCCTGCTCCATCGACGACATTTTTGGCTCTCCTCTTGCGGGTGGTGTGTCCAAGGCGGCTCCTTGTTGCGTGTCCGGTGATGTTGGGGTTGGCGGCAGGGCCGGGGAGAAATCCCTGCGTGATGCTGGCGGCGGCGACGCCCGTGGGCGACGCCCGTGGGCGCCGTTACCTTCTTGGAGGCGTCGTCATGGCGCTGCCAGTGCTTCCCCGCCTCGAACACCGGGGGAAACCCTAGACCCGACTTAAGGATCGGGCGGCGGCGGCACAGCTGTGTCGTTCCCTCCTTGGGGTGTCGCCTTGGTGGTTCTTGGAGTCCTCGGCGCGCTAGTTGGAGTTTGGTCTTGGCTCCTGCCTAGAGCTTAGGCTTCCGGGGCGCTATGTACATCGTCGATGGCCCTTCCTCGTCGACGCCTCCTCCAGTCGGGCTCGGTCCCGCCGTTCGCTCGCCAACCTTAGGCGCTATGGGCGAACGGTGCGTTGGCCTTTGCCTTCCTTGAGTTGGATCGGTCTTGTGTAGTTCCTTTCTTCGGTTGTGACGCGGCCTAGAAGCTCGGTGTCCCATCCCCTCGCCATGTTTGGTTGGAGATGGTTCAAGGAGGGTCTTTGTCGTGTGGTTGGTGTGGTTGTGTTGTAGCCGTGTGGCGTTGTGTTTGTATCGTGTAGCCTTTTGGCGTTGTATCGGCCGTCTTGGCCTCTTCTTCTATGAATCCGATACACCTCCCAGGGTGTATCCTTGAAAAAAGAAAGCCGAGGCGAAGAGTAGTAGGGGGTGTTTTACAAAACGAGGGTGGTTACTAGAGCTCGTCTTTCTTCCCGCGAAATCAGACACAATTCCCCTCCTCTCTCCACAGCACTAACCCTAGCTGTCGTCGACCAAGGTGCGGAGGGTCCTTGTCGCCAGATCTTTGTCGCGGCGGCCCTGATGTCGTCTACGAGATCGTCACGCCGCAGGGGCCCGTACATTCCCATCTTCCAGTGCCCTTACTGTCGTCTTCCCGTGAAGCGGCTCACCTCTGGCACGCTGAAGCACGCGGGATGGGTGTAATACAAGTGTGTGTCGCCCGCGGTAGGGATTTTGTGTGAAATTCGTAGTTTTTTTAATTAAGCAATGTGTGGTCTAATTCTGTGCTCTGTCATTTGTGTTATTATCTGAATTTTCTAAATTTTCAGCGTGGCTGTGTGTTTTGGCACTGGGAGCGTGAGTATATTGAATATTTGGTCGTGCATAACTACCTGGTGGGTGATGTTGTTGTGGATGCGATGGGATGGGCGGAAGATAGGAGGGAGGAGTTGATTTTGAGGCAAGATGAAGCTGCAGCTACTTCACCTAGGCAAGAGGATTTAGTGCCGAAGATGCTTAGCTCACTGGTTAATATGGGGAAGGAAGCAATGATCCTTCCGAGGACAGCTATTGTTTTTCTAGGTGTAATTTTTCTAGTGCTCATATTGAAGAAATGATCTTTTGTATGTTGAAAGTGTTGGTGTTGTGTAGGTGTAGGGGTTGTGCTTCCTGGCTAGATATGTAGAAGCAAAGTATCTGGAACTTGCAATGGTACTTTTGTAATGTTGTTATGTATCCTTCAATGAGTTAATGTGTTTCTGTTTCAACAAAGAAGTGTTGGTTTGTTTGAATGCTTTAATATTCAGAAATGAGAACTTGAGATACAAATCACCTAATGATCTTTTCATGTCCAAGCATAAATAAGAAGATAAAATGCATAGGCACACATCATAAAACCATCAGAAGCATAGATCTTAACTTAAGAAGAACTAAAATAGCTGGTTTCAACATAAAGAAAGAGTACTCGGGTAGCAAAGCACATAGATCCAGTTTTAAAGAAACAAAAGTGGTATCCAGTTTTGAACTAAGATAATTGTTCACTTCAAATTGGCAAACATGTTAACCTTCTGCACCTGAACTTGGACAATTTCTTCTGAGGACTGCAGGGGAGCCAACACTTCTATCCTTCTCAGTTCATCTGCATATTTAGCTCTTTTGGCAACTGCTTGTTGTGCTGCAAGTTGCTTCTCTGCCTTCCTCTTCTCCTCAGCTTGTTTCTTCTTCTCTAAAGCTTCTGCCTTCTTCTTCTTCTTTGCAACCTCTTTCTTTGTTTCTGCAATGATCTTCCTTGTCTCAATCCTTGCCTTTTTGTTCAATTCTGCATCATACCTTCTTTTATCTCTTCTTTCAACTGCTTCTCTTGATCTCTCTTGTGCATGCTCCTCCTTCCTCTTTTGTTGCTCAAGCTTCTTCTGTGCAGCCATCTCAGCTTTCTTCAAGTCAGCAGCATATTTGGCTTCCAAAATAGCTAGCTTGGTATCTTCAATTGCCTTGTTCTTCTCCCTCTGCATTGCTAACACCCTCTGAGCCAATTCACCTTGCCTCAATGTGTTAGGTGTTGGATCTGGTTGGCTCATCCTACTTTGTGCATCAGTGATGAAAGTATATTGTGGGATGGGCCTTGATTCAATGACTCTGGGCATTGGTCTCTGTAATTTAGGTACAATTTAGCTTGTGTACATAGAACTGCACAGATGTGTGAACAACATGAACAAGTTTAAATTTTACCTGCTCAGACATCATTTGAACAGCATGGTGTTCCTGATACGTCGAAAGCGTATCTATAATTTTTGATGTTCCGTGCTTATTTAGTATCTACTTTTCTTTGCTTTGTCTACACTTTGAGGTGTTTTTATATGTTTTCTCGTACTAACTTATTAATAAGATGCCATAGTGTCAGTTGCCTGTTATCTTCTGTTTTTTGTTCAGAAAAGGCAGAAAATCAATATTCTCGGAATTGGACGGGACAAAAGCCAAAGTCAATATTTTATCGTGGGGAACACGAAGCCAGAGTACGAGACAGAGAAGAGACACCAGGGGCCACACCCCCTGGTCGTGTGGCCTGGGTGGGCCCGTGCCTGGGAGGGTGCGGCCGCCCTAGGTGCCCTCATGCCTCGTCTCTTCGCCTATAAAGACCCCCCGATACCAAAACCCTAAGTACCCGATCAATCTTCCACGAAACAGTCTGTAGCCGCCGCCACCATCGTCCCTAGATTGGGGGGATCTGAAGTTCTTCCCGGCACCCTGCCAGAGGGGAGATCATCCCGGAGGCCTTCTTCTTCATCATGCCAGCCTCTGGTATGAAGCGTGAGTAGTTCCACCTTGGACTACAGGTCCATGTAGTAGCTAGATGGATGTATCTCCTCCTTTGTGCTACCATGTTTAGATCTTGTGAGCTCCGTTCATCATCAAAATCATCTCTTTGTAATCATGCATGTTGTGTTTGTGGGGATCCGATGGACATTGAGATTACTATGTCAGATTGATTAATGGTTTTGTCTTATTGATTCTATCATGTCTGTGTTGTCTGTGATCTTGCATGCTCTCTGTTTCTAGTAGCTATCTTGGCCAAGTAGATGCTAGTGACTCGAAGAGGGAGTATTTATGCTCGATAGTGGGTTCATGCCTCTATTTAATCTAAGGGAAGTGACGGAAATCTCTAAGGTTGTATATGTGTTGTTGCTACTAGGGCGAAAACAACGGTCTCTTGTTCATGGAACAAGTGGATTGTTTACCTTACACACTCTGCTTAAAAAGGTCATTCGTTGCTTGCAACTTAATATTGTAGGGGGTTCGGATGATAACCTGAAGGTGGATTACTAGTCATAGATGTAGTTGGATGGCGGTCTATGTATGTTGTTGTATTGCCCAATCGAATCTCATAGGATCATGAATGTCTGGTATTGCATTGTTATGCATTGCCCAGTCCTATCAATTGCCTTGATGTAATTTGTTTACCAAGCATGCCATGTTTGTTTATCTTAAGGAGAACACCTCTAGTGAACTATGGACCCCGGTCCAATCTTTACCATTGATACATCTTCCACTGTTACTGTTTACTTTCTGCAAACCACTATTACCTTCCACACCATACAGTTAATCCTTTGTTTTCAGCAAACCGGTGAGATTGACAACCTCACTATTCGTTGGGGCAAAGTCTTGAGTTTGTGTTGTGCAGGTTTCCAAGTCGCTAGCAACACCTTTGAGTCGTTTCCTTCCTCCTACTGGTTTGATAACCTTGGTTTCTTACTGAGGGAAGACTTGTTGTTGTAGAGAGGTGTTTCAGTACCATGAAAACTTCTACAACCATATTTTCCTCTCTCATAATAATTTTCAGTATCCTCATGAATAAACTCAACAATATAGCTATCACATAAAGCATGCTTTTCATGATCTACAAACACATAATTTCTATCAAGCTCAAAAATAGTGGGATTAAAACCTTCACAGGTTTTACCCAAAGTAGATATTTCAAAAGGATCCATAGGAACATAACATTCATCCTCCTTTGGTAAGCATGGGGGACAATCAAATAATGTAAGGGATAAAGAGTTACTCTCATTAGAAGGTAGGCATGAGATAATCCATTCTTCCTCCTTTTGTTCATCACTCTCCTCCTCTTTTTCATCTAATGAGCTTCCAGTTTCAACAATTTCTTCTTCCATAGGCTCCTGTAAGGCATTGGTCTCTTCCATTTGTGGAAAGCATCTATTAAAATATTCAAGAATATAGCCATTTGCTTCCTTATAATTATCAAAGCAGAATTTAAGTATCTCATAAACCTCATATTCATAAGGTGCATCATCAGTATTTTCAAGCAAACTAGCAAGTTCAAATGCACCCTTGAAAGCAATAAATTCTTCAATCTGTTCCACATCATAAAAGTCATAATTTCCTTTAACATAAGAGGATATGGTAACATTATCATTGTACTCACATTGAAAAGTAAGGTGTTTATACCTCCTACAACAACAAGAATTATCAAAGCAATAAGTAACATTATAAGTAGAGCACACGTCTCTAGCAATAGTATTCAACTTATCAATTTGTTCCCATAAGTGTTTCCCTTTTTGTGACAAACGGTGTTCCTTATAATAATACTTTTGTTCTTCCGTGAACCCACCTTGCCAATAAGAACTAGTTTCAAAGAAACCATCCATTGACAGAAAGCATGACCAAGAAAGGCAACAACAGACCAGCAACTAGAGTAGGAACTAATTTATTTGTGTGTTTGAATAAAGCAAGCAAACCAAACTAGACTAATTTTTTGGGTTTTTTTTAAAAGAGGCAAACAAAACCAAGCAAAAGAAACAAAGCAAACTAAAACCAAAGTAAAGAGAAAGGAAGTGGAGGACTCCCCTAGTGAAGACGTCCTTAGCCTCCCCGGCAACGGCGCCAGAAATCTTGATGCGTGCACCCAGTGTTGATGTGGGACACTTCGTTGGAACCCCAAGAGCAAGGTGTGATGAGCACAACAGCAAGTTTCCCTCAGTAGAGACCGAGGTTATCGAACCTGAAGGAGGAAGGAAACGTCTCAAAGGTGTTGCAAGCAACGTGGATACCTGCACAACACAAACTCAAGACTTTGTCCCAATGAATCAGTGAGGTTGTCAAGCTCACCGGTTTACTGTAACAAAGGATTAAACGTATGGTGTGGAAGGTAATGGTTTGCAACAAGTAAACAAGTAACATTGGAAGATGTATCAATGGTAAAGATTGGACCGGGGTCCATAGATCACTGGAGATGCTCTCCTTAGATAAACAACATGGCATGAAGGGTAAACAAATTACAACAGAGCAATTGACAGGAACCGAGCAAGGCATAACAATGCAATTACTAGTCAGAAAGATCCTATGAGATTCGATTGGGAAATACAACAAGATACATATACCGCCATCCAACTGCATCTATGACTAGAAGTCCACCTTCAGGTTATCATCTGAACCCCCTCTAGTATTAAGTTGCAAGCAACAGACAACTGCTTTAAGCAAAGTGTGTAAGGTAAACAGTCCACATGTTCCATGAACAAGAGACCGTTGTTTTCTCCCTAGTAGCAACATCACATCTATAACCGAAGAGATTATTGTCACTTCCCTTGGAAACTAGAGGCATGAACCCACTATCGAGCATAAATACCCCCTCTTGGAGTCACTAGCAACTACTTGGCCAAGATAGCTACTAACAACGGAGAACATGCAAGATCACAAACAACACAGACATGATAGAATCATAAAGACAAAACCATTAATCAAACCAACATAATAATCTCAATATCCATCGGATCCCCACAAACACAACATGCATGATTACAAATAGATTAGATCTTGATCATGAACGGAGCTCACAAGATCTATACATGAAAGGACAAAGGAGGAGATACAACCATCTAGCTACTACATGGACCCATGGTCCAAGGTGGAACTACTCACGCATCATACCGGAGAGAAGGCCTCCGGGATGATCTCCCCTCCGGCAGGGTGCCGGGAAGAACTTCAGATCCCCCGATCTAGGGACGATGGTGGCGGCGGCTACAGATGGTTTCATGGAGATTTGATCGGGTACTTAGGGTTTCTACATCAGGGGCTTATTATAGGCGAAGGGGGAGGCCGAGGTGGCGGCCAGGGGCCCCACACCCCTCCTAGGCGTGGGACAGGGCCGACCCGCGCCTAGGGTGGGTCTGGCCGGCCTCTTCGGCTCCCCTCTGGACTTCTTGTTCCCCACGGGAAGTAATTGACTTTGACGTTTGTCCCGTCCAATTCCGAGAATATTTCTTTACTAACTTTTATGAAACCAAAAACAGCAGAAAACAGGCATCTGGCACTGTTGCAACTTGTTAGTAGGATAGTACTAGAAAACATGTAAAAAGCACCTCAAAGTGTAGACAGAGCAAAGCAAAGTAGATACTAAACAAGCATGGATCGTCAAAAATTATAGATACGTTTCCAACGTATCAGCATCCCCAAGCTTAACTCCTGCTCTTCCTCGAGTAGGTAAGTGATAAAATAATAATTTTTGAGGTGACATGCACCCTCACAATAAAGATCCAACCATTTGCAAACATTGAAAGCTGGGATCAAAGAACTCTAAACATGTGCATGAAAGATGGAGTTCTAACAGGGTAATTTCTTGTCATTGTAAGTATTTGCATATCATTGAGAACCGCCAACAGGGTACCCCTTGCACATGGTACAGGAGCTTTCCCATAACCAAAATGACAAGGCAAGCAGACAATGAGCATCTCAGCAATCTTTTTATTTACCATATGCATAGCTTTTTATGGAGGATGCTTCATAGATAGCTCACTATGGTGATGCTGCAAGTTTCCACCATGATTAGGCATGGCTTAGGCTAGCGGCCCAGGCATTTCTCTAACACAGAATACAAACTCCATGTACTTACAAGTTCCCTCTTTATTTCACACCGGTGGCATCCATAGACAAAAGAGCATGGAATCAACTGAGTACAAAGTACAAGTGCAATGTTGAAAACGTTCCCCGTGACAGCACGGTTCTACTAATTCCAACTTATAAGTGCAAGCATATACAACAAAGTTGTCACAATGGTTCAAGTTTATTAGGGGCAAAGAATATAAAGTGTGCCATCAAGTTCGTGAGGGCTTTAATCACTAAGTTTTCACATAACAAAATAGTTTTTAATCGGAAGATAGTTGAAAACAAGAAAATACTTGGAATGGTGTAACACACCATGCATAGGAGTTTATAGTGGACACTTTGGAATAACTTGGTTTCTTGGGAGTTGGAAGCATGAGTAGAACTTACTCATACAAGTGGAGGCTAGCAAAAGACTAGGAGCAACCAACTAAGAGAGCATAATGACCATAATCATGCAGAGCAACAAAGCATACTAATCAAAGCAAAGAGTGGTACTACAAGTCAAGGACTAAATGATCATAGAGGCTATGGTGACTTGTCATAGTCATAAAATGGTGTGAGAATGTGCCAAGTCAACCCAAGCAAAGCATCAAAGGAGAATACCACAATACTATGCTTTTGCATGCTAAAACAACGCATAATTTTTTCAAGGCACACTAAGCAATCCCAATTGTTTGAAACAAGACATGCTACAACAATAATCATTAAGCATAATGCTAAAACAACACCTAGCATGTCATGCTAAAGTCTAAGTCACAGTCAATGCAAGCTCCTCTTGCACTTCAAGCAAGAACCTACTACTCCTTTCCAACACCAAGCAACTTATTTGCAAAACAACACAGCGAGAACGGGGGTCCAAACTACTTTATTCAAGCAAACTAAACAACCTAAGCAAAGCAAACGAAAACTAAGACGCTCCAAGACCCCTCGATACCAAAACCCTAAGTACCCGATCAATCTTCCACGAAACAGTCCGTAGCCACCGCCACCATTGTCCCTAGATTGGGGGGATCTGAAGTTCTTCCCGGCACCCTGCCAGAGGGGAGATCATCCCGGAGGCCTTCTTCTTCATCATGCCAGCCTCCGGTATGAAGCGTGAGTAGTTCCACCTTGGACTACGGGTCCATGTAGTAGCTAGATGGATGTATCTCCTCCTTTGTGCTACCATGTTTAGATCTTGTGAGCTCCGTTCATCATCAAAATTATCTATTTGTAATCATGCATGTTGTGTTTGCGGGGATCCGATGAATATTGAGATTACTATGTCAGATTGATTAATGGTTTTGTCTTATTGATTCTATCATGTCTGTGTTGTCTGTGATCTTGCATGCTCTCTGTTTTTAGTAGCTATCTTGGCCAAGTAGATGCTAGCTATCTTGGCCAATTATCTAGGTGCTCTTCTTAGATAAACAACATGGCATGAAGGGTAAACAAATTACAACAAAGCAATTGACAGGAACCGAGCAAGGCATAACAATGCAATTACTAGTCAGAAAGATCCTATGAGATTCGATTGGGCAATACAACAAGATACATAGACCGCCATCCAACTGCATCTATGACTAGAAGTCCACCTTCAGGTTATCATCTGAACCCCCTCCAGTATTGAGTTGCAAGCAACAGACAACTGCTTTAAGCAAAGTGTGTAAGGTAAACAGTCCACATGTTCCATGAACAAGAGACCGTTGTCACTTCCCTTAGAAACTAGAGGCATGAACCCACTATCGAGCATAAATACCCCCTCTTGGAGTTACTAGCAACTACTTGGCCAAGATAGCTACTAACAACAAAGAGCATGCAAGATCACAAACAACACGAACATGATAGAATCATAAAGACAAACCATTAATCCAACCAACATAATAATCTCAATATCCATCGGATCCCCACAAACACAACATGCATGATTACAAATAGATTAGATCTTGATCATGAACGGAGATCACAATATCTATACATGAAAGGACAAAGGAGGAGATACAACCATCTAGCTACTACATGGACCCATAGTCCAAGGTGGAACTACTCACGCATCATATCGGAGAGAAGGCCTCCAGGATGATCTCCCCTCCGACAGGGTGCTGGGAAGAACTTCAGATCCCCCAATCTAGGGACGATGGTGGCGGCGGCTACAGACGGTTTCGTGGAGATTTGATCGGGTACTTAGGTTTTCTGCATCGAGGGCTTCTTATAGGCGAATAGGGAGGCCGAGGCGATGGCCAGGGGGACCACACCCCTCCCATGTGCGGGGCTGGGCCCACCCGCTCCTAGGGTGGGTCTGGCCGGCCTCTTCGGCTCCCCTCTGGACTTCTTGTTCCCCACGGGAAGTAATTGACTTTGACGTTTGTCCTGTCCAATTCCGAGAATATTTCTTTACTAACTTTTCTGAAACAAAAAACAACAGAAAACAGGCATCTGGCACTGTTGCAACTTGTTAGTAGGTTAGTACCAGAAAACATGTAAAAAACACCTCAAAGGGTAGACAAAGTAAAGCAAAGTAGATACTAAACAAGCATGGAGCATCAAAAATTATAGATACGTTTCCAACGTATCAATCCATGACGCCTATGATGTTTCAGCTGCTATGAAGCTCATATGGACAGGACTCTCAAACGCACAAGACAAGGAAAGCTTAAGACTAGAGTTTGAATACAACTTGTAACCTACTCGTATTGGTACCTGAGACCTAACCTCCCCATATATAAAGGCTAGGAGGGTCCAACGAGGAGGACACGACGTACGAAATAATAGACTAGACCACAACAGATCTTCAGATCTCAACACTACATACGCACCTCATGCCAGATTGCATCAGCGCACCCCTGTAACTTTCGGTTCCGCCGTAATCAAGAACAGATAAGCAGGAGTAGGGTTTTTCCTCCGGGTGTCTGAACCTGGGTAAACCTCGTGTCCCTGTGTTGCTTGTCTGTTAACCGTTCCACGACTTTCAGCATTCCCATCTTCTCCAAAACCCAAGTCCATAACAATGGGCATTGACGAAATCATCCCACGTCAATTGGCGCCGTTCGTGCGGTTGTGATGGTCCAATCACCTACGATCTACAACTCGACGTCATCCGGACTAGATCCCTCATCATCAATGGCGGCCAGATTGCATCTAATCAGCTCATTTACTTCGGTTCCCTCACCATAAGCAAAAGCTAGATCGCATCTGTTCATCTTAGTTGGCACAGGCGTAGAGATTCATCATCGACGTCTCCACTGCGACCGAATTTATCTTCATCAACGCGGGCGCATGGCTCAACGTTAGCGTCACCCTCTTGCTCAGCTGACCAGATCTATCATGTCGAGAAATCATTGCGGAGTAATCAAGCTACCGGTGGATCAAAATTTTGCTAAGACATCCGACAACCACGATTTCTTGTCGAATAATATACACATGCCGGTCGTTTCACAGCAGACGGTACATGCATATGGAGATAATTATCGTGGACCAGTAGGACTAGGGTGGCAAGCGGCACCCGCATAACGACCCGCAAAACAAAATATAGACAAAAAGGGATGCCAAAAATTAGTAAAATTAGAGAAGGATTAGTGAAAAACTTGTGCCGCAACCCGCCCCGCTTGACGCCCTAAGTAGGACCAACCGGGCATGCTCTGGCATCGGATCTCGAGACTAACGTTGATTATTTTTGGATCTAAAAAGCTGGAGCGATGCAACGCATATGAGAGTACCAAAGTCTACTTCCGTGCAGCAAAAAGCAAAACGAGCAGTGCTCGATTTCCAACAACGGGCAGGGCAGTCCCAATTTTACACGACAAAATATTTAAAGGAAAAAGAGCTTCACGTGAAAGAGAAAAACTAATGGAGGCAAAGTTGAATTGGCAACAGCCACGCGAGCAGAGAACTTCTACCAGGCAAGACATGCGTGCTATATCACATGTGGCTGCGACTAATGGTTCCATGCTTTGTGCGGTGTCAATCTCGACTACGCGTCTACCACATCGTTTTCTTCCGCCGGCGACCTGATGGACACGTCGACTTTAGTTCACCGCATGACTCCGTCGACCTTGTAGTCCACACGTCTGCCCCGACGACTCCGCCCGCTACATCGGTTCTACACCCGGTGTTGCGCCAACTCCATCACGTAACCCGTTGCGGTCTTTGACCCTGGCGACTTGCTGCACTCTTCGACCACGACAACCTTCTAAGATCTTCGATTGCGGCAAACTGTTGCCACCATCGGCCTCGGCGACCCGCTGCCACGTTGACTCCGGTCCACCGCATCGGCTCTCGAATGCCGCATCGACTACATCGACCATATCAACTCCACACTCGGGTGCTACGCCCACTTGGCCACACGACTCGCGACCATCGGCCTGTTGCGGTTTTCGACTGCAACGATCCTCTGCGGTCTTCAACTACAATGACCCGCTGCATCCTTCGGATGCGGCGACCCGATGCGATCTTCGATTGTGGCGACCGGTCACATCGGCTTCAGCAATCGTGAATCGGGGTCTCCTTCGACTCCGGTCATCCTCTATGATCTTCAGCTCCAACGACTCGGAGGCTCGGGGGCTCCCTCCACTTCAGTGGCCAGCCGCGGCCTTCGGCTCCAGCAACCCGCTATAGTCTTTGGCTCCGACGAATTGTGTGGCCTTTGGCTCCAGCAACCCGTTGTATTCTTTGAATGTGGTGACCCGTTGCATTCTTCGGATGAGACGACCTAGTGTGGTCTTCAATTGCGAAAATCTTCGGATGCGGAACTCCCTGTCGCCATCGACCCCCGGAACCCATCGTTGCTAGGAACTGCGGTCCACCGTGTGACCCGCTACCGCGTCAACTTCACCACGACGACCAACAAAGCTAAGTTCTCTAATCAGAGTTGATTTTCTTTTTTACTTTAATAGCACTCGAAACACTCGGGGGCTACGCCCTCTTCGAGTAACCTAATGTGCCATCGACTCCACGCACTCGAACACCTCATACGCGATAGCCCTAGTAGCTGATTCTGCCTGACCATCGAATCCTTGAACTCCGAGCACCTCGGCAAGTTACTAAGACTAAGGGTAATCAGGCTAATGAAAAGGCCTAGCAAACAGTGCAAAAGTGTCGATTCGATTGGCACCAGAATTTTACTTTACAAGCCGACATGCAACTATTATTTACAAGATACAAGTACTTCACACAATTCTTCATGTTTTCTGCAGCTTACAAAGAAGCGACGTTGGCCACGCACCCGATAGACGCGACGCTGGTCGTGCACCCGACAGAAGAAACGGCGTCGACTTCATCCGAAACATCGAGTCCTTCTGGATAAACATCGCGCGACTCCGCTACGTCGACTCTTGGCTCCTTATGCGTGAGACGCTAACTCGATGTACTTCTGGTTCAGTGGTTTATCGTCGCATGAGTCTCCACTCGAGTATGTGACTCGACTAGACACTCGGGGGTTACTCCTATCAGGAGTGTTGGTCGCGCACCCGATGTACTTCTAGGTCAGCGGTACGCCCACGAGATTGCCGACTACAACTGCACGATACAAGACTCGAGTCTCTGCCCGAATCTACGACTCCGCCAGACACCCGGGGGCTACTCCCATAGGGAGCGCTGGCCGCTCCTTCGAAAAAATGAAGGCATTCAGGGCATTTGCAAGATCACCCGAAGAACTATAAGTTTCTGCTCGACCGTATTGCGCAACCAATGACTATAAGTTTCTGCTCGAGTCTACGACTCGAACAGACACTTAGGGGCTACTCCCATAGGGAGCACTGGCCGCGCACCCTATAGTCCATTGTGTTGACTACGTCCATAATGTCGACTCGTTTACAACAACCGAACAAATTCAGCTGACCTGATGAACTTTTGGGTGAAGTGCTTCATACTCGACACAACTTTCGACTCCGACATCCAAATGCAAGGTTCAAGACAACTGAGTCTCCACCCGAATCTACGTTTTGGATGGACACTCGGGGGCTACTGACATGGATATTCTCTACGGGTACCCGATGTTAGCCTACCTGGTCCAGCTCGACGGAAGGCCCACTAGATGACCTGCTAGGATCCATGACGCCTATGATGTTTCGGCTACTATGAAGCCCATATGGACAGGACACTCAAGCGCATAATACAAGGAAATCTTAATACTAGAGTTTGAATACAACTTGTAACCTGCTCGTATCGGTACTTGAGACCTAGCCTCCCCATATATAAAGGCTAGGAGGGTCCAATGAGGAGGACACGACGTACGAGACAATAGACTAGACCACAACAGATCTACAGATCTCAACACTGCATACGCACCTCACGCCATATTGCATCTGCGCACCCCTGTAACTTTTGGTTCCACAGTAATCAAGAACAGACAAGTAGGAGTAGGGTTTTCCCTCCGGAGGCCTGAACCTGGGTAAACCTCGTGTCCCTATGTTGCTTGTCTGTTAACCGTTCCGCGACTTCCAGCATCCCCATCTTCTCCAAAAACCAAGTCCATAACAATGGGCATTAATGAAATCAACCCTCGTCAGTGCTCATCACACCTTCCTTTTGGGGACTCCCAACGAAGCTCTACAGTGATCTGAGCTACCATCAAAATTTTCTGGCGCCGTTGCCGAGGAGGCTAAGGACGGCTTCACAAGGGAAGTCCTTCACAACCTTTCTCTTTACTTTGTTTTTGTTTTGCTTGGTTTTGTTTGCCTATTTTTATCAAAAAAAACTCTAAAAAATTAGTTTAGTTTGGTTTGCTTTCTCTTATCAAAAACACAAAAACATTAGTTCCTACTCTAGTTGTCACATTTCTCTAGCTCACCATGTTGATCCCCAAGTTCACCCTGAAATACCTTTCAATAGGTAGTGGCTCTATAATTGGGAAAGAAAATATTGAAGAATTCTTTAATCATGTTAGCAAACATGAGGATATTGAGGATCGATCCTTAGTAGAGCTTGCTCCTAATTATGAAATTAGTGCAGCTTCTTTAGTTCATATGTTGGAGGCTAGGTTTGTTAACCTTAACCTCATGATGCAAATTTTGTTTCTTAAATTAAAAGAAGAAGAGGATGCTGAAAAGAGAGATTTTATCCTAGAAACTTTGCTAAAAGAGTTCAATGATGTTGCTAAGGAAGCCAAAAAAGTCTTTGGACATTTTAATATGCTAGGATCACGTGTAAATGTTATGGGAACTTCAGATAAAACCAAACCCAGAGAGGAAATTAAGATACCCATACCTTTAAAACTTGTAGGAATGCATGAGGCCTTAGAAAAGAATCTTGATTGGATTGTTCCTGAAAACCCATTTGATGAAAGTAGTGAACCTAAGAGAGATGAGAAAGGATCCTCTAAAACTCATTTGGAACCTTTCCTAGTTGAAGAGATTTCGAGTATTGATCTTAATGCTTCTTCCTTTGAAAATACCTGATTCTTGCTTCTTGTGCCTAACTTAAAGGCGTTAAAGAAAAGTACTTATTGGGAGATAACCCAAAAGTTTTATTGAGTCCTGAAAGTTATTTCCTCTGTAATGACCTCTCCTTATCCTTTTTATTTGCTTTTTGTGCCAAGAATAACCTCTAATAAGAGGGAAGTAAGATTTGGTGAGTTGCTGTTCCGAAACAGATTTTTGTACTCCACCATAAAAATTCGTGTAAAATCTCTGTAATTCGGATTGAGCTTATATTTTCTTAATAAATCCCCCAGTATGTTAGCTAACTTTCATTACTTCAACACTTTTTGATTTGAGCAACATAAGGTCTTCGAAAAAATAGGTTTCTACCCGCTGGTCTGTTTTGACAGATTTCTGTCATTATTTGCATTTGCTTTTTATTGATTCCTTTTTGGGTTCTTTTTGGGAAATTGAGATTTTTGAGGGAATTGATACAATAGCTTGTGTTTTTAGTGAAAGTTTTGCTATTCTAAACCAAAATACATGGGTCTATTATCTTTTGAATACACTAATGTTAGTAATGAAGATTGTGTGAAGTTTTGTATGGAGGAAACTTTTCAGGTGTAGAGAAAGAATGATGTAATGAGATGAAGAATGGAAAAAAGCTCAAGCTTGGGGATGCCACCCCGTGTCACCCCAAGAAATATTCAAGAGGTACAAGCGTCAAAGCTTGGGGATGCCCAAGGCATCCCCTTCTTCATCAATAAAAAGCTTAGGTCTTTCTAGACACTTCGTTTTTATTGTTTCATGCACAGTTGTGTTGTTCTTGGAGCGTCTTAGTTTTTGTTTTAGTTTGCTTGAATAAAGTATTTTGTACCCCCGTTCTAGCTATGTTATTGCAAATAAGTTGATTTGTGTTGGAGAGGAGTAGAAAGTCCTTGCTTGATTAGTGCAAGAGGAGCTTGCTTCGACTGTGACTTAGACTTTAGCATGTCATGCTAGATGTTGTTTTGACTTTATGCTTAGTGATTATTGTTGTAGCATGACTTGTTACAAATAATTGGGATTGCTTAATGTGCCTTGAAGGAATCGTGTGTTGTTTTAGCATACAAAAATATATTATTGTGGTATTCTCCTTTGATGCTTTGTTTGGGTTGACTTGGCACATGCTTACACCATATTATGACTATGAACAAGTCACCATAGCCTCTATGATCATTTAGTCCTTGACTTGTAGTACCACTTTATGCTTTGATTAGTAATATTTTGTCGCTCTGCATGATTATGACCATTATTACTCTCTTAGTTGGTCGCTCCCAGTCTTTTGCTAGCCTGCACTTGTATGAGTAAGCTCTACTCATGCATCCAACTCCCAAGAAATCAAGTTATTCCAAAGTGTCCACTATAAATTCCTATCCATGGTGTGTTACACCATTCCAAGTATATTCTTGTTTTCATCTACCTTCCAATTAAAAAGTCTTTTTGTTATGTGAAAACTTAGTGATTAAAGCTCTCACGAACTTGATGACACGCTTTATTTTTCTTGCCCCTAATAAACTTGAACCATTGTGTAATCTATGTTGTATATGCTTGCACTTATACGTTGGAATTAGCAGAACCATGCTGTCACGGGGAATGCTTTCAACATTTCACTTATACTTTGTACATAGTTGATATCATGCTCTTTTGTCTATGGATGTCATCAGTGTGAAATAAAAGGGGAGCTTGTAAATCCATGGAGTTATGTATGTGTGTTAGAGAAACGTCTGGGCCGCTAGCCTAAGCCATGCCTAATCATGGTGGAAACTTGCAATATCACCATAGTGAGAAATCTATGAAGCTTTCTTCTTATAAAAAAAGAGAGAGACATATTGAAAATAGGAAAGAGAGAAAAAGCACCATTTTCCCATGGTAAATAAGAAGATTGCTGATATGCTCATTGTCTGCTTGCCTTGTCATTTTGATTATGGGATATATCCTGTATCATGTGCAAGGGGTACCCCATTCGCGGTTCTTTATGATACACGTGTACTTACTATGACAAGAACTTACAAGTGACTAAAGTTGAGTAGCACGAGGAGCGGCCCTCGTATTCAAGGGACATGAGATTTCCAACTTATACTTTGTCAAGCATATACTCCATAGTTTGTTCACTTTAACCTTAATCACTTTAAGATGCTTATGATAGGGGCAATAAGGGCTGAAAGCTAACACGTACCATAATTTTTGGAAGCTCTTTTTGAGACTTGGAATCCATGCTTCCCTTTTGTGAAGGGCCTTTCTTCCACCATTATACTGAGTCTCCACCTTCTATCCTTAGGCACCTGTTGAGAGAGCATAGTTGCCATTCTTAGTTCTATGTGCATTGTCCCAAAACTTATTGATTGATGCATATTGTTGATATTGCTTGTTATTGAACTATTTGTATCTAGTCACTCTTATGAACTTTGAAGGTGTCCTATGGATCTACTTGCTACTCCATGAGGGACAATCTAAATGCCACTATGCTATGTTTTCTATATGTGAAACAAACAAACGTCTTTCAATGTATTATTATTCATGATCTTTGTTTTTAACCTTTCATTTTGCATGCATAGTTACTTTGTATTACTGTTAGAACTCCATCTTTCATGCTCATGTTTAGATTTCTTTGGTCCCAGCTTTCAATGCTTGCAAATGGTTTGATCTTGATTTTTATGGTGCATATCACCTCAAAAATTATTCTTTTTATCACTTACCTACTCGAAGACGAGCAGGAGTTAAGCTTGGGGATGCTTGATACGTCGGAAATGTATCTATAATTTTTGATGTTCCATGCTTGTTTAGTATCTACTTTGCTTTGCTTTGTCTACACTTTGAGGTGTTTTTATATGTTTTCTGGTACTAACCTATTAACAAGATGCCACAGTGCCAGTTGTGTGTTTTCTTCTGTTTTTGGTTCTAGAAAAGGCAAAAAATCAATATTATCGGAATTGGACGGGACAAAAGCCAAAGTCAATATTTTACCGTGGGCAACACGAAGCCAGAATACGAGACGGAGAAGAGCCACCAGGGGGCCACACCCCCTGTCTGCGTGGCCTGGGTGGGCTCGTGCATGGGGGGTGCGGCCGCCCTAGGTGCCCCTGCCTCGCCTCTTCGCCTATAAAGACCCCCCGATACCAAAACCCTAAGTACCCGATCAATCTTTGCGGTGACCCAGCATACCACTTCATGATGTAGTACACTATAGTCGTTGACATAACACCAATGAAACACCGTTCACTAGTATTACATCCCTCAGAGTGGTACAACAGAAACATAGTAGGTCCAAGACATGACTATAGGTTACAACTCGACTCTTTACATAAGATCCAGAGAACACTCTAGGTTAAAGAGAGAGAAATAAACTTCTTACAAAGAAGAATCAAAGATTAACAACTCCAAATCCATCATACTAATAAGACTAGTATCGAAACTATTGGGGATTGCATTGCTGCTAATGCAATACACTATAGAAATAGGTTCTATGGCTAGAGATTATGTTTCTATCTAATCAATAACTTCGTATTCACTTGTGTTGATGTATATGTTAACTTTCTTGACTTCATTGAAGAGCTTGAGCTTTTTGATGATGATTCCTGGAGCATAAGTTGATGTAGACGTCGTCTGTATTGGCTTCAGAATCAAGCAAGGGTTAAGAAGATACGTTGACTACGAGCGTACTCAGCAAGTTCACTAGAAAAGGAGTGTTTGATGCACTATATCTACAGCCACAGACCAAAGGTCACAGGCAACGCAGGTTTTCGTAAACATTTCTTCAAAGGTTGCTTTTATTCTGAAAAGCTATGTACGTCAGCCTTCACGGGTTTACCAGAAATTTCATGGAGTTCCTTTCCCGACGCGTTCGCAGCTCCTTCCCGGAACAGGGAGTAACAAGTTACAGTTCTTACACTCTGCAGAGGTGCGTCACTTTACCCATGAGAGACCTTAGGTTTTGTTGCATGGCCGGGAGTATGTCCCCGTTCAAACTTCCTTGGTTTGAGGCCCAACCTAAGATCCAAGCCAATCACTGCCTTCTCCGCGACCCCACATGTCTCCTTGGTGTACGCCAGCCCACCTATTGAATTACGGCAATTGGCAGTACAAACCGTTCAGATGCCGGAACTATCGTGGGACGTTGAGGGTTCTCACCCATATGCTGCATATCCTCTACGAATTACCAATTAATATGCACGCTACGAGTGATAACAACCACGACCCGCACATCCAGCTCCATGAGAGAGGGAAAAGATACAGCTGACTTCTCCGTCCCATTCCAAATCTCATGGTCAACGCATAATATACGGCGCAAGAATCACTGACGACATGGGTTGTTAAGTCCTAGATAATATGTTCCTTTACCACCGGAACTTTCATAGTAGGTTATTACCTCATGGTAAATAACCTATAATCATATTATTATGAAAATAGTGTTTTCTGACCTTTTTCAAATGCAGGTGATGACAACACTGGATTTTCAAAATACTTTACAGAAAATAATCAAAGGACATGAGCAAGTGTGAACTTGCCTTTTGTGATTGCAAGATTATGCACTCATGGTCTTCGAGACAATATAAGATCCAATATCTGAAATCATCATCATTTGTCCAGTAAGGACTAATGTTTAAAGAAGCAAGATGCTATTATGCATAAGTAATGTAATGCATTTTTGTAAACTCGAATCCCAGGGACAACGTTGATCTAGGGTTTGGAAACTGGAAATGGTTTCTTTAGAATGTGTTATCCTTTTAGATAAGTTTCACACATGTGCTTCTTATTAGGGCTTGTGAATGTGTGTGAAACAATATGTAATTGTAATATCATACAACAATAAGATACAAAATTGTGGAATGCTATTCAAATACTACTTATATAAGAATTGCCTTATCTTCAAATCTCACTTTACAAGTATTAGCATTTATAAAGAACTTAAGTCTTAACAATTCTAAGTATACAAGTAGAGTATAAAGTAATGTGATTATGATTAATTGTTATCTATTGACTCTGTTGAAATCCCTTGAGTTTAGTTGTTTGTTTGAAGTGGCAAAAAGAATAACATTTGAAGAAAAGATTTCTTTTCTAAGTTCTAAACAATCTTTGTGATTAATCAAAGGTGGTCGATGTTGTTTGTGATTGCGTGAATAGTTTGGACTTAAGATGCTTTACGACTTAATTATAATAGACCAAGTTAACTATAAAACATATAATAAAGTTTTTAGCATAATATTTAAAGTATTGTAGACTAAAGTTAATTTTAAAGACATAGATGGACTTAAGGTATATTGCTTATGTTATTTGTACCTTGTGTACTTTATAATGTTTCCTTAAAGTTACTTATGAATGGTTATACTTTTATTTGGTGTAGTGGTTTCTTGATTTTATAATCGAATAGAGTCATTTATCTGTTTATGAATGAATGGTTATAATTTGTAATCAGGGTAATAACATTACTTAACTACTTATGGTTTCACTATAGTGTTTTGATTTGTTTATAAACTTGTGGTTAAGGGAAGTAAAAAGGTTTTATTTAATCCCAAATTATTCTTGAAGATTTTATACTTTATATAGATCTTTTTAGAAAACAAACTACACATATAGTCGAATGATAATTCAATAAAATTGTATTTAAAATGTCTTAAACTATTTTGACTATAATATCAATATTTAAGACTAATGCTATTTATTAGACTCAATTGGCTAATTTTAGAAACATTAGCAATTTTTATTTACCCTTATATGAATTATTAACTAAGGAAATAGGTTTAAATTCAAGTTGCTAAAGTGTTTTAAATTTTTATTTACCTCAAAAGTGGAACATTATATTTTTAACATGTAGGTATTCTTTTTGTGATCATTTTGGTATATTACATTTATTTTTGTGATTTATAAATAATAAGATATGATTTTTATAAGATTTATTATTTTATAAACACTTAATAAATAATAAATATTTAGTTAAGTGATATAATAATTCATGATTATAGTTTTAAATTATAGTTATTATTTTTCTAAGATTTTTGGTATTTTAGTTATATTTTTTTAACATTTACCATTATTAAATTATAGTTCTTATTTTCTAAACAGACACTGAACTTTTTATACCGTCGCTGCCACGTCATATGCCACATAAGCAAGGACTTGGTCAAACTGGCTGACTAGGCCTGGGATGATGTCATCGTGACATCACCCGATGCTGATCCTCTTAGATCGAAGCTCGATTGGCTGATTATGTGCTTGCGCGCGGCCGAGGCTGGGTTTGTTGGAAAGAGGGCGCAATGGGGATCCTAATAGTGGCGGCGCCGCTAATTTTTGGTCACCCGAGCACTGTGTACGACGGTGGCCGACGGCGGAGCTTGCAGCCTAGTGCGACGGGAAGCAACTAGGGCACGAAAGAGCAAGGGAGATGTTCTACGAGGACGGTGGACTCACCCTGGTGCGATTAGTGGCGACGGCGAGGTCGGAGGAAGTCTGTGGTGGCGGCAATTGACGATGAACAATGGTGACTAGCGGTGGAGATGAGGTATCGACTGGCTTGCTAGGGGCTCCCCGGCTTCCGTGAGTAGGGGCAAACGAAGAAGAAGAGCACGACACATCTGATGGTCACTACCGCGGATCGAGGGGTGGTCGGAGATGGTGGGGAAGGTGATCTCTGGTGAGCTAGGGTTCGGTGTTCATGAGAGAGAGAGGAAGAAAGATAAGTGGAGTAGCGTGCTAGGCTTTCTCGTCAGCGTCCAGGGCTAATTGTAGACGACCAGGAGCGGTGGCGCGGATCGTGGCATCGAGGCGGTTGATCGGGCGGTCGCCGGAGCTCCACCGAGCTGCTTCCCCGGTGTTGCTTTCTGTCACGAGGAAGAAGAAAGCAAGAAAAGAACGAAGGGGTACTGGGGCGGAGTTGGGCTGCTCACAGGCTGCTTGTGGGCAATGAGTAAGAGAGAGAGAGGGAATTCCATGGGCCAGGAGCTGATTCCTCTATTTTTTTCTCTATTTGTTTTTTATTTTTCGATTTCTATTTTCTGTTTTCTTTTTGAACCTTTTTATTTAAGCAATAGTTTTGACTTATCTTTATGGAATTCTTTTGCTAATACTTGCAGCAATGATAAATGGTATTTTAAGTCATTTTGTGAGTTTTTATTATATAGTGTTATAATTTCTTTATTTTCTTTATATATATACTTTTCCTATTATTATTTGTAAGGGCTTTTAATATGAATTTAATTGAGCTACTATCCATAAACTTATTATAGAATGCATTACTATTAACTAATGAGATTTTATTCTCATTAACTCATAATATTAAGGAAATTTTTATATGGTGAATTCTATTATTCAAAATCTAATAACAGGTGAATCCTGACCACCCTTCTTATTTAGAATATGCATAGTTCTTTTTTGGAACTAGTTATTCACTACTTGCTTAAGTGTGATTAATATATGGATATAATATTGCTCATAATGGTTTATAGTAATTTCCATTTATGTGGTAAATATGATTTAGAGGTTTGAATTGAAAATGCTTACCCTAGGGTTTAGGGTACTTAATATACTTATATACTTTTGTTAATGGGAATAAAGATTAATGGCTAAACATATTGTCTTTATGTTTGTGATGTTTAATGTTATCACCCTTTAAAATAGAAACTTATTATCTTGAATGAATTATGAGAGAGAATAGATAAAGATAACTCCTAAGCACATATGGTTATGATAATTGGAAATGCCAAAGATGTGCTTAAGTGATTTGCTATAGGAAAATATTCCTATAAATCATTATGGGAATAAGATGATAAATCAATCATTTGAAATGGATATTAGATTTGGTTATAGAATTAAGGTTGCATGTTTACCAAGAATTCATATCTTCCACATTTCATAATTCTTGACTTCTACTTAGAGAATTCCTTTCCTAGATACACTACTCCTTCATATTCATCATCATGTGCTAACATGATGAGCTTTACTTCACAAGAATATTCTATCCACCTTTTATTCTTCTAAATCCATTTATAAATCCAATGATCTTGACACTAAAGCTTTCATAATCTTCTCATGTCCATACTTGGTTATATCAACTACTCTACTGCTGATAACCTCCAATCCAACAAGTAGTTACTTCTAACTCCATTCATAATCATCCACCACTAAATATTACTCCAGTATATGTATATATCAAACTACTTTCCTCAAAAGCTTAGTACCCTTTAAGAGGAATAACACTACTTCAATACTCCATGCTACTCTAGCTTCAGCTTATTTATACTGTCTTATTTCTACTGAACTCCAGTATATTATATACAAACTTTACATCATATCATGGTGACTTATCATGGCTAACCTAGAATAACATATCTATACTAGGGTTCAATCATGTTCTATCCACCAATGTCACTTATACATGATATAAGCATTCAATCTTGGTGACTAAAGCATGATCATTATAATCCTTTGATCCTTTATGGTTTAGGTTTCCAGTTGGCTAATCAAGGCTTTCATCCATACAACATTACAATTGTATTATAATTATCTTCTATTATCTCTATTAGACTAAGATATATTATTCATTGACTATACCTACTTGATCCAATAGGATTACTCCTGGTAACTTTCTTCAGGATTCATCCTTGTAATCTTCTTTATCACCATATAATTATATAATCCAAATAACTTTTCTATCATTTAGGAGTGAATTAACTCCATCAATTGATCATATAGATTTAATCCTCTTCAAATTCTCCCATCCTATAGATGATATTTAAATCTAGCATTACCACCTACCTCTCCTTACTTCTTTATTTATAGGCCTTAAGTGAATGCTATGATTAGGACAAGAGTTGATAGATCAAGAATTGATAGGCTAAGAATTGGTGAATCAATAGTTGATTACTCAACATTGATGCACAACAGATATTAAAATAAGGTTCAATAGAGATGGTAAAAATTCTTATGGAAAGAAATATATGTGGTGAATGATCTTGACTTGGTTTCTTTCCTACTCAATCTCACTAAAGATTTAAGGTTAGGTATTTACCATGATACTCATGGTATAAGTAGATGAGATTAAGATAGATCAAGCTTTAGTTGTTACATTCCTATTACTTAAGTTATATGTATAACTTGGTATTCATGAGTGGTATAATGAATACTAGGATATGATTACTTAAGGATCGAATATAAATCATTAAGTAATATATTAGGATTAACTTCTACTACATTTGATCTACCCTTAGATCAAATCCCCTTTACCCAAAATAAGTTTTAGCAAAGGTCATATTGAAACTTATCGCAGTCAACTTGATGATCTACTTCAATTCCATCAAGTTGAAAGAAGCTTCAATCACTTTGACAAGTTTTGTTCAAAAATGCGAAAATTATTCGGATTTTCTATGCATGAATGCAATGCACACATCTGTGTTCAGCTTATTTCTAAGCTCTAATGCTGGGATGTTACAATCTTCCATGAAACAGTCTGTAGCCGCCGCCACCATCGTCCCTAGATCAGGGGGATCTGAAGTTCTTCCCGGCACCCTGCCAGAGGGGAGATCATCCTGGAGGCCTTCTTCTTCATCATGCCAGCCTCCGGTATGAAGTGTGAGTAGTTCCACCTTGGACTACGGGTCCATGTGGTAGCTAGATGGTTGTATCTCCTCCTTTGTGCTACCATGTTTAGATCTTGTGAGCTCCATTCATGATCAAGATCATCTATTTGTAATCATGCATGTTGTGTTTGTGTGGATCCGATGGATATTGAGATTACTATGTTAGATTGATTAATGGTTTTATCTTATTGATTCTATCATGTCTTTGTTGTTTGTGATCTTGAATGCTCTCCGTTTCTAGTAGCTATCTTGGCCAAGTAGATGCTAGTGACTCTAAGAGGGGGTATTTATGCTCGATAGTGGGTTCATGCCTCTATTTAATCTAAGGGAAGTGACAGGAATCTCTAAGGTTGTAGATGTGCAAATGCTACTAGGGAGAAAACAACGGTCTCTTGTTCATGGAACAAGTGGATTATTTACCTTACACGCTTTGCTTAAAGCAGTTATCCGTTGCTTGCAACTTAATACTATAGGGGGGTCGGATGATAACCTGAAGGTGGATTACTAGTCATAGATGCAGTTGGATGGCGGTCCATGTATCTTGTTGTATTGCCCAATTCAATCTCATAGGATCATGAATGTCTAGTATTGCATTGTTATGCCTTGCTCAGTCCTGTCAATTGCCATGCTGTAATTTGTTTACCCAGCATGCCATGTTTGTTTATCTTAAGGAGAACACCTCTAGTGACCTATGGACCCCGGTCCAATCTTTACCATTGATACATTTTCCACTGTTACTGTTTACTTTATGAAAACCACCATTACCTTCCACACCATACAATTAATCCTTTGTTTTCAGCAAACCGGTGAAATTGACAACCTCACTGTTCGTTGGGGTAAAGTCTTGAGTTTTTGTTGTGCAGGTTTCCAAGTTGCTAGCAACACCTTTGAGTCGTTTCCTTCCTCCTACTGGTTCGAGAACCTTGGTTTCTTATTGAAGGAAGACTTGTTGTTGTGCTCATCACACCTTCCTCTTGGGGACTCCCAACGAATCTCTATAGTGATCTAAGGTACCATCAGTTCCCTTCGCTCACTAGTGCTCCCATGTGACTGCTGCTCCTAAGACAATATTGGCATGGATGGTTAATTTGCTTATATGGATGGACATATTAACATTGGTGGACATATTACCTGTGTAGGTGGGATAGTAGATGACTGTTCTTGTGTTGTAGGTGTTGCAGGTGTTGGATTAGTAGCATCTGGTGGGGTTAGACCTGCCTTGAACCAATAACATCCTTTTTTATTGTGGTCGGGATGCCCACAGTAGCTGCAGTGCATTATGACGCCATGTCTGGACAGCGTCTTCCCTCCTCCCCTTGCATCAACTTCGCATGGAGCTTTCCTTCTAGACTTGGTTGGCCTCCCAACATGTTTCACAAAGTGTGGAGGCAAAATGGTTGAACCATTCATCTTGTGCCATTCTGATCTATCTCTACATGGATACACAATGTTTCCATAGGCTAGCTTGTACATCCCAGTGGAGTAGCACTTGTCCACATATTCCACTGGGTCTAAGTTATCATGCCTCATGCATGAGATGCATTTGGACAAGGGTTCCCACTTTTTGCCCATCTTTGGCAAGTACATGTTAAGCCTTTTAGGTCTACAATGTAATCACTGGTAGTTGAAGAAAATCGAGCACCTACTTTAAAAGCCCATCTCCTGCTCCTTCTGAAAAACAATCATGTGAAAGCTCTTTATTTTTGTCCAGCTTCTTTTGTATCTTGGGGCAAATAGGACCTTTGAAAGTTTCAGCTTCTTTGTTTTTGCTGTAGTTCCTTGACATGGCCTGGTTTTTCAACTTGTGAAACATGCTCAATACAGGTAACTCCCTGGCCTCTAGGATGTACCTGAAAAACATAGAACAATAACCAATTAGAACAATCAGGATACAACATGTCACTTGCATGAATCAAAATGTACATCAACAGAAGGTTCTTACTTGCTAAACACCTCACATGTATTGTTTAGCAGCACATCACACTTTGCTAAATCATTCTGAAATGCCCTAACCCATGTCTTTGGATCCAAGTTATTCAACCATGCATGGGCATCTGGATTTAGACTCTTCATGTACTCCATGTTTGCCTCATACCTCACAG
The DNA here is from genome assembly GCA_916181665.1 of Avena sativa. Classification (NCBI taxonomy): domain Eukaryota; kingdom Viridiplantae; phylum Streptophyta; class Magnoliopsida; order Poales; family Poaceae; genus Avena; species Avena sativa. The sequence goes on along the minus strand of OV702297.1, from coordinate 383,497,552 downwards.
GTATACTACTCCTAGCTATAGTCCATAACTGGTTCTTCAAAGCATCACCTTTGAACCGCTGCTGAAAGTTCATCCGCACATGCCTCACACAAAAACGGTGCTCAGAATCAGGGATCTTTGACTGCATTGATTAGGCCCTGCAACATTGATCATTCAGCACAAAGAATAGATAAATAGATGATCACAAAGAATAGATAGTAACATAAAGCAACATATTTACCTTTTGTTTGTCTGACATGATGGTCCATGGAGCAGTGTTTACAATGTCCAAGTCATTCTTAAGTGTCTGAAGGAACCAAGTCCAACTCTTTGTATCCTCAACTTCAACATCAGCTGTTGCAATAGGAAAATGCAGTCATTTGTATCCATGCCAACATCACATAGCAATTGACCTCTGTACCTTGTCTTTATGAAGCATCCATCAATGACCTTGTATAAACCCTCTCTTGCAAGCTTCTAAGCTCATGTAGCATCTCTTGTATCTGCCAGCTTCATCAAGACAAACAAAGAAAGAGCTTCCAGGGTTGCTCCTTCTAAGCTCATTGGCATAATCCCATAAGAGATTGTACTGTGCTTCTTCATCTCCATATATTACTTTCATTGCAATTCTTATTGCCCTCCTTAGCTTTGGCCTACTTGGAGTCATATTCCAGTCCTTTTGCACAATTCTTGAGAAGTTGCTCATGTTCATGTCCTGGTATGCTCTGAAATTCTTCAAGTACTTGTCAGCTAAAAAATTCGATGTGAATGATCTGAGCTTCCATTTCTTGCTACATGTGTGCTCACCATCATATCTCTTGATCTGCCAACAATCTGTCTTGATATCAACTGAAGCCCACCGATACTGACATGGATATACCCCACGGGTACACGACATTGGTATACTTGGTCCAGCCTAAGGAAGGCCCACGTTAAGACACGCGGCCCATGAAGATTCCGGGTGGCCCAAGCCCATGACGTTTTCGACTCCTTGGAGGACAAGTTTAGATTAGATAGAATTTCAAAGGGTACCAAACCTAATTTATAACCAACTCGACATAAGCCTCGGACCTGCCTATCTATATAAAGGCCAGGAGGGTATGGCGAGAATGATCCTCTTCCACCACCGCATACGCACCTCATGCCAGATTGCATCTGCGCACCCCTGTAACTTTCGGTTCCGCCGTAATCAAGAGCAGACAAGCATGAGTAGGGTTTTCCCTCCGGGGCCTGAACCTGGGTAAATCTCGTGTCCCGCATTGCTTGTCTATTAACCGTTCCATGACTTCCAGCATCCCCATCTTCTCCAAAACCCAAGTCCATGACAATGGGCATTGACAAAATCAACCCTCGTCAATTGGCGTCGTCTGTGGGAAGCGGGGACGCTGATCGTGTGGTCGTGGCGGTTCCATCCGGAGCGATCTACAACTCATCGGAAACGGAGAGTCACCTCCTCTCCGACACCTTCGACTTCATCGCCCACTCGCCGGCCACCCTAAGGGATTTCGAGTCCATCGGCGACGGGCTCGAGATGCTGTTCGGGAGCTTCTGCTTCCAGGTGGGGCAAACCGATACCCTCCGCCTCCCAGAATGGGTGCCACCACCATCCATCAGGCCCGCTTCATAGGCCCCACCAATCGGCATGTTACACGCGTCGACATTGACAGACGACTCAGATGTCAACAGCAGCTGCAACTTAAATCTGTGCGGCCTCCCTTAGATGAAGGAACCTACGGTTCCGGATCTGAAAGCTGCGGCAGCAGCGACCCAATCCATGGGTGCTACCTATGCGTCGTTGTCATCAATAACGTAATGCACCCGCCACCGGGTTCGAGTGCGCAGCAAACACCCAATCCCCCTCTCAACCCGCAAGCTGAGAATGGAGGAAACGGGGGAGATCCGCTTAACAGGCCCAATGAAGGTGACGCTCACGCCTATAACCGGATCAACCTGAACGAGGAAGGCTGGCACCAAGCACGTGAGGCCGTGGCAGGCAACATAATCCTACCCGTGAATGCTTCTCGTGATCTACTGATGGCCTATCACCTCCTCCTCATCGACGAGCATAACCGGGAGGTGAAGCTGATGGAGGAGCTTGGCAAGCGTAAGAAGGCAGGTGCGGAATCCAGCGTGTGGCAAGCTGCGCTCTCCGCCGCTGGCGGCTCCAGTTCGCATGGAAACAATGCCAACAAGTACCGCTCCCGCACGGAGCACATGGACCCCGCCACGCGACGCGAGGTCACCTGGGCCCTCAACACGTCCTTCATGACGATGGACTCGCACGACAATGTCATGCCGAAAACACCACAGACTGCGATCATGGCAGTCACTACATAGCTCGCGTCCCATCCACCTCTGGTGGGCGACCCGAAGAGCGCCATGCACAAGTTCGCGCTAGCAGGTCTAGGACTAGTCGGAGCTGCGCTCCACGATGATGCTCCTATGGAGCCGAAGAAGAAAGCTGCAGTCAAGTTCACCTGGAGCCCTACACTCTCATCTGAGGAAGACGAGCACGGCCTGCCCCGGCACCGCAAGAGCCCACGATGCCACAGCAGCAACTAAGACTCTCACAACAAGCTCACCCAGCGCAAGATCGACAAGGCACGTGCCAAACGCGTGTGCTCAACTGAGTCCGACGAGGAAGACGATAGAGAGCTGTGCGACGCTGGATGCTTTAGCAGATCCGTTCGACGAACGCGGATGCCGAAAAATTTCAAGCTCCCCTCGGACAACCCGAAGTTCGATGACACGTATGAACCAAAGGCATGGCTCGATGATCACCTATCGTCAGTCAAGCTCCACGGTGGAAACAAGAACACCGCCTTTCAATGCCTTTAGCTACAGCTGACAGGCACGACCAGGGTCTGGCTCAGCAGCCTATCCTCTGGGTCCATCCGAAGTTGGGAATAGCTAGCATACAGCTTCATCCGCAACTTCAAGGGCACCATCAAGAGGCCAGCTTTGATCGAAGAGCTACGGGTCTGCACCCAACGGTCCAACGAGTCCATCCGCTCGTACATACTCCGCTGGTCCCACATCAAGAACTCTGCCGCGCACATCTCCGAAGAACGGGGAATCAACGCCTTCAAGGACGGTGCCAGGCGCCCAGATTTCAAGGAGGATCTTGGGCGCATCAAGCCCAAGACGCTCGACCACCTCATGGACATCGCCAACCGGTGGGAAGATGGTGAGGATTCAGTCACCCGAGCACATTCGGATGACGAAGACGACTACGGCCGCATACGCGAACGTCACATCAAAAGAAGATCGCGCGTCTACGACGATCGCGATAGAGTCAACATGGTCGTGGCTGGATATGCCGATCGACACAATGACGACAACCGCAACAGCAGATACGGCGGAGGTAACTACCGCGACAGTGCGTGACCCACGCAAACGTGGCAACGTCGTAGCCGCGACGACGAGCCTTCAGCATATGACAAGTTGTTTGGTCCTTTCACCATCCACTTCTACATCGACAAACAAGATGGTAAGAAGAAGGCCAGCCAGATGCTCAAGGGCTGCCGCGAGTTCCAGAAGCTCAGTGAGGGTCTCACCCAAATGCGGCGCCAGACCGTGAACCCTGGATTTGGGCCCACACTTGTACTAGGTGACATCGCCCACGGAGCCCCTCCACCACCACCCGTCAGACCATCATAGCCAGCAATCACACCAGCACCAAATAACGGTGCGGGAGGGTACCCGCCACCAAAAGGGTCCCTGATGATCCAGAAGGTACGACCAACTAACAGGGTGCAGAAGAAGATCACCCGCCAAGTCAGCCTGGCCGTGACCTCTCCACCAGCCATACCTGAGTACCTCAGCGGCTCGGAGTCCTGCATCACGTTGGACCGTTCGGATCACCCACGCCAGATCCCTCGCCCAGGTCATGCTGCCTTGGTGCTTGAGGCCCAGATCGGAGGATTCGAGATGAGCCGCGTCTTCATGGATGGCGGCAGCGGCATCAATCTGATTTTCACCAGCACACTCGCGGCAATGTGGATCCCGCTGTGCAGCCTGGAGCAATCAGACACGACATTCCAAGGCATAGTCCCAGGGAAGGGCATATACCCCCTGGGCAAGATATGGCTCGACGTCATCTTCGTCCAGCCCGAAAACTTCAAACGCGAGCGGCTAGAGTTTGAAGTGGTGGATTGGCCATCGCAGTACCACACCATCCTCGGGCGTGTGGCATTCACACGATTCTTAGCAGTACTGCACTATGCGTACCTGCTACTAAAGATGCCAGGATCTAGGGGCGTCATCACCATCCAAGGAAGCTTCACCCGATCTGACCACTGTGATAGAGACTTCAATATAATCTCCCAGTCGTTCAGTATGCAGGAAGAGTTCACGAGGCTCAGAGAGGTGACAGAAAACGGGGCACCCCCAGTCACTAGACAAAACGCACCCGATATGTCGTTCGAATCCACGGTCAGCATGAAAAAGGTGTAGGTCCACTCGACGGACACCTCCAAGACGACATTGATCGCCAACGACCTTAGTCCCGCATAGGAAAGCGCGCTCATCGAATTCCTCCATGAGCGCTGGGAAATTTTCGCCTGGTGTCCTGCGGACATGCCAGGAGTTCCCAGGGAATTCGTCGAGCACGCACTCAATGTGTTTCCGGACATGAAGCCAGTCAAGCAGTCTATCTGACGACTATACGAACCAAGAGCCGAAGCCATTGGAATTGAAGTCAACAGACTACTCGATGCCAACTTCATCAGGGAAATCAAGGAGAGCGAGTGGCTGGCCAACACATTACTGGTCCCCGAAAAGTACACGGACATCCTGCGGATGTGAGTAGACTTCACATCGCTCAACAAGTACCGTCCCAAGGACCACTTCCCCCTACCACAAATCAACCAATAATCGATTCGACTACAGGATGCGAGAAACTCTCCTTCCTTGATGCCTACTCAGGCTACAACCCGATCCGACTGAAAGTCGAAGATCAGGAGAAAACAACGTTCATCACGCTGTTCAGAGTGTTCTGCTACAACACCATGCCCTTTGGGCTGAAGAACGCAGGTGCCACGTACCAGAGGTGCATGCAGGCGTGCCTAAAAATCCAGATCAGTCGTAACATCCAAGTCTATGTCGACGACATAGTAATCAAGACCAGGGGGGCCAAAACGCTGATCGACGATCTCCGCGAGACGTTTGATAACCTTGATCACTACAAGATCAAGCTAAACCCAGAAAAATGCGCCTTTGGTGTCCCATCTGGCCAATTGCTCAGCTACTTTATCTCCCAACGGGGGATCAAGGCGAATCTGAAGAAAATCAGGGCCATACTAGCCATGGAGAAGACGAAGAACCTCAAGGGCGTCCAGCAGCTAGCCGGTCGGATCGCGACGCTAAGCAAATTCATCAGCCGAATGGGCGAGAAGGCCCTGCCCTTTTACCAGATGCTACGCAAGGAGGACAAGTTCGAGTGGACACCCGAAGCAGACGACGCAGTCGAGGACCTCAAGCAGCTGCTCTCCACCTCGCCTGTCCTGGTCATGCCGAAGGAACGGGAGCCTCTGCTGCTATACATTGCAGCTACACATCAGGTGGTAAGCACCGTACTCGTGGTCGAACGTCCCGAAGATGGCAAGACCCACGGGGTCCAACGCCCAATCTACTACCTTAGCGAGGTATTGACCCCAACAAAGCAGAGGTATCCTCACTACCAGAAGCTCGCCTATGATATATTCATGACGGCTCGTCGGCTGAGCCACTACTTCCAGGAGCATCAGATCATGGTTGTCAACGACACCCCGTTATCGAACATCCTAAACAACCCCGAAGCCATGGGGCGCGTCGCATTGTGGGGCATCAAACTGTCCCCTCTAGATATAATCTACGAGCGACGCACCGCCATCAAGTCTCAGGTCCTCCCTGACTTCCTCGTCCACTGGATGGAACTCCAACTGCCGGATACTCCGAACATGTCGTATTCCTGGACGATGCACTTCAACGGCTCCAAGCGTGAGGCCGGAGCAGGGACCGGCGTCATACTAACGTCCCCTTAGGGCGAAAAGATCAAGTACGTCCTTCGGATGAAATTTCGTGCCTCCAATAACGAGGCCGAATACGAGGCCCTCATCCACGGCATGAGGATGGCGAAGATCTACGGCGCAACACGCCTCGTCATCTACAGTGACTCGAACCTTGTCGTCCAACAGACGATGAACGAGTGCGACGCTCACAGTGCCAACATGATCGCGTACCGTGCACTTTACAACTCACGCGAATGAGACTTTGATGGCTGCGAGCTTCGGCACGTCGGAAGGGAAAGCAACGAAGAAGCTCATAGGCTCGCCAATATTGGCTCCACCTGCGCACGGGTGCCACCAAGTGTGTTCTGCGAACAAATCTACGTACCCTATATCAAGAGGAAATTCCCAAAAGGCTCAGCCGAAGAAGCAGAGCACTCGGGGGCTGCACTGCCCGAAGGACAAGAAGGACCCGAAAAGCTCGACACTAAGGCCGAGTTGGTCAGCTTAATGCAGGTCATGGCGGTTGAAGAGACATGGACGCAGCCGTACCTTCGGTACCTGATAAACAATGAACTGCTCGATGATCCGACGGATGCCCGGTGCATATCTCGCCAGACAAAAGCCTTCACCATAATCAATGGCGAGCTGTACAAGCGCAACATTTTGGGTGTGATCCAACGGTGCGTCACCATAGGTGACGGCTAAAGCATCCTCCAAGACATCCATGAGTGTATCTGCGGCCATCATGCAGGCAGCCGCGCCCTAGTCGCCAAAGCTCTACGAGCTGGGTTCTACTGGCCAACTGCCATGAACGACGCCAAGGACATCGTCCAAAGGTGCAACGCCTGTCAAAGATACGCGGACAAGCCGCACGCGCCAGGATCCGAGCTGAGGCCCATACCGCTGGCCTGGCCTTTCGCCCAATGGGGCCTCGACATGATAGGCGAACTGCCAAAGTCCTTGCCAGGAGGTCACGTCTTCCTCCTGGTCGCAGTCGACAAGTTCACCAAGTGGATCGAGGCTTCGCCCGTCACCACCCAAAGCGGCAAACTTCCATTAAGTTTTTCAAGTCCATTGTCTACAGGTTTGGTGTGGCTCACAACATCATAACGGACAACGGCTCGAACTTCATCTTGAAGGAATTTCGAGCCTTCTGCGGGAACCTTGGCATCAACATATCATACGCCTCCGTGGCGCACCCGCAGACCAATAGATAGGTCGAAAAGGCCAACGGCCTCATAGGCAACACCATCAAGAAGCGCCTGCTATGCCTACTCGAAAGGCTTGCGGGAGCTTGGGCAGACGAGCTACCTTCGGTCCTTTTGGAGCCTACGCACAACTCCAAACAGCTCAACTGGTTACACGCACTTATTCATGGTGCATGGAGCATAAGCTGTGCTACCCGCCGAGGTACGCCACAAGGCCCCGCAGGTCGTCGCTTACAGCGAAGCCGAATCATCGGAAGCACTCGAAGACGCTGTCGACACACTCGACGAAGCACATGACATCACCGTGGATCGCTCAACGGTCTACCAGCAGAGCCTCCGCAACTACCACAGCCGTCGGCTGCGGCCAAGGTCCTTCGTCGAAGGAGACCTCGTCCTGCGGCTCAAGCAAGAACGGCCCAAGATGCTCGAGTCACCCTGGGAAGGACCCTACATCATCACCGAAGTCATCCCAGGTGGCGCCTACCGCCTGATGGATGTCGCATCAGGAGTCGAATACTCCAACCCCTGGAACGCCGCAGAACTGCGACACTTCTACCCCTAGTTACCCTTTACTTTCAATAAGGCTATTCAGCCAAGGCTACTCAGCCGAACAATGTACCTCCTCGTTTCGCTATGAATAAAAGCTAAGTTCCTTACCCAAACATCTTTTTCTCCTTGCATTATTTTTCGCTAAATACGCTCCGGGGCTACGCCTCACCTCACGACCTCGTCGACTGAGAACAATGCATATAACCTGAGTAGTTGACCACGTCAGGCTAATGAAAAGTACATGCACATAACAAAGCACCACGTGCCAAAAAACATAAACTTTACAAAGGGCGTCACTAAGCCCACTCGAATATATACAAATTTTACATCATCTGTTTTTCTTTAAAGGATCTAATTGTTCTGGAGCATTATATTTGCCTGCTGCTCGAACAAATCTACAATTTCCTCCGTATGTTGTGCCATAGCCGCATAGTGAGGGTGCATGTCCCATAAGCTGCCATCTGGTCTAAGGGGCGGCCCAGTCACCACCTCCGCAAGATTGACATCACGGTGATGCAACCGAACAAGAGACAAGGAAGCCTTGACCCCTGGAATCAGCTGATGTCGCACCAACTCCTTGACATGGCCCACATTCCGAAATTTACCAAGAAGACCCAGGAAGGTAGAAGGCGCGACGACCAAAGGGAACATGATGGACCAGTTGGCCGTCAACGATGACCTCGCCTGCCTCAGCACCCGAAGAACCTGGTTCACGCGATTTTGCACCGTCGCAAGGACGATGGCTCGATCACGATCTATCCAGAAGAAGCTACCAGCCTCCAGGTCTTGCCGTGTCAAACAGTTCATCCGAATGGCGACGCGCTCCTTCTCTTCCCTCAGAATGAGATTCACATCTGCACAACACATGGAATGAGCCAGCATACAAAGCTGCACCCGAAAGAACATCAGTTCGCAAAGACTCACATTGAAGTTGCTCACCCATCTGCCGCAATTCCCCAAGCAAGAACTCCTCCCTGGAAGTGGCTCGCTCAGCCTTTGATTTCCATACATCCGCGTGGCGTCGGATGCTAAGGATATCCTTCTCCAGGCTACAGACGCGATTGCACAGAAAGGCCAATTGCGAGGCGTCATCCAAGGATGGTCGAGATTCAGGCACAGTCGGAGCAACCACTGGAACCTGACCCGAAGGACCCTAGAAGCAAAATAAACAAGCATAAACATCACAAAGTACTTTCGGCAGCAGCCCAAAGATAGACTTATATACATAATTAAGGCCACCTCGTGGCAAAGTGAAACTTGTTCATCCGCAAGTTATTACAAAAGCATCAAAAGGGGATGCTACGCTAGCTACATTACAAAGGCCTAAGCACCCGCATATGGAGCAGTCTCAAAGCCAGACGGCCTGCTCTTGGCCTCATGTTGTTGCTTTGCCGCATAGTCAGCTAGAAGGTCGATGATCTTAGGCCCATAACGCTTACAGCGAGAAGCAAAGAGGGCGAAAGCTACCTCAGAGCCATCCACCGTCGTTGGCATCCTGGACGTAACCTGAGGAAGGTCCATCTCGGCTCCAGACGCCATCGCCATCGCCAGCCCCATGGAAGCGCCGATGCCCTTCTACTTACGCTTGTAATCCACCGGAGCCTCCTCTAACAGGGCATCCGCAAGGGCGTCGACGTCGTCAAGGGCAACGCCCTTAGGAACGATCTCCTTGTAGAAGCACGCGAGCACTTTCTTGGCTTTCTCCAAGGAGACAGCGGCAGTGGTGCAGCGATCCTTGATCGCAGCAGCAACATCAGCCAAAGCATCTCCATGCTCTAGTGCACCACGATCAAACGTGATGCCAGAAGCATCTGATAAGAAGAAGAACATAACACTCGAATGAGGAAGGATAAAATGCACTCGAATATCCAAAGACCCAAAGGGATACAAGCATAACTTACCAGAAATAACCTTGGTAGCAGCCATGAGTTTGTCGTCCATCTCCTTCTCCCATGTGGTTGCAACGGCCATGAGATGCTGCTCGCGATCCTCAGCCTCCTTCTGCAGGCACTCCTTGGCCTCCGCAGCATCCGCGGCCTTCTTCTCTGCTCGACTGAGGCTCTTTTCGAGAGCATCTAGTCATCGGAGGCAACATTATTATCATCTACAACATGAAGAAGTTTCGGATGAATACAAAAATACACTCGGCAAACTAGACGAACAAACAAAGAGACAACTATGCACCTTGGAGCTGCTGTAGCTGACCCTCCAGCGCTAGATGCTGCTAGATGAGAAGGTTGGCACTATGCACAAAAGGCTACAAAAAACACAGAAACAAGAGTCGATAAACAAAAGGGCTCTTGGCTCCCCCCGCAAAAGCAAAAGATCAATTAGGTCATACAAAAAGGACTCGGGGGCTCCCCCATGGAGTAAAAAAACAACACTTACATGTTCAGGAGTGGACTCCGAAGGTCTGCATGCTGCCTTTTGAGTTGCGACTGCCCGAGCTTCTCTCCTGGAGGAGTTCGGGCCATCGTCCTCAGAGTCGGCCACCACCTGGGGGACAGAAGCCGTCGGCTTTGACTCCGCCATTAATTCTTGAGTGTCCTCGTCGAGGGAATCCTCCGAAGTATTGCTGCAAGCAACCAATCAAATCAGTAACAAGCTAAAATTTACAAGGATGAAAAGGAAAACAATACTCAAGTGCAGTGACTTACGACTCGATGTCCGATAAATTGAAGACAGGAGCTGCCTTCTCCATCTTCTTCTTGGCTGGCGGCTGCGGAGCCACCGCCCGAATGGGCATGGCAGGGAAAGGCGCAGACAATGCACCTTCTTCCACAACGTGCTTCTTGAGGAACGACAGACCCCTTGGAGTTGGAGGGGTAGACTCATCCGAAGACTCGCTCCGGGTGCACTTTCGGGTTCGCCCTTCGCTCGCCTCGGGGGCATCCGCAGTAGGATACTGCACCGGAGGAAGCTCAGATTTAGAATCCGCAACTTCGTTATCCGGCGCAAACGGAATCTTCTCAAGCAGAGGGGGCATCATCCCAGCTACCTTGAGATTCTGCAAGTAAACGAAAACAAGGGTTAGTGGCAATAACAAACAACAAAGTACTCGAATAAGCGCAAAACGCGCAAGCTGCAAGTTTCCACCCATGGAACGACATTCTTGGCACTGAAGGGGGAGGTCAACGATTTCCCCGGGAGGTCCTCATCGACCTTAAACTTCAAAAGGGGTCAAAGGGATCCTCAGGTGAGACCCTCGTCGGATCGCTGTGGCCAGCATAAAGAAACATTATATGCGCCCTCACTTGGAGCGGCTACACCCGACGCTTGAGGAAGGTACGAATGATATCAACACCATTGACCTCCTTCTCAGCCACCATCTGGAGCGCCTCCACGTGACGGTAGAGCTCCTCCACCTCCATCGTTTCACCCTCCGAGACGTGGTTCTTCCACGACCTCTTCGGGGCGATTTTCTGAGCGGAGTCGAAATGAGCAAGACTATATTATTGTATGTCCAATTTGGCGTTGTGGATGTAAAACCACTTCTTTTGCCAATACTGGACGGACTTGCACATGGAAAAAGAGAAGAAAAGGATAGAAGATCGAATGTAGATGATGCAGCCATCGAGCGGATAGACTCCGCCGATGTCGGACTGCCTCTTCACGGAATAGAGCTTCCGGAAGAGGCCGAAATGCGACTCAATACCGAGCCAACACTCGCAAAGAGTGATGAAGCAAGCAATGTGGAGGGGAGAATTGGGAGACAAATGATGCAACTGAATCTCGTAGACGAAGGGAGTCCACGAAGGAAATCGTGGACATTAAGAGAGAGAGAGAGAGAGACCGCGGATGACAAACGCATAAAACATCACCCAAAACCCTTCGGGTGGGCGTGGGATTACCTCGTCGCCGGGGAGAAGGGCGTCCTCCTTGTTCTGGGGGGGGGGGGGGATCAACCCAGCATCATGCAGCTTGCGCAGATCCCCATCGCGCATGTCCGTGCACTTCCACCCGCCGTCCGTGGCTCGAGCGGTAGCGGCGACCTTCTTGCCATCGGCGGCGGCGCTCGAACCAGCTTCGGTAGCGGTCTTATTTGGCTTGCCCATCTTGCAGCGGCAAGCGCGGCGGTGCAAGAGCAATAAGGAGGAAGGGAAAGTGCGAAGAACGTCCAGAGCGCAACAAAGGGCAGCGAAGCTCGTGAAAATGGAGGCAATGGAAATGGACAAATGACGAAGGGTAAAATAAAACTACTGTTTACCTACGGTATAAAAGAAAGAAGACGATGCACATGAGCCGTTGATCCAGAAGTCCTAGCGCACACCTCAAATCTAACCCATACGTGTCAGCAAAACACCAAACCGTCGCCAGCATGCCGTCCACTATGCACGGAGACCGAGGAGACGCCGTAATTTTCGCCACGTCTACGCGTGACTAGTCAACTTCAAGTCAGGCGGTGGGACCCATGATTGTCTCGTCGCATCATCTCTGCTGCCGCAGACGGTTGAGGTCACCAATCGTCAGCACTGACGTCATCAAGGCAAGGCCAAGAAATGGCTCAAAGATTTCGGATGATCGATAAAAGTACTTAACAATTCGAGAAACTACTCAGGGGCTACTCCTATCAGGAACGCTGGCTGCGCACCAGAGAAATGACTAAGGTAACTACACCTTGCGATTATCTTCGAGTCCTACGTCGAGTCTGCGACTCCACTACGGACTCGGGGGCTACTCCAATAGGGAGGATCGGTTGAAGCATCCGAAAAAATTGTGTCCTTCGGACGTATGCTGAAAACGACCAAACTAAAGTCTCTGATCGAGTCTACGACTCGAACAGACACTGGAGTGCTGGCCACGCACCCTATGAACTCTTAGACTACGATCCTTCAGATAAAAAACTACAAAATGTTTTTGGCAACTTTGCCCAAACAAACGCTAAGTGCGAAGAAGTCTCCTTGGCCACCCGAAACACCTCCGCGGTGATAAAAACTTCGGATGTTGTGTCTACGACGCAAAGATAAAGCCCTATAGATATCATCTAATGGCCTGGTAACGCACCTGACTGCGCTCTGCCAGTAAACTTCCGTGTCAACAGGCACGATGAAAATCCCAACGGACGCGTTGGGTACATCACTTGAAAATCACTGGGATTCGGCTCATGTAACTTCACAGTGGCCTGAGTCGAATCACACCAGCAATCGTTCCGAATTCGAGTCCGAGGACTCGAGTTTGATGAAGATCATGTTGTTTTGTCCTATGACAGTTAACTGACCCTGATCCGTCGGGTGAGTCAGGCACACGCATCAACAATCCCTATGAACTAAACATTTATCCTTGTAAAACATGTTTAACTACATAGCACCCGAAAGATAGAAGAGTCTCCAGTCGAATCTACGATTCGACTGAACACTCGGGGGATACTGACATGGATATACCCCATGGGTACACGACATTGGTATACCTGGTCCAACCCAAGGAAGGCCCACGTCAAGACACGCGGCCCATGAAGATTTTGGGTGGCCCAAGCCCATGACGTTTTCGACTCCTTGGAGGACAAGTTTAGATTAGATAGAATCTCAAAGGGTACCAACCCTAATTTATAACCGACTCGATCTAAGCCTAGGGCCTTCCTATCTATATAAAGTCCAGGAGGGTACGGCGAGAAGGATCCTCTTCCACCATCGCATACACACCTCACAACAGATTGCATCTGCGCACCCCTATAACTTTCGGTTCCGTTGTAATCAAGAGCAGACAAGCAGGAGTAGGGTTTTCCCTCCGGGGGCCTAAACCTGGGTAAATCTCGTGTCCCGCGTTGCTTGTTTGTTAACCGTTCCGCGACTTCCAGCATCCCCACCTTCTCCAAAACCCAAGTCCATAACAATGGGCATTGGCGAAATCAACCCTCGTCAGATACCAACTGCAGTCCTTCTTCACACCATCTACACATTTGGCCTTAATCCTCTTCTTATCATTCACAGGCATCTTGATGTCCCATCTGTTTTGGCAGTTGTACTCTCTGATTGCCTTCCTAACCATCTCTACTGATTCAAATACCTAGCCAGTGTGAAACTTAACACACTGCAAATCCTCTTTTCTAAATGTTTTGAACCTGTATTTGACCTGTTCATCATCAGAGTCTAGTGCTCATAGATCTTCTTCCTCAGAATTACCATCATTGCAACAATAATTCTCTGATTTTACTTCAGCAGCTATCTTCCTATATTCCTTCATCTCATCATCATCATAGTTGTCTGCATCCAAATCATCATCACCATCAGACAGGTCAAACTCTGAATCTACATAATCAGGATGTTGTTAAGAAGTTGCCTGCGCTTGGGCCTGAGTTTGTTACCTGGGAAAGATATGATGGATTTTTTAGTAATGTCCGTGTGTTTGTGCCTGACTCGGAGATTCTTGTAAAGTTGAATGAGGTGTTCACTTCAAGCGGGGTAGAGTTTCGGACGAAGAATGAGGCTAAAGAGAGGGCTGCGGAAGTGATGATTCGAAGGCTGGAGAGGGACTACAAATTCGAAGTAAATGATTTGAACTGGTGGAACATGCGTCGTTTTAATCTTCAGAATTATAATTGTTGTACAGGATGGCATCGAGCTCAGGAAGAGATTGATGAGTTGAAGAAAAAAGTGAAGGCGTTAACGAAGGGGTGGCGTCAGTACTTTGGAAGAGCTAGATCACGAATGTAATCTTGTACCTCCTGAAAGTGTGGTTTGTCCAATGGATTACGTTGAAGGTGTGTTCCATGAGGGGACTACTGAGTTCAAGAGGATCGCTGAGCGGTATTAGTTTGTGCTTCTCTCGTGGTGGCATCGTGTATGTTCCTAGATGTGGTGCTGTTTTTATACTAGGTAGGGAGGCGCGAGGAGCCGCGCGCTTGCCATTTGAATAACCGATTAAAACATATAATGAAATTATCACCAGATTGCAAGTGAAATTTACATGTTCTCCTGATTGGATAGTGTTGTTAAGCAATGGGGAAGCAGCAGATATAATTAAGTTTTATCACACTTCATTATGGATTGCCTTATATAAGTAGTACATGCAATGATACATAATTATATCTAATTACATGGTTCATTGGATTGTTTTACATAGGGCATACAAGTAAGACAACAGGTTCCGCTTGACCTGAAGTATGATATATTTTTGGTGATCAAAACTTGGAGGAAAATATATCAAATTAAGCATTCCCTGATAGGATGGTAATACTGGGAGTGCTAATGTTCATTGGCCTTTGAGCCATCAGTGCTCGTCGCTGTTGTAGTACTAATGTTTCTTGGTCTCTGAGCTATCAGTGCTATGGGTTGTTGTCCTTGTCAGAGGAAATGATGATGAGTTGTTGGCCTTAAGTGGAGAGTCTTCTTCGTTGCTGGACGAAATTGAAGGCTCTGGTTCGTCATAGAAGGGGGCATCGATGTCCTGCTCTTCTACTTCACTCCTCGTCGTTGGGTTGTGGATTTGTTATTCTGTTGGAGGAGAATGGGCATCCTTGGAAGGAGCTTTTGAGAGACGGTGGTTTCTGCTCACCTGCTCGAGTGTCCCGCCTATGTTGGCCACGTCAAAAAAGCAGAGAAGACCTCATGTCGGCCTCTCTATGACCAAACCTGAAGTGCTACAAAATAGTTCAAAATCAAGGCAACATTGTTAAGTTTTATGTGATACAACAACAATAAAAGGAGATCCCTTAGTGATATTTGTATCCCTAACAATTTTTTCATGAAGCCAATAATCCAAGCACTGACAACATCTTAATTACCATGTTTAGTGCAGTACTGCTGGTGCAACAACTGATGCTTAATTTCTATTTGTTCCTTGCATCCTAATTTAAAAATTTCTACCCATGACTAAACAAATTCAGTTAACGTCACAACAAAAATGTCTGTAGGACAATGAAAGACTACAAATAATCATTAGTAACAGATAAAAATGTCTTCCTTTCAGGGCCTCAATGGCCACAAGCTATGCTTATATAATATCAATGCAGAATGTCTTCTAACATTTTTCTCTTTTAGTTCTATGTAATTTAGAGAATATATATATAAAACAATAACAATCCAACAATGATAGGAGCCCTCTTCAACAGGTTGGCAAAATTAGAGCTTTATAGGCGTCTCATGGAACTATCTTGGCAAAATCATTATGTATGTGCTTTCCTATAGGCAAAATAATTAATCCCTGGCTTTTTTTATCTAAAAACTGTAGGGGAGGCCCCAACAGTAAAAAATATATATTAAAGAGAAAAAAATATTTACAAGAAAGGGGGATGTACAAGAGGGCTTACCCTGACTTTACTTACTTGGAAAGTTTGCTAACTTAATTTAGGCTCATCTTTTATTCAAATATCCTTGCCTATCCCTCATTAGGAAAAAACATACCATCTCCATCCTCATATCCAACTCAGAGGTATGGCTCAAGAGGCCAATACATGGACGGAGGGGCACCAGCCTCGAAACCTTGGCTCTGATACCATGTCAAGCTTCGTGCACTAACCAACTATTCTATAAGACCGATCTGATGGAACGTGTTAGGCATCCACTTATACACTTCAACAATATCCACTTGGACAGCGTGTGCTCTTGGATAGTTTAAGAGAAATATCTAGCATTCAACAGGTATCAAGCTCTCAAGTTTGAACAGAATGAATAATAATAGTATTTGATCTTTAGTCACTGCTAGCTGGACTGAAGAGAAAAACCAGTGTCACAACTACTAAAATAACCGGCTTCACATAATAACCGTTCAAGTACGCGTGTCCCTGTAAAAACTAATTAATCTAGCATGTGGATTGAATAGCTATGATGGTGAGATGATACTGGTACATCTTTACACTCTTCTAGTGTGATAAACATTTATATTAGGAATAAGCACTGGTTTGTATAGTTAGCACGACAATTAAAATGGTCATAACTTTGGTCAGGCCTGACTTTGGTGTACACAGGGACCTAGGCGAATAGTGGTTAATGATTCAGCACTATATACAATATGTAACCTGTGCGTTGTAGTGCCATGCAAATTGGAACCAAAAATATGTCATACTTCAGTTTTCTCGGGGAAATATGGCGTTAAACTACAGCCTTGCAGTGCCATGCAAATGTGCAGAGAACCAGTATGTACTACAACCTCAATAGTCACTTTATGAAAGATGAGAGAGAGCGAGAGGTGAACCTGATCCTATGATGCTTCATTTTTATCTTCGTTAGGGAATCAATACACCGAGGATTACAAACAAATCTTGACAATATTAGGGCAGATATTGACATGAGAGTAAGAGAGGTGATCCTGGACCGCAAAGCTCGAGGATGTTAGCACCGGAGAACGATAGAGCGATGGAGATCCTGCAACATAGGATCAGACAGAAAAAATATGTTAGGGAAAGCAAGCTATAATTGAATGTTTCTCAGCACACATATGAACTAAATGAAGTATCTCTCTCTGTATGTCTATCTTTCTCTCCATCCCTCTCTCACAAGATGTGACTAAATATCTCTCTCACCACAGATATCAAGAAATTGAGGGAGACTGGTAAAGCTCTCTCTCTCTCTCTCTCTCTCTCTCTCTCATCCACCGAGAAAATGAATAACCACAGGTCTCTATCTAAACCTCTCTCTGGACCAAAGCTAGAAAGAAGAATGATATCTTACTCAAAATCCTGAACTAATTATTTGGTCAGCTAAAATAATTCTACGAACATTGCTAGAAACTATATGTGTAACCACTCGATCATGGCATCACGTATATATTATTTGGCAAGTAATAACAAATAATTGTTCTGCTGCAGAATGGGAAGTGTCTTGCAAGGAATCTGCTATATATGTGTGGAATGTTCTAAATGAGGAAAACAGAATAAATGTTTTGTTCTCCTCCCCAACATGACATAGGCATCTCGTCCCTCTACTTGCACCTCCCACTACATGAGTGGAAAATGGTCTAGAAAAAGAAAACATCAAACACTTGTAAATATAGAGTATGAAGGACAATAAGTATAAATAAGTCTATTTTTTACAAAGATTAGTTAATTGATATTGCATGACAATAAGTCTAAATAGATAAGTTTACAGTATAAAGGATGATGAAAAACATAAAATTAAAACATGTGGCTGTCTCGAACAGATATATTTCATAATACATGAAAGAAACATGGTATGGTTCTATCCATAGTAAAGCATTTGATGAGCATCTACCAGGATTGCTCTCAACAATAATGCAGATATAAAAGGCATACCAAATGGACAAGTAGTTGTTAATCTCAATGAGTCACATAAAGGAGAAAAAACTAAGAAAAATCTACAACTCTATTGAGGTAAAGTTTACAGTTAGAAAATATAATGTAGCCAATACACTGGCGTAAAGCTGATAGTACACAACTTTAGAACTGCAGTTAGTGAAATGTAGATTTATCTAATATAACTAATCACTGCCAAGATAATATGAAGCATCCTAAACCAAGCTTCTACATATGAAATTCAGTTTCTGGTTAGCATTTCTTTCCTCTTTACTGTCTAAACTACCTTTTATGACATCTCCCGCTATTCTACCAGTGCATATGTCAAGTCACATGACATCTGAAGCAAAAAAGAGTTCATGTAGAAAAAAATATCATGTGGTGGATGCTTCCTTGAACATCAAGCACATACGTGATCGTGTAATATATTTACATGGACCCTCTTAAACTCTCCACAAACAATATAATATATAATAATAACCTTTGTCTGACTCTTCTGTATATGCGGTAGGAGGCAATAGGAGGTAGAACAACTTGCAGTAGGAGGCAACCTGGAACAAAGCATAAATGAGAAGGTCTTAGATATAACACTAATACAATCAGAAGTTTGTGCTAAGCTAAAAATATCTGTATGTATGGTTAAAGTGTTGTCGCTGATTTTTATGGCATCTTATTTTTTTCTCATCAAAATAGGAAGAAAGAATCTGATTCAATCAAAACAAAATTCACCGTAAGACAGAACAACAACGACAAGGCACATAACTAATGTAAAAGTCTA
This sequence comes from Avena sativa, assembly GCA_916181665.1. Classification (NCBI taxonomy): domain Eukaryota; kingdom Viridiplantae; phylum Streptophyta; class Magnoliopsida; order Poales; family Poaceae; genus Avena; species Avena sativa. The sequence continues at coordinate 383,478,862 of OV702297.1, read as the reverse complement.
AAGCAGGAGCCTGACCAGCTTGCCTTGCCAAGTTGGAACCAAAACAATCTCCAACAGCCCCCAGCACCAACTAATAAATATGTGACCTGAAATTATCAACAAAAGAACATTGGTAAGACAAATTCATCATAAAAAATCATGAAGAGATCCTCCTAAATTCAAATTGGCATCTTGTATAGAAAATAAGGACCATAATGGGTAGACATGAGAAAATTATATTCAACATAAGAACTGAGAAAATCAAGAAAACTGAGGATTAAAAGAAGTAATCTATTAATATGGTATATAATATGTTCAACTTGTGAATGAGAAAATTAGCAGCTGTGTAAGTATGTTCAACTCGTGAACTCAAACTTGCAAATGAATACATCTAAGTCTGATCCTCTCTCAGTGGACATATCTCCTATAGAGAATTTTTTCATGGAACACCATTAAAAGACATTATATAGAAGAGCTAGATTCTAAGAGCAGTTGGCAGATTCAGAGGCTCATAAGATTGAAAGGAAACACTTTTTTGCAGCTTCTAGCTAATCTATCCTATGACCTACAAAATTTTTCTTCTGTTCTAAAACATGCAACAATATAAAAAGGATCAAACAAAATTAGAGGCAGAGGAGTGCTATCACCTGTACAACAAGCAGGGTTGTAGGCTAGCAATGTCTCCTGCCATGCCTACGATGGTTTCCTGTTCTTCAGGCTTGGAAGATGTCCTCCGCCAAAGCTTTCTAAAAGCAGCACAAGGTTCCTCCACTGACATCAATTAGTAACTGCAAATGGAAATTAAACATCAATTGATCTGATGTCACGTTTATGTATGTCCATGACCATAGAAGTAATTATGAGATGATGCTTATGTAATATAAATTGGCAATCTGACATAGAAAAGAATACAATCATCTAAAAGCCCAAAATGATATATTGGCACTTACAATGATTTTAAGGATCTGCAATTCAATGATGTAGTCCATGATAACAGGAAATTTCTTATTTACTTCTCATAACCTATGCAAGTGAGAATATCAAAGAAATGCAATCCTCCACAAGGTATAAAACAAATTTGTTGCCACAAATTACTTTACATCACCCTTCAGTTGATTGTGGTGGGAAAAAGAAGGGAAGATGACTCATGACATCGGGTTGAAGATAGAAAAAAGATCTCACAGCTGTCTTCTTCTCCAACCGGTGATGCCCCATCCGCCAAATAGCCATGCCGCCGATGCTCTGCAACCGCCCGTCCTCGACGAATCACAGGCCTCTCGAAATCATTGAGCATGAGAATTTCTTTGCCTATGTTTAAAAATACAAATTACATCTGTTTATTTTACTACACATGCATCTATTCCAATCAATTATTTCAATCTAACCAAGTAAGCTGAGGTACATGGCAATTTTTAGTGCTCTATAAAAAACATTACGGTGCTCCAAACATACTGCATTTTCTTGGAGCATTTTGCTATAGAGCATACTTCCATTGCATTATCAATTGTGTCACACATATATGATCCTGAGTTCATATATACAGTTTGCCAAATCCAGCACCAACAAGCGCGTCGCCCTCCACATCAGATCCAAAACCCAATGTTGCATGATATCGTCACAACCTGATTGTGGATACTGATGACCTGTGCATCAAAGTTGTCAAGTAGATGTGCAGAGAAGGATGTCTAGAAGCATATGAGAACTCTGAAACAATTTTACCCCAGATCTAAATTACTAAATAGTTTTCAGGTTAGTACAAAATTGACAGATCAAGAATCATGCCCATCATTTTAGTTACTCATCCACCATCAAAATTGGTTCCTTACAACAATGGTTTAATCGGATGTGCATTTTATCCTGTTTAGCAAAACACAGCTGACCATGACACATACAGTAGTAGAATAACTCATATAAGATTTGCCGTCATGAGCTGCAAATGTATAGGTAAATAATCAAGCATAATGTACTGCAACTGAAATCACAGAGAGAGAGAGAAAGAGAGACCAGACTGGGGTGTTCTCCACCGTCCTTTCCATGGCTGATCCAGCCTGTACGTTCTTCTCCAAACCACTGGTGCTGCCCCAGGAGCAGGCCCGTCTCCATAAAGTAGGAGCCCTTGAGCATAACTCAAAACAAGACCCTAAATGTTACGGAAAAAACATATTTTAGCACCAAAATGACACTTTGTTTTTCTAAAATTCATGATTCCTCTTATTTCATAAACCAAAAAAAGTAACATTAAGGAATTCAAACAATCAAATCCAATTGCATATGAATGACCAGTGAGTAATTTTTTATTTTAAAATGGTCAAAGAAATTGCTACTACAGTCTGCAAGCTGACGACAGTACCTTGACAAACTTGGAGTACCTTGATATGTAATAAGTGATTCGATCCGTCAGAGAGAGACATTGCCTAACGGAAAAATGGGCGCAAGCATGATCAAGACGAACGCAAAACAAGAACGGATTAAGAAACTTGATTTTTTTACCGGCTGATCAGGGCGTCGTGGGCGTCTCAGGCACATAGTGCTGCTCGTATACTCCCAAGCGGACGTGGATGCGGCAGGGATGGATAGGGAGATGGCCTCGTGGTCACAGCCGTTAGAGATCAGCAGGAATCGGCATGAGGCGCAGCCCGCAACAACAAATCAGGAAACGCTCCAGCAGATTTTCACAGATAGCAGACCTCTGCCTATAGATTTGGGGCCCAAAAATTTAGCTCTATTTGGGGATAGACCGCAACAATATACTCTTTAGACTAGTTAGGGACGCGCGGCTTGCTGCGCGCTTGCCCGCCTGCGGCGGGCAAACCGATATGAAAAATCGATGAAAACATTCAAGTGGATTTCAGATAAAGAAGTGCTCAATCTAATCATACTTTAATACTTTTGCAATATGAATCATCTTGGACACATCCATACCTTAGAAACTACACACCCAAAGTTCTTTTTAACAGAACACACCCGAAGTTGAATTGAAGATGTGTGCCTAAGAGGGATTCATGCTCGGGTTGGAAGCGGTTCCACCCTCTCTGCCCCTCGACACACCCAAAATTGGGTTAAAACCGATATGGTTAGCTTGGACACGTCCATGCCTTAGAAACTACACACCCAATTTCGTGCCTATGGTCAAGGAAGATCTTTTTTTACAATACAAAAATAACATTATTACATAGTGTTGGTGGCTATGGTGATGGCAGGAACAGAACATAGACAGAAAGATGTTACAGATAACTAGATCAGTCTTGGAGAGTGGCAAATGGTTAACATAGAGTGATGTGTAGAGAAAATAACAGTCAACTGCATAAAAAAGAGGGCGCTGAGAGCATGTCCTTGGCCGTCCATATAGTGACAAGCTGCAATCAATGTTGGAAGTTTAGCTGAGGCATTTGTGGAATCTTCAATTTTTGGGCCAGTAAAGATGTTATGAATTCAATAGAAGAGAAGCGGAGAATACCTTATCGATGCATGAGTGCTTCTATTTATTTGGAACAACAGCTCTACGTGTGGTTTACACTTTGAACTGGGCACTTTTCGATTTTCTTCACCATATAAAAGGGCATGCTAGAAGACAAGGTGTATTAATGCTGGAGCAGAAAGGGTGAAAGCAAGAAACGTATAATCTATAAATGGAAAATTATATTATTGGTTGATGGTTCTGCTGGACTGTACAACATTATCAGTTGCGAGTTCTGATTTGTTCAGTGCACAAAAGAGTATCAAAGAGCTAAAAGTTATACAGAGTTATGATTTTTGCTTACTTGTTCAGTGCAAGACTACTGCCACCAGCATCTCACCTAGATCACGGTGCCACACCAAGTGAGGCCATTGATAGCAGAAATAATGGATCTACTGGGAACTGAATCATAGAGTATTTCCCTATGATCTTGTTGCAGAATTGCAACTGCTGTACCCAGAGGTGCAGGATTCATAAACTCAGATAGAATCAGAATAATCCCCATAATGCACCAATAAAATACATATCAATTTAAGGAGCATTTATGTATGTTGGTATCATGCCAACCATACAGAACAGTGGACTCTGAATAATTACAGAAATAGAGCACTCTAGTCTTTATAGAAATCTATATTTGCTAATACACAAAACTAAATCACATCGAGCTAGAGATGACACAAGACATGCAGATGCAGACAAAAAGAAGAGCTCACAGCAGTGCTTAACTCAAGGCAACCGTGGAAAGGTCCCACACAACAACCCAACTGTAATTAATCATGAGCAGGAAAGCATATATGACACTATATGATTAGATCGGCGATAGCCATAGAATAACAGGTTAAATGAGCAGGCATTAGAGAAGAGACTAAGAACTCCCTAAGGTGATAAACTACATTGTTGACCACGCCCATGCAAAGATGAATATCATGATCATATATCAACATCATGCCAGCAGCCTGTGATCCATCAAAATGCATCCATTGGGAAGTGCTAAATCAACATATTTCTAAATATACTCAATACTGCACTATATATATTCGAGTATTTAGAATTACGATCAAGTTACCAAGTCAAATTAAACAGACGATTTTGCCTAGGTGTTGCCTTACTGATAGGTTGTGTGCACATTCATCTTGGTATTACTCCCTTTTTAAAATGTTGTATGCACATACCAAAGGAAATTTGCCAAACACTTGGTCAGTAGCACTACATATTATCGATTTTGGGGAGCAATGCTCCAACGTACAAGAGACGGAGAGGGTTAACAGTAGGGGGAAATGGCATACCTATAGAAGTCATCCAAATTGTCTGACCTGAGTAGTCATCTTTAGAACTACTATAATTCTTATTGCTTGGCCTGAGTAGTCATCCAAATTGTCTGATATGAGAGGCTTGATGATACCATCGTCCTGCAAGCGATGAAGTAATGAGCGCGGCTTTCCATAAGAAGATTTAACCCTACCCCTAGTTCCACCAAAGTGTCTACTGAGGGCATGACTCTTACTATGCAATAGTTGAGGATAAAACAACTATGGTCATTAAGCTAACATTCCCCTGAAACTATAGTAGTCTAATATATGTCAAATATATAGTTCTGTTACGAAAGATATAGTTTTTTATGCATATAAATGAATCAACAAATGGAAATTCAGTCATCGGTTTTATTGAAAGTGGATTTTTTATAGTTAGCTATTAATTGCTTCTCCAAATTGTATTATTACTTAAACAGTACAGTACACATGTAATGCATGTGATAAGTACATGCAAGATGGATTTAAGAATGAATTAGCAAAAGAAAATCACACTCATTGCAACAAACTTTAAGGTATTTAACTAAATACTATACAAACCAAGATAAGAGACTCCATAGAACAAAACTGAATGGGAAACAAAGAACACAAGAAAACTTACATGAAATAAACAGTAGGTCTTACTGTGAAATTATAACGGAACTTGCCTCCTAGATCAAAATGATTAGTTTCGCTACTGTGTCTCTAAATAAAGTGAATCCAGTATGATATTTTTTGAATATCCTAAAGGAAATAAAAAATATAATTAGTTGGAAAAATAAATTATAACCAGGTCTATATTGTGAGCAAGGAAGCCATGTAAGTATGAGAAAGGGTGAGAAATTAAAAATTGATCATTTTCCTCCTTCAAATAAATAACTTAGAACATTCAACCTATATATATGATAAGCCATTTTAGCACTTACAGTATTCTATTTGTTAGAATATGAGTTGGCAAATTATTTTCTATCATCAATATAAGATGCTTGCACACGACAAAAGCATGAAACATGCAAAAAATTATTTTCTCATCTAAACATGCCTCGTTTTTTGCGTGTTCACTAAATTAGTAATATCACAAAGGATTGTGTGCTAGTCATGTACCTTCGCTTGGATTTTTTTCTCTTACATTATCTTCTCACGATCATCATAGAAGCCAATGGTGTGCATCATGGACGTCTTGTAGACATGATCCTTGAAAATCTTTAGCACCCGAAGGACGTGCTCAAGCTAAACCTGTAGACACCATAGAAGGCATGATAAAAACCTCTGAGCACATAATTCATACAGCTAAACATGAAATTTTTATTAAAAACAAGGCGTAATTTTTTATACACCACAATGTGCCTGTTAACGGTTTAGAATTCCTCATGCATGTGCGCTAAAATGGACTGTTTTTGTGTGCCACCAAAAACTTAGAAGGAAGTTGGCAAAAGGGGGGAAATTAAGTCTATATATTGGTTCAGATGGACAAAACATTTCACAAAGCGCAAAATAGTATTTTAAAAAGTACTCATAAGGAGATATTTGCATAACCTTGGCTTTTCATAAATTGCTCCTTATAGGCCTGCAACGTGTTAAGTTTTACCAAAAATTTAGATTCTCATACATTCCAACCTACTACTCGATTTTTTATCGCAGATAGAGTTACATTCAAAGGTCTTTCTTAGTCAAGCAGTACAGTAGCGGTCCACTCACCATATATATGCAACATAGAGTAAACAGTGAAGGCCTTGACTACTGAATTTTGGTGAAGTTAACAACACCTTAATCTTCAAAACTACTAAACATGAGAGAAGTCGAGCAACAACTTATCTCCTTCAAAATGCATGACCAGAGAGTTTTAGGTTTTCCTAGGAGAGCATATAGAATATAGTATACAAAAAAATCAGAAATATGTTATATGCGTACTCACAAAATAAAACTTATATGCGTACTCACAAAATAAAACACCAAATAGCGGAAACAATAATCTGAGTAAAATGACATTAAAATGGTCCTGATAACTGATAAGACAAACATATGCTCGTCATCCTATGAAAAAAATAAAGCAGGTCTCAAAATTAAAAGAGAACCAGTAGCGTAAAGAAAATTCCACCAAGAAATTGTGCAAGAATTTTCAGATCGCCATCAAAGATCAAAAGAAAAATACATGGTTCTTTTTGCTTCCTTGATACCTCTTATTAATCGAATGGTTCATGCCCTCTTTTTCTCTCATGCATCTCTCATAAAAATCAAATGGTTCGTAGTAGAGCAAAATACACATATTAGTGACCATATTTAAGTTTTCTTTTCTTATCAGGATCATCGAGAACAAAACCATGTCAAATTCTAAAAATCCAACAGAACCAAGTCAAATTCTGAAAATAAAAATCTAAACACCAAGAATATTGTTATTAACATTCAAATGACAAGTTCGAACCAAGAACGAAGGCTATACCTGTAGAAGTAAACAGAGAAGCAACACGGAACTAATCGTGTGACAAGCTTAATCAGCACCGCATCACACAGAATCCACGGCAGATTGCTCCATTATTTTCATGATGAACAGATCTGAGAAATAGGCAGACAAACACAGAATTGAACCTATAGAGAGGAAAATAAATGAAAGACAGGACATGAAAGGGATGCAGCGGATAAGGTTGGTCCATGACCTCGTAATCTCCATGGCCGACGGATCAAGGAAACCGATATACCTCAAGTTGTTGCTCCTGACCGTCAGGACTATGGAGGAGAAGGCGTCACAGAAGAGGCTGCCACCACGCTCGGGGTCAGGGTAGAAGAGGTGGCCGCCGCTCCCGGCGAGCACCTCCTCCCGCGCTCTCCCCTTCTGCCGGTTCCCTAGCAAAACAATACCAATATGACAAGCAGATATGTGAATAGTAAGTTAGCTTGTGCATATAACTCAGATTTCCAGATTTTTACTCAAAAGGGTTACGTGCTACACCATGGTATTGAACAAATATGTAAAAAAAATGAAAAATATATCTAAACAAACAAATTTGGCATGATATACCTCTGAACAAAATAAGGAGCTAAAGTTCCAGCAATTGCTACTGGAAGCTGCCCAATCTTCACCTCTAAATATGGATTGCATGACCTAGTGCTATCTTCCTAATCTTCACCTCTAAATTTTGAGCCGTTGCAAGCAAACCTGGAATGAATCAGAAACAATAAACAGGCCCAATCTTCACCTCTAAATCTGGAGCTATAGCATGTAAACTTGGAATGAATCAACAACAATAAGCAAGCAATTGGAGAAAATCAAGCAAAACTGAGTAAAATTTCAATGCAATCGTGCTACTTCCATTCCCGCAAAGATCTGAACAAAACAAACCTCAAAGGCATTTTTTTGTAACTGGCACATCTGGATGTCCGTTCAACCTCGCACCAGTAGTCTTTCCCGCAGAAACTGATGTGCCCTTCTCAACCACAATGTTGCTCGGCTATGGCGAAGGCCGGCTGTGGCGTCACATCTGGTCCTGACGGATCTTCGCCGGAGCTCGTGTGCTCGCCCTCTTGGACAATCCATCTGGCCTTCCCTAGTCACTTAGAGAGAGAGAGAGAGAGAGAGAGAGAGAGAGGAGGTGAGACAGGGTGAGAGAGTCAGAGAGAGAGAGAGGAGAGACGAGGGTGGGAGAGGCCAAGGGGCGTACCTAGGGGCGAGCTCCGCTGCTGCCGGTCGCCATGGAGCCGGGGATGCACCGGCGGACGTCAAGCTCATCGAGCCCCTCCGGATCAGCTCTCCTCGAGGAGAACAACAGCGACAACCGGTGGCGGGGGTGATGGGGTGAAGGGGAGGGTGCTTTCCGACGGATGGCGGCGAGTTCACGAGGGCGGTCACGCGGTGGTGCTGCCATGGCCGTGGGAGTTGGATACAGGAGGCGGAGAAAATTCGAAAAACAAACTCTACCTATACGTTAGGGTCGCGGGCTTATCCTGGGCCGTCAAATCATGGTTGGCGATTCGTGCATCCCCTTCTACACTTTGTAAAAAACACCATGTGATATATTGATTTTATGTCCGTGAGCCCTTGCCCTTTTGCTACCATAACCCTGAGTCTCTACGTTTTATAGAAAATTATCCATTCGGTTTAGTTCAGTTAGTATAAGAATTAGCACATGGATTCGGCAATCGGGAACAAATTGGGTCAAGATTCAATCGGGAACAAATTGGGTCAAGATTCAATGAATAGGAAGGCGAGCTCGGATCAAGAACAAAACAGAAAAGGTAAAAAATCAAGTAGGATGCGGTGGAGTTGTAGACTCCAGGTCTAGGGCGTTGGGGCAGGTGCCACGGGATGGAAATTCATCACGAGGCACCTCGCTTCCTCGATGAGCACCATGGCTGCTGTCCGTCGTGGAAGGGGCACGACAACCTCGCTCCCATCCTCCGCCAGGGACAGGAGAACGGATCCACGACCCTGAGATCTAAGATCAAAGGAGAGGGATAGGAGAGAGTCGGTCAGCAGCGGCGAGGCTCGTGGATGTTGGCTGGGTCTGTCCGTCTATGGCGGCGGCGATTTTCTTGATGGCGACGGGATGAATGTGGCAGGTGGTGAGAGGAGAACCGGTAAGAGATAAGATTGACATGTCTAGTTTGGTTCCTATAGGGTGCGATTCTATCAGGTGCAAAATGCAAATTGTACAGGCATGAATCGTAAAGGAAAATGATACGCATCGTCCGGGGGATCGAACGAAACGATCCCCCGGGTCGTCGCTCCCCCGCGGTGGCGAACATAGGGGGACCCACCAACACCAGACTTTTCTTTCTCGCTTTGTATCTTCTCTGTCTCTCTCCACGGGCCATGGGAACTACCGCCTCCACGCCCCTGCGGTTGTTGGTTACATGCATCCTCCGGCGAATCCTGTGCGCGCCGCCGCCGCGCGCTGTTCCTGCGAGCTCTGGCTCCTCTCGTAGACAGAGAACGACGACCGCGCGTCGGTTCCCGCGAGCTCCGCGCCACCTCCCTCTCCATCTCCGGCCCTCCCCACCTCCGCCCTCTTCGTCTCTGGTCCTCCCCACCTTCACCATCTCCACCTCCGACCATCTCCACCTCCGCCCTCTCTTCATATCCGGTCTTCCCCACCTTCACCATCTCCATATCCGAGCATCTACACGGCGCCGGCCGCGGCAGCTACCCACTCCCGTCTCTGTTGCTACACACGTCGACCAGTGCTGCTACATGACTGTGTCGTCATTGCTACACGCTCTTGCCGTCGCCGGTAAATGCGCTGGGCTCTTTCTGCTACACGGGTAGGCCGCCGCTCACCTCTGCTACACGTGATGGTCGCCGCTGCTACACGCGACGGGTTCCTCCGCTACACGCAAGACTCTGCATCTACATGGTCCGGGTTCCTCTGCTACACGTGCCGGTCTCCGCCGCTACATGCTCCGTGCCGCTGCTGCTACACGTGGCCAGCTCCTCTGCTACATGCGCAAGCCGCCGTGCTACAAGCGTCGTCGCTACTACACGCTCAGTGCCGCCGCTCTCCTCTGCTACTGGTGATGGCTGCCGCTGCTATACGCTCTTGTTCCTCTGCTACACTTGACCAGCGATGGAGGTGCAAATAGCAACGCACGTGCTGCAAGGGAGCAACAATGCCATGATCAAGGGCGGAGCTACAGCCCGGCAACCCTAGGCAGCTGCCCGGGCTATGCGCAAGCAGAACACCATTAAAGTTATAGCAAGATTTAGGATTTAATCAGCTGAATTTGTGGGCAAATTCTGGACTAAGTGATAGTAGTGAAAATTTGCCCAGGCTCTATTAGTCAGCTAGCTCCGCCACTGGCCATGATGAGCGTCTTCTTTGATTTGACCAGCGATGGAGGTGCAAATAACAACGCAGGTGCTGCAAGGGAGCAACAAATAACAACGCAGGTGCTGCAAATAGCAACGCAGGTGCTACACGCGCGAGCCTCCATAGCTAAACGCTCCGAGCCGCCGCTGCTACACAATGTCGGCGTCTTTGCTACACGCAGCGGGTTCCTCTACTACAATTGACCAGCGATGGAGGTGCAAATAGCAACGCAGGTGCTGCAAGGGAGCAACAAGATGAGCGTCTTCTTTGATTATGGCGTGGGAACAGTGCTCGGCTTCAGCGATGAGCGACATAGATTTTTTCTGCGGAGGATGTTGATGTCGTGGGAGTGCAGGTGGCCGCGGCTGTGGTGTGCACCGGCGCTACGTTGTTGCCGGAGGAAAGAGAGGTGGCGACAGGTCCCTGGGGTGGAGTTTGGAGCAGCACGGCAGGTTGCGGTTTTCCGTCAGGGGTATGGGGATTTTTTTCATCGTTTGTCGCATATCGTGGGAGCGAGAGGACACGTGTCCCCCGGGGGAGGCGGGGATCGGGAGTTTTTATCCCCCGGGGGACGCCTAGCACCGCCCTGTATAACGCTAAGAACCATCGGATAAGACCAGGACCCCGCAACGTGGTAGAATCGCTGAGTTGGAGAAAATTGGGCATACACTAGCCTTTGGTGCTAAAAGTTGCATAGAATACAACAAAAGACTTGTTGCAACTGATACTAACTTTTAATCTAATCGTTGCACTCAGCCCAAATATAATCCAAATAAAGGTTATAATTCCTTAAAAGCGTATCTAACATGTATAGCTGTATTTTTATCCCGTATATCACTCGTGCGGGTTAGTATTTCTGTATTTATATCTTTTAGCGGACAAAGCTCGGTCTAACATATCTCGAACTCGGCCTGATACCACTACTGTAGCGTCTATGCTTACGTGTATACTAAAAAAATCGACTGACAACTATGTAAAAAAAATTCAGAAAAATAACCTTGATGTGGTTAAATATGCGTGTTACAGCATGCAAAATTTTAATGTGAAGTACTTTGTATGTTAGGCTCATAAAAAAATTTGGATAAATTATAGAAGATTGAAAAGTTATATTGTCATGCTCCGAGATCTGCACAAGAAGATAGAATAAACCATTAACTATGTTCTGATTGATTTTTTCAAACTTAAAAATGAAAATTTTAATTTTTAAAAAGAGCTCTTTGGGAACTCATCTGTCAAATTAACGCTTCTCGTATTTTCTACCACTATAATGTCTATTTTTTAATTTACATAATTTTGTGGTATATAGTATAGAAATACATGTCCACGTGTTAGATATACTGTGAAGGCACTATATACTCGATTTGGACTAGATGCAATTGATTAGACAATAAACCGGGCTAGCTGCAATAAATGTTTTGTTTCTGTCTTTTGTGCAACTTTAGAGCATCTTCACTCGTTGGGCGAACCCAGGCAGACCAAACTTTGGCCGGACAAAACACGTTTTCAGCCTGGAAACGTCCACTCGCGTTCCCAGCCTGAGTTTTCGGGACGTCCGTTTCCGCTCAAATTCGGCTCAAGTTCGTCCAGATTTCGGCATAGTTCAGCATACTATGAATACAGAACATTTTACAGTCATAGTTCGACGAAATTTTAAACATAGTTCGGTGTAAATGTAAACATAGTTTGGTCTGCAGGGAAAATACAACATATTTCAGCCAAGTTCGGTCAGTTCATGCTCGGCATCTACGTGTTGCCCCTGTTCATGCTCGGCATCTACATGTTGCCCCTATGTATCAATAGGTGCTCAACAAGATCATCTTGCAGCTGTTGATGCAACGCCGGATCTCGGATCTCCTGATGCATGGCGATGAATGCAGTCCAGGTTGGAGGCACCTAATGATCAGGCTCGGCAAGTGGACCCTGTCTTTAGTATGACTCGTTCTGCTCGATCAAACTCACTGGATCCTTCCTCTCATCCTCAATGATCATGTTGTGCAAGACCACACAACAGTTCATCACTTTCCACATCTGATCTTTCGACCAGGTCATAGCAGGAACCCGGACAACTGCAAACCTCTGCTGGAGCACACCAAATGCCCGCTCCACGTCTTTTCTGTAAGCTTCATGTTTCTTGGCAAACTAAGAATGCTTGGGGAGCATTGGGTTTGAGATAGTCTTCACAAATGTTGGCCATCTTGGATAGATGCCATCTGCTAGATAGTATCCCTTGTTGTAGTGGTGCCCGTTGATCTCAAATTCCACAAGGGGAGCATGACCCTCAACAAGCTTGGAAAAGACAATTGAGGAGTTAAGGACGTTGATATCGTTGTTCGATCCTGCCATGCCAAAGGAGTGCCAGATCCAAATATCATGTGTAGCAACTGCCTCAAGTATCATAGTACAACCTTCTTTGTGGCCTTTGTACATTCTTTGCCATGCAAATGGACAGTTCTTCCACTCCCAATGGATGCAATCTATGCTTCCAAGCATACCAGGAAATCCTCTACTTTCATTGGCTGCGATGATCCGAGCAGTGTCTTCAGCAGTGGGTGATCTCAAGTACTGTTTCCCGAACACTGCAATCACTGCCATGCAGAACCTGTACAAGCAATCGATGACGGTGGACTCGGCCATGCGGAGATAGTCATCGGCACTGTCAGCCGGCACTCCATATGCAAGCAACCTCATCGCCACAGTGCATTTCCGCAGTGAGGAAAACCCAACCAAGCCGATGCAGTCCTTCTTGCAAACGAAATAGGGGTCGAACTCCCGGATGGCATGCACGATCTTGAGGAAGAGCTTCCGGCTCATCCTAAAACGGCGCCGAAACACGTCCTTTTCATGGAGCGGCTCGTTGGCGAAGTAGTCGGCGTACAGCAAGCAGTAGCCCTTTATCCTTTGCCTCACCTTGCACTTCTGGCGACTCGACGCCGAACCACTGCGCTTCGGCTTCGCCATCTGCAGGTACAGCTGGGCGAGGGAGGCGATGATCTCCATGTGCTCTGCATCTTCGGCGACCTCGGCGCTCTCCTCCTCCAGCAATACGGTGAGTATCTCCTCGTCATCGGAGTCCATGGCCGAACCGGCCAAATGCCGAACACTTGGCGGGCGTGGTGGTGGGAGCTTGCAGCGAAGCAGAGCTACGGCGAATTTCGGGCGGCAAAAGCGGCCACAGAATGGGCGGCGACTACGACGAGCATATCTAGAGGCGTGGGCATGTCTCGGCGTGGAGGAGCTCCGCCGGCGAAGTCATGGCGACAGAGGCGCTGGGAGCTCTTCGCCGCAGTCTGGACGAGTGGAGTGTGTGGGGGGGGGATGGGACTGTCTCGCCGACAGAGCTGGCTCACGCCCATTTTCACTGTGTCGGGAGTCCCCAGGGCGTTTCCGGGAACCTGGGTACGGTCTGAGAAGCCTGGACCAAAGTTCGCCTGAATCCGGATGAAAACAGGTTTCTGGGTATGCGACTGGATCGATTTTCGGCGTCCGGATCGGCGTCCTAGGCAGGAAGTGGAGATGCTCTTAGCACCAAAGCCTGGTGTTACGAGCAGTTTTTTCCGGGAGGCGCGGTACTGTGTCGTGTTTTCTCAGGGAAGGAGACGACCTCCCAGGTCCCACTTCCCTTTTTAGGTTTTTTTAACTGGGCTGACTTGTAGGACACAGTCCAGGTCAGCTAATTGACCCTGACCAGGTGGGTCCTCTATGTCAAATTCGTGCCAATTCGCGTTCAATCGAGTTTTAGTGCTTTTTGCAAACAAACAACCAAAATCCGGTGGAATTTTGTCCCGCGAACATAAAGTAGTGGGTTTTGGTAAATTTAGCCACTAATATGGTTGTTTTATGCTATATATACTCGCCTAGGAGACTAAGTACTGGACACGCAAATAATGATGACATGGAATTGGGAAGGAAAGTTCGAAGAGAAAATATATACAATTAAGAGGAGCAAAACCATTGCTCCATTCTCTTCCATGTGAAGTAGCAAAAGCGCCAGCAACAGGCCGACAATCCACGGTACGGCTACCACTACAGTCATCAGTGAGTCGCGATGCGGTGCACACTATCTGGTTCAGTAGTTCAGGCAGCTGGTGGAGCGGACAACTGAATCAAGTCAAAACGAAATATACAAGGCGGAATTCAGTTGATTCTGCGGCGGTGCTGGCTGGTATCTCTGCCGGCATATCGTTCAACACTGCGTTAGAGCGATTGCTGGAAGATTCCGGTGGCTGATTTAAGGACAAACTGCATCAAGTCGAAACAAATTACAAGGCAGAATTCAGTTGATTTTGCGGCGGTGCTGGCTGGTATCTCGGGCATATTGTGCAACACTTCGTTCGAGTGATTTCTCGAAGATTCCGGTGGATGATTTAAGGACGAGGGCTTGTACCTGTTTCGATGTAGTAAAAGATAATTAAAGGCTGATTGTGTTATTTACGTGTACAAATTATCCATCAAGGAGTAGATAAGGTGCCTTGAAAGAGTCGGTAGAAGAATTACTTGTTTTGATGATAGACCTAATTTTTCCATGTCCGAAAGCTGCAAAGTCACATTTGTGTTAGAAGGAGAGTTACCACCACCGTCAGGATTACGTATTTCATAGTGCAAAGATCTTACAGATTTGAATGGTCTGGGTGAATCCCCCCGGAGCTCAATAATGTACTCTGCTCTCGTTTCACCAATTCCCTGAGGGAGATGCAAACATTAGCAGAGAAAAACAGGCAGCTATACCATTTATCAGATTATTATTCGAGAAAAAACATGAGGAACATACTTTCACTTGCTGTAGCTCTTCCCCGCATCCAAGGATAAGCAAAGTGAATAATTAGCAAGATGCCAATGACAGAGTGCCAGTCCAACTACATAAAGTAACTATACAAAGCTTGGAGTGTTTGAACTTACTTGCTTGCAACATTTAAGAACTCAAGATATTTCTGAACAAGAGATTCCTGTATAAGACAGAGACATTCTGAGATCGGTACCAAAGTAAAACTGGTTGCTGATGTATGAAATAGGAGGAAAATCATGCAGACCATTAGGTTAGACTCGTGTGCATTCAACTTATCAAGAGGTGTAGCACTTGAAATCGTCCCAACTAGGTTACATGCTCCCATTGGAGTTTTGGGCTCCAATGAAGCATGGCAATCGAGATCGTCAATCACCATACCGGAAGAATTAGGAGAACAAGCTTTGCTAAGGGGTAATTCAGACATTTCTTCTTTGCATGGAGTTGATGAAGGGAGAATCACTGCATAAAACATGCTATAGTTCTAAGACCCAGTATGGAAACATAGATCAAGTTTCAAAGTTTGCTACTACATTAAATATTGCAAGTAAATTCTGCATGATTAGATTCCATTGAATAGTTACCTTCTTCCAACTAAACAATATTGCTTCTGTTCTGAGCGAGTTGCGGACTTTAGTATAATCTGGGCTGTTGTTAGTCTGTTGTCGGTGCAAGTTTCACTCTCAGTCCTTAAACTATTGTCTCTCTTTAGCAGTTTATTTCTTATAGTACAACAACACGGAAAGCTTATGAATGGTCGCAGGGTTTTCCTTTCTGCTCCTTGGCTTGTAGGTTCAGAAATCCATATTCAATACAAGTATATAACTCTTTTGCATGTTTCAAAATACATACCTTTCTTAATTCCCCTTGTCTTTACTTCATCTTGCGAGCTCAGTCTTAGTATGTTCTTAGCAGTAGGGACTACTGAATCAAAAAGCACCCTGTGGAAATAAAGATGAAAGAGATGATAAGTCTATATAATTCCGTGTGGTCTATGTAGATGTATATAGTTGTATTTACTGAATCAAAAAGCACCCCATAGGAAAAAAAGTAGAGCTAAGAATTATGTATAATATCATGTGGTTTATTTATACTTGTAGAATTGTACTTACTTTCTTATGTTGCCATCATCATGGTTCATTACTCTAGCCCTATTCGATACCCGGGAAGATGACGGTTGTTTCATACGTCCTGAACGACCAGCCAGACGTACTGTGTAGAGCGACTCATGGTATTCTATGGGATTCTGCAACAAACAAAATGACAATTAGCAAGGATCAATAATCCGTGAGATGAGATGTCCAGAGCTAAAACTCACAAGGCACGCTATCACCACAGCACGGCTATTGCCTCCTAGAGAATCTTGTAGTATGCGGGTCAATTTGCTATCTCTGTAAGGTATCCATTGCTCATTATTCTTTAGAGCTGAAATGACATTGGACAATGCAAACAGCGAAGAACCAATCCTTTCATTGCAAATCCTTGTCTTGTCCTCGTTTCCTGGAATGAACAAACAACAAAAGCATGGTCTTAAACTGGAAGTACAAAGCTTATAAGTTATACTAGTGAAGTTACCGCGGCGACACGCCGCGTCCGTGCCAATAATTCAGTTGTATACATGACTATATGACATGATTTCTGAAATAGTTAGACGTTAGCTAACACGCACGATATTAGAGAAGTAGTAGATATATTCACACTTAGTGGTATATATGTTTACACTGGCTGCACGGCCGAAGGGTGACAATACGGAAACTACTTAGAAAAACTACGACTAAAAAGTTATGTTGGAGAATTACCGTCTAAAGTAAAATTTACAATAGACAACTGACGAAGAAGGTGGTGACAGAAAAGTTGTGCCAGAAATTTACCGTGAAAAATTAAAAGGAGCTGAAAAAATACGAGTCTCAAAAAACTATCATCAAAAAGTTACGTCCCAATAGATATCTCAAAAAATTAACATCAAGTAGTTAAAAAGTAGGGATATTAAAAAATTACTGTTGTATACGTAGGTAACTAAATCTGGAAAATTACTATCGAAAAGTTGTGAGAAGATGATGTCCAATAAGTTATGCTAAAATAGTAGCACCGATAATTATAAAAGGAGCTAAAAAAAATTCTGACAACTACTGTATGAAAATTATGAGTGGAAAGTCATGTCACATAATTACCACCGAGTGTTTAAAAAGGAAAAACGTAAAAATATACGATAATAGACATAGCTAGCTTTTTGTTTTAGAGGTAGATGCAGATAAATATTGTCAGGAAATTACTAACTAAAAGTTACGTCGAAGAGTCTAAGAGCATCGGCGTACCTAGGCCGAAAATCGGATCGAAATCGCGTTTTCGGCCTGGGTACGCCCAGTCGCCCACTCGCGTACCTAGGCCGCGTTCCCAGGTTCGGCTAAATTCACTTAAACTCGGCGAATATGGGCGAATATAGGCGGAATTTTATTAAATTAGGCGAGGGGCATATAGTACATCGGTTTTATCTAGGAAAGGACGCCGCCGTGGTCGACGTCGGACGCCGCAACTACAGGCCAAGGCGGGGGTTGTTACCGGCCTCGATGTGCGACATGACTCCGGCGAGAGTCTGCCCTAGAACGCTCCACCAGCGGCGGCGGTAATCCATATTGTTACGCGGCGGCGGCGGCGAGCCCGGCGGTCCGTCGTGTCGGGCGAGTTTCTCGAGGCGCCTGTCGGCGAAAAACTGCCTCTAGAAGACCAGGTTGCCCTGATCCTCGGCGAGATCCGGGTCTTGCATGGCAGCGATAGCGGCCTGGATCTCTCCGGCGAGGTCTGGGTCTTCCATGGCGGCGATAGTCGCCTGGATCTCTCCGGCGAGGTCCTGCCCGTCAGGCACCGGCGGAACAGGGATCCCGCTGGCGCTGAGTTTCCAGCCTAGGGGAGGCGAGTGTCCGGCGGGGCCGTATAGCGCGCCTCGCGGAGGAGCCGGGCTTCCCACGGCAACAGCGTGCGGCGGCCGTCCATAGCTTCTCGGCGGAGTTGGGAGGAAGCAAGGTGCGAACGTCTGAAGTTCGCCGGAGTTGTGGTGGTGTGAGGAACTGTGAAAAGAGACGGCGAGATGTACGGCTTTTATAGGCCGGAAGAATGGCGGGAGGGGTGTAGCAGCGAGGGCGGGAAAAGAAAAACGGCGAGAAGGATGGCGGCGAGTCGGCTTCTGTCGCCGACAGAGCTGGCCCACGCCCGTTTTCGCTGAGTCCGGCGTCCCCAGGGCGTACCCGGGATCCTGGGTTCGGCCTGGGTAGTCCGGACCAAGTTGGCCCAAATCCGGCCGAAAACAGGTCCCTGGGTACGCGACTGGACCGATTTTCGGCGTCCGAATCGGCCTCCTGGGTAGGCGAGTGGAGATGCTCTAATAGGAGAAAAAAAAGAAAAAAAGGGCTGTAGCATAGGCCACATGGCAGGTATTGATTTGACAAAAATGTGCATCTACAGTACCTTGGACGTGGAGCAAGTTAGTAAGTATGCAACTCATCGGAGGGAGTCCTACCAGCCAAGTCAATGAGGTTAAGCTTCCCAGTGACACCATCATTGTTGACCCTGATGGAAAGCACAGCGTGGCTCCTATTTGAGACATCGTTCAGGCCTGTGTGGGCCACATTCCTTCGCTCCTCACCTTTCGAGTAGGCTTCCTGAAAATCCTCCATGGATCGCACAGGGACCTTTAACCATGAAAAGACAATAGTAAGTGCATTGGCCGCAGAAGCTACATTCCAGAAACCACAATAAAAAAAATTACCCAGATAGACCGAGAACATTACCCAAGCCAAGCCCTTGAGCTGGAGGTTACCATCTCGGTCATCCAAGGCCATTATCTCCTTGTCCTTGGGCTCAAGCAGGTCATAGCACCGCCCCATGTACACCTCATAGTAGGAGATCTCCACGGAGCACAACATGCCGGTACCGAGCTTCAGGACGGTTGAAACCGCCAAGGGGATGATCCCTGGTAGGTCCTCGGTTCCCTGTGCAGCAAACGGTCCCAGCGTTACAGGCTGCACATTTCATCAAACAGGTTGCGGGCAGACGCCAAGATAACAAAGGAATCGACACCTGCATCGTGTAGGTCTTGCCGCTTCCGGTGGCCCCACAGGCGAAGACGGTCGCGTTGACACCCTCGAAGACGCCCGGGATGATGGCGCTCACCTCCTTGTCAAATATGTCGCGGACACGATCGTCATGGCCGAAGAAGGCGTCCAGCTTGTAGCACTCGCTGCGGCTGCAGTGTTCAGGAATGAAACAGTGTACTAATAAGGAGAGACACGCAAGCAAGAGGACGCTCGGCTAAATAATACTGATTTTTGAAGAAAATAATCGAAATCATGACTGCTCCACTAATGGAAGAACCACAGACACAGACCCACCCGTGCAAACTATAATTAAGGTTCAGTTTTGCATTTGGACGGGTTGTAATAATCTAAAAATATATGGAAGAAAAATTTGTACTAATCTACTCTAAACAAGCTGTAAAAGAGATTGAATTAGACGCCGGCACAGGTATAATAAGGGTTGCATTTTTTTTTATTGAAGGGAGCTCGGAATTGGGGAAAATGTCGGAAACAGCTCGAGCAGCACAGGAACAGGCCAGCGGATCGTAGAGTCTACCTGGTGCGCTGTTCCTTGAGGTGGACCGTGACCTCGCTGCCGGGGTGGCCGCCGATGAGGGATACGCAGGGCGCCGCCGCCGAGCCGGTCTCCGACGGGAGGAACGGGCGCAGCCGCACCACGACACGCACCGGCTGGGAGGAAGAGGACGAGGCGGCTGCGCCGGCAGCTGCGGCGCTTGCCATCGGAGACAAAGTACGGAGCTTGAGTGGCCGTCTGGAGCAGGCGGGAAGGGCGCGAGGCTGCTCGAAGCTTGGGAGTTGGGATTCTCTCTTCGAATTTCAAATTTTGAATAGGAAAATGATACTGTTCCCCCGGGGATCGCGTGACTCGCGTCCCCCGGCACCCGGTGCTGACGCGTGTCTAGCCTCGCGCGTGACACGGACGTTCGTGGGTCCACCATCACAATCTTATCCCCAGACGGAGTCTTCCTTCCTTGTTTCTAATCCAAAATCCATGGCGCTCGCTGCTGCTTTCTCCTCCTGCGTGATGCCTTCTGCTCCTCCCTCGCTGCCCCACCCTGCTCCTCCCTCTGCACGCTGCCCCGTCCTGCTTCTTCCTCGGCACGCCGCCCGCTAAGATGCCTGAAATCCCTGGCCGTCCTTTTCAAACTCCCGTTAATCTGCTTCAAGGCGCGGCGATGGCTAGTACATGCGGCGGTGGAGGCTGCTATACGCGGCGGCGAAGGCAGCTACCTGGCGAGCCGTCTCTGCTACATGGCAAGGCCGTGCTGTTACATGGGCGAGGCACCACCGCACCTGCTTTGCTACATGCGGGCGTCGCCGCTGCTACAACGGCGAGGTGCCGCTGCTATACCGGCGAGGCGCCTCTGCTACAGAGGACGACCAGGTTTGCTACCAAGGTGCGACCGCCATGGCTGGCTGCTGCTACAAAGCGGTGGTTGACCTTTGCTACAACGGATGGCCGGGATTGCTACAATGGGTGGCCGGACCTGCTACCGTGGCACAGCGGCCCTGCTACAAGGGGTGACCGATGGCCTTGCTACAAGGGGTCGCCAGTCTCGCGACAATAGACGGTCGGCCTTGCTACCGGTGGTCGGTGGCGCAGCTGCGAGCGGTGGGAGGCGCTGCTACGGCAGGTGCTCGTCGATTTCTTCTCTGGTGAGGCGGCAGGAGGATCTGCTACAAGGAGTATTCGGCGACGACGCCTTCTCTGGCGACGGCAGAGGGCGGCCTTCTACCAGCGGCAGGAGGATCTGCTACAAGGAGTATCCGGCGTTGCTACAGCTTCTCCGGCGACATCGACTTCTCCGGCGACAGCAATGGAGGCCCTGCTACTAGCGGCAGGAGGATCCGCAACAGCCGCCGCCAGCAGCCTCCATGCCGCCCCACGCGCACCCGCAGCCGCCGCCCACATCCATGCCGCCACACGTGCACGCGCAGCCACCGCCGGCCTCCATGCATCAGCACGCCCACGCGCAGCCGCCGCCGCCACTCTGCTACATCGGCGCTCTGCTATTTTTGGTGTCTCAAAGTGCTACTAACGTTTTGCTACTTCGTGTAAAAAAAACGTTTTGCTACTTTAGCATATTAATTTTGCTAATTATTTATATATATTTTGCTACTTTCACACAGTTGGTTTGCTACATCCGATTTCTATGGTTTTGCTACCAGGTCTTCGGTGAGAGTCTCCGGTGATGTTTTCGGCAAAGTCTGTTTTGCTACATTAGAAAAAATATTTTGCTACAATAGCGTTGAGTTTATGCTACAATAGCGTTGAGTTTTTGCTACACGATCTCCAGCGAGGTTTACCGGCGAAAGCCTCCGGCGAGTCTCCGGCGAAGTCGAATATGCTACGTTAGCTCAATTTTTTTGCTACACGGTCTCCGGCGAGGATTCCGGCGAAATCTCCGACGAGGTCTAATCTGTTTTTCTATTTCTGGGCCGAACCGTTTTCTGCTACAGTGTAGCAAAAGCGGGGCGTATGTAGCAAAAGCGGGTCTGAGTGTAGCAAAACTGAAATTTGGATGGACACGTGTCAGCACGAGGACCCGGGGGATCAGAAGTTTTTATCCCCCGGGGGACGCGTAGCACTGCCCTTTTGAATACGTCGGGCGGCAGGCACCGTGAGGTGTGGTTGATGACAGCTGGCAGTTGGGCGACGGCGTCGCATTGATTTGCTTGACAAAATAAAATGGAATATTTTTTTTGCGGATAAAATAAAAATGGAATGTTGGTTCAAAGAATTGCCAAGTCTGCTTGTGCCGACGTACTCGAAGCCTGGGATTCTCCATTTCTGACAGTCTTTCTAAGACTTTTTTTTAAATGGGCGTTGAATGAAATAAGCATCTCCAACCGGCGCCTTCCAAATTATTTTAATTTATTTTTGGATAAGTAAGCACATATTTCGACTACAATCCTATCGTATTGCACAGTTTTAATATGAAGTTTATTACAATAAATTATATATTCCACATAATAATTTAAATACTTCACACATATAAAAATTAAATACTTTAAATAGATAAAACGACGTCCCCTTTAAGCATCAACTAATGACCGTGACTAGACGATAAACCTGTTTGTCACGGATTTATCTTTGCACGATGAGGAAAGCACCAAACCCAGTCACAACCTCATGATTGAGAGTGACAAGAGGGCATTGGTGCTCAAACAGGTGATCATCAACCGCTAGACGGGCACTAAGTGATAATAGGTGGACAGTGTGGCTACACTTATGCCAAAGATTAATGATGGTATAGTTATTTGGGAACCATATAGATTTGTGTGGAAATTAATAGCCTTGGGTATTTTTTTCTGTGAAACCTATGTCTGAGGACCTTCAGAACGATCATAGTATGACTTTTTCAAAAATATTTATGAAAGTTAAAGATCCTACTAAAGATTAAAAAATTATGTGGTTTCTCAATAATAAAGTTTTGTTCACTAAACATAACTTAGCAAAATGAAATTGGGTTGGATATACAAAATGTTATTTTTGTGGAGCATAAGAAACGATTGAACATTTATTTTTCACATGTCCTTTTGCTACTCTCATTTGGCGTATAGTGAATTTCGCTTATGATCTTACACGCCCAGCTAGTATCATAAATATGTTTGGAAACTGGTGGAGTGGTGTAGATAAACTTTCTAAGGCTCGAATTCGTATGAGCATTTCAACCATGTGTTGGTCAATTTGGAGATGTCGAAATGACAGTCTTTAGAGAATTTTTTAAACTTTTTGTAGGTTATCCATACGATGGCACATTAGATGTAGTTATGCGCGTACCTTCTTCCCTCGAAGCAGTGGGGTACTATGGTTACTAGGCGTAGCCGTCTCATAATGATCGCTTAGGACGTCTCCTCCTGGACTTGCTGGCAACATATTAGTCAACTACAGGTTGTCTAGTTGCTACATTATTTTTTATCTTCCATGGGTTGAGTCTTGTCTCAACCTTAAGTGACCCATGACTCGTAATAACGATGATTAATACTAGTTTGCAAGAAAAGGTTGTCTGCATCAATTGATGCGCGCGCATGCTCGTGCATTAATAAATATACTCTCTCTATCCGAAAATACCCTGCATTCTGGGTTTAGTCAAGGTCAAACTTATAAAAAATTATATACATCTATAATACAACAAAAGTACCATTAGAGTCGTCATAATATATATTTTTATATTATATACATTTGGTGTTATTTGGTGTTATAGATGTTTATTTTTTCTATATATTTACCAAATTTTACAAAGTTTGGCTTTGACTAAACCTAAAATACATGATAATTATTGACAGAGGGAGTATAATGAACCGGCTTGTTAAAAGTAGCTTCACTGAAACCATGGTCCAAACAGATTGGATTTCGTGTTGTCCAATACATCATCTGGAGATGTTTTTCTGTAGCTTATGGGGGATCTGTGCAACTCTATATCTAAGGTCAGTTAATGGTCACGTTTTTACCTCCTTACCTGTTGCTTATTTGTTGCATGTTGGCCATAATGTCACTTGCCACAATTTGCGGATATTCGTAACCTCCGTTATTGTGTTTTTCTGACACACAGGAATCAATATAGATTAGTTAAGATGGAGAACTATTTTATTTTAGTGGCATATAGTTGTTGGTGTTCCTTTGAAATTCCCACATGAATGTATATGTAGTCTGATAAACTTCATTTCTTACTTGGTTTGACAGGGAAATTCTATCTTTTTGGTGTATAACATATGACTAAATAGTGATACAAACTCATCAACTTATCCTCTCTTGAATAGTGAATTGATTCCTGATTCTTTTAATATAAAAAGTAGTGCTTTACTGGTTTGAGATATCTTATATCACGTGTACCACACGATAAGTATTTTATTTTTTGTATTTACAAGCTATCATGGTTCTAAGAAGCTTGCATGATGTACGTTCTAAGAAGCTTGTAGTTATTGTGACATGTCTATGAGGATTACTCTACTAAAACAAATATCAAATCCTACAATAAGAGCAACTCCAACAGCTTATCCATATATGGGTAAGCAAAAATTGTATTGTTTGGGTAAGCGGAGAGATAAGATTTAGGTAAGACAAATGTCCTTTGCTCCAACAGCTTACCCATTTTCTGGCTAGACAAAGCACAACCGGATCCTTAATAAATAAATAAATCACAGCAAGATATATCTTTTTACACTAAGCATCTTGTATAGAAAATAAAAAAGCAATCAACTCCTTGGCAATCTGGTTACTGCAAGGGAGAGGCACCGGTGGGCAGCCTCCCGACGCGGCGGCCTCGGGTGGGACGGGCAGCCGCCTCCACGCGCCACCAGGCGGCGCAGCCAGGAGGCGCGGTCTCCACGCGCGACGAGGGGCGGGGTCAGGGCCGAGGGGCAGCGACGATGGCCAGAGCCAGGAGCTAGCTCGAGCGGGGGAGGTTCAGGCGGACACAAGATCGACGGGATGGACGACCTTGCTCGTGCGTCGGTGGGCTTCGAACGAGGTGGGTGTCCTTGGCCGAGTCAAGGCTGGCAGAGGAGGAATTGCGCGGCGGCGGGCGGTGGAATTTGGCGGCTAAGCGGCGACCTATGGCTTGTCGATTCGCGACAAGGAAGGAGACACGCGGCAGAGGAGAGGGTGGGGGTCGCGGAGGACTGAGTCGGCCTTGGGGCGTCATCGGCAACCCTCGCCGGCTGTAGAAGACGACGGGGATAGCGTCGGGAAGTTTCCGTGCAAGCAGCTGGAGGCCTCCCGCGTGTGTGTGCGCTGATGTGGTAACAAATAGGTAGGAGATACCTCTTACCCAAATTTTGTGTCCATCTACCCATATATGAGTAGGAGGTGATAAAAATGGGTGATCACCCAAAATTTTGTTGTGGGGGACCACTTATAGGTAAGCTGTTGGAGCAAGTTTTTTGCCTCTCTTACCCAAAAAAAAAACAGTTTTTACACCTCTTACCCATATAGCTGTTGGAGTTGCTCTAACTAGGTACATGTTTTTCATGTACTCCCTCAGTCTCGAAATAGATGTCGAAAATTTATCAATTGAATCTATATATTAAACGGTGTCTAGATTCATTCAAGTTTTGATAAATCTGAGACATCTATTATTTTGATTTTGAGGCGGAGGGAATATAAATTATCTAATTTCGCATTTCCTATTAGATGAAACGTGCATGTACACGTGCTTGATTATTAGTTTGAAAAAACAGCCGAGTTGCTTGCTACAATGACCAGAGTCGAGGACACACCGAAAACACTTGTGCTGACTTACAAGCAACATCTTGGCGGATTTATCGCTTACTCAAGGCGAGCTCCCTTTTAGTATAAAATAACCAGTGTAGCGGCCCAAGGGGAGGAACAGTAGTCGGGTCGATCCTCGAGCAGCCCCGGCGATGGTCGGCACGCCGCGCAGCAGCATCGGCCACATCCTGCCCGGCGCCGGCTTCTTCGCCGTGGGCCTGTGGCACCTGTTCAACCACATTAGGCTCTTCTCGCTGCGCCCGGACTTGTACGTAGCGCCGGTCTGGTTCCCCGTGCGGCGCGCCCGCTACCTGGAGCCCGCCCTCGTCATGGCCGGCAGCGCCGTGGAGCTGGTGATGGAGATGTTCGTTGACCACTCGACGTTCCTGCCGTTCGACGCGAACGGCTCCATCCCGTCGGACCGCCTCCACAACCACGAGCACGCCGTCATCTGCCTCGCGCTGATCGTCTACGCGGGCGCCGCCGTCCACCTGGACCGCGCCCGCGCCCCGGGCCGCCGCGCGCTGTGCCTCCTCCTGGTGTCCGTGGTGTTCGCGCAGGAGCTGGTGGTGTTCCACTTCCACTCCACGACGCACGCGGGCGTGGAGGGCCAGTTCCACTGGATCCTGCAGGTGGTCGTGGCGGCGTGCCTCGGCACGGCGCTCCTAGGTATCGGCTTCCCGCGGAGCTTCGCGGTGAGCCTGGCCCGGTCGGCGTGCGTGATGTTCCACGGGGTGTGGCTGGCGGTGATCGGCGCCATGGTGTGGGTGCCGAGCATGGTGCCCAAGGGGTGCTCGCTGGTGCGGGAGGACGGCCGCGACACGGTGCGCTGCCACGACAAGGCCAGCCTCCACCGCGCCAGGGCGCTCGTCAACCTGCAGTTCGGGTGGTACCTGTCCTTCATGACCGTGTTCGTCCTCGCGGTCTACCTGTACGTGTGCAGCAGATACCCTGCCGAGCAGGCGTACGCGCGGCTCGTCCCGAAAGCCGGCGACGAGGAAGGAGAGGATCGCCTTGAGGAGCACAAGTGCGGGGTGCCATTGGACATCGGCGGAGATGTGCATGGCTTCGCGCCATTGGAGATCGAAGTGTAGTTTAAATGTATCAAATTGTAGCGTACAGCCAGTCAGTCCTACACCTGCTACGATCCTGCAGAGTGCAGACGTGTTGTACAGTGTTTGGTTGAATATTATCTACGTACGAAATATCCATGGATCGATCTGCTTGGATGTGCCATTGTGTGTAGCTAGCTAATATACTGATGGAAGAAGAAGGCACATGAGTTGGTGTGAGTAGCCAGCTGCCAGCATATGATCAAGTTCGGCGAAAGAAGACCTTACTCCGAAGATAAGTTTTGGTGATGTTGAGTGCAGTGTATATATGAATATTAATCTATGTTCAAACGGCACACAATGTATACGGCCTACACTCTACGGAGTACTCCAGCGGGTGCCGGCACGAACTTTAAAGCAACCAGCCCAACTAAAACGCTTGAATTGGGCGTTTCCAGGGAGCCACCCTCGTAGTGTGCTCACCTGATGCAAGAAGCGGCTCTCCTCGCACGAGCACGTCCGACCATGACAACGGCGGAAGCTTTTCCGCTACAGTGAAAAAGGGGGCGAGAGATATTCGATCACCTCCTATCAAAACCCTCACCGTCTCCCCCCATCGAGCTCTCTTCCTCGGTAGCTCCGCTTCAGTCAGCAACCTTATATCCGGTCATCGGAGGCAGCGTCCCCATGAATACTAGTATGTCCTCTTCCTCGACATTAATTGATCCCTGCTGAAAGTGCAATGGACGTCGCCTAGATGGGGGTGACTAGGCTTCACTACAACAGGAACCCCCCTTCAGCAATGCTTCGATGCGTTGCCAAATGTCCATATAAGCGTTGGTAACGTCTACACCAACGGAATTGGTATGCGTTGCCGTTGGCGGCGTTGCAAGCATCTACAACCACGCATATACATGTGTTGGTAAACAACATGAAGAAGTGTTGTAAGATTACAACGTATATAGTTAGAGTCTCACAACACTTCAAATGCGTTGGTGGTTGCCCCGCATGAATGGATTTTGAAATGGACATAACAGATCACTATGGAAGATTAGAAGAGTTGCTAGATAGCTCCAATTAATGGTAGCTAATATATTGCCAACAAGAACTATATGGTTAATGATCGGAGGAAATGCAAAATAGTAAACATGAAGACCTCATATATTAAATTAACTTTGTAGCTTTACAAAGAGCATGATTCAATCAATACAAGTTCTATATATCTAAAAATGACATTGTAAACCACAGTCGGTCTACAACTATCTGCAAGTAGCACAATTCTCCAAACTTGCTCTCAGAATCTTAGCCATGAATCATCCTTTCTTTGCGAGAAATCATCCGTCTATTCTGACAATCAACCAAAACACCAATTTGAGGTAAGTAACTTACCATTATTGAGACCAGAACAAATGAATAAAATAGTGCAATTTAAAATAGCTGAAACATTTGAAGGTTCAAAGTATGGTTTTTCGGATGGAATATTTTGGCAAGCGCCATGAGATAAATCCCTGGAGGACCACTTCTCGGAACACGGAAGCAAGTCGATGCTTGTCTTCTCTGAACAATGAGGTAAAAGCAACGCCAGGAAACCAAGAACTCTTTCCG
Organism: Avena sativa; assembly: GCA_916181665.1. Taxonomy (NCBI): domain Eukaryota; kingdom Viridiplantae; phylum Streptophyta; class Magnoliopsida; order Poales; family Poaceae; genus Avena; species Avena sativa. Next base: position 383,450,594 of record OV702297.1, on the reverse strand, counting down.
TCATATATAAATTATCTTTTGTTCTAGCACATTCTTGTGTGTTTTCTTCTTTGCAGATCCATTTAATCTTTCCAGGCTGCCACACTCATTGAGGAGAGCTTACTCGAGAGTGCAATTAGAGTTACACCAAATAGCTTAGTGCCTTCGATCTTTTGACTAAACCTGTTGTTCACAAAGTAAAGATTAAATTAATATAGCAGATAAATAAAAGACGTAGCTTAGTAATTTCCTAACCATTTTCTTTTGACTACACTTGTCATAATACTTGTAGTTCACAGAGTAGAAGTTTTAAAAGAATATAGCAGATAGAACGAAAGTTGTAGAACAGTAAGTGGACAAGCATTTATGTGTTGTTCTCACTTAGTGTGCATCCTTCTGGAAGTAAATCTGTAGAAAATAGAATTTTATTATTATTCAGAAGTAGTTGAAGTTAAACAAAAAAAATGCACACGAAACTAAATTCATATACATCTACACACTTCAGCACGTATGCTAGTCCACGCCAGATGCCTAGACTGATATATGTGAGACCTTAATAACCATAGGACCAAAGACGTCACCAGATACGTACCACATACTTTGATTATTTTATGAAAACCCTTCTTCTGTACAATAACCATGGCTTTATATTTCTAGTTACAGCATAAAAATACTGAAGCTTTACCGCTCTGAAACTGCATAAGCACAAGCACGTTGCCATCAGTAACTAACAGAATTCCAGAACCAGTGTATAGCTCCATGCAAAGATTACTCGACAAACACAAGTATAATAATACAGATACTAGAAACTTAAAGAATTTGGATCTTAGTTATCTCCCTCCTTGAGAACAGAATCTTAGAACAGAATCTTACCAAAATTGAACTGCAATTTGGATTTCTGCAGCCAACTAGTTACTTATCCCCTGGTTAGCCTTGAAAAGATGCGTACCATTGACAATCTATACACCATCATCAAAGGCAAGATGAATATTTTGAGTTAATAAATTCTTTTGATTGCACATGTATAGCAACATGTATACTTACCCTGGTCTAGAAGATAATTGTTCTATTGCATATATGGGAAATAACACAAGCGTGGCTTACATAAATAAAATAATTCATTGCTAGGCACCTCATAAGCAGAATATAACTACTCCCTCGGACCCATATTAGTTGACTCAAATTTGTCTATATACAGATGTATCTAGCACTAAAACTTGACTAGATACATTTGTATCTAGATGAATCAACTAATATTGGTCGGAGGGAGTAATACCTAGACATAGTAACCAACCACACAGATGTCAAATAAATGAAACCATAGACACAAGTTATTATAGTTCGAACAAATCTAGCATATCGCGGCAGCACCAATGAAGCTACAGAACCTACCGTGCTGTAAAATTTGGGGGGAACAGATCATGTAGTACTGTACTAAAATTACTAAAAAGGAGCGATAACATGTGACATGGTCGCCTGATTACGGGCGAATCCGGGTTGGACAGCCGTGCAGGGATCTGGGAGCGGGAACAGAAGACAGAAGGAGGCATAACACGCGACCCACGAAGCAAATAACCTGAAATAATGAGCTGATCAAGGCAACCAAGGACTGCAAGCATGGGTAGCGTGAGAGAGAAACCTAAATACCTCCGGCGCCGAATAGGATTAACTGACCTCCACCAGTGTCTGTACATAGTGGTGCCCTTCGATCGGTTATGGAGTAGCATCTGGCTCACCGCTGCACTTAATTGACGAATCCTCAAGATCTGAACCAATAACGCCAGTGATGAGAACGAAGCACGACCGGCTGAACCCGTATACGATGACTGCGATACAGATCAATAGTTGAGATAGTGGTGGAGATGGGCACGCAGGCTTGTGAAGCCGCGTACCAGCGGCGGCCGGGGAGTAGGGGGAGGACAGGATTTGGCAGGGGCGTATTACTAGCGGGAGGAAAGGATCGGGATTGAGGGGAAATATCAAGGAAGGGGATCCAGGGAAGTTATAGATCGTGTCTAATCTCTCCGCTTGTATAGGAAGTGAAAAGTGGGATAGTGTTTCTTAGCAACGCGTGGCTAATCCGTTGGAAGATATGCGTGGCTATACGTGGGTTCGTGGTGTAGTGCTTTTAAAATTATTATGGTTGAGGCTCAAATATATGCGGAATGAAAACTAACATTTAATTTATTGAACACAAAACTTAACCACTAGGTTCACCTAAGTGCACCAACAACACCAACAACCTATGCTAAGCAACAGAAGCAACAAGGTGATAGCAAGATGAAATACTTCAAACATGAAAGCTATCACAATGTAAAATTCATAAGTAAAAGGCACGATTAAGAGATAACCGATGGACGCGAAGACAAAGATTTTTATCCTGAAGTTTACTTTCAAAGAAGCTACGTCTCCATTGGAGAGGTGCGATGGCGCAATGCTCTCCGAACACCACACATGTCTCATCTCAGGGAGTGGTGGCTCGATGCTCACCCAACGCCATACAAGGCCTCACCCCAGATGCGAAGGCACGCAACTCACTGGCGCCACAACAGGCTCACCCTATTCTCCCGTGAGCGCCACGAAGGCCTGCTCACGATCCACTAAGGAACACTTGAGGGCGGTTACCAAAAACCCGTACAAGGTTGGGCCTATCTCTACAACTCAATTGGAGGCTTCCAACAACAATGCCACAAAGGCTACAAAGCCACAAAAGGCCACAAAGCCACAAAAGTCCACAACCTTGAAGCCACTCCACAATGGAGGCCTCAAGAAATCAACACACCAACCACACAACCGTCTAGGATTCCAAGAACCGAAGAGTAACAAGCCCACAAGCTTGTACTTGCCGAATCTCCGTGAAGAACTCAAACCTATGCAATAAATGCAAGGGCAAGTCATTCACTCCCAAATTCCAACAGAGCTACAAAAGCTATTGGAGAAATAAGGGAGAAAGAACACAAGAGGAGAACACAAAACTCTCCAAGATCTAGATCCCAAGGATTTCTTCACAAAGAAGGGATTTGGTTTGGGAGGATTATAGATCTAGATCTCCTCTCTCAAATCTCTCAAAAAGATGAAAGAATCATATGAGGAGGGAGGGGAGAGGACAAGCTCTTCAATGTCAACAATGGAGGAGAGAGAGAGAGAGAAAGCCAAGAACCAAGAAAAAAGCTAGTACTCACGAAGGAAAAGAGGAGCCGCTTTTAAAAGGCTCCCAGATCTGCCCGTTACGCACAGATCCGAGCACGATGGGTAGTACTGGTGGGGGGAGGTACTACCGCTGGCACCCAGCCAATGGTCAGGAAAACAGCGATGCGAGAGACAAAAAAAGAGCCTAGCCGGAACTTCTGCTGGTCCACCGTAACTTCCGCTGAGAACGGTACTACCGTCAGAAATTCTGACTAAAGATCCGACAAAATAGAGCATACCAAACAGAGAAGTTACTGAGGCTGAGCGGAAAATGTGCCCGAGCGGCAAATGTGCTCGAGCAGCAAATGTGCAAGCTTGTGGGAAAATGTGCCCGAGACGTTAAAGATATAGCTGTAAAATTTCACCTGGTACTTCCGGCGGCAAATGTGCCCGAGTGGTACTTCTGGTGTTGGCCAGTACTTCCGATGGGGACAGAACTACCGCCTTAACTTCCGACCAAGATTCCACCAAATAGGAACACCCCAAACAGAGAGGTTACTGAATGCATCCCAGGGGCATCAGAACATTGGCCGAAATTTCACCCGGTACTACCGGTGGCAAAATTCCCTAGCGGTACTACCGGTGACGGGCCGAAACTTCCACCTAGGGAAGTTTCAGAAACCAAAACTGCAATAACTTTCGCAACCGAACTCCAAACGAGATGAAACCAATTTTGGGTATCACCAAGGGATAAAATTCCATGAATATATATGAGAGATATCTCCCAATGTGTCGAGTCGGAAAACTTGCAAGATCAAAAGTGCAATAAGATATGCAAGGAAAATCTGTTTTTGATGAACTAGAGCTTGGTATGATGATAACCACAAGCTCTAAATCCTCTCATGGACAAGAACCAAACAACAACCAATAAAGATGATGCAAGAATGCAAAGGTTTGGGCTCTCTCTGAAAGATGCGAAAGAGTCACCCACTTGAGAACCCCTTTTGATAGAACGACTATCCATCCTAAATCCAGTCTCCCAACACTACAAGAGACCGGTAAAATAGAAATACCCTATCAAGATCATATCTTAGTCTTGAGCAATCCACTTGACACCTTTTTTGTTTGCTCTTGCTCGCTATTGCTTGATGAAGACTTGCAAGTTGCTCCCCCATACTCCATGGGAAAATCTCTTCTTTGGACTTGTCTTCATCACTCCATGATCACCGAGGATGACAAGCTCCAAGCATGAGATCTTTTAGAGATGGCGCATCTTGAGCTTGCACTTCATTCCTTCTTGAGTGTTGATCCATCGAGATACTCGATACATGCACTTATCTTGATCAACCTTCAAGCTCCTTCTTTCTTCATGATTCCAATGGGCACAAAGCCCTTGGACATTTCTTGTTATTCTTCTTCATTCTTCAACTTTCAACCTTGAGATTGACACATAGCCCAAGCGATGCCAATGGACAAACCTACAAGTAAAACTTAATTTACATATTAGTCCATAAAGATTGTCATTAATTATTAAAATCAAACATGGGGACATAAATGCCCTTTCACCTGGTATTATTGGCCAAATTGATATAAAGTTCAAAATTTTGTCAACATTTGTTGCTTTTGGAAGTTTGTTCAAAACTTTCAAAAATCAGTTTGGCTTTCCGTTCTTTTTCCTACACATTTGTTGCTTTCAGGGTTGATAATTAACTAAGCATGAGAGCACCTAGTAGATTTTATGGAATAATCCGTGATATCACAGACGAGTCAATTCATACCAAGACGCCCTCTGGCTTTTGCATAAAAATGGCAAGGCATCAAAATGGAAATCTAACATGTATCATCGCGTGGATCGGATCTGTAATCGTATTCAGATGCTATGTTGAAAGATCCCATATTATTCTGACCATCACATCATTACTAGTACCAAATATTTTCTGGGTACGAAAATGATACGGCAATTAAATAGATCAAACACACGAGCCTATTTAAACCAATCGAGACGCACTCAAAGCATGTAATCTAGATAGTACCACGGATCGAAGAGCCGCGCGCTAATTTCTACCGCACGAACAGCAGCGGTACGTGGCATGGCGGCCACAGCGGCGTCGTCGTCTCTTGCACTCTGCGCTCTCCTCGCGCTCTGCCTAGGTCGATCGGCCTCCCTTCCTCTGTCTCTCTCCGCTCATAATACGCACGTACTAGTACTGGTTAACTAATTTTCCTGCTTGTTTTCGCTTGTTCGATCGCAGTGCCTCACGCCGTCTCTCGTACGAATCCTGGAGCGGCGGCGGCGGCGGCGGTGCTGGAACTGGAAGGCTCCTCCTCCTCCTCCGTGTTATCCGAGCACGTCCATGGCTTCCCGTGCGACAACGTCGTCGTCCTCCACATCCCCCACGACCGCATCTGCGATCCGGACCGTTGCGGCGGGCTGTGCGTGGAGCAGTACATGTGGAAGTACCCGGGCATCAAGGCCGTCGTCGGCGACTGCGCGGGGGAGAACCCCCACGAATGCGTCTGCTCTTTTCTATGTTAATTAATGGTGGCGTGGCCTCCTGCCCACTAGGCTGTCAGGTGGGATCCCGCCTAAATCCCACTTTTAGTTTATTTCTCAAAATTTAATATAAATTTTAAACAAAAATTTATGCTAAAATTTGGCAAATGATAGAAGTGGGATTTAAACGGGATTCCATTTGACACCCTACTGCTCACAGCCAGCGGCTGAATGGCGTAACGTGGTTACCCGGTAGCGGACCTGGGATTTGTAGGCAAGTGCGGGTCAATGCTAAAATTGTTTAGATGAAATCTAAACCAGGATGAGAGCTGCCGAGAAATCTCAGGGTGGGAAGTGGCCACACCCTTCAACTCCTAACAGCTAGATCTGCCTCCTATGGTTACCAATCGATGAGGAAAATAGAACTTGATGATCATTCGTTCCTTTCTTTATCATGTGCTCACCATTTCCCCCTTTTCACTTATGCTCGTTCTATTTCTTTTCTCATATATCATGACATATATAGCTCTGGATAGCCCCATGCGCGGTTATAATATGTACCATCCACAGAGTTGCCACATTATGGAACATGTCCTATTTGTCGTTGACGAGATGTGGTCATCGACGACCGTCGGTGAGGAGGTTGAGTACCCAGATAGAAGCCTTCCTGAAATCCACGGATTTGGTATAATAAGGAGTTAAGTCGAACCTATATTGACGAGGTTTGATCTCGTCAATGCCCATTGTTATGGACTTGGGTTTTGGAGAAGATGGGGATGCTGGAAATCGCGGAACGGTTAGCAAACAAGCAACACGGACACGAGGTTTACCCAGGTTCAGGCCCCCGGAGAGAAAACCCTACTCCTGCTTGTCTGCTCTTGATTACGGCGGAACCGATGATTACAGGGTGCGCAGATGCGATCTGACATGGAGGTGTGTATGCGAAAGTACGAGAGAGAGAGAGAGAGATCTAGGTCGTGCCCTTCTAGCCTTTATATAGACTCAGGCAGGTCCCGAGCATAGACCTACTCGGTTACAGGTTCTAGGGTTTTACCCCTTTGAATTTCCTATCTACTCTAGTCTTGCTCTCCAAGGATCCGAAGGCGTCATGGGCCTTGGCCACCCGAAAATCTTCATGGGCCGGCGTACATTTGCCGTGGGCCTTCCTTAGGCTGGACCAGGTATGCTGAGATCATGTACCCGTAGGGTATAACCATGTCAGTAGCCCCCGAGTGATCAGTCGAATCATAGATTTGGCTGAGGACTCTTCAATCCTTCGGGTGCAACTATGTATTTCAATAGTTCATGTGTAGGGATTGTTGATGCGTGTGCTTGACTCACCCGACGGATCAGGGTCAGTTAGCTGTCTTAGGACGAAACAACACGATATTCTTCAGGTTCGAGTCCCTCAACTCGGACCTGGAACATATGCTGGCGTAATTCGACTCAGGCCGCGGAGGACTTACAGGAGTGGAATTCCAGTAAATTTAATTGATGCACCCAACGCATCCGTCGGGATTTTTCATCGCGCCTGTTGGCACGGGTTTTTACTAGCAAAACACAGTCGTGTGCGTTGCCAGGCCATCAGATGATATCTGTAGGTCTTATCTTTGTGTCGCAGACACAGCATCTGAATGTTTATCACCGCGGAGGTGTTTCGGGTGGCCAAGGAGAACGTTGCTCACTTAGCGTTTAGTTAGGACAGAGTTGCCGAAAAGTTTTTGCATGCTGATCCGAAGGATCGCAGTCGAAGAATTCATAGGGTACGCGGCCAGCGCTCCCTATGGGAGTAGCCCCCGAGTGTTTGTTCGAGTCGTAGACTTGAGCGGAGACTTTAATTCAGATGTTGTTCAGTTGTAAGTCCGTAGGACACCAAAAAATTCGGATGCTTAAATCCATCCTCCCTATGGGAGTAGCCCCCGAGTCCGTAGTGGAGTCGTAGACTCGACGTAGGACTCGAAGAAATAGTTTATGTTGTTCATCTTTCGGGTGCGCGGCCAGTGCTCCTGATAGGAGTAGCCCCCGAGTAATTAGTCGAATCGTAGGTTCGAGTGAGTACTCTTAGCTTTGAAGCCGAAGAAATTGTAGTTGTTGCTAGTATAGCTTTTGATGACGTCAGTGCTGACGATCGATGACCTCAAGCGTCTGCTGCGCCAGAGATGACTTGACTGGATGAACATGGGTCCCACTTTCTGACCTTGAATTGACCGGTCACGCGCGTCGTGGAGATAATTACGGCGTCGCCTCGATTTCCACGCGTAGTGGACGGCGTGTTAGCGACGGTTCGTTGCGATGCTGACACGTGTATGGCCAAATCCCGCCGTTGGCGTTAGGTCTTCTTGATGGATGGTTGCCGTGCATCGTCTTCGTCTTTATAATCATTGGGGAAAACTTCAGTTTGTTTTCACCGCATCTATTCTCGTTTTCACTGCTTCCTTGTGCTCTGAGAGTTCTTGCTGCGCGCTGGAATATCCCTTCACATTTCCTTCTTCCATCCTGCGCTCTCGTCGCCGGCATCGCCGTATCGCGATGGGGAAATCGAAGAAGTCATCATCTGCGGTTGGTACCAGCGCTGCTGGAGGGAAGAAGAGTGCCGCCGCTACCCGTGTCACCGACGGTGGCTGGCGGTGATCGGAGACGCGGGAGAGTGATCTCCGCAAGCTTCGCGAGCGGGGCCTGATCCCGCAGGATAGGGAGGTCGTCAAACTCCCCGGCAATGAGGTAATCCCCCGTCCCCTCGCTGGGTATCGGGTTATGTTCCTCGCCTTCGTGATTCGCGGATTTTTCTTCCCAGTCCACGACTTCCTTCGTGGGCTGCTCTTTCTTTACGGTATCCAACTGCATCATCTTTCCCCCAATTCTCTTCTTCACATTGCTTGTTTTATCACTTTCTGCGAGTGCTGGCTCGGTATCGAGCCGCACTTTGGCCTCTTCCGGAAACTCTATTCCGTGAAGAGGCAATCTGGTTCGGATGGTGTGTATCCCATTGGGGGTTGCATCATCTCCCTCAAGCCCAATCTGCTTTTCTTTTCTTTTTCCATGTCCGAATCTGTCCAGTACTAGCGGAGGCGATGGTTTTACATTCGCGACTCCACAGTGGCTGGGCAGCATTTTGGTCTTGCTCCTTTCGACTCCTCCCAAATAATCGAGCCGGAGAGGTCCTGGAAAAACCAGATCTTGGATGGAGAGGTAGCGGAGATAGAGGCTCTCTACCGTCGAGTGGAGGATCTCCAAATGATTCCGGAGAAGGAAGTGAACGGTGTGGACATCATCCGCACATTTCTTGAGCGTCGGGTGCAGCCCCTCCAGGCTAGGGTGCACCCGATGTTTCTTTATGCTGGGCGCTGTGATCCGACGAGAGTTTTGGCCGAGAAACTCTCCCAGGGAGATCTCGACAGGGCCCTTCGTGCGCTGCTCAAGTACAAGGCTGGAGAGGATATCCCGGGGAAGTCGTTGACTCCTCCGTTTTCTTCTACGCTTGCCGTTCCACAGGTGTAGATTCGTGCGCGTAGCGCTATTTTCGACTGCATTGTATTTCCCTTTGTTTGCTAACAAATTTTCTTCTTTTGGGCAGAGCTTCAAAGTGCCGGGTATGGCGCCTCCATTACCCGAAATATTTCCGGATGCTCCGGATAATGATGTGGTGGATTCCATGTTCAAGCTACCGTCGGCGCGATCTCCGGCTGAAGAGGCCGCGGAGTCGAGCGAGGACCACACTCGCAAAAGATCACGGAGTTCCAGCGAGTCTTCGGATGCCTCGACTCCTCCGAATCCTAGGAACCCGCTGTGTATTGAGCGTCACAGTGATGGGCACGGAGGCTCTTCCTCTCCAATTCCTGCCCTTCCCATGCGGGTTGTAGCGCCGCACCCGCCGGCGAAGCGGAAGAAGGAAGAAAAGAAGGAAGAGAAGAAAGAGGAGCAGAGAGTCCGAAGGACCCCTCCTGTCTTCAACCTGAGCTCGCTGGACTCGTAAGTTTCCTCTGTACTGCTTTTTATTTGCTGTTTACTTTGTACTTGTGTTAATTTGTCCTTGTGCAGGCACTCTTCCAATGACTCCTCCAGCGATGGTGCTCGGGAGATGATGGGGGAGTCGAAAGTTGCGTCTCCTCCTCCTCAGACGGTGGCTACCTCTACGGGCGCTGCTCTGGACCCTTCTCCGCAGGAGGTTCAGGTGGTTGCGCCTCAGAAGGCTGCGAGCGGGCCTTCGGAGTCGCCATCAGATCATGTAAGTAGTTATGTCTCCTGCCACGGGGGGAGCCCCCGAGCGTCTGTAAAAGAGTTTTGTCGTTTGTTTTTTCTTTCGAGTCTCGGGGGGAGCCCCTGAGCGTTTTCGCGTATGTAGTTTGCTTCTGCTTTTTCTTTTTGGCGCAGCCCCCGAGTCCTTTTCCTAACTAGTAGGTCTTTTTCTCGCGGCCTTTTGTGCAGGATGCCAGACGACTGGTGCAGGAGCACCTGGTGCTGGAGGCCAGCCTCCAACAGCTTCGAGGTACTTTTATGCCTTGATGTTTCTTTCTTCTTGTATTCTTGTCTTGTTATCTGGCGCTTGTATTATTTAAATGCAGAGGAGCATAACACCTCCCTCCGTGAGATTGATGCTCTCAAAAAGAGCCTCGGTCAAGCGGAGAAGAAGGCCGAGGTCGCCACTGGTGCGAAAGAGCGCCTCGAGCTGGATCTAGCCACTGCGGCCGAGGTTAAGGAGCGCCTGCAGCAGGAGGCCACGGACCGCGAGGAGCAGCTTGCCACTGCTGCGACTGCGCGTGAAAGAGAGGTGGCTGGCATGCTCATGGAGGCTGCCAAGGCTGTTTCGGGTGAGTATCTTCACTTGCGTCTTTTTTGGTTTTCTTATCTTTCTTCTGCGGTGCTTTGTTCATTCCTTCTCTTTATTGTCTCAGATGCCGTAGGCATCGAGTTTGACCATTGTGCGCTGGAGCACGAGAGTGCTCTAGATGATGCTACTGCAGCGGTCGAAGATCGCTGCAGCACCGTCGTCAGCTCGTCAGCTCGTTCGCCAAGGCCAAGGAGGTCCTTGGGCGCTTTTACAAGGAGCTTGTCCCCAAGGGCGCGACCCTTGATGATGTTGATGCTCTGGCAGAGGCACTGTCAGCCGAAGCACCTGCGGCGTACAAGCGCAAGCAGAAGGGCATCGGCGCATCTGTCGGGCTGGCGATGGCTTTGGTGGCTGGAGCGGAGCTGGACCTTCCCCAGATCACCTCCCGGATGCCGACGACTGCGGATGGATCCGAGGTAGCCTTTGCTACCTATTCTGCTCGATGTAAGCGATATGGGCCAAAGCTGATTGATCTGCTGGCCGAGTACGCGCTACGGCAGCAGGGGGAGCCAAGGCGAGGCAATCCGGCTCCGAGGCTACTCAGGGTGCCGCATCTTAGGCGTTGTAGTTGTAGGATAGTTGTAGTCTTCTTTTGTTGTAATTATGTTGATGAACAGATCCCTGTGCCACGTAGTGGCTTTTTATTCACTTAATTAATTTGTTGAGTTGTGTTCTCCTCCGTCTGAGTGTTCATGTCTTTTGCCTTTCTGCTACTCTAGGGTCCTTCGGGTGCTGATCCCGTTGACACCTCGCCTGCCGCGCGGCTGCGGCCATCCTTGGATGATTCATCGCAGCTTTCTTTTCTTCGAGACCATGTTCGTAGTCTCGAGAAGGAGTTGCTTGGGGTGCGTGGCCATGCTGATGTTTGGAAGTCCAAGGCGGATCGCGGTGCGGCCAGAGAGGATTACTTGATGGCGGAATTGCTTCAACTGTCTGAGCAGCTTCAGTGTAAGTTTTTTCGAGCTGTTGCTAATTTCTTCAGATGCGCCTGCTGGCCTTGCATCTTACTTTTGTGCGAGTATCGCAGGTGCTAACCTTGCTCCAAAGGAAGAGGAGCGTGTTGTTGTTCGGGTCAATTGTTTAACTCAGCAGGACATGGAAACCGGCGGGTTCTTCTGGATGGATCGCGACCGTGCTATGGTCCTTGCGACGGTGCAAGATCGTGTTCACCAAGTTTCGCGGGTGCTTCGTCAGGTGCGGACGTCGCTTGCGTCGGTGCTGCATGTTATGTTTCCGCTGGATGCCGCACCAACTACCCTTGCTGGTCTTCTGTCGAAGTTTCGGAACATGAATCATGTCAAGGAATTGGTGCGGCACCAGCTCGTCGCAGGAGTAAAGGCTGCGTTGTCCCTTGTGAGGCTGCATCGCCCTGATGTAGATCTGTCTATTGTTGCGGCTGGGCCGCCCCCTCGACCCGATGGTGGTGTGTGGGATATGCGCCCGCATTACGCGGCTGTAAGGCAGTATGCCGAAGAGATTGTAGATCTATTTGAGCAGCGCGCCTAGGTTTTTCTTCAGAATAGGTAGTACCTGTAAAAGAGATAGATGTAAAATTTGTATATGTTCGACTGGGCGTGTTTTGCCCTTTGTTATAAAGATGTGGTTGTTGTTTGAGCACGCAGTGCTTTGTTTGCATGTGTGTCCTTTTCGTTAGCCTGATGTGGTCAGCTACTCAGGTGTACACGTGTTACCCCCAGTCGATGAAATCGTGAGGTGGGGGAGCCCCCGAGTGCGTTTGTAGCATGAAGTAAAGGTGTGAATAGCGAAACAAAATTTTGGGGCGAGACACTTAGCTTTATTTATATCGTAATGGAGGAAGTACATTGTTCGGCTGAGTAGCCTTGGCTGAATAGCCTTATTGAAAGTAAAGGGGTAGGTAGCTAGGGGTAGAATCATCGCAAGTGTGCGATGTTCCATGGGTTGGAGTATGCGACTCCAGACTCCACGTGCTTGAGGCGATAGGCGCCACCTGGGATGACTTCGGTGATGATGTAGGGTCCTTCCCATGGTGACTCGAATTTCTTCGGTCGCTCTTGCTTGAGTTGCAAGACGAGGTCTCCTTCGACGAAGGACCTTGGGCACAGCCGGCGGCTGTGGTAGTTGCGGAGACTCTGCTGGTACACCGCTGATCGAGCTGCTGCTACGTCTCTTGCCTCGTCGAGTGTGTTGACGGCGTCTTCGAGTGCAACCGTGGATTCGGCTTCGCTGTAAGTGACGACCCGGGGGGCCTGGTGGCGTACTTCGGCTGGTAGCATGGCTTCGGCTCCATGCACCATGAAGAACGGCGTGTAGCCGGTGGAGCTGTTTGGCGTGGTGCGCAAGCTCCATAGGACGGATGGTAGTTCTTCCGTCCAGGCTCTAGCCTTTCGCTCGAGTGGGCTCATGAGGCGCTTCTTGATGCCAGCGCCGATTAGGCCGTTGGCCTTTTCCACCTGCCCATTCGTTTGCGGGTGAGCCACTGAGGCGTATGTGATGTTGATGCCGAGGCCTTCGCAGAAGTCTTGGAATTCTTTGGAGATGAAGTTCGATCCATTGTCGGTGATGATGTTGTGCGGTACGCCGAACCTGTAGACAATGGATTCAAAGAACTTGACGGCGGTCTTGCCCTTTTGGTTAGTGACCGGCATGGCTTTGACCCACTTGGTGAATTTGTCGACTGCGACCAGGAGGTAGACGTGCCCCCCTTTCGAGGACTTTGGCAGTTTGCCGATCATGTCGAGACCCCATTGAGCAAAGGGCCAGGCTATAGGTATGGGCCTGAGCTCTGACCCGGGTGCGTGTGGTTTGTCGGCGAACCTTTGGCACCCCTTGCATCTTCAGACGATGTCCTTTTCATCGCTCATGGCCGTTGGCCAGTAGAATCCAGCTCGTAGAGCTTTGGCGACAAGGGAGCGGCTGCCTGCGTGATGGCCGCAGATGCCCTCGTGGATGTCTTGTAGGATGGTTTTCCCGTCACTGATGGTGACGCACCTTTGTAGTACACCCGTAATACTGCGCTTGTACAGCTCGCCATTGATGATGGTGAAATCTTTTGACCGACGAGATATGCGTCGGACATCTGTCGGGCTGTCAAGCAGTTCTCCGTTTATCAAGAACTGGAGGTACGGTCGCGTCCAGGTTTCTCTGACTGCCATGACCTGCATCAGGTTGACAATAGCGACCTCTGTGTCCAGTTTCTCGGGTCCTTCATGACCTTCGGGTAGCGTAGCTCCCGAGTGTTCTGCTTCTTCGGGTGATCCCTTGGGGAATTTCCGCTTGATGGATGGCACGCAGATCTGTTCGACGAACACACCTGGTGGTACCTTGGCGCAGGTGGAGCCGATGTTGGCGAGTCTGTCGGCCTCCTCGTTGCTTTCTCCTCCAACGTGCCGAAGCTCGCAGCCGTCGAATTCTCCTTCGAGTGCGTTGTAGAGCGCGCGCTACGCGATCATGTTTTCGGCGTGTGTGTCGCACTCATTCATCATTTGTTGGACGACGAGGTTGGAGTCACCGTAGATGACCAGGCGCGTTGCGCCGCAGATCTTTGCCATCTTCATGTCGTGGATGAGGGCTTCGTATTCGGCCTCGTTGTTGGAAGCCCGGAATTTCATCCGAAGGACGTACTTCATCTTGTCGCCTTGCAGGGAGGTCAGTATGACCCCGGCTCCTGCTCTAGCTTCACGCTTGGAGCCGTCGAAGTGCATCGTCCATGACTACGACATGTCTGGGGTGTCTGGCAACTGCAACTCCATCCAGTGTACAAGGAAGTCCGGTAGGACCTGAGACTTGATTGCGAGTCGTTTCTCGTAGACAATGTCTAGGGGTGACAGCTCGATACCCCATAGGGCCACGCGTCTTGTGGCCTCTGGGTTATTCAGGATGCTGTTCAGCGGTGCCTCGTTGACGACCATCACCTGGTGCTCCTGGAAGTAATGGCTCAACCGACGAGCCGTCATGAACACGTCGTAGGCGAGTTTTTGGTAGTGAGGATACCTCTGTTTTGTTGGCGTCAATACCTCGCTGAGGTAGTAAATTGGGTGTTGGACCCCATGGGTCTTGCCTTCTTCGGGTCGTTCGACCACTAGCACGGTGCTGACCACCTGGTGTGTGGCTGCTATGTATAGCAGCAGAGGCTCGCGCTCCTTTGGCGTGACCAAAACTGGCAAGGTGGAGAGCAGTCGCTTGAGACTTTCGAATGCGTCGTCAGCTTCGGGCGTCCACTCGAATTTATCCGCCTTGCATAGCAGTTGGTAGAATGGCAGGGCCTTCTCGCCCATGCGGCTGATGAACCTTCTCAATGCCGCTATTCGCCCTGCGAGCTGCTGGACACCCTTGAGATTCTTTGGCTTCTCCATCGCCATGATGGCCCGGATTTTCTTCGGGTTCGCCTCGATCCCTCGCTGGGAGATGAAGTAGCCAAGGAGTTGTCCTGATGGGACGCCGAAGGCGCACTTTTCGGGATTGAGCTTGATCCTGTAGTGGTCGGGATTATCGAACGTCTCGCGGAGATCGTCGATGAGCGTTTTCGCCTCCCTGGTTTTGGTGACTATGTCGTCGACATAGACTTGGACGTTGCGACCGATCTGGTCCTTCAGGCATGCCTGCATGCATCGCTGGTACGTGGCACCTGCGTTCTTTAGCCTGAAGGGCATTGTGTTGTAGCAAAACACTCCAAATGGTGTGATAAACGTCGGTTTCTCTTGATCTTCGACCTTGAGTCGAATCTGGTTGTAGCCTGAGTAGGCGTCGAGGAAGGAGAGTTTCTCGCATCCTGCAGTCGAATCGATGATCTGGTCGATCCGAGGAAGAGGGAAGTGGTCCTTTGGGCAGTGCTTGTTCAGCGACGTGAAATCCACGCACATCCGTAGGATGTCCGTGTCCTTCTTTGGGACCATCACTGTGTTTGCGAGCCACTCGCTTTCTTTGATCTCCCTGATGAAGTCTGCAGTGAGTAGTCTGTTGATTTCCATTCCGATGGCTTCGGCCCGTGGCTCGGATAGTCTCCGGATGGATTGCTTGACGGGCTTGGTGTCTGGAAAGACGTTGAGTGCGTGCTCGGCGAATTCCGTGGGAACTCCTGGCATGTCCGCAGGACACCAGGCGAAGATTTCCCAGCGCTCACGGAGGAATTCGACGAGCGCGCTTTCCTATGCGGGGTTGAGGTCGTTGGCGATCAGCGCCATCTTGGAGGCATCCGTCGGGTGGACCTGCACCATCTTTGTGTTGACGGCGGAGTCGAAGGACATGTCGGGTGCGTTTTGTCGTGCGACTGGGGGTGCCCCATTGTCCGTCACCTCGCGGAGCCTTACGAGCTCGTCCTGCATGCCGAATGACTGGGAGATTCTGTTGAAGTCCCTGTCGCATTGGTCCGATCGGGTGAAGCTCCCGTGGACTGTGATGACGCCCCTGGGTCCTGGCATCTTGAGTAGTAGGTATGCGTAATGTGGGACAGCCAAGAACCTTGCGAATGCTACACGCCCGAGGATGGCGTGGTATTGTGATGGCCAGTCCACCACTTCGAATTCGAGCCGCTCGAGTCAGAAGTTGTCCGGCTTTCCGAAGATGACGTTGAGCCATATTTTGCCCAGGGGGATTATGCCCTTTCCTGGGACGATGCCGTGGAATGTTGTGTCTGACTGTTCTAGGCTGCACTGCGGGATCCGCATTGCTGCTAGAGTACTTGCGAACATTAGGTTGATGCCGCTGCCGCCGTCCATGAAGACGCGGATCATCTCGAATCCTCCGATCTGCGCCTCCAGCACCAGGGCAGCATGACCTGGGCGAGGGATCTGGCAAGGGTGATCCGAACGACTGAACGCGATGCAGGACTCCGATCCACTGAGGTACTCAGGGATGACGGGTGGAGTTGCTACGGCCAGGTTGATCTGACGGGTGATTTTCTTCTGCACCCTATTCGTGGGGTGCCCCTTCTGGATCATCAGTGCTCCTTTCGGCGGGGGATACCCGTTCCCAGCGTTGTTCTGTGCTGGTGTGACTGGTTGGTTCGGGCCTCCTACAGGTGGCGGTGGAGGAGCTCCATGCGCTATCTCACCTGGCGCGGGTGCATTCCTGAATCCAGGGAGTGGAGCTTGCTGCCTCATCTGCACCATGCTTTCGCTGAGCTTCTGGAACTCGCGGCAGTCCTTGAGCATGTGGCTTGCCTTCTTCTTGCCATCCTGCTTGTCGATGTAGAAGTGGATGGTGCATGGACCCGAAAGTTTTTCGTATGCTGAGGGTCCGTTGTCGCGGTCGCGGCGCTGCCACGACTGTGCTGGGCCCCCTCCATCGCGGAAGTTTCCTCCGCGGTATCCTCCGCTGTTGCGGTTGGCGTCGTTGCGGCGGTCGGCATAGCCGGCCGCGACCATGTCATGTCCATCGCGATCGCCGTAGACGCGCGATCTCCTCTTGCTACGGCACTCTCGTCATCGGCCGTAGTCGTCCTCTTCCTCCGAGTGTTCCCGGTGGACGGAAAAGTCGCCATCAGCCCACCTGTTGGCGATGTCCATGAGGTGGTCGAGTGTCTTGGGCTTGACGCGCTCAAGTTCCTCTTTGAAATCCTGGTGCTTGACGCCGTCCTTAAAGGCGTCGATGGCCCTCTCTTCGGAGATGTGCGCTGTGGAGTTCTTGGTGTTGGACCAGCGTAGTATGTACGAGCGAATGGATTCGCCCGTTCGTTGAGTGCAGGCCCGCAACTCTTCAATTGAGGCGGGCCTCTTGCTGGTACCTTTAAAGTTTCGGATGAAGCTGTAAGCTATCTCCTCCCAGCTTCGGATGGACCCTGAAGAGAGGCTGCTAAGCCAGATTCGGGCTGCGCCTGTCAGCTGCAGCTGAAGGCATTGCATGGCGGTTTCCTTGTTTCCGCCGTGCAATTTGACGGATGACAGATGGTCGCTGAGCCACGCCTTTGGGTCTTGTGTGCCGTCGAACTTCGGAGTATCCGAAGGAAGTTTGAAATTTCGCGGCATCTTTGTTCGCCGAACAGATCTGCTGAAGCATCAGGCCCCGCAGAGTTCTCCTTCGTCTTCGTCCATCTCGGATTCAGACGAGCATGCGCGTTTGGCTCGCGCTTTGTCGATTTTGCGCTGTGTGAGTGCGTCCCTGACGTCGTAATCGCGGTTGCGATGGTGCGAACTCTTTTTCCTTCGAGGAAAGTCATGGTCCTCTTCTTCGGATGAAGGGGTGGGGCTGCGTTCGGACCTGACCGGGAGCTTTCTTCTTCGGCTTCGTAGGAGCTTCCTGGTGGAGCGCGGCTCCGACGAGTCCGAGTCCGGTAAGTGCGGACTTGTGCATGGCTCTTTTCGGGTCCCCCTCCGGAGGTGGGTGGGCTACGAGGTACGCAGTGGCTGCCATGATCGCAGCCTGCGGCGTTTTCGGGATGACGTTGTCGTCGGCATCCATCTCCATGAAGGATGTGTGGAGGGTTCGGGTCACCTCACGACGCTCCTTGGGATCCATGTTCTCCATCCGAGAGCGGTGCTTGTTGCCTTGGTTGCCGTTCGTGCTGGAGCTGATGCCCATGGCGGAGAGCGCAGCTCGTTGCGCGCTGGACTCTAAGGCTGCTTGCTTGCGTTTGTCAAGCACCTCTTGCATCTTGACCTGTTTCTTGTGCTCCTCGATGAGGAGTAAGTGGTATGCCATTAGCAGGTCCCATGAGGCGTCTGCAGGCAGGACCATGCTGCCCGCCACGGCGGTGCGTGCCTGGGCCCATCCTTCTTTGTTGAGGCGGATGACGTGGTCGTTGTTCTCCCCTTCGGGTGGGGGGGACTGGCTTCTTCTGTTCCCACCGTTTCTGTCCTGCGGCTTAGGTGGCGGGTTGGGAGGTTGTTGATCCACGTCGCTCTGGATGACTACGGCGCATTGGTAGCGCTCGTAGATTGGTCCGATGTTGCCGCAGCTTTCGGATCCGGAACTGTAGGTCCCTTCATCCGATGGCGGATCGCACAGATCGGAGTTGCAGCTGCTGCTGTCGTAGGACTCATCTGTTGATGATAATGTGCGTAGCACAGGGTGTGGGGCCCATGAAGCGGGCCTGATTGATGGTAGGGGCACCCGCTCAGGGAGGCGGAGGGTGCCAGTCTGCCCAACCTGGAAGCAGAAGCTCCCGAATAGGATCTCGAGTCCGTCGCCTACGGGCTCGAAGTCCTTCATGGTGGCCGGTGAGTGGGCGGTGAAGTCGAAAGCGCCGAAGAGGATGTGAATCTTCGTCGCCGCAGAGTTGTAGATCGTTCGGGTTGGGTCCGTCACGATCGCACAATCAGCGTCCCCACTTCCCACAGACGGCGCCAATTGACGAGGTTTGATCTCGTCAATGCCCATTGTTATGGACTTGGGTTTTGGAGAAGATGGGGATGCTGGAGATCGCGGAACGGTTAGCAAACAAGCAATACGGGACACGAGGTTTACCCAGGTTCATGCCCCCGGAGGGAAAACCCTACTCCTGCTTGTCTGCTCTTGATTACGGCGGAACCGATGATTACAGGGTGCGCAGATGCGATCTGGCGTGGAGGTGTGTATGCGAAAGTACGAGAGAGAGAGAGATCTAGGTCGTGCCCTCCTAGCCTTTATATAGACTCAGGCAGGTCCCGGGCATAGACCTAGTCGGTTACAGGTTCTAGGGTTTTACCCCTTTGAATTTCCTATCTACTCTAGTCTTGCTCTCCAAGGATCCGAAGGCGTCATGGGCCTTGGCCACCCGAAAATCTTCATGGGCCGGCGTACATTTGCTATGGGCCTTCCTTGGGCTGGATCAGGTATGCTGAGATCATGTACCCGTAGGGTATAACCATGTCATATGTCACCAAGATTCATATGGATGCGCTTGCACCATTAATTGGACTAGAAAGACTCCTTCGGTGCAAAACAAACTATGGAAATATCGAGCAATAGTGAAGAATAGAAGCCCTAGGATGGGCATATGCCCCATGGAAGTTGTAACTATGACCAAGATCTCCTCGAGCCACACCACGAGATCCTTAAAAACCACACCATGGGCCCCATTTGTGAACGGGGTGAAAAGGATATGGATTATGACACAGGTAGGGCCTCACCAAAGTTTACTATTGCAACAAAGCAACATAAAAAGAAATAAAAGCAGGTGTGTACCGCGAACAATCTACTCAAGCCCTTGGGAAATCAATAAAACAATCAACCAACATGAAAACGATGCACCGCCGACAAGTCCTCGTATAGAATGTACTACAAATGACACTAATATACAAAAAACAAAACAAACAAGAAACTTAAATTGTGTTGGAAAAAAAACAAGAAACTAGAATAATGATACTACCGCTCAAATACGACACTTACCACTCCCTCAATATCGTCGAACACCATTACGGTTATTGTGTCTAGTGTCAAAATAGAAGGATGACTGAAGTAAGGATTAGATCTATACCATGAGAGGATGAGGAATACATACACACCCCCTCAATATTGATAGTACCGCTCAAATATGACACTTACACACCCCCTCAATATCGCCGAACGCCATTACGATTATTGTGCCTAGTGTCAGAATAGAAGGATGACTGGAGTAAGGAGTGGGATCTATACTATGCAAGGAGGAGGAATACATACTTGTCATTTGCATTTCACACCGTAATAGAGGAACCCCAGCCATAGCCATATATGGAGCCCTCAATTAAGGTCCCTCTGGCTAGGAATATAGTTATGGTTATGTGGAGACTAAAACATATGTAGCAAAGGACTCTGAAGCCTCCCTCCTCTCCTATTAGCAAATAGGATGGTGAGAGACTAAAAGGCGAGGATAATTTGTGGAGGTTCATATAGAGAGGTGGATGATAAATAAAAACATACAAATAAGCGAAGTATAGTATTGCACCAGTGTAGGAGAGGACAAGAAAAACATCAATGACACAAAGAAGCAACAACATAAAAAAAATAAAATTGTGTGTACCTCGAATTAAACTACTCAAGCCCTTAGGCAATCTAGAAAACAATCTACCAATATACAAAAAATGCGCCGCTTAAAAATGATAGATCCTATCAACTCCCTCTACATCATTGAACACCGTTATCGTTTTCATGATCCAGTGCCAAAGTAGAAGGATGACTAGAGTAAGGAGTCAGATCTATACCAACTGGGAATGATAGAATGCATAGTCGTGCTTTGCATTTGTGTTGTGATAGAGGAAGTCAAACCATAGCCATATCTAAAGCCCTTAGACACCCTGAACAGAAACATATTTATGTTGGTGTGGAGATCATACCATATGTAGGAAAAGAATGTAGGACCGCTCTTGCTATAATCTCAAGTCCACGGCAAGAATGGTGAACGATTGAAAAGTGAAGAGAATATGTGACAATTCATAGTGAGGTGGAGGATGAAGAACGAATTAATAAAGAAAAAACATGCACTAGCAAGCTTATATCATAATGATATCAAATACGTGAGATATAGAAACCCGAAAATGTGAGCACGAGGCACACGGTTACACCCCGATACAATTAATGTTGCAAAGAATAAACATTTGAAAAATAATAAAATATTATGCAACAAATATAAATTAAAAACATGGAACAAATGGAATAAGACATCCATCGCGCAACAATCTAAAAAGCTCAAAATATGTTTACTCTATCCAGTTTTTAAAAGATTTACCTTAAGTTAGCACAACCGCTGCCACTGATATTGTGGTGTTTTTGTTGGGACTGAAGCTTTACAACTGCAACTCCAAGAATCAACTGTAGCTATCAGGTGAGCCTAGAAGGTTATAGTTGTTTGTTCATCATATTATCTCCTTGTCGGATTATGAAATACAAATACCAAACGATTAATTCATGGCATGCCGAATTTCTTAAAATATCCCGCATTCGGATAAGAATCATGGAACCATTTTGGAGTTTTTTTTTACAAATCTAACCCTTTTGACAAACTTAGCACATATCTGCCCTCTCTTAAAAACTAATCCGAAATCTGATCCCTCGAGGACGGCTTCATCCTACTTGGCAGCGACCCTTGCCTACAACCACTAAATTTTTAGAAAAAATTATGTAGGTGCCTCCCATCATTTTGACGCCTTGAGAAAGTGTGTTATCTTTTTTATATTTTTCAAAAGAATCACACTTATTTAAAGAGATAACGTCTATTTATTTTTCCATTTTTTATTTTAAGATGGATTAACTCCGTTCCTAACTGTAGTTCCTTGGTACCAGACGTGCACGTATCCCTTTGCCTTGAGAGAGCCTGCAGAAGTGATTAGGGTTTCCCTACCTCCCGTTGGTGTCGTTGCTGATCTGCCTTGCTTCTGTGGCCTTCGGGCCATGGAGGCGGGGTGGATCTCGGCCCTCAGTTGGTTCGAGGGCTCCGTTTTTCTATTTTTAGGTTCAAGGTTTGGTGGGATGGCGTTCAGGTGGTGGTGGCGGCACCTTCTCCAATAAAGTCTTTCCGGCTTCAGCCCCTCGACGCTTGTGGGAGTGGTGTGGTCCTCGAGAAATTCTTGTGGCTGTGGGGATCTTCGGATCGTCAAATAGCTTTCTCGATGGTTATTCATTTCTCTTCGTCTTCGGGAAAGATGTGGTCGGTGACTTCCCGTCTGCAACCAACAATGTCGAGCCGACTCAAAAAGGAGCCGGTGCGTCATCGACGTGGTCTAGAGGTTGAAGATGGAGAGTGTCTCAAGAATTTCATTGTGATATTCGTTTTTATTGAAGTGTTTTATACTATTCGGAGTTTCTTTTAATGCCATAATCCTATATAGAAAAAAAGTGTAGTTCCTTGACTTTTTTTGGGCACCGCATCCCTTTGGGCAGGATTATCCAACCCGCCGCTGGGTGCCACGCGCCGCATCCAGCATCAGCCTCAGCCGTCACGCTCGCGTCCGAGCGAGCACGAACCGCAGCAACAGTCTCTTCTGTCTGAGTTCAGAAAATCGGGAAGTCCAGGCCGGCCATTAATCCGAGCGCGCCACGTACGACGCCGTTCCACACACTTCGCACCTTTCTTCCCACCGCCTGCTCTGCTCCCGCTTCCTCCCTCCCCCTCCCCCAGGCACATCCAAAACCCTAGCCGCCGCCGTCGTTTGCGCGAGGAAATTCGGATTTCTCCGGTGGCCATAGCCTCGGTTGCCGTGCGATACGCGCGCAGGTAAGCATCCCCGAGAGTTGGCCTACCGCTGTCTCCGGCGAGCCGGAATGGAGGAGAGGCCATAGATCGCCAGCAGGCGTCTCCGCCGCCGCCGGACGCGGCGGCGGAGCAGGGCCAGGAGCTGCAGCTCCCGGCGGACATCGACTGGGACCGCCTCGACAAGTCGCGCTTCTTCGTCCTCGGCGCGGGGCTCTTCTCCGCCGTCTCCCTCGCGCTCTACCCTGCTGTAGTCCTCAAGACGCGCCTACAGGTCGCGCCGGAGCCGCCCCCGGCGCACGCCGCGGCGGGAGCGAGACCGGGAGCAGGGCTCCCGCCCTCCGCTGCCGCCGCGGCCACCACCATCCTGCGTCGGGAGGGCCCTCTAGCCTTCTACCGTGGCTTCGCCACCTCACTCGCCGGAACCGTCCCCGCGCGCGCGCTCTACATGGGCGCGCTCGAGGCCACGCGCGCCGCCGTCGGCCCGGCCATGCTCAGCCTCGGCGCGCCGGAGCCCGCCGCGTCTGCGGTCGCGAGCGCCGCGGCCGGACTCACCGCCGCCGTCGCCGCGCAGGTCGTCTGGACCCCCGTCGACGTCATCAGCCAGCGCCTCATGGTGCAGGGCAACCCGTGCCCGGCCTCCCGCTACCACGGCGGCCTCGACGCCTTCCGCAAGATCGTTGCCTCCGACGGCCTCCGCGGCCTGTACCGCGGCTTCGGCATGTCCATCCTAACCTACGCCCCCTCCAATGCCGTGTGGTGGGCGACTTACTCACTGTCGCAGAAGACAATCTGGAGCGGTGTCGGCTGCTACCTGTGCCAGTACGGCGTGGGTGTGCAAGAGATTGACGACGGCGACGGAGACACCTTATTGCAGCCGAGTTGCAAGACTCTGATGGTGGTACAGGGAGCGAGTGCCGCGATGGCCGGCGGCGCCGCGGCGCTCGTGACCATGCCGCTCGACACCATCAAGACCAGGATGCAGGTCATGGACGGCCACGGCGAGCCAATCACCATCGGGCGGACGGTGCGGAGGCTGATCAAGGAAGGCGGGTGGGGCGCGTGTTACCGGGGGCTCGGCCCCAGGTGGGCGTCCATGTCCCTGTCCGCCACCACCATGATCACCACCTACGAGTTCCTCAAGCGCCTCTCGGCCAAGAAGGGGCAGGAGAGTGGGCGTTTCTGATGGCAAGTATAGTATAGATAATGCAAATTAGGTGCTTTTTATTTTTGCTTGGTTTATTTCGTTCCTTTCCACAGCTTATCTGATCTTTCAGGTGTAGAAAAGAGAATGGTGATCAAGTGTTTGTTGTAGATACTGTCTTCGTTTGTAACCACAGCTTATCAATCAACGCAATCCACTTTATTTCTGGTACTCTGCCACTCCCTCCTCAAATATCTTATTTTGTGAGCCTTCAGAAGTATAATTTACTCTATACTGCATCAACCCAGATGATTTGGAAATATTGATCAGATGATTAGGAGTAGTCACTAACAATGATTTTCTGTCATGTTCCATCTTAAAATTATAACATAGCATTAGCAAGTCTCTAAAGGATGTTTAGTGGAGTTAATTGATTATTTCCTTAAGCGGGAGGTAGTAGATATTACTCTGTTCTTGAATGGTATTGAAGATGTCTAATGCCATAGGTGTGGTTATATATGCACTACTCACAAACTACTCCAGATCTGCAATACATTCTGCCATTTACTCGACTGCTTCAAACCAGACATGGTAATCAGATCAGTACTCCATTCCACTCCAGCATGCCCAAGAAGGTTTCCTGTCATTCCTGTCCTGATTTCTGGTCCAGATCATGAATTGCATGACACATCAGGTATCTGAAAGCGTCAAGTGACAGAGAGCCTGGAGTGCACTGTAGCTTACACTGATGTGATGCCCTTCCAACTTGCTCCAGCTTCCACTCCACGAATGGTCACGAGTGATAGGTACTGCTGCTGTAACCTGATATAGTACGTTCCTGGAAAAATGGAACATCTGTTTACCCTTTTTGTCAGTGTTTCCCCTTGAAAACTTCTATGCCTTGTCATTGGGAAAATGGGAGGCCTGTGAGACTCTTCTATTGGAATAAACAAGTACTACTACTAGATGTTGGTGATGTTCCAACTGCCTGCACTACATTGGTAGCAGATCACTTGTAAATCTCTTGTACAGTATTGATAATGGTTCACCTCTCTTGTTTATGACGGTTAGACGTGTGGTTATTCATTGTTTATGCTATCATTATCCACCGAATCGGCTAAATTTAGGTAGCTTTCTTCCCATTGCTCTGTTCCTTTGTTAGTGTTATGCACATTGTCTTCCTTTGCTAGTGTTATTATGCGCATTGTCTTTTAGTACTTTTTTTAGATACCTCTTGTTCTTGGTTTGCTCGAGTGCAAATATCATTGTTAATTATATTTCATCCTATTACCCCCAGTCTGAGCTCACCTGAGAGAAAACAAAACGGAGTTGGATTACTGGTAGTCTGGTACTACCGGATGATTGTTAAATTTGATTAAAACAAATTTATATATTACCTAGAAACAGTTAACAATATGTTTCCTTCTGTAGCAGTGAGCTCCAAAATGTAAGCTTTTTTGAATGGCTAGAAAGGATTACATTATGGAGCATTGGTAGTATGTATTAGATAAACTTGTGTTCTGTCTAATCACTAGAGTTGCAAGATGCAATCAGTATATTCCAACTATGATTACTCCTGTGTAGACTAGCTAGCTACTGAAACTCCTGTAGCCGCCTCTATATCGTGCTACTGTACTAACCCCGAACCAAGATCTATCCTTACCTAGAAAATCTCTTATTCGCACAAAGTTTCAAATATGTGGTCATTGGCAGAATGAAAACGACTTAAAGTGAGTTTGAGGGTTTAGGGTAATTATTATGCCATGGAAGAGTAAGACACTACTTTTATCTTTCTTTGCTGACTACCCAAAGTGACATGCCTCCTGACCCAATGGTCTACCACCCTAGGCAGTCACTCCTGAGTGTCTTGGATAGACATACCACGTTGCTTCAGTGAGTGTCTTGGATAGAATATGTTTATCCAAGTTGACGAGAAGGTAACGCGATTGTGCTTGTAACGAGATTGGATAGAGTATTATGCATCTGACTGGCCAATCTCTGATGGCGAAAGCTCATTGGAATTAGGCAGGACTTCTGCGTCCACAAAGCCTAGTTCTGAATCAGACGCGTAGGAGGATGATTATCCAAACATAGTATAAACTCACCTAAAGGTCGCACGAATAAGAATCGCCTGTCTGTCTCTACCAGCCAGACCAGAAACTGGACCTGGAGTTCTTATCGGTGGCCCTTCCTTCCTATCAACGTGCAATCCGAGGAGTAGCCGCGGGGAATTTGGCCCGCACTTATCTGCAACTTATCTCACACTTATCTGCAACTTATCCCCCATTGGTCAGGTGAGCTGACTGCAACAAGAGAGGGATTGTGTTGTAGCAACCGTTTGGGGTTGTAGAATGGACAAAATATCAAAACACGGACGATTCCGAACTGCTTGAAAATGCTGGTTTTCATGAGATTTTCAGATGCCGTCGAGAATCCACAAAAAAAGATCAGCATTCCAGGCAGGTAACTGGTTTTGGCAAAGCTACAGTTTCAGGAATCAGGACAGACGGTGTTTCTGGACTACACGATACACACCCCTCTTTTAGCTACTCAACACAAACTTCCTGCCCAATCTAGAGCCAAAAACAGCGAAGGAAAGCAGAACCTAGCCAGATCAGTATGGTAGAAACGATGCCTCCTTAAACCTCACATGCAAGAGAGGCCTAGAGGGAGTAGTGTTAGCTCCAACCGGAAATGTACAACATGGATCGCCCAGCTAGCTCACGTCAACGACCGAGTTCTCTCTTCTGTTTTCATGCGCTCTTCGCCTGTCTCAGAGGTACTGTTCATGTATCCTCGCTCGGTTCTCCTCCCACCATAGCCTCGCGTGCATCTCGCTGAACTTCTCTCGGCTGCAAGAACAGCAAGGAGTTCATCGAATAAGTTATTCTCACCACGATCATGTCACCCCAGATAGTAAGAACAGGAGGAAATGATTGATGTGGATCCAACACACGCCACTTGCATTATTAGGATTACATTTTTACTCTGACTTCCAGCCTTGTATATCGTATAGCCCAGGAGTTGCTATCTTTCTATCTTGCAATTTTAGGGCCTTATGAACCTCCACAGTAAGGTTCTAGGATAATCTCAGTCACAAAGAAAACTATCAAGGCGAGGAGGGAAGACACACCTGAATCGAACACGACGTAGCTCTCTGATGCCACCAGGCAAGGCCCGGATGGTAATATATACACCAGGCTGGTCTTCCTCCACCCACTCCCTCTCTTGGTCGCTTGCGTTGCTGATGGACACCGAGAGCTCGCCAGATCTGTCTACCTCTTCTGGAGACGAGCTCGTCCGCATCGATGCGTCCATCGACGAGGTCTCCGTCTTTGCTCCGCTTATACTTGACAGCTTCGGTGTTGACGTTAGCCCAACTGAATCATAGCACTGGTGTCCATGGTGATGGTGGAGGCCGTTACAGTGGTGCTCAAGAGAGTCGGATGAAGAGTAACCCAGCGCTCCACCACCCGACGTTGGTCTCTGTTGTAAAGAACGAGGCAATCGCTCCTTGTCAAGTGGTGGTGTTACTGGGCTGTCCTCCTTGGAGCTCTGTACAAAACAAAAGCAATGGAACAATGTAAAGGCTAGCCTAAAAGACAGAGTCCTGTAGCGACTGAAACAGCTAGTGATAAATCGAGCACATCTCACCTCATCTTCAGACTTTGGAGCAGTCGGGAGAGGGACACTTTGATGGTTAAACCTCTGGACGTTGTAAAGTTCCATAACTTTGTCATAATTTTCAGCCCACCACCTTTGCGCTTGCCATTTGTTGAACATCTCACGGCTGTCGTACATCATTCCATGCAAAAAAAATGTCACATCACGATACATGCAAAATTATCACAAGAGAAGGTAAGCAAGCAGGCATATTCATATGCAGACATATATTTCCTTTTTCTCATATTTCCTTGTTTAATAATTTGTATATGTTTTAGGTGGTATCTTGTGCAAAGCACTACACTATCAAATCGTGGGTAAAGAACAATGTCTTTCATGTACACTATCATAGAACGAGTGGTGAATTGATAATCCGCACAAGCTATACCTGTATAACTAAGTGATCTACATGATCATTGAACACTAAGCTGTGGAGGGTTGCATCCGAAATAGGTCAGCACATAGGCATCTAAGAGATACCAACCATGGCAGCAAATATCTACATGGTTGATACTACACAGTGGAGTGTTTGCTTGCAGTCCTGCATGGCTCGGAGAAAAGAATTTGCTTCATTACTCTATAATTCCCCAGATCAGACTAGGGAAGTTTTTTTTTGACGAAAGGCAGACTTGCTGCTTTCATTGATCATAGAAGAGAAAGAATAAGGTTTCAGTTACAGATGTGCAAGAGCACAACGGAAGAAACAGCTTACACGTCGAGAAAGCTAAAACAAAACTAGCTAGGCCAAACTTAAACTTATGCGATTCCTGTGCATATTTTTCTTTATGTTTCATAACTCATGACATATGCATGTGTTTTCAAGACAGCGGTTATGGATGCAGGATGCCTGGTAGTAGCATATAGCTATTTTTAGTTCCACTTGCATCGCGATTTGCAGAGTTCCGTTTTCACATATGCATATCAACAAGTTGAAAACCGAGGTTCAGGTAATACAGAGAACAGACAACGAACTTCACCTGCCAATGTAAATAAAGAGCAGACGGTAGATCTAAATACACACCCAAAATATGGCACACCGTCTAAAAAGGAAATCCCTATTTAGCTGAAAGCTTTAATACTCCCTCCATCCGGAAATAAATGACTTCATTTTGTCAAGATTTGCATGTATCTAGGCACAGTTTTAATATGCAGATACATACGAATCTAGGTCACTTATTTCGGAGGAAGTATGAGATTAGAAACAGCCTGTATAGCAATAGCTGGATGCTACTCCATTCCTATGATATATCATTGGATATCATGCTGATTGCTGAAGGGACCAGAGAGAGAGAGAGAGAGAGAGAGAGAGAGAGAGAGAGAGATGGTGCAGTCGAGATGGCCTACAGCAATCAATTTACTGTGTAGCACATGCCCCATTCAGCACATAGTGGCAAAAGAAATCCAAAACTGCTGCTCAGCGCACCATAACTTGGTAGATCGAAAGCACACTAATCAACTGATCCACACGCCCCATGGAATGACACTAGTGCATCCCGTGACAACGTTGGCAGTCAAACCAATGTTACTCCACAAGCTACCAAATTGTAAATTGTCCCTAGTTGCTTAGATCCACAACCAATGAACTAAACAAAACAACACCTGCACACAGCTTAAGGTCCAGCTAGTATTGTACCCATAAAATAGTATTTTATTCTATACCTAATAATGCTAGTGGGGCACAATCAACATAGCTGGCCATGACGGACTGTCACAAGAATCTTGTTTTAATAATGTTACTATGCTTACAAACAAATCTTAAAACGACTATTATAAACTTAATCTGAACACTACAAATTTACAATAGAAATATTTTCATATATCCATTTTAAATTTATAGTATCAAGACTAAGTTTGCAAAAGCGGTTTGTAAGATCTGATTAGAAGAGTATCGATGTTGGAATTATAGCTCCGCGCATTACCGAAAATGCTCAACTAAAGGTCCACATTTGATGGCTCTCCTGATAACCCGGTGTGGAGGGACCCAACTACATATACCAATAAGACAACAAGGCAAGCCAATGGCCAAAGAAGACGGAGGAGCTTTTCTGTTCCAATGCTTCTCTTTCCATTAAGCTTCTTTATTGACTACCATGAGAAGATGTAGCATGTGGGCCTCTCATGTCCCTGTCCCATGATAATACTACCTCTTGATGAGAGTTTTTTTTGTTCTAAATGGCCCTTTGGCCCACTTATGCTAGACATGGTCCCTAAGAAAACTTATTACTATTTATGGCCAATTAACTTGGCAGGACTGAAATGAATAGAAATTTTTTCAGCACTCAGAGGGTCCTGTACAGCAGACTCAGATGGCATGACCTACTCTTCAGTCCACCCAAACTAAATGGTGTTAGCACGAGGGCCCATAACTAGGAATGAGTTTTCTCAAGAACCATATCTAGAAATAAATGTGGCAAAGGGCCATTTGGGACAAATGACTCTCTCTGCTAGAGTGGAAGCATCATTGCCAGCACAGCAAATGTATGATTTTGATAACCTAAAGTACAAATGTGCAAGCTGGACTTGCCCCACATAGTACTGGAAGTTCAAAATTCATAGCAGTTTGATACAGCGAGCTCCTATACTTCTAACATGGGCAACTGACATGATTCATAAACTCTATAACATATAGCTTAAAATTCTAAATCTGCCGACTCTAGAACATGCATGCTGACACATCTAGACTTCAACCTGGCTGCAGCACGTGAGGGGTTAAATGAGGGTCTCTCACAGAGTTGACAACAAAAGTAGTGTCATATTCTAAAGTCACTGCTACTTATAACGCACCCTATTGTTCCCGTTAGAGCTCATCCAGTGCTATGTAAAATCTAAAATAATAAGGGGTTTACTATCTACAGAACACATAGGAGTGAGGGAAAAGTCTAGCACATACTTCGAGTGGTATTTTTACAAATCGAATCTCTATGACTATTCCAACGGCATAGTGCTTTTCACTAATTTCAAGTCCAATCAGGATGACACCCAAGTGAGAACATGGGAGCATATAGTCATCCTGCAAGATTATTAAAAAAAAGCTCATATCCCTTCATAAATTTGAGTCTGGATGGTTGCTACCCATGGCCTAAAAATAAAAACAGCCCTTCGATGGAAGAGTTTTTGTTTTTCTTTTCAAAATTTCTGTAACTTCGAAGTTGAACTTAATTGAACAAGTCAAGCAATTCTATTTGCTCACATATCAAACTTCCATTTTCAAGAGTGCAACTATAATATGCATTTCTCATGGAAATTTGAAGTAATTTGTGTACTGGCCAGTGAATAGAACTGAAAGATAGTGCTTGGAACTTCAGTTCGTTTGGAGTTTTTAAAACACACTGTATCTCGTCTAGCCGCAAATATTTTACCAGCTTTAACAAAACACTTGTTCTACTCATATGCAGAAGGATCCCAAAAATTCAACCACAGTTGCTCAAAATGTAAACTAGGCCAATACTAGGATCTGTTCCCAATCAACAAACCGAGTATGAGACCAAAAAAAATGCAGATATTGTGTTAGCACAAGTGCAATGCAGCAAGAAGAGCACAGACCTGAATCGGATACGTTTGAGGTCGTTCCCACCTTGCGGCAGTGAGACGAAGGTGATGAGTACGCCGGGCTCCACCTGCGCCACCCACTCCTTGGCGTTGTCCTCCTTGCCCCCGCCGCCGGAAGACATGTCGTCGTCGTCCTCCCCCTCCGCCTCCTCCTCGTCGCCGGCGAGGAAGTCGGTGCGCGCGCTCACGGACGGCGTGGCGTCCCCGCTGGAGCCGCCGCCACCGCCGCCGCCCGCGGCGCGTCGGTACGCGTAGTGGAAGCGGCCGGAGCCCGAGGCGGTCTCCGAGTCCCGGAAGCCGCTGCTGCCGCCGCGTTGGTGGTACGGGTGGTGCCGCCCCGAGCCCCCCGCGGACGAGCCGGCGCAGGGCTTGCAGTGCCGGTACGCGCCCGACGCCTTCAGCGCCATGTCCTTGATCTGAAAACGAACCCGAGAAATCAAATCCCCCAGTCAGTCTCCCACCCGATCTGATGATTACGACCTCGAAGCGAAGATTCCAAAGCCTCAAAAGCCGTAGCCTTCCAGGCAAATTTTGGACGAGATAAAACAAAATCGACATTTCTGAAGCACGGTGCCGAGTGCCGAGAACGGAGAACCCACCTGCGCGGTGAGCGCCTTGATGGCCTGCCGAGTGCTGGGCGTCGCTGCGCCGCCCACGGCCCCGTCAACCGCGTCCTCCTCCTCCGTCGGCTCGTGCAGCGGCGGCAGGCCACCGCCGCCGCCGCCGAGCTGCCTGGAGCACGCGACGCACGCGAGCATCCCGCCTCCTTCCTCCTCCGGCGCGCACGCACGCACGCACGCACGCAGCAGGCCCCTCCCGCAGACGGACGGACTCGCGGCCACAGCGACAGCGACAGACAGTGCTGGAAAGCGAGACCCAGAGCGGCGCGCGCGCGCCTTTAATCGGGGGCGGCACGTAGTAGTAGGAGTACCACGACGTGGTGACGCAGTACACGCGGTCACGCGCCTCCTCGGCTGGCTGCTCTCCCCTCCTCCGCGTCGCCTCGGCTCCTCCGATCTCGAGCTCGAGTTAAGGGGGCATTAATGGCGGATTAGTATATTGCGGTTTGATGGCAGGAGCCGCACGACGGCACGAGCCAAGTGGGATTTGATTTATGGAGCGGTGCACGGCACGGCAGCGGCAGCGCCTCCACTCCACTGACCACTGCCGATCGGGCGGGCGGGCGGGCGATCAATGTAAAGTTTTCCCTGACACGTCCCTTGTGGCCGGCGGGGCCCTCGCCGTCTGGCGCGGCCGTGTGGGCAGTGGTACTCGCACTCGGCAGCTGCGGAGTCAGAACAGTGACTTTTTTTTTCTGCCGATTGCGAGTGTCTGTCTCGATGGGGGATTTGGAGTTGGTGGGTGAAAAGGTGAAGTGTGAAAGGTTCACGTATGCCGTGACTTCTTCCCGTTGCCTGTTCGTGTGCGGTGTTTTTGTATGGCAAGATCTGTGTCGAGTCTCTCGCTTTCAGATTCGCTTCGTGAGGCGTGCTCCAGCTCTCGCGATTTTCTTTCCAAGAATCTTTCCCCTCTTCTACGCCTGGTTTTGGACCATAGTTTGACACCCTAAAGAGCATTCCTAGCAGATACCTTAAAAGGTCATATCGTAAAAGTAGTTTATAGTTTACCGCAAACTACTTTTGCAGTTTCAAATTCATTGGCGCGATGCAAATATTGAATCACATACTGCAAATTAGAAAAAAAAAAACAGTTTGGCGCCAGATCGATCACACGTTCATACATACGGAGATAGTTTGACCTTAGAGATCATCATAATTCACACATCAAATCGATGCAAACCCTAGCGCAAACCTAACCCTACCACCCGCCTCCGCGTCATTGCGGCCAGGGCCGAAAAGCCCGAAGACGGCCCAAACCTGTGAGGTGGTGTGGTTGTGGGCCAGAGCTCCGCGAGCACGCGCGGCCTCCGAACAAAAATTTTCTACCGCATGCACACAAACAAGCCAAGATCTATCTAATAGGTTGTAGCAACGAGTCGATAGAAGCACTCAGCCTCGAAGATTCTAAAGCGGTTAACGAGAGCAGATTCTCGTGGGTGATGTAGTCGTACACTTGCCGATCTCAAGATCACGTAAACGATCCTTCCGGCGCTGCGTTTCGGCAGCGCTTCCGCAGTCGGTCAAACGTTCGGTACTCGATGAAGACATTCCTCTCCCTTGTTCCAGCAGGCAGCGGAGGTTGTAGTTCTCCCCTCGTGATTTCGGCAGCACGACGGCGTGGTGTCGGAAGTAGAGGGAAGATCCCGCAGGGCTTCGCCTAAGCCGGTGCGAGATATGATGGATCTAGGGTTTGCCGGTGATCTAGGGTTTAGAAGACCGGGAGGAGGAGGAGGTGTCAGCGGCGGCTAGGGCGGCGGCGGCGGTGGCAGCGGCGGCGGCGGCGCAGGTGTGGGAGGGCTAGGGCTTGTGTGTTTGGGGCAGCCCTCCCAAAGAGAGAGGGGAGTTTGAATCCACTTCCAAACCCAAGTTGAAAGGACTCTTTCCTTCTTCCACTAGGAAACCATTGTTCCATTTTGACTTTTCAAACCTCCCGTTTGACTTTCAATTTAGAGCTTTAATTCTCTCTCACAGATGTCCACACAAGTGACCTAGGATATGATCCAATCATTCCACTTACCCATGACACATTCATGGACCATTCCCCTTCCGGTCCGGTGAACCTTCTAGAATCTCTCCGATGAAAACATCGAAATCATTTCCGAACTCCGGAATCGGACTTTCCTTATATGAATCTTATTCTCTGGACCATTCCGGATCTCCTCGTGATATCACGGATCCCATCCGAGACTCCGAACAACATTCGGTATCCCTACTAACATTCCATATATACTAGACAACATCGAATCCTTAAGTATGTCTACCTACGGTTCGTGAATTATACGGACATGACCGAGACACTTCTCCGATCAATAACCAATAGAGGAATCTGGAAATTCATATGGCTCCCACATATTTCTACGATTACTTTGCGATCGAATGAACCACTTACATACGATATCAATTTCCCTTTGTCTCACGATAGTTTACTTATCCGAGGTTTTGATCGTCGGTATTTCTGCATACCTAGTTCAACCTCGTTACCGATAAGTACTCTTTTCTCGTTCCCGTGATATGTGATCCCTTGTGAGCCAGTCACATGCTTGCAAACTAATTGGATGACATTCCACCAAGAGGGCCCAGAGTATATCTATCTGTCATATGGATGGACAAATCCCACTCTTGATCCATGTGCCTCAACCCATACTTTCCAAACACCCAATGCCACCTTTATAGCCACCCAGTTACGGTGTGGTGTTTGATGTCATCAAATCATCCTTCCGGTGATGGTGATTAGCATGATCTCATGGTCGAAGGAATTAGGTTACTATGTATCAGAAAGCTTATAGCAAACAAACTATTGAAATGACTCTTCAAGCTACGCTTATCTATAGGAGTATGTCCATCACACCATTCTCCTAATGATATGATCTCGTTGTTAATAACATCTCGATGTTCATGATCGAGAAACCACGATGATCTATTAACCAACAAGCTAGTATTATAAAGAGGTTGTACTAGGGACTCTAATATAGTTTACAAATCACACAAGTATTAATGTTTCCGGTTAATACTGTTATAGCATGAATGTAAACATTTATCATAGACACAAAGATATAATAATAACCACTTTTATTATTGCCTCTAGGGCATATCTTCAACAGTCCCCCACTTGCACTAGAGTCAACTAATCTAGATTACATGGTAATATACCGAACACCCATGGCGGTTTGGTGCTGGTCATGTTTTGCCCTCGGGAGAGGTTTAGTCAACGGATCCGCCACATTCAGATCTGTGTGTACTTTGCAAATCTTTATGTCACCATCTTGGACATGCTCTCAAATAGCGTGAAAACGTAGCTTGATATGCTTCAGCTTCTTGTGTGACCTTGGTTCTTGCGCATTGGCTATGGCGCCCATGTTATCACAATAGATAGACATTGGGTCCAACGCACTTGGAACCACACCGAGCTCTCTAATGAACTCCTTCATCCATATCGCCTCTTGTGAAGCCTCCAAAGCAGCTATGTATTCCGATTCAGTTGAAGATCTCGCCATAACGCTTTGCTTTGCACTCCTCCAGCTAACTGTTGCACCATTAAAAGCAAATACATATCCAGATTGAGATTTAGAATCATCCGGATCGGTGTTCCAACTAGCATCGGTGTAACCATTAACAACGAGTTGTTCATCACCTCCATAAGAAAGAACCATATCCTTAGTTCTTCTCAAGTACTTAAGGATGTTTTTGACCGCTGTCCAATGATCTACTCCTGGATCACTTTGATATCTGCTAGTTAAACTAACAGCATATGCAATGTCGGGTCTAGTACATAGCATGGCATACATAAGAGATCCTATGGCTGAGGCATAGGGAGTCTTACTCATCCTTTCTCTATCTTCTGCCATTGCAGGACTTTGAGTTTTACTCAAGGTCGTATTGGGCAACATGGGCAAGAACCCTTTTTGCTATCTTCCATTCCAAACCTCTTTAGAACTTTGTCTAAATATGTACTTTGTGACAATGATATTAGGCGTCTCGATTTATCTCTATAAATCTTTATGCCTAATATGTAAGCTGCTTTGCCAAGATCTTTCATTGAAAAACTATTATTCAAATAATCCTTGACACTATTAAGAAGGTCTAAATAATTCTCAAACAACAATATGTCATCTACATATAGTATTAAGAATGCCATAGAGCTCCCACTCACTTTCTTGTAAATACAAGCTTCTCCATAAGTTTGTATAAAACCAAAGCTTTTGATTTCCTTATCAAAACATTGATTCCAACTTCGGGATGCTTGCTTCAATCCATAAATGGACCGTTGAAGTTTGCATACCTTGTTAGCATCTTTAGGATCGACAAAACCTTTGGGTTGTACCATATACAACTCTTCATCAATGTCTCCATTGAGGAACGCCGTTTTGACATCCATCTGCCATATCTCATAATCATAATATGCAGCGATTGCTAACAAAATTCTCACAGACTTTAGCTTCGCTACCGGTGAGAAAGTCTCATCGTAGTCAACTCCTTAAATTTGTCGAAACCCTTTTGCGACAAGTCGAGCTTTATAGACAGTAACATTACCATCAGCATCTGTTTTCTTCTTAAAAATCCATTTGTTCTTGACAGCCTTCCGGCCATCCGGTAAGTCCACCAAAGTCCATACTTGGTTTTCGTACATGGATCCAATCTCGGATTTCATGGCTTCTTGCCATTTATTGGAATCTGGGCTCATCATCGCTTCCTCATACGTTGCA
Source organism: Avena sativa (assembly GCA_916181665.1). NCBI lineage: Eukaryota > Viridiplantae > Streptophyta > Magnoliopsida > Poales > Poaceae > Avena > Avena sativa. The sequence continues at coordinate 383,414,424 of OV702297.1, read as the reverse complement.
GGGTCATCGGTGTTGTCCACCAACATGACACTCATAACGGGATCATACCAATCAGGAGTGGTACGAACTCTCGTTGACCTGCGAGGTTCTGTAATTACTTCAACCAAAGTTTCATGATCAACATCATTAGCTTCCTCTCTTATTGGTGTAGGCGCCACAGGAACTACTTCTAGTGCTGCGCTACTCGCAAGTTCGAGAGAAGGTTCAACAAGCTCGTCGAGTTCTACTTTCCTTCCAGTCACTTCTTTCGAGAGAAACTCCTTCTCTAGAAAGGATCCATTCTTGGCAACGAAGATTTTTCCCTCGGATCTATGATAGAAGGTATATACCCAATAGTTTCCTTTGGGTATCCTATGAAGACGCATTTTTCCGCTTTGGTTTCAAGCTTGTCGGGCTGTGACTTCTTTACATAAGCTTCGCAACCCCAAACTTTAAGGAACGACAAATTAGGTTTCTTCCCAAACCATAATTCATATGGTGTCGTTTCAACGGATTTAGATGGTGCCCTATTTAAAGTGAATGCGGATGTTTCTAATGCATAACCCCAAAATGATAGCGGTAAATCTGTAAGTGACATCATAGAACGAACCATATCTAAGAGAGTTTGATTACGACGTTCGGACACACCATTACGTTGAGGTGTTCCCGGCTATGTCAATTGTGAAAGTATTCCGCATTTCTTCAAATGCTCGCCAAACTCGTAACTTAGATATTCACCTCCACGATCAGATCGTAGAAATTTAATCTTCTTGTTGCGTTGATGCTCTACCTCACTTTGAAATTCCTTAAACTTCTTGAAAGTTTCGGACTTATGTTTCATGAAATATATATACCCATATCTACTCAAGTCATCCGTGAAGTTAAGAACATAGCGATAACCACCGCGCGATGCTACACTCATTGGACCACACACATCGGTATGTATGATTTCCAATAAGTCCATAGCTCGCTCCATCGTACCAGAAAATGGAGTCTTAGTCATTTTACCCATCAAACATGTAGGGGTTTGTAGCATGGAAAACAAAAAATTCTACCGCATGCAAACAAACAAGCCAAGATCTATCTACTAGATTGTAGCAACGAGTCGATAGAGGAACTCACCCTCGAAGATTCTAAAGCGGTTAACGAGAGCAGATTCTCGTGGGTGATGTAGTCATACTCTTGCCAATCTCAAGATCGCGTAGACGATCCTTTCGGCGCTGCGTTCCGGCAGCGCTTTCGCAGTCGGTCACACGTTCGGTACTCGATGAAGACCTTCCTCTCCCTTGTTCCAGCAGGCAGTGGAGGTTGTAGCACTCTCCTCGTGATTCCGGCAGCACGACGGCATGGTGTCGGAAGTAGAGGGAAGATCTCGCAGGGCTTCGCCTTAAGCCGGAGCGAGTATGGCGGAGCAAGAGATGTGCCTTGGCGATCTAGGGTTTAGAAGCACCAAGGGGAGAGGTGTAACCGGTGGCTAGGGTTTGGCGAAACCCTAGTCGGCGACTTGGGAGGAGGCCCTAGGCGGCGGCGCTGGAGGTGGCCGGCGACTTGGGGCTAGGGTTTGAGGTGTGTAGGTAGGGGCAGCCCTACCCCTCCTTATATAGGTGGAGGGTGGCCGTTTGGGAGGAGGGAGTCCTCCTCCAACTCCTCCTCCTTGGCCGGTGGGTGGAGGGAGGGGACTTCCTCCCCAAGTAGGTTTCCTACTCTCCCTCCACCAAGCAAACTTGAGATTTGACTTTTTCAAATTGGCGTTTGACTTTCAAACTTCGATTTGATTTCTCTCTTTATTTTGCCCAGCCAAGTGACCTAGTACATGATGCAACCATTCCACATTGTCATGACACATTCATGTACCCTTCCCCACCGGAGTGTCGGACCTTCCGGACCCTTCTAGAACATTCCTGGTGAAAACACCGGAATCTTTTCCGAACTCCGAAACAGGACTTTCCTTATATGAATCTTATTCTCCGAACCATTTCGGATCTCCTCGTGATATCCCGGATCCCATCCGAGACTTCGAACAACATTGTCTCTTACTCATCGTTCCATAACTACTCAACAAAATCGAATCCTTAAGTGTGTCTCCCTATGGTTCGTGAATTATGCGGACATGACCGAGACACTTCTCCGATCAATAACCAATAGAGGAATCTGGAAATTCATATGGCTCCCACATATTTCTACGATTAATTTGCGATCGAATGAACCACTTACATACGATACCAATTTCCCTTTTTCTCACGATAGTTTACTTATCCGAGGTTTTGATCGTCAGTATCTCTGCATACCTAGTTCAACCTCGTTACCGATAAGTACTCTTTTCTCGTTCCCGTGATATGAGATCCCTTGTGAGCCAGTCACATGCTTGCAAGCTAATTGGATGACATTCCACCGAGAGGGCCCAGAGTATATCTATCCGTCATATGGATGGACAAATCCCACTCTTGATCCATGTGCCTCAACACATACTTTCCGAACACTCAATGCCACCTTTATAGCCACCCAGTTACGGTGTGGTGTTTGATTTCATCAAAGCATCCTTCCGGTGATGGTGATTAACATGATCTTATGGTCGAAGGAATTAGGTTACTATGTATGAGAAAGCTTATAGCAAATGAACTATATTAAATGACTTGATCTTTATGCTACGCTTAACTATAGGAGTATGTCCATCACAACATTCTCCTAAAGATATGACCCTGTTGTTAATAACATCTCTATGTTCATGATCAGGAAGCCATGATCATATATTAAACAACAAGCTAGTTTAACAAGAGGCTTTACTAGGGACTCTCTTATGTTTACAAATCACACAAGTATTAATGTTTCCTATTAATATAATTATAGCATGGTATGTAAACATTTATCATAAGTATGAAGATATAATAATAACTACATTTATTATTGCCTCTTGGGCATATCTCCAACAGTCTCCCACTTGCACTAGAGTCAATAATCTAGTTTCAAACCTTTGTGTATTTGACACTTATGGCTTTCTGGTGTCGTATGTACACGATTGCTAGTGGTCAACTGATCTCCGGATCTGACACTTCCAGGTCCGTGTGTAATTGCATGTCTTTGCGTCTCAACGCATCACTCATTCTCTAATGAGATGGCTTTGTACAAATTTGGTCCTTTGGTGTGACCTTTAGTTCTTTGGGGTTAAAACATGTTGATAATATTGTCGTACAATATATCTTCATAGTATTATCCCTGCTGTGAACTACACCTAGTTTGATAACAAACTACTTGACACAAATGCCCTCTTTTGCTGCTATAATAGCAGTTATATATTTAGCCTTTTGTTGTAGTATGTGTCACAATGTCTTAACTTTGAAACTCATCCAAATTCAATATGGAACTCACATTCCATATTATTGTGCCACCCTTAGTTTAGATTGAGATAAACTTAATTTGTACTTTGTGACAAAACTAGTATCAATGTAATACTTTTATAATGAACTAACCATCTATTTGTCACTTCTACAAAATAATATATTCTTAGTTCTTCTAAAATATCATAAGAATATCTTTACTATCGTCCAATAATCATCTTATGAATCATTCTGGTATACGCTCATAATATTTAGAGCATAGGACATATCTGGATTTGTACACATCACGGCATGATTGATAAAATACTCTTTGTGATTGTATCTATCAAGTATCAAAAATACTTAAATCTTTATTCAATCCTTCCTCTGCAACAAGAACTTTTCTTGTAGTTTCTATATTGAACTCATTCAATGTCTCATTTATGTACTTCTGGCACAACCATATTGGCGTCACAATCTATCCATATAGACATTGATGCCAAATATTCGGGTTCTACCTAAGCCTTTCATCGAGATGAAATTCTTATCCTGTGTTAATAAAAAGATACATCATTTCCAATTAACAATATGTCTTCCACGTAATGTATTAGAAACATGTCTTAGCGCTCCCACTTAATTTCTTGCAAATGCAAGCATCTACATCGTCTTCGATGAAATTAAACTCTCTTAACAGTTTCATCGTAATGAAGATTCCAACTCCATGATGCTCACTTCAACCATTGAAGTTTGCATATGCTTTTAGCATCCTTTGAATTAACAAAACCCTTTGGACCGTGTCATGCACACGTCCTAGGTAACCATTCTATTAGAAGAACTTGTTTTGTTTATTCAACACATAACAAAATTATATGTCGTGGTTGCTATATTAATCCGTATAGACTAAATATCGCTTAATGAAAGATCAGATCTTGTCATAGTCAATTCTTTGAACATTGTCGTGAACTCTTTTCCGATATGTCGATAATTTCATAGATGTGAAACATCCATGTCTATTTCTTTATAGATCCAAATATGACTGTAAGGTCTTGTACCTTTCCAGAGGGTTTTTCAAGTTCAAAGCTTGATCTCTCGTATATGGAACTATCACGGATTTTATGGCTTCAAGCCATTTGACGGAGTCAGGGCCCATCATCGCTTCTTTGCATGTAGTCAGATCATTATTGTCAAATAATGATTTAACTCTCAAATCTTGGTATTTGATTGTTTACCCGACCTACTTGTTTCAATAGGAACTTAGATCTCCGTAACCACAACCTTTGAGGCACGTGAGCCATGAGCATTGTTGCTGCCTCCGGAACACTTTTTGGCACTGCGCAACTTTGCACATATATCTAAGGTTCTTTTAACCTTATCAAAGTTCTATTGTCCTCCCACTTAACTTTTCACGAAAAATTCCTTCTCAAAGAAACTTGACGTTCTAAGCGACAAACACTTTTGTCTTCGGTGTTATGGAGGAATACTTAACTATTATTCAAAATAACATACAAAGATATGTTCATCCGATTTTGGTTGCAAACATCTTTCTTATGCATAGCATACCAATTTTTAAGAAAGGACACCTTGGGTTTTATCCCAAACCATAACTTTATATGGTGTCAATTCAACGGATTATGACGGAGCTCTTTTCAGTGGAAAAACGGTAGTCTCTAAAGCTTTTAATCTTTAAAATATAATGACCGTGTTATGAATTACACCTTTGATCTTACCATGTCAGACAAGGTTTAATTACATATCTCGAACGCTCCATACTCTTATGGTGTTTCGGTAAATGCAAATCCACGGAACGATTCCTTAAATCTTAGGTGTTTTATGCTAAACTTGTAACTCAAATATCTTCCTTTATGATCTCATCATAAACTATTTATATTCTTGTTACAATGATTTTGCACTTCATCTTGAAAGTCTTTGAACTTTTCAAATGATTCATACTTTATCCTTATTAAGTAAATATTCATATATTCACTCAAATTTTCGAAGAAAGCATATGAAGTTGAAATCCATCGCTCTTGACTACACATAATGGACTTCATACAACAATATGTACAAGTTCCAATAAGCTAGTCATTCGTTCCCTTTTGGCATATGAACGAAGTTTTAATTATCTCTAGGAAAGTTTCACAAGCGTCATTTGATCAAAAATCAAAAGGACTCCAAAATTCCATCCACATGGAGTTTCTTTTTCTTTCCAATATAATTTAAACGGCGACGTCACTTCCTAAGTGATCTTTCAATTAATTGTCTTTCGACATTTTTAGCACTTATTTTATGGATGTGATTTATCCAACAAGATTTGTAAATCATCCATCTTTTATGGATTACGGAAATTATTTGAACAACCCTTTTATTCTCATAATACCTGATAAAACAAATCTTGAAGGCAAGCTTTGATGTTTAACGAGCAACACAATAACCCTTTATTTGTTCTCGATGAACATCATCACGTATTCTTTTGCTAGTTACTTAGGCCATTGTAGTTCATGAATTCTGTTGTTTCGTATGATGATTCATACCAACAAATTCAGTATCCAATACTTAAGAACCACATTATTTAACAAGCAAAGAATATAGCCATAACATGTATATCCTTTATATACCTAAACTGAACAATTCTAGTCTTTTCTTTTCTGCCATATATTTATGAGATTCTCTTTCAGTATTTCTTTTCTGTTTGAAAGAATCTATCAATATCAATAGTGGAGCCATATACATGACACATAGTCCAAAGCATGTATAGTAAAATACCAATGTCTTTGGACTTGCACTTTGAAGTAGATCACCATCATCAAATGTTTGGTGTTCTTTCAAATTCCTTTCTTTAGTAATCTCTTGGTGTAGTAAACATTTTACCTACATCAAATATTCACCCTTATCATGGAATTATCCATGATCAAGCTACTTTTAGCTTATTACGGTGAATCGCGAGTATAATGTTGCTCTCCAAAACCTTTTGGAGGATTAGGACAACTAGTGTCTCCAACCTTTTGTAAATTCTCATCAAATATGAGAACATAAACTTTGCCATATTATACTCTATCATGTTGTAACCAAAACATCATTTCAGATATCGCAATATCTTCCATACATGATGGTTTCTGAAACAACTCTTTCAGATCCTAGATAACCTTGATATTAAGATAATCCTTTGAATATCAAGAATCATGGAGACAAACATGATACTCATACACTAACACTTGGAATTGTCACTCTTGATTTAATACCAATTATTAAACTTCATGGAGTAACCGGAACTTACTGAAAGTTTGCAATAGGACTTTTAAACTTTATATTAACACTTCAAAACAATACGATACCAGTTCATAAAGTAACTATCCAGAATTCTATAGTTCTATCATCTCAATTATAACTAAGCGCAAGGTGGTAAACGGATGCCAATGACTACAACAATTATGCAAATTCACTTTGAATTAATTTATGATAAATAGTGTTCAACTTTTAATCATATTGCCGTTGAACTCCCACTCAAAACAATATCCCTCACATTGTTTTAGTGATCACACGAACCAAATCCACCACATCAAAACCGATCATCACGAGAGTTGATGTAGCTTCAATGGCGAACAATCAACATGTTCATCATATCTACTATATGACTCATGCTTTACCTTTCGGTGATCCGTGTTCCGAGACCATGTCTATATATGCTAGGCTCGTCAAGATCAAACCTTAGCTTCCGCATGAGCAAATCTGGCTTGCTCACGTTGTATACACTCGCAGAATCTAACACACCCGGTCGTCACGTGGTGCTTCGAAGCAACGAGCTTTAGCAATGGTGCTTACTAAGGATGAACACTTTAATACTTGAAATTGTGTGCTTAAGGGATCATCTTATAATGCTACCGTCGTGAACTAAGCAACACAAGATGCATAAAAGGATTAACATCACATGCAATTCATAATATGTGATATGATATGGCCTTTCTTCTTGTGCTTCCGATCTCCATCTTTAAGCACGAACATGCTCTCCATCATCACCGGTGTGGCGTCAAGGTCAATGGTGTCGCTTCATGGTTGTCGTCCACTAGCATTAACTATTACAACTTCTTTGAATAGACATGCAGGTCTTAACGGAATTTAAAAGACAACCATACGGCTCCTGCCGGTTGCTAACTTACAATAAGGAACATTGCATACATCATATATAATCACAATCATGGCCATATCACATCACACCACACCCTTGCAAAACAAAGTTAGACGCCTCTAATTTTCTTTGCATGTTTTACGTGGTTTGGGGCTTTCAATAAGTGTAGTTCTAACTTTCGAACAAGAACCACAACATTGATACTAGTATTGTCAATCACCCGTTGTAAATTGAATCTTAACTATGTTGGGAGAAACAGGCACCCGCAAAGCCACTTATGCAATACAAGTTGCATGTCAAGCGTGGAGCAAGTCTCATGAACGATGTCATGTAAGGTTAGCCCAGTCCGCTTCATCCCACCATCCCGCAAGATGCAAAGTACACAAGAAGCAATCGACAACAAAAGCATCAACGCCCACAATTGACCATTGTGTTCTACTCGTGCAATAGATATACATATAGACATGGCTCTGATACCACTGTAGTGGTTCGTAGCATGGAAAAACAAAAAAATTCTACCGCATGCAAACAAACAAGCCAAGATCTATCTACTAGATTGTAGCAACGAGTCGATAGAGGAACTCACCCTCGAATATTCCAAAGCGGTTAAAGAGAGCAGATTCTCGTGAGTGATGTAGTCGTACTCTTGCCGATCTCAAGATCGCGTAGACGATCCTTTCGGCGCTACGTTCCGGCAGCGCTTCTGCAGTCGGTCACACGTTCGGTACTTGATGAAGACCTTCCTCTCCCTTGTTCCAGCAGGCAGCAGAGGTTGTAGCACTCTCCTCGTGATTGCGGCAGCATGACGGCATGGTGTCAGAAGTAGAGGGAAGATCTCGCAGGGCTTCGCCTTAAGCCGGAGCGAGTATGGTGGAGCAAGAGAGGTGCCTTGGTGATCTAGGGTTTAGAAGCACCAAGGGGAGAGGTGTATCCGGTGTCTAGAGTTTGGCAAAACACTAGTCGGCGACTTGGGAGGAGGCCCTAGGCGGCGGCGCTGGAGGTGGCCGGCGACTTGGGGCTAGGGTTTGAGGTGTGTAGGTAGGGGCAGCCCTACCCCTCCTTATATAGGTGGAGGGTGGCCGGTTGGGAGGAGGGATTCCTCCTCCAACTCCTCCTCCTTGGCCGACGGGTGGAGGGAGGGGACTTCCTCCCCAAGTAGGTTTCGTACTCTCCCTCCACCAAGCAAACTTGAGATTTGACTTTTTCAAATTGGCGTTTGACTTTCAAACTTCGATTTGATTTCTCTCTTTATTTTGCCCAGCCAAGTGACCTAGTACATGATGCAACCATTCCACATTGTCATGACACATTCATGTACCCTTCCCTTTCGGAGTGTCGGACCTTCCGGACCCTTCTAGAACATTCCTGGTGAAAACATCGGAATCGTTTCCGAACTCCGAAACATGACTTTCCTTATATGAATCTTATTCTCCGGACCATTCTGGATCTCCTCGTGATATCCCGGATCCCATCCGAGACTCCGAACAACATTCGGTCTCTTACTCATCATTCCATAACTACTCAACAACATCGAATCCTTAAGTGTGTCTCCCTACGGTTCGTGAATTATGCGGACATGACCAAGACACTTCTCCGATCAATAACCAATAGAGGAATCTGGAAATTCATATGGCTCCCACATATTTCTACGATTACTTTGCGATCGAATGAACCACTTACATATGATACCAATTTCCCTTTGTCTCATGATAGTTTACTTATCCGAGGTTTTGATCGTCGGTATCTCTGCATACCTAGTTCAACCTCGTTACCGATAAGTACTCTTTTCTCGTTCCCGTGATATGTGATCCCTTGTGATCCAGTCACATGCTTGCAAGCTAATTGGATGACATTCCACCGAGAGGGCCCAGAGTATATCTATCCGTCATATGGATGGACAAATCCCACTCTTGATCCATGTGCCTCAACACATACTTTCCGACTCACTCAATGCCACCCAGTTACGGTGTGGTGTTTGATGTCATCAAAGCATCCTTCCGGTGATGGTGATTAACATGATCTCATGGTCGAAGGAATTAGATTACTATGTATCAGAAAGCTTATAGCAAATGAACTATATTAAATGACTTGATCTTTATGCTGTAGGGTTTGCAGCATAGAAAACAAAAAATTCCTACGATGGGAACTATGTACCAAGATCTATCTACTAGATACAAACAACGGGCGGATGTATATCCGTAGAGAACATACCCTTGAATACCGACAAAGCTTAACGAGTTCAACTCGTGGTTGATGTAGACGATCTCTTGCCGATCTCAAGATCGAGAGGAAGTCCTAGCGCCGCAAAGCAGCAGCGCATCCGTGCTCGCACACACGTACAAGACACCGGGCAACCTCCGCCTCCTCGCTCCAGCGATGCAGCGGAAGCACAACCCTTTCTTGCCGAATAGCCACCGGAAACATGTATCTCGCTAGTTCGAGACCATGGGGATAAATTCTAGAGGGGGCGAGAGATCCTTCACGAGGAGGTGTGAGAGACAAGTGAGGAGGGGGCTACTTTTATAGGAGGAGGGGGAACCCCAAGGGGGTGGCCGGCGCATGGGGGCTGCCCCCTTGCCCTCCCCTCTTTATGTGGGTGGACACTCCACTCACAAAATTCCTTTAAATTCCCTCCACTCAAAAGTCCACTCAAATTCCCATTAAATTTCCACCAAATTTAATGCAAACTCTCATTAAATAAAACTATTTTATTTTATTCAGAATTTTGTCAATTACTTTAATGACAAACATTCACAAATAACCCCTTGCTAGAATTCCATTTCACATGCATAACCACTTTATGCAATTTCACCTGAAAACCTGTTTCGGTATCTAGTGAAATAAATTCCTACGCTTGTTTATTCTTTCGGCATGAAACATTTGATCCAACTGGATGCCAGTGTCCCTTAAGTGTGTCACCCTACGGTTCTCGAATAATGCGGACATGATCGAGACCCTTCTCCGATCAATAATCAGTAGCGGGACCTGGAGATCCATACTGACTCCCACACATTGAACGATGACTTTTCCTGTGATCGTCGGAACCTTTTACGCTTGTATCTTAATCCCTTTGTTTCACGATATATTACATGTCCGAGATTCGATCATCGGTATCTCCATACCTAGTTTGATCTCGTTACTGATATGCACTCTTTTCTCGTTCCCGTGATATAACATTCTAGTGATCAAATCACTTGCTTGCAAGCTAACCAATGTGATATCACCGAGAGGGCCCAGAGCATATCTATCCGTCATCGGGATGAAAAAATTCCACTCTTGATCCATGATTCTCAATATAACACTTTAGAAGCTTTGAAGCCATCTTTATAATCACCCAGTTACGGAGTGACGTTTGATGTCAACAAGAAACTCTTCCGGTGTTAGTGATTGGCATGATCTCATGGTCTAAGGATTAGGATTACTTCATAGTTTGTTTATAGCAATATAAACTCAATGACTTTGATCGTAATGCTATACTTCGGATGAATGTTCATCACACCATTACACTAATGTTGTGATCTCGTTATTAACAACATCCAATGTCTATGATCAGGAAACCGTGATCATCTTGTTAATCAACGAACTAGTTTATGAGAGAGGCATAACTAGGAACTTTCTGTTTGTTTATTAAACACACATGTATTAACGTTTCCGTATTAATACAATTATAGCATGCAAAATAAACATCTATCATATACTTGGAATACACATAATAAACATTTTATTATTGCCTCTCAGGGCATATTACCTTCATATGCTATGCTTAACTATAGGAGTATGTCCATCACAACATTCTCCTAATGATATGACCCTGTTGTTAATAACATCTCTATGTTCATGATCAGGAAACCATGACCATATATTTACCAACAAGCTAGTTTAACAAGAGGCTTTACTAGGGACTCTTTTATGTTTACAAATCACACAAGTATTAATGTTTCCTATTAATACAATTATAGCATGGTATGTAAACATTTATCATAAGTTTGAAGATATGATAATAACCTCTTTATTATTGCCCCTTGGGCATATCTCCAACAAGACATGCTTCGCATCTTTCAAGTGATTTGAAATCAAGTGATTCAAGAAGTCCATCGGAATGGAGTTTCTTCATAAGCTTTACTCCAATATGACCAAGACGACAGTGCCACATAAAGGTCGAGTTATCACTCAATTTTAGCTTCAACATTATTAATGTGTGTATTACTACAATCGAGATTCAATAAGAATAGTCCATCTATCAAAGGTGCATGCGCATGAAACATATTACTCATATAAATCGAACAACCATTATTCTCGGACTTAAACAAGTAACCGTCTCGCAATAAACATGATCCTGATATAATGTTCATGCTCAATGTAGGCACCAAATAACAATTATTTAAGTATAAAACTAATCCAGATGGTAGATGAAGAGGTAGTGTGCCGATCACAATCACATCAACCTTTGATCCATTTCCAACGCGCATCATCACCTCGTTCTTCGCTAGTTTCCGTCTATTCTGCAGTCCCTGTTTCGAGTTACAAATATGAGCAACCGATCCAGTATCAAATACCCACCAGGCACTACTACGAGTACTAGTGAGATACACATCAATACCATGTATATCGGATATACCTTTCTTCTTGATGTTGCCGTTCTTCAAATCCGCCAAGTACTTAGGGCAATTCCGCTTCTAGTGACCCTTTTCCTTGCAGTAGAAGCACTCAGTATCAGCCTTAGGCCCAGCCTTGGTCTTCTTCGCCGACGCGATAACTTTCTTACCGCCCTTCTTGAAGTTTCCTTTTTCTTAGACTTTCCTTGCTTCTTGAATTTGGTGGTCTTATTGACCAACAACACTTGGTTCTCTTTCTTGATCTCCACTTCTGCAGACTTTAACATGGAGAAGAGTTCGGGCAACGACTTGTCCATGCTTTGCATATTGTAGTTCATCACAAAGTTCTTGTAACTTGGTGGCAGTGATTGGAGGACACGGTGAATCCCCAAAGCATTAGGAATCACTATACCTAAGCTTTGAAGCTTCCTTGCGTGCCCAGACATCTTAAGCACATGCTCACTAACGGAGTTGCCCTCTTCCATCTTGCAGTTAAAGAACTTTTCAGAAGTCTCATAACTCTCAACTGCCGCATGAGCTTCAAATATCATTTTGAGTTCATGGACAATATCATGTGGGTCATGGTTCTCAAACCTTTTCCGAAGCTCCGATTCTAAACCATACAATATAGCACACTTAACTGTGGAGTACTAATTCTTCCGAGCGAGGAAAACATTCTTTACCTTATCGGTAGCATCAGCTGCAGGCGGGTTACCAGCGGTGCATCCAGCACATAAGTCAAATTACCAGCATTGAGGACAATCCTAAAATTGCGGAACCAATCCGCGCAGTTGCTTCCATTGTTTTTCAACTTTTCTTTCTCTAGGAACGCATTAAAATTGATGGTAGGGGCCGCCATTGATCTACAACGTATTTGTAATAGTTTATAGTAAGTTTATGACAAATTGAGTTCTAATTAATAGTTAAATTAATCTAGGTGAACTCCCACTCAAACAATACCCCTCACACTGTTTTAGTGATCACACGAACCAAATCCACTATATCAAAACGATCATCACGAGAGTTGATACAACTTCAATGGCGAACAATCAACATGTTCATCATATATACTATATGACTCATGCTTTACCTTTCGGTGATCCGTGTTCCGAGACCATGTCTGTACATGCTAGGCTTGTCAAGATCAAACATTAGCTTCCGCATGAGAAAGTCTGGCTTGCTCATGTTGTATACACTCGTAGAATCTAACACAACCGATCATCATGTGGTGCTTCGAAACAACGAGCTTTAGCAACGGTGCTTACTAAGGATGAACACTTTAAAACTTGAAATTTTGTGCTTGAGGGATCATCTTATAATGCTACTGTCGCGAACTAAGCAATACAAGATGCATAAAAGGATTAACATCACATGCAATTCATAATATGTGATATGATATGGTCTTTCTTCTTGTGCTTCCGATCTCCATCTTCAAGCACGAACATGATCTCCATCATCACCGGTATGGCGTTAAGGTCAATGGCGCCACTTCATGGTTGTCGTCCACCAGCATCAACTATTACAACTACTTTGAATAGACACGCATGTCTTAACGGAATTTAAAAGACAACCATACGGCTCCTGCCGGTTGCCAACTTACAATAAGGAACATTGCATACATCATATATAATCACAATTATGGCCATATCACATCACAACACACCCCTACAAAACAAAGTTAGACGCCTCTAATTTTCTTTGCATGTTTTACGTGGTTTGGGGTTTTCAATAAGTGTCGTTCTAACTTACGAACAAGAACCACAACGTTGATGCTTGAACTATCAAGTGCCCGTTGTAAATTGAATCTATACTATGATGGGAGAGACACACACCCGCAAAGCCACTTATGCAATACAAGATGCATGTTAAGCGTGGAGCAAGTCTCATGAACGATGTCATGTAAAGTTAGCTCGGGCCGCTTCATCCATCATACCACAAGATGCAAAGTACACAAAAAGCAATTGATAATAAAAGCACTACCGCCCATAATGACCATTGTGTTCTACTCGTGCAACAGAGCTACATATAGACACGACTCTGATACCACTGTAGGGGTTCGTAGCATGGAAAACAGAAATTTTCTACCGCATGCACACAAACAAGCCAAGATCTATCTAATAGACTGTAGCAACGAGTCGATAGAAGCACTCACCCTCGAAGATTCCAAAGCGGTTAACGAGAGCAGATTCTCGTGGGTGATGTAGTCGTACACTTGCCGATATCAAGATCGCGTAGACGATCCTTCTGGCGCTGCGTTTCGGCAGTGCTTCCGCAATCGGTCACCCGTTCGGTACTCGATGAAGACCTTCCTCTCCCTTGTTCTAGCAGGCAGCGGAGGTTGTAGTTCTCCCCTTGTGATTCCGGCAACAAGACGGCATGGTGTCGGAAGTAGAGGGGAGATCCCGCAGGGTTTCCCCTAAGCCTGTGCGAGTTATGGTGGATCTAGGGTTTCCTGGTGATCTAGGGTTTAAAAGACCGGGAGGAGGAGGAGGTGTCGGCGGCGGATAGGGAGGCGACGGCGGCGCGGCGGCGGTGGCAGTGGCGGCTGTGGCGCAGGTGTGGGAAGGCTAGGGCTTTTGTGTTTGGGGCAGCCCTCCCCCTCTATTTATGAGAGGGGGCAGCCTAGAGAGAGGGGAGTTTGAATCCACTTCCAAACCCAAGTTGGAAGGACTCTTTCCTTCTTCCACTAGGAAACCATTGTTCTAGTTTGACTTTTCAAACCTCCCGTTTGACTTTCAATTTAGAGCTTTAATTCTCTCTCACAAATGTCCACACCAAGGACCTAGGATATGATCCAATCATTCCACTTACCCATGACACATTCATGGACCATTCCCCTTCCGGTCCGGTGAACCTTCTAGAATCTCTCCGATGAAAACATCGAAATCATTCGCGAACTCCGGAATCGGACTTTCCTTATATGAATCTTATTCTCCGGACCATTCCGGATCTCCTCGTGATATCCCAGATCCCATCCGAGACTCCAAATAACATTCAGTATCCCTACTAACATTTCATATCTACTAAACAATATCGAATCCTTAAGTGTGTCTTCCTACGGCTCGTGAATTATACGGACATGACCGAGACACTTCTCCGATCAATAACCAATAGAGGAGTCTGGAAATTCATATGGCTCCCACATATTTCTACGATTACTTTGCAATCGAATGAACCACTTACATACGATACCAATTTCCCTTTGTCTCACGATAGTTTACTTATCCGAGGTTTTGATCGTCGGTATCTCTGCATACCTAGTTCAACCTCGTTACCGATAAGTACTCTCTTCTCGTTCCCGTGATATGTGATCTCTTGTGAGCCAGTCACATGCTTGCAAGCTAATTGGATGACATTCCACCGAGAGGGCCCAGAGTATATCTATCCGTCATATGGATGGACAAATTCCACTCTTGATCCATGTGCCTCAACCCATACTTTCCAAACACTCAATGCCATGTTTATAGCCACCCAATTACGGTGTGGTGTTTGATGTTATCAAAGCATCCTTCCGGTGATGGTGATTAGCATGATCTCATGGTCGAAGGAATTAGGTTACTATGTATCAGAAAGCTTATAGCAAACGAACTATTGAAATGACTTGATCTTCATGCTACACTTATCTATAGGAGTATGACCATCACACCATTCTCCTAATGATATGATCTCATTGTTAATAACATATCAATGTTCATGATCGAGAAACCACGATCATCTATTAACCAACAAGCTAGTATTATAAAGAGGCTTTACTAGGGACTCTAATTTAGTTTACAAATCACTCAAGTATTAATGTTTCTGGTTAATACTGTTATAGCATGAATGTAAACATTTATCATAAACACAAAGATATAATAATAACCACTTTTATTATTGCCTCTAGGGCATATCTCCAACAAGCGTCCCCACGGCAGGCAACATTGCAACATGATTGGCCGACCATGGGTGCGGGGAGGGCTGATGCGACGACGTGCGGCGGCGATTTGAGCGGAGGCAACGGGCGACGACGAAATCAATGTCGGTGGCGCGACCCCGGGCGGGTTTCTGTGCGTGGGGATTGGGGAGAAGAGGATGTGGTAAACCGCATCCGCGGCCTCCCGTTCAAAATATATGCGGGACGGGCAGGCCATTTTACGAGAAACGATAATTTTTTTCCGATACAGGTCATTTTACGGTTTCTGGAAAAGCCACTTTTGGACGCGTTACCGTATATTGGCGAAAAAATTTGCGGGACGGACATTTTGCGATATCTGCTAGAGATGCTCTAAGAGCTATAATAAGATTGAGTCGGCTTGCTATAAGACAAAATATTATATTTATGCTGAGTTGATAGAGATAGAATGGGAGAGAGAAAAAACAGACTCTCATGCAAGAGCTAGTTCTTGCACGTGTTTCTAGACACTTTGAGAGATTAAAAGTGGCCATATGTTAATAAAGCACTCCCTCCATCCCAATGCTTAAGGCATATTACTTTTTTAAAAAGTCAAGCCATATAAAGTTTAACCAAACTTTTAGAAAAAATTATCAAGAACTATTAGGCTGGTCATAATGGAGAGTAGCATGCATAAGTTACTAGTTTATGTTACTAGCTTCATAGTGGGTAGTAACTTGTATTTAATATCATGCAAGGTCTTATTTATCAGATATAGACTCATCTTATCTTGGGGTATGTGATGTTATGTTAAGGCTGGTCAGACTAGTCACAATGAGAAGTATCATAGTAGTATCACGCATATGATACTATTATAAGTTACCATCTTTACAATGCATAGTATCATGTAGTAGTATCATAGTCTTAGTATATTTATTGTTTTGTAGAATCTCAATATAAATTTGTGTGCAAGATTTATTTAAGATTAGTTTTTCTAGTTCTATGTGCTATGATATCGTATCTACCTATGATACCAACACAATCTCTTTCATCATTAATTACAGTGACACATAAGCATTTTGCATGCATGTGGTGCATGATACTACCTATGATACCCCATTGGGGCTAGTCTCATAGTTTAAATAACTTTAAGAGTAACTAAGGGTCCAAGTCGGCGAAATTGCTTATATGGCAGTGAATTAATAAAGAGAGAGGAGGATGGAGTAACATATTTAGTTACTGTAACATCACACATACCAATGCAAAATGAGTCTATCACCTAATAAATGATACTTTGCATGACATCACTTATATATTACTCTCCACTACGAAGATAGTAACATAGAGTAGTAACTTGTGCATGTTACTAGTCTATGTTACTCTCCACTATTACCAGCCTAACCTAGATAGTTATCATAAGACTAGCTCTAACGGGGGTATCATAGGTGGTATCATGCACTACATGCATGCAAAATGCTTATATGTCACTGCAATTAATGATGAGAGAGATGCTAATAGTATCATAGGTAGATACGGTATCATAGCACATAAAAATAGAAAACTTAGTGTTAAAAAAATCTTATACACGGATTTGCATTGAGATTCTACAAAATATAAATACTATAATACTATGATACTAATGCATGATACCATACATTGTAGATACTCCTTCCGTCTCAATTTACTCTGAAGTTTTGGGTTTAGGATAGTCCTAGTGGAGTATCATATATTGGTAACATGCATATGATACTTTGCATATGATACGATATCTCTAATGCATAGTATCATATAGTAGTATCATAGTTGCATAGTATTTAATTGTTTGTAGAATCTCAATACAAATATGTGTACATGATTTATTTGGTATTAAAATATCTAATTTTACGTGCTATGATACCGTATTATAATACGATACCACCACCGTCTCTTTCTTCATTAATTGACATGCCACATCATATTTTTGCCAACATGGCATGCATGATATTAGTTATGATACTCCCACTAGGACTAGCCTTAGTTAAAGTCAAACTTTATAAACTTTGACTATGTTTATCAGGAAAAATATCAACATCTAAAATATGAAATGAATGTAATTAGACTCACCCTAAAACATACTTTTATATTGTATGTAATAGATTTTATAAATACTGGTATTTTATAGAATATACTTGGACAAGTTTTAATATGTTTGAGTTTGACCAAACCTAGAATACAGAGTAATTTGGGACAGAGGGAGTATAGTACCATACACTAGTATCATAAGCATGATACTAACATATGATACTCTCCATTGTGACTAGTCTAAGGCTCTCTTTCATCATTTAATGACATGCCACATCATCAAATTGCTTAGTTGCACTACATGTAGATGCATGTTACTACTTATGTTACTCTCACTATGACTAGCCTTATATTATATGGATACCATGTGAAAATATATTTCATGATGTATGAAAGGGATGGATTATGTATTGTAAATATTAATATTTTTCTCTAAAAACTTGGTCAAACTTTAGGTAGTTTGTTTTTTTAAAGAAGTTATATGTCTTAAGCCTTGGGACGGAGGTAGTAGTACATTTTTATAACTAGTAATTATATATGTTGGCTATAGTATTAACTATAGATGACATAACAATGTCTTATAGCCAGCAGTTGGATGTACTATTAAACTTGCTCTAATGCGATATGCTTTGGGTAGACGTGCCACCTAGGTGACGCGGTGAGTCGTACGGATAAGAGCAAGTTTAATAATAGAGCCAACTGCTGGCTATGAGAAATTGACGTGTCATCTATAGTTAACTTATAGTTAAATATACAATAGTCAATTATAAATATGTACTACTTTATTAATATATAGTCATCTCTCACTCTCACAAAAGTCCTAGAAGCACGGACTGCAGCTGACTCCTACATAAGAGCCCACTCTTGCTATCTTTTCTTGTTTCTCTTATCCACATAAGCAAAAGTGCCATATAAGCGGGCTATAAGCCCACTATTATACTTGTTTAATACACCACAAGAATAAGATGCAATTGAACTCCAAACATGATAACCGTACTTGCAAACGATACAAGAAACGCATAGCTAATTGTAGTCTAGATATAGAATGCAAAAGAAACACATGTTAGAAACTAGCCCAATCTCCTTGAGTAGAGAAGAGTTGGAGTAAGTTTGGGCTGTCGAAATCTTTATAAGCTCGTGCGAAAAGGACATCTTGTGGATTCAAATCCTATGAAACCTGGAAATATAAGGACAAATGTATTGCATTGCGTGGGGCTTTTTCATCCATGTTTTACTCAGGAAAAATCTACTCCCTCCGTTTCAAAATATAAGATGTTTTAGGTTTGTGAAGAAAATGTTTCTAGACTTTTTTTAATGTCTAGATTCATTCTAAACATGAGTGAATCTATATACTAAAACAAGTCTAGATACATTTGCTTTACAAATCTAAAACATCTTATATTTTAAAACGGAGGGAGTATATTCAAAGTGATTTTCTGCCTATGGAACTTGTTGATTTGTAAAACTAGAACCTGCTGACTACTGAATACCGGCCCAAGCGGTTTTTTCCATCGAGTTCATTCTCATGAATAAAATATATTTCGGTTACCACTCATTGTTAAGCTCGAACCCTCGTGCGTGTGTTTTATTACCACGAGTTGTGGTTCTCCAAAAGGAGTTGTTCTATTACAAGAAACTTGCCCACACTCAGGATCCCGGATGTCCCGGCGGCCTGTTCGTAGTTCGAGCTAAGCCTCTGCTTTAAATCTTTGTACATAAGCACTCTTTTTTCTATCTAATCGGACGGCGGAGCGACCGCCTTTTAACTCAAAACAAATATTAATACAAGAAACTTATAAATGTGCTTAAATTCAGTAAGTCCCTGCAAAAGGAAAGACACACTGAATGAATGATAAGCTTGTGCCCTCGTGCGTGCCTTTTATTACGAGTGAACCAGTAACGGATCCAGAAATTATTCATAATCTGGGCAGCCGGCTTTTAAATGTTGCTACATGTCTAATCTAGCAGTCCATCTAAGACAAATAGTTGGTCAGTTGATAATTGTATTTTTTTTCATATATTTCTATTGGATCGAGTTATTAAGCTATTGTTAAAGTGTCAACGAGTTAGCAAGTGTTGGTCAAGTGTGTGACAGTGCTATTGATAATTATTTATCGTTTTTAAGTACCGATATACATGTGGGTTGTAACTGTCGTTTTTAATTATCGATATGCCTCTATTTGAGGCTAATGCATTTTCTTAACGAGCAGCTCGTGAACGCTCGTTAACGAAACAAGCCAGGATTTACTTTTTGCTCGTTATATTTAACGAGTTGAATGATCCGAGCCTTAAGGAGTGTGAGTCTTAACGAGCTGAGCCTTAACGTGTCGACTTGCTCGATAGTCCAGCCCGTGTCCTCAATTGACGGCGGCGACAACACTGGAATTTTCAGAGCCAGGACATGTCAGTGTGGAGAACTAGAAGTAGGTAGAAGACGAAGGTTTTGCAAAAAACACCCTCGTATATATTGTTATTTTTTACTGATATGTTAAGTTATTTGATAGCCATGTTAAGTTATTTGATAGCCGTAAACTCATATTTTTGTTATATAATAACCGTATTAATTTTGTTAAGCAAGTTCAGTGACTAATCATAGATTTAAATTAATTTTCTTGGGGTGTTTTGTATGGGGAGATTTGTGTCAAGTTTCTTGACTTCCAGATTCGCTTCGTGAGGCGTGCTCCAGCTCTCGCGATTTTCTTAACAACTCTTCCAAGAATCTTTCCCCTCTTCTGCGCCTAGTTTTGGACCATAGTTTGAGCAAGCACAACGTTATAAAAAGAGGGAGTCTAAGAAAGCTTAGGCACATATCTAACCAATGGGAAGGGTGGTAGTAAGAAAAATATTCCATAGATTGAGTCTAACGCTAGACACAAGGTCTAACTAATTTAAAAACTATTTCTACTCAGCAAGAAGAGAATAGTTAGGTGTGGAAAGGTGAAGCATCTTCTATTTATGGGTCCCACTAGTTGTGTTAGGCAGTGTCTAGCCGGTGGAGCAGTTTTGTTTTGTTAGACTCTTGTCAGGTATTTTTCTTAGACAAACTAGCACGCTGTGCATGCTCTGATATGCTTTGGGTAGGGGTAGCCCTACGCGTTTCCCTCGGGGATTTGTGCTTTTTATCCTCGGGTCCCCAGCCAACCACGTGTCCTCTTTTTGGATCAAAATCCTGCTTTTGTTATAGAAAGTCTCGTTTTTACTATAACTAGTCTCGCTTTTGCTACATATAGCAGAAAACGGTTTGGCCTAAAAAATAGAAAATTAGACTGGATCTCGCCGGAGATATCGCCGTAGACCATGTAGCAAAATTTTGTGCTAATGTAGCATATCCGATCTCGCCGGAGACTCGTAGGGGGTTTTCGCCGTTAGACCTCACCGGAGACCATGTAGCAACAAATTTGCGCTATTGTAGCAAAACCACTAAACAGGTGTAGCAAAAAAATGTCCTATTCTAGCAAATTTAACTTCGCCGGAGACCTCGCCAGAGATCTCGTAGCAAACTATTTATA
Source organism: Avena sativa (assembly GCA_916181665.1). Taxonomy (NCBI): domain Eukaryota; kingdom Viridiplantae; phylum Streptophyta; class Magnoliopsida; order Poales; family Poaceae; genus Avena; species Avena sativa. The sequence continues at coordinate 383,392,972 of OV702297.1, read as the reverse complement.
CTATTTTAGCACCACCGCCGGCCGCATGTAGCAAAACACGACACCACTTGTAGCACCACCGCTGTTGCACATAGCACCGCTCACGACCCCATGTAGCAAACTTCGATGACGTACGTAGCAGCGCTGGTGATCTTTGGTAGCAACGCCGATGCCCTTGGGTAGCAACACAATCGCGCGGCTGAGCAACTTCGCCGGAGAGAGGCCATGGAGGAAAGGTGCCACGACCTCCTCAACGTCGACACACGTGAAGAAAATATGCCCAAGAGGCAATAATAAAGTGGTTATTATCGTATTCCTTATTTATGATAAATATTTATTTTACATGCTATAATTGTATTAATACGGAAACGTTAATACATGTGTGTGTTTAATCTCTACTACCTAAGAAGAACTTTCCATTCCGTCTCCGTCGATACTTCGTCCGCTTCGTCGCTTCGTCATCGCACTCATCTTTGGCCCACGCGCTGTTGGCGTGGCCCAGTAACGCCTCGCACCACCAGAAAATCACGCCGCCTCCCCCGCCCGGAAGGCAACCGTGAGCTGCTCCTCGCCTCCGTCTCGCCATGCAGATTCGGCCGCTTTCGCAGGAGCCCGCGCCCACGCACTTCGTGGAGGAAGGGAACGTGGTTGGTTGTTGGCGACGCCGCAACCGTCAAAATCATGATCTAATGTATCTCGCGCAGACCCAGGTCAAGCTAGGCCCTCTCCATTCTCAGCACCCCACTCTCGCTCGCCTGGTGCATCAAATTTCTTCGATCTCATGGCAAGTAGGTACATGCACACCATGTGTTTGGTGTTTTTCCTGAAAGTCGGACCTGACTGCCGCTATCTTCTGAGAGTCTGTAATTTAACGTTTTTGCTACTAGATAGCTTTGTTATTTGATATGTAGCATATATCATACTCCCTTCGTCCCAAAATAAATGTCTCACATTTGTCAAAATTTGGATGAATCTAGACACTATTTAGTATATAGATTCATCCAAAATTTGAAAAATCTAAGACAACTATTCTGGGATGGAGGGAGTATATTCGATCATGCTCTTTGCTGGGACTCACAGTTTTCAATTAAATCTTATATTGCTCGGTGTCATCTCAGAGATAATCAAAAGAGTGATGACAATATGATGTTTTGGTATCTGAATATTAAATTGAGAAGACCAAAAAGAAAGGACGAAATGACTCAGCTGTCCAAGGAAAGATCTCCCCAAGCCTCCATTATTCTACTCCAAGCATGTGTTATTGTTAGCACCTCAACAAATTTAGCGTTGGTCTTGTATTAGTCATTTTGTAACTTTGGATTTATTCAGGTGCTTGCGGTGTTTTCACTATTCAGTGAGGACCACTGATGACATAGTGGTGAGAGAGGACATGGTTGCAGGAGAATGAAATGATCTTCGCAGCTTTTTTGAGGCATAATTTTTCGGATTTTATGGATTTACTGTTTGCTTTATCTCTATATACTCTTTCCTTATATTGTTTTACTCTGATTCCAAAGTTTCCTGTCATCCAAAGTTTCTGAACACCTCTTTGTCTGGCATGAGGCACAATGAGGCAGTGATTGATACCTCCATGAGAAATACCTTAATTTTGCTGGTCGGGGATTGCACGGTGTTCTCTTGCTCCTCATCCGCACATCCAATCTCTCTTTGGTAATTATTTGAATCGCTACATTATTTGCTTAATTTAGTAGCACGGTCTTTTATCCTACACACACGTATTGGTAAATGTGGCCACCTGGGAGGTAATCTTTCATATTGAACTAATGGTGCAAATGGCAACAAGAAACTGTATTTGAGGTAGCACTTTAGAGCGCTGCTATTACCTTATCATGGATGAAGTATTTGCTACATTTTTAGCTAAAATAACAATCTGCTTGACTTACCCATGGGGCTTTCTTATTTCACTTTACGTAACCTCTTTTTGCTTGTCAATACCTAGGTTTATTAGGAGGTAGAGGCATTTTATAGGTGACCAAGGCATGTAAACCAGAAGCAACGGAATAAGTGCATTCCAAAATTTGGTATTGTGCCGTCTGTAGAGCCCTATTAAGAGCTATATCATTCCATATATTCAGCAGTTTAAGTGCATAAAATATCACAAACATGTTTATATGAAGCTAGCAGACGTCCATTCAGCAGGTAGGAATGGAAGGAAGAGGACCAGACCGCTAGAGTGCTCACCTCTCTCGGTGAGGGTGAGCTTGAAGAAGTTCCAGTGGACATCCATGTGGTAAGAGATGTTCTTGGTGCCGGCATATTTCCTAACAAAATAAGGACACGAATAGCATGGTTTTTTAATGCAACTGTATCCAGATCATAGGAATCAACTTGACTTACTGATTTCATAAATTGCTGGATCCCTCTTCTGAAGTTTATATGGACAAATTCCAAGTCTCTTTCTCGCAGTTACAGTATTATGATTTAACTGAGGTACATTACTTGGTAATTTTGACAAAACAAAAAGGCCTAATCCATTCAGACTACCTCTTAGGTTCAGCAAGAGAACAATATTTTGACTCTTTTTAGAACCAAGTTCAGTATTTTTGTGACTCATACTTACCTAATGCATGTAATTATTCAAGGTTACTATTGTCACTTGTAATTACGCGTTTATTTGCAGATTATTATGTACCAAAAAAATTGACTGAGGTGAAGAGTAAAGCCAAATGTTCATAATCAGGACTATGGCTTGGACAGCTCCTTGGAAACAAACCTGCATGTGCAACCATTGTATGCCTGCAAGATTAAAGATCCTAGAGATGTTTAGTTTACTCCAGGATCCTAGAGGTACTACCCTTCAACCATAAGCTGAATAATTAACATGTTTGCCAATCTCATACTGATTAAAAATTATCTCGCCTGATTATTTCAGTTTGTTTTCTTAGTCTCTTGATTATGTTTTGTCAGGTTGGTCTGGGTTTCTTGATTAGAGGTAATTTGCTTTATATTGGCTTTTGGGTTCACACAATAAAAAATAAGTTCATACACCAGCTATTACTGGATAAATCGTGTAACGGTGAGTACTCCTAGAGTATTTTCAGTTGTATTCTTGGTCGTTTGTATTTTTATTCATAGCTGCTGGCATGAAGTTTCACTGGCACACGGCGGCCATTGCTTTTAAGATCGATGGCTGGGCAGGCTGACCGTGGCACATCTCGTGTCTACTCTCGGCCCTTCTATCTCCATCTCTATCTCCATCTCTCTGATCTTTTGTTCATACAATGCAGGTTTCATGGTTCAAAGCCTATACTTCTACCCACACGCTCCAGCTTGTCACCAGTGGTCAACGGAAGTGGATGGGTTTGTGTATCACCTGGTACTATTGTCCTCTGTTCCTCCTTCTATCCCATATGTTTGCTCTTCCAGGTTGTCACATTTTTTGTATTAGTATAACTAGGATAACCCTTGAGCAGTTGACTCTATGATGAAATTCATTTATACACAGAATTTGTGCTAAGCAAACATATAACTTTGTCAAATGTGGAAGTGTAAGATCCGTTTTGGAGGTTCTCTATATAATCCCTGATCTTGAAGTCAAAAGGCCTTCAGAATCTACAGTAAGTACTACAATATAGGCGATCCAGTGGCGAGTCTGAATCTACTTCACAGGTACATAATTGTATTTCTCGTCATATGACTTTTCATCTATCCATTTTTCAGCATTGCAACAACATCGTTTCCATTTATTTTGACCATCTAGAGACGAGTTATCTCTCTTCTAGGTACTCTGTCATTATCTCCCAATTGATATTACTAATTACACAGGTAACGTATGCATTTTCTCTATGAAATTATTAAGTTGATTGATCGACTAGCTTGGACATGCTAGAGGATTCACTCAACACAATCTACTCTTCTGCAAATTGATCACCAACACGTACAGCTCAAAAGTTTTTCATTTGAAGTTCTAAACTTTTAGGAGGTATATGTTGTCATTAATACTGAATTGATAAGTGTAACATTCCCTGCAAAAAAATGAGAATCCAACATGGCCTATGTTAATGATTACTATATTCAAAATTAGTCTGGTTGATAACATTTTTATTGATTCAGATAATAGGTACTCCATCCGATCCATATTACTTGTTGTAGAAATGGATGTATCTAGACATGTTTTAGTGCTAGATAACAATTAATATGGATCGGAGGGAGTACATATATATTTCTATATTATAATAAAATTGATCGTGATGATTCCCTGTCTCTAGCCTTCAGTACACTGTCAATGTACATTGCCTTCTGCGACAAATGCTTGGATCTCAGCCTCAAGGAGAGGGAGATGTGCCCTATCTACAAGCACAAGCTCTCAGATTCAAGCTAGATCATCAAGACTAGACTAGAAACACCGTATGATTTTTTGTAAGGTTATGTGTCGTTCTCTCGAATGCAACAGGAACACTCTGCATACGTTATTGTTATCCGGAGAAATGTATATTTCATATTCATGGGTTGGAATAAGAAACTATCATCATTGTATTTTAAATATTTCTATTAAACAAGAGATTGACAGACTATGAGGGATTTGGCGCCTACATGGTCATCGTCAAGCAGGAGGAGATGTTGCTGCAGCCGTTGAACATGGACCCAGAGGAGTCTTATCACTGCCATATCTGAGGAACAAGTGCGACTTGAGGAGGAGGCCAAGTGGGCGGGCACGTTCGAGGCCTTATGTGAGTCCATGCTGGCCCAAGGGCTGCTTTCTCCATAGCCAGGGATGCCGCCTCCTCTACTGCAACTGCTGCCCTAGCACTAGCAGGTGTAGGTGCCAATGTATGCGAACTAGCCATACCCCTGGTCGCAGCCCACCTGAATTGACCTGAGCGACGATGATGACGAATAGGCTGTGGTGGGGCAAATCCTAGCACAGTCCTTAGTTTATTTTATTTTATTTTATTTTTAATTAAGTTCAGTTCAAACTTTGTAAAAAACAAAATTTGAATGGAATTTTTTTTCAAAAGTTTTGGGGAGTCGACCGTTAGGGGTCGTTGGTGTGGAAGGTGTCCCCAAACTGCCGACACTTTGGCCCGGTGCACTCAAACAGCTTGTCGCAGTTGTCGGGCACTCATTGGGAACGTCGGTGGAGATGCTCTTAGCACCACGTTTTGAGGATATATACTCATCGCTATGCATCTTCGTGATTACAAAACCTGCCAACCAATTGAAATGCTTGAGAAAACTTCAAAACATTGTTTTCTTTATAATGGTCTACTATGATGGTGATATACTACATAACACTTCTACTAAGGATGAAGCAATAACATACAATATCACTTCACTTTATCATGGCACCAAGTGCTTTTGCCATGCCAATGAAAACTTATTTTATGTCTCCACGACAAGCTTTTTTCTCCCGTAGCAACGCACGGGCATGTGTCCTAGTAAACAAAAAGGAAGTTCATAGTTATGCCTCTCTTATAAACTAGCTCGTTGATTAACATGATGATCAAAGTTTCCTGATCATGGACATTGGATGTTGTTAATAACGAGGTCACAACATTAGTGTAATGATGTGATGAACATTCATCCGAAGTATAGCATTACGATCAAAGTCATTAAGTTTATATTGCTATAACAACTTACGAAGTGATCCTAATCCTTAGACCATGAGATCATGTCAATCACTAACACCGGAAGAGTTTCTCGATGACATCAAACGTCACACCGTAACTGGGTGATTATAAAGATGGCTTCAGAACTACTAAAGTGTTATGTTGAGACCCATGGATCGAGAGTGGAATTTGTTCATCCCGATGACGGATAGATATGCTCTGGGCCCTCTCGGTGATATCACATTGATTAGCTTGCAAGCAAGTGATTTGATCACTAGAATGTTATATCACGGGAACGAGAAAAGAGTGCATGTCGGTAACGAGATCAAACTAGGTATGGAGATACCGATGATCGAATCTCGGACATGTAATATATCGTGAAACAAAGGGATTAAGATACTAACATAAAAGGTTCACACGATCATAGAAGTCATCGTTGAATGTGTGGGAGTCAGTATGGATCTTCAGGTCCCGCTACTGATTATTGATCGGAGAAGGGTCTCGATCATGTCCGCATTATTCGCGAACCGTAGGATGACACACTTAAGGGATACCGACACCATTCAGAGCAAATGATATGCCATAAAAAGAAAAGGAAAGCGCAGGAATTTATTTCACTAGACACCGAAACTGTTTCGGTTGAAATTGCTGAAACTGGTTCTGCATGTGAAATGGAATACTAGCAAGGGGTTTTATGTGAATGTTTGTTAATTAAAGTAATTAACAAAATTTTGAATAAATAAATAAAAGAGTTTTATTTAAATGAGAGCTTGCATTAAATTTGATGGAAATTTAATGCATGTGAGTGGATTTTTGAGTGGAGGCTTTTCATTTTGAGTGGGAGTTCCACCCACATGAATGTGGAAGAGGTGGGGGCAGCCCCATGGCTGGGCGCCATGCCCCTTGGGTGCCCCCCCTCTCCCCTATAAAAGGCCCCCTCTCCTCCTCTCAAAGCACACCTCCTCGCGAAGGATCTCTCTCCCCCCTTTAGAATTTCCCCATGGTCTCGGATCAGCGAGATACATGTTCCTGTTGGCTTTTTCTGGAAGGATTTGTTGCTTCCGCTGCTTCGCTGGAGCGAGGGCGCGGAGGTTGTTGGGGTACCCGTACGTGTGTGCGATCACGGATGCACCACTGCTTTGAGGTGCTGGACTTGATCGTGCTGGACCGGCTGGACCAGATGGACTTCATCACGATCTTGAGATCGGCAAGCGTTCGTCTATATCATCCACGAGTACAACCTCGTTAACGCTATTCGGTCTTCGAGGGTATGTATTCTATGGATGTATATCCACCCGTTGCTTGTATCTAGTAGATAGATATTGGTACTTAGTTGTTCCCATCGTAGGAAATTTTTTGTTTTCTATGCTGTGAACCCTACAGTGGTATCAGAGCCGGATCTATGCGTAGATGCTTTGCACGGATTGTACACATATGAGTATGTGGGCGATGATGATCATTTTATTGCTTCTTAGTTGTACTTTGGATATTGGTGGAATAGTGGGATGAAGCGGCCCGGACAAACTTTACATGTCCTCGCACATGAGACTTGTTCCACGCTTGACATGCAACTAGTTTGCATAAGTGGCTAGCGGGTGTCTGTCTCTCCTACTATAGTCAATATCTAATTTGGAATGAGTTATCAACAATTTGGTTATCCTCGTTGTGGTTCATGTTCGTAGGTAAGAACGGTTCTATCTTCGAAAGCCCTAAGCCACGTAAAACTTGCAATGGATAAATTAGAGGCGTCTAGTTTAGATTGTTGCTAGGCTAGTGTTATGATATGGTGATGTTGTAAGTAGAAGTATAAGATGATACTCTTACAACACACATAACGTGTAATCTCCATAGACCTTGGATTTACACATATAGGTATGATAGTGATCATACCACGGTGCACATGATAGAGATCATATGTGGGAACCATATCATTTCACTAATAAACATGTGATGTTTGATAGCATCTTATATTGCTTGTTTGGTGTTTTATTAGCATAATAAGATGATCCCTCATTTAGATATCAAGATAAGAATGTGTTCTTCCTTAAGTATGCACCGACAATGTTTCGTCGCTTCAAGACATCACATGATGATCGGGTGTACTTGAATCCACGAGCACATCTCGGGTGTAAGACAGTTACACACGCGAATACTAAGGTTCTTACTTGGAGAGCCTAGCATGTACAGACACGGCCTCGAAACACGGACCGAAAGGTTAAGCATGAGTCATATAGTAGATATGATGCCTATTTGATGCTCGCCTTTGAAGCTACACCGACTCACGTGATGATCGGACTTGGTGTAGTGGATTTGGTTCATGTAATCACCAAAAAGACACAGGGGATGTCGTTTTTGAGTGGGAGTTTATTTCTAATTTGGATTAGTAGAACTCAATTTATCATAAATTAAATCAAAGTGAATTTGCATAATTTGTTGTAGTCATTGGCATTCGTTCACCACCTTATGCATAGTTGTAATTGAGATAAGAGAACTATAGAATTCTGGATATATACTTTACGAACTGGTATCGTATTGTGTTGAGTGTCAATCTAAAGTTTAAAGTCCTATTGCAAACTTTCAGCAAAATTCTATTTACTCCGTGAAATTTAATAATTGGTATTAAATCGAGAGTAACAATTCCAGTGTTAGTATCTTAAATATCAAGTTTATCTAGGAGCTGAAAGAATTGTTTCAGAAACCATCATGTGTGGCAGATATAACGATATCTGAAACAATGTTTTGGTTGCAATATGATAGAGTATAATATATGTTCTCATATTGGATGATAATTTACAAAGGTTGGAGATGCTAGACATCCTAATCATCCAAAAGGGTTTTGGAAAGTAATGTTATATTCATGATTCACCTTTATAAGCTACAGTAGCTTGATCATGAAAGTCGTCATGATAAGGATGAATAGAAGATGTATGTAAAATGTTTACTACACTAAAAGATTACTAAAGAATGGATTTTGAAAGAATACCGATCATTTTGATGATGGTGATCTACTTCAAAGTGCAAGTCCAAAGGTATTATTATTTGAATATACACGCTTTTGACTATGTGTCATGTATATGGCGCCACTTTTGATGTTGATAGATTCTTTTAAAAGGAAAAGGAAATGCTGAAAGAGAATTTATAAAATATATTTGGCAGAAAATAAAAGATTGGAAATATCCAATTTAGGTATATAAATGATATACATGTTATGGTTGCATTCTTTGCTTGTTAAATAATGTGGTTCTTGGGTATTGAATACCGAATTGGTTGGTATGAAATTTCATACAAAACAATGCAATTCATAAACCACAATGGTCTAAGTAACTAGCAAGAGAATATGTGATGATGTTCATCGAAAACAAACAAACCGTTGTTTGTATTTCTCGTTGACATCAAAGCTTGACTTCAAGATTTGTTTTAATAATTGTTATTTGAATCAGGTATTATGAGAACAAAAGTTGTTCAAATAATTACCGTATTCCATATAAGATGGATGATTTACAAATCTAGTTGAAGAAATCACATCCATAAAGCCTAATGCTAAAATGTCGCAAGACAAATGATTGGAAGATCACTTACGAAGTGACATCACAGTTTAAATTATATTGGAAAGAAAACATGAAGAAACTCTATTTTTATGGATTTTTGGAGTCTTTGATTTGATCAAGTGACGCTTGTGAGACTTTCCTCGGGATAATTAAAACTTCGTTCAAAGGCCAAAGAAGAACGAACGACTAAAATATTGGAATTTATACATATCGATGTATGTAGTCCATTATGTGTAGTCGTAAGCGATGGGTTTCAACTTCATATAATTTCTCCGAAAATTTGAGTGAATATTCACTTAATGAGAAAGAAGTGTTAAATATTTGAAAATGTTCAAAGACTTTCAAGATGAAGTGGAAAATCATTGTAACAAGAAAATAAATGGTTTATGATTTTATCATAAGGGATTTATTTGAGTTACAAGTGTAACAAGAAAATAAATGAATTATGATTTTATCATAAAGGGATTTATTTGAGTTGCAAGTTTAGCAAAACACCTAGATTTACATCTATCGAAACACCATAGGAGTATGGAGTGTTTGAGATTTGTAATGAAACCTTGTTTGACATGGTTGGATCAAATGTGTTATTTATAAAACTGCCATTATGTTTTAAAAAGATTAAAGCTTTAGAGACTACCGCTTTTACACTGAAAAGAGCTCCATCTTGATCCGTTGAAATGACACCATATGAGTTATGGTTTGGGGTAAAACCCAAGTTGTCATTTCTTAAATTTTGGTATGCTAAACATAAGTAAGTTGTTTACAACCGAAGTTGGATAAGCATGTCTTTGTAGGTTATTTCGAATAACAATTGGGTATTCCTCCATAACACCAAGGACAAAAGGTTTTGTCGCTTGAAATGTGAAGTTTCTTGAAAAAGGAATTTTTCGCAAAAGTTAAGTGGGAGGACAATAGAACTTTGATAAGGTTAACAACCTTAGCTAAATGTGCTGAGTTGCGCAGCGCCAGAAATCGTTCCGAAGGCTGCCATAATGCTCATAGATTATGTGCCTCAAAGGTTGTGGTCACGGAGATCTAAGTTCTTATTGAACCAAGTCGGTCGGATAAACAATCAAATACTTAGATTTGAGAGTAAATCATTATTGTTTGACAATGATGAACCGATTACATGCAAAGAAGCGATGATGGGCCCTGACTCCGTCAAATGGCTTGAAGCCATAAAATCCGTGATAGTTCCATACACGAGAAGTCAAGTTTTGAACTTGGAAGACCCTACGGAAAGGTGTAAAAACCTATCAGTCGTATTTGGATCTATAAAGAAACAAACATAGATGTTTCACATCTATGAAATAGTCGACATGTCGTAAAGTATTTTATGACAATGTTCAAGGAGTTGACTATGACAAGATTTGATCTTTCATAGCGATATTTAGTCTGGACGGATTAAAGTAGCAACCACTACATATAATTCGGTATATGGTAGATGAATAAACAAAACAAAGTTCTTTTAATAGAATGGTTACCTAGGACGTGTACATGACACGATCAAAAGGGTTTTGTTAATTCAAAGGATGCTAAAAAGGGGCATGCAAACTTCAATTGTTGAAGTAAGCATCGCGGAGTTGGAATCTTCACCATGATGAAAAAGGAGTTTTCATCAGGAGACGATGAAGATGCTTGCATTTGCAAGAAATTAAGTGGGAGCGCTAAGACATATTTCTAATACATTATGTGGAGGACATCTTGTTGATTAGAAATGATGTATCTTTTATTGACAAAGGTTAATAATTTCATTTCGATGAAATACTTAGGCAAAACCCGAATATTTAGTATGAATGTCTATAGTGGATAGACTGTGACGCTAATATGGTTGTGCCAAACGTACATATATGAGATATTGAAGGAGTTCAATATAGAAACGACAAGAAAAGGTTCTTGTCACATGGAAAAGGAATTGAATCAAGATTCAAGTGTATCGACACTTGATAAGTGAAACAAAATTCAAGTGCTTTGACACTTGAGTGAAATCACGAGAATGTTTTGATCAATCATACCATGATATATACACATCCAGATATGTCCTATGCTCTAAGTGTTATGAGCATATACCAGAATGAATCATAAAATGATCATTGGACTATAGTAAGGATATTCTTATGATCTTTTGGAAGAACTAAGAATATATTTGTGTAGAGGTGACAAACAATTACAAATAGTTCATTTTAAAGTGTTACATTGATACTAGTTTTGTCGCAAGATACAAATTAAGTTTATCTCAATTTAAGCTATGAGTGGTACAATTAAATGGAAAGGAGTTTTCATAATGGATTTGGATGTATTCCAAAGTTAAGACATTGTGACGAATACTACAACAAAAGGCTAAGTATATGACTGCTATAGTAGCAGCAAAGGAGGGAATTTGTGTCAAGTAGTTTGTTATCAAACTAAGGTGTTGTTCGCAACGGGCTAACACTAAAGATATATTGTACGACAATAATATCGACATGGTTTAACCCCAAGGAACTAAAGGTCTCACCAAAAGACCAAATTTATACAATGTCATCTCATTGGAGAATGAGTGATGCGTGGAGACGCAAAGACATGCAAATACACACGGACCTAAAAGCATCAGATCCGTAGATTATGTTAACCACTTGCAGTTGCGTATATGGAACACCAGAAAGCCATAGGTGTTCAATACGCAAAGTTTTCAAACTAGATTATTGTCTCTAGTGCAAGTGGGAGACTGAAGGGAATATGCCCGAGAGGCAATAATAAAGTGGTTATTATCGTATTCCTTATTTATGATAAATGTTTATTTTACATGCTATAATTGTATTAATACGGAAACGTTAATACATGTGTGTTTAATAAACAAAAAAGAAGTTCCTAGTTATGCCTCTCTTATAAACTAGCTCGTTGATTAACATGATGATCAAAGTTTCCTGATCATGGACATTGGATGTTGTTAATAACGAGGTCACAACATTAGTGTAATGATGTGATGAACATTCATCCGAAGTATAGCATTACGATCAAAGTCATTAAGTTTATATTGCTATAACAACTTACGAAGTGATCCTAATCCTTAGATCATGAGATCATGTCAATCACTAACACCGGAAGAGTTTCTCGATGACATCAAACGTCACACCGTAACTGGGTGATTATAAAGATGGCTTCAGAACTACTAAAGTGTTATGTTGGGACCCATGGATCGAGAGTGGAATTTGTTCATCCTGATGACGGATAGATATGCTCTGGGCCCTCTCGGTGATATCATATTGATTAGCTTGCAAGCAAGTGATTTGATCACTAGAATGTTATATCACGGGAACAAGAAAAGAGTGCATGTCGGTAACAAGATCAAACTAGGTATGGAGATACCGATGATCGAATCTCGGACATGTAATATATCGTGAAACAAAGGGATTAAGATACTAACGTAAAAGGTTCACACGATCATAGAAGTCATCGTTGAATGTGTGGGAGTCAGTATGGATCTCCAGGTCCCGCTACTGATTATTGATCGGAGAAGGGTCTTGATCATGTCCGCATTATTCGCGAACCGTAGGGTGACACACTTAAGGGATACCGACACCATTCAGAGCAAATGATATGCCAGAAAAAGAAAAGGAAAGCGCAGGAATTTATTTCACTAGACACCGAAACTGTTTCGGTTGAAATTGCTGAAACTGGTTCTGCATGTGAAATGGAATACTAGCAAGGGGTTTTATGTGAATGTTTGTTAATTAAAGTAATTAACAAAATTCTGAATAAATAAATAAAAGAGTTTTATTTAAATGAGAGCTTGCATTAAATTTGGTGGAAATTTAATGCATGTGAGTGGATTTTTGAGTGGAGGCTTTTTATTTTGAGTGGGAGCTCCACCCACATGAATGTGGAAGAGGTGGGGGCAGCCCCATGGCTGGGCGCCATGCCCCTTGGGTGCCCCCCCTCTCCCCTATAAAAGGCCCCCTCTCCTCCTCTCAAAGCACACCTCCTCGCGAAGGATCTCTCTCCCCCCTTTAGAATTTCCCCATGGTCTCGGATCAGCGAGATACATGTTCCTGTTGGCTTTTTCTGGAAGGATTTGTTGCTTCCGCTGCTTCGCTGGAGCGAGGGCGCGGAGGTTGTCGGGGTACCCGTACGTGTGTGTGATCACGGATACACCACTGCTTTGAGGTGCTGGACTTGATCGTGCTGGACCGGCTGGACCAGATGGACTTCATCACGATCTTGAGATCGGCAAGCGTTCGTCTATATCATCCACGAGTACAACCTCGTTAATGCTATCCGGTCTTCGAGGGTATGTATTCTATGGATGTATATTCACCCGTTGCTTGTATCTAGTAGATAGATCTTGGTACTTAGTTGTTCTCATCGTAGAATTTTTTTTGTTTTCTATGCTGCGAACCCTACAACACGCAGCACGGGCCAGCCATGACGGAAAGGCAGCAGGTGCCTGCTAAAAAGAGGAGGAATCAGCGAGCTCCGGCGGCGAGCACCTTCGTCATGGCCACTACCTCCGGCCAGCGGCGACACACAACAGGTAGGTGGGGGGGAGGAGCTGCTCCGGCCAGCGGCAGCACGCGGTAGGGAGGTGGGGAAGGAGCTGCTCCGGCCAACGGCGACGTGCAGCAGGGAGGCGGGGGAGGAGTTGCTCCGGCCAGCGGCGGCGGCACGCAACAGGAGGGTGGGGGAGGGAGGCGCTTCGGCCGGCGGCGCGCAGTAGGGAGGCGGGGAAGGAGGCGCTCGGCCGCAGCGAGGCAGCACGGCGATGCGAGGCAACACGCGGCATCAAGAAACGAGACTGGAAGAAGAAAATAAGATAAATGAAGAGGATGAGTCGAGGTGGGTTCAGGCTATACGTGCAGACGGAGGGAGCTAGCAATCTGGGGGACTAGTATCCTTTTCCTTTGGGTAGCCGTGCCACCCAAGGTGACACGGTGGGTCGTAGTACGGATAATACACCACAAGAATAAGATAAGATGCAATTGAATTCCAAACATGATAACTATACTTACAAACGATACAAGAAACGCATAGCTAATTGTCGTCTAGATATAGAACGCAAGAGAAACACATGTTAGAAACTAGCTCCAATCTACTTGAGTAGATAAGAGTTCGAGTAAGTTTGGGCTCTCGAAATCTTTAACAGGTTTCGCAAAAAGATTATCTTGTCGATTCAAATCCTATGAAAACATGCATAGAAATATATATAAGGACAAACGTATTGCGTTGCGTGGGGCTTTTTCATCCAACTTTTACTCAGGAAAAATATATATTCGAAGTGATTTTCTGCCTATGGAACTTGTTGATTTGTAAAACTAGAACCTGCTGACTACTGAATAACGGCCCAAGCGGATTTTTCCATCGAGTTCATTCTCATGGAAAAATATCTTTCAGTTACCACTCAGTGTTAAGCTCGAACCCTCGTGCGTGTGTTTTATTACCACGAGTTGTGGTTCTCCAAAAGGAGTGTTCTATCACAAGAAACTTGCGCACACTCAGGACCCCGGAGATGTCCCGGCGGCCTGTTCGTGGTTTGAACTAAGCTTCGGCTTTTAAATCTTTGTACATAAACACTCCTTTTCTATCTAATCGGACGGCAGAGCGACCACCTTTTAACTCAAAACAAATATTACTAGTACAAGAAACTTAGGAGTGTGTTTAAATTCAGTAATTCCTTACGAAAGGAATGATGCTCTCAATGATAAGCTCGCACCCTCGTGCGTGCCTTTTATTACGAGTGGTTTTCCAAACCAGTAGCAGACCCAAAAATTATTTATAGTCTAGACAGACGTGTATTTCAAGATTAACGACATTACCTTTTAATTAAATTGCCATAAAAATAAAATTAGGCTTTCCAGCCGGCCGAAAGCCTAGGCAAATTAGGAGCAGTTGGGTCCGCCTATTAGAGCATCTCAAACGGACGCGTTATATAAGTCGTGCACTATATAAACCGCGGATTTGCGCGGAGACGGAATCGGCCCTCTAGCAGGCGCTGCAAAAAAATTGGGGCGCGCGGCTTTTTGCCCTATCCCAAGCGCTAAACTTTGGGCTCCGGGTGCAGCGCGCGGCATCGCTCGACACACGTGCGAATACCCCAACGGCTGAAATCCCCCCTCCCCCTCCCCCGCGCCATCCATTTTCCCACCGCGCCGCCGCCGTAAAATTCCGCCGCCGGCCCCGCTGTTGCTCGCCGCCGCGTCGTAGATCCACCTCGCCCGCGCCTCCTGCCGGCAGTACCGGCCGCTACGCCGCGTTGTACCGACTGGGCGCCGTCGCCACCGACGGGCACAAGGCCGACGCTTCTCCGCGCCTTCTCCTCTCCATACCCCGCGCCGCCATCGCCACGTCGTCGTCCTCGAGCCTACTGTCAACATGGTGCAGCCAAGATGCTCGCCGATTTGCTCGCAAGGTATGCGCCTCCGCCGGCCGGCCGCCATCATTTTTGCTACTAGCTAGTTGTAGTGAAGTCATTTCAGATGTATGTTTGTAGAGTTCATCATACGATTCATCGGATGACGAGTACGACCAAGAGGAAGAAGAGAACATATCCTTACTATTAGCATACCGCGCCGTCAAGAAGCCAAAAAAAGGTGGATCGGTGTTCGGTAGACAGAAGTTGTGGAGAGAAAGGATTGAAGGGCATGAGAAGTTGATGTGGTCGTATTTCAATGAGAATCCGATATTTCCCGAAAGCTATTTTTGGCGGCGTTTTCGGATGAGCATCAACTTGTTCAAACACATCGCAACAGAGTTGATCAAGTATGATCGGTTCTTTGAGCAAAGGAGAAATGCCACCGGAGAACTTGGTCATAGCACATATCAGAAGGTGACCCCGCCTTGCGTATGTTGGCATATGGTATACCGGAGGATCTAATTGATGATCATTTGGCCATGGGAGAGAGCACTTCTATCATGTGTGTGAAGCGCTTTGTCATGGCAATTGTGAATGTTTTCGGATCCACATACTTGAGAGCCCCCAATGCTCAAGACACGGCAAGACTTTTGGAGTTCAACGCTGACCGGGGATTTTCAGGTATGCTTGGCTCCATTGATTGTATGCATTGGAGTTGGAAGAATTGTCTAGCGACATGGCATGAGCAATTCAAAGGGTACAAGAAGGATGCCACTATAGTCCTTGAAGCGGTCACCGATCATGAGACTTGAATATGGCATGCATTTTTTGGAATGCCCGGGTCTTGCAATGACATCAATATTCTTCAACGGTCACCACTAATGACAAGATTTGTAATTCGGGAAGGTCCATTGGTGGAGTTTAAAGCAAATGGCCACAAGTACAACTATGGCTACTTCCTCGCCGACGGCATATATCAAAGGTGGCAAACATTTGTGAAGCGATTATTCAACCACGAGGTAAGAAGCAAACCCAATTTCACAATGCACAAGCGACGGCTAGGAAAGATGTAGAGAGAGCATTTGGGATTTTGCAAGCTCAATTTGCCATTGTGAGAGGGGCGGCTAGATTTGGGGACCAAGAGTGCCTTTGGTATATCATGACCGCTTGTGTCATCATGCATAACATGATTATAGAGGATGATCGTGAGAAAGATGTGGATCATACCCACTACGAGTTGATGGGGGTTCCCGTGCAAGTGAGGAGGTCCGCACATAGGATTGACCGGTTCATTGCCTCGTACCATGCCATTCGCTCCAACGACACACATGATGAGCTCTAAAAGATCTCATGGAAGAACAGTAGAATTGGCATGGACAACAATAGTTGCATACTTGTTGTATTTGTTTGAAAACTATATGTTGTATTGTCTCAAAACTATGTTGTATTGTTGTATGTTGATCCGTAAACTTGTTGTATTTGTTGTAAAAAAATTGTTGTATTTGTATGGTACATTTTATTTGTGAATTTATGAAGCTTGTTTGATCTTCTTTGATGCATAATTGTGTGTGATTGTTGTTTGCTCCGCGCTGCGCGCTGCATAATGAAGCGCCCGGCAGAAAAAAAAAATTAGCACGCGCTGCATAATAGAGCATCCGGCAGGGGAAAATTCAGCGCATCGCGCGGCAAACTTTTACGGCACGGTCACAATAGCATATAGCGCGTTGAATTTCAGTGCGCGTGTTGAAGATGCTCTTACGCTCCAAACGTACCGTCTCCCGCCAAATCTTGTACTAGTGGGAATATGGGATCATGTAGTTAGTAGCATTGGCATTTTCCTGGTTTTAACTCCTTTCTTCCGTAGAGGCAATGAAAGAGATCGTTGTACCAGTAGTACTACGACCACGAATATAGATAAGAGGATTTGGATCGTTCCCTAAAAGAAAAGAAAAAAGGAGGATTTTGATCGAATACGCGGTGGGTGATTCACTGGCTACCTGGCCCGCTGGTTGCACGGGCAGGGCAGGGCGAGCGAATCTACAGCTCAGAACCCGTCGTTCGACCCCTTTTCTCTCGCCAGGTCTCCTCCCGCAGCGCCGGGCGCGCTACTGGCTCTTCTGACTTGCGATCGAGTCTTGGCGGTGCCGTGCACGCGCTCCCCACGCTAGCTACGCGCGACGGCCGTGCGCCACGGCCTGCGCACGCAATCAGCCACGCCGGCCGCTCTGGCGATCGCGTCCTGCGTCCACCGTGTCCACTGTCAACGCGTCACCCGGCCCTATCCGCCTTTCCGGTACGGTACGCGCCACGACACGCCAGCCTCGAACCGAGCAATGCTCCGAGCTCCGACCCCTCCCACCGCTAGCAGCCACAGCCAGCGCGCCCCGCGTCGCCATCGCCATCGCCCCGCCGTCCCGCCGCGCGGCGGGTAACGCGATATCCGCCCGGCCGTACGCAGGCGGTCGTCCATCGGCGGCGTCACATGCTGACATGCACATGCGCGCTCGCCGTCGCGGGGGCTCGGCCTGTCCCCCAACTACCCGGGCCCTTTTCTGGCTCTCCCTCCGGTGGTGACAAATCAACTTAATTAGCCAAGTAGTTAAGCCGTTCTTTTCGTGAGTGGGGTTGCTACTGCCGAGCTGCTCCACAGCAGGCGCGGCTGACTGACAGTCGCTAGACCGATAACCTTTTTCTCGTCTTACTTAAGGGTTACTTTTAGCCTCCTTGTCTGCAGCTACGGGTGCATGTACACTGATAATTGTTGTTACCAGTTTGTGTCGTCAAAAAGCAACGATGCGGTATGATTAGAAGCTTATAAGTATTCACGGATTAGACGAGACAATTCGTCGTTTATTTTTTCATTACAAATTTGCTCGTTCTACATGGTCATTTATCCAAATAGCTTCTGGTTTATTTCCTCCACGTTCAGTAACCAATGTTTTTGGTAATTGGTTGCATGGAATTGTTGATAAGTTCAGAACTTTGTCTAGGGTGGAAACGCTTGCCATTATATGGTCGCTATAAATTTGTAGAAATGACAAGATTTTTAATAACATTGTGTCTTCTCCTCTGCAGGTTATTTTTCAAGCCACGGCTATCCTCCGATCATGGAATATTCTTCAACGCATGAAGTTTCGCAACTTATTTATGGAGAAATATACGCGATTGGAGGACACGGTGAGGGATATTTTCTCCCGACATGGATGGCCGCGTGACCTGAGGATTGATCTATCTTAGAGTCTAGACTTTTATTTTTTAGTGACTTTTTGTAATGCTTGTCTACTTTTTGTCTTAGTCTGTCGTTCGTGTGGCTGTGTGCATCTTAGTTATGCAGAGGCCGGGTGTAAGTATTAAACAGTTTGGTTAATAAATGCGCCTATTTCTAAAAAAAGTATCCACTTATCAGCTAAAAGGTGAGGTTTTTCTTCTGAAACTATTCAGACGGAGAAGTTTTTGTCGGTCATGTTCAGCTAGCATGCGGGGATAGAACAGAGCAGACACGACTTTCAACTTCCACGAAACAGAGTGAGGGCCTGTTTGTTTGGCCTTCTACTTCTGCTTTTGGAGTCTAAAACAGTAGGACAAAACAAACAACCAAAACTTGTAAAGCGTTTCTAAAAAGTGGAGTAGCAAAAATGCAATGCGAGCCTGAAAGCACGCGAAGCAGCGTCGGAGCTGCTTCCCAAGCTTTTGCTAGCTTCCCGGGCTATAGGTGACCAAACTGCCCCTTATGGTTTACAAAAATTATAAAATAATTGTCATCCCCAAGTCAATAGAGGAGACCCCAATTCCCCAAATCACCCCGATTCGGCAAGCTCGGCTGGCCGGTCAACAACGACACCGTCGTGCGCCTTCTTCCCGTCCGCAAGCAGGGCCACGGCATGCCATTCCCGTCTGTTTGAGCTCGTCATTGAGAAGGAAAGGAGTTGGTCGTCCCCAAATCCGACCGCCGCCTGTCCCCAGGTTCGAGATCGTCACCGCCCGCCGCTGTCCCCGGGCTCCCTATACGGCATTCGCGAGCCTTCCTGTCCAGGGCGGCGGCTGACGAGGTTCGATCTCGTCAATGTCTATTGTTATGGACTTGGGTTTTGAAAAAGATGGGATGCTAAAGATCGCGGAACGGTTAACAGACAAGCAACGCGGGACACGAGGTTTACCCAGGTTTAGGACCCAAGAGGGAATACCCTACTCCTGCTTGTCTGCTCTTGATTACGACGGAACCGATGGTTACATGGGTGCGCAGATGCAATCTGACGTGAGATACGTATGCTATGGTGGAAGAGATCCTTCGCGTCGTACCCTCCTGGACTTTATATAGATAGGCAGGTCCCGGCCATAGGTCGAGTCGGTTACAGATTAGGGTTGGTACCCTTTAAAATTCTATATACTCTAGTCTTGTTCTCCAAGGATCCGAAGATATCACGGGCTTGGGCCACCCGAAATCTCCACAGGCCGCGTATCTTGACGTGGGCCTTCCTTGGGCTGGACCAGGTATGCCAATATTATGTACCCACGGGGTATAACCATGTGAGTAGTCTCCGAGTGTTTAGTCGAATCATAGATTCGGCTGGAGACTCTTTAATCTTTCGAGTGCTATGTAGTTGAACCTGTTTTACAAGGAGAAATGTTTAGTTCATAGGGATTGTTGATGCGTGTGCCTGACTCTCCCGACGGATCAGGGCCAGTTAATTGTCATAGGAAAAAACAACACGATCTTCATCAAACTCGAGTCCCCTGACTCGCATTCGGAACGATTGCTGGCGAAATTCGACTCAGGCCGTTGAGGTCTTATAGGATCCGAATCCCAGTGATTTTCAAGTGATGTACCCAACGCGTCCGTCGGGATTTTTCGTCGTATCTGTTGACACGGAAGTTTACTGGCAGAGCACAGTCAGGTGCATTACGAGGCCATATCTGTAGGGCTTATCTTTGCGTCACAGACACATCATCCAAAATTTTATCATCGCGGAGGTGTTTCGGGTGACCTAGGAGAATGCTTATCACTTAGCGTTGGTTTGAGCAAAGTTGCCAAAAAGATTTTATCGTATTTGGATCCGAAGGATCGCAATCGAAGAATTCATAGGGTGTGTGGCCAGCGCTCCCTATGGGAGTAGCCCCCGAGTGTCTGTTCGAGTCGTAGCCTCGAGCAGAGACTTTAGTTCAGTTATTTTTATCTTAGGTCTGAAGGACACAAGCTCAACCGATCCTTCCTGTGGGAGTAGCCCCCGAGTCTGTAGTGGAGTCGCAGACTCGACGTAGGACTCAAATATAGTTATGAGATGCAGTTACCTTAGTCGTTTCTCATGTGCGTGGCCAACGCTCCTAATAGGAGCAGCCCCCGAGTATTTTCTCGAATCGTAGATTCGAGTAAGTACTTGATTGATCAACCAAAAACTTCGAGCCGTTGCGGGCTTGGCTTTGATGACGTCAGTGCTGACGATGTGATCTCACCCATCTGTGGTAGTAGAGATGATGCGACGAGACAATCTTGGGTCCCACCGCCCGACTTGAAGTTAACTATTCACGCGCAGAAGTGGCGAAAATTACGGCGTCTCCTTGGTTTCTGTGCGTAGTGGACGGCGTGTTGGCGACGGTTCGTTGCTATGCTGACACGTGTAGGGTTAGATTGAGGGTGTGCGCTAGGGCTTCTGGATCAACAGCTCATGTGTGTCGTCCTTCTCCTTTTATACCGTAGATAAACAGTAGTTTTCTTTTACCCTTCGTCATTTGCTCATCGCCATTTCCTCCATTTTCACGAGCTTTGCTTTCCTCCAGTGCGCACTGGAAGTTCTTCGTACCTTTAACTCTGCTTTTATTCGCGCACACCGCCGCACTCGTTGCCGAGTGATGGGCAGGCCGAAGAAGACCACCGCCAGAGGTGGGCCAAGCACCGCTGGCGGCGGCAAGAAGATCACTACCACTACCTGCGCCACTGACGGCGAGTGGAAGCGCTCAGAGATGCGCGACGGAGACTTGCGCAAGATGCGCGATTCTGGGCTGATTCCCCAGAACAATGAGGACGTGAGGTAATACCGCGCCCACCCAAAGGGTTTCGGCTCATGTTTTACGCCTTCGTCATCTGTGGCCTCTCTCTTTCTGTTCACAATCTTCTTCGTGGACTCCTTTTCTTTTACGGGATTCTGTTACATCATTTGTCTCCCAATTCTCTCCTCCATATCGCCTGCTTCATCACTCTTTGCGAATTTTGGCTCGGTATCGAGCCGCACTTTGACCTTTTCTAGAAGCTCTATTCCGTGAAGAGGCAGTCTAGCACCGACAAAGTCTATCCGCTCGGTGGTTGCATCATATCTATTCAATATTCTCTTCTTTTCTTATCCTTTTCTATGTGCGAGTCCATCCAGTACTGGCGGAAGAAGTGGTTTTACATCTGCGATGCCAAGGTGGACGGAAAAGATTCTGGTCTCGCCCCTTTCGACTCCTATCAAAAGATCGTCCCGAAGAGATCGTGGAAGAATCACATCTTGGAGGGCGAAGTGGCGGAGGTGGAGGAGCTCTACCGTCATGTGGAGGCGCTCCAGATGGTGGCTAGGAAAGAGGTCAATGGTGTGGACATCATCCGCACCTTCCTCGAGTGTCGGGTGCAGCAGCTCCAAGCGAGGGCTCATCCGATGTTTCTCTATACTGGCCACAACGACCCGACGAGGGTCTCATTCGAGGAGTTGTCCAGGGGTGATCTCGATAGATCCCTTCGGCCTCTGCTGAAGAATAAGGCCGATGAGGACCTCCCGAAGAAATCCTTGACCGCCCCCTTCAGTGCTGCAAATGCAGTTCCTCGGGTGGAGACTGTTGTCATGCGCGTTGTGCTTTTTTCGAGTGCTATTTGCTTATGATTAGTGTCACTAATCATGTTCTTTTACGTCTTTGGTTTGCATGATCTCAAGGTAGATGGGATGATGCCCCCACTGCCTGATAAGTTTCCGGTTGCGCCGGACAACGAAGTTGTGGATTCTGAGTTCGAACTTCCTCCGGCGCAATCTCCGACCTTGGAAGCCCCCGAGTCGAGCGAAGGACGGACCCGAAAGTGCTCCCAGAGCGAGTCTTGGGATGCGTCTACCCCGCCAAATCCAAGGGGTCCATCCTTCTTTGAACAACATGGTAAGGATGAAGGTGCATCGTCCGCACCTATCCATGTCGTGCCTATTCGGGCGATGGCTCTGCAGCCGCTGGCCAAGAAGAAGAAGGAGAAGGCGGCTCTCGTATTCAAGTTATCGAACATCGAGTCGTAAGTTGCTTTGTCTGAGTCCTTTTTCTATTGTTTGTCTTTTGCAGTCTCAATGTGTTGTTAATCTGGTGTTTGCTTGCAGCAATTCTTCGGAGGAGTCCCTTGACGGGGACACTCAAGAAGTTATGACGGAGTCGAAGCCGACGGCTTCTATCCCCCAGGTGGTGGCCGACTCTAAAGATGATGGCCCGACCTCCTCTAAGAGAGAGGCCCGGGTGGTTGTGACTCAGAAGGCAGCTCGCAAATCTTCGGAGTCATCACCTGAACATGTAAGTGTTACTTTTCGTACTCCATGGGGGAGCCCCTGAGCCTTTTTGGGTGATTTCTTGATTTGTTTTTTCTGTTTCTTCTACAGACCTTTGTGCACAGCACCAACCTCCTTATCCAGCAGCATCTGGCGCTGGAGGCTAAACTGCAGCAGCTCCAAGGTATGTGACTTTTCGCCCTTTTCTTCGTCTGCTCCAATGTTTTTCTTGTATTGATCAGTTGTCTTATCGTTTTGCAGATGAAAACAATGATGCGCTCTGAAGGCTGAATGCTCTCGAAAAGAGCCTTGGACAGGCGGAGAAGAGGGCGCTGATGCCGCTGAATCCAAGGAGCACCTGCAAAAGGAGGTTGTTGATCGAAAGCAGCAGCTCGCGGCCGCAGCGGCCGCCCGCGAGAAGGATATGGCAAATAAGCTTATGGCTGCAGCCAAAGCTATTTCTGGTGAGTTATGCTTGTATATTTTGGGTCTTTTGTTTTTCGAGTGTGCTTCTATCCTTCCTCATTTGAGTACTTTTCTTCTTTATTTCAGATGCTTCGGGCATCACGTTTGATCGTGATGCGCTGGAGCATGGAGATGCGTTGGGTGATGCTGCCACTGCGGTCGAAGATCGCTGTGTCACCGTCACTGGCTCCTTGGAGAAGCCAAGAAAATACTTGCATGCGTCTACAAGGAGGTCGTCCCCGAGGGTGTTGTGCTTGACGACATCGATGCCCTTGCGGATGCTCTGTCAGAGGAGGCCTCGGCAGAGTACAAGCGCAAACAGAAGGGCCTTGGCGCCTCAATGGGGCTGGCCATGGCGTCCGGAGCGGAGCTGGACCTACGGCAGATCACGTCCCGAATGCCGACGGCTGCAGATGGCTCTGAGGTAGCTTTTGCCCTCTTTGCTTCTCGTTGTAAGCGCTATGGGACTAAGCTCATCGATCTCCTGGCTGCTTATGCGACGAAGCAGCAGCATGAGGTCAAGAGCAGGCAGTCTGGCTTCAAGGCCATGATGACCCACAAGTGTAGGGGATCGCAATAGTCTTCACGGGTAGTATTACCCAATTTATTGATTCGACACAAGGGGAGCCAAAGAATACTTGCAAGCCTTAACAACTGAGTTGTCAGTTTAGCTGCACCTGGAAATAGTTCTTGCTCACAGAAGTTTATCAGTAGCAACAGTTTGGTAGTAGCAACAACAAAGCAACAACAGCAGTAACAGCAACAATGAACAGTAGCAATAGTAACAATACCGATAACAGTAGGATTCAAGTGCGGTAGGCATAGGAATGGATGGACGGGCGTTGCATGGACGAGTCTAAACATATAACTTCAAGATCTAGGGCATTGCAGATAAATAATAAAAAGCATCCAAGTACTAAACAATCCTAGGCATGTGCTCCAAATATAGTCATACGTGCTAGCGATGAGAACTTGCACAACATCTTCTGTCCAGCCAGCCCGTGGCAGCGGGGCCTCTAGGAAACTACTGGCAATTAAGGTGCTCCTTTTAATAGAGCACCAGGGCAAAGCATTAACACTCCATGAACATATGTGATACTCACACCACAGCCATCCCCTACGGTTGTTCCAATTATTGTCACTTTGGGGCCTTTGGATCCGGACAATGATATGTGTACACAACTTGCAGATAAGATCACAAACAATATAATCATAATGATTCAATAATAAGTTCAGATCTGAGATCATGGCACTCGGGCCCTAGTGACAAGCATTAAGCACAACAAGTTGCAACAAAGTCAAATAGCACAAGAGATACTAGGCACTATGCCCTAACAATCATATTCGATTACATGATAGAACTCATCCAATCCCTACCACCCCAAGCCTACAGCGGGGGATTACTCACTCATGGATGAGGGAAACGTCGGTGGTTGATGGATATGCGTTGGTGATGACGATGGCGATGATCCTCTCCAAATTCCCCGTCCCGGCAGGGTGCCCGAACGGAGTTTCTGGATCCGAATCTTGGTTTTTGGTGGCGGCGGAGCGGAACTCTTTCAGGAAAACTATCAAACCCCCCTCGGTTTTTAGGTCGAAAGGCAACTTATAGGCGCAGAGGGAGGCCGAGGAGCTGCCTGGGGAAGCTGCAACCCCTCCAGGCGCGGCCAGTGGTGGGCCCGCGCCTAGGGTGGGTCTGGGCCCCCTAGGCCTCCTCTCCGTCTCTCCTTCTGGCTCCGTGTATCTTCTTGTTAAATATTATTTTTGGCATATTTTCCGGGATTTTTCCTGATAGTTTATTTTCTGCACAAAAACAAGACACCAAATTAATTATGCTGAAAACAGCGTCAGTCCTTGCATCCAAATCACACAAGTTTAGAGGAGAAATAATATCAAAGTGTTCGAGAAAGTAGATACGTTTTGGATGTATCAACTCCCCCCAAGCTTAGCTTATTACTTGTCCTCAAGCAATTCAGTTGAAAACTGAGTGCGATAAAAGATCTTTCACGAACTCATTGCTTCATATGATGTAAATATTCTCAGCACAGGAGTAGATGCTTAGACAATTCATAATAAGGAGTATGCAACTAAGTCTACTCAATAGTCATTGCAAGCTATAAAGAGAAACCAACTCAAGAATAATAAGTAGCATGAAACATAAATATAAGCAACATTGTAATGCTCATAATAAGGTATGATAGAGTGGTATCTCGCTTGCCTTTGTTTGAAGAGCACAATATAAATGCCAAGGCACCTCTGAAGTTCACATGAAGACTAGAGATAAACATATCAGAGATACAAGCATCAAAGTCATGACATAATTAACCAAGTTTTGAGACAAACACAAGAATGACAACTATGCTCTCAAGAAGGTGCTCATAGAATAAGTGATGACTCGACAAGGTTGTGAAAACGGTTTTTGAATGGTTTGAAAGGCTTCCAAATGCTGAAAGGAAGGTACTCATTAGATTTGAGCTCTCATTGCCCCTATCATAAGCATCTTTTTGTGGTTAAGGTGAAAGTGAGGTCCACTCTGAATTATATGCTTGACAGACCATAAACTGGAAATCCCAAGTCTGTTGAGTGCGAGGGCCACTCCGCATACTACTCAACTTTGGTCCAGGCAAGTTCTTGTCATTGTAAGTATTTGCATATCATCGAGAACCGCCAACGGGGTACCCCTTCCATATGGTACAGGATCTTTCCCATAACCAAAATGACAAGGCAAGCAGACAATGAGCATCTCAGCAATCTTTTTATTTACTATATGCATAGTTTTCTATTGAGGATGCTTCATAGATGACTCACTATGGTGGTGCTGAAAGTTTCCACCATGATTAGGCATGGCTTAGGCTAGCGGACCAGTCGTTTCTCTAACACAGAATACAAACTCCATGGACTCACAAGTCCCCCTTTCATTTCGCATCGTTGACATCCGCAAACAAAAGAGCAAGGTATCAACTAGATATAAATATATGTAAAACGTGTTGAAAACGTTCCCCATGACAGCACGGTTCTGCTGACTCCGAGCATATAACTTACATGGACTAGACACAATGGTTCGGGATTATTAAGTGCAAGGAATAAAGTGTGCCATCAAGTTCGTGAGAGCTTTACTAACTAACTTTCTCAAAACAGACAAACATTTTACTTTGGAAGAAAACAAGGCATATAGAATATGCACTGAAGTAGCAGATGATGCTAATAGGTAGGTATGATGGACACAGCTGGCAATATTGGTTTTGGGGAGTTGGAAGCACAGGTAGAGCACATACTCAGTGCAAGTGAAGACTAGCAATAGAAAGGGAGTGACAAATGAGAAAACAATAACTGTCATAATCATGCTTGCAACAAAACATGACTAATTATGACATCAAAGTGATACAAGAGCTCTGAGGCAAAATAAATCATCGAGGCTTACTGACTATTGATTAGTCATATGCATGCGTGAACATGTGCCAAGTCGATCCACATGAACAGTCATAGGAGGATACCCCAATATCATACCAAAGTATGAATAAAACAATGCAAGCAAACATTCATATGACATGCTATAAACTATTAGCGAGCTGGAGCTAATCATAGACAAGCAAGAACTACTAAGCATCCATAATGACATACACCTTACACAAACAGGTTAAGCACGCTCACAATGATGAGTATGTGTACAAAAATTAAACAAATAGAGTTCGTTACCAGCCTCTTACCACTCCTCGATTTATCTTAATGTTCATTATTGATCTTCACTTGTGTGACTTGAATGATAACATGAAACCAAAATCCACTGAGAACGGCTGAACCCTGCAAAGAACTCACAAAACCAAAGAAGAACAACAAACATTTTTGGTGTTTTTGATTTTTTTAGAAGGCAACCAACGCAAAACCAAACAAAGTAAAATAAAACCAAAAAAAATTAATACGCTCCAAGAACAACACAACTATGCATGAAACAATAAAAACGAAGTGTCTAGAAAGACCTGAGATTTTTATTAATGAAGAAGGGGATGCCTTGGGCACCCCCAAGCTTTGACGTTTGTACCTCTTGAGTAATTCTTGGGGTGACACGGAGTGCCTCCCGCCAATCTTGAGCTTTTGTCCATTCTTTATCTCATTACATCATCATCTCTCTACACCTGATAATTTTCTTTCATACAAAACTTCACACAATCTTCGTTAGCAACATTAGTTTATTCAAAAGATATTAGACCTCTGGCAAAGCTTTGGAACAGCAAGAATTTTCATTAAAAACACAAGCTACTGTAGCAACTCCTTCAAAAATCTCAATTTCCCAAAAAGAACCCGAAAAGGAATCAAGAATCAAATGCAAATAAAGGCAGAAATCTGTCAAAACAGACCAGCAGGTAGAAACCGAATTTTCCAAAGACCTTATTTTGCTCAAATAAAAATGTGTTGAACTAACTAAAGTTATCTAATATACTGGGGGATTTATTCATAAATTTTCAGCTCAATCCGACTTACAAAGACTCCTCACGAATTTTTATGGCGGAGGACAGAAATCTGTTTTGGGACAGCAACTCCCCAAATTTCACTTCCCTCTCATTAGACGTCGTTCTTGGCACAAAAAGCAAACAAAAAGGATAAGGAGAGGTTATTACTAAAGTAATAACTTCCAAGACTCAAGGAAACTCTTGGGTTATCTCCCAACAAGTACTTTTCTTTTAACGCCTTTAAGTTAGGCACGCCAAAAAGCAAAAGATTGGAAAGGAGAAAAATAAAAGTGAGCAAGTATAACCACAGTGAAAACATTATTTTGTTTATTAAAATCCTTTTGTTAACAAGGTTGATCAAGTCTTTTTACCAAAACAATCTTGAAAGAGACAAAACTTTGTATTTCACTAAGTGATTATGTTACCTCAAGCTTGATAGCAATGGTCCCAATCATAATAGTTTCAAAATTTTCTTGTGGAATGGGACAATATATTTCTCCAACTTTGATGCTCTGAATGTTTTCAATGGAATTCAGGCAATAGCTCTTAACAACCTTCTTGGGGAAATAGACAGTGTGCTCTTTGTCGTTAATATTGAATGTTACTTTTCCTTGATTACAATTGATGACAGCACCTGTAGTATTAAGAAAATGTCTCCCAAGAATAATAGACATATTATCATCTTCAAGCATTTCAAGCACAACAAAATCAGTTAAAACCATGCAATTATGAGCTACTTGAACTGGAACATCCTCACATATACCAACAAGAACAGTAGTTGACTTATCAGCCATTTTCAAAGATATATCAGTCGGTATCAACTTTTCTAGCTGGAGTCTCTTATAGAGAGAAAAAGGCATAACACTAACTCCAACTCCCAAATCACATAAAGTAGTTCTAACATAATTATTATTAATAGAGCAAGGAATAGTTGGTATACCTGGATCACCAAGTTTCTTTGGAACCTTACCATTGAAGGAGTAATTAGCAAGCAAAGTAGAAATCTCCTCATTAGGAATCTTTCTTTTATTAGAGACAATATCCTTTATATACTTTGAATAGGGAGGCCACTTAATAGCATCAGTCAAAGGAATTGGCAAAAATAAAGGTTTCATCCACTCATAGAACTTGTTGTAGTGTTCTTCCTCCTTTGACTTGTGTTTCTTACCTGGAAAAGGCATAGGTTTCTGCATCGAAGGTTCTCTCTCTTTACCATGTTTATTAGCAATAAAATATTCCTTGGTATACCTGGTGTTCTTAGTGTGCTTCTCAGGTTCTTCTCAACTTCCTCATTATCAGGAGCATCATTTTTATCATTACCATTCTCAGTTTCAGCATCAGAGACAGATATACTATTAGGATCTACAGCATGTTTAAGTGGTTCCTCAACTATCTTATGTTTCTTTTTCTTTCTCTTACGAGGACTATCACTATCTACTTGTTGGGAATCCTGCTCAGTTTTTTTAGGGTGTCCTTCGGGATATAAAGGATCTTGAGTAGCCATACCACTCCTTGTTCTAATTCCATAAGCATGTTTATCTCCTGAGGCATTAACTAGCATACCCTTTTGTACCTTAGAAACTTGATCAAGTTGGGTTTGAACCATTTGAAAGTGTTTACAAAGCATTTTAATATCATTAGAAGTTCTTTCCACAATATCTTTCAACTCATTGATAGCTCTAGAGTTTTCCAACAAATGATTCTGAACTTGTTTATTAAAATTACCTTGTTTAACAATAAAAATGTCAAGTTCCTCTAAGCATTGATCAGGAGGCTTACTATAGGGAATATCACCTTCATCAAAGTGTTGGAGAGAGTGTACCTCAATAGTAGATGAGTGGGGAATTGGCTTACATAATTCTTCCATAGGAGGTAGATTCTTCACATCTTTAGCTCTAATACCTTTCTCCTTTAGACACTTCTTAGCTTCCTTCATCATTTAATGCAATAATTCCTCTCTTCTTTGGTGTTGGTGTTGGAATTGGTTCAGGAACATCTGGTTCAGGAGTAATAGGCTCAGGTGTATTCAGCTCAGTTAAAGTCCAATCATCATAATTCTTGCTTATCTTAGCCATTAATTCTTCAGCATCTGTAGGAGTTCTTTTCCTGAAAACACAATCAGCAAAGGTATCTAGGTAGGTCCTAGAATCATCAGTTATTCCATTATAATAAATATCAAGCAACTCATTCTTAGGTAATGGACATCCATGATATGCATGAATCAAGGCAAAGAACCTTGTCCATGACTTAGGCAACTTCTCTTCTTCTCCCTGTTTAAAATCAAAAAGTCTCTGCAAAGAAGCATGTCTAGCACTGGGAGGAAAATATTTCTGGAAGAAAGAAGCAATCAAGCAATCAGGGCTATCAATGGAACCAGGAGATAATCTATTAAACCAAGCCCTAGCTTCTCCTTTGAGAGAAAAAGGGAAGATCTTAGCAACAAAGTACTTGCGCATCTTAAAATCATCAGAGAATAAAGCACTCATAGTAGAAAGCTCATTCATATGAGCCACAACACTCTCATTTTCAGTCCCACGGAAAGGTTCTTTCTCAATAATATCTAAATAAGATAAATCAAGAGAGAAATCATAATCTTTATCTTTAATGTCTATGGGAGAAGTGGCAAGACAACTTAGGCATAATAGTACGTCTAGCAAGGAGACTCTTAATAGCACTAGTACCATGTGTGTTTCGGCACTCTTCAACAAAATCATCTGTGAGCTCAATGTAACTATCATTAATATCATAACTCTCACTAGACTCAGATGAGCTAACATGAGTAACAGTGTCTTCACTAGGAGTTTCGGTAATTCCTAGACTAGCCATAGTAGCATCTAGAAAGGGACCCAATGAACCACTCGCATCAAGCACAGTAGAAGTAACATCATGAGTATCAAAAGCAGTTTCAGATTCAGCAGTAGTAGCAATGTGTGTAGCATGAGCATGTGGTGGTGGTGTGACAAGCTTACTTAAAACATACGGTGAATCAAGAGCAGCAGAGGTGTTTAGGACTGTACCTCTTCTTGTAGTAGATGGTAAATAGGGAACTTTCCATCACGATACTTCCCCATGATGAAAGGAGTAGCAGTGAATAATAATAGATACAAGTGAACTTACAAATAAAGCTATGCTCCCCGGCAACGGCGCTAGAAAATAGTCTTGATGACCCACAAGTGTAGGGGATCGCAACAGTCTTCGCGGATAGTATTACCCAATTTATTGATTCGACACAAGCGGAGCCAAAGAATACTTGCAAGCCTTAACAACTGAGTTGTCAGTTCAACTGCACCTGGAAATAGTTCTTGCTCACAGAAGTTTATCAGTAGCAACAGCAAAGCAACAACACCAGTAACAGCAACAGTGAACAGTAGCAATAGTAACAGTAACGGTAACAGTAGGATTCGAGTGCGGTAGGCATAGGGATGGATGGACGGGCGTTGCATGGACGAGTCTAATCATGTAACTTCAAGATTTAGGGCATTGAAGATAAATAATAACAAGCATCCAAGTACTAAACAATCCTAGGCATGTGCTCCAAATATAGTCATACGTGATCGCGATGAGAACTTGCACAACATCTTCTGTCCAGCCAGCCCGTGGCAGCGGGGCCTCTAGGGAACTACTGGCAATTAAGGTGCTCCTTTTAATAGAGCACCTGGCCAAAGCATTAACACTCCTTGAACACATGTGATCCTCACACCACAGCCATCCCCTACGGTTGTTCCAATTATTGTCACTTTGGGGCCTTTGGATCCGGACAATGATATGTGTACACAACTTGCAGATAAGATCACAAACAATACAATCATAATGATTCAATAATAAGTTTAGATCTGAGATCATGTCACTCGATCCCTAGTGACAAGCATTAAGCACAACAAGTTGCAACAAAGTCAAATAGCACAAGAGATACTAGGCACTATGCCCTAACAATCATATTCGATTACATGATAGAACTCATCCAATCCCTACCATCCCCAAGCCTACAGTGGGGGATTACTCACTCATGGATGAGGGAAACATCGGTGGTTAATGGAGATGCGTTGGTGATGATGATGGCGATGATCCTCTCCAAATTCCCCGTCCCGGCAGGGTGCCAGAACGGAGTTTCTCGATGCGAATCTTGGTTTCTGGTGGCGGCGATGGAGCGGAACTCTTTCTGGAAAACTATCGACCCCCCCTCGGTTTTTAGGTCGAAAGGCAACTTATAGGCATAGAGGGAGGCCGAGGAGCTGCCTGGGGAGGCTGCACCCCCTCCAGGCGCAACCAGTGGTGGGCCCGCGCCTAGGGTTGGTCTGGGCCCCCAAGGCATCCTCTCCGTCTCTCCTTCTGGCTCCGTGGATCTTCTGGTGAAATATTATTTTTGGCATATTTTTCGGGATTTTTCCTCATAGTTGATTTTCAGCACAAAACAAGACACCAAAGTAATTTTGCTGAAAACAGCGTCAATCCGTGTTAGTTGCATCCAAATCACACAAGTTTAGAGGAGAAACAAAAGCAAAGTGTTCGAGAAAGTAGATACGTTTTGGACGCATCAGGCCACCCCGGAGGCAGGTGCCTAGACCCTGGTAATGTAGATGTTGTAGTTTCTTCTTTTGTTTCCTTTTGTAACCTTTTGCTAATGAATAGACCCAACTTATGCCATGAGGTGGCTTTAATGTATATAAATTTATGTTTCGAGCTATTGCCAGAAATCCTTGTAATGTTCATGCTTGACTTGTTTGCCTTTAGGGTCCTTCGGGCGAGTCTCCGGTTGTTAGTCCGATTTCTCCAGAGCCGCGACCATCTTTGGATGATGCGCCGCAGTTGGCTTTTCTTCGCGATCGTGTCCGTAGCTTGGAGAAGGACATCCTTAGCATTCGAGGCCATGCGGATGTGTGGAAGTCCAAGGCCGAGCGAGGCACGGCCAGGGAGGAGTTCTTGCTTGGGGAGTTGCAGAAGTTGGGTGAGCAACTGCAATGTAAGTCTTTTGTGAGTCGATGCTCTTTCAAGTGCACTTTATCTGTATGCCATCTTATTTTGTGCTTGGTGCAGGTGCAAAACTCATTCCGAGGGAAGAGAAGGAGCGTGTCGCGATTCAGATGAATTGACTGGCACAACAGGATCTGGAAGCTAGTGGTTTCTTCTGGGTGGACCGTGATCGGGCCATCGTCCTTGCGCCGGTGTAGGATCGTGTGCACCAGATTCTTCGGGTGCTTGGGCAGGCAAGGTCTGCGCTGGCTGATACATCCAAAACGTATCTACTTTCCCGAACACTTTTGTTATCGTTTCTCCTCTAAACTTGTGTGATTTGGATACAACTAACACGGATTGACGCTGTTTTCAGAAGAATTACCTTGGTTTCTAGTTTTTGTATAGAAAATCAACTATCAGTAAAAATCCCGAAAAATATGCCAAAAATCCTATTTCACTAGAAGACTCACGAAGCCAGAAGACGAGGCGGAGTGGGGCCCTGGGGGGCCCACACCCCCTAGCCGCTCGGGCCAGGCTTGGCCGCGCCTGGAGGGTGTGTGACCACCCTAGGCACCCCCTCGGCCTCCCTCGTCACCTATAAGATGCCTCTTGACCTAAAAACCGATGGGGGTCGACGTTATTCCAGAAGAGTTCTGTTGTGCCGCCACCACCAGAAACCGCGATTCGGAACCAGAAACTCTGTTCTGGCACCCTGCCGGGATGGGGAATTTGGAGAGGATCATCGCCATCATCATCACCAACGCCTCTCCATCAACAATCTATGTTTCCCTCATCCATGAGTGAGTAATCCCCCGTAGTAGGCCATGAGGATGGTAGGGATTGGATGAGTTCTACCATGTAATCGAAAAAGATTGTTAGGGCATGGTGCCTAGTATCTCTATTAGTGCTATTTGACTTTGTTGCAACTTGTTGTGCTTAATGCTTGTCACTAGGGCATGAGTGCCATGATCTCAGATCTGAACTTATTATTGAATCATTATGGTAGTATTGTTTGTGATCTTATCTACAAGTTGTGTACACATATCATTGTCCGGATCCGAAGGCCCAGAAGTGACAGAAATTGGGACAACCTGAGGGGATGGCTGTGATGTGAGGATCACATGTGTTCACAGAGTGTTAATGCTTTGCTCCGGTGCTCTATTAAAAGGAGCACCTTAATTGCCAGTAGTTCCCTTGAGGCCTCGCTGCAACAGGCTGACAGGACAAAAGATATTGAAATTCTCATTGCGAGCACGCATGACTATATATGGATCACATGCCTATGATTGTTTAGTACTTTGATGTTTATTCTTATTTATCTATAATTTTCCTAGATCTTGAAGTTACATGTTTAGACTCGTCCATGCAACGCCCATCCATCCATACCTATGACCACCGCGCTCATATCCTACTATTAATGTTACTATTGCTCTTGTTCTACTGCTATTGTTACTTTGCTTTTGATACTATAAAACTGTTGCTACTGATAAACTTCTGTGAGCAAGAACTATTTCTAGGTGCAGCTGAATTGACAACTCAGTTGTTAAGGCTTGCAAGTATTCTTTGTCTCCCTTGTGTCGAATCAATAAATTGGGTAATACTACCCTCGAAGACTATTGCGATCCCCTATACTTGTGGGTCATCACTGGCATCCATTTGGTCAGTTATGTTCCCCTTGGATACCGCGCCTTCTACCCTTGGAGGTCTGCTCGCGAGGTTTCGGAACACGGGTCACGTCAAAGAGTTGGTGCGGCATTAGGTGACTGCTAGGGTCAAGGCTGCCCTTTCGCTCATGCGGCTGCATCGTCGTGAGGTCAACCTTGCGGAGGTGGCGCCTGGGCCACCTCTTTGACCAGACGGCAGTCTATGGGACATGCGTCCGCATTATGCGGCTGTGGCGCAGCATGCCGAGGAGATCGTAGATCTGTTTGAGCAGCGGGCGAATGTAATGCTCCAAAATAGGTAGATCCTATAAAGAAAAAACTTAATGTAAAATTTGTATTTATCCGAGTGGGCTCGTAATGACCTTTTTTGTAAAGTGTTATGTGTATTTTGCACGAGGTGCTTTGTAATTTGCATGTCCCTTTCGTTAGCCTAACGTGATCAGCTACTCGGGTTGTATGCGTTGTTTGCAGTCGACGAGGTCGTCGGGTGAGGCGTAGCCCCCATGCATATTTTTAGCGAGAAATAATGTAAAGCAAAAGGGTATTTGGGCCAAGGAACTTAGCTTTTATTCATAGCAAACGAGGATGTACATTGTTTGGCTGAGTAGCCTTATCGAAAGTAAAGGGCGACTAAGGGTAGAAGCGTCGCAGTTGTGCGATGTTCCAAGGGTTGGAGTATTTGACTCCTGATGCGACATCCATGAGGCGATAGGCTCCGCCTGGGATGACTTATGTGACGATGTAAGGTCCTTCCCAGGGTGACTCGAGCTTTTTCGGTCGCTCTTGCTTGAGTCGCAGGACGAGGTCTCCTTCGCCGAAGGATCTTGGCCGTAGCCGGCGGTTGTGATAGTTGCGGAGGCTCTGCTGGTAGACCGCTGAGTGAGCCGCGGCAATGTCGTGTGCCTCGTTGAGTGTGTCGACGTCGTCTTTGAGTGCGGCCGACGATTCGGCATCGTTGTAGGCAACGACCCGTGGGGCCTTGTGGCGTACCTCGGCAGGCAGCACGACTTCGGCTCCGTGCACCATGAAGAAGGGCATGTAGCCGGTTAAGCTCTTTGGCGTTGTACGCAGGCTCCAGAGAACAAAGGGTAGCTCATCTGCCTAGGCTCTCGCATGCCTTTAGAGTGGGCACATCAGGCGCTTCTTGATGCCGCTCCCTATGAGGTCGTTGGCTTTCTCGACCTGTCCGTTGGTCTACGGGTGCGCCACTGAGGCGTAGGATATGTTGATGTCGAGGTTCCCGCAAAAGGCTTGGAATTCCTTCGAGATGAAGTTCGAGCCGTTGTTCGTGATGATGTTGTGAGGCACGCCAAATCTGTAGACAATGGATTCGAAGAACTTGACGGCAGTTTTGCCGCTTTGGTTGGTGACGGGCATCGCCTCGATCCACTTGGTGAATTTGTCGACTGCGACCAGGAGGAAGACGTGGCCTCCTGGCGAGGACTTTGGCAGTTTGCCGATCATGTCGAGGCACCATTGGGCGAAGGGCCAGGCCAGTGGTATGGGCCTCAATTCAGATCCTAGCGCGTGCGGCTTGTCCGCGTACCGCTGACAGGCGTTGCATCTCTGGACGATGTCCTTGGCATCGTTCATGGCTGTTGGCCAGTAGAACCCAGCTCGTAGAGCTTTGGCGACGAGAGTGTGGCTGCCTGCATGATGGACGCAGATGCTCTCGTGGATGTCTTGGAGGATGCTTTTGTCGTCGCCGATGGTGACGCACCGTTGGAGCACACCCGAAATGTTGCGCTTGTACAACTCGCCGTTGATTATGGTGAAGGATTTTGACCGGCGAGATATGCGTCGGGCATCTGTTGGGTCATCGGGCAGTTCTTTGTTTATCAGGTATCGAAGGTATGACTGCGTCCATGTCTCTTCAACCGCCATGACCTGCATCAGGCTAACCAGCTCGGCCTTGGTGTCGAGCTTTTCGGGTCCCTCCCGTCCTTCGGGTGGCGCAGCCCCCGAGTGCTCTGCTTCTTCGGTTGATCCCTTGGGGATTTTTCTCTTGATAGAGGGTACGCGTATTTGTTCAAGGAACACACCTAGTGGCACCCGTGCGCAGGTGGAGCCGATATTGGCGAGTCTATCAACTTCTTCGTTGCTTTCCCTTCCGATGTGCCAAAGCTCGCAGCCATCAAAGTCTCCTTCGAGTGAGTTGTAGAGCATGCAGTACGCGATCATGTGGGCATTGTGAGCGTCACACTCGTTTATCGTCTGTTGTACGACAAGGTTTGAGTCACCGTAGATGACGAGGCGCGTTGCACCGCAGATCTTGTCCTTCTTCATGTAGTGGATGAGGGCCTCGTATTCGGCCTCGTTGTTAGAGGCACGAATTTTCATCCGAAGGACGTATTTCATCTTGTCGCCCTGGGGGGCCGTCAGTATGACGCCGCCCCCAGCTCCGGCCTCGCGCTTGGAGCCGTCAAAGTGCATCGTCCACGACTGCGACATGTCCAGAGTATCCGGCAGCTGAAGTTACATCTAGTGGACAAGAAAGTTAGGGAGGACCTGAGATTTGATGGTAGTGCGCCGTTCATAGATTATATCTAAAGGAGACAGCTCGATGCCCCACAAGGCTACGCGTTCTGTGGCTTCGGGGTTTGTTTAGGATGTTGGACAGTGGGGCGTCATTGACGACCATGATCTGATGCTCCTAGAAGTAGTGGCTCAGCCGACGAGCAGTCATGAACACGCCGTAGGCAAGCTTCTGGTAGTGAGGGTACCTCTGCTTTGTTGGAGTCAGTACCTCGCTGAGGTAGTAGATTGGGCGCTGCACCCCATGGGTCTTGCCATCTTCAGGTCTTTTGACCACGAGTATGGTGCTTACCACCTGATGCATAGCTGCGATATATAGCAGTAGAGGTTCTCGCTCCTTTGGCATGACCAGGCCAGTCGAGGTGAAGAGCAACCGCTTGAGGTCCTCGAATGCGTCTTCTGCTTCGGGTGTCCACTCGAACTTGTCCGCTTTGCACAACAGCTGGTAAAAAGGCAGGGCCTTCTCGCCCATGCGGCTGATGAATCTGCTCAGCGCCGCGATCCGTCCAGCCAGCTACTCGACACCTTTGAGGTTCTTCGGCTTCTCCATGGCCAGTATGGCCCTAATTTTCTTCGGATTCGCCTCGATCCCCCGCTGGTAAATGAAGTAGCCGAGTAACTGGCCAGATGGGACACTGAAGGCGCACTTTTCTAGGTTTAGCTTGATCTTGTAGTGATCGAGGTTATCGAACATCTCGCGGAGATTTTCGATCAGCGTCTTTGCCTCCTTCGTCTTGATCACTATGTCGTCAACATAGACTTGGATGTTGCAACCGGTCTGGTTTTTCAGGCACGCCTGCATGCACCTCTGATATGTGGCACCTGCATTCTTCAGCCCGAAGGGCATGGTGTTCTAGCAGAACACGCCGAAGGGCGTAACGAACGCCATTTTCTCCTGATCTTCGACCTTCAGTCGAATCTGGTTGTAGCCTGAGTAGGCATCGAGGAAGGAGAGTTTCTCGCATCCTGCAGTCGAATCGATGATCTGATCGATCCGCGGTAGAGGGAAGTGGTCCTTGGGGCGGTACTTGTTGATTGATGTGAAGTCCACGCACATCCGCAGGATGTCCGTGTCCTTTTTGGGGGCCAGCACTGTGGTGGTCGGCCACTTGCTCTCCTTGATTTCTCTGATGAAGTTGGCATCGAGTAGTCTGTTGACTTCGACTCCAATGGCTTCAGCTCTTGGCTCGGACAGTCGTCGGATCGACTATTTGATGGGCTTCGCGTCCGAAAACACATTGAGTGTGTGCTCGGCGAATTCCCTGGGAACTCTTGGCATGTCCATAGGACACCAGGCGAAAATTTTCCAGCGCTCACGGAGGAATCCGATGAGCGTGCTTTCCTATGCGAGAATGAGGTCGTTGGAGATCAACACCGTCTTGGAGGCGTCCGTCAGATGGACCTGCACCTTTTTCGTGTTGACCATGGAGTCGGACGACATATCAGGTGCGTTTTGCCTGGCGACTGGGGGTGCCTCGTTGTCTGTCACCTCTCTGAGGCTCGTGAGCTCCTCCTACATGCCGAACGACTAGGAGATTCTGTTGAAGTCTCTATCGCAGTGGTCGGATCGGGTGAAGCTTCCCTGGACGGTGATGACGCCCCTGGGTCCTGGCATCTTCAATACCAAGTACGCGTAGTGCGGTACTGCCAGGAATCTTGTGAATGCCACGCGGCCGAGGATGGCGTGGTACTGTGATGGCCAATCCACCACTTCGAACTCTAGCCGCTCGCGTCGAAAGTTTTCGGGCTGGACGAAGATGATGTCGAGCCATATCTTCCCTAGGGGATATACGCCCTTCCCTAGGACTATGTCGTGGAACATCGTGTCTAATTGCTCTAGGCTGCACAGTGGGATCCGCATTGGTGCGAGTGTGCTGGCGAACATCAGGTTGATGCCGCTGCCGCCATCCATGAAGACGCGGCTCATCTCGAACCCCTCGATCTGCTCCTCAAGCACGAGGGCATCATGACCTGGGTGAGGGATCTGACGTGGGTGATCCGAACGATCGAAGATGATGCAGGACTCCAAACCACCAAGGTGCTCAGGGATGGCAGGTGGAGCGGTCACGGCCAGGCTGACTTGTCGGGTGATCTTCTTTTGCACCTTTTTGGTGGGACGCCCTTTCTGGATCATCAGGGCCCCTTTTGGCGGCGGGTATCCTCCC
Source organism: Avena sativa (assembly GCA_916181665.1). Lineage (NCBI taxonomy): Eukaryota > Viridiplantae > Streptophyta > Magnoliopsida > Poales > Poaceae > Avena > Avena sativa. The sequence goes on along the minus strand of OV702297.1, from coordinate 383,353,830 downwards.
ACACCGTTATTTGGTGCTTGTGCGATCGCTGGATTCGACGATCAAACAGGTGGTGGTGGAGGAGCTCCATGGACGATGTCACCTGGTACATGTGCGGGCCCAAATCCAGGGTTCATGATCTGGCGTCGTATTTGGGTCAGGACCTCGCTGAGTTTCTAGAACTCGCGACAGTCCTTGAGCATGTGGCTGGCCTTCTTTTTGTCATCATGTTTGTCGATGTAGAAGTGGATAGTGTAAGGACCAGACATCTTGTCGTATGCCGAAGGCTCATTGTCGCGGCTATGACGTTGCCATGTCTGTGTGGGTCGCCCTCCGTCGTGGTAGTTGCCTCCACGGTATCCGCTGCTGCGGTTGCCGTTGTTCCTTCGGTCGGCGTAGCCAGCCGCAACCATGTCGACTCCGTCGCGATCGTCGTAGACGCGCGATCTTCTTTTGTTGCGGCATTCTCGCTTGCGGCCGTAGTCGTCCTCGTCATTCGAATGCGTCCAGTGGAGGGAATCCTCGCCATCTGCCCCTCGGTTGGTGATGTCCATGAGGTGGTCGAGCGTCTTGGTCTTAACGCGCCCAAGTTCTTCCTTGAAGTCTGGGCACTTGCCACCATCCTTGAAGGCGTCGATTGTCCTTTCTTCGAAGATATGTGCGGCTGAATTCTTGATATGGGACCATCATAGTATGTACGAGCGATGGATTCTCCTATACGTTGGATGCAGGCTCGTAGTTCCTCGAACGAGGCTGGCCTCTTGCTGGTGCCCTTGAAGTTGCAGATGAAGCTGTATGCCAGCTCCTCACAGCTTCGGATGGAGCGAGAGGACAAGCTGCTGAGCCAGAATCTGGCTGCGCCTGTCAGCTGCAGCTAAAGGCATTGTAGGACGGTGTTCCTGTTTCCATCATGCAGCTTGACGGATGAGAGGTGGTCGCTGAGCCAGGCCTTTGAGTCCTGGGTACCGTCGAACTTCAGAGTGTCCGAAGGGAGCTTGAAGTTTTTAGGCATCCGCATTCGCATGACGGATCTGCTAAAGCATCTGGCTCCACATAGCTCTTTGTCATCTTCCTCATCATATTCAGTCGAACATGTGCGCTTGGCACGCGCCTTGTCGATATTGCGCTAGGTGAGGTCGTTTCGAGCGTCGTAGTCGCTACTGCGGTGCCGTGGGCTCTTGCAACATCGGGGCAGATCGTGCTCGTCCTCCTCGGATGAGGGTGTAGGGCTGCAGGTGAATCTGACCGTAGCTTTTTCGTTGGTTCCGCATGAGCTTCGTTGTGGAGCACGGCTCCGACCAGTCTGAGGCCTGCTAGCACAGACTTGTGCATGGTGCTTTTCGGGTCGTCCACCGGAGACGGGTGGGACGTGAGATAGGTGGTGGCTGCCATGATTGCAGCTTGCGGCGTCTTCGGCGTGATGTTGCCGTTGGCGTCCATTGCCGTGAAGGACGTGTTGAGAGTCCTGGTGACCTCATGTTATGCGGTGGGGTCCCTGTGCTCTGTGCGGGAGCGATGCTTGTTGGCATGGTTGTCGTGCGAACTGGAGCCGCCAGCGGCGGAGAGCGCGGCTCGCCGTGCGCTGGACTCCGAGGCTGCCTTTTTACGCTTGTCAAGCTCCTCCATCAGCTTCACCTGCCGGTTATGCCTGTTGATGAGGAGGAGGTGATAGGCCATTAGATGATCCCGTGAAGTATTCACAGGTAGGATGATGTTGCCTGCTATGGCTTGGCGTACTTGGCGCCAGCCTTCCTCGTCGAGGTTGATCTTCTGGTAGGTAGAACGAGTTGACCGTGCGCCGTATTGTTGTTCTGTGGATCGCCAGGTTCCCATCGTATGATAAAATATAATAATTGGAATTATCTAAAGTGGACAGAGATTCCCTTGTATCAATCAGACACATGTAGTGGATTGCTCACGGCTTCTTTGTTTTCCTTGATCACGCTAGTGCGCATGTCCAACAGCGATCAGACGACAGCTGCCGCAGTGGCCACATGATTTGTGCCAGATCGATTTTCCTTGTGTACGTGCCTCATCAGGACATGGCCCGCCAGTAGCCTGATTTCTCGTTACTTCCATGAAGATTTATGCAGCGCTTGACTTTTGGCATATGATAATCTGCTGAGAAAACTTAGATCCCATAGATCCGATCAGCAGATCGAGAGGGCAGAGCTGACTTAGAGCCCTCGAGCCCATGCATAGTCGACGGTGAAGGATCCGACGCAGATCTGTTTCTCCGATATTGACGAATCAAACATTGCAGGCGATGGGACCGTCACGATCGCACAATCAGCGCCCCCTATTCCCATAGATGGCGCCAATTGACGAGGTTTGATCTCGTCAATGCCCATTGTTATGGACTTGGGTTTTGGAGAAGATGGGGATGCTGGAGATCGTGGAACGGTTAGCAAACAAGCAACACGGGGACACAAGGTTTACCCAGGTTCAGGCCCCCGGAGGGAAAACCCTACTCCTGCTTGTCTGCTCTTGATTACGGCGGAACCAAAGGTTACAGGGGTGCACAGATGCAATCTGGCGTGGAGGTGTGTATGCGAAAGTATGAGATGCGGATCTATAGATCTGTTGTGGTCTAGTCTATCGGGGGGTTATGGCGTCTGTAGGTCGTGCCCTCCTCGTTGGACCCTCCTAGCCTTTATATATGGGGAGGCTAGGTCTCAGGTACCGATACGAGTTGGTTACAAGTTGTATTCAAACTCTATTCTTGAGGTTTCCTTGTCTTGTGCGCTTGGGAGTCCGTGTCCATATGGGCTTCGTTCCAGCCGAACCGTCATAGGCGTCTGGACCTTGACAGGTCGTCGAGTAGGCCTTCCATCAGGCTGGACCAGGTATGCTAAGGTCATGTACCCGTTGGGTATAACCATGTCATTCATTGGGCCTGAGCGGCGGATCTCCCCCGTTCTCAACCTGCGGGTTGAGAGGAGGGTTGGGTGTTTGCCACGCACTCGAACCTGGCGGTGGGTCCATCACGTTGTTGATGACGACGACGCATAGGTAGCGCCCGCGGATTGGATCGCTGCTGCCGCAACTTTCTGATCTGAAACCGTTGGTTTCTTCATCTAAGGGAGGGTCGTCCAGATCTGAGTTGCAGCTGTTGCTGTCATCGGACTCGTCTGTCAGCGTCGACGCGTGCAACGCACCGATAGGTGGGACCCACGAAGCGGGCCTGATGGATGGTGGTGGCACCCGCTCTGGGAGGCAGAGAGTGCCGGTCTGCCCCACCTGGAAACAGAAGCCGAACAACATCTCGAGTTTGTCGCCAACGGACTCGAAATCCCTCAGGGTGGCCGGCGAGTGGGCGGTGAAGTCGAAGGTGCCGAAGAGGAGGTGACTCTCCGTTGCCGATAAGTTGTAGATCGCTCCGGATGGGACCGTCACGATCGCACAATCAGCGCCCCTAGTTCCTACAGACGGCGCCAATTGACGAAGTTCGATCTCGTCAATGTCCATTGTTATGGACTTGGGTTTTGGAGAAGATGGGGATGCTGGAGATCGCGGAACGGTTAACAGACAAGCAACGCTAGACACGAGGTTTACCCAGGTTCAGGCTCTCAGAGGGAAAACCCTACTCCTGCTTGTCTGCTCTTGATTACAGCGGAACCGATGGTTACAAGGGTGCACAGATGCAATCTGGCGTGAGGTACGTATGCTATGGTGGAAGAGATCCTTCTCGCCTTACCCTCCTGACATTTATATAGATAGGTAGGTCCCGGACATAGGTCGAGTCAGTTACAGATTAGGGTTGGTACTTTTTAAAATTTTATCTACACTAGTTTTGTTCTCCAAGGATCTGAAGATATCATGGGCTTGGGTCACCCGAAATCTCCACAAGCCGTGTGTCTTGACGTGGGCCTTCCTTGAGCTGGACTAGGTATGCCCAATATTGTGTAGCCGCCTACCCGCGGGGTATAACCATGTCAACGGCAGTGTGTGGGCGTGGGGTGTCGTGACGACAGTGGTGCGTGCGCGTGTGGGCAGCGGCAGTGCATGCGCGTCGTGATGACAGCGGTGCGTGCGGGTGGGCAACGGTGCCTGCGTGTTCCTCTGCTAGCTAGAGCGATGCTCATCGATTTCTCTAGTACTATTGCTCAGTAATTACGCATTACAACCGCATTAGCAGGGTAAATTAGTGGAGCAAAGGCATTTCAGACATAAAAGTTATACATTTCGCTGTAGTTTTTTATATACGTTTTTGTATATGTGAATAATTTGCAATGGTCTTTTGTTAAAAAGGACTATTTTATATATCCAATTTACAATGGTCATTTGTTAACAAAATGTTTATAATTATTTTTAGCATCAGGAATAGACAATTTGAAATGGATATATGTACATCTCTCTGCTCAGGGGTATTTCAGACATTTCAGTGCTAAAACCAATAATAGCAGTCATTAAGGCACTACTGTCAAACACCAAATCTGTACTCTACTATCTGCTTCCAACAGCTGTTTTTTCCAGCTAATTTTTCACAGCTTTTTTCAACAGCTGCAATAAATAGACCCTGAGCCCATCAGGTAGTGCCGTCATGGCGGACTACTCCCTTCGTTTCGGTTTACAAGTCCTACGTGTATATCTAGGTTATCAATTTGACCTATATAATTTTAATATATAATATAAAAATTATATCATTAGAAAATACAAAGTCTAAAGTTTCTGATGATATATTTTTTATAATATATACATCATAATAAGTTACTCAATTTGACGATATAGAACTACGTGCAGGATTTGTAAACCGAAAGGGAGGGAGTACTCAAGACTGACAGTTTTTTTTTGTTTAAAAAGGAAGGGCGACGGGCCTCATTTACTCCCTGGCTTGGACCAAGCATGGGCCAGCGATACGTTGGCAACGGAAAGCGGCCGGGCCCAACGTTTTCTGTTTCTCAAGCTGGGCTTACGGACACCTAACGAGAGAGGCGCCAAGAGATCATTTGGAATTTTCCTTTAATAATAATCAGAATAGGAGAACTTAATTTTTCTCTTTCGGTGGACTTGCAAGCAGATTGGATCACTTCAGCGGGTTGGAGATGGATTCGCACTGCACTGCAGGCTGGATGATTCTGATCGAGCAGTCGGCAGCGCAGACGCAGAGCCTCCCCTGGACCTTGAACGCAAGGTACTCCTTCTACCGACGTGCTACTACTGTAGTACTACTGGAGCAAAAAAAAACCATTTTTTTTCTTTTGTCTGATCTGCTGGAGTAGTGGTGATCAGAAATAAACAACACTCTCCCCAGATGCAGCTGCCATCAGCTCCACCCGTAGCGGATCTATTCCGGACAGTTGTGTCAGCGTCGTCGCTCTTAAAATATTTTCAGGGTATCTCTCCTAATCCTGTCAGGACTAGGATTAGTTAAACGAGGGCCCACTGCCGACGCCTGTGCACCTTACCGATCCAACATCTTTCCCCTGTGGGCAGGCAGGAGATTCGACGGAAATTGACTGTGGCTCCTAGGTGAGATGCATCCACTGCGGAAATAACGTATTTCAAAATTTTAAAAAATTCAGAAAAAAATATCCAGGTGTACATGTCGATATTCTATGTTCGTATATGAAATTTTATGAAGAAAAGACATCTTATGTGGCTTTTATAAAAAAGACAATTTTCTGTGTTGTAAAATAGCTTTTTACAAGACATTTTTTTTGTTTTTTTACACAGACCACAAAAAATATCTTTTCGCCTAGAAAACTTTGTGTGAGAACATAGCATATCCACATGTACCCCTAGGATTTTATTTCAGATTTTTTCAACATTTTGAAATTTATATAAAATATATTTCTATAATAGGTTTATCTAGACCTGGGAGCCAAAATGCCATGTCCGAAGATTCAATGGGTTTTTAACTTTTTTTATATCGGACGCCAACACTTTAGGGTATCTTTGATTTATATATTTTTATAAGAATTTTTATAGGACTATAAACGTCAAAAGAAAAACTTTTGTTGGTTATTTCATTAGTAGGACGGTGTCTCGTAGGATTTGTCTTCTAATAATAACATAACACCCGATTTCAAATTTTGCATACGCTCAATGCAATCAAACAAAACAAAATAATGTAGGACTTAATTGGACATAGCATTGCAACCTTAAATATTAGTAGTCATGCTATTTTAAAATTCTTATTTTGTTCCATGATAGAGCTCTGGTGCTTAAGAAACGAGTCTCGTCGCGAGCAATCTCTTGGTAAAGAAATGCATATGCTCTCTCACCACCGTGGAATTTTATAACTCTTTTGATCCTTTTTCTAAGGAAACGGAATGAAGGATTTGCAATCTAAAATCCTTCCCCTAACATTTGAATGATTATATTGCACCAAAGAAATCATAGGATAATTTTCTTGCTGCAATTTTCCAATATGGTGGCATTCATGGAAAACCCATTTGAGAAATCCAATGCACCTTTAGTACTTCTAGTTCTAACCGAATAAAAAATAAATTTAGAACTGATTTATTTATTTTGCAATATCCAAATGATCTTCGTAAAATTCATACATTTTTTGTTCTTGTAGGATTTAACACGACATTCCCATTATATGTTGTTTTATACATACAAGCTATATATGGGTGTGTGTGAATATGGTAGCACTCTACCCATCATACTCTACCATTGCCATCCTTTTTTTGTAAATTACAGCAATCAAAAGTAATAGGAACCATAAGTATATCCTTAAACCACCTAGCAACGTCTACATACACTAGCGTGACCTCAAGGCATGCTGCCTTCCTCGCCCTCCCCAACCGGAATCAGGCAATTCTTGTCGTAGAAGAGCTTATTGTAGTAGGCAACATGTAGCTGTCATGTGAAAAGGTAGACCTGAAAAGACCGATCTCAAACCACATAAAAGAACATAAAAACCGACTAGACTCCGTTGGCCCTCCGTCGGCGCCAGACACACCACCAGAGTAAGGACATAGCAAGATGTCCTTATTTGACTTTAGAACGTAGCCGTCGTCTCACCGTCCAAAAAGACACTTAAAAACGACCTAAACAAAGAACGAGACCCTCCCGCCGGTGAGGGACAGTGATCCTCCACACCTCTAAGAACAACTCAAGCAGATTCTGTAAAACCGGTCAAATCCTTAATATTTTTGGTGTTTACAATTTTGCTCGAAAAACAAGCTCTAGCATATGTAGGGTTTCGTAGCATGGAAAACAAAAATTTTCTATCGCATACAAACAAACAAGCCAAGATCTATCTACTAGATTGTAGCAACGAGTCAATGGAATAACTCACCCTCGAAGATTCCAAAGCGTTTAACAAGAGCGGATTCTCGTGGGTGATGTAGTCGTACTCTTCCCGATCTCAAGATCGCGTAGACGATCCTTCCGGCGCTGCGTTCCGGCAGCGCTCCCGCAGTCGGTCACACGTCCGGTACTCGACGAAGACCTTCCTCTCCCTTGTTCCAGCAGGCAACAGAGGTTGTAGCACTCTCCTCGCGATTCCGGCAGCACAACGGCGTGATACCGGAAGTAGAGGGGAGATCTCGCAGGGCTTCGCCTTAAGCCGGAGCGAGTATGGTGGAGTATGAGAGAGTCCTCGGTGTTCTAGGGTTTAGACACACCAAGGAGGGGGCAAGCCGGCGGCTAGGGTTTAGCTAGGCGGCGGCTAGGGTTTGCCCTAGGGCCGGCGGCGACTATGGAGGCGGCGGCGGCTTGGGGCTAGGATTAGAGGAGTAGAAGTTGTGTGTCTAGGAGGGGAGCCCTGCCCCTCCTTATATAGGTGGAGGAGGGCGCGCCAGGGGAGGGGAGTCCCTCCCCAACTCGGCCAAGGAGGGCCTGCGGCGGTGGAGGAGGGACTCCTCCCCAACTCGGATTTCCCCTCCCCTCCACTTCCCAAAATTGCCGTTTGACTTTCAAACTAGCCGTTTGACTTTTCAAACTAGGATTTGAATAAATCCTCTATTTTGTTCAGCGATGACACTTAGTACATGATGCAATCATACCAACTTGATATAACACATTCATGTACCCTTCCCTCCCGGAGTGCCGGACATTCCGGAACCTTCTAGAACATTCCCGATGAAAACACCGGAACCATTCCCCAACTCCGAAACGAGACTTTCCTTATATGAATCTTATTCTCCGGACCATTCCGGATCTCCTCGTGATATCCCGGATCCCATCCGAGACTCCGAACAACATTCGGTCTCTTTCTCATCATTCCATAACTACTCAAACAACGTCGAATCCTTAAGTGTGTCTCCCTACGGTTCGTGAATTATGCGGACATGATCGAGACACTTCTCCGATCAATAACCAATAGAGGAATCTGGAAATTCATATGGCTCCCACATATTTCTACGATTACTTTGCGATCGAATGAACCACTTACATACGATACCAATTTCTCTTTGTCTCATGATAGTTTACTTATCCGAGGTTATGATCGTCGATATCTCTGCATACCTAGTTCAACCTCGTTACTGATAAGTACTCTTTTCTCGTTCCCGTGATATGTGATCCCTTGTGATCCAGTCACATGCTTGCAAGCCAATTGGATGACATTTCACCGAGAGGGCCCAGAGTATATCTATCCGTCATATGGATGGACAAATCCCACTCTTGATCCATGTGTCTCAACCAATACTTTCCGAACACTCAATGCCACCTTTATAGCCACCCAATTACGGTGTGGTGTTTGATGACGTCAAAGCATCCATCCGGTAAAGGTGATATGCATGATCTCATGATCGAAAGAATTAGGTTACTATGTATCAGAAAGCATATAGCAATTAAACTATTAAAATGACTTGATCTTTATGCTACGCTTATCTATAGGAGTATGTCCATCATATCATTCTCCTAATGACATGATCTTGTTGTTAATAACATCTCAATGTTCATGATAGGAAAACCACAATCATTTATTAACCAACAAGCTAGTGATGTATAGAGGCTATACTAGAAACTTCATTTAAGTTTACAAATCACACAAGTATTAATGTTTCCTTGTTAATACTATTATAGCATGAATGTAAACATTTATCATAAACACAAAGATATAATAATAACTACATTTATTATTGCCTCTAGGGCATATCTCCAACAGCATATCCAAAAAATTCCTAAATTGGTTGATCACGCATCAACCACGTTGGTCGGGCGATCAACCTGCAGCGAATATATTTTGAACAGTTGTGGCAGCACCGCTCTTGAAAATTTGGAGAGTACATCTCTCCTAATCACTACTCCCTCCGGTCCATTTTATATGTATCTAGTTAAGTATTTAGACTAGATGCATTCGTATCTAGACAATTTAAGAACATTAATATAGATCAAAAGGAGTATGATTAATTCAATGAGAACCCATTGTCGACGTCTTGTAACGCGACATCTAACATCTTCCCCCTGTGGGCCAGACGGGAGATCATATGGGTTTCACGTTTTTAATTGTCCGGTCTTACGCTTTAGGACTCCCTTTTAAACATTTTAATTGAATTTTTAGGCCTAGAATTAAAAAGTTCCATGTTGATAGTTTGATGAGTAGAACTGAAAATTTTCTTATGATATCACTACAGTATATTTGAAAGTTGCATCCACTCAATGCAACCAAGCAAATCATACGATTTTTTTTCTTGTTGCAAGCTTTGGAGGAAACATATATGGTAATATTGAACTCATGGAAAACACCAATGCTCCATGTCTATTTCTTGCCCTAATCAAATGGCTGGTAATCTTGGAACAATGTATTTATTTCATGCAATGTCTAAAAAAGTTTTCCCAAATTTCGTGCACTTTATATAAATCATTTTGGTCTGTTATGTACTTATACTTATGTGTATGTTGTGAAGTTATGATGAAGTCAACTTGAGATAATTGTATTTCCTTGAATATATGAATATGAATAATCTGCATACTGCTGATCTACCCGGTAGCACTAGATCGATAAAGGTGCCCACTAGGCACAATGTAGGCCGAGTTTACACACATAAGTAAGAGTATGAGCAGGATTTTAGTCACACGAGCTATGTAGGTGCGGGTATGGTATTACTCTACGATGCCGTACCGACGGACAAAATATTTGACATCTCGCTATCCGTTTGTTTACTTTTATTTTCATGAATGAAGTTTACAAAAGGAAAAACAAATTAAAAGGGAAGCCCTACGCGTCCTCCGGACAATGGGAGAGCCTCCATCGTCCTGCTCCAGCTGCTGCCACGTGTCCACTAAAAATGACGGTCCAAATCCTGTTTTTCTGCAAAACGGTTCGCTTTTGCTACATATGTATCCGTTTTTTTTGCTTCGGAAGCAAAAAAAAACGGTTTGTTTCAGAAATAGAACGTCTCGCCGGAGACCATGCAGCAAAAAATTGTGCTAATGCAGCAAAACCGACTTCGCCGGAGACATCGTCGGAAACAACTCGTTGATGACCCTCGCCGGAGACCATGCAACAAAAAAAGTTTCCGGCGAAGTCGGTTTTGCTGCATTAGCATTGCATGATCTCCGGCGAGGTCTCCGGCGAGACGTTCTATTTCTAAAACGAACTTTTTTTTTGCTTCGAAAGCAAAAGCGGGGACATATGTAGCAAAACTGAGCCGTTTTGCAGCAAAAATAAAATTTAGGGCGATTTTGGGGACACGTTTCACGCAGGGGGAGAAGGACGATGGGAACCCCAATCGTCCGGGGATCCATATCATTTTCTAAAGGAAATTAAAATCTAGCTGGTCGTTTCTTTTTTTGAGATCCAGCTGGATGGTACAACCACCTGTAAGTCTGACACCGTTTGATTTTGCTACAGTATTATATGAACTGTCCCCGGTTATCGTTTTAGTTTGCTAGGGCCAGGACTGTCCTTGGCAGTATCTCGCTGGCGGATCTTTGCACGTCCCTCGTTTACTCAGATGTGGTTGCGGCACTTGCGCTGCCATTTTCAACAAAAACAAAACAAAACAAAAACCGACAAAAACATAGACGTTACGGCGAGGTCCTGCACACAAAAACCAACCACACTAATGAACACGAGAACCAACCAGACTCGAGGAGATCCGTCGATCGCATGACTCCATCGCCCTCCGTCGGTGCCAGGCGCACCATTGAAGCGAGGATAAGACGAAATTACCTTATCCGACTGCAAGACGTAGCCGTCGCTTCACCATCAGGGAAAAGACACTTAAAGACAAGCTAAACAAAGAACGGCAACCCTTCCATCTGCAAGGGACCTTGGTCCGTCACACCTCCAATGCTGCAAGCTCATCGAAGACGGAGTAGACCAACGGTGACAGAACTCTGGATGGAGTTTTGGTGAATCGCCTCTCTCGTTAGCCTTATGTACCGCTTCATGCAATAGACAAATAATTGGCATTCAAGATTGCTTAATCAATTTACTTGTATTTTCATGAATGAAGTTTACAAAAGGAAAACAAATTAAAATCCAGCTGGATGGTACAACTACCCATAAGTGATAAGTCTGACACCGTTTGATTTTGCTTATGGTAATCTTAATGGACTGTCCTCGGTATCGTTTTAATTTGCTAGGGCGAGGACTGTCCTTGCAGTACTCCATCTCGCTGGCGGATCTTTGCACGTCCTCGTTTACTCAGCTGTGGCTGCGGCACTTGCGCTGCTTTTTTCATCAACAGAAAAAAAAAACCGACGGAAAGATAGACGTTACGGCGAGGTGCTGCTCTGACGAGTCGCCATGATCATTCAGCCAACAGCGCCGGCCCCAGCTCACCGCCTTTGACCCCACACCCTGGCCCACACATCGCAATCGAGCCGGAAAAAAATCCTACGAGACCTGGTCTATATTTCTGAAGGATAGACCCACCTTCATATATAATGTTTAAAAAAATGACTAATTAACAGATGAAAAGAATTTTAGAAAACTGAAAAGACAGACACGTGACAAGTATAGAAGAGGGTCTAGAAATAGACCCGGTCTCATAGGATTTATTTCCAATCGAGCCAGGCCATAGCTCGCAGCCCCTCCCTCCACCTTGCCTGCACCGGGTCCTCACGAACCACGCACCTTATCTCCTGCAGCGGGTCCCACGCAGCCAGTCTCGCGTGAGTCGTGACTGGCTCGGCGCACGTACGTCCGGTGCAGGGGATGGGAGCACGCACGCGGTCGCTCCCCCACGGTGGTGATGGTGTCGTGCGCTGCAGCTCTCGGCCACAGGCCCCTCCTCCCTCTCCCGACCTCACAAACGCAAACCCCGCGAGGCCGCCACCGCCACGCCACGACAAGGCCCCTCCCCGGTCCCTCCCGACCTCGCTCCCTCCGCCTCCCAGCCCCGGGCCCCGCCGCCTAGGGTTTCGAGGGCCCCGCCCGCCGGCGATGCGAGTGCGCCGCCCGCGCAGCTAGCCCGCGTGCCGATCCCATTCGCCCCCGCGCGCCATGTCGCTCCTCCGGAGGCGGAGGCAGCAGCAGCAGCCGCCGCCGCCCTCGCCGGGCGACGACAGCAATGGCTCCGACCACGACGAGAACAAGGGCGACAAGGGGAAGAGCCCGCCGGACGCGGAGCCGCCCTCCACCCCCTCCACCTCCACCTCCACCTCCGCCCCCTCCACCTCCACCTCCACCAAGCGGGCCAAGGCCAAGTGGTCCTGCGTCGACAGCTGCTGCTGGCTCGTGGGCTGCGTCTGCTGCGCCTGGTGGCTGCTGCTCTTCCTCTACAACGCCATGCCGGCCTCCTTCCCGCAGTACGTCACGGAGGCCATCACGGGCCCGCTCCCGGACCCGCCGGGGGTCAAGCTGCAGAAGGAGGGGCTCCACGCCAAGCACCCCGTCGTCTTCGTGCCCGGGATCGTCACGGGGGGGCTCGAGCTCTGGGAGGGCCACCAGTGCGCAGAGGGGCTCTTCCGGAAGCGCCTATGGGGCGGCACCTTCGGCGACGTGTACAAGAGGTCGCTCTCAATCTTATCTGTTGGGTTGGGCTGTGGGTGCTCCATCCCGCCGCGTGTGTGTGTTCGTTCCTCACGTTTCTGCTTTTTTCGGCCGTTAGTGTTGCTTTAGAAATCGACCATGCTTTTGGGTCCTTTAATAGAACCAGTCACATGTTACTACTGCTCTTCTCGATAGTCTGTTCGTTATTGAGCTTTTGAGAATTGCTTTGGCGACTTGGGATTTTAGGAACTACTACTACGTAGTTCGCTTCCATAGGTAGTCAAATCCCCCCAAACTAGAATGCCTTCTTTTCTTGAAAGACCGAAGTGTGCTTTCACTTTCTTGTAGCTTGTAGGTAGTCAATCCCTCTTGATCTCGGACGCCCTTTTGGTAGAACTATTAGACTAGAGATTTTTTCCAGATCTTCTCAAGTCCGAGTTTGGTTGTATGATTCCTCAATGGCAAGGTGCTCGGCCAACATTTGTGATTTGGACGCTCAATGGGAAAATTGGCTCCAGATTTGGCTAACATTTATTACTTTCCTGTATGGTCGTTTTCTTACCGCAGAAGGATTGGAAGTTTCTTGGTGATTTAAGCTCAGTCGATGTTTTGTATGCTAGTTTTTTTTACAGTTTACTAGTTTGGCAACAAAGTTTTTCTTAAACTGAAGTATTTCAGTGCACGGGGGAGTAATGCTGCAGTTTCTTCATACTCTAGTATTTCTCAGTTTTGGCAAAAATTACTACACGTTTGGGTAGTTGTTTTGCAAGGGGCAAGAGAGAGCGCTTTTCTCTGTTTTGCAGAAAAAAGTGGTCGGGACTGAAGTTTCCAAAACTTCAAAAAAACTGTAGTTTTTGCCATACTTCAGTTTTCAAAACCACCGTATTCCTTGGAGCCAAACGCTTTGAAGTATTCAATACTTCATTATTTCTAGAAACTGAAGTATTTTCGGATTACTTCAAAAAAACAGAGCTACCAAACGGGGTTGCCTTGAAAGGCTGGTGTATTGGCTGCTACGAGGGAAGTAGGATTTGAGTGGGCATGATGTGCCTTTTAGAGCTGCTTGGAGTGCAAACCACACAACATTGCCTTATTTCAGTCTTCGGTTTGACTTCCCATTTTTCATTTCTCTGGCAATGTCTTCCACAGGCGATGAGGCGTGGCATAGGAAGATTCTTGTACAAGAGAACTGAGTTATGTCTAGATTATGCACTTTCCAGGTCATTAAAAGCAATTGCAATTTGTATTAAAAGATTCTTGTACAAGAGAACTGAGTTATGTCTAGATTATGCACTTTCAAGGTCATTAAAAGCAATTGCAATTTGTATTCAAAGATTCTTTTGGTGTGGTCACAAGATGTCATGTAATTTTTACAGGGGATTGTTGGTTTCCTCTCACTTATTTACTACTGGTTTTCTGGAAAGATCCATGTTGCCTATTTTCTGGTTAGCATAACAAAGTATTCCTGGTTAGCATACCTACTGTTCCTTCTAAGCTTTCTGTTTGTTGGAGCTATCAATATAAAAGAAAAATAGATCACTAACCTTGCACTGAAACAATTTTATTTATTTACTCGTGTTTTGTAAGAGTGATAATCTTGCTTGCTTGTTTACGAAACTCTGGATTCGAAATTGAAAAAAAATCTAAGAAGCCTAATTTAAATCATGGAAAAACTTTTGAGCTGAAAGTGAGGAATGTAGACTTTTAGTATTTCATCTCTTACTACAATTTCATCTCCTGTATACCATTGGGAAATTATCTATCTTGTTCAGTGGCTTGTGGACTGCCGTGCTATATATGAGTATATGGCATTACATGTTTGACATTTTTGGCAATTCCTTGTGGTATTAGTTATGCGATATGATTGTGTATGTACTTTGTAGTAAATACCTGCATTAAACTGTGACAATTTGGATAATTTAATATCCCTATGCCTGTTACTCAGGAGTGAAGTTGATAGTTCACAAATAGAAGTGGTGTCCTATATCCTATGACATAGCTTCAGTCTTGTAGCATCCACACAAAGATAGATGCTACTGCTTTTTAAAAAGGGACTCCTTAACATGGATTATCTTCAGAGTCAGTTTTACTTTTTCATGACAGGGTGTTCATTTTGATGTTTATTATTTTGATGTTTTAGCTATATGTAAGAGGGTGAGATACTACTACAGGATCAAAGAAAATTGCGTGTCATGGTGCTGAGTGTTGTTACTTCATTTGGTATTGTATTAGAGTCACCACTGCTTAGAATATATACACTATAAAGGGTGAAGGTTGTTACTTATTTTTAGCTTATATTTTTCTACCAATTCATTCTACTGGAAAGCTTTTCCTAGAATTGGTGCTCTTTCTCTTTTGCCTGCAGTTATAAAAGCTTTGTTACTTAGTCTAAAAGTTGGTATATCTTCCTATTCTCCTTCCTTTGCTAGAGCATTGTCTTTGGTATAGTTGTGCACTATTAGGCCTGCATACTGTTGTTATCTCTTCTGATGAATCCTCTTGGAATATTTTCAGGCCTTTATGCTGGGTTGAACATATGTCATTGGACAATGAAACTGGATTAGATAAACCAGGAATAAGAGTTAGACCGGTCACAGGCCTTGTCGCAGCAGACTATTTTGTCCCTGGATATTTTGTTTGGGCAGTCTTGATTGCCAATTTAGCTCGTATTGGTTATGAAGAAAAGAACATGTACATGGCTGCGTATGATTGGAGGTTATCTTTCCAGAACACCGAGGTAACTTTTTGATGCACTTATACAATGTGAAGAATGACAGTGTCCCGGGTCATTGGCTGTATTTTCCTCATTGTGTAAATGCTACTAATTTAGAATGGCCTGTCATGTTTCTAATGTAAATCACTATCTGCAGGTCCGTGATCAAACGTTGAGCAGAATAAAGAGTAACATTGAACTCTTGGTAGCGACTAATGGTGGGAATAGGGTGGTGGTGATCCCACACTCCATGGGAGTTCTCTATTTTCTTCATTTTATGAAGTGGGTAGAAGCACCTTCTCCCATGGGTGGTGGTGGCGGTCCCAATTGGTGTGCGGAACACATCAAAGCTGTAACAAATATTGGTGGACCTTTCTTAGGAGTTCCGAAGGCTGTCGCTGGGCTTTTCTCGTCTGAAGCCAAAGATGTTGCTGTTGCCAGGTAATTAAACTTAGAAGTTTGGTAGCTGTTGTTTAATGGGCGTACTGAAATCATACTATTTTATAATGCAGTTGTTTATAGGGTTATAAGTCAAGGTCACATATGACATCCGATAGCTATCATTTGAATAATGGCAGTTCTTTGTAAGATTTACTGCAGATCACTCTCAGTTATGCTTATTCATTGTCCACACATAACCCGTAGTGGTCAGCTGTGCACACAGTCATCTAACTGTTCTTATACTCATGTCTTAATCATGCATAGACAATTTTGTATCTGTGGGAATAAATGATCATAACATCATTCTTAAAGTTGTGGCCACATGGTTACGCCTTTAGAATGGTATATGCCCATAGTGTTTAACCTGTGCTGTGATAAAGATATTGGGGCTGGGAACTACTTTTCTAGTTAGAAGTATGAACTGGCACTGCATAAATCAAGTACTATCTGATATGATAACAGTGGTTTTTGAGGTAAAATTGCAGGAAAACTTACAATTTTTGGTTATTTATCAATGGCACAATTATTCTTTTTACTACATTATGAAAGGATAACAGTGAGCCCTCAGATTTTTTTTCACAATGGAGAAATACCTGCTATTGGTTGTTTCAATGCTTGGTCAAAGTTAAATTTTGGGAAACGTGCACGCCTTCTTTTGAGAAACGGAGGGAGTAGTTGATAACTTAGAACTCAAGGTTGCGCCCATGTAGAATTATTGTAAGTAAATCTGTGTTGTTTGTATCCTTACCTCTAGAACGGAGATTAAAGTAATGATGGACACATATCAGGTTTTGTATTTACAGAAATCCTTGACATTTTCTATATGCAACCATAATATAAACAACATCCAAAGTGTAGATTGTATGCATGTTGTTCATTGCTATGCCAGTGGCCATGATCCCAATTATGAATCTGCTACCTTCGGGCTGTTTGTTAGTGATACAACACTATTATGTATACAAGTTCCAAGCTTATGTAACCTCACTGGGTTATCCTACTTCCATGGATGCACCATGTAAGGTATTACCATGGCCATTGTTCAGGGTCAGTAGTGTAAACGAACTGTTTTGAGTATGTACTTGTCCGATTTCACTTGAAACATAAAATGTGCTGCTCTGGGTGGTATGGTAGTGGCACACTTTTCTTTATCTGTCTGACAGAAAACTACCCCTCTTTTATTATTATGTCTGACAGAGCTATTGCACCAGAAGTGTTGGACTCTGATTTTCTTGGACTTCAGACCTTGAGACACTTGATGCGTATGACCCGTACATGGGATTCAACAATGTCAATGATCCCTAAAGGTGGCGAAACTATTTGGGGAGGTTTGGATTGGTCTCCAGAAGATGGCGTTGAGTGTAAATCTAAGAAGCAAAAAACCAATGATTCTGAGGTTTCTAAGGATGTTAATGGTGAACCTGTTGAAGTTAATCCAGAGCCTGTGAACTATGGAAGAATGGTATCTTTCGGAAAAGATGTAGCAGAAGTTCCAGCTGCAGATATTGAGCAGATAGAATTCCGTGTAAGTATTCTGAAGCATAATAGCATACTAGGTTCACTCTACTTATGACCATCATGTATGCAAATCAATATTTTCCTTGGTCTTGCATTATCCTTCCTGTTTCAGTGATCCTTTTTTTGCGGGTCTGTTTCAGTAATCCTTGATGTTGTGTGTATTCAGTTTGTTAGTTGCACTGTTGTTTTGACATCCATTCAGCAATCACTCCAATGAAACTCTTTTATCTCACGATTACCAGTAATGTTGGCTCAGACTGTAGCTGGTTCATATTTTCAGTGACACTCTTCTTTAATGATTATCGTTTAGTATTGCATTATGGTTACATCGTTGACTTAACCTGTGCTGGTTCAGGTATTTGTCGTGTGTTAAGCCTAATGCACTACTATTTTGGTCTATACTTGTCTTGGTCGCTCGTTTGCCTTGATACCGTTTGAGAAATATTGATTTCAAAGAGGATTGATCTCCTTGCCTTCCTGTGTAATGCCGAACCACAATTGGTGGGGTGCTCCATTCCATGCCACTGTTAGAAGTTTTGTGGTTCAAACTTGCTGACTCATTTTATTTATTTACTTGCATAGTTTTATGCATGTTGCTACAGTTCACCAGTAAATGTATAGTACTCTTAAAAGATATCTTACTTCATTTACTTTTTATGAAAGATATAGTACTCTTAAAATAGTTAGTTCTATATTAATATTAATGTATGTAGAATGAGTTATTTTCTTCAAGATGTATGGTTTGGGCATGTAGTTTTCTGGAAATTGGACGTGAGCAGCTTGTGGTATGATCTTGATGTCAAAGGAAACCTCATTATCCTCGTTTCAGGATGCTGTCAAAGGCAGTAACCTTGCCCATTCAAATACATCATGCCGAGATGTGTGGACAGAGTATCACGAATTAGGGTGGGGTGGAATAAAGGCAGTTGCAGATTACAAAGTTTACACGGCCAGCTCTATCATAGATCTTTTTCACTTTGTTGCTCCAAGGATGATGCAGCGTGGTAGTGTTCATTTCTCATATGGAATTGCTGATGACTTGGATGATCCAAAATACAATCACTACAAGTATTGGTCAAACCCATTGGAGACAAAGTAAGAACCATTTGCCATCATTCTCATTTTAATTAGTTCCTACATTAGGCAAATCCAAGAAACATGCTTTTCCTGACAAAAAAAGAAGGATCTGCCGCACATCAATCATGCATACAAAGAATACCTGCATACCCTGTGTATTTTTTGGGTTTATGCATGCTGTCTTACAACATTTTCATTTGCAGACTACCAAATGCGCCTGAAATGGAAATATTTTCAATGTACGGAGTAGGCATTCCTACCGAAAGAGCATATGTCTACAAGTTATCCCCACAGGCAGAGTGCTATATACCCTTTCAGATAGACGCCTCAGCTGAGGGTGGGGATGAGAATAGCTGCTTGAAAGGTGGTGTTTACTTGTCTAACGGTGATGAGACTGTTCCAGTTCTTAGTGCGGGCTATATGTGTGCCAAAGGATGGCGTGGAAAAACTCGCTTCAACCCGTCTGGCAGCAAGACTTACGTGAGAGAGTATAGTCATTCTCCTCCCTCAACCCTCCTCGAAGGCAGGGGCACACAGAGTGGTGCGCACGTTGATATCATGGGAAACTTTGCTTTAATGGAGGATATTATCAGGATTGCTGCTGGGGCAACCGGTGAGGAACTCGATGGTGATCAGGTGTATTCTGATATTTTCAAGTGGTCGGAGAAAATCAAGCTGAAATTATAACATCTACATGAAATTAGTAGGAAATCATGTCTCCTATGAGGACAGGTTTTATTCTCTGATTGATTTCTATAAATTTTGATTCGATGATGTAATGATTTTCCTCTCGCCTTATTGTGACATTGTGAACTGGCGCTGTATATTAAAAGTGTATAGATGCAAGTCGTGATACTTTTGTAGGTTCCTTTGTGATGATGGGAAGAAATGTTGTGCAGTCATTTGCATTTTGATCAGGCATAACATTCATTTGTTTATTACAAGACAGATTTTTCTCTGGTTGAAAGTTTCTCGATTTTGATTTGATTAAACTTGAGGGTGTGCACAATCAAATTTTCTTTTGCCAAATGAACAATATAAGTAGCCACTGATTCACAACATTGCACACAACATTCTAGTTCAATACATATGTTTTAAATGTGTGATTCCAATACAAATACTCCAAAATATCAACAAAGTCTTACATGATGAACCTAGCCTGATAAACCTCTATTTGGACCTAATTAAACCTGAAAGATAGGTTTATATAATATAATTATCTGTCCATAAACATTTTCAAGTTCAACGACTAAACTGTTCCAATGGGCAAGTTGTTGATCTTCAGTGCAGTTACCTCAAAGAGGTGCATTCAATTAAAGAAAATACATATCACGAGAGGGAGGAGGGAGGTACTCCATTGTAGTGGATAATTGTAGTGGATAGTAGCTGGTAGTCTTGCTTGTTTTATTTATCATCTCAAAACATGTATATTAGCCACTCGTACATTTGTTCTCCATTGAAGTAAATAATATATATTTATATACTCCCTCCGTTCAAAATTGACTTATGTTTATTTAGATTCGTATATATCCAGACATATTTTAGTGTAATAGATACATGCGAATCTAGACAAGTGTAAGTCACTTATTTTAAGACGGAGTGTTTTTCTTTCACTTGGTGTCCTGGGAAGGTCACCACTTTTTTGCAACCTCTTAGATAAAACTATGGAATATTATGCTACTTGCACATTCCCGCTGCCTCCCGTTCTCAGACATTCGCACTTCTATGTTTATAAAGGCTTTATCTTTTTGATATAGTATGTAACTGTTAGAATACAAAAAATATATATTTGGGAACACGAATTGAAGGGGAATGGCAGTATAGACTATAGAACATACCCGAGCTATGTGTGAGAAGAGAACACGAGAGGGTATATATAGAGAGAGATGAAGATGAAAGATGACGTTCTATATACGAGTTAAAAGAGTGGTTGGTGCTAGTCTAGTGAAATAAAGTTGAAGTTGAGATAATGTCAGGGAATGGATAAAGGACACCATGTATGTATTCACGTGTCTTTCTTGCTCATTGTACCATAATCATAAATTATGCATCACATTACTCTACGGAAATCTTCTCTTTTTCTAAAAACATAGTGATATTGCACATCTTTGTATTAAAGTCGAAGGAAAACAGTAAGTACCAAGTTCGCCCAGAAGCACTTGATGGCTTTCAACACAACCACTGAGCCAAAATACCCAAAAGCTGATTGGAGTTCGTCCTATGTGGAGGACTTTTTTTTTTGAAAAATTCAAATGTACAGATTTAGAAAGTTAAAAAAATACAAGGATATAGATAATGATTTTAATATGCACATACAAAAATTCATGTAAAAAAACTTTGTATTTCCGCCTCAGCAAAAAAAAAGAAAATTTCAGATATAGACGTGTACCAATTTTGAATGGGCCTCCATTTTCTCAAACAATTTCATTTTTTTCTTTTTTTACACCCAAAATACAGGGTATTTTCTGTTCAAATTTGTAGACTTATATTTCATATTGTTGGCTATACATAGGTATTTTTTTCAAAAATATTTGGTCATTTTTGAGAAATCCAAAAGCAGGCACCATGGAGCCCGTCCTCTATATGCATTTTCCAACTATATAAGGTCCTCCTTTTTCTTTTAGACAACTTTACCGTAGGGAAAGCCCCTGCGGTATAAATTTTCTATTAATCAAACACCAAACCCAAGTACAAAACAATAGCACAAAGAGAGAGTTATATGGGGGGGGGGAGTGGAAAGAAGACACCATCAAGATTAAGTAAATGAGCTAATTACCCAATCTAACAAGGACTGAACTATAGACGGTTTTACTATATACTGATGCAGCAACAAATCACTTTGGAACATGACTTTCCAACATCTAAAAGACGGTGGCTGATTTTTGAAAATAAAGTCATTTCGCTCTTTCCATATATTCCATAACATGCATGCAAAAATTCCCATAAAGCGAGGACCATAGAATGACTGTCGAGCTAGGCCAAGGCATTCAGAGATTGGCAGCAAACAATCCCACATAATATGAATATGAGCCCAACAAGCAACAATGAAAGAGCACTCAGAAACAACTGGTCCCTTGTAAACGATTGTGATGAGCAAAGAACACAAAAGTACCCTACCTCCACGTGTGTGTTTACGCTGTATCAAATCTTTGGTGTTAAGATAGTCTTCGAGGTTTCCGCAAAAAAAAAGATAGTCTTTGAGGAGAAGCCAGACAAAAACTCTCAATCTAGGAAGGCACTTGGATTTCGAAATTGCTTGAAAGGCTGGAACTTTGGAAATTCGTTCAAAGATAAATTATAATATTTAGCTGACGAATAGTTTGAATTTCAAACAAAAACTCTAGTATCACTGGTAGAAGGACTGACAGTCAGACAATCCATGATCTGATTAATTTGTTCAAGCTCTCCAAACGCTTGGGCTGAGAGTGGAAACATGAACATAGAACTGATCTCCAAAGAGTTATAGAAATCTGCCACTATAATGGCTTGATTGAGTGATATCAGGTCATTCTTAACTGTTTCATCTATCAATGCTTTATATTAATTTGTCGTGGATATAGGAAGATCATGAACATCTTTTTGAAAATCCGAATGCCCTCCAAAATTAGTCAATGTCAATGTCTAATGATGTAATGCGAGTTTTCAGAATATCCACTCTCGCATGTTCTAAGTTATCTTTTTTAGAAAAGGGGAATTTGAACTTTAATTGTCATAATGGGTACGCCATTATACCCAATATTGATTTTTTAAAGAATTTTTGAGAATCCTTCTGGGTTGTTTTCCACATGTTTCAGTGCAACAACTTTAAAATAACATATATTTGTTTCATAGGATACTAAGGTAGTAATGAACCATGATCCATTCATGCATATTTCCTGAGAAGAGGCATATACACCAACTCTGGTTGTTAGCCTTGTCTTAGCAGCGGTCCATACACACCATAGCACGTCTACTCAACATCACGTGCCTATTATGTGCCAGTTCAAGGGGACTACAGGTTAACATATGGTTTTGCTTGTTTTCAAAGCTTGGAATCTAGTAAAATGGAAATATTTTGACCGTCTTATACCCCCCGAACAGGGTCTACAAAATTGATTGTCTTAAGCGTCAAAGTTCCAAATTGTGGCTTATCCCAAGTTTCCCAGAGAGAACTGGAGTTGGTGGCGCACATTTTTTCCATTATCAGTAATCTAATAGGAGGTGGGGCATGGTCAAGAATTGGATTGGTCCCATATATAAACCTTTGTACTAATATCAGTACTGAGGCAATCACACTTAAGGATTGGTGGTCCACAATCTCTACGAGGAGGAGAGCACATTCCAAGGATATACCTTCCATTTTTTGATTTCGCTTGAGAATTTGGAACGAGGGTAATGCGTAAGTGTTCCAAAATTACTCTACCGTACCTTCTCTTGTTGACATAAATATTAATGGGGAAGGGGCAGGTTAGGAAAAGGCTGGAGGGAAACACATGGGTCTCTCATGCCATGTGCCGGGTTTCTTAATTTTTGTTTTGTTTTGTAGTACTCTTAAGCTTTTGAACCATTTGGATAGCAGGTGGAAGAGTGATGAAAACAACTTTAAAAATGAAAGAGTTGTGACTAGTTCCAATATATAGTTGCCGCCTTCAATTATATGGGAGTAAATATTGCTAGCATCATTGTTCAAAATATATCACTTACAAATAGATTATTGAGGCAAAACTAAGGGATATTTAAATCATAGTATTTCGAAAGAAACATGGTTACATTATGGTCTTCACTTGACCTACCGGTAAATGTGTGGTGTGGAGCTGACCCAATCATCCACTAAGTAACTTTGTATCTATTTCAAATGAGTTATAATGGCTAGGAAGATCCAAGTCCTAGACTTGGCATGGGTGTTTGCATTATCTATATTTATTCTAGAATTTAACCGGCGATGTTCTTTTAGTGGTAAGTCACGTGCTCGTTAACATCGAGACACTCGCGGTGACTTGTGTGTGTGTGCGTTCATAGGGATGAGTGTACATGTGTATTTGTGAGCATTTTCAATGCACTATGTTTCTAAAAAAGAAAGAGTTACAATGGCTAGGAAGACCATGCATATCCCATAGATAGTTTTCCCTCTAGGAGGAATGGTAGGTCGACTTTCCATCTTCTTCCCATGTAAATATAGATATAATTTGGGACGATGATTCTTGGTCTTTCTTCACTTCGAGTTGTAATTTATAGACTAATAAATGGAGATGCAATGACACCACAAAATTCTCACCACTAGAACATTCCCCATGCTTCCTATTCTCACATCCAGAATTCTCTGGTTGAATTTACTGTTGTCATATGTAACCGTGAGACTCCATTTGAACATATATATGTAAATATTATTTGCATGGATACACATTGTAGACTAGACGAATGAGAGAGGTGAGAACAGAGCTCAAGATATTAGATTACCATGGAAGGTAAGAGCTTATAGAACAAAAATGGTTGGTGCTGAGTCAATTGAACAATTGTAAAGTAGTTGAGTTAATACAATGTACCTTTGGTCCAATTATGATAACATGTACACACATGTGTACCTTTGATACTTGTTCCATGCTTGATTGCACGAATGAAGACCCAAATTATGCATCTTCTCTCCTTCTACTAAATAACATTTTAGTTTTTCTTTATCTCAAAAAAAACATTTTAGTTTTCCATAAAATATTGTGATGATATCATGCATATTTTTTTGTAATGCTTGAGAAAAAAATAACTACAATCCAATTGAATAGTACAAAAATATCACTAGGACTCCTTCAAAACAATCATATTCTACCGTGTGTGCATGCGTTTACTGTTTTTAGACAAACGTGCATAGGGTGACCGTGCGCGTGTTGTGAGACGCCTGCATTTCTACCGTATTTTGCAAAAAGAAAAATCCAAGGCTAAGGAAAAACCTGGAAACGAATATGCGGATAATAACTCATCATGAATGTAAGCTAGAAGTTTAGGCAAAAATAGTTACACAAAAATACAATTTACGGGAAAAATAAGAGATGTTATATTCCTATGTGTACATCCACAATTTTCTTATCTCAACATATATACAACGGCTGTTTCACTGAAATTTTACAAAAGTATAGGGAGCATATTCAAGTGTAGTAGTTTTTACGATTTTGAAAACTTTAAAGTACCAATCTCAGTTTTCTCAAAAACTGGACACCAGGCGTGCCCTGGCCGCCGCTGCCACGAATCCCTGTCCCGCCGGCCATTCGTGACTGACACGTTGTCGCGACCTACGGAATGTGCCCCCCGAAAGCGGCGCGCGTAACCACCACCGTCTTGCCCCTGTGGTAAAAAGGATTTTGTATTTCGTCAGGTGCGCCTGGTGTCCAACATTTCAGAAAATTAATCAAGTCAGCGAACATGAACTCGGTACTTGAGGTGAAAGATTCAGCACCTAATGTTTCTCTTATCTGGTGATACTAAGGCCTTTACAATGGGTGGCTCTTAGCGGTGTATCCTAGGCATTGTGCCTATGTGGCACTATAGTTAATGAGGAAAGAGTGGGGTTGTATCTTAGCTAAGAAACACCTCTTACACGAAACCATAGGCAAAAAACCATGGTTAAGCCAATCAAATGCATGCATGTCATCTAAATCATTAAATGTAGAGACACCAGTTAAGAAACAATGCATTGAAGAAGTTGTATCTTAACCATTTATTTTTCCTAGGATGACGTGCTAAGATATACCCCATTGTGAAAGGCCTAATGCATACCGCCGCATACTTGCAGCCAACTGGAACCATCTTCCCACTATTTGGACTCCATTCAATAGCTTTAACTCCCCTTTGATGTTTACTCGCCTGAGCATTACGTCTTCGGGGACCTGAAGTAGTCATCAACACCACACCATATCTTGTTAAGCACCCATGGTATCTCATGTTCCGCACCCTGATGGGAAAGGTTAACTAATCATTTCAGCACAATGGATAAGAAAACGATCCATCTTCTTTTAGAATTCCGGGCATCATACAATTGAGTACCTAGGAAAGATTAATTAAGCACTGGAATTAGTGACGAGCTCCACCACGATTCAGCACCGACATCCACGGTTAAGCAAACAATTGAGTACCTGTATAAGAATAATTAAGCACCGAAATTTGTGGATCTAGTACGCACCCAGATAGTAGAAAAGATTCAGCACATCAGAGGGATAGTGGAATGTAACCAACTCTGTATACAATAGAACAGAGGGCTAGTTCTAAATTGCAGAACTTGTAGTGAGGTGACAAAGGGCATTCCTTAAGACATGGAATAGAGGGCTAGTTCTAAATGTTTCAGCACCTCAGATAAACTTGTTAAGAACCCATATGATTCAACACCAAATTGACATCCATTCAAACATTTGGCATGCACGGAAAACTGAAATGAATGGTGGCGTGGTAACAACTCAAAATGTACGACAAACCTACTAAGTTTCCATGGTCGTAGGCCACCGTGCTCCAGCACCCAACATCGACGATTAAGCACCTCGTACTATCAGATTACTAAGCACCCAACTTTAACTTACTAAGTTTCTATATATTCCATTCAGTACTTATATACACTCGTAAAACACATCCAACGCCCTGGTTCAATTAGAATTATACTTCAGAACCACCCATATCAGAAAAGACAAGAACATTAGGGTTCTTCTGAAGCAATTTCATTAGAATTATATACTTAACTATATAGTTCTTTAGTTTGTTTCAGCTGATTCACTGAATCAACTAACGGGGGAATAGAAATCTCTTTCAGTTTCTCAGAAAAAATACACTATCATAGTTTCTTAGAAAAAATACACTTATCTTGGTAAGCACCGACATAAATCCGCAAGTACATTGGTATCTCGGTCTAGAAGAAAATCTTCATTTCAACATGCAGACCCGTTAATGTCCAATACCAGTATGATATTTCAGCTCATACCATGGATGGCATTATAACACGAGGGTCAAAATTCAGACCAAGAAAATAAGAAATCCACACCAAGGAAGTTAGTAAATGACACTATTCAAGTACTCACTGATTTTACTGTCATTATATATTGAGCCTGATGTGCAACCAAATTAACCATGGTTACTGAAGATACTCACATAATGAGTACAGCCGATGTTTAGTTAAAAGCATGAGACGGCTCGCATACTGAGATCACCATGCAGGCACAATCAGAACAATAACATGCTCCTTCTCAGATTTTTACAAACAGTTGATGGGCAAGAAAAAATGCAGACACATCTAGATGGAGAAACAATGAAATCTTTTAATATTTTTTACTAGAACAAAAGAATAACAATTTCAACCAAAACAGTCTGAGGCTTATTTTCTTTTCCCATCAGACCTGAATAAAACAGAGGAGAAGACATAAATGCCTCACTAAATCATGGCCGGATGAACCTCGGAGCAGACGACGGAGATTGTGTCCAACTCCGACACCATCGCCTCCAGGTGGACGTCAATATCGCGACACGCACTGCAGCAGGGTCTTGTGACCGTATCGATGGGTGCCGATTTCTGGCCTGCCGAGATCAACGGGGAGCATCTGCCCATCATCCTCGCTTGGGTGGACGAGCGATGACCGTGGTCGCGCCGTCGAGGAAGCGGAAAGAGGGACGGGAGGAAGCTCAGGTAGCTCCTAGTCCGGTATGGCGACTTGGATCTAGGGGGCGAGGTAGCCCGGTGGGTTTTCTTCTGGCGCAGGAAGCCGTGGCGGCGAGGCTGGATGGCAGCGGTGGCGCGCAGCGAGGAAGGGATGGGTGGGGAGAGGCGAGGGTGGAGAGAGATGGTGTTGAGGGTGACACAGTGAGCGGCGGCAGACTTTGAACGGGGTGCTTCGATTGATCTGTCTGGGATGGCAAGAAGAGAGCATGGGGATTCCGATGTTGGTTCGACAGGTAGAGAGATGGGAGGGGCCTGGCCGATGCACATGGCCTGCAAGGACCATGTCTCTTGGCGCTAGTACTGGCGTGACAGAAAACGTGAGTTAACAGGAACAGAGAAAGGTAGGTCTCAAAATTCCATATTGAGATATACCGAAACATGATAGAAAGCGGATAAAAGAGAAGAGTTTCTCTCTCTAAACACGGATCTCAATGCAACGGACGGCGCGAGATGCTTCCTCTAGCGAGATTTGCTACACACAGGCATAGATGTGCATAGGCTTAGTTCCGTTGGATATAGAGATCACATGCAATGCTCCTTTAGATGTTAGTGGCTGACTCTTGAAAAGGGATAACGGTGTGTAACAGTGTGTGTATCATTTCGTTTTTTGAGTTAGGGTTACACATGTACCTCATGTTGACCGCATGCAAAATCGAAACAAAACAAGCGTTGTTTGAGTTAGGGTTACACATACACCTCATGTTGACCGCATGCAAAATTTTGAAACAAAATGTTTGAGTTAGGGTTACGCATGCACCTCACGTTGGGCATAAAAAACAATAGTTGTTTGAGTTAGGGTTACGCATGCACCTCACGTTGGGCATAAAAAACAATAGTTGTTTGAGTTAGGGTTACGCATGCACCTCACGTTGGGCATAAAAACAATAGTTGTTTGACTTAGGGTTTCGGGGGACACTAGATGCGAAAGACAAATAACCGTTGTTTTGATTTGGGTGGCTGCACTTTATGTAGTATGGCCACAAGATTTTGTGCACGGTGTAACGCCGATTTGTTATGTCTAAACATTCTAACAAAGTAGCTGAAATTTGTAGC
This sequence comes from Avena sativa, assembly GCA_916181665.1. Classification (NCBI taxonomy): domain Eukaryota; kingdom Viridiplantae; phylum Streptophyta; class Magnoliopsida; order Poales; family Poaceae; genus Avena; species Avena sativa. Next base: position 383,325,543 of record OV702297.1, on the reverse strand, counting down.
GTGAATATTAGAAAGGGGATTGTTCTTTAAACAAAAAAATTGAGATTTGTCTGTTTTTTGGTTTGCTCATTCGGAATAGGTGTAGTGAAATAAATATGCGGTCTTTTTTTGGTATAATTTCTTGTTTTATTGATCTGTTGAGACAATAAAAAATCCCGAACAACGGCGACAAATTATGATGGAAACGAGGTTTTTGCATGTCTTTGTCTATGGTACATTGCGTTTTGCGTTACAAAAGGAATAAGGCTTAGTTCGGTTAGAGTTTTGTGCATGTAGTATATTAGGGTTTGCACGCAGTCAAAGAAATCTAATCTGAGAAGCTTAGTTTGACTATAGTTTTGTGCATGCCATGGTACGTAGGATATTAGGGTTTGCATTGAAAATAGCAAGCTAGTCAATTTGGGTTTCACTTCTCCGTCAGCTAACGACGTTAATAGCCTCAGATGGGAACCCACCGTTTTGGGTATGAAAATGTGTGCTCCCTATATCAAAAGGGGAGAGAATCAACGGTAGATAGGCTATGCACAGCTATGCCTGTGTGTAGCTGTCTATTTTGCATATATATATATATATATATATATATATATATATATATATATATATATATATATATATATATGTGTGTGTGTGTGTGCATAGAAGAATTACCATGGAAGATAAGAGCTTATAGAACAAAAATGGTTGGTGCTAAGTCAATTGAACAATTGTGAAGTAGTTGAGTTAATACAAGGTACCTTTGGTCCAATTATGATAACATGTACATACATGTGTACCTTTGATACTTGTTCCATGCTTGATTGCACGAATGAAGACCCAAATTATCCATCTTCTCTCCTTCTACTAAATAACATTTTAGTTTTCCAAAAATATTCTGATGAAATCATGCATATTTTGTAATGCTTGAGACAAAAATAACTATAATCCAATTGAATAGTACAAAAATATCACTAGCACTCCTTCAAAACAATCATATTCTACCGTGTGTACATGCGTTTATTGTTTTTAGAGAAAGGTGCATGCATTCATAGGGTGACCGTGCGCATGTGTTATGAGACGCCTGCATTTCTACCGTGTTTTGCAAAAAGAAAAATCCAAGGCTAAGGAAAACCCTGGAAACGAATATGCGGATAATTACTCATCATGAATGTAAGCTACAAGTTTAGGGAAAAAATAGTTACACAAAAATACAATTTACAGGAAAAATAAGAGATGTTATATTCCTATGTGTACATCCACAATTTTTTTATCTCAAAACATATACAACGGCTGTTTCACTGAAATTTTACAAAAGTATAGGGAGCATATTCAAGTGTAGTAGTTTTTACGATTTTGAAAACTTTAAAGTACCAATCTCAGTTTTCTCAAAAACTGGACACCAGGCGTGCCCCGGCCGCCGCTGCCACGAATCCCTGTCCCGCCGGCCATTCCTGGCTGACACGTTGTCGCGACCTACGGAATGTGCCCCCCGAAAGCGGCGCGCGTAACCACCACCGTCTTGCCCCTATGGTAAAAAGGATTTTGTATTTCGTCAGGTGCGCCTGGTGTCCAACATTTCAGAAAATTAATCAAGTCAGCGAACATGAACTCGGTACTTGAGGTGAAAGATTCAGCACCTAATGTTTCTCTTATCTGGTGATACTAAGGCCTTTCATAATGGGTGGCTCTTAGCGGTGTATCCTAGGCATTGTGCCTATGTGACACTATAGTTAATGAGGAAAGAGTGGGGTTGTATCTTAGCTAAGAAACACCTCTTACACGAAACCATAGGCAAAAAACCATGGTTAAGCCAATCAAATGCATGCATGTCATCTAAATCATTAAATGTAGAGACACCAGTTAAGAAACAATGCATTGAAGAAGTTGTATCTTAACCATTTATTTTTCCTAGGATGACGTGCTAAGATATATCCCATTGTGAAAGGCCTAATGCATACCGCCGCATACTTGCAGCCAACTGGAACCATCTTCCCACTATTTGGACTCCATTCAATAGCTTTAACTCCCCTTTGATGTTTACTCGCCTGAGCATTACGTCTTCGGGGACCTGAAGTAGTCATCAACACCACACCATATCTTGTTAAGCACCCATGGTATCTCATGTTCCGCACCCTGATGGGAAAGGTTAACTAATCATTTCAGCACAATGGATAAGAAAACGATCCATCTTCTTTTAGAATTCCGGGCATCATACAATTGAGTACCTAGGAAAGATTAATTAAGCACTGGAATTAGTGACGAGCTCCACCACGATTCAGCACCGACATCCACGGTTAAGCAAACAATTGAGTACCTGTATAAGAATAATTAAGCACCGAAATTTGTGGATCTAGTACGCACCCAGATAGTAGAAAAGATTCAGCACATCAGAGGGATAGTGGAATGTAACCAACTCTGTATACAATAGAACAGAGGGCTAGTTCTAAATTGCAGAACTTGTAGTGAGGTGACAAAGGGCATTCCTTAAGACATGGAATAGAGGGCTAGTTCTAAATGTTTCAGCACCTCAGATAAACTTGTTAAGAACCCATATGATTCAACACCAAATTGACATCCATTCAAACATTTGGCATGCACGGAAAACTGAAATGAATGGTGGCGTGGTAACAACTCAAAATGTACGACAAACCTACTAAGTTTCCATGGTCGTAGGCCACCGTGCTCCAGCACCCAACATCGACGATTAAGCACCTCGTACTATCAGATTACTAAGCACCCAACTTTAACTTACTAAGTTTCTATATATTCCATTCAGTACTTATATACACTCGTAAAACACATCCAACGCCCTGGTTCAATTAGAATTATACTTCAGAACCACCCATATCAGAAAAGACAAGAACATTAGGGTTCTTCTGAAGCAATTTCATTAGAATTATATACTTAACTATATAGTTCTTTAGTTTGTTTCAGCTGATTCACTGAATCAACTAACGGGGGAATAGAAATCTCTTTCAGTTTCTCAGAAAAAATACACTATCATAGTTTCTTAGAAAAAATACACTTATCTTGGTAAGCACCGACATAAATCCGCAAGTACATTGGTATCTCGGTCTAGAAGAAAATCTTCATTTCAACATGCAGACCCGTTAATGTCCAATACCAGTATGATATTTCAGCTCATACCATGGATGGCATTATAACACGAGGGTCAAAATTCAGACCAAGAAAATAAGAAATCCACACCAAGGAAGTTAGTAAATGACACTATTCAAGTACTCACTGATTTTACTGTCATTATATATTGAGCCTGATGTGCAACCAAATTAACCATGGTTACTGAAGATACTCACATAATGAGTACAGCCGATGTTTAGTTAAAAGCATGAGACGGCTCGCATACTGAGATCACCATGCAGGCACAATCAGAACAATAACATGCTCCTTCTCAGATTTTTACAAACAGTTGATGGGCAAGAAAAAATGCAGACACATCTAGATGGAGAAACAATGAAATCTTTTAATATTTTTTACTAGAACAAAAGAATAACAATTTCAACCAAAACAGTCTGAGGCTTATTTTCTTTTCCCATCAGACCTGAATAAAACAGAGGAGAAGACATAAATGCCTCACTAAATCATGGCCGGATGAACCTCGGAGCAGACGACGGAGATTGTGTCCAACTCCGACACCATCGCCTCCAGGTGGACGTCAATATCGCGACACGCACTGCAGCAGGGTCTTGTGACCGTATCGATGGGTGCCGATTTCTGGCCTGCCGAGATCAACGGGGAGCATCTGCCCATCATCCTCGCTTGGGTGGACGAGCGATGACCGTGGTCGCGCCGTCGAGGAAGCGGAAAGAGGGACGGGAGGAAGCTCAGGTAGCTCCTAGTCCGGTATGGCGACTTGGATCTAGGGGGCGAGGTAGCCCGGTGGGTTTTCTTCTGGCGCAGGAAGCCGTGGCGGCGAGGCTGGATGGCAGCGGTGGCGCGCAGCGAGGAAGGGATGGGTGGGGAGAGGCGAGGGTGGAGAGAGATGGTGTTGAGGGTGACACAGTGAGCGGCGGCAGACTTTGAACGGGGTGCTTCGATTGATCTGTCTGGGATGGCAAGAAGAGAGCATGGGGATTCCGATGTTGGTTCGACAGGTAGAGAGATGGGAGGGGCCTGGCCGATGCACATGGCCTGCAAGGACCATGTCTCTTGGCGCTAGTACTGGCGTGACAGAAAACGTGAGTTAACAGGAACAGAGAAAGGTAGGTCTCAAAATTCCATATTGAGATATACCGAAACATGATAGAAAGCGGATAAAAGAGAAGAGTTTCTCTCTCTAAACACGGATCTCAATGCAACGGACGGCGCGAGATGCTTCCTCTAGCGAGATTTGCTACACACAGGCATAGATGTGCATAGGCTTAGTTCCGTTGGATATAGAGATCACATGCAATGCTCCTTTAGATGTTAGTGGCTGACTCTTGAAAAGGGATAACGGTGTGTAACAGTGTGTGTATCATTTCGTTTTTTGAGTTAGGGTTACACATGTACCTCATGTTGACCGCATGCAAAATCGAAACAAAACAAGCGTTGTTTGAGTTAGGGTTACACATACACCTCATGTTGACCGCATGCAAAATTTTGAAACAAAATGTTTGAGTTAGGGTTACGCATGCACCTCACGTTGGGCATAAAAAACAATAGTTGTTTGAGTTAGGGTTACGCATGCACCTCACGTTGGGCATAAAAAACAATAGTTGTTTGAGTTAGGGTTACGCATGCACATCACCTTGGGCATAAAAAACAATAGTTGTTTGACTTAGGATTTCGGGGGACACTAGATGGGAAAGATAAATAACCGTTGTTTTGATTTGGGTGGCTGCACTTTATGTAGTATGGCCACAAGATTTTGTGCACGGTGTAACGCCGATTTGTTATGTCTAAACATTCTAACAAAGTAGCTGAAATTTGTAGCGTGAATATTAGAAAGGGGATTGTTCTTTAAACAAAAAATTGAGATTTGTCTGTTTTTTGGTTTGCTCATTCGGAATAGGTGTAGTGAAATAAATATGCGGTCTTTTTGGTATAATTTCTTTTTTTATTGATCTGTTGAGACAACAAAAAATCCCGAACAACGGCGACAAATTATGATGGAAACGAGGTTTTTGCATGTCTTTGTCTATGGTACATTGGGTTTTGCGTTACAAAAGGAATAAGCCTTAGTTCGGTTAGGGTTTTGTGCATGTAGTACATTAGGGTTTGCACGCAGTCAAAGAAATCTAATCTGAGAAGCTTAGTTTGACTATAGTTTTGTGCATGCCATGGTACGTAGGATATTAGGGTTTGCATTGAAAATAGCAAGCTAGTCAATTTGGGTTTCACTTCTCCGTCAGCTAACGACGTTAATAGCCTCAGATGGGAACCCACCGTTTTGGGTATGGAAATGTGTGCTCCCTATATCAAAAGGGGAGAGAATCAACGGTGGATAGGCTATGCACAGCTATGCCTGTGTGTAGCTGCCTATTTTGCATATATATATATATATGAGTGCATAGAAGAATTACCATGGAAGGTAAGAGCTTATAGAACAAAAATGGTTGGTGCTAAGTCAATTGAACAATTGTGAAGTAGTTGAGTTAATACAAGGTACCTTTGGTCCAATTATGATAACATGTACATACATGTGTACCTTTGATACTTGTTCCATGCTTGATTGCACGAACGAAGACCCAAATTATCCATCTTCTCTCCTTCTACTAAATAACATTTTAGTTTTCCAAAAATATTCTGATGATATCATGCATATTTTGTAATGCTTGAGACAAAAATAACTATAATCCAATTGAATAGTATAAAAATATCACTAGCACTCCTTCAAAACAATCATATTCTACCGTGTGTACATGCGTTTATTGTTTTTAGAGAAAGGTGCATGCATTCATAGGGTGACCGTGCTCATGTGTTATGAGACGCCTGCATTTCTACCGTGTTTTGCAAAAAGAAAAATCCAAAGCTAAGGAAAACCCTGGAAACGAATATGCGGGTAATTACTCATCATGAATGTAAGCTAGAAGTTTAGGCAAAAATAGTTACACAAAAATACAATTTACAGGAAAAATAAGAGATGTTATATTCCTATGTGTACATCCACAATTTTCTTATCTCAACATATATACAACGGCTGTTTCATTGAAATTTTACAAAAGTATAGGGAGCATATTCAAGTGTAGTAGTTTTTACGATTTTAAAAACTTTAAAGTATCAATCTCAGTTTTCTCAAAAACTGGACACCAGGCGTGCCCCGGCCGGTGCCACGAATCCCTGTCCCGCCGGCCATTCGTGGCTGACACGTTGTCGCGACCGACGGAATGTGTCCCCCGAAAGCTACGCCGCCTTGCCCCTGTCACTAGTATACGGTATGCCTTTAGGGGCATTTTGGTTAGGGGCATTTCTCAAAATGCCTCTAAATGTGTCAATTAGGGGCATTTGGTCAAAGCTTCCCTAAAGATACTATCTTTAGGAGCATTTTGATCAAAGTGCCTTAAAAGATACTATCTTTAGTGGCATTTGATCAAAGTGCCCCTAAAGATACTAGGGTATTTTAATCGAAGTGCCTAAAAGATACTATCTTTAAGGGTATTTGGTCAAAGTGCCCCTAAAGATACTATCTTTAGTCTTTGGAGGCACTTTGATCGAAGTGCCCCTAAAGATACTTTGATTGAAGTGCCCTAAAAGATACTATCTTTAGGAAATTTGGTTAAAGTGTCCCTAAAGATACTATCTTTAGGGATATTTTGATCGAAGTACCCTAAAAGATACTATCTTTAGAGCAACTCCAACAGCTTACCCATAAATGGGTAAGCAAAAATCATTTAGATAAGAGGAGAGAGAAGGTATGGGTAAGCCAAAATATTTCTACTTTTCTAGCTTACGCATATTCATCTACCCAAAACTAGTACAAAGAAAAATCTGGACGTAGGACCTACTTGTCATTGGATCATATTTTTCCTCTTTTGTTTTTCTCTCCCTTTTCTTTCTTCTTCCCCGTGACACGACGACACGACGTATGGCGGAGACGGGGAACGGCGGCGGCCTAGGCTAGGCCGAGCATGGCGGTAGGTAGAGTTGGGCGAGGCACGACGTGCGGCCGGAGATGGGCCACAACGGCGACCTAGGCTAGGCCGAGCATGGCGGCGGGCTATCGGCGATCGTCCTCGACCGAATCGATGCAAGTGGTTGGCTATAGGGCTCGAGGGGGTGCCAGGGGGAGGCGTACGGTGGCGGAGACGACCTAGGTACGGAGTATTTCCCGAACCGACGATGAGAGGAGTGCAGCGATGAGGGCTCGATTCCGGCCCAGAGGGCAGCGCTAGAGAGGCGGCGACCGTCGTGGATGTGGGGGTGCGCTTGGGGCGGCGCGAGGAGGGTTGCCGACAACCGGAGGCGTCAGGGACGGCGATGGCTGGCGCCGAGTCGAGCAAGGCAACTTCCGTGCGTGTCCATTGCAGCCTCCCGTCTCCTTTTGCTGACGTGGCAAACATATGGGTAGGAGTTGCATCTTACCCATATTTTGTGTCTATCTACCCATATATGGGTAGGAGGTGTCAAAATTTGGGTGATCACCCAATTTTTTTTCAATGGGGACCACTTATAGGTAAGCTGTTGGAGCAAGTTTTTTGTCCATCTTACCTATAAAAGTGATTTTTGGCCCTCTTACCCATATATAGGTAAGCTGTTGGAGTTGCTCTTAGGGGCATTTGGTCAAAGTGTCCCTGAATATACTATCTTTAGGGACATTTTGATCGAAGTGCCCCAAAAAATACTATCTTTAGGACCATTTTTAATGTGGCCCTAAAAATACTGTCTTTAAAGGTTTTTACCAAAGTGCCTCTAAAAATACTACTTTTCGGGCATTTCTAAAAGTGCCCCTAAAGATACTAACTTTAGAGGAATTTTCAATGAAGTGTTCCTAAAGATACTTCCTTTGTCTAGAAATAACTAACACAGTGGTGATTTTGCAAAAACATCCTCTGCGATTTTCCAACACAACCCGCGTCCCTCCAGTCGTCATCCTGCATCACTCTCGTTCTGCCCGCCATCGTCTCCCAATCCCCATTCCGCCTGCCACCATGGTCAGCCAATTTCGGCGATGTCCTAATGCCGCGCGACTGACGTCCCAGAACCACCTCATTCTCCTCTCTCAATCCTATGGCGTGGAACCGTAGATCCACATCCCCACCACAACCCTAGACCAGGTTCTAGCAAGGTTCAATTTTTGGGATTCATGGCGCCTTCGGTGTCCTTGAGCTCTGAAGTTGGGTCCCTGGGGCATCCATGGCGGCGTTGGCATCCTCAGGCTCTGGCAAGCTTCGATATTTCACATCCATGGTGGCCCTAGGGCCCTCACCGACGCCAGTGTCCTCGGGCGTCACCGATTCGATGCGTGTCAAGGCATGCAATTTGGCACAGTTAAGTGAAATTAAGGATATATTTGGTATAGTTACCTTTGGTACAATTACTTCTGTCTGTAATAGATGTATTGATGTCCTTTTCAACAATGCATGAATCTCTGTGTTTGGCTCTGCAGTCTGGTAATTCTAAATAGGATATCGTACTAGGTTTGGCTCTGCAGTGTGGTATTTTGAATAGGATATTGTATAAGTGAACATTTGGGAAGATAATAATCTGGGTTTGACTCTACACTCTTGTAATCCGAAAAGAGTAGAGAAATGGGTGGGTGGGTGGATGGGTGTGGCCGTGGTCCTCTTGATTTTAAAACTTTGTTTCTCTATCTTAAATTGTGTTCCTCTTGGTAAAAAAAATCGTTCCTTTTTGCACCCTTGCTTGTTCCAACCACCCTAAAATTAGGATTTAATTGTTGTTCCATTGTTGGTCCATTTAAGATACAAAATTGGAGCCGCACTCCCTTTTCAGTCCCAGCAGCATGCGACACTGTATGCATACACATAGTCTTAGAGCACCTCCACTCGTATTGGGCGTTATCAGGCAGATATGGCGGGATGGATATAACTTTCGGCGTGGGAATGGCCGGTTTTCCATTCGTGTACCCAGGCCGAGCTTCCGTGTTTAGCCAAAATTCGATCAAACTCGGTAAAATTTGGACGAGAAACATGCGAGTTCGAACATATTGTGTAAAATTCAGACATATACCCATTTTTTTTTGCATTAGGCTAAAAAAAGTAAAAAAAAACATAGAAATACTACTACGCCAATGCCGATGTCAACGCCGCCGGGCGCACATGCTGAAGTTGCGGTATAAGCATGTGTAGTCAGCGTCCTGTGTGTCGTCGTTGACGCCGTCATAGTCGCTCGACGGCTGCGGTGGACGGGAGCTGTCTTGGCCGCCGTCGCTGTAGCTCCATGGCTGCGATGAGGGCCCGACCTCGTCGTCGTCGTCGAGGACGATGAGGGGCGCGCCCTGGTAGGCGCGCTGGCGGTGAGCACCGTGTGAAGCCTGACGTTCTGCCTGCAGCTGCAGACGCTGGATGCGGCCGGCCTCCTCCCGCTCCCAGTCCGCCCTAGACCAAGCACGGGTGTCCATCGCCGGCATCGGCATCACGTCGTTGAGGGAGCGCTCCATCGCCATCCCGAGGCCGAACTCGTCCTCGTCGACGGGGACGGTCCAGTCCGTCGGCTCGGTCTTCGGCGTGCGCAGCCAAAGGCGGCCGACTGGCGCCGACGGTGCGTGGCCTTCGTTGATGACAATGTCGCGGGATTGCGTCATCGGCGGCAAGCGCACTGGCGATTCCACCTCGTTCTTCACCGGTCGGAGCGGAGGTGTGGCGCGCGGCGACTGGGCCAGCGACGAGCCGGACGAACGCGCGAACACCGAGGACGATAAGGAGAGGGTGGTCATCCTCCTCGGTAGCTAGTTGGCGGTGCCACGGTGCCGGGCAGACGACGATGGTGAGCAGGGAGGATAGCCCAGCTTAGGGCGATCCCCAGCGGTGATGTACTAGAGGACAACCGCTAGGGTCTGGCCTGGCGCACTCCACCACCGACGACGTCCCACGGCGTTGTGCCTCTTCGGCGGAGATCCGGCGCCGTCGTGAGCGGTGAGTTCCTGGTTACGCCGAGGTGACGAGATGAGGACGACTCGGCTTTACATGCTGATAGGGCAAGGTTCTTTTTTCACCAATTCCGCAGCGTCCGGCGCTTTTAGGCGATTCCCAGCGCTCTAGGTTTGGCCAGAGAACACCGGATGAAAGTTGGGCCAAATCCGGCGCTATTCGGCATTATGAAAACACGACTGGACGATTTTGTCGTCCGGATAAAAAAATATCGGCCTGATCAACAAATTATTCCGAACAAATTAATGGACCTACAACACCGATGGCCCAGGTACGAAGGGAGAGCTCGCGGGCGTACTTCCAAAAAAATTTACATCTAAAAAAGTTGACTTAGATTTGTAAAAATTTGGATGAAAACCTTTAGGATCATTTTTCATAGTGTCACTAAATGGATTTAGAGACATTTCTCTTAATGTCACTAAAGTGTTTTAGAAGCATTTTTCGTAGTGCCACTAAATGAATTTAGAGGCATTTCTCTTAGTGTCACTAAAGTATTTTAAGACATTTTAATCAAAATGCCCCTAAAACTTTTAGAAACATAAGTATTAGTGTCACATTTTAAAATGCCTCTAAAGCCTTTTAGAGACATTTTAATTACATACAGAGACACTTTAAAGTGCCTTAAAATAACTACCGCGTGTTGTAGCGTGTGGTCCGCGCTCGTGCACCTCTCCGCCGGATCCGTGCACCGCTCGCTCGCTGTCCCCCTCGCGCTACCGATCGAAAGAAAAGCACCGGAAAGGCAACCGCGGCCGGCATCCCCTGCTCAATGGTGGGGCTCCTTCGGTATGGCTAGCTGCCCCGTCCGCGTCTCCCTCCTCGCGCGCGGCTGGGGATGTCGTGGTTTACTGCCTTCGGGGCCGGCCGGCCGCACATGAACCGGCCGGTGTCCGCGTCACCATTGACGAGCGGTTGCTGCCTCGCCCGCCCGCGCGCGACTCCGGCCGGCCATTGATGGCGTACCAGCATATCGGTCTGTACTTTGAAGTCACACGTACGGCGGAGCGCGCTCTGGCCATCAATCGTTTATCATCTGGTGCGTGCGAGGTTAACAAGAAACGGAGCGCGATCACTGGTAGGTATAGCTAGCAAGCACACGCTAGCTACGCGCTACCACCGTACGTCGTCGCTCTCACGCACGGCCAGCCACCCTCCGGTGCCGGTCCAGTACTCCAGATCACGCGCCAACATACATACGGATCACCCGTCGCTGTCCCGCGCTACACCACATACATATCCCCTGTACGTACTTGCAATTGGCGTCTTCTGCCACAGTTCCATGCAATCAGTACTAGTACATGCATGATGATCCAATACACTGCAGAATTATGGAGTACGCCGTAGAGATTGCTGATATCTAGCAGATCGACATATCTTCAATTCAGAGAGGGAAGGAATATCCAGCACGATATCCGCAGCGCATCCGAAGTCCCACCACGGGGCGTTCGTCGTGCGCAGTAGTCGTGCCCGGCCGGCTTAAAAAACTCGCTCGCGTACACGTACAGGCTGTGAGCTGGGCTGTGCGTTTCCCCATCTTCATCCTCTCAGTCTCAGCTGGGCTGTGCGTTTACATGGTCCGCCGTACTGTACAAACTCAAGATTATTCGACCTCTGACGAGATCACGGGATACTGTTCGGTGCCAGACCTCAAGATGCGATCGCCGTCGACCTGGCAGCTCCCAGTCCCACCTTCCACGAAACTGGTACTACGAAAGTACACCTTGTGTAATGAATATACAGATATACTTCGTATGATCACTGACACCGTTCATTCGTGTATAATTGGAACTCATGATCAGTGGGTGCTTCATCAATGAATTAGCAACCGGGCCGTGATCAGACATGGCATCGATGTCGGTCCAAGATCATGTCCTGTCCCACCCCAGCACACGCTCCGCGCTTAATTTTCCCGACATCGATTCAATCATGAAAATGAAATATGCTTAAGGTAGAAGCTAGCGGCTAGAGAAAGGCACTAATAATACGATCTATCCAGATTTGGACTACCTAGCTGCTAGCTAGGTAGTACATTTGCAGTTAAAAGTTTCCTAAAATGAAGAATGTTATGCTCGTGGAATAATAGTGATTTCTTCAGATGAATTCATGGAATATTTGGTCGGTGGTGGAGCCTTGTCTACTCTGACGATGCGTCGGCCAATTGGCTGGGATCTCACAACGGTTGGTGCATCAGCACCTTGCGTCTAATCGTGCATGCATGGGCGCATCTTATTTTGTTTGTTCGGCGAATAATCTGTTGCTATGATGATGCTATTGGCAGGGAGTATGTGTTTGATTTTATCAGTTGACGTAGAGAATTACTTATTACTTTGTCTCTGCCATGGAGATCTACAATAAGGCTTAGTCAACATGTTATAAGTATTAAAATACTATATTTTTGTTTAGTTGGATAAGAGAGAGGAGAAGAGAGAAGAGAAGCGGACTTTTAGTTAAGAGCCGGTTGCAGCACGTGCTCCTAGGTACAACATGAGACCGTAAAGTTGGCCATATATTGATAAGTAGTATATTTTTGTATCTATCTATTGTACATGTTGCTATATGATTAACTAGTACAAATGATAGATTAACTACGGATGATATGAACATGACTTATAGACGGTGGTTGGCTATACTATTGTCCTTACTCTTATATTCCATTGAATCACCACATCCAGATCAGATACTCCCTCCGGTCCGGTTTATTAAGCACACACGTAATTTGAGAACAACTTTGACCAATAATTTTGGTTAATAAATTTTACATAATATGTCACAAAAATTATACCATTAGATTCATCTTCAAAAGTAGTTTTAATGATATATTTTTTGAAATATAAATTGCATATTTTATTGATCAAAATTGATGGTCAAACATTTTTTTAAACAACATGCGTGCCTGAAGGAGTAGTAGGTTTTAGCGTTGATTGTAAATTAATTACTTCCTTAGTCGACCCCGTTTAGTTAACACACATCGTCTTCGAGGTCTAGATTAGACCATCATCAATTTGAAGATATATATCATTAATTACGAACAGAAAGTGCCATTTGCACATAGACACCCGTGTTCCTGTTTTCTCTTAAAATAAACTTGTACGTTTTGGTCTCCAAAAATTCTGAAAAGAAATATATACCTATACATACATCAGGAATGTACGCTAGAAATTTTGTTTAAAAATATGTTATATTTTCGACTACACAAAAAAGATAAACTTCCGACAATCTTATTAACCGTTAAAAATTTGTATTTTTCATGTAGTCTAAAATGAGTCAATTTTTATATTTTTTTAAATTCAAAATTACAACTCTTTTAAAAAAAGGAGCACAGGTACCCATGTCCACCAAATCTCCACTCCAATAAATGCACAAATAATCTTTTAAATGATATAATTTAAACAAAATATTTCATGACTTTGATCGATGACTCTACGAGATATTGTCATGTGTATCTTCTAAAATCAAAAGATGAGGCTTTGAGTTTATTCAAAATCTATAAAGCTGAGGTAGAAAATCAACTTGATCGAAAGATTAAGAGGCTTAGGTCTGATCGTGGTGGAGAGTATTTTTCCAACGAGTTTGATTTCTTTTGTGCGGAACATGGCATAATTCATGAGAGGACGCCTCCCTACTCACCCCAGTCAAATGGAGTAGCCGAAAGAAAGAACCGTACTCTAACAGATTTGGTTAACGACATGTTAGACACATCGGGTCTCTCTAAGGAATGGTGGGGGGAGACACTATTGACTGCATGTCATGTCCTAAACCGAGTTCCCACAAAGAACAAAGAAATTACTCCATTCAAAGAATGGGAGAAAAAAGATTAAAACCCTCTTACTTACGTACTTGGGGTTGTTTGGCAAAGGTTAATGTACCAATCCCCAAGAAGCGCAAGCTTGGACCAAAAACCATTGATTGTGTTTTTCTGGGCTATGCTTTTTATAGCATTGGTTATAGATTCTTGATAGTAAAATCTGAAGTGCCTGACATTCATGTCGGTACAATCATGGAGTCGACTGATGCGACTTTCTTTGAGGATATCTTTCCAATGAAGGATAAACCTAACTCATCAAATCCGGAGATACCTAGTTCATCTAATCAGGAATTTGCTACATTCTCTGAACCTACCATTCCAATTGAAAACTCCAAAAGTCCTAAGGAGGATGATAATGAAATTCCTAAAAGGAGCAAGAGACAAAGGACTGCAAAGTCTTTTGGTGATGATTTCATTGTATACCTTGTGGATGACACTCCCACTTCCATTTCAGAAGCATATGCATCTCCTGATGCTGAGTACTGGAAGGAAGCCGTCCATAGTGAGATGAATTCCATCTTAGATAATGGAACATGGGAGATCACTGATCGCCCTTATGGGTGTAAACCTATAGGATGCAAGTGGGTGTTTAAGAAAAAGCTTAGACCTGATGGTACTATTGAGAAGTACAAGGCACGGCTTGTGGCCAAAGGATATACTCAAAAAGAAGGTGAGGACTTCTTTGACACTTACTCACCTGTTGCCAGATTGACCACCATTCGAGTATTACTCTCATTGGCTGCCTTTCATGGTCTTCTCGTTCATCAAATGGACGTTAAGACAGCTTTCCTTAATGGAGAGTTGGATGAGGAAATTTACATGGATCAGCCAGATGGCTTTGTGGTAAATGGTCACGAAGGAAAGGTGTGCAAGTTGTTGAAGCCTTTATATGGTCTAAAACAAGCCCCTAAGCAGTGGCATGAGAAGTTCGAAAGAACTTTAACTGCTGCATGCTTTATTGTAAATGAAGCTGATAAATGTGTGTACCATCGCCATGGTGGGGGTGAGGGAGCCATCCTTTGTTTGTATGTTGATGACATACTAATTTTTGGAACCAACCTTAATGCAATTAAGGAGGTCAAAGATTTCTTATCTCGTTCCTTTGAGATGAAGGATCTGGGAGTAGCTGGTGTCATCCTGAACATCAAGCTATTGAGAGATGATGATGGTGGGATTACATTGCTTCATTCCCACTATGTGGAAAAGGTCTTGAGTCGTTTCGGGTATAGCGACTTCAAGTTTTCTCCTACACAGTCTGATCCTAGTATGTTGCTTCGAAAGAATCGAGGAAATGTTAGAGACCAACTGAAATACTCTCAAATTATTGGCTCGCTTATGTATTTAGCTAGTGCCACG
Organism: Avena sativa; assembly: GCA_916181665.1. Classification (NCBI taxonomy): domain Eukaryota; kingdom Viridiplantae; phylum Streptophyta; class Magnoliopsida; order Poales; family Poaceae; genus Avena; species Avena sativa. The sequence continues at coordinate 383,310,357 of OV702297.1, read as the reverse complement.
AGGCCTGACATCGCATTTGCTGTAAGCAAACTCAGTCGATTTGTTTCAAATCTAGGAGATGATCACTGACATGCTCTTGAGAGAGTCATGCGCTATCTAAAAGGCACTGCAAGCTATGACATTCACTATACCGGGTATCCGAGGGTACTAGAGGGTTATAGTGATTCAAATTGGATATCTGATGCTGACGAGATAAAGGCCACGAGTGGATATGTATTCACACTTGCTGGTGGCGCTGTTTCTTGGAAGTCTTGCAAGCAGACCATCTTAACGAGGTAAACTATGGAAGCAGAACTCACGACATTAGAAAAAGGCACTGTTGAAGCAGAGTGGCTTCGTGAACTCTTGATGAACTTGCCTGTGGTTGAAAAACCAATACCCGCAATCCTTATGAACTGCGATAATCAAACTGTGATTTTCAAGGTAAATAGTTCTAAGGATAATATGAAGTCATCAAGACATGTGAAGAGGAGACTGAAATCTATCAGGAAAATGAGAAACTCCGAAGTTATTGCATTGGATTATATCCAAACATCTAAAAACTTGGCAGATCCCTTCACAAAGGGTCTATCACGCAACATGATAGAAAATGCATCAAAGGAGATGGGTATGAGACCCACAATTTGAGCTTTCTACAGTGGTAAACCACTCTATGTGATCGGAGATCCCGAGAATTGGGAGACAAGCTGTTGGTTAGCTGAAAGGAAAGTATACCTACTTTAATAAACACCACTCCATAAAGATGAAATACTTTCCTATTCTGCACGGCAGGTTGATTTATTATCTTAATGTGTTCTAAGTGGTTTATCCTAAGCAAAGATGTTGTCCTGCAGAACATCTTTTGAAGAACACACCTATATGAGTCTGACTGTTAAAACGTCGTAGTCTATGAGAGTAGGGTGCTATCTAATAAACTCATGAAAGGTCATGGAGTATGACGTATAGGCTCCACCCGCAGGGAAGTACCACGGTAGCCTAGTATCGATCAAGACTTTTTGTGAAGCTAGGTTCGCAGCAAACTTGCAGTTCAAGGCATAGTCCACTGTACAAGTTGCAGCCTAGTATAACATAAAGCGCTAGGTGGAAGTTCAACTTAACAGTCTCCACTACAGTACCAGTATATAAACAATATTTTGAAACCAAATGCAAACTTCATGTGTCTCTGGGATCTGGTGGGGGGTTGTTGGAATTTTTGCCTAAATAGGCCTAGCCCATTTATTATATGCCAATAAATTCCTGAAATCCTAAAGGCCCATTTGGCCCATTCATGCAAGACAAGAGTTGGGACAAATGTTTAGTCCCACATTGCTAGTTGAGTGGAAGTTGGACCAACTTATAAGGTGAGCTATTCCACCACTTATACGAGCTTGAGAAGAGAAGACATATACACGCGCGCTCCTCCTCCTCCTCCTCGCTCACCTCGCCACGCCTCGTCACATCACGTCACATCACGACGCACGTGCGCCGCGGGTTGCGGCAATCTCGTCGAGCTGAGCTTTATTTTGCCACGAATGAATGGTAAATGAACAGTTGTACAGAAGCTGAAACGTTTTGCTCGAGTGGACTTTTAATACGAACTTAGTGAAGGCTGTCCGTTGGGCTGCCGCCTATTCGCTTTAACTTCTGTCCATTCGTTTTATCTCCTGCACAACCTGTCTGCCTTCCCCTCTGTGCCTATATAAGAGAGAGGTCGCGCCTCCTCTCAAACACACCGCCACACATCCTTTGAGCCTCCAGTTCTAGAACACTGCGCTACCTAGATCTTCCCCATCCCGTCTTGCGGCATGCACCGTGAGTCGGGACAGTAGGCCTCTGATACCCCGCTTCTTTGAGTCCTGTACGGGAGAAGGGGCAATAAGGTTTTTGGGGAGCACTATCGGCGCGACTACTGGCTTCATCACGGACTCCCTCTCGGATAGCGATTGCGCCAACGTCTTCCCCAACGAGGACTTCTTCCCCGACATCAGCACCCTCTTCCTCGATGACATGGCTAATGATGGTGCCAACGCGAACACCGTTGGTTCCTCTTCTGCTGCTCCTGCCGTGTATGTTTTCTTTCTCAATCTTGTTCTGATCGCATCTCACGATCTTCGTCTTGCAGTCTGTTTGTGAAAGGATACGGATGTCGCCTAGAGGGGGGGTGAATAGGAGATTAAAACTTTTCCTAGAGTGGATCAACAAAGGCAGAATAAAACTAGTGTTTACTTTGTTAAGCACAACCTAGAACAACTAAGGTTCACCTATGTGCACCAACAACTTATGGTAAGCAATATAAGCAACAATGTGATAGCAAGATATATATTACTTCAAGTATGAAGGCTATCACAATGTAAAGTGCATAAGTAAAGAGCTCGGGTATAGAGATAACCGAGGCACGCGGGGACACCGATATTTTACCGAGTTCCTCCCAACATGGAGTACGTCTTGTTTGGAGAGGGGGTGGTATCAAACCACCAACGCCACAAAAGGCCTCCCTTATTCTCCGGTGAATCTCACCCCAACGGGATCGATCCACGCTTCCACTATCGGTGCACTTGTCGGTGGCAACCGAAACCTCTCACAAGGTTGGGGCACTTCTCCACAACTTAATTGGAGGCTCCCAACAAACACCACAAAAGGCCTCAACAAATGCCACCAAGGCCACAATGCCACCAAGGCCACAAAACCGTCTAGGGTTCCAAGAACCCAAGAGGGACAAGCTCCAATGAGCAACTCAAACCAAATCCTCCAAGGAGAACTCAAACCGATGCACCAAATGCAAATGGCAAGAACACCACAAAGGTGCTCAAATTCCTCACTCTCAAGTTCCAACAAAGCTACTAAAGCTATTGGGGGAACAAGAGAGAAGGAATCAAAGAGAGACACAAAATCCCCCAAAATCTAGATCGCCAAAGATGCACTCACAAAGAGATGAATCGGTTAGGTCAACACGTGGGTCTAGATCTCCTCTCTCTTCCACTCAAATATGGGCAAGAATCATCGGAGGGAAAAGATTAGGCAAGCTTCAAGATCTAGAGCAAGTGTGGACAAAGTTTAGCTTAATAGATAAGAGAGAAGCAACCGGAACTGAAAACGGGCAAAGGCTTATAAAGAAGGCCCAGAAAATCTAGCAGTTTAGGCAGTTTTTTGAAACGGTCCGGTACTACCGAACCCTGCAAGCACAGCCAGAGAAAAGCAGAGGAATCGGGGCAAGCCTGCACGCACATGGGTGAGGCCAAGCAGCAGCAGGCGGGGTCCAACAGCGCGACAGCAAGCGCAGCAGCTAGGCAGCAGCGGAGCAGCGCGCGAGCTAGCAGAGCAAGCGCGCGCGGGAGAGGCAAAGCAGCAGTAGCGCGTGGCGAATCAGCAAGGCTCGCGGGTCAACACGGGCCCAGCGGGAGGCAGTAGCACACGTGGGGGCGAGCGGGGCTAGGCGCGTGCAGCGACCAAGGCAGCGGCGGTAGGTGCGCGCGAGTGAGGGGCGGCGGTAGGCCAGCTGGGCCCGCAAGAGGGCGAGCTTAGCGAGGCGAGCGCGCACGCGAGGCAGCAGCTGGGCGAGAAGCAGCAAGGCAGCACGTGAAAGTGGGCTGGCAAGGGAGAGGCAAACCTACCTGGGCCGGCCGGTAGTACCGGCCCACCCGGGCGGTACTACCGGGCCAGGCCGGTAGTGCCGGACCCAGCAATCGGCGGAGACAGTGGGCTGCAGCGCACTGCCAGGCGCGAGCGGTACTGGCCCACAGTAGTACCGGTCGACCCAGCAAAACTCCTTTTCTTTTTCTTTTTGAAACCGAATAAAGCAAAATACAAACGGTGATAACTTTTGATTGGTAATTCCGATTGACCTGATTCCAGTTGCGTTGGTTAGAGGACGACAAGGGCTCCCCAATAAGGATTGCGGGTATTGGTTCTTCAACCATAGGCAAGTTCATCAAGAGTTCATGAAGCCACTCTGCTTCAACAGTGGCTTTTTCTATTGCCGTGAGTTCTGCTTCCATAGTTGACATCGTTAAGATGGTCTGCTTGCAAGACTTCCAAGAAACAGTGCCACCAGCAAGTGTGAATACATATCCACTCATGGCCTTTATCTCGTCAGCATCAGATATCCAATTTGAATCAGTATAACCCTCTAGTACCCTCAGATACCCGGTATAGTGAATGCCATAGCTTGCAGTGCCTTTTAGATAGCGCATGACTCTCTCAAGAGCATGCCAGTGATCATCTCCTAGATTTAAAACAAATCGACTGAGTTTGCTTACAGCAAATGCGATGTCAGGCCTCGTGGCACTAGCTAAATACATAAGCGAGCCAATAATTTGAGAGTATTTCAGTTGGTCTCTAACATTTCCTCGATTCTTTCGAAGCAACATACTAGGATCATACTGGGCGAGCAGCAGCAAGGTAGCACGCGAAAGTGCGCTGGCAAGGGAGAGGCAAACCTACCTGGGTCGGCCGGTAGTGCCGAACCGAGCAATGGGGGGAGGCAGTGGGCTGCAGCGCGCTGCCAGGCGCGAGCGGTACTGGCCCACGGTAGTACCGGTCGGCTCAGCCAAACTCTTTTTCTTTTTCTTTTTCAAACCGAATAAAGCAAAATACAAACGGTGATAACTTTTGATTGGTAATTCCGATTGACCTGATTCCAGTTGCGTTGGATAGAGGACGACAAGGGCTTCCCAATAAGGATTGCGGGCATTGTTTTTTCAACCACAGGAAAGTTCATCAAGAGTTCATGAAGAAATGTACCGCTCGCCTCGCTATACCCGAAACGACTCAAGACCTTTTCCACATAGTGGAAATGAAGCAATGTAATCCCACCATCATCATCTCTCAATAGCTTGATGTTCAGGATGACATCAGCTACTCCCAGATCCTTCATCTCAAAGGAACGAGATAAGAAATCTTTGACCTCCTTAATTGCATTAAGGTTGGTTCCAAAAATCAGTATGTCATCAACATACAAACAAAGGATGACTCCCTCACCCCCACCATGGCGATGGTACACACAAAGGCTCAAATATATCTTATTGTACATTAATGAACTTCAAATATCAACTCACTACATATATTACAACTATCACCAAGGGAAAGGAGAAAGTTGGAATATATGGAGAAAGGCAACAAGTATCATAAGATAAAATAGACTAGCAAAAATATCACTATTGCACATGAGAGAAGTTGATGAAATGACAGGCAATAAAATTGATAGATTGACATATTTGGGATTGGAGGATCATATGCATGATTTTGTATAGTCCCAATATATGCACTCATATCAACTTAAACACATATACAATATTGAGTCCTCTTAAAACCATGGCTAGAACTACAACAATTACAAATACATTAATTCATGCTAAAAGGCAACCGACAAACGGTTGGAATCAAGATATATGAGCATGAGAAAGGGATACTGACGAGGTTTTATCTCATCAATGCCCATTGTTATGGACTTGGGTTTTGGAGAAGATGGGGATGCTAGAGATCATGGAACGGTTAGCAAACAAGCAACACGGGACACAAGGTTTACCCAGGTTCAGGCCCCCGGAGGGAAAACCCTACTCCTGCTTCTCTGCTCTTGATTATGTCGAAACCGAAGGTTACAGGTGTGCGCAGATGCAATCTGGCGTGGAGGTGTGTATGCGAAAGTATGAGGATAAGATCTAGGTCGTGCCCTCCTAGCCTTTATATAAACTCAGGCAAGTCCCGGGCGTAGACCTAGTCGGTTACAGGTTCTATGGTTTTACCCCTTTGAATTTCCTATCTACTCTAGTCTTGCTCTCCAAGGATCCGAAAGCGTCATGGGCCTTGGACACCCGAAAATCTTCATGGGCCGGCGTGTAATTGCCGTGGGCCTTTCTTGGGCTGAACCAGGTATGCTGAGATCATGTACCCGTGGGGTATAACCATGTCAGTAGCCCCCGAGTATTCAGTCGAATCGTAGATTCGGCTGAGGACTCTGCAATCTTTCGGGTGCAACTATGTATTTCAATAGTTCATGTGTAGGGATTGTTGATGCGTGTGCCTGACTCTCCCGACGGATCAGGGTCAGTTAACTGTCTTAGGACGAAACAACACGATCTTCTTCAGGTTGGAGTCCCTCAACTCGAACCCGGAACATATGCTGGCGTAATTCGACTCAGGCCGTGGAGGACTTACAGGAGTGGAATTCCAGTGAATTTAATTGATGTACCCAACGCGTCCGTCGGAATTTTTCATCGCACCTGTTAGCACGGGTTTTTACTAGCAGAGCGCAGTCGTGTGCGTTGCCAGGCCATCAGATGATATCTGTAGGTCTTATCTTTGTGTCGCAGACACAGCATCCGAATGTTTATCACCGCGGAGGTGTTTCGGGTGGTCAAGAAGAACGTTGCTCACTTAACGTTTAGTTGGGGCAGAGTTGCCGAAAAGTTTTTGTATGCTGATTCGAAGGATCACGGTCGAAAAATTCATAGGGTGCGCGACCAGCGCTCCCTATGGGAGTAGCCCCCGAGTGTCTGTTCGAGTCGTAGACTCGAGCGGAGACTTTAATTCAGACGTTGTTCAGTTGTAAGTCCGTAGGACACAAAAAATTTTGGATGATTAAATCCGTCCTCGCTATGGGAGTAGCCCCCGAGTCCGTAGTGGAGTCGTAGACTCGACGGAGGACTCGAAGTAATAGTTCATTTCTATTCATCTTTCGGGTGCGTGCCCAGCGCTCCTGATAGGAGTAGCCCCCGAGTAATTGGTCGAATCGTAGATTCGAGTGAGTACTCTTAGCTTTGAAGTCGAAACAATTGTAGCTGCTGCTAGTGTAGCTTTTGATGACGTCAGTGCTGACGATCGATGACCTCAAGCTTCTGCTGCGCCAGAGATGACTTGACTGGACAAACATGGGTCCCACTGTCTGACCTTGAATTGACTGGTCACACGCGGTGTGGAGATAATTACGGCGTCGCCTCGATTTCCGCGCGTAGTGGACGGCGTGTTAGCGACGGTTCGTTGTGATGCTAACACGTGTATGGCCAGATCCTGCCGTTGGCGTTAGGTCTTCTTGATGGACGGCTGCCGTGCATCGTCCTCGTCGTTATAATCCTTGGGGAAACTTTAGTTTGTTTTCACCGCGTCTGTTCTTGCTTTCACTGCTTCCTTGCGTTCTGAGAGCTCTTGCTGCACGCTGGAATATTCCTTCACATTTCCTTCTTCCATTCTGCGCTCTCGCCGCCGGCGTCGCCGTACCGCGATGGGGAAGCCGAAGAAGTCATCGTCTGCGGTTGGTACCAGCGTCGCTGGAGGGAAGAAAAGTGCCGCTGCTACCCGTGTCACCGACGGTGGCTGGCGGCAATCGGAGACGCAGGAGAGTGATCTCCGCACGCTTCGCGAGCGGGGCCTGATCCCGCAGGATAGGGAGGCCGTTAAACTCCCAGGCAATGAGGTAATCCCCCGTCCCCCCGTTGGGTATCGGGTTATGTTCCTTGCCTTTATCTTGAGAGGATTTTCCTTCCAAGTCCACAACTTCCTTCGTGGATTGCTTTTTCTGTACGGTGTCCAATTGCACCATCTTTCCCCCAATTCTCTTCTTCACATTGCTTGTTTTATCACTTTCTGCGAGTGCTGGCTCGGTATTGAGCCGCACTTTGGCCTCTTCCGGAAACTTTATTCTGTGAAGAGGCAATCTGGTTCGGATGGTGTTTATCCCATTGGGGGTTGCATCATCTCCCTCAAGCCCAATCTGCTTTTCTTTTCTTTTTCCATGTCCGAATCTGTCCAGTACTGGCGGAGGCGATGGTTTTATATCCGCGACTCCGTAGTACCTGGGCAAGATTTTGGTCTTGTTCCTTTCGAACCCTCCCAAAAGATTGAGCCGAAAAGGTCTTGGAAAAACAAGGTCTTGGATGGCGAGGTGGCGGAGATAGAGGCTCTCTATCGTCGGGTGGAGGATCTCCAGCTGATTCCGGAGAAGGAAGTGAACGGTGTGGATATCACCCGCACCTTTCTTGAGCGTCGGGTGCAGCCACTCCAGGCTAGGGCGCACCCGATGTTCCTTTATGCTGGCCGGCGTGATCCGATGAGGGTTTCAGCTGAGAAATTCTCCCAGGGAGATCTCGACAGGGCCCTTCGCTTGCTGCTGAAGTTCAAGGCTGGAGAGGATATCCCGGGGAAGTCGCTGACTCCTCCGTTTTCTTCTTCGCTTCCTGTTCCACAGGTGTAGATCCGTGCGCGTAGCGCTATTTTTCGACTGCATCGTATTTGTGTTTGTTTGCTAACAACTTGTTCTTCTCTTGTGCAGAGCTTCAAAGTGCCGGGTATGTCGCCTCCGTTACCCGAAGTATATCCAGATGCTCCGGATAATGATGTGGTGGATTCCATGTCCGAGCTGCCATCGGCGCGATCTCCGGTTGAAGATGCCAACGAGTCGAGCGAGGACCACACGCGCAAACAAGCGCGGAGCTCCAGCAAGTCTTGGGATGCTTGGACTCCTCCGACTCCTAGGAACCCTTCGTGTCTTGAGCGTCATAGTGACGGGCATGGAGGCTCTTCCTCTCCTATTCCTACTCTTCCCGTGCGGGCTGTAGCGCCGCACCCGCTAGCGAAGCGGAAGAAGGAAGAAAAGAAAGAAGAGAAGAAGGAAGATAAGAAAGAGGAGAAGAGGGTCCGAAGGACCCCTCCTGTCTTCAACCTGAGCTCGCTGGACTCGTAAGTTTCCTCTATACTGCTTTTTCTGTGCTGTTGACTTTGTGCTTGTGCTGATTTGTCCTTGTGCAGGCACTCTTCCAACGATTCCTCCAGTGATGGTGCTCGAGAGATGATGGGGGAGTCGAAAGTTGTGTCTCCTCCTCCTCAGACGGTGGCAACTTCTGAGGGCGCTGCTCTGAACCCTCCTCCACAGGAGGTTCAGGTGGTTGCGCCTCAGAATTTTGCTAGCGGACCTTCGACGTCGCCGTCGGATCATGTAAGTCTCCTGCCATGGGGGGAGCCCCCGAGCGTTTGTAAAAGAGTTTTCTTGTTTTGTTGTTCGAGTCACGGGGGTAGCCCCCGAGCGTTTTCGTGTGCATGTTTTGCTTCTGTTCTTTTCTGTTGGGCGTAGCCCCCGAGTCCTTTTTCTGACTGGTAGGTCTTCTTCTTGCAGCCTTTTGTGCAGGATGCCAAGCGACTGGTGCAGGAGCACCTGGTGCTGGAAGCCAGCCTTAAACAGCTTCAAGGTACTGTTATGCCTTTGATGTTTGCTTCTTCGTGTATTCTTGTCCTGTTATCTGACGCCTGTATTTTTTGGATGCAGAGGAGCATAACACCTCCCTTCGTGAGATCGATGCTCTCAAAAAGAGCCTCGGTCAAGCGGAGAAGAAGGCCGAGGTTGCCGTTGGTGTGAAGGAGCGCCTTGAGCTGGAGCTGGCTACTGCGGCCGAGGCTGAGGAGCGCCTGCAGCAGGAGGCCACGGACCGCGAGGAGCGGCTTGCTACTGCTGCGGCTGCGCGTGAAAGAGAGGTGGCAGGCAAGCTCATGGCAGCTGCCAAGGCTGTTTCGGGTGAGTATCTTCATTTGAATTTTCTTGTCTTTCTTCTGCCGAGTTGTTGCTCATTGCTTCTCTTTATTGTCTCAGATGCCACGGGCATCGAGTTTGACCGCGGTGCTCTGGAGCACGGGAGTGCTCTAGATGATGCTACTGCGACGGTCGAAGATCGCTGCAACACCGTCATTAGCTCACTTGCCAAGGCTAAGGAGGTCCTTGGCCGCTTCTACAGGGAGCTTGTTCCCAAGGGCGCGACCCTTGATGATGTTGACGCCCTGGCGGAGGCACTGTCAGCCGAAGCGCCTGCGGCGTACAAGCGCAAGCAGAAGGGCATCGGCGCATCTGTCGGGCTGGCGATGGCTTTGGCGGCTGGAGCGGAGCTGGACCTTCCCCAGATCACCTCCCGAATACCGACGACTGCGGATGGATCCGAGGTAGCCTTCGCTACCTATTCTGCTCGCTGTAAGCGATATGGGCCAAAGCTGATTGATCTGCTGGCCGAGTACGCACTACGGCAGCAAGGGGAAGCCAAGGCGAGGCAGTCCGGCTCCGAGGCTACTCAGGGTGTCGTATCTTAGGTGTTGTAGCTGTAGGATAGCTTTAGTTTTCTTTTGTTGTAATTATGTTGATGGTCAAATCCTTGTGGCACATAGTGGCCTTTTATGCACTTAATGAATTCTGTTGAGATGTGTTCTCCTTTGTCTGAGTGTTCATGTCTGTTGCCTTTATGCTGCTCTAGGGTCCTTCGGGTGCTGATCCCATTGACGCCTCGCCCGCCGCGCGGCTGCGGCCATCCTTGGATGATTCGTCGCAGCTTGCCTTCCTTCGGGACCGTGTTCGTAGTCTTGAGAAGGAGTTGCTTGGGGTGCGTGGCCATGCCGACGTTTGGAAGTCTAAGGCGGATCGCGGTTTGGCCAGAGAGGAGTACTTGATGGCGGAATTGCTTCGACTGTCTGAGCAGCTTCAGTGTAAGTTTTTTTTTCGGGCTGCTGCTCATTTCTTCGGATGCGTATGCTGGCCTTGCATCTTACTTTTGTGCGAGTATCGCAGGTGCTAACCTTGCTCCAAGGGAGGATAAAGAGCGTGTTGCTGTTCGGGTCAATTGTTTGACTCGACAGGACATGGAAGCTAGCGAGTTCTTCTGGATGGATCGCGACCGTGCCATGGCTCTGGCAACGGTGTAGGATCGCGTTCACCAAGTATCGCGGGTGCTTCGTCAAGTGCAGACTTCACTCTCGTCAGTTCTGCATGTGATGTTTCCCCTGGATGCTGTGCCAACAACCCTGCCCGGTCTTCTGTCTAGATTTCGGAGCGTGGCTCGTGTCCAGGAATTGGTGAAGCAGCAGCTCATTGCAGGGGTGAAGGATGCGTTGTCCCTTGTTAGGCTGCATCGTCCTGATGTAGATCTATCTGCTATAGCGGCTGGGCCACCTCTTCGGACGGATGGTGGCGAGTGGGATATGCGTCTGCATTATGCGGCTGTAAGGCAGTATGCCGAGCAGGTCGTAGATTTGTTTGAGCAGCGTGCTCAAGTTGTTCTTCAGAATAGGTAGTACCTGTAAAAGAGATAGATGTAAAATTTGTATATTTCGACTAGGCATGTTGTGCCCTTTGTTATAAAGGTTTGTTTGAGAACGCAGTGCTTTTATTTGAGTACGTGTCCTTTTCGTTAGCCTGACGCTGTCAGCTACTCAGGTGTACACGTGTTATCCTCAGTCGATGAAATCGTGAGGTGGAGGGGGGGAACCCCCGAGTGCGTTTGTAGCATGAAGTAAAGTTGCAAATAGCGAACGAAATTTTGGGGCGAGACACTTAGCTTTATTTATATCATAATGGAGGAAGTACATTGTTCGGATGAATAGCCTTGGCTGAAAAGCCTTATTGAAAGTAAAGGGGTAGGTAGCTAGGGGTAGAATCGTCGCAAGTGTGCGATGTTCCATGGGTTGGAGTATGCGACTCCAGACTCCACGTGCTTGAGGCGGTAGGCGCCACCTGGGATGACTTCGGTGATGATGTAGGGTCCTTCCCATGGTGACTCGAATTTCTTCGGTCGCTCTTTCTTGAGTCGCAAGACGAGGTCTCCTTCGACGAAGGACCTTGGGTGCAGCCGGCGGCTGTGGTAGTTGCGGAGACTCTGCTGGTACACCGCTGATCGAGCTGCTTCTACGTCTCTTGCCTCGTCGAGTGTGTCGACGGCGTCTTCGAGTGCAGCCATGGATTCGGCTTCGCTGTAAGCGACGACCCGGGGGGCCTGGTGGCGTACTTCGGCTGGTAGCACGGCTTCGGCTCCGTGCACCATGAAGAACGGCGTGTAGCCGGTGGAGCTGTTTGGCGTGGTGCGCAAACTCCATAGGACGGATGGTAGATCTTCCGTCCAGGCTCCGACCTTTCGTTCGAGTGGGCTCATGAGGCGCTTCTTAATGCCAGCGCGGATTAGGCATTGGCCTTTTCGACCTGCCCGTTCGTTTGTGGGTGATCCACTGAGGCGTATGTGATGTTGATCCCGAGGCCTTCGCAGAAGTCTTGGAATTCTTTGGAGATGAAGTTCGATCCATTGTCGGTGATGATGCTGTGCGGTACGCTGAACCTGTAGACAATGGATTTGAAGAACTTGACGGCGGCCTTGCCCTTTTGGTTGGTAGCCGGCATGGCTTCGACCCACTTGGTGAATTTATCGACTGCGACCAGGAGGTAAACGTGCCCTCCTTTCGAGGACTTTGGCAGTTTGCCAATCATGTCGAGGCCCCATTGAGCAAAGGGCCAGGCTATAGGTATGGTCCTGAGCTCTGACCCGGGTGCGTGCGGTTTGTCGGCGAACCTTTGGCACCCATTGCATTTTCGGACGATGTCCTTTGCATCGCTCATGGCCGTTGGCCAGTAGAATCCAGCTCGTAGAGCTTTGGCGACAAGGGAGCGACTGCCTGCGTGATGGCCGCAGATGCCCTCGTGGATGTCTTGGAGGATGGTTTCCCGTCACCGATGGTGACGCACCTTTGTAGTACACCCGTAATACTGCGCTTGTATAGCTCGCCATTGATGATGGTGAAAGCTTTTGACCGGCGAGATATGCGTCGAGCATCCGTCGGGCTGTCAGGCAGTTCTCCGTTTATCAAGAACTGGAGGTACGGTCGCGTCCAAGTTTCTTTGACTGTCATGACCTGCATCAGGTTGACCATAGCAACCTCTGTGTCTAGTTTCTCGGGTCCTTCGTGTCCTTCGGGCAGCGTAGCCCCCGAGTGTTCTGCTTCTTTGGGTGATCCCTTGGGGAATTTCCGCTTGATGGATGGCACGCAGATTTGTTCGAGGAACACACCCGGTGGCACCTTTGCACAGGTGGAGCCGATGTTGGCAAGTCTGTCGGCTTCCTCGTTGCTTTCTCTTCCAACGTGCCGGAGCTCGCAGCCGTCGAATTCTCCTTCGAGTGCGTTGTAGAGTGCGCGGTATGCGATCATGTTTTCGGCGTGTGCGTCGCACTCGTTCATCGTCTGCTGGACGACGAGGTTGGAGTCAGCGTAGATGACCAGGCGTGTTGCGCCGCAGATCTTTGCCATCCTCATGCCGTGGAGGAGGGCTTCGTATTCGGCCTCGTTGTTGGAAGCTCGAAATTTCATCCGAAGGACGTACTTCATCTGGTCGCCTTGCAGGGAGGTCAGTATGACCCCGGCTCCTGCTCCAGCTTCACGTTTGGAGCCATCGAAGTGCATCGTCCATGACTGCGACATGTCTGGGGTGTCTGGCAGCTGCAGCTCCATCCAATGTACAAGGAAGTCCGGGAGAACTTGAGACTTGATTGCGAGTCGCTTCTCGTAGACGATGTCCAGGGGTGACAGTTCGATGCCCCACAGGGCCACGCGTCCTGTGGCCTCTGGGTTATTCAGGATGCTGTTCAGGGGTGCTTCGTTGACGATGATCACCTGGTGCTCCTGGAAGTAATGGCTCAGCCATCGAGCCGTCATGAACACGCCGTAGGCGAGTTTCTGGTAGTGAGGGTACCTCTGTTTTGTTGGCGTCAGTACCTCGCTGAGGTAGTAGATTGGGCGTTGGACCCCATGGGTCTTGCCTTCTTCGGGTCGTTCGACCACTAGCACGATGCTGACCACCTGGTGTGTGGCTGCTATGTACAGCAGCAGAGGCTCGCGCTCCTTTGGCGTGACCAAAACGGGCGAGGTGGAGAGTAGCCGCATCGTCGGCTTCGGGCGTCCACTCGAATTTATCTGCCTTGCATAGCAGCTGGTAGAATGGCAGGGCCTTCTCGCCCATGCGGCTGATGAATCTGCTCAACGCCGCTATTCGTCCTGCGAGCTGCTGGACACCTTTGAGGTTTTTCGGCTTCTCCATTTCCATGATGGCCCTGATTTTCTTCGGGTTCGCCTTGATCCCTCGCTGAGAGATGAAGTACCCAAGTAGCTGACCCGATGAGACGCCGAAGGCGCACTTTTCGGGGTTGAGCCTGATCCTGTAGCGATCAAGGTTATCGAACGTCTCGTGGAGATCGTCGATGAGCGTTCTGGCCTTCCTGGTTTTGATGACTATGTCGTCGACATAGACTTGGACGTTGCGACCGATCTGGTACTTGAGGCATGCTTGCATGCATCGCTGGTACGTGGCACCTGCGTTCTTTAGCCCAAAGGGCATTGTGTTGTAGCAGAACTCCGAACGGTGTAATAAATGCCGTTTTCTCTTGATCTTCGACCTTGAGTCGAATCTGGTTGTAGCCTGAGTAGGCGTCGAGGAAGGAGAGTTTCTCACATCCTGCGGTCGAATCGATGATCTGGTCGATCCGAGGAAGAGGGAAGTGGTCCTTGGGGCAGTGCTTGTTCAGCGACGTGAAGTCCACGCACATCCGCAGGATATTCGTGTCTTTCTTGGGGACCATCACTGTATTTGCTAGCCACTCGCTTTCTTTGATCTCCCTGATGAAGTCTGCGGCGAGTAGCCTGTTTATTTCCTTCCCGATGGCTTTGGCCCGTGGATCGGACAGTCTCCGGATGGACTGCTTGACGGGCTTGGTGTCTGGAAAGACGTTGAGTGCGTGCTCGGCGAATTCCCTGGGAACTCCTGGCATGTCCGCAGGACACCAGGCGAAGATTTTCCAGCACGGAGGAATTCGACGAGCGCGCTTTCCTATGCGGGGCTGAGGTCGTTGGCGATCATCGCCGTCTTGGAGGCATCTGTCGGATGGACCTGCACCTTCTTTGTGTTGACGGTGGAGTCGAAGGACATGTCAGGTGCGTTTTGTCGTGCGACTGGGGGTGCCCCATTGTCCGTCACCTCGCAGAGCCTTACAAGCTCCTCCTGCATGCCGAATGATTGGGAGATTCTGTTGAAATCCCTATCGCATTGGTCCGACCGGGTGAAGCTCCCGTGGATTGTGATGACGCCCTTTGGTCCTGGCATCTTGAGTAGCAGGTATGCGTAGTGTGGGACAGCCAAGAACCTTGCGAATGCTACACGCCCGAGGATGGCGTGGTATTGTGATGGCCAGTCCACCACTTCGAATTCGAGCCGTTCAAGTCGGAAGTTGTCCGGCTTGGCGAAGATGACGTCGAGCCATATTTTTCCTAGGGGGAATATGCCCTTTCCTGGGACAATGCCGTGGAACGTTGTGTCTGATTGTTCCAGGATGCACTGCGGGATCCGCATTGCTGCTAGAGTACTTGCGAACATCAGGTTGATGCCGCTGCCGCCGTCCATGAAGACGCGACTCATCTCGAAACCTCCGATCTGCGCCTCCAGCACCAGGGCAGCATGACCTGGGCGAGGGATCTGGCAAGGGTGATCCGGACGGCTGAACGTGATGCAGGACTCCGATCCGCTGAGGTACTCAGGGATGGCGGGTGGAGTTGCCATGGCCAGGTTGATCTGACGGGTGATTTTCTTCTGCACCCTATTCGTGGGGCGCCCTTTCTGGATCATCAGTGCTCCTTTCGGCGGGGGATACCCGTTCCCAGCGTTGTTCTGTGCTGGTGCGACTGGTTGGTTCGGGCCTCCTACAGGTGGCGGTGGAGGAGCTCCATGCGCTATCTCACCTGGCGCTGGTGCGTTCCCGAATCCAGGAAGTGGAGCTTGCTGCCTTATCTGGACCATGCTTTCGCTGAGTTTCTGGAACTCGCGGCAGTCCTTAAGCATGTGGCTTGCCTTCTTCTTGCCATCCTGCTTGTCGATGTAGAAGTGGATGGTGCATGGACCCGAAAGTTTTTCGTATGCTGAGGGTCCGTTATCGCGGTCGCGGCGCTGCCATGACTGTGCTGGGCGTCCTCCATCGCGGAAGTTTCCTCCACGGTATCCTCCGCTGTTGCGGTTGGCGTCGTTGCGGCGATCGGCGTAGCCGGCTGCGACTATGTTGGATCCATCGCGATCATCATAGACGCGCGACCTTCTCTTGCTACGGCGCTCGCGTTGTCGGCCGTAGTCGTCCTCTTCTTCCGATTGTGCTTGGTGGATGGAATCTTCGCTGTCAGCCCACCTGTTGGCGATGTCCATGAGGTGGTCGAGTGTTTTGGGCTTGACGCGTCCGAGTTCCTCCTTAAAGTCTTGGCACTTGACGCCGTCCCTGAAGGCGTCGATGGCCCTCTCTTCGGAGATGTGCGCTGTGGAGTTCTTGGTGTTGGACCAGCTTAGTATGTACGAGCGAATGGATTCGCCCGTTCGTTGAGTGCAGGCCCGCAACTCTTCGATTGAGGTGGGCCTCTTGCTGGTGCCCTTGAAGTTTCTGATGAAGCTGTAAGCTAGCTCATCCCAACTTTGGATGGACCCTGAAGATAGGCTGCTAAGCCAAATCCGGGCTGCTCCTGTCAGCTGCAGCTGAAGGCATTGCATGGCGGTTTCTTTGTTTCTGCCTTGCAATTTGATGGATGACAGGTGGTCGCTGAGCCATGACTTTGGGTCCTGTGTGCCATCGAATTTCGGAGTATCCGAAGGAAGCTTGAAATTTCGCGGCATCCTTGTTCATCGAACAGATCTGCTGAAGCATCGTGCTCCGCAGAGTTCTCCTTCGTCTTCGTCCATCTCGGATTCAGACGAGCATGCGCGCTTGGCTCGCGCTTTGTCGATTTTGCGCTGTGTGAGCGCGTCCCTGGCGTCGTAATCGCGGTTGCGGTGACGCGAACTCTTGTTCCTTCGAGGAAGGTCATGGTCCTCTTCTTCCGATGAAGGGGTGGGGCTGCGGTCGAACCTGACCGGAGCTTTCTTCTTCGGCTCCGTAGGAGCTTCCTGGTGGAGCGCAGCTCCGACGAGTCCGAGTCTGGTAAGTGCGTACTTGTGCATGGCTCTTTTTGGGTCCCCCTCCGGTGGTGGGTGGGCCGCGAGGTACGCAGTGGCTGCCATGATCGCAGCCTGCGGCATTTTCGGGATGACGTTGCCGTCGGCATCCATCTCCATAAAGGATGAGTGGAGGGTTCGGGTCACCTCACGACGCTCCTTGGGATCCATGTTCTCCATCCGAGAGTGGTGCTTGTTGCCCTGGTTGCCGTTCGAGCTGGAGCCGATGCCCATAGCGGAGAGCGCGGCTCGTCGCGCGCTAGACTCTGAGGCTGCTTGCTTGCGTTTGTCAAGCACCTCCTGCATCTTGACCTGCTTCTTGTGCTCCTCGCTCAGGAGCAGATGGTAGGACATCAGCAGATCCCGGGAGGAGTCTGCAGGCAGGACTATGTTGCCCGCCACGGCGTTGCGTGCCTGGGCCCATCCTTCTTTGCTAAGGCGGATGACATGGCCGTTGTTGTCCCCTTCGGGTGGGAGGACTGGATTCTTCTGTTCCCGCCGTTTCGATCTGGCGGGTTAGGTGTCAGGTTGGGCGGCGGGTTGGGTGTTTGCTGATCCACGTCACTCTGGATGACTACGGCGCATTGGTAGCGTTCGTAGATTGGTCTGCTGCTGCCGCAGCTTTCGGATCCGGAACCGTAGGTCCATTCATCCGATGGCGGATTGCACAGATCGAAGTTGCAGCTGCTGCTATCGTAGGAATCATCTGTTGATGATGTTGTGCGTAGCACAGGGTGCGAGGTCCATGAAGCGGGCCTGATTGATGGTAGGGGCACCCACTCAGGGAGGCGGAGAGTGCCAGTTTGCCCCACCTGGAAGCAGAAGCTCTCGAACAGGATCTCGAGTCCGTCGCCTACGGGCTCGAAGTCCTTCATGGTGGCCGAAGAGGAGGTGACTCTCCGTCACCGCAGAGTTGTAGATCGATCGGGTTGGGACCGTCACGATCGCACAATCAGCGCCCCCAGTTCCCACAGACGGCGCCAATTGACGAGGTTTGATCTCATCAATGCCCATTGTTATGGACTTGGGTTTTGGAGAAGATGGGGATGCTGGAGATCGTGGAACGGTTAGCAAACAAGCAACACGGGGACACAAGGTTTACCCAGGTTCAGGCCCCCGGAGGTAAAACCCTACTCCTGCTTGTCTGCTCTTGATTATGGCAAAACCGAAGGTTACAGGGGTGCGCAGATGCAATCTGGCGTGGAGGTGTGTATGCAAAAGTATGAGGAGAAGATCTAGGTCGTGCCCTCCTAGCCTTTATATAAACTCAGGCAGGTCCCGGGCGTAGACCTAGTCGGTTACACGTTCTAGGGTTTTACCCCTTGAATTTCCTATCTACTCTAGTCTTGCTCTCCAAGGATCCGAAAGCGTCATGGGCCTTGGCCACCCGAAAACCTTCATGGGCCGGCGTGTAATTGCCGTGGGCCTTCCTTGGGATGGACCAGGTATGCTGAGATCATGTACCCGTGGGGTATAACCATGTCAGATACTTGTTACCGAGATATAATTGGTAGGATGTAAAGGATATGAATTCATTGATCATCCTATAGCTTGTCTCAAATTTTCATGTATGCACCACTTCTTCAAAATTGAGAGACAAGCATCCAATATATCTCCAATGTACCTAAAACACAATTAAGTACAAAATGGTCCCCAAACATATTGGGTCCAAAGTAGTTAGTGCAACTACAATACATAGGAGAGACTCCACATAATTATGTGCACATTGATATGAAATTGAATTTCATGCCAAACTTAGCCGATGGGAATTGGTGGAGTTTCCCTTATATATTGGATCAAAGAAAGCAATCATGCCATAATATAATCATATAGTAAATATGCATGCATAAAGCTTTCAAGAACCAAAAGGAGATACAATTTGAACAAAACACCAAGTAAATCGAGATTGCACACACAAGAGTGTGACATGACAAACTATGTCCAAATTGTATCAAAAAACCAATTCAACACATGAAAGATCACAAGTTCAACAAATGAACTAGGCTAAAACCAAAAGGAGCAAAAGATAGATAGAAATAAAAATGCTCAAGGATTTATCTCATTCTAAAATGGTCAAATCATGAAACAAGGAATGAGACAAAACCAACTCCCAACAAAAAGCAAGGTTCCAACAAGAAACCAAACTCCCCAAACTTCTCATGATGGCACAAAATACCAAAACGAAAGGATTGAGCTTCCAAGCACATAAAACCCGATATGGATCAAACAATGAAGCATAAATATGAGTGTTCTAAATAATATAGGAGAGCTCCCCCATAGATAGTGCATTATGTAGGATTTTCCTTTTAAATTTAAAATGCACACAAATGGGATCATCACTTGTACCTACAATAAGTAAAACACAAGAGGATATCAATAAAATAAGAAGATCCACAAGAAGCAAGGAAGGCTTGGGAGACAACACAAAACATTTTCTTGGCCAAAGATAGGATAATATTAAGCAAGGGCCAAAGTGAATATGATCAATAAATTCTACCATAAATTGAGTACTCATTGTCCAAGGACAAGAAATATTGGGAATAATTTTCCCAAGGTAGCTAGCATGGATATCCAAGATCATAGATACAACAAGAAGCATATAACCACTCACCATATCACTATCCATATTGCAATTTCTATCACCACTCACCATATCATTACCTTGTGAAAAATCGCATGTTGATGAAGTGGTAGACGATGAGAACTCATCTCGACCGGAAGTGGAAGCAACACAATCATCCTCAATAATGTTGGACTTGCTATATTTATCTTGAAGCTTGGTCCATATCTCACGAGCGCTTGAATAAGGCATGTTAGAAGAAAGAACTACATTGCTCACAACATGCAAAAGAATTTTAGTAGCTAGAGCATCTATATGAGAGTTCAACTTCTCCTCTAAAGATTCGTTTTGGGTATCCATAGGAGAAGAGAGACCCACATATAGATATCCCTCGATAATTGGGTGAATTTCCCAAAATAAATTAAGCATGCGAATTTTCCAAACATCATAATTTGTGCCATCGAATGTGAGCGTGTCCTTGTGCACTAATCCTCTAGTCGACATCTTTACTCTCAAGGCAGTGAAGACTAAAATGAGAGACCGGGCTCTAATACCAATTGAAAGGATACGGATGTCGCCTAGAGGGGGGGTGAATAGGCGATTAAAACTTTTCCTAGAGTGGCTCAACAAAGGCGGAATAAAACTAGTGTTTACTTTGTTAAGCACAACCTAGAACAACTAAGGTTCACCTATGTGCACCAACAACTTATGGTAAGCAATATAAGCAACAATGTGATAGCAAGATATATATTACTTCAAGCACGAAGGCTATCACAATGTAAAGTGCATAAGTAAAGAGATCGGGTATAGAGATAACCGAGGCACGCGGGGACACCGATATTTTACCGAGTTCCTCCCAACATGGAGTACGTCTAGTTTGGAGAGGGGGTGGTATCAAACCACCAACGCCACAAAAGGCCTCCCTTATTCTCCGGTGAATCTCACCCCAACGGGATCGATCCACGCTTCCACTATCGGTGCACTTGTCGGTGGCAACCGGAACCTCCACAAGGTTGGGGCACTTCTCCACAACTTAATTGGAGGCTCCCAACAAACGCCACAAAAGGCCTCAACAAATGCCACCAAGGCCACAATGCCACCAAGGCCACAAAACCGTCTAGGGTTCCAAGAACCCAAGAGGGACAAGCTCCAATGAGCAACTCAAACCAAATCCTCCGAGGAGAACTCAAACCGATGCACCAAATGCAAATGGCAAGAACACCACAAAGGTGCTCAAATTCCTCACTCTCAAGTTCCAACAAAGCTACTAAAGCTATTGGGGGAATAAGAGAGAAGGAATCAAAGAGAGACACAAAATCCCCCAAAATCTAGATCCCCAAAGATGCACTCACAAAGAGATGAATCGGTTAGGTTAAAACATGGGTCTAGATCTCCTCTCTCTTCCACTCAAATATGGGCAAGAATCATCGGAGGGAAAAGATTAGGCAAGCTCCAAGATCTAGAGCAAGTGTGGACAAAGTTTAGCTTAATAGATAAGAGAGAAGCAACCGGAATTGAAAACGGGCAAAGGCTTATAAAGAAGGCCCAGAAAATCTAGCCGTTTGGGCAGTTTTCCGGAACGGTCCGGTACTACCGGACCCTGCAAGCACAGCCAGAGAAAGCAGAGGAATCGGGGCAAGCCTGCACACACATGGGTGAGGCCAAGCAGCAGCAGGCGGGGTCCAGCAGCGCGGCAACAGGCACAACAGCTAGGCAGCAGTGGACCAGCGCGCGAGCCAGCAGAGCAAGCGCGCGTGGGAGGCAAAGCAGCAGCAGCGCGCGGCGAATCAGCAAGGCTCACGGGTCAACGCGGGCCCAGTGGGAGGCAGTAGCACGCGTGGGGGCGAGCGGGGCTAGACGCGCGCAGCGACCGACGCAGCGGCGGCAGGCCAGCTGGCCCCCCAAGCGGGCCAGCTTAGCGAGGCGAGCGCGCACGCGAGGCAGCAGCTAGGCGAGCAGCAGCAAGGCAGCACGCGAAAGTGGGCTGGCAAGGGAGAGGCAAACCTACCTGGGCTGGCTGGTAGTACCGGCCCACCCGGGCGGTACTACCGGGCCAGGCCGGTAGTGCCGGACCCAGCAATCGGGGGAGGCAGTGGGCTGCAGCGCGCTGCCAGGCGCGAGCGGTACTGGCCCACGGTAGTACCAGTCGGCCCAGCCAACATTCTTTTTCTTTTTCTTTTTCAAACCGAATAAAGCAAAATACAAACGGCGATAACTTTTGATTGGTAATTCCGATTGACCTGATTCCAGTTGCGTTGGATAGAGGACGACAAGGGCTTCCCAATAAGGATTGCGGGTATTGGTTTTTCAACCACAGGCAAGTTCATCAAGAGTTCATGAAGCCACTCTGCTTCAACAGTGGCTTTTTCTAATGCCGTGATTTCTGCTTCCATAGTTGACCTCGTTAAGATGGTCTGCTTGCAAGACTTCCAAGAAACAGCGCCACCAGCAAGTGTGAATACATATCCACTCGTGGCCTTTATCTCGTTAGCATCAGATATCCAATTTGAATCACTATAACCCTCTAGTACCCTCGGATACCCGGTATAGTGAATGCCATAGCTTGTAGTGCCTTTTAGATAGCGCATGAATCTCTCAAGAGCATGCCAGTGATCATCTCCTAGATTTGAAACAAATCGACTGAGTTTGCTTACAGAAAATGCGATGTCAGGCCTCGTGGCACTAGCTAAATACATAAGCGAGCCAGTAATTTGAGAGTATTTCAGTTGGTCTCTAACATTTCCTCGATTCTTTCGAAGCAACATACTAGGATTATACTGGGCGAGCAGCAGCAAGGCAGCACGCGAAAGTGGGCTGGCATGGGAGAGGCAAACCTACCTGGGCCGGCCGGTAGTACCGGCCCACCCGGGCGGTACTACCGGGCCAGGCCGGTAGTGCCGGACCCAGCAATCGGGGGAGGCACTGGGCTGCAGCGCGCTGCCAGGCGCGAGCGGTACTGGCCCATGGTAGTACCGGTCGGCCCAGCCAAACTCTTTTTCTTTTTCTTTTTCAAACCGAATAAAGCAAAATACAAACGGTGATAACTTTTGATTGGTAATGCCGATTGACCTGATTCCAATTGCGTTGGATAGAGGACGACAAGGGCTTCCCAATAAGGATTGCGGGTATTGGTTTTTCAAGCATAGGCAAGTTCATCAAGAGTTCATGAAGCAATGTACCGCTCGCCTTGCTATACCCGAAACGACTCAAGACCTTTTCCACATAGTGGGAATGAAGCAATGTAATCCCACCATCATCATCTCTCAATAGCTTGATGTTCAGGATGACATCAGCTACTCCCAGATCCTTCATCTCAAAGGAAAGAGATAAGAAATCTTTGACCTCCTTAATTGCATTAAGGTAGGTTCCAAAAATCAGTATGTCATCAACATACAAACAAAGGATGACTCCCTCACCCCCACCATGGCGATGGTACACACAAATGCTCAAATATATCTTATTGTACATTAATGAACTTCAAACATTAACTCACTACATATATTACAACTATCACCAAGGGAAAGGAGAAAGTTGGAATATATGGAGAAAGGCAACAAGTATCATAAGATAAAATAGACTAGCAAAAATATCACTATTGCACATGAGAGAAGTTGATGAAATGATAGGCAATAAAATTGATAGATTGACATATTTGGGATTGGAGGATCATATGCATGATTTTGTATAGTCCCAATATATGCACTCATATCAACTTAAACACATATACAGTATTGAGTCCTCTTAAAACCATGGCTAGAACTACAACAATTACAAATACATTAATTCATACTAGAAGGCAACCGACAAAACGGTTGGAATCAAGATATATGAGCATGAGAAAGGGATACTTGTTACCGAGATATAATTGGTAGGATGTAGAGGATATGAATTCATTGATCATCCTATAGCTTGTCTCAAATTTTCATGTATGCACTACTTCTTCAAAATTGAGAGACAAGCATCCGATATATCTCCAATGTACCTAAAACACAATTAAGTACAAAATGGTCCCCAAACATATTGGGTCCAAAGTAGTTAGTGCAACTACAATACATAGGAGAGACTCCACATAATTATGTGCACATTGATATGAAATTGAATTTCATGCACAACTTAGCCGATGGCAATTGGTGGAGTTTCCCTTATATATTGGATCAAAGAAAGCAAGCATGCCATAATATAATCATATAGTAAATATGCATGCATAAAGCTTTCAAGAACCAAAAGGAGATACAATTTGAACAAAACACCAAGTAAATCGAGATTGCACACACAAGAGTGTGACATGACAAACGATGTCCAAATTGTATCAAAAAACCAATTCAACACATGAAAGATCACAAGTTCAACAAATGAACTAGGCTAAAACCAAAAGGAGCAAAAGATAGATAGAAATAAAAATGCTCAAGGATTTATCTCATTCTAAAATGGTCAAATCATGAAACAAGGAATGAGACAAAACCAACTCCCAACAAAAAGCAAGGTTCCAACAAGAAACCAAACTCCCTAAACTTCTCATGATGGCACAAAATACCAAAACGAAAGGATTGAGCTTCCAAGCACATAAACCTGATATGGATCAAACAATGAAGCATAAATATGAGTGTTATAAATAATATAGGAGAGCTCCCCCATAGATAGTGCATTATGTAGGATTTTCTTTTTAAATTCAAAATGCACACAAATGGGATCATCACTTGTACCTACAATAAGTAAAACACAAGAGGATATCAATAAAATAAGAAGATCCACAAGAAGCAAGGAAGGCTTGGGAGACAACACAAAACATTTTCTTGGCCAAAGATAGGATAATATTAAGCAAGGGCCAAAGTGAATATGATCAATAAATTCTACCATAAATTGAGTACTCATTGTCCAAGGACAAGAAATATTGGGAATAATTTTCCCAAGGTAGCTAGCATGGATATCCAAGATCATAGATACAACAAGAAGCATATAACCACTCACCATATCACTATCCATATTGCAATTTCTATCACCACTCACCATATCATTACCTTGTGAAAAATCACATGTTGATGAAGTGGTAGACGATGAGAACTCATCTCGACCGGAAGTGGAAGCAACACAATCATCCTCAATAATGTTGGACTTGCTATATTTATCTTGAAGCTTGGTCCATATCTCACGAGCGCTTGAATAAGGCATGTTAGAAGAAAGAACTACATTGCTCACAACATGCAAAAGAATTTTAGTAGCTAGAGCATCTATATGAGAGTTCAACTTCTCCTCTAAAGATTCGTTTTGGGTATCCATAGGAGAAGAGAGACCCACATATAGATATACCTCGATAATTGGGTGAATTTCCCGAAATAAATTAAGCATGCGAATTTTCCAAACATCATAATTTGTGCCATCGAATGTGAGCGTGTCCTTGTGCACTAATCCTCTAGTCGACATCTTTACTCTTAAGGCGGTGAAGCCTAAAATGAGAGACCGGGCTCTGATACCAATTGAAAGGATACGGATGTCGCCTAGAGGGGGGTGAATAGGCGATTAAAACTTTTCCTAGAGTGGCTCAACAAAGGCGGAATAAAACTAGTGTTTACTTTGTTAAGCACAACCTAGAACAACTAAGGTTCACCTATGTGCACCAACAACTTATGGTAAGCAATATAAGCAACAATGTGATAGCAAGATATATATTACTTCAAGCACGAAGGCTATCACAATGTAAAGTGCATAAGTAAAGAGCTCGGGTATAGAGATAACCGAGGCACGCGGGGACACCGATATTTTACCGAGTTCCTCCCAACATGGAGTACGTCTCGTTTGGAGAGGGGGTGGTATCAAACCACCAACGCCACAAAAGGCCTCCCTTATTCTCCGGTGAATCTCACCCCAACGGGATCGATCCATGCTTCCACTATCGGTGCACTTGTCGGTGGTAACCGGAACCTCTCACAAGGTTGGGGCACTTCTCCACAACTTAATTGGAGGCTCCCAACAAACGCCACAAAAGGCCTCAACAAATGCCACCAAGGCCACAATGCCACCAAGGCCACAAAACCGTCTAGGGTTCCAAGAACCCAAGAGGGACAAGCTCCAATGAGCAACTCAAACCAAATCCTCCGAGGAGAACTCAAACCGATGCACCAAATGCAAATGGCAAGAACACCACAAAGGTGCTCAAATTCCTCACTCTCAAGTCCCAACAAAGCTACTAAAGCTATTAGGGGAACAAGAGAGAAGGAATCAAAGAGAGACACAAAATCCCCCAAAATCTAGATCCCCAAAGATGCACTCACAAAGAGATGAATCGGTTAGGTCAAAACGTGGGTCTAGATCTCCTCTCTCTTCCACTCAAATATGGGCAAGAATCATCAGAGGGAAAAGATTAGGCAAGCTTCAAGATCTAGAGCAAGTGTGGACAAAGTTTATCTTAATAGATAAGAGAGAAGCAACCGGAACTAAAAACGGGCAAAGGCATATAAAGGAGGCCCAGAAAATCTAGCTGTTTGGGCAGTTTTTCTAGTTCTAGCAACCTATGTGATCCAGGCAGAGCCCATATTGCCAAGTGGCTGCACTATAAGCTTCTCAACACTTGGCCTCTAAAATCCCTTTGTTCCTGGGTGGCTTTCCACAAGTGAGATACACAAGGTAAACCATAGCCATGGGCCTTGTGTAACCACTCAACCAAAAACCACCAATCAAGTCCCTTTCCACCCAGGTGATTCATTGACTTAGTTGTTTTATTAAGAAAACATAAGTCCAAAGACTTAGAAATATTTTCATCAAAGCATGTATATTTTACCAACCCTTGTTTGCTACTATCTAGGCTAAGCATGGCATAGATAGTACTTAACTTAGAAAATTTCCTAGCAATTCTACAAATACTTAGGATTTCCCATCATGGCATTTGGCAAAAATAGTAACATGCAAGACTTAGCAAAAATATTTCTAATGCTTGTATAAAAATATATAGGGATGGAAATATTCATGAAGTACCACTTTCCTTGGTAGTTGGGAGAGTAGCACTCTTCAAAATCACAATCACTAGCACCAAAGTCTACAGAAAGAATGGTAGCAACAAATTACACACAACATATACAAACAAACAAAAATACATATGCATGCATGCAAAAATGCTAAGTGATGATTTTTAAAACTCAACCAAGCAAGTGCATGGTACTGAATCATAACCAAGTCAAAAACTTGCTAAACCAAGTTTATTTGACACTAAAACAATTTCGTAAACAATTCATATACTCAAAATAGTCCTAAACAAGTTTCTGCAAATAAAGTCATTTTAACAGAAACTAAACACTAAACACATTGCATAAACAGAAAGGGCTTGTCTTCCTGATTCCAACGGTATAAAATTTGCTAAAATCTAACGTGGGAACCAAAATTTACAAGCAAATCAAATTTGGATATAAATCTGATTCAAATTCTGTTTTTAAACTAAACCCTAGCCACGCGTCGCGCTCTGATTGGCGCGTACCGTTTCACGTCGGATCACGCTTCTGAGCCGCTAGATCTAACTTAATCGCGCGGCTCAGATCTAACATACCGCTTCGCTCAAGTGATTCTATTACGCGCGTTGGATCTAGATCCAACGGCTCTTGATCAAACGACCAAGTTCTGGCGGCGCGCGACAACGGCGAGCGGCGGAGCGCTCTGCCAGTGGCGGTGCCGGTGTTCTAGGTCGCCCGGGGAGGAGAGGGGGTGCTTACCAGAACCGCAAGGACGAGGCGAAGCTCAACGTGGAGGTGGCTTGGCAAGGGGCGCACGGCAGGGGCTGCTGGAGCTCGTCGGAGTTGCGCACGGCGTCGAGTGGTTGCCGTCGAAGTTGTTTCTGAGGTTTCGCGTCGCCCTAGCACGAACCAGATGGATTAGGAGACGCGCAAGACAGTGGCGAACATCCTCGTATGCAAGAGGGGGCAAGGGGCGCGCTCTGCTTACCGTAATCGATCGCCGGAGTTGAGTGGCGGCTCGGTCGGTTGCGGGCACGAACGGGGACGGTGTCCTGGGTCACGAGCAGGCAAGCGAAGAGTATCAGAAGATGCACGAGATCACGCTGGGCACATTCGTTTGAATCAGAGGCATAGGGGTGGTCGGGACTCACCGGAATTTGCTGCCGGAGGTCGTCGGAGCTGCGGCGGTGTTTGGCGAGTTGCGAGCAGCCTGGGGGTGTGGAGATGAAATTGAGTGAGGGGAATGGAGCGGAGTGGGGAGGCGCTTAAGTAGGCGGAGGCTCGACAATAAACGCTCAGCGAATCAATGGAAATTACGCCAAGAAATCAACGCAGCAACGGCCAGCGGCGATGGCGTCTGCGCGTGAGATTTGGGGAAGAAGGAGTGACATGGAGAGGGCCCGCTTGTTAGCGAAATAAGCAGAGAGGGAGTGGGGTCCGAGCGTCAGTGACTGCGTGGGTGCGTCTACGCGTGCGAGAGAGAGAGAGACGGGAGCCGGGTGGGCTAAATGGGCTGAGTCTGTTGCTGGGCTCAATTCCTGGCGCCGGCCCTTTTCCATTTCTTTATTCCTTTTCTTTTTCTGTTTTGATTTTCTGGATTGGTTTTAAATGAATTCAAACTCTATTTGTATTCAAATCTTTTCTGGATTTTTGCATTGTGCAATAGTCACAAAACTTGGCATAAAACCATGTGGTCACTTTGAGTTGGCTTGGTCATTTTTTGAAAGACAAAATAACAGTGACATTGCACTTGGTTTGCAAATGTTTGAAAATGGTTTTTGAAGCCATTTCTATTTTGTAAAATTTTGTTCAAATTCCACACTCAATCCAATCAATAAGGAAAGCAAGCAAACTTGGTTTAAAACATTCAAGCTCTCAAATGGGGATGGCCATTTGATTTAAGTTTTGCTCACATAAAATGATAGCACTATGTGCTTCTGTTTTCTTGAATTTGGTTTGAAATTGATCTCAAAACTATATGCATGCATGAATGATATGCAATCTTTAAAATCATGATTTTATGGATGTTACAAATCTAACCCCCTTAAGGTGAATCTCGCCCTCGAGATTCGGATTGGCTAGCAAATATGTGAGGGTGGTCTTTCCGAAGATCATCTTCTCGTTCCCATGTTGCTTCCTCTTCGGAATGATGATTCCACTGCACTTTGCAAAACTTGATAGTCTTTGTCCTTGTGACTCTTTCTGCAGTTTCAGGAATCTTGATAGGTTTCTCTTCATAAGTGAGGTCACTTTCCAGTTGAACCTCCTCCAAAGGTATAGTATCCTTCAAAGAAGTTTCTTCCATTTCTGGATGACATTTCTTAAGTTGACTCACATGAAACACATTATGGACTGCTGACAGAGATTCTAGCAGTTCAATTTCATAGGCAACTTCTCCTTTGCGACTTAGAATCTTGAATGGCCCAACATATCTTGGTGCCAATTTTCCTTTGACTCCGAATCTTTTTACTCCACGAAGTGGTGATACTCTAAGATAGGCTCTATCACCAACTTCGTAGGTGACTTCTCTACGCTTAGGATCTGCGTAGCTTTTCTGTCGGGACTGTGCTATCTTCAACCTATCCTTAACCAACTTGACCTTCTCTTCGGCTTCTTCGATAAGATCTGGCCCGAATAAACTTCTTTCTCCCACACCATTCCATAACAATGGGGTGGTACACTTTCTTCCGTAGAGAAACTCAAACGGTGCCATCTCAATGCTGGCTTGATAGCTGTTGTTATAAGAAAATTCTGCATAAGGCAGACTTTCATCCCAACTGGCTCCATAGTCTAAGGCACACGCCCTCAACATGTCTTCAAGAATCTGATTAGTCCTTTCTGTTTGTCCATCGGTTTGAGCATGAAAAGCAGTACTGAATTCCAACCTCGTTCCCAATGATTCATGCAACTGTCTCCAAAAATGGGAAGTGAATTGAGTTCCCCTATCAGACACAATACTCTTGGGCACTCCATGTAGACATACAATTCTACTCATGTAGATCTTGGCCAACTTAGCACTTGTATAAGTTGTCTTCACGGGTATGAAATGAGCCACTTTAGTTAGGCGATCCACTACTACCCATATGGAATCATATCCTGACCTGGTCCTTGGTAATCCGGTAATGAAATCCATACCAATTTTGTCCCACTTCCAATCAGGAATAGGTAGTGGTTGAAGCAAACCTGCTGGTTTCTGATGCTCCGCTTTCACTCTACTACACACATCACACAAAGCAATATGTTCGGCGATGTCCTTCTTGAGATTATTCCACCAAAATCTTTCTTTCATGTCCATGTACATTTTGGTGTTACCCGGATGAATGGAATACAGAGAGTTATGTGCTTCTTGCAAAATCAGTTTCCGCAACTCCGTGTCTTGTGGAACACAGATACGTTTCCCATGCCATAAAGTACCCTATTCGTCTTCATGGAATCCTTTGGCTTTTCCCATGCCAATCTTTCCTTTAATTTCTTCAATTTCCTTATCAATCTTCTGGGCTTCTTTGATCTTGTCCATCAAAGTGGATTGAACATCCAAAGTCATGAGATGTCCCTCAGGCACAATCTCCAATCTGAGTTTTCTAAATTGGGTACACAGATCATCTGGCAATTCTCCTTTGGTAAGGCCATTCACAAATACCTTACGACTTAGAGCATCTTCTACAACATTTGCTTTACCGGGGTGGTATTGCAAACTTAAGTCATAGTCTTTGATAAGTTCTAGCCATCTTCTTTGTCTCATATTAATTTCCTTCTGGGTGAAGATATACTTCAAACTTTTGTGATCTGTGAACACTTCACAACGCTTTCCCAAAAGATAGTGTCTCCATGTTTTGAGTGCATGGACAACAGAGGCTAACTCTAAATCATGAGTAGGATAGTTTACTTCATGAGTTTTGAGTTGTCTCGAGGCATAAGCCACAACTTTACCGTCTTGCATAAGTACTGCACCCAAACCTTGATGAGATGCATCACAATATACTTGGAAATCTTTTTCCAAATCTGGCAGACACAAGACTGGTGCTGTCACAAGTCTCTTCTTCAATTCTTGAAAGCTGAGTTCACAACCTTCAGACCAAGCAAACTTCTTGTCTTTCTTTAACAATTTAGTCATGGGCTTAGCTACCTTAGAGAAATTCTCAATGAACCTTCTGTAGTAACCTGCTAAGCCAAGGAAACTACGAACTTCTTTCACGGACTTGGGAGATTCCCATTCAGTCACAGCTGAAACCTTAGCAGGATCAACTGCTACACCATCCTTCGTCATAACATGACCAAGAAAACCAACTTCCTCCAACCAGAACTCACACTTGCTGAATTTGGCATAAAGTTTATGCTCTCTTAATTTCTCAAGTATCAAACGCAAATGTCCTTCATGTTCTTCTTTGCTCTTGGAGTAGACTAAGATGTCATCGATGAAAACGACAACAAACTTGTCAAGAAATTCCATGAACACCTTATTCATCATATTCATGAAGTATGCTGGAGCATTGGTCAAGCCAAAAGGCATTACGGTATACTCATACAACCCATACCTTGTAGTGAAGGATGTTTTAGGTATGTCTTGTTCTCTTATCTTGAGTTGAGAATATCCTGACCGGGGATCAATCTTTGAGAACACACATGCTCCTTCTAGCTGATCAAACAAGTCATTGATTCTAGGCAAAGGATATTTGTTCTTGATAGTTACCTCGTTGAGTGATCGGTAATCTATGCATAACCTTTGACTTTTATCTTCTCCACAAACAAAACTGGGGCTCCCCAAGATGAAGAACTTGGTTGAATAAATCCTTTCTGCAACTGTTCTCCAAGTTGCTTCTTGAGTTCTTTTAGTTCATCAACTGACATTTTATACGGTCTCTTTGCTATTGGTCCAGACCCTGGTACCAAATCTATCAGGAATTCCACATCTCTATCTGGTGGCATTCCCGGCAATTCTTCCGGGAACACATCCGGATATTCACTCACAATTGGCACATTGTCCATGCTAACCCCCTTAAGAGAATTTAGCATACTCCTTTTTGCTTCAAAGTTGGTCTTGAATCTGATCCTTTTATTTTCTGGAGTTGTGAGTGAGACAGTATGGTTGGCACAATCTATCACTCCTTTGTACTTAGTCATCCAGTCCATTCCCAGAATGACATCCAATCCTTGGGAGTTTAGAATTATCAGGTTAACGGGAAACTTATACTTCCCAAATTCTATGACTAGATCATGACATCTCGAATTCACTATCATTTCTCCACCAGGAGAACTTACTTTTATAGGACACCCAATAGTTTCTACCGGTAGTTCATTTCTTTCAACAAATGCTCTTGATATGAATGAATGAGATGCACCAGTATCAAAGAGTACAAATGCTGGAATAGAATTGAGTCTGAACTTACCAGCAACAGCATCAGGTTCCTCATATACCTCCTCCACATTGATGTGGTTTACCTGTCCCTACTGAAAAGGATTGGGATTGATAGGTACTTCAACTTTCTTTTCAGGGCACTCATTTGCATAATGCCCCATCTTCTTGCATTTGAAGCATTCAACCTGACTGATGTCTCTCTTAACAGGCCGACTTCCACTTCCATTACCACTGTGGTGGCTCTTATGTCCACTCTTGTGGTTCTTGTACTTGTCATTGTCATGACTACGGTGATGCTTGTTGTCATGACGGTTGTGGTTGTGGTGCTTGTTGAATTTCCCATGCTTGTGGGATCCTGAGCTTCCGCTGTCATCATAGTGAGATCGTTTGTGAGACGATCCCGAGCTGTGCTTGTTGGAGTGCTTCCTCTTTCTACTCTCAACTTGCTTTATTTTGTTCTCCAAAATAGCAGCCTTGTCATAGAGCGACTGATAAGTGGGAACATATGCCACAGCCAACTGCAGATTCAGCTCATCATTCAAGCCTTCCAGAAATTTTTCCTTTCTCTTGGAATCGGTGTCAACTTCATCCAGTGCATAACGCGCCAGATTGTTGAATTCCTCAATGTATTCAGCCATGCTGCGGTGGCGCTGCTTCAGATTGTGGAACTCTTTCTTTTTCAGACTCATCACTCCTGATGAGATATGAGCAGTGCGAAAGCCATCCTCAAAGATATCCCATGTCACTTCATCTATGGGAGTGGTGATCTGGAAGTTGTCCCACCAAGTGGCGGCTGGCCCTTCCAGCAGATGTGCTGCAAATCTGACTTTTTAGGATCCGTACAGCCCACGGTTACCAAGTCCTTGTTTACTGAGCGTAGCCAATCATTGGCCACCATGGGATCAGTCGTCCCTGAGAACTTAGCTGGCCTCAATCTCAAGAACCTGGTGAGCATATCAAAGCCCGGAGGGTTGTTGTTGTTGTTATTGTTGTTGTTGTTGTGGTTGTTGTTGTTGTTATTGTTTTGGTTCTGGATGAACATTGTCATCATCTGCATCAGTTGTGTTTGAGCAGTCATCATTTGCTGCATTTCTGGAGTGATGTTGTTGTTGTTGTTGGGGTTGGGGTTTGCACGACGGGGAGGCATCTGTGGTTTGTTCAAATAGAGATAAGAATGAGATACCCATAGATGCTTTCATGCACATTACATCACATAAGCAAACACAAACATGCAACACAAGATAAAAGTTCAACAACACGATAACAAGTCCACAAAGTAAAACACACAAGTAGCAAGCCATCCACATGTCGGATGGTCCAATAACAAGTTCTCAAATAACAAGTATGATAATAAAAGATAAACGAGTAGTCAAGTCTACTCATCGGCATCAATCTCCTCCTCGACAAAGGTAAGACCTGTGTTCTCCATCGCGGCCTTGTTCTCCTCGATGGTAGTGGTCAAGGACTCTATCTTGGCCTTGAGAGCCCTCTTCTAGGAACGAAGCCTCTCTATCACCGACTGCTGCTGCTCTAGCTCGAAGTCCTTGGACTGCAGTTCTTCAGTCATGTCCCGGATCTTCTTGTTCCTATCCTGGACACGCTTCTCCTGACTCTTGAACTTCCTGTCCTGGGTCTCGAACTTCGCCTCCATTTCCTTGACTATCTCGTCCTGCTGCGCGAAGAGCTTGTCCTTCTCGCGAAGCTGCACCTGGAGCTCATCATTGCAGAGCATGACATTGGTCCTGTCCGTGTCCACGTGCCTAATGAGAGACTCTAAGTCCTGGAGGTACAGGCGTATCGGCTCTGCTGCGTCCCTTGAATCGTCCTCGAAGTCGATGGACTCTCTGTCCTCATCACGTCTTCCGAAGACGTGGAAGTGGGTGCCTCTAACCTGTCGGGAGTGTCGCCCTAGCAGACGTCAGATCCTGCATCACTACCTCAAGGCCTCTCTCCCTGTCATCGTGCATAAGCTTGAAGACGATGGCCTCCGTAGTAGGCTCTGTCTGGCGTCCGGGCTGGTTCACCTTGAAGCCCCAGAGGTCCTTCCTCTCAAACTTGGTGAGGGGATGCACCATGATGGTGGGAAGAGGGAGATTGAGAAAGGTGGTAAGCTCAACGATACGAGGACCAAAGCGGGTAACCTGGAACTCCTCAACAGTGCTGATGGTAATAGGCATCTATTTATAAGATAGAAAAGTTAGAACAACACAAATCAAGATAAAACAAAAGACATAACATCACATACATATCCTTGGAAAGCAAAACACACCAGTCATGCATACATGAAACCATTACATCAACCAAGATTCAATCTTATTTTAAGGCAACATTTTGGAAAATAGGGTGATAGGTGGTGGTCCAACTAACGAAGTACGTTTACAATCCTATCTCACTGGATCTATTGGCTAACACAATGTTCCTAGAAACAATCAGCCTATCTTGCTCACATGATTCCATCACTAAGTCTATAATGTCTCCTCTTAAGGTTTGGTTGGTGGCTTCCAACTCTTTGGTATGTTCCTTCTCTTTCCTTAGATCATTTTGGAGGTTGAGCATTCTGCACTTGACTCTGTCACCAAGTTCTTTGATGGTCTTCCAAGCTGCATCCCTTGTTGATTCAAAGAATGTAGGGTGCACCACTGAATTGGTGAACATGGAGAATCCTTTTTCCCGATGGTTGTCTTCCTTGTTTTTATACAAGTGAAGTTGCACCCACCAGTATTCCACTCCTTCATCCATCACTGGAAAACCTTTGTACACAGCTGCACCTTGTATCTCTAATGCAACCATGAGGTCCTTGAGAGCCTTGGGAAATTCTGTCTCACACTCCAAAGTCATTGTCATGAGTGGTCCTTTCCTCACGGCTTCGTTGATGGAGTTCATCTACAAATAGAGATGAGAGAGAAGATTAGAAAAGTTTACGAGAAGAATAGACAAGTGTAGAAGTTGAAATTTTTTCCTTAGTGGTTTCCAATCCTAGGGTCATAATCCTACAGGCAACACAGTGCTCTGATACCATCTGTAAGATCCCTCCTTTGTAAAGGAAAAGGATCCCTGTGATTGCAATGCTAGTCCCTGGATCATTGCTAGCATCCACAGTTTAAGATGAAGTACACAGATACAAAGGTCATTTATTACATCCATTCCAGAGATAAACATAGTCTTTACAACTCAAGGCCATAGGCCTAATACAAGAGTTTGAATAAGTAAATAAATATAAGTCTTCATCTTCATGTGCCACAGGCAAACATGTTGAGTGTAGACTCATGACACCTAATCCTCCTCAGAGTAACCTGCAACATCACAAGTTACAGCCACAGTGGGTCAATACTTTGGAATAGTATTGGCAAGTGATACCTTAGTAAAATTTAGGTGGACTATATTACTATATGCAATTTGGCTAAGTGTAGCTTGGCTTGCTTTGCTCAAAATAGGTTTTGCCTATTAGTTGAAATCACTAAGTTTTTCTTTGTCAAAACTTTCCCAAGGAACCACCAATAGACATTGAGGTCCTTCACCCTTGTTCACCCACAAGTTTTACTTAGAAGCTGGAATGATGAGATTCTTTATAGCTTCCATGTATTGATGCTCAAGTTGTCCATTGCCATGGACTTGGCTAAGTACTTAGATTTTTCCATCTGCAGAGGTTGTGCACTTTCCCCACCAGACTTGGTTTCACCAAGACAGGACCTTTCAGAAGCCTTCCCTTAGACCAAATGGACGCGTTCCAACCTATCATTCCCACTACCACCAACTGTCCAAATGGCCAAGTTCTAGCAACCTATGTGATCCAGGCAGAGCCCATATTGCCAAGTGGCTGCACTATAAGCTTCTCAACACTTGGCCTCTAAAATCCCTTTGTTCCTGGGTGGCTTTCCACAAGTGAGATACACAAGGTAAACCATAGCCATGGGCCTTGTGTAACCACTCAACCAAAAACCACCAATCAAGTCCCTTTCCACCCAGGTGATTCATTGACTTAGTTGTTTTATTAAGAAAACATAAGTCCAAAGACTTAGAAATATTTTCATCAAAGCATGTATATTTTACCAACCCTTGTTTGCTACTAGCTAGGCTAAGCATGGCATAGATAGTACTTAACTTAGAAAATTTCCTAGCAATTCTACAAATACTTAGGATTTCCCATCATGGCATTTGGAAAAAATAGTAACATGCAAGACTTAGCAAAAATATTTCTAATGCTTGTATAAAAATATATAGGGATGGAAATATTCATGAAGTACCACTTGCCTTGGTAGTTGGGAGAGTAGCACTCTTCACAATCACAATCACTAGCACCAAAGTCTACACAAAGAATGGTAGCAACAAATTACACACAACATATACAAACAAACAAAAATACATACGCATGCATGCAAAAATGCTAAGTGATGATTTTTAAAACTCAACCAAGAAAGTGCATGGTACTGAATCATAACCAAGTCAAAAACTTGCTAAACCAAGTTTATTTGACACTAAAACAATTTCCTAAACAATTCATATACTCAAAATAGTCCTAAACAAGTTTCTGCAAATAAAGTCATTTTAACAGAAACTAAACACTAAACACATTGCATAAACAGAAAGGGCTTGTCTTCCTGATTCCAACGGTATAAAATTTGCTAAAATCTAACGTGGGAACCAAAAGTTACAAGCAAATCAAATTTGGATATAAATCTGATTCAAATTCTGTTTTTAAACTAAACCCTAGCCACGCGTCGTGCTCTGATTGGCGCGTACCGTTTCGTGTCGGATCACGCTTCTGAGCCGCTAGATCTAACTTAATCGCGTGGCTCAGATCTAACGTACCGCTTCGCTTAAGTGATTCTATTACGCGCGTTGGATCTAGATCCAACGGCTCTTGATCAAACGACCAAGTTCTGGCGGCGCGCGACGACGGCGAACGGCGGAGCGCTCTGCCAGTGGCGGTGCCGGCGTTCTAGGTCGCCCGGGGATGAGAGGGGGTGCTTACCAGAACCGCAAGGACGAGGCGAAGCTCAACGTGGAGGTGGCTTGGCAAGGGGCGCACGAGAGGGGCTGCTGGAGCTCGTCGGAGTTACGCACGACGTCGGGTGGTTGCCGTCGAAGTTGTTGCCGAGGTTTCGCGTCACCCTAGCATGAACCAGATGGATTAGGAGACGCACAAGACAGTGGCGAACATCCTCATATGCAAGAGGGGGCAAGGGGCGCGCTCTGCTTACCGTAATCGGTCGCCGGAGTTGAGTGGCGGCTCGGTCGGTTGCGGGCACGAACGGGGACGGCGTCCTGGGTCACGAGCAGGAAAGCGAAGAGTATCAGAAGATGCACGAGATCACGCTGGGCACATTCATTTGAATCAGAGGCATAGGGGCGGTCGGGACTCACCGGAATTTGCTGTCGGAGGTCGTCGGAGCTACGGCGGTGTTTGGCGAGTTGCGAGCAGCCTGGGGGCGTGGAGATGAAATTGAGTGAGGGGAATGGAGCGGAGTGGGGAGGCGCTTAAGTAGGCGGAGGCTCGACAAGAAACGCTCAGCGAATCAATGGCAATTACGCCGAGAAATCAACACAGCAACGGCCAGCGGCGACGGCGTCTGCGCGCGAGATTTGGGGAAGAAGGAGTGACGTGGAGAGGGCCCGCTTGTCAGCGAAATAAGCAGAGAGGGAGTGGGGTCCGAGCGTCAGTGACTGCGTGGGTGCATCTACGCGTGCGAGAGAGAGAGGGGAGCCGGGTGGGCTAAATGGGCTGAGTCTGTTGCTGGGCTCAATTCCTGGCGCCGGCCCTTTTCCATTTCTTTATTCCTTTTCTTTTTCTGTTTTGATTTTCTGGATTGGTTTTAAATGAATTCAAACTCTATTTGGATTCAAATCTTTTCTGGATTTTTGCAGTGTGCAATAGTCACAAAACTTGGCATAAAACCATGTGGTCACTTTGAGTTGGCTTGGTCATTTTTGGAAAGACAAAATAACAGTGACATTGCACTTGGTTTGCAAATGTTTGAAAATGGTTTTTGAAGCCATTTCTATTTTGTAAAATTTTGTTCAAATTCCACACTCAATCCAATCAACAAGGAAAGCAAGCAAACTTGGTTTAAAACATTCAAGCTCTCAAATGGGGGTAGCCATCTGATTTAAGTTTTGCTCACATAAAATGATAGCACTATGTGCTTCTATTTTCTTGAATTTGGTTTGAAATTGATCTCAAAACTATATGCATGCATGAATGATATGCAATCTTTGAAATCATGATTTTAGGGATGTTACATTGGTCTCTAACATTTCCTCGATTCTTTCGAAGCAACATACTAGGATCATACTGGGCGAGCAGCAGCAAGGCAGCACGCGAAAGTGGGCTGGCAAGGGAGAGGCAAACCTACCTGGGCCGGCCGGTAGTACCGGCCCACCCGGGCGGTACTACCGGGCCAGGCCGGTAGTGCCGGACCCAGCAATCGGGGGAGGCAGTGGGCTGCAGCGCGCTGCCAGGCGCGAGCGGTACTGGCCCACGGTAGTACCGGTCAGCCCAGCCAAACTCTTTTTCTTTTTCTTTTTCAAACCAAATAAAGCAAAATACAAACGGTGATAACTTTTGATTGGTAATTCCGATTGACCTGATTCCAGTTGCGTTGGATAGAGGACAACAAGGGCTTCCCAATAAGGATTGCGGGTATTGGTTTTTCAACCACAGGCAAGTTCATCAAGAGTTCATGAAGCCACTCTGCTTTAACAGTGGCTTTTTCTAATGCCGTGAGTTCTGCTTCCATAGTTTACCTCGTTAAGATGGTCTGCTTGCTAGACTTCCAAGAAACAGCGCCACCAGCAAGTGTGAATACATATCCACTCGTGGCCTTTATCTCGTCAGCATCAGATATCCAATTTGAATCACTATAACCCGCTAGTACCCTCGGATACCCGGTATAGTGAATGCCATAGCTTGCAGTGCCTTTTAGATAGCGCATGACTCTCTCAAGAGCATGCCAGTGATCATCTCCTAGATTTGAAACAAATCGACTGAGTTTGCTTACAGCAAATGCGATGGCAGGCCTCGTGGCACTAGCTAAATACATAAGCGAGCCAATAATTTGAGAGTATTTCAGTTGGTCTCTAAAATTTCCTCGATTCATTCGAAGCAACATACTAGGATCAGACTGGGCGAGCAGCAGCAAGGCAACACGCGAAAGCGGGCTGGAAAGGGAGAGGCAAACCTACCTAGGCCGGCCGGTAGTACCGTCCCACCCGGGCGGTAGTGCAGGACCCAGCAATCGAGGGAGGCAGTGGGCTACAGCG
Source organism: Avena sativa (assembly GCA_916181665.1). Classification (NCBI taxonomy): domain Eukaryota; kingdom Viridiplantae; phylum Streptophyta; class Magnoliopsida; order Poales; family Poaceae; genus Avena; species Avena sativa. The sequence goes on along the minus strand of OV702297.1, from coordinate 383,271,520 downwards.
CGCTGCCAGGCGCGAGCGGTACTGGCCCACGGTAGTACCGGTCGGCCCAGCCAAACTCTTCTTCTTTGTCTTTTTCAAACCGAATAAAGCAAAATACAAACGGTGATAACTTTTGATTGGTAATTCCGATTGACCTGGTTCCAGTTGCGTTTGATAGATGACGACAAGGGCTTCCCAATAAGTATTGCGGGTATTGGTTTTTCAACCACAGGCAAGTTCATCAAGAGTTCATGAAGCCACTCTGCTTCAACAGTGGCTTTTTCTAATGCCGTGAGTTCTGCTTCCATAGTTGACCTTGTTAAGATGGTCTGCTTGCAAGACTTCCAAGAAATAGCGCCACCAGCAAGTGTGAATACATATCCACTCGTGGCCTTTATCTCGTCAGCATCAGATATCCAATTTGAATCACTATAACCCTCTAGTACCCTCGGATACCCGGTATAGTGAATGCCATAGCTTGCAGTGCCTTTTAGATAGCGCATGACTCTCTCAAGAGCATGCCAGTGAAAATCTCCTAGATTTGAAACAAATCGACTGAGTTTGCTTACAACAAATGCGATGTCAGGCCTCGTGGCACTAGCTAAATACATAACCGAGCCAATAATTTGAGAGTATTTCAGTTGGTGTCTAACATTTCCTCGATTCTTTCGAAGCAACATACTAGGATCATACTGGGTGAGCAGCAGCAAGGCAGCACGCGAAAGTGGGCTGGCAAGGGAGAGGCAAACCTACCTGGGCCGGCCGGTAGTACCGGCCCACCCGGGCGGTACTACCAGGCCAGGCGGTAGTGCCGGACCCAGCAATCGGGGGAGGCAGTGGGCTGCAGCACGCTGCCAGGCGCGAGCGGTACTGTCCCACGGTAGTACCGGTCGGCCCAGCCAAACTCTTCTTCTTTTTCTTTTTCAAACCGAATAAAGCAAAATACAAACGGTGATAACTTTGATTGGTAATTCGGATTGACCTGATTCCAGTTGTGTTTGATAGAGGACGACAAGGGCTTCCCAATAAGGATTGCGGGTATTGGTTTTTCAACCATAGGCAAGTTCATCAAGAGTTCATGAAGCCACTCTGCTTCAACAGTGGCTTTTTCTAATGCCGTGAGTTCTGCTTCCATAGTTGACCTCGGTAAGATGGTCTGCTTGCAAGACTTCCAAGAAACAGCGCCACCAGTAAGTGTGAATACATATCCACTCGTGGTCTTTATCTCGTCAGCATCAGATATCCAATTTGAATCACTATAACCCTCTAGTACCCTCGGATACCCGGTATAGTGAATGCCATAGCTTGCAGTGCCATTTAGATAGCGCATGACTGTATCAAGAGCATGCCAGTGATCATCTCCTAGATTTGAAACAAATCGACTGAGTTTGCTTACAGCAAATGCGATGTCAGGCCTCGTGGCACTAGCTAAATACATAAGCGAGCCAATAATTTGAGAGTATTTCAGTTGGTCTCTAACATTTCCTCGATTCTTTCGAAGCAACATACTAGGATCAGACTGGGCGAGCAGCAGCAAGGCAGCACGCGAAAGTGGGCTGGCAAGGGAGAGGCAAACCTACCTGGGCCGGCCGGTAATACTGGCCCACCTGGGCGGTACTACCGGGCCAGGCGGTAGTGCCGGACCCAGCAATCTGGGGAGGCAGTGGGCTGCAGCGCGCTGCCAGGCACGAGCGGTACTGTCCCACGGTAGTACCGGTCGGCCCAGCCAGACTCTTCTTCTTTTTCTTTTTCAAACCGAATAAAGCAAAATACAAACGGTGATAACTTTTGATTGGTAATTCCGATTGAATTGATTCGAGTTGTGTTGGATAGAGGACGACAAGGGCTTCCCAATAAGGATTGCGGGTATTGGTTTTTCAACCACAGGCAAGTTCATCAAGAGTTCGTGAAGCCACTCTGCTTCAACAGTGGCTTTTTCTAATGCCGTGAGTTCTGCTTCCATAGTTGACCTTGTTAAGATGGTCTGCTTGCAAGACTTCCAAGAAACAGCGCCACCAGCAAGTGTGAATACATATCCACTCGTGGCCTTTATCTCGTCAGCATCAGATATCCAATTTGAATCACTATAACCCTCTAGTACCCTCGGATACCCGGTATAGTGAATGCCATAGCTTGCAGTGCCTTTTAGATAGCGCATGACTCTCTCAAGAGCATGCCAGTGATCATCTCCTAGATTTGAAACAAATCAACTGAGTTTGCTTATAGCAAATGCGATGTCAGGCCTCGTGGCACTAGCTAAATACATAAGCGAGCCAATAATTTGAGAGTATTTCAGTTGGTCTCTAACATTTCCTTGATTTTTTCGAAGCAACGTACTAGGATCAGACTGGGCGAGCAGCAGCAAGGCAGCACGCAAAAGTGGGCTGGCAAGGGAGAGGCAAACCTACCTGGGCCGGCCGGTAGTACCGTCCCACCCGGGCGGTACTACCGGGCCAGGCGGTAGTGCAGGACCCAGCAATCGGGGGAGGCAGTGGGCTGCAGCGCGCTGCCAGGCGCGAGCGGTACTGGCCCACGGTAGTACCGGTCGGCCCAACCAAACTCTTCTTCTTTTTCTATTTCAAACCGAATAAAGCCAAATACAAACGGTGATAACTTTTGATTGGTAATTCCGATTGACCTGATTCCAGTTGCGTTGGATAGAGGACGACAAGGGCTTCCCAATAAGGATTGTGGGTATTGGTTTTTCAACCAGAGGCAAGTTCATCAAGAGTTCATGAAGCCACTCTGCTTCAACAATGGCTTTTTCTAATGCCGTGAGTTCTGCTTCCATAGTTGACCTCGTTAAGATGGTCTGCTTGCAAGACTTCCAAGAACAGCGCCACCAACAAGTGTGAATACATATCCACTCGTGGCCTTTATCTCGTCAGCATCAGATATCCAATTTGAATCACTATAACCCTCTAGTACCCTCGGATACCCGGTATAGTGAATGCCATAGCTTGCAGTGCCTTTTAGATAGCGCATGACTCTCTCAAGAGCATGCCAGTGATCATCTCCTAGATTTGAAACAAATCGACTGAGTTTGCTTACAGCAAATGCGATGTCAGGCCTCGTGGCACTAGCTAAATACATAAGCGAGCCAATAATTTGAGAGTATTTCAGTTGGTCTCTAACATTTCCTCGATTCTTTCGAAGCAACATACTAGGATCAGACTAGGCGAGCAGCAGCAACGCAGCACGCGAAAGTGGGCTGGCAAGGGAGAGGCAAACCTACCTGGGCCGGCCGGTAGTACTGGCCCACCCGGGCGGTACTACCGGGCCAGGCGGTAGTGCCGGACCCAGTAATCGGGGGAGGCAGTGGGCTGCAGCGCGCTGCCAGGTGCGAGCGGTACTGGCCCACGGTAGTACCGGTCGGCCCAGCCAAACTCTTCTTCTTTTTCTTTTTCAAACCGAATAAAGAAAAATACAAACGGTGATAACTTTTGATTGGTAATTCCGATTGAACTGATTTGAGTTGTGTTGGATAGAGGACGACAAGGGCTTCCCAATAAGGATTGCGGGTATTAGTTTTTCAACCACAGGCAAGTTCATCAAGAGTTCATGAAGCCACTCTGCTTCAACAGTGGCTTTTTCTAATGCCGTGAGTTCTGCTTCCATAGTTGACCTCGTTAAGATGGTCTGCTTGCAAGACTTCCAAGAAACAGCGCCACCAGCAAGTGTGAATACATATCCACTCGTGGCCTTTATCTCGTCAGCATCAGATATCCAATTTGAATCACTATAACCCTCTAGTACCCTCGGATACCGGTATAGTGAATTCCATAGCTTGCAGTGCCTTTTAGATAGCGCATGACTCTCTCAAGAGCATGCCAGTGATCATCTCCTAGATTTGAAACAAATCGACTGAGTTTGCTTACAGCAAATGCGATGTCAGGCCTCGTGGCACTAGCTAAATACATAAGCGAGCCAATAATTTGAGAGTATTTCAGTTGGTCTCTAACATTTCCTTGATTCTTTCGAAGCAGAATACTAGGATCAGACTGGGCGAGGAGCAGCAACGCATCACACGAAAGTGGGCTGGCAAGGGAGAGGCAAACCTACCTAGGCCGGCCGGTAGTACCGTCCCACCCGGGCGGTACTACCGGGCCAGGCGGTAGTGCAGGACCCAGCAATCGGGGGAGGCAGTGGGTTGCAGCGCGCTGCCAGGCACGAGCGGTACTGGCCCACGGTAGTACCGGTCGGCCCAGCCAAACTCTTCTTCTTTTTCTTTTTCAAACCGAATAAAGCAAAATACAAACGGTGATAACTTTTGATTGGTAATTCCGATTGACCTGATTCCAGTTGCGTTTGATAGAGGACGACAAGGGCTTCCCAATAAGGATTGCGGGTATTGGTTTTTCAACCACAGGCAAGTTCATCAAGAGTTCATGAAGCCACTCTGCTTCAACAGTGGCTTTTTCTAATGCCGTGAGTTCTGCTTCCATAGTTGACCTCGTTAAGATGGTCTGCTTGCAAGACTTCCAAGAAACAGCGCCACCAGCAAGTGTGAATACATATCCACTCGTGGCCTTTATCTCGTCAGCATCAGATATCCAATTTGAATCACTATAACCCTCTAGTACCCTCGGATACCCGGTATAGTGAATGCCATAGCTTGCAGTGCCTTTTAGATAGCGCATATGACTCTCTCAAGAGAAAGCCAGTGATCATCTCCTAGATTTGAAACAAACCGACTGAGGTTGCTTACAGCAAATGCGATGTCAGGCCTCGTGGCACTAGCTAAATACATAAGCGAGCCAATAATTTGAGAGTATTTCAGTTGGTCTCTAACATTTCCTCGATTCTTTCGAAGCAACATACTAGGATCATACTGGGCGAGCAGCAGCAAGGCAGCACGCGAAAGTGGGCTGGCAAGGGAGAGGCAAACCTACCTGGGCCGGCCGGTAGTACCGGCCCACCCGGGCGGTACTACCGGGCCAGGCCGGTAGGGCCGGACCCAGCAATCGGGGGAGGCAGTGGGCTGCAGCGCGCTGCCAGGCGCGAGCGGTACTGGCCCACGGTAGTACCGGTCGGCCCAGCCAAACTCTTCTTCTTTTTCTTTTTCAAACCGAATAAAGCAAAATACAAACGGTGATAACTTTTGATTGGTAATTCCGATTGACCTGATTCCAGTTGCGTTTGATAGAGGACGACAAGGGCTTCCCAATAAGGATTGCGGGTATTGGTTTTTCAACCACGGGAAAGTTCATCAAGAGTTCATGAAGCCACTCTGCTTCAACAGTGGCTTTTTCTAATGCCGTGAGTTCTGCTTCCATAGTTGACCTCGTTAAGATGGTCTGCTTGCAAGACTTCCAAGAAACAGCGCCACCAGCAAGTGTGAATACATATCCACTCGTGGCCTTTATCTCGTCAGCATCAGATATCCAATTTGAATCACTATAACCCTCTAGTACCCTCGGATACCCGGTATAGTGAATGCCATAGCTTGCAGTGCCTTTTAGATAGCGCATGACTCTCTCAAGAGCATGCCAGTGATAATCTCCTAGATTTGAAACAAATCGACTGAGTTTGCTTACAGCAAATGCGATGTCAGGCCTCGTGGCACTAGCTAAATACATAAGCGAGCCAATAATTTGAGAGTATTTCAGTTGGTCTCTAACATTTCCTCGATTCTTTCGAAGCAACATACTAGGATCAGACTAGGCGAGCAGCAGCAAGGCAGCACGCGAAAGTGGGCTGGCAAGGGAGAGGCAAACCTACCTGGGCCGGCCGGTAGTACTGGCCCACCTGGGCGGTACTACCGGGCCAGGCGGTAGTGCCGGACCCAGCAATCTGGGGAGGCAGTGGGCTGCAGCGCGCTTCTAGGAGCGAGCGGTACTGGCCCACGGTAGTACCGGTCGGCCTAGCCAAACTCTTTTTCTTTTTCTTTTTCTATTTCAAACCAAATAAAGCAAAATACAAATGGTGATAACTTTTGATTGGTAATTCCGATTGAACTGATTTGAGTTGCGTTGGATAGAGAACGACAAGGGCTTCCCAATAAGGATTGCGGGTATTGGTTTTTCAACCACAGGCAAGTTCATCAAGAGTTCATGAAGCCACTCTGCTTCAACAGTGGCTTTTTCTAATGCCGTGAGTTCTGCTTCCATAGTTGACCTTGTTAAGATGGTCTGCTTGCAAGACTTCCAAGAAACAACGCCACCAGCAAGTGTGAATACATATCCACTCGTGGCCTTTATCTCGTCAGCATCAGATATCCAATTTTAATCACTATAACCCTCTAGTACCCTCGGATACCCGGTATAGTGAATGCCATAGCTTGCAGTGCCTTTTAGATAGCGCATATGACTCTCTCAAGAGCATGCCAGTGATCATCTCCTAGATTTGAAACAAATCGACTGATTTTGCTTACAACAAATGCGATGTCAGGCCTCGTGGCACTAGCTAAATACATAAGCGAGCCAATAATTTGAGAGTATTTCAGTTGGACTCTAACATTTCCTTGATTCTTTCAAAGCAACATACTAGGATCATACTGGGCGAGCAGCAGCAAGGCAGCACGCGAAAGTGGGCTGGAAAGAGAGAGGCAACCCTACCTGGGCCGGCCGGTAGTACCGGCCCACCCGGGCGGTACTACCGGGCCAGGCCGGTAGTGCCGGACCTAGCAATCGGGGGAGGAAGTGGGCTGCAGCGCGCTGCCAGGCGCGAGCGGTACTGGCCCACGGTAGTACCGGTCGGCCCAGCCAAACTCTTTTTCTTTTTCTTTTTCAAACCGAATAAAGAAAAATAGAAACGGTGATAACTTTTGATTGGTAATCCCGATTGACCTGATTCCAGTTGCGTTGGATAGAGGACGACAAGGGCTTCCCAATAAGGATTGCGGGTATTGGTTTTTCAACTACAGGCAAGTTCATCAAGAGTTCATGAAGCCACTCTGCTTCAACAGTGGCTTTTTCTAATTCCGTGAGTTCTGCTTCCATAGTTGACCTCGTTAAGATGGTCTGATTGCAAGACTTCCAAGAAACAGCGCCACCAGCAAGTGTGAATACATATCCACTCGTGGCCTTTATCTCGTCAGCATCAGATATCCAATTTTAATCACTATAACCCTCTAGTACCCTCGGATACCCGGTATAGTGAATGCCATAGCTTGCAGTGCCTTTTAGATAGCGCATATGACTCTCTCAAGAGCATGCCAGTGATCATCTCCTAGATTTGAAACAAATCGACTGAGTTTGCTTACAGCAAATGCGATGTCAGGCCTCGTGGCACTAGCTAAATACATAAGCGAGCCAATAATTTGAGAGTATTTCAGTTGGTCTCTAACATTTCCTTGATTCTTTCAAAGCAACATACTAGGATCATACTGGGCGAGCAGCAGCAAGGCAGCACGCGAAAGTGGGCTAGCAAGGGAGAGGCAAACCTACCTAGGCCGGCCGGTAGTACTGGCCCACCCGGGAGGTACTACCGGGCCAGGCCGGTAGTGCCGGACCCAGCAATCGGGGGAGGCAGTGGGCTGCAGCGCGCTTCCAGGAGCGAGCGGTACTGGCCCACGGTAGTACCGGTCGGCCCAGCCAAACTCTTTTTCTTTTTCTTTTTCAAACCGAATAAAGCAAAATACAAACGGTGATAACTTTTGATTGGTAATTCCGATTGACCTGATTCCAGTTGCGTTGGATAGAGGACGACAAGGGCTTCCCAATAAGGATTGCGGGTATTGGTTTCTCAACCACAGGCAAGTTCGTCAAGAGTTCATGAAGCCACTCTGCTTCAACAGTGGCTTTTTCTAATGCCGTGAGTTCTGCTTCCATAGTTGACCTCGTTAAGATGGTCTGCTTGCTAGACTTCCAAGAAACAGCGCCACCAGCAAGTGTGAATACATATCCACTCGTGGACTTTATCTTGTCAGCATCAGATATCCAATTTGAATCACTATAACCCCCTAGTACCCTCGGATACCCGGTATAGTGAATGCCATAGCTTGCAGTGCCTTTTAGATAGAGCATATGACTCTCTCAAGAGAATGCCAGTGATCATCTCCTAGATTTGAAACAAATCGACTGACGTTGCTTACAGCAAATGCGATGTCAGGCCTCTTGGCACTAGCTAAATACATAAGCGAGCCAATAATTTGAGAGTATTTCAGTTGGTCTCTAACATTTCCTTGATTCTTTCGAAGCAACATACTAGGATCATACTGGGCGAGCAGCAGCAAGGCAGCACGCGAAAGTGGGCTGGCAAGGGAGAGGCAAACCTACCTGGGCCGGCCGGTAGTACCGGCCCACCCGGGCGGTACTACCGGGCCAGGCCGGTAGTGCCGGACCCAGCAATCGGGGGAGGCAGTGGGCTGCAGCGCGCTGCCAGGCGCGAGCGGTACTGGCCCACGGTAGTACCGGTCGGCCCAGCCAAACTCTTTTTCTTTTCCTTTTTCAAACCGAATAAAGCAAAATACAAACGGTGATAACTTTTGATTGGTAATTCCGATTGACCTGATTCCAGTTGCGTTGGATAGAGGACAATAAGGGCTTCCCAATAAGGATTGCGGGTATTGGTTTTTCAACCACATGCAAGTTCATCAAGAGTTCATGAAGCCACTCTGCTTCAACAGTGGATTTTTCTAATGCCGTGAGTTCTGCTTCCATAGTTGACCTCGTTAAGATGGTCTTCTTGCAAGACTTCCGAGAAACAGCGCCACCAGCAAGTGTGAATACATATCCACTCGTGGCCTTTATCTCGTCAGCATCAGATATGCAATTTGAATCACTATAACCCTCTAGTACCCTCGGATACCCTGTATCGTGAATGCCATAGCTTGCAGTGCCTTTTAGATAGCGCATGACTCTCTCAAGAGCATGCCAGTGATCATATCCTAGATTTGAAACAAATCGACTGAGTTTGCTTACAGCAAATGCGATGTCAGGCCTCGTGGCACTAGCTAAATACATAAGCGAGCCAAAAATTTGAGAGTATTTCAGTTGGTCTCTAACATTTCCTTGATTCTTTCAAAGCAACATACTAGGATCATACTGGGCGAGCAGCAGCAAGGCAGCACGCGAAAGTGGGCTAGCAAGGGAGAGGCAAACCTACCTAGGCCGGCCGGTAGTACTGGCCCACCCGGGCGATACTACCGGGCCAGGCCGGTAGTGCCGGACCCAGCAATCGGGGGAGGCAGTGGGCTGCAACGCGCTTCTAGGAGCGAGCGGTACTGGCCCACGGTAGTACCGGTCGGCCCAGCCAAACTCTTTTCTTTTTAAAACCGAATAAAGCAAAATACAAACGGTGATAACTTTTGATTGGTAATTCCGATTGACCTGATTCCAGTTGCGTTGGATAGAGGACGACAAGGGCTTCCCAATAAGGATTGCGGGTATTGGTTTCTCAACCACAGGCAAGTTCGTCAAGAGTTCATGAAGCCACCCTGCTTCAACAGTGGCTTTTTCTAATGCCGTGAGTTCTGCTTCCATAGTTGACCTCGTTAAGATGGTCTGCTTGCAAGACTTCCAAGAAACAGCGCCACCAGCAAGTGCAAATACATATCCACTCGTGGCCTTTATCTCGTCAGCATCAGATATCCAATTAGAATCACTATAACCCTCTAGTACCCTCGGATACCCGGTATAGTGAATGCCATAGCTTGCAGTGCCTTTTAGATAGCGCATATGACTCTCTCAAGAGAATGCCAGTGATCATCTCCTAGATTTGAAACAAATCGACTGAGGTTGCTTACAGCAAATGGGATGTCCGGCCTCGTGGCACTAGCTAAATACATAAGCGAGCCAATAATTTGAGAGTATTTCAGTTGGACTCTAACATTTCCTTGATTCTTTCAAAGCAACATACTAGGATCATACTGGGCGAGCAGCAGCAAGGCAGCACGCGAAAGTGGGATGGCAAGGGAGAGGCAACCCTACCTGGGCCGGCCGGTAGTACCGGCCCACCCGGGCGGTACTACCGGGCCAGGACGGTAGTGCCGGACCCAGCAATCGGGGGAGGAAGTGGGCTGCAGCGCGCTGCCAGGCGCGAGCGGTACTGGCCCACGGTAGTACCGGTCGGCCCAGCCAAACTCTTTTTCTTTTTCTTTTTCAAACCGAATAAAGCAAAATACAAACGGTGATAACTTTTGATTGGTAATTCCGATTGACCTGATTCCAGTTGCGTTGGATAGAGGACGACAAGGGCTTCCCAATAAGGATTGCGGGTATTGGTTTCTCAACCAAAGGCAAGTTCATCAAGAGTTCATGAAGCCACCCTGCTTCAGCAGTGGCTTTTTCTAATGCCGTGAGTTCTGCTTCCATAGTTGACCTCGTTAAGATGGTCTGCTTGCAAGACTTCCAAGAAACAGCGCCACCAACAAGTGTGAATACATATCCACTCGTGGCATTTATCTCGTCAGCATCAGATATCCAATTTGAATCACTATAACCCTCTAGTACCCTCGGATACCCGGTATAGTGAATGCCATAGCTTGCAGTGCCTTTTAGATAGCGCATGACTCTCTCAAGATCATGCCAGTGATCATCTCCTAGATTTGAAACAAATCGACTGAGTTTGCTTACAGCAAATGCGATGTCAGGCCTCGTGGCACTAGCTAAATACATAAGCGAGCCAATAATTTGAGAGTATTTCAGTTGGTCTCTAACATTTCCTCGATTCTTTCAAAGCAACATACTAGGATCATACTGGGCGAGCAGCAGCAAGGCAGCACGCGAAAGTGGGCTAGCAAGGGAGAGGCAAACCTACCTGGGCCGGCCGGTAGTACTGGCCCACCCGGGCGGTACTACCGAGCCAGGCCGGTAGTGCCGGACCCAGCAATCGGGGGAGGCAGTGGGCTGCAGCGCGCTGCTAGGCGCGAGCGGTACTGGCCCACGGTAGTACCGGTCGGCCCAGCCAAACTCTTTTTCTTTTTCTTTTTCAAACCGAATAAAGCAAAATACAAACGGTGATAACTTTTGATTGGTAATTCCGATTGACCTGATTCCTATTGCGTTGGATAGAGGACGACAAGGGCTTCCCAATAAGGATTGCAGGTATTGGTTTTTCAACCACAGGAAAGTTCATCAAGAGTTCATGAAGCCACTCTTCTTCAACAGTGGCTTTTTCTAATGCCGTGAGTTCTGCTTCCATAGTTGACCTCGTTAAGATGGTCTGCTTGCAAGACTTCCAAGAAACAGCGCCACCAGCAAGTGTGAATACATATCCACTCGTGGCCTTTATCTCGTCAGCATCAGATATCCAATTTGAATCACTATAACCCTCTAGTACCCTCGGATACCCGGTATAGTGAATGCCATAGCTTGTAGTGCCTTTTAGATAGCGCATATGACTCTCTCAAGAGCATGCCAGTGATCATCTCCTAGATTTGAAACAAATCGACTGAGTTTGCTTACAACAAATGCGATGTTAGGCCTCGTGGCACTAGCTAAATACATAAGCGAGCCAATAATTTGAGAGTATTTCAGTTGGACTCTAACATTTCCTTGATTCTTTCAAAGCAACATACTAGGATCATACTGGGCGAGCAGCAGCAAGGCAGCACGCGAAAGTGGGCTGGCAAGGGAGAGGCAACCCTACCTGGGCCGGCCGGTAGTACTGGCCCACCCGGGCGGTACTACCGGGCCAGGCCGGTAGTGCCGGACCCAGCAATCGGGGGAGGAAGTGGGCTGCAGCGCGCTGCCAGGCGCGAGCGGTACTGGCCCACGGTAGTACCGGTCGGCCCAGCCAAACTCTTTTTCTTTTTCTTTTTCAAACCGAATAAAGCAAAATACAAACGGTGATAACTTTTGATTGGTAATTCCGATTGACCTGATTCCAGTTGCGTTGGATAGAGGACGACAAGGGCTTCCCAATAAGGATTGCGGGTATTGGTTTCTCAACCAAAGGCAAGTTCATCAAGAGTTCATGAAGCCACCCTGCTTCAGCAGTGGCTTTTTCTAATGCCGTGAGTTCTGCTTCCATAGTTGACCTCGTTAAGATGGTCTGCTTGCAAGACTTCCAAGAAACAGCGCCACCAACAAGTGTGAATACATATCCACTCGTGGCATTTATCTCGTCAGCATCAGATATCCAATTTGAATCACTATAACCCTCTAGTACCCTCGGATACCCGGTATAGTGAATGCCATAGCTTGCAGTGCCTTTTAGATAGCGCATGACTCTCTCAAGATCATGCCAGTGATCATCTCCTAGATTTGAAACAAATCGACTGAGTTTGCTTACAGCAAATGCGATGTCAGGCCTCGTGGCACTAGCTAAATACATAAGCGAGCCAATAATTTGAGAGTATTTCAGTTGGTCTCTAACATTTCCTCGATTCTTTTGAAGCAACATACTAGGATCATACTGGGCGAGCAATGAGAAAGAATCAAGTAGAATAATGTGAGATACCTCACTTGGTGAGAAACCGAAAAGCCGCATAAATCAAAATCGCAACAAGATACATATGGGAGATCCGATTTTGATGAACAAGAGCTTGTTATGGAGATTACCACAAGCTCTAAATCCTCACATGGATAAGATGATGCAAGTATGCAAAGGTTTGAGCTCTCTCCGAACGATGTGATCGAATTACTCATACGAGAGCCCCTCTTGATAGTACGGTTATCTATCCTAAACCCGGTCTTACACACACACAACGTGAGACCGGCAAAAGGGAAAACCTATCAAGATTATATCTTTGCCTTGAGCATTCCACTTGAGCTCGATGTATACGGTCTTGCCCTTCTCATGATGGAACGTCTTTCTTAATTCCTCACCATCGCCTCGCATATTGAGCTTGCACGACAAATCTTCTTTGCATTTCATCGACCTTGAAGCCAACACATGCTCCAAGCGATGCCAATGGACAAATCCTACAAGTATAACTTAATACACACATTAGTCCATAAAGATTGTCATTAATTACCAAAACCACACATGGGGGCCCAACATGTTCTTTTAGTTTGGTTACATGTCTTAATATTTTTTCGCTATTTCACATGATTAGTATTTTGTCCATTATTGTAATCATGTTTTATCTAGCGTTTATTATGGGTAATTTGCTTGGTAAATTGCTCTTTTATTCAACACCATTTGCCACCATTCTAATTTTAATTAGCTTCCTACATTAGGCAAATCCAAGAGACATGCTTTTTCTGACGAAAAAGAAGGATCTGCTGCACACCAATGATGCATACAAAGAATATACCTCCATACCCTGTGTATTTTTTGGTTTATGCAAGTTGTCTTACAACATTTTTATTTGCAGACTACCAAATGCGCCTGAAATGGAAATATTTTCAATGTATGGAGTAGGCATTCCTACCGAAAGGTGAACAATATTTGATGTATGGAAAAATTTTCGGATAGATGCCTCAGCTGAGGGTGGGGATGAGAATAGCTGCTTGAAAGGTGGTGTTTACTTGTCTAACGGTGATGAGACTGTTCCAGTTCTTAGTGCGGGCTATATGTGTGCCAAAGGATGGCGTGGAAAAAGGCGCTTCAACCCGTCTGGAAGCAAGACTTACGTGAGAGAGTATAGTCATTCTCCTTCCTCAACTCTCCTCGAAGGTAGGGGCACACAGAGCGGTGCGCATGTTGATATCATGGGAAACTTTGCTTTAATGGAGGATATTATCAGGATTGCTGCTGGGGCAACCGGTAAGGAACTCGATGGTGATCAGGTGTATTCTAATATTTTCAAGTGGTCGGAGAAAATCAAGATGAAATTATAACATCTACATGAAATTAGTAGGAAATCATGTCTCCTATGAGGATAGGTTTTATTCTCTGATTGATTTATATAAATTTTGATTCGATGATGTAACGATTTTCCTCTCGCCTTATTGTGACATTGTGAACTGGCAATGTATATTAAAAGTGTATAGATGCAAGTCGTGATACTTTTGTAGGTTCCTTTGTGATGATGTGAAGAAATGTTGTGCAGTCATTTGCATTTTGATCAGGCGTAACATTCATTTGTTTATTACAAGACAAATTTTTTCTCTGGTTGAAAGTTTCTTGATTTTGATTTGATCAAATTTGAGGGTGTGTACAATCAAATTTTCTTTTGCACTAGCCTTTGTGCGATAAAAATTTGCCAAATGAAATAAGTAGCCACTGATTCACAACATTGCACACAACATTCTAGTTAAATACATATGTTTTAAATGTGTATGATTCCAATACAAATACTCCAAAATATCAACAAAGTATTACATGATGAACCTACAAAATAGCCTGATAAACTTCTGTTTGGACCTAATTAAACCTGAAAGATAGGTTTATATAATTATTTGTCCATAATAATTTTGAAGTTTAACGACTAAACTGTTCCCATGGGCAAGTAGTTGATCTCGAGTGCAGTAACCTCAAAGAGGAGCATTCAGGGCTCGTTTGGTGCACAAGTTGTTTGGCTTGTATTTGATTTTTGCCATACTTGTAGTTTGCCACACTTTATTAATTATATGGCCCACTTTCCATGGAGTTAATTTTCTTGCTAACTTTTGCCAAAGTTTGGCTTCCAATTTCTTAGCCGCACTTTATGGTTGTCATACTTTACCAAACTTTGGCTTAGCAAATTATGGCTAGAAACCAAACAGGCCCTCAATTAGAGAAAATACATATCACGAGGGGGAGGAGGGAGGTACTCCATTGCAGTGGATAGTAGCTGGTAGTCTTGTTTGTTTTATTTATCATCTCAAAACATGTATATTAGCCACTCGTACATTTGTTCTCCATTGAAGTAAATAAGTGAGTTATGTTTATCTAGATTCGTATATAACTAGACATATTTTAGTGTAATAGATACATATACAAATTTAGACAAGTGTAAGTCACTTATTTTAAGACGGAGTGTTTTTCTTTCACTTGATGTCCTGGGAAGGTCACCACTTTTTTGCAACCTCTTAGATAAAACTATGGAATATTATGCTACTTGCACATTCCCGGTGCCTCCCATTCTCAGACATTTGCTCTTCTATGTTTATAAAGGCTTTATCTTCCTGACATAGTATGTAACTGTTAGAATACAAAAAAAATATATTTGGGAACACCAATTGAAGGGGAATGACACTATAGACTATAGAACATACGCAAGCTATGTGTGAGAAGAGAACACGAGAGGGTATATATATAGAGAGATGAAGATGAAAGATGACGTTCTATATACGAGTTAAAAGAGTAGTTAGTGCTAGTCTAGTGAAATAAAGTTGAATTGAGATAATGTGAGGGAATGAATAAAGGACACCATGTATTCAAGGTGTCTTTCTTGCTCATTGTACCACAATCATAAATTATGCATCACATGGTGATCTTGCACATCTTTGTATTAAAGTCGAAGGAAAACAGTAAGTATCAAGTTCGATCAGAAGCACTTGATGGCTTTCAACACAACTACTGAGCCAAAATAACCAAAAGCCAATTGGAGTTCGTCCTATGTGGAGGACTTTTTTTTTGAAAAATTCAAATGTACAGATTTAAAAAGTTGAAAAAGATACAGGGATGTAGATAATGATTTTAATATGCGCGTGCAAAAATTCATGTGAAAAAACTTTGTATTTCCGCCTCAGCAAAAAAAAGAAAATTTCAGATCTAGACGTGTACCAATTTTGAATGGGCCTCCATCTTCTCAAACAATTTCATATTTTTCTTTTTTTTTCTACACCCGAAATACAGGATATTTTCTGTTCAAATTTGCAGACTTATATTTCATATTGTTATCTATACGTAGGTATTTTTTTCAAAAATATTTGGTCATTTTTGAGAAATCCAAAAGCAGGCACCATGGAGCCCGTCCTCTTTATGCATTTTCCAACTATATAAGGTCCATCCTTTTCTTTTAGACAACTTTACCGTAGGGAAAGCCCATGCGGTATAAATTTTCTATTAATCAAACACCAAACCCAAGTACAAAACAATAGCACAAAGAGAGAGTTATATGGGGGGGGGAGTGGAAAGAAGACACCATCAAGATTAAGTAAATGAGCTAATTACCCAATCTAACAAGGACTAAACTATAGACGGTTTTACTATATACTGATACAGAAACAAATACTTTGGAACATGAATTTCCAACGTCTAATACACGGTGGCTGATTTTTGAAAATAAAGTCATTTCACTCTTTCCATATATTCCATGTCGTGCATGCAAAGATTTCCATAAAGCGAGGACCAGAGAATGACTGTCGAGCTAGGCCGAGGCATTCAGAGATTGGCAGTAAACAATCCCACATAATATGAATATGAGTCCAACAAGCAACAATGAAAGAGCACTCAGAAACAAGTGGTCCCTTGTAAACGATTGTGATGAGCAAAGAACACACAAGTACCCAGACTCCACGTGTCAGCGTTTACACTGTATCAAATCTTTGGTGTTAAGATAGTCTTCGAGGTTTCCGCAAAAAAAAGAGATAGTCTTTGAGGAGAAGCCACACAAAAACTCTCAATCTAGAAAGGCACTTGGATTTCCAAATTGCTTGAAAGGCTGGGACTTTGGGAATTCGTTCAAAGATGAATTATAATATTTAGCTGGCGAATAGTTTGAACTTCCCTAAACAAAAACTCTAGTATCACTGGTAGAAGGACCGACGGTCAGATAATCCATGATCTGATTAATTTGTTCAAGCTCACCAAACGCTTGGGATGAGAGTGGAAACATGAACATAGAACTGACCTCCAAAGAGAGAAATCTGCCACTATAATGGCTTGATTGAGTGATATCTGGTCATTCTTAACTGTTTCATCTATCAATGCTTTATATTAATTTGTCGTGGATATAGGAAGATCATGAACATCTTTTTGAAAATCCGAATGCCCTCCAAAATTAGTCAATGTCAATGTATAATGATGTAATGCGAGTTTTCAGAATATCCACTCTCACATGTTCTAAGTTAACTTTTTTAGAAAAGGGGAATTTGAACTTTAATTGTTATAACGGGTATGCCATCATACCCAATATTGATTTTTTAAAGAATTTTTGAGAATCCTTCTAGGTTGTTTTCCACATGTTTGAGTGCAACAACTTTAAAATAACATATATTTGTTTCATAGGATACTAAGGTAGTGATGAACCATGATCCATTCATGCATCTTTCCTGACAAGAGGCATATACACCAACTCTCAAGTTGTTAGCCTTGTCTTAGCAGTGGTCCATACACACCATAGCACGTCTACTCTACATCACGTGCCTATTATGTGCCAGTTCGAGGGGACTGCGGGTTAACATATGGTTTTGCTTGTTTTCAAATCTTGGAATGTAGTAAAATGGAAATATTTTGACCGTTTTATACCCCCAAATAGGGTCTACAAAATTGATTGTATTAAGCTTCGAAGTTCCAAATTGGGGCTTATCCCAAGTTTCCTAGAGAGAACTGGAGTTGGTGGCGCACATTTTTTCCATTATCAGTAATCTAATAGGAGGTGGGGCATGGTCAAGGATTGGATTGGCCCCATATATAAACCTTTGTACTAATATCCATATATAAACACATGGGTATCTCATGCCATGGCTAAATTTGTGCCGGGTTTCTTAATTTTTGTTTTGTAGTACTCTTAAGCTTTTGAACCATTTGGATAAAAAAAGAGCGGGTGGAAGAGTGATGAAAACAACTTTAAAAATGGAAGAGTTGTGACTAGTTCCAATATATAGTTGCCGTCTTCAATTATATGGGAGTAAATATTGCTAGCATCATTGTTCAAAATATATCACTTACAAATAGATTATTGAGGCAAAACTAAGGGACATTTAAATCATAGTATTTTGAAAGAAACATGGTTACATTATGGTCTTCACTTGACCTACCGGTAAATGTGTGGTGTGGAGTGATAGTTTGAGATATTGAGAGAATAATAACTTGTATTGATTTCAGCCACGGTGGGCTGTTTATATAGAGTACAACTGACTTGGATTCCAAGACTAATAGAGATAGAGTTACAATTCGAATAGGGAGGGGAGAGGCGGCCGGTGCCCTAGCCGCACCGACCTATACTCTAATATCCCCCCGCGGTCTCAACGTCAGGAGTGACGCTGTTGAGACTGGAGCGAATGTCTGTAAACGATGAAGTGGGGAGTACTTTAGTAAAAATATCAGCAAATTGAGCACTGGTAGGAACATGAAGAACTCGAACTTCGCCAAGATCCACCTTCTCACAAACAAAGTGAATGTCAATCTCAATATGCTTCGTGCGCCGATGCTGAACGGGATTGGATGCCATGTAGACTGCAGAAATATTGTCATAATAAACAATGGTGGCTCGCTACAGGGGGTGATGAAGCTCGACGAGTAGCTGTTGCAGCCACACCGCCTCCGCCACGGCATGGGCAACCGACCTATACTCTGCCTCAGCAGAAGACCTGGAAATTGTTACCTGCCTTTTAGAACACCAAGAAACAAGATTATATCCTAAATAAACGCAAAATCCGGATGTGGACTGTCGAGTATCTAGACAACCTGCCCAGTCTGCATCAGAATAAACTGTCAAGCTTGTAGGGGAATAAGAGTTTAGAAGAAGACAGTGATCAAGAGTTCCTTTTAAATATCGAAGAATTCGTTTTACATGAGCAAGGTGAGGAGCACGAGGATCATGCATGAAAAGACAAGCTTGTTGAACCGAATAAGAGATGCCGGGATGAGTGAGAGTGGCTTACTAAATAGCAATAGTGATGCTACGATAAAAAGTGGGATCGGAAACAGGATCACCATCAGCCGACAGTTTGGCACCTATGTCGTCCGGAGTGCGAGAAGGTTGACAATCGGACATACCAGCCCGTGAAAGCAAATCCAAAAGATATTTTCGTTGAGAAAGAAAAAGAGAGGATTTTGTGCGAGAAGCATTAATGCCAAGAAAATGATAAAGAGGCCCTAAATCAGTCATGGAAAATTCATGATGAAAATAAGAAATAATATGTTGGAGAAAAGAGTCAGAGCTAGCAGTAAGAACGATGTCATCAACATAAAGGAGAAGATATGCAGTATGTTCGGAGGAACGAAAAATGAATAGCGAAGAATCAGATTTAGAGGATATGAAGCCAATGGTTTGAATAAAAGTAGCAAAATGTTAAAACCAGGCACGAGGAGCCTGTTTGAGACCATAAAGAGATTTTTTGAGTAAACAAACAAAATTTGGAGAAGAGGGATGCTCAAAACCAGAGGGTTGCTGACAATAGACAGTTTCATTAAGAGTACCATGGAGAAAAGCATTTTTAACATCGAGTTGATGAATCGGCCATGAAGAAGAAACGACAAGACTAAGAACAACGCGAATAGTGCTTGGTTTGACAACAGGGAAGAAAGTCTCATCGAAATCAATGCCATGTTGTTGTGAAAAACCGCGACAAACCCAACGAGCTTTGTAACGAGGATGAGTGCCATCAGAATGAAATTTGTGTCGAAAAACCCATTTGCTAGAAACAACATTAACGCTAGAAGGTTTGGGAACGATAATCCATGTATTGTTTTGTTGAAGAGCATCAAATTCATCACGCATAGCTGAAAACCAAAGAGGATCAAGAAGAGCACGTTTGTAGGATGTGGGTACAAGGGAAATTGTGGTTGTGGCTGTGAGATTGAGACGTTTAGAAGGGAGAAGAAATCCATGTTTGCCACGAGTGCACATGACATGATCATTTGTAGGTGGTTGAATAGGAACATCATTAGGTGGTAATGGGGGTGTGGAGGAAGACTCGACAATAGGTGTTGATGGTTCGGGTGATGGGGTAGATGGTTCGGTGGTAGGGGTAGGGGAAGTGGTGCTAGGGGTGGACACGAAAGTGGTGGGGGTGGTGAAAGGTTCCTGCCGTGGCAGAGAATCGGGTGAAAGTTCTGCCGTGGCAGAGAAACAGGCGAAAAGTCTGCCACGACAGAGAAACCAGCGAAAATCCTGCCGCGACAGAGAAACGGGGCAAAAGTCTGCCGCGGCAAGGGCGACAGTGGATTGAACAAAGGGTGTTTTGGTGGTGGTAGGGACTGGCGGTTCGGTTTGGGGAGTGAGTTTTGTGGCAGCATAAGGAAAAGTATTTTCATCAAAAGTAACATGGCGAGAAACAATAACACGACCAGAAGAGGGATCAAAACAACGATATCCTTTGTGATCATCAGAAAGGCCAAGATGAATGCAAGGTAGGGAACGTGGTTCGAGTTTATTGGAGGCTGTAGAGGAAATGTTTGGAAAACAAAGGCAACCAAAAACATGCAAGAAAGAATAGTCTGGGTGACATAAAAACAAAGATTAAAAGGGCGAATAAAGAGGACACGTTTTGGTTGTGCAAACATTGATAAGGAATGTGGCAGTGCGAAGAGCTTCAGCCCAAAAACAAGAAGGAAGAGAGGCTTGAAAAAGTAAAGTGGGAAGAATGTCATTTATAGAACAAAGAGAACGTTCAGCTTTACCGTTTTGAGAAGAAGTATAAGGACATGAAAAACTAAGAAGAATTCCTTGAGAAAGAAAGAAATTGCGGTTGTTAGTGTTGTCAAATTCTCGTACATTATCACATTGAATAAATCGAATAGGCAAGCCAAAGTGAGTAAGAACATACTGCCGAAAATTTATGAAAATTGTATGCACATCAGATTTTGCACGAAGAGGAAAAGTCCAAATATAGTGAGAGTAGTCATCCAGTATCACAAGATAATATTTATAACCAGAAACACTAGGAACTTGAGAGGTCCATAAATCACAATGAAGAAGCTCAAACGGAAAAGTACTAACAGTAGTTGAGGTACCAAAAGGTAATCTAACATGTTTGCCGTATTGACAGGCATTACAGAGAGAGGGATTATGAGAGGAACTAGCCTATACGATGATGCCATAAATCAACGGATGCAAGCATGGCGCGGGGGGTGGATGTGGGCGCACCATGAAGTGGATAAAGATCGCCCCTGCTATTGTACCGAGCGAGGACCTCCCCTGTTTTCAGATCCTTCACAAACAAACCAAAAGGGTCAAAAACCAGAATAACTTTGTTGTCAATACAAAATTGTCGAATAGAAATAATATTTTTGATTAAGGAAGGAACAACAAGAATATTACGTTGAAGAAAATTAGCATAAGATGAAGAGATGTGAGAATTTACGGCACAAGATGCAGGAATTATGGAGCCATCGCCAATAGTGATTGTGGAAAAAGCAGAGGGGAAACAAGCTGACAGCAAATTCATATTTGAAGACATATGCGAGGATGCACCAGAATAAAAAATCCAATATGTACCTTCTTATTTAGTGTAAAGATGTTCATGGCGTTGATGAAGGCGGCTTGGTCCCAGATCGGCTGCTGGGAGGAGTAGAGGAGCCGGGAGCTTGCATGTTGACGTAGGGGAGGGGTGGTACCTGGTTGTACGCGTGCGGAGCTTGCATGGTGCCGTAGGAGGCCGGGATGTGGTAGTAGGGCATGTCAGATGGTGGTGTAGCAGTCGCTGTGTAGACGTGAGTTGGATGAAGACCGGGAGAGCCCGTGGATGGATGAAGACCGGGACTCCATGCGCCTATGTATGCAGGAGGGGCGCCATACAGAGACGGGGCAGACCATGGCATTGACCAAGCCTGCACAAGGACAGTACAAGGGTGGTGTTGAGGAGGCCAGGACGAGGCGCGTGCAGCGAAGAAGAAGTCGATGATGAAGCGGGTGCAGGGCCGGAGGAGCGTGTCATGGGAGGCCTGTTGTGGTGACCCAACATACCACTACATGTGTAGTATACTATAGTCGTTTACATGACATCCATAGAACACCGTTCTGTAAATATCACATCCCTCATAGTGGTACAACAGAAACATTGCGGGTCCATATTACAAACATTCACACATTATTATTATTACAATACCAGAATTTTAAGACTTCAAAAGGATTCAACTTACAAACCAAAATATAAAGTGTTTCAGCGGAATTTAAAAGTAGCAACTCCAACTAGGAGTTGAGCTCAATAGCTTATTCTATAGAGTTCATGCTGCTCGGATCCGTCGGTTACTGCTAACTGGTGTACTTATTTGGACTCGTTGTCATCGACACCATAGCAGATTTCGTAATCCACTCCTTCAACACCTCCTGACAGGTCAGGCTCCTTGTAAAACACATCTTCTTGGCATTCGGCTGCATACATTGGAGTATCTTCGGTATCCTCAGAGTCTAAGCAAGGGATCAAAGAAAATGATGAGTAACAACGTTACCCAACAAGTTCATTATATGCAAGGTGGGAAGTTTGATGCTCTAACTACCATCTCGGACTATAAGTCCTTGGCACTATGCAGTTTTTGTAAATCTTTCTTCAAAGATTGATTTTATTATAAAAAAAAATATGACCATCAGCCTTCACAGGTTGACCAAAACTTTCATGGAGTTCCTTTCCTGCCGCGTTTGTCGCTCCTTCCCAGAACAGGGAGTAACAAGTTACAATTCTTACACTCTGTAGAGGTGCGTTACTTTACCCATGAGAGAAAAACTCCTTGTTGCACAACCGGGCGTACTTTCCCGTCCACAATTCCATGATGTGGGGCCCAGTAGTTGGTCCAAGCCAATCACTGCCCCCTTCGCAACCCCGCATGCCTCCTTAGTGTACACCATGCCCACATATTGAATTACGGCAATGGTTTGTACAAACCGTTAGATGCCAGAACTATCGTGGGACGTTGAGGGTTCCCACCCATATGCTGCATATCCTCTACGGATTACCAATTAATATGCACGATACGAGGATAACAGCCACGGCCTGCACATCTGGCTACATGCGAGAGGAAGAAGATATAGCTGACTTCTCTGTCCCATTCCAAATCTCATGGCTAACGCATGGTATATGGCGCTAGAATCACTGATGTCATGGGTTATTAAGTCCCTAATTGATCATCATTGTTGAAAATAGAACCCTAAGTTCTATTGCTCCATTATATCATCACTTAGGATGATATCTAAGATTTCTTTATTTTGTGAAAATAATATTTTCTTTCTTTGGAGTATAAATAATAACATACAATTTGCAAATAATTTGATAAAGACTCTTCAAAGGATATGAGCAAGTGATGAACTTGCCTTGTGATTGCAAGGTAGTGAAGTTTGATGCTTGCACTGGACCTTGAGCTTCTATGTCTACAAAAACATCATTATTGCCCGGTAAGGACAATATTTAAAGAAGCAAAATGATTATGCAAAGTAATGTAATGCATTATTTAGCTTTATGTGTATTCTCCCTCATTATTTAAATTGTAAAAATTCTTTTTAATAATAAAGAATTTATAAATATTAATTTTTAATATTTATTGAATATTGTATTCTTTTGTTTTGTTTTATTTTATTTTATTTGAATTTTATTTATTTAATAATTCCTTTAAGAATTATCATTTAAATACCAAAAATTAACATTAAATATTTTTTTAGTATTTTTCTATAATACTACAATATTAATATATAATGAAAGAGATTTTTATTTATTTTTATCATCTTTTTATAATTTTATAAAATTCCATAAGGAATATATATATTACAAAATTCTTAATAAAATTTATATGTCTAAAATATTATTTCTTAATTTATTTGGATAGTTTGGATTATTGTGAATCCAAAAAGATTTTATTTATAATTTTTGGATTCCTATTTTATATTCTAGAATTTATCTAAAATCAGGGGCATTTTGGTCTTTTCTCATTTATTAAAACTGGCTTTTAAGTGACTTGGGCTGACTGTTTTGGGTTTATTGGGCCCTTGTGGCCTAATAGGACAGAGCCAAAACGACACCTCGAAGGGTCCTGGCCCAATCCAGCCCACACTCCCTCTCTCTATCACTTTCTCGTCCTCGTCTCTCTTCTTCTCCTCGACCCCGTGGTCGATAGCGTCGCCGTCGTGGTCCTCCCTGGCCGCTGCCATGGTGCAGGGCGAGGTTGTCGACCATGCTCTACCTTCCTGTCCAATTTGATTTGGATCTGGAGCTTCCATGTGGCCAGACTAGCTTCATGGCGGAACCTAGGGTTTGGGGTGGTGCTGGTGCTGTCACCGCCGCCGCTGTCGTGTGTTGTGGGGGTGTTCCTCGCCTTCAGGCATGTCTAGGGTCGCCTCCTCGGCGTGGTGTGGGTCGCAGCGCCCCCTTGGGGGTGCTCCTTGTGTCGTCGTGCTCGTCGTCGACCAGTGCTTCCTCTTCTCGCCCACAGCAACCTCCTTCAGTAAGTTGTTCTTGGTTCCCTCGTGTCCTCTGTGCTAGGATATCCTATGCTATGTGTTGGTAGTTGCCACTCCTGGCTAGTGTCATGTCCTGATTAGGATTGTTTGATCTGCTTAGGGTTCACATCCTTTTGTGGATTAGATATCTAATGAGTTGGATCATGTATTGATGATCCCTAAGCATGTAGAGTGGTGGTTTGCTGTGGATTACTGCTTATGGTTAGCTTTGATGATGTTAGTGGCTTATCAGTTTGGTTCCATTGGTTGATTTTGATATGGGTCAGATGATAAGGTTGCTCTGGAATCATTGCTTGGGAATTCTAGTGGTTTGAGAATCCACCACTGTCATTACTTAGCTACTACCAGTGATTTCTTGAGTGATGAAGTCACTGTATCTGTACTATTGGCTTAAGAATTCATATATATAGCTGAGATCAATTGGTCTCTTACAGTGATGATATGTATATGGATTTGTCTGGAAATGATTCCTGTGATTAGCATCAGGAAAATGATTTATAATTGGCTGTGAGTGTAACTGTGAAAGTTGGATGTTTAACCTGCTTAGTTTAGAAACTGTTCTTGTGACACCATCCTAATATGGCACACAAGACTAGATTCTATTACTTGGCTTGGTTTTGTTCAAGCTTAAGACTAGCTTGGCATTATAAATAAGTGGAATCTTCTTTCCTTGCATCCCTAGAACCCATGATGTTGGTCTGAGGTTTAGGGACTAGGCCCTTATCCTGTTGTTTCTCATGGATTAGTTCTGGTAGTGATACCAGCTACTGATTCTTGAGTTAAAGTTGGAAAAATGATTGGTTTGCTTATAGCTTAATGTTGGTGCATATAGTTTATGAAATCTGAGGTGCTGCTCCATTAGGATATGTGCCCAAATTTTATAAGCTGTTTGAGAACATTTTGGAATATATATGAGTTGTTGATGATCACCAGGATCTATGATGCTGGTCTGAGATTCTGGTGGATTTGGTAGAGTTTACTGTTAGCCTTTATATTTCAAATTTCCTCTATGATAGGTTTACCCCACTTGGGTGATCACTGAGAGGTTTAACTTGTAAAACAACACATGCTTTTCTGTTTGATTAATATGAACAGAATATGTGGATGTTTTATGATACTCACCACACTTGGGTGTTTTTGGGGTGGCAAGTTGTTGATCTTGTGGTTGTGTGGCTAGCTTGATTTGGTGCTCCTCCTGATACTTCCAGCTCCTGGACTAGTCCTTGATCTAGCTCTCCACCTCCTGGTCCTGGTGGCTTGACCTTGTGCTTGCTATCCACCTGATCTACCCCCTCCTTATGTCACCATCTTGGTGATATGATCTAGGATTTAGTTAGTGTGATATTGTTTGGCTTGGTTTGGCTACTGTGTTTGGTGTGTATGAAGCAGGGAATGGTGTTGGGTTTGCTTCCCACGGCTGTGCTGAGCAGTTTTGTGTGATGGAGCTCTTGCTGCTGTGCTGACAACACACACCATGCAGTTTGGTGTGTGTGCTGCTTGTGTGTCTGCTGCACCTTGTGGATATGCTTTGGATATGAAAGTTAATTTTATCTGGTTACATTTACTTGTCTGGTGAAACTTGCCCCTCCTTGCTGTTTATTTGACTTATGGCTTAAAATTATGAAAGATATAGTTCTTTCATATTGGTGAAACTTGCCCCTTAAAAGATTACTCAATGATGAACTTTGAACAGTGCACCTCACTGTCAAAACTGAGAGTAAAACATTTTTTTAACCTTAACTTTCTTTCTTTTAGTTTGTGTTTGTTTTGCAGGTACCAGACTTGAAGATTCAAGATTTTAGTTTAGGTTTTCTTTTTCTTTATAGAATAGTCACTTGTAATCTTTCTTTTATTCTTTTGTAATTTTTATTTTATTCTTTTGTAATAAAGATTGTAATATTACTCAATATATATAAAGGTTATTTTATTTCATTATCTATTGTAGAGTTTCTTGATCATGTTTATAAGTTACATTTTGTAACTTATTTATTGAATAAAATTATGGAATAAATATCTTTTTTCTTTATTGTATTCTTTATTTAAAGTTTGAAGTACAAATTATTAACTCTTGACTAAATCATAATACTCACACATAATTCTAAATCCTTTTGAATTATAATTCCAACACTTAAGTTTAAATTCAAAATTCATTTCCCAAAACACATTAATCCACAAAGATCATATCAAAGTTTATAACAATCATTCTCCAAGACTAAACCTAATCTCAAGGAATGAAAGAAACTTTGATACCTTTAGGTTTTTATTTGGCGAAAAATTTACCCACATTTTCATAGATGAATGCATGCAATTTCACAGATTCCTAAATCTACCATTCATTAGTCCCTAAATGCTGGGATGTTACAAACTCCCCCCTTAAATTAAACTTCGTCCCGAAGTTTGTTGAGATGTACGTGAATAGTTCTAGATAGGCTTTTCTTAAATCCTCTTCTTTCTCCCAAGTGGCTTCCCTTTTAGGGTGATGTTCCCACTGTACCTTGCAATACTTGATTGCCTATTTCTCAACCTTTTCCAGTTTTCTTCCAAAATTTTACAAGGTTTTTCAACATAGGTCAAGTCTGCTTGTAGTTCTATATCTTGATGTGTGATTGCATCATCCAGAACTTTCAAACATTTATGAAGTTGTGACACATGGAAAACATTATGAACTTGAGCCAATCTTGATGGTAACTCTAACGCATAAGCTATAGTTCTATTCTGACTCAGTGTCTTGAATGGCCCGATATATCTTGGACTCAATTTTCCTTTAACTCCGAACCTTTTAACCCCTTTCATTGGACTTACTTTCAAATATACCATGTCTCCCACTTCTAGATTCCATGATCTTCGACTTTGATCAGCATAACTTTTTTGCCTACTCTGAGCTATTTTCAGTCTATCCTTGATCTTATCAATGATATCTTGTTTTTCCTGGATATAGTCTGGCACAAATTCTTTGCTGCTTCCAGGCTCATACCAACATATTGGTGATCTACTCTTCCTTCCATACATAACCTGATATGGAGCTACTTTCAGACTACTCTGATAGCTATTATTGTAGGAAAATTCTGCCAATGGTAGATGATCTTCCCATGTACCTCCAAAATCTAATGCACAAGCTCTTAACATGTCTTCTAGTATCTTTTGTTCTTTCTGTTTGACCCCCTGTCTCTGGATGATAGGTTGTGCTGAAATCTAATTTGGAACCAAGTGCTTCATGTAATTGCTTCCAAAATGCTGAAGTAAACACGGATCCCCTATCAGTTACGATCTTTTTGGGCACTCCATGCTTACTTACTATCTCTTTGATGTAAACTTCTACTAACTTCTAGGCATTATCCTTCTGATTTACCAGAATAAAATGTGCACTTTTGGTGAGTCTATCCACAATTACCCATATCATATCCTTCCGTTTAGGTGTCATGGGCAATCCTGTAATGAAGTCCATACCTATTTCCTCCCACTTCCATTCGGGAATTTCCAAAGGTTGTAATGGTCCTGCTAGACTTTGATGTTCAGCCTTCACCCTTTGGCAAGTATGGCATTCTGATACATATTTAGCAATGTCCCTTTTCATGTTATTCCACCAGAATAGTTCTTTGAAGTCCATATACATCTTAGTACTCCATGGATGTATAGAATATGGTGTTTCATGTGCTTCTCTGAGTATGACATCTCGAATCTCAGTCACATCTGGAACACAAAGACGATCTTGGAACCACAAAGACCCATAATCTCCAAGGCGAAAAACTGATTTTTTCCCCTTGAGATATCCTCCGAAATTCCTCAGCAATGTAAGGATCTTTTGCTTGATGTCTAAAAATTTCGTGCTTAAGATCACTATCATGTTCGGCAACTACCTGCATAGTAGCTAATCCTCCAAGAACCTCTATTTTAATGAATTGAAGCTCTAATCTTTCCAAGTCCATTTGTAACTCTTTTGGTAGCTCCCGATTGCTAGGCTGAATATCTGCACTTTTGCGACTTAAAGCATCTGCTACAACATTTGTTTTTCCTGAGGTATAGTTGATTGTTAAATCATAATATTTGATTAGTTCCAACCAACTATTCTGTCTCATATTCAACTCCTTTTGGGTGAAGAAATATTTAAGACTTTTATGGTCAGTGTATAACTCACATCTGGGTCCATAAAGAAAATGCCTCCATCCTTTCAGCGCAAAAACTACTGCTGCTAACTCTAAATCATGAGTTGGATAATTGACTTCATGTGGTTTCATTTGCCTTGAACCATAAGCAATCATTTTCCGATCTTGCATTAACACACACCCCAAACCTTCTTTAGATGCATCACAGTATACTGTAAAGTCTTTACCTGTTTCTGGAACGGCTAAGATTGGAGCTATGGTTAACCTAGTCTTCAACTCCTGAAAACTTGCTTCACACTTCTCATCCCAATTGAATGGTCTATTATTTCTTAACAATTTGGTCATTGGTCCAACTATTTTGAAGAAACCTTCAATGAATCTCCGATAATAACCAGCCAACCCCCAAGAAACCTCGAATTTGTTTCACATTGGTTGGTGCAGTCCATTCTAGTACTAATTGAACTTTGGATGGATTTACAATAATTCCATCCTTACTAATCACATGGCCGAGGAATTCTACCTCCTCTAGCCAAAATTCACACTTACTGAACTTAGCATAAAGTTTATGTTCTCTTAAGATCTGCAATGCTATTCTCAAATGATCAGCATGCTCTTCCTTATCCTTGGAATATATCAAAATATCATCAATGAACACTATGACGAACTTATCCAAATATGGCATGAAGATTTTGTTCATCAGATTCATGAATATTGTTGGTGCATTGGTCAAACCAAATGGTACTACCAAATACTCATGGTGTCCATATCTTGAGACAAATGCTGTCTTTGGAACATCCTCAGGCTTGATTTTTATTTGATGGTATCCAGATCTTAGGTCGATCTTTGAAAATACTCCGGCTCCTTTCACTTGATCAAACAAATCTTGAATCCTTGGTAAAGGATACTTATTCTTGATGGTAACATTGTTCAGATTTCTGTAGTCTCCACACATCCTTCTTCCACCATCCCTTTTATCCACAAAGATTACTGGTGTTCCCCATGGAGATACACTTTCCTGAATAAATCCTTTTCTGGCTAACTCATCAATTTGCTCTTTGAGTTCTTTTAATTCTTTAGGTCCCATCTTATATGGTGCTTGAGCTATTGGTGTTGTACCAGGAATTAGATCAATAGTGAACTCTATCTCCCAATCTGGTGGCATTCTAGATAGCTCAGCTGGAAAAACATCTTGAAATTCATTTACTACAGGAATATCTTCCAATTTGATCTCTTTCATTGATTTCAACTGCAGATCCACCATGATATGACTGTGCTTATCTGCTTGGTAAATTATCCTTGCTCCACTTGGAGTTTTGATTGAGACAGTTTTCTCCTCACAATTTATCTGAGCCCCATGTTCTATCATCCAGTCCATCCCCAGCACTACTGCAATTTCCTTCAAAGGAATCACATAAAGGTCTGCAAAGTATGTACAACTACAGATCGAGATAACCTGATATTGTTTAATGTGGCGTACAATCACATTTCCCCTGCCGTAACTATGGTCATAGGGTTTTCTAATGTTGCCCTTCTAATCCTGAACTTATCACAGAATTCTTTAGAAATGAATGAAGTAGTTGCACCAGTATCAAATAGAACTTTGCCGGGATTGGTAAGGATATTAAGCGTATATATCACTGCATGCTCCAAATTATCCACCTCCTCTAGGGTTGCGCAATTCAGCTTCCTGGTAGGTCTGTTCCTCTTTCCATTGTTGTTCTTGACATTATTTCCTCCTCGATTGGGCTGTCCATTTCCTCCACTGGCTTGTCCTCCTCCTTTGGTAGGCCAACCTCCTAGTGGTTTGCTCGGACAATCGGGCTTGATATGCCCCTTCTGACCACAACCGTAACAGATCACTGCAGGCTTTTTGCATTCCCTCTGGAAATGCCCTGGAATTCCACAGTTGTTACAAATAACATTCCTTTTAGGATTGGATTGATTCCCACCACTGCCCTTGTTATTGTTATTGTTACCATAGGCTTTGTTCCGGGGTTTAAACTCCAGATTGGGTTTAGGTTTACTTGCCTGAATTCTCTTGGTTTCCTTCTTGGCTCTCTTCCTCCTATCCTCTTGGACATTCTTGTAGTCATCTTCGAAAGTAATAGCTGCATCCAACAACTGCTGATAAGTTTGCTTCTTAGCGAACCTTAACTGCATCCTCACAAATGGGTTTAACCCATGCAGGAAACGCTTCTTCCGCTTCTCTTCTGTGTTAACATCCTCCTCAGCATAACGAGACAGTTGACTAAACTCCCGGATATACTTCATGACACTAGTATATCCCTGCTGAAGCTCCTCAAATTCTCTCTGCTTCAACTCCATAACACTCTCCGGAACATGATATTCATGGAATCTCTGTTTAAACTCCTCCTAGGTGTACTCCCTTCCTGGTTGTTGCATGGCCAACTGATTCTCCCACCATGATGCTGCAGGTCCAGTCAGAAGATGAGTTGCATACCTCAATTTCTCCTCATCATTGCAACCTACAGTCTTCAGCTTTCTTTCTATATCTGCTAGCCAATCTTCTGCATCCATTGGTTCAGGGGCTGATGCAGAAGGTAAAGGCCTTGCATTCTGGAAGTCAGAAAGACTTACTCCTCCACCTTCAGGTGCCCTGTGATTTGCTCGTCCCAGCAACTCCTCCATGAACTTGTTCTGGGTCTCTTGCATCATTTGCATACATTGCATAAAGTTATGCTCCATTAACGGCCTCATTGGTGGTGGTGGTGGTAATGCTCCCTTATTTGCTGCATCTGCATCGGCCTTCTCTTTGGCCTCACGTTCCATTCGCTACTGTTCATCTTCGGTCTCTACACCCGTATCCATGACCCTCTAGTCCTGCACATAAAGCGAATACTCATAATTACATCATGCACATGTGTTCTGAGCTCGACCTACGCACAGAACTAGTCACACAATGAAGATCCAAATAAAATCCAAATGTGCATTACACATATTATACATTACAATATCATAATAATACAAAGTCATTACAACATATACCATATAGGTATAATCACAACACTACCTTGTTTATCTAACTATCTTATTTCTTGGAGTACAATACACGGTACTTAATACCTCTAAATAGTTGCCTACTTCTAGTAGTAACTACGCTCATCATACATGCCTGATGTCCAACCGTGATGACGTGACGTTCATCGCACAGTTTGAGGAACAAATGGCCTTACAGAAGGAACATACTCAGTATCTGAAGCGTCGGGACTTGAGTCACTCAACCTGAGCGCATTGACTCCCTCCAGCTCAGCTAAAAAGTCTTCAGAAACATATTCAACATTATCTCCCGCTTG
This sequence comes from Avena sativa, assembly GCA_916181665.1. NCBI lineage: Eukaryota > Viridiplantae > Streptophyta > Magnoliopsida > Poales > Poaceae > Avena > Avena sativa. Next base: position 383,240,033 of record OV702297.1, on the reverse strand, counting down.
CATCTCATGAGCTTCATTCCTTAAGTCGTCAACAGAATACACAGATTTTGCTGACCCCCAGGTGCTCCTTTGGGCAAGATAGTTAAACACCAGATAATGTATATTCCCTGGGTTTGGAGAAGGTGTTGATGATTCAAACACTCTCTCCTCACAATCTTCTTCTTCATCCTGATTATTTATGAACATGGCATTACTACTACTGTTACTAGGGTTAATTCTGGTACCCATCCAGCTAGATTTTCCAACATTTCTGTCAGAACCATCTATGGACATTTGGTGTTCATGAGATCCTTCATATGATCCCATCCTCCAACCATCAGAATTCTCAGTAGGAAGTTCTGAATCAGAACCATCTTCTGAACCCTATGGTACTGCATACCTCATATCCATAGTAGGATCATATATAGGTTCAGGCCTTGGTGAATAAGGATATGGTGTAAAAGATTCAGGATCTATAGGTATATCCTTAAAGTTGGGTTTTGTACTACTACTTGCTTCCTTATCCAACTGGAATGCAAACTACTTCCTCCTTTCCGGATCAGTTAGATCCTCTAACATGTCATTTTTATCTTCAACAATCACTTGATGTGTCTTATAAAAATATGCAACGAGTGTTTGGTATCTATCCATAAGCTTGGAAGCTAACTTAGGATGCTTCTTAACTAAAGTAAGATTATCCGGTATAGGCTCCGAGTCTATAGAATCATGAGGTATCACAGAAAATGTGCTACCTTCTAACTCCTTGGCTTTATGCTCCTAGATATTAGCTATCGCCTCCACAACGGCAACATGATATGCTGCTAAGTGACTCCTACCTTCACCTATAGGTAGATCATGATATAATCCAAGCTCCTGTAGAAGTTGGATACTCACACGATACTTGGATAACATTCGACCATCATAATAGGTTATGGTGTTCACTGGAATTCTAGTGGGACAACTAAAAATCTTTAAAAGTTGACGAAGTTGGTCTGTGAATGATCCTTGATAGTCATCAAGAGTCTCCTCTTTCCTTACCAAAGTCTGTTGTGGAAACTTTGGTGTCATAGCTTTGTATATCAGAAAAATAATTTTTATTAGTAACCAATAGTATATTGCATCATAAAAAATAATTATCACACTAAAACATATAAAGGAATATTCTCATTTGAATACCCATTATATTTCTTTTAGAGAATTCTTTATCGTTGCCGCACTCTCCTACAGGTAATACCCTTACTAGGTTTCCAACCTAAGGTTAAAGCAATTTTCTCTGATACCAACTGCGGTGACCCAGCATACCACTGCATGTGTAGTACACTATAGTCATTGACATGACATCCACAGAACACCTGAAAGGATACGGATGTCGCCTAGAGGGGGCGGGTGAATAGGCGATTAAAACTTTTCCTAGAGTGGCTCAACAAAGGCGGAATAAAACTAGTGTTTACTTTGTTAAGCACAACCTAGAACAACTAAGGTTCACCTATGTGCACCAACAACTTATGCTAAGCAATACAAGCAACAAAGTGATAGCAAGATATATAGTACTTCAAGCACGAAGGCTATCACAATGTAAAGTGCATAAGTAAAGAGCTCGGGTATAGAGATAACCAAGGCACGCGGGGACACCGATATTTTACCGAGTTCCTCCCAACATGGAGTACGTATCGTTTGGAGAGGGGGTGGTATCAAACCACCAACTCCACAAAAAGGCCTCCCTTATTCTCCGGTGAATCTCACCCCAATGGGATCGATCCACGCTTCCACTATCGGTGCACTTGTCGGTGGCAACCGGAACCTCTCACAAGGTTGGGGCACTTCTCCACAACTTAATTGGAGGCGCCCAACAAACGCCACAAAAGGCCTCAACAAATGCCACCAAGGCCACAATGCCACCAAGGCCACAAAACCATCTAGGGTTCCAAGAACCCAAGAGGGACAAGCTCCAATGAGCAACTCAAACCAAATCCTCCGAGGAGAACTCAAATCGATGCACCAAATGCAAATGGCAAGAACACCACAAAGATGCTCAAATCCCTCACTCTCAAGTTACAACAAAGCTACTAAATCTATTGGGGGAACAAGAGAGGAGGAATCAATGAGAGACACAAAATCCCCCAAAATCTAGATCCCCAAAGATACACTCACAAAGAGATGTTTTGGTTTGGTCAAAACGTAGATCTAGATCTCCTCTATATTTCTCTCAAATATTGGCACGAATCATTGGAGAGAAATCATAGAATCAAGCTCAAGAGGGAATAAGAATATGGGGCAAAGCTTGATCAAGAATAGAGAGAGAAGAAGCAACCTTAAACAATAATGGACAAAGTCTATTTAAAGGGTAGGGCTAAATCTGCCCGTTGGGGCATTTTTCTGAACGGTCCAGTAGTACCGCAAAAACCCGGTACTACCGCACCCTGCGAGCACAGCTAGGAAAAACGAATCAGGGGCCAGCAAGTGGTGGTCAACGCATGCGCGCGCGGGCAAGAAGTGGTGGCAGCGAGCGGGGCCCAGCGGCAAGGTGTGCCAGTGCAGCAGCAGCATCAGACGCGGGTGGCAGCGGCCGAAGCGGGCCAAGCAGCAGCTGCCCCAGCGCGTGGCAGAGGGGCCCAGCGCAAGCGGCGGCGACGCGCGCGAGACAGGGCGAGGAAGCGCGCGATGCGAGGCGTCACGCGCGCGCGGGGCAAGCAGGTGGGACCACGCGGGGCTGCACGCGGGAGAGGCGGCAGCATCACATGCGAGTCAACGCACGCGGGGTCGCGGGCCCAGGCGAGCAACAACGGGCGGGAGCGAGCGGGGCAAACGGCAGCATGCGCGCGTGGGCCAGATGAGGGCGACGTGCGCACAAGCGGGCGAGTGGGGAAAGGGCGCGAGGTCAACACGGGAGACAGGCGCACGCGGCCTGCACAGCGAGGCCAGCCGGGCCGGAGCAGATCTGGGCGAACCTGGGCTGGCCGGTAGTACCGGCCCACCAGGGCGGTACTACCGGGCCGGACGGTAGTACCGGAAATGACTACCTAGCGAGGCAGAAGGAAAATGGGCTGTGCTCAGGGGCGGGCGGTAGTACCGGCCCGCCCGGGCGGTACTACCGCTCGGCCCAGAAAACAGATTTCCGGGCAAATATTCAAACGACAATAACTTTTGACTGGAAGCTCCGATTGACCCGATTCTAATTGCGTTGGAAATATTGGTTATCACCAAGTGATAAAGTATCAAGTAGAATAGTGTGAGATACCTCACTTGGTGATAAACCGAAAAGCCGCATAAATCAAAATCGCAACAAGATACAAACGGAAGATCTGATTTTGATGAACAAGAGCTTGTTATGGAGATTACCACAAGCTCTATATCCTCACATGGATAAGACCAAATAACAACCAAATATGATGATGCAAGTATGCAAAGGTTTGAGCTCTCTCCAAACGATGTGATCGAGTTACTTATTCGAGAGCCCCTCTTGATAGTACGGTTATCTATCCTAAACCCGGTCTCCCACACACAACATGAGACCGGCAAAAGGGAAAACCTATCAAGATTATACCTTTGCCTTGAGCATTCCACATGAGCTCGATGTAGACGATCTTTCCCTTCTCAAGATGGTACGCCTTTCTTGATTCCACATCATCGATCCATGATCACCGAAGATGGCAAGCATCAAACATGAGATCGTCTATAGATGGCGCATTTTGAGCTTGCACAACATATCTTTTTCGCATTTCATCGACCTTGAAGCCAACACATGCTCCAAGCGATGCCAATGGACAATTCCTACAAGTACAACTTAATACACACATTAGTCCATAAAGATTGCCATTAATTACCAAAACCACACATGGGGGCCCACATGTTCTTTCAACACCGTTCTGTAAATATCACATCACTCAGAGTGGTACAACAGAAACATTGCGGGTCCATATTACAAACATTCACACATTATTATTATTACAATACCGGAAGTTCAAGAGTTCAAAAGGATTCAATTACAAACCAAAATATAAAGTGTTTCAGCGGAATTTAAAAGTAGCAACTCCAACTAGGAGTTGAGCTCAGCAGCTTATTCTATAGAGTTCATGCTGCTCGGTTCCGTCGGTTACTACTAACTGGTATACTTAGTTGGAATCATTGTCATCGACACCATAGCGGATTTCGTAATCCACTCCTTCAACACCTCCTGATAGGTTAGGCTCCTCATAAAACACATCTTCTTGGCATTCGGCTGCATACATTGGCGTATCTTCGGGATCCTCAGAGTCTAAGAAAGGGATCAAAGGAAAGGATGAGTAACAGCGTTACCCAACAAGTTCATTATATGCAAGGTGGGAAGTTTGATGCTCTAACTACCACCTCGGACTATAAGTCCTTGACACTATGCAGTTTTTGTAAATCTTTCTTCAAAGATTGATTTTATTATAAAAAATCTATGACCATTCTCCTTCACAGGTTGACCAAAACTTTCGTGGAGTTCCTTTTCTACCGCGTTTGTAGCTCCTTCCCGGAACAGGGAGTAACAAGTTACAATTCTTACACTCCGCAGAGGTGCGTTGCTTTACCCATGAGAGATCAACTCCTTGTTGCTCAACCGAGCGTACTTTCCCGTCCACAATTCCATGATGTGGGGCCCAGTAGTTGGTCCAAGCCAATCACTGCCCCCTTCGCGACACCGCATGCCTCCTTGGTGTACACCATGCCCACATATTGAATTACGGCAATGGTTTGTACAAACCGTTAGATGCCAGAACTATCATGGGACGTTGAGGGTTCCCACCCATATGCGGCATATCCTCTACGAATTACCAATTAATATGCACGCTACAAGGATAACAGCCACGGCCTACACATCCAGCTACATGCGAGAGGAAGAAGATACAACTGACTTCTCTATCCCATTCCAAATCTAATGGCTAACGCGTGGTATACAGCGCTAGAATCACTGATGTCATGGGTTATTAAGTCCCTAATTGATCATCATTGTTGCAAATAGAACCCTAAGTTCCATTGCTCCATTATATCATCACTTAGGATGATATCTAAGATTTCTTTATTTTGTGAAAATAATATTTTCTTTCTTTGGAGTATATATGATAACACACAATTTGCAAATACTTTGATAAAGACTCTTCAAAGGATATGAGCAAGTGATGAACTTGCCTTGTGATTGCAAGGTAGTGAAGTCTGATGCTTGCACTGGACCTTGAGCTTCTATGTCTACAAAAACATCATTATTGCCCGGTAAGGACAATATTTAAAGAAGCAAAATGATTATGCAAAGTAATGTAATGCATTATTTAGCTTTATGTGTATTCTCCCCCACCATTTAAATTATAAAAATTCTTTTTAATAATAAAGAATTTATAAATATTAATTTTTAATATTTATTGAGTATTGTATTCTTTTATTTTGTTTTATTTTATTTTCATTATATTTATTTAATAATTCATTTAAGAATTATCATTTAAATAGCAAAAATTAATATTAAATATTTGTTTAGTATTTTTTATAATACTACAATATTAATATACAATGAAAGTGATTTTTATTTATTTTTATCATCTTTCAATAATTTTAAAAAATTCCATAAGGAATATATATATTAAAAAATTCTTAATAAAATTTATATGTCTAAAATATTATTTATTAATTTATTTGAATAGTTTGGATTATTATGAATCCAAATATATTTTATTTATAATTTTTGGATACCTATTTTATTTTCTAGAATTTATCTAAACTCAGGGGCATTTTGGTCTTTTCTCATTTATTAAAACTGGCTTTTAAGTGACTTGGGCTGACTGTTTTGGGTTTATTGGGCCCTTGTGGCCCAGTAGGATAGAGCCAAAACGACACCCTGAAGGGTCCTGGCCCAATCTAGCCCACACTCCCTCTCTGTGTCACTTTCTCGTCCTCGTCTCTCTTCTTCTCCTCGACCCCGTGGTCGATGGCGCCGTCGCCATGCGCTGCTTGCTGCCGTGGTCCTCCCTGGCCTCTTCCGTGGTGCAGGGCGAGGTTGTCGACCATGCTCTACCTTCCTGTCCAATTCGATTTGGATCTGAAGCTTCCCTGTGGCCAGACTAGCTTCACCCCGAACCCTAGGGTTTGGGGTGGTGCTGGTGCTGTCGTCGCCACTGCTGCCGTGTGCCATGGGGGTGTTCCTCAGCTTCAGGCGTGGCTAGGGTTGCCGCCTCGGCGTGGTGTGGGTCGCAGCGCCCCCTTGGGGGTGCTCCCCGTGCCGCTGTGCTCGTCATCGACCACTGCTTCCTCTTCTCGCCCACAACAACCTCCTTCAGTAAGTTGTTCTTGGTTCCCTCGTGTCCTCTGTGCTAGGATATCCTATGCTATGTGTTGGTAGTTGCCACTCCTGGCTAGTGTCATGTCCTGATTAGGATTGTTTGATCTGCTTAGGGTTCACATCCTTTTGTGGATTAGATATCTGATGAGTTGGATCATGTATTGATGATCCCTAAGCATGTAGAGTGGTGGTTTGCTGTGGATTACTGCTTATGGTTAGCTTTGATGATGTTAGTGGCTTATCAGTTTGGTTCCATTGGTTGATTTTGATATGGGTCAGATGATAATGTTGCTCTGGAATCATTGCTTGGGAATTCTAGTGGTTTGAGAATCCACCACTATCATTACTTAGCTACTGCCAGTGATTTCTTGAGTGATGAAGTCACTGTATCTGTACTATTGGCTTAAGAATTCATATATATAGCTGAGCTCAATTGGTCTCTTACAGTGATGGTATGTATATGGATTTTTCTGGAAATGATTCCTGTGATTAGCATCAGGAAAATGATTTATAATTGGCTGTGAGTGTAACTGTGAAAGTTGGATGTTTAACCTGCTTAGTTTAGAAACTATTCTTGTGACACCATCCTAATATGGCACACAAGACTAGATTCTATTACTTGGCTTGGTTTTGTTCAAGCTTAAGACTAGCTTAGCATTATAAATAAGTGGAATCTTCTTTCCTTGCATCCCTAGAACCCATGATGTTGGTATGACGTTTAGGGACTAGGCCCTTATCCTGTTGTTTCTCATGGATTAGTTCTGGTAGTGATACCAGCTACTGATTCTTGAGTTGTTGGAAAAATGATTGGTTTGCTTATAGCTTAATGTTGATGCATATAGTTTATGAAATCTGAGTTGCTACTCCATTAGGAGATGTGCCCAAATTTTATAAGCTGTTTGAGAACATTTTGGAATATATATGAGTTGTTGATGATCACCAGGATATATGATGCTGGTCTAAGATTCTGGTGGGTTTGGTAGAGTTTACTGTTAGCCTTTATATTTCAAATTTCCTCTATGATAGGTTTACCCCACTTGGGTGATCACTGAGAGGTTTAACTTGTAAACCAACACATGCTTTTCTGTTTGATTAAGATGAATAGAATATGTGGATGTTTTATGATACTCACCACACTTGGGTGTTGTTGGGGTGGCAAGTTGTTGATATTTTGGTTGTGTGGCTAGCTTGTTTTGGTGCTCCTCCTGATACTTCCAGCTCCTGGACTTGTACTTGATCTAGCTATCCACCTCCTGGTCCTGGTGGCTTGACCTTGTGCTTGCTATCCACCTGATCTACCCCCTCCTTATGTCACCATCTTGGTGATATGATCCAGGATTTAGTTGGTGTGATCTTGCTTGGCTTGGTTTGGCTGTTGTGTTTGGTGTGTATGAAGCAGGGAATGGTGTTGGGTTTGCTTCCCACGGCTGTGCTGAGCAGTTTTGTGTGATGGAGCTCTTGCTGCTGTGCTGACAGCACACACCATGCAGTTTGGTGTGTGTTGCTTGTGTGTCTGCTGCACCTTGTGGATATGCTCTGGATATGAAAGTTACTTTTATCTGGTTACATTTACTTGTCTGGTGAAACTTGCCCCTCCTTGCTGTTTATTTGACTTATGGCTTAAAATTATGAAAGATATAGTTCTTTCATATTGGTGAAACTTGCCCCTTAAAAGATTACTCAATGATGAACTTTGAATAGTGAACCTCACTGTCAAAACTGAGAGTAAAACATTTTTTTAACCTTAACTTTCTTTCTTTTAGTTTGTGTTTGTTTTGCAGGTACCAGACTTGAAGATTCAATACTTTAGTTTAGGTTTTCTTTTTCTTTATAGAATAGTCACTTGTAATCTTTCTTTTATTCTTTTGTAATTTTTATTCTATTCTTTTGTAATAAAGATTGTAATATTATTAATATATATAAAGGTTCTTTTATTTCATTATCTATTGTAGAGTTTCTTGATCATGTTTATAAGTTACATTTTGTAACTTATTTATTGAATAAAATTATGGAATAAATATCCCTTTTCTTTATTGTGTTCTTTATTTAAAGTTTGAACTACTAATTATTAACTCTTGACTAAATCATAATACTCAAACATAATTCTAAATCCTTTTGAATTATAAATCCAACACTTAAGTTTAAATTCAAATTTCATTTCCCAAAACACATTATTCCACAAAGATCATATCAAAGTTTATAACAATCATTCTGCAAGACTAAACCTAATCTCAAGGAATGAAAGAAACTTTGATCCCTTTAGGTTTTTATTTGGTGAAAATTTTACCCACATTTTCAGAGATGAATGCATGCAATTTCACAGATTCCTAAATCCACCCTTCGTTGGTTCCTAAATGCTGGGATGTTACACCTGTAGATCGGGTTCTTGCCCCTGTAATTAGGGCTCGGGCGCCATCCAGGAGGCGGGGTCGGGGCCACGGCTGGCGCGGCAGCCCAGAGGGCGGATTCCCTGCCGCGGCAGGGGCGATGGCATGGAAGACGTGCGGCGCCCGTTGTACCTTGCGAGCTTGATTCTTCTCTTCTTGTTGGAGGAGGGAACACGCCTCCTTGAAGGTGGGGTAGGGCTTCAGCATGGGGATGAAGGACTGCTGCTTCTCGAACTGATCTCTGAGGCCGACGTGGAGGGTGTTTATGAGGGTGCGATCGTCGACGTGATCACCAAGCTCACGGAGTTCGTCGCCGATGGCCTTGATACGCTGGCAGAAGACGGTGACCGAGCCATCTCCCTGGGTGGTCGTGCGAAGCTCCGTGTTGAGCGCGTTGATGCGTGCGTCAGAGTTGTCCTGGAACAGCTGCTGGAGAGAGGCCCATAGATTGGCGGCGGTGGCATCATCGGAGGAGACCGGGTTGAAGAGCTCCGTGGAGATGCGGGTATAGATTCACTGGATGATGGTGAGATCATCTTTGGCCCAGCGGAGATCGACGGGCTACGGAGGGTAGGAGGGATCTATATGGTGACGGAGGCCGCAGCGGCCGAGGTGGATGGTGAAGAGGTGGCACCAGTGGTAGTAGTTGTGGGCGTCGAGGTCGAGCGAGATCGGTATGAAGGGGGAGACATCGGCGATGGTGTCAGCTAGAGAGATCATCGGAATTTGGGGAGGTGGTGGTTGTGTGGTTGTAGTTGTAGAGGAGGAAGAGGGGGAGGGAGGGACACCGGCAGCACGGAACTCGGCCATGGAGAAGAGGGTCCGAGCTGGGGGCGGCGGTGGCTTTGGCGGCGCAAGTGGAGGCGCCATCCCAGGTGCGGAAAACCTAGGCGTCTGATACCATGATAGTTTGAGATATTGAGAGAATAACTTGTATTGATTTCAGCCACGGTTGGCTGTTTATATAGATTACAACTAACTTGGACTCCAAGACTAATAGAGATAGAGTTACAATTCGAATAGGGAGGGCAGATGCGGCCGGTGCCCTAGCCGCACCGACCTATACTCTAATATGGAGCTGACCCAATCATCCACTAAGTAACTTTGTATCTATTTCAAATGAGTTATAATGGCTAGGAAGATCCAAGTCCTAGACTTGGCATGGGTCTTTGCATTATCTATATTTATTCCAGAATTTAAACAGCGATGTTATTTTAGTGGTACGTCACGTGCTCATCAACATCGAGACACTCGTGGTGACTTTGTCAATCTCAAGATATGTCGGCTCAGTGTCTCGGAGGTGCTCATAGGGATAGGGTTTGTGTATGTACGTTCATAGGAATGAGTGTACATGTGTATTTGTGAGCATTTTCAATGCACTATGTTTCTAAAAAAGAAAGAGTTACAACGGCTAGGAAGATCATGCATATCCCATAGATAGATTTCCCTCTAGGAGGAATGGTAGGTCGACTTTTCATTTTCTTCCCATGTAAATATAGATTTAATTTGGAACGATGATTCTTGGTCTTTCTTCACTTCGAGTTGTAATTCATAGACTAATAAATGGAGATGCAATGACACCACAAAATTCTCACCACTAGAACATGCCCCATGCTTCCTATTCTCACATCCAGAATTCTCTGGTTGAATTTACCGTTGTCGTATGTAACTATGAGACTCCATTTGAACATATATATGTAAATATTATTTGCATGGATACACATTGTAGACTAGACGAATGAGAGAGATGAGAACAGAGCTCAAGATATTAGATTACCATGGAAGGTAAGAGCTTATAGAACAAAAATGGTTGGTGCCGAGTCAATTGATCAATTGTAAAGTAGTTGAGTTAATACATGGTACCTTTGGTCTAATTATGATAACATGTACACACATGTGTACCTTTGATACTTGTTCCATGCTTGCTTGCACGAATGAAGACCCAAATTATCCATCTTCTCTCCTTCTACTAAATAACATTTTAGTTTTCCATAAAATATTGTGATGATATCATGCATATTTTGTACTCATGATGTTTGAGAAAAAATAACTACAATCCAATTGAATAGTACAAAAAATATCACTAGGACTCCTTCAAAACAATCATATTCTACCGTGTGTGCATGCATTTACTGTTTTTAGAGAAACGTGCATGCATTCGTAGGGTGACCGTGCGCGTGTGTTATGAGACGCCCGCATTTCTACCATGTTTTGCAAAAAGAAAAATCCGAGGTTAAGGAAAAACCTGAAAACGAATATGCGGATAACTCATCATGAATGTAAGCTAGAAGTTTAGGCAAAAATAGGTACACAAAAAGACAATTACGGGAAAAACAAGAGATGTTATATCACTACAGGAATGGGAAGCTAGGCCGACGGCCGGTCGCTACGCCGACGGCCAAACGTCGGGACCGTCGGCGTAGCAATCGTCCAGGCCAGCCCCGCCAAGCAGCCGTTGGCGTAAAATTGCCCTCGGCATATTCTATGCTACGCCGACGGCTGCCCGGCGTAGCTATTTTTTATTTTATCTCATTAAACTTTGAAAAATCATAACTAAATCATTCTAATTTGGAAAAATACAAATAATATATCAAAATTTGCAGAAAAATAAGACCTATCTATCTACACTCAAATATTACACATTTATAAATAAAAATTAAGTAAAATATAAAACATTATATATAGTTTAAAACGGGCATAAAAAATTCAAAAACGATCGAAACAATGTAAAACCTTCGCGTGGTGTTATATTATGTGACATAGTTAGAAGGAAAAATATCAAACTTGGTATATTGATTATGTCTCAAAGAAACCTTCACAAAATGACCTATCTCATTCAAGGTTTCTTGGCTTTCGGGTCAAATGACCAATGTTATGGCTAGAATCACGGCATAGTTTGTGATAATGTTCCCATATTATGCATACACATGCATCATTGGATGGCGAACAATGTTGCAGGAGGAAGTTTTCCTTTTCGTCGCACCAAAAAGCCATTTCCCATTTTCCGAGCATAAAAAACGGACGGTTTTGTGAAGCAACCACCAAATGGCTAATTCAAAATACTACCGCCACATTTTACAAAAATACTATACCATCTTATATGGATAATGTCCCAACAAGGGGATCCGAAACCTTTCCGTCCATGTTTGGTGAAAAAGACAAATTTCTGCCGAATCGATAGGAAGTGGGTCAGATATGAACTACAGGTACATGATCCGATGCTCATGTTTTTTTACAAAGATCATTTTTAGGTTCACAATATGCTATTTTATCAAAGATCCAATGAAATTTTAGCGAGGCTCGGCCCCGAGCTAAGAATCTTTATGTCCGCCGTTCGATAAAGTTTGACGATAGTTTAAAACGGGCATAAAAATTTCAAAAACGATCGAAACAATGTGAAACCTTCGCCTGGTGTCATATTATGTGACATAGTTATAAGGAAAAATATCAAACTTGATATATTGATTATGTCTCAAAAAAACCTTCACAAAATGACCTATCTCATTCGAGGTTTCTTGGCTTTCGGATCAAATGACCAATGTTATGGCTAGAATCAAGGCATAGTTTGTGATAATGTGCCCATATTATGCATACACATGCACCATGGGATGGCGAACAATGTTGTAGGAGGAAGTTTTTCTTTTTGTCGCACCAAAAAGCCATTTTCTATTTTTCGAGCATAAAAAACGGACGGTTTTGTGAAGCAACCACCAAATGGCTAATTCAAAATACTACCGCCACATTTTACAAAAATACTATACCACCTTATATGGACAATGTCCCAACAAGGGGATCCGAAACCTTTCCGTCCATCTTTGGTGAAAAAGACAAATTCCTGCCGAATCGGTAGGAAGTGGGTCAGATATGAACTACAGGTACATGATCCGATGCTCATGTTTTTTTATAAAAATCATTTTTAGGTTCAAAATATGCTATTTTATCAAAGATAAAATGAAAGTTTAGCGAGGCTCGGCTCCGAGCTAAGAATCTTTATGTCCGCCGTTCGATAAAGTTTGATGATAGTTTAAAACGGGCATAAAAAATTTAAAAACGATCGAAACAATGCAAAACCTTTGCGTGGTGTCATATTATGTGACATAGTTATAAGGAAAAATATCAAACTTGATATATTGATTATGTCTCAAAAAAACCTTCACAAAATGACCTATCTCATTGGAGGTTTCTTGGCTTTCGGGTCAAATGACCAATGTTATGGCTAGAATCAAGGCATAGTTTGTGATAATATGCCTATATTATGCATACACATGCATCATGGGATGGCGAACAATGTTGCAGGAGGAAGTTTTCCTTTTCGTCGCACCAAAAAGCTATTTTCTATTTTCCGAGCATAAAAAACGGACGGTTTTGTGAAGCAACCACCAAATGGCTAATTCAAAATACTACCTCCACATTTTACAAAAATACTATATCACCTTATATGGACAATGTCCCAACAAGGGGATCCGAAACCTTTCCGTCCACCTTTGGTGAAAAAGACAAATTCCTGCCGAATCGGTAGAAAGTGGGTCAGATATGAACTACAGGTACATGATCCGATGCTCATGTTTTTTTACAAAAATAATTTTTAGGTTCACAATATGCTATTTTATCAAAGATTCAATACAAGTTTTCCTTTTCATCACACCAAAAAGGCATTTTCATTATCCAAGCGCAAAAAGGGGATTTTCTAAAGCAACCAACAAATAGCTAATCAAAAAATGGAGGGTTTGTGATTAGTTGATAAGGATATCATATTTGGATTCCTCTCATTTTTCTGATCAATTTAGACATATTATTTGTTGAATTTCGATTTACAGATTTAAAGATATTAATTATTCTATATTAAATAGAAAAATACAAAAAAATAAAATTATTATATTTTTATTTGAATTTAATAATATTTTTACTTATTCATTAATATTTACTTAAATAATTGTTTGTAATTTCAAAAAATACAAACATGTGACATGATGATATAAGAGTTAATAGGATTGATATCATAGTATTGACACCAATGTATGAATTATTTTGCGGAAATGGATTCTGAAGGAACGAGGAAGTTAAGCGTGCTGAAGCTGGAGTAGTATTAGGATGGGTGACCTGCTGAGAAGTTTGACTAAGACTGAAATTTAATCAAATATTAAGTATAATTAGTGTTAAAAATGTTCAAAGTAGGAGATTAACAAGTGAAACAATTCAAAGAATAAAAAAATTGAGAAAAAAATAATTATTTTTTTTCAAAAAAAAATATTTTTTTTCAAGAAAATGTTTTTGCAACCGGCCGACGGGCTATGCCGACGGCCGCTACGCCGACAGCAAAGCCCTCGGCGTAGCATACGCCGACGGTATTTCGATACGCCGACGGCTTGAGTGTGCTCCGCCGAGGGAGATCTTTGCCGAGGAGGCTACGCCGAGGGTAGCCCTCGGCGTACCATACGCCGAGGGTATTTTGGCCTACACCGACGGCCTTTTGCCCTCGGCGTAGCGCGCGTCCCGTAGTGTATTCCTATATGTACATCCACAATTTTCCCAGTTCAACATACAACGGCTGTTTCACTGAAATTTTACAAATGTATAGGGAGCATATTCAGATGGTTTTTATAATTTTGAAAACTTTAAAGTAGTACTAAATCTCAGTTTTCTCAAAAACAGGACAGTAGCTAGGCGTGCCCCAGCAGGTGCCACGAATCCCTGTCCCGACGGTCATTCATGGCTGACACGTTGTCGCGATCGACGGAATGTGTCCCCCAAAAGCGGCGCGCGCGCAACCACCACCTCCTCGCCCCTCCGCCGGATCCGCGCTCGTGCGCGCATTCGTGCACCTCTCCGCGCCGGATCCGTTCACCGCTCGCTCGTTGTCCCCGTCGCGCTACCGAAAGAAAAGTACCGGAAGGCACCCGGCCGGCATCCCCTCGATCGAGCTTCCTTGATTTGGCTAGCTGCCCCGTCTGCGTCTCCCTCCTCGCGGCTGGGGAGGACGTGGTTTATTGCCGTCGGGGCCGGCCGGTCGGCGGTTGCCCTTGGCCGGCCGTACGTACATGAACCGGCCGGTGTCCGCGTCACCATTGACGTTGCTGTCTCGCCCGCGCGCGACTCCGGCCATTGATGGCATACCATACCTGCATATCGGCACGGAGCGCGCGCTGGCCATCAATCGTGTTTATCATCTGGTGCAGCATGCAAGGTTAACAAAAACGGAGCGCTATCACAGGTAGGTATAACTAGCCAGCACACTAGCTACGCGGTACCACCGCCGTCGCTCTCACGCACGGCCACCCTCCACGTACGCGCCAACATACAGATCAGCCGTCGCTGTCCCGCGCTACATATACTGTACGTACTTGGAGTCTTCTCACACAGTTCCATGCAATCAGCACACGTACCACCACCAGTCCACCACCTCCAATACACGCGATGATTGATCCAATGCACACTCATACACTGCGGAATTATGGAGTACACAAGCAATACGGACCTACTTACTGCAAGAAAATCTAAATCGACATTTAGAATTCGGCGCCAAGGAAGAATATCCAGCTCGATCCGCAGCGCGGGACCTTCCTGCGCAGTCATGCCCGGCTTTAAAAAATCGCTTGCGTACACGCACAGGCTGTGCCGCTAGGAATATCTAGTGCCAGAGCTCAAGATGCGATCGCCGTCGAGCTGGCAGCTTTGCATGCACACGCACCTTCGACGAAACTGATACTACCAACAAAAGTACTAGCACAGTTTATATATATACAATAATACAAAATGTATAATTGTTTACGCGTATCACTGACAAGTTTATTAATTCGTGTATAATGAGATCATCAGTGGGTGCCTTGATTAATTAGCACCAGAGCGTGATTAGACATGCCATCGATATCGGTCCAAGATATCATGTCATGTCCCAGCACACGCTTCGAGCTTAATTTTCCCGACACCGTTTCAATCATGAAAAGGAAATATGCTTCAGGTATTAAGCTAGCGGGTAGAGAAAGGCAGTAGTACGATCTATCAAGATTTGGACTACCTAGCTGCTAGCCAGGTACATTTGCAGTTAAAAGTTTCCTGAAAAGAATGTTATGCTCATGGGACAGTGTTTTCTAAAGAAGAACTCATGAAATATTGGTCGGTGGAGCGTTATCTTCTCCGACGATGCGTCGGCCAATTAGCTGGGGATCTCACAACGGTTGGTATAGCGTCTAATCGTGCGTGCATGGACGCAGCTTATTTTATTTGTTCGGTGAATAATCTGTTGCTACGATGCTATCGGCAGGGAGTATGTGTTTGATTTTATCCGTTGACGTAGAGAATTACTTATTACTATGTCTCTGCCATGGAGATCTCATCATGACATCTTATATTCCATTGAATCACCACATTCAGATCAGGTAGTTTTTAGCGTTGATTGTAAATTAATTACTTCCTAAGTCGACCCCGTTTAGTTAACACACATCAATTTGAAGATATATCATTAATTACGGACGGAAAGTGCCATTTGCACATAGACACCCGTGTTCCTGTTTTCTTTTAAAATAAACTTGTACTTTTTGGTCTCCAAAAATTCTGAAAAGAAATATATACTTATACATACATCAGGAATGTACGCCAGAAATTTTGTTTTAAAATATGTTGTATTTTCGGCTACACAAAAAAGAAAAACTTCTGACAATCTTATTCACCGTTAGAAATTTGTATTTTTCATGTAGTCTAAAATGAGACGATTTTTATTTGTTTTTAAAATTCAAAATTACAACTATTTAAAAAAAAGGAGCACCCGTACCTATGTGCACCAAATCTCCACTCCAATACATCATGTACAAATAAATTTTTAAATGATATAATTTTTTATAACAAGTGACACATGCATTACTGGTCAAATTATAAATGAAAGTTGAAACACGCAAAGCAATGACGCGCAAATTGTTTTAACTGAATCTTGTTCACGCGAAGTGTTACCGGCTAAGAGACTAGTAAATATTTATTGGAGGTAATTACACTTTTCATCCCACAACTTGCAACCAGGGTGCAAAATAGTCCCACAAATTGTAAATTGGACAAATCTAGTCCCACAAGTTCTACCCTGGGTGCAATCTAGTCCACTTCAAAACATTTCAAACGAATTCCAGCTGTTTTGACTGAATTAGTACGACCCTGGACGGCAGTTTACAAGTAAGTCCAGAAAATGGTGTCCTGATTTGTTAGTCGCGCACCTGGCTCCGGACCGACTCTGGTTGGACCGTACCAGATAGCGCCGAATCAAACCAGACTAAGCCTAGAAAACGGTGACCTCAACGTAGCTCTAGCGAACCTCTCGGGAAGAACATAACCAAACTCACCGATCAGAGCGGAAGTTACGGTGGCCGACGGCGACTTCGTCCGCGGTGTCCTTTCTGGCTCGATCCCATCGGAGAGATGCGGTACCGCGGGCATGGCGAGGATGCGCCAGCTTATGGTACCTGATTTTCCTCTATTTCTACTCTCCCAGCGGTTTCTGTTGGCCGGAGTAGGGTCATGATCGAGTAGATCTCAGTGCAATCTCAGTGCATTTTAGTTGCGCAAATTGATGGGACTTAGGGCTGGTAGCAATGGCAGACTGATTTTTATAGTATAGGTCATCGTTTAAGCCAGATTTCCACCAAGTCGATGTGCTGTTCTTCGCTGATGCAGACGAACTCGTTGGTGGCTGTATTTTCCCTGGATCTCTGTTAAAATGAGATAACTTTCAGTGATGCTGTTAGTTGATAAAGTTTTTTTTCATAAATTATTTGACTATTGTAGAAATAACATGCATGTCAATTTGAGATGTGTTTGTAGCTGTGACAATCAGTTAACTGCATTTTCACGAGCATGTTCAGTTAACTGAATGTGGCACTGGCAGTGTTCAGTTATTTGATATCTGACCAAAATTTGATACTTCCTCGGATCTATATTAGTTGACTCAAATTTTTCTAGATACGGATATATCTAGCACTAAAACTTGACTAGATACATTCGTATCTAGATGAATTTAAGCAACTAATATGACTCGGAGGGAGTATGTGCTAAGTTTTTTTTTATTTCAACATGGCACAGCCAGAAATATAGCAAATACAGGAAGATAGTAGGCTATAATATAGCAAGTACAGTAAGATAGTAGACAATTTATTATTTATTCTCTACTAATAGACATGTACTGTTGGAGGAAGTTGACATATAATCTGCTGAATTTGTACTGTTAATATGCTACTATGCTACTTCTACTACATACCTGATTCTAGATCATTTGCAGTTATGTTTCCACGTGAAGACTGTGGAATGTTCTCGGTGGAAGTAGTTCACAACGGGTTTTTCTGTGGATTGAGGCATAATTTGCAGTATGTTAGTGCAACCACGTCTCATTTTGATAATTTGACTATGGACACTTGGTCACTGACATGGATTAATCAAATTCTGAGAAGATTGGGTCATGAGAGGGACGAGAGGACCTCAGTCTTTTGGTTGTTGCCTGGCAAGGACCTGTTTGATGGATTAGTGCTTGTTGAGATGCAGTCACACATTAGAGATATGATTAATGCCAGCTAGTACCATAAGACACTTGTCTTGTATGTTGATCACAGTAATTTCATCAAGGGACTGAGACCAGAGGTAATTGTGGGCCAAAGACTTGCTCCAAGGCTAGCACATGTTGTTCAAAGTCAAGCACAAGCTGCTCTAGCACAAGCTGCTCCAAGTCAAGCACAACCTGCTCCAAGGCTATCACATCCTGCTCCAACACACGCTGCTCCAAGTCAAGCACAAGCTGCTCCAAGGCTAGCACATGCTGCTCCAGCACACACTCCTCCAAGTAAAGCACAACCTACTCCAAGTCAAGAACAGGCTGCTCTAGCACATGCTGCTCCAAGGCCAGCACACGCTACTCCAAGGCAAGCACAAGCTGCTCCAAGTCAAGCAGAAGCTGCTCCAAGGCCAGCACCAGTTGCTCCTGCTGAAGCTTCTGTTTCTTCTATCAGCATGCCAACAATTTCTGATCATGATGAATCTTCACGTTCATCAAGTTTGGTTGTTGTAGAGGAGAATGATATGCACTTTGTAGAGTCAAATGGAAGTGGCAGTGATGAGGATGACATTGAGTTCTATGACAGTGACTTTGATGCTGAAGATGGGGACGACGACCTCTTCGCTGATAATGTTGATAAATCTGTCAATGATAATAATGAGCAGGAAGTGTGTGAGGAAAATGAAGATGATGATGCCCTCGATGATGACACTCTTGAAATTCGTGCAGAAAGTAGACAACACTTGATGAAGAGCATCAAAACATTTAATCCAGAAGTGGATATGGATAATCCCACTTTCAAGATTGGGATGGTTTTCAGTGGCGTTGGGGAGTTGAGGAAAGCAGTGACAACCTATGCTATCAGGAATAGGGTAAAAATCAACAAGTTGAGGAATGAGAGAAGAAGGTACGAAGCTATTTGCGCTCTTGGATGTACTTGGAGGCTGAAAGCTTCAAATGATCCAAGAAGGACAGGAGGCTTTATAATCACTGAATATGAAGGAACCCACGAGTGTGAGGGCAGCTTCCCAGTTAGTGCAATAACTACCAAAGTTCTGACAGAGAAGTTCATGCATGAATTCAGAGATAACCAGAAGTTAGACCTCAATAGTTTTGTGGCGAAGGTGCTAAGGGAATTCAAGATGACCCCACATAGATGGAAGCTAAGAAGAGCCAGGAAAGCTACATTGCTAAAAATTCATGGAGATGAAGAAGGACAATTCAGGCAGCTCTTGGACTATGGGCAGGAGCTAAGGAGGAGCAATCCCGGATCTAAGTTCTTCGTCACAACAAATTCAGTTGGTGACCCTGAAAGTTCTGAGCATAAGGAGCATTTGGCCACTGTTTATTGGAGCTATGATGCCTGCAAGCGTGGTTTTCTTGCAGGTTGTAGGCCTTCTATTTGTTTAGACGGGTGCCACATCAAAACTAAATACAAAGGCGTGCTTTTGACAGCAATTGGTATTGATCCCAATGATTGCATCTTCCCTGTCGCATTTGGTCTAGCTGAGGTCGAGTGCACTGCGTCCTGGGAATGGTTTCTGACAAACCTTAGAGATGATCTCAACATTACCAACACTGCTCCCTGGACAATTATGAGTGACAAGCAGAAGGTACTTGACAAAAATAATGTAGTAATTGTTGTTTTCTTTATATTTTCCTTTTTTGGAGTGGAACTAACAAATGATGCAAACATTTGTAGGGCTTAATAAATGCTGTGCAGAAGCTATTTCCTGATGCAGAACATCGATTTTGTGTTAGGCATATGATTCAAAACTTCCAAAGGGCTGGTCATAGAGGAGAGACACTGAAGAATGATATCTGGGCTATCGCAAGATCAACTTCTGTACCAAAGTGGGAGAGAAGCATGGACAAGCTTAAAGTTGACAGTGAAAAAGCTTATTCATGGATTGAAGAGCTTGTCCCCTCACAATGGATAAAGGCATTTTTCAGTGAATTCCCTAAATGTGACATGTTGTTGAACAATCATTCAGAGGTGTTCAATAGGTACAGTGACATAAGTTTTCTCATCATCTTGTTATCTTAGTATAGTGTCTCATTATGTTGTGATATATTATTCTTTTACATTGTTGGCTTCTTTTACATTGGAACCAGCTATATTCTAGAAGCAAGGGAGATGCCTTTCTTATGCATGCTAGAAACTATGTTCTATAAAATTCTACAGAGGATTGAAAGCAAACAGAAGGAAGCTAAGAAGATGACTGGAATAATTTGTCCGAATATTAAGAAGAAATTGGACAAATTCGTTGAATGGAGTGGTGGATGTATTGTTACTCCTGCTGGTAACTTTCTCTACTCTGTATCCAGCCATGAGTTCGAGAAAGATTACACTATAGATTCCAATGCTAGGACATGTGATTGCAAGAGATGGCAACTGACTGGAATTCCATGTCACCATGTCATAGCATGTTGTCGGAAAGATAGGATTAATCCTGAAAATATGGTCCATAGCTGCTACACGGTTGATGCATTCAACAAAGCTTATGCATACAAGTTGGCACCATTAAGAGGGAGAGTGTTTTGGGAAAACATGAATGCTGTGCCTATACATCCACCTCTTTTCACCAAAGTTATGGGAAGGCCTAAGAAAAATAGGAAGAAGGCACCGGAGGAGAAAATAAAGAAGGGCGTGAAAGTGTTCACAAAGGCAGGTGTTACAATTCATTGCTCCAAATGTGGGGAAGCTGACCACAACAAGAAGGGCCATCAAAAATATCTTGACAGCCTAGCAGAGCAAAATCAAAAAAACATTATTCGAGAGGATGAAGATATAGACATCCCATCTTTATTAGAGGTAAGTTTTCTTTTGTGTACCCGACTTATAATTAAATTATAGTAGCAAGTCGAATGCATTGAGTAAATTAACTATATTTATGTGCAGCACGTTATTCCACACAATCCAAACCCTTCTATGGATCCTATCCAACAAGAAGATAGCATGGTCTACATGATGCAACAAGAGGTAGCATGTCATTTATGTACATCATGTTATTTACAAAATATAGTCCTTTTGTGCTTACTTGCATACCTCTTTTTGTAGGAGAAGGAGCATGTGCCAATCAACAGGTTTCTTGGCCCTTTACCAGAAAATCTATTTGTAGTAGATGCAAGAGAGAGCATTCCACCTTCAACACAGAGGGTTACTACTGCATCAACTAGAGGAAATCTAAGAGGAGGTAGAGGCAGAGGTAGGAGTAGTACAGCTAGGGCACCAACTAGTACAGTAGGTCATGGAAAGAACAATAGAGAGAGAGGAAGGGGGAATAAAAGGAAAAGCAACAGTACACCACTAGAGTCACAGCAAGGTACCAGCAATGTTCCTACTGCTTAGGATCAGGGGAGAGGAAGGAAAGCAAGGAGGGGATCATACAAGACAGGTCCTGGCAGTACTCATCATTTACTCTTTGGTGATGAAGAGGAGAGAAGAAGAAGTCATCTACCAAATTTAAATGTTGGCATCAACAATGATAATGCACAAGAAGTTCCTCTCTCTCAAAATGCACCACCATCTGAAGACATTTAACTATTTAGATCATTTAAGTTGCAATCCTTTTTTGTTCTTCATTTGCTCCTAAATATGTGAACTACGTGATTGGTGGATGCTCCAGATTGTCTACCTTGAATTTGAATTCTCTCGAATTTTGGATGGTCTGTACATTTTATGTCATATTGCATTCACATATGGTTTATACACATATTTAGATGATAATTGGCAGGACATATCCAGTACCAGTTCATGTAGCAAATTAGATCATATATGCAAGCACTACATATTTAGATGACAACTGAGAGGAAATATTTAAACCATTAGCTGCGTTACCAAGAACATACTAAGCTAACTATCAATACCTTATGTAATATTGTGTTTGATCTCATACTTATTTTCCTCCTTTTAGAAGAAGACCATTTCCACTTCGGTTTGCTTGAGATACAATCTGCACAATAATATGTTTCATTATAAATAAATTCACTACCAGAATGTATTGTATTCAATGATAGTATCAAATTATTTTCAAAAATATAGTGCCACTTACAAAATCTAGAGAAATTCATCACTGACATTATTTCCTAGAAACTGATGATATATTGATATTTAAAAAATGTCATTTAAAGTACGAGAAGTTTGAATTTTCTTTGATTTTAGGAACAACTTGAGCCTTATTTGCATGGCCAATAAATATTATTTCTATCCTATTAAAGATCCTACCTGGCCAGAAATGAACATTGAGATGTTTCAACTTGATAATAAGTAGTTGGAGAGAACAAAACACACACTTATTATTCAAGAACCAATACACTTGATGCTACACACAAAAATTCCATAGGCGAACAGTACAAGCCTACACACTAATTCTGCCAGCACTAATAGTCTTCATCTCCTCTTCTTGCACTTCTGCCTGATTTCTCCTTCGTCACCAGGCCCAAGCTACTGGCACACTGCCACCCTCGGCTTTCTCTATTTCGCCACGGGCAACGCTCGTCCCGTGGAATCTTAAAGGAACATTGTAAATCCACTAGAATGAACAGAGTATATATCACTTATCTTGAACAGACAAAGACGTACATCAGGCAAACATCGACCAATTTACAGACTATTAATATCGCCTAATCAAGTTTAGCACCAAGACAACCAACCAACACACCCACAGGAACATCACGCTTTGATGCATGGCTTAGATGTCACAAGGTTTATCCTGAAGACTCATACTGGATTACGTCCTGATGATGCATGCCTCAGCTGTCACACATTCACAGGCTCCTAGCTTACGCAGATTGCACTTCTGCCTGATTTCTGCTTCTCTTCTTATTCTTCTACTTCTTCTTTCTTCTCCTCTTCTACTTTCGTATGCCTCTTCTTCCCTGCAACTCGTTGCCAGTCATGTCCAGCGGGGGGGCGACGTACCTGGGGCTGCTCATCTGACGCGAGCAAGTAATACAGGCGAAGAACTTCTCCCTAGTCTCCTCCTCCTCTGTCGCGTGCCTGCGCCTCGCCTCTTCCAACGCTGCATCGCCAAGCCCCTCGTCACCGAGCCGGGGGAACAGACCTCCCCCGCGCCCCTCGGCCACCGGCTCCAGCACCACGCCCCTCGACCACCCGCCCCTCCACTCCGCTCCTCGGCAACCTACCTCTCCAACGCGCTCCTCGGCGAGTAGGTATAGGAGAGCGGCCTGTGCCATGGAGCTCACAGACATCTCGTCGCCGCCGATGCTCTTCCGTCCGCTCTGGATAAGGTTTTTTTTATCAAGTCGAGTCACTGGTTCGGTCTTGGTCGGGCTGGTGCGGTCCAACCAGAATCGGTCCGGAGCCAGGTGCGCGACTAACAAATCAGGACACCATTTTCTGGACTTACTTGTAAACTGCTGTTCAGGGTCGTACTAATTCGGTCAAAACAGCTGGAATTTGTTTGAAATGTTTTAAACTGGACTAGATTGCACCCGAGGTACAACTTGTGGGACTAGATTTGTCCAATTTACAATTTGTGAGACTATTTTGCACCTTGGCTGCAAGTTGTGGGATGAAAAGTGTAATTACCTCTATTTATTGACATTATCACTGCGCTATCTTGTCAAAGTAAAATAACAACGTTGTGCTCCAAACTTATCCAATAATTCCTCCCTTCCTAGACGTAGGGCGCATAGTTTTAGCACGACGACTATAGATATTGTCTACGTTATTGATCGCCTAACCTCTCTCTCATCAGGGCGTGTACAACGGAGCCTAATCAGCTGTCTATAACGCATGCCACATCAGACCTTTGTCTAGGTGGAAGAAAGAGAAGAACCACACAGAGGTAGCCCGTCTGCAGAATTAAAGACAGTCGAATCCCGTAAAGGTCGCTGCCTAACGCCGACTGACTCCCCGTTGTACGACTTGTGCGTCTAGAGGTGGCAGTTTTTCTCTCTCGTCCGCCCCACGATCTCAACTACCTGCTCCGAATTTTTAGGCTCATATAGACAACTTAACAGACAGTTCGCTGTAAAGGGTGTCTATATGACCGTCTAGATATGACATGACATTGTATTATAGACAGCATCTGTCTAAACGATTGTACATGCCCTCATGGGTATGCAGCGGCACAAGCTTTGGTGGTCTCGCCCGGTGCTTCCCCCTCGTGCTTTCGGAAACTGACCACATTTTCGGCACCCACGACACGGCAGGTATGCGATTTTCTGTGAACGACATGGTAAGCGAGCAGATTGTGGGCGCTCTCGATGTCCACGACACGACCCTATGCGATGGGAAGCCCCCATCGTCCGGAGACGTCTAGCGCGGTCCATTTTCCATGTATGGCCAACGTCTGGACAGTACATCGATCGTGTGAAAAAAATACCTAGCCTGTTAGAAAGCTGCCGACGTCACGTTCGCGGGAGCTCGTGATGTACACATTACAAGCCATCAGACACGATTTGATTATTAAACAATTACCACATCTAACAGAGTGTCTATCTGCCACGGTCTGATGCGCATAGAAGAGCCTAGTTTATACAGTATAATATACAGGGTGTCCTCGTGACACTTGGTGGCCTGGGAAGGTCACCACTTTTTGGCAACCTACTAGATGAAACTATGGAATATTATGCTATTAGCACATTTCCGGTGCTTCCTATTCTCATGCAGTCACACTTCTATGTTTATAGGGGCTTTATTTTCCTGACATAGTATGCAATTTGTTAGAATCTAAGGAAATATATTTGAGAACACAAGTTGCAGGGGAATGGCAACATGCGGGAGCTATGTGTGAGAAGAGAACATAAGAGGGTAGATGTATGTGTAGAGAAGAAGATGAAAGATGCCACTCTATATAATGAGTTAAAAAAGTGGTTGGTGCTAGTCTAGTGAAATGAAGTTAAAGTTGAGATATTGTGAGGGAATGAATCAAGGACTCAGTGTATTCACATGTCTTTCTTGCTCATTGTACCACAATCATAAATTATGCATCACAATACTCCTATGGAAAATCTTTTATTTTTCTAGAACACATGGTGATATTGTACATCTTTGTTTTAAAGTCGAAGGAAAACAATAAGTATAAAGTTAGCCAAGAAGCACATGATCGCTTTCAACACAACTATTGAGCTAAAATACCCCAAAGGCAACCATATAAGGTCTTTTGTAACGACTTCTTCTATTAATGTTTTATATTAATTTGTCATAGATATAGTAAGATCATGATCATATTATTGAAAATCCGAATGCCCTCCAAAAATTAGTCAATTTTCATGTTTCTGATGTACATGCATGCTTGCATATATTAGTTTCAATTTTGCAACACATAATAAGATAAAACACGTGCTCTAATGGTGTAATATGAGTTTTCACAATACCCACTCCCGATGTTCTAAGTTCTCTTCTTTTTTGCAAAAGGGGAGATTGAAATTTAATTGACATAATCATATATGGGTACACTATCATACAAAATATTATTTTTTCAAGAATTTTTTAGAACCCTTCTGATTTTCTTTCTACATGTTTTAGTGCAACAACTTTGGACAGCACTCAGCGTCACCCGGACGATGAGAAAAAACGATTGTCCTCCTTTCCCTACTAACACGTGTCTATTTTTTCGGTCCAAATTCCCGCTTTTGCGGCAAACGTCTATTTTTTGCTACAAATGTTCCCGCTTTTGCTTCCGAAGCAAAAAAAATGGTTTGTTTCAAAAAATATAACGGCCCGCCGGAGACCTCGCCGGAGACCATGTAGCAAAAAAAAGTGCTAATGTAGCAAAACCGACTACGCCGGAGATATCGTCGGACAAAACTCGCTGGTGACTCTCGTCGAATACCTTATAGCAAAATTTTGACACTGTTGTAGCAAAATCACAAGACGGTTGTAGCAACAAAGTTCTTCTAATGTAGCAAAAATTCTACTTCACCGAAGAATTTAGCCGGAAGACCTCGTCGGAGAACTTGTAGCAAAAAATTTATGGTATTGTAGCAAAACAAAAAAAACAGAGATGGCAAAAAAAATATCAATGTAGCAAAATCAGAGGCTAGGTTTTGAAGGCGGCCTTGAGGACTTGCAGGAGCGGTGGCCATGGCGTCCAAACTTGCAGCAGATGTGGCCGTCTCCTATAGCAGTGTTGGCCTCCCTCTGTAGCGAAGGAAGGCACCCGTTTGTAGCAGCGGCGGCGACAACGAGAGCTTGCAGCAACGGGGCGGACATGTCGTGGTGGAGCAGGGAGGAGAAGCATCGCCGGGAAGCTGCGGCCGGCGGCGATTATGGAAAACAACAACGGGCGGCCAGGCGAGGAACCTAACAAGCGCGACGCCAGGAACCAGCGGCGGCAGCGCGCGTGTAGGAACCGGCGGCGAGCACGGAGTATTTAGCGGCGGAACTTTGAGGCGTAGAGAAGATGGTACGAGAAGGTATAAGGAAGGAAGTGGACCAGCGCAAGAGATGGGCCAGCGCAACTCACGTTGTCGCGTGGGATCCGGAGGATCCGGACGATGATCCCCGGGGAATTACCATCATTTTTCAACAACTTTACAATAAAATATATTTGTTTCATAGGATACTAAGGTTGTGATAAACCATGATCCGCTCATGCATCTTTCCTGCTAAATATGATAGTACAAGTGAACGACAAGAGGCATATACACCAACTATGGTTGTTAGCCCCGTCTTTAGCATTGGAAAGCATTGGAACGTACACACAAATATCACGGTCTACTCTACATCATGTGTCTATATGTGACAGCTCGAGGGAACCATGGGTTAACCCATGGTTTTGCTTATTTTCAAACCTTGGAATCTAGTCAAATGTAAATACTTTGGCCGGTTTATATTCTCGAATAGGTTCTACAAAATTGACTATCTCAGGCGCCGAAGTTTGACAAATTGTGGCTTATGCCAAGTTTTCCGGAGAAAACTGGAGTTTGTGGCGTGCATTTTTCCGTTGTCCATAATATAATAGGATTTGGGGCATGGTCAAGAATTGGCTTGGCTTCATATATAGACCTGATATCTGGAATGAGGCCACCACGCTTAATGATTGGTCGTGCATAGTCTCCACAAGGGGATAGTGCATTCCAAGGCTATATCTTCCATTGTTTTGATTTTTCTTGATTAACTGGAATGAGGGAAATGTGAGAGTGTTCCAAAATTACTTCACCGTGCCTTCTCTTGTGTTGTCCTAAAGATTAAGGGGAAGGGCATGTTGGGTAAAGTCTAGAGACAAACGCATGTGTCTCCATGGTTAAATTTGTGCCAGTTTTCTTAAATTTTTTGTTCTATAATACTCTTATGCTTTTGAACGGTTTGGATAAAACAAAATATAGCAGGTGTAAAAATGATGAGAGCAACTTCAAAAATAGAAGAGTTGTGACTACTTCCAATATAAATTTTCATCTTCAATTATATGGGAGTAAATATTCCTAGCATCATTGTTTAAAGCAGATCACTTATAAACAGATTATTGAGGTAAAATAAAGGGATATTTAAAACATAGTATTTGTGAAGAAACATGGTTACATTATGGTATTCACTTGAACTACCAGCAAATGTGTGGTGTGGAGATGACCCAATCATCCACCGATTAAATTTTAAATATATTTCAAAAGAGTTACAATGGCTAAGAAGATCATGCATATCCCATAGATAGATTACCCTCTAGGAGGAATAGTAGGTCGAATTTCATCTTCTTCCCATATAAATATAGATTTAATTTGGTACCTTGGTTCTTTATCTTTCTTCACTTTGAGTCGCATTTCATGGACTAATAAATGCAGATGCAACGAAATCACCAAATTCTCGCCACTAGAACATTCATGATACTTCCTATTCTCATATCGACACTTCTCTAGTTGGATTTATCGGTGACGTATGTAACTCTTAGACTCTAGTTGAACATATATATGTGAACACTATTTGCATGGATACACAATGTAGACTAGATGAATAAGAGAGGGAAGAACAGAACTCGAGATAGTAGATATATATGTGCACATAATAATTACCCTGGAAGGTAAGATATTATAGAACAAGAATGGTTGGTGCGAGTCAATTGAACAATGCTAAAGTAGTTGAGTTAATGCAAGGTACCTTTAATCTGATCATGATAATATGTACCAAACTGTACTTTTGATACTTGTTCCAAGCTTGCATGAAAGAATGAAGACCCAAATTATCCATCTTCTCTCCTACTAATTAACTTTTTAGTTTTCCATAAACCGTTGTGATGGTATCATGCATATTTTGTAATGCTTGAGAAAAATGAATACAATCCAATTGAATACTACGAAAATATCGCTAGGACTCCTTCAAAACAATCATATTCCAAATAATTCTCATAAAACAAGGATGATTCACTGTAGGGTAATTTTGTACAAGTCCATGTACACCCTCTCAATTCATATGCCAAAATTTCCTGATCACCATGTTGTATTCCGACATCCACTTCCCTCCCTCTTCCCATCAGACAAGCTCTCTCTCTCTCTCTCTCTCTCTCTCTCTCTCTCTCTCTCTCTCTCTCTCTCTCTCTCTCTCTCTCTCTCTCTCTCTCTCTCTCTCTCTCTCTCTCTCTCTCTCTCTCTCTCTCTCTCTCTCTCTCGTGTGTGTGCGTGTGTGTGTGTGTGCGCACATGCGTGTGCGCGTGTGTGTGCGTATGCGTGCACGCGTGCGTGGTGTGATTAGGAGCATCATGAAGTATACTAAGTACTCCCTCCATTCCAGAGCTTAAGGCTTATATATTTTTAAAAAGTCAAGCTACGGAAAGTTTGACCAAACTTTTAAAAAAATTATCCAGAACTATGATATTATATAGATATCATATGAAAATATGTTTCATGATGTATTGAAGGGTATGCATTTCGTATTATAAATATTAATATTTTTCTCTAAAAAGTTGGTCAAACTTTACGTAGTTTGACTTTCGAAAAATATATAAGCCTTAAGCTTGGGAACAGAGGTAGTATACAACAAGAACGAGTACAATGTAAAAAAGAAGACTAAGTATTTAGTAACCAACCGACAGAGTACAAAATATACTAAAGATAGAGTACAATTACTCTATAGACGGAGTACTAATTACATTGAAGACGAAGTACTCAGTCACCAACGACGAAATACACTCACACTACAACCCGACTACAATTGTGATAGTTTTAGATGTAAAAGTGGTGCCATCCGTGAAAACTACATTGAAACCCGAAATACGCTTACCATACAACCCGATAGGATCGAGGGGAAGGAGGGTGGGATGAACACCAGATCGTTGGCGTGCACGAGGTCGAAGAAGACGATGTAGGGGGAAGGGGCGTGGCCAGGACGTTTCGCCAGTGCCTTCCCCATCGCCATCTCCTTCACCTTCACCACCACCTACGGCCATCAACATCCTCGATTGTTTCCAGTTCTGCGTCACCATCCACCTGGGCATGAACAGGGACAAGCTTCATCTCCCCACGAAGTTCACAACCCTCGTTGACGGGCAGGAGCCCTACCATGTCGTGTTGTAGGTACCCGGCAGCGCGATCGGCCTCTGGTCCGTGGATGTGTTGTTTGACCGCCTCATCCAGATGCACCCCGACAACAGGTGAAATAAGTTCCACTACATTGAGGTTGGGCACTTCCCCATCTTCACCTATGACGGTGATGCCATTCGCACCGTCCAAATCTTCGATGAGACTATGTGCCACTGGGACTACCACATTGATTTCAAGTTTGATGACTAGGTGAAGACAAGACAAGTCTTCTAGATTAAATCTATTATTTTTTATCTTTCTTGTATGCCTTTACAACAAGCAAATTTTCCATGCATATGCTGAGAAGGAGTCTTGTAGATTAAATCTACTATGTATCCAATGCAAGTCAATTGCAAGCAAAACTATATATGCAATGCAAATCAATTGTAAACAAAATTTATAAACTATGTATGCAATGCAAGTCAAATCAAGATATGATTTGTTTTCTTAAAATACGTCGACGCCGCTTGGGGACACCCTGACCCAAATGGACAGAAGCCAAAATTGCATGTTTTTATGTCCGCGGGCTGTCCGGGTGAAGATGTCCTAAGACATTTAGTAACTACCAAAACGTTTTATGTCACCGGCAAGTTTATTCGTGTATAGTTGATCAGTGGGTGACTTGATTAATTTAGCACGAGGGCGTTGATCGGACATGGCATCAATATCAATCGGAGAGCGTGCATGTCCTGTCCCAGCTAACACACGCCTCGCGCTTAATCTTCCCGGCATCGTTTCAATCATGAAAAGGAAATGCTTCAAGTAGAAGTTATCCACATATTTGGACTACCTAGCTATAGGTACATTTGCAGTTAAAAGTTTCATGAAAAGAATGCTATGCTCGTGGAATAATACTGTTTTCTTCAGAAGAACTCATGGAATATTTGGTCGGTGGAGCCTTATCTACTTTGACGATGCGTCAGCCAATTAGCTGGGGATATCACAACGGTTGGTATAGTGTCTAATCGTGCGTGCATGGGCGCATCTTGTTGATTTTTTTACAAATATGACCCTCTGCAATTCGCCATCACCAAAAATACCCTCCTCGCACCGCAAAAGCCAAAAATGCCCTGGCGGGATGCTGAAAAGGCGACACGTGTCACCTCCCGCCACAGGGGGTGGCGGAATGTTCCTTCCGTCTTTGGCGGTGGCGGAATGACGCCGTGGGGCCCACCAGTGCGAGCACGAAGTCGAACCTCCCGCCAGCGCCAAGTCGAACCTCCCGTTGGCCTAGCCATGGGGCCCACCTCATCGCCATTCCCCATGGCGGAAGGAACATCCCGCCACCCCCTGTGGCGGGAGGAACATCCCGCCACCCCCTGTGGCGGGAGGTGACACGTGTCGCCTTTTCAGCCTTTCGCCGGGGCATTTTTGGCTTTTGCGGCGTGAGGAGGGTATTTTTGGCGATGACGAATTGTAGAGGGTTATATTTGTAAAAAAATCCATCTTGTTTTGTTTGTTCGGTGAATAATCTGTTGGTATTGGCAGGATGAGTCGGCGAGATACACAGGTACAATCCCAGCACACAAAAAGAGAGACACGTGTACAAGTATGTGAGTGGTTATCTTAAAAAAAAGTATGTGAGTGGTTTTATCAGTTGATTTATGATTACTTATTAACTCTGTCATGGAGATCTCATGACATCTTATATTCGATTGAATCATGACATTCAGAACAGATAGTTTTTAGCATTGATTGTAAATCAGTTACTTCCTCCGTCGACGTTTAGTTGACACACATCATTTTCAGGTCTAGACTTGACCGTTAGTTTGAAGATATATCATTAGATACGTACAGGAATAAAGTTTTGAGTGATATAATTTTATAACAAGTGAAATGTGTATTGTTGGTCAAATTATTGGTGAAAGTTGAAACATGCATATCGATGGTGCCGCTTGTTTGATATGCATTGGTGAAAGCAAAAACACGTTAATCGTTTTAGCCAAATCTTGTCCACTCGAAGTGTTACCGGCAAAAAAATAGTAAATATTTACTTCAAAAGAACTCCTTCTAACAATATAAAATATATGGAAATATCGGCACTCGAAGTGTTTCTAACATCAAATTAAAAATAATGATTTCTTAGAAAAATAGTAAAATCGCTGGATTATTGGCAATATCTCCGGGCTATCTCGTCAAAGAAAAACAGCAACGTTGTGCCCCAAAATTATCCAAAAGTCCCTCCCTTTCTAGACATAGGGTGTATAGCTTTTGTCACGGCAAGTAAAGAATGTAATTTGAGCGAAAATTATACCAGTTTTAGACAAGATTAACCCTGACTAATTGGTATGAGAAAATACAAGAGTTTCCATGAGATAAGAAAACATAACTAATTCCTTAAAAAAATCGTCCACACAAATGGTGCGACAGAATACACCTTATATTCCAAACTTTCCTTAAAAGAGTATACACCTTATCCTATCTAGTAATGGAGGGAGTATTAACTTTTTATTTTCCTTTGTACATTTTCATTAAGCATGATAATTTTGAACTCATTTTCAGCAATTAAACATTTAATAAGAGACAAAATAGTACAGAATACAAACATAATGAACGTGAAGAAATGCAAACAACAGCATAACATTTCTTCAGTCCCTTTTTTGGGGATTCTTACAACCCTTTCCAAAAAAAAAAATCAGAATGAAATGAATTAGAAAACCGCGGCGTGCGCGATGGCTCGATTGGCCACGACGCTGGTGGTGCCATAAACGGGCAGCTCGTCGCCGTTGGCCCCGGCAAGGGTCTCCAGCTCGAAGAGGTCGGAGCTGGAGTCGCTCCCCTCGTCGTCCTCCTCCAGCTCCCCGAGGCTGCGCACCAGCTCCTCGACCCTGCGCCGCACCACCGACGCCTCGGCGTCCGAGCAGAACCTCACGCACCTCCGCTCCACCGTGTTCGCGTCCGTCGTCACCGACGTGCACGATGGCCGCGGTAGCTCCGGCAACACGTGCGATGGCGGGACGTGCGTCGAGGTCTTGGGCTTCCTCGGGAGGCGGCCTGAGGTGAACAGAGTCTTCAGGACGCACGCGAACGTCGCCGGTGACTGCGGCAGCGCCGGCCCGGGCGACGACGGCGGCGCGGAGTCTCTTGGCCGGAGCCTCGCTACGGGGAAACACGGCCTGCCTTTCTTCTTCGCCTTGTCGCTGGGTGGG
This sequence comes from Avena sativa, assembly GCA_916181665.1. Lineage (NCBI taxonomy): Eukaryota > Viridiplantae > Streptophyta > Magnoliopsida > Poales > Poaceae > Avena > Avena sativa. The sequence continues at coordinate 383,207,225 of OV702297.1, read as the reverse complement.
AGCGCGGGGGCATCCGCTTCCGCTTCCGCACCGTCTGCGGGGACGAGTTCTTCCGGCTGGCGCCGCGGCGGAGGCGGGCTGCTGCGGCGGCGTCGCGTGGACTCGGTGTCGGTGGTCGACGCGGAGGAGCTGGAGAAGCTGTAGCTGGAGGTGGAGTCGGAGGAGGAGGTGGTGGACGACGCGTAGCCCGAATGCCGCGGGCGAGCCGCCGCCGCCGGCCCCGTCTCGCGGCGTCGGTGCCTGTCCGCCTGCTTGGGCTTGCCCGCCCACCAGAACTGCGTCGGCGCCGGCGCCAGCGCCTTCTCCTCCGACCGGCGCGTGGTGGTGGCGTCCGCGTCGCCGCCGTCGTCGAGAGAGTGGTAGATCGCGTCCAGGAGCGACGCCGAGAAGGACGCGCCGGACGCGCGGTCGCGCTCACCGCGGACTCGACGCGGCGCCGCTAGCGGGGGCTGGTGCGGGTGCTTGCCGTGATCGCGGCCCTTCTCCATGCCGAAGAATGTGATACAGATCGGACACGCGCACCCACCGCGCTAGGTGGAGTGGAAATGTGCGGCGGGAGTGGTGAAGAGCAAGGGGGCAGGGGAAGGTAGTAGGAGCGTGATCGATGAGGAGGGGAGGAGGGCGAGGCGGAGACGTGCGAGGCAAGGATTTATATAAGGTTGGTGCGTGCGTGCCGGTGAGTGGTGGCGCTGCATGCTGCGGTGGCATGTCCCGTCTTTGGTGAATTATTATTATCAGCTTCCTCCCATACGGCGCATGGATCTATCGGCAAGCATCCGGCAGCTTGCTGCGGAGAGCTTCCAAAAAGACCTGAGTGGAGTGGCCCGCCGCTAGCTCTCCGGCGACCGGCCAGCTTGCCCGATTGTTTGTCTTCACCTGACAAGTTGCACAGACCCTGACCATGACCGGTGGGCCTGATGGGGGTCAAGTCATCCAGCCAGCCAAGCAGTCGATAATACGAGTTGGGTCATGTTGGAATTTGCCCAGACTACGTCAAATTAGACAAACAAGGACGCTTGAAAAAATTTATGCCCAAGAGCACGTGTCGTACCCGTTCTTTTTTTATTTTCTTCTTCTCAACTTCACACGATTACAAGCTTAGATCCTGGTGTGTATATATACACAGCCAGGCAACACATAACGGACTCAAACCAGACTAGCTAGTTCCAATCCTATTCAGACTAGAACATGACTAGAGTACAGTACACGTACATAACCTCCTAGTACAACTCAGACTCTAAACCGATCAGTACTTGGAACCCAACTCTGACTTACCTTGGTAGACTCACGTGCATGCATGCACTACTAATACCAAAAACACTTACCTAATTAGATTCAACACATACTTAGATTAACTGAACCGCAGTAGGTCAAGATTAACTCTAACAATCTCTCCCTAATCTTGAACTTGTCATCCTCGTGCTTTTTCTGGTCTCGACTCGTTGTAGATCCGCGTCTTGTCTAGGTCTCGCACCACGACAAATCTAATTGGCTCTCCCCTAATTTTGACTTGGCAAATTTCACAGACCAACTCAAATATGATCTGGACTACCTAGCCACGCTAGCAACCTTGTGGAATCGCACCACCCGTGGAACACACCATCCACCCTAGCGCAATACATGCCGACCTTCTGGCGTGGACTAGACCATCCACTTCGGCCTCATGTAGAGACAGGTCCTCATTGAAGAGGCTCCCCTTCACTGGTTTACCGCCCCCTTGACACTTGAACTTGATCCTCTCGTCGAGACACATAGACGACCTGATTGAGGCACACAAATTGCGTCTTCGTCCATACAATGAACAGTCCCTCGACCTTCATTCGCTTCAACTGCAACGGATTGTCACAGAGACAAGCACTTGGACACGACAACGACTCACGGACAACACCGACCGGACGTGCTACCTTGCACACACTTGACTCCTTGACTCATACTCTTCCGGACGACGATCTTGATGAGACTCCCGGCACCGCACCTCAGCACCTCCTCTCCCATCAACGATCATCCACCTCCACCACTTTTCCGACGACAGCGCCCTGCCGCCTCCCTCGTGTCGCTCCGCCGAACCACCACCGCCCGCCATTTTCCTCCTTGCCGCTCCGCTGAGCGACAATATCGCCCGCCCCAAGGCGCTAGTTGGATCGCCTCCCCGGGGCAGCTTTAAATCTACGACCTCGCTCTGATACCAATTGTTGGAATTTGCCCACAGATCGACTATATCAAACTAGACAAACAAGCACGCTTGAAAAATCTTATTCCCAAGGACACGTGTCGTACCCGTTCTTTTTTTATTTTCTTCTTCTCAACTCCACACGGTTACAAGCTTAGATCCTGGTGTGTATATATACACAGCCAGGCAACACATAACGGACTCAAACCAAACTAGCTAGTTCCAATCCTATTCAGACTAGAACATGACTAGAGTACACGTACATAACCTCCTAGTACAACTCGGACTCTAAACCGATCAGTACTTGGAACCTAACTCTAACTTACCTTGGTAGACTCACGTGTATGCATGCACTACTAATACCAAGAACGCTTACCTAATTAGACTCAACACATACTTATATTAACTGAACCGCGGTAGGTCAAGATTACCTCTAACAGGTCAGGCCTTTGATCCGGGCATCGGAATTGCAGTCTTCTCTACCTTTCACACAACAAGTGGAGTACTTCTCAATCTCACCCAAAGGACGTCTCTAGAGGATACCTAAAAAATGGGCAACGATTGAGACCCATAATTTTTTTTCTCAGTTCCCCTTCTACTCTCTCATCTTTGTTCCCCTTCTTCCTCGCGAGCTTGCGCCACCCACGCCTGCCAACCCATGCCTTGCCGCCCGCGAGCCTACGAGCATGACCTCCATCGGTCCCTGGACAGCGGGTGTTGTTGTAGGACATAACTAGTGGTTTCATGGACATAACTCCATCAATCCATTGATCATGCCATCGTTAACAAGCTTGAAATCCTGAAAGTCACCTTATCCCAAGTTTGCCCGGTATATCCGCATAATATCCATGCATGCTTTGCAAGTATAGCATCGATGAGAAGCTTGAAATCCTGAAAGCCAAGTCCCTTTTTACTTTTTCGAATTGCCATCTTATCACAAGATTACTGGTGCACTTATTTCTTGTCTAATGATCTAGCACATCAGTATTTCGACATAATTATCATTACTTTCTTGCAAAAACTTTTGTGATATTGAAGCAACTCATAGAATAGGACGACAAAGCTTGCATCACAAACTTCAAATGCACTGCTTTATCAGCACAAGAAAAAATCTTTTTGCTATACCCCTGAAGTTTTGATCTTCATCTCTTCACAATATGATCAAAATTAGGTCCAGTCATTCCTCCTAAACTGCAGGGAGTCCCACGTACTTTTCGGAGAGGGCTTTCAGGTAATCTGCAAAGTCCCTTTAACAAAATCTCTAATAGAAGGTGAATAACTTTGGGATACGGTGCATCGAACTCTTATACATATTTGCACTTTGTCTAGATCCCACACGATAAATTCCAAGTATATATGTCATGTATTCTTGATGCACTTCTAGCATCAACACAAAAGAACACAACACTACAGGACGCGCGCTACGCCGAGGGCAAAAAGCCGTCGGCGTAGGCTAAAATGCTCTCGGCGTATGGTACGCCGACGGCTGCCCACGGCGTAGCCTCCTCGGCAAAGGTCTCCCTCGGCGGAGCACGTAGAGGCCGTCGGCGTATCAAAATGCCGTCGGCGTAGCGACCGTCAGCATAGCTTGTCGACAAGTTGCAAAACATTTTTTTTTAAAAAAAAATATTTTTTTATTTTATTTTTTTCTCAATTTTTGAATGTTTGAATTGTTTGACTCGTTAATCTCTCACTTTGAACATTTTTTAACACTAATTACACTTAATACCGCAAAGTAATTCATACATTGTTGTTAATACTATGATATCAATCCTATTAACCCTTATATCAACATGTCACATGTTTGTATTTTTTAAAATTACAAACAATTATCTAAGTAAACATTAATAAATAAGTAAAAATATTATTGAATTCAAATAAAAATATAATAATTTTACTTTTTTCTATTTTTCTATTTAATATGGAATAATTAATATCTTTAAATCTGTAAATCGGAATTTATATGTCTAAATTGATCAGAAAAATGAGAGGAATCCAAATATGATATCCATATCAACTAATCACAAACCCTCCGTTTTTTGAATTATCTATTTGGTGGTTGCTTTAGAAAATTCCCTTTTTGCGCTCGGATAATGAAAAATGGCTTTTTGGTGCGATGAAAAGAAAAACTTGCATTGAATCTTTAATAAAATAGCATATTGGGAACCAAAAAATGATTTTTATAAAAAAACATGAGCATCGGATCATGTACATGTAGTTCATATCTGACCCACTTCCTACCGATTCGGTAGGAATTTGTCTTTTTCACCAGAGGTGGACGGAAAGGTTTCGGATACCCCTGTTGGGACATTGTCCATATAAGGTGGTATAGTATTTTTGTAAAATGTGGTGGTAGCATTTTGAATTAGCTATTTGGTGGTTGCTTCACAAAATCGTCCGTTTTTTGTGCTCGGAAAATGGGAAATGGCTTTTTGGTGCGACGAAAAGGAAAACTTCCTCCTGCAACATTGTTCGCCATCCCATGATGCATGTGTATGCACAATATAGGCACATTATCACAAACCATGCCTTGATTCTAGCCATAACATTGGTCATTTGACCCGAAAGCCAAGAAACCTCGAATGAGATAGATCATTTTGTGAAGGTTTTTTGAGACATAATCAATATATCAAGTTTAATATTTTTACTTATAACTATGTCACATAATATGACACCACGCGAAGGTTTCGCATTGTTTCAATCGCTTTTGAATTTTTTATGCCCGTTTTAAACTATCGTCAAACTTTGTCGAACGTCGGGCATGAAGATTCTTAGCTCGGGACCGAGCCTCGCTAAACTTGTATTGGATTTTTGATAAAATAGCATATTGTGAACCTAAAAATGATTTTTGTAAAAAAACATGAGCATCGGATCATGTACCTGTAGTTCATATCTGACTCACTTCCTACCGATTCGGCAGGAATTTGTCTTTTTCACCACAGGTAGACGGAAAGGTTTCGGATCCCCTTATTGGGACATTGTCTATATAAGCTGGTATAGTATTTTTGTAAAATGTTTTGGTACCATTTTGAATTAGCCATTTGGTGGTTGCTTCACAAAACCGTCCGTTTTTTATGCTCGGAAAATAGAAAATAGCTTTTTGGTGCGACGAAAAGGAAAACTTCCTCCTGCAATATTGTTCGCCATCCCATGATGCATGTGTATGCACAATATAGACACATTATCACAAACTATGCCTTAATTCTAGTCATAACATTGGTCATTTGACCCGAAAGACAAGAAACCTCGAATGAGATAGGTCATTTTGTGAAGGTTTTTTTGAGACATAATCAATATATCAAGTTTGATATTTTTACTTATAACTATGTCACATAATATGACACCACGTGAAGGTTTCGCATTGTTTCGATCGTTTTTGAAATTTTTATGCCCATTTTAAACTATCGTCAAACTTTGTCAAACATCGGGCATGAAGATTCTTAGCTCGGGGCCGAGCCTTGCTAAACTTGCATTGGATCTTTGATAAAATAGCATATTGTGAACCTAAAAATGATTTTTATAAAAAACATGAGCATCGGATCTTGTACCTGTAGTTCATATCTGACCCACTTCCTACCGATTCGGCAGGAATTTGTCTTTTTCACCAGAGGTTGACGGAAAGGTTTTGGATCCCCCTGTTGGGACATTGTGCATATAAGGTGGTATACTATTTTGGAAAATGTGGTGGTAGCATTTTGAATTAGCCATTTGGTGGTTGCTTCATAAAACCGTCCATTTTTTATGCTCGGAAAATGGGAAATAGCTTTTTGGTGCGACGAAAAGGAAAACTTCCTCCTGCAACATTGTTCGCCATCCCATGATGCATGTGTATGCACAATATGGGCACATTATCATAAACTATGCCTTGATTCTAGCCATAACATTGGTCATTTGACCCGAAAGCCAAGAAACCTCGAATGAGATAGGTCATTTTGTGAAGGTTTTTTGAGACATAATCAATATATCAAGTTTAATATTTTTACTTATAACTATGTCACATAATATGACACCACGCGAAGGTTTCGCATTGTTTCGATCGTTTTTGAATTTTTTATGCCCGTTTTAAACTATCGTCAAACTTTGTCGAACGCCGGACATGAAGATTCTTAGCTCGGGGCCGAGCCTCGCTAAATTTGCATTGGATTTTTGATAAAATAGCATATTGTGAACCTAAAAATGATTTTTGTAAAAAACATGAGCATCGGATCATGTACCTGTAGTTCATATCTGACCCACTTCCTGCCGATTCGGCAGGAATTTGTCTTTTTTACCAGAGGTGGACGGAAAGGTTTCGAATCCCCTTATTGGGACATTGTCCATATAAGGTGGTATAGTATTTTTGTAAAATATGGTGGTACCATTTTGAATTAGCCATTTGGTGGTTGCTTCACAAAACCGTCCGTTTTTTATGCTCGGAAAATGGAAAATGCCTTTTTGGTGCGACAAAAAGGAAAGCTTCCTCCTGTAACATTGTTCGCTATCCTATGATGCATGTGTATGCACAATATGGGCACATTATCACAAACTATGCCTTGATTCTAGCCATAGCATTGGTCATTTGACCAGAAAGCCAAGAATAAACCTCGAATGAGATAGGTCATTTTGTGAAGGTTTCTTTGAGACATAATCAATATACCAAGTTTTATATTTTTTCTTCTAACTATGTCATATAATATAACACCACGCGAAGGTTTCGCATTGTTTCGATCATTTTTGAATTTTTATGCCCGTTTTAAACTATATATAATGTTTTATGTTTTACTTAATTTTTATTTATAAATATGTAATATTTGAGTGTAGATAGATAGGTCTTATTTTTCTGCAAATTTTGATATATTATTTGTATTTTTACGAATTAGAATGATTTAGTTATGATTTTTCAAAGTTTAATGGGATAAAATAAAAATTAGCTACGCCGAGGGTAGCCGTCGGCGTATGCTACGCCGAGGGCAGCCGTCGGCGTAGCATAGGATATGCCGAGGGTAATTCTACGCCGACGGCTGCTTGGCGGAGCTGGCCTAGACGATGGCTACGTCGACGGCCCCGACGTTTGGCCTTCGGCATAGCAACCGGCCGTCGGCCTAGCTTTACATTCCTGTAGTGCAAGGTACATCAGCAAACAAAATATGAGAAATCCATGGTGCGCTAGAACACACCCTAATCCCTCTATCCACCCATGCTCCATCATAAAACTTCATCAGTAGAGATGATAAGACCTCTCCACTAGCAGGAATAAATATGGTATGATCGGATCACATTGGCGTAATCCACATGAAGGCTTCAAATTTGGCAACAATTATCCATTTTTACATGGAAATTTACCGTACCAAAACATCTCATAATGATGGAAACCAAATCAACGCCTAGCTTTGCAAGATCCCTGAAAAATCTGCTCATTCAACACATATCAAGTTTAACAACACACAAACTTTGGCGACCTTTCTTTTTCCTCGTCGAGTGTATACACAGGGCCAGATCTAACCCCAGGCGACCTTGTGCCACCGCCTAGGGTCCATGAATGGGAGGGGCCCATCATCTATGCTACACTGATGTACATATTTTATTATTTTGGGCTGTAAAAATAGAGAGAAGACATATGGAGTAGGAGACAGAGAAACACACGTGACTACGCAGCGATGCGATCAATTTCACGCTTACAGCCAAAGTGGTATGCATTTGATCTCCCTTTTCAACTTTTTGCATGCGTACTAGCGGTCTGTGACCTTGCCTCGGTCGCACTGCTATTGTTTTAGTCTTTCTATTGTAATATGCCATTTCTTACGTGCTTAATAATAATTTATATACGTCTTCAACTAAGAATATGTGGTTGGGTGTTAACTTTTAACATTTTTGTAAGTGAAATAGATACACAACATTTATAAATATGCATACATATATTAAACTTAAGGCCCACAAAGTCAATTTCGCCGAGGGCCCCGCAAAATATAGAGTTGGCATTGTGTATACACTCATAGGCATTGAAACATTGTGATTAATCAATATTTCTAGAAAAAATGCACTCTGTTATTTTAAAATCAGTTTGTTTGGGATCTCTTAAGAATGATTAGAAGTGACTTTGAGTACATTTTACATGATACAATATGTCTATAACGTGTTATTATTTAATATGTAGTGTATTCTAACCAATCCCTTCATAACCACCTATTTATAATAAACATTTTTACTTATAACTTAACTTGATGTCATCTGCATGTTATGTGTTCATACATCCATCACATATATTTTGCGTATTTTTTCCATGTATAACAAGAAAAATTAACAATGTCATTACAATACATTATTTTGTGCTAAATTGAATTGTATTTGTTGCAAAAATTCACCTTTCAAATTGGACTTCAGTTTTTTATAACTTGTGTAACCATGGAATTTAACTTAAAATAAGAAGACAAACATAGCACATTACTTTATAAAGTAATTTATATGTGTGTCCTTGTCTATTATCCCAAAATATCTAGGCACCTTGATAGAGTATTTAGAGTTTAACCTAGCTAATAAATTGATAAGTTCTCTAAAGTACAAGACTATTAAGTCTAATTTTATGTTTTACCAAGTAGACACTTCTAGATTGCAAGTAGTCTGGTCACAAATCCCTCTATCGCTCCCTCATTGGATATGTATGTTTGTTGGCCAGATATGTCTTCCGATTATAAGTTCGAGGAATTGGTAATTAGCTATCGGCATATGCATAGTGGTGTGGATCAGCTATTAGGGTGGATTCCCAAATGGGTATTGCTATTGTGAGACCCTGACGCATACCTTAATATGATTGATAGTATACATACCAACAAATTGCAACTTCTTTTCTGGAAGCTCATCTTAAAAGAACTCTAAGTTTAAGTGTGCTTGGTCTAGAGAAATTTGAGGATGGGTGACCGATCGGGAAGTAGGTACCGGGTGCACACGAGTAAGGACAAAGTGCGTAGGAAAGACTAGTGTTGGTCTCTGGGTTAGTCTAGAGATCATATTGACCTGCCAAGAGTGACAGTCGCTGGTCCGGAGAGGCTAGGGTGTTACAAGTGGTATCAGAGCCAACCCTCGCGGTTACATGAGTGTGTACGGGTCAGTGGGGACATGTAGAGCATGGCGTATGTGTCCCGGAGTGGACACGGTGTAGGGGTTCGTAGCATGGAAAAAAAATTCTACCGCATGCACACAAACAAGCCAAGATCTATCTACTAGATTGTAGCAACGAGTCGATAGAAGCACTCACCCTCGAAGATTCCAAAGCGGTTAACGAGAGCAGTTTCTCGTGGGTGATGTAGTCGTACACTTGCCGATCTCAAGTTCGCATAGACGATCCTTCCGGCGCTGCGTTCAGGCAGCGCTTCCGCAGTCAGTCACACGTTCGGTACTCGATGAAGACCTTCCTCTCCCTTATTCCAGCAGGCAGCGGAGGTTGTAGTTCTCCCCTCATGATTCCGGCAGCACGACGGCGTGGTGTCGGGAGTAGAGGGAAGATCCCGCAGGGCTTCGCCTAAGCCGGTGCGAGTTATGGTGAATTAGGGTTTCCCGGAGATCTAGGGTTTAGATGACCGGGAGGAGGAGGAGGAGAAGGTGTCGGCGGCGGCTAGTGCGGCGGCGACGATCCGGCGGCGGCAGCGCGGCGGCATGGCGGCGATGGCGAGCGGCGGCGCGGCGGCGGCGCGTGCGGGGAGAGGGGCTAGGGCTTGTGTGTGTTGGGGCAGCCCTCCGCCTCTATTTATGAGAGGGGGGCAGCCTTGGGAGGGGTGGGTTTGAATCCAAACCCAAACCCAAGTTGGATTGAGAGAAGGACTTGTTTCTTCTCCCACTAGGAAACTTGTTCCAGTTTGACTTTTCAAACTCCCGTTTGACTTTCAATTTAGAGCTTTAATTCTCTCTTGCAAATGCACACACCAAGTGACCTAGGATATGATCCAATCATTCCACTTATCCATGACACATTTATGGATCATTCTCCTTCCGGACCGGTGAAAACCTTTTAGACCCTTCTAGAACCTCTCCGATGAAAACATCGGAAACTTTCCCAAACTCCGAAATCAGACTTTCCTTATATGAATCTTATTCTCCGGACCATTCCAGATCTCCTCGTGATATCCTGGATCCCATCCGAGACTCCGAACAACATTAAGTATCTCTATTAACATTCCATATCTACTAAACAAAATCGAATCCTTAAGTGTGTTTCCCTACGGTTCGTGAATTATGCGGACATGACCGAGACACTTCTCCGATCAATAACCAATAGAGGAATCTAAAAATTCATATGGCTCCCACATATTTCTACGATTACTTTGCGATCGAATGAACTACTTACATACGATACCAATTTCCCTTTGTCTCATGATAGTTTACTTATCCGAGGTTTTGATCGTCGGTATCTCTGCATACCTAGTTCAACCTCGTTACCGATAAATACTCTTTTCTCGTTCCCATGACATGTGATCCCTTGTGAACCAGTCACATGCTTGCAATCTAATTGGATGACATTCCACCGAGAGGGCCCAGAGCATATCTATCTGTCATATGGATGGACAAATCTCACTCTTGATCCATGTGCCTCAACCTATACTTTCTGAATACTCAATGCCACCTTTATAGCCACACAATTACGATGTGGTGTTTGATGTCATCAAAGCATTCTTATGGTGATGGTGATTAGCATGATCTCATGGTCGAAGAAATTAGGTTACTATGTATCAGAAAGCTTATAGCAAACGAACTATTAAAATACTTGATCTTTATGCTACGCTTATCTATAGGAGTATGTCCATCATACCATTCTCCTAATGATATGATCTTGTTGTTAATAACATGTCAATGTTCATGATCGAGAAACCACAATCATCTATTAACCAACAAGCTAGTATTATAAAGAGGCTTTACTAGAGACTCTAATTTAGTTTACAAATCACACAAGTATTAATGTTTCCGGTAAATACTGTTATAAAATGAATGTAAACATTTATCATAAACACAAAGATATAATAATAGCCACTTTTATTATTGCCTCTAGGGCATATCTCTAACACACGGCATGGCACATGTGTCGGCACTAGACACATAGACGTGTGCTAAGATGGGACATCCCTGGCTTGTGGTTGATCAACGAGGGTGTCGGTCTTTTAAAGGTGGGTGTATGTGTGACCCTGGTGCATGGCTTAATAGGATTGATAGTATACCCATACCAATAAGTTGCAACTTCCTTTCTGGAATCTTATCTTAAAAGAACTCCGAGGTTAAGAGTGCTTGGTCTAGAGTAATTTGAGGATGGGTGACCGACCGGGAAGTGGGTACCGGGTGTGTATGAGTGAGGACAAAGTGCGTAGAAAAGACTAGTGTTGGTCTGTGGGGTTAGTCTAGAGATCATATTGAGCTGCCAAGAGTGACAACCGTGATCCGAGAGACCAGGGTGTTATAGCTATGTTGTATTTAGTATACAAAATAATCAGTATGTAGCAAAATTTTCAACTCCCAACCAATAATTTGCACAAACTACAACCAAAGGATACAGTGTATGCACTCTTCTGGGAGAAAAACACATTTTATACATGGCGTTCAGTTTTAAAATCAACACATTTACACACACACTCCATGTATTTGAAAACAAACCAACTGATAAGTCTTCATAATCATATATGGGCGAGCCACATTATCTTTAAAACTGCATGCTACTATTATTTGGTCAATATCTAGTTTACCTTGTCTATTGTTACCACTTTACGTAAATACTTGACTTCCTAGTCTCCTAAGACGTTTGCAGTCAAAATTTTGTAACTTTATCTACTAATGTATTAACAAGATATGTTGAAATAATTTTACTGGATACGTCATGAAAATGTTTCTATGATATGTAAGTTCTTATTTACTAACTTAAATATACATAAATAATATCAATATCTTAACGAATATGTTAGGGTAAGTTAAAAATGGGGGTGCAATGGACTAAATCAATAGATACTCGCAATCTTATGGCTCATACAAAAGCTACTCAAGCTCTCTTCTTTTTAAGTTAAAAGCTACCAAAGCTTTATGCTTGGATAAATTTATGGGATGAATCTTTCAAAAACAAAGTATGAAATCAATCATCGACAATTTAAGTACCCATTTCACTAGTTGACTATCATGTATAAAATACTATCCATGTAGGAGTAACGTGCAAACCAACTAGCGTCTGAACGGACCAAATTTTTATGCTTGCAATCCTAACTTGACTTCCATCTACTGTTTTTTTATCATACAAAAAAATATTGTTGGATATGTATAAATCACCGAGCGGCCATCAGATACATAGACAAGATGTAAAACATTCATGTTGACCCATAACACAAAAATTAGTATACGGAACATAAGATGCGAGCTGTATGAATGTAAACTTCATTAAAATTACGTCCATTTTTACGTCACATACAAAAAAACATTACATCAACATGTATTTCATTCTTCTTTACCTCCGAAGTAAGATAACTTTCATGTGACATAAAACTTTGGTGCGGTTGCATAAAAGCAAGGAGTTGTTGAGAAACAATTCTTCATCCTTAAAATATATAATTTTGGATGTTACAGACTTGATTCATTATCAACAATGATCTAATATCTCATACAAAACTATAACATGCCAACGATAAATATGTTTATTGTATACACCCATTTTAGGTACCTACCAATTGCAAATTGCACATACATACGACACATATGATTGTAATCTTGCATTCTTTTTGTCATAAACCTCAAATATTATAAACTTATATTGCACTCTAAATATTGGTTTCTCTATGTTCGAACCTCGGGCTGTTGGAGACGAGCAGAGTTGGGACGCATCAACGAGGAAAATCTATCGATAACAAGGTTTCTTCTTACCTCTATGTTCCTCAGAACAAGAAAGAAGAGTAACCAAATAAAGGACTAATTAGATTCATTTCACCACAACTTTAATGAGTTGGAAAAATGTTGTTACAAAATTGAATTTATGATATGCTAATAAAACTTTCTTATACCTCTATATATTTCATTCTCCCCAGTATCTAGGCAACATTGCCGTTATATGCATGTACATATCTTTATACGAACTAAACATAGGCCATGCTCCATGCTCCCTCAATTCTCCACCCCGACTAAGCACGCAAGAACCACATCCATTGCCCACCTCGATTCATGGTTGACAAATTTGTCGGATATCATTTACTCTTTGTTGTCTTCTTAATTTTGGATAAAAAAATGAATAATCTCATATTAGCATGCTTAGTTTTCAGGGTTTTTTCGTATTCTTCTAGGAAGTTCAACTTTTGGTCAAAATTTGAATTTCTTTGGCATATGTATGAGATGGTATTACCCAAAAGTGTTGCCCAAAGTTGGGCATCGAGTGGGCGGGTGAGGATCAGTTAGAAAATACGCATTGAAATACAAGTATTTGTTGAACTGATACTATCTTAAGTGGAGAAAATGATATGGGAGAGTTATAGTGGTATATTTCTAACTTTTTCTTATGTAGTACTACTTTGTCTTAAATTAGCTGTCTTAGGCCTTCCACAGTGTAGCCAGTGCCCAAAACTTCAAAGTAGCATCGATGCCCTGACAATTCTTTTGGGCATCGGTCATACAGCGTGGTGGATCCCTGTAAAAAATAGTGGGACCCAATGTTAGGATAAAAAACTCTATCCACCCAACCTCCATATCTCCTTCACGTGTGTTCTAGTTCTACTCTGAAAATATCCCCTTTCCCTTCCCGATAATTCGTCGCTACTGAGCTTGTCTTTTCGATTCAGCAAGTTCCTAGCCTAAATCCATGTCCATCACTCCATCTATGGCGTTGTTCAGATCGACGAAGTTCAGGAAGTATGGCGAACGATGGAGCAAGCTCCCCTCCCGTCCATGTCCATCACCGGCCGCCCGCTGCTCCCAGCCGGCCAGCCGCACGGCGACGTACAACACCAGCGTGAATCGGGATCCTCCCAGCGCCGCCGCCCGCTTCAAAAATAACGGCAGTCCTCCCAGCATCGGTGTGGATCGATCTCCGTCGGTGAGCTGGTGTCGCCCCTCCGCTACTACTTTTGCAATGCGAGACGGCAGTTGCAATCGTCATCTTTAATCCTGATATTTTATTGATTTTCGAGTTTGGGCATCGGAGCATCTAGTTGCTCCGGTTCCCTGAAAAAAATTTCAGGCACCACCCAGCAGCGTAGGGCACCGGTGTTCGATGCCTAAAAACGCATTTGGGCACCGATTTAGGTATACGCTCTGGAGGGCCTTAGATTAGATTTCTCGTCTAAGTACGGATGTCTCTAGACACGTTTTACAAGTAGATGCATTTGTATCTAGACAAATTAAAGACAACTAATTTGAGACTAAGAAGTACTCGACATGGAGGGCCTCGACGTGGCGGTGAAGTGGATGAGGCCGGAGCTCTTCCTGTCCAACCCGAGCGCGGAGGCCTTCTTCGCGCAGGAGCTAGACGTGATGCGGCTGATGGGCGTGTCCCTGCGCCCGCCCAAGAGCTGCTTCCTGGTGACGGTGCTCCTGAGCGGCACGACGCTGGGGGAGTGGCTGCACGGCGGCAAGGAGCAGCGGAGGGAGCGGCCGCCTTTTTACAAGTAATATCTGTTGGAATTTTTGTCTAAATAGGCCCAGCCCATTTATTATATGTCAATAAATTCCTGAAATCCTAGAGGCCCATTTGGCCCATTCATTCAAGGCAAGAGCTGGGTCAAATGTTTAGTCCCACATTGCTAGTTGAGTGGAAGTTGGACTAATAAGGTGAGCTCTCCTACCACTTGGTAAAAGGATGAGAAGGAGAAGGAGAGAGTTCCACACGCGCTTCTCCTCCTCGCTCGCCACGCCACGCCACGCGCCGCGGGTTGCGGGAATCTCGCCGAGCCAAGCTTTATTTTGCCACGCATGAATGGTATATGAGAGAGAGGTCGCGCCTCTTCTCAGATACATCTTCTGCGCAGCCTATCTGCCCCTCTGTGTCTATATAAGAGAGAGGTCACGCCGATACACTGCAACACATCGTCGCATACTCCTTTGCGTCTCAAGTTCCAGAGCACTGCGCTACCTAGAACTTACCCATCCCGTCTTGCGGCGTGCACCGCGAGCCGAAACAGTAGGCCTCCGAGACCCCGCTGCTTCGAGTCCTGTACGGGAGAAGGGCGATAAGGTTTTTGGGGAGCGCTATCGGCGCGACTACTGGCTTCGTCATGGACTCCCACACGGATAGCAACTGCGGCGACGTCTTTCCCGACGAGGACTTCTTCCCCGACATCAGCACCCTCTTCCTCGACGACATGGTTAACGACGGTGCCAACACGAACACCGGTGGTTCCTCTTCTGTTGCCGTTGTCGTGTATGTTTTCTTTATCAATCTTGTTCTGATCGCATCTCAAGACTTATGTCTTGAAGTCTGTTTGGTTACCTATCTTAATATGTTTTTGCTATTTCACATGATTAGTATTTTGTCTTTTATTCTAATCATGTTTTATCTAGCGTTTATTATGGGTAATTCGCTTGGTAAATTGCTCTATTATTCAACAATATCTTCTCAAATCCTAAAAGTTACCGTGGTATGAATCCATTGAATTAAAGAAAAGATTAACTTGGTCCAGTTTCATCAAGATCACAGACCTTGATAAAACACAAGCAGTCGCAATATCCACACCCCACACTTTTTTTTGAGGGAAATCCACACTCCAGAGTTGATACCCATTTGCCATAACAGAACTTGGCCCACGAAGCTGGCCGGCATGACATAACAGAGTCGAGTTGAAATTCCCCAACAGTTCCAAATGCCAGCAGTCGCATCTACGCTTTGTGCTGCGAAAACTCCAAAAATCCCTCGTCTACATTGCATTGGATGAATCGCAACTACTTTGTCTCCTTACAGCTGCTACGGCCGCTTCGAACGAGTTCCTTCCGATCGATCCATCATATTGGCCTCTTCTCTATTCTGTACTACCGGGGGGTGAGCCGAATCGACATTCAGAAACCTCCGCCGGCCATGGCGGGCACGCCGGCGGACAACGGGCAGCGCACGCGGCATGGGCTCCGGGGCCGTCTTGCCGGCATCTTCTCCTCCCCCACGCCCGAACAGCAGTGCTCCTCCGAACAGGTACACGCGTATCCTGCCACTTGTCAACGGGTATACAGTTCGAAGAGATGAACCGAGGTTTGTGTGTAAGCTGTCAAGGTCGCGAAGCTCAGGGAGCAGCTGCAGAAGCAGAGCGAGCTCAAGGAGACGTACAAGGCCCGGCTGGAGAACGCGCAGGAGTACCTCAGGTTCTGCCTCGAGGTCGCCCAGCGGCACGGCTTCTTGCACCTCATGTCCACCTCCAACGACGACACGCGGTCGCCTCGCCGCGACGACGACGAAGCGGAAGCCGCAACGGCGGAAGACGACGGCGAAACAGGGTTAATAGAAGCGCCACCCTGTGACCCGTACCTGGCCGCCACGAGAGGCCTCGCCGTGCAGCAGGGCTGGTCCGTTGCACCGGACGAGGTAACGAGAAGGAGTCGATCGATGACAGCAAAACTCTTGCATACCCACTCGGTTTTCTGAATTCTGATTCTTGTTCCCGGATTGTGAGACAGATCGAGCTGCACGAGACAATCGGCCGAGGGACAACGGCGAACATACACCGGGCGACGTGGAGGGGGCTCGACGTGGCGGTGAAGTGGATGAGGCCGGAGCTCTTCCTGTCCAACCCGAGCGCCGAGGCCTTCTTCGCGCAGGAGCTGGACGTGCTGTCGCGGCAGCGGCACCCGCACGTGCTGCGGCTGATGGGCGCGTGCCTGCGCCCGCCGCAGAGCTGCTTCCTGGTGACGGAGCTCCTGAGCGGCGCGACGCTGGGGGAGTGGCTGCACGGCGGCAAGGAGCGGCGGAGGGAGCGGCCGCCGGGGTCAGTACTGCCGCCTCTGGCAGAGCGAGTGAGCAGGGCGCTGGAGATCGCGCTGGCGATGCGGTACCTCCACGAGCAGACGCCGCGGGTCCTGCACCGGGACCTGAAGCCGAGCAACGTGCTGCTGGACGGCGACTCGCGCGTGCGTGTCTCGGACTTTGGGCACGCCAGGTTCTTGCCGGACGGCACAGAGGCGCTCACCGGCGAAACCGGTAAGAGATCGGTCCATTGTCCATGTACACGAGGCAAAACATATACTTACATTTTCCACTTCTGAATCTTATATATGATTCGATTGTTTTCACTTTAGGGACCTATGTGTATATGGCTCCTGAAGTTATTCGATGTGAGCCGTATACCGAGAAGTGCGACGTGTACAGCTTTGGCGTCATACTGAATGAACTGCTAACCGGAGAGCATCCGTACATAGACACGAGCTACGGTCCTAGCAAAGTGAGGTTACACGCATTACCTTCTTCATGTATCTAACCATGTTCTTTGTCGTTGATATTAGTTGCTGTGTTTTGCAGATTGCCTTGGAAGTAGCAGATGGAAAATTGAGACCGAAACTACCAGAAAATGACACACATTGTAGCGGCATGGTGGATCTCATCTGCAGAACTTGGGACATGGACCCCTCGAGGAGGCCTTCATTTGCCACTATCGCTTCGTCACTTCGAGAAATAAAGGAATATATCTAGTGTGATAGGGAGAACAAAACCAGCATTCTAATTTGAATTGTAGATGAACCAATGTTGTACGGAGAGAGAGAGAGAGAGAGAGAGAGAGAGAGAGAGAGAGAGAGAGAGAGAGAGAGAGAGAGAGAGAGAGAGAGAGAGAGAGAGAGAGAGAGAGAGAGATGTGCGATGTAGTTCGCAATGCCGAACTTCGGTTTTTCTCCTTCCATTTGTTGATTGCACAATTGTCTGTAAATGGATATGGGTAGTTGATGCGGAGTTGTTACGTGATATTGATGGGTTCTTTCGATATTTCTCCAATTGGAAGATGCAGATGAATAAATCTTCGGATCATATTGAAAAAGTAAGGCTTGAGGTGGTGCAATCTGTCTAACTAGTTTTTTTTTCTGGATTAAGTGTTGGTGTGTTGCACGGTTACACGCATGCACATTCGGTGGAACGGCAATATCCCACGGGCTATATGAGGTACTTTTGGTGGTGGGGACCTACATTGGCAACATATGTAATGTGGTGGTTTAGCATGTTGCTTACAATCTTGAAATCATCCTTATGCATAAATCCACAACCATTAACAGGGCCAAACCTGGATAAGGTCGTAGAACTTTCCATACTTCCAAAATTTGACTCTATCAACATACAAAAGGTTGGTGGACTACTTTACACTGCTAGTTATGATCTGATACACACGGCATCACTATGATATTAATAGTAGTGGTAGCCGTCTCCATATATAGCTATCTTCCTATAGCAAGTGGACGTGATCATGTTCATCATCTTAATAGATTTGAAGTGCAACCTAGGAGTAAAGAAAGCTGGGTATAACGGGGAAGGTTTCACGGTAAGCCACATAATAAGAAAATAGGAAGAGGAGGAATCAGGAATCCATAGCCTCGCTGGTGGATGAAGTTCTGTGAATGCCATACCTCAAGAGTGCATTGGTGTCTAGAAGCGGACACATCCGGCATTTCTGTTAGAAAAATGCACTTTTATGTTTCTCAATCTCTATTTGTTTCATCTCGCTTGTTATGAGTCTTAGATAGAGGACATACGTACTAATTTTGTTTGTTAGGGCATCGGTGGGTTTTTGGTAGTGTGGTTAGTGTTGCTTCCATGGCCACTTTCATGTCCTTGTTCTACATGTTATCTATTTTGTAAAAAAAGAGTTTGGTCGTTTGAATCTTGCAAACACATAAATTTATTAATGATATCCATATTATTTTTTTTGAAATGGGAAATGATCTAGCTTCTGAACCGAAATGATGAACATGATCTCTTACTCTCTTTTATTGCAGCATACAAAAATTCATAGTTTACAAATAACGGGTTGCTCAAAGTGGCGACATGAATGAGCCATGAAAAAGGTAACCACAAAAAACTTCTATGCATCTTGAATTATTTTACCATGTAGCCAACCATCCTGGTTTGCTTCACTACAGAATGTGTTGAAAGTAGCGGACCAAACAGTAAGAACAAATCTCTTGTAGGCGCACATTGTAGCAGTGTGGTTGATCTGATCTGCCAAAGGTGGAACACAAAAGCTTCAAGGAGGCCTTCATTTTCCACTATCACCTTGGCACTTCGAATTAAAAATCAGTTCTTATGATATTGAGAACAAAACCAACATTTTGATTCCAGTTAAAAAACAAATAAATGTAGTGTAGTCTATGCCCTTGACCTTCATTTTTATCCCTTCGGTTGATCACATTTCATAGTTGTTCACAAATAAGCTTGATTAGTTGATCAAGGAGCTCACATTTGTTTTGGCAACGTTGTTGGTGCTTGTGATGTTTGGACAATTACAAGAGTATGTACTATGTACCATAAAACCACCACTTTTCTTGTTAAATTTTGGAAAACCACCACTTTATGTTTGAATCACAACAAAACCACCACATTCTAGTATGTTTTCTGCAATTCGCGCTAAAATGAAATTGACACCAAATTAACAATGTTTCTAACTTGTGGGACCCATTGTTAGGGCCAATTTGCTGAGGTGGACTGGGTCCCACTTGTCAACCCATTTAAGAAAATCTAGACATTCTAAAAAAAGAATCCGAAGTGTAAGGGGGATTGACCCCGAGCCCCCATTCGGCCACGGATCTGGCACAGGCAACCCAGACTCTCGCTGCCGGCCACCCTGCCCCATCTCGTGGCAATCTTGCCTGCCCCGTCCCGCACCGCTTCAGAGATCGCTGGGGCTCGCCCGCTCGGTACTAGATAGGAGCTAGCCGTAGCTCGCCACCTCGCGCCCCGCTCGGTCCCACGCAGGACCTTGCCAGAGTTGTGCTTCGTTGGGTTTCTGTCACGATGGAATTTGGGGCAGAGCGGAGCTTCTAGGAGGACACACGGGGCTCGAGGGGAAAAGGCGGAGATGGCAGCGGTGGCGGTTGACAGGGAGCAGCAGAGGGGAGGTGGCACGAGGGGTTTGGGGCAGAAGGGGCTTGAGCAGGCGATGAGTTCATGAGGAAGGCGGCGGCAGACAGGGAGCAGCGGAAGAGAGGTGGGACGAGGGGTTTGGGCGAAAGGGGATGGTGCATGCGGTGAGTTCACGAGGAAGACAGCGGTGACCTACCACGTCGGTACACGGTGCTGCCTCCCATTTTTTTATTCCCACTTCTTTTTATTTTCTGAGTTATTTAGATTTTCTTAATTGGGCTGACAAGTGGGTCCCGGTCCACATCATCAAATTGATTCTGAAAATGGGTCCCACTAGTCAGATTTCCTGTCAATTCGCGATCAGTTCGAGTTTAGCATGAATTGCAAAAAATACGAACCAAAATGTGATAATTTTTTATGATTCAAACATCAAGTGGTGTTTTTTGAATTTTAAGAGGAAAATTGGTGATTTTATGCTTTATGCTCCTATTAGCACATGGGATGAAATGTTTATTAGGACTATACTGAAATTACAAGGAGCGAGGTGAGTCCTGGGTCTTATGGTGTTCACCCGGATTTAGTTCCTAGACTAAACGATAGTGTGTGGCACCTTCATACGTAGGTGTGCGTTCAGTGGTTGACCTATAGTTCAATAAGGACTTCCAAGCATGTGTGTCTGAGCTGACTTCATAAGTGTAGCGTTGGTGCTTTGCAAGCATGTAATCTAAAAATTGAAGACTTAATTTACAAGTATAATATGGGAGACTTCTTAGTAGAGCCTATTCTTAGATGTGCTCTTGTTAATTCATTTGAACCATTTTGTATGTTTGGTATTTAACAGTTTGATTTTTTTCATTTATTAATTTGGTTTGTAATGATGAATAATTTGATTTATATTGCTTAATTTAGTTTTGCCACTAATTCAGTTTGGTTCATGCAATTTAGTTTGCAAAAAAAAGGAGTTAAGTATATGGAATCAGCTAGAAACCACATTTTTCAAAGGAGTAAATTTGCACCTCTAAAAGACAGAGGGGCGTTTATACTCTAAAATATAGGAGTTCTATTAAGGATGGTTTTAATGATCTAATGCACTAATATACATGCATGAGTGTTAGAGTATTGTACGTATATGGTTGTTATGATAGTTTAGGATAGTTATGACTCTAGCCTAACTTAACTTGTACTTCAAGATGATCCCTGTACGCCTATATATACTCGTCCATGAGGCTCAGTAATACATCCAACATATTTCGCTAATCTTCTCTATCGTTCTACATGGTATCAGAGCGGCAAGATTCTTGACCTAGCCGCCGCATCCACCTAGCGTCACCGCCGCCACTTTCCAAACCCTAGCACCGCCGACTGATACGTCGGAAACGTATCTGTAATTTTTGATGTTCCATGCTTGTTTAGTATCTACTTTGCTTTTCTTTGTCTACACTTTGAGGTGTTTTTATATCTTTTCTGGAACTAACCTATTAACAAGTTGCCACAGTGTCAGTTGCCTGTTTTCTTCTGTTTTTGGTTTCAGAAAAGCAGAAAATCAATATTCTCGGACTTGGACGGGACAAAAGCCAAAGTCAATATATTTTCGTGGGGAACACGAAGTCTAGAGGAGAGACGGAGAAGCGAACCAGGGCGGCCAGACCCCCTAGGCGCGGGTGGGCCCACCCCGCGCCTGGGTAGGTGTGGGGCCCCTGGCCGCCTCCCAGCCTCGCCTCTTCGCCTATAAGAAGCCCCCGATGCAGAAACCCTAGAAACCCGATAAAAATTCTACAAAACCTTATATAGCCGCCGCCACCATTATCCCTAGATCGGGGGGATCTAAAGTTCTTCCCGGCACCCTGTCGTAGGGGAAATCATCTTGGAGGCCTTCTTCTCCGGTATGATGCGTGAGTAGTTCCACCTTGGACTATGGGTCCATGTAGTATCTAGATGGTTGTATCTCCTCCTTGTTCTTTCATGTATAGATCTTATGAGCTCCGTTCATGATCAAGATCAAATCTATTTGTAATCATGCATGTTGTGTTTGTGGGGATCCGATGGATATTGATATTATTATGTCAGTTTGGTTAATGGTTTTATCTTTATGATTCTATCATGTCTGTGTTGTTTGTGATCTTGTATGCTCTCCGTTGTTAGTAGCTATCTTGGCCGAGTAGTTGCTAGTGACTCTAAGAGGGAGTATTTATGCTCGATAATGGGTTCATGCCTCTAGTTTCAAAGGAAAGTGATAAAAATCTCTCCGGTTGTAGATGTGATGTTTCCACTAGGGAGAAAACAACGGTCCCTTGTTCATGGAGCAAGTGGATTGTTTACCTTATACACTTTGATTAAAGCAGTTGTCTGTTGCTTGCAACTTAATACTGGAGAGGGTTCAGATGATAACGTGAAGGTGGACTTCTAGTCATAGATGCAGTTGGATGGCGGTCTATGTATATTGTTGTATTGCCCAATAGAATCTCATAGGATCTTTCTGACTAGTATTGCATTGTTATGCCTTGCTCAGTTCCTGTTAATTGCCCTGCTATAATTTATTTACCCTTCATGCCATGTTGTTTATCTAAGGAGAGCACCTCTAGTGAACTATGGACCCTGGTCCAATCTTTACCATTGATACATCTTCCAATGTTACTGTTTACTTGCTCCAAACCACCATTATCTTCCACACCATACGGTTAATCCTTTGTTACAGCAAACCGGTGATCTTGACAACCTCACTGATTCATTGGGACAAAGTCTTGAGTTTGTGTTGTGCAGGTCTCCACGTTGTTGCAACACATGTGTGACGTTTCCTTCCTCCTTATGGTTCGATAACCTCGGTCTCTAGTGAGAGAAACTTGTTGTTGTGCTCATCGCACCTTGCGGGTTCCAACAAAGTGTCCCACGTCAACACTAGGTGCACGCATCAAGATTTCTGGCGCTATTGCCGGGGAGGCTAAGGACGTCTTCACAAGGGGAGTCCTCCACTTCCTTTCTCTTTACTTTGTTTTTAGTTTGCTTTGTTTCTTTTGCTTGGTTTTGTTTGCCTCTTTTAAAAAACTCCAAAAAAATTAGTCTAGTTTGGTTTGCTTTCTTTATTTAAAAACAAAAAAAAATTAGTTGCTACCATGTCTAGTTTGGGGCCAATCTCTATTACACCTTTGGAAGAGATCTTTACTTTTAAGCAAAAAAGTGAAGAGAGTTTTAAAGAAGCTTGGTCTAGAATCACTACTTTACAAAGGGAAAATGAGCCTAAGATGAGTCTTAGCATGGTTATCAATAGTTTCTACCACGGTATTACTCTTCGTTATAGATATGCTTTGGATGCTATGGCTGAGAAAGATATTTTTCAATGTGCTGAGGATGAAGCTTTTGATGCCATAAAGAAGTTGATTACAATTTATAATACACCTGGCAAGTCTGATTCCTCTTCCACAAATATTTTTTCTAGGTTGAACACTCTTGAGACTAGTATTGATGCTATGAATAGTTGCTATCACACACTTAGGGCTTACCATGATTATGTTCCCATAAACTCTGAGCCTTCAAAGTGGTTTCCCACAATCAAAGTCTCTATAAACACTACACTTTTTGATGCTCGCTGTGATATCATGTCTGAATTTTGCCTCATGCCTAAAGATATTTATGATTCCTTGAGTCTTTGGGGGCTTTCTAAAGGAGGAGAGGAAATCTCTCTTACTAATAATGCCACTTTATTACCCATTGGAATAGCTGAAGGTGTGTTTACAAAAATCTCAGGGAAAATGGTGTCTACTGATTATCTTGTTATTGAATGTGTAGGCAAAAGACAGATTACACTTGGAAGATCCCTACTGAAACACCTTGGAGCAGTAATAGATGTGGGAAAAGGCATTATGCATTTTTCTCCTCCAGTCAGCAATATATTATCCCTAAAGAGAAGAAGAAAGGTAAGAAAGGAAAGAACAAGAAGGTTGCTTCTTCATTTGAAAATACTTGATTTCTTCTTGCTTCTTGTGCCTAACTTAAAGGCGTTAAAGAAAAGTACTTGTTGGGAGATAACCCAAGAGTTTCCTTGAGTCTTGGAAGTTATTACTTCAGTAATGACCTCTCCTTATCCTTTTTGTTTGCTTTTTGTGCCAAGATTGACCTCTAATGAGAGGGAAGTAAAATTTGGGGAGTTGCTGTCCCGAAATAGATTTCTGTCCTCCACCATAAAAATTCGTGAGGAGTCTATGTAACTCTGATTGAGATGATAATTTACGAATAAATCCCCCAGTATGTTATCTAACTTTCATTACTTCAACACTTTTTTATTTGAGCAACAGAACATTTTCAAAAAAATCGGTTTCTACCTGCTGATCTCTTTTGACAGATTTCTGCCATTATTTGCATTTGCTTCTTATTGATTTCTTTTTGAGTTCTCTTTTGGGGAATTGAGCTTTTTGAAGGAGTTACTACAGTAGCTTGTATTTTTAGTGAAATTTTTTGTTGTTCCAAAGCTTTTTATAAGGTCTAATATCTTTTGAATACACTAATGTTGCTAATGAAGATTGTGTGAAGTTTTGTATGAAGGAAAAAATTTAGGTGTAGAGAGAGAATGATGCAATGAGATGAAGAATGGACAAAATCTCAAGCTTGGGGATGCCACCATGGTGTCACCCCAAGAAATATCCAAGAGGTACAAGTGTCAAAGCTTGGGGATGCCCAAGGCATCCCCTTCTTCATCAATAAAAAGCTCAGGTCTGTCTAGACACTTCATTTTTATTGTTTCATGCATAGTTATGTTGTTCTTGGAGCGTCTTAGTTTTCGTTTGCTTTGATTAGTTTTTTAGTTCGCTTGAATAAAGTAGTTTGGACCCCCGTTCTCACTATGTTGTTGCAAATAAGTTGCTTGGTGTTGGAAAGGAGTAGGAAGTTCCTTCTTGAAAGTGCAAGAGGAGCTTGCATTTTGACTGTGACTTAGACTTTAGCATGACATTCTAGGTGTTGTTTTGAACTTATGCTTAGTGATTATTTCTGTAGCATGTCTTGTTCCAAACAATTGGGATTGCTTAGTGTGCCTTGAAGAAATTATGCGTTGTTTTAGCATGCAAAAGCATAGTATTGTGGTATTCTCCTTTGATGCTTTGTTTGGGTTGACTTGGAACATGCTCACACCATGTTATGACTATGACAAGTCACCATAGCCTATTTGATCCTTTAGTCCTTGACTTGTAGTACCACTCTATGCTTTGATTAGTAATGTTTTGTCGCTCTGCATGATTATAGCCACTATTGCTCTCTTAGTTGGTTGCTCCTAGTCTTTTTCTAGCCTCCACTTGTATGAGTAAGCTCTACTCATGCTTCCAACTCCCAAGAAACCCAGTTATTCCAAAGTGTCCACTATAAACTCCTATGCATGGTGTGTTACATCATTCCAAGTATATTCTTGTTTTCAGCTATCTTCTAATTAAAAACTATTTTGTTATGTGAAAAAATAGTGATTAAAGCCCTCACAAACTTGATGGCACACTTTATATTATTTGCCCCTAATAAATTTGAACCATTGTGTCGTATATGTTATATATGCTTGCACTTATACGTTGGAATTAGCAGAACCATGTTGTCATGGGGAACGTTTTCAACATTGCACTTGTACTTTGTACTTAGTTGATATCATGCTCTTTTGTCTATGGATGTTACCGGTGTGAAATAAAGAGGGAACTTGTAAGTCCATGGAGTTTGTATTTTGTGTTAGAGAAACGCCTGGGCCGCTAGCCTAAGCCATGCCTAATCACGGTGGAAACTTGCAGTATCACCATAGTGAGCTATCTATGAAGCATCCTCAATAAAAAGCTATGCACATAGTAAATAAAAAGATCGCTGAGATGCTCATTGTCTGCTTGGCTTGTCATTTTGGTTATGGGATAGCTCCTGTACCATGTGCAAGGGGTACCCCGTTGGCGGTTTTCTATGATACGCATGTACTTACAATGATAAGAACTTACAAGTGACTGAAGTTGAGTAGCATGAGGTGTGGCCCTCGTATTCAAGGGACTTGAGATTGCCAACTTATACTTTGTCAAGCATATACTCCATAGTTTATTCACTTTAACCTTAATCACTTCAAGATGCTTATGATAGGGGCAATGAGGGCTGAAAGCTAACAAGTACCATAATTTTTTAAAGCTCTTTTTTAAACTGCTTCCTTTATGAAAGGCCTTTCTTTGTGAAAGGCCTTTCTTCCACTACTATTGAGTCTCCACCTTCTACCTTTAGGCACCATTAAGAGAGCATAGTTGCCATTCTTACTTCTATGTGTAGTGTCCCAAAACTTATTGATTGATGCATATTGTGATATTATTTGCTCTTGTGCTATTTGTATCAAGTCACCCTTGTGAACTTTGAAGGTGTCATATGCATCTATTTGCTACTCTATGAGGGACAATCTGATTTCCACTATGCCATGTTTTTTGTATGTGAAACAAACAAACGTTTTTCAATGCATGCTATTCATGATCTTTGTTTGTAGCCTGTCATGTTGCATGCATAGTTACTGTGTCTTACTGTTAGAACTCCATCTTTCATGCACATGTTTAGAGTTCTTTGATCCCAACTTTCAATGCTTGCAAATGGTTTGATCTTGGTTTTGATGGTGCATGTAACCTCAAAAATTATTCTTTCTATCACTTACCTACTCGAGGACGAGCAGGAGTTAAGCTTGGGGATGCTTGATACGTCGGAAACGTATCTATAATTTTTGATGTTCCATGCTTGTTTAGTATCTACTTTGCTTTGCCTTGTCTACACTTTGAGGTGTTTTTATATCTTTTCTGGAAC
This sequence comes from Avena sativa, assembly GCA_916181665.1. Classification (NCBI taxonomy): domain Eukaryota; kingdom Viridiplantae; phylum Streptophyta; class Magnoliopsida; order Poales; family Poaceae; genus Avena; species Avena sativa. The sequence continues at coordinate 383,180,307 of OV702297.1, read as the reverse complement.
TGACCTATTAACAAGTTGTCACAGTGTCAGTTGCATGTTTTCTTCTATTTTTGGTTATAGAAAGGCAGAAAACCAATATTCACGGAATTGGACGGGACAAAAGCCAAAGTCAATATCTTTCCGTGGGGAACACAAAGTCCAGAGGAGAGATGGAGAAGTGAACCAGAGCGGCCAGACCCCCGTAGGCCCACCCTGCGCCTGGGTAGGGTGTGGGCCATGGCCGCCTCCCAGCCTCACCTCTTCGCCTATAAGAAGCCCTGATGCAGAAACCCTAGAAACCCGATAAAACTCCACGAAACCATCTGTAGTCGCCACCAACATCGTCCCTATATCAGGGGGATCTGAAGTTCTTCCCGGCACCCTGCCGGAGGGGAAATCATCCCGGAGGCCTTCTTCTCCTGTATGATGCGTGAGTTGTTCCACCTTGGGCTATGGGTCCATATAGTATCTAGATGGCTGTATCTCCTCCTTGTGCTTTCATGTATAGATCTTGTGAGCTCCGTTCATGATCAAGATCTAATCTATTTGTAATCATGCATGTTGTGTTTGTGAGGATCCGATGGATATTGAGATTATTATGTCAGTTTGGTCAATGGTTTTGTCTTTATGATTCTATCATGTCTGTGTTGTTTGTGATCTTGCATGCTCTCCGTTGTTAGTAGCTATCTTGGCCGAGTAGTTGCTAGTGACTCCAAGAGGGGGTATTTATGCTCGATAGTGGGTTCATGCCTCTAGTTTCCAAGGGCAGTGATAGAAATCTCTTCGGTTGTAGATGTGTTGTTGCCACTAGGGAGAAAACAACGGTCCCTTGTTCATGGAGCAAGTGGATTGTTTACCTTACACACTTTTCTTAAAGCAGTTGTCTGTTGCTTGCAACTTAATACTGGAGGGGGTTCAGATGATAACCTGAAGGTGTACTTCTAGTCATAGATGCAGTTGGATGACGGTCTATGTATATTGTTGTATTGCCCAATCGAATCTCATAGGATCTTTCTGACTAGTATTGCATTGTTATGCCTTGCTCAGTTTCTGTCAATCCCTACTGTAATTTTTTTTACCCTTCATGCCATGTTGTTTATCTAAGGAGAGCACCTCTAGTGAACTATGGACCCCGGTCCAATCTTTAACATTGATACATCTTCCACTGTTACAGTTTACTTGTTGCAAACTACCATTACCTTCCACACCATAGGGTTAATCCTTTGTTATAGCAAACCGGTGAGCTTGACAACCTCGTTGGGAGAAAGTCTTGAGTTTGTGTTGTGCGGGTCTCCACGTTGTTTGCAACACATGTGTGACGTTTCCTTCCTCCTTCTGGTTCAATAACCTCGGTCTCTACTGAGGGAAACTTGCTGCTGTGCTCATCACACCTTGCTCTTGGGGTTCCATCTAAGTGTTCCACGTTAACACTGGATACACGCATCGCCGACCGCCATGGCGCTTTGCTAGACAATCAACACGCTTCCTTCGCGCCGGCCCCGGGGAGGTCGATCTCCATGATCTACACCGGGGTCCATGCAACCCGTACGCAGGGTTCTTCCGCCGATCCGTGATCGGTGATACTTCCAAAATGTATCTACTTTCCCGAACACTTTTGCTATTGTTTCTCCTCTAAACTTGTGTGATTTGGATACAACTAACACGGACTGACGCTGTTTCTAGCAGAATTACCTTGGTATCTAGTTTTTGTGCAGAAAATCAACTATCAAGAAAAATCCGGGAAAATATGTCAAAAATCCTATTTCCCAGAAGAAACACGGAGCCAGAGTACGAGACGGAGAAGAGGCCTGGGGGGCACACTCCTGCTAGGCGTGGACCAGGCCTGGCCGTGCCTAGGGGGGTGCAGCCACCCCAGGCACCCCATCGACCTCCCTCTTCGACTATAAGATGCCTTCTGACCTAAAAACTCACGGGGTTTTTGACGTTTTTATAGAAAGAGTTCACCTGCGCCGCCACCACCAGAAACCAAGATTCGGATCTAGAAACTCCGTTCTGGCACCCTGCCGGGACGGGGAATTTGGATAGGATCATCGCCATCGTCATCACCAATGCCTCTACATCAACCATCCATGTTTCCCTCATCCATGAGTGAGTAATCCCCTACAGTAGGATATGGGGATGGTAGGGATTGGATGAGTTCTATCATGTAATCGAATAAGATTGTTAGGGCATAGTGCCTAGTATCTCTATTAGTGCTATTTGACTTTATTGCAACTTGTTGTGCTTAATGCTTGTCACTAGGGCTCGAGTGCCATGATCTAAGATCTGAACTTATTATTGAATCATTATGATAGTATTGTTTTTTATCTTATCTGCAAGTTGTGTACATATATCATTATCTAGATCCAAAGGCCTTGAAGTGACAGAAATTGGGACAACCAGAGGGGATGGCTGTGATGTGAGGATCACATGTGTTCACGGAGTGTTAATGCTTTGCTTCGGTGTTGTATTAAAAGGAGCACCTTAATTGCCAGTAGTTCCCTAGAGGCCCCGCTGCAACGGGTTGGCTGGACAGAAGATGTGCAAGTTCTCATTGCGAGAACGTATGACTATATATGGAGCACATGCCTAGGATTGTTTAGTACTTGGATGCTTATTATTATTTATCTGCAATTGCCCTAGATCTTGAAGTTACATGTTTATACTTGTCCATGCAATGCCCGTCCATCCATCCCTATGCCTACCGCACTCGAATCCTATTGTTTACTGTTACTGTTGCTATTGCTCTTGTTCTACTGCTGTTGTTGCTACTATAAAACTGTTGCCACTAATAAACTTCTGTGAGCAAGAACTATTTCCAGGTGCAGCTAAATTGACAACTCAGTTGTTGAGGCTTGCAAGTATTCTTTGGCTCCCCTTGTGTCAAATCAATAAATTGGGTAATACTACCCACGAAGACTGTTGCGATCCCCTATACTTGTGGGTCATCAAGACTATTTTCTGGTGCCGTTGCCGGGGAGCATAGCTTTATTTGTAAGTTCACTTGGATCTACTATTGTTCACTGCTGCTCCTTTCATCATGGGGAAGTCTCGTGATAGAAAGTTTCCTATTTTACCATCCACTACAAGAAGAGGTACAGTCCTAAACACCTATGCTGCTCTTGATTTACCGTCTGTTATAAGTAAGCTTGTTACACCACCACATACTCATGCTACACACACTGCTACTACTGCTGAGTCTGAAACTGCTTTTGATACTCATGATGTTACTTCTACTATGCTTGATGCGAGTGGTTCCAAAGAAACCTGCTGAGTCTGAAATTTCTACTTTGCTTGCTAATTATTCCTTCAATGGCAAGGTTCCAAAGAAACTTGGTGATCCAGGTATACCAACTATTCCTTGCTCTATTAAGAATAACTATGTTAGAACTGCCTTATGTGATTTGGGAGCTGGAGTTAGTGTTATGCCTTTCTCTCTCTACAAGAGACTCCAGCGAGAAAACTTGGTACCAACTGATATATCTTTGCAAATGGCTGATAAGTCAACTACTATTCCTGTTGGTATATGTGAGGATGTTCATGTTCAAGTGGCTCATAATTGCTTGGTTTTAACTAATTTTGTTGTGCTTGAAATGCCTGAAGATGATAATATGTCTATTATTCTTGGGAGACCTTTTCTTAATACTGCAGGTGATGTCATCAATTATAATCAAGGAAAAGTAACATTTAATATTAATGACAAAGAGCATACTGTCTATTTCCCCAAGAAGGTTGCTAAGAGCTATTGCCTGAATTCCATTGAAAATATTGAGAGCATTAAGGTTGGAGAAATATATTGTCCCATTCCACAAGAAAGTTTTGAAACTATTATGATTGGGGCCATTGCTATCAAGCTTGAGGTAACATAATCACTTGGTGGAATACAAAGTTTTGTCTCATATAAGATTGTTTTGGTAACAAGACTTGATCAACCTTGTTAACAAAAGGATTTTAATGAACAAAACCATGTTTTCACTATGGTTATTTTTGCTCACTTTTACTTTTCTCCTTCCTAGTCTTTGCTTTTGCTCTTGTTAGCTAGTTGCTTGCTTGTTAGAGTGTCTTAGAACTTCTGTAGTTTGGTTTTTGTTTGCTTTTGCTTCTTCTGAAAAAAGTCTGTTTCTGCGAGAAAATCAATTTTCATACCCTGAAAATTGGCCAAAAATAAAGTTTCTCGAAAAATTCTAGAAAATTCAAAATAATTTTTTCTTCGAAAAAAGAGGAAGAGGGACACCTGGAGTGACCCAGGGGGCCACCCCAGGCCAGCACACCCCTGGTGGGCGCGGCTAGCCCCCAGGTGGCGCCTGGATGGGGTGTGGCCCACCTAGGCCCCTCCAAGATGCCTCCTCCCAGCCATCTTCTTTCTCTCTCCCGAAAAACACCGGAAAACTTTCTCAAATCGAGTTCTTGCTATTCTTGCTCGTGATTTTCGATCTCCTTGCTCAGCCCATCTTTGCTGCTGATTTTTGGAGGGGTTGCTCCTTGGTATGTGCCTCCTCCACTTGTCCAATTAGATTTGTGATTGGTAGATTGTATCTTGAGTATTTTGCTGCTATAGGTCTTAGGTTGTGTGAGCTTGCATGATTGTTCTATGCTTATAGATTTCATTTTGATGCATGTGTAGCCCTCTAGCAAGTTCCTATAGTAGTTGCTCATCATTTATCAACTTGGAAATCACTTGGTTTGATGTTTGTCTAAAAATTTCAGAAAAAAAGATGAGTTCATACCCACTGAATCAATATGATTTGATAGTACCTGAGCCAATGAAAGTTCATCATGAGGAAGGAGTCTTCCATTCCATATATCCATGCCATGAATTTATGAGAGCCACGGGAATCCTCCAAGATTTCCAAACTATGATTACCAATGCAGGGTTAGAACACTTTGTAGAAGGTGAACCTTTCCAACATGTTAAGCTAACCATGGCTATGGTGCAGGACTTCCAGTTTACTTGGTCTTCAGCTAATCCCATGGTCCATTATAAAATATACAATATAGTTGTCGACCTGCCGTTTGCTGATTTTTGTGTAGCTATTAGAGTACCCTATTGGGTATGTTGTGAGAAGATCAAGGAGAGGCCTAAGCCACTTATGGATTTATATGCTGAAATTTGCCAAGGTTTCGACTTTTCAAAGGAAAGTGGTAAAATTCGGAACATTCAGTTCCCATCTATAATATATTTTGTTTATTTCATTACCAAGTGTGTTCTTGCTAGAAAGATTCCTAGAAAGTTATCTTCTTTTGATCTAGCTTTTATAGCAGCTGCTCTAAATAGGGAAAGATCTTATAATCTGGGTGCCTTGATAGCTTACAGTCTTACCACTAAATGCAAGAAGGGTGGAATTTGTGGAGGTCTCATTGCCTCTAGGTTGCTATCTTTCCATGGTTTAGAGCCTCAACATTCAGATTATCAGTTCCCCATAGAGAGCCTTGATCTTGATTCCATGTTTCAGCATAATTTTGTTTATTTAGGGGCTACTGTGAGAAGTTTAACGTATGAATTATCTTTTGCCAAGCGTGGTTGGAGAGGGGGTAGGACTGAGAAAATAGTTTATTTGTCTGCACCTGCTTTGTTTAATTTTGATAACAGGCAAGGATGGTCGCTCACGGAGGAGGAGTTTGACACATACATGGCGGAGCTCTTCCAGCAAGAGGAGAATGTTGGAGAGGATGCCGAAGATGATTCGGTTCAGCCCTCCAACTTGGGGGAGTCTTCATACCAGCAGCCCTCTTATAATTGGGGCGCGTCTTCTTCTTCATCGCAAGCGCCTGACTATGATCATTCCTATGATGACCCACCAGCTTGGGGTTACTACCCGCGCTATTGAGCCCCACTTAGGCCAAAAGCCTAAGCTTGGGGGGAGGTATACTGACATCACACTCATCTATATATCATGTTTCGTCGGTTCTTTGTATATCCATTGTTTCACTTTCTTTTTGGTTCTTGTTGCTGCTTTCTCAAAAAACACAAAAATATCAAAAATATTTTCGTTGTTTCTCTTGGTTTGTTTCTTTGCTTTGGTTTGCCTTAAAAGAAAAACCCAAAAAGATTTTGCTCTGCTTTGTTTGGCTTTGCTTTGTTTGCTTGTTTTTAAAAATTGAAAACACCAAAAATATTTGTTATTCTTCTTTGGTTTTGTGAGTTCTTTGCAGGGTTCAGCCGTCCTCAGTGGAGTTTGGTTTCAAGTTATTATTCAAGTCACACAAGTGAAGGGCAATAATGAAGATAAAGACAACTTGAGGTGTGGTAAGAGGCTGGTAACGAACTCTATTTGTTTTCATTTTTGTACATATACTCATCATTGCGAGCATGCTTAGCCTGTTCGTATAAGGTGTATGTTGTTATGAATGCTTAGTAGTTCTTGATCTCTTATGATTAGCACCAGCTTGCTAATAGTTTGTAGCATGTCATATGAATGTTTGCTTTCATTGTTTTGTTCATATCTTGGTATGATATTGTGGTATCCTCCTCTGAATGTTTCATGTGAATCGACTTGGCACGTGCTCACGCATGCATACGACTAAACAATAGTCAGTAAGCCTCGACGATTTATTTTGCCTCAGAGTTCTTGTATCACTTTTATGCCATAATTAGTCCTGTTTTGTTGCAAGCATGATTATGACAGTTATTGATCTCTCATTTGTCGCTCCCTCTCTATTGCTAGCCTTCACTTGCACTGAGTATGAGCTCTACTTGTGCATCCAACTCCCAAGAACCAATATTGCCAATAGAGTGCACCATACCTACCTATTAGCATCATTTGCTATTTCAGTGCATATTCTATATGCCTTGTTTTCTTCCAAATAAAACGGTTGACTGCTTTGAGAAATTTAGTTAGTAAAGCTCTCACGAGCTTGATAGCATACTTTATTTCTTGCACTTAATAATCCTGAACCATTGTGATTTGTCCATGAAATTTATATGCTTGCAAATTATAGGCTGGGAGTTAGCAGAACCGTGCTGTCACGAGGAACGCTTTCAACACTTATGGATACATATCCAGTTGATACCTTGCTCTTTTGTTTGCGGATGTCGTCCGTGTGAAATAAAAGGGGAGCTTGTGAGTTCATGGAGTATATACATTGTGTTAGAGAAACGCCTGGGCCGCTAGCCTAAGCCATGCCTAATCATGGTGGAAACTTGTAACATCACCATAATGAGCATTTATGAAGAATCCTCAATAAAAAAACTATGCACATAGTAAATAAAAAGATCGATGAGATGCTCATTGTCTGCTTGCCTTGTCATTTTGATCATAGGATAGCTCTTGTATCATGTGCAAGGGGTACCCCATTGGCGGTTCTCTATGATATGCATGTATTTACAATGACAAGAACTTACAGGTAACCAAAGTTGAGTAGCACACGGAGCGACCCTCGTACTCAAGGGACATGGGATTTCCAGTTTATGGTCTGTCAAGAATATAACTCAGATTGGACCTCACTTTCACCTTAACCATATAAAGATGCCTATGATAGAGGCAATGAGAGCTCAAAGCTAATGAGTACCTCACTTTCAGCATTTGGAAGCCTTTCAAACTTTTCAAAACCTTTTCACTTCCTTGTTGAGTCACCACTTATTCTTTGAGCACCTTCTTGAGAGCATAGTTGTCATTCTTGTGTTTGTTCCAAAACTTGGTTAATTATGTCATGACTTTGATGCTTATATCTCTGATATCTCTACTTCTAGTCTTCACTTGAACTTCAGAGGTGCCTTGGCATTTATATTATGCTCTACAAACAAAGGCAAGCGAGATACCACTCTATCATACCTTCTTATGAGCATTGCAATGTTTCTTATGTTTATGTTGCATGCTACTTATTATTATTGAGTTGGTTTCTCTTCATAGCTTGCAATGAATATTGAGTAGACTTAGTTGCATACTCTTTATTATGAATGGTTTCAACATCTACTCATGTGCTGAGAATATATACATCATATGAAGCAAGTTTGTTCGTGAAAGTTCTTTTATCGCACTCAGTTTTCAACCAAATAGCTTGAGGACAAGCAATAAGCTAAGCTTGGGGGGAGTTGATACATCCAAAACGTATCTACTTTCCCGAACACTTTTGCTATTGCTTCTCCTCTAAACTTGTGTGATTTGGATACAACTAACACGGACTGACGTTTTTTTCAGCAGAATTACCTTGGTGTCTAGTTTTTGTGAAGAAAATCACCTATCAGGAAAAATCCGGGAAAATATGCCAAAAATCCTATTTCACCAGAAGACGCATGGAGCCAGAGTACGAGACGGAGAAGAGTCCTGGGGGGCACACCCCTGCTAGGCGCGGGCCAGGCCTGGCCGCGCCTAGGGGGGTGCAGCCACTCCAGGCACCCCCTCGGCCTCCCTCTTCGCCTATAAGATGCCTTCTGACCTAAAAACTCACGGGGTTTTTGACATTTTTACAGAAAGAGTTCAGCTGCGCCGCCACCACCAGAAACCAAGATTCGGATCCAGAAACTCCATTCGGGCACCCTGTCGGGACAGGAAATTTGGAGAGGATCATCGTCATCACCAACGCCTCTCCATCAACCATCCATGTTTCCCTCATCCATGAATGAGTAATCCCCCGCAGTAGGCTATGGGGATGGTAGGTATTGGATGAGTTCTATCATGTAATCGAATAAGATTGTTAGGGCATAGTGCCTAGTATCTCTATTAGTGCTATTTGACTTTGTTGTAACTTGTTGTGCTTAATGCTTGTCACTAGGGCCCGAGTGCCATGATCTCAGATCTGAACTTATTATTAAATCATTATGATAGTACTGTTTGTGATCTTATCTGCAAGTTGTGTACACATATCATTGTTCGTATCCAAAGGCTTCGAAGTGACAGAAATTGGGACAACCGGAGGGGATGACTGTGATGTGAGGATCACATGTGTTCACGGAGTGTTAATGCTTTGCTCTGGTGCTCTATTAAAAGGAGCACCTTAATTGCCAGTAGTTTTCTAGAGGCCCCGTTGCAACGGGCTGGCTGGACAGAATATGTTGTGCACGTTCTCATTGCGAGCACGTATGACTATATATGTAGCACATGCCTAGGATTGTTTAGTACTTGGATGCTTATTATTTATCTGCAATTGTCCTAGATCTTGAAATTACATGTTTAGACTTGTCCATGCAACGCCCGTCCATCCATCCATATGTCTATCGCACTCAAATCCCATTGTTTACTGTTATTGTTGCTATTGCTCTTGTTCTAATGCTGTTGTTGCTTTGCTGTTGCTACTGATAAACTTTTGTGAGCAAGAACTATTTTCAGGTGCAGCTGAATTGACAACTCAGTTGTTAACGATTGCAAGTATTCTTTGGCTCCCCTTGTGTCGAATCAATAAATTGGGTAATACTACCCGCGAAGACTGTTGCGATCCCCTATACTTGTGGGTTATCAATCGGCTTCCCTGTAAGTCTTTTTTCTGATCTATTGATCGGTTTTCTTTTTTGGTTTACCGATATTAGATCGGATTGAGTCACCCACCGCCGTCATCATCGATGCACCTCTATCCGACCATCGTCATTGAGGATCTACACCGCGCATGTGTGCCCGCCTCCTCTGCTACTGTGCATGCCTCGTCAGGCTATCACGGCCTCGTGGCAGGCTGCCGCGCACCATGGACGGCTGCGACGCCTTACTTGGAAGGCTACTACGGCCGCCCCCGGGGATCCTCTTCGTCGTCATCGTCCGAGACTTTACCGATAATACCGCCATCGACTCCGATCTATGCGTCGTCCATGCCATGGCACATACGGTGCAACGGTCTGATCAACCGATCCCGCGTCTGCCTACGCCAAGCACGTCTCTGAGCACGCTCCTACCACCGATCGAGCTACGGGTTGCCGATATGTCGCCCCTTCGGGCCACAGCGCCGCCGCCTTTGGTCCATGCTACTGGCTTCCAACGCACCTTCCTTGGCGTGTATGTCGCTGGTGGTCTCCCAGCCGCTGCATCGACTTGTACCCTGCAACTATGCCGCCCCTTCAGGTCATAGCGGCATTGTACGCAGTCTACTTTGCCGTCTCGGTGCATCGACGTCCTTAGCTTTCACCGCGCCATATCCTACAGGCATGGATCGCCGCCGTCTCCACATGGTCTTCGTCACGTCTCCGAATTTCTTCCTCGCCTACTTTGAGCATCGTCGTCGCACTTCACAAGGTAGCCTGTAGGGCAATCTCACGCCGTCACAGGTCCCGCCGACCACCCCATCGCGCACTCCAGGCATCCAGCGTGACTACCCCAGGTCGTTGTTATTTTTGCTGCCTTCTACGTCTTCGTCCACTACAACTTCGCCGCCAGCGTCATCGCATCGTCCCCGACTACACCACATGCTACTCTACTCCGACAACCGCGGACAGCGCCTACATCTCTCCCTTCGCCGCTCTGCGCGTCGCAACCGCTCTGGAGGCTTCCTTTGCTAGTCTTTCTGACATGGCGACAAGATCATGATGGTCCCTGCCCCCCGCACGCCTAGTACTGGCAACAGCGGGAGTGCCTTCATCCCTGATGTGTTCCCGATTCTAGCAAGCTCGGATCGGCGCCTCGTCTTCATCGGCTTCGACAACGTCTTCTTCGGCATCGACCCCTCTACAACTGCCTCGACCGTGTCACCGACGAGTTCTTCTTCGCATACTCGGTTCTGGCAAAACCGGAGTATGTGTTCGTCCCTGACGTGCGCCTAGTTCCGGCAAAACTATGGCTGCACCTCGTCCTCGACGACTCGGATTGCATCGGCTTCGGCATCGACATCCTCGACGCGTCTTCGTCATCCTCCTCGCGCACTATACGCATGCGGCTTCATGTGTGGTTACCTCGACACCGGCATCCCTGACCACGACATCGACCACGACGACCCCTCGCAACGGCTACCCCGACCTCGGCACTTCCCAACACTCTTGGCTCCCTCGGCATCGACACAAGGGCTACCACCTCGCTTGAGCATCATCATATTCCTCTACAGTCCAAGCTACCGCGACGCGACACCATCCACGGTGTTCCCGCTCGAACTGCGGGGGGGGGGGGGGGGGGGGGATGTCAGCTCACTGGTTCTACTTCGGTTTATATCCAGTCTGACCATCCGCGATATTTCAGTTGTTCACGATGCTACCGCTACGACTGTGGGGATGTTAGAGTATTGTTCGTATATGGTAGTTTAGGATAGTTAGGACTCTAGCCTAATTTGACTTGTACTCCAAGATAATCCATGTACGTCTATATATACTCGTCTATGAGGCTCAATAATATATCCAACATATTCCACCAATCTCCTTCTCTATCGTTCTACAATGAGAAAATAGAGAGAAAAAAGATAACATGCATTAGAGGAGAGACGATAATAGATAAGAAAATCTTACATTTCCAAACTTTATAAAAGACTGTCACACCCTAATGAAGGGAGTACTATATTGAATAATGAATCACGGTTGCGAGTTACTATGTGTGTCTATTGTTTATCAGGTTGACATCTATGTGTACATGTGAAGTCATTCACAAGCATTAAGGTCACACATGTGAGCATAAGGTCGCAGACCAGTAATACTATACTTATAAGAAGATGTTTTACATACTCCACATATAGACTGACGTGTTGATTTGGTGGGTGAATCACATATCTTGGAAACATGGAAAGAAAAAAACTACACCAACCTTGTGCCTCCACATGAACCCATCAGTGAGAGTCTATAAGTTTTCCCCATAAATGTAGCATTTTGCAGACCTTTCTTGATGAAAAATTTACTCAAGCAACCCGGCAGTGGACTACTTACATCAAAATTATGATTTCATGTGTATCAGAATTATCATGATCGATCTCCGCGGTTATAGCCTATCTTCATGCTATATAGTAAAATTGTCCGTTCAGCTATGTGCAGCCGAGAAATAGGGGATGCTCAATCTAAATGAGGTCGTTCCATGAGCAGCCACATTATGACCAAGTAGGAAGAGGAGGCATCTGGAACCAACAGCGTCCTCCACTTTTATACTGAACTGAATTTCATACCTGTCAAATGGCTGTCTAAAAGAAGACACACTCAGCGCACTCTTAGCCTAGATGTCGCATTTTCAATGTTGTCACCATTGTCTCTCTTTCATGTCGTCGGTGATGCCTGAGATGTAATTATTAGGCAGTTTTCTTGGGATCTTGGCGGTGTTGGTGGGTACTTTTTCCAACGCCATACGTAGCCAAATGTTCTGAATGTTTTATTTCAACAAATGCAGCACAATTTTCTAAACCCTCCAAACCCACAAATTTCTTTCTAGATAAAAAATTGGCGCATTTTGAAGCTCCTGGGCGAGATAAACAATAGAGAAAAACCATGACATGGGATGTCGGTTGTACCTAATGGCTGGCCACATCCGTCGACACACTTACAAAAGCTTTACAAGGGGTTAAAATTTGCACAACTTATGTTAAATCGGGTACTTCCTTCTTCACGGTTTGCAGGGCGCTCTACAAAAATCGCACGGACCTAGGTGTGAACGTATTGGCTGAAAATTAGACCTATTAATGAGCGGTTAAGACACATGCATAGGTGGAAGACCGTTGCATTCATAGGAAGTTGGGAGAAAAGCTGTCACATTAATCAATAATTAATGCTTATGCGCCTAGGGACTTTGTAGTTTTGGAAAAACCTAAATTTGATTAGGCGCCCTGCAAACCGTGAAGGAGGGAGTAATAAGGATAAAAAGTTGTTAAATGAGGTGAATAGTTTCAAGAATGGCTAACTAGCGGGCAAAAAATAAAATTTACTCTTTATCTTTCTCTGATAAATTCTGGCCTAACCAGTGCAATGTAAATGAGGGAGTAGCTGATGGGAGAAAAAAATAAGACTATAACTCTCAAAAAAACGACAGATCTCACTTGTGGAACATGGGATACGAATATTCAAAGAATATAGGTGGGATACGGAGGACAAAACCATTTATGTTGTAGTCTAACTTACTTGCGATTGCGTTGCATATTGTTTACATGCGAGTATGTGATGGAAGATTATTCTTTTAATGTGTCTTTCAGAAGAAGCCTAATCGGTCCTAGACTGGTATTTTGAAACAATCTATTATTACGATTATCCATAATACAATTGTCGAACGATGTCGATGTGTTCAAATGAAAATTATTAGAAAGTGGTAAATTTTCTGTTGGCTCACTATATAAAGCCTTGATCCAATCGGATATCCCGGTCGATGATGATAATAGTAAAATTTGAAAAATGAAAATACCCCTTAAGACGAAGATATTTGCTTGGTATCTACGGAAAGGGGTAATTCTAACAAAAGATAATCTTGCAAAGAGGAATTGGCATGGAAGTAAACAATGTGTTTTTTGTCATTAAGATGAGACAATTCGCCATTTATTATTTCATTGCAAATTTGCTCGCTCTATCTGGTCATTCATCCAAATAGGTTTTGGTTTATCTCCGCCACGTTCTGTAACCAATGTATTTGGTAATTGGTTGTATGGAATTGTTGATAAATACAGAACTTTGTTTAGGGTGGAAGCGCTTGCCATTATATGGTCGCTATGGCTTTGTAGAAATAACAAGATTTTTAATAACATTGTGTCTTCTCTTTTGCAGGTTGTCTATCGAGCCATGACTATCCTCCGATCTTGGAATACTCTCCAACATTTGGAGTTTCGCGACTTATTTTTGGAGGGATGTACGCGATTGGAGGGCACGACGAGGGATATTTTCTCCCGGCATGGATGGCCACGTGATCCGAGGATTGATCTACCTTAGATTCTAGATATTTATTTAGATATTTACATTGTGTAATGCTTGTCTACTTTTTAAATTAGTACTGTCGTTTATGTGGCTGTGTGCATCTTGGTTATGCAGAGGCCGGGTGTAAGCTTTGAACAGATTCAATAAAAGCACCCATTTTCAAAAAGAAAAATGTGTGGACAAATTTCATTAATCATAGTTAGTTAAAAGAAAAAACAATCTAAACTCTAACGTCATGTCAACGAGCACTACACAAGAAAGCATCCACCCCAAGGATCTCATCCTGGCCAACCCTAGGGTCGAGGCCTTCTTTGTGAAGGAGCTGGACGTGCTGTACCGGCAGCGGCACCCACACCGCACGTGCTGCGGCTTATGGGCGTGCGCCTGCGCCCGTCAAGAGCTGCTTTCGGTGTTGGACGATGCTCGGGAGTGGATGCACGGCGGCAAAGAGCGGCGGAGGGAACGGCCGCCGGGGTCAGTACTGCCGCCTCTGGCAGAGAGAGTGAGCAGGGCGCTGGAGATCGCGCTGGCGACGAGGTACCTCCACGAGCAGACGCTGCGGGTTGTGCACCGGGACCTGAAACCGAGCAACGTGCTGCTGGACGGCGACTCGCGCGTGCGCGTCTCGGACTTTGGGCATGCCAGGTTCTTGCCGGACGGCATAGAGGCACTCACCGGCGAAACCGGTAAGAGATCGGTCCATTGTCCATGTACACGAGGCAAAACATACATTTTCCACTTCTGAATCTTATCGGTTTTGACGCCTGATTTTTAGTTAAGCATCAGTCTCCTCTCTCACCATTAGATATACTTCGCGATTCGTACAGCGTGGGAATTACTCATGAGTTGCAACTAGGTTGTAACTGAAAATTTAATGAGTTACAACTAGAATTAGTACAAATTTTATAAGTTGCAAGTAGCTTGTAATTGAGAATTAGCATAAAATAGTAGGATGATATCAGCGACTGAGACATAACTAAAAATCAGGCGCCTAAGATTTAGACGCTCCCGAATCTTATATATGATTCGATTGTTTTCACTTTAGGGACCTATGTGTATATGGCTCCTGAAGTTATTCAATGTGAGCCGTACACCGAGAAGTGTGACGTGTACAGCTTTTGCGTCATACTGAATGAACTGCTAACCGGAGAGCATCCGTACATAGACACGAGCTACGGTCCTAGCAAAGTGAGGTTACCTTCTTCATGCCTCTAACCATGTTCTTTGTCGTTGATATATTAGTTGTTGTGTTTTGCAGATTGCCTTGGAAGTAGCAGATGGGAAACTGGGGCCAAAACTACAGGAAAATGAGACACATTGTAGCGACATGGTGGATCTCATCTGCAGAACTTGGGACATAGATCCCTCGAGGAGGCCTTCATTTGCCACAATCGCTTTGTCACTTCGAGAAATAAAGGAATATATCTAGTGTGATAGGGAGAACAAAACCAGCATTCTAATTTGAACTGTAGATGAACCAATGTTGTAGGTCGTGTGAGAGATAGATAGATGCGGTGTAGTTCACAATGCCGAACTTTGGATTTTCTCCTTTCATTTATTGCTTGCACAATTGTCTGCAAACATATATGGGTAGTTGATGCGGAGTTGTTACGTCATATTGGTGGGTGCTTTCGATGTTTCTCCAATTGGAAGATGCAGCTGAATATATCTTCAGATCATATTGAAAAAGTAAGGCTAGTGGTGGTGAACCTCTCTAACTATGTTTTTTTGGACCGAGTGCTGGTGTGTTGCACATTTACATGCGTGCACATTCGGTGGAACAGCAATGCCCCACGGGCTATATGAGGTACTTTTGGTGGGGACCTACATTAGTAACATCTATAGTATGATATTAGCTATTGTGTTTTGCAGATTGCCTTGGAAGTAGCGGATGGGAAACTTAGGCCGAAACTACCGGAAAATGACAAACATTGTAGCGGCATGGTGGATCTCATCCGCAGAACTTGGGACATGGAGCCCTCGAGGAGTCCTTCATTTGCCACAATCGCTTCGTCACTTTAAGAAATAAAGGAATACCTAGTGTGATAGGAAGAACAAAACCAGCACTCTAATTTGAATTGTAGATGAACCAATGTTGTAAGTTGTGTGTGAGAGAGAGATACAAATGCGATGTAGTTCGCAATACCGAGCTAGGTTTTTCTCCTTCCGTTTATTGCTTGCACAATTGTCTGCAAACGGATATGGGTAGTTGATGCGGAGTTGTTACATGATATTGGTGGGTGCTTTCGATGTTTCTCCAATTGGAATATGCAACTGAATATATCTTAGATCGCATTGAAAACGTAAGGCTTGAGACGGCGCAACCTGTCTAACTAGTTTTTTTTTGGATCGAGTGTTGGTGTCTTGCACATTTATATGCGTGCGCATTCGATGGATCTACTTCTGGTGGTGGGGACCTACATTGGTAAAATATGTAGTGTGGTGGTTTAGCATGTTGCTTACAATCTTGAAATCATCCTTATGCATAAATCCACAACCATTAACAAGGACAAACCTAGGTAAGATCGTAGAACTTTCCATACTTCCAAAATGACTCTATAAACATACAAAAGGTTGGTGGACTACTTTACGCTGCTAGTTATGATCTTATACACATCGACATCACTATGATCTTAATAGTAGTGGTAGCCATCTCCATATATAGCTATCTTCCTATAGCAAGTGAACATGACCATGTTCGTCATCTTACTAGATCAGAAGTGCGACCTGAGAGTGAAGGAAGCTAGAGGTAAAGGAGAGGGTTTCACGGCAAGCCACATGATAATCAAATAGGAAGAGGAGGAATTAGGAATCGATAGCATCGCCGGTGGCTGAAGTTTAGTGAATTTCATACCTCAAGGATGCATTGGTGTCTAAAAGTGGACACGTCCTGGGCATTCCTACTAGAGCATGTGTTTTTCTGTTTCTCAAGCTCTATTTGTTTCACCTTGCTGGTCATGGGTCTTAGATAGAGGACATACTACTAATGTTATTTGTTAGGAGCATTGGTGGGTTTCTGGTAGTGTTGTTTACTATTGCTTCCATGTACACTTTCATGCACTTGTTCTACATGCTGTAAAAAAAATTGTATGGTCGCTTGAAACTTGCAAACACATAATTTTTTTAATGATATCTACATTATTATTTTCGAAATGTGGGAATGCCCCGGCGGTATGCATCGAAACGATGCACACTTTCTCTTCTATTTGAGCGTTCAAAAATTCATAGTTTACAAATCATGGGTGACTCAAAGTAACGACATAAATGAGCCATCTACAAAAAAGAACAACACATAAATCTTCTATGCATCTTGAATTCTTGTAGCATGTAGCCAACCACCCTGGTTGTGCTTCACTACAGATTGTGTTGGAAGGAGCAGACCAAACAGTAAGACCAAATCTCTCGAAAAACAGCGCATGGTGTAGTGATCTGGTTGATCTGATCTGCCAAAGGTGGGAAACAAAAGCCTCAAGGAGGCCTTCATCTTCCACTACCGCCTTGACACTTTGAGAAATTAAAGACCAATTCGCGTGGTACACGGAGAACAAAACCAACATTTTGATTGCAATTGCAAAACAAATAAATACAGTGTAGTCTATGCCCTTGAACTTCATTTTTATCCCTTCCGCTTGATCACGTTTCATAGTTGTTCACAAATGAACTTTATTAGTTGATCGAGGAGCTCACATTTGTTTTGGCAATGTGGTTGGTGCTTGTGATGTTTGGCCAACTAGCATACTGTCTTAGTGGTGTTCACCCGGATTTAGTCCCTAGACTGAACGGTAGTGTGTGGCACCTTCATACAGTGCGTTTAGTGGTTGACATGTAGTTCAATAAGGACATCCATGCACTTATGTCTGAGCGATATAACTGCAGTGTGGGTGCGTGTGTGCAGTCTAAAAATTCAAGACTTAAATTACAAGTACTTCGCTTCGTTAGTTTGAGAAATAAAATAACAACTTATATGAGACGGAGAACAAAAACCTCCATTCTAATTCTAATTGTAGTCGAATCAACATTGGCAAGTCGCATGAGAGAGAAATGCAATGTAGTTCAAACTACTTGACAAAATCGTATCTGAATCTCACCGGATTTGCCCTGATCGCCGGACTAAATAGATGAGGCTTCGAGAGTTTTCTGGTTGTGTCTCACAGAGCCTGGTACTTCTCGTTCTTTCCTATATAATACACATAGAAAATTACATATTAGTCCTACATACATATAATACTTACAACTATATCCTTCTACACTCCCCCTCAAGATGAGGCAAAGATGTCACAAAGCCTCATCTTGTTACATAGTTTCATAAAGGATACTGCATCAATGCCCTTGGTTAGAATGTCAGCTAGTTGATCGGATGACCTAACATATACCACTTGCAAGACTCCCCGATCTAACTTCTCCTTAATAAAGTGTCTATCTATCCCAACATGTTTTGTTCTATCATGATGAACATGGTTATTCACTATATTGATGGCAGCTTGATTGTCACAGTATAATTTCAGTGGCACACCATTAAACAGTAGCAATTCAGAGAGCAATATTTTCACCCACATTAATTCACATATGCCCAATGCCATTGATCTAAACTCAGCCTCAGCGGTGGACCTAGCAACCACACTTTGCTTCTTGCTTCGCCAGCTAACAATATTCCTACCGACGAATACACAAAACCCTGAAGTAGACTTTCTATCATCAATACTACCAGCCCAGTCCGCATCAGTAAATCCTTCCACATTAAGATGTCCATAATTAGAGAAAAGAATTCCTTTTCCAGGACTACCTTTGAGATATCGAAGGATTCTATTTACTGCATTCATGTGGCTAGTCCGGGGATCATGCATATATCTACTTATTATACTAACCGCATATGTAATATCAGGTCGAGTATGTGACAAATATATCAGTCGGCCTACTAATCGCTGAAATCTCATTGTATCCACCGGTTCTCCTGAATCTGCTTGCATATTATGATTTTGCTCAATTGGTGTGGCAATCGGTTGACAATCCACCATTCTAGTTTCTTTCAATAAATCAAGAACATATTTTCTTTGAGAGGTAAATACCTTGAGCACTATATGCCACTTCAATTCCTAGAAAATAATGGAGATACCCTAGATCTTTGACTTCAAAGGACTTCGCCAAATCCTTCTTCAGCTGCACCATCTCGTGTTCATCATTGCCTGTTATTATAATATCATCAACATATACAATCAGAATAACAACATTGCCCTGATGATGCTTGTAGAATAAGGTATGATCAGCATTACTTTGTGAGAATCCCTTATTACAAATCTCATTTCTAAATTTTCCAAACCAGGCTCTAGGTGATTGTTTTAAACCATACAACGATTTCTTCAATTTACATACTCTTCCTTCGGTCTCTCTAGTGCTAAAACCTAGGGGAATTTCCATATAGACTTCCTCTAGTAGATCACCATGGAGAAAGGCATTTTTAACATCAAGTTGAAATAACTTCCACTTTAGGTTTGCCGCTACAGAAATTAAAGTTTTGATGGTGTTCATCTTTGCTACCGGAGCAAATGTTTCATCGTAATCCACTCCATATGTTTGGTTGTAACCTTTAGCCACTAACCGAGCCTTGTACCTTTCAACTTTCCCATCAGATGTATGCTTTATAGTAAAAACCCACTTACATTCTACTGCTTTTTTAACCATAGGAAGCGTAGATAACTCCCATGTGTCATTTTTATCAAGTGTTGACATTTCCCCTAACATGGCTGCCCTCCATTGAGGATACTTCTTGGCTTCCTGCCAGTCATGTGGTATAGGAACCTTGGAGTCTAAGGCTGCAATAAATGCTTTGTACATAGGACCAAAAGATGAATATGACACATGATTTGACATATCATAAGAACTAAATTTCGAGGGCAATTTTCTAGCAGTAGTGCGTAATGGTTTTCTCAATGCAATGGGCACATCCAAATCACCATTAGAAGATATGAGGTTACCGGTGTCCGAGGTAGATGGAACATGTTCAACGACTGGCACCACTGGAGCATCTTCCAGATTCTCTTGGTCCAGAACCAGTTCTGTATCACTCGGACCTTCTCCTTGAAGTTCAAGTTCCTCCCCCTGTCCCGAGTCTTGGTCGACGTCTACTAAGTTCTTTTCTTGAGTATCATTTGAAACACCCCGCGGTATTACACCAACAATTACATTCTCACTTGTATCTTGTCTCTTTGTTCCTTCTTCACTTATCTCGTGACTTAAACCTGAAGCATCATCAGTATATAAATCAGGAAATACATTAGTTAAATCAGGAGATTCTCGATAGAATGTCTCATTCTCCCTGAATGTAACGCCCATGCTGACAAACATTCTTTTCTCTGTTGGGCACCAGCATTTATAGCCTTTCTGAGTCCCAGAATAACCAACAAATATACATTTCAATGTTCTAGGATCCAGTTTTCCTACTGATGGTCGATGGTCTCTCACAAAACATACACATCCGAAAACCTTTGGTGGGACTACATATGTTGTTTTTCCTGTCAAACACTCTATGGGTGTTTTGTAATCAAGTACTCGAGTTGGCATTCTATTTATCAAATATGATGTTGTCATCACAGCTTCAGCCCATACATATTTTGGAACATTCATACTCATCATCAATCATCTAGTGACTTCCAAAAGATGTCTGTTTTTTCCTCTCAGCTAAGCCATTTTGCTTCGAAGTACCTGGACAAGTTGTTTGATAAAGAATCCCAAAACTTGAGAGATACTTATCAAAGTTCTTGTTCACATACTCGGTGCCATTATCAGTGTGCAATATTTTTACACATTCATCATACTGAGTCATGATTAATTTATGGAAGTCCCTAAAGCATTCAAAAACATCACTCTTGTGTTTCAGTACATAAACCTATGTGGTTCTGGTGCAACAATCAATAAACGTTACGAAGTAGCGATATCCATTAACTGAGTAAACTCCACTAGGGCTCCACACATCAGAGTGTATGGTATGAAGTGGTTCCACACTTCTATTGTTAGATAATACATAAGATCTCCTAGTAAGCTTCCCATACTCACATGAATCACACACCAACTTAGTCTTATCAACTTTATCATACAAACTAGGATAAAGTCTACCCAAATTAACAAAACATAGGTGCCCTAGGCGACGATGTTGCAGCAAAAACTCATTTGTAGGAGAGCATGATAGACTTGTTGCTGCTACAGAAGGTAGATGATCATCTAGATAGTACAATCCTTCACTCATACTCCCAGTCCCAAGCCGCCTTCCAGTCCCAAGCTCCTGAAATATACACCCAAATGGGAGGAATATAGCAGCACAGTTTAACTCATTGGTAATGCGAATAACAGACAACAAGTTAATTGGGAAAGAGGGAACATGTAGCACGGCTGGAAGAATTAATTTATTATTGCAATATATTGTTCCTGACCCAAAGATTTGTTGAGTGGATCCATCACCAAGTTTAACATCCTGTCTTTTAAACTCAGGTATATAATTAATGAAGTGTTTAGATGAGCCAGACATATGTTGAGATATAGCCATAATAAATCACCACACTTAGGCTTAGCAAGTTGAGACTTATTACCACAAAGACTAGTAGATGCTGGAGATGCTTCAACCACTGGCTTCTCATCTGTAATAGTTTCCTTGAACTTATTATGTCACTTCTCCAGGTCATCATGGGTCATTTGGACATTGATTGTTTGCCCTTCTTCTCTATTAATTGTTGATAAATTGGCTCTCCCAATCATTGGAGTGATGTGTCCATGATCAATACCATGTCCAAAGAAACCACGTCCTCGTCCTCTGCCATAGTCACCTCGTCCACGTCCTCTGGCGTAGCCACCTCGTCCTCGTCCACGGCCACCACTCCCAAACATGTCAGGGCATGAAGCCTTCAAGTGCCATGGCTTCCCACATTCAAAGCAAGTTTGATCGCCCACATTCATCATATGTCCATGTGACCGTGTGTTTTCACCAACATACAATGCAGAGCGTCCATGACTAACACTTACACCTCCATATTCCTCCAACTTCAGTCTAGTCTCTTCATTTATAATGGCTGATATCGCTTGCTCTGAGCTGGGTAGCTTGCCACTACCATACAAAGCCGCCCTCCTTGGCTCAAATTTTGGATTGAGACCATTTAGAAATTCTCTAACATGCCTTCTCTCGATCCACTTATGGTACTTATCAACACATTTACCACATTCCATACCAATAGGATCATAAAACTCCAAATCACTCCACAACCTCTTCAATTCAGACACATACTCTACCACCGTATTCTCCCTCTGACTCAGATCATGTAGCTCTTTCTGAATCTTATAGGCTAACATCTCATTGCCAATACCTGAATATGTGCCCTTCAACAATCTCCAAATCTCTGATGCTTCTTTGATCCTTTCAACCTGCTTAGCAATTTGGGGAGACATGGAACTGATTAACCAGGCTCTTACCAAAGCATTGCTTGTCTTCCATCTCTGACCTTCCTTGGAGTCCTCCTCTGTTGGCTTTTTAATTGTGCCCAAAACATAGCCCTCCAACTTCCTAGAGACTAGGATAGTCTCTGCATGTTCTGCCCAGCTTGAATAATTCTCAGCTCCTTCCAGTTTAACAAGCAGCATTTGCAGCGGATGAACATCTTCCTTGGCATCAATCTCAGCTCTAGAATTATTACCCTGCTTGGAAATAGGTCAAATAGCAACCTGTACCTCTCATCCATGGCTTGAAGTATGGCTGCCATCTCCTTTGTTGTCACCCCGGAAGCAGACCCAGACTCATCACCATCACCCATCTCAACTAATTATTATTTTTCTGTAAAGCCTACCAAGCTTGCTCAATCCCCACGCAAATCTTCTCTTTTCCCCTTTTCTAGACCACACGTACCTCAGGTCCAGCAAAGTTGATTGAGCCTCCTCTTGTTTCTCCTCCACACCAAACCACGCAGCTCCAAGCTCCTCCTTGCGAACAGAGTTCCGCCGTCCGCCACATCGCCCCTGCAGCTCTTAGATTGCTGCAGATCAATTCGGCTGATTATCTTCTCTACGTTGCCTCAACAGCACCTTGCACCACCGGCACACCCGCATACAGCTGACTCGTCCCCGCGCTCTGATACCATGACGAAATCGTATCTGAATCTCGCCGGATTTGCCTCGTTCGTCGGACTGAATAGATGAGGCTTCGAGAGTTTTCTGGCTGTGTCTCACACAGCCTGGTACTTCTCGTTCTTTCTTTCCTATACTAGTAAGCCTTCACGTGCAACGCACGAACCAATTCATGTATATAGTTAAACGTGTTATAAACACTAAAAACTCTACATATATTATTATTGAAAGGGAACAATATTAGAACTGAGAAGATATGTTGGAAAGTATTCGGGATACATCATACAAACAAAACAAATCCACATATCCTTGTTTGCACAAAAAAAAGATGCACACGTTCTCCTCCCTTTGTTTATGTTTTCTATCATTTTGAAATATAGTAAATCTGCACGTGCAACACACGTTCCAAAATAAATGGCGTAGCTTAAGTCTAGATATATATTTAGATATATATAAATCTAGACAAAGTCACGTCACTTATTTTTAGGACGAAGAGAGTATGGATATGTATTTAAATCCTACTCCTTTCTCTATGCAGTCGAATATGGGTCTCGTGACCAGACGATGAAAGCGTGTCCATGATCCAAATGCATCTCATATTGTAAAATTTAGGATGCACAAAAATGATTTAATATATTCAATATAATATAATTAATTGTCAAAGAAAGCTTTAAACAACTTGAAACTGATTCAAATTCATCAAATAATCATAACAAATTTTTTTTTGAATGCTTAGTACTCGTCCTCGACCCTCATCTAGTTTTTCTGGATGTACACGCGAACACCTGGCCGGAATCTTACACAAAGGTGCTCTACGAATATTTTACAAATCCATCCCAAACTCTCTCACACACGCAAAGTCAGACAAACCCCACACTCTACTCTGCCTACCCACCGCCCCGGCAACGTCCTTGTCCACCTCCATGTATCCTAGCTGCTCCGGTGATGGCGAGGTCCGGCGCCCCCGAGAGTTCCTGGTCCCCTCCACTGTCTCCCCGCTGCTACAGCGACGGCAGGATTGTGCGCCCACTCACCGGCCTCGTAATCACCCCGGCGAGGTCTGTCGCCGCCCTCACCTGTCTCCTCGCCGCTCCCTCGCGTCGTCTTGTGTCTCCTGGACTTTCTCCCCGCCCGCTCCCCACTCGCCTGTTCCCCAGTTCTCTCTCCCGATCTAGTCAAGTTTCCTCTGCCTCCCACCACCAGCGCAAGGATCCCCAGGCCCCTCCTCTTCTTCGCCCACCCTCGTCGATTCCAGCCGAAGAAGAGCCCGAGGAGGGCCTAGATCTCGGGATGCTCGCGGGCTACGCAGCGCTAGGCACTGACGAAGGCGGAGGCGCTGGCGCATAGCTCTTCTCCATCGGATTCGCGACCGCAACCTCCGTGCATTCCAGGGCTTCACCGGCACTGGCGCATAGCTCTTCTCCATCGGATTCGCGACCGCAACCTCCGTGCATTCCAGGGCTTCACCGGCACTGGCCTCCTCCCGCTGTACAAATAGATGAACCGGAGCAATCTCCTAGGTACACCGACGAGTATGCTCTGCGGATGGTCGACGCCCCTCCAAGGCTCCCAAGTTGATGATGTTCATCATTGTGCGGCTCACTGGTCCACGCTTTCTGCTACCTGGTGCAGGTATACATCTTTGATTGTCCCTTCACGCTTAAGTTGTGATTCACCTTGACTTGTAGTCTTTCCATTTACTCGATAAATTGCTATATAATCACAATTATTGCTTTTGTAGTGTTTATTCTCTTGCTTGGTTCATGTCAAATCAAGAAATGAGTTTTGTGATAACTGGACGGTGTGTACTTGAATCCTTATCAACATCAAGGTTGCAAGTGTAGAGCGAGATAGGCATGTGCAAGTGTGTCGTGTGTGTACGTGTGGTTGGGTTGTCGTGGACGCGCATCTTAGGAATTTTGTGAGCTTGTGGGGTGAATTGTTGATACAAATTTAGGATATGTTATAATCTTTCTGAATTTGGCTAGATTGTGGGGTGAATTGATTTTGAATAGCAAATTTTGCTAGATTTAGTCTTTGATGAGTTCAACATCCCGCTCCGCCTCTGCTAATAAAATAAGGACCATATATACTCTTTGTTGTTATATCCCCAATAGAGGATGCCCACTATATGCACTTTTATGTACATTGTTTTCGTATTCTCCTCCTGCTGCACATGACTTATTTCAGAAGGATGATAAACAATGGGAGCTTGACAAAACTCTAAAAAACCTTTATTATTCTGTCCAACAAACCCAGTTTTCTTATGTGGCTGTAGAGCTTCTGCTGGTAGGAGGCCAGCTTCATTTTTTAGATGATTAAAAATCCATTTTTTTGCACCTTCCCTCATAGCTAACATTTGTAAAAATATAATACAGCAAAATTTATCTGTCTTAAATACAAAAATAAAATGGATCGAGAGCTAGGAATTAAACAAAGGTCATAGCTCACAACTATTCAGTAACGACTACTTGTTCTGAAAGTATTAGTGATAGAGCTCCCACGGTGTTGAGTGCGAGCTCCTGGTTTGTATCCCCATCTTACCTTTCCAAAGTTTTTTCCAGTTTGAGATAATGGAAGTCTGTTCAAGTTGTGAGCTGCTATCTAACTAATTCAGATAAACTGAACCAACGTGTGACATAGGTCACCTAGAAAAGTAGAATGTGCTAGCAGTTCTGTTCTACTTCCTTTTGCATGATTTTGCTATTTTTTGTTTGTTTTTTAAATCCTTGGTAAACTCTGTAATATGATCAAAACAATCCAGAAAACATACCGTGTTGGTTAGGAAGGAGTGACAACTCAAATAATATACCTGTTTGTCGGGAAACACTAAAGAAGCTTAGTTGTATAGTTGTGTCTATGAAAAAAAGGAACAATAATAAAGTGAATCTCTAGCTATTAGAAACAATCGTCAAATACATTCATCTCTGAATAGCAAAACGAAGAAGGTGTATGGCAAACAAAGTTGAGACATCCCATGCTTTAATATTACAGAGTGGGAAAATTATAGCTACAGATCTGGTGAGTTGTAAACAAACAGTGACTCGTTTATATCCATCATAGACATTAGTCCTCTTTCATGCTTATATAGTTCGGTCTGATCAAAACCTAAACCTGCAAATGAATAAGAAACACTGTTACCATCAAAAGTACTCCCTCCGTTTCAAAATATAAGATGTTTTAGGTTTATGAAGAAAATGCATCAAGACTTTTTTTAGTGTTTAGATTCATTCCAAATCTGAGTGAACCTACATACTAAAGAAGTCTAGATACATTGCTTCACAAAGCTAAAACATCTTATATTTAAAAAAAGAGGGAGTAGTTATCTAGATACAACAACATAGATGCAAAACATAGTAGTTATTGTTTGTAGTTGGGTGACAACTGATAGTCCTGTAGCTAGTGTGTGTGGCATAGTATCATCGTCGTAGAGGAGGGCAGTAGTAGCTTTTTTCTGCTCACATGTCTGGTATTGTCGTTTAAATATTTCATCCCTATTTTGTGCATATTGCTCCCTGTCTCTTTGACTCCTTATATATTTAGGGTATGCATATAGATGACATGCCGGCGCCCTATTGTGAAACTCCATGTCAGTTAACTAAAAATATTGGATATGAGGAATATAATATCCACATATATAATGCTTTGGCTGATAGCTCGAGTAAACAAGCTGTTATAAATTGAGAATAATGTATTACTATATTTTGATATGGTTAATACACATTTTTTATCTACTGATAATTGCTGGTATCTTGGTGCAGATTGGTACCGTGAAACTGATGCAGAGGTACATGGTGAATATCAGAGCTGGGTTCGCAGTGATTGTAAACTAAAAGGAGTGCATTAATGTCAAAGGGATCCTCCACTAATAATGGTAATCTTATGAACTATGTTGTACACTAAAAATATTGGATATCTGGAATACAATCTCCACATATATATTGATTTGGTTGATAGATAGAGCAAACAAACTGTTATAAATTGATAATGATGTACTATATTTTGATATGGTTAATAGACATCTTTTGCTCGGCTGACATTGTTGATATCTTGGTGCAGAATGGTAATGTAAAACTGAGACAGAGCTACACAGTGAATATCAGAGCTGGGTTCACGGTGATTGTTGTAAAGTAAAAGCTGTCATCGTATCTGCATGCATTGTAGTTTTTTCATAGAAAAGGCATAAAATCCCTTCACCTGAATGATAACCGTGAATGGCGTGCCCAATAAATATCATGTAACATGTAGCTTTTGTAGCCGTTAACCTATGGAAAGGTCTGTGTCGTTCATGGGATTGCCCTAATTGACTAATGATAAGGAGGAATGTGCTTGCCTAAATGATTAATCGGTCTTCCAATCTAATCAATTCCTTACACTATAAAGGTAATTGCATTGTGGATATTCAGCAGTAGTTAGGATGTTATCTTTTGTTGCAATATATTATCATACCAGTCCGCTGAGGATTATCTGATACATCAAACTTGCAATTTCTGCATAGAAATCTTGCTGAATGCAAAGCAGTAGAGTGTCTTGGATCCAATCCAATTTTAGTGGAAAATCTGGCATAGTTAATTGGTCACCGTATTTTACAGGATGGCGATGGCGATGGCGATGTGGGGATGTCGACGGTGTGCAGGATGGCGAGGTCGCCGTGTAGGGAGGCGATGATGTGGTGCAGGACTGCAGGGCGGCAACAGGGCAGTAGAGTATCTTGAATCCAATCCAATGGAAAATTCACTCTAGGAGGATGGCGATGGCAATGGCGGTGGCTGTGCGGGGATGTCGACGGTGTGCAGGACGACGAGGTCGCCGTGCAGCGAGGTTGCGGCACAGGACGGCGTGGTGGCAGCGTCTGAGCGGTGGTGACGCAAGGCAGGCAGACTCCAGGGTTGAGGGCGAGGGGATTTGATTGCCTGCAGTTTCCTTTTTTTTCCGATCAATTAGACTTGCGTGATTGCAGGGTCTACGGACGCTGGACTGGGAGTTTGTATTATCCTCTGCCGTTGAAGTCCGGTCAGTCCATGGAAATTGCTAAGTGCACACCAGACCCGGTTAGAGTAATGCTGGCTGTTAGTTTGAGATTAATGGGCCTAATCATGTGGTGCTGATTGGTCTGTGTACGATGGCGCGGGGTGTACGTAAGAAAAATAATGTTCGCTTGTTTATTAGTAGTGGAGATGGAGATTTATCACCACTCCCCCAAATTCAGGTGTCGTTCACAAAACGTGAAAATAGACTGCTGTCAGAGATAATTTATCTGACACTCAAAAACTGACACCAAATCACAGGTGGTGAACATGAAAGTTGGGATGTGCAACTTGCCAACTCGCTGATGAACATTGTACATATATGTATAAACTTCACATGGATATACTCAGTTGAAAAACAGATGAACGACTCACACCCCTCCTCTCGCCTTTATAGTTGTTACAATCACTCACCGGTGTTAAACCAGACGAAACAAAGTAGTGGTAGAAGGAACTGAAAACAAGGCTTGAATCGATCATGCCTGCTCATTCTGAATGGTAACTCTCCGGTGCCTGTCTTGGATAACCAAAGCATCAGTGAGTGCCACTGATCAAAAAATAAGGTGTGGCATCTTCCTTATTAAATGATAGATCAACCTAGCAGAAAATGCTTATCAAATACTGAAAGGCAAAGAGTTGAAATGCATATCTGTTCTTTGTAGACATGCACTATTTTCAATCAAAGCTGGTTATATGCAAGCACCATGCAAGAAGCAACCAAATCTATGATATTATGGCTTACATAGAAAGAGAACTTACTTGTTAATTGGTTTGTAAGTCATTTTTTGATCCTTCTTTGATGGAAGTTGCACTTGAATTATAAAATCAAGCATCTTTGTCTGCAAGCCATCCACCATCAGGAGAAAACAAAAGGCTTAAGTTTCAAAAGAACAAAAACAGTGTATAGTGGTTGAGCAATAAGAAACATGAGATCACAAATAAGAACCCACAAAAATAGAAATATCACTCTAAAATAGTGGAACACACAAAGGCACATTAACTGAAAAATTGAATTGGACTTTTTTTGCGAGTCGAATTGGATTGTATTCCTTTCAAAGAGGTATGCAACAACATATGACAGGAGGGTGATAATCAAGTTTTGTACACGGCGCAATCAAGCCTTATATTCTAAAAATTTAAAATCCTGCAATTGGGACAAGGATAGTGTAAGCATATAAAATATCATGTCATGATAAAGTTACCACTTAAGCATCATCTAAACCATTGTGAGGGTCTAGATGCTAAGAAATCTACAACCATGGGGCCTTCTTGGGATGTAAATTTAAAAACTAATTCATTGTGGAAGCATAAACAAACCAGTATGTTGGTCATGTTCAGTTCGAAATCCTACATTGCAAGAAAGGCATAAAATGTGCAAAATAAAAAGTAATAACAGATTTGAAGAAGAGGCGATGATCATCAATATCGTTCTTAACAGCTGCATGTGGAGGGCAGTGTGAGAGATCAAGGAGCAGGCGACGCCCACCGCGACTACAGACAAGCCCCACACAAGGCCCTTTTATCTTCCTCATATTCTTCGACTCATTTACTAAAAGAAAATCACTGCTACTCACTTGTCCCTCTATAGGTCCCCAAGCTAACGTACACATGGATGCCTACCAAAGTCAATGTGTTAAATGCTGACTTTGGTAGAGACATACATTCAGGAGGTCTGGTGCTCCGGTGCAGGGAAGGACGATGTCGTTGTGGGTCATTCTCTTCTCTGTTCCCCTCCCAAAGGGACGCACATGGAGGATACAATGGCATCGAACCATGCAAAAAATTAAGCTTAATTAAACTGCAAGTCATAAAAGACATATTTTCAGACTTTGTTTATTTTCTTGAGACTTCCTTATGCTCTTACTAAAAAATCAGTATAAAATTTTCATTACACTATAGCCGAGTCTAATATATATATAAGCATTGTAGGCTTTGTGGAATGTAATGTGGCCAAATCTACATGGATACATCAAACAAGTCTTGTAAGTATATGGCATTACAAAGTTTCAGTGCTAATATCATTAACATACATAAATTACGAAAGAGTAAGACCTCAAAAACAACTTATAAGTATCTATCATATTAACACTAAATTGTTTACTGATTATAAAATCCAAAAATGTACCAAAATAAACTGTATAGACATGAAAACGACAATTGGGATGGAACTACGGTAATAACATGATCATATTAGCTTACACAGCCCAAGCTCTAGAACCACAGGTCCCTAATTGGATATGATACAAAAAATGCGTATATGTCATAGTACTATCCCATATGCCCAATCATAAACCAGATCTTTATGTCAGGTTTGCAAGGAACTGACTGCATATACATTGCATCGTTTATATATAAGATAATTTTGGTACCTCAGAGGATTTGGTCTCCTCTAGCAGCAAGTTAAAGCTAAATTTGACAGGTATGCCATTCAATCATCTTGTAAACATAAGGGATCAGCATGAAAGATTAAAATGGAGAGGACAAGAAATGGACCCGGTCTCCTAGGATGTTCCATTGAACCATAACTGGCCTCCGGAGGGTGGTTGTTAACTTCCGAACTATCCGACTTCAGAAATGATCCGGCTCCATTTGTAAAAAAGTGACCACAATTAGAGAAATTAGTAGGAACAAATATCACACTTTTGTTACCTCAGCTCTGATTCGGTCTATAAACTCGTAGCGGCAGAGCACTGACTTGTGATCTCTGAGAACTAAATCGTCAAAATCAAAGATCAGGCACACATTCAGCAAATCACAGCACCCCTCAATAACCTCCTTCTTATTGTCGTTCGCCTCTGGTTCTTCTCCACCTGCAGCCTCCTCCTGCCCTCCCACCACCCCGCATAATCCATCCCATCTCAACACTGGGCGGTGCCCCTCCCCACACCAAACTCCACATCTCTCTCAGTCCTCTCTCCTTACCAAATCTAAGATCAGCAGAAGCCCCGCCACGGCTCAAGGACCTTCTCGCCCACGCCGCCTCCTCTCGCTAACCTGTGAGGCACATCCTGAGTGGTGGCCCCACCTATCGTGGAGTCAGTCCCACTGCCCCTCCCTCTATACTCTCTCCAGATGCGATGGAGCAAGGTGGCTCTCCCCCTCTGTTGCCTCCAACAGAGGCGGCGATGCGTGTCCCGCCCTTCCCCCTGATATTTCCGATGGGGCGGCGGGATAGGAGGTCGTCGATATGAGAGCAGAGGAGAGATTCCTACATGTGTGGGAGGTGATCTCTCGATGCTGGTGTGTCGGCGGAGGGGAGTCCACACCACCGGGAATGGCGGCGGCAGCGCGTGGGAGGCGACGATGTGGGGAACAGAGGCATCTCATGTGGAGCCGGTGGTGCAGGGCAGGCGTTAGGAAGCAGCGCAGGTAGGGTGCGCCATGGAGTAAGTGGTGCCCACTGTGGAGACCACACGGTAGCAGGCGAACTGGGGCAACGGGAGAGCGGCCAGAGCATGGGGCGGCGGCGTGGGAGGAGGAAGATATTAAGGAACCGATGCGTGCGGGGTGGGGGCGGGATAAGTTTTCGTCTGACGTTATAAAATGCTAAGTGCACACAGAATTTGATTAGGCTTAGCGCAACTGTTAGATTTCCGCTAATGGGTTCGATCGTACGGTTTTAGTCAGTCTGTGTATGGTTTCTGTGGTGCACCTAGTAAAGTTCTAGTTTGCACCTTTATAAGTACTAGTAGAGAAGAATAATACACATAGAAAGTTACATATTCATCCTATATACATATAATACTTACAACTATATCCTTCTACACTACTGAACTTCATTTTTCCCATTGTGTTGATTACTTGCATTTTTTTTTGGAAATGTGTTGATTACTTGCATAATCAGATACATACGAATATTGATAGGTTCTCTTGGATGCAGAGCCCCGGGTGATCTTTTCCTTTTCTAAAAAAAGTAAGAATATATGTAGGTTGACCACGGAATCTACTTCTGTTAGGTGATACTGGTGGTCGGGTGCTTGCAATGTTTCTCCAATTGGCTAATGCAATGGAATGTTTACTCAGATGATCATATCAGATTGAAACTAAGGTTTCCGGTGGTACTACATGTCCAACATAGTTCATTTTTTTTGGATTGATCTGTGGTGTGTTTCACATTCACACATGTGCACGCCGAATGGTAGAACATATGTCTCATGGTCCATCAGGTATATATATAAGATGAATCAAATAGTAGATTTATCTGAGCGAGCTTTGTTCCAAATCTAGCATGTATTTGAGCAAATGTGTGGGCACGCGTGTGCGTAAGTGTGATTTTTGTGAGTGTGCTACGTGGGTGACTGCGCCTTCTTATAAATCCAAAAAAGAATGGTTTTTCTAGATTCAGACCGGTCTGGATTTGTCCAAACCCGGCGGGCTGACAGGGGCCGTTGATTTCGCATCCAACGGTCTCGAACAAGGTCGTGTGCCCCGCGCGGTTGGTTGTTGTGTATCAATGCGACACACCTGATCCCGTATCCCTATTCACCTGGGGCCCCACTCGTCATCCTCTCCACCCCTCCCACTTCTCTCGACCGTTTCGGGACTCGCAGTGCTCTCTCTCCTCTTCTTCTCCTCCGGCGATTTGAAGGCGGATACTGCAGTTACCGTCGGTTGCTCGTTGATTCTGCTCGCCATTGTCATCGCCGACGCGTCTACTCCCTCCAGGTGTGCTCGCAAGTTCTCTCCTCCTCCTCCAGTTTCTCTCCTCCGCTGCTCCCACCCTTTTTCTCTGTCATTCTCTATTTCCCGGCGGTTCCATTTTGTCGGGTTTGTGGTTAGGGTTGATTCCTGCAGGTCCTGCAGATTAAGGTCGTGTGTAAGTTGTAAGTTCTATTGCATGCGTTTTTGCCCTATAATTTTGTCTGGATCCTGCATGCACAGGGTTTGAAATGCTGCCTCTGATCCTCTTTGAGTAATGTTGCATTGTCAGATCTGCTGTGTTTGCTGTAGTTTTGATGTTTAGATGATGTGATCATGTGTGTTGTTCCCCCATTGTCTAATGGGGATTTTGAACATTTTGGCTGATAACAACAGATCTATGCATGAGTAACAACTGTTGTATGTATGGGTAACAGTGGGATATGATCCCTTAATAACCTCAAAAATATGCATGGGTAACATTGGATAGGATCTGTTGATAACAGAAGTCCTAAAGTGTTATGTGCTAAATTTTTGAATCATGTGTATTTTGAGCAAAATGCATGATAATGTGTGTGTTTTGACATGGATAACTAGTGTTATGTTGGTATGATAATATCATGGTCTAATGGAGATTTTGAACATTTTGGCTGATAACAACAGATCTATGCATGGGTAACAACTGTTGTATGTATGGGTAACAGTGGGATATGATCCCTTGATAACCTCAAAAATATGCATGGGTAACATTGGACAGGATCTGTTGATAACAGAAGTACTAAAGTGTTATTAGCTAAATTTTTGAATCATGTGTATTTTGAGCAAAATGCATGATAATGTGTGTGTATTGACATGGATAACTAGTTTTATGTTGGTATGATAACATCATGGTCTAATGGGGATTCTAAACATTATTGCTTGATAACAATAGATATAGCCATGGGTAACAACTGATGTATCTATGGGTAACAGTGGTATATGATCCCTTTATAACATAAAAAATGTGCATGGTTAACATTGGACAGGATATGTTGATAACAACAGTTGTAAACTGTTATGTGGTAAAAAAATTATTCATGTCTATTTTGAGCAAAATGCATGATAATGTGTGTGTATTGAAATGGATAACTAATGTTATGTTGGTATGATAACATTAGCTTATTATCATTGGTAATTTGTGTTCTGTTTGCATGATAACATTAGGTTATGATGATTGATAACTTATGTACTGATGGTATTGTTTTTTCTATGAATTCTTGTGTATCATTATGGTTTAGTTTTGTATTTACTTTTTCATTTTAAATTGTTTGTAGTTGCCACGATGCCGAGGAAACGGAAGGCTGCTGATAATGTTGTTGAGGGTAAAAAACAACCTGCCCGTAAACATAACAGGGCATCTCCTTCTGTCGTGACTGGTTTACTGGATTTTCTATCGAATGATCAGAAGGCAGCAATTGAATCAATGGAGTTTGATAGTGTGCTAGATATCAAGTGTTCA
The DNA here is from genome assembly GCA_916181665.1 of Avena sativa. Classification (NCBI taxonomy): domain Eukaryota; kingdom Viridiplantae; phylum Streptophyta; class Magnoliopsida; order Poales; family Poaceae; genus Avena; species Avena sativa. The sequence goes on along the minus strand of OV702297.1, from coordinate 383,146,343 downwards.
TCACTGCACGACACAGTTATGACTTGGTTTGCTAGTTTTTATATGACAAGCATACACGTGAATTTGTTGTGCCGAGTCGAGGAAGGATACCCCTCAACAAGGATAGTGTATTCAGATGTTTGGGTTTGCCGCTTGGTGAAGAGCCGGTTTCTTATTATGCTGATGCAGAAATTCAGGGTGCTCTTGCCCTGCTCTTTTTCCTGATGATTCTGGCACACCTTTGAGAACTCGAGTTTTTGAAATCTTGAAGGATATGACTTCATATGGAGATGAGTTCAAACAAGTATATGTGATGTACATTGTGTCTACACTTTTATCACCCACCACCCGGAACCGTGTTTGTCACAAGTGCTACCCTATCATGGTAAGTTTTGGGTGTAATGTCTGTTCATTTTCAATATATGAGTTTGGCTGGTAACTTATATGTTTTTGTGTTGATAATTTTCTGTTTGTTGTGATGATAACCTGTGTGCTATAGGGGTGGTTGCATTTTTTTATGTTTCTGTGGTGGTGTGTAATATATGTGCAAGTTTTGATGTTATGTTGATAGTTTCTTTTGGATTCTATAATTTCAGCACAACATTGGAAATGTGTCCAAGTTCCAGTGGTGCAAGTTTGTTGCTGACCAGCTGCATGAGGAGCTTTCTAGTGGTAGTCATACGCGGGCTTGCCTTTTTCTGTTGCAGGTACATGTTGTTGTTTTTATATTGTGTGAATACTACTTTCTATATTGAAATTTGTTTTATGTTTTAGTTAGTGTACTTATTGTATTCCTTGTCTGTTTTTTAATTTGTTTTCTTGCAGCTGCTTTATGTTGACTCACTAGATGTTAGTGGTTTGGATATTGATTTGCCGGAAGGGCGTTATGCTGTGAACATATGGTCAAGAGAGTTAATTGATGAAGTGTTGATTGCTGATCTGCAGAATGATGGGAATGCATATGGAAAGCTGGAGGTGTGTAATATATTTTGTAGCATTTGTGTTTTTATGTTGTTGATAACTTTTTATGTTTAACTGTTGGTAACATGTTGTATGTCTGTTTGATTACATTGAGTATAAATAGTGGGTAACTTATGTGTTTATTGGGTGGTAACATGTAGGTTATCATGTGATTAAGTTGGGTAATATGTAGAAAACTAGTTGATCACATTTGCTAATTCTATATCTGTTTCTTTGTGCAGCTGAAGCCTCACTATGGCATGAGCTTTGGTATTTTTGGTGGCGTGCAAGGGTTTAACAAATGGTTTGACATTTGTGCAAACCGTAGTTGTTCAAATGAGGTGATATTTTTAGCATGTTGAAATTGTACTTATCTTTTTATTGTCATGTTACTTTTGTTTGCTTCTTGTTTTGGTAATGTTCTTGTTGTTTCCTTTCTTTTTATTTGTGCAGCAAAATTCGTAGATAGAAAATCTTGTTGGCAGTTTTGCATCCGGTATTTTTGGGTTAATGAGTAACCTTGTGCAAGGCTTGACGGCGGTGCAAGGCAATGCTAGTGCTGAAATGGTGAAACAGTTTACTGCCCACTTTGGTGGTCAACTTGCAACGCAACCCATTGGAGGAATATTCATGGGTGGAGCTAGCTCAAGTGGTGCTCGTGGTGGTAGCTCAGGTGGTGCCCGTGGTGCTACCTCAAGTGGTGTCCGTGGAGCTAGGCTTACTCGTTATATCACTCGTGGAAGGAATGTTCCACGCACTAATGAAGTCTTGTCTCCTATTCTTCCTAGTGATAATACAATTCTGAGGGATTCAGACAGCAGCAGTTTTGACAGCAGTGGAGATGATGATGCTGAACGGTTTGTCCGTGCTGACAGGAAGGGTAAGGGTGTTGTTGGTGGTCATGCTGGTGGTTCTTCCAATGTCCAGCTATCTTTGACTTTCCCGGATTCTAATGAAGAGCAGAATAATAGTCCAGGAGCAAGATCACCTGATGATCGTCATATGTCACCACCGGAAGCTAGGTGACCTGTTGTAGATCCTGTGTCACCTGTAAACCGGGTGACTGATACTCCTGTTGTGGAAAAAACTCCTATTCATTTGTATGAAAGGTCTAGGAAGAAGAAGCCACGTTCGGTTGAGGATGTTGATAATGTGATCAATTCGCGTACTGTTAAAGATATTGATAATGAGATCAAGTCTCTTGTCTGCAAAGATTTGGGCCTTACTCCTGCCATGATGCGGGCTGCTGTTTCTGATAGGTATGAGTGGGCATAATTATTTATCTCAGTCATTGGATAACTTTACTACCTTAGTTTTGATAATTGTACCATTTTCATCTGATAACTTGTTTTAGTTAATGTGGGTAACCTTTCTGTTTTATGTTGATAATTGTATATTGAAACTATATCATTTGTTATCCGATAATTTTTTTATGTTTATTATGATAACTGTATCATTTTTCATCTGATAACTTCTTTATGTTTATACTGATAACTGTAGCATTTCTCTCATGATAACTTCTTTATGTTATTGTTGATAACTGTAGCATTTTTCACATGATAACTTCTTTATGTTAGTGTTTATAACTGTAGCATTTCTCACTGGATAGCTGTAGTATATTTCATCTGATAACTTGTTTCTATTCATGTTGGTAACTTTTCTGTTTTTTGTTTATTATGTTCTGATTTTTTGTTTTTTGTTGGCAATTATTTATTACAGCAAGAAATTACTGAAGAAGGCATCGGTGCCTGCTACAAGGTCTTCACCACGGTTGGCAAAACAACGTTCTGCAGATGAAGGCACATCTGTTATAGATGTTGATGCATCCTCTCCTATTCCTTCGCCTAGTCGTGTTGAAGGACATTCTAATATTGTTGCAACTCCTGATGTTGTGGATGCGCCTGTTTTGAATGTTGAAGAGGTTATATCTGGTGGAGAAACATGTGGCAATGGTGGTGCTTCTGAAGATGTTGCTGTGACGAGTGCACCTGCTAGAGTTATAGTAGGATTATCTGTTGGTGTGGCAATGGATGTATCTGAACCAATCTCGGGAGCTACAGTGATTATGCATACCATTGATCATCTTGTTAGCAGCAACATTGTAAATATCATGGGAAATGATACGGAGAACATCACGGAAGTTGCTGATGTCACTAGAGATGCCCCTCATGTTGATGCCAATGTTGATGATGCCCCTCAAATTGATGCCAATGTTGATGCAGGTGCAGGTGGTTTTGTTTGTCCTGATGGTGTTGTTCTTGTTCCTGCGTCATCGCTGTTCGCCAACCTTGCAGCAGGTGCTACTTCTGTTGATGTTGCTGCAAGTCATGTTGTTTGCTCGCTTGGAGATCCATCAACCCAGGGTGAGAGTGAAAAGGAGCCTTCTGTCTTGGATGATAGTACCCAAGAAGATGTACAACCTGTTTTATCTGCTCCTTTGGTTCCTGCGTCTAGTCTTTTTGACCCCCCTATTAGGAGGCAGTCCAGTGTGCTCGAGACATTTGTTGGTCCTTCGAGTGGTGATGGAAGTTCTGAAGCTGAAGTCACTGTTATCAAGAAAGCAAAATTGGTTGCTCGTGATGGAAAGTTGTGTCTTGTTGCTGGGTGTAACACCCTCGGAATCGGCCCTATGAAAGTCTCAGCGATTCCCGCCAAACCCGCATAGAAACGATTCAAAGGTGCCCACCAGGCACTTTCATGCGGGTGGAAAACAAAGTAATATCATTACACAATAGTCCTCGATGGAACCCACAGAACAGATATATATATAACACGACTCCATGAGTCAAGAATACAAATATACAGTACAAAGATCCAGATCACCCTGAAAACGATATAATGTCCGACTACGGACAAGATGCAAATGGGGCTAAGAGCCCTGAAGAATAACCAATGGCGTCCATAACCCTGCCCAGGCGAAGCTGGAAGGGTAACCCTGCTAACGACATCGATCTCAAAACCTGTCAAAAATAAATGGGTGCCGACAAAGGGCAAAGGAAAAAGAGGAGCGGTCAGTACTGAGGTCAGTACACGGCGAGACTAGAATTCGGTGGTCCTCGCCTACGTAGGTATGGTGGACTGAAGCGGCAGCGCAGCATGCACTAAACAACCTATAGAGACTCAATACAGCTGGCGGCTATCAGATAGGGATAAGAAATACCTATTCGGATCCAACCTGAAACTATCACCAAGCATACCCATCCTAGTATTTCCCCCCCGAGACCAAACGAGGAAGTTAATCGAGGAACTCACATAGTTGGCAGTTTTATTCATTTCGTTATAGTTGCAGCAATTACTAGTCAGATATAGATAGCATGAGTCATCCTGATATAATAAGCAGTGGGCAGTTTTAGTTAACCATTCCGTTGTAGTTGTAGTACTTACTAGTCAGATACATATAGCACGAGGCATCCCAAAACTCAGCAGTTGTTGGTACTTTTATTTAGCCATTCCGTTATAGTTGCAATACTTACTAGTCAGATATAATGGTAACAGGTGACAACCCAAACCAGCAATTGTTGGCACTTTTATTTAGTCATTCCATTATAGTGAAGCTGATTACTAGTCATTATAAAGTCAAATTTATAGCACTACTTTAGTTATAATTGTCTATGATCGAGATACTGTGCTCCAAGTCGTCCATAACCGCGGACACGGCTTTCAGAAAGTTTTACCCTGCACGGGGGCACAAATAGCAACACACGCACGATCAACCTCGGAAAAAACCAAATAAAAACCCAACGAGGCATCACGACAGAGCAATTGCAAGATTCATATAAATTTCAGGGGGCCACCCCACCAAGCTACCCGCGACGAAGTTGGTCGGCTCCGAAACGGACCCAGAGGTTTGTGTCAATGGCTGTAAACGACTGGAAACCCGAAAGTGTGACTGGGCTTGTCGATACCGTGGAAACATTCCACTTACCTAAACAGTACAGGCGCTCCACGCGCAATCGTAAATAAAGCAGTAAAGCGTGGCATAAGTACAGGATAGTAATAAAGCCCCAAACTACTTTGTGGCCCCAAGAAATAAATATGACTCAAGCTCTGGCTAGGGAGATTCATGGTCCCACATGCGGATAGTGCGAATATTCAAAGAACAGGTATCAAGTACTCGGGGTCCTACGGGACACAAGTGGATGGTTAAAGACCAAATAACATCTATTGCCCACCTGTGCCTCTGCATTATTTACCTACTTCAATTTTAGTTATTAAATGATAATTAAAGCCATGATCATCTCCAACATAAAAGCATAAGTCATTTCTCCAACAATTGTGGTACTTGACAACACGCAACAGCACTTGAGCAAGCGACTGTGACACGCAAGTCCAACTATCTACCAAACAACAGGTAATAGGATGTGTCCAAGACAATATAAGGCTGCAAGGGATATCACGGGTACGAAAACTAGAGCATCGCACCACAGATAGCAATAGATCAACAGGAGGAAATAAAGACTAGAAAGGTAAAATAGGTAGAAAGGGGAAGAATGCTCGCCTGAACACATTGCCGAAGATTCATCTGAAGATCGGGTCAACACTCGCATCAACTCATCGGCCTAGCCCGTGAAGAAGCAAAACACTAGAAGAAACACCGGATGCACTATTTAATACTACGGCAAAGATCGGGCATGATGCATATATGATGTATGACATGGCAATGGTGCAATGCAATTAGGCCATATTAAGGGGAACCGGGTCCCGACAATTAATTATATGGTTCAAGTTATTTAGCTACCCGCAATTTAAATGTTGTCTTAACAAAGCAAAATATAGCACCGGTTCACTACACAAATTTAAATGAAGCCAATATTAGACTGGATTCGCCCGTATATGGTCTCCATATTTAATTATGAAGTGAATCGGCATAATGCCCCCAAACCACAATATATGTATGCAAACATGTTCAATTAATATGCAACAAGATCAATATCATAAAATAGGGCTTGGGAAAGGGGTCACACATCGGGGCGATGGTCTTGGATCCGAGGGGTTTGGTTTGGTCTTTGGGGTTCGACGAGGGATTGGTCTTCGGATCGGGCTCCGGGATCGGTCTTCGGTCCGCGAAGGAGATCTTGAGGTTTCCGTGACGGAGGTCTTGGCGTGTCGATGGATCGGTCTTCGGAGTATAGATGAAGTGGTGAAAGACGGAAGTAGATCTTGCCGGCGTGATGGTGGCTAGCGTCGGACGATAGGATTCGACATGGCGTAGCGATATAGTGTACTTGAAAAGGCAGTCTAAATACACTTGGAAGGCAACGAAATGAATCGAGAAGGTGGAACTAGAAGCCGAAATAAAAAAGGCTAGAAGACATTTTGTCGAACAACCTGCAGGTGTCAAACACGATTGAATTTCCAATACACCGAGGTAGACTATGAACCAGAGACATGATGAATCTTTGTGTTGCTACTGCTGCACAAGCACAGAAAGGTGGAGTTGAGCGGTGTGATGGACCTGCACCACGATCGAATAGAGGAATAGAAGAGCCAAATACCAGTGCGCCGTACAACAGAGGGTCGTCAGGCAGCATGACCTGGGACGTGGTCGTGCAGCAGGTGGCGTGCAACTTGGCTGGCTTTCGCGCACGCGGGGGACAAGGTTGCAGAGTGCGTTGACACGGGCAGAAGGACCAAGACACGGTCAGACGCGTACGCGCACAGGCGCAGGCGGTGAAGTCTGGGCGGTGCTGGTTGGTGGCGTGTGGAGCTGCTGCGCGACACAGCTAGCGAGGTGGTCAGGGAGCAGGGGAGCTGCGGCGGAGGAATTTCGTGGAGTTTCTCGTGTGGTGCTGCAAGGAAAGAAGCAAAGCTTGGATCGGCTTCCACAAACAAAAAGAAATGACACGAAGGCCAAGGAGAGACATGCCTCCGTTGCTTACCAAAATAGATATGGTCGGGCTGATTTAGGTTGAAGGAACCAACAACAATTTGTGAAGAAGATGTAGAGAAGAATAAAAGCAAAACACGGCGGCGCGTTGGTGTGGGTGTCGATCCAGCGGGTGGCGGCGGCATGTGGTTTAGGTAGGATTAGGGTTAGGGTTTTGAGCCAAAATTTTAGACGGGCTTTTGCCTCTTTTTTTATTTTAGTAAAACAAGAAAATCTTTTGTGGTCTTATAATTGACTAGAAAATATTGTTTGCTTAAATTTAAAATAAGACAAAGGTAGGGTGGCTTGGTACATATCAAACCGTATGAATATTTTAGCAAATGAAAATAGTGTTTAATAGGAAATAATTTTTAAGAACAAAAATATGCATGATGATGTTATGGTGATGCATAAAATAAAATCAACAGCGATTTTCTAGTAGTGATTTTTACCCAGGGTGCTACACTGGGATACCATTACATGTTTATAGGGATGTTGTGTCGTATTCTGTGCCTGATGCGGATCCTCCTGTTTCTCCTACTGCTGGTGCTTGTGCAGAGCCTGCTCCTACTGTTGGTGTCTCTATGCAGCCTGCTACTACTGCTAGTGCACCTGTGCAGCCTGCTCCTACTCAGCCTGATCTTCGTATTGTTGCACAAGGTGATTCTAGTGATGTCCCTGTTTCTCATCACATTTCTGCTGATCCCGGTGATTATTCCATGTATTTGAAGCAGAAGATGTTCTTCCTTTGTCTTGGGCACCTTCTCCCAGCACTGGTACACACCTTCACCCCGATATCTTTATATATATGCCCTGGATCACTTTTGTATATTAGTGTTGATAACTGTGTCTTATTTATGTTGGTAACCTATACTGTTTTTTGTTTTTTCAAAGTTTTAAAATGCTTGCAACTTTATTATATGTTTGTCTTATATGCTTTTTTTGTAATGTAAAACTTTATTCTTTTAATTATGATTTATTTCATAGTGTATGATGTGTCTTTATCATTTTGTGCATTTCTGGTTTGTATTGATAACTTTATTTATATGCCCTTGATCACTTTTATATACCAGTGATGATAACTTTAGCTTATTTATGTTGGTAACCTACACTGCTTTTATGCTGATAACTTTTAGTAACAGATTATATGATATTAAAAATTTGTTTTGTTTTGTCCCTTTTTATTCTTATCTTTCTTTTGGGACATATTCTATGCAGCTGTTAACTTATTGAACTTACCAAAAACGGGTGGTGATAAAAATGAGGGTGTGGACGGATCTAGCTAAATGTCCCTTTTGGATGAGAAAATTGACGATCATCGTTGCGATGGCTGTTTTGGGGCTTAGGTTTCAAACTTGAAGATCATGATTCGATTTCATGGCTATTTGGATATGTTTTATGACAGTCGTAGTTAAAATTAGGTTTCAACTTATGATAACTTTTATTTTGTGATATGTTGTTGATGGAACAATTTGTGCTGTGATTTATATGACTCTATGTTTGTGTGATGTAATTAAACTACTTTTTATTGTTTTATATATGTTATGTTTTTTAATTTTTTTCTTTATGGTGATAAATATGTGGTTTTCTTTTTCCACGTGGGTTCTGCCATTTCTATCCTTTTTCATTTGGACATTTCATTTGTCTATTCTTTATTATTTTTGTAGTGCATCAACAAAAAGTTGATTGTAATTGCAAAAAGCCGGTAAATGATGAAAATATAGTTATTTCTCTTGATGATCTGTTGGGTGAAAAGATTGGTTATCAAGCTGTTCGGAGTTTTAAGAAAGATACCAAATAGTTAAACCAGACTAGTTGTTCCGTTCCAGATATCTAAACAAAATTATTTAGTTACTATTTATGTATTTGAATGTATATTTTTTACGAGTTGTACTATTTTTTTTGTTTTTTTGTAGTTGTTCCTGATTATTCTACTCCTGGTATCAGTTCTGCTCTTCCAGTTGTTGTTGCTGGTAGTGTTACACCTGCGACACGGCTGCGTACTGTTAGACTTATTTATCCTGCTAAGTCTCTTCTTCCTCCGTTCTCCTATATTAAGACAACTGCAAAAGAAGATGCATTGTATAGTAAGATTATCATACACACACGTAATGCGAATAAGTCGAAGATTAAAAAGTATGTACATATTCTTTTTTTATAATATTCTATCCTTTTTAGTATTCTCTGTTGGTAGCGTTTAAATGCTACCATTGGTCACTTCTAATGTTTCATGCTTGATAACTTGACTTTATATGTTATCTGGTTGATAAGTTGTAGTATTACTGGTGGGTCACTTATAGTATTTTAGTGAATAACTCTTATTTTAACAGTGGATAACTTGGACTTTTTCTTTGTTGTTAGTTGTTTACTAACCTGTATTACTATTTGTGTATCATTTTATTCTTCTAGTTGCTGAACTTTATGGTTTTTATTGTGGATCATTTTTAATATTTAGGGTTGATAACTTTACCTTTTTATTTGTACCTCGATGATAAGTTGTACTAATACTGTTTGGTTAGTACTAGTTTTATTTGATAACTCTTTTGTTGTTATTTCAGTGGATAAGTTAAACTTTTTTTTGCACTAGTTTGATAACTTGTATTACTACAGGTTGATTACTTGTACTGTTTGTTGGTGATAACTACTGGTTTTCATAGTGGATAACTTGTATTCTAATCATTAATTTTTTTTGCAGCACATCAATTTGTAGCATTGATCCAATGTGGGTGACAACTAGTGATTTTGTTGAAAGTGTGATGCCATATGGCGAGCTTTCTAACAATATGTGTGATCTTGCTATTTCTGCAATGCAAGATAATTGCCCATCCAACAAGATAATTTTTCCTTATATCGTTACTAAATATCTGTTGGAGGAAAGATTCACTGCAAATCTTGTTCGGAGGTCGTTCAGGAGAGATGATAACTATAAACTGAGCCACAAACATATGGTATGCTGTCTAATTTTTTATTTTTATTTTTATAGTATGCAGTTAATAAGTTTAGGCATAGTGTATGATAACCATTGCTTATGTTTTGTTGATAACTCTTTCATTTCTATCTGGATAACCACTGTTTTTTCTACACGTGCATTTACTTATCTTATGTTCATTTTTTTCTGTAGATTTGCTTTGCTGTCCTTCAGGAGCTAGGGACTAAAAAGGACCCTTTGGGCCATTGATACATGCTTTCTGTTAATATGTCTGCCAAAAGGTTTGAGATTCTTGACTCGCTCCGTGGTGAAGCTAATGTAGAAATGATTGAACATGCGACCAAACTAATGGAAGCAATAAAGAAAATGTATATCGTCAATTATTTTGATTCTAGAAGACAGATTGAAGATTTCGACTTGATGCATGTCCCTGTTCCGAGTCAAGTTAACAGGTTAGTTGGCTAGTTAGATTTGTACGCATGTAATTTTATTTTGTTTTTGTATAATCATTGATACTATGTTTGTTTATTCACTGTTTTTTTTGTCAGCACTGATTGTGGGTTCTTCATGCTTAAGAACCTTGAATTGTGGAATGGAAGCGTTGTGCCTTGTATTTCTCAATATATGATGCCGGGAATTAAGAAAAAGATGACTTGTTTTTGGTTGAACCATCCTCGTAATGTTCTTCTGAATTGGAGGTCACTTTTGGAAGAAAATAAGTTCTGAGGTATATTTTTCCCAAGTTTATCCATACTTTTGCATGTTTGTTATCCACACTCTTAAATGTTTATTATCATGTCATATTTCTGTTAGTTATCCACACTGTGTTAAATAAATTACCCACCTTATATGTTTTTTTTTGTATATATGAGTGTTTTTATGCTTTCTTTCTAGTGTCAATTCTGTTTGATAATTTTTCTATTAATTTGTTTGTGGTATAATTTCAACACATAGTTATGGATAAATGTACTTTTTATTTGCCTGATAACTTCTATTAGTATGCATGGATAACTGTTGTGTTCGTTGGTTGATAACTTGTAGTCATATGTCTGGATAACTTCTGTTTTTAAATAGTATATTAATGTTTAGTGTTTGGTAACTTTTTATATATACGCATTGATAACTGTAGATTTAATCAGTGGGTAACCTTTTATTGTTGTATGCATTGATAAGTGGTGTGTTATGTGATGGATAACTTGTACTCATATGCATGGATAACTTTTGTGTTATCTTGTGGATATTTTGTACTCATATGCATGGATAACTTGAAAACCACAGAATGTACATCATGAACTATCATATATAGAAACAACAAATATATCGTTTTTATTTTGTGTTACATAAACATTCTAGATTTGATATCCTAGGATTCAACCTTTCCTGGCATTTGCGGATGGTGTGACCTTCTGCACCGCAGTGGCTGCATTTCTTTGATTTCTTTGTAGCAAGGTCTAGTGGATTTTTGTTTGCTATTTGTCGTGGTGGACCTTTGGTTACTGACTTCTCTGGGTTCTGTATGTGCTTTGTTGATGACATGTGAGATCCTGATGTGCTTATTGTTTGAAGTGTTGCATAGTTGCTTGTTGACTGTGCCCTGTTTGGTGGGGCAGATGTCGAAGGTGTCACGCTTGCTTCGTTTGGAGCACTAGACGATGGCATAGTAATTGATTCATTTTCGGCCTCTCTTTTCTTCTTCTCTTCTCTTCTTGCTATCACATCTAGCTCTTGTTTCATTTCCTTCAAGTGTTTCCTGATGATTTTTCTTCAATCATCTCTCTTTACTCCTATCTTTGCAGCTCTGGCAAACTCTTGTCTGAATGATGCAAACACCATCATATTTCTTGAGTCTTCAGGCATCTCTTTGTTCCCTTGTTTTTGTTTGTCATGTGGTTCATCTAGGATAGTTTCCTCGTCCAATGTCCACCTTTTCAGTGTGTACATTTCTGGGATTTGATGGACTTTTATATGCGTCATCACTTTTATAATGTGGCAGCATAGCATACCATCACGATCGAATTTGCAGTAGTTGCATTCATATGTTCCTTGTTCCCAGTTTGCGAATACCCTATAACTTCTGTAACCATAGTGTGGAACCGGTATCCCTGTTATGCTCAGTTCAAATTGGTATCCGTTGAGGTGGTCGCATTGGTATGACATGCTCTTTCGCATTTTGCTCTGAAACCTGAAGAAGATTTTCCTTGTGTATGCTTTTGCCATTTGTCTCTCCATAATGCTTCCACACCACCACTCCGGGTCTGTCAAAGCTGTATCACACTCTGCCTTTAGCTCAGCATTGTAAATCTTTTCTTGTACTAACATGTATTGTTGTGCAAACTCATAAATGGAGTTGCTTGGTTTGACGTAACGCTTGAGCACTGCGTTGAACCCTTCGCTTCTTGCTGTGGTCTAAAGGAATGGGAAAAATGCGTGCATAAAGTACGCTGATACCCAAACCTTTCTTTGTTCCCACAGTGAGAACAAATCCAAATTCTCACGGACATTATGAGTATTTATCATATGCATCCAAGCCTCCTCAAATTCCTCGGGTGACAAGTTGTTGTTCACACATGCATTGAAAGCGTCGAGCAACTCTGGGTGGTTGGCCATGAATGTCCCTATTTTCTTAGTTGCATTCTGGATGACGTGCCATCTGCAATTCCTGTGAGTTGCATCCGGGAAAATAGCGCTTATAGCACCAGCCATGGCAACGTCTTGATCTGTTATTATATTTTTTGGTGCTAAGCCATCCATTGCCAGTTTGAACATTTGAAACAGCCACACAAAGTTGTCCTTGAGCTCTCGACGCACGAACCCGCATCCAAACTGAACCGATAGTCCATGGTTGTTTATCCCAATAAATGGAGCGCATGGTAGTTTATACCGGTTAGTTAGGTAGGTAGTGTCAAACGATATGCAATCGTTGTATCCAGACTTGTATGCTCTTAGTGATGCCCCGTCTACCCAAAATAGGTTCTCAACCCTGTCGTCTTCATCAAGTGTAAATTTGTAGAAGAAATCTGGATCTTCTGCCTTCATCTTTTCGAAGTATGCCAAGGTTTCTTGCATGTCGTGGTGATTGTTTTCACTGCGAAAAGAAGCTCTTAGGTTCGCCACGTCTTTTTCTATGTATGACACATCATTCAGACTGTCGCAGAAACTTGCCATCAGCTGCATCTGTCGGCATGTTTCGATGTTGCATGCATGAAGCATCCGCAAGAACACCTTTTCTTCTGCTGGTATGTTTCGGTGTGAACGCAAGAACCTTGCTAATGAAGGTTTTACTATCAGGGGATGGTTATGATCATCCGATGAATGCTGAACATACCACCATGCATCCTTTCTCTTTACACACAAGTGTGCTATGCACCCAGTCCTTGGATGTGTATTTTTTTCCTCTTCTTGACACATGATTTTGGGTTCTGGGTGTCTTCCTTTTATTCGTGAGGTTTACCAGCTTTTGTGCACACAAGATATGCCTTGTTTAGCTCATTTCTTGCGTCTTTTCTTGACCAATCTATCCTTAATCCAAAACCCTTCCGCTGTGAATACGCCCTGTAGTGTTCTCTAGCTGATTCAGAACTGTCAAAGCGCGTTCCATTTGTTGGTGGTTGCGGTGTGGAATGTACTTCATCTCTTGCATCATTATTGTGTGTATTATTCTCCCCATCCTCATTTGAATCTGCTGTGTGTACTGCTGTTTCTTCGATTGTCCCACCTTTTGTTGTTTCTTGTGTAGCTTGTTCAACTATAATATACACGCAGTCATTGTCAGTATATTCTTCAATTTGGACATCACCTGTTATGCAAATAAACACAAGTCATTTCTTTTTTTTTTGCAGGAATGGGTATATATAATGAGAAGTCATGGATAACACCAGTTATAATAGGTGGGTAACTTTTTATACTAGCAAGTATTCTGTAAACATGACATCTGTTTTTTGCAATGGTCTACATCGATAAGTTGTACTCATAGTTATGGATAACTTCTGTATATAGGCATGGATAACTGTAGCTTTAACTAGTGGATAACTTGTACTTATGTTCCCGGATAACTATATTTTTAACTAGTGATAACTTCTACTCATGTTGCTGGATAACTATTCTAGTATGTAAGCATGTTTAACTGTAGTATTATATAGTGGATAACTTTTTTATATAAGCATGGATAAGTTCTGTTTTAGCTAGTTGATAATTTGTGCATTTAAGCATGTACTGCTCATATATATGTATAACTGTAAGCATGGATAACTTCTGCTCATATGCATGTATAACTGTAGTTTTAGATAGTGGATAACTTATGTTCTATATGGTGGGTAACTTATGCATATAAGCATGGATAACTTATATTCTATTTTGTTGATAACCTGTGCATGCAATCATGGATAACTTATGTTATAATACTGCTGGATAAGTTGATTGCATATAATCATTATACCTTCGTTTACAACTTGCATGATAGCATTTGTGTGTGAACCATCAACATGCTTACATGCTTTAACTAGTGGATAACTTGTACTTATGTTCCTGGATAACTATATTTTTAGCTAGTGATAACTTCTACTCATGTTGCTGGATAACTATTCTAGTATGTAAGCACGTTTAACTGTAGTATTATATAGTGGATAACTGTAACACCCTCAGAATCGGACCTATGCAAGTTTCAGCGCTTCCCGCCAAACCCGCATAGATACGATTCAAAGGTGCCCACCAGGCACTTGCGTGCGGGTGGAAAACGAAGTAATATCATTACACAATAGTTCTCGATGGAACCCACAAAAACATATATATACAACAACGACTCAAAGAGTCAAGAATACAGATATACAATACAAAGATCCAAATCACCTTTAAAACGATATAGCGTCCGAGTACGGACAAGATGCAAATTGAGCTAAGACCCCAGAAGAATAACCAATGGCGTCCATAACCCTGCCCAGGCCAAGCCGGAAGGGTAACCCTGCTAACGACGTCGATCTCAAAACCTGCTTAAACAAAAGGGGTGCCGAAAAAGGGCAAAGGAAAAAGAGAGAGCGGTCAGTACTAAGGCCAGTACACGGCGAGACTAGAATTCGGCGGTCCTCGCCTACATAGGTATGGTGGACTGAAGCGACAGCGCGGCATGCACTAAACAACCTATAGAGACTCGATATAACTGACGGCTATCAGAGAGGGATAAGAAAAACCTATTCGGAACCAACCTGATTCTACCACCAAACATACCCATCCTGGTCTTTCCCCCTCGAGAACAAACGAGGAAGTCAACCGAGGAACTCACACAGTTGGCAGTTTTATTCATTCGGTTATCGTTGCAGCACTTACTAGTCAGGTATAGATAGTCGTCCTGATATAATAAGCAGTGGGCACTTTTAGTTAACCATTCCGTTGTAGTTGCAACACTTACTAGTCAGATACGATTAGCATGAGATATCCCAAAACCCAGCAGTAGTTGGTACTTTTATTTTAGCCATTCCGTTGCAGTGAAGCTGATTACTAGTCATATCGGATACAAGTCAATTTATAACAGTAAACTTTAGTTATAGTTGTCTATGATCGAGAACTGTGCTCCAAGTCGTCCATAACCGCGGACACGGCTTTTCGAAAAGATTTAACCCTGCAGGGGTGCACCAAAGTATCCACACGCACTTCGACCCTTTTTGCCAGATCAGTTAACATACACCCATCGGTATGTCGGCGGGGCCTAAGTCATGACGTTTCCCAGACCCAAAGCAAGTACATGGGGGCCACCCCACTAAGCTACCCGCAACGAAGTCGGCCGGTCTCCGAGACGGACTCAGGGTTTGTGTAGCCGGCTGTAAACGACTGGGAACCCGAAAGTGTGACTGAGCTTGTCGATACAGCGAAAACGGGTCACGGTCCTAAACAGTACAGGTGCAGTACCTCGCACAATTTAAATTAAGCAGTAAAGCATGGCATAAGTACAGGATAGTAATAAAGCCCCAAACTAATTGTGGCCCCCGGTACAATACTTTGAAATCAGGTACTAATCGATGGGGGTGCCCACACACCCCACCTGTGGTTAGCGCGCTCGATCTCGGAACAGGTGTCAAGAACTCGGGGTCCTACGGGACACAAGTGGACGGTTAACAACCAAATAACATCTATTGCCCACCTGTGCCTCTGCATTTACCTACTTCAATTTTAGTTAGTAAACAATAATTAAAGCCATGATCATCTCCAACATTAAACATGCGGCAATACTCCAACAACTGTGGTACTTGACGACACGCAACAGCACTCGAGCAAGCGACTACGACGCGCAAGTCCAACTATCTACCAAACAACAGGTAATAAGATGTGTCCAAGGCAATATAAGGCTGCAAGGGATATCACGGGCACGAAAACTAGAGCATCGCAATACAGATAGCAATAGATCAACAGGAGGGAATAAAGACTATAAAAGTAAGATAGGTAGAAAGGGGGAGATGCTCGCCTGAAAACATTGCCGAAGGTTCATCCAAGATCGGGTCGACACTCGCATCAACTCATCGTCCTAATCCGCGAAGAAGCAAAGCACTAGAAGAAACACCGGATGCACTATTTAATACTACGGCAAAAGATCGGGCATGATGCATGTATGATGTATGACATGGCAAAGATGCGATGCAATTAGGCAATATTAAGCGGAACCGGGGTCCCGACAAATATTTAAGTGGTTCAAGTTATTTAGATACCCCACAATTTAAATGTTGTCTTAACATGACAAAATATATCACCGGTTCGATGCACAAATTTAAATGGAGGCAATATTAGACTAGATTCGCCCGCATATGGCCTCCATATTTAATTTAGGTGAATCGTCGAAACACCCCCAAACACCCACAAATATGTAAGCGACATGAATGATTTAATGCAACAAGTTTATATCATATATTATAAAAATACGGGGCTAGGAAAGGGCATCACACATTATGGTCGGAGGTCTTGGTTCGGAGGGGTTCGAGGGATCGGTCTTCGGGGTCTCGGCGAGATTGGCCTTCGGACTCCGGGAAGGAGCACTTGGCGTGGCGCCGGGTACGGGATCAGTCTTCGGGGGTCTCGGTCTTCGGATCCGAGAAGGAGACCTTGGAGTTCCGTGATTCATCGGGCACCTTCAGGGTTCTTTGATGGAGGTCTCGGAGTCCAGGAGGGAGAACATGGCATCCCGTGACGAAGGTCTTGATCAGTATGGCTTCGATTGCCGTTGGCGATCTTGACTGAATTTCCGTACCAAACAGGTAGCAACCTACTGGACAGATCCTCCCAGAAACCGGTGCAAACGAGATGGATAGCACACACGCGCGGGGCAGCAGCTTGTTGCTGCTAACGAACACTCGTAGCGAGGCGACAGGTGCAGACAAGGACGAGGGAGAGACGACGACGTCCGCTCAGGGAGGGGCTCGGAGGCCAGAGGGCAGTGGTGGCTGTGACGGTGGCCCTCGAGCACGAGGCCGGAGAGGCGGTCAGGGGCGGCGGGGCTCTGCTCGGGGAGGAGGACGCAGAGGCCGGTGGTGCCGAGCAAGGCGCTGGCGGCGGCTAAGGGACGGCGACGAGGAGGCGCGGGGCCGGGCGAGGCAGAGGGCGCGGTCGGGCGGCGAGGTCGCGGATCGAGGCGTGCTTGGCGGCAGCCTCGGGGCTGCAGAGCGCAAGGTGCGGCGGCGGCGCGCTCGAGGGATGGCGGTCGAACAGAGGCGGGGTCGGCGTGGCGGCGATGCAGAGAGGAGCGGGGAGAGGGACGGGGAGAGTGCTGGCAGAGCCGCGGCCGAGGAGGAGAGCGACGGTGCAGGGACGAGCGTCGGGGTCGGAGGCCAGGGCTCGTGCGGGGCCAGACGTTGGCGTGCTGGCGACGGCGGGCTCGGACGGCCGGTACCGAGGAAGGGAGAAGGAGACGCGGGGGGGTGAGGCCGAGGGACGTCGATCTCGCGCGGGATGTGGCCGGCGGGGCGGGCGACGCCGTTGGGAGGGAGCGGCGGCGCCTGGGGTTCCTGAGAGGCGGCGGCGGGGCGAGGAAGCGGGAGGAAGGGGCCAGGTGGGGGAGGCTCGATGCGGGGAAGGTTGTCGGGCGGGGCCGGCCAGGGAGTGCGGGGCAGGTGGCGGGGTGGTGGGGCCAGAGGGAGGAGGAAGGCGTGGGGCGCGTGACTGCAGGGAGCAGGTGGGGCGGGCCCACGCGAGGAGAGGCAGTGGCGGAGGGGAGCTGGTGGGCGGCAGATGGGGGTGGGACCGAGGTGGTCGGTTGGCCCAGGTGGGTGGGAAACGTGCAGGTGGCGGCGGCAGGTGGGTGGGGATTGGGGTCTAGGGGGTTGAGGTGGACCAGGGAGGTGAGGTGGAGGGCTGGGAGTGGCTGGGGGTTGGGGAAGTGATGAGGTGGCGGTTTGCGATAGGACGGGATGAGGTGGAGGGGGGCTGGGTAGGATTAGGTGTAGGTAGGATTAGGACTAGATATTTTTAGACTAGGGTTTGGAGGTGGCCGGCCGGGCTTTCGGGCCTGGCGGGCTGCCTCCTAAAAACAATTTAAATTTTTTATTTATTTAAAACGGGGCTTTTGAAATCCATTGGCAGACGAAACAAAATAATCCGGAGACCCGGGTTTTGGATTTGAAATAAAGGCGGGGTATTTAGAAAACAAAATATGTTTTTCAAAAATAGTTTCAGACAAACAAATGCATGATGATGACGACTCAAATGCAATGCGGCATGATGACATGAGCATGCGGTCATGATGATGCAATGCACAAAAACAACGCGATTTTCTAGTAGTGGTTTTTGCGGGGCGCCACAATAACTTCTGTATATAAGCATGGATAAGTTATGTTTTAGCTAGTTGATAATTTGTGCATTTAAGCATGTACTGTTCATATGTATGTATAACTGTAAGCATGGATAACTTCTGCTCATATGCATGTATAACTGTAGTTGTAGATAGTGGATAACTTATGTTCTATATGGTGGGTAACTTATGCATATAAGCATGGATAACTTATGTTCTATCTTGTTGATAAACTATGCATGCAAGCATGGATAACTTATGTTAAAATACTGCTGGATTGCATATAATCATCATACCTTCATTTACAGCATGTATAACTTCTGTTTTAGGTACGTAGTTGATAACATATGGATGTAAGCATGGATAACTTCTGTTCTAACTAGTTGATAACATATGGATGTAAGCATGGATAACTTATGTTCTAGCTTGTTGATAACCTCTACATGCAAGCATGGATAACTTATGTTAAAATATCGCTGGGTTGCATATAATCATCATACCTTCATTTACAACTTGCACGATAGCATTTGTGTGTGAACCATCAACATTGTCTTCTTCTATTTCTTGATCTGGTTCTGCATTTAGGTCGATATCCATGGTTTCAGATCTGTTCAACCAAAATATTAATGATGTTATAAGATTTAGTTGTTAGGATGAAGCAATTAATAGGAAATCATGTCTATTTAATTCTTAGTTGTCCTCAATTAGATGTTTTTAATGCAGGGATCAACATATACTGTCAATGAAGTTTAGGATGATTGGTTTCTTATAGTTTGAACAAGATTGGACATATGTCAGATGCAAAACCGAGAAGTAGTTACAGATGACTTGTTTTTTTGTTTAGATCCATGTTGTGCAGCAGTATATTCTCATATTGAGAACAATATAGAGACGTTTCTACCAAAATCCTGGTGTTTTGAAGAGATTATTTTGAGAAGTACCTGCTGTTTTTGCCTGTGTGTTCCTTTTTTTGCTGGAGCTGCAATATCGTTTCTGGCTAGAGGATGAAGGCGACATGGATAGGTGAGTAATCGGGGAAGGGGATAACACTAGATCTGGGCGATTTCGTTTCCGTTCTTGTTTGGGTTTTTGCTTGGAGAGGGAGATGGTCCAGCCAGCTTATCCTTTTTGGACCTGGTCACGCGAACGGGATGGGAGGGGGCGGGCGCGGGGCGATGCGGGGTCGCGGTCGAAACGCGGAAATCCTGTCGGAAACGCCCACCAAAATCGCGCGTTTTCAGGGCGTCCGCCAGGTAGTCGCGTCCAAAAAAAAAGACTAAAATTTGAGACATACTTTTTAGAACGAAGGGAGTAGCTATCTTCGCAGCGAGAGAAAAATATGGCCATGCTCCTCATCTAACTATGTCCAAAATGCAGCCAGGGGGTAACACAAGCTCAGTATTAACGGGTAGGTTTCACGACAAGCAACATGATGATCGAATAAGAAGATGAGGCATCTGGAAACCACATACTACTCTCTTGAACTCATCGTCGGTAGGGTTTTCTTTGGCGGCAGCTAGAGCTAATTTGTATGCTGACGTTAATTGCTCCATTCTTTCGTCCAATGCTCTTGGCTTTCTATTTCTCTTATTTTTCTCTTTGGGGGTTTGTTTGTGTTTTTTCTCCGGCCGTTAACTCGAAATTGTATTGTGTTGGTTGCCATATTAATATATGTGGTGCGGGCGTGTGGATACGTGCTTCTCTGTAATCTAAAAAATATTAAAATTGCTACAAATATATGAGGCCTTCTCCAATGGGTGTTTCTTAGCACGGTATCATAGACAAATTGCTTACGTGACACTATAGTTAATGAAGAGAGAAGGTGGGGTTGTATCTTAGCTTAGGCTGATCATAGTGGGGAGTAACTTAGAGTAGTAACATGCGTATGTTACTAGTCTAAGTTACTACCTTTATAGTGAAAAATAACATATGTGTGGTGTCATGCAAATGTTTATTTATTATAATGTAAACTCATTTTGTCTTGAAATGTGTGATGTTATGATAACATAGCTAGTTACCACATGCCTCTCTCTTATCATTTAATTGCGTGCCATGTTATCTAAATGCTTAGTTGACAATACATATAGGACTATTTTACTAGTCAAGTTACTCCCACTATGACTAGCCTTAGCTACAAGCCTTGCACGGTATCATAGGCAAAATACATGGTTAGCCCAATCACATGCATGCATGTACCTAAAATTATTAAATGTAGATACAACTCTTAAGATACAATTCATTGTACTAGTTGTTTCTTAAGATACACCACTACCTAGAATAACGAGTTAAGAGATACCCCATTGTGAAAGGCCTGAGACACTTCCTGTGGTGGAGCCTATATTGGAAATGCCTAGTGGATAATGAATCACGGTTACCAAGTCACTATGAGTGTCCTTGGGATTTAGCATGTTGCATGTATCTATATGAGGTCATTCACAACCATTAAGAAGGTCACAAACTTATAAGGTCGCAAATCTACTTAGTGCTCCCTCCATTAAAAATATATAAGATGTTTTACATTTTGTGAAATAAATATATTTAGATTTTTTTTAGTTTGTAGGTTCGGAATGAACCGAGGAAGTACTTGCAAATTTACACAAGCAACCCCATGGTTGGTGGATTACTTATATACACGAGTAACAATAGTCAAGAAAAATAGTAAAGAAAGAATTAGCATTCCTGTAAAATGTAGGTTTATCTTTTCTCGTGAATATTGATCCAACCAATGCCATGGAAACTAGGAATTATCTTTTCTCGTGAATATTGATGTAACCTTTTCACATTGTAGCTGCTTGGTTGTTCTCATCTGCTGAACGTGGGATGTGGAGATTTCGGAAAGGCCTTCATTTGCCAAATCAAGGAACAAACTGGCTGGAGTGTGACAGGTAAAAGTACAGGCCCTCTTACTTGGAGCCAACCCAATAGACCTGCTTCAAGAGTTCCAGCCCATATCCATTATACATAGCCCACATGTAAGAAGGAATCTCTTCCCACTGTCTCGCCAAGCCCAGCGACCCGCACCTCGGTAAGACACCGCCGCCGCCCTACCTCGCCGGCGTTCGACCGACTCGCCGCCATGCCTCCCGCAAAGTGGTACCGTACTCTCGCCTCTCCCTTTCCCTCTCTTTCCACGGCGCCCCTCCGCGAGCTCACCCCGTCCCTACGTTTCCGCTCCGCAGGCTGATGCACTGGCACCCGAACCCTGGAGCGACGCTCAACAGCCAGATCCTGGCGGAGGCTTGTGGCTGCGCGGAGTCCCTCGGCGGCACCAAGGACGGCCGCTGGAAGACCTCCATATTCTTCTACCGCCCGATAGCGCGAGAGACGTCCGCGAGCGGGGCGCAGCAGCAGCAGCAGCCCCCCGACGTGCCCCGCGAGCTCCTCGGTGTTGCCCTCCACGAGCGCCCCGGCCTCTACTTCTCCATCCTCCGGACCCAGCGCCTCGTCCTACAGGCTGACGCCGCCTTCCCCCAGGTCATGGAGAAGCTCCAGTCCTACAAGGGCCGCGTCGCCCTCAACTTCGAGGTCACCTTTGCTTCTTTCCCTCTCCTCCTAATTTCTTCCTTCATGCCACACCTAAGGATTTATTTTGGTACTACATTATTGCAATGAAATAGTTGCGAGTAAATTGTTGGGTTTCTGGTAGCAAGTTCTTCTACTGAAATTGGAAGCGAAGCTATATTTGCTTTAAATATATGGAGTATAAAGTTCTTCTGCAAGATTTGTTAAGTGAACTTACCAAGATGAGGAAAGCCACCACATATACTCGTAACTTTCTTTTGTTGAAATTGGAAATGAATGTAACTTCAACTTCTGTTGGGAGTTATGATAATTGGACCACCACTGTGGGGAATGCAGCTAAAGGGATGAATCCGTCCGGGATAAAATTGAATTAACCAAAACACTTTCAGTTAAATTAACAAAGACACCTACCAAAGTTATTTCAAATATTACGTCATAACAGGCACAAATGGGTGGTTTGCCCTTTGTGATCTTGGACATGTAATATAACTCTATTCTTCTGAAATTAATCGGCAGAACTCCTGCTTTTTTCTGCAAAAGGAAAATGCATTTGCTTCTAGAAGATATGGACTTATTTGGATCAGTTGTCCTCAACTCTCTTGGAAAGTACATCATTCTCGTACAGGGTTCAGAGCAGATGCAAGTTATATGGTGTTATGCCTTTCTATTGAATAACAGTAACAAAACAAACGATCCTACCAGTTTCCTGGTTGAACTGTACTTTCAGGAAGTATGTGTCCTTCAGTAGGTAGTGATCAGCGAAACTTTGTGTATAGAATTGATCACTGAGTCTAAAAGTGAAGCTACTTAGATGTTCTTGTATTTATCTTTTGTGCTCTCTTGACCCTTCATTTTTCCTAGATACTTAGTCATAAGTTTCATCTTCTATTTTATCTATATTGTTCTTATGCTCTTACACTGTGCTTTCTGCATTGTTTCATATGAAAGTTCAGTCGATTCACACGTTAATTATGTATCTGTTTCCATCTATAGGGATTTCAGTATCAACTGGGTGATTTTTGCTTGAGGATAGGAAAATGTGTTCCTAACAATTCTGAAACACTCAGGGGAATCATGATGGAGGTACTGTTATTAACTTTTTGTTTCCTGTTTCCTTTTCAACTCATACAGTCATACCTGGTTGGCCTTATTCGTATGAATGTATGATTGCTATTTGATTATCTGACTTCTCTTAGTAAAAGATGAGTCAAACCAGATGCAGTGAAACTATTGTGTAAACAAGTTTGAGTAAGTACTGTTACTGGAACAGTGGGAGTTTTGATGCTTTGATTTTTAACCAAATTCCTGATTTCTAGATTTATATAGGTCCAAGTAGTCTGGAATTCCCTCTATTGATAAGTAAAATCTACGATCTTTTAACACTTTATTGTGAGTCGAATAAAATTTAACTATGTTGAGCCTGATGAACTTTAGCAGATGCAGATGGTGATCTTTAATCACCTGCCTGATTTTATTTTTTGAAGTACACCTAAGCTTGGAATTTGGCAGGCTCTTGATGTCATTTATGGCAATAGTTGAAAGGCCATCTCATTATTTCGACATATGCATTATAACTTGTAAACATACGCTATGGTCTACACATTTGTCCATGTAATTGGCTCAAATTCTTAATTTGAAGAAGGAAAGAACTAGATGAATTCTAGTATATATGTCGTATTGACCTGCCTGTAACTGTTCCGTCTGTGAACCATCAATGCTTTCCTTTTCACCCACAAAAAAAAAAAATGCTTTCCTTTTAACAGGGAAAAGAATCTCAGTAATAAAACTTTCTGGTCCATCCAATATTTCTGGAAGCAAGAATTTTTGGCATATTGATTTTTTTTGAATCTGTTATTTTTAAGTTTGCAAACTTCCCATCAAAGCAGATGAGCCTTTCTGTGTCATGGATCTTGTGGATACTTGTAATATTACACTTGTAATTTTATCGTCAGGATGTTGTATTGGTTCACACAAATTTTAGAACCCACGAAGAAATCCAGTTTTGAGGGATTTTTGTCTAAGATCAATTCCATGTGCTTGCGATACTGACGTTAACTTTGTTGTTGCTTTTGATACAGGTAGAGTATTACCCCCTATCTTCCATTGAAAAGTCCAGGGCAATCATGGTAGACTTCTTTGACATATGGCAGGAGACACTTGCAAAGAAGACGCTCCCCGGCCGTTTCATCCACGTAGAGTCTAATTTTGCAGAGTTTGGTCTCTCAGATCACTATTCTTACCAGCACACCGCAGTTCAGTATGCGATCTGCTTGCAACAACTCATGACAGCTGTAAGGAGCTAAGTTCTGTAGATGGAAGTTTTCAGATTTTACCATGATGTTTAACCTGTTCCCATATGATCCTGATAACACCAGCATATGGCAGAACATGTGCCTTACGTGATGGAATGTAATGTAATTGGACGTTTTTCGTGGTTCAGTTGTCCATTCATCTACCAGATTGGTGATGTTGACTTGATTTGCCTGCAAGTAATATCAGTGGTGATGGGCCATCTTGGGCAACTTAGTAGTCGTGACCTGTGTTCTCATGAATCCCCTGCACAAATGTTAACATGAGCATTGATGAGTATCATAGATTGATAGCTTAGTTCTGGAGATCCTCGCATGGCTGCCTGTCTAATCCCTCCTGCGGCTAAGTCTGTCAGCAAAGCATGGCATGGTACGCAACCATCGACATGCGATGCATTTGGCATCACCTGTCTGCCTGATTCAGCCATAAGTCTGGTCCAGATTACTTCTGCTTAGCCTGTTCAATCTAGCGTTGCATGTATGATTATTTTTCCAGCAAGAATTGTGTTCTACTCCTTCCGTTTCAAAATATAAGATGTTTTAGCTTTATGAAGCAAATATATCTAGACTTCTTTTATTATCTAGGTTTACTATAAAACAAGTCTAGATATATTTTTTTCACAAACCTAAAGCATCTTATATTTATATTTTGAAACGGAGGGAGTACAATTCTATTTGCTATGCCCAGTAGGAGCCGCACACATCGGCTATTTCGGTTTTGATGGAACATGCGCCTGCATTTTTCAATCTCCGATATGTTTAGACTCTTTTTAAACTGTGTTTAGGATAAGTATCCTTTTTTCCCTTTTGAAATAAGAACCCCTTTACATGCACGAACAAACATGAAATATATCTGAAAACAGCTTTGTAACAAAAAAAATTACTCACATTGAGAAACCCAGACAAGATGATTATTCATTCAGAGCACCCACCGGACCGTGTTAGTTCTGGACATGTAACGTGTGCACTTGTGCTTGACAATGTGGAAGCTCCGATCTTCTTTGTCTCGTCGAATCTCTACGCCTGTAAGCACGGCAAACTGCAAAACCTGCCGCCGTTGACGAGCCTGAGAGTATCTCCACTATGCTACTCAGGACGTGGATCCGGACGTCGAAAATAGGTCCGGACGCCAAAATTTCGCCTAGTCGCGTATCCAGAACCTGTTTTCGTCCGGACTTAGGTCAACTTTGGTCCGGCCTACCCAGACCATACCCAAGATCCTGGGTAAGCTCTGGAAACGCTGGACGAAGCGAATTCAGCGAGTGGACCCGCCCAGTCAGTATATATTCGCCCTTATTCATCCAAAGTTCGCCCATATTCGTCCAAAGTTTGCCCATATTGACCATATTCGTCCAAAGTTCGTCCATATAGACCATATTCGTCCAAAGTTCGCCCAAAATTCGGGCATATTCGCCCAAAGTTCTCATCCAAATTTCGCCCAAAATTTGTCCATATAGACCAGATTCGCCAAGTTCGCCCAAAATTCGGGCATATTCGCCCAAAGTTGGTCCGTATCGACCATATTCACCAAATTTCGCCCATGTAGACCATATCGCCCAAAGTTCGCCCAAAATACGGCCATATTTGCTCAAAGTTCGTCTGTATCGCCCATATTCGCTCATATTCGCCCAAAACCGCTTATATTCGCCCAAAGTTCGTCCAAAGTTTGCCGAAATTTGTTAAATTTTAGCCAAACGCGGGAACTCGCCTGTGTACGCGAGTGGGAAACTGAGCGTACCCAGGCCGGAATCAAGGTCCATCCGGCCAAAAAAAAGGTCCGGATTTTGGTATGGGTTCGCCCAACGAGTGGAGATGCTCTGAGACGCACAGGAGACCGGTAGCAATCCACGTCCTCTGGCAGGGTGAGGCTGAGGTCTTCCCAGCGGTTTTCCATGGTGGGCATGCGGCCATGGTCCATGGCAGAGAGATCCACGGCACACGGGTGGTAGGGTTTGGGAGCTTCGAAGCCCAATCACGTGTTGAGTTCAGGGACGTGCTCGGCTCTGCCATCGAACGGCAGAGCCCAGTCACCGACGTGCCTCCATTCGTCCAGCGTCGTCCATCCTAACTGGTGGCTCTCGTCAAGGCACGCCATTGGCGGACGACGATACACAGATGTCGGAGCAGCCGTCAGGGGTGTTCATGGTGGTGTAGGAGGTGATCAAGGAGGGCTGGTACCCAGGCAGGTCGACGAAAGGAGGCAGGGGAAGAAGCCGCGTGCGCCAGCCCTTGTTGTCCTCATGGCTCCCATCCCTGGACATGGCACATACTCCTTGAATCAGGCTTTCGTCCCGCTTTATAAATAAAACACACATGTGAGATCGCTGCTGGGCCAGACAGCACAACGCCCAAAGGAAGATACACCACTCGATACAACAAGCTGAGGAAAACCCAGGCCCAACACGAAAAGCAAAAAGGAAAAATAAAACCGATAACAGCGGTGTGCCAAAAAAGGGAAACGGCTCACAACCGGTGCGCCCTCCAGAAAAGTACCACCACACCACCCGCAGTCCAAAGTGCCTGCGTACCAAAACAGCACCTCCAAGAAGGGGAGTGACGATGACGACACTGCTGTCCGGCCGGGACCTAGGGTTTCCCCCGGTATGTAGCGGGGGTAGGGGAGGGAAGCCCTCGACACCCTTCAAGAAGGAAGGTGATACCCTCGAGCGTCACCGTGCCAGTGTCAACAGACAAGGATTTCTCCTGACCCCTCCAGAACCACCCACCCAAGCACTTTGTAAAGCTCCACCAGTCACATCCCCCACGAGCACGCGCCATCCCGGTCTTGAAGTCGCCACCGCCGTCACACCGAGAGCCACGAAGTGAAGCCGGCAGGCCGAGGTAGTAGAGCCTTCGGCGAGGGTCGGCCTGTCAATAGCAAGGGAACTACCTCCACCACCCACAGGTGATAGCCGGCCGGATGTAGCAGCAGGACAAACCAGGCCCTCTAGCCCGGCCGAGCCCGTCGAGGCTCGTGAAGTCCCACCGCCTCACTGCAGCAAGGGTGCCACCGAACACGCCAACTGCCACCCCAAGCCCTACACCTCCTTCCACCGGGGGATCCGCCATCAAGGCAAATCCCGGCCGCCAAGCAACAGCACCAACGCCACCAGGCTCCCCCGGGCCTGCCGGGCCGCCACCGGTCTAGGGATCTCACGTCACCACCCAGAGCCACCTCCGACGAAGGGAAGTCGTAGTCGTCCACCTTCCGAGGCCGCCGCCCCGGCGTCCACCGAGCCGGACTTGCACCCCCCGCGCCAGGTTCGAAGCATGGCCTGTAAGGTGGGGGTAGAAAAGGTTGATGTAGGATGGCGGCGCGGTATAGCTGAGCGGAGGAGATCAACCTCCACCACCAATGGCGGTTGCCGTCCGTACGCGGCAGCAGAAACACACCAGGTCTCGGGCCCGGCCGAGCCCAAACAAGGGCCCGTAAAGTTTTTGCCGCCACGCTGCTGCAGCGCAGCCATAGCCGCCGCCACCGTCCTACACGCCGCAAACCACCGTCCCGCCTCCAGAGGATGCCAACAACGCGAAGGGCCTACCCCAGGCCCAGATCGGGCCCAAGAGGGCCCAGATCTAGGCAAACCACAGCTTCCCAAGGGCAGCTGTAACATCCCAGCATTTAGGAACTAACGAAGGGTAGATTTAGGAATTTAAAATGTTGCATGCATTCATCCGTGAAAATGTGGGTAAATTTTTCGCCAAATAAAAAACTAAAGTGATCAAGGTTTTTTTCATACTTTGAGACTAGGTTTAGTCTTAAAGGATAGTTGCTATAGACTTTGATATGATCTTTGTGGACTTATATGTTATGGGAAATGAATTTGAATTTAAAACATTGAGTGTTTGAATTATAATTCAAAAGGATTTTTGAATAATGTTTGAATCTTGATTTAATTAAGAGTTAACCAATAATAAATTAAACTTTATATAAAAAGCAATTAAGAATATGAATATTCATTTCATATTTACATTCAATAATAAGTTAAAAAATGTAACTTAGGAAAATCATTCACAATTTTTACAATAGTAAATAAATAAAGACTAATATTTCTTTATTGATAATAGTACAATCTTTATTACAAAATAATAAAATAAAGATTACAAAAGGATAGAACTAAAATTACAAAATAATATTACAAGTGACTATTCTATAAAGAAAAATAAAAAGCCTAAACAAAAATCTTCATCTTCAAATCTGTACCTGCAAAATAAACAGAAACTTAATAGAAAAAGGAAAGTTAGGATTAGCATTGTTTTACTCTCAGAGTTGTCAGTGAAGTGCACTGATCAAGGTTCATCATTGAGTAAACTTATAAAAAAGGGGCAAGTTTCACCAATATAAAAGAATGTATCTTTCATAATTTTAAGCCATAAGTCAAATAACAGCAAGGAAGGACATGTTTCACCAGCCAAGTAAAAGTAACCAGATAAAAGTAACTTTCAAAATTCTGAACATATCCACACCTGCACAGCAAGCACACATGCATCAAACACACCAAATTGCATGGTGTGTGCTGTTAACACCACGGCAGCAGCACATCCAAACAAAACTGTCAACACAGCCGTGGGGGAAACCAATACCCACACCAGTTCATCACTTTTACACACCAGCACAGCAGCCAACAGCTAAACCAAGCCAAAGCCAAGTTAGATCAAACCAACCAAATCCCAGGATCACATCACCAAGATGGTGACATAAGGAGGGGGTAGATCAGGTGGATAGCAAGACCAAGGTCAAGCTATCATGATCGGGAGATGATGGACTAGATCAAGGACAAGCCAGGAGTTGGGAATACCAGGAGAGCACCAGATCAAGCTGTCACAAGATCAACCACTAGCAACCACAACATCAAGTGACAGTGGTGAGTAAAAAATCATCAAATGATCTATCTGTCTAAGATTAGACAAGCATACATGATATGATTCTTATTCAAACTCTCAGAAGACACCCAAGTGGGGTGAATCCATCACTGAGGTTTCAACCTCTAAAAGTAACCAGAAAAGTATAAAAATCCAACTAGACCTCAGAGCAACATCATTTATCTAACTGTCAAGCTATATTTCAATTCAAGAATGAATATAGCTAAGATTTAACTTCTAGGCACATCTCTAGGATAAGAGTAGCACCTTAGAATTTAATCTTATGGATCTATACAAATGATCAAGCCTACCATCATTTCTTCCAAACTTTGATTCAAGAAACAGTAACTGGTACCACTACCAGAACCATCCATATGAATCAATTAGATAAAGCTTAATCCCTAAACCTCGGACCAGCATCATTGGTCTTAGGTATTTAAGAAAGGAAAATTCCTACTTAACTTTAAAGCCAAATTCATCTTAAGCTTAAACCAACCCAAACAATGGAATAGAATCTAATCTTGTGTGCCATACAAAGATGGTGTCACAAGAACAATTCTACATTAATCAGGTTAAGCATTCAATCTTCATAGATTCAACTAATCAACTGAAAATCATTTTCCTATCATCACAGGAATCATAATTAAAGAAATCCCTATGTACATCTTCACTGTTTGAAACCATTTGATCTCAAACTACAGATAAATTCTTAAGCCAACAAGTGTTAATACAGTGACTTCATCACACAACACTCACTGTCATTAACCAAGTAATGACAATGGTGTGTTGTTAAACCACTAAATTTCCAAGTTTTGTTTCTAAGAGCAACTGTACCATCTAATCATATCAAATTTAATCCATAGGATCATCTAATAAGCCACTAGCACCACCACAGTTCATCTTAAACAACAAGCTACATCTAAACAATCAATTAGCATGCTAAAGGATCATCAAAACTTGATCCCATTTCATCAGTATCTAATCAACAGCAGGGTATGAACCCTAAACAGAACCAAGAACCCTAATTAGGACCAGACAATCACCAGAGAGGCCACCACAAACATTGAGCATAGGAGGGCCTCACACCGAGAGCACGAGAGGAGAGGAAGCACTCACCAAAGGTCCTCGCTAGAGAATATAAGAGGAAGCAGAGGTGCCGACGACCATGGCGGCACGGGGAGCACCCCCAGGGGGCCTGCGACCCATACAGTGCCACGACGACGACCATAGCCACGCCTAGAGGTGAGATGAATCACCATGACGCACGACAGCAGCGGCGGCACCAGGATCCACGCCAACCCTAAACCCTAGGGTTCGGGACGACATTGATCTGCCGCAAGAGAGCTACATGCCCAAATCCAGTTGGACAGGAGGAAAGAGTGGAGTCGACAACCTCCTCCTGCACCGTGGCGGCGGCCAGAATGGTCCACGACGGCGGGAATCGTCGGCGACGACACCATCGACCACGGGGTCGGGGATGGAGGAGGAGAGGAGTGAGCTCGAGGGTGAGAGACAGCGAGTGAGTGGGCTGAGTTGGGCCAGAACCCTTCGGGGTGGCTGTTTTGACTATGCCTAATGGGCCACAAGGGCCCAATAAGAATAAGCCAGCCCAAAAACCTTTAAGGCCTGTTTTAATAAATAGGAAAAGACTAAAATGCCCCTGAACTTAATTAAATTCTAGAAAATAAAATAAAAGTCTAAAAATTATAAATAAATATTTTTGGATTCACAATAATCCAAACTATCCAAATAAATTCAGAAATAAAATTTTAAACATATAATTTTTATTAAGAATTTTGTAATTTATATATTCCTTATGGAATTTTACAAAATAATTGAAAGATGATAAAAATAAATAAAAATCACTTTCATTATATATTAATATTGTAGTATTTTAGAAAAATACTAAACAAATATTCAATAACAATTTTTGATATTTAAGTGATAATTCTTAAAAGAATTATTAAATCAATAAAAGTCAAATAAAAGGAAAATAAAATAAAAGAATACAATATTCTATTATAAATATTAAAAATTAATATTTATAACTCCTTTATTATTAAAAAGAATTTTATTAATAATATGGAGAATGCATATCTAGTTAAATGATGCATTACATTACTTTGCATAATCATTTTGCTTCTTTAAATATTGTCCTTACGAGACAATAATGATGTTTTTGTAGACATAGAAGCTCAAGGTCTAGTGCAAGCATCAGATTTCACTACCTTGCCATCACAAGACAAGTTCATCACTTGCTCATGTCCTTTGAAGAGTATTTATCAAAGTATTTGCGAATTGTATGTTATCATTTACACTATAGAAAAAGAAAACAATATTTTCTCAAGATACTAAATCTTAGATATCATCCTAAGTGATGATATAATGGAGCAATAGAACTTAGGGTTCTACTTGCACTAATAATGAACAATTAGGAATTAATAACCCATGACATTAGTGATTCTAGCGCCGTATATTACGTGTTAACCATGAGATTTGTAATGGGACGGAGAAGTCAGCTGTATCCTTTTCCTCTTGTATGGAGGCAAGACGACCTTAACGTGACGTTGTGATTCCTTGTGTGGATCCAACATATGGGTGGACACCCTTACGTCCCACATTTTTGGTGTCTAGATTATCTATGAATGGTGTTTAGGGAGATAGTCCATGAAATGGTACTAATCCGGACATCACTAGGTCATAGAGTCTTTGAGAACTCATCAGGGTTTTAGCCTGCCCGAAAGGGGGCTTAACGAAGGTGAGCTAGCTCGAAGGATCATGCAGACATATGAGGTCGCGGAGAGGGTAGTGATTGGCTTGGACCAACTACTGGGCCCCACGTCATGGAATTGTGGATGGGAAAGTACGTCCGGTTGTGCAACAAGGAGTTGATCTCTCATGAGAAAAGTAACGCACCTCTACAGAGTATAAAAACTGTAACTTGTTACTCCCTGTTCCGGGAAGGAGCTACGAACGCGGCAGGAAAGGAACTCCATGAAAGTTCTGGCCAACCTGTGAAGACTGGTGGTCATAGATTTTCATAATAAAATCAATCTTTAAAGAAAGATTTACGAAAATTGCATAGTGCCAAAGACTGATAGTCCGAGGTGGTAGATAGTGCATCAAACTTCCTACCTTGCATATAATAAATTTGCTGAGTAAAGGTGTTACTCATCATTTCCTTTGAATCCTTGCTTAGACTCTGAGAATTCCGAAGATACTCCAATGTATGCATCCGAGAGTCAAGAGGAGGTCTTCTATGAAGAGCCCAACTTGTATGGAGCCGTAGAAGGGGAGGACTACGACATCATCTACGGAGGAGAGTTCCAGGAGTCTGAATAATTACTATAGTTCTAGTAACCACTTGAGCCGAGCATAATGAACAATATATAGCAATAAGTTGCTGAGCTCAATTTGGAGTTTAAGTTTTAAATTTGAAACTTCCGCTGAAACACTTATATTTTGGTTTGTAAGTTAAATCTTTTGGAAGTCTTAAACTTCTGGTATTGTAATAGTAATAATGTGTGTATGTTTGTAATTTGGACCCGTAATGTTTCTGTTGTACCACTCTGAGGGACGTGATATTTATGGAACGGTGTTCTGTGAATGTCATGCCAACGACTATAGTGTAATACACATGCAGTGGTATGCTGGGTCACCGCAGCAGCCCCCACGGCTCCATGCCGCCGACACCTGCCGGCGCCTCCGCGCGCCACCACGACCCCCTCGTGCCGAGCCATAGGCCCCCCTGCCATACCACCGGAGATCGACGCCGCGCCGTCGCCCTCCAGCAGCTCCCCACCCGTGCGAGGGCAACACGCCGCCGCCCGACACGCGCCAGACCCTGCCGCCTTGCAGCCCTCCTCGCCGAGTGACCTCCGCCGCCGATGCCCGCCCCCACGCCACCGCTCCCTACACCAGCGCGCCGTCCCGCTCAGAGCCGCACGCCCGCGCGGACCGCCACCTTGGGGAGGGAGAAGAAGCCCCACTGCCGCCGACGCTGGCCGGGCTTCGCCCGCCAGTGCGCCCTGATGGCAGCGAGGGGAGGGGAAGGGGAGGCGGCGGCCTGAAGCGGGGCTAGGGTTTTCCCCCCGTCCGCTCGCGGGAGTATCACGGGAGGATGTCTCAGGATCCCTTACTGCTCACATACCTTGCATTCCATGGGCACGTACTCGAGGGCCTCGAAGCATGAACGAGGGTGCGCATGAGCAGGGAACCATGGTCGATTGACCGTCCGGCCGAGGTACATGTCCATGACATAGAGGCTGTCCTCGCCGGCGGTAGTGCCAGGGTGGGTGATGGAGACTGTCAACGGGTTGAATCCCTAGGGTGGGAGAGGCTGGGCAGGGTGAGGACGATGTTCCTGTCTGCGTCGAACATGGCCACCCATCCGGTCTTTGTGGAGTTGACGACCCTGCCCTCGCTGCTGCGGGGAGCGAAGAGCTCGAACCATTCCATCCCGTTGGACAGGACGCCGGTGGGCGACGGGACGAAGCTGATAACCGCGCCAGGAAGCCGGCTTTAGGGTCTTGTCAAAAACCATTTCAGCCTGTTGCGCGACAATGCGGAAGCGCAAGCGCGGGAGCCACGGCGGCAAACTCCGTTGGGTGATGGTTCGTCGGCACTGAAGCTAGTAGTACCGGGGCGTCCTGCGTTGGTGAGGCTATACCGGCGGCTAGTGCTGCGATGACAACGAGACGATGGACGCGCGACAATCAGGTGAGCTACTGTGCGTAACGTATTACTCTTACTCGGTAGCTTGAGCTTGCCATGTGTGGTCCGTTTTTGAGCCTTTGACCGGCTTTGAGCCTTTAACGTATTATTACTCTGACCGGCTTTGAGCCAAACAGCACCCCTACCATGCACTCGTCCATCAAGATGCATCCGCTGCCGATACTCCGTGGCTTCATGCCGCCAAGACTCGTCGTCGTCGACGCGACTGAGGACACATCGAACCACCTTCTGACCTTTTTGACCAATAGCTACTCCAAAAAAGATGCCCCGTATGAGGGAGAACCACATGTTACATGTAGCATCCATCGTCTTATTCGGGAGACCTAAATTTAGGGTTTTTCCTGAAGTAGCCCGAACAAAGACGCAAGAGCTGCGTTGACGATGCCTTTGACAAGGGAGCGATGCGGAAACCTCACCATCATACGCCATGACCAGAGTCGGCTCGGTTTATACCGGCAACCATGCATCTCCATTGCTTGATCCCACGATGCAGCTACCGAGAGATACCGACAGATGCACAACAATTGTAGCGTCTTGGTTTGAAGATTGAGCTCTAGCTGCGTTGTCACCACATAGACCATGGTTGTCGAAGGCAGACATGTAGCCTGCATCACTCACCGCGCTTGCCTCCCAAAGAACGATGACTGCAACCACTGCCATTCGGATGCAAACTGTTGCACCGCTGCAGGAGGCAACCGTGCCATGCCCTAACCCAAGGCAGCCGTCTCGGGCCAGGGACCATGAGCGAGGAACCGAGAGGGCCCCCGCCTACACAGGCGCCGACTGGGCTTTGCCCAGCCGTGTCCTCTAGCGACGGTGAAGGAGGAGAAAGGAGTGGGAAGGGTGGTAGGCAGTGGCTAGGGTTCCCCCTCGGTCGCAAGACGGGGGCGACGTGAGAGGGATGCTCTCATGAGAAGCTGGAATTCTGATAAAGTTCATCAAATGGCGGTTCAGAGTTTGCTCATGAGTTTAGATGGTCGAGACGAACATATGGTTTACCAAATTTAGCCTCCAGACGAGAAACCCTAAAAAGCATAGGAGTGAAAAACCAATACTAATGTGATGTCCTAATCAGTGGCGGACCCAGAAGACACCGGAAGCATGAGCAAACATGTCTAAGACGTCTTTTTTTAAGCAAAATCGCTATAGAAAGTCAAAAAATATAAGGCAGCGCGCGTCGGCAAGTCTAGGCGACTGTCCGGACGGTAGGGATGGTGGGTCCGTCCCTGGTCCTAATGTATAGCGCCAATCGATTTTTAATTTCTTGGCCACAGGGAAAGTATTTTCAGAACTATATAGACCGGAACATCTAAAAAAAACTAGATTGGAACACCAGACAGGTCCAGACTCCAGAGTCAAGGGGTTTTTCGTCATTGCTGAACACTAATTATGCAGATCCATTTTAATGTATCCCATGAGCGCATTCGTTTGCGGGCAGAGAATCTAGAGATGTACCATCAGGCTTCAGTTAGTGTCGTCCTATAATTTCCTATGGCCAAAAAAAAAAGTGGATTCACATAGGAAAGTGCTGAGCGTCCTCCGGGGATCAAAACCCCGATCCCCCGGGTCCAGAGCGCGACACGTGTCCGGTTAGCCTTCTCCAATCCCGTTTTTGCTTCCATAAAGCACAATGCAGCAAAAAAAGTTTCGTTTGTATTATTTGAAGAAAAACGGGTTTCCATATAAATTCCGTTTTTGCTTCCATAAAAGTACAATGAAGCAAAAAAAAGTTTCGTTTGCATGGACTGAAGCAAAATCTGGTTCTCACATAAAACCCGATTTTGCTTCCATAAAGCACAAATGAAGCAAAAAACGTTTCGTTTGCATTGTTTGCAGCAAAAAAGTTTCCCACATTAAAAACCCACTTTTGCTTGAGAACGTAACGGTGATTGAAGCAAACGTTATGGAATTGTACCAATAATTATAGGCCATTGTAGCAAAACCGATCTCGTCGAAGACTCTTGCTTGAGACGTTGTAGCAAAAAATTTAAACTATTTGTAGCAAAACCACAGAATGATTGTAGCAAAAAAATATGTTATTATAGCAAAAACTGACACTGTCGGAGACACCGTCAGAGACCTAGTTGCAGAATTTATGTACTATTGTAGCAAAATCACATAAGGTATGTAGCAAAAATATTATACAAAAAATCGCCAACTCGCAGCACGGCCCTCATCGGAGCTCCGCCTTCTTCCGGTTGCAGCACCGTCGCGAAGGTAGCAACGCGGCCTGCCGCTGTGAGCAATGCCTGGCACCGTCGGGAGCAACTCCCGACACCAAGGGGAGCAACGCTGCCTGCTGCACGGAGCAATGCCCGACACTGTCAGAAGAAGAAACACGTGGACGGACGCGCCGACGGAGGATAAGAACGCGGGCGAGCTCGCTGGCGAAGCAATAGCACAAGGGCGGGCGCGCCGATGCAGAAGGAGATGCACGGGGATGGGATCTACCTGCAGCGAGGACGACGGCGGCGCTGGGACATGCGGCCGGCGGGGCGGCGCTTGGGCCTATGGCAGGCGGGCGCATGTAGGCAGCAAGGAAAGCGGAGCGACGCCGACGCGCCGACGCGGGGCCTGCCTGGCGCACGAGAGAAAATGAAGGAAGATGGAACCGAATCAAGAAGGAAAAATCTGCACGGGATAAGGCTTCGTGGTGGGTCCCATCGATGTCTCTCACGCGGATGGACGCGTGGCGCGCGTGCAGGGCGGAGAACGCGAGCGGAGAAATCCCCGGTGGTTTAGAAGCGTTTTCCATTCACATTATATATCCTGCACTGCACCACATCCCATGTCTTCATTTTTTGGGTCATTTTGTCAAGTAAGTGAATGGGCCGACAGTCCGACCGACCCACTCGCAAGTCGCATCAGTGTGTGTGCGGGTTCTGCCAAAAGGAGGCGAATTGGCGTTCCTCAAAACCATCCAACCGCGCCACGCAGATCACGGGGAAATGTCGGCGCCGCCGCGTCGGGTGACCGAGGTCGCCGTGGCGGAGGCGGACGCCCTGATCTCCCTGCCGGCGGGCGTCCTCGACGACATCCTCGCCCGCGTCGGCCTCCGCGACGCCGTCCGCACGTCGGCGCTCTCCCGCGCCTGGCGACGCCGTTGGGAGGCCCTCCCGTCCCTCGACCTCGACTTTCCCCGCCCCAGAGGCGACAAGGGCGCGTCCAAGGGGCTCAGGGCCGTCGACAGCGTCCTCCTCCGCTGCCCCGGCCGAGTCCGGCGCTTCTACGCCTACCTCGACAGGCTCTACGCGGGCCGCATCGACGACTGGCTCCTCGTCTTCTCCCGCCGGGGCCTCGGGGTCTTCAACCTCATCTCCATCGACGGCTTCCTCGTCCTCCCCTCCGCCGTCTTCTCCTGCGCCAGCCTCACCACCCTCCGCCTCTACGGCTGCGCCGTTCCGCTCCTACCCGCAGGCTTCGGGGGTTTCCCGGAGCTGAGGAACCTTGCTCCGATCAACGTCCGGTTTCAGGAGCACGGGCAGTACCAGCTGGAGGAGATCATCGCGACATCGCCTTTGCTCAAGGAGCTGCTCCTCTGGGACATGGAAATAGCGGGCGACTTCGCGGAGTGGGTGATTCAGGCGCCCAATCTCCGGCACCTAAACATCAGAGCAGCTGAAGATTTAGGCTGGAAAATTCGTGAGCTTCCGTGCCTGCATTCTGCCGAAATTGATATTCAGGATTATTTAGGGGACCGAGATTTCGCCAAATTCCTCGCCGGATTTTCGAGTATTACCAAGCTTGTGATATGCACTCGTCATTCACCGGTACACACCAATGCTCTAAATTTAGACTGCTTTAGTAAATAGTTAGGCTCAGTTTTCGAGTATTACCAAGCTTAAGATATATATCCGCGAATCCACCGGTACACGCCAACACTCAATTTTGCCAATCTTCGTAGATAGTTAGGCTCAGTTTATATTAGAATCATAGATATAACTGAAGTTCCTTGGATTCATGCATCATATATAACTTTCTTATCTTTGTTCTGCCTTACCTTCTTAGCATATTCCCTTGGTGCCCAATACATTGACATGATGTGGTTGTTGTCAAGTATTTGTTCTGCTAGGGACACTCAAGAGTCCAAAGTGGTGTTGGGCTCCAAGGCCCCAACTTAGTGATAAATTTCTTTGCAATTTACTTTTAAATTACTTCCTATTTATGTTACTTGTGT
The DNA here is from genome assembly GCA_916181665.1 of Avena sativa. NCBI lineage: Eukaryota > Viridiplantae > Streptophyta > Magnoliopsida > Poales > Poaceae > Avena > Avena sativa. The sequence continues at coordinate 383,108,240 of OV702297.1, read as the reverse complement.
AGTCACAGAGCTGCATATACTTAATAATCCTTTTGTGATCTAAAAGCATATACTTAATAATCCTTTTGTGATCTAAGTAGGGGGTAAAAAATGGAATTAACTCTAATTTTTTTCTTGATTTGATCTTGTTGACATGTACTAATTAACGTGTTGCTACTTGTGGGGAGAAAATAGAAACTATTCTTACGAGCCAGTCTGCTGTGCTCTCAGTCTCCGGCCTCATATGGTACTTGCCGACGGGCACACCAGGAGAAGGTTTGTTGCTGAGGATGGCCAAAAAGCCAATCCTTAAGAGCAAGTCCAGGAGCACCCCCAAATTTTCTCGCCTATGTCTCTATATAGGGGTCTCCCCTAAAATGATTCCTCTACTAAATCTTGTTAGTTTCCAGCAGCCCCTATATGATATCCCTATATCACCCCCACCCATATTTTAACAATATTTTCGCAACGAACTCCATCAAATCAACAGCCCTCTTATTTTTTTATGAAACAACATCAGCATGTTTTCCACGACTGAACCATACTACTGCCAAGACTGAACCCCAACACGAGGAGGAGTGGCTCCATGGGGGCGTGCAGGAGCGCTCGTCGCAGCCTCCCATCCATGGCTGTCACCGCGCCGTGGCCGACCGCCTCGCCGCCGTGCTCTCCAACCCCGCCTTGTGCAGCTCCTGCCCCGCCAACCTCCACCGCGGCGAACCACCGCATCTCGCACGGCAGCAAGATCCCGCCTAGACCCAATCTGGAGCGCGATTTTGAGATCAGTTTTGATAAAAATTGAAGAACAAGAAGGGCGGGGACGAACTGGCCGAGCTCGTGGTGGCGGGAGGAATTTTCCCGGACCGAATCGTTGCTCCCATCGACGGATAGGGGAGTCCTCCTCCTCCCCGATGTATAGGGGAAAACAAGGGCTGGGTCGGGGATGCGGAAGGAGGGGGGCGATGGGTAGGGGACCTGCTGGAGCCTTTTTTTTCCCTTTTCTCCCCCTATATTTACTATCGGGGAGGTTTTAGGGTGTCTCCTAGACTTGCTCTAAGGAAAGTAGCTAAGGAATAGTATTAAGGTCATCTGATTGGGTTTGCCTAGATTCGCAGAATCAAGGTACTCCTAATAGGGTATGAATTTGCTGGAATTGTTCGGACTGGGTGACTGGAAGCCTCTCCCGTACTTGCTCAGCCACAGTGCAACTGTCTCGTTAAGTACTTTGGCTAAAACCTTGGGAGGTATGATAGGTGGTCATTTAGTTTCGGATGTTAGATCACCGCAGCAACATCAGAACCGAAATGACTCACTTACAACAGCTCGGCAACATTATGCCTCGTGGTCCGGACTGTTTTGATCTGGCAGCTTTGGAAGGCAAGGACGATTTGGTGTTCAATTACATCACCTGTTCCTCAGACTACAACGGATGTCATCAGGCGTTGCAGTTCCAAAAAAGATAAGGAGTAGAGAGAAAAAATGCTTTGGTGAAGGGGATACAATCCATTGCATGCCTGCTAATGCTGTCATATAAGGCTTTTTATGTGTGTGTGGAATTAAACTCTGTGCGGCAAGCGATTTATTTTCTTCGGCGGTGCAATATTGTCTTGCCTATCTGAACTATACCTTGATGATCTGAAAATGTTAGTGCACTTCAATTTCAGATGGTCTTCTGGAGGAATGTTGTATCAAATATATATTTTTCTACATCATGCGATTATATCAGTGCATAATTTTTGCCATTTATGGTCAGGGGCTTAAGTTTGATTTCTCGGGTTTGGAAGTCCTTGGAATGCGTAGGTGACTGATCATGTCACCTACTTAGGACCTGTATTAAACAATACCGTTTTAATATTGGCTTAGGACATGTATGAAACAATACCACTTTAGTATCTATTTCACAGGAGACTTAGGTAGACAGAACTAAAAGCAATAGCACATTATATCTTTTTCAAGATAATTATACTAAGGAATAAACATAATACAGTACTAGGATTGCTAATGAAGAAAAGGTCCATCTTGAATACATAGAGGATAACTACCACCAAAATTGGCATAAAAAACCAATAGTGAGTTGTGTCATCAATGTATTCTACGATATGCCATTATGTAGACGGTAGGCCAACCATTCTTCTTATCTTCCTCTTCCTTTCTGTTTGGGCTTCATATTTGGAGTAACGTGCCTTCTGATTTTCTGACACTACTAGGAAAAGACATGTTAGTGACGCATTATTTTAGGACTTCTGTGGCGCATATGGGCATATTGAAGTCCCCAACCAGATCTTAAACTTCTGTGGCGCATATTGAAGTCCCCAAGCAGATCTTAAACTTCTGTGGCGCATATTGTCAATATGCGCCACTGATGCTTTTTTCAAAATTAAAAAAAACGGCCAGATCTGGCCGGAGGTGGGGATCACCGGAGGTGGGGGTCATCAGAGGAGGAAAAGGAGGCCGATGGTGGCCGTAGGAGGAGGAGGAGGTCATCGGTGGAGGAGAGGAGGAGGCCGTCGGTGGAGCAGGGGCTCGGAGAAGGAGGTGGAGGTCGCCGGTGGAGGAGAGGAGGAGGTCGCCGGTGGAGGAGAGGAGGAGGCCGCCGGAGGAGGAGCTCACCGGGGTGGTGGAGGAGGGAGGAGGGAGGTGGGAGGTGGGAGGTGGGAGGTGGATGAGGATGAGCTCACCAGGGTGGAGGAGGGAGGAGGGAGGAGGAGGAGCTCACCTGGGTGGAAGAGGGAGGAGAAGGAGCTCACCGGGGTGGAGGAGGAGGGAGGAGGAGCTCGCCGGGGTGGATGAGGAGGGAGGAGGAGAAGGTGAGGAAGAAGGGGAGAAGGAGAGAAGAAGTGGTGGAGGAGAAGGGTGGAGGAGTGGAAGAGGATAAGATAGGGAGAAGGGACGGCGGGATTCAAAATTCGAATCCCGCCAAGAATTTTGTGGCGCATATGGGAGAAATGCGCCACAAAAGTTTCTCCCCTTTTTTTATTTTTTTACAGGAAAAATCTTCTTTCTGCCATAACTTTTACTCTTTTTGAATTTGGCGAAGCTGTAAAACTTCCGGCCGCTGAAATCAAGTAGGAAATTTCGAGACGATCATTTTGATATATTAAACTTTTTTTTCCGACATCGGATGCAAAAGTTATGGCCGTTTTACTATCCCATTACCTTTTTTGCAAAATACATCGAAATTCATGTTTTTCAATTTTTCGTATAACTATACCCCAAAATACAACTAAATCTCAAAGGAATTAGTTTTATGAATTTTTTATCATTTTTGTTTATTTTTTACAAGAGTTAAAAGGCGTTTCACAGGGGGTGGGTCTGGTTTTCTATATTTTGTGGCGCATATCTAACTTATATGACGCATATATAGGTATACGCCACAGAACATTGGTCAACTGAATTTTGTGGTGGGGACTACCCTCACTTTCTGGTGGCGCATATGTCCATATACGTCACAGAAAATGAGCGATCCCAACCCCAGTGGCGGTCCACCAAACTTCTGTGGCGCATTGTTTCCCTATATGCGTCACAAAAGTGTGAAGACTTCTGTGGTGCATTGCCTAAAATGCGCCAGTGGAGTTTATCTGTGGTGCATGGTCACACATATACACCACAAAAGATTTGTCTAGCTATAGCTTGTTTCCTAGTAGTGTGAATGCTACTTCTCGTATTGTGTGATAGACTATTATTGTCTCCATATACACATTGAATAATAGTCTTGTCGTCCAACAGTCACTACTAGGCTCTATATTGTCAAACATGCTCTTAGTGCTTGTGTGTTCTTTCTTTATTGGTGTGAACAAAGTAGTTTCTGTTTTCCCCAAATTATTTTCATTACACTCCATATGTTTGATCTTGCTTTACTTGTATCTATCAATTTGGTTCTTATTGGCTTCCTCTTCTTTTCATATTTAGTAGTAGTCTCTTAGCTCCTTTTATTTGGTTGATATTTTTCATACTTCATAATAGGGAAACTTTCTCCATCTTTGCTAGAAACTTATAAGGATTTACTCAATACATCATATTTATTTACTTCCAAACTAAGGTAATTATAATATTTTTGTACTCCAAAGGATAATATCTTTCACATTGTATCTCCAACCAATGGATTAAGTAAATGTTAGCTATATTTGTGAACACTGCTGGACAAGTTTCTTTCTCTCTTTGGCATCGTAGAAGTCCTTGTGCAAGTTGCAAAGAAGGGTTATCCATACTTCTGAGCTTGCAATATGATCGATTTTTTTATCTCCGTCTTTTGTACCTTTTTATACATCACGACAAAATGTAATACATCAAACCACACAAATATCTTATTATGTTATAACATAAGAACATACTAACATTGTTTGGTCGCACTATTATAACATAAAGCAATAAAAAATTGAGCCACAAAAAAGGAGAACATGGCAGAATCTCCCCACCAAAATTAGAAATGCCTCGCACACCACATAAGCCCTCGGGTCGCCATCTTGATTTTTTCTGTTGTCCAAATAGAGACCGCTTCATCACGCACCAAGTCCCACCACGATAAAAAGAGCGCACATTTCCAAATCACCGTGAAGCGGTGCTCTGCCCAAAAACAAAACCCTAGAACGGCGCCGCCACTTGACCACCATATACATGTTGTCGTGACCACCATAGAAATGTTGCCATCGCGTCACCCTTCCAGGAAGCGTCGGACGACTGAGGTCGCCGTGGCAGAGGCATATGCCCTGATCTCCCTGCCCACGGAAATTCTCGATGAAATCCTCGGTCGCCTTGGCCTACGCGACGTCATACGCACGTCGATTCTCTCCCACAATTGGCGACACCGATGGGAGGCTCTCCCATCCCTTGACCTCTACTTCCCGAGGACTAAAGGCAACAAGGGCGCGCCGAAGGGGTTGAGCGTCGTTGATGGCATCCTCCTCCGCTACCCTGATCGTGTTCGACGCTTCTATGCGAGACGACTTGACAAGATCTACGCAGGCCGCATCCATGACTAGATCTTCATCCTCTTCCACCGGGGTGTCGAGACTCTCGACCTCAGCCCCAACTTCATCGACGACAAGTTTGCCCTCCCCTCCTATGTCTTCTCTTGTGGTCGGCTCACCTCCCTCACTCTCCGCAATTGCGCCATCCCTCCCCTACCACTAGGCTTTGAGGGCTTTATGGAGCTCAAGAAACTGAATCTCACCCATGTCCAGTTACAAGAGAACGGGGGTGAGGACCAACTGGAAAATATAATTACAACATCGCCATCACTTGAGGCTTTGACACTTTGGGATGTGGATATCCCAGGTGAATTCGCAGAGTGGCTGATTCAGGCACCCAATCTTCGACGTGTCAAAATTGTTTCGACGGAGGATTTTGGATGGAACTTTGGGGAGTTTCCGTATCTGGATTCTGCTTTCATTGATATATGGAATTATTCAGGGAACCGTAATTTCTCCAAATTTCTCATTAATTGCGCAAGCATTACTAAGCTTGTGATATATACTTGTCATTCACAGGTAAACTTGATGCTCACTATTCATTTACAGCTTCCCACTAATGGATATTTAGGCTCAGTTTGAAACTTGTAAGTTTAATTTAATTTCATTACATACAACATTGATGGGTAGGGTATGTAAAGATTGTTTCTTATCTTGATTGTGCCTCATTTTCCTAGTGTATCCTCTTAGTAGACCTTCTCGGTCTCATCTCTTTGTTAGTTGTGGTGAAGTACTTTAGCTGCTAGGTACAGTAAAGATGTAAAATGAAGTGGTGTTGGGCCCTAAAGCCTACAATCCAACTAAATTGGAAAACCTCATTGTTTGAAATATAACTTATAAATTACTTCCTAGTGATGTTCGTTGCATCACCCACAACCACTGATTTCTATATGTCAATAATCATGTAATTTCCTATAAAGAGTTATGAACTGATCTTATTTTCCTTTAGGGTGCTGAGAGCCATTGTAGATTGTAACAACCTAAACTCCTTTCTGAGTTGTGGATTTGGCTTTGGTTACTTGAGTAAACAGTGAGAAATTTTCTCAGGAACTGTGCATATGTAACGAGTTTCAAACTATTGACATTATGACTTTATCTGTTTTAGATCAATGGGGTACTAGAGACACTTCCGTGCATCTTTGGCAACTTAAAAAGCTTAGACATGTATACACAGTTCCGTGAACTTCACCCTATTTTGTCAATCTTTTACTTATTGAGGAATGCTCCGAACCTTGAAACACTCCGAATACTGGTATGTTGAGTGCTAACACTAGTGTAGCCCCCCCCCTTTAACTCCGGTTGGGAGGGCCGTCTAACAGCGGTTCCCCAACCGCTGTTGAGGGTTCGGTGTTAGAGGGGGGCCCCTTTAACACCGGTTCTTATACGAACCGGTGTTAAAGGGTGGCGCACGTGGGGCTGCCGCAGGCCTCAGCCCCTCCCTTTAACACCGGTTCGTATCTGGAACCGGTGTTAAAGGTTCTTCTGCCGCGACAGAGATTTAGGCCGTTTTCCTGCCGCGGCAGAACTCTGCCGCGGCAGGAAAACGGCCTAAATCTCTGCCGCGACAGACTTCTGCCTCTGCCCCGTTCTGGGCGTATTTCTGCGGGAGGGGGGGGAGCGAGGGGGAATCGATCGGGAGCGGTATACACATAAATCGTCATCGGTACATACGAGTACATGAATAATTAAGCAACTATTATTATACACAATCATCGTCATCGGCACATACATCGTCATCGTTCATTTTGGTGGATATCTGAAGAGTTCTCCGCCAGGCGTGACGACCTCATCAAGTATGAACCCCGCCAATTCCTCTTGAATGGCTCGTATGCGTTCAAATGGTAGGAGTTGGTCCCGCATCCGTTCGATCTGAATATATATGAAGAATGGGCCGTCAATATATATATAAGAATAAAACTCAACACAATTGATGGTAATAAAATAATGTTGTGGACTTTGTTTACTTACTCTAAGTTGTTCTAGTGCGGCTTGGACCGTCGCACATATCGTGTTGCGAATGAATTCGCAAACAATAGTACCCACATAAGTTATTGCCGTGTCCCTGATGCGCGCACTTTACGAGAATAGAGAGTTCAATCAAAATAATAATCAATAAAGCATGATATAATGGAATTGGAAGCTAGCTAGTATTACTTACATTTTGGTCTACAAATTTTAGTTCTTCTGACCATTCACCCACGGCCCTGCCCGTGAACCTTTTCCAAACCCTGTCCGACAAAGAAAATAGATAAAGGAGTAATTAATTACTTATTGTCACGAAAGTTGCCGATCTAGTGCGATAATATGATTGAAATTACCTCTGGGGCATCTCTCTAAAGTTTGCCCATATCTCTTTTTCTTTTCGTAACGAGTCCATGACAAGGACTTTTCCTGAGTCGGGTTGAATGACTAGCAGAATAAAGTGGAACCTACGCACGCATAACTCATCATCAGTTACACTTAACATCGAGTAAGCTGAAATAGAATGTGTACAAGAGAGAGGGTAACAGTACTCACGAGAAGTTGTAAGGCAATAGTATTTCCCTTTTGGTTTGTTGTCTCAGTAAAGACGTTAGCAAGTAATCTTCTGTTTGCCCGGGTTTGGTTTCTACCACTTCTTCATGAACTCTATTTGGGTCAACGAACCCAATGTCAAAAAGGCCTCCTTTCCTGCATTCCATAACCTTTTTCCTGCATAATAGTATATACATATATGGTGAGCATATATATATATACATGCAATTAATAAAGTGAATGAGATGAGATATAAATTATAGAAATAGTACTTACACACAATAAAGGCTGATGGCAGCTTTGTCGAGTCCCTTCTGATTGAATAGAAAATGCAAGTCTTGAATGTTGAAGTCGATCGCGTCATCTCCGCAGAAGAAAATATCATCTCTTATATGCGTCGTGATCCATTCTAACTTTCTCGTCTTGCAGAAATGAAGGTACCACTTGTGGCGGGGCGGGGCAGCTGGCAGCGCGGGCCGGTGGCGGGGCGCCGGTGGCGGGGCAGCTGGCAGCGTGGGCCGGTGGCGGGGCGCCGGTATGGTGGAGGCGCGGGCGGCGGCTGGCGCGGCTGGGGAAGCGCGGGGCGCGGGCGGCGCGCAGAACCGGTGCGGGGGACGGCGGCGGACAGCGCACAGGGCGACGATGGACACAGCAGGGCGGCGACGGAGGCGACGGCGCGCGCGCGAGCTCCTCTGCTTCGAACCGGTTCGTGGGGGAAGAGAGAGGAAGGGGAGAAGGCGGACATTTAATACCCCCCCCTTTAACACCGGTTCCAGCCACGAATCGGTGTTAAAGGGGGGGATCCGTTTCCCGCGCGCATTTATTACCCCCCCCCCCCCCCGCCTTTAACACCGGTTCCAGCCTTTAACTGGTGTTAAAGGGGGGGTGCGCGCGGGAAACGAAATAAATGCCCCCACCCTTTAACACCGGTTCGTGGCTGGAACCGGTGTTAAAGGGGGGACATTTATTTCATGCATTAAAGGGGCATTTTTAATTCAAAAAATATGATATGAATTTAGAAAATTCATATCTTTTTCATTTCAACTCAGAAAAATATGAATAATATATCATAATTTTCAGAAAAATAATATCTATCCATTCATGTAAATCATTTTATATTTACTTTACATGAAAATTTTCAAAATAATTAAAACACTTACATATAAATTTTGATTATTCAATTCAAACAAAAATAAATTGTTAAATCCTAAAACTTTGAACATAAGAAATATTAAGCATCTAAAAAATGATTTTTATTAGATCAAATCATATTTTAATGCCGCATCTTTTGTATTAACATTTTTTAATTGATTGGATATTTAAATGTCGCATCTTTTGTATACACTTGAATCTCACCAAGCCTCGCTCAACTTGCATTGTTTTTTGATAAAATAGCATATTGTGAACCTAAAAATGATTTTTGTAAAAAATCATGAGCATCGTATCATGTACTTGTAGTTCATATCTGACCCACTTCCTGCCGATTCGGTAGGAATTTGTCTTTTTCACCAGAGGTGGACGGAAAGGTTTCAGATCCCCCTGTTGGTTCATAAAAGAACTGAAAATTAAGATACATGTCCAGATTAAGTAACAATCGGCCGAACTGGAACTGAAAATTAAGATACATAAAAGAACTGAAAATTAAGATACATGGCCAGATTAAGTAACAATCGGCCGAATTTGTTTCGGAATGTTGGAGTGATTCAGTCATGCTCCTGCCTACACCTGTAATACTCGCCACTGTAGTCGTCGTACTCGCCGCCGCCGTCATCGCTGTCGTCGTCGGGGTCGCCGTAATTGAACCTCTGGAGAGTACGCGTGGGCTGGACTTGAGGATAGCGCAGACGGGGGTTAGAGTCGGCGGCAGTGTCATAGGCCATGACGCTCTGGAGAGTCCGACCGCGCCACCATAGCCGACGGCCGGCCTCGTTGAAGTTAGGAGGAGGTGGGCCGTCCTCCTCGTGCCTGGCGAGCGCCCTCTCATGCCGATCCACGAAGAAGGCTTCCCAAGTAGGGAAATAGTCGGGATGCCATCTGGGATTCCTCCGCTGCTCCGGCGTGAGCTCGAAGTAGTAGTGGTTCGTGGTGGCCATCCGGCGCGCCACACCTAGAGGGACAGGAGGAACCGGCACGCCTCCGACGCTCAGCATCCAGCCGACGGGGACACAGTAGCCCGGCGGGCAGGGGTAGTTCGAGGCGCAAAGCGCCTCCGCCTCCCTGGGGGTTAGTGCTATGGTGGAAGCCATGGGAAAGAGTGATGAGGTTGCAGATATGAGTCTAGAGATGTGCAATGACAATGGAGGCCAACCCCCTACATATATATATAGTGAACTAGCGGGAAGAACTGGAGGGAAGAACTGGCGGGAAGAAAAATGACGGGAAGAAAAATGGCGGGAAGAAGAACTGGCGGGAAGAAAAATGGCGGGATGAACCTTTAGTCCCGGTTGGAGACACCAACCGGGACTAAAGATGAACCTTTAGTCCCGGTTGGAGACACCAACCGGGACAAAACACGAGTCAGCACTAATAATAGGGGCGAGTGTCGACATTATTTCGTGCGGCCATTAAAAACATGAACTAGAGTTACATAATATGAGCATGAACTTCTTGGCATATGTCCTTCCTTATGATCGCTTCAGACGTAACCATGGAGCATCTTCTTTACTTAACGGAATGCTTGGGTCAGTTTTCACTGTGAAGGGCGGAATTTCATCAAACTTATTATAATCTTCTGACATGTCTGTCTTGTCCTCGATTCCCACGATGTTTCTTTTCCCTGAAAGAACTATGTGACGCTTTGGATCATCATATGATGTATTCGTTTGCATATTTTTTCTTTTTTTTGGTCTAGAGGACATGTCCTTCACATAGAAAACCTGAGCCACATCATTGGCTAGGACGAATGGTTCGTCTAAGTTCTTCATAAGATTGTTGAGATCCACCGTTGTCATTCCGTACTTCTTGTCTACCTCAACCCCTCCTCCTGTTAGCTTGACCCATTTGCATCGAAACAAGGGGACCTTAAAATTAGGTCCATAGTCAAGTTCCCATATCTCCTCTATGAACCCATAATATGTGGTCTTTTGCCCATTGTCTTCTGCTGCATCGAAGCGGACACCACTGTTTTGGTTGGTGCTCTTTTTATCTTGGCATATCGTGTAAAATGTATTCCCATTTATCTCGTACCCTTGGAAAGTACATACAGTCGAAGATGGTGTCCTGGCCAACAAGTACAGCTGATCCCCAACAGTGGTGTTATTCGTGAGAAGTCTTTGCAGCCAGCCGCCAAAACTCGCCATGTGTTCACTTATAATCCATTCATCAGACTGCCCCGGGTGTTTGAGGCGTATTAAATTCTTGTGTTCATTGATATACGGGGCAACCAAGATAGATCTTTGTAAAACCGTGTAGTGTGCTTGATTGAGAGAATGCCCGTCCCTACATATCATTGCTTTACATCCTAGGGTGCCTTTTCCACGCAGTCTCCCCTCATGTCGTGATTCTGGAACACCAATCGCCTTAAGGTCAGGAATAAAATCAACACAGAACTCAATGACCTCCTCTGTTACATAGCCCTTGGAGATGCTTCCTTCTGGCCTAGCACGGTTATGAACATATTTCTTTAAGACTCCCATGTACCTCTCAAAGGGGAATATATTGTGTAGAAATACAGGACCGAGAATGGCAATCTCTTCTACTAGGTGAACCAGGAGATGCGTCATAATATTGAAGAAGGATGGTGGGAACACCAACTCAAAGCTGACAAGACATTGGGCCACATCTGTTTGTAACCCTGGTAGGCTTTCTGGATCGATTACCTTCTGAGATATTGCATTGAGGAATGCACATAGCTTCACAATGGGTACTCGAACATTTTCAGGTAGAAGCCCCCTCAATGCAATCGGAAGCAATTGTGTCATAATCACGTGGCAGTCATGAGACTTCAGGTTTTGGAATTTTTTCTCTGCCATATTTATTATTCCCTTTATATTCGACGAGAAGCCAGACGGGACCTTGATACTGCTCAGACATTCAAAAAAGATTTCCTTCTCTGCTTTGGTAAGAGCGTAGCTGGCAGGAGTTAAGTGGCATCGTTTACCCTTCTCGTTCTCAGGATGCATAGGCTCTTCAGGGGCCTTCAGACGTTGCTGGTCCTGTCGTGCTTCCGGTGTATCTTTTGTCTTCCCATACACTCCTAGAAAGCCTAGCAGGTTCACGCAAAGATTCTTCGTCACGTGCATCACGTCGATTGAAGAGCGGACCTCTAAGACTTTCCAATAGGGTAGGTCCCAAAATATAGATTGCTTCTTCCACATGGGCGCGTGTCCGGCATCGTCATTCGGAACATATAGACTGCCAGGACCTTTTCCAAAGATTACTTCGAGGTCCTTGACCATACCAAATACCTCCTCACCGGTACGGAGGACAGGCTTCCTCCAGGGTTCTGCCAGACGTTTGAAATGCTTGCCTTTCTTTCTTACTGGATGCAGGTTCGGAAGAAATCGGCGATACCCTAAGTACACAACCTTCTTACATTTATCCAAATATACACTTTCAGTATCATCTAAACAGTGTGTGCATGCATTGTATCCCTTGTTTGTCTGCCCTGAAATGTTACTAAGAGCAGGACAATCATTGATGGTTATGAAAAGCAATGCTCGTAGGTCAAATGGCTCCCCTTTGTGCTCATCCCACATACGTACACCTGGTTTGGTCCACAGCTGTAAAAGTTCTTCAACTAATGGCCTTAGGTACACATCAATGTCGTTGCCGGGTTGCCTCGGGCCTTGGATGAGCACTAGCATCATAATGAACTTCCTCTTCATACACAACCAAGGAGGAAGGTTATAGATACATAGGGTCACAGGCCAGGTGCTGTGACTGCAGCTCTGCTCACCAAAAGGATTCATGCCGTCTGTACTTAGACCAAACCTTAAGTTCCTTGCGTCACGTGCGAAGTCCGGGTACTCTCGCTCGACTTTTCTCCACTGTGACCCATCAGCGGGGTGTCTCAACATCGCGTCTTTCTTACGGTCTTCCATGTGCCATCGCAACAACTTGGCATGCTCTTTATTTCTGAAGAGACGTTTTAACCGTGGTATTATAGGAGCATACCACATAACCTTGGTGGGAACCTTCTTCCTAGGGGCCTCGCCCTCAACATCGCCAGGATCGTCTCGTCTGATCTTATACCGCAGTGTAGTGCATACCGGGCATGCATCCAAATTCTCCTACTTCTCACCGCGGTAGAGGATGCAGTCATTAATGCAGGCATGTATCTTCTGCACGTCTAATCCTAGAGGGCAGACAACCTTCTTTGCTTGGTATGTACTGTCGGGCAACTCATTATTTCTTGGAAGAAGATTCTTCATTTTTACCAACAACTTTGAAAATGCGCTGTCAGTCACACCATTCTCTGCCTTCCATTGCAGCAAATCCAGTGTGGCACCTAGCTTTTTGTGGCCATCTTCGCAAGTTGGATACAACAATGTTTTGTGATCCTTTAACATCTGCTCTAGCTTCTCCTTCTCCTTTTCAGTTTCACATTCTTCCTTTGCATCAGTAATGGCCCGACCAAGATCGTCATCAGCGGGCCCATCTGCTCCCTCTTGATCTTCATTATCTACCTCCGTTGCATTATCATCATATTCAGGATACATATTATGATAGTTTTCATCATCCTCTTCTTCTTCGTTGTCTTCCATCACAACCCCTTTTTCTCCGTGCTTGGTCCAACAATTATAGCTGGGCATGAAACCGGATCGAAGCAGGTGGGCGTGAATGGTTCTGGTATTTGAGTAGTCTTTCTTGTTCTGACAGTGAACACACGGACAACACATAAAACCATTGTGACCACGGTTTGCATTAGCCACAACGATAAAATTTTGGAGGCCCGTAATGTACTCGGAAGTGCGGCGGTCACCGTACATCCATTGCCGATTCATCTGCATTAATATGTAGTATATATCAAAAAATAATAGGGAGATGACCATTTATATATATAGTACATCAATGACACATGAAACTATAGTTGCCGACCTCGACCGAGACGGAAAGAGCAACAAGAAAGCTTATTTTGAGCTCTCGGGCATTTCACCGAACACCTCTAGTGCATATAAAAAAACACAAACTAGCACTCTTCACACCCTCTTGCTAGGCTCCAAAATGTGAAAGAATGGAAGAGTGGGGTGTGTGTGGGCTGGGGTGGTGTCTTATATAGCCCCCCCCTTTAACACCGGTTCATGCCACAAACCGGTGTTAAAGAGGGGGGGTGCGCGGGCCACTGCTGCAGGGACCTTTAACGCCGGTTCGTGGCACGAACCGGTGTTAAAGGGGGGGCTCCTTTTTTGCCGCAGGGGCCACGCTGGTACGGCCCCCCCTTTAACACCGGTTCGTAGAAGAACCGGTGTTAAAGCCCCTTTTCGGGATCAACAAAAGATCTCGTTTCCACTAGTGTAACATCACACAAAGTTATATTTACATTACTTGAAGACCCCATTGCTATTTTCAATGAATGACTTCATACTTATATTCATGAAGGTTGATGATAACGAGGAGCAGAAATTTGAGGCAAATGGAGAGTTTCAAAGTGCACAGTGTACCGTCGGTACCTGTGCGAACCTTCAATTTGTGATGATGGCTGGTATTCACTGGCTATCAAATGAGATGTCCTTCATGGAGCTTATTCTATCTAAAGCAAGGCTTCTTCGCACATTATCTATCAGGCATGGTGAGGAATGCTCAATGTCTAACGAGGGTGCATTGAGGAAGTTACTAAACTACAAGAAAGCTTCAAGTCATGCCAAGGTTCTGTTTAAAGGTAAAACTCTTACTTATGTAGCAAATTTTCATTGTACGTTCTTTATTTTTCAAGATATTGTTTTGAGAATTTGTTCCATTTTTTGCTTTCAGAATTTCCTGTGTGTTTCACGTCACATTTTAGTTTTTTCCATGTTACGAGTCAGGCTAACTTATAGTGACATGTCGTGATGAGGTTGTATGAGGCTTATGTTGAATCGCTCGCCCCAAGTTCTTAATGCAAGATGACATTTTTTTTTAGTGGTTAAAATAGAAATCTGAGTGTTTCTCTTCCATTCCATTTATGTATTATCCCTTTTCAGTTAGGTGGACTTGGTGTTAGATGGTTTCTGATTTTTATGGTCTTAAATATGCAACTTTTTGACAAATATTTATGGAACTTCAGATGGAAATGTAAATCATACATTATATTAGGAGCACTCTTGGTGGAAAATCTATTGATGTTATTTCAACTTGATAAAGTTTGAGAAGTTTGATACCATACATCCCACAATGATCCATAATGGCAACAGGCAAATAACAAGGCCTAATTCCAACTTTACTGCTCACTTTAGTGCTTAGGAAAATTTATCGATGTTAGTGTTCTGTTTCCACGTATGGTATTATTCAAGATAAGGAAAAGGTATTTTTGGGTTAGAAGAGACTCTCTTTAGTGCTTAGGAGTTGAACGTGAACAAGGTTCAGTGCAACTGGGAGTTTGCCCATGCTCCTAATTCAACTTTTCTTTTCCTAATAGTTTTAAGCTGGATTAAATTAGAAGCAGGATATATTTTGTTTTATCTGCTCATTTATGCCTATTGGGATGAGTTGCACAAACAGTATATTCTCGTTGTGCAGGCAAGCTGAAAGGATTCGAGCCTGAAGAGTTGGACGCTCTTCGCCTGGGATGAAAAGTACTCTTTATTAATGACAAATGTAGTCTTTCGAAGATCAGATCTGTCACATACAGAAAATTGACTTCTGAAGGGGCTACTTAGCTATCTGTTCTGAAAGAAATTTGGTGCAACCGGTAGTTTAGCAAAAAGTTGTGATATTGCTCAGTACATTAGCTCGTTTCATTTGTACTTTTTCTGTCGTGGAGAAGTTCCAACATTGATCTTTGAGAAATTAAAACATCGCAGACACTTTTCTATTTTGATAAAAGATGTTTTGGCAACTAAACAGCATGGCATCTACTGGTGAATTAATGTATATCTGTGCAACATATTAGATTTCAAAACTTTTCAATGTTTATTTTGATTTAAACAAAATTAATCATCTTGGAAGATGACCATTTGTTCAGTGAGTTGAACGCCTATGGTCCAGCCATAGGTTGTTGGACTAGTCGTCAAGATGTCTTTTTTTTTTCAAAAAATCTCATCTAAATGTAGAAAACTATTATGGGAGATTGGATGTATACACGATTTTCTTCACAAGATCACATGACCTTTGGGCGTGTTTGCTTGCCCGACCAATATTTTCTGTTTTTGCTACTTGGCCCCGTGGAAGCTTTACGGGGGAGATTTGGCTTGGGCCAACTTTGACCTCTTGATTGTTACCATGTTTTTTGCTCCATGCAAAAAAAAAAAAGCCTTGGCATTTGGTCCACGCGTGTAACAAGAGGCAATGGAGTGTTATGGCTTTAACTAATATACTTGATCGTAATCCTTTCTAATCTACTAACATACTTGATCTAAATCCTTTCTAATCTATCTAACCGTGCTACCATTCAAGACAATGTTTACATGAATAAGATGTTGTTCGATGTTACATTTCCACTCCCACAATCGGTTCCAAGTTTCATTGAGTGTTTTAAACTTTGTTTCATGTTCCTTTTTGGAGCTATTTTGGACGAATTGCCAAATTTGTCGTGCATGCTCGACCGTTTGAAATTTCCTTTCAGAGGAAGCTTCAACTTGTCATTTCATACAACTTTTATGTTGTAAGTTTTCTATTTTAACATTCGTATACGTGTAGATCTACATCAACCTGCAGTGTATTAGGACAATTTAGATATACTCGTTTATGAATGTCAAAACAGAAAGCTTACAACATGAATGTTGTGACAAACGGCATGACGAAGCTACTCCTCAAAGAAAATTTCAAACGGTCGCCCATGTGTAACGAATTTAACAAAATTCGTTTAGAAAACTATAAACATGAACACAAAATAGACCCTAAAAGGTCAACGAAACTAGGAACTGGTTGTTGGAATGAAATCACAACGCTGATACACATCTTTTCATGTAAGACTTATTTTGAATCACTGTATCATTATATAGATCAGAGAGGATTAAATTTGCCATGTTAAGTAAGCAAGGTTAGGTTTGCACCCGGCGAGCCAAAGTTTGCACGTCTAGAGACGTTTTCGGGGAAACACTCGATTTCAGCGTTTTCAGCATGCCAAGTTTTGAGCTGCTTTAAAATCCGTGCGATGCAAAAAAAAGCATGCAACAAACAGGCTTATTCCCGGAACCCAAGTTTTGCTATATTGAACTTGTTGAATTGTTTGTTTGATTCGATGAATTGTAAATTTATATATTGAACTTGTTGATTTTTTTTGTATGGGGACACCCATACTGCATCCAACGGCCTTTTTTGGCCCGTATGGGGGCCCGTCGGATAGATCACATGAATGGGGGGCTTCGGCTCCCAGCCAATTTTCCCGGCCACGGTTTCTCGAATGGTGACGACATCGCGTTCGTGCTCGCCCTTCTTCGGTGGCAACCGATGAAAGTGCGGCTAGCGCATGCATGGGTAACCTCCTGCCCTGATGTGGGTCATCATGTCCGGGAGGGTCTGGGCACCCCAACATAGCCGCCGGCCGGCCGGCCTCATTGTTGTTCACAGGAGGCGGGCCGTCCCCTTCGTACCTTGCGAGCTCCCTCTCCTATCGATTGACGAAGAAGGCGTCCCAAGTGTCATCGTTGTCGGGATCCCACCGGGAGTCCATCCGCTGCATCGGCATGAGATCGTTGTAGTACTGGTTCGTGATGGCGGCCCTATAGACATGGGAGCGATAGGCACTCCACCGGCGCTCAGATTCCAACTGGCGGGTACTGATAGTTCGGGGGACAGGGGTAGTCGAAGGCACAAAATGCCTCCACCTGCGCGTTGCTGAGAGTGATTTGAGGAGAGGACATGGTGTGAGAGTGAGTGTAGATCTGCAATGGTGATGGTCACCGTGTCTACATATAGGGATAAAAGGGCGGGAAGACCGAATGGGAAGCGGTGGAAAAGGCGGGAAGGGCAAGTAATTTCGTCGCCGCGTGGCCGTCGATGGGACGCGGCGCCGCTCGGGACACGAACCGTCTATCTCACTGCTAGGCCTAGCCCGCATCGCCTTCTGGTTCATCTAGCGTCCCCGCTAGACCCCCCGTGGGTTGGATTCGGCCTAGGGGCGCTGGATAACTAGTTGGGCTGCGCCGGCGCTAAAACCAAATTGAAGGATGCGATAGGCATGATTTTTTGCGCTAGCACCTCCATAGCCCTTGGGGGTGGAGGTTTAGGGTGCGCGTCGTGATTCTCTTATCAAGAGAACGATGCACACGGAAAGCTCTTTTGTCTCCCGAGCTCCGGTGCTCCCTGCTTATTAAAAAAATTTGAAAAACTAAACTTATAAGTTTTAAAAAATTCTTAAAACAAAATTCAAAAATTTGCTAATGATGTATCCCATAAACGTGCAAAAGCTCAATTTGATGTGTTTTTGTATTCCGAGCTACACAAAAATTACAAAGTGTGATTTTTTTGTGATTTGAATTCACTATACTATAGATCTACAATTCTATCATTTTTGTGTAGCTTAAAATATACATTATTTTGAATTGAAATTTTGCACATGTATGGTATAAATCACGGGTTACATCCTGATTTATTTTTAGAATTTTTTGATACTCAAAAAAAATATGATTTTTCATTTTTTTAAGCGGGATGGCCAATACCAACCAGGTATATAAGCAGTGATTCACCTGTGGTAGCTGATTGTTTTTCTGCGATAATTGTATTTTAAATTTTAAATTGCTTCGCATCTTTCTTACTTACTCAACTACTCACTAAACCTTCACATGGCTAATGTGTAGATATATATATTTCATGATAGGTCAAATGATATTTGATAAACATATTTGGTATCCTATATGACGATATGTTTCTCTATAAGTTTTGTCAAACTTTATAAATATTTACCTGTACTTATATTTTAGAATGGACGTAGCACATGGATTGCAGCTACACCACCAAGGCGTGCCGATCCATTTATCTCGGTACCGACTTCTTGAATTAAATGTTGCAATAAAAAATAGATATCGCGGATCTGTCCATATGCGCACGTGCTTAAGTGTATAGATACTTATAAATCTAGACAAATCTGCGTCATCTTGTTTGGGTAGAGAAAGTAGTAGTAAACTTGGTTCCTGTAATATTGCCTTGGGACGTCGTTTTGTAAAACTCTAAAGGCCTCTTTGATTTAGAGGATAGAAAAATCAAAAGAATTAGAAAGACATATAAATAGGAAAGGATGGTAGGAGTCATCCTTTGTCTCGTTCCTTGTGCAAAGGAATAAAAAATAAGGTCTAGGTGGATTTTTTATTTCATATACTTTTGTCTTGAATCTAGAGATGTAGAAAAAGTTTTCATGGCTTTCCCTTATACCATTCCTATGAATCAAATATGTAAATAGTAGTATTTTAGAAATATTTTTTAATTCTTCACGTTTTCTTCATATTTTCTCCGAATCAAAGGAACCCTAAGCTGGTACTCCCTTCGTTAGGGTTTATAAGACCTATGAGGTTTTTTAAAATGTTAGGAATTACAAGTTTTTTCTCATTTATTATCATCTCTCCTCTAATGCATGATCTTCTTCTTTTTTCTTTTCTCTCATGCATATACAACTTTTGGTGCATGCAGAAGCGATATATTCCGCCGACGCTTGCCAGCGAACAAGAGCAGGAACACTTGCAACATGAAGCTGGCGGAGTAGCTCTGTCGTCCACTGATTGCGCTAAAAACAATCTAGCTAGCTCTTGAATCGTTGATGGTTCAGGGTCGCCGGCTCACCCTGGTGCCATGGGCGCTTGGTTCGCCGGTGGCGAGATCGGCCTCCACGGTATTGGCGGATTCGGGATCTAGGTTTCACTGCCTAGGTTTGGAGTTCGGGTCATATGGGGAGGAAGCCATGGTCGCGCGTGAGGTGCTTGAGGACCTGGAAGATGATACGGGGGAGCTGGGATGGACAACAGTCTGCCGCCAACGCAAGAAGACTGGTGAAGAACCGCGGTAAGCCTTCTGGGAGGAGATAGGGTATCTGATGCCAGCATATCGGTTCTGGGAACGCGATACTCCGTTGCTGATGCTGCAGAGGTCACCGCCGCTTTTTACGTAAACGACGGTGGCTCGGAGAGGCTCGGCTGCTTCGCCGGTGGGGTTCCTCCTTGGTCGGGGTCCCAAGGTGAAGCCGTGGAAGGGGCCATTGCCTCCTCGGCGGGCGTCCGTGCCGGCAGTGCTGGGATCCTTCCTGGCGGCGTCAGGAGGGCGCCTGAAGTCCGGGCGAGAGTTGCCGATAATTCCGCTGTGGGGGGATCTGGCGCATGCAGGTGGGCCTGTGAAAATTTTCGGTCCAGAATCCTGTAGCCCCTGGCGTGCGGTGGCATGTAAGCTAGGGTTGGGTCAGACTCTGGCTCGATCAAGACATGTTCTGACTGCGCCGTCTTCGTCGAGTACGGTTCCTCCGCATTCTGCATCACCATCTGCTTCGCCGCCGTCCTGCTCTTCGCCGTCTTCGCGATCCTTCGCCCAATCTCTGATTGGGGTAGCTTCCATGACGGGCATCCCTAACCGGCCGTCGATGTCATCGTCTGCGTCGGCCGCTGCGCCAGCTGCGGCATCTCCAAGGGCGCCCCCACTTGTTGCTCCTCATGGCGTGCATGGCGTGTAGCCCCCCAGGGCTCCTGCGCAGCAGCTACATGCTGGGGCGATGCCGGGGACCGGCCCGTCGAACGCCACCGCCTACCAGCATACATATGGGGCTAGGCCGGCCTTCGCGATGTGGCTGCCATCGGTTAGTATAGTAACAATGGGTCGCCCCCTTCTCCGGGACACCGGGGATGCCACCACCGGGTGCTTACCATCAAGGTATGAGTGTGAGGCCGCCGTATCAGCCTGCTCCTGGGGTTGATTTCTCCGTGCCACGGCAACACTTCGCGCCACAACCGTTGCAGCCACCGTTATGTGGTCATGTGCCAACTGGAGGTCCTATGCCCCAGCAGGGGATGTTTCTGCATGCCTCAGTGCCCCAGCCGTTCGCGGTTGGGGTCGGAGTTGTGGACGCTCCGGTGCAGAAGCGAAAGAAGAAGAAGAAGTTGCCCCAGGTGCAGGCAAATCAGGAGGAGGTGCCTCGCCAGCCTCAGTCTCAGTTTCATCAATTTGGGTATCCCGCTGGGGTGGCGGATCCTTCCTTCCAGGTGTTGGGACAGCAGGCGTCCTATCAGTACAGGCCTCAGGGGATGGTGGATAGTGTTGTAGCAGCCGAGGCCACTGTCGAGGTTGATGTTGCTGCACCAGTTTCTGCAGGTGTGGGTAAGAAGAGCCAGAAATTTGTTCGGTGTTGGAAGTGTGCGGTCAATACGCATGCAACTAAGGACTGTAAGGTGGCTCATGTTTTGCTACATTTGTGATAATTCTGCTCACCCTACTTTGCGATGTCCCGTTCTTAAGCAGCCAAGACCTACCCCTGTGACGTCTGGTATTGGCAATGAGTTGACTTTATTTTCTCAGATTCCTGATTCTGTGGTGCAGGACCATATGGGGGCCAACTTGACCCCCATAGCTCTTGTTCAGGTTACTGGGACGATGGTCCATGCAGATGTGGTTCAACGCCAGATTGCCAGGAGATGCCCGGTTCGTAGTCAGTGGAAGTGGGAAGCAATGTCATATGGAGAATCTGCCTTTCTTGTGAGTTTTCCGTCGATGGAGGATTTGGATAGGGTGGATGGGATCCAGGTGCCGCTAAGCACCTCTCAGCTCTCGTGTTCTGTTTACCGGACACAGGAGGTGCCCCACAAGCTTGAGCTGCAGCAGGTTTGGCTGCATGTCGAGGGGGTGCCACATTGTTTGCGGTCTTTCTTGGGTTTATGGGCGGTCGGTGGTCTCATGGGCACTACCTTGGATGTGGACCTTTTTGTTGGAGTTATGCCCTAGAGGCAATAATAAAGATGTTATTATTATAATTCTTGTTCATGATAAAGTTTATATTCCATGCTAGAATTATATTAAGCGGAAACATTAATACTTATGTGGTTTGTGAACATCGCCGTGTCCCTAGTACGCCTCTATGGACTAGCTCATTGATCAATAATGGTTAAGGTTTCCTAACCATAGACATGAGTTGTCGATTGGTAATGAGATCATATCATTGGGAGAATGATATGGTGGACAGACCCAAACTAAGCGAAGCAATTAGATCGTGTCATCGTGTTCGTCTTTGCGAAGTTTTCCTTATGTCAAATATTGTATTCCTTAGACCATGAGATAATACAACTCCCTGGTATCGGAAGAAAGCTTTGAGGTCATCAAACGTCATCCTATGAGAGGGTGATCATAAAGGTGTCTCTCAGGTGATCGGAAAGTATCTGTTGGGTTGTATGTATCGAGATGGGATTTGTTCCTCCCAAGTCGGAGAGATATACTTCGGGCCCACTCGGTAATCGATATCAACACTGCTTGCAAGCATGTGGTTAAGGAGTTAATCACAAAGTTATATTGGATTACGGAACGAGTAAAGTACTTGCTGTGAACGAGATTGAACTAGGTATGATGATACCGACGATCGAATCTCGGGCAAGTAAAATATCGCGAGACGAAGGGAATATATATATGGGATTGATTGAATCCTGGCATCGTGGTTCATCCGATATGATCATCGATGAATGTGTGGGAGTCAATATGGGTGCCCAGACCCCGCTGTTGATTATTGATAGAAGATTATGTCTGCATATTCTCGAACCCGCAGGGTCACACACTTAACGTGTCTTGACGCTAGGATAGATTGGATACTTGGTTTATGAATTTTTGTTTGGAGTCTCGGATGGGATCCGGGACATCACGAGAGGTTCCGGAGTGGTCCGGAGAATAAGATTCATATAAGGCAGTGCAGTTTTTGGAGTTCGGAATTGTTCCGGGTTAATCGGTATTGTACCGGAAGCTTCTAGAACCTTCCGGAAGGGGGCCAACGTGGTCCCACCTTCCGGGAGGGGGCATGGGCCTATGAGGGAGTGTCCTGGCCGCATTGGGCCAGGGGCACAAGGCCCCATAGGGCCCAACCGATCCTAGATAAGTTTAAATCGTTTAAACTAGAGATAAGATAAGATAAGATAGGATTTCTAGATAAGGGAGAGTTTAAATTGTTTAAACTAGAGATAGGATTGGAGGAGAGGCTAGGGCTGGCCGCACCCCCCCTCTATATATAGAGGGCTGGTGCTCCCCCTCTCACACCCCCTACACATCTTCCTCCAAACCCAGTTGCCCTGCTGCCTTCCTCTCTCCCTCCCGACTGTTTGTAGGCGAAGCCCTGCTGCAGAAATTCTCCACCATATACACCGCGCCGTCGCGTTGTAGATCCAATCTATCTCTCCACCATACTTTCTGGTCCGAGGAAGGAGGAGACGTCGAGGTGCCGCACGTGTGCATCTCACGGAGGCACCGCCACTTGTGGTGCTAGATCGGATCGGATCGCGAGGAGGAGAAGCGAGTACGACTACATCACCCACGTTCCGACGAACGTTCCGCTGTGCGAATCTTCAAGGGTATGAAGATCTAATCCAATCTCTCTCGTTGTTTGCATCTCCTAGATTAGATCTTGGCCTTCCCTCTGTTCGCTTCCGTAGAAAATTTTGATTTACTATGCTGCGAAACCCTTCAGTGGTATCAGAGCTAGATCTATGCGTAGATGTGTTTCACGAGTAGAACGCAACATGGTTGTTGCGGGCGTTGATGTTTTCTGTTGCAAGCCTCTTGTTTGTGTTCTTCTTATGGTGCGGGATAGTGAGATTGAAGCGGTCCAGGCCAACCTTACGCGACGTCGTTCGCGAGACCGGCTCCGCACTTGACGTGTGGCTTGTACCATACATGCGGCTGGTGGATGTCAGTTTCTCTCACTATAGTTGTCATGGGATTAACACCGGAGTTTGGCAACCATAATATCACCGTTGTGGCTTTCCGTAGGTAAGAATCGTTCTTAGCATCTACTCCCATAAGCCACGTAAAACATGCAACAACAAAGTAGAGGCGTCTAACTTGTTTTTGCAGGGAGTGTTTTCTGTGATATGGTATGGCCCAAGATGTGATGTGTATATTGTATGCGATGATCATGTTTTGTAATGTTTCACGACTTGCATGTCGATGAGTACACAACCGGCAGGAGCCATATGGTTGTCTTTATAATTGTGTATGACCTGCGAGTCAACTTCTTATACGCCATGTAATAGCTTTACTTTATCGCTAAGTAGTTAGCAATAGTTGTAGTTGCTATTCGTGGTGGAGGCAATCATGGTGGAGTGATGGAGATCATGCCGGAACGCACAAGATGGAGATCATTGCGCGAAGATTGGCTATACCATGTCACATAAAGTTATATGCATGTGATGTTTATCCTTTTATGTATCTTATTATGCTTAGATCGCGACGGTAGCATTATAAGATGATTCCTCACTTAAAGATCAAGATAAAACTGTGTTCTCCCCAAGTATGCACCGTTGCGAAAGTTCGTCGTGTCCAAGCATCACGTGATGATCGGGTGCTGTAGACTCTACGCTCACATACAACGGGTGCAAGCCAGTTTTGCACACGCGGAAATACTTGGGTCTAACTTGACGAGCCTAGCATGTACAGACATGGCCTCGGAACACACGAACCGAAAGGTTAAGCATGAGTCATATGAATGATATAATCGACACTTTGTTGTCCACCATTGAAACCACATCTCTTCTCGTGAAGATCGGATTAGGTGTGGTGAATTTGGATCGTGTTCACTAAACAACTTGAGGGATGTTGAATTTAGTGGGAGTTCATCTAGTAATTTGATTAAGTTGAACTATTTATCATGAACATAGTCTAAATTGTACTTGCAAATACTGTAGATCCAATGGCCAAGTCCAACTTCAACTTCAACGTTTTTGCTGAGAAAGAAAAGCTGAGAAACAATGGGTCTAACTTCACCAAATGGTTCCGCATTCTGAGAATCATTCTCGCTGGCGGACAAAAGGACTATGTCCTTGAGAAAGCGCTAGGTGACGCCCCTGCTATAGATGCGCCGGCTGATGAAAAAGCTGTTTATCAGTCGCGCAAGGATGATTATGATTTGATTAAGATCGCCATGTTGTATGCTATGGAATCGGATCTTCAAAATCGTTTTGAGGAGTTCGCCGGGCCCTTTGAGATTCTCGAGGAGCTGAAAAACATGTTTCAGACTCAAGCCCGTTCTGAGAGATATGAGATCTCTAAGAAATTCTTTAACTACAAGATGGAGGAAGGGAGTTTCGTTAGTGAGCACGCCATTAAGATGCCGGGCTACACTCAACGCCTTGAGCAACTGGACTGCAAGATTCCAGAGGAGCTCAAGATTGACAGGGTTCTGCAATCACTCCCTCCCAGCTGCAAAAGTTTTGTAGTGACTCATAATCAGATTGGTTCCACTGATACGATCACCGAGCTCTTCGCAAAGCTGAAGGCTGCGGAGGTGGACATCAAGAAGGATAATCATGTGTTGATGGTCAACAAGCCCTCCTTTAAGAAAGGTAAGGGTGCAAAGAAGCCCTTCAAGAAAGGCGGCGGCAAGCGCGTTGCCCCTGCAGAGAAGAAGCTCAAGTCTGGTCCTAAGCCGGACACTGAGTGCTTTTATTGCAAGGACAAGGGTCACTGGAAGCGCAACTGTCCGAAGTACTTAGCGGATAAGAAGGCTGGCACCATCAAAGGTATATTTGATATACATGTTATTGATGTTTTCCTTACTAGCCCTCGTTGTAGTGCCTGGGTATTTGATACTGGTTCAGTTGCTAATATTTGTAACTCGAAACAGGAGCTACGGAATAGACGGCGGCTTGCGAGGGATGAGGTGACGATGCGCGTTGGCAACGGATCAAGAGTTGATGTGATGGCCGTCGGCACGCTCTCCTTAGTTTTACCTTCGGGATTAGTTTTAAACCTTAATAAATGTTATTATGTGTCTGTGTTGAGCATGAACATTATTTCTGGATCGTGTTTATTGCAAGACGGTTATTCATTTAAATCGGAGAATAATGGTTGTTCTATTTATATGAGTAACATCTTTTATGGTCATGTACCCCTTGTGAATGGTTTATTTCTTCTAAATCTCGAAAGGGCTGAAACACACATCCATAACATTGAGGCTAAGAGATGCAAAGTAGATAGTGATAATACTACTTATTTGTGGCACTGTCGTCTAGGTCATATTGGTGTAAAGCGCATGAAGAAACTCCATTCTGATGGACTTTTGGAGTCTCTTGATTTTGAATCATTTGACACATGTGAACCATGCCTCATGGGCAAGATGATCAAAACCCCGTTCTCCGGTATGATGGAGCGAGCAACGGACTTGTTGGAAATCATACATACCGATGTATGCGGACCGATGAGTGTTTCGACGCGCGGTGGATATCGCTATTTTCTCACTTTTACCGATGACTTAAGTAGATATGGGTATATCTATTTAATGAAACATAAATCTGAAACGTTTGAAAAGTTCAAAGAATTTCAGAATGAAGTGGAGAACCATCATAACAGAAAGATTAAGTTTCTGCGATCCGATCGTGGGGGCGAATATTTGAGTTATGATTTTCTCACGCATCTCAAAACAAGTGGAATCGTTTCACAACTCACGCCACCCGGAACACCACAGCGCAATGGTGTGTCTGAACGCCGGAATCGAACCCTATTAGATATGGTCTGATCGATGATGTCTCTTACTGATTTGCCGTTATCATTTTGGGGTTATGCATTAGAAACCGCTGCATTCACTTTAAATAGGGCTCCATCTAAATCCGTTGAGACGACACCGTATGAACTGTGGTTTGGTGCTAAACCTAAGTTGTCGTTTCTTAAAGTTTGGGGATGCGAAGCTTACGTCAAGAAGTTGATGCCGGACAAGCTCGAACCCAAAGCGGAGAAATGCGTCTTCATAGGATACCCTAAGGAAACTATTGGGTATACCTTCTATCACAGAACCGAAGGCAAAGTGTTTGTCGCAAAGAACGGTTCCTTTCTTGAGAAGGAGTTTCTCTCGAAAGAAGTGAGTGGGAGGAAAGTAGAGCTAGACGAAGTTATTGAATCTTCTCTTGAATTGGAGAGTAGCGCAGCACCTGAAATTGTTCCAATGCCGCCTGCACCAAAATAGAGGAAGCTAATGACAAGGATCATGAAGCTTCGGACGATGCTGCTACTGAATGTCGAAGGTCGACAAGGTCGCGTGCCCCTCCTGAGTGGTACGGCAACCCTGTCTTGACTGTATTGTTAGTAGAAGACAGCGAACCTACGAACTATGAGGAAGCGATGATGAGCCCAGACTCCGAGAAATGGCTAGAAGCCATGAAATCCGAATTGGGATCCATGAGCGAAAACCAAGTATGGACTTTGGTGGACCCTCCTAGCGACCGAAAGGCCGTTGAGTGCAAATGGATCTTCAAGAAGAAAACAGACGCGGATGGTAATGTTACCGTCTATAAAGCACGGCTTGTTGCGAAAGGTTTTCGACAAGTTCAAGGTGTTGACTACGATGAGACTTTATCTCCCGTAGCGATGTTTAAGTCCATTCGGATTTTTATTAGCAATTGCTGTGTTTCATGATTATGAAATATGGCAAATGGATGTCAAGACTGCTTTCCTCAATGGCAACATTGATGAAGAGTTGTATATGATGCAACCCGAAGGTTTTGTCGATCCTAAGGATGCTGATAAAGTATGCAAACTTCAGCGTTCCATTTATGGACTGAAGCAAGCATCTCGGAGTTGGAACCTTCGTTTTGATCAAGTGATCAAGAGCTTTGGATTTGTTCCAAATTGCTACGAAGCTTGCATCTACAAGAAAGTGAGTGGGAGCTCGGTGACGTTTCTGGTACTATATGTGGATGACATATTGATTATTGGAAATGACATCGACATGCTTAACGATGTGAAGAGTTATTTGAACAAGTGTTTTTCAATGAAAGACCTAGGTGAAGCTGCTTATATATTGGGCATCAAAATCTATAGAGATAGACAGAGACGCCTGATAGCTTTAAGCCAGAGTACATACCTAGACAAAGTTCTGAAAATGTTCAAAATGGATAAGGCATTGAAAGGTTCAGTGCCTATGTTGTCAGGTAAGATATTGAGCAAGGCTCAGTGTCCAGCTACGGTAAATGATAGGGAAGCTATGAGCAAAGTGCCTTATGCCTCGGCCATAGGTTCCATCATGTATGCCATGCTGTGTACTAGACCGGATGTGTCCAATGCTCTTAGTTTGACGAGCAGATATCAAAGTGATCCAGGAGTGGAACACTGGACAGCCGTGAAGAACATCCTAAGGTACCTAAATAGGACTAAAGAAATGTTCTTAGTCTATGGGGGTGATGAACAGCTCGTCGTAAAAGGTTACGTCGATGCTAGTTTCGACACCGACAAGGATGATTCTAAATCTCAGACAGGATACGTGTATATTTTGAATGGAGGAGCTGTGAGCTGGAGAAGCTGCAAGCAAAGCGTGATCACGGGATCTACAGTAGAAGCGGAATACATGGCTGCTGCAGAAGCGTCAAGTGAAGGAGTTTGGATCAGAAACTTCATCACTGAGCTTGGCGTGGTTCCCAGTGCATTGGACCCACTGGAGATATTGTGTGACAACACTGGCGCCATAGCACTCGCTAAGGAACCAAGATATCATCCAAAGACCAAGCATATCAACCGCAAGTTTCATATAATCCGAGATTATATAGCAGATGGAGATCTGAAGATCAGCAAAGTACATACAGATCTGAATGTCGCAGATCCATTGACTAAACCTCTTCCACGTGTAAAACATGATCAGCACCTCAGTGCCATGGGTGTGAGATTGTTGCCAAATGTAAACTAGATTATTGACTCTAGTGCAAGTGGGAGACTGTTGAAATTATGCCCTAGAGGCAATAATAAAGATGTTATTATTATAATTCTTGTTCATGATGAAGTTTATATTCCATGCTAGAATTGTATTAAGCGGAAACATTAATACTTGTGTGGTTTGTGAACATCGTCGTGTCCCTAGTACGCCTCTATGGACTAGCTCAGTGATCAATGATGGTTAAGGTTTCCTAACCATAGACATGAGTTGTCGATTGGTAATGAGATCATATCATTGGGAGAATGATATGGTGGACAGACCCAAACTAAGCGAAGCAATTAGATCGTGTCATCGTGTTCGTCTTTGCGAAGTTTTTCTTATGTCAAATATTGTATTCCTTAGACCATGAGATAATACAACTCCCTGGTATCGGAAGAAAGCTTTGAGGTCATCAAACGTCATCCTATGAGAGGGTGATCATAAAGGTGTCTCTCAGGTGATCGGAAAGTATCTGTTGGGTTGTATGTATCGAGATGGGAGAGATATACTTCGGGCCCACTCGGTAATCGATATCAACACCGCTTGCAAGCATGTGGTTAAGGAGTTAATCACAAAGTGATATTGGATTACGGAACGAGTAAAGTACTTGCTGTGAACGAGATTGAACTAGGTATGATGATACCGACGATCGAATCTCGGGCAAGTAAAATATCGCGAGACGAAGGGAATATATATATGGGATTGATTGAATCCTGGCATCGTGGTTCATCCGATATGATCATCGATGAATGTGTGGGAGTCAATATGGGTGCCCAGACCCCGCTGTTGATTATTGATAGAAGATCATGTCTGCATATTCTCGAACCCGCAGGGTCACACACTTAACGTGTATCGACGCTAGGATAGATTGGATACTTGGTTTATGAATTTTTGTTCGGAGTCTCGGATGGGATCCGGGACATCACGAGAGGTTCCGGAGTGGTCCGGAGAATAAGATTCATATAAGGCAGTGCAGTTTTTGGAGTTCGGAATTGTTCCGGGTTAATCGGTATTGTACCGGAAGCTTCTAGAACCTTCCGGAAGGGGGCCAACGTGGTCCCACCTTCCGGGAGGGGGCATGGGCCTATGAGGGAGTGTCCTGGCCGCATTGGGCCAGGGGCACAAGGCCCCATAGGGCCCAACCGATCCTAGATAAGTTTAAATCGTTTAAACTAGAGATAAGATAAGATAAGATAGGATTTCTAGATAAGGGAGAGTTTAAATTGTTTAAACTAGAGATAGGATTGGAGGAGAGGCTAGGGCTGGCCGCACCCCCCCTCTATATATAGAGGGCTGGTGCTCCCCCTCTCACACCCCCTACACATCTTCCTCCAAACCCAGTTGCCCTGCTGCCTTCCTCTCTCCCTCCCGACTGTTTGTAGGCGAAGCCCTGCTGCAGAAATTCTCCACCATATACACCGCGCCGTCGCGTTGTAGATCCAATCTATCTCTCCACCATACTTTCTGGTCCGAGGAAGGAGGAGACGTCGAGGTGCCGCACGTGTGCATCTCACGGAGGCACCGCCACTTGTGGTGCTAGATCGGATCGGATCGCGAGGAGGAGAAGCGAGTACGACTACATCACCCACGTTCCGACGAACGTTCCGCTGTGCGAATCTTCAAGGGTATGAAGATCTAATCCAATCTCTCTCGTTGTTTGCATCTCCTAGATTAGATCTTGGCCTTCCCTCTGTTCGCTTCCGTAGAAAATTTTGATTTACTATGCTGCGAAACCCTTCAGTGGTATCAGAGCTAGATCTATGCGTAGATGTGTTTCACGAGTAGAACGCAACATGGTTGTTGCGGGCGTTGATGTTTTCTGTTGCAAGCCTCTTGTTTGTGTTCTTCTTATGGTGCGGGATAGTGAGATTGAAGCGGTCCAGGCCAACCTTACGCGACGTCGTTCGCGAGACCGGCTCCGCACTTGACGTGTGGCTTGTACCATACATGCGGCTGGTGGATGTCAGTTTCTCTCACTATAGTTGTCATGGGATTAACACCGGAGTTTGGCAACCATAATATCACCGTTGTGGCTTTCCGTAGGTAAGAATCGTTCTTAGCATCTACTCCCATAAGCCACGTAAAACATGCAACAACAAAGTAGAGGCGTCTAACTTGTTTTTGCAGGGAGTGTTTTCTGTGATATGGTATGGCCCAAGATGTGATGTGTATATTGTATGCGATGATCATGTTTTGTAATGTTTCACGACTTGCATGTCGATGAGTACACAACCGGCAGGAGCCATATGGTTGTCTTTATAATTGTGTATGACCTGCGAGTCAACTTCTTATACGCCATGTAATAGCTTTACTTTATCGCTAAGTAGTTAGCAATAGTTGTAGTTGCTATTCGTGGTGGAGGCAATCATGGTGGAGTGATGGAGATCATGCCGGAATGCAATGAGAAGCCTTCTGATGATGCTATGGATATATCTGACACGGGGAGTGGCACACAAGCTGTTGGGGCTGGCCCTTCCTCGACTACTACTAGGCAGGGTGGCTCGGCGCAGCCGCCTACCAGGCAGGGTGCTCAGCTGGATTGTTCAGTGCATTCGGATCCTGTGCTACTATTTGTTGTTACTCCTTTTAATGCTAACCTTGCCACTCTCCGTGGTAAGGAACTTTTGGAGGCGCTTCCGTTGGACTCTCCCCTGCGTGGTTCTGGATAGCGGTTGTGCTCTCCTCGTGTCTCTCCTTCACAGCTTCAGGAGGCTTTGCATGGGGCTGGTGGTTCTTTTGAGACGACTTGAGTTTCTTCGCTTCCGGCTTCTCCCACGCCTGGGAGACCTAACATGATGGGTCGTTCTATTCCCACGCGGGCGGATCCGGTGCTACAGGAGGTGGTACCGGTCGTGCAGGAGGTCGTCTCTGGGTATTCGGCGCGGAGGCTGGCCCAGGTGGGGCTCGCCGACCGCGGGGCTGTCAGGTTGGCTGCCGGGGCGCAGGGTGCTTCACCTATGCCCCTTGCGGTGCAACCCTCTACAATTATGACGCGGGATGCTGGAGGCCCCCCCCATGGTGCTTGTCCGACGGACATGGAGGGGCGCTCTAGATCAGATGGTGGACATGTGGCCGGGGGGATGGACCTAACCCAGGAGGGGTTGGGTTTATCCCCAGCTATAGATGATCCTAGCTTCGTAGCCGAGACCCCGGCTCGCGGGATTTCTTGTCATGGTGTCGACGCGCTGGGAGCCTCAGCCACAGATGAGGACTCCTTGGGCAAGGCCATGCGGAGGAAGGCGGAAAAGAATTTGGACACCCCAGGTATTTCCTCTAAATAATTTCTTTCTTTCTCCAACAACTCTATGGATAAGTTGGCTAACGTTGGTGTTAGTTTGGGAAGATCTGTAAGTGAAGTTAATCTTTCTAGTTCTGTTTTGAGACATATGGAGGTTGACCGTCTAACGGTTACTCCTAAAATCTCTGTTGTTCCTGACTCTTCACCAATGGAGGAGGAGTTGCATGCCATAATAGATGGTCAACTCCTGTCTCACTTAGTTGGTGAAGTATCAGAAGTGGGCTTTGATGAGACTGGGCTGGATTCATTATATGATCTTATAGCTTTTGGTCGGAAATCAAAGAGCCAACGGTCCCGTAAGAGATCTCGTGTATCCAAATCTCCAATTGTTTCTCAATGAATGGCATGTTCTCAAATAGCAGAGGTCTTCGTGACTTGGCTAAAGATTTGTTCTTTGCCGATTTTGTGAGAGATTATAAGTTGGATTTTTTGGGTATTTCTGAGACTGGTAGACATGATTTCTCACAAAGTCAACTCAATCGCCTTTCTAGTAGAGTGGATTTTACATGGGTATCACGTCCTCCGCGGGGGCGATCCGGGGGAATCCTGTTAGGCGTCAGAGATGAGACAATGGAAATCTTAGCCAGTTTGGTTGGAGATTTTTTTATTAAACTCCGTATCCGTAACAAGGTTGATGATTTCGCTTGGTCTCTAGTCGCTGTATACGGGGCTGCCCAGGATGTTTATAAAGCGAACTTTTTACGTGAGTTGGTTAATCTAGCTAAGGACAATCCCTATCCTATCCTTATAAGCGGAGATTTTAATTTTCTAAGATTCCCTCATGAGAAAATTCAGGGCCGGTTTGATGAACATTGGACTTTCATGTTTAATGTTGTCATTGACAGCTTGGACTTAAGAGAGGTTACAAAGTTAGGAAGACAATTTACTTGGGCTAATAGTCTTTCGGAGCCTATATATGAAAAGTTAGATAGAGTGCTTATGGATACCGAATGGAAAGATAAATTTCCTATGGTAACTGTTCGCGCTCTAGAGCGTATTGAGTTTTTGTCGGATCATGCTCCATTACTATTATCTGTCGGAACACCATCACGAAAATCCAAAAAACAGTTTCAAGTTTGAACTAGGATGGATTGGTCGTGATGGTTTTTATGACCTGGTGAAGGCTATGGAAAAACCAGTTAGTGGTCGCACGCCTATAAAACGTTGTGTAATGTCCCAGCATTAGAGCCTAGAAATAAGCTGAACCCAGATGTGTGCATTGCATTCATGCATAGAAAATCCGAATAATTTTCGCGCTTTTGAACAAAACTTGTCAAAGTGATTGAAGCTTCTCTTAACTTGATGGAATCGAAGTATATCATCAAGTTAACTGCGATAAGTTTCTAAATGACCTTTGCTAAAACCTTATTTGGGTAAACATGATTTGATCTAAGGGTAAACCAGATATAATAAAATGTCACTCATAATACATTGCTTAAATGATTCATATATGATCCTTAAGGGATCATATCATACTATTCATCATAACAACCTATGAATACTAAGTTAAGATTACAACTAAAGTAATAAAAATGCAACGATTAATCCTGACCTATCTTATTCTTATCTATTCTTACTATGCGTATCATAGTAATACTTAACCTTAAACTCTTTAATGAGTTGGAGTTGGAAAGAGACTAAGTCAAGATCATTCATTATATATCTTTCTTTCTATAGCAATCTTTATGGAACTTATCTTAATATCTATTGTTCATCAATGTTGAGTAATTACCCATTGATTCACAAATTCTTTAACTATCAATCCTTGATCTACTGTTTCTTGATCTTATCATAACATCTACTTAAATCTTTTAAAGAGAGCATAGTCCATAAATAACCTTAATCCAATATGAGTTACTAAGAAGATAATTTCAAGACAATTGAAAATTAGGATTGATAAAGCCTTGCTTAGTCAACTAAGAACTTAAGCAATAAATGATTAAAGGATTATAATGGTGATGCTTTAGCCACCAATATTGAATGCTTATATTCAGTATAAGTGATACTGGTGGGTAGAACATGATTGAAACCCTAGTAGAGATAAGTTATCCTAGAGTAGTCATTATAAGCCACATAAATATGATTTAGGGTTGGAGTGTGAGTTATTGGAGTAAAGTGAATATAGGATGATATTATTCAATTAAAGCTAGTATAGCATAGAGTTATAGAAGTGGTGTTATTCATCTTAAAGGATAGTCAACTTTAGAGAAAGATAGTTGGATGCATACAACTATTAGAGATACGTTAGTAATGAATGATTAAGGAAGATTATGAGTAGAGTTTGAAGGAACTATTTGTTGGATGGAAGGCTATCAACAGTAGAGTAGTAGATACAACCAAGCAAGGATATGGGGAAGTTATGAAATACTTTAGTATCAAACTCATTGGATTCATCCATGAGTTTAGAAGGTTAATCAGTGAATGAGAATATTTCTATGAAGTAAAACTCATCATGTTAATCATGATGATAGATAGAAAAAGGTAGTATATCTAGGAAAGGAATTCCTTAATAAGAAGTCTAGAATTATGAATTATTGAAGATAGTAATTCTTGGTAAACAATCAACTCTAAATCTTAAAACCAGGTATAATATCCATTTCATATTAAGAATTCCTCATCTTATATTTATATCACTTGATAGGAACATTCCCCTATAACAAATCACATAAGCACATCTCTGCCCATTTCCAACCATCATAATTAAATGTGCTTAGGAGTATCTTTATCAATTCCTTTCTATAAAACATTCAAGATATAAATTTCTAGTACTAAAGGTGATGTCATCAAATATCCCAAACAGAAAACAATATCCTTATTTTTTGAATCTTTAACCACATCCATAAAGGAGTCTAAGTGTATTAAAAACCCTAAACCCTAGGGTAGATAATCATAATCCAAAATCCTAAACCTC
Organism: Avena sativa; assembly: GCA_916181665.1. NCBI lineage: Eukaryota > Viridiplantae > Streptophyta > Magnoliopsida > Poales > Poaceae > Avena > Avena sativa. The sequence continues at coordinate 383,073,651 of OV702297.1, read as the reverse complement.
TTTGTTTATCATAATAGAACATATACATTGCCATTTTCCAAATTAATGGAAGTAGTAAGAACCATATTAATTTCTTTCATATTTCATGATCAAATAATGATATAGGATCATTATACATATAAAAATTTATATTCAAACCCTGAGCCAGCTAGAGTTAAGTCTTATAAACAAATAAGAATACATCATTCAAGAAATCCATAATGAAAAGAGGAGAGAAAAATAATAAGAAAAGCTTCTACAAAATATTAAAAGGGGGTTCATATTGAGAAAATAAAAGAAATATAAAAAGATTATATGATAAAAGTTCACAAATGATACTAAATCTATTTTAATATTACTACAAATATCCAGCAAATAAAGTTCTACAAGGAAAAGTTCAAAATATAGATCAAATTCAAATATGAAAAGGAAACCAGAATATAGAAAAATTGAAAAAAAATAAAAAACATCACCTGGCCGTGGCCCAACACCTTTGTACTTATCTGACGCCCATGTGCATCCCACAATAGCCCAACAGCCAGCCCAGCTCTTTCTCATCTGTGACTGACGAGTAGGGCCAGGAAAGGACTGCAGGTTGAGAGGAAAGAAACGCGAGGAGGTTATCCGCAAAACAACACGTTGTCGTCATCCTCACGCACACAGACAACTCGCTGGAGGAGCTCGCCGCCGCTCGATGACGTCATCGTCGTCCTTGCGCCAAGATCAACATCGTCGTTGCCAGGAGAGGATAAGGAGGCCACTGCGACGTCCTTGCTCGTCCTCATCCTCAATTTCCCCCTCTGCAGCTCTCCCTCTCTCAATTTCTCCTTCTGACCCGAGAACCCTAGCTCGGAGGTGAGCTGGAGCCAGCAATTTTGTGCTTGCCTCGGCCATGTAAGACCACGGTGGAGAGCGTCGTGCTCTTCTCGTCTGTTTGCCCCAACTCGCACTAGCGGAGAAGGCGTGAATCAACCCAATCGAACCCTCGTTCCCGACGTTGTTCATCGACCTCGCCGGCGTCTCCGACCGCGCCTCGCCAAAGCAATCACACCATCGCGTTCCTGGTGAGTCATTGAATCTCCTAGTATGCGTAGATCTTTCGTTTGCTTCCTAAATCCACGCCACTGTGATCGACCGTAAGCACCGCCATGAAAGAACTATAACAAAGAGTTGATCTCTCATGGGTAAAGTAACGCACCTCTGCAGAGTGTAAGAACTGTAACTTGTTACTCCCTGTTCTGGGAAGGAGCTGCGAACGCTGCGGGAAAGGAACTCCATGAAAGTTCTGGTAAACCCGTGAACGCTGACGGACATAGCTTTTCAGAATAAAAGCAACCTTTGAAGAAATGTTTATGAAAACTTGTATTGCCTACGACCTATGGTCTATGGTTGTAGTTATAGTGCATCAAACACTCCTTTTCTAGTGAATTTGCTGAGTACGCTCATACTCAAAGTATCTTCTTAACCCTTGCTAGATTCTGAAGCCGGAATAGACAACATCCACATCAAGGTATGCTCCAGGACTCGTCATCCAAAGTCAAAGCTCTTCAATGAAGTCAAGGAAGTCAACTTATACATCAACTCAAGTAAAGACAAAGTTACTGATTAAATAGGAATATAATCTCTAGCCAAAGAACCTAATTCTGTAGTGTATTGCAATAGCAGCAATGCTAATCCCTTAGTTAAAATACTAGTTTTAATAGAATAATAGTTCTTGCGTTGTTTATCTTTGATTCTTCTCCGAAAGAGGTTCTTTCTCTCTCTTTAACCTAGAGTGTTCTCTGGATCTTATGTAAAGAGTGAGTTGTAACCTTTAGCCATGTATTGGACCCGTTGTGTTTCTGTTGTGCCATTCTGAGGGATGTAATACTAGTGAACGGTGTTTCATTGGTGTTATGTCAACGACTATAGTATACTACATCATGCAGTGGTATGCTGGGTCGCCGCAGTTGGTATCAGAGCATATGCTTTGACCTTAGGTTGGAAACCTAGTAAATGGGTAGAACCTGTAGGACACATCCTAGTGATAATAAAGAGTTCTCTAGTGATATGAGGGATATTCACTTGAGAATAATCATGTTATGTTACTAGTGCGATAACTCTTTTATATGATTGCAATTCCGATTGTAACCCAAGAATTTTAACTCTATGTGACTGGTGATAATTTCTTATCTACAGTTCCACATGGCACCTCGATACCCACCCCGGAATGTTCAAGTGATGAACAAGACGTTGGATGACTACGGAGGGGATTGGACAGATAATCTCTGACAACTTCTATGGAGTTTGGAATGTAAATCGAGACTTCTGGTCAAGATTTACAGTTACTATGATGGGCGGGTATTATCTAAATACCGTGTCATGATCATGCTACCCAAGAAGTTAGGACTTAAGGGAGAAATGGCATCAGGAGAGGCAAGGTGCATGGCATCTGCATATCAGATTGCCGTAGCAGCATCCATAACCATGATACGAGAACAGAAATCCCAAGCTCTAGAAGGTAGTACTCATACCATTATACCACATGAAACCTCAAACCTAGAGCATGAGTTAGATCACTCTACCCTAGTCCAAGCTGAACCTACTCTAGCTTAGAGTATATGGATCGTTATCGGTATTTACTCAACACTTATCATAACACTCACCAAGTTTTAGTTCAGGAGCTGGATACGGTCATTGAGGATTTTACTGATCCTGATAAAGCAATGGCACGTAGGAAGAAGTTAGATAAAGAATCTAGGCATCCCAAATACATACCTTCAGGAGAAGTGTCTGAGGAAACTGAGTTTGATGACCCAAACTCGGAGAATTGTGCCTACTACCAAAATGACTTCAAGCCACCTGAAGACCTATGGACCAAATATAACTCCGAACAACAGGAATGGAATAAAGTTATTCCAAATAACCCTGTGCCCAACAAGTATGGATGGGAAATAGAATCTCATGGTAGAACCATAGGAAATCCTATACCTTGTGATACAGGTATTGAAGAAGAGATCAACTATAACCATAGAGAACCTTATGAACCATATGGGGGTAATACTAATCCAATCAACTTAGAAGAGTATTCCGATAGCTACTATACCAATATATATGACTGGATCCAAGAAAAAGCTAAGGAACCAACTTACTATGAGGAAGCGTTGCCAGAAAACCCGTAATATTCTGTAGAAGATTATGCCAACTCTAGTCATTTTTCAATGACTAATCTCAGTCTCGGTACTTTTAACCAAGAATACGCACCTCCTGGATGCTCTTATGCTCCAGAAGGCAGTCGTAGTACTTCACGTCATCATGGACGGAATTCCAGGAAGCACTAGAGAAAGACGAAAGTAAGAAAGGAACGACATCCCAAGGGATGAGGGCTTGAATAATGTATATAGAGGGTAATGCGTATTGTAGTTTGAAGGGTTTGCCGAAATAAGTGAGGATATATCCACAAGAACAAGAAGTTCTTGTAAGATAGTTGTGTAAATAGGTATGGAGCAAACTGTTGGAACATCTAGTACATTTGTAAATTATTTAAAACCTATGAGTAATACATGGTATATGTTTTGTTGTTTATCGACTTTTGGATCTTATTGGATCTTCTTGATTGACTAGATCTGTACATGAAGTTTAATTAGGTGTGCAAATGCATGATGTAACACCCAGTTATTACTTGATGTTATAGACCTAGATAGAAACGGAAATTCGTGTAAGGGAGTGGCAAGTTTCGAAGATCATAAGGAAGACTGACTTGAAGGATGAAGCATGATATAAGGAGTATTCACACCATTTGGAGGATAGATCAAACATAGACTATTCCTAGCCAGATTCAAGAAAGAAGTTTGATGTAGAAAATGTATGGAGCAACAAGAAGTAATAAACTTAATGACCATTCAAAGTAGGTAGCATTGCTAAGAAGATAGTGAAAGAGTTGTACCAAGTTCATGGAAGTATCATGAAAAAGTACCAAGAAGATGCCTTGGAACCAAAAGGGTATTCAAGCTCTGACAATTCAGAGAGAATGCCAGTAGTAGGTTGGAAATTGTAAGGTAATACCTACCACCCAGAATGATCCGCCGTTGGTACTTAATCCATAGTCGGCATTCTGATCCACAGTTGGTATCTTGTTCGCAGCCGGTGTTGGTTGAGATAGTTAACCAAATCATCTTAATGGTTGCATAAAGAGCATAAAATTTGTCCTAAGTTAAGTAAGATCTAAGGAAGTATAAAACTTTAAGGTGATCGTCTTTCAAGATGCTTCGCAAAGTCAGACTTATCCCAGCGAAAATGTCCAATAGCAAGGACGACATATAGTGCTGAAAGATTTGCTTCGGAGATCCACAACCAGATGGATACACCGTACAATATTTCATCAGACCCTAGTTAGGTAAAGTATAAACTGAACAAAAGTCAACATTTTAGTTATTAAGCGAATAAATACTATACAGCCAATTTAAAGACTATTAGTAAACCCTAAGGGGGAGAGCAAACATTATAAATGAAAGTTGAAGAAGTACTATAAGAAATAATGGGAGATTATCTAAAACTTAATAAGGAAAAATCTTGAAGGTGATAAAGGGTTAATTTAACCGACTAATTCTAAAAGAAACAATTCTTAAGTAACCCTTAAGAAGTAATAGAGAATACCTAATTGGGCAAGTATTGAGAATAAGAAATTCCAAGGGGTATGGACGAATTGAGTTCAAATCCAATCTTGTAAGGAGTACCAGTATCAACTATACTATGACAGGAATAGAAAGATAATCTTTTGACTACTAAAACGGGCATATAGAAACTTAAAACTTGTTTATAAGGAAACCCTCTAAACTGTACTTAAAATAGTAATAAAGTTTGATGATTAAATAAAAAGAATTGGATTAGGATATCTAATCAGGTTATGGAATACTACAATTAATTCCATTTAAGGTCATCATGGAGTGGAGAAATGTAAGAACCATTACAAGACAATTCCTTACTCCGAAACAGGAGAGTTGCGAACTTCAAGGACGGAGTTTATTTTAAGGGGGAGAGTCTGTAACATCCCAGCATTAGAGCCTAGAAATAAGCTGAACCCAGATGTGTGCATTGCATTTATGCATAGAAAATCCGAATAATTTTCGCGCGTTTGAACAAAACTTTTCAAAGTGATTGAAGCTTCTCTTAACTTGATGGAATCGAAGTATATCATCAAGTTAACTGCGATAAGTTTCTAAATGACCTTTGCTAAAACCTTATTTGGGTAAACATGATTTGATCTAAGGGTAAACCAAATATAATAAAATGTCACTCATAATACATTGCTTAAATGATTCATATATGATCCTTAAGGGATCATATCATACTATTCATCATAACAACCTATGAATACTAAGTTAAGATTACAACTAAAGTAATAAAAATGCAACGATTAATCCTGACCTATCTTATTCTTATCTATTCTTACTATGCGTATCATAGTAATACTTAACCTTAAACTCTTTAATGAGTTGGAGTTGGAAAGAGACTAAGTCAAGATCATTCATTATATATCTTTCTTTCTATAGCAATCTTTATGGAACTTATCTTAATATCTATTGTTCATCAATGTTGAGTAATTACCCATTGATTCACAAATTCTTTAACTATCAATCCTTGATCTACTGTTTCTTGATCTTATCATAACATCTACTTAAATCTTTTAAAGAGAGCATAGTCCATAAATAACCTTAATCCAATATGAGTTACTAAGAAGATAATTTCAAGACAATTGAAAATTAGGATTGATAAAGCCTTGCTTAGTCAACTAAGAACTTAAGCAATAAATGATTAAAGGATTATAATGGTGATGCTTTGGCCACCAATATTGAATGCTTATATTCAGTATAAGTGATACTGGTGGGTAGAACATGATTGAAACCCTAGTAGAGATAAGTTATCCTAGAGTAGTCATTACAAGCCACATAAATATGATTTAGGGTTGGAGTGTGAGTTATTGGAGTAAAGTGAATATAGGATGATATTATTCAATTAAAGCTAGTATAGCATAGAGTTATAGAAGTGGTGTTATTCATCTTAAAGGATAGTCAACTTTAGAGAAAGATAGTTGGATGCATACAACTATTAGAGATACGTTAGTAATGAATGATTAAGGAAGATTATGAGTAGAGTTTGAAGGAACTATTTGTTGGATGGAAGGCTATCAACAGTAGAGTAGTAGATACAACCAAGCAAGGATATGGGGAAGTTATGAAATACTTTAGTATCAAACTCATTGGATTCATCCATGAGTTTAGAAGGTTAATCAGTGAATGAGAATATTTCTATGAAGTAAAACTCATCATGTTAATCATGATGATAGATAGAAAAAGGTAGTATATCTAGGAAAGGAATTCCTTAATAAGAAGTCTAGAATTATGAATTATTGAAGATAGTAATTCTTGGTAAACAATCAACTCTAAATCTTAAAACCAGGTATAATATCCATTTCATATTAAGAATTCCTCATCTTATATCTATATCACTTGATAGGAACATTCCCCTATAACAAATCACATAAGCACATCTCTGCCCATTTCCAACCATCATAATTAAATGTGCTTAGGAGTATCTTTATCAATTCCTTTCTATAAAACATTCAAGATATAAATTTCTAGTACTAAAGGTGATGTCATCAAATATCCCAAACAGAAAACAATATCCTTATTTTTTGAATCTTTAACCACATCCATAAAGGAGTCTAAGTGTATTAAAAACCCTAAACCCTAGGGTAGATAATCATAATCCAAAATCCTAAACCTCTTTGTTTATCATAATAGAACATATACATTGCCATTTTCCAAATTAATGGAAGTAGTAAGAACCATATTAATTTCTTTCATATTTCATGATCAAATAATGATATAGGATCATTATACATATAAAAATTTATATTCAAACCCTGAGCCAACTAGAGTTAAGTCTTATAAACAAATAAGAATACATCATTCAAGAAATCCATAATTAAAAGAGGAGAGAAAAATAATAAGAAAAGCTTCTACAAAATATTAAAAGGGGGTTCATATTGAGAAAATAAAAGAAATATAAAAAGATTATATGATAAAAGTTCACAAATGATACTAAATCTATTTTAATATTACTGCAAATATCCAGCAAATAAAGTTCTACAAGGAAAATTTCAAAATATAGATCAAATTCAAATCTAAAAAGGAAACCAGAATATAGAAAAATTGAAAACAAATAAAAACATCACCTGATCGTGGCCCAACACCTCTGTAATTATCTGACGCCCATGTGCAGCCCACAACAGCCCAACAGCCAGCCCAGCTCTTTCTCATCTATGACTGACGAGTGGGGCCAGGAAAGGACTGCGGGTTGAGAGGAAAGAAACGCCAGGGGGTTATCCGCAAAACAACACATCGTCGTCATCCTCACGCACATAGACAACCCGCTGGAGGAGCTCGCCGCCACTCGATGCCGTCATCGTCGTCCTTGCGCCAAGATCAACGCCGCCGTCGCCAGGAGAGGATAAGGAGGCCACCACGACGTCCTTGCTCGTCCTCATCCTCAATTTCCCCCTCTGCAGATCTCTCTCAATTTCTCTTTCTGACCCGAGAACCCTAGCTCGGAGGTGAGCTGGAGCCGGCGATTCCGTGTTCACCTCGGCCATGTAAGACCACGGTGGAGACCGTCGTGCTCTTCTCGTCTGTTTGCCCCAACTCGCACTAGCAGAGAAGGCATGAATCAACCCAATCGAACCCTTGTTCCCGATGATGTTTGTCGACCTCGCCGACGTCTTCGATCGCGCCTCACCAAACCAAGCACACCATCTTGTTCCTGGTGAGTCATTGGATCTCCTAGTATGCGTAGATCTTTCGTTTGCTTCGTAAATCCACGCCACCGTGATCGACCGTAAGCACCGCCGCATGAGCTCATCGCCGGTTGACCTCCGGTGACCAAAAAAGGGCGGCACCACCACCAATAGGTTCACCTCGATTTCCTCTGTCCAACAAACCTAGCCACACCCCCGCGCATGCACCAGATCGATCGGTTGATCCTCAACCAGTGAGGATCAACTCGAGTGATGTCATGCTCAATTCAGGTTCGAACCATGTCAGCGAGTTTGACCATTCTTGCCTCGCATGGCTGATGACATGGCCTTGGGCCCATATGTCATTGTGTGGGGGTAAAGACAGGGTCGATAACAAAGGTATTTTCTTTAACCGGCATGCTGAGGTGGTCATTGGCCCACTAGTAAGTGACTGAAGCTAGCGTTAGGTGCGATGTAAAAAGTATTTCCTGTTTAAGAAATAGATAAAATGTTATAAACTTAATTATTAATATGAAATCAAACAAATGATTAAATCTTGTTTAATTAATAACTTGTGATTTATAATTCAGAAAAATGTGTATGATATATGAAAATTTGTAGAAAAATAAAATCTACAACTTAAACTTATTATCCAATATTATTATGATGATTATTTACATAAATATTATTTAATAAAGGTTTAAAACTAATAAAAACTTGATAATTCATATTTTAATAATGATAAAGATTAAGAATTTGAATAATATACCAAAATCTTAGCAAAATAAAAACTCTAATTTAAACTATAATCATGCATTATTATTTCACTTACTTAAATATTTATTATTTTTTAAGTATTTTTTAAAATAATAAATCTTATAAAAATCGTATCTTATTATTTATAAATCATAAAAATAAATATAATATACCAAAATGATCACAAAAATAATATCTACATGTTAAAAATATAATATTTCACTATTGAGTTAAATAAAAAGTTCAGGTACTCTAATAACTTGAATTTAAACCAATTTCCTTAGTTTAAAAAATTCATATAAGGGTAAATAAAATTTGTTAATATTTCTAAAATGAGTCAATTAAGTCTAATAAATAGTATTAGTCTTAAATATTAATAATATGAAGCCATAATGGTTTAAAACATTATAAATACCTTTTTATTAAATATCTTCAACCTTAAGTGAAGATTACATTCTAAAAGTATTCCTATTCATAATAAAAACCTTAAAGAACAACTTGTGAATAAATTAGATCCTTTCTAACTACTTTAACCACCAGATTACAAAAACTACCACAACACTATAGTAAGTTCATAAGTAATTAAGTAATATTATATCTTGGTTTATAAACTATAACCACTCATCTTTAAAAGGTAAATGATACTACTCCATTATAAAATCAAGAAACCACTACACCAAGTAAAATAATAACCATTCTTAAGTAACCTTAAGGAAACATTACCAGGTACACAAGATACAAATATCATAAGCATTATACTTTCAAACTATCTTCGTTTTAAAGTTAACTTTAGTCTACAAGAATCTAAATATAACACTATAAGCATTATGATATGTTTTATAGTTAACTTTGGTCTGAACTAGTTAAGTTATAAAACATCTCAAGCCAAAACTATTCAAGCAAACACAAATAACATCAACCACCACTAACTAACCACAAAGATTGTTTAAACCTTAGAAAAGGAATCTTTTCTTCAAAAGTTATTCGTTTTGCCACTTCAGACAATATATAATAAATAATAAAGATCACATTACTTCACACTTTACTTGTATACTTAGGATCGATAACATTTAAGCCCTTAAAAGTGACTCTACTTATAAAGTAAAGTTTGGAGATAAACTATTAAAGTGTAAACAATTTTGAATGGCATTTCATAGATATATATTTTATTGCCGGATAAATATATGCTGTTCACACACACTCACAAGCCCTGATAAGAAGCACAAGTGTAAAACTTATCTAAAAGGACAACACATTCTAAAGTAACCATTTCCAGAATCTAAACCCTAGAACAAAATTATTCCCAAGATTCGCGTTTATAAAAGTGCATCTCATTACTTATGCATAAAGCATACTACCTATTTAAACATTAGTCCTTACCGGACCAATGACGCTGATTTTAGATTTTAGATCTTATACTAACTCGAAGACCGTGAGTGCATAATCTTGCAATCACAAAAGGCAAGTTCACACTTGCTCATGTCCTTTGTTTATTTTCTGTAAAGTATTTTACAAATCTAGTGTTGTCATCACCTGCATTTGAAAAAGATCTGAAAACACTATTTTCGATAATAATGTGAACTATTGGTTACTGATCCAGGGTGATCAGCTAATCTATTAAATCTAACAGTTGGAATACCACTGTTCAGAACTATATCACCTAGGACTTAACAACCAATGTCGTCATTGATTCTTGCGCCGTATATTACGCGTTGACCGTGAGATTTGGAATGGGACGGAGAAGTCAGCTGTATCTTCTTCCTCTCGCATGAAGCTGGATGTGCAAGTCGTGGCTGTTATCCTCAAAGCGTGCATATTATATGGTAATTCGTAGAGGATATGCACATATGGGTGGGAACCCTCAACGTCCCACGATAGTTCTGACATCTAACGGTCTGTACAAACCATTGCCGTAATTCTTTATGTGGGCATGGTGTACACCAAGGAGGCATGCGAGGTCGCGAAGGGGGCAGTGATTGGCTTGGATCATCTTCCGGGCCCCACATCATGGAATTGTGGACGGGAATAAGCTTCCCGGTTGTGCAACAAAGAGTTGATATCTCATGGGTAAAGTAACGCACCTATGCAGAGTGTAAGAACTGTAACTTGTTACTCCTTGTTCCGGGAAGGAGCTGCGAACGCTGCAGGAAAGGAACTCCATGAAAGTTCTAGTAAACCCGTGAAGGCTGACAGACATAGCTTTTAAGAATAAAAGCAACCTTTGAAGAAATGTTTATGAAAACCTGCATTGCCTACGACCTATGGTCTATGGATGTAGATATAGTGCATCAAACACTCCTTTTCTAGTGAATTTGCTGAGTACTCTCGTACTCAAAGTATCTTCTTAACCCTTGCTAGATTCTAAAACCGGAATAGACAACATCCACATCAAGGTATGCTCCAGGACTCGTCATACAAAGTCAAAGCTCTTCAATGAAGTCAAGGAAGTCAACTTATACATCAACTCAAGTAAATACAAAGTTACTGATTAAATAGGAATATAATCTCTAGCCAAAGAACCTAATTCTGTAGTGTATTGCAATAGCAGCAATGCCAATCCCTTAGTTAAAATACTAGTTTTAACAGAATAATAATTTTTTTAGTTGTTTATATCTAATCTTCTTTGTAAGACGTTTCTTTCTCTCTCTCTTTAACCTAGAGTGTTCTCTGGATCTTGTGTAAAGAGTTGAGTTGTAACCTATAGTCATGTCTTGGACCTGTTGTGTTTCTATTGTACCACTCTGAGGGATGTAATACTAGTGAACGGTGTTTCATTGGTGTTATGTCAACGACTATAGTGTACTACATCATGCAGTGGTATGATGGGTCACCGCAATACACTATCGCATATACTATTTAATATAGTGGCAGATATGTTGGCTATCCTTATTGAGAGAGCAAAGGCTGATGGCCAAATTGAAGGATTGGTTCCACATCTTGATGATGGTGGTCTATCTATTCTTCAATACGCCGATGATACAATACTATTTATGGAACATGATCTGGAGAAAGCCAAGAATCTGAAATTAATACTATCAGCATTTGAGCAGCTCTCTAGATTGAAAATAAACTTCTATAAGAGTGACTTGTATTGTTTTGGCGAGGCTAAAGACGAGGCCCACCTGTATGCCGATCTCTTTGGATGTGGTCAAGGGCAATTTCCAATCAATTATCTAGGAATACCGATACATTATCGGCATCTCACAATTGCTAAATGGAAACTCGTTAAGGAAAGACTTTAGAAACGTCTTAATAGTTGGAAAGGTAAATTGCTATCCCTCGGTGGAATACTGTGTTGGAGATATGCCCTAGAGGCAATAATAAATATAGTTATTATTATATCTTTGTGTTTATGATAAATGTTTCCATTCATGCTATAATAGTATTAACAAGGAAACATTAATACTTGTGTGATTTGTAAACTTAATTTGAAGTCCCTAGTAAAGCCTCTTCATAATACTAGCTTGTTGGTTAATAAATGATTGTGTTTTCCCTATCATGAACATTGAGATGTTATTAACAACAAGATCATATCGTTAGGAGAATGATATGATGGACATACTCCTATAGATAAGCGTAGCATAAAGATCAAGTCATTTAATAAGTTTAATTGCTATATGTTTTCCGATACATAGTAACCTAATTCCTTCGACCATGAGATCATGCTTATCACCATCACCAGAACGATGCTTTGATGACATCAAACACCACACCGTAACTAGGTGGCTATAAAGGTGGCATTGAGTGTTCGGAAAGTATTGGTTGAGACACATGGATCAAGAGTGGGATTTGTCCATCCATATGACGGATAGATATACTCTGGGCCCTCTCGGTGGAATGTCATCAAATTAGCTTGAAAGCATGTGACTGGCTCACAAGGGATCACATATCACGGGAACGAGAAAAGAGTACTTATCAGTAACGAGGTTGAACTAGGTATGCAGAGATACCGACGATCAAAACCTCGGATAAGTAAACTATCGTGAGACAAAGGGAAATTGGTATCGTATGTAAGTGGTTCATTCGATCGCAAAGTAATCGTAGAAATATGTGGGAGCCATATGAATTTCCAGATTCCTCTATTGGTTATTGTTCGGAGAAGTGTCTCGATCATGTCCGCATAATTCACGAACCGTAGGGAGACACACTTAAGGATTCGACGTTGTTTGAGTAGTTATGGAATGATGAGTAAGATACCGAATGTTGTTCGGAGTCTCGGATGGGATCCGGGATATCACGAGGAGATCCGGAATGGTCCGGAGAATAAGATTCATATAAGGAAAGTCCTATTTTGGGGTTGGAGAATGGTTCTGGTGTTTTCATCGGGAATGTTCTAGAAGGTTCTAGAATGTCTGGCACTCCGGAGGGGAAGGGTACATGAATGTACCATAACAAGTTGGAATGGTTGCATCATGTACTAGGTGTCATCGCTGAACAAAATAAAGGGTACGCCAATTTGAAAAGTCAAACGACTATTTTGTTTGGTGGAGGGAGAGTAGGAAACCTACTTGGGGAGGAAGTCCCTCTCCCTCCACCGTCGGCCAAGGAGGCCGAGTTGGGGAGGGACTCTCCTCCCCTTGGACGCGCCATCCCACCTATATAAGGAGGGGCAGGGGTTCCCCTCCTAGACCTACACCTTGCCCCTCTAAACCCTAACCCTAGCCGCCGCCCACCATAGTCGTCGCCACCCTAGGGTTTCTCCCAAGCCGCCGAGTTGGGGCTTCTACTTGCCCTAGCCGCCGGCCTAGCTCCCTCTACTTGGTGTGTCTAAACCCTAGATCACCGAGGCCTCTCTCATAGTCCGCCATACTCGCTCCGGCTTAAGGCGAAGCCCTGCGAGATCTCCCCTCTACTTCCAGTACCACGCCGTCGTGCTGCCGGAATCGCGAGGAGAGTGCTACAACCTCCGCTGCCTGCTGGAACAAGGGAGAGGAAGGTCTTCATCGAGTACCGAACGTGTGACCAACTGCGGAAGCGCTGCCGGAACGCAGCGCCGGAAGGATCGTCTACACGATCTTGAGATCGGCAAGAGTACGACTACATCACCCATGAGAATCCGCTCTCGTTAAACACTTTGGAATCTTCGAGGGTGAGTTATTATATCGACTCGTTGCTACAATCTATTAGATAGATCTTGGCTTGTTTGTTTGCATGCGGTAGAAAATTTTGTTTTCCATGCTACGAACCCCTACAGTGGTATCAGAGCCGTGTCTATATGTAGATCTGTTGCACGAGTAGAACACAATGGTCATTGTGGGCGGTGGTGCTTTTATTATCAATTGCTTCTTGTGTACTTTGCATCTTGCGGTATGATGGGATGAAGCGGCCCGGGCTAACCTTACCTGACATCGTTCATGAGACTTGCTCCACGCTCAACATGCAAAATGGAATTGCATAAGTGGCTTTGCGGGTGTCTGTCTCTCCCATTATAGTATAGATCCAATTTACAACGGGCACTTGATAGTTCAAACATCAACGTTGTGGTTCTTGTTCGTAAGTTAGATCGACACTTACTGAAAGCCCCAAACCACGTAAAACATGCAAAGAAATTAGAGGCGTCTAACTTTGTTTTGCAGGGGTGTGTTGTGATGTGATATGGCCATGATTGTGATTATATTTGATGTATGCAATGTTCCTTATTGTAAGTTGGCAACCGGCAGGAGCCATATGGTTGTCTTTAATTTCTATTAAGACCCGCGTGTCTATTCAAAGCAGTTGTAATAGTTGAAACTGGTGGACGACAACCATGGAGCAGCGTCACTGACCTTGATGCAATGCCGGTGATGATGGAGATCATGTTCATGCTTGAAGATGGAGATCGGAAGCACAAAGAAGAAAGGCCATATCATATCACATATTATGAATTGCATGTGATGTTAATCCTTTATGCATCTTGTATTGCTTAGTTAACGACGGTAGCATTATAAGATGATCCCTCATGCACATGAATTTCAAGTTCTATAGTGTTCATCCTTAGTAAGCATCGTTGCTAAAGCTTGTTGTTTCGAAGCACCACATGATGATCAGGTGTGTTAGATTCCGCAAGTGTATACAACGTGAGCAAGCCAGATTTGCTCATGCGGAAGCTAATGTTTGATCTTGACGAGCCTAGCATGTACAGACATGGTCTCAGAACATGGATCACCGAAAGGTAAAGCATGAATCATATAGTAGATATGATGAACATGTCGATTGTTCGCCATTGAAGCTACATCAACTCTCGTGATGATCGGTGTTGATGTGGTGGATTTGGTTCGTATGATCACTAAAACAATGTGAGGGATATTGTTTTGAGTGGGAGTTCACCTAGATTAATTTAACTATTAATTAGAACTCAATTTGTCATAAACTTAGTCTAAACTATTGCAAATATGTTGTAGATCAATGGCGGCCCCTACCATCAATTTTAATGCGTTCCTAGAGAAAGAAAAGTTGAAAAACAATGGAAGCAACTTCGTGGATTGGTTCCGCAATTTGAGGATTGTCCTCAATGCTGGTAATTTGACCTATGTGCTGGATGCACCGCTGGGTGACCCGCCTGCAGCTGATGCTACCGATGAAATAAAGAATGTTTACCTTGCTCGGAAGAATCAGTACTCCACAGTTCAGTGTGCTATCGGAGCTTCAGAAAAGGTTTGAGAATTCAGACCCACATGATATTGTCCGTGAACTCAAACTGATTTTTGAGACTCACGCGGCAGTTGAGAGCTATGAGGCTTCTGAAAAGTTCTTTAACTGCAAGATGGAAGAGGGCAGCTCCATCAGTGAGCATGTGCTTAAGATGTCTGGGCACGCAAACAAACTTCAAAGCTTGGGTATAGTGATTCCTAATGCTTTGGGGATTTACCGTGTCCTCCAATCACTACCACCAAGTTACAAGAACTTTGTGATGAACTACAATATGCAAAGCATGAACAAGCAGTTGCCAGAACTCTTCTCCATGTTAAAATCTGTAGAAGTGGAGATCCAGAAAGAGCACCAAGTGTTGATGGTCAATAAGACCACCAAATTCAAGAAAGGCAAGTCTAAGCAAAAGGGACACTCCAAGAAGGGTGGTAAGAAAGTTACCGCACCGACGCAGAAGACCAAGGCTGGACCTAAGCCTGATACAGAGTGCTTTTACTGCAAGGGAGAAGGTCACTGGAAGCGGAATTTCCCAAAGTACTTGGCGGATTTGAAGAATGGCAACATCAAGAAGAAAGGTATATCCGATATACATGTTATTGATGTGTATCTCACTAGTACTCATAGTAGTGCCTGGGTATTTGATACTGGTTCGGTTGCTCAAATTTGTAACTCGAAACAGGTGCTGCAGAATAAACGGAAGCTAGCGAAGAACGAGGTGACGATGCGCGTGGGAAACGGATCAAAGGTTGATGTGATCGCGGTCGGCACGCTACCTCTTCATCTACCATCAGGATTAGTTTTATACTTAAATAATTGTTATTTGGTGCCTGCGTTAAGCATGAACATTATATCGGGATCTTGTTTATTGCGAGACGGTTACTTGTTTAAGTCCGAGAATAATGGTTGTTCGATTTATATGAGTAATATGTTTTATGCACATGCACCTTTGATAGATGGTCTATTCTTATTGAATCTCGATAGTGGAAATACACATATTAATAACATTGAAGCTAAACGGTTGAAATCGAGCGATAACTCGACCTATATGTGGCACTGTCGTCTTGGTCACATTGGAGTGAAGCGTATGAAGAAACTCCATTCCGATGGACTTCTTGAATCACTTGATTTTGAATCACTTGAAAGATGCGAAGCATGTCTGATGGGTAAAATGACTAAGTCTCCATTTTCTGGTATGATGGAGCGAGCTACGGACTTATTGGAAATCATACATACCGATGTGTGTGGTCCAATGAGTGTAGCATCGCGCGGTGGTTATCGTTATGTTCTTACCTTCACGGATGACTTGAGTAGATATGGGTATATCTATTTCATGAAACATAAGTCCAAAACTTTCGAGAAGTTTAAGGAATTTTAAAGTGAGTTTGAGAATCAACGTAACAAGAAGATTAAATTTCTGCGTTCTGATCGTGGAGGTGAATATCTAAGTTACGAGTTTGGCGAGCATTTGAAGAAATGCGGAATACTTTCACAATTGACACCGCCGGGAACACCATAGCGTAATGGTGTGTCCGAACGTCATAATCAAACTCTCTTAGATATGGTTCGTTCTATGATGTCACTTACAGATTTACCGCTATCATTTTGGGGTTATGCATTAGAAACAACCGCATTCACTTTAAACAGGGCACCATCTAAATCCGTTGAAACGACACCGTATGAATTATGGTTTGGGAATAAACCTAAATTGTCGTTCCTTAAAGTTTGGGGTTGCGAAGCCTATGTAAAGAAGTTACAGCCGGACAAGCTTGAACCCAAAGCGTAAAAATGAGTCTTCATAGGATACCCAAAGGAAACTATTGGGTATACATTCTATCATAGATCCGAAGGCAAAATCTTCGTTGCCAAGAATGGATCCTTTCTAGAGAAATAATTTCTCTCGAAAGAAGTGACTGGAAGGAAAGTAGAACTCGACGAGGTTGTCGAACCTTCTCTCGAAATTGCGAGCAGCGCAGCACCGGAAGAAGTTCATGTGGTGCCTGCACCAATAAGAGAGGAAGCTAATAATGATGATCATTAAACTTCAGTTGTAGTTGCTACAGAACCTCGCAGGTCAACGAGAACTCGTACCACTCCTGATTGGTATGATCTGTAGGGTTCGCATCATAGAAAACAAAAATTTTCCTACGATGGGAACTATGTACCAAGATCTATCTACTAGATACAAACAACGGGCGGATGTATATCCGTAGAGAACATACCCTTGCAGACCGACAAAGCTTAACGAGTTCAACTCGTGGTTGATGTAGACGATCTCTTGCCGATCTCAAGATCGAGAGGAAGTCCTAGCGCCGCAAAGCAGCAGCGCATCCGTGCTCGCACACACGTACAAGACACCGGGCAACCTCCGCCTCCTCGCTCCAGCGATGCAGCGGAAGCACAACCCTTTCTTGCCGAATAGCCAGCGGGAACATGTATCTCGCTAGTCCGAGACCATGGGGGATAAATTCTAGAGGGGGAGAGAGATCCTTCACGAGGAGGTGTGAGAGACAAGTGAGACGAGGGGCTCCTTTTATAGGAGGAGGGGGGACCCCAAGGGGGTGGCCGGCGCATGGGGGTTGCCCCCTTGCCCTCCCCTCTTCATGTGGGTGGACACTCCACTCACAAAATTCCTTTAAATTCCCTCCACTCAAAAGTCCACTCAAATTCCCATTAAATTTTCACCAAATTTAATGCAAACTCTCATTAAATAAAACTCTTTTATTTTTATTCAGAATTTTGTCAATTACTTTAATGACAAACATTCACAAATAACCCCTTGCTAGAATTCCATTTCACATGCATAACCACTTTATGCAATTTCACCCGAAAACCTGTTTCGGTATCTAGTGAAATAAATTCCTGCGCTTGTTTATTCTTTCGGCATGAAACATTTGCTCCAACTGGATGCCAGTGTCCCTTAAGTGTGTCACCCTACGGTTCGCGAATAATGCGGACATGATTGAGACCCTTCTCCGATCAATAATCAGTAGCGGGACCTGGAGATCCATACTGACTCCCACACATTCAACGATGACTTTTCCTGTGATCGTCGGAACCTTTTACGCTTGTATCTTAATCCCTTTGTTTCATGATATATTACATGTCCGAGATTCAATCATCGGTATCTCCATACCTAGTTTGATCTCGTTACTGACATGCACTCTTTTCTCGTTCCCGTGATATAACATTCTAGTGATCAAATCACTTGCTTGCAAGCTAACCAATGTGCTATCACCGAGAGGGCCCAGAGCATATCTATCCGTCATCGGGATGAACAAATTCCACTCTTGATCCATGATTCTCAACATAACACTTTAGTAGCTTTGAAGCCATCTTTATAATCACCCAGTTACGGAGTGACGTTTGATGTTAACAAGAAACTCTTCCGGTGTTAGTGATTGGCATGATCTCATGGTCTAAGGATTAGGACTACTTCGTAGTTTGTTTATAGCAATATAAACTCAATGAATTTGATCGTAATGCTATACTTCGGATGAATGTTCATCACACCATTACACTAATGTTGTGATCTCGTTATTAACAACATCCAATGTCTATGATCAGGAAACCGTGATCATCTTGTTAATCAACGAACTAGTTTATGAGAGAGGCATAACTAGGAACTTTCTGTTTGTTTATTAAACACACATGTATTAATGTTTCCGTATTAATACAATTATAGCATGCAAAATAAACATCTACCATATACTTGGAATACACATAATAAATATTTTATTATTGCCTCTCAGGGCATATTCCCTTCAGTCTCCCACTTGCACTAGAGACAATAATCTAGTTACATTGTGATGTATCTAACACCCATGGAGTTCTGGCGTAGATCATGTTTTGCTCTAGGGAGAGTTTTAGTCAACGGATCTGCTACATTAAGATCCGTATGTACTTTACAAATCTTTATATCTACATCCTTGACATGCTCGCGGATGGAGTGAAACCGGCGCTTAATATGCTTGGAATGCTTGTGAGACCTTGGCTCTTTGGCATTGGCAATGGCACCATTTTGTCACAATAGATCACCATTGGGTCCAACACGTTTGCAACCACACCTAGTTCGGATATGAACTCCTTCATCCAAACTGCTTCCTGAGCCGCTTCTGAAGCAGCAACATATTCGGCCTCCGTTGTTGATCCCGCCACCACAGGTTGTTTGGAGCTCCTCCAACTAACCGCTCCGCCATTCATGAGAAATACGTATCCGGATTGAGACTTAGAGTCATCCGGATCGGTGTCAAAGCTAGCATCGACATAACACTTAGCGACGAGCTCTTCTTCACCTCCGTATACAAGAAACATATCCTTAGTTCTTCACAAGTACTTAAGGATATTCTTGACCACTTTCCAGTGTTCTGAACCTGGATCCGATTGGTACCTAGTAGTCAAACTAATAGCATGTGCCACATCCGGTCTTGTACATAGCATGGCGTACATTATAGAGCCTATGGCTGAAGCATAGGGGACCTTGTCCATTATCTCTCTTTCTTCCGCCGAAGCCGGACTTTGAGTCTTACTCAATGTCGTGCCTTGTGTCATAGGTAAGAACCCCTTCTTACTATCTTCCATTTTAAACTTCTTTAAAATCTTATCAAGGTATGTACTTTGCGATAGCCCTATTAGGCGCCTAGATCTATCTCTATAGATCTTTATGCCTAATATGTATGACGCTTCACCTAGGTCCTTCATTGAAAATTTGCTGTTAGATAACTTTTAACACCGTTTAAAAGATCTATATCATTTCCGATCAATAATATGTCATCCACATATAATATCAGAAATGCCACATTGCTCCCACTCACTTTCTTGTAAATACAAGCTTCTCCATAAGTTTGGACAAATCCAAACTCTTTGATCACCTCATCAAAGCGGAGATTCCAACTTCGTGATGCTTGCTTCAATCCATAGATGGATCGCTGAAGCTTGCTAACATATACAACTCTTCTTCAATATTACCATTGAGAAACGCGGTTTTGACATCCATCTGCCATATCTCATAATCGAAATATGCAGCAATTGCTAACATAATCCTAACTGACTTTAGCATCGCTATGGGAGAGAATGTCTCATCGTAGTCAACTCCTTGAATTTGTCGAAACCCCTTTGCGACAATTCGAGCTTTATAGACGGTTACATTACCATCAGCATTAGTTTTCCTTTTGAAAATCCATTTGTTCTCCACGGCCTTTCGGTCGTGAGGTAAGTCCACCAAGTTCCAAACTTGATTTTCATACATGGATTCCATCTCGGATTTCATGGCTTCTAACCATTTGTTGGAATCCGGGCTCATCATCGCTTCTTCATACGTCGCAGGGTCATCATTTTCATCAACCATGAAATTCATGACAGGATTTCCGTACAGCTCGGGAGCTGCACGCGTCCTGCTTGACCTGCGAGGTTTGGTAGTACTCTCTTTCGGAGTTTCATGATCATTATCATTAGTTCCCTCTTCAACAGGTGGAGCCAACTCCGGAACAACTTCCGGCGCTGCGCTACTCGCCATACTTTGAAGAGAAGGTTCAATAACCTCTTCGAGTTCTACCTTCCGACTACTCACACCTTTCGCGAGAAACTCTTTCTCTAGAAAGGATCCATTCTTGGCAACAAAAACCTTGCCCTCGGATCTATGATAGAAGGAATACCCAATAGTTTCTTTAGGGTATCCTATGAAGACGCATTTTTCCGCTTTGGGTTCGAGTTTATCCGGTTGAAGTTTCTTCACATAAACATCGCATCCCCAAACTTTAAGAAATGACAGCTTAGGTTTGTTTCCAAACCACAATTCATACAGTGTCTTTTCAACGGATTTAGATGGTGCCCGATTTAAAGTGAATGCAGCAGTTTCTAGTGCATAGCCCCAAAATTACAATGGCAAGTCCGTCAGAGACATCATAGATCGAACCATATCTAATAAAGTACGATTACGACGTTCCGACACACCATTTCGCTGTGGTGTTCCGACAGGTGTGAGTTGTGAAACAATTCCACACTCTTTCATGCGAGTGCTAAACTCGTAACTTAGATACTCACCTCCACGGTCGGACCGTAGAAATTTGATCTTTCTATTACGATGATTTTCCACTTCATTCTGAAATTCCTTGAACTTTTCAAAGGTTTCAGACTTGTGTTTCATCAAGTATATATAACTGTATCTACTCAAATCATCCGTGAAAGTAACAAAATAACGATATCCACCTCGCGCCGACACACTCATTGGACCACATACATCAGAATGTATGATTTCCAATAAATCTGTCGCCCATTCCATTAAACCAGAAAACGGCGTTCTAGTCATCTTGCCCATAAGGCATGGCTCACATGTATCAAATGATTCATAATCAAGTGATTCCAAAAGTCCATCCGAATGGATCTTCTTCATGCGTTTAACGCCAATATGACCTAGACGGCAGTGCCACATATATGCAGATATATCATCATTTAGTTTAATCCTTTTAGCATCAACATTGTGAATATGTGTAACATTATTATCGAGATCCAAAAGAAATAAACCATTCATCATCAGTGCATGACCATAAAAGATTTCATTCATATAAATGGAACAACCATTGTTCTCGGATTTAAATGAATAACCACTTCGCATCAAACACGATCCAGATACAATGTTCATGCTCAGTGCAGGCACCAGATAACAATTATTCAAGTTTATAACTAATCCCGACGGCAAGTGGAGAGGCAACGTTCCGACGGCGATCACATCAACGCTTGATCCATTACCGACACGCATCTTGACCTCACCCCTTGCTAGCGGTCGCTTGTTTCGCAGCCCCTGATTCGAGTTACAAATATTAGCAACTGAACCGGTATCAAATACCCACGTGCTACTGCGAGCACTAGTCAAGTACACATCAATAACATGTATATCATATATAGCTTTATTTGCCTTGCCGGCTTTCTTGTCTGCCAAATACTTGGGGCAGTTGCGCTTCCAGTGGCCAGTCCCCTTACAATAGTAGCACTCGGTATCAGACTTGGGTCCAACTCGGGGTTTCTTTTCAGGCATGGCAACAGGCTTGCCGCCCTTACTTCCCTTCCTGTCTTTCTTGAAACCAGTGTTCCTATTGATCATCAACACTTGATGTTCCTTTTTTATCTCCACTTCTACAGTTTTAAGCATTGACAGAAGCTCGAGGAGAGACTTCTTCATGCCTTGCATATTATAGTTCATCACGAAGCTCTTATAGCTAGGTGGCAGAGACTGCAGAACACGATGGATGCCTAAGTCAATGGGAATCGATATTCCCAAGGACACAAGCTTATCGGCGTAACCCGACATCTTGAGTACATGCTCACTAACGGAGCTGTGCTCTTCCATCATGCAGCTAAAGAACTTTTCTGAAGCGTTGTAGCTCTCTACAGCAGCATGTGTGTCGAAAATCATTTTCAACTCACCCATTGTATCAAAAGAATTGCCATTTTTGAAACGCTTTCGAAGTTCCGGCTCTAGCCCATACAATATGCTGCAATGAACTAAGTTGTGGTCCTCCTGACGAGTCTGATAGACATTCTTCTCCTCGTCAGGGGCATCATCAAAAGGTGGGGGGCCTAACGGCGCTTCTAGCACATATTGCTTTTGTGCAGCAGAGAGGAGAATCCTCAAATTCATGGCCCATTCGGTAAAGTTGCTACCGTTCGTTGCAAGTTTCTCTTTCTCCATGAACACATTGAAATTAAAAGCAGGTGGTGCCATCTACAACAAAATTTGTAAAGTTTAGACTAAGTGTATGATAGATTGAGTTCAACTAATCCATATTACGAATGAACTCCCACTCAAAAACGACATCCCTCATGCCTTTTTGGTGATTACATGAACCAAATCCACTACACCAAGTCCGATCATCACGTGAGTCGGTGTAGCTTCAAAGGCGAGCATCAAATGGGCATCATATCAACTATATGACTCATGCTTAACCTTTTGGTCCGTGTTCCGAGGCCATGTCTGTACATGCTAGGCTCGCCAAGTTAGAACCTTAGTATTCGCGTGTGTAATTGTTTTACACCCGAAATATGGTCGTGGATCCAAGAACACCCGATCATCACGTGATGTCTTGGAGCGACGAAAACATAATCGGTGCATACTAAAGGAAGAACACATTCTTATCTTGATATTTAAAAGAGGGATCATCTTATTATGCTAACAAAGCGCTAAACAAGCAATATAAGATGTTATCAAACATCACATGTTTATTAGTGAAATGATATGGTTCCCGCATATGATCTCTATCATGTGCACCGTGGTATGATCACTATCATACCTATATGTGTAAATCCAAGGTCTATGGAGTTTACACGCTATGTGTGTTGTAAGAGTATCATCTCATACTTCTACTTACAACATCACCATATCATAACACTAGCCCAGCAACAATCTAAACTAGACGCTTCTAATTTATCCATTGCAAGTTTTACGTGGCTTAGGGCTTTCGAGATAGAACCGTTCTTACCTACGAACATGAACCACAACAAGGATAACCAAATTTTTGACAACTCGTTTGCAAAATAGATATTGACTATAGTAGGAGAGACAGACACCCGCTAGCCACTTATGCAAACTAGTTGCATGTCAAGCGTGGAACAGGTCTCATGTGCGAGGACATGTAAAGTTTGTCCGGACCGCTTCATCCCACTATGCCATCAATATCCAAAATTACAACAAAGGAGCAACAACATGATCATCATCGCCCACATACTCATATGTGTACTACCCGTGTAAAGTATCTACGCATAGATCCGGCTCTGATACCACTGTAGGGTTCGCAACATAGAAAACAAAAATTTTCCTACGATGGGAACTATGTACCAAGATCTATCTACTAGATACAAACAACGTGCGGATGTATATCCGTAGAGAACATACCCTTAAAGACCGACAAAGCTTAACGAGTTCAACTCGTGGTTGATGTAGACGATCTCTTGCCGATCTCAAGATCGAGAGGAAGTCCTAGCGCCGCAAAGCAGCAGCGCATCCGTGCTCGCACACACGTACAAGACACCGGGCAACCTCCGCCTCCTCGCTCTAGCGATGCAGCGGAAGCACAACCCTTTCTTGCCGAATAGCCACCGGGAACATGTATCTCGCTAGTCCGAGACCATGGGGGATAAATTCTAGAGGGGGAGAGAGATCCTTCACGAGGAGGTGTGAGAGACAAGTGAGAGGAGGGGCTCCTTTTATAGGAGGAGGGGGGAACCACAAGGGGGTGGCCAGCGCATGGGGGCTGCCCCCTTGCCCTCCCCTCTTCATGTGGGTGGACACTCCACTCACAAAATTCCTTTAAATTCCCTCCACTCAAAAGTCCACTCAAATTCCCATTAAATTTTCACCAAATTTAATGCAAACTCTCATTAAATAAAACTCTTTTATTTTTATTCAGAATTTTGTCAATTACTTTAATGACAAACATTCACAAATAACCCCTTGCTAGAATTCCATTTCACATGCATAACCACTTTATGCAATTTCACCCGAAAACCTGTTTCCGTATCTAGTGAAATAAATTCCTGCGCTTGTTTATTCTTTCGGCATGAAACATTTGCTCCAACTGGATGCCAGTGTCCCTTAAGTGTGTCACCCTACGGTTCGCGAATAATGCGGACATGATTGAGACCCTTCTTCGATCAATAATCAGTAGCGGGACCTGGAGATCCATACTGACTCCCACACATTCAACGATGACTTTTCCTGTGATCGTCGGAACCTTTTACGCTTGTATCTTAATCCCTTTGTTTCACGATATATTACATGTCCGAGATTCGATCATCGGTATCTCCATACCTAGTTTGATCTCGTTACTGACATGCGCTCTTTTCTCGTTCCCGTGATATAACATTCTAGTGATCAAATCACTTGCTTGCAAGCTAACCAATGTGATATCACCGAGAGGGCCCAGAGCATATCTATCCGTCATCGGGATGAACAAATTCCACTCTTGATCCATGATTCTCAACATAACACTTTAGTAGCTTTGAAGCCATCTTTATAATCACCCATTACGGAGTGACGTTTGATGTCAACAAGAAACTCTTCCGGTGTTAGTGATTGGCATGATCTCATGGTCTAAGGATTAGGACTACTTTGTAGTTTGTTTATAGCAATATAAACTCAATGACTTTGATCGTAATGCTATACTTCGGATGAATGTTCATCACACTATTACACTAATGTTGTGATCTCGTTATTAACAACATCCAATGTCTATGATCAGGAAACCGTGATCATCTTGTTAATCAATGAACTAGTTTATGAGAGAGGCATAACTAGGAACTTTCTGTTTGTTTATTAAACACACATGTATTAACGTTTCCGTATTAATACAATTATAGCATGCAAAATAAACATCTATCATATACTTGGAATACACATAATAAACATTTTATTATTGCCTCTTAGGGCATATTCCCTTCATGATCCCGTTATGAGTGTCATGTTGGTGGACAACACCGATGACCCTGCGACATATGAGGAAGCGATGATGAGCCCAGATTCCAATAAATGGCAAGAAGCCATGAAATCCGAGATTGGATCCATGTACGAAAACCAAGTATGGACTTTGGTGGACTTACCGGATGGTCGGAAGGCTGTCGAGAATAAATGGATTTTCAAGAAGAAAACAGATGCTGATGGTAATGTTACTGTCTATAAAGCTCGACTTGTCGCAAAAGGGTTTCGACAAATTCAAAGAGTTGACTATGATGAGACTTTCTCACCAGTAGCGAAGCTAAAGTCTGTGAGGATTATGTTAGCAATCGCTGCATATTATGATTATGAGATATGGCAGATGGATGTCAAAACAACGTTCCTCAATGGAGACATTGATGAAGAGTTGTATATGATGCAACCCAAAGGTTTTGTCGATCCTAAGGATGCTAACAAGGTATGCAAACTTCAACGGTCCATATATGGATTGAAGAAAGCATCCCGAAGTTGGAATCACCGTTTTGATAAGGTGATCAAAAGTTTTGGTTTTATACAAACTTATGGAGAAGCTTGTATTTACAAGAAAGTGAGTGGGAGCTCTGTAGCATGCTTAATACTATATGTAAATGACATATTGTTGATTGGGAATGATGTAGACCTTCTAAATAGTGTCAAGGAATATTTGAATAATAGTTTTTCAATGAAGGATCTTGGGGAAGCAGCTTACATATTGGGCATAAAGATTTATAGAGATAGATCGAGACGCCTAATATCATTGTCACAAAGTACATATTTGGACAAAGTTCTAAAGAGGTTTGGAATGGAAGATAGCAAGAAAGGGTTCTTGCCCATGTTGCCCAATACGACCTTGAGTAAAACTCAAAGTCCAACAACGGCATAAGATAGAGAAAGGATGAGTAAGACTCCCTATGCCTCAGCCATAGGATCTCTAATGTATGCCATGCTATGTACTAGACCCGACATTGCATATGCTGTTAGTTTGACTAGCAGATATCAAAGTGATCCAGGAGTGGATCATTGGACAGCGGTCAAAAACATCCTTAAGTACTTGAGAAGAACTAAGGATATGGTTTTTTATTATAGAGGTGATGAACAAGTCGTTGTTAATGGTTACACCGATGCTAGTTGGAACACCGATCTGGATGATTCTAAATCACAATCCGGATACGTATTTACTTTGAATGGTGCAGCAGTTAGCTGGAGGAGTGCAAAGCAAAGCGTTGTGGCGAGATCTTCGGTCCATATATGGATTGAAGCAAGCATCCCGAAGTTGGAATCAACGTTTTGATAAGGTGATCAAAAGTTTTGGTTTTATACAAACTTATGGAGAAGCTTGTATTTACAAGAAAGTGAGTGGGAGCTCTGTAGCATTCTTCATACTATATGTAAATGACATATTGTTGATTGGGAATGATGTAGACCTTCTTAATAGTGTCAAGGAATATTTGAATAATAGTTTTTCAATGAAGGATCTTGGTGAAGCAACTTACATATTGGGCATAAAGATTTATAGAGATAGATCGAGACGCCTAATATCATTGTCACAAAGTACATATTTGGACAAAGTTCTAAAGAGGTTTGGAATGGAAGATAGCAAGAAAGGGTTCTTGCCCATGTTGCCCAATACGACCTTGAGTAAAACTCAAAGTCCAACAACGGTAGAAGATAGAGAAAGGATGAGTAAGACTCCCTATGCCTTAGCCATAGGATCTCTAATGTATGCCATGCTATGTACTAGACTCGACATTGCATATGCTGTTAGTTTGACTAGCAGATATCAAAGTGATCCAGGAGTGGATCATTGGACAACGGTCAAAAACATCCTTAAGTACTTGATAAGAACTAAAGATATGGTTCTTTTTTATGGAGGTAATGAACAACTCGTAACTTGATAAGTACTTGATAAGAACTAAACATGGGCGCCATAGCCAATGGGCAAGAACCAAGGTCACACAAGAAGTTGAAGCACATCAAGCTATGTTTTCACGCTATTCGAGAACATGTCCAAGATGGTGACATAAAGATTTGCAAAGTACACACAGATCTGAATGTGGCGGATCCGTTGACTAAACCTCTCCCGAGGGCAAAACATGACCAACACCAAACTGCCATGGGTGTTCGGTATATTACCATGTAATCTAGATTAGTTGACTCTAGTGCACGTGGGAGACTATTGGAGATATTCCCTAGAGGCAATAATAAATATAGTTATTATTATATCTTTGTGTTTATGATAAATGTTTACATTCATGCTATAATAGTATTAACAAGGAAACATTAATAGTTGTGTGATTTGTAAACCTAATTTGAAGTCCCTAGTAAAGCCTCTTCATAATACTAGCTTGTTGGTTAATAAATGATTGTGGTTTCCCTATCATGAACATTGAGATGTTATTAACAACAAGATCATATCGTTAGGAGAATGATATGATGGACATACTCCGATAGATAAGCGTAGCATAAAGATCAAGTCATTTTAATAGTTCAATTGCTATATGCTTTCTGATACATAGTAACCTAATTCCTTCGACCATGAGATCATGCTTATCACCATCACCGGAAGGATACTTTGATGACATCAAAAACCACACCGTAACTGGGTGGCTATAAAGGTGGCATTGAGTGTTCGGAAAGTATTGGTTGAGACACATGGATCAAGAGTGGGATTTGTCCATCCATATGACGGATAGATATACTCTGGGCCCTCTCGGTGGAATGTCATCCAATTAGCTTGCAAGCATGTGACTGGCTCACAGGGGATCACATATCACGGGAACGAGAAAAAAGTGCTTATCAGTAACGAGGTTGAACTAGGTATGCAGAGATACTGACGATCAAAACCTCGGATAAGTAAACTATCGTGAGACAAAGGGAAATTGGTATCGTATGTAAGTGGTTCATTCGATCGCAAAGTAATCATAGAAATATGTGGGAGCCATATGAATTTCCAGATTCCTCTATTGGTTATTGTTCTTAGAAGTGTCTCGATCATGTCCGCATAATTCACGAACCGTAGGGAGACACACTTAAGGATTCGACGTTGTTGAGTAGTTATGGAATGATGAGTAAGAGACCGAATGTTGTTTGGAGTCTCGGATGGGATCCGGGATATCATGAGGAGATCCGGAATGGTCCAGAGAATAAGATTCATATAAGGAAAGTCCTATTTCGGGGTTGGAGAATGGTTCCGGTGTTTTCATAGGGAATGTTCTAGAAGGTTCCGGAATGTCCGGCACTCCGGAGAGGAAGGGTACATGAATGTGTCATAACAAGTTGAAATGGTTGCATCATGTACTAGGTGTCATCGCTGAACAAAATAAAAGGATAAATCAAATCCTAGTTTGAAAAGTCAAACGCCAATTTGAAAATTCAAACGGCTATTTTGCTTGGTGGAGGGAGAGTAGGAAACCTACTTGGGGAGGAGTTCCTCTCCCTCCACCGTCGGCCCTTGGAGACCGAGTTGGGGAGGGACTCCCCTCCCCTTGGCACGCCCCCTCCACCTATATAAGGAGGGGCAGGGCTGCCCCTCCAAGACACAACACCACACCCCTCTAAACCCTAACCCTAGCCGCCGCCGGCCACCATAGCCGCCGCCGCCCTAGGGATTGCCCAAGCCGCCGACTTGGGGCAATCCCCTTGCCCTAGCCTCCGGCCTAGCCTCTTCTCCTTGGTGCGTCTAAACCCTAGATCACCGAGGGCTTTCTCATAGTCCACCATACTCGCTCCGGCTTAAGGCGAAGCCCTGCGAGATCTCCCCTCTACTTCCGGTACCACGCCGTCGTGCTGCCGGAATCACGAGGAGAGTGCTACAACCTCCGCTGCCTGCTGGAACAAGGGAGAGGAAGGTCTTCGTCGAGTACCGAACGTGTGACCGACTGCGGAAGCGCTGTCGGAACGCAGCGCCGGAAGGATCGTCTACGCGATCTTGAGATCGGCAAGAGTACGACTACATCACCCACGAGAATCCGCTCTCGTTAAACACTTTGGAATCTTCGAGGGTGAGTTATTCCATCGACTCGTTGCTACAATCTAGTAGATAGATCTTGGCTTGTTTGTTTGTATGCGGTAGAATTTTTTTTGTTTTCCATGCTACGAACCCCTACAGTTACTTGTTTAAGTCTGAGAATAATGGTTGTTCGATTTATATGAGTAATATGTTTTATGCACATGCACCTTTGATAGATGGTCTATTCTTATTGAATCTCGATAGTGGAAATACACATATTAATAACATTGAAGCTAAACGTTTGAAATTGAGCGATAACTCGACCTATATGTGGCACTGTCGTCTTGGTCACATTGGAGTGAAGCGTATGAAGAAACTCCATTCCGATGGACTTCTTGAATCACTTGATTTCGAATCACTTGAAAGATGCGAAGCATGTCTGATGGGTAAAATGACTAAGACTCCATTTTCTGGTATGATGGAGCGAGCTACGGACTTATTGGAAATCATACATACCGATGTGTGTGGTCCAATGAGTGTAGCATCGCGCGGTGGTTATCGTTATGTTCTTACCTTCATGGATGACTTGAGTAGATATGGGTATATCTATTTCATGAAACATAAGTCCGAAACTTTTGAGAAGTTTAAGGAATTTTAAAGTGAGGTTGAGAATCAACGTAACAAGAAGATTAAATTTCTGCGTTCTGATCGTGGAGGTGAATATCTAAGTTACGAGTTTGGCGAGCATTTGAAGAAATGCGGAATACTTTCACAATTGACACCGCCGGGAACACCACAATGTAATGGTGTGTCTGAACGTCGTAATCGAACTCTCTTAGATATGGTTCGTTCTATGATGTCACTTACAGATTTACCGCTATCGTTTTGGGGTTATGCATTAGAAACAGCCGCATTCACTTTAAATAGGGCACCATCTAAATCTGTTGAAATGACACCGTATGAATTATGGTTTGGGAAGAAACCTAAATTGTCGTTACTTAAAATTTGGGGTTGCGAAGCCTATGTAAAGAAGTTACAGCCGGACAAGCTTGAACCCAAAGCGGAAAAATGCGTCTTCATAGGATACCTAAAGGAAACTAATGGGTATACCTTCTATCATAGATCCGAAGGCAAAATCTATGTTGCCAAGAATGGATCCTTTCTAGAGAAGGAATTTCTCTCGAAAGAAGTGACTGGAAGGAAAGTAGAACTCGACGAGGTTGTCGAACCTTCTCTCGAACTTGCGAGTAGCGCAACACCGGAAGAAGTTCCTGTGGTGCCTGCACCAATAAGAGAGGAAGCTAATGATGATGATCATGAAACTTCGGTTGTAGTTGCTACAGAGCCTCGAAGGTCAAAGAGAACTCGTACCACTCCTGATTGGTATGATCCCGTTATGAATGTCATGTTGGTGGACAACACCGATGACCCTGCGACATATGAGGAAGCGATGATGAGCCCAGATTCCAATAAATGGCAAGAAGCCATGAAATCCGAGATTGGATCCATGTACGAAAACCAATTATGGACTTTGGTGGACTTACCGGATGGCCGGAAGGCTGTCGAGAACAAATGGATTTTCAAGAAGAAAACAGATGCTGATGGTAATGTTACTGTCTGTAAAGCTCGACTTGTCGCAAAAGGGTTTCGACAAATTCAAGGAGTTGACTACGATGAGACTTTCTCACCAGTAGCGAAGCTAAAGTCTGTGAGGATTATGTTAGCAATCGTTGCATATTATGATTATGAGATATGGCAGATGGATGTCAAAACAACATTCCTCAATGGAGACATTGATGAAGAGTTGTATATGATGCAACCCAAAGGTTTTGTCGATCCTAAGGATGCTAACAAGGTATGCAAACTTCAACGGTCCATTTATGGATTGAAGCAAGCATCCCGAAGTTGGAATCAACGTTTTGATAAGGTGATCAAAAGTTTTGGTTTTATACAAACTTATGGATAAGCTTGTATTTACAAGAAAGTGAGTGGGAGCTCTATAGCATTCTTAATACTATATGTAGATGACATACTGTTGATTAGGAATGATGTAGACCTTCTTAATAGTGTCAAGGAATATTTGAATAATAGTTTTTTAATGAAAGATCTTGGCGAAGCAGCTTACATATTGGGCATAAATATTTATAGAGATAGATCGAGACGCCTAATATCATTGTCACAAAGTACATATTTGGACAAAGTTCTAAAGAGATTTGGAATGGAAGATAGCAAGAAAGGGTTCTTGCCGATGTTGCCCAATACGACCTTGAGTAAAACGCAAAGTCCGACAACGGCAGAAGATAGAGAGAGGATGAGTAAGACTCCCTATGCCTCAGCCATAGGATCTCTAATGTATGCCATGCTATGTACTAGACCCGACATTGCATATGCTGTTAGTTTGACTAGCAGATATCAAAGTGATCCAGGAGTGGATCATTGGACAGCGGTCAAAAACATCCTTAAGTACTTGAGAAGAACTAAGGATATGGTTCTTTCTTATGGAGGTGATGAACAACTCGTTGTTAATGGTTACACCGATGCTAGTTGGAACACCGATCCGGATGATTCTAAATCACAATCTGGATACGTATTTACTTTGAATGGTGCAGCAGTTAGCTGAAGGAGTGCAAAGCAAAGCATTGTGGCGAGATCTTCAACTGAATCAGAATACATGGCTGCTTCGGAGGCTTCACAAGAAGCGATATGGATGAAAGAGTTCATTACAGAGCTCGATGTGGTTCCAAGTGCGCTGGACCCAATGTCTATCTACTGTGATAACATGGGCGCCATAGCCAATGCGCAAGAACCAAGGTCACACAAGAAGCTGAAGCACATCAAGCTACGTTTTCACGCTATTCGAGAACATGTCTAAGATGGTGACATAAAGATTTGCAAAGTACACACAGATTTGAATGTGGCGGATCCGTTGACTAAACCTCTCCCGAGGGCAAAACATGACCAACACCAAACTGCCATGGGTGTTCGGTATATTACCATGTAATCTAGATTAGTTGACTCAAGTGCAAGTGGGAGACTATTGGAGATATGCCCTAGAGGCAATAATAAATATAGTTATTATTATATCTTTGTGTTTATGATAAATGTTTACATTCATGCTATAATAGTATTAACAAGGAAACATTAATACTTGTGTGATTTGTAAACTTAATTTGAAGTCCCTAGTAAAGCTTCTTCATAATACTAGCTTGTTGGTTAATAAATGATTGTGGTTTCCCTATCATGAACATTGAGATGTTATTAACAACAAGATCATATCGTTAGGAGAATGATATGATGGACATAGTCCTATAGATAAGCGTAGCATAAAGATCAAGTCATTTTAATAAGTTCAATTGCTATATGCTTTCTGATACATAGTAACCTAATTCCTTCGACCATGAGATCATGCTTATCACCATCACCGGAAGGATGCTTTGATGACATCAAACACCACACCGTAACTGGGTGGCTATAAAGGTGGCATTGAGTGTTCGGAAAGTATTAACAAGGAAACATTAATACTTGTGTGATTTGTAAACTTAATTTGAAGTCCCTAGTAAAGCTTCTTCATAATACTAGCTTGTTGGTTAATAAATGATTGTGGTTTCCCTATCATGAACATTGAGATGTTATTAACAACAAGATCATATCGTTAGGAGAATGATATGATGGACATACTCCTATAGATAAGCGTAGCATAAAGATCAAGTCATTTTAATAAGTTCAATTGCTATATGCTTTCTGATACATAGTAACCTAATTCCTTCGACCATGAGATCATGCTTATCACCATCACCGGAAGGATGCTTTGATGACATCAAACACCACACCGTAATTGGTTGAGACACATGGATCAAGAGTGGGATTTGTCCATCCATATGACGGATAGATATACTCTGGGCCCTCTCGGTGGAATGTCATCCAATTAGCTTGCAAGCATGTGACTGGCTCACAAGGGATCACATATCACGGGAACGAGAAAAGAGTACTTATCAGTAACGAGGTTGAACTAGGTATGCAGAGATACCGACGATCAAAACCTCGGATAAGTAAACTATCGTGAGACAAAGGGAAATTGGTATCATATGTAAGTGGTTCATTCGATCGTAAAGGAATCGTAGAAATATGTGGGAGCCATATGAATTTCCAGATTCCTCTATTGGTTATTGTTCGGAGAAGTGTCTCGATCATGTCCGCATAATTCACGAACCGTAGGGAGACACACTTAAGGATTCGACGTTGTTTGAGTAGTTATGGAATGATGAGTAAGATACCGAATGTTGTTCGGAGTCTCAGATGGGATCCGGGATATCACGAGGAGATCCGGAATGGTTCGGAGAATAAGATTCATATAAGGTAAGTCCTGTTTCGGGGTTGGAGAATGGTTCCGGTGTTTTCATCGGGAATGTTCTAGAAGGTTCTGGAATGTCCGACACCGGAGGGGAAGGGTACATGAATGTGTCATAACAAGTTGGAATGGTTGCATCATGTACTAGGTGTCATCGCTGAACAAAATAAAGGGTTAAATCAAATCCTAGTTTGAAAAGTCAAACGCCAATTTGAAAAGTCAAACGGCTATTTTGTTTGGTGGAGGGAGAGTAGGAAACCTACTTGGGGAGGAAGTCCCTCTCCCTCCACCGCCGGCCAAGGAGGCCGAGTTGGGGAGGGACTCCCCTCCCCTTGGTCGCGCCCTCCCACCTATATAAGGAGGGGCAGGGCTGCCCCTCCTAGACCTACACCTTGCCCCTCTAAACCCTAACCCTAGCCGCCGCCCACCATATCCACCGCCGCCCTAGGGTTTCTCCCAAGCCGCCGAGTTTGGGCTTCTACTTGCCCTAGCCGCCGGCCTAGCTCCCTCTACTTGGTGTGTCTAAACCCTAGATCACCGAGGCCTCTCTCATAGTCCACCATAGTTGCTCCGGCTTAAGGCGAAGCCCTGTGAGATCTCCCCTCTACTTCCGGTACCACGCCGTCGTGCTGCCGGAATCGTGAGGAGAGTGCTACAACCTCCGCTGCCTGCTGGAACAAGGGAGAGGAAGGTCTTCGTCGAGTACCGAACGTGTGACCGACTGCGGAAGCGCTGCCGGAACGCAGCGCCGGAAGGATCGTCTACGCGATCTTGAGATCGGCAAGAGTACGACTACATCACCCACGAGAATCCGCTCGCGTTAAACACTTTGGAATATTCGAGGGTGAGTTATTCCATCGACTCGTTGCTACAATCTAGTAGATAGATATTGGCTTGTTTGTTTGCATGCGGTAAAATTTTTTGTTTTCCATGCTACGAACCCCTACATAGTGGTACTTATTAATTCAGTACTCACCAACATGGTACTGTATATGATCTCATTCTTCCAGTTACCAAAAGGTGTCTTGTCAAAAGTGGACTATTTCCGCCCAAGATTCTTTTGGCAAGGAGATAGTGAGAAAAAGAAATATCGACTGGCCAAATAGAATGTCGTTTGCCGATCCAAAGAATATGGTGGATTGGGCATACATGACTTAAAAGTCAAAAACATCGCATTACTAGATAAATGGCTATTCAAACTTCTTACTGAAGAAGGGGTCTGGCAAACCATTCTATGAAGGAAATATGTTGGTTTAAAAGCGGTGTCTAAACTGGTTTGGAAACCAGGTGATTCACACTTTTGGGCTGGGCTAATGGCTTTCAAAAAGCATTTCTTCCGGTTTGGCAATTTTAATATTAAGGATGGTTCACAGATTATGTTGTGGGAAGATAAATGGCTTGGCCAAACTTCTCTTCGTGAACAATATCCAACTCTATATTCGATCGTTAGGCACAAAGGGGATACTCTCACTGAGGTAATGGAAATCAATCCTCCTAATGTGTCTTTCAGACGAAGTCTCTTAGGTCCTAGACTGGTGTCTTGGAATAATCTTTTAGTAAGATTATCCAGGATAAAGCTATCTGAGGGCATGGATAAAAATTCAAATGGAAATTACTACATAGTGGTAAATTTTCTGTTGATTCATTTTATAGAGCTTTGATCCAACCTAATATTCTAGTCGATGACAATAGTAAAATTTAGAAGATGAGGATACTCCTTAAAACAAAGATATTCGCTTGGTATCTGCGTAAAGGGGTGATTCTTACAAAAGATAATCTTGTTAGGAGAAATTGGCATGATAGCACTGAATGCGTATTTTATCACCATAATGAGACAATACGGCATTTATTATTCCATTGTAAATTTGCTCGTGTTATATGGTTAATCATCCAAATAGCCTCTGGTTTATCTCCTCCTCGATCGGTAATGTATTTGGCAACTGGACGAATGAGAATGAGGATAAATATAAAACTTTATTTAGGGTGGGAGCGCTTGTCATTATTTGATCGCTTTGACTATGTAGAAATGACAAGATTTTTAATAACGTTGTATCTTCTCCCTTGCAGGTTATCTATCGAGCCACGACTGTCCTTCGATCATGGGCTTCTCTACAACGTATGGAGTTCCGCGACTTGTTTGCGAAGGATTGTAGGCGGTTGGTAGATACATCGCGGGATATCTTCTCCCGGCATGGATGGCAGCAAGCGCTGCGGATAGATCTTCCTTAGCTAGTTTGGAGAACTATGTTTTGATTTACACTTCTTTGCAATTCAGCTTTTTATTGCTTTGGTCCGAGACTGTGTGGTTGATCGGCTGTGTGCATCCTAACTATGCAGAGGCCGGGTGTAAACTTGCTGTTAAGAAAAAAACGTCCATTTTCAGAAAAAAAGATGAGTTATTGATTTTCTTAATCCTATCAAAATGGTTCATATGACTTATAATCTCTAAGAGAGGAAGTATCGTTGCTCTTAATTTAAAGCCATGCACAATCTCATGCCTTCCGTCTAATTTTTTTTATACTAGTGTAGTACTATTTTAAAATGTTTGCGCTAGCTGGATTCCGAAGGGGCACGATCTAGATCTAATTACCTCTTGGTATCACATATTGACATCCCCTTTCCTCTCTTCGTTGACTTCAGAAAACATCCGTCGTCCACTCGTCCTGGTCCTGCTGTGGAGCTCTGCAATGTCTGAAAGCTGACCTTCAAATGAGGGCGTCTGCAGGTGAAAGATCTCCTCTAGAACATTAAGTTGGGTGGTGTTGCAAATCTCAGACGGTATCTAGATTTAGCGAGTACCTGCTTCTTCATTGATGCTTTAGCTTAGTAATCCATATCATTTGGCTGTTTCATCATCGCAGCACCTTGTTTACATGTCATCACCATTGATTTTCTATCCGGTTAGTCGAATCTGGGGAAACAAGCAGTTTGAGATCAGAAGGGGAAAAGGGGGATTTAGTCGGATACTCGATAGGATGCACTCTGGGGATTAGTAGGAGGATTAGTGTTGGGATCTCTAAGCATTTTCAATTTGCAGAACCAACGAGTGATTTCCGTTGTGCGTGACCTGGGAAGTTTAATCTCCGTTGTGCGTGACCTGGGAAGTTTAATCTAGTAGTCGCGCTTGCTCTAGTTTCAAGGGTGCCTTCACAAAACGAAGAAGCCTTCTGTAACTGCAAATGGATCGCCAAGCCATCACACGAAGTTATCTTGAGCGCATGCTCTCAGCTGAAAACGAAGGGCCGAAGGCCCTATCGTTATTGGTCTTGGAAGAAGTCACAAATGGTTTCTCCGATGAACTGGAAATTGGCCGCGGCGGGTTTGCGGTGGTTTACAAGGTACCTAATACTATTGTACTACAATATTAGTTCTCAAAGTGCTCCGGTCGTTGTATCATATGACCAATAATATAAGAGCTGAAGTTGTTGATGCTAACCGTACATCTTTGAACTCCAGGGAATATTAGAGAATGCGGCAATCGCCGTCAAGAGACTATCGCGATCACATTTGCAGGAGAAGGAATTTCACCGAGAGGTTCAATGCTTGATGAAGATAAAGCACAGAAACATAGTGCGCTTTCTTGGATACTGTGCAGATACACAAGGGAACATGGAAATGTATAATGGAGATTTTGTCATGGCAGACGTACAGCAAAGATTGCTATGTTTCGAGTACCTACCAAATGGGAGTCTTTACGATCATATCACTGGTAGGTCATGTTAGACGTAAAGTTTATTTCATTTTGCTTTACTTATTATCATATATGTATAAAGAAAATAAATTATACGGGTACAGATCACATCCACGTCTAGTATATACATAAAAATATTATAATACCTTTGAAAATGTTCACTGCCTAAAAAGCAGTTTTGTACTTTTAAGTGGTCATATTTATCATAGAGTAAAGCTACATGTTCTCTGCCTCTCTGGTTTGATAGAGTAAGTGGGAGTAGAAGGAGAGGTTGTATGTGAGATTGTATTGTTGTGTTAAGTAGTACACCATACAAAATACATACACCACCTGAAATGTATAAAAAAATAGTTATTCGAGTTGCATCAGGGGCCAAATCTGATTCGAGTATCTGGAATACTAAATTATTTTTATTCTAGAGTGAATTCCTCTTTTTACCCCTTACTTCTGCATTTGTGACACATATTACCCATTAGAGTGCAAATTCATCTAAATTGCACCTTTTAGAGGCTTTGAACCCTTTTTTTCTGAAGCATATCCATTGGGTAAGGTGTGAGGTGATGAACGGGGTTCAAAAATATCAAAACAACAACAAGGAATGGGACATGTGGATGAGAAAAGTCTAGACATGATTGTGGATGGCGTCCTCCGACCTTTACACATTTTGTCGTGCCACATCGACGTAGCATGCCGGTCCTATCTAACAAAAACAAGCAAAATGCTAAAATGTGACAAAACCATGTTTAAAGCCTTCTAAACTGGATATGTTAGTAAAACCTCAACTAAATGGGGTAATATGTGTCACAAATTCAGAAATAGGGGGTAAAAAGTGGAATTTACTCTTTATTCTATCTCTCCTTTACAGATGCATCTTGTGGACTAGAATGGAGAACACGTTTTGAAATAATTAAAGGGATTACTGAAGGCTTACATTACCTTCACCAAAATCATATTGTCCATTTGGACCTCAAGCCCGCCAACGTTCTACTGAATGAAAGTCTGGTGCCGAAAATTGCTGACTTTGGGCTCTCAAGGTGCTTCGGTGAAAACCAACTCCAGGCCACTATCACAACACTAGTTGGATCGCTGTAAGCTGTCTAAGCATCCGAAGACTCGTTTCATTTTTGTTGAGTATGAATCATGTGGCCTTCCCTTGTCCCACTACCTTCAGTTTAATATAAATATTCCTGCAGTGGTTACTTGGCACCAGAATTCTTCGGTGGAAAAATCACGATGAAAATGGACATGTACAGTCTTGGCGTCATAATCACAGAATTGCTTACCGGAGAGAAGGGGTACACCAAAGTCGAAAACGTAAGGGACACTTTAATTACGTGATGCTAAAAAGACATTGACTATATATTAAGGGAATGTGTTACGATCACGACTCCCTTTTTATTCTTATTAAGAAACTGCATATATACTACTCTAAAGCTCCGGGTGAAAAATGTAACAGTATCGATTCTCGAAAGAAACCAAGTAATGTTAAGATAGGATAACGGGAAGGAAAGTCATAAATTATTAAAAAAATACTCCAATATGCTCAAGCAATCCTTATAAAAAACATGCTCAAATGTTAGAGTGAATTTTTGTTAGAGTTAAATTTGATTAGGACATGGGGCTCACTTGTCCTTTTGGAGAGATGTGGTGTTAGTTTGATCTCGTACATTATGTGACATACATGATTAACGTCATGGGTTTTGTACATATTTGACCGTGAATAAAAAACATCATGAGTTTTCACGATTTCCATCTAGTGCAACACTAGTTCCCTTTCATAACTCACTTGTAATTTCGTAGGTACTTGAAAATTGGAGAAATAGGTTGGACAAATCAGAGGGACAGAAACAGCTGGAACAATTACGAGTCTGTGCTGAGATCGCGGTAGAGTGCATTGAGTTCAATCCAGCGAAGAGACCAGATCCACAAAATGTAATTGATAGGCTCCAGGAGGTGGAAATTACCTACGGGTCTATTGCAAGTACTGGTGTGGCTAGTACATCGGTTGCTCAGGTAATTCAATCATGCCGAATGCAATTCCGATTTATATTTACATAAACATAATTCGTGTTCTTCATAGGTACTTGAAAGTTTGCACACGACTGGGTTGGAGAACTCAAGGGAAGACATACAACTGGGACAAGTACACGTACACACCGAGGCAGGGGAAGAGCAGACACCAGATGTTGGGCACACCAGCGATAGGCATGATGATATACTAGGAAGTACAGAACAGTCTACTGAAACTGACGGGAGTAGTTCAAGGACAATGCAGAGATCATTCATGGCAAGTGAGCTGGAGCGCATCCTACTTGATGAAAGTGCAGAGCCAGCGAACCTGTCGTTATCACTTTTACAAGATATCACAAATGGTTTCTCTGATGATCGAGAAATCGACAACGATGGCTTTGGGGTGTTCTATAAGGTAGTACAATAACTCTCACTTGCTAGATATGAAAAATCGAGTTGATGCTCACAAAGGGTGTTATGACTGTAGGGAATTTTACTGAGTGGGACCGTGGTTGTGATGAAGAAGTCCAAGACACATATGTACGAGAAACAATTCCATCGAGAAGTTGAATGTCTAATGAAAGCGAGACATAAAAATATAATACGATTCCTAGGATATTGTAATGAAACAAAAGCGGTAGCAGAAACATACGAAGGACAATTTGTTTTTGCAGATGTACAAGAAAGATTGCTATGCTTTGAATATCTACCAAATGGGACTCTTTCTGATTATATAAGGGGTAAGATTATCTCGCACATAACATATATTTCTACCATTTCTCCGAATTATTTATTACTTGAATGCAAACATTCACAATAGAATACAAATATATAAACTATGTTGTCCTATTTTATCCTTTAAGTGCTCAAATAGTAAGGATCAGTTTAAGGATCTTGCATACTAATGTATCATCTTCCCCATATAGATGCATCTTGCGGCCTTGAATGGAGAGCGCGATATAAAATTATCAAAGAAATAATTCAGGGACTATATTATCTTCACCAGAATCGGATCGTACACATGGACCTTAAACCCAATAATGTACTACTTGATGGTAATATGGCACCAAAAATATCTGGCTTTTGTTTATCGAGGTGCTTTCGTGGACGTCAAACCGGTGCAATTACTGTCAATACAAGTGGATCACTGTAAGTTAAATCAGACACATGTTTTTCTTTAGATGTGGTTTATTTGTAGAAAAAACTATGTTTGCATGCTAAGCAAACAAATGAATATATTTTCAAATGCAGTGGATATCTAGCACCAGAGTTCGCCACTAAAGGAGAAATCTCATACCAATTCGATTTATATGCCCTTGGTGTCATAATTATGGAGCTATTAACTGGAATGAAGGGATACCAAGAAACCAAGAGCGTAAGAATGTCACCATCCCAACATAACAACTCGATTTTTTATTACTGTTTTAGGTTTGACAATGCATAGTGTATGTCATGTATGACTTTCTCTTGTTTGTTTGGAGTTCAGTAATTTCATTCTTTGAAATACAACTAATATCTTTTTTTGTGGGTAAAAAATTAATACAAAAGAATCAAACAACATGCTTTTTCAAGCTAGCTTCCTCTTAAAATAAAATTTACAAAGTGAAGATATGAAGGGTCAACTTTCAAGGAAATTTATTATTTTCTTGGAAATGGAAGCTTTTATCAATTCTTCACTTGCTGTTGTAGGTGGCCCGAAATTATAGTCTAGATAGGATATGTTATCGTTCACATTATTTGTCTTATTTTTTGATATGTTCGAACTTAATTGATTTTACATTTAGCTTGGCTAATAAGAGGGCACCACTTTAGGGGCGTCAATTTTTGAGTGCCTCCCGACCAAGTGACAATTTGCGCATCATGAGTGAGTCTATCCCCACTGGATGTCTCCCCACATGCCACTTGTCGCATTGTCGGAGATTGCCCTCGTGGATGGGTTATAGGGTGTTTTTTTATCTCCATAACTAGATTTAATTCATGTTAATGTGTGTTGATGAATTTTTTTAGTGCACCACATGTTTTCCACTCCTTAGAGCATCTCCACGTTGGGGCCCTAAAGCCCCCTAAAGAACTATCGGGGGTGCAGGCAGTCAAAATCATGCCTAGCCGCCCCCAATTCTTTTTTTGCACCGGTGCAACCCGTTTTTTTATTCGGACCCAGGCCGAACCCAACCCACAGGACGGGGGGGGGGGGGGGGGGGGCAAGCGGGGCCGTCGGATGGACCTGGAAACGACACGGGCCAGCCCTATCGGCGACACACGCACGTAAACTCGCCCATTCTGCATTTCCTCCCCCACCACACAACCACCACCCCAGTAGCTCGCCGCCGCTACCAGCTCTTTCCACCGTTGGCCGTTCAGTCCGCTAGAA
Organism: Avena sativa; assembly: GCA_916181665.1. NCBI lineage: Eukaryota > Viridiplantae > Streptophyta > Magnoliopsida > Poales > Poaceae > Avena > Avena sativa. Next base: position 383,031,687 of record OV702297.1, on the reverse strand, counting down.
CCACCCGCGTAGCCACTAGAAATACTCTCCATGCCCTCTCGAGCCGCCTCCTTGCCCACGTCGTCGCCGTCGTTTTGCCTCCTGGTAGCTCCAAGCCCCCCACACCCTACCCTGCCAACTAGGTGTTCGGCGATTTGCCAAAGGCATGGATTTAGACGAGGAAGAGATGTTGACCGCTATGATGGACGACAAAGTCGTTGTTGCTGCTGGCGCCTGAGAAACCATTGGTGATGACGATCATCTCATGATCGTCATTTCCCTCCTTGGCATGATCGCCAGCGTTGATGAGAAGCCGTTTGCTAGGGGTTCGAAGCCTGGGTTGCGCAAGAGAAAGCCTATGCAGAGGATGGAAGGTTACTGCATGCTCTACACTGACCGGTGACATCACATTTCGATGTCGTTTCAAAATAAGTTGGAAGCTTTTCCTAAAGATCGTCGAGCAATTGAGAGAGTTTGACGACTACTTCAAACTGAAGAGAAACACTGTCAACATGCTTGGTTTCTCCACAATCCAAAAATATACAGTTGCTCTCCGGATGCTTGTGTATGGAATTCCTGGAGACACACATGATGACCACCTCCACATGGCCGAGTCCACAACCATCGACTGCATGTACAGGTTTTGCAGGGCAATTGTGTGGCAGTGTATGGGAAGAATTATCTGAGAACATCCAATGCAGAAGACACAACCCGAATCCTAGAATAGAATGCAGCAAGAGGGATTCTAGGAATGCTTGGAAGCATTGACTGTATGCACTGGGCATGGAAGAACTGCCTATTCGCGCACCAGGTCATGTACAAAGGTCACAAAAGATCATGCAGTGTGGTGCTTGAGGCTGTGACAGATTAGGATCTGTGGATTTGGCATGCTTTCTTCGGTATGGCAGGATCACACAATGATATCAACGTGTTGCAGTGTTCAAATGTGTTTGCCAAGCTTATTGAAGGCACAACTTCTCTAGTGCAGTTCGAGATCAATGGACACCAGTATGACAAGGGCTACTACTTGGCAGATGATATCTACCCAAGATGGTCAACATTTTTTAAGACAATCTCAAACCCTACGTCTGGAGGAAATAAAGCTTGGTTTGCCACACATCAGGAGGCTTGCAGGAACGATGTGGAGAGGGCATTCGATGTGCTGCAATCTCGATTTTCCATTGTCAGGTACCCTGCCCTTACCTGGCCGAAAGATCAATGTGGGAGGTCATGACTTCCTGTGTGATCTTGCACAAGATGATCATTGAGAGCGACCGGGAGACTCCAGTGTTTGACACTAAACTGTATTATCGCCAAGGTCCTCTTGCAGATGTTGATAACCAAGTTCTACCTGCGTTTGCTTCTTTTTCTCGCTAGGTAGCAAGAAGTTTGAGACACAAATACTCATATTTAACTGCAAGATGATCTGGCGGAGCATTTGTGGAGGCTCAAAGGAGCCAACTAGTTTGTTTATTTGTTTTTCTTTGTTTGCTATATTGAATTTTTTGAATTGTTTGTTTAATTTCATGAACTTGTAATAAATATGTATGTTGAATTATTTATTTGCTATATTGAACTTGTTGAATTGCTTGTTTGATTTGATAAAAAAATTGTAAATAAACTTGTTGATTTTTTTGTATGGGGCATGGCTGGGAGCCAGAGCCCCCCCCCCCCAATTCGTGAACCAATCCGAGGCCCCCCAATACGGCCCAAAATTAGGCTGCGCCAGGTGGCGTATGGAGGGACGAGTAGATATGCTCTTATGTTTTGGCATTGCCTTAGGTTGTATTTTGCTTGGGTGCCTTGCCTTTCTCTCTTGCACCGAGTATATGTTTTGCACTGTCTTAGATTGCACAACTCTTGGATCTCCTTCCTTGGGCGCATCTTTGGCACTGCATTATGTTTCATTGTGGTTGGATGTCTTGCTTATGTGATGTCATGAGTGCATGTTTTCTGTTACCCCAATGTTCAAACATGTTTAGATTTCTTTCTTTCTCACTTGTGTTGATGCAAAGTGGCTGAATCCCCTAGCGGTATGTCCGGCATCTGGACGAGAGGTTGAATAGGATTGTGTTGTAGATACCTTTGAATCCTCACCGAGCTCAAACTTAGAGAGTCCCAAATGTTGAATAACAAACAACAAAAGTTTTGCCATCCACCTCCAATAAATGAAGGTGAACTACTTGAGGATCATATCTTCAACGTTGGTGCCATCGAGCTAAGATAATCTTGGGTAAGAAAAGCTCGAATCATGCTCATTGGTTCCTAGTGAGCTTCCACTGTATGATCAAATTAGCATTGTGGCAGGTTAAAAAACAAATCCTAACACATGAATGTACTCAGAATTAGCCTCGAAAGCTTACAGGGTTGATTAGGTCGACTAGAGGGGGTGACTAGGCGACTACAATTTTTAGCATTTCTTTAACAATTTAGTGGGTAAATTGAAACATAAGTTCTCTAGATAATGCAACTAGGTGAATGACCTATATGAAAAGTAAATAACAAGCATACAACAACATCAAAGCAATGAGAGTGCGCACGCTGCCCACCAGAGTTCGAGTCCTGGTACTCACGGAGTTTCTTCTATAAAAAATGCCAATGGGTGCTAGTGCCCGGGTTGGTCTAGTTTAACAACATCAAAGCAATACAGGAAATTAAGCAAGCTACAACAAGTAAGTATAGGTACAGAAATAACCAAACGATGGATGCGAAGATGTATCCCGAAGTTCCCACCTTTGGGGACTGTTATCTCCATTGGAGAGGTGTCATGGCATGATTCTCACAAATAGCCACAATGGCTCATTATACTGTCCTCATGCAACCACACAATGCAAGGTATTAGAGATATAGTTTGTATCTGGTTTAAACAACCGGATCCTAACCCAATTGTAACTTGTTGTACACATTGTTTTGTTAATAAAGGAGAGAGCCAGCCGTGGGGCTAACCACGGCAACCCGAACTTCTGACTTGGTATCAGAGCGAGACGCTCTAGGTAGCCGTGGAACCCGAACTTCTGACTTGGTATCAGAGCGAGATGCTCTAGGGTTCCTATTTTCCGCCGCCATGTCGCTCTCCACATTCTCCGCCGCTGGCTCCTCCACTTCCGGCTCTCTCCCCGTGACCTCCGACTCCGGCACCATCACCATTCGTCTGGATCGGAGCAATTTTCTCCTTTGGAAAACCCAGGTCATCCCCAACCTCGCTAGATCCGATCATCTCGGCTTCATCGATGGTAGCCTTCCCGCGCCACCGAAGACCATCACCACCGGCATCGGCACCGGCAAGGACACGGTCACCATCACCAACCCCGAGTACACCACATGGTGGCACACCGATCAGCGTGTTATGAGCTTGCTTCTCGGATCCATGACCGAGGACATCCTCACCCAGATGATTGGGCGCACGACCGCTAGATTGGTCTAGAGCACGGTTAGCTCCATGTTCTCCGCCTAGGGACGGGCGAGCGTTCGCATGTACCGTCGCAAGCTGGCGACGATGAAGCGGAACGATATGGGTGCGGCTGACTACTTCCATCTCATGAAGGGTTTTGCCGACGCCATGGCCACTGTCGGCGCTCCTCTCCCCGATGATGAGCTGATTGACTACATCCTCGCTGGTCTCGGTGTCGCCTTCTCCTCCCTCCAGGAGTCCCTCAATGTCTACTCCAACACCAACCCTGACGCCGTCATCCAACTGACCGACTTCTACTCAATGCTCGTCTCCCATGAGGCCATGTATGATCTGGAGTCGACGCCGCGCGACCTCGACTTTACCTCCTTTGCCAACGCTGCACGCCGCGGCGACTACGGTCGTTCGGCGGTCGGTCTCTATGGTGGCGACAAGGGTGCGCAGCAAGGGGGTGGTCGAGCATACCAGGGCCAAGGCGGTGGATACTACGGCCAAGGCGGCGGCTATCAAGGCGGTGGCGGTACCCAGGGCGCACGCAACGGCGGTCGCACTAGCGGCGGCCAGGGAGGCGGCGGCCAAGGTGGTGGCGGCCAAGGAGGTGGCGGCCAAGGTGGAGGCGGCCAAGGCGGTGGCCGCAACAATGGTGGTGGCAGGCGGCGTGGTCGCACGCGCTGCCAGATCTGCGGCATCTGGGGACATGGAGCCCTAGCATGTCACAATCGCTTCAACCAAGTGTATCAAGCCGCCGACTCTCGCTCCGACAATGCAGCCTCTACCAGCCATGACCACCACGATACTCCTCCACACTGGATCATGGATACGGGCTCCACCGACCACTTCACCAACGACATGGACAGACTCCATGTCCACGAGCCATACCCTGGCTGGGACTAAGTTCAAGTTGCCAACGGTGCAGGTCTGTCTATTTCGCACATTGGTCACTCTCATTTAGCTGGTCCTATGCATTCCCTTGCTCTCAAAAATATTCTTCACGTTCCTAATATCAGCAAAAATTTGCTCTTTGTTCATAGGATCGTAAGTGATAACGATGTTTTCATTGAATTTCATCGTAATTTCTTTTGTGTTAAGTTCCATCGAGCCTCCACGTCTACTTGGCATAGTGCGTCTAGTGTCTAGCTTTCTTCTAGTCAATGGCATCAATGGCTTGGTCATCCTTCCAATAATATATTTAATAATATTGTCAAGAACAATTCTCTTCCCTGTACTTCAGTTTTTGATACGTCAGTGTGTGATGCTTGTCAACGTGCTAAAAGTCATCGGTTACCTTATTCTCAGTCCAATCATGTTTCTACTGCACCTCTTGAACTTGTTCACACTGATGTTTGGGGTCCTGCTTTAGCCTCCTCTAGAGGATATAAATACTATGTTAGTTTTGTTGATGACTACAGTCGCCATTGTTGGATTTATCTTATTCAACACATGTCAGATGTTGAAGCTGTGTTTTATCTTTTTCAAACCCATGTCGAGCTTTACCTTAACACTAAGATCCGTGTCGTGCAGTCCGATTGGGGTGGCGAGTATCACCGCCTCAACGATTATTTTCGTCGCACTGGCATCCTTCATCGTGTATCGTGTACACACATGTCCCAACAAAATGGCATAGTAGAGCGCAAATACCGACATCTTGTCGAGACTGGTTGGCCCTTCTTGCTCACTCTTCACTACCATTGCGCTATTGGGATGAAGCTTTCCTGACCGCGTGTTATCTGATTAATCGAATGCCATCCCTGTGCTTAACAATGTATCACCCATCATGTGACTATTAAATCAGGCCCCAGACTACTCTTTTCTTCACACTTTTGAATGTGTGTGTTGGCCTAGTCTATGCAAGTATAATTTACGCAAACTAGAGTTCCGCTCCAAGATGTGTGTCTTTCTCGGCTATAGTCCTATGCACAAGGGCTATAAGTGTCTTGATCGTAGCACTGGTCGCATTTATATATCCCAAGACGTCGTTTTCGATGAAACAATTTTTCCTTTTGCGACACCCGGTGTTGTCGTTAATGTCTCTGCTTTGCATATCTTGCACAAGAACCAGCTATTCAGGGTCCCAATATGCATACATATGACATGTCCTTGTTACAAGTTGACCTGCCTAGTATGTCTTCTGCTTTACCTTTGCAGGAAGTCATCCCCGCGGCCGATCCGATCGACGTGCATGCCTCGTCAAGTGCGCCAGCGTCGCCCCTGCAGCTCCCGGGCACGAGTCCGAGCCGCCCAGCCCAACCCAGGAGCCTGCTAGGCCGACTACCTCTGGCCCGTCCCGCCGCGACGAGGCCTCGCTAGCGCCGGACTCCACGTCGCCCGAGCCGGCCTCTACTTCGCCTGCGTCACCTGTTCGTGCCAGCGACCCCGCGCCTGCCGCGACATCTCCACCGCCACCGCCCTCCAGCCACCGGATGGTCACGCGTCATCGCAACTACGTGCATCGCCCCAAAACATACACCGATGGTACAATTCGGTATGATCCTTATCCCTGTCGAGCACTTCTGGTGGTTCCTGCTTTGCACCGTATCGCTCTTTCTGAACCAGCCTGGCGCAGTGCAATGGAAGATGAATTTGCTGCTCTTCAGCGCAATCAGACGTGGCGTCTAGTTCCAGGTCCCCCTGGTGTTAATATTGTTGGAAGCAAATGGATTTTCAAGACGAAGTTTTGGCCTGATGGCTCCATTGACAAGCACAAGGCACGGTTAGTTGCTCGCGATTTCACTCAACAACACGGCATTGATTATCATGATACATTCAGTCCAGTGGTTAAACCAGTTACAATCGTTTGGTTCTGTCTCTTGCCGTGTCTCGAGGGTGTTGTCTTCGACAAGTTGATGTCAGCAATGCTTTTCTCCATGGATTTCTTGAGGAAGATGTTTATATGAAGCAGCCTCCGGTTTTGAGGACTCCCGCTATCCTCACCATGTTTGCAAGCTTCGGCGTGCTCTTTATGGACCGAAGCAATCACCTCGTGCCTGGTATACACGGTTGAGTGATAAGTTATATGAGCTCGGTTTCACCTCCAGCAAGGCCGACACGTCGTTATTCATTTTTACTCATGGTGGAGTGTCTGTCTACATGTTGGTTTATGTTGATGATATTGTCATTATGGGCTCCTCTCAAGCTGTTGTGGATCGTCTTGTGCACACCTTGGCTCAGACATTTCCTATTAAGGATCTTGGACGTCTTGATTACTTTCTGGGCATTGAGGCCTCCTACACTGATGCGGGCATGCGGTTAACTCAGCATAAGTATGCTTTGGATCTTCTTCATCGCGCCCACATGGAGGGTTGTCATCCTGTCAGTACTCCGATGTCGACGTCTGTCAAGCTCTCACGTGACGATGTGTTTCTATTTCTGCTGATGATGCTTTCCGATATCGGTGTTTAGTGGGTGGTCTCCAGTACCTGACGGTGACACGCCCTGATGTCTCCTATGCGATCAACAAGGTTTTTCAGTTTCTTGCTCGGCCCACCTCAGCACATTATGATGCAGTGAAGCGGATCCTTCGGTATGTCCAGGGCACTGTATCTACTGGTTTTCTCATTCAGAAGTCTTCGTCTACTCTTCTGAATATCTATATCGATGCTGATTGGGCAGGTTGTTCTGATGATCGGCACTCCACTGGTGGCTTTGCTATTTTTCTCGGGCCCAACTTGGTTTCTTGGAGCTCTCGCAAGCAACCCACCGTATCTTGTTCCAGCACCCAAGCGGAGTACAAAGCTCTTGCAAATGGTACTGCTGAAGCCTCCTGGATCCAGTCAGTACTCAAGGAGCTCGGAGTTCATCAGTCCAAGCCTCCAGTTTTATAGTGTGATAATTTGGGCGCCACTTACTTGTCTGCTAACCCGGTGTTTCATGCTCGCACCAATCATATCGAAGTTGATTTCCATTTTGTTCGCGAGAAGGTTGCTCTGGGTACTCTCGACGTTCGTTTCATTGCCTCTGTAGATCAGCTCGCTGATATGTTTACTAAGCCTTTTTCAGTCAGCTGCTTAGTCGTTTTAGTTCCAATCTTAACCTTGTTCACGACGGTTTAGATTGAGCGGGTGTATTAGAGATATAGTTGTATCCGGTTTAAACAACCGGATCCTAACCCAATTGTAACTTGTTGTACATGTTGTTTTGTTAATAAAAGGAGAGAGCCAGCCGTGGGGCTAACCATGGCAACTACCCACTATGTGGTGCCCTTGGAGGCGTCGACTAGACCTTTTCAAAAAGCTTGAAATAGTTTTCACAACTCTTAATTGGAGGCTCCCAAGAACATATGAAGCTTTACACCAGTATGATTAAGCTTTGGGACGACCTCTATAGGATAGGATGCCCAAACACCCGAGAGTAAAAAAATCCTCAATGAATATAAGGGGATCAAATTCACTTGGATAAACACTAGAACTAGATCTTCTCAACCAAAGTATCAATGAAGTTGGAGCACTAGGAAGAAATATCTAGGAAAATTTGAGCTTAATAACAATGGATGAGAGGTAAAACTCATGCCCGTGTTGAAACCTGCGGGGCGAATTATCAAGGTTATAGTGTCGGATATTCTGGGGACCAAATCACCCGGGCCAACATCCGGCTAAGTATCCGATGAGTCCCAAGGAAAATTGCCAATGGTGTATCCTGTAAAAACTCCCCTATATTCGCCGTGATGGGCTTGCTGAGTCAGGCCCCGTATTATCCAGGCCTAGCGTTTGAATGGACAGAATATTCCCCACCACCACCCAGAATAACCGAGGCAACATCCAGGTAACTATCTTGGGACACCAGGACACTACTCGCCATGGAGTTCTATTACCCCGACAAAAATATCCGATTCAGCCAGGGGTGGATTATCCGTGGTGAGACCTGGAATATCTTGGTCTATAGTTACAACACATAATAACTAGATATGGAGGTGAACTCTCTTCCCCATGGGAAGGATAAGGATATACTCGACCGTTTGTGTACGTGATTTAATTCCACTCATACCTTCTGAAGTGGACCCGCTCTTGATTATATAGTTTTACCAGCGACTAAAGTAAATCCAAAGGTCGATAAACCCATATTTTCACTTTACCTCAAAAAAAAACCCATATTTTCACTTTGGGGATCTTTGAACCGTCTTGTGCCATTTTCGAATAAGACTATATGCTCAAACATGTTTGTCCGCTAATCATGTTGTCATTAACACCAAGGGAAATGCACTTCCAGAGAAATGTGAAGAACCTCCCAATCCGCAGGACCCAAGCATAGCATGAAGAACACCACCTTCCAAACCATTGGGGACTTCGTACATTTTCAGTAAGACGACTGAATAAGTGTAGAGAGTCTCGAACCTCATGTGCACGATTACCCGTAGTACTATAGTTGTCTTCAAACTTTTTTGAATCAGTATCGTGCCCTGGGCAAGCACACATCAGAACCTAATTGGCAGCCACCCTGCTCCATCTGGCTGAAGGGGAGGAGCACCTTGGCAACAGCTAACAAATCATGAAGCCCACCAGCACCCAACAGATATGTACATCCAACCCGAACTAATTCGCCTCCTCCTGCAAGAAAGATGTCGGGGTCAGCGACATCCAAATCAGGCCCAAAGACACACCGAAAACATGAATTGGCAGCTGCAATGTGTCCTATTGACGTCATGGCATCGATGGTCACCATGTTGTCCATCAGCATGATTTTTGTAGGACGATGGTGGAGAATGCATGAGAGGGCCACCATAAGGAAATCACAGGACTGCCCCAAGAACAACACCACCGATTAGGGAGGTTCTAGATCGGTATACAACACCATAGCTCCAAGAACTCGACCACCAACCCACCATTCGACGTCGCCATCCTAACCACCACATGCTGGAAAATGCAGGAGAAAGAAGAACTGAAGATTCAAGTCTTCTTCATTGGAGAATAAAATGCTAAAATTACCCTAACTAGAGGAAGCCAGACCTTCCTCCTACTCAACATCGGATTCCCGGGCCGCCGGCGAGGGAGACCGGACCAAAATACGACACCCACATGAGTCGCCACAAGGGAAGGAGAGGAGAAGCAAGAGACTTTGGGTCATCACCGAGCCAAGTGTTTGGTTAATTACAAGAGAGTAGTTCCACCAGGGCGATTCAACCCTTCGTGATGCATGTCCCACCTTCTCTCCCCTTCAACACTTCACATAGCCTGTGTCAGTTACCTTCTCTCGGGATCTAATTCTAGAACTTAGAAACTTCTATAGCTTTTGAACCACAAGTCAAATTGGTGAACCATTTGAATATCTTGGTTCCTAGTGAAGAGAGCTTCAGAACAAGACTGATACTGAATGTATTTTGACAATATTGTAAATTTGATTTCTGAAACTTGGTAAAACTTTGAAAAAGTTCATGAAACCTCATGATGTTTTTGAAACTATTTGTTTCAGTGCATTGCAAAATTGGTTCATTAGAGTTACAACATAATTGGCAATTTCCTTAGAGTTTAAACCATAAAATATATTTTTTGAAAAACAAGATAAACAACATCCAATTTCGAGTTGAAATCCTAAGGGAAACACAAAATGGTTGCATTAAAACAATAGTGACCACAACCTGGAGACATAATATTCTCTATCTTTTTCTATGGAGGTTTATTGTGAATCGCCATGTTCAACTGTGTTTCATCACACTTCAAACTCATATTGAGTTTGATAAATTTATCAGACTGTCAAAGTGTTTTTAAAAAAAATATCTACTTTATTCAGCATGACTTCTCATTGTGTTTAGAACTCAGATTTCAAAAAATTTTGAAACACTCTTTTTTGGACTATTTAAAAGATATATTCAAAGTAGATACACATGTTCAAACGGATCATTAATCTAATGCTTATTCCAATACATGGGGTCCTTTCAAATCTAATGTTGAAATTAACTTGGTGTACTATTAGATGCATGGGGCCATAGTGCTAGTGGTGTCCATAGCATATACTCCCTCCATCCCAGGGCTTAGGGCGTATTTTTTTTTCCGATTTTTCCTCAACGCAGGCGCGAGATCCTGGTATTGCTATACTCCCGTTTTTACCCCTACTTTCATGTTCCCCTTCCTCATCGATTCCTAGAGAGTTATACTGTGCCAAGGCGTTTTGCTTCGACTTACGTGAGAGAAGTAAATTCTCCCTTGTTTAACGAAGAGGCCAAGCAACGTACGCAATGTACGCGAGAAACGAGAAGGCCTAGCAACTTACTCCAGAGAATTAAGGAGGAATTACCTCCCGTGCGTGCAGGGGCAAGAAGGGAAAGTGGCTGATTATTTCTCTCCTGGCGATCGCTATCTAAACCTTTCTTAATAAACTCGCCTAGAAATTTATGCCCTAAGCTCACCACCGGCATTAGGCCTGTGACAATGGGAGTCTCTTAGTGGTGTATCCTAGGCAAAATGCTGATGTGGCATGTCATTTAAGTAAGAGAGAGAGGGTTGTTGTATCTTAGCTAAGATACACTCTTTGTACGGAACCATAGGCAAAACTAATGGCTTAGCCCTAATCCCATGTCTACATTAGCTTCCTTGAATGCTTTCTCTTTATTCAAGAGTATCAGACCTCTCGGAGTGCTAGATGACACAGTGAGCCACAAGTATGTTTTCGTTTGCTATCTCTTGAAGTGAGCGCCCGTAAATGAAGTCGGTCTGTTTAAGCACAACAAAAAAGCTAAATGATGAAAATTGGCTAAATACATAAGTTTTATTTTGATCAAATACATACATAAGGTTTTTGGATTGTTGGCTTATTAAGCAATTTTGGCTGAGTTTAATTAATGAAATTAGCATTATATATGCACTAGTAAACTACCACATGCATTAGACTAAACACATCTAGCAGATCTTCATATAGACCAAATATTAGTACAAACTAGCTGAAAGCCCATGCGTTGCTACGGCGATGGAACTTTTGGTAAACAAAAAGAACCACAGTCTATTCACACATAGCATACGTCAAGAAATATCACACGGTCGAAAGGTTGTTTTGTTTCACACTCAGACATGCAAAATATCTGCAAGAGATGATCCACATAGAGTAGACAAATATAGCACATGCCGTCACTTTGTTGGCTCTTGCATGGCTTGCTGGCCATCTGTCTAAAGATCTTATGCTCGGTGTAGTCATCGACGGCCACTCCGTCTTGGCCCAGTCCGCCCAGGACCAGGTGCTTCTTTACCTCTCTCTCTCATTCCCTGCTGCTTGCCGTGCTTTCTTAGCTCCTTGATTTTCCGTTCAGCTCCCTACAACCCTACACAAGCCCGCCAATAGTGTTCACCCCTGCTTGGCTTGTTGACAGTTAATCAGATAAAGTATATAAACTATATAAACGGATAAAATTTTGTGTAAAGAAGCGAGGTGGTACTATTCTAACCTGCATTCCCGCATGACATGCGTGTGGGCCTACTGTCTGCCGGCTCCAGCCCGTGTGCTGCTGGTAGTATGGTAAGTACGTCCTTGTTGGCTTTGGATTAAGGCAGGCAGGTGGGCCTTGTTGGTGGTGTACATGCACGTGGGCCAGCAGGAAACGGGGAGGACGAAAGAAAATTGTTGGAGTCTAGGTTAGCATAGTAGTATTGTCCTAGGAGAGTCTAGAGTATTTCAGTAAGTGTTGGAGTCTGAGTTAGTGTAGTAGTACTACTCTTGTAGAGTCTAGAGTATTCTAGGGAGTGTTAGTATAGTAGTAGTGTCCTACTAGAGTCTAGATCATTCCAGTGTACAAGTGAAGATGTAAGGCTAGATTGTGCTATATATAAAAGAGGGTATGGAGGTCCAAGGGACCAACCAAGCCCATCCAGAAATTGTCCCCCAAAACCAACATGGTATCAGAGCCAGGCTCCTCCTAACCCTAGCTACCACCGTTTCACCATTGCAACACCCATCCCGGCTCTTGTTGTCAACAACACCGGGCACATTGTAGTCACCTAAGCGACGGGAGGCCGCATCCCGTTGCTCTCTACAGGCAGTAACCGGCTTATGTGTTGCTCTCATAACGATGTGTTGTGTGAGGCTTGGTTGCTGCTCTGTACGGAGGTTGCTTAGTGAGCTAGTTAGAATGGTGCAATTGAGATGTTGATAGGAGGATGACAAGTTAGCGAGGTTGGATTTGGGGACCAAGAGAAACTGGATGTTGAGGAGGACCTCTGATCTGGTCAGAGATGGGAAGATGCAGAGGTGATGCTGATGGCTGGAGCTGTGAGGTGCTGGGCTGTGGTCATGGAAGGAGACAACTGGGTGAGGTCTCCAGTTTGGTCGTTCTTGGCTGAGGGAAGAGGTGAGCTGCAGAGCTGCAAGGTCTGGAAGCCTGAAGCGGAGGTACAACCATACAAGGGAGTGCTCCCTGCAGGTGGTTGCTATGATGTTGCTGGAAAAGATTCGGTTTCAGGAGGAAGAAGGTGTTGCTGCTGTGTTGCAGCAGAGAAAAGAGGAGTCCAGGAGGGGGCAGCTGCTGAAGCTGGTGTGAGAAGGCGGCTGTGGATGGTGATGTTGATGGTGAGGCGGATGTGGCTCTGTAGGAGCTGTTGTTGAGGTGAGGCAGCCGTCTGTGGGAACCAGAGGTGATGAAGAGGCAATGACGATGCTCAAGCTGATGATGGAAGGCGTGTGGTGCCGTCGGTGTAGGCGCCGGTGTGAGAAGGCGCTTGGTTGGAGAGGCAACGGTGGACCAATGCGAGAAGGATTGGAGGTGGCTAGCTTGATGCAAAGTTTGTGGATGGTGATGTTGATGGTAAGGCGGCTGTGGCTCTGTAGGAGCTGTTGTTGAGGTGAGGCAGCCGTGGTTCCGCGGGAACCGGAGTTGATGAAGAGGCAATGATGATGCTCAAGCTAATGAGGGAAGGCGTGTGGTGCCAGGGTTGTACGCGCCGGTGTGAGAAGGCGTATGAGTTGGAGAGGCAACAATGGACCAATGCAAGAAGGATTAGAGGTGTCTAGCTTGATGCAGAATTGTTGCATTGTGAAGGTGATGGCTCGCACGAGACGGAGCTTGGATGATCCGAGTTGATTGGGTGCTTGACGACCGATGGAGCAAGAGCTAGAGTAAAATGCTCTCATGTGTCTTTGTATGCTGGTAAGCTAGATGTGTAGTGGTAGTAGTAAGTGTCATGGAGTTGTAGCAAGATGGTCATGGTGACTGACCCATGCCCATCTTGAGGGGGAGTGTTGGAGTCTAGGTTAGCATAGTAGTATTGTCCTAGGAGAGTCTAGAGTATTCCAGTAAGTGTTGGAGTCTGAGTTAGTGTAGTAGTACTACTCTTGTAGAGTCTAGAGTATTCTAGGGAGTGTTAGTATAGTAGTAGTGTCCTACTAGAGTCTAGATCATTCCAGTGTACAAGTGAAGATGTAAGGCTAGATTGTGCTATGTGGCGCCCCGCAAAAACCACTACTAGAAAATCGCGCTATTTTTGTGCATTGCATCATCATGACGTCATGCTCATGTCATCATGCCACATTGCATTTGAGCATCGTCATGTCATCTTGCATTTGTTTGCATAAAACTATTTTCGAAAAACCTGTTTTGTTTTCTAAACGCCCCGTCTTGTTTTCAAATTAAAAACCCGGGTCTCCGGATTATTTTGTTTCGTCTACCCATGGTTTTCAAAAGCCCTGACTTAAACATTAAAATATTTTTTTTATTTTTTTTAGGGGCAGCCGTACCGGGCCGATCCGACCCAGTCGGCCACCCCCAGTGTAAAACCAGTCTACCCCAAGACTTTTCCTACCCCAACCTAATCTACCCAGTCCCCAGCCACATCACTCCCTCCAATCGCGTACCGCCACCTCACCACCCCTATTTTCCCCTAGCCAATCCCAGTCTGCCACCTCGCCCCACCCCACCAGCACCCTGCCGCCACCTGGGCGCGTACCTGCCCCTGGCCCACCTCCCTACCAACGCCACACCACCCGCCTGTCCCCCCACCACGCCTCCACACCAACCGGCCACCCTGCTGGCCCCACCACCAGCCCCACGTCCCTCCCTCGGTTTCCCCGCCACCTGGCCAGCCCCCACCTGCGCCCACGCCCCACCCCGCCCGACAACCTCCCCCAGGACCCGATCCCCAGGCGCGCCTCCCTCGATCCCCTCTCCCCTGGTCCGCCCGCCCCAGGCGCGCCTCCCCCGCGCCGGCTCTCTCTCTCTCCTCCACCAACCGCTCGCCTCGCCACCCGCCGCCAGTGCCACCTCCGCCCCGCGCGCCGAGCCACCACAGCCTCTCCTCTCCGGCCTTTCTCGTCGACGGTCGCGCCGCCAGCTCGGACCCCGCGTGCGTGCCGTCCCTCCGCCGCCACGCGCGGGAACCCAAGCTCGGGCGCCCCTCCGCCGGTCGCCTCCTCCGGCCGCCGCGGTCCCCGCCTCGCCGACCCCGCGCCTCGCTCCTCCCGGAGATCTCGCCTCCGCCGCCGGGCCGCCCGCCTCTGCTCTCCGCCTCTCCTCTTGCCTCGTCCCCAACCCCGACGCAGCCGCTCCGCCGCCCGGAGCTCCGCGCTCGGCCCCGCGTCGTCCCCGCCGTCCTCGACCTCGGTCCCCGCCGCCAGGAACCGCGTCGCCGCTTGGTCCGGCCTCCTCCGTAGCCTTCGAGCTCTACCGCACAGGGCCGCCATGCTGTTCGCGTGCCGCAGCCCCTGGCCGCCTCTGCTCCCTCCACAGCACGCGACCGCGGGCCCCCTGCAGAAGCGTCGACGCTGACGCCCCTGCCCTGCGTGAGGACATTCTCGTTCCGGCCACCAAACATCAAGGGCAGTGCCTCCTAGAGCCTCTGCCTCGCCCATCTTGTTGTCTTCGAGCTCGTCGCTTCCGCCATGACCTGACAGCAAGGGATGGTGACTACGAGGATGGGTGAGTATGTGGTGCAGTGATGTGTTGTTGCTGTGACATGAGTGTGAAGATGGAGGCAGTGTGCCACAGACCACTGATGCGGTGATGTTGAGCAATACGAGAACCGCATACCGACAAACAAGATCGAGCCGGGCACTGAACACGTTCATCCTCGACCACCAAAGCCGAGAACCCTGACAAGATCTCCCTCGCGGACTTCAAGTTCTTCCTCACGAAACGCCGATGATCCTGAAGGATGTACATGGAGCCACGAGAGGGACCACCGGCGCTTGAACCCGAGAGAAACCACGTCGAGGACCCGCGATACCTGGAGGTCGACACCGCACTGGAGCACCAAGACCTCCTACATGGAACTGCCAAGCCACGCCAAGACCCGGCTCCGAAACGCCGAGAGCCCCAGACGCCAAGTTCTTCATCCCGGACGCCATGACCGTCTACATGAACCGACGACCGCGGATGCGACAAGATCGTCGTTCGAACGCCAAGATCGCCACATGGAACGTTAAGCGCTTCATCTCGGATACACCAAGTACTTCAGCCAGACGCCAAGACCGACCCGATACGAGGACCCGACAAGATCTTCGTGACGACAAGATCGGCACCGACCAGGGCGGATCCGATGTGCCCCCGACGCCAACCAAGTTCTTCTTCTCGGATGCGACAAGATCTACTTCCGTTATTCGAGACCGTTTCCGCCGAGACCGAACCCCAGATCCAAACCCTGAGACCGGACCCCGAACCACATCGAACCCCAAGATCTTCGACCCCTAATGTGTGATGCCCTTTCCAAGCCCCGTGTTTTTATAATATATGATATAAACTTGTTGCATTAAATCTTTCATCTCGCATGCATATTTGTGTGGTTTGGGGGCATTATGCCGATTCACCTCTTAATTAAATATGGAATCCATATGCGGGCAAATCTAGTCGTATATTGGTCCCATTTAAATTTGTATAGCGAACCGGTGTCATATTTTGCCTTATTAATACAACATTTAAATGGCGGGTATCTAAGCAACATGAACCTTCTAAATAAATGTCGGGACCCCGGTTCCGCTTAACATTGCCTAGTTGCATCGCATCTTGCCATGTCATGCATCATACATGCATCATGCCCGATCTTCTGTCATAGTATTAAATAGTGCATCCGGTGTTTGTGCTAGTGTTTTGCTTCTTCACGGACTAGGCCGTTGAGTTGATGCGAGTGTCGACCCGATCTTCGGATGAACCTTCGGCAATGTTTTCAGGCGAGCATCTCCCCCTTTCTACCTATCTTACTTTTATAGTCTTTACTCCCTCCTGTTGATCTATTGCTATCTGTGTTGCGATGCTCTAGTTTCGTGCCCGTGATATCCCTTGCAGCCTTATATTGCCTTGGACACATCCTATTACCTGTTGATTGGTAGATAGTTGGACTTGCGCGCCGTAGTCGCCTGCCCTAGTGCTGTGGTGTGTCGTCAAGTAACACAGTTGTTGGAGTATTGCCGCAGGTTAATGTTGGAGATGATTATGGCTTTAATTACTGTTTAAGAACTAAAATTGTAGTAGGTAAATGCATAGGCACCGGTGGGTGATAGACAATATTTGGTTTCCGACCGCTCACTGGTGTCCCGTAGGACCCCGAGTTCTTGACACCTGTTCCGAGATCGAGCGCGCTAACCACATGTGGGATGTGTGGGCACCCCATCGATTTAGTACCTGATTCCAAGTATTATACTGGGGGCCACAACTAGTTTGAGGTTTTATTTACTATCCTGTACTTATGCCATGTTTTACTGCTTTAGTTAAATTGTGCGATGTACTGCACGTGTACTGTTTAGGATCGGGACACGTTTTCGCTGTATCGACAAGCCCAGTCATCTTTTCGGGTTCCCAGTCGTTTACAGCCGTCCACCCAAACCCTGAGTCCGTCTCGGAGACCGGCCGACTTCGTTGCGGGTAGACTTAGTGGGGTGGCCCCATGTACTTGCTTTGGGTCTGGGAAACGTCATGACTTAGGCCCCGCCGACATACCGATGGGTGTATGTTAATTGATCTGGCAAAAATGGTCGAAGTGCGTGTGGATATCTCATGCTAATCGCGTGTGGATACTTTGGTGCACCCCTGCAGGGTTAAATCTTTTCGAAAAGCCGTGTCCGCGGTTATGGACGACTTGGAGCACAGTTCTCGATCATAGACAACTATAACTAAAGTTTACTGTTATAATTTGACTTGTATCCGATGCGACTAGTAATCAGCTCAACTACCACGGAATGGCTAAATAAAAGTACCAACAACTGCGGGGTTTTGGGATATCTCATGCTAATTGTATTTGACTAGTAAGTGTCGCAACTACAACGGAATGGTTAAATAAAACTGCCCACTGCTTATTTTATCAGGATGACTATCTATACTTGACTAGTAATTGCCGCAACTATAACTGAATAAATAAAACTGCCAACGGTGTGAGTTCCTCGGTTGACTTCCTCGTTTGGTCTCGAGGGGAAAACACCAGGATGGGTATGTTTGGTGGTAGAATCAGGTTGGTTCCGAATAGGTCTTTCTTATCCCTCTCCGTTAGCCGACAGTTATCTCGAGTCTCTATAGGTTGTTTAGTGCATGCTGCGCTGCCGCTGCAGTCCACCATACCTATGTAGGCGAGGACCGCCGAATTCTAGTCTCGCCGTGTACTGGCCTCAGTACTAACGCTCCTCTTTTTTCCTTTGCCCTTTGTCGGCACCCCTTTTGTTTAGCAGGTTTGAGCTCGACGTCGTTAGCAGGGTTACCCTTCCGGCTTGGCCTGGGCAGGGTTATGGACGCCATTGGTTATTCTTCAGGGCTCTTAGCCCCATTTGCATCTTGTCCGTAGTCGGACGCTCTATCGTTTTAAAGGTGATTTGGATCTTTGTATTGTATATCTGTATTCTTGACTCTTTGAGTCGTTGTTGTTTATATCTGTTCTGTGGGTCCCATCGAGGACTGTTGTGCAATGTTATTACTTCGTTTTCCACCCGCACGAAAGTGCCTGGTGGGCGTCCTTGAATCGTTTCTATGCGGGTTTGGCGGAAAAGGCTAAAACTTGCATAGGGCCGATTCGAGGGTGTTACAGAGTGGTATCAGAGCTCAGCAGTTGCGATACCCCACAAGTCCAGCCTGTAGGATAACCTAGCTAACGGCCGAAGTAGAGTGTCAAAACTATTTTGCAAAATCGGTTGGATAGTTCTGATTAGGTCTGATTTTACTCCTTACCCCTCTGCTGCTCTCCTCTCACCTCTGCGTGTTTTGAATCCGCTCTCTTCTCTCTCTTCGAGTCCAGGATTTCTCGAGGTTGGGTTCCATCGTACCTTCAGGGTTTCGCTTCCTCTTTTGGTAACGGAGTTGCTACATCTGGTCTTCATGCTAACCGAGGAATCCTTCGTCTGGTGGACTTCTCTTTGTTCCTTCTCGTGCCATCCGGTGTTTTTTGACGCGACGACATCATCTACGCCAGATCCGATGCAGAGTCTGCATCACTCCTTTGTTCTGAACCTCGATTGTCGAGATCTTCAGTCTGATTCCGAGAATGGTTGCACGCTTTTCTACTGATTGTGCAGAGTAATAGTTTGGGTGCGTGATGGATTGGCCCCCATGCCGACTACCCCTTCTATTCGCTTTTGTACATTGAAGTGGATGAGAATGCATTGGTTCCCTCTTTCTATCGAAGCTAGAGGTGGCTTTATTTGTTGATACCTCTACCTTCGACCTTTTGTTCCCGGAGTGTTCTCTCGACGATCCCGGACAACGACCTCTTGTTAGTGGTGTCGCGAGGATCTGCACGAAGCGAGAAGACGCAGATCGCCGACCTTCCTTCCGATACCATGAGGCGGATCTCGAGGGCGAGATCCATTGTTAGTGGTGTCGAATTGTGGCGCCCCGCAAAAACCACTACTAGAAAATCGCGCTACTTTTGTGCATTGCATCATCATGACCTCATGCTCATGTCATCATGCCACATTGCATTTGAGCATCGTCATGTCATCTTGCATTTGTTTGCATAAAACTATTTTCGAAAAACCTGTTTTGTTTTCTAAACGCCCCGTCTTGTTTTCAAATTAAAAACCTGGGTCTCCGGATTATTTTGTTTCGTCTACCCATGGTTTTCAAAAGCCCTGATTTAAACATTAAAATATTTTTTTATTTTTTTTAAGGGCAGCCGTACCGGGCCGATCCGACCCAGTCGGCCACCCCCAGTGTAAAACCAGTCTACCCCAAGACTTTTCCTACCCCAACCTAATCTACCCAGTCCCCAGCCACATCACTCCCTCCAATCGCGTACCGCCACCTCACCACCCCTATTTTCCCCTAGCCAATCCCAGTCTGCCACCTCGCCCCACCCCACCAGCACCCTGCCGCCACCTGGGCGCGTACCTGCCCCTGGCCCACCTCCCCACCAACGCCACACCACCCGCCTATCCCCCCACCACGCCTCCACACCAACCGGCCACCCTGCTGGCCCCACCACCAGCCCCACGTCCCGCCCTCGGTTTCCTCGCTACCTGGCCAGCCCGCACCTGCGCCCACGCCCCACCCCGCCCGACAACCTCCCCCAGGACCCGATCCCCAGGCGCGCCTCCCTCGATCCCCTCTTCCCTGGTCCGCCCGCCCCAGGCGCGCCTCCCCCGCGCCGGCTCTCTCTCTCTCCTCCACCAACCGCTCGCCTCGCCACCCGCCGCCAGTGCCACCTCCGCCCCGCGCGCCGAGCCACCACAACCTCTCCTCTCCGGCCTTCCTCGTCGACGGCCGCGCCGCCAGCTCGGACCCCGCGTGCGTGCCGTCCCTCCGCCGCCACGCGCGGGAACCCAAGCTCGGGCGCCCCTCCGCCGGTCGCCTCCTCCGGCCGCCGCGGTCCCCGCCTCGCCGACCCCGCGCCTCGCTCCTCCCGGAGATCTCGCCTCCGCCGCCGGGCCGCCCGCCTCTGCTCTCCGCCTCTCCTCTCGCCCCGTCCCCAACCCCGACGCAGCCGCTCCGCCGCCCGGAGCTCCGCGCCCGGCCCCGCGTCCTCCCCGCCGTCCTCGACCTCGGTCCCCGCCGCCAGGAACCGCGTCGCCGCTTGGTCCGGCCTCCTCCGTAGCCTTCGAGCTCTACCGCACAGGGCCGCCATGCTGTTCGCGTGCCGCAGCCCCTGGCCGCCTCTGCTCCCTCCACAGCACGCGACCGCGGGCCCCCTGCAGAAGCGTCGACGCTGACGCCCCTGCCCTGCGTGAGGACGTTCTCGTTCCGGCCACCAAACATCAAGGGCAGTGCCTCCTAGAGCCTCTGCCTCGCCCATCTTGTTGTCTTCGAGCTCGTCGCTTCCGCCATGACCTGACAGCAAGGGAAGGTGACTACGAGGATGGGTGAGTATGTGGTGCAGTGATGTGTTGTTGCTGTGACATGAGTGTGAAGATGGAGGCAGTGTGCCACAGACCACTGATGCGGTGATGTTGAGCAATACGAGAACCGCATACCGACAAACAAGATCGAGCCGGGCACCGAACACGTTCATCCTCGACCACCAAAGCCGAGAACCCCGACAAGATCTCCCTCACGGACTTCAAGTTCTTCCTCACGAAACGCCGATGATCCTGAAGGATGTACATGGAGCCACGAGAGGGACCACCGGCGCTTGAACCCGAGAGAAACCACGTCGAGGACCCGCGATACCTGGAGGTCGACACCGCACTGGAGCACCAAGACCTCCTACATGGAACTGCCAAGCCACGCCAAGACCCGGCTCCGAAACGCCGAGAGCCCCAGACGCCAAGTTCTTCATCCCGGACGCCATGACCGTCTACATGAACCGACGACCGCGGATGCGACAAGATCGTCGTTCGAACGCCAAGATCGCCACATGGAACGTTAAGCGCTTCATCTCGGATACACCAAGTACTTCAGCCAGACGCCAAGACCGACCCGATACGAGGACCCGACAAGATCTTCGTGACGACAAGATCGGCACCGACCAGGGCGGATCCGATGTGCCCCCGACGCCAACCAAGTTCTTCTTCTCGGATGCGACAAGATCTACTTCCGTTATTCGAGACCGTTTCCGCCGAGACCGAACCCCAGATCCAAACCCTGAGACCGGACCCCGAACCACATCGAACCCCAAGATCTTCGACCCCTAATGTGTGATGCCCTTTCCAAGCCCCGTGTTTTTATAATATATGATATAAACTTGTTGCATTAAATCTTTCATCTCGCATGCATATTTGTGTGGTTTGGGGGCATTATGCCGATTCACCTCTTAATTAAATATGGAATCCATATGCGGGCAAATCTAGTCGTATATTGGTCCCATTTAAATTTGTATAGCGAACCGGTGTCATATTTTGCCTTATTAATACAACATTTAAATGGCGGGTATCTAAGCAACATGAACCTTCTAAATAAATGTCGGGACCCCGGTTCCGCTTAACATTGCCTAGTTGCATCGCATCTTGCCATGTCATGCATCATACATGCATCATGCCCGATCTTCTGTCATAGTATTAAATAGTGCATCCGGTGTTTGTGCTAGTGTTTTGCTTCTTCACGGACTAGGCCGTTGAGTTGATGCGAGTGTCGACCCGATCTTCGGATGAACCTTCGGCAATGTTTTCAGGCGAGCATCTCCCCCTTTCTACCTATCTTACTTTTATAGTCTTTACTCCCTCCTGTTGATCTATTGCTATCTGTGTTGCGATGCTCTAGTTTCGTGCCCGTGATATCCCTTGCAGCCTTATATTGCCTTGGACACATCCTATTACCTGTTGATTGGTAGATAGTTGGACTTGCGCGTCGTAGTCGCCTGCCCTAGTGCTGTGGTGTGTCGTCAAGTAACACAGTTGTTGGAGTATTGCCGCAGGTTAATGTTGGAGATGATTATGGCTTTAATTACTGTTTAAGAACTAAAATTGTAGTAGGTAAATGCATAGGCACCGGTGGGTGATAGACAATATTTGGTTTCCGACCGCTCACTGGTGTCCCGTAGGACCCCGAGTTCTTGACACCTGTTCCGAGATCGAGCGCGCTAACCACATGTGGGATGTGTGGGCACCCCATCGATTTAGTACCTGATTCCAAGTATTATACTGGGGGCCACAACTAGTTTGAGGTTTTATTTACTATCCTGTACTTATGCCATGTTTTACTGCTTTAGTTAAATTGTGCGATGTACTGCACGTGTACTGTTTAGGATCGGGACACGTTTTCGCTGTATCGACAAGCCCAGTCATCTTTTCGGGTTCCCAGTCGTTTACAGCCGTCCACCCAAACCCTGAGTCCGTCTCGGAGACCGGCCGACTTCGTTGCGGGTAGACTTAGTGGGGTGGCCCCATGTACTTGCTTTGGGTCTGGGAAACGTCATGACTTAGGCCCCGCCGACATACCGATGGGTGTATGTTAATTGATCTGGCAAAAATGGTCGAAGTGCGTGTGGATATCTCATGCTAATCACGTGTGGATACTTTGGTGCACCCCTGCAGGGTTAAATCTTTTCGAAAAGCCGTGTCCGCGGTTATGGACGACTTGGAGCACAGTTCTCGATCATAGACAACTATAACTAAAGTTTACTGTTATAATTTGACTTGTATCCGATGCGACTAGTAATCAGCTCAACTACCACGGAATGGCTAAATAAAAGTACCAACAACTGCGGGGTTTTGGGATATCTCATGCTAATTGTATTTGACTAGTAAGTGTCGCAACTACAACGGAATGGTTAAATAAAACTGCCCACTGCTTATTTTATCAGGATGACTATCTATACTTGACTAGTAATTGCCGCAACTATAACTGAATAAATAAAACTGCCAACGGTGTGAGTTCCTCGGTTGACTTCCTCGTTTGGTCTCGAGGGGAAAACACCAGGATGGGTATGTTTGGTGGTAGAATCAGGTTGGTTCCGAATAGGTCTTTCTTATCCCTCTCCGTTAGCCGACAGTTATCTCGAGTCTCTATAGGTTGTTTAGTGCATGCTGCGCTGCCGCTGCAGTCCACCATACCTATGTAGGCGAGGACCGCCGAATTCTAGTCTCGCCGTGTACTGGCCTCAGTACTGACGCTCCTCTTTTTTCCTTTGCCCTTTGTCGGCACCCCTTTTGTTTAGCAGGTTTGAGCTCGACGTCGTTAGCAGGGTTACCCTTCCGGCTTGGCCTGGGCAGGGTTATGGATGCCATTGGTTATTCTTCAGGGCTCTTAGCCCCATTTGCATCTTGTCCGTAGTCGGACGCTCTATCGTTTTAAAGGTGATTTGGATCTTTGTATTGTATATCTGTATTCTTGACTCTTTGAGTCGTTGTTGTATATATCTGTTCTGTGGGTCCCATCGAGGACTGTTGTGCAATGTTATTACTTCGTTTTCCACCCGCACGAAAGTGCCTGGTGGGCGTCCTTGAATCGTTTCTATGCGGGTTTGGCGGAAAAGGCTAAAACTTGCATAGGGCCGATTCGAGGGTGTTACATGCTATATATAAAAGAGGGTGTGGAGGTCCAAGGGACCAACCAAGCCCATCCAGAAATTTTCCCCCAAAACCAACAAAAATAGAACGGCCGGCTTTGTGGAGGCGTACGTCTATGGACCATGGTTTCCATATACTCAACTGCACATGATCTACATAATAAGCAGGGTATATACATAAACGGTGGCATCAGTTGTACTATGTAATTTGGTGGGAGGGTAAAGCCGTCTAAAAAAGTGTAGGTACTATAAGAAACACTTCTTCCTACTACAAGAAACACTCCTTCCTTTATTATTATATATAGATAAGGACACAAGGAACACATACGTGTTGACCAAAAAGGTCACCGCCGCAGCATCTTCGTTGTTGATATGGTCCATGGTGTTGTTGAGGTCGCCGATAGCCATATCCATAGAAGAAGACGTACAACCGGCATGGATGAAAACTAACAGAGGAGAGCAGTCGTGCTGAGAAGCTCCCAAAAAATCTTATCGTTTGTCTCTCGATGCAGGATCTCAATGACGAGGCTTTGGAGGTCTGCTCTCCCGGATAGCCATGCACGCAGTCACCGTGATGGGGAAGCCTAGAGAGTAGTGCAACAAAATGAACAAAGGCATGAGAGACAGAGAAAGAACATGCCACTTTTGGATCTGTTATGTCTCGTTCATATAGCCACGGAGGTGAGCCAAGCGAACCGCCACATAGTGGAAGACGTGGACACGCGTCAAGATACATATCCAAAACAATTGGTGCACCACATAAAAATTTGGTCTTCCACAAAACAAGTTTCTAACTCGAACTCGATTCACGAAACGCGCACGCAGACAAAGCAAGGCAGGCGACAAAAGAGGAGTTGTCGTGGTGGTATCACGGCATATGCCATGGGTAGGCTAAAGTTGGGGCCGATGGACGTGGAGGAATCCGGGGAGGGATGATGAAGTGAAGACCGCACTCGTATGAACAAAGAGAAATACAATGTATATTGGATTGAAGCTCTCAAGTGGAGATAACACCTCATTCTATACATCTAATCTCTTAAAATCTTGCCATACTTGTGGCTATAATCATGCTCCTTGAGCTGTATCTCCTATGCTTCTATCTAAATCTCTCTGTGAGAGTGGAGGAAGAGGAAGAAGGAGAGCTCCTATTGAGCAGAGAGGGGAGGAGCCCTTCGGGGCCTCTCTTGTGAACGATCCCCCTGGTGCTCCTTATAAAGGGGAGCCCAGGGGACAAATCTTGTTCCCCACGATTGGTATCTAGGCAACATATTTCTAGCATCTTATTAGATGCTCAGCATATGCCTTGGCATCTTTGGAGATGCCAAGGCATATTCCTTAGCATATTCTTGGATGCCATAGGCATATTCCTTAGGCCAAAAGATGCCAAGGCATATTCCTTAGCATATTCTTGGATGCCATAGGCATATTCCTTAGGCCATGTGCCAGTCTGCGCCTCGTGCGTCCCTGTACTCGCGTAATATGGGTGGAGTCCGTTCAGGTTCGTCGATATGCCGATGTAGAGGTTATTGGAACGTCTGCGAGGCAGCTGGGATGACTTGATTCGGCCCAGGTGACAATTTCCAAGGGAGAACTCGGCCTGGGCCCTGCTAGCCCAAGAGGGAGTCCTGGGTCTCAGCCGAATTACTTGGGCGAGGCCCAGCCGGATTATCCCTTCATTCGGCCTGGTCCGCGTGAAGCAGCCCAGTTGTGAGCCGGCCTGGCGAGAGGGACCCGTGATGGGCTAGGGTTGCTCTATTCGGCCCACCCGGGGATGCTTGGTGGCGCGGTCTGGTGGGAGCCGAGGTGGCGTGGTGGATACCCGCAGTGGGGCGGATCTGCCCATTGCCGGCCCACCCGGGGATGCAGGCGACGCGGACTGGTGGGAGCCGAGGTGGCGTGGGGAGTCCGGCGTCGAGGTGGGCTGGCTGGGAGTAGCTCGGTGCTGGGGCTGGGTCGTTTGGTGGGCCGGACAGGAGGACTCGGCCCAGGAGGATAATTCGGCTTTTAGAGCTTAGTTCGGCCTGTTCCCTGTAGGTCTGGTCCAGCAGTGGTGAGGGTTGGGCTGACTTAATGTTAACTCGGCCCAGATCGGTTTTTTGCCTTAGTATTTTTCTATTGGACTGATGTTGAATATCATTTTATCATATACATTTCTTATTGACTCACTTAATTCATCAACTCTGGGGTACCCGGGGGTACACCCCCGACATTAGTCCCCGAGGCTATGTGGGACTCGTAGAGTCGTGCATATGCTTTATACTAAATATGTCCAGAGTTGTTTAT
Organism: Avena sativa; assembly: GCA_916181665.1. Classification (NCBI taxonomy): domain Eukaryota; kingdom Viridiplantae; phylum Streptophyta; class Magnoliopsida; order Poales; family Poaceae; genus Avena; species Avena sativa. The sequence continues at coordinate 383,005,755 of OV702297.1, read as the reverse complement.
TTGGCCTATAGTATTTTCATATATCATTGATTTCTAGCCCTCTAAGGTACTGGTTCATAACCCCTTTTGGGTAAGTTTTTAGACTTCTGGCCTGCTTTGGCTCCGGTCTTAACCTTTTTAGGTAAATCTTTTGACTTCTGGCCTTCTTGTGCACTGGTCATAACCCCTTTGGGTAAGTTTTTGGACTTTCGGCCTTCTTGGGCACTGGTCATAACCCCTTTGGGTAAGTTTCTGGACTTCTGGCCTTCTTGGGCACTGGTCATAACCCCTTTGGGTAAGTTTTTGGCTTTCGGCCTTCTTGGGCACTGGTCATAACCCCTTTGGGTAAGTTTCTGGACTTATGGCCTTCTTGGGCACTGGTCATAACCCTTTTGGGTAAGTTTCTGCACTCTAGCCTTCTTGGGCACTGGTCATAACCTCTTTGGGTAAGTTTCTAGACTTCTGGCCTTTATGGGCACTGGTCATAACCTCTTTGCGTAAGTTATGAGTCTTGGCCTTCTTGGGCATTGTCCTTTTAACCCCATTGGGTAAGTTATGAGTTCTGACCTTGTTTGGCACTGCTCTTTTAACCCCATTGGGTAACTTATGAGTTCTGGCCTTCTTTGGCATTGCTTTTTTAACCCCATTGGGTAAGTTATGAGTTCTGGCCTTCTTGGGCATTGCTCTTTTAACCCTATTGGGTAAGTTATGAGTTCTGGCCTTATTGGGCACTGCTCTTTTAACCTCTTTGGATAAGTTATGAGTTCTGGCCTTCTTGGACACTGTACTTTTAACCCCTTTGGGCAAATCATGAGTTCTGGCCTTCTTGGGCACTGCTCTTTTAACCTCTTTGGGTAAGTTATAATCCGAGTCATCTGTTTCCAAATCCGAGTTATTTTACTCAAAATTGACTTATGTCTTAAGTCTGAGTCTTCTGACTCAAATCCGAGTTATATGACTCAAATCCGAGTCATCTGATTCCAAATCCGAGTTACTTTACTCAAAATTGACTTTATGTCTTAAGTCTGAGTCATCTGACTCAAATCCGAGTTATATGACTCAAATCCGAGTCATCTGATTCCAAATCCGAGTTACTTTACTCATATTTGACCTATGTCTTAAGTCTGAGTCCTCTGACTCAAATCCTAGTTATATGACTCAAATCCGAGTTATCTCATTCCAAATCCGAGTTACTTTTACTCAATTTTGACTTACATCTCAAATCTGAGTCATCTGACTCAAATCCGAGGTATATGACCCAAATCCGAGTTATCTCATTCCAAATCCGAGTTACTTTACTCAAGTTTGACTTACATCTCAAATCTGAGTCATCTGACTCAAATCCGAGGTATATGACTCAAATCGAGTTATCTCATTTCAAATCCGAGTTACTTTACTCAATTTTGACTTACATCTCAAATCTGAGTCATCTGACTCAAATCCGAGGTATATGACTCAAATTCGAGTTATCTCATTCCAAATCCGAGTTACTTTACTCAATTTTGACTTACATCTCAAATCTGAGTCATCTGACTCAAATCCGAGGTATATGACTCAAATCCGAGTTACTTTACTTATATTTGAGTTATGCCTCGAATCTGAGTTACCTGGCTCAAAATCCGAGTTATATGACTCAAATCCGAATCATCTGTTTGCCACGATATAACTTGATTTGGCGTGATGACGTTAATTTGCCTTTGATATGGATCCGAGATATAGATCCGAGATTAAGTTTTGGGATATGATAATAGGGCTAACCGGTGAGAGATCTGATTCGAGATGTAAATATGAGATATAGATTCGCGATATGATAAGCTGGCCACTAGTCATCCGAGATATGGGATAACCTGGCAAGATGGTGAAATATCAATCCGAATCATAACATAACCTGGAAATCTGGCGAACTGAATAAAGCTTCGGCCCGAGTCAGAGATATGATTAGTACGCCGAGTCTGAATACAAATCCGAATTATAATATACCCTGGCAAGCTGAATCAAATGTTAGTCCGAATCAGAGACAATCTACTGAGATGAGTTAAAGGTTAATCCGAAGCATAAATAAATTGACTCAAATTATATCCGAATCATCAATAAGCTGGCCGGTAAGCTGAGTTAAAGGATAATCCAAAGCATAAATAAACTGACTCAAATTCTGTCCGAATCATAAACAAGCTGACTCAAATTTTATCCGAATTATAAATAGGCTGACTCAAATCTTATCCGAATCATAAATATGCTGACTCAAATTCTGTCCGAATCAGCAATAAGCTGGCTGGCGGGCTGAGTTTAAGGTCGGTCCAAAGCGTAAATAAATTAACTCAAATTCTATCTGAATCATCAATAAGCTGGCTGACGAGCTGAGTTAAAGGTTAATCCAAAGCATACATAAACTGACTCAAATTCTATCTGAATCATCAATAAGCTGATTCAACTTCTATCCAAGTTATAAATAAGCTGGCTGGTGAGCTGAGTTAAAGGTCAATCCAAAGCATAAATAAACTGACTCAAAATCTATCTATAAATAAGTTGGCCTGAACCGCTTCAATCTTACTATCCCGCGTCATAAGAAGAACACAAACAAGAGGCTTGCAACAGAAAACATCAACGCCCGTAACAACCATGTTGCGTTCTACTCGTGAATCACATCTACGCATAGATCTAGCTCTGATACCACTGAAGGGTTTCGCGGCATAGTAAATCAAAATTTTATACGGAGCGAACAGAGGGAAAGCCAAGATCTAATCTAGGAGACGCAAACAACGAGAGAGATTGGATTAGATCTTCATACCCTTGAAGATTCGCACAACGGAACGTTCGTCGGAACGTGGGTGATGTAGTCGTACTCGCTTCTCCTCCTCACGATCCGATCCGATCTAGCACCACAAGTGGCGGTGCCTCCGTGAGATGCACACGTGCAACACCTCGACGTCTCCTCCTTCCTCGGACCAGCAAGTATGGTGGAGAGACGGATTGGATCTACAACACGACGGCGTGGTGTATATGGTGGAGAATTTCTGCAGCAGGGCTTCGCCTACAAACAGTCGGGAGGGAGAGAGGAGGGCAGCAGGGCAGCTAGGGTTGGAGGGGAAGGTGTGAGGGGGTGGTGCGCCCCCACCCCTCTTTATATAGAGGGGGGGCGCAGCCCTAGCCCCTCCCCCAAGTCCAAACCGGCGGCCCCAAGGAGGAGAAGTGGGGGGCAAGGAAACCCCCCCTTCTAGAAGGTCTATCTAGGGTTTAAACCCCTCTAGGCCGGCTGGGCCCTATGGGGCCTTGTGCCCCTAGCCCAATGGGACCAGGACACTCCCTCATAGGCCCAAACCCCCTCCCGGAAGGTGGGGCCACGTTGGTCCCCTTCCGGAAGGTTCTAGAAGCTTCCGGTACAATACCGATTAACCCGGAACAATTCCGAACTCCAAAAACTGCACTGCCTTATATGAATCTTATTCTCCGGACCATTCCGGAACCTCTCGTGATGTCCCGGATCCCATCGGAGACTCCGAACAAAAACTCATAAACCAATTATCCAATCTATCCTAGCGTCGAGACACGTTAAGTGTGTGACCCTGCGGGTTCGAGAATATGCGGACATGATCTTCTATCAATAATCAACAGCGGGGTCTGGAAACCCATATTGACTCCCACACATTCATCGATGATCATATCGGATGAACCACGATGCCAGGATTCAATCAATCCCATATATATATTCCCTTCGTCTCGCGATATTTTACTTGCCCGAGATTCGATCGTCAGTACCGTCATACCTAGTTCAATCTCGTTCATAGCAAGTACTTTACTCGTTCCGTAATCCGATATCACTTTGTGATTAACTCCTTAACCACATGCTTGCAAGCAGTGTTGATATCGATTACCGAGTGGGCCCGAAGTATATCTCTCCGACTTGGGAGGGACAAATCCCATCTCGATACATACAACCCAACAGATACTTTCCGATCACCTGAGAGACACCTTTATGATCACCCTCTCATAGGATGACGTTTGATGACCTCAAAGCTTTCTTCCGATACCAGGGAGTTGTATTACTCATGGTCTAAGGAATACAATATTTGACATAAGAAAAGCTTCGCAAAGATGAACACGATGACACGATCTAATTGCTCTGCTTAGTTTGGGTCTGTCCACCATATCATTCTCCCAATGATATGATCTCATTATCAATTGACAACTCATGTCTATGGTTAGGAAACCTTAACCATCATTGATCAATGAGCTAGTCCATAGAGGCGTACTAGGGACACGGTGTTGTTCACAAACCACACAAGTATTAATGTTTCCGCTTAATACAATTCTAGCATGGAATATAAACTTTATCATGAACAAGAATTATAATAATAACATCTTTATTATTGCCTCTAGGGCATAATTCCAAGAGTCTCCCACTTGCACTAGAGTCAATAATCTAGTTTACATTTGGCAACAATCTCACACCCATGGCACTGAGGTGCTGATCATGTTTTACACGTGGAAGAGGTTTAGTCAATGGATCTGCGACATTCAGATCTGTATGTACTTTGCTAATCTTCAGATCTCCATCTGCTATATAATCTCGGATTATATAAAACTTGCGGTTGATATGCTTGGTCTTTGGATGATATCTTGGTTCCTTAGCGAGTGCTATGGCGCCAGTGTTGTCACACAATATCTCCAGTGGGTCCAATGCACTTGGAACCACGCCAAGCTCAGTGATGAAGTTTCTGATCCAAACTCCTTCACTTGACGCTTCTGCAGCAGCCATGTATTCCGCTTCTACTGTAGATCCCGCGATCACGCTTTGCTTGCAGCTTCTCCAGCTCACAGCTCCTCCATTCAAAATATAAACGTATCCTGTCTGAGATTTGGAATCATCCTTGTCGGTGTCGAAACTAGCGTCGACGTAACCTTTTACGACGAGCTGTTCATCACCCCCATAGACTAAGAACATTTCTTTAGTCCTATTTAGATACTTTAGGATGTTCTTTACGGCTGTCCAGTGTTCCACTTCTGGATCACTTTGATACCTGCTCGTGAAACTAAGAGCATTGGACACATCCGGTCTAGTACACAGCATGGCATACATGATAGAACCTATGGCCGAGGCATAAGGCACTTTGCTCATAGCTTCCCTATCATTTACCGTAGCTGGACACTAAGCCTTGCTCAATATCTTACCTGACAACATAGGCACTGAACCTTTCTTTGCCTTATCCATTCTGAACCTTTTCAGAACTTTGTCTAGGTATGTACTCTGGCTTAAAGCTATCAGGCGTACTAAGGACACGGTGTTGTTCACAAACCACACAAGTATTAATGTTTCCGCTTAATACAATTCTAGCATGGAATATAAACTTTGTCATGAACAAGAATTATAATAATAACATCTTTATTATTGCCTCTAGGGCATAATTCCAACAGAGTTACCTGGGTCTTACAGTAAGCTTGGAGTAGTGCTTGAGTCCTTCTTGCTGAGTCTTACCTGCTTTGATGAGTTAGACTTGGAGAGCCTCTGCGCTTATCTCTTTGTTCTCTGTTGGCTTGGTGGAGCTGAATGAGCCCTATGAGGAAGAAGTTGATAAAGATGTTCCCGTCCGGATGGAAACCCAACCAACGCCACTAGAAGGCCCCAAGGTGGGCGCAAATGTCGTGGTGGTATCACGGCATATGCCATGGATAGGCTAAAGTTGGGGCCGATGGACGTGGAGGAATCCGGGGATGGATGATGCAGTGGAGACCGCACTCGTATGAACAAGGAGAAATACAATGTATATTGGATTGAAGCTCTCAAGTGGAGATAACACCTCATTCTATACATCTAATCTCTTAAAATCTTGCCATACTTGTGGCTACAATCATGCTCCTTGAGCTGTATCTCCTATGCTTCTATCTAGATCTCTCTGTGAGAGTGGAGGAAGAGGAAGAAGGAGAGCTCCTATTGAGCAGAGAGGGGAGGAGCCCTTTGGGGCCTCTCTTGTGAACGATCCCCCTGGTGCTCCTTATAAAGGGGAGCCCAGGGGACAAATCTTGTTCCCCACGATTGGTATCTAGGCAGCATATTCCTAGCATTTTATTAGATGCTCAGCATTTGCCTTGGCATCTTTGGAGATGCCAAGGCATATTCCTTAGCATATTCTTGGATGCCATAGGCATATTCCTTAGGCCATGTGCCAGTCTGCGCCTCGTGCGTCCCTGTACTCGCGTAATATGGGTGGAGTCCGTTCAGGTTCGTCGATATGCCGATGTAGAGGTTATCGGAACGTCTGCGAGGCAGCTGGGATGACTTGATTCGGCCCAGGTGACAATTTCCAAGGGAGAACTCGGCCTGGGCCCTGCTAGTTCGGCCCAAGAGGGAGTCCTGAGGCTCAGCCGAATTACTTGGGCGAGGCCCAGCCGGATTATCCCTTCATTCGGCCTGGTCCGCGTGAAGCAGCCCAGTTGTGAGCCGGCCTGGCGAGAGGGACCCGTGATGGGCCGGGGTTGCTCTAGTCGGCCCACCCGGGGATGCTTGGTGGCGCGGTCTGGTGGGAGCCGAGGTGGCGTGGTGGAGACCCGCGGTGGGCCGGATCTGCCCGTTGCCGGCCCACCCGGGGATGCAGGCGACGCGGACTGGTGGGAGCCGAGGTGGCGTGGGGAGTCCGGCGTCGAGGTGGGCTGGCTGGGAGTAGCTCGGTGCTGGGGCTGGGTCATTTGGTGGGCCGGACGGGAGGACTCGGCCCAGGAGGATAATTCGGCTTTTAGAGCTTAGTTCGGCCTGTTCCCTGTAGGTCTGGTCCAGCAGTGGTGAGGGCTGGGCCGACTTAATGTTAACTCGGCCCAGATCGGTTTTTTGCCTTAGTATTTTTCTATTGGACTGATGTTGAATATCATTTTATCATATACATTTCTGATTGACTCGCTTAATTCATCAACTCTGGGGTACCCGGGGGTACACCCCCGACAGGAGTGCACTTGGACTCCTCTTCACTCAGTTAGAAAGAGTGGAACAACTATCCTTATAAGACTCTTTAACTCTCTCTCAACTAGCAACCTAGGACTAAACTTTGTCCCTCACTGCTCTCAAGCTGCCATAGTTGATGCCTTGATGGGTCTTTGAGATTTCAAGATTTGTTAGCTACATGGGCTGCCTACATGAGATGCAGCCCATACAGACCCAGCAGTATATTGGTAGGCCTTAGTAGGTTTTGTGCGAATTACAAGGGATAATCTAGGTATGGGGTGAAACCCTTACCTTCATCCAATCCCTATAAAACCCCAATCCCCAATCTACTCGGTGGGATAATGTATTATATTTTTGAAAGAAAAATTATGTTTGAAAGAAAAAATGCTCTAGGATTTAGGAAAAAGTGGGGGGAAATTCAGAGACTTTGTAACAAAAATCTTGTGCTAATGTAGCAAACCTGACTTCGTCGGAGACTTTCGCAGTGGACCTCGTAGCAGAAACTTTACACTCTTGTAGCAAAATCATAAAATGGTTGTAACAAAAAAATCAGAAATTGTAGGAAAACTGACTTCGCTAGCGATTTCATGGCTAATCTCTTGCTTGGTAGGCCTTAGTAGGTTTTGTGAAAATATAGGTTTTTTATACCAAAAGGTTGTAGAAAAAATTAGAAAATATTTTGTACTGTATTATCAAAAACACAATTGTAGCAATAAAAATATACTATTGTAGAGTCACATTCCACGATGGCAGCACTACCATTATTGGTAACATGGCTGCACACCTAGGGTAGCACTGATCACTGATGCCCTTCCTTCACGGCAATGACACCGTCGATGATGGCAAAGCCGCCGACCTTACTTGGTAGCATGACCGCACCCCTAGGGTAGCACTGACACCCTTCCTTTGTAGCACCTCCACCCACCTCTGACAGCAACTACACTCACCACTCGTAGCATCAACAACCTAATTTGCAGCACCACCGGTTGGTGCATGTGACAGTGGCATCCATGGCGCCGACCCGCAGAACGGAAGTCACCCCACTTGAAGCAGCGGTCCTTGCCCGTTCGCAACACCTGAGGCGTCGCTCCCTGTAGTGCCACCAGCACATGTCTGGGTGCAGAGCTCTCTTCTCGCCAAAAGTAGGAGAGAGAAGGAACAAAATGGGGGATTGGGCACAACGAGATGTGAGATGGGGAGCGAAGGGACGATGGCAAGGTGACAGCGCTTTGGTGAGAGGACAGTGGTGGCGCATCAGGCGGGAGAGGACTGGGCTATGCCAACATGGTGGTAAGGCAGGTGGCACCTGCATCCTTGTTGGGTAGGAGAGGGCGCGAGGGGAGGAATAATAATATACGGTGCAGGGAGTGTTGAGAATCTAGGCAATATTCAATTATATTAATCCATAAATAAATCATGAGCCAGACATGCACATACTGATAATTGATAATGAAACCATGAAGTACTAGACTAATCGTAGAATCATCTACGCAAATTACTAGTACTATGCACACGGAAATAAGTAAGAGAGGGATTAGCATATTGTACCCTCCGGTACGCCAATTAGTTGTAGCAGCAAGGGTGGCGGTCACCTCGTCGGCCGCCCTCTTGGAAGCAGCGGCAGCCTGTTCGGCTTCGGTGGCCATGGTGATGACGAAGGCGTGGAAGTAGTGGATGCGGTTGATTGGAAGCAAGCAGTCGCGTAGAAGACGCCCCCCAAAAACCTAATCGCTTCTCTCTCGTATAGGATCTCGAGAGGCGGGTTTCGGAGGCCTGCTCTTCCGCCAGCCGTGTACGCGGTGAATGGAGGAATCGGATCACTCGTGACAACAATAGTAGAGGAAACAACAGTAGCAATCACGCGTGGAGGCTATGGAGAGGAGAGAACTCTCGAAAATATAGGCACAAGCGGATACGAGAGGGTTCAACGGAAAGAAACGGCCATAATGAATGACTAAAAACGCCCGTACTTAATAGCACTTAAGACAAAATGTTTCAGCTCGTATTCATTCTCATTAATGTTTTAGTTGCAACCGTTCGTATCCCGTTTTTGAGCGACAAAAAGAACACATTGGCTCGACGAGATTCCCGCAACCAGCGGACGTGTGCCGTGCCGCGTGTCGTGCCGTGGCGAGGCAGGAGGCGGAGGAGGAGGATCGCGCGTGTGGAACACCTCTCTTCACTTCACACCAAGTCATACTAGTGGGAGGAGAGCTCACCTTATATGTTGGTGGAAATCTCTGCCAACTACCATGTGGGGCTAAACTCCCACTAGTATGAATGGATCCTTAGGGATTTTACTAAAATTGTTGTGCATTTTGTTTGGTGCCTCTAAATCCATGTTATGCATTTTGTTTGGTGCCTCGGATCGCATCGTTTGCAACACATGTGCCATTTTGATTGGTTGGCTGCATCCAGTTTGGTGGCCATCAACAACCACACTAATCCAAGGCTAATCACACTTACCTCACACCACCATAGCTAGCAGCCATGGGCGATGCACGCGGGGGATGCGGCCGGGAAGTAGAATGCCGGTGGTGAGAGGGGCCATGTGTGGGTGCCACTGCGGGAGCACGGTGTCCCACAGAGCGCATTGGCGGTGCTCTGGTTACTGGTGTGGGCGTTGGCGCACATACGTGAACCTCACAGTATAGTCCAATGCAGTAACCAGAGCAATATGCGGTGGTGGAGGTTAAGCAGGGGGAGGTGGAGGTGGAAGTCAAGCTAGAGGTGATGGCGAGGCCATCATGCCGATGGGCCCCCTCCCCTCCCCCACCCTCGCCCCCATGATTGAGTACATGCCTAGAGAGAGAGAGAGTCTACGACAAATATGAAGAAATTCGCCCAAAAAAGCTCTAGTTTGACCTTGAATCTGAGAAGAGACAGTTCACTAAACTCGATGCCGATGGTTAGAATAGAGGATGATTTGATTCAGAGCGGACTTGTGCTAATTCGGAGTGATTAAGGATGAACTTGTTTAAAGTGGAGAGAGAAAACTAAACAACTAACATCACGTAACCTCTTGTAGCTCGAGAACAAAAAAGCACACAGCCAGCCTGCCCCTATGGAAACGGTCAATTCGAGCATTCTTGTTGGGCCTAGTTAATTCGGAGTGATTAAGGCTCGCGCTGGACACAATGTGGACGTCTCGCGGGGAACCAATCGGACCGTTTTTGCATCTACTGACCTGTTTCCAATCCATATGGGTTACCAATCACACTCAAGGTGGACCTCTCCATACGGGCTACTGATGTTAGATCCTATGAGGATCATCTAGCTCAAGATTTGAGCCACAAGATGAGGATCAGGGGTGTGTACCTTGATCTGGAGGTCCAGCCATGGCCTCCTCTTTATGTGCTTCCACTCCTGAACTTGATCTCCAACAGTGAGTGGTTCTTCCTGATGCTTTTAGTCCTTTCTTGATCAGTGAGCAGGGGAGAGAGTGAGAGAGATAGAAACTGTCTTAGATTTTCTTCTCAAACCCTAGAGCCCCTTTATATAGGACCTGCACCAGGGGAACCACACACAAAAGATGGATGGTCAGGATGCCCTGATCAGGGCATCCAATGGCTGTTATTAAACAGTCCCTTAATCATCTTTAATTTGACTTAGATTGATCACAGCAACCTATAGATCACTGCAGATCACTTATACATCCAACATTCTCCCCCTTATCATAAGGATAAACTTATAAACTCATTTTTCAATAAAACAGCATGAGACAACAGAATTACAACGACCATAGAGTACCGCAGAACCCAGTTACTACAATATACCACTTTATTTCAAAACAAAGCTTCTTTAACTTAGGAGCTCCAAAAACTTATATTTATTACAAACTTATGAGCTCAGCTCTTTGTTGAAACTTATACAGAGACAATAAATTGCAATGGTCAGTTAAGTACCATTAAACTAATTGACTACAGTACATCATTCCATCGAAGAGAAGAACCCTTCTTAGCTTATGGGAAGATGGTGTCATAACGGTTCCAATTTCCAGGATCAAAAGCTTTCTGCCAATCCCATGTTAGCATCGTGCTCTTTAAACACACTAGGTGGCAAGCCTTTCGTAAGTGGATCCGTTAACATTGCATTAGTCCTTATATGCTTAATACTTATTGTCTGATCCTGGATTCTATCTTTCACAACAAGATACTTAATGTCAATGTGTTTGGCAGCACCACTTGACTTGTTACTTGAATACATCACTGCGGGTTGATTATCGCTGAAAAGAGTGAGTGGCTCAGATATACTGTCAATCACCCTTAAACCCGGAATAAAATTCTTCAGCCATACTGCCTGCCCGGTTGCCTCATAACATGCCACAAACTCTGCCTGCATTGTTGACGATGCAGTAACACTTTGCTTGGTGCTTTTCCAAGAAATAGCACCTTCTGCAAGGGTGAATATGTAACCCGATATGGATTTCTTAGTATCAACACACCCCGCAAAATCAGCATCTGAATAACCCACCACCTCGAGGTTATCAGCTCTCTTATATGTGAGCATGAGGCCTTTAGTACCTTGCAAATAACGCAAAGCTTTCTTAGTAGCCTTCCAGTGATCCAACCCTAGATTAGACTGATATCTGCTAAGCATTCCGGTTATGAATGCTAAGTCAGGGCGAGTGCATACTTGTGCATACATCATACTTCCAATGATTGAAGCATAAGGAACTGACTTCATCTGTGCAGATTCATAATCATTACTTGGGAACTAAAAAGTCCCAAACTTATCGCCCTTGACAATAGGAACAGGCGAGGCTGAGCACTTATGCATATTGAACTTTTTGAGTACCTTCTCAATATACGCTCTTTGTGATAGCCCCAAGATTCCTCTGGATCTATCTCGGTGAATTTGAATGCCTAAGACATAAGCGGCTTCACCAAGATCTTGCATGTCAAACTTTGAAGAGAGAAACCTTTTAGTTTCTAGCAACATATTCTTATCGCTACTGGCTAATAGTATGTCATCAACATACAGTATCAGGAAGACAAAATTGCTCCCCATGAATTCACATAAATGCAATTGTCCACTTCATTCTCCTTGAAACCAAAATTCTTTATGACTTGATCAAACTTGAAGTACCATTGCCTTGAGGCTTGCTTTAATCCATAAATGGATTTCTTAAGACATCCTAAATGTTCTTTTCCTTCCATAACAAAACCTTCCGGTTGAGCCATGTAAACATCCTCATGTAAGTCACCATTCAGAAATGTCGTTTTGACATCCATATGATACAACTCTAGATCATAATGAGCCACAAGTGCCATTATAATTCTGAATGAGTCCTTAGAAGAGACAGGTGAAAAAGTCTCATTATAATCAATACCTTCTCTTTGAGTGAAGCCCTTAGCCACAAGCCTTGCTTTGAACCTTTCGATATCACCCTTGGAGTCATGTTTGGTCTTATAGACCCATCTGCTTCCCACAGTTTTGGCTCCTTTAGGAATCTCTACTAAGTCCCATACATCATTAATGCTCATGGACTTCATTTCATCTTTCATAGCATCAAGCCATTCTGATGAATGATCACTTTGTATGGCTTCCTTAAACGATGCAGGATCATCATCCAGCATCGACTCATTTATATCCTCACTCATATAAGTCACATAATCATCAGGAATAGCAGACTTTCTAGCCCGCTTTGACCTTCTGAGAGGTGCATTATTTGGTACCTCAATCACAACTTCAGGCTGCTGAGCATCTTCCGTAGAAGTATCATTAGATGTGGACTCTGACGGAGTCACAGGTATCTCAACAGGGGTAGGATTAGCAGTTCTTTCAACCGGAGGTGTAACCTCAACATGAACAGGAAACACTGGTTCTTGTATCATAGGTACCGGGACATATTCCCGTTTCTCCTCTAAGGTTATTTCCCTGGGAGTCATACTCCCCCTCAACATATCACTTTCCAAGAACACAGCGTGTCTTGTTTCAACAAACTTAGTGAATTGCTTTGGACAATAGAAACGATATGCCTTAGATTTGTCAGGATAACCAATGAAATGGCACCTGACAGTCTTGGGGTCTAACTTTCCCATAATTGGATTGAAAACTCTTGCCTCAGCAGGGCAGCCCCACACATGCAAATAACTCAGGGTAGGTTTTCTCCCAGTCCATAACTCATACGGTGTTTTCGGCACCGATTTACCGGGGACCTTATTAAGAATATGTGAAGTTGTCTTTAGAGCTTCTATCCATAAACCAAGCGGCAAAGTGGAGTGACTTAACATACTCCTTACCATATCCATAAGAGTACAATTCCGCCTTTCAGCGACTCCATTTTGTTGAGGTTCGCCTGGTGCTGAATACTGAGCAACAATACCATTTTCCTGTAGGAACTTAGCAAAAGGTCCAGGAATTTGGCCATAAGAAGTGTGTCTTCCGTAGTACTCACCACCACGGTCAGACCTTACAACTTTGATCTTTTGACCAGCTTGATTCTCAACTTCAGCTTTAAATATCTTAAACTTTTCTAATGTCTCAGATCTTTCTTTGATAGGATAAATGTATCCAAAGCGGGAGAAGTCATCAGTGAATGTTATGAAGGAAGCAAAACCATCCACTGATTTTACATTAAACGGACCACAGATATCCGTGTGAACAATTTCCAAAACTCCCGTGCTTCGATTTGCACCTTTCTTAATTCTCTTAGCATATTTCTCTTTGATGCAATCAATACAATGATCCAGATCCGCATCTGAGAAATTTAAAGGATGAAGAACTTGCTCCTTAATGAGACGCTCGATTCTCCCCCTCGAAATATGGCCCAGGCAATAGTGCCATAGTTTCGAAGAAGTCTCATCATCATCGCGCTTACGCTTGGTACTAACATTTATATTAGAGGAAGCATTGACTTCACTTATGGAATCACTTAAGGAAACAAGATAAAGTTTGTCTTGTCGGAAGGCAAGACCAACATCCTTATTGTCAAACATAATTATACATCTCTTGTTCCCAAAGTCACAGTGAAAACCATCATCATCTAAGCATGAGACGGACACAAGGTTTCGTCTCATAGAGGGTACATAAAGTACATTACGTAAACGAAGCATAAAGCCGCTATGGAGCATAAGTGAGAACTCTCCAATAGCCTCAGCCTCAGCCTCGACACCATTAGCAACTCTAATGGTTCTTTCCCCTCTTCTTAGGGTCCTCTTCGTATCGAATCCCTGTAAGGAGTTTGCAACATGAATTGTTGCACCTGAGTAAACCCACCATGTATTGGTGGCATAATCAACATAAAGGGATTGTCAACAAAAGTTATAACATTAGTACCTTTCTTATTGAGCCATTTCATGAACCCAATACAATTCCTCTGGACATGTCCGCTTTTTCCACAAAAACGACATCCATTAGGATCTTTACCATCAGCATTAGGGGGTGCATCTACATTAGGAGCTCTGTTAGGGTTCTTTTGCTGAAAGAACTTAGAAGATTGCCCTTTATCTTTAAACTGAGTAGGCTTAGGCTTTATAAACTTTTTCTTCTTCTGAGAATGCTTGAACTGATTGACATGATCAACTCATCCAGCTTTAAGCCTTTCCTTCTCTTGTACACATCTAGCCATCATTTCATCCATGCCCCATTTAGAATCCATCGCATTATAATTGATGGTGAACGGAGAGAACTCCGTGGGTAAGGATGACATAATAAAATGGACAAGGAAACCTTCAGAGATTTCCATTTCCATTGTCTTAAGTTTAATGGCCATGTTAATTTTCCTCATGATATGCTCTCTCAAACTCCCAGTTGGATCATACCTTTCATCAATAAGCCTTCTAATGAGGCTTGTTGCATAAATTTTGGATGATCCCTTAAATTGGTCCTCAATCTTTCCAAGGTAACCCTTGGCAGTCTGAGAGTCTGGAACTGCTCCCCTCATACTTTGAGTAATGAAGCCCTTAATAATCATGAGGCACTTACGATTTGAATCCTCTCACTTAGTTTTCTCATCATCATAAGCCCTTTTCAGGGCATCATAATTCTCATCACCTTCAGTAGGTGCTATAGGAGGATCCTTAAGGAGGGCATAATCTATATTCAGCAAAGCTAAGGTGATTTCAAGCTTCTCCTTCCAAGTACCAAAATTGCTACCAGTCAACTGTTCTATGCCATTTATAATACCGGCAATTTGAGAGGCATTACATGCTGCAAAAGAAAACAAATGCTTTGAATAAGCATCACAATTTTATACTCCTTTCATCAATCTAGTCTACATCAGCTTTGACCAGAAATAGACATGATCAATAAAATTTTGTGATCAAAATATCTACCAATCAGCTTTGGCCAGAATGACAGATATAAGCCACACTTAATTAAATCTTCTAATTATAGAATTCTTTAATCAATCTGGAACACATCAGCTTTGGCCAGAAGTGAACCAGACCAATAAAATTTCATGGTCAAAATGCCCATCAATCAGCTTTGGCTAGAATGATTGACATAAGCCATGCTCAAGTTGAGGACTTACAAACTTCATTTTGCAGCAAAACATTATTATCACAAATTGTTTGAAAAACAAACACACAAGAACCAACTAAAATAATAAACACAACAGAAAGAATTAACTAATCATAATAAAATACATTAAACTTACTTAGGTAAGGTATATAACTACATGACAAAAGAATAATTTGTCACATAATTATGTTCCATAATAGACATAATAAAATATGCCAAAAAATTAGCCCCCAAAACCATTTATATATAAGCCCTAACTCATAAAACATTAATTCTTAAATATTTATTCTTAATCTGGGCTCAAATAGGAAATTTGTCCCAAAACAATTCTTCCGGACTGGGCCAAAACTGGCCCAACCCGTCTCCCCTCACCCACTTTAGTGGCCCAGACGGCCTGTTTAAGCAACCAGTGCTGCGAGCCGTTGGATCGCATCCAACGACAGAGGACGCGCCGGATCGAAACACAAAACCGACCCACGACGCGCCCCCCGCGAGCCCTAGCCCCCATTTCCCCCTTCCTCCTTTCCTCTATGCCTCCGGACGCAAGCAGCGCGAGCGAGAGAAGCAGCGGCTGTGACGAGCACCAGCGCTAGAGAAGGAGGGATGGCGTCGACCAGGCCCCCTCGCCAGAGCTGCGTGCGGCTTTAGCCGGCGCGCACCTCTGTCGAGCGGCCCTGGACGACGTCCTATGCATGGGGACGCGCGTGCAGGCGTCCCTGCACCCACGTCGACCGCCATCGCCAAGTCCGGCACCACGGCGAGCCTCAACGGCGACGAGCGCACGAGGAATCACCGCCACAGCCCAGTGCAGCAGACGGCGAGACCGCTCGGGACGAGCCCGAGCAGGCCTGCCCTTATTAGGTGGCGACCCCGATGCCGCCATGGCCAGCGACGACAGAGCCCTTAGGTAAGTACTGCTGCCTTTAATCTCATCAGAATTAGGGTTAGGGTTCCTCAATTTGGGGATTTTAGGAAATTAGGGTTAGGGTTCTTGAGTAATTGGGGAATTAGGGTTAGGGTTCCTCAGAAATTGGGGAATTTAGGGTTAGGGTTCTTCGATTCGATGAACTAGGGTTAGGGTTCATCAAGAAATTGGGGATTTTTGATTAGGGTTTGCTCCAAAACCTCAATCCCCACATCAGAGTTACAAAAATGAAACCCTAGACTCACTGAATCATCTGTTAGGGCTTAAACTTAAGAAAAACTGGGCTAAAACATCAACCTTATTCAGTCCTGAGCAAGAACTTGATCAGGAACAAAAACTTCCAGCAACAAAACATGATCCAAACAGGAAGAACATGCTTGCATGAACATGAATCCAAAACATAAGAGGACTCAATCTTAGAGCTAGTTGCTCTGATACCACTGTTAGATCCTATGAGGATCATCTAGCTCAAGATTTGAGCCACAAGATGAGGATCAGGGGTGTGTACCTTGATCTGGAGGTCCAGCCATGGCCTCCTCTTTATGTGCTTCCACTCCTGAACTTGATCTCTAGCAGTGAGTGGTTCTTCCTGATGCTTTCAGTCCTTGCTTGATCAGTGAGCAGGGAAGAGAGTGAGAGAGAGAGAAACTGTCTTAGGTTTTCTTCTCAAACCCTAGAGCCCCTTTATATAGGACCTGCACCAGGGGAACCACACACAAAAGATGGATGGTCAGGATGCCCCTGATCAGGGCATCCAATGGCTGTTATTAAACAGTCCCTTAATCATCTTTAATTTGACTTAGATTGATCACAGCAACCTATAGATCACTGCAGATCACTTATACATCCAACAACTGAAACCTTTCTGCTTAAGGAGATTATAAGAGGCTTCTTAGTGAGTTCTTACAGTTTAAGGTTGTGCACATTAGGCGGGAGCAAAACTTTGTTAGCGATGCTCTCGCAAATTTAGGACTATCTCAAGTCAGGACTGCAGTCTGGCTAAGGTCGGGTCCAGATGATATTCCTAAACTCTTTTTGGATGATTGTAATTCTATGCCCTAATTAATGAAAAAAATTACTCGCAAAAAAAGTTGGACCGACTCGGTGGACAACGGGACGATGAAGTCGTGGATTCCCCGGCTGATCCCAATTATTCCCCTAATTATATACCCATGTTATGTACATTGTTCTTTCAAAGAGCGATATACGGTTGCACCTTCTATTCTCTCTAAATAAATGGTGCTGTTTTTCGTAAAGCATAACTTACGGTTGCAATATTGTAGGTGCTTGAAAGTTGGATGGCTAGGTTGGAGAAATCACAGGAAGACTCGCAGCTCTACAAGATATACCCCATGGTTGAACAAATAAGAATATGCGCCGAGACAGCCAAAAAGTGCTTGGATTATGACCCTGAGAAGAGACCAGCTCTACAAGATGTACTCCATCTGCTTAATAAAACGGAAAATACGAAGTCGACTACAGAAAAGAGCGCGAGTGCTTTCTTCATTAGTGCAAGTAAGTTTACTCCTGGTCTGTACGTGACATGTTCCCACCGGACGCCCTCGTTATTGAAAGCTTGTACGTGACATCTCATAATATAACATGTTTTAGCTTTGGTAATAGAGTGTATCTAGATCTTTTTAAATTTCACATTTGCTGCTCGATGTCGGATGAGGTACTTACAATGCAGTTGTTTGAACATGAAGGTAGTGAGCAGTAGCAAGGTGCAAACGGAATCAAACTCTTAGCAGTGGCGAAGGACGATTTTTTTGAGGCCAGGGCGAACTCTATAGCGGAGCAAGCTTATTCCAACCAATTAAATTTCTTATTCCATCCTTGCCGAAAGCTTCTAGCATCTCTATGTTTGGGGACGTTATGAAGAGTTGGTTGAGTTGGATCCTTCTTAAAATAATCCATATAACATTATCTCTAATATTGGGGTGAAATCGATGAGGCAAAATGTGATCAAATTTGATGTCATGTATACCAAAATGAGCTATACCTTCATCTTATTGAACATGAACATTCTCTTCGACAACGGCTTTGACCGAATTTCCAATATCTTCTTCCACTTGTTCGACAGCCTTAGAATTTCTGTTTATTTTTTCACTTCTTGCTCTCGCTCTTGATGTAACATAAGGTCCATAACATTACCAGTTTCATGTGTGCTTGGTTTAGAGTTGTTGCGACTAGAAAGTGATACAAAATACTTTGTCAAAATTTTCACAGTTGACAAATTCATCAAATAAGACACTAGTGCTCTACCTAAATACAATAAAAATACAAAAATTATACCTTTCGCCCCTCTGCTGGACCCTTCCTATTCTTCGTCGGTCTAGCAAAAATAAAGCCAAACTGTGGCCAGAAGTCCGAGACTAGGAGACTTCCCCCTGGAGAAGTGGGCCGGTGGGCGGCGGCCGGCGGCCGGCGACCGGTGAGACATGGGAAGACCTCTGCGTTCTCCAGTTCCCTTCCCCGTCTTGCTCTGGCTCCCTTCGATCTAGAGACTAGAGGTCATTGTTAGTGAACGTGTATCTGTAACTTAGTCATGTGTGTCCTAGTCTCTAGCCTAGTTTAGAGTGAGTTAGTTAGCCCTTGTACTTCTTCCGTCCAAGAATAGATGTCTTGAGTTTTTAAAATTTTAGATGAATCTATATACTAAATAGTGTCTAGATTCATCCAAATTTTAACAAATTTGAGACATCTATTTTAGGACAGAGAAAGTACTATATATACACATGTACCGTCGCTGAGATCAACACAGAGATAGTGTTGCGCAAATCCCTCTCTCCTTCCTCGCTCAGGCTCTGACATGGTATCAGTCTTCTAAAGATCCACAATTTCCGCTGCCCACCCCTCCCACCGCCATGAGCTCCTCCTCCGATCTCTCCTCGGACGGCTCCGGCTCCGATGAAGAGTTCGGCGTCCCCGTCGCGACATAGCCTCTGCCTACCCCCCAGCTGCAAGCTCTCCACATTCGCGACCACGTCCTCGTCATGCCCGACTACGAAAAGGAGAACTACGGCCTCTGGCGCCACCAGTTCCTCGCCGTCCTCGCCAAGTTCGGTCTCACGGACCACGTCGATGGCTCGCCGGCGCAGGCCTCCTCCGACTGGATCCTCAACGACTTCGCCGTTGTCTCCTGGTACAACGGCACCGTCACCCCCTCCACCCTGGAGATCGTCGAGGGGCGCAAGGACTCAGCCTACTCCCTCTGGCTCTCCCTCCGGTCGCTCTTCCGCACAACCGCGACACATGCGCCACCTACCTCCTCGACGACTTCCACAACTTCAATCAAGGGGACCTCTCCGTCGTCGAGTATACCTCCAAGATGAAGCAGATGGTTGACACGCTTCGCGATCTCGGCAGCCGCGTCAAGGATCGGGAGCTCGTCCACAACGTCCTGTGTGGCCTCAACGAGCAGCTGCAGCACGCCGTACCCCACATGACGCGCGGGTGCCTCCCCACCTTCATCAAGCTGCGCTCCTTCCTTCTTCTCGAGGAGCGGCGTCTCTCTCGCCTCGCGTGCGTCACCGCCAACAACGCCCTGATGGCCCAGGCTCAGGCTCTTCTCGCGCGCGCCTCCACCCGCGTCGGCCCCTGCCGCCCCGGCCTCCGCCCTGAACATGAGCCTTTACAGCAATGCTGGCCACGCTGCAGGCAGTGCCACGGGATCCCCAGGCAAGAAGAAGCGCAAGAAAAACCCGTCGCCCGGCGGCGGCACCTCCTCCTCAAGCGCGACTTCCGGCAACTCCGGTGCCCCTCGGACCACCGTCGCTAGCACGTTCTAGGGCATCCTTGGCACATGTCCAGCGATCGTGCCCGCTCCGCACGCCCACCAGGCCACCACCAGTCTTGCACCAGCCGTGGCGCCCCAGTGGGATCAGTCCGCCCTGATCGCCGCCCTAAACCAGATGTCCGTGCAAGCTCCCTCCACTCCCGGCGGGGAGTGGATCTTTGACAGCGGCGCGTCAGCCCATATGGGATCGGGATCCGGTATAACCTCCTCTCCTCTCCCATCCAATTCCTCCACCTCCATCGTTTTCGGCAATGGATCGTCCTTGCCGATCACAGGTGTTGGCTCCATCTCTCTCCCATCTTCCTCTCGTTCTTTCTCCCTCCTTGATATTCTTCTATCTCCATCTTTAATCAAAAACCTAGTTTTCGTCTGTGCTTTTACTCGTGATAATTCCATTTCTGTTGAGTTTGACCCTTTTGGATTTTCTATAAAGGATCTGGCCAGCAAGACGGTTCTTCTCCGCTGTGACTCCGTCGGTGACCTCTACCCATTCGTCCCGCCTCGCCACTACCTCACCACCGTCACCACCGACCTATGGCACCAGCGCCTCGGACATCCTGGAGCAGCCGTCCTAGCCAAGGCCCTCAACAATTTCGATTTCACTTGTAATAAAAGCCCCTCGATGCACTGTGATGCCTGTCGATTGGGCAAGCACACTAGGTTGCCATTTTCTTCCTCCACCTCCACTACCTCTTTTCCTTTTGAGCTATGCCATTGTGATTTGTGGACCAGCCCCGTACTCAGTGTTTCCGGTTATCAATATTACTTTGTGATTCTTGATGATTATACCCATTTTGTATGGACGTTTCTGTTCCGGCGCAAATCTGAAGTGCATCGTCTTCTTTCCCTCTTTTACAATTTCATTCGCACACAATTCTCCCGTCCCATCCTCGCGTTTCAAACCGATAATGGCAAAGAATTTGACAATCTTGCAAACCGCACCCTTTTTTAAAACAATGGCACTAAACTTCGCCTCACCTGCCCCTACACGTCGCAGCAAAATGGCAAAGCCGAACGTGTCCTTCGTTCTCTCAACAATGGCGTCCGTACTCTCCTTCTCCATGCCTCCATGCCTACTCGCTGGTGGGCTGAAGCACTCGCCACCTCGACATATCTCATCAATCGTCGTCCGTGCAAGCCCAACCTCCTGACCACCCCGTTCGAGCTTCTCCACAGGCGTGTGCCAGAGTTCCGCCACTTGCGCGTTTTCGGTTGCCTGTGCTACCCCAACCTTCTCGCCACTACCCCTAACAAACTTCATCCCCGATCGGTCGCCTGTGTCTTTCTTGGTTATCCAGACGATCGCAAGGGTTACAGATGTTACGACCCGGTCTCCAAGCGCATCATTTTTTCTCGGCACATCACATCTGTTGAAACAGTTTTTCCGTTCACAACCATACCTCATTCACCCCCCCGTTCCGCTAGAACCCGATGCTGACCCACCTCCCCCGGCCTACGTCGATCATGCATGGCCCCCGGCCCCACCTCCTTCCCCTGCATGCTCGCCTGCCCCCACTCCACCGGCCATGCCATCCACTTCCGCGTCCGTGCCTCGCCATTCTCCCGAGCCACGCACGCCTACTCCCCGTTCTGGGCCTGATTTCGGCCCATCTCCAAACCCCTCGGCCAACCCTACACCACCAAACCCTCCTTGCCATCCGATGATCACTCGATCTCGCCACGACATCGTCCGGCCGAATCCGCGCTATGCCAATCTCGCTGATACCGCCGTTTCCCTGATCCTTTCCTCTGTCCACGCCGCCCTTCCCGATCCGCACTGGCGCGCCGCCATGCAAGAGGAATACGACACGCTAATGTTGAACTCAACCTGGACTTTGGTTCCACGCCCCGCTCGCACTAACATTGTTTCAGGCAAGTGGGTATTCAGGCACAAACACAACGCCGATGGCTCCCTGGCAAGGTACAAGGCTCAGTGGGTCGTCCGAGGCTTCGCGCAACGTCCTGGCATCGACTACGGAGAAACATTCTCTCATGTGGTCAAGACGGCCACGATCCGGACGGTGCTCACCCTCGCGTGTTCACGTGGCTGGCCCGTGCACCAGCTCGACGTGAAAAAACGTCTTCCTCCATGGTGTCCTGGAGGAACAGGTCCACTGATATCAACCTGCTGGCTTCATCGACGACTTGCGCCACGACCATGTCTGTCGCCTCTCCAAGTCACTATACGGCCTCAAACAGGCGCCCCGTGCCTGGTTCCACCGCTTCGCGGGCTTCGCTTCGACGATCGGCTTCACTACATCATCCTCGGATGCCTTGCTGTTCATACTACGGCAGGGCAGCGACACCGCATATCTGCTGCTGTACGTCGATGATATCGTCCTCGCAGCCTCGTCCTCGACCCTGCTCCAGTCCATCACCGGCAAGCTGCAGCAGGAATTCGCCATGACGGACATGGGCGCGCTTCACTTCTTCCTCGGCATCAAGGTCCGTCTCACGCCCTCTGGGTTCTTCCTCGACCAGGCCTAGTACGCCGACGAGATCCTTCAACGAGCTGGCATGTCCCAATGCCAACCGGTGTCAACACCCGTGGATACCGCGCCCAAGGTACCCGCTGCTACCGGCGATCCCGTCGCTGATCTGTCCTCTTATCGCAGCCTCGCCGGCGGTCTTCAGTACCTTACAGTGACCCGTCCCGATATTTCCTATGTCGTGCAACAACTTTGCCTGCATATGCATGATCCCCGTGACGGTCACCTCACACTGCTCAAGCGCATCCTTCGGTACGTCCGTGGTACCTCCAGGCTCGGGCTTCTTCTCTCAGCTTCATCAACAGCTGACCTTGTGGCATACTCCGACGCGACTGGGCAGGATGCCCAGATACGCACCGCTCAACCTCTGGATACTGCATCTATCTCGGAGGAGCACTGGTCAGTTGGTCATCGAAGCGGCAAGCGATTGTATCGCGTTCCAGCGCAGAGGCCGAGTATCGGGCGGTGGCAAATGCTGTCGCCGATTGTGTCTGGCTACGGCAACTTTTGGGTGAGCTTGGATGTTCTCTGCCCAAGGCTACCATCGTCTTCTGCGACAACATCTCTGCTGTATACATGTCTACCAATCCTGTGCATCATCGCCGGACGAAGCACATCGAATTGGACATACATTTTGTCAGAGAAAAGGTAGCACTTGGCGAGCTCCGTGTGGTACATGTGCCTACTACTCAGCAACTAGCAGATATCATGACTAAGGGTTTACCAACATCAGCTTTTCAAAGTTTTAGGTCCAGTCTGTGTGTCGTTCCAAATGACGAAGATCAAACTGCGGCGGGGTGTTAGTGAACGTGTATCTGTAACTTAGTCATGTGTGTGTGAGTCCTAGTCTCTAGCCTAGTTTAGAGTGAGTTAGTTAGCCATTGTACTATATATACACATGTACCATCGCTGAGATCAACATAGAGATAGTGTTGCGCAAATCCCTCTCTCCTTCCTCGCTCAGGCTCTGACAGTCATGTTCATGTCGCTGCCTGCAGTTTCTCTCGCAGCCTTCGATCTAGAGGTCTCTATGTTACTTCTCTCGCTCGATGATGTTGCAGTATGTTCAGGAACGGGGGGCAGCAGACCAACGGTAGAGGCCCAATTGCCCAACACCAGGGGCAGGTAGGATACGGCTAAACGATAGTAGAGAAAATGGCCCAACTGTCCAACATGGTCACGTAGTTCAGCTGGAAGAGGCTGATCGATTCGTTCTTAAAACAAAAAAGAGCCAGACGTGATCGATACATATGCTGCTCTAGTGCTCGCCTGCACGCTGGGTTACACGTAGGTATACAAATTATTTGTCGCTAACCAAGGTAGGGCGGGTGCCCGACCTCGCCCTACCGGGAGCCTCGCCGCTGACTCTTAGGTCAGTTCCATAACTAAATCTGAAAAAAAAAAGTACCGTACACACACTCTCTTTCCCAGTAATCACAGAGTATATATAGGTCGATCACTACTGTATGCATCAAATGGAAAAAAGATGTTGCCATGAGGTGTTTCATAACTAGATTCTTTTCGTATATCTCCATTTTCATAACAGCTAATCCATCACAATTATCACTCAGATTACAGCCAGCAATAATCTTTCTTACTTAAGCTTAGTGAAGTGGCAAAGTGTGTCAATCAGCCACCTCCTAAAACAGCAGTATCATCCTAGAAAAATGAATTTACACTGACATCATATTCCTTCTGCAGCAATAGCCACGGGAGGAGCAGAGGCTAGCTGGAGGCAGAAGCTTAGAGGCTATTGCCAGGAAATTGATTTTGTGAAAAAACTAGTATGTGATTTATGATTTCAGACTGTGCGCGGCTAGCTTGTTAATTCATTGTTTCTGCTTAAGAGCACTTAGCTTTGTATTAAGCATTCCATGATGCAGCAGCTGCGTAAGCAATCTATACTTTGTACTAGGTGGGGAGCGCCACCTGCTTGTCCGGAAGAGTAGTTACTCGCTGGGATGATTGCTGTGTAGATTATTGTGAGTCATCATGCATCCTTAGGATACTATCAGACTGAAGTTGTTATCTACGCCTGGTCATTTGGTTCTTTCAGTTCTTTCGTTTATTTTGGCTTTCTCGGGTTTTGGTTAATTCGGTTCTTTTAAACTAATAACCTAATTAAACGGCTACTTCACTCGAACTAATTGTTCAGCTGACCAGAACTTCTGTTCTGTTTAAACGAAAGTGTTGCTGGCTGGTTACACCTGAACAATGAGTACATGGCTCCCTAAAGGAGTACATGTCTCTGCCAACGGATGCCAATTCACTCATTGGTGTGAAGCAATAAAGAATGGAAAATGCATGTAAAATCACCAGATGGTGATACGAAATTGGTGCATGCGGTGTGATCAAGTAGAAAAGATCTAAACATTCGAACTCGGTGTATACGATTTACCTATGCTCGGACTGCAGCAGAATTAACCATAAGCATAAATATTGCACAAGTGTCAATCTGCCAAGTGCTGCATCATCTGAAGATATGTTCTGAACTTCGAGTGTGGAAGAGTTGGATCCACCCATGCTTAGCATAGTACACCAGTTTGTTATGAAAATTTTCTTGCCTCTTAATAAATCTTTTGAACATAGTAACGGAAGTGCAAATATGGGAGACGATCAATTGGGCACACAGAATGTAGTTGATTTTTGAAAGCTGGACATGGCAGTGTACCTAGATTCTGCCTGTATATGCCATTAGATTCTGACCCTCTAGAGTATCTACTTGCAGATTTAGTATTTCAAAATAAGTCCTGATGAAAAATCTATCACTGTTAATTCCATTGGATACAGTTTGATAAATTTGACAGCATGCGCATCATAATAATTCATAATAGCAACAGACAGAGCAATTCCAGCCTCACAATTATGTTTTCACTTGGGTAGTACTCAAGATAAGTGAAAGATAATTTTGTGGCTTGAGGAGAAGGAATGCTGACAGTGCTTACTGAGTTTGCAGGAAGAGAACACACTCCTAATACAAAGTCTTGTGCCTCATCTCTTTAGATCAACTCTAACGGCACCTTAAATGCACTTTAGATCAACTCTAACGGCACCTTAAATGCACAAACTGTAAAACACCTTTATAGTCCACGGAAAACCGGTTTTAGGGTCTGAAACGTAGCTGAAAAGACTAGACACCGTAAATCGGACTTGTATTCACGGGGCCCACCTCTGGCCCACCACTTTTTTTTTCTTTTTTCGCGTTTCTTCTTCTTCTTGCGCGCGAGCTCGCCCAACCTGCGTCGGCCCCTGGCATGCCGCACCCTAGTCGCCGGTCGCTCCTGCCCCCGCCACACTGGCCGCCTGTCGCCCCGCGAGCTCGCAGGCCGCTCGACGGCGCCTCCCCTGGCCGCCTGGCCGGCTGCCCACGCATGGATGTGCGGTGGTTCGGTGATTTCCCGACGATTTTTCAGCGGCGGTTCGGCGATTTTCTGGCGTTGACCGGTTAACAGTTGGCTGCAATATTGGCTCAGTTTCGACAAAACTAAGCATACACGGGTTGCAGGAGTGAATTCTCGGTACCCTGTAAACAAATTTACGGGTCGGCCTATTTTACGGGATCCGATAGAGCGCACTTTTTCAATCAAAACTGTAATCGTCCTTTTTTTACAGGTTTGACCGCTTTTACAGGTACCATTAGAGTTGCTCTTGTATAGTCTTAATCTAAATTGACCCCTATCTTTTTGCAACTGAGATGGAATAAATTGTAAAATGGAGACAGTGTCTTCTCTGCCTTGCTGGGAATGAGTGCATACCACATTTTGGTGGCTCAATTGCATAAGATGTGTATTTTGACCTTCTCCAAGTACGTACTGTATCCTTTTATCAGTGAATGGCCTGCAAAAGTCTCCTTGGAGAAAACTCTTTTATTTGTTGTTTCAGTAGTTGGACCATTCTTTGATCCTTGGTGGTTCAATTTTGCCAATTGATTTCACCGAGAGTTCATGGCCTCTTATGACTTTAGTTTGTCTTTCGGATTTGCTTGATTTTGATGCTTCACTTTAAATTTGGAGATCGTGTATTCGATTATGAGTGAAATTTCCTCCCTGGTTCACTGTTGGAGGAAATGACCAAATATCCTTGCGAAGTGTGAGCTTCAGAGGGGGAGTCGTAACCCTAGAGTCACATACTGAAATGGCATCCTCGCGCCGCCGCGGGGAGCCGAGCGGGCTGGCGCCGGACCTGCTGACCTCCCTCCCGGCGCACCTGCTCGACGGCATCCTCACCCGCCTCGACCTCCGCGACACCGTCCGCACCTCCGCGCTCTCTCGCGCCTGGCGCCGCCGGTGGGAGGCCCTCCCTTACCTCCCCCTCTCCTTCGTCGACGAGCTCGGCACACCCCCGTTGGCTGTCGACCGCGTCCTCGTTCGCTACTCCGGCCGCATCTCGCTCTTCTCCTTCCTTCTGGACAAGCACTCCGTCACTCGCGTCGCCGACTGGCTCATCGCCCTCTGCAACCGCGGCGTCAAGTCTATCAACCTCCAATACTTTTCGTACACCTCCTCCTTCAACCTTCACTCCTCTGTCTTCTTATGCACCCAACTCGTGTGCCTGGAGCTGCACGACTGCTGCATACCACCTCTCCCAGTGGGATTCACTGGCTTCCCTGTCCTTGGGGAGCTAAAACTCTACCATGTCGAATTCCCTGAGAATGGGGAGAACCAGCTGGGAGCGATTCTTGGTGCGTCACCCTTGCTTAATACCCTGAATATGTCCTTTGTGAATATCCACGGCGACGGCTCAAACGAGTGGGTGATTGGGGGACCTAGCCTACGAAGCCTTACGATACTTTGTGATGCTTCTTATAACTGGCGAATCACGGATCTGCCATGCCTTGATGATGCCAACATCGATATGGGAAACTATGTGATCTCTGGTAGTTTGGAAGGATTCATTGCCAGGTTTGCTCAAGTTAGGAAGCTCATTCTCCATATACGCCACCCACTGCCACCGGTACATTTTCTCCTTACCTCTTGTATTTCTAGTTGATAATTGTGATCAATCAGATATCCACTAACGGAATTGAATTATACTACTCCTTTGTTCTAAAGATATATACGGGTGCCTGGTGCCTACAGTCCTACACATGGTTTAAGAAAATGTTCTGATAGTTCTAGGGACATTAACCTTTTTTAGAGAAGCGAATAATGCCAATTGCCCAATTGTGCAATAGTTCTCCTAACCAACCCTTGCATTGAGATTCACAATATTTGTTTGTATTTACAGTTGACAAATGGTTATTTAATGGAAACACTTCCATGTACCTTCAACAACTTAAAGAGTTTAGTCCTTTGGATACACTTCTGTGAGAGGCCTGCCATTTTGTCAACCTTTTGCTTGCTAAAGAAAGCTCCTAATCTAGAAGAACTTGATGTTACGGTATGAACTAAGAACACACCCTTGCAAACTGTCATATTTTTTGTGCTTGAAGGTGATAACTGCTATTTTTTCTGCTTGACATATTCTTTTGTTTTTTAAGATCGACAGTATTGAGTTGGATGAAATTGAAGCAATTGCAGAATATCGAAACACACAATGGACTGATGCCTTCTGTGCCAACCTTCAGGCTGTGATAATAAAGGGTATTGGCTGGTTGCCAAATGAAATATATTTTATCGAGCTCATTTTATCTAAAGCAATAGTTCTTCGTACAATGCATCTTAGACGATGTGGTCGCGTAAGCTCAAAGTCTAATGAGGATGGACTGCGAGAACTGATGACATACAGAAGGGCTTCACCTCATGCTCAAGTCTTCTTTAATTAATGGTAAAGAACCCTTAAATTTTAGTCATTTATCCATACCATGTATTTCCTTTGAACATTATGGAGTATCTTAATTGTTTCACATCTTAAGTTAGTCCTTGGGTAGAAGTTCAATTACTATTATCTGTACCCAAGAGAATGGTATTGATGCTTAGGAGGAAGGGGTGGATGGTAATACAAGAATCGTGTGTCATGTCAACAGAAATCACATGTTAATGTAGAAAACTTGAAAGAGGAGATTGGATCTATCCAAGTTTTCTTTACAAGACCATGGCTTGCTTGTTTCTTTACAAGATAACTGGATTTGTTGATTTTTTTCTCCAAACCACTGCCTTGTAGTTGGATTCTGTTATCATCGCATACAAGATCATGGGTTTTGTGCTAGTATGGTCTTTAGCTTATTTTCATTCTAATGCTAACAACCTCCTTTCAGTCTTTGACAAAACGAAAATTAAAACAAGATAGAAGTGCATATTTTAACATTGACCACTGTAGAGACCATTATAAGTGAATATCTAGCTTTGTGCCTGGACAGTTGACATAGATTTATTGTACAGTACATTGGGATGCACAGTGATAGCATTGTGCTAAGTCTTGTGGATGTATCTTACGGGGAAAATGTTGGTAGTTATCCAACACCCTGTTGACTGCAGAGGGAACCTGACATTCGGATTTCATTTTTACTGAGCGCATTGTAGATTTGCGAACTACCACATGCTGCTAATTCTTCATTACTCTGATATTTTTTATCACCTTCTTAATATTTTGTAACGAGTCGCCTAAGTTCATATACTGACCGCTATATTTTTGCAGGTGAGACCGAATAAATTGTCAAGTGGAGAGTGTCTTTTGTGTCTTACTGGGAGTGGGTGCATTCTACATTTAGGTGGCTCACTTGCATATAAGATGGTGTAACTCTTTTGACCTTCTCTATGCACCCTTGGAGGTTAGATATGCATCCTGAAGAAAATAGCTGCTGGTAGGAGCTACGCTCTGTGGTCATAAGTAATTCGTGTATGAGTGAATGGCCTGCAAAAGTCTCATTCGAATAAACCCTTGTTATGTACCTTTTCGAATTTCTCAGAACTTAAAGGTCGCTGTTGGAACATTAGCTTAAATTTGTTGTAAAATTGCTTTCAAGAGCTTCACGAGTGGGATATCAACGCTGACAAACAAGTGATTAATCCAAATTATCCGACATTTGTGTTTGTGAAATTGGAAACGTTTATAGAATAAGCATGAAAATGAATCTGGATTTGTGTTACAGTTACAAATACAATTTTGGTTTGAATTTTGAAACAAATGTCCATATACATGTCAATGCCATTTTACAGTTGACTTATATTTGTAACTCTACCGTTTTATAGTTGACCTATATTTGTCACTCTACCGTCTTATAGTTGACGTACTATAAGACACAAATCTATCATTTTTCTATATCCGTATCCATTCTCCACGTCCATATTTAAGTAGCATCCATATTTGTTTCATTCTGTATTTGACAACATTCTTATTTGTGTACAAAGGCACTATTCCATCCGCAACTAATCCGTATCCACCCCTAACTCCCACCCCTAACTCCGTTACCCTTCATTATTAACATTTTCTGGGTAATTCTTGGTACACAACCTCCGCACATAACTCAGTAACTGTGGAAATGTTTCCAGTAGCACTTCAGATTATGCAATTACCATCTTTTGTTGCTTCCATTTCGGTACCACGAGCCTCCTGCATGATCTACGTGGTATACTTCTTTATATATATCTGGGTTAAAAAACGGGTGTCAAAATTTCCAGTTGTACAAATAAGGGCACAAGGCAACCCCTATCTGAACATCTGCGTTTGTCCAATCTTTTCTAGACAAAATACAACTTAGCAGCATCAAATGGGCACACATAAGTGCAACAAAAAATGAACATATACTAAGAATAACCTAGGCATATGCCGCCAACGTAATTACTTCTTATATACGGTCGCAAATCACTGTGATATGCTGCTGGATCTCCGTGTGCTCTGGTTGTATGGGAATTAGTTTACCACTGCCAATTGCTTGCATATTTTGATCATCTGAAAAATTTCTTGCATTGAGCTTCAGGGGATGCTCTTTAAAATGGAGTTGCATGCTGCAGCTCGCAGGAAGCAGAGGGCCTCAGGGCAGTTTGTCAGAGAATCATCGACTGGATTAGGGTTCATTGTTCACTATGTTTCTCACATATACAGCCTGGCATGGGGTTTGCGAAGAAAGACTCCTCTAGCTTTGGGAATTCTCCAGGCTCCCGAAAATATGGAGCTCCTGTTCTATCTTTGTGCAACCTTTTCACTTCTGAACTGAATTCTTCCCAATGGATCCTTCCTTCATCAAATTCATCTACCAGGTTCACAAAATTCATCCTGCGAGAGAACTTTACACATTTAGAGAAAAAAAGGAAAACCAAAATCCGTCGTACATACTCCCTCCGTCCCAAATTAGGTTGCACATAAGATTTTATTAGAGTCAAACTATACAATGGTTGACCAAGTAATTTGATACAACTATAAACTTATACGGTGCCAAATTAATATTATTAGAATTGTCTTGAAATATATTTTTATAATATATAAAATTTATATCACACATATTCATATTGTTGTGTATATTCATGGTCAAACTTTGCAAAGTTTGACTTGCACGCAAAATTATGCGCAACATAATATGAGATGGAGGGAGTAGTACTCCCTCTGTCCAGAAATAAGTGACTTTTCTTTGTCTAGATTTGAATGTATCTACGCACTAAAACATGTCTAGATACATGCTAATGTAAACAAACCCAAATCAGTTATTTCTGGACGGAGGGGGTACTTGTTATCAAGGGAAAACAATTCAACACATAAAATTGGGTTATTCCTTGACCCCATGTTGGCAAAAAAGTTGGCCAAATTTGTTATGAGAAGGTGAGAAGATTTGACAAGATACCATAGACAACCAAAATATTGGCAACCAACAAAACAAACACCAAAATATCACAGGCTTCCGAAATTTTGGTTAGGCAAAATTGGGTACCCATAGTACTTAACTACTTCTAACAGGGAGGTGTTACCTGTCCGGGTTGATTGTCTTCCTGAAGTCCTCGAAACGCCTATGGCCTTGCACAGCTTTTGCCATGTTTCCATCGTATGTGTACATAAAGACATCACTCTGAAGAGCTACACTATAGTCAAGACCAGCAAGCATGTTTTGATGATTTTTGAAGGGCTCGAGTTCCTCTTCTTTTGCAAGGGTAGAATGAGAATAGATATTGGGAAAATCATCCAGCAGCAGTTGCATGCTTCCATTGCCAAAAGCCTCACCCGCGACTAAGTAAATTCTGGTGCTTCGTGTGAAACCCAATCCTTTCAACAAAAGTGAAGTTTCCCTTGGAGTCAAAGGACAGCCTCCAATACTTCTTCTCTCGGTTCCATTTATTTCTTTCTCTTTCCAATGACTAACCTCATAACGCATCTTACGTAACTCCTCTTCCTCATCTGATGTCAAGCCATGGCTGCAACCAGTAAAAGCTAGCATATCCTTCTCATACCTGCAAAACGTAATATTGTTAAATTATCTCATCTTTGAAGTAAATAAAAGAATAACTAACACAAATGTTGACACATCTTATTTCTGTGCAAGTAAATACCACAATATGTACTAGTACATGGTTTCTATCGTATAAGCTTGCTTATCTAAAAAGAGTTCAATAAATCATTATATGTTACGAAAGGTTTCAAGTTAAGAGTCTGCTTTACTAGGGCTACAACATTGCTCAAAAACTTCTAGAATCTTAGCACCATGGTTCTGTTGCATGGTTTGCTGCTGTTGTTCCAAGAACTTAAGAGTAGAACTTCACAACCAAATGGTTGAAGCAATCCAGAACTTCGTTCACAAGATTTGTGAAATGCCTGTCAAGTAGCATGCCTAACATCATTCACTGGTGATTTATATGGGCAAACTATTTTATCAATATAACATCACTGAAATGAGACACTGCAGTTCAAGGTTCACGAAGGGTCACCTCGCTTTAGTTCTTTACTGAAGAGATCAATAGACATGCCCTAATTGATTAACTCGTGCTAGCAGCTAGCATAGACAGAACGATTTGCATAATGTGCCGACAAAAATCAATATGTTAAAGCCTATTCTACTTTCCTGTATATTTTGGAGATAGGCAAACCAAGATTTCATTTCTTGGTACGATGTAAATGATAAAAGCTACAGCTACAACACAAATTGCGAAAATTAGGATGAAAAAGTACTTACTAAGAGAACAACGTCAGTATGTATAGAAAACGACAAAGTAGTGCGGACAGGAGCATCCTGAGATGAATGTAGGAGCATAGAACTTGCCTTAGATGAAGAGCAAGATATGGGTTTCCATCCTGGTGCATCCTCGAAACTAAGGTAGCACCGAGATCCTCAATTGTATGAGAATACTTCAAAGATCTATAGTTAACTCGGCATCTTAGTTTCTGAATATAACTAGGAAGCTCATTATTTGCTAAGCGAGAATCTGTATGTGTGAAGTAAATGACTTTGTGTTTTTTCAAAAGAGGGAGTATTTCATCTCTGTAATAATTCACCTGCCAAAATAAAATACTGAGCGAGTGTTTCCACCATATATCGATGTAAAACTATATAGATTAAAAGATGTGTAGTTTTAACCTTTGACCAGGATATTGGAGCTTTAGCCACAGGCTCAATATGCTTGTATGCAGGAGGTAGTGTTTCAACAATATTGATGTCTTCTTTCAGTGACTCAATGAAGTGTCTCCAATTGAAAAGATCCTTAAATTCACTAAATAATTGAGGAGCACAATAGTTAAAATGAGTGCACTGATTGATTACCTACAGGGATGAAGAGTTACGGCGAAGGGGCTAACCTGTCATCTGCCCAGTAGGATGTATGATCAAGTGAAGGTAGAACCAGTGTTGCTTTCAGAATCTTAGCAACAGCAACCATATCACATATCTGAGATGTGAAAAAGAATCATATATCAGGCCAAATAGTTACAATGGCTACAAATAATCAATATATAGGATAGTAATCAAACCCCAAATCTCATTTGATTCAAGCCTCCATTTGCGTTTATGAGAATGTAGCCATTCGTGAGAGGATCTTGCTCTATACAATTAAGAACAGAAGACCATACCATGTTAACAAAGGTGTAAAAGGATGATAAACAAATGGATCTATGAGATAGAAACCAACCTACTTTTATGAGAGTTTGAAACAATACATTGTCTGAAGTTTGCACTGCTTGGCTGGGACCAGACATCAGAGGCCTATATGAAGCATAAAAGAAAGATAAAAAATGTTAATTTCACTAATTATTGTATCAATAGAGGAACAGATCTAGCAGCGGTATATTACTAGCCTCAGCCACACTGCCTTGTCTTTCACCAATGCTAGATTCCAATGTCATCAACATCCTGTCACTCTCTTTCCCTCCCATGTACCCGAAGTGATGATGCCCTTTATCACTGAAGGAGACGGAGAGATCCTAGAAACATGTAAAGAAGACAGTGAAGTTACACTTTAGTGCTAAAACTTTTCATTCCTAAATGTTATGATGTAGAGTTCTAGATTGAGTCAATAACTTGGTATAACAAACAGTTGTGTACAGTCATATAAACCTCACGTGATGTCAAATTAATCAAATAAGCTCAATAGTTCATCATGTTCATAATATAACTGGGAAAGATATTGGGCTACAGTAAAGCCAAGTGAAAGTATATAACCCATACTTGCAATCTGTGCACAAATTGAATTTATCATCAGCTTCCAATATCTCAGGTACTAATATGTATATAATCAAGGATAGGTGACAGTTGCCAACTTTTAACATAAAGGTGGACATTTGTCAAAAGAGGAAAAGGTATAAGAGATCAGCTGGAGATCAGCTGTATAATGTTTTTCTATGCTTAACAGAAGAATTATATTTCCATCTGATTCTGGTTGGTTGGCCCCCTGAATGAGAAGATTAGTGTTATGAAACCTGGTGTATTTTCAACTCGATATTGCTTGATTCTGCCGTTTAAATAAATTACTAGTTGTGACTTATGAATTATATATGTTTGAGCTGAATAAATCCAACAAAGCACACCTACTAGTACATTATACTCCAAGCGTACTTCCTACCACAAGATCTTAAACACTACAACAACCAACTGCCGTTTAAATAAATTACTAGTTGTGACTGCACACTATCATGATCCTATTATTAGTTTCAATTATAATTTTATCTTGATTAATACTAGCAATGAAACATTTCAATACCGTGACACCATACTCATACATGCAGTATATCCGCACTACGAGTAGATGTTATATCAGATGTTAGCAACTAGTTTCGTTGAGGTATCTAGCTTGGACAGGCACACTAAAGGCACCATATGAAATTAGTTTTCTTAAAATTTGCATTGTCCAAGCACTATCTGGAACCAGATCTAAAGAAAATTTGGAGTCTGAAGTTCTGAATTATATATGTTTGAGCTGAATAAATCCAACAAAGCACACCTACTAGTACATTATACTCCAAGCGTACTTCCTACCACAAGATCTTAAACACTACAACAACCAACTGCCAACAGCTACAAGCAGCAAGTGCTTTAATAGTACACCACCTGGCGAAGGGCTCCAAACCTACAACAAATGAGGAAACGTCCTAAAATGTTAAGTGTCTCCTAAAACAGCCACACTTGCAGAGTTCCAAATAGAGCTATAACGCCTAGTATAATATATCGACTGCATGCATCAACCAGTTCCCTCGAAGTCTCAAGCTGAAGGAAGTACAACCGAAGATAATAGACCAATTTAGCAGTTCTTCAAGCAGACCGATTGCCACAGCATTGCATTACATTATGCTAAAACCTGTCAAGATTCTTACAATATCAAACAATGAGAATCAGATTCCATTAGATCTCCCTTTCCACTCTTTCTGACTTGTCCAGAACGTTAAAACTAGGTGGATGGCCAAATTGCAAATTTAAAATCAGAAGAAAAGACTAATCATAGAAGTTATTCCCTCCGTTCCATATAAGATGTTTTGGCAAGCTGTTTTAGCTTCATGAAACATCTTATATTTAGGAACGGTCGGTAGTACAGTTATCATTGCTTTCCATTAACAGAAACGCTAGAAGACATGAAACATCACATACTCGTGATTCTTGGTAGAAAACAATGTGTCCGTGATAAAAAAAAAACGAAGCATAGGGATAAAAACATTTCAAACTAGGCAAAAAATGCAGAGTTCTTGGAGCACCACATGATGTTGATCCAAACATGTACCAAATGGAAGATAGAAGCCTAGTGTAGAATGTAATTTGTAGCTTCCATACCTGCAAATCATCGCCAGCTGGTAGGGCGGACCAGCCGCCGGCCCAGATCTTGCCGACGCCGAGGAGCAGGCAGACGCCGCAGAAGGCGAAGAAGAGCAGGTTCCCGAGCTTCCTCCGCTCCCGGATCCCCAGCCCCAGCACGACCTCGCCGGCGTCGCCGCTGGAACCCGGCCGCTTGAAGAGCCGGAACCGCAGCTGCTGCTGCTGGTGGTTCTGATGGTGGTGGAGGCCGCCGGCGCTGGAGGAGGAGGCCTCCGCGGCGTCGGAGAGCGGGCTCCCGAGGCCGTCGGTCCGCGGCGAGCGCGGAGAGCTGCTGATCTGGAGCTCGATCTCGCCGCCGGGGCAGCGCTTGAAGGAGTTGGCGCGGCGGGTCATGGAGCCGCCGACGCCGACGCGGGGGCTGTGCAGGCGCGGCAGGTGATCCCCGGCGCCGCCTCCGCCGCCGGCGGCCCCGTGCTTGGGTTGGTAGCCCATGTGGCGTGGGGAAGCTCCGGGAAGGAAGCAGTCAGACTCCCTTGCCCTGGACTGTACGTACCTCGACCCCGGAACCACTCGCGGCTGGGCTAGGTTCAGTGTACCCCAGACCACTCGGTCGTCCTGGTAGACTATTATATGGTGGTATGATTTGCTAAATTAGGGGAGGCGCCATTAATGGAGCTCGGTGGGGAAGTGGTGATGGTGGGAGTGAGTTGAGGAGGGGGAGGCGTGAAGGAGACGGTAGGGAGACGACGTGAGCGCGTAGTGGGAGGGAGTGGGATACGCAGGCACGCGACGGAGACGGAAACGGTCAGACGACCGGGCGGGGACTGACTGAGAGGCCGCAGTTACGGCGTTGCCATTTGGACGCGTCGTCGGCGGTGGCTGATCTCGTGCCGGATTATTCTGTTCTTTCTTTTCCGTGCGATGTGGTGCCCATGAAAAGGCCGTTATTGTCCGAACGGCGAAAAGTCGACCTTCCTCTCACGTGGGTAGCGCGTGTGAGCGAGAGTGAGACGAACGCAGGGGCACTTTTTTTTTCTTGAAGGAAATGTCTCTACCGCTCGATGTGCAAAACATTTCACATGCATCTATCTGGTTTTTGGCCAAGGGCTTTGCCGTCTGCAAGCAGTGAAAGACAAAAAATCAGCGGTCTCCGGAGCCATGGGATGCAGTGATTCGATCCTGAGTGTCCGATCAATGTACTCCCTTCGTTCATATTAATATCTTAACTTTATCTACATTCATATGTATCTGATTAAATATATAGACTAGATGTATTCGTATCTTAATAAAGTTGAGATCATTACTATGGACCAGGGAAAGTAGCAGAAAAAGTTTTGCATTTAGCAAAAAATTTCAATGTATATAGCGAGAGTCTGCAACATTTGACTATAGTAGGTAAAAGTCGTCTAAAAAGATTTGCAAACATCTTTAAGACCTAAACATATGCACCAAATCCTTGTTTGTTATAGAAAAACATCGAAAAAAGTGTGTCATTGTTCACAACATTTTGAACTATATGGTGGGGTTGAGATTAATGATGTTAACTATGACTTTTTGATTACATGGTTGATGCCTTTACTAAGATAGCATTTGTTGTTAATATGAAGTGGTTTCTATTTTGTTTGAACAAATGTCTGGCATACGCATAAAATTTCACAAATGTGATCTTATTCCCATTAATGTGGAAGAGGGTGTGGCTCGGGTCTTTGCTCAAACTTTAACTTGAAGGTTAGGGCACTTCCCCTTGAAAATATTTAGAGGTTCCCCTACACCATACTAAACTTAGAAAAGAGAATCTAGAACCTATTATATATAAAACTCTATTTCGCAAAAAAAAAACTCTAAAAAAGTTGCAGGGTGAAGAGGAAAGTTGTTAAAGCATGCTGCTAAGTTGGAATTAGTGAGAAGTGTTTTAGCCAACATTCCTCTTTACCTACTAAGTGTCATTAAATTTCCCAAGTGGGCCATAACTCGAATAAATTCCCCAATGTCTCATTGTCTATGGGATAATTATGAGGGACATCACAAGTACCATCTAGCTAATTGGAGCTTGGTTTCTCAAAAAGGAGTTTGGGGTCTTGACATTCCAGATCTAGCTATGATGAATAAATTTTGGTAGCTTCTTGTATTAAAAGATACCACCTAGATGAAAATAAGCTTGGAAAGAAAATTATTGACCATAAGTATAACATAAACCATCATAATATATTTGCTTACTCTGGTTTTCGAGCTTCCTCTTCTGGAAAGGGGTTCTATGGGATGTTAGGCAGCACACATGGGGTACAAGTGGAAAGTAGGTGATGAGAAAAAAGTGAAGTTTTGGAAAGACCATTGGTTTGGAACATGTAGTATTGCTATTCAATATTGGGAGATTTATGTCTTAATAAATGAGCAAAAATCTTGTATATCTGATGTGTGGGATGGGGAGGTTCTCAAATTTACCTTTATAAGATGTTTTGATCATATGTTAATGATCCAATGGTATGAGGTGATGGCGCCTAGCACTTTTCGTGGGACGCTTCGTTGGAAAACCCCAAGTGCAAGGTATGAAGCAGCACAGCAGCAAGTTTCCCTCAGTAATAAACCGAGGTTATTGAACCAGTAGGAGGAAGTTTATTCAAAACAGCAAGTTTCCTTCAGTTCATATTAATAACGTCAACTTTATCAAGATTCATATTATTTGGTTAAATATTTAGACTATATATATTCGTATCAAGATAAAGTTGAGGCTATTAATATGGCCGGAGGGAGTAGCAGAAAACGTTTCGCAATTAGCAACTTTTTTCAATGTGTATACCGAGAGTCTGCAAGATTTGTCTGTAGTAGGTAAAAGTCACCTAAAAAGATATGCAAACATTTTTAAGACCTAAACATATGCACCAAAACCTTGTTTGTTATAGAAAAACATTGAAAAAAGTGTGTCATTATTTGCAACATTTTGAACTATACGGTGGGGTTGGGATTAATGATGTTAACTATGAATTTTAAATTACATGGTTGATGCCTTTACTAAGATAGCA
This sequence comes from Avena sativa, assembly GCA_916181665.1. Classification (NCBI taxonomy): domain Eukaryota; kingdom Viridiplantae; phylum Streptophyta; class Magnoliopsida; order Poales; family Poaceae; genus Avena; species Avena sativa. The sequence continues at coordinate 382,967,050 of OV702297.1, read as the reverse complement.
ACTGTTGTCAATATGAAGGTTTCTATCTTGTTTTGAACAAAAGTCTGGCATGCGCATAAAATTTCACAAATGTGACCTTATTCCCATTAATGTGGGAGAGGGTGTGGCTCGGGTCTTTGCTCAAACTTTAACTTGAAGGTTAGGGCACTTCCCCTTGAAAATATTTAGGAGTTCCCCTGCACCATACTAAACTTAGGAAAAAGGATCTAGAACCTATTATAGATAAAACTCTTAAAAAGTTACAGGGTGAAGAGGAAAGTTGTTAAATCATGCTGCTAAGTTGGAATTAGTGAGAAGTTAGCTAGCATTCCTATTTACCTATTAAGTGTCGCTAAATTTTCTAAGTGGGCCATAACTCTTGATAAATTCCCAGATGGCTCGTTGTCTGTGGGATAATTATGAGGACATCACAAGTACCATCTAGCTAATTGGAGCTTGGTTTCTCAAAAAGGAGTTTGGTGGTCTTGGCATTCCAAACCTAGCTGTAATGAATAAATTTTTGGTAGCTTCTTGGATTAAAAGATAGCACTTAAATGAAAATAAGCTTGGAAAGAAAATTGCATCCTAATATATTTGCTTCTTTGGTTTTGGAGCTTCCTCTTTTGGAAAGGGGTTCTATGGGGTGTTAGGCAACACACATGGGGTACAAGTGGAAAGTAGGTGATGAGAAAAAGTGAAGTTTTGGGAAGACCATTGGTTTGGAACCTGTAGTATTGCTATTCTATATTGGGAGATTTATGTCTTAGTAAATGAGCAAAAATCTTGTATATCTGATGTGTGGAATGGGGAGCTTCTCAAATTTACCTTTAGAAGATGTTTTGATCATAGGCTAATGATCCAATGGTATTAGAGCCTAATGGGCAATCTAGTGTTAAGTCTCTATATGTTGTTATAAATTTTAAAGGAAGTGTGCTTGTTTATGTTCAATTTGTGTGGGAAATAAAAGTTCCACAAAAGATCCATTTCTTTTTGTGGCTCATTTCTCACAATAGGGTTCTCACTAGAGATAACCTTGTTAAGAGACAAACAGTTGATGATTTGACATGTCTGTTTTGTAAACCTGAAACCTGTAGGCACCTATTTTTTGAGCGTGTTTGAAAGGGCATGTATGCCCCCATGTATGGTTTTGGTAATTAATGACAATCTATATGGACTAATGTGTAAATTGAGTTTCACGTGTAGGTTTGTCTATTGGCATCGCTTGGGCCATGTTTTGGTCTCAAGGTTGGAAGATGAAGAAATGTCCAAGGGCTTTGTGCCCATTGGAATCATGAAGAAAGAAGGAGCTTGAAGGTTGATCAAGGCATTATAGGGGTTCGTAGCATGGAAAACAAAAAATTTCTACCGCATACAAACAAACAAGCCAAGATCTATCTACTAGATTGTAGCAACGAGTCGATACAATAACTCACCCTCGAAGATTCCAAAGTGTTTAACGAGAGCGTATTCTCGTGGATGATGTAGTCGTACTCTTGCCGATCTCAAGATCGTGTAGACGATCCTTCCGGCGCTGCGTTCCGGCAGCGCTCCCGCAGTCGGTCACACGTTCGGTACTCGATGAAGACCTTCTTCTCCCTTGTTCCAGCAGGCAGCGGAGGTTGTAGCACTCTCCTCGCGATTCCGGCAGCACAACGGCGTGGTGTCGGAAGTAGAGGGGAGATCTCGTAGGGCTTCGCCTTAAGCCGGAGCGAGTATGGTGGACTATGAGAGAGGCCTTGGCGATCTAGGGTTTAGAGGCACCAAGGAGAGAGGGCTAGGCCGGCGGCTAGGGCAAGAGGAGGGCCCCAACTCGGCGGCTAGGAGGAAAACCTAGGGCGGCGGCGGCGACTTGGTGGCCGGCGGCTAGGGTTAGGGTTTGGTGGGGCAAGGTGTAGGTCTAGAGGGGCAGCCCTGCCCCTCCTTTTATAGGTGGGAGGGCGCGACCAAGGGGAGGGAAGTCCTCCCCCAACTCGGCCTCCTTGGCCGGCGGTGGAGGGAGAGGAACTCCTCCCCAAGTAGGTTTCCTACTCTCCCTCCACCAAGCAAACTTGTCGTTTAACTTTTCAAATTGGCGTTTGACTTTTCAAACTAGGATTTGATTTATTCCTTTATTTTGTTCAGCGATGACACCTAGTACATGATGCAACCATTCCAACTTGTTATGACACATTCATGTACCCTTCCCCTCCGGAGTGCCGGACCTTCCGAAACCTTCTAGAACATTTCCGATGAAAACACCGGAATCATTCTCCAACCCCGAAACAGGACTTTCCTTATATGAATCTTATTCTCCGGACCATTCCGGATCTTCTCGTGATATCCCGGATCCTATCCGAGACTCTGAACAACATTCGGTATCTTACTCATCATTCCATAACTACTCAACAACATCGAATCCTTAAGTGTGTCTCCCTACGGTTCGTGAATTATGCGGACATGATCGAGACACTTCTTCGGACAATAACCAATAGAGGAATCTGGAAATTCATATGGCTCCCACATATTTCTACGATTACTTTGCGATCGAATGAACCACTTACATACGATACCAATTTCCCTTTGTCTCATGATAGTTTACTTATCCGAGGTTTTGATCGTCGGTATCTATGCATACCTAGTTCAACCTCGTTACTGATAAGCACTTTTTTCTCGTTCCCGTGATATGTGATCCCTTGTGAGCCAGTCATGTTATATCACTAACACCGGAAGAGTTTCTTGATAACATCAAACGTCACACCATAACAGGGTGATTATAAAGATGGGTTCAGAACTACTAAAGTGTTATGTTGAGGCCCATGGATCGAGAGTGGAATTTGTTCATCCCGATGACGGATAGATATGCTCTGGGCCCTCTCGGTGATATCACATTGATTAGCTTGCAAGCAAGTGATTTGATCACTAGAATGTTATATCACGGGAACGAGAAAAGAGTGCATGTCAGTAACGAGATCAAACTAGGTATGGAGATACCTGTGATCGAATCTCGGACATGTAATATATCGCGAAACAAAGGGATTAAGATACTAGCGTAAAAGGTTCCGACGATCACAAGAAAGTCATCGTTGAATGTGTGGGATTCAGTATGGGTCTCTAGATCCCGCTTCTGATTATTGATCTGAGAGGAGTCTCGATCATGTACGCATTATTCACGAACCGTAGGGTGACACACTTAAGAGACACCGACATCCAATTGGAGCAAAAGTTTCATGCCAAAAGAATGAACAAGCGCAGGAATTTATTTCACTAGACACCGAAACTGTTTCGGTTGAAATTGCTGAAACTGGTTCTGCATGTGAAATGGAATACTAGCAAGGGGTTTTATATGAATGTTTGTTAATTAAAGTAATTAACAAAATTCTGAATAAATAAATAAAAGAGTTTTATTTAAATGAGAGCTTGCATTAAATTTGGTGGAAATTTAATGCATGTGAGTGGATTTTTGAGTGGAGGCTTTTTAATGGGAGTGGAGGCTTTTCATTTTGAGTGGGAGCTCCATCCACATGAATGTGGAAGAGGTGGGGGCAGCCCCCATGGCTGGGCGCCATGCCCCTTGGGTGCCCCCCCTCTCTCCTATAAAAGGCCCCCCTCTCCTCCTCTCAAAGCACACCTTCTCGTGAAGGATCTCTCTCCCCCTCTAGAATTTATTCCACATGGTCTCGGACTAGCGAGATACATGTTCCCGGTGGCTATTCGGCAAGAAAGAGTTGTGCTTCCGCTGCATCGCTGGAGCGAGGAGGCGGAGGTTGCTCGGTGCCTCGAACGTGTGTGCGAGCACGGATGCGCTGCTATTTTGTGGCGCTAGGACTTCCTCTCGATCTTGAGATCGGCAAGAGATCGTCTACATCAACCACGAGTTTGGACTCGTTAAGCTTTGTCGGTCTTCAAGGGTATGTTCTCTACGGATATACATCCGCCCGTTGTTTGTATCTAGTAGATAGATCTTGGTACATAGTTGTTCCCATCGTAGGAATTTTTTTTGTTTTCTATGCTGCGAACCCTACAGTGGTATCAGAGCCGGATCTATGCGTAGATACTTTGCACGGGTAGTACACATATGAGTATGTGGGCGATGATGATCATTTTATTGCTTCTTAGTTGTACTTTGGATATTGGTGGCATAGTGGGATGAAGCGGCCCGGACAAACTTTACATGTCCTCGCACATGAGACCTGTTCCACGCTTGACATGCAACTAGTTTTGCATAAGTGGCTAGCGGGTGTCTGTCTCTCCTACTATAGTCAATATCTAATTTGCAACGAGTTGTCAACAATTTGGTTATCCTCGTTGTGGTTCATGTTCGTAGGTAAGAACGGTTCTATCTCGAAAGCCCTAAGCCACGTAAAACTTGCAATGGATAAATTAGAGGCGTCTAGTTTAGATTGTTGCTGGGCTAGTGTTATGATATGGTAATGTTGTAAGTAGAAGTATAAAATGATACTCTTACAACACACATAACGTGTAGGTTCCATAGACCTTGGCCTTACACACAGAGGTACGATAGAGATCATACCACGATGCACATGATGGAGATCAAGTGCGGGAACCATATCATTTCACTTATAAACATGTGATGTTTTGATTGCATCTTATATTGCTTGTTTGGCGTTTTATTAGCATAATAAGATGATCCCTCATTTAGATATCAAGATAAGAATGTGTTCTTCCTTAAGTATGCACCGACAATGTTTCGTCGCTTCAAGACATCACGTGATGATCGGGTGTACTTGAATTCATGAGCATATCTCGGGTGTAAGACAGTTACACACGCGAATACTAAGGTTCTTACTTGGCGAGCCTAGCATGTACATACATGGCCTCGGAACACGGACCAAAAGGTTAAGCATGAGTCATATGTTTTGATATGATGACCATATGGATGCTCGCCTTTGAAGCTACACCGACTCACGTGATGATCGGACTTGGTGTAGTGGATTTGGTTCATGTAATCACCAAAAGGGCACGAGAGATGTCGTTTTTGAGTGGGAGTTCATTTCTAATTTAGATTAGTAGAACTCAATTTATCATAAATTAAATCAAAGTGAATTTGTATAATTTGTTGTAGTCATTGGCATTCGTTCACCACCTTATGCATAGTTGTAATTGAGATAATAGAACTATAGAATTCTGGATATATACTTTATAAACTGGTATCGTATTGTGTTGAGTGTCAATCCAAAGTTTAAAGTCCTATTGCAAACTTTTAGCAAACTTTATTTACTCCGTGAGATTTAATAATTGGTATTAAATCAAGAGTAACAATTCTAGTGTTAGTATCTTAAGTATCATATTTGCCTCCATGATTCTTGATTTAAATATCAAGATTATCTAGGAGCTGAAAGAATTGTTTCAGAAACCATCATGTGTGACAGATATAACGATATCTGAAACAATGTTTTGGTTGCAATATGATAGAGTATAATATATGTTCTCATATTGGATGATAATTTACGAAGGTTGGAGATGCTAGACATCCTAATCATCCAAAAGGGTTTTGGAAAGTAATGTTATATTCATGATTCACCTTTATAAGCTACAGTAGCTTGATCATGAAAGTCGTCATGATAAGGGTGAATAGAAGATGTATGTAAAGTGTTTACTACACTAAAAGATTACTAAAGAATGGATTTTGAAAGAATACCGATCATTTTGATGATGGTGATCTACTTCAATGTGCAAGTCCAAAGGTATTATTATTTGAATAGACACGCTTTGGACTATGTGTCATGTATATGGCGCCACTTTTGATGTTGATAGATTCTTTTAAAAAGGAAAAGGAAATGCTGGAAGAGAATCTATAAAATATACTTGGCAGAAAAGAAAAAAATTGGAAATATCCAATTTAGGTATATGGATGATATACATGTTATGGTTGTATTCTTTGCTTGTTAAACAATGTGGTTCTTGGGTATTGGATACCGAATTGGTTGGTATGAAATTTCATACGGAACGATGCAATTCATAAACCATAATGGCCTAAGTAACTAGCAAGAGAATATGTGATGATGTTCATCGAAAACAAACAAACCATTGTTTGTATTTCTCGTTGACATCAAGGCTTGACTTCAAGATTTGTTTTAATAATTGTTATTTGAATCAGGTATTATGAGAACAAAGGTTGTTCAAATAATTACCATATTCCATATAAGATGGATGATTTACAAATCTAGTTGGAGAAATCACATCCATAAAACCTAATGCTAAAATGTCGCAAGACAAATGATTGAAAGATCACTTACGAAGTGACATCGCTGTTTAAATTATATTGGAAAGAAAACATGAACAATCTCCATATTCATGGATTTTTGGAGTCTTTGATTTGATCAAGTGACGCTTGTGAGTCTTTTCTCGGGATAATTAAAACTTCGTTCAAAGGCCAAAGAAGAACGATCGACTAAATTATTAGAATTTATACATATCGATGTATGTAGTCCATTATGTGTAGTCATAAGCGATGGATTTCAACTTCATATGCTTTCTCCGGAAATTTGAGTGAATGTTCACTTAATGAGAAAGAAGTGTGAAATATTTGAAAATGTTCAAAGACTTTCAAGATGAAGTGGAAAATCATTGTAACAAGAAAATAAATGGTTTATGATTTTATCATATGGGATTTATTTGAGTTACAAGTGTAACAAGAAAAATAAATGAATTATGATTTTATCATAAAAGGGATTTATTTGAGTTACAAGTTTAGCAAAACACCTAGATTTACATCTCACGAAACACCATAGGAATATGGAGTGTTTGAGATTTATAATGAAACCTTGTTTGACATGGTTGGATCAAAGGTGTTATTTATAAAGCTGCCATTATGTTTTAAAAAGATTAAAGCTTTAGAGACTACTGCTTCTACACTGAAAAGAGCTCCATCTTGATCCATTGAAATGACACCATGGAAGTTATGGTTTGGGGTAAAACCCAAGTTGTCATTTCTTAAATTTTGGTATGCTAAACATAAGTAAGATGTTTACAACCGAAGTCGGATGAGCATATCTTTGTAGGTTATTTCGAATAACAATTGGTTATTCCTCCATAACACCAAGGACAAAAGGGTTTGTCGCTTGAAATGTGAAGTTTCTTGAAAAAGGAATTTTTCGCAAAAGTTAAGTGGGAGGACAATAGAACTTTGATAAGGTTAACGAACCTTAGCTAAATGTGCTGAGTTGCGCAGCGCCAGAAATCGTTCTGGAGGCTGCCATAATGCTCATAGCTTATGTGGCTCAAAGGTTGTGGTCACGGAGATCTAAGTTCTTATTGAATCAAGTCGGTCAAATAAACAATCAAATACTAAGATTTGAGAGTAAATCATTATTGTTTGACAATGATGAACCGACCATATGCAAAGAAGCAATGATGGGCCCTGACTCCATCAAATGGCTTGAAGCCATAAAATCCGTGATAGTTCCATACACGAGAAATCAAGTTTTGAACTTGGAAGACCCTCCGGAAAGGTGTAAAAACCTATCGGTCGTATTTGGATCTATAAAGAAACAGACATGGATGTTTCACATCTATGAAATAGTCGACATGTCGTAAAGTATTTTATGACAATGTTCAAGGAGTTGACTATGACAAGATTTGATCTTTTATAGCGATATTTAGTCTGGACGGATTAAAGTAGCAACCACTACATATAATTTGGTATATGGTAGATGAATAAACAAAACAAAATTCTTCTAATAGAATGGTTACCTAGGACGTGTACATGACACGGTCCAAAGGGTTTTGTTAATTCAAAGGATGCTAAAAAGGGCATGCAAACTTCAATGGTTGAAGTAAGCATCACGGAGTTGGAATCTTCACCATGATAAAAAGGAGTTTTCATTAGAAGACGATGAAGATGCTTGCATTTGCAAGAAATTAAGTGGGAGCGCTGAGACATATTTCTAATACATTATGTAGAGGATATCTTGTTGATTAGAAATGATGTAATTTTTATTGACAAAGGTTAAGAATTTCATTTCGATGAAAAACTTAGACAAAACCCGAATATTTAGCATGAATGTCTATAGTGGATAGACTGTGATGCTAATATGGTTGTGTCAAACGTACATATATGAGATATTGAAGGAGTTCAATATAGAAACGACAAGAAACAGTTGTTGTTGCATGGAAAAGAATTGAATCAAGATTCAATTGTATTGACACTTGATAAGTGAAACAAGATTCAAGTGCTTTGACACTTGATGAGTGAAATCACGAGAATGTTTTGATCAATCATACCATGATATGTACACATCTAGATATGTCCTATGCTCTAAGTGTTATGAGCATATACCAGAATGAATCATAAAATGATCATTAGACAATAGTAAGGAAATTCTTATGATCTTTTGGAAGAACTAAGAATATATTTGTGTAGAGGTGACAAACAATTACAAATAATTCATTGTAAAGCGTTATATTGATACTAGTTTTGTCACAAGATACAAATTAAGTTTATCTCAATTTAAACTATGGGTGGCACAATATAATGGAAAGAAGATTCCATGATGGATTTGGATGAAATCCATAGTTAAGACATTGTGACGAATACTACAACAAAAGGCTAAGTATATGACTGCTATAGTAGCAGCAAAGGAGGGAATTTGTGTCAAGTAGTTTGAAATCAAACTAAGGTGTGATTCGCAACGGGCTAACACTAAAGATATATTGTACGACAATAGTATCGACGTGTTTTAACCCCAAGGAACTAAAGGTCTCACCAAAAGACCAAATTTATACAATGCCATCTCATTGGAGAATGAGTGATGCGTGAAGACGCAAAGACATGCAAATACACACGGACCTGAAAGTGTCAGATCCGTAGATTATGTTAACCACTTGCAGTTGCGTATTTGGAACACCAGAAAGCCATAGGTGTTCAATACACAAAGTTTTCAAACTAGATTATTGTCTCTAGTGCAAGTGGGAGACTGAAGGGAATATGCCCGAGAGGCAATAATAAAGTGGTTATTATCATATTCCTTATTTATGATAAATGTTTATTTTGCATGCTATAATTGTATTAATACGGAAACGTTAATACATGTGTGTTTAATAAACAAAAGGTAGTTCCTAGTTATGCCTCTCTTATAAACTAGCTCGTTGATTAACAAGATGATCATAGGTTTCCTGATCATGGACATTGGATGTTGTTAATAACAAGGTCACAACATTAGTGTAATGGTGTGATGAACATTCATCCGAAGTATAGCATTACGATCAAAGCCATTGAGTTTATATTCCTATAACAACTTACAAAGTGATCCTAATCCTTAGACCATGAGATCATGTCAATCACTAATACCGAAAGAGTTTCTTGATAACATCAAGCGTCACACCGTAACAGGGTGATTATAAAGATGGGTTCAGAACTACTAAAGTGTTATGTTGAGGCCCATGGATCGAGAGTGGAATTTGTTCATCCCGATGACGGATATATATGCTCTGGGCCCTCTCGGTGATATCACATTGATTAGCTTGCAAGCAAGTGATTTGATCACTAGAATGTTATATCACGGGAACGAGAAAAGAGTGCATGTCAGTAACGAGATCAAACTAGGTATGGAGATACCGATGATCGAATCTCGGACATGTAATATATCGCGAAACAAAGGGATTAAGATACTAGCATAAAAGGTTCCGACGATCACAAGAAAGTCATCGTTGAATGTGTGGGAGTCAGTATGGGTCTCCAGATCCCGCTTCTGATTATTGATCTGAGAGGAGTCTCGATCATGTCCGCATTATTCACGAATCGTAGGGTGACACACTTAAGAGACACCGACATCCAATTAGAGCAAAAGTTTCATGCCGAAAGAATGAACAAGCGCATGAATTTATTTCACTAGACACTGAAACTGTTTCGGTTGAAATTGCTGAAACTGGTTCTGCATGTGAAATGGAATACTAGCAAGGGGTTTTATGTGAATGTTTGTTAGTTAAAGTAATTAACAAATTTCTGAATAAATAAATAAAATAGTTTTATTTAAATGAGAGCTTGCATTAAATTTGGTGGAAATTTAATGCATGTGAGTGGATTTTTGAGTGGAGGCTTTTTAATGGGAGTGGAGGCTTTTCATTTTGAGTGGGAGCTCCACCCACATGAATGTGGAAAAGGTGGGGGCAGCCCCCATGGCTGGGTGCCATGCCCCTTGGGTGCCCCCCCTCTCTCCTATAAAAGGCCCCCCTCTCCTCCTCTCAAAGCACACCTCCTCATGAAGGATCTCTCTCCCCCTCTAGAATTTATTCCCCATGGTCTCGGACTAGCGAGATATATGTTCCCGGTGTCTATTCGGCAAGAAAGAGTTGTGATTCCGCTGCATCGCTGGAGCGAGGAGGCGGAGGTTGCTCGGTGCCTCGAACGTGTGTGCGAGCACGGATGCGCTGCTGTTTTGCGACGCTAGGACTTCCTCTCGATCTTGAGATCGGCAAGAGATCAGCTACATCAACCACGAGGTTGGACTCGTTAAGCTTTGTCGGTCTTCAAGGGTATGTTCTCTACGGATATACATCCGCCCGTTGTTTGTATGTAGTAGATAGATCTTGGTACATAGTTGTTCCCATCGTAGGAAAATTTTTGTTTTCTATGTTGCGAACCCTACAATAATAATAACTACATTTATTATTGCCTCTAAGGCATATCTCCAACAGGCATGTGCAAAGAGTTGCATCAAGATGGATCAACCTCAAGTAGGGATGAAGAAGGGCGAGCTCAAGATGCGCCATCTCTAGAAGATCTCATGCTTGAAGCTTGCCATCCTCGTGCTCATGGAATGATGAATACAAGTTCAAAGAAGAGGTTTCCCCATGGAGTATGGGGGAGCAATTTGCAAGTCTTCATCTTCATCAAGCAAGAGCATCCAAGAAAGGTGTTCCCACTATAGAAGAACAAGACGATCTACATCAAGTTCAAGTGGGATGCTCAAGGCAAAGGTATGTTCTTGATAGGGATTTTATTTTGCCGGTCTCGTATTGTTTGTTGGGAGACCGGGTTTAGGGTAGATAGTCGTTCTATCAAGAGGGGCTCTCAAGCGGGTGTCTCGTTTGCATCGTTCGGAGAAAGCTCAAACCTTTGCATTCATAGCATCATATTTCTTGGTTGTTATTTGGTTCTTGTCCATGAGAGGATCTAGAGCTTGTGGTCATCATCTTAACAAGCTCTAGTTCATCATCTAAGGATTTCACTTGCATATCTTATTGCGGTTTTTAATCTTGCGAGTTTTCCGGCTGCACACCTTGGGGGATACTTCACATATATGTTCATGGTATTTTCTCCCAAGGTGACACCCAATATTGTGTTTCATCCCGTTTGGAGTTTGGATGCAAAAGTTATTGCGTTTCTGGTTTTCTGGTTTCTAGAATTTCCCTGACCGGAAGTTCCGCTAGGGCATCTTTGCCTCCGAAAGTTCCGGTGGAAGTTCCGGGTCTTCTTCCGCTCACGTTCAGTAACCTTCTATTTTGGATGTGCTATTTGATGGAACTCCAGTCGGAATTTCCACCGGAAGTTTCGGCCAGGGACCGGAAGTTTCGCTCAGGCCTAGTTGCCGCCGAAAGTTCGGGTTGAATTTCCGGCTCTTGTTCCGCTCACGATTCAGTAACCTCCTGTGTTGGTTTTGTCTATTTGGCGGAACTTCTGTTGGAACTTCCACCGGAAGTTTCGCTCCCACCGGAAGTTCCGGTGAACCGGCTGAAGTTCCGACCAGGACTCGTTTTTCAGTTTCTCGCTCAGCAGTTTTTGACCGTTGGCTATGTGCCACCGGAAGTTCCGGCCTCCCACCGGAAGTTCCGGCCAGGAGTCGCGAATGCCCATAACGGGCAAATCTGGGAGCCCTTTAAAAGGGGCTCCTCTTCCCCTTTGTGGGTACCAGCTTTTCTTCTTGGTTCTTGGCTTTCTCTCTCTCCTCCATTGTTGCCCTTGAAGAAGCTTTCCCTCTCCCTTTCCCTTCCTATGATTCTTGCATTTTTTTGAGGGATTTGAGAGAGGAGATCTAGATCTATAATCCCCCAAGCCAAATCCCTTATCTGTGAAGGAATAATTGGGATCTAGATCTTGGAGAGTTTTGTATTCTCCTCTTATGTTCTTCCTCCCTTATTCCCCCAATAGCTTTTGTAGCTTTGTTGGAATTTGGGAGAGAAGGACTTGCCCTTGCATTTGGTGCATAGGTTTGAGTTCTCCTCGGAGATTTGGCGAGTTCAAGCTTGTGAGCTTGTTACTCTTGGGTTCCTTGGAACCCTAGATGGTTGCGTGGTTGGATTATTGACCTTTTGTGGTCTTGTAGCCTTTTGTGGCGTTGTTGGCCTTTTGTGGCATTGTTGGCCTTTTGTGGCTTTGTTGTTGGGAGCCTCCAATTGAGTTGTGGAGTTATCCCCAATCTTGTACGGGTTCGGTGACCACCCTCAGCGTCCCATAGTGGAGCGAGTGCCCGCCTTTTGTGGTGCGCACTCGGGAGAATAGGATGAGCCTTTTGTGGCGTCGGTGAGTTGTGTGCTTCCACATCCGGGGTGAGGCCTTGTGTGGCGTCGGGTGAGCATCGAGCGACCACACTTCGAGGTGAGCCATTTGTGGCGTTCGGAGATTATTGCGCCATCGCACCTCTCCAACGAAGACGTATCTTCTTTGGAAGTGAACTTCGGGAAACAAATCTTCGTCTCCGCGTCCATCGGTTATCTCTCAACCGAACCCTTTACTTATGCACTTTACATTGTGATAGTCATCGTGCTTGAAGTACTTATACCTTGCTATCACCTTGTTGCTTGTATTGCTTAGCATAGGTTGTTGGTGCACTTAGGTGAACTTAGTGGCTAGGTTTTGTGCTCAATAAATTAAACATTAGTTTTATTCCGCATTTACTTGAGCCTAAACCGCAATATTTTTAAAAGTCTATCCATCCCCCTCTAGGCGACTTCCATTGCACTTTCAGCGTTGTTGCTATAGCTATCTGCAAAGAGATATCCATAATGACTAGACTGACAGTTAGCCATGTTACTTTTGAGGTTGTTGCTGATAAATGGAATAAAAATAATTCTATATAGTTAAAAATATGGTTCATACTGCAGTTATGTTGGTGCTTTGAAATATGAGAAATGACTTATGTTTCAATCGTTCTATTTGTCGGGTATGCAGGTAATCTGGTAGAAATGTGCCTTCAACCTTGCTCGGTGGGAAGGAATGAAAAGGAAAGCTAGAAATCATAGTGCTCAGGCTGGGATTTTGGGCACGTGCTCGACCTCTCTATTGTTATGGACGGATCCTGGTTGATCCCTGAGAAGAAGATGATGAAACAGTCGAGGGTTGAGCTCTAGAACCTCACTTAGCTGGAGGGGGGACTAGAAGATCATTGTCGCTAGTAGACAATGCATGCGTGGACGTGTCACCATTTGCTACATTTTCAACGGACTCATGTAGCAAAGAGAATATACACATGTAGCACTTTGAAACACCTTCTGCAACATCAAAAAGTTTCTAGAATATCTAACCTTTACCATCCACCATGGAGACAACGCCATGGCCAATTCAAGCTTTGCTGGCCACAAATCTGCCACACCAGAGGGGCCTCAGAGCTAGATCCGGTGAATCCCATCATATTCACTCGTGGGATGTCATCGTCTTCAAATCTGGTGGCGTTTGGGGGACCTCGTTGTCCATGGTGAGATCGTCGTCCTCCTTCACTCAGGGTCATATCAGTCGGTAGGATAGCAATGGCGACCGGCTTGCCTCAGGGAGGAGCAACGGCCTGCTGACGCAAAGCAATGCGGAAGGAGCATCAGCGCTCTCGGTGGGAGGAGTGGCCTGCTAGGCCTGAGCAAATGGAAAGGAGCAGGCCTGCTGCGGCTGCGCCAGGGGCGGAGTTAGACGTGAAGTTTCCCTGTTGCATCACTCGACCACATATAAATTTTTCCAGATTTACAGCCTTGAAAGATAGAATTATAGCCTCCATGATGCACTTTACTCGGCCTAACCCGATGCATTGGCCTAATTAAACTCATAAATACTATAAACAAAATTCTTGAACCCTAATGCATGTGCAATAGGCCAGCCTACGTAGATCCGCCCCTGGCTACGCGCAAGTTGACGAGGAGCTATGCTACACAAGCGACTGGAAAACCGGATGTAGCTACAACCGGTTAAGGAGAAGAGTTTTTTCCCTCTTTTTTCACCATCTCGTTTCTCATTTTTGGAATCGAGCTCACGGGTTATCGCTGGTCGAAATATTTGTCTACTATCACCACCTGTAGTGTTTCTCACGGAGTATTAGATATACAAGATACGAATCGAAATAAATCTAGTACAAAGGATGGAGGACATCTTTTGAGACGGGGTGACTGTACTTGCCACTTCGATAGTGTCACGTGTGATTCTACCAATGTACTCCTACTACGTAGCAGTACAATTGTGCTCCCTCGGGGCTGCTGCACCGTCAATCTGTCTGCACCGACAACGCCGGCAATTGTGCAGATGTACGTTTGACATCCCGTGCAATGGCCACATGGAGGAGGTGAGGGGCGTGCGCGCGCTGACTGCTGACAGCACCGGCTCACCGGCATGTGTACCGTGCACGTGTGCGAACACGTCCACAACTTGCAGCTTACTACTACATGGCTTTTGTATGTAAGCTGGATTTTTTTTTTTTAGATTTTGTATCTAAGCTCTTGGCTGAACTTGAGCTTTCCTCTCAAAGTGCAAAACCAAACAAATTGGCGGTTGACCCTTAGAGCATCCCGGATATCCATGACGCCGATCTAGACGCCGAATTTTGGTCCGGACGCCGAAAATTGGCCCAGTCGCGTATCCAGGAACCTGTTTTTGCCGGATTTAGACCAATTTTGGTTCGGACTACCCAGGTTGAACCCAGGTTTCCGGGTACGCTCTGGAAACGCTGAACGCAGCGAACTCGGCGAAAAAAATGGCGCGTGGACCCGCCGAGTCATCGACGGAAGCCGAGTCGTCGTCATCCTCGGAACCACGCGGCGACTGCCGGACATTAACTGCCCGTCTCGTCGGCCACGCGTCGCCGAATTACGGCGCCACCGTTGTCGCCTAGGCTCCCGCGATGGACCGGCGGACACTAACTTCCCGCCGTTTCTCCTTTTCCCGCCCTCGCCGCCCGCCTCGGCCTTTATAAGCCGTACCCCTCGCCGGAGAACCTCACACTCTCTCACAGCTTCCCCCAGCCCACCAGCCTGAACTCCGGCGAACTCTTTCTCGCAGCTCTCCTCCCCCAGCCATGGCCGAGAGGTATCCCGGCGACGGTGCGGCGGCGAACGGCTTCGGTCGGCGCACTCTGCAGGCGTGGGAGGCGCGCCTGCTCTACGAGGCCGGCTACGTTGCGCCGCCGGATACGAGGACTCCGCCGGGGTGGAAGCTTAGCGCCGGCGGCATTCCCATCCCGCCGGCGCCGACGCCGGAGGAGCTCCCGTACAAGATCCAGGAGTTCATCTCCGGCATGGATGATCCCTCCGCCGCCGAAAGCCCCGACAACCTCCTCTACTGGGAGGAGTTCTTCGCCGACCGCCACGCCCAGGAGCTCGCCCGCCATGAGGGGCCGCCGAACGAGTCGCCGCCGAAGCGCAACAACTCGGCCGGCCACCGGCGATTCTGGAGCGCGTCGGGCTGGACGCTCCGGTCGGTGATGGAGCACATCAACGCGGGAACACGCCGCGTCTCGGCTACCCGCGCACACCCGTGCCGACGTCAAGGTCGGGATGGCGACCTCCGGCGAACTGGAAGCCGAGGAGGATGGCCAGCATGAGCTCGTCCTCCCCCGCCTCCGCCTCCCACTCCTCGGGATCGACGCCTCTGCGCACGCCCAACACGCCTTCGCCGGGGCTGCGCCCAGTCAAGCTCGAGGCGGGCTCGCCTGTGCGCTCGCCGCCGCGGACACGCTCGCGCGGCATCATCATCGGCGAGCCTCGCGTGACGGCGTCGCCAACCGGCCACCTGCGCCTTCGCCGCCCGAAACAGAAGGCTCGGCGCCGCCGGAAGACAGCGCCTTGAGGATGGCGCTAGAGCAGTCGCTCCGCGACTCGGCGTTGCAGCCGCCGACGTTGGAGCCGTCCTCGCCGGACATCCTGAAATGTTTCAGGAAGGACTGAGAGGAGGTATCCGAGCGCGAGCTCGCCTATCAGGGCACCCCGCTCTACGTCCTCGACGACGACAAGGACGAAGGCCCGTCCTACCAGCCGTGGAGGTCCGGCGACCCAGGCCAGGGGAGCTCCCGCCAGCACCAGCCGCCGAGTGACGACGACAACGGCGGCGGTGAGGATGATGGTCGTGCCGATCCCGGCTACACAGTGTTCTACAGCAACTTCGGCATGTAGAACGGCGAAGGCCACGACGACAGCCTTTTTTTTAGTTTATTATGTACTAGTTTAGTTTAAATTCGATATAATCCGCCTATATTCGTCCATCTTAATAAAATTCACCCAACTTTAATGAAATTTAGCCGAACTTGGAAAGTCAGTCTGGGTACGCGAGTGGGAAACTGAGCGTACCCAGGCCAAAAACTTGTTTCGTCCGGCCGAAAATCGAGTGGAGATGCTCTTAGTGTTAGGCTTCAGCTCTGGTCAATCGTCGAGCTTAACCAAATGAGCTCAGGTTAATACGCGGATGAATCTGCATCTGAATATGACAATCGTCGAGCTTGCTGTTAGGCTTGAGCTCACGTCAATAAAGCTCGGTAATTAAAGAAATCAATGTTCACCAATATAAAATGCACTTCCTCCATTCGAAATATAAGATATTTTAGCTTTATAAAATAAATGTATCTAAACGTCTTTTAATATATAGGTTTATTTCGATCTTCTACGAACTTCTATATATACTAAAAGACGACTAGATTCATTCGATTTACAAATCTAAAACATCTTATATTTCTAAACGGAGAGAGTACGACTAGACACATTCGATCAACCAAGTGAGCTTACACTATACAAGGAATTGAAATAATGTTCACTAACACAAAAAAATTAAAGCAACTTTGACAAGTATCGAATATGCTCAAGCTCGACTCGCCAAAGTAAACCAGACAATTATCGAGCTTGATATGGTTGAGATGTCGCCTCGTTTTAGGGCTCAAGTAATCCTCAAAACGGGCCCCACGTCGAGCCAAACTCGAATAGACCATCGAGCTCAAACGTTTTTTTCACAACCCGTCATGTCTGCCCAAAAGACCGTCGTTTCATCAGTTACACACTTATAGGTACTACTCTACTACCTGATGAAACAATATTAAATTCAACCAGTTGCTAGATTTGTTTTAGTTTGGAGTTTATGAAGCAATATTAAATTCAACCAGTTGTTTTTTTTTCTCAAGAAAAACATAGCAATATTAGTTTGGAGTAGTACTCTTAGATAGCGTCTACTGAAGATCAGAGCCATGGTTTGATCCCTGGTGGGTTCAGGGTGTAACTATCCTCCTATTCAACTGGTTCTCGAGTTTAACTAACTGAAGGACAAAATGGAGTAATTATTTTGATACACGGAAAGACTTAAAAGCATGCTAGAAGAGCGTCAAGTTGCTTGGATCCAGAGGGTTTAGACCAGACTGCAGTTCCACACACGGCCGACAAGATCTTGATACAGGAATATTCATGCCGAAGGTCTTGTAAGTAAGCCCCATGCGAAGGCTGAATGCCTGAGAATGCCTGTGCCCCTGTACCTCCGCAGGATCTTGCCATGATCCCTCAACTGTCGTCAGCAACAGATGCGCTATGCCCAAAGTACTGTCAATCCAACGAACATGAGGGCAGCAAGCGCAAAGCATAACCCTACAATCGTCGCAAATGCCTACAGGACAGTTGGATGTAACAGAAACACGTTAGAATATCGGTGATTAAACCTAACACTTGCCATTCCTTTTGGTTTGAAGGAACTATTCCCCTTCAGAAGGGTGTTTGAAGGGATTGCTTTTTTTTTTGGAAGGATAGCTTTATATTTACCTTTCCTTCTGACTGGAAGTTGAACTTGACTGTAAACCATCTCAGCCCTTTGTCAACAAAAGGAGCCATTGCCAGGGCTCTGGAATATACCAAGCGGATCATCTTTCAGGATAGAGGGCAATGTGTATTTCGACAGGTAACATGCATTCTTTGAAATTTACGTGCTCGAGGATGTTCCTCAAGTTACCACTCAAAATAATATCCAACTACGCTTCACTACTCTGATTAATGAAACAAGTTGTACAGTAAGTTGGTTACTGACTTACCCTCCTGCCCGAAGAACTTTAGTAACTTGACTGCCAGCCCACACCATCGCCATTAGTTTAAGAAATCTGCTTTCATGGTATAGAATAGAACACATCATAATGGGAACTGCTACAAAAGACAGATTTCGCAACTTTTACCTTTCTACTGCTGCAGCATAACCCATCCTACCAGGAGCAGGAGAAAAATGGAACCTGAAAAATAAGTCATTCAGTAACTCCCTTCCCACCCAATGCTGTTATTGCATCTGCAGTCATCCTGGCTCATTGAAATGCATGAAGTGAAATAAAATAAGTATTGAAGTGGATTATTGACCTTTTTATCATAACCAATTAGTTGAAAACTTTAAATATTGATGTTACAGAATGAAATGTTTCTTCTGAAAGTAATGGGTTCATAAAGGTAAAACTTAGTCTAAAACCAGCAACGCACCACAGAACCATGCATTGACTTACCAAACTAACAAAAAGGTTGTGACATAATACACGGTATTAAGTAGTCCATATGCCAAAACTCCAGCAGTGCCATATCTCTTCAATTTTTCTAGCAACCTGAACCAGCAATATGATATGAGGAATGATGAACTATCACCTTATATCACAAGATCAAAAGAGTAAACTGGAAATACTGCATTCCAAGTATTGCTGGTATAATAATTCATGAGAAGTGCTGAGAGCTCGAAAGTGGCATTTGCTAGACTCAAAAACAGAGATGCATGAGAAAAACAGATGATGTAAGGTTCTTCTGAAATACTCCCTCCGTATCAAAATAGATGTCGTAACTTTGTCTAAATTTGGATGTATCTAATACTAAATAGTGCCTAGATACATCCAAATTTAGACAAAGTTTCGACATCTATTTTGAGACGGAGGGAGTACTACATTCAAAGTTATTACTCGCACTGCCACTGTGCTATCTTGGCCCAAGCCTCAGGTACAAGCAATTGTTTTCTCTGCCAACAGATTTTTGCATAAAAGACTAACTACAAAACAATTCCTTGTTTTCACGTGAAGTCAGATAAATACAGGAGCACCAACTTATGTGATGACTTCTACCTCTGTGACTCCAGTACACTCTAGTGAATACTAAGAAGGCATGTAGATAACTGCTACAAAATTGTACCAAGAGAACAAGATATAACAGAAGATGTACTATTGTCTTTGGATTTACAGTTAGTTGTAAATACTCTTTAGGTGAAAAACTTCTCAAAAAATCTTTGCCATAATTTCTTGTGCCTGTATGAAAGAAAAGAAAATAACACTTTAGCATTATCCCGATGGTGAAGCAAACTAAGTGCGTGCCATGGACATCATACCAGTGGAGCCGCCTTGTGGCTGCTTGGTTTCTTCAATATGTAGTGCATCAACCTAGAAAGGAAATGCACATCAGTATTAATAAAAAAATGTATTCCAATCTAGAATATTTTCTCATTAATGTTTCGTTTATGTATTTCATTGATCCCTTATTCCCAAAAATTAGTGGCTTAACATTCATGCAATTTTCCAGTGTTTCCCAATACAACATTTTCTGGAATTTTCATGTGTTTGGCAATCAATTGCTTGCACTTGCATCCCTATCAAATTCCCGTGTTTTTTTTCCTATTCATGACTTCTCATTCTTGTTCCCATTTCCACACCAAATGAACTCATTTGAGCATTTTTTAACAAGCAATCTTCATTTAATAAAAGCAGGTAAAAATTAGACAAAAGGGATAATGCTAACAAAGTTGAAACTGAAAAAATAATCCCATGATTATTTACGGGATTACTGTGCTGTCCAAACAATCAAGATTTTCATGTTGCAAATAACTGATTCCTGAACGGATAAACAGCGTAGAAACCATCCTTTCCAGCACACCTGATAACTCCGACAAAATAAACCGACCTAAATCTCTAACAATTGCCATATCCACACCCATAACCTGAGTCTAGAATGAGCTGTGTATGTCGAATCAACCTTTTGCTGTTCGATTAAGAATCAGCCTTATGACTAAAAAGGAGTACCATTCACCTTCTCTACAGTTCACATTGAACATACTAGTTAGACAGCATTCTCTGCATTCGCCCTAATCTAGTCCAACAGAAGACCAAATCTATGCACATACATAACCAATTGATTATAAGTGATCGAGTAAAATGAGAATTCGATACCTCGCCGGAGCCATCAGAGCACCGGACGGGGCTCAGTGGGCGTGGCCTCCCGGTGAGATGGGATGCTCGCCGTTGCTGGAACGAGACGGAGAAAGCCCTCGAGGCGCCGGAAAGCGAGATGGGACCGCACGGAGAGACAGCGGGCAAGGAGGAGGAGGAGGGTACGTTGCGGTTGGGCCGCGCGCCGGCGGTAGGTGGCGGCGGAAACGACGACGCCATTTTCTGCGCCGGCGGCCGTGGATGGAGGTAGTCAGGTAGCGGGTCGGAAAGCCGATGGATATGTATGCCCGACGGTGTGGCTGAGCTACTGCCTGCGCGGTCTGGTTACTGCAACCTGAGAATGATCTAGTACGTACTACGTTTTCTCTGAATATTTCATGGTGATACGTTCAGGGCTTCAGGCGACTGGGGAGGTAAAAAGTCCTCGATCGAACTTCGAGTAAACGTATGCCTGAGAATGCTCTACTTTTTTTTTCCTGAAAATCTTATGGTGACTCGTTCAAGCAACAGGGGAGGTAAAATTCCTATTCTCAATTCCTATACTAGGACTTCCCATCAGAAATGTTTGTGTACAATCATAGGCCTAGCAACTGTTTAAGAAAGGATTTACACAGGATAGAATTAGTAACACTTTACTGAACAGAATTAACACTTTACTGAACACACACTTCCATAAATGTTCAGAGCACAAACAGTGTAGAGTGCGTATCTATGCCTCTGTCCCAAACATCATTCTCATCACACATGTTAAGCAGAGAAACCACAGCAAGACAACATGGCAGTGGCCAAAAGATAATAGAAACCAGGGAGAGGGATAGAGCTCTGATGTCAGCCAAGTCCTACAGCAAAATGAGACCATAACCATCATTGTAATGGGTAGCAAACAGAACAAACAATCCAACCGCTTGGCTAGCTTCTCTGAATACAAACCTCCATGAATATGTTCAAAGCACAAACAGTGCATAGTCTGTATTTCCCAACATCATTGTGATCACACATGTTTAGTAGAGACACCACAGTAAGATATCATGGCAATGAAAAAACAACTAGATAAACAGGAGAGGGAGGATAGAGCTCTGATGTTAACCAAGCGCAATGCTTGAACTACCATGCAGAGAAGTGAAAACAATAATAATCATTGTAATAGGTAGCAAAACTGAACAATCGGAACGCCTAGGGCTCAACAGTGGTCACTTGCTGCCATTGGCCATCAACAGCTTCCTTCCACAGTGTCACGTTGTTGTTGCCATCAGAAGCAGCCAGAATGTTCCCGGTCAGCGACCACGACACCCTCCACACAGGGGTTTGGAAGTCGTGCAGAACCCTGCCTTCCCACTGCTGGCCTTCCTTCGCCTCGGTCCAGATAACGACGGTTCCATCCTGAGAGGCGCTGGCGATCGTAGACTTTGGAAGGCCGAGGTTCGGAGCCCAGGCTACATCCCTCACCCAGTCCCTGTGCATCTGGAGCGCAGGGAAGCAATCCATCCTCCAGCTTCCATTGCTGAGCTTCCATACCTTGACCGTGTTATCGCAGCCACCAGATGCAAGTTTCTGAACATACTCAAACTGGCCAGAAGGCCCTGTGGTGATCAGAGAACCAGGGGCCATTGCTGGAGCCCATGAAACAGAGGTCACCCCCACCGGATGCGCCTGATCGATACGCGAAGTGTCCCAACCACCATCAGAGCGAGCCGTGAAGACTGAAATGTTCCCGTCAGACGAACCGCAAGCCAAGCACAGCCCAAGCTCGTGAGGCGCCCACGCGATGGAGTTGACAGAGGACTTGTGCTCGGTGAACGTATGCACCTGAACCCACTCATCAGGCTTGCTGCCTTCTTTCCAGATGATGACACGGCTATCGTACCCGCAGGAGGCAAGCATGGAGCCAAACTTAGGATGAGCCCATGCTACCTGCCAGACCGGTCCCTGGTGCCCGCTCAGAGTTGCAAGCAGCTGGTGTGAGTTTCCACTGACGCCGATGACCTTTATCGTGTTGTCCGAGGAGGCCGTTGCGATACGCTTGCCGTAGTAATCCATCACAACATCGTGCACCACATCCTGGTGTCCAGTTTCTATCTTGTGGGGAGGCATCTTCACAGTCAGTCAACACAGCAGATAAGCACCCCCAAATCTTCTACTGTTTAGACAACCTGCTTGATTGAAACAAAGCAAGGACAGATTACAAATTGCTCGCCCATGTTTCCCTAACATAGGAGAGATATAAAGAACAAATACATGTAGATTGTACCGCTAACGAACAACACTAAAAAGTTGATAAAGACTAACACGGCCCAACGCAAAGAAAATAAAACCACAGAATTAGTATTCTATAGTTCTCATTTGCCTAAGTACCATCGCAACATCTACTATTTGCCACTTAGCAATGTTTCAAGCAAATATTCGCCTAAATCACGCTGTTTGGCGACAACCATATCCTTTGGATCCGTTTCGGCTCCAAATCTGATCCACTACTGATGAACATGTGGTCTCCTCGAAACGGATTGAACTAGTACAGTGAACGGGATTGTTGTTATACCAATTCGATAAGAAAAACTACATTCCAAAGTGCATACGTAATTAGAATCTGCATAATCCTACCAAAATTTATCAATTTAATCGGATTTCGACGGAGGCGTAGCAGAGGGTGTCGCGTGTGTGGGGTGGAGGGGACGAGGGTATAGGTCTCACCTTAAACGCAAAGGTTTCGCCGGATTTGACGATGCGATACCTCCTTGTCGCCGGAGGCTTGGGCGTCGCTCCCCGCCGCTATCGGAATCGGAGCCGGAATCACAGAGAAGAGAGAGCCGGCGAACGGATCTGGCTCGCCGAGTCGCCGTGGTTCGGTCACACACCAGGTTACCACAATACAACCTGGCCCAATGGGTGATGGATGAGCCAGACTGGACAGGCCTAAGCCCAAAGGGGACTCGATGGGCACATTTGTCCCTTTTTCGCGTGGCGGAACACTGGGATTGTTCTTTTTTTCTTGAAAAAAAAGGCAGTGTGATTTGGAGAAATGTTTTGCAAATAGACTTGATGTTCTTTTTTGCGAAAAAACTTGATCTAACGGCTATTAAATCAATATTACATGTATAACCTTGATGTGGGATTCCTTGAACTGTTGTTGATGAGTATGAACAGAGTGGTGAACTTTTTACAAAACAATAGTATATGACGACGACGATTATGACACTGTTTTTTGCAGGAAGATGAGTAGAACAATTTGAGACGATGTGGCACACTAACATAAGAGATAATTGGGATTATTTTCCTAAATAGAGTAGATGATCCATAGGGATGTAGGATTTTACATACTTCCTCCGTTTGGCTTCCTAGAAATGTGCAATTAAACTTATCTAATTTTGACTACTAAAATATACAAAATCTTATATATAATATATGTAAGTTGATATATCATAAAATTTATTATGGATTTTTTTCATGATTTTCTGTTTTATCAAGCATCCACAAAAATTACTGATTAAATATATCAATGTCTAAAACGCTATCTATATGCGAAAGCGGAGAATATTAAGACACATTATGGAGGTTGAACCTTGTCAAAATTTAGAACTTGGCATATCTACATTTTCACAAATATTTAGATTGAGCTCTTGGTGATTATGTGTGGATTGGAGAGATAACTTTGTCAAGAACATCAGTTTTTTTTAACTAGAGGGAGTGTGAGTCGAAATAGATGTTGCTAAAATTTAGCATGAAGTTGGACACTAGCATTCTTAAAATGGTTTCTGTGACAGAAACAAAACCGACCAAGGCCTTTTAATATTTACATATATTATGTTAATTTACACATCATCATTCATCAAACATGCTATGCTCCACGCAAAACCCTCACCATGCTTACTCCCTCTTATTTATGCAAGCACCTCCAAAGGCAACCTTAGGTTGCAAAAGGAGATATGACGTTTATTGACTTGACCCCCATAACAAACTAAAAAAAGGACACAAGAATGTGGAAATGTCTGTGAAGTCGCCTGTTAATCAGCCTTCGGCTCTTCTTTCAGGCAAATAGATGAGCGCATATGCCAACGGTGAAGGTTCACCATCGAAAACGACCTCGTAGGCACATGCAATGGCTTATTAGGTGCGCAGAAACCAAGCCGGGGCGCGGTCGTTGTTGGAGAAGCAAAATGTGAAATGTGATCAGGGGACCGAGCAAAGATGAACTGTCGAGGCGGCTCGTTTTCATCACTGCTGAGGCTGCTGCTACTGCTGTTGGGGCTAATACTGTCCAAGGGCCTCAGCCTGCTTAAACTGGCAATCCTCTTGGGGATGACATTCTCATACGTTTCGGGTTCTGTGATCTGTGGTTTATCATACATGATGCTGTGCGCGAGAAGGATTTTCCGTTTCCTTGTGTAAGCATTGTCCGCCTTGGCGATGACCTTTGCAGAACCAGATGGCCCGATTGCTTCCTTGAGGAATGTAAATGATCTGGACTTTCCATTGTAGAACTGAGAGATGCCACGCCTGCGGCACAAAAAGGATGTGGACATTAGAGGTAGCATAGATAAACATCATTAATCATGCAATGAACACCCAGATTATGCATGTTGTGCAAAAAGTTAGCAGCTAGTACTAATAACATGATAACAGTTGTGGTGATAAGCAATGACGTTCTGTGTCGTGATAATAACACCTTAGCACCTAGCACCGCCATACTGCCAAGAAAATTGGTAAGCTACTTCTCTCATTATAGGAAATGCAAGCTATTTCTATAGAGAACTTATTATTAAGGACCATATGCCCGCAGCTGCCTGAAAAATAAGTCGAAAATGATCCCCTCAATGGACATGGTGACACTTGGTATCATAGCGAACATATCTCATGTGGAATACATTCAACTAATGAAGCCAGGGGTGACATGATTATCTATGGATCCTATTACCCACACCATAAATGTTTGCTTCATTTCCATCAATATTACCCGCTATCTGCCGTCAAACTTTCTCCATATGGAAGTTAAACAACCTTTTGTGTCGCTTCGAGCACCGCCTCAATCCCTCAGGTTGGTACTTAGTACTAGTTTAGAGTTTAGACTAGGCATAAAAGGGGAAACTTAATTTCTTGCAACAAATTGTTTGTCTTGATTTTCCACTCTTCTGTCTGAATGTACAGCGAAGGATCCCAATATGCAACAAGCATCACGTATTTGTCAGACCCCCCGCTATACAATTTTCATCTAGTAATATGTGTTGTAGAAATTTCCTTTCCAAGAAATGTTTTGGTAGAAAAATGTGCAAGCATTCATGTGAAGATTGGTACAGATAAATCGCCAACCTCGCAAAGGTAAACATTAACTAAAGCAGGACGGACATGAAAAGGACGCAATGGAACAGTCAATACCACACAAATTAGTAATACCATCTCTTTGATTATTCCAGGAGGCTTAGCACATACCAAACATGCCCCTCCCATGAACTAAACAATTTGGAGCACTCCATGCCATCACAGGACCCAATAATGGTCAACCAATATCCTAATCAAGAACACAAACTACAGCCTGCAACGTGACAGCAGCGCACGTCGCCTTATTTGTTGAATCCAAACACCTCCAATTGAACCAGTTATGGAAATATCATTGTCTCAATCCGTGACAATGTTCTAACATATGTAAGAGCATATCTCTAGCAGTTGCAGGATAAACCAAAGATGTGGGAGCTGGAAACTAATTTTGCGGTTTCTAAATGGCAAGTGCTAGGCGTCCCTGGACGATGGGGGAGCTCCCATCACATGATGATACGTGTCCATTTGCTGCAAAATATCCCGCGTTTGTACATATGTTTCCGCTTTTGCTTTCGAAGCAAAAAAAAGGGTTCGTTTTATAAATAAAATATCTCGCCGGAGACCTCACCGGAGACCTCGCCGGAGACCATGCAGCAAAACCGACTTCGTCGGAAAAAACTCGCCGGTGACTCTCGCCGGAGACCTTGTAGCAAAAAGTTGACACTGTTGTAGCAAAACCACAAGACGGTTGTAGCAACAAAATTCTTCTAATGTAGCAAAAATCCTACTTCGCCGGGGACATCGCCGAAGAATTTAGCCAAAAAACCTTGTCGAAGAACTTGTAGCAAAAAATTTATGGTATTGTAGCAAAACAAAAAAACAGAGATAGCAAAAAAAGAATATCAATGTAGCAAAATCAAAGGCTAGGTTGGTCGCCGCTGGCAGCAAGGTCGGTTGCCCATGGAAATAAGCTCGGCCTCCTTGCGGTCAGCTGCGGTGCTCGCGGGCCACTGGTTTGTCCTAGGCGCACATGGCGATGACGGTCAGGACGGAGGCACATGGTGAGAGGTTGGTCACAGAAATCTTACGGCGGGACGGCGTGGATGAGCATGCGGTTGCGCCAGACGGGACGGCCCGGGATGGGGGATGAGGTGCGGCGGCTCACAAGGAGAAATACGAGGAACAGATAAGGAAGGTTGAAAAAGGATGGGGCCCACGTTGTCTAACCGTCTACACGCGGGTGTGGGAGGACGCGACTGGACCAGGACGATGCGATCGTCCGGGTGATCTCTATCATTATCCTTTCTAAATTCGTCTACAAGAACAGATGCTGAAATTTTTTACTGGATATTTAAAAACCTACATGACTCCATAGATTTCATCAACGAGTTCCAAATACAAAGGAGGCATACCAAGTTTATCATCATACTTTGGATGATCTAGATACCTAGCTAGAACAAACTCTAACCCTAACACAAACCCTAGAGCCGGCGCTACTCCTCGCCGCCGGCACCGGGCATTATGTCGTGCTTGACCTCGAGGGACTGTCGGATCCCCTTTAGCAGGTTGTACTCGTCCTGCGCGTCCTCGACTTGGCGGAGCCAAGCGATGTCGCCAAGGTTCCGAGCCGCAATATCCCTAAGCTCCAGGACATGCTCCATTGTCTCGCGCTCCTGGAGGAACGCCGGGAGCATATGACGTTTTTTAGGAAATCCCATTAGCGCCCCCCATGCCGCATGTCTGCCACTTCGGGAGAGCGTGCCGTGGCATCTTGCCTGCTGCGAGCGCAGGGCGGCCAAGGAGCTCCCCGCCTCCACGTCGCAGTAGCAGGAAAGAGGCGGGAGGCGAGAGCTCTCTACCTCCGCGGCGGCGACACAATCCTCCTCGATTAACGATGTGTTCGTCTTGCGTTTTCGAGCGCCCTCCGAGCGCACGAGACGACACAGTTCCTCTTCCTCGTCGGTGGGAGGGCCTCGCCCGCCATGCGCGTTGGAACCCTCACGGTGCGGAGGCGGGGAAGGGCCACGGGCAGAGCCTTGTGCAATTGAAATCGACGGCGGTTTTATGCCGAAGGAGGAGGTGATTGCGGCGGAGGAGGAGGAGGATAAGATTGCGGCAAAGAGGCGATGGGCGAATGGAGATTTCTCCCCCGATAATGCGCTCCCACCCGAGTATATATAGTGCCCGCCTGGGCCGATATCAGGCCCACTAGATAATTTTTTCTGGAACAGGCCGATACGCGGTTTCGGTTCTAGTCACGAGAACAACCCAAGATGGCATATCGTCCTAAATTTCCCGGGGCCGGGGTTTCCGGGATCTGCTAGAGATGCTTGGTATGACTACTCTTAGGTTTACAGTTGCAGAAAAACAAAAGATACAGATACACAGAAGAGACCCAGTGCAGATAGGACCCACGGTGCTGGTAGGTACCTCAAGGAAATGTCCAGAAATTTTACTACAGTAGTAGCAAAACTAAACAATAATGCACAGTAGTAAGAAGTCTGCTCACCGGATGGGAAGCGCCTCCTCCAATGCGCCGAGCCCCGCGAGCCCCGCCCCGCTGTACGCGCTCTGCACCTCCCCCTCGCCGTCCTCCTTCCCCGAAGGCGACGACCCCTCGTCGCTGTCGTTCCCTAGCGACGACGAGCTGCACGCCGCCGCTTCCGCCGACATCCCCGTCCTCCCCGAGACGGCGTCACGGCCGAAGGCCACCGGCATCCGTCCGATCTGGGACCGGCCTCGCTGATCCGCCGACCGCCGATAGGATCACACCACGCCGCGGACAAGGAATAGAGCGGTACCAACGAAAGAAAACGAAGCGCCC
Organism: Avena sativa; assembly: GCA_916181665.1. Lineage (NCBI taxonomy): Eukaryota > Viridiplantae > Streptophyta > Magnoliopsida > Poales > Poaceae > Avena > Avena sativa. The sequence goes on along the minus strand of OV702297.1, from coordinate 382,938,664 downwards.
AAGGTCGTGGTCGGGTAAAGAGTCGGGGTTTAAATACGCACGATCGCCGGGTTATTAAAATTAAAATTTCCTTTGAGAGGCTTGACCTTTCTGATGAACGATTACGGTGCCACGTCACATGCGGATCAGCTCGTAATCAATTGGATTGATCGGCGATTGATGCAGGAGAGACGACGGGGTTTTGCGTTACCAGCAGAGCATGAGCTGGAGGAAACCCTGTGTTGTCGTCTTATCCACATTTCCGCGCTCAATTTTTATTATTATTCCATTATATCTTTCCAATACCCAACTACAACTTTAGATGCACATCATTGAAAAAAAACTATTGATAGTACAAAGAGTTATAAAAGTAATAAATTATAAATATTTCACTAGACATATCACTAGAACTAGACAAATCTTGTCCTACTAGAGCTTGTTCTAGTAGATTGACAAAAAAAAAATGCATCATTGAATCAACTTACCATAGCAGCCCAGGCGGGAGGGAATGGCCGGCTCGGACACGGCCTCGATGGTGCATTCTCCGGCTCGGCCTGCTGGGCATGTGGACGCGGGAGCGGCTGGCCAACCAAGCCTGGCGTTGGCCTAGGACGGGGGGCGGATCACCTACGGCTGGACGGGTCTCGGCAAAGCCCATGTGGCTTACTCGGTGTCCCAGGCGAGGCACCCGGGTGCTGGCTTCTTGGAGGCCCTGGCGGGGCTGCACGCCAGGGATGACATCGCCCAGGCGGGCCTGCACTCTGGGGGGACCTGGCCCACGAGGGGTCGGGTTACTCCCCTACTTCGGCATCAGGCGGCATAGGAGGGGGCGCAGGGGCCTTGCGAGCAAGCTTCCGATGGAGGGACCCCTTCGCGTAGGAGCTCTCTACATGGAACTGATGCCCTCGAGGCGTCACTTACTGACGAGGACTCGATGCTTAAGGTCATGCGAAGAAAGGCAGAGAAGAATCTTGACTCACATGGTATAAGCAATTCGTCTAAATCTTTCCTTTCGTTTTCCACCCCAATTATTGTTGATAAGCTAGCCAGTGTTGGCGTTAGCATGGGTAGATCTGTAAAGGAAGTTAAGTTTTCTAGTTCTGTGTTGAGACATATGGAGGTTGACCATTTAACGGTTACTCCTAAGATTTCGACTGTTCCTGACACATTACCGACACAGAAGAAGGAGTTGCATGCCACAGTAGATGGTCAAATACTCTCTCACTTAGTTGGTGAAGTGTTAGAGGTGGACTTTGATGATACTGGGTTGTGTTTATTATATGAGCTTAAAGCCTTTGGTCACGAATCAAAGAGCCAAAAGTCAAGTAAGAGATCCTGTATATCCAAACAACCTATTATTTCTCAATGAATGACATGTTCTCAAATAGCAGAGGTCTTCGAGACTTGGCTAAACGGTTATTCTTTGCCGACTGTGTGAGTGATTATAAGCTGGATTTTTTGAGTATTTCTAAAACTGGTAGATGTGATTTTTCACAAGCTTTAATCAATCGTCTTTCCGGTGGAGTGGACTTTACATGGATATCACGTCTGCCGTGCGGTAGGTCCGGGGGATCCTGTTAGGCGTCAGAGATGAGATTATAAAAGTTTTGACTAGTTTGGCTCGACAGTGTAGGGTTCATAGCATGGAAAACAAAAAAAATTCTACCGCATGCACACAAACAAGCCAAGATCTATCTACTAGATTGTAGCAACAAGTCGATAGAGGAACTCACCCTCGAAGATTCCAAAGTGGTTAACGAGAGCAGATTCTCGTGGGTGATGTAGTCGTACCCTTGCCGATCTCAAGATCGTATAGACGATCCTTCTGGCGCTGCGTTCCGGCAGCGCTTCCGCTGTCGGTCACACGTTCGGTACTCGATGAAGACCTTCCTCTCCCTTGTTCCAGCAGGCAGCGGAGGTTGTAGCACTCTCCTCGCGATTCCGGCAGCACGACGGCATGGTACCGGAATTAGAGGGGAGATATCGCAGGGCTTCGCCTTAAGCCGGAGCGAGTATGGTGGACTATGAGAGAGGCCATGGAGATCTAGGGTTTAGAAGGCACCAAGGGGAGAGGCTAGCCGGCGGCTAGGGTTTTGGATCACCCCAACTCGGCGAGTTGGTGGTGCCCTAGGCGGTGGCGGTAGGGGGTGGTGGCACCGGCGGCTTAGGGCTAGGGTTTTGGTGGTGTTGGGTGTAGGGAAGAGGGGCAGCCCCTGCCCCTTCTTTTATAGGTGGGAGGGCGCCGGTTGGTAGGAGGGATTCCTCCCCCAACTCGGCCTCCTTGGCCGGCGGGTGGAGGGAGGAGGACTTCCTCCCCAAGTAGGTTTCCTACTCTCCCTCCACCAAGCAAAACTGTCGTTTAACTTTTCAAATTGGCGTTTGACTTTTCAAACTAGGATTTGATTTCTCCCTTTATTTTGCTCAGCCATGATACCTAGTACATGATGCAACCATTCCATATTGTTATGACACATTCATGTACCCTTCCTCTCCAGAGTGCCGGACCTTCCGGACCCTTCTAGAACATTCCCGGTGAAAACACCGGAATCATTCCCCAACTCCGAAACAGGACTTCCTTATATGAATCTTATTCTTTGGACCATTCCGGATATCCTCGTGATATCCCGGATCCCATCCGAGACTCTGAACAACATTCGGTCTCTTACTCATCATTCTATAACTACTCAACAACATCGAATCCTTAAGTGTGTCTCCCTACGGTTCGTGAATTATGCGGATATGATCGAGACACCTCTCCGATCAATAACCAATAGAGGAATCTGGAAATTCATATGGCTCCCACATATTTCTACGATTACTTTGCGATCGAATGAACCACTTACATACGATACCAATTTCCCTTTGTCTCACGATAGTTTACTTATCCGAGGTTTTGATCGTCGGTATCTCTGCATACCTAGTTCAACCTCGTTACCGATAAGTACTCTTTTCTCGTTCCCGTGGTATGTGATCCCTTGTGAGCCAGTCACATGCTTGCAAGCTAATTGGATGAAATTCCACCGAGAGGGCCCAGTATATCTATCCGTCATATGGATGGACAAATCCCACTCTTGATTCATGTGTCTCAACCCATACTTTCTGAACACTCAATGCCACCTTTATAACCACCCAGTTACGGTGTGGTGTTTGATGTCATCAAAGAATCCTTCCGGTGATGGTGATAAGCATGATCTCATGGTCGAAGGAATTAGGTTACTATGTATCAGAAAGCTTATAGCAATTGAACTATTAAAATGACTTGATCTTTATGCTACGCTTATCTATAGGAGTATGTCCATCATACCATTCTCCTAATAATATGATCTTGTTGTTAATAACATCTCAATGCTCATGATAGGGAAACCACAATCATCTATTAACCAACAAGCTAGTATTATGAAGAGGCTTTACTAGGGACTCTAATTTAGTTTACAAATTACACAAGTATTAATGTTTCCTGGTTAATATTGTTATAGCATGAATGTAAACATTTATCATAAACACAAAGATATAATAATAACTACATTTATTATTGCCTCTAGGGCATATCTTCAACAGTCTCCTACTTGCACTAGAGTCAACTAATCTAGATTACATGGTAATATACCGAACACCCAAGGCAGTTTGGTGTTTGTCATGTTTTGCCCTCGGGAGAGGTTTAGTCAACGGATCCGCCACATTCAGATCTGTGTGTACTTTGCAAATCTTTATGTCACCATCTTGGACATGTTCTCGAATAGCGTGAAAACGTAGCTTGATGTGCTTCAGCTTCTTGTGTGACCTTGGTTCTTGCGCATTGGCTATGGCGCCCATGTTATCACAGTAGATAGACATTGGGTCCAGCGCACTTGGAACCACACCGAGCTCTGTAATGAACTCCTTCATCCATATCGCTTCTTGTGAAGCCTCCGAAGCAGCTATGTATTCCGATTCAGTTGAAGATCTCGCCACAATGCTTTGCTTTGCACTCCTCCAGCTAACTGCTGCACCATTCAAAGTAAATACGTATCCATATTGAGATTTAGAATCGTCTGGATCGGTGTTCCAACTAGCATCGGTGTAACCATTAACAACGAGCTGTTCATCACCTCCATAAGAAAGAACCATATCCTTAGTTCTTCTCAAGTACTTAAGGATGTTTTTGACCGCTGTCCAATGATCCACTCCTGGATCACTTTGATATTTGCTAGTCAAACTAACAACATATGCAATGTCGGGTCTAGTACATAGCATGGCATACATTAGAGATCCTATGGCTGAGGCATAGGGAGTCTTACTCATCCTTTCTCTATCTTCTGCCGTTGCTGGACTTTGAGTTTTACTCAAGGTCGTATTGGGCAACATGGGCAAGAACCCTTTCTTGCTATCTTACATTCCAAACCTCTTTAGAACTTTGTCCAAATATGTACTTTGTGACAATGATATTAGGAGTCTCGATCTATCTCTATAAATCTTTATGCCTAATATGTAAGCTGCTTCGCCAAGATCTTTCATTGAAAAACTATTATTCAAATATTCCTTGACACTATTAAGAAGGTCTACATCATTCCCAATCAACAATATGTCATCTACATATAGTATTAAGAATGCTACACAGCTCCCACTCACTTTCTTGTAAATACAAGCTTCTCCATAAGTTTGTATAAAACCAAAGTTTTTGATTACCTTATCAAAATGTTGATTCCAACTTCGGGATGCTTGCTTCAATCCATATATGGACCGTTGAAGTTTGCATATCTTGTTAGCATCTTTAGGATCGACAAAACCTTTGGGTTGCATCATATACAACTCTTCATCAATGTCTCCATTGAGGAACGCTGTTTTGACATCCATCTGCCATATTTCATAATCGTAATATGTAGCGATTGCTAACATAATCCTCACAGACTTTAGCTTTGCTACTGGTGAGAAAGTCTCATTGTAGTTAACTCCTTGAATTTGTCGAAACCCTTTTGCGACAAGTCGAGCTTTATAGACAGTAACATTACCATCAGAATTTGTTTTCTTCTTGAAAATCCATTTGTTCTCGACAGCCTTTCGACCATCCGTTAAGTCCACCAAAGTCCATACTTGGTTTTCGTACATGGATCCAATCTCGGATTTCATGGCTTCTTGCCATTTATTGGAATCTGGACTCATCATCGCTTCCTCATATGTCGCAGGGTCATCGGTGTTGTCCACCAACATGACACTCATAACGGGATCATACCAGTCAGGAGTGGTACGAGTTCTCGTTGACCTGCGAGGCTCTATGGCAACTTCAACCGAAGTTTCATGATCATCATCATTAGCTTCCTCTCTTATTGGTGTAGGCGCCACAGGAACTACTTCCGGTGTTGCGCTACTCGCAAATTCGAGAGAAGGTTCAACAACCTCGTCGAGTTCTACTTTCCTTCCAGTCACTTCTTTCGAGAGAAATTCTTTCTCTAGAAAGGATCCATTCTTGGCAACGGAGATTTTGCCCTCGGATCTATGATAGAAGGTATACCCAATAGTTCCATTCGGGTATCCTATGAAGATGCATTTTTCCGCTTTGGGTTCAAGCTTGTCCAGCTGTAACTTCTTTACATAGGCTTCGCAACCCCAAACTTTAAGGAACGACAATTTAGGTTTCTTCCCAAACCATAATTCATACGGTGTCGTTTCAACGGATTTAGATGGTGCCCTATTTAAAGTGAATGCGGCTGTTTCTAATGCATAACCCCAAAACGATAGCGGTAAATCTATAAGTGACATCATAGAACGAACCATATCTAAGAGAGTTCGATTACGATGTTCAGACACACCATTACGATGTGGTGTTCCCGACGGTGTCAATTGTGAAAGTATTCCGCATTTCTTCAAATGCTCGCCAAACTCGTAACTTAGATATTCACCTCCACGATCAGAACGTAGAAATTTAATCTTCTTGTTACGTTGATTCTCTACCTCACTTTGAAATTCCTTAAAATTGTCAAAAGTTTCGGACTTATGTTTCATGAAATAGATATACCCATATCTACTCAAGTCATCCGTGAAGGTAAGAACATAACGATAACCACCGCGCGATGCTACACTCATTGGACCACACACATCGGTATGTATGATTTCTAACAAGTCCGTAGCTCGTTCCATCATAACAGAAAATGGAGTTTTAGTCATTTTACCGATCAGACATGCTTCGCATCTTTCAAGTGATTCAAAATCAAGTGTGTCACATCGCAAGATTTTCCAAATCTTGTAATGTGAAAAATAAATAAACAAAATAAAATTTTGTTGAAATTTAGGGTGAGAAGAAACTTTTGATTCCAATTGAAAACATCAAAACCTATTTTGATCCAATAAAATCCTAAAGGGATTTAAAAAGATAAATAATCAGTAAAGTTAAAATAGTTGGAATCACTATTTTTAGATCTTTTAATAAAAAGATTTGATGTTCAAAAGCAAAGGTAGAAAAATAAATGAGTATTATTTTAAAGAGCCAAATTAAATCTTGGCCAAGCAAATGAAATAAAATAATTCTATTTGTTAAAAGAATAAAGGTTTATTTAAATAAAATAATAAGGATTTATTAATATCCAATTTTATTTAAGTAAAAGCTTTTCCCTTTCAAATAAACATTAAAATTTATTAAAGTTTTAAAAATAAGAATTCCAAGTGTTTTGGTTTTTCAAATGAAACCTACTGAAAATATTTTGATATTATTTAGATTTCAAAAAGAGTTTTAAAATAAATTAAAACCTATTTGAATTAAAAACTAAAGTCTATTTGATTATTCTTTTTAAATAAATAATAAACCCTAAAAATAATTGTTCTATTTTGGACTTTGAAATATGTTGATAAACAAAATTAAAATTCACCCAAAGTTTGGTGGAGATTTGAATTCAAATGGAGATTGAAAAATATTATTAAATCATATTTCATTAATACTAGAGCCTATTTTAAATAATTAAAAGACACTAAAAAGGATAAATATATTATTCTAAATTTGACTTTGGAATGTGCTATTAATCAGTATATGAATCTACACAAATTTTGGTTGAGGTTTGAAATCAAATTGATATTTGAATTAATTAAACAAAAATCAAAACAGATTAATAGAAATGGAAAAAGGAAAAACAATCAGATCAAAAAAATGGAATAGGACTCAGCCCTGCCAGCAGGCCCAACTGGCCCAGCATCAGCCCACCCCCTTCTTCCCCGCGGAAAACGTTTCACACCAGAAAACTTAACCTCGCAGTCGCTGACTAACTGGACCCACCTTCCCTCTCTCTCTTTAGCCGACAAGCGGACCCCAACGCCACCTCAGCATCTTCCCCGCCGCGACTTCTTCTCCCCCTCACCTCGTCGGCTGTTTGCGCCGTTGAATGCTCGATTTAATTCGTGGCATTGACGCAGCCTTTACTCCCTGTGACCACGCTCGTTAAAGCACCTCGACGTCCTCTCTCTTTCCCCTCACTTGCCAGCTCCTCTCTGCCCCAGGGCTGTTTCAATTTGGAACCACACCGCCACTGTCTCCGGCGAGCTCACCGAGCAATTCCGGCCAGTCCCCATCGCCCCTCGCCCCCTCGACCACACGAGCTTGACCCGCAGACTCTGGCGCATCTCCCGGTACTCCTAGCTCAACCGCGCTCGGTCTAGAACGTCGGCAGCATCTTCACCGGTGCGCCACCGACGACCCCCGCAACTCCGGTGAGCCCTAGAACTCGACTCCGTGCGCGCCTCGACCAGTGGATCATGCAGTTTTGTTCGCATGTGTCTTATGCATCTCCAGGTGCTCGCCAATCAACCGCGCGCGATCTACAACCTCGTCTCCGACCGCGACAGCACGAGCCCGTCGCCAGGCTTCTCTCCGGCGAGCAATCACCGTCACCCTCGTGCGCCCCTGACCCTGTGGCGACCACGTCGAGAATCAGCGCAACCCTGCGAACCTGGTGAGCTTCTCCCCACCCTCTCTCGCTTCCTGCATCGCCAGCAACGCCACCGCCAGGCCGCTCCACCGCCAGTCGGATTTGATCTATTTGATGTTCCAATTTGAAAAATTTATAACTTACAAACCACACATCCAAATTTTGCAAATTTTATATCAATGGATTCAGAAAAATAAGTACTTTCTGACCACGCACTTTGTTTAGTAAAATGCTTCTGTTAAATTGATTGTTTTTGTAGAAACTTATGTAGGCATATTTGGAATATAAAATTTGTTCTAAAATGATTTTTGAGATAAAACCTTTGGCAAATGGTTTGTTTGAACCTACTGATCATAGAAATCAATTGGTGGTTTCAAAAATATATTTGGTGAAGCAAAAGAATAAATCTTTGATTTAAACCATTTCTAGTCAAATAAAATATTGTTTATTTGTTAAAAATGCTTTTTGGAGAAAACCTTTGGGAAATGTTTTGATTTAAACTCTCTGACCCTAAACACAAGGTTTTATGATTTGAAAACATATTTTGTGAACCCTATAGATTGTTGCCTTATTAAAAGCATTTCTCCACCACATAAAATAATGATTTGGTTTAAAAATGGTTTATAGGTAAAATCTTTTGCAAATAGTTTTGCCACTTTATAAAATGACCAATAAGTGTTTTAGAATGTTTATAACCTATTAGAAACCACTTTTGTAAATAAAACAATCTTTGGCATGCTTGCATGCATTGTTTTGTTTCTATTTTTTTATGTGATGTGATGTTTGCTTGAATGGTAGATTGAAATATTGCTTGCTTGATTGAATTGTAGTGATTTGAAGAGTGTGAATATTGCAAAGATCAAGGAGTGAATTTATATTCTCTACCAAAAAGGCAAGTGATGCTTCATACTTTTTTCCCATTATTTTCACTATGCATTAGTGATATTTCTAAGTAGGACTTGCATGGAATTTTGCTAAGTGTAAACTATGCCATGGGAAATCCTAGTAGATGAAACATTAGTAGAATTCTCCTAAGTTAAGATTCCTACTACTATCATGCTTAGCTTAGCTAGTAGAAAACAAGGGTGGATTACATTCATACTATGGGATATCTCTAAGTCAAGGACTTGTGCTTTGTTTAATAAAACAACTAAGTGAATGAATCACCTGGGTGGAATGGAAGGAATGGTTTGTGTTGAGTGGTTCACAAGGCCCATTTATATGGTTTACCTTGTGTATCTCACTTGTGGATGGCCACCCAGGAACAAAGAGATTTGAGATGTCAAATGTTGAGAAGCTTCAAGTGCAGCCACTTGGCATTATGGGCTCTGCCTGGATCATATAGGTTGCAATAATTTAGCCAAATGGACAGTTGGTGGTAGGGGAATGATAGGTTGGAACGCGTCCAGGTCTAAGTCAAGGCTTCTGAAAGATCTCGTCTTGGTGAAACCAAGTCTTGTGGGGAAAGTGCACCACCTCTGCAGAGTGAAAAATCTAAGTACTTAGCCATGTCCCTGGCAAAGGACAATTTGAGCATCAAGACATGGAAGCTATCAAGAATCTCCTCATCCCAATTTATAAGTAAAATCTTGTGGTTGCAAGGGTTGAAGGATCACCAATTTCTATTGCGAGATGCCTTGGGTGTTTTTGTCAAGAAAAACTTAGTGTTTTCAAATGATAAGGAAAAACTATTTTGAGCAAAGCAAGCCTAAGCTCCACTTAGCCAAATGTATATAGATGATAGACTCCACTATACTACCATAGTATCACTTGCCAATACAATTACAATGTATTGACCCTTGTGGCTGTAACTTATTATGTTGCAGGTTTGTTTGATGTTAGTGAAGTTTATTGATTAGGATTACAAGTCTACAACCAACATGACTGCCTGTGGCACTTTGAAGATGAAGGACCCCATGCTATTGTTAAATTCTGCTGCATTGTAATGAGATAGCCAAATGAGCTATGTAAGATGTAATACATTATTTTAGTCCTGGTTATAAAGTTGTATTATGACCTTTGTTTCTTTATATTACATCTTAACTGTGGATGCTAGCTATTGATCCAGAGACTAGCATTGTAAACACAGGGATCTCTACCATATTAAAGGTTGAGAACCTTACAGATGGTATCAGAGCATTGTGTTGCCTGTAGGATTGTAACCCTAGGATTGGACAAAACCCCTTAGAAAAAATAGGAGTTGAATTTGTTCCAAAAACTTATTTGCAAACAAATCTTGTAAACTCTTTCCTCAACCATTTTTGGTTTTGATTCTACATCTCTTCTATTTCAAACTTGATGGACAAAGCCTACCCCATGGCCAAAGACTTCACCATGTGCAAAGGACTTCATCAACTCAAATGACTTCAACATCTTCAAGTAAATTTCAACCTTAGACTCAACAAGGACTTCAACCTTGGATATCACTAAGGACTACAAGTGAGATAAGAAATGTTGCTCAAGACTTGAAGACTAAGGAAACACAACTTGGGAATCATCATCACCTTTGATGTTTTTGTGACCAAGAATTTTCCCAAGGAAACCATGATCTCATTCAAGAAGAATCCACCAAGAAGGATAGAATGATCTCAAGTGAACCATATAGATGGACCACCATATTAAGTATAGATCAAACACACCAACTTAATGTGGTGTAGCAAAAATATTTTTTTGCCTAAAAATATGCTTCAGACTTGTTGTTTGAGTGGAATGTTTGTTTGTGATTGCTTGCACTTTGCTTGTGTGAATTGTGATGTGTGTGATTAGAATTATTCCCTTAGAAATATTTTGCCTATTCTAATCCCAATCCAACCCAAACAGATGACTACTCCAGGAAATTCCAACATCAAGGATGGTGACAACAACAACCAAGAGGACAACATGAGGGAACTCATAGAAACCCAAACCCGGTTGAACCAAGTGACAGCTCAATTTTTAGCCAACACCAGTGAGTTAGATCCAACCATGCAAAGGTTTTTGGAAACCCAAACCAAATTGCTGCATAAGGTAGATCAAATGATCAACATGGGAGACAACTCTTCTCAAGGAGTTTGTGACAACAAGGATGTCAAGGATGATATTCTAGAAGGAACCCAAGCTTGCAATATTTGTGGAGACAAGGATCACACTTCCAAAGAGCATGAGGATCAATGCCCCAATTGTGAAGAGAAACATCCAACTAATCAATGCCTCACATCTCAAGCTACTTGTTTCCTATGTGTAGGAAATAATCATGTCCATGTCCAATGCCCCATCTATTCCATATTTCAACAAAGGAAACAAGGTGGAGTGCAATAACTGATTGCAGACTACCATAAGGGAACAACTTCTACCAAGATGGATGAAAACAAAGGAAAATCTCAGCTTGCACCTCCATGCAATATGACTCAATTTAAAGGACCAAAGAGGAGACATATGTATTATCCAAGGAAAAGGTCAAGGAGACCAGGAAACTTTCCCACCTTTGAGATAAGATATGAAGAGCATGAACTAGAAGCACTCCTAGCTTTGGAGAAACCCAAGAAGAAGAAGGACAAAAGCCAAGTGCAATGTTGCCATTGCAAAGAGATGGGACACTATGCCAATGAATGTCCAGAGAAGAAGAAAAAGTATAAGGAGATTAGCCAAGTATGGTGCAACAACTGCAAAGAGTTAGGACATTATGTGTCAACTTGTCCACAGAAGATACGTGAAGAACTCAATCTTATCACATGTTACAACTGTGGTAACCAAGGACATTATGCAAGCAATTGTCCAGAAAAGATGAAGCACAAGATAAAGCCTATGAAGGATCTCAGCCTAGTCACATGTTTCAAGTGTGGAAACAAAGGACACTATGCAGATGTTTGCCGAGAGAGGTTTCAACAAGATCCCAAACAAGCGAAGAAGTAATCTAGTTGGAAACTTTTTAAGGGTGGTAGTACCCTAGTTGCTTTGAGCCAACTTGTAACCCTAGCCTTCCCAAATCTCGGGACGAGATTTATTTTAAGGGTGGTAGCCTGTCACATCCCAAGATTTTCCAAATCTTGTAATGTGAAAAATAAATAAACAAAATAAAATTTTGTTTAAATTTTGGGTGAGAAGAAACTTTTGATTCCAATTGGAAACATCAAAACCTATTTTGATCCAATAAAATCCTAAAGGGATTTAAAAAGATAAATAATCAATAAAGTTAAAATAGTTGGAATCACTATTTTTAGATCTTTTAATAAAAAGATTTGATGTTCAAAAGCAAAGGTAGAAAAATAAATGAGTATTATTTTAAAGAGCCAAATTAAATCTTGGCCAAGCAAATGAAATAAAATAATTCTATTTGTTAAAAAGAATAAAGGTTTATTTAAATAAAATAATAAGGATTTATTAATATCCAATTTTATTTAAGTAAAAGCTTTTCCCTTTCAAATAAACATTAAAATTTATTAAAGTTTTTAAAAATAAGAATTCCAAGTGTTTTGGTTTTTCAAATGAAACCTACTAAAAAGATTTTGATATTATTTAGATTTCAAAAAGAGTTTTAAAATAAATTAAAACCTATTTGAATTAAAAACTAAAGTCTATTTGATTATTCTTTTTAAATAAATAATAAACCCTAAAAATAATTGTTCTATTTTGGACTTTGAAATATGTTGATAAACAGAATTAAAATTCACCCAAAGTTTGGTGGAGATTTGAATTCAAATGGAGATTGAAAAATATTATTAAATCCTATTTAATTAATACTAGAGCCTATTTTAAATAATTAAAAGAAACTAAAAAGGATAAATATATTATTCTAAATTTGAGTTTGGAATGTGCTATTAATCAGTATATGAATCTACACAAATTTTGGTTGAGGTTTGGAATCAAATTGATGTTTGAATTAATTAAACAAAAATGAAAACAGATTAATAGAAATGGAAAAAGGAAAACAATCAGATCAAAAAAATGGAATAGGACTCAGCCCAGCCAGCAGGCCCAACTGGCCCAGCATCAGCCCACCCCCTTCTTCCCCGCGGAAAACGTTTCACACCAGAAAACTTAACCGCGTAGTCGCTGACTAACTGGACCCACCTTCCCTCTCTCTCTTTAGCCGACAAGCGGACCCCAACGCCACCTCAGCATCTTCCTCGCCGCGACTTCTTCTCCCCCTCATCTCGCCGGCTGTTTCCGCCGTTGAATGCTCGATTTAATTTGCGGCATTGACGCAGCCTTTACTCCCAGCGACCACGCTCGTTAAAGCACCTCGATGCCCTCTCTCTTTCCCCTCACTTGCCAGCTCCTCTCTGTCCCAGGGCTGTTTCAATTTGGAACCACACCGCCACTGTCTCCGGCGAGCTCGCCGAGCAATTCCGGCCAGTCCCCATCGCCCCTCGCCCCCTCGACCACACGAGCTTGACCCACAGACTCTGGCGCATCTCCTAGTACTCCTAGCTCAACTGCGCTCGGTCCAGAACGTCGGCAGCATCTTCACTGGTGTGCCACCGATGACCCCCGCAACTCCGGTGAGCCCTAGAACTCGACTCTGTGCGCGCCTCGACCAGTGGATCATGCAGTTTTGTTCGCCTGTGTCTTATGCATCTCCAGGTGCTCGCCAATCAACCGCGCTCGAGATTCAATAAGAATAGACCATCTATCAAAGGTGCATGTGCATAAAACATATTACTCATATAAATCGAACAACCATTATTCTCGGACTTAAACAAGTAACCGTCTCGCAATAAACAAGATCCCGATATAATGTTCATGCTCAACGCAGACACCAAATAACAATTATTTAAGTATAAAACTAATCCTGACGGTAGATGAAGAGGTAGTGTGCCGACCGCGATCACATCAACCTTTGATCCATTTCCAACGCGCATTGTCACCTCGTTCTTCGCTAGCTTCCGTTTATTCTGCAGCACCTATTTCGAGTTACAAATATGAGCAACCGAACCAGTATCAAATACCCAAGCACGACTACGAGTACTAGTGAGATACACATCAATAACATGTATATTGGATATAACTTTCTTCTTGATGTTGTCGTTCTTCAAATCCGCCAAGTACTTTGGGCAATTCCGCTTCCAGTGACCTTATCCCTTGCAGTAAAATCACTCAGTATCAGGCTTAGGCCCATCCTTGGTCTTCTTTGCTGGTGCGGCAACTTTCTTACCGACCTTCTTGAAGTTTCCCTTTTGCTTAGACTTGCATTTCTTGAATTTGGTGGTCTTATTGACCAACAACACTTGGTGCTCTTTCTTGATCTCCACTTCTGCAGATTTCAACATGGAGAAGAGTTCTGGCAACGTCTTGTCCATGTTGTGCATATTGTAGTTCAACACAAAGTTCTTGTAACTTGGTGGTAGTGATTGGAGGACACGGTGAATCCCCAAAGAATTAGGAATCACTATACCCAAACTTTGGAGTTTGTTTGCGTGCCTAGACATCTTAAGCACATGCTCACTGACGGAGCTGCCCTCTTCCATCTTGCAGTTAAAGAACTTTTCAGAAGCCTCATAACTCTCAACTGCCATGTGAGGCTCAAATATCATTTTGAGTTCACGGACAATATCATGTGGGTCATGGTTCTCAAACCTTTTCTGAAGCTCCGATTCCAAACCATACAAGATAGCACACGGAAATGTGGAGTACTGATTCTTCCGAGTGAGGTAAACATTCTTTACTTCATCGGTAGCAGTAGCTGCAGGCGGGTCACCCAGCGGTGCATCCAACACATAGGTCAAATTACCATCATTGAGGACAATTCTCAAATTGCGGAACCAATCCACGAAGTTGCTTCCATTGTTTTTCAACTTTTCTTTCTCTAGGAAAGCATTAAAATTGATGGTAGGGGCCGCCATTGATCTACAACATATTTGCAATAGTTTAGACTAAGTTTATGACAAATTGAGTTCTAATTAATAGTTAAATTAATCTAGGTGAACTCCCACTCAAAACAATATCCCTCATATTTTTTTTAGTGATCACACGAACAAAATCCACCGCATCAAAACCGATCATCACGAGAGTTGATGTAGCTTCAATGGCGAACAATCAACATGTTCATCATATCTACTATATGACTCATGCTTTACCTTTCGGTGATCCGTGTTCTGAGACCATGTATGTACATGCTAGGCTGGTCAAGATCAAACCTTTGCTTCCGCATGAGCAAATCTAGCTTGCTCACGTTGTATACACTTGCAGAATCTAACACACCCGATCATCACGTGGTGCTTTGAAACAACAAGCTTTAGCAACGGTGCTTACTAAGGATGAACACTTTAAAACTTGAAATTTGTGTGCTTGAGGGATCGTTTTATAATGCTACCGTCGTTAACTAAGCAATACAAGATGCATAAGGATTAACATCACATGCAATTCATAATATGTGATATGATATGGCCTTTCTTCTTGTGCTTCCGATCTCCATCTTCAAGCACGAACATGATCTCCATCATCACCGGCATTGCATCAAGGTCAATGACGCTGTTCCATGGTTGTCGTCCACCAGCTTCAACTATTACAACTACTTTGAATAGACACGCGGGTCTTAACATAATTTAAAGACAACCATATGGCTCCTGCCGGTTGCCAACTTACAATAAGGAACATTGCATACATCAAATATAATCACAATCATGGCCATATCTCATCACAGCACACCCATGCAAAACAAAGTTAGACGCCTCTAATTTTCTTTGCATATTTTACGTGGTTTGGGGCTTTCAATAAGTGTCGCTCTAACTTACGAACAAGAACCACAACGTTGATGCTTGAACTATCAAGTGCCTGTTGTAAATTGGATCTATACTATGATGGGAGAGGCAGACACACCCGCAAATCCACTTATGCAATACAAGTTGCATGTTGAGCGTGGAGCAAGTCTCATGAACGATGTCATGTAAGGTTAGCCCGGGCCGCTTCATCCCATCATACTGCAAGATGCAAAGTACACAAGAAGCAATTGATAATAAAAGCACCACCGCCCATAATGACCATTGTGTTCTACTCGTGCAACAGATCTACATATAGACACGGCTCTGATACCACTGTAGGGGTTCGTAGCATGGAAAACAAAAAAATTCTACCGCATGCAAACAAACAAGCCAAGATCTATCTACTAGATTGTAGCAATGAGTCGATAGAGGAACTCACCCTTGAAGATTCCAAAGCGGTTAACGAGAGCATATTCTCGTGGGTGATGTAGTCGTACTCTTGCCGATCTCAAGATCGTGTAGACGATCCTTCCGGCGCTGCGTTCCGGCAGCGCTTCCACAGTCGGTCACACGTTCGGTACTCGATGAAGACCTTCCTCTCCCTTGTTCCAGCAGGCAGCAGAGGTTGTAGCACTCTCCTCGCGATTCCGGCAGCACGACGGCATGGTACCGGAAGTAGAGGGGAGATCTCGCAGGGCTTCGCCTTAAGCCGGAGCGAGTATGGTGGACTATGAGAGAGGCCTTGGCGATCTAGAGTTTAGAAGGCACCAAGGGGAGAGGCTAGCCGGCGGCTAGGGTTTGGGATCACCCCAACTCGGCGAGTTGGTGGTGCCCTAGGCGGCGGCAGGGGGTGGTGGCGCCGACGGCTTAGGGCTAGGGTTTTGGTGGTGTTGGGTGTAGGGAAGAGGGGCAGCCCCTGCCCCTTCTTTTATAGGTGGGAGGGCGCCGGTTGGGAGGAGGGAGTCCTCCCCCAACTCGGCCTCCTTGGTCGGCGGGTGGAGGGAGGAGGACTTCCTCCCGAAGTAGGTTTCCTACTCTCCCTCCACCAAGCAAAACTGTCGTTTCACTTTTCAAATTGGCATTTGACTTTTCAAACTAGGATTTGATTTCTCCCTTTATTTTGCTCTGCCATGATACCTAGTACTGAAGGGTTTCGCAGCATAGTAAATCAAAATTTTCTACGGATGCGAACGAGAAAAGCCAAGATCTAATCTAGGAGATGCAAACAACGAGGGGGGGATAGATGAGATTTTCATACCCTTGATGATTCGCACAGCGGAACGTTCAACAGAACGTGGTTGATGTAGTCGTACTAGCTTCTCCTCGCGATCCGATCCGATCCAACACCTCAAGTGGCGATGCCTCCGAGAGATGTACACGTGCGGCACCTCGACGTCTCCTCCTTCCTCGGTCCAGCAAGTGGGGTGGAGAGATATATTGGATCTACAACACGACGGCGTGGTGCAAGTAGTGGAGAGTTTCTGCGGCAGGGCTTCGCCTACGCGCAGTCGAGAGGGAGAGAGAGAGGAGGGCAGCAGTGCGGCTAGGGCTTGAGGAGGTGTGGGGGGAGGGTGCGCCCCCTGCCCTCTTTATATAGAGGGGTGGGCGGCTTCCCCTTGCCCCTCCTCCAAGCCTAGGGCCGGCGGCCAAGGGGGAGGAGTGGGGGGCAAGTTCCCCCCCTTCTAGAAGCTCTCCCTAGGGTTTCCCCTAGGGCTTGGCCGGCTGGGCCTATGGGGCCTTGTGCCCCTGGCCCAATGCGTCCAGGGCACTCCCTCGTAGGCCCACGCCCCCTCCCAACAAGTGGGGCCACGTTGGACCCACTCCGGAAGGTTCTAGAAGCTTCCGGTACAATACCGAACAATCCGAAACAATTCCGAACTCCAAAAACGGCTTTGCCTTATATGAATCTTATTCTCCGGACCATTCCGGAACCTCTCGTGACGTCCTGGATCTCATCCGAGACTCCGAACAAAAACTCATAAACCAATTATCCATTCTATCCTAGCGTCGAGACACGTTAAGTGTGTGACCCTTCGGGTTCGAGAACATGCAGACATGATCTTCTATCAGTAATCAACAGCGGGGTCTGGAAACCCATATTGACTCCCACACATTCATCGATGATCATATCAGATGAACCACGATGCCAGGATTCAATCAATCCCATATATATATTCCCTTCGTCGTGCGATATTTTACTTGCCCGAGATTCGATCGTCGGTACCGGCATACCTAGTTCAATCTCGTTCACAGCAAGTACTTTACTCGTTCCGTCATTCGATATCACTTTGTGATTAACTCCTTAACCACGTGCTTGCAAGCGGTGTTGATATCTATTACCGAGTGGGCCCGAAGTATATCTCTCCGACTTGGGAGGGACAAATCCCATCTCGATACATACAACCCAACATGTACTTTCCGATCACCTGAGAGACACCTTTATGATCACCCTCTCATAGGATGACGTTTGATGACCTCAAAGCTTTCTTCCGATACCAGGGAGTTGCATTATCTAATGGTCTAAGGAATACAATATTTGACATAAGAAAAGCTTCGCAAAGATGAACACGATGACACGATCTAATTGCTCTGCTTAATTTGGGTCTGTCCATCATATCATTCTCCCAATGATATGATCTCATTATTAATCAACAACCCATGTCTATGGTTAGGAAACCTTAACCATCATTAATCAATGAGCTAGTCCATAGAGGCGTACTAGGGACACGGTGTTGTTCACAAACCACACAAGTATTAAAGTTTCCGCTTAATACAATTCTAGCATGGAATATAAACTTTATCATGAACAAGAATTATAATAATAACATCTTTATTATTGCCTCTAGGGCATAATTCCAACAAGTACATGATGCAACCATTCCATATTGTTATGAAACATTCATGTACCCTTCCCCTCCGCAGTGCCGGACCTTCCGGACCCTTCTAGAACATTCCTCGTGAAAACACCGGAATCATTCCCCAACTCCGAAACAGGACTTTCCTTATATGAATCTTATTCTTCGGAACATTCCGGGATCTCCTCGTGATATCCTGAATCCCATCCGAGACTCCGAACAACATTCGGTCTATTACTCATCATTCTATAACTACTCAACAACATCGAATCCTTAAGTGTGTCTCCCTACGGTCCGTGAATTATGCGGACATGATCGAGACACCTCTCCGATCAATAACCAATAGAGGAATCTGGAAATTCATATGGCTCCCACATATTTCTATGATTACTTTGTGATCGAATGAACCACTTACATACGATACCAATTTCCCTTTGTCTCACGATAGTTTACTTATCCGAGGTTTTGATCGTCGGTATCTCTACATACCTAGTTCAACCTCGTAACCGATAAGTACTCTTTTCTCGTTCCCGTGGTATGTGATCCCTTGTGAGCCAGTCGCATGCTTGCAAGCTAATTGGATGACATTCCACCCAGAGGGCCCAGAGTATATCTATCCGTCATATGGATGGACAAATCCCACTCTTGATTCATGTGTTTCAACCCATACTTTCCGAACACTCAATGCCACCTTTATAACCATCCAGTTACGGTGTGG
Organism: Avena sativa; assembly: GCA_916181665.1. Lineage (NCBI taxonomy): Eukaryota > Viridiplantae > Streptophyta > Magnoliopsida > Poales > Poaceae > Avena > Avena sativa. The sequence continues at coordinate 382,919,544 of OV702297.1, read as the reverse complement.
TTTTTGATGTCATCAAAGCATCCTTCCGGTGATGGTGATAAGCATGATCTCATGGTCGAAGGAATTAGGTTACTATGTATCAGAAAGCTTATAGCAATTGAACTATTAAAATGACTTGATCTTTATGCTACGCTTATCTATAGGAGTATGTCCATCATACCATTCTCCTAATGATATGATCTTGTTGTTAATAACATCTCAATGCTCACGATAGGGAAACCACAATCATCTATTAACCAACAAGCTAGTATTATGAAGAGGCTTTACTAGGGACTCTAATTTAGTTTACAAATCACACAAGTATTAATGTTTCCTGGTTAATACTTTTATAGCATGAATGTAAACATTTATCATAAACACAAAGATATAATAATAACTACATTTATTATTGCCTCTAGGGCATATCTCCATCAGTCTCCCACTTGCACTAGAGTCAACTAATCTAGATTACATGGTAATATACCGAACACCCATGGCAGTTTGGTGTTCGTCATGTTTTGTCCTCGGGAGAGGTTTAGTCAACGGATCCGCCACATTCAGATCTTGTGTGTACTTTGCAAATCTTTATGTCACCATCTTGGACATGTTCTCGAATAGCGTGAAAACGTAGCTTGATGTGCTTCAGCTTCTGGTGTGACCTTGGTTCTTGCGCATTGGCTATGGCGCCCATGTTATCACAGTAGATAGACATTGGGTCCAGCGCACTTGGAACCACACCGAGCTCTATAATGAACTCCTTCATCCATATCGCTTCTTGTGAAGCCTCCGAATCAGCTATGTATTCCGATTCAGTTGAAGATCTCGCCACAACGCTTTGCTTTTCACTCCTCCAGCTAACTGCTGCACCATTCAAAGTAAATACGTATCCAGATTGAGATTTAGAATCGTCTGGATCTGTGTTCCAACTAGCGTCGGTGTAACCATTAACAACAAGCTGTTCATCACCTCCATAAGAAAGAACCATATCCTTAGTTATTCTCAAGTACTTAAGGATGTTTTTGACCGCTGTCCAATGATCCACTCCTGTATCACTTTGATATTTGCTAGTCAAACTAATAGCATATGCAATGTTGGGTCTAGTACATAGCATGGCATACATTAGAGATCCTATGGCTGAGGCATAGGAAGTCTTACTCATCCTTTCTCTATCTTTTGTCGTTGTTGGACTTTGAGTTTTACTCAAGGTCGTATTGGGCAACATGGGCAAGGATCCTTTCTTGCTATCTTCCATTCCAAACCTCTTTAGAACTTTGTCCAAATATGTACTTTGTGACAATGATATTAGGCGTCTCGATCTATCTCTATAAATCTTTATGCCTAATATGTAAGCTGCTTCGCCAAGATCTTTCATTGACTTTTCAAACCTCCCGTTTGACTTTCAATTTAGAGCTTTAATTCTCTCTCGCAAATGCCCAAACCAAGTGACCTAGGATATGATCCAATCATTCCACTTACCCATGACACATTCATGGACCATTCCCCTTCCGGTCCGGTGAACCTTCTAGAATCTCCGTGATGAAAACATCGAAATCATTCCCGAACTTTGGAATCGGACTTTCCTTATATGAATCCTATTCTCTATACCATTCCGGATCTCCTCGTGATATCCCGGATCCCATCCGAGACTCTGAACAACATTCGGTCTCCATACTTACATTCCATATCTACTAAACAACATCGAATCCTTAAGTGTGTCTCCCTACGGTTCGTGAATTATGCGGACATGACCGAGACACTTCTCCGATCAATAACACATAGAGGAATCTGGAAATTCATATGGCTCCCACATATTTCTACGATTACTTTGCGATCGAAGAACCACTTACATACGATACCAATTTCCCTTTGTCTCGCGATAGTTTACTTATTCGAGGTTTGATCGTCGGTATCTCTACATACCTAGTTCAACCTCGTTACCGATAAGTACTCTTTTATCGTTCCCGTGATATGTCCATCATACCATTCTCCTAATGATATGACCTTGTTGTTAATAACATCTCAATGTTCATGATCGAGAAACCACGACCATCGATTAGTTTCCCATATGGTTGATGGTGGTCTCTCCATTCTTTAATACGCTAATGTCACGATCTTATTTATGGAATACGATCTGGAGAAAACTAAGAATCTAAAATTAATATTACCAGTATTTGAGCAAATCTCTAGATTGAAAATTAACTTCCATAAGAGTAACCTATATTGTTTTGGAGAGGCTTAAAACGAGGCCCACCTATATGCTGAACTATTCGGCTGTGGTCAGGGACACTTTTCAATCAACTATCTGGAAATGCCGATACACTATCAGCATCTCACGATTGTTGAATGCAAACTCATTGAGAAAATACTCCAAAAACGTCTTAATAGTTGGAAGGTAAATTGCTATCCCTTGGCGGAAGACTTGTACTCATAAATTCAGTACTCACCAACATGGTACTGTATATGATCTCATTTTTCCGGTTACCAAAAGGTGTATTTTGGCAAGGGGATAGTGAAAAAAGAATTATCGACTGGCCAGATGGAATGTGGTTTACCGACCAAAAGAATACGATGGTCTGGGCATACATGATTCGCAAGTAAAAAACACCGCGCGTATGAGTAAATGGTTATTCAATTTACTTACAGAAGACGGTGTCTGGCAAACCATTTTATGGAGGAAATATGTTGACTCTAAAGCTGTGTCTCAAGTGGTTTTGAAACCTGATGATTCACACTTTTGGGCTGGACTAATGTCGTCCAAAAAGGATTCTTTCGTTTTGGTGTTTTCAATATTATGGATGGATCGCATATTAGGTTCTAAGAAGATAAATGGCTTGGCCAAAATTCTCTTCATGAATAATATCCAGCTCTATATCCAATTGTTAGGCACAAAGAGGATACATTTTCCACATTAATGAAATCTAATCCTCCTAATATGTCTTTCAGAAGAAGTCGCATAGGTCCTAAACTGATATCTTGGAACAATCTTTTATTACGATTGTCCACGATACAGCTGTCGGAGGGTGTGGACGAGTTTAAATGGAAATTACTAGAGAGTGGTAAATTTTTTGTTGACTCAATGTATAAAGCTTTGATCCAACCTGATATTCTAGTGGATAATAACAGTAAAATTTGGAAGATAAATATACCCCTTAAAATGAAGATATTCGCTTGGTATCTTCGTAAGAGGATCATTCTTACAAAAGATAATCTTGTTAAGAGGAATTGGCATGGAAGTACTCAGTGCGTTTTTTGTCACCAAAATAAGACAATCCGACATTTATTCTTCTAATATAAATTTGCTCGTGCTATATGGTTAATTATCTAAATAGCCTCTGGTTTATCTCCTCCATGATCGATGGTCAATGTATTTGGTAACTGGTTGCATGGGATTGAAGATAAATACATGACTTCGTTTAAGGTGAAAGCGCTTGCCATTATTTGGTCGCTTTGGCTATATAGAAATGAAAATATTTTTAATAACATTGTGTATTCTTTCCTGCATTTATCTATCGAGCCACGGCTATCCTCCGATCATGGACTACTTTCTAACGTATGGAGTTTCGCGACTTGTTTGTGAAGGGGTGTACGCGATTGGAGGACACGGCGAGAGATATTTTCTCCTGACATAGATGGCAGCGTGATCCGCAGATAGATATGCCATAGCTTGAGATATTTGTGTATTCTTCCCTGCATGTTTTGTAATACTGGTACTTTTTCTTTGGTCACAATTTGTATGGTTGATCGGCTATGTGTATCTTAGCTATGCCGAGGTCAGATGTAAACATTGTTGTTAAGTAATAAAACGTCTATTTTCAAAAAAAAAACTTACCATAGCAGCAACCATCAGAAGTAAATGGGAAGAGACACTTGAAACTACATCAACAAACATGAAAAAAGACTTGATCCCAAGAGATCTAGTGGAGAAGGAACCGTTACCGATAAAAAGAATCATTCAATTTGATGAGACATAAAACATGTGCGATTAGCAGCAACCATCGCAAGTAAATCAGAAGAAACACTTGAAACTATACCAACCAACATGAAAAAATACTTGATCGTAAGATATCCCGGGGAGAAGGAATTACCGACAAAAGGAATCATTCAATTTGATGAGACACATGAAACAGTACGATTTGGTATGTGGTAGGTCTAGAGTAGAACAATTAATCTCACTTGCAAGCAAAATGATGGAGAGTCCTTACACTTTCGCTTGTTTGAGGTTTTTGTGTAAAGTTCTCATGTTACATAATTTTTCTCCTCGAGAAATAACACACACACGAGAGCAACTTTGATTTAAGTTTTTTTTTGCGAAAATCTACTGATCTATTAATAATCATGGACAATAGTACAAAGAGTCTCAAAAGTAATATAAATTATAAATAGGTTATTGGACCATCTATAGACAAATATAGACACTGGAATGACTTGAAGGCGCATCGCCGTCCTCGCCCCTCCATCACCGATCCAGACAGAACTTGTTGTAGTAGAGCTAGTTACAGTAGACAGACAAAAAGTCACCATGCTAAGTCCTTGTAGGACCAACACACCAGAGCAGCAACCATCACCAAAAATGATAACCATAAATTGGAAGAGACTAGGCTGCATTTCAAAGTTGGCCCCCTTGAATAAAATATACAATTAAAGTTTATTGAAATCGTCTTATTCTAGAATAAAAATAGCAAGATCATTAGATTTTCTTTGTTTGGCAGCTTGAGCCCGAAGATCGATATATGTATTGTTTATTTCTTTTAAATTTCATGATAACGTACTCCTTTCAGCCTTTGCATCTAGATTTTTATGCATTACAACCTTTGTTAATTTAGTGGAGCGGCGTGGATATTTCGCTTGCTCGATGGCGAAGGATAACATAGCGTGATTGGGGTTTGGTCCATGTTAGTAGCTAGTGTCGCTTCTAGGCCGCGTCAGAACCGAAGAAATGAGCTACACAAGACCGATCCAACTCAAGGAAGGTGCAAGCCAACACACTGTTAACCCATAGCGCCTAAGAGTTGGCGAGTGAACCATGGGACCAACCCTGACTGGAGGAGGCGTCGATGAGGAAGCGCCATCGACGATGTACATAGCGTCCCGGAAGCCCAAGCTCTAGGAGGCAGCCAAGACCAGATTCCAACTAGCGCACCGAGGACTCTATGAACCACCAAGGTGGCGCCCCCAAGGAGGGAATGACACGGTTGTGCCGTCGCCGCTTGATGGTGCTCGACGTAGCACTTTGTTGGTAACCCCAAGCGAGGGTGTGAAGAGCAAGCAGCAAGTTTTCCCTCAGTGGAGACCGAGGTTATCGAACCAGAAGGAGGAAGGAAATGTCACACAGGTGTTGCAAGAAATGTCACACGAATATGGACTAGAGGCATGCACCCACTATCGAACAAGATACGTGGAGACAACTGCTTTAAGCAAAGTGTGTAAGGTAAACAGTCCACATATTCCATGAACAGGAGATCGTTGTTTTCTCCCTAGTAGCAACAACACATCTATAACCGAAGAGATTATTGTCACTTACCTTAGAAACTAGAGGCATGAACCCACTATCGAGCATAAATACCCCCTCTTGGAGTCACTAGCAACTACTTGGCCAAGATAGATACTAACAACGGAGAGCATGCAAGATCACAAACAACACAGACATGATAGAATCATAAAAATCAAACTATTAATCAAACCAACATAATAATCTCAATATCCATCGGATCCCCGCAAACACAACATGCATGATTACAAATACTCCCTCTGTCTCGGTTTATAAGACTTGCGCGTATTTCTAGGTTGACAAATTAACCAACTTAGCATGAGGTACATAAGATAAAACTATATTATTAGAAACTTCAAATGTTATATTTTCTAATGATATAATTTTTATATTATATAATTCATATTATATAGCTCATGCGGACGACCTAGATATACGCGTAAGTCTTATAAACTAGGATAGAGGGAGTAGATTAGATCTTGATCATGAACGGAGCTCACAAGATCTATACATGAAAGCACAAAGGAGGAGATACAACCATCTAGCTACTACATGGACCCATAGTCCAAGGTGGAACTACTCACGCATCATACCGGAGAGAAGACCTCCGGGATGATCTCTCCTCTGGCAGGGTGTTAGGAAGAACTTCAGATCCCCCTGATCTAGGGACGATGGTGGCGGCATCTATAGACGGTTTTGTGGATATTTGATCATGTATTCCTCGTCTAGGGGGGTTCTGCATCGGGGGCTTCTTATAGGTGAAGGGGGAGACCGAGGCGGCGGCCAGAGGGGGCAAACCCTACCTAGGCGCAGGGTAGGGCCCACTTGCGCCTAGGGGGGTTTAGCCGCCCCTGGCACGCCTCCTCGTCTCTCCTCTGGACTTCTTTTCCCCATAGAAAGTTATTGACTTTGTCCTTTGTCCCGTCCAATTCTGAGAATATTTCTTTACTAACTTTTCTAAAATCAAAAACAACAGAAAACAGGCATCTGGCACTGTTGCAACTTGTTAATAGGTTAGTACCATAAAACATGTAAAAAGCACCTCAAAGTGTAGAAAAGTAAAGCAAAGTAGATACAAAACAAGAATGGAGCATCAAAAATTACAGATATGTTTCCAACGTATCAACATCCCCAAGCTTAACTCCTAGTCCTCGAGTAGGTAAGTGATAAAAAGAATAATTTTTGAGGTGACATGCCCCTTACAATAAAGATCCAACCAATTGCAAGCATTGAAAGCTGGGATCAAAGAACTCTAAACATGTGCATGAAAGATGGAGTTATAACAATAGGACATAGTAACTATGCATGCAACATGACAAACTACAAACAAAGATCATGAATAACATGCATTGAAAAATGTTTGTTTGTTCCACATGCAGAAAACATAGCATAGTGGCAATCAGCTTGTCCCTCATAGAGTAGCAATATAGATGCATAGGACACCTGCAAAGTTCACAAGGGTGACTAGAAACAAGTAGCACAAGAGCAAGTAATAACACAATATGCATCAATTAATAAGCTTTGGAACACTGCACACAGAATGACAACTATGCTCTCTTAATGGTGCCTAAAGGTAGAAGGTGGAGACTCAATAGTGGTGGAAGAAAGGCCTTTTTTGTAAACGAAGCAGTGATTACAAGTTTCAAAAAGAGCTTCCAAAAATTATGGTACTTGTTAGCTTTCAGCCCTCATTTCCCCTATCATAAGCATCTTGAAGTGGTGAAGGTTTAAAGTGGCAAAGCTGGAGTATGCTTGACGAAGTATAAGATGACAATCTCATGTCCCTTGAATACGAGGGCCACACCTCATGCATACTCAACTTTGGGTCCAGGTAAGTTCTTGTCACTGTAAGTATTTGCATATCATTGAGAACCGCCAACGGGGTACCCCTTGCACATGGTACATGACCTTTCACATAACCAAAATGACAAGGCAAGCAGACAATGAGCATCTCAACAATCTTTTTATTTACCATATGCATAGCTTTTTATTGAGGATGCTTCATAGATAGCTCATTATGGTGATGGTGCAAGTTTCCACCATGATTAGGCATGGCTTAGGCTAGCGGCCCAGCCGTTTCTCTAACACAGGATACAAACTCCATGGAATTACAAGTTCCCTCTTTATTTCACACCGGTGACATCCATAGACAAAAGAGCATGATATCAACTGAGTATAACAAGGTATAAGTGCAATGTTGAAAACGTTCCCCGTGACAGCACGGTTCTGCTAATTCCGACTTATAAGTGCAAGCATATACAACAAAGTTGTCACAATGGTTCAAGTTTATTAGGGGCAAAGAATAAAGTGTTCCATCAAGTTCGTGAGGGCTTTAATCACTAAGTTTTCACAAAATAGTTTTTAATTGGAAGATAGTTGAAAACAAGAATATACTTGGAATGGTGTAACACACCATGCATAGGAATTTATAGTGGACACTTTAGAATAACTTGGTTTCTTGGGAGTTGGAAGCATGAGTAAAACTTACTCATACAAGTGGAGGCTAGCAAAAGACTAGGAGCAACCAAACAAGAGAGCAATAATGGACAAAATCATACAGTGCAACAAAACATACTAATCAAAGCAAAGAGTGGTACTACAAGTCAAGGACTAAATGATCATATAGGCTAATGGTGACTTGTCATAGTCATAGCATGGTGTGAGCATGTGCCAAGTCAACCCAAGCAAAGCATCAAAGGAGAATACCACAATACTATGTTTTTGCATGATAAAACAATGCATAATTTTTTCAAAGCACGCTAAGAAATCCCAATTGTTTGGAACAAGACATGCTACAGCAATAATCACTAAGCATAATGCTAAAACAACACCTAGCATGTCATGCTAAAGTCTAAGTCACAGTCAATACAAGCTCCTCTTGCACTTCAAGCAATAACTCACTACTCCTTTCCAAACACCAAGCAAACTTATTTGCAAAACAACACAGCGAGAACGGGAGTCCAAACTATTCAAGAAAACTAAGCAAAGCAAACTAAAACTAAGACGCTCCAAGAACAACACAACTGTGCATGAAACAATAAAAAACGAAGTGTCTAGACAGACCTGAACTTTTTATTGATGAAGAAGCGGATGCCTTGGGCATCCCCAAGCTTTGACGCTTGTACGTCTTGGATATTTCTTGGGGTGACACCATGGTGGCATCCCCAAGCTTGGTCTTTTTTCCATTCTTCATCTCATGGCATCATTCTCTCTTTACACCTGAAATTTTTCCTTCATACAAAACTTCACCCAATCTTTATTAGCAACATTAGATTATTCAAAAGATATTAGACCACTGGAAAAGCTTTGGAACAGCAAGGATTTTCACTAAAAACACAAGATACTGTAGTAACTCCTTCAAAAAGCTCAATTTACCAAAAGAGAACTCAAAAAGGAATCAATAAGAAGCAAATGCAAATAATGGCAGAAATCTGTCAAAACAGACCAGCAGGTAGAAACCGATTTATTCAAACATCTTATGTTGCTCAAATCAAAAAGTGTTGAACTAACTAAAGTTAGTTAACATACTGGGAGATTTACTCATAATTTTTCAGCTCAATCTGAGTTACAGAGCCTCCTCACAATTTTTTTGGTGGAGGACAGAAATCTGTTTCGGGACAACAACTCTCCAAATCTTACTTCCCTCTCATTAGAGGTCATTCTTGGCACAAAAAGCAAAAAAAAAGGATAAGGAGAGGTCATTACAGAAGTAATAACTTCCAAGACTCAAGGAAACTCTTGGGTTATTTCCCAACAAGTACTTTTCTTTAACGCCTTTAAGTTAGGCACAAGAAGCAAGAAGAATCAAGTATTTTCAAATGAAGAAGCATTAGCATCAAATATTGCTTTCAAAGGAGGAGAAAAAAGAAACTTCTCTCTCCTCATAGAGAAGTGTTCAATACCTTTCTTGAATGGAAAATGATATTTAATGGTGCCTTCTTTCATATTAATGATAGCACCAACTGTTCTAAGAAAAGGTCTTCCCAAAGTAATAGGACAAGAAGCATTGTATTCAACATCCAAAACATAGAAATCAACAGGGACATAAGCATTATTAACCATAATGAGAACATCATTAACACTCCCCATGAGTTTCATCTTATTATTATCATTGAGTGGGACATCCAAATAACAATCTTCTAATGGTGGCAAATCAAGCATTTCATAAATTTTCCTAGGCATAATAGAGACACTAGAACCAAGATCACATGAAGCTTTGAGATCAAAGTTATTCACTTGCATATTAATAATGGGTTCCCAACTATCTCCTACTTTCCTAGGAATAGAAGATTTGTGTTTTAGCTTCTCTTCCTTAATCTTAACAAGAGCATCTGTAATGTGTTTGGTGAAAGCAACATGCATATCACTAGCATCAGGACTTCTAGCAAGCTTTTGCAAGAACATAATCACTTCAGAAATATTGCAACCATCAATATCAAAGTTAAAATTAGCACCACTAGTGGTAGGCATAGTAGGAGGAGGAATAGGGGCTACTTATGGTTTAGTGGTGATAGTACACACACTATTGTTTCTACCAATTTCAACTTCCCTTTCCCACTTAGCATGAAGTTGAGCTAACAGCCTAACATTTTTATCAATAGTAACTTGTATGGCATGAGCAGTAGCAAAGGTGTTTTCCATAGTTATAGGTTTAGCAGCCATTTTATTAACCAAGGAAGTTTGAGCTTCAGACAAAGAGGATATATTTTTCTCAACAGTTAATAGCTTTTCCTCTATAGTCTTATTGAAGGTGGTTTGTTTACTAATAAAGTCTTTGAGCATGACTTCAAGTTCAGAGGGGGAACTTCTAGCATTATTGTAAGAGTTTCCATAGGAATTGCCATTATTAGGAGGATAAGGACTATAATTGTTGTTGCTACCAAAATTATTCATGTAGGCATTGTTGTTGAAATTGTTGTTTCTAATGAAGTTCACATCAACTTGCTCTTCTTGAGCAACCAAAGAGGCTAAGCGAACACTATTAGGATCTAGAGGAGCTTTCCCATTAACAAGCATAGCCATAATAACATCAATCTTTTCACTCAAAGAGGAAGTTTCCTCAACAGAATTTACCTTCTTACCATGTGGAGCTCTCTCAACATGCCATTTAGAGTAGTTAACCATCATATTATTAAGGAGCCTTGTTGCAGCACCCAAAGTGAGGCCCATAAAAGTACCTCCAGCAGCTGAATCCAACAGATTTCTTGAGGAGAAGTTTAGACCTGCATAAAAAGTCTAGATAATCATCCAAGCAGTGAGTCCATGAGTAGGGCAATTCTTAACCAAAGATTTCATTCTTTCCCAAGCAGGAGCAACATGTTTATAATAATATCTCCATCTACATCTACATCCTTATACTTCTGCATCTCACAAAGTTCAACAAAGCTATTAAGATGGGCAGCAGGATCATCAGAACCAGCACCACAAAATTGCTCTCTCATCACAAGATTCAACAAAGCAGGCTTAATTTCATAAAAGGTAGCATCAGGAGCAGGTGGAGCAATAGGAGTGCTTAGGAAATGATTGTTGTTGGTGCTAGTGAAATCACACAACTTGGTGTTCTCAGCAGAGTTCATTTTGGCAAAGGTGGGCAAGCCAAAAACAACAGCAGCAGCTAGAGCAGGAACTAATTTTTGTGTGTTTTTGAATAAAGAAAGCAAACCAAACAAGACTAATTTTTTTGGTTTTTTTTTGGAAAGAGGCAAACAAAACCAAGCAAAAGAAACAAAGCAAACTAGAAACAAAGTAAAGAGAAAGGAAGCGAAGGACTCCCCTAGTGAAGACGTCCTTAGCCTCCCCGGCAACGGCGCCAGAAAGACTTGATGGTGCTCGACGTAGCACTTTGTTGGTAACCCCAAGCGTAGGGTGTGAAGAGCAAGCAACAAGTTTTCCCTTAGTTGAGACCGAGGTTGTTGAACTAGAAGGAGGAAGGAAACGTCACACAAGTGTTGTAAGCAACGTGGAGACCTGCACAACACGAACTCAAGACTTTGCCCCAACGAACAGTGAGGTTGTCAAGTTCACAGGTTTGCTGTAACAAAGGGTTAAATGAATGGTGTGGAAGGTAATGGTTTGCAGCAAGTAAACAAGTAACAGTGGAAGATGTATCAATGGTAAAGATTGGACCGGGGTCCATAGTTCACTAGAGGTTCTCTCCTTAGATAAACAACATGGTATGAAGGGTAAACGAATTACAGCAGGGAAATTGACAGGAACTGTGCAAGGCATAACAATGCAATTACTAGTCAGAAAGATCCTATGAGGTTGATTGGGCAATACAACAAGATACATAGACTGCCATCCAACTGCATCTATGACTAGAAGTCCATCTTCAGGTTATCATCCAAACCCCCTCCAGTATTAAGTTGCAAGCAACAGACATATGCTTTAAGCAAAGTGTGTAAGGTAAACAGTCCACATGTTTCATGAACAAGAGACCGTTGTTTTCTCCCTAGTAGCAACATCACATCTACAACCAAAGAGATTATTGTCACTTCCCTTGGAAACTAGAGGCATGGACCCACTATCGAGCATAAATACCCCCTCTTGGAGTCACTAGCAACTACTTGGACAAGATAGCTACTAACAACGGAGAGCATGCAAGATCACAAACAACACAGACATGATAGAATCATAAAGAAAAAATCATTAGTCAAACCAACATAATAATCTCAATATCCATCGGATCCCCGCAAACACAACATGCATGATTACAAATAGATTAGATCTTGATCATGAACGGAACTCACAAGATCTATACATGAAAGCACAAAGGAGGAGATACAACCATCTAGCTACTACATGGACCCATAGTCCAAGATGGAACTACTCACGCATCATACCGGAGAGAAGGCCTCCGGGATGATCTCCCCTCCGGCAGGGTGCCGGGAAGAACTTCAGACCCCCCCCCCCCCCGATCTAGAGATGATGGTGGCGGCGGCTACAGACGATTTCGTGGATATTTGATCGGATACTCAAGGTTTCTGCATCGGGGCTTCTTATAGGCGAAGGGGGAGACCGAGGCGGCGGCCAGAGGGGGCAAACCCTACCCAGGCGCGGGGTAGGGACCACCCGCGCCTAGGGGGTTTAGCCGTCCTGGCACGCCTCCTCGTCTCTCCTCTGGACTTCTTGTTCCCCACGGAAAGTTATTGACTTTGTCATTTGTCCCGTTCAATTTTGAGAATATTTCTTTACTAACTTTTCTGAAACCAAAAACAGCAGAAAACAGGCATCTAGCACTGTTGCAACTTGTTAATAGGTTAGTACCAGAAAACATATAAAAATAACCTCAAAGTGTAGACAAGTAAAGCAAAGTAGATACAAAACAAGTTTGGGGCATAAAAAATTATAGATACGTTTCCAACGTATCATCGCCCGATCCTTTAGTCGGGTCTAGGGTTTTCCCCGGTGTTCGAGGCGGGAAAGCACGAGCAACGCCATGACGACGCCTCCAAGAAGGTAACGACGCCCACGGGCGTCGCTTCCGCCAGCAACGCGCATGGATTTCTCCCCGGCCCTGCCGCCAACCCCAACATCACTGGACACGCGTCAAGGAGCCGCCTTGGACTCACCGCCCGCGAGATGAGAGCCGCAAATACCGTCGGTGGAGCAAGGGTTTGATCGTCGTTTCATCACCACTGTAAAACGGGGACTGGGCGGTAAGGACCCAGCCACCGCCGCCGCCGCGAGGCTGGCCGTCCGCACCGCCAAGGGCGCTGGCCACCACCTGGTATGCCGCCAGCCAAAATGGGCTCGAGGGAAGAGGCCCCCCATGTCGGCCGACCAACACCACTGCAACATCCACGCGGCACACCGGAGCAGGAGCTCCTCACGCCGCCACCACTCCCGAATCCATGGCCCGCACGCCCCGCACATGCCCAGATCTAGCCCTGTCTCCACGCGCGACCACAAGCACGGGAAGCTCACCACCTGCTGCAGCCTCCGCCGTGTGCCCTTAGCACCATCACGACGCACCCTACCTGCGCCGCCGCGCCGTCGAGGACCTCCGCCGTCGCCCAGGCCGACGTCCCTCACGACGAGGCTGCACGGGAGAGAGAGGCCCGCCCCCATCGTCGGCGGCGCGATCTTTGCCCGGCCATGTCGTCCGACGGAGGCGGGGGAGAGAGGGGGGAAGGGCCGGCCCCGGGCGGCGGCTAGGGTTGGCCTCCGGTGCCGCCCGAGCGGGGACAACACGGGAGGAACGGGGTCGCGTGGCATTGCGTCCTTTTCTATCAGAGAAGACTTAATCCTCAAGCTAACGGGAGACAACGAACTTGAGGCGTATCATCAGCCTCCTGGATAGATGGTTTGAAAACGTCTAAGGTTGTAGAAGTGTTTCTTTTCCGGCTTGACCAAATTTCGTACAAGGATTGGGAATTCTCAATTTATATGAAATTTTCAATTCAAATTCGGACAAATTATCAACATTCTTTTAGTACAGTAACAGGTGAGAATAGTCATCAGGCCTTTTCAGTAAATAATTCTCAATGTACTAGAAATGTCTGTGAGCACGCAGCTAATCAGTGCCTCGCATCAGGCTTAAACAGTGCTCAGCCGCACATACCGAAATCTTTTCTGGCAAACGTGGTGAAAGAAATATTGATATATTAAATATGCAGCTGGAAAACATTCGTGTTTATTAGAGAAGCGTCCACTTGTTAATAAATTGAGCATCTAAATTTTAATTATATTATATAAAATTAGTATCCTTAAATTCGTATTAAAAGACACGTTCTAATGATGCTAATTTTATACCAATAATTTTTATATATTTAAAATAAATATTAATAAAAAACACGCAAAACAACGACGCCTAAAGGGCATTAAGAACTGTGATCTTGAACTGTTGTACGGTGGATTAAGATAAAAAAGGCCTAGAGAAACTATGCCTTCTGGCCCACTTAGATTCTTTTTTAGTGAACTCGGCCCAGTTACATGTCCACCTGAAGTATGTACGCATATTATTAAGCCAATAATAAAATCATTAGACCGATTTCTCTACAGGCATGTTACCGTCGGATATCGAGCAGTCCCGTTGACTAAAAATAAATAAATAAGTATCGAGCAGTCCCGTGCTCCCGTCCCATGATCCCACCCATACATGATACAACTCCGACCCGTGGGACGGAAATAACAACGTGACAAGTATATGCTTTTGGATAAATAATAAATTTGAAAACTATGTCAAAATCTTCAAAAAGAAACTGATTTTTTGTACGGTGCATGTGTTTGTGTCTTTTACATGTCTGCAAAGTTTTATGAAGAAAAGACATAGGTTCTGTCTTTGTTAAAAACAAAAGACACTGCTTTAAAAAGAATTTTCAAGTACCACATTTCTTTTTACACTTAAAAATCATTTTGGATAAAACTTTAGTTGCGAACATGTGACATGGATATGGACATGTACATGTATTAATTTTCCATATTTATTGATTTTGGATTTTTCGAATGTCCTTTTTTCTTAGGTGAGAGCATGTGCTCCTAGAGTCGTTTTGAATTGTTGAACAGAGGAAATGATCCAAGAACTTCCAATGGAGGTTCACCTACAGGGAGCACGATTTCCAAAAAGTTCAAAAACTTTGATTTTACTGCTCAAATAATTCTCAAAAAAGAATACACAAGTGTCTATATATGTCTAATATGTACTATTAAATTTTAAAAAAATCATGTTTGATCACAAAAAAAGAAAATATGAACACCAAAACTGAGTGTTTTTTTGTCTACTTAAAGCCACAATTTTGATATTTTTGTGGCCAAAATACATTCTACAATTCAAGATAAGTGTATATGTTGGTTGAAAACATTTGTATGCATGAAAAATATTAATTTGTTTTGAAACTTTTAAAGACCATTCTCTTAAATTATTTTCGTCAAAATGGGCTCTCTAGTGGTCGGGCACCATATGGTGGTCCTCATCATTATCAGGATAAAATATATTCTATTAGCATACTTTTAAAATAGGCATTTCACTAAACTCAACACGTCTCTCCACACTTAGTTTGTTTGTTTGGTTTTTTATTTAGAGATAACAGATGTTTATACATTTTAATCCCGACATCTAATTTTGGATCCAATTCGACCATCATTTTTTGTCTTGGAAGATATTAGAAACAAGATAAATGTTAAATTTTAATTTTCTATGTGTTTTGGCCATCACTTCATCTATGGAGATATGAGAAACAAGCAAAAAAAGTTTGATTTTTAATTACTTAAATCATGATTGGGACATTTATTCAACTTCTCTAACCACCCATTTGGGATTTTTTGAATTGTGTGTCATCGAGTTTTACTATGTAATTATTTCTTGAAGGTTTTGTATAAGAAGTTGTTTGAGTTTTATTAATGTTCATGTAAAATTTATCTTAGATTTTCAAACCTTTTAAAAACTCAATTAACATGTGTGAACCCATAGTTAACCTTAAATACGGTATATTAACCTAGCTTTAAATACTAAAACCGCGGTGATACTTCTGTGTAAACCGAAGCATTGCTTGACTTTGATAAAGCGGAAGTTCTTTTCTAAAAAAAAATCATCAAAGCCCAACTTGTGGTGGGATCTTGTTCATCACTCTCTCATCTAACATCCTAAAGGTCATGGGTGCGGTAGCAATACTCCATAAGTTCCCCTTTAACCTCTCCGGTAACAACACACTCGCTCGTGTTAGGATGCCAATATATTCGCTTTTAATATCTTCGGTGAGAGCATGCCCACGGGAGGATACTTGATATGTTCTCTCTTTTACCCTCTCTCATGACATCACACTCACGGGAGGATGTGCTAGGCCAAGATTTACTAAGAGTAAAATATCCATAGATATCATAAAATTAAACAAACACGTGTTAAAACTAACTTTCTGTGTTCAACCTACTATCAGCGTGTCGGGTCATATTACATCAGAAGCTTCTATGAACATCTATTTAATGGAATCAACATAAAGATTAGAGTGTGCATTTCTTTAAAGTTAACATTCATTGTACAATGACTTTAACTTGGTTTTATATTTCAATAAGAAATCAAACGCGCTTACTCAATAACTAGAAACTAATAGGCTAATAAACAGTGTAGCAAATAAACGCACTTGAGCCAATGTTCCAATAGTTCATCTAATATGGAAAAAATGGTTGGTAGGGTTTCATCTCATCTTAAATTCTTGACACTATTGAATACGGACTCTATATACATTTGGATTCATGCAACGCCGTCCAAAAGATAATTGGGCACATTGGAAGTTAATATGAATGCAATTTGTACTAAATTTTTATACTTCTATACAACTTAATTTAGCATGCCACATTCATAACAAACATTTTTTCTTTACTTCTCATGCATAGTAAACCACATAGCTACACTATATTACAAAATGTAGTTATTATATTTTGTTAATAAATGCCATTTGAAAAATATATTTACATTGCAACATCGAAACTCTATTTTGTATCCTAAATTCCTAAGTATTTTTTTGATTAGCCTTATAGTTATATAATCTATAATGTGTATACGTACCTATGGTAAAGATCTTTAAAGCGTACAATCTAACAAATATTTAATGGTGATTTCTAGTGAATTATTGGGTACATGCATACATAGAAACTTCCTGAATATAAATTGAATTGCTGGCATTATTCTTTTCTGTTTTACATGGTCAGACGAAGTCTTACAAATTACAGTACTTTTTTTCGAAAGGAGCATATATATTAATATCACGAAGATACCAATTACACATAGCCTCTGCAACAATGCAATACCCTAATGAAAGTACGAATGCACACATCTAAAAAAAAGACAAAGAGAACTAAGAAATAAAAGTTCGCTACGGTATTCTAGCTCTAGCAGCAACAATACATCCACCACCAAGACAACGCCTGAATTCCATGCTCTCCAAAAGCGACGCCTCCAAAAAGCGAACAATGCACAAGAGCCATCGTCGTTCGATCAGAAGATCTTAGGTTTTCACCCTGAAGATAGTACACGCTCTCAAAACAATGCCTTAAACAAGATCACTATCGGGCACAACCAATTAAGGCTAGACCTTGGATTTTCACCCTGAAAGGTAAGTCTCTGAACTTCACCTGTGCTGCCGCCCCTAGTATCATATTGATGCTGCAAAACCCAGAACACCAAGCAAGTCCTCAACATAGGATGTTAAGCCCGAACCATTTTATTAGGTTTAGGGGCTCCTGGCGACGTGGGTGGCGATCAGAAGCGATCTGGTCGCGCTCGACGTTTGGGAACGGCGACGCCGGGCTTCAGACCACCTCTCGCAGGTTCTGGTCGAGCTTGACGATCGGGGATGGAGACGCTGGGCTTCGGACCACGTCTCGCAGGATCTGCCATGGCGGGTTTGATGCCGGAGACTGGTGCAAGCACGGGTGCGGATGGAGGAGGGGAGAAGGTGATCCTAGGGGTCACGTCCAAGCTTTCCAAGCTGGGCCTCACGGCCAAGGAGAAAAAGATCTTGGTCATGGAAGATGATCAGGATGAGGGAGAGACTCCGGTCAAGTATGCAGTGATGGGTAAGGTTCTCGCTGCCAAGAAGTTTCATATCCAAACAATTGAGAGTGCTCTTCGCCCGCAATGGGGAAACCCTAGAGGTCTGAAATTCACGGCTAAAGGGGATAATAATTTCTTAGCAAGTATGGACTTTGAGAAGGATCGGAAGCGCATCTGGGAAGGAGCACCATGGACAGTTTCAAAGCTTGCGGTGGTTCTGGATGATTTCGATGAGAGTATGAAGCCATCGGAGATCGAATTCAGGAGACTTCCGACGTGGTTCAGATGTGATGATCTTCCCTTCAACTGGATGAATGATACACGGGGGGAAGCTATTGCTAACCAAGTTGGAGATTTTATTAGGCTGGATCTTCATGAAAATAGTTCTTGATCTGGTTGGGGACAGAGTTTGAGAGCTAGAGTTTGGATTGATCTTGATGAGCCTCTTATGAGGGGTTTTCTGATTGAATCCAAGAAGAGGAAGGCGGTAGAATGGTACCCAATTAAATATGAGAGATTACCGTATTTCTGTTTCTCGTGTGGGAAGATTGGCCACTCTGAATTTTTTTGCCCAACTCCCGCTGAAAGAGATGAGAATGGGAAGTGTCCTTATGATGGTTCGCTGCGCTATCAGGAACCGTGGAAGCAAGAACCTCAATGGCAGCAGCCTCTGTCAAAAGATACTAATAAAGCGAGTTATCAAGCTAAATAGGATGGTTCTAAAGCTAATCCTGTTGGTGCTGGAAGATCTAATGGGAACACCAATCCTTCCACTAGCCATGTGCAGAATGTGGTTTCAAATTTTAATTTTAAAGCTCTTGGAGGTGGTCAGGGTGGTAGTGCCCAAGTGTACAGGAGGAGGGAGACTCCCAAAGCATCGCTGGACATTAATTTTCCAGTTATCAAAGGCCCAAATGATGTAATCATGTTCGAGGAGGATCCTGAGGGGCCTAAAAGAAATGCGTTAGTAAATTCTCCAAGTAAAATTGCTGGGGTTTCTGTCCCGGCCAAAAGAGCTAAGGGCACTAGAGAAGAGGAAGAGCATCAATCTGATTCTGATTCTTTGGCGAAGGCTGAGTACCAGCCCCGCCAGGACCAATGAATTGTGTTAGTGCGAACTGCAGGGGGATGGGGAACCACCCTGCAGTTCGAGAGCTTCGCGGTTTTGTGAAGCAATTGGATCCCACTCTACTCTTTGTAATGAAGACAAAAATTTCTGCGAAAAGAGTTGAGAAGTTAAAAAGCACTTTCGGTTTCTCTAGGGTGTTTGCAGTGGATAGTGATGGCCTTAGTGGCGGTGTTGGACTGTTCTGGTCATCAACAGTGACAGTTGATATTAAGAGCTTTAACTTACATCATATTGATGCAGTAATTCAGTACAAGGATGGGTCTGTTCCTCCATGGCGTTTCACAGGAATTTATGGTGAATCTCGCAGAGAGAATAGACATCTAACTTGGACTCTGATGAGGAGGTTACACCAGCTCCGAAATCTCCCGTGGTTGTGTAGTGGTGATTTCAATGAAACGCTATATAGCACGGAACATTTTAGTGAGCATGATAGAGATGAGTGGCAGATGAGGGCTTTCAGAGAAGTGACTGAAGAGTGTGGTCTGATTGATCTTGGTTTCTCTGGTTTGCCTTATACTTGGGACAATAGATAAGAGGGCAGTGCTAATGTTAAGGCAAGGATTGATCGAGCTTTCAGTAATGATGGCCTTCTGAATCTATTTCAGGTTGTTAAAGTTAAACATATTAGTGTTCTTCAGTCTGATCACTGTATGATTCATACGGAGTTAAAGAAACATATCAGTCATCGTCCCTTGGGGAGGAGAGCTTTCAAATATGAGAATGTTTGGCAAACCCATGGTGATTATGACAAAGTAGTTATGTATCTCTGGCAGCAGGCTGAAAGAGGCGTTGGTCTTGAGGGGTTTGCGAAAACTCTTTCAAGTATGCAGAATGGTTTATCATCTTGGGGTACAGCAACCTTTGGGGATTTCAAGAAAAAGCTCAGTAATTTGAGGAGGGATCTTGACAGGGTGAGGAAAATTTCCTTGGGCAGAGGTCCTTCGTCCGAGGAAAAGAAAATTATGGAAAGAATTAATGAGGTTCTGTTCCAAGAAGAGATTTGGATTAAGCAAAGATCTCGGGTTAACTGGCTAAGATGAGGCGATCGTAATACTGCTTATTTCCATGCTTTTGCTTCCCAGCGCAAGAGAATGAACTCAATATCCTCACTCCAACGCGAGGATGGTACATGGTGTGATGATGTGGAAGAGGTAAAAGATGAGGTACATGTTTCTATAAAAACTTGTATACTTCAGAAGGAGCTCCTGATATGCAGGGACTTATCGATCTAGTTAATGAGAAAGTGGTGCAAGAGGATAAGGTCAATCTTGAAGCCGAGTTTACTGAAGAGGAAGTCAAGAGAGCTCTTTTCCAAATGCATCCCTCTAAGGCACCAGGTGTTGATGGTTTCACGGCAGGGTTTTACCAACGCCATTGGGATCTAGTAGGTCTGGAGCTGTGTGGTGCGGTGCTATGTTTTTTGAATGGAGGGGAAATGCCGGAGGAGATTAATGATACTGCTATAACTCTCATTCCAAAGGTGAGAAATCCCCAGTCCATTAAGCAATATAGGCCCATTTCTTTGTGAACTGTTCTTTACAAAATCGCAACTAAAACGGTGGCGAACAGAATGAGGCCTGTACCGGAGTACACTATCAGCCAGGAACAAAGTGCTTTTGTGCCAGGACGGTTAATTAGTAACAACGCTTTGGTGGCTTTTGAGTGTGTTCATGCTATGAAGAGAAAGAAGATGGGAAAAAAGGGTCATTGTGCAGTCAAATTAGATATGATGAAAGCTTATGACCGTGTGGAATGGCCTTTTGTGGAGTCAATACTGACTAAACTCGGATTTCCACCTAGGCTAGTTCAGATAATTATGAAGTGTGTTTCTACAGTCCGTTTCTCTGTTAAGGTGAATGGTGGTCTGCTCGAACCTTTTAATCCTTCTCGAGGAATCAGGCAGGGAGATCCTATGTCACCATATTTGTTCCTTGCTTGTGCTGAAGGATTAACTGCTCTGATACATCACTACAATTCAGGATTTATTAATAGGGGAGTTCATGTGTGCAAAAGATCTCCATGGATCTCTCATCTGTTATTTGCTGATGATAGCCTTATTTTCATCAATGCAAACGGGGCTAGTGCTGCCAGGCTCAACGAAATTCTGGATATATATCAATTGGCGTCTGGACAAAAAGTCAATAAGGAGAAGAGTGCTATTTTTTTCAGTCCTTGCACTTCGGATACTCACAGAGAAGTGGTGAAACAACATCTGAATATTCATATTGAAGCCTTCAGTGAAAAGTATCTGGGTCTGCCTACTGCTGTTGGCAAGTTAACAAGCGAGGCCTTTGAGTATATTACTGAAAGTGCAAGACGTAGTGTGAATGGGTGGGCTGAAAAGAATCTATCTTACCCGGGAAAAGAAGCTTTAATAAAATCAGTGGTCCAAGCCAAGCCGATCCATGGTATGAGTTGTTTTTTACTCTCCAAAAGTACTTGGAAAAAATTCACTTCTGTTATGGCACAATTTTGGTGGAGTGGAAATTTAGACAGAAGGTCTATGCATTGGTTAGTCTGAGATAAATTGGCTATTCCAAAAAACCAAGGGGGTATGGGTTTCCGAGATATGCAGGCTTTTAATGTAGCTTTGCTAGGAAAACAGGCTTGGAGAATAATTATGAAGCCAGACTCCTTGTGTTCCCGGGTTCTTCGAACCAGGTATCTCCATAACCAGGAGTTGATGACTGCCAATGCTACGAGGACAGCATCGAAAACCTGGCGTGCGATTCTGGCAGGAAGGGAGGCTTTGAAATTGGGTCTTATAAAGCGAATGGGCTCTGGTCAGTCTATTTCGATTTGGGAAGATTGTTGGCTCCCTAACTCTGCGACAATGAGGCCAATGGGTCGTCTGAAGGAAACTGATCTTGTCATGGTAAACGAGATTTTAACTGCAAGTAATGATTTGAATGAGCCTTTGATCCGTGAGATCTTTTTTGCTCCAGTTGTTGATTCCATTTTGAGTATTCCGTTGAGGAGTACAGGGGGTGATGACTGGCTGGCATGGACCAAATAAAAATCTGGAATTTATACAGTTCGATCGGCTTACAAGTCCTTGATGGAAGCGCGTCAGTCGGAGGAGGCTAGGAATAATAATGGACATGCTGTGTCTTCGTCTGAAAATGATACTGATTTATGGACACGATTATGGAAACTGCCAGTAGTACCTAAGGTGCGTGTTTTTTGGTGGCGAGTTCTTCGAGGAATTCTTCCTGACTATAGGACTTTGTCACGGCGACATATAATGGATAACAGCACCTGTGCTCTGTGTAAAGCAGAATCTGAGAGTGTGATGCATGCTTTAATTGAGTGCAGTCATGCGAAATTGTTTTGGGAAGCCGCAAAGGAAATTCTTTTAGTCAAATTGCCGAAGCTACATCCAGTGACATGGGCAAAAGATATCCTGTGCGAGTCTTTTTTCAACCAACAAGAGAAAGCTATTATAACTTCAGTCATGTACTCGATCTGGTCATCGAGAAATAATCTGACTCATGGTGAGAGTAGTTTTAGTCCTGCTAAAACTATGGAGGTGGTGAAGGAAACCTTGCAGACTCTTGAGTTACCAAGGGACAAGGGTGTTCCTAAATCTGCTAGGCCGGAATGTAAGTGGCAGAGACCACCTGATGGAGTGGTTAAAATTAATTCTGATGGTGCTGTTAATGTCAATGACAATCTGGTAGCTACTGGTGCTCTTGCACGTTAGGGGGTGGTCTTCCGTGGTGCTACGGGTAAGACTTACCGAGGTGTGTCTGATCCTTTGACGGTGGAGTCCCTTGCTTTTAGAGATGCTGTTGAGTATGCAAGAAGCAGGGGTTTCACTAATGTTGTTTTTGAAGTTGATTCTAAAGATTTGGTCCGACTCTGGCAAAATAGAGCTAATGATCTTTCAGTAGTCAAGCAGGTCTTATATGAGATTAGTGAGCTGAGTTTGTTGTTTACAAATTTTAGCTTAGTTCATGCTCGTCGCGAGGCTAACCAGGCGGCTCATTCTTGTGCAAAATACATAAGCCTACAGGATGGGTCGTTTTCCTGGGATGCTGAGCCACCTGCTTTTCTAGTTCACAGCCTTGGGGTTGACTGTAACTTGGTGTGACTTGTGGTATGGAAGTTTCTAACGCACTCTTTTCCTTACCAGGGTACCTAAGGGGGCTGGAAGGTTTTTAATGAGGCGGCTTGCTAGCTTTTAATATATATTATCTTTCAAAAAAAAGCAAGTCCCTCAACATCACGGAGACTCGAACCTCCATTGTTGGTCCTCCAATCTAGCCTTTATGATATTCTCCACCTCTCATTTCACCATGGAACAAAATTCATTTGATGGCAAAACAGAACAGAGCTTCGCGCCGCTCTCTTCAAAACCAAACGGTCGGAATAAAAGCATGGGTGCGCATGACCGAATACCACCCGATCCAGCAAACTCCAGGCATAAGGTGCACTGTTACATTCGCCGGCGTAGCCTTCCGGAACTTAACACTCCGTCCAGATAAAAAAACCCGGCCTCAGGAAGGTATCCATCTTCGCACAAGAGGAACCCTAGGACAACCACCTTTATTGGAAACCGCACCAGCAGCTCCGATGCCACCGGTCCGCGGCCGAGGAGGAGATGGAACGACGAAAAGCCAAACAGAGAACGCCTGGCCGCCAGACACATAGCAGATCATCGGTAGGCAGCGGCACGACCTGGAGCCTGTGCCCTGTCCAGGGTTCCGCCTGTAGCTCGAGGACTACAAATTATAGTATGTTTGGTCATAACGTAACAACGCCCATGCTATAGAGTATAATAACCTATATGAACATGAAACGGTGTGGATCGTATTATGTTTGCATACATGCATGCAATTTTATTGGTTGATATGCTCACACTCAATGTTTCTGTTGGTATCATTTGGTGCAGGCAAGTAAATTCGCTTGGTTTGGTGTGGTGTTTCTTTGTTTGTTCCTCGCCCGATTCAAGAAGCGATAGATCCACAACAGATCGTCAAAGGCTGCAGGCTCCCACGCCGGCCTAACAACGGTTGACGAGTCGTCGGTATCCCAGCAGGCGAGGACTAATTCCAGGCTGCCAGACTGAACATGCGTACTTCGTCGCTGAGAAGTAATGTATGGCAACTTGGCCGCCGATCAGTCAAACAAACAAACCTGGCATTTGCAACACGAGGCACAATGCACGCGCGCATGTATAATACGTGTAGATACATATGACGAGGTTTAATCTCGTCAATGCCCATTGTTATGGACTTGGGTTTTGGAGAAGATGGGGATGCTGGAGATCGTGGCACGGTTAACAGACAAGCAACCAGGGGACACGAGATTTACCCAGGTTCAGGCCCCCGGAGGGAAAACCCTACTCCTACTTGTCTGCTCTTTTATTGCGGCGGAACCGAAAGTTACAGGGTGCGCAGATTCGATCTGGCGTGGAGGCGTGTATGAAAAGTATGGATCTGTCCTGTTGGGTGTCGAGGGTGCCCTCCTCGTTGGCCCCTCCTAGCCTTTATATATGGGGAGGCTAGGTCTCGGGTACCGATACGAGTAGGTTACAAGTTGTATTGAAACTTCTAGTCTTGCTCTCCAAGGATCCGAAGGCGTCATGGGCCTTGGCCACCCGAAAATCTTCATGGGCCAGCGTATGTCTGCCGTGGGCCATCCTTGGGCTGGACTAGGTATGCTGAAGTCATGTACCCGTCGGGTATAACCATGTCAGTAGCCCCCGAGTGTTCAGTCGAATCGTAGATTCGGCTGAGGACTCTTCAATCCTTCGGGTGTAACTCTGTCTTTCAAGAGAATGTGTAGGGATTGTTGATGCGTGTGCCTGACTCACCCGACGGATCGGGGTCAGTTAATCGTCTTAGGACAAAACAACACGATCTTCTTCAGGTGCGAGTCCCTCGACTCGAACCCGGAACATATGCTGGCGTAATTCGACTCAGGCCGCGGAGGACTTACAGGAGTGGAATTCCAGTGTTTTTAAATGATGCACCCAACGCGTCCGTCGGGATTTTTCATCATGCCTGTTGGCATGGATTCATACTAGCAGAGCGCAGTCAGGTGCGTTGCCAGGCCATCAGATGGTATCTGTAGGTCTTATCTTTGCGTCGCAGACGCAGCATCCGAATGTTTATCACCGCGGAGGTGTTTCGGGTGGCCAAGGAGGATGTTACTCACTTAGCATTAATTGGGGCAGAGTTGCCGAAAAAGTTTTTGCATGCGGATCCGGAAGATCGCAGTCGAATATTTCATAGGGTGCGCGACCATCGCTCCCTATGGGAGTAGCCCCCGAGTGTCTGTTCGAGTCGTAGACTCGAGCAGAGACTTTTAGTGCAAGCATTGCTCAGTTGTTTAGTCCGTAGGACTTGAAAATTTTCGGATGCTGAAATCCTTCCTCCCTATGGGAGTAGCCCCCGAGTCCGTAGTGGAGTCGTGGACTCAACGTAGGACTCGAAGCTCTTGTGTGTGAACGGTCATCGCTCCAGTTTGGAGTAGCCCCCGAGTGTCTGGCGGAGTCGTAGACTCGGGCAGAGACTCGAGTCTTGTATCATGCAACGGTAGTAGGAAGATCTCGTGGGCGTACCGCTGACCCGGAAGTACATCGGGTGCGCGACCAGCGCTCCTGATAGGAGTAGCCCCCAAGTATTTAGTCGAATCGTAGATTCGAGTGAGTACTTTTAGCTGTGGAGCCGAAGTTATTGCTAGTATAGCTGTTGATGACGTCAGTGCTGACGATCAATGACCTCAAGCGTCTGCTGCGCCAGAGATGACTTGACTGGACGATGCGTGGGTCCCACTTCCTGACTTTGAATTGACCGGTCACGCGCGGCGTGGAGATGATTGTGGCATCCCGCAAAACCACTACTAGAAAATCGCGTTGAATTTGTGCATTGCATCGTCATCATCATGTGTTGTTTGTCTAAAACTATTTCAGAAAAACCTATTTTGTTTTCCAAACGCCCCATCTTAATTCAAACGCCAAACCCCCGGATGTTCCGGATATTTTGTTTGTCTAAAACTAGTTATAAAAGCTATTTGAAAATAAATAAAATATTAAATTATTTTTATTAGGGGCAGTCGAACGGGCCGATTGACCCGATCGACCACCTCAGAAAAATATAAACGGTCCGCCCCTTTTTCTAAACCTACCAACTATCCTACCCACCCCAACCAGCCACCTCACCCCACCCAACCAGAACACGCCACCTCACCTCTCCCCTCCCCTCTAGCCTATCAAAACCCGCCACATCAGCCTCACCCACTCCCTCTCTCTCTCCCTCTAAACCCTGCCCCACACACACCACACACTAGCACACACACAACACACGCCGCGCGCAGCACACTGCACCCACGCGGCACCCTGCCCTCTCCCTGCCCCGCTGGCCCCACGACCCCACCCGGCCCCACCAGAGCAGCCCCACCCCACCATCCCCACGCGGCCTGCCCGTCCTCATCCCCTCCCTCGCGACGCGGTCTTCCTCTGCCTCCAACCTCCCCGCCCCGGCGCCACGGGCCCGTCCACCCCGCCCCGGAGCCGCCCGCAGCCAGCCGACCCCGGCCCCGCCTCCAGTCCGCCTGCGCCGCCCTCACCCCGCTCCCCAACCGGCCGCCGCCCCCGCCCGAGCTCGCCCGCCGGCGTCCTCGTCTGCCCCGCTTCCGGCCCCGAGCTCGCCGCAGCTCCCTCCGCCGCACCCGCCGGCCCCGGCCTGCGCGCCTCTGGCCGCGGCCGCCGCCTCTTCGCCAGGCCGCCTCTCCTCCGCCCCGCTCGAGAACCGACCCAGCAACCACCCCCGCCGGAGCCGCCAACCTCGCCGCCGGGCATCCGCCGCCGCCCCGGACGCGGCCCCGCACGCGGCCCCGCTCGCCGGCAAGCATCCTCCTCCGGCCCCGCGCGCCGCCCGCGTTCGCCGCCCCCAGCGCGCTCGCCAGGACCTCGCCCGCCTCCGTCAACGCCCCGCCGCCCCTGCTCCAACCTTCCTCGCCGGCAACCTCTCCTCCGCGCGGCGTGCGCCATCGTCCACCCGAGCGCCGCCTCGGCGCGAGCCCCCTCCGGCGCCGGCCCTCGAGCTCCTCCCCGACATCCCCGTCGCCCCTGCGGTTTCCCTTCCTCGCCGCGGCAGGTCCCGTCCGCGCGCCGGCGGCCTTCCCTCGCCGGTCTTCGCCGTCAGCACCCCGCGGCCGACCACCTGCTCGCTCTGGCCGCTGCTGCTTGATCCGCAGGGGCTCCTCGGGCTAGAAGCCTTGCCAACCAGCTGCTCCTCGCGGGAAGAACAGGTGTTTGCACATGTGGGTTATGTGGTGCTAGTTGTTTCGGATGACCGATCCAGTACCGAGTCCAGAATTTCGACAAGTACTCCGGGCGTTTGTAAATCCAAGACCGTCTCCTATTCGAGGAACGACACGTGAAGATGGACCCAAGTGATTCCGAGAAGCCCGGCAAGAACTACATCACGGAACGACATGATCATCGACACGGATCCGGAGACCGTGGAGCACCAAGCACGTCCGCCCGGAACCCGGTGGTGGTGACGCTGGTCTGGCAAGTTCTCCTTCCCGGACGCCGAGCTCGCCGAGAAACTGGATGCCAAGGTCACCGACACGGGTACGCCGAGTCTCCATCGAGGACACCAAGGCCGTCGACATGGAACCGTAGGACGCCGAGTGCTTCACCCCGAACGCCAAGACCGACCCCGTGGTACCCGACAAGATCTGCATGCGACAAGAACGACACCGAACCAAGTCCTTCCCGGAGTCCGAGAACGTTTCCGCCGAGACCGAACCCGTCGAACCCTGGACCCTGAGACCGACCCCGAACCCCGGAACCCCAAGATCGCCGAACCCTAATGTGTGCACCCCTTTTCCGAGAACCCTATTTTATAAATGGTCAACTATATGAATTGTTGCATATTTAATTGTCATCTCGCATGCATATCATTGGTTTGGGGGCCTTATGCCGATTCACCTAATAAATAAATATGGGGCCCATATGCGGGCAAATCTAGTCTCATATTGGCCTCATTTAAATTTGTGTAGCGAACCCGGTGCTATCTTCTGCCATGGTAAACAACATTTAAATTGCGGGGTAGTTAAACAACATGCACCACTTAATTAATTGCCGGGACCCCGGTTCCGCTTAATATGACCTAATTGCATCGCATCTTTGCCATGCCATGCATCATACATGCATCATGCCGATCTTCTGCCGTTGTATTAAATATTGCATCCGGTGTTATTCTAGTGTTTTGCTTCTTCGCGGATAAGGCCGTTGAGTTGATGCGAGTGTCGACCCGATCTTCGGATGAACCCTTCGACAATGTTTTCAGGCGAGCACCTTCCCCTTTCTACCTATCTTATTTTATAGTATTTATTCCCTCCTGTTGATCTTTTGCTATCTGTGTTGCGATGCTCTAGTATCCGTACCCGTGATATACCGTGCAGCCCTATATTGCCTTGGACACATCCTATTACCTGTTGTTTGGTAGATAGATGGACTTGCGCGTCGTAGTCGCTTGCTCAGGTGCTGTTGCGTGTCGTCCAGTGCCACAGTTGTTGATGTATTGCCGCATGTTGATGTTGGAGATGAGCATAGTTTTACTTATTGTTCACTTTAATTCCTGTTTAACAACTAAAATTGAAGTAAGCAGAGGCATCGGTGGGTGATAGACAATTTTTGGTTTCCGAACGCCCACTTGTGTCCCGTAGGACCCCGAGTACTTGATACCTGTTCCTTGATTTATCGCGCTATCCACATCCGGGAGGTATATGGGACCCCCCTTAGCCAGAGCTTGATTCCGTCTTATTTCTTGGGGCCACAAACTAGTTTGAGGTTTTATTTACGATCCTGTACTTATGCCATGCTTTACTGCTTTATTTACGATTGTGCGAGGTACTGCACACTGTACTGTTTAGGAAGGCGGAGTGATTACGCGGTATCGACACCCCGAGTTTTCGGGTTCCCAGTCGCTTACAGCCATTGTCGCAGACCTTGAGGCCGTCTCGGAGCTTGCTTACTCCATTGCGGGATCTACTTAAGGGGTGGCCCCCTGAAATATTTCTGAATCTTGTGATTGCTTTGTCGTGAAAGCCTCGTTGGGTTTTGATTTGGTTTTTCCGAGGTTGATCGAGTGTGTGTTGCTATTGGTGCACCCCGGCCGGGTTAAAACTTTCTGGAAGCCGTGTCCGCGGTTATGGACGACTTGGAGCACAGTATCTCGACCATAGACAAGCATAACTAAAGTTTACTGTTATAAATTTGACTTTATAATGACTAGTAATCAGCTTCACTATAAGGGAATGGTTAATTAATACTGCCCACAAATTGCTTGTTTGGAGTGTCGCTTGCGACCATTGTACCTGACTAGTAAGTATGACAACTACAACAGAATGGCTGAATAAAAGTACCAACAACTGCTGGGTTTTTGGGTTATCTCATGTTAATTGTATCTGACTAGTAAGTGATGCCACTATAACGGAATGATTAACTAAAAGTGCCCACTGCTTATTTTTATCAGGATGATTATCTATACCTGACTAGTAATTGCTGCAACGATAACTGAATAAATAAAACTGCCAACTGGTTAAGTTCCTCGGTTGACTTCCTCGTTTGGTATCGAGGGGGAAACACCAGGATGGGTTTGTTTGGTGATAGTTTCAGGTTGGATCCGGATAGGTCATTCTTACCCCTCTCTCATAACCGCCAGTTGTATCGAGTCTCTATAGGTTGTTTAGTGCATGCTGCCGCTGCCGCTCAGTCCACCATACCTATGTAGGCGAGGACCGCCGAATTCTAGTCTCGCCGTGTACTGGCCTCAGTACTGACGCTCCTCTTTTTCCTTTGCCCTTTGTCGGCACCCCTTTTGTTTAAGCAGGTTTTGAGATCGACGCCGTTAGCAGGGTTACCCTTCCGGCTTGGCCTGGGCAGGGTTATGGACGCCATTGGTTATTCTTCAGGGCTCTTAGCCCCATTTGCATCTTGTCCGTAGCCGGACGCTCCATCGTTTTCGAGGTGATTTGGATCTTTGTACCGTATATCTGTATTCTTGACTCTTTGAGTCGCTGTTATATATATCTGTTCTGTGGGTCCCATCGAGGACTGTTGTGTAATGTTATTACTTCGTTTTCCACCCGCACGAAAGTGCCTGGTGGGCACCTTTGAATCGTTTCTATGCGGGTTTGGCGAGTTTCGCTAAAACTTGCATAGGTCCGATTCTGAGGGTGTTACAGAGTGGTATCAGAGCTCAGCAGTTGCGATACCCCACAAGTCCAGCCTGTAGGATAACCTAGCTAACGGCCGAAGTAGAGTGTCAAAACTATTTTTCAAAATCGGTTGGATAGTTCTGATTAGGTCTGATTTTACTCCTTACCTCTCTGCTGTTCTCCTCTTACCTCTACGTGTTTTGAATCCGCTCTCTTCTCTTTCTTCGAGTCCAGGATTTCTCGTGGTTGGGTTTTCCGTCGTACCTTTAGGGTTTCGCTTCCTCCTTTGGTAACGGTGTTCTACCATCCGGTGTTCCAGCTGCCTGGTGAATCCGTCTACGGTGTAACCATTCTTTGTTCCTTGTTTGTGTCTTCCGGTGTTTTCCGACGCGACGACATCCTCTACGCCAGATCCGATGCAGAGTCTGCATCACTCCTTTGTTCCGAACCTCGCTTGTCGAGATCTTCAGTCTGATTCCGAGAGTTGGTTGCATAATCCGCCTATTCGTGTGCAGAGTAATGGTTTGGGTGCGCGATGGACTGATCACCATCCGACTACTCTTATCATTCGCTCTTGTACATCGAATCGGGGGATCCAGCAATTTAACTCCGTCCACGGAAGTTAGAGGTGGCTTTATTTGTTGAGACCTCTACCTTCGACCTTTTGTTCCGGAGTGTCCTCTCGACGATCACGGACAACGACCTCTCGTTAGTGGTGTCGCGAGGATCTACACGAAGCGCGAAGGATCAGATCGCCGACCTTCCTTCCGGTACCATGAGGCGGATCTCGAGGGCGAGATCCATTTTTAGTGGTGTCAAATTGTGGCATCCCGCAAAACCACTACTAGAAAATCGCGTTGAATTTGTGCATTGCATCGTCATCATCATGTGTTGTTTGTCTAAAACTATTTCAGAAAAACCTATTTTGTTTTCCAAACGCCCCATCTTAATTCAAACGCCAAACCCCCGGATGTTCCGGATATTTTGTTTGTCTAAAACTAGTTATAAAAGCTATTTGAAAATAAATAAAATATTAAATTATTTTTATTAGGGGCAGTCGAACGGGCCGATTGACCCGATCGACCACCTCAGAAAAATATAAACGGTCCGCCCCTTTTTCTAAACCTACCAACTATCCTACCCACCCCAACCAGCCACCTCACCCCACCCAACCAGAACACGCCACCTCACCTCTCCCCTCCCCTCTAGCCTATCAAAACCCGCCACATCAGCCTCACCCACTCCCTCTCTCTCTCCCTCTAAACCCTGCCCCACACACACCACACACTAGCACACACACAACACACGCCGCGCGCAGCACACTGCACCCACGCGGCACCCTGCCCTCTCCCTGCCCCGCTGGCCCCACGACCCCACCCGGCCCCACCAGAGCAGCCCCACCCCACCATCCCCACGCGGCCTGCCCGTCCTCATCCCCTCCCTCGCGACGCGGTCTTCCTCTGCCTCCAACCTCCCCGCCCCGGCGCCACGGGCCCGTCCACCCCGCCCCGGAGCCGCCCGCAGCCAGCCGACCCCGGCCCCGCCTCCAGTCCGCCTGCGCCGCCCTCACCCCGCTCCCCAACCGGCCGCCGCCCCCGCCCGAGCTCGCCCGCCGGCGTCCTCGTCTGCCCCGCTTCCGGCCCCGAGCTCGCCGCAGCTCCCTCCGCCGCACCCGCCGGCCCCGGCCTGCGCGCCTCTGGCCGCGGCCGCCGCCTCTTCGCCAGGCCGCCTCTCCTCCGCCCCGCTCGAGAACCGACCCAGCAACCACCCCCGCCGGAGCCGCCAACCTCGCCGCCGGGCATCCGCCGCCGCCCCGGACGCGGCCCCGCACGCGGCCCCGCTCGCCGGCAAGCATCCTCCTCTGGCCCCGCGCGCCGCCCGCGTTCGCCGCCCCCAGCGCGCTCGCCAGGACCTCGCCCGCCTCCGTCAACGCCCCGCCGCCCCTGCTCCAACCTTCCTCGCCGGCAACCTCTCCTCCGCGCGGCGTGCGCCATCGTCCACCCGAGCGCCGCCTCGGCGCGAGCCCCCTCCGGCGCCGGCCCTCGAGCTCCTCCCCGACGTCCCCGTCGCCCCTGCGGTTTCCCTTCCTCGCCGCGGCAGGTCCCGTCCGCGCGCCGGCGGCCTTCCCTCGCCGGTCTTCGCCGTCAGCACCCCGCGGCCGGCCGCCTGCTCGCTCTGGCCGCTGCTGCTTGATCCGCAGGGGCTCCTCGGGCTAGAAGCCTTGCCAACCAGCTGCTCCTCGCGGGAAGAACAGGTGTTTGCACATGTGGGTTATGTGGTGCTAGTTGTTTCGGATGACCGATCCAGTACCGAGTCCAGAATTTCGACAAGTACTCCGGGCGTTTGTAAATCCAAGACCGTCTCCTATTCGAGGAACGACACGTGAAGATGGACCCAAGTGATTCCGAGAAGCCCGGCAAGAACTACATCACGGAACGACATGATCATCGACACGGATCCGGAGACCGTGGAGCACCAAGCATGTCCGCCCGGAACCCGGTGGTGGTGACGCTGGTCTGGCAAGTTCTCCTTCCCGGACGCCGAGCTCGCCGAGAAACTGGATGCCAAGGTCACCGACACGGGTACGCCGAGTCTCCATCGAGGACACCAAGGCCGTCGACATGGAACCGTAGGACGCCGAGTGCTTCACCCCGAACGCCAAGACCGACCCCGTGGTACCCGACAAGATCTGCATGCGACAAGAACGACACCGAACCAAGTCCTTCCCGGAGTCCGAGAATGTTTCCGCCGAGACCGAACCCGTCGAACCCTGGACCCTGAGACCGACCCCGAACCCCGGAACCCCAAGATCGCCGAACCCTAATGTGTGCACCCCTTTTCCGAGAACCCTATTTTATAAATGGTCAACTATATGAATTGTTGCATATTTAATTGTCATCTCGCATGCATATCATTGGTTTGGGGGCCTTATGCCGATTCACCTAATAAATAAATATGGGGCCCATATGCGGGCAAATCTAGTCTCATATTGGCCTCATTTAAATTTGTGTAGCGAACCCGGTGCTATCTTCTGCCATGGTAAACAACATTTAAATTGCGGGGTAGTTAAACAACATGCACCACTTAATTAATTGCCGGGACCCCGGTTCCGCTTAATATGACCTAATTGCATCGCATCTTTGCCATGCCATGCATCATACATGCATCATGCCGATCTTCTGCCGTTGTATTAAATATTGCATCCGGTGTTATTCTAGTGTTTTGCTTCTTCGCGGATAAGGCCGTTGAGTTGATGCGAGTGTCGACCCGATCTTCGGATGAACCCTTCGACAATGTTTTCAGGCGAGCACCTTCCCCTTTCTACCTATCTTATTTTATAGTATTTATTCCCTCCTGTTGATCTTTTGCTATCTGTGTTGCGATGCTCTAGTATCCGTACCCGTGATATACCGTGCAGCCCTATATTGCCTTGGACACATCCTATTACCTGTTGTTTGGTAGATAGATGGACTTGCGCGTCGTAGTCGCTTGCTCAGGTGCTGTTGCGTGTCGTCCAGTGCCACAGTTGTTGATGTATTGCCGCATGTTGATGTTGGAGATGAGCATAGTTTTACTTATTGTTCACTTTAATTCCTGTTTAACAACTAAAATTGAAGTAAGCAGAGGCATCGGTGGGTGATAGACAATTTTTGGTTTCCGAACGCCCACTTGTGTCCCGTAGGACCCCGAGTACTTGATACCTGTTCCTTGATTTATCGCGCTATCCACATCCGGGAGGTATATGGGACCCCCCTTAGCCAGAGCTTGATTCCGTCTTATTTCTTGGGGCCACAAACTAGTTTGAGGTTTTATTTACGATCCTGTACTTATGCCATGCTTTACTGCTTTATTTACGATTGTGCGAGGTACTGCACACTGTACTGTTTAGGAAGGCGGAGTGATTACGCGGTATCGACACCCCGAGTTTTCGGGTTCCCAGTCGCTTACAGCCATTGTCGCAGACCTTGAGGCCGTCTCGGAGCTTGCTTACTCCGTTGCGGGATCTACTTAAGGGGTGGCCCCCTGAAATATTTCTGAATCTTGTGATTGCTTTGTCGTGAAAGCCTCGTTGGGTTTTGATTTGGTTTTTCTGAGGTTGATCGAGTGTGTGTTGCTATTGGTGCACCCCGGCCGGGTTAAAACTTTCTGGAAGCCGTGTCCGCGGTTATGGACGACTTGGAGCACAGTATCTCGACCATAGACAAGCATAACTAAAGTTTACTGTTATAAATTTGACTTTATAATGACTAGTAATCAGCTTCACTATAAGGGAATGGTTAATTAATACTGCCCACAAATTGCTTGTTTGGAGTGTCGCTTGCGACCATTGTACCTGACTAGTAAGTATGACAACTACAACAGAATGGCTGAATAAAAGTACCAACAACTGCTGGGTTTTTGGGTTATCTCATGTTAATTGTATCTGACTAGTAAGTGATGCCACTATAACGGAATGATTAACTAAAAGTGCCCACTGCTTATTTTTATCAGGATGATTATCTATACCTGACTAGTAATTGCTGCAACGATAACTGAATAAATAAAACTGCCAACTGGTTAAGTTCCTCGGTTGACTTCCTCGTTTGGTATCGAGGGGGAAACACCAGGATGGGTTTGTTTGGTGATAGTTTCAGGTTGGATCCGGATAGGTCATTCTTACCCCTCTCTCATAACCGCCAGTTGTATCGAGTCTCTATAGGTTGTTTAGTGCATGCTGCCGCTGCCGCTCAGTCCACCATACCTATGTAGGCGAGGACCGCCGAATTCTAGTCTCGCCGTGTACTGGCCTCAGTACTGACGCTCCTCTTTTTCCTTTGCCCTTTGTCGGCACCCCTTTTGTTTAAGCAGGTTTTGAGATCGACGCCGTTAGCAGGGTTACCCTTCCGGCTTGGCCTGGGCAGGGTTATGGACGCCATTGGTTATTCTTCAGGGCTCTTAGCCCCATTTGCATCTTGTCCGTAGCCGGACGCTCCATCGTTTTCGAGGTGATTTGGATCTTTGTACCGTATATCTGTATTCTTGACTCTTTGAGTCGCTGTTATATATATCTGTTCTGTGGGTCCCATCGAGGACTGTTGTGTAATGTTATTACTTCGTTTTCCACCCGCACGAAAGTGCCTGGTGGGCACCTTTGAATCGTTTCTATGCGGGTTTGGCGAGTTTCGCTAAAACTTGCATAGGTCCGATTCTGAGGGTGTTACAATGATTACGGCATTTCCTCGATTTCCGCGCGTAGTGGACGTCGTGGTAATGACGGTTCGTTTTGGTGCTGACACGTGTACGGCCAGATCTGCCGTTGGTGTTAGGTCTTCTTGATGGACGGCTAGCGTGCGTCGTCTTCGCTGTTATAATCTGTGGTGAAATCGTGGTTTGTTTTTCACCGCATCAGTTCTTGTGTTTTACTGCCTCCTTGTGCTCGAGCGATTCTTGCTTCGCGCTGAGATTTTCTTCCACATTTCCGTCGTCCTTGGTACGTTTTCGCCGCCGGCGCCACCGTAGCGGGATGGGGAAACCAAAGAAGTCTGCATCTGCGGTTGGTACCAGCGCTGCCGGAGGCAAGAAGGGCGCCGCCGCTGCTCGTGTCACCGATGGTGGCTGGCGGCGATCAGAGACGCGGGAAAGCGATCTTCGCAAGCTGCGCGAGCGGAGCCTAATTCCGCAGGACGCGACGGCCGTGAAACTCCCTGGCAATGAGGTAATCCCCCGTCCCCCATCTGGGTACCGGGTTATGTTCGTCGCCTTTGTTTTGCGTGGGTTTTCGTATCCAGTCCATGACTTCCTTCGTGGACTGCTCTTCTTCTATGGGGTTCAACTCCATCATCTGTCTCCCAACTCCCTTCTTCATATTGCGTGTTTTATCACTCTTTGCGAGTGTTGGCTTGGCATTGAGCCGCACTTTGGCCTCTTCCGGAAGCTGTATTCCGTGAGGAGGCAGTCTGGTTCGGATGGTGTGTATCCCATTGGGGGTTTCATCATCTCTCTTAGTCCCGATGTCCAATTCTTTTCCTTCTCCATGTCCGAATCTGTCCAGTACTGGCGGAGGAAATGGTTTTACATCCGTGACTCCGTGCTGCCTGGACAAGATTTTGGTCTCGTTCCTTTTGACCCCTCCCAGTTGATTGTGAAGAAGAGGTCCTGGAAAAATCAGATCTTAGACGGTGAGGTGGCGGAGATAGAGGCCTTGTACCGTCGGGTGGAGGAGCTCCAATTGATTCCTGAGAAGGAGGTGAACGGTGTTGACATTATCCGGGTGTTTCTTGAGCGTCGGGTGCAGCCGCTCCAGGCGAGGGCGCATCCGATGTTCCTTTACTCTGGGCGCCGTGATCCGACGAGGGTTTCGAGTGTTAAAATCTCCGAGGTGGAACTTGACAGGGCTCTTCGCATGTTGTTGAAGTTCAAGGCCGACGAGGAAATCCCGGGGAAGTCGTTGACTCCGCCCTTTTCGTCGACGTTGGCCGTGCCAAAGGTGTAGATTTGCGCACGTAGTGCTTTCCTTATGTTTTGTCAGTTGTGTACTTGTGCCCTTTGTTTGCTAACAAAAGTTCTTCTCATCTTGTAGAGCTTCAAAGTGCCAGGCATGGCGCCCCCATTGCCCGAAAGGTATCCGAATGCCCCGGATAATGAAGTGGTGGATTCCGTGTCCGAGCTTCCTTCGGCGCGATCTCCGGCGTAGGATGCCGACGAATCGAGTGAAGATCATTCGAGTAAGCGATCACGGAGCTCGAGCGAGTCTTCGGATGCCTCGACTCCTCCGACTCCCAGAAATCCTCGGGGTCTTGAGCGTCATGATGATGTTCAGGGGGGTTCGTCTTCTCCTATTCCTGCCGTTCCTGTGCGAGCTGTTGCTCCGCAACCGCCAGCAAAGCGGAAGAAGGAAGAGAAGAAGGAGGAGAAGAAGGAGGAGAAGAGGGCCCGGAGGGCTTCTCCTATCTTTGACCTGAGCGCGTTGGGCTCGTAAGTGTGCTTGTTGCCACTGTTGTCTTTTGCTCACTTGTTATTGTTGCGCCTGTGTTGATTGATTCATATGTAGGCAATCCTCCGACGGCTCGAGTGATGGAGCACGCGAGATGATGGGGGAGTCGAACATTGCGTCGCCGCCTCCGCAGACGGTGGCGACTTCGGGTGGTGCTGCACCAGTTCCTCTTGTGCAGGAGAGGCTGGTGGTTGCGCCTCAAAATTTCGCAGGCGGGCCTGCGGGTTCGCCTTTGGAGCATGTAAGTTTTTCTGCTCCATGTCACGGGGGGAGCCCCCGGGCGTCTTCGTGTGCTGATGTTGTGTTTGCTTCTTTGTTTTGGGCGGAGCCCCCAAGTCATGCTCTTACTGCCATTGCTTTTTCCTGCAGCCTTGTGTCCGAGAGGCCAAGTGGCTGGTGGAGGAGCACCTGACGCTGGAGGTGAAACTGCGGCAACTGCAAGGTATTCGTCTGTCTTGGAGTACTCATCTTGCTATGTCTTGGTCCTGTTTGTTGACACTTGCTTGTTGTAAATGCAGAGGAGCATAACGACTCTCTCCGTGAGGTTGATGCTCTGAAGAAGAGCCTTGGCCAATTGGAGCAGAAGGCCGAAGCTGCCGCTGAGGCGAAAGAGCGCCTTGAGCTGGAGCTGACGAAAGCAGCCGAAGCAAAAGAGCGTCTGCAGCAGGAAGTCGCAGGTCGTGAGAGAGGAGCAGCGGAGAAGCTCATGGCTGCTGCCAAGGCAATTTCGGGTGAGTGCTAGCTTTTGCACGTGCTCCTTTTTCTTCGGGTCCTCTTCTATGTTGCTTTTCTTCATGTTTTCTTCTGTTTTGTCTCAGATGCCGCAGGCATTGAGTTTGACCGTGGTGCTCTGGAGCACGGGAGTGCTCTGGATGATGCCACTGTGGCGGTCGAAGACCGCTGCAGCACCGTCGTCAACTCCCTTGCCAAGGCAAAGGAGGTCCTTGGTCGCTTCTACCAGGAGCTCTTCCCGAAGGGCGCAACCCTTGAAGATGTGGGTGCTCTGGCAGAGGCTCTGTCAGCCGAAGCGCCTGCAGCATACAAGCGCAAGAATAAGGGCATCGGCGCGTCCGTCGGGCTGGCGATGGCCATGGCGGCTGGGGCAGAGCTGGACTTGCCCCAGATCACTTCTCGGATGCCGACGGCTGCGGATGGATCAGAGGTAGCCTTCGCTGCTTACTCCGCTCGCTGCAGACAATATGGGCCCAAGCTCATTGACTTGTTGTCTGAGTACGCGCTGCGGCAGCAGGGCGAGGCCAAAGCTAGGCAGTCTGGCTCTGAGGCGACTCAGTGTCCTACGCCTTAGGCATAGGAGATGTAGGGTAGTATGTAGTTTATTTTTGCTGTAAATATCTTTTGTAGCACCATTCTTGAGCCACGCAGTGGCCTTATTTAATGAATTCCTCCGAGTTGGGCTTTTATCTTTGGCTGAGTATCGGTGTGCCTTCTTTTTCCTCTGCTTTAGGTTCCTTCGAGTGTTGACCAGTTGGTACTTCATCCGAAAGGCCCTTGCGAGCATCGTTGGATGATACCTCGCAGCTCGCTTTTCTTCGGGATCGTGTACGCAGCTTGGAGAGGGATTTGCTTGGGCTACGCGGTCGTGCTGACGTTTGGAAGTCCAAAGCAGACCGTAGTGCAACCAGAGAGGAATACTTGATGGCGGAGCTGGGTCGGCTGTCCGAGCAGCTGTAGTGTAAGTTGATCCTTCTTTCGGGCCGTAGCTTAGTTCTTCGGGTGAGCCTGCTGGCCTTACTCTTGTTCTGTGCTGTTGTCGCAGGTGCGAATCTTGCTCCGAAGGAAGAAAAGGAGCGCATTGCTGTTCGAGTCAATTGCTTGACTCAACAGGACATGGAAGCCGGTGGCTTCTTTTGGATGGATCGCGATCGTGCCATGGTTCTGGCGACGGTGCAGGATCGCGTCTTCCAGGTTTCGCGGGTGCTCCGCTAGGTGCAGACATCACTGTCCTCGGTGTTGCACGTCATGTTTCCATTGGATGGCGTGCCGACGACCCTTGTAGGTCTTCTGGCGAAGTTTCGGAGTGCCAGCAATGTCAAGGAGCTGGTGCGGCAGCAGCTTGTCGCAGGGGTGAAGGCTGCCTTGTCTCTTGTGAGGGTGCATCGCCCTGATGTAGATTTGGCTGCTGTGGCGACTGGGCCACCTCCTCGGCCAGATGGTGGCGAGTGGAATATGCGTTCGCATTACGCGGCTGTAAGGCAGTATGCCGAACAGATTGTAGATTTGTTTGAGCAGCGTGCTTAGGCTATTCTGCAGAATAGGTAGAACCTGAAAATAAACAGATAGATGTAAAATTTGTATATTGCAGCTGGGCGTGTATGTGCCCTTTGTTGTAAAGGTTTGCTTGTTAGCGAGCACGCAGTGCTTTGATTTAGTACGTGCCCTTTTCGTTAGCCTGACGTGGTCAGCTACTCAGGTGTACACGTGTTGTCCTCAGTCGATGAAATCGTGAGGTGGGGGGAGCCCCCGAGCGCGTTTTGTCCTCAGTCGATGAAATCGTGAGGTGGGGGGAGCCCCGAGCGCGTTTTGTCCTCAGTCGATGAAATCGTGAGGTGGGGGGAGCCCCCGAGCGCGTTTTGTCCTCAGTCGATGAAATCGTGAGGTGGGGGGAGCCCCCGAGTGCGTTAGTAGCATGTAACAAATTTGCAGAGAAATAGTCAACCGAAGGTTGGGAGCGAGACACTTAGCTTTATTTGTAGCGTAATGGAGGAGGTACATGGTTCGGCTGAGTAGCCTTGGCCGTAAGCCTTATTGAAAGTAAAAGGGGTATATTGCCCATTGCTATGGGTAGAATCGTCGCAGGTGCGAGATGTTCCATGGGTTGGAGTATGCGACTCCAGACTCCACGTGCTTGAGGCGATAGGCGCCACCTGGGATGACTTTGGTGATGACATAGGGTCCTTCCCATGGCGAATCGAGTTTGTTCGGTCGCTTCTGCTTGAGTCGCAAGACGAGGTCTCCTTCGACGAAGGACCTTGGGCGCAGCCGGCGGCTGTGATAGTTGCGGAGACTTTGCTGGTACACCGCGGATCTAGCTGCTGCTATATCCCGTGCTTCGTCGAGTGTGTCGGCGGCATCTTCGAGTGCGGCCATGGATTCGGCTTCGCTGTAAGCGACAACTCGTGGAGCCTGGTGACGTACTTCGGCTGGTAGCACCGCCTCAGCTCCGTGTACCATGAAGAACGGTGTGTAGCCGGTGGAGCTGTTTGGCGTAGTTCATAAGCTCCACAGGACAGACGGTAGCTCTTTCGTCCAGTTGCCAGCTTTGTGCTCGAGTGAGCTCATGAGGAGTTTCTTGATGCCAGCGCCGATTAGGCCGTTGGCCTTTTCCACTTGCCCGTTTGTTTGCGGGTGCGCCATTGAGGCGTACGTGATATTGATCCCGAGGCCTTCGCAGAAGTCCTGGAATTCTTCGGAGATGAAGTTTGATCCGTTATCGGTGATGATGCTGTGCGGTACGCCGAATCTGTAGATTATGGATTCGAAGAACTTGACGGCGGTTTTGCCCTTCTGGTTGGTGACTGGCATGGCCTCGATCCACTTGGTGAATTTGTCGACTGCGACCAAGAGGAAGACGTGTCCTCCCTTCGAGGATTTTGGCAGTTTGCCGATCATGTCAAGGCCCCATTGAGCGAAAGGCCAAGCTATGGGTATGGGTCAAAGTTCGGACCCAGGTGCGTGTGGTTTGTCGGCAAACCGTTGGCACCCGTTGCATCTTCGGACCATGTCCTTTGCGTCGTTCATTGCCGTTGGCCAATAGAATCCTGCTCGTAGAGCTTTGGTGACAAGGGAGCGGCTGCCTGCATGGTGGCCGCAGATGCCCTCGTGGATATCTTGGAGTATGGTCTTGCCATCGCTGATGGTGACGCACCGTTGTAGGACGCCTGTAATGCTGCGTTTGTACAGTTCGCCGTTGATGATGGTGAAGGCTTTTGACCGACGAGATATGCGTCGGGCATCTGTCGGGTTGTCTGGTAAGTTTCCGTTTAGCAGGAACTAGAGGTATGGACGTGTCCAAGTTTCTTCGACTGCCATGACCTGCATCAGGTTGACCATGGCGACTTCGGTATCCAACTTTTCGGGTCCTTCTTGACCTTCGGGTAGCGTAGCCCCCGAGTGTTCTGCTTCTTCGGGTGATCCCTTGGGGAATTTCCGCTTGATGGATGGCACGCAGATCTGTTCGAGGAACACACCTGGTGGTACTTTTGCACAAGTCGAGCCGATGTTGGCGAGTCTGTCGGCCTCCTCGTTGCTCTCTCTTCCAACGTGCCGAAGTTCGCAGCCGTCGAATTCTCCTTCGAGTGCGTTGTATAGTGCGCGGTACGCTATCATGTTTTCGGCGTGTGCGTCGTACTCATTCATCGTCTGCTGGACGACAAGGTTGGAGTCACCGTAGATGACCAGGCGCATTGCGCCGCATATTTTTGCCATCCGCATGCAATGGATGAGGGCCTCGTATTCGGCCTCGTTGTTGGAGGCTCTGAATTTCATCCGAAGGACGTACTTCATCTTGTCACCTTGCGGGGAGGTCAATATGACTCCTGCCCCTGCTCCGGCTTCGCGTTTGGAGCCATCAAAATGCATTGTCCAGGACTGCGACATGTCTGGGGTGTCAGGCAGCTGTAGCTCCATCCAGTGCACCAGAAAGTCCGGAAGGACTTGAGATTTGATTGCGTGTCGCTTCTCGTAGGTGATGTCCAGTGGTGATAGTTCGATGCCCCAGAGGGCCACGCGTCCTGTGGCCTCTGGATTGTTCAGGATGCTGTTTAGGGGTGCCTCGTTGACGACCATCACCTAATGCTCCTGGAAGTAGTGGCTCAGTCGTCGAGCCGTCATGAACACGCCGTAGGCCAGCTTCTGGTAGTGCGGGTACCGCTGTTTTGTTGGAGTGAGAACCTCGCTGAGGTAGTAAATTGGGCGTTGTACCCCATGGGTCTTGCCTTCTTCGGGTCGTTCGACCACAAGTACTGTGCTGACCACCTGGTGCGTGGCTGCTATGTACAGCAACAGGGGCTCGCGCTCTTTTGGCGTGACCAAAATGGGCGAGGTGGAGAGGAGCCGCTTGAGGTTTTCGAATGCGTCGTTGGCTTCTGGTGTCCACTCGAACTTGTCTGCTTTGCGCAGCAGTTGGTAAAATGGTAGGGCCTTCTCGCCCATGCGGCTGATGAACCTGCTTAGTGCCGCTACTCGCCCTGCGAGTTGCTGAACGCCTTTGAGGTTTTTTGGCTTCTCCATTGTCATGATAGCTTTGATTTTCTTCGGGTTTGCTTCGATCCCTCGTTGAGAGATGAAGTATCCGAGCAGCTGACCTGAGGGGACGCCGAAGGCGCATTTTTCTGGATTGAGCTTGATCCTGTAGCGATCAAGGTTGTCGAACGTCTCGCGGAGATCGTCGATAAGTGTTCTTGCCTCCTTGGTTTTGATGACTATGTCGTCGACATAGACTTGGACGTTGCGACCGACTGGTCCTTGAGGCAGGCCTGCATGCATCGCTGGTACGTGGCACCCGCGTTCTTTAGCCCGAAGGGCATTGTGTTGTAGCAGTATACTCCGAACGGTGTGATGAACGCCGTTTTCTCTTGATCTTCGACCTTGAGTCGAATCTGATTATAGCCTGAGTAGGCGTCGAGGAAGGAGAGTTTCTCACAACCTGCAGTCGAATCGATGATCTGGTCGATCCGAGGGAGAGGGAAGTGGTCCTTAGGGCAGTGTTTGTTCAGTGACGTGAAGTCCACGCACATCCGCAGGATGTCCGTGTCCTTCTTCGGGACCATCACTGTGTTTGCCAGCCACTCGCTTTCCTTGATTTCCCGGATGAAGTCTGCTGCGAGTAATCTGTTGATCTCTTTGCCGATAGCTTCGGCTCGTGGCTCCGACATTCTTCGGATGGACTGCTTGACTGGTTTGGTGTCTGGGAAGACATTGAGTGCGTGCTCGGCGAATTCCCTGGGAACTCCTGGCATGTCCGCAGGACACCAGGCGAAGATTTCCCAGTGCTCACGGAGGAATTCGACGAGCGCGCTTTCCTATGCGGTGTTGAGGTCGTTGGCGATTAGCGCCGTCTTGGAGGCATCCGTTGGATGGACCTGTACTTTTTTGGTGTTGATGGTGGAGTCGAAAGACATATCAGGTGCGTTCTGCTTGGTGACTGGGGGTAGCCCATTGTCTGTCACTTCGCGGAGCCTTACGAGCTCGTCTTGCATGCCGAAAGACTGGGAGATTTTGTTGAAATCCCTGTCGCATTGGTCCGATCGGGTGAAACTCCCGTGGACTGTGATGACGCCCCTTGGTCCTGGCATTTTGAGTAGTAGGTATGCATAGTGTGGGACGGCCAGGAACCTTGCGAATGCTACGCGTCCCAGGATGGCGTGTTATTGCGACGGCCAGTCCACCACTTCGAATTCTAGGCGCTCCTGTCGAAAGTTGTCCGGTGTCCCGAAGATGACGTCGAGCCCTATTTTGCCCAGGGGGGAGATGCCCTTCCCTGGGACAATGCCGTGGAACGTTGTGTCTGATTGTTCCAGGCTGTATTGCGGGATCCGCATAGCTGCTAGAGTGCTTGCGAATATTAGGTTGATGCCGCTGCCGCCGTCCATGAAGACGCGACTCATCTCGAAGCCTCCGATCTGCGCCTCCAGCACCAGGGCAGCATGACCTGGGCGAGGGATCTGAATAGGGTGATCCGCGCGAGTGAATGTGATGCAGGACTCCGATCCGCTGAGGTACTCAGGGATGGCAGGTGGAGTTGTCACGGCCATATTGATTTGGCGGGTGATCTTCTTTTGTACCCTGTTGGTTGGGCGTCCTTTCTGTATCATATTGAGTGCTCCTTTTGGTGGGGGGTATGCGACTCCGGCGTTGTTTTGCGCTGGTGCGGCTGGTTGATGTGGGCCTCCGATAGGCGGCGGTGGAGGAGCTCCGTGTGCTATTTCACCTGGCGCAAGTGCGTTTCCGAACGCAGGAATTGGAGCTTGTTGCCTCATCTGTACCATGCTTTCACTGAGTTCCTGGAACTCGCGGCAGTCCTTGAGCATGTGGCTAGCTTTCTTTTTGCCGTCTTGTTTGTCGATGTAGAAGTGGATGGTGCATGGACCCAAAAGTTTGTCGAGTGCTGAAGGTCCGTTGTCGCGGTCGCGGCGTTGCCACGACTGTGTTGGTCGTCCGTTGTCGCGGAAGTTTCCGCTGCGATATCCTCCGCTGCTGCGGCTGTTGTCGTTACGGCGGTCGGCGTAGCCGGCTGCGACCATGTCGGGTCCGTCGCGGTCCTCGTATACGCGCGGTCTCCTCTTGCTGCGGCGTTCGCGTCTTCGGCCGTAGTCGTCTTCTTCATCTGATAGCGCCCGCTGGATGCAATCTTCGCCATCTGCCCAACTGTTGGCGATTTCCATGAGCTGGTCGAGTGTCTTGGGCTTTACGCGTCCAAGTTTCTCCTTGAAGTCTGGGCGTTTGACGCCGTCCCTGAAGGCGTCGATGGCCCGTTCTTCGGAGATGTGTGCTGCGGAGTTCTTGGTCGTGGACCAGCGTAGTATGTACGAGCGAATAGATTCACCCGTTCTCTGAGTGCAGGCTCGCAACTCTTCGATTGAGGCGGGCCTTTTGCTGGTGCCTTTGAAGTTTCAGATGAAGCTATAAGCGAGCTCCTCCCAGCTTCGGATGGATCCTGATGATAGGCTGCTGAGCCAGACTCGCTCCGCGC
Organism: Avena sativa; assembly: GCA_916181665.1. Lineage (NCBI taxonomy): Eukaryota > Viridiplantae > Streptophyta > Magnoliopsida > Poales > Poaceae > Avena > Avena sativa. Next base: position 382,874,593 of record OV702297.1, on the reverse strand, counting down.
CTGTCAGCTGCAGCTGAAGGCATTGCATGGCGGTTTCTTTGTTGCCTCCGTGAAGCTTGACGGATGACAGATGGTCGCTGAGCCAGGACTTTGGATCTTGCGTGCCGTTGAACTTCGGAGTATCCGAAGGAAGCTTGAAGTTGCGTGGCATCTGTGTTCGCCGGACGGATTTGCTGAAGCATCGAGCCCCGCAGAGTTCTCCTTCGTCTTCATCCATCTCAGATTCGGATGAGCATGCGCGTTTGGCACGTGCTTTGTCGATTTTGCGCTGTGTAAGCTTGTCCCTGGCGTCGTAGTCGTGCTTATGGCGGTGCGAGCTCTTCTTTCTTCGAGGAAGATCGTGTTCTTCTTCATCTTCGGATGAGGGAGTGGGGCTCCGGTCGCGCCTGGCCGGAGCTTTCTTCTTCGGCTCCGTAGGAGCGTCTTCGTGGAGCACAGCTCCGATTAGTCCTAGTCCGGTGAGTGCGGACCTATGCATGGCCCTTTTCGGGTCCCCCTCCGGAGGTGGGTGAGACGCAAGATACGCAGTGGCTGCCATGATCGCGGCTTGTGGCGTCTTCGGGGTGATGTTGCCGTCGGCGTCCATATCCATGAACGATGTGTGGAGGGTTCGGGTCACGTCACGCCGCTCCTTCGGGTCCATGTTTTCCACCCGAGAGTGATGCTTGTTTCCCTGATTTCCGTTTGTGCTGGAGCCGGGTCCCATGGCGGAGAGCGCAGCTCGTCGCGCATTGGACTCAGAGGCTGCTTTCTTGCGTTTATCGAGCGTCTCCTGCATCTTGACTTGCTTCTTGTGCTCCTCGATGAGGAGGTAGTGGTATGCCATCAGCAGGTCACGTGGGGAGTCCAGAGGTAGGACTATTTCGCCTGCGACGGCGCGGCGTGCTTCGGCCCATCCTTCTTTGCTAAGTTGGATGAGGTGGCCCCTGTTTTCCCCGTTTTCGCCGTTTTGGCCCTGCGGGTTGGGGTTGGGCGGTGGGTTAGGCATGTCTTCGTTGGTTTGGATGATTGCGGCGCATAGATAGCGCCTGCAGATTGGTTGGCTACTGCCGCAGCTTTCGGATTCGGAACCGTAGGTCCCTTCATCCGAAGGTGGATCGCACAGATCGGAGTTGCAGCTGCTACTGTCGAAAAACTCATCTGTTGATGGTGACGTGCGTAGCACAGGGTGTGGAGCCCACGAAGCGGGCCTGATTGATGGCACGGGCACCCGCTCAGGGAGGCGGAGGGTACCAGCTTGTCCCACCTAGAAGCAGAAGCTCCCGAACAGAATTTCGAGTCCGTCGCCTACGGGCTCGAAATCCTTCATGGTGGCCGGCGAGTGGGCGGTGAAGTCGAAAGCGCCGAAGAGGAGGTGATTCTCCGTCGCCGAGGAGTTGTAGATCGATCGGGTCGGAACCGTCACGACCGCACAATCAGAGCCCCAATTCCCACAGACGGCGCCAATTGACGAGGTTTAATCTCGTCAATGCCCATTGTTATGGACTTGGGTTTTGGAGAAGATGGGGATGCTGGAGATCGTGGAACGGTTAATAGACAAGCAACCAGGGGACACGAGATTTACCCAGGTTCAGGCCCCCGGAGGGAAAACCCTACTCCTGCTTGTCTGCTCTTTTATTGCGGCGGAACCGAAAGTTACAGGGTGCGCAGATTCGATCTGACGTGGAGGCGTGTATGAAAAGTATGGATCTGTCCTGTTGGGTGTCGAGGGTGCCCTCCTCGTTGGCCCCTCCTAGCCTTTATATATGGAGAGGCTAGGTCTCGGGTACCGATACGAGTAGGTTACAAGTTGTATTGAAACTTCTAGTCTTGCTCTCCAAGGATCCGAAGGCGTCATGGGCCTTGGCCACCCGAAAATCTTCATGGGTAGCGTATGTCTGCCGTGGGCCATCCTTGGACTGGACTAGGTATGCTGAAGTCATGTACCCGTCGGGTATAACCATGTCAACATACTCCTTCGCCACGTTCGTGCGTAGGTACCTACGAGCTGAATTTCTCGCGACGGACAGGACAAAACCCCCCGCCAGAATCTTTGTCGGCCACCGGGACCTGTCCACGTCGTCGAAGCCGCGGCCCACGTGGGTCCGAGTAGATACCGTTGCAAGTGGGCACGCCAAGTGGCTCGTGTGGCACAACAGTCGACCGGCCTGTCCACGTCGACGTAAAGAGAAGGCGCGCGCGTAGCGGCCAGGTGCAGTGCAGAGGAGGTCTGACGTGTGCGTCCACGCTTCAGCTGGAGTCGGCAACGGGGCAACCGGTTCTTCTTCTTATTATTATTATTATCTGCTGACTACCGGTGCAGTGCTCGGCGCGTTCCGCCTAAGAATATCTTGGGTTCAGATTTTTTATTTTTTTGCGGGGTATCTTGGGTTCAGACTTGAGACGAGGCTGAATTTGTCTTCAACCTTGGCGGGACGCGACGGAGCTGTACCAACGGTTTAAGATTTGGGTGATTAGTGTGCTCATGATGATGGCTAATCCTTATCTATGGAAGATTATCGTGCTCCTTTGTTTTGGAAGGTAGGACAAGATTAGTGTGCTCATACTCAACAGCAAGTAACTGCCGCTAGCTAAAGTTTCAGGGAAGCGTCAACGTGTGACCACGCCGCCAGGGAGACCCAGCACGCACGGCGGCACGTGCTCGGTGCCGGATCTCGCTGCCGTCACCAAGCGTCGTTGGCGGGCGGGAGAAAGAGAAACCCCCGTCGCACGTCGGCCGGCCACAGCCTTGCAAAACCACCGGTGCAAGTGTGGAACCCACGGGCGAAGATTCACGCCGCGGCATAGCCTAGCCTAGCCTAGCCACCACACGCGAGTTCTACCCCTGACGCGAGAGGTCTCCCCTTCCTTCTTCCAGCATCCGGAAAACTCCACGCAAACATACACCTCACCGCAACAGGACACGACAGGATCCTGGTCCACAACAGGGCGGCACCGGCCAAACGCCAAACAATCTGATGTCACTGCTGCTCTCAGAATCGGGCCACAGGTTCTGGAACCGGAGACCTGGCATGCCATTCCGTCACACAAAGATCTAGTAGTCGACAGAAGGTCGGCCCTGTCACTGTTTCCAATTCCTCTCCACAGATCCTGGGAGAAGCCGAATCAGACTTGAACGGCTTATATACACCATTCATCCTGCTAGGGGTACTAGTGTACACGTTGCAACAGCCAGGACGGGCTGCTGGACCCCCGCTGCAGCAGGGGCCGTTCCTACAGCAGCCCTCATGGCCACCATGCATGAATTAGACTATGTAGTATATGTATGTATTTACAACGAATTGAATGGGTTGGACGGCATTGTACAATAGTGGTACACACAGCTTGTTAGCGTTGTGGTCACCGTCTCGAGCCAGAGCCGCCGCCGCCACCGCTGCGGGTGGCGGCGAGGGCGAAGCCGCCGCGGTCGTACATGCGCTGGATCTCCTCCCGGTACTTGGTGAGCGACTTGTTGGGGAGGGCCGGGGTCAGCTCCACAACGTCCCCCATGCTCAGCGCCATTCCCAGGTCGCTTATGGGCTCGTGGTTCACCTTCGGCCGCAGGTCCTCTTTCATGGGGACGCGGTAGGGGCTCCACCTCGCGCTGTTGGCGCCCACCCGTTCCATGAGATCCGTCACCGTCGAGCCTGCCGGGAATTCCTGCACAGACATCTGCAAAAAAAGCAGAACGAACACTATCAACCAACTGCAATCGAAGACCATGGCACAAGTCGAAGACCATGGCACAAGCAGCAGAGACATCAACCAACCACCGGCCTCACCTTGTCATGCTCCAGCAAGATCACGAACAAGGGCCCGTCGTGGTTGCACTGCCGGGTGTACGAGTAAGGGCATTCCTCCGCGTGCAAGGGGAACGGGCAAGGCGGCCTGATGGCGTCGCTCTTCACTGGAGAAGACGACGAATGTTCCTTGTTCAGTGCTTCGCACTGCCACGTGAGCACCCACCTAGCCCACTCCACCATCTGGAGCACGAACGAGTGCCTGCAGGAGCCTTCCTTGTACCTCCAGTGCGCCGCGAACCCGTACTCGGCCTGCAGATGCATCTCCTTCGTGCGGATCTGGACCTCGAACGGGTGGTCGCCCTCGCTCATGACAACGGTGTGCAGCGAACGGTACCTGTTGCGATAGCAAGTTAATCAGTGCAAACTCTAGCTAAGGGCCGGAGATTGAATGGATCTATTGAAGTTGAACTGCATACCCGTTTAATTTTGGACGCGATATGTAGTCCTTAAATCTTCCATTTACTTGGGGCCAGAGTTTATGAACGACGTCAAGTGCTCGGTAGCAATCTTCCTCCTTCTCAACCACAAGGCGCAGGCCATGGATATCATGGACTTCGTCCATTGTTAAATTCTTCCTGAAAATGTGCCAAAACCAGTTAGCCAACACATACGGAAAAAATGGTTCTCTATCAAATTTTGTAATCATGTAGTAAGTACAATGCAAACAAGGGGAGTTTCTCAACATACTTCAGCATCTTGGAGTAAACGCTGTAAAGGTTTTTGTTCCTTCCAGAAAGGCTCTGATATGAGACGCCTGCATCCTTCAGACCTCCATCCAGTGTATCCACGGCAGATGTGATCAGCGCTTCATCAAATGTTTCTGTAAGTTTTGACGAAAGCTCCTTGTGCTCTTCCGGGTTCAAGTGCTTGAAGCAAAGGTTCTCCAGCTGGTCTTTCCAGCTAGCAATCCCCAATCGATTGGCCAAAGGCACAAAGATCTCCATGGTCTCCTTAGCAAACCTCTGTTGTTTGACCAAAGGCAAGGCGTCTAACGTCCTCATGTTATGCACACGATCTGCTAACTTTATTAGAACAGCCCGTGCATCCGCCATTGCAAGGAGCATTGTATGCAAGCGGTCTGCCTCGGCAGTTCTGCTTGCTGTGTTGTTATCACGAGCAAGCTTGCTCAAGTGGCTCAGCTTTGAGACCTGAATAGATTTTAGATAGGAACCATCAGCTCTGAAGTTTTTGCACTATATATCTTGCGAGTATGATCAAAGCAAAAGGATGACATCAAGGAACAGAGTAAACAAAGTACAATTATTGTTATCATAAAAGTCATACAAATTGGGCTCACCCACCAATTTCTATTAGCTATTAATAATAAGATAATACAGGGAAAGGAACGTGATCATTTTTTTACTTAATATAGGGAGCATGCTGAATGCCGGCATAATTTAGATCACAATAATTGCAGTTGATCCAGCCAACAGCTTTATGATATAAAAGTCCATGTTCTAACTACCGAACTCATTATCCGAATTCTTCTAGAACAATGGACAAGATCCAAGAAAGAGGAAGGAACACGTACCCCTTCCACGAGATCAGCCACTCCAGCCCCGAACATGTGGAAGATGTGATCATAGTCTACGAACGAATCATCAATGGTGTCGTGTAGAAGCCCAGCCGAGACAACCGTGGCGCTCGCCCCGATCTTGGCCAGTAGCACGGCCGTCTCCACGCAATGTTGCAAGAATGGATCGCCGCTCGCCCGCGTCTAATCACATAAATAAACAAAACCAAACAAAATTCAGTGACTAATCCAGAAAGGAAACTATTGAACAGTAACAAACGATTAATGATCTCTGGTTTTCACCTGGCCGTGGTGAGCCTTCTCGGCCTCGAAGAAGGCCTTGACGACGAGCTCCTCGTGGAAGATGCGGTGGCGAGCCTGAGCACCGGCGAGAAGCTCCCGGGCGTAGGGCTCGCAGGCCGGGCTCGCCTCGGCGAGGTTCTCGTCGAGCTCGAACGCGAGCTCGCCGCCACCGACCTCAGGCCGCGGGCTGGTGGCCGGGACGTAGTCGATGCAGGAGCCGAGCGCGTTGCGCACGAAGCCGGAGAAGAGGCGGTCGCGCTCGCGGCCGGTCAGCCAAGACGCCGGCGGGCTCCGGGACGCCGGGGAGCACGAGGGCCCTTGGAACACCGACACGGGGCTGTGGTGGTGGTGGTGGTGGTGGAGGTGGTCGCGCCACTTGAGCGGCGAGGGCGAGTGGGAGTAGCCGCCGCCGCCGCCGCCGAAGCTGAGGTCGTCGGATCCGTCGTGCCAAAGCTCGTCGTGCGCCGGAGCGCGGGGCGGCGAGGCCGCCGCGGCGGGGGAGGAGAAGAGGCAGGAGAGGCCTCCGGCGACGGCGGACGCGCGGTGGGAGGCCGTGGCCGGCGGCGCGGTGCTGCACGGCGGCGAGCCGCGGGAGCTCGGATCGAACTCGGAGGAGTACACGGCACCGGGCGGGCTGGTGTACAGGGAAATCGCGGACAGAGACATGGTCGCCAGAATCCGGGACGCCTCGGGCGAGCGTCCGGGGAACTCACAGCCTCCTGCCAGCTACCCACACAAAACCGGGGAAGCGGTTACCGAACTGGGAACCGGAGGCGCGGAAGAGAAGACGAACGAACGGAAATTTGGAGTCAGGATTTGATCTCGGCGAGACGAAGTCGACGACGCATTCGGGGGTTCCTAAACAAACAAATCGAATCGAATGGAACTCAAAGAATTACTACTGCTTGAGAGGAGGCTCAAACGAGCACGGATTGATCTGATTCGGGGAAGAATTTGGTGACGAAGGCCTGTCCTTTGACGAACAAGCAGGAAGGAAGGAAGCACGGATTGGGGAATCCTCCTCTGTTTGGTTCCGTCGCGTGTTTATTCTGGGTTGCTTCTGCTCTGTTCGCTCGCTCGCTCGCTCGCGGTGTGCGTATCTATCTATTTTTTTAGTGCGTGAAGTGAAAGAATCCAGGACCCGCCTTGCCAATTATAGGAAAGCGGCAGGCGTGCCAATGTCCAAACTACCCCTCCCAGAGGAGGAATCTTGCATCGTCTACGTGTACAGCAATTCGAGCTATATCCAACATTCTTACCTCATCCGTTTTTGCTGGTTAACTGAATATATGGTTTTCCTTTTAGTGTACAACGGAATATATGGTTGTGCTTAAGTTGCCTTTTCAATCTTGCTCACGCTTGATTTTTTTGTCAGCAAAACCTTTCTTTCTATGCCCGGCGACCAAGGGTCGACAATCACACCAGATGGATACAAGGGCGGGGAGAAGAGGTAGGGGCGAGGATCACATGAGAGTGCTCTGCAAGAGACACAATGTTTAATTGAAATGGTTGGTCTAATAACTTCGAAGAAATGGAGGGAGGGAGGGAGGGGAGGAGGAGGAGACCTATGCGACCAGAAATCGAATCTAACATGCCTCTCCGATTGAGTTTGGGTTTCATATGTTTGCTAGTTTGAAGGAAGGATTGTCTCGAGCTAGGCCAGAAATATCAACATAGCACTTCACAACCTCCTCGCGTCTTCCCATGCCCCCCCTTGAGAGTCACAACCTGCTCACCGGGCCAATCCGATGCGCCTCGCGGCGGCGATGCCGACCGGAGGTGGAAAAGGAGATGCGCCGACTTCAGTAGATTAGGATCTAGGGTTTCTTTTTCTAGGATTTGTCCCTCTGTGGCGTCTTGGAGTAGGCCACCGGATCCCATCGACCGAATCTGGCGCATCCTCTACTTCTTACTCCTCCTGGCTCCGCTACGGTGGCAAGAGCGATGGCAAGAATGGAGTCTGGAGCTAGGCATCTCCATCAATAAGGTCGTCTTCCCCTTTCTTCCGAGGTCTACTGAGCTGAAGCTTCTCTATGGCGTTAGGCGGTCACCGACGTGGTTGCTCATCAAGCTTCTGAGGTGGAAGTTGGACGGCAGCGGCGGATCTGGTGGATGCCTCTTCAATAAGCGGATATTGTCGGTTCGTCATCACCACCATCTCCTACTCTTTCCTCCCGGGCCCGTGGCAGGTTCGCTGGTTTAATGGCAAGACGCTTTTCACGGCGTGGTGTTGGCCTACCTTTGTTGTCCTTGTTCTGCTGGTTTCCCTGTTGTTGTTCTTCTTATTGAGCTCCAAGGTGGAGATGAGGAGAGATTAAGACAGGGCTGTGGCTTAGCCAGGGAGGATTTGGAGTTTTGGAACATGTTCTTCTTGGAGCTATCCATCTGCATCGACTTGGATGACGCTTAAATCCTTGGCCAAGAAGGCCTTCTTCATGCCGGTGTGCTCCGGTGACTCTACAACCTCCATTGGGAGGCCCTGTTCGAGCTCAGGCGTTGGGCGCGTTGCCAGGCCGGAGGCAAATTGCGTAGTCCCCATCTTCGTCCATGGCTGCAGTAGCCTGACCTCCTTGCTCCGCAATGGGGAAGAGGAAGGACTAGTTTGTAATTCCAGATTTTTTAGCAAAGTTCTTTCTACAAACGCTAGGGACCCATGTGTATTTTTATTTCCTTATGGGGTTCTACGTATTTTTTTTGTACCTCCACTGTTAATTTACTTGAAGGTTCTAGCCCCTTCCAGGGCACTCTGCTGTTCAAAAAAAAGCTAGCCCAAAAATTGAGTGTGGATGTGAGGACCTAAGAAGAGGTCGGGGATACGAGCGGACCTAGAGAGAAAATTATTTGGTGTCTTCTAATGACTCTGTGTATTTCTCATTAATAGTGGGGGCTGTCACAAGTTATGCATATGTGAAATATATGAAAGAAATTGATTTGGACTATGTGTCGTGTGCACTTACTGCTTGAACTTGGGTATACCCCTAATAGGATGGGAGTGGTTTCCCGGGGTCATGGTGTTTTATGGAAATGGCTGGTGAGAGAGAGGGAGGGAGGAGTGGAGAGATGGAGGGAGGAGTGGAGCCACACCCCATAGTGTAGAGTACGACGATTGCCCGAGCTCTATATAGCAACCTACTACTACTCTATCTCTACATATGGAAAAAATATGTGGTGCACCCGGGGGATCACACACCTCTCTCCCTCCGGCTTTCGTGTGTGCCACGTGTCCGTGAGCATGCGCAGTAGCCAACGTGTGGGGCCCACTAGTAACGTTATCTCTTCCTTTCTTTTTCTCCCAATTACTTCTTCCTCAACACATCCACCAGGACCCTGCTCCTATTCCATCATCGTGCACCGTCGGTCCGGTTTTTCTAGCTGCCCATGATCCCCTGCCTCCCGTTCACATGTGGACCTCCTTCTCCCACTGTTTGCCATTGGTCTAGATATTTGGCCATGACGCCTAAACTCCCTTTTCTGTGTGCTTCCATAATGACAATAGACGAGGGACGATTGGTGCGGCGCCTTGGCCCCTCGGTCACCTCGGCTTCAATTGGCGCGACACATTATCGATTCTCCATGCCACCAGGTACAGGAAGTGCACATTGACCACGGGGGACAAGCTCCCTCGATTCTCCACACCGACACCAACAATCATCGATGCAAGGTGTGCGTTGCAGCCGCGCCGACCTCTCCTCTCTACTCGCGTATACCCCAATCCCGCAATCGTTGTCAGGGTTATACTCCTTGATTATACCTACGGCCAACAATTATACTTGGAGACCAGGGTGGCCTACTTTTGTTTAGAGCATATGGCTCCATGAGCGGTCAGTCAATGAGACAGACGGAGGCCCATCTAGCTACGAGAAGACTTGGAGTACACAATATAGTAGTTACCAACTATATTTTCTCCATGTCTACATAAGCCGGCATTCGAGCAGCCCTTAGAGCAAGATTGTTGGTGTTAAGGTGTTGTTACCTTATGGCTTTATTGTGCTTATATGGCCCAAAACTTGTTGGAGATATGCCCTAGAGGCAATAATAAATGTAGTTATTATTATATCTTTGTGTTTACGATAAATGTTTACATTCATGCTATAATAGTATTAACAAGGAAACATTAATACTTGTGTGATTTGTAAACTTAATTTGAAGTCCCTAGTAAATCCTCTATATAATACTAGCTTGTTGGTTAATAGATGATTGTGATTTCCCTATCATGAACATTGAGATGTTATTAACAACAAGATCATATCGTTAGGAGAATGATATGGTGGACATACTCCTATAGATAAGCGTAGCATAAAGATCAAGTCATTTTAATAGTTCAATTGCTATATGCTTTCTGATACATAGTAACCTAATTCCTTCGACCATGAGATCATGCATATCACCTTTACCGGATGGATGCTTTGATGACATCAAACACCACACCATAACTGGGTGGCTATAAAGGTGGCATTGAGTGTTCAGAAAGTATTGGTTGAAACACATGGATCAAGAGTGGGATTTGTCCATCCATATGACAGATAGATATACTCTGGGCCCTCTCGGTGAAATGTCATCCAATTAGCTTGCAAGCATGTGACTGGCTCACAAGGGATCACATATCACGGGAACGAGAAAAGAGTACTTATCGGTAACGAGGTTGAACTAGGTATGCAGAGATACCGACGATCATAACCTCGGATAAGTAAACTATCATGAGACAAAGGGAAATTGGTATCGTATGTAAGTGGTTCATTCGATCGCAAAGTAATCGTAGAAATATGTGGGAGCCATATGAATTTCCAGATTCCTCTATTGGTTATTGATCGGAGAAGTGTCTCGATCATGTCCGCATAATTCACGAACCGTAGGGAGACACACTTAAGGATTCGACGTTGTTTGAGTAGTTATGGAATGATGAGAAAGAGTCCGAATGTTGTTCGGAGTCTCGAATGGGATTCGGGATACCACGAGGAGATCCGGAATGGTCAGGAGAATAAGATTCATATAAGGAAAGTCCCGTTTCGGAGTTGGAGAATGGTTCCGGTGTTTTCATCGGGAATGTTCTAGAAGGTTCCGGAATGTCCGGCACTCCGGGGGGGAAGGGGTACATGAATGTGTCATTACAAGTTGGAATGATTGCATCATGTACTAGGTGTCATCGCTGTCCAAAATAAAGGGTTTATTCAAATCCTAGTTTGAAAAGTCAAACGGCTAGTTTGAAAGTCAAACGGCAGTTTTTGGAAAGAGGAGGAGAGGTGGAAACCGAGTTGGGGAGGAGTTCCCTCCTCCAACCGGCGGCCCACCTCCAAGCCGAGTTGGGGAGGGACTCCCCTCCCCTTGGCCGCGCCTCCCACCTATAAAGGGAGGGGCAGGGCTACCCCTCCTAGTACACAAGATCCTCTCCTCCGAAACCCTAGCTTGGCGTCACCACCTCCTGCAGCTGCCGCCTCCTCCTAGGGTTGCCCTAGCCGCCGACTTGGGCTGCCCCAAGCCCTAGCCGCCGGCTAAATCACCTCCTCCTTGGTGTGTCTAAACCCTAGATCGCCGAGGAGCTCTCTCATAGTCCACCATACTCGCTCCGGCTTAAGGCGAAGCCCTGCGAGATCTCCCCTCTACTTCCGGTACCATGCCGTTGTGCTTCCAGAATCGCGAGGAGAGTGATACAACCTCCGCTGCCTGCTGGAACAAGGGAGAGGAAGGTCTTCGTCGAGTACCGAACGTGTGACCGACTGCGGGAGCGCTGCCGGAACGCAGCGCCGGAAGGATCGTCTACGCGATTTTGAGATCGGGAAGAGTACGACTACATCACCCACGAGAATCCGCTCTCGTTAAACACTTTGGAATCTTCGAGGGTGAGTTATTCTATCGACTCGTTGCTACAATCTAGTAGATAGATCTTGGCTTGTTTGTTTGTATGCGGTAGAATTTTTTTGTTTTCCATACTACGAAACCCTACAAAACTATCATGATGCAAATGGCTATTTTCCGGTCTTATGCGGCCCTCTCTGTTTGTGGCTCACATGTAAAATGGCGGTGTTTAGTCTCTAAACAGACGAACCCAAATTCTCCCTCGTATATCACCGATACTTACCCATATTTGTTCTTGCGAGCATTGCAGTGCGTGCGTATCTCAAGGCAAAACATGCTCCAGCAGGTGCGCACGGTTCTGGAGATATCTATATGTGATGCATGTACACATTCAGAGAAGGACCATGCCCCAGCTCTATGAGTGTAAAGATAGACATTCTTGTGAAAGATATCTTCTGATATGTAGAAAGGGAGATCTTTCAGGACAACACTGCCCTCACCGACTACGATGGAATTGAAAAGGCAACGAGATGCTGCTATTTGTGGCTAACCACGAAAACGTGAAAATTGAGGATATGAATCACATTGAACTGGTCCAGTCTGGAAGGGCCAAGGCCATGGCAGAAAGTTACTATGAGGTCTGCAAAGATGCCTTAGATTCTTCGAACAACTATGGCAATAAGCTACATGCCAGGTACAACATCTGACTAATACCCTGTGTGTCGTATGCGCTCAGTATAGTGAGTTCTTAGTTTTTCCAGCGAATAAATTGAAAGATCGAATTCTGACAGTGATCACCAAGAGAGGACTTTGCCATGGCTCTCGCGCAATTGTTCCACCACAAGGAATTGATCGAGAAGCTTCTTCTTCAGAAGCTATGACAATACAAAATCAGAGCTAGCTTCTAAATATTGCTAAATTTACATGCTACTTTGGCCACTAAATCTTCGTTTCATAATTGTCGCTGCTGATCTTGTGCTATTTTTTCATATAAAATCACATGTTTAGAAGAGTATACATCCAAGGGACCAGGCCATCAGCAATCGCGATTGTTGGAGATATGCCCTAGAGGCAATAATAAAAGTAGTTATTATTATATCTTTGTGTTTATGATAAATGTTTACATTCGTGCTGTAATATTATTAACCAGAAACTTTAATACTTGTGTGATTTGTAAACTTAATTAGAGTCCCTAGTAAAGCCTATTTATAATACTAGCTTGTTGGTTAATAGATAATCATGGTTTATGGATCATGAACATAGAGATGTTGTTAACAACAAGATCATATCATTAGAAGAATGGTGTGATGAGCATACTCCTATAGATAAGCGTAGCATAAAGATCAAGTCATTTCAATAGTTTGTTTGCTATAAGCTTTCTGATACATAGTAACCTAATTCTTTCGACCATGAGATCATGCTAATCACCATCACCGGATGGATGCTTTGATGACATCAAACACCACACCGTAACTGGATGGCTATAAAGGTGGCATTGAGTATTCGGAAAGTATGTGTTGAGGCACATGGATCGAGAGTAGGATTTTTCCATCCATATGACAGATAGATATACTCTGGGCCCTCTCGGTGGGGTGTCATCCAATTAGCTTGCAAGCATGTGACTGGCTCACAAGGGATCACATATCACGGGAATGAGAAAAGAGTACTTATCGGTAACGAGGTTAAACTAGGTATGCAGAGATACTGACGATCAGACCTCGGATAAGTAAACTATCACGAGACAAAGGGAAATTGGTATCGTATGTAATTGGTTCATTCGATCGCAAAGTAATCATAGAAATATGTGGAAGCCATATGAATTTCCAGATTCCTCTATTGGTTATTGATCGGAGAAGAGTCTCGGTCATGTCTGCATAATTCACGAACCGTAGAGAGACACACTTAAGGATTCGATGTTGTTTAGTAGATATAGAATGTAAGTAGGGAGACCGAATGTTGTTCAGAGTCTCGGATGGGATCCGGGATATCACGAGGAGATCCGGAATGGTCCGGAGAATAATATTCATATAAGGAAAGTCCAAATCCGAAGTTTGGGAATGATTCTGGTGTTTTCATCGGAATGTTCTAGAAGGTTCACCGGACCGGAATGGTAAGGGTGCATGAATGTGTCATAACTAAGTGGAATGGTTGAATCATGTACTAGGTCAAAGGTATATGCAAATTGAGAGTGAAATCAAACTCCGAAATTGAAAGTCAAAAGGCAAGTTTGAAAAGTCAAACTGGGACAATGTATCCTGGTGGAGGAAGGAAAGAATCCTTTTTTTCCTCCACCACAAGCCAACTAGGAGAAGGAGTTGGGGAAGGATTCAAACCCCCTATCCCAAGCTACCCACTCTCTTATAAATAGAGGGGAGGGGCTGCCCCTCTAGACTCAACACCAGCCCCTCCCCACACCGCCGCTGCACCGATGCCGTCATCGCTACACCACCGTTGGTTCGTCGCCACCGCCCTAGCCGCCGTCGACTCCACCTCCTCCTCTCCGGCCTCTAAACCCTAGATCGCCGGAAACCCTAATACTCCACCATAACTCGCTCTAGCTTAGGCGAAGCCCTGCGGGAGCTTTCCTCTACTTCCGACACCACGCCGTCGTGCTGTCAGAATCGCAAGGAGAGAACTACAACCTTTGTTGCCTGCTGGAACAAGGGAGAGGAAGGTCTTATCGAGTACCAAACGTGTGACCGACCGCAGAAGCGGTGCCGGAACGCAGCGCCGGAAAGATCGTCTACGCGATCTTGAGATCGGCAAGTGTACGACTACATCGCCCACGAGAATCTGCTCTCGTTAACTGCTTTGAAATCTTCGAAGGTGAGTACTCTAATCGACTCGTTGCTACAATCTAGTAGATAGATCTTGGATTGTTTGTGTTCATGCGGTAGATTTTTTTTGTTTTCCATGCTACAAACCCCTACAGTGGTATCAAAGCCGTGTCTATATGTAGATCTGTTTCACGAGTAGAACACAATGGTCATTGTGGGTGTTGATGCTTTTTTATCGACTGCTTCTTGTGTACTTTGCATCTTGCGGGATGGTGGGATGAAGCGGCTCGGGCTAACCTTACATGACATCGTTCATGAGACTTGCTCCACGCTTGACATGCAACTTATATTGCATAAGTGGCTTTGCGGGTTCCTGTTTCTCCCAACATAGTGAAGATTCAATTTACAATGGGTGATTGACAATACTAGTATCAACATTGTGGTTCTTGTTCGTAAGTTAGAACGACACTTATTGAAAGCCCCAAACCACGTAAAGCATGCAAAGAAAATTAGAGGCGTCTAACTTTGTTTTGCAGGGGCGTGTTGTGATGTGATATGGCCATGATTGTGATTATATGTGATGTATGCAATGTTCCTTATTGTAAGTCAGCAACCGGCAGGAGCCATATGGTTGTCTTTTAATTTCGTTAAGACCCGTGTGTCTATTTTTCAAAGTAGTTGTAATAGTTGATGCTGGTGGACGACAATCATGGAGCGGTGCCATTGACCTTGACGCCACGCCGGTGATGATGGAGATCATGTTCGTGCTTGAATATGGAGATCAGAAGCACAAGAAGAAAGGCCATATCATATCACATATATTGAATTGCATGTGATGTTAATCCTTTTATGCATCTTGTATTGCTGAGTTCTCGACGGTCCCATTATAAGATGATCCCTCTCACAAAATATCAAGTTATAAAGTGTTCATCCTTAGTAGGCACCATTGCCAAAGCTCGTTGTTTCGATGCACCACGTGATGATCAGGTGTGTTAGATTCTGCGAGTGTATACAATGGGAGCAATCTAGATTTGCTCATGCGAAAGCTAAGGTTTGATCTTGACGAGCCTAGCATGTACAGACATGGTATCAGAACACGGATCACCGAAAGGTAAAGCATGAATCATATAGTAGATATAATGAACATGTTGATTGTTCGCCTTTGAAGCTACATCATCTCTGAAAGGATCGTATGGGCACCTAGAGGAGGGGTGAATAGGTGCTACTTCAAATTTTCTTCCTTTTCAAATTAAGGTTTGACAATAAGGTAAATTCTCTAGATAATGCAACTAAGGTGAATTTACCTATATGACAAATATGCAAGAACTACCACAACACAAAGTAGGAACAAGTAAGTAAAGTGCGGTAAAGGATAGAAGTAACCAAAGTGGTGGACACGGAGACACAAGGATTTGTTTCCCGTAGTTCCTTCCTTTTGAGGTGAAGTACGTCTACGTTTGGAGAGGGGGTGGTTTCAAACCACCAACGCCACGAAAGGCCTCCCTTGTTCTCCGATGAATCTCACCCCAACGGGATCGATTCACCTTCCACTATATCGGCAACCTTCAAGGTGGAAGCCGGCACCTTTACAAGTTTGGGGCACACATCCACAACTTAATCGGAGGCTCCCAAATAGAAGCAAGCTGTCAAAGCAATCAAAGACAAGCTTGTAAGAACCAAAACAAGAACTAGGGTTTCCAAGAAAACACTAGAACAAAGGGGCCCTCAATGAAATGAGGGGGAAATGAAGATATCTTTTGGTGAAGTAGTAGATCAGGGCCTCCTCCTTCGATTCCCCAAAGATCAAAGACTTTGGGTGGTGGAATGAGGAGATCTTGAAGATTTGGTGGCTCCAATGGTGGTCTTGACTTTTAATGTGGTTGGGCAAATTGTCCCAAGGTAGGTGGAGGGGCATTTATACCCCTCCACGAAATATGGCCGTTGGAGCCATTAATGCACCGGTAGTACCGGTACTCAAGTGGTAGTACCGCTGGCAAGCGGTACTACCGGTCCAGTACCGCACCAGGTACCGGAGATGCTTCAGTTGGTCGAGCCTGCTTCAGGTTTGGCCCGTATCGCCCTTGTGGTACTACCCCCAAGCGGTAGTACCGGTCGTATGACGCGGTACTACTGGTCCGGGCGGTAGTACCGGTCCCAAGTACCGCTTGGTACTGAGCAAAACAGAGAGGGGTGGGTTTTCTTCAGAACGGCCCGGTACAGCCAAGCGGTACGACCGTGTCCATGCGGTACTACCGGTTGGACCGGTAGTGCCGCTCCATGGTACCAGGTGGTACTGACTAAAACCCACCCTCATCAGTCTTGCACGGTTCCAACCGCTACTTGAACCGGTAGTACCGGTGTCAAGCGGTAGTACCGGTCGTATTTCCGGTACTACCGGTTGGCACATTGGTTTTTCGCAAAGGGAATTGTTATGCCAATATTTGTGCCACCCCCTTATCAAACCTGTGATACACTTAGCACACTTTTAAACCGATAAGTGTGTCGTTATCAAACATCAAAATCAGAGGGATAGGAAAATGCTCTTTCAATCTCCCCCTTTTTGGTGTTTGATGACAATACACTTTTGCAAGATGATTTTAATAGGAAGCATATGGGATTTGTAAAATAGAGACGGGGCTCCCCCTAGATGTGTAGAAACAAACCTCCCCCTCTATTTTACAAACCCAACATGGGTGCACAAATATAGATACTAGCATTTGAAATCATACCTTCGCACAATAACATGTGATGAGAAATATATAGACAATAGATAACGCATATCATCACAAGATGGATCCAATGAAGTAAACCACATAGTCTCATAAGATGGATCCATGACATAACCACGAAATAACCACATAGTCTCACACGACATAATCACATAGTCTCACACATAAATAGAGGGAAATCGAAGTTCACAAGCAATAAAAGGATCAAAATAAGAACGAGCTTGTGACTTCCCATGCAACACCCGTGCCTAAAGTGCAACTTCTCCCCCTTTGGCATCAAGACGCCAAAAAGGGACAAGTGCAAGACTATCGTCCCGACAGTCAATCCTCTTCCTCCTCCTCCTCATCCTCAAAGTCCTCCTCGTAGGGGGGTGGTGCGCGGTGCGAGGAAGAGACATCATCGTCCCAACGGCTGTGCTGAGAGATCCACTGATCTTCTGGAGTGATGTTTGTCTCGGACCCCTCGGAGACGGTCAAACCCTGGGCAACCATCATGTCCTTCTGCCGAGCACTGGCCTTCTTGGCATACACATGCGCCTCATACATGCGCTTCTGGTTGTCAATCTGGAAGCAGAAGATCTTCTTGAGCTTGGCCTCCATCCTTTTGGCCCAAGTGGGCTTAGAATTCTTGCCATGGGAGACAACATAGTCAATGTCATGACCACTGTCAGGATCCTCAGAGTCATCCTCTTCCTCCCCACCCGCCACAATGCGGGGTTTATCATGTGTCTTAATCTTGAGTGCCTTGGGCCTGTGCACAATGAGAGGGCGAGTGGAGAGTGTCCTAGCAATGGGAGGGCACTTTGACACAATGAGGGCCATAATATACGGAGCAAATGGTGGAACCCTCCGAGTGTATGCAACAACAACCATCTCATTCCATATATAGTCTAACACATCAAGAGGAGTGCCTGAGTCGCGGTTGAGGAAGGTGTTGAACAACAAGTCTACAGAGAACCCATGTATCTCATCCTTGTTGCCCGCACGAGGAGCAACAGTCTCACGGAAAATGCGATGGAGAATGTCATATGTGGGGAGAAGATCCTTGATCTTACCAGCAATTCCGCGGCCCTGGATATACAGAGGTGTAAGAACATCCTTCTTGGATGGGTGCTCCCGTGTGTGACAGCGAAAACCACAAGGAATGTCCCGGCCGCGATCTTCATACCCTAATATTGCAGCAACCTCGCAAGTGTGGCCTCCTTGATTGCACCTTGAGTCATCCAGGTAATCTTCCGAGTACGGCCAGTGGAGAAATGTGCTGTGGCATAAAACTGTGCAATAAGGAGTGGCTCATAGTCATACTGGAACTCCATAATGGGGAACATGCCAAGGTGAGAGCAGATTTCCTTAGCTTCAGCAAAGTAGTCAAGATTCTTGTTAATGTGCTCCATTTCAATACACTGCTGAGGCACCACCATCTGAATATTGTTCAAAAGAACCTCATGATAAACACGCTCTTGGAAATCATTGAAGAAAAGGCTATCTGCTCTGTCCTCATCCCGGTTGCGAGAGTATGCATTGTCAATCCTGAGAGCCCTAAACTCTGAATCTGAGATGTCAGACAGTTTCTTTGGCCCTGATGGCCCTGAGCTGAGACTCTTGGTACGCCCTGAGGAAGGGGGCGAGAGGGAGGAGCGCTTCCACGCCCAGCAGAGCGCTTGGTAACCCCCTCACGACCCCCACGACCACCTCGAGTGGCAGGCAACTTGGAACGGTGTCTTGGCTGTGGCATAACCTCTTCATCAGACTCCGTCTCTTCCTCAACAATCTCACGACTAGTCTTGGAACGCTTGCGCGCACCCCGAGAACCACCTGCATCTGTGAAAGCACGAGGGAGAATAGCAAGGGGGTAAGGGCACAAGAATAACAAATGGCAAACGAGAGAACTGAATATTGAACAGAAAAATGCGGTCAGTTTGGGCCGGTACTACCGGACCTGACGACCGGTAGTACCGCTTGCAAGTGGTAGTACCGGAAAAAGTTCCGGTACTACCGGTTGAGCGGCACGGGTTCGTCAGATCTGGTAGAACCGGACCAAAGTGACGGCAATAAACTGTAAATAGACGATTCTACTCGGTAACAAGGGCAGCATATGGCAGTACAACCTTACAGCATGTCAATTTCTCCACAAATCTAATCCAAAACCTAGATCCAATGAGGAAATTAAACGGAGAGAGAAAGGGCGGTTGTACCGGGATCCATGGCGGTGGAAAGAGGTGGGAGCCCACCAAGAGGCCGAATCCAAGGGGGATCCGGGGAGAGGAGGGCGCGGCAGGGCTCCGGCGGCGACGCGGGTATGAGTGGAGGGCGTGGGGAAGAATGAGGCACTGAGGGGTGCCTCCCCACGCGCGTCCAATATATACCAGGAAAATGCCGACCAGTAGTACCGGTTGCTAAAGCGGTAGTACCACTTGGAAGCGGTAGTACCGGTTCCCCAACCGGTAGTACCGATGACCGGTAGTACCGAACATGTGGGCGGTAGTACCGTTCCTGGAGCATTTTCCAGGAAACGACCTGGGAACTACCCAGGTCCGGTAGTACCGCTCGTACATCCGGTAGTACCGGTCCCATCTGATCCCAAAGCCAGGAAACAAAGGTGATTCTTGTGCGGATAGAGAGAGGGTTTTTGTGAGGGAGTAAGGAGGCTTGGGTTGAGACAAGTGTGCTGGGAAGCACATGCACGCTAAAAATCGAGAAAAATATGTTAAAAACCAAGCTAGAGTGCATGAGACTAAGAACGGTGAAGTCAATTCAAAAGATGACAACCATGAGTAAAAATCAAATCAAAAATGACAAACACTAGTGCGCACATCAACCTCTCGATTGAGAGGGGGCGGTGGCCTAGGCCACCATATTTGAGTATACTCGGCTTGGCACCACGAAGATATATCTTGGGTCCGTTACCGAAACTCACCATTAAGCTCACATATCACAAAATGATATTAAGAGGAATGATTTTGTTTACTTTGCGCATAATGGGGGGAGGGATGGTCCAATCAATTAGGACCGCACTCCCCCTATGTCCATGCCTACACCTAAACCAAATATGGGTCGAGTATTAGGTGAGAGTGCAAGATAATCAAGTCAAGCTCCTTGAATCTACGATATTTAGTTCATTTCTCAAGTAGCAAAACCTTGCTTCATCAAGTGGCTTCGTGAAGATATCGGCAAGTTGATCTTTGGTTGAAACATAGGATAGATCAATATCACCTCGAGCAACATGATCTCTAATGAAGTGATGATGAATCTCAATATGCTTTGTCCTTGTGTGATCCACCGGGTTGTATGCAATTTTGATGGCACTTTCATTGTCACATAGAAGAGGCACTTTGTCACAATGGACACCGTATTCCTTTAAAGTTTGCCTCATCCATTGCAATTGAGTGCAAGCACTAGCGGCAGCAACATACTCGGCTTCCGCGGTGGAGAGAGATATACAATTTTGCTTCTTAGAAGACCAACATACCAAGGACCTACCAAGGAATTGGCAAGCCCCGGATGTTGATTTTCTATCATCCTTGTCCCCCGCCCAATCCGAATCCGTGTATCCACAAAGAGCAAATGTTGAGCCTCGAGGATACCAAAGACCATAAAATGAGGTATGAACTAAATACGGGAAGATTCTCTTGACCGCCATTAAATGTCTTTCCTTAGGATCCGCTTGATATCTTGCACACACACCTACACTCAACACAATATCGGGTCTAGATGCACAAAGGTAAAGCAAAGAACCAATCATGGACCGATATACCTTTTGATCCACATCTTTACCATTTGGATTTTGTTCTAGATGAGTCTTTGTAGCCATGGGAGTAGGAGCTCCATTTAGATCTTGCATTTTGAATCTCTTGAGCATATCTTGAGTATACTTGGCTTGATTGAAGAATGTCCCTCCTCTAACTTGCTTGATCTCAAAGCCAAGAAATACTCTCAACTCTCCCATCAAAGACATTCGGAACCTACTAGTCATAAGCTTGGAGAATTCATCATTAAAAGCTTTGTTAGATGAGCCAAAGATAATATAATCAACATATATTTGGCATACAAAAATCTCCCCATTGACCCTCTTAGTAAAAAGAGTGGGATCGATTTTCCCAACCTCAAAGCCACGGTCAAACAATAACTCTCTAAGGTGCTCATACCACGTGCGTGGGGCTTGCTTGAGCCCATAGAGCGCCTTATCAAGTTTGTAGACATGGTTTGGGAAGTTGGGGTCCTCAAATCCCGGGGGTTGCTTAACATATACCAATTCATTTAAAGGACCATAAAGAAATGCACTTTCTACATCCATTTGTTGCAACTTAAAGTTATGATGTTCCGCATAAGCAAGAAGGATACGGATGGACTCAAGGCGAGCCACGGGTGCATAAGTCTCTCCATAATCAATGCCTTCAATTTGAGAGTACCCTTGTGCAACCAATCTAGCCTTGTTCCTTACTATAATTCCATGCTCATCTTGCTTGTTCTTGAATATCCACTTTGTTCCAATAACATTGCGGCAATCCTTTGGCTTCTCAACT
This sequence comes from Avena sativa, assembly GCA_916181665.1. Taxonomy (NCBI): domain Eukaryota; kingdom Viridiplantae; phylum Streptophyta; class Magnoliopsida; order Poales; family Poaceae; genus Avena; species Avena sativa. The sequence continues at coordinate 382,853,173 of OV702297.1, read as the reverse complement.
AACTTCCATACTTTGTTTCTCTCAAAGTTGTTGAGCTCTTTGTGCATAGCTTCAACCAATCCGAATCTTCAAGAGCTTCCCACACTTTCTTTGGTTCAATCATGGAGATGTGTGCTTGGTGTTCACTGAACCTCTTCAATTGTGCTCTTGTGGAGATACCTTTCCTTATATCACCAACTACATTTTGGAGGGAGTGGTCTCTTAACTCTAACATTCTTTCCTTTCTAGCTTCGCGACGAGCGTGGATCTCCGTATTGTTTCTTGGAGGACCCTCTTCATCATTTTGATCCTCGTCTTGACCATCATCTTGACCTTGATCATCATTGGAATCATCCTCTATAATTGGAGGAAAAGATTGACCTTGGTATTGATCAAGTGCTCTTCTAGCGTCAATATGAGCTTGTCTCAAAACATTTTGTATGGATCTTCCTTGACAAATTAACTTGGCACCACTTGACAACCCGTCGAACGGACCAAGCACCCCTTGACTAGAGTTGTCACTTTGATCATCATGTTGAGGGTCCACATCTTGTCTTTGGCTTGAGTCAATGTCCTCTTCGGTGGATGGAGCATGTTGAGGTTGTGAAGATGAGGGCTCCACTTGAGTGGAGCATAGTTCTTCTCGATCCGCCATAAGGGGTTCCTCAACGGGGTGGATATATCCCACACCATTCTTCCTATGGCATCCTGAGGCATTTCATCATCTGCATCACAAGCATCAGCACGCCCCCCTTGGGGACCATCATATTCTTCGAAGGTCACACTACAAGATTCTATGACGGCTCCGGAGAGCTTATCATAGATTCTATAAGTGTAAGATTCGAGACCATAGCCAACAAAAATACCCTCTAATGCTTTAGACTCGAATTTAGACAAACGAACACCTTTTATGAGATAGAAACACTTACAATCGAACACCCGGAAGTAAGATATGTTGGGCTTGTTACCGGTAAGTATTTCATATGGAGTCTTGTTGATTTCTTTGCGGAGGTAGAGCCGGTTTGAAGCATGTCAAGCAGTGGAGATGGCTTCGGACCAAAAGTTGTATGGAGATTTAAACTCCGCCAACATGGTCCTAGCCATCTCAATAAGAGTCTGATTCTTCCTTTCGGCCACACCATTTTGTTGAGGGGTGTATGCAGCGGAATATTGATGTTTAATCCCCTCATCACTAAGGAAATCATTCAAGGTGTAGTTCTTGAACTCGGTGCCGTTGTCACTTCTTATGATCAACACAGGAACATTGTATTGCCGTTGAACCAAGTTGATGAAGTCGATAAAAGTCTTTTGAGTCTCACTCTTCAACTTGAAGAAATAAACCCAAGAGTATCTTGAAAAGTCGTTAACAATCACCAAACAATATTTCTTCCCACCAAGACTTGCATGAGATGGAGGACAAAATAGGTCCACATGGAGGAGTTCCAAGATCTTGGTAGACTTGATTTGGTTCTTAGGCTTGTGAGGAGCGTCATGCATCTTCCCTAGAACACATGCCCTGCAAACACGATCTTTGGCAAAGGAAACATTTTCTTTTAGTCCAACTATATGGCCCTCTTTATGGAGACTTTGCAAAGTTCTCATATTGACATGGGCTAGTCGGCGATGCCATAGCCAACCCACATCGGCCTTTTCGAATAAGCACATCGGACCGGTAGTGGTTTGCTCCGAAAAGTCCACCACATACAAGTCATGTTTGACGTACCCAATGAAAGCGACCTTGAGAGACTTGCTCCACAAGAGGACCACAATATCTACATCAATGAAGACGGCAAAGCCCATCTTACCAAGAGCAAGGACAGAAAGTAAATTGTATCCAAGGGTCTCAACAAGCATGATGTTCACGAGTGTAATGTCGTGAGAAACCACAACCTTGCCGAAACCCATTACCTTAGACTTTGATTTGTTGGCATATGTCACGGTAATTTAATCATCATTTGGCTTTAACTCCTTGACAATATACGAGCTTCCGGTCATATGACTTGTGCAACCACTATCAAGCACCCACTTTGACCCTCCGGAAGCATAAGTCTACAAAAGATCAAGCTAATTTTTAGGTACCCATTTTTCAATGGGTCCTCTTTTGTTAGCAACAAGGGTCTTGGGAACCCAAATAGACCAAGCAATATAACCATCATAAGGGCCAACATATTGTGCATACACATCACCATAATCATCACGCATTAGAACATAGTGAGGGTTAACACTTCCCGCAAAGTCATCATGAGACATAGTTTTACCACTTGTGGTCTTACTCTCCACAATGGTCTTGTTGGTCTCTTGTGCGGGCTTGGCCTTCTTCTTCTTGGTTTTGGAAACAAAACCAATGCCCCCTTTGTCACCACTACGTCTTTGCTTGCTCAAAAGATCATCAATGGACTTGTTGCCTTGTGGAAATGTGGCCTTAGCAAGCTCCCCCTTCAACCTAGCATTCTCTTCAAGAATAGTTGTGCTACTAGATGGTATGAAGTTACTAGGTGAAGGAATATTGGCCAATTGAGTTTGAAGTGTTTCATGGGACTTTGTGAGTGACAAGAGTTCACTCTCCAAGGCCTTGTGAGCCTTGTTAAGCAAACTAAAGTCCTCGGCAAGTTTTTCATGAACCACACCAAACTCAATCTTGTCCTTTTTAGCCCTTTTGTATTTAGCAATAGCATGATATGAGTTTGTTAACAATAATGTCATTGGCCTCATCAAGCCCTTCAAGTTTTAATTCAAGTGACAACCTAGTTTCTTGTTCTTCCTCTAGAGCATTGTTTAAAGCCTCTAGCTCAATCATATGTTCATGCCCAAGTTTACATCTTACATCTAGAAGCTCTTGAGTATGTGAGAGTTGATCTAAGATGTTCCTAAAATGTAACTTAGCATCTCCTTCTAGGTTAGTCATAAACTCATCAAAGGTAATTAATTCCTTTTTAACATCAAGAGACATCTCATCATCAAATTCATTATTATATAAGGGAGTAGACCGGATGATGAGGATACCTCCGTTCCTCTTGCCATAAGGCAAGTGACGTTCTTGTTGGGAGAGTTCTCATTTGGAGAATCGAAGAGTGAGGATGTCAGAGTAGAGGTGGTGGCTAGAGCAGCCACACCATGAGAAGTTTCCTCTTCCTCATCTTCATCATCTTCATCGTCGGAGGAGTATTCTTCATGAGTGATCAAGACAATTTCTCCCAACTTCTTGTTGATGGGATTCTTTTTGATGAAAGGTTTCTAGTACGGTGCCTTGAGAGTCTTTTTCAACACAAGTTTACCACCATGATCTTCTCTCTTCTCATAGGAGAAACTTGCCACAAAGTGATAGCGGTCACCACAATTGAAGCAAGTTCTCAACCTAGTGGTATTCTCTCTTTTCCCATTTGGATTGCTTCTCCGTTGCATTTCCATCTTAGCCTTAGCGGGGTTCTTCCAAAAGTTCTTTGCATAGAAGGCCATGTACTGACCATGAGCAATCTTGACTTCATCGGGATGATCCATGGAGAGGCCTTCATCACTATCATCTTCATCCCCATGATCCACAACTTTGGCCTTCAAAGCAACATTGACAACATTACTCATACCAAGGGCACGAGCACGGGTGTCTTTGGCATTCTTGGCAGCAACCTTGAAAGCGGCCATCTCTTGCATAACTTCATTGGAGGTCATGAGATGGTAGTTGTGTCTACCTTGTAAGCTCTTCAAGTCCGTGGGCTCAAAAGGCATGAGTGCGCTCACATATTTCCTTTTTATCCATGCATCATCCACATGTGAGGCACCCACATTTCTAAAAGCGGTGGCGGTGGTTTTGAGCCTTCGGTACATGTCTTCGTGATCTTCACCTTCTTTCATGTAGAAGCCTTTGGCTTCATTGCTTAGAGAATCATATCGGTTCCTCCTCATACTCTCATTTCCAACAAACAATACGGTGAGGGATCCCAAGCTTCCTTGGCAATGCTCAAGTGCTCAATGTGTGGATAGTCCTTTGTCCCCAATCCTTGTTGAATCATATGCAAAGCAGTGGCATTGAGTTGACTATTGACAACCTCTCTTCTTGTCATGTTGTTTGGATCTCCAATAAAGAGTCCATGCTCGATGATGTTCCATAGTTCAATGCAAGAGCTATGCACATGAGTTCTCATTAGTGATTGCCATTGAGCAAAAGTAGCCGACTCTTCAAGCTTAGGTGGGTCACCCCTATTGTACACATGAGGGTGAGGGATGGGAGGATCGGGAGAGTACCAAGAATCACGGTGCTCACCCTTCCCCCCATCAAGTTGTGTGGAGGAATTAGCGTGGTCTTGTTTACCCCCACCATCATACCCTCGGGGGATACCGACGTATTCCCTTTAGTTAAAATGGATGGTTGATCCTCTTGAGGAGACGGGGGTGATGAGCCTTCTTTGTCTTTAAGAAGTTGCTCGAGCATCTTCTTGACTTCGTTGACCAAGGAAGAGCTCAATCTTGTTTCCAAGTTTTTGAGATCTTCCATGGTCACGGGTGTTGGCTCACTACCACCATCCCCTTTGTTGCTACCCATATTCTCTTAGGCGGTAAAGCCCGAATAAAGAGCCGAGGCTCTGATACAATTGAAAGGATCGTATGGGCACCTAGAGGGGGGGTGAATAGGTGCTACTTCAAATTTTCTTCTTTTTCAAATTAAGGTTTGACAATAAGGTAAATTCTCTAGATAATGCAACTAAGGTGAATTTACCTATATGACAAATATGCAAGAACGACCACAACACAAAGTAGGAACAAGTAAGTAAAGTGCGGTAAAGGATAGAAGTAACCAAAGTGGTGGACGCGGAGACACAAGGATTTGTTTCCCGTAGTTCCTTCCTTTTGAGGTGAAGTACGTCTACGTTTGGAGAGGGGGTAGTTTCAAACCACCAACGCCACGAAAGGCCTCCCTTGTTCTCCTATGAATCTCACCCCAACGGGATCGATTCACCTTCCCTATATCAGCAACCTTCAAGGTGGAAGCCGGTACCTTTACAAGTTTGGGGCACACATCCACAACTTAATCGGAGGCTCCCAAATACAAGCAAGCTATCAAAGCAATCAAAGACAAGCTTGTAAGAACCAAAACAAGAACTAGGGTTTCCAAGAAAACACTAGAACAAAGGGGCCCTCAATGAAATGTGGGGGAAATGAAGATATCTTTTGGTGAAGTAGTAGATCGGGGCCTCCTCCTTCGATTCCCCAAAGATCAAAGACTTTGGGTGGTGGAATGAGGAGATCTTGAAGATTTGGTGGCTCCAATGGTGGTCTTGACTTTTAATGTGGCTGAGCAAATTGTCCCAAGGTAGGTGGAGGGGTATTTATACCCCTCCACGAAATATGGACGTTGGAGCCATTAATGCACCGGTAGTACCGCTGGCAAGCGGTACTACCGGTCCAGTATCGGACCAGGTACCGGAGATGCTTCAGTTGGTCGAGCCTGCTTCAGGTTTGGCCGGTATCGCCCTTGCGATACTACCCCCAAGCGGTAGTACCGGTCATATGACACGGTACTACCGGTCCGGGCGGTAGTACCGGTCCCAAGTACCGCTTGGTACTGAGAAAAACCGAGAGGGGTGGGTTTTCTTCATAACAACCCTGTACAGCCGAGCGGTACGACCGTGTCCAAGCGGCAGTACCGCTTGTCTCAAGCGGTACTACCGGTTGGACCGGTAGTGCCGCTCCGTGGTACCGGGTGGTACTGACTAAAACCCACCCTCATCAGTCTTGCACGGTTCCAACCGATACTTGAACCGGTAGTACCGGTCGTATTTCCGGTACTACCGGTTGGCACATTGGTTTTTTGCAAAGGGAATTGTTATGCCAATATTTGTGCCACCCCTTATCAAACCTGTGATACATTTAGCACACGATTAAACCGATAAGTGTGTTGTTATCAAACATAAAAATCAGAGGGATAGGAAAATGCTCTTTCAATCTCTCGTGATGATCGGTTTTGATGCGGTGGATTTGGTTTGTGTGATCACTAAAAATGCGAGGGATATTGTTTTGAGTGGGAGTTCACCTAGATAATTTAACTATTAATTAGAACTCAATTTGTCATAAACTTAGTCTAAACTATTGCAAATATGTTGTAGATGGCGGCCCCTACCATCAATTTTAATGCGTTCCTAGAGAAAGAAAAGTTGAAAAACAATGGAAGAAACTTTGCGATTGGTTCCGCAACTTGAGGATTGTCATCAATGCTTGTAATTTGACCTATATGCTGGATGCACCGCTGGGTGACCTACCTATAGCTGATGCTACCGATGAGGTAAAGAATGTTTTTCTCACTCGGAAGAATCAGTACTCCACAGTTCAATGTGCTATATTGTATGGTTTGGAATTGGAGCTTTAGAAAAGGTTTGAGAACTTTGATCCACATGATATTGTCCGTGAACTCAAAATGATATTTGAGGCTCACGCGATGGTTGAGAGTTATGAGGCTTTTGAAAAGTTCTTTAACTACAAGATGGATAAGGGCAGCTCCGTCAGTGAGCATGTGCTTAAGATGTCTGGGCACGCAAGTAAGCTCCAAAGCTTGGGTATAGTGATTCCTAATGCTTTGAGGATTCACCGTGTCCTCCAATCACTACCACCAAGTTACAAGAACTTTGTGATGAACTACAATATGCAAAACATGGACAGGTTGTTGCCTGAACTCTTCTCCATGTTAAAGTCTGCGGAAGTGGAGATCAAGAAAGAGCACCAAGTGTTGATGTTCAATAAGACCACCAAATTCAAGAAGCAAGGCAAGTCTAAGAAAAAGAGAAATTTCAAAAAGGGCGGTAAGAAAGTTACCGCGTCGGCGAAGAAGACCAAGGCTGGGCCTAAGCTTGATACTGAGTGCTTTTACTGCAAGAGAGAAGGTCACTGGAAGCGGAATTTCCCTAAGTACTTGGCGGATTTGAAGAACGGCAACATCAAGAAGAAATTTATATCCGATATACATGTTATTGATGTGTATCTCACTAGTAGTCGTAGTAGTGCCTGGGTATTTGATACTGGTTCGGTTGATCATATTTTAACTCGAAACAGGTGCTTCAGAATAGACGGAAACTAGCAAAGAACGAGGTGACGATGCGCGTTGGAAATGGATCAAAGGTTAATATGATCGCGGTCGGCATGCTACGTCTTCATCTACCATCGGGATTAGTTTTATACTTAAATAATTTTTTTTTTACACATCTGTTGAGCATGAACATTATATCCGTATCATGTTTATTGCAAGACGGTTACTTGTTTAAATCCGAGAATAATGGTTGTTCGATTTTTATGAGTAATATGTTTTATGCACATGCACCTTTGATAGATGGTCTATTATTGTTGAATCTCGATTGTAGTAATACACATATTAATAACATTGAAGAACGTTTGAAATTGAGCGATAACTTGACCTATATGTGACACTGTCGTCTTGGTCACATTGAAGTGAAGTGTATGAAGAAACTCCATTCCGATGGACTTCTTGAATCACTTGATTTCGAATCACGTGAAAGATGAGAAGCATGTCTGATGGGTAAAATGACTAAGACTTCATTTTCTGGTATGATGGAGCGAGCTACGGACTTATTGGAAATCATACATACCGATGTGTGTGGACCAATGAGTGTAGAATCGCGCGGTGGTTATCGTTATGTTCTTACTTTCACGAATGACATGAGTATATATGGGTATATATTTCATGAAACATAAGTCCGAAACTTTCGAGAAGTTTAAGGAATTTCAAAGTGAAGTAGAGAATCTACATAACAAGAAGATTAAGTTTCTACGATCTGATCGTGGAGGAGAATATCTAAGTTACGAGTTTGGCGAGAATTTAAAGAAATGCGGAATACTTTCACAATTGACACCGCCGGGAACACCACAACGTAATAGTGTGTTCGAACATCATAATCGAACTCTCTTAGATATGGTTTGTTCTATGATGTCACTTACAGATTTACAGCTATCATTTTGGGGTTATGCATTAGAAACAGTCGCATTCACTTTAAATAGGGCACCATCTAAATCCATTGAAACTACACCGTATGAATTATGGTTTGGGAAGAAACCTAATTCGTCGTTCCTTAAAGTTTGGGGTTGCTTATGTAAAGAAGTTACAGCCCGACAAGCTTGAACCCAAAGCGCAAAAATGCGTCTTCATAGGATACCCAAAGGAAACTATTGGGTATACCTTCTATCATAGATCCGAGGGCAAAATCTTTGTTGCCAAGAATGGATCCTTTCTAGAGAAGGAGTTTCTCTCGAAAGAAGTGACTGGAAGGAAAGTAGAACTCGACGAGGTTGCCGAACCTTCTCTTGGATTTGAGAGTAGCGCAGCACTAGAAGTAGTTCCTGTGGCGCCTACACCAATAAGAGAGGAAGCTAATGATGTTGATCATGAAACTTCGGTTGAAGTTACTACGGAACCTCGCAGGTCAATGAGAACTCGTACCACTCCCGATTGGTATGATACCCTTATGAGTGTCATGTTGGTGGACAACACCCATGACCCTGCAACATATGAGGAAGTGATGATGAGCCCAGATTCCAATAAATGGCAAGAAGCCATGATATCCGAGATTGGATCCATGTACGAAAACCAAGTATGGATTTTGGTGGACTTACCGGATGGCCAGAAGGCTGTCGAGAACAAATGGATTTTCAAGAAGAAAATAAATGCTGATGGTAATGTTACTGTCTATAAAGCTCGACTTGTCGGAAAAGGGTTTCGACAGATTCAAGGAGTTGACTATGATGAGACTTTCTCACCGGTAGAGAAGCTAAAGTCTATGAGGATTTTGTTAGCAATCACTGCATATTACGATTATGAGGTATGGCAGATGGATATCAAAACGGCGTTACTCAATGGAGACATTGATGAAGAGTTGTATATGGTACAACCCAAAGGTTTTGTCGATCCTAAAGATGCTAACAAGGTATGCAAACTTCAACGATCCATTTATGGATTGAAGCAAGCATCCCGAAGTTGGAATCAACGTTTTGATAAGGTAATCAAAAGTTTTGGTTTTATACAAACTTATGGAGAAGCTTGTATTTACAAGAAAGTGAGTGGGAGCTCTGTAGCATTCCAAGTACTATATGTGGATGATATATTGTTGATTAGGAATGATGTAGACCTTATTAATAGTGTCAAGGATTATTTGAATAATAGTTTTTTAATGAAAGATCTTGGCGAAGCAGCTTACATATTAGGCATAAAGATTTATAGAGATGGATCAAGACGCCTAATATCACTGTCACATAGTACATATTTAGACAAAGTTCTAAAGAGGTTTGGAATGGAAGATAGCAAGAAAGGGTTCTTGCCCATGTTAACCAATACGATCTTGAGTAAAACTCAAAGTCCTTCTACGACAGAAGATAGAGAAAGGATGAGTAAGACTCCCTATGCCTCAGCCATAGGATCTATCATGTATGCCATGCTATGTACTAGACTCGACATTGCATATGCTGTTAGTTTAACTAGCAGATATCAAAGTGATCTAGGAGTGGATCATTGGACATCGTTCAAAAACATCCCTAAGTACTTGAGAAGGACTAAGGATATGGTTCTTTCTTATGGAGGTGATGAACAACTCATTGTTAATGGTTACACTGATGCTAGTTTGAACACCGATCCAGATGATTCTAAATCTCAATCTAGATACGAATTTACTTTGAATGGTGCAGTAGTAAGCTGGAGGAGTGCAAAGCAAAGCGTTGTGGCGAGATCTTCAACTGAATCGGAATACGTAGCTGCTTTGGAGGCTTCACAAGAGGCGATATGGATGAAGGAGTTCATTACAGAGCTCAGTGTGGTTCCCAGTGCGCTGGACCCAACGTCTATATACTATGATAACATGGGCGCCATAGCCAATGCGCAACAACCAATGTCACACAAGAAGCTGAAGCATATCAAGCTGCGTTTTCACGCTATTCGAGAGCATGTCCAAGATGGTGACATAAAGATTTGCAAAGTATATACATATCTGAATGTGGCAGATCTATTGACTAAACCTCTCCTGAGGGCAAAACATGAACAACACCAAACCGCCATGGGTGTTCGGTATATTACCATGTAATATACATTAGTTGACTCTAGTGCAAGTGGGAGACTGTTGGAGATATGCCCTAGAGGCAATAATAAAAGTAGTTATTATTATATCTTTGTGTTTATGATAAATTTTTACATTCGTGCTGTAATATTATTAACCAGAAACTTTAATACTTGTGTGATTTGTAAACTTAATTAGAGTCCCTAGTAAAGCCTATTTATAATACTAGCTTGTTGGTTAATAGATAATCATGGTTTATGGATCATGAACATAGAGATGTTGTTAACAACAAGATCATATCATTAGAAGAATGGTGTGATGGACATACTCCTATAGATAAGCGTAGCATAAAGATCAACTCATTTCAATAGTTCGTTTGCTATAAGATTTCTGATACATAGTAACCTAATTCCTTCAACCATGAGATCATGCTAATCACCATCACCAGATGGATGCTTTGATGACATCAAACACCACACCGTAACTGGGTGGCTATAAAGGTGGCATTGAGTATTCGGAAGTATGTGTTGAGGCACATGGATCGAGAGTGGGATTTGTCCATCCATATGACATATAGATATACTTTGTACCCCCTCGGTGGAATGTCATCCAATTAGCTTGCAAGCATGTGACTGGCTCACAAGGGATCACATATCACGGGAACAAGAAAAGAGTACTTATCGGTAACGAGGTTGAACTAGGTATGTAGAGATACCGACGATCAGACCTCGGATAAGTAAACTATCGCGAGACAAAGGGAAATACTTATCGCGAGACAAAGAGAAATTGGTATCGTATGTAAGTGGTTCATCCGATCGCAAAGTAATCGTAGAAATATGTGGGAGCCATATGAATTTCTAGATTCGTCTATTGGTTATTGATCAGAGAAGAGTCTCGGTCATGTCTGCATAATTCACGAACCGTAGGGAGACACACTTAAAAGATTCGATGTTGTTTAGTAGATATGGAATGTAAGTAGGGATACCGAATGTTGTTCGGAGTCTCGGATGGGATCCGGGATATCACGAGGAAATCTGGAATGGTCCGAAGAATAAGATTCATATAAGGAAAGTCCAAATCCGGAGTTCGGGAATGATTCCGGTGTTTTCATCGGAATGTTCTAGAAGGGTCTAGAAGGTTCAACGGACCAGAATGGTAAGGGTGCATGAATGTGTCGTGACTAAGTGGAATGGTTGCGTCATGTCCTAGGTCAAAGGTATATGCAAATAGAGAGTGAAATCAAACTCCGAAACTAAAAGTCAAAAGGCAAGTTTGAAAATTCAAACTGGGACAATGTATCCTGGTGGAGGAAGGAAAGAATCCTTTTTCCCTCCACCACAAGCCAACTAGGAGAGGAAGTTGGGGAAGGATTCAAACTCCCCTCTCCCAAGCTGCCTCCCTATCATAAATAGAGGGGAGGGGCTGCCCCTCTAGACACAACACCATCCCCTCCCCACACCGCCGCCGTGCCGCCGCACCGTCGCCTCCGGTTCGTCGCCGCCGCCCTAGACGTCACCGACTCCACCTCCTCCTCTCCGGCCTCTAAACCCTAGATTGCCGGAAACCCTAATACTCCACCATAACTCGCTCTGGCTTAGGCGAAGCCCTGCGGGAGCTTTCCTCTACTTTCGACACCACGCCGTCGCGCTGCCCGAATCGCGAGGAGAGAACTAAAACCTCCGTTGCCTGCTGGAACAAGGGAGAGGAAGGTCTTCATCGAGTACCGAACGTGTGACCGATTGCGGAAGCACTGCCGGAACGCAGCGCCGGAAGGATCGTCTATGCGATCTTGAGATCGACAAGTCTACGACTACATCACCCATGAGAATCTGCTGTCGTTAACCGCTTTAGAATCTTCGAGGGTGAGTACTCTAATTGACTCGTTGCTATAATCTAGTAGATAGATCTTGACTTGTTTGTGTTCATGCGCTACGAACCACTACAACAATTACATGAAACATAAAAAGAAGCTACCCTGGCTAGGTCACATGGGATTAGGTTTTGCAATGCACCACTAAGACTATCATGTAGGATATTTATTTTGCTATCGGTTCATCATGAAGGAGCCTCCAAGTAAGTATTTTATTGTAAGAAAAATACATGGGCATGCCATGACCTAGCATGTTTGTTCTATCTATGTTATGGGTTATGGTTCTGTTTGCAACAGATTTGCTAGTTCCACGAAACTCCTTAGTTACTTGAACGAGTGAGTATATGTTAGAAAAATGGCCTCTGTGCACAGGACCATATCTTAGTCCTGCCCGTTAACACAATGATTACTTTGGTTTTATGAACCACAATGATGTGCTAAACTCCTATCTAATTGTGGTTTTCCATCGTTGATATGTGTCCTAAATGTGTTGTTAAATTGACTAGCACCGTACCAATGCATGCTGATTATTGTTGTCGCTAAGTCCACTGTGTCATTCACACTAACAATACTATTGCGGACCCTCTAAACTCTATTTACGTATTGTAGGGTTACCCACTTCACGTCCTTCTAATAGCGATTTGCATATACACACAAACTTTGTTTTCTGTACTTATGACCATCAAATGGTTACAGTTGGAAAATTTAGATGATCTAATCCCACCATTAACCCATAATATATATATATATATATATATATATATATATATATATATATATATATATATAAAATCCTACGAGCATGTTTAATCCAAATAATCACATGCAACAACACAAAAACTTACCGCCAGCAAATGCATCGCAACAGACACGCCGTGCAGGCGACGAGGCAAAGCTCGCAACCGTCTAGTCAGCTATAATGTTGAAAAACATAGGAGTCAAAGTATCACATTGTCTCAAACATTTACGAGTCTTGAAATAATAGTCAGCATCATCATTAATCCTTATTCCCACTCTACCATCTTGTACAAAGTTTTTAATCCGTATGATCACAATCCTTCATACGCAAAACATGTTGTGAGAAATATCACTTTATTTTATCATACGTCTCTTCAAAGTTAATATTAAAAAAAGTTCAAGTCTTAGGATAAAGTTCATGAATAGTTTCGTGTAGGGCAAACATGCCTTTCAAAATAAGGCTTTCAAGGCATAAAAACAGTTTGCGTAGGTCAGATTACTTTTTTTGCGCCAAGTCAGTGATAAAATTCATGGCAACTTATGTGAATATCTTGAAGCTCACGTTCAAAAGTCTCGACCAAAGCATCCAACAGTATTCCACCTCATTCCACATATGACCGAACTGTGGCAGTGTTTAGCTAAACATTCTGAAGTAACGTCATTTCCGCAGAGGGTGCATCTACATCTAGGAGCCAAAGTGAATTTTCGAGGGTTATCTTAGCATTGCTTCCTAGGAAGATTTATGAGTTGGAGGAGTGAAACAAAAATAAATAAAAAAGATGTTTGTCTTCTCTTAGCTAAGAGATAAAAGATGATCTTCTAGCAACGATATGTTTCACCATATATTTAGGCATATATGTCGCTAGAGAATAGACTAAAAATGACCTATTATTATAAATAATATTTTAGTGCCATATCAAAATCACGTGACACGTATAAGATAAGTTTATCTTATCAACTGAGCACATTCAAAACCGTAAATTTATAGGCCAGGCAATGCGCAACTTTAGATAGCCGTGATTTATGATTTTTTTAGAAAACTAACAATTAACAAAATTGTGCTTATAAAACGCTTGATAAGACCTTCTTGTCTCTTTTTTTAGATAGCCGTGATTTATGAATTGTGCTTATAAAACGCTTGATAATGCGCAACATTAGGTATCTTATGCCTAAAGTCCCTGGAGCAAATCAAGATGTGCAGATTTGTCCAGCATTCGGCTCCACTGGAAACAGCTGATGCGATGCCACTCCCCTCCCTTGCTGATACAGCGAACGAGGTACAGATGACACTGCAGAGTGATGTCCTCATATCCATCCATACCACACCACGGTGGTGTTGCTGTATCCCTAAAGTTGCTGGGCAGATCAAGATGCGTACGTAGATATGATATGTGCGTGTCTTCGAGAAAAGAGTGCGCTATCCAAACCATTCGGCTCCACCGCAAACAGCTGATGCGATGCCATTCTCCTACCGATATGCTAGGAACATTACAAATCTGATGATGATGCTAGCAACAGTGTGGGCAGGTATGATGATATCGCGAACGATTCGTCTCTGGAATGTTCTCGCTCCACTAACCAACCCCAAGTGTGGAGTGATGGTCGTTTTCTAATTAATGCGTAGTCCAGTAGTCAGTACTGATGCACTCACAATCATTTTTTTACAATCAATCACAAAGAACATTTTGTTTGGTTGGAGTTTGTCACTCGCACAACCATTGGAGCTTCGTACGTACGACGAAATCCTCTATCGAGGTAAGAACATCTCTGGCGTGCCCCCAAAACTCAAACCCCGCATACCGGCTAGTAAAGAACGCGGTAAACATAAATGGTTAACAAATACAATGAATGAAATAGAGACATCACTTCTTGCCATGTGGCGTCCAACGGTGCTCCTAGATGGAGAAAATTACAAAAAACCATCACAATTGGGTCTAGAATTTCAAAAGAGCACCAATTTTTTTAAAAAAATCAGTTAACACCGTTTTTGAGGCGAGAGGTTTCAGAAAGCACTGATCCAACTTTGACTCGGGTCTAATGACAAAACTGACAGGTGAGACCGGCTATCAAGCTGACGTGGCGTTGTTTTTTACCGGAAACACCTTTACACATTATAAATTCTAATCATACGTCCTTTTTATTTCTCTTTTCTTTTTTTTTCAATTTGTTCACTACATCTAGGCATAGCGGCGGGGATGGCCGGAGGTCGGAGCGGACGGGCGGCGCGGAGCAGGGCATGTGGCCGAGCACGCATGGGTAGGGCCTGTAGGCCGGAGCGGCACGGGACAACCACGACGACGGCTGGAGCGGCCTCCAGGCCGGGCGGAGGTCGGCGGCGCATGGCCGGGCACGGATGGGCAGGGCGTGTAGGACGGAGCGGAGCGGAGCGGCGCGACACGGCCACGGCGACGGACGGAGCGGCCTCCAGGCCGGGCGCAACGACGTGCAGCCCTCGAGAAGCGGCGCCTGCAACTAGCCCTTGTCCTCGTCCACGGGGGTGAGCACGAAGCAGAAACATCATGTGACGAGCTTGATGGCATCCCAGGCAAATTCGGTCCACGAGCATGATGACGACGGCGTGCTCCTAATGTCGTTCGTGTTCCGGCCACGCGCATGAGCTTTTCGATGAAATGCCCGCAATGAGCAAGGTTGCCAGGGCGACCCGTGAGCGCTTCGGGTGCTCGTGGCCTTCCCCGTGGGGCTTCTCGGTGTGCAGCTGCTGTTCGCCATCACGCCATTGTAGGCGCGCAAGTATAGGAGAAGGCGGCGTCGGGACTAGCACGCCGGTACATGGCCATGTCGGGGATCCATCCGGAGCAGACAGGCTGCAGGCAAGAGAGGCGGCCAGAGAAAGTGGTCGGGGTAGGGGCGAGCGGAGGTGGTGGACCTGGTGGTGGAGAGGGGCCTATCGGGCTGTAGCACGATGACAGCGCCACCCTCCGCTCCGCGCTGCTCCAGCGGCTACACGACAGCTCCTAGGCTGAGCCCCACTTGTGAGTTTATGATGTGTGGAGGTATAATTATAATTTATAATGTGTGAGGGTGTTTCTGGTAAAAAACAACGCCACGTCAGCCTGATAACCGGGTCCCATCTGCCAGTTTTGTCATTAGACCCGAGTCAAAGCCGGATCAGTGCTTTCTGAAATCTCTCGCTCCAAAAACGGTGCTATCTGAATTTTTTAAAAAATTTGGTGGTCTTTTGAAACCCTAGCCTGAATTGTGGTGGTTTTTTGTAATTTTCTCTCCTAGGTGATATCATTGTTGAGTTGAAGATGTGTGTTTGCATCTTCAATTTGCCTATAGGTCTCAAGAAGAGCTTGAATGCGGTGCCAACATTATCATAAAAGAACGGAAAATGTAACCCTCTCTCATCTTCGATGATTATATTGTGAAGAATCACACAACATGTCATGATGTTGCAGAGTTTTTTTTTTCCAAAAACGAGGACCCCGACCAATCGCAAACCATGCTTGCAAAATTTCGAAAGCTCTTTCAGTATCCTTTTGGCATGCATCTTGTGCTTGTGCAAAATTAGCTTCCTTCTTGTTCTTCGGAGTTTGGATAGCTTTAACAAATGTTGACCAAGCCGGGTAGATGTCGTCGGCAAGGTAGTAGCCCATGAAACAGTCATGGACATTGACTTTGAAGTTGCAAGCAGGTGCTTCTCCACTAACTAATTTGGCAAACAAAGGAAATCTATGCAAGACATTTATGTCATCGAGTGATCCCGATAATCCAAAAAAGCAATGCCAAATAAACAAGCCCTGCGATGCCACCGTCTCAAACACATGGTTGGATCACGACTTTTACCATAATGTTTCCTATGCCATGCCTTGGATCAAATCTTCCACCGCTAATGGATACAATCTGCACTTCTTAGCATCCCGGCCAAACTCTTTTCTCATTTATCGCTAGAAACCTTTGGAGATCTTCTTTATTAGGGGATCGAAGATACTTGGGACCAAAAACCTGGACCATTACCTTGGCAAACATCCGGATATATTGCATGGTGGCATCTTCGCCAATGCAAAGGTACTCACACGTATAGTCTGCCGGGATGACATACGCAATCACAAGCATGGCTGCTGAAATTTTTTATAAGCGCTAAAGCCTACGGTAGCGGCGATGTTTCTTCGGTGAGTAAAATACCGACAATTGTCCTTGCAAGCTTTGACTATGTCCACGGACAAACTACGACGCATCTGATACCTTCTATGAAAGAGATGCGGCGGGTATGTTGGTATCTCGACGAAGTAGTCTTGCATGAGGTTGGCGTGGCCGAGCGCTCGGTTTCGCGGGATGCGAGCGCGGCCGAACATCTAACCACAACGCCCGCGGATGAAGTTGATCTTGTCCCACAGTTGCTTCGCCGCGAGGATCATGATCATCATCTCTGTGTCATCGTCGTTGAGAAGCTCGTCGAGGTCCTAGTCAGAGGAGTCGTCCAAAAGGAACTCCATGGTCAGTGAGGTCGACATCTACACAAAACAGAGGTCAAAAACAAGTCGACCTGATAAATCACGAATGATTCAGACTGAAACTCACCGCCAAATCGAAAGAGGATGAAGAAACGGCTTCAACACGTGAATCCAGTCACCTAGCTTGAGGGCGCCGGCCGAATTGAACCTCCGCACTGCATCCATGGTTGTCGCCATCCAAATCTTCTGCCACGACGGATTTATGGCTCTCCACGCGAGATTCGACCCACCATGGTCGTGGCATGGTGCGGGCCAGTTGGACGTGGTGGGGCGCGACGGTTGCTGCCAAAATCGATGGCAGCATGTGCGTCTGCGCGGGAGAAATGGAGGCGGGGACGATGAGAATGCTAAAACTTCAGCACGCGCGGATAGAGGATGTGGCTCGGTTTAAAAATTTCGCGGGCCAACCTTGCTCTGATCCTCGTACTTTTTTGCGGGTATGAATAAATGACAGTTATTTTGCGGGTTTAGGGTGTTTAGAACATGCCCTAACCATTCTCAGCTCCGCTAAGTACGAGCAGTGTATAATTAGGGCGCCGCTGAGACGGACATTAGGGCGTGTTTGGTGGGCCGATGCCCGTTTCTCACACAACGCGGGAATAAATAAACCCATTTGGAGAGCTGAGTTGCATAAAATTATTGCACTGTACGGTTCTTAAAGCAGGTTAAAACCGACAACAATTTTTGGTGTTTCCACGGGACAGCTCGGTGGGTGCACATTCTTCCTGTGAATGCAACCCAGCGATCTATACTCTACTCTATAATCATGGTTAACTTAATCTTCTCTTATCTACAAAACCATGGCCTAATTTAAAATAAGTTGTATATAAAAAAGTTGATGTCCCTAGTTTCGTTGACCTTTTAGGGGTCCATTTCATGTTCATGTTTATACATTTTATGAATGAAATTTGCCAAATTCTTTGTACACGAGGGGCCTTTTGAAATTTCTTTTAAGGTGTAGCTTCGCATCACGGAATCACACAACTTTCGTGTTATGAGTTTTTTGTTTTGACATTTATAACTATCTAAACTGTCCTATTATGCGTACGTACACCTAGATCTACTCGTATAGCAATGTTAAAATAGAAATTTACAACATCAAAATCGTGTGAAATAATGAACTGAATCTACCCTCCAAAAGAAATTTCAAATAATCAATGAATAAATTCGTTCAAAAAGCTCAAAAAGGGAAAAAGGGCCTAGCGTTTTGAACACTAAACGAAATTACGAATTGTTAACCGGACTGGATTCATAAGGCATCCTTTTTATGTACAATTTATCTCGAATGGAGGCATAGTCAGATAGATTAAAGATGATTAAGTTAAAATATACCCCCTCCGTTTCAAAATATAAGATGTTTTAGGTTTGTGAAAAAAATAAATCTATACTTATTTTAATATATAGGTTCACTCAACTTTGAAACGAATCTACATACTAAAAGATGTCTATATTTTTTTTTTACAAATCTAAAACATTTTATATTTTAACAGATTAGAAGGATACCATTAGTGTGCAGCCAGAAACGAAATGCTAGACCATTTTAGAGAAAAATGAAAATTCGAGGATCCAAATAAATTCAAATCTCTTTTTATACAGCATCCAGACAAACCAAAAGTCAAAAACGAGAAACATAGATAGACCCGAGTAACAAACACGCCGAGAAGCTTCCTGTCCCGCCAGATTCTGCGTCTAGGAGGAGGATGCATGGCGGGCGCTTCGCGAGGACGGCGTCGTCCCGTTGTGTTCTCGGGCACGACCCGGCGGGGCACGCGTCGCGCGCGCGCTTGAAGCAGCCGCGCCCGGCGATCACACGTGGCGGTGGCAGGGCTCCAACTGTGCCCGGGGACCACGTGCGCGTATCTTTCCGTGCCGGAAACTTCGAACAAGTGTACGCCTGCGTTCGTGATACTTGGCGGCAACGTATACGTGAAGGAAAACGTGTGGGGGTACCTATACGTCCAGGCGTCTGGGCGAGTGGTTGGTGGGGGCGTGGCGGTTACGGTGAAACGGGGAGCAGGTCGTATGCGTCTCCGGATCAAAACTCCTTCTGCAGATATGTCTGTTTTGTTGTATTAAATCTCGATTTTGCAACATAATGTTTTGTTTTTACTACTTCCTCTGATCCATATTAATTGACTTAAATTTGTTAAAATTTAAAATTTGAAAATCCAAGTCAATTAATATGGATCGGAGGAAGCACAGTAGCAAAAAACTGTTTGCACAAAAACAGAATAAAGGGACTATCTCTCGCCAGATACCTCACCAGAGACCTAGCCGAAGCCACCGTAGCAAAAAAATATACTAATATAGCAAAACCTTTTTGCCGAAGACTCTTCCAAAGACTCTCCCGGAGACTCGACGGATACTTCATAGCAAAAGACTGTGCTAATGTAGCAAAACTAGAGAACAACTGCAGCACATAATTTATGTTAATATAGCAAAAAGTTGATATCGCCAGAGAGTTGGATGTCACCGGAGAAGCCATTCCTCCAGTGGTAGCAACACCAACCACCTCTTGTAGCAGAGCCTCATGCCGCTTATAGCAAAATAACAAAACGGTTGTAGCTAAAAAAATACAAGTATGTAGCAAAACTAAAACAGGCAAAATAGTAAAATCAGGCTAGCCCGACGCCATGGGTAGCATCGTCGTCTGTCGTCGTAGCATCGTTGTGTGCCCATCGTAGCATCTTCGTACAACAATTGTAGCATCACCCGCGGCCCTTTGGTTGCTACCATCACTGTTGGTCGCCTTAGTCACCTGACCAACAGCGGGGCGACATCCCGTGAGGGAGGAACAGTGAGGGTGGTTGGCCATGGCACGGAGGTGTGGCGGTGGGACCTCTGGCAGCGGATGGCGGCGCCATCGTTGAAGGGAACTCCGACACGGTTGGCGGGAGCTCCGGCGCAGAGGGCGGCGCAGTTGGCGGGAGTTCCGATGGGAACTCCGACGCAGAGGGCGGTGCGGTTGGCGGGAGCTCCGGCGGTAGAGGGCGCGCAGTCGCTAGTGGAGAGGGTGGCGACGCTCTGAGGAGGAGTGGCGGCGGCTCCCGATGAGCTGGCGCTCCAAGAGGGAGGAGCAGTAGGGGCGCTCCAGCACGGAGGCGCGGCGGTGCTCCAGCGCGGCGGCGCGACGGGATAAGGAAGGCACGCGAGGTGATGTTCGTGGTGTGTGGTTGGATAAGTCTGTTTCCTTTTTTGGGACTAACTGCGAGCGGAAAGCTACGACCCAGGGGAGCAATTCGACCGATCTACAACACAGGGGATCAATTTGATCGATCCTCTGGAGTAGTAGTATCATTTTTCTTTGTAGAGGGAGTTAGCAGGGATAAAAAGGAGATTAAACATGATCAGCCGTTTTGCTCTCCAGAATTAACAGCGATAAACCCCACTTATCCCTAGAAAACCACGTGATATTAGTGTAACTCTAACCCATGACCCCCACCTTCCCTTTTGATTTCTTCCGCTCGAGCAAAGCACTGGTGCCCGTTTGAGTGGATCGGGTGATCACCCAACCCCTGTGTGAATAACCCAACCAATCCTCTCAAAATCTTTAGTACAAAACAAGGCCTAAAGCTTTTTCATACCCACTCCTTTACGTGGTTCACTGGAAATAAATAAATTTTGTGTAGTTGGTACAGTATATGCCGGTCTCGATTGTTGTGAGGCTCGATATTTACTATGGATTCGACGCAATAGCTTTTGTTATCAATTGCGCTAGAAAAAAACGTAACAAACAACTGAGTCCAACATCCGAAGATGTGGTTGCATCCAACAGCATGACGATGTGATGCACGCCAGGATACAAGGCTACAAGCACAAAACCTCGGCAAAAGAAATAGAGCTCAGTAACCTATGGCTCTACCTCCAGATAACTCCTAGCCCAGCACCAGCAGCACCTCACATCTTCCATAGCTCCATCTTGTCGATTGGCTATGGTGCCTAGGGTTTCACCCGAGCGCTGAAAAACCCTGCTTTGTGTTTCTCTCTTTCCACAGTGTCCACACGACGAGAAGCACAAGCGAGTTCAATCCTTTTCGACGATGTCGCGGGTTGCGTCAATGAGTGTCAGACCGCCACTCAATCAGCTCCGCGTCCGCTCTGCCGGTTTCAGCTGCTGCATTGCCGATCTACCGATTCTAGCTACATAACCCAACGATTACGAAACTGCAAATTTATAGGTTGGGCAATGCGCAACTTTAGACAAAAACTTTCAGAAAACAATAGAACTTTAGATAGTCTTTGCTAAGACCTTCTTGTCTTATTTAATTTTTGAGGCGAGACCTTTTTGTCTGGAGCAGGAAAGAAATGTATAATGCTGTGTGCTTTTGCCCTACTGTCTTGAGTTCGGTTGTCGCCCATTGTGCAGATGCTGTCCACACTATTGTGGCCGCAATTACCTAATTTATTCCTAAAGTTCCTGGAGCAAATCAAGATGCGCAGATTTGTCTCCGTTAAAGCTTTGCGCTATCCAAACATTCGGCTCCACTGCAAAATACCTGATGCGATCGATGCCACTCCCCTCCCGAACTCATACAGCGAACGAGGCAAATCAAGATGCCTATCTTGATAAAGTTAAAGTTTGTGCTATCCAAACCATTCATCTCCACCGCCGCAAACAGCTAGCTGATGCGATGCAATTTCCCCACTGATGACATATGACGAGGTAAACAGCGTAGATACGATCATATCGCGAATGATTCGTCTCGAAAGTTCTCACTCCACTAACCCTCAAGTGTGTGATGGTCGTTTTCTAATGCACAGTCCCGCGTTGATGTAACTTTTATTTAAGAACACATATAAGCCGTGTGTTTTCTTTACTAAGATAGAAAGATTTGATACAAAGCCACCAAATAGCTACCGCTCCACGCCGCCTCCTCAAGCCACACTCAAAGCAACGGTTTACACACAATCCCATCAAGCTACATGATGACGACTTGCCTTACCCAACCTCCAGCCACAAAGGCGAAAAGATGAGACATGGAGGCTCAAAACCGCATCAACACCAAGACCGGACACCTCGCTACCATGCCTCTACCTCCAAGATGGCACGGATTAATGTACCGCCCACTCCTAAGCGCCTAGAAGAAGTTGGTTGAGTGGCCAGTAGAAACAGGCCGGGATGGAGGAAGACGCCATCTAGGAAGCGTCGGAAGGCGTACCTTGCGCACTTGAGACCCATGCTCTGAGTAGTGCCCGCCGCCGACCCTATCTGCCCTAGGAGCTCCACGAGCAGCCCAAAACGGTGTCTTCAAGAAGGGAACGACACTGTGGTGGTGTCGCCGCCGCCGGAACCGGTAAAAAGCCGGATCGAGGGTTTCTCCCGGTGCTCATGACGGGTAGCACGAATGCGGCCATAACGACGCCTCCAAGGAGGATACGACGCCCAAGGGCGTCACCATCGTTAGCAAATGCAGGGCTTTCGCCCCGGCCCAATCGCCAACCCTGTGTCCATCGGAGGGCGAAACCAAGAAGGCCATAGCACACCCTCTGAGAGGCCAACCATAGTTTGTCGGCAGAGATTGGGGAGACGCTGAGCCACCGAACCACCTCGCCCACCACCGGCCGGACCTGGATGGTGAAGATCCCGGCCGCCGCCGTCCTGCTGGCTGCCGGCCGCTTTGCTGCACTGCCCAGCCATCGCCGCTCGATAGCATCTCCACCGCAAGGCGCCACGCGCCCAGCTGCTCTGTACCGCCAAGGCCCATCGGCCCGCTCCCTATCCCGAATTGCCTGGCCGCCGCGACCGCAGCACCAAGGAGGCGCCGCCTGCACCGGATCCACCGCCGTCGAGCCATTCGTCGGGCACCTCGCTTGCTGCCGGTCGCAGCTCCACACTCCGCCGCCATGCACCCCGACCCGCAAAGGAGACCCCACAAGAGAAGGGAAAAGCCCCGCCGCCGCACCAACCAGGCTTTGTCTGATGGCGACGGCGAGGGGAGCGGGGAAAGGGATGGAGAGCCATTGTGCCGCTGTATTTGAGCCGCCGCCCGTGTCGTCTAACATAGGCGACGCGGAGGCCTCTTTGTCGCCAAACCTAATCAAAGTGGCAGTAATCAACGCTGAGTGTTGATGCACTCGCAAAGAAACTTTTGTTGTTGGAGGGCGTCCTCACTCGCGCAATCATTGGAGCTTCGTACATATGACAAATTCCTCTGTCTAACTAATCACTCTCAACGCCCGGCGAAAGCGAAAGAACAAAAGAGAAAGGAGAAACGAATCAAGGACGAGCATCAGTGTCTTTGTAGTGTAGTACTGCACTAACTAGGTAGTTGATGTGGCGTTGGACGAGATTCTTTTCGAGAAGCACGAGAGGAGAGAAGGACGGCGATGACACAGCAGCATCAGCTCGGAGCACTAAACCCAATCATAATTAACGAGCCACTGTTTTGTACGGATCGCCTTTTTTATCTTACATAATGGCACTGCAGACTGCACACTCTCTTCGTTTAAAAATATGACGTTTTATCTTTACGAATCAAACGTATGTAGACTTTTTTAGTATATAGGTTTCGCAAAGTTTTGAAGTAAACCTACATTAAAGCAGTCTAGATATATTTATTTTACAAAGAATATACTCCCTCCATTCCAAAATAGATGTCTCGTTTTTTTTAAATTTTTTTGAGAAACACAGTATAAACACATACGCTCATAATATGTACATACACTCACCCCTACGAACACACGCACACACATCCTATCTCTATGAGCACATTCGAGAGACTGAGCCGGCGGGTCTTGAGATTGACAAAGTCCCCACAGACGCCTCGCTATCGACGGGATATACTAAATAGTGTGTAGATTCATCTAAATTTTGATAAATCTGAGATATCTATTTTAAGACAGAGAGAGTAGTATTATATTTCTGAACGGATGGAGGATGGAGTATGTAAGGCCTTTTACAATGGGTGTATCTTAGCTCTATATATCCTAGGCAATTTGCTTTTGTGGCACCATAGTTAATGAAGAAAGAAAGTGATGTTGTATCTTAGCTAAGTGTAGCACCCCCGGGGTTAGGGTTGAAATAACCTCAGATCATTCATCTAAGATAAGTTCAACTCCAAGCACGAAAGATCACAGTATGATTCGGTAACATTACAGAACATAGGGATTCAATAGCATAAGTTTAAACTCTTAACAGAGTAAGATATTAGAGTTATTACAAACCAGAGGTCAAAGACCCAACATTACATCACACAGCGAAAGCAAATTATGTTGTTCTACACAACAACTTAGCAAAAGGTCTAAGAGGCCATAAACAAAAGCGACGTCCATCCCATAGTCCTCAGGCTGCTACCTGGGACCCCCAACTACTCGTCGATGTCAACGTAGAAGCCACCTTCAGTTGCAACCAGATCCTCTGTAGAAAAACAACAATGGCGCAAGGCTGAGTACGAGAATGTACTCCGCAAGACTTAGATAACCTAGTATCTACATGCTCTGGCTAAAAAGGCTTTCTCTGGATTTTCTTTTGCGGAAAGCAATCTTTATTTGTAAACAAGAAAGGGAAGAGGCTCGTCTACTTAGAATCTTTCAAAAGGGATAAGATAGCGACTTCTTCATCTTGTTCATCACATCTCGATAACCACCAGCTTCATCAGAACCTCCTATCTAGGATCACCCCCTCGACCCAGAGGAAGCATCCTTAAGCACATGTGGATCAACAAGTTTTATAGTTGTTAAAGTTATCTATGATCTTAAGTCCGGTCGCCAAGTCGTTCATAACCGTGAACACGGCTTTTCGAAAAGATTTAACCCTGCAGGGGTGTACAACTTTACCCACACGCACCAACCGACTCTTAATGCCAAATTATTAGCCCTCTTCCTTGGAAGGCCGGCAGAGGGTGGTTGACCACGACCTTTACCATGCTTTCTCCGAGACCATGAGTCACGCAATAAGTATGATGCCGCCGTAACGGGTCAAATTCCGAAGCCGGTACTTAAATATGTGAGGCGAGATTGGTTTACCATGGGTGCTATCTACCCCAAGCAACCCGGTCCACTCTTCCCTACCTGTTATGAATGCACCAACTTCACCCGGCAAATCTTTCAAAAGATTTTCTATGCATATGTCGAATGGAACGCACGAACTATGTGACTCATGGAATCTACTAGGCAAGTTAGTTAGTCATGAGGTTGTCCAGGCCCCGTGTGGTTGCACGCTCATCTTGGTTCCAAAGGTAAGAACTCAGTTCCTAGTGGTGGCGAGCATGGGACTACAAAAACCACACCCAACGTGGCCTCCCATACAAGCCTTAGCATGATTAGTTAACTCCTTCGGGAAATGTCACCAACTCCTACCTTTCTAGATTCTCCGGCACCTCTAATTCATGTTCGGATAGATCAAATGTTGATACCATGCATGGATAATATGTCGGTCTCAGAAGCTCTAGCAACGCTCAGATGCCAAACCTAGGTATGCTAGGAGCTATGGATCAGGAGTATAAGGCTACAACAGGGAAACTATGCAGCAGATAGGTAACCCTAACTACTGACAAAAGACCACATTGGAATCGTTGTGCATCATAGCGAGAAGGTAATATACTTTGTAAAAGTAGGTTCAGAATGAGAGGCTGCGCTTGCCTTGTCCATCAGTAGACAGGTACTAATCTTCGGTGTTGTTGACTTCATCTTCGGGTTCGGATCCTATCGCGAAGAACCATATACCAGAAACAAAGGCGACAATCAAGACATGGCATCGATGCAATGCTCAAACAAGGATGATGATATGACAAGTTGAATTGCATTGAAACGAAACCCTAAAACATGCTCGGCAATTTAAACGGGGTTCCGAGGGTTGAAAACCCGGATTCGGAAAACTCCGGAAACACATGAGAGGGGTTGATTTAGTTCTCTAACTAAACTTGTCATTAAAGTTGAGTAGCAATGCATGATTATAGCTTAAAAAGGTAGAACTCATTTTTCTGAACATTTTGATATATTATTTGTATTTTTATGAATTACAGATTAAAAGTTATTAAATTTACAATATTCAAACAATTTCTGAAATTCTTAAACTTTTTCTTAAATTAAATAAATCTGGAAATCCTTTTTACACCCAGGCTGGGCTAACCACAGACATAGACAGGTGGGCCCGTGGCCACCTCAGCAGCTACACACGCGAAAAGGGATCAGGGCGTTTCTCGTCGGGGCTGGACCTAGCCGGAGGGGCTGACTGGTGGGGCCTCGCCACGCAAGCAAGCCACGCAAGCCTGGCGTGAGCGCCATGTCACGCGCGGCGGAGCTGCCAGACGGTGGTCGCCGACGGCGATCCAGAGCGCGCCTGGACAAGCGAGAGGGGGCATTCGAATCAGCTGGGCAAGGCGAACACATGGGTGGCGGCGCCGCTGGTCTAGGGTCACCGGAGCTTGGTAAACGACGACGAGCGGCGGCGGTGTTCTCTGTTCTACGGCGCGGGAGCGACACAGAGGTCTAGAGGGGGAAAGGAGGGTGCCTTGAGCACCAGGAGCTCACCCCAAGGCGATTGATGTCGACAGCGAGGCGAGGCGGTGACCGGAGCAACGACGAGCCGTGTGACTGAGCACGTCGGAGTCGGGAAGGTAACGGTCGATGGCGACGAATCCCAGCGCCCCTTGTCGATTCCTTCTACAGGAGGACGAAGCGGAGCGAGGCGAAGCTCGTGGCGGTGTCGGATGGGCTCGGGGAGGCCGGCAACGGCGGCTAGGGTTCGGGTTGTCGTTGTGCAGAGAGGAAGAGAGAGAGGGGAAACTGAGGTCCAGGGGAAGAAGAGCATGCGCCGGCGGTTCTTATCCTTGCGAGCGTCGGCGGCGCGCATCGCAACAACGAGGCGGCATCGGGCGGCCGCGGCGGCGACAGCGAGCTGCCTGCCGTCAGCGGGGAAGACGACAGGGGAGCGGGCGAAGCGGTACTGGGCTGCTAGCGGGCTGGCGTGGGCCGGGTACTGGGCTGCGGGGAAGGGGGAGAGGGGAGGAGGTTGCTGGGTTGCGGCCTAGTTGCAGTTTCTCTTTTTTTTTAACAGAAACTTCTCCTTTTTCTGATTTTGATTTATGTTTGTAATTTCAAATTCACTTACTGTTTTAAATCTTTTCAAATTACCAGGAGTTTTAATAAAACATATAAACTATTGTGGGGCCCATATAATCAATTGGGCTCCAAACATTTTTTGATTTTTTTCCAAAAATTCAAACACCATTTGAATAAAGTTTCAAAGAGAGGGAAGGTTTAGGGTTTGCATTTTTATTCAACACACTTAAACTCATGCATTACTTAGATGATTTAAATATATGCATGCCATGCTTAAGTACTGATTACACATTACAAACTTGGGCTGTTACATCTCTACACCCCTTACAAGAATCTCGACCCGAGATTCCTAAGTTTTAGAAAAGAAGGAAGGGTACTCAGATCTAAGACGATCTTCTCATTCCCAGGTTGCTTCATCCTCGGAGTGATGAGACCACTGAACTTTCAGGAACTTGATGTTTTGACGACGAGTCTTGCGCTCGGTTTCCTCAAGGATGCGGATAGGGTACTCATGATAAGTCAGATCTTTCTGGAGATCAAGGGTTTGGTGATCAACACCACAGACAAGATCTTTGAAACAACGCTTGAGTTGAGACACATGAAAGACGTCATGCACCTCAGGAAAGTTTGCAGGCAGCTCCAATTTGTATGCGAGGTTACCTTGTTTGGATAGAACACGAAAAGGACCAACATAGCGAGGAGCTAGTTTGCCTTTGATACCGAAACGATGGACACCCTTCAAAGGAGTGACCCGGAGATAAGCTTGATCACCGACTTCATATTCAATATGTTGATGGTGACGATCATGATAGCTTTTCTGGCGAGACT
This sequence comes from Avena sativa, assembly GCA_916181665.1. Classification (NCBI taxonomy): domain Eukaryota; kingdom Viridiplantae; phylum Streptophyta; class Magnoliopsida; order Poales; family Poaceae; genus Avena; species Avena sativa. Next base: position 382,825,238 of record OV702297.1, on the reverse strand, counting down.
GAGCAGTTTTCAAACGATCTCAAATGATATGAACTTGATCTTCTGCTTCCTGAATCATATTCGGACCAAAGAACTTTCTTTTGCCGGTTTCTGACCAGTTCAAAGGAGTACGACAGGTTCTTCCATATAGAAATTGGAATGGTGCCATACCAATACTGGATTGGAAACTGTTGTTGTAGGAGAATTCAGCAAAAGGTAGACATTTCTCCCAGTTCTTGCCAAAAGATATGAAACACGCTCTCAGCATGTCTTCAAGAATTTGATTCACTCTTTCGGTTTGACCACCGGTACTAGGATGATAGGTTGTGCTGAAGGAGAGGCGAGTTCCCATAGCAGCTTGGAAGGTTGTCCAGAACCTTGAGGTGAACAAACTCCCTCGGTCAGAGACGATTTTCTTTGGAATCCCATGAAGAACAACTATTCGAGATATATATAGGTATGCTAGCTGGCTAGCGTTGATACTCTCGTGAACAGGTATAAAGTGAGCAACCTCGGACAGATAGTCAACGATTACCGAGATAGCATCATTTCCTTTCTGAGTCTTAGGAAGACCAGTGATGAAATCCATACCAACTTCATCCCATTTCCACTCAGCTATTGTATGTGGTTGCAGGAGACCAGCGGGTCTTTGGTGCTCAGCTTTGACGCGACGGCAAACGTAACATTCAGCAACGAAACAAGCGATATCCTTCTTCGTACCAGACCACCAGAATCTTTGACGAAGATCCCGATACATCTTGGTACCTCCAGGGTGAATAGAAAGAGGTGATTCATGAGCTTTGGTAAGAATTAGATCCCTCAATTTTGTTCTCTTCGGCACTACCAGACGGTTACCAAAGTAAACAATACCTTGATTATCAAGAGAGAAACACTTAGCAACTCCGCTAGCAATGTTCCCTTTGATCTCAACAATTTCAGAATCATGTTTCTGAGCAAGCTTGATTTCATCCTCTATAGAAGACTTCACTTCAAGGGTAGAAAGGAATCCACGAGGAACTACTTCAAGATTCAATCGAGAAAATTCCTCATGAAGAGAAAGTTGAGATTGTTTGATCATCAAATTGTTGCAATAATACTTACGACTTAACGCATCAGCAACGACATTGGCTTTCCCAGGTTGATAGTTGAGACCCAAATCATAGTCCTTGATGAGTTCCAACCATCTTCTTTTCCTGAGATTCAGATCAGGTTGTGTGAAAAGGTACTTCAGACTCTGATGATCCGAGTGTAACTCGCAACGACTACCGATAAGGTAATGTCGCCATTGCTTGAGAGCATGAACAACAGCTGCAAGCTCAAGATCATGAGTTGGGTAGTTATTCTCATGTGGTTTTAGCTGACGGGAAGCATAAGCCACCACATGTCCATCTTGCATCAACACACATCCGAGACCTTGGTGATAAGCATCGTAGAAGACAACAAAGTCTTTGCTAGTGTCCGGAAGAACCAACACGGGTGCAGCGGTTAACTTGGTTTTCAACATCTGGAAGCTCTCTTCAGCCTTTATCAGACCATTCAAACTTCTTATCCTTCTTAAGAAGATCAGTCATTGGCTTTGCAATTCTGGAGAAGTTCTCGATGAACCGACGGTAATAACCAGCCATTCCGAGAAAACTTCTGACATTTTTGACGGATTTAGGAGACTCCTAGTCGAGGATAGTTTGAACCTTATCGGGGATAACAGCAACCCCTTGAGCGGAAACAACATGACCAAGGAATACGAGCTCTTGTAACCAGAACTCACATTTGGAAAACTTGGCATAGAAACGATGTTCTCGGAGTTTGGTTAACACCAAATGAAGATGTTCGGCATGTTCTTCTTCAGTCTTGGAATAGACCAAAATATCATCGATGTAAACCACGACAAACTTGTCAAGATACTCAATGAAGACAGAGTTCATGATCCGCATGAAAGTGGCTGGAGCATTGGTAAGACCAAAGGACATGACTGTATACTCGTAAAGACCATAACGAGTGTTGAAAGCAGTCTTTGGAATATCTTCCTTACAGATCTTTATCTCGTGATACCCTGACCTTAGATCCATTTTGGAAAAGACAGTGGCACCACTTAACTGATCAAAGAGATCGTTGATCCTAGGGAGAGGATACTTGTTCTTGATAGTCATAGCATTGAGTGGGCGATAATCCACAACCAGACGCGGTATATTAGTATCCCGCTTCTTGACAAAGATGGTAGGACATCCCCAAGAAGATGTGCTGGGCTAAATGTATCCTTTTCCTTCTAACTCCTCTAATTGCTTCTTTAACTCCATAAGCTCATGAGGAGGCATACGATAGGGTCTTTTAGAAATAGGAGCAGTTCCAGGAACTAACTCTATGAGAAACTCCACACTTCAATCAGGTGGCATGCCAGGCAACTCCTCAGGAAAGACATCCGGGAATTCACAGACCACAGAAACATCTTGGATCTCTAACGGAGGTAGAACTTCAAGAGCAAACAACTCTGCTTCAGGAATAGAAACAACTAAAGGAGATAGTGACCCTACGGTCCAATACTTGACTGTTATGCCAGCAGGACTAGTTAGAGTCACAGACTTGGTGGTACAATCGAGAATGGCTTGATAACGGGTCAACCAGTCCATGCCCAAAATGATGTCAATATCAGTTGACTTGAGGGCGATCAAAGAGGTGGGGAAAAGTTGAAATGCAACTTCGATTAAATTCCCATGACTAACCATGGTAGAACACCACCTAGAACCAGGAGACTGAACTAGCAGAGGAACAGGTAACCCCTCGAAGTTTATCCGATGCATTTGAGCAAAAGCTTGTGACAGGAATGAATGCGATGCTCCAGAATCAAACAAAGCTTTAGCTAGGATTTGATTGATACGAAGCGTACCCATAATGACGCTTGGATCTTCCTGAGCCTCCTCGGCAGAGATGTGGTTCAGACATCCTTTTCCAGCACCTAGATACTTATCATTCTTCTTTGGGGGTTGTGCCTTCTTAGCAGCACTCTTTTGAGGACAGTCTCTTGCATAGTGGCCAGGCTAGCGACAATTGAAACATATGAGGCCTGATCCAGTACCAGCAGCAGGATAATTTGATCCACCGGCATTGTTTGGAATAGCATTCAGACGAGGTGCATATCCCGAAGACCTTGGAGTATAAGGAGCACGTGGTACAGCACTGTAAGGCACGAAGACACAACGCTTCTTATTACTAGAACCAGCCTTGTTGTACCCCTCCTGAGGACGCTTACGAGTTTCTTCATACTCCACTTTTCCACTCTCGGCTTTCATAGCCTTATTAACAAGACCTTGGAAGTTAACAAAGTCCATGAGATGGAGATCACGACGAACTTCAGGATCCAGTCCCTTACGGAATAGAGCTTGCTTCTTAACATCAGTGGAGACCTCTTCAGTAGCATAGCAGGCAAGACGATTAAAGTTGCGCTGGTAATCACACACGGAACCAGTGCCCTGCTTAAGCTTGAGGAACTCCCTCCTCTTTTGATCCATCAGGCCCTCCAGAATATGGTAAGCTCGGAAGGATTCAGTGGACTCTTACCATGTAACAACATGTTGAGCTTCTTGCATAGCCAAGAAATTTTCCCACCAAGAATTAGCTTCTCCCTCCAGATGATAGCCAGCAAAAGTCACCCAATCAGCTTGAGCAACATGACCAACCTGAAGTTTGCGCTCCATGGTGCAAAGCCAGTAGTCCGCATCAAGTGGCTCAGTGGAATAGCTGAAAACTGGCGGAGTGAGACGTGTGAAGTCCTTGATTCCAACTTGATTGTTCTGGTGTTGAGCAGTGTTGCGCTCAATCCTTTCAAGGAGCCTCATGTTGTCAGCACGGTTGGTTTCATACATGGCCATGAGTTGAACCATGGATGGTGGTGGAGGAAGGTTGGAAGATTCACCCTCATTTGCAGCACCACGTGCATGAGCACGGGTACGGGCACGAGAAGTGTCACCCATCCTGAAAGAACAAGAGGAAGGTTAGACAGGGGATCCAAAGGAACAAGACGGAAAGATGAACAAAGAGTACTTGATATAAAGGTATCATCTTATCAAGCATGGTAGTACCAAAGCATACTAAAGTATACACTAACCAGCTGACTTACAAACCATGACAATGGAATGCTAAGATGTTACATACCAAGCAAAACTGAGATATCTTGGAACTCTGAGAATAGCAACCAAGTACGGAGTACTTTTTAGAAGAACAACCCCAAAACCACGATCCTAAAAGTTTTGAGATATAAGGTAAGGAATGAAAACCTTTTCAAACCAAACAAGATAAGAGAAACTCCAGCAATAGAAACACACCAGAGAAGGAGTAAAAAGAGTCCTAGTCAGAGTTTCTGCAAATAGTTTTAACTTTCAAATAGTTTTGTCAACTTCTAGACTCAACATCGACCAATAAAAGGGTTTCCTACAGGCAGTCCTGCTCTGATACCAAAACCTGTAGCACCCCCGGGGTTAGGGTTGAAATAACCTCATATCATTCATCTAAGATAAGTTCAACTCCTAAGCACGGAAGATCACAGTATGATTCGGTAACATTACAGAACACAGGGATTCAACAACATAAGTTTAAACTCTTAACAGAGTAAGATATTAGAGTTATTAGAAACCAGAGGTCAAAGACCAACATTACATCACACAGCGAAAGCAAATTATGTTGTTCTACACAACAACTTAGCAAAAGGCCTAAGAGGCCATAAACAAAAGCGACGTCCATCCCATAGTCCTCAGGCTGCTACCTGGGACCCCCAACTACTTGTCGATGTCAACGTAGAAGCCACCTTCAGTTGCAACCAGATCCTCTGTAGAAAAACAATAATGGCGCAAGGCTGAGTACGAGAATGTACTCCGCAAGACTTAGATAACCTAGTTGACATGGTTATACCCGACGGGTACATAACTTCAGCATACCTGGTCCAGCCCAAGGAAGGCCCACAGCAGACATACGCTGGCCCATGTAGATTTTCGGGTGGCCAAGGCCCATGACGCCTTCGGATCCTTGGAGAGCAAGACTAGAGTTCGAATACAACTTGTAACCTACTCGTATCGGTACCTGAGACCTAGCCTCCTCATATATAAAGGCTAGGAGGGGCCAACGAGCAGGACAGATCCATACTTTCATACACGCCTCCACGCCAGATCGAATCTGTGCACCCTGTAACTTTCGGTTCCGCCGCAATAAAAGAGCCGACAAGCAGGAGTAGGGTTTTCCCTCCGGGGGCCTGAACCTGGGTAAATCCCGTGTCCCCTAGTTGCTTGTCTGTTAACCATGCCACGATCTCCAGCACCCCCATCTTCTCCAAAACCCAAGTCCATAACAATGGGCATTGACGAGATTAAACCTCGTCAATTGGCGCCGTCTGTGGGAATCGGGGGTGCTGATTGTGCGGTCGTGACGGTTCCGACCCGATCGATCTACAACTCCTCGGCGACGGAGAATCACCTCCTCTTCGGCGCTTTCGACTTCACCGCCCACTCGCCGGCCACCATGAAGGATTTCGAGCCCTTAGGCGACGGACTCGAAATTCTGTTCGGGAGCTTCTGCTTCCAGGTGGGACAAGCTGGCACCCTCCGCCTCCCCGAGCGGATGCCCGTGCCGCCGATCAGGCCCGCTTCGTGGGCTCCACACCCCGTGCTACGCACGTCACCATCAACAGATGAGTTCTACAGCAGCAGCTGCTGCAACTCCGATCTGTGCGATCCACCTTCGGATGAAGGGACCTACGGTTCCGAATCCGAAAGCTGCGGCAGCAGTCAACCAATCTGCAGGCGCTATCTGTGCGCCGCAATCATCCAAACCGACGAGGAAACGCCCAACCCGCCGCCCAACCCCAACCCGCAGGACAGAAACGGCGAAAACGGGGAAAACAGGGGCCACCTCATCCAACTTAGCAAAGAAGGATGGGCCGAAGCACGCCGCGCCGTCGCAGGCGAAATAGTCCTACCTCTGGACTCCCCACGTGACCTGCTGATGGCATACCACTACCTCCTCATCGAGGAGCACAAGAAGCAAGTCAAGATGCAGGAGACGCTCGATAAACGCAAGAAAGCAGCCTCTGAATCCAGTGCGCGACGAGCTGCGCTCTCCGCCATGGGACCCGGCTCCAGCATAAACGGAAATCAGGGAAACAAGCACCACTCTCGGGTGGAAAACATGGACCCGAAGGAGCGGCGTGACGTGACCCGAACCCTCCACACATCGTTCATGGATATGGACGCCGACGGCAACATCACCCCGAAGACGCCACAAGTCGCGACCATGGCAGCCACTGCGTATCTTGCGGCTCACCCACCTCCGGAGGGGGACCCGAAAAGGGCCATGCATAGGTACGCACTCACCGGACTAGGACTAATCGGAGCTACGCTCCACGAAGATGCTCCTATGGAGCCGAAGAAGAAAGCTCCGGCCAGGCGTGACCGGAGCCCCACTCCCTCATCCGAAGATGAAGAACAGCACGACCTTCCTCGAAGGAAGAAGAGCTCGCACCGCCACAAACACGACTACGACGCCAGAGACAAGCTTACACAGCGCAAGATCGACAAAGCACGTGCCAAACGCGCATGCCCATCCGAATTTGAGATGGATGAAGACGAAGGAGAACTCTGCGGGGCTCGATGCTTCAGCAGATCCGTCCGGCGAACACAGATGCCACGCAACTTTAAGCTTCCTTCGGATACTCCGAAGTTCAACGGCACGCAAGATCCAAAGTCCTGGCTTAGCGACCATCTGTCATCCGTCAAGCTTCACGGAGGCAACAAAGAAACCGCCATGCAATGCCTTCAGCTGCAGCTGACAGGCGCAGCGCGGGTCTGGCTCAGCAGCCTATCATCAGGATCCATCCGAAGCTGGGAGGAGCTCGCTTATAGCTTCATCCGAAACTTCAAAGGCACCAGCAAAAGGCCCGCCTCAATCGAAGAGCTGCGAGCCTGCACTCAGAGAACGGGTGAATCTATTCGCTCGTACATACTACGCTGGTCTACGACCAAGAACTCCGCAGCACACATCTCCGAAGAGCGGGCCATCGACGCCTTCAGGGACGGCGTCAAACGCCCAGACTTCAAGGAGAAACTTGGACGCGTAAAGCCCAAGACACTCGACCAACTCATGGAAATCGCCAACAGTTGGGCAGACGGCGAAGATTGCATCCAGCGGGCGCAATCAGATGAAGAAGACGACTACGGCCGAAGACGCGAACGCCGAAGCAAGAGGAGACCGCGCGTCTACGAGGACCGCGACGGACCCGGCATGGTCGCAGCCGGCTACGCCGACCGCCGTAACGACAACAGCCGCAGCAGCGGAGGATACCGCAGCGGAAACTTCCGCGACGACCGACGACCAACGCAGTCGTGGCAACGCCGCGACCGCGACAACGGACCTTCAGCACTCGACAAACTTTCGGGTCCATGCACCATCCACTTCTACATCGACAAACAAGATGTCAAAAAGAAAGCTAGCCACATGCTCAAGGACTGCCGCGAGTTCCAGAAACTCAGCGAAAGCATGGTACAGATGAGGCAACAAGCTCCAATTCCTGCGTTCGGAAACGCACTTGCGCCAGGCGAAGTAGCACATGGAGCTCCTCCACCGCCGCCTATTGGAGGCCCACATCAACCAGTCGCACCAGCGCAAAACAATGCCGGGGTCGCTTACCCCCCACCAAAAGGAGCACTCAATATGATACAGAAGGGACGTCCCACAAACAGGGTGCAGAAGAAAATCACCCGACAAATCAACATGGCCGTGACAACTCCGCCTGCAATCCCTGAGTACCTCAGCAGATCGGAGTCCTGCATCACATTCACCCGCGCGGATCACCCTTGCCAGATCCCTCGCCCAGGTCATGCTGCCCTGGTGCTGGAGGCGCAGATCGGAGGCTTCGAGATGAGTCGCGTCTTCATGGACGGCGGCAGCGGCATCAACCTAATATTCGCAAGCACTCTAGCAGCTATGCGGATCCCGCAATGCAGCCTGGAACAATCAGACACAACGTTCCACGGCATTGTTCCAGGGAAGGGCATCTTCCCCCTGGGCAAAATAGGGCTCGACGTCATCTTCGGGACACCGGACAACTTTCGGCAGGAGCACCTAGAATTCGAAGTGGTGGACTGGCCGTCGCAATACCACGCCATCCTGGGACGCGTAGCATTCGCAAGGTTCCTGGCCGTCCCACACTACGCATACCTACTACTCAAGATGCCAGGACCAAGGGGCGTCATCACAATCCACGGGAGCTTCACCCGATCGGACCAATGCGACAGGGATTTCAACAAAATCTCCCAGTCCTTCGGCATGCAAGACGAGCTTGTAAGGCTCCGCGAAGCGGCAGACAATGGGCTACCCCCAGTCACCAAGCAGAACGCACCTGATATGTCTTTCGACTCCACCATCAACACCAAAAAAGTACAGGTCCATCCAACGGATGCCTCCAAGACGGCGCTAATCGCCAACGACCTCAACACCGCATAGGAAAGCGCGCTCGTCGAATTCCTCCGTGAGCACTGGGAAATCTTCGCCTGGTGTCCTGCGGACATGCCAGGAGTTCCCAGGGAATTCGCCGAGCACGCACTCAATGTCTTCCCAGACACCAAGCCAGTCAAACAGTCCATCCGAAGACTGTCGGAGCCACGAGCCGAAGCTATCGGCAAAGAGATCAACAGATTACTCGCAGCAGACTTCATCCGGGAAATCAAGGAAAGCGAGTGGCTGGCAAACACAGTGATGGTCCCGAAGAAGGACACGGACATCCTGCGGATGTGCGTAGACTTCACGTCACTGAACAAACACTGCCCTAAGGACCACTTCCCTCTCCCTCGGATCGACCAGATCATCGATTCGACTGCAGGTTGTGAGAAACTCTCCTTCCTCGACGCCTACTCAGGCTATAACCAGATTCGACTCAAGGTCGAAGATCAAGAGAAAACGGCGTTCATCACACCGTTCGGAGTATACTGCTACAACACAATGCCCTTCGGGCTAAAGAACGCGGGTGCCACGTACCAGCGATGCATGCAGGCCTGCCTCAAGGACCAGATCGGTCGCAACTTCCAAGTCTATGTCGACGACATAGTAATCAAAACCAAGGAGGCAAGAACACTTATCGACGATCTCCGCGAGACGTTCGACAACCTTGATCGCTACAGGATCAAGCTCAATCCAGAAAAGTGCGCCTTCGGCGTCCCCTCAGGTCAGCTGCTCGGATACTTCATCTCTCAACGAGGGATCGAAGTGAACCCGAAGAAAATCAAAGCTATAATGACAATGGAAAAGCCGAAAAACCTCAAGGGCGTTCAGCAGCTCGCAGGGCGAGTAGCGGCACTAAGCAGGTTCATCAGCCGCATGGGCGAGAAGGCCCTACCATTTTACCAACTGCTGTGCAAAGCAGACAAGTTCGAGTGGACACCAGAAGCCAACGACGCATTCGAAAACCTCAAGCGGCTCCTCTCCACCTCGCCTGTTTTGGTCACGCCAAAAGAGCGCGAGCCCCTGTTGCTGTACATAGCAGCCACACACCAGGTGGTCAGCACAGTACTCGTGGTCGAACGACCCGAAGAAGGCAAGACCCATGGGGTACAACGCCCAATTTACTACCTCAACGAGGTTCTCACTCCAACAAAACAGCGGTACCCGCACTACCAGAAGCTGGCCTACGGCGTGTTCATGACGGCTCGACGACTGAGCCACTACTTCCAGGAGCATCAGGTGATGGTCGTCAACGAGGCACCCCTAAACAGCATCCTGAACAATCCAGAGGCCACAGGATGCGTGGCCCTGTGGGGCATCGAACTATCACCACTGGACATCATCTACGAGAAGCGACACGCAATCAAATCTCAAGTCCTTCCGGACTTCCTGGTGCACTGGATGGAGCTGCAGCTGCCTGACACCCCAGACATGTCGCAGTCCTGGACAATGCATTTTGACGGCTCCAAACGCGAAGCCGGAGCAGGGGCAGGAGTCATACTGACCTCCCCGCAAGGTGACAAGACGAAGTACGTCCTTCGGATGAAATTCAGAGCCTCCAACAACGAGGCCGAATACGAGGCCCTCATCCATGGCATGCGGATGGCAAAAATATGGGGCGCAACGCGCCTGGTCATCTACGATGACTCCAACCTTGTCGTCCAGCAGACGATGAATGAGTGCCACGCACACGCCGAAAACATGATCGCGTACCGCGCACTATACAACGCACTCGAAGGAGAATTCGACGGTTGCGAACTTCGACACGTCGGAAGAGAAAGCAACGAGGAGGCCGATAGACTCGCCAACATCGGCTCCACTTGTACAAAAGTACCACCAGGTGTGTTCCTCAAACAGATCTGCGTGCCATCCATCAAGCGGAAATTCCCCAAGGGATCACCCGAAGAAGCAGAACACTCGGGGGCTACGCTACCCGAAGGTCAAGAAGGACCCGAAAAGTTGGATACCGAAGTCGCCATGGTCAACCTGATGCAGGTCATGGCAGTCAAAGAAACCTGGACACGTCCATACCTCCAGTTCCTGCTAAACGGAAACTTACCAGACAACCCGACAGATGCCCGGCGCATATCTCGTCGGTCAAAAGCCTTCACCATCATCAACGGCGAACTGTACAAACGCAGCATTACAGGCGTCCTACAACGGTGCGTCACCATCAGCGATGGCAAGACCATACTCCAAGATATCCACGAGGGCATCTGCGGCCACCATGCAGGCAGCCGCTCCCTTGTCGCCAAAGCTCTACGAGCAGGATTCTATTGGCCAACGGCCATGAGCGACGCAAAGGACATCGTCCGAAGATGCAACGGGTGCCAACGGTTCGCCGACAAACCGCACGCACCTGGGTCCAAACTCCGACCCATACCCATAGCTTGGCCTTTTGCTCAATGGGGCCTTGACATGATCGGCAAACTGCCAAAATCCTCGAAGAGAGGACACGTCTTCCTCTTGGTCGCAGTCGACAAATTCACCAAGTGGATCGAGGCCATGCCAGTCACCAACCAGAAGGGCAAAACCGCCGTCAAGTTCTCCGAAGAATTCCAGGACTTCTGCGAAGGCCTCGGGATCAATATCACGTACGCCTCAGTGGCGCACCCGCAAACAAACGGGCAAGTGGAAAAGGCCAACGGCCTAATCGGCGCTGGCATCAAGAAAAGCCTCATGAGCTCACTCGAGCACAAAGCTGGCAACTGGACGAAAGAGCTACCGTCTGTCCTGTGGAGCTTACGAACTACGCCAAACAGCTCCACCGGCTACACACCGTTCTTCATGGTACACGGAGCTGAGGTTGTGCTACCAGCCGAAGTACGTCACCAGGCTCCACGAGTCGTCGCTTACAGCGAGGCCGAATCCACGACTGCACTCGAAGACGTCGTCGACACACTCGACGAAGCACGGGATATAGCAGCAGCTAGATCCGCGGTGTACCAGCAAAGTCTCCGCAACTATCACAGCCGCCGGCTGCGCCCCAGGTCCTTCGTCGAAGGAGACCTCGTCTTGCGACTCAAGCAAAAGCGACCGAACAAACTCGATTCGCCATGGGAAGGACCCTATGTCATCACCGAAGTCATCCCAGGTGGCGCCTATCGCCTCAAGCACATGGAGTTTGGAGTCGCATACTCCAACCCATGGAACATCTCGCACCTGCGACGATTCTACCCATAGCAATGGGGCAATGTACCCCTTTTACTTTCAATAAGGCTTACGGCCAAGGCTACTCAGCCGAACCATGTACCTCCTCCATTACGCTACAAATAAAGCTAAGTATCTCGCTCCCAACCTTCGGTTGACTATTTCTCTGCAACTTTGTTACATGCTAATAACGCACTCGGGGGCTCCCCCCACCTCACGATTTCATCGACTGAGGACAAAACGTGCTCGGGGGCTCCCCCCACCTCACGATTTCATCGACTGAGGACAAAACGCGCTCGAGGGCTCCCCCCACCTCACGATTTCATCGACTGAGGGCAACACATGTACACCTGAGTAGCTGACCACGTCAGGCTAACGAAAAGGGAACGTACTAAATCAAAGCACTGCGTGCTCGCTAACAAGCAAACCTTTACAACAAAGGGCACATACACGCCCAGCCGCAATATACAAATTTTACATCTATATGTTTATTTTCAGGTTCTACCTATTCTGCAGAATAGCCTGAGCATACTGCTCAAACAAATCTACAATCTGTTCGGCATACTGCCTTACAGCCGCGTAATGCGGACGCATATTCCACTCGCCACTATCTGGCCGAGGAGGTGGCCCAGTCGCCACAGCAGCCAAATCTACATCAGGGCGATGCACCCTCACAAGAGACAAGGCAGCCTTCACCCCTGCGACAAGCTGCTGCCGCACCAGCTCCTTGACATTGCTGGCACTTCGAAACTTCGCGAGAAGGCCTACAAGGGTCGTCGGCACGCCATCCAACGGAAACATGACGTGCAGCACCGAGGACAGCGATGTCTGCACCTGGTGGAGCACCCGCGAAACCTGGAAGACGCGATCCTGCACCGTCGCCAGAACCATGGCACGATCACGATCCATCCAAAAGAAGCCACCGGCTTCCATGTCCTGTTGAGTCAAACAATTGACTCGAACAACAATGCGCTCCTTTTCTTCCTTCGGAGCGAGATTCGCACCTGCGACAACAGCACAGAACAAGAGAAAGGCCAGCAGGCTCACCCGAAGAACTAAGCTACGACCCGAAAGAAGGATCAACTTACACTGCAGCTGCTCGGACAGCCGACCTAGCTCCGCCATCAAGTATTCCTCTCTGGCTGCACTACGGTCTGCTTTGGACTTCCAAGCGTCAGCACGACCGCGTAGCCCAAGCAAATCCCTCTCCAAGCTGCGCACGCGATCCCGCAGAAAAGCGAGCTACGAGGAATCATCCAACGATGCTCGCAAGGGCCTTTAGGATGAAGTACCAACTGGGTCAACACCCGAAGGAACCTAAAGCAGAAGAAAAAGAAGGCACACAGACACTCAGCCAAAGATAAAGCCCAACTCGGAGGAATTCATTAAATAAGGCCACTGCGTGGCTCAAGAATGGTGCTACAAAAGATATTTACAGCAAAAGTAAACTACATACTACCCTACATCTCCTATGCCTAAGGCGTAGGACACCGAGTCGCCTCAGAGCCAGACTGCCTAGCTTTGGCCTCGCCCTGCTGCCGCAGCGCGTACTCAGACAACAAGTCAATGAGCTTGGGCCCATATCATCTGCAACGAGCGGAGTAAGCAGCGAAGGCTACCTCTGATCCATCCGCAGCCGTCGGCATCCGAGAAGTGATCTGGGGCAAGTCCAGCTCCGCCCCAGCCGCCATGGCCATCGCCAGCCCGACGAACGCGCCGATGCCCTTCTGCTTGCGCTTGTACGCTGCAGGCGCTTCGGCTGACAGAGCCTCTGCCAGAGCACCCACATCTTCAAGGGTTGCGCCCTTCAGGAAGAGCTCCTGGTAGAAGCGACCAAGGACCTCCTTTGCCTTGGCAAGAGAGTTGACGACGGTGCTGCAGCAGTCTTCGACCGCCACAGTGGCATCATCCAGAGCACTCCCGTGCTCCAGAGCACCACGGTCAAACTCGATGCCTGTGGCATCTGAGACAAAACAGAAGAAAACATGAAGAAAAGCAACATAGAAGAGGACCCGAAGAAAAAGGAGCAAGTGCAAAAGCTCGCACTCACCCGAAATTGCCTTGGCAGCAACCATGAGCTTCTCCGCCTCCCCCCTCTCACGACCTGCGGTTTCCTGCTGCAGACGCTCTTTTGCTTCGGCTGCTTTCGTCAGCTCCAGCTCAAGGCGCTCTTTCGCCTCAGCGGCAGCTTCGGCCTTCTGCTCCAATTGGCCAAGGCTCTTCTTCAGAGCATCAACCTCACGAAGAGAGTCATTATGCTCCTCTGCATTCACACCAAGCCAGTGTCAACAAATAGGACAAGGATACACAAAAAAGTACTACAAGGCAGACGAATACCTTGCAGCTGCTGCAGTTTCACCTCCAGCGTCAGGTGCTCCTCCACCAGCCGCTTGGCCTCTCGGACACAAGGCTGCAGGAAAAAGCAATAGCAGTAAGAGCATGACTTGGGGGCTCCGCCCAAAACAAAGAAGCAAACACAACATCAGCACACGAAGACGCCCGGGGGCTCCCCCTGTGACATGAAGCAGAAAAACTTACGTGCTCCGAAGGCGAACCCGCAGGCCCGCCTGCGAAATTCTGAGGCGCAACCACCAGCCTCTCCTGCACAAGAGGAACTGGTGCAGCACCACCCGACGTCGCCACCGTCTGCGGAGGCGGTGACGCAATGTTCGACTCCCCCATCATCTCGCGCGCTCCATCACTAGAGCCGTCGGAGGATTGCCTACATACGAACCAATCAACACAGGCGCAAAAATAACAAGTGAGCAAAAGACAACAGTGGCAACAAGCACACTTACGAGCCCAACGCGCTCAGGTCAAAGATAGGAGAAGCCCTCCGGGCCCTCTTCTCCTCCTTCTTCTCCTCCTTCTTCTCTTCCTTCTTCCGCTTTGCTGGCGGGTGCGGAGCAACAGCTCGCACAGGAACGGCAGGAATAGGAGAAGACGAACCCCCCTGAACATCATCATGACGCTCAAGACCCCGAGGATTCCTGGGAGTCGGAGGAGTCGAGGCATCCGAAGACTCGCTCGAGCTCCGTGATCGCTTACTCGAATGGTCTTCACTCGATTCGTCGGCATCCTCCGCCGGAGATCGCGCCGAAGGAAGCTCGGACACGGAATCCACCACTTCATTATCCGGGGCATTTGGATACCTTTCGGGCAATGGTGGCGCCATGCCTGGCACTTTGAAGCTCTACAAGATGAGAAGAAACTTTGTTAGCAAACAAAGGACACAAGTACACAACTGACAAAAACATAAGGGAAGCACTACGTGCGCAAATCTACACCTTTGGCACGGCCAACGTCGACGAAAAGGGCGGAGTCAACGACTTCCCCGGGATTTCCTCGTCGGCCTTGAACTTCAACAACACGTGAAGAGCCCTGTCAAGTTCCACCTCGGAGATTTTCTCACTCGAAACCCTCGTCGGATCACGGCGCCCAGAGTAAAGGAACATCGGATGCGCCCTCGCCTGGAGCGGCTGCACCCGACGCTCAAGAAACACCCGGATGATGTCGACACCATTGACCTCCTTCTCAGGAATCAATTGGAGCTCCTCCACCCGACGGTACAGGGCCTCTATCTCCGCCACCTCACCGTCTAAGATCTGATTTTTCCAGGATCTTTTCTTCACAATCAACTGGGAGGGGTCAAAAGGAACGAGACCAAAATCTTGCCCAGGCAGCACGGATTCACGGATGTAAAACCATTTCCTCCGCCAGTACTGGACAGATTCGGACATGGAGAAGGAAAAGAATTGGACATCGGGACTAAGAGAGATGATGAAACCCCCAATGGGATACACACCATCCGAACCAGACTGCCTCCTCACGGAATACAGCTTCCGTAAGAGGCCAAAGTGCGGCTCAATGCCAAGCCAACACTCGCAAAGCGTGATAAAACACGCAATGTGGAGAAGGGAGTTGGGAGACAGATGATGGAGTTGAACCCCATAGAAAAAGAGCAGTCCACGAAGGAAGTCATGGACTGGATACGCAAACCCACGCAAAACGAAGGCGACAAACATAACCCGATACCCAGATGGGGGACGGGGGATTACCTCACTACCGGGGAGGCTCACGGCCGTCGTGTCCTGCGGAATCAGGCTCCGCTCGCGCAGCTTGCGGAGATCGCTCTCCCGCGTCTCTGATCGCCGCCAGCCACCATCGGTGACATGAGCAGCGGCGGCGCCCTTCTTGCCTCCGGCGGCGCTGGTTCCTACTGCAGGCGAAGACTTCTTTGGCTTCCCCATGGCGCTACGGCGGTGGTGTCGTTGCCAACGACGAAGACAAAGGAAATGCGAAATGAACTCTCAGCACGCAGCAAGAATCGCTCGAGCACAAGGAGGCACTAAAACGCAAGAACTGGTGCGGTGAAAACAAACCACGATTTTCACCATGGATTATAACAGCAAAGACGATGCACGCTGACCGTCCATCAAGAAGACCTAACGCCAACGGCAGATCTGGCCGTACACGTGTCAGCACCAAAACGAACCGTCGTTCCCACGACGTCCACTACGCGCGGAAATCGAGGAAACGCCATAATCATCTCCACGCCGCGCGTGACCGGTCAATTCAAAGTCAGGAAGTGGGACCCACGCATCGTCCAGTCAAGTCATCTCTGGCGCAACAGACGCTTGAGGTCATTGATCGTCAGCAATGACGTCATCAACAGCTATACTAGCAATAACTTCGGCTCCACAGCTAAAAGTACTCACTCGAATCTACGATTCGACTAAATACTTGGGGGCTACTCCTATCAGGAGCGCTGGTCGCGCACCCGATGTACTTCCGGGTCAGCGGTACGCCCACGAGATTTTCCTACTACCATTGCATGATACAAGACTCGAGTCTCTGCCCGAGTCTACGACTCCGCCAGACACTCGGGGGCTACTCCAAACTGGAGCGATGGCCGTTCACACACAAAAGCTTCGAGTCCTACGTCGAGTCCACGACTCCACTACGGACTCGGGGGCTACTCCCATAGGAAGGACGGATTTCAGCATCCGAAAATTTTCGAGTCCTACGGACTAAACAACTGAGCAATGCTTGCACTAAAAGTCTCCGCTCGAGTCTACGACTCGAACAGACACTCGGGGGCTACTCCCATAGGGAGCGCTGGTCGCGCACCCTATGAAATCTTCGACTGTGATCTTCCGGATCCGCATGCAAAAACTTTTCGGCAACTCTGCCCCAATTAATGCTAAGTGAGTAACATCTTCCTTGGCCACCCGAAACACCTCCGCGGTGATAAACATTCGGATGCTGCGTCTGCGACGCAAACGCACCTGACTGCGCTCTGCTAGTATGAATCCGTACCAGCAGGTACGATGAAAAATCCCGACGGACGCGTTGGGTACATCATTTAAAAACACTGGAATTCCACTCCTGTAAGTCCTCCGCGGCCTGAGTCGAATTACGCCAGCATATGTTCCGGGTTCGAGTCGAGGGACTTGCACCTGAAGAAGATCGTGTTGTTTTGTCCTAAGACGATTAACTGACCCTGATCCGACGGGTGAGTCAGGCACACGCATCAACAATCCCTACACATTCTCTTGAAAGACAGAGTTACACCCGAAGGATTGAAGAGTCCTCAGCCGAATCTACGATTCGACTGAACACTCGGGGGCTACTGACATGGTTATACCCGACGGGTACATAACTTCAGCATACCTGGTCCAGCCCAAGGAAGGCCCACGGCAGACATACGCTGGCCCATGAAGATTTTCGGGTGGCCAAGGCCCATGACGCCTTCGGATCCTTGGAGAGCAAGACTAGAGTTCGAATACAACTTGTAACCTACTCGTATCGGTACCTGAGACCTAGCCTCCTCATATATAAAGGCTAGGAGGGGCCAACGAGCAGGACAGATCCATACTTTCGTACACGGCTCCACGCCAGATCGAATCTGCGCACCCTGTAACTTTCGGTTCCGCCGCAATAAAAGAGCAGACAAGCAGGAGTAGGGTTTTCCCTCCGGGGGCCTGAACCTGGGTAAATCCCGTGTCCCCTAGTTGCTTGTATGTTAACCGTGCCACGATCTCCAGCATCCCCATCTTCTCCAAAACCCAAGTCCATAACAATGGGCATTGACGAGATTAAACCTCGTCACTAGTATCTACATGCTCTGGCTAAAAAGGCTTTCTCTGGATTTTCTTTTGCGAAAAGCAATCTTTATTTGTAAACAAGAAAGGGAAGAGGCTCGTCTACTTAGAATCTTTCAAAAGGGATAAGATAGCAACTTCTTCATCTTGTTCATCACATCTCGATAACCACTAGCTTCATCAGATCCTCCTATCTAGGATCACCCCCTTGACCCAGAGGAAGCATCCTTAAGCACACGTGGATCAATAAGTTTTATAGTGGTTAAAGTTATCTATGATCTTAAGTCCGGTCGCCAAGTCGTTCATAACCGTGAACACGGATTTTTGAAAAGATTTAACCCTGCAGGGGTGTACAACTTTACCCACACGCACCAACCGACTCTTAATGCCAAATTATTAGCCGTCTTCCTTGGAAGGCCGACAGAGAGTGGTTGACCACGACCTTTACCTTGCTTTCGCCGAGACCATGAGTCACGCAATAAGTATGATGCCGCCATAACGGGTCAAATCCCGAAGCCGGTACTTAAATATGTGAGGCGAGGTTGGTTTACCAGGGGCGCTATCTACCCCAAGCAACCCGGTCCACGCTTCCAATACCTGTTATGAATGCACCAACTTCACCCGGCAAATCTTTCAAAAGATTTTCTATGCATATGTCGAATGGAACGCCCGGACTATGTGACTCATGGAATCTACTAGGCAAGTTAGTCACTCATGAGGTTGTCCAGGCCCCGTGTGGTTGCACGCTCATCTTGGTTCCAAAGGTAAGAACTCAGTTCCTAGTGGTGGCGAGCATGGGACTATAAAAACCACACCCAACGTGGCCTCCCATACAAGCCTTAGCATGATTAGTTAACTCCTTCGGGAAATGTCACCAACTCCTACCTTTCTAGATTCTCCGGCACCTCTGATTCATCGTTCGGATAGATCAAACGTTGATACCATGCATGGCTAAGCTGTCGATCTCAGAAGCTCTAGCAACGCTCAGATGCCAAACCTAGGTATGCTAGGAGAAGTGGATCAGGAGTATAAGGCTACAACAGGGAAACTATGCAGCAGATAGGTAACCCTAACTACTGACAAAAGACCATATTGGAATCGTGTGCATCATAGCGAGAAGGTAATATACTTTGTAAAAGTAGGTTCAGAATGAGAGGCTACACTTGCCTTGTCCGTCAGTAGACAGGTACTGATCTTCGGTGTTGTTGACTTCAGCTTCGGGTTTCGGATCCTCTCGCGAAGATCCAAATACCGGAAACAAAGGCGACAATCAAGACATGGCATCGATGCAATGCTCAAACAAGAATGATGATATGACAAGTTGAATTGCATTGAAACGAAACCCTAAAACATGCTCGGCAATTTAAACGGGGTTCCGAGGGTTGAAAACCCTAATTCGGAAAACTCCGGAAACACATGAGAGGGGTTGATTTAGTTCTCTAACTAAACTTGTCATTAAAGTTGAGTAGCAATGCATTATTATAGCTGAAAAAGGTATAACTCATTTTTCTAAACATTTTGATATATTATTTGTATTTTTCTGAATTACAGATTAAAAGTTATTGAATTAACAATATTCAAACAATTTCTGAAATTCTTAAACTTTTCCTTAAATTAAATAAATCTGGAAATCCTTTTTACACCCAGGCTGGGCTAGCCACAGACACAGACAGGTGGGCCCGTGGCCACCTCAGCAGCTACACATGCGAAAAGGGCTCAGGGCGTTTCTCACCGGGGCTGGACCTAGCCGGAGGGGCTGACTGGTGGGGCCTGGCCACACAAGCAAGCCACGCAAGCCTGGCGTCAGCGCCACGTCACGCGTGGCGGAGCCGCCAGACGGTGGTCGCCGGCGGCGATCCAGAGCGCGCCTGGACAAGCGAGAGGGGGCGTTCGAATCAGCTGGGCAAGGCGAACACATGGGTGGCGGCGCCGCTGGTCTAGGGTCGCCGGAGCTTGGTCAACGATGACGAGCGGCGACAGTGTTCTCTGCTCTAGGACGCGGGCGCGACACAGAGGGCTAGAGGGAGGAATGGAGGGTGCCTTGAGCACCAGGAGCTCACCCCAATGCGATTGATGTCGACGGCGAGGCGAGGCGGTGACCGGAGCGACGGCGAGCCGTGTGACTAAGCACGTCGGAGTCGGGGAGGGAACGGTCGATGGCGACGAATCCCAGCGCCTCTTGTCGATTCCTTCTGCAGGAGGACAGAGCGGAGCGAGGCGAAGCTTGTGGCGGTGTCGGATGGGCTCGGGGAGGCCGGCAACGGCGGCTAGCCGGCGGCCATGGCGGCTAGGGTTCGGGTTGTCCCTGTGCAGAGAGGGAGAGAGAGGGGAAAGTGAGGTCCAGGGGAAGCAGAGCACGACGCCGACGGTTCTTATCCTTGCGAGCGTCGGCGGCGCGCATCGCAACGACGAGGCGGCATCGGGCGGCCGCGGCGGCGACAGCGAGCTGCCTGCCGTCAGCGGGGAAGACGACAGGGGAGCGGGCGAAGCGGTACCGGGCTGCCGTGGGCCGGGTACTAGGCTGCGGGGAAGGGAGAGAGGGGAGGAGGTTGCTGGGTTGCGGCCTGGTTGTTGTTGCTCTATTTTTTTTAACAGAAACTTTTCCTTTTTCTGATTTTGATTTATGTTTGTAATTTCAAATTCACTTACTGTTTTAAATCTTTTCAAATTACCAGGAGTTTTCATAAAACATATAAACTATTGTGGGGCCCTTATAATCAATTGGGCTCCTAACATTTTGTGATTTTTTTTCCAAAAATTCAAACACCATTTGAATAAAGTTTCAAAGAGAGGGAAGGTTTAGGGTTTGCATTTTTATTCAACACACTTAAACTCATGCATTACTTAGATGATTTAAATATATTAGATTTAGGGGTGCGCCTTGGCGCACGACCCCGTGGTTCTCGTACCAGTTTCTGTTATATACTGACACTAATAAAAAAGGTGGTCGCAACTTGCTAGGGAAATCATGTTTTTTATTGAAGACTATCTTGATTAAACATTTTGTAAACAAATATAAACACCATAAAAAATGCAGACCATAACATAAATAGGAAGTCTTAGAAAGTGATAGCAAATATAGATATATGTTGCATGCAATAGTTGGTCAATTACTATTCAACCCTAAATCAACAGTATAATGCACTCATATACACTTAATAGGCGACGACCGATTTGGTGGACATGGGTGCGTGTGGGACCCTATGAACAAAAAATAAAAAATATACTAAATAATACCAAAAAAAAAGATACAAATTATGAATGTAAAGAATGTACGCAGGTATATGCATGCATGCCAAGTTTAAAACTAAAATACTGAAGTATGTAACTTGCGCGAAGAAGACAAATGTCCAAGAACCAATATAAGGACTGTATCTTTACTATTCAAAGATACAATGTTCCATTTTCTTTGTGTATGCCACATATGAACGTATTTTTTTCTTGAAAATTTGCATAAGTATCAACGCTATGTGTACATGCGCGATTTATTCCAAAAAAAAACTATGGAACTTTGAAATAGCATTTTTCAGTTTTTCTGAAAATCAGGTTTGGGTAGGCTCAATGGCATTGTTTACGCTTTCTAAGTTTGAGATAATTGTGAGGCCTTTCATGCACATAATAAATTCAAAGGCCTATGAAAATGGTGTCCTAAAGTAGTTTCATGTTGACTCTTGAGCACGTATCTCCCATTTAGCTCAATATTCTTAATATTATTGTACCTTTTCTATAGTTTGTCATGTATCTCCTGTTGGTGTTTGCTACATCATGCTTTTGTCATGTATTTACTGATTGGTGGCGCGCCACCCATTTTTTAAATGGTAATCTGTTGGTAAAACTCTTTAGTAAATCATTAATATACTATCTGTCCAGAACCAGCCTTGGGCAGAGAGAACGGTGATGAAAGGGAACAATGGATAAGACCTAGATGTGCTCGGTAATATTTTGATCCCACTATTCGAAAACGGTCCAGAAATAGGAACAGGTCTAGGCTGTTGGCTGCATCACCCGAATTTTCAATTGTAAGTCACTGGTCAGACTAATTGCAATGGACCTAGTTAAAAGGCAGGCAAACAGTAGCTGGCGTGTAAATGTAGAGGAAACAGGAATATGAGCAGTACTGGCAAGGCAAGCCAATTTGAAACATAACATATGTTCATAAATAAGGTTGTTGGTACATGAGTTTTCGAGGAAAGAGAGACCAGGTTGGCGTTAGACACATAAGGCTATAAACAGTAGTGGTAGAAGTTATTGCATGCCTTCTACCATGTATACATATGCAAAGTAATGGCAGGGAAAGTAGCAAACCAAAGCATAAATTAAAATATAGGTGTTGGTAGTGGCAAGAATGCAAAGTGAAGGGCTGTTATAGCTGCATGGTATGATTCGCTTTTGTTCCATCTATCAACTTATCACCAATCAGCATGGTATGATTCAGGACTATAGCAACCGGAGAGCTGATCATCATCAGTTGTAAATCCTGAATATCACACGACGTTTTATTATCATTAATAAGGACTGAGTCAAGATTGCATTCAAGATCGGTCTCTCTCCCATAGGCTTCCTCGAATTAGCTTTTGGGTCTGTTCGCCAGGCTTGCATACGTCACCTATGAAAGTATCCCAGCCTATGAAGAAATCCCAGAATGGCAGAATTAAGCAAATATATTACATATAAATGGCGAAAGTAAGCAAATATATTACATAGAGGTCTGATTATATGGTTCCAAGATAACATTAGCCAAACACATATAGGCGTTCCATCTGGGTTCACAACAGAGTTGTTCTTACATAGTCTTAGAAAGATATTACCTGCAAAGGTTTTTATCTGCTATATCAAAGGCCCGTTTAAGTTCCTGAAAGACGGAACAAAATATTATATCTGAACCAATTTCCCACCTTGAGAATTATTTAAAAAGCAATGGAAATCCTGAAATTGAGTAGTATTTTTGTAATATGGCAAATAATAGAGGCCGTACATCATGAACAATAGGCTTACAAAATATGAGTTCTTAAAAAGGACAAATACATTCAATGGTAATGTTGATGGAGTAACCACTCATGTGATATTCGAGTAGCTTAAACCATGATAACAACACATAACATTATATGATAACTGTGGTCATGAATTGGTGATATGTAAGTGAAGCTAGACATAATCAATGAGAAAATGAGCTCATCTTTGAAAGCATTAGGAAGTCCAAATATATATTTGCGAATTTATAGAACATAAATAACGAAGTTGCAGCCAGATTCAGCAGTCGCACCCATCAATCAATAACACAAATAATAAAATGTAAATGAGCATAGGTGAAACAGGATTTGATTATACAGTTTCTAATGAAAAACTCATAGTTTTCTTTCTGGGAGAGAATGAGAATGTTCAATTTTACTTGGTAAATATAGGAAAGATGCTATTCATAAGAAAAATAGCAAGGTACTTCTAACAGCAAGAAAATGATTGTATCAAAAGAGGTGCATCATAAGTACTCTGTTTTGGTCAGTACATGGTGGCTAATGGTGCCGATGACGTGGGTGATGGCATGGGCTTTGCGAGGCATTGGTGCCAATTACAGAGGTGATAATATGGACAATAACCTTGCTGGAGCTGACACTCAGCATACATCTATAAGCCAAGCATTTATATATGCCGAGAGCCACATGTCTAGCTGGCGATCCAGAGTATGCGAGGGTCCTATGTCGAGCGCTAGGATTGGCATGCTTGTTGCCAAGCATTTACTCCCCTTCGCCGAGCTGTGTCGGGCGCTCGACATACCATCTAAACATAGTAGTGCTGCAAAATTTATATGGAATGAATTAGAAAAATGATTTAACAATTCTGCCATCTACTAAAGGAAAAAAATTAGAGAAGAGAGAAATAAATAGAGCTAGTACATGCAAAAAAATCCAGTTGTCCATGCTAGTACAATATTTGAAATGTCCATGCGGTTTGATTTTGGTGTGGTTCTGAGAACTAAAGAATCCTGGTGGGATCGAACCACCTTCCGTCCAGGATACAAGGATACACCAAGAATCCATGGAGAATCTCCCCGAATAGAGAAAAGATCCACAGTTGCAATGCATAAGCAGATGATTACCATTGGCGCATAAACATTAGGAGAAATGCAAGTAATATATTGAATTCTACTACCGACTTGCTCTTTTTTTAAGTTCATAAATTAGCCTAACAATTCAAAGAACAATGAATAATTCAGCTATCAATATAAAATTCATAATAACAAAATCTCTATGGATTCCAGGTAGAGAAGAAGAAAGTCTACAAGCCACTGTCATTCAAAAAATCAAGAAAAGCATGCATAATATGACAAAAAGGGTAAAGTGTCTATAAGTGATGGGAGATGATATGTGTTGGAAAATGGCCACCTCACAACACCAAATTAAGAAGTTCCTTGTCTCTAACAAAATGAAACTTCCCTTCCATCTTCTGCACTGGCGACCTGCAGACAATAAACATCTACAGAAATAAGTAAGCTCACCTAGGGAAAATATGACATTTTTAATAGTGCCTACCATGGATTATTAGACTGCACAGAATCCATCTACAGAAATAAGTAAACTAAGAATCCGTGTAATAATAATTGGAGGCTTGCATAATAAGGACCCTAACCGGCCAAAGTTTAAGTCATACTGATTGACCACCTATCTCGCCAAGAGAAAAAGAACGGATAAGGGTTGTAGGGAACAATATCACTGTCGTAACTTCAATAAGCCAGATTATCCATGTGGCCCTCTTCTTTCACTCAACCGTGGCTTTCTTGGTCTTCCCCCAAGAGAGGATGCATGATATCTTACATCCCTGTAAGGAAAATGCAGCTATAAAGAAGAAAATTCTCTTGAGGCAAGTGCAGTTTGACCACTGACATCTTCTTCTCATCTCCACCTCTACAGGAAAAATGCTACTGATCAGACCTGATTATACCTTGCCATGAGAGCATCCACCTATCGGTAGGACCTGTAGACCAACAACGGCATGGTAGTTTAATGTAGTTTCATAAGATATGTAACTTTAGCTTTAATCTTATTTCATAGAAAGGCAGATCACTCAGTTATCAGCAGTCTAGTTGTGAAAAACACTCTGGTAATACTAAGCAACATATATGATTTTAATAGCTTAAAGAGGCATTTGAAAACTTACATGAGTTGAAGAAGAAGCACGTGATTGACATATATGTGCCTCACAATATTTTCCGGTCACGTCAAATGGATGCTACCAGATCTCCTACTCCATCAGCACTCACCAATGATATGATGAGTTACACGAATGGAAAGATGGGAAATGGAGAGAAGAACTGTGATGAACACGAAGACCACATCCACTTCTGCTCCACCTGCTGCAACGTCGAGTCACCCAAACCTTTGTCATGAGAGCATCCACTTATCATTAGATATCAAATGAAAACCACACAAGCACAC
Source organism: Avena sativa (assembly GCA_916181665.1). Classification (NCBI taxonomy): domain Eukaryota; kingdom Viridiplantae; phylum Streptophyta; class Magnoliopsida; order Poales; family Poaceae; genus Avena; species Avena sativa. The sequence continues at coordinate 382,800,100 of OV702297.1, read as the reverse complement.
CTACACATAATGATTAGATAATATGGCGGAGAGAAGACAATTACTTGAAGGTCGACTATGGGCGGCAAGGTTGCTGGACTAACTGCCAAGAGAATGCTGGAAGCACATACAAAATATGTGCTTTGGTAAATACAAAATATGAGTGAGGTACAGTATTTGATATAGGTATACCATATTTTGTGGAACAGTTGGATACAAGAAGTCAAAATTCCTTCCTGAGAAACAGGCAATTATAGTCAACCAAAATACTAAATAACAATAAACCAAGTATATGTACAAATACAAAATCATGTAAAAACAGAAACTCATCGGTCTATGATTGACACGATGGTGTTAGCCATTAATTAATAGTGAGGTCCAGCAGCTGATCATAATCAGATTAGCCACCTTGACAGTCATGAACAGATATGTTTTATAAGCACATGATTCCGTACTTGTTCCGCTGAATCATGATAAATCGTACCTACAATAAAAAAAGTTTTACTTAGCTGAAGGATCATGCTTACCAACAAATAAGGTATGATAGCAGCAAAGCTACAATCACCTAGTTTTCAGGCCTAAATCTCAAGGTTCACATGAGTCAAATGTTAGGGCACATAAGCAGGTTAATAAGTACCAATAGAACTTTGAACATAAGAATTTCTGACAGCAAAAAACATATGTGGATCTACCTGTGTGATGTGGCCTCACCGGGTAGTGTCGACTCTATTCTTGCTGCATACTACCGTGGTTTGGTCTAAGTACAGATATGTTTTATAAGCGCATGATTCTGTACTTGTTCCGCTGATTTATCTTCCGCTGAATCATGATAAATCGTACCTACAATAAAAAAGGTTTTACTTAGCTGAAGTATCATGCTTACCAACAAATAAGGTATGATAGCAGCAAAGCTACAATCACCTAGTTTTCAGGCCTAAATCTCAAGGTTCACATGACTAAATGTCAGGGCACATAAGCAGGTTAATAAGTACCAACAGAACTTTGAACATAAGAATTTCTGACAGCAAGAAACATATGTGGATCAACCTGTGTGATGTGGCCTCATCGGGTAGTGTCGACTCTATTCTTGCTGCATACTACCGTGCCATTCTTCCTCGTGGCCAACTTCTTCCCGTTGGCAAACCAAAGCAAAAAAAAGGAAGGTAAGTGTGTAGTGGCTGATTCGAGGTTATGGGTTATTGATCTAACAAAAATATTGTGGCGCCATGGAAAATTATAGATTCAAGAGAAGATTGATAGAGGCAGGTATTGGGACTCACCAAGGAGTGTCTCTACCCTCGCTGCGGCCCACTGTTGATGGCCAGCATGGCGAGACATCATGGATGACCAAGTGGCAAGCTCCACGTCGCCTTGTTGGTCGCTCCTAGACCATCCTCTCTCTCCTTCTCGTCGCCTTCAGCCACTGCTTTCCGATACCATATGGATTAATTAAAAGGGTGCCATGTACTTATGTTAATTAAAAGACTACTATCTAAGATTGTTGTATCATCGCATTTAATGAAAAGTAGCTTGAGTGATTCACCTATCAAGTTTACCTCGTATTATATATGACAAATATCTTGTATCTTGAGATATTCCTGCAACACGACCAGAGAAATGGAAATAGCATAAGCTCTGAATTAAAAGGGCCATAGCTAAATTTCCAATAGGAACATGAGGAAAACAAAAGTACCCTCCAACCTGGCACGACAAAATCCAATTATGAACCCATCATATCCAAGCCTTTATTGTGCAGAGATTCCATTTTTATATTGAAATTTGGAACATTCTTCTGCACCATAAACATGAAAGAAATGAGGGAAAGAAAAAAAGTTAGTACTCATCCAGACCATACAATTTTGTTATATAGAGAAGTAAACATCAACACTGTCCAAGTCATGGTGCTCCTTTAATGGTGTAGCTAAACATCAAACACATTCTATCATATTTTTTACTCAAACAACTAACAAAATAATCATGACCAGATGTACGAGCAACTAAAATTAGAGAACATTTATCTCCTAAAAACACAACCTAAACATATGTTGAAGCACATCTCAGATTCTTGGTACAATTCGTGGTGCTCCTACAGTGTTCCATCTTAGTGAAACATCAAGCACGGGAAACATCAGAAGCATTTGGTATAGGATGTCGGAAGGAGACTCACCTCTGGTCCTTGGCGTCGCCCTATGGTAGGGACAAGCGGCGGCTCGTGCTTGCCGAGAGTGAGGACGGCGGCGACGCCGCTGTGAAAACTCGGGCCGCCACACGTGTGCCTCCTTCCCACCCAGCGGCATGCACGCACGTTGTCCATCGCCAGTCAGGCCACAAGATCCCTAGGCCCCCTCTGCCGCTAACTGGGCCATGACCTCCCCTACGGAGGAGAGGAAGGGAGCTCACAGGTAACTCATGGAGGAGTCTCCGATGACTCCTTTACGCCTGCTCGGTCGTGGTGGCGGCAATTTGAAGGATTTCCAGCGAATCGAGCGGCCTCCTCTCTACGGGGACGACGGGAGCTCGACCCGGCGAGGAAGTGGCGCCGGCACCAAGTGGAGGAAGGAGGAGGCGAGGGGATGGGAGGAATAAGAGGAGGTCGCTGGATTGGGCGGACTGGCTGTCCGTGGTGCCGGCCAATGGTGGCCTCTAGGGTACCAGCGAGTAGCAGGCCGTGTGCCGCGGTGGCGGAGGAGAAGGTGCTGGCAGAGGAGGGAAATCCAGGGGCGCGAGGAGGAGGGAGAGGGGCTGGTGGCAGCTAGGGTTTGGGAGAAATGTGGGAGGAGGAGAACATGAGTGAGGATTGGGGGAGATGAGATCGTGAAGGGATTGGGTGTGCGGCCGGCCGCGCGCGCCAATGCCCCTGCCCAGACAAAAACACTAGCTAACAGCCAACTCTAAACATTACACGTGAAGCTGATATGAGGGCCCAGACTATTTCCGGCGAGGAAGTAATGCGGCTCAGCAGAGAGAGACAACTCTGGGTAGGAAACTGAGTAGGCGCAACAAATTAAGGTTTTACTGTTATTGGGATAAAAACGTCTTACCACAAAGCAACGGCTTAGATGCAATCTTAGAAGCTAATCAGATGGCTAAAAATGGCTAATTGCTGTGGTGATAGGCAGGGGTTGTCCCTATTATACTTTTAGATGCATGCCATGCTTAAGTACTGATTACACATTACAAACTTGGGCTAATACACTAAGGCTGGCCCTAGTGCTAGTATCATAAGGTGTATCATGCATGACAACTTGGCAAAAATCTGATGTGACGTCATAATTAATGAAGATAGAGGTGGTTAGTGTATCATAGATAGATACTGTATCATAGCACGTAAAACTAGAAATCATAATGACAAGTAAATCTTGTACACACATTTTACATAAAGATTCTCATATCAATAAATATACCACTACTATGATACTACTATATGATACCACTAGGACCAGCCTAAGCTACACCTCCTGCATGCAACCATAGGCAAAGAACTTGGCTAGTCCAATCACACACATGCATGAGCATAAAATCATTAAATACAACATCTCTAAAAAACCACATCTAAGATACACCCCATTGTGATGGTTGTTTTTTAAGTTTTAATATCTCCTATAAAAACGTGCTAAAATACACCCCATTGAAAAAGACTAATAGTAGCAATGCGTTATCACAGCACCGCCGACAATAAATACTGCTGTAGAAGCTTCCCGAGGAACAAGAGACGAGACGTGTGGCGGGCTCGACGGCGTCGTCCGCTGCGTTCCCGGGCACGCATCGAGCATCCAACAGTATTGAAGGTCACGTCCAAAGAGTCTCGACAAGCATCCAACAGTATTCCAGCTCATCCTCTAAGAGCTCTAAGCTTCCTGGTTTTGAGGGGCTGTGGTCGCTCGGGGTGTGCACGCTCGGTTTTATACCTATCGGTGGATTACCAAGTTCGTATCATGTCTTGGTTTGCTCAGCATTAATGGCAAATCCAACACGTTTCGGTCTAATGCTTTTGCACTTTCTCTTTCCTCAGTCAAACCGCTCCGCCGATTTAGCCTCCCTTCGTGACTGAGCTAGCACGCTCGCTGCGGCCTGGAATCCGCCCGTTGCCGCTTGGAGTTGCTCGCCTCACCGCCGCCTAGGCCCTGGAGTCGCCTCTGCCCCTCCCGTCGCCAGCAAGGTAACTGCCTCCCACCTTCCCAATCCCTATACTGCCGTCAACCTCAGGACTGCCGCTATCTGCCGCTGCATGCTCGCTGCTGTGCCAGGCGTGCGTGCTTGTTTGTTGTGGGATGTGTGTGTGCTTACTTACCGGCTCCAGTTAGTGCTTTGATTTGCTGGGTTGTTGATTAATTAATTTTCTGTACAGTACTTTTGTTGACCACTAATGTTGTTGTTCTGTCTAAAATTTATAATCATTCGATCAATGAGGACATAAAAATACCCGCTGATATTGTTGTTGGGCCGGCTAAATTAAATTGTTGATCATTAAGTCAGTAAGAACATAAGAATAGCTATGGAGGCAGCGGTACTTTGATCTAATCTCAACTATAGCACCCAAGTTGGTTGAGCTGACAACAAAGACAATACTCCTTTCTCTGAGAGAAGATTGACAGAAATACTAAACTCAAGAATACAAGTACCCACGAAGGTTTGACGATATGCAGCTGCAATTATACCGATTCGTTCACCATCTTTTCCCTTATATTATAGGTTGAACCTCAACTTTGATCTATTTACATTAGTATATATCATCTCGTGCCTTCTTATTTGATAGTGTTTCTCAGTCTTTTAACAAGTTAACAATATTCATGCATGTGCTACTTATGATACTGTAAATAGATCGCGAAACCTATAAAATAGGAAGTTAAATCAGAGTACAAGGAAAAAACATCCAGCTCATATGTAAAGTAAGAGTTATATCCATGGACGAAGCTAGGAAAAAATATCTACGGGGTCATGCTTATATTTTCTCAATTAAACTGGGGCCATTCTATAAAAATAAGCATTACTTAGTTCTAATTAGTGAAGATTTTCCATTTTTCATTGGGGTTAGCTCACCCCAATCCTCTTAAGGAAGCCCTGTCCCTGGCTATATCGTGTAAATAGATCCAAGCTTTCGATGAAGGAAGGTTCTCTTCAAATAATATGTGGAAAAGTTGCTAATTTCGTATCTACTGTAACATGGGCTTACTATTGTTCAGCCTTCAACTTTTTATAGGCCCTAATGTTGTAAGTATATTTATTTGCTTATTGTTTATGTTTACTTTCTAAACTCAAAGGGGTTTATACAGATATTGTGACAGCGTGAATCTTTGATTCTCTTCTCTCATTTTCTCACTCTATTGACTACCTTGATCTTGCTACAATTGTTAATTGTTAATTGGTTATAAAACTGTAAATTAATCTGCGTGCCATGCACAACATAGTTCGACAATAGTAGCGCTGGTGCTTCATGGTTCAGATTTTACACATGTATTAGGAATAGTTAAATAAGTATTCAAATTTCTAGGTATGGATGACCATATTATATTTCATAAATTGAAAGGAAGTGTGACATTATTTCATTGGGTTCCAACTTATGACAACAACTAAAGGTGTATTTAAACAATTTATACTTCATATTTTTTCTTTTAGATATCAAAGGTCGAGTTGTTTTTTTATCAATGTGATATATCTGTTCACAATATTAAGTTTACAGAAATATTCCAATAACATAAAATATTACTGTATTTGAATTATAAAAGGGCAACACACTGTTCTGTGTGGTGTTCTTCCTTGCAGGCATATATACTTTTTGTCAACACCCGGATTTTTCAATCCTAGATGCCTGTTATGCCATATATCGCAATCCCAGGATTACCATTTTTGCGAGACATAACAGTATTGGATACCATAGTACATCATCCATTACAAATGATACATAAGTTCTTACACAAATAGGGATCTCATGATCCAGTTCTTAATACAACATCAAGCAGCGGAATACGTAATAATAACGGTAGCGTAGGCGAAGCTCCATCTTCGGGGTCACAGGCAATGCTGACGATGGGAGATGATCCTAGTTGTCATAACCTTCCTGGGGTCCATCCTTAAGGTACTCCTCTTCATAGTCTGGCCATGGGAATAGCCAGGGACAAAGCCATGAGTACTCTTTAAGTACTCGCAAACTAATACTAACAGGTAAAAGGGGTTTTTGGATAATAGGATACTAGGCTCTAGGGTTGTTTTGCAAAATCCAGATTTATCTCTACGAAGTTCCAAAGCTAATCAAAATTTTATAACTCCTAAGTAGGATCTTGTATTTCATGTCACAACCCTGTTGTGGTCAAGTCAAAGTCTCAGTTTATTTCACAAGTCATTTTGAAAAGTCTGACGGAGGAACAGTATGGCCACTCCAACTGTCCATAACCGCGGACGCGGCTATTCAAATAGTTTGACACTCTGCAGAGATTGTACACTTTCACCACAACATTCGATACATCCGTCAGGAACAAATCCTGAATTCACCATACTCAGTATGCGGATAATCAATCCTAACCTTTCAATTACACGCCCTAGTATAAGCACATCTCCTATGAGTTTGGCCTCCCAACCATGACCAACTGTCATCTTGGGTACTGCACAGGTGGACAATCTTCACAAGGTAGCCTCAGCTCAGACCTTGGCCATGAGGGAACTGATACTAAGGTATATAAGTTTCCAGTCAAGCCCTACCCAATATTCAGGTATTGTGGTTGTACGATAAAATTGGAATGGTATCGCATCGAGACAACCATCAGTTTTATAAAGGGCTAAGGCTCATGCCTCAACATTTTCATCACCAAAATCATCCAGTGTTTGAAAACACATGTCCAAAACATTTCAATAGAATGATCCATCATTTCAAGGTTTTCATAACCATTTTTCCTCCAAGTATTCCCATCTAAAGTTGATCAAGTTTTATGCTTAGCACTAGCATCTACAGGTGGGGGTAAGCAATAATGAGGGGTGGTAAACTAGGGGAGTTTCAACTAAGTACACCTTATATCTTAGGATGATATCAAAGTTTCTATCTTAGGCCAAATTTTATGCTCTTTATGCAACATTCACATATCTTTCTAGTATCTACCATTCACTTAAGTAAGCTCTAAGTACTAGCTTTGATAAAGAAATACAGTAATCAAGCTTGCAAGTAAAACTAGGATTGGTTTATCAAGTGGATATGATCATATATGCTTAAGGCATATAGTAGTCATAGTAACAGGTAGGGGTTTGTTGCATCAGTTGGGTATTTTGCAAGAGTTAACTTGCATCAATATCAGTATAAGCTTGCATAGGTATAGCATCATCTTGCATAGGTAAAGTATCTTGCAAGTGTTAGCTTGCCTTGTGCAGAGCAGTGGTTGAAGTTCTCCTCGGCTTCTTCTTCGTAGAATCCTCCTTCCTCCTCGTATCCTTGGTCGGTACTATCGTCTATGAATAAATACGAGGTACACAATCACCAAACAATACTTAACTACTGGCAACCATCACACAAAAGGGTCCTATAGATGATTTAACATCATCTCTAAAATTACAAGATTAAGGCTTGGTTTAATTCCTTTTATTTTTAGAAAAGTAATTTCTACTCATTGAAAAACTACTTAAGATTTAATATTATCCAAACCAAACATGGGATCATGTTGACACATGTCATCACCACATATTGTAGTCCAAGGGAATGTGATTTAAAGTGGTGTCACAATTTAATAAGGTTTTACCCTTTTATTTTAATTAATTAATGTGTCTAGAAATGCTTATGTAGCATTCTTTTATTACTTGAACATTATTTCTGCAAGTAAACCTATATATTTTTATAGATTCTTAAAGGAATGGTTAAATATGATTTTTGAGAGTTGAAATCAACTCAAAAGATATTATGGTTTAAATTTGAAAAATGTTTGAATGCAGAAAAGCTTCTGCCTTGTTATTTTTACCATGGGTGATCTATAGATCCAAATGACTTGAATCCAACGGGCTTGGATTCAGCATTCTCAGACCTTTCTAACAAAATTGGTTTCATTCAATTTGGTGCACTGAATCGATCTGGGTTGAATTTTGAAGTTGGGTACAGAAATGAGTTTGAAATAAAATAGAAAATGTTTAATTTGAATAACTGGGCTGCACGGGAAAAGTTAACGGGCCGGCCTGCTAAGCGCAGTGCTCCCGCGGGCTGCTTAAGTGGGTGTCCCCACTCTTCAGTAAGACAGGGAGGGGCAAAGCGGTACGGGGCAATGTGGGTCGTTTGATCTGATTCTAATCCAACGGCTGGGAGTCATCGTCGACGCGAGACAACGCCGGCGAGAAAGAAACCTAGCACGGCCAGTGAGGGGTGCTGGGGGCTCACCGGGGTGCAGGCGAGGGTCGGCGAGGCGGGCGAACGACGAAGTCGACGACGGCGAACTCAGGGGTGGTCGCGGCAGCTCCTGGGGTGGACGAAATCGATGGCGCCCTTCTTCTCCAGAGGCGGCGAGCTCCGATGAAATTCCGGCGAGGTGGTGCTCGCATTGCTCCGGGAACGGTGTGACACGATCAGTGAGAAGAGGGGAGTGAGATGGTGTGAAGAAATCGAGTGGGGGTGGCCTCTATTTATAGTCGAGCGAGGGGACCGACAGGGCGCACGGTGAGCTCGTCGGGGGCGGTGTTACAGGCGGCTACTGGCATGGGCGACGGTACGGGACGGTGCGGTGTTCCCTGGCGATGCTCAACGACATGGTTTTGAGGCGTGGGGTGGTGTGGCTTGGTCTGGAACATGCGACGCTCTGCGCGGCAGAGGCGGCGTCTTCGACGGCGGGCGGTGGCTGTGCGGCGCGGGGCGGCGAACGAGGATGTCTGGCGGTCTCCTGGGTCGGTGGTGATCGTGTGTGCACGCGGCGAGGGCGACGCGCGGTCTGTGGGCTTCGGTCAAGGGTGGCGCTCTGGCGCACGCTCGGCATGGTCGCTGGCAAGGTTGGCATGGTTCGTGCGTGTGGTCTAGGGCTTGGCAACGCTCGCGGCTGGGACAGGGAGTGGCGTTGGACGGTGGGCTTCCTCCCAGACATGCTGGCTAGGCTTACTTCACTTCCTAGCTTGCTGTCGACATGGGGGTGACATGGGTGTGCTCGGCTGTTCACCATTGATGGCAATGGCAAGCTCACAGTGATGCTAGTGCTTGGTTAATCTTCCTAGATGATCTACTGAGCTGGTTGTGAGCTAGAGAGGGAACAAGTTAGGCTTCAATCACTGCTCACTATAGTGTTTAGGATTTTGATGATTTGTGTCTGCAACCTGTTTGATGAAATGACCGCATGAAATCAAGTTTTGAATTTTGAAAAGGTTTTTGGTGGGTTTGCTAGGTTGGTGCTGGTGAGTCTGCAGATGCTTGGGTTTTGAAAGTTGAACTTGTTTGAGTGGTTTTTGAATAAGTGGGATCTTTCCATATGATAAAGATTCCATTTTGAATTGTCATTTAAACTATGCATTTGAAAGTTTCTGGATGATCACAAAGTGGGCCTTGATACCTTGTTATGAGTATATTCAAGGGGTGCAAAGATCTAGAAAAGTTTCTATTAGGTTCTGAAAGTTTGAGACAGCCAAAGTAGGCATGGGAGTTAAATTGGTCAAAATGACCATTCACTTAATATATGTGTTTTGATTTACTTGTCTTTAGAAAAAGTGTGGGAAAGGTTTAGATGATGTTTATTTCACCTAAAAAATATTTTACAAGCAATGAAACAAACAAACAAGGTGGTTCAAAAGAATTTTAAATTAAATACATACACATATGCATGCCTTCATAATTTTATTTAACAAAGTTTTTTGTTAATCCTAATTTTGATGATTAGAGTTTAATGATTCAAGTTTAATATTTTTAGGATGTTATACTTTTGGACAGCCAAGGTTTCGCCGCAAGATGTAGTCTATCCGGCTAAACTTCTTGAAAGACGGCATCCCCTGTACTATAAACAAGCCTAAGCCATAGCAAACCAAAAGCAGAAAGCGAACAAACAGTTGTGTCATAGAACCTAAACGGCACTAATAGATGACGGCGCGGCAGAACGCGCTGGGTCCATCTAGTTCCATATATGACTGAACTATGGCAGCGCTTGGCTAAACTAAGCACATTCGAAACTGCAAATTTATAGTCTGGACAATGCTCAACATTAGATAGCCGCGATTTATATGAAATTTTCGGACAACTAATAATTAGTAACAAAATTGTGCTTATAAAACGCTTGCTAATTAAGACCTTTTTGTCTTTTTTCTTAGACGAGACCTTCCTGTCTTAGAGCATCTCCACTCGTTGGCCGTTCTTAGGCAATTCGGATTTAAATTTTGGCCGGACAAAACAAGTTTTTTGTCTGGAAACGCCGAGTTTCTCACTTGCGTTTCTAGATCGTGTTCTCATGCGAAGAAAAAAACGGCAAAACATTTGAATTTTATCGTTCCCTTCGGTGAACTCTCGGCAAAATGTGATCGACAGAAGTACGTCCAAATTGTTCGGCGACAAAATTATTACAGAACTGGATAAAACGGCTCGACGATCAGTCAGGATGGGCTCCTCCAGCATGACCGATGCGACGGGGTTGGGCGTATCAACGGTGTCGCCGGCCGACTGGTTGGAGGAGGTGGAAGCAGAGCTCGGCGAAGCAGTGGCGACGGAGACGTTCGGCGCAGCCGTTGGCGTGATCTCGACGTTGTCCTCCCGCAGGATGGCGTTGTGACGCGCCATGTACCAGGCCTTGACCGGCGTGCTACTCGCCGATGTGTCTTTGACCCCATGAGGAACTGGAGATCCGTGTTCCTCTTCTTGGCGGCGTAGTTGGCCTTGATTAGGTCGATCTTGTGGTCCTGGTTTTGCATCGCCGCTTGCTTTGCCCTCATCGTCTGCTCTTCGGCGAGCTCCTTCGCCGCTTTTGCCCTCTCCCTTTGTCCGACGCGAACTTACTCTTCTGGACAAGGGCAAGCCAGTCGGCGTTGATCAAGCCTTCCGGCCTCTTCTTCGGAGCTCTCGGTTTCCTCGCATTTTTCTCCTCCGATTTGCCGAGGTTGGATCTGGGTTTGATGAAACCCTTGGACGGCATGGCGGGTGGGAGCTCGGAGAACTGGCGGGAGTGGGCGGAATGGGGAGGAAAGGCGGAAGGGGAAGAAGAAAAGAGCATGAGTTTGGCCTAGCGTCACCGACAGAGTTGGCCCACCGTCGTTTTCGTTCCGTCTGGCGTTCCCAATGCATTCCTAGGAATCCGGGATTGGCTTGAAAAGTTCAGACCAAACTTAGGGCAATCCGGATAAAACTGGGACCCTGAAAAAGCGACTGAACCAATTTTTGACGTCCAGACCAAAAAATCGCCTTGAAATTGGCGTTCTGAAACCCAAGTGAAGCTTAAGGAGTAGGAAAGAAATGCCAAATGGTGCGTCCTTTTGACCCGCTGCTTTGAGGAGAGCAAAAGCAGAGCATTTAATAAAGAAGGGAGTAGTATAATTCCACGGTTTTGGTTGTCGCCCGTTGCTGAAATGCTATCGACAGTGGTGGTTATGGTGTTGCTGCAAATAGCTACTTTACGCCTAACCTAAAGAAAAGAGAGACTATTTTATGCTTGGAAAATCCTCCGAGAGAAGATCAAGACGAGCAGATCCATGGTGGCGTTAGGCTAGTCATAATGAGAGTAACTTGGATAGTAACATAGTCTTACATATATTGCCAACTAAATATTTAGATGATATGACATGCAACTAAATGATGAGAGAGACTTGTAGTAACTAACTATGTTACCATAACATCACACATTTCTAGATAAAATGAGTCTATATTGTAATAATTAAGGCTTTGCATACCACACCTATATTATTTTGCACTATAAAAATAGTAACTTAGACTAGTATATGTTATTACTCTAAATTACTCCCCGTTATGACCAGCCTTACGTACCGTGGTGACTGCTTTATTATGCCTAATAAAGTCCGAGGGCAAATCAAGATGATAAAGTGTGTCGTCTTTAAAGTTTGTGCTATCCAAAAACCATTCATTCATCTCCACCGCCGCAAACAGCCAGGCTGATGCGATGCCATTTCCCCCCTGCTACTGACATATGACGAGACGAGGTATACAGTGTAGTAGATACGATGATATCGATATTGATTCGTCTCTGGAAGGCCCTCACTCCACTGACCCCTAAGTGGTGGAGTGATGGTCGTTTTCTGATGTATAGTCCAGCAGTACCGATGCACTCACTCGATCACAAGTCACAAAGAACAAACAATTTTTTTTTTGAACGGGGAAGAACATTTTGTTTGGTTGGTTTGGTTGGAGGGCGCCACTCGCACAATCATTGGAGCTCCGTACATATGACAAAACCCGCTGCGTCTAGGTAGGGGTAGTTTGGTTTCTAGCCACATTTTGCGAAACTAAAATATGGCTAGCCACAGTTTAGTTGGCATATATTTGGTTTTAGTCACACTTTAGCTTGTCACACTTTATTATACTTATGGCCCACTTGTCGTAGTCTATCAACTTTTGCCAAAATTTGGCTTTAAAAATGTTAGCCACACAATGTGGCTGCCACATTTTTATGATTAGCCACACTTTGGCTCAGCAAAATATAGCTAGGAAACAAACAGCCCCTTAATCACTCTCAACGCCTGGCGAAAGCGAAACAAGGAAAATGAGAAGGAGAAACAAATCGAGGGCGAGCGGTGTCCGTGTGTAGTACCACTGCACTAAGTGGGTGGGTTGATGTGGCGTTGGAGGAGGTTTAAGATTAGCATAGAAACAGAGCATTTTCAGAGATCACGACAGGAGCCGGCCATGAAATAGCAGCAGCTCGGAGCACCGCCCGCACCAAGTTTTCTACGGTCACCTTTTTTTTTCCTATCTTGACAGAACGCGTCGTCCGCTGCGTTCTCGGGCACGACCCGGCGGGGCACGCGTCGCGCGCGCGCCGGAAGCGGCCGCGCCCGGCCGATCCCACGTGGCGGGGCGGCGCTCCAACTGTGCAGGCGGGGAGCCACGTGCGCGCGCGTACCTTTCCGCGCCGGGCACTTGGGACGTGTACGTACGTCTCTACGCCTACGTGATGATGCTTCGCGGCAACGTATAGTACGCGAAGAAAAACGCGTGAGGGGTCCAGATCCTGTACGGCGGCGTCAGGGCAAGTGGTTGGTGCGTGTGATACGGTGGGACGAGGAGCGTGCGTGCGTGCCGGCCCGATTGATGGCTCAGTTCTCGCACGTATGCGTGCCCGTTTTCTCAGCTCAACGTTTTTTTTAGTCTTGCTCTAGTCTGTTTCTTCGGTGGTGTTGACTAGGTTATCAGAGGTTAGTAGAGTAGTTCATACACCGATGATCAGGCCTGACACCGATTGTGATTATTACCAGCAGAGCAGCAGGAGGTCTGTGAGAGCAGGGCATTTTCGTGAAACCAGGGGACTGTTTCATGTCATCCTGGGCCGAAAGGTTGCCGACTACAGTTTAGGGGCAGGATGGGCTGGGATGAGTTCCACTTTGGGCCCATGGCGAGATGAGTCATCTTCAGCCCATGGCCAACGATACCGCGCCGCAAGATCGACCGCGATGAGGTTGACCGAGAACGTGCGGGCACGCGCCGTGACATTCGCCAAGAGGACCATGCATGGGGCTCCAGAGGAAGTCGTTGGAGGAGCTGGCAATGCTCTGCGTCGCGCTCGTCTGAGCCCCTGCAGCCGGGGTCGGGGCCCGACTCGTGTGGGATTCGGAGGAGGGCCGACATCCCGCCGAATGCGCGAGCGCGGCACACGCACCGGAGGCGGAGCTACCTCGAGGCCGATCGAGCTGGTGAAGGAAAGGGAGAAGCTCACCAGGGCGCTGCCCGACTGGGACGCGATATGACGCTGGGCGAGGCGCGGGAGTTGCACCACGCTGCGGGCCGCGGGCGACAGGATGGCAGCTAGCTCTGTTGGGTTGACCTCTCCACGTATGAACCCAACGGTTCATACGGACCCTCGATTCACGCCCTAATCGAGGGCGCCCAACCAAATCAAGGTTGGTGGGCCCTTGTTGCAACGCAATATAAAGAGAGGTGGGGACCGGGGCACTGAAAATGAGGTTCGTCGCGCCGCCGCTCTCCCCACCACAACCCCTTCCGAACTAGGGATTGCGCTTAGCCACGGGAAGCACCACCGACGCCACCGCCTCGCTCACCCACGCTCACGCCGGCGCCCTCCCAGATGGCCACCGGCTCGGGCTCCTCGAGCCACACCGAAGGTTTGTCTCTCTCTCTCTCTCCCGATCTCCCTCTTTCTCTCAGTTTTCGACTAGATCTTTACAGACAAAGATCTACCGTGATGATTCTAGACTAGTTGATCCTAAGGTAAATTCTAACATTGGTATCAGAGCATGCTAGTACTAGATCTTTTTCGGTAGAAAAGAATCAAAGAAAACCAAAGGAACCCCTAAAGCCCCAAAAGGAAAACCCTAATCCCAGATCCCGCGAGAAAGAAACCCCAAACCCCAGATCCAACCCCAAATCCCCATAGTTCTATCCCCAAAAGGAAAAGTCAAAAAAAAGGGAGGGAACACCGGCCACAGTTGCACCGCTTGCCGGTCGTGCGCCCACCCTCGGGTGGACGCACCGCCGGCAAGGGGGGCTAAGGGGCCGCCGTAGTCCGCCGTTCTCTCTGCACCGCTGTTTTGAGCTCGGTAGGGAGGTGGATGGGACAGAGAAGGAGGGGAAAAATAAAGGGTGGCGGCGTAGGAGAGGGAGGGGACCGTCGCCGACGGAGTCGCCGGACGGAAGGCCGCCTCGCCTCCCCAGCACCGCTAGAAAGACAGCCGCCGAGGGCCTCCGCCGGCTCACCGAGCGCGGGGCTGGACGCCACCGCTGCTGCGGGAGGCAGAAGGGAGCGTGGGGAGGGAGGGGCTCGCCGTCGGCATCGCTGCCGGGCGGCGCAGCCGCCTCGCCATCCTCCACGGAACCGCCGCCAGAGAGGAGCCAAGGGGAGGCGCGGGGTGGTCAGGGAGGAAAAATGGGGCTAGGGTTAGAGGGGGCTGCGGCGGGTGGGGGTTTTTGTCCCTGCGAGGGGCGCGGGGAGCCCTAGGATCTAGGTTAGCCGAAATGGGCGGCTAGGATCGGGCGGCTGGGCGCTGGCGGGCTGGGCGGCCAGGCCGCGGGCTGCTGGGCCGTGTGCCGTTGGGCCATGCGCGAGCGCACGCTGCAGCGCGCGGGCGACGGCTAGCTAGCGAGCGCGCGCGGGCGGGGCAGGCCACTAGCGGGCCAAGTGGCCCTAGCTCGCGCTGGGCTGGCGGCGGCAGATAGTGGCAGCGCGCTGGCATGCTGCTGGGCTGCTGCGTGCCAGCTAAGGAATTGGCCCAGTTAACTAGTTTTCTCTGTTTTTAATTATTACAGAGTTGTTTTTAATGGTTTTGCTTAGTTTTAAGCAAATGTTTGCATAGTTTTCTCTAGTCATTTTATCTTTATGAATATTTTGACTAGAGAACGTTACAAAGGCAGAATTTTTTCTGCAAAGTATGAGTTTTATGAAAGTCATTAATGAAAGTATTCCGCTACAAATGGTAAAAGGAAATTGCTTAAATGCAATAAAGTGATAATTAAATTTTTAAAAGATATGATAAAGTGATATTAAAATGTGATTGTGATTCTGTTATTATATAACCAACGTTATTAATAGCATGATCATGATTTGTTATTTTTATGTTAAAAGGTGCTTTTATCTATGTAAATAGTTAAAAGTGTTTATTAAAGGTTTAAAGTCAGAATTAAATTTTAAAAGTATGTTAAAGTAATTATTGAAACAATTATGGTTCTGTTATTTTATGACCAACGTCATTGATAACATGATCATGTTTTGTTGCAATAATATGTGCATTTATCTCTATTATCTGCCCAACGGTGATATAGATTTAATTGCATAAACAGTTGTATGTTTTAATTTATACCAACGTTGGATTAATGCATGCAATTGTTGTTATGGTTACACATCATTGTGGTTTAAAGAAGAAAAGATGATGATGTTGCATGGCGGGAAAACAAAAGGACCATGCTCTATTGGAGATGGCATATACCTTAGAGAACCAAAAGATGTTTAATAACGACAAAAGCTGCACCATCTGCTGAAACAGCCGGTGACAGAAAGGTACAATGGAGGTGCACATGGCATAAGAGACTCCGGATGAGCAACATAACAGCTAAGCTTAAACCCGTGGCTGCTGATTTGGAGCTAAAGGCTGCACTCCTTGTTCACTTGGTGATGGCTTCACTGCCTCAACAGTTTGACACCTTTGTTGTCAATTATAGCATGTTCCCAGAAAAATGGGACATAGAAAAGACTAAAAGCCTTCATTACACAGAAACTTGATAAGTATCCCGTGTGGACAAAGATAACTATGAGTGTGATGTGGCAAGTGTGCCATATGGTTTAATAATGCTTATGTGGGTGTTGTTTTGCTTCACTATGAGCTTTATTTATTATCTTTGCATGAGAAAGTTTTTTCTGTGTGTGATGTGAATGGAAAAGTTTCCTTGTCGAACAAAGAACAAAAGAAAAGAAAGCGAACTCTTGACTCATCGAAACTATGGCACTGTAGACTAGGCCATATTTCGAGGGGAAGAATAGAAAGCCTCGTTAAAAATGAAATTCTTCCTCCGTTAGAGTTCTCCGACATAGAACAATGCATAGATTGCATTAAAGGAAAGTATGTCAAACAAATTTAAAAGGGTGCAAACCGAAGCATAGCTACACTAGAAATAATCCACACGGATATTTGTGGACCGTTTCCGGTGAAAAGTGTGGATGGCTATGATTCATTCATAACATTCACGGATGACCACTCCCGGTATGGTTATATTTATCCAATTAAAGAAAGATCTGAAGCGTTGGATAAATTTAAAACTTTCAAAGCTGAAGTAGAAAATCAGCATGATAAAAGAATTAAAATAGTCTGGTCCGATCATGGGGGGAGTACTACGGTCGGCATACTCCATATGGTCAAGTACCAGGACCCTTTGCAAGGTTCCTGCAAGAAAACGGAATAGTCGCCCAGTATTCTATGTCGGGCGAACCTCAGCAAAACGGAGTAGTTGAAAGGCGCAACCGTACCCTTATGGATATGGTGCGCAGCATGATGAGCTATTTCACCCTCCCATTGGGATTGTGGATGGAGGCGCTTAAAACCGCCATTCATATTCTCAACAGAGTACAAAGTAAGTCGGTGCCCAAAACACCGTATAAATTGTGGACAGGCAGAGTCCCCTCTCTGCACCACTTGAGGGTCTGGGGGAGCCCAGCTGAGGCAAAAGTTTTCAATCCAAACATCGCAAAGTTAGACCCCAAAACAGTATCTTGCCATTTTATTGGCTACCCAGATAAGTCCAAAGGCTATCGTTTCTACTGTCCCGACAGATACACAAAGTTTGTAGAAACGAAGCATGCAGTCTTCTTGGAGGATGAACTGATGAGGGGGAGCACGATAGCTAGGAAAATTGATCTTGAGGAGAAGAGGGTGCATGCACCTAATCCGATGACTCAGGAGCCATTTTTCTCGCTACCTGTTGTGCCACCATCTACAACCCCTGAGGTTGTGGTGCCGGCACCTGTTGTGACTCCACACGTGACAACAATGGGCGAAAGTTCGGAACCTGTCCATCAGGAGCCACCTGAACCCACTGTTGAGCACGAAAGAGAGCCAGAACAGCCACCTACTATAAATGTGCCTGAACCCGAGGCAAGAAATGAGCAAGAGTCTGATGAACTCAGACGGTCTAAAAGAGAACGAAGACCAGCTATTTCCAAAGAAATCTACAAAGTTTACAATGTAGTTCATATGGAGGGCGATCCTACCCCATATGAAGAAGCCATGAGTAGCCCTCACTCAGCCAAGTGGGTGGAGGCAATGGAAGATGAAATGAAATCGATGAGTTCCAACAATGTTTGAAACTTAGAGGAAATTCCCAAAGGAACCAAAACAGTAGGATGCAAGTGGGTCTACAAAACAAAATATGACTCCAATGGGAATGTAGAAAAGTACAAAGCTAGACTTGTGGCAAAAGGCTTTACGCAAAGAGAAGGCGTAGATTACAATGAGACTTTTTCTCCGGTCTCATGTAAGGACTCCTTCAGAATCATCATGGCACTAGTTGCACATTTTGATTTAGAGTTACATCAAATGGATGTCAAGACGGCATTTCTAAATGGAGATTTAGAAGAAAATGTTTACATGAAACAACCCAGGGGTTTTTTCATGGAGGGGAAGGAACATATGGGATGCCGCCTAAAGAAATCCATTTATGGGTTAAAGCAAGCCTCTAGGCAGTGGTATTTAAAGTTTAATGATACCATTAAAAGTTTTGGATTCAAAGAAAATGTTGAGGACAACTGCATTTATGCAAAGTTCAAAAGTGGAAAATATATTTTTCTAATTCTATATGTGGATGATATTCTGCTTGCTAGCAGTGATGTTAGTCTACTACTAGAAACAAAGAAGTTCTTGTCATCAAACTTTGACATGAAAGACCTTGGTGAAGCATCTTATGTTTTAGGCATAGAAATTCACCGAGACAGAAAGAATGGAGTGTTAGGACTGTCGCAGAAAGCGTATAGTGAAAAGATTTTAAAGAAATACAATATGCATGCGAGTAATTCAACACCTGCTTCCATAGTCAAGGGCGATAGTTTTGGGAAATCCCAATGTCCAAAGAATCAATATGAGATCGATCAAATGAAGTCAGTACCATATGCTTCGGCTGTTGGAAGCTTACAGTATGCACAAGTGTGCACTCGCCCTGACTTAGCATTTATCACCGGGGTACTCGGTAGATATCAAGAGAATCCATGCATAGAGCACTGGAAAATGGTAAAGAAAGCTTTGCGCTATGTGCAAGGCACAAAAGGCCTCATGCTAACATATAGACGATCTGATTCCCTAGAGATAAAAGGGTATTCAGATGCAGATTTTGCGGGAGATAAAGACGACCGAAAGTCCATGACAGGGTATGTCTTTACTCTCGCAGGAGGTGCTATTTCGTGGAGAAGCGCCAAACAGTCAATAGTTGCATCATCTACGATGTATGCAGAATTTATAGCATGTTATGAGGCCATGGGACAGGCGTTATGGTTAAAGAAATTCTTACCCGACTTGAAAGTGGTTGACTGCATCAGCAGGCCACTAAAGATGTACTGTGTCAACGAGCCCGCAGTATTCTATGCTCACAACAACAAGTCGAGTAATACTTCAAAGTCTATAGATATAAAGTATTATGTTGTGAAGGACAAAGTCCAGGATCAAACTATAAGTCTCGAGCATATAAGGACAAAGGATATGCTTGCGGATCCGCTAACGAAAGGCTTACCACCCAATGTGTTCAAGGAGCACATAGCCGGCATGGGTTTAACGGGAAGCCTATGATTCCTGGACTATAGAGGCCCAAAAGTAACAGAATTTGTTTCAGAACATGAAGGTATATAGTGGCTGTCTGATTCTATCGGCAATTGAGCTGAGACGATGAAACATGCTCTATGTATCATTCTGTGATGGAATAAGTAAAGAACAAGGTTAAAAGTAAAGTCGAGATCAAGGGGGAGAATGTTGGGTTGACCTCTCCACGTATGAACCTAACGGTTCATACGGACCCTCGATTCGCGGGGGCGCCCAACCAAGTCAAGGTTGGTGGGCCCCTGTGGCAACGCAATATAAAGAGAGGTGGGGACCGGGGCACTGAAAATGAGGTTCGTCGCGCCGCCGCTCTCCCCACCGCAGCCCCTTCCGATCTAGGGATTGCGCTTAGCCACGGGAAGCACCACCGATGCCACCGCCTCGCTCACCCACGCTCACGCCGGCGCCCTCCCAGATGGCCACCGGCTCGGGCTCCTCGAGCCACACCGAAGGTTTGTCTGTCTCTCTCTCTCCCGATCTCCCTCTTTCTCTCAGTTTTCGACTAGATCTTTACAGACAAAGATCTACCGTGATGATTCTAGACTAGTTGATCCTAAGGTAAATTCTAACAAGCTCTGGGCATGCCGGCTTGAGATCGAACAGATGGTGGCGTTTGATGATGATGCTTCCGGCGTCGTGCCGCGGCACCTCGATCGGGCTGGATGCCGACATGGACATGGACATTGCCGCCGGCGACGACGGCCTACTCGAGCAGTTCCTGATGCAGCTCCATGGGCATGGATGAGAACTTGACTTACTTCCACATGGACAACAGCTACGCGGCGCACTGGCTGGCCAGGGCCAGCGCTCCGACACCGGCCCTCCACCCCCGATCCAGCCATCTGCCAACACCACGATAGCCGCCAACTACAAAGTCTGCACCTGCGTGCTGCTGGCCTGCTCCTGCATCCCACGAGCACCGTGGGCGAGACTGCACCAGTTTTGGTCGCTGCAGTTTGTGCCCGCACCGAACCGTAATAAAGGTCAAACCGCACCAATCCAGCCAGCCCCGTACGGCCCTCTCTCGAGCCGGCGGCACATGAGCCTCGCCCAGCTCCTCCTCTCATGCCTCGCCGGCGACCGCCTCCGCCGTATCCTCCCGGCGGCGCACGCCCGCGCCGTCGTCACGGAGGCTCTGCCTGACCTCTTCCTCGCCAACCTCCTCCTCCGTGGCTACTCCAAGCTCGGCCGCCTCTCGGACGCCCGCCGCCTGTTCGACCTAATGCCGCATCGGAACCTCGTCTCCTGGGGCTCCGCCATCTCCATGTACGCGCAGCACGGCCGTGAGGGTGACGCTACCGCCCTCTTCACGGCCTTCCGGAGGGCCTCCGATGAGCCGCCCAACGAGTTCCTCATGGCTAGCGCGCTCAGGGCCTGCGCGCAGTCAAGGGCGGTTTGTTTTGGCGAGCAGGTACATGGAGATGCCCTGAAGCTTGGACTGGATGTCAATGTATACGTCGGGACCGCGCTCATCAACCTCTACACAAAGGCTGGCTGCATCGACGCCGCGACGTTGGTCTTTGACGCGCTCCCGGCCAAGAACCCGGTTACTTGGACTGCGGTGATCGCCGGATACTCTCAGATTGGGCAGGGCAGGGTTGCCTTGGAGTTGTTTGTGAAGATGGGGCTTGACGGCGTACGACCTGACCGTTTCGTGCTGGCGAGTGCCGTCAGTGCTTGCTCTGCAGTTGGCTTTCTAGAGGGTGGCAGGCAAATACATGGGTATGCGTACCGCACCGTAGCAGAATCGGATGCGTCAGTGATCAATGCGCTGCTCGACCTCTACTGTAAGTGCTCCAGGATCTCGTTGGCTCGCAAGCTGTTTGATTGCATGGAGAAAAACCGTAATCTTGTGTCCTGGACGACGATGATTGCTGGATATATGCAGAATTCGTTCCATGTTGAGGCCATGGTCTTGTTCTGTCAGCTGAGCCGGGCTGGGTGGCAGCCGGATGTATTTGCATGCGCAAGTATCTTAAACTCGTGCGGCTCTTTGGCAGCGACATGGCAAGGAAGGCAGGTCCATGCTCATGCCATAAAGGCTAATTTGGATTCTGATGATTATGTCAAGAATTCTCTCATTGATATGTATGCTAAATGTGAGCATTTAACTGAAGCAAGAGCAGTATTTGAAGCCTTGGCAGACGATGATGCAATTTCTTACAATGCAATGATTGAAGGATATGCAAGGCTAGGCGACCTTACAGGAGCAATCGATGTATTCGGTAAAATGAGATATTGCTCCCTAAAGCCAAGCCTACTGACATTTGTTTCACTCCTCGGGGTGTCCTCATCGCAGTCAGACATTGAACTCAGCAAGCAGATTCACGTTCTCATCCTCAAATCAGGAACTTCATTGGACCTATATGCAGGGAGTGCTCTTATCGATGTCTATTCAAAGTTTTCCCTTGTGGATGATGCCAAAGTTGTATTCGGTCTGATGCACAACAGGGATATAGTAATCTGGAATGCTATGATTTTTGGCCTTGCACAGAATGAGCAAGGGGAAGAGGCTCTGAAGCTCTTTAACCAGCTTCGTATCTCTGGGTTAACACCTAATGAATTCACATTTGTCGCAGTAGTAACTGTGGCAAGTAACCTGGCAAGCATGTTTCATGGACAGCAGTTCCATGCCCAGATCATCGGAGCAGGTGCTGACAGTAACCCCCATGTTTCAAATGCTCTCATAGACATGTATGCAAAGTGTGGCTTCATCAAAGAAGGACGGCTGTTGTTTGAGTCAACTTTGGGAAAGGATGTCATTTGTTGGAACTCCATGATTTCAACATACGCACAGCATGGTCATGCTGACGAAGCTCTTCGTGTTTTTGGGATGATGACAGGACATGGGGTAGAACCGAACTATGTGACATATGTTGGTGTGTTGTCAGCATGTGCCCACGCAGGCCTTGTGGATGAAGGTTTACACCATTTTGACTCAATGAAAACAAAACATGCCATTGAACCAGGCACCGAGCACTATGCTTCTGTGGTCAACCTTTTTGGTCGTTCAGGCAAACTGCATGCTGCCAAGGCGTTTATTGAAAGGATGCCGATTGAACCAGCTGTGGCTGTTTGGAGGAGCTTGCTGAGCGCCTGTCATCTGTTTGGTAATGTTGAAATTGGGAGGTATGCCACTGAAATGGCGCTCTTGGCAGATCCTACGGACAGTGGCCCCTCTGTTCTAATGTCGAATATTTATGCCTCTAAAGGACTGTGGGCTGATGCACATAAGTTGAGACAGGGCATGGATTGTGCTGGCGTAGTGAAGGAACCGGGATATAGTTGGGTTGAGGTGATGAAGGAGGTTCATACGTTCATTGCTCGAGGACGAGAGCACCCGGAGTCAGAAATGATATATTCAGTACTGCATGACCTGACAAGTCTACTTAAAAATTCTGGGTATCCCCCTGATACCTCTGAACTTGTTTTGCTTGACGAGAATGGTTGATGGCACTTGTTGAGTGTATTCAGAAATAGTGTCAAATGAACTAGTTTAAGTCAGTTTCTGGTACACTACTTTTCTGGGCAGATGAGACTTTGCTATTGTAATCTTGAGTTGTTTTTATTGAAACTGTTAGTGTTACTTGCAACACTTGTCCAACTATCTGACTGGTAACTGCTCATGGAGAAGACCAGAGTTGGGAACTTGAGATGAATGATCAGATCAAATGAAAAAATATTCGAGATTCCGGGCATGCATGTTCAACTGTGGAATCATTGATGTAGGACTGCACATAGCAATGCCAATGCTCGAGTCTGAGTCTGAAATCTAAGGAAGGTTTATTGATGCATACAATTAGTCAGATCTACTTACCCATGAGGTAATATTAACACTGTATTTATTTTAGAGGTGAGACCTTATGTACTATAGGTGTCCTTTTATTGCTTAATTGAAATGTTTAATTGGCCAATAACTCTGATAAATCTCTTGTGAGCCCTGCTTTTATATTTGACGAGAGAACTAGTGAACTACCATAGCTCCTACAAGATAAAAAATAGGGGAAACAACAAGTCAAAATTCAGATTAAGTTTTTTTTATTGTGTTTTGTATTTACAAGTGAAAAGTTAGATTAAATTATTCCTGAAGAAGTGCCCTAGTAAAATTGCATATTACTCAGGTATTCAGGTTCATCTGTCCAACCCCTTGGTTTCTGGTCATCCCGTTACCTGCTTGATGCTTTGTTGTAGTTGCTAATAAGAATGATTTTCGTACTTTTGCAGGACTATACTTGAGTGCTCTGTTTGGGAGCAACAGGGTGCTGTACCTGTTTACTCCTCCACGGCACACAAGATCATAGCTATGATGTGGGATGGATAACTGTCTGTATTACTATGGCTACATGCTTACACCTAAGAAGGTATGTTTTTCTTCTTTGAAAAAAAACACAAAAGCATTGAATTTTGATGTATTGATCTGAAAAGTGTGCATCAGTTTGGCAGCAGTAGGGCTAGACCTGTTGCTCCTGTTCCAGCTTATATTTCTTGATATCTTATTTCAGCAAGAAAATATGTGTGCAAGAGG
Source organism: Avena sativa (assembly GCA_916181665.1). NCBI lineage: Eukaryota > Viridiplantae > Streptophyta > Magnoliopsida > Poales > Poaceae > Avena > Avena sativa. The sequence continues at coordinate 382,776,195 of OV702297.1, read as the reverse complement.
ATTGAAACTTTGTTGTCTTCGGCCCAAGATCAAACTATAAGAACATGAGAAACACAAATGGTTTATGAAATTTTATCTACTCTTTCTTCATGTTCAATATGTACTTGGATTTCAATAGTACCCATAGTATCCAGATCAAAAGGATACAGACTCAACTTTCAAGAATTTTTCTTCGACTCTGATGCATTAACTCTGAAAGTACTTTACACACACAAGCACGGTGTACTCGACATGCAAGCCTATACCACTAGGACAGTACTCCTCCATGCCCTCACATTAACAGACACATGTAAGTTAACCAACTTGGCAAGAGCCGCATGACTCCTAAATTAAGACAGTGCAATAATAATTCGTAATTCTCAAGAGCTGGCACATGCGTGATGCTAGTTACAGACCCCCATACAATGTGTTACTCAAATAAAACGTCCTTCATCGAAGATACACGCTGTCTTCCTGTCCGCCATAGGTTGTGGTGCTTGCACCTTACAGCTTATCATGTAGTTGTAGTACGGTGGCATGCGAAACCTCCATTCAAGAGCCTCATTCCCATGGGGTAGTGTACCACCACATTCTAAGAGAATGTACTGCATACTGATCTTGGGGACTTCCTCACTGGAATCTGACTGATGATAGTTGCAAATCAAGAAGTATTTGCTGCTCTTCGCCAATTTCCACACCGGTTCATCTTCCAGCAAACTAAGGTTTGGGTGCTTGTCAGACATAAGGAAGTCTGTCTGTTTATATGCTCTCATACATTCAAGAATTTTGCACCAAAATCGGGAATTGAAGTTATCTCTCAGTATCCCAGCAATTATATGCGCAATTGTGAAGCATTGTCTCTGTTCCAAAGCGATCTCCATGCAGACTGCGGAAGATTTCAGACATCTCCATGTGTCCCCTCGTTAATGTTTTCTGCTATTTCAACTATAATCAACAACCTTCCCTAAAAAAAAAACTATAATCAACAACTTGCCTTGAGAAGCACAATTCTGATGTCTGACTCGATCATTAATATCGTTTCCTTTCAGGTCAATAACTCTTTCTTCTTTGAGACTGCCCTCAGCAAAGAAGAGGATCATTGAGAAGTGATCACGCACACTCTCATCCCTACAAACATACTCAACAAGAGTGCTCTTCCCTACTTGTATTGGACCAATGATGGGAAGTACATCCAAATCTGGAGTAGCACTGGGTTGCAGCAAGAAATTCAGAACTTGTTCCCTTTCCGTTTGGCGACCAAACATTCAATTTTCCAAGATCATATATACTCCATAAGGCTGGTGGAGTATTCGAGGAGACAACTCCAAGAAGAAAAGAAATTCCTTGATACCAGCCATGGTGTCTTCAACGGTGTCTACCACCCGTTGCAGCTCTTCTCGCACGTTGCTGTTTATACCAAACAACAGTGCTTCTCTGTTGCTGCTGCCACAGCGTCTGCGAGAGAGACGGAGCCGTTTGACTGGACTGGATTTAGACAGTGCAGATGATGTATGGCTCATCTCCTCCTCCCCCGCCACCTCATCGAGGGCAGCTTCAGTGCATCGAGCCATTGAGAACATAGCGGCCTCTGTACATTCCTTGCCTCAAGATCTTGATCTGATGGAGCATCCCCTGGTTTGTGATGTGCCGCCCCTCTGCCTCCTCGACGATGATGTGGTGTTCAACCACTTTTTGAGCGAGTCTTTACCTAATGTCTGGAATTTAGTTGTCATTGGTCTGACCCGCACCTCATTGCCAATCTATGTCAAAACAGCACAACTTATTTCTTATCTATATCTCTCCAATTAGTCCTAGCAAATCTTTGGAAGATGTATACTTTTGCTAATTCTTATTTGCCTTTTGTTTTTAAATCATGATCATCTAAAATTGTGCACCGGTAAGCCTAAATTACATTGTTTGAAGTCGTGCGATGAAATGTTAGTGTAATTATTTGTTTGTAAGTTATGCACTGAGTGGGTTAGTGAGGGTGGTTAAGGAAGTGTTTCTGAATTTTTTTATTTGCATGCCAACATATCCCTTTGGATGCATCTTTTATTTGGTTTTGGGTGCATCAGTCTTTATTATTTCGAACGTGACAGCAAATGTTGAGATCCCTCCGTTTCTAGATGTATACTATATGTTGACTGTTCAATTTTGAACTTTGGCTGTAATTTCTTTCTAAATTTTCATGATAACCACAAGTATCATAGTTGTAATTTGTAAGAAAACACCGCTAGAAAGGAGTACAATATTACCAATTTTGTGTAACATAATGACATATTATCAGATTATAATTGTTGGTAAGACATGATAACAGTTAAAATATTCTCTATATTAGGTCCAACTTGGACCATTTTCCAGTCGAATTTCTCCATTAGGTGTTATGAAGTATTTTGACGGTTTACGAGGAGTGGTGGATGAGACACGGAGTAGAAAAATCGAGCTGTTTTTTGACTGGAGGATTAAAGTTTGACAAAGGCATTCATGCTTTTGATGTCAGACTTTTGGGTACTTGGGTAGCCATCCACTCTAGGAATAGAATTGCTTGGCTTTTCTACCCTCGATCTGCATTAATGCAAAATACTCTCCTGATTGCTCAAACTTGTCAATGCTTGTTAATCAGCAGCATTCGTATTACAAAATGCACCAATTCTTCTCGGTTGAATCCTGACCTGATTGCGAAACAATTGAAACATTCGTTGATTGTTTTTTGTTGTTGAGGAAAACAGTATCTCTACTGTATAAATTTTGGTTTATAAAGACTATGGTATGAAAAGGAGAAAAAGTTTTCAGGGAAGATATTACTCGCAAATTCGACATTTGGCCATATTGAACTTGCCAACAAACGGACACCGCATGGGTGGAGCAATAATTTCTTTCCAATAACAAAACCATTTATCTTCTCCAAGCTCTGCATCGTTGGTTGGATTGCTACTGCACAATCGTATGGAATCTTCTTAAATTCATCGCCCCTGAGATCCAGGTAACGCATCACCCCCCCCCACCCCCGGTTTCAAGCAACAAAGGTTCCAGCTAGATCCCGTGCTTCTTCTCTCAGTAACAGATGATGAGGTTCTTTCACTTATAGATGACTCATCTTTAAAAGCCTTCTGCAGAATTTATGATCAGTCTATGCTGTCTTTGGTTTGAGAAATATTATTAATTCTGTATGATGTTCATTGCTGTGTGCAATATTCAGACAAAGTTGAAATTTACCAGCAGCGTATACATATTAATTTCTGATAAACTCATAGTTTCTACATGAGGTCCAGAGGAATTACACTTGTTTACACCCTTCTACCAGGGGATATAGCCTATCTGTAGTTAGTGATGGTAAACTACCAATGCAGAGTCCTCCAAAGAGGTCCATACTCAATAGCCTTATAGGTATTGATGGTAAATTCACCTAGCTGCATTGAGATTTTTTCTTGAATCATAAAAACCATGAATGCGAACTTGCAGTTAGTGTCTAGTCACCGTTTTAGCAATACTGAACAACATAGCATCTAGGTATCTGGTGTGAAAAACAGATGCAATGTTAACCAACTATTTTATCCTTTCTCACCTTCTCCACTACTAATAAAGTTTCATTTGCACGAGTTTCACCTAAATATCTGTTTCTTCCTTAAGCTCGTGTTATGTATATGGGAAGATTTTTTTTGATATTGTGGGTACTAATAACATTTTTTTTAAGACTGTCTAAGTTATGGGTGGACAACATGTACTTTTTTGAAAAAGCACCCTAGAGTTGGCCCTTCAAACCCGTACCTAGCATTATTGTGCATTAGACAGTCGGAAGATTACTAGGACCTGTGGAATTTCTTCTCCTTTGACGTGTCATATAACTTTGACTCAGGGGATCCTGTTTCTTACAAGGAGTGGAGAGTGGACGAGTGGTGGTTAGACTTACGAAAAGTTTTTCTATGAAATTATATGCAAAGTAGTCCATAAGGAAAAAAGTCGTACGGTTTCCAATCAATATCGACAATATAAGTTTTTAAGGAACAGAATTCTCTAAATTCCTATAAAATTCTTCTGAACAAAACAAGGGTGTGAACGAATAAAGATGCATGGAGCTTCGCTAACAAATCTTCTTTACACAATCACTGTATTGTAGCTTCATAACAATTAGGTCCAAATCTGGTCTAAACTTGGTCAATATCGTTCAAATCAAAATACATATCCGACATTCTCAAACGAAGGGCAAAAGAGTTTTCGAGAAAATGGATGGCAAAACTAAACTCATGTGGTCTTAGATACAAAAACTACATAGTGGATCACATCATCCTGCACCCCGCCGCCGTTCCGCGAGGAGAAGAGCGTCCCATCAGTGCCTGCTCCGCGGCCGCAGATTGTACTTGCGGCTGAGCGACGTAGTGATGGAGTTCTCGCCGACCTCTTCCGGCGAGGCATTGTTGTACCGCCGGCGGCAAGCTGGCTCCGGCAAGGCGTAGTTGGGGTCGGCCTTGCTGTCAGCCTCGTCCGTCAGCTCGTCAAACACCCACGAGTAGTTCATCAGGCTCTCGTCGCTCTCTGAACCGTACGGGAGCATCCTGTCCCCCGCGTTTTCCTCTAGTGTCCGGACTTTCTCCACCAGTGTCTGGAGCAGCCCATGGTTCAGTACCTCATAATCCCTGCCACAAGATAGCGACTTTTGATCATCATTTTTAATGAAGTAGTAAAAGTAAAAAAGACAACACGGGAGGGAAATTTTTACTGACCTGAATGTGAATATGGAATGCAAGATCTGGATAGTCGCGATGGCGAGGAACGCCGATCTGACCAAGAACACCTTGGACAGGACCCAGTACTGGTTGTCAAAGTCCCCTGCTCCGATCTTGATGAGACCCATCTCTAACAGGAGCGTCACGCACAAACCTGACAGAACAAACATTAGCAGCCGAACAAGATGCAACAACATAGATACATTAGGCGGTACAGACGTAGAGGGAAAAAAAGATATCTTACCGAAGTAAAGTTGGCCCCTGATTCTGAAGGTCTGCTTGGCGCTGGTGAGCATGTAGATGAGGAACACGATGCAGCAGTAGAAGAAGAATGCCTTGATGAAGCGAGATTCTGCGAGAATGGCGTTGTGGAGGATGTAAAGCTTGTCCAGTGCGGCGAAGATGTTGGCCTGCTTCGCTCTGAACTCTTCCTGCAGGCAGAAGGTTCAGTTAGGCTTGAAGCCTTGTATTTTGTGATGCAAAATAATTTTAGTATTCGAGGAGATATACTAACCTGAGCATCTAGGATGGAGTGCGAATTTTGAATGAGATGATCGTGAGCTTGCCGGATCTGTTCCTGCTTTGATAGGAGCTCTTCCTGCTGACGCTGCCCAAACTGTGCAAGTTTCTCCATAGTCTCCCTGCAATTTTTCAGAAAAGAAATCAGCATCTGTTTTTTCAGTCAAATAATGCACAGGGCAGATTTTTTCTAAATTTAAAAGGTTTGCAAATTCAGCAGTACAGGCTGATAATAATAAAGAATTAGAGATGCAGTAGTACATACCTGCTCTCCTCAAGAGCCTGTGACTGAAAGCTGTAGAGACTGGTGAGTCCCTCCATGGCCTTATTCTGTCCCTCCAAAAGCTGCGCCTGATTCTCCAGCGATCTCCCGGTCACACTCCCGATCTCATCCGCGGTGCCCTGCAGGTCCTGCATCTTGGACGACATGGAATCTCCAACGGTCTGTATCTCCTTCTGGATACCCACGGCCTCCTCTTTCAGCTTGTCCATGCCGGTCCCGAGGTTCTGGTACGACTCCTGGATGCGCTCCATGCCGTCCTCGATCTTGCGCCTCATCTCGGCCTGCCCTTCCTTGAGAACCGCCTGGGAGGCGGCGATCTCCTTGGAATGGTCGGAGATGGCCCTGGAGTGCGCCAGCACGTGGTCGATCTGCGTGCCGACGAGCTTGGACGTCTCGGCGACACGGTCCGTCTGCGCCTCGATGGACGAGAGCGCGTCCTGCACCTTGCCGGACTCCTTGATGATCTGCTCCGACCGGTCCTCGATCACCTCCAGCTTCTCCTCGGCCGACTTGGAGGACCTGGTGAGGTCGTTGACGAGCCGCTCGGTGCTGTGCTTGAACGCCTCGGCCTGCAGCTGGTGGCACAGGGTGTTGGTCTCGAGGAAGAACTCGAGGAAGACCTTGCTCTCGGAGTCGGTGAGCCGCTTGCGGCACTGCACCATCCTGGTGGATCCGCCGGCGCAGGACGGGAAGGCCGGGCGGCCGGAGTCCTCCTGGTAGCAGCTGCTGAGGTGCCAGGCGAGACGGGCCTGCCGCTCCTTGTCGGCCATGATCTCGCCGCAGCTGGCGAAGAGGTTCCGGTACGCCTCCTGCCAGCAGTTCTTGGGGCCCGCCAGCTTGTTCCGCGCGTTCTCCAGCAGCTTCAGCCCTCGCGGGTCGTTGGCGCCGTCCATGGAGAAGTCCGCCACCGCGCCGTCCAGCTCCATCATCGGGGCTTTGCGGTGGCTGTTCCCCGAGGACGACGAGGACGAAGACTAGGAGAAAATGTTCCACGAGAAGCCATTGCTCTGCCCAGGGCACAGACATAGGCAGGCTAGGATCAGCAGGACCAGCAACGCGCTTCTCCCCATGGCGCGATCGAGACCTGATTCAGAGTGTCAATCGCAGCGAAAAAAACCGTCCCTGCCTGCCTGCCAAGAAGGATCAACAAGGCAAGGTTTAAAACGCATTCACTGGGTACAGATCGTTTTATTTACACTCGATTTTATTATAGCCTGAATCGACTAATTGATTACCAAATTAAAGAGGCGAAAGATCGATACCACTGCAAGTTCTTGATGCGAATTTACTCGAGCAGACTAAAAATCCAAGTACGGGAATCAATGGTCCAATCGTGCGATACGCAAAGGGAATCGGCGGGACCGAACGGTCTGTTCCCCAACCCCAACAACAGAGAAGAACAGAAGGACAACGGGCAGTTGCAGGTTGGTGCCCTCCGGTGTGAAAGGGGTCCCATATAAATAGTGCTCGGCATTTCTTCGCCGGCAAGGCACCAGAGACGGCAAGATCCATCGAACATTTTCTTAAAGGTAAAAATAATAGTAATAATTACTCCTCCTAAGTCGGTTTGGGACTTTTGACAGCACCGACGAAAGGGACCCCGCGCGCACGCGTACGCTGGAGTGGACAAGATTTACAGCGAGGGCAATGGCGGTTTCGTCTTGTTCTTTTGGAATGTCCTGTTAGTTAATTACCCTGGTCCATATCCCTGCAACACCAGTTGGACAGCGGGTTCAGAGATCTGTTGCCATGTTCTGTTCCGTTCCCGGCAAGAAAGCTTGGCTGATTAACCAGCGGGATCCCAACTAACTAAATAGGTCGGTGGTAATGTGAGTCGGTGGCGCTGGCTTACGCAGCAAGGTTCGCCTAAACATAGTATGGCAAGCCGCAGCCGGGCTGGGCCTGCCATGGCAGAGTCAAGAAACTCCCCTTTCTGGTATGGTAAGCGGCATCGCCTTGAGCCACTGACCCACATGAACACTGGGATTTGTGCTCGATTTCACGATTCTCTTGTAAAAAATGCATCATACGGACTGACTCTTTTCTCTGAAACTCGAATACTCGATGGACCGGCTGATCAATTTGACAATTTCATTGCGTGATGCACAGGGGGAGCGGGTGGGAAAAGCAGAGTGGGAAGGGAAAGAAGTTCTGAAACATCATTTCGGTCGGAAAAAAGAGAAGACAGACAGCCGGGTGATCTGATCGAGGAAGTCGCAGGAACTCACCGGCGGTGGCGGATCAGTCCGTCCCGCTCCCGTCTGGTTTCTCCCGGCGGTGCGATGTTGCGGAGGAAGCGGCCGGAGAGGAGGACTGCAGGCAGGGGAGAGGAGACAAAGGCAGACGAGACGAGACCACAGGGATGATGACGGTTATATATAGCGGGGGAAGAGCCGGCTGTGGTTTGGACGTTTGGTAAGAAACACGCAGGCGGTGAAAACGTCCGTCGCGATGGTTCGCGCGAAATGACGCGTACGTCTCTCTGCGGGAAAAAAAATTCTACGGGACCTGGTCCACAGGTGGACCAACTTGCCTAATTGACATGTGGCAATTTAGATCTAAAAATCAGTTTCTAATTTTATTTTTTTTCCACTGTTTTTAACACGTGTCATTTGCTGAAATTGGTCCACGCCTCCAAATCTGTGGACCAGGTCCCATAGAATTATTCTCCCTCTCTGCGTAGGAACAGAAGAGTGCTCTGGACATGAAGAGGCAGCCGCGTGCGTGGTTTTTTTTTTTGGGGGTTAAATTTGGTCAGCACTCGTTAAATAGACCAGACAGTTGAGTGCTACTGCCCATAATGGATTTGATTTTGTCTCGGTGGCTCGCAGCTTTCACGTCACATGTTACCCTTCCCGTTCTCTTCTTCTCCCAAACGACCGTTGCGCTGCTGCATGTGGCGTAGCGTAGGGTCCATGCCAATGCCATAGCACCCCGCTCCCCGCTCCAAATAGTACTACTATCCCTTTATTAATCTTCTTCTCGTACACGCGCCAAAGTGTGTCATTTTCTATTGAGAAGAGATCGAGCGTCAAGAAGAAAAAGGCAACACACAAATACGAAATACCAGGAAGGAAACAAGTAGTATACAAAGCTAGCACATGCCCATTCGATATATTTTTGTGGGGAAAATGCATTTAACCGACCTGTCTTAATAATGTCAGGGAGATTTTTTATTTTTTGAGATAACGGGATCGAGCTTATATTAACATGGCCTCTTGAGGCTTCAAGTCTTGTGATACAATGTCTAGAACGGGGTCCGGGAAATGGTTTGGCCAAATGCAACTGATGGTCATTCGGGTTCTTCAACAGGTCTTTGGTCTCCTCGTACGTAGTCCAGAGTTCAGATCTATGCAGCGAGATCGAATGCAACGCCACTGCCACCATGGAGGAATCGGTTTTGAGGACGAGCTTGTCGTGCCCGTATCCCAAGGCCACTCTGACGCCAAGCAGAGCAGCCTTGGCTTCAGCCTCCACAGCGCCGTTACATCTAGGCATTGGGGAGGCAATCAGCACAATTCCGCCATGGTCATCTCTAGCGATAGATAGCGCCAGAACCGACGGGGATCTTGTTGCTGGTGAAAGCGGCGTCAGTGTTGAGTTTGATCCAACCATCCGGGGGAGGGGTCCGGCCGCCTCTAGTTGTCTGTTTTCTGGCCATTGTCGTATCGGCGCAAGGTCCGTGGACGTGTTTTTTCCCTTCCAGACCTCACTTGTGGAGTTGTCGCCGACGGTGATACAGAGTAGGGATTGCAGGTAGGTCACCGAGTGGGCGATGGTTTCCTTCCCTTGCCGATGCACCAAATCGTACATAATATGACAGGCTCTCTACATCAGTAGGATAGTTTTGGCTTTCGTCTCGTCATCTAGTTGGTCCAGGAGGCAGGAGCAGCAGGAGTCAATCCTTCCCGGAAAATCTGAAGAGGTCCTTTGCAGGTAGATCCTTGCAGTTACGTAGAGCGTGACACAGGCTAGCTGCTTTCGGGCACATAACCGTGGCGTGGAAACCATTGTCATAGGCTGCCCCGTAGATTTTGCATCTGTTGTGGCGGACGATGTTTCTTCTAAACTTGTTGTTCGTGGTGGGGAGAATGTCCGTGGCCAGCCTCTAACCGAACACCTGGACCATTAGATTTCCAAATACAGCTCCAGATCTAGCGCTGACCGTACGGTAGATTTTTTTATCTATCAAAGCTCATAGCTACACAAGCCCATTCGTATATTTTTATCTAGTAGACAATTTTGACTCATGCGTGTGATCAAGATTGCAACAAACTGCAGCACGAAACGCCAAAAATGATGTGATCTTTCATCGGATATACTTATAACTCAAAGGCTCGATGGGCAGACTGCCACGACGCTTGAGTATTCGTAATATTTTGTATCAGAGTTCACGTGATTTCCGTTGTAACAAGATTTGGTATTTTCCCTGCAAAAAAACAAGATTTGGTATTTAAGAATTCCACACCGAATCAAAGCTAAATTTAAAACCTTGATCAAATCTCGTCAATTATGCACAAAAATACTAAAAATATTTTTTTTTGGTGAGTACCAAACAATTGTGTTAAAAATATTAAACCATTTGCATTGTAGTTCTATCACATTATTTTAGCTTATTTTATTTGTGATGTTTGTATTGTAGTTGTAGTGTATAAATAATGGCACCCCCGGAGATCAAATCTTAGGTCCAGCATTCGAACGGTACTAAACTTCAGAGTCTGCATGTGTGGCATTGTAATTTTCTGCTGATATGATGAGATTCCTCGGTATAATATGGATGGGCCGGGCCATTTTATTTGCCCCGGAAATAAAACGTCGTATACATGTGAAAACCCCAGTAAATTGCTAGATTACCTACGCAACCATACAATACAGAAGAAGAGTACATGCAAGCACGTACGGGGCTCGTTTTCAGTCCTTATGGTTCCGTATTCACAACAAGGTTTCAGTTTCAGTTTATAGCACATCTTCATGCCTTGCTCGGGCTGAAAACACTTTTCATTATTGATGTCTTGCGAATCGACACTGAACTTGCTGATAGGCGCTTCATGCTGCCACGACAGGGTATGACGCGCAGGTAGCCACAGCTGCATCATTAACAGTCAAGTTATTAGTATACAATAATACCTTGCAGAACAAAACGCAAGATGATCCTTTTCTGGGTATGTAAGTGTGTATGGATTACTCACCACACATGTTCTTCCCGAGTTCCATCTTGAAGTAACCCTCATCGCCCCACTCGGCGCCCCATGAGTTCTTGATGAGCCAATATGGGACGCCATTCTCCACACCATAACCAACCGCCAAAACCGCGTGGTTCACATCCTAGTATTTCACAAGAAACTTGCATTTTCAGAACAAAATAGTGTAATAATGGAGTGGCAAGACATGGAAAGCACATTAGCTGAAGAGTGGATATAATTAGCTCAAATGATAAAAAAGAATATATTAGTTTGATGGCCTATGGTTTAGCACTCACGTTAGGGGTGGTTCCACAATGGTCACTAGTGTAAACTCCGCTCTTGTATTGCCTGAAACCGTCGATCACCTGAAAGGCGACACTGACGGGACGAACCAAACCGACGGCGTTTTTCAGTTCATCCTCAGCATTCTTACCACACCAAAAGTCAGAATAAATTAAAACTTGGAAGGAATGATTCAATAAAATTAACATCAACTGAAACTAGAACAGAGTTTCTTTTTCCTTACCAGTGTGATGTTAACTGAGTCCTTAACCTGAACTGCAGCATTTTCAGGCTTGTAATGGCAGGCGCCATTGACACCCTTGTAAGGGTAAGACTCCTCGGTGTCAATGCCACCATTGTATTTGATGTACTCAAACGCCTGGGATGGAAGGCCTCCGCTGCATCCGAAATTGTTGTACGCACCGGCACAGTCAACCAGCTGTTGCTCAGAAAGAGAGATGTTCTTTCCAGTGGCCTGAGTATATGCTGCCTCAAGTGCTCCAGTAGTGCTGCAGGAATAAGCATACAGGGAATTTTCAATTGATGTGTTTGTTGAACAGCCCTTTTTTCATCCTTTCTTTTCTTCTTCAGGAAAGATTCTATAAATTGAGCTATCTTCTCGATTAGCAATCATATAAAAGGGCCTAAGCATGGCATTAGCAATATTTAAATATCTGGCACTTTACTTGTAGGCTACTTAGTAGATGCCAAAGAGAACAGTTCTGTATAGAAAATGAACCAAAAGTTACACATTAAGTTTATTAATCGCTTCGATCAAAACCAATCACCCAAATTCAGATAACATGTTAACTTGCAAATCAAACTTTATGTTATTTGTCAGACTAGGCCTTCAGAGTGGAAGTGAAACTAATGAAGTAACTACTGATTCCATGCTTTCACAATTAAGAATGTAAACCGTGACCACGAACCGCTCATGTGATCCATTTGCTGCAGTTAAACGTTCCTAACTGCTGAGTGTTGCTCAAATCATTAAGCAAAATTTTCCACTGATGCATTGTGACTAGCTTCATAGGGCACTACAAGTTGCGTGCATATGGAATTGGAAACATATTTTACTTGTATTTAGATGTTGAACTAATCAACAGGAGACATGAAAGGCCCCAGATGATAACTACCGGTCACCTAACACCACCAGCAAGAGATGATGGAATCAATAGTACATAGACAACTACGTCAGTTGCTTGATTATTTCATTATTTGCCCGCATGTCACACAAGGCAGTATTTAGCTCCCATGCTGAACACTTCAAAAATAATTTGTGATTGTGTCTGATGACAGATGATGAAAGATCTCAAGTTCTCAACTGTTGCTCTTGAGAGCCTCAACTTCACCAACTGATTGATCTGTCGGTCCCATCCGGCGCCACACACCAGAAGTAGTTTCTATTTTTTTTATCAGGAGCAACACGATTTGAAGGCCCATCCACACATATTATTTTCAGGACGATGACTGAATTAAAGTCTGTGTGGTCTGTGTCCTAATTGGATCAGGCGGATACTTCTACTTACACAATTGGAGGGTTAAGTTTGAAAACACAAGATTTTAGCATGCTTCACCATGAGCAGCTAGGTTACAGTATTTCTACTTTGATTACTGATAAAAGGTAAACTACTAATTCAGCGTACACGTGAAGAAACAATACCCGCTGCAAGAATTCAGTAGTTACCTGAAGGTCCAGCAGGAGCCGCAGTGGGACTGGTCTTTTACCGGGCTGACGATGCCATCCTTCCTCCAGTCTTTCTGCAGCAATCGACAACATCACTTACTCTGACCAATAATGGGATTGATTGGTACTTACAACAACTTCACTTGATTGATCAAACGACATGGCCAGAAATGTTGCGCCGCCGCAATTACTGATAACAACTTAGGTGATAAGCAAAGAGATTCCGTGGCTGATGTAACTTAGAAGTGGAGTACATCATGTGCCGGGAGCGTGGAAAGGAACAGCTAATAAAGCCTTCCTTGTGAGGGGGACATAAGCCATAATTAGCACGAGTTTGCCGTGCTGAGCATATATACAGGGTCGAGCAATTCCTGCAGCAACTCAGGGAGAGCAGAAAGCTCGACAGCTAATAGCTGGTTTGAAACCAAATTTAAGGTGAGAATTCCAGCTTTTCGAACGCAGTATGATGATGATGTCAGAAAGTGTGTACTAGACCCTGGGACCCTGCTCGTCCTCAGCGACCGTTACTAACAGAAGAGAGTTCATGCTGTGCCTGTCCTGGGTGGGGGATCCTCAGTCAGTGACAGAGAGTAAGTAAGTGAACGTGGCACTTACAGTCTCCGGGAGCGCGTTGGCGTCCCGCATGAGGTGGTTGCCGGCGAGCGTGGCCGAGCAGGTCTGCGCGGCTCCGAGCTTGGTGGCCTGGAACTCCTCCCAGCTCATGTCAGAGAAGCCTGCAAGAGACGAACATCAGCAAAGCGAGAAATGGTTGAGGAGGGAAGCCGACGGCGGGGATTAGAGGATGGTCGGTGGGTCGGGATCGTACGGTTGATGCCGAGCTTGTAGGAGAGGCCCCGGCTGTTGGTGGAGCGGACCTCCTGGAGGCTCTCGGTGAAGATCCGGAACCGCCTCCGCACCTCCGCCGCGCTCTCGTAGCTCTTGCCGTACCTGCGGACCGAATAGACCTTGGTGTCAGGACGGGCCGCGGCGGCGGAGCGGGGGGACAGAGTCGATGGGGTTGGGATTTTTTGGGGACGGACTGACCTGACGGCGAAGCGCGCGAAGCGGAGGGCGTGGCGGGTGCGGCCGAGGGCGGCGAGGACCGTGGACTCGAGCGTGGAGGCGGCGCGGTCGGTGACGGGCCGGATCGGGTTGGAGTCGGCGAAGGAGGCGGCGGCGACGGCGGCGGTGGCGAGGACGGCGAGCGCCACGAGGAGGGTGCGGCCGTGGGCCATCTCGCCGGCGATTGGGCGAACAGTTGTTTTACTGGGTCCGGCAGGGGAGCGGGGCGAGATGGTAGGCACGAGCTCGCGTCCCGGCGCCCGTGGTTTTATATGGAGCGTCGGGCCACGGTCCACCACTGGTTTGAAGTCTAGCCTTGAGCTGTAGTAGTAGTGCGCGGAAGATATTTGCGAGGTTGTGCAGTACTCATGAATCTAGCTAATACTTAATTAGCGAGGTTACTATTATCCGTCTCGATCTTCAGTGTTAAAAATATCAGGCGGGGAACACATGATTGGGCATACGGAGTTGAAAATGCAAGAAAAAATTAGCCAATTAAGCTGCAGACCCAAAGCATCGTACCACCGCCTTGGAGGTTCTTTTCCACGCCATGACGCCACGGGTGACGACGGCGGGATCGGGAGCCGAGGTGATTGGACAGTGGAAGCGAACTCAGACAAAAACGGCGCGGACAGTGTACAGCAGTACTCTCTCCGCCAGGAAACGGGGGGGGAGGGAGAGGATATTTTTCTGGCTGGGAGCGTGTGATTGGTTTGGGCGATGCCGTTAGAACGGACGGCGGCGGCAGCGTCTGGAGGAGCAGAAAGAGCTCCGTCTCGGGCACTACTACGGTCCACAAGCGTCACACTCCTATTGGGGATTTGGGGCTCTGCTATCTAGAAAATAGTACAGCACGTCATCCAGACTGAAGTCAGACCATCGGAGCGAGCTCGGAAGATTCATCAACGACAACGTACTAGCGCAAAAGAGTTCGTTATTATCTATTGCACAGGAAGTCACGGCTGCATAGATGCGTACCATGCGAGCCTACAGTACAATATGGTGATATATCGATTATTATCTACCTAGAGATGTTCCTATATAAAGTATAATTCGCTCAGATCACTGTAAGCAGGCAGAAATTTAAATGCTCAGACGAGTGCCATGTCTTTGATATTTTTACGCCTTATCTTCGCTGAGAGGACTGGGAGAGCGATTCTTTCTTACTAGTATTTGTTCTTCCTGCGAAAACGTGCGAAGAAATTACGGACCGTGCGTTCGCGAACGGCGACCACAAGGTACACGTGGCCGCGCGCCGCCGGTGAGATACACCCGCCGCGCGCAGGTCGACACCAGAATATACTTGGTGATCGACGGCGCGTCGGCGCCTGCAATAGCTAGCAGAGGACGGACAGACGGCGAGGCTTCCACGGCGAGTGAAACTCAACGTCAGCGCTCTTTCGTGAGTAGGAGGAACACCTAAAATATCATCGGAGCGAGAGCGACCCCATACCTGATAGAGTTTACAGTAGCAATCATGCTGGAAGATGCATGCATGGCGACACGAAGGGAAAAGGAGGCGTTTTGCAATTGATGGCGATGGGGACTCTTAATTCAGTTTTAGTCGTAGTACTACTTGCTACTCCCTCTGTTAGGGATTATAAGTCCTAAGAGCTTTTTTAAAATGTTAGGAATTATAAGTCCTTTCTCATTTATTATCATCTCTTATCCAATGCATGGTCTTCTTTTTCTTTCTCTTTTCTCATGCATGTATAGCTATTGGTGCATGTAGTAATTAAGAGGGTGAGTTAATGCTTTTCTTAATCCTATCAAAATGGTCCATAGGCCTTATAATCCCTAAGAGAGGGAGTACTCCTTCGATGGAGTACTATTATTCAGGCAGTTGATCTTTTTTGTTCAAAACACCATCTGTCTGTCAATCCTCCTCCGGTCATTCGCATCTTAATTATCCGATAAGGGTTAGAGCTAACTGCTCTGGTTAGCTTGATTATCAAAACTTAAGAGCAGGAAAAAAACGTAGAATTTGACAGGTACGTTTTCCTAAATAAATATTGTACCATTTCATAACTATAGGAATTTGGATTAAAACTTCCTATGGTGACACAAGAAAAACAATAGAGTTGTAGCAAGATGCTTGGTTGGGTTAAAATCATACTATCCTAAAATATAGTGCATATGAGAAAACCCCTATTGATTCCAATGCTGCCAATAACAGGACCTATTATTGCCTATGTAGGAGAAAATGCTAAGAACCCAAATTCTCCAAATGTTCCGTGAAATTCCTTTGAATAGCTCGTTTGGATCCCATCATTTGGGGATGGAATCAAGGAATTCAATTGTGATTCCAAGAATCAACTCGTTTGACCGCCATGGAATTGGTTACGGAATTCATTTGCCAATTCCATGGTTTTTATTTTATGTCCAACCTTAATTCCTTTTGGTACCCTGTCATTTCTGTGGAATTGTCAAATGAAATGATATCATCAATGTCATTTCATTTCATTTTTACCAAATGAAATTAAATGAAATGATGGAAGCCAAATGAGCTATTCGAGGCTTGGTGGGGATTATTTGGAATCTTCCCCGATAGGTCTTAGTGAGATGGCCAGCGACAATGGAAGCTAGGTGGAAGGATAATGGTTAGACTACCATGGTCGATAGGTATCAATGTGTCATGACGATGTACATGGGCCGAGCTATGACGGCAAATAGAAGAGCCGACGAGAGGCAGGGGAGAAAGGAAGCCCACCTAGAGACCCAGCCCAACATCGCCAAGCTTGGACCAGGTTCCGCAACGAGCGGGTCCATGCTCGCCATTTAAGAAGGAGATGCCGTGTATTAAAGGGCATCATTGAAATTGTAACTGAAATCCTTCGGGATGTGTTCCTCCTTCCCTCTTCTTCAAATTGTGAACTAAGTTCATGACCGAATTCCTCAACGTGACGCTGATTGTATTGAATATGTATCTGTGATTGAGTGATCAAGGTCGAGGGGTGTCACATTTGGTATCAGAGCCATCTGGCTGTAACTCTCTACAAATTTAGGTTTAGCCATAAGAAATTTCTTCATCCAAGTTCCAAATTCAATGAAGGTGATACGAGATCGAACGGGTAGTGGTTGGGATCTCTCGTCTACTGCTTCAGATTCCACAGAGGCGGTGAGTTGCGTGCACCTTGGCAACACCAACATGAGGAGAAAATAGCGGCGGTAGACTATTCTGACACAAATCAAGCGGCAGGGACGGTTCTATGCAAATCCTTTGCGCACCCGGTTCGATGACTTGATTTGAGTGTCACCGTCAGGAATGGTGGAGAAGGCGAATACGGAGAAGGTTCGGGGTGATCTCGAGGAACTGAAGACGCAAGGAGTGGCAGTGGCGGAGTCATTGCATGCCCTAACCAAGACGTTGCAAGGGTTGACCGCATGGATGGCGCAGGTGGATGGAGTAATTGGGTCCCTCCAGAAGTCAATGAAGGAGGTGGGGAATCGCGTGGTGGTGCTGGAGGTAACACTGGCGATCACTGAAGCCATTACACCCAGGGGAGTTGATGCACGAGTAGAGGCAGCGCTTTGGTGTGTTTCACTTTTGCTTCGGTCCCCCCTCCTTTCAAACCTTGATAAACAAAAACTCAATACCGATTGTTTAGAGGACCGTACGAATCACCCGAAGTCTGTATGGTACTCTTAGACGTATACTCTGCATATACGTATACTCATGTGTCTCTGGAAGGCGAAAACCGGAAGTTATATAACAGCAATAAAAAAAATTAAAATATGACATGCAAAGACGTAGATCGTGATAATAGGAGGTGGGATCAGCCGACCGAAACGTGGATTATATCCAGTTCGACCGAGTACACATATACAGAGATATACGTGGTCTCGATATGGGTTTCGACGGGTCAAAAAAATAAAACGGTCCATGCAGCTTAAGTTTTGGAGGGGGGAGGGTAACCATCAATTTTCTCATACTCATGTCCACTTTGAGATTAGGAAACACTCTAGACAACAAGATGACATTAATGGTAGCACTATATTGGAGATCTAGAGTTTGCGGCATGGTTTTAGTCACAGTAGTCAGAGAATGACTAAAATTTATTGTCCTAAGTTTGATGGTGAAAATCCCAAGTGGTGGCATATGGTAGCCGAGAAGTATTTCTCTCTGTACAATGAGCCTAGCTCAACTGGTTGGGAGAGTGGATGTATAAACTCAACACCTAAGTTTAAATCCTCACGGAAGCGAATTAAGGTTTCTATTTATATTTGAGGACCAGACTCTCCTGGTATTCATGCAATTTATCTTGAGAACAAAATCCTGGTACTCATGCTTAATGGTTGTGTGCATCCTTAGTTGGTGCGGAGGCCAGGGAAGTGAAATCCTCCCTCCATTTTAGGGGAGTGAGCCTAGCTCAACTGGTTGGGGAGTGGATGTACAAACCCAACACCTGAGTTCAAATCCTCACGAAAACAAATTAAGGTTCCTATTTATACGTGAGGACCAGGCTCTCCTGGTACTCATGCAATTTATCATGAGGACCACGCTCGATGTTTAACCAAGTTTAAAAATCATGGTACTCATGCTTAATGGCCGTGTGCATCCTTAGTTGGTGTAGAGGCTGGGGAAGTGAAATCCTTCTTCCATTTTAGGCGACTCTTTGCGGTATCCCCTGGTCGCTCTCGCCTAGGGTGACTCGGGGGCGACCTCCAAACCCTAGCCCCCAGCCGTCGGTCCCTCTCCTCCCCCATGCCGCCGCCAGAGGAAGCCGTCGGGCGAATCCAGTGCGGCCGACAGCGGCGGCGCGGGGCCTCTCCTCGCGTCCCTCTTGAGCGCCTAGGCGGAGGTCCTCGGGAGGGTTTGCTAACGCGCGCATGGGCTGCCTCCGGCGCGGCGGTCAGGGTATGGCGCACGACAGCGCGACCTGGCGAGTGGTGGTAGGGTGGAGTTCGTCGGTACTGGATGGGGCCCCCTCGCCATCATGGCTCCGGCCGGTGGTGGGAGCTCGGATCTGGAGGCGGCGGCCTCTGCTAGAGTGGGGAGTGGCGATCTGGTGGAGGAGGTGCCGACGATGGGATTCCGTTGGAAGACCTAGATCGGCTCTCTTTCCCTAATTGCCTGCTCGATCCGTTCTCCGGAAACCGGCCGGCGGTGTAGGGATCGCTGTGTCGAATCTAATAAAGGTGGTGGTCCTTTGGTTTCTTCCGCACGAAGACGAAGATTTGCTTGATGTCTGCCCTCGTTGATCTGGTCTGAAGAGGCGGGTTCCGGAAGGCTCTGCCAGCGAACTCCCATGAGTGTATCATGCCTGGAGATTGCTGGATCGGAAGGTATTCGGTTGTGCGCACGTTGTTTTTCTGGCCGTTTGGTTCCAGCGGGAGCGTTGCGAAGCTCTGTTGTTTGTTCCCACCAAGCGCCATTCTTAGAGCCATGGTGAATTCAGATGCGGAGAATGTCAAGATAGCGTAAATATGAGGGTAGCGATGGTGATTTTTGTTCTTGTGACGACAGAGATCTGGCTGCGTGATCTGGGACTCGTTGCAGCGACTATTGGTGTGGGAAGACAACACAGAGGGAGTTTCTAGTGTTATCTTGCAGGGTGAAAATCCAAGGTCTGTCCTTAACTGGCCTGGCAATGACCTTGTTGAAGGCATTGTTTTGTGAGTAAGGACTTTCTTCAGGGTGAAAACCTATGATCTTTGATCAGGCAACGACGACGCTTGGGCACTGTTTCCTTCTTGAAGGCGTTGTTATGGAGTGAAGGACTTCTCGTGTTGTTCTGATGATGTCATTGTCGTTACTTTGTGGACTAGTTCTCTGTAGCGGAACTTTTCTTTTTTAATTCTTTTTTTTTCTGGGTTGTGTGTATCTGTAGAGCCGCTAGGGCATGCGTTGTTGCAGAGGCTGGGTGTAATTGGTATCCCTGTGATATTAATATATAATCCCTCCGTCCAAGAATAGATGTCTTGGTTTTTTAAATTTTGGATGAATCTATATACTAAGTAGTGTCTAGATTTGTCTAAATTTTGATAAATTTGAGACATCTATTTTAGGACAGAGGGAGTACTTTTTTCGAGAGACATGGGCAAGCTTTGCAACCATGCATTCAAAGGGATAATGCTAGATCTACGGACACTTTTGTTACGCAAGAAAGTTATCGTGCTGACATGCAATCGCCGGGTTGGTTCACGTTTTCTTGCATGCCGTGATTGTAAATCGTGATCCACTACCTTCTTTCCACGTAATTCTGTAGATGTCGTATTATTGATTTCAAAGGGAAGCTTGCATTGTGGCTCCAAACTTATGAGGCTGAGCATGACATTGAGGGATGAGAAGAATTTGTGGCTTCTGTTAACTCAGAATTTGGCAACGACACACACCTTAAATGTTTGGAAGCGCTGGGATGTTGCAAGCAGTTAGATACAGTGGAGAGGTACTATCAGAAATTTCAAGAGCTAAGCACAAGGTGTCGGTACATAACATACATTACGATGAGGCGTTTTTTGTGACCAAGTTGCGAATGGCTTGAAGAGGGAAATTAGAAGAGCTATACAGCTACACAAGCCCAAAACAATGGACATCGCATTATCTCTTGCGGAAACACAAGGGCCGATAGAAAAAGTAAGATGTTACACAAACATGAATACAATAAAACTTACACCAGTGGCCAAGGGCACAAAAGTATACTGCCCATGCTTGTGGAAGACAGAAAGAAGCATGATCAGAAACAGTACCACTGAATTTTGTGGAAGAACTATTGGAGATTATTCAGGAAAGTTCTGACTCTCAATCTAACAACACATGAACAGATAGAAGCGATGATGAATCATTGATGATATTGTCCTCTCATGCAGCTGCAGGGACAACCAACAAAAAGTCCATTAGGTTACTGGGTACAATTAATGGCAAGCAATTGTTGATGTTAGTGGATTCAGGCACTACCGAGTGTTTCATCAGCAAAAAATGCATCCGAGCAAACCACTTGTGACACAGCTGTGTCAAATGCAAAATGGGAAAATGAATTTGTTATTATGAAAAAAAGAGTTAGAATTTATTTTTTATAAAGTCATTCCGGGCTACAAGTGATTACTATACGCTTCCATCAAATCGTCTTACATTCTCGGCAAAAGCCCAGGCAATCCTTGATTCATGGTTTTTTGCCCAGCCTGTGCAGTCTGTTGGGCCGGCAATATGGTAGATGAGCTATTATTTAGAAGAAGAAAAGGGCAGAGGCCCTCTTGTTCCATAGGTACATAACAGCCCAGAAGCCGAGCAGCGTCAATTTAATGGTCTGACCACATTAGCAGTTGTCCGAAACAGACGAATTACTAGGGCATTTCTTGCCAAAAAATAAAAAGTTACTCCCTTCGTCTCTAAATAGATGTAGCTGGTTTTTCACAATTTTGACGAATCTATATACTAATTTGTGTTTAGATTTATCTAAATTTTGATAAATCTACGACATCTATTTTGAGATGGAGAGAGTAGATCATTTCGACACAATATTAGAAAAATAAAAATACAAGTATGGTTAATTGTCACTCAACTTAGAATTAGCTTAATTATGATTTAAATGATATCATGATTTTAATACGTGAATATTTTTTATGGTATGGACCATTTTTTCTCGGTTGTTATCAGTTGCAACTCCACTTTTAACTAAAAAAAACATAAGAACCAACCTCATTTTAAATTGAAAAATCTTAGTTACAGTCCACTCGCAGCTATACTTTTTTAGTTGCAACCCTACCTGCAACTCATACCACACATGAATGGGGATGCAATCAAATGGTCCCAAAGTTAAATGAGTTGTAACTAATTCTCATTGGACTGAAAATCAGCCAAAAAAAAAGCCGAGAGCCCTGCTGATACACACAAGTGGCGGAGCTGCATGTTTTATGGTGTCAATTGATATCACATAAATTTGGTTAGCATCATTATGTAATCTATAATAAATGTTTTTTTTTGCGAAAAGCTATAATAGATGTTGACCTCATTGGCCTTATTAATACTCATTTTAGGTCTTTGACATCGCTCAACACCAATCATAGCTCTGCCATTTGACACCACGGCTTGTAATATACTACCTCCGTCCCAAAGTAAGTGACGTGAATTTGGCTAGATTTACATGTATTTAAACATGTTTTAGTATATAGATATATGCATTTAAACATGTGTAAAATCTCAACTTAAAATACCTTACCTTTTGTGGCTGTGCAAAAAATGGCAAAAGTAATAATTTGAAGTAGCAAATAATTTGGAGTACTCCCTCCGTCCAAGAATAGAATATATGTCTTAGGTTTTTCAAATTTTGGATGAATCTACATACTAAATAGTGTCTAGATTCATTCAAATTTTGACAAATTTGAGACATCTGTTTTAGGACGGAGGGAGTAGTTTTTATCATTTCTACACAGCCTATAATACAAATTATTTCGAGTTGAGATTTTGCATGTTGATAGAATACATCATTTCCTACATCTAGGATTTTTTTCAGAACTGTTTTAAACTTTTAAATGTTTTTTTTTTTGAAAAGGAGCTACATGCACCTCATCTAAGATAGGCAAGACATGACCATGGAAAGCTAAATCTTGGGTTGTACTGTACCAGTTCCGTGCTCCGTGTGCGCATTAGGCTGACGGCATTCTACCTTCAGAAACTACGTAATCTTTCAATGGACTTACTGTTGTCCAAATGATCTTTGAGTAACCATTACCACTTGCTCCTCTCTCGAAGGACAAAAAAAAGGTACTGCTAGCATCTCTGATCTCATACTGACGAAGTCGATGAGCTATGATGCGCCCATTTTCACCAAGCAAGAGCCATAAATCAGTTCTTTGACTTTCAAACGTCCCACTCGATCGTCTAGTTGGTTTCTGTCTCGTAGAAGAAACCACTACTGCAGTCCAGAATCCCCAAAACAACCTACCGTTTGTTAATCTGGATCATCACGTACGCCTTCTTGTGTTTGAAGCTGACTTTGTTACTACAAAAATATCTTCAGATCAGCAGTATGCTTGCATCACGAGGCCGGCCTGCGATGAACTTATTCAGAGACCACATCAGACATCACTGGCCGGTCTTCGATTCTCTAAAACGTGATCCAAAGACATCTTACCTCGCAGATACTAGTATTTTCCACCGAGTTGCATCTTGCATGTCGCAATTGGCACGTGAAGTTCAGTCGCACGGGCGGCGGCTGGTCTCAAGAGAATAAACGCAAATACTAGCACTGTACACTCGACGACCTGAAACTGAAAGCCTGAACGCTGAACATCTCAAGACACTGATATTCGGGTCAAAACGGAATTCGGTAGGAAATATCTACTCCACGATAAACTCGAGGTGTAGTATGTGTCCACATTGACGGAGACTAAACCATCAGTTTGAACCAGAAGAAGAACTAGAAGCAAAGTGTACTGTCTGTTTCTTGTGCTCATTTTCAAATAAATGTGATGTCAACCGATGATCATGCAAGCCTCGTCTCGCCAACTCCCGGTTCCCCTCAAGAAACCCAGACCGGACTTTCTTACTTCCGAGTCCATGTTTCACGCTATGGGAAAAGATTTCCGTACGTGGCCCTTCGTCAGGAGAGATATTTTTTTGCGTTCAGCTCGATCGATCTGACCATGACACCTTTGAGTCAGAATTTCACTCACCGTGATGGACCTATCACCTATGTGTTTCATATATATGGCCTATTCATTTCACATCTGTTCACATTTAGTATCCGGTTAGTATTCGTTTTGTTGCATCAAAGCATTGCACGTTGCTGAGATAATGAGGCTGGTACCAGCCAGATTGCGAGGTACTCCATCCGTCCTTTGATACCTTGTCCTAAATCAAATATTTTAAAATCTGACCAATTTTGAAATAAAGTTAAATTTTATTTTTTCTATGGACAGCACGCAATCCCTTCCTCCTTATTGTGATAGTTAAAAAATGAGATTTAAACGGCGATCACAGTTAATCCGGGTGGTCTGCGATGTTGCAGAGAGATGATTTTGTCCATTTAATTGCAGCGAAAGTCAATATGAAACTTGGGCTATGGGGAGCCACTGCTTTGAAATTTTTGAAAACTTGATCTCGATGATTATTTTCCGGAAAAGTACCTGGTTGCACTACGAGCGTGCAAATTTTCAATGTGAAATGCATTATAATTTGGCTCGGACAAATTTGAGAAGATTCGAAATTTGCACTCTTCACACCCCAGATTTGCACATCTGTCATTTTTGCTGAGGTTTAAATATATTATATTTCGTATTGAAATTTTACACACTAGTAGAACAAAGCATTTGACAACATCCAGATATTTGTTTCGAATTTTTTGGAAGCTTTAAAATTTGATCCCCCCTCCTAATTTTTTTAAAAAAGGTTATTGATGGCACCCATTACTTGTCGTGGGACGTTTCGTTGGAAACCCCAAGAGCAAGGTATAATGCAGTTCAGCAGGCAAGTTTCACTCAGTAAGAAAACAAGTTTATCGAACCAGTAGGAGAAAAGAAACGCCCCAAAGGTGCTGCAATCAACATGGAGACCTGCACAACACAAACTCAAGACTTTGGCTCAACTAACAGTGACTTGCCCCAACTAACAGTGAGGTAACAGTGGAAGATGTATCAATGGTAAAGATTGGATCGGGGTCCATAGTTCACTAGAGGTGCTCTCCTTAGATAAACAACATGACATAAAGGGTAATCAAATTACAGCAGGGCAATTGACAGGAACTGAGCAAGGCATAACAATGCAATACCAGACAAAAAGATCCGATGAGATTTGATTGGGCAATACAACAATATACATAGACCGCCATCCAACTGCATCTATGACTAGAATTCCACCTTCAGATTATCATCTGAACCCTCTCCAGTATTAAGTTGCAAGCAACAGACAACTGCTTTAAGCAAAGTGTGTAAGGTAAACAGTCCACATGTTCCATGAACAAGAGACCGTTGTTTTCTCTCTAGTAGCAACAACACATCTACAACCGAAGAAATTATTGTTACTTCCCTTGAAAACTAGAGGCATGAACCCACTATCGAGCATAAATACCCTCTCTTGGAGTAACTAGCAACTACTTGGCCAAGATAGCTAGTAACAACGGAGAGCATGCAAGATCACAAACAACACATACATGATAGAATCATAAAGAGAAAACCATTAATCAAACCAACATAATAATCTCAATATCCATCGGATCCCCGCAAACACAATATGCATGATTACAAATAGATTAGATCTTGATCATGAACAGAAATCACAAGATCTATACATGAAAGCACAAATGAGGAGATACAGCCATCTAGCTACTACATGGACCCATAATCCAAGGTGAAACTACTCACGCATCATACCGGAGAGAAGGCCTCCGAGATGATCTCCCCTCCGGCAGGGTGCCGGAAAGAGCTTCAGATCCCCCCGATCTAGGGACGATGGTGGCGGCGGCTACAGACAGTTTCGTGGAGATTTGATCGGATGCTTAGGGTTTCTGCATCGGGGGCTTCTTATAGGCGAAGGGGGAGGCCGAGACGGCGGCCAGGGGCCCCACACCCCTCCCAGACGCGGGGCAGGGCCCACCCGCGCCTGTGGGGAGGGGGGGTCTGGCGTCCTGGCCCGCCTCTCTGGCTCCCCTCTGGACTTCTTGTTCCCCATGGAAAGTAATTGACTTTGACGTTTGTCCCGTCCAATTCCGAAAATATTTCTTTACTAACTTTTCTGAAATAAAAAATAACAGAAAACATGCAACTGATGCTGTGGCAACTTGTTAATAAGTTAGTACCAGAAAACATATAAAAAACACCTCAAAATGTAGACAAAGCAAAACAAAGTAGATACTAAACAAGCATGGAATATTAAAAATTATAGATACGTTTCTGACGTATCAATTATCTGAACTCTGTGAGCCATATCGTTGCAGTTTGGTAAAAAAATGTATCCAAAATGGATCTTTTTTATGCGGACAGAAAGATAGCACAGCTAGTTAATTTATCTCCAAGCAATAGATTTCGGTTGGACAATACATGTTTTAGGTATTTAAAAAATATTTCTTCTTTCTTTTACAGATTTCGTTGTAGCGGGACTTTTTTTCGTAATTTTTCTTTCTTTTTTAGTTGTGTGTATCCGTAGACCGCTAAGGCAATGCGTTGTTGCAGAGGTTGGATGAAATTGGTATCTTCTGATATTAATATATGCTCATTTCTAAAAAAATATATGTAAAAAACATTTCTTAATCCTCAATATGACTATTCAAGATATAATTTTGTCTTCTTTATACATGTCATATTTTTTTTTCCGGATCTTCAACAAAGACGAGCAGATCACCGAACCATCCTCGTGCATCGTCGACAAACGTCCGCAGAAAGCAGAAGCTGGATTACTTACGTGTGGCGACGTCCAGAAAAGGGGACGAGGCCATCCTCGTGCATCGTGAACAACTGTTACTGTACCCCCGACGCGTCACGCACCCCACGCTCGTTGGTCGCTCAGGCAGGTGGCGGTGGTGCGCGCGGCAGCTTTTCCCTTGACGTCGCTGCGCTGCAGGAAAATCGATCGCCGGCGGTCCGACGCGTGGTGCGCTCGTCGGCCACGAATGTGATCGCTCCCGGCCGGCCACGTCCATGGGTCTCCCTGGGCCACCCCTGAGGAAGGAAGTGGTGTTCCAGTTGACTCGCTGCCTCCCTCCGCCGACGCTCGACGCCGCCAGATCGGCTCGTGCGCCGGGTGGTTGCGCGCGCATCCGGAAGCGCGTGAAGACGTGGCCGCCGGAGATTTATCCTCTCGTTTTGTAGAAGTGCCGAATGCCCGCTGTCCCGCTCCGCATTATCTCATGTCCCTTTAGGTGCTCTGATTGGGTCCTGGATAGAAACGCGATCGATGACACGGGTGAGACAGACAATGTGTTCTGTCGTCGTTATCATTGTCAATCGTCTCTTCTTCTTTTTTTGTTGCGAAAAACGTCAATCGTCTGTGACAACGAGTAGTTCGTTCCTGCGAATCTGATAACGAGTTCTTTGTTTTGTCCGGTGCTCTGCGCTGTCGAGGAAAGGGGACCGATCAGACACGGCCTCGAGGATATCAGTGGCTCAGCGCAACGCCGAGCTCGAGCGGGCATCGCTCACTCTTCTACGACGACCTGGCTTCTTGTTGCAAAATCAACCTGGGCTCAACCCTCACGGAACCGCGGATGGACGGCTGACCAGACAACAGGCAGGGTACTATATGCTGGCTCTTACCGTTGCCGGCTTGCCGCAGATAGAGACTGCAAGACCAATTGCTGTAATGCCACACACTAAAGCGGTAGGATTCAGAGTATGAGAAGGTTCTAGAAAGGCACGAGTTTTGACTGCATAATGGAACGTTTCCTTCGTTATTATGTACGGGCACGTAAGTAACCGCCTTGTGTGCTCTTCCCTGCCATTTTTCTCGGACAAGTTTCGGAAATAAGCTACTCCCTCCGACACATATTAATTTAGACGAATCTAGATATTATTTATTATATAGGTTCATCTAAAATTTGATAAATCCAAGTCAATTAATATAGACGGAAGAAAGTAGTACTATTTTTTTTTTCTATCGTATCAATCGCTCAGGAGTCAGGCAGCTGGTTGTTGAGGTGCGGGAAACTTTTCAGTTGCGGCCGTTACGCACGCTGCGCTGCCGGAAAACCCCACGCTTGACAAGCGGTGCGGTCGTCGGTCGTCGGCCGCGAAGACGATCTACCTATCGCGAGATTCCGTTGTCCCCCCCCCCCCCCCCCCCCCCCCCCCCGCGCACCCAGGAGGAGTGAGTGCGATTCCAGTTGACATTCTGGTGGCGTGTCGCCGATCGAGTTCCTCCGCCCCGCCGCCGCCGCCGCCAGATCGGCCGGCACGCGCGCCATCCCGAGACGCCGGAAAACGTGTCTGCCGGGTACTGCACGTCTGCACGGCTGAAGAAACTTCGGTACGTAAACGTTATAATCCTTTCTTCTGTCAAAATGTCCTGCTAGCTATGCATTATGCAACGTCTTTTAGATTCCAGTGCAACGGTGATCAGTCTCAACCGTCGTCTCCTGTTTCTCTCTTGCAAAATCAACCCGAGATTAAACCAACCACGGAACTTCGGGCGCGGGTGATCTGACATGACATGGTATAATAAGCAGGTTTCCGCCGTTGAAACTGCCAGAGTTTTCATCATCGATCTGAAGCCCCCAGCCACAAACCCACTGCCGTAACGCCATCGCTATATACAGTATAGTAGAAACTGAGTCTAAGCGCATCTTTAGCAGATGCGTCATTTTACAGCGTTGCAAATGTGCGATGCGATGCAGTGCGCTGCGCTAGAATAGATCGCGCTATTTTGCAGCGGCCTTCGCCGGAGGCGCTACTTTGCAGTGTGCGTGGCACGGCGAAAAACCCTCCTCCACTAGCCGCTGCAAAATAGAGCGCGCGCTCAAACACCAAACCAACAAATGCATACACACTACAAGATCAAATAAATACCAAAAAATGAATAATAAATTGTCTAGATAATTTATTACAACAAGTTTTGCATCAACAATACAACAAATAGTTTTACAACACACCAGAAAATAGTTTTACAACAATATAACAATGCCGTTCACCAACAAATACAACATATTGTTTCACAATAATACAACAAACATACAAATGAACTATGACACTACCAGCCTCCAAACCATTTCCACCACTTCTCGACGAGATCATGTTGAAGCTCATCATGTGTGTCATTGGACCGGATTGCATGATAAGAGTCCATGAACCGTGCAATCCTATGTTGTGTTTGTTAAACTTGTACGGGCACACCCATCAAGTCATAGTGGTTGGTTTGATCTACATCTTTCTCACGGTCATCCTCTATAATCATGTTATGCATGATGCCACAAGCATTCTTGATATATCAAAGACACTCTTGGTCCCAAAATCTAGCCGGTCCTCTCATAATAGCAAATTAGGCTTGCAAAATCCCAAATGCTCTCTCCACATCTTTTCCTAGCCACCGCTTGCGCATTGTGAAAGTGGGTTTGTTTCTTACCTTTGGACTTGTGGACCGGCTTCAGAAATGTTTGCCACCTTGGGTAGATGCCGTCGACAAGATAGTAGCCATAGTTGTACTTATGGCTATTTGCTTCAAACTCCACTTGTGGACCTTCATGCAATTCAATCCTTGTCATAAGAGGAGACAGTTGGATAACATTGTTGTCATTGCAAGATCCAGGCATACCAAAAAATGCATACCAAATCCAAGTCTTGTGGTCGGCCACCGCTTCAAGGATTATAGTAGAATCCTTTTTGTGCCCTTTCAATTGTCCATGTCATGTTGCAGGAAAATTCTTCTAACTCCAATGCATGCAATCTATGGAGCCAAGCATTCCAGAAAATCCCCGAGCCACGTTCTCCTCCAAGAGCCTAGCCGTGTCCTCGGCATTGGGGGCTCTCAAATATGTGGCACCAAACACTTGCACAATGGCCACAACAAACCACTAGACACTTGATAGCGGTGCTCCCACCCATGGCCAAGTGGTCATCAATGAGATCCGTCGGTATACTATATGCCAACATCCTCAAAGCGGCAGTCACCTTATGATAGGTGCTATGCAAGCTCTTCGGCGACATTCCTCCTCTGCACAAAGTATGTATCATACTTGGCCACCTTCTCCGCGATGTGCTTGAACAAACCGATGCTCATCCGAAAACGGCGACGAAAATATCTCTCGGGAAATGTTGCATCGTCATTTAAATACATCTGCATCAACTTGTTTTGGCCTTCGATCCGTTCCCTCCATAGTTTCTGCCTACCAAAAACCGAGCCACCTATCTTCGGCTTCTTGTTGGCGCGCCAAGCCAATAGTATGGAAACCTCCTCATCTTCCTCCATATCGAATTCATCATCGGAATCATCATAGGATGAACTCATCTACATACATGCAAAATAATTAAAAACATTTGTACTATCTAAAATGCACAAAAATTGGGCACGGGCACGACGGAACCTTGTGGCGATTATGACGAACACCTTGTGTGTGCCAAGCTGCCTCCCGGCTCGAGGAAGACATCGGTGCCGATGAGCTTGAGCGCGGCTCCGCGGCAGCACGCCGCAAACGAATCGAGACCGCGCGGCCGCCAAGCTTCGGGAAATCCGACCGCGCCATGCGGCGGCCGGGGCGGTGGGCGGGGGCGGGGGTAGGTGAGCGCGGTTCGCGGGCCGGTGAGAAGGGATGCGTGCGCAGCGGCGGTGTCAGCGCCGATGAGGGGTTGGTGGTGGTGGCGGCTCCGAGGGGTTGGTGGCCCGGCGCTGAAATGGGTTGGGGGAGAAGAGAGTGCGTGCGCGGGAGGGAAATGTCCGACGGTTGGTTGTTTCCGCGCGAGGCGAGCGATAGCGCGCACTGTAGTTGGAGCTGGAAATTTCTGGCGCGAGTTAGCACGAAATACCGTGACGCCCTAAAATTTTACATCATGCGGAATTATAGCACCTCTGCTGAAGGAGTTTCCAGCGCGCGCAGTAAAGAAAAAGGTTAATTTAACGTTGCGCTCTTATAGCGTCTCTGCTGAAGATGCTCTAAGAAGGATCTAGAAATTATCATTATCCGGACCCTCGTGTCATCACGACCTCAGGTTATTAATCATCTATGTTCAGTTAGGAAAGAGATGAGCTATGCAACGATGAGCTTTGACTGCATACTGGAACGTTTCTTTCATTATCCGGGCACGCAAAAGGTCACGGGTGTGGTTACTGTTTGTTGACCTCCATACCAATTTATTAGACTAACATAGAATCAAGAAAAAATTTAACCATAAAATTAATCAATAAAATATAAATTATATGACGCAAGAAATAATATAATTGGATTCATATTTAAAAGACCTTTTCAGTGATATGGTTTTTGTGATATATGATTCATATTTCACTGATCAAATTTATAGTCAAATAATTTTATTAAACTTCGTATTAGCCCAATAAATCGGTATGAAAGGAGTACCATTTTCTCGAAAGATTTACCAATTAAATATAGTTTAATCGCGTGTAAGAAGATCTAACTATCCTCCGTGGCAAAGAAGAAATTTGCACGGAAGAATAATAATCTACTCCATTTTATTTTAGAATGAATAATTTAGTCCCACGTGTATATCTAGTTGCAGCAATTGCAAAAGTACGTGTAGATAGACGCAATCGTCTCAGAAAATCATTTCATTTGTTTATCTTGGTGGCCCATTTGAATTCAACTGACTTTTAGATGTACGTGTAGATAGACGCATCGTCTCAGAAAAACAGAGTCTGAGAAGGATCTAGAAACTATTATTATCCAGCCCCTCGTGTCATCACGGCCTCAGGTTACTAATCATCCATGTTCAGCGGCTTCAGCCAGTTACCAAAGAGATGAGCTGTGCAACTATGAGCTTTGACTGCATACCGGAAGGAAAAGATTCCCTTCCCCCGGACGATCATCGTTCGGGTCGGGATCGCGCGTCGTGCGTAGTAATCTTTCCAGCCACGGTCCTGTGGGACCCACCTCGACCCCTATTTCCTTATCTCTTTCACGGGGACGGAGACCAAATCGAGAGGGCAGCTCGGCCTCGCATCCCCTCACCTGCGACCACCGTCGTCCCTCGCTGGCCTCGCCTCCCCTACCCTCCCCTTGGCCTCGCCTCCTCTCCCCTCGTCCTCGCCTCGCCGCGCATCGCCAGCGACCACCGCCGTCGCCGCCTCTTCCTTGTACGCGCCGCCACCGCTGCCTGCCTTGTTGCTGGCCGGAGCAATCCCCTCCCCCCTCACGTGTGCCTCTGCTCCTCTCCGGCGACGAGCCCTACCTCCATGGCCTAGGGTTCCTCCATAGGTGGCTGCTGCTGCAATGAATAACGGTGCTGCTCCCTGCCACATTGACAATTTTTGCTACTTGCGGTGGCCAAATTTGCTACATACGGCTGTCGGCGCTGCTACATATGACAGACTATTTTGCTACATAATATGTTTTTGCGATAATGTCTCCGACGAATTCAGTTTTTGCTACATTTTTTTCTATATTTGTTTTCTGATTTTGCTATAATATTATAATTTTTTTTGCTACACGACATTTCCGGTGAGGTCTCCGACGAGGTGTCTAGAAAAGTCTCCGGCGATGTCTTCGACGAAGTAGGTTTTTTGCTATATTAGAAGAACGTTGTTGCTACAACCGTCTCGTGGTTTTGCTACAACAGTGTCAACTTTTTGCTACAAGATCTCCGGCGAGAGTCACCGGCGAGTTTTTTCCGACGATGTTTCCGACGAAGTTGGTTTTGCTACATTAGCATATTTTTTTGCTGCATGGTCTGCGGCGAGGTCTCCGGCGAGACGTTCTATTTCTGAAATAAATATTTTCTTTTGCTTCGGAAGCAAAAACGAAAACATTTATAGCAAACCAGAGTATTTTCCAGCAAACACGGAATTTTGAGGCATTTGAAGGGACACGTGACGCACGGGGACCAGGACGATGGGAATCCCTCATCGTCCGGGGACGCCTAGGGTGGCCCATACCAAAACGTTTCTTTCATTATCGGGACACGCAAACGGTCACTCTCGCGCGTGTGCTTACTGTTTTGTTTTCCCACCATTTTCTCAGAAGATTCAGAAATAAAATAGTTTAATCGCCGGGGCAAGAATATCTAACTATCCTCCGTGGCAAAGAAGAAATTTGCACGGAAGAATAATCAACTCCATTTTATTTTAGAACAAATAATTTAGTGCCACGTGTATATCTAGTTGCAGCAATTACAAATTTACGTGTAGATAGACGCAATCGTATGGAGATCTCAGAAATTTATTCCATTTCTTTGTCTTCGTGGCACATTTGATTTCAACAGACAGGAGACAGGGACAGCTCTCGTCACATAAACAATGGTGCTTGAGATTTGATTAGCTGGGTTGGGTGGGCTCGTAATTCAAATGAAAATTGCATTTGTTCTAGTGGACGAGATTTTCTCCACCCTCCTTGAGATATTCAGAGGATTTGTCTATTGAGATTCTTTTAAGTCTCAATCACTTTTGAAAAGTATAACTGTAATTAAAAGAAATGCGTAACTCATTTCAGTTACACTTTTCTGATAGAAAAATGCAAGCCAGAAAAATACAACTAAAACCAATTGCACTTTTTTCGATACAACTCATTTCAGTATGTACATGTATTCCTGAGAACTTTTATTTTTCAAACTAAAAGTGTCATTATTTATTCAAAAAGAAAGGAGCGCTGGTGTCCATGTACACCAAATATTCACTAGATATCTCTAAAAAAAAATTCACTTGATAATGTTCGTACTAGTTGGAGATAAATGAGAACAAAAAGAAAATACGATCCGACACCAAACTAGCTTCAAATGCGACCTTAGTGGAGACCAAAAGGGGCTATGGCCCCCCAACTTAACTACAATTTGCACCATACTACTCAGTATTTACTTTTTTTACCATACAAAACACAAAATAATTCAATCTAGCCCCCCAACTGCTGTTTCTTGTCTTTTGGCCCCTCCTACAACATTGTTCAAGGTCCGCCACTGTTCAAATGGGACCAACCCCTTCCTCTACTCTTCTCTGTAAAGGCGGCTAGGGTTTCTTTGCCTCCCTTTGATGTCACCGCTGATCTTCCTTGTTTCTGTGGCCTACGAGCCATGGAGGTGGGGTGGATCTAGGCCCCGGCCAGCGGGAGGGATCCGCTTTCATGTTTTTAGAGTTCAAGTTTGGTGGGGCGGCGTTCAGGTGTTGGCGTTTCTTCCAATAAGGTCTCCCAGCTTCCGTCCCATCTCGATGGTGACGCCGAGGAGCTTGTAGGAGTGGTGTGTTCCTCGAGAATTTCTTTTGGCTATGGGATCTTCGGATCGTCAATGAGCTTTATCAACGGTTCATCCTTCTTATTCATTTTCGGGACGGTTGTGGCCTGTTTGACTCGTTCGACGACTTCCCGCCCACAACCAACAACGCCAGGCCTGCTCAGGGAGGAGCGGCAGCAGCGACGCGCCATCGACACGATCTAAAGGTCGAAGAAGAAGGGCTTATCAAGAATTTTAATGTAGTTTACGTTTCCGTTAAGCTGCTTTGTATTGCTTGATGTTTTTTTAATGCTGGGATCAGATATCCGCTACTTCTATTTTTCTATCGGCGGCTCAGGAAGCTGGTGGTGGTGCGGCAACTTTTTTACGTTGCGGCCGTTGCGCTTCGCTGCCGGGAAACCCCCCTGGGCCGACGCGTGGTGCGCTAGTGCAGCTGTGAGCTCAACCTTTGGCCACCACACGCACCCACGACGAGTGAGAGTGGGCTTCCAGTTGACTTGTCGGCGGTGTGTCGCCGATCGAGCTCCTCCGTCCCGCCGAGTGCGCCGTCGGCCGACGCCGCCAGGTCCGCTCGTGCGCCCGGTGGTGGTTGCGCGTACATCCTGTGAGACGCGTGAAAACGTGGCTGCCGCCTGCCGGGTACTGCACGGCCGAAAAAACGTCACTGTCTTTTGTCAAAGTATATCCTGCTCTGCAATATGTGATGTTTTTTGACGCTCTGGTTGGATCCTGGATAGAAATGCGAGGACACGCACGGGCGAGGCGATCGATCGATGTGTTCGGGACGATCGCTGTCAAATGTTAGGTGGCTCCTTGCCTTGGCCGGAAGCTTCCACCGCTGAGACCTGAGAATGTTGGCAGACAGTGCAGCTAGCTGTGAGAGCTCAACCGTCGTCCCTGTCTTTTTGTTCCAAAATCAAACCACGAGCTCGACTCACGGAACCGTGGACGCGTGACCAAACATGAGCTTTTACCGTTGGCAGCATGTAGAAACACGGCATGGCCTTTCATCACCATCCCAAGCTCTGAATTAAGACAAACCCACCGCGCCATCTCGTACTGTACGTTCAGACGGAGCGCGGAGTCTGAGAAGGATCTAGAAACTATTATCTACTCCCTCGTAGCA
The DNA here is from genome assembly GCA_916181665.1 of Avena sativa. NCBI lineage: Eukaryota > Viridiplantae > Streptophyta > Magnoliopsida > Poales > Poaceae > Avena > Avena sativa. The sequence goes on along the minus strand of OV702297.1, from coordinate 382,741,598 downwards.
TCTCGTCCTCAGGTTACCAGTAATTATTATTTCATCTTTTTTTTATATTGGATGACTAAATGACCAATCATCTCCCGTTCATTTACGAAAGAGATGAGCTGTGCAAACGATGAACTTTGACTGCATACTGGAACGTTTCTTTCATTATAATCCGGGCACGCAAACGGTTATTATGCGTGTGGTTTCTGTCTGTTTTCCTGCTGCCATTTTCTCGAAAGATTCAGAAATAAGCTAATTTATTAATCACCCGGCCGGCAAGAAGATCTAACTAATCATCATTCCTCGCAAAGAAGAAGTCCGCAAGGAATAGTCCCACGTGCATAGTTACAATATTTGAAACTTAATGTGTATGTGTAAGGCGCTGTGTTAGACGTAATCCATTCCATCGAGACAGCTACAACTGAATTATCTTGTGGCATGTCTGAATTCAACTGATAACCAGACAGAGACAGCTACAACGCATAGTTAAACATCACTTCAGGTTTGCTTAGCTGGTCCGAATGGCCTCATAATTCAAATGAAAAATGTCTCGCTCGTAGTAGACAAGATGTTCTCTATAATTGAGAGAAGATTTTTGTGTAGGGCGGTTCAGATATGTAATGGGCAAGGAGCAGCGTGCAGTGTATCATGCAAAAAATTCAACACAAGTTTCTTCAATTATTAATCTCCTGGAGAATCATCGAAACAGGTCCTACTCCTATACGGTCCTGCTCCTACACCTTAAACAACGGGGACAATGTCGATACTAATTAGGGATAAATGAGAACAAGAAGCAGGAACTAGGATCAGGCGTCAAACTATCGGACCATGTAATCCCTCGCTAACATTATAGCAAGAACGATTGGGATTACTTTTAGAACTTTTCAAATGTTTACTCTTCACACAGTTAGTCAAAGATGCAGCTGGAAGAAACGGTGCTTTGATCCCTGTCTCGAAGCGACTCGTCATTGGGTGGTTGTGTGAGGGCTCCGGTTTTATGATGAAGCGCATTGGTGTGAGGTCAGGGCAATGACCTTGACATGGTCACCCCTTTCATCAAGTTTATAGGTGTTGCAACATCTGTCCTTAGTGAGGTAGCCTCTAGTTGATCTCTATATTTTGTTTGTAAGCCTATATTGAATAATAAATAAAAAGGTTGTGTACATCATTTTGATGCAGAGACCGAGGTATCACATCCATTTCGTAAAAAATAATAATGAAACACATAATATGTCAAACTTGTGGTTTGATACTTGGCGGGCTATTGATACAACCATCATTCTATCCATCCAACCACGGGCTTTTGCCCACTAGGCCTACTTGCAAATTTGTCGTGTCAACCGCATCGTTGTCAACCATAGTATTTACAAGATGCTTATTGCCTGATTGACTAATCGTGCACTAGTTAGCAAAAAAGACGCTTAAAAACATTGTTTTAGCTGCAACCTAAATAAAATGTTCTCTCAATCTTCGGATTCGGATAACAGAAATCTGGGGAGATATCTCTTCCATTGTCTATTGGCATCACTGGTGCATACTATTTCCCCTCTTCTTTTCCCTATTGGCAGCAGCCACATCACCCGCAAGATAGTCCGGCAGCCACGGTAGTTGGCGCCGACGCCACCAGCTCTGTTCAGCACCCACACTTATATAAAGGCCCAGCCCCACGAGCCTCTCCTCAAGTCTCCCCCTTCTCGGTAACCACCTGAGCTCCCCTGCATCCACAGCTCACAGCAAAACATATCTTGATCTGCCGGCCGGTTGATTGCCTTTGCTACATCCACCACAGCGCACCTCGCCACCTCCTACTCTTGCCATGGCCGCGCAACCTTGGAATCCTTTCTCGTGCTGCGTCCGAGGTGCAGCAGTCGACGACGACGGCAGCGCGTCCCGAAGGCGGAGGAGGAACGGCAGCTCGAAGTCGTCGTCGAGGATGTCGTTCACGAGCCTGAGCTCGGGGACGCTGTCGCCGGAGGACCTGTCTCTGACGCTGTCCGGGTCGAACCTGCACGCCTTCACCTACGCCGAGCTCCGGGCGGCGACGTCCAACTTCTCGCGCGCAAACTACCTCGGCAGCGGCGGCTTCGGCCCTGTGTACCAGGGCGCTGTCGACGACAAGCTCCGGCCCGGGCTGGCCGCGCAGGCGGTCGCTGTCAAGTACCTCGACCTGGAGTGCGGCACGCAGGGACACAAGGAATGGCTGGTGAGTGCGAAGCAGAGTCACAAGCTTGCCCGAGCTGGGTTAATTGGCCTTGTAATTTACTGATGGATTATTGCGGATCTTGTTACAGGCTGAGGTTTTCTTCCTTGGGCAACTGAGGCATAAGAACCTGGTGAAACTGATCGGGTACTGCTACGAGAAGGAGCACCGGATGCTGGTGTACGAGTTCATGAGCGCCGGAAGCCTGGAGAAACACCTCTTCAAAAGTGAGTTCTTCAGACCAACAAGTTGATTTCAACTTGAGCACGTACATGGGCGATGAGCTGTTCTTGTCCCCTGTATTCTCTATTTTTCTTTTTGTTAATAAGTCAAGGGGATAAAAGAGCAGTTGTGTGTGTGTGCCTCACATCTTTTTTTATTTAGTTATTATTAGATGAGTTTAGATACCGGAAGATTTGGTACGAACTTATTGGTTAGTATTTTAGAGCTCTCTGTCGGTGTGGAGGAGAAAAAGTGACATTTTTCTCTACCAACGGAAACTGACCTGCAAAATCACATTTTCTTCAGGAGGTATCAATGGCTCTCTTCCATGGATGACAAGGATGAAGGTAGCCGTCGGCGCGGCCAAGGGCCTTGCCTTCCTCCACGATGCCGACCCGCCAGTGATCTACCGTGACTTCAAGGCCTCAAACATCTTGCTCGACTCGGTAAGCCACCCGTAATTATTTATGATTTCAGTCACATTAAACTGTCATCTCCAATAGTAAATAGTAATTGCCCGTAAAAAATATAGTAAATAGTAATCTTCAGTTAAAACACTACAGTAGACTGAAATGTCTCCCTCATTAGGGAACAACACGTCACCTCTGACGGGTGTAGAATTACCACAGCGTCCAACGGAAAACAAAATGTTTGAGACCTTCCATATCCAGGCTTTCCACGGATAGCTTTGCCAAAATGTTTCACTTTTATATTTTTCAAAATGCATTTTGGGCCCTTATTTTGAAAGTTTCTGGCCTTAGCTGGCACAGTCATCTCTGACTTGACATGAATTCGGAAGATTACTGGATGCATGCCAAACTTGAGAAATCTAATATGTCATACCCCGACATCATCGACCTAATTAAAGACACCTAATCATCAATATGTAGCTTACACAAATAGACAGCCTACATATCAATGACAATTGAACAGTACATACTAAATTTTTAGTTCATATTATATACTCACTGGTATATGTCTAACCCTCCACCTAACTAAATCAAACTTGTGTTATTTCAGGACTACAACACCAAATTGTCTGACTTTGGGCTAGCCAAGGACGGACCACAGGGTGAGGCGACACACGTGACTACACGTGTCATGGGGACACACGGGTATGCAGCGCCCGAGTATATCACGACAGGCCACTTGACCGCCAAGAGCGATGTCTACAGCTTCGGTGTGGTGCTCCTAGAGCTCCTCTCGGGACGTCCATCGGTGGACCGTTCACGGCGGCCTAGGGAACAAAACTTGGTGGACTGGGCCAGACCATACCTTAAACGATCTGATAAATTGTACCAGGTCATGGACTCTGCCCTCAAGTGCCAGTACTCGTGCAAGGGTGCTGAGATGGCTTCGTTGGTGGCATACAAGTGTCTTAGCCAAAACCCGAAGTCTAGGCCATCCATGAGGGAAGTCGTCAAGGCGCTGGACCCTATACTAGGCATGAATGACTTCTTTCCCGTGGGCTCGTTCGTGTTCACCATCGTAGTGGAGGAGGACAAGGTGATAGATATGAAGGTGGAAGTCGAGGAGAAACAGCAAGAGCATCACCAAAGCCATCAAGATAGGCATCGACAAAAGTACCCTAAATCAGCAATTCATGCTGATATTGTTCTCCATGGCCATGGTGAGAATGCTACTGGATTCACTAGTGCATTACGGAGGCAACAAAGGACATTAAGTTATCATAGGGAAAGAGGTTCTTAAGAGTTAGTGTGTCGAAGGGAAGTAGGTAGGGTTGTATGATACAAGTATGTATGTATATACTACTGAGATGGGATGCAATTACACAACAATTTCTTTGAGAATAGATGATGTGTTTCTTTCTTCTCTTCTTGATAGTGCAATAGGTATTAGATGAAACACGTAATGTTTGGTTTCAATTTTAACAAGGTTTGTTGTCAAAAGCGGTGTGCAAATGAATGACTCTAGCTTAAAGTATGCCCAAATCATTGTTTTTTACATTTAAATCCTTAGTCATATATAGTAAACCAACATCAAGAGAAACGATAATATGGAGAGAAATAATTATACAATAATCGTAGGCTTGCTATAAGAAAAGGATGAGATAATGGAAGACAAAATTAACACCATTGCATGTTGGTGTTGACGTCCTTAGCTAGTGATAGCAAGATGGATTGGACATGTATTTGTTGGGTTAGTAAATGTGAATGCTCAATTACAGGGCAACCACAAGTCACCTACCAAATCAAAGGTTGTCCGCGATAAAATTATAGATAAGAGTCTGTGTAGCTCTTCAATAATAAACTTCAACTACAAAAGTTGTTCGTAGAAGGTGTTTGACAAGCTACTTGAGAAATTTTATGGGACACAACATTAGCTGAAGGTAGACACATAGAACATAGTTGTACCTACACACCCAAATCTAGTCGAGGAGGGGGCGAGACCTAAGTTGTTTGGTGTATTTTTGCCTTGGTGGTTCTTTCACCCTAGTTAAGAAAATTGAAGAAGAGTAATTTCTTAGGTGGGCCTTAATACCTCCTAAACAATAGCCATTTCAAATAGATGCTATTGTTCATCTTCCAAAATTACTTTGATTCTATATCTCACAAATAGAGCAGAGTTTGTGATTAGCATGAGACGTAATGTTGTGTTGTCATTCTAAACAAATCCGAATACACCATCTATACTTAACATCCTACTCACGGAAACAAAAATTCACTACAAGCAATTTTTTCATGACATTTCTAGAAGGATGGAAATATTGGGGAAATATCCAGAACTGGAATTAACACAACTAAGGATAAATGTGAAGAGTACGAAAGTATCTTCCCTGTAGAGGTTAGTTTGCTTCTGAAATTTCTAGGTGTCTCTCCGCTAGATAAAATACTTAGGAATATAGATTGAAAAACTAATATAGAATAAATAGAGAAATTAGGAGGATTCTTGAAAGTAAAACATGTTTCATATAGGGAGAGGCTAGTTTTACTAAGATCATGTCTTGGTAATGTGCTTTTCTATATGCCGTTACTTTACACTCTTCCTAATGGTCCATGTAAATGCATGATTTATTTTTAGGAAATAATTGTTGTGTCATGAAGAGGAGGGTAAGAAAAATACCATCTGATTAAATGAAAGGAAGTTTTATCTAAATGTTGTATATTTATAAATAGTGGATATTTGTTTGGTAAGTAAATAGTTGTGGGAATTAGAGAAAATTTATTGTTTATGGGAAGGTATGTTTTGAGATAAATTTTTGAAAATGCGACTCTTCCTCATGTTAACTTAAACCTATAAACTCTGTTATTTTTGGAGTGGTTTGATGAGGGTGAAAGATTTATTCACTAAATTTGTAAGAAAGTTATTTAGGGAGAATTTGTGGATAGGTGATTGTATTCTTTATGAGAAATTTCAGGGGTTATATAACTTTTTGTTGGATAGAAATATTATTTTTGCTACGGTGTTTGATGGTTGGTTTAATTTTATAAGAACATTCTACGGGGGCTACCGGTTCTATGGAACATTTAGTGTTAAACGATGAGGAAGATAGATGCAAATGGACTACTGCTAACTCATCTCAAAGTAATGCATTTATTGTAATTATCCCATAAAATAAACTATATGTACTTATGATGTATCCTTTAAACCATCCAGGCATGGTTCCTGTTCGCTAGAAGATCCACTAATGTTGGCTTTAACCTCGGATTTGGTGAAAGGTGCATCTACGACAAAGAGGTTGCATGTGGGAGTTGAGTTGTTTAAACAATTGAAATATGTAGTGCAAAGAGACTCCTTTGATAATTTTCTTGAAATCCTTATGGATGATTGCCTTATTTTGGATATGGTCCATGACCCAACCATTATTACGCATGAAGACGCGGGTGAGGTTTTTCCGGCAACGGGCATTCATGAAGACGTAGAAGTATCAGGTGTTGGTATCCCCTTCTTTAGATTTCTAACACGCGAAATTTGTCGCTTTCTTGTCCTCTCAAGCCATATGGACCTCACCTAGACGGCTAATGGCCGTTTGGATACGCCAACGGCGCCGTTGTCCTAGTTTTTTTTTCATATTTTTTGAATTATTTAACTCATTAATCTCACAAGAGACATTTTAACTCTAAGTACGCTTAATCTCCGGTCAAATTGCACTCGTTCTCAAACTTTCCAATCAATTACCCATCCTTATACTACTTTAGCCCCAACACTAAATTTTTTCGTTCTTTTTGGATAAGCTTCTAGCAAAAAAATTAGATCTTGTTGATAATACTACCATATCAATCCTATTAATCCTTGAACCATGATAACACACACCTTTATTTTTTGAATTTTAAACAATTATTTAAATAAACAAAAATGAATAAGTAATAATAATCTTGAATTCAAATAAAAATCCCTTTTGAATTTGAGGATTCTAAAAAATACTTAGCTCGAGGTGGAGCCTCGCTAAACTTGCAGTGATCCCTGATAATCAGATCATATACCAATAGTTTAAATCTGACCCACTTCCTACCGATTCGGTAAGAATTTGCCTTTTTTATGGGTGGACAAAAAGGTTTAAGATATCCCGGTTGGGACATTTTCCATGGAAGGTGGTCTAGTATTTTTGAAAAATGGGGTGGTACAATTTTGAAACTTTCATTTGGTGGTTGTTTCACAAAATACCCCATTTTTGGCACTTGAAAAATGGAAAATATGTTATACGAAAGTATATGTAATGTTTTTAGTTTTTATTTTATTTTTAGCCAACACAAATGTGCAATATTTTAGTTTAGATAGATAGATTTTATTTTCTGCAAATTTTGATATATTATTGGTATTTTTATGAATTAGAATTATTTAGTTATGATTTTTCTAGGATTAATTGGCAAAAGGGGAAAATAGCTATGTTTTACCGTCGACGTAAGTGTGAAACCAAGCCGTCAGCGTAACCTTGATGCCGTCGGCCTATCTCGTCTTACGCTGACGGTAAATCTGGACCGACGACCGGTTTGCTCAGTTGCCTGCCTAGTGGCCTACACCGACAACCCGTCGACACCTAGACTTGTTCCTATAGTGTCCTAGCCATGCGACATTAAGAACGCAAACGATTCTCTTTCATCAGACAATCTTTTGGTTAAACTGGCTAGAGCATGCAATTGCACATATAGCAGTTGCTTGCTATGCCTGCATGTTTGATTAATCCTATCATGTCTTATAAATTGCGTAACCTTCTCGTGCTCTTTAGTTTGAAAATAATCTTTTAGAATAGTTGTACCCATTAGAGCATCTCTAGCAGTTCCCGTAAAAGGGAAACCACAAATGTTCGAGTTCGGGACATTGAATCCGCGAAATCACGCGGGACCACCGAGGTTCCGTCACTCTCGTCGGAGCTGTCGCTCTCTCCGAGCGTCACGTAATCGCGATACCCGGAGGAGCTCGAGCTCGACGGAGACATGAGGGGTGGCCGCGACGAGCCCGCCTTCGAGGCGGTTCCCCTATACCACACGGGGGGCATAGGGGAGGAGCGACGCTGACATGTGCGGCGAATTCACCCACCGGAGCACGGCGCACTTCTTGGCTCCGACGGAGCGGCTACAGACGATCTCCTCCTCGGTTTCGAGGAGTTGGCCGCGCGAGCCGATGCGGCGCTGATGAGTGATGACCCACAAGTATAGGGGGTGTATCATAGTACTTTCGATATATAGGAGTGTCGATCCCAACGAGGAGGAGAAGGTGTTGACTAGTGGTATGGAGCAGAAAATCTCTGTAAATACTTAGCAAACGAATTTCGGGATTTTCTGGTAAAGCAACAAAACAAGATGCAAGTAATAAAGACAAAGAACAAATGCAGCAAGTGGTCCAATTCTTACTTAGCAAAGGACAATCCGGTGGAAATACTTATAAGGACCAAACGTTCTCGAGGACACATGGGAATTCTGTCAAGTGCTTTCGCTTCAAATAGCTAAGTACTCTTCTTTGGTGTTATAAGTGTTGTGTGGGTGAACCTGTGCTAATGTACCAAACTTACTTGGACTAATACATACTTATGATTAAAACCCCTGCAAGCATCTGCAACTACAAGAAAGTACTTAAGATATAAACCTAACCACAGTCTTAAACTCTGAGATTCTACACTCCCTTGTGCAAAGTTGTCCTAATGGGGATTCAGGTTTATGTCACTCCGGCAACCCCATAATTAGTAGCCAAATACACAATGCATTCCCCTAGGCCCATAAATGGTGAAGTATCATGTAGTCGACGTTCACATGACACCACTAGAAGAATAGCACAACAACTTAAATACTATAACATTGAATAATAACTCAACACAAATCCACTACTAACAACATGACTTCTCACATGTCCTCAAGAACTAGACAAACTACTCACAAGACATCATATGGATCAAGATCAAAGATGATATGGTGATGAATAACAATCTGAACATAAACAATAATCCAATGGTTCCACTCATAAGCATCAACTACAATAGTAATTAACACCGGGAAAGTTTCCCCTAAGAACTAATGCAAGATCCAACACAATTATTACAGCGGAATGGAGTGGTGATGATGGTGTTGGCGGAGATGATGGTGTGGATGATGATGATCCCGATGAAGCCTAGCTTGATGACCTTGTTGATGGCGACGATCTCCCCTCTCCGGGAAGGAATTTCCTCGGCAGAAATCTGTCTACCGGAGAGATCTTTCTCTCTTGGTGTTTTCCGCCCTGCAGAGGCGGCGGAAATCTTTTAGTGGTCGCTCCCCTGGTATTAGGGTTCCGTGAGGAAGATATAGGCGAGAGGGCGGAGTCGGGAGCTAGCCATGTGGGCCACACCTGCCCTAGGCGCGAGGCAAGGTGGGCTCGCGCCTAGGGGCGTGTGGGCCCCCTGTGGCCTGGCTATGCTTCCCCTTCTGGCTTCCTCCGTCTTCCGGGAAAAGATAATTTTCCAATATTTTTCAGGTATTTTTCTGATCTTCACGAAATTGCATCAAAACACCTCTTTTTCTATCAGAATCCTGACTTCGGCAGTCCATCCTCCAAGAATCACCCAACATGCAAAAAAGTGGAAAAGACATAAGTAATACCTCATAATAAGACATATATCAATGAATAGAGGCAAATTATGATATAGAATGGTGATGCAAATTGGGCGTATCAACTCCCCCCAAGATTAGACCATCGCTTATCCCCAAGCGAAAACTGAGCTTAGTAAACATGTCCACGGGTTTATGGAGTGAAGTGTCGATAAAAAAATATGCACAAGAAGCATCACACTTACCATTACACAACTCATAGAAGAAAGCAACTCACCATTATATAACTTAGCTTGCAACAAGTACATGAGTCACAATAGAGATGCATAAAGATAAATCATAATTGGAATTGGCAAACTTTGTTCTTGGTCAGAGAACAGCTGGCAAATAGTTTCACAAAAAGCTTTTTGAAGAAGTTTTACAACAGGAGCACTCTTTGCTCAAAAAGGTTTTTCAATGAAGGCTTTCAAAGTAATACTCAATAGATAGGAGTCTTGTGCAAACAAGGAAGATAAAGAACATGATTGAATAAATCACCATATGAATGCTTGCAACATAACAACTCAAATGCTTGATAGAGATAGAGAGGAAGTAGGTTTACTGACTCAACTTAGAAAATAGGAGAAAGGTCCCTTCATAGAGGGAAGCAGGGATTTCAAGTCATAAAGAGCTTCCAAAAGATTATGGTACTTACTAGCCTTGAGCCCTCATTGCCCCTATAATAGACATCTTGAAATCATTAAGGTTAAAGTGCACAAAAATGGAGTATATGCTTGACGAAATATAAGTTGACAATCTCAAGTCCCTTGAATACGAGGGCCACACCTCATGCTACTCAACTTTAGTCACCGGTAAGTTCTTGTCATTGTAAGTATATGTGCATCATAAAGAACCGCCAACGGGGTACCCCTTGCACATGGTACAAGATCTATCCCATAACCAAAATGACAAGGCAAACAAACAATAAACATCTCAGTGATCTTTTTATTTACTATGTGCATAGCTTTTTATTAAGGATGTTTCACAGAATGCTCATTATGGTGATGTTGAAAGTTTCCACCATGATTAGGCATGACTTAGGCTAGCGGCCTAGGAGTTTCTCTAACGCACATACATTACTCCATGGACTCACAAGTTCCCTCTTTATTTCACACCGACGACATCCGCAAACAAAAGAGCATGATATCAACAGTGTACAACGTACAGGTGCAATGTTGAATACGTTCCCCGTGACAGCACGGTTCTGCTAATTCCAATGTATAGATGCAAGCATATACAACTTCGATGACACAAGGGTTCAAGTCTATTAGGGGCAAGAAAATAAGGTGCGCCATCAAGTTCGTGAGAGCTTTACTAACTAGTTTTCACATAACAAAAAACCTTTTTAATTCGAAAGATAGATGAAGCTTGAGAATTTGCTTGGAATAGTGATAATCAAGGTTGGAAAAAGCGTTAGGCGTAGGCGAGGCGTTTGGCCTTCGCCTAGAGCCTAGGAGGTGCTTAAGCGCCCTAGGCGTGGCCTAGGCGAGCATATAGTTTTTACCATCAAGGGTATATATGGGTTATTATATGTGATATACATTAATTTAGAGCATGTAAATGAGTAAACAACCAACGACCGCCATTGGAATATGGCCCAGCTAGCTAAAAAGTGAAAAAATTCTTGATTTCTTGCTCGATAAGAAAATTTATTAGTTATCCTGCCTAGACTTCCGCTTATGCTCTAGGCGAGGCGTTTGTCTACATCCTAGTGCCTAAGAGTGCTTAAGCGTTGCCTAGGCGCCGCCTAATCCAATAGTGGCAATAATGCTAATAGGTAGATATGGTGGACACAAATGGCACAGGTTTTGGTTCAAAGGGGTTGGAAACATGAGAAATATACCTTCTCAAAACAGGTTTTCGGCTAGCAAAGCTGGGTAGCAAGCAAAAGAGTTGAAAGAAACAAGCAGACCTACAAGTGATAAATTCAAACATGCAACCTTCCTTGAAGACATAAAAGATCTTAAATAGAGAATACTAAGCTTATGAGCCAACAAGAAAGAAAACAAATGATACAAAATACCTGTAAGCTTTTTCTCTATTCCTTTCAAACCTCAAAAAGTGTTGCTACTGACCAGAGCTCGGTTTGCCAAAATCAATTTAGATCCACTTGATGATCCCAAAGTGATGCCAATACTAATCAACAAGATCCATCATATAATAGAGATTGCAAACTAAAATAATAAGTGCAAAAAGTAAAAGATGAAACTTCTCATTAATATTCCATAAAGGCACTCACACCAAGGGATACATAGATAATCAACTAAAGGAGAGATACTTCCACATGCAAACCAAACTATAAGATAACCTCTCTACCAAAGACATGAATCCACTAAAAAGGTAAAAGATAAAAGATAATGGTGGTGATACCGCGACACTCCCCCAAGCTTGGAACAAGCCAAGGGGATGCCAAACCTGATGACGAATTAATCCTTCGGTGGTGGTTGTGTTCCCTTGTTTAGGGTCAAAATCCTCCAGCATCTTACGAAGCCTGTTATTCTCCTCTTGAAGCATATCCACCTTCATCCTCAAAGCACGGTACTTATCACAAAACTCATCAGTGGTTCGAAGGGCTTCCACTGCCTTAGGGAAGGATCTGAAGTCTAGAACAGAGGCTATGATCCCCTGCATGTTATGAGAAAAAGCACGTCCAGTGTTAATTGATCCTACAAAAGTAGGTTTCCTTGCCCTTGTCCCTATGGCGGTTTGTTCTTCCAACTTTATCTCCTCCACGGGCTTCTTGCCTTTGTTGTTGGTGGAGACCATGGTGCTCTAAACTTGAGAAGTTTTCCTGACAGAAACAAATCGAAACGAAAACACGAAGAGAACACGATGCACGAACCTCGGGGGATTCGGGGGGTTATATATTACGAAGTTTAGGAAGGTTTTGATATGAAAATGAGGCGGAGACGGAGCTCGGGGGAGGCACACCCCCTCTAGGCGCGGCCAGCTGGGGCCCGCGCCTGCGGTGGGTTTGGCCACCCCGGCCTCCGGTTCCTCTTCTGTTCCCTCTCGTAACTTTCCTTATGTAATAAAAACATCAAAAATATAAAAAGATTGGGGTTTCACGAACCTTCTGTTTTCACCACTTTTACCTATTCAAAGACAAACTCTGCAGACTCCTTTTCTCCTTCTCCTGGAATTTCCTTTCCTACAAAGTCTCACACAAACCTCAATGGCAAATGCAAATGATAGCAGAAATCTGTCAAAACAGACCAACATGTAAATATTGATTTTTTAGAAAACCTTCTATTGCTCAAATCAAAAAGTGCAGAACTAATGAAAGTTGGGCAACAACATGGAGAACAAGCTCAGAAAAATACAGCTCCATCCGACGTACTTAACTCCCTCGCGAATTTTTACAATGCAGCACAAAAATCTGTCCCAGGACAACCACTTTTCACAACTCCTCTACTTCTCAAAAGTAGTTAAACTTTACACAAAAACCAAAACAAAAAGGATAAGGAGCAGTTATTACCTACAGAGGTAATAACTTCCAAGACTCAACCAAACTCTTGGGTTATCTCCCAACAAGTACTTTTCTTTAGCCTTTAAGTTAGGCTTGATATCTTCAAAGATGCTCACAAAGGAGATATATATTTGAAGTGAAACAGAGCATCAAGAAGCAAATAAACAACACATTTGATTCTAACCCACTTCATATGCATAGGGGTATCATGAGAAAACAAATTGTTAAAACAAAAATCCACAAGCATAGGAAGACAAAACAAATGCAACTTTAAAGCTTTCAACATAAAACGGAGAAACTTAACATTATTGAGATGCATAAAACCATGTTTCCCTCTCTCATAATAACTTTTAGTAGCACTATGAATAAAGTTGACAATATAACTGTCACTGGAAACAACTCTATCATCAGAATGAGCATACTTATAGTCACCAAAAAGAGGTCCAAGGTCATAAACCGGATCAATAGAAGCAAGTTGTTCCATTCTGAAATATTCATTAGGCAAGCTATTTTCACAAGGAGCTTTAGAAAATTTGGAAAAGTTGAACTCATAAGAATTTCCATCAAACTTAGTTAAAACTTTCTCCTTCTTACAATCTATAATAGCTCCACAAGTGTTCAAGAAAGGTCTACCAAAAATGATAGGACAAGTTTTGCTAGCTGCTGACTTAAGCACTAGAAAATCAGCAGAATATTTAATCTTACCACAAAGAACCTCCACATATCTTATAATACCAATAGGGCAAATTGTTTCCTTATTAGGAAGGTGAATAACCACATAAATGTCCTCGAGCTCACAGGGACCAATTTCATGCATAATTTTCCTGTAAAGCTCATAAGGCATAGCACTAGAACTAGCACCAATATCACGTAAACCATCGTAGCAATGATCACCAATTTTAACAGAAAGCACAGAAACACTAGCTTTTCTAGCTTTACTAGGATGAGAGATAATATTAGAAGCGTCTTCACAGAAGATAATATGCTCATCCTTTATATATCTAGTGACAGGGTCTTTCACAATAGCTATCACAGGTTCAATATTCATTTGCTCATCAGGTTCCACAGTTTTCTTTGTACCTTTGTTATTCGCACTAATCATCATAGAGTACTCCTTTACCTTAGATGGCAAAGGTATTTTGTCAACATAAGGTTCAGGCACAATATGATTAGTAGTACAAACTTCAGTGCTTCTAATAGGAACATGACTAACAGCTGATGGTGCTTGACGTGGCACTTTGTTGGTAACCCCAAGCGCAGGGTGTGAAGAGCACAGCAACAAGTTTTACCTCAGTTGAGACCGAGGTTATCGAACTAGAAGGAGGAAGGAAACATCACTTAGGTGTTGCCAACAACGTGGAGACCTGCGCAACACAAACTCAAGACTTTGTCCCAACGAATCAGTGAGGCTGTCAAGCTCACCGGTTTGCTGTAACAAAGGATTAAATGTATGGTGTGGAAGGTAATGGTGGTTAACAGCAAGTAAATAAGTAATAGTGGAAGATGTATCAATGGTAAAGATTGGACCGGGATCCATAGTTCACTAGAGGTGCTACCCTTAGATAAACAACATGGCATGAAGGGTAAACAAATTACAATGGGGCAATTGACAGGAACTGAGCAAGGCATAACAATGCAATTACTAGTCAGAAAGATCCTATGAGATTCGATTGGGAAATACAACAAGATACATAGACCGCCATCCAACTGCATCTATGACTAGAAGTCCACCTTCAGGTTATCATCCGAATCCCCTCCAGTATTAAGTTGCAAGCAACAGACAGCAACTTTAAGCAAAGTGTGTAAGGTAAACCGTCCACATGTTCCATGAACAAGAGACCGTTGTTTTCTCCCTAGTAGCAATATCACATCTACAACTAAAGAGATTTATGTCACTTCCCTTGGAAACTAGAGGCATGAACCCACTATCGAGCATAAATACTCCCTCTTGGAGTCACTAGCAACTACTCGGTCAAGATAGCTACTAACAACGGAGAGCATGCAAGATCACAAACAACACAGACATGATAGAATCGTAAAGACAAAACCATTAATCAAACCAACATAATAATCTCAATATCCATCGGATCCCCGCAAACACAACATGCATGATTACAAATATATTAGATATTGATTATGAACGGAGCTCACAAGATCTATACATGAAAGCACAAAGGAGGAGATACAACCATCTAGCTACTACATGGACTCATAGTCCAAGGTGGAACTACTCACGCATCATACCAGAGAGAAGGCCTTCGGGATGATCTCCCCTCCGGCAGGGTGCCGGGAAGAACTTCAGATCCCCCCTGATCTAGGGACGATGGTGGCGGTGGCTACAAAAGGTTTCGTGGAATATTGATCAGGTGCTTAGGGTTTAGGCATCGAGGGCTTCATATAGGCAAAGGGGGAGGCCGAGGAGGTGGCCAGGGGGCCAACACCCTGCCTAGGCGCGGGCCCACCCCTGGTCGCGCCTAGGGGGTGTGGCTGCCCTGGCACGCCTCTCCGTATCCCCTCTAGACTTCTTATTCCCTACGGAAAGTTATTGACTTTGGCTTTTGTCCCATCCGATTCCGAGAATATTGATTTTCTGCCTTTATGGAACCAAAAACAGAATAAAACAGGCAATTGGCACTGTGGCAACTTGTTAATAGGTTAGTTCCAGAAAATATATAAAAAGCACCTCAAAGTGTAGACAAAGCAAAGCAAAGTAGATACTAAACAAGCATGGAACATCAAAAATTATAGATATGTTTCCGACGTATCAACAACATCTTTATAAGGTGCATGGTACTTATTCCACTTCTTTTTGGGAATTTCTATATAAGAGGCAAAGGCCTTAAAACAATTGGCAATACTTTGGAAGTCAAGACCAAACTCATTACTAATATCATGGCAGTCATCAGTTCCCATAAAAAGATTTAATGCATTCATAATCATAGTTTATACCTGACTTTCTTCCTTTGTTATTCTCCCAAGCTTCAATGTTCTTTTGAATACGGTCTAGTAAATCCCATTTAGCTTCTTTCTTCATATGTGTGAATGATCCAGCACAAGAAGCATCTAGTAAATCTTTATCATGAAGAGAAAGCATAGTATAAAAGTTATTAATAACAATATTATTAGGGAGTTCATGAATAGTACATTTAAGCATTAGCAACTTCAATCTCCCCCAAGCTTGAGCTGTACTCTCTGCATCACGAGGCCAAAAGTTATATATCAGATTTCTATCCTTATGAATTTCACTAGGAGGATAGAATTTAGAATAAAAGAGAGATGCTATTTTCTCCCATTCTTCAGTAGCTTATACCATTCTTCAGCTCTCCCTTTCAAGGATATAGAGAGTAACTTCTTCTTCATCTGTTCAGTTGTGATACCTGCACACTTAAACAACCCGCATAATTCATGGATAAAAAGCAAATGATCACCAGGATGGACAGTTCCATCCCCTAAATAATAATTATACATAACATGATCAACAATACTTGTAGGTATCTTAAAAGGATCTATCTCAACAGGTGGTGGTTCATCTACTACCCTAACAGTGGTATTAGTTTTCCCAAACAGAAAACCAAGTGGGTTATCCATATTGGAAACAAGGTAACAAACAAAAATAAAAAGCAATACTCATAGTAGAAGTTTCATTTACCAGTTCCACTCTTCAATAGCGCTTCACACCCCTGCAACGGTGCCAGAAAATAGTCTTGATAACCCACAAGTATATGGGGTGTATCATAGTACTTTCGATAAATAGGAGTTCCGATCCCAATGAGGAGAAGAAGGTGTTGACTAGTGGTATGGAGCAGGAAATCTCTGTAAATACTTAGCAAACGGATTTTATGGGTTTTCTGATAAAGCAAAGAAACAAAGTGCAAGTATTGAAGACAACGAACAAACACAACAAGTGGCCCAATCCTTTCTTAGCAAAGGACAAGCCGGTGGAAATACTTATAAGGACCAAACGTTCTCGAAGACACATGGGAATTCTGTCAAGTGCTTTCACTTCAAATAGCTGAGTACCTTTCTTTGGTGTTGTAAGTGTTGTGTGGGTGAACCTGTGCTAATGTACCGACCTTACTTGGACTAATACATACTTGTGATTAAATCCCCTGCAAGCATCCGCAACTACAGGAAAGCAATTAATTTATAAACCTAACCACAGCCTTAAACTCTGAGACCCTACACTCCTTTGTGCAATGGTGTCCTAACGGGGGTTCAGGTTTCTGTCACTCCGGCAACCCCACAATTAGTAGCCAAATACACACTGCATTCCCCTAGGCCCATAAATGGTGAAGTATCATGTAGTCGACGTTTACATGACACCACTAGAAGAATAGCACCACAACTTAAATACTAAATCATTGAATAATAACTCAACACAAATCCACTACTAACAGCATGACTTTCCCTATGTCCTCAAGAACTAAACGAACTACTCACAATACATCATATGGATATGGATCAAAGATGATATGGTAATGGATAACAATTTGAACATAAACAATAATCCAATGGTTCCACTCACAAGCATCAACTACAATAGTAATCAACACCGGGAAAGTTTCCCCTAAGATCTATGCAAGTATTCAACACGATTGTTATAGCGGGATGGAGTGGTGATGATGGTGCTGGTGGAGATGATGGTGTGGATGATGATGATGATCCCGATGGAGCCTAGCTTGATGATGGTGTTGATGCCGATGATCTCCCCTCTCTGGGAAGGAATTTCCCCGGCAGAAATCTGTCTGCCGGAGAGCTCTTTCTCTCTCGGTGTTCTCCGCCCCTAGAGGCGGCGGAAATCTTTTATGGTCGCTCCCCCGGTATTAGGGTTCGGAGAGGAAGATATAGGCGAGAGGGCAGAGTCGGAGGCCGGCCAGGTGGTCCACACCTCCCCTAGGCGCGGCCTAGGAGGACCCGTGCATGGGAGGGTGTGGGCCCCCTGTGGCCTAGCTACGCCTCCCCTTTTAGCTTCCTTAGTCTTTTGGGAAAATATAATTTTCCAATATTTTTCTGATCTTCGCAAAAT
This sequence comes from Avena sativa, assembly GCA_916181665.1. Lineage (NCBI taxonomy): Eukaryota > Viridiplantae > Streptophyta > Magnoliopsida > Poales > Poaceae > Avena > Avena sativa. The sequence goes on along the minus strand of OV702297.1, from coordinate 382,723,683 downwards.
TGCATCAAAACACCTCTTTTTTCCATCAGAATCCTGACTCCGGCAGTTCATCCTCCAAGAATCATCCAACATGCAAAAACAGATGAAAAGACATAAGTAACACCTCATAATAAGACACATATCAATGAATAGAGGCAAATTATGATATAGAATGGTGATGCAAATTGGACGTATCAGGGAGCTTGCATGGGCCACGGCTCCGGCACGGGGGGCCTCGTCCAGACGTGATGGGGCTCCCTGCTAGCGCGGATGGCTGGATGGCGCGTCTTTGTGCATGGTCGGAGGGCGGTAGCGTTTGGCGGGAGGCGCGTGGACGGAGGGCTCGTCGTGGCGGCGTGGGCTCGTCTAGGGCTCAATCTGGCCCGCCATGGAGATGTTATGGTGGCGGTGATCTTCAGTCCCTTTCGCGGTGGCGGCTGTCCTCTGGTTGTTTTTTGACAACTAACTCGCGGGCATCGGTGATGATTCGGACATCGGCTTTCATCGCGGCGACGGGAACTTAGGCGTGGCGGCGGAAGGGATGCTTTATGATCGTCGAGAGAGTGAGGTGGGTAAGGAGATGTGGTGGTTGTGCCGGTCCTTGTTGGGCGGGCGTGAGGTTGGGGACTCATTGCTTGGTGAAAGCCTTGTCCTGACGGCTGTCCGGGACCGACGACGGTGATGCCCGTGGGCGCCGCATCCTTCTTGAAGTGGTCTTCGAAGCGGTGATTTCGCTCCTCTGCCCGGGCTCTCCTGAGGAAACCCTAGATCCCTCGCGGGATCGAGCGTGGGCGGCGCTCTTGTGTCGCTTTACCTTTTGGGGTCTCGCTTTGGACGTCCATCGGACCGAGGGACCTGTGGTGTGTTCGGGTGGTTTGGCGGAGGCGAGTACGTTTTGGCCTGGCGGGACATGGCCCTAGGACCGGTGTGTTTGTTTATTGGAGCGGTGGCTCCGGTCTTTCGCATCTGCCTGTAGCGTTGAGATGTGGTGTCGATCCTGATTGGTCGTCGACCATGCGGGACGCAACTTTGGGGGTGTTGTACCGGTTTTCGCCTAGTTTTTCTCATAAATAAACTGGGCAGCTCTTTTCTACTCCCTCCGACCCATATTAGTTGACTTGGATTTGTCTAGATTTGGATGAATCTAGACACTATTTAATACATAGGTTCATCTAAATTTTAACAAATCCACGTCAACTAATATGGATCGGAGGGAGTACTATATTAATGAAAGGCAAAGCTTTTGTCTCGTTTCAAAAAAAAATTAAAGGAGTTTGCCTGTTCGGGTTCTCTTAGTACTAGCTACTGACCAGGTCCGTCAACGCAGCATCCTTGGAAATACGACCCAAGGACATAATTTGCGCGGTACATCAGATTCGGCGAAGCGGAGCCTTAACTCTTGACTTGTGTACGTACGTACTCGTTTCATTCGCCTAATTTTTGTTTTTTGCAAGACTTAGTTTCATTCGCCTAATTGGTTTCTGCATCTCTCGAAGAAACCGCTACGACTCCACCGTGTGTCATCAGACCCCGAGAAACCCAAACACGATAAGCGACGGCCGCGGCTCGGTGATACGATGACTCTAGGATGAACTCAGCATGGAGTCACTACCCCCAAGCACGCATAATTAAGTCGTAACCAGCGGCCGGCCTGTGTGATCCGACACCTCAAGGCAGAGGCAGTATCGTGGTTTCGTCTGGCTCGGCCTGTATTACCAACTAAGCATTTAGATGACATGACATATAATTAAATAATGAGAGAGAGACTTGTGATAACTAGCTACTCCCTCTGTTCGTAAATAAGTGTACTTCAGCCTTGTCCTAAATCAAACTTTATTATGTTTGACTAACTTTTTAGGACCACGTACCAACATTTATGACACTAAATTGTTACCATTAGATTTATTTTTAAATCTAATTTCATAATATGTTAATTTGATGTAATATACGTTCCTATATTTCTCTATAAAATTGGTCAAATTTAATTATGTTTGACTTAGGCAAAAGCTAGATGTACACTTATTTGCGGACGGAGGGAGTATGTTACCATAACATCACATATTTCAAGATAAAAAGAGTCTACATTGTAATAAATAAGATTTTGCATAACACCACACATATATTACTTTTCACTATGGAGATAATAACTTAGACTAGTAATATACGCATATTACTAGTCTAGGTTACTCCTCACTATATAACCAGCCTAAAGCGACGGCGGCTCGGTGATACGATGACTCTAGGATGAACTCAGCATGGAGTCACTACCCCCAAGCACGCATAACTAAGTCGTAACCAGCGGCCGGCCTGTGTGATCCGACACCTCAGAGGCAGTATCGTAGAGGCAGTATCGTGGTTTCGTCTGGCTTGGCCTTCGTCGTGCATGCTGCTGGATGTGGCTGTCATCGTCTGTTAATCGGTAGAGAAGTATCGTCATCGTACGAGAAACGAAAAAGTCGCGTTGCATGTCGATCGCACCCTTAAGTTTCTTCTGGACTGATCAATCACCAGCGTGTAAGTAGTTTTTAAAATTGAGGCATGCACATCAGCGTGCTCGATCGCATCACGACGGACGGAGCATTCGAGGAATCGACAGGAGAGGAGATCATCACAAGAAACTAACAGTAACAGGCCGGGTACGGTGCTACCAACGCAGGCTCGGGGTCTCGCTCCCTCTCGATGTTTCGATCTCCCGAGAAGAATCCGTCGCACTAACTGCTGATCGTCTCCAGCTTAATTAAGCATGTCTATCGCGTGACGGACAGAGGTCTACTATGCATGTACTATATCGTCTCACGCAGTTCCTCCTCCTGATCTGCGCTGCGCATGTCTATCGCGTGTTCGCAGCCGTGCGAAACTATTAATTAATGGCGAGAGACTGCGCGACGCGCGCACGCATGTGGCAATATTTCAATTGTCCAGAGAGAGCGATATGGCAGGTATATCCAGCACTGTAGAATCGACGACCAGAAAGCTAGCTAGCTATGGCACGAATGCTAAATAAATATCTCAGAGAAGACGAAGAAGACATGGGCAGGCATGCATGGAGCGGTCTCAGGATCAAAGTCAAGGTCAACATAAATGCACGTCATCAGCCAGATGAGCTGGCACCAAAGTTCTATCCACAATATGGTCAAATGTACACTGTAAGTATCAAGCTGGTGGTCTGCAGACAGCGACACATATACGGCTGGCGTTAACGGCCTAAACTGCCAATTGGACAGTGTACATATGTACGGTGCATGCATGGAGAATCAGAGACCGCACGAATCCAAGTCAGAGCTAGAGCAGGGCGAGTGGGCGACAAGAGTATATTATCGCTGTGTCGAGTTGTCGACGTGCATGCATGTTAAGAAACTGGCTCATTCTGACATCATGTACGATCGACGAGTGATCTTTTAACCTAAAAAGAAGTACGACGAGTTAGGTACGACGAGTGATGTAGGAGAGTATGACTAAGAATATATATAGGTCGTAGTAAACCCTCCACAAAAAAAGAGAGAGAATGTATCTGACCACGTGGCCAGCTTATCAGCGTACATACCTAAAAATGAACACGAGATACATTCGGTAGTTAACGAAAGAATAACTAACGCTGACAGAGCTAGCAAATCGATGGATCTTTCAGTTCTGTACATTCATGTCGATGGAGTACGCATATTCTAGCCTTCTATAGGGAGAGGGTATCTCAATCTTTAGATTACATCTTTTTCAACGATACCGTCCCACTAGTACTCCTATACTTGTAGTGTGGTCGTACTTCTTATTTTCAAAAACGCTGTCTTCCCAGTTGTTCTTACTTCTATTTTAATTGTCATCTCTTACGTGGCAAATGAGCGTGAAGGTTAAGTTTCTGTCAAATATATGCACAGCGAGTGCATGATGCAAACATTTGGAGTCATTTCTTGCGCAGTTTTCCTTCCGCTCATTTTCCACCGTGATGAATTACACGAAACGCTGACCTGCTTCACTACACTTTTTCGCGTGAAATAAGAGCATCTTCACCGCGGCCTTCCAACCGGTGTCCCACAACAACTTCGGCGGTGCCTTTGGGTAGGCCGGCCTAACTAGTCCCAATAAGGGTATCATAGATAGTATCATGCATCACATGCATGAAAAATACTTATGTGTCACTGCAATTAATGATAAAAGAGATTGTGTTGGTATCATAGGTAGATACGGTATCATAGCACATAGAACTAGAAAAACTAATTTCAAATAAATCTTGCACATAAATTTACATTGAAATTCTACAAAACAATAAATATACTAAGACTATGATACTACTACATGATACTATCCATTATGAAGATGGTATCATATACTAGTATCATATGCATGATACTACTATATGATACTTCCCATTGTGACTAGTCTAAGCTGTTGACGGTTTGGAGAGGCCATCCCACACCGGCGCTCCCAACGATCGCGATATTCTTTTTTAAAACATAACAAACACTACTAGAAAAATAGCCATACGTCCACCCCAGTCTGGAGCATTACTCCCGGTTATGGTTGGACCCGGGACTAATGTCAGCATTAGTCCCGGTTCCAACGGCTACAACGCCAACAATCTTTTGTCTCGGGTCAAACGGGACCTTTAGTATAGGTTCGCATCACCAACCAGGACTAAAAGTGGTACCCTTGGTGCCAACCCCTTTAGTCCCGGTTCATATCACCAACCGGGACTAAAGGTCGCCCAGGTTCGTATTACCAACCCGAACTAAAAAAGTGGGCAAAAAAATTCTCAAATTCTGTCGTGGCAGTAAAACGGGCACAAATCCGTCTGAAAATCGTCTTTTCTAGATTCAAAATCATGCCAAAAAATTATAAAAAATTCAAAAAATAAAATCCTTCTAACTGTAGTTATATTAAGTGATTTAGTTGTTACAAATTAACAAATATAAATTTTGACATAATTTACAAAAAAATGTTATGAAAAATTTAAATGGCCATAACTTTTGCATACGATGTAAAAGAAGTATAACCTATCAAAACATGCAGAAAAAAATTAGCTCTTTATTTCAATATCCTTAGGCCGTTTTGGATTCTTAAAATTCGAAAGGAAAAAAATCAGAAATTAAATTATTTTAGTATTTTTTATGTCATATTTGAATTCCTCGCATTTTTTGATAATTATGGATATATTATTTGTCGAATTTCTTTTTACAGATTTGAAGATATTATTTGTCATATTAAATGAATAAATGGCAAAAAATGAATAAAATATTAATTTAATTAGTTTTTACTTTCATTAGAATAAAATATTATTATTACTTATTTATTGTTGTTTACTGAAAAATAGTTGTTCTTAATTTCAAAAAAATAAAAACGTGGGGTGGGAGAGATGGAATGGAGAAGTTAAGCGTGATGGGGGTGGAGTAGTGCTAGGATGAGTGACCGACCGAAAAGTTTGACTGTAAGTACGATTTGAACTAAGATTAAGTATAATTAGTGTTAAAAATGAGAGATGTGGGAGATTAACGACAGGACCGGTCCTGAGATTTCAGGGGCCCGGGACGAAACTAAAACTTTGGGCCCCTTTATTATAATTTTCTTTGCACATACGGCATGATGAAAAATTAATATTATATGTATACTCCAATTATAATATTCATATAGAAATAAAAATATTTACATGATACCTTGAAATTTCCTCTGAAACTTTATTAAATTTGACTAATTTTATAGATAAATATATCAACATATATTACATCAAACTAATATATTTTAAAACTAAAATTTGAAAACATTTCTATTGGTACCAATTTAGTATCATAAGGGCTGTTACATTTTGCTATAAAGTTGGTCAAACTTTACTAACTTTGACTTAGGACGAAACTAGAAGTACACTATTTGCGGAAGTAGAAAGTATGCCTATACCTTTTTGAGTGGTTGCGGGGATCGATAGTCCGACAACACCCGAAGCTACATGCCGTAAACAGGCCCAACCCACTACCGATTTTCTTTAGCGAAACCGTACTAAAAAACGCACGCGCGTGACTTGGGAAGCGATCGGGGCGATCGATGAATCGATCAATGTCTGGGACTATCCACTGGGAGTCGAGCGTTGCCCACAAGCCAATAAAATATCTTTTTATATGTATACTAGGCTTATAAGTTTTTTGGGCCCTAATATTTTTGGGCCCGGGCCGGCCCTGATTAACGAGTCAAACAATTCAAAAGTTTAAGAAAATATTCAAAAAAAGTTTGGAAAAAAAAACCTTTTGTCCGGGTTCGTATTACAAACCGGGACTAAAAGTCCCGCACGCTCGACGCTGCCCTTTAGTCCCGGTTTGTGGTCGAACCGGGACTAAATGATGAAGACTTTAGTCCCGATTGTCCTGTCCCGGTTGGGCTACCGAGACTAATGCCCCTTACCAACCGGGACACATGGCCTTGTTTGCAGTAGTGAAGATTTTATTCAAATTTAGGAATATTTATACGGTTTGAAAAAAATTAACCTAATACAAACAAAACTTAATTAGAAAATAACTACTAACGATGGCGAGTCTAGGTTTAACGGTGCCTCGTCCTACTCGTCCTCGTCGGAGACGAGATTCATCCACTCCGGCGCTGCCCGGGGAACGTCGAGGGATGCTGGTGCTGGTGCTGGTCCGGCTAGTGCTGGGCAGACGGCGGAGGAAGCGTCGCCATCTGCACAGCCGACGGCGATGGAGGGTTACGCTGGGCGGCAATGGAGGCTTGCAGTGCTTGGAAAGTACCCACCCATCACGCCTCCTCTTCCAGTGTCGCTTGCTTCTCTGATTCACGCAACACCCATCGGTACGCATCGAGGTTCGGCGGCATGATAGGGACGACCTCCTGCTCCTCCTCCTGCTTGACATCGGCGGCCTCCTGCTCTGTCGCCCAGGCCATGAGGTCCTCATAGTCCGCTCGATCGTTGGTTGACCTCACGACGCGCTTGCCGCCGCCGCCGCCGCTCCTGCTGCCGCCTGCCTCGTGGTCGTTGTGCCCCATGGTGAACTCGTCGGGAAAATTAGTGGTAGGGAGCGGCAGAGAGGAGAAGGAGAGGAACTGCGCCAGTGAAAGGCATGGGCACTTTCCTTTTAAACGGGACCCACGGGTAGGCCGGACGAGCGTTGCGCCATTATCTCCGGCTCGTCGGGAGACGAGCCGTCCATGTGTCGCCACCTGTGTTTTGGCGTCTGAACCCGACGTCGCGCAGCGTACGAGCAACATGGAACCGGCGCAGTGTGGAGCCAAATCGCTTTGATCAGCCCAAAAGTGGCTGGCAATTAGGCACGATGCGTCCAATTTTATCGGCATGAGTTGGGGTGCAAGTCGATTTTCGCCCGGCACCCACAAAGGCCATTGGGGAGGGGGTGGAGGGAGGCGAGTTGAGAGCGCTGGTGGAGCATCCCAAGCGGAGGGCCGCGTTTACACTGTTCACGTCTGAATTAGTGTCCGTGGACTGCGCGGCCCCAAAACAACCTCCTAACAGGGGCGCAAAGAGTCCATAGGCTCCAGACAGGCACATTCGCGACCCAGATTTGGGTCGTGTTTGCAACCGCGCGTGTCCGTCCGAACAGCGTGAGCGTCCTCTCTCCGTCCGGCCAGACCCACATGGCAGTGGCCCACACCTGTGCTAACAATTTGACGTGTTGAGACGCTGCGCTGGCCGACCGCCTACCCCACTTCCTTGCTGACCACGCTGCGTGCTACCGCCGCTTCTGCTACCCCGCCGATCGTGTGAGACTATGCCAGCGCCGATGCCATTTAGTGGTCGGCCTTCAAAAGCCACACGCAGCCGCCACGAATCCCACAACCAAATCCACGTTGCCCTCGTCCTCCCCACCAAGAGACGCATACCCGAGGAACAGTCGGACGTCAGTAGCGGCAGCAAGGTAGATGACTTCTCCGGCTAAGATTGGGAAGAGGACGAGCCACCGCCGTCCCGGAGGAGGTGATGGCGGCAATCATGTCGTCCAACCTCGGCCCAGAGGAGGCCCTCGCTCATGCCCTACGCGAATCGGAGGAATAAGTCGTGCCAGTGGACGTGGTTGGCCGACAGACCAGACCATGACCTAACTGGTCCGTGACCCGACCCAAACGAGCAGAATCAGACCATTTAGATCACCCCGTTTGACCGGAGCAGAACGAGATCGACCCCTAGATAGACGCGATGACGCTGGCGCGCGAAGATCGGTAGCTAGGGCTAGTTTTAATTTTGTGTTTTATATTTGAATGTAAATTACATATAAATATGTACGAACTTTGTCAGGTTTAGTGCGTACTCTGTCTTTTTGAATTTTTTAAAAAAAATCGACGTAGTCCTGTTAGCCAAGCGCAGACAAATAAATTACACCGCTGGACAAGATTGGCCAGACGGATCGAAACATGACCCAAACTGGTCTGTGGTCCGATCCAACGGATAGAATCGGACCGCTTTAGTTCACCCCGTTTGGGTGTGGAGATGCCCTCAGGCTTGAACATGAAGCCATGAAAAGATATTTTTGGTGTCTCTCTCTCTCTCTCTCTCGGAAAAGAAAGATATTTTGGCGTCCTTTTGGCCAGTAGATATTTCTCGCTCTTTCTTGCAATGCAAACCCTGACTCAACAACGACCTTTGACACGTTGGTGACGTACAGATTGACCTGAAGATGCGACAAGGACTTGACTGTGAAAACTTTCAGACCAGTCACTGTGCTGAAGAAGTGAGGATGGTAACCGCAAGCAAGTGAAGACTTGTGGAGAGGCATGTCATGAATCGAAAGGATTCGCAGAAGGTACGGTGGTGCGAGATAATATCTGTAGTAGCAGAAGTCAATGCCTCTGCCGTGATCGTGGGAAGGAGAAGGACGAGAAACCTAGCACAGGTGCGCAACCGAGTTGCCACCTCCAACTACTATTCTGTGTCCGAGCGCGGCGGCGCCAGCCAGAGTGCACACGGGGCTGCTCGACCGGCTCTCTGCCAGTGTTCAATCAGGCTACTAGTACATTGTCCTGCTCCACCCACCCGCCGTCGTGCACACGTCGTAGCAGTGTGGAAGGAAGGCTGGGGGCACACGCGCGCATCCCACGCACGGAAATCCGGTCTTTTGGACTGCTTCCGCTGCGACGCACGTGCGAAACCCGTCGGCTTCCTGCCCGACAACGACGAGACGCCGGTGTGGTCGTCGCACTTGCTTTCCGGTCACGGCGTCGTGCCGCGCGGGGTCGCGATACAGATGCCCCGCAAGCCAAAGTCCCACGGCCCAACACGTGGTACGCCATAGAGCTAGGGTGTGTTTGGATGGCTACCAAAGCTGTTCCTACCAAAAAAAATTGTTAGCCAATAGTATTTGGTAGTTGTTTGGACTACAGCCAAAAAAATTGGCCCGCCCAGCCTGCCGACGCGCGCCCGTGTTAATCTGGCCAACACGCGGGCGAAGTCCAGGGCGTACAAAAGCTTCGCCAAATTTTTGGCAGCGTGACTTGCCCATCTTGTTATGTGGGTCCCATGTATTGTTATTCTTTTTCTACTGTTATTACTCCGTGCATGCAGCGGGTGTTTTGATTCTTTGGCTCCTAATTAACCTGTGGGCCTCACACGATTAGTATGCATGCACCGGGGGACTCCGCGCGTGTGTCGCTCCTGTCTGTGTGTTTTCACTTTATTTTCTCCTCTTTGGTTGCATATTAGTGGTATTATGCTACGCATCCTCTCAAATTTAATTTAGATAATAGATGTGTTAAATTTTTTGAAGGCTTGTATACTATTAAATCAGTCGGTTGAAAACCAAACAGAAAACTATTTTGCCAATTTTTTGGACAGTTCGGTGGCTACGATCCAAACAACAACGCTATGACAAAATTTTGGGAGTGAAATGCATAAGCAGTCCTGGAACTTGTTGGCTGTGTCAAAAAGGGTCCTAGAACGTAGAAGATGCCTCAAAACAATCATGAAAGTTGTCAAAAACGTCTATATACGATCCTGAATATGTATTATGCTGACGTGGCAACGGTGATGGCCCTGAGACGGTGCACTAGGGTGGACCATGGCGGCTGCGCCTCCTCACGTTCCATTGCAAAATTGGCAAAGCCCCTCCCCGAGGCCCCAACTCATCTGACTAGTTCCATTGCAAAATTGGCAAAGCCCCTCCCCCGAGGCCCCAACTCATCTGACTAGGACAAAGCAGTCCACACCTTCTTTGTTTTCTTTTTTTTTTAAAATAACAGACCAAAAGGCCCAGCGTTAAATTAATAACGCCAAACGGCGAAAGGATACAAGGTGATGCAACGAGCCTACACGAGAGATCAAACCATCCACACAAAAGGGCTACCAACGAAGCTACAACCGGAAGCGCGCGAAGCCGGAGAGGCCATTACAGATACTACAAACGCGGAAAGCAAGCGCACGACGTCTGCAGTGTCGGGTCGGAGCTCCCCGGAGGGCGAGCCATTTTCACGCGCGTCGTCGAGATCCCCCCATCGCTGCAGCAACGCCACCAGAAGCCGACCACCTCCAGGAATCGAACCGAGTTGCCCACAAACCCCCAAGTAGCGCCGAGGGAGCACCAAGAAGACCCGGGGGTGTAGATCCGCATCAAGCCTTGCCGAGGGAGACACAACCACCGTCGAAGAGCCACACGTCGAGAGCTCCAAGGCAGCGTCTTCAAGAAGAGCACGAAGCCAGAGCGCCGCCACCGCCCGATCCGAGGATCAGGGTTTTCACCTGGAGCACGAGAGAGACCGAAAGCACCACGACGACGCCTTCAACAAGGGAACGGCGTCCGTAGACGCCGCTGTCGCAGCCCAAAAGGCAGGGTTTCCACTCGGCTAATCCTTCAGCCTCCAACACGGAGGTCGGGCCACCGCCAAGACGACAACCACACAACCGCCATGACGAACAACATCCCAGACACCGGGCCATGCCACCGACGAAGATCCGCATGCCAAGAGCTCCAAGACTGTGTCTTCAAGAAGAGCACGACGCAGCAGCGCGCCACCGCCTGATCCAAAGATCTAGGGTTTTCACCCGAAGCCGCCGTCAAAGCACGCAGCTCGCCGGCCACCATACCGTCTGCATGATCATGGTCTCCGGCCAACACCTGAGTCCCTGGCTCGCCCGACAGCCAAGGGGACTCCCGCCACCCAGGGCCGCCGCCCAGGCGTACCCAACTTTGCACCCCGCCACCTGAGAAAATCGTTGCGAGAACACGAGACAACAAGGGCACAGGGCGCCTGCACACCCAGCACTACTGCGACCAGACAGGAAGGAGCTCAAGCAGAGCCAGATCGACCTCCAGCAGCCCCCTTGGCTGCCGAGGCCCACAGATTTGGGACATGGGCGATGGGCTCGAACGGGCCCCCGCCCCGGCCTGAACTCAGGGGAGCACCATCTCCACGCCAGGATCTTTCTGCCATGGCCAGTACGTGCGCAGCGCTGCCGCACGCCGAGACGCTCACCGTGACCGTCCACGCCCTCGACCTCCATCGGTGGGACAGGGGCAGAGCTCGCGCCGCCCGCCACCGAGATAGCTCCAGGGAGCCGCCGCCGCAAAAACGCACAGGACACGAAGCCGCCACGCCCAGGTCGGAGCTCTGCGCCGCCGCGCCCCACGACCAGCACGGCGCCCTCACAGGCCGCAGCGGCCCGCGTCGCCACCATCGCGCGAGGGGGAAAGAGAGGCCCCGTCGCCGCCGTCGCACGGGCTTCGCCCGGCGACGCCCTCTGGCGACGACGAGGAGGAGGGGAGGAGGTGGGGAGGAGCTAGGAAGGGGCGCCGCCAGGGGCTCTCGGTCGCTCGCGGGAGCGACGCGAGAGCCAAGGCCGGGCAAGTCACTTTTGTTTAGGGAAAAATCCCTCCTTAGTTTTCTTTCTAGCATATAAAACATTATTCTCTTTTTGGCATAAACATTCGTGTCCACGTCGTTGGAACTTAGTCTATTGCATTAAAATATAGGCGAATTCGAATATATTATGTCAAATTGAAAATACCCGAATTTTAACTGTAGTAGGCTAAGAAAAACTTTTTTAAAAAAAAAATCAAAACTAGATGATGCAGATGGCGCTGATCACATACAGAAGTTGTGGTAAAAGACGGTATAGTCGGTGTCCTGTGTGCCATCGTCGCCTGGTCAGGAGCCAACGAACACACTCGGTTTTCTCGTGTTCGTAGTCCTTCATGGACCAGGCGCACGCGTCGGCCCCCTCATCGGTCGGACGTCGTTTAATGACGCTTCCATCACCATTTTGAGAAGGAATTTCTCCTCGGTGACAGGGATGGCCCACTCCACCGGGTCGGCGACCCTCGGGGAGCGCACGCTGGGCTCCTTCTTTGGCCTCACCAGGCATAGGTGGCCACTCGGCGGCGACGTCGCTCAACACTCGTCGATGACGATGCCGCGGGAGCACGTGCATGGCGGTGAGTGCCGGCTCCCTCTTTACCGGCTGGAGCGGCGCCGTGTACCGCGGCGAGGGCGCTGAGCCGGACGAACGCGACGTCGAGGCCGAAGACGACGAAGAGACGGCCATCCTCCTCGGCATCCAGGAGGACGCCCCACGATGCTGGTTGAACGCCGCAGGAGAGCGGGGAGGATATCCCAGTCGCGGCTTGTCCCCGACGATGATGTGCTCGACAACTGCGGCGAGTGTGCGTTCGGGAGCGCTCCACCGCCACCGCCGTCCTACGGCGTTGTTGCACGCTGGCGGCGGGCCTCCGCCATCGTGGGTAGCAAGCTGTTGCTCCCGCCAGGTCGATGAATAACTGCTCCCAGTAGGCGAGGTTGCCTTGGTCCTCCATGGAGGCGATGACCGCTTGGATCTCGTCGACCATCTCGGGGCCCTCCCGCACCGGCAGCACAAGCACGTCGCCCACGTTGAGTCTCCAGATCTGCGGACAACGGATGTTCGGCGACGTCGGGTAGCCGACGTCGTGGAGGAGGCAGGCCTCCCAGGGCTGCAGAGAGCGGTGGCCAAAACCGTTTGCCGTCCCAGGGTAGCGCTCCGCCATTGCTGTTGCCGAGTTCTTCTTCTCGTCGCCAAAACCAAAGCTTGTGGGTTGGGGAATGGGGGGAGAATATGTGCTCTAGTGGCCGACATTTATAGCCGAAAGAGGAAAGGGCGGCGAGGACGGGAGGGGTGTAACAGCGTGGGAGGGGGAAGGGGAAACGGTGGTAAGGTGGGCGGGCGGTGGCGCGCCATTACGGCGACGCGTGGGCGAGTGGACAGGCGGTCGTTGCCTAGCGGTCCGTCGCGCTGACAGGGCGAGGCCACCGGCGCGATTTTTTCTTTCCTGTCGATTTCGCTTCGTTCGGCGTTTCTAAGGCACACCCGACGTCCCGGGTTCGGCCTGAAAAGCCTATGAATGATGCAAAAAGCGTTAACCTCACAGAATCTCACCTATGAATGTTGCCATCAAATTTTCCGAAAAATTAAAGCGAAAAATCAAAGACAGAGCTAGCTCCCAGCCCACGAGCATCCATTTTATACACCCATTAAACAAGAAAAATAAAAGAGCATACATACCAAGGGAAGTGCTTTGTCCTGGTCAGAAGAATTATGCGTTAGTTGTCATGGGATGCGATGAGCCGCTGCCGTCGTGGCCACCACGGCGAGCCGTCGCGGGTCCATAATCATTGCCACGTAACCGCAATATGTATACAGGACCGTATATAGACCTCTATTACAAGTTCTAGGACTGTTCTGAGACGTTTTCCGTGTTTGAGGACTGTTTTCAACATAGCCAATGAGTTTAAGGACGGCTGATGCATTTCACTCAAATTTTGGTCATGCCAAAAAAAAATTGGTGGGGCTACTCTAGGCTTAAACCAAACGTACCCCTAGCGACGGGCTACCCGCCGACCGTGTACGCTTCCTGCGCTCGGGATCGGGGAAGGATCCGGCGTGGCGGTGTCCCCTAGGTAGCTGCCGTGTGCCACGCCGCCGCCTTCAGGCAGGCCGGCTGGCTCGTGCGCTCGGTGGTTGGTTGCGACCCGGAGCGCGCGCGAAGGCGTGGCAAGGAGAGAAAGCGTCGTGAGGAGGTGCTACCACATTGTATTGTCTTGGAGCGGTTGAATATTGCCTCGCCGGAGCATTCGTTTATTGGATCCCATCTGAGATGGCCCTGGATATAGGAGGGTTGAACTTTAAAGTTGTCACTGTCAAGTGACTGATGGCTGCTTCGTTTTGTCTGGCCCGTGCGTCCATCTCCATCACAACACCTTCTGGAAGCCAAGGCCGTCTGTCTGGCCGTCCGTAGTGGAGAAAAGGCCAGTGCCGTCCGTAGTAAACATGTTTTTTACTGTTATTACTGCAAGCCTGCAAGTGGAAACATGCATTATATTTTGATAATGATAATCGGAGCACGCGAGATGTGCAACGAAGGGGCTGCACGGCGCATCGGAGTACTAGCACACATTAGTACTGGACAACTGGCACACACACTGCATTTTCGCAAACGTGTAAGCGAGGCCGCGCCATGTGAAACGTCGTGCCTGCACAAGATCTTGAAAAATATTTGAATCCATCCGCTAGCAGGGGGGACAGGACAGCTACAACTCCTAACAAAACCCTGGACTTCTTCAGGTCTGTTTTGCAGATAAGGCGTATGCTCTGGTCATGATTGAGTTTGTCCTTTTAGAAGTGGACAAGATGTCCTGTAATTATGTGGTTTGGATTAGATTTGGTAGGCCATACCCATGCAGACACTTCTACTACAGCCGATGTACTGTATTGTGGAACAAACCAACGGCAGATTTTTAAGCTTCTTGATTCCTTCGATCGGACAAGCACATCATGATCCCTGAAGAACCAAAGCATCAGGTTGATACAAAGCACGTCAGCGTTGCACGGACGTTGATAACAGCTAGTCATAATAATGCTTCCGGCTCAAGCCCAAGGGAAAAGAACCTTTTGTCCTTTTAGCAGTGGACAAGATGTCCTGTAATCAGATTTTGTGCAGGGTCGTTTAGATATGGTAGGGTCATCCAGCGACATCTGATTTTTTTCTGGAATAAACCGATCGAAGATAGATTTTTAAGTTTCTTAATTTCCGCACGTTGACAAAAGAAATACATTAATATGGCGATGATACTAATTTACACCTAGTTTCTGCACCAACAAGATGTTCAAAAACATAATAGATGCACACGAACCAAGAGCAAAATAAAAAAAAAGAGAAAAACCAAATACCCTGTCGCGGTGGCAACCACTTGCAACAGAAGCCCTCACTAATACAACACTAGTACTACAAATTAGGCTTAGTCTCTCCAAAAGCAACATCTCTAATAAGAAAACAATGCACACATCTCCAAAGTTCGAGTTCTGGATAAAGTCCGACTTTTCAATGCAGGGCAATTGTCAGGTACAACCAATGAAGGCCGCACCTTAGTTTTTTTACCCTTGAAATCATGGCACCACCAAAAATACAGTCCACATGTATTGCCACCCCCGCTTGCCAAGACTACTGTTGCAAGTCATCGAACACCCGACACACAGAAAGAACCTATGTTGTATTGTATTCATCACAACCAATACCCTTTCTGCCAAAACCAACATCCGATGGCAAAACCAACATTCGATAGCAACCACCATGACTTTCTCCATATCCGCCAGTTGCATCGAAATCTATATGAAGACATATCCTATGGTACGACTAGAGACGAAGCTTCGCGCCCCGCCCAAAAAGGGTGCGCACGACCACATTGATTCCACTCTAGATATCCAGTAGCATTCAGTGCCAAACTGTGAAAATCTTCGAGAGGAAGACGGAATTCGACGGTAGCCCAATCGAGGAGGCAAAGTTGGTGGATCGATGACTTGGCGCTTGAAGAACATGGCCAAAACCCACCTTTATTCTGGCCGATGCAGCAGTACCAATACCGCTGGCCAACTCCCGACGATCGGATCCCGGTTCCTGGAGCAACAAAAGCATCAGGTTGATATCCATAGAGCACCTCAGCATTATACAGATCGTGTAGCTATGTGTCTCTAAATAGATGTAAGAGATTTTTTAGATTCACATATATCTAAATGTGTTCTACTGTCTAGATACATAAGGATTTAGACAAATCTCTGATATATATATCTTGAGACGTAGAAAGTACTATTCCCTTCGATCCATATTACTTGACTTGGATTTGTCAAAATTTAGATAAACCTATATACTAAATAGTGTCAATCTAGACAAATTTGAGTCAACAAATATGGGTCGGAGGGAGGAGTAGTAATAATTCTTTTGGCTCAAGTTCAACATGAAAGGAACCAAAATATCTTGAATCGTGTTGCTTCGCCCTGCTACGCTAGGATTGGACACAAAAATATCTATATAGAATCTATCGACTGAGCCACCTCATAATTTCAGATCAAGGATGACATAGGATTAGGCAGCTGACAAGAAAAACGATTGACATTACTTGTGAAACTATTCAGATGGTAACACCATTTGAAAAAAATCGATTAGGCAGACTGCTAAACCGGCTACACTCCCCCTAGAAGTTACCCATAGGTTCTATCAACTGGGACACCTCATACGATCAGAGATGAAATAGGATTATGTAGCTAGCAGGTTAGTTTAAACTTTTGCACCCAAAACACACTTCCTAGATTTTTGCAAAGGAGCCACTGAGTAGGCTGAGATTGAGATTACTTGTAAAACTATTCCGATGGTAACACTCATATGATTCATGTTGAGTATATAAGCAAATTACCATAGTGTTTAATCCCAAATAATCAATAATAAAGCATGACTATAATTGCAGGAATTGTCCTAATAATGCATACTAACAGAATAGACGAACATATCACATCTAACAAAGATAAACATATCACATCTATTCCAAAAACTAATACAAGAAACTGAAGTAGATAGGAGCAGATTGCATACGGTGTCGTATAGTGCCGGTCAGGTAAAGCGCAATCCACGTCCGAGTTAGTAACATTCCACGTTATCGGAAATGGATGATAGAAAAATAACTCGCGTAGTAATTTTTCCGAGCAGCAAAAAAATTAGATTAGCACCGAGACATAATTTCGCAAACCGCGGTGCACATGTCGTGTCGTGACGAGGCGTGGCGGACTGCGAAGGAGCGCGCATGTATGCCATTTCACTTCACTCAATTTAGGAGGTAATGGAACACTCCACTATATATATTGGTCCAACTCTCTCTAAACTAGCAAGGTAGGACTAAACTTTGATGTCACTCCTTGCTAGACATGAATAGGCCTTGAGAATTTTGGAATTTGTGTCGGGCCATGGCTAAAGCCCACAACCCAATTCCAACATTGATACCCCATGGCGTTATCCTACAAAATTAGGTTCTCCGGTCTGTCAAGCCAAACACCTCGGTTAATCTACACTAATTAATAATTCCCAGCATCCCAACTAGCAGGACAACACTTTGCGATGATTGTGCGCACCATGCATGTGATGCACTCAAGGAGTGATTATGCATAAAGGCTAGATGCACTTCTACGGTTATGACACCACATAACCAGCAAAAGGCAACACTTAAAGTTTACTCTAGCCGAATGTTTAGGATCATTGTGGTTAAAAACACATGTTCCTTCCTTAATCAACGTGTGCACTTTTTTGTTCCAGTGTGTAATTTTTACGATTTTTTTGGCCATCTTCCACCAGCTGAATTAGCCAAAACTTATTCATCTCTAATCAACATAGTAAAAAATATGTACCTACTAAAGTAAGCAGAATTCTATGTTCTCTTGACTAAACCGAGGAACTCTACAATGTTTTACTAAAATGAGAATTGCTTTCCATCAAAACGGATCTGCTGTGTCGGTTAGAACGGATGTCATACCTTGAATTTCACCAGTTTTTTTTTTACAGATACACAGTTAGTACTAGTAAGTACTAGCAACTCTAGCTTAATCAGAAAAATCTTCAGCAGCCATAAAAGCAAAGCTTTTCACGGCATCATCATGTCCAAATCAGAATCTCTAAAGTACATGGAGTAGCTACAAAGGCAAAAGGTTAGCACAACCGATCAAATCCACGGCGAGTGTCACACAAAACCACGCCTACTGGCAGAACAAGATTATAATTAACCTATGAAGATCAGGAGTCAGATCAATCGTCCGTCCGTCAGGTCAGTCCACCACAGCTCGCCTATAACTTATCTTTTCATCACCATAAACGCGAATCCGCGGTGGATGATAGGTCTGTGAAACCGCGGGTGACAATGCCCAAAACCCATGTTCCCACGAGACAGCCGCAATGTCACAGTCAACCCCATGAAAATTGAAACATACTAAGTACGTCTCAGATGTAGAAAGTAGTCTACCGTGGTTGGAGAGGGGTGAGCAGTTCGCGCCACCATTCCCTCTTCTTCGCCTGTCCGCGCGCGGCCGGCACATCAACCGCGGTTTCGTCCCATGGCAGGGTCGAGGCCGCTCGTGTGGCAGCGACCCCGACGGTTATATAAAGGCCCCGCCAGGGAGCTACCCAGTGCCAGACCAAGCCGAACCCCTCCTTCTCTTCTGCAGCTCTGCTTCTCCATAAGCTCCCCTGCATTCACAGCTCCCGATCGAGAGAGCCTGGAACCAACCAATGGCCGCGCAATCCTGGAGCCCATTCTCGTGCTGCGTCGGCGGCGGCGCAGTGGCGGACGACTACAACGACGAATGCCCGTCGCCGCGGCGAATCCGGCGGAGGGGGAAGCGCAGCCCGGCCGGGTCATCGTCCTCCTCGAGGATGTCGCTCAGGAGCCTCAGCTCCTCGGGGACGCTGTCCCCAGAGGACCTGTCCCTGACACTGTCCGGCTCCAACCTGCACGCCTTCACCTACGCCGAGCTCCGAGCGGCCACAGCCAACTTCTCACGCGCCAACTACCTCGGCAGCGGCGGGTTCGGCCCCGTCTACAAGGGCACCGTCGACGACAAGCTCCGCCCCGGGCTGGCTGCGCAGGCCGTCGCCGTCAAGTACCTCGACCTGGAGTGCGGCACGCAGGGACACAAGGAGTGGCTGGTGAGTGCCAAGCAGAGTGCAATGCCACCTATGATCAGTCGGCGTTCCGATTGATGAATGGCTAGCTCATATATATGGGTTCTTGTTGCAGGCTGAGGTTTTCTTTCTGGGGCAACTGAGGCATAAGAACCTGGTGAAACTCATCGGGTACTGCTACGAGAAGGAGCACAGAATGTTGGTCTACGAGTTCATGAGCGCCGGAAGCCTGGAGAAACACCTCTTCAAAAGTGAGTTCCTCTTCCTCACTGCTTCCTACTCTCAAATGATGAAGGAAAGTGTTAAAATTGGGAAATTTGGGCGAGTACGTGTGCCATCAGCGATGAGCTGCTCTTGTTCCCTCAATTTTATTTTCTCCGAGTCAAGAGGAGGATAGCTGAGCTGCTTTATGTGCCTTGCAGAGGATAACAATACTGTCTCATTTCTAAAGTAACATGACCGTACATATTGGATATTCTGGTCCAAAAAAAATTATCCTACCAACTTCTTGGTGCTTGCAAATTACAACTATGGGTCAACCGTCAACGTGGAGGAGGAAACTGACCTGAAACATCCTGTTTACTATATTAGGTAAAATTAATGGCTCCCTCCCGTGGATGACAAGGATGAAGATCGCTGTCGGTGCAGCCAAGGGCCTCGCCTTTCTCCACGACGCCGACACCCCGGTGATCTACCGTGACTTCAAGGCTTCCAACATCTTGCTCGACTCGGTAAGTCACCCGTAATTTTAGACTGTATTCTAGGAGAAAAACGGTTTTGATATGTCTCTGTCATTTGGTGAAACAATACACCACACCTCTTGTACTGGAATTATTACTACAAAAAGATCTAACGAAAAAAAAACTGATTTCGTCTCAGGTCTTACTTTCAAACCTAAAGCTTTTGACCAATTGAATCATCCAAGATACCATGTTTCTAAACAATGTTGGCCCACTGCATTATTGGCAGTTGTGAACTCACTGAAATTCTGAATGTTCTTGGATGCTTGTCAAACTTTGAAATTTTATATGCCCTAGCCTCACCTTGTGTCCCATTATATCTCACTTTGGGCTACTTCCCTTAACTAAATCTCAATATGTGATGTTTCAGGACTACAACACCAAATTGTCTGACTTCGGGCTGGCCAAGGACGGGCCTCAGGGGGACGAGACGCATGTGACAACACGTGTCATGGGAACACATGGTTATGCAGCGCCCGAGTACATCATGACGGGCCACTTGACCGCCAAGAGTGATGTATATAGCTTTGGTGTAGTGCTCCTAGAGCTCCTCTCCGGGTTGCGATCAGTGGACCGTGCGCGGCGACCGAGGGAGCAGAACCTAGTAGATTGGGCTAGGCTGTACCTCAAGCGTTCTGACAGGTTGTACAAGGTCATGGACCCAAATTTTGAGGGTCAATACTCATGCAAAGGAGCCGAGGTGGCAGCGCTGGTGGCTTACAGGTGTCTCCGCCAGAACCCAAAATCTAGGCCCACTATGACAGAGGTGTTCAAGGCCCTCGAGCCTGTGCTTTCCATGGAAGACTTCTTTCCTATAGGTCATTTTGTGTTCACGGTTATTGTGGAGGAGGACAAGGTGGTGGACATGAAGGTGAAGGTCGAGGAGAAGCAACCGCAACATCGCCAGAACCATGAAGATAGGCACCGACAAAAGTACCCTGACTCGGCGATCCATACCGGCATTGTGTTGCAGGGCCATGATGGGCTAATTACAAGGTAC
The DNA here is from genome assembly GCA_916181665.1 of Avena sativa. Classification (NCBI taxonomy): domain Eukaryota; kingdom Viridiplantae; phylum Streptophyta; class Magnoliopsida; order Poales; family Poaceae; genus Avena; species Avena sativa. The sequence goes on along the minus strand of OV702297.1, from coordinate 382,703,059 downwards.
AATGGTGCGCATCGGCGAAAACAAAGGTCTTCAAGCTGCCACCTGGAGAAGGGGGCATAATACTAGGGTAGGGAAGTGAGTAGGACAAACTCTTATGTATGTCCGAACTACAGAGATGTGGCACAATGTCACATCAGTTTGTTTCAGATTAGAGGATGTCTTCCTTTTCTTCTTGATAATGACAATTGTTGTTATAAAATATAGGGATGCAAAATATTGTGACATAAGTCCGGTATTTATTTTGGTAAGGATGTTGTTCGTAGCTGTTGTGTACAAATGAGTGATGTAGTTTAAGAAAGGATGTCCAGTGCTTATTTCTCTTTGAACAGTCATAGTGATGTAGTTTAAGTGAAGTGACAAACATAGAACTTCTAAAATATAGTTCTTTTAAAAAAAGAGGGAGAATTATACGACATGAAACTAACGCCATCACAAGTTGGTGTCGATGGTGTCCGGTAATAGGGAAAGCTGGACTGAACTAATATCAGTAAATATGAATAGCGGGGACAAAGAACAAGTCACCTGAAAAAAATAAAGGTTGACGCAAAGGATTAAAGTCAAGTCAACATCAGCTTTACAATATTAAGCTTCAAATGTGAACCTATTCCTAAACGAATGTTTGAACATCTAGTTACTAGACGGGAGATGAATGCAAATGTATCTTTGGACTGTGTAAATTAGGTCTTAACTTTCCAGCTAGTTGAGACAGAAGATAGCCCGATAGAAATGTAACAACCAGAACTGAATTGAAGGAGCAAAATCGTCTTGTTTTTAAAAGGAGAAAAACCCTGGTCTCGGTCTCTGAATCAGTAGATGCACACAACTTTTTTTTTAAGTTCAACATCTAGAATTATTACAAAATGAATACAAGGTCAATGATCATTGAGAGTTGACACAAAGATTTACCAGATAAAAATAAAGAACATGCTGCGATTAAGCATTCTATAGTCAACTATTATGTTTCTAGCTAGGCTGACTGAAGATCTAGATGGCAGCATATTAGACGACTACATGGTTCTCTTATGCTAGTTGTGCCATGTTTTAAAATTTGATTGATCATTGAGATGTAAACTTTGATTGGGTTGCTTTTAATAAAAGATTGTGTGCATCAACCGATGCAGAGACCGGGATGCTATCCCGTTTAAAAGAAGCTAGACTGACTGAAGATATCCCGAGTGGCCATCAAAAGATGGTGGGATCCGGTAACCATAGTAACCCGCTGGTCGTGAGGCTGGAGAAATGCCCATAGCTCCACCTAAGTGCCACCATATGAATAACCCACATAAATTGAAAGATCTTGTTTTATTAAATATTATATTATTCATGCATCTTCAAATAGACCAACATAAGTCCGAGACACCAATGCGAATTTCAGCCTTAGATGCTCTATCAATTCTATTTAACCAATTTCCAAACATATTTGTAACATTAGTCGGACGTAAGATTTACAATGCGCCACAAAAGATGGAGAAAATACATGATATAAACAAATGTTATTTGGTTTCCTGCGATCCAAAAAATGGCATTACATCTGACCCATTTTTTTTAACCAAATTAAATTTTGTGAGTAAAAATTTGATATTAAGGAACCACATGGAAATCTTAAGTGAAAATTTTAATTTTTAAAGATATTTCCGAAGAAAGACCACATGATGATCATTCATACGATCCTCATGCATAGACTTTGCTGAGAAGACAACCGAGGTTGTTAAGTTTCACACAAACTTATCTTGGTTCCCCAACAGTTGTACCATGATGATTCCTTGGCACAAGTGTAATCACTCAGACCACTTATTACCAATAAGTACACGCCAAAACAAATATTGAATCGTACTTTGTACAGAACATGAGCAAAAGTGACATTTTCCCATTGCCCAATTTTATATAAAGATAGGTATTGTTGTGCTAATGGTGTATCTCCCATTCAAGTATCCTCTCAAAACCTAGTGCAACAATCATATCCAATTTTGAAATGACCTCTAGCAAAGAACTCACTCTTTACACGCATAAGACCTTTCTAAAAGAAGGAATCAGTCTGTTTTCCTTGGACTTTAGATAGTGTTTTTTTGTCTTAGGTACTTGTTGTGTAACAACTCTTGCCACATCCCTTCTTTATTAATAAGTTTAAAAATCCATTTGCTTAGTAAACATTTCCTTTTAAGTTCAAGTACCTCAATACCAAGACCACCTTGATCCTTTGATCGACATATTATATTCCACTTTGTTAAGCACTATTTTCTTTATTCTCCTCACTTTGCTATAAAAAAGCGAGACATGTAGAAATCTAGTAGCTTCCTTACCCCTTTGGGTATTTCCAAAAACGACAACATGAAAATATGTAAATTTATTAAGACATAATTGATTAAACCCAAATGATCACCATAAGTTAATACATTTCCCTTCCAGCAACCCAACTTTCCTTCGAATACGGTTTCCATTGGATACCAATCTGAATTTTAAGTTTCCTGTAATGTTCTGCACTTTGCGTTTATGTTTGATTGATGTTTCATTCTATCTTTAGAAGTTGCATAACCTTCTGCTGAATTTAGAGTATGTATAGCTTATCCCTTATAATTTACAGGAGTAAACGCTTCCCTATTTTTAAATCCTAATATTTTCTCCACTAAAAAATGGTTCGATCCCCTAAACTTAACTCCCAAAAAATAGTTTTCAAAACAATTATTGCAGCTCAATACATAAATACATAATCATAAGATTCATAGTGCGTAAAACCGATGGCATAGTGCATACAAACTAATAGCTTTAGTCATACAACCCGATAGCATAACCACACAAATCATAGTGTTCTAGTTTGCACTAGAACGCATAACAAGAACATGTCACCTATTCACGAGTGATGCTACAGATCTAACTCTTCCACTTATGTTGGACTTGTTAAAGCTCTCATGGATTTGTTCCCAAAATATCACAAATGGTTGGTGAACTTCACTCTTAGAGTGCAATGCATTATCAACTAGGACTTGATGATGTCATGCGAAGTACAAATCATTATCATCATTGTCTGACCATTTAGCTTCTCTCTTTTTCTTCATCATGGAAGTATAATTTTCAAAGGAAATCAAATAAATAACACATTGGTATATGTTCCTCTACCTCATTCACAAGAAAAATAGGAAAATATCACGGCCACATGCGCACCTTGGGGATGAGAAGGGCAGGACAGGCTGCCACCGGATCTGGAGCTCCTCCATCTAAAAACTTGAGGTCGTTTGGTATCCATCATTTGGGCATGGAATTCTAGAATTCATTTTGCAATTCTATCCCTATGTTGTTTGGTTGGCACGGAATTAGACCGTCATTTCATTTGGCAAATCAATTAAAATATCCCATGTGTAAACCTGATTCCTATCTCAGACCCGTCATTTCCAAATTCCGGTGACAGCTAAACATGTGGGTGTTTTTGGAATCATAATATAAATGAAATGAATCCATATATTCATTTCATTTTTACTAAATGAAATGAATATCTAGATGCCAAACGACCTCTTATGGAATCAGATATAGATGTTCTTAAGTTTTGGAAATTATCTTTCTTATAATAGCAGTATCCCTTACTCATACTCGCACAAAATCCTTGCTTGGGAATATGACCCATACGTCAAATTCTTCAAAGCAGAGCCTTGAATAGCTCTTGACTTCTAGTTTCATTTGCCTAGTTGGTTTCCCGCTACTCTACCTTCAGATCCCGAAGCCAAACACGATAAGCGACGGCACGGTGACACAATGACTTTAGGACACACTCAGCATGCTGTCACTGTCCCAAGCACGGATAATTAAGTCGTAACCAGCAACGGCTGGGTGTAATCCAAACCCCTCAAACAGCTGAAGACAAAGGCAGTTTCGTGGTTTGTTCGGCTATTATTTTGGCCTTCATCATTTGTCCACCAGCGATCTGCGGTCTACTGGCATAATTTGTTATTCAGTATATTGTCATCATATGAGAATCAAAAAGTCGTGTTATCGATTGCATCCTTAAGGTCATTCTGGACCTATCAGTCATCATCGTGTATTTTTTTTTTTTAAATTCAGGCATGCATCAGCGTGCTTGCATTTTGAATTCTAAAGGGAGCAATGTTTGCAGATAACATTTTATAATCCACGACCTGAAAGCACAAATGCCAAAATATCTCGAGAGAAGAAGACGACGTGGGCATGGAGCGGTCCCGATCGGCATCAAGAAGGTCAGCATAAATGAACGTCGACCAGGCAGGGAAAGTTCTACTATCCACAACGCGGTCAAATAAATACTATCAAGCTGATCAATTAACAATGTTTTTCGTGGCCTAAACTACAAATTAGACAACGTACATATACACTGCATGGAGAATCAGAGACCGCGAGAATCCAAGTCAGAACTACAGGGAAGGGCGAGTGGGCGACAAGAATATACTAATTAGTATTCCTTTGTCGGCATGCATGTTAAGGAAATGGCTCAATCGCATATAGTGTAGTAGTACGAGGAGTGAACCCTCCATAAGAGAGAGAGACTGTATTTTGCCATCATATCAGCTCGTACAAGACTATAAAATATACTCACTCCGTTTAGAAATATAAGATGTTTTAGGTTTGTGAAGGAGATAAATCTTGACACTATTTATCCAAATTTTAACAAATTAAAGTCAATTAATATGGATTGGAGAGAGTATCTTAATCACGTCGGCAAGTAAGCGTGACTCTTAAGTTTCTGCCAAGTAGACTTCCATAGCATGATGCAAGGATCAGGTGTATCATTTCTCACGCGCGTTGTTGTACCTCATGTTCATTTTTCACCGTCACTACAGAAACGGGAAGCTACGCCGACGGCCAAACGTCGGGGCCGTCGGCGTAGCCATCGTCTAGGCCAGCTCCGCCAAGCAGCCGTCGGCGTAGAATTGCCCTCGGCATATCCTATGCTACGCCGACGGCTGCCCTCGGCGTAGCTATTTTTTATTTTATCTCATTAAACTTTGAAAAATCATAACTAAATCATTCTAATTCGGAAAAATACAAATAATATATCAAAATTTGCAGAAAAATAAGACCTATCTATCTACACTCAAATATTACACATTTGTAAATAAAAATTAAGTAAAACATAAAACATTATATATAGTTTAAAACGGGCATAAAAAATTCAAAAATGATCGAAACAATGCGAAACCTTCGCGTGGTGTTATATTATGTGACATAGTTAGAAGGAAAAATATAAAACTTGGTATATTGATTATGTCTCAAACAAACCTTCACAAAATGACCTCTCTCATTCGAGGTTTCTTGGCTTTCGGGTCAAATGACCAATGTTATGGCTAGAATCAAGGCATGGTTTGTGATAATGTGCCTATATTGTGCATACACATGCATCATGGGATAGCGAACAATATTGCAGGAGGAAGCTTTCCTTTTTGTCGCACCAAAAAGGCATTTTCCATTTTCCGAGCATAAAAAACGGACGGATTTGTGAAGTAACCACCAAATGGCTAATTCAAAATGGTACTGTCGAGGTTTAATCTCGTCAATGCCCATTGTTATGGACTTGGGTTTTGGAGAAGATGGGGATGCTGGAGATCGTGGCACGGTTAATAGACAAGCAACCAGGGGACACGAGATTTACCCAGGTTCAGGCCCCCGGAGGGAAAACCCTACTCCTGCTTGTCTGCTCTTGATTACGGCGAAACCAAAGATTACAGGGGTGCGCAGATTCGATCTGGCGTAGAGGCGTGTATGCGAAAGTGTGAGTCGAGAGATCTATGTCGTGCCCTCCTGCCTTTATATAGACTTAGGCAGGTCCCGGGCATAGTCCTAGTCGGTTACAGGTTCTAGGGTTTTACCCCTTTGAATTTCCTATCTCCACTAGTCTTGCTCTCCAAGGATCCGAAGGCGTCATGGGCCTTGGCCACCCGAAAATCTTCATGGGCCAGTGTATATTTACTGTGGGCCTTCCTTGGGCTGGACCAGGTATGCTAAAGTCACGTACCCGTAGGGTATAACCATGTCAGTAGCCCCCGAGTGATCAGTCGAATCGTAGATTCGGCTGAGGACTCTTCCATTCTTCGGGTGCAACTATGTTTTAATAGTATATGAGCGTAGGGATTGTTGATGCGTGTGCCTGACTCACCCGACGGATCAGGGTCAGTTAACTGTCTTAGGACGAAACGACACGATCTCTTCAGCTTCGGGTCCCTCAACCCGGATCTGGAACATATGCTGGCGTAATTCGACTCAGGCCGCGGAGGACTTACAGGAGTGGAATTCCAGTGATTTTAATTGGTGTACCCAACGCGTTCGTCGGGATATTTCATCGTACCTGCTGGTACGGCTTCATACTAGCAGAGCGCAGTCAGGTGCGTTGCCAGGCCATCAGATGATATCTGTAGGTCTTATCTTTGTGTCACAGACACAGCATCCGAATGTTTGTCACCGCGGAGGTGCTTCGGGTGGCCAAGGAGATTGTCGCTCACTTAGCGTTTTGTTGGGGCAGAGTTGCCAAAAAGTTTTTGCGTGCTGATCCGGAAGATCGCAGTCGAAGATTTCATAGGGTGCGCGACCAGCGCTCCCTATGGGAGTAGCCCCCAAGTGTCTGTTCGAGTCGTAGACTCAAACGGAGACTTTAGTTTAAGCATTGTTTCAGTTGTTAAGTCCGCAGGACTCGAAAATTTTCGGATGCTTAAATCCATTCTCCCTATGGGAGTAGTCCCCCGAGTCCGTAGTGGAGTTGTAGGCTCGACGTAGGACTCAGAGAAGTAATTTTGTCCTCATTTGTTTGTCGGGTGCGCGGCCAGCGCTCCTGATAGGAGTAGCCCCCGAGTATTTAGTCGAATCGTAGATTCGAGTGAGTATTCTTAGCTGTGAAGCCGAAGTTGGTGCTAGTATAGCTTTTGATGACGTCAGTGCTGACGATCGATGACCTCAAGCGTCTGCTACGCCAGAGATGACTTGACTGAACGAAGCGTGGGTCCCACTTCCTGACTTTGAATTGACTGGTCACGCGCGGCGTGGAGATGATTACGGCATCCCCTCGATTTCCGCGCGTAGTGGACGGCGTGGTAACGACGGTTCGTTGTGATGCTGACACGTGTACGACCAGATCTACCGTTGGCGTTAGGTCTTCTCGATGGACGGCCAGCGTGCGTCGTCTTCGCTGTTATAATCCTTGGTGAAATCGTGGTTTGTTTTTCACTACACCAGTTCATCTGTTCACTGCCTCCTTGTGCTTGAGCTATTCTTGCCGCGCGCTGAGAGTTTCCTCCATATTTCCTTCGTTCTTTCTTCGTTGGCAACGCCACCACCGCCGTAGCGCCATGGGGAAGGCGAAGAAGTCTTCATCTGCGGTTGGGACCAGCGCCGCCGGAGGCAAGAAGGGCACCACCGCTGCTCGTGTCACCGATGGTGGCTGGCGGCGATCAGAGACGCGGGAGAGCGATCTCCGCAAACTGCGTGAGCGGGGCCTGATCCCGCAAGATACGACGGCCGTGAGACTCCCCGGCAATGAGGTAATCCCCCGTCCCCCGTCTGGGTACCGGGTTATGTTTGTTGCCTTCGTGATTCGCGGGTTTTCTTTTCCGGTCCACGACTTCCTCCATGGACTGCTCTTCTTCTATGGGGTTCAACTCCATCATCTGTCTCCCAACTCTCTTCTCCATGTTGCATGTTTTATCACATTGTGCGAGTGTTGGCTTGGCATTGAGCCGCACTTTGGCCTCTTCCGGAAGCTTTATTCCGTGAAGAGGCAGTCTGGTTCGGATGGTGTATATCCCATTGGGGGTTTCATCATCTCCCTTAGTCCCAATGTGCAATTCTTTTCCTTTTCCATGTCTGAATCTGTCCAGTACTGGCGGAGGCGATGGTTTTACATCCGCGACTCCGTTTTGCCCGGGCAAGATTTTGGTCTTGTTCCCTTTGACCCCTCCCAAAAGATTGAGAAGAAAAGGTCGTGGAAAAAACAGATCTTAGATGGTGAGGTGGAGGAGATAGAGGCCCTTTACCGTCAGGTGGAGGATCTCCAACTGATTCCTGAGAAGGAGGTGAACGGCGTGGACATCATCCGGACGTTTCTTGAGCGTCGGGTGCAACCTCTCCAAGTGAGGGCGCACCCGATGTTTCTTTATTCTGGGCGCCGTGATCCGACGAGGGTTTCGAGTGAGAAAATCTCCGAGGGGAATCTTGACAAGGATCTTCGCGTGCTGCTGAAGTTCAAGGCCGGAGAAGAAATCCCGGGGAAGTCGCTGACTCCTCCCTTTTCTTCGACGTTGGTCGTGCCGAAGGTGTAGATTTGTGCACGTAGTGCTCCCTCCCCTTTTTTTGTTGAGTGTGTGTTTGCTTCCTTTGTTTGCTAACAAAGTTCCTTCTCATCTTGTAGAGCTTCAAAGTGCCGGGCATGGTACCACCATTGCCCGAAAGGTATCCGAATGCCCCGGATAATGAAGTGGTTGATTCGTGTCCGAGCTTCCTTCGGCGCGATCTCCGGCGGAGGATGCCGACGAGTCGAGTGAGGACCATACGCGCAAGCGATCACGGAGCTCGAGCGAGTCTTCGGATGCCTCAACTCCTCCGACTCCCAGAAATCCTCTGGGCCTTGAGCGTCATAGTGATGGTCATGGAGGTTCTTCCTCTCCCCTTCCTGCTATTCCTGTGCGAGCTGTTGCTCCGCACCCGCCAGCAAAGCGGAAGAAGGAAGAAAAGAAGGAGGAGAAGAAGGAAGAGAAGAAAGAGGAGAAGAGGGCCCGAAGGGCTTCTCCTATCTTCGACCTGAGCGCATTGGGCTCGTAAGTTTTCTTGTTGTACTGTTGTCCTTTTCCCTTCATGATTTTTTTGCACTTGTGCTGATTGGTTTGTATGCAGGCAATCTTCCGACGGCTCTAGTGATGGTGCGCGGGAGATGATGGGGGAGTCGAACATTGCGTCGCCTCCTCCTCAGACGGTGGAGACTTCGGGTGGTGCCGCTCCAGATCCTCCTATGCGGGAGGGGCTGGTGGTTGCGCCTCAGAATTTCGCAGGCGGGCCTTCGGGGTCGCCATCGGAGCACGTAAGTTTTTCTGCTTCATGTCACAGGGGAGCCCCCGAGTGTCTTCGTGTGCTGATGTTGTTTTTGCTTCTTTGTGTTGGGCGTAGCCTCCAAGTCCTGTTCTTACTGCTATGGCCTTTTTCTGCAGCCTTTTGTCCAAGAGGCCAAGCGGCTGGTGGAAGAACGCCTGACGCTGGAGGCGAAACTGCGGCAGCTTCAAGGTATTCGTCTGCCTTTTAGTACTTCTTTTGTTTATCCTGGTCCTGTTCTTTGACACTTGCTTGTCTTAAATGCAGAGGAGCATAACGACTCTCTCCGTGAGGTCGACGCTCTTAAAAAGAGCCTTGGCCAGTCGGAGCAGAAAGCCGAAGCCGCCGTTGGCGCAAAAGAGCGCCTTGAGCTAGAGCTGTCGAAGGCAGCCGAAATGAAGGAGCGTCTGCAGCAGGAGGCCGCAGATCGTGAGGAGCAGCTGGCCACCGTTGCGGCTGCTCGTGAAAGAGGGGTGGCGGCGAAGCTCATGACTGCTGCCAAGGCTATTTCGGGAGAGTGCTGGATTTTTGTACTTGCTTCCTTTTCTACGGGTCTTCTTCTATGCTGCCCTTCTTCATGTTTTTCTTCATTTTTGTCTCAGATGCCGCAGGCATCGAGTTCGACCGCGGTGCTCTGGAGCACGGGAGTGCTCTGGATGATGCCACTGTGGCGGTCGAAGACCGCTGCGGCACCGTGGTCAACTCCCTTGCCAAGGCGAAAGAGGTCCTTGGTCGCTTCTACCAGGAGCTCTTCCCGAAGGGCGCAGCCCTTGAAGATGTGGATGCCCTGGCAGAGGCTCTGTCAGCCGAAGCGCCTGCGACGTACAAGCGCAAAAAGAACGGCATCGGCGCGTCCGTCGGGCTGGCGATGGCCCTGGCTGCTGGGGCGGAGCTGGACTTGCCCCAGATCACCTCTCGGATACCGACGGCTGCGGATGGATCCGAGGTAGCCTTCGCTGCCTACTCCGCTCACTGCAGACGATATGGGCCCAAGCTCATTGACTTGCTGTCTGAGTACGCGCTGCGGCAGCAGGGCGAGGCCAAAGCTAGGCAGTCTGGCTCTGAGGCGACTCAGTGTCCTGCGCCTTAGGCATACTAGATGTAGGGTAGTATGCAGTTTACTTTTGTTGTAAATATCTTTTGTAGTACCATCCTTGTGCCACGCAGTGGCCTTATATATTTAATGAATTCCTCCGAGTTGTGCTCTATCCTTGGCTGAATGTCTTTTGTGCCTTCTTTTTTCTGCTGCTATAGGTTCCTTCGGGTGCTGACCCAGTTGACAGTTCATCCGCAAAGCCCTTGCGACCATTGTTGGATGATTCCTCGCAGCTCGCTTTCCTTCGAGATCGCGTGCGCAGCTTGGAGAGGGAATTGCTCGGGTTACGCGGTCGGCTGACGTTTGGAGGTCCAAAGCGAATCGTGGTGCAGCCCGAGAGGAGTACTTGATGGCGGAGCTCGGCCGGCTATCCGAGCAGCTGCAATGTAAGTTGGTCCTTGTTTTCGGGTTGTAGCTCAGTTCTTCGAGTGAGCCTGTTGGCCTTATTCTTGTTTTGTATGGTTGTCGCAGGTGCGAATCTTGCTCCGAGGGAAGAAAAAGAGCGTGTCGCTGTTCGGGTCAACTGCTTGACTCAACAGGACATGGAGGCCGGCGGCTTCTTCTGGATGGATCGCGATCGCGCCATGGCGACGCTGCAGGATCGTGTTTATCAAGTTTTGAGGGTGCTCCGCCAGGTGCAGACATCACTTTCCTCGGTGTTGCACGTCATGTTTCCTCTGGATGCCGTGCCGACGACCCTTGCAGGTCTTCTGTCGAGGTTTCGGAGTGCTAGCAATGTCAAGGAGCTGGTGCGGCAGCAGCTCGTCGCAGGAGTGAAGGCTGCCTTGTCTCTTGTGAGGGTGCACCGCCCTGACGTAGATTTGGCTGCTGTGGCAGCTGGGCCACCTCTTCGACCGGATGGTGGCGAGTGGAACATGCGTCCGCATTACGCGGCTGTAAGGCAGTATGCCGAACAGATTGTAGATTTTTTTGAGCAGCGTGCTCAGGTTATTCTTCAGAATAGGTAGGACCTGAAAATAGATAGAGAGATGTAAAATTTGTATATTTCGGCTGGGCGTTTTGTGCCCTTTGTTGTAAAGGTTTGCTTGTTTGTTAGCACGCAGTGCATTGATTGAGTACGTGTCCTTTTCGTTTGCCTGACGTGGTCAGCTACTCAGGTGTACACGTTTGGTCCTCAGTCGATGAAATCGTGAGGTGGGGGAGCCCCCGAGTGCGTTTGTAGCATGTAATAAAGTTGCAGAAAATAGTCAACCGAAGGTTGGGGGCGAGACACTTAGCTTTATTTATATCGTAATGGAGGAGGTACATGGTTCGGCTGAGTAGCCTTGGCTGTAAGCCTTATTGAAAGTAAAAAAGGGGGGTAGGTTGCTATGGGTAGAATCGTCGCAGGTGCGAGATGTTCCATGGGTTGGAGTATGCGACTCCAGACTCCACGTGCTTGAGGCGATAGGCGCCACCTGGGATGACTTCGGTGATGACATAGGGTCCTTCCCATGGTGACTCGAGTTTATTCGGTCGCTTTTGCTTGAGTCGTAAGACGAGGTCTCCTTAGACGAAGGACCTTGGGTGCAGCCGGCGGCTGTGGTAGTTGCGGAGACTTTGCTGGTACACCGCTGATCTAGCTGCTGCTATATCCCGTGCTTCGTCGAGTGTGTCGACGGCATCTTCGAGTGCAGCCGTGGATTCGGCTTCGCTGTAAGCGACGACTCGTGGATCCTGGTGGCGTACTTCGGCTGGTAGCACGGCCTCAGCTCCGTGTACCATGAAGAACGGTGTGTAGCCGGTGGAGCTGTTTGGCATAGTCCGTAAGCTCCACAGGACAGACGGTAGCTCTTTCGTCCAGTTTCCAGCTTTGTGCTCGAGTGAGCTCATGAGGCGCTTCTTGATGCCGGCGCCGATTAGACTGTTGGCCTTTTCCACTTGCCCGTTTGTTTGCGGGTGTGCCACTGAGGCATACGTGATGTTGATCCCGAGGCCTTCGCAGAAGTCCTGGAATTCTTCGGAGATGAAGTTCGATCCGTTGTCAGTGATGATGTTGTGCGGCACACCGAACCTGTAGACAATGGATTCGAAGAATTTGACGGCGGTTTTGCCCTTCTGGTTGGTGACTGGCATGGCCTCGATCCACTTGGTGAATTTATCGACTACGACCAGGAGGAAGACGTGTCCCCCTTTCGAGGACTTTGGCAGTTTGCCGATCATGTCGAGGCCCCATTGAGCAAAAGGCCAAGCTATGGATATGGGTCTAAGTTAGGACCCAGGTGCGTGCGGTTTGTCGGCGAACCGTTGGCACCCGTTGCATCTTCGGACGATGTCCTTTGCGTTGCTCATGGCCGTTGGCCAGTAGAATCCTGCTCATAGAGCTTTGGCGACAAGGGAGCGGCTGCCTGCGTGGTGGCCGCAGATGCCCTCATGGATGTCTTGGAGTATGGCCTTGCCGTCGTCGATGGTGACGCACCGTTGTAGTACACCCGTAATGCTGCGTTTATACAGTTCGCCGTTGATGATGGTGAAGGCTTTTGACCGACGAGATATGCGCCGAGCATCTGTCGGGCTGTCAGATAGTTCTCCGTTTATCAGGAACTGGAGGTATGGTCGCGTCCAAGTTTCTTCGACTGCCATGACCTACATTAGGTTGACCATGGCAATTTCGGTATCCAGCTTTTCGGGTCCTTCGTGACCTTCGGGTAGCGTAGCCCCCGAGTGTTCTGCTTCTTCGGGTGATCCCTTGGGGAATTTTCGCTTGATGGATGGCACGTAGATCTGTTCGAGGAACACACCTGGTGGCACCTTTGCGCAAGTGGAGCCGATGTTGGCGAGTCTATCGGCTTCCTCGTTGCTTTCTCTTCCAACGTGCCGAAGCTCGCAGCCGTCAAATTCTCCTTCGAGTGCGTTGTAGAGCGCGCGGTACGCGATCATGTTTTCGGCGTGTGCGTCACACTCATTCATCATCTGCTGGACGACGAGGTTGGAGTCACCGTAGATGACCAGGCGCGTTGCGCCGCATATTTTTGCCATCCTCATGCCATGGATGAGGGCTTCGTATTCGGCTTCGTTGTTGGAGGCTCTGAACTTCATCCGAAGAACGTATTTCATCTTGTCACCTTGCGGGGAGGTCAGTATGACTCCTGCCCCTACTCCGGCTTCGCGCTTGGAGCCGTCGAAATGCATTGTCCAGGACTGCAACATATCTGGGGTGTCTGGCAGCTGCAGCTCCATCCAGTGCACCAGGAAGTCCGGAAGGACTTGGGATTTGACTGCGTGTCGCTTCTCATAGACGATGTCCAAGGGTGATAGTTCGATGCCCCACAGGGCCACGCGTCATGTGGCCTCTGGGTTATTCAGGATGCTGTTCAGGGGTGCCTCGTTGACGACCATCACCTGATGTTCCTGGAAGTAGTGGCTCAGCCGTCGAGCCATCATGAACACGCCGTAGGCTAGCTTCTGGTAGTGCGGGTACCGCTGTTTTGTTGGTGTCAGTACCTCGCTGAGGTAGTAAATTGGGCGCTGGACCCCATGGGTCTTGCCTTCTTCGGGTCGTTCGACCACGAGTACGGTGCTTACCACCTGGTGTGTGGCTGCTATGTACAGCAGCAAGGGCTCGCACTCTTTTGGCGTGACCAAAACGGGCGAGGTGGAGAGGAGCCGCTTGAGGCTTTCGAATGCGTCGTTGGCTTCTGGTGTCCACTCGAACTTGTCTGCCTTACGCAGCAGCTGGTAGAATGGTAGGGCCTTCTCGCCCATACGGCTGATGAACCTGCTTAATGCCGCTACTCGCCCTGCGAGCTGCTGGACGCCCTTGAGGTTTTTCGGCTTCTCCATTGCCATGATGGCTCTGATTTTCTTTGGGTTCGCCTCAATCCCTCGTTGAGAGATGAAGTATCCGAGCAGCTGACCCGAGGGGAGGCCAAAGGCGTACTTTTCTGGATTGAGCTTGATCCTGTAGCGATCAAGGTTGTCGAACGTCTCGCGGAGATCGTCGATAAGTGTCCTTGCCTCCTTGGTTTTTATTACTATGTCGTCGACATAGACTTGGACGTTGCGACCGATCTGGTCCTTGAGGCAGGCCTGCATGCATCGCTGGTACGTGGCACCCACGTTCTTTAGCCCGAAGGGCATTGTGTTGTAGCAGTATACTCCGAACGGTGTGATGAACGCCGTTTTCTCTTGATCTTCGACCTTGAGTCGAATCTGGTTATAGCCTGAGTAGGCGTCGAGGAAGGAGAGTTTCTCACAACCTGCAGTCGAATCGATGATCTGATCGATCCGAGAAAGAGGGAAGTGGTCCTTTGGGCAATGTTTGTTTAGTGACGTGAAGTCTACGCACATCTGCAGGATGTCCGTGTCCTTCTTTGGAACCATCACCGTGTTTGCCAGCCACTCGCTTTTCTTGATTTCCCGGATGAAATCTGCTGCGAGTAATCTGTTGATTTCCTTGCCGATAGCTTCGGCTCGTGGCTCCGACAGTCTTCGGATGGACTGCTTGACTGGCTTGGTGTCTGGAAAGACATTGAGTGCGTGCTCGGCGAATTCCCTGGGAACTCCTGGCATGTCCGCAGGACACCAGGCGAAGATTTCCCAGCGCTCACGGAGGAATTCGACGAGCGCGCCTTCCTTTGCGGTGCTGAGATCATTGGCGATCAGCGCCGTCTTGGAGGCGTCCGTCGGATGGACCTGCACCTTCTTGGTGTTGACGGTGGAGTCGAAGGACATGTCAGGTGCGTTCTGCCTTGTGACTGGGGGTAGCCCATTGTCCGTCACCTCGCGGAGCCTTACAAGCTCGTCTTGCATGCCGAAAGACTGGGAGATTTTGTTGAAATCCCTGTCGCATTGGTCCGATCGGGTGAAGCTCCCGTGGACTGTGATGACGCCCCTTGGTCCTGGCATCTTGAGTAGTAGGTATGCGTAGTGTGGGACGGCCAGGAACCTTGCGAATGCTACACGCCCCAAGATGGCGTGGTATTGCGACGGCCAGTCCACCACTTCGAATTCTAGGCGCTCCTGCCGAAAGTTGTCCGGCTTCCCGAAGATGACATCGAGCCCTATTTTTCCCAGGGGGAATATGCCCTTTCCTGGGACAATGCCGTGGAACGTTGTGTCTGATTGTTCCAGGCTGCATTGCGGGATCCGCATAGCTGCTAGAGTGCTTGCGAACATTAGGTTGATGCCGCTACCCGCCATCCATGAAGACGCGACTCATCTCGAAGCCTCCGATCTGCGCCTCCAGCACCAGGGCAGCATGACCTGGGCGAGGGATCTGGCAAGGGTGATCCGCGCGAGTGAATGTGATGCAGGACTCCGATCCGCTGAGGTACTCAGGGATTGCAGGCGGTGTTGCCACGGCCAAGTTGATTTGTCGGGTGATTTTCTTCTGCACCCTGTTGGTGGGGCGTCCCTTCTGGATCATATTTAGTGCTCCCTTTGGTGGGGAGTATGGGACCCCGGCATTGTTTTGTGTTGGTGCGACTGGTTGATTTGGGCCTCCAATAGGCGGCGGTGGAGGGGCTCCGTGTGCTATTTCACCTGGCGCAGGTGTGTTTCCAAACGCAGGGATTGGGGCTTGTTGCCTCATCTGCACCATGCCTTCGCTGAGTTTCTGGAACTCGCGGCAGTCTTTGAGCATGTGGCTGGCTTTATTTTTGCCATCCTGTTTGTCGATGTAGAAGTGGATGGTGCATGGACCCGAAAGTTTGTCGAATGCTGAGGGTCCGTTGTCGCGGTCGCGGCGTTGCCACGACTGCGTTGGTCGTCCGCTGTCGCGGAAGTTTCTGCTGCGGTACCCTCCGCTGTTGCGGCTGTTGTCGTTACGGCGGTCGGCGTAGCCGGCCGCGACCATGTCGGGTCCGTCACGGTCCTCGTAGACGCGCGATCTCCTCTTGCTGCGGCGTTCACGTCTTCGGCCGTAGTCGTCCTCTTCATCTGATTGCGCTTGCTGGATGCAATCTTCGCCGTCTGCCCAACTGTTGGCGATTTCCATGAGGTGGTCGAGTGTCTTGGGCTTTACACGCCCAAGTTCCTCCTTGAAGTCTGGGCGCTTGACGCCGTCCCTGAAGGCGTCGATGGCCCGCTCTTCGGAGATGTGTGCTGCGGAGTTCTTGGTTGTAGACCAGCGTAGTATGTACGAGCGAATAGATTCACCCGTTCTCTGAGTGCAGGCTCGCAATTCTTCGATTGAGGCGGGCCTCTTGCTGGTGCCTTTGAAATTTCGGATGAAGCTGTAAGCGAGCTCCTCCCAGCTTCGGATGGATCCTGATGATAGGCTGCTAAGCCAGACCCGCGTCGCGCCCGTCAGCTGCAACTGAAGGCATTGCATGGCGGTTTCTTTGTTGCCTCCGTGAAGCTTGACGGATGACAGATGGTCGCTGAGCCAGGACTTTGGATCTTGCGTGCCGTTGAACTTCGGAGTATCCGAAGGAAGCTTGAAGTTGCGTGGAATCTGTGTTCGCCGAACGGATCTGCTGAAGCATCGAGCTCCGCAGAGTTCTCCTTCGTCTTCATCCATCTCAGATTCGGCTGAGCATGCGCGTTTAGCGCGTGCTTTGTCGATCTTGCGCTGTGTAAGCTTGTCTCTGGCATCGTAGTCGCGTTTATGGCGGTACGAGCTCTTCTTCCTTCGAGGAAGATCGTGCTCCTCTTCCTCTTCAGATGAGGGGGTGGGGCTCCGGTCGCGCCTGGCCGGAGCTTTCTTCTTCGGCTCCGCAGGAGCGTCTTCGTGGAGCGCAGCTCCGATTAGTCCTAGTCCGGTAAGTGCGGACCTATGCATGGCCCTTTTCGGGTCCCCCTCTGGAGGTGGGTGAGCCGCGAGATATGTAGTGGCTGCCCATGATCGCAGCTTGTGGCGTCTTCGGGATGATGTTGCCGTCGGCATCCATATCCATGAACGATGTGTGGAGAGTTCGGGTCAAGTCACGGCGTTCCTTAGGATCCATGTTCTCCACCCGAGAGCGGTGCTTGTTTCCCTGGTTTCCGTTTGTGCTAGAGCCGGGTGCCATGGCGGAGAGCGCAGCTCGTCGCGCGCTGGACTCGGAGGCTGCTTGCTTGCGTTTGTCGAGCGTCTCCTGCATCTTGACTTGTTTCTTGTGTTCCTCGATGAGGAGGTAGTGGTATGCCATCAGTAGGTCACGTGAGGCGTCTGCAGGTAAGACGGCGTCGCTTGCGATAGCACGGCGCGCCTGCACCCATCCTTCTTTGCTAAGTTGGATGACGTGGCCGTTGTTTTCCCTGTTGGGTGGGTGGGACTGGCTTCTTCTGTTTTCGCCGTTTTCGCCATTTCGGTTGGGCGGCGGGTTAGGCGTTTCCTCGTCGGTTTGGATGACTGCGGCGCATATATAGTGCTTGCAGATTGGTTGGCTGCTGCCGCAGCTTTCGGATCCAGAACCGTAGGTCCCTTCATCCGAAGGTGGATCGCACAGATCGGAGTTGCAGCTGCTGCTGCTGTAGAACTCATCTGTCGATGGTGACGTGCGTAGCACGGGGTGTGGAGCCCACGAGGCAGGCCTGATTGACGGCACGGGCACCCGCTCAGGGAGGCGGAGTGTGCCAGTTCGTCCCACCTGGAAGCAGAAGCTCCCGAACAAAATTTCGAGTCCGTCGCCTACGAGCTCGAAATCCTTCATGGTGGCCGGCGAGTGGGCGGTGAAGTCGAAAGCGCCAAAGAGGAGGTGATTCTCCGTCGCCGCGGAGTTGTAGATCGATCGGGTCGGAACCGTCATGACCGCACAATCAGCAGCCCCAATTCCCACAGACGGCACCAATTGTCGAGGTTTAATCTCGTCAATGCCCATTGTTATGGACTTGGGTTTTGGAGAAGATGGGGATGCTGGAGATCGTGGCACGGTTAACAGACAAGCAACCAGGGGATACAAGATTTACCCAGGTTCAGGCCCCCGTAGGGAAAACCCTACTCCTGCTTGTCTGCTCTTGATTACGGCGGAACCAAAGATTACAGGCGTGCGCAGATTCGATCTGGCGTGGAGGCGTGTATGCGAAAGTGTGAGTCGAGAGATCTAGGTCGTGCCCTCCTGGCCTTTATATAGACTTAGGCAGGTCCCGGGCATAGTCCTAGTCGGTTACAGGTTCTAGGGTCTTACCCCTTTGAATTTCCTATCTCCGCTAGTCTTGCTCTCCAAGGATCCGAAGGCGTCATGGGCCTTGGCCACCCGAAAATCTTCATGGGCCAGTGTATATTTACTGTGGGCCTTCCTTGGGCTGGACCAGGTATGCTAAAGTCACGTACCCGTAGGGTATAACCATGTCAGGTACCACCACATTTTACAAAAATACTATACCACCTTATATGGACAATGTCCTAATAAGGGGATCCGAAACCTTTCCATCCACCTCTGGTGAAAAAGACAAATTCCTGCCGAATCGGTAGGAAGTGGGTCAGATATGAACTACAGGTACATGATCCGATGCTCATGTTTTTTTACAATAATCATTTTTAGGTTCACAATATGCTATTTTATCAAAAATCCAATGCAAGTTTAGCGAGGCTCGGCCCCGAGCTAAGAATCTTCATGCCCGGCGTTCGACAAAGTTTGACGATAGTTTAAAACGGGCATAAAAAATTCAAAAACGATCGAAACAATGCGAAACCTTCGCGTGGTGTCATATTATGTGACATAGTTATAAGTAAAAATATTAAACTTGATATATTGATTATGTCTCAAAAAAACCTTCACAAAATGACCCATCTCATTCGAGGTTTCTTGTCTTTCGGGTCAAATGACCAATGTTATGGCTAGAATCAAGGCATAGTTTGTGATAATGTGCCTATATTGTGCATACACATGCATCATGGGATAGCGAACAATGTTGCAGGAGGAAGCTTTCCTTTTTGTCGCACCAAAAAGGCATTTTCCATTTTCCGAGCATAAAAAATGGACGGTTTTGTGAAGCAACCACCAAATGGCTAATTCAAAATGCTACCACCACATTTTACAAAAATACTATACCACCTTATATGCACAATGTCCCAACAGGGGAATCCGAAACCTTTCCATCCACCTCTGGTGAAAAAGACAAATTCCTGCCGAATCGGCAGGAAGTGGGTCAGATATGAACTACAGGTACAAGATCCGATGCTCATGTTTTTTTACAAAAATCATTTTAGGTTCACAATATGCTATTTTATCAAAGATCCAATGCAAGTTTAGCAAGGCTCGGCCCCGAGCTAAGAATCTTCATGCCCGCCGTTTGACAAAGTTTGATGATAGTTTAAAATGGGCATAAAAAATTCAAAAACGATCGAAACAATGCGAAACCTTCGCGTGGTGTCATATTATGTGACGTAGTTATAAGTAAAAATATCAAACTTGATATATTGATTATGTCTCAAAAAAACCTTCACAAAATGACCTATCTCATTCGAGGTTTCTTGTCTTTCGGGTCAAATGACCAATGTTATGGCTAGAATCAAGGCATAGTTTGTGATAATGTGCCCATATTATGCATACACATGCATCATGGGATGGCGAACGATATTGCAGGAGGAAGTTTTCCTTTTCGTCGCACCAAAAGGCCATTTCCCATTTTCTGAGCACAAAAAATGGACGGTTTTGTGAAGCAACCACCAAATGGCTAATTCAAAATGGTACCAACACATTTTACAAAAATATTATACCACCTTATATAGACAATGTCTCAATAAGGGGATCCGAAACCTTTCCGTCCACCTCTGGTGAAAAAGACAAATTCCTGCCGAATCGGTAGGAAGTGGGTCAGATATGAACTACAGGTACATGATCCGATGCTCATGTTTTTTTACAAAAGTCATTTTAGGTTCACAATATGCTATTTTATCAAAAATCCAATGCAAGTTTAGCGAGGCTCGGTCCCGAGCTAAGAATCTTCATGCCCAACGTTCGACAAAGTTTGACGATAGTTTAAAACTGGCATAAAAAATTCAAAACCGATCAAAACAATACGAAACCTTCGCGTGGTGTCATATTATGTGACATAGTTATAATTAAAAATATTAAACTTGATATATTGATTATGTCTCAAAAAAACCTTCACAAAATGACCTATCTCATTCGAGGTTTCTTGGCTTTCGGGTCAAATGACCAATGTTATGGCTAGAATCAAGGCATAGTTTGTGATAATATGCCTATATTGTATATACACATGCATCATGGGATGGCGAACAATGTTGCAGGAGGAAGTTTTCCTTTTCGTCGCACCAAAAAGCCATTTTCCATTTTCCAAGCACAAAAAACGGACGATTTTGTGAAGCAACCACCAAATGGCTAATTCAAAATGCTACCACCACATTTTACAAAAAATACTATACCACCTTATATGGACAATATCCCAACAGGGGTATCCGAAACCTTTCCGTCCACCTCTGGTGAAAAAGACAAATTCCTGCCGAATCGGTAGGAAGTGGGTCAGATATGAACTACATGTACATGATCCGATGCTCATGTTTTTTTACAAAAAATCATTTTTAGATTCACAATATTCTATTTTATTAAAGATTCAATGCAAGTTTTCCTTTTCATCGCACCAAAAAGCCATTTTTCATTATCCGAGCGCAAAACGAGAATTTTCTAAAGCAACCACCAAATAGATAATTCAAAAAACGGAAGGTTTGTGATTAGTTGATATGGATATCATATTTGGATTCCTCTCATTTTTCTGATCAATTTAGACATATTATTTGTTAAATTCCGATTTACAGATTTAAAGATATTAATTATTCCATATTAAATAGAAAAATAGAAAAAAGTAAAATTATTATATTTTTATTTGAATTCAATAATATTTTTACTTATTTATTAATGTTTACTTAGATAATTGTTTGTAATTTCAAAAAATACAAACATGTGACATGTTGATATAAGGGTTAATAGGATTGATATCATAGTATTGACAATAATGTATGAATTATTTTGCGGAAACAGATTCTGAAGGAACGAGGAAGTTAAGCGTGCTGAAGCTGGAGTAGTATTAGGATGGGTGACCGGCTGGGAAGTTTGACCAAGACTGCAATTTAACTAAATATTAAGTGTAATTAGTGTTAAAAATGTTCAAAGTAAGAGATTAACGAGTTAAACAATTCAAAGATTTAAAAATTGAGAAAATAAAATAAAATAAAATAATTATTTTAAAAAAAAATATTTTGCAACCTGTCGACAAGCTATGCCGACGGCCGCTACGCCGACGGCATTGCCCTCGACGTAGCATACGCCGACGGCATTTTGATACGCCGACGGCCTCTACGTGCTCCGCCGAGGGAGACCTTTGCCGAGGATGGGTGACCGGCTGGGAAGTTTGACCAAGACTGCAATTTAACTAAATATTAAGTGTAATTAGTGTTAAAAATGTTCAAAGTAAGAGATTAACGAGTCAAACAATTCAAATATTTAAAAATTGAGAAAATAAAATAAAATAAAATAATTATTTAAAAAAAAAAATATTTTGCAACCTGTCGACAAGCTATGCCGACGGCCGCTACGCCGACGGCATTGCCCTCGGCGTAGCATACGCCGACGGCATTTTAATACGCCGACGGCCTCTACGTGCTCCGCCGAGGGAGACCTTTGCCGAGGAGGCTACGCCGAAGACAGCCGTCGGCGTACCATACGCCGAGGGCATTTTAGCCTACGCCGACGGCTTTTTGCCCTCGGCGTAGCGCGCGCGTCCTGTAGTGCGTGATGAACGGACGATGCTATCACCTTCGTGATGAACGGAAACGCGGACCTCTTTCATTAAAGTTTCCCGCCAGGAATGAAGGGCTTGCATTTAGGAAATGATGAAAGATATTTTGGTGTCGTTCTCAAGGAAAAGGAAGATATTTTTCCGATGTCCTTTTTATTAGATATAGTATCTCAATTAACAATGTTTTTCGCGGCCTAAACTACAAATTGGGCAACGTACATATACACTGCATGGATAATCAGAGACCGCACGAATCCAAGTCAGAACTACAGGGGAGGGCGAGTGGGCGACAAGAATATACTAATTGGTATCCCTTTGTCGGCATGCATGTTAAGGAACGGATATCTCATATATATATATAGAGAGGTCATTATTTGAGGTTCAAATTGGTCTTTAACACCGTTTCTCCTACGAACCGGTGTTAAAGGGGGTGCCCGTACACAGGTTCGTGGCTTAAACCGGTGTTAAAGGCCCTGCTCCACCGCGCCGCGCAGCACCCCTCCTCCCCTTTAACACCAGTTCATGGCTTGAACCGATGTTAAAGGGTGTGCATCTATATATAATAAACCGTAGCCCACCCCTCTCTCATTGTTTCACTCTCTCATTTTGGAGCTTAGCAAAGAGGGTAAGAGGGTGTGCTAGTTTGTGTTTTTTTCCTATGCACAAGAGGTGTTCGGTGAAATGCCAGAGAGCTCGAATTAAGTTTTCTCGTTGCTCTTTCCTCCTCGGTTGAGATCGGCAACTTTATCATTTCATGTGTCATTGATGTACTGTAAAAGTGGTCATCCCTATTAATTCATGATGTACTGTAATGATTTTTGATATACGTAATTAATGATATAATACAGATGAACCGCCAATGGATGTACGGTGACCGACGCACTTTCGAATCATTACGGGCCTCCAAAATTTCATC
Source organism: Avena sativa (assembly GCA_916181665.1). Classification (NCBI taxonomy): domain Eukaryota; kingdom Viridiplantae; phylum Streptophyta; class Magnoliopsida; order Poales; family Poaceae; genus Avena; species Avena sativa. The sequence continues at coordinate 382,680,392 of OV702297.1, read as the reverse complement.
GTTGTGGCTAAGGCAAACCGTGGTCACAATAGTTTTATGTGTTGTCCATGTGTTTACTGTCAGAACAAGAAAGACTACTCAAATACCAAAACTATTCACGCCCACCTGCTTCGGTCCGGTTTCATGCCCAGCTATAATTGTTGGACCAAGCACGGAGAAAGAGGGGTTATGATGGAAGACAACGAAGAAGAAGAGGATGATGACAACTATCATAACAAGATCAAGAGGCAGCAGATGGGCTCGCTGATGACGATCTTGGTCAGGCCATTACTGATGCAAAGGAAGAATGTGAAACTAAAAAGGAGAAGGAGAAGCTGGAGCAGATGTTAAAGGATCACAAAACATTGTTGTACCCAACTTGCGAAGATGGCCACAAAAAGCTAGGTACCACACTGGATTTGCTGCAATGGAAGGCAAAGAACGGTGTGACTGACAGCGCATTTTTAAAGTTGTTGGTAAAAATGAAGAATTTGTTTCCAAGAAATAATAAATTACCCGACAGTACATACCAAGCAAAAAAGGTTGTCTGCCCTCTAGGATTAGACGTGCAGAAGATACATGACTGCATCCTCTATCGCGGTGAGAAGTATGAGAATTTGGATGCATGCCCGTTATGCACTGCACTGCGGTATAAGATTAGACGAGACGACCCTGGCGATGTTGAGGGCGAGGCCCCTAGGAAGAAGGTTTCTGCCAAGGTTATGTGGTATGCTCCTATAATACCATGGTTAAAACGTCTCTTCAGAAACAAAGAGCATGCCAAGTTGTTGCGATGGCACATAGAAGACCGTAAGAAAGACGCGATGTTGAAACACCCCCCTGATGGGTCACAGTGAAGAAAAGTCGAGCGAGAGTATCCGGACTTCGCACGTGATGCAAGGAACTTAAGGTTTGGTCTAAGTACAAATGAAATGAACCCTTTTGGGGAGCAGAGCTGCAGTCACAGCACCTGGCCTGTGACTCTATGTATCTATAACCTTCCTCTTTGATTGTGCATGAAGCGGAAGTTCATTATGATGCCAGTGCTCATCCAAGACCCGAGGCAACCCGACAACAACATTGATGTGTACCTAAGGCCATTAGTTAAAGAACTTTTACAGCTGTGAACCAAACCAGGTGTACGTATGTGGGATGAGCACAAAGGGGAGCCATTTGACCTACGAGTGTTGCTTTTCATAACCATCGATGATTGGTCCGCTCTTAGCAACATTTCAGGACAGACAAACAAGAGATTCAAAGCATGCACGTACTGTTTAGATGAGACTGAAAGTGTATATTTGGATAAATGTAAGAAGGTTGTGTACCTAGGGCATCGTCGATTTCTTTCAAACATGCATCCCGTAAGAAAAAAAGGCAAGCATTTCAAACGTCTGGCAGAACCCCGGAGAAAACCTGTCCTCCGTACCCAAGAGAGAGAGAGAGAGAGAGAGAGAGAGAGAGAGAGAGAGAGAGAGAGAGAGAGAGATTGTATTTGGCCATCATATCAGCTCGTACAAGACTACAAAATGTATAGATGAACACATTCGGTTGTAGATTTTGCTGTTCGAATCAACTCTTGTACTGTATACTAGTGCTTGATCAAATGGTCGCAGTTAGGTTCAAAAACGTTGTCCTCCTAGTTGTTTCTACTCCCTCCGATCCATATTAATTAACCCACATTTATCTACTTTGAATGAATCTAGACACTATTTAATATATAGGTTCATTTAAATTTTGAAAAATCCAAGTCAACTAATACGGATCGAAGGAAGTATCTTAATCACGTCGGCAAGTAAGCGTGACTCTTATTTGTATTTTTTTCTGTTGCTGGACTTTTCTGTAAGATCGAGGCTGTAATATCGCCTTCCTTTTCCTGCAAAAAAAAAGTTTCTTCCAAGTAGACTTCCAGTGCATGATGCAAGGATCAGGTGTGTCATTTCTCACGCGCGTTGTTCTACCTCATGTTTATTTTTCACCGTGATGAACGGACGATGCTATCACCTTCGAACGGAAATGCGGACCTCTTTCGTTAAAGTTTCCCGTCAGGAATGAAGGGCTTGCATTTAGGAAATGATGAAAGATATTTTGGTGTCGTTCTCAAGGTAAAGGAAGATATTTCTCCGGTGTCCTTTTTATTAGATATAGTAGCCCAGTAGATATTTCTTGCATGCAACTCTGATCGTAACAGCTACTGTACCTCTAACACGTACTCTAGGTAACGTATAGATTAAACTTGAAAACTTCCAGACGAGGCACTTTGCTGAGGAAGCGAAGATGGTAACTGCAAACAAGCGAAAAACTTGTCATGAATCGCAAGGTGATGCAGAAGGTACGGAGTGAGATAATAAAGTCCTCCTGCATCGTGATCGTGGGAATGAAGGACTAGATCCTAGCTGAGGTGCACAACCGTGCTGCCACCTCGCAACCACCGTTCTATCTATTTGGACTCGAAAAAAAGATAGAACCCCTCCCACGCCGCCAACGAAAATCTCCGGCGAGGTCTTCGACGAAAATCTCCAGCGAGTCTTCGATGAGGTTGGTATTAGAGTATATGTCGGTTAGACATATTAGGTAGTCTCATATTGTAATCCAATTCTATCTCTAATAGTCTTCTTGCCCCAACTCTTCTAGTACTATATAAACAGCCCAAGGACTCACCTTGTAATCACCTTTTGCAATCAATACAATCTATACTTCCGTAATCTATCATGGTATCAGAGCGGTTCGCTCCGCCTAGGGTTTAGCCACTGCTTCCGCCGCGCCGTCCCCGGCGAGATCAAGCCCCATGATCTCCGCCGGGGGCACCAAATCTCGTAGCTCGTTTTTCTTCCAACTCCAACATATCAGTTCCTAGTTTTAGCTTCCGTTTTTTCAATTAGATCTCTTTTCTTTATCCACCAATTATTTTTTCTAGCCAGTGCAACAATCTATCATCTCATAGATCCGATCGACTCCAAATACGTCAAGGACTGATCAAGCTACTCTGCCCGGCCGCACGCGCGGGCGCATCGCCGGTTGCAGGTACCAAGCTGCATGCAAGAATTCAAGAGTCGAGTCCTTGGCAGTGCATGTTCACATTGGACAAGAAACCATCAACTCTGCTCCAAGCCTAGCTGCATCTACATGTCTACACCACGTCATCGCCAAGTCGTCGGCCTCTACACCAGCCTTGGCTCGACGCATTCTTTGGCTACTCCTCGTCATCAACTGCGCCGGATCGTCTTCGCCAACATCAATCGGGATGCACGTCCCGAGTACGCGCCTTGCCGTCAAATACAAGGCTGCACCTTCATCACTCGTGGTCATCATCGCCGACAACCATCTACACCAACAACATCGCTCCGCTCGTCGCCGCCACCATTAATCGTGGTCATCGTCAACGCCAACAAGTTCTTCTCCACAAACGACGCCGCGCTTATACAAGCGGAAAATACGGGTCTAATTCCCGAAATCGTCTACCGCAACAACTCAATCGCCATCGACAACTACCTTCATCGTCTTCGTCCACCACGACCTTGCCGCCAGAGTCGCAGTCTAATTTTATTTGCACAAGTTTGTGCTCAATTTTCTTCTTGCAGCCACTTCGTCTACTCCGATACGGCAGACAACTTCTACACCGACCGTTTACGAAAACTCTGGCACGCATGGCTTAAGATGGTCCCTTTCTTCGCACGTCCGGTTTTGGCAACACCGACGCGTGCCTTCGTCCCCGACACGCTCCCGAGTCTGGCAAGCTCGGCATTGCGGGTCGAGCTACTTCTCAAACTACGTCTACCTCAACCACTACGGCTTCTCCAGGCTCAACGACAACATCGACCACAACACAACATCATCAACTGCATCGACTTCATCAATGGCGACAACTTCACCAACGGCACCATCGACCACGACTACAACGCCTCACTCACGGCTACATCGACATCGGCAACAAGGGCTACCACCTCACCTTCGGCATATGCTCCAGTCAGACCGTCCGTGTCACTACCTATCCGACTGCGGAGGGGGGGGGGGTATTAGAGTTTTTTTTTTCGAAATGGGGAGCGAAGCCCCGGCCTCTGCATCAATTGATGCACACAGCCTCATTTATTGCAACGTTTTAAATAAGATTCAAAGTATTACATTTACGGATCAGAGAGGGTTGAGACATGTATCAACCATCTAAAAAAGAATAGCAAAATAAAGCTATCCATTACGTAGTCTACTAGTGTGACGCCACCCAGTAGCCTGGAAATAGAAGTCCTGTGCAACCATTAACAACCGGTTGCATCCAGTATCCATAGGCTCCCGCTGATCCACCGGGAGAAGGTAGGACCATAGTTGTATCCAATGCGCCGCCAATCGAATAACCTGCAAAAAAGTGGTACCCGTTTGTTTATTGAAAACAATGTTATTTCTGGACGTCCATATGGACCAACATAAAGCAGATACCCCAATACGTATTCTCGCTTTATTCTTTTTATCAACTCCATTTAGCCAATTTCCAAACATATTTGTAATATTGGATGGTGGAGGTATATTATAAGTGAAGAAAATAATTCGCCAAATAATAGAAGCAAATGGGCATGAAAGAAACAAATGCTCTATAGACTCCACTGAATCACAAAAGCAACACTTCTGACAGCCATTCCACTTGCGCTTAGCCAAGTTATCTTTAGTTAATAGCACTTTGTTCTGCAGAAACCACATGAAAATTTTGATTTTAAGGGGGATTTTTAATTTCCAAAGATACTTATGTAAGAATCTTGTATGACCATTCATTTGATCTAAATACATAGATTTTACAGTGAAGGTACCCGTTGTGGTTAATTTCCAAACAAATTGATCAGGGTGATCTGTAAGATGAACTGTCATTAGACGTTGGCATAAGTGCAACCACCGTGTCCACCTATTGCCAGTCAAACCTCTCCTAAAAACAATATTAAGAGGTGTTTGTTCAAAAACATTTGCCACCAGGACATTTTTCCTTTGAACAATATTGTATAAGGACGGATATTGTTGTGCTAGTGATGTATCCCCTAGCCAAACATCTTCCCAAAAAAGGACCGTTTCACCATTTCCAATTCTAAAAAGGCCATTAGCAAAGAACATTTTCTTCACCCGCATGAGACCTTTCCAAAAGGGAGAATCTGTAGGTTTTCCTTCTACCTGAGACAAAGTGTTATTCTGAAGGTACTTGTTATGTAATAATTGTTGCCACATTCCCTCCTCAGTTAGTAATTTAAATAGCCATTTGCTAAGTAAACACTTATTCTTTATCTCAAGAACCTCTATACCTAACCCCCCCTGATCTTTAGGGCGACAAATAATATTCCACTTTGATAACCTATATTTCTTCTTAGTATCCGTACTTTGCCAAAAAAATCTAGACCGGAAGAAATCCAGGCGTTTTCTTACACCCTTAGGTATCTCTAAGAAAGAAAGCAGGAACATCGGTAAACTAGTCAAAACCGAGTTAATCAAAACCAGACGATCCCCATAGGATAGCAATTTTCCTTGCCAGCAACTTAGCTTTGAGAGAAAACGACTCTCCACAGGATTCCATTCTGAATTTCTTAGTTTTCTGTAATGGATAGGTACTCCAAGATACCGAAATGGAAGTGAACCAGTTTCGCAGCCAAAAATCTGCCTATATTCAAGTTCCAACTCTTTCGCTTTACCAAAACAAAAAATTTCACTCTTATGGAAATTAATTTTTAACCCAGACAATTGTTCAAAAGTAGAGAGTATTAGCTTCATATTAACAGCCTTTTCTAGATCATGCTCCATAAAAAGTATGGTATCATCTGCATACTGAAGAATAGAAACCCCACCATCCACCAAATGTGGAATAAGGCTTCCAACTTGACCATCTTCTTTTGCACGAGCAATGAGGATAGCGAGCATATCAGCAACAATGTTGAAAAGAATTGGGGATAGAGGATCCCCCTGCCTCAACCCTTTTCTAGTTTGGAAATAATGGCCAATGTCATCATTTACCCTTATTCCCACACTACCTCCTTGCACAAATTGTTTGATCCATTCGCACCATTGAGGATCAAAACCCTTCATGCGTAACACTTGTTGCAAAAAAGGCCACTTCACCTTATCATATGCCTTTTCAAAATCAATTTTAAAAAGCACACCATCCAACTTCTTTCGATGAAGCTCATGGATAGTTTCGTGCAAAACAACAACTCCTTCAAGGATATGTCGTCCTGGCATAAAAGCAGTTTGGGTAGGTCTAATCACCTTATGAGCCAACTCAGTAATGCGATTAGTCGCTACCTTTGTGAAGATCTTGAAACTAACATTAAGTAGACATATAGGTCTATATTGTTGTATTTGGACTGCATTTTCTTTTTTTGGAAGTAACGTAATCACCCCAAAGTTCAATTTAAAAAGAGGCAAGTCTCCTTTTTTCAATTGATCAAAAAGGGCCATGATATCATTTTTTATAACACCCCAAAAGGTTTGATAAAACTCAGCAGGTAACCCATCTGGTCCTGGAGCTTTATTATGTTCCATCTGAGAGATAGCCTCCAAGACTTCTTTCTCGGTAAAATCAGCAGTAAGAATATCATTTTCTTCAGCTGAAAGTTGGGGGATGTCCTCTACCCGTTCTTCCATGAGAGAGAAATTATTATAATCAGGCTCACCAAAAAGCTTTTTATAATATTCAGTAATATAGACCTTCAAATTATCTTCTCCTACAAGTCTTAGAGTATATGTCGGTTAGACATATTAGATAGTTTCATATTGTAATCTAATTCTATCTCTAGTAGTCTTCTTGCCCCCCAAGTCTTCTAGTACTATATAAACAGCCCAAGGGCTCACGTTGTAATCACCTCTTGCAATATCAATACAATCTATACTTTCGCAATCTATCAATCGGGTTTGCTACATTAGCACAATATTTTTGCTACACGGTTGCCGACGAGGTCTCCGGTAAAATATCCGGCGAGGTCCAATCTGTTTTTCTATGTTTGGACCGAACCGTTTTCTGCTACATGTAGCAAAAGTGAGACTATTTGTAGCAAAAGCGGGTATGTTTGTAGCAAAGCGGGATTTTATGAATTTTTAGGAAACACGTGTCAGCAGGAGGAGCCGAGGGATTTTGGGGAAATATCCTCCGGGGACGCGTAGTATGGCCCATATGGAAATCATGATATATGCATGTACTCTCACGCGCGCAGTTCCTCCTGATCACCACACGTCTATCGCGTGCTCGCAGCCGCGCAGCGCTATGTTTGAATTCTCAAGAGACCGGCGACCTGAAAGCACCAAGGCTAAAATATCTCAAGAGAAGAAGAAGGCGACGTCGGCATGAAGCGGTCTCGATCGGCATCAAGGTCAGCATAAATGAGCTGACACGGAACTTCTATCCACAATATATACGGTCAAATATATACTCCTATCAAGCTGGTCTGCAGACAGCAGACACATAGACGGCGTTAACGGCCTAAACTGCCAATTTGGACAATGTACATATACACTGCATGGAGAAGCAAAGAGACCGGACGAATCCAAGTCAGAGCTACAGGGGGGCCTCAAGTGGGCGACAAGAATATTAGTATCCCTTTGCCCGCCATGCATGTTAATTAAGAAACTGGCAAATCGGATACTATCATGTAGTACGAGGAGTGATGTATGATTGTGAATATGTCGTAGTCAACCCTCTACAAGAAAGAGAGAGAATTTATTTGGCCATGATATCAGCGTACAAGACTACGAATGTATACATGAATAGAATACATTCGGTTGTTAATGAAACTAGGATGTTGGCCCTCGCAAATGCGAGGGCATCAACTTTAGTTTGTTGAAATAGACTCTGAGCTCAATTTATAGTTCCTTTGATATTCTCATTATACTATAGAAGATAATACAATTACATAGTCCACCTAAATAGATATATAGATATATGTGAGACATTCTTGATTTTCATAGTTTGTGTTGTAATCTATTGATATTTTCTCTACCGATCTTGCAAATGTGTTGAGCATGCGTCGATTTGGACTAGACTTTTAATATAAGATATATAGGCAATACGATAATTATCGCTTTTGTTAGGATTGAAACTTGAAAAGTTTTAACTTGCTGACAACACTTTGGAACATTCAAACACTGTAGCTCAAGTAAGATGGACACCAGGTTAATAGTCCTCAATTTCAAACTCCACTGATTCCTCTCAACTTGATCACCCCCTAAGGGGTCAAGATGTAGGCTAACCATTGTTCGGACTCTAGAGTGTAGTTTTGGTTCTATTGCATGGTGTGATGAAGGAAGTTTCTCCATGTAACCAATTAATATCTCTCTTTGTGGTTTTTTTCGCTCTTGGTAGGTTAGGGATGGTGCAACAATTTGGAAGGCTGTATTTCGAGGAATGTATCCCTAGAAAATCTATGATCAACAATATTAGTTAGGATCCCACTCTTTTACGTGGATTTATTCCCCGGTTTTAAACCATGTGATCCTAGTCTGGTTTTTATGGGCTATTTTTTGCAATTTCATCATTGGAGACAAAGAATAATATTTATGTTTTTCTATCGAAAGGTGTTGGGATGTAGAGTAATGATTGTTTAGCTTGTGAATGTAGTTCAGATTCTATTGCATGGTGTGACCTAAGCAATTTAGTCCATGGAACCAATTAATATCTCACTTTGTGATTTTGTTTTCCTCCTCGGTAGTTCAGGGATGGAGCACCAATTTGGAAGGCTGCCTTTTGAGGACTGTCTCCTTAGGAAATATGTGATCAACGATCTTAGTTAGGATCTCACTCTTTGATGTGTGGGTGTCTCTATGGATTTTAAACCATGTAAGGCTAGTCTGCTTTTATGGGGTTTTTATGCGGTTTCGTCACCAGAGATAGAATAATGTCTGCATTTTCTACCGAAAAGATTTTCAAGATGAAAAAGATGAATCTAGAGACTTTAACTTCGAGGCAACCTAATATGACTTTTGCATTTATGAGCATCTCCATGGAACTAATTAATAGCTCTCTTTGTGATTTCGTTTTCCTTCTCGGTAGTTCAGGGATGGAGTAGCATTTTAGCAGGCTTCCTTTTTAATAGTGTATTCCTAGGAAATATGTGCTCAACAATCATAGTTAGGGTCCCATTCTTTGATGTCGGTGCCTCTATCGCTTTTAAACCGTGTGAGGCTAGTCATGTTTTATGTGTTGTTTTATGCAGTTTCGTCACCAGGGACATAGAATAATGTCTACATTTTCTACCAAGAAGATTTTCAAGATGATATAAGAACCTAGAAACTAACTTCGAGGCAACCTAACGTGACTTTTGATTTTATGAGCATCTTTATTTTTGGCATTTGTTTTAATTGTTTTGATCTCTTAGGAACAAACTAATATGACATGGTCGTTCTTTAGAGATAAGAATAAGAGGCATACATACCTTGGGGAAAATATCTTAAGAAAGATTCAAAAGATTCTACAGTTGTATTTGAGAATTTCCGAACTTGGAGTGTAATATTATAGAAGTTATGCTTGTACTTTTTGAATTTCTACATTGGTTTTTGGAACTTTCATTGAATATTATTTAAGCTAGCCTGTAAAATTTATGTCATTTGAATATTTCCCTAATCTTTTGGATGCTCGGATATACGATCATGAAGTTGGTTTCACATTTCTAAATATCTTTTTTTTTTGCAAATTACATTCCTAAATATCTATCATGATAAGTTCTAAAAACTTGTCATTACATGTGTGCCGCGTGACCGAGGCGTATTAACAATTACTGCATGCATCTGTGTTGGCAGGGGAGAAGTAAGTGCGTGACCTGATTTGCGATCCTTGGAGATGTGCTACCAGGCCAGGAGATAAGTATGTACTGCTAACGTTTTAGTTTGCCTTTACAACAAAAACCTTTGAAAAACAGACGGTACTAAATTAGTCTTGGAGGTTAGATGCCCAAACTTTCAATGAACATGTTATGTTTCATATTAGCTAGCTAGCTAATGCACATACTAAGGTAGCTGATCGATTATGGGTTGATTGATCAGGTTATGGAGCTAGCTAGCTAGTTAGCTAGTTAGCTAGTTTAAGATGGTCTCGATCGATTCCTTTGGTAGCAGTGGTTTTTGCTTTTTTTTTCTTTAAAATAAATGCATTTACCCTTTCCGTATATAATGTGGATGGATATATATGGACCCATGCCTCTACGGCTTCGTATATTAACTTAACGTGGACATATAACGACTTACACATTTGGTGACTCGGCTGTCACGTCTAACTTATTACGTAATATATAACTCAGATTAAATCATAACCACTAATTATACATTTAACAGCCCAAATAAATTAGAGGATGTGGATCAACCTAATGTCTTGAAAAACACCCTAGTTGTGGGACCATTTTCCAGTGAAACCCTAGGACGTGGAACCGCAGGTCTACCTATATAGCTTTCTCCGTATGGAGTGTGCTTTTTTTTATTGGTTTAGCTTTATTTAGATCATATCTACATGTAAAATTAAGGTTGGGATATTATAACACATTGTAGCCCTTGGTATACCAGTTACCCCTACATATTCAGAATTTTGCTAAGTGTTATCGCACACATGTGAAAAAGGTCACCCCGGGGAGCTAGATACTGCATCTATGAACCTTCCACCACAATTAGACACATATCATAGGTTCACATGCAAGTTCTCGTGGGAATTCAACGTTCTGGCGGTCTTTTTCTAGTGAAACCTTAGGCAATAGGACCCGCATGTCTATCCCTATAACTTTCTTTGTACGAGGGGTGGCCAATGTAAATTTTTTATTGGTGTAGCTTTGGTTATGCCATATTTACATAAAAAACCAAAGTTGGGACCCTTTGCCACATTCTAGCCCTCGGTATACCCGCAGCCGGACATTTCTACCTACACGTCCAGGACTCTCCTAAGTGTTATCGCTCGCATGTGAAGAAGATCATACCGGGGAGCTAGACATTGCACGTATGGACCTTCCATCACACTTGGACACATATCCTAGGTCCACATGCAAGTTCTGTGGGATTTCGGCGCTCCGGCGGTCCTTTTCACGACGTCGTTTTGTTGGGTGGAGACCGCTATTCGCAGGGCAAGAATTCTTACAACCGGTGAAAAAAATATAACCATATTAAAATTATTGAGATTATAATAAATAAATGAGTAAAAATATAAAGACAAACTAAATTGAAAAATAAAAAAAGTAGTGCCGACGGCATTAGCTTTGAGTAAATTTGTATGTCCAAATGTAACTAGAAATAAAAATAAAAATAAAAAAACGTGCCGGCGGCAATGCCGTCGACGTAGACCCCTTGCCTAACACCGTCACGCGTGCCATAACCTAGGCCTAGCTACACCGAGGGCTACAACTACGACGACGGCCGCCCTCGGCACATTGCTAGCTATGGCGACGACATTTCTATGCCGAGGACCCGTTTGGTGGACTGGCCTTGGGAGGGGCCTACGCCAAGAGCTCTGACATTTGGCTGTCGACGTAGTATTAATTCCGGCCTTCGGCGTTGAGCAGTTTTCCTGTAATAATAGGTCGTAGTCAACCCTCCACAAGGAGAGAGATTGTATTTGGCCATCATATCAATTATCACCGTACAAGACTACAAATGTATACATTCGGTTGTTAAGGAAAGAATAGCTAGCGCTGACAAAGCGAGGTCATGGATCTTTTAGTTCTGCACATACATGCACGATTATACATTCCAGGGGAGTCGGTATAGGCACAAACCCCTCTCGCCTTGCGATACCCTCCTCCCCCTCGCGATACCCCCCCTCCCCCTCGCGGCGCTCCCCAGGGCGCCGCCAGGGAGACTTCAGCCACCGCCAGAGCCCCCCATCTAGATCCAATCGCCGCCGCTGCCGCCGGCCCTCGCCGTGGTGGCGGCGGGCCTAGCTGCCAAAGGTGGCTGGGGGACGGTGCGTCGGAGGCGGAAGCCGGAGCTGCTGGGGCGGCGGCGGCGGAGGCTGAAGCGCGGACCTGGGCGGCGTCCCTTGGTCGGGGTGGAGGCAGCGGTTCCTTGTGGTGGCGATCTGTGGTCTGGAGAGGCGGGTTCCGGAAGGCTCTGCCGGCGAACTCCCATGGGCGTATCATGCCTAAAGATTGCTGGATCGGAAGGTATTCGGTCGTGCGCACCTTGTTTTTCTGGCCGTTTGGTTTCAGCGGAAGTGTTGCGAAGCTCTGTTTTTTGTTCCCACCAAGTGCCATTCTTAGATCCATGGTGAAGTCAGGTGCGGAGAATGTCAGAAAAGCAGAAATATGAGGGTAGCGATTTCTTGTGGCGACGGAGAACTGGCTGCATGATCTGGAACTCGTTGCAGCGAATGTTGGTGCGGAAAGACAACACGGGGGGAGTTCGCAGTCTTACCTTGCAGGGTGAAAATCCAAGGTCTGAACTTAACTGGTTGTGTCTGTCAATGATCTTGTTGAAGACATTGTTTTGTGAGCGAGGACTTTCTCCAAGATGAAAACCTATGATCTTTGATCGGCCAACGACGGTGCTTGGCCACTGCTTCCTTCTTGAAGGCGTTGTTATTGGAGTGGAGGATTACTGGTATTGTTCTGATGGTGTCAGTGTCGTTGCTTTGAGGATTAGTTCTCTGTAGCGGGACTTTTCTTTTTTGTAATTCTTTTTTTTCTGGCCTGTTTGCATCCATAGAGCCGCTAGGGCATGCGTTGTTACAAAGGCTGGATGTAGTTGGTATCCCTGTGATATTAATATATACTATTTTCCAAAAAAAAAGGAGTCAGTGTCTCCAATCTTTAGATTTTTTTTTCAATTATACCAACCTGGCTTTACCGTCGGTCCTAGAACACCGCCCTCAGTTGGTGGGAAAATGGTCCTACTTACGTAGTTTCAAAACGAGTTAATAACACTACACATACATAAACTTGTCCATTACGGCAAACTCATACACAAACTTGTAAACTGTGATAAACTGGTCCACCAACTTGACATGCGGGTGCAAAATTGGTCCAAATCATCCTAGTGCTTACATGTGGTGTTGTTTATTTTGCGAAAACCTCCTCCATATTTTTCTTTTACAGTCGTGATGTTCGCATCTTTCTTTCTCTGTAATCTCTTGAAATAGGCTTTCGCCCGTTTTATAAATAAAGCAATCGTCTACGGCAAGTTACTCGGTTCCAACCACAAATTCAACAAATGTTGGGGCCACATCACAGGACGGTCCAACAAATACGAAAAAAGCGACCAACTCGCCGCGCGAAGACATGCCGAAAAACGAAGAGGCTAAGCCTGGCTATGGGGGGAGTCGCCGCGCCGCCGCCAGGAGGAGCTGGAGAGTCGCGTCAAGCCTCGCCTTGTCCCGCTGTCTACACAACGGGTACCAGAGCTGCAGGGAGGCCAGAAAGTGAAAAACTGAGTCAGAGGCACGCCGGGGAAGAATCTTCTCAATAACCATCTTATTCCGGATGTTTCAAAGCGACCAGGACAGTGCAGCAAACACCAGCCAGAAAATGCGGTGGCCCTTTCCTGCTTGGTTCGCTTGGGTTTCGAGAAATTCACTGAGATCCTGGGCCTGCCAGTCCGGGCCCAAAGCATCCCTGATGAAGCTCCAAAGAAACCTAGCCGCAGGGCAGGTGAACATTATGTGGGTGCCCGTTTCCGGGACTCCACATAATGGGCACAGCCCGTCCCCTGGCCCATTTTGCTTGGACACCTCCACTCCCGAGGGGAGCCGATCGCGAAGCAGTTGCCACACAAAGATTTTCGTCTTCAGCGGGAGGGGAGCCTTCTAGAGGGGTTTGGTCCATGAGAGCGAGGCGCGGCCAAACAGGGCTCGGTAGGCCGAGTTCACCGAGAAGGATCCGGACGGGGTGAGACTCCACGACACCCCGTCGGGCGCATCCTCCAAGGAGGCCGGGAGATCAGCTCTAAGTTCCCTCCAGGCTCCAGTTTCCTCCGGGCCGAAGGTGCGGCGGAACGAGATGTCCCATGCACCCCCGCGGGCCGCAGTGGATACCAGAACCGTAGGATCGGAACAGATAGCGAAGAGGTTCGGGTAGGCCTCCCGAAGGGGGCGTCCGCCGAGCCAGGCGTCCATCCAGAACATGGTCCCCTCCCCGTTCCCAACCGAAGTCCTAGCCCCCAGCCGTATCTCGTGCTTGATCTCCTGGACGGAGTGCCAAAACTGGGAGCCATCCCGCCGGTCGCAATCCAGGAGGGGGCAGCTCCACAGGTATTTGGCCTTAATCAGCTTGAGCCATAGGCCCCCATCATCGCGAAGGATCCGCCACACCCATCTAAGCATCAGGGCCTTATTGAACTGTCGAGAAGCGATGATACCTATGCCCCCAAAATCCTTGGGGGCGCAAACGTCAGCCCATTTAACCATGTGGTACTTCTGGCACCCGACGGAGTCCTGCCAAAAGAACCGTGATAGCTCCTTGTCAAACGCCCCATGTATCCCCTCAGGCAGAAGGTACATGCACATCATGTACATGGGAAGGCTAGATAGACAGGAGTCAATCAGGACGGTCTTGCTACCCTTCGACGTGAATCTCCCGCACCAAGGTTCGGACCGAGAGCGTACCCGGTTCACGAGCGGGTCCAGGTCCCTGATGAGGATCCTAGAGTCGCGAACCGGCATCCCCAGATAGGTAATGGGGAACGAGGCAAGCCGACAATTAAAGTTGTCAGCTATCCTCTGCTGCTCGTCCGGGGGGAACCCTAGTGCGATGATCTCACTCTTGTCAAAGTTGATACGGAGCCCCGACATTTCTTGGAAGCAGAGAAGGAGGAACTTGAGGTTCGCAATATCCAGGGTTGAGCCTTCAATCATGATCATGGTATCGTCTGCGTATTGGAGCTGGGTGATTCCCCCTCCCGGGATGAGGTGGCCAACCACTCCGGAGATGTGGCCCGCACCCTTGGCTTTATCAAGCATTTCCGCGAGGGCATCCACCGCCGCGTTGAAGAGGAGGGGGGATAGGGGATCCCCTTGCCTAACGCCACAGGAGGGGCGGAAATAAGGCCCGATCTCGCCGTTGATGTTGATTGCGTTGCTCCCTGTCGTGACAAATTGCATTAACGAGGTGATCAGGCGATCATCAAATCCTCGTCTAATGAGGACCTGACGAAGAAAGCGCCAATCCAGGCGGTCGTAGGCCTTCTGGAAGTCAAGCTTCAAGAAGATGCCTTTCAGCCTTCTGGATTTGATCTCGTGGATAATCTCATGGAGGTCCAGGATCCCATCGTGTATGAATCTGCCCTTGAGGAAGGCAAACTGATACTGGTGGGTGAGGCGCTCCATGACCGGGGCAAGGCGTGCGGCGCAGACCTTCGCGAAAATCCTAAGAATCACGTTGAGAAATGTGATGGGTATGAACTAGCGGATGTCCGAGGCCCCTGTAACTTTAGGGATCAAGGTGATTACACCCAGGTTCAGGCGCCCCATCACCAGAGTCCCCATGTAGAATTCCTGGAACATAGGCATGATAACCGGCCGGAGTTTCTCCCAGAAGGCCTGGAAGAACGCTACCGGGAGGCCATCAGGGCCTGGGGCGGAGTTGGCCTTCAGGGCCTTCACCGCCCGCTCTACCTCATCCGGCAGGAATGGGAGGGTGAGGTCCGCATTCTCGTTAGTTGAGACCCTGGCCCCAAGGGGCCAAAAGTCCTGCGCCAACGCGACCCCTGTGTGGGGTCCTGCCAATAAGAGCTCCTTATAGAAGGAGTACACATGGGAGGATAGCGCCCCCGCCTCCTCGATGAGGAGCCCATTATCCCAGAGACATGGGATCGAGCACTTCCTACGGCGACCGTTGGCCACCGCATGGAAGTAGGCGGTGTTGGCGTCTCCCTGGAGGAGCCAGTTCTGGCGGCTGCGCTGCCGCCAGAAGAGCTCCTCCCCCCGGTAAATCTCCACGAGAGAGGTCTCTAGGGCATAACGGTGTGACCACTCGTCCGGTTAGAGGCCCACCAAGTATGCCGCCTGATCGAGGGCTTGGATCTCCTCCAGAAGCGCGCCCTTCTGAAGCCTCGTCGCAGCGCCCAAGTTCGCCCCCAACCCTTCATGAATTGGCAGGAGACTTTAGCGCAGTGGTGCCAAACGTCCACCGCGTTGAATCGTCTAGGGGGAGTCGCCGCCAGCCATTTGGCCTTAACCGCTTCCACGAAACCTGGCTGGTGGAGCCAGAAATTTTCAAAATGGAAGTGGTTCAGCCGTGGTGGGGAGCTCCCCCTGTCGATAGGAGCAGTGGAACATGGTCCGAGCCTACCCTGGTAAGGGCGCGGAGAGAGCAGAGAGGGAAGGCGACCTCCCATTCTACAGAGACCAATACTCGGTCGAGGACGCTCCTGACAGGATCAGCACGGTTGTTTGTCCACGTGAACCGAGCTCCCACCCGCGTGATCTCTCTAAGAGCGAGGTCAGCGATGCAGTCGTTAAACATCCGCATACGTGGGATGTCCACGTTGCTGGAGCTCTTATCCTCAGGGGAACGAATAAGTTTGAAGTCCCCTGCAACCACCACCGGCAGGGTGCAACGCTCCACTTTGTCCTTCAATTCCTCAAGGAATGCTGGTGATCTACTATGGTCCGCGGGGCCATAAACGATGATGACCTCCCACCGGAGGCTAGATCGTCTATGGGTGAGGGACATGCTCACAAAGAACTCCCCGCTGTCCATATCCTCCACCTCAAAGGTTTCCTCCTTGACGCCAAGGAGGATACCTCCGGAGTGTCCCGATGCCGGGAGCCAGTTCCACACGAACTTGTGGCGTGAGAGGCCCTGGAGCTCCGAGAGCAGGAAGTCTTGTTTGATCGTTTCTTGGAATCCCACAATATCCACATTCTCCTGGCGCATATAGTCCTTTATTTGGCGTTTACGACCGTCATTCCCAAACCCCCGAATGTTCCAAATGAGTGATATGATTGCAGGCCAATTCATTGGATAACACTCTTGGGTTTGGTCCCCTTACGGGGGACGGATCGCGTCGTGGCGGGGGGGGGGGGGGGGGGGGAGGCCCGGAGCTCGGACCTGGCTGCCTCCCTAGAGTCCCCCCCAGCTAGGGGGGTCTCCTGGGTGGCGGCCAGGAGGCGCTGCCGCGGAGAGTCCACCGTCCTGGATCCGGGAGCAGATGTCCCAGTTCCTGGCGGTGTCGAGGGGTCCCCCTGCTGCCGCGACGCCCGTGCACGCGCGGCTGCGAGGGATCCCTCGTAAATCTCCTTAGCTCTAATCGCCTCAATCTGTTCGATTATAGGGCCTCGTTCCCCGCGAAAGACCACGCCACTGTCAGCTTCCACTTGTGCGAGGTGATCAAGGGGAGTGTCATCTAGAACCGAGAATCTGGAGCCCGATGAAGGAGTATGGGACGGAGGGGGGGTAGGGAGGCGGGGGAGTCAGGGTAGTACCTGAGTCGAGGTTGCGAGCTGCGGTCCTCTGGGAGGCCAGCTGGGACACCGTGGGAACCACCCCCGGGCTCTCCGCCCTGACCCGTGCCAGCCGAGCACTCTGGCGTGGGGGGGGGGGGGGGGGGGGCGGGGCTGGCGCACCTTGTGTCCCGCCGCGGGGGTGATGGGGAAGACCGCTGCGGTCACGTCGGTGTAGAGAGCTGGGGTCGCAGGAACCGACGCCGGAGATCCCCTAGGCGGGGCTGGAGTGGAGCCCGGGGACAAAGAGTAGCAGAGGACCCCTGGAGAGCGGGGGGAGGAGGGTGCGGCGACCACCAACCCCACACTCTCGGAGTCTCTGTCAGCCTCCTCCTGGACCACCCGTGGGGGCTCCTCAGCCCCCCCCAGAGAGAGGATCCATGGCCATGTGACCGGTGAAACCCACGGACTGCCGGAAGTTGGAGCCGTACTGCGCGATCTGGAGGGCGGAGGGGCCCTGGGACGGAGGCATCAGTGACAGCTGGTGAGTGGCGGGCGGTGCAGCGGAGGAAGTGCCCGTAGGAGGCGGCGCCGAGGGAGAAGGCACAGGGGTCTGAGACTCCCCTCCCTGCTCGGCATCGTCGGAGTCCCCGTCCGAGGAGCTCCCCCCTCCTGTGGAGTGAGCACCAGAGGTAGGGTCCGCCAGAGGGTGGGGGGGGGGGGTCGTTAGTAGCCTGGTCCTCGTCCAACTCGACCGCGTCCTCGGCGACGCCACACCTCGGAGCTGTTGGGGTTGGGTGAATCATGTATGTGGTGGCGTCCACATCTAGGAGGAGGCGTCCAACATCTGCTTCGAGCAAGCGTGCAATATCAAGGTGCATGAGCATGACTATATATATATATATATATATATATATATATATATATATATATATATATATATATATATATATATATATATATATATATATATATATATAGTTTGCGGACACCAGATGTGCGCAACATGCACTTGCACGTACTCTCTGCTACCACAGCAAGCCCAACCCAGACGTGCTCATGCTGCAGGTGCGAGACTCCAGTGTGCCCCTTCTGCCGCAGCTGCATCTCCCTGCTCGTGGCCTCCGAGAGCAAGGCCAAGGGTGCGGCGGTCGCTGACGACTAGAAGGCGGCAGCGTCCTCGATGCCAGCTCGATGCTGAGCTGGAGGAGGTCGAGAGGTTACGCAAGGGGAGAAGCAGCTTCAAGAGGATCTCGTTGGTCATGAGGTCTCTGTCAAGCAAGATTGGCCGTGGCTCCAGCAGGCTAGCCAGCGACGTCCTCCTCCTGGATGTCTCCACACCTACAGCCATGGCGAACATCTCGGCGTGGCCGAGCACATTGTCCATACCGCTCCTTGATCCTCATGGCGAAAGCATGAAACAGAGAAGATGGCCCTGAGAAAACCGAGAAACACCTGCAGCATGTCCACGAAGCCGCCCGCACCAGTTAATTCTCAAGCATGGAGCATCATGGTAGTACCTGATAACTAAGAATTGACTACCACTCGCTGTGCCTATGATGTGATCTGAGAGATGGTTGTTGTACACTTGGAGTTTGGAATCCTTGATACTGCAAATCGACAAGGACAACATTGCCCACTAGCTAGCTCAATTTGGATGCTCGGTGGGTAGTATTGGCGTGTGATGCAAAGCAGTGATGGATGAATGATAGAACTGGGTCAAAAGCAATCTCAACTTGTACACGATGGCAGCTAGGACTTCGTACAAGCATCAGCAACATAATCGGACTCATCGGCGCAACAGAACAAACATCATGCCACTATGGGACGCGCGCGCTACGCCGAGAGCAAAAGGCCGTCGGCGTAGGCCAAAATACCCTCGGCGTATGGTACGCCGAGGGCTGCCCTCGGCGTAGCCTCCTCGGCGGAGCACACTCAAGCCGTCGGCGTATTGAAATGCCGTCGGCGTATGCTATGCCGTGGGCTTTGCCGTTGGCATAGCCTGTCGGCCGGTTGCAAATACATTTTTTTTATTTTTTTTTCTCAATTTTTTTATTCTTTGAATTGTTTCACTTGTTAATCTCCTACTTTAAACATTTTTAATACTAATTATACTTAATATTTGATTAAATTCCAGTCTTAGTCAAACTTCCCAGCAGGTCACCCATCCTAATACTACTCCAGCTTCAGCACGCTTAACTTCCTCGTTCCTTCAGAATCCGTTTCCGCAAAGTAATTCATACATTGGTGTCAATACTATGATATCAATCCTATTAACTCTTATATCATCATGTTACATGTTTGTATTTTTTGAAATTACAAACAATTATTTAAGTAAATATTAATGAATAAGTAAAAATATTATTGAATTCAAATAAAAATATAATAATTTTATTTTTTTGTATTTTTCTATTTAATATAGAATAATTAATATCTTTAAATCTATAAATCAAAATTCAACAAATAATATGTCTAAATTGATCAGAAAAATGAGAGGAAACCAAATATGATATCCATATCAACTAATCACAAACCCTCCGTTTTTGAATTAGCTATTTGGTGGTTGCTTTAGAAAATCCCCTTTTTGCGCTCGGATAATGAAAAATGCCTTTTTGGTGCGATGAAAAGGAAAACTTGCATTGGATCTTTGATAAAATAGCATATTGTGAATCTAAAAATGATTTTTGTAAAAAACATGAGCATCAGATCATGTACCTGTAGTTCATATCTCACCTACTTCCTCCCGATTCGGCAGAAATTTGTCTTTTTCACCAAAGGTGGACGAAAAGGTTTCAGATCCCCCTGTTGGGACATTGTCCATATAAGGTGGTATAGTATTTTTGTAAAATGTCGTGGTAGTATTTTGAATTAGCCATTTGGTGGTTGCTTCACAAAACCGTCCGTTTTTTATGCTCGGAAAATAGAAAATAACTTTTTGGTGCGACGAAAAGAAAAACTTCCTCCTGCAACATTGTTCGCCATCCCATGATGCATATGTATGCATAATATGGGCATATTATCACAAACTATGCCTTGATTCTAGCCATAACATTGGTCATTTGACCCGAAAGTCAAGAAACCTCGAATGAGATAGGTCATTTTGTGAAGGTTTTTTTGAGACATAATCAATATATCAAGTTTGCTATTTTTCCTTATAACTATGTCACATAATATGACACCACGCGAAGGTTTCGCATTGTTTCGATCGTTTTTGAATTTTTTATGCCCGTTTTAAACTATCGTCAAACTTTGTCGAACGACGGACATAAAGATTCTTAGCTCGGGGCCGATCCTCGCTAAACTTTCATTGGATCTTTGATAAAATAGCATATTGTGAACCTAAAAATGATTTTTGTAAAAAACATGAGCATCGGATCATGTACCTGTAGTTCATATCTGACCCAGTTCCTACCGATTCGACAGGAATTTGTCTTTTTCACCAAAGATGGACGGAAAGGTTTCGGATCCCCTATTGGGACATTGTACATATAAGGTGGTATAGTATTTTTGTAAAATGTGGTGGTAGTATTTTGAATTAGTCATTTGGTGGTTGCTTCATAAAACCGTTCGTTTTTTATGCTCGGAAAATAGAAAATGGCTTTTTGGTGCGACGAAAAGGAAAACTTCCTCCTGCAACATTGTTCGCCATCCCATGATGCATGTGTATAAATAATATGGGCACATTATCACAAACTATGCCTTGATTCTAGCCATAACATTGGTCATTTGATCCGAAAGTCAAGAAACCTCGAATGAGATAGGTCATTTTGTGAAGGTTTTTTTGAGACATAATCAATATATAAAATTTGCTATTTTTCCTTATAACTATGTCACGTAATATGACACCACGCGAAGGTTTCGCATTGTTTCGATCGTTTTTGAATTTTTTATGCCCATTTTAAACTATCGTCAAACTTTGTCGAACGGCGGACATAAAAATTCTTAGCTCGGGGCCGAGCCTCGCTAAACTTGCACTGGATCTTTGATAAAATAGCATACTGTGAACCAAAAAATGATTTTTGTAAAAAAAACATGAGCATCGGATCATGTACCTGTAGTTCATATCTGACCCACTTCCTACCGATTCGGCAGGAATTTGTCTTTTTCACCAAAGGTGGACGGAAAGGTTTCGGATCCCCCTGTTGGGACATTGTACATATAAGGTGGTATAGTATTTTTGTAAAATATGGTGGTAGTACTTCGAATTAGTCATTTGGTGGTTGCTTCACAAAACCGTCCGTTTTTTATGCTCGGAAAATAGAAAATGGCTTTTTGGTGCGACGAAAATGAAAACTTCCTCCTGCAACATTGTTCGCCATCCCATGATGCATGTGTATGCATAATATGGGAACATTATCACAAACTATGCCTTGATTCTAGCCATAACATTGGTCATTTGACCCGAAAGTCAAGAAACCTCGAATGAGATAGGTCATTTTGTGAAGGTTTTTTGAGACATAATCAATATATCAAATTTGCTATTTTTTCTTATAACTATGTCATATAATATGACACCACGCGAAGGTTTCGCATTGTTTCGATCGTTTTTGAATTTTTTATGCCCGTTTTAAACTATCGTTAAACTTTGTCGAACGACGGACATAAAGATTCTTAGCTCGGGGCCGAGCCTCGCTAAACTTGCACTGGATCTTTGATAAAATAGCATATTATGAATCTAAAAATGATTTTTGTAAAAAAACATGAGCATCGGATCATGTACCTGTAGTTCATATCTGACCCACTTCCTACCGATTCGGTAGGAATTTGTCTTTTTCACCAAAGGTGGACGGAAAGGTTTCGGATCCCCCTGTTGGTACATTATCCGTATAAGGTGGTATAGTATTTTTGTAAAATGTGGTGGTAGTATTTTGAATTAGCCATTTGGTGGTTGCTTCACAAAACCGCCCGTTTTTTATGCTCGAAAAATGGGAAATGGCTTTTTGGTGCGACGAAAAGGAAAACTTTCTCCTGCAACATTGTTCGCCATCCCATGATGCATGTGTATGCACAATATGGGCACATTATCACAAATCATGCCTTGATTCTAGCCATAACATTGGTCATTTGTCCCGAAAGCCAAGAAACCTCGAATGAGATAGGTCATTTTGTGAAGGTTTCTTTGAGACATAATCAATATACCAAGTTTGATATTTTTCCTTCTAACTATGTCACATAATATAACACCACGCGAAGGTTTCACATTGTTTCGATCGTTTTTGAATTTTTTATGCCCGTTTTAAACTATATATAATGTTTTATATTTTACTTAATTTTTATTTATAAATGTATAATATTTGAGTGTAGATAGATAGGTATTATTTTTCTGCAAATTTTGATATATTATTTGTATTTTTCCGAATTAGAATGATTTAGTTATGATTTTTCAAAGTTTAATGAGATAAAATAAAAAATAGCTACGCCGAGGGCAGCCGTCGGCGTATGGCCCTCGGCGTAGCATAGAATATGCCGAGAGCAATTTTACGCCGACGGCTGCTTGGCGGGGCTGGCCTGGACGATGGCTACGCCGACGGCCCCGACGTTTGGCCGTCGGCGTAGCGATCAGCCGTCGGCGTAGCTTCCCATTCCTGTAGTGTGCCGTCCTAGAATTGTGCGGTTGGTCCCTAGTTAGAGAACATGCATAGTCAGATGGCTGGCGGCAGCCCGCGGAGGAACTCCGGCCGTTTCCCTGTGGACGCGGAAGCCGGGGAGAACGGCGATGCCCCGACAGCCCGCTGGCGAAAGAAGGATTCAGCGCACACGCCAGCAAGGCGCGCACGTAAGGTCACATCTTCATAGGAAAAATATAAAGGGACGTTTTCACAAAATAAACAATACCACGTGTAACCACTAGCTAGGACGATTTGGACCAATTTTGCACCCGTATTACAAGTTGGTGGACCAATTTAACACAATCTGTAAGTTTGTGTATGAATTTGCACGTAATGAACAAGTCTGTGTATGTGTAGTGTTATTAACTCTTTCAAAAACGTTGTCCTCCTACTTGTTCCTATCTTAATCATCATCTCTTACGTCGGCAAGCTTGACGCTTAAGTTTCTGCCAGGTAGACTTCCATTGCATCACTACAGGAGAAGCTGCATATGTTAACGGCCAGGTCCCGTCGGCGTAGGCCCTAAATGCAGTCGGCGTAGGCTAGCCTGACGGCTGCTGTCGGCGTACAGCCCCGTAGGCGTAGCCTCTTCTTCCGTCGGCGTAGAAAAGCCGTCGCCGTATATAGCTACGCCGACGGCGTAGACCATATGGGGCCCACCTAGATGACTAACGGTCGTTTGGCTACGCCGGCTTTACTGTCGGCCTAGATTTTTTCAATTTTTTTTTCCAATTTTTTTTTCAATTTTTTTTTTCAAATTTTTTTTTTCAATTTTTTTAACATTTTTGTATTGTTTAACTTGTTAATCTCACATGGACATTTTTAATTCTAAGTATACTTAGTCTCAAGTTAAATTGCACAATTAGTCAAACTTCCCAACTAGTCACCCATCCTAATACTACTCCAGCCACAACACGCTTAACTTCTTCGTTCCTTCCACATGAGCTTCCGACAAACAAACTAGAACTTGTTATGAATATTATCATATCAAACCTATTAACCATTACACTATAATGTTAGACATATTTGTTTTTTTAAATTCCATATAATTTTTTGAGTAAACAACAATAAATAAGTAATAATAATCTTGAATTCAAATAAAAATAAAATAAATTTTATTTATTTTGCTTTTTTTATTTAAATTTGAATAATTCATATCTACAAATCCGTAAATCACAATTCGACAAATAATATATCCAAATCGATCAGAAAAATGAGAGGAATCCAAATATGACATCCCTATCATCTATTTAATTATATATCATAAATTTTAAATATTAGACCAACTGAAACTATGTCAAGATTCATGAAACACCCCTTTTTTGCACTCGAAAAATAAAAAATGGCTTTTTGGTGCGACGAAAAGGAAAACTTTCTCCTGCAACATTGTTCGTCATCCCATGATATACACGAGTGCATAATATGGGCACATTAGCGCAAACTATATCACGATTCTAGCAATAACATTGGTCATTTGACCTGAAATCCAGAAAACCTCGATTGAGATAGGTCATTTTGTGAAGGGTTTTTTGAGACACAATCAATATATCAAGTTTTATATTTTTCTATGCAACTATGTCACATAATATGACACCACGCGAAGGTTTTGCATTGTTTCGATCGTTTTTGAATTTTTTATGCCCGATTCAAACTATCGTCAAACTTTCTAAATCGAGGGGCATGAAAATTCTTAGCTCGGGGCTGAGCCTCACTAAACTTGCATTAGATATCTGATGAAATAGCATATTTTGAATCTAAAAATGATTTTTGCAAAAAATCATGAGCATCATATCATGTACATGTAGTTCAAATCTAACTCATTTCCCACTGATTCGGCAGGAATTTGTCTTTTTCACGAGAGGTGAACGGAAAGGTTTGAGATACCCCGGTTAGGAAATTATCCATTCAATATGGTCTAGTATTTTTAAAAAATGTGTTATTATCATTTTGAAACTTTCATTTGGTGGTTGCTTCACAAAAACACCCCGTTTTTTGCACTCGGAAAATGAAAAATGGCTTTTCGGTGCGACGAAAAGGAAAACTTCCTCCTGCAACATTGTTCACCATCCCATGATACACATGTGTGCACAATATGGACACATTATCGCAAACTATACTGCGATTATAGCAATAATATTGGTCATTTGACCTGAAATCCAGAAAGCCTCGATTGAGATAGGCCATTTTATGAAGGTTTTTTAAGACTCCATGAATATATCAAGTTTTATATTTTTCCATGGAACTATGTCATATAATATGACACCACGCGAAGGTTTTGCATTGTTTCGATCTTTTTTAATTTTTTATGCCCATTTCAAACTATCGTCAAACTTCCTAAATCGAGGGGCATGATGATTCTTAGCTCGGGGACGAGTCTCACTAAACTTGCATTAGATCTCTGATGAAATGGCATATTTTGAACCTAAAAATGATTTTTACAAAAAATCATGAGCAATATATCATGTACCTGTAGTTCAAATCTAACTCATTTCCTACCGATTCAACAGGAATTTGTCTTTTTCACGAGAGGTGAACGGAAAGGTTTGAGATTCCTAGGTTGGGAAATTGTCCATTCAATATGGTCTAGTATTTTTTTTAAATGCGGTATTATCTTTTTGAAACTTTCATTTGGTGGTTGCTTCACAAAAACACCCTGTTTTTTGCACTCGGAAAATGAAAAATGGCTTTTCGGTGCGACGAAAAGGAAAACTTCCTCCTGCAACATTGTTCACCATCCCATGATACACATGTGTGCACAATATGGACACATTATCACAAACTATACCGCGATTATAGCAATAATATTGGTCATTTGACCTGAAATCCAGAAAACCTCGATTGAGATAGGCCATTTTGTGAAGGTTTTTTTAAGACTCAATGAATATATCAAGTTTTATATTTTTCCATGGAACTATGTCATATAATATGACACCACGCGAAGGTTTTGCATTGTTTCGATCTTTTTTTAATTTTTTATGCCCGTTTCAAACTATCGTCAAACTTCCTAAATCGAGGGGCATGATGATTCTTAGCTCGGGGACGAGTCTCACTAAACTTGCATTAGATCTCTGATGAAATGGCATATTGTGAACCTAAAAACGATTTTTACAAAAAATCATGAGCAATATATCATGTACCTGTAGTTCAAATCTAACTCATTTCCTACCGATTCAGCAGGAATTTGTCTTTTTCACGAGAGGTGAACGGAAAGGTTTGAGATTCCTAGGTTGGGAAATTGTCCATTCAATATGGTCTAGTATTTTTGAAAAATGCGGTATTATCATTTTGAAACTTTCATTTGGTGGTTGCTTCACAAAAACACCCCGTTTTTTGCACTCGGAAATGAAAAATGGCTTTTCGGTGCGACAAAAAGGAAAACTTCCTCCTGCAACATTGTTCACCATCCCATGATACACATGTGTGCACAATATGGACACATTATCGCAAACTATACCGCGATTATAGCAATAACATTGGTCATTTGACCTGAAATCCAGAAAACCTCGATTGATATAGGCCATTTTGTGAAGTTTTTTAAGACTCAATCAATATACCAAGTCTGGTATTTTTCCATGGAACTATGTCATATAATATGACACCACGCGAAGGTTTTGCATTGTTTCGATCGTTTTTTAATTTTTTATGCACATTTCAAACTATCATCAAACTTCCTAAATCGAGGGGCATGATGATTCTTAGCTCGGGGACGAGTCTCACTAAACTTGCATTAGATCTCTGATGAAATAGCATATTGTGAAATATCATGTACCTGTAGTTCAAATCTAACTCATTTCCTGCCGATTCAGCAGGAATTTGTCTTTTTCACGAGAGGTGAACGGAAAGGTTTAAGATTCCGAGGTTGGGAAATTGTCCATTCAATATGGTCTAGTATTTTTGAAAAATATGGTATTATCATTTTAAAACTTTCTTTAGTGGTTGCTTCACAAAACACCCCGTTTTTTGCACTTGGAAAATGAAAAATATGTTATACGAAAGTATTTGTATTTTTATGTATTTTTTTGAATAAAAATATATAATATTTGAGTTTATATAGATATATCTTATTTTTCTGCAAATTTTGATATATTATATGTATTTTTCTGAATTTAAATGATTTAGTTATGATTTTTCTAAGATTAATGTGGCAAAAAAAGAAAAATAGCTACGCCGACGGCAAAGCCGTCGGCATAGGTCTGCCGTCGGCGTAGACTTGACGCCGTTGCTCTGCCGTTAGCCCAATGGGCTAGGCCGACGGCGGCCGTCGGCCTATTTATTCTACGCCGACGGCAAAACTGGGCCGACGGCCCGTCAAGCTACGCCGACGGCCCCGACATTTTGCCGTCGGCGTATAAAAAGGCCGTCGGTCTATTTAGTTATTCCCGTAGTGCATGATGCAAGGATCAGGTGTGTCATTTCTCACGTTGTTCTACCTCATGCTCATTTTTCACCGTGATAAACCGACGATGCTATCGCTTTGCCCGTACTTTTGTTCATCTCCATTCACACACGACACAAAACACAGACCTCGTATTTTTTTGCCAAATCTAGAAACTTTAACCGAATCTAACCCCTCCTAGAAACTAATTTGAAATCTGACCACTAGGATCGGCGTCATTTGAATCTGACCCCTAGGATTGGCGCCATTTAAAATGGCGCCAACGATATGCAGGCACTAGTGGAAAAAGGGCCATCCGTTCGCGACCCCTCAGAGCATTAGTCCCGGTTGCGCCATCAACCGGGACTAATGCTGGCACGCGTCCCGGTTGGAGCGGGCACGGGGCCAGGGGCATGCGTCCCGGTTGGTAAGGGGGAATACGTCCCGGTTGGAGCCACCAACCGGAACTAAAGGTTTGGCCACAGCCACGTGGTGTGGCACGCACCTTTAGTCCCGGTTGCTGGCTCCAACCGGGACTAAAGACCCCCTGCCCTCTATAAATGCAACGCCCCAGCCCCCTCTGCCTCCACTCTGTTTTTTCGAATGGTGGAAGGTGTGAGGGGGTGTGCTAGTTTTTTCTCATGCATGCATTGAAGGTGTTTGATGAAATGTTTGAGTGAATAATCCCGTTGAATTTCTCATAGAACAAAAATATAGAAGGTGTCCGAGACGCACTTGAGCTTTCTCCTCTTTATTTCCCTCGATCGAGGTTAGCAATCTTATCTTTTCTAGGTCATTGATACAATTCATGTGTCGGTGTGAATTGGTTATTTCACTATTTATGATGTCCTGTTTTTTGATAAACTTACTTATATGATGCAGATGAATGGTCAGGAATGGATGTACGGTGACCGGCGCGTAGCCGGGTATATCAAAGGCGTGGATAAATTTATCGATGTGGCTACGGCAAACAAAGAGAATGGATTTATACGTTGTCCATGTGTTGAATGTCGGAACAACAAGGAGTACTCTTCCTCGAAAATCATTCGCGGCCACCTGATTATGAAAGGTTTCATGCTCAACTATAATTGCTGGACCAAGCACGGGGAAAGAGGGGTTATGATGGAAGATGGTGAAGAAGAAGATGATGATAACAACTATCATCATATGTTTCCTGAATACAGTGATACTGCAATGGAAGACAATGGAGAGGAAAGAGGTGAAGAACGGACATCAGATGAGCCGGCTGATGAACTTGGTAGGGTCATTTCTGATGCAAAGCGAGACTGTGAAACAGAAAATGAGAAGTTGAAGTTAGAGGGCATGTTAGAAGATCACAAGAAATTGTTGTACCCAAATTGTGAAGATGGCAGCACAAAGCTCGGTACCACACTGGAATTGTTGCGATGGAAGGCAGACTGTGGTCTAACTGACTCCTCATTTGAAAAGATGCTAAAAATAATGAAGCCGAAGTTTCCAAAACATAACGAACTTCCCGAGAGTACCTACGAAGCAAAGAAGACTCTCTGTCCTATGGGATTAGATGTGCAAAAGATACATGCATGCATTAATGACTGCATCCTCTACCGCGGTAAGGAGTATGAGAATTTAGATAAATGCCCGGTATGCAATGCGTTGTGGTATAAGATCAGACGAGATGACCCTGGTGATGTTGAGGGAGAGCCCCTCCGGAAGAGGGTTCCTGCTAAGTTTATGTGGTATGCTCCTATAATACCAAGGTTGAAACGCATGTTCAGAAACAAAGAGCATGCCAGGTTGTTGCGATGGCACAAAGAAGACCGTAAGAAAGACGAGAAGTTGAGACACCCTGCTGATGGGTCACAGTGGAGAAAAATCGAGAGAGACTTCCCAGACTTTGCAGGTGACGCAAGGAACTTATGGTTTGGTCTAAGTATGGATGGCATGAATCCTTTTGGGGAGCAGAGTTGCAGTCACAGCACCTGGCCCGTGACTCTATGTATCTACAACCTGCCTCCTTGGTTGTGCATGAAGCGTAAGTTCATTATGATGCCAGTGCTCATCCAAGGCCCGAAGCAACCGGGCAACGACATTGATGTGTACCTTAGGCCATTAGTTGAAGAACTCTTACAGTTGTGGGGAAAACCAGGTGTACGTGCGTGGGATGAGAACAAACAGGAGCCATTTGATCTACGAGGGTTGTTATTCATAATCATCAATGATTGGCCTGCTCTTAGTAACCTTTCAGGATAGACAAACAAGAGATATAAGGCATGCACCCACTGTTTAGATAAGACCGAAGGTACATATTTGCATAAATGCAAGAAGGTTGTGTACCTGGTGAATCGACGATTTGTTCCAACCAATCATCCCGTAAGAAAGAAAGGCAAGCATTTCAAAGGTGAGGCAGATCACCGGAAGAAGCCTGAACTCCCTGCTGGTGATGATGTATTTGGTATGGTCAAGGACATAGAAGTAATCTTTGGAAAGGGTCCCGGCGGTCAATAAGTTCCGAACGACGTCGCTACAGGACACGCACCCATGTGGAAGAAGAAATCTATATTTTGGGAGCTGCCATATTGGAAAGTCCTGCGTGTCCGCTCTTCAATCGACGTGATGCACGTGACGAAGAATCTCTGCGTGAACCTGCTAGGATTCCTAGGCGTGTATGGGAAGACAAAAGATACACCTGAAGCACGGGAGGACCAACAAATTATGAAAGACCCAAAGAACATGCATACACATAACAAGATGGATAAAGGGCGTCACTTAAGTCGTGCCAGCTATGCTCTTACCAAAGCAGAGAAGGAAATCTTTTTTGAAGTCCTTTACAGTATCAAGGTGTCGTCGGGCTTCTCATCTAATATAAAGGGGATAATAAATATGGCAGAGAAAAAGTTCCAAAACCTGAAGTCTCATGACTGTCACGTGATTATGACGCAATTGCTTCCGATTGCATTGAGGGGGCTTCTACCGGAAAATGTTCGAGTACCCATTGTGAAGCTGTGTTCATTCCTCAATGCAATATCTCAGAAGGTAATCAATCCAGATATTCTGCCAAGGTTACAGAAGGATGTGGTACAATGTCTTGTTAGTTTTGAATTGGTGTTCCCACCATCCTTCTTCAATATTATGACGCATCTCCTGGTTCATCTAGTGGAAGAGATTGCCATTCTCGGTCCGGTATTTCTGCACAATATGTTCCCCTTTGAGAGGTTCATGGGAGTCTTAAAGAAATATGTTCATAACCGTGCTAGACCAGAAGGAAGCATCTCCAAGGGATATGGAACAGAGGAGGTCATTGAGTTTTGTGTTGACTTTATTCCTAACCTTAAGCCGATTGGTGTTTCTGACTCGCGGCATGAGGGAAGACTAAGTGGAAAAGGCACGCTAGGAAAGAAAGCAATGATATGTAGGGACGGGGATTCTTTCACTAAAGCACACTACACAGTTCTACATAATTCCACCTTGGTAGCTCCGTATATCGAGGAACACAAGAATATTGTACGCTCCAAAAACCCGGGGAAGGCTGAATCATGGATTACAGATGAACACATGAAGTCTTTCGGTGGTTGGATGCAGACACATCTCTTGAATGACACCACTGTTGGAGATCAGCTATACTTGTTGGCCGCGTCACCATCTTCTACTGTATTGAATTTCCAAGGGTACGAAATAAATGGGAATATATTCTACACGATCGCCCAAGATAAAAAGAGCACCAACCAAAATAGTGGTGTCCGCTTTGATGCAATAGACGAGAATGGACAAAAGGACACATATTATGGTTACATAGAGGAGATATGGAAACTAGACTATGGAGTCTCTTTTAAGGTCCCTTTGTTTCGCTGCAAATGGGTCAACCTGAATGGGGAAGGGGTAAAGATAGACCAGTTGTACGGAATGACAACAGTTGATCTTAACAATCTTGGTTATAGATATGAACCATTCGTCCTAGCCAATGATGTGTCTCAGGTTTTCTATGTGAAGGACATGTCCTCCAGACCGAAAAAAAGAAAAAATATGCAAACGAATACATCATATGATGAGCCAAAGCGTCACATAGTTCTTTCAGGGAAAAGAAACATCGTGGGAATCAAGGACAAGACATACATGTTAGAAGATTATAATAAGTTTGATGAAATTCCGCCCTTCACAGTGAAAACTAACCCAAGCATTCCGTTAAGTAAAGAAGATGCTCCATGGTTACGTCTGAAGCGGTCATAAGGAATGACATATGCCAAGAAGTTCATGCTCATATTATGTAACTCTAGTTCATGTCTTTCGCGGTTTGTGGCTTGACCGAAGGATATCTTTCGTGGTTTGTGGCCTTTAGTCCCGGTTTTGTAGTCTCAGCTTTTAATATTAATAAATGTCTTGAGTGTTAGTCCCATTTTGTGGCTGGACCGGGAGTGCCTCTATGACCAGTTTCTTGGAGATGTCGGAGGACTGGGATCCAGCGGAATCTCCCTGAAACTGGTCGTACTGGTGTCCCTGCTCTCGAAAACCATCTTGCAGCTTGTAACTTCACTAACTAGATCAATACGCCTCGGAGCTAACTAATTTCACATATTCGGGAGTGCCTCTATGACCAGTTTCTCGGAGATGCCGGAGGACTGGGCTCCGTCGGCATCTCCCTGAAACTGGCCGTAGTGGTGTCCCTGCTCTCTAAAACCATCTTGGAGATGCCTCAAACTGGCTGGAGGACTGGACTCACAAGGATGCCTATTTATAGTACAAGCAGCTCGGCATAATGTCGACACTCAGGACATAATGTCAACACTCACGACATAATGTCGACACTCACCCCTATTATTAGTGCTGACTCATCTTTAGTCCCGGTTGGTGTCTCCAACCGGGACTAAAGGTTCATCTTTAGTCCCGGTTGGTGACACCATCCGGGACAAGGTACAAGACGCACGACATAATGTCGACACTCACCCCTATTATTAGTGTTGCCTGGCCCACTCTGCCGCAATCCCTTCAGTCGCGGTTGGTTTCTCCAACCGGGACTAAAGATGAACCCTCTCTTTATATAGGCATTTCCCTCTATTTATTAGGTAACACTCAAGACATTTATTAATATTAAAAACCGGGACAAACCGGGACTAGCTAACACTCAGGACTAAAGCCGCCCCCTTTAGTCATAATCATGCCTAGTCCTATAGTACGCAGCTTCAGGGTCTTCATCGTCGTCGTCATCATCATCGTCATCGTCACCTGCCACTCCGGGGATCCTCAGCCCATCCATGGCATATACCAGGGGCCATTCCAGCCTCGGATTCACGGCGGGCGGGAGAGGGGTCTCCTGGAAGACGATGCCGCTACCGCCGGGACAGTGTGGGGCTTGTGGCGGGTGGACTCGTGGGCACCGTAGGCGAGGATGGTCTCCCCCGGCGATGTAGCGCATCACTCCGATGATAGTATGGTTCGCCCACCACAGACGACGGCCGGATTCGTTGTGGTTCACCGGTGGCGGGCCATCACCCTCGTACCTGGCGAGCTCCCTTTCCCGCCTATTAGCGAAGAAGGCATTCCAGGTGTCGTAGTTGTCGGGATCCCACTGGGGATCCATCCGCTGCTCCGGCGTGAGCTCGTGGTAGAACTGGTTTGTGATGGCCGCCTGGCATGCGGAACCTTGAGGGACAGGAGGGACAGGAACCCCTCCAGCGCTCAGCATCCAGCCGGCGGGCGGCTGGTAGCCCGGCGGACAAGGGTAGTTGGAGGCGCACAGCGCCTCGGTCTCCTCGAGGGTCAGAATGGCCCAGTAGGCGTTGTCCATTGTTCTAAGAGAGGAAGGTGTGGATGTGTGGATATCCATGGCACGATCACCCTAAATATAGAGGGAAAGGTCGGGAAAACTTGGCGTGAAGCTTTGGGAAATGGCGGGAAATATCTTTAGTCCCGGTTAGTGACTACATCCGGGACTAAAAGCTCTAGTAGAAAGGAAAGGGCGGGAAAACTTGGTGGGAAGAGGTGGGAAATGGCGGAAAATATTTTTAGTCCCGGTTTGTGACTACATCCGGGACTAAATGTCTGCCGAATCGGCAAGAAGTAGGTCCATCCCGGGTAAAAAGGACTAAATGTCAAACCTTTTCGTCCATCCCGGGTAAAAAGGACAAATATTGGCCGAATTGGCAGGAAGTGGGTCCGGTTTGTACTACATGTACATGATCCATCGCTCGTGATTTTTTGAAAAATCATTTTTAGACTCGCAATATGTGGTTTCTTTAGAGATCCAATGCAAGTTCTAATGATGCTCGTCCCCTATCTTCATGCACACCGGTTCGACCATAGTTAGAAATTCAGATAATTCAAAACGGGCATAATAAATTCAAAAAAAATCCGAACAATGAAAATCCTTCGCGTGGAGTCATATTTTGTTACATAGTTGAAAGGAAAAATACCAGACTTGGTATATTGATCATGTTTCGAAAAAACCTTCACAAAATGACCTATCATGTTCGAGGTTTCATGGCTTTCGGTCCAAATGACCGATGTTATGTGCTGAATCACGACGTAGTTTGTGATGTTGTGCCCATATTATGCATGTGTGTGGACATTGGCATGGAGAACAATGTTGCAGGAGGAAGTTTTCCTTTTTGTCGCACGGAAAAGCCCTTTTCCATTTTCCGAGCGCAAAAAACGGGTCGTTTTGTGAAGTAACCACCAAAATGCTGTTTCAGAATGCTACCGTCCCATTTTCCTAAAATACTAGACCACCTTACATGGACTATCTCCCAACCGGTACATCTCAAACCTTTTTGTCCATCCCGGGTAAAAAGGACAAATGTCTGCCGAATCGGCAGGAAGTGGGTCCGGTTTGTACTACAGGTACATGATCTATCGCCAGTGATTTTTTGAAAAAATCATTTTTAGACATTTCTTCAGAGATCCAATGCAAGTTCTAACGATGCTCGTCCCCTATCTTCATGCACACCGGTTCGACCATAGTTAGAAATTCAGATAATTCAAAACGGGCATAATAAATTCAAAAAAAAATCCGAACAATGAAAATCCTTCGCGTGGTGTCATATTTTGTTACATAGTTGAAAGGAAAAATACCAAACTTGGTATATTGATCA
Source organism: Avena sativa (assembly GCA_916181665.1). NCBI lineage: Eukaryota > Viridiplantae > Streptophyta > Magnoliopsida > Poales > Poaceae > Avena > Avena sativa. Next base: position 382,646,063 of record OV702297.1, on the reverse strand, counting down.
TGTTTCGAAAAAAACTTCACAAAATGACCTATCATGTTCGAGGTTTCATGGCTTTCGGTCCAAATGACCGATGTTATGTGCTGAATCACGGCATAGTTTGTGATGTTGTGCCCATATTATGCATGTGTGTGGACATTGGTATGGAGAACAATGTTGCAGGAGGAAGTTTTCCTTTTTGTCGCACGGAAAAGCCCTTTTCCATTTTCCGAGCGCAAAAAACGGGTCGTTTTGTGAAGTAACCACCAAAATGCCGTTTCAGAATGCTACCGTCCCATTTTCCTAAAATACTAGACCATCTTACATGGACTATCTCCCAACCGGTACATCTCAAACCTTTTCGTCCATCCCGGGTAAAAAGGACAAATGTCTGCCGAATCGGCAGGAAGTGGGTCCGGTTTGTACTACAGGTACATGATCTATCGCCCGTGATTTTTTGAAAAAAATAATTTTAAACTCGCAATATGTGGTTTCTTCAGAGATCCAAAGCAAGTTCTAACGATGCTCGTCCCCTATCTTCATGCACACCGGTTCGACCATAGTTAGAAATTCAGATAATTCAAAACGGGCATAATAAATTCAAAAAAATCCGAATAATGAAAATCCTTCGCGTGGTGTCATATTTTGTTACATAGTTGAAAGGAAAAACACCAGACTTGGTATATTGATCATGTTTCGAAAAACCTTCACAAAATGACCTATCATGTTCGAGGTTTCATGGCTTTCGGTCCAAATGACCGATGTTATGTGCTGAATCACGGCATAGTTTGTGATGTTGTGCCCATATTATGCATGTGTGTGGACATTGGTATGGAGAACAATGTTGCAGGAGAAAGTTTTCCTTTTTGTCGCACGGAAAAGCCCTTTTCCATTTTCCAACACTCACCCCTATTATTAGTGTTGACTCGTGTTTTGTCCCGGTTGGTGTCTCCAACCGGGACTAAAGGTTCATCTTTAGTCCCGGTTGGTGACACCATCCGGGACAAGGTACACGCCGGACGACATAATGTCGACATAAAAATAGAAAATGGTTTTGGATTATTTATTCAAATCCATACACTTTTTATGTTTAAAGTTTTTCTAAATTCCAAATTGATATTAAAAAAATATAAGTTAATTCATTTTTAATTGTAAATGGTTCATATTTTAAATGGTTACATTAATTATTTTTTAAAACAGAAAATGGTTTTGAATTATTTATTTAAATCCAAACACTTTTTATGTTTAAAGTTTTTCTAAATTACAAATTAATATTCAAAAATATAAGTTAATTCATTTTAAAAGGTTACATTAATTATTTTTTAAAATAGAAAATGGTTTTGGATTATTTATTCAAATCCATACACTTTTTATGTTTAAAGTTTTTCTAAATTCCAAATTGATATTAAAAAAATATAAGTTAATTCATTTTTATTTGTAAATGGTTCATATTTTAAATGGTTACATTAATTATTTTTTAAAACAGAAAATGGTTTTGAATTATTTATTTAAATCCAAACACTTTTTATGTTTAAAGTTTTTCTAAATTCCAAATTAATATTCAAAAATATAAGTTAATTCATTTTAAAAGGTTACATTAATTATTTTTTAAAAATAGAATATGGTTTTGGATTATTTATTCAAATCCATACACTTCTTATGTTTAAAGTTTTTCTAAATTCCAAATTGATATTAAAAAAATATAAGTTAATTCATTTTTAATTGTAAATGGTTCATATTTTAAATGGTTACATTAATTATTTTTTAAAACAGAAAATGGTTTTGAATTATTTATTCAAATCCAAACACTTTTTATGTTTAAAGTTTTTCTAAATTCCAAATTAATTATCATTTAAAAAACAATACAAATTTAAACCCCAAAATAAAAAATAAGGCGGGAACAGAGAGAAAATACCTGAATTTTTTTGAAAACAGGGGAATATGTCCCGGTTGGAGCCACCAACCCGGACTAAAGACCCCTGCGCGCCAACCCTTGGTCTGCTGAAAATATTGGAGTATAGGTCCCGGTTGGTGGCTCCAACCGGGACGTATAACCCTTTAGTCCCGGTTGGAGCCACCAACCGGGACTAAAGGTCCTTTGGTTATAACCCTTTAGCCCTTCCTCTTCTTCTTCTTCCCTTCCCCATCACTTCTCTGCTTCACCGACGCGCTCACAACCGCCCCCGACGCCGGCAGGCTGCCCGAGCTCGCCGCCCCCGACGCCGTCAGGCTGCCCGAGCCCGCGCGTTCCATCCGCCAGCACCGCCGCCTCCGTCCGTGCGCGCACCAGTCGTCGCCCACGACTCCGTCTTCCTCGACCCCGACCGTGCTCGCCGGCGTCGATTCGCTCAACCTCGACCTCCCGCGCTCTCTCCGACCAACCTCACGCGCTCAGGGTGAGCAAGCGAACCTTCTGGATGCCTCCTTCCTTCCCTCTCGCTGTAGTTCATGCCTGCGCCGTTAGATCCCGCGTTCGCCGCCGTCGGCCGTCGTTGTACCACCTGCTCCGGCAACCAACAGAGGGCGGCGCCGCCAATTTTGAGTCCACCTGGATGCGCTGATTCCAGCACGCCAAGTCCCGCAGCCCCGCTTGCTCTCCTTCTCTGCCTACCATCGCCGTCTGACGTGTCTCCGGCGAGCCCAACGTGGCGTCTAGGTGGCATCCGCGTGGCCCTGGTCCCACCAGTCAGCCTCTAGGGCTAGCTCCTTCTCTGGTGACAGATGACCCTGTTTCCCCTTTGCTTGCGTGACAGGTGGCCCTGGTCCCACCAGTCAGCCACTATGGCTAGTTGTTACTATGGTGCAAAAGGTTTAAACATTTGATTTAATAATTTCAGAATTTGAATAAAACTTGTAAATTCAATAACTTTTAATCTGTAATTCAGAAAAATACAAATAATATACCAAAATGTTCAGAAAAATGAGAACTATCTATCTATGCTATAATCATGCATTGTTCAACAACTTAAATGAAAAGTTTAATTAGAACACCCTAGTAACCCTAACAGGTGATTCCGGAGTTCCTTGAGTTAGGGTTTGCGCCCCTCAGAACCCCGATTAACTTGTTGAGCATGCTTTAGGGTTACATTCCAATGCACATTAACTTGTCATATCATCATCATTGCTTGAGCATTGCATCGATGCCATGTGTTGATTGTTTCCCTTTCTTTCTGGTGATTTGGTTCTTCTCGGTAGAATACGATATCGAGATCGAGATCGAAGACCGAGATCAAGACCATAGAAGATCGACGAACAATACTTGACCAACTATAATCAAGTCAAGTATTTTATTAGTATCTAGTGTTACCTATCTGCTGGATAGTTTCCCTTTTGTAGCCTTATACTCATGTTCCCCTCTCATATGCATCCGAGGTTTCTCCGAACTAGGTTTTACACCCCTCGGAACTCCGGAATATTGATTTTAGTTGATTTTAGCTAGAGTTACCTATCTACTACACGGTTTCCTTTTTGTAGCTAGGTTTAGGGTTTCTCTTCATTTTTATTATTGTGTATGTATATATTAGGGTTTCTCTGAATTAGGTTTTATATCTCTCAACACCGTACTTAACTTTCTCCTTTAGCCGCTTTGACTTATTCGTTTTTCCACCTATGCAGAAAATATGGACCTACACGTCAGAGACGAAGAAAAGGAAGAGTTGATCCAAGGTGTGATCCGTGGGGAAGATAATTTAGACGTATCAACGTTTCTGAACAACTCCGGTGAGGGTGATCCTCTTTTTACCGGAATAGACAACTTGTTTGAGGTTGAAGGTGTTGCCTTCCGCGAGGGAGAAGGCGATGCCTTGTGTAATCGAGAAGACGACCGCTCCGGCGAGGTGCATGTAATATAATTAATTCATTAATTAATCATCTGCTATCTATATACAAATATTAACGACGATCTTTCTTCTTTTAGCCCTCCGGATCGAAGGAATCTACTGAAAAGAGTAGACGAGGCCCAACCAAAAAGTTGCAAGACCATGAGAGGTTCAGGATCGAAGATGTCGCTGAAGACGGCAAGCCGACGGCTCCTGAAGTTGTCGCAAACAAATTTGTGGCACAATGCGGAGTAATCGTTAGGGACTTAATCCCGATCACAATTAGAAATTGGAATAGGCCTGCTAATGCGGATGAAGAGGGAACATGTTTATTTGTCCCTAACCACGCCAAAGATTTACTATGGAAGAGGCTCATGGTTAATTTCAAACTACCGAAGATAGAGCTGGATCCAAATGCGGAGGATCCAGTTGAGGACGCCTTACAACATGGGAGAGCCATGGAGGCTAAGGTCAGGGAGTGGGCTTTGAAGAAGATGGCCCAGTGTTTCACCAACTGGAATAAAAGATTGCACCTTGACTATGTCGTGAAAGAGAAGACTCCCGATTTCAAGAATATTCAGTTTGAGAAGATAAAACCATTCTGGGCTGAGTTTGTGGAATACAAGACATCAGAAAAAGCTAAGAAAATGTCTGCAACGAATAAGCTGAATGCTGCTAACAAGAAGTATCACCATACTATGGGGCAAGATGGCTACAGGGCTCGCATTCCTAAGTGGGAGAAACTTGAGAATGAACTGCGTGATAAAAAGATCACCCCAGAGACAGACGATTGGGTAGAACGTGCAAGGAATTGGTTTTACGGGCATGGGGGCACGTTGGACTCGGAAGGGAGGTGTATATATAACATACGACATAAAGAAGACCCCTTGCCAATCGAGAGGATCAGAAAAGCAGTACAGGTTGTTAAAGATGGGGACTTCATTCCCGATAGAGAGAATGATGAGCTCACACTCGCCCTTGGAAATAAGGAACATGATGGACGAACACGAGGCACAAGAGGCTCCCAACCATGGAGGACTGGGTTTCCAGAAGAGAGGAAGAAATATCCTGATAGAAGCCGTCAGAGGAAAAAGGACAGGGTGGAAGTTGAAGCAGATAGTCAGAAAGAGCGAATGCGTTTAATTGAAGAACGATTAAAGCAACAACAAGATGAAATTAACGCACTTAAAGAGCAAAGTACTACCGGCCCATCTCAGCAGCACACTGCATTCGATGCTACCGGCCTATCGAATAATCGAAAAAGCAGTGTGGCTTCCACCAAGGTCCCGGGTGATGACAATGGCGATGACGATGATGCACCGACGATGGCTCCTGTTGGCTACCCAGGGGATGATATCACAGAGATGACACACTGCGAGCTACATGTCAAAGTTGTGAACATATCAATGAAGGTGGCGGTCGGCTATGCCTTACCAATTGGACCCACACCAACTTACCATTGTCGTCCGGTTCCAGTGGGCTACGCTGTTGTCGGCGTGGATGAAATCATGCCCACCTTTGAAGTTTTGGATCTTCACTACCCTGCAGGTGAAGGGGATGTGACTGTGCTGGGAGACGCAAAAAACGTCACCATTCTATGGCCGAAGGAATGTATCGTGCTTCGAAATCACACGCCAAGGCCATCTTCGCCGCCGCCTCACCCGTCTCCAGCGAGGTCGTCGCCGCCGCGGTAGCCGTCTTCGTCGCCTCACCCGGCTCCGTCGCCTCACCAATCTCCGGCACAGCCATCGCCGCGGGAGCCATCGCCGGCGCCTAAGGGTCAAAAGCGTAAGCGTACCGCTACTGTGCCTCGTGGTAAGCGATCGCCGAAACGTAAACAAGAGCCTCTTCCAAAAGTACCAAAGGTTGCTTCCAAGAGAGCTTATGACTGTACTGAAGAGGAGACTGCGGCGATCGTTGATGCGGAAACGACAGTGTTTTTCGCTAAGCTGAGGCGGCCGAAAGAGCCAGTGTTCCCCAGCACCAAAGAAGAAAAAGCCAAAGTGTTGAAAATGCTAAAGAATCTTCATCAACCCGAGCCAAAGCTGTCATCAGACTATGAGCGTTCTATTCTCAAGTCACATGCGGCACAAAAAGCCTCGAAGAGCAGTACTGATGCAAGCGAGAAATCTGTTGCCCAGCTCGGAGAACAAGCAAAACAGACTTGCGCCCCTCTCAAGGTGATTTCCCAAACCAATGTGGGGTCGAGCAAATATGGGGCCGAAGAGCAGTATGATCCAGAGGTAGTTGCACAATACGGAGAAGCTGCCGCTGCTCAAGGTATGAGTATTGCCCAGTACTTATCCCAGTTAGAGTTCTTCCCCGTGAGTGAAGTAGCATACAAATACCAGTACGGCAAACCTCTCGTCAAACCTGAGAAGGTAAACAATCTTCCAACAAAAATGCGAAGATTGCATAACTGGTACATGCATGCCACAAGGGCCGGGGCTAACTGGATAGTGCTGAGGGTTACAAAAAAGCATCATGGGAAAGATAAGGATGACATGATATTCATTGAATTTGATGAACTATTTTAATTATTCAATCAAGACGCCTTGGACAAATCGATCATTAGTGCCTATTGTCTGTAAGTACTAATTCTGTAATTAATTTAGTCTCCAGCTATATTATTTTGTTTATTGCATGTATATAATCATACTGTAATATGCAGAATGAAGATTCTCAAATGCATCAGAGGACAAATCTATGACATTGGCTTCATTGACCCATATTGGGTTCATGAAGCTAATCTCAAAATAAGCCCCCAGGATATGGAGGATAATATAGTACACGCGTTAAGGTTTCAAGAAACCAAAAGGGAAATACTATTTCCTTACAACTTCGAGTGAGTGTTATTGTCTTGTATACACTTTCTATTTCGCTTACTCGATGTTAAGTATATAATTGATTAGTTATGCATTTGCAGCTTTCACTATATTCTGTTAATCATTCAACTTGACAAAGGGCGTGTACTAGTCATGGACTCGAAACATAAACCCCTTGAGACGTGAAAGGACATGCAGATACTTCTCCAGCGGTAATTCTAATCATTACGACACTATATCGGCAACATTCGTGAATTTTATGATATCAAGTACTTAATAACTTATTTTATTCATTTTCTACGCCGGGCAGCGCTTGGAAACGGTTTACCAACAAGGTTAGGGGTGTTTGGAAAGAGGAGCTTATATTTCAACCACTAGATGTAAGCACCACTAGCTATATTCGCGCATCTCTTTGATTCTAGTTTTGATACAGTTATTATCATGCTTGATTATTATTTTGATTGAACTCTGTTCTCGTAAAGTGCCTGACGCAGGGACCAAGTAACAATCTATGTGGATACTATATATGCGAGTTCATCCGGCAGACGTGCGATGAGAAGGGCAGAAATTTAGAGCAACTCCACGTACGTAAACAATTTCTATAGTTTTTAATTACAATCAAATTGTGTTTAGTTTCATTCATATAGGCTGACTCCTTTTTTAAATCAGATCGAACGTCTAAGGGACGGTCTTCTGCCAAAGGATCGCGTACGAGCAATTCAGGAGGAATTGGCGGGATTCTTGGATGCAAAAGTCCTAGACCCAAAAGGGGAATACTACTCGGCTGTGTATAGATAATAGGAATTGTAAAAATAGCAACTTTGAAGAAATTGGCCGGTAGCATCGAATAGCAACTTTTGTATATAGTGCATGAACTCGATCCGTGTATTGAATATAATATTGTCATCATGATGTAATATAAGGTTCCTTTATTGATAAGTGCAAATCACTAAATAAACAATAAAACAACCTAAATGAATTCTCTGCCGCGGCACAAAAAGTGGCGAAAATGCTGCCGCGGCAACAAAATGTGCCAAAATGAATTCTCTGCCGCGGCAGAGAAATAGGCCAAATCTCTACCGTGGCAGAAGGTTATTAGTCCCGGTTCGTGTTACGAACCGGGACTAATGCTCCACCCCCCCTCGCCCTCTGCCGCTGCCACGTGTGCACCCTTTAGTCCCGGTTGGTGGGGCAACCAGGACTAAAGGTTAGAGCTTTAGTCCCGATTGCCCCGTCCCGGTTGGGCAACCGGGACTAAAGCCCCGTACCAACAGGGACCTATAGGGCTGTTTCCACCAGTGAGGTTGGCGCCATTTAAAATGGCGCCGAAGATGTTTGGGTCGGCGCCAAGTTGGAGCAGCCGGGAGGCAGACCAGGGTGGTCGGCGCCATGTGATCTCAGATGTCAGATTCCGAATTAGTTTTTAGGACGGGTTAGATTTGATTAAAGTTTCAAAAAATAGACAAATTTGGCCAAAAAAAAATATGCAGACCACCTTCATTACACTTTCCAGCCCGAAAGGGCTTGCATTCACGCCATGAAAGATATTTTGATATCATTCTAAAAAAAAAGGAAGATATTTTGGCCAGTAGATATTTCTTGCATGCAACTCTGATGCATCATGCAACAACGATCTTTAACATGTAGGTAACGTACAGATTGACCTGAAGATGAGACAAGGACTTGACTGTGAAAAGTGTATGTGGTGAAGAAGTGAAGATGGTTACTGCAAACAAGTCAAGACTTGTCACGAGAATCAAAAGGAGATGCAGAAGGCACGGTGTGAGATAAAATCCAGCAGACCCTCCGTCGTCATCGTGGGAAGGGCGAGAACCTAGCACATGTGCACGACCGTGTCGCCTTGCCACCTCGCAACCCCCGGCCCCGGACCAGTGTCTGCGGCAGCGGCAGCGGCGCCAGAAGGAGAAGGCACACGGGGCTGCTCGACCGGTTCTCTGCAAGTGTTCAATCAGGCTACATTGTCCTGCTCGTCGTGTCCCCGTCGTGCCCACGTCGTAGCAGTGTTGAAGGCTGGGGCACACGCGCGTAGCCCACGCACAGAAATCCGGTCTTTTGGACTGCTTCCGCTGCGACGCACGCGCGAAACCCGTCGGCTTCCTGCGCGACAACGACGAGACGCTGTTCTTTTTTTTCGAAATGGAGAAGACGTAGTTGTGGTCGCACTTGCTTCCAATCGATGGCGCCAGCGGCAGCTTCCCGGTCATGCAGTCGTGCTGCGCGCCACGGGGTCGAGACATCACTAGTGGAATCAGAGCCTCTAGTCCTGGTTCGTAAGGGCCTTTAGTCCCGGTTTTGGAACTAATCAAGCGGCCCATTACTAGCCGGAACTAGTGGATATCCATGTGGCTGTCCCTGCGCGCTCAGGGTGTATCCCCACTAATCCCGGCCGGTTGGTGTTAAGGACTGGTACATCTCTGCCGCGGCAACATTTTGCGCATTTTTTCTGCCGCGACAGAGTATTACCTTGGACTAGTGGTTCTCTGCCGCGACAGCATTTTGTGTCATTTCTCTGCTGCGGCAGAGATTTTAGTTTTTATTGTTTTATTTACTTATTTTTTATTTTAACATAGTTTTTGAATATTTCTACGCCACCACATATCGTACACATATATAAAATAACTTTATTACGATATCAAGCATACAAATATATATACAATTTACATAGTTACAAGGAGATCACAAAATACCGGGACTAGAGCACGTCTGTTCGATTACATGGAGATCAGTAGCGCCTATTCACACTAAATTCTTCGGCATCGTCTACGATCTATTTGACAATAAATTTTGCCAGCTCCTCCGCAATTGCTAGTACGCGTTGCTCTGGTAGTAGTTGATCCCGCATTCTCTCGAACTATATAAAAAGGATATTAATATGAATATCAATCATGATAACAAAAGGTGACGGCAATAAAATGATGGTGTGAATGCATTGCTTAAGTCGACTCTATAATCATTGTGTTCGGTGGTAAACGTGCGAATGAACTTGTATACGTAGAATCCACATAGATTCGACCCTTGTGGCTGCCTCGCGCACTTTACGAGAATATAATTCAATCAAAATAATAATCTAGCATCATTATTGTATTGAAACTAGAAGTAAAGAGATGCTCGGACATATCACGTGCTACTTACCGAGACCGCCTTAAACGTCAGCTTCTCACTAAATACACCCGTAAACTCGCACTTGAACCGGATCCAAACCCTGCCCGACGAATAAAATGAATGAATGAGTTATTCATTACCTGATATCTCAGAAAATCAACGAAAGAGACCGATATAGCGCAAAACTTACTACTGGAGCATGTCCTGCATGCTGCGGAAATCTTCCAGGTTTCTCTTTGATGGGTTCATAACATCTACTCTTCCCTTATCAAGTTGAATGTCTAGCAGAACCCAGTGAAAGCTGCAAACATTTATATATATATCAGTAACTTATCAGTTGCACTTATTAGCATCGACTAATCAAAAGTGAATGTGTACAACCGAGTAAGACCCTCACCTGAAATTGTAAGAAAACAGTATGTGGTCAGAGAAATTTTGCTCCCCATTAGAAACCTTAGAATGTTTTCCTCCGTATCCTCGGGGTTATCCGTTAGCGTGGTTATATGCACTTTATCTGGGTCAATGAACCCAATATTATAGATTCTTTTTCTTTTACATTCTAAGATCTTCATTCTGCAAAATAAGGATAATTACATGTTCTGAACTAAACAACTGAAAAACTGAACATGTAGACAATGAATTTAACAACTTACAGACAATAGCAGCTAAGGATGGATTTGTCCAGGGCGTCGAGATGGTATAACTGGAACAGTTCTGAAAACTCAATATGGACCTCTTCGGGTTTGAAGTAGTACTCACATGAGACATTGGCTACGATCATTATTCTCCCCTGCTTTATGACCGCCGAGTACCATTGATGGAGATTCCGCATTTGTGTTGGCAGTTCTTTCAGCCTCTCTTTGCTGACCAAATCCTCGCCTGCGACATATCTAGGGGCTATAGCAGCCTTGGGTAGAAGGTCGAGTTGGGGGCCTAACAGTTCATCAAGACTAATTTCCATGCTGGCCGCCAACTCCGCAGCTACTAACATATCTAGTGGCTGTTGTGCGAGAAGGGGAACGTTTTCTGAAAACACCTTGAGGGGTGTGATCGTTTGTTTGGCCTGTTGTCCGAGAAGGGGAATGTATGATTTTTTACTGATTATAGTTTTGGTCCCGCTTGCACCAGTGCTTGCTGATTTTTTACCGCTTGCACTTGATTTGCTTGATTTGCTCTTCGCCACTTCTTTCTAAAGTGTGCGTAGATAGTCATATGGCTTATGGTGCAACTCATATTGCGATTTTGTATTAAGAAAATCAATTGCATATGCCTTTTGCTTCTTGGTGTATACCGGAGCGGGCTCGGGTTTCTTCTTCTCAAAATGCGCCGCCACTTCGGCCTTTGCTATCGCTGCAGATTCCACATCAGTACGATCTTAAGGTCTGATGGTAAGATTTTATGAGTCACTATTGGGAGGGGCGACATTTTCCGTTTTGGGCTGCCGCGTCCTTTAGTACCCACTGACGAAGCACGCTTCCGCTTATTTTCCTTAACGGGCGGCAAAGACTGCTAAGCCTGCGGCGGAGATCGAGATGGACTTGGGATGTGGTGGTAGTAGTCATCATGGGGTGGGCTTCTTGGAGGTGATGGAGGTGAAGGAGACCTGCGATAACTCAGAGGCGGTAGTGTTATCCTTGGGGCTGAGCCTAGAAACCGTATGTTGTTCTTGTCGCATAGAATGATACCACCAAGTACTTCTCCGAGTGTGATCTCACCTTCAGGTCCAGGGATGTCAAGCTCCATTGACTCCCACTCCTTTATGATTTGATCCACCCCGACTTAAGCATAGCCATGTGGAATCTCGCGGCCATGCCAACGTGCGTCAGGCGGACAAGGCAAAGCAGATCCGACCGCCACCTTCACAGATACGTTCTTCAATTTATTATGGAGCTCATAAGATATCTGCTCCTTAATTCCATCCACGGGGTAGCCGGGGCCGCCATCTGTATAGGGTGCATCGTTAGACGGGACCTCCGATTCAGCCACGCTGCTTCTCCGCTGAGATGGGTTGGCGGTAATATCGAGTGGAGGATCTTGCAAGCGCGCTATTCCTCTAAGTTCGTCGATCTGCTACTGCTGCTTGTCAAGTCTTGCTAGCAGTTGGTTGAACTTGTCTGCCTCCTCCTCCTACCGTCGCTGCTTTGCTCTTGCTCGGCTTCTATAGGTACCTTGGTCCTTAGGAAACCCAGTCTCCCACGCGAAACTCCCGTCAAGGCCTCGGACTCGTCCTCCATGTTCGTGATTCCCGAGGACCAAAGTGAGCAAGTCTTTCTCTCTATCAGGATGAAACTGTTTTATTCCATCTTTAATATTTGTCACCACTTTTAGCCATGAACTCCTGGGTACCTTTATCCCGTCAGTGCAAACAAGGTCCCTTGTAAGTTCGTCATACGTACTCCCATGCCCAAGGAACCAATTTCTTGCCCTCAAATCCCATTTTTCGTGAATTGGTTCTGCAATGATCCCTATCACGAAGCTCTTTCTCTTCTGCATCCCACTTAGGCATGGCAGCCACGTAGCCCCCTGGCCCCATGTTATGGTGATATTTCTTCTTCGCAGCATTTATCTTGTCTTTCAGACTTTTCCTCTGCAACTCCTGACTTCCTATACTCCATAAATGCATCCCAGTACGGCTCCTGCTTCATTAGATAGCCTTCGAATAATGGAGTTTTCTTGTCCTTCCGATACTATTTCTAAAAGGATCGTATGGGCTCCTAGAGGGGGGGGTGAATAGGTGCTACTTCAAATTTTCTTCTTTTTCAAGTTAAGGTTTGACAAGAAAGGTAAATTCTCTAGATTATACAACTAAGGTGAATTTACCTATATGTCAAACAAGCACTAGCTAACACAACACTAAGCAAGAACAAGTAAGTAAAGTGCGGTAAAGGATAGAAGTAACCAAAGTGGTGGACGCGGAGACACAAGGATTTGTTTCCCACAGTTCCTTCATTTTGAGGGGAAGTACGTCTATGTTTGGAGAGGGGGTGGCTTCAAACCACCAACACCACGAGAGGCCTCCCTTGTTCTCCGATGAATCTCACCCCAACAGGATGGATCCACCTTCCACTATATCGGCAACCTTCGAGGTGGAAGCCGGCACCTTTACAACAAGTTCGGGGCACACATCCACAACTTAATTGGAGGCTCCAAAATACAAGCAAGCTGTCAAAACAATCAAAGACAACCTTGTAAGAACCAAATCTAGAACTAGGGTTTCCAAAGAAAACACTAGAGCAATGGGGCCCTCAAATGAATGAGGGGGAAATGAAGATCTCTTTTGGTGAAGTAGTAGATCAAGGTCTCCTCTTTCGATTCTCCAAAGATCAAAGACTTTGGATGGTTGAGTGAAGAGATCTTGGCGATTTGGTGGCTCAAATGGAGGTGGTAGTCTTCAATGCAACGAGCACCTTGTCCCAAGGGAGGTGGACGGGTATTTATAGCTCTTTGAGCAGATCTTCCTGTTGGGCATTAAATGCACCGGTACTACTGGTACTACCGGTCAGGTACCGGACCAAGTACCGGTGGTGCGCCACATGGTCGACCTAGCCTCAGTCACGCCCGGACCCACCTTGCGGTACTACCGCCAAGCGGTAGTACCGGTCGTGAGAAGCGGTACTACCGGTCCAAGCGGTAGTACCGGTCCCAGGTACCGGTTGGTACTGAGCGAAAAGGAAAGGCCTAGTGCTCACTCAGCGTCGCCCGGTACTGCCGAGCGGCACTACCGTGTCCAAGCGGTAGTACCGCTTGCCACAAGCGGTACTACCGGTTGGAGAGGTAGTGCCGCTCCGCGGTACCGGGTGGTACTGATGAAAATTGAGGCATGCCCACCTCAATCAGAAGCAACCGGTACAAGGGAGTGGTAGTACCGGTGCCAAGCGGTAGTACCGGTTGTAACTTCCGGTACTACCGGTCAGCACTAGTGACTTTGGTAAGTGCAACTGTGGGCAATTCAATATTTGTGCCACTACCTAGAAAACCCGAGATACACTTAGCGCATGATTAAATCGATAGGTGCGTTATCATCAAACATCAAAATCACAGTGATAGGAAATGCTCTTTCAATCTCCCCCTTTTTGCTGTTTGATGACAACACACCTTTGCAAGATAATATTATGAAGATACTCATGGCTTTTGAAAAATAGAGACGGGGCTCCCTCTGGATGAATAGGATCAAACCTTCCCCTCTATTTTACAAACCCAACACGAGTGCACAAATATAGATAATAGCATTTGAACTCATACCTTTGCACAATAACTTGTGATGAGAAATATATTGGCAATGGATAACGTATATCATCACAAGATGGATCCGTGAAATACCCACATAGTCTCAACATACCACATAGTCTCAACATACATAGCACGAGTAGTTCCCAAATAGTTAGTACATAGAGTTCACACATAATTATGAGGCAAATAGGCAAATAAAGTTCACAAGCAATTAAAAGATCAAAGCAAGAACGAGCTTGTGACTTTCCCATGCAACACCCGCATGCCTAAGGTGCACCTTATCCTCCTTTGGCATCAAGACACCAAAAAGGGACAAGTGCAAGACTAACGGCCCGACAGTCAATCCTCCCCCTCATCATCAAAGTCCTCCTCATATGTTGGTGGAGCACGGTGCGAGGAAGAGACATCATCATCCCAGTGGTTGTGCTTGGAGATCCATTGGTCTTTAGGGGTGATGTTGTTCTAGGAACCCTCAGAGATGGTCAATCCTTGAGATGCCATCATGTCCTTCTGTCGAGCACAAGCTTTCTTGACATACACATGAGCCTCATACATGCGCTTTTGATTAACTTGGAAGCAAAAGACCTTTTTGAGCTTGGCCTCAATCCTCTTGGCCCAAGATGGCTGGGCATTCTTGCGACGGGAGACAACATAATCTGCATCACGGCCACTATCAGCATCATCAGAATCAGCCTCAATCACATTGCCTTCTTCATCCACCTCACCACCTTCCACATTGCGGGCTTGGCATGCTTCTTGATCTTGAGGGCCTTGAACCGGTGCACAATGAGGGGACGAGTGGAAAGGGTCGTAGCAATGGGAGGGCACTTGGCAACAATGAGAGCCATGATGTAGGGAGCGAAAGGGGGAACCCTCCGGGAGTGAGCCGCAGCGACCATCTCATTCCAGATAAAGTCCATCACTTAAAGAGGAGTGCCAGAGTCGCGGTTGAGGAAGGTGTTGAGCAACAAATCAACATAATATCCATGAATCTCATCTTTGTTGCCCGCACGAGGAGCAACGGTCTCACGGAAGATGCGGTGGAGAATGTCATACGTGGGGAGAAGATCCTTGATCTTGCCAACAACACCGCGGCCCCGGATATAAAGAGGTGCAAGAACATCCTTCTTGGAGGGGTGCTCATGCAAGTGGCAGCGGAAACCACAAGGAATGTCACGGCCACGATCTTCATACCCCAAAATCTTAGCAAATTCAGCAAGAGTGGCCTCTTTAATTGCACCTTGAGTCATCCAAGTGATTTTCCGAGTGCGGCCAATTGAGAAGTGAGCAGTGGCATAAAACTGAGCAATGAGAAGAGGCTCATAGTCATGCTGAAACTCCATGATGGGGAACAATCCAAGGTGAGAGCAGATTTCTTTAGCCTCAGCAAAACAATCAAGATTCTTGTTGATGTGTCCCATATCAATCCGCAGCTACGGCACAACCATCTGAATATTCTTCATAAGGACTTCATGGTAGACTCGCTCTTGGAAGTTATCGTAGAACAAGCTATCTTTCCTGCCCTCATCACGGGCGTGGACATAGGGATTATCAACCCTTAGAGAGCGGAACTCAGAATCAGATATGTCAGACAGTTTCTTTGGCCCTGATGGCCCTGAGCTGCAACTCTTGGTGCACCCTGAGGAGGGGGGACGAGGAGGGGGAGCACAGCCACGACCAGCAGACCGCTTGGTGACCCTCTCACGACCCCCACGGCCACATCGAGAAGCAGGAATCTTCGTACGACGGCTAGGCGAAGGCATGAATTCTTCCTCGGACTCCGTCTCTTCCTCTTCAATCTCATGAGTTGCCTTGGAGCGCTTACGAGCACCCCTAGCACCACCTGCACCTGTGATAGCAAGAGGGAGAGCAGCAGGGAGGGTAAGGGCACAAGAACCCAAAATGAACAAAGAAGAATCCATGTTTTAGCAAGATGTTGCGGTCAGCTGGGACCGGTACTACCAGAACTGGCAACCGGTAGTACCGCTTGCGAGCGGTAGTACCGGAAATTTTTCTGGTACTATCGGTCGAGCGGTATGAGCATATCAATGGTAGGACACGGTCCCAAATTGGCCTCAAAAATTTATAAAACATTGATTCTACTAAGTAACAAGGAATGTATGGCGGTACAACCCCAGAGCAAGTTACTTTCTCCAAGAATCTAAGCAAAACCTAGATCCAACAAAGAAATCAAGAGTCAGAAGGAGGGGACGGTTGTACCGGGATCCATGGCGATGGAGAAGCACCGGGAGCCCGCAAGGAATCCGAATCCAAGGAGGATCTAGGGAGAGGAGGACGCGGCGAGGCTCTGGTGGCGTCAAGAGTTCCGGCGGCGGCGGTGGTTTGTGTGGGGAGCAAGGAGGATAATGAGGCACTGAAGGGTGCCTCCCCCCACGCGACCAATATATACCAGAAAATCGCCGACCGGTAGTACCGGTGCTAGAAGCGGTAGTATCGCTCGCAGGCGGTAGTACCGGTTTAGCACCCGGTCATACCGGTGACCGGCAGTACCGGACATACAAGCGATGGTACCGGTCCTGGAGAAGTTTCCAGGATACGCCCTGGGAACTAACCAGGTCCGGTAGTACTGCTCCTAATCCGGTAGTACCGGTTCCCTTTGAATCCATAGCCAAGGATAATCAAGTGGTTCTTGTGCGGAATAGATGAGGGTTTGATCTAGGGGTAGAATGGTTTGGGTTGAGATAGTCAAACTGTGTGAAGCACATGCACTCTTAAATAATGAAAAACATATGAAGAGCCAATCGAGAGTGCATGACCTTAAGAACAACAACAACTCGAAAATGACAAACATGAGTAAGCCCCAACCTCTCGAGTGTGAGAGGGCGGTGGCCTAGGCTACCATATTTGAGTATACTCGGCTTGGCACCATGAAGATATATCTTGGGTCCATTACCGAAACTCATCATTTAAGATCACATATCACAAAATGATATTAAGAGGAATGATTTTGATTGCTTTGGGCATAATGGGGGGGATAGTCCAACCAATTAGAACCGCACTCTCCCTATATCCATGCCTACACCTAAACCAAATAAGAGTCAAGACATAGGTGAGTATGCAAGGTGATCAAGTCAAGCTCCTTGAATCTATGATATTTAGTTCATTCCTCAAATAGAAAAACCTTGCTTCATCAAGTGGCTTCGTGAAGATGTCGGCAAGTTTATCTTTGGTTGACACATACAATAGATCAATATCACCTCGAGCAACATGATCCCTAATGAAGTGATGACGAATCTCAGTATGCTTTGTCCTTGTGTGATCCACCGGGTTGTATGCAATCTTGATGGCACTTTCATTGTCACATAGAAGAGGCACTTTGTCACAAAGGACACCGTATTCCTTTAAAGTTTGCCTCATCCATAGCAATTGGGTGCAAGCACTAGCAGCTGCCACATACTCGGCTTCAGCGGTGGAGAGAGATATACAATTTTGCTTCTTAGAAGAACAACACACCAAGGACCTACCAAGGAATTGGCAAGCCCCAGATGTTGATTTTCTATCATCCTTATCACCAGCCCAATCCGAATCCGTGTATCCATAAAGATCAAATGTTGACCCTCGAGTATACCAAAGACCATAATATGGGGTATGAACTAAATATCGAAAGATTCTTTTGACTGCCATTAAATGGCTTTCTTTAGGAGCCACTTGATATCTTGCACACACACCTACACTCAACACAATATCGAGTCTAGATGCACAAAGGTAAAGCAAAGAACAAATCATAGACCGGTATACCTTTTGATCCACATCTTTACCATTTGGATTTTGTTCTAGATGAGTCTTTGTAGCCATGGGAGTAGGATCTCCATTTAAATCTTGCATATTGAATCTCTTGAGCATATCTTGAGTATACTTGGCTTGGTTGAAGAATGTCCCTCCTCTAACTTGCTTGATCTCAAAATCAAGAAATACTCTCAACTCCCCCATCATAGACATCCAAAACCTACTAGTCATAAGCTTTGAGAATTCATCATTAAAAGCTTTGTTAGATGAGCCAAAGATAATATCATCAACATATATTTGGCATAAAAAAGATCCCCATTGACCTTCTTAGTAAAAAGAGTGGGAACGATTTTCCCAACCTCAAATCCACGGTCAAACAACAACTCTCTAAGGTGCTCATACCACGTGCGTGGGGCTTGCTTGAGCCCATAGAGCGCCTTATCAAGTTTGTAGACATGGTTTGGGAAGTTGGGATCCTCAAATCCCTGTGTTGCTTTACATATACCAACTCATTTAATGGACCATTAAGAAAGGCACTTTCTACATCCATTTGTTGCAACTTAAAGTTATGATGTGCCGCATAAGCAAGAAGGATACAGATGGACTCAAGGCGAGCCACGCATATGTTTCTCCATAGTCAATGCCTTCAATTTGAGAGAACCCTTGTGCAACCAATCTTGCCTTGTTCCTTACTATAATTCCATGCTCATCTTGCTTGTTCTTGAATATCAACTTGGTGCCTATAACATTGCGGCAATCCTTTGGCTTCTCAACTAAATTCCATACTTTGTTTCTCTCAAAGTTGTTGAGCTCTTTGTGCATTGCTTCCAACCAATCTGAATCTTCAAGAGCTTCCCACACTTTCTTTGGTTCAATCATGGAGATGTGGGCTTGGTGCTCACTAAACCTCTTAAATTGTGCTCTTGTGGAAATGCCTCTCCTTAGGTCACCAACCACATTTTGTAGAGAGTGGTCTCTTAATTCAAACATCTTATCCTTTCTAGCTTCACGATGAGTGTGGATCTCCTCATTGTTTCTTGGAGGTCCTTCTTCATCATTTTGGTCCTCGTCTTGACCATTATCTTGACCTTGATCAACATGGGAATCATTCTCTTCATTGAGAGGCAAATATTGACCTTGGTCTTGATCTGGCACATTTCTTGCATTGAGTTGAGCTTGTCTTAGGGCACTTTCTGGAGATTGGAGACTCAAGCTCATCCTCACTAGAGTTGTCACCATGATCAACATGTTGAGGGTCCACATCTTATCTTTGGCTTGGGTCATTGTCCTCCTCGGTGGATGGGGCTTGTTGATGTTGTGAAGATGAGGGCTCCACTTGAGTAGAGCATAGTTCTTCTCGATCCGCCATAAGGGGTTCCTCAACGAGGCGGATATATCCCACACCCATTCTTCCTATGGCATCCTGAGGCATTTCATCATTTGCATCACAAACATCAACACGCCCCCCTTGGGGACCATCATATTCTTCGAAGGTCACACTACAAGATTCTATGACGGCTTCGGAGAGCTTATCATAGATTCTATAAGTGTGAGATTTGATACCATAGCCAACAAAAATACCCTCTAAAGCTTTAGCCTCAAATTTGGACAAACGAACACCTTTTATGAGATAGAAACACTCAGAACCAAGCACCCGGAAGTAAAATATGTTGGGCTTGTTACCGGTAAGTATTTCATATGGAGTCTTGTTGATTTTTTTGCGGAGGTAGAGCCGGTTTGATGCATGGCAAACGGTGGAGATGGCTTCGGCCCAAAATTTGTATGGAGATTTAAACTCCGCCAACATGGTCCTAGCCATCTGAAAGAACATTTTATAATCCCTAGTGTTTTGTGTGTTAGATAACAATATCAAGGATTATTTAATGTGTGTTGAAGTGTTGCAGCTCTCTTTGATAAAAAGGGAAAAGGATTCTGCTTTTGGGGGGCGGATAATCCGCCCCTCCCTCTTCCCAAGCAGGCGCAAGCCCCAGAAGGGGGGCGAAGTTTTGGCCGGATTTTCCGGCCCCGCCGGATAATCCGCCCCTCAGGGGGGCCGGATAGTCCGTCCCCCTGCTCATCGCCAAGGCGCAAGCCCCAGAGAGGGGGCGGAGTGTTGGCCGGACTTTCCGGTCTGGCCGGATAATCCGCCCCTCAGGAGGGCCGGATTATCCGCCCCCCAAGACCTTCACCAAGTTTCGCAGGCGCCAGCCCTAGAGAGGGGGCGGAGTTTCCCCCGGAGAATCCGCCCTTGGGGCGGAGTTTTCCCAGGGGCGGGGGCGGATTATCCGCCCCCAAAGTTGTGCAACGGCCAGATCTGGGGAGGGGGTATTTAAGCCAGCCTTCCCCCTCCTGCCAGATCTCTTGATTCATTCGAAAAAGACGAGATCTGATCTGCAACCTTCATCCAAGAGAGCTCCACCTAGATCCACCCAAAGGCCCCGTCCCTTGGGGAATCGAAGGAGGAGAACTCGATCTTCATCATCAGCAATCAAGCGCTTCATCTCCTCTCCATTCATTTGGAGAACCCCCGATCTAGTATTTCTTGCAAATACCTAGATCCTTGTTTTTGTTTATATTGATAAACCTTGTTCTTGTGGCAGCTTGTTGTCATCTTGGGAGCCCCCAATTCGGTTGTGGGTGTGTGCCCCGATAGTGTTGTAAAAGGCACCGGTTCCCGCCTCGAAGGGATCCAATAGTGGAGAAGGTGGATCAGGCCTCTCGTGGCAAGATCCATCGGAGAATAGGGTGAGGCCTATTGTGGTGTGGTGGTCTTAGAACCGCCCACCCCTCCAACGCAGATGTACTTCCCTTAACAAGGAAGGAACTGCGGTAAAACAAATCCCTGTGTCTCCGCGTGCTCCACTACGGTTTCCTCACTCCTTTTTTACGTGCTTAGTAGTTAGGGTTGCATATAGGGAAATTCTCGTAGTTGCATATCTAGAGAATTTACTTTGTGTCAAGCCTAAAATTGAAAAAGTATTAAAAATTGGTTAGCACCTATTCACCCCCCCCCCTCTAGGTGCCCATACGATCCATTTCAATTGGTATCAGAGCCTCGGCTCTTATTTCGGGCTTAACCGCCTAAGAGAAGTATGGGTTCCAAGGTAGATGGGAGTGATGCTCCGGAGGTAGTCACCATGAACGATCTCAAGACGTTGGAAACAACCTTGGTGAGTTCAATGGAGGCTAAGATGGAAGAGATGCGTCAATTGATAATGCGTCTCTCCACATCCGCAGCATCACCTCCATCTAACTCTGAGGATACCACTCCGCAATCCAAGGAAACGGGTAAAACTGTTTCTAAAGATAACGAAGTGGTTGGTGATAACACTAGCAAGAGCTCCTCCTCGAAAAAGGATAGCGGTAAGGATGGATACAATGAGGTTTCTCATGTGTATTCCCCTGATCCACCTATTCCTCACCCACATATACATAATAGGGGTGATCCACCCAAACTTTTTGCATCTACTTTTACTCAATGGAATTTTTTTATGAAATCTCATGTGTGCAGTTCCTCCATAGAGTTGTGGAAGATCATCGAAAATGGTCTTCATGTTGGAAACCG
Source organism: Avena sativa (assembly GCA_916181665.1). Lineage (NCBI taxonomy): Eukaryota > Viridiplantae > Streptophyta > Magnoliopsida > Poales > Poaceae > Avena > Avena sativa. The sequence continues at coordinate 382,624,779 of OV702297.1, read as the reverse complement.
CAACAATCTCACAAGAAGAGAAGTGGTCGATAGCCAACTCAACGCTACAGCTCTACACATGATACAACTTGGTGTGGGTGACAAAAATATGCCACACATTCAGCATCTTAGTACAGCGAAGGAAGCTTGGGATGCTCTCACCGAGCTCTTCATCGGAAATGAAAGTATGAAGAGGAATAGATATGATGCATTGAGCAACGAAGCTGAAGGATTCTATATGTTGGATGGAGAAGACCATGAAGACATGTATAGGAGGCTTAAGGCTATAGCCACAAACTTCAGAAATCATGGTGCCGCTCATGTTGATGATGCATGGATCAAGCGCAAATATGTCAGTGCACTTATGCCGTTTGATCCCACAGATTTGAAAAGTCTCCAAGGTAGGCATAACTATCACCTCATGACATCCAATGAGGTAATGCAAGAAATGGCCGCCTTCAAAGTGGCTGCCAAGAATGCCGAAGATGCTCGAGATATGGGGATGCAAAAAGGGGTCAACGTGGCCTTGAAGACTAGTGTGATTGATCATGATGAATATGCCCTAGAAGGTCTAGACTGTCCTGAGGATATAAAAAGGATTCATGGACAATACTTGGCTCTTTATGCTAGAAACTTCTGGAAAGATCCAGCCAAGGCTAAAGCTGAACTGGAACGCAAGAGTGGAGCATATGGAAGAAAAGAAAATGGTCCCAAGCTGAGAACTTGTTTCAACTGTGGTGACCGGCTGCACTTCGTAGCTGAGTGTCCATATCAAAGTAGGGAAGATAATGGAGGAAGACTCATTTTCAAGGACAAATCAAAAGCTCCACGCAAGAAACAGTTTGTAAAGAAGAATGCTCCTTTCTAGAAGCAACCAAAGATAGTTCTAGTGGCTCAAGAAGAATACTCATCGGGGAGTGAAGATGAGGACGAGGACGATAGCTCTCAAGAGGTGGCTGCTATAGCCACCACATCCACATCAACATCTCTCTTCGACTCTCCGAACGAAAACATCATCAACAAGAATGCTACTTGCCTCATGGCAAGAAGCTCTGAGGTAACTTCTTCTAACTCTTCTTTTCCTAAGACTATGATTGACATGGATGATCCTACTAGTCTTAAGGTTAAAGAAGAGATTATTGCTTTGGATTATTTCTACACTAACTTGCAAGGTGAGCACAAAGTTCGTTTTGAAGCTCTTATGGATCAGCTGGCTCAAAACGAAGCTCTCCTTGAGAAAAAGGGCAGAATTGAAATGGAGGATGCAATGGAAATTGCATCCTTAAAAAATGCTCTTGAAGAGGAGGAAGAGGCTCGGGTCTCTCTTGAAGAGAGGCTTGAGTCTATTGAAGAGTCACATGATGAAATTGTGACTAAACTTGTTAAGGAACGTGACAATGCTGTCACCAAAGCAAAGAAGTTAAAGAAGGAAAGGATTGACTTTGGGGTTGCTCATGATAGACTCTCCGAGGAATTGGAGAAACTTGACAATGCTCACAAGGCGTTGAAAAATGAGTTCTCTATTCTCATTGAGTCACATGATCAGCTTCAAAGTCGATTGGCCAAATATGATACTCCTAGCTCATCCAACTCAACATATAGTAACAAGGAAAATGCTAGTGTGGAAAAAGAAGTGATCAAGGACATCACTACCAAGGACAAAGGTGTGCTTGATGAAGTCCTTGGCAAGCAAAGGTCAAATCATGGTAAAGAGGGACTTGGGTATGTCACCAAGTCCAAGAAGAAGAAAACCAAGAAGAAAAAGACCAAGAATGTGCAATCAAAGATAAGCACCGCTGAGAAGAAAGTCACAAAATACAAGACTAACAATATTGGTTTTGCAGGGTCTCACAATCCGAATTATGAACTCTTTTGTGATGACTATGGCGATGTTTATGCTTATTATGTCGGTCCCTTTGATGAATATATTTCTTGGTCTATTTAGGTCCCAAAGACCCTTGTTACTAACATGAAAGGACCCATTGAAAAATGGGTACCTAAAACCAAGAAGTAATTTTCTTGCAGGGCTATGCTTCCGGTGGGTCGAAATGGGTGCTGGATAGTGGCTGCACTAGTCATATGACCGGAAGCAAGGAGATCATCATGGAGATGCGTCCAAATCATGATAATATCACAGTCTCCTATGGTGATAAGTCTAAATCTCAGGTATTGGGTCTTGGCAAGGTTGTGGTTGCCCACGATATCTCTCTCATGGACGTCATGATTGTTGAGACCCTCGGTTACAACCTTCTTTCTGTTCGTGCCCTTGGCAAGATGGGTTTTGTTGTTTTTATCGATGATGATTTGGTGGTACTCTTGTGGAGCAAGTCTCTAAAGGTCGCTTTTGTTGGATACGTCGAAAATGACCTATATGTGGTGGACTTCTCGGGGAAAACCACTTCGGGTCCGATGTGTCTTTTCGGAAAGGCCGACGTGGGCTGGCTATGGCATCGCCGTTTAGCCCATGTCAACATGAGAACTTTGCAAAGTCTCCAGAAGGGTGGCCACATCCTTGGACTAAAATACAATGTCTCTTTTGCCAAAGATCGTGTTTGCAGGGCTTGTGTAGAAGGAAAAATGCATGACTCTCCCCACAAGAGGAAGACTATTGTGTCATCAAAGAGGATCTTGGAATTACTTCATGTGGATTTATTTGGTCCTCCTTCTCATGCAAGTCTTGGTGGGAAGAAATATTGTTTGGTCATTGTCGATGATTACTCAAGATACACATGGGTCTATTTCTTCAAGCTGAAAAGTGAGACTCAACAAACTGTCATTGACTTTGCCAATGAAGTTCAACGTCAACACAATGTTCCTATCTTGGCAATAAGACGTGACAACGGCTCCGAATTCAAGAACTACACTTTGAATGAGTTTCTAAGTGAAGAGGGGATTAGACATCAATATTCCACTGCGTACACCCCTCAACAAAATGGTGTAGCCGAGAGGAAGAACCGGACTTTGATGGACATGGCAAGATCAATGTTGGCTGAATTCAAGTCTCCTTATAATTTTTGGGCTGAAGCCATATCCACTGCTTGTCACTCATCGAACCGGCTCTACCTCCAAAAGATTTTGGACAAGACTCCATATGAAATACTTACCGGTAACAAGCCCAACATCTCATACTTCAGGGTATTCGGGTGTAAGTGTTTCTTTCTTATTAAAGGTGTCCGTTTGTCAAAATTTGAGTCCACGGCTTTAGAAGGTATTTTTGTTGGTTACGGTGCCGAATCTGTTGGAGATATGCCCAAGAGGCAATAATAAAGTGGTTATTATCATATCTTCATACTTATGATAAATGTTTACATACCATGCTATAATTGTATTAACAGGAAACATTAATACTTGTGTGATTTGTAAACATAAAAGAGTCCCTAGTAAAGCCTCTTGTTAAACTAGCTTGTTGGTTAATATATGATCATGGTTTCCTGATCATGAACATAGAGATGTTATTGACAACAGGGTCATATCATTAGGAGAATGATGTGATGGACATACTCCTATAGATAAGCGTAGCATAAAGATCAAGTCATTTTAATAGTTCAATTGCTATATGCTTTCTGATACATAGTAACCTAATTCCTTCGACCATGAGATCATGCTTATCACCTTCACCGGAAGGATGCTTTGATGACATTAAACACCACACCGTAACAGGGTGGCTATAAAGGTGGCATTGAGTGTTCGGAAAGTATTGGTTGAGACACATGGATCAAGAGTGGGATTTGTCCATCCATATGACGGATAGATATACTCTGGGCCCTCTCGGTGAAATGTCATCCAATTAGCTTGCAAGCATGTGACTGGCTCACAAGGGATCACATATCACGGGAACGAGAAAAGAGTACTTATCAGTAACGAGGTTGAACTAGGTATGTAGAGATACCGACGATCAAAACCTCGGATAAGTAAACTATCGTGAGACAAAGGGAAATTGGTATCGTATGTAAGTGGTTCATTCGATCGCAAAGTAATCGTAGAAACATGTGGGAGCCATATGAATTTCCAGATTCCTCTATTGGTTACTGTTCGGAGAAGTGTCTCGATCATGTCCGCATAATTCACGAACCGTAGGGAGACACACTTAAGGATTCAATGTTGTTGAGTAGTTATGGAATGATGAGTAAGAGACCGAATGTTGTTCGGAGTCTCGGATGGGATCCGGGATATCACGAGGAGATCCGGAATGGTCCGGAGAATAAGATTCATATAAGGAAAGTCCTGTTTCGGGGTTGGAGAATGTTTCCGGTGTTTTCATCGGGAATGTTCTAGAAGGTTACGGAATGTCCGACACTCCGGAGGGGAAGGGTACATGAATGTGTTATATCAAGTTGGTATGATTGCAATATGTACTTGGTGTCATCGCTGCACCAAATAGAGGGTTTATTCAAATCCTAGTTTGAAAAGTCAAACGGCTAGTTTGAAAGTCAAACGGCTAGTTTTAGGAAAGAGGAGAAGGAGGTTTGAAACCGACTTGGGGGAGGAGTTCCTCCTCCCATCGCCGTCCCACCTTGGGTCAGAGTTGGGGAGGGACTCCCCTCCCCAGGCGCGCCTCCCTCCACCTATAAGAGGAGGGGCAGGGCTCCCCTCCTAGACACACAAGTTGCCTCCCTCTAAACCTAAACCCTAGCCACAGCCTAGGGATTTCTCCCAAGCCGCCAAGTTAGAGCTTCTAATTGCCCTAGCCGCTGGTTTAGCCCCTTCTAATTGGTGTGTCTAAACCCTAGATCACCAAGGCTCTCTCATAGTCCACCATACTCGCTCCGGCTTAAGGCGAAGCCCTGCGAGATCTCCCCTCTACTTCCGGTACCACGTCGTCGTGCTGCCGGAATCGCGAGGAGAGTGCCACAACCTACGCTGCCTGCTGGAACAAGGGAGAGGAAGGTCTTCGTCGAGTACCGAACGTGTGACCGACTGCGGAAGCGCTGTCGGAACGCAGCGCCGGAAGGATCGTCTGCGCGATCTTGAGATCGGGAGTGTACGACTACATCATCCACGAGAATCTGCTCTCGTTAACCGCTTTGGATCTTCGAGGGTTAGTACTCTATTGACTCGTTGCTACAATCTAGTAGATAGATCTTGGCTTGATCATAGATTAGATCTTGATTGTGTGTTCATGCGGTAGAATTTTTTTTCCATGCTACGAACCCCTACAAAATCCCACACTTATAGAGTCTACAACAAGCTCACTGGGATTGTTGTAGAATCTTGTAGTGTGGAGTTCGATGAAAATAACGGCTCCTTTGTAGGGCAAGTTGATGTTTGTGATGCAGATGTTGAAATACCCCAAGATGCCATAAGAAGAATGGGTGTGGGATTTTTCCGCCCCATTGAGTAACCCCTTGTGGCGGATCGGGAAGGACAATGCTCCACACATGTGGAGCCCTCATCTACACAAGATCAACAAGCTCCTATTGTTGAAGAAAATCCTGCACCAACACCACAATCTGCTGAAGATCATCTGTCCCCTGGACAAGTTGGTAGTCCCAGGCCGGACTATCCGCCCCCACCAAGGGGCAGAGAATCCGCCCCTGGTACTCCAACTCGTTCCAGAGGATCCGGAGGAGAAGTCAACAACTCTGAAGCTCCCAGGCCAGATTCTCTGGCCCCCGAGGGCGGATTATCCGGCCATGGGTCTCCAACTCCTGTCAGGCTATCTCCGGAAGAAGGCTCTGGTTCTTCACCTCCCAGGCCGGATAGTCCGGCCCGTCCAAGGGGCGGATTATCCGGCCCTGAATAACAAACTTAGCAGCAATCTTCTGGTATTAACGCAGACCAAGATCAAGGGCAAGGCAGTGTTCAAGACAAGGATACAAATACTGAATCAACTCCTTCTAGAAATAATAAGGACATTGAGGCTCATCGCAAGGCTCATGCTGATCGGAACCTTGAACTAAGGGATCACACTCTTGACAAGGTTGTTGGTGATCTACGACGAAGGGTATCCACTAGAAGAGAACTTGCAAGGTTCTGTGATCATCAAGCTCACATTTCCATGGTTGAACCGAAGAAGGTTTTTGATTCTCTTGAAGACCTCGATTGGGTTGTTGCAATGCATGAAGAATTAAATAACTTCGAACGCAACAAAGTTTGGAAGCTCGTAGAGAAACCAAATGATTGCCGCAATGTTATCGGCACCAAGTGGATCTTCAAGAACAAACAAGATGAAAATGGCATTGTTGTGAGGAATAAAGCACGACTCATGGCTCAAGGATTCTCTCAAGTGGAAGGAATTGATTTTGGCGAGACTTATGCTCATGTGGCTCGTCTTGAGTCCATCCGTATCCTTCTTGCATATGCAGCCCATCATAATTTCAAATTACAACAAATGGATGTTAAGAGCGCTTTCCTTAATGGTCCTCTACATGAGTTAGTATACGTCAAGCAGCCCCCGGGGTTTGAGGACCCCAAATTTCCGAACCATGTCTACAAACTCGATAAGGCACTCTATGGCCTTAAACAAGCCCCACGTGCGTGGTATGAGCACCTTAGAGAGCTCTTGCTAGACCGTGGATTCGAAGTTGGGCAAATTGATCCCACTCTTTTTACTAAGAAGGTTAATGCGGAGCTTTTTGTATGCCAACTTTATGTAGATGACATTATTTTTGGCTCTACTAACCAAGCTTTTAACGATGAATTTTCAAAGCTTATGACTGACAGGTTTGAGATGTCCATGATGGGTGAGCTGAGGTTCTTTCTTGGATTTGAGATCAAACAACTTAGAGATGGAACCTTTATTAATCAAGCTAAGTACATCCAAGACATGCTCAAAAGGTTCAAGATGACGGATCTCAATGGCGTTGCTACCCCAATGCAAACAAAGTGTCATCTTGAGCTCAATCCCAAGGGTAAAGACGTGGATCAAAAGGTATACCGATCCATGATCGGCTCTCTCCTTTACCTTTGCGCATCTAGGCCCGATATCGTGTTAAGTGTAGGAGTGTGTGCAAGGTACCAAGCCGCTCCTAAAGAAAGCCACTTAGTGGCAGTCAAGCGAATATTCCAATATTTGGTTCATTCCCCAAATTTTGGGTTATGGTATCCCAAGGGTTCAAGTTTCTCTCTATGTGGTTACACTGATTCAGACTGGGCTGGTGACAAAGATGATAGGAAATCAACCTCTGGTGCATGTCAATTCTTGGGCAGGTCTCTAGTGTGTTGGTCATCAAAGAAAAAGAATTGTATTTCACTCTCAACCGCCAAAGCTGAATATGTTGCTGCTGCAAGTGCTTGTACACAATTGTTATGGATGAGGCAAACTTTAAAGGAATATGGTGTCAATTGTGACAAAGTGCCTCTATTATGCGACAATGAAAGTGCTATCAAAATTGCTTACAATCCCGTGCAACATACAAGAACAAAACATATAGAGATTCGCAACCACTTTATTCAGGATCATGTTGCTCGTGGTGATATTGCCCTATCCTTTGTGAGAATGAAGAACCAACTTGCTGATATTTTCACGAAGCCTCTTGATGAAGCAAGATTTTGAAGGGAATATGCCCTGAGAGGCAATAATAAAATGTTTATTATGTGTATTCCAAGTATATGATAGATGTTTATTTTGCATGCTATAATTGTATTAATACGGAAACGTTAATACATGTGTGTTTAATAAACAAACAGAAAGTTCCTAGTTATGCCTCTCTCATAAACTAGTTCATTGATTAACAAGATGATCACAGTTTCCTGATCATAGACATTGGATGTTGTTAATAACAAGATCACAACATTAGTGTAATGGTGTGATGAACATCCATCCGAAGTATAGCATTACGATCAAAGTCATTGAGTTTATATTGCTATAAACAAACTACAAAGTAGTCCTAATCCTTAGACCATGAGATCATGCCAATCACTAACACCGGAAGAGTTTCTTGTTGACATCAAACGTCACTCCGTAACTGGGTGATTATAAAGATGGCTTCAAAGCTTCTAAAGTGTTATGTTGAGAATCATGGATCAAGAGTGGAATTTGTTCATCCCGATGACGGATAGATATGCTATGGGCCCTCTCGGTGATATCACATTGGTTAGCTTGCAAGCAAGTGATTTGATCACTAGAATATTATATCACAGGAACGAGAAAAGAGTGCATGTCAGTAACGAGATCAAACTAGGTATGGAGATACCGATGATCGAATCTCAGACATGTAATATATCGTGAAACAAAGGGATTAAGATACAAGCGTAAAAGGTTCCGACAATCACAGGAAAAGTCATCGTTGAATGTGTGGGAGTCAGTATGGATCTCCAGGTCCCGCTACTGATTATTGATCGGAGAAGGGTCTCGATCATGTCCGCATTATTCGCGAACCGTAGGGTGACACACTTAAGGGATACTGGCATCCAGTTGGAGCAAATGTTTCATGCCGAAAGAATAAACAAGCGCAGGAATTTATTTCACTAGATACCGAAACAGGCTTTCGGGTGAAATTGCATAAAGTGGTTATGCATGTGAAATGGAATTCTAGCAAGGGGTTATTTGTGAATGTTTGTCATTAAAGTAATTGACAAAATTCTGAATAAAATAAAAGAGTTTTATTTAATGAGAGTTTGCATTAAATTTGGTGGAAATTTAATGGGAAATTGAGTGGACTTTTGAGTGGAGGGAATTTAAAGGAATTTTGTGAGTGGAGTGTCCACCCACATGAAGAGGGGAGGGCAAGGGGGCAGCCCCCATGCGCCGGCCACCCCCTTGGGGTTCCCCCCTCCTCCTATCAAAGGAGCCCCCCTCCTCACTTGTCTCTCACACCTCCTCATGAAGGATCTCTCTCCCCCTCTAGAATTTATCCCCCATGGTCTCGGACTAGCGAGATACATGTTCCCGGTGGCTATTCGGAAAGAAAGGGTTGTGCTTCCGCTGCATCGATGGAGCGAGGAGGCGGAGGTTGCCCGGTGTCTTGTACGTGTGTGCGAGCACGGATGCGCTGCTGCTTTGCGGTGCTAGGACTTCCTCTCGATCTTGAGATCGGCAAGAGATCGTCTACATCAACCACGAGTTGAACTCGTTAAGCTTTGTCGGTCTTCAAGGGTATGTTCTCTATGGATATACATCCTCCCGTTGTTTGTATCTAGTAGATAGATCTTGGTACATAGTTCCCATCGTAGGAAAAAATTTGTTTTCTATGCTGCGAACCCTACAGTGGTATCAGAGCCGGATCTATGCGTAGATACTTTACAAGGGTAGTACACATATGAGTATGTGGGCGATGATGATCATGTTGTTGCTCCTTTGTTGTAATTTTGGATATTGGTGGCATAGTGGGATGAAGCGGCCCGGACAAACTTTACATGTCCTCGCACATGAGACCTGTTCCACGCCTGACATGCAACTAGTTTGCATAAGTGGCTACCGGGTGTCTGTCTCTCCTACTATAGTCAATATCTATTTTGCAACGAATTGTCAACAATTTGGTTATCCTCGTTGTGGTTCATGTTCGTAGGTAACAACGGTTCTATCTCGAAAGCCCTAAGCCACGTAAAACTTGCAATGGATAAATTAGAGGCGTCTAGTTTAGATTGTTGCTGGGCTAGTGTTATGATATGGTAGTGTTGTAAGTAGAAGTATGAGATGATACTCTTACAACACACATAGCGTGTAATCTCCATAGACCTTGGACTTACACATATAGGTATGATAGTAATCATACCACGGTGCACATGATAGAGATCATATGCGGGTACCATATCATTTCACTAATAAACATGTGATGTTTGATAGCATCTTATATTGCTTGTTTAGCGCTTAGTTAGCATAATAAGATGATACCTCTTTTAAATATCAAGATAAGAATGTGTTCTTCCTTTAGTATGCACCGATTATGTTTTCGTCGCTCCAAGACATCACGTGATGATCGGGTGTTCTTGGATCCACGACCATATTTTGGGTGTAAAACAGTTACACACGCGAATACTAAGGTTCTAACTTGGCGAGCCTAGCATGTACAGACATGGCCTCCGAACACGGACCTAAGCATGAGTCATATAGTTGATATGATGCCCATTTGATGCTCGCCTTTGAAGCTACACCGACTCACGTGATGATTGAACTTGGTGTAGTGGATTTGGTTCATGTAATCACCAAAAAGGCACGAGGGATGTTGTTTTTGAGTGGGAGTTCATTCGTAATATGGATTAGTTGAACTCAATCTATCATACACTTAGTCTAAACTTTACAAATTCTGTTGTAGATGGCACCACCTGCTTTTAATTTCAATGTGTTCATGGAGAAAGAGAAACTTGCAACGAACGGTAGCAACTTTACCGAATGGGCCATGAATTTGAGGATTCTCCTCTCTGCTGCACAAAAGCAATATGTGCTAGAAGCGCCGTTAGGCCCCCCACCTTTTGATGATGCCCCTGACAAGGAGAAGAATGTCTATCAGACTCGTCAGGAGGACCACAACTTAGTTCATTGCGGCATATTGTATGGGCTAGAGCCGGAACTTCGAAAGCGTTTCGAAAATGGCAATGCTTTTGATACAATGGGTGAGTTGAAAATGATTTTTGACACACATGCTGCTGTAGAGAGCTACAACGCTTCAGAAAAGTTCTTTAGCTGCATGATGGAAGAGCACAGCTCCGTTAGTGAGCATGTACTCAAGATGTCGGGTTACACCGATAATCTTGTGTCCTTGGGAATATCGATTCTCATTGACTTAGGCATCCATCGTGTTCTGCAGTCTCTGCCACCTAGCTATAAGAGCTTCGTGATGAACTATAATATGCAAGGCATGAAGAAGTCTCTCCCCGAGCTTCTGTCAATGCTTAAAACTGCAGAAGTGGAAACCAAAAAGGAACATCAAGTGTTGATGATCAATAGGAACACTGGTTTCAAGAAAGACAAGAAGGGAAAACGGAAGGGAAGTAAGGGCGGCAAGCCTGTTGCCGTGCCTGAAAAGAAACCCCGAGTTGGACCTAAGTCTAATACCGAGTGCTACTATTGTAAGGGGACTGGCCACTGGAAGCGCAACTGCCCCAAGTATTTGGCAGACAAGAAAGCCGGCAAGGCAAACAAAGGTATATATGATATACATGTTATTGATGTGTACTTCACTAGTGCTTGCAGTAGCACCTGGGTATTTGATACCGGTTCAGTTGCTAATATTTGTAACTCGAATCAGGGGCTGCGGAACAAGCAACCGCTAGCAAGGGGTGAGGTCAAGATGCGTGTCGACAATGGATCAAGCGTTGATGTGATCGCCGTCAGAACACTGCCTCTCCACTTGCCGTCGGGATTAGTTATAAACTTGAATAATTGTTATCTGGTGCCTGCACTAAGCATGAACATTGTATCTGGATCGTGTTTGATGCGAAGTGGTTATTCATTTAAATCCGAGAACAATGGTTGTTCCATTTATATGAATGAAATCTTTTATGCAACGATGATGAATGGTTTATTTCTTTTGGATCTCGATAATAATGTTACACATATTCATAATGTTGATGCTAAAAGGATTAAACTAAATGATGATATATCCGCATATATGTGGCACTGCCGTCTAGGTCATATTGGCGTTAAACGCATGAAGAAGCTCCATTCGGATGGACTTTTGGAATCACTTGATTATGAATCATTTGATACATGTGAGCCATGTCTTATGGGCAAGATGACTAGAACGCCGTTTTCCGGTTCAATGGAACGGGCGACAGATTTATTGGAAATCATACATTCTGATGTATGCGGTCCAATGAGTGTGTCGGCGCGAGGTGGATATCGTTATTTTGTTACTTTCACGGATGATTTGAGTAGATACGGTTATATCTACTTGATGAAACACAAGTCTGAAACCTTTGAAAAGTTCAAGGAATTTCAGAATGAAGTGGAAAATCATCGTAATAGAAAGATCAAATTTCTACAGTCCGACCGTGGAGGTGAGTATCTAAGTTACGAGTTTAGCACTCACATGAAAGAGTGTGGAATTGTTTCACAACTCACACCTGCCGGAACACCACAGTGAAATGGTGTGTCGGAACGTCGTAATCATACTTTATTAGATATGGTTCGATCTATGATGTCTCTGACGGACTTGCCGTTGTCATTTTGGGGCTATGCACTAGAAACTGCTGCATTCACTTTAAATCGGGCACCATCTAAATCCGTTGAAAAGACACCGTATGAATTGTGGTTTGGAAACAAACCTAAGCTGTCATTTCTTAAAGTTTGGGGATGCGATGTTTATGTGAAGAAACTTCAACCGGATAAACTCGAACCCAAAGCAGAAAAATGCGTCTTCATTGGATACCCTAAGAAAACTATTGGGTATTCCTTCTATCACAGATCCGAGGGCAAGGTTTTTGTTGCCAAGAATGGATCCTTTCTAGAGAAAGAGTTTCTCGCGAAAGATGTGAGTAGTCGGAAGGTAGAACTCGAAGAGGTCATTGAACCTTCTCTTCAAAGTATGGCGAGTAGCGCAGCGCCGGAAGTTGTTCCGGAGTTAGCTCCACCTGTTGAAGAGGGAACTAATGATAATGATCATGAAACTCCGAAAGAGACTACCGAACCTCGCAGGTCAAGCAGGACGCGTGCAACTCCCGAGATGTACGGAAATCCTGTCATGAATTTCATGGTTGATGAAAATGATGACCCTGCGACGTATGAAGAAGCGATGATGAGCCCGGATTCCAACAAATGGTTAGAAGCTATGAAATCCGAGATGGAATCCATGTATGAAAATCAAGTTTGGAACTTGGTGGACTTACCTCACGACCGAAAGGCCGTGGAGAACAAATGGATTTTCAAAAGGAAAACTGATGCTGATGGTAATGTAACCGTCTATAAAGCTCGACTTGTCGCAAAGGGGTTTCGACAGATTCAAGGAGTTGACTACGATGAGACATTCTCTCCCGTAGCGATGCTAAAGTCAGTTAGGATTATGTTAGCAATTGCTGCATATTTCGATTATGAGATATGGCAGATGGATGTCAAAACCGCGTTTCTCAATGGTAATATTGAAGAAGAGTTGTATATGATACAACCAAAGGGTTTTGTCAATCCTAAGGATGCTAACAAGGTGTGCAAGCTTCAGCGATCCATCTATGGATTGAAGCAAGCATCACGAAGTTGGAATCTCCGCTTTGATGAGGTGATCAAAGAGTTTGGATTTGTCCAAACTTATGGAGAAGCTTGTATTTACAAGAAAGTGAGTGGGAGCAATGTGGCATTTCTGATATTATATGTGGATGACATATTATTGATCGGAAATGATATAGATCTTTTAAACGGTGTTAAAAGTTATCTAAACAGCAAATTTTCAATGAAGGACCTAGGTGAAGCGTCATACATATTAGGCATAAAGATCTATAGAGATAGATCTAGGCGCCTAATAGGGCTATCGCAAAGTACATACCTTGATAAGATTTTAAATAAGTTTAAAATGGAAAATAGTAAGAAGGGGTTCTTACCTATGACACAAGGCACGACATTGAGTAAGACTCAAAGTCCGGCTTCGGCGGAAGAAAGAGAGATAATGGACAAGGTCCCCTATGCTTCAGCCATAGGCTCTATAATGTATGCCATGCTATGTACAAGACCGGATGTGGCACATGCTATTAGTTTGACTAGTAGGTACCAATTGGATCCAGGTTCAGAACACTAGAAAGCGGTCAAGAATATCCTTAAGTACTTGCGAAGAACTAAGGATATGTTTCTTGTATACAGAGGTGAAGAAGAGCTCGTCGCTAAGTGTTATGTCGACGCTAGCTTTGACACCGATCCGGATGACTCTAAGTCTCAATCCGGATACGTTTTTCTCATGAATGGCGGAGCGGTTAGTTGGAGGAGCTCCAAACAACCTGTGGTGGCGGGATCAACAACGGAGGCCGAATATGTTGCTGCTTCAGAAGCGGCTCAGGAAGCAGTTTGGATGAAGGAGTTCATATCCGAACTAGGTGTGGTTGCAAACGCGTTGGACCTAATGGTGATCTATTGTGACAACAATGGTGCCATTGCCAATGCCAAAGAGCCAAGGTCTCACAAGCATTCCAAGCATATTAAGCGCCGGTTTCACTCCATCCGCGAGCATGTCAAGGATGGAGATATAAAGATTTGTAAAGTACATACGGATCTCAATGTAGCAGATCCGTTGACTAAAACTCTCCCTAGAGCAAAACATGATCTACACCAGAACTCCATGGGTGTTAGATACATCACAATGTAACTAGATTATTGTCTCTAGTGCAAGTGGGAGACTGAAGGGAATATGCCCTGAGAGGCAATAATAAAATGTTTATTATGTGTATTCCAAGTATATGATAGATGTTTATTTTGCATGCTATAATTGTATTAATACGGAAACATTAATACATGTGTGTTTAATAAACAAACATAAAGTTCCTAGTTATGCCTCTCTCATAAACTAGTTCGTTGATTAACAAGATGATCACGGTTTCCTGATCATAGACATTGGATGTTGTTAATAACGAGATCACAACATTAGTGTAATGGTGTGATGAACATTCATCCGAAGTATAGCATTACGATCAAAGTCATTGAGTTTATAGTGCTATAAACAAACTACGAAGTAGTCCTAATCCTTAGACCATGAGATCATGCCAATCACTAACACCGGAAGAGTTTCTTGTTGACATCAAACGTCACTCCGTAACTGGGTGATTATAAAGATGGCTTCAAAGCTACTAAAGTGTTATGTTGAGAATCATGGATCAAGAGTGGAATTTGTTCATCCCGATGACGGATAGATATGCTCTGGGCCCTCTCGGTGATATCACATTGGTTAGCTTGCAAGCAAGTGATTTGATCACTAGAATGTTATATCACGGGAACGAGAAAAGAGTGCATGTCAGTAACGAGATCAAACTAGGTATGGAGATACCGATGATCGAATCTCGGACATGTAATATATCGTGAAACAAAGGGATTAAGATCAATGGTAAGAAAATCGGTAATCGTTAACTGCTCGGTTGGCTTGGGAGTAGCGACTAATCGAAATTCGGATGATTAATTGATTTAATCGGTTGGCTATTAATCGGTGCAGCCTACAAAAATTAGCACCTAAAGAATGTATGAATCCTTTTGCACCTTAACCATCTACCCTTTTAAAGGCAGCCTTAAGCTCCCGGATGAGATCCTCAAGGCGCTCGAGCTCTTGTATCTGAGGTCTGGTCGACAACTACGAGGAACTGGTCAACAATGACAAGAAACTGGTTGGTGATGGCGGAAATCAAGCTCCCGGAGGCAGGGATCGAGCGGGAGCTTCGCAAAACCTACTTCATTGGGGTGGGCTAGCAGATGTATGGGTGATATGTGTTGATAATTTTGCACCTTTTTGACCAAGTGTAGTGGTTAATCGGGAACATACCTAGTAATCGGAGTGTCAGACCTACTAATCGGGCTAAACGATTAATACAAATGATTAGTGGTAATCGACACGGTCAGGTCCCTAGTAGCGATTAATCGGCCTATTAATCGCTGATTCGGCCTATTTTTGAACAGTGATTAAGATACAAGCGTAAAAGGTTCCGACGATCACAGGAAAAGTCATCGTTGAATGTGTGGGAGTCAGTATGGATCTCTAGGTCCCGCTACTGATTATTGATCGGAGAAGGGTCTCGATCATGTCCGCATTATTCGCGAACCGTAGGGTGACACACTTAAGGGACACTGGCATCCAGTTGGAGCAAATGTTTCATGCCAAAAGAATAAACAAGCGCAGGAATTTATTTCACTAGATACCGAAACAGGCTTTCGGGTGAAATTGCATAAAGTGGTTATGCATGTGAAATGGAATTCTAGCAAGGGGTTATTTGTGAATGTTTTTCATTAAAGTAATTGACAAAATTCTGAATAAAATAAAAGAGTTTTATTTAATGAGAGTTTGCATTAAATTTGGTGGAAATTTAATGGGAATTTGAGTGGACTTTTGAGTGGAGGGAATTTAAAGGAATTTTCTGAGTGGAGTGTCCACCCACATGAAGATGGGAGGGCAAGGGGGCAGCCCCCATGCGCCGGCCACCCCCTTGGGGTTCCCCCTCCACCTATCAAAGGAGCCCCCCTCCTCACTTGTCTCTCACACCTCCTCATGAAGGATCTCTCTCCCCCTCTAGAATTTATCCCCCATGGTCTCGGACTAGCGAGATACATGTTACCGGTGGCTATTCGGCAAGAAAGGGTTGTGCTTCCGCTGCATCGCTGGAGCGAGGAGGCGGAGGTTTCCCGGTGTCTTGTACGTGTGTGCGAGCACGGATGCGCTGCTGCTTTGCGGCGCTAGGACTTCCTCTCGATCTTGAGATCGGCAAGAGATCGTCTACATCAATCACGAGTTGAACTTGTTAAGCTTTGTCGGTATTCAAGGGTATGTTCTCTACGGATATACATCCGCCCGTTGTTTGTATCTAGTAGATAGATCTTGGTACATAGTTCCCATCGTAGGAATTTTTTTGTTTTCTATGCTGCGAACCCTACAGTGGTATCAGAGCCGGATCTATGCGTAGATACTTTACACGGGTAGTACACATATGAGTATGTGGGCGATGATGATCATGTTGTTGCTCCTTTGTTGTAATTTTGGATATTGGTGGCATAGTGGGATGAAGCGGCCCAGACAAACTTTACATGTCCTCGCACATGAGACCTGTTCCACGCCTGACATGCAACTAGTTTGCATAAGTGGCTAGCGGGTGTCTGTCTCTCCTACTATAGTCAATATCTATTTTGCAACGAATTGTCAACAATTTGGTTATCCTCGTTGTGGTTCATGTTCGTAGGTAAGAACGGTTCTATCTCGAAAGCCCTAAGCCACGTAAAACTTCCAATGGATAAATTAGAGGCGTCTAGTTTAAATTGTTGCTGGGCTAGTGTTATGATATGGTATTGTTGTAAGTAGAAGTATGAGATGTTACTCTTACAACACACATAGCGTGTAATCTCCATAGACCTTGGACTTACACATATAGGTATGATAGTAATCATACCACAGTGCACATGATAGAGATCATATGCGGGAACCATATCATTTCACTAATAAACATGTGATGTTTGGTAGCATCTTATATTGCTTGTTTAGCACTTTGTTAGCATAATAAGATGATCCCTCTTTTAAATATCAAGATAAGAATGTGTTCTTTCTTTAGTATGCACCGATTATGTTTTCGTCGCTCCAAGACATCACGTGATGATCGGGTGTTCTTGGATCCACGACCATATTTCGGGTGTAAAACAGTTACACACGCGAATACTAAGGTTCTAACTTGGCGAGCCTAGCATGTACAGACATGGCCTCGGAACAGTGACCGAAAGGTTAAGCATGAGTCATATAGTTGATATGATGCCCATTTGATGCTCGCCTTTGAAGCTACACCGACTCACGTGATGATCGGACTTGGTGTAGTGGATTTGGTTCATGTAATCACCAAAAAGGCACGAGGGATGTCGTTTTTGAGTGGGAGTTCATTCGTCTGGATTAGTTGAACTCAATCTATCATACACTTAGTCTAAACTTTACAAATTCTGTTGTAGATGGCACCACCTGCTTTTAATTTCAATGTGTTCATGGAGAAAGAGAAACTTGCAACGAACGGTAGCAACTTTACTGAATGGGCCATGAATTTGAGGATTCTCCTCTCTGCTGCACAAAAGCAATATGTGCTAGAAGCGCCGTTAGGCCCCCCACCTTTTGATGATGCCCCTGACGAGGAGAAGAATGTCTATCAGACTCGTCAGGAGGACCACAACTTAGTTCATTGCGGCATATTGTATGGGCTAGAGCCGGAACTTCGAAAGCGTTTCGAAAATGACAATGCTTTTGATACAATGGGTGAGTTGAAAATGATTTTCGACACACATGCTGCTGTAGAGAGCTACAACGCTTCAGAAAAGTTCTTTAGTTGCATGATGGAAGAGCACAACTCCGTTAGTGAGCATGTACTCAAGATGTCGGGTTATGCCGATAAGCTTGTGTCCTTGGGAATATCGATTCCCATTGACTTAGGCATCCATCGTGTTCTGCAGTCTCTGCCACCTAGCTATAAGAGCTTCGTGACGAACTATAATATGCAAGGCATGAAGAAGTCTCTCCCCGAGCTTCTATCAATGCTTAAAACTGCAGAAGTGGAAATCAAAAAGGAACATCAAGTGTTGATAATCAATAGAAACACTGGTTTGAAGAAAGACAAGAAGGGAAAACGGAAGGGAAGTAAGGGCGGCAAGCCTGTTGCCGTGCCTGAAAAGAAACCCCGAGTTGGACCTAAGTCTGATACCGAGTGCTACTATTGTAAGGGGACTGGCCACTGAAAGCGCAACTGCCCCAAGTATTTGGCAGACAAGAAAGCCGGCAAGGCAAACAAAGGTATATATGATATACATGTTATTGATGTGTACTTGACTAGTGCTCGCAATAGCACCTAGGTATTTGATACCGGTTCAGTTGCTAATATTTGTAACTCGAATCAGGGGCTGCGGAACAAGCGACCGCTAGCAAGGGGTGAGGTCAAGATGCGTGTCGGCAATGGATCAAGCGTTGATGTGATCGCCGTCGGAACGCTGCCTCTCCACTTGCCGTCGGGATTAGTTATAAACTTGAATAATTGTTATCCGGTGCCTGCACTAAGCATGAACATTGTATCTGGATTAGTTATAAAATATTTCTAATTATAATAACCCTAGCTAATATTGTGTGGTAAAAAACAATATTTCTAATTATAATAACCCTAGCTAATTAATAAAACCCTAATATTATTTGTGATAAAACAATAATCCTAATTATAATAATCCTAATATTATTGTGGTAATATAATCCTAATTATAATAATGCTAATTATAATAATCCTAATTATAAAAGAAACACCCCGCCTCTCTCGAGCTCACCGACGAGGTGGCGAGGCGGCGAGGCGGCAAGGCACGACACGGCGAGGCGGCACGGCACGGCGAGGAACGCGCGCGGCGAGGCGGCAAGGAGGAAAAATGCGTCGGTGGAGCGGCACGGCGGCGTAGCGGCCGGCCGGCGGACAACACCTCCTGTGCATCTGCTTCGTCTTCGATGCGTCTGTGAGTGCTTCGTCTTCGTCTTCGTCGAGGAATGCCAAGTGCTGGTGAGCAGCACCTCCCCTGGCGTGGAATATATAGGGACCCCCCCTTTAGTCTCGGGTCCAGTCACCGCCCGGGACTAGAGGGTCTCTAGTCCCGGGCCATGGCTTAACCCGCGACAAAAGACCCCCCGCCTTTAGTCCCGGGTTAAGCCACGACCCGGGACTAGAGTGTTTTTTTCGGGTGCTTCGTTTTCGCGCGCGCAGGTACCCTCTAGTCCCGGGTCGAGCCACGACCCGCGACTAGTTTGTTTTTTGTAATTTTTTTTAATTCAAATCAAATATAAAACTTTGGAAAATTATATCTTTTATTGTAAAAATCCAAATAAAACAAATAATATGTCTATTATTATCAGAAAATATAACGAATCTTAATATAATATCCATACATCTGTTTGCATCATTTATAAATTATTTCATTTGTAAATTTTCTTTTTTTAATTCAAATCAAATATAAAACTTTGGAAAATCATATATTTTATTGTAAAAATCCAAATAAAACAAATAATATTTCTATTATTATCAGAAAAATATAAAGAATCTTAATATAATATCCATACATCTGTTTGCATCATTTATAAATTATTTCATTTGTAAATTTTCTTTTTTTAATTCAAATTAAATATAAAACTTTGGAAAATAATATGGCCGCCCGCCGGCTGGATGCTGAGCGCTGGAGGGGTTCCTGTCCCTCCTGTCCCTCAAGGTTTCGCATGCCAGGCCATCACGAACCACTTCTACCACGAGCTCACACCGGAGCAGTGGATGGATCCCTAGTGGGATCCCGACAACTACGACACCTGGAATGCCTTCTTCGCTAATAGGCGGGAAAGGGAGCTCGCCAGGTACGAGGGTGATGGCCCGCCCCCGGTGAACCACAACGAAGCTGGCCGCCGTCTGTGGTGATCGAACCGTACTATCATCAGAGTGATGCGCTACATCGCCGGGGGAGACCATCCTCTCCTGCGGTGCCCACAAGTACACCTGCTACAGAGCCACAATAAGGCCCCTCCCTCGCCCGACGATAGCGGCATCGTCTTCCAGGAGACCCCTCCCCCGCCCGCTGTGAATCCGAGGCTGGAGTGTGCCCCCGGTATATGCCATGGCTGGGCTGAGGATCCCCGGAGTGGCAGGTGATGATGACGATGATGATGATGACGATGATGAAGAAGACCCTGAAGCTGCGTACTATAGGACTAGGCATGATTATGACTAAAGGGGGCGGCTTTAGTCCTGAGTGTTAGCTAGTCTCGATTTGTCCCGGTTTTTATATTAATAAATGTCTTGAGTGTTACCTAGTCCCGGGACTAAATATGAAGATGTTGTTGTATTTAGAGGAAAAGGCCTATAAATAGAGCAACCTATAAATAGAGGGAAATGCCTATAAAGAGAGGGTTAATCTTTAGTCCCGGTTAGAGAAACCAATCGCGATTGAAGGGATTGCGGCAGACTGGGCAGGCAGCACTAATAATAGGGGTGAGTGTCGACATTAGGTCGTGCAGCTTGTACCTTTTCCCCGATGGTGTCACCAACCGGGACTAAACATGAACCTTTAGTCCCGGTTGGAGACACCAACCAGGACTAAAGATGAACCTTTAGTCCCGGTTGGAGACACCAACCGGGACAAAACATGAGTCAGCACTAATAATAGGGGTGAGTGTCGACATTATGTCGTGAGTGTCTACACTATGCCGAGTTGCTTGTACTATAAATAGGCATCCTTGTGAGTCCAATCCTCCAACCAGTTTGAGGCATCTCCAAGATGGTTTTCGAGAGAAGGGACACCACTACGGCCAGCTTGAGGTAGATGCCGCCGGAGCCTAGTCCTCTGGCATCTCCAACAAGCAGGTCATAGAGGCAGTCCCTAATATGTGAAATTAGCTAGTTAGCTCTTAGGCGTATTGATCTAGTTAGAGAAGTTACAAGCTTCAAGATGGTGTGCGAGATCAGGGACAGCACTACGGCCAGTTTCAGGGAGATGCCGCCGGAGCCTAGTCCTCCGGCATCTCCAAGAAACTGGTCATAGAGGCACTCCCTAATATGTGACCACATTCTTTTGGTAAGTACGAATCGGGACTAAAGGCCCCCCTTTCAAAGGGAAACATATTGTGTAGAAATACAGGACCGAGAATGGAAATCTCTTCGACTAGGTGAACCAGCAGGTGCGTCATAATATTGAAGAAGGATGGTGGGAACACCAACTCAAAACTAACAAGACATTGGAAGCGTGGTAGATCTTCAAGATTGATTATCTTCTGAGAGATTGCATTGAGGAATGTACATAGCTTCACAATGGGTACTCCAACATTATCTGGTAGAATCCCCCTCAATGCAATCAGAAGCATTTGCGTCATAATCACGTGACAGTCATGAGACTTTAGGTTTTGGAACTTTTTTTCTGCCATATTTATTATTCCCTTTATATTCGATGAGAAGCCAGACGGGACCTTAATACTGCTCACGCATTCAAAAAAAATTCCTTCTCTTGTTTGGTAAGAGCATAGCTGGCATGACCTTGAAACCATTCTGGATGCAGGCCATATGGGTATTTCATACGTTGATGGTCTTCGTGCTTCCGGTGTATCTTTTGTCTTCCCATACACGCCCAAGAATCCTAGCAAGTTCACGCAAAGATTCTTCGTCACATGCATCACATCGATTGCAGAGCGGACCTCTAAGAATTTCCAATATGGTAGCTCCCAAAATATTGATTTCTTCTTCCACATGGGTGCATGTCCTTCAGCGTCCTTCGGACCAGATTTTCTGCCAGGACCCTTTCCAATGGTTACTATTTGATCCAAATCTTTGACCATATCAAATATATCAGCACCAGTACGCTCCTTAGGCTTCGTCTGGTGACATGCCAGACCATTGAAATGCTTGCCTTTCTTTCTTAAGGGATGCTTGGCCAAAAGAAATCAACGATGCTCATTGTACACATTCTTACAATGACCCAAATATATACTTTCAGTCTCATCTAAACAATGTGTGCATGCATTGTATCCTTTGTTGGACTGTCCTGAAAGGTTACTAAGAGAAGGCCAATCATTGATTGTTACGAAAAGCAATGCTCGGAGGTCAAATTCTTCCTGCTTGTGCTCATCCCACACGCGTATGACTGGTTCCTGCCACAACTATAAAAGTTCTTCAACTAATGGCCTTAGGTACACATCAATGTCGTTTCCGGGTTGCTTTGGACCTTGGATCAACACTGTCATCATAATGAACTTTCGCTTCATGCACAACCAAGGAGGAAGGTTATAGATGCATAGAGTCACGGGCCAGGTGCTGTGACTGGAGCTCTGCTCCCCAAAGGGATTCATTCCATTTGTACTTAGACCAAACCTTAAACTCCTTGCGTCATCTGCAAAGTCTGGGTACTTTCTATCGATTTTTCTCCATTGCGACCCATCAACGGGGTGTCTCAACATCCTGTCTGACTTACGTTCCTCTTTATGCCATCGCAACAACTTGGCGTGCTCTTTGTTTCTGAATAAGCGTTTCAACAGTGGTATTATAGGATCATACCACATCACCTTGGCAGGAACCCTCTTCCGGGGGGGCTGCCCTCAACGTCACCAGGGTCATCTCGTCTGATCTTATACCAAAGTGAAGTGCATACCGGGCATGCATCCAAATTATCGTACTCCTCACCATGGTAGAGGATGCAGTCATTAGGGCATGCATGTATCTTCTGAACCTCTAAACCTAGAGGGCCCACAACCTTCTTTGTTTCATACGTACTGGCGGGCAATAAGTTATCTTTTGGAAGCATATTCTTCATCATTTTCAGCAACTTTTCAAATGAGGATTCAGGTATAGCACACTCAGCCTTCCATCGCAGCAATTCCAGTGTGCTGCCCAGCTTTTTCAGACCATTTTCGCAATTTGGGTACAACAACTTTTTGTGATCCTCTAACATGTGATTGAACTTCTCCCTCTCCTTTTTAGTTTCACAGTCTCTTCATGCATCGGCAATGGTCCGACCAAGATCATCAGCGGATCATCATGTGTCTCTTCTTCATCCTCCCCTTCAGCATCCCCCATGGAAGTATGTCCGTACTCAGGGAAACCATGATAGTTGTCATCCTCCTCCTCTTCTTCATTGTCTTCCATTATAACCCCTCTCTCTCTCTCTCCGTGCTTGGTCCAAAAATTATAACAGGGCATGAAGTCGGACTAAAACAGGTGGCTGTGAAGGGTTTTTGAGTCAGAGTAATCCTTCTGATTCCTACATCCACTACATGGACAAAATACAAAACCATTGCGCTTGTTTGCATCAGCAACACGGATGAATTCATGCACGCCATTAATCAACTCGCCAGAGCGTCGGTCAGTACCGTACATCCATTCCCGGACCATCTAAATTATAGTAAAAGTATATCAAAAACCATTAAACAACATGATAAAATTATTACAAGTTATATTAAGAGCTTCTAGAGCATTAATTTTGAATTTTGAAAAATTTACATGCACCAATTTTTGAATTGGAGAAAACAATTAACATTATAAATGTGGAGTTTTTGATTATTGTTCTATCAGTGAAAACCTCATTCAATTCTAATCTCTAAAACTGGCGGCTTTGCGTCGTGTTCGTCCTCCGTTTTCAAGATTCCCTAGGGCACGTGTCAGCTCGTCGTTCTCTCTCTCTCTCTCGAGATGGAACAATCCCAATTGAGCATCATTCATTGCTTGAACAAGGTCTTGGGAGGGTTTTAGAATTTTTTTTCATGAAATAATGTCTTCCCTGTTTCTGGGTCCAATGATCCCCCGTGCCCATACCACCAATGCTTTGACCTCTCGGGCCATCCATCTGTACCAGGAGTGATGCCTCTAGCCCTCATTTCCTTCTCCATAGTTTCCCACCTAGGGACGACACTCTTGTAGCCACCTATCCCCATTTTATGATGGTATTTCTTTTTGGCAGCATTTAACACGTTCTTTGCGGACTTTTCCTTTGCTTTATCAGATTGCTTGTACTGTACAAAATCGGGCCACTGTTCTCTCAACTTATCGTTTACTCCTTTGAAGTCTGGAGTTTTCTTTTTCGTGACATATTTCGCGTATAAACTTTTCTTGTGGTTCCGGTACAGTTCAGCCATCTTGCTTAGAGCCCACTCCTTGACTTCGCTGTATTTTCAAGCCCACCCGGCCTTGGGGTAATACCATCTACCTCAAATTCTTCATACTATGGAGGTAATATGAAATGCGCTATGAGCTTCTGCCAAAGGTCATCTTTGGCATCATCGGTGACATAGCTGTTGGATTCTTCACCGGGTTTCTTTGACTGATTCCATTCTTGGATGGTGATCGGCAGGTTGTCCCTAACAAGCACCCCGCATTGATTTATAAACATCCTTCGGTGCTTCTCTGGATCAATCGGTTCACCATCATCATCTATTTATTCGATGGTGAACCTCTGATTACCATCCAACTTTTTGTTCGACCCTCGTTTCGTTTGAGCTGTCGATTGCTTTGATCCGGTGAGCTAAAAGAAGAAGAGAGAGTGATTAATATATATCTAGATCAGTTAATGAATAGAGGTAACACGAGGCTTTATATATATATATGTACCTCGCCGGATCCTGTCGAGAGGCCATCATTATTGTTGTTATTTGTTTTCCCTTCGTCCTCCGGTCTTTGCGGTGACCCGGCATACCACTGCATGTGTAGTACACTATAGTCGTTGACATGACATCCACAAAACACCATTCCGTAAATATCACATCCCTCAGAGTGGTACAACAGAAAAATTGCGGGTCCATATTACAAATATACACACATTATTATTATTACAAAACCGTAAGTTCAAGACTTCCCAAATATTCAACTTACAAACCAAAATATAAAGTGTTTCAGCAGAATTTAAAAGTAACAACTCCGACTAGGAGTTGAGCTCAGCAGCTTATTCTATAGAGTTTATGCTGCTCGGCTCCGTTGGTTACTACTAACTAGAGATACTTAGTTGGACTCGTTATCATCGACACCGTAGCGGATTTCGTAATCCACTCCTTGAACGCCTTCGAACAGATCAGGTTCTTCGTAGAACACATCTTCTTGACATTCGGCTGCATACATTGGCATGTCTTCGGGATCCTCAGAGTCTAAGCAAGGGATCAAAGGAAAGAATGAGTAACAACGTTACCCAACAAGTTCATTATATGCAAGGTGGGAAGTTTGATGCTCTAACTACCACCTCGGATTATAAACCCTTGGCACTATGCAATTTTTGTAAATCTTTCTTCAAAGATTGATTTTATTATGAAAATCTATGACAATCAGCCTTCACAGGTTGACCAGAACTTCATGGAGTTCCTTTCCTGCCGCGTTCATAGCTCCTTCCCAGAACAGGGAGTAACAAGTTACAATTCTTACACTCTGCAGAGGTGCGTTACTTTACCCATGAGAGATCAACTCCTTGTTGCACAACCGGGCGTACTTTCCCGTCCACAATTCCATGATGTGGGGCCTAGTAGTTGGTCCAAGCCAATCACTGCCCCCTTCGTGACCTCGGATGCCTCCTTGGTGTACACCATGCCCACATAATTAATTACGGAAATGGTTTGTACAAACCGTTAGATGCCAGAACTATCATGGGACGATGAGGTTTCCCACCCATATGCTGCATATCCTCTACAAATTACCAATTAATATGCATGCTACGAGGATAACAGCCACGACCTGCACCTCCGACTTCATGCGAGAGGAAGAAGATACAGCTGACTTCTCTGTCCCATTCCAAATCTCATGGCTAACGCGTAATATACGGCGCTAGAATCACTGATGTCAGGGGTTGTTAAGTCCCTACTTGATCATCATTGTTGCAAATATAACCCTAAGTTCTATTGCTCCATTATATCATCACTTAGGATGATATCTATGATTTCCTTATTTGTGAAAATAATATTTTCTTTCTTCTATAGTAAATATGATAACACATAATTTGCAAATACTTTGATAAAGACCCTTAAAAGGACATGAGCAAGTGATGAACTTGCCTTGTGATGGCAAGGTAGTGAAGTCAGATGCTTGCACTGGACCTTGAGCTTCTATGTCTACAAAAACATCATTATTGCCCGGTAAGGACAATATTTAAAGAAGCAAAATGATTATGCAATAATGTAATGCATCATTTAACTTGATATGCATTCACCCCATTATTATAAAAAGTTCTTTTTAATAACAAAGGATTTATAAATGTTACTTTTTAATATTTATACCATATATTGAATTATTTTATTTTATTATCCTTTTATTTCACTTTTATAGATTTAATAATTCTTTTAGGAATTATTAATTAAACATCAAAAATTGTTATTAAATATTTATTTAGTATTTTTCAAAAAATACTACAATATTAATATATAATGAAAGTGATTTTTATTTATTTTTATCATCTTTCAATAATTTTGTAAAATTCCATAAGGAATATATAAATTACAAAATTCTTAATAAAATTTAAATGTCTAAAATTTTACATCTTAATTTATTTAGATAATGTGGATTATTGTGAATCCAAAAATATTTTATTTATAATTTTTGGACTTTTATTTTATTTTCTAGAATTTAATTAATTTCAGGGGTATTTTGATCTTTTCCTATTTATTAGAAGAGGCCTTAAAAGATTTCTGGGCTGGCTTAATCTTATTGGGCCCTGGTGGCCCTTAGACATAGTCAAAATCGCCACCCCGAAAGGGCCTGGCCCACTCAGCCCACTTCCCTGCTGCCTCTCTCCCTCGAACTCATTCCTCTCCTCCTTTGACCTCGACCCCGTGGTCGGTGATGTCGCCGCCGGTGATTCCCGCCGTCGTGGGCTGTTCTGGTCGCCGCCGTGGTGTGGTAGGAGGTTGTCGACTATGCCCATCCTTTCTATCCAACAGGATTTGAGCATGGGGCTCTCCTGCGATGGATCGATGTCGTCTCGAACCCTAGGGTTTGGGGGTTGGCGTGGATTTTGGTGCTGCCGCCACCGTCGCGCGTCGTGGTGATTCGCCTCGCCTCTAGGCATGGTCACGGTTGACGTCGTGGCAATGTATGGGTTGCAGCGCCCTCCTGGGGTGCTCCCCGTGCCGCCATGGTCGTCGGCCACCTCTCCTTTCTCTTATAGTCTTCAGCGAGGACCTTTGGTGAGTTTTGTTCCTCCCCCTAGTGCTCTCTACGCTCGCTGATCCTATGCTAGATGTTGGCAATGACCTCTCTGGTTACTGTCTTGTCCTGATTAAGATGATTTATTCCTTTTAGGGTTCTTATCATGTGGTTGATCATCTACTGGATGAATTAGATCATGTGTGGATGGTCTGTAAGCATGCTAGATGGTTATTAGCCCGAGGCTTGTTGCTTGAGATGAACTAATGGTTCTAGTGGCTTATTATATGATTTTATGCTTGGTTTGCATATGATTCAGATGGTATAGTTGCTTTGGAACCAATGCTTGGTAAAGTCAGTGGCCTGGTAACTTTCCACTGTCATTTCTTGGTTTATGATCATGATTATGGTGTGATGAAACCACTGTCTTAGTGTTGTTGGCTTGAGAATTAATGTGTGGTTTAAGATCATCATGATCTCAAACAGTGAAGATTAACATAGGAAGATCCTAATTATGATTCCTGTATTGATAGGAAAATGATTAGTAATTTAATTGATTGAATCTGTGATGATTGAATGTTTATCCTGATTCATGTAGAATTGTTCTTGTGACACCATCTTGGTATGGCACACAAGCTTGGTTCTAATCCATTGATTGGGTTGATTTAAGCTTAAGACAAGATTGGCTTTAAAAGATAAATAGAAATGTTCTTTTCTGAAATCCCTAAGACCAATGATGTTGGTCTGAGGCTTAGGGATTTAGGCCTTATCTAGTTGATTCATATAGATAGACCTGGTAGTGGTACCAGCTCTTGTTTCTTGAATCAATGCTTGAAAAAACTGATAGTAGGCTTGATCATTATATGGATCCAAAAGATTAGCTTCTAAGGTGCTACCCTTATCTTAGGGATGTGCCTAGAAATTAAATCTTAGCTATATTTATGCTTGGATTGAAATATATAGCTTGACAACCAAATCAAGGATGTTGTTCTGAGTCTTGGTTGGATCCTTGTACTTTGTTGTTTGCTTTTAAATTTTAAAATCTCAATGATGGATTCACCCCACTTGGGTGTTTTCTGAGAGTTTGTTTCATAAAACAACACATGCATCTGTCTAGATAATATGATTAGATCATGTGAAGGTTTTATGATACTCACCATAGAAACTGATGAATAAGAAGTTGGGTGATGATGTTGATCTTGTTTTGTTGAGCTCATGTGCTTGACCTGGAGCTAGCCTGCTCCTCCTAGCTCCTAGACTTGATATTGTTGTCCACCTTATCCTTTCCCCTCCTTATGTCACCATCCTGGTGATGAGATCTTGGTTTTGGTTGGTTTGGTTGCTGGCTGTTGTGCTTGGTTTAGCTACTGGTTGTTCTTGTGTGTGAGCAGTGAAGAGATGCACTAGTGCCTCTCCACGGCTGTGCTGATGGTTTTGTGTGTTCGAGCTGTGTTGTGAAGCTGACAGCACATCACATGCATTTAGGTGTGTGTCCTGCTTGTGTGCTTGCTGTGCACTTGTGGATATGCTTTGGACTTGAGAGTTACTTTGATATGATTACTTTTACCTGGCTGGTGAAACTTGCCCGTCCTTGCTGTCAATTTGACTCTTTGGCTTAAAATTTATGAAAGATAGATTCTTTCATATTGGTGAAACATGCCCCTTTTATAAATTTCTTAATGATGAA
Organism: Avena sativa; assembly: GCA_916181665.1. Taxonomy (NCBI): domain Eukaryota; kingdom Viridiplantae; phylum Streptophyta; class Magnoliopsida; order Poales; family Poaceae; genus Avena; species Avena sativa. The sequence goes on along the minus strand of OV702297.1, from coordinate 382,595,981 downwards.
ACTTGTTCAGTGCACCTCACTGACATGTCTGAGAGCAAAACAATTCTAATCCTAACCTTTATTATTGTTTTATTAGTGTTTGTCTTGCAGGTACAGATTTGAAGATGAAGATTTTAGTTTAGGTTTTTCTTTATAGGATAGTTAATGTAATCTTCTTTATTCTTTTGTATTTTTTTATTTTTTTATTTTGTAGTCTTCATTTTATTCTTTTGTAATAAAGATTCTATTATTATCAATGAAGAAATATTCTTATTATTTATTTATTGGTTATTGTGAAATTTGGAGATGATTTCAATAAGTTACATTTTTGTAACTTGTTTATGAAATGACAATATGAAATAAGTTTTCATCTTCTTAATTGTTTTCTTTGGATAAAGTTTGAGTTATAATAATTAACTCTTAATTAAATCAATATTCAAACCTTATTTATAAATCATTTGAATTATAATTCAAACACTCAAGTTCAAAATTCAAATTCATATTCCAAAACACATAATTCCTCAAAGATCATATCAAAGTCTATAACAATCATCCTTTAAGACTAAACCTAATCTCAAAGTATGAAAGAAACCTTGATCACTTTAGCTTTTTATTTGGCGTAAATTTTACCCACATTTTCACAGATGAATGCATGCAACATTCCAAATTCCTAAATCTACCCTTCATTAGTTCTGAAATGCTGGGATGTTACAGTCTTCCCCCTTGGTACATTAGGTTTTCCTCTAGTCCAGCACCGGATGGATTCAGATATGAGGATATCTCTTCCTTGAGCAAAACATCTTCACCGGTAGTAATATTAAGAGGAATTTCACCTCTTATCATGCCCGGAAGAAAACCTTCACCAATGCGACAGGATCTTCGGATGGATCCATGACTTAATTATCTATAACAGAAAGAGAGTTAAACAGGTTAGAAAAACAATAACCCTAATAACTAAAACAATAAAAACAATAACCCTAATAACACTAATTAATAACCCTAATATTATTTGCGGTAAAACAATAATCTTAATACCTAAAACAAAAAAACAATAACCCTAATATTATTTGTGGTAAAACAATAATCTTAATAACTACAATAGAAAAAACAATAACCCTAATATTATTTGTGATAAAACAATAATCCTAATAACTAAAACAAAAAAACCCTAATATTATTTGTGATAAAACAATAATCCTAATTATAATAATCCTAATATTATTTGTGGTAAAACAATATAATCCTAATAATTAAAACAAAAAATAACTAAAACAATAATCCTAATCCTAATAACTAAACCCTAGCTAATATTTTGTGGTAAAAAAACAATATTTCTAATTATAATAACCCTAGCTAATATTTTGTGGTAAAAAACAATATTTCTAATTATAATAACCCTAGCTAATTATAAAAACCCTAATACTATTTGTGATAAAACAATAATCCTAATTATAATAATCCTAATATTATTTGTGGTAATATAATCCTAATTATAATAATCCTAATTATTAAAAAAACACTCGGCCTCTCTCGAGATCATAGACGAGGCGGCGAGGCGATGAGGCGGCAAGGCACGGCAAGGCGAGGCGGCACAGCATGGCGAGGCACGCGCGCGGAGAGGCGGCGCACGACGAGGCTGAAAAATGCATCGGCGGAGCGGCGGCACGGCGGCGGAGCAGGCGGTCGGCCGACAGCACCTCCCCTGCGTCTGCTTCGTCTTCGATGCGTCTGTGAATGCTTCGTCTTCGTCTTCCTCAAGGAATGCCAAGTGCTAGTAGGCAGCACCTCCCCTGGCGCGGAATATATAGGGACCCCCCCTTAGTCCCGGGTCCAGCCACCGCCTAGGACTAGAGGGTCTCTAGTCCCGGGCTGTGGCTTAACCCACGATTAAAGACCCCCCTTTAGTCCCGGGTTAAGCCACGGCCCGGGACTAGAGTGTTTTTTCGGCCGCTTCGTTTTCACGCGCACAGGCACTCTCTAGTCCCGGGTCGAGCCACGACCCGCGACTAGTTTGTTTTTTGTAAATTTTCTTTTTTAATTCAAATCAAATATAAAACTTTGGAAAATCATATATTTTATTGTAAAAATCCAAATAAAACAAATAATATGTATATTATTATCAGAAAAATATAAAGAATCTTAATATAATATCCATACATCTGTTTGCATCATTTATAAATTATTTCATTTGTAAATTTTCTTTTTTAATTCAAATCAAATATAAAACTTTGGAAAATCATATCTTCTATTGTAAAAATCCAAATAAAACAAATAATATGTCTATTATTATCAAAAAAATATAAAGAATCTTAATATAATATCCATTTAGTCCTGGTTGTAGTCACTGACCGGGACTAAAGATATTTCCCGTCGTTTCCCACTGCTCCCCGCCAAGTTTTCCTGCCCTTTCCTTTTTACGAGAGCTTTTAGTCCTGGTTGTAGTCACTAACCGGGACTAAAGATATTTCCCGCCATTTCCCAAAGCTTCCCGCCAAGTTTTCCCGCCCTTTCCCTCTATATCTAGGGTGATTGCGCCATGGCTATCCACACATCCACACCTTCCTCTCTTAGAACAATGGACAACGCCTACTGGGACATTCTGACCCTCGAGGAGACCGAGGCTCTATGCGTCTCCAGCTACCCTTGTCCGTCGGGCTACCGGCCTCCCGCCGGATGGATGCTGAGCGCTGGAGGGGTTCATGTCCCTCCTGCCCTCAAGGTTCCGCACGCTAGGCGGCCATCATGAACAACTTCTACCACGAGATCATGCCGGAGCAGCAAATGGATCCCTAGTGGGATCCCAACAACTACGACACCTAGAATGCCTTCCTCGCTAATAGGCGGGAAAGGGAGCTCGCCAGGTACGAGGGTGATGGCCCGCCCCCGGTGAACCACAACGAAGTCGGCTACCGTCTGTGGTGGGCGAACCGTACTATCATCAAAGTGATGCGCTACATCGCCGGGGTGTTGGAGATATGCTCAAGAGGCAATAATAAAGTGGTTATTATCATATCTTCATGCTTATGATAAATGTTTACATAACATGCTATAATTGTATTAACCGGAAACATTAATACTTGTGTGATTTGTAAACATAAAAGAGTCCCTAGTAAAGCCTCTTGTTAAACTAGCTTGTTTGTTAATATATGATCATGGTTTCCTGATCATGAACATAGAGATGTTATTAACAACAGGGTCATATCATTAGGAGAATGATGTGATGGACATACTCCTATAGTTAACCGTAGCATAAAGATCAAGTCATTTAATATAGTTCACTTGCTATAAGCTTTCTGATACATAGTAACCTAATTCCTTCGACCATGAGATCATGCTAATCACCATCACCAGAAGGATGCTTTGATGACATCAAACACCACACCATAACTAGGTGGCTATAAAGGTGGCACTGAGTGTTCGGAAAGTATGTGTTGAGGCACATGGATCAAGATTGGGATATGTCCATCCATATGAAGGATAGATATACTCTAGGCCCTCTCGGTGGAATGTCATCGAATTAGCTTGCAAGCATGTGACTGGATTACAAGGGATCACATATCACGAGAATGAGAAAAGAGTACTTATTGGTAACGAGATTGAACTAGGTATGTAGAGATACCGATGATCAAACCTCGGATAAGTAAAGTATCATGAGACAAAGGGAAATTGGTATTGTATGCAAATGGTTCATTCGATCACGAAGTAATCGTAGAAATATGTGGGATCCATATGAATTTCCAGATTCCTCTATTGGTTATTGATCGGAGAAGAGTCTCGATCATGTCTGCATAATTCACGAACCGTAGGGAGACGCACTTAAGGATTCGATGTTGTTTAGTAGATATGGAATGTGAGTAAAGAGTCCGAATGTTGTTCGGAGTCTCGGATGGGATCCGGGATATCACGAGGAGATCCATAATGGTCCGGAGAATAAGATTCATATAAGAAAAGTCCAATTTCGCAGTTCGGGAATGATTCCGGTGTTTTCACCGGAATGTTCTAGAAGGGTCTAGAAGGTTCACCAATCCGGAAGGGGAAGGGTACATGGATGTGTCATGACAAAGTGTAATGGTTGCATCATGTCCTAGGTCACTTGGCTGGACACTTGGAAGAGAGAAATCAAACTCTAATTTGAAAGTCAAAAAGGCAGTTTGAAAAGTCAAATCCCAACATGGTTTCCGAGTTAGGGAGGGTTTCTGTGTTAGGGAGGGTTTCCACCTGGGTTGGGAACACCCTTGGACGCCCCCCACCTATATAAGGAGGGGTAGGGGCACACCCCAAGGTATCCCCCTTGCCCTAGGCGCCCAAGAAACCCTAGGTTGGCCGTCGCCCCCCTCTCTAGTTGCGAGCAATCTAGATATCCTCTAAACCGATACCGACTAGCTAAACTCTAGTTGCTAGCTACCTCTAAACCTCGGCTCTCTAAACCCTAGATCGCCGGGGCTCCCTCTACTCCACCATACTCTCTCTGGCTTAGGCGAAGCCCTGAGGGATCTCCCCTCTACTTCCAACACCACGCCGTCGTGCTGCCGGAATCGTGAGGAGAGAGCTACAACCTCCGCTGCCTGCTGGAACAAGGGAGAGGAAGGTCTTCATAGAGTACCGTACGTGTGAACGACTGCGGAGCGCTGCCGGAACGCGGCGCCGGAAGGATCGTCTACGCGATCTTGAGATCAGCAAGTGAATGACTACATCACCCACGAGAATCTGCTCTCATTAACCGCTTTGGATCTTCGAGGGTTAGTACTCTATCAACTTGTGGCACCGATCTAGTAGATAGATCTTGGCTTGATCATAGATTAGATCTTGATTGTGTGTTCATGCGGTAGAATTTTTTGTTTTCCATGCTACGAACCCCTATAGTGGTATCAGAGCCGTGTTTATATGTAGATCTGTTGCACGAGTAGAATACAATGGTCATTATGGGCGGTGGTGCTTTTATTATCAGTTGCTTCTTGTGTACTTTGCATCTTGCGGTATGGTGGGATGAAGCGGCCCGAGCTAACCTTACATGACATCGTTCATGAGACTTTCTCCACGCTCGACATGCAACTTGTATTGCATAAGTGTCTTTGCGGGTGTCTGTCTCTCCCATCATAGTAAAGATTCAATTTACAATGGGCACTTGATAGTTCAAGCATCAAAGTTGTGGTTCTTGTTCGTAAGTTAGAACGACACTTAATGAAAGCCCCAAACCACGTAAAACATGCAAAGAAAATTAGAGGCGTCTAACTTTATTTTGCAGGGGTGTGCTGTGATGTGATATGGCCATGATTGTGATTATATATGATGTATGCAATGTTCCTTACTATAAGTCGGCAACCGGCAGGAGCCATATGGTTGTCTTTTAATTTCATCTAGACCTGCGTGTCTATTATTCAAAGTAGTTGTAATAGTTGATGCTGGTGGATGACAACCATGAAGCAGCGCCATTGACCTTAACGCCACGCCGGTGATGATGGAGATCATGTTCGTGCTTGAAGATGGAGATCAGAAGCACAAGAAGAAAGGCCATATCATATCACATATTTTGAATTGCATGTGATGTTTATCCTTTTATGCATCTTGTATTGATTAGTTCGCGACGGTAGCATTATAAGATGATCCTTCTCAAAAAATATCAAGTTATAGAGTGTTTGTCCTTAGTAGGCACCGTTGCCAAAGCTCGTTGTTTCGAAGCACCACGTGATGATCGGGTGTGTTAGATTCTGCGAGTGTATACAATGGGAGCAAGCCAGATTTGCTCATGCGGAAGCTAAGGTTTGATCTTGACGAGCCCAACATATACAAACATGGTCTCGGAACACAAAATATCGAAAGGTAAAGCATTAGTCATATAGATGACATGATGAACATGATGATTGTTCGCCTTTGAAACTATATCATGTCACGTGACTTGGTGTAGTGAATTTGGTTTGTGTGATCACTAAAACAATGTGAGGGATATTGTTTTGAGTGGGAGTTCAATAGCAATATGATTAAAAGTTGAACACAATTTATCATAAATTAAATTGAAGTAAATTTGCATAGTTGTTGTAGTTATTGGCATCCATTTACCACATTGCGCTTAGTTATAATTGAGATAATAGAACTATAGTATTGTTTTGAATTGTTAATCTAAAGTTTAAAAGTCCTATTGCAAACTTTCAGTAAGTTTCGATTACTCCGTAAAGTTTAATAATTGGTATTAAATCAAGAGTGACAATTCCAGTGTTAGTATATAAGTATCATGTTTGTCTCCATGATTCTTGATATTCAAAAGATTGTTTTAATATCAAGGTTATCTAGGATCTAAAAGAGTTGTTTCAGAAACCATGATGTTTGGAAGATATTGCGATATCTGAAATGATGTTTTGGTTGCAACATGAGAGAGTATAATATGGCAAAGTTTATGTTCTCATATTTGATTAGAATTTTAAAAAGGTTGGAGACGCTTGTCGTCCTAATCCTCCAAAAGGTTTTGGAGAGCAACATTATACTCGCGATTCACCGTTATAAGCTAAAAGTAGCTTGATCATGAATAGTTCCATGATAATGGTGAATATTTGATAAAATGTTTACTACACAAAAAGATTACTAAAGAATGGAATTTGAAAGAACACCAAGTATTTGATGATGGTGATCTACTTCAAAGTGCAAGTCCAAAGACATTGGTATTTAACTATACGTGATTTGGACTATGTGTCATGTGTATGGCTCCACTATTGATGTTGATATATTCTTTCAAACAGAAAAGGAAATACTGAAAGAGAATCTCAGAAATAGATGGCAGAAAAGAAAAGACTAGAATTGTTCAGCTTAGGTATATAGAGGATATACATGTTATGGCTATATTCTTTGCTTATTAAACAATATGGTTCTTAAGTATAGGATACTGAATTTGTTGGTGTGAATCGTCATACAAAACAACACAATTCATGAACTACAATGGCCTAAGTAACTAGCAAAAGAATATGTGATGATGTTCCTCGAGAACAAATAAAGGGTTGTTGTGTTGCTCGTTAACATCAAAGCTTGCCTTCAATATTTGTTTTATCAGGTATTATGAGAACAAAAGGGTTGTTCAAATAATTTCCGTAATCCATAAAAGATGGATGATTTACAAATCTCGTTGGATAAATCACATCCATAAAAATATTGCTAAAAATGTCGAAATACAATTGATAAGAAAGATCACTTAGGAAGTGACATCGCCGTTTAAATTATATTGGAAAGAAAACATGAAGAAACTCCATGTGGATGGAATTTTGGAGTCTTTTGATTTTTGATCAAATGACGCTTGTGAAATTTTCCTAGAGATAATTAAAACTCCGCTCATAGGCCAAAGGGAACGGATGACTAGCTTATTGGAACTTGTACATATTGTTGTATGAAGTCCATTATGTGTAGTCAAGAGCGATAGATTTCAACTTCATATGATTTCTCCGAAAATTTGAGTGAATATATGAATATTTACTTAATAAGGATGAAGTGTGAAACATTTGAAAAGTTTAAAGACTTTCAAGATGAAGTGCAAAATCAATGTTACAAGAAAATAAAGAATGTATGATAGGATCATAAAGGAAGATATTTGAGTTATAAAGTTTAGCATAACACCTAAGATTTGAGGAATCGTTCCATGGATTTGTGTTTCCCGAAACACCATATGAGTATGGAATAATCGAGATATGCTATGAAACCTTGTTTGACATGGTAAGATCAAAGGTGTAATTGATAAAACTGCCATTATATTTTAAAGATTAAAGCTTTAGAGACTACCGTTTTTCCACTGAAAAGAGCTCCATCATAATCCGTTGAAATGACACCATATAAAGTTATGGTTTGGGATAAAACCCAAGTTGTCCTTTCTTAAACATTGGTATGCTATGCATAAGAAAGATGTTTGCAACCAAAATCGGATGAACATATCTTTGTATGTTACTTTGAATAATCGTTGAGTATTCCTCCATAACACCAAAGACAAAAATGTTTGTCGCTTAGAACGTCAAATTTATTTCAGAAAGGAATTTTTCGTGAAAAGTTAAGTGGGAGGACAATAGAACTTTGATAATGTTAAAATAACCTTAGCTATATGTGCAAAGTTGTGCAGCGCTGAAAAGTGTTCCGGAGGCAGCAACAATGCCGATGGCTCACGTGCCTCAAAGGTTGTGGTCACGGAGGTCTAAGTTCCTATTGAAACAAGTAGGTCGTGTAACCAATCAAATACCAAGATTTGAGAGTTAAATCATTATTTGACAATAATGATCCGACTACATGGAAAGAAGCGATGATGGGCCCTGACTCCGTCAAATGGTTTGAAGCCATAAAATCCGTTATAGTTCCATATACGAGAGATCAAGCTTTGAACTTGAAAGACCCTCTAAAAAGGTGCAAGACCTTACAGTCATATTTGGATCTATAAAGAAATAGACATGGATGTTTCACATCTATGAAATTATCGACATGTCGTGAAAGAGTTCACGACACTGTTCAAAGAGTTGACTATGACAAGATCTGATCGTTCATTAAGCGATATTTAGTCTAGACGGAGTAATGTAGCAACCACTACATATAATTTTGTTATGTGGTAGTTGAATAAACAAAACAAGTTATTCTAATAGAATGGTTACCTAGGACGTGTGCATGACACGGTCCAAAGGGTTTTGTTAATTCAAAGGATGCTAAAAGCATATGCAAACTTCAATGGTTGAAGTAAGCATCGCGGAGTTGGAATCTTCACTATGATGAAACTGTTAAAATAGTTTAATTTCATCGGAGACGATGAAGATGCTTGCATTTGCAAGGAATTAAGTGGGAGCGCTAAGACATATTTCTAATACATTATGTGGAAGACATATTGTTGATTGGAAATGATGTATCTTTTTATTGACACAAGTTAAGAATTTCATCTCGATGAAAGGCTTAGGCAGAACCCGAATATTTGGCATCAATGTCTATACTGGATAAATTGAGACGCTAATATGGTTGTGCCAGAAGTACATAGATGAGATATTGAATGAGTTCAATATAGAAACTACAAGAAAGGTTCTTGTTAAACAGGAAGGATTGAATAAAGATTCAAGTATTTTTGATACTTGATATATAAAATCACAAAGGTACTTTATCAATCATGATGTGATGTGTACAAATCTAGATATGTCCTATGCTCTAAATGTTATGAGCGTATACCAGAATGATTCATAAGATGATTATTGGACGATAGTAAAGATATTCTTATGATCTTTTAGAAGAACTAAGAATATATTATTTTGTAGAAGTGACAAATAGATGGTTAATTCATTGTAAAAGTATTACATTGATACTAGTTTTGTCACAAAGTAAAAATTAAGTTTATCTCTATCTAAACTAAGGGTGGCACAATATGATGGAAAGTAAGTTCCATAATCGATTTGGATGAGTTCCAAAGTTAAGACATTGTGACAGATACTACAACAAAAGGCTAAGTATATGACTTATATAATAGCAGCAAAAGAGGGCATTTGTGTCAAGTAGTTTGTTATCAAACTAGGTGTGGTTTACAGCGGGATAGTACTATGAATATATATTGTACGACAATATTATCAACATGTTTTAACCCCAAGGAACTAAAGGTCTCACCAAAGGACCAAATTTATACAAAGCCATCTCATTAGAGAATGAGTGATGCGTAGAGACGCAAAGACATGCAATTACACACGGACCTGAAAGTGTCGGATCCGGAGATCAGTTGACCACTAGTAATCATGTAAATACAACACCGGAAAGCCATAGGTGTTAAATGCACAAAGGTTTGAAACTAGATTATTGACTCTAGTGCAAGTGGGAGACTGTTGGAGGTATGCCCAAGAGGGAATAATAAAGTGGTTATTATCATATCTTCATGCTTATGATAAATGTTTACATACCATGCTATAATTGTATTAACCGGAAACATTAATACTTGTGTGATTTGTAAACATAAAAGAGTCCCTAGTAAAGCCTCTTGTTAAACTAGCTTGTTGGTTAATATATGATCATGGTTTACTGATCATGAACATAGAGATGTTGTTAACAACAGGATCATATCATTAGAAGAATGATGTGATGGACATACTCCTATAATTAAGCGTAGCATAAAGATCAAGTCATTTAATATAGTTCACTTGCTATAAGCTTTCTGATACATAGTAACCTAATTTCTTCGACCATGAGATCATGCTAATCACCATCACCGGAAAGATGCTTTGATGACATCAAACACCACAGCGTAACTGGGTGGCTATAAAGGTGGCACTGAGTGTTCAGAAAGTATGTGTTGAGGCACATGGATCAAGATTGGGATTTGTCCATCCATATGACGGATAGATATACTCTGGGCCCTCTCGGAGGAATGTCATCCAATTAGCTTGCAAGCATGTGACTGGCTCACAAGGTATCACATATCACGGGAACAAGAAAAGAGTACTTATTGGTAACAAGGTTGAACTAGGTATGTAGAGATACCGACGATCAAACCTTGGATAAGTAAAGTATCGTGAGACAAAGGGAAATTGGTATTGTATGTAAATGGTTCATTCGATCACGAAGTAATCGTATAAATATGTGGGAGCCATATAAATTTCCAGATTCCTCTATTGGTTATTGGTCGGAGAAGAGTCTCGATCATGTCTGCATAATTCACGAACCGTAGGGAGACACACTTAAGGATTCAATGTTGTTTAGTAGATATGGAATGTGAGTAAAGAGACCGAATGTTGTTCGGAGTCTCGAATGGGATCCGGGATATCACGAGGAGATCCATAATGGTCCGGAGAATAAGATTCATATAAGGAAAGTCCAATTTCGGAGTTCGGGAATGATTCTGGTGTTTTCACCAGAATATTCTAGAAGGGTCTAGAAGGTTCATCGATCCGGAAGGGGAAGGGTACATGGATGTGTCATGAAAAAGTGTAATGGTTGCATCATATCCTAGGTCACTTGGCTAGACAATTGGAAGAGAGAAATCAAACTCTAATTTGAAAGTCAAAAAGGCAGTTTGAAAAGTCAAATCCCAACATGGTTTCCGAGTTAGGGAGGATTTCTGAGTTAGGGAGGGTTTCCACCTAGGTTGGGAACACCCTTGGACGCCCCCCACCTATATAAGGAGGGGTAGGGGCACACCCCAAAGTATCCCCCTTTCCCTAGGCGCCCAAGAAACCCTAGGTTGGCCGCCGCCCCGTCCTCTAGTTGCGACTAATCTAGATCTCCTCTAAACTGCTACCGACTAGCTAAACTCTAGTTGCTAGCTACCTCTAAACCTCGGCCCTCTAAACCCTAGATCGCCGGGGCTCCCTATACTCCACCATACTCGCTCCGGCTTAGGCGAAGCCCTGCGGGATCTCCCCTCTACTTCCGACACCACGCCGTCGTGTTGCCGGAATCGCGAGGAGAGAGCTACAACCTCCGCTGCCTGCTGGAACAAGGGAGAGGAAGGTCTTCATCGAGTCCGTACGTGTGACCGATTGCGGGAGCGTTGCCAGAACGCGGCGCCGGAAGGATCGTCTACGTGATCTTGAGATCGGCAAGTGAACGACTTCATCACCCACGAGAATCTGCTCACATTAACCGCTTTGGATCTTCGAGGGTTAGTACTCTATCAACTTATTGCACCGATCTAGTAGATAGATCTTGGCTTGATCATAGATTAGATCTTGATTGTGTGTTCGTGCCGTAGAATTTTTTTTCCATGCTACGAACCCCTACACGGGGGAGACCATCCTCACCTGCGGTGCCCACAAGTCCACCCGCCACAGAGCCACAAGAAGGCCCATCCCCCGCCCGGCGGTAGCGGCATCGTCTTCCAGGAGACCCCTCCCCCGCCCACTATGAATCCGAGGCCGGAGTGGCAGGTGCCCCCGGTATATGCCATGGCTGGGCTGAGGATCCTCGGAGTGGTAGGTGACGATGACGATGATGATGACAATGACAAAGAAGACCCTAAAGCTGCGTACTATAGGACTAGGCATGATTATGACTAAAGGGGGCGGCTTTAGTCCTGAGTGTTAGCTAGTCCCGGTTTGTCCCGGTTTTTAAAATTAATAACTGTCTTGAGTGTTACCTAGTCCCGGGACTAAATATGAAGATGTTGTTGTATTTAGAGGAAAAGGACTATAAATAGAGCAGTCTATAAATAGAGGGAAATGCCTATAAAGAGAGGGTTCATATTTAGTCCCGGTTAGAGAAACCAAGCGCGACTAAAGGGATTGCGGCAGACTGGGCCAGTCAGCACTAATAATAGGGGTGAGTGTCGACATTATGTCATTCGGCTTGTACCTTGTCCCGGATGGTGTCACCAACCGGGACTAAAGATGAACCTTTAGTACCGGTTGGAGACACCAACCGGGACAAAACATGAGTCAACACTAATAATAGGGGTGAGTGTCGACACTATGCCGAGATGCTTGTACTATAAATAGGCATCCTTGTGAGTCCAGTACTCCAACCAGTTTGAGGCATTTCCAAGATGGTTTTCAAGAGCAGGGACACCACTACGGCCAGCTTGAGGGAGATGCAGCCGGAGCCCAGTCCTCCGGCATCTCCAACAAGCTGTTCATAGAGGCAGTCCATAATATGTGAAACTAGTAGTTAGCTCCCAGGCGTATTGATCTAGTTAGAGAAGTTACAAGCTGCAAGATGGTGTGCGAGAGCAGGGACACCACTACGGCCAGTTTCAGGGAGATGCCGCCGGAGCCCAGTCCTCCTGCATCTCCAAGAAATTGGTCATAGAGTCACTCCCTAATATGTGACCACACACGTTTGGAGAACGGATCTTAATGGTAAGTACGAATCGGGACTAAAGGCCCCCCGTTAGTCCCGGTCCAGCCACAAAACGTGACTAACACACTCAAAATGGTTTGCAGACAACACTATAAAAATGGACACATGGAGCATCTTCACTCATAAAATGTTACAATTATTACACATCATTTCTTCGCGTGTGTTCCTTTCTGATCCCGCCGTATCCATGGAGCATCTTCATTCATTAACATGATGCTTGGGTCATCCTTCACTGCAAAGGCCGGAATTTCATGCAACTTATCACAATCTTCTGACATGTCTGTCTTGTCCTCTACTCCCACGATGTTTCTTTTTCCTAAAAGAACTACGTGGCGCTTTGGCTCATCGTCTGATGTATTCTTTTTCTAGGTTTGGTAGACATGTCCTTCACATAGAAAACCTGAGCCACATCATTGGCTAGGACGAATGGTTCGTTTAAGTACCCAAGATTGTTGAGATCCAACGATGTCATTCCGTATTTCTTGTCTACCTCAACCCCTCCTCCTGTCAGCTTGACCCATTTGCACTGAAACAAGGGGACCTTAAAAGTAGGTCCATAGTCAAGTTCCCATATCTCCTCTATGTAACCATAATATGTGGTCTTTGACCCATTGTTGTCTGTTGCATCAAAGCGGACACCACTGTTTTGGTTGGTGCTCTTTTTATCTTGGGCAATCGTGTAAAATATATACCCATTTATCTCGTACCCTTGGAAAGACGATATAGTCGAAGATGGTGACCTAGACAACAAGTATATCTGATCTCCAAGAGTGTTTTTTTTGATGAGATGTTGCAACCAACCGCCGAAACTCTTCATGTGTTCATCTCTAATCCAAGACTCATGCTTTCCAGGGTTGTTGGAGCGTAAGATTTTCTTGTGTTCCTCGATATATGGGGCTGCCAAGATAGAATTCTATAGAACTGTGTAATATGCTTCGGTGTAAGAATGTCCGTCCCTACATATTATTGATTTACTTCCTAGAGTACCCTTTCCACTCAGTCTCCCCTCATACCGCGATTGAGGAAGACCAATCAGCCTAAGGTCAGGAACAAAGTCAACACAAAACTCAATGACCTCCTCTGTTCCATAGCCCTTGGAGATGCTTCCTTCTGTCCTACCACGGTTACAAACATATTTCTTTAAGATTCCCATGAAACTCTCAAAGGGAAACATATTGTGTAGAAATACAGGACCGAGAATGGAAATCTCTTCGACTAGGTGAACCAGCAGGTGCGTCATAATATTGAAGAAGGATGGTGGGAACACCAACTCAAAACTGACAAGACACATGACCACATCATTCTGTAACCGTGGTAGATCTTTAGGATTGATTATCTTCTGAGAGATTGCATTTAGGAATGCACATAGCTTCACAATGGGTACTCGAACATTATCTGGTAGAAGCCCCCTCAATGCAATCGAAAGCATTTGCGTCATAATCACGTGGCAGTCATGAGACTTTAGGTTTTGGAACTTTTTTCTGCCATATTTATTATTCCCTTTATATTCGACGAGAAGCCAGACGGGACCTTAATACTGCTCATGCATTCAAAAAATATTTCCTTCTCTTGTTTGGTAAGAGCTTAGCTGGCATGACCTTGAAACCATTCTGGATGCAGGCCATATGGGTCTTTCATACGTTGATGGTCCTTTCGTGTTTCTGGTGTATCTTTTGTCTTCCCATACACGCCCAAGAAGCCTAGCAGGTTCACGGAAATATTCTTCGTCACATGCATCACATCGATTGCAGAGCGGACCTCAAAGAATTTCCAATATGGTAGCTCCAAAAATATAGATTTCTTCTTCCACATGGGTGCGTGTCCTTCAGCGTCCTTCGGAACATATTTTCTGCCAGGACCCTTTCCAAAGGTTACTATTTGATCTAAATCTTTGACCATATCAAATATATCAGCACCAGTACGCTCCTTAGGCTTCGTCTGGTGACATGCCAGATTGTTGAAATTCTTGCCTTTCTTTCTTAAGGGATGCTTGGCCAAAAGGAATCGATGATGCTCATTATACACATTCTTCTTACAATGTTCCAAATATATACTTTCAGTCTCATCTAAACAGTGTGTGCATGCATTGTATCCTTTATTGGACTGTCCTGAAAGGTTACTAAGAGCAGGTCAATCATTGATTATTACGAAAAGCAATGCTCGGAGGTTAAATGTCGGGTTTTTGCCACAACTATAAAAGTTCTTCAACTAATGGCCTTAGGTACACATCAATGTCGTTTCCAGGTTGCTTCGGACCTTGGATCAACACTGGCATCATAATAAACTTTCGCTTCATGCACGACCAAGGAGGAAGGTTATAGATGCATAGAGTCATGGGCCAGGTGTTGTGACTGGAGCTCTGCTCCCCAAAGGGATTCATGCCATCTGTATTTAGACCAAACCATAAATTCCTTGCGTCATCTGCAAAGTCCGGGTACTTTCTATCGATTTTTCTCCATTGCGACCCATCAGCGAGGTGTCTCAACATCCTGTCTGACTTAAGTTCCTCTTTATGCCATCGCAACAACTTGGCGTGCTCTTTGTTTCTGAATAAGCGTTTCAACCGTGGTATTATAGGATCATACCACATCACCTTGGCAGGAACCCTCTTCCGGGGGCGCTCGCCCTCAACGTCATCAGGGTCATCTCATCTGATCTTATACGGAAATGAAGTGCATACCGGGCATGCATCCAAATTATCGTACTCCTCACCGCGGTAGAGGATGCAGTCATTAGGGCATGCATGTATCTTCTGAACCTCTAAACCTAGAGCGCACACAACCTTCTTTGATTCGTACGTACTGGCGGGCAATATGTTATCTTTTGGAAGCATATTCTTCATCATTTTCAGCAACTTTTCAAATGAGGAGTCAGGTATAGCACACTCAGCCTTCCATCGCAGCAATTCCAGTGTGCTGCCCAGCTTTTTCAGACCATTTTCGCAATTTGGGTACAACAACTTTTTGTGATCCTCCAACATGTGATTGAACTTCTCCCTTTCCTTTTTAGTTTCACAGTCTCTTCGTGCATCGGCAATGGTCCGACCAAGATCATCAGTGGGTTCATCATGTGTCTCTTCTTCATCCTCCCCTTCAGCATCCCCCATGAAAGTATCTCCGCACTCAGGGAAACCATGATAGTTGTCATCCTCCTCCTCTTCTTCATTGTCTTCCATTATAACCCCTCTCTCTCTATGCTTGGTCCAACAATTATAACTAGACATGAAGCCGGACTTCAACAGGTGGGTGTGAAGGGTTTTTGAGTCAGAGTAATCCTTCTGATTCCTACATCCACTACATGGACAGAATACAAAACCATTGCGCTTGCTTGCATCAACAACATGGATGAATTCATGCACGCCATTAATAAACTCGCCAGAGCATCGGTCAGTACCGTACATCTATTCCCGGACCATCTGCATTATAGTAAAAGTATATCAAAAACCATTACACAACATGATAAAATTATTACAAGTTATATTGAGAGCTTCTAGAGCATTAATTTTGAATTTTGAAAAATGTACATGCACCAATTTGTGAATTGGAGAAAACAATTAACATGATAAATGTGGAGTTTTTTTATTATTGTTCTATCAATGAAAATCTCATTCCATTCTAAGCTCTGAAACTCTAAAATTATACATTTCAATTTTCAGTAACTATGTGCCTAATCAAAATTTGTTACACATATATATCAAAATCCTTCTACTTCTAGAGCATGCATGCATTGATCCATATCTCTATACTTCTAGAGCATTATAGAGCTAAAGTAGCAATAAGAGATGAAAGAATGAAGTCCTAACCTTTTAAAGCTTTGGAATTAGGGGTTGCAAACTAAATCTTGACAAATCTTGAGAAAAAAATAGCATGAACTCGGTTGCTTCTTTGACAAAAATGACCACCATATGCTTTAGGGCGGCTGGACAGGAAGCAGTATATATACTGGTGGACAATTAGTTCCGGGCCGTGATACGACCCGGGACTAATAGTCCACGAAGAGACCAACTGGCCTGCTCCAGGTTATTAGTCTCGGGCCGTATTACAGACCGGGACTAGAGGCCTGGTCCGGCCCGGGACTAGTGGCTACGGCCATTTCTAGCCGTTAGAGGCCTCACGGCCCGCACTAGTCACGGGTTGTGACAGGCCGGGACTGCTGACATTGTTCACATCGAACCGAAGACCCTTTTTCCAGTAGTAGCACATCCCGCGTGGACCCATTTAGATACGCTCGAACCGTTTGAGTAATCCCGGTGAAGAAGCCCTTAGCCTCCTCCATCTCCATAGAGGTGCCAGGCGCTAGGATCTACTGGTTCCGACAGGACGACACCAACCCTAGGCCGTGTGGCATCTTCGAGGGGTTGCGTCATATTTGCGACGGCCATGCAACGGGCTACGAGGCGGACATATGTTGATGGTGGACTCGGCGGTTGCGACAACATGGCCCGGTTCCAGTGACAGTAGCCATCGGCGAGCGGGTTGTAGTGGGGCAAAAGGGCGGCAGAGGTTACGAGGTCGCGGCGTAGGTAGCTGGTGGTTGACGGAGTGAACCCCGGCGGTGATGCGGTGTTGCGGTGAGCATGGTCGCGCGGAGCAGAGGGGTAGATTTTTACTCTGGCCGAACCGTGACCAAGTATATATTTAGTATAGGATCCTGGGACGAGCGAGTAAATTTTTAACTCATATAAAGCGATCGGCTAGCTGTAGAGTTTTCGGAATAGCAGTACGCCTTGCTCTTCGTGCAAAATCCTTAGAAATTTAACCCATGTGTCAAATTCGTCAAAGCAGAGCCTTGAATAGCTCTTGACTTCTGCATGTTTCATTCACATAGTTGGTTTCTGTATCCCGAAGAAACCGATACTCCACTTTCAGATCCCGAAAACCAACCACTTTAGGACTTTAGGACAAACTCAGCATACTGTCGCTGCCCCAAGCACGCATAATTAAGTCGTAACCAGCGGCTGGCCGGGTGCAATCCGAACCCCTCAAACAGCCAAAGACAGAGGCAGTTTCGTGGTTTGTTCGGCTATTATTATTTGGCCTTCATCGTTAGTCCACCAGCGATCTGCGGTCTGCCGGCATGCGAAGTACAAATCATTAGAGTGCAATGCATTATCAAAACAAGGACTTGATGATGCCATGCCAAATACAAATCATTATCCTCATTCTCTAACCATTTAGCTTCTCTCTTTTTCTTCATCATGGAAGTATGATTTTCAAAGGAAACCAAATAAATAACACATTGGTATATGTTCCCCTACCTCATTCACAAGAAAAATAGGAAAATATTACCTTGTTAGCATTGGACCGACCGCCGCGGGCTCACCTTGGGTATGAGAAGGGAGGACATGCCACCACCGGATCGGGAGCTCCTCGGTCTAAAAACTTTTAGGGAATCAGATATAGATGCTCTTAAGTTTTGGAAATTATCTTTCGGAATAGCAGTATCCCTTACTCATCCTCGCACCAAATCCTTGGGAATATGATCCATACGTCAAACTCGTCAAAGCAGAGCCTTGAATAGCTCTTGACTTCTTGTTTCATTTGCCTAGATGGTTTGTCCATCCCGAAGAAACCGCCACTCCACCTTTAGATCCTGAAAACCAAACACGATAAGCAAGAACACGGTGACACGATGACTTTAGGACACACTCAGCATGCTGTCACTGCTCCAAGCATGGATAATTAAGTCGTAACCAGCGGCTGGGTGCAATCTGAACCCCTCAAACAGCTAAAGAGAGAGGCAGTTCCGTGGTTTGTTCGGCTATTATTTTAGCCTTCATCGTCTTTCCACCAACGATCTGCGCCGTCTGCCGGCATCATTTGTTATTCAGTATATCGTCATCGTACGAGAAACAAAAAGTCGCGTTATCGATCGCATTCTTGAGGTCATCCTGGACTAATCAGTCATCATCAGGTATTGTTTTAAAAACTCAGGCACGCATCAGCGTGCTTGCATCACCAGAAATAGATGAATCTACAAGAAACAGGGCAGGGTGGCTGGTGCTAGTAATGCAGGTTCGTTCGAGGTCTACCTCGATCTGTCGACCACCTGAAGCATCTCCAGCTCCAGCTAATTAAGCAAGCCATCGCGCGACGAACATACAGAGGATACGGAAAGCATGATATATGCATGTTCTCCTGATCAGCCGGTCTGTCTATCGCGTGTTCGCGGCCGTGCGAAATTAAGTAGGACGGACCCAGCGCGCGCTATATTTGAATTCTCAAGAGAGAGCGATGTTTGCAGATATCACTGTATAATCGACGACCTGAAAGCACCAGCCAAGGCTGAAATATCTCAAGAGATCGAAGAAGAAGGCGACGACTGCATGGAGCGGTCTCGATCGGCGTCAAGGTCAGCATAAATGAACGTCAGCCAGACGAGCTGGCACGGAAGTTCTATCCACAATATATACTGTCAAATGTATACTCCTATCAAGCTGGTCTGCAGACAGCAGACACATACACGGCGTTAACGGCCTAAACTGCCAATTGTACAATGTACATATACACTGCATGGAGAAGCAGAGAGAGACCGGACGAATCCAAGTCAGAACACAGGGTGGGCGGCCTTTGTCGGCATGCATGTGGCTCGGTCGGGTATATCATGCATGTGCTACTACAGAGTAGTCATGTAGTAGGAGTATGCATGATTAAGAACAGGTAGTAGTCAACCCTCCACAAGAAGGAGAGAGATTGTACTTGTTGGCCATCATATCAGCGTACAAGACTACAAATGTATACATGAATACATTCGGTTGTGAAGGAAAGAATATCGCTGACAAAGCGAGGTCATGGATCTTTTAGTTATGTGTAGTACATGCATGCATGCATGCATGCTTATACATTGCAGTGAATCCGGCCGTATCTCATCTTTTAGATTCCATCTTCTTTTTTCAACTATACCATTGCACTAGTACAGAACTCGGCTTTAGCGTCTGTCCTAGAACACCGCCCTCAATTGGTTCTGTCTACGTGAAAATGGTCCAACTACTTAGTTTCAAAAACGTTGTCCTCCTAGTTGTTCCTATCTTAATCATCATCTCTCACGTCGGCAAGTAATTAAACTTGACGCTTAAGTTTCTCCCAAGCCATGCATCATCATCTGGTGTCATTTCTTACGCAGTCCTAACTCCTAAGTACCTCCTGTTCATTTTCACCGTACGTGATGAACGGACGATGCTATCACTTCCTAATGAACGGAAACGCGGACCTCTCTCGTTAAAGTTTCCCCGCGCCAGGAATGAAGGGCTTGCATTCACGCCATGAAAGATATTTTGGTACAGTATATCGTTCTCAAGGAATTAAGGAAGATATTTTGCCGGTGTCCTTTTTATTAGATATATAGTAGCCCAGTAGATATTTCTTGCATGCAACTCTGATCGTAACTGCGCGACCCTCTAATAAGTAACACGTAGGTAACGTACAGATTGACTTGAAAATGAGACAAAGACCGGATTGTGAAAAGTTTGAGACGGCACTATGTGCTGAGGAAGCGAAGATGGTAACTGCAAACAAGTGAAGATTGTCATGAATCGCAAGGAGATGCGGTGTGAGATAAAGTCCTTCCGTCGTGATGGTGGTATTTTTTGACAAATCTGATCAAACTGGACAACTTCAACCACGTCTGCCCTTTGGGCGAAACTAATTCGAAATCTGACCCCTCACGTCGGCGCCACTTCAAACGGCGCCGACCTAACACAGGTCGGCGATGGCGCCGAACTTTCCAATGGGGTGAGCGCCTGACTGACGTGGCCGCTATGTCGGCGTCGTTTCAAATGGCGTCGACCCTAGGGTTATAGCAAATCGAGCAGTTTCCCTTTCTCCCCGATCCAGTCTTACCACCACAGCCGCCTCCGGCCTCCCTCGCGACGCCGGCCGGCCGCACCACCTCCCGTCGCTCCTCCTCCGCTTTCTCCACCTCCGCCCATCTCTGGCAGCAGAGGGAGCTCCTGCACCTGCCCGCACGCCGGCCGCCGCGTCCGCACGCACGCAGGTCGCCGCCCGCACGCATACCGCACGCACGCAGGCCGCCGGCCGCTCCGGCGGGTGGGTTGCCTCCCTCCGGCGTGGAGGATCCCTCTCCGGCCATCTCCTTGTCCCGCACCTCTCCCCTCCGGCCGCAGGTATCTATTCCCTTCCCTCTCCTCTCTCAAATCCCCTCCCCCTATTCTAAAATGTTATGAAAATGTTGTATGTAATTATATATGATTGTGTTAGTTAATTGTAATTGTTCAACTTAGATGAATCATACAATGTAATTATACAATGTTGTATGTAAACTAATGTTGTATGTACAAACTAATGTTGTATGTACAAACTAATGTTGTCTGTAAACTTAGTTAATTGTAATCATACAATGTAATTATACAATGTAATTATGTTGTATGTGAAGCACATGTTCTAGTTAATTGTAATTATTCAAGTGTTGGTAATGTAGATATTTCAATTAGATGATATTGCTACAAGTTTGGCCAACATATGATGTAACATTATTGCTAATGTAGATAGTAATGTCGATATTTCACTTAGTAATTATACATATGATGTAATTATTCCACCCGTAGGAGTTTTTTTGTAGGAGTTGTTTGTAGGATACGGATACATGTGCATAGATATTTCACTTAGATGATATTTTGTAGGAGTTGTTGGTAGTTGTCTGTAGGAGTTTTTTTGTAGGAGTTGTTAGGAGTTGCTAAAAATCTATATTATTCAATAGGCGGGATCGCGATGCGACAAGGATTTCTGGTTTGAAGACCAAAGACAGTACGAAGTTTACTGGTATGGAGAAAAATATGTGCAGAAAAAAGAGGCCAAGGAACTAGAGGAGAAAAGAAAGAGAGAGCACAGACAGCACAACCAGAAAGCGTTCGAGGAATGGTGTGCTAAAAAGATGGCCAACAAACAAAACAATTAGGATGAGTACGAAAATTGCTAGACACTCGTATTTCCTTTTAATTTAGTTTCCATTTC
The DNA here is from genome assembly GCA_916181665.1 of Avena sativa. Taxonomy (NCBI): domain Eukaryota; kingdom Viridiplantae; phylum Streptophyta; class Magnoliopsida; order Poales; family Poaceae; genus Avena; species Avena sativa. Next base: position 382,574,259 of record OV702297.1, on the reverse strand, counting down.
AAAATGGTGCTCTTGTATCTTCGATTTAGAGGGGTCAATGGTTTCCATTCCCCGAGCACCAGCAGTAGCAACAAATAAATTTTACCGTCCAGCAATTTATCATCATTTCGTGCTATGCAATGTACTTATCATCTAAGTAGAAAAAAAATTGAGTTGCAAATATTTCATCTCAAGTACTCATTACAAACATAATGAAAACGGTGCCAAATTAGTTCCACAACTTACAACCAAGCCTGATACATGATGATATCAGAATGTACCAAATTAGTTCCACAGCTTCCACTTTGTTTTTTCCTTATTCAACCAAGCCTTGCTATCTTCCCACTCTTTCCTTCTCTTCTCTTCCCTTTGTTCTTCTTTAATCCTTGCCTCTTCTTCTTTCTTCCTTTTAGCTTCTAACTGGTACTTCCTTGAGCGCTCCTTCTGTGCTTTTTCAATCTCTTGCAACTTCAAGTTTATTTCATCCTCATGCTTCTTTTTCTCCTCATCGAAAACCTTCCAAGACTCATCTAAAGTTTCGGGGCCGTAAAGGGGACACCACCGTGTCATATCTTGACAGTGCTCACACCAAACAAGTGGAGGAGCCTTGGGTGTGGTCTCGTGTAATTTCCAATACTTATGTGGAGATGGAGGAGGACGCATAATGTGTTTCCACCTCTCAGCTGGTTTTAGGACCAAAAGAATGCTAATATCCCATGAAAGAAGATAGTCATCATAACACTCAGGGCCATCGATCCACTGGAAGAAATAGCATGTGCAATGTTTCTGTCAAATAAAATTTACCATATCAACAATCAACGATCAATCAAGTATGATAGATACCATGTTAGAAGACACCAAAACTCACGCGTGTATCAGGGCAACGGTAGAATGCGCGGCCAGCAGTAGTGTGGTAGTTAGATTGTTGTATATGATAAGTTTTACCACAACAACAATTTGGTATCGGATATCTTGGTAGCACAGGAGCATCTTTCGATGACATATTGGGGTACTTGCCTTTGGTACTTTCTGCAAACTTCATCTGACGTGCAAATCTCCGTCCACATGTCCGGAGAATCTACAAACATTGGGATAATTAACATAGCAAACACCATCACTTATAATGTCCTAAGCTATATTATCATACAACCGGCTAATTTTCCATTGAAGTGCTTCCCAACTTAGTAAACACTATAGCAAACACTAACACAAGCTCATATCCAATGCATACATACTCTAGCAAACTCTATGGAAATGAATCCCTACAAATATATTTCCACATGTGCATATTTTTGTTTTGTCATATGTAAACTAAATTGGCAAACACTAAGACAAAGCTCCTATCAAATGCATACATACACTAGCTACAATCTATTCAAACAAATATTATTTACAAAGATATCTAAATAACATATCTATGATCTTCTAGGGTTTCAACAAAAAAGAGATAAATGAGATCAAATTAGACATTCTAATAGGTGGAATCAAAGGGGATTTGAGAGAGATTACCTCTAAGAAGACTTGCCATGGTCCCAATCCAATAAATCTTGGAGTTTCAACAAGATTTGAAGAGAGGGTCGAAAAACAGGAGAGAGAGAGAGAGAGCTTGTGGCGGCTGGGAGGAGGAAATGGGAGGGATGGGAAGGAAAACTGCTCGATTGGCTATAACCCTAGGGTCGGCACCATTTGAAATGGTGCCGACATAGCGGCCACGTCAGCCAGGCGCCCACCCCAGTGGCAAGTTCGGCGCCATCGCCGACCTGTGTTAGGCCGGCGCCGTTTGAAATGGCGCCGATGTGAGGGGTCAGATTTCAAATTAGTTTCGCCCGGAGGGCAGACGCGGTTGAAGTTCGTCAAATTGGTCAGTTTTGTTAAAAAAAATACGTGATCGTGGGAATGAAGGACGTACTATTAGATCCTAGTTGAGGACGACACACTAGTGGAAATGAGGCTTTTCGTTGATCCTGGAAAAGGGCTTTAACACCGGTTCTTCTACGAACCGGTGTTAAAGGGGGGCCGTACCAGCGTGGCCCGTGCGGCAAAAAAGGAGCCCCCCTTTAACACCGATTCGTGCCACGAACCAGTGTTAAAGGACCCTGCAGCAGTGGCCCGTGCAGCCCCCCCTTTAATACCGGTTTGTGGCTTGAACCGATGTTAAAGGGGGGAGGCTATATAAGACACCGCAGCCCACACCCCACTCTTCCATTTTTTCACTATCTCATTTTGGATCCTAGCAATAGGGTGTGAAGAGTGCTAGTTTATGTTTTTTTCATATGCACAAGAGGTGTTCGGTGAAATGCCCGAGAGCTCAAAATAAGTTTTCTCGTTGCTCTTTCCTTCTCGGTCGAGGTCGGCAACTATCCTTTCATGTGTCATTGATGTACTATATATATATAAATGGTCATCTCCCTATTAATTTTTGATATATACTACATATTAATGCAGATGAACCGGCAATGGATGTACGGTGACCACCGCACTTCCGAGTACATTACGGGCCTCCAAAATTTCATCGTTGTGGCTAATGCAAACCGTGGTCACAATGGTTTTATGTGTTGTCCGTGTGTTCACTGTCAGAACAAGAAAGACTACTCAAATACCAGAACCATTCACTCCCACCTGCTTCGATCCGGTTTCATGCCCAGCTATAATTGTTGGACCAAGCACGGAGAAAAAGGGGTTGTGATGGAAGACAACGAAGAAGAAGAGGATGATGACAACTATCATAATATGTATCCTGAATATGATGATACTGCAATGGGGGTAGATAATGAAGATCAAGAGGCAGCAGATGGGCCCGCTAATGACGATCTTGGTCGGGCCATTACTGATGCAAAGGAAGAATGTGAAACTGAAAAGGAGAAGGAGAAGCTAGAGCAGATGTTAAAGGATCACAAAACATTGTTGTATCCAACTTGCGAAGATGGCCACAAAAAGCTAGGTACCACACTGGATTTGCTGCAATGGAAGGCAGAGAACGGTGTGACTGACAGCGCATTTTCAAAGTTGTTGGTAAAAATGAAGAATCTTCTTCCAAGAAATAATGAGTTGCCCGACAGTACATACCAAGCAAAGAAGGTTGTCTGTCCTCTAGGATTAGACGTGCAGAAGATACATGCCTGCATTAATGACTGCATCCTCTACCGCGGTGAGAAGTACGAGAATTTGGATGCATGCCCGGTATGCACTGCACTGCGGTATAAGATCAGACGAGACGATCCTGGCGATGTTGAGGGCGAGGCCCCTAGGAAGAAGGTTCCCGGCAAGGTTATGTGGTATGCTCTTATAATACCACGGTTAAAACGTCTGTTCAGAAATAAAGAGCATGCCAAGTTGTTGCGATGGCACATGGAAGACTGTAAGAAAGACGCGATGTTGAGACACCCCGCTGATGGGTCACAGTGGAGAAAAGTCGAGCGAGAGTGCTCGGACTTCGCACGTGACGCAAGGAACTTAAGGTTTGGTCTACGTACAGACGGCATGAATCCTTTTGGTGAGCAGAGCTGCAGTCACAGCACCTGGCCTGTGACTCTATGTATCTATAACCTTCCTCCTTGGTTGTGTATGAAGAGGAAGTTCATTATGATGCCAGTGCTCATCCAAGGCCCGAGGCAACCCGGCAACGACATTGATGTGTACCTAAGGCCATTAGTTGAAGAACTTTTATAGCTCTGGGCCAAACCAGGTGTACGTATGTGGGATGAGCACAAAGGGGAGCCATTTGACCTACGAGCATTGCTTTTTGTAACCATCAATGATTGGCCTGCTCTTAGTAACATTTCAGGGCAGACAAACAAGGGATGCAATGCATGCACACACTGTTTAGATGAGACTGAAAGTGTATATTTGGATAAATGTAAGAAGGTTGTGTACCTAGGTTATCGCCGATTTCTTCTGAACCTGCATCCAGTAAGAAAGAAAGGCAAGCATTTCAAACGTCTGGCAGAACCCCGGAGGAAGCCTGTCCTCCGTACCGGTGAGGAGGTATTTGGTATGGTCAAGGACCTAGAAGTAATCTTTGGAAAAGGTCCTGGCAGTCTATCTGTTCCGAATGACGATGCCAAACACACACCCATGTGGAAGAAGCAATCTATATTTTGGGACCTACCCTATTGGAAAGTCTTAGAGGTCCGCTCTTCAGTCGACGTGATGCACGTGACGAAGAATGTTTGCGTGAACCTGCTAGGCTTTCTAGGAGTGTATGGGAAGACAAAAGATACACCGGAAGCACGGCAGGACCATCAACGTCTGAAAGCCCCTGAAGAGCCTATGCATCCTGAGAACGAGAAGGGTAAACGATGCCACTTAACTCTTGCCAGCTATGCTCTTACCAAAGCAGAGAAGGAAATATTTTTTGAATGTCTGAGCAGTATCAAGGTCCCGTCTGGCTTCTCATCGAATATAAAGGGAATAATAAATATGGCAGAGAAAAAATTCCAAAACCTGAAGTCTCATGACTGCCACGTGATTATGACACAATTGCTTCCGATTGCATTGAGGGGGCTTCTACCTGAAAATATTCGAGTACCCATTGTGAAGCTATGTGCATTCCTCAATGCAATATCTCAGAAGGTAATCGATCCAGAAAGCCTACCAGGGTTACAAACAGATGTGGCCCAATGTCTTGTTAGCTTTGAGTTGGTGTTCCCACCATCCTTCTTCAATATTATGACGCATCTCCTGGTTCACCTAGTAGAAGAGATTGCCATTCTCGGTCCTGTATTTCTACACAATATGTTCCCCTTTGAGAGATTCGTGGGAGTCTTAAAGAAATATGTTCATAATCGTGCTAGGCCAGAAGGAAGCATCTCCAAGGGCTATGTAACAGAGGAGGTCATTGAGTTCTGTGTTGATTTTATTCCTGACCTTAAGGCGATTGGTGTTCCAGAATCACGACATGAGGGGAGACTGCGTGGAAAAGGCACCCTAGGATGTAAAGCAATGATATGTAGGGATGGGCATTCTCTCAATCAAGCACACTACACAGTTTTACAAAGATCTATCTTGGTTGCCTCGTATATCAATGAACACAAGAATTTAATACGCCTCAAACACCCAGGACAGTCTGATGAATGGATTATAAGTGAACACATGGCGAGTTTTGGCGGCTGGCTGCAAAGACTTCTCACGAATAACACCACTGTTGGGGATCAGCTATACTTGTTGGCCAGGACACCATCTTCGACTGTATGTACTTTCCAAGGGTACGAGATAAATGGGAATACATTTTACACGATAGGCCAAGATAAAAAGAGCACCAACCAAAATAGTGGTGTCCGCTTCGATGCAGCAGAAGACAATGGGCAGAAGACCACGTATTATGGGTTCATAGAGGAGATATGGGAACTTGACTATGGACCTAATTTTAAGGTCCCCTTGTTTCGATGCAAATGGGTCAAGATAACAGGAGGAGGGGTTGAGGTAGACAAGAAGTACGGAATGACAACGGTGGATCTCAACAATCTTATGAAGGTAGACAAGAACTTAGACGAACCATTCGTCCTAGCCAATGATGTGGCTCAGGTTTTCTATGTGAAGGACATGTCCTCCAGACCAAAAAAAGAAAAAATATGCAAACGAATACATCATATGATGAGCCAAAGCGTCATATAGTTCTTTCAGGGAAAAGAAACATCGTGGGAATCGAGGACAAGACAGACATGTCAGAAGATTATAATAAGTTTGATGAAATTCTGCCCTTCACAGTGAAAACTGACCCAAGCATTCCGTTAAGTAAAGAAGATGCTCCATGGTTACGTCTAAAGCGATCATAAGGAAGGACATATGCCAAGAAGTTCATGTTCATATTATGTAACTCTAGTTCATGTTTTTATATTAATACATGTCTTGAGTGTTAGTCTTGTTTTGTGGATGGACCGGGACTATGAGAAGAAGTTGTCCCGATTCGTACTTACCATTAAGATCTGATCTCCAAACGCGCGCGGTCACATATTAGGGAGTGCCTCTATGACCAGTTTCTTGGAGATGCCGGAGGACTGGGCTCCGTCAGCATCTCCCTAAAATTGGCCGTAGTGGTGTCCCTGCTCTCGAAAATGATCTTGCAGCTTGTAACTTCTCTAACTAGATCAATACACCTGGGAGCTAACTAATTTCACATATTAGGGAGTGCCTCTATGACCAGTTTCTCGGAGATGCCGGAGGACTGGGCTCCATCGGCATCTCCCTAAAACTGGCCGTAGTGGTGTCCCTGCTCTCGAAAACCATCTTGGAGATGCCTCAAACTGGCTGGAGGACTGGACTCACAAGGATGCTTATTTATAGTACAAGCAGCTCAACATAGTGTCGACACTTACGAAATAATTTCGACACTCACCCCTATTATTAGTGCTGACTCGTGTTTTGTCCCGGTTGGTGACACCATCCGGGACAAGGTACACGCCGCACAACATAATGTCGACACTCACCCCTATTATTAGTGCTGACTCGTGTTTTGTCCCGGTTGGTGTCTCCAACCGGGACTAAAGGTTCATCTTTAGTCCCGGTTGGTGTCTACAACCGGGACTAAAGGTTCATCTTTAGTCCCGGTTGGTGACACCATCCGGGACAAGGTACACGCCGCACGACATAATGTCGACACTCACCCCTATCATTAGTGCTGCCTGGCCCAGCCTGAAATCCCTCCAACCGTCCCATTTTTAGAACAATGTCCCGCCATTTTTTCCCGCCATTTTTCTTCCCGCCATTTTTATTCCCACCATTTCTTCCCTCCAGTTCTTCCCGCCAGTTCACTATATATATATGTAGGGTTGGCCTCCATTGTCATTGCACATCTCTAGACTCATATCTGCAACCTCATCACTCTTTCCCATGGCTTCCACCGTAGCACTAAACTCCAGGGAGGCGGAGGCGCTTTGCGCCTCGAACTACCCCTGCCCGCCGGGCTACTGTGTCCCTGTCGGCTGGATGCTGAGCGCCAGAGGCGTGCCGGTTCCTCCTGTCCCTCTAGGTGTGGCGCGCCGGATGGCCATCACGAACCACTACTACTTCGAGCTCACGCCGGAGCAGCGGAGGAATCCCAGATGGCATCCCGACTATTTCCCTACTTGGGAAGCCTTCTTCATGGATCGGCGTGAGAGGGCGCTCGCCAGGCACGAGGAGGACGGCCCACCTCCTCCTAACTTCAACGAGGCTGGTCGTCGGCTATGGTGGCGCGGTCGGACTCTCCAGAGCGTCATGGCCTATGACACTGACGCCGACTCTAACCCCCGTATGCGCTACCCTCAAGTCTAGCCCACGCGTACTCACCCTTCAAGGTTCAATTACGGCGACCCCGACGACGACAGCGATGACGGCGGCGGCGAGTACGACGACAACAGTGGCGAGTATTACAGGTGTAGGCAGGAGCATGACTGAATCACTCCAACATTCTGAAACTAGTTCGGCCGATTGTTACTTAATCTGGCCATGTATCTTAATTTTCAGTTCTTTTATGTATCTTAATTTTCAGTTCCAGTTCGGCTTTATGTAACTTACTATTAGTTGCATTCTGTATTTTAATTCCACTTCTATCTCCTTCACAAAATGACCTATCTCATTTGAGGTTTCTTGGCTTTCGGGTCAAATGACCAATGTTATGGCTAGAATCAAGGCATAGTTTGTGATAATATGGCCATATTGTGCATACATGTGCATCATGGCATGGCAAACAATGTTCCAAGAGGAAGTTTTCCTTTTTATCGCACCAAAAAGGCATTTTCCATTTTCCAAGCATAAAAAACGGACGGTTTTGTGAAGCAACCACCAAATGGCTAATTCAAAAAACCACCAACACATTTTACAAAAATACTAGACCACCTTATATGGATAATGTACCAACAGGAGGATCTGAAACCTTTCCGTCCACCTCTGGTGAAAAAGACAAATTCCTGCCGAATCGGTAGGAAGTGGGTCAGATATGAACTACAGGTACATGATACGATGCTCATGATTTTTTACAAAAATCATTTTTAGGTTCACAATATGCTATGTTATCAAAAAACCAATGCAAGTTGAGCGAGGCTTGGCCCCGAGCTAAGAATCATCATGCCCATTGTTCGACAAAGTTTGTCGATAGTTTAAAACGGGGATAAAAAATAAAAAAAGATCGAAACAGTGCGAAACCTTCGCGTGGTGTTATATTATGTGACATAGTTAGAAGGAAAAATCTCAAACTTGGTATATTGATTATGTCTCAAAAAACCTTCACAAAATGACCTATCTCATTCGAGGTTTCTTGGCTTTCGGGTCAAATGACCAATGTTATGGCTAGAATCAAGGCATAGTTTGTGATAATATGGCCATATTGTGCATACATGTGCATCATGGCATGGCAAACAATGTTGCAAGAGGAAGTTTTCCTTTTTATCGCACCAAAAGGGCATTTTCCATTTTCCGAGCATAAAAAACGGACGGTTTTGTGAAGCAACCACCAAATGGCTAATTCAAAAAACCACCAACACATTTTACAAAAATACTAGACCACCTTATATGGACAATGTACCAACAGGGGGATCTGAAACCTTTCCGTCCACCTCTGGTGAAAAAGACAAATTCCTGCCGAATCGGGAGGAAGTGGGTCAGATATGAACTACAGGTACATGATACGATGCTCATGATTTTTTACAAAAATCAAATTTAGGTTCACAATATGCTATTTTATAAAAAACCAATGCAAGTTGAGCGAGGCTTGGCCCCGAGCTAAGAATCATCATGCCCGTTGTTCGACAAAGTTTGTCGATAGTTTAAAACGGGGATAAAAAAAAAGATCAAAACAGTGCGAAACCTTCGCGTGGTGTTATATTATGTGACATAGTTAGAAGGAAAAATCTCAAACTTGGTATATTGATTATGTCTCAAAAAAACCTTCACAAAATGACCTATCTCATTCGAGGTTTCTTGGCTTTCGGATCAAATGACCAATGTTATGGCTAGAATTAAGGCATAGTTTGTGATAATATGGCCATATTGTGCATACATGTGCATCATGGCATGGCAAACAATGTTTCAAGAGGAAGTTTTCCTTTTTATCGCATCAAAAAGGCATTTTCCATTTTCCGAGCATAAAAAACGGACGGTTTTGTGAAGCAACCACCAAATGGCTAATTTAAAAAACCACCAACACATTTTACAAAAATACTAGACCACCTTATATGGACAATGTACCAACAGGGGGATCTGAAACATTTCCGTCCACCTCTGGTAAAAAAGACAAATTCCTGCCGAATCGGTAGGAAGTGGGTCAGATATGAACTACAGGTACATGATACGATGCTCATGATTTTTTACAAAAATCATTTTTAGGTTCACAATATGCTATTTTATCAAAAAACCAATGCAAGTTGAGCGAGGCTTGGCCCCGAGCTAAAAATCATCATGCCCATTGTTCGACAAAGTTTGTCGATAGTTTAAAACGGGGATAAAAAAAAAGATCGAAACAGTGCGAAACCTTCGCGTGGTGTTATATTATGTGACATAGTTAGAAGGAAAAATCTCAAACTTGGTATATTGATTATGTCTCAAAAAAACCTTCACAAAATGACCTATCTCATTTGAGGTTTCTTGGCTTTCGGGTCAAATGACCAATGTTATGGCTAGAATCAAGGCATAGTTTGTGATAATATGGCCATATTGTGCATACATGTGCATCATGGCATGACAAACAATGTTCCAAGAGGAAGTTTTCCTTTTTATCGCACCAAAAAGGCATTTTCCATTTTCCGAGCATAAAAAACGGACGGTTTTGTGAAGCAACCACCAAATGGCTAATTTAAAAAACCACCAACACATTTTACAAAAATACTAGACCACCTTATATGGACAATGTACCAACAGGGGATCTGAAACCTTTCTGTCCACCTCTGGTGAAAAAGACAAATTCCTGCCGAATCGGCAGGAAGTGGGTCAGATATGAACTACAGGTACATGATACGATGCTCATGATTTTTTACAAAAATCATTTTTAGGTTCACAATATGCTATTTTATCAAAAAACCAATGCAAGTTGAGCGAGGCTTGGTCAGATTCAAGTGTATACAAAATATGCGGCATTTAAATATCCAATCAATTCAAAAATGTTAATACAAAAGATGTGGCATTAAAATATGATTTGCTCTAATAAAATAGGGTTATATTCCTTTTTAGATGCTTAATATTTCTTATGTTCAAAGTTTTAGGATTTGACAATTTATTTTTGTTTGAATTGAATAATTAAAATTTATATGTAAGTGTTTTAATCATTTTGAAAAATTTCATGTAAAGTAAATATAAAATGTTTTTACATGAATGGATAGATATTATTTTTCTAAAAATTATGATATATTATTCATATTTTTCTGAGTTGAAATGAAAAAGATATGAATTTTCTAAATTCATATCCTATTTTTTGAATTAAAAATGCCCCTTTAATGCATGAAATAAATGCCCCCCCTTTAACACCGGTTCCAGACATGAACCGGTATTAAAGGGGGGCGCATTTATTTCATTTCGCGCGTGCACCCCCCCTTTAACACCGGTTCGTGGCTGGAACCGGTGTTAAAGGGGGGGGGTGTTAAATGCGCGCGCGGAACGAATTCCCCCCTTTAACACCGGTTCCAGCCACGAACCGGTGTTAAAGAGGGGTATTAAATGTGCCTTCCGCTTCCTTTCTTCCCCCCCAGAGCCATATCGAACCCGCCACCGCGCGCAGAGAGCAAAACAGAGAGCAGAGAGCAGCCGCGCCGGCGCCGTCCAGCCCTCGCCGTCGCCGCCCTCGTGTCGGCCGCCACCGCCAACTCGATCGGAGCCGCCGTCGCCCTCGCGCGCGCCAAGACCGCCACCGCCACCGCACGCACCACCGAAGCCGCCGATGACGTCGGCGCCTACAAGAACCCCACCGACGCCGTCGTGCTCGTGGTGAGGAGCTCTGTTTCCTCCCTCTCTGTTTCCTCCCTTTGTCGGCGGTGTGGAGCTCGCGTGCGCGGTGGCGCCGCCGGCCAGCACTCAGTGGAGCTCGCGCGGTGGCGCCACTCCGTCCACGCCTCTGCGTCGTTCGAGGAAGCAGGCGGCCGACAGTTGTCGGCGGCGCCCCGGTGCGGCCTGGCGCGGCCGCACGGGCGGGTCTCTCTGTTTTTTTTTGACAGGTCTCTGTTACTTATTTGTAGTGAAACTTTGTAGAAAGAAATGACATTAAAACAAGATGAATATACTTTGAATCAATCCGATTAGAAATAGAGAAATAAACCATGGGCATATATTTATCTCAAATACTACATTTGTACTCCATCCGTCCACAAATATTGACCATCATTTGGTGAACAATGTGGGGAATATGTGTGATGTATAAATGATATAGTCGTGTATTCATATTTGAGTAAAGTTTCTGATGTTTTAACATCGATAATATTGTTTACTTAGTGTTGGTGAACTTGATGGTCAAAATCGGGAAACTCGAAACTAAGATGGCATGTAATTATGGAGGGAGTATTAGTATAGATAGGGTGTCAAGCGGGGCGGGTTCGCGGGCAACATAGTTTCACCGGCTAATATAAATTGTACTACATGCATAGATTAAAACTTGTATACAAATTGGACTGCGTGTAGGTGTAGCTGTCTGAGACTAAATAATTGTCCGCAAACCCGCCCCACTTGTATACAAAGTTGCATCCTGCCAACGTTACCCTCTTAGGGGTGTCGTTGTGGAGCTCTGACTCATCCTGATTAGGGTTTGGACCCCTCGGAACTCGTTTAAAATGATCAAGCATCCTTAGGGTTTTAATTTCATTTGTGTATTTATTTGTGTATTTTTGTATGAATAATATGTATATTTGTGTATGAATCCAAGTCCACTTGAATGTTTACTCTCTACAATAGATAATATTATTGTTTTAGAAACTATAGATCCACTTAGTAGAAACCTTGAAGAAGAAGAAATAATGGAGAACATTATTGATGAGGACACCTCACAATATCTGAACTTGGAGGGACATGATGACAGCTCAAGTAGTCATGGAGAAGATGAAGACTCCGGTGAACGCAATTTAGTGATTACAAAGTCCGGCGAGGTATATGCATTGATTAAGCCTCTGCTGACTTCCACCAACAATCTTCTTCTACATGTATTAATTAACACTTCTTTCTTCTTTTAGCCCTCTGGATCGACCAGCCAGCAACCATCTTCTTCTACGGAAAAGAGCAAGCGAGGCGCGAGCCATCGGTTGAAAGATCGTGCAAAGTTCACGATCGAAGCAGTCCGTGTTGATGGTAGGCCAATGGAGCCCAAGAAGGCCGCAGACAAATTTGTACATCAGGTTGGAGTTCTTGTTAGGGACCAAATCCCAATCATAATTGAATATTGGAATAAGCCAAAGAAGGGCGACGGTGTCTTTGTCGATGAAAGATCCAAAGAAACGCTTTGGAATTCGTTGTTGGTAAATTTCACCCTTCCGCCAGAGGAGGATGAAAACAACCCGGTTATAAAGGAAAAGGTCAAAGAGTGGACTCTAAAGAAGATGGCTGACACTTTCCGCAACTGGAAGACAAAATTGAACAAATTTGTCAAAGCTGGCGAGACTCCAAATTTCGAAGACGCATATTATGCGAAGATAAGACCTCACTGGCCCGAATTTGTGACATATAAAAAAGGTGTTATAGCTAAAAAGAGGTCAGAAACCAATACGCTTAATGCCCAGAAGAAGGAATATCACCAGAGGACGGGGTCAGGTGGCTACATATCTCAGAGGCCTAAGTGGGAGGAAGTTGAGAAGGCCCTGCGTGCTAGAGGGATCACACCCCAGACAGATACGTGGGACCTACGTGTAAAGACTTGGTTCTACGGAATCGGGGCAAGGTTGGACCTAGAAACAGGATTATGTATCTTCCCAACCCTCCTTGCCAAACCGGTCACTGAACTCATCACGGCATATGAGGAAACAGCCGCCAGGACCTTCCATCCCGACAGAGAGAATGACCAGCTCACACGCGCCATCGGTAAAAAAGAACACCCTAGACATGCACGAGGCACAGGGGGTATGACGTGGAAGGATGGGTTTGCCGAGTGGAGCGACTCTTACAGATGGCGCGGCAGAAAAGAAAAAGAGCGTACAGAGCGGATGACACAGATAGAACATGCACTTGTGGCGCTGCAGGCGCAAGTGAATGCACAACAGAGCCATCAAGCTACCGGCCCATCTCAGCGGCACGAAGAGCCTGCATTGGAAGCTGCCGGTGGCCCAGACTCTGCGCGGAAAAGCAGCGTGGCTTCCACGGAGAACGTGCAGCCCACGCTTGAAATGGCGGGTCCTCGATACCCCGTGGATGAGATCACGGAGAGCGAACACGCTGAGCTGCATGTGAGATTAATGGGCTTATCCATTAAGGTGGCTGTCGGCTATGCCTTACCTCCTGTAGCTGGTGGAACTTACCACTGCCGACCGATTCTAGATGGCTATGCTATTGTCAGGGTGGATGAGGTTGTGAAGGAATATGAGGAAGCACAGCTTGACCATGCTACAGGTGAAGGGGAAACTCAACTCAAATTTGCAGTGAAAACAACCATTCTTTGGAAGAAGGAACACATCGTGCTTCCAAATTGGAGGCCACTGGCACCCCCGTCGTCTCCGCAGCGTCAGCAGTCTGAGCCGCTTCAGCTATCTCCTGCACGGCAGCCATCTCCGGCGCTTCAGCCATCTCCTGCGCGGCAGCCATCTCCGGCGCGCCAGCCATCTCCTGCCCGTCAGCCATCTCCGGTGCTTCAGCCATCTCCTCAGCGTAAGCGGAAGAGCACTGCCACGAAGAGCATCACTAGCACTGCCACAAAGAAATCCGCAGGAAACCGTACGCCAAAGAGTTCAAAAAACTACGTCCCGTAGCCTTCCGCCAAGCCATTGCCGGTTTTACCGTGGAATCGCAGCGACGAGGAGACCAATAGGATCTCGGAAGAAGAGGTCAAGAAATTCTTTGCACCTAGACGGGCCGAGCCAAAGGAGAAAATAGATCCGGCGATGGTGGAGAAGTTTTACAATAATCTTTTGAAACCTGAAACCCCACTTGTGCCGGACTACGACCGCCAGATTTTGAAGGGGGGTGCAAGGCGCCGTAGGGAGACTGAAAGTAGTAGTCGTGCGGCACCCCAGAAAACAGTTCCCATGCTCGGAGAGCAGAAAAACCAATCATGCGCCCCGCTCCAAGTGTTCGACACACGGGACGCTCCTCCCGTAAATGATTACGAGGCAGAGCTACAAAGAAAGGCCAATGAGATGGGGATGACTTACATTGCATACTTGAACCTCATGGGAGACAACTTGCCCAAATGCAATGCCAACCCCATACAGCCATGGAAGTATGGGAAGAATCTCGTCAAGAAAGAGGAGCTCAAGAATCTACCAACAAAGATGCGAAGATTGCATAAGTGGTACCTTGATTTCTGCAAGACGAGAAAGGAAGAATGGATCACGGTGCATATAAGAGATCAGATTTTCTTGTGCAGAGACGACGCGATCGACTTCAACATTCAAGACTTGCATTTTCTATTCAATCAGAAGGAACTCGACAAAGCTGCCATCAGCCTTTATTGTGTGTAAGTACTATTTTTGTAATTTATATCTCATCTCATTCACTTCATTAATTGCATGTATATATATATGCTCACCATATATGTATATACTATTATGTAGGAAAAAGGTTATGGAATGCATGAAAGGAGGCCCTTTTGACATTGGGTTCGTTGACCCAAATAGAGTTCATGAAGAAGTGATAAGAACCAAACCCGGGCAAACAGAAGATTACTTGCTAAAGTTTTTACTGAGACAACAAACCAAAAGGGAAATACTATTGCCTTACAACTTCTCGTGAGTACTGTTACCCTCTCTCTTGTACACATTCTGTTTAGGCTTACTCGATGTTAAGTGTAACTGATGATGAGTTATGCGTGCGTAGGTTCCACTTTATTCTGCTAGTCATTCAACCCGACTCAGGAAAAGTCCTTATCATGGACTCGTTACGAAAAGAAAAAGAGATATGGGCAGACTTTAGAGAGATGCTCCAGAGATAATTTCAATCATATTATCGCACTAGATCGGCAACTTTCGTGACAACAAGTAATTAATTACTCCTTTATCCATTTTCTTTGTCGGACAGGGTTTGGAAAAGGTTCACGGGCAGGGCCGTGGGTGAATGGTCAGAAGAACTAAAATTTGTAGACCAAAATGTAAGTAATACTAGCTAGCTAGGTCTGCGTATCTCTTTGATTCTGCTTCCAATTCCATTATATCATGCTTTATTGATTATTATTTTGATTGAACTCTCTATTCTCGTAAAGTGCGCGCATCAGGAACCCGGCAATAACTTATGTGGATACTATGTTTGCGAGTTCATTCGCAACACGATATGTGCGACAGGCCAAGCCGCACTAGAACAACTTAGAGTAAGAAAACAAAGTACACAACATTATTTTATTACCATCAATTGTGTTGAGTTTTATTCTTATATATATTGACCCCATTCTTCATATATATTCAGATCGAACGGATGCGGGACCAACTCCTACCATTTGACCGCATACGAGCCATTCAAGAGGAACTGGCGGGGTTCATACTTGATGAGGTCGTCACGTCTGGCGGAGAACTCTTTAGATATCCACCAAAATGAACGATGACGATGTATGTGCCGATGACGATGTATGTGTCGATGACGATGTTTGTGTATAATAATAGTTGCTTAATTATTCATGTACTCGTATATACCGATGAAGATGTATGTGTGTACCGCTCCCGATCGATTCTCCCTCCCCCCTCCCGCAGAAATACGCCCAAAACGGGACAGAGGCAGAACTCTGCCGCGGCAGAGATTTAGGCCGTTTTCCTACCGCGGCAGAGAACCTTACGAACCGGTGTTAAAGGGGGGGGCCTGAGCCCTGCGACAGCCCCACGTGCGCCACCCTTTAACACCGGTTCGTATAAAAACCGGTGTTAAAGGGGGCTCCCCTCTAACACCGAACCCTCAACAGCGGTTCTACAACCGCTGTTAGAGGACCCTCGGTGACATCCCCCGGTGTCCGCGGCGGCTGCGCCAGCCAGAAGGCAACTGCACGGGGCTAGCTGCTCGACAGGCTCCGGCTACATTGTCGTGCTCGTCGTGTCCTTCTAGTGCACACGTACGTCGTAGCAGTGTGGAAGGAAGCTTGGGGGCACACGCGCGCAGCCCACGCACGGAAATCTGGACTCCTTCTTCCCATGCCATGCGACGCACGCGCGAAACCCGTCGCCTTCCTTCCTGCGCGACAACGACGAGACGCCCTTCTTTTTTTTCGAAAAATGGACAAGACGCCGTTGTGGTCGCACTTGCTTCCAAGTAATGGTGCCAGCAACATGCAGCTTTCCGGTCACGCCGTCGTGCTGCGCGGGGTCGCGCCGTTGTGCTACGCCACGGAGGCCGTGGCAGCTAGCTAGCGACGGGCTACCCGCCGACCGCATACGAGCGTACGCTTCCTGCGCTCTGGATCGGGGAAAGATCCGGGTTGACTCGGCGCGGCGGTGTCCCCTAGCTGCCGCGTGCCACGCCGCCGCCGCCGCCGCCGCCTCGTGCGCTCGGTTGTTGCGACCCGGAGCGCGCGCGTAGACGTACGTACGTGGCAGCCGGGTGCTGGCATGGAGAGAAATTCTCGTGAGGTATACTACCACGTTGTCTTGGAGCAGTTGAATATTGCCTCGCCGGAGCATTGTTTATTGGATGTGAGATGGCCCTTATGGATCCTGGATAAAAGAGAGGTTTGGACTTTGGAGCGGTCGCTGTCATGTCAATCACTGATGGCTTCCCTATTGTTTAGAGTATGTATAGCTTATCGTGAAATCTAACTCTAAGCTGATCTCACTGTGTCTTAACGCGAGATCACGTTCTGGGCCGCGTGATTTCTATCCTACGGTGTCTACGAAGCGGCGCGGGAGGGCCCAGCCGCAGTGGGTTAGTACCAACATTTAGTCGTTTCTTCCGGGTCGGAGAGAGAGGGAGAGCAGACGAGCACAGAGAACTCCATTCACTTCCCTCATTGACATCGCCGGCGCTTCTCCCGCAGATCCGCGGGGACGTGTGAGTTGTTGTTCACCGGCGGCGGTTACTTCATTGCGCTGGCCCCCGCTACTTGTGTCGCCGGATCCATTTTTCGGCGGTGGGAGGGGAGGAGGGGAGGAGGAGAGGTGGTGGGTGTGGTCGGCGGTTGATTCCGTCGCCGGCGCACATCCTCTCGCCCGTGTCTGCATCTTCTCCCCGCCGGCCACATCGTCGACTCTCTGGCTAACATCTTCTCCACCACATCTGGAAAGGTACCATAGCTCCACCACATCTAACATAGATGTTAGTAGATCTGGTTGGATGATGCATGTTGCTCTCTGTTGTGTACATCATGATATCCTTGGTGGTTGTGGATGTTGCTTAATGTGTCTGCTTCATAGTGCCTTCTTACTTAGTTTTGTGGTGGTTTGAATGTGTCTGTGGAATGTTGCTCTTGTGCGGAATGATTGCTATCTGTTGTGGAAATGTTGTTCTGGTGGGGTCTTGGACGTTGCTTTTATATGTAGGATGTCAATTTTGCTTAACCAAGGTGGGATGTTGCTCATATAGATGTTGCTCTCTGTGTGGATGTTGTTTTTCACTGCATCTATGTGGATGTTGCTCTCTGTGTGGAAGTTGTTTTTTGCTCATATAGATGTTGCTCTCTGTGTGGATGTTGTTTTTGCTCATATAGATGTTGCTCTCTGTGTGGATGTTGTTTTTCACATAGATGTTACTTTCACATAGCTCCACCGCATCTAACATAGATGTTAATTTTCACATAATTTTTTGTTCTCTGTATGGATGTTTTTGCTGTGTGTGGATGTTGCTCTGTAGCAGCACTCAAAACTAATGTTGCTCTCTCATGTTTGCTTTTTCATACAGATGTTGGTCTGTAGCAGTATTTCTTCTGCCTCTCTGTATGGATGTTGCTCTGTTTTTATGCCTGGCATTTGTCTTGCTCTGTTTGCTACTGGCATCTGTCAACGGATGTATGGATGTTTGCTTTTGTGTGGATGTTGGCTTCTGTGTTAGATGTTGCTATGTGTTTGCTTTATATATAGCATGTCAACAGCTCAGGTGGGATACCCCTCTTTTCTGAGGGATGTCATTTTGATCTGTTTATTTTTAGTGGTGTTTGTCTAGTTTACATCCACACCCTGCCTCTGGTTTTCATTTTTGTCGCTAAAATCTAATGCATGTAATTGTTACATTTTGCTAAAATAAGCCTATGTTTCAATATAGCAGGTACGAAAATGACAAAGCGAAGCAGTGCTAAGAAATCTGGGAGGAAGCACTCAAAGCTAAGTTTGATGCGGAAGAAGCTCACACTTAGACCTAAGATGTCACCGCTGCACTATGATGATCAAGGAACATCCACTGATAACATGATAGAGGAAGACGATGTTGAAGAAGTGCACGAAGAGAGTGACACGAACAACAATGAAGAAGAACAAGCTATTGTGTTGTCAAAGGTAAAACCAAACCTTCCCATTTATATTTGTGGAACTGAATGTCGACAGCTCTAAAAAGTGTTTAATTATAGTTGATGTTTCATTAATTTCTTAGCCAGATCCCACTCATGTAAAATGTTACTTTTCCTAATGTTGTCTTTTAAGAACATCAACTATACACAATGTGCATGTTTTTTTATCTTGCATTTGTTAAAGTTTTTAGTTGCACCAATTACATATGTGATATACCAGGGTTGCACTATATATACTTGTTTTTTTACAACTTTTTGTTTACATTTTCGGGTACAACTAATGTGGTCATGTTTTTTTATTAGGCCAAAGCAAAGAAGCTTCTACAGAGGGCATCACCCATGAAGTTGGTCAGCTTATACCCTTATATGTCAGAAGATCAGAAAACTATGATAAGGAATGCAGATTACGGTGGACTGTTGGACATCAAGTGCTCAAAACTTCAACCAGAACTTTGCAAATTTCTGATGGAAAGTTTTGACCCAGCATCATGCAGCATGGTATTCCCTGGTCGTGGCGCAATCCCTGTCACTGAACTTTCTGTTAGAGAAGTTTTAGGAGTCCCGCGCGGAAATGCTGAAGTGATTTATGAAGTGGATTCAGAGGCCACCAAATTCATGAATAGGAAGATGGGATATGAGGGCAGAAAGCAGCCAACTATCATTTATCTGAAAAAGAAACTTCTGGCTATGAAGAATGCAAATAGTTCATACCTAAGGTTGTTCATAACATTAGGTATGTGCTCTGCTCTTGCGCCAACCACATGAGTATGCATCAGCCCTAGTATATATCCATCAATGGTTAACATTAAGCAAGCACACAAGTTGAATGTCTGCAAGTTTGTGATCATGATGATCC
The DNA here is from genome assembly GCA_916181665.1 of Avena sativa. Lineage (NCBI taxonomy): Eukaryota > Viridiplantae > Streptophyta > Magnoliopsida > Poales > Poaceae > Avena > Avena sativa. The sequence goes on along the minus strand of OV702297.1, from coordinate 382,554,919 downwards.
AGAAAGCTACCAAATCAAAAGCAGAGAAGTCCATTATGAAATCGTGCATGTTATATCTAATGGTACATACAACATCCATTTTATATCTAGATCAAAGTTCTTGAGTTTTGCATGTTTCTTTTTATTTTTTGACAAGGTGTTATTTCTTATTTTTGTCTCGCGGGTCAAATACCTAGATTCTTTAGAACTGAAAGATGTGCATATCAATGAACAAGGCACGCGTGTATCCGTATGGACCAATGCAATGGTCAAGAAAGCTATACAACAGGATACCGGTAGTGATGGTCGCTTCGGAATGGCAGTGGTAAGTTTAGCAGAAACATCTTCTATTTTTTGTTTAGCTTTTAGATGTAATTTTTTGCGTTTCAGTTTCCTGTGATGTTATTTCTTTTATTTTTTACATCCTTTTATGTTTTGACAATTTTTTTATGCAAAACTAGATGTATTTTTTCAGTTGCCATCACATCAATCAAACTCTACAGAACTGCTGAATCAAAAACTAGATTATTTTTCAGAACTGATACATGTTCTTGTTTACAAACTAGAATCTATCCATTTTATGTTTGAACATCTTTCTTTTTTTCTCCTTCATGCAGTTGAAACCTGAATTTTCAAGCATAGCCAGTCCACCATCATCTCTTCAAGTAGAATCTAGCGACCAGTCTGAACATGAACAAGAAGACAATCCAAGCAGTAGCAATGCTTTTAACACAGAATGCAAACAAGAGCACAAAGCTCATGAGGAAGGCCACAACATTCTTTTCGCAAACACACAGATGATTGATAAGTTTATTGAAGTTCATGCGCCACCAGACCGTACATTGGAAGTAAGTTCACCTTTTTTTGATGTTACTATTTTTTTGGTCTTAAGCAACATGGTTCAAGTAGCACACTAACCATGTTTTGCTCTATAGGATACAACAAGGTACAAGGAGTCTATTGAGTATGCCTGTCACGGTTTCGAATCAAGCTTGCAAATGTTAATGAGAAATCTACTACCTCGACCAGTCAAGCAACCAAGTACTACAAGCAAGAGCAACCAAGTACTATAAGCAAGTTCCGAGAAACTGAAGGAGAAGGTTTCCAACGAGGAGGTATGTAACCAAACCCCAAGGTGTTCCAGCGACAAGGACAAGGAGAAACAACAGGGATCTAATGTTGCAGATGAGGACCAAGAATCTGAGGTTAGTGAAGGGTTTTGCAGCATAGTAAATCAAAAAATTTCTACGGATACGAACGGGAAAGACAAGATCTAATCTAGGAGATGCAAACAACGAGGGGGAATAGATGAGATCTTCATACCCTTGAACATTCGCACAGCGGAACGTTCGATGGAACGTGGGTGATGTAGTCGTACTCGCTTCTCCTCCTCGCGATCCGATCCGATCTAACATCGCAAGTGGCGATGCCTCCGAGAGATGCACACGTGCGGCACCTCGACGTCTCCCCCTTCCTCGGTCCAGCAAGTATGGTGGAGATATGGATTGGATCTACAACGCGACGGCGCGGTGCAAGCGGTGGAGAGTTTCTGCGGCAGGGCTTCGCCTACGCGCAGTCGGGAGGGAGAGAGAGAGGAGGGGCAGCAGGGCGGCTAGGGTTGAGGAGGAGGTGTAGGGGAGGGGTGCGCCCCCCAGCCCTCTTTATATAGAGGGGTGGGCGGCCAGCCCTAGCCCCTCCCCCAAGCCCTAGGCCGGCGGCCAAGGAGGGAGGAGTGGGGGCCAAGTTTCCCCCTCCCTTCTAGAAGCTCCCCTAGGGTTTCCTAGGTGTTTGGCCGGCTGGGCCCTATGGGGCCTTGTGCCCCTGGCCCAATGCGGCCAGGGCACTCTCTCACAGGCCCATGCCCCCCGGCAGGTGGGGCCACGTTGGTCCCACTCCGGAAGGTTCTAGAAGCTTCCGGTACAATACCGATTAACCCGAAACAATTCCGAACTCCAAAAACTGCATTGCCTTATATGAATCTTATTCTCCGGACCATTCTGGAACCTCTCGTGATGTCCTGGATCTCATCCGAGACTCTAAACAAAAACTCATAAACCAATTATCCATTCTATCCTAGCGTCAAGACACGTTAAGTGTGTGACCCTTCGGGTTCGAGAATATGCAGACATGATCTTCTATCAATAATCAACAGCGGGGTCTGGAAACCCATATTGACTCCCACACATTCATCGATGATCATATCGGATGAACCACGATGCCAGGATTCAATCAATCCCATATATATATTCCCTTCGTCTCGCGATATTTTACTTGCCCGAGATTTGATCGTCGGTACCGTCATACCTAGTTCAATCTCGTTCACAGCAAGTACTTTACTCGTTCCGTAATCCGATATCACTTTGTGATTAACTCCTTAACCACATGCTTGCAAGCGGTGTTGATATCGATTACCGAGTGGGCCCGAAGTATATCTCTCCGACTTGGGAGGGACAAATCTCATCTCGATACATACAACCCAATAGGTACTTTCCGATCACCTGAGAGACACCTTTATGATCACCCTCTCATAGGATGACGTTTGATGACCTCAAGGCTTTCTTTCGGTACCAGGGAGTTGTATTATCTCCTGGTCTAAGGAATACAATATTTGACATAAGAAAAGCTTCGCAAAGATGAACACGATGACACGATCTAATTGCTCCGCTTAGTTTGGGTCTGTCCATCATATCATTCTCCCAATGATATGATCTCATTATTAATCGACAACTCATGTCTATGGTTAGGAAACCTTAACCATCATTAATCAATGAGCTAGTCCATAGAGGCGTACTAGGGACACGGTGTTGTTCACAAACCACACAAGTATTAAAGTTTCCGCTTAATACAATTCTAGCATGAAATATAAACTTTATCATGAACAAGAATTATAATAATAACATCTTTAATATTGCCTCTAGGGCATAATTCCAACAGTCTCCCACTTGCACTAGAGTCAATAATCTAGTTTGCATCTGGCAACAATCTAACACCCATGGCACTAAGGTGCTGATCATGTTTTGCACGTGGAAGAGGTTTAGTCAATGGATCTGCGACATTCAGATTTGTATGTACTTTGCTAATCTTCAGATCTCCATCTGCTATATAATCTCGGATTATATGAAACTTGCGGTTGATATGCTTGGTCTTTGGATGATATCTTGGTTCCTTAGCTAGTGTTATGGCGCCAGTGTTGTCACACAATATCTCCAGTGGGTCCAAGGAACTTGGAACCATACCAAGCTCAGTGATAAAGTTCCTGATCCAAACTCCTTCACTTGACGCTTCTGCAGCAGCCATGTATTCCGCTTCTACTGTAGATCTCGCGATCACGCTTTGCTTGCAGCTTCTCCAGCTCACAGCTCCTCCATTCAAAATATAAACGTATCCTGTCTGAAATTTAGAATCATCCTTGTCGGTGTCAAAACTAGCGTCGACGTAACCCTTTATGACGAGCTGTTCATCATCTCCATAGACTAAGAACATTTCTTTAGTCCTATTTAGGTACTTTAGGATGTTCTTCACGGCTGTCCAGTGTTCCACTCCAGGATCATTTTGGTATCTGCTCGTCAAACTAAGAGCATTGGACACATCTGGTCTAGTCCACAGCATGGCATACATGATAGAACCTATGGCCGAGGCATAAGGCACTTTGCTCATAGCTTCTCTATCATTTACCGTAGCTGGACACTGAGCCTTGCTCAATATCTTACCTGACAACATAGGCACTAAACCTTTCTTTGCCTTATCCATTCTGAACCTTTTCAGAACTTTGTCTAGGTATGTACTCTGGCTTAAAGCTATCAGGCGTCTTTGTCTATCTCTATAGATTTTGATGCCCAATATATAAGCAGCTTCCCCAAGGTCTTTCATTGAAAAACATTTGTTCAAATAACTCTTCACATCATTAAGCATGTTAATGTCATTTCCAATAATCAATATGTCATCCACATATAGTACCAGAAATGTCACTGAGCTCCCACTCACTTTCTTGTAGATACAAGCTTCGTAGAAATTTGGAACAAATCCAAAGCTCTTGATCACTTGATCAAAATGAAGGTTCTGTTGGAGATATGCCCTAGAGGCAATAATAAATATAGTTATTATTATATCTTTGTGTTTATGATAAATGTTTATATTCATGCTATAATAGTATTAACAAGGAAACATTAATACTTGTGTGAATTGTAAACTTAAATTGAAGTCCCTAGTATAGCCTCTATACTTCACTAGCTTGTTGGTTAATAGATGATTGTGGTTTCCCTATCATGAACATTGAGATGTTATTAACAACAAGATCATATCGTTAGGAGAATGATATGGTGGACATACTCCTATAGACAAGCGTAGCATAAAGATCAAGTCATTTCAATAGTTCAATTGCTATATGCTTTCTGATACATAGTAACCTAATTCCTTCGACCATGAGATCATGCATATCACCTTTGCTGGATGGATGCTTTGATGTCGTCAAACACCACACCGTAACAGGGTGGCTATAAAGGTGGCATTGAGTGTTCGGAAAGTATTGGTTGAAACACATGGATCAAGAGTGGGATTTGTCCATCCACATGACGGATAGATATTCTCTGGGCCCTCTCGGTGAAATGTCATCCAATTAGCTTGCAAGCATGTGACTGGGTCACAAGGGATCACATATCACGGGAACGAGAAAAGAGTACTTATCAGTAACGAGGTTGAACTAGGTATACAGAGATACCGACGATCATAACCTCGGATAAGTAACATATCGTGAGACAAAGGGAAATTGGTATCGTATGTAAGTGGTTCATTCGATCGCAAAGTAATCGTAGAAATATGTGGGAGCCATATGAATTTCCAGATTCCTCTATTGGTTATTGTTCGGAGAAGTGTCTCGATCATGTCCGCATAATTCACGAACCGTAGGGAGACACACTTAAGGATTCGACGTTGTTTGAGTAGTTATGGTATTATGAGAAAGAGACCGAATGTTGTTCGGAGTCTCGGATGGGATCCGGGATATCACGAGGTGATCCGGAATGGTCCGGAGAATAAGATTCATATAAGGAAAGTTCCGTTTCGGAGTTGGGGAATGGTTCCGGTGTTTTCATCGGGAACATTCTAGAAGGTCCCGGAATGTCCGGCACTCCGGGGGGGAAGGGGTACATGAATGTGTCATTGCATGTTGGAATGATTGCATCATGTACTAAGTGTTCTCGCTGTCCGAAATAAAGGGTTAATTCAAATCCTAATTGGAAAAGTCAAACTGCCAGTTTTCGGTCAAACTGCCAGTTTCGGAAAGTGGAGAAAGAGGAGGAGAGGTGGAGGCCGAGTTGGAGGAGGGTTCCTCCCCTAGGCCGGCGCACCTCCCTAGGCCGAGTTGGGGAGGAACTCCTCCCCATGGCGCCGGCCCTCCCACCTATAAAAGGAGGGGCAGGGCCTCCTCCTCTAGACACAACACAAGTTTCCTATCCTCTAAACTAAACCCTAGATCTAGACCCCGGTTTAGAGCTATTCGGTTTAGAGCCTTCTAATTGGTTTAGAGCCTTCTAATTGGTGTGTCTAATTACTAGACCACTAATAGCCTCTCTCATAAGCTCCACCATACTCGCACCGGCTTAAGGCGAAGCCCTGCGGGATTTCCCCTCTACTTCCGGTACCACGCCGTTGTGCTGCCGGAATCGCGAGGAGAGTGCTACAACCTCCGCTGCCTGCTGGAACAAGGGAGAGGAAGGTCTTCGTCGAGTACCGAACGTGTGACCGACTGCGGGAGCGCTGCGGGAACGCGGCGCCGGAAGGATCGTCTACGCGATCTTGAGATCGGAAAGAGTACGACTACATCACCCACGAGAATCTGCTCTCGTTAAACACTTTGGAATCTTCGAGGGTGAGTTATTCCATCGACTCGTTGCTACAATCTAGTAGATAGATCTTGGCTTGTTTGTTTGTATGCGATAGAAAATTTTTGTTTTCCATGCTACGAACCCCTACAGTGGTATCAGAGCCGTGTCTATATGTAGATCTGTTGCACGAGTAGAACACAATGGTCATTGTGGGCGTTGATGCTTTTATTGTAGATTGCTTTTTGTGTACTTTGCATCTTGCGGTATGTTGGGATGAAGCGGCCCGGGCTAACCTTACATGACATCGTTCATGAGACTTGCTCCACGCTTGACATGCAACTCGTTTTGCATAAGTGGCTTTGCGGGTGCCTGTTTCTCCTAGCATAGTAAAGATCCAATTTACAACGGGTGATCAACAATGCTAGTATCAATGTTGTGGTTCTTGTTCGTAAGTTAGAACGACACTTATGGAAAGCCCCAAACCACGTAAAATATGCAAAGAAAGTAGAAGCGTCTAACTTTGTTTTGCAGGGGTGTGCAGTGATGTGATATGGCCATGATTGTGATTATATTTGATGTATGCAATGTTCCTTATTGTAAGTTGGCAACCGGCAGGAGCCATATGGTTGTCTTTAATTTCTGTTAAGACCTGCGTGTCTATTCAAAATAGTTGTAATAGTTGAAGCTGGTGGACGACAACCATGGAGAAGCGTCATTGACCTTGATGCTATGCCGGTGATGATGGAGATCATGTTCGTGCTTGAAGATGGAGATCGGAAGCACAAAGAAGAAAGGCCATATCATATCACATATTATGAATTGCATGTGATGTTAATCCTTTATGCATCTTGTATTGCTTAGTAGACGACGGTAGCATTATAAGATGATCCCTCATGCACATAAATTTCAAGTCTAAAGTGTTCGCCCTTAGTTAGCACCGTTGCTAAAGCTTGTTGCTTCGAAGCACCACGTGATGATCGGGTGTCTTTGATTCCACGGGTGAATACAACGTAAGCAAGCCAGATTTGCTTATGCGGTAGCTAAGGTTTGATCTTGACGAGCCTAGCATGTACAGACATGGCCTCAGGAACACGGATCGCCGAAAGGTAAAGCATGAATCATATAGCAGATATGATGAACATGTCGATTGTTCGCCATTGAAAACTATATCAACTCTCGTGATGATCGGTGTTGATGTAGTGGATTTGGTTCATGTGATCACTAAAACAATGTGAGGGATGTTGTTTTGAGTGGGAGTTCACCTAGTTTAATTTCATTAATTAATTTGAACTCAATTTGTCATAAACTTAGTCTAAACTATTGCAAATATGTTGTAGATCAATGGCAGCCCCTACCATCAATTTTAATGCGTTCCTAGAGAAAGAAAAGTTGAAAAACAATGGAAGCAACTTCGCGGATTGGTTCCGCAATTTGAGGATTGTCCTCACAGCTGGTAATTTGACCTATGTGCTGGATGCACCGCTAGGTGACCCACCTGCAGCTGATGCTACCGATGAAGTAAAGAATGTTTACCTTGCTCGGAAGAATCAGTACTCCATAGTTCAGTGTGCTATCTTGTATGGTTTAGAATCAGAGCTTCAGAAAAGGTTTGAAGAGTCAGACCCATATGATATTGTCGAGGATCTCAAATTAATTTTTGAGACTCATGCGGCAATTGAAAGTTATGAAGCTTCTGAAAAGTTCTTTAACTGCAAGATGGAAGAGGGTAGCTCCGTCAGTGAGCATGTGCTTAAAATGTCTGGGCACGCAAACAAACTTCAAAGCTTGGGTATAGTGATTCCTAATACTTTGGGAGTTTACCGCATCCTCCAATCACTACCACCAAGTTACAAGAACTTTGTGATGAACTACAACATGCAGAACATGAACAAAGAGTTGCCAGAACTATTTGCTATGTTGAAGTCTGCAGAAGTGGAGATCAAGAAAGAGCACCAAGTGTTGATGGTCAATAAGACCACCAAATTCAAGAAAGGCAAGTCTAAGCAGAAGGGACACTTCAAGAAGGGTGGTAAGCAAGTTACCATGCCGACGAAGAGGACCAAGGCTGGACCTAAGCCTGATACTGAGTGCTTTTACTGCAAAGGGGAAGGTCACTGGAAACGGAATTGCCCAAAGTACTTGGCGGATTTGAAGAACGGCAACATCAAGAAGAAAGGTATATTTGATATACATATTATTGATGTGTATTTCACTAGTATTCGTAGTAGTGCCTGGGTATTTGATACTGGTTCGGTTGCTCATATTTGTAACTCGAAACAGGAGCTGCAGAATAAACGAAAGCTAGCGAAGAACGAGGTGACGATGCGCGTGGGAAACGGATCAAAGGTTGATGTGATCGCGGTCGGCACGCTACCTCTTCATCTACCATCGGGATTAGTTTTATACTTAAATAATTGTTATTTGGTGCCTGCGTTGAGCATGAACATTATATCTGGATCTTGTTTATTGCGAGACGGTTACTTATTTAAATCCGAGAATAATGGTTGTTCGATTTATATGAGTAATATGTTTTATGCACATGCACCTTTGATAGATGGTCTATTCATATTGAATCTCGATAGTGGAAATACACATATTAATAACATTGAAGCTAAACGTTTAAAATCAAGCGATAACTTGACCTATATGTGGCACTGTCGTCTTGGTCACATTGGAGTGAAGCGTATGAAGAAACTCCATTCCGATGGACTTCTTGAATCACTTGATTTTGAATCACTTGAAAGATGCGAAGCATGTCTGATGGGTAAAATGACTAAGACTCCATTTTCTGGTATGATGGAGCGAGCCACAGACTTATTGGAAATCATACATACCGATGTGTGTGGTCCAATGAGTGTAGCATCGCGCAGTGATTATCGTTATGTTCTTACCTTCACAGATGACTTGAGTAGATATGGGTATATCTATTTCATGAAACATAAGTCCGAAACTTTCGAGAAGTTTAAGGAGTTTCAAAGTGAGGTAGAGAATCAACGTAACAAGAAGATTAAATTTCTACGTTCTGATCGTGGAGGTGAATATCTAAGTTACGAGTTTGGCGAGCATTTGAAGAAATGCGGAATACTTTCACAATTGACACCGCCGGGAACACCACAGCGTAATGGTGTGTCTGAACGTCGTAATCGAACCCTCTTAGATATGGTTCGTTCTATGATGTCACTTACAGATCTACCACTATCATTTTGGGGTTATGCATTAGAAACAGCCGCATTCACTTTAAATAGGGCACCATCTAAATCCGTTGAAACGACACCGTATGAATTATGGTTTGGGAAGAAACCTAAATTGTCGTTCCTTAAAGTTTGGGGATGCGAAGCCTATGTAAAGAAGTTACAGCAGGACAAGCTTGAACCCAAAGCGGAAAAATGCGTCTTCATAGGATACCCGAAGGAAACTATTGGGTATACCTTCTATCATAGATCCGAAGGCAAAATCTTCGTTGCCAAGAATGGATCCTTTCTAGAGAAGGAATTTCTCTCGAAAGAAGTGACTGGAAGGAAAGTAGAACTCGACGAGGTTGTCGAACCTTCTCTCGAAATTGCGAGTAGCGCAGCACCGGAAGAAGTTCCTGTGGTGCCTGCACCAATAAGAGAGGAAGCTAATGATGGTGATCATGAAACTTCGGTTGAAGTTACTACAGAGCCTCGAAGGTCAACGAGAACTCATACCACTCCAGATTGGTATGATTCCGTTATGAATGTCATGTTGGTGGACAACACCGATGACCCTGAGACATATGAGGAAGCGATGATGAGCCCAGATTCCAATAAATGGCAAGAAGCCATGAAATCCGAGATTGGATCCATGTACGAAAACCAAGTATGGACTTTGGTGGACTTACCGGATGGCCGGAAGGCTGTCGAGAACAAATGGATTTTCAAGAAGAAAACAGATGCTGATGGTAATGTTACTGTCTATAAAGCTCGACTTGTCGCAAAAGGGTTTCGACAAATTCAAGGAGTTGACTACGATGAGACTTTCTCACCGGTAGCGAAGCTAAAGTCTGTGAGGATTATGTTAGCAATCGCTGCATATTATGATTATGAGATATGGCAGATGGATGTCAAAACAGCATTCCTCAATGGAGACATTGATGAAGAGTTGTATATGATGCAACCCAAAGGTTTTGTCGATCCTAAAGATGCTAACAAGGTATGCAAACTTCAACGGTCCATCTATGGATTGAAGCAGGCATCCCGAAGTTGGAATCAACGTTTTGATAAGGTAATCAAAAGTTTTGGTTTTATACAAACTTATGGAGAAGCTTGTATTTACAAGAAAGTGAGTGGGAGCTCTGTAGCATTCTTAATACTGTATGTGGATGACATATTGTTGATTGGGAATGATGTAGACCTTCTTAATAGTGTCAAGGAATATTTGAATAATAGTTTTTCAATGAAGGATCTTGGCGAAGCAGCTTACATATTAGGCATAAAGATTTATAGAGATAGATCGAAACGCCAAATATCATTGTCACAAAGTACATATTTGGACAAAGTTCTAAAGAGGTTTGGAATGGAAGATAGCAAGAAAGGGTTCTTGCCCATGTTGCCCAATACGACCTTGAGTAAAACTCAAAGTCCGACATCGGCAGAAGATAGAGAAAGGATGAGTAAGACTCCCTATGCCTCAGCCATAGGATCTCTAATGTATGCCATGCTATGTACTAGACCCGACATCGCATATGCTGTTAGTCTAACTAGCAGATATCAAAGTGATCCAGGAGTGGATCATTGGACAGCGGTCAAAAACATCCTTAAGTACTTGAGAAGAACTAAGGATATGGTTCTTTCTTATGGAGGTGATGAACAGCTCGTTGTTAATGGTTACACCGATGCTAGTTGGAACACCGATCCGGATGATTCTAAATCACAATCTGGATACGTATTTATTTTGAATGGTGCAGCAGTTAGCTGGAGGAGTGCAAAGCAAAGCGTTGTGGCGATATCTTCAACTGAATCGGAATACATGGCTGCTTCGGAGGCTTCACAAGAAGCGATATGGATGAAAGAGTTCATTATAGAGCTGGGTGTGGTTCCAAGTGCGCTGGACCCAATGTCTATCTACTGTGATAACATGGGCGCCATAGCCAATGCGCAAGAACCAAGGTCACACAAGAAGCTGAAGCATATCGAGCTGCGTTTTCACGCTATTCGAGAACATATCCAGGATGGGGATATAAAGATTTGCAAAGTACACACAGATCTGAATGTGGCGGATCCGTTGACTAAACCTCTCCCGAGGGCAAAACATGACCAACACCAAACTGCCATGGGTGTTCGGTATATTACCATGTAATCTAGATTAGATGACTCTAGTGCAAGTGGGAGACTGTTGGAGATATGCCCTAGAGGCAATAATAAATATAGTTATTATTATATCTTTGTGTTTATGATAAATGTTTATATTCATGCTATAATAGTATTAACAAGGAAACATTAATACTTGTGTGAATTGTAAACTTAAATTGAAGTCCCTAGTATAGCCTCTATACTTCACTAGCTTGTTGGTTAATAGATGATTGTGGTTTCCCTATCATGAACATTGAGATGTTATTAACAACAAGATCATATCGTTAGGAGAATGATATGGTGGACATACTCCTATAGACAAGCGTAGCATAAAGATCAAGTCATTTCAATAGTTCAATTGCTATATGCTTTCTGATACATAGTAACCTAATTCCTTCGACCATGAGATCATGCATATCACCTTTGCTGGATGGATGCTTTGATGTCGTCAAACACCACACCGTAACAGGGTGGCTATAAAGGTGGCATTGAGTGTTCGGAAAGTATTGGTTGAAACACATGGATCAAGAGTGGGATTTGTCCATCCACATGACGGATAGATATTCTCTGGGCCCTCTCGGTGAAATGTCATCCAATTAGCTTGCAAGCATGTGACTGGGTCACAAGGGATCACATATCACGGGAACGAGAAAAGAGTACTTATCAGTAACGAGGTTGAACTAGGTATACAGAGATACCGACGATCATAACCTCGGATAAGTAACATATCGTGAGACAAAGGGAAATTGGTATCGTATGTAAGTGGTTCATTCGATCGCAAAGTAATCGTAGAAATATGTGGGAGCCATATGAATTTCCAGATTCCTCTATTGGTTATTGTTCGGAGAAGTGTCTCGATCATGTCCGCATAATTCACGAACCGTAGGGAGACACACTTAAGGATTCGACGTTGTTTGAGTAGTTATGGTATTATGAGAAAGAGACCGAATGTTGTTCGGAGTCTCGGATGGGATCCGGGATATCACGAGGTGATCCGGAATGGTCCGGAGAATAAGATTCATATAAGGAAAGTTCCGTTTCGGAGTTGGGGAATGGTTCCGGTGTTTTCATCGGGAACATTCTAGAAGGTCCCGGAATGTCCGGCACTCCGGGGGGGAAGGGGTACATGAATGTGTCATTGCATGTTGGAATGATTGCATCATGTACTAAGTGTTCTCGCTGTCCGAAATAAAGGGTTAATTCAAATCCTAATTGGAAAAGTCAAACTGCCAGTTTTCGGTCAAACTGCCAGTTTCGGAAAGTGGAGAAAGAGGAGGAGAGGTGGAGGCCGAGTTGGAGGAGGGTTCCTCCCCTAGGCCGGCGCACCTCCCTAGGCCGAGTTGGGGAGGAACTCCTCCCCATGGCGCCGGCCCTCCCACCTATAAAAGGAGGGGCAGGGCCTCCTCCTCTAGACACAACACAAGTTTCCTATCCTCTAAACTAAACCCTAGATCTAGACCCCGGTTTAGAGCTATTCGGTTTAGAGCCTTCTAATTGGTTTAGAGCCTTCTAATTGGTGTGTCTAATTACTAGACCACTAATAGCCTCTCTCATAAGCTCCACCATACTCGCACCGGCTTAAGGCGAAGCCCTGCGGGATTTCCCCTCTACTTCCGGTACCACGCCGTTGTGCTGCCGGAATCGCGAGGAGAGTGCTACAACCTCCGCTGCCTGCTGGAACAAGGGAGAGGAAGGTCTTCGTCGAGTACCGAACGTGTGACCGACTGCGGGAGCGCTGCGGGAACGCGGCGCCGGAAGGATCGTCTACGCGATCTTGAGATCGGAAAGAGTACGACTACATCACCCACGAGAATCTGCTCTCGTTAAACACTTTGGAATCTTCGAGGGTGAGTTATTCCATCGACTCGTTGCTACAATCTAGTAGATAGATCTTGGCTTGTTTGTTTGTATGCGATAGAAAATTTTTGTTTTCCATGCTACGAACCCCTACAGGTTCCAACTCCGAGATGCTTGCTTTAGTCCGTAAATGGAACGCTGAAGTTTGCACACCTTATCAGCATCCTTAGGATCGACAAAACCTTCGGGTTGCATCATATACAACTCTTCATCAATGTTGCCATTGAGGAACGCAGTCTTGACATCCATCTGCCATATTTCATAATCATGAAATGCAGCAATTGCTAATAAAATACGAATGGACTTAAACATCGCTACGGGAGAGAAAGTCTCATTGTAGTCAACACCTTGAACTTGTCGAAAACCTTTCGCGACAAGCTGTGCTTTATAGACAGTAACATTACCATTCACGTCTGTTTTCTTCTTGAAAATCCATTTTCACTCAACGGCCTTTCGGTCGCTAGGAGGGTCCACCAAAGTCCATACTTGGTTTTCGCTCATGGATCCCAATTCGGATTTCATGGCCTCTAGCCATTTCTCAGAGTTTGGGCTCATCATTGCTTCCTCATAGTTCGCAGGTTCACTGTTGTCTACTAAAAAGACAGTTAAGACAGGGTTGCCGTACCACTCAGGAGGGGCACGTGACCTTGTCGACCTGCGACGTTCAGTAGTAGCATCGTCCGAAGCATCATGATCCTTGTCATTAGCTTCCTCTATTGTTGGTGCAGACGGCACTGGAACAATTTCAGGTGTTGCGCTACTCTCCAACTCAAGAGAAGGTTCAATAACCTCGTCTATCTCTACTTTCCTCCCACTCACTTCTTTTGAGAGAAACTCCTTCTCAAGAAAGGATCCATTCTTTGCAACAAACACTTTGACTTCGGATTTGTGATAGAAGGTATACCCAATCATTTCCTTAGGGTATCCTATGAATACGCATTTCTCCGCTTTGGGTTCGAGCTTGTCCGGCATCAACTTCTTGACGTAAGCTTCGCATCCCCAAACTTTAAGGAACGACAACTTAGGTTTAGCACCAAACCACAGTTCATACGGTGTCGTCTCAACGGAATTAGATGGTGCCCTATTTAAAGTGAATGCAGCGGTTTATAATGCATAACCCCAAAATGATAACGGCAAATCTGTAAGAGACATCATTGATCGCACCATATCTAATAGAGTTCGATTCCGGCGTTCAGACACACTATTGCGCTGTGGTGTTCCGGGTGGCGTGAGTTGCGAAACGATTCCGCTTGCTTTAAGATGCGTGAGAAAATCATAACTCAAATATTCACCTCCACGATCGGATCGTAGAAATTTAATTTTCCTGTTACGATGGTTTTCCACTTCGTTCTGAAATTCTTTGAACTTTTCAAATGTTTCAGATTTATGTTTCATTAAATAGATATACCCATATCTACTTAAGTCATCAGTAAAAGTGAGAAAATAGCGATAACCACCACGCGTCGAAACACTCATTGGTCCGCATACATCGGTATGTATGATTTCCAACAAGTCTGTTGCTCGCTCCATTATTCCGGAGAACGAGGTTTTGATCATCTTGCCCATGAGGCATGGCTCGCACGTGTCAAATGATTCAAAATCAAGAGACTCCAGAAGTCCATCAGAATGGAGTTTCTTCATGCGTTTTACACCAATATGACCTAGACGACAGTGCCACAAATAAGTAGAATTATCACTATCTACTTTGCATCTCTTAGCCTCAATGTTATGGATGTGTGTTTCATTGTTTTCGAGATTCAGAAGAAATAAACCATTCATAGCAGGTGCATGACCATAAAAGATGTTACTCATATAAATAGAACAACCATTATTCTTCAATTTAAATGAATAACCGTCTTGCAATAAACACGATCCAGATATGATGTTCATGCTCAACGCAGGCACATAATAACATTTATTGAGGTTTAAAACTAATCCCGAAGGTAAAACTAAGGAGAGCGTGCCGACGACCATCACATCAACTCTTGATCCGTTGCCAACGCGCATCGTCACCTCATCCCTCGCTAGCCGCTGTCTATTCTGTAGCTCCTGTTTCGAGTTACAAATATTAGCAACTGAACCAGTATCAAATACCTAGGCACTACAACGAGGGCTAGTAAGGAAAATATCAATAACATGTATATCAAATATACCTTTGATGGTGCCAGCCTTCTTGTCCGCTAAGTACTTCGGACAGTTGCGCTTCCAGTGACCCTTGTCCTTGCAATAGAAGCACTCAGTGTCCGGCTTAGGTCCAGACTTGAGCTTCTTCTCTGCAGGGGCAACGCGCTTGCCGCTGCCCTTCTTGAAGGGCTTCTTTGCACCCTTACCTTTCTTAAAGATGGGGGGCTTGTTGACCATCAACACATGATTATCTTTCTTGATGTCCACCTCCGCAGCTTTCAGCTTAGCGAAGAGCTCAGTGATCGTATCAGTGGAACCAATCTGATTATGAGTCACTACAAAACTTTTGTAGCTGGGAGGGAGTGATTGCAGAACCCTGTCAATCTTGAGCTCCTCTGGAATCTTGCAGTCCAGTTGCTCAAGGCGTTGAGTGTAGCCCGACATCTTTATGGCGTGCTCACTAACAGAACTCCCTTCCTCCATCTTGCAGTTAAAGAATTTCTCAGAGATCTCATATCTCTCAGAATGGTCCTGAGTCTGAAACATAGTTTTCAGTTCCTCAAGAATATCAAAGGGCCCGGGGAACTCCTCAAAACGATTTTGAAGTTCCGATTCCATAGCAAAGAACATGGTGCTCTTAATCACACCATAATCATCTTTGCATGACTGATAAACAGTTTTCTCATTAGTCGGCGCATCTACAGCAGGGGCGTCACCTAGCGCTTTCTCAAGGACATAGTCCTTTTGTCCGCCAGAGAGAATGATTCTCAGATTGCGGAACCAGTTGGTGAAGTTAGACCCATTGTTCTTAAGCTTTTCTTTCTCAGCAAAAACGTTGAAGTTGAAGTTGGACTTAGCCATTTGATCTACAAAATTTGCAAGTATAATTTAGACTATGTTCATGATAACTAGTTCAACTTAATCAAATTACTAGATGAACTCCCACTAAATTCAACATCCCTCAAGTTGTTTAGTGAACATGATCCAAAATCACCTCACCTAATCCGATCTTCACGAGAAGAGATGTGGTTTCAATGGTGGACAACAAAGTGTCGATCATATCATTCATATGACTCATGCTTAACCTTTCGGTTCATGTGTTCCGAGGCCATGTCTGTACATGCTAGGCTCGTCAAGTCAAACCCAAGTATTTCCACATGTGCAAAACTGGCTTGCACCCATTGTATGTGAACGTAGAGTGTATAGCACCCGATCATCACGTGATGCTTGAACACGACGAACTTTCGCAACGGTGCATACATGGGGAGAACACAGTTTTATCTTGATCTTTAAGTGAGGAATCATCTTATAATGCTACCGTGGTGATCTAAGCATAATAAGATACATAAAAGGATAAACATCACATGCATATAACTTTTTGTGACATGGTATAGCCAATCTTCGCGCAATGATCTCCATCTTGTGCGTGCCGGCATGATCTCCATCACTCCACCATGATTGCCTCCACCACGAATAGCAACTACAACTATTGCTAACTACTTAGCTATGAAGTAAAGCTATTACATGGCGTATAAGGAGTTGACACACAGGTCATACACAATTATAAAGACAACCATATGGCTCCTGCCGGTTGTGTACTCATCGACATGCAAGTCGTGAAACATTACAAAACATGATCATCGCATACAACATACACATCACATCTTGGGCCATACCATATCACAGAAAACACTCCCTGCAAAAACAAGTTAGACGCCTCTACTTTGTTGTTGCATGTTTTACGTGGCTTATGGGAGTAGCAAGCTAAGAACGATTCTTACCTACGGAAAGCCACAATGGTGATATAATGGTTGCCAAACTTCGGTGCAAATCCCATGACAACTATAGTAAGAGAAACTGGCATCCACCAGCCGCATGTGTGGAACAAGCCACACGTCAAGTGCGGAGACGGTCTCGCGAACGAGGTCGCATAAGGTTAGCCTGGACCGCTTCGATCTCACTATCCCGCGTCATAAGAAGTACACAAACAAGAGGCTTGCAACAGAAAACATCAACGCCCACAACAACCATGTTGCGTTCTACTCGTGAAATACATCTACTCATAGATCTAGCTCTGATACCACTAAAGGGTTTTGCAGCATAGTAAATCAAAAAAATTCTACGGATGCGAACGGGAAAAACAAGATCTAATCTAGGAGATGCAAACAACGAGGGGGAATAGATGAGATCTTCATACCCTTGAACATTCGCACAGCGGAACGTTCGATGGAACGTGGGTGATGTAGTCGTACTCGCTTCTCCTCCTCGCGATCCGATCCGATCTAACACCGCAAGTGGCGATGCCTCCGAGAGATGCACACGTGCGGCACCTCGACGTCTCCCCCTTCCTCGGTCCAGCAAGTATGGTGGAGATATGGATTGGATCTACAACGCGACGGCGCGGTGCAAGCGGTGGAGAGTTTCTGCGACAGGGCTTCGCCTACGCGCAGTCGGGAGGGAGAGAGAGAGGAGGGGTAGCAGGGCGGCTAGGGTTGAGGAGGAGGTGTAGGGGAGGGGTGCGCCCCCCAGCCCTCTTTATATAGAGGGGTGGGCGGCCAGCCCTAGCCCCTCCCCAAGCCCTAGGCCGACGGCCAAGGAGGGAGGAGTGGGGGGCAAGTTTCCCCCTCCCTTCTAGAAGCTCCCCTAGGGTTTCCTAGGTGTTTGGCCGGCTGGGCCCTATGGGGCCTTGTGCCCCTGGCCCAATGCAGCCAGGGCACTCCCTCATAGGCCCATGCCCCCCGGCAGGTGGGGCCACGTTGGTCCCACTCCGGAAGGTTCTAGAAGCTTCCGGTACAATACCGATTAACCCGAAACAATTCTGAACTCCAAAAACTGCATTGCCTTATATGAATCTTATTCTCCGGACCATTCCGGAACCTCTCGTGATGTCCTGGATCTCATCCGAGACTCCGAACAAAAACTCATAAACCAATTATCCATTCTATCCTAGCGTCGAGACACGTTAAGTGTGTGACCCTTCGGGTTCGAGAATATGCAGACATGATCTTCTATCAATAATCAACAGCGGGGTCTGGAAACCCATATTGACTCCCACACATTCATTGATGATCATATCGGATGAACCACGATGTCAGTATTCAATCAATCCCATATATATATATATATATATTCCCTTCGTCTCGCGATATTTTACTTGCCCGAGATTTGATCATCGGTACCGTCATACCTAGTTCAATCTCGTTCACAGCAAGTACTTTACTCGTTCCGTAATCCGATATCACTTTGTGATTAACTCCTTAACCACATGCTTGCAAGCGGTGTTGATATCGATTACCGAGTGGGCCCGAAGTATATCTCTCCGACTTGGGAGGGACAAATCCCATCTTGATACATACAACCCAACAGGTACTTTCCGATCACCTGAGAGACACCTTTATGATCACCCTCTCATAGGATGATGTTTGATGACCTCAAAGCTTTCTTCCGGTACCAGGGAGTTGTATTATCTCATGGTCTAAGGAATACAATATTTGACATAAGAAAAGCTTCGCAAAGATGAACACGATGACACGATCTAATTGCTCCGCTTAGTTTGGGTCTGTCCATCATATCATTCTCCCAATGATATGATCTCATTATTAATCGACAACTCATGTCTATGGTTAGGAAACCTTAACCATCATTAATCAATGAGCTAGTCCATAGAGGCGTACTAGGGACACGGTGTTGTTCACAAACCACACAAGTATTAAAGTTTCCGCTTAATACAATTCTAGCATGGAATATAAACTTTATCATGAACAAGAATTATAATAATAACATCTTTATTATTGCCTCTAGGGCATAATTCCAATAGTTAGGGGAGAAAGTTTGACAGAAACTAATCACAAAGTGATGAATTCAGAGACTTTAATGGAAGCCCAAGTTATCACAGATGCTGCAATGGCACACTCAATTGCCATGGGGACTCAAACAGTGCACACAAGCACGGATGTTAACAAACAACAAGTTGGACCACAAGGAAGCTCTAAGGATGTGAACAAAGAACAAACATCCAAGTTAGAAGCTATGAGAACTGTGTGTGATGATGAAGATGCAAGCCAGAAAAATAAGGATGACAAGGACAGAGATGCCACTGTGTCATGTGGAAAAGAGCAGCACATATTGGAGGAGATCAGTAAGAAAGGAGATGTTCCAATGTAGGTCACAGAATTAGCAAAGGATGTTGTACCAGAGTTAGCAAAGGATGTTACTCACATCAACAACAAACCAGAAATAGCAGAATTCCTTATGGTCGATTCAGCTGCGCAGATAATAAATCATGATGTTCTAATTGAGGAAAACATTGTACAGATGCCCAAGAGTAAACTAACATCTTCATCAGATATTAAGGATGAAGATTTCAGTACACCTGTTTTAAGCAAGAAACTTAAGGGCACACCTATTAGATTAAGCAGGAATGAAGATGAGGGTGAAGACAGTTTTGACAACTCGGAAGATAATAGGGGGCAGAATTCATGGATTTCTTGCGTGGCTCACCCATTCCCAAGATCAATCATCCTGTATACGAGCCCCATGAATTTCTTGATATAGAGTGGGCAAAGAAAACCAGCACCAGTGGAGTTATGCATGACATACTCAAAACATTGCCCCGACATAACTTGGAGGAAGCAGGTCAGGGTCTCAAAAATTTTCTTGATGCAGAACCAAGGCTAGAATCAGCAAAGCTACTTGCAGATATGTTAC
This sequence comes from Avena sativa, assembly GCA_916181665.1. Taxonomy (NCBI): domain Eukaryota; kingdom Viridiplantae; phylum Streptophyta; class Magnoliopsida; order Poales; family Poaceae; genus Avena; species Avena sativa. The sequence continues at coordinate 382,535,118 of OV702297.1, read as the reverse complement.
CAAAAGTATCAGAAAAGAAGCGGAAGAGAGTAACTTTTGCTGATCAAAACCCAAAAATATCAAAGCCAACAACAGCTGTTTCTACATCACCAAGTAGGTCGCCATGCAGGTATAGAACAAGAGCTGTAGTTCGAGAAGAAGCATCATTTAGCCAGAAAGATGGAACCATCATTGGAAATCCGACAACATCAGCTACTGCAGGAGAACAAGTATCTCCACGATGGTCTGCAAGCAAAGAAAAAAGCCCATCAGGTAGGACCACTCGCATTGTTACAAGGTCAGACAAGGCACTGTCTCTTGGTGAAAATGCAGCAGATGGCAAAGCAATAAATACTCCAGATTCCGCACCCCAAACTACAACAACTATTGTACCAGACTCAGCATGTGTTGACTCAATGAATAGGAAGCTGAACTTTGACACTACTGAGTCAGAAATGAAGAAGAGGGAAGCATTACTGTTAGCACCAGATGCTCCTTCTTTTGACCTTTGTACACCATCAGATGATGAGTCAAACAAAGAAGAAACAACAGTCGTGGCATAAGAGGCTGGATGTAGCCAGTCACACAATGAATCATCTAACTTAGAAATCACAGCAGTTGGACATGAATACCAGAAGAGAATTTCCAAAGCTGGCAAGTTTGACAAATCACCTTATGTCAACTATGAAACGCAGAAGAACTACAGCGTAACCAAACCAATTGAGACTCTGTACAGCATGGTGTGCAAACATGGTTTCAAGAGTCGGTCCACAACGAATGATGAAACTGTTGTCGATGTAGGTAGATACTACATAACTGTTGGTAATCTAGCTGATTCAGTGAAACCAAGGAAAAAACTGATAAACATAGTTGCTGAGGTTGCTATTCACATTATGAAAGAAGAAAACACAAACCAAGCGAAGTACATCATGGCGCTACGTGTAGCTGTAAGTTTGATGTTCATTTTTTCTTTTTGAAGTGTAACATCTTGGTACTAGCAACATTCATCTACACTTCCTTTTTTGTTTTCCCCAGGAGTACCTGATCGAGTGCCGCTTCGACCTTAAAGATGTTACAAGATGCTTCGAGATAACCCCTACTAACAAACTGGATGAAAAAGAAGTTATAAGAACCTCATAATTACCTGTGTTTTAAATGTTCTAAAAACTTGGATTTTCTTAACCAATATTGTTTAAGAAGAAGCAATTTAACTTGCTGTTCTTTTACATGCAGGTTTGCTTCCCAACTTTGCAGAAGTTGACAAACATGCCTAATGATCAATCAGGCCACTACTGGCTGGTTGTTCTAAACATCAAAGCTCAAAGGTTTGAAATCATTGACTCCCTAAGTGAAAATGGCGAAGTATTACTGATGCACAGTTGCCATCTACTAGTGGCTGGGATCAAAATAATATGGGACAGATACTTCAAAGATTCAAAAGTCCAGATTTCAACTTGGCCAATTGAACTTATTGAAAGCCCGAAGCATATTAACACGTATGTGATCATCCATAGTCTTACACTTTTTTTAAAGCGCTGTATGTTTTTGCTTCACTTCATCTTGCTTATATATACTACATCGTGCCTTATTGAGCTTTTTTTATCAGGTATGACTGCGGGTTTTTCACTCTAAAAAACCTGGAAGAAAAGCATGGCAGAAAGGTGCCAACTTACACACAGAAGGATATGCCAAACATAAGGAAAATATTCACTGACAAATGGCTTCGTTTTCCGAAGAACACAACAACTTGGCAGTGTTACATCTAGTTCAACAGTGAGTTTTCATCCTTTTTTCTGTTCAAGCAACTGTAAACTTACATTGCATAACATGCTTACATCAAACATGCTATATTATTTGGGAAATAGCAAAGAAAAATCAACAGCGAGGAACATGTAAAATACATTTAGGAAAACAATGAGAATTCCAATTTCACATAACCAAGAAATCACTAAAGAATCCGGCTTGCTTTTCCATATCTACTACTTGAAAAGCGAAAATGTAGGGTGCTTTGCTGGATCAGCTAGCCTCAATGGACAGTTATGGCTATCATGATCTATCTCTTTGCAAAGTGTGCATTTAGTCGGATGAGGATTCTGAAGATGTAACCCACTTTTCTTCCTCTTCTGAGCTGGCCTCCCCTTAGTGGTCGTAACAGTAGGGTCTTGCGCTTTTCTGCTGGTAGCAAGGGTGGGATCTTCTTCCATAGGTTCACCATCTGCCATGTTAGTGCTCTCAGGAACTACTGGAGCTTTTCCCTTCTTCCTTTTCAATGCATCTGCAGCTGCCTTTTTGAGATCAGCCATTTCTTTCTCCATTGCTTTCATATGTTTCTCAACAATCTCTTTTGTTTTGTCTGAGGACGCCAAACGAACAGCAAGTTTAGCAAAATCATTGCATAGGTTCCCATAACGCAACATCCTCATATCTTTCCTTGACAGTTTCTTAGCTGGATGAACAACTTCTTTTGTCTCTATGGTTGGCACAACTATATCCGGGGGAGGTTTGGACCACCTAGAAAGGATGTAGCGGTCTGGTATTCGATGCACCGCACCCAAATGGGACATAACCTTCATTACATGGCAACAAAGAATACCATCCTTCTTGATCTTACAACATTGGTAGTTGTATATTTCATTATCCAAATCAACATCAACCATGTAAACTCTTCTGCCATAACCATAGACAGCCCCCTGAATTGGAACAATTTCAAAGACGCCACCTCCAAGATCAAAAGCATTGTAGGAAGTTATCTTACGCAAATCAACCTGAAAACGATTGTAAATCGGCAGAGTGTATGTATCTAAAATTTGCTGCTCCATAGGGAATTCTGACCAAAGTCTGACAGTTTTATCCTCGCCGACAAACTCATGAGAATCTTCAGCTACATCAATCTGCTCATGTAACTTCATGTATTGTTTGAAGAAGCGAAAAAGTCTATCATGGGGACTAACATACTTCATAAGAACTGCGTTGAAACCTTCACTTCTTGTTGTACTCTGCAGGAATGGGAAAAAGAGGTGCTGGAAGTAAACTGGAACAAAGTTCTGTCTTAGATCATAGATATCAAGAAAATGAGCATTATCAATAATATCATGCTTGATTAACATCTCGGACCACTTGGTATCAAACTCCTCTATACTCAAACTGTAATCAATGACTTCATTGAAATCTTTCCTTAATTCTTCTCTTTCTGCTATGAAAGGACCAAGCTTCTCTTGCACTTTCTGCATTATATGCCATCTGCAATTCCTATGCACAGTGTGCACCAACAAAGTAAGGATTGCACTTCTCATAGCACCATCTTGGTCAGTTATGATGTTATCTGGATGCAAGCCATCCATTGCATCTAGGAACATCTCAAACAGCCATACAAAATCTGCTATCCTCTCATTTCTGACAAAACCACACCTAAGCTGGATGGATTTCCCATATCTGTTGATACCTATGATTGGTGCACACGTCATCTTGTACATGTTTGTCATGTATGTCGTGTCAAATGAAATGCAATCATTGTACAGCTTGTAAGCATCCCGCGCAGTACCATCTACCCAGAATATTCTCTCGACTCGAGACAACTCGTCAAGGTAGAACTTGTAGTAGAAACGCGGATCCTGTTTCTTCAACTCTTCAAAATAATCCAACAACTCGGGTATATCTTGAAATCTGTCTTTTTTGCCACTTTTTGCCATGTAGTTACTCACAGTTTTGCTGTCATATGGTACATTCTGCTTGTTTCCATAAAGCTCAGCCATAATCTGCATAATCCTCCCAGAACTCAGGTTCACCTCATGTAACAAGTCTATAAATTTTCTCTCCTCTTTTGGTATTTTCTTGTGCGATCTCAGATATTTCTTCAAAGCAAACTTCTGGATAACATCATGAGTGTGGTCCTCTACAAACTGCGTCACTTGCCATCCAGCACTAGTGCACTTCACCCTCATCTTCGCTTTGCAATCGCATAGTTTGGTGATAGTACGTTTCCTTTGCTTCAATGGCACTTCTTCTCCCTCTGCATTTTTCCCTGATTTGTTGCACACAAAAACACTCTTGTCCTTCTCACCATCTTTTGCAGATTTCCTTGATGACTCTATCTTCACTGAGAATCCAACATGTTTAGCGTATCTGTTGTAATGAACCAATGCTTCATCAAGCGACGCAAACAACATCCCGACAAATGGAGTTTTTGGAACAAAACCCTCTGGAGTAGATTGAACCTCATACTCACTGCCACTTTCCTCACTAGAAAGTGTCACTCCTGTTTGTGCACGAGAAGTAACATCAGGCCCCAGTTGCACATCTGGCACATCTGTATCAGCAGCGGATGTTCCAGCATCACGGGGAGCCGATGTCCGAGCCCCATCGGCCTGGACATCAGTTTCTTCGTCTGAATTTAGTGGCTGGTTTAGATCAAACCCTCCAAACCACCACTCAAAACCTCTTGTCATTTTTTGTTTTACATTCACTGCAGAACAACAAAGTTATTAGGAACATAAAGCAAACAAAAAAGTTACTTCTTTACTTGACAGTTAATTTACAACAACACAGTAATTTTTTACTAACTTATTTTCTACCTGTAACTGCAAATTCATGTTACATCACAACAAATAGGAAAAGATGGGACCTTTTTTATGCCTGACTGTATATTCTCTCAAACTGAAGAGAGGAAGAATGACAATGTGCCCAAAAGGATATGAACATCACTTTCTGTTTTTGTGTTCTAGGATGTTCAGTACATGCTACCACTACTTCTGTTTTGTGTTCCCAGGATGTTACTGTTATCACTGTTTTATCATATCTACTAGATGTTTATCACTGCTTTTCTGTTTCTGCTAGGATGTTCAGTACATGCTACAACTACTTGTGTACTGCTTTTCTGCTACAACTGCTTTTCTGCTAGGATGTTATCACTTCTTTTCTGCTAGGATGTTATCATGTGTTGTTCATGAAAGGACCAATAAAATTGTTAGGATGTTATCTGCTAGACTTTTTCCCCTGTGTTTTGCTCATGAAAGGATGTAATTTTCTGCTAGGATGTTATCACTGCTTTTTCTGCTAGGATGTTATTCTGTGTTGTTCATGAAAGGACCAACAAAATTGTTAGGATATTATCTGCTAGACTTTTTCTCCTGTGTTTGCTCATGAAAAGATGTAACTTTTCACAGGATGTAAGAGCAATCACATCCTGCTATCTGCTAGATACTAGGATGGAAGAAAGAGGTATTGGGGTAGTAGTAGTAGAAAAGGAGGAGAGGAATCGCAGGATGTTAGAGCACGTACCTTTTTGTTGACGATGTTACTTGAGCAGGTGCCTGTGTCCTGGATCGAGCTCCCAGGTAAGCTTATCGAGCTGGGGTGGAGCTGGGGAAGAAGAGTATGTGTAGTTTTACACCTGTCGATGTTGAAGGAGGAGGATGAAGAGCTCCATGGAGAGTGGGGGACGAGATCCAGATGTAACCGCTGGTAGGCGGAGGCGGAGGAGGAGGATGAAGGAGGCGGAGGCGGAGGCGGAGGAGGAGGATGAAGGAGGCGGAGGAGAATAGCGTCAATTGCACACGGTGTAGCCGCTCCCTGGTCCGAGTATCCCGCTCGTCTGTTTTGTTTTCGGGTGTGTGGGGAGGGGGGAGGGGAAGTAGCGATCCGTACGTCACGTGAATCGAGGGAATCGAGGGAAGGGCCACCTGGTCGGAACTGACCTCGTGTTAAGATATAACTAGGTCGACCTCGGTGTAGCCGCTCCCATAGCTTATCCCTTATAATTTAGAGGAGTAAACGTCTTCCCTATTGTTTAAATCCTAATATTTGCTCCATTAAAAAATGGTTCTGAACCGATCCTCCAAACTTAACTCCCAAAAAATAGTTTTCGAAACAATTATTGCAGCTCAATACATAAATACATAATCGTAAGATTCATAGTGTGTAAACCCGATGGCATAGTGCATGCAAACTGGTAACTTTAGTCATACAACCCGATAGCATAACCACACAAATCATAGTGTTCTAGTTTGCACTAAGAACACATAACAAGAACGTGTCACCTATTCATGAGTGATGCTACGGATCTAACTCTTCCACTTATGTTGGACTTGTTAAAGCCCTCATGGATTTGTTCCCAAAATATCTCAAATGATTGGTGAACTCCACTCTTAGAACAGAGCTTACTCCTCGCACAAAATCCTCGGGAATATGACACATACGTTCAAATTCTTCAAAGCAGAGCCTTGAATAGCTCTTGACTTCTTTTCATTTGCCTAGTTGGTTTCAGCATCCCGAAGAAACCGCCACTCTACCTTCAGATCCCGAAGCCAAACACGATAAGCAACGGCACGGTGACACGATGACTTTAGGACAAACTCAGCAAGATGATAGCCTGACGCCACCCCAAGCACGCATAATTAAGTCACAACCAGCGGCCGAGCGCAATCTAAACCCCTCAAACAGCTGAAGACGGAGGCAGTTTCGTGGTTTGTTCGGCTATTATTTTAGCCTTCATCATTAGTCCACCAACGATCTGCGGTCCGCCCGCATCATTTGTTATTCAGTATATCGTCATCGTACGAGAAATAAAAAGTCGCATTATCAATGGCATCCTTAAGGTCATCCTGGACGGATCAGTCATCCTAATGTATTTTTTAAAATTCAGGCGTGCATCAGCGTGCTTGCATTTTGAATTCTAAAGAGAGCGATGTTTGCAGATAGCACTGTATAATCCACGACCTCAAAGCACAAAGGCCAAAATATCTCAAGAGAAAAAGAAGACGACGTGGGCATGGAGCGGTCCCGATCGGCATCAAAAGGTCAGAACGTCGACCAGATGAGCTGGCAGGAAAGTTCTATATCCACGATACGGTTAAGTACTATCAAGCTGGTCAATTAACAATGGCTTCGCGGCCCAAACTACAAATTGCACAACGTACATATGATATGCACTGCATGGAGAATCAGAGACCGCGCGAATCCAAGTCACAATAGTACAGGGGAGGGCGAGTGGGCGACAAGAATATACTCCCTCCATTTCAAAATATAAGAACATTTCCACTCGCCTATCCAGGACGCCCGTCCAGACGTCGAATTTTGGTCCGGACGCCGAAAATCAGCCCAGTCGCATATACCCAAGGACCTGTTTTCGTCCGGATTTCGACGTGTTTTGGTCCGGCCTACCCAGGACGTACCCACAGGATCCCGGGTACGCCCTGGGAATGCCGGACTCAGCGAAAACGGGCGTGAGCCAGCGCTGTCGGCGAGAGAAGGCACCACTCCCGCCAATTCGCCGAGCTCCCCGCCCTTTTCTTCCCTCCTCCCGCCTTTCTTCCCCATTCCCCCCACACCCGAAGCCCGCCGATCGCCGTGCCCGACATGCCGCCCAAGAGTTTCGTCCAACCCAGATCGATCCTCGGCGAGGGTCCGGCGGAGAAGAAGGCGAGGAAGCCGAGAGCGCCGCCGACCAAGCCGGAGGGCATGTCCTCGGCGGAGTGGGAGAAGAGGGAGCACACCAGTCAGATCTCGTCGGCCGAGCGGAAGGAGAGGAAGGAGAGGGCGAAGCTCTGGCAGCAGCAAGCGGAGGAGGAGAAGGCGATGGTAAAGGCGGCGGCGGAAGAACAGGCGACGGCGAAGGCGAAGCAGGCGGCGGCGACGCGTTCGGCGTTGATGGCCGCGCCGTACCCACCCCACTGGGGGAGCCAGGCTAGCATCGGCTCGCCCGCCGGCTTCTCGCCGATCTCGCCGGCCAACTTCCAGGAGAGCCAGGCGGCTGCTCGCCAGAGGTACTCCTCATCGCCGGAGTTCGACGGCGGCTTCAACCTGAACGTGCTCTTCCCCTGCCCTGCGCCGCGCCCTCCTTTGGCCTTCGGTGTCGACATCAACCTCCCCTACTCCACCTCTCCGGCGTACGCAAGCCCCGCTCTTTGCCGCGGTCCGCTGCCCTTCGGCGCAACCTTCGGCGAGGCCGACACGCGCAACCTGTTCGGCGGAATGTCGGGCGCCCTTCCGGCCGGCATGACGGCTGATGTATACATGGAGGACCTGATCGCAACAGGCTCGGCCTCCAACCATGCCTCCTTCTTCACGGAAGAGCAGACCCGGGCCGACGCCGAGCGCAGCATCGAGTCCCAGGACCTCGTCGACGTCGATGCCGACCTGGAGGGCATGACCACGGTGTCCTGGAGGGCATATCCTGGAGGGCATGACCAAGGCGTCCCCTTCCCCTTCCCCTGCGCCGAACGTGCCAGCGCCGAACGCTCCCACGCCGTTCTCGGTTTCGACTTCCTCCAACCCTGGGGCCTTCGCCGGCGAAATGGACGACAACGCCACGTCGGCCACGCCGCAGGAGCCCATCCCCATCGACGACTGATCGTGTTTCCCCTTATGTAATAAAAATATGTCGCCGAACATGTAGGCGCATCTGTCGAACACCTTGTGGCCGAGCACTCGCCGGCGGGAACTATGTAGATTCAAATATATAGCCGTTTTGTGTCCGCCTAGGTACTCGGCCTGGGTGGCCGAGTGGGAAACTGGGCATACCCAGGCCAAAAACTTGCGCCGTCCAGCCGAAAAAAGGTCCGGATTTCGGCCTAGGTTCGGCCAACGAGTGGAGATGCTCTAAGATGTTTTAGGTTTGTGAAGAAAATAAATCTAGACTTGTTTTAGTATGTAAGTTGAGTGAATCTACACACTAAAACAAATCTAGATTCATTTTCTTCATAAACCTAAAACATCTTATATTTTGAAACGGAGGGAGAACTAATTAGTATCCCTTTGTCGTCGGCATGCATGTTAATTAAGAAACTGGCTCGATCGGATAGTATCATGTAGCGTACGAGGAGTGATGTATGATTGTGAATAGGCCGTGTAGTCAACCCTCCACAAAAAAGAGAGAGAGATTGTATTTGGCCATCATATCAGCTCGTACAAGACTACAAAATGTATAGATGATGAACACATTCGGTTGTATCCCTCTACTACATATTTTGCTGTTCGAACCAACTCTTGTACTGTATACTAGTGTTTGATCAAATGGTCGTAGTTAGGTTCAAAAACGTTGTCCTCTCCTAGTTGTTTCTATCTTAATCACGTCGGCAAGTAAGCGTGACTCTTAACTTTCTGCCAAGTAGACTTCCAGTGCATGATGCAAGGATCAGGTGTCATTTCTCACGCGCGTTGTTCTACCTCATGTTCATTTTTTACCATGATGAACGGATGATGCTATCACCTTCGTGATGAACGGAAACACGGACCTCTTTTGTTAAAGTTTTCCGCCCGGAATGAAGGGCGTGCATTTAGGAAAAATATTTTGGTGTCGTTCTCAAGGAAAAGGAAGATATTTTGCCGGTGTCCTTTTTATTACTCCCTCCGACCCATATTAGTTGACTTGGATTTGTCTAGATTTGGATGAATCTAGATACTATTTAGTATATAGGTTCATCCAATTTTTGACGAATCCAAGTCAACTAATATGGGTCGGAAGGAGTAGATATAGTAGCCCAGTAGATATTTCTTGCATGCAACTCTGATCGATCGTAACAGCGACCTCTAACACGTAACGTACAGATTAAACTTGAAAACTTCCGGACGAGGCACTGTGCTGAGGAAGCGAAGATGGTAACTGCAAACAAGCGAAAAACTTGTCATGAATCGCAAGGTGATGCAGAAGGTACGGCGTGAGATAAAGTCCTCCCGCGTCGTGATCGTGGGAATGAAGGACTAGATCCTAGCTGAGGTGCACAACCGTGCTGCCACCTCGCAACCACTGTTCTATCTATTTGGGACTCGAAAAAAAGACCGAACCTGTAACATCCCAGTATATAGGACCTAACGAAGGGTAGATTTAGGAATATGAATTGTTGCATGCATTCATTTGAGAAAATGTGATTAAAATTTTCGCCAAATAAAAATCTTGAGTGATCAATGTTTCTTTCTTACTTTGATAGTAGGTTTAGTCTTAAAGGAGGATTGCTATAAACTTTGATATGATTTTAAAGGAATTATGTGTGTTTTGAAATGAGTTTGGATTTTAAAACTTAAGTGTTTTATAATTTAAATAATTTTGTTATAAGATTTGAATCTTAAAATTAATTAAGAGAAAAGTATTATAACTTAAATCTTATCCAAAAACAATATGGAATATGAAATTCATTTTATATACATATACAAACTACAAAGAATAACTTACTGAAGTTATTCAAAACTTCAGAATTCACACAAGAGTAAAGAATAAAATATTCTTTATTAATAAATATATAATCTTTATTACAAATGAACCAAACAAATATTACAAGAATTATAAAAGAAAAATTACAAAAGATTAAAAAAAGTACATTTGTATCTCTACTAACTATCCTATATCTAAAACTACACTAAATCTTCATCTTTATCTTTGTACCTGCAAAACAAAGATTAAATAGAAAACAAAACAAGATTAGTGTTAGTATATATTTCTCTCAGATATGTCAGTGAGGTGCACTTGACAATCGCATCATTGAGAAATGTTAAAAAGGGGCAAGTTTCACCAATCTGAAAGATCTCATCTTTCATAAATTCAAGCCAAAATGCAAATGACAGCCAAAAGGGACCAATTCATCAGCCAGGGTAAAAGTAGATTGGTAATAGTAAGTTCAAATTTTCTGAACTTATCCACATGTGCATAGCAGGCACACAAGCTGCACACACACAAGCATGCAATGGGTGTGTTGTCGACCTCACAATGCACAGCCAATATCACAAAATCACAGCACAGCCGTGGGGAAGCACATCAGTGCATCTCTCCACTACACAACACACCAGCACAGCAAGGGTGAACAGCAGTTTAACCAAGAATAGCAACCAAACCAACCACCCAGATCAACCCAAGCATCACCAGGATGGTGACATAAGGAGGGGGATGGATCTGGTGGATAGCAAGGTCAAGACCAGGAGCTAGGAGAAGCAGGCAAGCTCAAGAGCAAGCTCAGGAGCACAAATAAAGCAGATCAAGATCCAGACCAAGATCAAGATCAACAATCTACTACACCAACATCAAATCTTGTGGTGAGTCTCATAAAACCATCACATGCTTTCATCAGAATATCTAAACAAAAGCATGTGTTGCTTTATGTAATGATCTCTCAATATGCACCCAAGAGGGGTGAATCTATCCTAGAGATTTCAAGTATAAGGATAAGAAATCAAGCTCAACCACAAACACTAAACCCTCAGACCAACATCACTGGGTTCAGTGTTATTTTTTTACAACTTAGATCATTTTCATTTGATAAGACCAGGGCACATCTCTCAGAGAGAGAGTAGCACCTCTAAATCTATAAGTTTTAAACAAACTATTGCCCAACTAACTAGGAATCACATCCTAGAGCCTCAGACCAACATCATAGGCAGGAAAGTTAATAAAAAGCTTCCATATCATCTTATCAGTTTTAATCACAAGCATAATCAAGCTAAGCCCAGAAATAAAAACCCAATCACTTGTGTGCCAGAATACAGTGGTATCACAAGGACAAGTTCTTAATGAGCTAAAACCAATCTTTACTTAGCTTCCACAGATAAAAAGGGACAACCACTACATATCATTTTTCCTGAAGCCAAGTGCCAGGAATCAACCTTAAATTCATTTATACATCCACAGAAATCATTGCAAGCAATGATTTGATTCAGTGAGTATAATCTCAGACAAGCCAACAGTATAATTGAAGTAAGCAACTACTGTCAGTATAAGCAATCTGACAGTAGAGTAAACTCTTAGATCAACAACATAATCCAATCAAGGATTTCATTGATACACTAGCATGGATCATGGTGGATTACCACTAAAATTAATTTGACAGGCAATTAGCAGCAACAAAGCTACTATTAATCATCAATCACAGTAAACAATCTTTTCCCATGATCAAATATGATCAACACTAGATCTAAAGCATCATAGATATGATCAACAGGGGATTATGAACCCTAATTAGATCAAGAAATCTAATCTAGATATGAACTCAACCAGCACATAGTCACTCGACATGAAAGCCACTAGATACACAGGGAGAATCATGGCAGTAGCATGGACAAACACCACAAAGATAACTTACCCGAGGTCCTCGCTGATGAATCGAAGAGGAAGCAGAGGGGCCGACGAACCGTGGCGGCACAGGGAGCACCCAGAGGGGCGCTGCAACCTGCACCTGCCACGGCGGCGGCCGCAGCAGCGCACGAGACCAGCACACCATCGCAGGCGGGATCGCGGCAGCGGCGACAACATCTTTTCCGAACCCTAGGGTTCGGGAACAGGGTGGAACTGACCACGGGGAAGCCCCAGAGTCAAATACAAGTGGATAGAATGAACGTCATTATCGACAACCCCAACTCGCACCATGGAGGCGGCCAGAACGGCCGACAACGGCGAGAAGCGACGGTGGCGGCATCGCCGGCCACGGGGGCGAGTCAGAGGAGGAGGAGATAAGGTCGAGGGAGAGAGAGGAGGCAGAGTGGGCTAGGTGGGCCAAAACCCTTCGGGGTAGTCATTTGACCCTACCCTATTGGACCACCTTGGCCCAATAAGCCCAAGGGGTCAGTCCAGATTATTTAATAAATCTTTTGATCAATTGGAAAAGACCAAAATACCCCTGACCTCAATAAAATTATAGAAAATAAAATAATAGTCCAAAAATTATAAATAAAATATTTTTGGATTCACAATAATCCCCTCTATCCAAGTAAAATAAGATATCAAATTTTGGACATTCAAATTTTTATAAGAATTTTGTAATTTAAATATTCCTTATGGAATTTTACAAAATTATTGAAAGGTGATAAAAATAAATAAAAATCATTTTCATTATTTACTAATATCATAGTATTTTTGAAAATACTAAATAAATATTTAGTAATAAAATTAATGTATAATTAATAATTCCTAAAAGAATTATTAAATCACTAAAATTCAAATAAAAAGGAAATAAAATAAAATAATTCAATATATGCAATAAATATAAAAAGCTAATATTTATAAATGCTTTATTAAAAGGCACATTATATAGGGAAAATGCATATAGAATTAAAGAATGCATTACATTACTTGCATAATGATTTTGCTTCTTTAAATATTGTCCTTACCGGACAATAATGATGTTTTTGTAGAACTAGAAGCTCAAGGTCCAGTGCAAGCATCAGACTTCACTACCTTGCCATCACAAGGCAAGTTCATCACTTGCTCATGTACTTTGAAGAGTCTTTATCAAAGTACTTGCAAATTGTGTGTTATCATATATGCTATAAAAGAAAGAAAATATTATTTTCAATAACAAAGAAAATCATACATATCATCCTAAGTGGTGATATAATGGAGCAATAGAACTTAGAGTTCTAATTGCAACAATGATGACCAAATAGGGACCTAATAACCCTGACATCAGTGATTCTAGCGTCGTATATTACGCGTTAGCCATGAGATTTGGAATGGGACAGAGAAGTCAGCTATATCTTCTTCCTCTCGCATGAAGCCGGATGTGCAGGTCATGGCTTTTATCCTCGTAGCGTGCATATTAATTGGTAATTTGTAGAGGATATGCAGCATATGGATGGGAACCCTCATCGTCCCACGATAGTTCTGGCATCTAACGGTTTGTACAAACCATTGCCGTAATTCATTATGTGGGCATGGTGTACACCAAGGAGGCATGCGGGGTCGTGAAGGGGGCAGTGATTGGCTTGGACCAACTACTAGGCCCCACATCATGGAATTTTGGACGGGAAAGTACGCCCGGTTGTGCAACAAGGAGTTGATCTCTCATGGGTAAAGTAACGCACCTCTGCAGAGTGTAAGAACTGTAAATTGTTACTCCCTGTTCCAGGAAGGAGCTACGAACGCGGCAGGAAAGGAACTCCATGAAAGTTCTGGTCAACCTATGAAGGCTGATTGTCATAGTTTTAGGAATAAAATCAATCTTTGAAGAAAGATTTACAAAAACTGCATAGTGCCAAGGATTTATAATCCGAGGTGGTAGTTAGAGCATCAAACTTCCCACCTTGCATATAATGAACTTGTTGGGTAACGCTGTTACTCATTCTTTCCTTTGATCCCTTGCTTAGACTCTGAGGATCCCGAAGACATGCCAATGTATGCACCCGAATGCTAAGAAGACGTGTTCTACGAGGAACCTGATCTATCCGGAGGAGTTGAAGGTGTGGACTATGAGATCCGCTACGGTGTCGATAAGAACGAGTCCACTTAATGGTCTAGTTAGTAGTAACTAACGGACCCGAGCAGCATGAACTCTATAGAATAAGCTATTGAGCCCCACTCCTAGTCGGAGTTGTTACTTTTAAATTTCCGTTGAACATCTTATATTTTGGTTTGTAAGTTGGATCTTTTGGAAGTCTGGAACTTCCGGTATTGTAATAGTAATAATGTGTGTACTTTTGTAATATGGACCCGCAATGTTTCTGTTGTACCACTCTAAGGGATGTGATATTTACGGAACGGTGTTCTGTGGATATCATGTCAACGACTATAGTGTACTACACATGGAGTGGTATGCTGGGTCACCGCAGTTGGTATCAGAGCAAATTGCTTTGACCTTAGGTTGGAAACCTAGTAAAGGGTATTACCTGTAGGAGAGATAGCAACGATAAAGAATTCTCTAAAAGTAATATAATGGGTATTCAAATGAGAATATTCTATTATATATTTTAGTGCGATAATTCTTTGTTATGATGCAATATATCATTGGATACTAATTAAAATTATTTTTCTGTTATACAGAGAAATCGCACCAAAGTTTCCAAAACATACTTTGGTAAGGAAAGAGGAGACTCTTGATGATTATCAAGGATCATTTACAGACCAACTTCGTCAACTTTTAAAGCTCTTTAATTGTCCCACTAGAATCCCAGTGAACACTATCACTTACCTTGATGGCCGAATGTTATCCATGTATCGTGTGAGTATCCAACTTCCAGAGAAGCTTGGATTATATCACGATCTACCCATAGGAGAAGGTAGGAGTCATTTAGCAGCCTATCATGTTGTTGTTGTGGAGGCGATAGCTAATATCCGGGAGCAGAAAACTAAGGAGTTAGAAGGTAGCACATTCTCTGTGATACCTCATGATTCTATAGACTCGGAGCCTATACCGGATCATCTTACTTTGGTTAAGAAGCATCCTAAGTTAGCTTCCAAGTTTATGGATAGATACCGGACACTCGTTGCGTCTTTTTATCAGACTCATCAAGTGATTGTCGAAGACAAAAATGACATGCTAGAGGATCTAACTGATCCGGAAAGGAGGAAGCAGTTAGCATTCCAGCTAGAGAAAGAAGCAGGTAGTAGTGCAATACCTATTTTTAAAGATATACCGATAGATCCGGAATCTTTTACACCATATCCTTATTCACCAAGACCTGAACCTACACATGATCGTACTATCGATATGCGGTATGCAGTACCACAGGGCTCAGAGGATGGTTCTGACTTAGAACTTCCTATTGAGAATTCAGATGGTTGGAGGATGGGATCATATGATGGATCTCATGAACACCAGATATCCATAGATGGTTCTGACAGAAATGTTGGACAATCCAATTGGATGGGTGCAAGAATGAATCTTAATAACAGGAGTAGAAATACCATGTCAATAGATGATCAGGATGAAGAAGAGGATCCTGAGGAGAGAGTGTTTGAATCATCAACATGTTCTCAAAACCCAGGGAATATACATTATCCAGTATTCGATTATCTTGTCCACGAGAGCACCTGGGAAGCAGCAGGATCTGCGTATTCTGTTGACAACTCAAGGAATGTAGCTCAGGAGATGCAGGCTAGAGATAATGTTGAATATGTTTCTGAAGAATTTTCAGCTGAGCTGGAGGGAGTCGATACGCTCAGGTTGAGTAATGAATCAAGTCCTGATACTTCAGATACAAAGTATGTTCCTTCTGGAAGGCCATTTGTTCCACAAACTATGCGACGAACAACACGTCATCACGGTTGGACATCAGGCATGTATGATGAGTGTAGTTACTACTAGAAGGAGACAACTAATTAGTACTATCAAGCACTGTGTATTGTACTCCAAGGAATAAGGTAGTGAGATGAATACGGTAGTTTTGTGAATATACCTATATGGTATATGTTGTAAGAACTTTGTATCATTATGATATTATGTATAATGTGTGAAATGCATATTTGGATTTTTTTTTTTTTGGATCTTCATTATGTGACTAGTTCGGCGCGTAAAGTCGAGCTCAGAACACATGTGCATGATGTAATTATGAGTATTCGCTTTATGTTGCAGGACTAGGGGGTCATGGATACGGGTGTAGAAATGGAAACTGAGCAGCAGCGGATGGAGCGTGAGGCCAAGGAAAAGGCCGATGCCGATATAGAAAATCAAGGCACATTACCACCACCAATGAGGTCGTTAATGGAGCAGAACTTTATGAAATGCATGCAAATGATGCAAGAGAACCAGAACAAATTCATGGAAGAGTTGTTGGGGCGAGCAAATCAGAGGGCACCTGAAGGAGGAGGAGTGAGTCTATCTGATTTCCAGAATGCAAGACCGTTACCTTTTGCATCAGCTCCTGAACCAATGGATGCAGAAGATTGGCTAGCAGATACTGAAAGGAAGCTGAAAACTATAGGTTGCAATGATGAGGAAAAATTGAGGTATGCAACTCATCTACTGACTGGACCTGCAGCATCTTGGTGGGAAAATCAGTTAGCCATGCAACAACCAGGAAGGGAGTTTACCTGGGAGGAGTTCAAGCAGAGATTCCGTGAATATCATGTTCCGGAAAGTGTCATGGAGTTGAAGCGGAGAGAATTTGAGGAGCTTCAGCAAGGATATACTAGTGTCATGAAGTACATCCGGGAGTTTAGCCAACTATCTCGTTATGCTGAGGAGGATGTCAACACCGAAGAGAAGCGGAAGAAGCATTTCTTGAGTGGATTGAATCCATTGGTGAAGATGCAGCTAAGGTTAGCCAATAAGCAAACTTATCAGCAGTTGCTGGATGCAGCCATTACTTTTGAAGATGACTATAAGAATGTCCAAGAGGATCGGAGGAAGAGAGCCAAGAAGGAAACCAAGAGAATTCAGGCAAGCAAACCTAAACCTAACCTGGAGTTTAAACCTCAGAATAGAAATTATGGCAACAACAACAATAACAATAACAATAACAAGGGCAGTGGTGGAAATCAATCTAATCCGAGGAGGAATGTTATCTGTAACAACTGTGGAATTCCAGGGCATTTCCAGAGGGAGTGCAAAAAGCCTGTAGTGATCTGTTATGGTTGTGGTCAGAAGGGGCATATCAAGCCAGATTGTCTGAGCAAACCACCGGGAGGATGGCCTACCAATGGAGGAGGACCAGCCAGTGGAGGAAATGGACAGCCCAATAAAGGAGGAAACAATGGCCAGAACAACATGGCAAAAGAAACCGACCTACCGGAAAACTGAACTGTGCAACCCTCGAGGAGGTGGATAATTCGGAGCATGCAGTAATAGGTACGCTCAATATCCTTACCAATCCCGGCAAAGTTCTATTTGATACTGGTGCAACTACTTCATTCATTTCTGAAGAATTCTGTGATAAGTTCGGGATTAGAAGGGCAACGTTAGAACGTCCTATGACCGTAGTTACGGCAGGAGGGAATGTGATCGTATGCCACATAAAACAAGATCAGGTTATCTCGATCTGTGGTTGTACATATTTCGCAGACCTTTATGTGATTCCTTTGAAGGGAATTGCAGTAGTGCTGGGGATGGATTGGATGATGGAACACGGAGCTCAGATTAATTGTGAGGAGAAAACTGTCTCATTCAAAACTCCAAGTGGAGCAAGGATAGTTTACCAGGCAGATAAACACAGTCATATCATGGTGGATCTGCAGTTGAATTCAATGAAGGAAGTTAAATTAGAAGAAATTCCTGTAGTTAATGAATTCCAAGATGTTTTCCCAACGGAATTACCCGGAATACCACAGACCGGGAGATAGAGTTCACAATTGACCTAATACCTGGTACAACACCAATAGCTCAAGCACCCTATAAAATGGGACCCAAAGAGTTGAAAGAACTCAAGGAGAAAATTGATGAGTTAGCAAGAAAAGGATTTATACAGGAAAGTGTATCTCCATGGGGAACACCAGTAATCTTTGTGGATAAGAGAGATGGCGGAAGACGGATGTCTGGTGATTATAGAAACCTGAACAACGTGATGATCAAGAATAAGTATCCTTTACCAAGAATTCAAGATTTGTTTGATCAAGTGAAAGGAGCTGGAGTATTATCAAAGATCGATTTAATATCTGGATACCATCAAATAAAAATCAAGCCGGAAGATGTTCCCAAAACAGCATTTGTCTCAAGATATGGACACCATGAGTATCTGGTAGTTTCATTTGGTTTGACCAATGCACCGGCAATA
This sequence comes from Avena sativa, assembly GCA_916181665.1. Lineage (NCBI taxonomy): Eukaryota > Viridiplantae > Streptophyta > Magnoliopsida > Poales > Poaceae > Avena > Avena sativa. Next base: position 382,516,737 of record OV702297.1, on the reverse strand, counting down.
TTTATGAATCCGATGAACAAGATCTTCATGCCATATTTGGATAAGTTTGTCATCGTCTTTATTGATGATATTCTGATATATTCCAAGGATAAGGAAGAGCATGCTGACCATTTGAGAATAGCATTGCAGACTTTAAGAGAACATAAGCTTTATGCTAAGTTCAGTAAGTGTGAGTTCTGGTTAGATGAGATAGAATTCCTTGGTCATGTGATCAGTAAGGATGGGATTGCTATGAATCCATCTAAAGTTCAGTCGGTACTAGAGTGGACTGCACCGATCAACGTGAAACAAATTCGAGGTTTCTTAGGAATGGCTGGTTATTATCGGAGATTCATTGAAGGTTTCTCCAAAATAGCCGGACCAATGACCAAATTATTAAGGAAGAATACACCATTCAAGTGGGATGAGAAGTGTGAAGCAAGTTTCCAAGAGTTGAAGACTAGATTAACCACAGCTCCAATCTTAGCAGTTCCTGAATCAGGGAAGGATTTCACTGTATATTGTGATTCATCTAAAGAAGGTTTGGGTTGTGTATTAATGCAAGATCGGAAAGTGATTGCTTATGGTTCAAGATAATTGAAACCACATGAAGTCAACTATCCAACTCATGATTTAGAGTTAGCAGCAGTAGTCTTTGTGCCGAAAGGATGGAGGCATTTTCTTTATGGAGCCAGATGTGAGTTATACACTGACCATAAAAGTCTCAAGTATTTCTTCACTCAAAAGGAATTAAACATGAGACAGAAGCGTTGGTTGGAATTAATCAAGGATTATGATTTAACAATCAATTACACCCCAGGGAAAGCAAATGTTGTAGCAGATGCTTTAAGCAGAAAGAGTGCAGATATTCATCCAAGCAATAGAGAGTTACCAAAAGAGTTACAAATGGACTTGGAAAGGTTAGAACTTCAACTCATCAGAACAGAGGTTCTTGGAGGATTAGCGACTATGCAGGTAGTTGCAGAGCAGGAAAGTGATCTTAAGCAAGAAATTTTTAGACGTCAAGAAGATCCTTTTATTGCTGAGGAAATTCGGAGGATATCTCAAGGGAAAAAATCAGTTTTCCGCCTTGGAGATTATGGATCTTTATGGTTCCAAGATCGTCTATGTGTTCCAGATGTGACTGAGATCAGAAATGTCATACTCAAAGAAGCACATGATACACCCTATTCTATACATCTAGGGAGTACCAAGATGTATATGGATTTGAAAGAACTATTCTGGTGGAATAACATGAAAAGAGATATTTCTAAATATGTATCTGAATGCCATACTTGTCAAAAGGTGAAAGCTGAACATCAAAGTCCAGCAGGACCATTACAACCCTTAGAAATTCCTGAATGGAAATGGGAGGAAATAGGTATGGACTTCATCACAGGGTTACCTATGACACCAAAAAGGAAGTATATGATATGGGTAATTGTGGACAGACTTACTAAGAGTGCACATTTTATTCTAGTGAATCAAAAGGATAATGCCAAGAAGTTAGTTGAAGTATATGTTAAAGAGATAGGAAGTAAGCATGGAGTACCCAACAAGATCGTAACTGATAGGGGATCAGTATTTACTTCAGCATTTTGGAAGCAATTGCATGAAGCACTTGGTTCAAAATTAGATTTCAGCACGGCATATCATCCTGAAACAGGAGGTCAAACTGAAAGAACTAATCAAATACTAGAAGACATGTTGAGAGCTTGTGCACTAGATTTTGGAGGAACATGGGAGGATCACCTACCTTTGGCAGAATTTTCTTATAAGAATAGCTATCAGAGTAGTCTGAAGGAAGCTCCATATGAGGTTCTGTATGGAAGACAGTGTAGATCACCTATATGTTGGTATGAACCTGGTAGCAGCAAAGTATTTGCGCCAGATTATATCAAGGAGAAACAAGACATCATTGATAAGATCAGGGATAGATTGAAAATAGCCTAGAGCAGGCAGAAAAGTTATGCGGATCAAAGTCGAAGATCATGGCATCCAGAAGTGGGAGATATGGTCTATTTGAAAGTAAGTCCAATGAAAGGAGTAAAAAGATTCGGAGTTAAAGGGAAATTGAGTCCAAGATATATTGGACCATTCAAGATACTGAGTCAAAACAGAACTATAGCTTATGCTTTAGAGTTACCATCAAGATTGGCTCAAGTGCATAATGTTTTCCATGTGTCACAACTTCGCAAATGTTTGAAAGTTCCTGATGATGCAATAACACATCAAGAGATAGAACTACAAGCAGACCTGACTTATATTGAAAAGCCCTGCAAGATTCTGGAAGAAAACTGGAAAAGATTGAGGAACAGAGCAATCAAATGTTGCAAGGTACAATGGGAACATCACCCTGAGAGAGAAGCCACATGGGAGAAGGAAGAGGATTTAAGAAAATCTTATCCAGAACTATTCAGGTACATCTCCACAAACTTCGGGACGAAGTTTAATTTAAGGGGGGAAGTCTGTAACATCCCAGTATATAGGACCTAACGAAGGGTAGATTTAGGAATATGAATTGTTGCATGCATTGATTTGAGAAAATGTGAGTAAAATTTTCGCCAAATAAAAACCTTGAGTGATCAATGTATCTTTCTTACTTTGAGAGTAGGTTTAGTCTTAAAGGAGGATTGCTATAAACTTTCATATGATCTTAAAGGAATTATGTGTGTTTTGAAATGAGTTTGGATTTTAAAACTTAAGTGTTTTATAATTTAAATAATTTTGTTATAAGATTTGAATCTTAAAATTAATTAAGAGAAAAGTATTATAACTTAAATCTTATCCAAAAACAATATGGTATATGAAATTCATTTTATATACATACACAAACTACAAAGAATAACTTACTGAAGTTATTACAAACTTCAGAATTCACACAAGAGTAAAGAATAAAATATTCTTTATTAATAAATATATAATATTTATTACAAATGAACCAAACAAAGATTACAAGAATTATAAAAGAAAAATTACAAAAGATTAAGAAAAGTACATTTGTATCTCTACTAACTATCCTATATCTAAAACTACACTAAATCTTCATCTTTATCTTTGTATCTACAAAACAAAGATTAAATAGAAAACAAAACAAGATTAGTGTTAGTATATATTTCTCTCAGATATGTGAGTGAGGTGCACTTGACAATCTCATCATTGAGAAATGTTAAAAAGGGGCAAGTTTCACCAATCTCAAAGATCACATCTTTGATAAATTCAAGCCAAAATGCAAATGACAGCCAAAAGGGACCAATTCACCAGCCAGGGTAAAAGTAGATTGGTAATAGTAAGTTCAAATTTTCTGAACTTATCCACATGTGCATAGCAGGCACACAAGCTACACACACACAAGCATGCAATGGGTGTGCTGTCGACCTCACAATGCATAGCCAATATCACAAAACCACAGCACAACCGTGGGGAAGCACATCAATGCATCTCTCCACACAACACACCAGCACAGCGAGGGTGAACAGCAATTTAACCAAGAATAGCAACCAAACCAACCACCCAGATCAATCCAAGCATCACCAGGATGGTGACATAAGGAGGGGGATGGATCTGGTGGATAGCAAGGTCAAGACCAGGAGCTAGGAGGAGCAGGAAAGCTCAAGAGCAAGCTCAGGAGCACAAATAAAGCAGATCAAGATCTAGACCAAGATCAAGATCAACAATCTACTACACCAACATCAAATATTGTGGTGAGTCTCATAAAACCATCACATGCTTTCATCAGAATATCTAAACAAAAGCATGTGTTGATTTATGTAATGATCTCTCAATATGCACCCAAGAGGGGTGAATCTATCCTAGAGATTTCAAGTATAACGATAAGAAATCATGCTCAACCACAAACACTAAACCCTCAGACCAACATCACTGGGTTCAGTGTTATTTTTTTACAACTTAAATCATTTTCATTTGATCAGACCAGGGCACATCTCTCAGAGAGAGAGAGTAGCACCTCTAAATCTATAAGTTTCAAACAAACTATTGCCCAACTAACAAGGAATCACATCCTAGAGACTCAGACCAACATCATAGGCAGGAAAGTTAACAAAAAGCTTCCATATCATCTTATCAGTTTTAATCACAAGCATAATCAAGCTAAGCCCAAAAATAAAAACCCAATCAATTGTGTGCCAGAATACAGTGGTATCACAAGGACAAGTTCTTAATGAGCTAAAACCAATCTTTACTTAGCTTCCACAGATAAAAAGGGACAACCACTACATATCATTTTCCTGAAGCCAAGTGCCAGGAATCAACCTTAAATTCATTTATACATCCACAGAAATCATTGCAAGCAATGATTTGATTCAGTGAGTATAATCTCAAACAAGCCAACAGTATAATTGAAGTAAGCAACTACTGTCAGTATAAGCAATCTGATAGTAGAGTAAACTCTTAGGTCAACAACATAATCCAATCAAGGATTTCATTGATCCACTAGCATGGATCATGGTGGATTACCACTAAAATTAATTTGACAGGCAATTATCAGCAACAAAGCTACTATTAATCATCAATCACAGCAAACAATCTTTTCCCATGATCAAATATGATCAACACTAGATCTAAAGCATCATAGATATGATCAACAAGGGATTATGAACCCTAATCAGAGCAAGAACTCTAATCCAGAGATGAACTCAACCAGCACATAGTCACTCGACATGAAAGCCACTAGATACACAGGGAGAATCATGGCAGTAGCATGGACAAACACCACCAAGATAACTTACCTGAGGTCCTCGTTGATGAATCGAAGAGGAAGTAGAGGGGCCGACGAACCGCGACGGCATAGGGAGCACCCAGAGGGGCGCTGCAACCTGCACCTGCCACGGCGGCGGCCGCAGCAGCGCACGAGACCAGCACAACACCGCAGGCGGGATCGTGGCGGCGGCGACAGCATCTTTTCCGAACCCTAGGGTTCAGGAATGGGGTGGAACTGACCACGGGGAAGCCCCAGAGTCAAATCCAAGTGGATAGAACGAACGAGCATCGTCGACAACCCCAACTCGCACCACGGCGGCGGCTAGAATGGCCGACGACCGCGAGAAGCGACGGTGGCGGCATCGCCGGCCACGGGGGCGAGTCAGAGGAGGAGGAGATAAGGTCGAGGGAGAGAGAGGAGGCAGAATGGGCTGGGTGGGCCAAAACCCTTCGGGATAGTCATTTGACCCTGCCCTATTGGGCCACCTTGGCCCAATAAGCCCAAGGGGTCAGCCCAGATTATTTAATAAATCTTTTGATCAATTGGAAAAGACCAAAATACCCCTAACCTCAATAAAATTATAGAAAATAAAATAATAGTCCAAATATTATAAATAAAATATTTTTGGATTCACAATAATCCCCTCTATCCGAATAAAATAAGATATCAAATTTTGGACATTCAAATTTTTATAAGAATTTTTTGTAATTTAAATATTCCTTATGGAATTTTACAAAATTATTGAAAGGTGATAAAAATAAATAAAAATCACTTTCATTATTTAATAATATCATAGTATTTTTGAAAAATACTAAATAAATATTTAGTAATAAAATTAATGTATAATTAATAATTCCTAAAAGAATTATTAAATCAATAAAATGCAAACAAAAAGGAAATAAAATAAAATAATTCAATATATGCAATAAATATAAAAAGCTAATATTTATAAATGCTTTATTAAAAGGCACCTTATATAGGGAAAATGCATATATAATTAAAGAATGCATTACATTACTTGCATAATCATTTTGCTTCTTTAAATATTGTCCTTACCGGACAATAATGATGTTTTTGTAGAACTAGAAGCTCAAGGTCCAGTGCAAGCATCAGACTTCACTATCTTGCCATCACAAGGCAAGTTCATCACTTGCTCATGTCCTTTGAAGAGTCTTTATCAAAGTACTTGCAAATTGTGTGTTATCATATATGCTATAAAAGAAAGAAAATATTATTTTCAATAACAAAGAAAATCATACATATCATCCTAAGTGGTGATATAATGGAGGAATAGAACTTAGAGTTCTAATTGCAACAATGATGACCAAATAGGGACCTAATAACCTTGACATCAGTGATTCTAGCACCATATATTATGCGTTAGCCATGAGATTTGGAATGGGACAGAGAAGTCAGCTGTATCTTCTTCCTCTCGCATGAAGCCGGATGTGCAGGTCGTGGCTGTTATCCTCGTAGCGTGCATATTAATTGGTAATTCGTAGAGGATATGCAGCATATGGGTGGGAACCCTCATCGTCCCATGATAGTTCTGGCATCTAACGGTTTGTACAAACCATTGCCGTAATTCATTATGTGGGCATGGTGTACACCAAGAAGGCATGCGGGGTCGCGAAGAGGGTAGTGATTGGCTTGGACCAACTACTGGGCCCCACATCATGGAATTGCGGACGGGAAAATACGTCCGGTTGTGCAACAAGGAGTTGATCTCTCATGGGTAAAGTAACGCACCTCTGCAGAGTGTAAGAACTGTAACTTGTTACTCCCTGTTCCGGGAAGGAGCTACGAACGCGGCAGGAAAGGAACTCCATGAAAGTTCTGGTCAACCTATGAAGGCTGATTGTCATAGTTTTTCGGAATAAAATCAATCTTTGAAGAAAGATTTACAAAAACTGCATAGTGCCAAGGATTTATAATCCGAGGTGGTAGTTAGAGCATCAAACTTCCCACCTTGCATATAATGAACTTGTTGGGTAACGCTGTTAGTCATTCTTTCCTTTGATCCCTTGCTTAGACTCTGAGGATCCCGAAGACGTGCCAATGTATGCAGCCGAATGCCAAGAAGACGTGTTCTACGAGGAACCTGATCTATCCAGAGGAGTTGAAGGTGTGGACTACGAGATCTCCTATGGTGTCGATGAGAACGAGTCCACTTAATGGTCTAGTTAGTAGTAACTAACGGAGCCAAGCAGCATGAACTCTATAGAATAAACTGTTGAGCCCCACTCCTAGTCGGAGTTGTTACTTTTAAATTCCCGCTGAACATCTTATATTTTGGTTTGTAAGTTGGATCTTTTGGAAGTCTGAAACTTCCGGTATTTTAATAGTAATAATGTGTGTACTTTTGTAATATGGATCCGCAATGTTTCTGTTGTACCACTCTGAGGGATGTGATATTTATGGAACGGTGTTCTGTGGAAATCATGTCAACGACTATAGTGTACTACACATGCAGTGGTATGTTGGGTCATCGCAGAACCCCTCCCACACCGCCCCCGCAAGGCGACGGGGAGGGAACCCTAGATCCCCACCACCGGGTCCCCTTCATATCCTTCCTCCTCCCTCGCCGCCTCCAGGGGGCACGGCCGAGCAAAGCCTGGTAGGTGCCGGCGGCGACGGGGCTCCATCTGTCTCCTGCTCGGTGGGGTAGGCGCGGGATGGCGCCGCCAGGCCAGGGCGTGGTCTTCCTGCCGGGGATCATGGCGAGGCGGAGCTACAGCGGGCTACGGCGCGATGGGCGGCGAGGTGGCGGTGATGCGCCCGGCCTTAGGGCGGCAGGGGCCAGGGATGTCCGCCTTCTTCTCATCTCTAGGCGACGATGGTTCCCGTGGAGACGGCGAGGGACGGGGACGCTCGGGGGTCTTGGTACGGGGACGTGGGGTAGAGGCGGATGGAAGAGGGGTTGGAGGCGGCTGCCATGTCGGCCAGATCTGGGCCAGGACGGGCCTGATCTGGGCCTAACAGGCCACGGACGGTGTCCGTCCTTCACTGGTTGTGTGGGGTTGGGGGCCAGTCTTGGGCCATGGGCCTAGCGCTGGTTGCTGTCGGCAGACCATGGCGGGTTCTATAGGGCACGACTCATCAGCGACACGGAGGTGTTGTGCCTGCTGTGGGTGTCCTCCTTTGCTCATCTCTGCTGACATGTGCTGGCCCCCGGTGTCTATGTCCAGCTCATCAAAGTGGTGACTCGGGGTGTTATCCCAGGTGACGTTCCTCAGACCGGAGGTGGTCCGGATGTTCCAGGTGAGCACGGTGGTGATGGAGCGACCTATTGGCGGCGGGGATCTGTGGTGGCAGCGGATCCACTGGGGGATGGAGGAGTAGGGACTAGCGCTAGGGTTGGTGGCGTCAGTGACACCCTTGCAGTGTGGTGGCGGGGCTTCACGTGCCCATTTGGGGTCGGCTAGGCCAGCGAGGGTCTGGTTTGCTCTTGTAGCAACATACGGTCGGCTATCGCCCCTCGGTGGTGGAGGTTGTTCCCTCCCGCGTGTTACTATACCGCCGACCCCCGCTGAGGTCGCCTCTAATACGTCAGAAATGTATCTATATTTTTTGATGTTCCATGCTTGTTTAGTATCTACTTTGCTTTGCCTTGTCTACACTTTGAGGAGTTTTTATATGTTTTCTAGAACTAACCTATTAACAAGTTGCCATAGTGCCAGTTGCCTGTTTCTTCTATTTTTGTTCCAGAAAGGCAGAAAATCAACATTCTCGCAATTGGACGGGACAAAATCCAAGGTCAATATTTTACCGTGGGCGACACGAATCTAGAAGACGAGACGGAGGGGTGCCACGGGGTGGCCACACCCCCCTAGGCACGACCAAGCCTGGCCCGCGCCTGGGGAGGGTGTGGGCCCCCCGGGCACCCCCTGCCTCGCCTCTTCGCCTATAAGAATCCCCTGATACAGAAACCCTAGGCACCCGATCAAAACTCCACGAAACCGTTTGTAGCCACCACGACCATCGTCCCTAGATCGGGGGGATTTCAAGTTCTTCCCGGCACCCTGCCGGAGGGGAGATCATCCCAGAGGCCTTCTTCTCCGGTATGATGCGTGAGTAGTTCCACCTTGGACTATGGGTCCATATAGTAGCTAGATGGTTGTATCTCCTCCTTGTGCTTTCATGTATAGATCTCCTGAGATCTGTTCATGATCAAGATCTAATCTATTTGTAATCATGCATGTTGTGTTTGCGGGGATCCGATGGATATTGAGATTACTATGTCAGATTTATTAATGGTTTTGTCTTATGATTCTATCATGTATGTGTTGTTTGTGATCTTGCATTCTCTCCGTTGTTAGTAGCTATCTTGGCCAAGTAGTTGCTAGTGACTCCAAGAGGGGGTATTTGTGCTCGATAGTGGGTTCATGCCTCTAGTTTCCAAGGGAAGTGATAGAAATCTCTTCGATTGTAGATGTGTTGTTGCCCCTAGGGAGAAAACAACGGTCTCTTGTTCATAGAACAAGTGGATTTTTTTACCTTACACACTTTGCTTAAAGCAGTTGTCTGTTGCTTGCAACTTAATACCGGAGGGGGTTCGGATGATAACCTGAAGGTGGACTTCTAGTGATAGATGAAGTTGGATGGCGGTCTATGTATATTGTTGTATTGCCCAATCGAATCTCATAGGATATTTTTGTCTGGTATTGCATTGTTATGCCTTGCTCAGTTCCTGTCAATTGCCATGCTGTAATTTGTTTACCCTTCGTGCCATGTTGTTTATCGAAGGAGAGCACCTCTAGTGAACTATGGACCCCGGTCCTATATTTACCATTGATACATCCTCCACTTTTACATGTTTACTTGCTGCAAACCATCATCACCTTCCACACCATACAGTTAATCCTTTGTTACATCAACCAGTGAGATTGACAACCTCACTATTAGTTGGGGCAAAGTCTTGAGTTTGTGTTGTGTAGGTCTCCGTGTTGCTTGCAACACTTGTGTGACGTTTTCTTCCTCCTACTAGTTCGATAACCTCGATTTCTTACTGAGGGAAGACTTGCTTTTGTGCTGCTTCACACCTTGCTCTTGGGGTTCCCAACATGCTCCACATCAACTGAGCCATCAACAAGTTTTCTAGCGCCGTTGCCAAGGAGGCTAAGGACGTCTTCACAAGGGGAGTCCTTCACTTCCTTTCTCTTTACTTTGTTTTTAGTTTGCTTAGTTTCTTTTGCTTGGTTTTGGTTGCCTCTTTTTAAAAACTCCAAAAAAATATTTTAGTTTGATTTGCTTTCCCTAATCAAAAACACAAAAAAATTAGTTTCTGCTCTAGCTGCTGCTGCTGTTTTTGGCTTGCCCACCTTTGCTAAAATGAACTCTGCTGAGAACACCATGTTGCTCCCCAAGGTTACCCTGAAAAACCTTTCAATAGGTAGTGGCTCCATAATTGGAAAAGATAATATTGAAGAATTTTTTAATTATGTTAGCAAGCATGAGGATATTGAGGATAAATCTATAGCAGAGCTTGCTCCTAATTATGAGATTATTGCAGCTTCTTTAGTTCATATGCTGGAGGCTAGGTTTGTTAGCCTTAACCCCATGATGCAAATTTAGTTTCTAAAACTAAAGAAAGAAAAAAATACTGAAAAGAGAGAATTCATTTTTGAAACTTTACTAAAAGAGTTCCATGATGTTGCTAGGGAAGCCAAAAAGATCTTTGAGCATTTCAATATGCTAGGCTCAAGTGTAGATGTTGTGGGTATTTCTGATAAAACTAAGCCTAGAGAGGAATTTAAGATACCCATACCCTTTAAGCTTGTTGGAATGCATGAATCCTCTGAAAATAATTTTGATTGGATTGTTTCTAAAAATCCTTTTGATGAAAGTACTAAACCAAAGAGAAATGAGAAGGGATCCTCCAAGAATCATTTGGATGAGATTCCTCTCATAGTTGAAGACTTTGCAAGTATTGATCTCAATCCTTCATTTGAAAATACTTGATTCTTCTTGCTTCTTGTGCCTAACTTAAAGGCGTTAAATAAAAGTACTTGTTGGGAGATAACCCAAGAGTTTTCTTAAGTCTTGGAAGTTACTACTTCAATAATGACCTCTCCTTATCCTTTTTGTTTGCTTTTTGTGCCAAGAATAACCTCTAATGAGAGGGAAGTAAGATTTGAGGAGTTGCTGTCCCGAAACATATTTCTGTCCTCCACAAATAAAATTCGTGAGGAGGCTCTGTAACTCGGATGGAGATCAAAATTTACGAATAAATCCCCCAGTATGTTGGATAACTTTCGTTAGTTCAACACTTTTTGATTTGAGCAACAAAAGATGTTCGAAAAAATCGGTTTATACCTGCTGATCTGTTTTGACAGATTTCTGCCATTATTTGCATTTGCTTCTTATTGATTCCTTTTTGAGTTTTCTTCAGGTAAATTGAACTTTTTAAAGGAGTTACTACAATAGCTTGTGTTTTTAGTGAAAAGACTTGTTGTACCAAAGCTTTGCCTAAAGGTCTATTATCTTTTGAATACACTAATGTTGCTAATGAAGATTGTGTGAAGTTTTGTATGAAGGAAAAATTTCAGGTATAGAGAGAGAATGATGTAACGATATGAATAATGGACAAAAGCTCAAGCTTGTAGATTCCACCATGGTGTCACCCCAAGAATTATCCAAGAGGTACAAGCGTCAAAGCTTGGGGATGCCCAAGGCATCCCCTTCTTCATCAATAAAAAGCTTAGGTCTGTCTAGACACTTCGTTTTTATTGTTTCATGCATAATTGTGTTGTTCTTGGAGCGTCTTAGTTTTCGTTTGCTTTGCTTAGTTTGTTTAGTTTTCTTGAATAAAGTAGTTTGGACCCCCGCTCTCGCTATGTTGTTTCAAATAAGTTGTTTGATGTTGAAAAGGAGTAGGAAGTTCCTGTTTGAAAGTGCAAGAGGAGCTTGCATTGACTGTGACTTAGACTTTAGCATGACATGCTAGGTGTTGTTTTGACCTTGTGCTTAGTGATTATTGTTGTAGCATGTCTTGTTCCAAACAATTGGGATTGCTTAGTGTGCTTTGAAGAAATTATGCGTTGTTTTAGTATGCAAAGGCATAGTGAAAGAACATTTCTTAATCCCTAGTGTTTTGTGTGTTAGATAACAATACCAAGGATCATTTAATGTGTGTTGAAGTGTTGCAGCTCTATTTGAGAATAAAGGGAAAAGAACTCTGCCTTTGGGGGCGGATAGTCCGGCCCCACCAGGGGCGGATTATCCGCCCCTCCCTTTGCCCAAGCAGGCGCAAGCCCTAGAAGGGGGGCGGAATTTTGACCGGATTTTTCGGCCCCGCCGGATAATCCGCCCCCCTGCTCATCGCCAAGGCGCAAGCCCCAGAGAGGGGGCGGAGGTTCGGCCGGACTTTCCGGTCTGGCCGGATAATCCGCCCCCCAAGAACTTCACCAAGCTTCACCAAGGCGCAAGCCCCAGAGAGGGGGCGGAGTTTCCCCCGGAGAATCCGCCCTTGGGGCGGAGTTTTCCCAGGGGGCGGATAATCCGCCCCAAGTGGGGGGCGGATAATCCGCTCCCAAAGTTGTGCAACGGCCAGATCTGGGGAGGGGGTATTTAAGCCAGCCATCCCCCTCCTGCCAGAACTCTTGATTCATCTCGAAAAAGAACAGATCAGATCTGAAAGCTTCATCCAAGAGTGCTCCACCTAGATCCACCCAAAGGCCCCATCCCTTGGGGAATCGAAGGAGGATAACTCGATCTTCATCATCAGCAATCAAGCGCTTCATCTCCTCTCCATTCATTTGGAGAACCTCCGATCTAGTATTTCTTGCAAATATCTAGATCCTCGTTTTTGTTTATATTGATAAACCTTGTTCTTGTGGCAGCTTGTTGTCATGTCGGGAGCCCCCAATTCGGTTGTGGGTGTGTCCCCCGATAGTGTTGTAAAAGGCACCGGTTCCCGCCTCGAAGGGATCCAATAGTGGAGAAGGTGGATCAGGCCTCTCGTGGCGAGATCCATCGGAGAATAGGGTGAGGCCTATTGTGGCGTGGTGGTCTTAGAACCGCCCACCCCTCCAACGCAGATGTACTTCCCTTAACAAGGAAGGAACTGCGGTAAAACAAATCCCTGTGTCTCCGCGTGCTCCACTACGGTTTCCTCGCTCCTCTTTTACGTGCTTAGTAGTTAGGGTTACATATAGGAAAATTCTCGTAGTTGCATATCTAGAGAATTTACTTTGTGTCAAGCCTAAAATTGAAAAAGTATTAAAAATTGGTTAGCACCTATTCACCCCCCCACTAGGTGCCCATACGATCCATTTCAATTGGTATCAGAGCCTCGGCTCTTATTTCGGGCTTAACCGCCTAAGAGAAGTATGGGTTCCAAGGGAGATGGGAGTGATGCTCCGGAGGTAGTCACCATGAGTGATCTCAAGACGTTGGAAACAACCTTGGTGAGTTCAATGGAGGCTAAGATGGAAGAGATGCGTCAATTGATAATGCGTCTCTCCACATCCGCAGCATCACCTCCATCTAACTCTGAGGATACCACTCCGCAATCCAAGGAAACGGGTAAAACTGTTTCCAAATATAACGAAGTGGTAGGTGATGATACTAGCAAGAGCTCCTCCTCGAAAAAGGATAGCGGTAAGGATGGATACAATGAGGTTTCTCATGTGTATTCCCCTGATCCGCCTATTCCTCACCCACATATACATAATAGGGGTGATCCACCCAAACTTTCAGCATCTACTTTCTCTCAATGGCAATTTTTGATGAAATCTCATGTGTGCAGTTCCTCCATAGAGTTGTGGAAGATCATCGAAAATGGTCTTCACGTTGGAAATCCTAACAATCTCACAAGGAGAGAAGTGGTCGATAGCCAACTCAATGCTACAGCTCTACACATGATACAGCTTGGTGTGGGTGACAAAGACATGCCACACATTCAGCATCTTAGCACAGCTAAAGAAGCTTGGGATGCTCTCACCGAGCTCTTCATCGAAAATGAAAGTATGAGAAGGAATAGATATGATGCCTTGAGCAATGAAGCTGAAGGATTTTATATGCTGGATGGAGAAGACCACGAGGACATGTATAGGAGGCTCAAGGCAATAGCCACAACCTTCAGAAACCACGGTGCAGCTCATGTTGATGATGCTTGGATCAAGCGCAAGTATGTCTGTGCTCTTATGCCATTTGAGACCACAGATTTGAAAAGTCTCCAAGGTAGGCATAACTATCACCTCATGTCATCCAATGAGGTAATGCAAGAAATGGCCGCATTCAAGGTGGCTGCCAAGAATGCCGAAGATGCTCGTGCTCGAGCTATGGGGATGCAAAAGGGGGTCAACATGGCCTTGAAGACTAGTGTGATTGATCATGATGAATATGCGGTAGAAGGTCTGGACTGTCCCGAAGATATAAAAAGGATCCACGGACAATACTTGGCTCTTTATGCAAGAAACTTTTGGAAAGATCCAGCCAAGGCTAAAGCTGAACTAGATCGCAAGAGTGGAGCCTATGGAAGAAAAGAAAATGGTCCCAAGCTGAGAACATGCTTTAATTGTGGTGACCGGCTGCACTTCGTAGCTGAGTGTCCATATCAAAGTAGAGAGGATAATGGAGGAAGACTCATTTTCAAGGACAAATCAAAAGCTCCACGTAAGAAACAGTTTGTAAAGAAGAATGCTCCTTTCAAGAAGCAACCAAAGATTGTTCTAGTGGCTCAAGAAGAATATTCATCGGGGAGTGAAGATGAGGACGAGGACGATAGCTCTCAAGAGGTGGCTGCTATAGCCACCACATCTACATCAACATCTCTCTTCGACTCTCTGAACGAAAACATCATCAACAAGAATGCTACTTGCCTCATGGCAAGAAGCTCCGAGGTAACTTCTTCTAACTCTTCTTTTCCCAAGGCTATGATAGACATGGATGATCCTGCTAGTCTTAAGGTTAAAGAAGAGATTATTGCTTTGGATTATTTCTATACTAACCTGCAAGGTGAGCACAAAGTTCGTTTTGAGGCTCTTATGGATCAGCTGGCCCAAAACGAAGCACTCCTCGAAGAAAAGGGCAGAATTGAAAGGGAGGATGCAATGGAAATTGCATCCCTAAAAAATGCTCTTGAAGAAGAAGAAGACGCTCGAGTATCTCTTGAAGAGAGACTTGAGTCTATGGAAGAGTCACATGAAGAAATTGTGACTAAACTTGTTAAGGAACGTGACAATGCTGTCACCAAGGCAAAGAAGTTAAAGAAGGAAAGGATTGACTTTGGAGCTGCTCAAGATAGACTCTCCGAGGAATTGGAGAAACTTGATAATGCTCACAAGGCGTTGAAAAACGAGTTCTCTATTCTCAGTGAGTCACATGATCAGCTTCAAAGTCGATTGGCCAAATATGATACTCCTAGCTCGTCCAACTCAACATATAGTAACAAGAAAAATGCTAGTGCGGAAAAAGAAGTGATCAAGGACATCACTACAAAGGACAAAGGTGTGCTTGATGAAGTCCTTGGCAAGCAAAGGTCAAATCATGGTAAAGAGGGACTTGGGTATGTTACCAAGTCCAAGAAGAAGAAAACCAAGAAGAACAAGACCAAGAATGTACAATTAAAGACAAGCATTGCTGAGAAGGTTGTCACAAAAGACAAGACTAATGATATTGGTTTTGCAGGGTCTCACAATCCGAATTATGAACTCTTTTGTGATGACTATGGCGATGTTTATGCTTATTATGTTGGTCCTTTTGATGAATATATTGCTTGGTCTATTTGGGTCCCAAAGACCCTTGTTACTAACATGAAAGGACCCATTGAAAAATGGGTACCTAAAACCAAGAAGTAATTTTCTTGCAGGGCTATGCTTCCGGTGGGTCGAAATGGGTGCTGGATAGTGGCTGCACTAGTCATATGACCGGAAGCAAGGAGATCATCACGAAGATGCGTCCAAATCTTGATAATATCACAGTCTCCTATGGTGATAAGTCTAAATCTCAGGTATTGGGTCTTGGCAAGGTTGTGGTTGCCCACGATATCTCTCTCGTGGACGTCATGCTTGTTGAGACCCTTGGCTACAATCTTCTTTCTGTTCGTGCCCTTGGCAAAGATGGGTTTTGCTGTTTTTATCGATGATGATTTGGTGGTACTCTTATGGAGCAAGTCTCTAAAGATCGCTTTCGTTGGATACGTCGAAAATGACCTGTATGTGGTGGACTTCTCGGGGAAAACCACTTCGGGTCCGATGTGTCTATTCGGAAAGGCCGACGTGGGCTGGCTATGGCATCGCCGTTTAGCCCATGTCAACATGAGAACTTTGCAAAGTCTCCAAAAGGGTGGCCACATACTTGGACTAAAAGACAATGTCTCTTTTGCCAAAGATCGTGTTTGCAGGGCTTATGTTGAAGGAAAAATGCATGATTCTCCCCACAAGAGGAAGACTATTGTGTCATCAAAGAGGATCTTGGAATTACTTCATGTGGATTTATTTGGTCCTCCTTCTCATGCAAGTCTTGGTGGGAAGAAATATTGCTTGGTCATCGTCAATGATTACTCAAGATATACATGGGTATATTTCTTCAAGCTGAAAAGTGAGACTCAACAAACTGTCATCGACTTTGCCAATGAAGTTCAACGTCAACACAATGTTCCCATCTTGGCAATTAGAAGTGACAACGGCACAGAATTCAAGAACTACACTTTAAACGAGTTTCTTAGCGAAGAGGGGATTAGACACCAATATTCCGCTGCGTACACCCCTCAACAAAATGGTGTAGCCGAGAGGAAGAACCGGACTTTGATGGATATGGCAAGATCTATGCTAGCTGAATTCAAGTCTCCTTATAATTTTTGGGCTGAAGCCATATCCACTGCTTGTCACTCATCAAACCGGCTCTACCTTCGGAAGATCTTGGACAAGACCCCATATGAAATACTTACCGGTAACAAACCCAACATCTCATACTTCAGGGTATTCGGGTGTAAGTGTTTCTTTCTTATTAAAGGTGTCCGTTTGTCAAAATTTGAATCCAAGGCTTTAGAAGGTATTTTTGTTGGTTACGGTGCCGAATGCCGAAAGCAAGTCAAATCATTTCCCTTAATATCATTTTGTGATATGTGGGTCATCGATGAGCATTGGTTTTGAACTCAAGATACATCTTCGCGGTGTCATGCCATGCGCTCCAACATGGTGGCTTCGGCCACCGCCCTCTTCCTTGAGAAGAGTCGGTTTTTCATGGGTCCCGTCGGATTTTCTTGCATATCTCTTGTTCTTATGGAAAACACACTCACATTTGGCTTTTGATTGATTTGATTCTTGCAAATTTGGGTGTGTAGTACCATCTCAGTTTGATGCTCTCAACCCAAGCCTTTCCCCCCCTACGACGAGGATGAGGAGGAGTGATCTCCAGGGGCGTTAGCATCGCTCTTCTTCCTTTTTGGCATTTCGATGCCAAAGGGAGAGAAGTAGTTCTATTAGGTCTCGTGGATTTGCAAGGGTCGGGCACAAGCTCTTCGATTTTAGTCGTTTTTATTTGCTTGCTTGTGCCTTTTCTAGCGTGAACTTGTTTGCTATCTGTGGTTGTTTGTGTAAGACTATGTCGTACTCCACAGTTTGGTACTATGTTTGGTATTCATGGATTTCTGGATTTATCGATCATGGACCCCATGGAATTCTGGAATTATGGATCATATTTGATGGCATATGGATTCATGGGATTATCTATGTATGCCTTGGCTATATATTCCGGTGGTATGACATTTTTTTCCCAAACCTTAAAGTAGTGTTCTCCCTAGTGTGTGTATTTGTATTCAAATGCAAATCTTAAATATGCACACATCTAGGGGGAGCGTCTTTCATTATTTAAGGTGGCATTTGCCGGTTTTATTGCAATTCCTAGTATTGTCATCTAACACCAAAAAGGGGGAGATTGAAAGAACATTTCTTAATCCCTAGTGTTTTGTGTGTTAGATAACAACCAAGGATCATTTAATGTGTGTTGAAGTGTTGCAGCTCTATTTGAGAATAAAGGGAAAAGAACTCTGCCTTTGGGGGCCGATAGTCCGGCCCCACCAGGGGCGGATTATCCGCCCCTCCCTTTGCCCAAGCAGGCGCAAGCCCCAGAAGGGGGGGCGGAATTTTGACCGGATTTTCCGGCCCCGCAGGATAATCCGCCCCTCAGGGGGCCGGATAATCCGCCCCCCTGCTCATCGCCAAGGCGCAAGCCCCAGAGAGGGCGCGGAGGTTCGGCCAGACTTTCCGGTCTGGCCGGATAATCCGCCCCTCAGGGGGGCCGGATTATCCGCCCCCCAAGAACTTCACCAAGCTTCACCAAGGCACAAGCCCCAGAGAGGGGGCGGAGTTTCCCTCGGAGAATCCGCCCTTGGGGCGGAGTTTTCCCAGGGGGCGGATAATCCGCCCCAAGTGGGGGCGGATAATCCGCCCCCAAAGTTGTGCAACGGCCAGATCTGGGGAGGGGGTATTTAAGCCAGCCATCCCCCTCCTGTCAGAACTCTTGATTCATCTCGAAAAAGAACAGATCAGATCTGAAAGCTTCATCCAAGAGTGCTCCACCTAGATCCACCCAAAGGCCCCATCCCTTGGGGAATCGAAGGAGGAGAACTCGATCTTCATCATCAGCAATCAAGCGCTTCATCTCCTCTCCATTCATTTGGAGAACCTCCGATCTAGTATTTCTTGCAAATATCTAGATCCTCGTTTTTGTTTATATTGATAAACCTTGTTCTTGTGGCAGCTTGTTGTCATCTCGGGAGCCTCCAATTCGGTTGTGGGTGTGTGCCCCGATAGTGTTGTAAAAGGCACCGGTTCCCGCCTCGAAGGGATCCAATAGTGGAGAAGGTGGATCAGGCCTCTCGTGGCGAGATCCATCAGAGAATAGGGTGAGGCCTATTGTGGCGTGGTGGTCTTAGAACCGCCCACCCCTCCAACGCAGATGTACTTCCCTTAATAAGGAAGGAACTGCGGTAAAACAAATCCCTGTGTCTCCGCGTGCTTCACTACGGTTTCCTCGCTCCTCTTTTACGTGCTTAGTAGTTAGGGTTACATATAGGGAAATTCTCATAGTTGCATATCTAGAGAATTTACTTTGTGTCAAGCCTAAAATTGAAAAGGTATTAAAAATTGGTTAGCACCTATTCACCCCCCCCTCTAGGTGCCCATACGATCCATTTCACATGGTATTGTGGTATTCTCCTTTGATGCTTTGTTTGGGCACATGCTCACACCATGTTATGACTATGACAAGTCACCATAGCCTCTATGATCATTTCGTCCTTGACTTGTAGTACCACTCTATGCTTTGATTAGTAATGTTTTGTCGCTCTGCATGATTATGGCCATTATTGCTCTCTTAGTTGGTTGCTCCCACTCTTTTGCTAGCCTCCACTTGTATGAGTAAGCTCTACTCATGCTTCCAACTCCCAAGAAACCAAGTTATTCCAAAGTGTCCACTATAAATTCCTATGCATGGTGTGTTACACCATTCCAAGTATATTCTTGTTTTCAGCTATCTTCCAATTAAAAACTATTTTGTTATGTGAAAACTTAGTGATTAAAGCCCTCACAAACTTGATGGCACACTTTATATTCTTTGCCCCTAATAAACTTGAACCATTTTGTCTTCTATGTTGTATATGCTTGCACTTATACGTTGGAATTAGCAGAACCATGCTATCATGGGGAACGTTTTCAACATTGCACTTGTACTTTGTACTCAGTTGATATCATGCTATTTTGTCTATGGATGTCACCGGTGTGAAATAAAGAGGGAACTTGTAAGTCCATGGAGTATGTATTTTGTGTTAGAGAAACGCCTGGGCCGCTAGCCTAAACCATGCCTAATTATGGTGGAAACTTGCAGCATCACCATAGTGAGCTATCTATGAAGCATCCTCAATAAAAAGCTATGCACATAGTAAATAAAAAGATTGCTGAGATGCTAATTGTCCGCTTGCCTTGTCATTTTGGTTATGGGATAGCTCCTGTACTATGTGCAAGGGGTACCCCATTGACGGTTCTCTATGATACGCATGTACTTATAATGACAAGAACTTATAGGTGACTAAAGTTGAGTAGCATAAGGTGTGGCCCTCGTATTCAAGGAACTTGAGATTGCCAACTTATACTTTGTCAAGAATATACTCCATAGTTTGTTCACTTTAACCTTAATCACTTCAAGATGCTTATGATAGGGGCAATGAGGGCTAAAAGCTAACAAGTACCATAATTTTTAGAAGCTCTTTTTGAAACTTGAAATCCCTGCTTTCCTTTGTGAAGGGCCTTTCTTCCACTTATATTGAGTCTCCACCTTCTACCTTTAGGCACCATTAAGAGAGCATAGTTGGCATTCTGTGTGCAGTGTCCTAAAGCTTATTGATTGATGCATATTGTGATATTACTTGTTCTTGTGCTACTTGTTTCTAGTCACCCTTGTGAACTTTGAAGGTGTCCTATGCATCTATTTGCTACTCTATGAGGGACAAGCTGATTGCCACTATGCCATGTTTTCTGTATGTGAAACAAACAAACGTTTTTCAATGCATATTATTAATGATCTTTGTTTGTAGCCTTTCATGTTGCATGCATAGTTACTTTGTATTATTTTTAGAACTCCATCTTTCATGCACTTGTTTAGAGTTCTTTGATCCTAGCTTTCAATGCTTGCAAATGGTTCCATCTTTATTGTGAAGGTGCATGTCACCTTAAAAATTATTCTTTTTATCACTTACCTACTCGAGGATGAGCAGGAGTTAAGCTTTGGGATGCTTGATACGTTGGAAACGTATCTATAATTTTTGATGTTCCATGCTTGTTTAGTATCTACTTTGCTTTGCCTTGTCTACACTTTGAGGTGTTTTTATATGTTTTCTGGAACTAACCTATTAACAAGTTGCTACAATGCCAGTTGCCTGTTTTCTTCTGTTTTTGGTTCCAGAAAGGCAGAAAATCAATATTCTCGGAATTGGACGGGACAAAAGCCAAAGTCAATATTTTACCGTGGGCGACACGAATCCAAAAGACAAGACGGAAGGGAGCCACGGGGTGGCCACACCCCCCAGGCACGGCCAAGCCTAGCCCGCGCCTAGGCAGGGTGTGGCCCCCCCGGGCACCCCCCTGCCTCGCCTCTTCGCCTATAAGAATCCCCCGATGCAGAAACCCTAGGCACCCGATCAAAACTCCACGAAACCGTTTGTAGCCGCCACCACCATTGTCCCTAGATCGGGGGATCTGAAGTTCTTCCCGGCACCCTGTCGAAGGGGAGATCATCCCGGAGGTCTTCTTCTCCGGTATGATACGTGAGTAGTTCCACCTTAGACTATGGGTCCATGTAGTAGCTAGATGGTTGTATCTCCTCCTTGTGCTTTCATGTATAGATCTTGTGAGCTCCGTCCATGATCAAGATCTAATCTATTTGTAATCATGCATGTTATGTTTGCGGGGACCCGATGAATATTGAGATTACTATGTCAGATTAATTAATGATTTTGTCTTATGATTCTATCATGTCTGTGTTGTTTGTGATCTTGCATGCTCTCTGTTGTTAGTAGCTATCTTGGCCAAGTAGTTGCTAGTGACTCCAAGAGGGGGTATTTGTGCTCGATAGTGGGTTCATGCCTCTAGTTTCCAAGGGAAGTGACAGAAATCTCTTCGGTTGTAGATGTGTTGTTGCCACTAGGGAGAAAACAACGTCTCTTGTTCATAGAACAAGTGGATTGTTTACCTTTCACACTTTGCTTAAAGCAGTTGTCTGTTGCTTGCAACTTAATACGGGAGGGGGTTCGGATGATAACCTGAAGGTGGACTTCTAGTCATAGATGCAGTCGGATGGCGGTCTATGTATATTGTTGTATTGCCCAATCGAATCTCATAGGATATTTTTGTCTGGTATTGCATTGTTATGCCTTGCTCAGTTCCTGCCAATTATCCTGCTATAATTTGTTTACCCTTCATGTCATGTTGTTTATCTAAGGAGAGCACCTCTAGTGAACTATGGACCCCGGTCCTATCTTTACCATTGATACATCCTCCACTGTTACATGTCTATTTGCTGCAAACCATCATCACCTTCCACACCATACAGTTAATCTTTTGTTACAGCAACCGGTGAGATTGACAACCTCACTATTAGTTGGGGCAAAGTCTTGAGTTTGTGTTGTGCAGGTCTCCGCGTTGCTTGCAACACCTGTGTGATGTTTCCTTCCTCCTACTGGTTCGATAACCTCGGTTTCTTACTGAGAGAAGACCTGCTGTTGTGCTGGTTCACACCTTGCTCTTGGGGTTCCCAACAGGCTCCACATCAACTGAGCCATCAGCCTCTTATCGGCTGTACCAGCCTCACATCGTGGGTCGCGGTGAGATGACGGTGGTGACGGCAAAATCGTGGGGGTGTATGCTGGTGGGCGGTGAGCTTGGTGGAACAATTCGGAGCGTCTTGGAGCGTGGTTTTTTGAGGGATCGGGAGAAATCCTTTTCGTCTTGACACCGACGTGACGTCACCTGCGGGTGTCGCCATCCTTCCTGAATGGCGTCGGGTGTATCTCTTCCCCACCTCCCATAGCGTATCGAGGAAACCCCTAGGACATGTTCGGGCAGCAGTGTCGTTGTCGTCGCTTCCTTTTTGGAGGTGCTGCTTGATACGCGATGCGTCGGAACGCTAGGAGCGTGGTGAAAATTCTTCGGAGGACGCAGCGATTGCGGGTCATCTTTGTTTTCGTCGAGCCACCGTTGTCGGCTTTCTTTTCTCTTCTTTTTCTTTTTCTTGTCTTTTTTTCTTTTTCTTTACTTTTTTCTTTTGGCGATGTGATGTTTAGTCTAGCAGCTGTCTTAATCATGATTACTATATTAATATAGCTGAACCTATGCCTGTTTCAAGGAACCACTATTTTATCTATTTTTTTTAGAGAACCACTGTTCTATCTATCTTGGGGGACGACATCCCCGGTGTCGCCAGAAGGAGAAGGCACACGGGGCTGCTCGACCGGCTCTCTTCAAGTGTTCAATCAGGCTACATTGTCCTGCTCGCCTTGTCCCCGTCGTGCACACGTCGTAGCAGTGTGGAAGGAAGGCTGGGGCGCACGCGCGCAGCCCACGCACGGAAATCCGGTCTTTTTGGACTGCTTCTTCCCATGCCATGCGACGCACGCGCGAAACCCGTCGCCTTCCTTCCTGCGCGACAACGACGAGACGCCCTTCTTTTTTTTCGAAATGGACAAGACGCAGATGTGGTCGCACTTGCTTCCAATCAATGGCGCCAGCAGCAGCTTTCCGGTCACGCCGTTGTGCTGCGCCACGGAGGGCGACGGCCGGCAGCTAGCGACGGGCTACCCGCCGACCGCGTACACGCTTCCTGCGCTCTGGATCGGGGAAAGATCCGGGTTGACTCAGCGCGGCGGTGTCCCCTAGCTAGCTGCCGCGTGCCACGCCGCCGTCTCATGCGCTGGGTGGTTGCGAGCCGCCCGGAGCGCGCGCGTAGACGTACGTGGTAGCCGGGTGCTGGCATGGAGAGGAAGCGTCGTGAGGTACTACTATCACATTGTCTTGGAGCAGTTGAATATTGCCTCGCCGGAGCATTATTGTTTATTGGATCTGAGATGGCCCTGATGGATCCTGGATAAAAGAGAGGGTTTGGACTTTGGAGTGGTCGCTGTCATGTCAATGACTGATTGCTGCTTCGTTTGTTTGGCCGGTGCATCCATCCATCACAACTCCTTCTGGAAGCCAAGCCGCGCGCGTCCATAGTGGAGAAAAGCGATAGTGCAGAAATGTGGAAATGTGACCAGATCACTAGAAATATAGTACACATGCATTTTATTATTTAGGGGCGTGCTACGACGTCACTGGGGGATAATTACCCGCTATCCCCAAGGTCCGCAACGTGACACGTGACCTCAAAAGGCCTGTAAATACCGCGTTTGCTTCAACCGACCTGGTTTTCTATAAAATATCTCGCGTTTTGTTCTAAAAAAAATACTGCCTCACGAGTGCTCTAGCCAGCTTTTTCAAAATTTAGATAATACTATTTATTAAATAGTATCTAGATCCATTTATTTTGAGACATCTATTTTGAAAAGGAGGGAGTAGTAAACATGCATTTAATTTACAAGTTGCTGCAACTAGAGACATGCATGCTTTATATTTAGATAATCGCAGCCCGCAAGATATGCAACGAAGTGACTGCAGAGCGCACTGGAACGTTTCTTTCATCATCTCGGCACGAAAAGGCCTCTTTGCGTGGCCTCTGCTCCTTTTTCCTCACATTTTCTCGGAAGGAAGTTTCACAAACGGACCGAGTAATTAAATTATTCATCTGGACAAAGAAGACTCTAGCACGCATTAGTACATTTGCACACTGTACTCGCAAACGTGTAAGCGAGCCCGCGTCCATGTGAAACGGCGTGTCTGCACAAGATCTTTGGAAAATATTTGAATTCATCAGCTAGTAGTAGCTAGGGGGACAGCCGACAGCTACAACTCCCAACTAAAACCTGGACACTTCTTCAGGTCTGTTCAGCAGATTGTGCGTGTGGCCTCAGGACATTCAGTTTGTCCTTTTTGCAGTGGACAAGATGTCCTGTAATTAGATTTTATACGGACGTTGATACTCCTACCAGCTACTCATAATAATCCTGACTGCTTCCCTAAAAAAAAAAACTAGTACTCATAATAATGCTTGGGCTAAAGCCTAAAACCCGGGGGGAAGGAATCTGATTTAGTTTTGTCCTTTTAGTAGCGGACAAGATGTCCAGTTATTAGATTTTGTGTAGGGTGGTTTAGATATGGTAGGGTCATCCAGCAATATCCGATTTATTATGAAACAAACCGATCAGATTTTTAAAGTTTCTTAATTTCCTCGGACAGGCACATCATGATCCCTGGAGCCACCAAAGCATATGGTTTTCTTGAGAGCAACCATATATTTACTTTAATGGAAAATGAAGTTACAAGAAGCAACACATGTGAGGAAACTAAAATACAGACAAGAATAAAATGATTATCCTGATGAAATTCTAAGCAATCAAAAAATAAAAAACGATCTCTAGAGTTTCCTACCACCACCGAAGCCATCGTCCGCCACCCAACTCCAGCATCATCAAGACGAACACCGAAAGAGACAACGAGCCTGCTATAAGATCCAAAAACGCACCATCGTCAACGAGGCTTTTTGAGTCGACGAACATGCATGTTGCACGCAGCGAGACACATGTCGTTGTGGCACGTCGATCGAGAGACGTCCCCATGATGTCTTAAGATCCGTCGTCTCCTATCGATAAAGTCACACAAGAATGACAAATCAACCACCTCCAAAACAACAACCTCAATCTAGAGAAACCATCTCGTCCGACCACCAGCACCGTCACGGATAACAACGAATGTCAGCAACACACCAAGAAACTGATCTCGTCAGATCTAAAGAACTAGAAGACCAAGTTGCCAATCTAAAAGACCGACCAACACAGCACATAGTACCATCAACTCCGAGACGCCGCCATGAAGATGCTGCTTCCACCACCCCAACAGCGCCCACAACAAATAGACCATAACTCTAACTGCTAGATTGAGAAACGAGAACACCCCCCCCCCCCCTACTGCCGCCAACGCGGCAAGTGGAGGGAGAGGGGACCAGCGTCGGGCGGAGATCGGGGAGCGCCGCTGCCTCTCGTGCATATTAGCGGCACAAAAGCATCAAGTTGATATCCATTGAGCACGTAAACATTGTACGGAAGTTGGTATTAGAGATTGTGTTCCTTCACCCTGGTACTAGGATATCAAATATCTTTAGGCTCAAGCCCACGGGGAAGGAACCAAAATATCTTTAGGAACCGTGTTGCTTCGCCCTGCTACTCTAGGATTAGACGGAAAATTAATCTATTATGGAATTAATCATGGAAATTATGCCTAAAGTTCTAACATAGTGTGGAACAAACCGATCGATGGCAGATTTTTAATCAAAGTTTCTTAATTTCCTACGGACAGTCACATCATGTTCCCGAGCAACCAAAGCATCAGGTTATTTGAGAGCAACCAGATATTTCTTTAATCGAAAATCAAGTTACAAGAAACAATAGATAAAATTTTAAGAGATCGAGAAATACAAAACAATATGTAGAGTTTCTTGCAACCATCGAAAGCAGCGTCGCCCAACTCCAGCACCACCGAGACGAACACCGAAAGAGACGACGAGTCTCCACCAATACAAGATCCAAAGAAGCACCATAGTCAACGAGGCTTTGTGAGTCGATGTGGCAAGTCAACCGAGAGACATCCCGTGCTATCTTGGACCAAGATCCGCTACCTCCGATCAATGAAGTCGGAGAAGAACGACAAATCCACCACCTCGAGACCAACATCCTCGCTTCAGAGAAACCACCTCGCCCGGACGCCAGTGTCGTCATGAATAATAACAAACGTCGGTGACACACCAAGAAAATGATCTCGCCGGATCTAAAGAACGACATGAAGACCAAGTTGCCGATCTAAAAGACCGACCAGCACACGTTGCCATCAACTCCGAGACGCCACCGTGAAGTCGCTGGCAGTGTGGAAATAGAGTTGAGGCAGAATTATTGCTCGGATGCTGCTCCCACCACCCCAAACATACCATAGCGCTAACTACTAGACTAAAAAACGAGCCCCCTCCCTCCTACTGCCGCAGCGCAAACGGAGGGAGAGGGGACCCACGCTGGGTAGAGATCGGGGAGCGCCGCTGCCTCCCATGCGAGACGAGAGGTATTAGCGGCACCAAAGCATCATGTTGATATCCATAAAGCACGTCAACATTGTACAGACGTTGGTAATTGTGTTCCTTCACCCTGGTACAAGGATATCAAATATCTTTAGGCTCAAGCCCACGGGGAAGGAACCAAAATATCTTTAGGAATCGTGTTGCTTCGCCCTGCTACTCTAGGATTAGACAGAAAACTATCTATAGGATCTATCGATTGAGCCACCTGATAATGAGATCAAGGATGACATAGGATTAGGCAGCTGACAAGAAGAATCGATTGACATTACTTGTGAAACTATTCTGATGGTAACATCGTTTGAAAAATAAAGGGATTAGGCAGACTGCTAGTTTGAAACCGGCTACACTCCACGTAAAAGTTACCCATAGGTTCTATCAACTGGGACACCTCATACGATCAAAGATGAGATAGGATTATGCAGCAGGTTAGTTTAAACTTTTGCCCCCAAAACAATTTCCTAGATTTTTGCAAAGGATAGGCTGAGATTGAGATTACTTGTAAAACAATTTCCTAGATTTTTGCAAAGGATAGATTGAGATTGAGATGCACGCAAGGAGTGATTAATAAGCAATAAAGGCTAGATACACTTCTACCGTTATGACACCACAGAACCAGCAAAAAGCAACACTTGCAGTTTACTCTAACCTGATAGGGCAGTGCTTAAGATCCTTGTGGTTAAAAACACATGTTTCTTCCTTGATCATACCTTGCATTCACCTGTCAGTATAGATATAAGTGTTAATTGTTAATTAGAAAAATTGCAGCACCCATAAAGAAAAGTTTTTTTCACAGCATCATGTCCAAATCAGAATCTATAAAGTGCATGGAGTAGCTACAAAGGCAAAAGGTAGCATGGACGATCAAATCCACGGCGACTGTCACACAAAACCACGCCTAATGGCGGAACAGGATTAATTAACCTATGAAGTTTAGTAGTCAGATTAATCGTCGTAGGGACAGTCCACCACAGCTCGCCTATAACTTATCTTTTCACCATAAACGCGAATCCGCGGTGGATGATAAGTCTGCGAAACCGCGGGTGACATGCCAAAAACTCATGTTCCCACAAGACAACCACAATGTCACAGTCAACTCCATGAAACATAGTAGTAACATAGACGATTTAGTGTGGTTGGACAGGGGCGAGCTGTTCGTGCCACCAACCACCATTTCAGCAGTTCAGCTTCCCCTGTTTTGTCGAGGCACGGACAGCGAGCCCGCTCATGTGGAGCCACCCGCGCGCTTATATAAAGGCCCCGTCAGGGAGCTACCCAACCCAAGACCACCAAGCCGATCCCCCGCCTTCTCTTCTGCAGCTCTGCTTCTCCCTGAGCTCCCCTGCATTCACAGCCTTTCTTGGCATCCACCATGCCCGCGAGATCCTGGAACCCTTTGCCGTGCTGCGTCGGCGGCGGGGCAATGGCGGACGACTACGACAATGAATCCCCGTCGCCGCGGCGAATCCGGCGGAGGGGGAAGGGAATCCCGGCCGGGTCACCGTCCTCCTCGAGGATGTCATTCAGGAGCCTCAGCTCGTCGGGGACGCTGTCGCCTGAGGACCTGTCCCTGACGCTGTCCGGCTCCAACCTGCACGCCTTCACCTACGCCGAGCTCCGAGTGGCCACAGCCAACTTCTCACGCGCCAACTACCTCGGCAGCGGCGGCTTCGGCCCAGTCTACAAGGGCGCCGTCGACGACAAGCTCCGCCCCGGGCTGGCCACGCAGGCCGTCGCCGTCAAGTACCTCGACCTGGAGTGCGGCACGCAGGGCCATAAGGAGTGGCTGGTGAGTGCATAGAAGATTGCATTGCCACGATCAGTTGGCATTCTGATTGATGAATGGCTAGCTCATACATATGGGTTGTTCTTGTAGGCGGAGGTATTCTTTCTGGGGCAACTGAGGCATAAGAACCTGGTGAAACTGATCGGGTACTGCTACGAGGACGATCACAGGATGCTGGTGTACGAGTTCATGGGCGCCGGCAGCCTGGAGAACCACCTCTTCAAAAGTGAGTTCTTCGCTGCTCTCAATTCATAATTCCAAGGATCAGTTTCCTGGTTCTTGAGACCAGCAAGCTAGACAAGAAAAGTGTTAATTTGGAAAAACAATCTGGACACGCACGGGTGCCATCTGGTGCCATTAGCGATGAGCTGTTTTGTCCCCTCGAGTCAAGAGGAGGATAGATAGCTGAGCTGCTATCTGTCTTGCAGAGGATAACAATTATGTCTCATTTTAAAATTAACATGACCGTACAGATTGGATATTCTGGTTGAAAGAAATTATTTTATCCTACCAACTTCCTGGTGCTTGCAAGTTACAACTAACTATGGGTCAACGTGGAGGAGGAAACTGACCTGAAACATCCTGTTTACTTTATTAGGTAAAATTAATGGCTCTCTCCCCTGGATGACAAGGATGAAGATCGCTGTCGGTGCAGCCAAGGGCCTAGCCTTTCTCCACGACGCTGAGACCCCGGTGATCTACCGCGACTTCAAGGCTTCCAACATCTTGCTCGACTCGGTAAGCCACCCGTAACTTCAGACTTTCTGCTAGGAGAAAAAGCGGTTTTGAAATGTCTCACTCATTTGGTGGAACAATACTCCACACCTCTTGTACTGAATTACTACAAAAACGTCTGACGAACAAAAACTGATTTGATCTCGGGTCTTAATTTCAAACCTATATCTTTTGACCAGTTGAATCATCCAAGATACCATGTTTCTAAACAATGCTAGCCCACTGAGCTATGGGCAGCTGTGAGCTGACCGAAACTCTGAATATTCTTGGATGCTTACCAAAGATGAGAAATCCTATACGTCCTAGCCTCACGTTGTATCCCATTATAACTAGTTTGATAAAATCTTCATCTTGTGTCCCATTATATCTCACTTTGGGCTACTTCCCTTAACAAAATCTCAATGTGATATTTCAGGACTACAACACCAAATTGTCCGACTTTGGGCTGGCCAAGGATGGGCCTCAGGGGGACGAGACGCACGTGACAACACGTGTCATGGGGACACATGGTTATGCAGCGCCGGAGTACATCATGACGGGCCACTTGACTGCCAAGAGCGATGTATATAGCTTTGGTGTAGTGCTCCTAGAACTCCTCTCCGGGTTGCGATCAGTGGACCGTGCGCGGCGGCCGAGGGAGCAGAACCTAGTGGACTGGGCTAGGTTGTACCTCAAGTTCTCTGACAGGTTGTACAAGGTCATGGACCCAGCTTTCGAGTGTCAATACTCATGCAAAGGTGCCGAGGTGGCAGCGCTGGTGGCATACAAGTGTCTCCGCCAGAACCCAAAATCTAGGCCCACTATGACGGAGGTGGTCAAGGCCCTCGAGCCTGTGCTTACCATGGAAGACTTCTTTCCTGTAGGTCCTTTTGTGTTCACAGTTATTGTGGAGGAGGACAAGGTGGTGGACGTGAAGGTGAAGGTCGAGGAGAAGCAGCCGCAACATCGCCAGAACCATGAAGACAGGCACCGACAGAAGTATCCTGACTCGGCGATCCATACAGGCATTGTGCTTCACGGCCGCGATGGGCTAATTACAGGGTACAATGGTGCGCAGCGGCGGAAACAAAGGTCTTCGAGCTGCCACCTGGAGAGGGGGGCATAGGACTAGGGTAGGGAAGTGAGTAGGACAAAGTGTTATGTATATCCAGACTACAAAGATGTGACACAATGTCACGTCAGTTTGTTTCAGATCAGAGGATGTCTTTCTTTTCTTCTTGATAGTGACAATTGGTGTTAGATGCTATAAGGATGCAAAATATTGTGACATAACTCCGGACTCCGGTATTGATTTTGGCAAGGATATTGTTCGTAGCTATTGTGTACAAATGAGTGATGTAGTTATAAAAAGGATGTCCAGTGCTTATTTCTCTTTGCACATTCAAAATGCTGGTGAAATATTGTCAACTTTTTGGAAGTGAGGTGAGAACACAGAACTTCTAAAATGTAGTTATTTTAAAAAAAGAGGGAGAATTATGCCACATGAAACTGACCTCATCACAAGTTGATGTTGATGGTATCCGGTAATAGGGCATGCTGGACTGAATTGGTATCAGTAAAAATGAAAAATTGCAGGGGACAAAGCACAAGTCACCTGAAAAAAATCAAGGTTGACACAAAGGATTAAAGTCAATTCAACATCAGCTTTGCAATATTAAGCTTCAAATGTGAACCTGTTCATAAAAGAATGTTTGAACATCTAACTACTGGACAGGAGATGAACGGAAATGTATCTTTGTGTAAATTAGATATTACCTGTTCAGCTAGCTGAGACAGAAGATAGCCCGATAGAAATGTAACAACCAGAACTGAAGGAGCAAAATCTGCTGATCTACCAATCTTAATGAATCATATGTACAAAAGCTACTATTGAGAATCCTCTGGATCAAAAATGCTGCAAACAAAAATAAAGAGTTTCTTGAGAGAACTAACATGAGAGCACGAATTGAAGCGGATTCTGTCTAAGCTAGTCCGACATCAACAGCTTCAGCCACCGTGAGGCACGAATCCGCCGTGAGTGACAGGCACGGACAAGGCTCCCCTGCCTCCGCTCTTGACAAAGGCTGGCGGCGACGAGCTGCTCGTTGAGTCGTTGCCGTCGCCGCTCGTCGAGTCATCCTACAGGTCATAGTGGAACTCCACCGTAGCCCCCGGGAATCCGAACTCTCCGCGCCAAAATTTTCGCCTATGCAAGATTCCTCGATGCATTATTGGCAGTCTCCGCGCCAAAACTCGGAGCATGGCCTGTGCAGATTCGCCTCTTGCAGATCAACCCAAACAGCTATCCACAGTGTTTGCACAAGAAGATGCACGAAACACTAGAAATTTCCTTTCCAACAGATGTAAATGTGCACAAATATGAACAAGGGTGACAAGCAGCATCGAACAATATTACAACAGAACACTTGTTCAGTTTCCTCTCTTTCCAATAACTATTGTCTACTGATGCACAATTGTTTTGTATAGTCCCTCAGTTCCATAATATAAGATGTTTTAGCTTTTGTGAACGGATGTATCTAGATATCTTTTAGTGCTAAAAGATATCTAGATACATCCGTTCACAAAAGCTAAAACATCTTATATTTTGGAACGGAGGGAGTATGTTACTCTTGGACAGCCAAAAAAATGCACCTCTTTGACTTGCACTACCAGCCTACACAAAAAGCAATATCCAGCTACAGAAAATGCTCGAGAAAATCACAGAAAATGCTTGAGAAGATCACACCAGAACTGTTGACATCAAAAAACTTTCTTGCGAGTAGGCTCAGATACATTAACCAAATGAAGAGAAAACGACTGCAGACCAAGCAATTAAGCCCATTTCTATGCACTCGCCAGCTGCAGTATGGTTTGCTGTAAAAATTGAGGATTTTAGGTGACTACTACTTGGATTAATGGGTCAAATGAAGTACGTACAAAAAACATGATAGAACTAAATGGTGAGTAGTACAAGACAAAGAGTGTGCTTACAGTGAACTCTTCTATTCATACAGATATATAAGAATCCTATCCGCTAGAAAATGGCAGATTCAGTGATGTCCCGCCAGCAGTGTTGCTTTCTCTGTGTCATCAACGAATCGGCTAAATCGCGCCGCGAGTTCTTGGTAGAACTTCATATCTGATGGCTTTACTCGAGCAATTGCCGACTTGGAGTGTACGATTGTGACTTCCGGAATGTCAAAGCTCTCCTGAAGAAAAATGTAAAAGTAGCTCATCAGCAAGTTTCTAGCGAAAATACGGATAACCATAATATGTCAGGATGGGGAAAGAACAAGTAGCATACATCAAGTGCAGCAAAAGCGGCTTCCCTGCAGACAAGCTTTATGTCGGCACCGGTGTAGCCTTCTGTGAGTCTAGCAAGTTCTTCCAGATTGATGCCAGGACTACATGGAATGTTGCGTGTATGAATCCGGAAAATATCTTCACGGTCAGCTTCATCAGGTGGTTGCACATCAAGCAGTCTATCGAAACGACCTAGTGCATACATCATTAAGTTAAACCAACAGAATATAGAAAGCATTGTATGTGTAGCATAATCCATGTATAGTTAGGACAAATAACCTGGCCTCAGAAGTGCAATATCGATTGTCAGGACGATTTGTAGCTGCAATAATAGTAACACCAATCTTTTGGTCCAAACCTGTTGCAAACATAGTTAATTATGCATGATCAAAAGCTAACCTCGAACAGAATGTCTGTAACATGAGTCCAGATTGCAGGTTATCAGCATGTGCAACTAAGAATGAAAAGACAAGCAAATGACGGAGAGCGCAGCTACTAATAAGATACCAGAGCATCTATTTGAGTAGAAAGTATCATTAGGACCATTGGCATTAAGTGCACAGTTTTGTGAATGCCTTGTTGGATGCAATGAACATAAACTAGGTTTTCACTATAGAATATTATTCTCTTACTTGTATCAAGAATGAACCAGACACATGTAGAGCCCAGAGAAACAGTGGAAACATCAAATCCAACCTAATTTGCGTGCTTGGTTTTTGCGGTCATCAATTGAATCAAAGACTGTATAATCACAAGAGTAACCCACCTTCCAGTACTAAACTATAAACCCTGAGGTAACAAGTGGCCAGTTGGTGGACTAACATCATGGATCACACAAGAATCCCTAAGGAAGTATTAAACCTTACCATCCATTTCCTGTAGCAACTGACTAAGCACCCTATCAGCAACAGATATGCCATTACTTCCATGGCCACGAGTTACTGCAAGCCCATCTATTTCATCAAAAAATAAGATTGCAGGTGCATTATCCTTCGCCTTTGCAAATAGTGATCTCACCGCCTTTTCAGAGTCACCAACCCATTTGCTGAAAAGTTCAGGACCCTTAACTGCGAGAAAATTCATTTTTGCTTCAGAAGCTACGGCGCGAGCCATCAATGTCTTACTGCAACCTGGTGGTCCAATCATTAGCAATCCTCTAGGGGGGCGGATCCCTAGGCGTTCAAATGTCTCTGGGCATTTCTGTGGCAATTGGATGGCTTCAATTAACTGCTTCTTGATCCTGGCTTGACCACCAACATCTTCCCATTGTACCTTTGGAAGCTCTAGCATTACCTGTACATGATATGTTGGAAAGATTAACAATCCAACCTTATATTTTCTACAGATCACACATATATTAAATGATGTTGGTGTTTATTTCCCACACGACAATAATGCGCCAGGAAGCTTATATCAAATCAAATCAAGATCACCTTACACTAAATTGAATTGTGATGCCAGAACTTCATACAGAAATGTGTAAACTTTTTTCTAGTGTTCACTGCTCATCAGTTGGAGTTCATGAACGAAAATATTGACAAAACACATAGAAAGGAAAAAACAAGGATAAGTGTTTTCTTACAAAACAAGAACATATCATGCCAGAGAGCACAGTAATAAGAGAAGAAATCTGAGAA
Source organism: Avena sativa (assembly GCA_916181665.1). Classification (NCBI taxonomy): domain Eukaryota; kingdom Viridiplantae; phylum Streptophyta; class Magnoliopsida; order Poales; family Poaceae; genus Avena; species Avena sativa. The sequence goes on along the minus strand of OV702297.1, from coordinate 382,482,887 downwards.
AGAAACCCTAAATGAACAGATATGGTGGGTAAAAATGCTACCTCACGCATTGCACTTGGTCTAACTTTCATTTTAGCATTTTCAAAGTCATCATTAGTCACCATCAATAGCAAATCATCCTTCTTATCATCAGGCTTGCTACTTTATGTGATATCGCATCTATTGGTCCAGGGATAATCCTCTGTTGACATGGTTAACTTTGAGAGTGATAACGATAATGAGGTTATTCCATACCCCAAAGGACCATCAATCTCTCGAATATTAGACTTCTTAGTGGCATGATCACCAAGGAGTTGACTTGAACGTTCTCGTACACTGATATAACGGTGAAGAGCACTCAATGCAGCCTCATTGCAGAGTGCAGCTAGATCAGCACCCACGAATCCATGAGTGGCAAAAGCAAGGGACTCAACCTCCTCACTGGTGAGAGAGTGGTGAACTCCAATTAGAAGGTGCCGAAATATGTCCAGCCTCTGTCCTGGAGATGGTACTCCTGCAAGTGACCATTTCACAGACAACAAAAATAATAATTGATCAGCTTCGATTTAGACTTAAAAACTACTCCCTCCGTTCCAAATTATAAGATGTTTCAGCTTTTTCTGAAATGCATGTAATCTAGACGTATTTTTGTGTGTCGGTTCGGAACAAAATGAGTGAACCTACACACTAAAAGGCGTCTAGATAAATGTGTTTCAGAAAAAGGCTAAAACATATTATATTTTGGAACGGAGGGAGTACTGAACTACTTCCTCATTGATGATAGTCAGATTGCATTTGATCCCATCTGTAAGTAGTGCACGGTCAACCTCACTTTAGAATAAGTTATGGAAACAGCACTGCGGTGGTACAAATAACCGGCTACGGGGCATGATATCTCTTAAGATGCACAAAGTACTCCAAAAAGAGTTAAAATTCAAGATAACCAATTACCTAATTTGGGTACAAAGATAATCCGTTGCCTAACATTATTTGTTTAGGCCATCCTAAATGGATGTTACCGCCAAAGAAGGATCCTACATGTATCAGGCACATCTATTAGCATTTGGTTGTAGTTGCACAAAATAACTTCTTGTAGGGGATGATTACAGACAGAAGCTTAAAAGAGTAAGATTTATGTGAAGAGTAAGATGTATGTCATTTAATATTAGAAGACACTGAAGAAGTCTAAGCGGTATATATCTATGTAACGCCAGCGGCTGACGACCAAAACAAAACAAAACAGAAAAGAAAAGAAAGATAAAACTAGCACTACCATATTCTAGCTACAAACTGTGGTACATGAAGAGCATCAGAGACTTTTTTACCTATTTCGATTTCTTGATCAAATCTCCCTGGGCGTAGTAATGCTCGATCAATACTTTCAAGACGATTTGTAGCAGCAATCAAGATAACACGATCATTACGGCCTATCTCATCCATCAGCTTTAACAGAGTGGCAACCATTCTAAGAGATAATTCCTCACCTCCATCCTTCCTGACTGGAGCAATAGCATCCAATTCATCAATAAATATCTAAATACCAATGAATATACATAAATCAATCAGCAATATTGCTATAATTAAGACACTACATACTTCTTCAACATAGTATAGAGAAACCATAAAGGTTGAATCGCTGATAGTCAGCAGCTATTGCTAACACATCAGTAAGTTTACATCTGCCCTGAGCTAGATACAACCATTTAGAAATAATGAATGAAAACACCCAAATTAGTCCCCCAAAAAAAGCTTCAAAAGATTGTTTGCTTTTTATCTGCTTCAACTGCAGCAACTGTGTTAAATCAACTTAAAAATGATAACTTTACTTGAAATATAAACGAAAAGTAGTGTAAAGAATGAGGTTCCTGTAAAGGTAGGCATGTTGAATGCTTTTTACCAAACCTTTATTTGCATACTAAGGCGTAACCATCTGAGGACAGGAATCATTTTTAACAAGATACGAAGTGGTCAACAAAGTATTGCTCATTTCACTACCCACATGACAAAAGGTATATCAAATATAATAGGAGTTTAAACTTTAATTGACTATTGACATGACACTAAAAAGAAGTAACTGGGCATTGGAAGAAAATCTAACCACAGCAGGTGCAGCTTGCTTAGCTGAAGTGAAAATATCATACAATGCCTGTTCGCTTTCACCATGATACTGACTAACGATCTCTGGTCCATTGACTGTAAAAAGATTGGCTCCCAGATCATAGGCACATGAAGAAGCAAGAGAGGTTTTACCTGTTCCAGGTGGACCATACAGAAGAAGACCTTTGTACCTGAAATCAACCAACAGTATATTGTAAATTCAAATGTAAATGTCTATGAGATCAAGGGGGATAGGCAAATAAATCGTGCTATACCTTGGCAAATCATGCAAACCATGTCTTGGAAAACCAATTTGATCTGCCATAGAAAATGAAATCATTTCTTTTAGTTTTGCTGACACTTCAGATAACCCACAAAGCCTTCGATCATGATTGAAATCTTCATTTCCTGTATCAGCACACATAGAATATTCTGATGGGAACCCTAGCTTATCTGGCCCAAGCTCCTCTGAAGATGACAAATCAGAAAGGTGCACTTTTGTGGTTCTGTTGACAAGGAATGAAGCAGGGGTTTCGACAAATTTAGCACAGACCTCCGCATTAAACAGTGAATTGCTTTTCTCATGCACTAAATCCAGGGTAGAACCATCTACTTCTGTGCGCAGAACTATGAACATAGATAGTTTCCCACACATTGAGAGGGGAACATAGTTTCCTTTCAGTAAGTGCTTACCACTGAGCCACCATGATGCACATGTCTGCAGCAACTCGTTAATTTTATCATCTGCTAATGCTGATTTTGCAGTGGCTCGGTCCAAGCACAATGAAGAGCCACTGTGAGATGCACCATCAAGGGATCCATTCCTGCATGGAGGAGTTGAAGGAATTTTTTTAGGTGACTCTGGAACAGTTCTGCTATCAGACTCCGACTCATTATGGCTGGATGTTGGCACTTTCGGTGGAACTAGACTAAGGTACAGATCGCTGCATTTTATCACCCGCAAAACTTCACCACCATCTGTTTGTTCTTGGGCTTGAGATGTATATAGGGGGCTAATAAGCAAATGACGACCTACTAAAGGGTATCCCAGCATGGAGGCAAGGTCCCAGGAGAGTTTGTTACCTTTCTTTTGAACCTGATAAGAACGACCATCCAATAAAAAAATTACAATTTGGAATTAGCCGCATTTGAACACCAAAAGAATAAAGATAAAAAAGGAGCATACCTCACGTGAAGGAAGAACTGTGGCAGTCACAAAGTTCACCCCAGCCTCATTAGACATGAGATCATTGCTCACATCAAGATCAAAGAATCTGTTGCACTCCTCAAATAAGCTATCAAGTGGGAAGCCATCTAAATTGTTACTAGAAGCAATGAGTGACACCTAAGAAGGAAACAGAGCTCAGCTGACTCGTGCAAAATAATAATAGACACTGGTAAGCAAATGATGGGTTTATTGGAATCCAGAGTAAGCACGAAGGCCAGTTCTACAATCAGGGTTATCCAGTGTATATGTTAAGTTTGATACAGTAACAGCACACTAATTTTGCATATGTCCGATGTCGCTGCTAAATGCTACAGATAAATGGATTGCAGCTTCTAGTAAGTATCTTTTACACTTCAGTATGATAAATTATATTCTCTTCATTCTTTTTGCAAGGAAAACTCATGATCTAAACCACAATATGAATCTTATTTTCAGCAATAAGCTGTGTAGTGTACACTGCAGTGTCGAACAACAGTATGGATCAAACAGTGTGCATCCAATTGACAGGATGTTATAGCAGTAGAGCAAGTAGAACATGAATGGGCACAATGAGATGCATATATACAGTCAAAAGATGAGCGCATAATAAGCAAAAAAAATGTATAATAAAAAGAGCTGACCCTAAATGGAGCATGGTACATTGCACTGGAAGACAAGTACTAACGCTTAGTTAAAAATCAAGTTTGGTGCAGAAAATAATCCCAAGTCATTAGGAGGATGGGGAGCATACAGAGACGAGGCACCGACCCAGGCGGCAGCCCGGCACCGACCATGTCAGGCTCGGAGAGCCAGAGCCTCCCCTCGGCACCGTGGCTACCGCCCCTGGGGACCACATCGGCGACGGTGCCGGCGAAACAACCAGCGCCTCCGCGGGGTACGAGCTCCGGGTACGGCGCCGCCGCCGCCGCGGCGGTGGACGGTAAGTCTAGGGTGCAGCCGCCGAGGGCTTCACGGGCGCGAAAGGGAGGGCTGCGAGGGGATGGCTGCGGGGACGCCGACGGCTTCTTTTTCTTGCCCTTGGTAGACATGACGGCGGCCCCGGCGAGCTTGTCGGGTTAGCACAACGCCTTCGTCTTTGTCTTCTTGCAGCACGAACGGGAGGGGGTGGGAAGTGGGACTGTGGGAGCAGTGGGCCGCGGTGGCGGCAGCTGACGTGGGGGCGACCCGGTGTCGGGAGACGATGTGGAGCGGAGGCTGGCAGCGGAGGCCGCGCGGCGGCAGTAGCACGAGGGGGCGAGCAGCGGTAGTGGGTCCAGGCAAGAGGCGGCGGAGGAGGGGGCTGCTATTTATCGCCTGAGGCCTGACGCGTGCGCTACGTTCGCTCCGCCAGCTTCCTACCGGTGGACGGCCACGGATAAAAATAATTCCATGTGACCTGGTCTACAATTTTTTTTAAGGGTGAGACGTATTTTTTTATAGAAGAAAAAGAGGCTGAAATATAACACGCGGTGGCACAGATGTCACAAGCGCAACTCCCCACTGTTACAAGGACAGCACGCACACCCTAGCTAAATATTCGTGACACCTTCACCTATCCACCTGTCCTAGGCAGTCGCGGAACAGCCCAGCCGATCTCCATAGGTCCGCCTCCGCGGAGATCTTGCGGATGACCTCCACCAGGGATGGGTTGGCCCCCTCGAAGACTATGTCGTTCCTATGCCGCCAGAGCGTCCAGCGGACGAGAGATATCCCAGTCCAAAGATCCCGCCCCCGACCTTTGTCGCCTCGCCTGCCCTGAATCCAAGTTACCAGCTTGGAGTCGTGGTCTGGTAGCAAATGGCTTTTGTTCCGCCAGCTCAGGCAAGTTTCCCAAACCTCACGAGCGAGGACGCACCCCATTATAAGGTGGTCAATGGTCTTTCCACATTGGTCACAGAAGGGACTGGCTGTCGGGTGTCGGAGGTCCCGTCGACTAAGCATGTCGGCAGTCCAACACCTGTTTCTGATGGCGAGCCAGAGCGCGATCTTACAGCTGGCAGGGGCACGGGAGCGCCATATCTGCAGAGCTCCCGCCATCAAGGTACGCCCTGCAAAAAGGGCCTGGTAACAGGAGCGGGCAGTGTAGAAGTTGCTTGGGTCCCAGTTCCAATTGAAGACATCTTGTGTTCCCTCTGTTAAGGTGATCTCCTCCAGCCGATCTGCAAATTCAAGGAGTTCCCTAATGGCCTTCGCGCCTAGGTCAGGGGGCACATCATGCAGCCATCCTCCTGCCAGACCATCACGAACTCGGCGCGTAGATACCGCACTTGTTGGGGCCGCCGCGAAGAGGTTTGGTGCTATATCCCGGAACCGTCCACATTGCATCCACTTGTCTGTCCAGAAGAAAGTGGAGGCCCCGTCCCCTAGTACTGAGCAAGTTGCCGCTTCGAAGAGTTGTCTCGACAGCTTTGGAACCCGGATGTCGAGGTCTTGCCACGGCTTGTTCAACTCAGTCCACTTCATCCACAGCCATCTAGCCCTCAGTGCAATGTTCAGAAGGTGCAGATTGGGGATGCCGAGTCCCCCCAACTCCTTGGGCATACACACTTGTAGGGGTTCGTAGCATGGAAAACAAAAAATTCTACCTCATGAACATACACAAGCCAAGATCTATCTACTAGATTGTAGCAACGAGTCAATAGAGTACTCACCCTCGAAGATTCCAAAGCGGTTAACGAGAGCAGATTCTCGTGGGTGATGTAGTCGTACACTTGCTGATCTCAAGATCGCGTATACGATCCTTTCGGCACTGCGTTCCGGCGGCGCTTCCGCAGTCGGTCACACGTCCGGTACTCGATGAAGACCTTCCTCTCCCTTGTTCTAGCAGGAACGGAGGTTGTAGTTCTCTCCTCGTGATTCCGGCAGCACGATGGCGTGGTGTCGGAAGTAGAGGGAAGATCCCGCAGGGCGTCTCCTAAGCCTGAGTGGGATATGGTGGAGAATTACGGTTTCCGACAATCTAGCGTTTAGAGGCCGGAGAGGAGGAGGCGTGGCCGGCGGCGGCGCGGCGGCGGCGGGCAGCGCGGCAGCGACGGTGGTGGCGGCTTGGAGGCAGGGTGGTGGTGTTGTGTTTAGAGGGGCATCCCCTCCCCTCTATTTATGAGAGGGAGGGCAACTTGGGAGAGGGGAGTTTGAATCCTTCCCCAACTCTCTCTCTCCTACTAGGCTTGTGGTGGAGGGAGAGAAGGATTCTCTTCTTCCTCCACTAGGAAACATTGTCCCAGTTTGACTTTTCAAACTTGCCTTTTGACTTTCAACTTCGAAGTTTGATCTTACTCTTTATTTGCACATACCTTTGACCTAGGATATGATGCAACCATTCCACTTAGTAATGACACATTCATGCACCCTTACCCTTCCGGTTCGGTGAACTTTCTAGACCCTTCTAGAACCTTTCCAATGAAAACACCGAAATCATTCCCGAACTCCGGAATTGGACTTTCCTTATATGAATCTTATTCTCCGGACCATTCTGGATCTCCTCGTGATATCCCGGATCACATACGAGTCTCCGAACAACATTCGGTCTCCCTACTTTCATTCCATATCTACAAAACAACATCGAATCCTTAAGTGTGTCTCCCTACGGTTCGTGAATTATGCGGACATGACCGAGACACTTCTCCGATCAATAACCAATAAAGGAATCTAGAAATTCATATGGCTCCCATATATTTCTACGATTACTTCATGATCGAATGAACCATTTACATACGATACCAATTTCCCTTTGTCTCGCGATATTTTACTTATCCGAGGTTTGATCGTCGGTATCTCTGCATACCTAGTTCAACCTCGTTACCGATAAGTATTATTTTCTCGTTCCTGTGATATGTGATCCCTTGTGAGCCAATCACATGCTTGCGAGCTAATTGGATGACATTCCACCGAGAGGGCTGATGCGTGCACCAAGTGTTGATGTGGAGCACTTCGTTGGAACCCCAAGAGCAAGGTGTGCTGGAGCACAGCAGCAAGTTTCCCTCAGTAGAGACCGAGGTTATCGAACCAGAAGGAGGAAGGAAACGTCACACAGGTGTTGCTGGCAACGTGGAGACCTGCAAAACACAAACTCAAGACTTTGCCCCAACGAATCAGTGAGGTTGTCAAGCTCATTGGTTTGCTGTAACAAAGGATTAAACATATGGTGTGGAAAGTAATGGTTTGCAGCAAGTAAAGAAGTAACAGTGGAAGATGTATCAATGGTAAAGGTTGGACCAGGGTCCATAGTTCACTAGAGGTGCTCTCCTTAGATAAACAACATGGCATGAAGGGTAAACAAATTACAGCGGGGCAATTGACAGGAACTGAGCAAGGCATAACAATGCAATTACTAGCTAGCAAGATCCTATGAAGTTGATTGGGCAATACAACATTATACATAGACCGTAATCCAAATGCATCTATGACTAGAAGTCCACCTTCAAGTTATCATCTGAACCCCCTCCAGTATTAAGTTGCAAGCTACAGACAACTGCTTTAAGAAAAGTGTGTAAGGTAAACAATCCACATGTTCCATGAACAAGGGACCGTTGTTTTCTCCCTAGTAGCAACAACACATCTACAACCGAAGAGATTTATGTCACTTCCCTTGGAAACTAGAGGAATGAACCCACTATCGAGCATCAATACTCCCTCTTGGAGTCACTAGCAACTACTTGGCCAAGATAACCACTAGCAACGGAGAGCATGCAAGATCACAAACAACACAGACATGATAGAATCATAAAGATAAAACCATTAATCAAACTAACATAATAATCTCAATATCCATCGGATCCCCGCAAACACAACATGCATGATTACAAATAGATTAGATATTGATCATGAACGGAGCTCACAAGATCTATACATGAAAGCACAAAGGAGGAGATACAACCATATAGCTACTACATGGACCCATAGTCCAAGGTGGAACTACTCACGAATCATACCGGAGAGAAGGCCTCCGGGATGATCTCCCCTCCGGCAGGGTGCCGGGAAGAGCTTCAGATCCCCCCGATCTAGGGACGATGGTGGCGGCGGCTATAGACGGTTTCATGGATTTATGATCGGGTACCGAGAGTTTCTGTATCCGGGGCTTCTTATAGGCGAAGGGGTGAGTCCGGGAGGCGACCAGGGTAGGCAAACCCTACCCAGGCGCGGGTCCACCTGACCCCGCGCCTGGGGTGGGTCTGCCCCCCCTGGCCAGCCCCTCCGTCTCTCCTCTGAACTTCTTGTTCCCCACGGAAAGTTATTGACTTTGGCGTTCGTCCCGTCCAATTTCGAGAATATTTCTTTACTAACTTTTCTGAAACCAAAAACAGCAGAAAACAGACACCTGGCACTGTTGCAAATTGTTAATAGGTTAGTACCAGAAAACATGTAAAAATCACCTCAAAGTGTGGACAAGTAAAGCAAAGTAGATACAAAACAAGCATGGAGCATCAAAAATTATAGATACGTTTCCAACGTATCAGCATCCCCAAGCTTAAATCCTGCTCGTCCTCGAGTAGGTAAGTGATAAAAGAATAATTTTTTAGGTGAACATGCACCCTCACAATAAAGATCCAACCATTTGCAAGCATTGAAAGCTGGGATCAAAGAACTCTAAACATGTGCATGAAAGATGGAGTTCTAACAATAGGACATAGTAACTATGTATGCAACATGGTAAGCTACAAACAAAGATCATAAATAATATGCATTGAAAAATGTTTGTTTGTTTCACATGCAGAAAACATAGCATAGTGACAGTCAGCTTGTCCTTCATAGAGTAGCAATATAAATGCATAGGACACCTGCAAAGTTTACAAGGGTGACTAGAAACAAATATCACAAGAGCAAGTAATAACACAATATGCATCAATTAATAAGCTTTGGAACATTGCACACAAAATGAAAACTATGCTCTCTTAATGGTGCCTAAAGGTAGAAGGTGGAGACTCAAATAATGGTGTAAGAAAGGCCTTTTTGTAAAGGAAGCATGGATTACAAGTTTCAAAAAGAGCTTCCAAAAATTATGGTACTTATTAGCTTTCAGCCCTCATTGCCCCTATCATAAGCATCTTGAAGTGGTTAAGGTTAAAGTGGCAAAGCTGGAGTATATGCTTGACAAAGTATAAGTTGGCAATCTCAAGTCCCTTGACTATGAGGGCTACACCTCATGGATACTCAACTTAGGGCCCAGGTAAGTTCTTGTCACTGTAAGTATTTGCATATCATTGAGAACCGCCAACGGGGTACCCCTTGCACATGGTACAGGAGCTTTCCCATAACCAAAATGACAAGGCAAGCAGACAATGAGCATCTCAGCAATCTTTTTATTTACCATATGCATAGCTTTTTATTAAGGATGCTTCATAGATAGCTCACTATGGTGATGCTGCAAGTTTTCACCATGATTAGGCATGGCTTAGGCTAGCGGCCCAGGCATTTCTCTAACACAGAATACAAACTCCATGGACTTACAAGTTCCCACTTCATTTCACACCGGTAACATCCATAGACAAAAGATCATGATATCAACGGAGTACAAAAAGTACAAGTGCAATGTTGAAAACGTTCCCCGTGACAGCACGGTTCTGCTAATCCCAACTTATAAGTGCAAGCATATACAATAAAGTTGCCTCAATGGTTCCAGTTTATTAGGGGCAAAGAATATAAAGTGTGCCATCAAGTTCGTGAGGGCTTTAATCACTAAGTTTTCACATAACAAAATAGGTTTTAATTAGAAGATAGTTGAAAACAAGAATATACTTGGAATGATGTAACACACCATGCATAGGAGTTTATAGTGTACACTTTGGAATAACTTGGTTTCTTGGGAGTTGGAAGCATGATTAGAACTTACTCATACAAGTGGAGGCTAGCAAAAGACTGGGAGCAACCAACTAAGAGAGCAATAATGGCCATAATGATGCAATGCAACAAAGCAAACTAATCAAAGCAAAGAGTGGTACTACAAGTCAAGGACTAAATGATCATAGAGGCTAATGGTGACTTGTCATAGTCATAACATGGTGTAAGCATGTGCCAAGTCAACAAAAGCAAAACATCAAAGGAGAATACCACAATACTATGCTTTTGCATGCTAAAACAACGCATAATTTCTTCAAGGCACACTAAGCAATCTCAATTGTTTGGAACAATACATGCTACAGCAATAATCACTAAGCATAATGCAAAAACAACACCTAGCATGTCATGCTAAAGTCTTAGTCACAGTCAATGCAAGCTCCTCTTGCACTTCGAGCAAGAACTTACTACTCCTTTCCAAACACCAAGCAAACTTATTTGTAAAACAACACAGCGAGAACGGGGGTCCAAACTACTAAAGCAAACTAAACAAACTAAGCAAAGCAAATGAAAACTAAGATGCTCCAAGAACAACACAACTGTGCATGAAACAATAAAAGTGAAGTGTCTAGACAGACCTGAGCTTTTTATTGATGAAGAAGGGGATGCCTTGGGAATCCCCAAGCTTTGACGCTTGTACCTCTTGGATATTTCTTGGGGTGACACCATGGTGGCATCCCCAAGCTTGAGCTTTTTTCCATTCTTCATATCATTGCATCATTCTCTCTCTACCCCTAAAATTTTTCCTTCATACAAAACTTTACACAATCTTCATTAGCAACATTAGCTTATTCAAAAGGTATTAGACCGCGGGCAAAGCTTGGAACAACAAGGCTTTTCACTAAAAACACAAGATATTGTAGTAACTCCTTCAAAGAAACTCAATTTACCTGAAGAGAGCTCAAAAAGGAATCAATAAGAAGCAAATGCAAATAATGGCAGAAATCTGTCAAAACAGACCAGCAGGTAGAAACGATTTTTTTCGAACATCTTCTGTTGGTCAAATCAAAAAGTGTTGAACTAACGAAAGTTATACAACATACTGAGGGATTTATTCTTAAATTTTGAGCTCAATCCGAGTTACAGAGCCTCCTCACGAATTTGTTTGGTGGAGGACATAAATCTGTTTCGGGACAGCAACTCCCCAAATCTTAGTTTCTTCTCATTAGAGGTCATTCTTGGCACAAAAAGCAAACAAAAATGATAAGGAGAGGTTATTACAGTAGTAATAACTTCCAAGACTCAAGGAAACTCTTGGATTATCTCCCAACAAGTACTTTTCTTTAATGCCTTTAAGTTAGGCACAAGAAGCAAAAAGAATCAAGTATTTTCAAATGAAGAATTGCTCCTCTTGTTCCTTCTTTTATTACCTTTCTTTTTCTTATTAGGGAATACATGATTTCTTACCGGGGGAGTGCAGTGCATGATGCCTTCTCCCACGTCTATTACTGCCCCAAGGTGTTTCAGTAGAGATCTTCCAAGTGTGATATGTCCTTTGCTTACACATTCAATAACAAGATAATCAGTAGACACCATCTTCCCTGAGATTTTTGTAAACACACCTTCAGCTATTCCAATGGACAATATAGTGGCATTGTTGGTAAGTGAGATTTCCTCTCCTCCTTCAATAAGCCCCCAGAGACTCAAGGAATCAAAAATATCTTTAGGCATGAGACAAAATTCAGACATGATATCACAGCGAGCATCAAAAAGTGTAGTGTTTATTAAGACTTTAATTGTGGGAAACCAATTTGAAGGCTCATAATTTATGGAAACATAATCATGGTAAGCCCTAAGAGTGTGATAGCAACTTTTTTTTGACACAAAAAAAATACTAAGAGTGTGATAGCAACTATTCATGGCAGCAATACTAGTCTCAAGATGGTTTAACCTAGCAAAAATACTTGCGAAAGAGGAATCAGACTTGCAAGGTGTACCATAGATCATGATTAATTTTCTTATAGCATCATAAGCTTCATCCTCAGTATAAAGCAAAAAATCTTTCTCAGCCACAACATCCAGAGCATATCTATAACGAAGAGCAATACCGCGGTAGAAACTATCAATAACCAAGCTGAGGCGTACCTCAGTCTTAGTTTCCCTCTGGAAAGCAGAGATTCTAGACCAAGCTTCCTTAAAACTTTCTTCATTTTTTTGCTTATAAGTGAAGATTTCTACCATAGGGGAAATAAAGGCAGACCCCGACATGGTAGCAACTAGAGCAAGAACTAATTTTTTTGTGTTTTTGAATAAGGCAAGCAAACCAAGATAGACTAATTTTTTTGGGGTTTTTTGAAAAGAAGTCAAACAAAACAAAGCAAAAGAAACTAAGCAAACTAAAAACAAAGTAAAGAGAAAGGAAGTGAAGGACTCCCCTAGTGAAGAGTCCTTAGACTCCCGGGCAACGACGCCAGAAATCTTTGATGCGTGCACCAAGTGTTGATGTGGAGCACTTCGTTGGAACCCCAAGAGCAAGGTGTGATGGAGCACATCAGCAAGTTTCCCTCAGTAAAGACCGAGGTTATCGAACTAGAAGGAGGAAGGAAACGTCACACAGGTGTTGCTGGCAACGTGGAGACCTGCACAACACAAACTCAAGAATTTGCCCCAACGAATCAGTGAGGTTGTCAAGCTCACCGTTTGCTGTAACAAATGATTAAACATATGGTGTGGAAGGTAATGGTTTGCATCAAGTAAACAAGTAACAGTGGAAGATGTATCAATGGTAAAGATTGGACCGGGGTCCATAGTTCACTAGAGGTGCTCTCCTTAGATAAACAACATGGCATGAAGGGTAAACGGATTACAACGGGGAAATTGACAGGAACTAAGCAAGGAAAAAAAATGCAATTACTAGCTATCAAGATCCTATGAAGTTGATTGGGCAATATAACATTATACATAGACTGTAATCCAACTGCATCTATGACTAGAAGTCCAGCTTCAGGTTATCATCCGAACCCCCTCCAGTATTAAGTTGCAAGCAACAGACAACTGCTTTAAGCAAAGTGTGTAAGGTAAACAATCCACATGTTTCATGAACAAGGGACCGTTGTTTTCTCCCTAGTAGCAACAACACATCTACAATGGAAGAGATTTATGTCACTTCCCTTGGAAACTAGAGGCATGAACCCACTATCGAGCATCAATACTCCCTCTTGGAGTCACTAGCAACTACTTGGCCAAGATAACCACTAGCAACAGAGAGCATGCAAGGTCACAAACAACACAGACATGATATAATCATAAAGATAAAACCATTAATCAAACCAACATAATAATATCAATATCCATCGGATCCCCGCAAACACAACATGCATGATTACAAATAGATTAGATCTTGATCATGAATGGAGCTCACAAGATCTATACATGAAAGCACAAAGGAGGAGATACATCCATCTAGCTACTACATGGACCCATAGTCCAAGGTGGAACTACTCACGAATCATACCGGAGAGAAGGCCTTCGGGATGATCTCCCCTCCGGCAGGGTGCCGGGAAGAGCTTCAGATCCCCCCGATCTAGGGATGATGGTGGCAGCGGCTACAGACGGTTTCGTTGATTTCTGATCGGGTACCAAGAGTTTCTGTATCGGGGGCTTCTTATAGGCGAAGGGGTGAGTCCAGGAGGTGACTAGGGTAGGAAAACCCTACCCAGGCGCGGGTCCACCTGACCCCACGCTTGGGGTGGGTCTGCCCCCCTGGCCAGCCCCTCCGGCTCTCCTATGGACTTCTTGTTTCCCATGGAAAGTTATTGACTTTGGCGTTTGTCCCGTCCAATTCCGAGAATATTTCTTTACTAACTTTTCTGAAACCAAAAACATCAGAAAACAGGCATCTGGCACTGTTGCAACTTGTTAATAGGTTAGTACCAGAAAACATGTAAAAATTGCCTCAAAGTGTAGACAAGTAAAGCAAAGTAGATACAAAACAAGCATGGAGCATCAAAAATTATAGATACGTTTCCAACGTATCAAGGGCCTAGAATATATCTATCTGTCATATGGATGGACTAATCCCACTCTTGATCCATATGCCTCAACACATACTTTCCGAACACTCAATGCCACCTTTATAACCACCCAGTTATGATGTGGTGTTTGATGTCATCAAAGCATCCTTTCGGTGATGGTGATTAACATGATCTCATGGTCGAAGGAATTCGGTTACTATGTATCAGAAAGCTAATAGCAAACAAACTATTGAAATGACTTGATCTTTATGCTACGCTTATCTATAGGAGTATGTCCATCATACCATTATCCTAATGATATGATCTTGTTGTTAACAACATCTCTATGTTCCTAGAAACCATGATCATCTATTAACCAACAAGCTAGTATTTATAAAGAGGCTTTATTAGGGACTCTAATTAAGTTTACAAATCACACAAATATTAATGTTTCCAGTTAATACTATTATAGCATGAATGTAAACATTTATCATAAACACAAAGATATAATAATAACTACTTTTATTATTGCCTCTAGGGCATATCTCCAACAACACTCTGTCCCACGCCACCAGGCAGTGCCTACCATGTACATCTTTCCGACCTTTCCAGAGGAAGCCGTGGATGATCTTCGCAATGGCAATGATGGTCTCAATGGGGGGGTCAAGGGACATCATTGCGTAAATCAGTATGGCTAACAGGGTCATTTTTATCAGCTCGAGACGCCCTCCTCTATTGAGCATGGAAGCTTTCCACAGTGGCATCTTGGCGGCCACCAGGTCAACAAGGGTTTGGAGCCGCGCCGCTGAGGGTTTCCGTAGGGAGAGTGGGAACACCAGGTAACGAAGCGGAAACTGAGTGATGGGGCAGCGGAGCTCCTGGGACACCAGGTCCCTATCCACATCAGCGCACCTAATCAGGTTAGCCGAGCACTTGTCCAGGTTGGTCCGCAAACCAGACGCCCCTCGATGATCCCGGAGATCACCTGGCAATCTACCAACGAAGGCCTCAAGAAGGTGACCACGTCATCCGCATAGATCGAAGTGTGGTGTTGGAGCCCTGCTGTCGCAAGTCTGGCGAGGAGCCCATGTTCCTCGTCTTTGACTATCATTAGGTGGAAGACCTCCATCATCAGAATGAAAAGTTGTGGGGAGAGCGGGTCTCCTTGCCGTAATCCACGCATGTTGGCTATCTTTGCCCCTGGGCAACCATTCATCAAGATTCGCGTGGAGGCTATGGAAAGGAGCGCGCAAATGCATGTGAGGAGACGCTCTTTGAATCCCAGTTCCTGAGGACCTCTAGGAGGAAGGCCCAATCCACCATGTCAAAATCTTTGGTGATATATAGCTTGAAGAGCACGGCTGGTGTTTTGCTGACATGTAATTTGCGGGTTGTTCCTTGGACCATCATAAAGTTGTCATGTAGGCAACATCCACACACGAATGCACTCTGATGTACCCCTACCATCTGTGGCAGGACCGGCGCTACGCGGGTCGCAATCAGCTTGGCCACCCATTTGGCGATCCCATGGATGAGGCTGATTGGCTGAAAATCCCGCACCTCTTCTGCTCCAGGCTTCTTGGGCAACAGCGTGACCAATGCGCTATTAACTGCCCCAAATCCACGGCAGTCCAGCCTAGAAAGCGAGTGAAAAGCGTCCATAACGTCACATTTGATGATCTCCCAGCAAGAGACAAAGAAGCGATTAGAGAAACCATCTGGCCCAGTGCACTTATCCAACGACATGCTTTTGATGGCGTCTAGGACTTCCTCTTCAGTGAAAACCCAGTCAATGTGCTGGAGGTCTATCGATTGCAGGCCTAGGAAGTCAAGATCCAAGGAGAAGGGACGGTCCTAAGCTACCCCGAGCATCTTCTCCAAGAAGGAATCCACGGCTTCAACCTTGTATGCATGCTCAGAAACGCGAACGCCATCCACTAGGAGATGACCAATGAAGTTCTTCCATCTACGATGACTAGCATGCATATGGAAAAAACACGTGCAGGCATCGCCCTCTCGAAGCCACAGGAGCCGCGATCGCTGTTGTGCCAGGGTTCTCTCCAGGGAGGTCAGCCCCAGGAGCTTCTTCTTGAGAAGGCTTCTCAGTCCATGCTCCGCAGGGGAAAGCTGCCTGCTCTCCATAGCAACATCCAATCGAAGGATCAACTCAGTGGCTAGGAGGATATGCATCTTGATGCTCCCGATGAATTTGGAGCTCCAGCGGGAGAGCTATTTAGCCATAGCCCGAAGTTTTGTAACGAGCCTTTTGAAGGGGTTGGGCTCCCATTGCTGCGTCGTCCACGCTCCCTGCACCACTTCTGTGAAGCCGTCAACTTTGGGCCAGAAGGATTGGAATTGGAATCTACGCCCATGTTGCAGGTCTGGGGCTAGGTTTAGCATCAACGGGCAATGGTCCGAAGGCCTAGAAGACATGGCCGAGAGGAAGGCGTCAGGGTACCGCGCTTCCCAATCCACTATGGTGAAGATCCTGTCTAGCTTCTCAAGTGTGGACCACGCCCGCTCATTGGACCAAGTATATCTGCGACCATTGAGATAAAGCTCCCTTAGCTCGAGCACTAAAAGAGTTCTTCTGAACTTGGACATCATGCGGCGATGCAGGACTCCCTGGTTTTTATCCTCCGGGTTGACAATTAGGTTGAAGTGTCCCGCCACTATCCATGGCCCGGCATGCAGGTCTTGAATATCTTGCAACTCCTGGAGGAAGGTGCGCTTGTCTTCGTCACTCTAGGGACCGTACACTCCTGTAAACCACCAACTATGATCCACGCCTGTCGAGGCCATGATTGCATTGTTGGAGTAGTGGCGGTGGGTGACCGAGACTAGGCTAGACTGCCAAGCAAGCAAGATCCCACCCCGAGTTCCATTCGCTGGCAAAAAGAAAAACTGATCAAAGGAGGAACCGAGGCATTCCCTCACCACGCTGTCAGTAATGACCGCCATCATGGTCTCCTGAATGCATACCACCGCCGCCCTGGCAGGCAACAACACTCTCGATACCGCTAGGCGATGTGCCGGGGAGTTCAAACCACGCACGTTCTAAATACCAATTCCAAAGTCAGGGTCATCCATTATTACAACTAGGAGCAAATAGGGGTTGATATAGACAAACACCAATCACACTAGGCACTCCACTGGTGCGTCATCGCAAAGAGGTAAGGCATCAGGCATCCAGTCGAACAGGCGGGGGACCACGTCGATGTGCTGCTGTCGCAGGGGTCTCGCGAACAGGTCCAGGTATGCGTCGAGTGCTTCATCCCCGATCACCTCGCCCTCCCTGGCGATCCCCAGCCTGGTGATGAGCGTGAGCTGCTGCTGGCGGATCGGGGTGCCGGCAACAAAACATCCACGAATGCGTCCACTCCTCCTCACCAGCCCTGCGTAATTCCTCTTGTTCCGACAATGCTTGGCTACTGGCCTGCTCAGAACAGAGTTGATCAGCTTCTTGCAGGACTCATGGAAGGATGCAGGGCTGCGGGCCACCACTAGCGTTGCTGCCGGAACCACGGCCTCAGGCCCACGTTGCTGCCTCGAGTCTGCATCAACCGAGGACAGGCACACCGAGAAGGCGTCGAACATGTCTAGCACAGACCTCGGGGACTCCGCTTGGTTCATATCGGGTGACCAGCAAACGCTGGAACCAGCGCTGTGAGGCGAAGGGAGCAGCCCTGGTGAGGCCAACTGGCAGTTCCCAGGGTATTTGGGGCCTACCGATGCATTGCTTGTCTCTGCGCCATCCCGAGCCTCAGTACCGACAGAAGAGCTCGCTCCCTCGTGCCCGGTTTGAAATGCAGGCGTCTCCACGTGCACAGGCGCCAAAAAAAGCGGAGAATCGTTCGTGGTAGGTCCAGCCACGTGCTGCATGTTGGTCAAAGCCGCGTCCACCACCACGGAGGGCACTCCATGTGGTGGGTCCACAATCGGGTCTATCGCTCGGTCAAAAGGAGGCACGCTGGTGGGGTTGAGGACCCCAGCGTCCCGCTTTCGCTCGACGAACAGTCCACGCGGGCCACCTCATCCTTGTTGTTGTCTCTCTCCTCATGGTCTTCTCCTTCCACGGCAGGTCAAGGCTCAACCTCCAAGGGCGTGTTAATGGCGACACGGCGCCTGCCGCCCCAACCAGTAGCGGAGCTATGCTGCCGGTGAGAACTGCCCCCACGCTCGTCATGCAGCCCGGAGTGAGGCCCCTGTGCGTCAGGCCCCTGGTTGGACCCGCCGTTGTGCCCGTGCTACTCCCGGCCCTGACCTCCCGAGCCGAAGCCGCTGCCGTCATCGCCATCGTCGTCATCTCCTAGAGCTGGGTCAGGCGCCATGTCCTCCGCCCGCACCAACCAAATCTTTATGACATAACGCAACATGAGCTTCTCAAGCGGAATGAGGGCATCACCAGGGAGAACCAGACCCTCATCCTCCTCCATCATGTCATTCGGCTCCTCGATGAGGAGAGATTTTTCTAGGGGAGCTGGTTGATGCTATCGATCCACACCACGACATGGAAACGCCCCAAATCCTCACGGTTGTCCATTGCCACGCCCAGGCTCTCAACCCAAGCAGTTGAACCAAGGATCGCCGTCACCGGCGTTTTGTTCCACGTATGTGCAGGAATTCCCGTCAGCTCGATGTGCGCCCGATACCGCAATGGACGATGCACGGCCTATAGCTGTCGGTTCCATGGCGAGAAGCGCAGGGAGAAGTCCCGGCCATCGATTACACCAGCAGCCATTACATCATCCCGCACACGCCTACTGCTGCAGACGAACATGAAATCGGCCGGCCACGACCGATGGACGGTGATGTTGTCCTCAACACGTGGAACCTGCGTCGTCACGGCCACCACGGCCTCGATGAGAGATACATGGCTCTGGCGCCCGGAGACGAAGGCGACAAGCGCCCACCGTAGTGCATCCTCTACCGCAGCGATCTCCGCCGAATGCGGCATGATGACCGTTTCCATGGCTGGGCTAGGGGGTGCCTCTCGACTGGGCGACGAAGGGAGCTCGCGGGAGGGAGGACGGCCACCCCGCCCAAGCTCGACGAGGCTGTGCCACGCTCGCGGCCAGCGTTGTCATCCCTGCGGTCTCCACGGGAATCGCGGTCCCCAAGGCCCTCACGTGCGCCGTGCTCCACCTGTTCGCCGCGCCCCCGGCACCCGCCATGCTCCACTTGCTCATCGCGCACCGCGCGCTCTCCATGGCTGGCATGCAGACACTCAACGCGTTGGCTGCGCTCCACATGCATGCCGAGCCCAAGCTCCTCGCACGCCTCGACACACGAGCCATGCCCGCCCAGGCCATTGAAGTCGCGTTGTCATGCCGGACCTGGTCTATAAGTGGACCAACTCGCATAATTGACACGTGACAATTTAGATCTAGAAAGCGGTTGCTAATTTTGTTTTTTTCTTTGTTTTGGACACGTGTTGTTTGCTGAATATTTTCTGCCCCAAACCAGCCCAAACCAACAAGTGCACTGCTTTTAGTATTTTCGAATTTGAATAATTTTCAAGCTTAAACAGTTTTAAAATGTGAACAGTTTTACATATGTTTAAAATATTCCAATTATAGAACCGTTCATATTCTAAAAAGTATGCAGATTCAAAAATTGTTCATTTTTTAAATTTGTTCAAATTAAAAAACTGTTCAAATTTAAAAACGGTTAGAATTCGAAAACTGATCAAATTCAAAAAATATTTATATATGCAATTTGTTCATCTTTTAAAAATGGTCCGAAAATACAGATAAACAAAAAGAAAAGAAAAAAGGAACCAAAAAAAGAGAAAAAAACATAGAAAATGATTAGAACGTTAAGTGGGTCGGCCCAACATGCGCGCCCGCGTGAACCGTGCCCTATAAACGCGAGCGCTGAGCGATAAATAGCATTTGTCGTGGAGGATGTGATCAGATCCAGCGGTGGGAGAAGGAAAACTCAGGTTTAGTACACAAACCTGGACAACGGGCCGGTCCAGCACGCAAGGCCGTTTAGTTAGACGGTCGTGGCGTGCTAGCCCCTCCCCAGCCTTTAGGCCTAGGTATGGCAACATAGCTAAACGGGTTAGATATAAAAAAATAGAAACATAGAAAAGAATAACACTAAGTTATTTTGCTATAACACTAAGTTTTTTGGTGGTAAAACCATACTTTAATATTAAGCAGTTGTAATACAATAGGAACAAGATCAAGATCCGGAAGCAATCAGGCCCTGACCCAAACCAAAAAAGAGTACGACGCTTTAATCCTAAAAATTTGCAAGACAATAACCTATCCTAACACACAAACTGTCTGCTTTTACAAAGATACACCCTCTACAAGTGTTTAATCTCCACAATAACAAATAAAATGGCCCACGATCTAGATTATTGTCCTTAAGTGTCTTGATGAGTTGTGAGCAATCACTCCTGATAATGATTGGTAGTTGACTTCTGTTGAGTGACAGATCGAGGCCCTCAGAACATGCCAGTAGCTCTGACTCCAAGGCTTTAGAACAAGTGTATAGGAATCTATGTACAAAGAATATAATCCCACAATCAGCACCACGAAGAACCATCCCAGTACCACATGTCTCGCCATCCGCTTTATAGGATTCGTTGATGTTGAGTTTAGCATAACCTTGAGGTGGCGGGCACCAAGGTTTTTAGACACAACTTGCTTCTGAACATGACTAGCACTCCCACCAAGCAAAGCTTTTTTGCCCTTCATTATTTGCTCTATTGATGTATCTTTAATATTACGCAAGAGCTTTAAGTAACCACATAGAAAACTGATCGACCCTCAACAACAGGTAGTGGTTTCTCATGGGTTACTTCATTCCTGGCATCCTAGATTCTCCAAGTCAAGAGGAGAAAGTTTACAATCGATTCCACGGGAGGAGACATGATCACTAAGCGAGGAACCACGAGGAGACATCACTTGAAAAACAATATCCATCGGTAGGCGTCATCACTAGCGCATAAACGCCCATAATTGTCGAGCATGACGACATGTCTATAGTGCATGGGCTACACCCTATTTTTCAGTACCATAGATATTGCAAATTCTAGTAACTCTCATGCCTCGATGACGTTTATTATCCTCAGTTGCCAGGGCATTGGATTTTACCATCCAAGCAAACATTTTCACTTTCGGAGGTTCTAATGATCGCCAGATCTTGGACCAACAAGGGCATTCACTATTTGGCCTAATGCCATCGGCACTAAACTCACACTGCTCCGGAGAATTCATTTAAGGTCAATCTATAAGCGCTTCCAACTTCGAAAAATCCATTTTTCCAAGGCATCCAAGCAAGTGCATCCTCCTCTCCACGCCTTGAGATCTTAATTTTCATGATCTCATCAGCCTCAAAGGGATGAAAAGTGAACCTGATAAGTTGCTCCTTCCATGCACCATTATCATTAATTAGTTCAGAGATAAGCCTGGTCCTCGAGTAGCGGTGAGGAGTTAGGGTTTTTTCATAGGTACTTCTATGGATCCAACTATCACGCTAGATTTTGATATTAGCGCCATTACCAACTCTCCAAACTAGCCCCTCCTTCAGAAATTCCAATCCATGAGCAATGGCATTCCATGTTTATAATGTCCCAAATAATACGAACGCTTAGAGGACTGAATTTAGTTTGCAGAAGAGTGGAAATTTTAAAACTTTAGTTTTAGAGGATACAAGTGATTGAGATTGAACTCTAGTGTTGAAGTTTGACTTAGGTCAACACTAGGATTTGAATTCAAAATGAACTTGTATTTTCAAAATTTAGGAATAAAAATTACTTTGACAACAATCTTTGGAGTCCATGACTTAAAACCACACACACATACATAAGATCATGTTCACATTAGAAATACAAGTGATTATTGAGTTCAAAATGGAGGTTTGAATAATACAAACTTGAATTCATATATTCATAATTGAAAATAAAGGAATTCACAAACTACAAAGTAAATGGACAATGTATATGAAAATAATCTTTATTGATAGTAATACTGTGACAAGGTTCTTTACATTGCATTCACAAAAGAAGAAAACCTACACTAAAACTTAAACTAGATATTATCATCTTGTTCTTGCTCTTCTAAATCCTCTAGCCTATCTTGACCTGCAACGCAAACACAGAAAGAAACCATGTGTTATAGTTAAAATGTTGGTTCTACCCTAAGGCCAAACCATTTGATATAGAATCCAAGTAGAATTCTAGGAACTTTTCCTAGAATTCATGTGTTTGAGGGGTTTAAGAAAATGAAAAAAAAACAGAGAGGCGGCAAGCAGCAATACATAGCAACAACAAGTAGAAAAGGTATATAGCATTAGTAAGGAGCAACAGTAAAAGTGCAATAAATAGATCATAGCAAAAACAACAACAAAGCAGCTAGAGAGCTAGGCATAGATCAATAAGTAAATGTAGATACCACTAGCTCTTCAAGCTAGAACAACTCAGGAAAAAGCATATTATGCTCGGAAGCAAGACAAGTAATTGAAGCATTTAACTTAGCAGGAAAAGGGTTCCCTCAAACAAGGATTCCGTGACAAACAAAATGGCCAATTAAGATAGGAAATTCACAATAAATACAATAAACCATATTAATATAAAATAAAAATTACTTCAAACATAGGATTCTTTAAAGAACCAAAAATCTAGCTAATGAACACTTGACAATTAATCAAGTTGAATAAGAAATTATGAGCAAAAAATTATCTAGACATTTAAATCATGATCATTGTAATTCAAAAGGCTAGTGACAAAACTCGTAAACTTAAAATCAAAGGTATTGCCCAAATTGATAAATGGAAAATTGCCAAAATTTCCCTTAACCGGACTGCCACATTAGGCATATGACATAAGCTGATTAGCACACTAGAAGCCAACATAGAGAGGCGGTATAAGCAGCTCAGTCACTGCATGCAGTTAGTGAGCTGTCAACACAAGATGAATCCTAGAACACTATAAATAGGACCCTAGACCCAACCCATAGCTCACAAATCCTGAGAGCACATCTCATAAGAATCAGTCTCAGACCAGTGGTTGAGAGAGAGGAGAAACAACTTTTCACACTCACTGACGAGAGTGAGAGAGATCTAGAGAGGATAAAGGAGCAAGAACATGAGCAAGGAGAAGGAATAACTCAATCAGATCTTTATCAAGCCCAGTTTTGAATCTTCAAAGGTTTATAGCTAAAATTTAGCATAGGACTAGAGAGAGAGAGTAGTAGTATCTATGAATGCACCTAACCTAGCTAGGGCTAGCAGCTGTGCATCTCCATTAATGGAGAACAACAGCGTGTCATGCCACTTAGCTATTCTGACATAAACTAGTAGTTAAACCATAAAGAATTGTAGGAAGAATTAATTCTTCACATATACATTTCCTTTCCTAGATAATATCACAAGATCACCTAAGAAAGAAAAGGTAGAGGCAGAGAAGAAGCTCTAAATATATTAATCGACCTACATAAGGAAGTAAACAATGTCTAAGAAACATACTTACAGTAATATTGAACCAAAGGTTCATGAAAAAACAAATAAACATTAGTCCTAAGATAACCATGAGTACACATCTAAGATTTCAAGCAATGATTAGTGTCACAGTAACAGACACGACCATTAATCAATTAGCAAATGCCACTAAGGAAACACAGATAAATGTAAACAAGATACTTGGGTTCTGGATTCTGACCACATTAGTAACAAGGACACATTTACAACACTAGAAACAATTAGCTTACTGGCAGCTAACACTAAACCACCTTAGAACAGTAGACATTTAACTAAATAGAAGTAATAGTGTTGATATCACAAATATGAAAGACCTATTGAAGTAATCTAAGCCATTTATAAACACCAGATTGTCACTAAATATCCCTAAAAACAACTAACTGAAGAATGGACACTATAACTGAATGTGATGTTGACACATCAATATAGAAATTAATCTAGAACATGAACTACACACCAAGTCGAGTATCAGTAGCCTAAGCAATAGTACACAATCTACAATAAGCTTCTAGAACATGCTAGAATCCTAAAATACCCGTTAATAGAACTAGAACAGTAAACCCTAGATAGGGAAAGCCAGCAGTAGAACTAGGATAGAGATAGAGAGAGGGAGAGAGGAAGGAGAAGAAAGCACTTACCTTTGGCCAAATGGGAGCTGAGCTCATCGGGTTAGAGAGGAAGAAGACAACCACCTTGATGGAACAGAGAGCACCCAGTAGGGGGTACCTTGTAAGGTTCCCAACCTTTAATAAGGTAGAGATCCCTGTGTTTATAATGCTAGTCCCTGGATCAATAGCTAGCATCCACAGTTAAGATGTAATATCAAGAAACAAAGGTCATAATACAACTTTATAACCAGGAATAAAATAATTTATTACATCTTACATAGCTCATTTGGCTATCTCATTACAATGCAACAGAATATAACAATAGCATGGGGTCCTTCATCTTCAAAGTGCCACAGGCAGACATGTTGGTTGTAGACTTGTAATCCTAACCATTAACCTTCACTAATATCAAACAAACCTGCAACATAACAAGTTACAGCCACAAGGGTCAATACATTTGAATTGTATTGGCAAGTGATACTATGGTAGTATAGTGGAGTCTATCATCTATATGCATTTGGCTAAGTGGAGCTTAGGCTTGCTTTGCTCAAAATAGATTTTCCTTATCATTTGAAAACACTAAGTTTTTGCTTGACAAAAATCTTTCCCAAGGCATCTCCCAATAGAAATTGGTGATCCTTCAATCCCTTGTTCACCCACAAGATTTTAACTTAGAAATTTGGATGAGGAGATTCTTGATAGCTTCCATGTCTTGATGCTCAAATTGTCCTTTACCAGGGACATGGCTAAGTACTTAGATTTTACACTCTGCAGAGGTGGTGCACTTTCCCCACAAGACTTGGTTTCACCAAGACAAGATCTTTCAGAAGCCTTCCCTTAGATCAGAATGGACCCGTTCCAACCTATCAAACCCCTACCACCAACTGTCCATTTGGCTAAGTTATTGCAACCTATATGATCCAGGCAGAGCCCATATTGCCAAGTGGCTGCACTTGAAGCTTATCAACATTTTACATCTCAAATATCTTTGTTCCTGGGTGGCCATACACAAGTGATATACACAGGGTTCACCAGTCCCCTAGCCTTGTGTAACCACTCAACACAAACCATTCCTTCCATTCCACCCAGGTGATTCATTAACTTAGTTGTTTTATTAAACAAAACACAAGTCCTTAGACTTAGAAATTTTTCCATAGCATGAATATATATTCCACCCTTGTTTTCTACTAGCTAAGCTAAGCATGATAGTAATAGGGATCTTAACTTAGGAAATTTCTACTAAGGTTTCATGTACTAGGATTTCCCATAGCATAGTTTATACTTAGCAAAATTCCATGCAAGTCCTACTTAGAAATATCACTAATGCATAGTGAAAATAATGGGACAAAAGTATGAAGCATCACTTGCCTTGTTGGTAGAGAGTATAAGTTCACTCCTTGATCTTTGCAATGTTCACTCACTTCAATTCACTACAATTCAATCAAGCAAACAATAATTCAATCTACCATTCAAGCAATTCACATAAAATAGTAGAAGCAAAACAATGCATGCAAGCATGCAAAAGGTTGTTTTATTTGTAAAAGTGGTTTCTGATAAGTTATGAACATTTGGTAACACCTATTGGTCATTTTATAAAGTGGCAAATCCATTTGCAAAAGATTCTATCTCTAAACCATTTTTAAACCAAATCATTATTTCATGTGGTTGAAAATGCCTTTAGCAAAGTAATAATTTTTATAGGGTTCACCAAAAACATTTTCAAATAATAAAACTTGGTGTTTGGGGTCAGAGAGTTTAAAACAAAACATTTCCCAAAGGTTTTCTTCCAAAACCATTTTTAATAATTAAACCATATTTTTATTTGACTAGAAATGGTTTAAATCCAAGATTCATTCTTTTGCTTCACCAAATAAATTTTTGAAACCACCAATTGATTCCTAAGGTCAGTAGGTTCAAAACAAACCATTTTCCAAAGATTTTATCCTCAAAATCATTTTAGAACAATTTTTATATCCTAAGCATGCATACACAAGTTTCTGTAAAAACAATCAATTTAACAGAAGCTTTTTACTAAACAAAGTGCATGGTTGGCTAGGGCTTGTCTTGCTGAATCCATTGATATAAAATTTGCAAAATTTGGACGTGTAGATCAAAAGTTATAGATTTTACAAAATCTAGCATCTAATAGATCAAATCTGTTTTTAAATCAGACTCTCTGACACGCGGCGCGTTTCTACTCGTCGGTACCGCTTCGGCCGGATCGCGCTCTCAGGTGCGTTGGATCTAAACAGATCGTGCGGCTTAGGTTGCTACTTACCCCTTCGCTCTCGTTCTATCGCATCCGTCAGATCAAGATCTAGCGGTTCAGAGCATGTGACCAAAAGCTAGCGGCGCTCGATGGTGGCTGGCAGCGGCGACGCTCGGACGGAGGCGCTCTAGCTATTCCAGGAAGCTAGGGGAAGGGAGGGTATGCTCACCGTGTTCTCCGGGACGTGCTGGAGCTCAACGTGCTCGTGGTTGGCGAAGGGGCGCACAAGGTTGATCGGAATTCCTCACTGAAGTTCTTGCTGCCATCGGGTGCTCTCTGTTGAAGACGGTGGCGAGGCTACGGTGCACGCCAGAGAGAAATAAAGGTGGTGTTAGATGCGTAGGGTCGTGGCGAGTATGCGCGTGTGAAAGAGAGGGAGAGGGGAGGTCTGGTGTTACCAGCAGTGCTCGTCGGAGCAGTGACAGACAGCGGCGTGGTGTTGTGGTCGTTGTTGTCGAGGCTCTGGGGCACGCGGGGATGAGCGTGTGCTACGGGGATATGCGCCAGGGTCTGGGGAGCAAGTGAGCTTGGTCGAGGGGGCTAGGTGGTGACTGGTGCTACCGGAATCGTCGCCGGAGTGTCTTCGGGCAGAGGAGGTTCTAGCGCGCAATTGCAGCAGCCTGGTGGCGTTCAGGGCGTGGGGTCTGAGGGAAAATGAGGAGGAGGGCGAGGCGACTAAGAAGGCAAGGTCCCGGGCGGAAATTATGCAGCCATTAACGCGAATTGATGCGAGGTATTAATAGCAGAAAACGGCAGCGTGGGAGAGAGGGGAACGGGTCGCGCGGAGACGACGAGCTGAGTTGGCAGGTGGGTCCCTTTTATCAGTGGGTTGGGGGGTACGCTGGCCGGTGTGAAAAGAATAACAGAGAGGGATGAAAATGCCGGGTGGGCTGGTTGCTGGGCCTAGGGCTTGTTGGGCTGGCTGGTCTTCATTTTTTTGATCCAGATTCATTTTTCTTTTTCCATTTCTTTTATTCTGTTTTGGTTTTATTTAATCATTTCAAGCATCCATTTGAATTCAAACCCTTGTCAAATTTTGTGTAGCTTCAAACACTGATTAATAAAACATTCTGAAATCATTTTTGAATAATTTATTTATTCTTTTTAAGGTCTTTTAATTATTCAAAATAGGCTCTAGTTTTAAATCAAATACGATTTAATAATAATTTTAAACACCATTTAAATTTCTAAAAAACTTCCAAATCTTTTCAGTAGGTTTTTATTTGATTAATAGGGTGGCAAAATAGTTCACTTTGAATTATTTGGAATAATTTTTAATATGATTTATTAATCATTTGAATTGGGCATTTGTTTTAATTCCAATGGAATTAAATATAGTTTTGATTCCCTAAATTTTATTTGGAAGTTTTATTTTATTTAAGTTAATTAAACAACTTTTATTTCACTTGGGTAAATTCCAAAATACTATTTTCTCAAGATTTACCTAACCATTTCTAATAGGGATTTTGTCTTTATTCAATTTGATTAATGCCATCTTACTTTATTTTGGAAATTATTTTATCCTTTTTTATTTTATTTGGATTTGAATTTGGATTATATTCATTCCATTTGCTTATGGTCTTGGCCAAGATTTAATTTGGTCTTTAAATATTCCTTATTTAATATTTCTTTCTTCATCTTATAAATTTCTTATCTTTTTATTTAGAGATCCAAACTTGGTGATTCCAATTTGTAAAATCTTATTTGATATTTATTTATACTTTTAAATATCTTTAGGATTATTTGCTCACCAATTTGTATGGATTTTAGATAAGTGTTTTATTAGCTTTGGAAATTACTTTTCCTTATCTTAATTAAATTCATAAGATTTTATTTATGGTTCCAAATTAAGTGAAACCAATTTATAGGGTTTTAATATATTTCTATTTATCTTTCTTGATCATTTGTAAATGTTTGTTGGCAAATTTTTATATGGATAAAATCCATAGGCTTGGAGATAATTTGGAAATGATTTTATTCCATTAGGGTTTAGGGTTTGGATTTATTTTCCAAGTGTTTTTAAATTTCCAGATACATTCATTGAGGAATGCATTTCTCTAGATTTGAATTTGGTTAGATTCAAACTTTACCAAAGTTTGTTCAAGATGGGATTTTAATTTCCATTTAAAAACAAAAGTTTCTTTTCACCCTAAAATTCAACAATAATTTATTTTGTTTATTTATTTTTCACGTTACAAGATTTGGAAAATCTTGGGATGTGACAAACTACCACCCTTAAAATAAATCTCGTCCCGAGATTTGGGGAGGCTAGGGTTACAAGTTGGCTTCAAAACAACTAGGGTACTACCACCCTTAAAAACTTTCCAACTAAATTACATCTTGGCTTGCTTGGAATCTTGTTGAAACTTCTCTGGGCACTTGTATGCATAATGGCCTAGCTCTTTGCATTTGAAACACATCACTTGTCTGATATCTTTGTTTTCCTTTGGTATCATTGCCTCTTGTTTGTTTCCTTGGTTCTTCTTCTTTTCTGGGCATTCATTGGCATAGTGTCCCATCTCTTTGCAAGTGTAACATTGCTCTTGGGTAATATCCTTCTTGCTAGGGTTGGGGCATTTCTTCTTCTTCTTGGGTCTCTCCAAAGCTAGGAGTTCTTCTAGTTCATGCTCTTCATACTTTACCACAAAGGTGGGAAATCTTTCTCTCTTCTTGGGGCATTTACTAGAGATATGACCTTCTTCTTCACAAGAGTAGCAACACTTTATGATCACTTTGGATTTGGCCTTATGGTGCATAGTTTTGACTTTGCCTTCATCCTTCTTGGTAGAAGTTATTCCTTCATGAGGGTTTACAAACTGTTGTTGCACTCCACCTTGTTTCCTTTGTTGAACTATGGAATAGATGGGGCATTGGATAGGGACATGATTATTTCCTTCACATAGGTAACAAGTAGCTTGGGTTGTGGGGCATTGATTAGCTGGATGTTTCTCTTCACAATTGGGGCATTGATCTTCATGCTCTTTGGAAGTGTGATCCTTGTATCCACAAATATTGCAAGCTTGGGTTCCTTCTAAAATATCATCCTTGACATCCTTGTTGTCACAAACTCCTTGGGAAAGGTTGTCTTCCATGTTGATCATTTGAGTGGCCATCCTTTGCAACAATTGGGATTGAATTTCCAAAAACTTTTGTATGGTTGGGTCTAATCCATTGTTGTTGGATAAAAACTGAGTTGTCACTTGGTTCAACTGGGTTTGGTTTGCTAGTAGTTGTTCTCTCATGTGCATCTCTTGGTTGTTGTTGTCATTCTTGATGTTGAAGTTCTTTGGTATAGTCATCTGTTTGGGTTGGATTGGGATTAGAATTGGCAAAAGATTTCTAAGGAATCAATTCTAATTACACACATCACAATTTACTCAAGTAATGTGCAAGCAATCACAAACAAACATTCCACTCAAACAACAAGTTTTCAAGCATATTTTTAGGCATCCAAAAATATTTTTGTTACACCACATAAGTTGGTGGGTTTGACTAAATATGGTACTCCATCTATATGGTTCACTTGAAATCTTTCCATCCTTCTTGGTTGATTCTTCTTGAACATGATCTTTGTATCCTTGGAGAATTTCTTGAATCTTGGTCACAAAACTCCAAAGTGATGATGGTTCCTTCTAAGTTGTATTCCCTTAGTCTTCAAGTCTTGAGCAACATTTCTTGTCACACTTGTAGTCCTTAGTAATATCTAAAGTTGAAGTCCTTGTTGGAATAAGGTTGAAATCACTTGAAGATGTTGAAGTCATTAGAGTTGATATCCAAGGTTGAAGATGTTGAAGTCATTAGAGTTGATGAAGTCCTTAGCTCATGGTGAAGTCTTTGGCCATGGGGTAGGCTTGTCCATCAAGTTTGAAATAGAAGAGATGTAGAATCAAAACCAAAATGGTTGAGGAAAGAGTTTACAAGATTGTTTGTAAATAAGTTTTGGAACAAATACAACTCCTATTTTTCTAAGGGGTTTTGTCCAATCCTAGGTTTACAAATCCTACACGCAACACAATGATCTGATACCATCTGTAAGGTTCCCAACCTTTAATAAGGTAGAGATCCCTGTGTTTACAATGCTAGTCCCTGGATCAATAGCTAGCATCCACAGTTAAGATGTAATATCAATAAACAAAGGTCATAATACAACTTTATAACCAGGAATAAAATAATTTATTACATCTTACATAGCTCATTTGGCTATCTTAGTACAATGCAGCAGAATATAACAATAGCATGGGGTCCTTCATCTTCAAAGTGCCACAGGCAGACATGTTGGTTGTAGACTTGTAATCCTAAGCATTAACCTTCACTAATATCAAACAAACCTGCAACATAACAAGTTACAGCCACAAGGGTCAATACATTTGAATTGTATTGGCAAGTGATACTATGGTAGTATAGTGGAGTCTATCATCTATATGCATTTGGCTAAGTGGAGCTTAGGCTTGATTTGCTCAAAATAGATTTTCCTTATCATTTGAAAACACTAAGTTTTTGCTTGACAAAAATCTTTCCCAAGGCATCTCCTAATAGAAATTGGTGATCCTTCAATCCCTTGTTCACCCACAAGATTTTAACTTAGAAATTTGGATGAGGAGATTCTTGATAGCTTCCATGTCTTGATGCTCAAATTGTCCTTTACCAGGGACATGGCTAAGTACTTAGATTTTACACTCTGCAGAGGTGGTGCACTTTCCCCACAAGACTTGGTTTCACCAAGACAAGATCTTTCAGAAGCCTTCCCTTAGACCAGAATGGACCCGTTCCAACCTATCAAATCCCTACCACCAACGGTCCATTTGGCTAAGTTATTGCAACCTATATGATCCAGGCAGAGCCCATATTGCCAAGTGGCTGCACTTGAAGCTTATCAACATTTTACATCTCAAATATCTTTGTTCCTGGGTGGCCATCCACAAGTGATATACACAAGGTTCACCAGTCCCCTGGCCTTGTGTAACCACTCAACACAAACCATTCCTTCCATTCCACCCAGGTGATTCATTAACTTAGTTGTTTTATTAAACAAAACACAAGTCCTTAGACTTAGAAATTTTTCCATAGCATGAATATATATTCCACCCTTGTTTTCTACTAGCTAAGCTAAGCATGATAGTAATAGGGATCTTAACTTAGGAAATTTCTAGGTTTCATCTACTAGGATTTCCCATAGCATAGTTTATACTTAGCAAAATTCCATGCAAGTCCTACTTAGAAATATCACTAATGCATAGTGAAAATAATGGGACAAAAGTATGAAGCATCACTTGCCTTGTTGGTAGAGAGTATAAGTTCACTCCTTGATCTTTGCAATGTTCACTCACTTCAATTCACTACAATTCAATCAAGCAAACAATAATTCAATCTACCATTCAAGCAATTCACATAAAATAGTAGAAGCAAAACAATGCATGCAAGCATGAAAAAGGTTGTTTTATTTGTAAAAGTGGTTTCTGATAAGTTATGAACATTTGGTAACACCTATTGGTCATTTTATAAAGTGGCAAATCCATTTGCAAAAGATTCTATCTCTAAACCATTTTTAAACCAAATCATTATTTCATGTGGTTGAAAATGCCTTTAGCAAAGTAATAATTTTTATAGGGTTCACCAAAAACATTTTTAAATAATAAAACTTGGTGTTTGGGGTCAGAGAGTTTAAAACAGAACATTTCCCAAAGGTTTTCTTCCAAAACCATTTTTAATAATTAAACCATATTTTTATTTGACTAGAAATGGTTTAAATCCAAGATTCATTCTTTTGCTTCACCAAATACATTTTTGAAACCACCAATTGATTCCTAAGGTCAGTAGGTTCAAAACAAACCATTTTCCAAAGATTTGATCCTCAAAATCATTTTAGAACAATTTTTATATCCTAAGCATGCATACACAAGTTTCTGCAAAAACAATCAATTTAACAGAAGATTTTTACTAAACAAAGTGCATGGTTGGCTAGGGCTTGTCTTGCCGAATCCATTGATATGAAATTTGCAAAATTTGAACGTGTAGATCAAAAGTTATAGATTTTACAAAATCTAGCATCTAATATATCAAATCTGTTTTTAAATCAGACTCTGTGACACGCGGCGCGTTTCTACTCGTCGGTACCGCTTCGGCTTGATCGCTCTCTCAGGTGCATTGGATCTAAACAGATCGTGCGGCTTAGGTTGCTACTTACCCCTTCGCTCTCGTTCTATCGCATCCGTCAGATCAAGATCTAGCGGTTCAGAGCATGTGACCAAAAGCTAGCGGCGCTCGACGGTGGCTGGCGGCGGCGACGCTCGGACGACGGTGCTCTGGCTATTCCAGGAAGCTAGGGAAAGGGAGGGTATGCTCACCGTGTTCTCCGGGACGTGCTGGAGCTGAACGTGCTCGTGGTTGGTGAAGGGGCACACAAGGTTGATCGGAATTCCTCGCCGGAGTTCTTGCTGCCGTCGGGTGCTCTCTGTTGAAGATGGTGGCGAGGCTACGGTGCACGCCAGAGAGAATTTTAAAGGTGGTGTTAGATGCGTAGGGTCATGGCGAGTATGCGCGTGTGAAAGAGAGGGAGAGGGGAGGTCTAGTCTTACCAGCAGTGCTCGTCGGAGCAGTGAGAGACGACAGCGTGGTGTTGTGGTCGTTGTTGTCGAGGCTCTGGGGCGCGCGGGGACGAGCGTGTGCTACAGGGAGAGGTGCCAGGGTCTTGGGAGAAAGTGAGCTTGGTCGAGGGGGATAGGTGGTGACTGGTGCTACCGGAATCGTCGCCAGAGTGTCTTCGGGCAGAGGAGGTTCGAGCGCGCAATTGCAGCAGCCTGGTGGCGTTCAGGGCGTGGGGTCTGAGGGAAAATGAGGAGGAGGGCGAGGCGACTAAGAAGGTAAGGTCCCAGGCGGAAATTATGCGGCCATTAACGCGAATTGACGCGAGGTATTAATTGCAGAAAACGGCAGCGAGGGAGAGATGGGAACGGGTCGCGCGGAGACGACGAGCTGAGTTGGCAGGTGGGTCCCTTTTGTCAGTGGGTTGGGGGTACGCTGGCCGGTGTGAAAAGAATAACAGAGAGGGATGAAAATGTCGGGTGGGCTGGTTGCTGGGCCTAGGGCTTGTTGGGCTGACTGGGCTGGCTGGTCTTCATTTTTTTGATCCAGATTCATTTTTCTTTTTCCATTTCTTTTATTCTGTTTTGGTTTTATTTAATCATTTCAAGCATCCATTTGAATTCAAACCCTTGTCAAATTTTGTGTAGCTTCAAACACTGATTAATAAAACATTCTGAAATCATTTTTGAATAATTTATTTATTCTTTTTAAGGTCTTTTAATTATTCAAAATAGGCTCTAGTTTTAAATCAAATAAGATTTAATAATAATTTCAAACACCATTTAAATTTCTAAAAACCTTCCAAATATTTTCAGTAGGTTTTTATTTGATTAATAGGGTGTCAAAATAGTTCACTTTGAATTATTTGGAATAATTTTTAATATGATTTATTAATCATTTGAATTGGGCATTTGTTTTAATTCCAACAGAATTAAATATAGTTTTGATTCCATAAATTTTATTTGGAAGTTTTATTTTATTTAAGTTAATTAAACAACTTTTATTTCACTTGGGTAAATTCCAAAATACTATTTTCTCAAGATTTACCTAACCATTTCTAATAGGGATTTTGTCTTTATTCAATTTGATTAATGCCATCTTACTTTATTTTGGAAATTCTTTATCCTTTTTTATTTTATTTGGATTTGAATTTGGATTAGATTCATTCCATTTGCTTATGGTCTTGGCCAAGATTTAATTTGGTCTTTAAATATTCCTTATTTAATATTTCTTTCTTCATCTTATAAAATTCTTATCTTTTTATTTAGAGATCCAAACTTGGTGATTCCAATTTGTAAAATCTTATTTGATATTTATTTATCCTTTTAAATACCTTTAGGATTATTTGCTCACCAATTTGTATGGATTTTAGATAAGTGCTTTATTAGCTTTGGAAATTACTTTTCCTTATCTTAATTAAATTCATAAGATTTTATTTATGGTTCCAAATTAAGTGAAACCAATTTATAGGGTTTTAATATATTTCTATTTATCTTTCTTGATCATTTGTAAATGTTTGTTGGCAAATTTTTATATGGATAAAATCCATAGGCTTGGAGATAATTTGGAAATGATTTTATTCCATTAGGGTTTAGGGTTTGGATTTATTTTCCAAGTGTTTTTAAATTTCCAGATATATTCATTGAGGAATGCATTTCTCTAGATTTGAATTTGGTTAGATTCAAACTTTACCAAAGTTTGTTCAAGATGGGATTTTAATTTCCATTTAAAAACAAAAGTTTCTTTTCACCCTAAAATTCAACAATAATTTATTTTGTTTATTTATTTTTCACATTACAAGATTTGGAAAATCTTGGGATGTGACATACCTCGACCTGTGCTAGCCGATTAGCACGAGGGAGACGTCATAGAGGAACTCTAGCACCGTCTCAACAGCGGGTGAACGCCGAAGGTGCGCTAGAGCACAATGGCACTGCTACAACCATCATCTCCTTGCCGATGTGATCAAGGTACATCTCGTGTCATGCCTTCACCAATGGATCCATCATCAACATGTATGCTGACAGGTTTTGGCCTCCTCCTTCATCTTGGACAATGCAAATTGTGACGCCTCATTCATCACCTTGAGCATGTCGGCTTAGGCTTCCATCTTGGAGGCTTAAACCTTCTCCTTTTGAATCTCTAGCTTGTCATATTGCTTGACCAATATGTCCTTCCATATTGCATCGCTCCGATCATCCCTCTCTTTGTTGTTGGAGAAGGACTACATCATCCTTTCAATGGAAGCATCAATGTCGGCTAGTAAGGAGGTGCCATTTCTCTACAACTTTGCCTTCTTTTTGCTGATTGGGTGGCCGACCGAGGTGACCTAGGAGAGGTCCGACACATCGTCCCCTTTCCCTTTGTTGGCCTTAAGGGCGATGCGGATGTTGTCCCACTTCTTGCAACCTTGGAGCTTCTTGAAGAAATGCATGAAGGGAAGTCCTTGTCATATTTGTCGGCCTTGTACAACTTGAGGGCATTCCACAACTATCAAACATAGCACGGATCAATGCACAAAAATAAAGTGAATCTAATTGGTATATGAATGAGAGTATTAGCGACTTACATAGTCAACCATGGTCTTGACACTCTCTTTACTCCGAGCGATGGTCTCATAGTTACCATGAAACTTGTTGCATTCCTTCTTGATAACATTCCACCTAGGCGATAAGCCTCCCTCAGTGCAGATCATGTGGAATGTTGCAAACTCACCAAATTGGCTTTTTCATTGAATTGATCATAGATCCTTTTGTAGTACCTGCCGGCTATTTGGTTAGCGCCGGTGATGGGTCCAAGTCTCACCGCCTTCCACTCAACAACATTTGTCCTCCAACGATTCTCCACTTCGAGTCGTGGCTTCCGACCCTGTTCTTCTTAGTGGTACCGCCGGCCTTGACGTCAACCACATTGCTCAACACCTCATCAACGTACACTTCCTGATCGTACGTATCCTCGGTACTAGGAGCAGGCTTGTTGTTGGGTTTGCAGCATAGAAAACAAAAAATTTCCTACGATATGAAAAAATAAAAGCACCAAGATCTATCTACCTAGATACAATAACAGGTGGATATACATCCATGTAGAACTTACCCTTGAAAAGCGACAAAGTGTTACGAGATTAAAATCATGGATGATGTAGTCGTTCGTATGCCGATCTCAAGATCGTGAGGAAGTCCAGCACAAGTCCAGCACCGCAAAGGAGTGGTGCATCCGTGATCGCACACACGTATGGTACCCCCAATAACCTTCACGTCATTTCTCCAGCAAAGCAGTGGAAGCAGCAAGTCCTTTCAGAAAAATCCACCGGAAACATGTAACTCGCAATACCGAGGCCATGGGGAATATTCTAGAGGAGGTGAGAGATCCATTGCGAGGAGGTGTGAGTGAGCTGGAGGGAGGGGTGCCTTTTATAGGGGGAGGGGCATCCCCTCCCATGGCCGGCGTCCAAGGTGGTCCCCCCAGCTCTTCCCTCATTCATGTGGGTGGAGCACCCACTCACATAAAAACCCATCCACTCAAAATTTCACTCACATGTATTAAATTTCCACCAAAATTAATGCATATATTAATTAATTAAATCATTCTATTTATTTTATTCAGAATTTTGTTAATTACTTTAATTAAAAAACATTCACATAAAAACCCTTGGAACATTTAAATATCATATGCAGAACCAATTTCAGCAGTTTCACCCAAAACAATTCCGGTGTCCATTGAAATAACTCCAGCGCTTTGATATTCTTTATCTGGCATCTTATTTGCTCCAAATGGTGTCGATATCCCTTAAGTGTGTCACCCTATGGTTCATGAATAATGTAGACATGATCGAGACCCCTCTTTGATTAATAATCAGCAGCGGGGCCTGGAGATCCGTAGTGACTCCCACACATTCAATGATGACTCTAGTGATCATGTGAACCTTTAATGCTTGTAACTAAATCCCTTTGTTTCGCGATATATTACATGTCCAAGATTCGATCATCATTATAACTATACCTAGTTTGATCTCGTTGCTGACAAGTACTCTTTTCTTGTTCCCATGATATAACATTCCAGTGATCTTATCACTTGCTTGCAAGTTATGTCAATGTGATATTACCTAGAGGTCCCAGAGTATATCTCTCCGTCATTGCGATGGACAAATCCCACTCTTGATCCATGTGCATCAACATAACACTTTTAGAGTACCCAAACCCACCTTTATAGTCACCTTGTTACAGTGTGACGTTTGATGTTATCAAAGTAATCTTTCGGTGATAGCAATTAACATGATCTCATGGTCTAAGGATTGGGGTTACTTCGTATGATGTTATAGCAATATAAACATAATGACTTTAATTGTATTACTATACTTTGGATGAATATTAATCACATCATTCCACCAATGTTGTGACTTGTTATTAACATCCAATGTCATGATCAAGAAACCTTGATCATATTGTTAATCAACGAGCTAGTTTATATGAGAGGCATAACTAGGAACTCTTTATTTGTTTATTAAACGCACATTTATTAATGTTTCCGATTAACACAATTATAACATGCAAAATAAACATCTATCATATACTTTTAATAAGATAATAACAACCTTATTATTGCCTCTCGGGCATATTCCCTTCAGTCTCCCACTTGCACTACAGACAATAATCTAGATTACATAGTGATGAATCTAACACCCATGGAGTTGTGGTGTTAATCATGTTTTGCCCTAGGGAGAATTTTAGTCAATGGATCTGCCACATTCGGATTCATATGTACTGTACAAATCTTTATATCTCCACCGTTGACATGCTCGCAGATGGAGTGAAAACGACGCTTGATATGCTTGGAACTCTTGTGAGACCTTGGTTCCTTGGCGTTGGCTATGGCTCTATTGTTGTCACAATATATCACCATTGGGTCCAATGCACTAGGAACTACACCTAGTTCCGTTATGAACTCCTTCATCCAAACCTCTTCTTGTGCTGCTTCTGAAGCTGCAACATATTCCGCCTCCGTTGTTAATCCCGCCACCACAAGTTGTTTGGAGCTCCTCCAACTAACTGTTGCTCCATTCATGATAAATACGTATCTAGAGTGAGACTTAGAGTCATCTGGATTGGTGTCAAAGCTCGCGTCGACATAAAACTTAGCGATGAGCTCTTCTTCACCTCCTTACATGAGAAACATATCTTTAGTACTTCTTGAGTACTTCAGAATATTGTTGACCGCTATCTAGTGTTCTGAATCTGGATCAGATTTGTACCTTCTAGTCAAATTAATAGCATGTTCCACATCAGGTCTTGTACACAGCATGGTATACATTATAGATCCTATGGCTGAGGCATAGGGGATCTTATCCATTATATCTCTTTCTTCCGCTGTAGCGGGACTTTGAGTCTTACTCAATGTTGTGCCTTGTAACATAGGTAAGAACTCTTTCTTACTTCCGTCCATACTGAACTTCTTCAATATCTTGTCAAGGTATGTACTTTGTGATAGCCCAATTAGGCGTCTTGATCTATCTCTATAAATTTTGATGCCCAATATGTATGATGCTTCACCTACGGAACTTTTGAAGATATAATATTTAAAAGATCTATATCATTTTCAATCAATAATATATCATCCACATATAATATTAGAAAATCCACAGATCTCCCACTCACTTTATTGTAAATACAAGCTTGGGCAAATTCAAACCCTTTGATCACCTCATCAAAGCGGAGATTCCAACTCCGGGATGATTGCTTCAGTCCATAAATGGATCGCTGAAGGTTCTATACCTTTCCAGCATCCTTAGGATCGACAAAAACCTTTGGTCATACCATATACAACTCTTGTTCAATATTACCATTGAGGAACACGATTTTAACATCCATCTGCCAAATTTCATAATCGAAAAATACATCAATTGCCAACATAATCCTAACCGACTTTAGCATCGCTACAGGAGAGAAAGTCTTATCGTAGTCAACTCCTTAAATTTATCGAAATCCCTTTGCGACAAGTCATGCTTTATAGATGGTCACATTACCATCGGTGTTAGTTTTCTTCTTAAAAATCCATTTATACTCAACGGCCTTTCGGTCGTGAGGTAAGTCCACCAAGGTCCAAACTTGGTTTTCGTACATGGATTCCATTTCGGATTGCATGGCTTCTATCCATTTGTTGGAATCCGGGATCATCATTGCTTCTTATACGTTGCAGGGTTATCATTTCCATCAACCATGAAATTCATGACAGGATTTTTGTACAGTTCAGGAGATGCACGTGTCCCGCTTGACCTGCGAGGTTCAGTAGTGTCCTCTTTCGCTACAGGTTGTTTGGAGCTCCTCCAACTAACTGTTGCTCCATTCATGATAAATACGTATCGGGACTGAGACTTAGAGTCATCCGGATCCGTGTCAAAGCTAGCGTCGACATAACACTTAGCGATGAGCTCTTCTTCACCTTCTTGACCGCTATCTAGTGTTCTGAATCTGGATCAGATTGGTACCTTCTAGTCAAACTAATAGCATGTGCCACATCCGGTCTTGTACATAGCATGGTATACATTATAGAGCCTAATGGGATCTTATCCATTATATCTCTTTATTCCGCTGTAGCTGGACTTTGAGTCTTACTCAATGCTGTGCCTTGTAACATAGGTAAGAACCCTTTCTTACTTCCGTCCATACTAAACTTCTTCAATATCTTGTCAAGGTATGTACTTTGTGATAGCCCAATTAGGCGTCTTGATCTATCATATAGATTTTGATGCCTAGTATGTATGATGCTTCACCTACGGAACTGAAGGGAATATGCCCTGAGAGGCAATAATAAAGTGTTTATTATGTGTATTCCAAGTATATGATAGATGTTTATTTTGCATGTTATAATTGTATTAATACGGAAACATTAATACATGTGTGTTTAATAAACAAACATAAAGTTCCAAGTTATGCCTCTCTCATAAACTAGCTCGTTGATTAACAAGATGATCAAGGTTTCCTGATCATAGACATTGTATGTTGTTAATAACGAGGTCACAACATTAGTGTAATGATGTGATGAACATTCATCCGAAGTATAGCAATACGATCAAAGTAATTGAGTTTATATTTCTATAACAACTTACGAAGTGATTCTAATACTTAGACCATGAGATCATGTCAATCACTAACACCAGAAGAGTTTCTTGATAACATCAAACGTCACACCGTAACTGGGTGATTATAAAGATGGGTTTAGAACTACTAAAGTGTTATGTTGAGGCCCATGGATAAAGAGTGGAATTTTTTCATCCCGATGACGGATAGATATGCTCTGGGCCGTCTCGGTGATATCACATTGATTAGCTGCAAGCAAGTGATTTGATCACTAGAATGTTATATCACGGGAATGAGAAAAGAGTAAATGTCAGTAACGAGATCAAACTAGGTATGTAGATACCAATGAACGAATCTCGGACATGTAATATATCGTGAAACAAAGGGATTAAGATACTAGCGTAAAAGGTTCCGACGATCACAAGAAAGTCATCGTTGAATGTGTGGGAGTCAGTATGGGTCTCCAGATCCCACTTCTGATTATTGATCAGAGAAGGGTCTCGATCATGTTCACATTATTCGCGAACCATAGGCTGGCACACTTAAGAGACACCGACATCCAATTGGAGCAAAAGTTTCATGCCGGAAAGAATAACAAGCGCAGGAATTTATTTCACTAGGTACCGAAACAGGTTTTCGGGTGAAATTGCAGAAAGTGTTTTTGCATGTGAAATGAAATACTAGCAAGGGGTTATATGTGAATGTTTGTCATTAAAGTAATTGACAAAATTCTGAATAAATAAAAGGTGTTTTATTTAATGAGAGTTTGCATTAAATTTGGTGGAAATTTAATGAGGATTTGAGTGGGATTTTGAGTGGAGGGAATTGAAAGGCATTTGAGTGAGTGGAGTGTCCACCCACATGAATGAAGGAGGGGAGGGTCCGGTGGCCACCCCCTTGGGTGCCCCCCTCCTCCTATAAAAGGAGCTCCCTCTCCTCTCTCTCACTCACACCTCCTCGTGAAGGACCTCTCTCCCCTCTAGTATTTATCCCCCATGGTCTCGGAGTAGCGAGAGACATGTTCCCGGTGGCTATTCGGCAAGAAAGAGTTGTGTTTCTGCTGCATCGCTGGAGCGAGGAGGCAGAGGTTGCTCGGTGCCTCGTACGTGTGTGCGAGCACGGATGCACTGCTTATTTGCGG
Source organism: Avena sativa (assembly GCA_916181665.1). Classification (NCBI taxonomy): domain Eukaryota; kingdom Viridiplantae; phylum Streptophyta; class Magnoliopsida; order Poales; family Poaceae; genus Avena; species Avena sativa. The sequence continues at coordinate 382,441,652 of OV702297.1, read as the reverse complement.
CACTAGGACTTCCTCTCGATCTTGAGATCGGCAAGAGATCGTTTACATCAACAACGAGTTTGACTCGTTAAGCTTAGTCGGTCTTCAAGGGTATGTTCTCTATGGATATACATCCGCCCGTTGTTTGTATCTAGTAGATAAATCTTGGTACATAGTTGTTCCCATCGTAGGATTTTTTTGTTTTCTATGCTACGAACCCTTCAGTGGTATTAGAGCCGGATCTATGCGTAGATGCTTTACACGGGTAGTACACATATGAGTATGTGGGTGATGATGATCATGTTATTGCTTCTTAGTTGTATTTTGGATATTGGTGGCATAGTGGGATGAAGCGGCCCGGACAAACCTTACATGTCCTCGCACATGAGACCTGTTCCACGCTTGACATGCAACTAGTTTTGCATAAGTGGCTAGCGGGTGTCTGTCTCTCCTACTATAGTCAATATCTAATTTGCAACGAGTTGTCAACAATTTGGTTATCCTCGTTGTGGTTCATGTTCGTAGGTATGAACGGTTCTATCTTCGAAAGCCCTAAGCCACCTAAAACTTGCCATGGATAAATTAGAGGCGTCTAGTTTAGATTGTTGCTGGGCTAGTGTTATGATATGGTGATGTTGTAAGTAGAAGTATGAGATGATACTCTTACAACACACATAACGTGTAAGTTCCATAGACCTTGGCCTTACACATAGAGGTATGATAGTGATCATACCAAGGAGCACATGATGGAGATCATATGCAGGAACCATATCATTTCACTTACAAACATGTGATGTTTGATTGCATCTTATATTGCTTGTTTGGCATTTTATTAGCATAATAAGATGATCCCTCATTTAATTATCAAGATAAGAATGTGTTCTTCCTTAAGTATGCATCGATTATGTTTCGTGGCTCCAAGACATCACGTGATGATCGGGTGTTCTTGGATCCACGACCATATTACGGGTATAAGACAGTTACACACGCGAATACTAAGGTTCTTACTTGGCGAGCCTAGCATGTACAGACATGGCCTCAGAACACGGACCGAAAGGTTAAGCATGGGTCATATGGTAGATATGATGCCCATTTGATACTCGCCTTTGAAGCTACACCGACTCACGTGATGATCGGACTTGGTGTAGTGGATTTGGTTCATGTAATCACCAAAAAGGCACGAGGGATGTCGTTTTTGAGTGGGAGTTCATTCATAATGTGGATTAGTAGAACTCAATCTATCATAAACTTAGTCTAAACTTTACAAATTCTGTTGTAGATGGCACCACCTGCTTTTAATTTCAATGTGTTCATGGAGAAAGAGAAACTTGCAACAAACGGTAGCAACTTTACCAAATGGGCCATGAATTTTAGGATTCTCCTCTCTGCTGCACAAAAGCAATATGTGCTAGAAGCGCCATTAGGCCCCCTACCGTTCGATGATGCCCCTGACGAGGAGAAGAATGTCTATCAGACTCGTCAGGAGGACCACAACTTAGTTCATTGTGGCATATTGTATGGGCTAGAGCCAGAACTTTTAAAGCGTTTCGCAAACGGCAATGCATTTGATACAATGGTTGAGTTGAAAATGATTTTCGACACACATGCTGCTGTAGAGAGCTACAATGCTTCAGAAAATTTCTTTAGCTGCATGATGGAAGAGCACAACTCCGTAAGTGAGCATGTACTCAAGATGTCGGGTTACGCCGATAAGCTTGTGTCATTAGGAATTTCGATTCCCATTGACTTAGGCATCCATCGTGTTCTGCAGTCTCTGCCACCTAGCTATAAGAGCTTCGTGATGAACTATAATATGCAAGGCATGAAGAAGTCACTCCCCGAGATTCTGTCAATGCTTAAAACTGCAGAAGTGGAGATAAATAAGGAACATCAAGTGTTGAAGATAAATAAGAACATTGGTTTCAAGAAACACAAGAAGGGAAAACAGAAGGGAAGTAAGGGTGGCAAGCTAGTTGCCGTTCCTGAAAAGAAGCCCCGAGTTGGACCTAAGTATGATACCGAGTGCTATTATTGTAAGGGGACTGACCACAGGAAGCGCATCTGCCCCAAGTATTTGGCATACAAGAAGGCCGGCAAGGCAAACAAAGGTATATATGATATACATGTTATTGATGTGTACTTGACTAGTACTCACAGTAGCACCTGGGTATTTGATACCGGTTCAGTTGCTAATATTTGTAACTCGAATCAGGGGATGTGGAACAAGCGACGGATAGCAAGGGGTGAGGTCAAGATGTGTGTCGGCAATGGATCAAGTGTTGATGTGATCGCCGTAGAAATGTTACCTCTCCACTTACCGTCGGGATTAGTAATAAACTTGAATAATTGTTATCTGGTGCCTGCACTGAGCATGAACATTGTATCTGGATCGTGTTTGATGCGAAGTGGTTATTCATTTCAATCCGAGAACAATGGTTGTTCTATTTATATGAATGAAATCTTTTATGGTCATGCACTGATACGTTGGAAACGTATCTATAATTTTTGATGCTCCATGCTTGTTTAGTATCTACTTTGCTTTACTTGTCCACACTTTGAGGTGCTTTTTACATGTTTTCTAGTACTAACCTACTAACAAGTTGCAACAGTGCCATATGCCTGTTTTCTGCTGTTTTTGGTTTCAGAAAAGTTAGTAAAGAAATATTCTCGGAATTGGACGGGACAAACGTCAAAGTCAATTACTTTCCGTGGGGAAGAAGAAGTCTAGAGGAGAGCCGGAGGGGCCGGCCAGGGGGGCCAGACCCACCCCAGGCACGGGGGCAGGTGGGCCTACTCCTAGCTAGGGTTTGGTGGCCCTGGCCGCCTCCCGGTCTCGCCCCTTCGCCTATAATAAGACCTCGATGCAGAAACCCTGAGAACCCGATCAGAAATCCACGAAACCGTCTATAGCCGCCGCCACCATCATCCCTAGATCGGGTGGATCTGAAGCTCTTCCCGACACCCTGCCGAAGGGGAGATCATCCCGGAGGCCTTCTCTCCGGTATGATTCGTGAGTAGTTCCACCTTGGACTATGGGTCCATGTAGTAGCTAGATGGTTGTATCTCCTCCTTTGTGCTTTCATGTATAGATCTTGTGATCTCCATTCATGATCAAGATCTAATCTATTTGTAATCATGCATGTTGTGTTTGCGGGGATCCGATGGATATTGAGATTATTATGTTAGTTTGATTAATGGTTTTATCTTTATGATTCTATCATATCTGTGTTGTTTGTGATCTTGCATGCTCTCTGTTGCTAGTGGTTATCTTGGCCAAGTAGTTGCTAGTGACTCCAAGAGGGAGTATTGATGCTCAATAGTGGGTTCATGCCTCTAGTTTCCAAGGGAAGTGACAGAAATCTCTTCCATTGTAGATGTGTTGTTGCTACTAGGGAGAAAACAACTGTCCCTTGTTCATGTAACATGTGGATTGTTTACCTTACACACTTTGCTTAAAGCAGTTGTCTGTTGCTTGCAACTTAATACTGGAGGGGGTTCGGATGATAACCTGAAGCTGGACTTCTAGTCATAGATGCAGTTGGATTACAATCTATGTATAATGTTGTATTGCCCAATCAACTTCATAGGATCTTGATAGCTAGTAATTGCATTGTTATGCCTTGCTTAGTTCCTGTCAATTGCCCTGCTGTAATTTGTTTACCCTTCATGCCATGTTGTTTATCTAAGGAGGGCACCTCTAGTGAATTATGGACCCCGGTCCAATCTTTACCATTGATACATCTTCCAGTGTTACCTGTTTACTTGCTACAAACCATTACCTTCCACACCATATGCTTAATCCTTTGTTACAGCAAACCGGTGAGCTTGACAACCTCACTGATTCGTTGGGGCAAAGTCTTGAGTTTGTGTTGTGCAGGTCTCCGTGTTGCTAGCAACACCTGTGTGATGTTTCCTTCCTCCTACTGGTTCGATAACCTCGGTTTCTTACTGAGAGAAACTTGATGTTGTGCTGCTTCATACCTTGCTCTTGGGGTTTCCAACGAAGCGTCCCATGACAAGTGGTGGGCGCCATCAAGCTATATTCTGGCGCCGTTGCCAGGGAGGCTAAGGACGTCTTCACTAGGGGAGTCCTTCACTTCCTTTCTCTTTACTTTGTTTTTAGTTTGCTTTGTTTCTTTTGCTTGGTTTTGCTTGCCTCTTTTCAAAAAACCCAAAAAAAATTAGTCTAGTTTGGTTTGATTGCTTTATTCAAAAAACACAAAAAAATTAGTTCCTGCTCGCTGCTGCTGCTATTTTTGGCTTGCCCACCTTTTCCAAAATGAACTCTGCTGAGAACACCAAGTTGTGTCACTTCACTAGCACCAACAACAATGATTTCCTAAGCACACCTATTGCTCCACTTGCTCATAATTATGAGATTGCTGCAGCTTCTTTACTTCATATGCTGGAGGCTAGGTTTGTTAGCCTAAACCCCTTCATGCAATTCTTGTTTCTAAAACTAAAAGAAGAAAAGAATGATGAAAAAAGGGAATTCATCCTTGAAACTTTATCAAAAGAATTCCAAGATGTTGCTAGGGAAGCCAAAAAAGTTTTTGAACGTTTCAATATGCTAGGTTCAAGTGTAGATGTTGTAGGTATTTCTGATAAAACTAAGCCTAGAAAGGAATTCAATATACCCATACCCTTTAAGCTTGTTGGAATGCATGAAGCCTTTGAAAAGAACTTTGATTGGATTGCCCTTGAAAATCTTTTTGATGAAGGTAGTAGACCGAAGAGAGATGAGAAAGGATCCTCCAAAACCCATTTGGATGAGATACCTTTCATAATTGAAGATTTTGCAAGTATGGATGTTAATGCTTCCTCATTTGAAAATACTTGATTCTTCTTGCTTCTTGTGCCTAACTTAAAGGCGTTAAAGAAAAGTACTTGTTGGGAGATAACCCAAGAGTTTCCTTGAGTCTTGGAAGTTATTACTTCTGTAATAACCTCTCCTTATCCTTTTTGTTTGCTTTTTGTGTCAAGAATGACCTCTAATAAGAGGGAAGTAAGATTTGGGGAGCTGCTGTCCAGAAACAGATTTCTGTCCTCCACCAAACAAATTCGTGAGGAGGCTCTCTAACTCGGATTGTGCTCAAAATTTACGAATAAATCTCCTAGTATGTTATATAACTTTCGTTAGTTCAGCACTTTTTTATTTGAGCAACAAAAGATGTTTGAAAAAATTCGTTTCTACCTGCTGGTCTGTTTTGACAGATTTCTGCCATTATTTGCATTTGCTTCTTATTGATTCCTTTTTTAGGTCTCTTCGGGTAAATTGAGTTTTTTTGAAGAAGTTACTATAGTAGCTTGTGTTTTTAGTGAAAATCCTTGCTGTTCCAAAGCTTTTACAGGGGTTTAATATCTTTTGAATACACTAATGTTGCTAATGAAGATTGTTTGAAGTTTTGTATAAAGGAAAAAAATTTAGGTGTAGAGAGAATGATGCAATGAGATGAAGAATGGACAAAAGCTCAAGCTTGGGGATGCCACCATGGTGTCACCCCAAGAAATATCAAAGAGGTACAAGCATCAAAGCTTGGGGATGCCCAAGGCATCCCCTTCTTCATCAATAAAAAGCTAAGGTCTGTCTAGACACTTCGTTTTTATTGTTTCATGCACAGTTGTGTTGTTGTTGGAGCATCTTAGTTTTCATTTTCTTTGCTTAGTTTGTTTATTTTTTTGAATAAAGAAGTTTGGACCCCTGTTCTCGCTTTGTTGTTTTGCAAATAAGTTCGCTTAGTGTTTGGAAAGGAGTAGTAAGTTCTTGCTTGAAGTGCAAGAGGAGCTTGCATTGACTGTGAGTTAGACTTTAGCATGACATGCTAGGTATTGTTTTAGCATTATGCTTAGTGATTATTGTTGTACCATGTCTTGTTCCAAACAATTGGGATTGCTTAGTGTGCCTTGAAGAAATTATGCGTTGTTTTAGCATGCAAAAGCATAATATTGTGGTATTCTCCTTTAATGTTTTGCTTGGGTTGACTCGACACATGCTCACACCATGTTATGACTATGACAAGTCACCATTATCCTCTATGATCATTTAGTCCTTGACTTGTAGTACCACTCTTTGCTTTGATTAGTTTGCTTTGTTGCATTGAATAATTATGGCCATTATTGCTCTCTTAGTTGGTTGCTCCCAGTCTTTTGCTAGCCTCCACTTGTATGGGTAAGTTCTACTCATGCTTCCAACTCCCAAAAAATCAAGTTATTCCAAAGTGTCCACTATAAATTCCTATGCATGGTGTGTTACACCATTCCAAAGTATATTCTTGTTTTCAAGTATCTTCCAATTAAAAACTATTTTTTATGTGAAAACTTAGTGATTAAAGCCCTCACGAACTTGATGGCACACTTTATATTATTTGCCCCTAATAAACTTGAACCATTGTGACAACTTTGTTGTATATGCTTGCACTTATAAGTTGGAATTAGCAGAACCATGCTATCACGGGGAACGTTTTCAACATTGCACATGTACTTTTGTACTCCGTTGATATCATGTTCTTTTGTCTATGGATGTTACCGGTGTGAAATGAAGTGGGAACTTGTAAGTCCATGGAGTTTGTATTCTGTGTTAGAGAAACGCCTGGGCCGCTAGCCTAAGCCATGCCTAATCATGGTGGAAACTTGCAGCATCACCATAGTGAGCTATTTATGAAGCATCCTCAATAAAAAGCTATGCATATGTTAAAGAAATAGATTGCTGAGATGCTCATTGTCTGCTTGCCTTGTCATTTTGGTTATGGGAAAGCTCATGTACCATGTGCAAGGGGTACCCCGTTGGCGGTTCTCAATGATATGCAAATACTTACAGTGACAAGAACTTGCCTGGGCCCTAAGTTGAGTATCCATGAGGTGTAGCCCTCATATTCAAGGCACTTGAGATTGCCTTCTTATACTTTGTCAAGCATATACTCCAGCTTTGTCACTTTAACCCTAACCACTTCAAGATGCTTATGATAGGGGCAATGAGGGCTGAAAGCTAACTAGTACCATAATTTTTGGAAGCTCTTTTTGAAACTTGTAATCCCTGCTTCCTTTACAAAAAGGCCTTTCTTCCACCATTATTGAGTCTCCAGCTTCTACCTTTAGGCACCATTAAGAGAGCATGGTTGTCATTCTGTGTGCAGTGTTTCAAAGCTTATTAATTGATGCATATTGTGATATTACTTGTTCTTGTGCTATTTGTTTCTAGTCACCCTTGTGAACTTTGCAGGCGTCCTATGCATTTAATTGCTACTCTATGAGGGACAAGCTGATTGCCACTATGCTATGTTTTCTACATGTGAAACAAACAAACGTTTTTCAATGCATACTATTCATGATCTTTGTTTGCAGCTTGCCATGTTGCATGCATAGTTACTATGTCCTATTGTTAGAACTCCATCTTTCATGCACATGTTTAGAGTTCTTTGATCCCAGATTTCAATGTTTGCAAATGGTTGGATCTTTATTGTGAGGGTGCATGTTACCTCAAAAATTATTCTGTTTATCACTTACCTACTCGAGGACGAGCAGGAGTTAAGCTTGGGGATGTTGATACATTGGAAACGTATCTATAATTTTTTATGCTCCGTGCTTGTTTAGTGTCTACTTTGCTTTACTTGTCCACACTTTGAGGTGCTTTTTACATGTTTTATGGTACTAACCTATTAACAAGTTGCAACAATGCCAGATGCCTGTTTTCTACTGTTTTTGGTTTCAGAAAAGTTAGTAAAGAAATATTCTCAGAATTGGACGGGACAAACATCAAAGTCAATTACTTACCGTGGGGAAGAAGAAGTCTAGAGGAGAGCCGGAGGGGCCGGCCAGGGGGGCCAGACCCACCCCAGGCGCGGGGGAAGGTAGGCCTGCGCCTGGATAGGGTTTGGTGGCCCTGGACGCCTCCCGGTCTCGCCCCTTCGTCTATAAGAAGCCCCTGATGCAGAAACCCTGACAACCCGATCAGAAATCCACGAAACCGTCTGTAGCCGCCGCCACCATTGTCCCTAGATCGGGGGGGAGGGGGGAATCTGAAGCTCTTCCCGGCACCCTGCCGGAGGGGAGATCATCCCGGAGGTCTTCTCTCCGGGATGATTCATGAGTAGTTCCACCTTGGACTATGGGTCCATGTAGTAGCTAGATGGTTGTATCTCCTCCTTTGTGCTTTCATGTATAGATCTTGTGAGCTCCGTTCATGATCAAGATCTAATCTATTTGTAATCATGCATGTTGTGTTTGCGGGGATCCGATGGATATTGAGATTATGATGTTGGTTTGATTAATGGTTTTATCTTTATGATTCTATCATGTTTGTGTTGTTTGTGATCTTGCATGCTCTCCGTTTCTAGTGGTTATCTTGGTCAAGTAGTTGCTAGTGACTCCAAGAGGGGGTATTGATGCTCGATAGTGGGTTCATGCCTCTAGTTTCCAAGGGAAGTGACAGAAATCTCTTCGGCTGTAGATGTGTTGTTGCTACTAGGGAGAAAACAACGGTCTCTTGTTCATGGAACATGTGGACTATTTACCTTACACACTTTGCTTAAAGCAGTTGTCTGTTGCTTGCAACTTAATACTAGAGGGGGTTCGGATGATAACCTGAAGGTGGAATTCTAGTCATATATGCAGTTGGATGACGGTCTATGTATATTGTTGTATTGCCCAATCAACCTCATAGGATCTTTCTAGCTAGTAATTGCATTGTTATGCCTTGCTCAGTTCCTGTCAATTGCCCCGCTGTAATTTGTTTACCCTTCATGCCATGTTGTTTATCTAAGGATAGCACCTCTAGTGAACTATGGACCCCAGTCCAATCTTTACCATTGATACATCTTCCAGTGTTACCTGTTTACTTGCTGCAAACCATTACTTTCCACACCATACGCTTAATCCTTTGTTACAGCAAACCGGTGAGCTTGACAACCTATAACATCCCTAAAATCATGTTTCAAAACTCATGCATATCATCCATGCATCTATGATCATTTAGGGTTCCTTTTCAAAACCAATTCAAAAACAGGAGCATCTGGTGCTCATTATTTTATGTGAGCAACTATTAATCAAATGCCACTCTCAATTGAGAATATAATTGTTTTAAAACCAAGCTTTGTTGCTCTTAGATTGTTTTTGTTGAATGTTAGTGCTTGGACCAAAATTAACAAAACAAATATGGTTTTAAAACCATTTTCAAAACTTATGCAAACCATTTAATCAAAGGGACCAAGCTAGTACAGAGAAACCACATGGTTTTATGCCCAAAAATATGAGGGTTACACTCTACAAAAATCCAGAAAATATTTGAATTCAAATGGCTTTTGAATTTATTTGATTTTGGTTCCTGAAAATCAAATTAGAAAAAGATAAAGATAAAAGAATAAGGAAAGGGCCGGCGCCACCAAACAGGCCCAGCAGCAGAAGCAGCCCACGAGCCCACCTGGAGCAGCCCCTTCCCTCTCCCTCTTCCACGCGCGCAAACTTACCCCGCAGAGACTGATCAGTGGACCCTCTCCACATCAGCTCCTTCTTCCCCAAATCCCGCGCGCAGACACCGTCGCAGCTCGTTTCTTCCCCCTTCACTGCCACGATTTCAATCCACTTAATTGGCGATGAATGCGAGCGTGATCTCCGCCCCTGCTCCGGCTATAAGATCCCCTCCTCACTCCGCTCCATTCCCCCTCACTCACCAACCACAGAGCGCCGCTAGGCTGTCCACAATCGAGCTCGCACCGCCGCTGTCCCGAACCACTCCGGCGACCGATTCCGGTGAGCTCCGACCGCCCCTGTCTCTGGTTCAAACAAACGTGACCAGCATGTCCTTGCGCGTTCCCTGATGCCTTTTGTTTGCTTTCTCGTGACCCAGGTTGCCGTCACCGTTCGTGCCCGCAAACATCAGAAACGTCGCTCGACTCCGACGAGCGATTGAGGTAAAACCCGACCGCCCCTCGACTTCTCCTTGAACCAATAGTGTTAGCCGTAGCCTTGCGCACCCCCTGATACAATTGGTTCATGCTAGGGTGATCCAGAGCGTCGCCAATGTCTTCGTCACCGAGCACCCGACGCTGCGCTCAACTCCGACGAGTTCCTAGCCCCTGTCCACACCAGCAACATCTCGAGCTTCCTCGCAACTTTGCGACGCCGGTAAGCATCACCACTGTCCCCAGCCCTTGCTAGAATCGCCGATCCATCGCCGGCAGAGCCGTCGCCGCCGCCAGCAGCCATTTGCGCCGCCCATCTTTGGTCAGAGCATCGAGGATCGTTGGATCCAGATCTAGAGGCTAGGATTAGATTAGAGGGCGAAGCGGTATGATTTAATCGGAGCCGTGCATCGTCACTTAGATCTTACGGCTCGCAAGCGTGATCCGCCCTAACCGGTACCGTCCAACCAGATGCTGCCGCGTGGCATGTGTTTCGTTTTAAAAATATGAATTAGATCTATTAGATGTTTAAACTTGTTTAATTCATAACTTTTGATTTCCACGTCCAAATTTGACAAATTTTATATCAATGGAATCAGGAGAGAAAAACCTTTCTGTTTATGCAATGTGTTTAAAGTTTTGCCTCTATTAAAATGGTTGTTTTTGCATAAACATTTGTAGGCATAAATTGAGTATAGTAATTATTTGGAAAATGTTTTGTTATTCAAATAAAGTTTATTTAGCTTGTTTTGTACTTGTTTATGATTTAGTACAGTGCACTTGTCTTTTTTGGTGTAGAAAATCATCACATGTCATATTGCATACATTCATGTATTTTTGCTTGTATTAATTGTATATGTGATTTTGTGCCATTATTCTATGTGTAGATTTTGGTGCAAATAGTGATTGTGATTGTGAAGATTGTAGCTACTCTCCAAACTACCAAGGCAAGTGGTGCTTCATGATTTATTCCTATGTTTTTCAACTATGCATTAGAAATATTTTGCTAGTCTTGCATGGATATTTTGATCTATATGCTATGCTTGGGAAATCCTAGTAGTTGTAGAATTGCTAGAAATATTTCTAAGTCTTATCAATGCCATGCTTAGCCTAGCTAGTAGGAACCAAGGGTGGTCATATATTCATGCTATGAGAAAATATTTCTAAGTCATTGGACTTGTGTTTTGTTTAATAAAACAACTAGGTGAATGAAACACCTGGGTGGAATGGAAGGAATGGTTTGTGTTGAGTGGTTACACAAGGCCCATTTATATGGTTTACCTTGTGTATCTCACTTGTGGAAAGCCACCCAGGAACAAAGGGATTTGAGATGCCATTTGTTAAGAAGCTTCTAGTGCAGCCACTTGGCATTATGGGCTCTGCCTGGATCATATAGGTTGCAATAACTTAGCCATTTGGACAGTTGGTGGTAGTGGGATGATAGGTTGGAGTGCGTCCATTTGGTCTAAGGGAAGGCTTCTGAAAGGTCATGTCTTGGTGAAAATCAAGTCTTGTGGGGAAAGTGCACAACCTCTGCAGATGGAAGAATCTAAGTACTTAGCCATGTCCCTGGTATTGGAAAACTTGAGCATCAAGACATGGAAGCTATCAAGAATCTCCTCATACCAATTTCTAAGTAAAAATTTGTGGTTGAACAAGAGTGAAGGTTCCCCAATGTCTATTGGTGGTTCCTTGGGAAATATTTTGACAAAGAAAAACTTAGTGTTTTTCAACTAATAGGTAAAACCTATTTTGATCAAAGCAAGCCTAAGCTACACTTAGCCAAAATGCATATAGTATCTAGTCTACCTATATTCTACTAAGGTATCACTTGCCAATACTATTCCAATGTATTGACCCGCTGTGGCTGTAACTTGTGATGTTGCAGGTTATTCTGATGGTGATTAGGGGTTATGAGTCTACACTCAACATGCTTGCCTGTGGCACATGAAGATGAAGACTTATTTATGTTATTACATATTTGAACTCTTATATTAGGCCTGTGGCCATGGAGTTTGTAAAAGACTATGTTTGTCTCTGGAATGACTTGTAATAATGACCTTTGTTTCTGTGTACTTCATCTTAAACTGTGGATGCTAGCATTGATCCAGGGACTAGCATTGCAATCACAGGGATCCTTTCCTTTATAAAGGAGGGATCTTACAAATGGTATCAGAGCACTGTATACCTGTAGGATTATGACCCTAGGATTGGAAACCACTAAGGAAACATTTTAACAACTTCCACACTTGTCTTTTCTTCTCGTAAACTTTTCTAATCTTCTTTCTCATCTTGATTGTAGATGAACTCCATCAACGAAGCCGTGAAGAAGGGACCACTCATGACTATGACTTTGGAATGTGAGACAGAATTTCCCAAGGCTCTCAAGGACCTCATGGTTGCCATGGGAATACATGGTGCAACTGTGTACAAAGGTTTTCTTGTGATGGATGAAGGAGTTGAGTACTGGTGGGTGCAACTTCACTTGTATAAAAACAAGGAAGACAACCACAAGGACTCAGGATTCTGCATGGTCACCAACTCAGTGATGCACACCACATTCTTTGATTCAGCAAGGGATGCAGCTTAAAGGCCATCAAAGAACTTGGTGATAGAATCAAGTGCAGAATGCTCAACACCCAAAATGACCTTAAGGAAGAAAAGAAACATACCCAAGAGTTAGAGGCTACCAACCAAAGTTTAAGGAAGGACATCATAGACTTAGCAATGGAGTCATGTGATCTAGATAGACAGATTGCCTCTAGGGATGCCCTGTTAGCCAACTTGGCAAGTGAGATGGAATTGTAACGTACTTCGTTAGTTAGACCACCACAATTATCATTTTATTTCCCAAATGTTGTTTAAAATAAGTTGAACCTTGGTGGTTTGTAATGGATCCATGTATGCCATGACTTGTGTGTTTTGATTTCCAAAGTTTGCATGTGATGCCTTGTCTTGTGATTTATCTTAAGTTGTGTTGATTCTAACTTTTTCTATCTTATTAAATTGATGCCTAATGTTACTATCAGCACGGCTGAAGAGTTCAAGGGAACTCATTTTGGCACTCGTATTATTGAGCTCACTAGTTTGCTCAATCTCCCACTTCCTACTATCATGATGCTTCCCCTTACCAAGTTTGAGAGGAAAGACCTTTGGGGCTTCAAGGTTAATCAGCCAGGACGCCAGACTGAGCCTACCACGGAGGCAATCATCTTCAAGCTCATGCATGATGACAAGGAGAGAGGCCTAGAGGTAGTAATGCAGGATTTGCTTGGACGTTTACTAGGGAGACACTCTCGAGAGATTAGAGGTACTCACTTCCACGCCTTCGGTAGACGTGATGAGGATGGTGAGGCCATTGACTTCGAGGATGCTTCGAGAGAGACGGCAAAGCCGATTCGTCTATACCTCCAGGACTTAGAGGTTCTTCTTAGGCACCTAGATACTGATAGGACCAACGTCATGCTCAGCAATGACGAACTCCAGGTGCAACTTCGTGAGAAGGACAAGCTCTTCACGGAGCAAGATGAGATAGTCAAAGAAATGGAGGCCAAGTTTGAGAGTCAGGATAGAAAGTTCAAGACTCAAGAGAAGAGAGTCCAAGATAGGAACAAAAGGATTCGAGACATGACTGCAGAACTAGAGGCCAAGGACTTCGAGCTTGTGCATCAGCAAGGTGTGATTGAGAGGCTTCGTGCACGAAGAGGGCTCTCAAAGCCAAAGTAGAGACCTTGACCACCAATGTCGAGGAATACAAGACCGCTATGGAGAATGCAGGTCTTACACTTGTTGATGAGGAGGTTGATGCAGAGGAGTAGTGATGACTACTCATTTACCTTTATTTATCATGCCTTTGATTATTGAGTCGCAATGACCATCCAACATGTGGATGGCTTGCTATTGGTGTGTTTACTTTTTCAGAACTTGTTGTATGTATTGTTGAACTTTTACTACTATGATGCATGATTGTGGTTTGTTATGTGATGTACTGTGCATGTTAACATCTATGGGTATCTCATTCTTATCCTTATTGAAAACCACAGATGCCTCCCCGACATGCCAATCCCAACCCCAACAACAACAACATCACCCCTAAGATGCAGCAGATGATGACAGCTTAGACTCAGTTGATGCAAATGATGACCACGTTCATCCAGAATCAGAACAACAACAACAATAATAATAACAACAACAACAATCAGAACAACCCACCGGGTTTTGGCATGCTTACCAGGTTCTTAAGACTAAGGCCAGCAAAGTTCTCAGGAACTACTGATCCTATGGTGGCCAATGATTGTCTACGTTCAGTGAACAAAGACTTGGTAACTTTTGGCTGTACTGATGAGGAGAAAGTCAGGTTTGCAGCACACTTGTTGGAAGGACCAGCAGCCACTTGGTGGGATAACTTCCAGATCACCACTCCCATTGAGGATGTGACCTGGGCTATCTTTGAAGATGGTTTCCGTACTGCTCACATCTCATCCGGAGTGACGAGTTTGAAGAAGGAATTTCATAACTTGAAGCAGCGCCACCGCAGCGTGGCTGAATATATTGAGGAGTTCAACAATCTGGCGCGATATGCACCGGATGAAGTTGACACTGATGCTAAGAGGAAGGAAAAGTTCCTTGAAGGGTTGAATGATGAATTGAACCTGCAGTTAGCTATGGCCTATGTTCCCACATACCAGTCTCTTTGTGACAAGGCTGCTATTTTGGAGAGCAAGATGAAACAAGTTGAAAGCAGGAAGAGAAAGCACACTGACAAGCACAGCTCGGGATCATCTCACAAACGTTCCCATTATGATGACAGTGGGAATTCTGGATCCCACAAGCATGGGAAGTACAACAAGCACCACAACTGTTACCATGACAACAAGCACCACCGTAGTCATGACAATGACAAGTACAAGAATCACAAGAATGGATATAAGAGCCACCACAATGGAAGTGGAAGTGGTAGTGGAAGCCAACCTGCCAAGAAGGATCTTAGTCAGGTTGAATGTTTCAAGTGCAAGAAGATGGGGCATTATGCAAATGAATGCCCAGAAAAGAAAGTTGAAGGACCCAACAAGCCCAACCCTTTCCAGAAGGGGCAAGTGAACCACATCAATGTGGAGGAAATCTATGAAGAGTCAGATGCTGTGGCTGGTAAGTTCAAACTCAATTCTATTCCAGCACTTGTTCTTTTTGATACTGGTGCATCACATTCATTCATATCAAAAGCATTTGTTGATAGAAATGGGTTTTCAACTGAAAACATTGGGTGTCCAATAAAAGTAAGTTCTCCAGGAGGAGATATGATAGTAAGTCTTGGATGCCGGGATCTAGTAATAGAGTTTGGAAAGCATAAGTTTCCAGTGAGTCTGATAATCCTAGATTCCCAAGGACTGGATGTAATTTTGGGAATGGATTGGATGACCAAGTATGAAGGAGTACTAGATTGTGCCAATCGAACAGTTGCACTCACAACCCTGGAAAAGAAACGGATAAGATTCAAGTCTAATTTAGAATCGAAAGGGAGTAAGATTAATTCTCTTAAGGGGGTTAGCATAGACAGTGTGCCAATTGTGAGTGAGTATCCAGATGTGTTTCCGGAAGAATTGCCGGGAATGCCACCAGATAGAGATGTGGAGTTTCTTATTGATTTGCTACCGGGATCTGGACCAATAGCAAAGAGACCGTACAAAATGTCAGTGGATGAGTTGAAAGAACTCAAGAAGCAACTTGGAGAACAGTTGCAGAAAGGTTTTATACAACCAAGTTCTTCATCTTGGGGAGCACCAGTTTTGTTTGTGGAAAAGAAGGATAGAAGTCAAAGGTTATGCATAGATTACCGATCGCTCAATGAGGTGACTATCAAGAACAAATACCCTTTGCCTAGAATCAATGACTTGTTTGATCAGTAAGAAGGAGCTTGTGTGTTCTCAAAGATTGATCTCCGGTCAGGTTATTTTCAGCTCAAGATAAGGGAACAAGACATACCTAAGACAGCTTTCACCACTAGGTATGGATTGTATGAGTACACCATAATGCCATTTGGTTTGACCAATGCACCAGCTTATTTCATGAATATGATGAACAAGGTGTTCATGGAGTTCCTTGACAAGTTTGTTGTCGTTTTTATCGATGACATTCTAATCTACTCCAAGAGCAAAGAAGAGCATGAAGGACATTTACGTTTGATACTTGAGAAGCTTAGAGAGCATAAGCTGTATGCCAAATTCAGCAAGTGTGAATTTTGGTTAAATGAAGTTGGTTTTCTTGGACACGTTGTGTCGGGAGATGGTGTGGCAGTTGATCCTGCTAAAGTTTCAGCTGTAACTGAATGGGAATCTCCTAAGTCAGTGAAAGAGGTTCGTAGTTTCCTTGGCTTAGCAGGTTACTACAGAAGGTTCATTGAGAATTTCTCCAAGATAGCTAAGCCAATGATAGAACTACTAAAGAAAGACAAGAAATTTGCTTGGTCTGAAGGATGTGAACTCAGTTTCCAAGAATTGAAGAAGAGACTAGTGACAGCACCAGTCTTATGTTTGCCAGATTTGGAGAAAGATTTCCAAGTATATTGTGATGCATCTCATCATGGATTAGGTGCAGTACTTATGCAAGAAGGGAAAGTTGTGGCTTATGCCTCGAGACAACTCAAAACTCATGAGGTAAACTACCCTACTCATGATTTAGAGTTAGCCTCTGTTTTCCATGCACTCAAAACATGGAGACACTATCTTTTGGGAAAACGATGTGAAGTGTTCACATATCACAAAAGTTTGAAGTATATCTTCACCCAGAAAGAAATTAACATGAGACAAAGAAGATGGCTAGAACTCATCAAGGACTATGACTTGAGTTTGCAATACCACCCCAGTAAAGCAAATGTTGTAGCGGATGCTCTAAGCCGTAAGGTTTTTGTGAATGGCCTTACTAAGGGAGAATTGCCAGATGATCTATGTGCCCAATTTAGAGATCTCAGATTGGAGATTGTGCCTGAAGGACATCTCATGTCATTGGATGTTCAACCCACTTTGTTGGACAAAATCAAAGAAGCTCAAAAGACAGATAAGGAAATTGAAGAGATTAAGGAATAGATTGGCAAGGGAAAATCCAAAGGATTCCATGAAGATGAACATGGTACTTTATGGCATGGAAAACGTATCTGTGTTCCACAAGATCCGGAGTTTCGGAAACTGATATTACAAAAAGCACATAACTCACCGTATTCCATCCATCTAGGGCTGGAATTCGAGCCGAGCCGAGCCAACTTGGCTCGACTTGCTAAAACTCGTTCAACTAACGATTTAGCTTGACTCGGCTCGTTTACATCCATCCGGGTAACACCAAAATGTACATGGATATGAAGGAAAGATTTTGGTGGAATAATCTCAAGAAGGACATCGTTGAACATATTGCTTTGTGTGATGTATGTAGTAGAGTGAAAGCGGAACATCAGAAACCAGCAGGATTGTTACAACCACTACCTATTCCTGATTGGAAGTGGGACAAGATTGGCATGGATTTCATCACCGGATTGCCAAGGACTAGGTCAGGATATGATTCTATTTGGGTAGTAGTGGATCGCTTAACTAAAGTGGCTCATTTCATACCCGTGAAGACAACTTATACAAGTGCTAAGTTAGCCAAGATCTATATGAGTAGAATTTTATGTCTACATGGAGTGCCCAAGAGTATTGTGTCTGATAGGGGAACTCAATTCACTTCTCATTTTTGGAGGCAATTACATGAATCATTGGGAACGAGGTTGGAATTCAGCACTGTTTTTCATCCTCAGACTGATGGACAGATAGAAAGGACCAACCAGATTCTTGAAGATATGTTGAGGGCATGTGCCCTAGACTATGGAGCTAGTTGGGATGAAAGTCTGCCTTACGCAGAATTCTCTTACAATAACAGCTATCTAGCCAGTATTGAGATGGCACCATTTGAGTTCCTCTATGGGAGAAAGTGTACCACCCCATTGCTATGGAATGGTGTGGGAGAGAGAAGTTTGTTCGGGCCAGAACTAATCAAAGAGGCTAAAGAGAAAGTCAAGCTAGTTAAGGATAGATTGAAGATAGCACAGTCCCAACAGAAGAGCTACGCAGATCCTAAGCATAGAGAAGTCACCTATGAAGTGGGTGATAGAGCTTATCTTAGAGTGTCACCACTTCGTGGAGTGAAGAGATTTGGAGTCAAAGGAAAATTGGCCCAAAGATATGTTGGACCGTTCAAGATTCTGAGCCGTAAAGGAGAAGTAGCATATGAGATTGAATTGCCTGAATCATTGTCTGCCGTTCACAATGTGTTTCATGTGAGTCAGCTTAAGAAATGCCATCCAGAAATGGAAGAGACTTCTTTGAAGGATACTATACCTTTGGAAGAGGTTCAATTGGAGAGTGACCTCACTTATGAGGAGAAGCCTATCAAGATTCTTGAGACTGCAGAAAGAGTTACTCGGACTAAGACTATCAAATTCTGCAAAGTTCAGTGGAACCATCATTCCGAAGAAGGAGCAACATGGGAAAGAGAAGATGATCTTCGGAAATACCACCCTCACCTATTTGCTATCCAACCCGAATCTCGAGGGCGAGATTCACCTTAAGGGGTTAGATTTGTAACATCCCTAAAATCATGTTTCAAAACTCATGCATATCATCCATGCATCTATGATCATTTAGGGTTCCTTTTCAAAACCAATTCAAAAACAGGAGCATCTGGAGCTCATTATTTTATGTGAGCAACTATTAATCAAATGCCACACTCAATTGAGAGTATAATTGTTTTAAAACCAAGCTTTGTTGCTCTCAGATTGTTTTTGTTGAATGTTAGTGCTTGGACCAAAATTTACAAAAAAAAATATGGTTTTAAAACCATTTTCAAAACTTATGCAAATCAAGTGCTATGACACTGTTTATTTTGTTTAATAAAAGGGACCAAGCTAGTACAGAGAAACCACATGGTTTTATGCCCAAAAATATGAGGGTTACACTCTACAAAAATCCAGAAAAGATTTGAATTCAAATGGCTTTTGAATTTATTTGATTTTGGTTCCTGAAAATCAAATTAGAAAAAGATAAAGATAAAAGAATAAGGAAAGGGTCGGCGCCACCAAACAGGCCCAGCAGCAGAAGAAGCCCACAAGCCCACCCGGAGCAGCCCCTTCCCTCTCCCTCTTCCACGCGCGCAAACTTACCCCGCAGAGACTGATCAGTGGACCCTCTCCACGTCAGCTCCTTCTTCCCCAAATCCCGCGCGCAGACGCCGTCGCCGCCTGTTTCTTCCCCTTCACTGCCGCGATTTCAATCCACTTAATTGGCGATGAATGTGAGCGTGATCTCCGCCCCTGCTCCGGTTATAAGATCCCCTCCTCACTCCGCTTCATTCCCCTCACTCACCAACCATAGAGCGCCGCTAGGCTGTCCACAATCGAGCTCGCACCGCCGCTGTCCCGAACCACTCCGGCGACCGATTCCGGTGAGCTCCGACCGTCCCCTGTCTCTGGTTCAAACAAACATGACCAGCATGTCCTTGCGCGTTCCCTGATGCCTTTTGTTTGCTTTCTCGTGACCCAGGTTGCCATCACCGTTTGTGCCCGCAAACATCAGAACCGTCGCTCGACTCCGACGAGCGATTGAGGTAAAACCCGACCACCCCTCGACTTCTCCTTGAACCAGTAGTGTTCGTCGTAGCCTTGCGCACCCCCTGGTACAACTGGTTCATGCTAGGGTGATCCAGAGCGTCGCCAATGTCTTCGTCACCGAGCACCCGACGCTGCGCTTAACTCCGACGAGTTCCTACGGCCACATCAACGCGCCCCTATCCACGCCAGGAACATCTCGAGCTTCCTCGCAACTTTGCGACACCGGTAAGCATCACCACTGTCCCCATCCCTCGCTAGAATCGCCAATCCATCGCCGGCAGAGCCGTCGCCGCCGCCAGCAGCCATTTGCGCCGCCCATCTTTGGTCAGAGCATCGAGGATCGTTGGATCCAGATCTAGAGGCTAGGATTAGATTAGAGGGCGAAGCGGTATGATTTAATCTGAGCCGTGCATCGTCACTTAAATCTTACGGCTCGCAAGCGTGATCCGCCCGAACCGGTACCGTCCAACCAGATGCTGCCGCGTGGCATGTGTTTCGTTTTAAAAATATGAATTAGATCTATTAGATGTTTAAACTTGTTTAATTCATAACTTTTGATTTCCACGTCCAAATTTGACAAATTTTATATCAATGGAATCAGGAGAGAAAAACCTTTCTGTTTATGCAATGTGTTTAAAGTTTTGCCTCTGTTAAAATGGTTGTTTTTGCAGAAACATTTGTAGGCATAAATTGAGTATAGTAATTATTTGGAAAATGTTTTGTTATTCAAATAAAGTTTATTTAGCTTGTTTTGTACTTGTTTATGATTCAGTACAGTGCACTTGTCTTGTTTGGTGTAGAAAATCATCACATGGCATATTGCATACATTCATGTATTTTTGCTTGTATTAATTGTATATGTGATTTTGTGCCATTATTTTATGTGTAGATTTTGGTGCAAATAGTGATTGTGATTGTGAAGATTGTAGCTACTCTCCAAACTACCAAGTCAAGTGGTGCTTCATGATTTATTCCTATGTTTTTCAACTATGCATTAGAAATATTTTGCTAGTCTTGCATGGATATTTTGATCTATATGCTATGCTTGGGAAATCCTAGTAGTTGTAGAATTGCTAGAAATATTTCTAAGTCTTATCAATGCCATGCTTAGCCTAGCTAGTAGCAACCAAGGGTGGTCATCTATTCATGCTATGAGAAAATATTTCTAAGTCTTTGGACTTGTGTTTTGTTTAATAAAACAACTAAGTGAATGAAACACCTGGGTGGAATGGAAGGAATGGTTTGTGTTGAGTGGTTACACAAGGCCCATTTCTATGGTTTACCTTGTGTATCTCACTTGTGGAAAGCCACCCAGGAACAAAGGGATTTGAGATGCCATATGTTAAGAAGCTTCTAGGGTAACCACTTGGCATTATGGGCTCTTCCTGAATCATATAGGTTGCAATAACTTAGCCATTTGGACAGTTGGTGGTAGTGGGATGATAGGTTGGAGCACGTCCATTTGGTCTAAGGGAAGGCTTCTGAAAGGTCCTGTCTTGGTGAAAATCAAGTCTTGTGGGGAAAGTGCACAACCACTGCAGATGGAAGAATCTAAGTACTTAGCCATGTCCCTGGTATTGGACAACTTGAGCATCAAGACATGGAAGCTATCAAGAATCTCTTCATCCCAATTTCTAAGTAAAAATTTGTGGTTGAACAAGGGTGAAGGTTCCCCAATGTCTATTGGTGGTTCCTTGGGAAATATTTTGACAAAAACTTAGTGTTTTTCAACTAATAGGTAAAACCTATTTTGAGCAAAGCAAGCCTAAGCTACACTTAGCCAAAATGCATATAGTATCTAGTCTACCTATATTCTACTAAGGTATCACTTGCCAATATTATTCCAATGTATTGACCCACTGTGGCTGTAACTTATGATGTTGCAGGTTATTCTGATGGTGATTAGGGGTTATGAGTCTACACTCAACATGCTTGCCTGTGGCACATGAAGATGACGACTTATTTATCTTATTACATATTTGAACTCTTGTATTAGGCCTGTGGCCATGGAGTTTGTAAAAGACTATGTTTGTCTCTGGAATGACTTGTAATAATGACCTTTGTTTCTGTGTACTTCATCTTAAACTGTGGATGCTAGCATTGATCCAGGGACTAGCATTGCAATCATAGGAATCCTTTCCTTTATAAAGGAGGGATCTTACACAACCTCACTGATTCGTTGGGGCAAAGTCTTTAGTTTGTGTTGTACAGGTCTCCGTGTTGCTAGCAACACCTGTGTGACGTTTCCTTCCTCCTACTGGTTCGATAACCTCGGTTTCTTACTGAGGGAAACTTGTTGCTGTGCTGCTTCATACCTTGCTCTTGGGGTTTCCAACGAAGCGTCCCACGACAAGTGATGGGCGCCATCATGCACCGATGATGAATGGTTTATTTCAGTTGGATCTCGATAATAATGTTACACGTATTCATAATGTTGATGCTAAAAGGATTAAACTTAATGATGATATATCCGCATATATGTGGCACTGCCGTCTAGGTCATATTGGCATTAAACGCATGAAGAAGCTCCATTCGGATGGACTTTTGGAATCACTTTATTTTGAATCATTTGATACATGTGAGCCAAGCGTTATGGGCAAGATGACTAGAACGCCGTTTTCCGGTTTAATGGAACGGGCGACAGATTTATTGGAAATCATACATTCTGATGTATGTGGTCCAATGAGTTTGTCGGCGCGAGGTGGATATTGTTATTTTTTACTTTCACGGATGATTTGAGTAGATACGGTTATATCTACTTGATGAAACACAAGTCTGAAACCTTTGAAAAGTTCAAGGAATTTCATAATGAAGTGGAAAATCATCGTAATAAAAGATCAAATTTCTACGGTCCGACCGTGGAGGAGAATATCTAATTTACGAGTTTAGCACTCATATGAAAGATGTGGAATTTTTTCACAACTCACACCTGCTAGAACACCACAGCGAAATGGTGTCGGAACATCGTAATCGTACTTTATTGGATATGTTCGATCTATGGTGTCTCTGACGGACTTGCCGTTATCATTTTGGGGTTATGCACTAGAAACTGCTGCATTCACTTTAAATTAGGCACCATCTAAATCCGTTGAAAAGACACCGTATGAATTGTGGTTTGGAAAAAACCTAAGATGTCATTTCTTAAAGTTTGGGGATGCGATGTTTATGTGAAGAAATTTCAACCGGATAAACTCGAACCCAAAGCGGAAAAATGCGTCTTCATAGGATACCCTAAGGAAACTATTGGTTATTCCTTCTATCACAGATCCGAGGGCAAGGTTTTTGTTGCCAAGAATGGATCCTTTCTAGAGAAAGAGTTTCTCGCAAAAGGTGTGAGTAGTCAGAAGGTAGAACTCGAAGAGTTTATTGAACCTTCTCTTAAAAGTATGGCGAGTAGCGCAGCACCGGAAGTCGTTCTGGAGTTGGCTTCACCAGTTGAAGAGGGAACTAATGATAATGATCATGAAACTCCGAAAGAGAGTACTACCGAACCTCGCAGGTCTAGCAGGACGCGTGCAGCTCCCGAGCTGTACGGAAACCCTGTATTGAATTTCATGGTTGATGAAAATGATGACCCTGCGACGTATGAAGAAGCGATGATGATCCCAGATTCCAACAAATGGTTAGAAGCCATGAAATTCGAGATGGAATCCATGTATGAAAATCAAGTTTGGAACTTGGTGGACTTACCTCACGACCGAAATGCCGTGGAGGATAAATGGATTTTCAAAAGAAAAACTAATGCTGATGGTAATGTGACCGTCTATAAAGCTCGACTTGTCACAAAGGGGTTTCGACAAATTCAAGGAGTTGACTATGATCAGACATTCTCTCCCGTAGCGATGCTAAAATCAGTTAGGATTATGTTAGCAATTGCTGCATATTTCGATTATGTGATATGGCAGATGGATGTCAAAACCGTGTTCCTCAATGGTAATATTGAAGAAGAGTTATATATGATACAACCAAAGGGTTTTGTCGATCCTAAGGATGCTAACAAGGTCTGCAAGCTTCAGCCATCCATCTATGGACTGAAGCAAGCATCACGAAGTTGGAATCTCCGCTTTGATGAGGTGATCAAAGAGTTTGGATTTGTCCAAACTTATGGAGAAGCTTGTATTTACAAGAAAGTGAGTGGGAGCGATGTGGCATTTCTGATATTATATGTGGATGACATATTATTGATCGGAAATTATATAGATCTTTTAAACAGTGTTAAAAGTTATCTAAACAGCAAATTTTCAATAAAGGACCTAGGTGAAGCGTCATACATATTAGGCATAAAGATCTATAGATATAGATCTAGGCGCCTAATAGGGCTATCACAAAGTACATACCTTGATAAGATTTTAAAGAAGTTTAAAGTGGACGAAAGTTTGAAGGGGTTCTTACCTATGTTGCAAGGCAAGACATTGAGTAAGACTCAAAGTCCGGCTACGGCGGAAGAAAGAGAAATAATGGACAAAGTCCCCTATGCTTCAGCCATAGGCTCTATAATGTACGCCATGCTATGTACAAGACCGGATGTAGCACATGCTATTAGTTTGACTAGTAAGTACCAATCGGATCCAGGTTCGGAACACTGGATAGTAGTCAAGAATATCCTTAAGTACTTGCGAAGAACTAAGGATATGTTTCTTGTATACGGAGGTGAAGAAGAGCTCGTCGCTAAGTGTTATGTCGACGCTAGTTTTGACACCGATCCAGATGACTTTAAGTCTCAATCCGGATACGTATTTCTCATGAATGGTGGAGCGGTTAGTTGGAGGAGTTCCAAACAACCTGTGGTGGCAGGATCAACAACGGAGGTCGAATATGTTGTTGCTTCGGAAGCGGCTCAGGAAGCAGTTTGGATGAAGGATTTCATATCCAAACTAGGTGTGGTTGCGAGCGCGTTGGACCCAATGGTGATATATTGTGACAACAATGGTGCCATTGACAATGCCAAAGAACCAAGGTCTCACAAGTATTCCAAGCATATTAAGCGTCGGTTTCACTCCATCCGTGAACATGTCAAGGATGGAGATATAAAGATTTGTAAAGTACATACGGATCTCAATGTAGCAGACCCATTGACTAAAACTCTCCCCAGAGCAAAACATGATCAACACCAGAACTCCATGGGTGTTAGATTTATCACTATGTAACTAGATTATTGTCTCTAGTGCAAGTGGGATACTGAAGGGAATATGTCCTGAGAGGCAATAATAAAGTGTTTATTATGTGTATTCCAAATATATGATAGATGTTTATTTTGCATGCTATAATTGTATTAATATGGAAACATTAATACATGTGTGTTTAATAAACAAACAGAAAGTTCCTAGTTATGCCTCTCTCATAAACTAGCTCGTTGATTAACAAGATGATCAAGGTTTCCTGATCATAGACATTGGATGTTGTTAATAACAAGGTCACAACATTAGTGTAATGATGTGATGAACATTCATCCGAAGTATAGAAATACTATCAAAGTCATTGAGTTTATATTGCTATAACAACTTACGAAGTGATCCTAATCCTTAGACCATGAGATCATGTCAATCACTAACACCAGAAGAGTTTCTTGATAACATCAAACGTCACACCGTAACTGGGTGATTATAAATATGGGTTCAGAACTACTAAAGTGTTATGTTGAGGCCCATGGATCGAGAGTGGAATTTTTTCATCCCGATGACGGATAGATATGCTCTGGGCCCTCTCAGTGATATCACATTGATTAGCTTGCAAGCAAGTGATTTGATCACTAGAATGTTATATCACGGGAACAAGAAAAGAGTACATGTCAGTAACAAGATCAAACTAGTTATGGAGATACCGATGATCGAATATCGGACATGTAATATATCACGAAACAAAGGGATTAAGATACTAGCGTAAAAGGTTCCGACGATCACAAGAAAGTCATCGTTGAATGTGTGGGTCAGTATGGGTCTCCAGATCCCGCTTCTGATTATTGATCAGAGAAGGGTCTCGATCATGTCCGCATTATTCGCGAACCGTAGGGTGGCACACTTAAGTAACACCGACATCCAATTGGAGCAAACGTTTCATGCCGGAAAGAATAACAAGCGCGGGAATTTATTTCACTAGATACCAAAACAGGTTTTTGGATGAAATTGCAGAAAGTGTTTTTGCATGTGAAATGAAATACTAGCAAGGGGTTATATGTGAATGTTTTTCATTAAAGTAATTGACAAAATTCTGAATAAATAAAAGGAGTTTTATTTAATGAGAGTTTGCATTAAATTTGGTGGAAATTTAATGGGAATTTGAGTGGGATTTAGAGTGGAGGGAATTGAAAGGCATTTGAGTGAGTGGAGTGTCCACCCACATGAATGAAGGAGGGGAGGGGCCGGCGGCCACCCCCCTTGGGTTCCCCCTTCCTCCTATAAAAGGAGCTCCCTCTCATCTCTCTCACTCACACCTCCTCGTGAAGGATCTCTCTCCCCCTCTAGTATTTATCCCCCATGGTCTCGAAGTAGCGAGATACATGTTCCCAGTGGCTATTCGGCAAGAAAGAGTTGTGCTTCCGCTGCATCGCTGGAGCGAGGAGGCGGAGGTTGCTCGGTGCCTCGTACGTGTGTGCGAGTACGGATGCACTGCTGATTTGCGGCGCTAGAACTTCCTCTCGATCTTGAGATCGGCAAGAGATCGTTTACATCAACCACGAGTTTGACTCGTTAAGCTTAGTCGGTCTTCAAGGGTATGTTCTCTACGGATATACATCCGCCCGTTGTTTGTATCTAGTAGATAGATCTTGGTACACAGTTGTTCCCATCGTAGGAATTTTTTTGTTTTCTATGTTGCGAACCCTTCAGGAACTTTTGAAGACATAATATTTAAAAGATCTATATCATTTCCAATCAATAATATATCATCCACGTATAATATAAGAAATACCACAGAGCTCCCACTCACTTTATTGTAAATACAAGCTTCTCTATAAGTTTGGGCAAATCCAAACCCTTTGATCACCTCATCAAAGTGGAGATTCCAACTGCGGGATGCTTGCTTCAGTCAACTCCGGAACAACTTCTGGTGCTGCGCCACTCGCCGTTTCATGTAGACAAGGTTCAAATATCTCTTCGAGTTCTACCTTCCGACTACTGACACCTTTCGCGAGAAACTCCTTCTCTAAAAAGGATCCATTCTTGGCAACAAAAACCTTGCCCTCAGATCTGTGATAGAGGGAATACCCAATTGTTTCTTTAGGGTATCCTATGAAGACGCATTTTTTCGTTTTAGGTTTGAGTTTATCAGGCTAAAGTTTTTTCACATAAACATCATATCCCCAAACTTTTAGAAATGACAACTTTGGTTTGTTTTCAAACAACAATTCATACGGTGTCGTTTCAACGGATTTAGACAGTGCCCTATTTAAAGTGAATGCGGCAATTTCTAGTGCATAACCCCAAAAATGAAAGTGGCAAGTCAGTTATAGACATCATAGATTGTACCATATCTAATAAGGTACGATTACGATGCTCTAATACACCATTACACTGTGGTGTTCCGGCAGGCGTGAGTTGTGAAACTATCCCACACTCTCTCATGTGTGTGCCAAACTCGTAACTTAGATACTCACCCCCACAATTAGATTGCAGAAATTTAATCTTTCTATTACGATGATTTTCTACTTCACTCTGAAATTCCTTGAACTTTTCAAAGGTTTCGGACTTATGTTTCATCAAATAGATATACCCATATCTATTCAAATCATCCGTGAAAGTAACAAAATAACGATATCCACCTCGTGCCGACACACTCATTGGACCACATACATCGGTATGTATGATTTCTAATAAATCTGTCGTCCACTCTATTGTACCAGAAAACGGGGTTCTAGTCATCTTGCCCACAAGTCACGGCTCGCATGTATCAAATGATTCAAAATCAAGTGATTCTAAAAGTCCATCAGAATGGAGTTTCTTCATGCGTTTTATGCCAATATGACCTAGACAGATGTGCCACATATATGCAGATATATCATAATTAAGTTTAATCCTTTTGGCATCTACATTATGAATATGTGTAATACTACTATCAAGGTTCAAAAGAAATAAACCATTCATCACAGATGCATGACCATAAAAGATATTATTCATATAAATCGAGCAACCATTGTTTTTGGATTTAAAATAATAACCGTCCTGCAATAAATACGATCCGGATACAATGTTCATGCTCAACGCAGACACCAAATAACAATTATTTAGGTTTAAAACTTTTCCAGACGGTAAATGGAGATGCAACATTCCAACGGTGATCTCATCAAATCTTGATCCATTGACGATATGCATCGTGACATCATCCCTTGCTAGCGGTCGCTTGTTCCGCAGCCCCTAATTCGAGTTACATATATAGCAATCGATCCAGTATCAAATACCCAGGTGCTACTGCGAGTACTAGTCAAGTACACGTCAATAATATGTATATCAAATATACCTTTGTTCATCTTGCCGGCCTTCTTGTCCGTCAAATATTTGGGGCAGTTGCACTTCTAGCGGCCAGTCCCCTTACAATAGTAGCACTCAATATCAGACTTAGGGTCAGCCCGGGTCTTCTTCTGAGGCGCACTAACAGCTTTGTCGTCCTTCTTGAAGTTACCCTTCTGTTTACCCTTCTTGTCCTTGAACCGGTGGTTTTATTAATCATCGGCACTTGATGTTCTTTCCTAATCTCCACTTCTACAGTCTTAAGCATATACAGAAGCTCGGGGAGAGTCTTCTTCATGCACATCATGTTATAGTTTATTACGAAGCTCTTGTAGATTGGTGGTAGAGATTGGAGAACACGATGTATGCCTAAGTCAATAGAAATTGTTATTCCCAAGGACACAAGCTTATGAGTGTACCTAGACATTTTGAGTACGTGATCATTAACGAAGTTGTTCTCCTTGCAGCTAAATAACTTTTCTAAAGCATCATAACTCTCCACAACAGCATGGGTATTAAAAATCATTTTCAATTCACCCATGGTATAAAAGGCATTGCCATTCTCAAAACGCTTTTGGAGTTCCGGCTCTAGCCCATACAATATGCTGTAATGAACCATGTTTTGGTCCTCCTGACGACTTAAGTAAACATTCTTTACTTCGTCAGGAGCATCATTAGGTGATGGGGGCTCCAGCGGCGCTTCTAGCATATATTGATTTTGTGCAGCAGTGAGGGGAATCCTCAAGTTCAGGGCCCAGTTGGTAAAGTTGCTACCATTCGTTGCAAGTTTCTCTTTCTCCATGAACACATTGAAATTAAAATTAGGTGGTGCCATCCACAACAGAATTTGCAAAATTTATTTACGCTAAGTTTATGATAGATTGAGTTCAACTAATCCAAATTACAAATGAACTCCTACTCAAAAACAACACCCCTCGTGTATTTTTGGTGATTACATAAACCAGATCCACTACACCAAGACCGGTCATCATGTGAATTTGTGTAGCTTCAAAGGAGAGTATCTAGATGGCCATCATACCAACCATATAACTCATGTTTTACCTTTCGGTTCGTGTTCTGAGGCCATGTCTATACATGCTAGGCTCGCCAAGTAAAAACCTTACTATTGTGTGTAAAACTATCTTACACCAGTTGTATGTGAACGTAGAGTCTATCACACCCGATCATCACATGGTGTCTCAAAATGACAATCTTTCTTAACGGTGTATACTAAACGAAGAACACATTTATCTTGATATTTAAATGAGGGATCATATTATAATGCTACTAAAGCGCCAGCCAAGCAATATAAGATGCAAACAAACATCATATGCAAAAAGTGGTATGATATGATTCTTGCACTTGATCACTATCTTGTGCATCGTGGTATGATCTTTATCATTCCTATATGTGTAAGGCCAAGATCAATGAAACTTACACTTTTGTTGGGGATATACTTTCCTGGTATACCCACAGGACTCGCTGACCAGGGTGGCCCACCAACGGGTTAGAGCTTTGCTTCACAGGCGGCCTAGTCAGAGAAAGAGGAGGAGCCAGTTCCGGCTACGACAAGGCCCAGAAGAGCTACCGACTTAGGCATGTAGTATTACTTGTAGTCCAAGCTGTACATAGTTACCGACTCTGTAACGTAGCCAGATAGGTCTCTCCTGTAACCCTAGGCCCCGGTGACTATATAAACCGGCCCTATGGGAGCCTTTTGGGCACAACTCAATAGCTACAACAAACAACCAACTCGCACAGGCGAACCTCTCTTGTAATCCGCTGTAACATCCGGCTTACGCCAATATATTACTGGGTTGCTAGCAGGAGTAGGATCCTATCACCGCAGTCGGATTTGAACTTGGGTAAACTTGTGCTCACCTCTCCTGGAACATCCTACGTCTCACACCCCATCCTTCCAACGCCACTAGGACCCCCTATGGCGTACTTGTCGACAATCCGACGATAATTGGCGCACACCGTGGGGCAGGTGACCTTTGTAGCATCGTTCCAGGAGAAATCTACGCGTGCAGGAATCGGCAAAACAATCGCCATGGGTCGCGTGGTCTACGCCACTGATGTCCCTCTCGTCCTTCTCGACGAGACTTGGATTCCGTCTTCAAAGCCTGTGACGACCTACACGATCATGTCCATCGGCGAGATCGATATCTATCTCGGTTTCGCTAAACTCGCCCAACCCACCCTTGAGGTGATGACCATGGCGGAAGAAAAATCCGGATCTACTTTGTCCGCAGAGGCGGAAGAGTTCAAGATCCCGGAAACAATCAAACCCACCCAACCCACTCCTGTAGTGGAAGGAGAGGCGGAAGAAAAATCCGGATCCGATCTCCTAGATGAGATAGGATACACGAATGAAGAATACATCCGCTACGGATCCATCGTCCAAGACGCCATAGCAGAAAAACTACCCTTGAAGCACAGGATAGAGAAGATGATGAAGCGCCCCTACATCAACTACGAAGCAATCACCAGCATCATGGAGAACTTTGAAGTCGAAGAGGTGGAAACCCAGCCGTGCCACTACATCAAGAACATGAACAAGAAGAAGCACTATTTCGTGTACTACATAAGCACTGGATCCGACTCTGTCGATGCTGGGGATGGTAGCGATTCGGTTCTAGATGCAATCGGAGAAAACGCTGACTCACCTGGCTCCCCAGCGGAGTCAATCACGTCACAGGAACTTCGAGACTTCGACAAAGAGATGTAGGAGTATGAACAAGAGCACCTATCCAAGAAAACGCAAGGTGAGCCAAAAAATTCTCCTAGTCCATATGATGGCATGGACACAAGCTACACCTCGTAGGATGAGATGGATACCGGAGACTCTTTCGAGATCCATAAGCCAACCTTGACGGAAAGTACCGATGGAAGTTTATCCCCCGGTACCGGACCAAAAGCCGTCTTTGCCACCGGTACGCACGTCAAGGCTACTGGGCAGTCAAAGAAGAAGAACAACAAAAATCCGACACCGGCAGAGCCGGACGTCGAAGAAACCAACAAAGAAAAAGTTGATGAAGAGATCGAGATGGAGAATCAGGACGGAGAACCGATTAATACCACCCCGATCGACCCTCATGTGGATGGACACGTCGTCACCAAGGGTGCACGTGAAATTTATGGAGATGCTCTCACTATTCCAATCCCAACAGCTTCGAA
The DNA here is from genome assembly GCA_916181665.1 of Avena sativa. Taxonomy (NCBI): domain Eukaryota; kingdom Viridiplantae; phylum Streptophyta; class Magnoliopsida; order Poales; family Poaceae; genus Avena; species Avena sativa. Next base: position 382,410,525 of record OV702297.1, on the reverse strand, counting down.
TCTTACGCCGGACAGGCTGGAGAAAAGGGCCGAGGACCTAGAAAAGCACCGCTTGTTTCTACTCGAAGAGGCTGCGCGCCTCGTCGAGATGAGACAACAGTTAGACAGTGATCTTGCCAGATACCAGTTAGATTTCAAGCGACATCCAAACAAGACAAGGGGAGGTCCGTTTCTTGCTACCAAGAATCCGGATATCCACAAATATCTATTCGACGGAAAAGATGAAGAGAAGATCCGAGTATACAGCACACCGTTAGAAAACGCTGCTGCAGCTCGCGCCATCCTCGCCAACAATCCTTCCCCATAGCAGGTCCAGCAGTGCATTGCGTTGCTGGACAAAGGATTAAAGCAGTAGAAGACGACCGCGTCATTCAGTGTCAAGCTGGCCTCAAAGTCCGAGTTTTGCCACATCGGCGCCGACCAAAGTGCTGACGCAAGGCTACGCAGGGATACGATTCAGCGCTATCGTCCCCTTGGAGAAGAAGAAAATTTAAGAACCGGCTCAAACAACCACTCTCGCAGGCCGACACATGACTAGGCAAGAGTTATTCCGGCTGCGGCCGAAGATGCCATCAGGGCAATGGTCCCCCATCAAGACCATCATCGGCAAAATAATCGCTATAGAGAAGACCCGGAACCACGCCGCCAGCGAGAGGAGCAAGATAGGCTAAGGATGCCTCCACCGAGCCGTCCGGCTGGTAATGTCGGACGAAGAGATGATCCAAATCATCCTGAATCTAGTAGGGATGGTGCCCAAAGAAACAGGCATCAGAGTCAGCATAATGAGGCTCCATCGCCACCACCAAGAAACCCAGCTGGAAATAACCCACCAGTGCCACCATCGCCTCCCAGCAGCGATCATGAAGGATCACGTCGGAGCCATGGAAGCCGCAGGGGCAGAGGTGGCAATGGTGAGAGGAGAAGCAGAAATTCGACTCCACCGCGCAAAAGCAGCGAGCCTCCAAGGCGCAGATCTCTCTCGCCAAATGACGCTCGCCACCACACTGAATCAAACATAGAAGCACGACAGTAAAAGGAAGAAGATGTGTATGTGGGGCCCAAATGCTTTGGACCACGTATACATTAAACAAGATTTCCGGTAGACTTTGGCATCGCCAAACACATTTAACCCTACGATGGTGAAGCTCGACCAGATACCTGGCTCCAGGATTTTTTCTAGGCTTGCTGCATCGCCAAAGGAGGAAACAGCCTGGTCACAGTCCGATATCTCCCACTTATGCTGAGGATGATGGCTCGATCATGGCTCAATGAACTGCCAGAGAATTCAATTCACAACTGGAATGATATGCAAACTGCGTTCTTTTCAAACTTTGAGGGAACATACAGGAGGCCCTGCACAGTCTGAGACTTGCAGAGTTGCACCCAAAGGCCCGGAGAAACCTGCCAGGATTACCTTGGGCGCTGGATCGATACGAAGAACTCCTGCGAAAGAGTAAACGAGCAAACTGCAATAGAAGCTTTTATTGCAGGACTTCCAATCACACTTTTATGTCACAGGCTGAAGCGTGACCATGTCACAGATTTGGGAGAAATGATAGAGACGGCAAGCAAATATGCTGATGCCGATGATGATTCAGATGGGCTGCTAAATATTCTGGCCAATCCCAATGCAGCCAAATAGCCAAAACAAACTTAGAAGCGCAAGAACACCTCGAACGAAAAGCCGGCTCCGAACAACGCAATTGTCAATGCAACATTCGGATCTGGAGGACGAGGAGGGCGCGGAGGCGGACTGGGTAGAGGCCGGGGAACTTCCCGAATCTAGGGCAGAGGAGACCAGCAACCCAGAAGAACCTATACCTGGGCTGATATTGCCAACAATCCCTGTGTCCACCACTTGGATAGTAACGGAGGATCTACCCACACAAATGTCGAGTGTCGTTTCAATGACGACATCAAGAAAGACGAATCCGCTGGCTACAGAGTCAAGCGACGAAAAAGAAAGAAAAATTCAGCCCATGGAAGATTCTGACATGGAAGAGGCGGAAGCCGCCGCAGAACCCAAGTCGGATGGACAGAAAAATTTTCCGACTAAGAAAGACGCATACGTCTGGTTCCTTGGATCCCAACCTACCAAGGAAAAGAAGGCGGTTCTTCGCGAGCTTAATGCCACGGTTTCGGCTGTTCCACAGTTCCTGGACTGGTCAGAGGTAACCATCACCTTTGATCGGTCAGATCACCCGAGGAAAACACATCGTCGGGGAAAGTACCCTCTGGTCGTCAATCCTCTTATTGATGGCTATGAGTTTTCTAAAACACTCATGGACAGTGGGAGCAGCATCAACATTCTCTACATCGAAACGCTCCGCCGCATGAAGCTGCATGAGAGCCAGTTGAGTTACAGCAGTGTAACTTTCCATGGCATCGTACCAGGGAGACAGGCGGATTCTCTTGGTGAGATCACTCTGTACGTGACATTCGGAACCCGGGATAACTACCGGACTGAGCCACTCTCCTTCGAGGTGGTACCGTTAAAAAGTGCTTACCACGCCATCTTCAGACGTCCGGCTTACTGGGCGTTCATGGCCCGTCCCTGTTACATCTACAACATGATCAAACTTCTAGGTCCAAAGGGCGTAATCACCGTACGAGGAAATCCGAGGAAGGCACGGGAGTGCGACGAAGGATCTGCTCTTCGCTGAAGCCGTGATGCACGCCCAGGAGTACCAAGAGATCAAGAAGACCATCAATTCACCTGAGATGCCCGCTACGAAGAACGAGGTGCTGAAGCCAAGTTTGCAGTTCAAGGCATCGGAAGAGACGAAGAAAACGTCGCTGAAGGAAGATGATCCCTCCAAGACGACGAACATAGGGGTAGGCTTAGGCCACACATAGGAAAGCGCGCTCGTCGAGTTCCTCAAAGCTAATAGTGATATCTTCGCATGGCAGCCTTCTGACATGACCGGAGTACCTAGGAAACTTGCCGAGCACTCTCTTAATGTGTACCCAAATGCTAAACCCGTCAAACAGTCCTTACGACGGTTTGGTGATGAAAAGCTCAAAGCAATAGCCAAGGAACTAGCCCGCTTAGAGTTAGCGGATTTTATAACAGAGGTCATCCATACAGATTGGGTGGCAAATCCTGTACTCGTCCCTAAAAAGGACACTATTAAATTAAGGATGTGTGTTGATTATACCGCTTTGAACAAGGCATGCCCAAAATATTTGTTCCCTTTGCCAAGAATCGATCAAGTTATCGACTCAACGGCATGATCAGAACTACTCTGTTTTCTCGACGCATATTCCGGATATCACCAAATACCGATGAAAAAGTTGGATCAAATTAAGACGTCATTCGTCACTCCTTTCGGAACCTTCTGCTGCAAAACTATGTCTTTTGGTTTAAAAAACGCAGGAGCAACATATCAACGTACTATGCAACGTTGTCTTAACGACCAAATCGGACGCAACGACCATGTATACGTAGACGACATAACAGTTATGTCCAAAAAGAAGGAAACTTTAATTTCCGACTTGGATGAAACGTTTGCTAGTCTATAAAAATTCAATATGATGCTAAATTCGAAGAAGTGTTTCCTTAGAATTCCAGTCGGAAAATTGTTAGGTTTCATCGTCTAAGAGAGAGGCATAGAGGTGAACTGAGAAAAAATCAAGGTTATTCTAAACATTACTAGGCCGACTCGCCTGAAGGACGTACAACGCCTCACTGGTTGCATTGCGGCAGTGAGTCGGTTCGTCAACCGGCTCGGCGAAAGAGCCGCACCTTTGTACAAACTCTTGAAGAAAACTGACAAATTTGTCAGGACCCCAGAAGCCGAAACTGCCCTGCAAAGTTTGAAAGATTTGCTTTCAAACCCACCAGTTCTCGTAGTGCCAGAACCTCAGGAACCTATGTTACTTTACATTGCAGCGACCAACAAGGTCATCAGTGTGGTAACAGTAGTTGAGCGCGAGGAAGAAGGCCATGAGTATAAGGTGCAGCGGCCAACTTATTATCTGAACGAGGTCCTCACATAATCCAAACAATGGTATCCACATCATCAAAAGCTATCATATGGAGTGTTCTTTGCATTCAGAAAGCTAGGCCACTATTTTCAAGAGCATAAGATCACAGTAGTGAGCACGGCTCCTCTGGGAGACATAATCAACAACCACGACGCCACTGGACGTGTCGCAAAGTGGGGAATAGAGCTTGCAGCTTTCGACATTGAGTACAAGCCACGTACAGCAATCAAATCCCAAATACTTGCCGACTTTGTCGTCGATTGGACAGAAACGGCAAAAAATTCGGGCCCTCCAGACTCGAAATTTTGGACCCTTCACTTTGACAGATCAAAAGCACGAGGAGGCTCAAGGGCTGGCGTGGTTCTCAAATCACCCCAAGGAGATAAGTTGTTCTATGTGTTGCAAATACACTTCATGGCAACTAACAATATTGCCGAGTACGAAGTATTGCTACATGAAATACGCATGGCCAAAAACATTGGCATATCTAGACTCATGTGTTACGGAGACTCGAATTTAGTTGCTCAGCAAGTATCCGACATTTGCAACGCAAACAAACACATGGAAGCATACAAAGCTGTTATGGATGATTTATCTAAATCGTTCGAGGGTTTTGAGGTTCAACACATCCCTCGAGTAGAAAATGAGGAAGCAGATGCTCTATCAAGGATAGGCTCTGCGCGGAAACAAGTACCGGATGACACTTTTTTACAGCATTTAAGGGTCCCCTCCATAGTCGGAGTTGATGAGGACTATCCGACAAAATCCGACTCACCTTTAATAGCAGTTTTGACTGTAATTCCTAGCTGGACAAAACCCTATCTGGATTTCCTGATAGACGGAAAATTACCCGAAGACGAAGTCTTGAGTCGGCAGATTGTCCGATGAGCAAAAGCCTACACCATAATAAATGGTGAGCTCTATAAGCGGAGTGTTTCTGGCGTGTTTCAGAGATGTATTTCTTCGGAAGGAGTGGAAATCCTAAGAGAAATCCACGAAGGCGAGTGTGGTCACCACGCTACAGCCAGATCCTTAGTGGCAAAAGATTTTCAACACAGATTCTTTTGGCTTACAGCTAAGGCAGATGCCAATAAACTGGTCAAAACATGCAAGGGCTGCCAAAAGTACGCTCATCAGGCACATGTTCCGGCTGAACAGCTGCGAACAATCCCTATTACATGGCCGTTCGTGGTCTGGGGGCTTGATATGGTAGGGTCATTTCGCACAACAAAATATGGATTTACTCACCTACTAGTTATGGTGGATAAATTTACAAAATGGATTGAGGCTAAAACTGTAACAAGTTGCGATAGAGCCACAGCCAGAAAGTTCGTCGAGGACATAATCATTCGATTCGGATATCCGCATAGTATAATTACTAACAATGGGAGTAATTTTCCATGGGGGAACTTGTCGCAGATCCGACTTGATATTGCATCAGTCGCACATCCACAAGCCAATGGACAAGTCGAAAGAACTAATGGCCTCATTCTACAAGGAATCTGACCTCGGCTCGAGGCACCGCTTCATCGGGCTGTGGGGGCTTGGGCGGAAGAATTACCGTCTGTGATATGGAGCTTGCGTACAACTCCTAACAGATCTACCGGCTATACTACTTTCTTCTTGGTCTACGGTGCAGAAGCAGTTCTTCCGAGTGATCTGATCCATCAGGCTCCACGAGTCAAAGCATATATTGAAGAAGATGTAGAAGTTTCTCTACAAAATGATCTCGATATAATCGAAAAAATATGTGTCGTTGCTGAGCAGAGATCTACAGCCTATCAACAGAAGTTACGCAAGTATCACATTCAAAGAGTACAAAATCGTTCTTTCAGTAAAGGCGACTTGGTTCTCTGACTTGTGCAAAAGAGAAAGCACAAACTTTCCCCCCTTTGGGAAGGACCTTTTATGATTAGCAGAGTTCTGCATAATGGTTCATATTATTTAGCCGACATGAGACCAATCAAGGAAATCCCTGACACTCGGAAGAGAAAGAGAGCTGGTGGCAGCATAGACCGGGATGAAATAGACCGTTCATGGAATATTGCACAGTTACGTCCCTTCTATTCTTAGTTATATTTCCTTGTAATCATATATGTACATGTTCAAAGTAAAATAAAGTGTTGGTTTCCTCATATTTTATCTTTGAGAAGTTTTTGCCATCTTATTTTCAAAAGAGCATGTAATTTTGTCAAAAATCCCAAAATGCTTGAAAGTACTTTATGCTCATGTTCATTCTGGTTATGATTTTGAAAATCTAGAGATGTTACCTTAAGGTACAAATTTAACTTATTATCTATACTTTGATTCATTACTGATTGCTTAGACACGGGCATTTTCTAAGTAATGAGTTGTTGGTACTGGAAACCGGCTTTGTTTCCGAGTTTAAACTGGTTTAGCAATTGTGCTCCGTTGCTCGGCAAAGTTTCCGTGCTAAAGGTTGGCCGACCCATGAAAGGGACAAAGCAGAGAGCCAGATAAACCGATAAGTATAAGCATAGAAATGCAAAGTGCTTCAGAAAATTTCAGGCACATGCATCAAAATGTATAAGCAAAAGTGCTAAGATAGTAAAAGCATTAGTTTTTTACAAAACCAAGACAAATAGTAAACATTGTATCCATCATTACATTGCCAAAAGATTAAGATAATGCATATAAATTGTTTATGCTGCAGGCGGTGGTGATGAAGCAGGTGGAGCACTAGAATCAATAGCAGTGTCGCCCTCGATCTCAGACTCGAAAGCATTGCTGGCTTCTGGCTCTTGGGGCGGGGTAGGAGCGGCGACGGATTCGAAGAATGGCGTTGTGTAGTTGGTCATCTCCGCCACTCTACAAGCGTAACCTGCACAAGATTCTTGGATGGCCTTGATGTCTTGCGGGTTACCCTCATCATCATCCTCGACAATGCCCTTGGTGACGTGCCAGATTTCTATCACGTCATGGTGGCTCATCACCATTGTCAGAGCTGTTTGCGTAGTAGTCCGAGCGTACGAGATCTTCCAGTCCTCAATCAACTTTGGAATCTCCTTCACTTTATCCCTCACCTCGTGCACTGATATTTTGTGCAAATCGGAAAGCTTGACGGCTGGCGCTCTTCTAGAGTTTGGCGGAAGTCATACAAGACATCTCCGACGAGCTTGATGCGTTCGAGGCGACGTTCGGAGGTGGGAGAGTCGGAAAGATTCAAGGGGGCTAGGAAAGAACCAACAAAGTCAAAATTCGGCTGAAAAGAAAGTCGAAAAAATGAACAACACAAAGAAAAGATTCGGAAATCTTACCAAGCACGGAGTGATTCCATTCAGCATGCTCCTTGTGGAGGCTGTCTAGCTCACTTGCTGAGGCCTGAGCAAGATCCTTCTGGATATCAAAGTCCTTTCTGAGATCAGCAAGTTCCTTGTCTCGGGGGGCTATGAGCTTCTCGAGCCTCACGGTCTCATGATTGCTTGACTCTGGGACTGCGGCTACGGATTTCTCCGATTCCAAAGTCAGCTTTTCAAGCTTTTCCCGGAGTTCAGCATTATCTATCTCCAAGACCTTGAAGTTTTCGACCTGCTCCACCATCTTGCTTGATTGGCACAACAATTCTGCAAAGACATAACAATCAGTCGGATAGAGCAAAATTCGACTATGACAAAAAAGAGAGCTGATTAAGAGGAAGCCGGAAAAGATTACCTTCTGCTTCATCTTTCTCAATTTTCAACTTCGAATTTTCAAGACGCAAAGCTTTGATTTCTTTGCGCTTGTTATTAATATTCTTCAGCAATTCCTAGTTGGAAGATGCAATTTTCTGTAAGTATGGAGACGGAATACCGTCAGACGGCTACTAAGACTCGAGCTGCAAATTTAACTAAGTAAATCACAGCACGAGCCTTGGGGGCTACACTACATCATTCTTTTGCAACCTAAAAAGCATTTAGTCGGATTCGACGATGTTTATCCGACTTCATGCTTGGGGGCTAGAGGATATGATAATAAATGCAAATAAGAATTAGAAACTTGCAATGTGTTCAAGGTGCATCTTTTCAAATCCGAGTTTGGTGCTATGAAACACCTTCTCGGTAAGGGTGAGGGAAGGAACATCTGTCGCTGGAAGCTTGCTAGATGCGACTTTAGCGTCCCGGACCAAAATTTGGTCCAGGAGGCTGACCAGCTTGACGTCTTCCTCCTCTTGGCTCGCTGCTTCTAGGGTCAAGTTTTGCTTCTCAAGACTGGATTGAGCCAGTCTGAGGATCTCTTCTTTCTCCTTCCTCTTGAGGCCAGGAACATCAGAACCAATCACATTTTCTATCGTACCTGTGGTTGTTACCATGGGATCATTACCCTTGACGGGTTCACCCTTGTTAGTTGCCTGGTCATCAACGGTGACCAGGGATTTTGAGATCTTGCTAGCATCAGGGGAAGCAGAAGCTCCCTGTGCTGACGAAGTGGTAGACGGGGTCGACGACGGCACAACGGGGGAGATTACAAGCTTCTGCGGACGCATCTGCTTGTCCGGCTTGCTGTCCGGCTTGGTCTTGCTTTTCAAAACAGATTTAGCTCTAGGACACAGAAATCCTAAGTATTAGGTGTGTTCTGGAATGAAATAAAGGTACAAAAGTACTGAAAATGAAAGATAGGATGCTTACTTTTTAACTACTGGCAACACTTGGCTGCCAGCAGCAACAACTTCCTTTGCCTTACGCTTCTTGGAGGCAGGGGCAACAACTTCTTGCACCCCATCATCCTCTGTCGCCTCCGGGTCGTCTGAAGCATAGCCCTCTAGTGGAGCTAGCTCGGACTCGGAGAGTTTCTCGAGCTGACAGAATCGCAAAAAGCATCGATGAAAATAGAGTAAGAGAAAGAACAGAAAAGAACGACGAAACGCGAAAGTAGAGTCGGAAACACTTACCGGAGTCAGAGGACGGTAGGTCGTATACATCTTCATGGAAACTTCTGGAATCTTGCATTCCACTCTTTCCTTGATCAATAACTGCATGAGGGTCTTGTAATCCTTCGCCGGAATCCGGCTAGAACTGACCCGCATACTGTCCTTCTTGTCACTCGTAATCTGGTGCATGAGGCGATCGTTGTGGTGCTGGAGAGGCTGAATCCGGCGCTCCAGCCAGCAGTGGATCAAGTCGGATCCACGGAGCCCCTCATGCTTCATCAAAAATTTGATCCGCCTCTTGGCGAGGATCAAAATATCCGACAGCTCTGGCGCTTCCGCGTCCCATGAGTTCTGGTGGGAGGCGGCACTGTCAGAGAATGCCGGAAGACCTTCTGCCTTGCCTGGAGCCAGAATATCCTTATGATAGAATAAAGTTCTGGCCCAACGCTTGATGGATTCACTAGCGTTAATCCTAGGATAAACTCGGTTTCTACTAAGGACTAAGCTAAGAGTGCCAGTGGTGTAAGGAACACTGGCATTGATTGAATTCTTCCGCGTACCATAGTAGTACCGGAAAAGGGTGAGACTTGGCCTAATGCCAAGAAACCCCTCGCACAAAGTTGCATGAGCACTAAGCTCAAGTAGTGAGTTGGGAGGAAGATTGTGGAGTTGCACACCGTAGTAGTGGAGGACCTCGATGAGGAAGTCCGACGGTGGCAAGCTGAGGTCGCGGTCAACGTGCGTGTCAAACAGCACCCTCTCGCCGTCGAGCGGGGCAGGAACGGCGTGCCCTGAGGCGCTCCGCCACGCACCAGCGACGATGAACCCTTCGTCCTCCATGACTTGGAGTTCGGCGTTGTCCATGACGTTGGGGATCCAGAGACCCCGCATCTTCCTTTCCTCCGCCGCCGACGAACCATATCGCCGCCGCTCCTAAGGATGAAGCCATAGATCTTGGAGAAAGAAGGGCTGGTGGGGGAAGAAGAGATTTTTTTCTCACGGTGCGTAGATGGGAACTGGTGCGGAGCGCTCGAGGAGTACGAGGAGGCAATGAATGAACCGATGGAGAGGTAAATCTGAGAGAAAGGATTTTCTCCCCTCTTTATTTACCTCTGCGTCAAGATTCGTGCGATGATACACGCGATTAACGCCATGCGTATAGGAGAGGGGAGTTAGCTTCCTCGCGACTCTTCCGCCCCCTCGATTTTCGCGCAGGCATTGAAACAGTGTTCTGTTCCGTAAAGAACGGACCCACCAACGGTCATGCTGATGGAAATCATGTCAGTGACATGACTTGACCTGTAAAGTTGTCAGTCAGCACACCGCTTAAAAATCCGGCTTATGTTTCAAAATCAAGCAGGAAAAGACTAAGGTCAGAACAGAATCATATCCGACTCAATTGACTTGGAATCCTACGTTAGTGAATGAAGTTTTCGGGAACCCTTCAAGATTCTCAAGACAAAGAAACCATTAAGCTAGACGATTTATCCGACTTTGGATCTTGGAGACTTCCGGGGGCTACTTTTGGGGATATACTTTCCGGGTATACCCACATGACTCGCTGACCAGGGTGGCCCACCAACGGGAGCTATAGCTTTGCTTCACGGGAGGCCTAGTCAGAGAAAGAGGAGGTGACAGTTCCGGCTACGACAAGGCCCAGAAGAGCTACCGACTTAGGCCTGTATTATTACTTGTAGTCCAAGTTGTACATAGTTACCGACTCTGTAACGTAGCCGGATAGGTATCTCCTGTAACCCTAGGCCCCGGTGACTATATAAACCGGCCCTATGGGATCCTTTAGGGCACAACTCAATAGCTACAACCACAACCAACTCGCACAGGCGAACCTCTCTTGTAATCCGCTGTAACATCCGGCTTACGCCGATATATTACTGGGTTGCTAGCAGGAGTAGGATCCGATCACCGCAGTCAGATCTGAACATGGGTAAACTTGTGCTCACTGCTCCTGAAACATCCGACATCTCACACTCTATCCTTCCAACGCCACTAGGACCCCCTATGGCGTACTTGTCGATAATCCGATGACAACTTTGGCATATTATAATTTCCAATAGTATCAATCCATACTACAAATTATAACACTACCATATCATAGTACTTGCCTAGCAAAACCAAAAACTAAACGCTTCTAATTTATCTTTTGCATGTTTTACGTGGCCGAGGGCTTTCAGAGATAGAGCCATTTATTACCTGCGAACATGTAACCACAACGATGATAATAAAGTTATTAGCAACTCGTTGTAAATCAGATATTGACTAAGGATGGCAATGGAGCGGGTTTGGACGGATATACCAAAACCAAATCTAGATCCAAATCCATAAACCTCACTCTAGACCGCCCATAAAGATATCCATGGGCATGGATGTCGCCCCAAATCCAAACCCGTCGGATATCCGAGTATCCATAGATATCCATTGGTTATATGCTATATACATAAACATAACAACAACCAACATAACAATGACACTACAACAATATTTCAGCAGTATTTCGGAAATAGTTTGACAACGCTTCAGCAATTATTATACGGATGTCCACCATTAGGTCGCCACGTGGCAGGAGGACTCAAGGAGGAAGAGGAGTGGTAGGGATAGCAGCGGTGTCGCACCAGTGATGTTGTTGGGTTTCTGCCTACAAGTATCTAAGGAAGGAGACGTCAACGGCGCATGGCGGCTGCATGTTTAATGTGTGTGTAGCCGCCAAGGACAGGTGGGCCTTTGGGTGGTTCGGTCTTGGAAGTGGGATCTTGGGCCTTTTAATGAGTATATGGCATATGTAATAGTTATTGGTTAGAAAACAATATCTCGCACTCGTGGGTCCCGCGTGTCAAACGGATATCCATGCCCACTCCATGAGTTATTGGATATCCGCCCCATGAAATCCATGGGCGTAAGTAGCCCTCCATATCCTTACCCACCGGGCTGGATATCCGTGGATATCCAGATCCATGGATAAAATTGCCATCCTTAATATTGACTATAATATTAGAGACAAATACCTGCAAGCCACTTATACAAAAATAGTTACATGTCAAGCGTGGAACATGTCTCATGTGCGAGGACATGTAAAGTTACTCCAGGCCGCTTCATCACACTATGCCACCAATATAAAAATTCACATAATAAGCAATAAAATGATCATCGGCGCACACATAACCATATGTGTTCTACTAGTGCAAAGCATCTATGCATAGATCTGGCTTTGATACCACTGTTGGGTTTGCAGCAAAGAAAACATTCCTACGATATGAAAAACTAAGCACCAATATCTATCTATCTAGATACAATCAACGAGTGGATATACATCCATAGAAAACTTACCATCGAAGAGCGACAAAGTGTTACAAGATTAAACTCGTGGATGATATAGTCGTTCGCTTGCCGATCTCAAGACTGTGAGGAAGTCCAGCACAAGTCCAGCACCGAAAAGCAGTGGTGCATCCGTGATCGCACACACGCCCGGTACCCTGATAACCTCCGTGTCCTCGCTCAAGCAAAGCAGCAGAAGAAGAAAGTTCTTTTAGAAAAAGCCACCGAAAACATGTACCTCGCTATACCGAGGCCATGGGGAATATTTTAGAGGGGGAGAGAGATCCTTCGCAAGAAGGTGTGAGTGAGATGGAGGGAGCGGGTGCCTTTTATAGGGGGAGGCCAGCCCCTCCCATGGTCGGCGGCAAAGGCGGTGCCCCCACCTCTCCCCTCATTCATGTGGGTGGAGCATCCACTCACATAAAAACCCCTCCACTCAAAATTCCACTCACATGTATTAATTATTCATCAAAATTAATGCATATCTCAATTAATAAAACCATTTTATTTATTTTATTCAATATTTTATTAATTAATTTAATTAACAAACATTCACATAAAACCCTTTGCAGCATTTCAATATCACATGCAAAACCAATTTCAACGATTTCACCCGAAAAAATTCCGGTATCCATTGAAATAATTCCAATGCTTTGATATTATTTCTCTGGCATCTTATTTGCTCCAAATGGTGTCGGTATCCTTTAAGTGTGTCACCATACTATTTACGAATAATGCAGACATGATCGAGACCCCTCTTCGATCAATAATCAATAGTGAGACCTGGAGATCCGTACTGATTTCCACACATTCAACGATGACTCTAGTGATCATGTAAATCTTTAACGCTTGTAACTAAATCCCTTGATCTCGCGATATATTACATGTATGAGATTCGAGCATCGGTATCTCCATACCTACTAGTTTGATCTCGTTGCCGACAAGTACTCTTTTCTCGTTCCTATGATATAACACTCTAGTGATCTTATCACTTGCTTGCAAGCTATGTCAATGTGATATCACCGAGAGGCCTTGAGTATATCTCTCCATCATAAGGATGGATAAATCTCACTCTTGATTCATGTGCCTCAATATAACACTTTTAGAGTACCCACCTTTATACTCACCCTGTTACGGTATGACGTTTGATGTTATCAAAGTACTCTTTCGGTGTTAGCAATTAACATAATCTCATGGTCTAAGGATTAGGATTACTTCGTATGATGTTATAGCAATATAAACATAATGACTTTGATCGTATTACTATACTTTGGATAAATATTCATCATATCATTCCACCAATGTTGTGACCTCGTTATTAACAACATTCAATTTCCATAATCAGGAAACCTTGATCATCTTATTAATCAACGAGTTAGTTTATATGAGAGGCATAACTAGGAACTCTTTATTTATTTATTAAACACACATGCATTAATGTTTCCGATTAAGACAACTTAGAATAAGATAATAACAACTTTATTATTGCCTATCGGGCATATTCCCTTCACTTGTAGTCGGCGGTGCCTCTCGGCTGCTGCAGGCTTATCAGCACATCGACGCCCATGGAGCGCGACACACAGATAATGGGTGAGCACGAAAAAACTGGCACCAGATACCCAAACACTTGGCAAGCATGCTCTCATACCTCGTCGGTCATTTGCCCGAACGCGTTGGCATCGTCGTCACCTTCCCCGGAGCCGAACATGCTGTGTGGAAGACCTATGACGTCAGGCATGTGATCGGTCGAAGACGCGAGAACCACAAGGTGGAGTAGGAGCGGTTGAGGTCGATGCCGATTACAAGGTGGCGTCAAGGAGCCCCCATAGGAGAGTAGATGTTCAGATCGGCTGTGGCGCCGGTGTCGACCGTGTCAATGGAGAACTCGATCTACGAGAGCGGTGTCGAATCGTACCTCTTCGTGTAGTACATCGAGTATGTCAGTGAGTTTGTGCTCCCTTGCATGCTGCCTGGGGCGTCTAGTACACGTGAGCTCCTTCGGAGATGCCAAGGCCGGGGAACGCAACCGTCATGACCGCATACGCTCTCTCCGCCGTCAACGCGTGTCGATGCTTCTTGCAGTCCAAAGTGGCGTACTTGAACCTGGAGACTTCCTCGTCCCACTCATGTCTGGACATGGTGCACAGTTTCTCCTTCAGCATATGCTTCGTCGGCCCCATGGTCTTCTTCTTTGACAGCATGCTGGCGGCGAGTGGGGAGGGATCTCGGGTAGGAGGCGCTATGGAAGGAAACGGGAGGGGGGGGGGGTGAGATTGGAAATGGAGGAAAAGAGTTGGGATTTTGCTTGAGCAGCTTCTAGTCGAGGTCCACGGCTGAAATCCAACATGGCATGGTGTGCTGGTGCTCCCGATGCAGCCCTTGCGCATAGGGACCGGTGTGGACGTGCCGGCTATTCTATTGGTTGGGTTCCAAAAACTAGCCGGTGGATTTTGGGCCAAGTATACTGCGCCTGCGTGATGGAAACATCCAGTGTCACTTCTTATTAGGCAGTTTCCCTTCCTTTTTCGCCATGACGAACTGTTGTTTGACGCACTTTTATTCATCTCCATCAACACACGAAACACTGACCCTCTTTTCTTTACAGTTTCCTGCCCGAAGGAGCATGATTTTCACGCCATGAAAGATATTTTGGTTTCCTTTTGGACCATAGATAGATATTTCTTGCATGCAACTCTGACGCAACAACGACCATTAACGAGTGCGTAACCTGAGATTGGCGTGAAGAGATCATCGTGAGAGCGAGGGAAGCACGGGACTCCGAAAAGGTTTAGACGTCACAGTGCTGAAGAAGTGAAGATGATAACCGCAAACAAGTGAAGACTTGTCAGGAAGCAAGTACGACTTCACTTCAGTTCATGGAGATCGAGCCCAGAGCAACCCTGGATGACAACATAACTATCAACCGGCAAATCCAGATTAAAGGGCGCTGTGGTCGACATTTTCCCCTCCCGAAATCAAAAGGGGATGCAGCAGGTACGGCGTGATCTAGCAGAAGTCGATCCTTCCGCCGCGTCATCATCGTGGAAAGGAAACGACTGAAGCTAGCACGGCACGGCCGTATGGGGTATGGCCACCTCGCAGCGACCACTACTTCTTTGGGACATCGGCCACGGCGGCCGCTCCATCTACTACTACCCGCCGTGCTCGTGCAGAACCTCCCGCCGCTCGCTTTTTGTCCGACGACGACACGGTGCCATCGGATCAGCTCGTACGCCCCGAGATTTGGACGGCTGCGGAAATGGAAATAAAATGGCCGTGGGTGCGGACGCGACCCCGCGCGGGCGGGCGAGGACGCGGCTGAGAAAACGCCTGGATCCACCACGCGAGGCGCACCCGTTCCGGCGCGGCCACGGCGGACCAACGCGCGTCGGGATCCCGCTCGACGTCCGGGTCGCCGTCATGCGCCGCGCGGGGGCCGGGGGGTGTGCCCGGAAACCTCCCCGGCCCGACACGCTCTTCCGCCGCCGGGGCACGCATCGGCGTGGCGAGAGCGACGGGCTAACCGCCGACCGCGTACGCGCGTACGCTTCCCGTACGAGAGGAGCGGGCAGGGGAAAGCCGGAGGGGGAGACAGGGATCAATAATACGATTGGGGTTGACTCCGCCCCGTGCTCTCGCAACGATACGCCGTCAGGTCGGCTCCTGCCTCGCGCGTGAAAACGTAGTTAGATCGATCGTGGGTTAGATCGATCCGATCGTCTTTCTTTCCCCAGTAATGCTACCTGTACGGGCAAATTGTTTACGGAACATGCTACGGGATGACATGGCAAATCACGATTTGCTAGCAAAACAACCGTTTCCAATATTCCACCAACCATACCAGGCCACGTCTATTCCGTAAGCCTATTTTGTAAGCGTAGCCCGTAGGTGTAGGATTTCCGTTCTTTCCCTCGCCTGCTGGCATGCATTTACCAAAGTACTTCCCTGCAAAGCACTCCCTACTTGTTTACTGGATATCAGACGACCTCGCCGGCCAGACCCTGGATAGAAAGGTGTGGGCATGATGAACCGATGAATTCTCTGTCGGAAAAAAAAAAGAGCCGATGTGTTTGTTGGTTCGGACTTCGGAGTGGTCGTCGCTGTCAGTGCCAAGTCCGGTAACCAGTGCTTTGTGTTGGACGGCCGGTGCGTCCGTTATGGAGAAAAGGCAGCGTACATATCCGTAATCGCGCGCCACCTACAACGGTGCAACGCCGGTCGACGACCACGCGATCGAGGCGCGCAGATTTGTCATTGCCGTGACGCTGCCAACCTACGCATAATTCCCGAACCAAGACGTAGACGAAGAATCTAGAACTAGATGGGCACTGTGCTGAACAATCTAGAAGCCGAGGGCCACCACCGTAGTATTGTCGTCCATGCCATACCCGAGAGCATCTTCGACCTACATGCCATAGAAAAATTCCTTTTTGTTTACGACCACGAGACTTGCGCGACGTACCAAGGGGTTGAACCGAACCGACGTTCCTTTCACCACCCGGACACGCCGTGCCCCTCGTGGCTCCGTTTTCTCGGGGGAAGTTTCACGAAGACATCTGGAGCAAAAGCACGCATTAGAATAATGCGGTGTGTGCGAGGAAGGATGTGGCTGTCCGTGATCTCTTGAAGATCTTCGAAAAGAAAATGGATGAGTTCAACTCCCTCCTAGGCAGACAGGACAGGCACGACGCATAAACATGGACTTGTTCAGGTTTCTTTAGGAAGCAGGTACGGAGTGGCCTCGTGGGTCCTGATTCAGTCGGTTGTCGTAGCAGCGGACAGGATGTTCTCTAGCTAGTCCCCATGTACTTCAACTTGTTAGCATAAGCACGTGATTGTAGGTTCCTCATCAACTGACAATTCTGGAGAAAAAGATGAACCAGGATTAAGCAACAAATTAACCAGTTTAGAAAAATTGCCTGTTGCCTAGATTTTAGCAAAGGGGGCAGTGAGTAACCCGAGAAGAGGGAGGAGATTGCTTGTAAAACTGTTCCGATGGCAACACTCCCCTGTTCGACACTGCGTGGCGTTATCGGGCAAAAGAGATTCCACCTAATGCCTACAAAAACAAGTTGCACAAAATCGCGTGCGTTGATCTGTGCACACCACGTGACGCACTCAAAGAATGACTAACCATGCATAAAGGCTAGACGCACTTATAACATGTCAGTTTTGTTCGGGCTAGCTGCTAGATGCACTTCCACAGCAGGACGATGTCATTCTGTCCCTGGTGGTAAAAGCAGTTTAGTTATTCCATGCCAATTATTTGTACCCTTTTGCAGGCTTTTTTTTAATGCCATTTTAACGACAACATGTCCAATTCAGAATCCCGTAAGGTGAAATGGATTTAACTATAGAGGAGAGGACAAAGGCGCCTCTATCATAACCGATCGAAATCCACCCACGGCCGCTGTCCCACAAAACCACGTCTACTACATAGTAGACCCTGATTAATCTGTGTAGCTTAATCATCGCTAGCCTTCGTCAGGCGGTCTACCACAGCTTTCCTAGAACATCTTTTAACCATAAATAAACTTCTACCAGCAAGCAAATCCGGCAAGGATACTACTACCATGCAAAACCGCGGAGACATGCCAGGAGAGCACTTCAAAGTTCAAACTGCAGAAAAAGCTAGTAGTATAAGCTGTAGTAGCTCCGGCGTCCGGCGGCCTAATCATGCAATCCGGCCATATGGACCACAAGGCGTCAGCAAATTCCATCAGGCATAAACAAGGGTAGATCTCTCTCACTCTAACTGGGAGAAAGTCTAGTTGGATGGATGCAGTGGAGGGTTGAGCCGTTCGCGCCACCAACCACCCTTATTCTTGCTTCCCCTGTTTCTGTTTGCACCCCGTCAAATCACCCGCTGTTTTGTCGTCCGGCAGAGTCGAGGCGCCCGTTCGTGTGGCAGCCACCCGCACGCCTATATAAAGCCCCAGCTAGGCAGCTAGCCACTCCATCCACCAAGCCTCGCCCCAAGTCGGTCACCACCATCGCCTTCTCTTCAGCGACCTCCCCTGCATTCTGAGGACCAGAACCTTTCTTGACCTGCTAGATCGGAACTCCTCGGTTCTAGCCATGGCTGCGCGATCGCGGAACCCTTTCTCGTGCTGCCTCGTCGGCGGCGGCGCAGTGGAGGACGACTACGGCGACGGCTACCTGTCAGACCGGCGAATCGGGCGGAGGGGGAAGGGCAGCCCGACCGGGTCGTCGTCCTCAAGGATGTCGTTCAGGAGCCTCAGCTCGTCGGGGACGCTGTCGCCGGAGGACCTATCCCTGACCATGTCCGGCTCCAACCTGCACGCGTTCACCTACGCCGAGCTCCGAGCAGCGACAGGGAACTTCTCGCGCGCCAACTACCTCGGCAGCGGCGGGTTCGGCCCGGTGTACAAGGGCGCCGTCGACGACAAGCTCCGCCCCGGCCTGGCCGCGCAGGCCGTCGCCGTCAAGTACCTCGACCTGGACTGCGGCACGCAGGGCCACAAGGAGTGGCTGGTGAGTGCGAAACAGAGTGCAATGCACGCGCCAGCACGGCCAGATGCTTGTTGCCACATCCATTCGCATTCTGATCGATGAATGGTAGCTCATACATATGGGTTGTTCTTGTAGGCCGAGGTCTTCTTTCTCGGGCAACTGAGGCATAAGAACCTGGTGAAACTCATCGGGTACTGCTACGAGGACCAGCACCGAATGCTGGTGTACGAGTT
The DNA here is from genome assembly GCA_916181665.1 of Avena sativa. NCBI lineage: Eukaryota > Viridiplantae > Streptophyta > Magnoliopsida > Poales > Poaceae > Avena > Avena sativa. The sequence continues at coordinate 382,391,634 of OV702297.1, read as the reverse complement.
CATGAGCGCCCGGAGCCTGGAGAACCACCTCTTCAAAAGTGAGTTCTTTGCTCATCTCTGCTGTCAATTGATGATTCTGAGAATCAGTTTGGTGGTTCTTGAGACAACCAAGATAAAGAAAAGTGTTAATTGGGAAAATCTGGGCACGTACGGGTGCCATCTGGTCCACTAGGGATGAGCTGTTCTTGTCCCCTGAAGTTTCTTGTTTGTTAAAGTCAAGAGGATAGCTGAGCTGCTATCTGCCTTTCAAAGGAACAATTCTTTCTCTTTTTTAAAGTAACATCACTGTAGATATTGGATATTTTGGTTTAAAAATATTTTTATACTACCAACTTCTTGGTTCTTGCAAGCCACAAATCTTGGTCAACCGTGGAGGAGGAAACTTACCTGAAACATCCTCTTTACTTTAGGTATTAATGGCTCTCTCCCGTGGATGACGAGGATGAAGATCGCTGTCGGTGCAGCCAAGGGCCTCGCCTTTCTCCACGATGCCGACCCCCCGGTGATCTACCGCGACTTCAAGGCCTCCAACATCTTGCTTGACTCGGTAAGCCACCCGTAACTTCAGACTTTTCTGCTAAGAAAAGGCAGTTTTGAAATGTCTCTCTCGTTTGGAAACTGTAGTAATAATTAGTAATTACAAACAAACAGGGTCAAACAATACTTCACACCTCTTACACTGGATTACTACAAAAGAGTCTAACAAACGGAAATGAAATCGATCTTGAATATTAATTCCAAACTAATCGACATACATTTAGCCATCATGAATGGCCAAGCCCATACAAATACCCATAGATTAGTAATACATGAGCCGTAGTACAATCGCACAAATAACTTTACCTTAACTACTCTGAGAAAATCTTCATCTTACATCTCACTTTGGGCTATTTCCCTTAACAAATTTTCATGTCTGCTATTTCAGGATTACAACACCAAGTTGTCCGACTTTGGGCTTGCCAAGGATGGGCCTGAGGGAGACGAGACACATGTGACAACACGTGTCATGGGGACACACGGTTATGCAGCGCCAGAGTACATCATGACGGGCCACTTGACCGCCAAGAGCGATGTATATAGCTTTGGTGTAGTGCTCCTGGAGCTCCTTTCTGGGCTGCGATCAGTTGACCGCGCGCGGCGACCGAGGGAGCAGAACCTGGTGGACTGGGCTAGGCCATACCTCAAGCGCTCCGACAGGTTGTACAAGGTCATGGACCCAGCTCTCGAGTGCCAATACTCATGCAAAGGTGCGGAGGTGGCAGCATTGGTGGCGTACAAGTGTCTCAGCCAGAACCCAAAATCTAGGCCCACTATGAGGGAGGTGGTCAAGGCCCTCGAGCCCGTGCTTGGCATGGAAGACTTCTTTCCTGTAGGCCCTTTTGTGTTCACAGTAATTGTGGAGGAGGACAAGGTGGTGGACATGAAGGTGGAGGTCGAGGAGAAGCACCTGCACCATCGCCAGAACCATCAAGACAAGCACCGGCAGAAGTACCCTGACTCGGCGATCCATACTGGCATTGTGCTCCATGGCCACGACGGGCTAATTACTGGGTACACTGGTGCGCAGCGGCGTCAACAAAGACCATCGAGCTACCACCGGGAGAGGGGGCAATAGGACTAGGTAGGGAAGTGAGTAGGATAAAATGATATGTATGTCCATACTATTAAGATGTGATATATAATGTCACATCGGTTTGTTTCAGATAGACGATGTCTTTCTTTTCTTCTTGATAGTGACAATGGGTGTTAGTCTGTTAGATAATATAGGGATGCAAAATAGTGTGACAAAAAGTCTGCTTTTGGTTTTTGCAAGGATTGCTGTTAAAAGCTGGTGTGTGAAAATGAAGGATCAAGTCAAAAAGGATATTCAGTGCTCCTTTCGTTTTACACTTCTAAAATATTGATCCAATTTTGTCAATTGTTCGCAAGTGAAATGAGAACATAAAATAATTGATATGCAAAGCTTCTGTTGTTATTTATTAAAAGAGGGACGATAATGCGACATGAAATTGACATTGTCACAACTTGATGTCGATGGCGTCGGGTAATACTGGTAAGCTTGACTGAACACATGTTATATCAGTTAATATGAATGCCAGGGGGAGTGGCAAGCAGAAGTCACCTGAAGAATTGAAGGTTGACGAGAAAGGATTAGGTCAAATCAACATCAGCTTTGCAATATTAATCTTCAAATGTCAACCTGTTCACAGAAGAGAGGTTGAAAAACAAGGTACTGGACAGGACTACAGGAGATTGACTGAAATGTATATTTTTAAAAATCAAGTCTTACCCTGTTACCCATCCAGCTGAGACATGAGATAGCCCAATAGGAATGTAACCACCAGAATTGAAGATTTTTATGCATCTGTGCACAACTTAAACAGAATTATCAGTATTTTTTTTGAATTAAGAATTATCAGTATATCATAGGAGTAAATTCTGCTGGTCTATCAATCTTAATGAATCATATATAAGAAGCCTGTGGGTTAAAAAAAGGTAAACTTAAAGAGTTTCTTGGGAGTTGGGAGCACCGACATCAGAGCATCTGGAAACAAAAATAAAGGCAAGGAATCTTAAGTGTTTGATATCTCATCACCTATATAGCGCTCATGCAACAGTATCATTTATCGAATATCAGGTTTCTGCTCTAACCAGGAACATCCAGAGGATACTAGGAATGAAAAACTACAGAAGTCATGCACAATCTCTGGTGTACTTATTGTGCCAAGCTCCATGCTATTTGGCATTCTTTTATTTTTAAGGATACATGTAAGACATGAGACATAAAGAATGCAGTGAAACATAAAAAGTGTACATCATTATCACCAGACAATGAATCAATGATGTCATTAGATGCCCAATCAAATAAAAGAAGTGAAAGATATGCAAATAAATAGGAATCAACAACAGTTGATTGCACAAGGATGATTCAGCAGGTTGCAATGGAAGTGCAATGAGCAATTTTTCTCTGAAGAGCAACTGATGAGGTTAGCAAGGCTCTTGTATCTGAATTAGGTCACAAAGCAGAGGATTAGAAATGCATTCCAAGTATATAATTGGCTCATTCATTAAAACATGACAATGACTAGGACTTACAATACACTACGTCTACTGCTCCTGATGCATCAAATTTATGCTATTCATGGTCCAGTAAGAACAGATGCGGGGTTCTTCTCTGATAATACAGCTTAACCGGAAAGATGTGTCTACAGAAGGGGCGGTCCAGTCTTTAAGTAATAACTTTGCCATATGTGTAAAATGATATATGATATGTATCTAAGTCAGATCTCATACAAATCGACTAACGATAACACTATAAATATGATAAACAGTGAAGCACAAAGCAGTTGTACATGTTTATTATTTTCAAATTGACATGTTTGACAGACGAGATCATCACAGTTCATACAGAATACAGACTGTTTTAGTGTCTTAGAATGTACATCCAGAGAACTCCTAATGTCCCAGTAACTTAAAATGCATGGGGCACTCTATGAGTCATCGTCTACAACACAAGCACTATTAGTTCTGATGGCCTTTTTGTATTTGTGATATATTTCCACAACATTGAGGCAGGGCACTGGTACAGTTTAGTGCACTGGAAAACATTTTATGGACTTATATATAGCTTAAATTTTAGTGAGGAACGTAATAAGGTTGGTTTCTCGAATGCTAAAGTCATCTATGCAACATTACGATTCTGAAACAGCATCACCATTCTTAAAGTTGAGAGCTCATATTTGACTATACTGTATAAGGAACAACAATACTATCATGTTATCCTTGAAGTTTAACTAAGGTAATAGGAAAAACAAAAGGTTATAATTTATCACATGCATACTTCCTATAGATGCACAGTTACTACAAAATTTATGAAAATAAAAACATTTATCTTTACAGTTTTTTGCACCATCTTCTTATTAAAAGGAAGTCCTACCACTGACAGTATAGACAAGAGGTGACCAAATTTGGGTGTAACAGAAGGTCATCATAATATAATTGGTCCTAATTTCAAACTAGTGGGAACCTGAATTCTCCATTTCTCCTACTGACCTGTCTCATTTCAAACAAAACTTCCTTTCCCAGCTCTAAGCATTAACATAAATGCAATAAGCCAAAAGCAATATAAAAGAACACCTTCTCTTCTTGAACTCCAAAGTTTTACCATAATTTTTTTTCCATTCAGTGCAAAAAAGGATCTGCTGGTACCAGATTTGAATTCCACGTTCAAAAATTCTGGAGGCTTCTAAAATGCAATTAAGGAACCATTAGTTTTCCAGGGTAACTAGAGGAACATTGAATCTCATTGAAAGCTGGAGGTGTTGTTTTATTCCTAACATAAGTGCTGTATTGCTCCTCTTAAGTATAAGTTTACAGCAATTTGGCAGACTCATGCCAGCAATTCATCAACAAAGTTCAAGTATGTACAGATTTTGAGGATTAAAATTATAATCATAAATAGAACACAGACCTTGATATCATCAAGTAAATGTATATTTCGAAATACTCCCCTTGCTTATTATATTTTATCAGTTTCAGTATGATGCTAGTCATCAATTAATTCACATTGCCACCTGCACCACTTACACTGTACTCCCCCCCTCCGTCTCAAATTAGTTGTCTCAGATTTGTCTACATACGGAGTACTACACCTTGATGGCAAACATCAAGTAACCTCAAAATATTAATATACAAATTTTAAAATTTTGGAAGCTAGGTAAGTTGTTTACTAGCAGAACATGAAGTACTGAATAATTTCACATCGCAGAACAAATTTTTATTTCAAAATCATAGACACATAAGGAGATTATATAGAATCATAAGCTAATTAAGTGGTTTCCCTGTATCCTAAAGTACCAATCTGGACTGATAATGATCACATATCTTAACCCCTTTTGTGGCCTATCTTTACTAATTATAGTATAATAACTGAATGCAGCCACAAATTATACAATATGCAATGTTTGAAATAAAAATAAACTGGAAAACAAATACACAGAGAATCAGCTTCACATGCAACTCTTTTACATTACATCGAAATTAGATTTTTCTCTAATTCTGCTAGCTCCAAATTCTTTCATGTAAGTAACCCCAACACACAAATAAAGGGCAATTCATTTCGACTGTTGTGCCAAATTGAAACAGACATTACAATGGTGTCAGCAACAACTAAATTTGGGATCACATATACTTGAACATATTTGGGGGGTCCCAACATACTTTTCCCCTTGGTTGCAAACCGCTGGCGAACAAACAAATCAAAATGTCACGAAAGAGCATACTGGGGTACAACATTCTACTTCAAATTTGTGGGTATTTCCTTTACAAAATGTACTGTGTGTATAACAGTATAATCGACGCAACACCTACACCACAGAAACAACATACATACCCAAAGTAGAACCTGGTTCAGCTATAGGCCGATCTGTACTCCCGGGGAGCTCCCCTACCCCGATGGTGATGGCGATTGTGGTGCGGGCCTTCGCCGCGGCGGCGGCTGTGGCGGGTGGGGGACGGGGCGCAGCGAAGAGTGGACGAGGTGGATCGTACCGTGGAAACAGGCGGCAAGGAGCAGGACCGTGACGGCGACTGCGGACGCGAACGCGGGGCACTCAGCGGCGCGGCGACCGCGAAGGGCTCCAGGAACCACGCCGCCGCTATCAACAGGGCTAGGCAGAGGAATGCGAGGTGGAGGAGGCGCGGTGGCGGCTGGTAGAGGCGGCTGTGTCTGTGGCGTCGGTGGGCTGGAGCTAGCGGGGAAGCGGAGTTGAATGGGTGGCTCCTGGTAACGCATCGTCACGGTCGCCGGCGGCGGGTTTTCAAAGGATTAAGGCGGTTTGATGCTGGTTGTAGCGCCAGAACTGGAAAATGTTCTCTTCGCTAAGGTTGGACTGATGTTCTCTTCGCTAAGGTTGGACTGCGATCGGCGACATCGGTTTAGAGCATGTCCGGTCGGCTACCCAGCACGTGGAACCCACTGCAAAAATTAGGTTCATGTCGAAAAACGGTTCAGTCATGTTGTTTTTTTCCGCATTTGAGCCAACTTTGGTCCGAATTTTCTAGGCCATTCCTAAGATCTCGGAAACGTCATGAAAACACCGGACGAAACGAATTCGCCGAGTGGACCAGTCCTGTCAGCGACCGAAGCCGAGTCGTCGTCGTCCTTCTCGCCGTTTCCCCTTTTCCCGTCCTCGCCGCTACACCCCTCCCGCCCTCGCTGCTGGCCTCGGCCTATAAAAGTCGTAGATCTCGCCCTCTCCCTTCACACTCTCCCACACCGCTCCCAACTCCGGCGAACTCTAGGCGCTCGCACCTTTCCACCTCCAGAACTCCGCCGAAAAGCCATGGCCGACAGATTTCCCGGATATTGCGGCGGCGAATGGCCGCCGCACGCTGCAGACGTGGGAGGCCCGGCTGCTCCACGACGCGGGCTATACAGTGTCGTCGGACTTTCGTCTCCTAGTCGGCCGGAGTCTCAGCGCCGACGGGGTCCCTATTCCACCGGTGCCGAGCGACGAGGACATGGACGGCAAGATCCAGGCGGCTATCGCCACCACGGAAGATCCAGATCTCGCCGAGGATCCTGACAACCTGGTCTTCTAGGAGCAGTTCTTCGCCGACAGGCGCCTCCAGGAGCTCGCCCGACACGATGGACCGTCGGGCTCGCCGCCGATGCGTCACAATGCGGCGTTTCGCCGCCGCTGGTGGAGCGTTCCTGGGCAAACGCTCGCCGTCGTGCTGGAGCACATCCATGCCGGCAACCACCCCCGCCTCGGCGTCGGCCATGGTGGCGGCCTTTTCCTAGTTTAAATTCAATGTAATATATGCGTCCTAGCCCTACTTAATGAAATCCACCTATATTCGCCCAAATTTCGCCGTGTTTAACTGAATTTAGCCGGACGAGGGAACTCGGCCTAGGAACGCGAGTGAGAAACTCGGCGTTCCCAGGCCGAAAATGAGCTTCGTCCGGCCCAAACTTGGTCCAGATTTTGGCATGGGATAGCCCAACGAGTGGGGATGCTCTTAGAGCATCTCCACCGGTCCTCAAAACCCGCCATACATAAGCAAGGTGAATGTGAAGGCAAAACAAAAAAAGCCCAGAACGAAGGTTCCAATTGTCCTCCATTTTGTCCGGCACCCGCTTGCCCGACTTTAGAACGAGGGGCTGGGCTGGGCTACCGGCAGCGTGCACCAGGCTGACAGCGTTAGCACCCCTTGCACGTCATACAAGCCAAACCTCATCCTCTTCTCTTCACCTCTTCTTCCTTCCTTACCTTTCATCCCGCGAATCGCCGTAGCTGCCGCCGGCCATTCTTTGACACGCTGTTGGCCATTGCCCACCTAGTGCGCCGCTCATTTCCTAGGATGCGGCCCACTTGATATGCTGGAAACGTATCTATAATTTTTGATGCTTCATGCTTGTTTAGTATCTACTTTGCTTTACTTGTCCACACTTTGAGGTGCTTTTTACATGTTTTATGGTACTAACCTCTTAACAAGTTGCAACAGTGTCAGATGCCTGTTTTCTACTGTTTTTGGTTTCATAAAAGTTAGTAAAGAAATATTCTCGAAATTGGACGGGACGAAGGACAAAGTCAATAACTTTCTATGGGGAACAAGAAGTCTAGAGGAGAGCCGGAGGGGCCGGCCAGAGGGGCCACCACCACCCCAGGCACGGCCACAGGTGGGCCCGCGCCTGGCTAGGGTTTGGGCACCCTGGCTGCCTCTCGGTCTCGCCCCTTCGCCTATAAGAAGCCCCCGATGCAGAAACCCTGAGTACCCGATCAGAAATCCACGAAACCGTCTGTAGCCGCCGACACCATCGTCCCTAGATTGGGGGATCTGAAGTTCTTCCCGACACCCTGCCGGAGGGGAGATTATCCCGGAGGCCTTCTCTCCGGTATGATTTGTGAGTAGTTCCACCTTGGACTATGGGTCCATATAGTAGCTAGATGGTTGTATCTCCTCATTTGTGCTTTCATGTATAGATCTTGTGAGCTCCATTCATGATCAAGATCTAATCTATTTGTAATCATGCATGTTGTGTTTGCGGAGATCCAATGGATATTGAGATTATTATGTTGGTTTGATTAATGGTTTTATCTTTATGATTCTATCATGTCTGTGTTGTTTGTGATCTTGCATGCTCTCCGTTGCTAGTGGTTATCTTGGCCAAATAGTTGCTAGTGACTCTAAGAGGGAGTATTTATGCTCGATAGTGGGTTCATGCCTCTAGTTTTCAAGGGAAGTGACAGAAATCTCTTCGGTTGTAGATGTGTTGTTGCTACTAGGGAGAAAACAACGGTCTCTTGTTCATGGAACATGTGGACTGTTTACCTTACACACTTTGCTTAAAACAGTTGTCTGTTGTTTGCAACTTAATACTAGAGGGGGTTCGGATGATAACCTGAAGGTGGATTTCTAGTCATAGATGCAGCTGGATGACGGTCTATGTATATTGTTGTATTGCCCAATCAACCTCATAGGATCTTTTTGGCTAGTAATTGCATTGTTATGCCTTGCTCAGTTCCTGTCAATTGCCTCGCTGAAATTTGTTTATCCTTCATGCCATGTTGTTTATCTAAGGAGAGCACCTCTAGTGAACTATGGACCCTGGTACAATATTTACCATTGATACATCTTCCACTGTTACTTGTTTACTTGCTGCAAACCATTACCTTCCACACCATACGTTTAATCCTTGGTTACAACAAACCGGTGAGCTTGATAACCTTACTGATTCGTTGGGGCAAAGCCTTGAGTCTATGTTGTGCAGGTCTCCGCGTTGCTTGCAACACCTTTGTGACGGTTCCTTCCTCCTAATGGTTCAATAACCTCGGTTTCTTACTGAGGTAAACTTGCTGCTGTGCTGCTTCACACTTGCTCTTGGGTTCCCAATGAAGCGCTCCTACATCAACTCAGCGATGCATCACCACTCCCTAGCAGTCACCCACCTGGTTCCCGTCGACCTCTCATCGTCGATTTTTCAACAGCATCGACGTTGCTGTCAAAAGATCACATGCCACCGCTGAGGTCACCCCGCTGCCACTCGCGTGGGAGGATGTTCGAGTTGGTCGCGTCTCTGCATCGCCGATGCCGTCTCTGGGGAACAAGGAGCATCCCTTTCATCCGCAAACCACGTCGAGATCGCCGTGAATGGAAGGTGCTCGACCTTTTGCCTAGGCCATGGATAGAGACGATGAGCTCATGATGGAGCAAATGCTAGAAGAGGAGGCCGACGCGCAGGATGATGAAGCATAGTACATTATGATCATTGGCGGCCTCATTCGCCTACATGTCAGCCGGCTAGCTCCTTAGCGAGGAGGCTCAAGGCCGGGGAAGAATAAGAATAGAGACCGAAAACGGCTAGAGGGCGCCCTAATGTTGGAGAAAGATTATTTTAAATATTATTCAACCCATGGGTATACTGTGTTTCCGCACCAATTTTGAATGAACAGGGAGTTGTTCATGAAGATTGTGCATGGAGTGCGAGAGTTTGATACATATTTTATTTGCAATAAGGACTGTGTAACATCCCAGCATTTAGGAATCAACGAAGGGTAGATATAGGAATTTGTGCATATGCATGCATTCATCTATAAAATGTGGGTAAATTTTTCGCCAAATAAAAAAACCTAAAGTGATCAGAGTTTCTTTCACTCTCTAGGTGTAGGAATAGCTCTAGAGAGTGATCGTTATAAATTTTGACATGATCTTTATGAATTAGTGTGTTTTGGGGGAAAAGAATTTGAATTCAAATTTAAAAATTGAGTTTATATTTTAAAGTTAGGAGTTTATATTTTAGAAAGAATTCCAAAATGATCTAATAATATTATATAATTTAATCAATAGATATTAAGAATTTAATATAAGAAACTTAAAACAAGAAAGAAATCTTTACTCGTTATCTTTATTCAATAAATAAATTACAAAAAATGACTCATGGAGTCAATAAAGGTTCATTACAGTAAAGATATTACAAAAATAGAAATTCTTATATGAATAAACTATTACAAATTTGTACAAAAGAATATAATAAAAATTATAAAAATAATTTATCTAAGTAATCCCAAAACTAAATCTTGAGTGTTCAGATCTTGTACTTGCAAAGTACAAAGCAAACAAAATAAAAATAAAAGTTTAAGTGTTAGTTTTACTCTCAGTAGAGAGCAGTGAGTTGCACTACTCAAAATTACATCCTTGAGTAATTTTTATAGGGGCAAGTTTCACCAATTTGAAAGAATTTGATCTTTCATAATAAATAGCCATAAGTCAAATCATCACATCAAGTAAAAAGGGGCAAGTTTCACCAGGAAGGTTAACAGTAAAAAGCTCAAAGGGTGAGACACCTCACTGATCTGATCCACAATCATGTACTAGGCACACAGGCAACACAATCACCAACTGCATGGTGAGTGTTGTCGACACAACAACAAAAACTCACACAAGTAAAAGGAGCAAGCACAGCCGTGGGCAGCCTCACTAGTTCAACTTTGCATCTCAAGCACCACACCAAGAACACACTCAGCTTAGCAAAGCTTAGCAAACCACCAGCCAAACCACATACCAAAATTATCCTAGCATCACCAGATGGTGACATAAGGAGAGGGTGGATCAGGTGAATAGCAAGGTCAAGTGACAGGAGCTAGGAGGTGCAGGGCTGATCAAGGCCAAGCACAGGAACCAGAAGTAGCAGGAGCAGCAACAGGAGGTGAAGGACAAGATCAGGCTAGCAACATAATCAGCAAGATCAAGCCATAGATTAACCAACAACCACCACAATCATCAGCTGTTGTGGTAAGTATCATAAAACATCCACATAATCTGTTCATATAATATAAACAGAGAAGCATGTGTTGTTAAACTCTCAGTAATCACCCAAGTGGGGTGAATCTATCCTAGAGGTTTTGGTAATACAAAGGCCAACAGTAAATCTATCAAAGCAACCAGGATCTCAGGCCAACATCATAGATCCTGGTGATAACAAACAACTCATATAATCCAATATGTTCTTATATAGCTTATAAAATCTGGGCACATCTCCTAATGGAGTAGCACCTCGGATTTCATAAACTCTATGCACCAACATTAAGCTATAAGAAAACCAATCATTTTAGCCAACTAGGATCCAAGATCCAGTGAGCAACTATGATACTTTAGCATATTTGAAAGGGACAGCAGGATAGGAATCTAGTTCCTAGAGCCTCAGACCAACATCATAGGCATAAATATCAAGAGAAGCTTTCAACTTATTTTTGCATTTATCCAATCTTAAGCACTGACCAAAGTAAAACCAGTAGTAGAATCACAACTTGTGTGCCATAGCTAAATGGTGTCACAAGAGCAGACTCTATCAACCAAATCAAACCATTAACAGGTTACCATAAAGAAAGTGGCAAGCTATTGATATCATTTATCTGAGATTACACTCAAAGATCATCTAACATATCCATATATCTTCAAAGCATCATTAGACTCCAATGATTAAGTTTAGTCTATTGATAACCATACAAGCCAATATTTGCCGATGCAGTGAATAACCATTGACAGTGTTACTATCAGTATCAAAGTACTGACAGTAGATGAACACACTAAGCCTCAATCTCACCAATCAGATTTCATAGTTATGCCATCAGGTTAACCAAGCTTAATCACCAATTAGAGTCAACACTATTTAACCATTAGCATCAGATCAGCAATAGTGTCAGATAATCAAAGCATGACAGCAAGCACTGAAGTGCAGTAAGCACAATCCTCACTAGGCATCACTACCAGATCAACTCACCATCTTACAAGCACACAAAGGGTTGAACCCTAGAACCAGGGAAGAACCCTAGAACCAGGGAAGAAACCTAGGACAAGTATAAACCCTAAATTAGGGATGGCCACTAGTTACACACAGATAAACTCAGAGGAGATAGAAGCACGGGTGATAACCAAGAACCAACTCACATATAGGAAAAATCCAGAAAAGCAATCAAGGCCAGGATCTTCTCCACCGACGGCGAGACTCCGAAGCCGGCCTCCTGCAACCAACTGCCGGGAACGAATCACTTGGCAGCAGGGAGGAGAGTAGCGCCGGCAGGAATCTCGAACAAGGGCCTCCATCTTGGAGGTAGTAGTTACGCTGTCGACGTAGCGATTTGAGCGGCAATCTTCTCGGCCGCGGATCATGGCGACGTCGTTGTCGACCATGTGATGAGCTCCTTGCAGCAGCGGTATGACCTGCCTTCCCCAAGCATCAGCAACTTGGTCTCCATCCTCTCCCTCGCCGCCACGGCCGGCCAAGAGGAGGGAGACCAACATCGCTTCACTAGAAGGAGAGCAGGGACGACGAAGACGCTTATTGAACCTGGGGCACAACTTTAGAGCAAACAGCAGCAGCTCCCACCGATGGAGCCTACCAGAGTGCCTCGAAGTCGACCAGACAGCACTGCGCCGATGTGCTGTCGTGGAAGACCCCCTCCTCCCCGTGAAGCAGGCCAGGCCATCGATGCTCCTCTCCTCCTCCTCGCCACCACGGCCGGCCAACAGAAGAAGAAACATCCAAGGCCTCCACCAAAACTCGGGGAAGACGAGCTCGACCTTATTTGCAGAGATCCCTGTAGAAACGGCCCCCTCCAAGAGCTCAGACCACCGGAGCTCACCCGGGAAGAAGACCCAGCACAGGACGCGCCCGAGCTGGTCGAAAGCGACGAGCGACCTACTCCAATACACCGGCAAACAGCCGACACCTGTACTGCTACACCTAACTATAGCTCCGGCACCTCCCCCTCGCCATCTCCGACCGACAGAGCCGGCGGAGACAGGTCGGGGTTGGCCTGGGATCTGGCGGACAAAGACCAGGCGGGGAAGAAACGTGGGAGAGAGAGACCTGTTCGTGGGAGAGAGAGAGCGAGCCTCAACGGCTGGTGTGTGTTGACTCGCTGTATCTCAAGGCCTTCCCAAGTAAACAAACAGTGGAAAATCAGGAGAAGCTCAAGTTTCCATGATTCCGTCACGGTTCATGGCAGCGCGTGACGCCAGCAAAGTGGCCAGAATCAGCAACTGCAAACTCTCTGAATTCCGAAATGTCAAAGTATGGAAAAATAACTTACAAAAAAAAGTATGGAAAAATAACTTACAAAAAAAAGTAAGTATGGAAAATAACTCCATTCCTGTTCCTTTAAATTGCTAAAGAAAGACGTACATATACTAACATGTTTTTTTTTTAAAAAATTGCTAAAGAATAACGTACATATACTAACATGGTTGACAACGTGCATTGCCAATGCTTGGCTATAGGGACTACTTCATTTCGTCATGACGGTCTGGAAGGATAGCTATTTCTTTACATGTGGAAACACCATGTATCAAAGTCTGAACAAACCCAGAGGCCTAGACATCTAAGCAACAAGCACAAAAGCAAACTACCAAAAGAAAGAGGGGGGAAAGGGGGTTTTAACACAAGCATCCGCCAGCACAGCACGGGTTGCCGCACCGGGCGCATCGACATCCTTCTGTACAGTTTTTGCACGACCAGACGCACCCGCAAGAACACTCCGGGCACGAAGGCTTCGGGCAGCTGAAGCACAGCCCGCTGCTGCTGCAGCAGCCCCCTTTGTCGCAGCAGGACTGGCACTTGAAGCAGGAAGGCTGCCCCTTGCAGCACGACGACTGGCACTTGAAGCACCCCGGGGAGGAGCATTTGAGGAGGTTGAAGCAGCCCGTGCATCGAGGACAGGAGCAGTCTGCGCAGCTGCAGCACTGTTCGTTGCAGCTTGGCTTGCAATCGCACCAGTTGCCAGAACATGAGCTGCATCCCGGCTTGCAGCATCCGCCGCCGCAAGGGTTACAGCCGCTGCTGCAGCAGCCTGGTTTGCAGCTGCAGCTCGGGAGTCTGCAGGTGCAGCAGTTTGGGCTGCTGCAGCTGCACGGGGATTTGCAGCACGAGGAGGTCTTGAAGCAGCCGCACTCTGGTTTGCAGCAGGAAGGGATCTTGAAGCAGCTGCAGTTCGGGATACAGCAGGAGCAGTTTGGTTCGCAGCATGAACAGTCGAAGCATCTTGGTCGTTTGCACTTGGGTAAGCATTGGCAGGAGCAGCAAAACCATGAAGCACATACGCACACTTTTGATCTGCAGATAGAACATTTTTCCCCAGTTTATGTTCACTGCTGTCAGTCAGACTAATAGTACGGATAATTTTGGCAGAAGTTCAACTAGACAAGGCAATGGATTTTTCCCTTAAATTACTGCTACCAGGTCTGATCTGAACATTCCATCCTTATCATGATGACATGAAACTTTCACCTCTCTTTTTTTTTCAAGAAAGTTTGCCATTAAGATTCATATGAAGTTGTGCCAATTGTTGTAAACTGTATGTGTACTGTACTGGAATAAAGGTTACAAATATATCCTCATTACTTTCATTATAAAATGAAGGGAAGCCAATATAAATTAGTGCTACAAACTAGTAAAAGTGGCAAAAGTTATGCCGAGTGGTCGATTGTCGAAATTAAACTACGCGTATCAAATTGCTGGATAAATTTTCATAAGATACGAGGTTGAAAATATAGGAAACTATTGTAGATCATGTAGATGTGAGAGTAATATTAGTTTGGATTCTCCAGGCAGCGTACTTTCTCTTAAACTCTTATAAGCTGAATCCAACATGAATCATTATCATAACTTGCATACTCTTGCCACAAATGCCTAAAAGTAATGTAGGAGGGAACATATACCTGATCCACCAATAAAGACGGCAGGAACGGTGCTTCCTTTTCTTACTGGAAAAAAATGGTGTCATAAAAACACTGTACATGCTTCAAACGAATTGGAATTTTAAGTAGAGGGCCATACATAGGTATTAGTGGGTCTTGTTTTGAACCAACAAACTCATTTACCCTGAAAAGTATCGTACAAAGATATTAGCACTAATGCTTCGCAGAAGAATTATATTTTGGGTTCAGTGAAAGAATTTAACTCTCTGTTTCAGCTATTTCAACTTCAAGAGCAATATCATGTAACAGTAACACAACCGAGCAATATTACCGAAATACAAATTTTAGAACTTGTACTGAGAATGGTAGAAATATTCGTTCAGTGAGCCAAATGAACTACTAGTATGGTGAAGTGATGCAAGTGGGGTTGTTTGATGAGTTGTGGAAAAAGTTAATCTTACAACATTTCCTTAAAAGTAGTATACATTGTGAGCATAACCTCAGATAAACAGAAGTTTCAGCATCTTTGCATAAGGCATGAAAACTTAACGCCATTCATAAAAAAACAAAAACAAAAAACAGTATGCATAGCAGAGTAAACATAAATTCCATCCTAAACTTAATTAGTTCAATGATAAATTTGAAGTGGAATGTGAGTTTGCGGTGTAGGGAGGGCAATTGTCTATACTCTTTCAAGCATCCAGAACGTGATACTGGTTGAGCTCCTTCAAGCAAATGTAGCTCGTCCTGCATAACCAAGTTAACGTCAAAGTCACGCATTTGTAGCTATATATATATTTTCCATTTAATATGCATGAGAACAGAGTAAAGTTAACCAGCCTAGAGAGCAGCTTATGCATGTTCGAAATGATGTAGAAATTACGAAGACCTCGAACATTTTACAGAAAAACTCATACGGTGCAGAATCGAATTGCTCAGGAATAATGTGCAAAATCACATCTATGATTAGGGTAGGAGCTGGCCACGTCAATAGCAAATGTGAAGTGAGATCTGACTGACTGAATTAAGGTTGTCTGTGGTGCTTAAAAAAGCTGTAATGATAGCCTGGACTAATTGCTGCTTTACGGCGATAACTTCAACATCTCTTTTTGAGAAACAAGGTGACGATTCCAAAGCAACTAGTAGTAGCATAAAGAAGAATCCCGTCACCTGAATAGCTTCGGAAATCTGCTCTGCTTGAAAGCAGAGCCCCCTTTGTCAAAAATAAATCTTGTACTACTGCTACACAAAACGTACTAGCAGCGCATGAGGGCATGGCCAACGCGCCACGGTGGACCACTGCCTGAGGCGTCCAAGTAGGACTCTAGTTGCCAACTCGACCAAACTTACCGATAGCAGAGAAAAGCGGTCTCTTGCAGATGATCTCGCTTCTCCACTGACAAAAGCAATGAGGCAACCGCTGGGCATCGCGGTGTGGGAATCAATCGCCCCTGAGAGTCAGAGAAAAAAGTATGAGGATGACCTCACATAGAGTAGCCTCCGTTGGGACATATATTTCACACATGTGGCCTGTCTACGTGGACAGCTGGGAACCACACCATACCACTGCCCCCATAGCTGGTGCTCTGAAAAGCCTAAAAAAAAAAACTGGATGGCAGGCCACCAGAAGAAGGAACCCTCATTTTTGTGCAAAGCCCCTCTGGACAAGGGTGTGCCTGAGCAGTGAGCACGAGGGCATGCCGTGTGCGTGCCAAGCTAGCTAGCTAGGGAGAACGGCGACACGACAGTGCTTCCATGCCTGACAGGGCCACTCATGACTGGTCACTCACTTCTCCCTCGCTGCTGCCCACTGCCCATGCCCCCCTCTCTCTCTTTTCCACAAGGAACCGGACCAGACGCGACAAAGGTACATCCACGGCACACCCAAAGAGGGCAAAGCCTGTCTCGCCTCGGATTGATTGCGCGCACTGCGCCTCGCCGCCGTCGCCCTCAACTCTCGTCTCGTCTGATCCTCCCCCTTCGCGGCTCGCGCTAGGCTCGAATCCCCACAACCGAAGTACCGAACCGAAATTAAATAACCCTAGATGCAGCGGCAGTAGTACTAGTAAATTAATAGGAAAATTAAACAACCGGACCGTACCTATCAGAGCGTAGAAAATTAAGAGCGACATGGCGTTCAGCCTTCGCACCAGCAAGCAATTCGCTTGGCGAAGTACTAGTACTACCGCGTTCTAGACTCGTTTTTTCTGGGACGACCGACGAATCAAACCGGATCTCGTTTTAAAAATGAAAATCGGCCAAGTCAAAAGGGCGACGGAGGAGCAATGAAGCAGTAGCTAGCGCGCGGGCCGAGGTGGTGAGAGAACCGCAGCCGTGTGGGTGTGACTCACCTTGAGGAAGGTGATCTCGCGGTCAAGGATCTGCACCTCCAGCTGCATCCGGCGGCGGCCGCACATGTCCGGGTACCTCGGCGGCGACCTGGGCCTCGGGGCCTCCACCAGCACCACCGCCGCCTCCTCCCCCATCTCCACGCGGGTTGTCTCTCAGGGTTCAGCTACCGGCGCGCATTTAGGGGAGCCGGCAGCAGAAGAGGTGGTGGTAGTGGTAGGCCGCGGAAGCGGAGATGTCGGTGGCGGTGAAGTGGTGGTGGCTTGAGGAGTCGCGGTAGCGAGGTCGGTGGGTCTGCGAAGGGAGAGCGGGCGTAGGAGGCGGAGCACGGGAGCAGAGCGCGGAGCGCGGCGTGCGGCAGGTATGGAGGAGGCGCAGGCTCGTGCGTGCGTGCGACGCGATGAGAAGTCGGAGGCGGGGGCAGAGGAATAGCAGGCGGTAGAGGGAATGAAGGCGGAGGCGAGGAGTGTGTGTGCCTGCCATATAGGCTAGGCGCTGCGCGGGCAATAATAGCAAAGGGAGCCGGCCGAGCGGGTGGGCGCGTGGGGTTTAGCAGCAGCAGGGGTGGGGTTTAATGAGAGAGAAAGGAGATCCAAGGAGGAGATGAGACTGACCGTGTGGTGTGCCATGGGTCCCGTCGGCATGGGGGGCTTTGGTGTTGGTGGCGCATGAGCCGACGAGCGCTCAACGGCCACGACAAAACACGATGATTACAGTAGTACTCGATCGAACCTGTAAAATTCCAAGGCGATTTACTAAACTTTTTTTGCCGGGCAATTTACTAAACATTAATCAGACATCAGAGCAAGCAGCTGTTACGTGTTTTTTTTGCTTCGGAGTTCAAAATACTTACCCAACAGTACCAGGTTCGGGGAAGGACGCTGCACTTGCAACCAGATTAAATGTCGCCGGAGGTACTGTACAATACTACTTACTTACATCATGTGCTGGTCCGTCGTGGTGGTAAAAAGTGTGGAATAGTGTACCGGCGCTACGGACCACATTGATTGCACGCCCGGCGAGCGTCCTGACCCATCACGTACTACTACCGGAAGCGTGACGCGGTGGCGCAAGATAGTATGGCGCATCCGCAGCCGGGGCGTCCGTCCGTCCGTACGGCGGGGCGGGGAGGCTGAAGAATAAGACGTGACCCGGCCCTGCCTTGCCCCTGGGCCTCGACAGGGACGCGACGCGGCCCACGCCGCCCGCACGTACCCGCACGCGACTCGCCTTCGCCACTGCCTCTGCCTCTGCCAGCCACTGACGCGTCCACGTCCGCCCGCGGGGCCCCAAGCTCGAACTCCCCCCCTCGCGATAAGATGGACGCGCCCGCTACTGGCTAGCGCCGTACGACTTGTACACGCGTGCGGGCCCCTGCGCGCGCAGGGAGTGGGGTCCCCTGAGGGTTGCCCGATTTGAAACGGGCAAGCCGGATCAATCAATGCTCTTCCCCTCGCTCCTCCACCGCAGTTCTCCCGCTTCTCTCCGGCCCTGCTGCTGCCTGCGCCGCTGGTGGTCTCTGCGTGCGCCGCAGCCGCGCAGGAGAGGGGCAGTTCCATTTCCGAGTAATTGCTGTCACGCGTTGCGCTGCAGCGCGTCGCGTCGCATGTGCAGCGTGCGCCCGGGCCTGACACAGATGATCCCCGTCGGATGGATGCTGGAGCGATGCTTTTTTTGGGCGAAGAAACCATGTCTTCCGATTCTGGGAACGGGCGAGACCAGAGCTACGCTGTTGATCCAGTGTCGGCCAGACATATCTCAAAGTTGCAACTAATTACAAAATAAAGAGGCGATGAAGTCTATAGTGGTAGAGGGAAGATGGCACGACACCGTTCCTTCCGTGTGCGCCACGCACCGAAGCTACGCCCCTGTTCATGGCGGAACCTCGATCTCCGCTCATGGCTGGTCCGGGGATAGCGCTGGGTGCCACGCGTCGCTGGGCTTCTCCCCCCCCACCTACTCCACCCTTCTCTCACTCGCTCAAGGCTCAGACATCGCCGACTCCTCCTCTGCTGAGATTTGCTTCTCGTTTTGGATTTCCCCGTCGTCTGATGCTGACAAGCGATGATGAGAGGAAATTGGAGAAGGGAGAAGGATCGAGGCAGGGTGCTGGCTCGGGCGACGTCGGAGAAGAAGAGCCGCTCGGGGGCATCTGGCCGCATCCTCCACATCGACGTGATTTGGGGATTGAGGAAGGTGCGATCTCTGAGGTCCTCTCTCCCTGTCGGACTGATGAAGGCTTCCACCTATGCATTGGGTCGTTGCCACTCTGTTTTGGGTCAGAAACCTCGTCGGCTCAATGCTCTGATCTCGCTCCCGCGAGCGAAACGGAAGTTGGGATCGTTGAAGGAGATTCTCTTGGATCCGCGGAGCAGCTCCTGCAAGCGAGGGAGGCCTCGCAGAGCTTCATCCCCCATGTCGAGGCTGGTGCAGGTTCTGAGAAGTCCTCTGCTCAAACAGCGTGCTACAGTTCAGATGGTGTCGGGTTTCTCGAGGAAGGAAATGGGGGCTGCAGTTGGCCTGCTAGATCTCCAGGTACAAGCATCTCTGCTCTGCAATGTCCTGTGTTCGGTTCGGAATCGAGGGGCCCAGTAGGGGCGCAAGGGAAGCAATGGCGGGAACCTGCAGGTTTGGTTCCTTGTGGTCTGAGGAAGAAGAAAATCAAGCTTGTTAAAGGGTCTGAGCTGGAGTTGGATGGGCTTGGAATGGGTGGTGCTGAAGGCTTAGATGATTTTTTTTCCTACAGCTGTGGTGTTGTCCTTTGCAGCCCATGTGCTGTCCACCACCACCACGGCCTCTGCAACCACCACCACCTCCACCATATCCTACTTCCCACAGGACACCTGTCCATTCCTTTTTAACCGAAGATGCTCCTGGTCCTAGGGTTTACTCTTCCCCCCTCCTGGTGGCGGCGGTTGTTGAGCTCACCTCTGGTCTTCAGTGTTTGGGGCTTGAAGATTGGCTGCCTGAAGAAATCAGAGAAGTGGAGATGGGTGATCGTGGCAGAGGGAACCAGGGGAGAGGCAGAGGGAGAGGCAAGGAACAGGAGAGCTGGTCTCAACAGGGAGGACAACAACAGTTTCAGCAGAACCCTTTTGAGATGGGGCAGTTCAATCCTCCTCCTCAGTTCTACCCCAACCAACCTCCCTATGGATTCATCCCAGGTATGCAACCACCTTGGGGTTTCAACACTCCTTTTCCTGCTTTCCCTGGTCAGCAGCCATTCAACATGCCTTCAAATCAGTGGGTTGCTCCGCAGCAACAGCAAGTCCCACAGGGTAATGAGTTGATTGAGAAAAGTAAGGTTCAGCAGAAGTCTAAGAAGAAACAGGGGCCTGTTCAGAGGGAGGCTGCTGCCCCTGTGAGCAGTATTAATCAATGGAACTATGTGGATGCAATATGTCTGTGTTGTGGTGAACCAGGTCACCTATAGAGCAGTTGTGAGAAGACTCCTCTTTGTTTCATCTGTAAAAGTTCCTCTCATGCAGTGGAGAAGTGTCCTGTTAGGAAGAGGCCTCACCAGATGGCTAGGTATGTTGGTAGTGGAGCTCCTGGTCTTGGCTTCTATCATATTGAGGTGCCTGAAGTGGTTATGCATCCCATTGCATCCACAAAAAACTGTGGGATTGTCTTAGTTGAGGAGGGTTCTTTGTCTGCTGTTGAACTGGCTCAAGAGTTCTCCAAGATCTATAAGACAAATTGGCCTTGGCAGATCAGAGAGCTAGGGGTTGACAATACCTTTCTAGTCAAGTTCCCTCCACACATTGGTGTGGAACAGGTCATTGGTTACCCCAAGTTTGGTGTGTCAAAGCCTGGTGTTTGGGTCAAAGTTGAGGCTTGGAATGATGACCTAGAACCAGTTGATTCTTTGAAGAAAGTTTGGGTAGTTATTACTGGCTTGCAGACTAAGTGGTGTGAATGGAGTACATTAGATCAGGCTGTCTCTACTTGTGTCATTCTGGAGGATGTTGATTCGCAGAGCTTCAAAAACAATGCTAAAGAAGTTAGGGTTTTGGTTAACTGTAAAGACCCTTCCAAATTACCTGCTGGCAGACTCTTTAATTTCCATGATCACTTGTTTCACCTGGGATTTAATCTAGATGCTACTGTCCCTGCTGTGGTGTGTGATGAGGTTCAAGTTAAAGAGGATCAGAATGATCAGAACAAGAAGGATGCTGATGATTCCACTGGCCAAGGTGATGGTATGAACCATGAGGGTAGCTCTAGGAATGGTCTGCCCTCTCTACAAACTAGCTCTGGAATTTTACCAAGGAATGGTGGTCAAGGGGCTAGCAGGATTAGGATGGCAGCTAATTCTGAATTGAGTGCCAATGCTATGTTTCAGTTGATGGTCCAAAAAGGGGTAGTTGACTCTGAAGGAAATTTTATTTGGGATAAATCTCAGGCTCCAGATGATGTTGAATCTGAGGTGCAGCAGTTCTGGATACAGGGACAACATGAGGAGGTGAGTTTTGCTCAAAAGCTAGAGTCAGAAACTAATAGTAAGGATGTGGATTGTTTGATGCTACCTGATGATATTATGCCAAGCTTTAAGGATCTGGGTGTGTGAGAGAGAGATGATTCCAATATAGAGCCAAAAGCTATCAAGAGACAGAAGCAATGGGGTCCTGTTCAGCCCACTAGACAGAGCACAAGAGTGGATAGGTCCAGAAACATCCTTGCTAGAGCTGTTGACTTGAAGAAGAAGAGTAATTTAGAGGTTCCCAATTTGAAAGGTATAATGCTTGCTAATCCTTTCAATGTTCTTTCTCCTGTAGAGCTAGAAGTTTTATCTGATAAAATAGGAGTTTTAGTTAATGATAGTGCTCATGATGATGTAGATGATAGCCATAGTTTGATTGCTACTTCATCTGGTCCTAGGAACTTGGATGAGGAAGCAGATGGGTGGATTGAAGTCTTACATAAGTCTCGGGGCAAGCACCCTAGGAAAAAGTCTTTATGATTAGTGTGTTCTGGAATAGTAGGAGTTTAAATGCTCCTGGTAGACAGAAGTATATAGAGGATAAATTTTTTTCCTTTAAGAGTAGACTATATTGGCTTTCAAGAGACTAAAAAAGATACTTTTAGTCATTCTTTTTTAAAGAATTTGTTAGGAAATAGGAATTTTGCTTGGAATTTCTTACCTTCTAGTGGCACTGCTGGTGCCATTCTGGTAGGTGTCAATTTGGACCTTTTTGATGTAGTTGCTTGGGATATTAAATACTTTTCTGTTAGTGTAGTGGTTAAGAATAAGAGTACTGAATTTGTTTGTAGGATTACTACTGTCTATGGTTCTGCTTATGAGGATGGCAAGCAAGCTTTTATCTCTGAGTTGCATGAGCTATTCATTAATTGGGATGGTCCTGCCATGATTGGTGGAGATTTTAATTTGATTAGGTCCCATGAGGACAAAAATAATAGTAACATAGATTATAGGTGGGTAGATAAGTTTAATACTTGGGTGGATCTTTAGGCTCTCATGGAGATTGGTTTATCTGGGAGAGCTTATACTTGGGGTAATAACCAGGCTGACCCTACTATGTGTAAATTAGATAGGATTTTTTGTACTACTGGTTTTGACATGCATTTTCCTTTAGCTAGTGCTAGAGCTCTACCTAGATTAGGGAGTGATCACACCCCAATTTTTTGGGATTCTGGTGAGCATTGTATCCCAAAACTTTTAGATTTAGGTTTGAGAAGTGGTGGTTGGCTATGTCTGATTTTAAGGATGTTGTTTGTAAGGCCTGGTCTCTCAGAATTTTTAGTGCTAATCCTTTGGATGTTTGGCAAGGTAAAGTTAGGCAGTTTAGAAAATTAGCCAAAGGATGGAGCATTAATATTGAGGCTGCTATTAGGAAAAATAAGAAAGAACTAATGGAGGAGTATGATTCTTTAGACATTAAAGCAGAGTCTCAACTGCTTTCTGATGTTGAGAGGGATAGACTAGCTTGGATTTTTAAAGAACTCCAGTCTTACTGGGTTGTAGAAGAAACCAAAGCTAGGCAGAGGTCTAGGGACAGGAACATATTAGAGGGGGGTAGGAATACTGCATATTTTCATGTTGTAGCTAATCAGAGAAGAAGGAAGAAGTTAATTTCTGTTCTGGAAGGGCCTGATGGCCCAACTACAGAGATTGGTGAAATGTCCAAAATTGCTTTGGACTATTATAAAGAACTTTTTGCTTGGGAACCTAGGCCTGAGTTAAGGCTCAAACATGATTTTTTCTCTGAGGAGGAGAAAATTAGTGATGAGGAAAATCTTGGCTTGGGTGCTCCTTTTACTGAGGAAGAAGTTAGGGTGGCAGTCTTTGGCTCTTATGCTGAAGGTGCTCCTGGACCTGATGGTCTTTCTTTTCTGTTTTACCAATCCTTTTGGGATATTATTAAAGTTGACCTGTTATCCATGCTTAATGCATGGCATGAGGATCATCTTGATATTTTTAGATTAAATTTTGCCATGATTACTTTGATTCCTAAAGAGAATGATGCTAAAACCATGAAGAAGTTTAGGCCTATTAGTCTGTTAAATTGTTATTTTAAAATCTTTACTAAGGTGTTGACTAACAGATTAGCCAAAGTGATAGGTAGGATTATCACCCTTAATCAATCTGCTTTCATTAGAGGTAGGTTTATTTTAGAAAGTGTTGTGACAGCTCATGAGATTATTCATGAGGTGCACAGTAGCAAAAGTAAAGGGCTTGTCCTTAAGATAGACTATGAGAAAGCTTATGATAGAGTCAATCTAGATTTTTTGTTTGAAATCCTTGATCTTAGAGGTTTTTGTCCTATATTCATTAGGTTTATTAGGCAAATCTCTCTGGGGGGTCCATAGGGGTCAGAGTTAATGATTTTGAGAGTGACTTTTTTCTGACTGGGAAAGGTCTTAGACAGGGTGATCCCATTGCTCCTCTGCTTTTTAACATCATGATTGATGTCTTCTCTAGAATGTTAACTAAAGGCTCTGTCTGTGGAGCCATAGTGGGTCTCTGTCCTAATTTTGTGCCTGGGGGTGTTAGTTGCTTGCAGTATGCTGATGATACTTTACTTTTCCTAAAACCTGATAGAGCTGGGGCCATTAACCTCAAATGGATCCTTACTTGTTTTGAGCAAATTTCTGGAATGAGGATTAACTACCATAAAAGTGAGCTCATTCCAATTAACTTGGATGATGATGAGTTTAGACCTTTTCTAGATATTTTTGAGTGTGTTGGAGGTAGCTTCCCTGTTAAATACTTGGGGATCCCTCTGCATTTTGATAAGTTGAGGAGAGAGGATCTTCAGCCCCTTATAGAAAACCTTCTTAAAAGGATCACTGGCTGGAGAGGTAAACTCCTTTCATATGCTGCTAAAAGAGTTTTGATTCAGGCTTGCTTATCAAGCATCCCTATTTATCTTATTTCTTTCTTTAAATTCCCTAAATGGGCCATTAAACTTCTGGATTCTCATATGGCTAACTTTTTCTGGAATGATGAAGAGGATAGACATAAAATCCACCTTGCTGACTGGCCCTCAGTCTGTATGAAAAAAGAATATGGAGGTTTGGGAATTCCAAATTTGTTAGACCTTAACCTGTGTTTACTAGGGTCTTGGATTAAAAGATATATTCAGGGTGAAGGGACAGTCTGGAAGAAAATTATAGATGCTAAGTATAGGACTAAAAATCCTAATATTCTCTGTTGTCATGATATTCATCCTTCTACTTTTTGGAAAGGTGTGATGTGGGCTTCTAGAGCTGTTGAAGTAGGCTATAAGTGGCAAGTAGGTAATGGTAAATCTATCAAATTTTGGGAGGATGTCTGGTTTGGTAACTCTACTCTGGCTACTTAATATTGGGAAGTTTATTTAGTTTCCAACCAACAAACCAAAACTATAGCTGATCTTTGGGATGGTAGTAATCTTAGATGTGACTTTAGAAGAACTTTTACTGACCAGATGATGGTCCAGTGGCAGGAAATTTTAGGCATTGCCCAATCTGTTTCTCTGACAGATGATGAGGATCAACTTATCTGGCAGTATGAGTCTAAGGGGGTTTATTCTTCTAGCTCTATGTATGCTTTGGTAAACTTTAGAGGGGTGACTCCACTTTATTTGCCTGCGGTTTGGAAGCTCAAAGTTCCACCTAGGATTCAGATTTTTCTTTGGCTTTTCTCTCAGAACAAAATTCTTACTAGAGATAATCTTAGAGCCAGAGGTATCCCAAAACTGATGGAATGTACTCTTGTAGGGAGTTTGAATCTGTTAAGCATTTATTTTTTGATTGTGTGGTTTCCAGGATGATCTGGACTGATGTTCAGGACATTTTTGGAATCCTAGTCGTTAATTTCGAGTCTATTGCTTCGAGATGGCTTGCTAGTAAGAAACATCTACAGTTTAATGTGGTTTCTACTGCTGTCTTTTGGAGCATCTGGAATAATAGGAATAATATAGTCTTTAACCATACTCCTTGGATTAACATGAAACAGGTGTGGCATCTCGTCCTATCGTATCTAAGAAATTGGAAGGTCCCATTCAAAGAGCTGGAGGAGGGGAGGATCATTCTGTTCATGGAACGGATGATAAACAGGCTGAGGAACCCACTGGAGCTCATGGCAAGCTGATCTGCAATGGCTTTGAGTGGATCTCTCTGCTTCGTCGAGCTATGGGGGGCGTGCTACTCTGACGTTTCTGGAGGCACACCCTGAGTCTGCTGATGAGGTTCACGTGGTTATTTGAGTAAGAGTTTTTGTTGCTTATCCTGTTCTCCCTCGTCTCCCTCTGCTCTGAATGTAATCTTTCCAGTTCTGAGACTAGTTCCCTGGCTCGCTTTTGTGTTTTCTGGGCTTCCCCTTCTGGGTGCCGGAAAATAGTAGCTTTTGTTTAGCATCTGTTTTTGCTTGTATCTGAACCTGAAGTACAGGGTGGTGTTGGTTTCATTTCTTGAAATGGAACCGGGGATGAATCCCTGTTGATCTAAAAAATTACAAAATAAAGCAAGGGCACTGATATAGTTGTATATCTTACAAAACATGAAGCTATTGTCTTTGCGAAACACACTACGAACGCACACATCGGCAACACATACACTCAACCCCATATGTACGCACACATCATATCATTATGAGCATATCTAAAAGTCTGAACCAGCGAATCGGGTTTTAAGATTGACGAAATCATCATAGATGGCTCACTATCGATGAGATGAGAACGCCGTCTCCTACTAAAAAATATTGCGCATCTATGAGACATACAAGTATCAAATTTGAGGTTTAAACTCTAGTGGGTTAGAGCATCTCCACCCGTTGGCCGTTTTCAGGCCCAAATCCAGACCTAAATTTGACCAGACGAAACACGTTTTCGACCTTCCCAGGCTGAGTTCCCGCGTTTGGCTAAAATTCAGATAAACACAGCAAAATTTGGGCAAATATAGGCGGATTTCATTAATTAAGGGAGAATACATATATATTACAGAGAATTCGTGCGAACACCCGAATCTAAACTACATCTAGGCTAAATAATAAATAGAAAAACTTAAAAAGACCGCCGCCACCGCCGATGCCGGACACCGCTTCTACATGTCGAAGTTGTCGTAGAAGCAGGTGTAGCCGGGATCGGTCTTGTCGTCGTCGTCGCTCAGCGGCTGCGGTGGGCGGGAGCTGTCCTGGCCGTCATCGGCGCACCTCCAGGGCTAGTAGGAGGGGCCGGCCTCTTGCAAGCCCGCGGCCATACCAGGCCTGGCGTTCAGCCTACTACTGCAGGCGCTGGACACGGCGCCGCTCCGTCTCCTCCCAATCCGCCCTGAACCAGGCAAGGATGTCCGGGACGAAGGCTTCGGCGGTGGCGCGGCGTCGCGGAGGGATTGCTCCATCGCCATCCTCATGGCGAAGGCATCCTTGTCGACGGGCACCCTCATTCCGCCGGCTTCAGCTTTGGCTGGCGAAGGCGGAGATGGCCAGTGGGCGGCGAGGGAGCGCGGGACTCGTTGATGACGATGCGTCGTTCCCTTGTCCTCGGCGGTGACCGGACCTGCGTCTCCGGCTCCAGCTTGACCGGTTGGAGTGGCGGCGACGCCGCCAGCACGGACCCGGAGGAGCGGGAGGCCGAGGCTACGGAGGAGGAGGAGCTGAGGCTGGCCATCCTCCTCGGCAGCCAGTTGGCCGAAGGATGGCGCCTCGCCCTTGACGCCGGTGTCGGGTTGCGGCGGAAGCCGAGGCGAGGGTTGTTGCCGGCGTGGATGTGCTCCAGCACGGCGGTGAGCATTCGTCCGAGAGCGCTCCACCATCGGCGTCGCGCCGCCGCGTTGTTGCGCTTCGGTGGCGACCCTGGTGGCCCCTCGTGGCGGGCGAGCTTCTGGAGCTGTCGGTCGATGAAGAATTACTCCCAGAAGAGCAAGTTGCCCGGATCCTCAGTGAGATCCGGGTATTCCATGGCCGCGATGGCGGCCTGGATCTCCTCGACGATCTCCTCGTCAGTCGGCACCGGCGGAATTGAGATCCGCCGGTGCTCAGCTTCTAGCCAGGATGGACCCGGGTGTACGGCGACGCCATGTAGCCCGCGTCGTGGAGCATCCAGGCCTCCCACTGCTGCAGCATGCGGCGGCCAAAACCGTTCGCCGCCGCGGGGTCGCCGAGGAATCTCTCGGACATGGCGTTCGCCGGAGTTGGGGAAGTGGGAGGCTGTAGGGGTTTGGAGTTCGCCGGAGTTAGGAGAACGGGGGAGCTGTGAGAGTATGAAGAGAGCCGACGAGGGGTACGATTTTTATAGGCCGAGGAGGGTGGGAGGGTATAGCGGCGAGGACGGGAAAAGGGGACTCGTCGGGAAGTTATTGCCCGCCGGTTCGTTGTGGGAGCCGAGGCGGCGGTGGCGCGCCATTACGACGACACGTGGTCGACGGGACGGGCGGTTAATGCCCGACGGTCCTTCGTGGGGTTCGGAGGCGAAAGGATGACGACGACTCGGTTTCTGTCACTGACTTGGCGGGTCCACGCGTCGAACGTTTTGTTTCCCGCCGAATTCGCTTCGTCCGGCGTTTCAGAGCGTTCCCAGCAACCCCGAAACGGCCTAAGAAGTACAAATTTTTTTTGGCCTAAATACGAACAAAACTGATATCCTGGAAACACAGCTGACCCAATTTTCACAATTTTCAGCGTCGAACAAAAAAAAATATCCTGGAAACGGCATGCTAAGAAGCCGAGTGGAGACGCTCTTAGATAAAAAACCATCCTCATGGCCACGATTTTTAGAGCTTAGTTTCAAGAAAAAGATTTTTTAGAGTCAATAGTTTTATTGGCTAAACTCACGATCCAATCTAAACTACTCCCTCCTTCTCAGTTTATTAGACTTATTAGAAATGGTGTTGTAATTTAGATAATTAGGGATTGGTTGCATATCATTTTTAGGATTGGTGAGAATGTTTTACGAGGCCTTGCATGGCATAGTGAGTATTAATTAGTGCTAGATAGGAGATTAGTTTTTAAGATTTTTTTAATTTTTTACTAAGCCTAATAAATTGAGAAGGAGGAAGTAGTAGGACTGGATTTGTGCTATTCAATGATATACGGTATGAAGTTTTATTTTCATCTTTTTCATAGGTCACATATAGTCATATTTTTCTTGAAAATTTGCACAAGTATCGAGGTAATATGGAAGTGCGTGAATTATTTGATGTTTTCTGAAGCTTTGAAATAGTATTTTTATTTTTTTAAATCATTCCACCTACCTCGGGTTCACTGCTATTTATAACCATGCATGATTTTTTTTATGATTTTGAAAGATCGAGATA
This sequence comes from Avena sativa, assembly GCA_916181665.1. Classification (NCBI taxonomy): domain Eukaryota; kingdom Viridiplantae; phylum Streptophyta; class Magnoliopsida; order Poales; family Poaceae; genus Avena; species Avena sativa. Next base: position 382,362,828 of record OV702297.1, on the reverse strand, counting down.
CAACGACTAGAGGGGTGAATAGGAGTTACGAAAAACTACTATCAACTTAAATAATTTTGTAGCGGAATTGACGCGGCTCTAATGCCATATGATGTGCCTCTTATGACAAGATCTTCACATATTCATGAAATTCGAGTGTCGTGGTATTGTCAACAAGTACATTATGAGGGGGTCCTAACGACAAGTTTAGAGAGCCGGGGGTGAGAGGTGATGAGCGTCCGAGAAGGATGTGTAACACAAGTTATCCAAGTTAGGATCTCACAACGATGACGATATCCTACTCATGCTATAGATCACTATAACGATGGTATTGCCTGTTACAGGGCTTGTGTGAGTTGTTGTGTCCTTAGGCTCCCAAAGGTCCGGCTTATAAAGACACCAGAAGTAGGGTTATAAGGAGTAGCCATATACAGAAAGGTACATGGTTCAACACTGATACAAATATATCTACGTGTCGTGTACTCTAAGGCTCTGACTCCATTATAGGCATTGCACGTAGCCTTCTTGGACTTGGCTAGGCCTCCCGTGTGAAATTCTCGAACTAGGTTGTCCAACAGGTCATAGACCTTGTCACCATCTATGGGCCATCCGGATTAAGGCCATGTCATGGTTAATCCACTGTGCATATCCTCAACATCGAGGGGACTGGATGAGAAACATGAATTGAAGGACAGGACGAAGAACACACACACAGGTTGAGGGGCGTTTTACTTTAAGGTCTCTAAGTTCATGAGCTCGTGGCCTAGATGGCCGGAGTTGTTTTGTAATCAGACTGGGCTACCTAGCTTGCATAGCCAATTTCCCATACGGGCATTTTGGCATGAATGGAATCTAAACGTTTGAACTCAAAATATCGTCGTGGCATCCATCATATTGGGTCCCGCTTGTCAGTTTTGACTGTTATTTCGTTGCCACCTGAGCTGCTATGTAGACATCATAGTAGGCACCCCGCATCCATTCCCATTAAGGGCCATCTTCTCGGTACCACTCTTGTTACCAAATTGGAGCTCGCTGTCGCGCTCCCGTCGCTATGGCTGTTGGGGATATGCTATATGGGTACCTCATAGCATGTCTCTTATCCAGATAACCCGGGTGACCCATAGTTGGTAGCATGGCCCATGGCCTGCTAGACAGCCCAGTTAGATGGATCCATAAGGGAGGCCCATGCCGGATAAAGGAAGGCTACGGACGAGTCACCGACGTACCCAGAGCCTTGGAGTGCAAGACACGCTAGACTAATTGTATGCAGTGTAGGACTCTGTAACCTGTCCGGCTAAGACTTTTCCTGTAACCCTAGGACCTGGCGACTATACAAGTCGGGCCTATGGGAGACTTTAGGGCATAACCTAGTATCGATTAACATACACCTCGCATAGCGAACCAATCCTTGTAACTCGGCGTATTGCCATTATAGTGATTTATAACAGGAGTAAGATTCTGCCACCATTGTGGGATCTGAACCTGGGTAAGCTGTGTTACCTCGTACCCGTCAACCGTCCGCCTTACCCCACGTATCTAAACACGCACCGTGAGGATCCTTCCATGGCATACTCGTCGGCAATACCACGACAGTTGGCGCCCACCGTGGGGCAAGAGGCGCTTTAGGCTCTTCAGGGGGCGAGGTCTAAGATCTTCGCGGGAATCGGCAAAACCGTAGCCATCGGTCGCGTTCTCTTCTCCGGCAATGTTCCGATCGTCCCTCCTAACGAGTTTTGGATCCCGGCAAAGACGAACCCTAAGCGGTGCTCGATCGTCCCTATCGGAGATATCCACCTCTTCATTGGTGAAACCGACTCGAGCACTAGTTCCCTGGGAGTCGGAGGAGCATCAAGACCCGTATGGACCGCCTACGAGCAGGATACGTTCACGGAAGGATCGATGTCGGATATCTCTTCGGAGTTTGCCGGCAAAGATCGGAAAAATTCAAGGCCCACCCAAACCGCCCCTGTGCAGGATATAACGGTGGAAGATCGCTGCGAGTCTGCCGGCTTGGTCCGCGCGTCTGGACAACAGAGATCCAAGTTCGTCGGAGTGGTGACCATCTTCGATCTGGCGTGTTGCGTTCAGAGAGAGGGCGAAAAACCCCGCGATTACCTTGCCAAGTGGCTCCGTATATGGGCCGATCTGGCTCATTACCCCAATGATGATGCTATGTATCACTTTGTGGAAGGACTGGACCAAGGCACGCTTCTCCGACATACGCTAAGGCGGCAGCAGGCTTTAGGACGCCTCACCTTCGAAAACATGGTGAACACCGTCAACAGCTATGCGGAGGCTGAGGAGGAGGCTCAGACAGAACTTGCGCTCATTGGTGGAGCCCCTCCACCTCAGCCACCGCCACCACCGCCTCAGGTCGTCGTCGCCGCAGCTGCGCCACCACCTCCAGTCATCGTTGCTGCTGTTGCACCTCCACCCCCGTTCATCGACGAAGCCCCGACACCTTCCGACTCTGTGCTTGACGCGCTCTACGCCGACATCAGCGCTGACTCGGAGGAGATAGACTTCAGCCTCTAGGAGCTAGACTCTGCCATGCAGGAGATGGAGGAGGATTACAAGCGCGACGAGCAGGCCAACAACACCGTCACATCCCGAGAGGTGTTCGTCGCCATTGGGACGGTGATGGATGAAGATCAACCTGGACGAGCTCCGCCTACGACACTGGACAAAGGGAAGGGACCACTTGTTGCTGCCGACAATGATCGCGCAACGGTCATGCCCCCTCCGCCTAACCCAGTGCAGCATCCGCAGGAACTCGACACCGGTCCGAGCAACAACAACACTGCAAACCCGCCGCCTCCGGCATCTATGTCTGATGCTGCCCATATTACTCCGGCTGATAGAGTGATGTACAGAAATTTGCTCGTCAAGCCCATGACCGTGGACCATATACAGAACGTAGTCCAGCTTGACGAGAAGCGCCAGCAGCTGCTGGAGGAGGCACAGGCCATCGCAGAGCAAGGCGCACAGCTAGATCGAGATCTGGCCAACGCGCAGAAGTCAATAGAGAAGGCTAGAGCAATGAAGGTCGAGTACAAGACTCTGCTCAAGGAGCAGAAGGCTAAGAAAGCTCCAGCTCACATCATCAATGATCCTGGTGTACGGCGAAACCTAGGATGGGCTCCCTCGAAGCCGGCATAGGCCAAGCCTTACATTGACCGTGAAGGCAGGCAGGGGATGCCCACTCCCCTCCTCAACCTCGCCGTCGCCAAGACCCTTCTGGAGCAGGATAGATCACCCGCGGCTGTGGACCAGATCTATTACCTTGTGACCAAGGCGGTGAAATAGCAGGAAAAGGCCACCCCTCAGAGGCTTGAGTTTGACCCAGCGTTCTGCCAGTCTAGCCAGCATAAGCCGCCAAGGGATCGATCTCCTCATGATGTCGGGTCCCAGACGGGTTCGTCAGAACGAATACGGAGGGATGCGCGCAACAGGAAGGACGCTATCCCCATATCCTCCAACCATGGAGGCAAGGCTCAACCTCGTCGCCCATCTCCACCGCCCCGGTCCCCCCGACATCACGAAGATACCAAGGCTCAATGTCGTACGGATATGCCTCCGCCAAGGCAGAGCGGCATCGTCATCCGCGATAACACGGAGCATACCCGTCATGATGGAGAGTGCAACCAAGGACACAAGAGCAGGTCGTGCCATGACCCTCCACGTCCGACAAGCAATCGCGACAAGCGTGAGGCCTCGCAGGAGGGTAACAGCAAGAAGGCTAACCCACCGCCACCTCCGCCTCCGTCGCCACCCAGCAACCACCATGGTGGAGGAGGCCCGCGTCGTTCATGCAGCCCATCCCCTGATGGCAAGAAGAAGAAAAGAAGCTCGGAGCCATACGATGCACGTTCACGTTTGGACAAGATCCACGAGGCCCGGGAATTACCTCGGACCATGTTGCTTTGGACCTGTGATACGGTCCGCAACTTACCCCAAGGGTTTCCGGATTGACAAGACCATCAAGCCCTATGACGGTACCGCGAAGACAACTACATGGTTGCAGGATTATGGTAACGCGGTGGAGATCGTCGGGGGTAACCCCAACGTCGCCGTCAAGTACCTCCCATTGATGTTGGCGGGCCCGGCCCGACAATGGATTGATGACTTGCCAGAAAGATCCATCTGCAATCGGTTGGACATGCAAGAAGAGTTCACCAAGAACTTCGAAGGTATGTACAAACGTCCCTGTACTGTTGGCGATCTACAGCGGTGCGTGCAGGAGAAAGACAAGAAATCTCGCGCCTACCTCTCCCGCTGGCTGGATATGAAGAATTCCTGCGCAGGAGTGCACACTTAGACCGTCATGGCCGCCTTCATTGATGCGTTGGAAAGGGGCACGTTGCTCCGGCATAAGTTGAAGCTCTTGCAGGACAATCACCAGCTAGATCTCAACCAGATGATCGAGTTGGCCAGTGAGTTTGCGGCTGCCGACAACGATGCTCGCGGCTCCCTGCCGGCAACAGCCATTCCAACTCAGGCTCGGAGGAACAGCAGCACCAAGCGTAATACCGCGCCATAAGAAAATTAAACCTCTGACATGGTCGCTGTGACTTTTGCAGGACGAGGTGATGGCGGACAGCGTGGCCAAGGACGGGGGGCTGGTCGTGGGAAGCAGCGAGGAAGTGAAACTACCTCGGCAGCGCTCCACATTCCCCAAACCTACGAGGAGTACCGTGATATGCCATGCCTCGTACACCTCGACGCCAACGACAAGGCCACTCACACCAATCGCCATTGCAAGTTCGTCAACAATCTCAAGGAGGACTTGGAGTCCGGCTACAAGCGAAGTCGGAAGAACAGACCGCGACGCAAGGGCAAGGGGAAGAAGAAGAATGAGGAGTCCAAGGATTCAAGTGACATGGATGAGGATGTTGACCCCAAGCACGCCGCCAAGAGCGATGGCAAGGGCAAGAACCCCTTCGAGAAGAAGGCGGCCATTTTCCACACTTTCCTTGGGACCCCCACTGTCCGACAACAAAAGACCTCTATGAGGATACTGATGGCCACTTTACCCCCAGTTCCCCAGTACATGCGTTGGTCGGAGATTCCAAACTTTTGGGATAGGAAGGATCACCCAGACCTCATCCCTACGGAGAACCAATACGCCATGGTCATTAACCCCCTGATTGACGGCAACGAGTTCACCAAATGTATGGTGGATAGTGAAAGAAGCATCAACATCATGTACCTAGATACACTGCACAAGATGAACTTGACAGAGGCTAACCTAAGGCGGACCAGCACCATCTTCCACGGCGTAGTTCCTGGTCGGGAGGCTCGGTCCCTTGGGTGCATCACACTTCAGGGCGCTTTTGGCGATGTCAATAATTACCGCCAAGAACGCATGACCTTTGAGGTGGTCCCCATCAAGAGCATGTACCACGTCATATTCGGATGTGACATCTTCCACGCCTTCATGGCCAAGCCATGCTTCGTCTACAACAAGCTCAAGATACCCAGACCAAACGGAGTCATTACCATATCCGGAAGCTTTACCAAGGCAAGGGGCTACGAGATTGGAGAAGCAGCCTTTGCGGAAGCTGACCTCTACAACGAAGAATTTAAGGAGATCCAGAGCAAGATCGATGCCTCGGAGATGCCGGCATCGAAGAAGCAGATTTCTGATTCCGCCCCAGCTTTCAAGGCCGCCATGGAAACCAAGCCGGTGGAACTTGTGGTAGGCGATGCCTCCAAGATCACCGCCATTGGGACGAACCTGGATCCCAAATAGGAAAGCGCACTCGTCGAGTTCTGTAGGGATACGGGTAGGCTACACTAGCGCAAAACAAAATTTTCTACCATGTAAACCAGGATTACTGTTGTCATAGATCACGAGATTACTACTAGACGCGCAGTTGCGGAATTGATGAAGCGCGTCGAGGCAGTGCAGACGTTCCACGTCTCCTCCTTGTCCTCGTCCCACGAGCAGCTCCCCTTGCGTGGCTCGTCCAAGCGCTACAGATGCAGCGCCTCCGAGGTATCCACACGTACAGGGTGGAAGCGTCAGACGCCGGACTGCTAGGTCCACGCGTGCAACACAGGTGTGAGGAGTGGCGGCTGGGTGGAATGGTCTGAGGTCTAACACTGGTCATCTTGCCCCACCCTCTCTTATATAGGCATCCCTAGTGGGCTTCTACATCAGCAGCCCATTAGTAGCCTAAGCCTTGTCTAATTCGGATCCAATCCTCACTAGGCTTCCAGCCCCTTAAGTGTGTGACCCTATAGGTTCATATACGTATAGACATGACAGGAATACACTTATTCTGTCCATAGTTGGTAGCGGCCTCTAGCAAGACGTGCCAACTCCTAAATGCATACAAAGATCATATCGGACGAACCATCACAAGGTTTAGTACATGTCTTTCCCTTTGCCTCACGATATTTGGTCTAGCTCCAAGCTGACCTCCCTTTCTCGATACTGTGATTCGGAATCCCATTACAAGGTTAACTCTTAACCATATGTAGCATGGCCATGCATTTTGGACCCGATCACTCGAGGGCCCCAGAGATATCTCTCTCAAGTAGAGAGGGGCAAATCCCATCTTGATTGACCATGCCTTGCATCATGCTTCAGGACAAACCCGAAAGCTACCTTTATGACTACCTAGTTACGGAGTAGCGTTTGATAGCCCCAAAGTAGGTCGATCCACATCTCAAGTACATGCGACAATCTCAGGTCTAAGGACAAAACGTACACGATGTGTAGAGAGAGCTACAAGTCTAATTGCCAGTCTCAAGTTTGGTTAGTCCAACCCCATGTTCATAACATGTGTCCACATCATTGGTTTGACATCTCCATGTCTATGACTTGCGAAACATAGTCATCAACCAATCGATGTGCTAGTCTAATATTCATCGTGTGTCCTCACATGAACTCCGATTAGGGACAACTATTAAATAACCATACAAGTATAGAGTTTCACAAACAATTCACATAATTGGCAATCAATACAAGTTGCCTGATATGGATATTCAAGGAACATTACAATAACTCATGGATACATATGAAATATAATCATCTCTATGATTGCCTCTAGGGCATATTTCCTTCAGTCTCCCACTTGCACTAGAGTCAATCTAAAATGTATCTAATACCAATTTCTCTTGTGTGCGCTTCATGCGCGGGCTGCGGGAGAGGCTTAGTCAAAGGATCAAAAACATTTGAGTCCGTATGTATTTTTATATCATGACACTACCATCCTCAACGAACTCTCGAATCTGATGGTAACCCATGTGAATATGTTTGTTCTTCTGGTGCTGTCTAGGTTCCTTGGCCTGTGCAATAGCACCATTGTTGTCACAATAAACGTCCAAGGGATTGGACGCGCCCTGAACCACACCGAGAGCGATCAGTAAATTCCTAATCCAAACAGCTTCCTTTACTACCTCCGAGGCAGTAATATATTCGACTTCTGTTGAAGAGGAGGTCATCGTATCTTGCTTGGAACTTTTCCAGCCCATAGCACCACCATTCATGACAAACACATAACCTGATTGCGATTTCGAATCATCTGAGTCGTTAAGGTAACTCGCATCTATGTAACCCTTTACACTGAGTTCATCCTCACCTCCATAAACTAGGAACACATCCTTAGTACTTTTCAAGTACTTAAGGATGTTCTTTACCGCTGTCCAGTGACCTTCACCTGGATCAGCCTGGTATCTTCTCGTAACACTTAGAGCATAGGAAACATCTAGGCGAGTACATATCATTGCATACATGATGGATCCAATAGCCGAAGCATATGGAACCCTGCTCATGCGCTCACGCTCATCAGTAGTCGAAGGACACTGAGTCTTGCTGAGTTTAATGCCGTGAGACATGGGCAAGAACCCCTTCTTAGCCTCTCTCATGCTGAATCGTTTCAACACTTTGTCAATGTATGTACTCTGGCTTAATCCAATTAGCCTCCTTGATCTATCTCTATAGATCTTGATACCCAGAATATATGCCGCTTCTCCCAAGTCCTTCATCGAAAAACCATTTTTTAATGAGGTCTTAACAGACTCGAGCATAGGAATGTCATTTCCAATCAGCAATATGCCATCTACATATAATATTAGAAATACCAGCGCTCTCCCACTTTCCTTCTTGTAAACACAAGGTTCTTGTTCATTTTTGATGAAGCCAAACTCCTTTACAACTTCATCAAATCGAATGTTCCAACTCCAGATGCTTGCTTCAGCCCATAAATGGACTTCAGAAGTTTGCATACCTTTCCAGCATTGTTTGGATCGACAAAACCTTTGGGCTGCATCATATACACGTCCTCAGTTAGGATTCCATTTAGGAAAGCCGTCTTGACATCCATCTGCTATATTTCATAGTCGAAATGTGCAGCAATGGCTTGAATTATCCGTATAGATTTAAGCATCGCTACAGGCGAGAAAGTCTCATTGTAGTCAACTCCTTGAACTTGTTGAAAACCTTTTGCGACAAGTCGATCTTTATGGATGTGAACATTTCCATCCATATCAATCTTCTTCTTATAGATCCATTTGCACTCGATGGCTTTAAAACCATCAGGCAGGTCAACCAAGTTCCAAACTTGATTGTCTCCCATGGACTCTATCTCGGATCTCATGGCGATCAGACATTTCTCAGAGTCTGGGTCCACCATCGCTTCTGCATAGGTTGCATGCTCATCATTATCTAACAATAATAATTCTCGCGCTTCGCGGAGCCTTGCTGACCTTCGTGGTTGTGGTGGTTCTATTGCCACGGGTTCCTCAACTTGTTATGCTACAATAGCATCACTCGTAGAAGCATCCCCGACTGGCTCATCTTGAACTTCTTCAAGTCGCACCGACCTTTCACTTGTTCCCTTTGTGAGAAACTCTTTCTCTAGGAAAACACCACTATGAGCGACAAACACTTTGCCCTCCTCTCGGTTGTAGAAGTAATACCCTAAGGTTTCCCTTGGATATCCCACGAAAATGCACTTATCCGATTTGGGTGTTAGCTTGCCCGACTGAAGTCGCTTGACAAATGCATCACAACCCCAAATCTTTAGAAAAGACAAACTGGGATTCTTTCCAGACCACATCTCATATGGTGTCTTAACTATGGATTTAGATGGTACCCTATTAAGTGTGAAAGCTGCCGTTTCTATAGCGTAACCCCAAAATGATAATGGTAAATCCGACTGGCTCATCATCGATCGAACCATGTCCAACAAAGTTCGATTACGCCGTTCGGAGACCCCGTTTCTTTGAGGCGTTCCAGGCGGCGTAAGTTGTGGAACAATTCCGCAACTGTTAAGATGATCGCTAAATTCGTGACTCAAATATTCACCTCCACGATCAGATCGCAAGGCCTTTATTTTCTTGCCATGTTGATTCTCTACTTCACTCTGAAACTCCTTGAACTTTTCAAAAGTTTCAGACTTATGCCTCATCAAGTAGACATAACCATATCTACTGAAATCATCAGTGAAAGTAATGAAGTAGTGATATCCTCCTCTGGCTGTCGTGCTCATTGGTCCACATACATCAGTATGTATGAGTTCCAACAAGTCTGTCACTCTCTCGGGTAAACCCAAAAAAGGCGACTTGGTCATCTTTACAAGTAAACAAGCTTAACATGTCTCGTATGATTCAAAATCAAACGAAGTTAGAAGACCATCACCATGGATCTTCTTCATGCGCTTTTCACTTATATGCCCCAAACGACAATGCCATAAATAGGTAGGACTCAAATCATTCGGCCGAAGCCTTTTAGCACTAACATTGTAAACAGATGCATCATCAAGATTTAAAATAAATAACCCATTCACAATGGGAGCATTAGCCATAAACATAGCATTCTTAGAGATTACACAACCATTGTTTGCACTCGCGAATGAATAACCATCCCTCATCAAACATGAAGGTGATAAAATGTTTCGACCCACACTTGGAATGTAATAACAATTATTCAAGTCCATAATAAATCCTGACGGAAGGTGAAGTTGCATGACGCCGACGAACAATGCAACAACCCTTGCTTTATTTCCGACGCGAAAATCCACTTCGCCTTTCTGCACTTCTCTAGTCCTTATTAGCCCCTGCATCGAATTGCAAATATGAGCAACCGATCCGGTATCAAATACCCAAGAGTTAACATAGGAATCAGCGAGAAGAATGTCCACAACATTTACAACAAGCGTACCTGAGTGTGAAGTACCCTTACTTCCACTCTTCTTCAAAGAAGCCTGGTACTTGCTGCAGTTTCTCTTCCAGTGGCCATGTTCATGACAAAAGAAGCACTCAGTGTCTTCTACAGGTCCAGCCTTTTGCTTGGGTGCAGGCTTAGGGATCGTATCCTTCGCCTTGCCCTTCTTCTTCCAAGAAGTACCCTTTCTCTTGAAGCTAGGCTTGTTCTGCACAGCCATCACATGGCTATGCCCTGCACACTTCTTCATGTCCCTTTTTGCTGTTTTCAGCATCCCGCATAACTCATTAAGGCCCTTCTCCACTCCATGCATATGGTAGTTCGAAATGAACTGCCCATAGCTGGATGGAAGAGACGCCAAAATGAAGTCAGTGGCCAACTCTTGGCCTAGTGGAAAACCAAGCTTTTCCAAAGTCTGACCGTAACCAACCATTTTGAGCACATGGGGGCCTACAGCTACTCCCTCTGCCAGCTTGCATTCGACAAAGGACTTGGCAACATTGTACCTCTCAGTCCTTGCCTGATCTTGGAACATGTCCTTAAGCGCTACAATCATATCGTACGCTTCCTGATCCTCAAACTTCTTTTGGAGTTCAGGTTCCATGCATGCAACCATAAGACAGCTAACCTCAAGATAATCATCACATGCTCTCTTGTAGGCATTCTTGAGGGCAGCAGATGCATTATCAGCAGGTTCATCGGGGATTGGGGTATCCAGAACCGTTTCCTTTTTATCAGACCTGAGAACAATTCTCAGGTTATGGACCCAGTCCGAATAGTTTGTTCCATTAAGTTTATCTTTGTCAAGAATCAAACGCAAAGAAAAATGTGATGTAGTGTTCGGTGCCATTGATCTACAACAGAAAACATGCAAAATACTAAGCTATGTAACCATGAAAGAGTAAAACATATTAAACAATTTAATAGAATATACTCCCACTTAAATCAATATCCCTATATTGATACTAAGTGATTCAAGATCCACAATTAACAAGTCGACTAGTGAGCTTTAGCATCACTGCTAGAAGACAAGGTAAATCGGTAAGCAACACTTGCTAACCATATCACATATGACTCTTGTTGTTGGGTGACATCTCTATGTCAAAACTAGGCGCCCAACCTTTATGCCCCAAGGTCCTTAACTATTAAGATGACCTCGTCAAGCTCACCAACCCTTATGCGTGTAGGTATCCGATACAAACCCATCTAGCCAAGGAAAACCGCGGCACCCCAATTTCATAGGCCCACCAACGATTGTACAGGGCATAGGATGGTGCAAGGTTTGGTTGGGAGGGCATGGTTTAACTTAAACTTTGTGAGGGATCGTTCTACTTCTATCATCTAAGCATCCATAGTAGTAAAACGCATAAGAATAACATTCACATAGATGTGACACAGTATGGCCCATTTTCTCATGGTGATCTCCATCACCATAGAACCTGTCCACCATGATGATCTCCATCTTCATGTTCCATGTGAGCCATCCTCCAAGTGATGAGTCCTCCAAGAACTAATACAAGCTATTACTCCTAACAGCTAGTAATCAAAATTACATAGTATTGGGATCATCACAAGTTGGCACACAGGCCATTACAATAAATGACAACACATATGGCTCCAGCCGTGTTGCCCTACTCACGACTCGCAGGTCATGAAAAATTTTATACATGCATCACATACATATATGGGCCATACTGATCACATACATCCTGCAAAAACGAGTTATGCATAGAATCGCATTCTACCGGATCATGTGACATCACAGCACCTAGTTACCTTAACGAGATACAAAAAGGGGCTACGATTAAGGGGGGTCTAGGGGGTCTCCCCTTGCAAGGTTCGAAGGGGCAGCGCCCCTCGCGGTATCTCCGGGCGTCCGGAAGACCGTGAAAAATGAGAGATCGAATATTCACAATTTTCTTTAAGGATTTTGATCGGCAAATCAAATTTACCATAAACCGTATATTGTTCCGATCTGATCAAACTCCTTTGATCACGGTACATCGGTTTTAGATCTAGGTTCCGATTCGATCAATCATATTGATCTTCGCATGATTCAACAGGATTTATGTGTCACTGTCTACCCTGATGGCGGAAACCGACCGGTAGGGGTAAGTCGTTCGACAACCTCAGAATCACGATCACGGAAAGCAAGATCATAGATCAATACTGAACCACCGCAATATAAACGATCACATCATTCATATCAATCTGAATATCACCATATGCAAACATTCCGAACCTATAATTGAACAACATCGGCTCTGATATCACTGTAGACATACGGGTAGGCTACACTAGCGCAAAATAAAATTTTCTACCACGTAAACCAGGATTACTATTGTCATAGATCACGGGATTACCACTAGACGCGCAGTTGCGGAATTGATGAAGCGCGTTGAGGCAGTGCAGACGTTCCATGTCTCCTCCTTGTCCTCGTCCCACGAGCAGCTCCCCTTGCGCGGCTCGTGCAAGCGCTACATATGCAACACCTCCGAGGTATCCACACATACAGGGTGGAAGCGTCAGACGCCGGACTGCTAGGTCTGCGCGTGTAACACAGGCGTGAGGAGTGGCGGCTGGGTGGAATGGTCTGGGGTCTAACACTGGTCAGCTCGCCCCACCCTCGCTTATATAGGCGTCTCTAGTGGGCTTCTACATTAGCAGCCCATTAGTAGCCTAAGCCTGGTCTAATTCGGATCCAATCCTCATTAGGCTTCCAGCCCCTTAAGTGTGTGACCCTATAGGTTCATATACGTATAGACATGACACAAATACACTTATTTTGTCAATAGTTGGTAGCGGCCTCTAGCAATATGTGCCAACTCCTAAACGTATACAAAGATCATATCGGACGAAATCACAAGGTTTAGTACATGTCTTTCCCTTTGCCTCACGATATTTGGTCTAGCTCCAAGCTGACCTCCCTTTCTCGATACTGTGATTCGGAATCCCATTACAAGGTTAACTCTTAACCATATGTAGCATGGCCATGCATTTTGGACCCGATCACTCGAGGGCCCCAGAGATATCTCTCTCAAGTAGAGAGGGGCAAATCCCATCTTGATTGACCATGCCTTGCATCATGCTTCAGGACAAACCCGAAAGTTACCTTTATGACTACCCAGTTACGGAGTAGCGTTTGATAGCCCCAAAGTAGGTCGATCCACATCTCAAGTACATGCGACAATCTCAGGTCTAAGGACAAAACGTACACGATGTGTAGAGAGAGCTATAAGTCTAATTGCCAGTCTCAAGTTGGGTTAGTCCAACCCCATGTTCATAACATGTGTCCACATCATTGGTTTGACATCTCCATGTCTATGACTTGCGAAACATAGTCATCAACCAATCGATGTGCTAGTCTAATATTCACGTGTGTCCTCATATGAACTCCGACTAGGGACAGCTATTAAATAACCATACAAGTAAAGAGTTTCACAAACAATTCATATAATTGGCAATCAATACAAGTTTCCTGATATGGATATTCAAGGAACATTACAATAACTCGTGGATACATATGAAATATAATCATCTCTATGATTGCCTCTAGGGCATATTTCCTTCAAGTTCCTCCGTGAGAATAGGAACATCTTTGCCTGGCAACCTGCCGACATGAAAGGTGTACCTAGGGAACTTGCCGAGCACAACTTAAATATTGATCCAAAATGCAAACCGGTGAAACAACCTCTACGATGCTTCAGAGACAAGAAGAGACGCGCCATAGGCAAAGAGATATCTAGGTTACTTAAGGCTAGTTTTATCCGAGAAGTGCTTCACACCCGATGGGTGGCCAATCCTATACTTGTCCCCAAAAAGGGAACCAAAGAATTAAGAATCTGCGTTGATTACACCAGCTTGGAAAAAAAACGTGTCCCAAAGATCCGTTTGCTTTGCCTCGCATTGACCAAGTCATTAACTCGACGGATGGCTCGGAGCTTTTGTCTTTTCTTGATGCATACTCAGGATACCACCAAATTAAGATAAGGAAGTCGGACCAATTGTCCACTTCGTTCACCTCACCTTACGGCACGTTTTGCTATGTCACGATGCCCTTTGGGATGAAAAATGCAGGTGCTACGTACCAGCGAACAATGCAACATTCCCTACACGATAAAAGTGGTCGGAACATTCACGCCTATGTGGACGATATAGCGGTGATGTCTAAAAAGTCTAATGACTTAATCTCCGACTTAAAAGAAACCTTTGATAATCTCCAAAAATACAACATGATGCTTAACCCTAAGAAGTGCGTCTTCGGGGTCCCAGCCGGCAAATTGTTGGGCTTCATCATTTCATAGCATGGAATCGAGGTGAACCTGGAGAAGATCAAGGCTATCCTAAACATAAACCGTCCGACATGCCTGTAGGACATACAACGGCTAACAGGTTGCGTTGCAGCGGTTAGTCGGTTCGTCAGCCGACTTGGAGAGAAGGCCCTGCCACTATACAAGTTGCTAAAGAAGGCAAACAAATTTACATGGACGTACGATGCAGATGCAACACTGAGGCAGCTAAAGGAAACACTATCCTCGGCGCCTATCCTTGCAGCACCCGAGCCTGGGGAGCCTATGTTAGTCTATATGGCGGCCACCAACCGGGTAATCAACATCGTCGTTGTGGTAGAGCGGAAGGAACCAGGGCATGTGTATGGAGTTCAACGACCAGTTTACTATGTAAGCGAGGTCTTGACGGAGTCCAAGCAGCGTTACCCGCTTTACCAAAAGATAGCTTATGGAGTGTTCCTTGCTTCTCGGAAGATAAGGCACTACTTCCACAATCACCCTATCACAGTGGTGAGAAAGGCTCCATTGTCCGACATCATCAACAACAACGACGCTACAGGAAGGGTCGCGAAGTGGGGCATTGAACTTGCTGCCTTCGAGATCATCTATAAGAGACGTGGCGCTATAAAGTCACAAGCCTTGGCGGATTTTATCGCAGATTGGACGGAGATGCCAGATGCTACCCCAATGTCGTAGCCAAAATATTGGGTGATGCACTTTGACGGATCAAAGCTACTCAATGGCTCGGGGGCTGGTGTACTATTACAATCACCAACCAGGGAAAACCTACACTATGTTCTGCAGATCCACTTCAAGGCTACGAACAACATGGCAGAGTATGAAGCACTCATTCACGGACTACGCGTAGCCAAGGATATTGGCATCAAGCGCATAGTTTGCTGAGGAGATTCTGACTTGGTTGCCCAGCGGGTGGCTGGCACCTGGAACACGCGGAACCCTATGATGGCGGCATATCGCGACGAAGTGGATGAGATAGCCAAAAGCTTCTTAGGCTACGAAGTCAAGTATGTACCTAGGGAGCAAAACAAGGCGGCTGATCTATTGTCTAAGCTTGGATCAGGGCGCAAGCGAATTCCGCCTGGCGTTTTCCTGGAGCATCTACGGACACCATCCGTGAAGGGAGCAGACATCGACAAGCCAGATAGAGTTGACTCTTTCGTTCACGCAGTGACAAAGGTCCCTCCGGCTTGGACACAACCGTTCATGGAATATCTCGTACACGGAACTTTGCCCGACGATGAAGTCGAAAGACGGCAAATAGTACGTCGAGCAAAGGGATATACCATAATCAATGGACAGCTCTACAAAAGAAGTATCACTGGTGTATACCTTAAGTGTGTTTCCCAGCAAGAAGGTATTGAAATCCTACGTGAGATCCATCTCGGAGATTGCGGGCATCACGCCGCTCCTCGATCATTGGTCACCAAAGCCTTCCGACAAGGATTCTACTGGCTGACCGCAAAGGCGAGCGCCGACAAGCTGGTTGAGACATGTATGGAATGCCAGTATTATGCTCGACAACCCCATGTTCCAGCTGAAGAATTGCGAACAATACCAATAACTTGACCGTTTGCAGTCTGGGGGCTAGACATGGTTGTTCCATTACAGACGGCACCATGTGGGTTTATGCATATGCTAGTAGCAGTTTATAAATTCACCAAATGGATAGAAGCTAAACCCATTAGAAAGCTTGATGGGGCAACTGCCCTTAGGTTTGTCCGATACCTTGGTTGCTATTAGCTAGGCTAAGCATGGCAATAACAAGTATCCTAACTTAAAGGAAACTCTATCATTTCTACAACTACTAGGATTTCCCAAGCATAGCATATAGATACTTAGCAAAATAATCATGCAAGTCCTATACAAAAATATTTCTAATGCATAGGTAAAATATAAGGATAAAAACATGAAGCACCACTTGCCTTGGTAGTTTGGGGAGTAGCAACAATCTTCACAACCACGATCACTATTATCACCAAAATCTACACATAAAAATAATGGCACTAAATTCACATATCAAAAATATACAAGCAAAAATATATGAATGCATGCAAAATGCCATGTGATGATTTTCTACACCAAACAAGACAAGTATACAGTACTGAATCTTAAACAAGACCAAGACGCACTAAACAAACTTTATTTGATCTTTAATTCATTTTTAAAATAATTTTTTATACTCAAATTAAGCCTATAAATTTCTCTGCAAACATAATCAATTTTACAGAAGCAAAACATTAAACACATTGCATAAATGGATAGAATTCTTTCTCTTGATTCCAATGATATAAAATTTGCAAAATTTGAACGTGTGGATCAAAAGTTATGAATTTTGCAAGTTTGAATCACTAATAGTTCTATTTCAGATTTTTAACACAAAGAACAAGCCACGCGGTAGCGTCTGATTGGACGATACCGCTTCGCACCGGATCACGCTCGCGCACCATTAGATCTAACTTAAATCCTGCGGCTCTGATCTGACCGTACCTCTTCGGCCTGCATCTAATCTACACCACTGGATCAAAATGCTCTAACCTAAAACCGGCGGCGCAGCTGGTTGCTAGCGGCGGCGTTGCTGTCGGCGGTGCTCTGGTGGTTCTAGGAAGCAAGGGAGGAAACATAGGGGCTTACCGAGCTCGTGGGGTCGTCGCGGTGCTCGAGGTGGTCGAGGGAGAGACAGGGGCGCACGGACTCGGCAGCAGGACCACGTCGGAGTTGCTGCAACGTCGGGTGCTCACTGTCAGAGTCGAAGACGATGTTCTGGGGCGCAAGGATCCAAACAGAAAGTGTTAGCAGGTGCGCTAGACACTAGCGAACATGACCGTGTGATTCAGAAACATAGGGGAACGCGGGGCTCACCAGAATTAGTCGTCGGAGTCGAGTTGAGCTTCAGTCGCTTCCAGAGGTGGACGGCGGCGACGGTCTAGGGAGATTCAGAGCAAAAGAAAGGCATGAGAAGATGCACAAGGATGTACTAATCACGCTCATTTGAATCAGAGATAGGGGGGCGGTCGATGCTTACCGGAATCGCACGCCGGAGTTCGTCGGGCAGCGACGGTTTGAGCTTGAATGCGCGCAGCCTGGTGGCGGAGTGAGCAGGTGAAGGCTGGGCGAATTACTGGCGAAATCAAAGGAATTGATTCGGCTTGATTGCACGAGGTGGGGTTTAAGTAGCAGGTGAAGGCTGGGCGAATTACTGGCGAAATCAAAGGAATTGATTCGGCTTGATTGCACGAGGTAACGGCGGCGACGACGTGTTCATCGCGCGGTTTCTGGGGAGGACGATGACGACGTGGTGATGGGGCCACTAGTCAGCGACTGGTTGGGTTGGTTCAGTGCGGGTGAGAGAAGCGAAGAGGGAAATGCCCCGGGTGGGTTAAGTGGGCTGGGTTCGTTGCTGGGCCAAATTGGCAGTGCCGGCCTATTTCCATTTCTTTTCTCTTTTTCAATTTTTGTTTGATTTTCCAGGAAACATTTTCAAATGAATTCAAATGTGTTTGAGTTCAAACTTTTCTTGGATTTTTATAAAGTGAAAATTGTACACATTTGGTTGCAGAACAATGTTGTACACTTTAAAATAATTTGGCACTTTGAGATTTTAAAATAAACAATGTTTTTTACCCATTGTTTATTAAAGATAAATAAATGGATTAAATTTGTTTCTTTGTTTTGAAATCTTTGTCCAAGCTTTGGAAGTTATCAAACAAACATCATTGGTTTAAACAAACAAATCTCTCATAAGAGAGTAGCATTGGATCAATGCTTTGCTTACATAAAATAATAAGCATACAAATGCTTCTGTTTTTGTAATAACTTTGAAAATGAACCTAAAATGATCATGAATGCATGGATGATATGCAAAACTTTGAAAACATGATTTTAGGGATGTTACAAGAAGTCATCCTGCCTTCCGACATCCTTCACGATGCACCAAGAGTTGCCGCCTACGACGAAGATGACGCTGAAGAATCTAGACGCCTAGATGTGGATCTTCTCAAGGAAGAGCGCGTTTTTTGCATGCCAAAGATCCGCCATCTACCAGCAGAAGGTACGTAGCTACCATAGTCACCGCGTTCGGCATGGCTCGTTTAAAGAGAGAGATCTGGTGCTCTGACTTAAGCAGAAGAAGTCACACAAATTATCCCCGCCATGGGAAGGAGTGTTCATCATAAGCAAGGCGCTGCTCAATGGGTCTTACTACCTCGTTGACAATCGTGAACTTGAGAATAGGCCCAGCGAAAATCATAAGCGTAAGGGACGTGACCCGGATGATGACTACCCGGAGCTTGATCGGCCATGGAACATAGCACAGCTACGTCCTTTTTACACTTAACATATTTTTTATCTATTGTGTACCTCTTATATGATCAATGAAATAAAGCTCTCTGGTTCACTCATATTTCTGAGTCTTTTACCTCCTTTAGTGTTCATTTTTGGATTGTATAAAACCTTTATGTGCAAGTTTGCATTTGCACTTGTGAAAATTCCGCCTACGGGCATTAGCTTAAGTTTTCTGGATACACATTTTCTGCTGTTTTTATGTGGATTCTGGAGTAGTGACTTTTCGGCACTCGAAGCCGGCGTTTTGGCCTTAGGTTCTGGACGGTGCCATTAGGCATCATCACCTAAGGACATGGTTCCGTGCTGCAAGTCTTCCGTCTCACAAAAGGTCAAGCATAAAAACCACAATAATGGATAAGCCGACACTTGCTTAAACAAAATTTTACATAAACTGTTCAAGTTAGTTGAGTTTTTTCCTCCTAAACAGTTTTATGTTTAAATCATTTGTTTAAAGGCCATGTTTGTTCCGCCTTACATTTGTTTGCTGGACACTATTAGAGGAACAATGTAATACATTTGTATTTTTATGTTTATGTTCCAGGTACATAACGCTTTCCTGCGTTCCTTGGAATAAGATGTTTTAAGCTGGATTTTCACTAGGCTTGACACTTCGAGGGCTGCAATCGCAGTTGTCGACCAAGACTTGAGGCGTCTTTGAGAAAGTCGACTCGACGCTCGGGGGCTTGACATCTCTAACTTAGGAGCTTTGTACCTCTTTGAGCATCAAGTCGGAACAAATCTCGGGGGCTACAGTATGTTGATTTCTAAGATATGGTGCAGTTCTCTTTGAGCATCAAGCCGGAGAATTCAAGTGAATTCCACCTTGACGCTCGGAGGCTACACCGATGCTGAATTTTTGTGAAGTTCTCTCTGGAGCACCAAGCCGAAACAATTTCCGACTTGATGCTCGGGGGCTACACTATTGACATTTTTGCTAAAGCTACTCTCAGAGCACCAAGACGATTTTCCTTTGAAACTCCGACTTGGCGCTCGGGGGCTACAATCATTTGGTGTACAATTATGCATGTCCTTTTGAGCATCAGGCCGACTTCGATGAAGCCGACTCAATGGTCGGGGGCTATACATGGTTATGTCAAAAAAACTTTCAAAGACGATGAAGAATCTGGCTAGCGAAACCCAGAGGTTTCACTGGGTTACACGGCTCGATGGCCTAAACGTCCGTGATATGAGAGGCTCTAAGACCTTAATTCGGCAAGCTCTTATGTCTGTGACTTTGCTGGCTCTAAGTCGGCAGTTTGGCAGCCTTTACGATCGTGGACTGGTAGCCGTGATTTTTTTGGCTTGCATACCATCTGGCATGGATGATGATATTGAAGACGTTCCTTGAGATTGGAAGAATCACTAATGACAGAAGCATACAAGCGAATCTCTGGCTAGGCTTAGTCAGATGAGAATATGATATGGGATCTCTCCAAGATTCTTCGCGAAGCACGCCTACAAATTGAAGACGACGTGATACTTACGCTCAATTCTAGACGAAGGAACACGAAGATCTCGGAGTTCTCCGTGGGCTACTGTTGGGGATATGCTATATGGGTATCATCATAGCATGTCTCTTATCCGGATAACCCGGGTGGCCCATAGTTGGTAGCATGGCCCATGGCCTGCTGGGCGGCCCAGTTAAATGGATCCAGAAGGGAGGCCCATGCCGGATAAAGGAAGGCTACAGAGGAGTCACCGACGTACCCAGAGCCTTGGAGTGCAAGACACGCTAGACTAATTGTATGCAGTGTAGGACTCTGTAACCTGTCTGGCTAGGAATTTCCCTGTAACCCTAGAACCTGGCGACTATATAAGTCGGGCCTATGGGAGCCTTTAGGGCACAACCTAGTATCGATTAACATACACCTCGCATAGCGAACCAATCCCTGTAACTCGGTGTATTGCCATTATAGTGATTTATAGCAGGAGTAGGATTCCGCCACCGTTGTGGGATCTGAACCTGGGAAAGCTGTGTTACCTCGTACCCGTCAACCGTCCGCCTTACCCCACGTATCTATATTAGTACTTATATGCACTGTTTAGGATCATATTTACCTTAATACATTATTATTATTGCATATTTATATGATTTACGGGACTTTCCTACGAAGTCCCTTTCATTGGTATATAATTTTTGGGAGGTAGAAAACCTCCTTTTTATGTTTTTGTGTTTCAGTGACCTTCTGGACGTCTAAAAATCGGAGGAAAAATACTTGATGAGTTTTTCACCTGGAGAACCACCTTGGGCCAAAGGATCACACACGAGGAGGCCCGAGGGACGAAACAGGTAGGAGGGCGTGTAGGGTTCGTAGCATAGAAAACATTTTTTTCCTACGATGGGAACAACTATGTACCAAGATCTATCTACTAGATACAAGCAACAGGCGGATATACATCCGTAGAGAACATACCCTTGAAGACTGACAAAGCTTAACGAGGTTGAACTCGTGGTTGATGTAGACGAACTCTTACCGATCTCAAGATCGAGAGGAAGTCCTAGTGCCGCAAATCAGCGGCGCATCCGTGCTCGCACACACGTCCGAGGCACCGAGCTACCTTTGCCTCCTCGCTCCAGCGATGCAGCGGAAGCACAACTCTTTCTTGCCTAAAAGCCACCGAGAACATGTATCTCGCTAGTCTGAGACCATGGGGGATAAAAACTAGAGGGGGAGAGAGATCCTTCATGAGGAGGTGTGAGTGAGAAGTGAGGGAGGGGGATCCTTTTATAGGAGGAGGGGGGACCCCAAGGGGGTGGCAGGCGCATGGGGCTGCCCCTTGCCCTCCCTCCATTCATGTGGGTGGAAGCTCCACTTAAAATTTGCCCCTTCAAGTCTCCACTCAAAAAATCCCACTCAAATTCCCATTAAATTTCCACCAAATTTAATGCAAACTCTCTTTAAATAAAACTCATTTTATTTATTCAGATTTTTGTCAATTACTTTAATGAAAAACATTCACATATAACCCCTTGCTAGTATTTCATTTCACATGCAGAAACACTTTCTGCAATTTCATCCGAAACCAGTTTCGGTATCTAGTAAAATAAATTCCTGCACTTTGTTATTCTTTTTAGCATGAAACTATTGTTGGAGATATGCCTTAGAGGCAATAATAAAAATGGTTATTATTATATCTTTGTGTTTATGATAAATGTTTACATTCATGCTATAACAGTATTAACCGGAAACATTAATACTTGTGTGATTTGTAAACTAAATTAGAGTCCCTAGTAAAGCCTCTTTATAATACGAGCTTGTTGGTTAATAGATGATTGTGGTCTCTCAATCATGAACATTAAGATGTTATTAACAACAAGATCATATCATTAGGAGAATGGTATGATGGACATACTCCTATAGATAAGCATAGCATAAAGATCAAGTCATTTCAATAGTTCGTTTGCTATAAGCTTTCTGATACATAGTAACCTAATTCCTTCGACCATGAGATCATGCTAATCACCATCACCAGAAGGATGCTTTGATGACATCAAACACCACACCTTAACTGGGTGGCTATAAAGGTGGCATTGAGTATTCGGAAAGTATGGGTTGAGGCACATGGATCAAGAGTGGGATTTGTCCATCCATTTGACAGATAGATATGCTCTGGGACCTCTCGGTGGAATGTCATCCAATTAGCTTGCAAGCATGTGGCTGGCTCACAAGGGATCACATATCACGGGAACGAGAAAAGAGTACTTATCGGTAACGAGGTTGAACTAGGTATGCAGAGATACCGACGATCAAAACCTTGGATAAGTAAACTATCGTGAGACAAAGGGAAATTGGTATCGTATGTAAGTGGTTCATTCGATCGCAAAGTAATCGTATAAATATGTGGGAGCCATATGAATTTCCATATTCCTATATTGGTTATTGATCAGAGAAGTGTCTCGGTCATGTCCGCATAATTCACGAACCGTAGGGAGACACACTTAAGGATTCGATGTTGTTTAGTAGATATGGAATGTTAATAGGGATACTGAATGTTGTTCCGAGTCTCGGATGGGATCCGGGATATCACGAGGAGATCCGGAATGGTCCGGAGAATAAGATTCATATAAGGAAAGTCCGATTTCGGAGTTCGGGAAAGTTTCTGATGTTTTCATCGTAGAGGTTCTAGAAGGGTCTAGAAGGTTCACCGGTCCAGAAGGAGAATGGTCCATGAATGTGTCATGGATAAGTGGAATGATTGGATCATATCCTTGGTCACTTGGTGTGTGCATTTGCAAGAGAGAATTAAAGCTCTAAATTGAAAGTCAAACGGGAGTTTGAAAAGTCAAACTGGAACAATGGTTTCCTAGTGGGAGAAGAAACAAGTCCTTCTCTCAATCCAACTTGGGTTTGGGTTTAGATTCAAACCCACCCCTCCCAAGGCTTCCCCCCTCTCATAAATAGAAGGGGAGGGCTGCCCCAAGACACAAGCCCTAGCCCCTCTCTCCCGCACGCGCCGCCGCCGCCGCAGCCCCGCCGCCGCCCCGTCGCCATCGCTTGCCGCCGCCGCCCGCGCACCGCCGCCGCTTGCCACCGCCGCCCGTGCACCACCGCCGGATCGTCGTCGCGGCACTAGCCGCCACCAACACCTCCTCCTCCTCTCGGTCATCTAAACCCTAGATCTCCTGGAAACCCTAATCCACCATAACTCGCACCGGCTTAGGCAAAGCCCTGCGGGATCTTACCTCTACTTTCGACACCACGTCGTCATACTGTCGGAATCGCGAGGGGAGAACTACAACCTCCGCTGCCTGCTGGAACAAGGGAGAGGAAGGTCTTCATCGAGTACCGAACGTGTGACCGACTGCGGAAGCACTGCTGGAACGCCACGCCGGAAGGATCGTCTACGCGATCTTGAGATCGGCAAGTGTACGACTACATCACCCATGAGAATCTGCTCGTTTTAACCGCTTTGGAATCTTTGAGGGTGAGTGTTTTGATCGACTCGTTGCTACAATCTAGTAGATAGATCTTGGCTTGTTTGTGTGCATACGGTAGAATTTTTTTGTTTTCCATGATACGAACCCCTACAACTATTTGCTCCAAATGGTGTCGGTGTCTCTTAATTGTGTCATCCTACGGTTCGTGAATAATGCGGATATGATCGAGACCCCTCTCAAATCAATAATTAGAAGCGGGACCTAGAGATCCATACTGACTCCTACACATTCAACGATGACTTTCTTTTGATTGTGAGAACCTTTTACGCTAGTATCTGATACGTTGGAAACGTATCTATAATTTTTGATGCTCCATGCTTGTTTTGTATCTACTTTTCTTTGCTTGTCTACACTTTGAGGTGCTTTTTACATGTTTTCTGGTACTAACCTATTAACAAGTTGCAACAGTGCCAGATGCCTGTTTTATGCTATTTTTGGTTTCAGAAAAGTTAGTAAAGAAATATTCTCGGAATTGGACGGGACAAACGTCAAAGACAATAACTTTCCTTGGGGAACAAGAAGTCCAGAGGAGAGCCGGAGGGGCCGGCCAGAGGGGCCAGACCCACCCCAGGCGCGAGTGGGCCCCACCCCATACCTGGCTAGGGTTTGGTCGCCCTGGCCGCCGCCTCGGTCTCCCTCTTCGCCTATAAGAAGCCCCTGATGCAGAAACCTTGAGTACCCGATCAAATATCCACGAAACCTTCTATAGCCGCCGCCACCGTCGTCCCTAGATCGGGGGGATCTGAAGTTCTTCCCGGCACCCTGTCGAAGGGGAGATCATCCCGGAGGCCTTCTCTCCGGTATGATGCGTGAGTAGTTCCAACTTGGACTATGGGTCTATGTAGTAGCTAGATGGTTGTATCTCCTCCTTGGTGCTTTCATGTATAGATCTTGTGAGCTCCGTTCATGATCAAGATCTAATCTATTTGTAATCAGGCATGTTGTGTTTGCAGGGATCCGATGGATATTGAGATTATTATGTAGGTTTCATTAATTTTTTTGTCTTTATGATTCTATCATGTCTGTGTTGTTTGTGATCTTGCATTCTCTCCGTTGTTAGTAGCTATCTTGGCCAAGTAGTTGCTAGTGACTCCAAGAGGGGGTATTTATGCTCGATAGTGGGTTCATGCCTCTAGTTTCCAAGGGAAGTGACAATAATCTCTTCGGTTGTAGATGTTCTGTTGCTACTAGGGAGAAAACAACGGTCTCTTGTTCATGGAACATGTGGACTGTTTACCTTACACACTTTGCTTAAAGCAGTTGTATGTTGCTTGCAACTTAATACTGGAGGGGGTTCGGATGATAACCTGAAGGTGGACTTCTAATCATAGATGCAATTGGATGGCGGTCTATGTATCATGTTGTATTGCCCAATCGAATCTCATAGGATCTTTCTGACTAGTAATTGCATTGTTATGCCTTGATCAGTTCCTGTCAATTGCCCTGCTGTAATTTGTTTACCCTTCATGCCATGTTGTTTATCTAAGGAGAGCACCTCTAGTGAACTATGGACCCCGGTCCAATCTTTACCATTGATACATCTTCCACTCTTACTTGTTTACTTGCTGCAAACCATTACCTTCCACACCATATGTTTAATCTTTTGTTACAGCAAACCTGTGAGCTTGACAACCTCACTGTTCGTTGGGGGCAAAGTCTTGAGTTTGTGTTGTGCAGGTCTCCGCGTTGCTTGCAACACCTGTGTGATGTTTCCTTCCTCCTTCTGGTTCGATAACCTCGGCTCAACTTTGGGAAAACTTGTTGTTGTGCTTCTTCACACCTTGCTCTTGGGGTTCCTAACAGGCTGTGCATAGACAATCGTCAAGCTTTTTAAGGCACCATCAGCCAGCCAACAAGCTTTTCTGGCGCCGTTGCCGGGGAGGCTAAGGACGTCTTCACTAGGGAGTCCTTCACTTCCTTTCTCTTTACTTTGTTTTTAGTTTGCTTTGTTTCGTTTGCTTGGTTTTGTTTGCCTCTTTTCAAAAAAACACAAAAAAAATTAGTTCCTGTTTTAGTTGCTGCCATGTCTGGTTTTGGACCAATCTTTATTTCACCTATGGTAGAAATCTCCACTTTTAAGAAAACAAGTGAAGAAAGTTTTAAAGAAGCTTGGTCTAGAATCTCTGCTTTCCAGAGGGAAACTGAGCCTGAGGTGAGTCTCAACTTGGTTATCGATAGTTTCTACCGCGGTATTGCTCTACGTTATAGATATGCTTTGGATGTTGTGGCTGAGAAAGATTTTTTGCTATGTACTGAGGACGAAGCTTTTGATGCCATAAATAAATTAATCATAATTTATGGTACACCTGGCAAGTCTAATTCCTCTTTCACAAATATTTTTGCTAGGTTGAACACTCTTGAGACCGGTATTGCTGCTATGAATAGTTGCTATCACACTCTTAGGTCTTACCATGATTATGTACCTATAAATTCTGAGGCTTCAAAGTGGTTTCCCACAATCAAAGTCTCAATAAATACTACACGTTTTGATGCTCGCTGTGATATCATGTCTGGATTTTGTCTCATGCCTAAAGATATTTTTGATTCCTTGAGTCTTTGGGGGCTTATTGAAGGAAGAGAGAAAATCTCTCTTACCAACAATGCCACTATATTACCCGTTGGAATAGCTGAAGGTGTGTTTACAAAAATTTCAGGGAAAATTGTGACTACTGATTATCTTGTTATTGAATGTGTAGGCAAGGAATATATCACACTTGGAAGATCCCTACTGAAGCAACTTGGATCTGTAATAGATGTGGGAAAAGGCATTATGCACTTTGATCCTCCGGTGAGCAATCATATCTTCCCTAAAGAGAAAAAGAAAGGTAAGAAAAAAAGGAACAAGAGGGGTAATTCTTCATTTGAAAATACTTGATTCTTTTGGCTTCTTGTGTCTAACTTAAAGGCGTTAAAGAAAAGTACTTGTTGAGAGATAACCCAAGAGTTTCCTTGAGTCTTGGAAGTTATTACTTCTGTAATGGCCTCTCCTTATCCTTTTTGTTTTCGTTTTGTGCCAAGAATGACCTCTAATGAGAGGGAAGTAAGATTTGGGGACTTGCTGTTCCGAAACAGATTTCTGTCCTCCACCATAAAAATTCGTGAGGAGACTCTGTAACGCGGATTGAGCTGAAAATTTATGAGTAAATCCCCCAGTATGTTAGATAACTTTAGTTAGTTCAACACTTTTTTATTTGAGTAATATAAGATGTTTTAAAAAATCGGTTTATCCATGCTGGTCTGTTTTGACAGATTTCTGCCATTATTTGCATTTGCTTCTTATTGATTCATTTTTTAGTTCTCTTCGGGTAAATTGAGCTTTTTTAAGGAGTTACTACAGTAGCTTGTGTTTTTAGTAAAAAGCCTTGATGTTCCAAAGCTTTGCCAGAGGTCTAATATCTTTTGAATAAGCTAATGTTGCTAATGAAGATTGTGTGAAGGAAAAATTTCAGGTGTAAAGAGAGAATGATGCAATGAGATGAAGAATGGACAAAATCTCAAGCTTGGGGATGCCACCATGGTGTCACCCAAGAAATATCCAAGAGGTACAAGCATCAAAGCTTGGGGATGCCCAAGGCATCCCCTTCTTCATCAATAAAAAGCTCAGGTCTGTCTAGACACTTCGTTTTTATTGTTTCATGCACAATTGTGTTGTTCTTGGAGCGTCTTAGTTTTCATTTGCTTTGCTTAGTTTGTTTAGTTTTCTTGAGTAGTTTGGACCCCCATTCTCGCTGTGTTGTTTTGCAAATAAGTTGCTTGGTGTTGGAAAGGAGTAGTAAGTTCTTGCTTGAAGTGCAAGAGTAGCTTGCATTGACTGTGACTTAGACTTTAGCATGCCATGTTAGGTGTTGTTTTGACATTATGCTTAGTGATTATTGTTGTAGCATGTATTGTTACAAACAATTGGGATTGCTTAGTGTGCCTTAAAGAAATTATGCGTTGTTTTAGCATGCAAAAGCATGGTATTGTGGTATTCTCCTTTGATGCTTTGCTTGGGTTGACTTGGCACATGCTCACACCATGTTATGACTATGACAAGTAACCATTAGCCTAAATGATCATTTAGTCCTTGACTTGTAGTACCACTCTTTGCTTTGATTAGTATGCTTTGTTGCACTACATGATTATGGCCATTATTGCTCTCTTAGTTGGTTGCTCCCAGTCTTTTGCTAGCCTCCACTTGTATGAGTAAGTTATACTCATGCTTCCAACTCCCAAGAAACCAAGTTATTACAAAGTGTCCACTATAAACTCCTATGCATGGTGTGTTACACCATTCGAAGTATATTCTTGTTTTCAACTATCTTCCAATT
The DNA here is from genome assembly GCA_916181665.1 of Avena sativa. Classification (NCBI taxonomy): domain Eukaryota; kingdom Viridiplantae; phylum Streptophyta; class Magnoliopsida; order Poales; family Poaceae; genus Avena; species Avena sativa. The sequence goes on along the minus strand of OV702297.1, from coordinate 382,334,775 downwards.
AAAAACTATTTTGTTATGTGAAAACTTAGTGATTAAATCCCTCACGAACTTGATGACACACTTTATTCTTCGCCCTAATAAACTTGAACCATTGGGACAACTTTGTTGTATATGCTTGCACTTATAAGTTGGAATTAGCAGAACAGTACTATCACGGGGAACGTTTTCAACATTGCACTTGTACTTTGTACTCAGTTGATATCATGTTCTTTTGTCTATGGATGTCACCGGTGTGAAATAAAGAGGGAACTTGTAAGTCCATGGAGTTTGTATCCTGTGTTAGAGAAACGCCTGGGCCGCTAGCCTAATCCATGCCTAATCATGGCTGTATATGTATCTTGTTGTATTGCCCAATCAAATCTCATAGCATCTTTTTGACTAGTAATTGCATTGTTATGCCTTGCTCAGTTCTTGTCAATTGCCCTGCTGTAATTTGTTTACCCTTCATGCCATGTTGTTTATCTAAGGAGATCACCTCCAGTGAACTATGGACCCCGGTCCAATCTTTACCATTGATACATCTTCCGCTATTACTTGTTTACTTGCTGCAAACCATTACCTTCCACACCATACGTTTAATCCTTTGTTACAGCAAACCAGTGAGCTTGACAGCCTCATTGTTCGTTGGGGCAAAGTCTTGAGTTTGTGTTGTGCAGGTCTCCGCGTTGCTTGCAACACCTATGTGATGTTTCCTTCCTCCTTCTGGTTCAATAACCTCGGTCTCAACTGAGGGAAAACTTGCTGTTGTGCTGCTTCACACCTTGCTCTTGGGGTTCCCAACAGGCTGTGCGTAGACAATCGTCAAGCTTTTCAAGGCGCCACCAGTCAGCCAACAATATCTTAATCCCTTTGTCTCGCGATATCTTACATGTCCGAGATTCGATAATCGGTACATACCTAGTTTGATCATGTTACTAACATGTACTATTTTCTCGTTCCGGTGATATAACATTCTAGTGATCAAATCACTTGCTTGCAAGCTAATAAATGTGATATCACCGAGATGGCCTAGAGCATATCTAATCGTCATCGGGATGAACAAAGTCCACTCTCGATCCATGGGCCTCAACATAACACTTTAGTTGTACTGAACCCATCTTTATAGGTGTGACGTTTGAAGTTATCAAGATACTCTTCTAGTGTTAGTGATTGACATGATCTCATGGTCTAAGGATTAGGATTACTTCGTATGATGTTATAGCAATATAAACTCAATGACTTTGATTGTAATGCTATACTGCGGATGAATGTTCATCACACCATTCTAATAATGTTGTGACCTTGTTATTAACAACATCCAATGTCCATGATCAGGAAACCTTGATTATCTTGTTAATCAACGAGCTAGTTTATAAGAGAGGCATAACTAGGAACTTTATGTTTGTTTATTAAACACACATGTATTAACATTTCCTTATTGATACAATTATAGCACGCAAAATAAACATCTATCATATACTTGGAATATACATAATAACCACTTTATTATTGCCTCTCAGGGCATATTCCCTTCAAGGCGCTCCCAGCAAGGGGGGCGCGCCCACCTAGCCCATTTCGGCCTCGAGCATCATCTGGTCTCCTCCTTTTTACAGACGCTTTCATATCGACAGAAAACCCATGCCATATTTTTCCCACGATTTATAGAGTCGGCGGCGGAGGCGAAAGTCCTCTCCTACTCCGGGAGAGGGCAGATCCTGCTGCACCGGAGCCTTCAGTGAGGGGGAAATCGACACCATCGTCATCACAACTCCTCCTAGGCATAGGGGGAGGCATATCCATCAACATCTCCACCAGCACCATCATCATCACCATCACCATCTCCAAGATCCATCTCGTTCCCCTCATAGTTTGTGATTGATTGAACCCCGGATATTATTTTAAGGGCTATTTGCATGTTTGTGATTGGCATCTTGTCATTATTTGGTGGAGAGATTATATTTTCAGATTGTGTTGTATTCCATATGCTACTGAACTATATCATGTTTGCCACTTGTGAGTAGATCCCCATGTTCCTGGGGTCATAGGATGAATTGGCTATGATTTCCATATAATATGCCATGTGTATGTGGTCAAGTTTTTATCTTTTATATTATTCTATGATGGTTTTATGTGAACATTGACTGCATATTACTTCACCTATATGGGCTTATAGGATGGTACTTCAATGCAATGATGGGGGTTGGAAGGACGGAATTGACAGAAACCGTTTTCCATTACTTTGAGTTGCATGGGAGGGATTATATGTCGGGGGCCAATGAACTTATTGCTATCGTGGGACATTTATGTCTTAATGCTTTTTAGATGCTCATGTGAATGGTTCTAGGAACAATCATAAGTGGTGTGGTTAGCTCATGTTATATGGCTGCACCAAATTTAGGCTCTGCCCTAAAGGAATGAACCTTGACAACATATACACCATATTGTGTAGAAATCTATATGCTAAGTATATCCATGCCGCCCTCAGGAACGCTTGTTGAGTTCATACACACTTGAGCTTGTCCTCTTACTGAATAGAGGATTGGAATTTCTCTCATTGAGAGCATTTACTTATTGCTATTTACTTTCTGCACTTTATATTCTTGCAAACCATAAACCAAAAACACCAAATTACTGCATTTATTATTGTTTTCATTGTCAAACTTGCTAACCAATACCCTCAGCTCCTCGTGGGTTCGACAACCTTTCTTTATTGAAAAGTAATACAATAGATCTCCTGCACTTGGGAGCCATCAAGACTCTTTTCTGGCGTCGTTGCCGGGGAGCATTGCGCTATTGGTAAGCTGCTTGGTAAAAACCCAAATCTGTTTTTATCTTTTTATTGATGTTTTATCATGGCTTACTATAGTCATGAAGATTTGCAACTCACCTTATTGGATTTCGTTCATGGTAAAAATAAGGGAAAGGTTGAGAAGCCTGCTGAACCAATGGTTGAATATAAAATCCCTACTGGTATTGTTGACAGAGCTAAGAAGCTAAAATTTGCAGGTGATAGAAGTCAAATTGCTATGGGACATTTACATGATATTGAAGATCTATGTTCCCTATTTAGAATTGCAAGTATCCATGAGAATGAAGCGAGAAGGAAGCTTTTATATATGTCTTTAATGGGTAATGCCCGTGAATGGTATAGATCTCTGGATGATAAATACAAACTTGATTGGGACAATCTGAAGAGGGATTTATATCTTACATTTTATACTCCTAAAGAAGCTTATGAAGACCACTGCAATATTTATAACAATCCTCATAATGGAGAAAGTATTACTCAAGCTTGGGGGAGATTAAAGAGTCTCATTCGTAAAAATCCTTGTCATGGTATTCCTGAAAGCATTATTTTAATAAACTTCTATGTGAGATTGCCTCAACATCATATAACCTTTCTGGATAATTCTTCTGGAGGGAGTTTTACTAATAAAACTTCAAAATAGGCAGTGGACTTATTGGAAACTATATCTCAAAATACTGAAGCTTAGGATCTTGACAAAGGTAATATACCCGGTTTGTACTATGAATATTCATGTGTAGAGAGTTTCTCTACTTCTATATTATGTGAGGACCTTAAGAAAAGGTTTGGTGTTGACATGCATGTTTTAATTGAAGTTGCTAAAACTTTTGCTAACTATCTTAATATTCCAAAGGAGGTATTTGATGCATTTGTTAACCCTCCTAAAAAGCCTGCTTGTGTTCCTAAAGTTGTGAAACAGGTTCATAAAGTTTCATCTCCAAGAATAAAAGAAATCTTTGAAGTTCCTCCTTATCCAAGAAAAATGAAAGAGAATTTACTCACTAATGTTACTAATAAGAGTGCTAGAAGATTCCATGAACCATATGAACAAATTCAAGTTCAATGTCAAATTTCGGCCATTAAAGAATTAAATGAAGAAATGCCATGTGATGTTTATTTTATGTGAAGATTCCACCAAGGTAATAAAAGGTAACACCACTAAAGTTGGGAAGCCTATCATATTACTATTGGGACTTCATGTTATCATGGACTTTGTGATATTGGAGCAAGTATAAGTGTGATTCTGATACGTTGGAAACGTATCTATAATTTTTGATGTTCCATGCTTATTTTGTATCAACTTTGCTATGTTTTATCCACACTTCGAGGTATTTTTATACACGTTCTGGAACTAACCTATTGACAAGATGCCAAAGTGCTAGTTGCCTATTTTCTGCTATTTTTGGTTTCAGAAAGCTAAAAAATGAATATTCTCGCAATTGGACATGACAAAAGCCAAAGTTCATATTTTTCCCTGAACGATACGGAAAATCGAAGACGAGACGGAGGATGACACCAGGGTGGCCATGAAGGGTTCGCAGCATAGAAAACAAGAAATTTCCTACGATGAGAACTATGTACCAAGATCTATCTACTAGATACAAAAAACGGGCGGATGTATATCCGTAGAGAACATACACTTGATGACCGACAAAGCTTAACGAGTTGAACTCGTGGTTGATGTAGACGATCTCTTGCCGATCTCAAGATCGAGAGGAAGTCCTAGCGCCGCAAAGCAGCAGCATATCCGTGCTCGCACACACGTACAAGACACCGAGCAACCTCCACCTCCTCGCTCCAGCGATGCAGCGGAAGCACAACCCTTTCTTGCCGAATTGCCACCGGGAACATGTATCTCGCTAGTCCGAGACCATGGGAGATAAATTCTAGAGGGGGAGAGAGATCCTTCACGAGGAGGTGTGAGTGAGAGAGAGGGAGAGGGGTGCCTTTTATAGGAGTAGGGAGGGAACCCAAGGGGGTGGCCGCATGCCATGGGGGCTGCACCTCCCCTCCTTCATTCATGTGGGTGGACACTCCACTCACAAAAACCTCTTCAATTTCCTCCACTCAAAATCCCACTCAAAATTGCTATTAAATTTCCACCAAATTTAATGCAAACTCTCATTAAATAAAACTCTTTTTATTTATTCAGAATTTTGTCAATTACTTTAATGACAAACATTAACATATAACCCCTTGCTAGAATTCCATTTCATATGCAAAAACAATTTCTGCAATTTCACCTGAAAACCTGTTTCGGTATCTAGTGAAATAAATTCCTGCGCTTGTTATTCTTTCCGGCATGAAACATTTGCTCCAACTAGATGTCAGTGTCCCTTAAGTGTGTCACCCTACGGTTCGCGAATAATGCGGACATGATCGAGACCCTTCTCTGATCAATAATCAAAAGCGGGACCTGGAGATCCATACTGACTCCCACACATTCAACGATGACTTTCCTATGATCGTCGGAACCTTTTACGCTTGTATATTAATCCCTTTGTTTCACAATATATTACATGTCCGATATTCTATCATCGGTATCTCCATACCTAGTTTGATCTCGTTACTGACATGCACTCTTTTCTCGTTCCCGTGATATAACATTCTAGTGATCAAATCACTTGCTTGCAAGCTAACCAATGTGATATCACCGAGAGGGCCCAGAGTATATATATCCGTCATCGGGATGAAAAAATTCCACTCTTGATCCATGAGTCTCAACATAAGACTTTAGTAGTTTTGAAGCCATCTTTATAATCACCCAGTTACGGTGTGTCGTTTGATGTCAACAAGAAACTCTTCTGGTGTTAGTGATAGGCATGATCTCATGCTCTAAGGATTAGGATCACTTCGTAAGTTGTTTATGGCAATATAAACTAAATGACTTTGGTCGTAATGCTATACTTCAGATGAATGTTCATCACATCATTACACTAATGTTGTGATCTCGTTATTAACAACATCCAATGTCTATGATCAGGAAACTGTGATCATCTTGTTAATCAATGAGCTAGTTTATTAGAGAGGCATAACTAGAAACTTTTTGTTTGTTTATTAAACACACATGTATTAACGTTTCCATATTAATACAATTATAGCATGCAAAATAAACATCTATCATATACTTGGAATACACATAATAAACACTTTATTATTGCCTCTCAGGGCATATTCCCTTCAGTCTCCCACTTGCACTAGAGACAATAATCTAGTTACATAGTGATGTATCTAACACCCATGGAGTTCTGGTGTAGATCATGTTTTGCTCTAGGGAGAGTTTTAGTCAACGGATCTGCTACATTGAGATCCGTATGTACTTTACAAATATTTATATCTCCATCCTTGACATGCTCGCTGATGGAGTGAAACCGGCGCTTAATATGCTTGGAATGCTTGTGAGACCTTGGTTCTTTGGCATTGGCAATGGCACCATTGTTGTCACAATAGATCACCAACGGGTCCAACGCGTTTGCAACCACACCTAGTTCGGATATGAACTCCTTCATCCAAACTGCTTCCAGAGCCGCTTCCGAAGCAGCAACTTATTCGGCCTCCGTTGTTGATCCCGCCACCACAGGTTGTTTGGAGCTCCTCCAACTAACCGCTCCACCATTTATGAGAAATACGTATCCGAATTGAGACTTAGATTCATCTGGATTGGTGTCAAAGCTAGCATCAACATAACACTTAGCGATGAGCTCTTCTTCACCTCAAGATACAAGAAACATATCCTTAGTTCTTCGTAAGTACTTACGGATATTCTTGACCGCTTTCCAGTGTTCCGAACCTGGATCCGATTGGTACCTACTAGTCAAACTAATAGCATGTGCCACATCCGGTCTTGTACATAGCATGGCGTACATTATAGAGCCTATGGTTGAAGCATAGGGGACTTTGTCCATTATCTCTCTTTCTTCCGCCGTAGCCGGACTTTGAGTCTTACTCAATGTCGTGCCTTGTGTCATAGGTAAGAACCCCTTCTTACTATCTTCCATTTTAAACTTCTTTAAAATATTATCAAGGTATGTACTTTGCGATAGCCCTATTAGGCGCCTAGATCTATCTCTATAGATCTTTATGCCTAATATGTATGACGCTTCACCTAGGTCCTTCATTGAAAATTTGCTGTTTAGATAACTTTTAACACTGTTTAAAAGATCTATATCATTTCCGATCAATAATATGTCATCCACATATAGTATCATAAATGCCACATTGCTCCCACTCACTTTCTTATAAATACAAGCTTCTCCATAAGTTTGGACAAATCCAAACTCTTTGATCACCTCATCAAAGCAGAGATTCCAACTTCGTGATGCTTGATTCAATCCATAGATGGATCGTTGAAGATTGCACACCTTGTTAGCATCATTAGGATCGATAAAACCCTTTGGTTGTATCATATACAACTCTTCTTCAATATTACCATTGAGAAACGTGGTTTTGACATCCATCTGCCATATCTCATAATCGAAATATGCAGCAATTGCTAACATAATCCTAACTGATTTTAGCATCGCTACGGGAGAGAATGTCTCATCGTAGTCAACTCCTTGAATTTGTCGAAACCCCTTTGCGACAAGTCGAGCTTTATAGACGGTCACATTACCATCAGCATCAGTTTTCCTTTTGAAAATACGTTTATTCTCCACCGCCTTTCGGTCGTGAGGTAAGTCCACCAAGTTCCAAACTTGATTTTCATACATGGATTCCATCTCGGATTTCATGGCTTCTAACCATTTGTTGGAATCCGGGCTCATCATCGCTTCTTCATACGTTGCAGGGTCATCATTGTCATCAACCATGAAATTCATGACAGGATTTCTGTACAGCTCGGGAGCTGCACGCGTCCTGCTAGACCTGCGAGGTTCGGTAGTGCTCTCTTTTGGAGTTTTATGATCATTATCATTAGTTCCTTCTTCAACTGGTGAAGCCAAATCCGGAACGACTTCCGGCGCTGCGCTACTCGCCATACTTTGAAGAGAAGGTTCAATAACCTCTTCGAGTTCTACCTTCCGACTACTCACACCTTTCATGAGGAACTCTTTCTCTAGAAAGGATCCATTCTTGGCAACAAAAACCTTGCCCTCGGATCTATGATAGAAGGAATACCCAATAGTTTCCTTAGGGTATCCTATGAATACGCATTCTTCTGCTTTAGGTTCGAGTTTATCCGGTTGAAGTTTCTTCACATAAAGCATCCCCAAACTTTAAGAAATGATAGCTTAGGTTTGTTTCCAAACCATAATTCATACGGTGTCTTTTCAACGGATTTAGATGGTGCCCGATTTAAAGTGAATGCAACATTTTCTAGTGCATAACCCCAAAATGACAATGGCAAGTCTGTTAGAGACATCATAGATCGAACCATATCCAATATAGTATGATTACGACGTTCCGACATACCATTTCGCTGTGGTGTTCTGGCAGGTGTGAGTTGTGAAACAATTCCACACTCTTTCATGTGAGTGCTAAACTCGTAACTTAGATACTCACCTCCACGGTCGGACCGTAGAAATTTGATCTTTCTATTACGATGATTTTCCACTCCATTCTGAAATTCCTTGAACTTTTCAAAGGTTTCAGACTTGTGTTTCATCAAGTAGATATAACCATATCGACTCAAATCATCCGTGAAAGTAACAAAATAACGATATACACCTCGCGCCGACACACTCATTGGACCACATACATCAGAATGTATGATTTCTAATAAATCTATCGCCCGTTCCATTGAACCGGAAAACAACGTTCTAGTCATCTTGCCCATAAGGCATGGCTCGCATGTATCAAATGATTCAAAATCAAGTGATTTCAAAAGTCCATCTGAATGGAGCTTCTTCATGCGTTTAACGCCAATATGACCTAGACGGTAGTGCCACATATATGCGGATATATCATCATTTAGTTTAATCCTTTTAGCATCAACATTATGAATATGTGTAACATTATTATCGAGATCCAAAAGAAATAAACCATTCATCATCGATGCATGTCCATAAAAGATTTCATTCATATAAATAGAACAACCATTGTTCTCGGATTTAAATGAATAACCACTTCGCATCAAACACGATCCAGATACAATGTTCATGCTCAGTGATGGCACCAGATAACAATTATTCAAGTTTATTACTAATCTCGACGGCAAGTGGAGAGGTAGCGTTCCGATGGCGATCACATCAACGCTTGATCCATTGCCGACACGCATCTTGACCTCACCCCTTGCTAGCGGTCGCTTGTTCCGCAACCCCTGATTCGAGGTACAAATATTAGCAACTGAGCCGGTATCAAATACCCAGGTGCTACTGCAAGCATTAGTCAAGTACACATCAATAACATGTATATCATATATACCTTTGTTTGCCTTGTCGGCCTTCTTGTCTGCCAAATACTTGGGGCAGTTGCGCTTCCAGTGGCCAGTCCCCTTACAATAGTAGCACTCGGTATCAAACTTAGGGCCAACTCGGGGTTTCTTTTTAGGCACGACAACTGGCTTGCCGCCCTTACTTCCCTTCTGTTTTCCCTTCTTGTCTTTTTTGAAACCAGTGTTCTTATTGATCATCAACACTTGATGTTCCTTTTTGATCTCCACTTCTGCAGTTTTAAGCATTGACACAAGCTCGGGGAGAGACTTCTTCATGCCTTGCATGTTATAGTTCATCATGAAGCTCTTATAGCTAGGTGGCAGAGACTGCAAAACATGATGGATGCCTAAGTCAATGGGAATCGATATTCCCAAGGACACAAGTTTATCGGCGTAACCCGACATCTTGAGTACATGCTCACTTACGGAGCCGTGCTCTTCCATCATGCAGCTAAAGAACTTTTCTGAAGCATTGTATCTCTCTACAGCAGCATGTGTGTCAAAAATCATTTTCAACTCACCCATTGTATCAAATGCATTGCCGTTTTCGAAACGCTTTCGAAGTTCCGGCTCTAGCCCATACAATATGCCGCAATGAACTAAGTTGTGGTCCTCCTGACGAGTCTGATAGACATTCTTCTCCTTGTCAGGGGCATCATCAAAAGGTGGGGGGCCTAGCGGCGCTTCTAGCACATATTTCTTTTGTGCAGCAGAGAGGAGAATCCTCAAATTCATGGCCCATTCGGTAAAGTTGCTACCGTTCGTTGCAAGTTTCTCTTTCTCCATGAACACATTGAAATTAAAAGCAGGTGGTGCCATCTACAACAGAATTTGTAAAGTTTAGACTAAGTTTATGATAGATTGAGTTCAACTAATCCATATTATGAATGAACTCCCACTCAAAAACGACATCCCTCGTGCCTTTTTGGTGATTACATGAACCAAATCCACTACACCAAGTCCGATCATCACGTGAGTCGGTGTAGCTTCAAAGGCGAGCATCAAATGGGCATCATATCTACTATATGACTCATGCTTAAACTTTCGGTCTGTGTTCCGAGGCCATGTCTATACATGCGAGGCTCGCCAAGTTAGAACCTTATTATACGCGTGTGTAGCTGTCTTACACCCGAAATATGGTCGTGGATCCAAGAACACCTGATCATCACGTGATGTCTTGGAGCGACAAAAACATAATCGATGGATACTAAAGGAAGAACACATTCTTATCTTGATATTTAAATGAGGGATCATCTTATTATGCTAATAAAGCGCTAAACAAGAAATATAAGATGCTATCAAACATCACATGTTTATTAGTGAAATGATATGGTTCCCGCATATGATCTCTATCATGTGCACCGTGATATGATCACTACATACCTTTATGTGTAAGGCCAAGGTCTATGGAACTTACACGCTATGTGTGTTGTAAGAGTATCATCTCATAATTCTACTTACAACATCACCATATCATAGCACTAGCCCATCAACAATCTAAACTAGACGCTTCTAATTTACCTATTGCAAGTTTTACGTGGCTTAGGGCTTTCGAAGATAGAACCGTTCTTACCTACAAACATGAACCACAACGAGGATAACCAAATTGTTGACAACTCGTTGCAACATATATATTGACTATAGTAGGAGAGACAGACACCCGCTAGCCACTTATGCAAACTAGTTGCATGTCAAGCGTGGAACAGGTCTCATGTGCGATGACATGTAAAGTTTATCCGGGCCGCTTCATCCCACTATGCCACCAATATCCAAAATTACAACTAAGAAGCAACAACATGATCATCATCACCCACATACTCATATGTGTACTATCCGTGTAAAGCATCTACGCATAGATCCGGCTCTGATACCACTGAAGGGTTCGCAGCATAGAAAACAAAAAATTTCCTACGATGGGAACTATGTACCAAGATCTATCTACTAGATACAAACAACGGGCGGATGTATATCCGTAGAGAACATACCATTGAAGACCGACAAAGCTTAACGAGTCGAACTCATGGTTGATGTAGATGATCTCTTGCCGATCTCAAGATCGAGAGGAAGTCCTAGCGCCGCAAAGCAGCAGCGTATCCGTGCTCGCACACACGTACAAGACACCGAGCAACCTCCGCCTCCTCGCTCCAACGATGCAGCGGAAGCACAACCCTTTCTTGCCGAATAGCCAGCGGGAACATGTATCTCGCTAGTCTGAGACCATGGGGGATAAATTCTAGAGGGGGAGAGAGATCCTTCACGAGGAGGTGTGAGTGAGAGAGAGAGAGAGGGAGAGGGGTGCCTTTTATAGGAGGAGGGGGCACCCAAGGGGGTGGCCGCCGGACATGGGGGCTGCCCCCTCCCCTCCTTCATTCATGTGGGTGGACACTCCACTCCCAAAAACCTCTTCAATTTCCTCCACTCAAAATCCCACTCAAAATTGCTATTAAATTTCCACCAAATTTAATGCAAACTCTCATTAAATAAAACTCTTTTTATTTATTCAGAATTTTGTCAATTACTTTAATGACAAACATTCACATATAAACCTTTGCTAGAATTCCATTTCACATGCAAAAACAATTTCTGCAATTTCACCCGAAAACCTATTTTGGTATCTAGTGAAATAAATTTCTGCGCTTGTTATTCTTTTCGGCATGAAACATTTGCTCCAACTGGATGTCAGTGTCCCTTAAGTGTCTCACCCTATGGTTCGCGAATAATGCGGACATGATCGCGAACCTTCTTCGATCAATAATCATAAGCGAGACCTGGAGATCCATACTGACTCCCACACATTCAACGATGACTTTCCTGTGATCGTCAGAACCTTTTACGCTTGTATCTTAATCCCTTTGTTTCACGATATATTACATGTCCGAGATTCTATCATCGGTATCTCCATACCTAGTTTGATCTCGTTACTAACATGCACTCTTTTCTCATTCCCGTGATATAACATTGTAGTGATCAAATCACTTGCTTGCAAGCTAACCAATGTGATATCACCGAGAGGGCCCAGAGTATATCTATCCGTCATTGGGATGAACAAATTCCACTCTTGATCCATGAGTCTCAACATAAGACTTTAGTAGTTTTGAAGCCATCTTTATAATCACCCAGTTACGGTGTGACGTTTGATGTCAACAAGAAACTCTTCCGGTGTTAGTGATAGGCATGATCTCATGGTCTAAGGATTAGGATCACTTTGTAAGTTGTTTATAGCAATATAAACTAAATGACTTTAATCGTAATGATATACTTCGGATGAATGTTCATCACATCATTACACTAATGTTGTGATCTTGTTATTAACAACATCCAATGTCTATGATCAAGAAACTGTGATCATCTTGTTAATCAACGAGCTAGTTTATTAGAGAGGCATAACTAGGAATTTTTTTGTTTGTTTATTAAACATACATGTATTAACGTTTCCGTATTAATACAATTATAGCATGAAAAATAAACATCTATCATATACTTGGAATACACATAATAAACACTTTATTATTGCCTCTCAGGGCATATTCCCTTCAGGCCACACCCTAAGTGGGAGCGAGGCCCACCCTGGCCGCGCCCACAGGGGTTGTGGGCCCCCTGGCCCTCCATCGGCCTTGCCTCCTTCGCCTATAAGAAGCCACCGACTCAAAAACCCTATAGGATCGACCAGAAAGCCACGAAAAGTTCCACAGCGCCGCCGCCACCGATGGAGAGATTCGAGGGACAGAAAGTCTCTGTTCCGGCACCCTGTCGGGATGGGGAAGTGCCCCCGGAGCCATCTCCTTGATCTCCACCACCATCTTCATCACCGTTGCTGATTCCCAATATGAGGAGGGAGTAGTTCTTCCTCGAGGCTAAGGGCTCTACCGATATCTATGTGTTCATCTCTCTCTCTCTATGTGTGATCATATTGTGGTCATGAGCTTTGTAATCAAGTAGATCTACTATGTTACTTAAGTGCTTTAATAGATCTCTGCTCTCCCTATGTGTGTGAAAGTGACAGCGTGCATGCCATGGTGGCACTTAGGCTAGAGTCTACATGAATACTCATCATGCTTTAATAGATCTATGCATTTTCCCACGTTTGTGAAAGTGACAACGTGCGCGCCGTGTGTGGCACTTAAGCTAGATTATATATATTTATCATGGGTATATTTTGAGTTGGATGTCTTTATGAAGTTGTGTTGTTTGTTGGAACCATCTAGTGCTCAAGGTGACAGTGTGGGGTTATCTAGATTGGGAAAGGCGGACTTTGAGGAGTGTTGTTATAGCCCTACCATGGATTAGAGTGTCCAACCGGAGAGTAGTTAAGAGTAGTATCATGAAGAGAATATATTTATATGAGAGAGTGTTCACTAGTGAAAGTATGATCCCTAGACCTTGTTTCTAAACATTGAAACACTGTTTGCATCTAGATATGTTGCATGTTTGCTTGCTTTAGTCTTTACCTCACCGTCAAGCTATTTCCGGGCACCGTTACCACTTGTATTTCACTATCTCTTCGCCGAACTAGTGCACCTATACACCTGAAAAGTGTATTGGGTGTGTTGGGGACACAAGAGACTTCTTGTATCTTGATTGCAGAATTGCTTGAGAGGGAATACCTTTGACCACTTCCTCCCTTAGTTTGATAAACCTTGGGTAATCCACTTAAGGGAAACTTGTTGCTGTACTACAAACCTCTGCACTTGGAGGCCCAACAACTGTCTACAAGAATAGAAGTGCATAGACATCATTTAGGCATGGCTTAGGCTAGCGGCCCAGGAGTTTCTCTAACACACATACATAACTCCATGGACTTACAAGCTCCCCTTTTATTTCACACCGATAACATCCATAGACAAAAGAGCATGATATCAACTATGTACAAAGTACAAGTGCAATGTTGAAAGCGTTCCCCGTGACAGCACGGTTCTGCTAATTCCAACGTATAAGTGCAAGCATATACAACATAGATGACACAATGGTTCAAGTTTATTAGGGGCAAGAAATATAAAGTGTGTCGTCAAGTTTGTGAGAGATTTAATCACTAAGTTTTCATATAGCAAAAAGAATTTTTAATTGGAAGGTAGATGAAAACAAGAATATACTTGGAATGGTGTAACACACCATGCATAGGAATTTATAGTGGACACTTTGGAATAACTTGGTTTCTTGGGAGTTGGATGCATGAGTAGAGCTTACTCAGTACAAGTGGAGGCTAGCAAAAGACTGGGAGCGATCAACTAGGAGAGCAATAATGGCCATAATCATGTAGAGCGACAAAACATTATCAATCAAAGCATAAAGTGGTACCACAAGTCAAAAACTAAATGATCATAGAGGCTATGGTGACTGTTTCATGGTCATAGCATGGTTTGAGCATGTGCCAAGTCAACCCAAACAAAGCATCAAAGGAGAATACCATAATACTATGCTTTTGTATGCTAAAACAACGCATGAATCCTTCAAGGCACATTAAGCAATCCTAATTGTTTAGAACAAGTCATGCTACAGCAATAATCACTAAGCATAAGGTCAAAACAACATCTAGCATGACATGCTAAAGTCTAATCCATAGTCAAAACAAGCTCCCTTTTGTACCACTATAAGCATGAAGCTTCCTACTCTTTTCCAACACCAATCAACTTATTTGAAACAACTCACAAGGATAATAATCAATAAATATCATTGAGCTTGTCTCACAAATTCCCAAAGAATAAACTAAAAAGTTCTAAGCTAAAAGCACAAGAAAACTAAGGCTAAACACAGTGCTAGCAAAAGAGAACACTCACAAAACAATAAGAGTGAAAACTAGAGTGTTCTAAACAATGAAAATGGAGTGTGTGTCTCTCCAAAAGAAGTGTGATGTGATCAACCAACTTATTCAAGCAAACTAAGCAAGCAAGAACCAAAAACAAAAACTAAGACGCTCCAAGAACAACACAACAGTGTATGAAACAATAAAAAACAAAGTGTCTAGAAAGATCTGAGCTTTTTATTGATGAAGAAGGGGATGCCTTGGTCATCCACAAGCTTTGATGCTTGCACCTCTTGAATATTTCTTGGGGTGACACGGGGCAGCATCCCCAAGCTTTAGTTGTTATCCATTCTTCATCTCATTACATCATTCTTCCTCTACACTTGAAAATTTTCCTTGATACAAAACTTCACACAATCTTCATTAGCAACATTAGTGCATTCAAAAGATAATAGACCTTTAGTCTTAGCTTTAGAACATAAAAAATTTCACTAAAAACACAAGCTACTGTAGCAATTCCCTCAAAAAAGTTTAATTTCCCAAAAAGAACCCAAAAAGGAATCAATAAGAAGCGAATGCAAATAATGGCAGAAATCTGTCAAAACAGACAAGCAGGTAGAAACTGATTTTTTCGAAGACCTTCTGTTGCTAAAAGCAAAAAGTGTTGAACTAACGAAAGTTATCTAACATACTGGGGATTTATTCGTAAAATATTAGATCAATCAGACTTACAGAGACTCCTCACGAATTTTATGGTGGAGCACAAAAATCTGTTTCGGGACAGCAACTCCCCAAATCTTACTTCCCTCTCATTAGAGGCCATTCTTGGCACAAAAAGCAAACAAAAAGGATAAGGAGAGGTCATTACTGAAGTAATAACTTCCAAAACTCAAGAAAACTCTTGGGTTATCTCCCAACAAGTACTTTTCTTTAACGCCATTAAGTTAGGCATGATAGTTTGAGAAGATGCTCACATAAGAAATATGAATTAATGCAAAAGAGAGCATCAAGAAGCAAATTCAAAACACATTTAAGTCTAACCCACTTCCTATGCAAAATAATCTTGTAAAGAAACAAGTCATGAAAGCACAAAGCAACAAGCATAGGAAAGCAAAACAAGTGCAACTTCAAAATTCTCAACATATTGAGGAGAAACTTAATATTGTTGAGATACATAAAACCATGTTTCCCTCTCTCATAATAACTTTCAGTAGCAACATGAATAAAATCAACAATATAACTATCACATAAAACATTCTTATCATGAGCCACATGCATAAAATAATTATTACTCTCCACATAAGCATAGTCATTCTTATTAATTGTAGTGGGAGCAAATTCAACAAAATAGCTATCACTATTATTCTCATCACCATAATCATCAAATATAGGAGGCATATTGTAATCACAATTAATTTTATCCTCAATAGTAGGTGGACTAAAAATATCATATTCATCATTGTAATCATCATATATTGGAGGCTTGGTATCATCATAAGCAATAGAATAGCTATGTTTCAAAGCTGGGGAACTAAAAAGATCATTTTCATAAAAAACTAGCTTCCCCAAGCTTAGACGTTTCCATAGCATTAGCAATAATGGTGTCCAAAGAATTCATACTAATAACATTGCTATTAGCATGCAAATAAAGCTCCATAGGTTTTTTAATTTTCTCTTCAAACACTTCATGTCCTAACTCAAGATAAACACTATAAAGCTCTCTATTTTTTTGTTGTTATCCATTAAACCTAACTAGTGAAAACAAGAAACAAAAAGACAAAATTGTAGAATCTAAAGGAAATAACTTCGAGCACTTACACCGGAGGATGTGAGTACCTTTTACCTTACCTCCCCGTCAACGGCGCCAGAAAATAACTTGACGGTGAGGTAAGGTAAAAGGACTAAAACCTCCCTGGCAACAGCGCCAGAAAAAATCTTGATGTCTACGCACTTCTATTCTTGCAGACAGTTGTTGGGCCTCCAAGTGCAAAGGTTTGTAGAACAATAGGAAGTTTCCCTTAAGTGGATTACCCACGATTTATCGAACTCAGGGAGGAAGTGGTCAAAGGTATCCCTCTCAAGCAACCCTGCAATCAAGATACAAGAAGTATCTTGTGTCCCCAACACACCCAATACACTTGTCAGGTGTATAGGTGCACTTGTTCGGGGAATATTGTAGTGGTCCCAACCTTTAATAAGGTAGAGATCCCTGTGTTTACAATGCTAGTCCCTGGATCAATAGCTAGCATCCACAGTTAAGATGTAATATCAAGAAACAAAGGTCATATTACAACTTTATAACCAGGAATAAAATAATGTATTGCATCTTACATAGCTCACATGGCTATCTCATTACAATGCAACAGAAATAACTATAGCGTGGGGTCCTTCATCTTCAAAGTGCCACATGAAATCATGTTGGTTGTAGACTTGTAATCCTAATCAACACACTTCACTAACATCAAACAAACCTGCAACATAATAAGTTACAACCACAAAGGTCAATACATTTGAATTATATTGGCAAGTGATACTATGGTAGTATAGTGGAGTCTATCATCTATATGCATTTGGCTAAGTGGAGCTTAGGCTTGCTTTGATCAAAATAGATTTTCCTTATCATTTGAAAATACTAAGTTTTTTCTTGTCAAAATCACCCAAGGCATCTCCCAATAGAAATTGGTGAGCCTTCAACCCTTGTTCAACCACAACATTTTAACTTAGAAATTGGGATGAGGAGATTCTTGATAGCTTCCATGTCTTGATGCTCAAATTGTCCTTTGCCAGGGACATGGCTAAGTACTTAGATTTTACACTCTGCAGAGGTGGTGCACTTTCCCCACAAGACTTGGTTTCACCAAGACA
This sequence comes from Avena sativa, assembly GCA_916181665.1. Classification (NCBI taxonomy): domain Eukaryota; kingdom Viridiplantae; phylum Streptophyta; class Magnoliopsida; order Poales; family Poaceae; genus Avena; species Avena sativa. The sequence continues at coordinate 382,317,015 of OV702297.1, read as the reverse complement.
AGATCTTTCAGAAGCCTTCCCTTAGACTAGAATGGACGCGCTCCAACCTGTCAATCCCCTACCACCAACTATCCATTTGGCTAAGTTATTGCAACCTATATGATCCAGGCAGAGCCCATAATGCCAAGTGGCTGCACTTGAAGCTTCTCAACATTTGACATCTCAAATCTCTTTGTTCCTGGGTGGCATTCCACAAGTGAGATACCAAGTTTTCCCCAGCATACTGGACTTGTTGATGCCCAAGTTTTCCCCAGCATACTGGACTTACATAACCACTCAACACAAACCATTCTTTCCATTCCACCCAGGTGTTTCATTCACTTAGTTGTTTTATTAAACAAAACACAAGTCCTTGACTTAGAAATATTCCATAGCATGAATATAATCCACCCTTGTTTTCTACTAGCCAAGCTAAGCATGATAGTAGTAGGAATCTTAACTTAAGAAATTTCTACTAAGGTTTCATCTACTAGGATTTCCAATGGCATAGTTTACACTTAGCAAAAAAATTCCATGCAAGTCCTACTTAGAAATATCACTAATGCATAGTGAAAATAATGGGACAAAAGTATGAAGCATCACTTTCCTTTTGGTAGAGAATATAAGTTCACTCCTTGATCTTGCAATGATCACACTCTTCAAATTCCACTACAATTCAATCAAGCAAGCAAAGATCCAATCTACCATTCAAGCAATCAACACATAAAATAATAGAAACAAGGCAATGCATGCAAGCATGCCAAAGATTGTTTTATTTAGAAAAGTGTTTTCTAATAGGTTATAAACATTTGAAAACACCTATTGGTCAATTTATATAAGTGGCAAAACTATTTGCAAAAGATTTTACCTATAAACCATTTTTAAACCAAATCAATATTTTATGTGGTTGAAAATGCTTTTAGCAAAGCAATAATATTTATAAGGTTCACCAAATACATTTTTAATTCCAAAAACTTGGTGTTTGGGGTCAGAGAGTTTAAATCAAAACATTTCCCAAAGGTTTTCCTCCAAAAAGTGTTTTCAACAAATAAACAATATTTTTATTTGACTAGAAATGCTTTAATTCAAAGTTTTATTCTCTTGCTTCACAAAATATGTTTTTGAAACCACAAATTGATTTATATGGTCAGTAGGTTCAAACAATACATTTTCCCAAAGGTTTTATCAAAAAAATAATTTTAGAAAGAATTTCATATTCAAATTATGCCTACACAAGTTTCTGCAAAAACAACCATTTTTCCAGAAGCAAATCATTAAAACAAAGTGCATAGTTGGATAGTACTTATCTTACTGATTACATTGATATAAAATTTGCAAAATTTGGACGTGTGGATTAAAAGTTATGAATTTTACAAAATTGAACATCTAATAGACAAGTTTTTTTTTAAAACAAATTCCAGGCCACATGTCGTGTTGCTATTGGTATGTACCGCTTCGTGCGGATCGTGCAACGAGGGGCGTTAGATTTTAAACAGATCATGCAGCTCTGATCAAAGGATACCCTTTCGGTTAGTCAATCTATCGTAGCCACGCGATCACGATCTGATGGCTGGTGTTCGCTTAACCAAGAGTGAGCGGCGCTGGCGGCGGCGAGTGGCGGCGCACGGTCAGACGGTGGTGTTCCCGGCGATTTAGGAAGCAAGAGATGGTGCGGAGAGGCTCACCAGGTTCGCAGGGTTGCGCTGATTCTCGTCGTGGTCGCCACAAGGACAGAGGCGCATGGTGCTGCTGGTGATTGCTCGCCGGTGTTGTCGTTGGCGTCGGGTCCGTTCTGCTGTGGTCGAAGGCGAGGATACACGGCTCGGGAAGGAGAGGCAAATAGATCGTTAGATTCACAAGACGATGGTGAGTACATGAGCATCACAGAGATGGAGAGGCGAGGTCAGATTTTACCACTAGGGTTCGCCGGAGTTGTTTGCAGGCGGCGGCGCTGCTGGTTGTCGTCGTTGCCGATGCTGCGGGTCAAGCACGGGCAAGCCGAGGGTGTAGAGAGAAGCGCTAGGGGATGGGGAGTATGCTCGTGTGGTCGAGGAGGCGAGGGGCGACGTGGGTTTGGCCAGAATCATCGCCGGAAGGTCGTCGGGGCCGCGGCGGTGCAAACAGAAATGGGGACGGCCTGGGGCAGAGAGGGCCAGGCGAGAGAGGGGGCGCAGGGGATTTAGTACGCGTGATCGCGGGTCTGTTTAATCGGGGCGTTACTGCGAATTACGCCGGCAATCAATCGGCAGCAACGGCCGGCGAGGTCAGCGGGGGGTGAGGAAGAAAGCTGGGAGGTGGGGGCCTGCTTGACAACGAGAGAGAGAGAGGGAGAGTGGGTCCAAGCCATCAGCGTCTGTGTGGGTGTCCTTCTGAGTGAAAAACGATTCACTACGGGGAGTGAGGGAGTGGGCTGGACTAGGCTAGATGGGCTTTGCTGGGCTGGGCTGGCTTAGCTCATTTTTTTGTACTGATTGATTTTCCCTTTTTTTCTATTTATCTGTTTTGATTTTGTTTAATCATTCCAAACAACAATTTGAATTCAAACTTCAACCAAACTTTGAGTATATTCAAATACTGTTTAATAATACATTCTAAAGTCAATTTTGGAATAAATCTTTTATTCTTTTTAGGGTCTTTTAATTATTTAATACAAAGCCCTTGCTTTAAATTCAATTAATATCAAATATATTTTTAACCCTTATTTAATTTTCAGTTTTCACAAAATCTTTTCAGTAGGTTTTATTTATTTATTAGCGTGTCAAATACTTCACTTTGAATTATTTGGAATATTTTTAATATGATTTATTAATCATTTAAATTGGTATTTGTTTTCATTCCAATGAAATTAATTATGGTTTTAATTCCATAAATTTTATTTAGGTGATTTCCTTGATTCCATTTAATTTTAAAAAAACTTTTACTCCACTTGGGTAAATTTCCAAATTCTTTTTTCCCATGATTTTAAATAATCATTCTTATTAGAGATTTGTCTTTATTCAAGTAGAAATAGAATTTGGTTAATGCCATTTTATTTTGTTTGGAAAAATCTTTATTCTTTTATTTTATTTGGATTTGGATTATAATTATTCCATTTGCTTATGGATTAGGCCAAGATTTAATTTGGTCTTTAAATATTCCTCATTTAACATTTCTTTCTTTATCTTATAAAATCCATATCTTTTTATTTATAGATCCAAACTTGGTGATTCCAATTTGTATAATCTTATTTAATATTTGTTGATCCTTTTAAATGTCTTTAGGATTATTTTCTCACCAATTGGTGTGGATTTTTAGATAGGTGCTTTATTAGCTTTGGAAATTCAATTTCCTTATCTTATTAAATTCATAAGATTTTATCTATGGCTCCAATTTAAGTGAAACCAATTCATATGGTTTTATATTATTTCTATTTGTAATTCTTGATCATTTGTAAATGTTTGTTGACAAATTTTTATATGGGTCAAATCCATGGTCTTAGAGATATCTTGGAAATGATTTTATTCCATTAGGGTTTTAGGGTTTTGGTTTATTTCTCAAGTGTTTAAATTTCCAGATGCATTTATGAAGAATGCATTTCACTTGATTTGAATTTAGTTGGATTCAAACATTACCCAAAGTTTGTTCAAGATGGGATTTTAAGTTTCCATTTAGAAACAAAAGTTTCTTTTCACCCTAATTTTCAACAATTATTTATTTTGTTTATTTATTTTTCACATTACAAGATTTGGAAAATCTTGGGATGTGACAAATATATAGTGAAATACAAGTGATAATGGTGCCAGAAAAGAGCTTCTGACTTGTTGTTGACGTGGTAGAGACTAAAAGCAAACTGGAGTAAAGATGAACGCAAGCAAACATGCAACAGATCTAGATGCAAACGGTGTTTCAATGTTTAGAAACAAGGCCTAGGGATCATACTTTCACTAGTGAACACTCTCTCATATAAATATTATCTTCATGATACTACTCTTAACTACTCTCCGGTTGGACACTCTAATCCATGGTAGGGCTATAACAACACTCCTCAAAGTCCGCCTTTCCCAATCTAGATAACCCCACACTATCACCTTGAGCACTAGATGGTTCCAACAGACACCACAATTTCATAAATACATCCAACTCCAAATATAACTCATAACAAATATTCAATCTAGCCAAAGTGCCACACACGGTATGCACGCTGTCACTTTCACACACGTGGGGAAAAGCATAGATCTATTAAAGCACAAAGAGTATTTATGTAGACTCAAGCCTAAGTGCCACCATGGCATGCACGCTGTCACTTTCACACACATGGGGAGATCAGAGATCTATTAAAGCACTTGAGTAGCAAGGTAGATCTACTTGATTACAAAGCTCATGACCACAACAAGATCATGCATAGAGAGAGAGATGAACACATAGCTACCGATAGAGCCCTAGCCTCGAGGAAGAACTACTCCCTCCTCATCATGGAAATCAGCAATGATGATGAAGATGGTGGTGGAGATCGATGGAGATGGCTCTGAGGGCACTTCCCCATCCCGACAGGGTGCCAGAACAGAGACTTTATGTCCCCTGAATCTCCCCTTCGGTGGTGGTGGTGCTGGGGAACTTTTTCTGGAAGTATGATGGATTATTTAGGGTTTTCTCCCCAGGGACTTCTTATAGGAGAAGAGGCAAGGCTGGGAGGCAGCCGGAGGGCCCACACCCTACCCAGGCGCCCACGGTAAAATATTGACTTTGGCTTTTGTCCCGTCCAATTCTGAGAATATTGATTTTCTGCCTTTCTCAAACCAAAAACAGAAGAAAACATTCAACTAGCACTGTGGCAACTTGTTAATAGGTTAGTTCCAGAAACGATATAAAAACACCTCAAAGTGTAGACAAAGCAAAGCAAAGTAGATACTAAACAAGCATGGAGCATACAAAATATAGATATGTTTCCTACGTATCACTAATCATGGTGGAAACTTGCAGCATCACCATAATGACATCTACGAAGCTTTCTTCTTATAAAAAAAGAGACACATTGAAAAGAGGAAATAGAGAAAAAAGCACCATATTCTCATGGTAAATAAGAAGATTGTTGAGATGCTCATTATCTGCTTGCCTTGTCATTTTGATTATGGGATAGCTCTTGTATCATGTCCAAGGGGTACCCCGTTGGCGGTTCTCTATGATACACATGTACTTACTATGACAAGAACTTACAGGTGACTAAAGTTGAGTAGCATGATGATCGGCCCTCGTATTCAAGGGACATGAGATTGGCAACTTATACTTTGTCAAGCATATACTCCATAGTTTGTTCACTTTAACCTTAATCACTTCAAGATGCTTATGATAGGGGCAATGAGTGCTGAAAGCTAACAAGTACTATAATTTTTGGAAGCTCTTTATGAGACTTGAAATCCCTGCTTCCCTTTTAAGGGCCTTTCTTCCACTTTTATATTGAGTCTCCACCTTCTATCCTTAGGCACCAATTAAGAGAGCATAGTTGCCATTCTTAGTTCTATGTGCATTGTCCCAAAACTTATTGATTGATTCATATTGTTGATATTGCTTGTTCTTGAATTATTTGTATCTAGTCACTCTTATGAACTTTGAAGGTGTCCTATGCATTTATTTTCCACTATGCCATGTTTTCTGTATGTGAAACAAACAAACATTTTTCAATGCATGTTATTCATGATCTTTGTTTGTAACCTTTCATGTTGCATGCATAGTTACTTTGTCTTACTGTTGGAACTCCATCTTTCATGCTCATGTTTAGAGTTTTTTGATCCCAACTTTCAATGCTTTGCAAATGGTTTGATCTTGATTTTGATGGTGCATGTCACCTAAAAAATTATTCTTTTTATCACTTACCTACTCGAGGACGAGCAGGAGTTAAGCTTGGGGATGCTTTATACGTTGGAAACGTATCTATAATTTTTGATGTTCCATGCTTGTTTTGTATCAACTTTGCTATGTTTTGTCTACACTTTGAGGTATTTTTATACACTTTTTGGAACTAAACTATTGGCAAGATGCCACAGAGCCAGTTGCCTGTTTTCTGCTATTTTTGGTTTCAGAAAGCTAAAAAATGAATATTCTCGGAATTGGATGGGACAAAAGCCAAAGTTCATATTTTTCCCCAAGCGATACGGAAAATCGAAGACGAGATGGAGGAGGACACCAGGGTGTCCACACCCTAGGTGGGCGAGGGGCCCACCATGGCCACGCCCACAGGGGGTGTGGGCCCTCTGGCCCTCCATCGACCTTGCCTCCTTCGCCTATAAGAAGCACCCGACTCAAAAACCCTAGAGGATCGACCAGAAAGCCACGAAAAGTTCCACAGGGCCACCGCCACCGAAGGGGAGATTCGGGGGATAGAAAGTCTCTGTTCCGGCACCCTGCCGGGACGGGAAAGTGTCCGTAGAGCCATCTCCTTCGATCTCCACCACCATATTCATCACCGTTGCTGATTCCCATGATGAGGAGAGAGTATTTCTTCCTCGAGGCTAAGGGCTCTACCGGTAGCTATGTGTTCATTTCTCTCTCTATGCGTGATCATATTGTGGTCATGAGCTTTGTAATCAAATAGATATACTCTATTACTCAAGTGCTTTAATAGATCTCTGCTCTCTCCATGTGTGTGAAAGTGACAGCGTGCACGCCATGGTGGCACTTAGGCTAGAGTCTACATAAATACTCATCGTGTTTTAATAGATCTATGATTTTTCCCACGTGTGTGAAAGTGACAACGTGCGAGCCATGTGTGGCACTTAAGCTAGATTTTATATATTTATCATGAGTATATTTTGAGTTGGTTATCTCTATGAAGTTGTGGTGTTTGTTGGAACCATATAGCCCTCAAGGTGACAGTATGGGGTTATCTAGATTGGGAAAGGCGGACTTTGAGGAGTGTTGTTATAGCCCTACCATGGATTAGAGTGTTCAACGGGAGAGTAGTTCAGGGTAGTATCATGAAGAGAATATATTTATATGAGAGAGTGTTCACTAGTGAAAGTATGATCCCTAGGCCTTGTTTCTAAACATTGAAACACCGTTTGCATCTAGATCTGTTGCATGTTTGCTTGCTTTCATCTTTATTTCAGTTTGCTTTTAGTCTCTCCCACGTCAACAACAAGTCAGAAGCTCTTTTCTGGCACCGTTATCACTTGTATTTCACTATCTCTTCGCCGAACCAGTGCACCTATACACCTGACAAGATTATTGGGTGTGTTGGGGACATAAGAGACTTCTTGTATCTTGATCCTGGTAAGGCAATGACACGTAGGAAGAAGTTAGATAAAGAAGCTAGGCATCCCAAATACATACCTTTAGGTGAAGTGTATGAGGAAACTGAGTTTGATGATCCACACTCAGAAAACTATGCCTACTACCAAAATAAACCCCAGTCACCTAAAGATTTGTGGACCAAGTATAATTCCGAACAAAAGGAATGGGCAGGAGCTATTCCAAGTAACCCTGAGCAAAACCAGTATGAATGGGGAGTAGAATCTCAAGGTGGAACCATAGGAAATCCTATACCTTGTGATACAGGTATTGGAGAAGAGACCAACTATAACCATAGAGAGCCTTATGGACCATATGGAGGTAATACCAATCCAATCGACTTAGAAGAGTATTCGGATAGTTACTATACCAATATGTACGAATGGATCCAAGAAAAGGCTAAGGAGCCATCTTACTTTGAGGAAGTGATGCCGAAAAACCAGGAATATCCTATAGAAGATTACGCCAACTCTAGTCATTTTTCAATGACTAATCTCATTCTCGGTACTTCCAATCAAGAATACGCACCTCCTGGATGCTCTTATGCTCCAGAAGGCAGTCGCAGGACTTCACGTCATCATGGACGGAACTCCAGGAAGCACTAGAGGAAGATGAAAGTAAGAAAGGAACGACATCCCAAGGGATGAGAGTTTAATAATGTACATAGAGGGTAATGTGTATTGTAGTTTGAAAGGTTTGCTGTAATAAGTGAGGATATACTCACAAGATCAGGAGTTCTTGTAAGGTAGTTGTGTAATGTATGTGAGGGGCAAATCGTTGGAACGTTTAGTACATTTGTAAATTATTTAAAACCTATGTATAATACATGGTATATGTTTTGTTGTTATTTGACTTTTGGAATTTCATGAATCTTCTTGATTGACTAGATATGTACATGAAGTTTAATTAGGTGTGCAAATGCATGATGTAACACCCAGTTATTACTTGATGTTATAGACCTAGATAGGAATGGAAATCCGTGTAATGGAGTGACGAATTTCGTATACCAAGGAGGTTTGCACCTAGAATAAAACAACAAGAAGTAGTGAAATTATTTCACCAGAAATGGGTGGTATCCAAACTCGAATCAGTTAGAGTGAATGCCGGAAATATGTCGGAAATCATAGGATAATACATACACCCTAGGATAGTCCACAGTCGGTAACTTACCGCAGCAGGTATTGGTTAAAATAGTTAATCAGATCATTCTAAAAGTTGCATAAAGAGCATAAAATTTGGCCGAAGTTAAGTAAGACATAGAGGAGTATAAAATTTAAAGTGAAGTCAGCTTACCAAAGCAAAGTCAGCTTACCAAAGCAAAAAATGTCCAAATAGTAAGTAGACTAAAAAAAGATGTTAAAAGATTTGATTCGAAAATCCACAATTGTGTGGATACCCCGTACAATCTTTCATAAGGCCCTAATTAGGTAGAGTATAAGCTAAACAAAGACCAACATTCTTATTATAAAGCCAATAAATTCTATTTAGACAATTTGAAGACTATTAGTAAACACTAAGGGGGAGAGTAAACAATAGAAATTGAAGTCTTGTTATCTCACTTTCCGAATAAAGGTAGGAGAAAAAGGACTAACCTACAACAATAGCAAGTCTTATTTTCATAAGGTTAAAAGAAAGTCATTATTATAAAAGTACTTAAGATAATAACAAAAGATTGTCTAAAAGCCTGATAAGGTAAAAGCTTGAAGTAATAAAATAGAATAGTCCTAACAGATAAATCCTAAAAGAAACAACTCTTAAGTGAACCTTAAGAAGTAATAGAGCACATCCAGTTGAATATGTGTAGAGAATAAGAAATTCCGATGGGTATGGACAAAGTGATTTCAAATCCAATTCTGGAAGGAATACCAGAATCAACCATAGTATGATAGAACAAAAATATAGTCTTTTGACCACAATTATTGGCAAATAGAAATTTAAAATATGTTTTAGTGAGACACCCTAAACCTTACATAATTTAGTAAAGGTTCAATAATTAAGTAAAAGAGTTGGATTAGGATATCTAATTAGGATATGGAACTGAAGAAGAGACCCCAAAATAAAGGAGTTAGAATAAGTATATATCTCTCAAGGAGGATTGTAAAAGAAACTTTGAAGGATTGAGACAACAAATTGGAGATTTAAAGTATGCAAAGAATACAAGAAAACTATCTGGATATGGAATACTACAATTATTCCCATTTAAAGTTACTATGGAGTTGAGAAATGCCGTAACCAACATAAGTCAATTCCTTACTCCAAAACGTGAGAGTTTACGAACTTCGATGAAGTTTATTTTAAGGGGGAGAGTCTGTAACATCCCAGCATTAGAGCTTAGAAATAAGCTGAACCTAGATGTGTGCATTGCATTCATGCATAGAAAATCCGAATAATTTTCGCGCTTTTGAATAAAACTTGTCAAAGCGATTGAAGCCTCTCTCAACTTGATGGAATTGAAGTAGATCATCAAGTTGACTGTGATAAGATTTAGAATGACCTTTGCTGAAACCTTATTTGGGAGAACATGATTTGATCTAAGGGTAGATCAAATATAATCAAATTCAATCCTAATGCATTGCTTAATGATTAATATCTGATCCTTAGGGGATCATATCATAATATTCATCACAACAACTCATGAATATCAAGTTATAAATATAATTTAAGTAATAGGAATGTAACAACTAAATCTTGATCTATCTTAAAATCATCTACTTATACCATGAGTATCATGGTAATACCTAATCTTAACTCTTTAGTGAGTTTGAGTAGCAAGGAAATCAAGTTAAGATCAGTTACCACATATCTTCCTTTCCATAAGAATCTTTATCATCTCTATTGAACCTTAATCTAATATTTATGGTTCATAATTGTTGAGTAAGCAACTATTGATTCATCAATCCTTAACCTCTCACTCCTTGAGATATTAACTCTTGTTCTTATCATAACATCCATTTAAAATCCTTTAGAGAAAGAAGTAAGAAGATATAGGTCATAATGCTAGCTTCAAATATCATCTATAGGATGGAGTGTTGGAAGAGAATTTACTCAATATGATTATTGCTGGAGATAACTCACTCCTGAAATGATAGAAGAGTATCTGAGGTAAGGATTACATGGATGAATATTGAAGATAGTTAATAGGAGTAATCCTATGGGAGCAAGTATGAATATTCAATGAATTATATCTCTTAGTCCAATAGAGATAAACATAAGATAATTATAATACAACTGTAATGTTGTATTGAGGAAGCCTTGATTAGCTAATTCGAAACCTAAACCATAAAGGATCAAAGGATTATAATGATCATGCTTTAGTCACCAAGATTGAATGCTTATATCCAGTATAAGTGACATTGGTAGGTAAAACATGGTTGGACTCTAATATGAGATATTGGAGTCAGGTAAAGATAAGATTGTATGATTAAGATGATGTTAGAGTAACATTGGATTTAGAGTTAGTATTTTCCTCTTGGAAAATAGTAAACACTTGAGGTGAAGTTGGATTTGATGTAGATCTAATTATAAATACATCTACTGAAGTAATATTAGTAGTGGATGATTATGGAAGAATAGGAATGGAGTTAGAAGTAGCTACTTGTTGGTAATGGATACTAAAGGAAGGATCTAAATTGAGGTAATTGTAACCATCTGTTGGATTGGAGGTTATCAGTAGTAGAGTAGTTGATATAACCAAGTCTGGATAGCTGAAAATCATGAAAATCTTTAGTGTCAAGCTCATTGGATTTATCAATGGGTTTAGAAGAATAAAAGGTGAATAAGAATATTCTTGTGGAGCAAAGCTCATCATGTTAGCACATGATGATGGATATGAAAGAATAGAATATCTAGGAAAGGAATTCCTTAATCAGAAGTCCAGAGTTATGAATTATGAAAGATAGGAATTCTTGGTAAACACTAAACCCTAAATCTATGATCAAGCTTAACATCCATCTCATCTGTTGGATAAATCATATTATTTACACAATGTTTTATAGGAATATTTCCTATAGAAAATCACGTAAGCACATCCCTGTCAATTCCAATTATCATAATTAGATGTGCTTAGGAATTATTTTTATCAATTCTTTTCCATCAGACACTCCAACTAATAATTTCTATTTTAAAAGGTGATATCATTAAAGATCACAAACAAAAAGACAATATGCTTAGCCATAAACTTTTATCAAAAAAAGAACATAAGTATATTAAGAACCCTAAACTCTAGGGTAAACACTTACAATTTAAACCCTAACTTTTATATTAATTATAATAGAATATATGCATTGTTATTTCCTAAATTGATGGGAATAATATTAACCAAATAGTTTCCTTTGAATATCATGCATCAAATAATGATATAGGATCATTATATAAAAATTTCTATCCAAACTATGAGCTAACTAGAATTAAGCTTTATAAACAAATAAGGAAATATCATTTAATAAATCCATGGTTTAATATGGAAAGAAAATTCATAATAAAGGCTTTGCCAAAAAATATTAAAAGAGGTTCATATAAAGAAAATAAAATAAATATAAAAATATTTATCATAAGGGTTTACAAAATAAATCTCAATTAATATCAATTGTTACTGCAAGTATTCAACAAATAAACTTTGTTAGAAAAGTTCAAATTAAAGATGCAAATTCAAATTTGTAAACAAAACAGATTATAAAAAAAAGAACCAGGAAAAAACAGAAGGAGATCAAATCTGGCCCATGGCCCAATTTCCTTCTCCTTACCCACTGCTCACGAGCAGCCGCAACAGCCCACCTCGGCCCAGTAACCAGCTCGGCTCATCTCACTCAGTGACTGACGAGTGGGCCAGCGTCGGGACCGCAGATCAAGAGAGGAAACAATCCAGGGGTTTTTCGCAAATGTCGCATCGTCGTCTACCTCGCCTACTGGAAGTAGCTCGCTGGCCGGAGCTCCGCCGTCGATAGAACGTCGCGCTACGATGCGTGCTACCGCTCCTGGAGGAAGGCATAAGAATGCCACGACGCTGTCTGTTCGTCCTCATCCCCATTTCCCCCTCTGAAGCTCTCTCTCTCAATTTCTTCATCAGAGCTGAAACCCTGGCTCACCTCGCCGTCGAGCCGCACCTTCCCACTCTCTTCCAAGTAGCCATGGAGATGCCCCGTGCTCCATAGATCCTCTGGGTGGAATCTTGCGTCAAGGGGAGCACTGGAGAGGGCGAATTTTGTCGTTCCTCTTTGCGGCAGCTCGTCGGAATCCTCGTCGGAGGCTCGTCTCCTACCGCACCAGTCATCGCTGACACCACCACTGCAACCATGGTGAGCCACTAGTTCTTCCAGTACCTTTTACTCTCTGTATTTCAATCTAGTTCGTTCACACCACGAGCACCCGACACCGCCGTCGTTGTCCACCGTCGTTGACCATCCTCCGACGACCATTTGCTAGCGGCGCCACCACTCCTAGACTACTCGCTTCGTCCTCTTTCCAACAAGCCTAACCGCAGCCCCGCACGCGCACCAAATCGCATGATCCACCATCGATGTGAGAGGATCAAGCTCCGATGACGTCATGCTCACATCACCCTCTGCCTAGTCAGCCAGTTTGACCTAGTCTTTGCATGCGTGGCTGATGATGTGGCCACTGGCCCACCAATCAGTGACCTTGGGTAGGTTTATCCTCGGTAAGAAAAGTATTTCCTGTATAGTAAATTGATAAGATAATATAAATTCAATTATCAATATTCCAGAAATGAAATAAAATGATATAATCTTATTAAATCAATAACTTTTGTTTTATAATTCAGAAAAATGTTTATAATATATGATTTTCTTTAGAAAAATAAAATCTATAACATTAAACTATAATCAAACATTATTATGATAGTACTTAAATAATTATTATTTAATAAAGGTTTTATAAGTAATAATACTTTGAAAATTCATATTTTAATATTGGTAAATATTAAAAATATAAATAAAATATCAAAAATCTTAGAAAAATAAAAATAATACTTTAAAACTATAAGCATACATTATTATTTCACTTAATTAAATATTTATTATTTATTGAGTATTTATAAAGTAATAAATCTTATAAAAATCATATCTTATTATTTAGAAATCATAAAAATAAATGTAATGTACCAATATGATCACAAAAATAATACCTACATGTTAAAAATATAATACCCGCTGTTGAGTTAAATAAAAATTTAAATACTTTAATAACTTAAACTTAAACTTATTTCCTTAATGAATAATTCCTATAAAGGTACATAAAATTTGTTAATATTTATAAAAAAATAGTCAATGGAGTCTAATAAATAGTATTGGTCTTAAATATTAATAATATGAAGACATAATGGTTTAAAACATTATAAATACAATTTTATTAAATTATCCTTCAACCATATGTGTAGTTTATTTTCTAAAAATATCTTTAACAATTATAAAATCTTCAAGAATGATATTTTATTCAAATACAACCTTTTACCATTATTCCACTCACAACCTTATAATGGACTGAATCCAAAGATAAATTATGAGTAGTCACTAGTACTATTTACTATCCACAAACTATAGTCACACCTTTACAAGAAAATAAGTAATCTTGTTACATTATAGAATTAAGAGACCACTACTTAAATAGGAGAATAACCATTCTTAAGTAACTTTAAGAAAACATTATAAGGTACACAAGGTACAAATATCATAAGCATTACACTTTTAAACCATCCATGTTTTTAAAGTTCACTTTAGTCCACAAGACTTTAAATATAGTATTAAAGACATTGTTATATGTTTTATAGTTAAATTTGGTCTGTTCTAGTTAAGTCATAAAGCATCTCAAGTTTGAACTATTCAAGCAAGAACAAACAACCTTGGCCACAATTGATACACCACAAAGATTGTTTAAACCTTAATAAAGAATTTTTTTCTTCAAAAGTTATTCGTTTTGCCACTTTAGTCAACATATGACAATTAACCATAATCAATTATTTCAAACTTTGCTTGTATACTTAGGAATGTTAACACTTAAGTTCCTTATAAATTCCATTATTTGCAAGGTTAAACTTGAAGATAAGAAAATCCTTATATAAGCATTCCTTGAATAGCGTACCTCGATGGTATATCCTATTATTGTACACCATTATGTTTACATGATGTTTCACACACACTCACAAGCCTTAATAAGAAGCACAAGTGTGAAATTTATCTAAAAGGGCAACACATTTTAAAGAAATCATTTCCAATATCCAAACCCTAGAACAACTTTATCCCCGGGATTCACGTTTATAAAGTGCATCACATTACTTATGCATAAGAGCATATTGCTTCTTTAAACATTAGTCCTTACCGGACCAATGATGCTGATTTCAGATATTGGATCTTATATTGTCTTGAAGACCGTGAGTGCATATTCTTGCAATCACAAAAGGCAAGTTCACACTTGCTCATGTCCTTTGATTATTTTCTGTAAAGTATTTTACAAATCCAGTGTTGTCATCACCTGCATTTGAAAAAGGTCCAAAAACACTATTTTCATAGTAACATGATTATGGGTTATTTACCATGAGGTAATAACCTACTATGAAAGTTCCGGTGGTAAAGGAACATATTATCTAGGACTTAACAACCAATGTCGCTAGTGATTCTTGCGCTGTATATTACGCGTTAACCATGAGATTTGGAATGGGACGAAGAGGTCAGCTGTATCTTCTTCCTCTCACATGTAGCCGTATGTGCAGGTCGTGGCTGTTATCACTCGTAGCGTTCATATTAATTGGTAATTCATAGAGGATATGCAGCATATGGGTGGGAACCCTCAACGTCCCACGATAGTTCTGGCATCTAACGGTTAGTACAAACCATTGCCGTAATCCTATATGTGGGAATGGTGTACACCAAGGAGGCATGCGAGGTCGCGAAGGGGGCAGTGATTGGCTTGGATCATCTTCTGGGACCCACGTCATGGAATTGTGGACGGGAGTAAGCTGCCCGGTTGTGCAACAAAGAGTTGATCTCTCATGGGTAAAGTAATGCACCTCTGCAGAGTGTAAGAACTATAACTTGTTACTCCCTGTTCCGGGAAGGAGCTACGAACGCGGCGGGAAAGGAACTCCATGAAAGTTCTGGTAAATCCGTGAAGGCTGACGGACATAGCTTTTCAGAATAAAAGCAACCTTTGAAGAAATGTTTACGAAAACCTGCATTGCCTATGACTTATGGTCTGTGGCTGTAGATATAGTGCATCAGACACTCCTTTTCTAGTGAACTTGCTGAGTACGCTCGTACTCAATGTATCTTCTTAACCCTTGCTAGATTCTGAAGCCGGTACAGACAACATCTACATCAAGTTATGCTCTAGGAATCATCATCCAAAGCTAAAGCTCTTCAACAAAGACAAGGAAGTCAACATATACATCAATTCAAGTGAAGACGAAGTAACTGATTAGATAGAAATATACTCTCTAGCCAAAGAACCTATTTCTGTAGTGTATTGCAATAGCAGCAATGCCAACCCCTTAGTTAAAATACTAGACTTAATAGTATAATAGCTTTTATGTTGTTTATCTTTGATTCTTCTTTGTAAGAAGTTATTTCTCTCTCTTTAACCTAGCGTATTCTCTGGATCTTGTGTATAGAGGGAGTTGTGACCTTTAGCCATGTATTGGACCTGCTGTGTTTCTGTTGTACCACTCTGAAGGATGTAATACTAGTGAACGGTGTTTCATTGGTGTTATGTCAACGACTATAGTGTACTACATCATGCAATGGTATGCTGGGTCACCGCAGTTATTCATGTTTCTCATAGATTTCGGTGCACAAGGACGATCGAGAGAAGACTACTTTCACCTGTCCCTTAGGTACTTACGCCTATAGGAGAATGCCATTCGGTTTGTGTAATGCTCCCGCTACTTTTCAAAGATGCATGAATGCTATATTTGCTGATTACATTGAGAAAATTATGGAAGTATTCATGGATGACTTTTCTGTGTATGGTACGTCTTTTGAAAACTGCTTGTTCAATCTTAACAAAGTTTTGCAGCATTGTGAGGACCAACACTTAGTCCTAAATTGGGAGAAGTGCCATTTCATGGTGACAGAAGGTGTTGTACTTGGACACCATGTTTCAGGTAGAGGCATTGAAGTGGACCAAGCCAAGATAGAAGCAATAGAGAAGCTACCATATCCCAGGGATGTGAGAGGTATAAGAAGTTTTCTTGGTCATGTTGGTTTATATAAAATATTTATTAAGAACTTTTCAAAAATATCACAACCTCTAACCAATATTTTGCGAAAAGATGTTCAATTTTCTTTTAGTGATGATTGTATGGAGGTTTTTAATGTTTTAAAGAATGCTTTAATAACTGCTCCTATAATTCAACCTCCTGATTGTAATCTACCATTTGAAATCATGTGTGATGCTAGTGATTATGCCTTAGGTGCTGTTTTGGGTCAACGAGTTGATAATAAACTTAATGTTTTATACTATGCTAGTAAAACTCTTGATAGTGCTCAAAGGAATTATGCTACAACTGAAAAAGAATTTCTAGCAGTAATTTTTGCATGTGAAAAGTTTAGGCCATACATTGTAGACTCTAAGGTACTAGTACACACCGATCATTCATCTATTAAATACCTTATGGGTAAGAAAGATGCTAAACCTAGACTTATAAGATGGGTTATTTTACTGCAAGAATTTGATTTAAATATTGTTGATAGGAAATATGAAGATTATCCTGTAGCTGATCATTTATCTAGAATGGAAAACATTCTGGTAGATCCTATTCCTATTAATGATAGCTTTGCAAATGAACAATTAGCAAATATTAATATTTTTGCTGCAAGAGTAGCTTCACCATGGTTTGCTGATTATGCTAATTTTATTGTGGGTAAAGTTACGCCACCACACTTCACATTCCTACAAAGAAAGAAATTCTTTTATGATCTTAGACATTATTTCTGGGATGATCCATTTCTTTATAAGAAAAGTGTAGACGGTATTATTAGACGTTGTGTACCATAATTTGAGTAGTAGGCTATTATAAGAGACTGTCATGACAGTCCTTATGGAGGACATCATGCAGGAGACCACACCACTACAAAGGTATTACAGTCTGGTTTTTATTGGCCTACTTTATTTAAGGATTGCGCTAATTATGTTAAAAGTTGTGAAAATGCCAACGAGTTGGAAATATTGGTAAGAGAAATGAAACTCCTATGAATTATTCGCTACCTCTTGAACCATTTGATGTATGGGGATTTGACTTTATGGGACCATTCCCCCCATCATCAACAAAACACACTCACATTTTGGTTGCAGTTGATTATATTACAAAATGGGTTGCAGCCATTCTAACAAAAAGTGCAGATCATGCCACAACAATGAAGATGCTTAAGGACATCATCTTTCGTAGGTTTGGTGTACCTAGATTTTTAATTACTGATGGTGGTTCTCATTTTATCCATGGAGTATTTAGAAAAACTTTAGCCAAATATGGTGTTAACCATAGAATTGCATCTCCATATCATCCTCAAACTAGTGGGCAAGTTGAACTAAGTAATAGGGAAATTAAACTCATATTGGAAAAGACATTTAATAAAGCTAGATCTGATTGGCCAACTAAAATCAATGATGCATTGTGGTCATATAGAACTGCTTTTAAAAATCCTATGGGTATGTCTCCTTATAAAATGGTTTATGGAAAAGCATGTCATCTTTCAGTTGAATTAGAGCATAAAGCTAGATGATCTGTTAAACAACTCAACTTTGATTTTAAAAATGCTGGAGAGAAAAGAATTCTTGACTTAAGCTTGCTAGATGAAAGGAGGAATGAAGAATATGAGAGAGAAATATTATTTAAAGAAAAAGTTAAAATTTGGCATGACAAGAAACTAAAGAGAAAGGAATTTAAAATAGTAGATCAAGTATTATTATACAATTCTCGTTTCAAGTTTTCTGCAGGAAAATTAGCTTCAAAGTGGCAAGGTCCATTAGTTGTGCAGGAGGTGTACTGCTCCGGAGCCATCCGTCTCTATGGAGATATCAAGGGTAAGCCTAATGCTGTTAATGGACAACGCCTTAAACATTATATTGCATGCCAAACATTTGCCAGAAGGGTTGAAGTCATGAATCTCCAAAGCTCGAAGGCCATGTTTGCAAAAAATTATTCCCTGCCAGACAACAAAAAGCACAAAAAGATGATGATGATGAACTCGAGGGACTAAGCCCTACGTCCAGGTGGAAGAGAAGAAGAAGTATATCTACAAAAACACTCAAGCTTGGGGAGTTCCACCATACTTTATTCTTTTTAGTTATATTATTTGCATCTAGTTCGATCTTTAGGGAGTCTTTGCTTGCATCAATTATGTATCGATCGATCCATAGTTTGAAGGATTTTTTAGGGCATTATCATGTATCCTTGGTTGAGTGGTTTTGAATAAAAATATAAAGTATGGTGCCATCCATGATTCTCGTGTTTGGAGACTTATGGGTTACACTCATGCAGATGTGTGCCCCATAAGTATAGGTTTTACTTACATTTTTCCTTGAACTTAATTAACTTGAACATGTTGGACAAACATGAATCACTAAAACTAAACTTGCAAATGCAAGTGAGGTATCACTAAATAAAAAGAAACAATATGAATTTGTGGTAAGATAATAAGTCTTATAAGATAAATGGTTGAAAAGAGGAGGATGACAAGGGGATATGAGATACTCTTGTTCTTTTGGTATTCCGGGTATAAACTGAATGGTGGTCATGGGTATTTCAATACATATGCTATAAGGAAAAGTGATTGAAAGGTCGGCACCCGAGGATTCGGCTAGCCATAGAAAGTGATAAGCAAAGGTTGTATATATCATATGACATGATTGAAAGACCCATGAATAAGGTTTATAATGATTACTAAAAGGACAAGACCGTTAACTGATAACCATTAAAAGTGGTGAAAGTTCTTGACAAAAGTCAAAATGGTCATGTCTATCTTGTCATTTAGGATATCCTCCTTTCTAACTGTTTGTTATATGGGAACTTATCTTCATTACAAAGGCATATTCAAAGGTAATTAAAGCTGGAAAAAAAGCCTTGCAAAGTCGTCAAATATGACTGAATATTTTGTTAATTTGAAACTTGTTCAATTGTCCAACATGCAATGGTTAGTCTTCGTTCAAAAGTAAGGTGTATGTAATAATAGCTACTTATGTAGCCCTCATTTGCGCGGTTATCATTCATATCTCTTTTAAACAAGGGAATATGCATAAGTTGATGATGCGATGCTCGTATTTTGTTGTCAACCATAAGCTCATTGATGCATGATCATGATCTATTCGCTTATTTGCTCGAGGACGAGCAAAGTTTTAAGCTTGGGGGAGTTGATACATGCATTTTGCATCATCAATATTAGTACTTATATGCATTGTTTAGGATCATATTTACCTTAATACATTATTATTCTTGCATATTTAGATGATTTACTGGACTTTCCTACAAAGTCCCTTTCATTTCTAATTAATTTCTGGGAGGCAGAAAACCTCCTTTTTTCATGTTTTTGTGTTTCAGTGACCTTCTGGACGTCTAAAAATTGGAGGAAAAATACATGATGAGTTTTTCACCTAGAGAAGCACCTTGGGCCAAAGGAGCACACGAGACGAGGCCCGAGGGCTGAAAGAGGTAGGAGGGCGTGCCTAGCAAGGGGGGGGCGCCCACATAGCCCATCTGGCCTCCTCCTTTTTACAGACGCCTCTGTCTTAACAGAAAAACCACGCCATATTTTTCCCACAATTCACAAAGGCGGTGGCAGAGGTGAAAGTCCTCTCCTACTCCGGGAGAGGGCAGATCCTACTGCACTGGAGCCTCCGATGAGGGGGAAATCGACACCATCATCATCACAACTCCTCCTAGGAGTAGGGGGGTCATCTCCATCAACATCTCCACCAGCACCAGCACCATCATCATAACCATCACCATCTCCAAGATACATCTCGTTCCCCTCATAGTTTGTGATTGATTGAACCCCCGATATTGTTTTAAGGGCTATCTGCATGTTTGTGATTGGCATCTTGTCATTATTTGGTGGAGAGATTATATTTTCAGATTGTGTTGTATTCCATATGCTACTGAACTATATCATGTTTTCCACTTGTGAGTAGATCCCCATGTTCCTGAGGGCATAAGATGAATTGGCTATGATTTCCATATAACATGCCATGTGTATGTGGTCAAGTTTTTATCTTTTATATTATTCTATGATGGTTTTATGCGAACGTCGACTGCATATTAATTCACCTATATGGGCTCATAGGATGGTACTTCAATGCAATGATGGGGTTTAGAAGGACGGAATTGACAAAAACTGTTTTCCATTACTTTGAGTTGCATGGGAGGGATTATATGTCGGGGACCAATGAACCTATTGCTATCATGGGACATTTATGTCTTAATGCTTTTTAGATGCTCATGTGAATGGCTCTAGGAACCATCATAAGTGGTGTGGTTAGCTCGTGTTATATGGCAACACCAAATTTAGGCTCCACCCTAAAGGAATGAACCTTGACAACATATACACCATATTGTGTAGAAATCTATATGCTAGGTATATCCATGTCTCCCTCGGGAACACTTCTCACATATAAGTTCACACACACTTGAGACTTAGAGTCATCCGGATCGGTGTCAAAGCTAGCGTCGACATAACATTTAGCGACGAGCTCTTATTCACCTCCACACACGAGAAACATTTCCTTAGTTCTTCTTAAGTACTTAAGGATATTCTTGACTGCTATCCAGTGTTCCGAACCTGGATCAAATTGGTATCTACTAGTTAAACTAATAGCATGTGCCACATCCGGTCTTGTACATAGCATGGCATACATTATAGAGCCTATGGCTGAAGCATAGGGACCTTGTCCATTATCTCTCTTTGTTCTACCGTAGCCAGACTTTGAGTCTTACTCAATGTCTTGCCTTGCAACATAGGTAAGAACCCCTTCTTACTTTTGTCCATTTTAAAATTCTTTAAAATCTTATCAAGGTATGTACTCTGTGATAGCCCTATCAGGCGTCTTGATCTATCTCTATAGATTTTTATGCATAATATGTATGATGCTTCACCTAGGTCCTTCATTGAAAATTTTCTATTTAGATAATATTTAAAAGATCTACATCATTTCCTATCAGTAGTATGTCATCCATATATAATATAAGAAATGCCACATTGCTCCCACTCACTTTCTTGTAAATACAAGCCTCTCCATAAGTTTGGACAAATCCAAACTCTTTGATCACCTCATCAAAGCAGAGATTCCAACTCCAGGATGCTTGCTTCAATCCATAGATGGATCGCTGAAGTTTGCATACCTTGTCAGCATCCTTAGGATCGATAAAACCCTTTGGTTGTATCATATACAACTCTTCTTCAATGTTATCATTGAGGAACGCAGTTTTGACATGCATCTGCCATATCTCCTAGTCAAAATATGCAGCAATTGCTAACATAATCCTAACTGATTTTAGCATCGCTACAAGAGAGAATGTCTCATTATAGTCAACTCCATGAATTTGTCGAAACCCCTTTGCGACAAGTTGAGCTTTATAGACGGTTACGTTACCATCAGCATCAATTTTTCTTTTGAAAATCCATTTGTTCTCCACGGCCTTTTGGTCATGAGGTAAGTCCACCAAGGTCCATACCTGGTTTTCGTACATGGATTCCATCTCGGATTTCATGGCTTCTAGCCATTTGTTGGAATCTAGGCTCATCATCGCTTCTTCATACGTCGTAGGGTCATCTATTTCATTAACCATGAAATTCATAACGGGATTTCTATATAGGTCAGGAGCTGCATGTGTCCTTCTTGTCCTGCGAGGTTTGGTAGTATTATTTTTTGAAGTTTCATGATCAACATCATTAGTTCCCTCTTCATTCAGTGAAGTCAACTCTGGAACAACTTCCGGCGTTGTGCTACTTGATACGTCCAATTTGCATCACCATTCTATATCATAATTTGCCTCTATTCATTGATATATTTCTTATTAATAGGTGTTACTTATGTCTTTTCATCTGTTTTTCAATGTTGTATGATTCTTGGAGGATGGACTGCCGGAGTCAGGATTCTGATGGAAACAGAGGTGTTTTGATGCAATTTCGTGAAGATCAGAAAAATACCAGAAAAATATTGGAAAATCATATTTTCCCAGAAGACGAAGGAAGCCAGAAGGGGAGGAGGAGATGGGCCAAAGGGGGCCCACTCCCCCCAGGCGCGGGTCCCCCCTGGGCCTCTCCTAGAGGGGGTGTGTCCCACCTAGATGGCCTCCGACTCCGCCCTCTCGCCTATATCTTCCTCTCGGAACCCAAAAACAAAGGGAGCAACCACATAAAGATTCCGCCGCCTCTGTGGGGCGGAAAACACCGAGAGAGAAAGAGCTCTTCGGCAGACAGATTTCTGCCAGGGAAATTCCTTCCCGGAGAGGGGAGATTATCACCATCATCAAGATAGACTTCATCGGGATCATCATCATCATCCACACCATCATCACCACTCTGTCCCGCTATAACAATCGTGTTGAATACTTGCATAGATCTTAGGGGAAACTTTCACGGTGTTGATTACTATTGTAGTTGATGCTTGTGAGTGGAACCATTAGATTATTGTTTATGTTCAAATTGTTATCCATCACCATATCATGTTTGATCTTGCTCCATATGATGTTTTGTGAGTAGTTCGTTTAGTTCTTGAGGACATGGGAGAAGTCATGTTGTTAGTAGTGGATTTGTGTTGAGATATTATTCAATGGTTTAGTATTTAAGTTGTGGTGCTATTATTCTAGTGGTGTCATGTGAACATCAACTACATGATACTTCACCATTTATGGGCCTAGGGGAATGCATTGTGTATTTGGATACTAACTGTGGGGTTGCCGAAGTGACAGAAACCTGAACCCCCGTTAGGACACCATTTCACAAGGGAGCGTAGGATCTCAGAGTTTAAGGCTATGGTTAGGTTTATATCTTAATTGCTTTCCTATAGTTGCGGATGCTTGCAGGAGGTTTAATCACAAGTATGTATTAGTCCAAGTAAGGTCGGTACATTAGCACAGGTTCACCCACCACAACACTTACAACACCAAAGAAGACTACTCAGCTATTTGAAGCGAAAGCACTTGACATAATTCTCATGTGTCCTCGATAACGTTTGGTCCTTATAAGTATTTCCACCGTCTTGTCCTTTGCTAATAAAGGATTGGGCCACTTGCTGCAGTTGTTCGTTGTCTTTGTTACTTGCACTTTGTTTCTTTGCTTTATCAGAAAACCCCTAAAAATCCGTTTGCTAAGTATTTACAGAGATTTCCTGCTCCATACCACTAGTCAACACCTTCTGCTTCTCGCTGGGATCGACACTCCTATTTATCGAAAGTACTACGATACACCTCCTATACTTGTGGGGCATCAAGACTATTTTCTAGCGCCATTGCCGGGGAGTGAAGCGCTATTGAAGAGTGGAACTGGTAAAGCAAACTTCTACTGCGGGTATTTCTTTTTATTCCTGTTTGTTACTTTGTTTCCAATATGGACAACCCACTTGGTTTTCTGTTTGGGAAAACTACTACCACTATTATGGTAGTAGATGAACCACCGCCTGTTGAGATAGATCCTTTTAAGATACCTACAAGTATTGTTCATCGTGTTATGGATAATTATTATTTAGGGGATGGAACTGTCCACCCTGGTGATCACTTGCTTTTTATCCATGAATTATGCGGGTTGTTTAAGTGTGCAGGTATCACAACTGAACAGGTGAAGAAGAAGTTACTCTCTATATCCTTTAAAGGGAGAGCTTAAGAATGGTATAAGCTGCTGAAGAATGGGCAATCCATGGAATGGGAGGAAATAGCATCTCTCTTTTATTCTAAATTTTATCCTCCCAGTGAGATTCATAAGGATAGAAATCTGATATATAACTTTTGGCCTCGTGATGGAGAGAGTACAACTCAAGCTTGGGGGAGATTGAAGTTACTAATGCTTAAATGTCCTATTCATGAACTCCCTAACAATATCATTATCAATAACTTTTATGCTAGGCTTTCTCTTCATGATAAAGATTTACTAGATGCTTCTTGGGCTGGATCATTCACACGTATGAAGGAAGAAGCTAAATGGGATCTCCTAGACCGTATTGAAGAGAACACTAAAGCTTGGGAGAATGACAAAGGGAGAAAGTCAGGTATAAATTATGATTATGAATGCATTAAATCTTTTATGGGAACTGATGACTTCCGTGATATTAGTGATGAGTTTGGTCTTGACTCCCAAAGTATTGCCAATTGTTTTAAAGCCTTTGCCTCTTACATAGAAATTCCCAAAAAGAAGTGGAATAAGTACCATGCACCTTATAAAGATGTTGTTAGTCATGTTCCTGTTAGAAGCACCGAAGTTTGTACTACTAATCATATTGTGCATGAACCTTATATTGAGAAAATACCTTTCCCAGCTAAGGTAAAGGAGTATTCTATGGTGATTAGTGCGAATAATAAAGGTACAAAGAAAACTGTGGAACCTGATGAGCAAATTAATACTGAACCTATGGTATCTATTGTGAACGATTTTGTTACTAAAAATATAGAGGATGAGCATATTGTCTTCTGTGAAGACGCTTCTAATATTGTATCTCATCCTAGAAAGGCTAGAAAAGCTAGTGTCCATGTGCTTTCTGTTAGAATTGGTGATCATTGCTATTATGGTTTATGTGATATTGGTGCTAGTTCTAGTGTTATTCCTTATGAGCTTTACAGGAAAATTATGCATGAAATTGGTCCTTGTGATCTTGAGGACATTGATGTGGTTATTCACCTTGCTAATAGAGAGACAGTCTTTCCCATTGGCATTGTAAGAGCCGTGGAGGTTCTTTGTGGTAAGATTGAGTATCCTGCTGATTTCTAGTGCTTAATTCAGCAGCTAGCAAAACTTGTCCTATCATTTTTGGTAGACCTTTATTGAACACTTGTGGAGCTATTATAGATTGTAGGAAGGAATTTTTTTTAACTAAGTTTGATGGAGATTCTTATGAGTTTAACTTTTCCAAATTTTCTAAAGCTCCTTGTGAAAACATCTTGTCTAATGAAGATTTCAGGATGGAACAACTTGCTTCTATTGATCCGGTTTATGACTTTGGACCTCTTTTTGGTGATTGTAAGTATGCTCATTCTGATTATAAAGTTGTTTCTTATGATAGTTATATTGTCAACTTTATTCAAGGTGCTACTGAAAGTTATTATGAGAGAGGGAAACATGGTTTTATGAATCTCAATAATGTTAAGTTTACCCGTTTTATGTTGAAGGCTTTGAAGTTGCATTTATTTTGTCTTCCTATGCTAGTGGCTTTTTGTTTCAACAATTTGTTTTCTCATGATACCCCCATGCATAGGAAGTGGGTTAGACTCAAATGTGTTGGTTATTTGCTTCTTGATGCTCTCCTTCACTTCAGATATATATCTCCTATGTGAGCATATTTGAAACTATCAAGCCTAAGTTAAAGGCATTAAAGAAAAGTACTTCTTGGGAGATAACCCAAAAGTTTTGTTGAGTCTTGGAAGTTATTACCTCGGTAATAACCGCTCCTTATCCTTTTTGTTTTGGTTTTTGTGTCAAGTTTAACTACTTTTGAGAAGTGGAGGAGTTGTGAAAAGTGGCTGTCCTGGGACAGATTTTTGTGCCGCATTGTAAAAATTAGTGAAGGATCTCAATACTTTGGATGGAGTTGTATTTTTCCGTGCTTGTTCTCCAAGTTGTTACCCGACTTTCATTAGTCTTGCACTTTTTGATTTGAGCAACAGAAGGTTTTCGAAAAAATCAATCTTTACATGTTGGTCTGTTTTGACAGATTTCTGCCATCATTTGCATTTGCCTCTTATATTGATTCCCTTCCAGATTCTTTTGGGTTTTTGGAAAGGAGTTGCTATAGTATCTTTTTTTTGATGGATTTCAGTTGAAGTGTGTACCTAAAGGTTTATTGTTTTTGCTTACACTAATGTTGCTATTGAAGTTTGTGTATTGCCTTGTGAGAAAAGGAATTTCCAGGAGAAGGAGAAAAGGAGTCTGCAGAGTTCGTCTTTGAATAGGTAAAAGTGGTGAACACAAAAGGTTCGTGAAAGCCAAATATTTTTATATTTTTGATGTTTTTATTACATACGTAAGGTTACGAAACAAAACAGAGGAAGAAATGGAGGCCGGGGTGGCCACACCCACCCCAGGCACGGGCCCTAGCTGGCCGCGTCTGGAGGGGGTGTGAGCCCCCTGAGCTCCGTCTCCGCCTTGTTTTCATACAAGTACCTTCCTTATGTATTGAAACTTCGTAATATATAACCACCACCCCCCCGGATCCCCCGAGGTTCGTATATCGTGTTCTCGTCATGTTTTTGTTTTGATCTGTTTCTGTCAGGAAATCTTCTCAAGTTTAGAGCACCATGGTCTCCGCCAACGACAAAGGCAAGAAGCCCGAGGAAGATGATCCTCAAAACCCCAAGGAGGAGGAGATTTTGGTAGGGGATGAGGAAGACATGGAGGAGGACGAGCATCCGGACACCCGCGCTACCGTCGCAAGCATCGAAGTGGTGGCAAATCCTACCAAGATTAGGAGGACATCACGTATGTCTACAGGAGGGAAAACCCCGCGTCATATCTTAGCTCCATGGTCACCTCCTCCACGTACCAAGAATCCCTTCCATACTCTTATACATGAGCAACAATACCAACATGTGCCCAAAGGGGACTTTCCCTTGGTTCGGAATCTGCCTCGCTCTAACCATGCAGGGAAGGAACACACTAAGAAGGAAGAGTGGGGAAAGAATAGCAAGGACTGGGACTCTCAGTCCGATATGATCATGAACCGCATTGAGCAAAATTCGGGGTTGATTCGTACTCTGACCTTTAAGATTGAGGATTAGAGGAAACTTATTGAAGAGATTATCAAGAGAACACCACCACCATCGAAGGAGTAATTCGTAATCAGGTTTGGCATCCCCTTGGCTTGTTCCAAGCTTGGGGGAGTGTCATGGTATCACATCATTATATTTTATCTTTTACATTTTTAGTGGATTCATATCTTTGGTAGAGAAGTTATCTTATAGGTTGGTTTGCATGTGGAAGTATCTCTCCTTTAGTTGATTATCTATGTATCCCTTGGTGTGAGTGACTTTATGGAATATTAATGAGAAGTTTTATATTTTACTTTTTGCACTTCTTGTTTTAGTTTGCAGTCTCTATTATATGATTGATATTGTTGATCGGTATTGGCATCACTTTGGGAGCATCAAGTAGATCTAAATTGGTTTTGGCAAACCGAGCTCTGGTCAGTAGCAACACTTTTTGGGGTTTGAAAGGAAAAGAGAAAAAACTTACAGGTATTTTGTATCATTTATTTTCTTTCTTGATTGGCTCATAAGCTTAGTATTCTTTATTTAAGATCTTTTGTGTCTTCAAGGAAGATTGCATGTTTAGCTTTATCACTTGTAGGTTTGCTTGTTTCCTTCAACTCTTTTGCTTGCTACCCAGCCTTGCTAGCCAAAAACTTGTTTTGAGAAGGCATACTTCTCATGTTTCCAATCCCTTTGAACCAAACTTGTGCCATTTGTGTCCACCATATCTACCTAATAGCATTATTGCTATTCCAAGTAAATTCTCAAGCTTCATCTATCTTTCGAATTAAAAATCATTTTTTATGTGAAAACTAGTTAGTAAAGCTCTCACGAATTTGATGGCACACCTTATTTTCTTTCCCCTAATAAACTTGAACCATTGTTTCATCGAAGTTGTATATGCTTGCATCTATACATTGGGATTAGCAGAATCGTGCTGTCATGGGGAACGCTTTCAACACTTATGGATATTTATCCAGTTGATATCATGCTCTTTTGTTTACAGATGTCGTCGGTGTGAAATAAAAGGGGAGCTTGTAAGTTCATGGAGTTATGTATGTGTGTTAGAGAAACGCCTAGGCCGCTAGCCTAAGCCATGCCTAATCATGGTGGAAACTTGCAGCATAACCATAGTGAGCAATCTATGAAGCATCCTCAATAAAAACCTATAAAATAGCAAATAAAAAGATCGTTGAGATGCTCACTCTCTGCTTGCCTTGTCATTTTGATTATGGGATAGCTCCTGTATCATGTGCAAGGGGTACGCCGTTGGCTGTTCTTTATGATACACATGTACTTACAATGACAAGAACTTACTGGTAACTAAAGTTGAGTAGCACGAGGAGCGGCCCTCGTACTCAAGGGACATGACATTGCCAACTTATATTTCGTCAAGCATATACTCCATCCTTGTTCACTTTAACCTTAATCACTTCAAGATGCTTATGATATGGGCAATGAGGGCTCAAAGCTAGTAAGCACCATAATCTTTTGGAAGCTCTTTATGACTGGAAATCCCTGTTTCCCTCTATGAAGGGCCTTTCTCCTATTTTCTAAGTTGAGTCAGTAAACCTACTTCCTCTCTACCTCCAGCAAGCATTTGAGTTGTGTTTCAAGCATTCATATGATGATTTATTCAATCATGTTCTCTATTTTCCTTGTTTGTACAAGACTCTTACCTATTGAGTATTACTTTGAAAGCCTTCATTGTGAAAAAACTTTTATGTTTGAGCAAAGAGTACTCCTATTGTGAAAAATTCTAAAAAGGCTTTTTGTGGAACTGTTTGCCAGCTATTCTCTGACCAAGAACAAAAGTTTTCCAATTCCAATTATGATTTATCTTTATGATTCTCTATTGTGACTCCTGTACTTGTTGCAAGCTAAGTTATATAATGATGAGTTGCTTTCTTCTATGAGTTGTGTAATGGTAAGAGTGATGCTTCTTGTCTGTATTCTTTTATCGACACTTCACTCCATAAACCTGTGGACATGTTTACTGAGCTCAGTTTTCGCTTGGGGACAAGCGAAGGTCTAAGCTTGGGGTAGTTGATACGTACAATTTGCATCACCATTCTATATCATAATTTGCCTCTATTCATTAATTCTTGGAGGAGTCAGGATTCTGATGGAAAAAGAGGTGTTTTGATGCAATTTCGCAAAGATCATAAAATACCAGAAAAATATTGGAAAATCATATTTTCTCAGAAGACGAAGGAAGCCAGAAGGGGAGGCGGAGATGGGCCATAGGGGGCCCACACCCCCCCAGGCGCGGGTCCCCCCTAGGCCGCGCCTAGAGGGTGTGTGGCCCACCTGGCTGGCCTCCGACTACGCCCTCTCGCCTATATATTCCTCTCGGAACACTAAAACAAAAGGAGCGACCACAGAAAGACTCCGCCGCCTCTGCGGGGCGGAAAACATCGAGAGAGAAAGAGCTCTCCGAGGGGAAATTCCTTCCCGGAGAGGGGATATCATCGCTATCAACACCATCATCAAGCTAGACTTCATCGGAATCATCATCATCCACACCATCATCACCACTCCGTACCGCTATAACAATCATGTTGAATACTTGCATAGATCTTAGGGGAAACTTTCCTGGTGTTGATTACTATTGTATTTGATGCTTGTGAGTGGAACCATTGGATTATTGTTCATGTTCAGATTGTTATCCATCACCATATCATCTTTGATATTGATCCATATGATGTCTTGTGAGTAATTCGTTTAGTTCTTGAGGACATGGGAGAAGTCATGTTGTTAGTAGTGGATTTGTGTTGAGATATTATTCAATGGTTTAGTATTTAAGTTGTGGTGCTATTCTTCTAGTGGTGTCATGTGAACGTCGACTACATGATACTTCACCATTTATGGGCCTAGGGGAATGCATTGTGTATTTGGATACTAATTGTGGGTTTGCCGGAGTGATAGAAACCTGAACCCCCGTTAGGACACCATTGCACAAGGGAGCGTAGGATCTTAGAGTTTAAGGTTGTGGTTAGGTTTATATCTTATTTGCTTTCCTGTAGTTGTGGATGCTTGTAGGGGGTTTAATCATAAGTATGTATTAGTCCAAGTAAGGTCGGTACATTAGCGCAGGTTCACCCACACAACACTTACAACACCAAAGAAGACTACTCAGCTATTTGAAGCGAAAGCACTTGACATAATTCCCATGTGTCCTCGAGACGTTTGGTCCTTATAAGTATTTCCACCGGCTTGTCCTTTGCTAAGAAAGGATTGGGCCACTTGCTGGAGTTGTTCGTTGTCTTTATTACTTGCACTTTGTTTCTTTGCTTTATCAGAAAACCCCTAAAAATCCGGTTGCTAAGTATTTACAGAGATTTCCTGCTCCATACCTATAGAGGTCCCAACCTTTAATAAGGTAGAGATCCCTGTGTTTACAATGCTAGTCCCTCGATCAATAGCTAGCATCCACAGTTAAGATGTAATATCAAGAAACAAAGGTCATAATACAATTTTATAACCAGGAATAACATAATTTTATTACATCTTTCATAGCTCATTTGGCTATTACATTACATTGCAGCAGAATATCGATAAGCATGGGGTCCTTCATCTTCAAAGTGCCACATGCAAACATGTTGGTTGTAGACTTGTAATCCTAATCAATCAACTTCACTAACATGAAAACAAACCTGCAACAATACAAGTTGCAGCCACAAGGGTCAATACATTTGAATTGTATTGGCAAGTTTCACTACTATGTAGAATACAAGTGGATCCTATCATTACATGCATATTTGGCTAAGTAGGGTTTTAGGCTCATTTGCAGAAAGCAATAATTTATCCTATCTTTTCAAAATAGTTTTGATCTTTTGTCAAATCTTTCTGAACTCCTTGGTAAATCCCCAAGTGTTTCAAGTCTTTGTCAAAATCTCTTGAGCTCCTTGGTAAATCCCCAAGTGCTTCAAGTTTTTCTCAAAATCTCTTGAGCTCCTTGGTACACCCCAAGTGCTTCAAGTCTTTTGTTGTCACTTTAAAGTTTTTCTTTTAGAAATTGGGATGTCGAGATTTCCCATAGCTTCAAGCTTTAGTTGCTCAGTATTGTCCATAACCGGGGACACGGCTAAGTACTTAGAATTTTTATCTTCTGCAGAAGTTGTACACTTTACCCACATGACACAATCTCATCTTGTTGCCACCAGTGGCCGCTGGATAAGTACTCACCAAGATGGAGTACTGGCAGATTGAGAATGTGACGAAGTCTTTCCATAAGGTCCTCCCATACACAAAGCTAGCTTGTCTTCAGGCACCAATGTAGGGTTCCTAGTTCCCTCATTTCCAGTTAACCTGAAGACCAATGCATGGGTCTTCCCAATGTAGTTGACTAAGCCAGAGCCATTTTAGCATGTGGCTGTACACGGAAGCCACTGTTGGAGAAACATGTTCAATCTCTAAGTCCCTGGGTGGTTTTCATCTGGTGCACAACAAAAGAGATTGCCATATAAACATGGTTCCTTTTGTTGCCACCCTTTTTACAAAACTTGAGTATCCTTGTCCACCCAGGTGGTTCATTGAGTACTTGTTTTATTATATAAAACACAAGTATTTTCTCATCTTTATAAAATCTCAACATGTATCTCTTCTCAAAATATATAGCATGGCTAAGCATTCTACAACTACATTGTTTTCACTAAGTAATATATAGGGTATCCTACTAGGATTTAGCATAGCATAAGTATAGAAATTCTTTTCATGCATGTTTCAAAATCCACTAAGTACAATGAAAATAGTAGGACTTGGATGACAGTGTCACTTGCCTTTTTGGTAGGAAATGTTGGTTCACTTCTTGATCTTGCTAATCTCACACTCTTCTAACTTCACTACAATTCAATCAAGCAAATACAATATCAACTAGCATTCCAACCAATAATTAATCAACATCACACATAAAATAATAGAAACAAAGTCATGCATGCAAGCATGCAAAAGATAGTTTTATCTGTAAAGGTGGTTTCTACTAGGCTTTATACTTTGTAAGGTTCAAAGTGGTCTTTTTCTAAAGTGGAAAAACCATTTACAAAACGGTTTTATCTATAGATCATTTTTAAATCAAAACATATTTCATGTGGTGAAAATGTTTTTGGTAAGGTAATAATTTTTATAATGTTCACCAAATAAGTTGTTAATTCACAAAACTTGGTGTTTTGGGTCAGTAGGTTTGGATCAAAACATTTTCCAAAGGTTTTTCTCAAAAATCATCTCCATAACAAGATCAATATTTTTATTTGACTAGAAATGAGCTTAATTCAAGTTTTTATTCCTAAACTTCACAAAATCCATTTTTAAATCCATGGGTTGGTTCCTAGGGTCAGTAGGCTCACAACAAACCAATTTGCAAAGATTTCATCCTTAAAAACATTTTAGAACATTTTTTATATCCTAAACAAGCATACAAATGTTTCTGCAAAAACAAACATTTTACCAGAAGCTTTTTACTAAAAAAATTGCATGGTTGGCTAGGGCTTGTTCCACTGATTCCATTGATATAAAGTTTGCAAATTTTGGACGTGTGGATCAAAAGTTACAAGGTTTACAGATTTGCATATCAATCTGATTTCAAATTCTGTTTTAAATCAAAGGCTGGCCACGTGGCGTAATATTATTGGCTGATACCGATTTGGGTGGATCGGCCTCTGCGGGGCGTTGGATTTAAATAGATCGCGCGGCTCAGATGCGCTCGTACCCTTTCGCTCAGGTTCTAATCTCAGCCAGACGATTCACATCGCACGGCTCTTAGTAGCTCAACCAGTAACTGGCGGCGCTAGCGGCGGCTGGCGGCGGCGCGAGGTCAGACGGTGGCGTTGCGATGGTTATAGGAAGCAAGGGAGAGGGGAAAAGGGCTTACAGCGTTCGCGTGGTCGAGGTGAAGCTAGAGGTGGCATTGGCTCGGCGAGGGGCGCACATGGACGGGAGTAATCGCTCGCCGGAGACGTCGTCGGCGTCAGACGGCTCTGTTCGTTGTCGGGGGCGACGTTGCAGTCCACCCTAAGACAAGATAGGGGCAGGGTTAGATGCGGGCGAGTGTGGGATTCACGTGAGCATGATCGAGAGGGCTCGGGGCGGTTGGTGCTTACCAGGAAACTTCGTTGGAGTAAGAAGCAGACGTGGCGGCGGTGGTCGTCGTCGTTGCCGAGCCTGCAGAGCACGCGCGGTTGAGCTGGCGACACGGAAAGGTGCGCCTGGGTCTGGGGAATGTGCCTGCGTGCTCGGGGAGGCAAGGGGTGGCGCGGGGTCGCCGGAATTTGCTCGCGAGTTTGTCGGAGCAGAGGGTGGTGCAGGAGATAATTTGGCAGCCTGGGGGCGCGCTAAGGTGGGGCGACAGAGGGGAACAGGAGAGGAGATGCTGGCGCTTAAGTAGGCATCATCGCAGGGCCGTTACATGGCGTGGTTAACGCATAATCACGCCGGCATTTCATCGGCAGTAATGGCCAGAGGAATGAGGGGCGAGGTCGTCGCGGGGAGGAAGAGAGTGAGCTGGTGGTGGGGCCGTCTGGCAGCGAGAGAGGGAGAAGGAAAATGGGGTCCACCTGTTTGTCGCTCTGCGGGTGCGTGTTTAGGTGGAAAACGTTTCGCCGAAGGGGGAGGGAAATTGGGCTGCGACTGGGCTTCCTGGGCCAGGTGGGTTGGGTCAGGTCTGGTTCTATTTTTTTTCTATTCTAATTGTTTTATCTTTTCTAACTCTTTTTCCTGTTTTGAATTTCAAACAACAAATCAAACACTCAAATCAATTCAAAACTCCTCCAAACTTGTATTGAGTTTTGGTTCTCTTTAACAACATAAACCAAAGTCCAAAAACAAAATAATATTTTTATTCTTTTTAGGATCTATTTAATAATTAAATAAAATAGACCTTAGTTATTTATTCAAATAGGATTTGTTTTATTTTAAATCTCCATTTGAAATCTAAAATAAAACCAAAACACTTCAGTAGGTTTTATTTGAGAATATAAAATATTTGGTAAACTTGTTTAAAATAATTTAACAAGTTTTTTAATGTTTTAATTAAAATGGAAAAGCCTTTACTTAAATAAAATTGGATATTGAATCCTTATTATTTTATTTATGTAAACCTTTACTATTTTTATCAAATAGAAATATTTTATTTCAAAGGCTTGGCCAAGTTTTAATTTGGCTCTATAAGATAATCTTTATTTATATTTCTACCTTCTCATTTGAAAACCAAAATCTTTTTATTAAAAGATCCAAAAAATAGTAATTCCATATATTTAAAACTTTCTTTATTAATTGTTTATATTTTTAAATCCCTTTAGGATTTATTGTTCAAAATAGGTTTGAAGGTTTCCAATTGGAATCAAAAAGTTTCTTCTCACCCTGAAAATCAACAAAGTTTTATTTTATTCATTTATTTTTCACATTACAAGATTTGGAAAATCTTGGGATGTGACAGGCTACCACCCTTAAAATAAATCTCGTCCCGAGATTTGGGAAGGCTAGGGTTACAAGTAGGCTCAAAAAGCATCTATGGTACTACCACCCTTAAAATTTTTCCATCTAAATTACATCTTGTCTTGCTTGGGGTCTTGGGGAAACTTCTCTGGACAAACATCTGCATGGTGTCCTTTGTTTCCACACTTGAAACATGTGACAAGGCTGAGATCCTTCGTAGGCTTGTTTATCTTGTGCTTCATCTTTACTGGACAATTGCTTGCATAATGTCCTGGTTCTTTGCAATTGAAACTGTAGAGGTCCCAAACTTTAATAAGATAGAGATCCCTATGTTTACAATGCTAGTCCCTGGATCAATAGCTAGCATCCACAGTTAAGATCTAATATCAAGAAACAAAGGTCATAATACAATTTTATAACCAGGAATAACATAATTTTGTTACATCTTTCATAGCTCATTTGGCTATTACATTACATTGCAGCAGAATATCTATAAGCATGGGGTCCTTCATCTTCAAAGTGCCACAGGCAAACATGTTGGTTGTAGACTTGTAATCCTAATCAATCAACTTCACTAACATCAAACAAACCTGCAACAATACAAGTTGCAGCCACAAGGGTCAATACATTTGAATTGTATTGGCAAGTTTCACTACTATGTAGAATACAAGTGGATCCTATCATTACATGCATATTTGGCTAAGTAGGGTTTTAGGCTCATTTGCAGAAAGCAATAATTTATCCTATCTTTTCAAAATAGTTTTGATCTTTTTTCAAATCTTTCTGAACTCCTTGGTAAATCCCCAAGTGTTTCAAGTCTTTGTCAAAATCTCTTGAGCTCCTTGGTAAATCCCCAAGTGCTTCAAGTTTTTCTCAAAATCTCTTGAGCTCCTTGGTACACCCCAAGTGCTTCAAGTCTTTTGTTGTCACTTTAAAGTTTTTCTTTTAGAAATTGGAATGTCGAGATTTCCCATAGCTTCAAGCTTTAGTTGCTCAGTATTGTCCATAACCGGGGACAGCGCTAAGTACTTAGAATTTTTATCTTCTGCAAAAGTTGTACACTTTACCCACATGACACAATCTCATCTTGTTGCCACCAGTGGCCGCTGGATAAGTACTCACCAAGATGGAGTACTGGCAGATTGAGAATGTGACGAAGTCTTTCCATAAGGTCCTCCCATACACAAAGCTAGCTTGTCTTCAGGAACCAATGTAGGGTTCCGAGTTCCCTCATTTCCAATTAACCTGAAGACCAATGCATGGGTCTTCCCAATGTAGTTGACTAAGCCAGAGCCATTTTAGCATGTGGCTGTACACGGAAGCCACTGTTGGAGAAACATGTTCAATCTCTAAGTCCCTGGGTGGTTTTCATCTGGTGCACAACAAAAGAGATTGCCATATAAACATGGTTCCTTTTATTGCCACCCTTTTTTCCAAAACTTGAGTATCCTTGTCCACCCAGGTGGTTCATTGAGTACTTGTTTTATTATATAAAATACAAGTCTTTTCTCATCTTTATAAAATCTCAACATGTATCTCTTCTCAAAATATATAGCATGGCTAAGCATTCTACAACTACATTGTTTTCACTAAGTAATATATAGGGTATCCTACTAGGATTTAGCATAGCATAAGTATAGAAATTCTTTTCATGCATGTTTCAAAATCCACTAAGTACAATGAAAATAGTAGGACTTGGATGATAGTGTCACTTGCCTTTTTGGTAGGAAATGTTGGTTCACTTCTTGATCTTGCTAATCTCACACTCTTCTAACTTCACTACAAGTCAATCAAGCAAACACAATATCAACTAGCATTCCAACCAATAATTAATCAAACAAAACATCACACATAAAATAATAGAAACAAAGTCATGCATGCAAGCATGCAAAAGATAGTTTTATTTGCAAAGGTGGTTTCTACTAGGCTTTATACTTTGTAAGGTTCAAAGTGGTCTTTTTCTAAAGTGGCAAAACCATTTGCAAAAGGGTTTTATCTATAGATCATTTTTAAATCAAAACATTATTTCATGTGGTGAAAATGTTTTTGGTAAGGTAATAATTTTTATAATGTTCACCAAATAAGTTGTTAATTCACAAAACTTGGTGTTTTGGGTCAGTAGGTTTGGATCAAAACATTTTCCAAAGGTTTTTCTCAAAAATCATTTCCATAACAAAATCAATATTTTTATTTGACTAGAAATGAGCTTAATTCAAGTTTTTATTCCTAAACTTCACAAAATCCATTTTTAAATCCATGGGTTGGTTCCTAGGGTCAGTAGGCTCACAACAAACCAATTTGCAAAGATTTCATCCTTAAAAACATTTTAGAACAATTTTTATATCCTAAACAAGCATATAAATGTTTCTGCAAAAACAAACATTTTACCAGAAGCTTTTTACTGAACAAATTGCATGGTTGGCTAGGGCTTGTTCCACTGATTCCATTGATATAAAGTTTGCAAATTTTGGACGTGTGGATCAAAAGTTATAAGGTTTATAGATTTGCATATCAATCTGATTTCAAATTCTGTTTTAAATCAAAGGCTGGCCACGCGGCGTAATATTACTGGCAGATACCGATTCGGGTGGATCAGCCTCTGCGGGGCATTGGATTTAAATAGATCGCGCGGCTCAGATGCGCTCGTACCCTTTCGCTCAGGTTCTAATCTCAGCCAGACGATTCACATCGCACGACTCTTAGTAGCTCAACCAGTAACTGGCGGCGCTAGCGGCGGCTGGCGGCGGCGCGAGGTCAGACGGTGGCGTTGCGACGGTTACAGGAAGCAAGGGAGATGGGAAAAGGGCTTACAGCATTCGCGTGGTCGAGGTGAAGCTCGAGGTGGCGTTGGCTCGGCGAGGGGCGCACAGGGACGGGAGTAATCGCTCGCCGGAGACGTCGTCAGCGTCAGACGGCTCTGTTCGTTGTCGGGGGCGATGTTGCAGTCCACCCTAAGACAAGATAGGGGCAGGGTTAGATGCGGGCGAGTGTGGGATTCACGTGAGCGTGATCGAGAGGGCTCGGGGCGGTTGGTGCTGACCAGGAAACTTCGCCGGAGTAAGAAGCAGACGTGGCGGCGGTGGTCGTCGTCGTTGCCGAGCCTACAGAGCACGCGCGGTTGAGCTGGCGACATGGAAAGGTGCGCATGGGTCTGGGAAATGTGCCTGCGTGCTCGGGGAGGCAAGGGGTGGCGCGGGGTCGCCGGAATTTGCTCGCGAGTTTGTCGGAGCAGAGGGTGGTGCAGGAGATAATTTGGCAGCCTAGGGGCGCGCTAAGGTGGGGCGACAGAGGGGAACGGGAGAGGAGATGCTGGCACTTAAGTAGGCGTCGTCGCAGGGCCGTTACATGGCGTGGTTAACACGTAATCACGCCGGCATTTCATCGGCAGTAATGGCCAGAGGAATGAGGGTCGAGGTCGTCGCGGGGAGGAAGAGAGTGAGCTGGCGGTGGGGCCGTCTGGCAGTGAGAGAGGGAGAAGGAAAATGGGGTCCACCTGTTTGTCGCTCTGCGGGTGCGTGTTTAGGTGGAAAACGTTTCGCCGAAGGGGGAGGGAAACTGGGCTTCCTGGGCCAGGTGGGTTGGGTCAGGTCTGGTTCTATTTTTTCTATTCTAATTGTTTTATCTTTTCTAACTCTTTTTCCTGTTTTGAATTTCAAACAACAAATCAAACACTCAAATCAATTCAAAACTCCTCCAAACTTGTATTGAGTTTTGGTTCTGTTTAACAACATAAACCAAAGTCCAAAAACAAAATAATATTTTTATTCTTTTTAGGATCTATTTAATAATTAAATAAAATAGACCTTAGTTATTTATTCAAATAGGATTTGTTTTATTTAAAATCTCCATTTGAAATCTAAAATAAAACCAAAACACTTCAGTAGGTTTTATTTGAGAATATAAAATATTTGGTAAACTTGTTTAAAATAATTTAACAAGTTTTTTAATGTTTTAATTAAAATGGAAAAGCCTTTACTTAAATAAAATTGGATATTGAATCCTTATTATTTTATTTATGTAAACCTTTACTATTTTTATCAAATAGAAATATTTTATTTCAAAGGCTTGGCCAAGTTTTAATTTGTCTCTATAAAATAATCTTTATTTATATTTCTACCTTCTCATTTGAAAACCAAATCTTTTTATTAAAAGATCCAAAAAATAGTAATTCCATATATTTAAAACTTTCTTTATTAATTGTTTATCTTTTTAAATCCCTTTAGGATTTATTGTTCAAAATAGGTTTGAAGGTTTCCAATTGGAATCAAAAAGTTTCTTCTCACCCTGAAAATCAACAAAGTTTTATTTTATTCATTTATTTTTCACATTACAAGATTTGGAAAATCTTGGGATGTGACAATACCACTAGTCAACACCTTCTGCTCCTCGTTGGGATCGACACTACTATTTATCGAAAGTACTACGATACACCCCTATACTTGTGGGTCATCACTACTCGCCATACTATGAAGAGAAGGTTCAATAACCTCTTCGAGTTCTACCTTCTGACTGTACACACCTTTCGTGAGAAACTCTTTCTCTAGAAAGGATCCATTCTTGGCAAGGAAAACCTTGCCCTCAGATCTGTGATAGAAGGAATACCCAATAGTTTCCTTAGGGTATCCTATGAAGACACATTTTTCCGCTTTGGGTTCGAGTTTATCAAGCTGAAGTTTCTTCACATAAACATCGCATCCCCAAACTTTAAGAAATGACAGCTTAGGTTTGTTTCCAAATCACAATTCATACGGTGTCTTTTCAACGGATTTAGATGGTGCCCTATTTAAAGTGAATGCGGCGGTTTCTAGTGCATAACCCCAAAATAACAGTGGCAAGTTAGTCAGAGACATCATAGATCGAACCATATCTAATAAAGTACGATTACGACGTTCCGACACACCATTTAGCTGTGGTGTTCCGGTAGGTGTGAGTTGTGAAACTATTCCACACTCTTTCATATGTGTGCTAAACTCGTAACTTAGATACTCACCTCCACGGTCAGACCGTAGAAATTTGATCTTTCTATTACGATGATTTTCCACTTCATTCTGAAATTCCTTGAACTTTTCAAATGTTTCAGACTTGTGTTTCATCAAGTAGATATACCCGTATCTACTCAAATCATCTGGAAAGTAACAAAATAATGATATCCACCACGCGCCGACACACTCATTGGACCACATACATTAGAATGTATGATTCCCAATAAATCTGTCGCCCGTTCCATTGAACCGGAAAATGGCGTTATAGTCATCTTGCCCATGAGGCATAGCTCAGATGTATCAAATTATTCGAAATCAAGTGATTCCAAAAGTCCATCTGAATGGAGTTTCTTCATGCATTTAACGCCAATATGACCTATACGGCAATGCCACATATATGCACATATATCATCATCAAGTTTAATCCTTTTAGCATCAACATTATGAATATGTGTAACACAATTATCGAGATCCAACAGAAATAAACATTCATCACAGGTGCATGACCATAAAAGATATCATTCATATAAATCAAACAACCATTTTTTTCAGATTTAAATGAATAACCACTTCGCATCAAACACGATCTGGATACAATGTTCATGCTTAGTGTAGGCACCAAATAACAATTATTTAGGTTTATAACTAATCCCAACGGTAAGTGTAGAGGCAGTGTTCCGACGGCGATCACATCAACACTTGATCCATTGCTGGCACTCATCTTGACCTCACCCCTTGCTAGCGGTCGCTTGTTCCACAACCCCTGATTCGAGTTACAAATATTAGCAACTGATCAGGTATCAAATACCCAGGTGCTACTATGAGTACTAGTGAAGTACACATCAATAACATGTATATCATATATACCTTTGTTTTCCTCGCCGGCCTTCTTGTCTGCCAAATACTTGGGGCAGTTGCGCTTCCAATGGTCAGTCCCCTTACAATAATAGCACTCGATATCAGACTTAGGGACAACTCGAGATTTCTTTTCAGGCGCGGCAACAGATTTACCGCCCTTCTTTCCCTTATATTTACCCTTCTTGTCTTTCTTAAAACCGGTGGTCTTATTGATCATCAACACTTGATGTTCTTTCTTGATCTCCACATCTTCAGTCTTAAGCATTGACAAAAGCTCACGAAGAGACTTCTTCATGCCCTGCATGTTATAGTTCATCATGAAGGTCTTGTAGCTAGGTGGCAGAGATTGGAGAACATGATGTATGCCTAAGTCAATGGGAATCGATATTCCGAAGGACACAAGCTTATCGGCGTACCCAGACATTCTGAGTACATGCTCACCAACAGAGCTGTTCTCTTCCATCATGCAGCTAAAGAACTTTTCAGAAGCATTATAACTCTCTACAGTAGCATGAGTGTCAAAAATCATTTTCAACTCACCCATTGTATCAAAGGCATTGCCGTTTTCGAAACGCTTTCTAAGTTCTGGCTCTAGCCCATATAGTATGCCGCAATAAACTAAGTTGTGGTCCTCCTAACGAGTCTAATAGACGTTCTTTTCCTTGTTAGGGGCATCATCAAGTGGTGGGGGGAGGCTAGTGGCACTTCTAGCACATATTGCTTTTGTGCAGCAGAGAGGATAATCCTCAAATTAATGAACCAGTTGGTAAAGTTGCTACCATTCATCACAAGTTTTTGTTTCTCCATGAACACATTGAAATTAAAAGCTGGTGGTGCCATCTACAACAGAATATGTAAAGTTTAGACTAAGTTTATGATAGATCGAGTTCAACTAATCTAAATTATGAATAAACTCCCACTCAAAAACGACATCCCTCGTGTCTTTTTGGTGATTAGATGAACCAAATCCAGTACACCAAGTCCGATCATCACATGAGTCGGTGTAGCTTCAAATGCGAGCATCTATATGGGGATCATATCAAATATATGACTCATGCTTAACCTTTCGGTCTGTGTTCTAAGGCCATATCTGTACATGCTAGGATCACCAAGTAAGAACCTTAGTATTTAGCGTGTGTAAAACTGCCTTACACCCAAAATATGATCGTGGATTCAAGAACAGCTGATCATCACGTGATGTTTTAAAGCGACAAAACATAATCAGTGCATACTTAAGGGAGAACACATTTTATCTTGATATCTAAATGAGGGATCATCTTATAATGCTAATAAAACGCCAAACAAGCAATATAATATGCAACAACATCATATGTGAAAAGTGAAACGATATGGTTCTTGCACTTGATCACTATCATGTGCATCGTGGTATGATCTTTATCATTATTTTGTGTGTAAGGCCAAGGTATATGGAACTTACACTTTAGGTGTGTTGTAAGAGTATCAACTATACATCTACTTACAACATTACCATATCATGACAATAGCCCAGCAACAATCTAAATAGACGCTTCTAATTTATCCATTAGAAGTTTTACGTGGCTTAGGGCTTTCGAAGATAGAACCGTTCTTACCTACAAACATGGAACCACAATGATGATAACCAAATTATTAACAACTCATTGTAAATTAGATATTGACTATAGTAGGAGGGATAAACACCCGCTAGCCACTTATGCAAAACTAGTTGCATGTCAAGCGTGGAACAGGTCTCATGTGCGAGGACATGTAAAGTTTGTCCAAGCCACTTCATCCCACTATGCCACCAATATCCAAAGTAGAAACAAGAAGCAATAACATGATCATCATCACCCACATACTCATATGTGTACTACCCATGCAAAGCATCTACGCATAGATCCGTGCTCGCACACACGTTCAAGATCGAGAAGAAGTCCAACGCCACAAATCAGCAGTGCTTCCGTGCTCGCACACACGTTCAAGCCACCGAACAACCTCCACCTCCTCGCTCCAGCGATGCAGCGGAAGCAACAATTCTTTACAAATGAAAAACCACCGGGAACATGTATCTCGCTAGTCCGAGACCATGGGGAATAAACTAGAGGGGGAGAGATCCTTCACGAGGAGGTGTGAGTGTGTGAGAGGGAGAGTGGGGCTTTATATAGGAGGAGGGAGAACCCCGAGGGGCATGGATGGTGCCATGGGGCTGCCCCACCCCTTCCTCCATTCATGTGGGTGGAGCTCCCACTCACAAAATGCCTCTTCATTTCTCCACTCAAAATCCCACTCAAAAATCCCATTAAATTTCCACCAAATTTAATGTAATCTCTCTTTAAATAAAACTCCTTTTATTTATTTATTCAGAATTTTGTCAATTACATTAATTAACAAACATTCACATAAAACCCCTTGCTAGTATTCTATTTCACATGCAGAAACAATTTCAACAATTTCACCTGAAACAATTCCGGTGTCTAGTGAAATAATTCCTACGCTTTGTAATTCTTTTCGTCTGGAACATATTTGTTCCAAATGGTGTCGGTGTCTCTTAAGTGTGTCACCCTACGGTTCACGAATAATGTGGACATGATCGAGACCCCTCTCGGATCAATAATCAAAAGCGGGACCTGAAGATCCATACTAACTCCCACACATTCAACGATGACTTCTTGTGATTGTGAGAACCTTTTACGCTAGTAACTTAATCTCTTTGTCTCGCGATATATTACATGTCCGAGATTCGATCATCGGTATCTCTATACCTAGTTTGATCTCGTTACCGACATGTACTCTTTTCTTGTTCCTGTGATATAACATTCTAGTGATCACATCACTTGCTTGCAAGCTAACTAATATGATATCACCGAGAGGGCCTAGAGTATATCTATTAGTCATTAGGATGTACAAATTCCACTCTTGATCCATGAGCCTCTACATAACACCTTCGTAGCACTGAACCCACCTTTATAATCACCCTGTTACGGTGTGACGTTTGATGTCAAGATACTCTTCCAGTGTTAGTGATTGACATGATCTCAGGGTCTAAGGATTAGGATTGCTTCGTATGATTTTATAGCAATATAAACACAATGACTTTGATCATAATACTATACTTTGGATGAATGCTCATCACACCATTCCAATAATGTTATGGCCTCATTATTAACAACATCCAATGTCCATGATCAGGAAACCTAGATCATCTTGTTAATCAACGAGCTAGTTTATAAGAGATACATAACTAGGAACTTTCCATTTGTTTATTAAACACACATGTATTAATGTTTCTGTATTAATACAATTGTAGCATGCAAAATAAATATCTATCATATACTTGGAATATACATAATAACAACTTTATTATTGCCTCTCAGGACATATTCCCTTCATAAATTTATCAAGATCCTATCCAAGGTGTTCTTCCCTCTCTGATGTGGATTTGATGGGAGCACGTTGACCGATCTTTCCTTGCGAGAATTCTATTAGACCGGTGGCCGCCAGAGGGAGCAATAGGTCTTGTATTGTGTTGTGTTTGCGCGTGTTCATCATGTTCTTCGCGAGATTTGTGTTCGCTTTCGCTATCTTCTCCCTTTCCCTCGCTTTTCCCATCGTTTTGACCACGAAATCCATGAAGATCGGGCCACCCTTGAGGTTAACCCCTATCATCTACAACACCCCTCAATCTTAACAAGGTCAAGTTTAATGAGCGGGTTCAAAAATAAAAGTTATTATTCATGCATAATAGATTATGTAATATACTTGTACAGAGAGGCTACCATCGGGACCAAGCAGGGAGACTATGCACTGCTACATCGTATAACATTGACAAGGTTAAAGCAACTGACGCGACCGAAAAAATATCAAAGTGAGAAGTCATTTCTTGTAATGGGAGGATGAGATCGGGGACCCAGTAGCCAGAGACCATACATGGCTTCCGCATTCGAGCAACGTTACCAAGGTCAAAACGGCCATCAAAATCAAAATAAAAATCCAAAATCGACATGTTTCGTTGAACAAAGGCTGACATCCGGGGCCTACCAGCTAGACCCTACACGGCTACAACAACGAGCAATGTAGCCAAGTTTTAAACAAGAAGTCGCGACCAAAAAAGTCCAA
Organism: Avena sativa; assembly: GCA_916181665.1. Taxonomy (NCBI): domain Eukaryota; kingdom Viridiplantae; phylum Streptophyta; class Magnoliopsida; order Poales; family Poaceae; genus Avena; species Avena sativa. The sequence continues at coordinate 382,272,513 of OV702297.1, read as the reverse complement.
CCAAGAGAAAACGCTTCTTTTAAAGAGAGGATGGCATCCGAGATCCAACAACCCGACCCTACATGGATACTTCATCGAGCAACGTTGCCAAGGTCAAAACAACGGATGCAACCGAGAAAAATTCCACCATGCAAACACTTATTTTAAAGAGAGGATGACATATGGGATCTAGTAGAGAGACTAAACGACTAATACATTGAGCAACGCTATCAAAATCTAAACAGGGAGGTGCGAGCAGAGCAAGAAAGTCCATCATACGCATGTTTCTTCTAACGAGATACTGACATCTGGGACATAGCAGCCTGAGTAAACAACTATTTGATAGAGTAAAATGTATCAAGTTCTAAGAAGCAAGACTCGGTCAATAAAAGAAATTTCATCATGCAGTTGTTTCTTATAAAGAGAGGCAAACATCTTGGACCCAATAGCTTGACTAAGCGGCTGATGTATCGAGCAATGTTATCAACTCCAAAATAGGGACGTGCGATTGGAAAAAAAATTCCATCATGTACTCCTTTCTTCCGATGAGAGGCTAACATCTGGGACCCAACAACTTGACTAAATGGCTGTTGCATCTAGCAAATGTTGTCAAGTTCAAAACATGAAGTCGTGATTGGAAAAACAAATTCTATCATACACATAATTTTGTTTATAGAGAGGGTGACATTTGGGATCTAGCAGCCTAACTAAATGGCTCCTCCATCGAGCAATGTTATCAAGTCGAAAACAGGAAGATGCGAGCGAAGAAAAAAAATCCATCAAGTACATGTTTCTTATGATAAGAGACTAACATCTGGAACCCATCAACTTGAGTAAACGACTGATGCATCGAGCAATATTATCAAGTTCAAAATAGGGAGACGCTATCAAAAAAATTGGTCCGCTAGAGACACTGACATCATGGCCCCACGGGCTTCAAAATACTTTGGTGGCATCGACCAGAGTCAAAATCGTGTGAGAAAAAAAATCTAACATCTACCACTCCCCGACCAAGCTTCTGCCACGTTTCTAATAATTTTGTGGCAGTAGGAAGCCACAAAACGAAAAATAAACATTTCTATCTACCACGGGAAAATAATGAAATCATGGCAGAAAGTGCACCTTCTACCATGCTCAAGGACCAAACTGTTGTGGATGTCGACTTTTCTTTGTAGTGGGTGGCAAGAAGAGCGGCAATCTAATCATGCAACCTTGTAGGGTAAGCCTAGTTGTTGAAGAATTTTCAAGATGATTACCCAACTGACGAAGTTAAACGCTTTCATCAAGATTGAGTAGAAGAGTGGCCTTCTTTATTTGATGGAGCCATCTAGCATAGTTAAAGACAAACTTGAAGTTTTCTTGGAACAACTTTTCTTTATAAAGACACTTTGGGCGGTGGATATGAGGTCATTAATGTGAGGACCAAGGTGCGAGAAAAGAATTTTTGTAATGATCTTGGAAAAACCCATGGATTAGGCTAATTGGCCTATAGAAGGTGATTTCTTCCACTCCATCTTTTTTTGGGACGAGAACAATATTTGCTGAGTTAAGACAATGGAGATTGGAAGTGCGAAGAGTGGAGAAGTGATGAACCACCACCATCAAGTCTGCTTTGATAATTTTTCAACAAGCCTTGAAAAACTTTCTGTTGAAACCATTCGTGCTCTACGCATTATCTGAGGGCATATCCATGGTCCTGATTTTACCTCGTCTTCTGAGATAGGCGCGTCTAAATACTCTATATTTATACTTGGGAGGTTCAAACTTTCACAATCGAGGGTCAACGAACTCATTGCCATCTCCCAATAGCCACGACAAAGTGATGTTGAGCTAACGATTGTTTGTCCTCATGCTAAGCAATCCAACCATTGTTGTGCTTAAGCTTGAAAATTAAGTTTTTCCTCCTCATTTAGTTTACCTTTTTATGATTTTTTTGGTATTTGCATTGACTTCCTTAAGATTGTTGATTCTTACTCGTTGCTTCCTACATGCACAATAGAGGGTGGAAAGACCCAACACTCTTTGTTTAAGCCAAGCCCGAATGTCACGCTCATCCGGGAATAGTTGTCTTCTTTCGATGGCCAAGTCAAGGGCCATATGTAGTTGTATTTTTGTATTCGAGAATATACCCTTGCTCCCTTGATTCAAGCGCTACCCGGTGGTGACAAGCTTGTTGTGAATTATGTGATAAGGATCAGTGTGCAAGGAAGGCTCGGCCCACGACTTTTAGACACCTCAGAGAAGATCGATATTTTGACACAAAATTATTCAAATCTGAAGGATGTGACCATCATGGGAGGTGTCCCATTCCTCATTGCAAAAGAATACATCAAGCTTGGACATTGTTGGAATGTGTTGCTCATTAGACCAAGTGAACTTGCGATTTTGGAGATGGTTATCCTTGAGGTCGCAAGAGTGAAGTGCATCTCGGAATTTGGAGATTCTAGCTCGATTTATGTTGTTGTTACTTTTATCTCTCATTTTACTTATTTGGTTGAAAATACCGAGAGCAATCCATTTGAGCCCACTAGGTGGCTTGAGGTCCAGAAACTCTGGGAAGAAACCATCCTTTAGAGCATAGTTGGTTGGCCCATAGACCAGATACATCTTGAAAATGTTATCGTTGCGCTTGGAGGTGACCGTTGTGTAGAGGGAGAAACTGCGAATGTCAATGTCCGAAATCTCCATCGCGTCTTGATCCCACAAAAAGAGGATGTCGCCGCCAGTGCCAATGGTCGGCCTTTGGGAAAAACCTCTGAAGCGATGGCTCCAGATGTGAGTCGACATTGTCTAACTTGGACTCTTGCAGGTAGACTATGTTGCAAGAAGAAGCAAAGGTTATGTAGTTCTGCATCTACGTATCTTCTTTTTCTTCTTACACTGTCCTGGCTAAGAAACAACGGTTCGACAAGCTTCCATGCTCAACTCTCTTATCCAGATACATAGATGAGCTGAAAGAAGACACGATGTACTAGTAAAGGTGAGGATGTGCAGCTGCTGAGTAACGGATCAATCACCAACCTCAAACCGGCCTTGAAACCGATAGCATCCCTCTGTCTAATTTGAACATTTGCACTGTGGACACTGAACTGGTGACCTTTTTACTGTGAACATGGAGACTAACGTTAAACTGTACGCCGCAGTCTGTGGGCCTGCGACATGCCGGACGGTCACCTGGCCGTCTGGGCCTGCCTGACTTACTACTGAGAGCGATGGGCCACGGCGCGTCGTGCGCGGTAGGCCCTGCCCTGCCCGCACGCACCTCCACGACCGGAAAACGGCTCGCTGATGCGCGCGCGCGCGCCAGCCAGGCCGGCAGCCGCGGCAGGAGCAGGGGCAGCCTGGCTTGGCAGCGCCTGTTTGCGTGGCTGCTTCACATGGGCCTGCCTGTGGACCTCGCCGCCCAGTCGCCAGCGCAGATTTTGGACCATCCGCGTTCGTGTTTGAATTGTTTCTCTTGCTTGTGTTTTACTCCTCTACTACTCTTACTTCTTTTGTGAAGAATCGACGGTTTTATTTTTTATAAATAGAAATCCTTACAACAAAGTCAGGAGATTAAGCATAAGATCTGTCTAAGAATTCGTAGAAAGTGGGGAGAGTATCCTGTTTTGGATGGATCCATGGCTTAGACAGGGTCCACTAAGGGAGGAATACCCTAGCCAGTTAGCCACTTTGCAATTTGCTCAGAGCCATCACTTAGGGTAGCTTCCACAGTCTAGGAGGGGACATGGTACATTTCGTTCCGTAGAACCTTTGGCCAGAGAAAACTGATGCGTCGATAACACTTTGGGCATGCTTACTGAGCTCACTCTCAGATGTATTCAATAGTGTGCCGTGGAAGTTAACCCCTTCATAGGATTTCACGGTTAGCTCTGCGTACCGGGCCCTTTTTAGAGGGCCGATACTACCCTGAACCAAACTATTCTGGAAGTCCCCTATACCCCTTAAGATGGAGATCTTCCCGTGGCAACTGCTACAAGATCGCTTTTCCTCTAGGATGGAAGTTGCGAAACGACACGACTGGGGAATGGGTTATGCCCATTATGTGGGGTCTTCGAATCAGAAACCCACATAATGTTCTCCTGCCCCGTGACTCGGTTTTTCTAGAATTTCACACGAGAAGCCTTCGGTCCTATGGGAGGCCCAAGATCTCGGTCAATTCCTGGAGGCCTGAGCGAATCGTGCTGGTAAGGCGCCGCCTCCTTCTGGTTGGTGTTTGCCACATTGTTTTGGACTCTATGGACCATATGCAGTAAGATGGTGATTGAGAATTTTTTCTCGATCTTCATCTGACCCGACTTTCAAATTCCTGACTTTGTAGCTCTGATGCCCGCAATGTAGACAACGGGACAAGGAGAGGCCAAACGTTTTTCTTCGACACATTCTGGAGGCGGCTTGCCAGATCTCCATCTCGTCCAACCGTTGAGTACCTAGTGCTCTTTTATTTTTTGCTTTCGCTTTTGAGAGCCTGCTCTTTGCTCTCTCAATTCAGGCATGTCGTTGTTGCCCCAGTAGACTTTATTCTCTATCTGATCATACCCTATAAGAGCATCTCCACTCGCCTATCCAGAGGTCGATTCGGACGCCGAATTTCGGTCCGGACGCCGAAAATTGGCCTAGTCGCGTACCAAGGACCTGTTTTCGTCCGGATTTTGGCGTGTTTTGGTCCGGCCTACCCAGGCCGAACCCAGGATCCTAGATACGCTCTGGGAACGACGGACGAAGCGAATTCGGCGAGTGGACCCACCTAGTCAGCATATATTCGCCCTTATTCATCCAAAGTTCGCCCATATTCGCCCAAATTTCGCCCATATTCTCTCATATTCGTCCATATTCGCCCAAAGTTCGCCATATAGAACATATTCATCCAAAGTTCGTCCATGTAGACCATATTCGCCCAAATTTCGCCCAAAATTCGGGCATATTCGTCCAAAGTTCGCCCGTATCGCCCATATTCGTCTAAATTTTTCCCAAAGTTGTCCATATAGACCAGATTCGCCCAAAGTTCGCCCAAAATTCGGGCATATTCGCCCAAAGTTGGTCCGTATCGACCATATTCGCCCATATAGATCAGATTCGCCCAAAGTTCGCCCAAAATTTGGGCATATTTGCTCAAAGTTCGTCAGTATCGTCCATATTCGCCCAAAGTTCGCATAGTTCATTCATATCGTCCATATTCGCCCAAAGTTCGTCTGTATCGACCATATTCGCCCAAAGTTCGGTCATATTCGCCCAAAACCGCTTATATTCGCCCAAAGTTCGCCGAAATTTGTTAAATTTTAGTCAAACGCGGGAACTCATCTGGGTACGCGAGTGGGAAACTGGGCGTACCCAGAGCGAAATCAAGCTCCGTCCGGCTAAAAAAATTCCGGATTTCGGCCTGGGTTCGCCCAACGAGTGAAATGCTCTAACTCGATTTGAATGGTTGTTATTTGTTTTATTTATAAAGCAGGAGTGACGAAAGGGAGATGTGCTAAAATGAGGGAGTCGGCCCGTCAGCGCGCTGCCAGTCATTCCCAAGAGCTTTCTTTCTGATGAATACATACATAGAGGTGTTAATTACTACGGATCTAAACGAGGGCTCTCACCGAGCTGCAGCTCGAATGATGGTGAAGCAGCCAGCGGGGCCGCTGCACGTTCGTTTCCTCAGACAAGTCAGGCTGTGCGGTCCTCATCAGCGGCACGCTGCGTCGTCTGGCCTCCTGCTCCCTCCTCGATCTCCTTCCTCGCAACGGAGGACCGCCCGCCCTCCCCCGAGACGGTATGATACGAGGTTCAGCACGCCGTACGTGCGATGGGACACACCGCCAGTACGGTGGCCGGCCACGCTCCTCGCCGAGCCCGGCAGAGAACGGTACAGTCCGTCCGTCCGCGTCGTGCCACGTGAAACCCCGCCTGCCGCGGCCGCAGAGCCCCGTGCAGACCGCGCCTGCTCGTGCAGTGAAGTGCTTCCCGGCTGATGGCGACCCAAGGGCCGGTACGTCTCCTGGATGGGTTTCGGTGGACTGTCTTTTCTCATCGTATCACGTGTCGTGCCATGGGTTGCTTCTCTGAAGCCAATTTGGACTCGCGCAGTTGCATGTGATCTCCGTGTAAAGCGCTCTTGGTTAGCAGCAAGTACAGTACAGAAATGGCGTGTGATCACGAGACTTTCCGTCAACTGGTTTGGTGCTCTGCATAGCTCTATTATGTGTACTATATACATGGTACGCTGTCCCGTGATACAGTTCAAAATTCCTCAATTCCAGAGCAGAGCACAACGGACTGCATGATCGTTCAGCAAAAACTGAACGAGTACTCCATTACAGTTCTTCAACACATAGCAGGACCCTCAGCGCCGCACCGGCAAGGAATAACATCCGTCAGGCTTGGTAGGCTTTACCGGCGATGGCGGAAGCGTACTCGGAGATCGTCTGGTCAGGCGACTGCCTGAGGTGCACGATGACCGGGAGCAGCTCGGATGACCGCAGAAAGAGCCTGCAGACGGTGTGGTCGCACATCTTGCGCAGCGCGAAGAGCACGATCCTCAGTGGCGATTCAGTTAGAGCGTCTTTTCTGCTGGGGCTCAGGGCAACCGCGGAGTAGCTGCTCACCATCTTCAGTAGAGCCTGCGCATGAGTAAGTCGAGAGATTAGTGTCCGAGAGCTACCGTTCAAGGAATTACTGAATATACAAGACCAAAGCATTAATGGTTTTCTGTTGGGACCATGGTACAACTACATACATTTCAGTTTTCAATGACCCATTCAACTTCTTAACAATTATGTCAGAATATAGAAGAACTCAACAGAAGCAATAACAAGCTACTCCTTCCGTTTTAAAATATAAGATGCTTTAGCTTTATGAAACAAATATATCTAGACTACTTTTAGTATATAAGTTCACTCAGGTTTAGAGTGAATCTACACACTAAAAAAATCTAGATACATTTTCTTCACAAACCTAAAACATCTTATATTTTGAAATGGAGGGAGTATTTGCCACTTTTACTAACATTGTGAGATAAGAATAATCACTTATCCTGTTATAGACAATTAGTACCTTCACTAAATTGAGGATAAGAATCTACGAATTATCAGGGTCGGTTTCCTCCCTTGATGCCAAAAGTATAAATTCTCTGGAACGGGTGAAATGACCGAACATGAATTATGAGCAGTAGGTAAGGTGTGCCAAACCTGAATAGCGCCTTGGGAGACAATGTCTTCGCAGAGTATGTCAGAGTTCCTCACGAGATTACTTAGTGCCCCTGCAGCATTGCCTTTGGTTTTATCCTCCTCAGGAGAAAGAAGTAGCTTAGTGAGTTGAGGTATAGACCGTCTGAGTTCTTCGTATAGCATGTCATTGTGATAAGCAGCATTGCCTACCTGAAATTGGAGCAGCTAATCAGATTCTCAATCTCCAAAGCATTAGCAGGATTGACGACTATCATCTAAGTATTAAGATAAAAAATACAACAGTAGCAAACATGTTTTTGGAAAATAAAAATGAGGACGGAATTACGTATCTAGCATTGTTTGAGATTTATAAAAAAATTATATCACCTGGCAAATTTAGTGTATGCATAAAACTGGCATGGTATCAGATATTAAGGTGAAACAAAACAAGACGATTGCTGTTCTCGGTCTTACACTATACCATGCTTGCTCTAGAGCATGTTTGGATTTTTTTTTTTGCAGGGTTTCACTTATCTCTAACCATGTTTGCAATATAACTGCCAGCGCAAACATTCTCTAGCACAAGCATTACATTATGGCCTACAGGTCAGACAAGAAGATACCCTACGGGCAGAATGCAGAGTACACATAACATTTTATAACCGGACGAAAGGAAGAATTTACATACAAGATGACTCCAAGGGACCATAAATCCGCCGTATGGTTATACGGTTGTTCCCTCACAAGTTCTGGGGCCATATATAATGGTGTTCCTGTGTATGGAAGAAGCATGCTTAGTGAAATGGTCGACCAGCAAAAGGTCTCATAAGACATCATGAAATATTAGGAAAACATTTATGTTAATACTACCCAAAGCTACAATAAGCTAAACAAGAGCCAACAAGGATATGCTCAACTAGAAGCAGACATACTTTATTAAATAATGGTGTACAAGTGACAGTTCTAGAATGTAGAAAGCATTAAGTCAACTCCGAAGTTTAATGTTGATAAAATCAAATGCTAACATAAACATACATTTTATGTTAGAAAACCAACAACTTATTGTCCATGCCTGGTTGCCAATACAAGTCTACACAAATGGATTTACAAGATCAAATGATATCTGTTCAACAATGAACAAAACATGCCAACAGATGTGTAAAGGAAGGAATTGATTTTGTAAGAACATCAGCTAGCAAGCAAAGATAAAAGGTACCTTTAATAGAGCGTAGAACAACAGTATTAGCTGACATGGCACGAGCAAACCCAAAATCACAAAGCTGTGAGTACGGCAGGAAAAAATTCAATCGGAATTCCAACCATAATACTGTAATAACAGAATTCTTGTTGATGAAGACTGAGAACACTATTGTCATAACAGAATTGAATAATACCTTAACAATAGATCCTTTTCCAATAAGGATGTTCTGAGGTTTCATATCCCGATGGATAATACGATTGGAGTGCAAGTAATACAATGCTTTTACCTGAAATGAGGACGCTCAAACCATGAAGGCAATAAGTTCTATACTGGTATGGTTCGTAAGGAACAGAAAAATATCGAGTCCATACGAGCTGTTTAGCAATTGCTTGAACTTGTTCTTCTGGAAGGCATTTATCATCCTCGAGCACCTCAAATAGCTCTCCCTGAAACATCCATAAGCCCATTAATAGTGATGTTTGGCCATCCCAAACCAATCACTGGTGAGAACACTGTTTTAAAAAAAATGAAGCTGTGTACCTGTGCGAACTCTGTGACGACACAAAACTCTTGAGGGGTTTCAAAAGCATCGATCATTTCAATTATATTCTCATGTTTGAGTTTCCTCAGAATCTACAGAAATATTGATGAGGTCAAATATTGAGATGGTAAAGTGAAATGAGAAACACATATAGTGGCATAGTGAGATAGCTAACACAGCTATATGGGGAAATATTGTAAACTTGTGGCTATATGTTTATCGCTTGTTCCATATATGATGCATCTCATGACTCTGCCACTCCAGATTAATGAAACAAATCACTGCAGCTATATCTGGAACTGCCCCCATCCCCCCTAACGAACTGTAAGCCCACCTGGCCACCCCACTCCAAAACATACAATTGACGAAGACTGAGAACACCCTTACATCCTCTCAAACACTAGCTACAGATAAATCGGTAAAAGTAGGAAGCCAGAATTGTAGAGATGTTGATCTGAAATAGAAATGATCGTAGTAGCAGTTACCTCGATCTCCTGCCTTAGGTTGTGGATGTCCTTGTCGCTCTTCCCATGCTTAAGAATAAACTTCATGGCAACCGTCTGTATCAAAACCAGACAGGAGAAGGGATTTAAGCTTTGTACGGAGAGAAAACTCGCATAAATCGATTCTCCTTCCATGGTACCACCGGAAACCAGTAGAGAGGAGAGGGTTCTGATGCGAACCTGTCTAGTGTACTTGCGCCTCCCCTTGTACACCTTCCCGAAGGACCCCTCCCCGACGAGCTCGACCACATGGTAATCCTCCACCCCCATCTGCTACTATCCTCGCAAAAAAAACCTAGCCCCAATCCACACCTCGGTCAGAACAAATTAGAGCCGCAAAGCACCCCGAACTTGAGCAACACGCCCAGAAGAGCAGCGAAATCGAACTCACCGTAGACTGGCGACGGATTCGCCGCCGCTGGAGCAGCACGAATCGGGCCGAAGCTCCCCCGCCGGCCGAAATCGAGCAGAGGATAGGTGCGGAGAGCGCTTGAGGTTGAGACTTGCCGGCGAGCCAATCCGCGAGTGGTTTGATGGGGGCAGATCGAAGGGGGCGACGCGAGCTCACCTGATCTGCGCCGCTGCCTCCACTCCGCTGAGTCCGCTCTGCTCTGGTCCCGTGCACTCGCCAGTTCGATTTTGAATTTCGGAACGTGAAATGAAATCTATTCTTAGCAAAAAAAAAGTCACGTTGATGGGCTTGGCATTGGGGGAAGAGGGCCGCCGCTTTGTTGGGCCGTGGAGACAAGCGTGATGCGGTCCGTTGGCCTGCTACACCTGACAGACAGCGGAGTATATTGCGCCACCCTAAACCACGACAACCCTGAAACCCTTGGCGGCTCAACCTCCTCCAGCCTCTCACGCCGCCGGCCGCCCTCCGCCCTCCGCCCTCCGCCCCTCACGCCGACGCCCGTTTCGCCTCATAGCCTCCCTCCCTCTCACTCGACAGCCGCGACCCTCCCCTTCTGCTGCTTCTGAGGCCTCCTTCCCCCTCGCGGCTTGGGTTCGATCAGAGGAGCGAGATGTCGTCAATCAGAGTTCCCAAGAGCATGCGCGCCAAGCGCGAGCTCCTCAAGCACGCGCCCAAGCTCGTAAGCTTCTCTTCTCTTCCGCACTTTCTCATCTGGTGCAAATTTTCCTTCAGCTTACAAGACTAGAAATCAGAAATCTTGCGATTTTGTGGCCAAAACGAAAACTGGTACTGTACTATCATTTAGCAATCTTTCGCAACTTTGTTTCGAGTAGTGTGTTGCGCCACTATATTTTCTTAGTATTTGCTAGTAATAGAGTTACACACAATAGGAATGGCCAGGTTTTCTCGCAGATTTGCACATAGACTATGCTTTGTACAGATAACCACCTGCAGATCTTAATTTTAGTTTCTATTAGAGGCTCTGCTTCTTTGGAACCTTTCCGTGTCGAGACTACGTGTTTTTTCATCAAAGATGTTTGTTCCAGGTTGAGAATGGCAAGAAGATGCTTATCCTCCATGGTACGAAGACTAGTGCAGTTCTGAACTCTGTGCTGGCGGATCTTTTTCACCTGAAGCGTGATCATGCTGTGAAGTTCACCAAGAAGAACGACAATATCAGGCCATTTGAGAGTGGGGGTGAAACTTCCCTGGAGTTCTTCTCCCTTAAATCTGACTGCAGCCTCTTTGTGGTAAGTTACATTATACTGATCTGATTTACATTCTGTAGTGGGCCAGGATTAAGAACCACTGATATTCACTCCAGAAAGGAAAGTTTAATTTGATGATGTGGTGCAGAAGTAAAAATGACTTGAAGAGCATTTGTATATACAGTCAATTTTTTACCTCTTGTATGGACCTTCTGAAACCTGTTCCATGTCTGTGATAATGATCTTTTCAGTTTTCCTTTGTATATTAAACGTAGAGATTATTGTTCTCCACTGTATTCAACTGTTACTTTCTATGTGTTTGCAGTATGGTTCTCACTCAAAGAAGAGGCCTAACAACCTTGTCTTGGGAAGGACTTACGATCACCACATATACGACCTTGTTGAAGTAGGAGTTGAGAACTACAAATCCATTGAATCCTATGCGTATAATAAGAATTTGGCACCTAAGCTTGGGACAAAGCCTTTCTTTGCCTTCATTGGGGAGCACTTTGAGAGCGTTGACGGGCTGAAGCACTTGAAGGAAATGCTGCTTGATCATTTCAAAGGAGAGGTGTGCATCTTTTATATATAAGTTGGTGTGTAGGACATAGATAATCCCTTGAGCTTAATTAGCAACCTTTTTGTTGTCGATACAGGTGGTGGAGAATCTGAACCTTGTTGGTGTAGATCGGATATTCGTGTGCACAGCAATTTCCCCTACTACTGTCTACATGATGCACTGTGCTCTCCGTCTAAAAAGGTCGGGCACATCAGTTCCTAGAATGGAGCTGGTTGAAGTTGGGCCTTCAATGGACCTGGTAGTTAGACGGAACCGACGTCCAGCTGAAAGTTTGCAGAAAGAAGCTATGAAGGCTCCTGGTCATGCTAAGAAGGTAATTTCAATGGAACAACTGTTTTTTGTTCATCATGTATTGTTAATCTGATGGTGCCATCATAAACAACTACTCCTCACTGAAGACTTTTATGGCAGTATTGGTATTCACAATTATCATTTTCATCTTTACAGGTGAAAAATGTGTCCGATAATCCAATTGATGGCAAGTTGGGCAGGGTCTACATTCCAGACCAAGAGGTTTGTGTCTAATTTATTCTTAGCAGTTGTGAAGTTTAAATTGAACTTATTGCCATATACTAATCTGATTCATGGCATTTTGGTTGAAAGGTTTCAAAATTGGCCTTGACAAGCGACATCAAGGGTCTGAAGCGGGAGCGCCGTGACGCCAAGAAAAACAAGGAGCACTCTAAGAAGCAAAAGGTCAATCCCGAGTGAATAGCACCGAAGGCTATTCTCTGTAACTTGCCAGTTTAAGGATTTTTGGTGTACTAGTGGCAGCTGCTGTATTAAGTCAAATCGAGGCGAACTTGTTAGACGAGTGGCAGATAATCCAGTACTATCTTCTAAGCTATAAAACCTGTGTATGTAGTTGTGCTTCAATACCGAGGCAGCTCATCTGTCAGACATAAGCAAGGGATTTTCGAGCAAGATATGTTACAAGTACTACTTTGTTTCACGATTGTTGCCCCTTATATTAGCTGACCGTAGATGATTGTTCCAATGGCATGTTTAAGTTTGGTAATCATGGATATTGAGCCTTTTCTTAGCCAGTTAGCCTGCATTTTCCTGCAATTGCCGTACTCTCTCCGATTCAAGTGTCATTCATATAGTACAAACTTATTATGAATGGGAGGGATTATTTTCTTAATCAATGCTGCTGTGAATCCTGTAGGCTCAGTTTGTACTGAACTATGAGAAATGTGATAGGCAAAGATTGCAGCCTCCTACAGTTTCTAGCTTTTGTGGATTGGGTCAGCTGATGCATCGAGGCTCAAGCAACAACTTAGCACTGGCCAGTACTACCGATGTGTCGTATGAATTATGAAGTTCTGTGTACAGTACATGATCTTCTCCATTCCCTGAACGTGTCCCTTAACATCTTATTACGTAGCCTAGGAAATTTCGGTTGCTACTTCGGATATGGGTCTACATAGCTAGTATGTCAATTCGGTTGACACTCTTTTTTTGACATGAGTCGACGCTCTTTGTGAAAACCAACAATTTTTAGTGTAAGATAAAAATACTCAATACTATAATTTTAGCTTAAAACTACTCCACGGCCTCAAATAATTGCGACAACTTGTCATACCTAGTTCTCATGTGACTTGGACAAATATAACTACTCCATCCGTTTCAAAATATAAGATGTTTTAGATTTACAAAGAAAATGTATCTAAACTTTTTTTACTGTGTAGATTTATTCTAAACCTGACTGAAACTGTATATTAAAAAAAGTCTAGATATATCTTTACTATTAATTTGAAAGATGCGAATGCCTGGTGTCACACTTCTATTAATTACACAAAAACTGCCACTCCACTAACTACTATTTATATTTCCAACGGCGCATGTTGCATGCAGCCTTATCTTTCTCATTGTTTTATTATTTTTGCTAATTGTGCATGCTGCATGCAAAGCTTATCTATTCAGAGGTTGTTAAACTCTTAAAAGTATTCCACCCTGGTTGCTGGGCATATTGTTACTATCGTGTACGTTAGTGTTAGTTTGTTCCTAATGGAATCAATTCAGCTTGCATCACACATGCATGATACACCCCGAGCATGTACCTCCGATATATACGGAGGCTTCTAAATTTTGTTTAACAACTACTCCAGGATGTGAGAAACAAAAAGATATTTCGATAGGCTCAAGCCACGCCTGCACTACTTCTGCACACCATCCGCTGGTGCGTCTGCCATTTGCTGATGCCCACCGCATCTTCGTGTCAGCCCCTCCGGCTCCACCGACAACTAGATGTAGTTCAGGAAGGAAACCACGACCTGTTGGCATCCGATCACCGAGAAGGTCAAGACCTAATGCGCGAATATGTTCCTGCAGAAAAGTGCTGAGGGGAGAGGGGGATGTCGTAGAGAGTATGGATAGATCTGAGCGACATATGTCGCTGACCTCATCCCTTGCCCGAGCTTGCTGCCATCTCACTCCGTCTTTGATGCAACGGCCGGGCTGTAGCGGCACCGAATGACCATAAGATGTGGTGTCCTCCATGACTTCTCCTTCGTGAGGTAGCACCCTCTTCCTCACGCTCCCTCTTTTCTCTCCCGTTCTAGAACATTGCCACACCTTCGGCCTTCCTGATCAGCATTACCACGCCCTTCTATTTTGACAGCAACACACAATACGAGGGGGGGGATTGCACGGAAGGTGAGCGCCTCCTTTGGCATGTGTGACTTCGTCCTGGCCTGCTCTCCCCTCGACGCACTCCACAGGGCTGGCTACAGAAAACATGCGAGTTGCGCTAACTGAGGAGAAGTAACTGGCGGTTGTGCAAGATGGGACTCGAGTTAGGTGGCCTGCCTACCGGCAGAAATATCAGCGACATCCGTCGACGGCGTTGGGGAATTGACAACCTAGAGCGACGAAGAGGTCACCTTGTTATTGTTTTGTTCAGACTCACTCAATGCTGAAATTATTTTTGTCAATTTTTTGTAAAAAATTGGGTAGTGCCATATGGATGTTGACCAAATATGGCTAGAGTAGTATACAATTCTGTTCTTTTTCTTGATGATTTCCAAATGTTGCTTTTCACATTGTCATAGTTTTTAGTTTTTACTGACTTTTTTTATGGAACTGTGTGTAGACTCTGCATTGGATTGGCTCCACTATATTCTGCACCATATCCTGGTAAGATTGGTGTGTTACAGAATCATTTCGTCGTTTCGTTGAAAGCAGAACAAAAATTATGGTGGATACAAAAATTAGTGCTACATTTGGCTTGATTTAACGATGCAGCGAGTTGACAGAAACTAAATATCTTTTTGTTTGCTACATGATGACTTTGTGCTGAAAGAAAACATGGCAATTGAGAGGCATCCAAGTAAAGATATGTTTGAGTATTTTGAACCTATCATGCACGATCATGCACATAGGGGAGAAGACTTAGAGCAAAACAACGTCTATCTGCAATCACACATGGCTAGAGTAATATTGGAGGAGGAATTTGACTGTGATTGGCGATAGTTTGCACATATGGGTCTATTGTGCATCCATACACTATAGGTATACCTACTACCTAGAATTTTCCATTTAATTTATTGTTTAGGAGGGCCATTGGCGCTAAAATTACCATACTCATGCAGGTCAGGGTCATTTGGTATAAAGGGACATATCATCATACTGGTCTAGGAGTCTTTCATCCTTCGTCTTCGAGACAAATCTCGGTCGATCCATTACTCCAGCAGGAGAGCGCCGACTTTCTCTACTTTGTTACTGTCTGAGTTTTAGATCAAGGGATTCGGATGCTTTCAGATCCGTGAAGGTGAGGGACATCGATTTGGTATATCATCTTCTTGTCTATGTTGATTGTAAGTATTATAATCAATGGTTACATTTAGAATTATAAGTGCATTTTCTTGATTTGTTGTCACCTAGATGTGCTTATGTTTACAAGATTCCAGATTCATATTATGAGGTCAATTTCTTGCAATTTTTAGTTGTTATGTATCCTCAAATTGATGCAAGTAATCAAATCACTTCTTTAGGCACTGTACATGAATGCAATTAAGAAATTTGCCAAACAAGTTACAAGAAATTTGTCAATGAAAAATTAGGTACCAAACTAGAAAATATCAATTACTTCCCCGGTCTAGAAATAGATGACCCGGATTTGTCTAGATTTGCATGTATCTACACACTAAAACATGTCTAGATACATGTGAATCTAAATAAACCCGAGTCACTTATTTCCGGTCGGAGGGGGTACTAGGCTAGCAGATATACATCCTTACCATGGTATCTAAGTGGACTGGAAGATTTTAATGAGGCGGTTTGCAGACCTAATAATATATTAGTGATTCAAAAAAAAGGCTAGCAGATATACATGTACGGCTTGATTGGGCCATTAAGGGACCAAACCATCGTAGTATGGTCCCAGTTACCACTAAAGAAGTTTAATTTTCATTGTTACAGGTAATAAGAAGTGTTACACACTATAAGTGTTGTTGATACTTTTTCTCATACTGATAGTTGTTCTTTTTAGTGCAGATTACAGATGTAGATGCTTTGTACATGGATGGAGATTCTAAAAGGAGGTCTTAACAATTTTATTTGTCATTACCACAATAGGTGTTGAATTGGGCGTGTAACTTAGAGGAATGTGATGATGTTTTTTGAAAGAAGTTGATCTTCGGAGGTTTGATATTCTCTTCACACAACTATGAAGTAAAATTTACCTCAATCTCGTGGCAATTTCTGTCCTGCTACCATGATGCAATGCATTTATTTATTTAGATATATAAATAAAACTTTGCATTTTTATTCAAATGTAGATCATAAATTTTTTGCGGGAAAGTAGTTGATTGATATAGTTGCCAACTTTATGTTTTTTAGGCTAATTTTTTGGGAGACATGGTTTCAGAGTTACTAAATATATGTTGTGTTTTTCCTTTTCTTTTTGCTGCGTAACACTAGCATTTCCTATAACTGCAACATCGGAATAATTTTGCCTTACCATTCTTCAGAGTAACCAAAAAACTCACCAATCTTTGGTGGCTCACTTTGGGGTCAAACATTGAGAGCATCTAGACCGTTAAATACAATCATCAAACATTGGAAGAATCATAGCCTCGGATCATGCACTTCCGCCAACCATCCACGCGTAACCAATAATTAGGAAAGTTTAGTATGTCCGACAATCAAGGTCATCATTCTTTCCTCTCAAAGGTGGTAAAGTTTTGTGGTTGGTCTGTAAATGGAGAGGATAGTTTCTTGAATGGATTAAGGCTAAAGAGGTTTCACAGGGTGTGCTTGTTTAGTTGAGACAAAGAGTGTGCGTGGTTGGGAGAGAGAAAGACTGTTGACCGGTATCACCAAGAATATATCAATGTTTAGTGAATAATTAGAACCACGTTGGAATATTTTTCTGAAGTGCTTGTAAACTTGCTTGTTGAATTCACTGGTGTGAGTTTATATTGTATACTACATGATCCATTTTACGTGATTAAAGTTAGACTTGCAATGTGGCTCCATCAATATGGTGGGGATTAAAGCAGATTGAGGGGCATTAAATCCCTTCAAGTTAAAATCCCCCCAAAATCCGCTTCAATCCTCTCCATGGTCGAAGAGTAAGTTTCCTTGCAGATACATGGATTAGGAAAATGCAAGTTTTCTTGCAGATACACGGATTAAGAAATTGCATGCACCTGATGAGGCGATGCTGCAAAATAAAATGTTATGGTTGAAAGTAAGAACACATTGTCTTTGTAAGAAGAAAAGAGTTAGTAGATAATCTAAGAGAGAGAAATATATCTATATAGGAGAACCAAAATATACCAATAGATTAATGATTTTAAATATATAACATGTCATTCTTCCGTAGCAACGCACGGGCATTCAACTAGTTTGCTTTACAAAGCTAAAACATCTTATATTTTAAAACGGAGGGAGTAGCAGCCATTGCGCCTCTTGTGTTCTCCATTCTCTTCCTCTCGTGTCAACATAGCGTGGAGTTATGGGTTCATCGGCAAGTTGGGTCATCTGATTCATAGTAGTGGGTGATTTGCTATCTCAACTCATTTGATACGATTTGGCCTTCTTCGATGTTGAATTGTTGATTGACGATTGTGTAACTGACACTTCTCTTTCACATGGTTGTAGCCCAGGAGCTGGTCTCTCACTCTCCCTTCCTGCTTAATAACGCCTTTGGTATTGGTACAGATATAGTAGCTCTGTTTTCAAAATAAGGATCTTAACTTTGTCTAGATTCGCTATCCAACCCGAACCGGTATAGCGGAAGAACCCATCTAGGGTTCCTTCCCTCCACCGGCGACGCCACCGGTCTGTCCCGCCTCCGGCGGCCTTAGGGCCTTGGAGGCGTGGCAGACCACGGCCCCTCGCCGGAGAGAGGTATCAGTGTTTTCTTTAGACTATTTTCAGTATCTTCTTCAGGATGTTGAGGCGACAGCTGCGTCCTTACGTCAGAATAAGGTCCTTTTCGTCCTATCCTCGCTCCGATGGTGCATCTAGCATCGACGGAGGACATGTGGAGTCGTGTGTTCGACAGACCCCTTGCGATCCTGCCGTTTTTCGTATTTGTTGGTGTGTTTTGAGGGCAGTCTCTTCCGATCTACGTTGGTTAACTTCGGCGATGGTTGCTGCTCTGGTGTGTTGGTCTTTTTGGAGCCTTAGCACGGCCACTTTCAGCCCGTCTACTACAACAAGCTCTACTACGACAAGCTTTGTTCGGCTCTGACGATGGAGGGGCGAGAACGACGGCGCGCCTTCGGCTCGTGCCAGTGTCTGTAGTCGTAGCTAGGTGGTCCATTGATCTATTTGTAACTTTTATTATTTTTAAGACTCTTTGTAACTGTTGATGATTAGTAATACGTCGGTGGAATTTCGTAAAAAAAAACTTTGTCTAGATTCGCATGAATCGACACAAGTTAGATATATTAAAATCTAAAGAAAGTTGAAATATGATCCATATTAATGATCTCAACTTTATTTAAATTCGTATATATCTAGTTAAGTATTTATATTAGATGCACATCTAAACAAAGTTGAGACCGGACCCGAGTGAGTACTTAAAATGTATACTCCGTTACTGATTTCTTTATTTTGGAACGGAGGCAGATGATACTCAATTCAGAACATGGCAAAGCCCCCGAACCCGCCATGGTTCGTGACACTCCGCTGGCACGTCAGTCAGCCATCCCCGAGATTCCAGCGAAGGAAAGCGCACCATCAATTCCATCGTCCATCCATTTCGCTGTTCCGGTCCGGTGCACTCGGTAGCGCCGAAAGCAGCACCACAAGACTCAAACCCAAAAGCCACCACCACGTACCGAAACTACCCCTCGGCGTCTTGCCCTCGTCCCCACGTTCGCCAGGAGCAAAACCGTCAACCCGCCGAGCGCTGCGCGGAAAGCCAGAGTTACTAGTCGTTACTGATTCTTTTTCCCCCTCCACGCTGATTTCAAATGCTGTCCCCATAATCAGCGCCCTCGACCAATCCCCCTCTGTACCCAACAAATCAAGCCATCCCGCCGCGAGAGACCTGAAAATTTCCCCAATGGCGACGGAGGCCAAGTCCGCTGGTCGCGCCTTGCGGCGGCCGCTGCAGCCACGGGACTCCAATGTCGCCTCCCCCACGGTCGCCTCCGCCGCCGCGCTCGCGGGCAAGGGGAATGGGAAGACCAAGGCCAGGACGAGGCTGGCGGCTGCCACGCCTGCGTCGCCGCCGCCGTCGGTGGCCAGGTCGTACGTGAAGCCTGAGGGGAGCAGGGCGGAGTGTCCGTTGAAGGAGGTGTCGCTGGCGGAGGAGCTGGAGAAGGCGCGGGAGCGCCGGGGACGGCTGCGGGTGGCGAGGCAGCTGACGGATCGGGTCCTGGATGAGCGCGAGGAGGCACTGCGATGGGAGGTGAGGGAGTGGGAGCGGAGGGCCCAAGAGCAGAGGCGGCTGGTTGCAGAGCTCATGCGGCTCATTGGGACGCCTGAGGTCAGTACGTATGCCTTCTTCCTCTGTACTAGTACATTCTTGCCTCTGCACGGGTATGGTTTGGTTCGATTCGATTCTTTCTATGCTTCACGGGATGCAACATTTTGTATGGCAGGTCTACACTCCATTGGAGTCGCTAAGATCCAAGGAGGAGAGGAAGAGAAAGGACGCCATTTCAGATTCGGGTTCACCAGTAAATGCTTCGATCTCCCCGTATTCTTCATTCGCATATGAATTGTTTTACTAGTTAGCTCCCCGTATTCTTCATTCCCCATATGAATTGTTTTGTCAAACCATCTTTTTATACTTGTGGATGGAAGAACCAACAAGATCCAGTTTGTTGCGAAATTAGGATTTATTTACACAGCTGCTGCTTCAGCATTTGACATGTCCTTCATGTTTTGTGTAAATGTTGCAGGGTTCAGCCTCTACGGCTTCGACATTACAGGAAGAAGCTGGAGCGAATTCATGTGGTCAAGAATTGGACGCACTAGAGACGGACAGCCACAATATCTGAGAGCACATTTTGATTTTGTTTCCTCTCGCGTCTTGTTCAATTCTTAGCTTGGCGGTTGTGAATGAAATCAAATGGCTCGTTTGATATGAGCCCATAACTATTATCAGATGGTTAGTATAAGAGTTCAATGTAAAATGTTTTTAATCCATGTCCTCGGTTCCAAATTAATTCAAATTCTCGAGTTCTTGCAAGTCAAACCCACTTCAAGTTTGACCAAATTTATATAAAAATGTATCAGCATCTAGAACCACAATTAACTTTTATTAAATTTATACGACATATTTTCGTAATATAGATTTTGAACTTGTAGATAGTGACACATTTTCTATAAACCTGGTCGTTAGAGACATTTCACTTATGACAAACTCAAAACGGCAAAATGGAATAATCCCTGTGCGAATGAATTTTAAAAAATAAACCTTCGGCAAAAATATTTTACGAGAATAACCCTTTTGCATAACGCCCGCACCTTGGGCGCCATATTAGATACCACAATTCCCTGGTCAAAGGCGTTGTCCTTTTTGTTGACCACTGCCATGTTGGATGGCTGGGGCCCGCGCCTAGGAGCATGACGCCCTGACCTAAGGCGTCGTGTGCCAAAGCACAATGTCGTGGC
The DNA here is from genome assembly GCA_916181665.1 of Avena sativa. Classification (NCBI taxonomy): domain Eukaryota; kingdom Viridiplantae; phylum Streptophyta; class Magnoliopsida; order Poales; family Poaceae; genus Avena; species Avena sativa. The sequence continues at coordinate 382,251,854 of OV702297.1, read as the reverse complement.
GTGTAGTGTTGTGGTACTTGGGTAAATTTTCGGAAGGACCTCAAATTGATGGCATAACGCGTAGAGCCAAGGAATTGTGCTTACATGCTCAACGCCCTGAAGTGGGGCGCGCACCTTGGTCTATGGTGTTGTGTTGTGCAGATGATGGCATTGTATCTACATGGTGTTGTGTTGTGCAGACGATGGCAATATATCTACAAGATGTTTGTTTGGTGATACTGCACTCAAACCATGACCATTAAAGAGGCAAATCCATATTTTATAGAGTTATTTGTAAACAATATGAGCATCAAGCAAACACAAAAAGTAAAACTCCAAGAACAAGTCTAGCCACTTCAACTTGAACATCACATAGATAATTCACAACAAGTATATGACAAGTAGTTCACGCACAACATTAACTAGTTCACGACAAAGACATCAAATCCATAACTAAACCATTAAGGTCAAGACAATAAAACAAAAGTGCATCGAATCCACGATATCATTTCCTCCCCTTCACCTTTTCCCCCTTGCCAACCTCTTTCTTGTCCGCCAATGATCCATGCTTTCTCCTCCCAAGACAAGGCATCGAATCCTCTTCCTCCTCGGAATCACTGTTAGCCTTGATGACCGGGCCCTTACATGTCTTCCTCATGTATGCATCCTGCATATCATACTCCGCCTATTCCCTTGGCTTCCTCCGGCTTGAAGTTGAAGTGACACTACTACTGACTAGGATGAGGTGCATCGAGGATCTGCAAGGTGTTGATCGCATCATGCATGTGTCCCACATCCTCCTCTTCCTCGCCATCACCCACATCTTCCTCTCCCTCCCCATCACCCATATCCGAGTCAAATCATAGATTCAAATACTACATCGGTACGGTAACACTAGCTACATATTGTATCTTTCTTAAGATAACACACCATATTCAAAAACTTATCTCGAATCGAAATATTCATTTAGACATATACAATATTGTGAACTAAAATATTTAAACATGTTCAAGAAGATCATTCAGCAAAGTTAATATGTACAGAAACTACTCACAAAAATAAAGAAACTACTCATGGCAAGCATCAAATATTTTTTTTATCTAGTACAAACATACTCAATACATATTGCATGATGATTTTTGATCTAGTACAAACAGACTAAAAAACTCAATACATACTCAGTACATGAGCTCATTCAAATCAAATGCATCTCGTTCATCCGATAAATTATAGTACACCTAGACCTACACGGAGATGATAGTACGTACCTTCCCTCCTCCTCCGTGGCGTGGATGGAGGAATCATCGAGCAGTGGTAGCCATGACTGCTGCCTTCATCACGCAGGAGATCTCACCGGGACAACCTCCATGGTTGTGGCAGAGCAGAGCCGGAGGAGAGGGGAGGGGCCGGAGGACATCAGTGACATCAGAAAAATGAGAGAGAGGATGGTGGCAGCGATGTCGGTGATTAGGGCGAGAGCATGGCGGCGGCGTTGGGATGGAATAGAACTAGGCAAAGAGGGGCGCTTGCTATTTGATACGTCCAAAACGTATCTACTTTTCCGAACACTTTTGCTATTGTTTCTCCTCTAAACTTGTGTGATTTGGATACAACTAACACGGACTGACGGTGTTTTCAGCAGAATTACCTTGGTGTCTAGTTTTTGTGCAGAAAATCAACTATTAGGAAAAATTCTGAAAAATATGCCAAAAATCCTATTTCACGAGAAGACTCATGAAGCCAGAAGATGAGACGGAGTGGGGCCCTAGGGGCCCACACCCCTAGCCACGCGGGCCAGGCCTGGCCACGCCTGGAGGGGGTGTGGCCACCCCAGGCACTCCCTCGGCCTCCCTCTTCGTCTATAAGTTGCCTCTTGACCTAAAAACCGAGGGGGGTACGACGTTTTTTCAGAAAGAGTTCCGCTGCGCCGCCACCATCAGAAACCGCGATTCAAAACCAGAAACTCCGTTCTGGCACCCTGCCGGGACGGGGAATTTGGAGAGGATCATCGCCATCGTCATCACCAACGCCTCTCCATCAACCATCCATGTTTCCCTCATCCATGACTGAGTAATCCACCACTGTAGGCTATGAGGATGGTAGGGATTTGAAGAGTTCTATCATGTAATCGAGTAAGATTGTTAGGGCATGGTGCCTAGTATCTCTATTAGTGTTATTTGACTTTGTTGCAACTTGTTGTGCTTAATGCTTGTCACTAGGGCCCGAGTGCTATGATCTCAGATCTGAACCTATTATTGAATCATTATGATAGTATTGTTTGTGGTATTATCTACAAGTTGTGTACACATATCATTGTCCGGATCCAAAGGCCCCGAAGTGACAGAAATTGGAACAACCAGAGGGGATGGCAGTGATGTGAGGATCACATGTGTTCATGGAGTGTTAATGCTTTGCTCCGGTGCTCTATTAAAAGGAGCACCTTAATTTCCAGTAGTTCCCTTGAGGCCCCGCTGCAACGGGCTGGCTGGACAAAAGATGTTGTGCAAGTTCTCATTGCGAGCACGCATGACTATATATGGAGCACATGCCTATGATTGTTTAGTACTTGGATGCTTATTATTATTTATCTGCAATGCCCTAGATCTTGAAGTTACATGTTTAGACTCGTCCATGCAACACCCGTCCATCCATCCCTATGCCTAACGCACTCATATCCTACTGTTTGTTACTGCTGTTACTATTGCTCTTGTTTTGCTGCTGCTGTTACTTTGCTATTGCTACTACCAAACTGTTGCTACTGATAAAATTCTATGAGCAAGAACTATTTTCAGGTGCAGCTGAATTGACAACTCAGTTGTTAAGACTTGCAAGTATTCTTTGGCTCCCCTTGTGTCGAATCAATAAATTGGGTAATACTACCCTCGAAGACTGTTGCGATCCCCTATACTTGTGGATCATCAAGACTATTTTCTGGCGTCGTTGCCGGGGAGCATAGCTTTATTTGTAAGTTCACTTGGATCTATTATTGTTCACTGTTACTCCTTTCATCATGGGGAAGTCTCGTGATGGAAATTTTCCTATTTTACCATCCACTACAAGAAGAGGTACAGTCCTAAAGACCTCTACTGCTCTTGATTCACCGTCTGTTATAAGTAAGCTTGTTACACCACCACCACATAATCATGCTACACACACTGCTACTACTGCTGAATCTGAAACTACTTTTGATACTCATGATGTTACTTCTACTGTGCTTGATGCGAGTGGTTCATTAGGTCCTTTCCTAGATGCTACTATGGCTAGTCTAGGAAATAATGAAACTCCCTAGTGAAGACACTATCACACCTGTTAGCTCACCTGAGTCTAGAGAGAGATATGATATTAATGATGGTTACATTGAGTTTACTGATGAATTTATTGAAGAGTGCCAAAACACACATGGTGCTAGTGCTATTAAGAGTCTCCTTGAGAGACGTACCATTATTCCTAAACTGTCCTCTGATCCTAAGTTTGCCATCTCTCCCATAGATATTAAAGATAAATATTATGATTTCTCTCTTGATTTATCCTATTTGGACATTGTTGAGAAAGAACCTTTTTGTGGGACTGAAAATGAGAGTGTTGTGGCTCATATGAATGAGCTTTCCACTATGAGTGCTTTATTTTCTGATGATTTTAAGATGCGCAAGTACTTTGTTACTAAGATCTTCCCTTTTTCACTAAAAGGAGAAGCTAGGGCTTGGTTTAATAAATTACCTCCTGGATCCATTGATAGTCCTGATTATTTTATTGCTTCTTTCTTCCAGAAATATTTTCTCCTAGTGCTAGACATGCTGCTTTGCAGAAACTTTTTGATTTTAAACAGGGAGAAGAAGAGAAATTGCCTGAGTCATGGACAAGGTTTTGTGCCTTGATTCATGGACATCCTGGATGTCCATTACCTAAAAATGAGCTTCTTGATATTTATTATAATGGACTAACTGATGATTCTAGGACATACCTAGATAGCTTTGCTGATTGTGTTTTCAGGAAAAGAACTCCTACAGATGCTGAAGAATTAATGGCTAAAATAAGCGAGAATTATGATGATTGTGAAGGGTTTCGCAACATAGTAAATCAAAATTTTCTACGGAAGCGAACAGAGGGAAATCCAAGATCTAATCTAGGAGATGCAAACAACGAGAGAGATTGGATTAGATCTTCATACCCTTGAAGATTCGCACAGCGGAACGTTCGTCGGAACGTGGGTGATGTAGTCGTACTCGCTTCTCCTCCTCGCGATCCGATCCGATCTAGCACCACAAGTGGCGGTGCCTCCGTGAGATGCACACGTGCAGCACCTCGATGTCTCCTCCTTCCTCGGACCAGCAAGTATGGTGGAGAGATGGATTGGATCTACAACACGACGGCGTGGTGTATATGGTGGAGAATTTCTGCAGCAGGGCTTCGCCTACAAACAGTCGGGAGGGAGAGAGGAGGGCAGCAGGGCAACTAGGGTTTGGAGGAAGGTGTAGGTTGGGGGGAGGGGGCGCACCATCCCTCTATATATAGAGGGGGGGTGCGGCCAGCCCTTGCCCATCCTCCAAGCCTATCTCTAGTTTAAACGATTTAAACTTATCCCTTATCTAGAAACCATATCTCTAGTTTAAACGAGTTTAAACTTATCTAGGATCGGCTGGGCCCTATGGGGCCTTGTGCCCCTGGCCCAATGCGGCCAGGACACTCCCTCATAGGCCCATTCCCCCTCCCGGAAGGTGGGACCACGTTGGCCCCCTTCCGGAAGGTTCTAGAAGCTTCCGGTACAATACCGATTAATCCGGAACAATTCCGAACTCCAAAAACTGCACTGCCTTATATGAATCTTATTCTCCGGACCATTCCGGAACCTCTCGTGATGTCCCGGATCCCATCCGAGACTCCGAACAAAAATTCATAACCAATTATCCAATCTATCCTAGCGTCGAGACACGTTAAGTGTGTGACCCTGCGGGTTCGAGAATATGCAGACGTGATCTTCTATCAATAATCAACAGCGGGGTCTGGGCACCCATATTGACTCCCACACATTCATCGATGATCATATCGGATGAACCACGATGTCAGGATTCAATCAATCCCATATATATATTCCCTTCGTCTCGCGATATTTTACTTGCCCGAGATTCGATCGTCGGTACCGTCATACCTAGTTCAATCTCGTTCACAGCAAGTACTTTACTCGTTCCGTAATCCAATATCACTTTGTGATTAACTTCTTAACCACATGCTTGCAAGCGGTGTTGATATCGATTACCGAGTGGGCCCGAAGTATATCTCTCCGACTTGGGAGGGACAAATCCCATCTCGATACATACAACCCAACAGATACTTTCCGATTACCTGAGAGACACCTTTATGATCACCCTCTCATAGGATGACGTTTGATGGCCTCAAAGCTTTCTTCCGATACCAGGGAGTTGCATTATCTCATGGTCAAATACAATATTTGACATAGGAAAAGCTTCGCAAAGATGAACACAATGACACGATCTAATTGCTTCGCTTAGTTTGGGTCTGTCCACCATATCATTCTCCCAATGATATGATCTCATTATCAATTGACAACTCATGTCTATGGTTAGGAAACCTTAACCATCATTGATCAATGAGCTAGTCCATAGAGGCGTACTAGGGACACGGTGTTGTTCACAAACCACACAAGTATTAAAGTTTCCGCTTAATACAATTCTAGCATGGAATATAAACTTTATCATGAACAAGAATTATAATAATAACATCTTTATTATTGCCTCTAGGGCATAATTCCAACAGTCTCCCACTTGCACTAGAGTCAATAATCTAGTTTACATTTGGCAACAATCTCACACCCATGGCACTGAGGTGTTGATCATGTTTTACACGTGGAAGAGGTTTAGTCAATGGATCTGCGACATTCAGATCTGTATGTACTTTGCTAATCTTCAGATCTCCATCTGCTATATAATCTCGGATTATATGAAACTTGCGGTTGATATGCTTGGTCTTTGGATGATATCTTGGTTCCTTAGCGAGTGCTATGGCGCCAGTGTTGTCACACAATATCTCCAGTGGGTCCAATGCACTTGGAACCACGCCAAGCTCAGTGATGAAGTTTCTGATCCAAACTCCTTCACTTGACGCTTCTGCAGCAGCCATGTATTCCGCTTCTACTGTAGATCCCGCGACCACGCTTTGCTTGCAGCTTCTCCAGCTCACAGCTCCTCCATTCAAAATATACACGTATCCTGTCTGAGATTTAGCATCATCCTTGTCGGTGTCGAAACTAGCATCGACGTAACCTTTTACGACGAGCTGTTCATCACCCCCATAGACTAAGAACATTTCTTTAGTCCTATTTAGGTACCTTAGGATGTTCTTCACGGCTGTCCAGTGTTCCACTCCTGGATCACTTTGATATCTGCTCGTCAAACTAAGAGCATTGGACACATCCGGTCTAGTACACAGCATGGCATACATGATGGAACCTATGGCCGAGGCATAAGGCACTTTGCTCATAGCTTCCCTATCATTTACCGTAGCTGGACACTGAGCCTTGCTCAATATCTTACCTGACAACATAGGCACTGAACCTTTCAATGCCTTATCCATTCTGAACCTTTTCAGAACTTTGTCTAGGTATGTACTCTGGCTTAAAGCTATCAGGCGTCTTTGTCTATCTCTATAGATTTTGATGCCCAATATATAAGCAGCTTCACCTAGGTCTTTCATTGAAAAACACTTGTTCAAATAACTCTTCACATCGTTAAGCATGTTGATGTCATTTCTAATAATCAATATGTCATCCACATATAGTACCAGAAACGTCACCGAGCTCCCACTCACTTTCTTGTAGATGCAAGCTTCGTAGCAATTTGGAACAAATCCAAAGCTCTTGATTACTTGATCAAAACGAAGGTTCCAACTCCGAGACGCTTGCTTCAGTCCATAAATGGAACGCTGAAGTTTGCATACTTTATCAGCATCCTTAGGATCGACAAAACCTTCGGGTTGCATCATATACAACTCTTCATCAATGTTGCCATTGAGGAAAGCAGTCTTGACATCCATTTGCCATATTTCATAATCATGAAACGCAGCAATTGCTAATAAAATCCGAATGGACTTAAACATCGCTACGGGAGAGAAAGTCTCATCGTAGTCAACACCTTGAACTTGTCAAAAACCTTTCGCAACAAGCCGTGCCTTGTAGACGGTAACATTACCATCCGCGTCCGTTTTCTTCTTGAAGATCCATTTGCACTCAACGGCCTTTCGGTCGCTAGGAGGGTCCACCAAAGTCCATACTTGGTTTTCGCTCATGGATCCCAATTCGGATTTCATGGCTTCTAGCCATTTCTCAGAGTCTGGGATCATCATCGCTTCCTCATAGTTCGTAGGTTCGCTGTCTTCTACTAACAAGACAGTCAAGACAGGGTTGCCGTACCACTCAGGAGGGGCACGTGACCTTGTCGACCTTCGACGTTCAGTAGCAGCATCGTCCGAAGCTTCATGATCCTTGTCATTAGCTTCCTCTATTGTTGGTGCAGGCGGCACTGGAACAATTTCAGGTGTTGCGCTACTCTCCAATTCAAGAGAAGGTTCAATAACCTCGTCTAGCTCTACTTTCCTCCCACTCACTTCTTTCGAGAGAAACTCCTTCTCAAGAAAGGAACCGTTCTTTGCGACAAACACTTTGCCTTCAATTCTGTGATAGAAGGTATACCCAATAGTTTCCTTAGGGTATCCTATGAAGACGCATTTCTCCGCTTTGGGTTCGAGCTTGTCCGGCATCAACTTCTTGACGTAAGCTTCGCATCCCCAAACTTTAAGAAACGACAACTTAGGTTTAGCACCAAACCACAGTTCATACGGTGTCGTCTCAACGGATTTAGATGGAGCCCTATTTAAAGTGAATGCAGCGGTTTCTAATGCATAACCCCAAAATGATAACGGCAAATCAGTAAGAGACATCATCGATCGGACCATATCTAATAGGGTTCAATTCCGGCGTTCAGACACACCATTGCGCTGTGGTGTTCCGGGTGGCGTGAGTTGTGAAACGATTCCACTTGCTTTGAGATGCGTGAGAAAATCATAACTCAAATATTCGCCCCCACGATCGGATCGTAGAAACTTAATCTTTCTGTTACGATGGTTCTCCACTTCATTCTGAAATTCTTTGAACTTTTCAAACGTTTCAGATTTATGTTTCATTAAATAGATATACCCATATCTACTTAAGTCATCGGTAAAAGTGAGAAAATAGCGATATCCACCGCGCGTCGAAACACTCATCGGTCCGCATACATCGGTATGTATGATTTCCAACAAGTCCGTTGCTCGCTCCATCATACCGGAGAACGGGGTTTTGATCATCTTGCCCATGAGGCATGGTTCGCATGTGTCAAATGATTCAAAATCAAGAGACTCCAAAAGTCTATCAGAATGGAGTTTCTTCATGCGCTTTACACCAATATGACCTAGACGACAGTGCCACAAATAAGTAGTATTATCACTATCTACTTTGCATCTCTTAGCCTCAATGTTATGGATGTGTGTTTCATCCCTTTCAAGATTTAGAAGAAATAAACCATTCACAAGAGGTGCATGACCATAAAAGATGTTACTCATATAAATAGAACAACCATTATTCTCCGATTTAAATGAATAACCGTCTTGCAATAAACACGATCCAGAAATAATGTTCATGCTCAACGCAGGCACATAATAACATTTATTAAGGTTTAAAACTAATCCCGAAGGTAAAACTAAGGAGAGCGTGCCGACGGCCATCACATCAACTCTTGATCCGTTGCCAACGCGCATCGTCACCTCATCCCTCGCAAGCCGTCGTCTATTCCGTAGCTCCTGTTTCGAGTTACAAATATTAGCAACTGAACCAGTATCAAATACCCAGGCACTACAACGAGGGCTAGTAAGGAAAACATCAATAACATGTATATCAAATATACCTTTGATGGTGCCAGCCTTCTTGTCCGCTAAGTACTTCGGACAGTTGCGCTTCCAGTGACCCTTGTCCTTGCAATAGAAGCACTCAGTGTCCGACTTAGGACCAGACTTGAGCTTCTTCTCAGCAGGGGCAACGCGCTTGCCGCCGCTTTTCTTGAAGGGATTCTTTGCACCTTTACCTTTCTTAAAGGAGGGCTTGTTGACCATCAACACATGATTATCCTTTTTGATGTCCACCTCCGTAGCCTTCAGCTTTGCGAAGAGCTCGGTGATCGTATCAGTGGAACCAATCTGATTATGAGTCACTACAAAACTTTTGTAGCTGGGAGGGAGTGATTGCAGAACCCTGTCAATCTTGAGCTCCTCTGGAATCTTGCAGTCCAGTTGCTCAAGGCGTTGAGTGTAGCCCGACATCTTAATGGCGTGCTCACTAACGGAACTCCCTTCCTCCATCTTGCAGTTAAAGAACTTCTCGGAGATCTCATATCTCTCAGAACGGGCCTGAGTCTGAAACATGGTTTTCAGCTCTTCGAGAAACTCAAAGGGCCCGGGATAGTTTTCAAAACGATTTTGAAGTTCCGGTTCCATAGCAAACAACATGGTGCTCTTAATCACATCATAATCATCTTTGCGCGATTGATAGACAACTTTCTTATCAGCCGGCGCAGTTGCAGCAGGGGGGTTACCTAACGCTTTCTCAAGGACATAGTCCTTTTGTCCGCCAGACAAAATGATTCTTAGATTGCGGAACCAATTGGTGAAGTTAGACCCATTGTTCTTAAGCTTTTCTTTCTCAGCAAAAACGTTGAAGTTGAAGTTGGACTTAGCCATGTGATCTACAATATTTGCAAGTACAAATTAGACTATGTTCATGATAACTAGTTCAACTTTTAATCAAATTACTAGATGAACTCCCACTAAATTCAACATCCCTCAAGTTGTTTAGTGAACACGATCCAAATTCACCACACCTAATCCGATCTTCACGAGAAGAGATGTGGTTTCAATGGTGGACAACGAAGTGTCGATCATATCATTCATATGACTCGTGCTTAACCTTTCGGTTCATGTGTTCCGAGGCCATGTCTGTACATGCTAGGCTCGTCAAGTTAGACCCAAGTATTTCCGCGTGTGCAAAACTGGCTTGCACCCGTTGTATGTGAGCGTAGAGTCTATAGCACCCGATCATCACATGATGCTTGGACACGACGAACTTTCGCAACGGTGCATACTTGGGGAGAACACAGTTTTTATCTTGATCTTTAAGTGAGGAATCATCTTATAATGCTACCGTCGCGATCTAAGCATAATAAGATACATAAAAGGATAAACATCACATGCATATAACTTTATGTGACATGGTATAGCCAATCTTCGCGCAATGATCTCCATCTTGTGCGTTCCGGCATGATCTCCATCACTCCACCATGATTGCCTCCACCACGAATAGCAACTACAACTATTGCTAACTACTTAGCGATAAAGTAAAGCTATTACATGGCGTATAAGAAGTTGACTCGCAGGTCATACACAATTATAAAGACAACCATATGGCTCCTGCCGGTTGTGTACTCATCGACATGCAAGTCGTGAAACATTACAAAACATGATCATCGCATACAATATACACATCACATCTTGGGCCATACCATATCACAGAAAACACTCCCTGCAAAAACAAGTTAGACGCCTCTACTTTGTTGTTGCATGTTTTACGTGGCTTATGGGAGTAGATGCTAAGAACGATTCTTACCTACGGAAAGCCACAACGGTGATATTATGGTTGCCAAACTCCGGTGTTAATCCCATGACAACTATAGTGAGAGAAACTGACATCCACCAGCTGCATGTGTGGTACAAGCCACACGTCAAGTGCGGAGCCGGTCTCGCGAACGACGTCGCGTAAGGTTGGCCTGGACCGCTTCAATCTCACTATCCCGCGCCATAAGAAGAACACAAACAAGAGGCTTGCAACAGAAAACATCAACGCCCGCAACAACCATGTTGCGTTCTGCTCGTGAATCACATCTACGCATAGATCTAGCTCTGATACCACTGAAGGGTTTCGCAGCATAGTAAATCAAAAATTTCTACGGAAGCGAACAGAGGGAAAGCCAAGATCTAATCTAGGAGATGCAAACAACGAGAGAGATTGGATTAGATCTTCATACCTTGAAGATTCGCACAGCGGAACGTTCGTCGGAACGTGGGTGATGTAGTCGTACTCGCTTCTCCTCCTCGCGATCCGATCCGATCTAGCACCACAAGTGGCGGTGCCTCCGTGAGATGCACACGTGCAGCACCTCGACGTCTCCTCCTTCCTCGAACCAGCAAGTATGGTGGAGAGATGTATTGGATCTACAACACGACGGCGTGGTGTATATGGTGGAGAATTTCTGCAGCAGGGCTTCGCCTACAAACAGTCGGGAGGGAGAGAGGAGGGCAGCAGGGCAACTAGGGTTTGGAGGAAGGTGTAGGTTGGGGGGAGGGGGCGCACCATCCCTCTATATATAGAGGGGGGGTGCGGCCAGCCCTTGCCCATCCTCCAAGCCTATCTCTAGTTTAAACGATTTAAACTTATCCCTTATCTAGAAACCCTATCTCTAGTTTAAACGAGTTTAAACTTATCTAGGATCGGCTGGGCCCTATGGGGCCTTGTGCCCCTGGCCCAATGCGGCCAGGACACTCCCTCATAGGCCCATGCCCCCTCCCGGAAGGTGGGACCACGTTGGCCCCCTTCCGGAAGGTTCTAGAAGCTTCCGGTACAATACCGATTAATCCGGAACAATTCCGAACTCCAAAAACTGCACTGCCTTATATGAATCTTATTCTCCGGACCATTTCGGAACCTCTCGTGATGTCCCGGATACCATCCGAGACTCCGAACAAAAATTCATAAACCAATTATCCAATCTATCCTAGCGTCGAGACACGTTAAGTGTGTGACCCTGCGGGTTCGAGAATATGCAGACATGATCTTCTATCAATAATCAACAGCGGGGTCTGGGCACCCATATTGACTCCCACACATTCATCGATGATCATATCGGATGAACCACGATGCCAGGATTCAATCAATCCCATATATATATTCCCTTCGTCTCGCGATATTTTACTTGCCCGAGATTCGATCGTCGGTACCGTCATACCTAGTTCAATCTCGTTCACAGCAAGTACTTTACTCGTTCCGTAATCCAATATCACTTTGTGATTAACTCCTTAACCACATGCTTGCAAGCGGTGTTGATATCGATTACCGAGTGGGCCCGAAGTATATCTCTCCAACTTGGGAGGGACAAATCCCATCTCGATACATACAACCCAACAGATACTTTCCGATTACCTGAGAGACACCTTTATGATCACCCTTTCATAGGATGACGTTTGATGGCCTCAAAGCTTTCTTCCGATACCAGGGAGTTGCATTATCTCATGGTCTAAGGAATACAATATTTGACATAGGAAAAGCTTCGCAAAGATGAACACAATGACACGATCTAATTGCTTCGCTTAGTTTGGGTCTGTCCACCATATCATTCTCCCAATGATATGATCTCATTATCAATTGACAACTCATGTCTATGGTTAGGAAACCTTAACCATCATTGATCAATGAGCTAGTCCATAGAGGCGTACTAGGGACACGGTGTTGTTCACAAACCACACAAGTATTAAAGTTTCCGCTTAATACAATTCTAGCATGGAATATAAACTTTATCATGAACAAGAATTATAATAATAACATCTTTATTATTGCCTCTAGGGCATAATTCCAACAGATTGGACTTCAACTGAGCTAAATACACCTGAGCCTATTACTCCTGAACCAGTTGTGCCTGAACCAGTTCCAATACCAACACCAAAGAAGAGAGGAGTTATTGCATTAAATGATGAAGTGATGAAGGAATCTAAGAAGTGTCTAAAGGAGAAAGGTATTAGAGCCGAAGATGTGAAGAATCTACCTCCTATAGAAGAATTATGCAAGCCAATTCCCCACTTATCTACTATTGAGGTACACTCTCTCCACTTTGATGAAGGTGATATTTCCTATGGTAAGCCTCTTGATCAATGCTTAGAGGAACTTGACACATTTATTGTTAAACAAGGTAATTTTAATAAACAAGGTTAGAATCATTTATTGGAAAACTCTAGAGCCATTAAAGAGTTGAAAGATATTGTGGAAAGAACTTCTAATGATATCAAAATGCTTTGTAAACACTTTCAAATGGTTCAAACTCAAATTGATCAACTTGCTAAGGTACAAAAGGATATGCTAGTTAATGCCTCAGGACATAAACATGCTTATGGAATTAGAACTAGGAGTTGGTATAGCTACTCAAGATCCTTTATATCCTGAAGGACACCCTAAAAGAATTGAGCAGGATTCTCAACAAGGTGAAAGTAGTGGTAGCCCTCGTAAGAGAAACAAAAAGAAACACAAAATAGTTGAAGAACCCTCTGAACCTGTTGTAGATCCTAATAGTATATCTGTCTCTGATGCTGAAACTGAGAGTGGTAATGATAAAAACGTTGCTCCTGATAAGGAGGAAGTTGAGGAAGAACCTGAGAAGCAAACTAAGAATGCTAGGTACACTAAGGAATATTTTATAGCTAATAAACATGGTAAAGAGAGAGAACCTTGGGTGCAGAAACCTATGCCTTTTCCTAATAAGAAACACACGTCAAAGAAGGAAGAACACTGCAACAGGTTTTGTGAGTGGATGAAACCTTTATTTTTGCAAATTCCTTTGACTGATGCTATTAAGTTGCCTCCTTATTCAAAGTATATGAAGGATATTGTCTCTAATAAAAGGAATATTCCTAATGAGGAGATTTCTACTTTGCTTGCTAATTATTCCTTCAATGGTAAGGTTCAAAAGAAACTTGGTGATCCAAGTATACCAACTATTCCTTGCTCTATTAACAATAATTATGTTAGAACTGCTTTATGTGATTTGGGAGATGGAGTTAGTGTTATGCTTTTTTCTCTCTACAAGAGACTCCAACTAGAAAAGTTGATACCAACTGATATATCTTTGCAAATGGCTGATAAGTCAACTACTATTCTTGTTGGTATATGTGAGGATGTTCCTGTTCAAGTGGCTCATAATTTCTTGGTTTTAACTGATTTTGTTGTTCTTGAAATGCCTGAAGATGATAATATGTCTATTATTCTTGGGAGACCTTTTCTTAATACTGCAGATGCTATCATCAATTGTAATCAAGGAAAAGTAACATTTAATATTAACGACAAAGAGCATACTGTCTATTCCCCAAGAAGGTTGCTAAAAGCTATTGCCTGAACTCTATTGAAAATGTTGAGAGCATCAAGGTTGGAGAAATATATTGTCCCATCCCACAAGAAATTTTTTGAAACTATTATGATTGAGACCATTGCTATCAAGTTTGAGGTAACATAATCACTTTGTGGAATACAAAGTTTTGTTTCATATAAGATTGTCTTGGTAACAATACTTGATCAACCTTGTTAACAAAAGGATTTTAATGAACAAAATAATATTTTCACTGTGGTTATACTTGCTCACTTTTACTTTTCTCGTTCCCAGTCTTTGCTTTTCCTCTTGTTAACTTTAGTTGTTTGCTTGTTAGAGTGTCTTAGAGCTTCTGTAGTTTTGGTTTTTTGTTTGCTTTTGCTTCTTCTAAAAAATCTTTTTCTGCGAGAAAATCAATTTTCATACCCTGAAAATTGGCCAAAAATAAAGTTTCCCGAAAAATCCCAGAAAATTCATGATAAAATTTTCCTCGAAAAAGGGGGCAGAGGGACACCTGGAGTGACCCAGGGAGCCACCCCAGGTCAGCACACCCCCTGGTGGCGCGGCCAGCCCTAGGGGCGCGCCTGGCAGGGGTGTGGCCCACCTGTGGGCCTCCAAGGTGCCTCCTCCCAGCCATCTTGTTTTTCTCTCCCGAAAAACACCAGAAAACTTTCCTAAGCTCGAGTTTTTGCTGTTCTTGCTCCTGATTTTCAATCTCCTTGCTCAGCCCATCTTTTCTACTAATTTTTGGAGGGATTATTCCTTGGTATGTGCCTCCTCCACTTGTCCAGTTAGATTTGTGATTGGTAGATTGTATCTTGAGTATTTTGCTGCTATAGGTGTCAGGTTGTGTGAGCTTGCATGCTTGCTCTATGCTTAGAAATTTCATTTTGATGCATGTGTAGCCCTGTAGCAAGTTCCTATAGTAGTTTCTCATCATTTATCAACTTGGAAATCACTTGGTTTGATGTTTGTCTAAAAATTTCAGAAAAAAGAGGTCATGGACAACCACACCTTTGGTGAAATATTTGAGAGTGATGCACCTAGGAGGGAAAGGCCTTCAAGATCATCCTCCCGAGCCAGGCCTTCATACAATGAGGATCTCATTACACCGTGATTTGGCAACGAGGGAGATGTGGGGGATGCACACCCTTCTACCTTTCCTTGTCCTACCTTTTTATAGGCTGTTGTGATTCTCAATGATTTCCTAACCTTGGTTCAGAGGGTTGGACTAACAAGTTATATGCAGGATGAGAGCGTGCAATATGCTACGCTCACTAAAACCTTTGTGGAGAGCTTCTCTTTTTCTCACAGCCTGTTCAAACCAGATGTGTCTTTCAAAATTTATGGTAGGCCTTACACCATGACATTGAAGAAATTTTGTGAGATCCTGGGTCTTCGTATAGCTGGGACGGTGAAGAAGATTCTAGCTCAACCCACTGTTTGTTGGAGCTCTACCGTGGGATAACTAATGATGATGATCGTAGAGCCCAGCGGGGAAAGATAAGAAATATTCAACTCCCAGCTATCAGGTACTTTGCTTATTATCTTGCCACTAGTGTTCTTGGTAGAGAGAACACTAGTAATATTTACAACTATTATTTGGCCTTCCTAGCTGCTGCGCTCAACAATGAAACTAGGTACAATCTTGGTTCTCTCATTGCTCATCGCTTATATGCTAAGGGACCCATTTATGGGGGAATTATTGTTGCACATGTTGTTGCTGCCTTGGACCTTGCTATTGATCCAAATGATACAGTTTTGGATCCTTAGAGGCTTGACTTAGCTGCCATGAAACCGCATCACTTTGTCACTGCTGGCTCTACCCTTGAGAGCCTGGTTTATAGAATGTTTTTTTACTGACGGGGAAGAGAGAGAAATTCCTTTGCCCCAAACCACTTTGTTCAATAATTCCTAGGGACCCTTGTCGCGCTCCAAGGAGGAGATGGATGAGAAGCTGCGCATTCTTGGTTTCCATGGACACTATCAGGGGACGCGCCCTCGTACGACCCCTCTATGCACTATATAGGGGAGTCCTCGAGCTCCTACCAGGACAAAGGGGCCTCCTCGTCGTACTACAGAGGTGCACCTTCTTGGTCACCATGGGGTTGAGCCCCACTTAGGCCAAAATCCTAACCTTGGGGGGAGGTACACTGACATCACACTCATCTATATATCATGTTTCGTCGGTCATTTGTATATCCATTGTTTCGCTTTTTTTTTGCTTTTTGTTCTACTTTCTCAAAACACAAAAATACCAAAAATATTTTCATTGTTTCTCTTGGTTTGTTTCTTTGCTTTTTATCTTTGGTTTGCCTTAAAGAAAAATCCAAAAATATTTTTCTTTGTTTGTTTTTGCTTTGTTCGGCTTGCCTTAAAAATCGAAAACACCAAAAATATTTGTTTTTTTTGTTTGGTTTCATGAGTTCTTTGCAGGGTTCAGCCCTCCTCAGTGGAGTTTGGTTTCATGTTATTATTCAAGTCACATAAGTGAAGGGCAATAATGAAGATTAAGACAACTTGAGGTGTGGTAAGAGGCTGGTAACGAACTCTATTTGTTTTTATTTTTGTACATATACTCATCATTGTGAGCATGCTTAGTCTGTTCATGTAAGGTGTATGTTATTTATGGATGCTTAATAGGTCTTTCTCTCTTGTGATTAGCTCCAGCTTGCTAATAGTTTGTAGCATGTCATATGAATGTTTATTTGCATTGTTTTATTCATAATTTGGTATGATATTGTGGTATCCTCCTCTGAATGTTTCATGTGAATCGACTTGGCACATGCTCACACATGCCTATGACTAAACAATAGTCAGTAAGCCTCAATGATTTATTTTGCCTCAGAGTTCTTGTATCATTTTCATGCCATAATTAGTCATGTTTTGTTGCAAGCATGATTATGACAGTTATTGCTTTCTCGTTTCTCGCACCCTCTCTATTGCTAGCCTTCACTTGCACTGAGTATGAGCTCTACTTGTGCATCCAACTCCCCAAACCAATATTGCCAACAGTGTCCACCATACCTACCTATTAGCATCATTTGCTAATTCAGTGCATATTCATTATATGCCTTGTTTTCTTCCAAATAAAATGTTTGACTGTTTTAAGAAAGTTAGTTAGTAAAGCTCTCACGAACTTGATGGCACACTTTATTTCCTGCACTTAGTAAATTTGAACCATTGTGACCTGTCCATGAAAGTTATATGCTTGCAAATTATAGGCTGGGAGTTAGCAGAACCGTGTTTTCACGGGGAACGCTTTCAACACTTATGGATACATATCCAGTTGATATCATGCTCTTTTGTTTGCGGATCTCGTCGGTGTGAAATAAAAGGGGAGCTTGTGAGTTCATGGATTTATATATATGTGTTAGAGAAACGCCTGGGCCGCTAGCCTAAGCCATGCCTAATCATGGTGGAAACTTGCAGCATAACCATAATGAGCGATCTATGAAGCATCTTCAATAAAAACCTATGCAAATAGCAAATAAAAAGATCGCTGAGATGCTCATTGTCTGCTTGCCTTGTCATTTTGATCACGGGATAGCTCCTGTATCATGTGCAAGGGATACCCCATTGGCGCTTCTCTATGATATGCATGTATTTACGATGACAAGAACTTACAGGTAACTAAAGTTGAGTAGCATGCGGAGCGGCCCTCGTACTCAAGGGACATGAGATTTCCAGTTTATGGTCTGTCAAACATTTAACTCATATTGGACCTCACTTTCACCTTAACCATCTAAAGATGCCTGTGATAGGGGCAGTGAGAGCTCAAAGCTAATGAGTACCTTACTTTCAGCATTTGGAAGCCTTTCAAACTTTTAAAAACCCTTTTCACTTCCTTGTTGAGTCACCACTTATTCTATGAGCACCTTCTTGAGAGCATAGTTGTCATTCTTGTGCTTGTTCCAAAACTTGGTTAATTATGTCATTACTTTGATTCTTGTATCTCTGATATCTTTACCTATAGTCTTCACTTGAACTTTAGAGGTGCCTTGACATTTATATTGTGCTCTACAAACAAAGGAAAGCGAGATACCACTCTATCATACCTTCTTATGAGCATTGCAATGTTGCTTATGTTTATGTTTCATGCTACTTATTATTATTGAGTTGGTTTCTCTTCATAGCTTGCAATGACTATTGAGTAGATTTAGTTGCATACTTCTTATTATGAATTGTCTAAGCATCTACTCCTGTGCTAAGAATATATACATCATATGAAGCAAATGTGTTCGTGAAAGTTCTTTTATCGCACTCAGTTTTCAACTGAATTGCTTGAGGACAAGCAATAATCTAAGCTTGTGGGGAGTTGATACGTCCAAAACGTATCTACTTTCCGGAACACTTTTGCTATTGTTTCTCGTCTAAACTTGTGTGATTTGGATACAACTAACACGGACTGACGCTGTTTTCAGCAGAATTACCTTGATGTCTAGTTTTTGTGCAGAAAATAAACTATCAGGAAAAATCTCGGAAAATATGCCAAAAATCCTATCTCACCAGAAGACTCACGGAGCCAGAAGATGAGGCGGAGTGGGGCCCTGGGGGGCCCACACCCCCCAGCCGCGCGGGCCAAGCCTGACCGCAACTAGAGGGTGTGTGGCCACCCCAGGCACCCCCTCGGCCTCCCTCTTCGCCTATAAGTTGCCTCTTGGCCTTAAAATCGAGGGGGGTTCGACTTTTTTCCAGAAAGAGTTTCGCTGCGCCGCCACCACCAGAAACCGCGATTCGGAACCAGAAACTCCATTCTGGCACCCTGCCAGGACGGAGAATTTGGAGAGGATCATCGCCATCGTCATCACCAATGCCTCTCCATCAACCATCCATGTTTCCCTCATCCATAAGTGAGTAATCCCCCGCTGTAGGCTATTGGGATGGTAGGGACTGGATGAGTTCTATCATGTAATCAAATAAGATTGTTAGGGCATGGTGCCTAGTATCCCTATTAGTGCTATTTGACTTTGTTGCAACTTGTTGTGCTTAATGCTTGTCACTAGGGCCCGAGTGCCAAGATCTCAGGTCTGAACCTATTATTGAATCATTATGATAGTATTGTTTGTGGTCTTATCTGCAAGTTGTGTACACATATCATTGTCTGGATCCAAAGGCCCCGAAGTGACAACAATTGGGATAACCTGAGGGGATGGCTGTGATGTGAGGATCACATATGTTCACGGAGTGTTAATGCTTTGCTCCGGTGCTCTATTAAAAGGAGCACCTTAATTGCCAGTAGTTCCCTTGAGGCCCCGCTGCAACGGGCTGGCAGGGCAAAAGATGTTGTGCAAGTTCTCATTGCGAGCACGCATGACTATATATGGAGCACATGCCTAGGATTGTTTAGTACTTGGATGCTTATGCTTATTTATCTGCAATTTCCCTAGATCTTGAAGTTACATGTTTAGACTCGTCCATGCAACGCCCGTCCATCCATCCCTATGCCTACCGCGCTCGTATCCTACTGTTACTCTTGTTCTACTGCTGTTGTTGCTACTATCAAACTGGTGCTACTGATAAACTTCTGTGAGAAAGAACTATTTCCAGGTGCAGCTGAACTGACAACTCAGTTGTTAAGGCTTGCAAGTATTCTTTGGCTCCCCTTGTGTCAAATCAATAAATTGGGTAATACTACCCTCGAAGACTGTTGCGATCCCCTATACTTGTGGGTCATCAAGACTATTTTCTGGCGCCGTTGCTGGGGAGCATAGCTTTATTTGTAAGTTCACTTGGATCTATTATTGTTCACTGTTACTCCTTTCATCATGGGGAAGTCTCGTGATGGAAAGTTTCCTATTTTACCATCCACTACAAGAAGAGGTACAGTCCTAAACACCTCTGCTGCTCTTGATTCACCGTCTGTTATAAGTAAGCTTGTTACTCCACCACCACATACTCATGCTACACACACTGCTACTACTGCTGAATCTGAAACTACTTTTGATACTCATGATGTTACTTCTACTGTGCTTGATGCGAGTGGTTCATTAGGTCCTTTCCTAGATGCTACTATGGCTAGTCTAGGAAATACTGAAACTCCTAGTGAAGACACTATTACACCTGTTAGCTCACCTGAGTCTAGAGAGAGATATGATATTAATGATGTCCAAAACACACATGGTGCTAGTGCTATTAAGAGTTTCCTTGAGAGACGTACCATTATTCCTAAACTATCCTCTGATCCTAAGTTTGCCACCTCTCCCATAGATATTAAAGACAAATATT
The DNA here is from genome assembly GCA_916181665.1 of Avena sativa. Taxonomy (NCBI): domain Eukaryota; kingdom Viridiplantae; phylum Streptophyta; class Magnoliopsida; order Poales; family Poaceae; genus Avena; species Avena sativa. The sequence continues at coordinate 382,231,425 of OV702297.1, read as the reverse complement.
ATGATTTCTCTCTTGATTTATCCTATTTAGACATTGTTGAGAAAGAACCTTTTTGTGGGACTTAAAATGAGAGCGCTGTGGCTCATATGAATGAGCTTTCCACTATGAGTGCTTTATTCTCTGATGATTTTAAGATGCGCATGTACTTTGTTACTAAGATCTTCCCTTTTTCACTAAAAGGAGAAGCTAGGGCTTGGTTTAATAGATTACCTCCTGGATCCATTGATAGTCCTGATTGTTTGATTGCTTCTTTCTTCCAGAAATATTTTCCTCCTAGTGCTAGACATGCTGCTTTGCAGAGACTTTTTGATTTTAAACAGGGAGAAGAAGAGAAATTGCCTGAGTCATGGACAAGGTTCTATGCCTTGATTCATGCACATCCTGGATGTCCATTGCCTAAGAATGAGCTTCTTGATATTTATTATAATGGACTCACTGATGATTCTAGGACATACCTAGATAGTTTTGTTGATTGTGTTTTCAGGAAAAGAACTCCTACAGATGCTGAGGAGTTAATGGCTAAAATAAGCAAGAATTATGATGATTGGACTTCAACTGAGCTAAATACGCCTGAGCCTATTACTCATGAACCAGTTGGGCCTCAACCAGTTCCAATACCAACACCAAAGAAGAGGGGAATGATTGAATTAAATGATGAAGTGATGAAGGAAGCTAAGAAATGTCTTAAGGAGAAAGGTATTAGAGCTGAAGATGTGAAGAATCTGTCTCCTATAGAAGAATTATGTAAGCCAATTCCCCACTCATCTACTATTGAGGTACACTCTCTCCACATTGATGAAGGTGATATTCCCTATGGTAAGCCTCCTGATCAATGCTTAGAGGAACTTGACGCATTTATTGTTAAACAAGGTAATTTTAATAAACAAGTTTAGAATCATTTATTGGAAAACTCTAGAGCTATTAATGAGTTGAAAGATATTGTGAAAAGAATTGCTAATTATATTAAAATGCATTGTAAACACTTTCAAATGTTTCAAACTCAAATTGATCAACTTTCTAAGGTACAAACGGATATTCTTGTTAATGTCTCAAGATATAAACATGCTTATGGAATTAGAACTAGGAGCGGTATAGCCACTCAAGATCCTTTATATCCTTTATATCCCCGAAGTGACAGAAATTGGGACAACCGGAGGGGATGGCTGTGATTGAGGATCACATGTGTTCACGGAGTGTTAATGCTTTGCTCCGGTGCTCTATTAAAAGGAGCACCTTAATTGTCAGTAGTTCCCTTGAGGCTCCGCTGCAACAGGCTGGCTGGACAAAAGATGTTGTGCAAGTTCTCATTGCGAGCACACATGACTATATATGGAGCACATGCCTATGATTGTTTAGTATTTGTATGCTTATTATTATTTATCTGCAATGCCCTAGATCTTGAAGTTACATGTTTAGACTCGTCCATGCAACGCCCGTCCATCCATCCCTATGCCTACCGCACTTATATCCTATTGTTTGCTACTACTGTTACTATTGCTCTTGTTTTTCTATTGCTGTTTGATGACCCACAAGTGTAGGGGATCGCAACAGTCTTCGCGGATAGTATTACCCAATTTATTGATTTGACACAAGGGGAGTCAAAGAATACTTGCAAGCCTTAACAACTGAGTTGTCAGTTCAGCTGCACCTGAAAATAGTTTTTACGCACAGAAGTTTATCGGTAGCAACAGTTTGGTAGTAGCAATAGCAAAGTAACAACAACAGTGAAACAATAGTAATAGTAACAGTAACGGTAACAGTGAGATTCGAGTGCGGTAGGCATATGGATGGATGGACGGGCGTTGTAGGGACGAGTCTAAACATGTAACTTCAAGATCTAGGGCATTGCAGATAAATAATAATAAGCATCCAAGTACTAAACAATCCTAGACATGTGCTCCATATATAGTCATACGTGCTCGCAATGAGAACTTGTATAACATCTTCTGTCCAGCCAGCCCGTGGCAGCGGGGCCTCTAGGGAACTACTGGCAATTAAGGTGCTCCTTTTAATAGATCACCGGAGCAAAGCATTAACACTCCGTGAACACATGTGATCCTCACACCACAGCCATCCCCTCCGGTTATCCCAATTATTGTCACTTTGGGGCCTTTGGATCCGGACAATGATATGTGTACACAACTTATAGATAAGATCACAAACAATACTATCATAATGATTCAATAATAAGTTCAAATCTGAGATCAAGGCACTCGGGCCCTAGTGACAAGCATTAAGCACAATAAGTTGCAACAAAGTCAGATAGCACTAATAGAGATACTAGGCACTATTCCCTAACAATCTTATTCGATTACATGATAGAACTCATCCAATCCCTACCATACCCAAGCCTACAGCGGGGGATTACTCACTCATGGATGAGGGAAACATTAATGGTCGATGGAGATGCGTTGGTGATGACAATGACGATGATCCTCTCCAAATTCCCCGTCCTAGCAAGGATGCCAGAACGGAGTTTCTGGATCCGAATCTTGGTTTCTGGTGGCGGCGGCGGAGCAAAACTCTTTCTGGAAAACTATCGACCCCCTCGGTTTTTAGGTTGAAAGGCAACTTATAGGCGCAGAGGGAGGCTGAGGGGGGGGGCCTGGGGTGGCTGCACCCCCTAGGCGCGGGCAGGGACCACCCGCGCCTGGCAGGGGTGTGGGCCCCCCAGGCCCCTTCTCCGTCTCGTCTTCTGGATCCATGGATCTTCTGGTGAAATATAATTTTTAGCATATTTTTTGGAATTTTTCCTGATAGTTCATTTTCTTCACAAAAATAAGACACCAAGGTAATTCTACTGAAAACAACGTCAATCCGTGTTAATTGTATCCAAATCACACAAGTTTAGAGAAGAAACAACAGTAAAGTGTTCGAGAAAGTAGATACGATTTGGACGTATCATTGTTACTTTGCTATTGCTACTATCAAACTGTTGCTACTGATAAACTTCTATGAGCAAAAACTATTTCCAGGTACAGTTGAATTGATAACTCAGTTATTAAGACAGTTATTAAGACGTGCAAGTATTCTTTGGCTCCCCTTATATCGAATTAATAAATTGGATAATACTACCCTTAAAGACTGTTGCAATCTCCTATACTTGTGGATCATCACTATTTTTCACACCAGACAACATGACGGCCTTAGTCCTGGGCATTGTGCCTCGACGCACGGCGCCATGAACCATGGTGTTATGGGTTTATGCACGGGACCCATCCATCCGACGTGGCTCTGGTCAATAGAATACCATGTCTCCATTGACCAAGGCGTAGTTGTATTTGAAAGAATGTGATTCAATTGCTTGCCATTGAGAGGTAGGTTGAAATTCTTGTTGCAACCTCTCTATTGCACTAATGATGTTTCTTTCATCCTCCAGTGCACACCTAATGCTAGAAAATCACATTAGCAAAATAATACTTCTTTCGTCCAGAAATAACTAACTTAGCTTTTGATTCGAACGTATCTAGACATGTTTACATGTTTTACTATATAGATACATATGAATTTAAATAAGAGAATCTCTAAGTTGCAGTCGACTGATTTTTTCCCACTTTTTTCTGCCCTTGATTGGTCCAATAACAAGAAAAAAAACATATATGCATGCTGGAATTTGACGCATCTGACGACGTCATATATCACGCTATATTTGGTAGCGTCGTACAGTCACACACACTATTAAGCTCTCTCCTTGATCACCAGGATCATCTTGTATGTAACGTGAGAAGCCACATATTATTGTCCAGTAAGATCAGTTGATGTCACCATATTTTATGCCGCTAAATTATTTTCTTTAAATCTTACTAATCACCTTCTGATTTCCATATTACACAACATAGTGTTAAGTGATTTTTACTGTAATGACTAAACGATACATACTTGCAAAATAAGATACATAAAAAACTATTTTATTTATTCTATTACAAACCCACTTGTGACTTGGAAAAACAACCTCTAGCGCAACACAACTTGCAGCTGGAAAATAATTTTAATTACAACCTCACTTATAACAGCAAAAAATCATAGTTGCAATCTTGCAACTCCAAAACAATTCGGTCGCTACCCTAATTGCAATAAAAATAATGTTAGTTGTATTTTGACTATGGGAAAAAAATCACTTGCAACCTGACTTGTAACACAAAAAGCTCAGTCACAAGTCCGATTGTAACTAATAGGGAATCACAAAAATCAATTTGAAAAAATATGATATATAATTTTAAAAAAATTGGTTTTAATTCTACTTATGACTGTGAAAAAATATAAACTAGTTGAAGTCCGATTTCAACTTATAGGGAGCATGAAAGCATATCAAGTGTCATTATCACTCGTAAGACAACACGAAAACAATGATTTGAAAAAATATGATATAAAATTCAAAAAATCTCGGCTGCAATTCCAGTTGCAAGTCTAATTGCAATTTATAGAAGTACAAAAATCATATTTCTCAATAGAATATGATATACAATTTAAAAAATCTCGGTTACAATTCTAGTTATAACTGAAAAGAGATATAAACCAATTGCACATCTAATTGCAGCTTATAGGTAGCATGAAAGCATGAACTAGTTGCAAATACAATTGCAACTCATAGGAAGCACAAAAAAGCCATGATTCACGAAAAAGACAAGTCATATGTGAGCCTGATTGCAACTTATATGAAACATGAACCAGTTGCGAGTTCAATTACAACTCATACCTATAAGAAAGACAAAATCAATTGCGACTGTTATTCTCATACCTATGAAAAACTTTGAATCAGTTGCGAGTCTGATTGCAACTCATACCTATGAAAAAGACAAGTCAATTGCGAGTATGATTGTAACTTATATGAAACATGGACTAGCTGCGAGTTTGATTGCAACTCATATCTATAAAAGAGACAAGTCAATTGCAAATCTGATTGCAATTCATATGAAACATGGATCAGTTGTGAGTTAAATTGCAACCGATATCTATGAAAAAGACCAAAGACAGTTGAGAGTGTTATTGCAACTCATAGGGAACTTTGAATTAGTTTCGAGTCCGATTGCAACTCATACCTATAAAAAGACAAGTCAGTTGCAAGTACAATTGCAACTCATATAAAATATGGACCAGTTGCGAGTTCAATTGCAACTTATACTTATGAAAAAGACAAGTCAGTTGTGAGTACGATTGCAACTCATACCTATAAAAAAAGAAAAGTCTATTGCAAGTGTTATTGCAACTCATAGGAAACTTTGAACTAGTTGTGAGTTTGAATGATGTGTGTCAACTCAGAAACAGTGAGAACACCCTTCATGCTGGTCTTCTTCAACCTTTGTCTATTACATTACAATTTGGGTCTTCTATTTCAATGAACTTTCTTTAGGCACTCCCCAAGTCTCATGGTTATAGCTCCATACTTGTGGTCGCGGACTGTTTCACTGGATCATTTCATTACTCTATCTCGGTTGCAAGTCAGATTTTCAAATCAAATAGAAACATGAATCAGTTGCAAGTTTAATTGCAACTCATAAAAAAATGCTAAGAAGAGATCACGAAACAAAAAATGGTATTTCAATCCTCAATTGCAACCCTACTTGTCACTCCTCAATAAAGCTAGTTACAAGTCCGGTTGCAACTCATAGTAAAAAGGGTTCACGAAACAATCCTCAGGTGCAACCTCAGTTGCAAATCCTCGAGAAAATCTAGTGTGAAATTAATGCAATCAACATCAGGAAATCTGGCATGGAAAAAAACTTTTAATTAACTAAAAAATCGAAGACTCTTACAATATAAGTAAAATACAAAAACACTGCAAAAGAAAGTGATAACTCGCACAAAACTCTTCTCCTATCTTCAGTGTTACAAAAACAATGATACCACATAAAACTTGCAACAAGAAATTAGTAAAAAATTGGGAAGGGAATCATAAAAAAGTCAAGGAGCATAAAAACATGTTCAAATACACCTCCATAGAAAGAAAAGACCGACGCAGGAGAAAAACCTATTGAAATCAACGAGACTCCACCGCTCTCCACCTTAGTCGCCAGAGAATAACCGATGTCGACGAGAATCGGCGGAGCTCTGGTGCTAGAAAAAGAGTTGCTTGTCAAATCAAGGATCCACCCCTACACCCGCCTCAGTCGCTCTCGGCTGATCTCCGCCACTCTGGGCCTCTCTGAATAAAAGATGTCAATATTGGGGAAGATAAAATAGAGGGCATCAACCCACTCAACAGGACACACGGGAGGGGAAAAAATAGGCCAAGACCCATTCAACAACCCACAATGATAAAAATTGGACCACACAACCTTTGCAAGCCAAAACAAACCCAAACCATGCAAATCATAGATCTTGACGCGCAAAAATAGTTTCATATAAATAACTTGTAGAAATGAATGTCAGCAAAAAAATAAAATTGTAGGAACAATTACGTTAGATAATTCAAAAAAATGGAAAAAAAACTTAGGCCATTTACCACCAGATCAAACCCAAAACTACACAACAATAAAAGACAAAAACAAGAGCCGGACGCATAAGACAAACAAGTAAAATAAAGATCATGGTTGGCTAGTATATAACACAAATAAAAATAGCCAGAGAAAAGACCGTGACGTAAAGCCAGAGTGCACATGGGACACCACGACAAGGCCTCGTGGATGGCGCGCATGACAACACACCGGGATATAGACTGCACATATTCACCAACTACAACGCGTGGAGCAGATTGAACGAACCCTACGCCAATAATCCTAGAGGTGTGAAGCGTATAAACAACATGCAAAAATGAACAGAGAAAAAAATCAACTACAAAGAAATTTCGCTCTAATTTTTTATAGAAAAGATTACCATATCTATATAATTATGTGTGGGCAACCAGTATATAGTAGTCTTATCTTGGCACTAATAAATCAAGCTTCACTCGACATGACCCTAACAAACAGGAGTACCAAATAATAGGCATGAGCAAAATAAAATAAACAAACAATGGACAAAAATAATACTCCCTCCTATCCAAATTAATTGACTTAAATTTGTTTAAATTCGGATATATATACAATAAAACATATCTAAATACATTTGAATCTAGATAAACCCAAATCAATTAATTTGAATTGGAGGAAATAAAAAAAAACAGAGCCTCGCGGTGACAGCCCACATGGCCTGACATGCATGGAGCAGCCCAACAGCGCGCATGACACCACAGAGTCAAGCAACATGGGCAAAAAAAAGGGCTGGCACCAATATTGACGTGAACGGCGAATCAAACGGTCCACGAACTGACTATAAACTAATCTATGTCACAGCTAGCCGTGATTTAGCAAAACCGTTTAAACAAATTCAAGTCAGTTGTTTCTACATTGAGGAAGTAGTACAAAGCCTGCTAATGCACTATGAAAAGAAATTAAGTTCATACTAGTATCTTTTTCAATACCGTGTACAGGTCTAGAATATAAATTGAACAGCAAAAAGAGCAACAATTCGAAATAATAGTACGGGAATAATTAACAACTAGCATTTTTGCATCATGTATGGAAAACCTAAATAACCATGCACAATAGTACTTGTAACGAAATTAAAATTAGAAACCTGATTAACTAGCATTATTATAACTTCCATATATACTTCGTGCTATAATGATGCTATAACTTACTTCCTTTAATTGTACTTCCTCCGTTTTAAAACATAAGATGTTTTAAATTTGTGAGAATGTATCTAGATATCTTTTAGTGTGTAGATTTACTTCAAACCTGAGCGAACCTACATACTAAAAGTAGTCTATATATATTTGCTTCACAAAGCTAAAACATCTTATATTTTAAAACGGAGGGAGTAGAAACGTAAATTAAGGAACATATTTACCCCTAGCTAATGTTTGCATATTTCTCTTAGACGGCTATAATACTAACATTAGCCATTTAACCAATAAAAATGAACACTTCATAATAATTTGGAAGCATCTTAAAACAACACTTAATCTTAACTCCACTGCTACAAATCCGGATCATAGAGGTTGATTCACAAAGTAGACTGCTTCCTTTTCTAGAAATAGCAGCCGGGCAGCGTCTCTCTATAAATAGCCCTGCCACGCCTTTGAATGTTCTTCGGGATTCCAAGTTCTGGTAGCCATGGGACTCACGCCTGTATTCTCCCTCCTATTCCTCTCGTGTCTCCACGGCGTGAGTTCCTTCACCTCCATGTTTACCTTCGGAGACTCCTACATCGACACCGGCAACTTCGTGATCATGGCTGCGAATCCGGCGATCCCCGTGTGGCAGAACAAGCCTCCTTACGGCATGACCTTCTTCGGCCGCCCCACGGGCCGCATCAGTGACGGGAGAGTCATTGTTGATTTCATCGGTAAGTCGCGCCAATCTGATCTTTTGTACTCCTGGACGAATTATTTGCTGAAGATTTGACAATTTGGGCATGACGTATAGTCTTTTGAAATTTAATACAGTAACATGTTCTGTTTGTGTTCTGTACCGACACCTGTTTTTCCCATGGTTGCAGCCGAGCAGTTTGGTTTCCCTCTTCTTCCAGCCTCCCCGCAGAATAGCTCCGACGCCTCTGAAGGCGTAAATTTTGCGGTTGGCGGTGCAACGGCGATCGACGTCGGCTTTTACGAGAGGAGCAAGCTGGTTCAGTTCCAGCTTATGAACAATTCTCTGAACGTGCAGCTGGGTTGGTTCGAGGAGCTCAAGCCATCGATCTGCAACACTACAGAAGGTCTGTGACATGATCGCCAGTAGTATAGTACAGTTCCTGTAGTGCTTAATTCCTATTATCAATAAGATACTGAGCAACTGGTTAATGCAAAAACAGAGTGCAGAGACCGCTTCAGTAAAGCTCTCTTCTTCGTTGGGGAGCTTGGAGTGAACGACTACAACTTAGTGTGGAATGCAGGGAAGACTGAAGACGAAGTGAAGCCTTATGTACCCAAAATTGTGAAGAAAATTGCCATGGCCGTGGAGGTATATACTCCTATGTTTCGCACTTTGGTCAATTCTGCTTTTGATTTTTCTTCACAGCAAACCATCTTTTGCGATGTAAACGCTATGACATGACGGCGCGCTGTAACACGATCCAAACACATGTGCACTCTCTTGAAGGTACATATGGCTAACTTTTTTTTGACAAGACACATGGCTAAACTAGTCTGTTACATTTGCACCGCAGAGGCTCATCAAGGAAGGCGCGATATACCTTGTCGTGCCGGGGAATCCACCAAACGGGTGCTCACCGACCATGCTCGCGCTCCGGTCGAGCCTCAACACGGAGAACTACGACCACATCGGCTGCCTAATCGACATCAACCGCGTGGCCAGGCGCCACAATTCTTTGCTCCGCGTGGCAATTGGCGTTCTCAGGGTCAAGTACCCTCATACCACGATCATCTTCGCTGACTTCTACCACCCGATCATTTCAATCCTCCCAAACCCCAATCGATTTGGTAAGGATTTATCGAGATCAACGCAGCGTGCTTGCATCGCTGCAGTCATCTAGGACATTTGTTTAAAAAAATTGTGCGATTTGCAGGTGTCACTGGCCCAGACACCCTCCGTGCTTGCTGCGGTGGTGGCGGGAAGTACAACTGGAACGCCAGCTCCGTTTGTGGAATGCCGGGGGTGACCGCCTGTAAGGATCCTTCGACATTCATCAATTGGGATGGGGTTCACTACACGGAGGCCACATACCGGTACATCGCCAAGGGGTGGCTCTATGGTCCTTTTGCCGATCCCCCCATACTCAATGCCATTCACCACTAATTTGAGAGAGAAAAACTAGAAATGTACCATTATAAGCAACATCAGGACGGATTATAGCTAACATCTTACGGAAGGAACCAATAAATATTTTGAAATCAAACTACTAGCTTATATCAAACAAAAAAGAACATAATGGGTAACTAGACCCATAGACACATAAACAACTCTAACATCGAAATGCTGTTGTAAGTTGCTAGAGAGAATCAAAATAATACGAGTCAAGTTGCCCTAATGTTCAGTGATGATTAATATTTTTTGACGCATTCTACCGTAACGTTTATTACTTTTTTTAAGCCCTAAACACGGGAATGTTGTTAATAATGCAATGCATTTAAGAGGGTGCAGAGTGTCCGCTCTGGCATGTTCTAGGGACTTTTCTATTTTAAAGGGGAATACCCTAGTCTCTGCATCAATCAATACACATAATCATTTATATTGCGCTATTATCATCCGGAGTATTACTAGCACATATCATAAAGAGTGGATACATAAACCGACCAACCAAATATAAAAAAAAATACCAAAACGTTGGGCCTTCGTATGTCAGAATTTACTAGTGGGCTTTAGGTCCATAGTCCAATCAACAATCCGGTTCCACATTGACATTTGGGAAGGAGTTGGACCTACTTGTCAGCGGGTCTTCTACCACTCAATAGATCATGAGAAGAGAAGTGGCACACACGCTTCTCCTCCGTTACCCGTCTTACGTCGTATTCATGAACGAGCCGAGCTGGGCTTAGACCCATCCTCATTGTGCTTCAACAACACCATATTAAGGAGGTGGACGGGAACCCTCGACGTAACCAACAATTAGATTTCAGATGCCTCCTCGTGCTCACGCACCACCACCACTCTTCCATATCGCTATACTCTTTTCGCCAATTCCATCCCACGACTGTATAGGAGAGCTATCCTCCAGACCCCATCTCTTCTGATTCTAAACATGCAGAGATGAGAGACGATTAGGTTTTCGGATAATGTGTTGGCATGACAACTCATGTCCGAATCCTCTGTCTTCAGCACCATATCGGTTCTTCATTTAGGGAGAAAACATCATGTTCTTGCGCCCGATCTAATGCATGTCATAGGAGGGGGGGGGGGGGGGGTCGATGGTTCTGATCCCACAAAGTATGCGTATGGCTGGTGATGACCCACAAGTATATGTGGTGTATCGTAGTACTTTCGATAAATAAGAGTGTCGAACCCAACGAGGAGCAGAAGGTGTTGACAAGTGGTTTGGATCAGGAATTCACTGTAAATATTAGCCAACGGATTTTTAAGGGTTTTTGATAATACAGATAAATAAAGTGCAAGTAAATAAAAGACAATAATAATAATTGCAGCAAGTGGCCCAATCCTTTCTTCCGCCCGATCCAATGCATGTCACGGGAAGGAAGGGGGGGGTCGATGGTTCCGATCCCACAGAGTATGCGTATGGCTGGCCCGAAAATAATTGCCTCGAAAGCACCACCACACTCATACACATCACGGTGCAAGTGGGACGGTAGGCGAGAGCCCGCTTAGACGCCACGTATTCCCGCAACGTATAAGCAGGACACCGCGGCGGTCCGTGATATGTTAATCGCAGCTATGTGGCACCTGCATATGCCTGCATAGTGTTCACGCGTCCTCAGGAATTTGCTAGTATATATGCTACAGATCTGTTAGTATACTTGCTGGCAGCTAAGCTTATATGTGCACGAAGGACACTCCTGCTCGGCGCCTCTCATAACACCGCCGCCCAACGACGAGTCCTCTTTGCCGTGCCAGGAGCCAGGTGACGATGCTACACGACCAGATGCCTTGCCGACACCACGACTATCTGCCACTGCACTGAAGCTGAACCCGCCCAGTCTACCGAGATTCTGTCTGATCGAACACTGCGTATGAACTTTGGCAAAAATCACAGATTTGATCTAATTAACGAATGATCTCATGAATTAACCTACTTTTTCAAAGAAATCCCGATATGACCTGTTTTCATGGCGTTTTACCGGACACGCCATGATCAGTAGCACGACACTCCCTACAAAAGCGTCATGCATCCATGGCGCCCCTGCCAAAAACGCCATGATCCCGTCCGACGTGGCAGCCGTCGTGGCCCACACGGGTCCGTTTTAATGTTTGGCACTTTCCAGGAGGACGCCATGCTACTAGGCACGGAGCTTTTGTGAAAAGCGCCATGCTCCTTAACCTAGAAACGACGCGGGCGCCCTCCCCCGACCCCTCCCAGCGCCATACCTCTTCATCTCTCTCTCTCTCTCTCTCTCTCTCTCTCTCTCTCTCTCTCTCTCTCTCTCTCTCTCTCTCTCTCTCTCTCTCTCTCTCTCTCTCTCTCTCTCTCTCTCTCGCCCCCAGCTCTTCCCCTACTCGAATCCCTTCAAATCGGTTGCTTTTCTCCGTGGATTTGGACTTCCCCTTGCTTAAAGAGGTAATCTCCCCCGAACCCCTTGGTTTTGTACAAATAGATCTGTGCAATTTGGTTCTATTTTGGCAAAGAATCTAGAACCCTAACCCTAACCCTTGCTATATCTTGGCTTTGGAGTGAAATCTAGGCTTGATGTTGTTGCTTCTAGTTATTAGATTTGTAGCTTATGGCTAGGATTTGTATGTTAGAATTAGCAAAGTGACATGACTTGTTTTAGTTGGTAGCTACGGTTGGTGGTGGTAATATAGCTGTCTTTGATGCATAATGGTTGTTGTCATTGTCTTTTAGATGGCAAGAATCATTAATGTTCATCATGTGGACAAGACCGCATTCTTGAAAGGCAATGCCGAGTGTGACCCGGAGGAGGTATTCATGGTGTTTGGCACAAGTCCTACATATGCCGAGGTTGTGGAAAGAGTGAGGAATGATTTGAAATGGATGGACCCTAGTGATGTGTATGAGTTGGTTGGAAGGTATAACGTCGGGTTTGGCCATCACAATAGATTGAAGATAGTGCCTATCAACTCCGAGTTGAATTGGAGTGCATCTAAGGAGATGGTGGTGGAATCTGAAGATAAGTCACTTGAGATATTTGCCACAAGAAAGGTTGCGGCTTGGTTGAACATTGACTTGAACCGACATGCTTCCATGAGCCCGGCTCGAGGTGAGCCACATGTGTATGACACAACAATGAGCCAACCTCCATTGATCCCGGTCCGCGTAGAGACAACCTACGACGACACAACAATGAGGCAACCTTCCATGAGCCCTGTTCGCAATGACAACTATGAAGCACCTCAAATGGAGGATGATGACTTTGAGGGTGATGAGCTGGAGTATGGGCTTCGTGACAATGAAGTAGGAGATGTGTAGGAAAATTCCGATGAGGAGGACATGGACCATGATCTCCCTTATTTGAGGTGTCATGCATTGGACTCCGAGGATGAAGGACCATATGAAGATGTGGATGAGGATGGTCTAACGGTTAAATTCGCCGAAGCTCACAAAAAAGTAGTAGGTCAGGATCATCGACCTTCATTGTTCCGTGATGTTAGCCTTGCAAATGAGGCCCAAGTTGACGGTGGAATTAGTCGAGTGCTCGAGCCACGAGCACCTTCTAAAAAATACTTGAAGCCGAAAAAGTATGGGATAAATCCCGGGGTGAAATTTGATAGCTTGTTGGAATTTTAGATGTGGATCAAGGACTACGCGGTGAAGTATGATGACCCACAAGTATAGGGGGTGTATCATAGTACTTTCGATAAATAGGAGTGTCGATCCCAACAAGGAGCAGAAGGTGTTGACTAGTGGTATGGAGCAGGAACTCTCTGCAAATACTTAGCAAACGGATTTTTAGTGGTTTTCTGATAAAGCAACAAAACAAAGTGCAAGTAATAAAGAACAAACATAGCAAGTGGCCCAATCCTTTCTTAGCAAAGGACAAGTGATGACCCACAAGTATAGGGGGTGTATCTTAGTACTTTCGATAAATAGGAGTGTCGATCCCAACGAGGAGCAGAAGGTGCTGAACAGTGGTATGGAGCAAGAAATCCCTGTGAATACTTAGCAAACATATTTTTAGTGGTTTTCAGTGGTATGGAGTCGGGAGTCGGGTAGGTGCGCCACACCTGCCCTAGGCGCGACCCAGGGGGACCCGTGCCTAGGGGGGGTATGGGCCCCATACGGCCCCTCTTCGCTCCTCCTTCTGGCTTCCTCATTCTTCTGGAAGAATAATATTTTCCCATATTTTTCTGGTATTTTTCCGATCTTCGCGAAATTGCACCAAACACCCTCTTTTCCATCAGAATCCAGACTCCGGCAGTCCATCCTCCAAGAATGATCCAACATGCATAAACAGATGAAAAGCCATAAGTAATACCTCATAATAAGACATATATCAATGAATAGAAGAAAATTATGATATAGAATGTTGATGCAAATTGGGCGTATCAACTCCCCCAAGCTTAGACCTTCCCTTGTCCCCAAGCGAAAACTGAGCTCAGTAAACATGTCCACAGGTTTATGGAGCGAAGTGTCGATAAAAGAATACGAACAAGAAGCATCACACTTACCATTGCACAACTCATAGAAGAAAACAACTCACCATTATATAACTTAGCTTGCAACCAAGTACAGAAGTCACAATAGAGATGCATAAAGATAAATCATAATTGGAATTGGCAAACTTTTGTTCTTGGTCAAAGAACACTTGGCAAACAATTTCACAAAAAGCTTTTTGCAGAAGTTATGTGCAAGCACTCTTTGCTCAAAAAGGTTTTTCAATGAAAGCTTTCAAAGTAATACTCAATAGATAAGAGTTTTGTGCAAACAAGGAAGATAAAGAACATGATTGAATAAATCACCATCTGAATTCTTGAAACACAACAACTCAAATGCTTGCTGGAGATATAGAGGAAGTAGGTTTACTGACTCAACTTGGAAGTGGGAGAAAGGTCCCTTTATAGAGGGAAGCATGGATTACAAGTCATAAAGAGCTTCCAAAATATTATGGTACTTACTAGCTTTGAGCCCTCATTGCCCCTATCATAGGCATCTTGAGATGATTAAGGTTAAAGTGCACAAAGATGGAGTATATGCTTGAAGGAATATAAGTTGGCAATCTCATGTCCCTTGAATATGAGGGCCACTCCTCATGCTACTCAACTTTGGTCACAGGTAAGTTCTTGTCATTGTAAGTACATGCGTATCATAGAGAACCGCCAACGGGGTACCCCTTGCACATGGTATAGGAGCTTTCCCATAACCAAAATGACAAGGCAAGCAGACAATGAGCATCTCAACGATCTTTTTATTTACTATGTGCATAGATTTTTATTGAGGATGCTTCATAGATAGATCACTATGGTGATGCTGCAAGTTTCCACCATGATTAGGCATGGCTTAGGCTACCGGCCCAGGCGTTTCTCTAACACAAAATATAGACTCCATGGACTTACAAGTTCCCTCTTTATTTCACACCGTTGACATCCATAGACAAAAGAGCACGATATCAACTGTGTACAGAGTACACGTGCAATGTTGAAAATGTTCCCCGTGACAGCATGGTTCTGCTAATTCCAATGTATAGATTCAAGCATATACAACTTCGATGGCACAATGGTTCAAGTCTATTAGGGGCAAGAAAATAAGGTGTGCCATCAAGTTCGTGGGAGCTTTACTAACTAGTTTTCACATAAAAAGGTACTTTTTAATTCGAAAGGTAGATGAAGCTTGATAATTTGCTTGGAATAGCAAAAGCTACTAGGTAGATATGGTGGACACAAATGGCAAAAGTTTTGGTTCAAAGGGATTTGGAAACATGAGAAGTATGTCGTCTCAAAACAGGTTTTTGGCTAGCAAGGCTGGGTAGCAAGCAAGGGAGTTGAAAGAAACAAGCAAACATATGAGTAATAAAGCCAAACATGCAATCTTCCTTGAAGACACAAAAGAAACTTAAATAAAGAATACTTAGCTTATGAGCCAACAAGAAAGAAAACAAATGATACAAAATACCTGTAAGCTTTTTCTCTTTTTCTCTTTCAAAGTAATGCTACTGACCAGAACTTGGTTTACCAAAACCAATTTAGAACCACTTGATGATCCCAAAGTGATGCCAATACTAATCAACAAGATCCATCATATAATAGAGATTGCAAACTAAAATAAGAAGTGCAAAAAAGTAAAAGATGAGACTTCTCATTAATATTCAATAAAGGCACTCACACCAAGGGATACATAGATAATCAACTAAAGGAGAGATACTTCCACATGCAAACCAAACTCTAGGATAACCTCTCTACCACAAATATGAATCCACTAAGAAGGTAAAAGGTAAAATATAATGGTGGTGATACCACGACACTCCCCCAAGCTTGGAACAAGCCAAGGGGATGCCAAACCTGATGATGAATTACTCCTTCGGTGGTGGTGGTATTCTCTTGATAAGATCTTCAATCAGCTTCTTCAAATCCCCAATATCGAAGGTCAGAGTACGAATCAACTTCGAATTATGCTCAATCCATCTCATAATTAATTCGGACCAAGGATCCCAGTCCTTATTATTCTTTCTCCACTCTTCCTTCTTAGAGTGTTCTTTTCCTGCATGGTTAGAACGAGTGGTACAAGGAGGAAGTGTCCGTGGAGCGAGAATATGATGCGGAGGTTTCCCTCCTGTAGACATCCGTGCTGTCCTCTTAAGTTTGATGGGTTTTGCTACCAATCCAATGCTTGCGACGGTAGCGCAAGTGTTCGGTTTCTTGTCCTCCTCCTACTAGCTTTGAGCCCTCATTGCCCCTATCATAGGCATCTTGAGATGATTAAGGTTAAAGTGCACAAAGATGGAGTATATGCTTGACGAAATATAAGTTGGAAATCTCATGTCCCTTGAATATGAGGGCCACTCCTCATGCTACTCAACTTTAGTTACCGGTAAGTTCTTGTCATTGTAAGCACATGTGTATCCTAGAGAACCGCCAACGGGGTACCCCTTGCACATGGTACATGAGCTTTCCCATAACCAAAATGACAAGGCAAGCAGACAATGAGCATCTCAGCGATCTTTTTATTTACTATGTGCATAGCTTTTTATTGAGGATGCTTCATAGATAGCTCACTATGGTGATGCTGCAAGTTTCCACCATGATTAGGCATGGCTTAGGCTAGCGGCCCAGGCGTTTCTCTAACACAAAATACAGACACCATGGACTTACAAGCTCCCTTTTTATTTCACACCGTTGACATCCACAGATAAAAGAGCACGATATCAATTGTGTACAAGGTACAAGTGCAATGTTGAAAGCGTTCCCCGTGTCAGCACGGTTCTACTAATTCCAACGTATATATGCAAGCATATACAACTTCGATAACACAATGGTTCAAGTCTATTAGGGGCAAGAAAATAAGGTGTGCCATCAAGTTCGTGAGAGCTTTACTAACTAGTTTTCACATAACAAAATACTTTTTAATTCGAAAGATAGATGAAGCTTGAGAATTTGCTTGGAATAGCAATAATGCTAGTAGGTAGATATGGTGGACACAAATGTCATAGGTTTTGGTTCAAAGGGGTTGGAAGAATGAGAAGTATGCCTTCTGAAAACAGGTTTTTGGCTAGCAAGGCTGGGTAGCAAGCAAGAGAGTTTAAAGAAACAAGAAAACATACAAGTAATAAAGCCAAGCATGCAACCTTTCTTGAAGGTACAAAAGATCTTAAATAAAGAATACGAAGCTTATGAGCCAACAAGAAAGAAAATAAATGATACAAAATACCTGTAAGCTTTTTCTCTTTTCCTTTCAAACCTCAAAAAGTGTTGCTACTGACTAGAGATTGGTTTGCCAGAACAAATTTAGATTTACTTGATGCTCCCAAAGTTATGCCAATACTGATCAACAAGATCCATCATATAATAGATATTGCAAACTAAAATAAGAAGTGAAAAAGTAAAAGATGAGACTTCTCATTAATATTCCATAAAGGCACTCACACCAAGGGATACATAGATAATCAACTAAAGGAGAGATACTTCCACATGCAAACCAAACTATAAGATAACTTCTCTACCAAAGACATGAATCCACTAAAAAAGGTAAAAGATAAAAGATAATGATGGTGATACTGCGACACTCCCCCAAGCTTGGAACAAGCCAAGGGGATGCCAAACCTGATGACGAATTACTCCTTAAGTGGTGGTGGTGTTCTCTTGATAAGATCTTCAATAAGTTTCTTCAAATCCTCAATCTCAAAGGTCAGAGTACGAATCAACTCCGAATTCTGCTCAATGCGGTTCATGATCATGTTGGGATGAGAATTCCAGTCCTTGTTATTCTTTCCCCACTCTTCCTTCTTAGAGTGTTCCTTCCCTGCATTGTTAGAACGAGGCATATCCCAAACCGAGGGCAAGTTCCCTTTGGGTACATGTTGATATTTATGCTCATGTATAAGAGTATGGAAGGGTCTCTTGGTACATGGAGGAAATGTCCGTGGAGCGAGGGTATGCCGCGGAGGTTTCCCTCATGTAGACACCGTGCTGTCCTCCTAAGCTTGGTAGGTTTTTCCACCACTCCAATGCTTGCGACAGTAGCATGGGTGTCCGAATGCTTGTCCTGCTCCATGTCTCCTTCATACCCTACCAAAATTTCCTCCTCCTTGGGGTTTTGAGGATCATCTTCCTCATGCTGCTTGCCTTTGTTGTTGGCGGAGACCATGGTGCTCTAAACTTGAGAAGATTTCCTGACAGAAACAGATTGAAACGAAAACACGATGAGAACATGATGCATTAACCTCAAGGGATCCGGGAGGTTATATATTACAAAGTTTCAATGCATAAGGAAGGTAGTGGTATGAAACCAAGGCGGAGACAAAGCTCGGGGGAGGCACACCCCCTCCAGGCGCGTCCAGCTGGGGCCCGCGCCTGGGGTGGGTTTGGCCACCCCGGCCTCCGGTTCCTCCTCTGTTCTGTCTCATAACTTCCCTTATGTATTGAAAACATCAAAAATATAAAAAGATTAGACTTTCACGAACCTTCTGTTTTCACCACTTTTACCTATTCAAAGACGAACTCTGCAGACTCCTCTTCTCCTTCTCCTGGAAATTCCTTTCATCACAATGAAATACACAAACTTCAATGGCAACATTAGTGTAAGCAAAAACAATAAACCTTTAGGTTCACACTTCAACTGAAATCCACCAAAACAAAGGCTTCTATAAGAGGCAAATGCAAATGATAATAGAAATCTGTCAAAACAGACCAGCAGGTAAAGATTGATTTTTTCGAAAACCTTCTGTTGCTCAAATCAAAAAGTGTAGAACTAATGAAAGTTGGGAAACAAGTTGGAGAACAAGCACAGAAAAATAAAGCTCCATCCGAAGTACTGAGCTCCCTCACAAATTTTTACAATTCAGCACAAAAATCTGTCCCACGACAGCCACTTTTCACAAATCTACTTCACAAAAGTAGTTGAACTTGACACAAAAACCAAAACAAAAAGGATAAGGAGCGTTTATTACTGAAGTAATAACTTCCAATACTTGACAAAACTCTTGGGTTATCTCCCAACAAGTACTTTTCTTTAATTCCTTTAAGTTAGGCTTGAAAGTTTCAAAGATGCTCACAAAGGAGATATATATATATATTTGAAGTGAAAGAGAGCATCAAGAAACAAATAACCAACACATTTGAGTCTAACCCACTTCCTATGCATGGGGGTATCATGAGAAAACGAATTGTTGAAACAAATAGCCACTAGAGTAGGAAGACAAAACAGATGCAACTTCAAAGCTTTCAACATAAAACGGGGAAACATAACATTATTGAGATGCATAGAACCATGTTTCCCTCTCTCATAATAACTTTCAGTAGCACTTTGGATAAAGTTGACAATATAACTGTCACTAGCAACAACTTTATCATCAGAATAAGCATACTTACAGTCATCAAAAAGAGGTCCAAGGTCATAAACTGGATCAATAGAAGCAAGTTGTTCCATCCTGAAATCTTTATTAGGCAAGCTATTTTCATAAGGAGCTTTAGAAAATTTGGAAAAAGTTAAACTCATAATAATCTCCATCAAACTTAGTTAAAACTTTCTCCTTCTTACAATCTATAATAGCTCCACAAGTGTTCAAAAAGGTCTACCAAAAATGATAGGACAAGTTTTGCTAGCTGCTGAATTAAGCACTAGAAAATCAGCAAGATACTTAATCTTACCGCAGAGAACTTCCACATCTCTTACAATACCAATGGGGCGAATGGTTTCCTTATTAGCAAGGTGAATAACCACATAAATGTCCTCAAGCTCACAAGGACCAATCGCATGCATAATTTCCCTGTAAAGCTCATATGGAATAGCACTAGAACTAGCACCAATATCACATAAACCATAATAGCAATGATCGCCAATTTTAATAGAAAGCACAGGAACACTAGCTTTTTTAGCTTTACTAGGATGAGAGATAATATTAGAAGCGTATTCACAGAAGACAATGTGCTCATCCTCTATATTTCTAGTGACAAGGTCTTTCACAATATCTACCATAGGTTCAATCTTCAATTGCTCATCAGGTTCCGCAGTTTTCATTGTAACTTTGTTATTTACACTAATAATCATAGAATACTCCTTTAACTTAGCTGGGAGAGGAACTTTCTTAACATGTGGTTCAGGCACAATATGATTAGTAGTACAAACTTGAGTACTTCTAACAGGAACATGACTAACAACATCTTTATAAGGTGCATGGTACTTATTCCACTTCTTCTTGGGAATTTCTATATAAGAGGCAAAGGCCTTAAAACAGTTGGCAATACTTTGGGAATCAAGACCAAACTCATTGCTAATATCATAGAAGCCATCAGTTCCCATAAAAGATTTAATGCATTCATAATCATAGTTTATACCTGACTTTCTTCCTTTGTCATTCTCCCAAGCTTCAATGTTCTCTTGAATACGGTCTAGTAGTTCCCATTTAGCTTCTTCCTTCATACGTGTAAATGATACAGCACAAGAAGCATCTAGTAAAACTTTATCATGAAGAGAAAGCCTAGCATAAAAATTATTGATAATAATATTGTTAGGGAGTTCATGAATAGGACATTTAAGCATTAGTAACTTCAATCTCCCCCAAGCTTGAGTTGTACTCTCTCCATCACGAGGCCAAAAGTTATATATTAGATTTCTATCCTTATGAATCTCACTGGAAGGATAAAAATTATAATAAAAGAGAGATACCATCTCCTCCCATTCCATAGATTGTCCATTCTTCAGCATCTTATACCATTCTTCAGCTCTCACTTTCAAGGATATAGAGAGTAACTTCTTCTTCACCTGTTCAGTTGTGATACCTGCACACTTAAACAACCCGCATAATTCATGGATGAAAAGCAAGTGATCACCGGGATGGAAAGTTCCATCCCCTAAATAATAATTATCCATAACACGATCAACAATACTTGTAGGTATCTTAAAAGGATCTATCTCAACAGGTGGTGGTTCATCTACTACCCTAACAGTGGTAGTAGTTTTCCCAAACAGAAAACCAAGTGGGTTATCCATATTGGAAACAAAGTAACATGCAGTAACAAAAATCAATACTCACAGTAAAAGTTTCCCTTACAAGTTCCTCTCTTCAATAGCGCTTCACTCCCTGGCAACGGTGCCAGAAAATAGTCTTGATGACCCACAAGTATAGGGGGTGTATCGTAGTACTTTCGGTAAATAGGAGTGTCGATCCCAATGAGGAGCAGAAGGTGTTGACTAATGGTATGGAGCAGGAACTCTCTGCAAATACTTAGCAAACGGATTTTTAGTGGTTTTTTGATAAAGCAACAAAACAAAGTGGAAGTAATAAAGAACAAACGCGGCAAGTGGACCAATCCTTTCTTAGCAAAGGACAAGCCGGTGGAATTACTTATAAGGACCAAACGTTCTCGAGTACACGTGGGAATTTTGTCAAGTGCTTTCGCTTCAAATAGCTGAGTACTCTTCTTTGGTGTTGTAAGTGTTGTGTGGGTGAACCTGTGCTAACATACCGACCTTACTTGGACTAATACATACTTGTGATTAAACCCTTTGCAAGCATCCACAACTACAGGAAAGTAATTAAGATATAAATCTAACCACAGCCTTAAACTCTGAGATCCTACGCTCCCTTGTGCAAAGGTGTCCTAATGGGGGTTTAGGTTTCTGTCACTCCGGCAACCCCATAATTAGTAGCCAAATACACAATGCATTCCCCTAGGCCCATAAACGGTGAAGTATCATGTAGTCGACGTTCACATGACACCACTAGAAGAATAGCACCACAACTTAAATACTAAACCATTGAATAATAACTCAACATAAATCCACTAATAACAACATGCTTCTCCCATGTCCTCAAGAACTAAACGAACTACTCACAAGACATCATATGGATCAAGATCAAATATGATATGTGTAATGGATAACAATCTGAACATAAACAATAATCCAATGGTTCCACTCACAAGCATCAACTACAATAGTAATCAACATCGGGAAAGTTTCCCCTAATGAACTAAGCAAGTATTCAACACAATTGTTACATCGGGATGGAGTAATGATGATGGTGCTGGTGGAGATGGTGGTATGGATAATGATGATTATGATCCTAATGAAGCCTAGCTTGATGATGCTGTTGATGGCGACGATCTCCCCTCTCCGGGAAGGAATTCTCCTGGCAGAAATCTATCTGCCGGAGAGATCTTTCTCTCTCGGTGTTTTCGCCCCGCAGAGGTGGCGGAAATCTATGTGTGGTCGCTCCCCTGGTGTTAGGGTTCCGTAAGGAAGATATAGGTGAGAGGACGGAGTCGAAGGAAGAGCAGGTGGGCCACACCTGCCCTAGGCGTGGCCTAGGGGGGTGTGGGGGCCCCTTGTGGCCCTGCTTCGCCTCCCCTTCTGGCTTCCTCTATCTTCTGGAAAATATAATTTTCCCATATTTTTCTGGTATTTTTCCGATCTTCGCGAAATTGCATCAAAACACCTCTTTTTTCCATCAGAATCCAGACTCCAGCAGTCCATCCTCCAAGAATCATCCAACATGCATAAACAGATGAAAAGCCATAAGTATTACCTCATAATAAGACATATATCAATGAATAGAGGCAAATTATGATATAGAACAATGATGCAAATTGGACGTATCAAAGTACCACCGACCGTACAAGGTGGCGCACTCGGACACTAAGGTGCGTTGTTCATGTACGACCATTGAGGGGCATGCTACAATGGACCATTGTAAGTTGTCAGCCCATTCATATGTGTGATGACAATTTTATCAAGGATGGCAAAGTTTTCAAGGATGACCATCATCAGCTGACCTCCGATTTCATCACGTATAGAGTTGCAAATAGCATAAGGTCTCTCCCAACATATACTATTAAGGGTGTCATAGATTTGGTTAAAGAAGTATTCGGTTATAAAGTGAAGTACGGTAAGGCGTGGAAGGCCAAACAAGCCGCATTTAAGATGTTGTATGGTGATTGGGAAGAAGAATACAACCGCCTCCCTAGGTTGTTGGGAATGATGGCCGCAAGGAACCCAAGAATATATTATGTGGTGGAGCCTCTTGGGTCGGTGACTAGGTTGTACAATGGTGCCACTGTCCGAGTATTTGGCCGTGCATTTTGGAAATTTGGACCATGCATCAGGGGATTCAAGCATTGTCGGCCTGTTATGTTCGTGGATGGCACATTTTTGACTGGCAAGTTCAAGGGCACACTATTGACTGCCATATGCCACGACGCAAATAACCGGGTTTTGCCTTTGGCTTTTGCCTTGGTTTCGGTGGAGAACAACGACAACTGGGAGTGGTTTTTCCATATATTGAGGACCAAGGTTATAGAACCTGATAGAGAGGTTTGCATCATCTCGTATCGCCATCAAGGAATACTCAACGCAGTCGAGAAGGAAATTCCCGGGTGTGCTCATATCCACCATAGATGGTGCATGAGTCATTTCGTGTTGAACTTCTATAGAGCATGTGGCAACAAGGAACATGCCGACGATCTACAAGATTGTTGTCTTGCCTTCACCGCTCGGCATTTAAAAAATTATATGATAGATTGTATTGTCTCACAGATGATGGTGGCAAAGAGTTTCTCAGAAGAAACCTTAATGAACGGACACAGTGGGCAAGGGCTTATGACTATGGAGACAAGAGATACGGTGATTCCACCAGCAACATGGCGGAATGCTTCAACAAAGTACTTAATGGTGTACGTCAATTGCCCGTGACTGCTATAGCGGAGTACACATTTCAGAAGTTGAATGAATACTTTCTAAATTATAGTGATGAAACGGATAAGAAAATCACTAGGCATAACAAGAAAAAAAGAAGTATGAGTACCCACCATTGGTTGATAATTGGATGGAATATCAATCAAAGAAAGGGGATACAGAAACGGTTGAATGTTTCGACAACCAAGAACTAATTTACCAAGTAAACGAGCATGGAGGTAGCACAAGGGTAGGTGTGCAACATGGCGGACTATCCTATAAGGTGTGGCTACGCAATGGTTATTGCTCCTGCGAGAGGCCGACATTGTACCATCTCCCTTTCTCACACGTGATGAAGGCGGCATCTGAACGAATGGTGGGTCTTAATCACTTAGAAACGGTTAGGTTGGATGAGCATTCCATCCAAGCGGTGAAGAACACATGGGCGGGAAGATTTCAGCTATACCTTGACCAATCTCAATGGCCAGAATATCATGGTGTCCAACTTTGGCCCGATCCGTCTATGAAGGCTGTTGGTTGGGGAAGAAGACAAACCAAACGTTTCTGAGGTGACATGAACGATTGGGTGGGTGTATACCGACGGGAATGGGGGAGCGAGTATTTCACGGAGCCTCGTGACAAAACCCGTTGTGGAGAATGCAATGTTGAGGGCCATATAAAACATCATGTAGCCAAAGGAAAAAAATCAAAGGGGGGCAACACCCCTATTGGCAACACAAGCCAAGGAGATTGTGATAGTGGTATAAACATAAGCCAAAGAGATGGTGATGGTGGTAGAAACACAAGCCAAGGAGATGGTGATGGTGGTAGAAACACAAGCCAAGGAGATGGTGATGCTGGTAGAAACACAAGCCAAGGAGGTGGTAGAGGCCGTGGCGGCGGTAGATGTTGTGGTGGTGGTAGGGGTCGTGGCGGTAGTATGTTTACGTATCTTCGAGGAGAATTTCGATATGTTTTCTTGCATATTTTTTAATAACTTTTATCGTGCATTTAAGTTTATTTCTATTTACTAACTGTTATGTTGCATTCTTGTTATAGGTATGTCGACCCAACCCACCAAGGAGAACGATGATGGGAACGATATGAGCTACTCCAAAGTGTGGGTGGAGGCTTTGAGGAGGGTGAAGGAGAGGGAAGATGAAGTAGCTCAGTTGATCAAGAAAAGGGAAGAGGAAATGAGGGAGGCTGAAGAAGAGCAGCGGTGGGAAGAAGATTTCAACAGGATATTGCGTGAGGCAAGCATAAAGAAAGCAAAGCAAGAACATGAGAGTAAGGAAAAAGAAGCAAAATATGAAAGGGACATGTACTTGAAGAGCTTGAGAAATTAATACATCCAAAACGTATCTACTTTCCCGAACACTTTTTCTATTGTTTCTCCTCTAAACTTGTGTTATTTGGATACAACTAACACAAACTAACGCTGTTTTCAACAGAATTACCTTGGTGTCTAGTTTCTGTACAGAAAATCAACTATCAGGAAAAAACCCGGAAAATATGCCAAAAATCCAATTTCACCAGAAGACTCACGGAGCCAGAAGACGAGGTGGAGTGGGGCCCACACCCCCCAGCCGCGCGGGCCAGGCTTGGCCATGCCTGGAGGGGGTGTGGCCACCCCAGGCACCCCCTCGGCCTCCCTCTTCGCCTATAAGATGCCTCTTGACCTAAACACCGAGGGGGGTTGGACGTTTTTTTAGAAAGAGTACCGCTGCGCCGCCACCACCAGAAACCGCGATTCAGAACCAGAAACTCCGTTATGGCACCCTGCCGGGATGGGGAATTTGGAGAGGATCATCACCATCTTCATTACTAACACCTCTCCATCAACCATCCATCTTTCCCTCATCCATGAGTAAGTAATCCCCCGCAGTAGGCTATGGGGATGGTAGGGATTGGATGAGTTCTATCATTTAATCGAATAAGATTGTTAGGGCATGGTGCCTAGTATCTCTATTAGTGCTATTTGACTTTGTTGCAACTTGTTGTGCTTAATGCTTGTCACTAGGGCCCAAGTGCCATGATATAAAATCTGAACTTATTATTGAATCATTATGATAGTATTGTTTGTGATCTTATCTGCAAGTTGTGTACACATATCATTGTCTAGATCCAAAGGCCTCGAAGTGACAACAATTGGGATAACCTGAGGGGATGGCTGTGATGTGAGGATCACATATGTTCACGGAGTGTTAATGATTTTCTACGGTGCTATATTAAAAGGAGCACCTTAATTGCCAATAGTTCCCTTGAGGCCCCGCTGCAATGGGCTGGCAGGACAAAAGATGTTGTGCAGGTTCTCATTGCGAGCACGCATGACTATATATGGAGCACATGCCTAGGATTGTTTAGTACTTGGATGCTTATGCTTATTTATCTGCAATTGCTCCAGATCTTGAAGTTACATGTTTAGACTCGTCCATGCAACGCCCGTCCATCCATCCCTATGCCTACCGCGCTCGTATCCTACTGTTACTGTTACTATTGCTCGTGTTCTACTGCTGTTGTTGCTTTGTTGTTGCTACTATCAAACTGGTGCTACTGATAAACTTCTGTGAGCAAGAACTATTTCCAGGTGCAGCTGAACTGACAACTCAGTTGTTAAGGCTTGCAAGTATTCTTTGGCTCCCCTTGTGTCAAATCAATAAATTGGGTAATACTACCCTCGAAGATTGTTGCGATCCCCTATACTTGTGGGTCATCAAGACTATTTTCTGGCGCCGTTGCCAGGGAGCATAGCTTTATTTGTAAGTTCACTTGGATCTATTATTGTTCACTGTTACTCCTTTCATCATGGGTAAGTCTCGTGATGGAAAGTTTCCTATTTTACCATCCACTACAAGAAGAGGTACAGTCCTAAACACCTCTGCTGCTCTTGATTCACCGTCTGTTATAAGTAAGCTTGTTACTCCACCACCACATACTCATGCTACACACACTGCTACTACTGCTGAATCTGAAACTACTTTTGATACTCATGATGTTACTTCTACTGTGCTTGATGCGAGTGGTTCATTAGGTCCTTTCCTAGATGCTACTATGGCTAGTCTAGGAAATACTGAAACTCCTAGTGAAGACACTATTACACCTGTTAGCTCACCTGAGTCTAGAGAGAGATATGATATTAATGATGGCCAAAACACACATGGTGCTAGTGCTATTAAGAGTCTCCTTGAGAGACGTACCATTATTCCTAAACTATCCTCTGATCCTAAGTTTGCCACCTCTCCCATAGATATTAAAGATAAATGTTATGATTTCTCTCTTGATTTATCCTATTTAGACATTGTTGAGAAAGAACCTTTTTGTGGGACTTAAAATGAGAGTGCTGTGGCTCATATGAATGAGCTTTCCACTATGAGTGCTTTATTCTCTGATGATTTTAAGATGCGCAGGTACTTTGTTACTAAGATCTTCCCTTTTTCACTAAAAGGAGAAGCTAGGGCTTGGTTTAATAGATTACCTCCTGGATCCATTGATAGTCCTGATTGTTTGATTGCTTCTTTCTTCCAGAAATATTTTCCTCCTAGTGCTAGACATGCTGCTTTGCAGAGACTTTTTGATTTTAAACAGGGAGAAGAAGAGAAATTGCCTGAGTCATGGACAAGGTTCTATGCCTTGATTCATGCACATCCTGGATGTCCATTGCCTAAGAATGAGCTTCTTGATATTTATTATAATGGACTCACTGATGATTCTAGGACATACCTAGATAGTTTTGCTGATTATGTTTTCAGGAAAAGAACTCCTACAGATGCTGAAGAGTTAATGGCTAAAATAAGCAAGAATTATGATGATTGGACTTCTGCTGAGCTAAATACACCTGAGCCTATTACTCATGAACCAGTTGGGCCTCAACCAGTTCCAATACCAACACCAAAGAAGAGGGGAATGATTGCATTAAATGATGAAGTGATGAAGGAAGCTAAGAAATGTCTTAAGGAGAAAGGTATTAGAGCTGAAGATGTGAAGAATCTGTCTCCTATAGAAGAATTATGTAAGCCAATTCCCCACTCATCTACTATTGAGGTACACTCTCTCCACATTGATGAAGGTTATATTCCCTATGGTAAGCCTCCTGATCAATGCTTAGAGGAACTTGACGCATTTATTGTTAAACAAGGTATTTTTAATAAACAAGTTCAGAATCATTTATTGGAAAACTCTAGAGTTATTAATGAGTTGAAAGATATTGTGAAAAGAATTGCTAATTATATTAAAATGCTTTGTAAACACTTTCAAATGTTTCAAACTCAAATTGATCAACTTTCTAAGGTACAAACGGATATTCTTGTTAATGTCTCAAGATATAAACATGCTTATGGAATTAGAACTAGGAGCGGTATAGCCATTCAAGATCCTTTATATCCTGAAGGACACCCTAAAAGAATTGAGCAGGATTCTCAACAAGGTGAAAGTAGTGGTATTCCTCGTAAGAGAAAGTGAAAGAAACACAAAATATTTGAGGAACCACTTGAACCTGCTGTAGATCCTAATAGTATATCTGTCTCTGATGCTCAAACTGAGAGTGGTAATGATAAAAATGATGCTCCTGATAAGGAGGAAGTTGAGGAAGAACCTGAGAAGCACACTAAGAACACTAGGTACACTAAGGAAGATTTTATAGCTAATAAGCATGGTAAAGAGAGAGAACCTTGGGTGCAGAAACCTATGCCTTTTCCCAATAAGAAACAGAAGTCAAAGGAGGAAGAACACTACAACAAGTTTTGTGAGTGGATAAAACCTTTATTTTTGCAAATTCCTTTGCCTGATGCTATTAAGTTGCCTCCTTATTCAAAGTATATGAAGGATATTGTCTCTAATAAAAGGTAGATTCCTAATGAGGACATTTCTACTTTGCTTGCTAATTATTCCTTCAATGGTAAAGTTCCAAAAAAACTTGGTGATCCAGGTATACCAAATATTCCTTGATCTATTAAGAATAATTATGTTAGAACTGCTTTATGTGATTTGGGAGCTGGAGTTAGTGTTATGCCTTTTTTCTCTACAAGAGACTCTAGCTAGAGAAGTTGATACCAACTACTATTCCTGTTGGTATATTTGAGGATGTTCCTGTTCAAGTAGCTCATAATTGCTTGCTTTTAACTGATTTTGTTGTGCTTCAAATGCCTGAAGATGATAATATTTCTATTATTCTTGGGAGACATTTTCTTAATACCGCAGGTGCTGTCATCAATTGTAATAAAGGAAAAGTAACTTCTAATATTAATGAAAAAGAGCATACTATTTATTTCCCCAAGAAGGTTGCTAAAAGCTATTGACTGAATTCCATTAAAAATATTGAGAGCATCAAGGTTGGAGAAATTTATTGTCCCATTCCACAAGAAAGTTTTGAAACTATTATGATTGGGACCATTGCTATCAAGTTTGAGGTAACATAATCACTTTGTGAAATGCAAATTTTTGTCTCAAATAAGATTGTTTTGGTAACAAGACTTGATCAACCTTGTTAACAAAAGGATTTTAATGAACAAAACAATGTTTTCACAAGTGGTTATACTTCTCACTTTTACTTTTCTCCTTCCCAGTCTTTGCTTTTTCTCTTGTTAGCTTTGGTTTTGCTAGTTGTTTGCTTGTTAGACTGTCTTAGAACTTCTGTAGTTTTGGTTTTTGTTTGCTTTTGCTTCTTCTAAAAATATGTTTCTGCGGGAAAATCAATTTTCATACCCTGAAAATTGGCCAAAAATAAAGTTTCTAGAAAAATCCCAGAAAATTCATAATAAATTTTTCCTCGAAGAAGGGGTAGAGGGACACCTTGAATGGCCTAGCCCCCCAGGCCAGCACACCCCCTGGTGGCGCGGCCAGCCCCAGGGGCGCGCCTAGCCTGGGTAGGACCCACCTAAGGCCCTCCAAGTTGTCTCGTCCCAACCACCTTCTTTCTCTCTCCCGAAAAACACCGGAAAACTTTCTCAAGCTCGAGTTCTTGCTGTTCTTGCTCCCGATTTTCGATCTCCTTGCTCAGCCCATCTTTTTTGCTGATTTTTGGAGGGATTGCTCCTTGGTATGTGCCTCATCCGCTTGTCCAATTAGATTTGTGATTGATAGATTGTATCTTGAGTATTTTGCTGCTATAGGTGTCAGGTTGTGTGAGCTTGCATGATTGTTCTATGCTTGGAGATTTCATTTTGATGCATGTGTAGCCCTCTAGCAAGTTCCTATAGTAGTTCCTCATCATTTATCAACTTGGAAATCACCTGGTTTGATGTTTGTCTAAAAATTTCAGAAAAAATGGACCACCACACCTATGGTGAAATATTTAAGAGTGATGCACCTAGAAGGACAAGGCCTTCAAGATCATCCTCCCGAGCTAGGCCCTCATACAATGAGGATCTCATTACACCGTGATTTGGCGACGAGGGAGATGAGGGGGATGCGCACCCTTCTGACTTTCCTTGTCCAACCTTTTTGGGGGCTGCTGGGATTCTCAATGATTTCCTAACCTTGGTTCAGAGGGTTGTACTAACGAGTTATATGAAGGATGAGAGCATGCAGTATGCTATTCTTACTAAAACCTTTGTAGAGACTTTCTCTTTTTCTAACAGTGCTTTCAAGCTAGATGTGTCTTTCAAAATCTATAACAGGCCTTACTCCATGACATTGAAGAAATTTTGTGAGATCCTGGGTATTGGCACAGCTGGGACGGTGAAGAAGATTCCAGCTCAACCCACTGATTTATTGGATCTCTACCGCGGGATAACTAATGATGATGACCGCAGAGCCCAGCGGGGAAAGATAAGAAATATTCAACTCCCAGCTATCAGGTACTTTGCTTATTATCTTGCTTCTAGTGTTCTTGGTAGGGAGAACACTAGAAATATTTCCAACTATCAATTGGCCTTCCTAGCTGCTGCGCTCAACAATGAAACTAGGTACAATCTTGGTTCTTTCATCGCTCGTCGCTTAGCTGCTAAGGGACCCATTTATGGGGGAATTATTGCTGCATGTGTTGTTTCTGCCTTAGACCTTGATGTTGATCCAAATGATACAGTTTTGTCTTCTCAGAGGCTTGATCTTGCTGCTATGAAAGCGCATCACTTTGTCACTGCTGGCTCTACCCTTGAGAGCCTAGTTTATAGAATGTTTTTTACTGACGGGAAGAGAGAGAGATCCCTCTGCCCCAAACCACTTTGTTCAGTATTTCCCATAGACCTTTGTCATGCTCCAAGGAGGAAATGGACGAGAACATGTGCATCCTTGGCTTCCATGGACACTATCAGGGTGACGCGTGATACGTCGGAAACGTATCTATAATTTTTGATGTTCCATGCTTGTTTAGTATCTACTTTGCTTTTCTTTGTCTTTCTTTGAGGTTGTAACATCCCAAAAATCATGATTTATAAAGTTTGCATATCATGCATCCATTCATAAACATTTGGACCATTTTCAATTAAGTTTCCAAAACAGAAGTAAATCTGTTGTCTATTACTTTAGGTGGGAAAGGCAAAGTTTTACTTTTCACTCTCTGCTATGAGAGCACTTGTTTTAATCAAAAAGGTTTGAGTTTGAGTTTTGTTTGTTGTTTCCAAAGCTTGGTCAAAAAAATTCAAAACAAAATATAAATTCAAACCATTCATATGCCCATTAAGGAATATATAACTAAGGCATATTTTTCTGCTAAATTCAAGGGGGCAAAGAACTTTGAATGAAACATCAATGTTTTATACCCAAATATATACATGTTCCACTTTACAAAAACCCAAAAAAGATTTGAATTCAGAACTCATTTGAAATCATTAGAAAAGAATTCCTAGAAAATCATTTAGAAAAAGAAAAAAGGGAAAGGAATAAAGAAAAGGCCGGCGCCACCAAACAGGCCCAGCACCCAAAATAGCCCACGAGCCCACCCGGGAACCTCCCCCTCTCCTCTCTGTTTCTCACTCTGCCCACGCACCCACTCGCTGACGCCCCGGACCCACTTGCCCCGTCACCCTTTGTCCCCAAATCCAGCGACAACCAGCTCGCCGCTGCGGTTTCTTCCCCATTCAAACCCGACGAAATCGCGCTTGATTGCCATTGTTCGCTGAATAAATCCCTCCCCCGCTCTGGCTATTTAAACCTCTCCCTCTCTGCGACATTTACCCCCACTCAGCACCACCAGAGCGCTGCTAGGCTACCAGTATTAAGCTTCACACCGTCGATGTTCCGACGAGCTCCGGCGAGCTATTGTGGTGAGCACTGAGCACCCCCTGTCTCTAGTTCACGCGCCTGTGTTCGCCAGGTTCCTGCACACATGTTGATGCTTGCCGTTTGTTTCCGTGTGGCCTAGGTCGTCGCCTTCGTCTTCAACTGAGAGCACCCGATGACGAGACGGACTCCGGCGAGCGATTCTGCTCGTGTCCGTGCAGCTCCGCCCCAACCGCGACCACGTTGAGGATCTCCACGTCTTCGCGACCTCGGTAAGCACCAGTGCACCTCCCCTGCACCGATCTGGCCTTGCCGGTGTGTCACCGCCAGAGGCGTCGCCGCCGCCAGCGCCATTCGCGCCGCTGGATCTTGGTCAGATATGTCTGATCCATTGGATCTAGATCCAAAGGCCACGATTAGATTTTAGCTGAAGCGGTACAAACAGATCTGGGCCGTGCATCGTTAGTTAGATCCTACGGGCCGCGAGCGTGATCCGGCCGAACCGGTATGTACCAATCAGAAGCTGCTGCGTGGCTAGGTTTTAGATTTAAATCTGAATTTAGATCTATTAGTTATTTAAACTTGTAAATTCAATAACTTTTGATCTGTTTATCCAAAAATTACAAATAATATACCATTGGAATGACAAAAAGAAATACTACACATCTATGGGCTTGGTTTTGTATTTTGCCTCTGTTAAAATAGGATTATATGCAGAGACATTTGTAGGCTTATTTTGTGTATAAAAATTAATTGGAAAATGTTTTAAAGGCCAAATAAAGTTTATTTGATGTATAAATGTTTAGTTTATTGATCAGTACTGTTTTAATTGTCTTGTTTGGTTTAGAAAAATCATCACATGGCATTTGCATGCATTCATATATTTTTGCTTGTTTATTTGATATGTGAATTTGGTGCTATCATTTTATGTGTAGATTTTGGTGCTAGTGGTGATTGTGACTGTGAGGATTGTTGTTTCTCCCCCAACTACCAAGGCAAGTGGTGCTTCATACCTTTGTCCCAATATTTTGACTATACATTAGAAATATTTTGTATAGGACTTGCATGATAATTTTTGCTAAGTATCTATATGCTATGCTTGGGAAATCCTAGTAGTTGTAGAATCGTTAGAATTTTCTCTAAGTTAAGTTACTTGCAATTGCCATGCTTAGCCTAGATAGTAGCAACCAAGGGTGGTTTATATACACATGCTATGGAAAATATTTCTAAGTCTTGGACTTATGTTTTGCTTAATAAAACAACTAAGTGAATGAAACACCTGGGTGGAATGGTAATTGCTTGGTGGATTTTGGTTGAGTGGTTACCAGGGCCCATTTTCCAATGGTTTACCCTGTGTATCTCACTTGTGGATTGCCAGCCAGGAACAAAGGGATTTGAGATGCCAAATGTTAATAAGCTTCTAGTGCAGCCACATGGCATTATGGGCTCTGCCTGGATCATATAGGTTGCAATAACTTAGCCAAATGGACAGTTGGTGGTAGGGGATGATAAGTTTGGAGCACGTCCATTTTGGTCTAAGGGAAGGCTTCTGAAAGGTCCTATCTTGATGAAAATCAAGTCTTGTGGGGAAAGTGCACCACCTCTGCAGAAGGAAGAAACTAAGTACTTAGCCGTGTTCCCGGTAATGGACAACTTGAGCATCAAGACATGGAAGCTATCAAGAATCTCCTCATCCCAATTTCTAAGTTAAAAAATTGTGGTTGAACAAGGGTGAGGTTCACCAATGTATATTGGTGGTTCTTTGGGAGTTTTTGCCAAACAAAAACTTAGTGTTTTCAACTGATAGGTAAAACCTATTTTGAGCAAAGCAAGCCTAAGCTACACTTAGCCAAATTCATGTAGAAGCTAGATACTATTATTCTACTAAGGTATCACTTGCCAATATTATTCCAATGTATTGACCCACTATGGCTGTAACTCGTGATGTTGCAGGTTACTCTGATGAGGATTAGGGTTATGAGTCTACACTCAACATGCTTGCCTGTGGCACATGAAGATGAAGACTTTTATTTATATTGTTAAGTTAAACTCTTGTACTAGCCTATGGCTATGGAGTTGTAAAAGACTATGTTATCTCTGGAATGACATTGTAATAATGACCTTTGTTTCTGTGTACTTCATCTTAAACTGTGGATGCTAGCATTTGATCCAGGGACTAGCATTGCAATCACAGGGACCTTTACCTTTATAAAGGTGGGGTCTTACAGAGGTGTTTTTATATATTTTCTGGAACTAACCTATTAACAAGTTGCCACAATGCCAGTTGCCTATTTTCTTCTGTTTTTGGTTCCAGAAAGGAAGAAAATCAATATTCTCAGAATTGGACGGGACAAAAACCGAAGTCAATAACTTTCCGTGAGGGACATGAATCCAAAAGGAGAGACGGAGGGGAGCCATGGGGTGGCCGCACCCCTAGGCGCGGCCAAGCCTGGACCTTTCCTAGGCAGGGTGTGGGCCCCCCGGGTGCCCCCTGCCTCGCCTCTTCGCCTATAAGAAGCCCCCGATGCAAAAACCCTAAGTACACGATGAATATTCCACGAAACCTTCTGTATCCGCCGCCACCGTCATCCCTAGATCGAGGGGATCTAAAGTTCTTCTCGGCACCCTGTCGGAGGGGAGATCATCCCGGAGGCCTTCTCTCCTGTATGATGCGTGAGTAGTTCCACCTTGGACTATGGGTCCATGTAGTAGCTAGATGGTTGTATATCCTCCTTTGTGCTTTCATGTATAAATCTTGTGAGATCCATTCATGATCAAGATCTAATCTATTTGTAATTATGCATGTTGTGTTTGTGGGGATCCGATGGATATTGAGATTATTATGTTGGATTTATTAATGGTTTTTTATTTATGATTCTATCATGTCTGTGTTGTTTGTGATCTTGCATGCTCTCCATTGTTAGTAGCTATCTTGGCCGAGTAGTTGCTAGTGACTCCAAGAGGGGGTATTTATGCTCGATAGTGGGTTCATGCCTCTAGTTTCCAAGGGAAGTGAAAGAAATCTCTTCGGCTATAGATGTGCTGTTGCCACTAGGGAGAAACCAACGGTCTCTTGTTCATGGAACATGTGGACTGTTTACCTTACACACTTTGCTTAAAGCAGTTGCCTGTTGCTTGCAACTTAATACTGGAGGGGGTAAGGATGATAACCTGAAGGTGGACTTCTAGTCATAGATGTAGTTGGAGGCAGTCTATGTATCTTTTTGTATTGCCCAATCGAATCTCATAGGATCTTTCCGACTAGTATTGCATTGTTATGCCATGCTCAGTTCCTATCAATTGCCCTGCTGTAATTTGTTTACCCTTCATGCCATGTTGTTTATCTAAGGAGAGCACATCTAGTAAACTATGGACCCCGGTCCAATCTTTACCATTGATACATCTTTCACTGCTACTTGTTTACTTGCTGCAAACCATTACCTTCCACACCATACATTTAATCCTTTGTTACAGCAAACCGGTGAGCTTGACATCATCACTGATTCGTTGGGGGCAAAGTCTTGAGTTTGTGTTGTGCAGGTCTCCATGTTGCTAGCAACACCTGGGTGACGTTTCCTTCCTCCTACTGGTTCGATAACCTCGGTTTCTTATTGAGGGAAAACTTGCTACTGTGCTGCTTCACACCTTGCTCTTGGGGTTCCCAACAGGATCCACGTCAAGCACATGCTAGCCATCATCAAGTTTTTGTTCCGCCGTTGCCGAGGAGGCTAAGGACGTCTTCACAAGGGGAGTCCTCGACTTCCTTTCTCTTTACTTTGTTTTAGTTTGCTTTGTTTCTTTTGCTTGGTTTTGTTTGCCTCTTTTCATAAAAACCAAAAAAATTAGTCTAGTTTGGTTTGCTTGCTTTATTCAAAAACACAAAAAAATTAGTTTCTGCTCTAGCTGTTGCTGCTGTTTTTGGCTTGCCCACCTTTGCCAAAATGAACTCTGCTGAGAACACCAAGTTGTGTGACTTCACTAGCACCAACAACAATGATTTCCTTAGCACACCTATTGCTCCACCTGCTCCTGATGCTACCTTTTATGAAATTAAGCCTGCTTTGTTGAATCTTGTGATGAGAGAGCAGTTTTCTGGTACTAGTTCTGATGATCCTGCTGCCCATCTCAATAGCTTTGTTGAACTTTGTGAGATGCAAGAGTATAAGGATGTAGATGGAGACATTATTAAGCTCAAGCTTTTTTCCTTTCTCCTTGAGAGCAAAATCTAAAGAATGGTTGCTTTCTTTGCCTAAAAATAGTATTGACTCTTGGACAAAGTGCAAAGATGCTTTTATTGGAAAGTACTATCCTCCTGCTAAGATTATATCTATGACAAGTGACATTATTAAATTTAAACAACTTGATAATGAACATGTTGCTCAAGCTTGGGAAAGAATGAAATCTTTGGTTAAGAATTGTCCCACTCATGGACTCACTGCTTGGGTGATTATCCAGACTTTTTATGCAGGTTTGAACTTCTCCTCAAGAAACCTGTTGGATTCAGTTGCTAGAGGTACCTTTATGAGCATCATTTTGGGCGCTGCAACTAGACTCCTTGATAATATGATGGTTAACTACTCTGAATGGCACACTGAGAGAGCTCCACATGGTAAGAAGGTAAATTCTGTTGAGGAAACTTCCTCTTTGAGTGATAAGATTGAATTTATTATGGCTATGCTTGTTAGTGGGAAAGCTCCTTTAGATCCTAATAATGTTCCCTTAGCCTCTTTGGTTGCTCAAGAAGAGCAAGTTGATGTGAACTTCATTAGAAACAACAATTTCAACAACAATGCCTATAGGAATAATTTTGGTGGTAACAACAATTATAGGCCTTATCCTCCTAATAATGGCAATTCCTATGGAAGCTCTTACAACAATGCTAGAAGAGCCCCCTCTGAACTCGAAGTTATGCTCAAAGACTTTATTAGTAAGCAAACCACTTTCAATAAAGCTATAGAGGAAAAGATTTTAAATTTTGAGAAAAATATATCCTCTTTGTTTGAAGCTCAGTCCTCCTTGATTAATAAAATGGCTTCTAAAGCTGAAACCATGGAAAATACCTTTGCTACAGCTCATGCCATACAAGTTACTATTGATGAAAATGTTAGGATGTTATCTAAACTTCATGCTAGGTGGGAAAGGGAAGCTGAAATTGTTAGAAACAATAGTGTGTGCACCATCACCACTAAACCACAAGTAGTCCCTGTTCCTCCTACTATGCCTAAGCCTATTGAGCCTACTACTAGTTATGCTAACTTTGATTTTGATATTGATGGTTGCAATATTTCTGAAGTGATAATGTTCCTACAAAAGCTTGCTAGAAGTCCTGATGCTAGTGATATGCATGCTGCTTTCACCAAACACATTACAAATGCTCTTGTTAAGATTAAGGAAGAGAAGCTAAAACACAGAGCTTCTATTCCTAGGAAAGTAGAAGATAGTTGGGAACCCATTATTAATGTGCAAGTGAATGACTTTGATCTCAAAGCTTCATGTGATCTTGGTTCTAGTGTCTCTATTATGCCTAGTAAGATTTATGAAATG
Organism: Avena sativa; assembly: GCA_916181665.1. Lineage (NCBI taxonomy): Eukaryota > Viridiplantae > Streptophyta > Magnoliopsida > Poales > Poaceae > Avena > Avena sativa. Next base: position 382,193,832 of record OV702297.1, on the reverse strand, counting down.
CTTGATTTGCCACCTTTGGAAGATTGTTATTTGGATGTCCCACTCAATGATAATGCTAAGAAGAAACTCATGGGGAGTATTAATGGTGTTATCATTGTGGTTAACAATGCTTATGTCCCTGTGGATTTCTATGTTTTGGATGTTGAATACAATGCTTCTTGTCCTATTACTTTGAGAAGACCTTTTCTCAGAACAGTTGGTGCCATCATTGATATGAAAGAAGGCACCATTAAATATCATTTTCCATTCAAGAAAGGTATTGAACACTTCCCTATGAGGAGAGAGAAGTTGCTTTTTGCTCCTCCTTTGAAAGCAAGATTTGTTGTTAATGCTTCTTCATTTGAAAATACTTGATTCTTCTTGCTTCTTGTGCCTAACTTAAAGGCGTTAAAGAAAAGTACTTGTTGGGAGATAACCCAAGAGTTTTCTTGAGTCTTGGAAGTTATTACTTCAGTAATGACCTCTCCTTATCCTTTTTGTTTGCTTTTTGTGCCAAGAATGACCTCTAATGAGAGGGAGTAAGATTTCGGGAGTTGCTGTCCCGAAACAGATTTCTGTCCTCCACCATAAAAATTCGTGAGGAGTCTATGTAACTCGGATTGAGATCAAAATTTACGGATAAATCCCCCATTATGTTAGCTAACTTTTGTTAGTTTAACACTTTTTTATTTGAGTAACATAAGATGTTCGAAAAAATCGGTTTCTACCTGCTGGTCTGTTTTGACAGATTTCTGCCATTATTTGCATTTGCTTTTTATTGATTCCTTTTTGAGTTCTCTTTTGGGGAATTGAGATTTTTGAAGGAGTTGATACAATAGATTGTGTTTTTTGTGAAAAGTATTGCTGTTCCAAAGATTTGCCAGAGGTCTAATATCTTTTGAATAAACTAATGTTGCTAATGAAGATTGTTGAAGTTTTGTATGAAGGAAAATTTTCACGTGTAGAGAGAGAATGATGTAATGAGATGAAGAATGGACAAAAGCTCAAGCTTGGGGATGCCCCCATGGTGTCACCCTAAGAAATATCCAAGAGGTACAAGCGTCAAATCTTGGGGATGCCCAAGGCATCCCCTTCTTCATCAATAAAAAGCTCAGATCTGTCTAAACACTTCGTTTTTATTTTTTCATGCACAGTTGTGTTGTTCTTGGAGCATATTAGTTTTCGTTTGCTTTGCTTAGGTTGTTTAGTTGGCTTGAATAAAATAGTTTGGACCCCCGTTCTCGCTGTGTTGTTTTGCAAATAAGTTGCTTGGTGTTGGAAAGGAGTAGTAAGTTCTTGCTTGTAAGTGCAAGATGAGCTTGCATTGACTGTGACTTAGACTTTAGCATGACATGCTAGGTGTTGTTTTGACTTTATGCTTAGTGATTATTGTTGTAGCATGTCTTGTTCCAAACAATTGGGATTGCTTAGTGTGCCTTGAAGAAATTATGTGTTGTTTTAGCATGCAAAAGCATAGTATTGTTGTATTCTCCTTTGATGCTTTGCTTGGGTTGAGTTGACACATGCTCACACCATGTTATGACTATGACAAGTCACCATATCATCTATGATCATTTAGTCCTTGACTTTTAGTACCACTCTATGCTTTTATTAGTAATGCTTTGTTTCTCTGCATGATTGTGGCCACTATGCTCTCTTAGTTGGTTGCTCCCAGTCTTTTGCTAGCCTCCACTTGTATGAGTAAGCTCTACTCATGCTTCCAAGTCCCAAGAAACCAAGTCATTCCAAAGTGTCCACTATAAACTCATATGCATGGTGTGTTACACCATTCCAAGTATATTCTTGTTTTCAGCTATCTTCTAATTAAAAACTATTTTGTTATGTGAAAACTTAGTGATTAAAGCCCTCACGAACTTGATGACACACTTTATATTCTCTGCCCCTAATAAACTTGAACCATTGTGTCGTCTATGTTGTATATGCTTGCACTTATACGTTGGAATTAGTAGAACCATGCTGTCATGGGGAACGTTTTCAACATTGCACTTGTACTTTGTACTCAGTTGATATCATGCTCTTTTGTCTATGGATTTCACTGTTGTGAAATAAATAGGAAGCTTGTAAGTCCATGGAGTAAGTATTTTGTGTTAGAGAAACGTCTGGGCCGCTAGCCTAAGCCATGCCTAATTATGGTGGAAACTTGCATCATCACCTTAGTGAGCTATCTATGAAGCATCCTCAATAAAAATCTATGCACATAGTAAATAAAAAGATCGCTGAGATGCTCATTGTCTGCTTGCCTTGTCATTTTGGTTATGGGATAACTCCTGTACCATGTGCAAGGGGTACCCCGTTGGCGGTTCTCTATGATATGAAAATACTTACAATGACAAGAATTTACATGTGACTGAAGTTGAGTAGCATGAGGTGTGGCCCTCGTATTCAATGAACTTGAGATTGCCAACTTATACTTTGTCAAGCATATACTCCATAGTTAGTTCACTTTAACCTTAATCACTTCAAGATGCTTATGATAGGGGCAATGAGGGCTGAAAGCTAACAAGTACCATAATTTTTCGAAGCTCTTTTTGAAACTTGAAATCCCTGCTTCCCTTTACAAAGGGCCTTTCTTCCACCATTATTGAGTCTCCACCTTCTACCATTAGGCACCATTAAGAGAGCATAGTTGTCATTCTGTGTGTAGTGTCCCAAAGCTTATTGATTGATGCATATTGTGATATTACTTGTTCTTGTTCTATTTGTTTCTAGTCACCCTTGTGAACTTTGAAGGTGTCCTATGCATCTATTTGCTACTCTATGAGGGACAAGCTGATTGCCACTATGCCATGTTTTCTGTATGTGAAATAAACAAACGTTTTTCAATGCATGTTATTCATGATCTTTGTTTGTAGCCTTTCATGTTGCATGCATAGTTACTATGTCCTATTGATAGAACTCCATATTTCATGCACATGTTTAGAGTTCTTTGATCCCAGTTTTCAATGCTTGCAAATGGTTTGATCTTTATTGTGAAGGTGCATGTCACCTAAAAAATTATTCTTTTATCACTTACCTACTCGAGGACGAGAAGGAGTTAAGATTGGGGATGCTTGATACGTCAGAAACGTATATATAATTTTTGATGTTCCATGCTTGTTTAGTATCTACTTTGCTTTGGTTTGTCTTTCTTTGAGGTGTTTTTATATCTTTTCTGGAACTAACCTATTAACAAGTTGACACAGTGCCAGTTGCCTGTTTTCTTCTGTTTTTGGTTCCAGAAAGGCAGAAAATCAATATTCTCGGAATTGGACGGGACAAAAGCCGAAGTCAATAACTTTCCGTGAGGGACACGAATCCAGAAGGAAAGACGGAGGGGAGCCATGGGGTGGCCGCAGCCCCCAGGCGCGACCAAGCGGGGGTAGTTGCTAGCGACTCCAAGAGGGGGTATTTATGCTCGATAGTGGGCTCATGCCTCTAGTTTCCAAGGGAAGTGACAGAAATCTCTTCGGTTGTAGATGTGTTGTTGCCACTAGGGAGAAAACAACGGTCTCTTGTTCATGGAACATGTGGACTATTTACCTTACACACTTTTCTTAAAGCAGTTGTCTATTGCTTGCAACTTAATACTGGAGGGGGTTCAGATGATAACCTGAAGGTGGACTTCTAGTCATAGATGAAGTTGGATGGCGGTCTATGTATCTTTTTGTATTGCCCAATCGAATCTCATAGGATCTTTCTGACTAGTATTGCATTGTTATGCCTTGCTCAATTCCTGTCAATTGCCCTGCTGTAATTTGTTTACCATTCATGCCATGTTGTTTATCTAAGGAGAGCACCTCTAGTGAACTATGGACCCCGGTCCAATCTTTACCATTGATACATCTTCCACTGTTACTTGTTTACTTGCTGCAAACCATTACCTTCCACACCATACGTTTAATCCTTTGTTACAGCAAACTGGTGATCTTGACAACCTCACTGATTCGTTGGGGCAAAGTCTTGAGTTTGTGTTGTGCAGGTCTCCATGTTGCTAGCACCACCTATGTGACGTTTTCCTTCCTCCTACTGGTTCGATAACCTCGGTTTCTTACTAAGGGAAAACTTGCTCCTGTGCTGCTTCACACCTTGCTCTCGGGGTTCCCAACAGGCTCCACGTCAAGCATGTGCTAGCCATCATCAACGCGCCCTCATACGACCCCTTTGTGCACTACACAGGGGAGTCCTCGAGCTCTTACCAAGACGAAGGGGCCTCCTCGTCATACTACGGAGGTGCACCTTCTTGGTCACCATGGGGTTGAGCCCCACTTAGGCCAAAACCCTAAGCTTGGGGGGAGGTGTACCGACATCACACTCATCTATATATCATGTTCCGTCGGTTCTTTGTATATCCATGTTTCGCTTTCTTTTTGGTTCTTGTTTCTGCTTTCTCAAAACACAAAAATACCAAAAATATTTTCGTTGTTTCTCTTGGTTTGTTTCTTTTCTTTTTAACTTTGGTTTGCCTTAAAAGAAAAATCCAAAAAGATTTTGCTTTGTTTGTTGTTGCTTTGTTTGCTTGTTTTAAAAAATTGAAAACACAAAAACTATTTGTTGTTCTTCTTTGGTTTTGTGAAGTTCTTTGCAGGGTTCAGCCGTCCTCAGTGGATTTTGGTTTCATGTTATTATTCAAGTCACACAAGTGAAGGGAAATAATGAATATTAAGACAACTTGAGGTGTGGTAAAAGGCTGGTAACGAACTCTATTTGTTTTCATTTTTGTACATATACTCATTATTGTTAGCATGCTTAGTCTGTTCATGTAAGGTGTATGTTATTTATGGATTCTTAGTAGTTCCTGCTCTCTTGTGATTAGCTCCAGCTTGCTAATAGTTTGTAGCATGTTGTATGAATGTTTGCTTGCATTGTTTTATTCATAATTTGGTATGAAATTGTGATATCCTCCTCCGAATGTTTCATGTGAATCAACTTGGCACATGCTCACGCATGCATATGACTGAACAATTGTCAACACCCGGATTTTTAATCCCAGATGCCTGTTATGCCATAATATCGCAATCCTAGGATTACCATTTTTGCGAGACATAACAGATTGGATATCCGAGTACATCATCCATTACAAACCATACATAAGGTCTTACAACAAATAAAGGATCTCATGATCCAATCTTAGTACAATCATAGCAGCGGAATAACGTAATGATAACGATAGCGTGGGCGAGACTCCATCTTCACGGTCACAGGCAATGCTGACGATGGGAGATGATCCTATTTGTCGTAACCATCCTGTTGTCCGTCCTCCTGATAATCCTTTTCATAGTCTGGCCACGGGAATAGCCAGGGACAAAGCCATGAGTACTCTTTAAGTACTCGCAAACTAATACTAACAAGTGAAGTGGTTTTTGAGTAGGAAATACTAAACTCTAGGTTGTTTTGCAAAAAGCCAGATTTACCTTAACTAAGTTCAGAAGCAAAGAAAACTAGTTTAAGGTTTTATAGCACCTAAGTGGGAACTTAAATTTCATATCACAACCTTGTTGTGGTCAAGTCAAAGTCATGATTCATTTCACAAGTCATTTTGAAAACATCTGACGACGGAACAATATGGCCACTCGAACTATCCATAACCACGAACGCGGCTATTCGAATAGTTTGACACTCTGCAGAGGTGGTACACTTTCACGACAACATTCGATACATCCGTCAGGAACAATCCTGAATTCACCATACTCAGTATGCGGATAATCAATCCTAACCTTTCAATTACATGCCCTAGTATAGGCACCTCTCCTGTGAGTTTGGCCTCCCAACCATGACCAACTGTCATCTTGGGAACTGCACAGGTGGGCAATCTTCACAAGGTAGCCTCAGCTCAAACCTTGGCCGCAAGGGAACCCATACTAAGGTATATAAATTTCCAGTCAAGCCCTACCCAAATTTCGGGTATTGTGGTTGTACGGAAAAATTCGAAGGGTATTGCATCCAGACAACCATCAGTTTTATGAAGGGCTAAGGCTCATGCCTCAACAATTTCATCATCATAATCATCTGGTGTTCAAGATCACATGGCAAAATATTTCATTAGAATGACTCATCATTTTAAGGTTTTCATAACCATTTTCACCAATTATTCCCATCTAAGTGGATAAAGTTTTATGCTTAGCACTAGCATCTACAAGTGAGGGTAAACACTAATGAGGGGTGGTAAGAAGTGTGAATGATCTAAGTTCAATCTCATGCCTCAGGATGACATCAAGATTATCTAACTTAGGTCAAGTTTTATGCTCTTTATGCTACCTTTAAATAATCTTTCTAAACTCTACAATTAATCAAGTAAGCTTAACTAGAAAGCTTTGATAAAGAAATAAAATACTAAGCTTGCAAGTAAAACTAGGATGGGGTATCAAGTGGTGTAAACTTGCAAGTAAAACTTGCATGGTTTACCTTAGCTTGCTAAGTTAACCTGTATAGTGATGCTTGCATAATTGCAAGTATAAGCTTGCCAAGTCAACTGGTAGTATTAGGCTTGCCTTGTGCAGAGCAGTGGTTGAAGTTCTCCTCGGCTTCTTCCTCATAGTATTCTCCTTCCTCCTCGTATCCTTGGTCGGTACTAGCTTCTATAAATAAATACGAGGTACACAATCACCAAACAATACTTATCTACTTTTATTTATCACACCAAGGTTTTCACTAGATGATCTAGCATCATCACAAACATTACAATCATCAAGCACTTGTCTTATTTATTTTATTTTGGAAAAGTAATTTCTACTCATTGAAAAACTACTTAAGATTTAATATTTTTCAACTAAAACATGGGATCATGTTGACACATGTCATCAACACATATTTCAGTACATGGGAATGTGATTTAAAGTGGTGTCACAATTTAATAAGGTTTAACCTTTTTATTTTAATTAATTAAAGTGACTAGAATGGCCTATGAGGCATTCTTTTATTGCTTGACCATTATTTCTGCAAGTAAACCTAGATGTTTTTATATATTCGGAAAGGTCTTGTTAAATGTGATTTTGAGAGTTGGAGTCAACTCAAAAGCTTTTATGGTTGAATTTTGAAAAATGTTTGAATGCAGAAAATCTTCTGCCTTGTCATTTTTTACTATAGGTGATCTACAAATCTAAATGGTTTGAATCCAATGGGATTGTATTAAGAATTCCAGTACCTTTCTAACAAATTTGGTTTCATGCAATTTGGTTCAGTAAATCGACCTGGGTTAATTTTTGAATCTAGGTACATAACTGAGTTTAAAACTAAAAGAATAAACCTAAATTCAAACTACTGGGTCACGCGGGAATGTAAATGGGCTGGCCCATGGTGCACAGCGCACACGCGGGTGAGTGTAAGTGGGTGTCCTCACGAGTCAGCAATACAGGGGGTGCAAAGCGGTATGGGGTGATGTGGACCGCATGATCAACATCTGATCCAACGGCTGTGATTTATCGTCTCCGCCAGGCAACGCCGGCAAGATAGAACCCTAGTGCGGCCAGTGGGGGTCTACGGGGGCTCACCGGGGCTCATGCGAGGGTCGGTGACAAGGGCGAACGACAAAGTCGACGACAGCGAACCTCCTGGTACCGACGGCTTCTCCTGGGCGGCTCCAATCGCTGGCTCCTTTCTTCCTCCTCCGTGGCAGACTCCAGCCAAATTCCGGCGACCTGCTGCTCGCCTTGCTCCGGGGGTGAGGTGGGGTGGTTCTGAGAGAGAGGAGAGTGTGTTGGTGTGAAGAAATCAAGTGGGGGTGGCCTCTATTTATAGTGCCAAGAGGGGACCGAAGGGCGCGGGTGGAGCTCGTCGTGGTCATCGTCACAGTGGGCTAATGGCATGGGCGACAGTAGGGCCGGTGCTGTGCTCCCTGGCAAAGCTCAACGGCGTGGTCTCGAGGCATGGGGCGGTGCGAAACGGTTGGAACATTGCGGTGCTCTAGGCGGGTCTGACGGGCAGTTTAATGGCGCATCGCGGCTACGGGTCGCGCGGCGGCAAACGGGGTTGTCTGGCGGTCTCCTAGGACGGTGGTGATCACGCTTGCACGCGGCGAGGGCGGCGCGCAGCCTGTGGGCGTGTGTCAAGTGCGGCATCCTAGCACGCTCTCGGCATGGCACAGAGGCATAGGGCGCAGTGATTCTAGAGTGGTCCAGTGGCTTGCTGCTCGTTGGCGTTGGACAGGGGGTGACAGTGGACGGTGGTGAGTGTCCCAGACAAGGTGGCTAGGCTTGGTGTTGCTCCTAGCTGGCTGCCCACCAAGGGGTGGCAAGGTGAGGCTCGACATGGTCACCATTCATGGTAATGGCAAGCTCACAGTGGTGCTAGAGCTTGATAACTAAGCTAGATGATCTAATAATAGCCTGTTGTGAGCCAGAGAGGGGACAAGGTTGCCCAAATCACTGCACACTATAGTGTTTGTTGTTTGTTTGATTTGTCTTTGCAAGGTGTTTGATGAAATGGCCGAAAGAGATTTGAATTTGAATTTTTGGTTCAAACTTGGTGGGTGCACTAGTCACATACTAGTTAGTCTCTAGTTAGTTGGTTTTGTCAAGGTGCATTGTTTTGGTTGGTTTTTGAGAATTGTGATCTTCACATATGTTAAAGATTCAATTTTGAGTTGTCATTTGGATCAAGTTGTCAAATGTTTCTGTAAGTTTGAAAGGTGGGCTTGGGTTCACTTTTACTTGGTCTTGCAAGGGGTGAAAAGAAATGGAAATGTTTTTGTTTGAAATCTTGGACTAGAAACACTCAAAGTGGCCTAGTGAGCAAGATTGGCAAAAATGACCATTTGCCTTATTTGGTTTGTTTTTCAATTTATCTTGATTTGTTTCTGCTTAGATTTGATTTAGATGATGTTGTTTTCATATTTAAACCATTCCTTGCTATTCACAACAATCACACAAGTCCATTCATGCATTCATACAATCATCACATACACACATGCATTCATAAAGATTTTAATTAACAAAAGTTTTTGTTAACCCTAATTTTGGTGATTGGGATTTGATAATCATTGTTCAATATTTTTGGGATGTTACAATAATAGTCAGTAAGCCTCACTGATTTATTTTGCCTCAGAGTTCTTGTATCATTTTCATGCCATAATTAGTTCTGTTTTGTTGCAAGCATGATTATAACAGTTATTGCTCTCTCTTTTGTCGCTCCCTCTCTATTGCTAAGCCTTCACTTGCACTGAGTATGAGCTCTACATGTGCACCCAACTCCCCAAAACCAATATTGCCAACAGTGTCCACTATACCTACCTACTAGCATCATTTGCTATTTCTGTGCATATTCATTATGCCTTGTTTTCTTCCAAATAAAATGTTTGAATGTTTTGAGGAAGTTAGTTAGTAAAGCTCTCACGAACTTGATGGCACACTTTATTTCCTGCACCTAATAAATCTGAACCATTGTGACTGTCCATGAAAGTTATATGCTTGCAAATTATAGGTTGGGAGTTAGCAGAACCGTGTTGTCACGAGGAACGGTTTCAACATTGCACCTGTACTTTGTACCCAGTTGATATCATGCTCTTTTGTTTGCGGATGTCGTCGGTGTGAAATAAAAGGGGAGATTGTAAGTTCATGGATTATATATATATGTGTTAGAGAAATGCCTGGGCCGCTAGCCTAATCCATGCCTAATCATGGTGGAAACTTGCAGCATAACCATAATGAGCAATCTGTGAAGCATCCTCAATAAAAACCTATGCAAATATCAAATAAAAAGATCATTGAGATGCTCATTGTCTGCTTGCCTTGTCATTTTGATTATGGGACAGCTCATGTATCATGTGCAAGGTGTACCCCGTTGGTGGTTCTCTATGATACACATGTATTTACGATGACAAGAACTTACCGTAACTAAAGTTGAGTAGCATGCGGAGCGGCCCTCGTACTCAAGGGACATGAGATTTCCAGTTGATGGTCTGTCAAGCATATAACTCAGATTGGACCTCACTTTCATCTTAATCATATAAAGAAGCCTATGATAGGGGCAATGAGAGATCAAAGCTAATGAGTACCTTACTTTCAGCATTTGGAAGCCTTTCAAACTTTTAAAAACCCTTTTCACTTCCTTGTTGAGTCACCACTTATTCTATGAGCACCTTCTTGAGAGCATAGTTGTCATTCTTGTGCTTGTTCCAAAACTTGGTTAATTATGTCATTACTTTGATTCTTGTATCTCTGATATCTTTACCTCTAGTCTTCACTTGAACTTTAGAGGTGCCTTGGCATTTATATTGTGCTCTACAAACAAAGGAAAGCGAGATACCACTCTATCATACCTTCTTATGAGCATTGCAATGTTGCTTATGTTTATGTTTCATGCTACTTATTATTATTGAGTTGGTTTCTTTTCATAGCTTGCAATGACTATTGAGTAGATTTAGTTGCATACTTCTTATTATGAATTGTCTAAGCATCTACTCCTGTGCTGAGTATATATACATCATATGAAGCAAATGTGTTCGTGAAAGTTCTTTTATCGCACTCAGTTTTCAACTGAATTGCTTGAGGACAATCAATAATCTAAGTTTGTGGGGAGTTGATACGTCCAAAACGTATCTACTTTCCCGAACACTTTTGCTATTGTTTCTCCTCTAAACTTGTGTGATTTGGATACAACTAACACGGACTGACGTTGTTTTCAGTAGAATTACCTTGGTGTCTAGTTTTTGTGCAGAAAATCAACTATTAGGAAAAATCCCGGAAAATATGCCAAAAATCCTATTTCACCAGAAGACTCACGGAGCCAGAAGACGAGGTGGAGTGGGGCCCTGGGGGGCCACACCCCGTAGCTGTGCGGGCCAGGCTTGGCCACGCCTGGAGGGGGTGTGGCCACCCCGGGCACCCCCTTGGCCTCTTCGCCTATAAGATGCCTCTTGACCTAAAAACCGAGGGGGGGGGGGTTGGACGTTTTTCCAGAAAGAGTTTCGCTGCGCCACCTCCACCAAAAACCGTGATTCGGAACCAGAAACTCTGTTCTCGCACCCTGCCGGGGCGGGGAATTTGGAGAGGAGCATCGCCATCGTCATCACCAACGCCTCTCCATCAACCATCCATGTTTCCCTCATCCATGAGTGAGTAATCTCCCGCTGTAGGCTATGGGGATGGTAGGGATTGGATGAGTTCTATCATGTAATCGAATAAGATTGTTATGGCATGGTGCCTAGTATCTATATTAGTGATATTTGACTTTGCTGCAACTTGTTGTGTTTAATGCTTGTCACTAGGGCTCGAGTGCCATGATCTCAGATCTGAATTTATTATTGAATCATTACGATAGTATTGTTTGTGATCTTATCTGCAAGTTGTGTACACATATCATTGTCCGGATCCAAAGGCCCCGAAGTGACAGCAATTGGGATAACCTGAGGGGATGGCTGTGATGTGAGGATCACATGTGTTCATGGAGTGTTAATGCTTTTATCAGGTGCTCTATTAAGAGGAGCACCTTAATTTCCAGTAGTTCCCTTGAGGCCCCGCTACAACGGGCTGGCAGGACAAAAGATGTTGTGCAAGTTCTCATTGCGAGCACGCATGACTATATATGGAGCACATGCCTAGGATTGTTTAGTACTTGGATGCTTATGCTTATTTATCCGCAATTTCCCTAGATGTTGAAGTTACATGTTTATACTCATCCATGCAACGCATGTCCATCCATCCCTATGCCTACCGCACTCGTATCCTACTGTTACTGTTACTGCTACTGTTACTATTGCTCATGTTCTACTGCTGCTGTTGCTTTGCTGTTTCTACTATTAAACTGGTGCTACTGATAAACTTCTGTGAGCAAGAACTATTTCTAGGTGCATCTGAACTGACAACTCAGTTGTTAAGGCTTGCAAGTATTTTTTGGCTCCCCTTGTGTCGAATCAATAAATTGGGTAATACTACCCTCGAAGACTGTTGCGATCCCCTATACTTGTGGGTCATTAGGAATCATCGTTGGTTTGAGAAGGTGTCTGAAGAGGTTAGTCTCATAATGGAGGAAGAAGAGAGAAAGAAGAAAGAAGAGAGTAGACGCCAATTCGAGGCGCAGTTCAACTCTGTTGTCCAGCTTGCATGCGACTTGAGGGAAAAGGAAGAGGCAGAGGAAGAGAGGAAAAGGAAGGCGAAGGGGAAGGAGCCTCGCGCAACACAGTAGAGTTGTCACCATGCTGTGATCTATGTTATGGACTCCACAATGTGGAATATATCTTGAACATTGTCATGCTAAATTTGTCGTGTTGGTTCTTGCGTATGTAAAACCCCTTAAGGGCTGAATGCCATGTATTCCATAAATATTCACTACAATTTCCTAGAATGCTTCTTATGTCAATAGATCTATCCATAATGCAATTTTCTGGAATGTTGCCATTGGTACAGGAACTAGCCGCAACTTATGAGAAGTCATGAGCATGGCGCCCCCATGGAAAACGCCATGCTAGGTAGCATGGCGCTTTTTCCAAAGGTGCCATGCTACCATGGCGCTTTGGCCCAGGTCTGGCGCGCTTGGACACAGACGCTGCGCGCGAGCGATGAAAAACGGCACCCGAAATTCGGCTAAGCCATGAGCATGGCGCCCCCGTGGAAAACGCCATGCTAGGAAGCATGTCGCTTTTGCCAAAGACGCCATGCTAGAATGGTGCTTTGGCCCTGGTCTGGCTCGCTTGGGCACAGACGCTGCTACGCGCGAGCGACGAAAAAGCCACCCTTCGGCTAAGTCATGAGCATGGCACCCCCTTCGAAAATGCCATGCTAGGTAGCATGGCGCTTTTTTCGAAGGCGCCATGCTAACATGGCGCTTTTGCATAAGGCGCCATGCACTTTGCTGAAAAACGCCATGCCCCTAGGCATGGACTGTTTTATTTAAACATTCCATATTCGAACATTTCAACAATTACAATTTAAGTGCAGCAATGAACATTTTTATACAATTTAAGAGGAGCAATGAACATTTCAAAAAAGTTCGAGCCACAATTACCAAATGACTAAAGTTCAAACAAGTTCCAACTGACACAAGTTTGAAATGACGCATAGTTCAAACAAGTACAAGTTAAGGAGGCAGTTCAGGACGACCACACTACAAATACTTGTCACTTTCTCCCCTTACCCCTTTTTTGCCACCTGATCCTCGTTCGCCTTTCTATGTCCCTCCTACCTCCTAACCTTGTGCGGAGGATCGGAGTCTTCCTCCTCGCAGCTAGGAGCATGGTGTGCCACCTGTGCCCGATGCTTGTTCTCCCATTCACTTGGTGTGTAGGGATTCCTCGGTAGCCTCCTCCTCCTCATCCGCGACCGTTGACTAGACTGCGGGTCGTCGTGTAATTGAGACATGCCTATCTCCTCCTGTTCATCCTCGTCCTCGCCATCTTCCTCCTCATCCTCATACTGACCCGCTTCTTCCCCCTCATCCTCGCCCTCTTCCTCCTGTTCATCTTGTACATCATCCTCTAGGCTGGAAGATCTAACTGGCGATGCGGCCTCGACGGTGCGGCAACCAAGCAAGACACCTAATCCACGGCCCCAACGCTTGGTACGCTATGACATTGACGAATATGTTAGAACATTTCAGCACATGTAAAAATACAATAGAACTAGGAACAGTATGAACACATACCTCCATAAATGCTCAAAGGGCTGACTCGGACTCCTTGCCAGGAGGATGTTTAAGTGTTTCTGTGGCCTCATCCACGTGTTTTGAGATCTCCTCGCGCTAGCAAAAGAACAAAATAGTCAATTTTCTGTCACTATAATTGCACATAACAATCCCCGACACAATGCTTACCACAAAGCGGATAACCCCTGCTGAATTTGCAGCCCTGCCGCCTCGGACAAGTCTGTTGTACTCTAGCTGGCTCAGATCGTCAAAAGCAGGAAAAGGATCCTCCACTATGTCATGAGATGCAAACATAGGTGACTGCAGGTACAAATGAGACACCTTCCCAAGCCACACAAGATACTGATTGAACGCTGCAGCATCATGCGGCACCTCAGGATGAGAGACCGCAATCGGGTTTTCGATCTCCTAATCCTTGCATAGAAACTCTGAATATACTTGTGATGATATGCAGCCCAATCTTTTTCCCTCTTCTGCTTGATCTTGTCCAATCTACAATCAAATTCATCGACTTAGTACTATCATGTGACGCCCAAGAAAATTAGCTACTTAGGGTATAAGGATCAATCACCCGTGAAGAGCTATGCTAGTGTCCTTGTATGGCGGCGGGGTCTCCTGAAATAAGCCAAATTGCCGCATCAACCGTTGTGGAAGGTGGAACTCAACAACGTAGACACAAATCAACGAGGCATGGATCCTCCAAAGATGTGCTTCTTGCATACATTTGCGGTTCAAGTCCGCCTAGAACCAAACACCCGTACCCACATTCCCTCTAGTTCTGTATGGCTCCCATTCCACCTGAGCGGAACATAAGATTAGCATGTGGACTCGAAGTATATATGGTGGAAAAGATGAGCTCTTGAGACCAATCAAATTATTACCTTCTCCGGGGTTAGCAAGTCGATTTGGTTAGTGTAACGCAAGTAGCATTCCTCGGATTCACCGTGGAATACTTCGGTATTATCCCACAAGTACACCCATGTAGGAGCGCGGAGACGGCTATTTCCATGATCATCCCATGGTTTTTCCTTTATTGGAATGGGTCGACCAACTGGTATGCGTAACCAGGACCATATGGTCAGTAGCACCATAGGTCCACCAATACTTGCTCCTTTTCCAGTTCTACATCACGCCTCGTCCAACTGCACATACAGCAAGCATACATAAGTATCCGGTCGATCAAGCATATGTACTACTACCATGCAATATATATGGGTTATTACCTATCGATACAAGTAAGCAAGTGCCGTCAAACCCTAGCTGTGCATATAGCCCCATTCCACAAAAATAGCGATCCACATGAATGACGCATTCCTTCCCATGCCATCTGAGAAAAGTGTCCTACTTATGGCATACCATAAGTATGCACGGGCATACATCTGGATCACCTCCTCATCGGCGTCCTCGGGGCATTTGCTAAAATTTTCTTGTATCCATTTGTAAGTAGCACCGGCAGACATCTTCTCTTGCTTGGCGCCTTACCAATTAAACCAGTCATCACTTCACGCCACTTACCCAAATATGAGCTCATACACACGGGTTGTCCTTTGATGGGAAGGGCAAAAATCATGGAGACGTCTTGCAGAGTGACCGGTATCTCACCACAAGGGAGGTGAAAACTGTGTGTCTCCGGTCTCCATCTATCAACAAGCGATGTGATCAAACAAGGGTTCATATGCGGCGTCAAGTGCGAGACAAGCTGGACGAAAGGGAGAAGTCCAGTCCGCTCAACGTATGGAGTAGCGGTCATCATATGACATCTTCTTGCTATGCACCTCCTTGGACCTTAGGTGCAACCACTTGAAGACATGCTTATTCTCTGCGATGTACCGCCCACGGTGTCGTTGATCATAATGCCCATTCAAAATAGATTGTCCTTCCATCCTATAAGTGGTTGCAAAAAAACAAGTGAACAAATTAGGTCGAGGAAATTCTGTACTCCACCACAAATACATAATAATGCCTCACAATATGAATGCACATTCATTCCATGCCATCTATAATCCATATATGCTCATTGTAGAAATATGACTATCTATAATCCATATATGTCCATTCCAAATATGAATATACAATAATGCCATGCCATCTATACTCCATATATGCCCATCTATAAGCCATATATGCCAACAATAGGCCAATTTGCCTAAGGCCTATTTTCCCATATATGCATGCCAAATCATTACACAAATCACAAATCACAATATGAATACACCATTCAGCTAAGGCCAATTTTCCCATATATACATGCCAAATCTGTATTACTAACCCTAACTAAGCAATTTTACTTATTTACTAACTAACTTTAACAAACTATCATTCTACCACACTAATTTCTCCAAAGAAATTAGACATTGTACAATATACATGCATCATTACAGAAGAACCAGGGTTAGGAGGAAGAGGATCATGTGATGATTTTAACCAATAAAACAAGGAAAATTGAAGGAGAATACCTCAAGTGGGGGAGAAGAAGAAATTCCACCAGAGAATAACTTCAGATTCGACCCATTTAGCACGTGGATTGGAGGGGGATTGAGGGGGGAGCCGCGCCGCCGTCTCTGTCTGCTCGGGGGGAGGGGGGGTATGGCGCTGGGAGGGGTCAGGGGAGGGCGCCCGCGTCGTTTCTAGGTTAAGGATCATGGTTCTTTTTGCAAAAGCGTCGTGGCTAGTAGCATGGCGCCCGCCTGAAAAGCGCCAAACATTAAAACGGGTCCGCGTGCACAACGGCCGCCACGTCAGACAAGATCATGGCGTTTTTGGCAGGGGCGCCATGGATGCATGATACTTTTGTAGGGAGCGTCGTGCTACTGACCATGGCGCTTTCCGGTAAAGCGCCATGAAAACAGGTCAGATCGGGATTTCTTCAAAAAAATAGGTCAATTCGTGAGATCATTCGTTAATTAGGTCAAATCTGTGATAGATTCATCATAAATATATTGTGTATCTTTTTTGTAACGAAATAAGATCAAAATGACAGCACTGGAAGCGGTCTTCAACATGGTGAGACCTTGTACTTGCTGCACAAATGGGAGAAGCAAAACTTAAAGAAAAAAAAAAGCCAGTAAGAAATATAAGATCGATAAAGTCTTCTAACCATGTATAGATTATGAATCGAATTTTATAGAAGGTTACTTGCTGCACATGAATTTTCTTTCAAATCTTTCGTACATGAGATATGCCAATTCCTTGCTTTCCAACATAGGAAAATGTAACTTCATCTAGCGCATATGTATACTCTACAGCTACGCTGTTCCGTTTAAAAAAAAACCGTTTCAAAAATACAGCTACGCTGTTGAACCATGGAATTTCCTTGACCTCCTTAGACTTTCCCATATTGACCGATTCCCGAAAAAAAGAGTTGTGGTCTCCATGGTAAGACAGAGAAAGAGAAAAAACAATAAATTTAACATGGACAAAACACTGGTAGAAAACGAGCCTCTAGTCCCGGACCGTAACGGGCTCTAGTCCCGGTTTTGGGCCCGGGACTGCCAAAACGGGACTAGAGCCCCCTCTCTAGTCCCGGCTCGCTACGACCCATGACTAATAACATCCACGTGGTTGTTTCAGCAAGGCGGGGGGGAGGGGGTTGAAAACCCTCTAGTCCCGGGCCGTAACACTACCCGGGACTATAAGGTTTTCTGCCGCGGCAGAGAATTCGTGTGTTTCTCTGCCGCGACAGAGATTGTGTGTTTCTTTTTTTTTGCCACTTTTCGTTTTATGTTTTACTATAATTTCAAACATATATTTCAGTACACATATTCTACGCTACTACATAAACCGTACACGTTGATGCATCTATATAATTAATCGATCCCTTGCAAGCATACATATGATCAATCATATCAAGAGGAAGAAATGTTTTTGAAATTACTGTTGGAATTTGGTGAGTTTTGGGCTGTTGGCCCATTAGACAAATTCTGAAATTCTCTTTGGCCACTTGTATATGACAGCATATGGCTGTGCTAGTGGTGCTAAAGTTTAGTCCTACATTGCTAGTTGAAGGGGAGTTGGACCACCTTATATAGTAGAGTGTTGCACCACTCACTAAGGTGTGACAAGAAGAGTAGCCCTCGCGCACTCCTCCTCCGACGCCGCCCGCCTCGCCACGCCTCGCCTCGTCACGACGCGCGCGCACGGCGCGGGTTGCGGGAATCTCACCGAGCCGAGCTTTATTTTGCTTGTTGGGAAGACTGATTATGAGTCATTAACGGACACGTTAATTACAGCCGTTTCCAGTTTTTATGGACGTGGCTGTTACCGACCCGCGATTCTCCTAACCTGCACTATATAAGCGTCCGGGCTAAACCTAATCGGCACCGAATCAATCCACACACACGCCTACCTCCAGAACCTTGCGCCGCTGCTTTCGTCTTCTCCATCCCGGCTTGCGGCGTGCACCGCAGATCGGAACAGTAGGCCTCCGAAACCCCGCCTCTCGTGAACTTGTACGGGTGAGGGGCGATCAAGTTTTTGGGGAGCGCTCAAGCGCGGCTACTGGCAACCACAACATCGTCCGACGACGAGTTCCCGAACGACGACTTCTTCCCGGACGTCGCGACCTCTTCGACAACCTCAACATGGGCGATGCTGCTGCGGCTGCTATTCAGCCTACATTGTATGTGATCTCGATTTCTCTCTTTCAGATTATGCTAGAGTTCTTTGTTCTAGCGTTTGGTGTAGATGTGATAGGTTTATCTTGTATAGATGTAATATGTTCATCTACTTTGTTGATCTGCATGATTGGTTTTACTACTATCTGTATGATCATGATTTATAAGTTTATTATTCTGATTAAATCATATGGATTATTGCTTATATTTCCAACAATCCAAAAACCTGATTATAGGCAACTGAATTCCACTGGTGTAGCCGCGGCTACTAGGCCGCCTCCTTTTGATGGCATGCACTATAAGAGATGGCGCAAGAGATCAGTTCTCTTGTTTCAAAACCTAAACTGCTATAGCGCCACTCTTGGCAAGCCCGATGGAGATCTTTCTGCTGAGCAGGAAGCGAACTTTAAGAAAGCCGATACCATGTTTATGGCGGCTTTGTTCAGTGTTCTTGGGGACAACATTGTTGACCCTTATATGTCATTTGATAATGGCAAGGACGCGTGGGAAGCGCTCGAGGCCAAGTTTGGGGTCTCGGACGCTGGCACTGAGCTGTATGTCATGGAGCAATTCTATGACTACAGGATGGTTGATGAGTGCTCTGTCGTTGAGCAAGCTCATGAGATACAATCACTTGCCAAAGAACTTGAGCAGTTCAAGTGTTCCTTACCGGACAAATTTGTGGCTGGTGGCATTATTGCCAAGCTTCCTCCTTCGTGGAGGAACTTTGCTACTTCTCTGAAACATAAGAGACAAGAGTTTTCTGTTACGGATCTCATTGGGTCTCTTCATGTGGAAGAGAAGGCGAGAGCAAAGGACAAAACTGCTCGAGGACTTGAGGTAGGTTCTACTGCCAATTTAGTGCAGAGGAAAAACTTCCAATCCCACAAGTTCAAGAATAAGAACAAAACTGAAGGAAAGGGGAAGTTTGATGGCAAGAACAAGGCCACGCACTCAACCAACTTCAAGAAGAAAAATGATAAGAGGAAAGGATCTTGCCACCTCTGTGGTGATCCTGATCATTGGGCTCCTAGCTGTCCTAATCGCTTTGACAAGCGTCAACATGGAAACAGCGGCAAGGCCGCTAATGTTGTTATTAGCGATACTGAGATGAAGGATGTTGGGTACGGTATTTTACCTACTATCCTTTTAGTATGTCATTCTCCTGATTGGTGGATAGACACAGGTGCTAATACACATGTATGTTCTGACATTTCCATGTTTTCCTCTTATCAGGTCTCAAGGACCTCTTCCGTGCTGATGGGAAACGGCTCACGTGCTTCTGCTCATAGTGTTGGTACGGTAAATCTGAAGTTTACTTTGGGGAAGACCGTACAGCTGAAGAATATGCAGCACGTTCCTTCCATCAATAAGAATCTTGTCAGTGGTTCGCTTTTATGTCGAGATGGCTTTAAGTTGGTGTTTGAGTCCAATAAAGTTGTAGTTTATAAGTATGTACAATTTGTTGGAAAGGGTTATGAGTGCGGAGGTCTGTTCCGCTTGTCTTTATCAGACTCATGTACTAAAGTTATTAATCATGTTTGTAATGATAATGAGTCCAATGTTTGGCATTCATGACTCTGTCATATTAACTTTGGTTGCATGACGTGGCTAGCCAATATGAGTTTAATTCCGAAATTTACCATTGTCAAAGGTTCTAAGTGCCAAGTTTGTGTGCAAGCAAAGCAACCCCGCAAGTCTCATACGGCTGCGGAACCGAGAAACTTAGCACCGCTAGAACTTATACATTCAGATCTTTGTGAGATGAATGGTGTGTTGACAAAAGGTGGAAAAAGATACTTTATGACGTTGATTGATGACTCCACTAGATACTGCTATGTTTATCTTCTGAAATCTAAAGATGAAGCTTTGAACTACTTCAAAATCTATAAAGCTGAGGCAGAAAACCAACTTGATCTTAAAATCAAGCGGCTAAGGTCGGATCGTGGTGGAGAGTACTTTTCAAATGAATTTTATTTATTCTGTGCGGAAC
Source organism: Avena sativa (assembly GCA_916181665.1). Classification (NCBI taxonomy): domain Eukaryota; kingdom Viridiplantae; phylum Streptophyta; class Magnoliopsida; order Poales; family Poaceae; genus Avena; species Avena sativa. The sequence goes on along the minus strand of OV702297.1, from coordinate 382,173,675 downwards.
ATGGTATTATACATGAGAGGACGCCTCCCTACTCACCTCGGTCAAATGGGGTGGCCGAAAGGAAGAACCGCACTCTAACTGATTTGGTTAACGCCATGTTAGATACATCGGGTCTTTCCAAGGAATGGTGGGGGGAGGCGCTAATGACTGCGTGTCATGTCCTAAACCGTGTTCCTGTAAAGGATAAAACCATGACTCCATTTGAGCAATGGGAAAATAAAAGGCTTAAACTCTCTTACTTACGAAGTTGGGGTTGTTTGACGAAAGTCAATATTCCAATACCCAAGAAGCGAAAGCTTGGACCAAAAACCGTTGATTGTGTTTTTCTGGGATATGCTTTTCATAGCATTGGCTATAGATTTTTGATAGTAAAATCTGAGGTATCCGACATGCATGTTGGTACAATTATGGAGTCGAATGATGCGACTTTCTTTGAGGACATCTTTCCTATGAAAGGTATGTCTAGCTCATCAAATCAGGAGATGACTAGTTCATCTAGTCAGGAATTTTCTATGATTCCTGAACCCACTATGCCGATAGAACACTCTGATGATCATGTGGAGGATGACAATGAAGCTCCCAAAAGGAGCAAGAGACAAAGGACTGCAAAGTCATTTGGTGATGATTTCATTGTGTACCTTGTGGATGATACTCCCACTTCTATTTCAGAAGCCTATGAATCTCAAGATGCTGACTACTGGAAGGAAGCTATCCGAAGCGAGATGGACTCCATCTTAGCTAATGGTACTTGGGAAATCACTGATCGTCCTTATGGGTGTAAACCTGTAGGATGTAAATGGGTGTTCAAGAAAAAGCTTAGACCAGATGGTACTATTGAAAAGTACAAGGCACGACTTGTGGCTAAGGGTTATACCCAAAAGGAAGGTGAAGACTTCTTCGATACCTACTCACCTGTAGCCAGATTGACCACTATTCGAGTACTACTATCTTTGGCTGCCTCACACGGTCTTCTCGTTCATCAAATGGACGTTAAGACAGCTTTTCTAAATGGAGAGCGACAGCTTTTCTAAACGGAGAGCTAGATGAGGAAATTTATATGGAGCAGCCTGACGGATTTGTAGTACATGGTCAAGAAGGAAAGGTGTGTAAGTTAGTGAAGTCTTTGTATGGTCTTAAGCAAGCTCCTAAGCAGTGGCACGAGAAGTTTGAAAGAACTTTAACTGCTAAAGGCTTTGTTGTAAATGAAGCTGACAAATGTGTGTACTATCGCCATGGTGGGGGCGAGGGAGTTATTATGTGTCTCTACGTTGATGACATATTGATATTCGGGACCAACCTTGCTGTTATCGAGGAGGTCAAAGAGTTCCTATCTTGCTGCTTTGAGATGAAGGACTTGGGAGTGGCTGATGTAATATTAAACATCAAGCGACTCAAGGATGACAATGGTGGGATTACACTGCTTCAGTCTCACTATGTGGAAAAGATATTGAGTCGCTTCGGGTAGAGCGACTGCAATTCTTCTCCAACGCCTTATGATCCGAGTGTGCTACTTCGAAAGAATCGAAGGAATGCTAAAGATCAATTGAGATATTCTCAAATCATTGGCTCACTCATGTATTTAGCCAGCGCTCTAGACCTGACATCTCCTTTGCTGTAAGCAAACTGAGTCAATCTGTGTCAAATCCTGGAGATGATCATTGGCATGCTCTCGAAAGAGTTTTGCGCTATTTGAAAGGCACTGCGAGTTATGGTATTCACTATACTGGGTATCCATGGGTACTTGAGGGTTATAGTGATTCAAACTGGATATCTGATGCTGATGAGATTAAGGCCACAAGTGGTTATTTGTTTACACTTGGTGGTGGCGCTGTTTCCTGGAAGTCTTGCAAGCAGACCATCTTAACGAGGTCAACAATGAAAGCAGAACTCACAGCATTAGACACGGCCACTGTTGAAGCAGAGTGGCTTCGTGAGCTCTTGATGGACTTACCTGTGGTTGAAAAACCAATACCCGCCATCCCGATGAACTGTGATAATCAAACTGTGATCGTCAAAGTAAACAGTTCTAAGGATAATATGAAGTCATCAAGGCATGTGAAGAGGAGGTTGAAATCTGTCAGGAAACTGAGAAACTCCGGAGTTATTGCGTTGGATTATATCCAAACATCTAGAAACCTGGCAGATTCCTTCACAAAGGGTTTATCACGCAATGTGATAGATAATGCATCGAGGGAGATGGGTTTGAGACCCACGCTATAAGTTGATCCCAGTGGCAACCCACTCTATATGATCGGAGATCCCGTGAATTAGAACTGGGAGACAAGCTGTTGGTCAGCTGAGAGGAGAGTATCCCTATATTATATTATATTTACATCTCCATAAAGATGCAATACTCTCTTAATCTGCATGGCAGGTTGATTTTATCTTAACGTGTTCCAAGTGGCTTTTTATAAGCGGAGATGTTGTCATGCAGAACATCTCTTGAGGAACACACCTATATGAGTCTGAATGTTAAACGTCGCAGTCCGTGAGAGTTGGGTGCTCTCTAATAAACTCATGAAAGGCCCTGGAGTATGACGCATAAGCTCCAAACCGCGGGGAAGCCGACGGTAGCCCTGTACCGGTCTAGATTTTGTGTGAAACTAGCGCGCAGAAAACTTGTAGTTCAAGGCATAGTCCACTATTCAAGTTGCTAGCTAGTGTAGCATAAAGTTTAACGTGGAAGTTCAACTTAACAGTCTCCACTACATACTGGTATATAAAACAATGTTCTAGAAGGAAAGTGATGTGATGTGCCAATGAGACTTTGTGGGGGATTGTTGGAATTTGGTGAGTTTTGGTCTGTTGGCCCATTAGACAAATTCTGAAATTCTCTTTGGCCCACTTGTATATGGCCGCATATGGCTGTGCTAGTGGTGCTAAAGTTTAGTCCCACATCCACATTGCTAGTTAAAGGGGAGTTGGACCACCTTATATAGTAGAGTGTTGCACCACTCACTAAGGTGTGACAAGAAGAGTAGCCCTCGTGCACTCCTCCTCCGACGCCGCCCGCCTCGCCTCGCCTCGTCACGACGCGCGCGCCGCGGGTGGCGGGAATCTCGCCGAGCCGAGCTTTATTTTGCTTGTTGGGAAAACTGATTATGAGTCATTAACGGACGCGTTAATTACAGCCGGTTCCAGTTTTTCTGGACGTGGCTGTTACCGACTTGGACCTGGGCTGAGCCCACGATTCTCCTAACCTGCACTATATAAGCGTCCGGGCTAAACCTAATCGGCACCGAATCAATCCACACACGCGCCTACCTCCAGAACCTTGCGCTGCCGCTTTCGTCTTCTCCATCCCGGCTTGCGGCGTGCACCGCAGATCGGGATAGTAGGCCTCCGGAACCCCGCCTCTCGTGAACCTGTACTGGTGAGGGGCGATCAGGTTTTTGGGGAGCGCTCAAGCGGGACTACTGGCAACCACAACGTCGTCCGACGACGAGTTCCCAAACGATGAATTCTTCCCGGACGTCAGCGACCTTTTCGACAACCTCAACATGGGCGACGCTGCTGCAACCGCTGCGGCTGCTATTCAGCCTACATCGTATGTGATCTCGATTTCTCTCTTTCCGATTATGCTAGAGTTCTTTGTTCTAGCATTTGGTGTAGATGTGATAGGTCTATCTTGTATAGATGTAATCTGTTCATCTACTTTGTTGATCTGCATGATTGGTTTTACTACTATCTGTATGATCATGATTTATAAGTTTATTATTCGGATTAAATCATATGGATTATTGCTTATATTTCCAACAATTACATGGTCATTGAGGATATATATATCATATCAACTACATGGAGATCACTAAGGTATATAGAGTTCCTCGTCATCCGCATCTTCATTCATAACCGTGTTTAATACATAAAAATGGGAAAATGGAGCATATTCATTCATATAATGTTACATTATTACACATCATTTATTCGCGTGTGTCCCTTTCTGATTCCTCCGAATCTATGGAGCATCTTCATTCATTAACATGATGCTAGGGTCATCCTTCACTGCGAAGGGAGGAATTTCATGAAACTTATCACAATCTTCTGACATGTCTGTCTTGTCCTCCACTCCCACGATGTTTCTTTTCCTGAAAGAACTATGTGGCACTTTGGCTCATCGTCTGATGTATTCTTTTGCTTATTTTTTCTTTTTCTAGGTTTGGTAGACATGTCCTTCACATAGAAAACCTGAGCCACATCGTTGGCTAGGACGAATGGTTCGTCTAAGTACCCAATATTGTTGAGATCCAACGATGTCATTCCGTACTTCTTGTCTACCTCAACCCCTCCTCCTGTCAGCTTGACCCATTTGCACCGAAACAAGGGGACCTTAAAAGTAGGTCCATAGTTAAGTTTCCATATCTCCTCTATGTAACCATAATATGTGGTCTTTGACCCATTGTTGTCTGTTGCATCAAAGAGGACACCATTGTTTTGGTTGGTGCTCTTTTTATCTTGAGCGATCGTGTAAAATGTATACCCATTTATCTCGTACCCTTGGAAAGTCGATATAGTCAAAGATGGTGACCTGAACAACAAGTATAGCTGATCTTCAAGACTGTTGTTTTTGATGAGATGTTGCAACCAACCGCCGAAACTCTTCATGTGTTCATCTCTAATCCAAGGTTGTTGGAGCGTAAAATTTTCTTGTGTTCCTCGATATACGGGGCTGCCAAGATAGAATTCTGTAGAACTGTGTAATGTGCTTCAGTGTAAGAATGTCCGTTCCTACATATTATTGATTTCCTTCCTAGAGTACCCTTTCCACTTAGTCTCCCCTCATACCGCGATTGAGGAACCAATCGGCCTAAGGTCAGGAACAAAGTCAACACAAAACTCAATGACCTCCTCTATTCCATAGCCCTTGGAGATGCTTCTTTCTGGCCTATCACAATTACGAACATATTTCTTTAAGATTCCCATGAACCTCTCAAAGGGAAACATATTGTGTAGAAATACAGGACCGAGAATGGAAATCTCTTCGACTAGGTGAACCAATAGGTGCTTCATAATATTGAAGAAAGATGGTGGGAACACCAACTCAAAACTGACAAGACATTGGACCACATCATTCTATAACCGTGGTAGATCTTCAGGATTGATTATCTTTTGAGAGATTGCATTGAGGAATGCACATAGCTTCACAATGGGTACTCAAACATTATCCGGTAGAAGCCCCCTCAATGCAATCGGAAGCATTTACGTCATAATCACGTGGCAGTCATGAGACTTTAGGTTTTAGAACTTTTTTCTTCCATGTTTATTATTTCCTTTATATTCAATGAGAAGCCAGACGGGACCTTAATACTGCTCAGGCATTCAAAAAATATTTCCTTCTCTTGTTTGGTAAGAGCGTAGCTGGCATGACCTTGAAACCATTCTAGATGCAGGCCATATGGGTCTTTCATACGTTGATGGTCCTTTCATGCTTCCGGTGTATCTTTTGTCTTCCCATACACGCCCAAGAAGCCTAGCAGGTTCACGCAAAGATTCTTCATCATATGCATCACATTGATTTCAGAGCGGACCTCTAAGAATTTCCAATATGGTAGCTCCCAAAATATAGATTTCTTCTTCCACGTGGGTGCGTGTCCGTCAGCGTCCTTCGGAACAGATTTTCCGCTAGGACCCTTTCCAAAGGTTACTATTTGATCCAAATCTTTGACCATATCAAATATATCAGCACCAGTACGCTACTTAGGCTTCGTATGGTGACATTCCAGACCGTTGAAATGCTTGCCTTTCTTTCTTAAGGGATGCTTGGCCAAAAGAAATCGACGATGCTCATTGTACACATTCTTCTTACAATGTTGCAAATATATACTTTCAGTCTCATCTAAACAGTGTGTGCATGCATTGTATCCCTTGTTTGACTGTCCTGAAAGGTTACTAAGAGCAGACCAATCATTGATTGTTACGAAAAGCAATGCTCGAAGGTCAAATTCTTCCTGCTTGTGCTCATCCCACACGCGTATGCCGGGTTCGTGCCACAACTGTAAAAGTTCTTCAACTAATGGCCTTAGGTACACATCAATGTCGTTTCCGGGTTACTTCTGACCTTGGATCAACACTGGCATCATAATGAACTTTCGCTTCATGCACAACCAAGGAGGAAGGTTATAGATGCATAGAGACACGGGCCAGGTGTTGTGACTGGAACTCTGCTCCCCAAAAGGATTCATACCATCTGTACTTAGACCAAACCTTAAATCCTTGCGTCATCTGCAAAGTCCGGATACTTTCTATCGATTTTTCTCCATTGCGACCCATCAGCGGGGTGTCTCAACATCCGGTCTGACTTACGTTTCTCTTTATGTCATCGCAACAACTTGGCGTGCTCTTTGTTTCTGAATAAGCGTTTCAACTGTGGTATTATAGGAGCATACCACATCACCTTAGCAGGAACCCTCTTCCGGGGGGCTCGCCCTCAATGTCACCAGGGTCATCTCGTCTGATCTTATACTGAAGTGAAGTGCATACCGGACATGCATCCAAATTCTCGTACTCCTCACCGCGGTAGAGGATGCAGTCATTAGGGCATGCATGTATCTTCTGAACCTCTAAACCTAGAGGGCAAACAACCTTCTTTGCTTCGTACGTACTGGCGGACAATACATTATATTTTGTAAGCATATTCTTCATTATTTTCAGCAACTTTTCAAATGAGGAGTCAGGTATAGCACACTCAGTCTTCCATCGTAGCAATTTCAGTGTGCTGCCTAGCTTTTTCAGACTATTTTTGCAATTTGGGTACAACAACTTTTTGTGATTCTCTAACATGTGATTGAACTTCTCCCTCTCCTTTTCATTTTTACAGTCTCTTCGTGCATCAGCAATGGTCCGACTAAGATCATCAGCGGGTTCATCATGTGTCTCTTCTTCATCCTCCCCTTCAGCATCCCCCATGGAAGTATCTCCGTACTCAGGGAAACCATGATAGTTGTCATCCTCCTCCACTTCTTCATTTTCTTCCATTATAACCCCTCTCTCTTTCCGTGCTTGGTCCAACAATTATAATTGGGCATGAAGCCGGACTTCAATAGGTGGCTGTGAAGGGTTTTTGAGTCAGAGTAATCCTTCTGATTCCTACATCCACTACATGGACAAAATACAAAACCATTGCGCTTGTTTGCATCAGCAACACAGATGAATTCATGCACGCCATTAATAAACTCGCCAGAGCGTCGGTCAGTACCGTACATCCATTCCCGAACCATCTGCATTATGGTAAAAGTATATCAAAAACCATTACACAACATGATAAATTATTACAAGTTATAATGAGAGCTTCTAGAGCATTAATTTTTAATTTTGAAAAATTTACATGCACCAATTTGTGAATTGGAGAAAACAATTAACATGATAAATATGGAATTTTTGATTATTGTTCTATCAGTGAAAACCTCATTCCAATCTAAGCTCTGAAACTCTAAAATTACACATTTCAATTTTTAGTAACTATGTGCCTAATCAAAATTTATTACACATATCAAAATCCTTCTACTTCTAAAGCATGCATGCATTGATCCATATCTCTATACTTCTAGAGCATTATAGAGCTAAAGTAGCAAGAATGAAGTTCTAACCTTTATAACTTTGGATTTAGGGGTTGCAAACTTAATCTTGACAAATCTTGAGAAAAAACGGCTTGCTTCTTTGAGTAAAATGGCTACCATATGGTTAGGGCAAGTGGACACAAAGCTGTATATATACTGGTGGACAACTAGTCCCAGGCCGTGATACGATCCGGGACTAATAGTCCACGAAAAGACCAGCTAGCCCGCTCCAGGTTATTAGTCCCGATCCGTATTACGGCCCGGGACTAGAGCTCTGGTCCAGCCCGGGACTAGTATCTACGGCCAATTCTAGCCGTTGGAGGCCTCACGGCCTGGGACTAGTGCTAGCACTAGTCGCGGTTCGTGACAGGCCGGCACTGATGGCTTTGTGCAGATCGAACCGAAGACATATTTTCAACTAGTGAAAGAAGCCAAAAATTACCTATGAGATTTGACTACATAACATTCCACTGGTCTATCTACAGGTGGATAACAATGCCAATACCTCCAAACTATTGGAAAACCATGTATGCAAGACGCAAATCAGATTCTTGGATGTGAACTACCTGCAGAAGATAATTTTAAATCAATTAGACGAACTAAAATTAATGAGCTTCTAACTCTAGATCCAGAGAGACGTGATTATACTAACATTACTTAGATATTTTTTCTGTAAATCCAAATTTATATTTTTGTATTGCTAAAAAGAATATGCATCCAATTGAAATTCTCTGATGAAAATCCCATGTCAAGGGACAATAAAGTTGGTAAGTAAAGAATATATAACAACCACCTTTCTCTGCTACATGCATTCTATAAGAAAAGTTTAAATGACCGATAACAGTAATGCGGTGGCATTATCAACTTCAAAGTCTGAAAGAAGTAGTGGCGCGTGCTCAAACATTGGGCAATCTACGTATCATAAGAATGACAATTAAGAGTGAACTGAGATGTGGAAGAGAACATACATGTGCTTTCTGAATAGCATCTTGCATGCCACGGAAGTCTGAACAGATGCTGCACGAGCACTGTAATGAAAAATTGTGTTTAGGTCACGTATAAAATCCCTTCAATGGCAACTCGCGTCAGGCAAAGCAGGGGCCGACAGGGTAGGGCAGAGGTCCTTGCGAGCAGCGGTCGAAGTTCGGCTCGGGGCGGGCACATCGGGCGGTCGTCGCGTCTGTAGGCTCGTGCGGTGGAGGGTGGCGGCGTTCGGTTATCACGGGAGCGAAAATGCTACACCTACGGATGTTTACGGACGTTCGCGATGACAAGGACTCGATCCGACCTGAACGGCACGGCATGGGCGCGCGGAACTGGTGGGCGTCGTGGGTGCCAAACAAAAGAAGAAAAAAAGCATGGGAACGATCCCGCTAATTAGGCAGCAGAAATTGTAACTGCCCATACTTTCTGCTATTCGTTGAGATCGATCTAGTCCCGCCGAGCTGCCTCCATCGCGGCGTCGTGAACGTCCAGGCCACGCGCCATCGTGAACGGCCAGGCTGCGCACCGTCTTCCTCAACACGGGGCTAAACCTCACCATTGTCCAGCCAGCCGACCGGCTCACCATCGACGGACCATCGTGCAAGTATTCAGTCTGACGGAAGACCGACCTGGTCGAGTTCACTCTGGTTTGCCCTCTTTCAGATCAACCTAGTTAACCCTTTTTGATTTTTGCAAATATACGGCCTAAGGTTTAGTACTTGGCAGAGATCCTAGCTGATGGTGTAGAAATACTGAAGTAAACAAGAACCTGTACTGTATGTACCTTCATGTGAAATCTGTCCTAGTTTCATGTTTTTTTATCTCATTAGGTATATAAACAGAGTAGAAACCTGATCATTAAAGGCTTTATGATTTATAGGAATGCAAATATACGGCCTAAGGTTTAGTATTGGGCAGTGATCCTAGCCGATGGTGTAGAAATACTAAAGTAAACGATCAAATCATATGGTTCAAAACCTGTACTGTATGTACCTTTATGTGAAATCTGTCCTAGTTTCATGTTTTTTATCGCATTAGATATATAAACAGAGTAGAAACCTGATCATTAAATGCTTTATGATTTGTAGGAATGGATGATCGAACTGGTAGTATTCAAGAATCAAGTGACATGTCTATTTCAAGCGATGACGATTGCATCGAGCAACAAAAGAAAAACAACGACAATGGTGAAGGTCAAGCAAATGTGTTAATGGAACTTGAACAGGACCATGGTGAAGGTCAAACAGATGTGTCACTTGAAGATCCTGAATTGGGGATGACCTTTGATACTGAGAATGATGTGAAAGAGTACTACAAAAATTACGCTAAGGAAAAAGGGTTTGGTGTGACAAGACGAAGCTCAAATAGAGGTGATAACGGTGAACTAAAGTATCTTACACTCTGTTGCTCTCGTCATGGCAAGACTGAGTCCAACTCAAGAAATATGTTGAAGCCAAATCCAACAGCTGGGTTGGGATGCAAAGCTAAAGTTAATATTGTTCGTGCTCCTGATGGAAAGTTTCATCTTTCGACAGTCAATTTGGATCATAATCATACATTAAGTCCACACAAATCTCGGTTATTCAGATGCAACAAAAGGTTGGACTTACATGTTAAGCGAAGGCTTGAGTTGAATGACCGAGCTGGAATACAAGTAAACAAGAACTTCAATTCTCTTGTTGTGGCAGCGGATGATCATGAAAATCTGACATTTGGAGAGAAATAATGTCGCAATTATCTAGAGAAGACAAGAAGATTGAAACTAGGAATTGGTGATGCTGAGGCTGTTCGTGACTATTTTATGAAAATGCAATCAGACAATCCAAGTTTTTTTAGTGTCATGGATGTTGATGATGAATCGAGACTTAAGAATGTCTTTTGGGCTGATGCAAGAAGTAGAGCAGTGTATGAATCCTTTGATGGTGTCATAACTTTCGACACTACATATTTGGTGAACAAATATGATATGCCGTTTGCTTCTTTTGTTGGGGTGAATCATCATGGACAATATGTGTTGCTAGGATGTGCCTTATTATCAAATGAAGACACTCCAACATTTGTTTGGTTATTTCAAGCATGGTTGGCATGTATGTCAAATCGTCAACCAAAAGGTGTTGTCACCGATCAGGCAAAAGCAATTCAGAATGCTGTTGAAATGGTTTTTTCAGATGCTCGATATAGGTGGTGCTTGTGGCATATAATGAAGAAGCTACCGGAGAAGCTAGGTGGATATGAGGAGTATGAGCACATCAAGACTGCAATTGGCAAAGCAGTTTATGATTCATTAACAATTACAGATTTTGAAGGTTCTTGGTTGCATTGCTGATAATGAATGGCTTAAAGGGCTCTATGATAATCGCCACCGTTGGGTTCCAGCCTTTGTGAAAGATGTGTTTTGGGCAGGCATGTCCACTACACAACGTAGTGAGAGTATGCATGCCTTCTTTGATGAGTATGTTAATGCCAAGACAACACTGAAGCATTTTTGTGGCCAATATGAGAATGCTCTTCGTGATAAAGTTGAGAAGGAGATTCTTGCTGATTTTAATTCTTTCCATTCAACCATACCTTGTGTCACACACTTTGATATAGAGATTCAGTTTCAATCAGTCTATACAAATTCGAAATTCAAAGAGTTCCAAGAGGAGCTAACAAACACTTTGTACTGTGACCGGAACTTCATACAGAAAGAAGGAGCAATAGAAACATACAAAATAGTTGAGGATGTCCTAATTGACAAAGAGGAAGGATGGAGAAAAGATTATGTGTACCATGTATATTTCAATGCGGAAGAGTTCGAAGTTAAGTGTTCCTGTCGCCGTTTTGAGTTCAGAGGTATTATCTGTAGGCATATGTTATGTGTGCTGACTCACAAGAAAATCAAGGAGGTTCCTTCAGAGTACATCCTTGATCGGTGGAGAAAAAATGTGAAAAGAAAACACAATTTTATCCGGTGCACATATGGCGGCATGGAAGACACTCCTGTTGCAAAACGTTTTGACAAGTTGTGCAATATTTTCTTCCCGGTTGCAGAGTTAGGCGCCATATCTGAGGATTCCTACAATTCCTTGATTAAGCAGCTTGGCACTCTGAAAATTCAACCTTCTAGTAACCCAAGTTCTGAAAATAATAATGGACAACTTGGTACACAGGAAGTTGGTGCACCTTATAATGGGGAGGCAACAAATAAAATTATACTAAGTCCAATAGCTGTGAGATGTGCTAGACGTCCTCCTTCATTGAGAAAATAATCTTAGGTTGATAAGCTTATTCGTGAAGCAAGAGAAAAGAAGAAAAAAGCCGAACAAAGGGACAAAAAGAAAGCTGCACAAAAGGAGAAGAAGAAATCCGAACAAGAGGTAATTATACCGGTACTTTGTTTCATTGAAAAGATCTACATATTTTAAGTTCACTAATTAAGTATTTATTTCAGGCTCGCTTCATTAAACTAAAAAATAAAAGATCAAATGCAAAGAGAAAATCATTAGAGAATGACATTCTAAAACAAGCTGACATGGGACACGAGGTAGCTATTTTTTTCTCATCTCCTTATTTTAGTAAATACTAGAGCATCCAAGTCAGTTTACGCCTAGCTTTATTTGGATTACGATTCTTTTGACTTGGGAGTTAGTTCCCACAACATAAATCCAACCATGACAACTTCAGCACCATATGGAACAATCGAGGGATCATTTAACTTGGGCATTAATACCAGCATCATAAATCCAACCATGACAGCTGCAATACCATCTGGAGCAATTCAGGTATATTTGTTTTTCATCTCTCCTATTGTAATAAGTACTTTTACATTCAAGTCACCTTATGAATATGATTTTGTACAGGAATCGCTTGAACTTGGCATTGTTAGCAACATAAATCCAACCATGGCAGCATCATTACCATCTAGGAGTTCATCAGCAATGGTTATGCCTCCAATTCTGGGAACATATACAAGCATGTTGTTTCAAGTTCAGCAAAACTCTACGGCTCGGTCCGATTCTGCAGAATTACACTTTAATGGAAGTGGAATGCTCAACGATACGATGGATCAGAGTTAGACATGGTTTGGTGTAATTTAAAGGTGTTGGATGTAGCCCTTTTTTATGCAGTTAGCAACTTTAATGTAATAGCTGATAGGAACCAGGGTACTTGATCAGAGAGCAGACCATCCATCAATTTGCTTCATCTTGTGTTTGGCAGTAGTACTTATGTTAATTTGTTCTCATTTCTATTTTTCTCTCTGTACCTCTAGAGTTGCAATATTTCTGTACTTGCGTTTCTTTTTACACTTCCTACTGCTGGGAGTTGAACAATGTAATGGAGGTTTTCTCAGTATTGGTGTGTTGTTAAATCACAGATTTTCACTTTTTTTATAACACACTGTTCCACTAACCAGTGTTCACCTTCATAGCTTTTTTGTTTCATATGTTTATATAGTTTCACTGAATATTCAGTGCACATGCACATTTTTTATAAATGATTCTAGTTGGCAAATCATGATCCCAACATGCCAGCCAAAAGGACAGGATTTCCACTCATATAATTTTGCAGAACAAAGCAAACTTTATTCATTCATAGAAAAAATGTACATACACATGAATAGTAGTGTCAGGACTACAAAGCACACTAGTGCAGAAGTGAACTTCCTATACACTGATCATACATAACTGCTGATCATAGGGCATATTTCTCTCACATGTAACTTCATGTTCCATCCACCAGCATTATCTCTCAGATTTTTTCACCATGTCCATCAGATAGGGATCACTATTCAGTAGCAAGGCTACGATCCAGGGATGTACCAGTTTCCTCTTTGCTGCTTCTGAAGATACACTAGGGACCTATTTCCTCTTTGTTTCTTCAGAACGTACATCTCAAGCTTCTTCCCAGGAACTATATACTCAGGCTTGTAATTCTGACAAAAAAAACTTGATGTTAAACAAAAGGTAAGATTACCATGTGTCGAAATAAGCTTGTAGAAAGATCAAGCAAAATCAAAAGAATTAGTAATACATTTTTTATTTGCAAGAAGAAGTTGAGAAACAGAGCAAGGACCTGCAGATGTGACTCTTGCTAACGAGCTGTACCAGACACTCGAGGCAAACGGAGCAGCTCAATCTTTCAAGCGGAATTTTTCCCAGCATCCCTTTGCTGAAGTAGAAATAAGCTGGAGAGGGAGCGCCGCCGCGCTTTTCTTCCGACAAGGGCGAGTTCACCACACCGCCGATGTCAAGGGGTAGGTCGCCGCCCAATTTGCCGGAGAGGGTCAGATAGTGCGCAGCTTGTCGGAGAGGGTTAGATCGCGTGCAGCTTGCCGGAGAGGGTCTGTTCGCCGCGCTGCTTGCGACGAGGGCGAGCTCGCCGTGCTGCCGACGACTGGTAGGTTGCCGCTCTGCCGACGACTGATAGTTGCCTCTCCGTCGCCTAGAGATATGGGGATATTTTGGTTAGTTTTTCTTCACTGGTTTTCTTTCGAACGGACGGAGCAAATTATCCACGCTGGCTCGCCACGTACGTCACCTCGTCAGCGCGTAACGTTCCCGTAGCGAGAATCGTCCGTAGGTGTAGCATTACTGATCACGGGAGGCACTCTGCGTTCGGTGCGCGCCGCGGCAGTCGTCCCGTAGGTTGGCTCAGGCAGCGTGTTGTCGGAGGGCAGCGGCATGCTGCAGAGGGCGGCGTGCAGCATGGACCGCGGCAAGGCAACTTGTGCCAGGCAAAGAAGGGGCGGGGGGCAGCAGCGTGCTACGGGGTGCGGTGGCGTGCGGCGATCGTCGCGGCCATGGCAAGGAACTCGCGCCATGAAAAGAAGGGACGGAGGGCAGCGGTGTGCTACGGAGTGCGTACGGTAGTGCGGCCGGTGTATAGAAATATTGATCAATCATTTTAAGTAACTATTTTTAAAATTGTGAACGATGTCACTTTATGGTCTCACCGTTGTAGGGACTTAACCTCAAAAGGTCATGCCACTTATGGCGTGACTACCTTTTATCACGACGCTCGTGAAAACTATTGTTCTTCTGTTGAATTAATATATTCAGGTGGGATCCCCAACCACACCCCCGCCTGATTGTTTCAAAAAAAATTGACAGAGACGGTTTGACTTGATGTTTATTTTAGATGCCATTTGATTTGACGTTGGATGTAGGCGTCTAACCACTGTTTTAGCGTTAATCGGAACCGGTGAATTAGATGGTTGTATGGTCCAGATTGTTTGGATCTGCCGCTATGAGTCTTTTTATATTGGTATATATATAGATATAGATGAACCAATTTTGTCTTATATGGTATATATCACCAGGTTAATATAAATTTCGCCCAAATTTGCTCTCTTTTTTGCTAATTTAGATTTAATTTCCGTGAATTCAAATGCGTCCGCCGGCGTCACCTGGGCTCGTGACTAGGAAATGTTTGGCCCCCAAACTGAAAACTTCATCCATCCGGCGAAAAAATTCGCTGGCGGATTGTTCCTCCATAGGTGTGTCCAGGAACCTCCCATGGCACTCATACCGGAGGACGTGACGTCGTCCTGGAGACGCGCACTATGACAATCACGGCCGGCCTTACGCCGACGAGAGCCAGCGGTGTCGCCGTCTCGCTGGGTCGTCGCCGCCGACTTGCCGAGTCCATCTGCACTAGGTTGCCGCTGCCGTCGAGCAAAATTTAGCATAACGCCATCACTCAGGTTGAGAATGGTGCGGGTCCATATGGTTATTTCGGGGTGGAGTTTCGTTCGGTGGCTGAATGGATGGGACAAAATGGATTTTATGAACGATTGGATTGGATTGGACTGGGTCTATACAACTATACGTGCGGTGCGGTCCGGGTGCGGTTCCATAAATCAAGCCATGAAATGGTCTCGACCCGTGGGTGAACCCGCGGTGGAAACCCGCAGCTCCACCACGAATTAGATCAGAGCAAAGTTTATCGTTGTAGGCTGCGGCGCTGTTGCTCTCGTCCTGCAGATCCCGACCTCTCTGGCGCTCTTTGTACTACTTTGGTTGACCCCGTGGTTTGCATATGGGCTATGAGATGGTCTCAAACCGTAACTAGCAAATGGGACGGTGTGGTTTGGGGCAAAAAGCATAGCGGACTGGTGCGGGTTGGGTTGCGTTGATTGATTAGTGGATTGGTCTGGTGTGGCCACGAGGTGATTAAGTTGGCCTGGTGCGGGTTTTGTGCGGATATGCCCCCATTCTCAGCCTGAGCCATCACGACATGTATGTATTCTGTCATATACCGTTTGCTATATACGTACAAGCAGGCGGCAAGGAATCGATCAACTTCAGCCTCGTGCAGCAGGGTTAGCTTTATATACCGAAGCAGAATCGATCGAGCCAAAATCAGCTAATGCAAGCGATTTATGTGGGATATACGGATACAGTGGGCGGCTCGCAGAGTTCCGCATAATTTTTCCTCCTTCCTGCGGGTGTCCGCGTATAAGTTTATGTGGGGCGGGCTATGCGGCGCTGCGGACGGTCCGCCTCCACTTACAGCCTGACATACACATGAGACGTGAGGTGTCTTAGTGCACTGGAAAACATATATAAACATGAAAAAAAAAGCGTCGCAACCTTTATTCCGTACATGTTTCATAGATATACTTTTCCGAGCCTACAGTTCCATATCTTCGTAGATGTACTCTGAACCTACGAAAGTCACCATCATTTTGCCGCGGGAACTAGATGTCATGCTTCTTAAGGACTCGCACGGTCTCTCTCTCTCTCTCTCTCTCTCTCTCTCTCTCTCTCTCTCTCTCTCTCTCTCTCTCTCTCTCTCTCTCTCTCTCTCTTTAACTATGTGCCTTGTTGCTGAACTTGCTGATTGTCAACTCGTCCTTGGTTTCCGGTCAGGTCAACTGTTGCGAAGTTCGCTCCATGATCAGATCACTCAGCTTTCTCTACAAAAAGGATGCCTACTTGATGACAAGACCATCTTTTTCCTATTCTATTATTCTTAAAAACTATCATGTCTACTTGTCCAGGGCAATTTTAAGCAAATGAAATTTCCTGCAGTCTATACCTGATTAAGTTGTCTAGCCGTCACGATCAAACACTTAATTTCCTAAAGCCAAGGATTTAGTCAAGTACTTCTAATGTGACCATTTATCTGCTTATATAGCAACCGAACCTGCGGATTCATCAGCTTTACTCAATTCAATTCCAAGCATTAATTCTATACATCCAAACACAGCCTTAACCTACGAAATTCATCATGTTTTGTCCCGGAACTATATGCGATGCTTCTCAAGGTTCGCGTGGTTACTTTCGTTGCTGAACTTGTCGATCTTCAAATCATGCTCCGTATTGTATCGGGTCAACTATTCCCTAGTGTGCTCCATGCCCAGATCGTGGATGCTTTCTCAAAAAAATAAAGAAAAAGAAACCAGGCCTACCTTATGATAACTTGACAAGAGCATCTGCATCTGCATCTGATATTTCCAGTCTCAGATCACGATGGCATCAAATGAAAATTCCCATAGTCTGTACCCTATGAAGTTGTGTAGCTGTCACTCAAACATTTAATAATAAGGATTGATTCCAAGGATTTTGTCATGTACTACCTCTAATCTGACCAAAACTCTGCTTAGCAATTCCAACATGCAATTTTTCACAAGTACTACTATATCTCAGTTCATCTTACTTGTCTACACCTCAATGAAATAGCTAGAGAACGACAGATGCCACCAGGTTGACAATGTAGAGAGGCTTTCAGTTTATAGAATAGCAGCCGGGAAGCCAGCGTTCCACTATAACTACTACTACTCGTGTGGGTTGGACTTCTCCGTCCGCATTCCAAGTTCTAGTAGCCATGGATCTCACTCTTGTGTTCTCCCTTCTCTTCCTCTCATGTTTCCACGGCGCGAGCTCCGACTCGCGCAGCTTCACATCCCTGTTTACCCTCGGAGACTCCTACATCGACGTTGGCAACTTCGTGATCATGGCTGCTCGGGCCGTGCCTGCCGTGCCTGTGTGGCATGACAAGCTTCCTTACGGCATGACC
This sequence comes from Avena sativa, assembly GCA_916181665.1. Classification (NCBI taxonomy): domain Eukaryota; kingdom Viridiplantae; phylum Streptophyta; class Magnoliopsida; order Poales; family Poaceae; genus Avena; species Avena sativa. The sequence goes on along the minus strand of OV702297.1, from coordinate 382,156,132 downwards.
TTCTTCGGCCATCCCACGGGCCGCCTCAGTGACGGCAGAGTCATCGTCGATTTCATCGGTATATGTTGAGCCATCTGATATTCCTTGCACCAAACGATTAATTTGCATCGACATTTTTTATATGGAGATGATTGATGTTCATGTTATATGGTTGCAGCCGAGCAGTTTGGTCTCCCTCTTCTTCAGGCCTCATTGCTGAATAGCCCAGACGTCTCAAAAGGCGCCAACTTCGCTGTCGGTGGTGCCACCGCGATCGACGTCGACTTCTACGAGAGGAACAACCTGGTGCAGTTCAAGCTTCTGAACAATTCTCTGAGTGTGCAACTTGGTTGGTTGAAGGAGCTCAAGCCATCGTTTTGCAGCGCCACGAAAGGAGGTCTGTGACATGCTCTGCAGCATTGTTGTTAAATTCCTACCACTTGCATCCTGATCAACTGGTCAATATATACAGGGTGCAGAGGTTGCTTCAGTAAGGCCCTCTTCTTCATTGGAGAGTTTGGAGTGAACGACTACAACTTTTTATGGAGTGCGGGGAAGACTGAACACGAAGTGATGTCTTATGTACCAGAAATTGTGGAAAATATTGTCAGGGCCGTGGAGGTATAGCTATATATATATTTTGTTTTCTCTCCATCTTTTATTTTTACTTTTACGCATTATCTATATCTTTCTCTACTCTCTCTTCTTTCATCTAGTTTTTGTTGTTCATTTGTATGGACCATTCAGAGACTTCATCTGCAACTTTTATGTGTGTTTTCTGAATACATATTAATCATGTTCATTTATTCTCTCATTCCTACGATTCAAAGCGACCCAGCCCATAGTAGCATGATTTGTCCTTCTCAGTATATGGCGTAACGGCTGTGCTAGTATCGGGTATATTGTTGGAAATGCATTGTTAGCCCCAAGTTTGTCTACAACATTGCACAACTTCTTTAGAGGGGGCAACTTAAACCTTGGAAAGGTGTATGCTTTGCATATTGTGGCATCTCACGTTAACTGAAATCAGTCCAATGGAACGTTATTTTTTGCGAGGGAGTATGGACCCAATAAACTTAACGTAAATGAAGCAAAAAGCTGTTCCGGTGGAAATTTCATCTTGGTTTTAACTTCCAAATCTAGTGCTCCCTCCGATCCATAGTAAGTGTCGCTGATTTAGTATAAAGTGTACTAAATCAGCGATACTTTTTATGGATCGAAGGGAGAACTAAATTCTAAAACTTTTTTTTGTGTGGATCCGTGTTTCTTATAGTTCGAATCAAGTAGCGTGTCATAAACATAAACATAATGAGTTATTTCGGAAATATTTAGCTTTGAAATTTCTGTTTTTTGAACTAATTATAATTGCACCATAGAGGCTTATCAACGAAGGTGCAGTATATGTGGTCGTGCCGGGGAATCCACCAAACGGGTGCTCGCCAACCATTCTAACCCTCCGCTCGAGCCTCAACCAAACAGACAAGTACGACAACATCGGCTGCCTTAGCGATATCAACCGCGTGGCTATGTACCATAACGTCATGCTCCGTTCAGAAATCGGTGCTCTCAGGGAAAAATATCCCCGAGCCAGGATCATCTTGGCTGATTTCTACAAACCGATCATCTCAATGCTCCAAAACCCCGATAGTTTTGGTAAGAAGTACTCTAGATATTCCTCGCTCGCTTGCTCAAATCTGGCTTGACAATCTTCTTTAGGTCGGATCATGGAGTTTCCTGAATCTTTTATGATCTGCAGGAGTTGCAAGCCAGGACGCTCTCCGGACTTGTTGCGGGGGTGGCGGTGTGTACAACTGGAATCCCAGCGCCATCTGTGGCATGCCAGGGGCGACTGCTTGCAAAGACCCCTCGGCATTCGTCAGCTGGGACGGAGTTCACTACACGGAGGCCACCTACCGGTACATCACCAAGGCGTGGCTCTACGGCCCTTTTGCCGATCCTCCTATACTCAGTGCAATTCGCCACTAATTTGAGAGAAAAACTCGGGGAAAAAACGTATTATTACATGCAATTGAAGGAGTGTATGAATATTATGTTTAACCAGTTGTTGAATGAATCAAATAAAGTTAACGCCAATACAGAGTTGATTTTATTTTCCGAGAAGGAAATAGAACCGGCATCTGCATTAACTGATGCATATAACCAATTAGTTTTTCGAGTTGGAGAGAATTGGAACGATTCAAGTCAAATTGCCAAAGGAAAACGATACCGTGTTCCCCCGGGGGATCGAACCGTGCCTGCGCTGCTCACGCCGCCGCATGCGCAGCCACTGCCTGCGCCGCCGCACGCTAGCCTGCGCAGCTGCGCACCGCTCCGCACGCCTGCTGCCGCGTCACCGGAACTTTGCAGCAAGCTCCGCCGTGCCCTCGCCTGCGCTGCCGCAGCCCCTGTAGCGAGTGCCGCCGCGCGCCGAAACTCTACAGCAAGCGACGTCGCGCCGCCTGCAGCGACTCCGAGGTGTTGCGGTCGTCGTCAACCTCCTCGGGCCGCGGCCATGGCGATTGAACGCCTACGCCCCGTCACCAGCCGGCGCCTCCATGAGAGGGCCCGCACCACCCCACGTTAGTCCTCCCCCTCGCCTCCCACCTCGTGAGCTTGCCTCGCCGCTAGCAGCCCCACGTCACCGCGTCGCCGCGCTGCTGGGCCGCCGCGCTGCTGTTGCGCACCGCCGCGCCTGCACTCCTCCGTGCACCGCACTGCCCGAGGTTGGTGCCATGGCGAGAGTGGAGCTTGGCGTTGCGTATCCAAGGGCAGTGCTACATACGACATCGGTTTTTGCTACATACCACGAACAAATGTGCTAAAAGGGGTGTTTGAATTTACTACTTGTGGCCGATGGCTGCTGTACAAGATCTCCGACGGTGCTACGGATTTTTGCTACGCTAAATTTATTGTTTTATACAATAGTATATAGCTTTACTATGAGATCTCTGGCGAGGTCTCCAACGAGATCGGATTTGCTACAATAATATATCCTATTTTCTACATATATTTTGTGTTTTTGATATAATAGCGTAAAGTTTTTTGCTTACAGAAAAATCAAATTTGCTATAGTAGCACAAAGTTTAAACCATATATTGATAGGTAAAAACTATACATCGTGGTCCGATATGTTTCAAAATGCCGGACTAGCATCTGGCCATGCACTGTGTGCAAGGCATCCAACGCCTCATCCTGGGCTATATAATGACTAGCAGGACAGTCGCTCGTTTCCAACAAGCCCTAGTGCTGCCGACGGTTGATACGTCCAAAACGTATCTACTTTTTTAAACACTTTGTTATTGTTTTTCCTCTAAACTTGTGTGATTTGGATACAAATAACACGGACTGACGCTGTTTTCAGCAGAATTACCTTGGTGTCTTGTTTTTTTTGCAGAAAATGAACTATCAGAAAAATCCCGGAAAATATGCCAAAAACTATTTCTCATCAGAAGATCCACGGAGCCAGAAGGGGAGACAGAAGGGAGGCCTGGGGGGACCAGACCCACCCCAGGCGCGGGCCCACTGACCACGCGCCTGGGAGAGGTTTAGTCACCCCAGGCAGCTCCTCGGCCTCCCTCCGTGCCTATAAGTTGCTTTCTGACCTAAAAACAGAGTGGGGTTCGATAGTTTTTCCAGAAAGAGTTCCGCCCTGCCGCCGTCACGAGAAACCAAGATTCGGATCCAGAAACTCCGTTCTGGCACCCTGCCGGGACGGGGAATTTGAAGAGGATCACCGCCATCGTCATCACCAACGCATCTCCATCAACCACCGATGTTTCCCTCATCCATGAGTAAGTAATCCTCCGCTGTAGGCTTGGGGATGGTAAGGATTGGATGAGTTCTATCATGTAATCGAATAAGATCTGTTAGGGACATACTGCCTAGTATCTCTATTAGTGCTATTTGACTTTGTTGCAACTTGTTGTGCTTAATGCTTGTCACTAGGGCCCGAGTGCCATGATCTCAGATATGAACTTATTATTGAATCATTATGATAGTATTGTTTATGATCTTATCTGCAAGTTGTGTATATATATCATTTTCCAGATCCAAAGGCCCCAAAGTGACAATAATTGGGACAACCGGAGGGGATGGCTGTGGTGTGAGGATCACATGTGTTCACAGAGTGTTAGTGCTTTGCTCCGGTGCTCTATTAAAAGGAGCACCTTAATTGTCAGTAGTTCCCTAGAGGCCCCGTTGCCACAGCTGGCTAGACAGAAGATGTTGTGCAAGTTCTCATTGCGAGCACGTATGACTATATTTGAAGCACATGCCTAGGATTGTTTAGTACTTGGATGCTTGTTATTATTTATCTGCAATGTCCTAGTTCTTTGAAGTTACATGTTTAGACTCGTCCATGCAACGCCTGTCCATCCATCCCTATGCCTACCGCACTCGAATCCTACTGTTACCGTTACTACTACTATTGCTACTGTTTCACTGTTGCTGTTGCTACTGATAAACTTCTGTAAGCAAGAACTATTTTCAGGTGCAGCTGAACTGACAACTCAATTGTTAAGACTTGCAAGTATTCTTTGTCTCCCCTTGTGTCGAATCAATAAATTGGGTAATACTACCCGCGAAGACTGTTGCGATCCCCTACACTTGTGGGTCATCAAGACTATTTTCTGGCGCCGTTGCCGGGGAGCATAGCTTTATTTGTAAGTTCACTTGGATCTATTATTGTTCACTGCTACTCTTTTCATCATGGGGAAGTATCATGATGGAAAGTTACCTATTTTACCATCCACTACAAGAAGAGGTACAGTCCTAAACACCTCCGCTGCTCTTGATTCACCGTCTGTTATAAGTAAGCTTGTCACACCACCACCACATGCTCATGCTACACACACTGCTACTACTGCTGAATCTGAAACTGCTTTTGATACTCATGATGTTACTTCTACTGTGCTTGATGCGACTGGTTCATTAGGTCCTTTTCTAGATGCTACTATGGCTAGTCTAGGAAATACCGAAACTCCTAGTGAAGACACTGCTACACCTGTTAGCTCACCTGAATCTAGTGAGAGTTTTGATATTAATGATGGTTACATAGAGCTCACTGATGAATTTGTTGAAGAGTGCCGAAACACACATGGTGCTAGTGCTATTAAGAGTCTCCTTTTTAGACGTACTATTATGCCCAAGAAGTCCTATGATCCTAAGTTTGCCACCTCTCCCATAGATATTAAAGATAAAGATTATGATTTCTCTCTTAATTTATCTTATTTAGATATTGTTGAGAAAGAACCTTTTTGTGGTACTGAAAATGAGAGTGTTGTGGCTCATATGAATGAGCTTTCTACTATGAGTGCTTTGTTCTCTGATGATTTTAAAATGCACAAGTACTTTGTTGCTAAGATCTTCCCTTTTTCACTAAAAGGAGAAGCTAGGGCTTGGTTTAATAGATTAACTCCTGGTTCCATTGATAGCCCTGATTGCTTGATTGCTTCTTTCTTTCATAAATATTTTCCTCCTAGTGCTAGACATGCTGCTTTGCAGAGACTTTTTAATTTTAAACAGGGAGAAGAAGAGAAATTGTCTGAGTCATGGAAAAGATTCTGTTCCTTGATTCATGCATATCCTGGATGTCCATTACCTTAGAATGAGCTTCTTGATATTTATTACAATGGACTAACTAATGATTCTAGGACCTACCTAGATAGCTTTGCTGATTGTGTTTTCAGGAAAAGGACTCCTACAGATGCTGAAGAATTAATGAACAAGATAAGCAAGAATTATGATGATTGGACTTCAACTGAGTTGAATACACCTGAGCCTATTACTCCTGAACCAGTTGTTCCTGAACCAGTTCCACCAACAACAACAAAGAAGAGGGGAGTTATTGCATTAAATGATGAAGTGATGAAGGAAGCTAAAAAGTGTCTAAAGGAGAAAGGTATTAGAGCTGAAGATGTGAAGAATCTACCTCCTATAGAAGAATTATGTAAGCCAATTCCCCACTCATCTACTATTGAGGTACACTCTCTCCAATTTAATGAAGATGATATTCCTTATGGTAAGCCTCCTGATCAATGCTTAGAGGAACTTGACACATTTATTGTTAAACAAGGTAATTTTAATAAACAAGTTTAGAATCATTTATTAGAAAACTCTAGATCTATCCATGAGTTGAAAGATATTGTGAAAAGAACTTCTAATGATATTAAAAATGCTTTGTAAACAATTTCAAATGGTTGAAACCCAACTTGATCAACTTGCTAAAGTACAAAAGGATATGCTAGTTAATGCTTCAGGAAATAAACATGCTTATGGAATTAGAACTAGGAGTGGTGCAGCTACTCAAGTTCCTTTATATCCTGAAGGACACCCTAAAAGAATAGAGCAGGATTCCCAACAAGGTGAGGATAGTGGTAGTCCTCGTAAGAGGAAGAAAAAGAAACATAAGAAAGTTGAGGAACCACTTGAACCTGCTGTAGATCCTAATTGTATATCTGTCTCTGATGCTGAAACTGAGAGTGGTAATATTGATGAGTCTCCTGATAAGGAGGAAGTTGAGGAAGAACCTGAGAAACACACTAACAACACTAGGTACACAAAGGAAGATTTTATTGCTAATAAACATGGTAAAGAGAGAGAACCTTGGGTGCAGAAACCCATGCCTTTCCCATGTAAGAAACACAAGTCAAAGGAGGAAGAACACTATAACAAGTTTTGTGAGTGGATGAAGACTTTATTCTTGCAAATTTCTTTGACTGATGCTATTAAATTGCCTCCTTATTCAAAGTATATGAAGGATATTGTCTCTAATAAAAGGAAGATTCCTAATGAGGAGATTTCTACTTTGCTTGCTAATTACTCCTTCAATGGTAAGGTTCCAAAGAAACTTAGTGATCCAGGTATACCAACTATTCCTTGCTCCATTAATAATAATTATGTTAGAACTACTTTATGTGATTTGGGAGATGGCGTTAGTGTTATGCCTTTTTCTCTCTACAAGAGACTCCAGAAAGAAAAGTTGATACCAACTGATATATCTTTGTAAATGGCTGATAAGTCAACTACTATTCCTGTTGGTATATGTGAGGATGTTCCTGTTCAAGTTGCTCATAATTGCATGGTCATAACTGATTTTGTTATGCTTGAAATGCCTAAAGATGATAATATGTCTATTATTCTTGGGAGACCTTTTCTTAATACTGCAGGTGATGTCAAGGAAAAGTAACATTCAATATTAATGACAAAGAGCACACTTTCTATTTCCCCAAGAAGGTTGTCAGAAGCTATTGCTTGAATTCTATTGAAAATATTGAAGGCATCAAGGTTGGAGAAATATATTGTCCCATTCCATAAAAAAATATTGGAACTATTATGATTGGGACCATTGCTATCAAGTATGAGGTAACATAATCAACTTGTGGAATGCAAAGTTTTGATTCATATAAGATTGTTTTGGTAACAAGACTTGATCAACCTTGTTAACAAAAGGATATTAATGAACAAAATAATATTTTCACAGTGGTTATACTTGCTCACTTTTATTTTTCTCCTTTCCAATCTTTGCTCTTCGCCGTGCCTAACTTAAAGGCGTTAAAGAAAAGTACTTGTTGGGAGATAACTGTAGGGTTCGCAGCATAGAAAACAAAAAAATTCCTACGATGGGAATAACTATGTACCAAGATCTATCTACAAGATATAAACAACGGGCGGATGTATATCCGTAGAGAACATACCCTTGAAGACCGACAAAGCTTAACGAGTCCAAACTCGTGGTTGATGTAGACGATCTCTTGCCAATCTCAAGATTGATAGGAAATCCTAGCGCCGCAAAACAGCAGCGCATCCCTGCTCGCACACACGTTCGAGGCACCGAGCAACCTCCGCCTCCTCGCTCCAGCGATGCAGCGGAAGCACAACTCTTTCTTGCCGAATAGCCACCGGAAACATGTATCTCGCTAGTCCGAGACCATGGGGAATAAATTCTAGAGGGGGAGAGAGATCCTTCACGAGGAGGTGTGAGTGAGAGAGAGGGAGGGGGCTCCTTTTATAGGGAGAGGGGGGCACCCAAGGGGCCATGCGCCCAGCCATGGGGCTGCCCCCACCTCTTCCACATTCATGTGGGTGGACACTCCACTCACTAAAATGCCTTTCAATTCCCTCCACTCAAAAACCCACTCAAATTCCCATTAAATTTCCACCAAATTTAATGCAAACTCTCATTAAATAAAACTCCTTTTATTTATTCAGAATTTTGTCAATTACTTTAATGACAAACATTCACATATAACCCATTGCTAGTATTTCATTTCACATGCAGAAACACTTTTTGCAATTTCACCCGAAACCCCGTTTCGGTATCTAGTGAAATAAATTCCTGCGCTTGTTATTCTTTTCAGCATGAAACTTTTGCTCCAAATGGATGCCGGTGTCTCTTAAGTGTGTCACCCTATGGTTCGCGAATAATGCGGACATGATCGAGACCCCTCTCAGATCAATAATCAGAAGCGGGATCTGGAGACCCATACTGACTCCCACACATTCAACGATGACTTTCTTGTGATCGTCGGAACCTTTTACGCTAGTATCTTAATCCCTTTGTTTCGCGATATATTACATGTCCGAGATTCGATCATCGGTATCTCCATACCTAGTTTGATCTCGTTACTGACATGCACTCTTTTCTCGTTCCCGTGATATAACATTCTAGTGATCAAATCACTTGCTTGCAAGCTAATCAATGTGATATCACCGAGAGGGCCCAGAGCATATCTATCCGTCATCGGGATGAACAAATTCCACTCTCGATCCATGGGCCTCAACATAACACTTTATTAGTTCTGAATCCATCTTTATAATCACCCTGTTACGGTGTGACGTTTGATGTTATCAAGAAACTCTTCCGGTGTTAGTGATTGACATGATCTCATGGTCTAAGGATTAGAATCACTTCGTAAGTTGTTATAGCAATATAAACTCAATGACTTTGATCGTAATGCTATACTTCGGATGAATGTTCATCACACCATTACACTAATATTGTGACCTCGTTATTAACAACATCGTCCATGATCAGGAAACTTTGATCATCTTGTTAATCAACGAGCTAGTTTATAAGATAGGCATAACTAGGAACTTCCTTTTGTTTATTAAACACACATGTATTAATGTTTCCGTATTAATACAATTATAGCATGTAAAATAAACATTTATAATAAATAAGGAATACGATAATAACCACTTTATTATTGCCTCTCGGGCATATTCCCTTCAGTCTCCCACTTGCACTAGAGACAATAATCTAGTTTGAAAACTTTGCGTATTGAACACATATGGCTTTCTGGTGTTCCATATATGCAATTGCAAGTGGTTAACATAATCTATGGATCTGACGCTTCAGGTCCTTGTGTATTTGCATGTCTTTGTGTCTCCATGCATTACTCATTCTCTAATGAGATGGCATTGTATAAATTTGGTCTTTTGGTGAGACCTTTAGTTCCTTGGGGGTTAAATCACGTCGATACTATTGTCATACAATATATCTTTAGTGTTAGCCCGTTGCGAACCACACCTTAGTTTGATAACAAACTACTTGACACAAATTCCCTCCTTTGCTGCTACTATAGCAGTCATATACTTAGCCTTTTTGTTGTAGTATTCGTCACAATGTCTTAACTATGGAATTCATCCAAATCCATCATGGAATCTCCTTTCCATTACATTGTGCCACCCATAGTTTAAATTGAGATAAACTTAATTTGTATCTTGTGACAAAACTAGTATCAATGTAACGCTTTACAATGAACTATTTCTAATTGTTTGTCACCTCTACACAAATATATTCTTAGTTCTTCTAAAAGATCATAAGAATATTCTCACTATCGTCCAATGATCATTTTATGATTCATTCTAGTATATGCTCATAACACTTAGAGAATATGACATATCTGGATGTGTACATATCATGGTATGATTGATCAAAACATTCTCGTGATTTCACTCATCAAGTGTCAAAGCACTTGAATCTTGTTTCACTTATCAAGTGTCGATACACTTGAATCTTGATTCAATTCCTTTCCATGCGATAAGAACCGTTTCTTGTCGTTTCTATATTGAACTCTTTCAATATCTCATATATGTACGTTTGGCACAACCATATTAGCGTCATAGTCTATCCACTGTAGACATTCATGCTAAATATTCGGGTTTTTCCTAAGTCTTTCATAGAATTGAAATTCTTAACCTTTGTCAATAAAAGATACATCATTTCCAATCAACAAGATGTCCTCAACATAATGTATTAGAAATATGTCTCAGCGCTCCCACTTAATTTCTTGCAAATGCAAGCATCTTCATCGTCTCCAGATGAAAACTCCTTTTCATCACGGTGAATATTCCAACTCCGCGATGCTTACTTCAACCATTGAAGTTTGCATGCCCTTTTAGCATTCTTTGAATTTAACAAAACCCTTTGGACCGTGTCTTGTACACGTCCTAGGTAACCATTCTATTAGAAGAATTTTGTTTTGTTTATTCCTCTACCATATAACAAATTATATGTAGTGGTTGCCACTTTAATCCATACAGACTAAATATCGCTATGAAAGATCAAATCTTGTCATAGTCAACTCCTTGAACATTGTCATAAAAACTTTATTGACATGTCGACTATTTCATAGATGTGAAACATCCATGTCTGTTTCTTTATAGATCCAAATACGACCGATAGGTTTTTACACCTTTCCAAAGGGTCTTCCAAGTTCAAAACTTTATTTCTCGTATATGGAACTATCACGGATTTTATGGCTTCAAGCCATTTGACGGAGTCAGGGCCCATCATCGCTTCTTTGTAGTCGGTTCATCATTGTCAAACAATAATGATTTACTCTCAAATCTCAATCATTTGATTGTTTATCCGACCTTCTTGGTTCAATAGGAACTTTAGATCTCTGCGACCACAACCTTTGAGGCACATAAGCTATGAGCTTTCTGGCTGCCTCCGAAACATTTTCCGGCGCTGCGCAACTCAGCACATTTAGCTAAGGTTCGTTAACCTTATCAAAGTTCTATTGTCCTTCCATTTAACTTTTGTGAAAAAATCCTTCTTCAAGAAACTTCACGTTTCAAGAGACAAACCCTTTTGTCCTTGGTGTTATGGAGGAATAACCAATTGTTATTCGAAATAACCTACAAAGACATGCTCATCCGACTTTGGTTGTAAACATATTACTTATGTTTAGCATACCAAAATTTAAGAAAGGACAACTTGGGTTTTACCCCAAACCATAACTCATATGGTGTCATTTCAACGGATCAAGATGGAGCTCTTTTCAGTGTAAAAGCAGTAGTCTCTAAAGCTTTAATCTTTTAAAACATAATGGCAGTTTTATAAATAACACCTTTGATCCAACCATGTCAAACAAGGTTTTATTACAAATCTCAAACACTCCATACTCCTATGGTGTTTCAGGAGATGTAAATCTAGGTGTTTTGCTAAACTTGAAACTCAAATAAATCCCTTTATGATAAAATCATAATTCATTTATTTTCTTGTTACACTTGTCTCAAATAAATCCCTTATGATAAAATCATAAACCATTTATTTTCTTGTTACAATGATTTTCACTTCATCTTGAAAGTCTTTGAAACATTTTTCAAATATTTCATACTTCTTTCTCATTAAGTGAATATTCACTCAAATTTCCGGAGAAATTATATGAAGTTGAAACCCATCGCTTACGACTACACATAATGGACCACATACATCGATATGTATAAATTCCAATATTTTAGTGTTCGTTCTTCTTTGGCCTTTGAACGAGGTTTTTAATTATCCCGAGGAAAGTCTCACAAGCGTCACTTGATCAAATCAAAGACTCCAAAAATCCATGAATATGGAAATTCTTCATGTTTTATTTCCAATATAATTTAAACAGCGATGTCACTTCGTAAGTGATTTTTCAATCATTTGTCTTGCGACATTTTAGCATTAGTTTTTATGGATGTGATTTCTCCAACTAGATTTGTAAATCATCCATATTATATGGAATACGGTAATTATTTGAACAACCTTTGTTCTCATAATACCTGATTTAAATAACAATTATTAAAACAAATCTTAAAGTCAAGCTTTGATGTCAACGAGAAATACAAACAACGGTTTGTTTGTTTTCGATGAACATCATCACATATTCTCTTGCTAGTTACTTAGGCCATTGTGGTTCATGAATTGCGTTGTTCCGTATGAAATTTAATACTAACCAATTAGGTATCCAATACCCAAGAACCACATTGTCTAACAAGCAAAGAATACAACCATAACATGTATATCATCTATATACCTAAATTGGATATTTTCAATCTTTCCTTTTCTGCCAAGTATATTTTATAGATTCTCTTTCAGCATTTCCTTTTCATTTTAAAAGAATCTATCAACATCAAAAGTGGCGCCATATACATGACACATAGTCCAAAGCATGTATATTCAAATAATAATACCTTTGGACTTGCACTTGGAAGTAGATCACCATCATCAAATGATCGGTATTCTTTCAAAATCCATTCTTTAGTAATCTTTTAGTGTAGTAAACACTTTTACATACATCTTCTATTCATCCTTATCATGACGACTTTCATGATCAAGCTACTGTAGCTTATAAAGGCCAATCGTGAGTATAACATTACTTTCCAAAACCCTTTTTGGATGATTAGGATGTCTAGCATCTCCAACCTTTGCAAATTCTCATCCAATATGAGAACATATATTATACTCTATCATATTGCAACCGAAACATTGTTTCAGATATCGTTATATCTGTCACACATGATGGTTTCTGAAACAATTCTTTCAGCTCCTAGATAATCTTGATATTTAAATCAAGAATCATGGAGGCAAAATATGATACTTAAGATACTAACACTGGAATTGTTACTCTCGATTTAATACCAGTTATTAAATTTCACGAAGTAAATAGAGTTTGCTGAAAGTTTGCAATAGGACTTTAAACTTTAGATTGACATTCAACACAATACGATACCAGTTCGTAAAGTATATATCTAGAATTCTATAGTTCTATTTTATCTCAATTACAACTATGCATAAGGTGGTAAACGAATGCCAATGACTACAACAAATTATGCAAATTCACTTTGATTTAATTTATGATAAATTGAGTTCTACTAATCCAAATTAGAAATGAACTCCCACTCAAAAATGACACCCCTCGTGCCTTTTTGGTGATTACATGAACCAAATCCACTACACCAAGTCTGATCATCATGTCAGTCGGTGTAGCTTCAAAGGCGAGCATCCATATGATCATCATATCAAAACATATGACTCATGCTTAACCTTTCGGTCCGTGTTTTGAGGCCATGTCTGTACATGCTAGGCTCGCAAGTAAGACCCTTAGTATTCGCGTGTGTAACTGTCTTACACCGGAGATATGCTCATGGATTCAAGTACACCCGATCATCACGTGATGTCTTGAAGCGACGATACATTGTCGGTGCATACTTAAGGAAGAACACATTTTTATCTTTATATCTAAATGAGGGATCATCTTATTATGCTAACAAAATGCCAAACAAGCAATATAAGATGCAATAAACATCACATGTTAATAAGTGAAATGATATGGTTCCCGCACTTGATCTCCATCATGTGCACCATGGTATGATCTCTATCATACCTCTATGTGTAAGGCCAAGGTCTATGGAACCTACACGTTATGTGTGTTGCAAGAGTATCATCTCATACTTCTACTTACAATATCACCATATCATAACACTCTAATTTATCCATTGCAAGTTTTACGTGGCTTAGGGATTTCGAAGATAGAACCGTTCTTACCTACGAACATGAACCACAACGAGGATAACCAAATTGTTGACAACTCATTGAAAATTAGATATTGACTATAGCAGGAGAGACAGACACCCGCTAGCCACTTATGCAAAACTAGTTGCATGTCAAGCGTGGAACAGGCCTCATGTGCGAGGACATGTAAAGTTTGTCCGGGCCGCTTCATCCCACTATGCCACCAATATCCAAAGTACAACTAAGAAGCAATAAAATTATCATCATCTCCCACATACTCATATGTGTACTACCCGTGCAATGTATCTACGCATAGATCTGGCTCTGATACCACTGTAGGGTTCATAGAAAACAAAAAATTTCCAACGATGGGAACAACTATGTACCAAGATCTATCTACTAGATACAAACAAAGGGCGGATGTATATCCGTAGAGAACATACCCTTGAAGACCGACAAAGCTTAACGAGTCCAAACTCGTGGTTGATGTAGACGATCTCTTGCCGATCTCAAGATCGAGAGGAAGTCCTAGCGCCGCAAAACAGCAGCGCATCCGTGCTCGCACACACGTTCGAGGCACCGAGCAACCTCTGCCTCCTCGCTCCAGCGATGCAGCGGAAGCACAACTCTTTCTTGCCGAATAGCCACCGGAACATGTATCTCGCTAGTCCGAGACCATGGGGAATAAATTCTAAAGGGGGAGAGAGATCCTTCACGAGGAGGTGTGAGTGAGAGAGAGGGAGGGGCTCCTTTTATAGGGAGAGGGGGGCACCCAAGGGGCCATGCGCCTAGCCATGGGGCTGCCCCCACCTCTTCCACATTCATGTGGGTGGACACTCCACTCACTAAAATGCCTTTCAATTCCCTCCACTCAAAAACCCACTCAAATTCCCATTAAATTTCCACCAAATGTAATGCAAACTCTCATTAAATAAAACTCCTTTTATTTATTCAGAATTTTGTCAATTACTTTAATGACAAACATTCACATATAACCCCTTGCTAGTATTTCATTTCACTTGCAGAAACACTTTTTGCAATTTCACCCAAAAACCCATTTTGGTATCTAGTGAAATAAATTCCTGCGCTTGTTATTCTTTTCGGCATGAAACTTTTGCTCCAAATGGATGTCGGTGTCTCTTAAGTGTGTCACCCTACATTTCGCGAATAATTCGGACATGATCGAGACCCCTCTCAGATCAATAATCAGAAGCGGAATCTGGAGACCCATACTGACTCCCACACATTCAACGATGACTTTCTTGTGATCGTCGGAACCTTTTATGCTAGTATCTTAATCCCTTTGTTTCGTGATATATTACATGTCCGAGATTCGATCATTGGTATCTCCATACCTAGTTTGATCTCGTTACTGACATGCACTCTTTTCTCGTTCCCGTGATATAACATTCTAGTGATCAAATCACTTGCTTGCAAGCTAATCAATGTGATATCACCGAGAGGGCCCAGAGCATATATATCCGTCATCGGGATGAACAAATTCCACTCTCGATCCATGGGCCTCAACATAACACTTTATTAGTTCTGAATCCATCTTTATAATCACCCTGTTACGGTGTGACGTTTGATGTTATCAAGAAACTCTTCCGGTGTTAGTGATTGACATGATCTCATGGTCTAAGGATTAGAATCACTTCGTAAGTTGTTATAGCAATATAAACTCAATGACTTTGGTCGTAATGCTATACTTCGGATGATTGTTCATCACACCATTACACTAATATTGTGACCTCGTTATTAACAACATCCAATGTCCATGATCAGGAAACTTTGATCATCTTGTTAATCAACGAGCTAGTTTATAAGAGAGGTATAACTAGGAACTTACTTTTGTTTATTAAACACACATGTATTAATGTTTCCGTATTAATACAATTATAGCATGTAAAATAAACATTTATCATAAACAAGGAATACGATAATAACCACTTTATTATTGCCTCTCGGGCATATTGCCTTCAATAACCAAAGAGTTTCCTTGAGTTTTGGAAGTTATTACTTCAGTAATGACCTCTCCTTATCCTTTTTGTTTGCTTTTTGTGCCAAGAATGACCTCTAGTGAGAGGGAAGTAAGATTTGGGGAGTTGCTGTCCCGAAACAGATTTCTGTCCTCCACCAGAAAAATTCGTGAGGAGTCTCTGTAACTCGGATTGAGCTCAAAATTTATGAATAAATCCCTCAGTATGTTAGATAACTTCCGTTAGTTCAACACTTTTTGATTTGAGCAACAAAAGGTCTTCGGACAATTCGGTTTCTACCTGCTGGTCTGTTTTGACAGATTTCTGCCATTATTTGCATTTGCTTCTTATTGATTCCTTTTCGGGTTCTTTTTGGGAAATATAGCTTTTTTAAGGAGTTTATATAGTAGCTTGTGTTTTTAATGAAAAGTCTTGCTGTTCCAAAGCTTTCCAGAGGTCTAATATATTTTGAATAAACTAATGTTTCTAATGAAGATTGTGTGAAGTTTTGTATGAAAGAAAAAAATTCAGGTGTAGAGAGAGGATGATGTAATGAGATGCAGAATGGACAAAAGCTCTAGCCTGGGGGGAGAAACTCCGTGTAACCCCAAGAATTACTCAAGAGGTACAAACGTCAAAGCTTGGGGGTGCCCAAGGCATCCCCTTCTTCATCAATAAAAATCTCAGGTCTTTCTAGACACTTCGTTTTTATTGTTTCATGCACAGTTGTGTTGTTCTTGGAGTGTCTTAGTTTTTGTTTTTGGTTTTCTTTTGCTTCGTTTGGTTTTGCGTTGGTTGCCTTGTAAAATTTTTGAAAACACCAAAAATATTTGTTGGTCTTCTTTGGTTTTGTGAGTTCTTTGCGGGGTTCAGCCGTCCTAAGTGGTTTTGGTTTCATGTTAATTATTCAAGTCACACAAGTGAAGGGCAATAATGACGATTAAGACAACTCGAGGTGTGGTAAGAGGCTGGTAACGAACTCTATTTGTTTCATTTTTGTACATATACTCATCATTGTGAGCATGCTTATCCTGTTTGTGTAAGGTGTATGTCATTATGGATACTTAGTAGTTCTTGCTTGTCCATGATTAGCTCCAGCTTGCTAATAGTTTGTAGCATGTCATATGAATGTTTGCTTGCATTGTTCTATTCATACTTTGGTATGACATTGTGGTATCCTCCTCTGACTGTTCATGTGAATCGAGTTGGCACATGCTCACGCATGCATATGACTAATCAATAGTCAGTAAGCCTCGATGATTTATTTTGCCTCAGAGTTCTTGTATCACTTTCATGCCATAGTTAGTCATGTTTTGTTGCAAGCATGATTATGACAGTTATTGCTCTCTCAATTGTCGCTCCCTCTCTATTGCTAGCCTTCACTTGCACTAAGTATGTGCTCTACCTGTGCTTCTAACTCCCCAAAACCAATATTGCCAGCTGTGTCCAACATACCTACCTATTAGCATCATTTGCTATTTTAGTGCATATTTTATATATGCTGTGTCTTCTTCCAAAATAAAATGTTTGTCTGTTTTGAGAAAGTTAGTTAGTAAAGCTCTCACGAACTTGATGGCGCACTTTATTCCTTGCGCTTAATAATATTGAATCATTATGACTAGTCCATGAAAGTTATATGCTTGCTTATTATATACTAGGAGTCAGCTAAACCGTGTTGTCATAGAGAACGCTTTCAGCACTTTTTGGATATCTCATCCAGTTGATTCCTTGCTCTTTTGTTTATGGATGTCGACGATGTGAAATAAAAGGGGAAGTTATGAGTTCATGGAGTTTATACATTGTGTTACAGAAACGCTTGGGCCGCTAGCCTAAGCCATGCTTAATCATGGTGGAAACTTGCAGCATCAATATAATGAGCATCTATGAAGCGCCCTCGATAAAAAGCTATGCATATGGTAAATAAAAAGATTGATGAGATGCTCATTGTCTGCTTTCCTTATCATTTTGGTTATGGGAAAGCTCCTATACCATGTGCAAGGGGTACCCCGTTGGCGGTTCTCGATGATATGCATGTATATACAATGACAAGAACTTTCAGGTGACCAAAGTTTAGTAGCATGCGGAGCAACCCTCGTACTCAAGGGACTTGGGATTTCCAGTCTATGGTCTGTCAAGCATATGATTCAGAGTGGACCTCACTTTCACCTTCACCACATGAAGATGCCTATGATAAGGGCAATAAGAGCTCAAAGCTAATGAGTACCTACGGTGACCCAGCATACCACTGCATGTGTAGTACACTATAGTCGTTGACATGGCATCCACAGAACACCGTTCTGTAAATATCACATCCCTTAGAGTGGTACAACAGAAACATTGCAGGTCCATATTACAAACATTCACACATTATTATTATTACAATACCAGAAGTTCAAGACTTCAAAAGGTTTCAACTTACAAAACAAAATATAAAGTGTTTCAGCAGAATTTAAAAGTAGCAACTTCAACTAGGATTTGAGCTCAACAGCTTATTCTATAGAGTTCATTCTGCTCGGCTCCGTCGGTTACTACTAACTAGGATACTTAGTTGGACTCGTTATCATCGACACCATAGAGGATTTCATAATCCACTCCTTCAACACCTCCTGATAGGTCAGGCTCCTCGTAGAACACATCTTCTTAGCATTCGGCTGCATACGTTGGCACGTCTTCGGTATCCTCAGAGTCTAAGCAAAGGATCAAAGGAAAGGATGAGTAACAGCGTTACCCAACAAGTTCATTATATGCAAGGTGGGAAGGTTGATGCTCTAACTACCACCTCGGATGATAAGTCCTTAGAACTATGTAGTTTTTCGTAAATCTTTCTTCAAAGATTGATTTTATTATAAAAAAATCTATGACCATCAGCCTTCACAGGTTGACCAGAACTTTCATGGAGTTCCTTTCCTGCCGCGTTCGTAGCTCCTTCTCGGAACAGGGAGTAACAAGTTACAATTCTTACACTCTGCAAAGGTGCGTTACTTTACCCATGAGTGATCAACTCCTTGTTGCACAACCGGGCGTACTTTCCCGTCCACAATTCCATGATGTGGGGCTCAGTAGTTGGTCCAAGCCAATCACTGCCCCCTTCACGTCCTCGCATGCCTCCTTGGTGTACACCATGCCCACATATTAAATTACGGCAATGGTTTATACATACTGATAGATGCCAGAACTATCGTGGGACGTTGGGGGTTCCCACCCATATGCTGCATATCCTCTACGAATTACAATTAATATGCACGCTACGAGGATAACAGCCACGACCTGCACATCCGGCTACATGCGAGAGGAAGAAGATATTGCTGACTTCTCTGTCCCGTTCCAAATCTCATGGCTAACGCGTAATATACGGCGCTAGAATCACTGATATCAGGGGTTATTAAGTCCCTAATTTTTAGACATCTGAAACCATAAAGACTCATAATCTCCAAGGCAAAAAACGGATTTTTGCCCTTGAGAAATTCTCCGAATTTCCTCAGCAATGAAAGGATCTTATGCTTGATGTCTAAAAATTTCGTGCTTAAGATCACTGTCTTGCTCTGCAACTACCTGCATAGTAGCTAATCCTCCAAGAACCTCTGTTCTAATGAATTGAAGCTCTAAACTTTCCTACTCCAGTTGTAACTCTTTTGGTAGCTCCGGATTGCTAGGCTGAATATCTGCACTTTTGCGACTTAAAGCATCTCCTACCACATTTGCTTTTCCTGGAGTATAGTTGATTCTTAAATCATAATATTTGATTAGTTCCAACCAATGCTTCTGCCTCATATTCAACTCCTTTTGAGTGAAGAAATATTTAAGACTTTTATGGTCAGTGTATAACTCACATCTGGCTCCATAGAGTAAATGCCTCCATCCTTTCAACGCAAAGACTACTGCTGCTAACTCTAAATCATGAGTTGGATAATTGACTTCATGTGGTTTCAGTTGTCTTGAACCGTAACAATTACTTTCCGGTCTTGCATTAACACACAACCCAAGCCTTCTTTAGATGCATCACAATATACTGTAAAGTCTTTCCCTGTTTTTGGAACTACTAAGATTGGAGTTGTGGTTAACCTGGTCTTCAATTCCTGAAAACTCGCTTCACATTTCTCATCCCAATTGAATGGTGTATTCTTCCTTAACAATTTGGTCATTGGTCCAGCTATTTTGGAGAAACCTTCAATTAATCTCCGATAATAACCAGCCATCCCCAAGAAACCTCGAATTTGTTTCACATTGGTTGGTGCAGTCCACTCTAGTACTGACTGAACTTTAGATGGATTTACAGCAATTCCATCTTTACTGATCACATGGCCGAGGAATTCTACCTCATCTAGCCAAAATTCACATTTACTGAACTTAGCATAAAGTTTATGTTCCCTTAAAGTCTGCAATGCTATTGTCAAATGATCAGCATACTCTTCCTTATCCTTGGAATATATCAAAATATCATCAATGAAGACTATGGCAAACTTATCCAAATAAGGCATGAAGACTTTGTTCATCAGATTCATGAATATTGCTGGTGCATTGGTCAAACCAAATGGTACAACCAGATACTCATGGTGTCCATATCTTGAGACAAATGCTGTTTTTGGAACATCTTCAGGCTTGATTTTTATTTGATGGTATCCAGATCTTAGGTCGATCTTAGAAAATACTCCGGCTCCTTTCACTTGATCAAACAGATCTTGAATCCTTGGTAAAGGATACTTATTCTTTATAGTAACGTTGTTTAGATTTCTGTAATCTCCACACATCCTTCTTCCACCATCTCTCTTATCCACAAAGATTACTGGTGTTCCCCATGGGGATACACTTTCCTGGATAAACCCTTTTCTGACTAACTCATCAATTTGCTCTTTGAGTTTTTTTAATTCCTTGGGTCCCATCTTATAGGGTGCTTGAGCTATTGGTGCTATACCAGGAATTATATCAATAGTGAACTCTATCTCCCGATCTGGTGGCATTCCCGGTAGCTCTGCTGGAAAAACATCTTGAAATTCATTTACTATAGGAATGTCTTCCAATTTGACCTCTTTCATCGAGTTCAACTGCAGATCCACCATGATATGACAGTGCTTATATGCTTGGTAAACTACCTTGCTCCACTTGGAGTTTTGATTGAGACAGTTTTCTCCTCACAATTTATCTAAGCCCCATGCTCCATCATCCAGTCCATACCCAGCACTACTGCAATTCCCTTCAAAGGAATCACATAAAGGTCTGCGAAGTATGTACAACCATAGATCGAGATAACCATATCTTGTTTAATGTGGCGTACAATCACATTACCCTCTGCCGTCACTACGGTCATAGGGTTTTCTAACGTTGCCCTTCTAATCCCGAACTTATCACAGAATTCTTCAGAAATGAATGAAGTAGTTGCACCAGTATCAAATAGAACTTTGCTGGGATTGGTAAGGATATTGAGCATACCTATCACTGCATGCTCCGAATTATCCACCTCCTCTAGGGTTGCGCAATCAGCTTCCCGGTAGGTCTGTTCCTCTTGCCATTGTTGTTCTTGACATTATTTCCTCCTCGATTGGTTTGTCCATTTCCTCCACTGGCTTGTCCTCCTCCTTTGGTAGGCCAACCTCCTGGTGGTTTGCTCGGACAATCGGGCTTGATATGCCCCTTCTGACCACAACCGTAACAGATCACTATAGGCTTTTTGCATTCCCTCTGGAAATACCCTGGAATTCCACAGTTGTTACAAATAACATTCCTTCTAGGATTGGATTGATTTCCACCACTGCCTTTATTATTGTTATTGTTACCATAGGCCTTGTTCTGGGGTTTGAACTCCAGATTGGGTTTAGGTTTACTTGCCTGAATTCTCTTGGTTTCCTTCTTGGCTCTCTTCCTCCTATCCTATTGGACATTCTTGTAGTCATCTTCAAAAGTAATTGTTGCATCCAGCAACTCCTGATAAGTTTGCTTATTAGCCAACCTTAACTGCATTCTCACAAATGGATTTAACCCTCGCAGGAAACGCTTGTTCCGCTTCTCTTCTGTGTTAACATCCTCCTCGGCATAATGAGACAGTTGACTAAACTCCCGGATATACTTCATGACACTAGTATATCCCTACTGAAGCTCCTCAAATTCTCTCCGCTTCAACTCCATAACACTCTCCGGAACATGATATTCACGGAATCTCTGCTTGAACTCCTCCCAGATGTACTCTCTTCCTGGTTGTTGTATGGCCAACTGATTCTCCCACCATGATGCTGCAGGTCCAGTCAGAAGATGAGTTGCATACCTCAATTTCTCCTCATCATTGCAACCTACAGTCTTCAGCTTTCTCTCTGTATCTGCTAACCAATCCTCTGTATCCATTGGTTCAGGGGCTGATGCAAAAGGTAATGGCCTTGCATTCTGGAAGTCAGAAAGACTTACTCCTCCACCTTCAGGTGCCTTCTGATTTGCTCATCCCAGCAATTCCTCCATGAACTTGTTCTGGGTCTCATGCATCATTTGCATTCATTGCATAAAGTTTTGCTCCATTAACGGCCTCATTGGTGGTGGTGGTAATGCTCCCTGATTTGCTGCATCTGCATCGGCCTTCTCTTTGGCCTCACGTTCCATCCGCTGCTGTTTAGCTTCGATTTCTACACCCGTATCCATGACCCTCTAGTCCTGCAACATAAAGCGAATACTGATAATTACATCATGCACATGTGTTCTGAGCTCGACTTTACACACAGAACTAGTCACACAATGAAGATGAAGGGTTTCGCAGCATAGTAAATCAAAAAAATTCTACGGATGCGAACAAGAAAGCCAAGATCTAATCTAGGAGATGCAATCAACGAGAGAGATAGATGAGATCTTCATACCCTTGAAGAAATCGCACAGCATAAACGTTCAACAGAACGTGGTTGATGTAGTCGTACTAGCCATCTCCTCCTCGCGATCCGATCCGATCCTACGCCACAAGTGGCGGCGCTTCCGAGAGATGCACACGTACGGTGCCGCGATGTCTTATCCTTCTTTGGTCCAGCAAGTATGGTGGAGGGATAGATTGGATCTGCAGCATGACGGCGTGGTGCTAATGGTGGAGAGTTTCTACGGCAGGGCTTTGCCTATGCGCAGTCCGGAACCTTCTAGAACCTTCCGGTATAATACCGAATACCAAATATTCACTGAATAATGAGCGAAACCTCGTCAGCAGCAATTGCTAATAAAATTCGAATGGACTTAAACATCGCTACGGGAGAGAAAGTCTCATCGTAGTCAACACCTTGAACTTGCCGAAACCCTTTTTGCGACAAGTCGAGCTTTATAGACAGTAACATTACCATCCGTGTCCGTTTTCTTCTTGAAAATACATTTGCACTCAACGGCCTTACGGTCGCTAGGAGGTTCCACCAAAGTCCATACTTGGTTTTCGCTCATGGATCCCAATTCGGATTTCATGGACTCTAGCCATTTCTCAGAGTCTGGGCTCATCATTGCTTCCTCATAATTCGCAGGTTCACTGTTGTGTAACAACAAGACGGTTTAGAGAGGGTTGTCGTACCATTTAGGAGTGGCACGTGACCTTGTCGACCTGCGAAGTTCAGTAGTAGCATCGTTCGAAGTTTCATGATCCTCGTCATTAGCTTCCTCTCATGTTGGTGCAGACGGCACTGGAACAGTTTCAGGTGCTGCGCTACTCTCCAACTCGAGAGAAGGTTCAATAACCTCGTCTAGCTCTACCTTCCTCCCACTCACTTCTTTCGAGAGAAACTCCTTCTCAAGAAAGGATCCGTTCTTTGCAACAAACACTTTGTATTCGGATCTGTGGTAGAAGGTATACCCAATCGTTTCCTTAGAGTATCCTATGAAGACGCATTTCTCCGCTTTGGGTTCGAGCTTGTGCGGCATCAACTTCTTGATGTAAGCTTCACATCCCCAAACTTTAAGAAACGACAACTTAGGTTTAGCACCAAACCATAGTTCATACGGTGTCGTCTCAACGGATTTAGATGGTGCCCTATTTAAAGTGAATGCAGCAGTTTCTAATGCATAACCCCAAAATGATAACGGCAAATCTGTAAGAGACATCATTGATCGCACCATATCTAATAGAGTTCGATTCTGGCGTTCAGACACACCATTGCGCTGTGGTGTTCCGGGTGGCATGAGTTGCGAAAAGATTCCGCTTGCTTTAAGATGCGTGAGAAAATCATAACTCAAATATTCACCTCCACGATCGGATCGTAGAAATTTAATTTTCCTGTTATGATGGTTTTCCACTTCGTTCTGAAATTCCTTGAACTTTTCAAATGTTTCAGATTTATGTTTCATTAAATAGATATACCCATATCTACTTAAGTCATCAGTAAAAGTGAGAAAATAGCGATATGCACCGTGCATCGAAACACTCATTGGTCGGCATACATCGGTATGTATGATTTCCAACAAGTCCGTTGCTCGCTCCATTATTCCGGAGAACGGGGTTTTGATCATCTTGCCCATGAGGCACGGATCACATGTGTCAAATGATTCAAAATCAAGAGACTCCAAAAGTCCATCAGAATGGAGTTACTTCATGCGTTTTACACCAATATGACTTAGACGGCAGTGCCACAAATAAGTTGGATTATCACTATCTACTTTGCATCTCTTAGCCTCAATGTTATGGATGTGCGTTTCATTTCTTTCGAGATTCAGAAGAAATAAACCATTCACAATAGGTGCATGACCATAAAAGATGTTATTCATATAAATAGAACAACCATTATTCTCCGATTTAAATGAATAACCGTCTTGCAATAAACACGATCCAGATATGATGTTCATGCTCAACGCAGGCACATAATAACACTTATAAAGGTTTAAAACTAATCCCGAAGGTAAAACTAAGGAGAGCGTGCCGATGGCCATCACATCAACTTTTGATCCATTGCCAACGCGTATCGTCACCTCATCCCTTGCTAGCCGTCGTCTATTCTGTAGCTCCTGTTTCGAGTTACAAATATTAGCAACTGAACCAGTATCAAATACCCAGGCACTACAACGAGCGCTAGTAAGGTAAACATCAATAACATGTATATCAAATATACCTTTAATGGTGCCATCCTTCTTGTCCGCTAAGTACTTCAGACAGTTGCGCTTCCATTGAGCCTTGTCCTTGCAATAGAAGCACTCAGTGTCCGTCTTAGGTACAGACTTGAGCTTCTTCTCTGCAGGGGAAATGCGCTTGCCGCTGCCTTTCTTGAAGGGCTTCTTTGCACCCTTACCTTTCTTAAAGCTGGGGGGCTTGTTGAACATCAACACATGATTATCTTTCTTGATGTCCACCTCCGCAGCTTTCAGCTTAGTGAAGAGCTCAGTGATCGTATCAGTGGAACCAATTTGATTGTGAGTAACTACAAAACCTTTGTAGCTAGGAGGGAGTGATTACAGAACTTTGTCAATCTTGAGCTCTTCTGGAATCTTGCAGTCCAGTTGCTCAAGACGTTGAGTGTAGCCCTACATCTTAATGGCGTGCTCACTAACGGAACTCCCTTCCTCCATCTTGCAGTTAAAGAACTTCTCAGAGATCTCATATCTCTCAGAACGGGCCTCAGTCTGAAACATGGTTTTCAGTTCCTCAAGTATCTCAAAGGCCCGACGAACTCCTCAAAACGATTTTGAAGGTCCGGTTCCATAGCAAACAACATGGTACTCTTAATCACTCCATAATCATCTTTGCACGACTGATAAACAGCTTTTTCATCAGCCGGCGCATCAGTAGCAAGGGCGTCACCTAGCGCTTTCTCTAGTACATAGTCCTTTTGACCACCAGCGAGAATGATTCTCAGATTGCGGAACCATTTGGTGAAGTTAGACCCATTGTTCTTCAGCTTTTATTTCTGAGCAAAAACTTTGAAGTTGAAGTTGGACTTAGCCATTTGATCTACAAAATTTGCAAATACAATTTAGACTATGTTTATGATAACTAGTTCAACTTAATCAAGTTACTAGATGAACTCCCACTAAATTCAACATCCCTCAAGTTGTTTAGTGAACATGATCCAAATTCACCACACCTAATCCGATCTTCACGAGAAGAGATGTGGTTTCAATGGTGGACAACAAAGTGTCGATCATATCATTCATATGACTCATGTTTAACCTTTCGGTTCATGTGTTCCGAGGCCATGTATGTACATGCTAGGCTCGTCAAGTCAAACCCAAGTATTTCCGTGTGTGCAAAACTGGCTTGCACCCGTTGTATGTGAACGTAGAGTTTATAGCACCCGATCATCACTTGGTTCTTGAACACGACGAACTTTCGCAACGGTGCATACATGGGGAGAACACAATTTTATCTTGATCTTTAAGTGAGGAATCATCTTATAATGCTACCGTCGCGATCTAAGCATAATAAGATACATAAAAGGATAAACATCACATGCATATAATTTTATGTGACATGGTATAGCCAATCTCCGCGCAATGATCTCCATCTTGTGCGCGCTAGCATGATCTCCATCACTCCACCATGATTGCCTCCACCACGAATAGCAACTACAACTATTTCTAACTACTTAGCGATAAAGTAAAGCTATTACATGGCGTATAAGAAGTTGACACACAGGTCATACACAATTATAAAGACAACCATACGGCTCCTGCCGGTTGTGAACTCATTGACATGCAAGTAGTGAAATATTACAAAACATGATCATTGCATACATCATACACATCACGTCTTGGGCCATACCATATCACAAAAACACTCCCTGCAAAAACAAGTTAGACGCCTCTACTTTGTTGTTGCATGTTTTACGTGGCTTATGGGACTAACAAGCTAAGAACGATTCTTACCTATGGAAAGCCACAACGGTGATATTATGGTTGCTAACATCCGGTGTAAATCCCGTGACTACTATAGTGAGAGAAACTGGCATCCACCAGCCGCATGTGTGGAACAAGCCACACGTCAAGTGCGGAGCCGGTCTCGCGAACGAGGTCGCGTAAAGTTGGCCTGGACCGCTTTGATCTCACTATGCCGCGCCATAAGAAATACACAACAAGAGTCTTGCAACAGAAAACATCAACGCCCGCAACAAGCATGTTGCGTTCTACTCGTGAAACACATCTATGCATAGATCTAGCTCTGATACCACTGAAGGGTTTCGCAGCATAGTAAATCAAAAAAATTCTACGGATGCAGACAAGAAAGCCAAGATCTAATCTAGGAGATGCAATCAACGAGAGAGAGAGATGAGATCTTCATACCCTTGAAGAAATTGCACAGCGGAAACGTTCAACAGAACGTGGTTGATGTAGTCGTACTAGCCGTCTCCTCCTCGCGATTCGATCCGATCCTACACCGCAAGTGGCGACGCTTCCGAGAGATGCACACGCACGGTGCCGCGACGTCTCCTCCTTCCTTGGTCCATGAAGTATGGTGGAGGGATAGATTGGATCTGCATCACGACGGCGTGGTGCTAATGGTGGAGAGTTTCTGCGGCAGGGCTACGCCTACGCGCAGTCGGGAGAGAGAGAGGTGGAGGGGCAGCAGGACGGCGGCTAGGGTTGGAGGAGTGGGAGGGGTAGGGTGCGCCCCTGCCCTCTTTATATAGGGGGCTGGCCGGCCCCCTTGGCCCCTCCTCCAAGCCCTAGGGCGGCGGCCCCAAGGGTGGAGTGGGGGGCAAGTTTCCCCCTTCCTTCTAGAAGGGTTCCCTAGGGTTTCCCTTAGGGCTGGCCGGTTGGGCCTTTGGGGCCTTGTGACCCTGGCCCAAAGCGGCCAGAGCACTCCCTCTTAGGCCCACGCAGCCCTCCGACAAGTGGGCCCACGTTGGTCCCACTCCGGAACCTTCTAGAACCTTCCGGTACAATATCGAATACCCCGAAACGATTCCGAAATCCAAAAACTGCTTTCGTTTATATGAATCTTATTCTTCGGACCATTCCGGAACCTCTCGTGATGTCCTGGATCTCATCCGAGACTCCTAATAAAAACTCATAAACCAATTATCCATTCTATCCTAGCTTCGATGCACGTTAAGTGTGTGACCCTACGGGTTCGAGAATATGCAGACATGATCTTCTATCAATAATCAACAGCGGGATCTCAAAACCCATATTAACTCCCACACATTCATCGATGATCATATCAGATGAACTACGATGCCAGGATTCAATTAATCCCATATATGTATTCCCTTCGTCACACGATATTTTACTTGCCCGAGATTCGATCGTTGGCATCGGCATACCTAGTTCAATCTCATTCACAGCAAGTACTTTACTCGTTCCGTAATCTGATATCACTTTGTGATGAACTCCTTAACCACGTGCTTGCAAGCGGTGTTGATATCGATCACCGAGTGGGCCCGAAGTATATCTCTCCGACTCGGGAGGGACAAATTCCATCTCGATACATACAACCCAACAAGTACTTTCCGATCACCTGAGAGACACCTTTATGATAACCCTCACATAGGATGATGTTTGATGACCTCAAAGCTTTCTTCCGATACCAGGGAGTTGTATTATCTCATGGTCTAAGGAATACAATACTTGACATAAGAAAAAGCTTCGCAAAGATGAACACGATGACACGTTCTAATTTCTCTGCTTAATTTGGGCCTGTCCATCATATCATTCTCCTAATGACATGATCTCATTATTAATCGACAACTCATGTCTATGGTTAGGAAACCTTAACCATCATTAATCAATGAGCTAGTCCATAGAGGCGTACTAGGGACACGGTGTTGTTCATAAACCACACAAGTATCAAAGTTTCCGCTTAATACAATTCTAGCATGGAATATAAACTTTATCATGAACAAGAATTATAATAACAACATCTTTATTATTGCCTCTAGGGCATAATTCCAACAGAAGATCCAAAGATAATCCAAATATGCATTTCACATATTATACATGATATCATAATAACACAAAGTCATTACAACATATACCATATTGGTATAATCACAACACTACCTTATTAATCTAACTATCTTATTTCTTGGAGTACAATATACGGTACTTGATACCTCTAAATAATTGCCTACTTCTAGTAGTAACTACGCTCATCATACATGCCTGATGTCCAACCGTGATGACGTGATGTTCGTCGCACCGTTTGTGGAACAAATGGCCTTCACAAAGGAACATACTCAGTATCTGAAGTGCCAGTACTTGAGTCATTACTCAATCTGAGCGCATTGAATCCCTCCAGCTCAGCTGAAAAGTCTTCAGAAACATATTCAACATTATCTCCCGCTTGCATCTCCGGAGCTTCATTCCTTGAATTGTCAACAGGATACGCAGATCCTGCTGCTTCTTAGGTGCTCCTTTGGGCAAGATAGTTAAACACCGGATAATATATATTCCCTGGATTTTGAGAAGATGTTGATGATTCAAACACTCTCTCCTCAGGATCTTCTTATTCATCCTGATTATCTATCGACATGGCATTTCCACTACTGTTACTAGGGTTAATTCTTACACCCATCTAGCTAGATTGTCCAATATTTCTGTCAGAACCATCTGTGGACATCTGGTGTTCATGAGATCCTTCATATGATCCCCTTCTCCAACCATCAGAATTCTCAATAGGAAGTTCTGAATCAGAACCATCCTCTGAACCCTTTGGTATTGCATACCTCATATCCATAGTAGGATCATGTATAGGTTCAGGACTTGGTGAATAAGGATATGGTATAAAAGTTTCAGGATCTATAGGTATATCCTTAAAGTTAGGTGTTGCACTACTACTTGCTTCCTTCTCCAACTGGAATGCTAACTGCTTCCTCTTTTCCAGATCAGTTAGATCCTCTAACATATCATTTTTATATTCAACAATCACTTGATGTGTCTTACAGAAAGACGCAACGAGTGTTCGATATCTATCTATAAACTTGGAAGCTAACTTAGGATGCTTCTTAACTAAAGTAAGATGATCCGGTATAGGCTCCAAGTCTATAGAATCATGAGGTATCACAGAAAATGTGCTACCTTCTAACTCCTTGGCTTTATGCTCCCGGATATTAGCTATCGCCTCCACAACGACAACATGATATGCTGCTAAGTGACTCCTACCTTCACCTATAGGTAAATCGTGATATGATCCAAGCTCCTCTAGAAGTTGGATACTCACACGATACTTGGATAACATCCGACCATCATGGTAAGTTATAGTGTTCACTGGAATTCTAGTTGGACAAATAAAAATCTTTAAAAGTTGACGAAGTTGGTCTATGAATGATCTTTGATAATCATCCAGAGTCTCCTCTTTCCTTACCAAAGTCTGTTTTGGAAACTTTGGTGCCATAGCTCTGTATATCAGAAAAATATTTTTATTAGTAACCAATAATATATTGCATCATAACAAAGAATTATCGCACTAAAACATATAACAGAATATTCTCATTTGAATACCAATTATATTTCTTTTAGAGAATTCTTCATTGTTGCTACACTCTCCTACATGTAATACCCTTTACTAGGTTTCCAACCTAAGGTCAAAGCAATTTGCTCAGGTACCAACTGCGGTGACCCAGCATATACTACTGCATGTGTAGTACACCATGTGCAAGGGGTACCCCGTTGGCGGTTCTCGATGATATGCATGTATATACAATGACAAGAACTTTCAGGTGACCAAAGTTGAGTAGCATGCGGAGCGACCCTCGTACTCAAGGGACTTGGGATTTCCAGTCTATGGTCTGTCAAGCATATGATTCAGAGTGGACCTCACTTTCACCTTAACCACATGAAGATGCCTATGATAGGGGCAATGAGAGCTCAAAGCTAATGAGTACCTGCGGTGACCCAGCATACCACTGCATGTGTAGTACACTATAGTCGTTGACATGGCATCCACAGAACACCGTTCTGTAAATATCACATCCCTTAGAGTGGTACAACAGAAACATTGCAGGTCCATATTACAAACATTCACACATTATTATTATTACAATACCATAAGTTCAAGACTTCAAAAGGTTTCAACTTACAAACCAAAATATAAAGTGTTTCAGCGGAATTTAAAAGTAGCAACTCCAACTAGGAGTTGAGCTCAGCAGCTTATTCTATAGAGTTGATTCTGCTCGGCTCCGTCGGTTACTACTAACTAGGATACTTAGTTGGACTCGTTATCATCGACACCATAGAGGATTTCGTAATCCACTCCTTCAACACCTCCTGATAGGTCAGGCTCCTCGTAGAACACATCTTCTTAGCATTCGGCTGCATACATTGGCACATCTTCGTTATCCTCAGAGTCTAAGCAAAGGATCAAAGAAAGGATGAGTAACAGCGTTACCCAACAAGTTCATTATATGCAAGGTGGGAAGTTTGATGCTCTAACTACCACCTCAGACGATAAGTCCTTGGCACTATGTAGTTTTTCGTAAATCTTTCTTCAAAGATTGATTTTATTATAAAAAAATCTATGACCATCAGCCTTCACAGGTTGACCAGAACTTTCATGGAGTTCCTTTCCTTCCATGTTCGTAGCTCCTTCCAGGAACAGGGAGTAACAAGTTACAATTCTTACACTCTGTAGAGGTGTGTTACTTTACCCATGAGAGATCAACTCCTTGTTGCACAACCGGGCGTACTTTCCCGTCCACAATTCCATGATGTGGGGCCCAGTAGTTGGTCCAAGCCAATAACTGCCCCCTTCGCGACCTCGCATGCCTCCTTGGTGTACACCATGCCCACATATTGAATTACGGCAATGGTTTGTACATACCGTTAGATGCTAGAACTATCATGGGACGTTGAGGGTTCCCACCCATATGCTGCATATCCTCTACGAATTACCAATTAATATGCATTCTACGGGATAACATCCATGACCTGCACATCCGGCTACATGCGAGAGGAAGAAGATATTGCTGACTTCTCTGTCCCATTCCAAATCTCATGGCTAACGCGTAATATATGGCGCTAGAATCACTGATATCAGGGGTTATTAAGTCCCTAATTGATCATCATTATTGCAAATAGAACCCTAAGTTCTATTGCTCCATTATATCATCACTTAGGATGATATCTATGATTTCTTTATTTGTGAAAATAATTTTCTTTGGAGTATATATGATAACACACAATTTGCAAATACTTTGATAAAGACTCTTCAAAGGATATGAGCAAGTGATGAACTTGCCTTGTGATCGCAAGGTAGTGAAGTCTGATGCTTGCACTGGACCTTGAGCTTCTATGTCTACAAAAACATCATTATTGCCCGGTAAGGACAATATTTAAAGAAGCAAAATGATTATGCAAAAGTAATGTAATGCATTATTTAACTTTATATGTATTCTCCTCCATTATTTAAATTATAGAACAAAAATCCTTTTTTAATAATTAAGGATTTATAAATATTAATTTTTAATATTTATTGAATATTGTATTCTTTTATTTTATTTCCTTTTATTTGAATTTTATTGATTTAATAATTCCTTTAAGAATTATCATTTAAATACCAAAAGCTGTTATTAAATATTTGTTTAGTATTTTTATAAAATACTACAATATGAATATATAATGAAAGTGATTTTTATTTATTTTTATCATCTTTCAATAATTTTGTAAAATTCCATAAGGAATATTTAGATTACAAAATTCTTAATAAAATTTATATGTCTAAAATTTTATTCCTTAATTAATTTGGATAGTTTGGATTATTGTGAATCCAAAAATATTTTATTTATAATTTTTGGATTTTTATTTGATTTTCTAGAATTTAATTAAGTTCAGGGGCATTTTGGTCTTTTCCTATTTATTAAAACAGGCTCTAAATGATTTTGGCTGAGTGTTTGGGTTTATTGGGCCCTTGTGGCCCAGTAGGGCAAAGTCAAAACAACACCCCGAAGGGTTTTTGGCCCAACCAGCCCAACTCACTCTCTGTCTCTCCCTCGATCTCACCTCTCTTCTCCTCTCCCGACCCCGTGGTCAGCGATGCTGCCACCGGTGATTCGTGCCGTCGTGGACCTTCCTGGCCACCCCATGGTGCAGGGTGAGGTTGTTGACCACGCTCGTCCATCTGGTCCAGTTTGATTTGATCTTGGGGCCCTTCTATGGCCAGGCTAGCCCCCTTCCCGAACCCTAGGGTTTGGGGATGGTGCTGCTACCGCCGTCGCGGATCCTCCCGTGGTGAGGTGCGGTGCTCGTGTGCTGCTGTGGCCACCTCCATGGCTGGTGCGGGTTGCAGTGCCCTCTGGGGTGATCCATGTGTCGTCGCGAGCTCGTCGGCCATTCTGCTTCCTCTTCAATTCGTCAGCGAGGACCCTGGTAAGTTGTGCCTCTATGGATTCTAGTTCATCTTATCACCTTGAATTCCTTTGTGTATCTAGTGTCCAGTCTTAGTTTGTGCTTGTATTGCTACTAGGGTTCATCTCTGGTGCTTGTAAGATGCTCCCATGGTCTGGTTATGATGTTTAGTGGGAATTTGGGTGCTCTGCACCTCAGTGCTTATGGTCACCCCTTTGATTGTGTGGTGATGTTGTTGGTTTGTGACTAAGGCTGGATTAAATGCTAGGGTTGAATAGTATTGCCTCTGGTTGGCACTCTGGTGAATTGATGTGTTTATCTGTTGTCAGTATCTTGATACTGACGGTGATCTAGTAAGTGATGATTCACTGACCTAGTTATTGTTGGCTTGTCAGATTATGCTTGGTCTGAATTTTAATCAATAGAATTCAATGATTCTTTGAACATGAATAAATAATTAGGATATGATCCCTATATCTGGTCTCAGGGAGATGATTTGATAGATGATTTGTGTAGATTGGACTATTTGATTGTCTTTGTGATAAGGTCAGTGCTTATGAAACCTTTTTTTGAATGGTACATAAGTAGATCTTGTTGCTGACTATACTTATGGTCATTTCTGGGACTTGATGGATGTTGATAGATAAGTTGGGAAACTTATTGTTTGATCAAGCCAATGATGCTGGTCTGAGGCTCTAGGAACTAAGTTCCTATGTCGCTGTCATTTCCAAAATTGATTAAGACATCAGCTGCTTACTAGATCTTGGATCCTAGTTGGTTAAGTGTATGGTTTTGTTTGTGGCTTATAAAATCTGAGGTGCTACTCCTTCTTGGAGATGTGCCCAGATTTTGTAAGAACAAATGATAAAATATAGAAGTTGCCTTTGGTATCACCAATTCTGTGAGGCTGGTCTGAGAATTTGGTGTTTTTAATAGAGTTTGATCCTGATCCTTATATTTAAAACCTCTAGGATAGATTCACCCCTCTTGGGTGATTATTCAGAGGTTGTATTATGCATCAGCACATATATTCTACTTGGATAAGATAAACAGATCATGTGGTTGTTTATGATACTCACCAAAAAATCTATGATTGTGATGGCTTGATGTGATGGTGGTGTTGCTGGTCTGATCTAGTCCTTCTC
Organism: Avena sativa; assembly: GCA_916181665.1. Lineage (NCBI taxonomy): Eukaryota > Viridiplantae > Streptophyta > Magnoliopsida > Poales > Poaceae > Avena > Avena sativa. Next base: position 382,122,044 of record OV702297.1, on the reverse strand, counting down.
CTCTTGATGCTATTCTTGTGTTCCCCTGATGCTTGTGCTTGGCCTTGATAAACTCTGCTCCTCCTAGATCCTGTGAGCTTGGCCTTGCTATTCACCTGATCCTTCCCCTCCTTATGTCACCATCAGGTGATGTGTGGCTTGATCTGGTGTGAGATTGTGTTGCTGGTTTATTTGGCTCTGGCTAAACTAGCTGTTCTTGTGTGGTGTGAGCAGTGGAGAGATGCACTAGTGCTTCCCCACGACTGTGCTGAGCAGTTTTGCGTGATTGAGCTGTTGCTATGGTGCTGACAGCACACACCATGCAGTTTGGTGTGTGTGCTGCATGTGTGCCTGCTGCATAACTTGTGGATATGTTCTGATATTTGAGAGTTACTTTTATCAGGTTACCTTTTACTTGGCTAGTGAAACTTGCCCCTCCTTGCTATTTATTTGACTTATGGCTTAAAATTATGAATGATATATTCTTTCATATTGGTGAAACTTTCCCCTTTAAAAGATTACTCAATGATGAAATCTTGAACAGTGCACTTCACTGTCAATTCTGAGAGTACTATAATTTTAACCTTAACTTTTTTGTGTGTTTGTTTTGCAGGTACCAGACTTGGGAATTCAAGATTTTAGTTTAGGTTTTCTTTTTCTTTGTATAATAGTCATATGTAATATTTATTTATTCTTTTGTAATTTTATTTTTATCCTTTTGTAATAAATATTTTACTATTATTCAATAAAGAAATATTATACTTCTATTTAATTATTATTGTAAAGATTGTTGCTCTTTTCCATAAGTTACATTTTGTAACTCATTTATTGAATGAAGTTTTGGAATATTCATTTTATTGATTATCTTCTTTCATTTAAAGTTTGAGTTATTATTGGTTAACTCTGGATTAAATCAAATACTCAAACATCATCCTAAATCCTTTTTAATTATAATTCAAACACTCAAGTTTTAGATTCAAATTTCATTTCCCAAAAAACTCTAATCCACAAAGATCATATCAAAGTCTATAACAATCATCCTTCAAGACTAAACCTAAGTTCAAAGCATGAAAGAAACTTTGATCACTTAAGGTTTTTATTTGGCGGAAAATTTACCCACATTTTCATAGATGAATGCATGCACTATCACAGATTCCTAAATCTACGTTTTGTTAGTTCCTAAATGCTGGGATGTTACAGTACCTTCCTTTCAGCATTGGGAAGCCTTTCAAACCTTCACAAACCATTTGCACAACGTTGTTGAGTCACCACTTATTCTATGAGCACCTTCTTGAGAGCATAGTTGTCATTTTTGTGTTTGTTCCAAAACTTGGTTAATTATGTCATGACTTTGATGCTTGTATCTCTGATATCTTTATCTCTAGTCTTCATGTGAACTTCAGAGGTGCCTTGGCATTTATATTGTGCTCTTCAAACAAAGGCAAACGAGATACCACTCTATCATACCTTATTATGAGCATTGTAATGTTGCTTATGCTTATGTTTCATGCTACTTATTATTATTGAGTTGGTGTCTCTTCATAGCTTGCATTGACTATTGAGTAGACTTAGTTGCATACTCTTTATTATGAATTGTCTAAGCATCTACTCCTGTGCTGAGAATATACACATCATATGAAGCAAAGTGTTCGTGAAAGTTCTTTTATTGCACTCAGTTTTCAACTGAATTGCTTGAGGACAAGCAATAAGCTAAGATTGGGGGGAGTTGATACGTCCAAAATGTATCTACTTTCTCGAACACTTTGCTATTGTTTTTTCTCTAAACTTGTGTGATTTGGATACAGCTAACACGGACTGACGCTGTTTTCAGCAGAATTACCTTGGTGTCTTGTTTTTGTGTAGAAAATGAACTATCAAGAAAAATCCCGGAAAATATGCCAAAAACTATTTCTCACCAGAAGATCCACGGAGCCAGAAGGGGAGACAGAAGGGAGGCCTGGGGAGCCAGACCCACCCAGGCGCGGGCTGATTGACCCTGCGCCTACGGGAGGTCTGGCCACCCCAGGAAGCTCCTCGGCTTCCCTCCGCGTCTATAAGTTGCCTTCTGACCTAAAAACAGAGGGGGGTTCGATAGTTTTATAGAAAGAGTTCCGCTTCGCCGCCGCCACGAGAAACCAAGATTCGGATCCAAAAACTCTGTTCTGGCACCCTGCCGGGACGGGGAATTTGGATAGGATCATCGCCATCGGCATCACCAATGCATCTCCATCAACCACTGATGTTTCCCTCATCCATGAGTGAGTAATCCTCCGCTGTAGGCTTGGGGATAGTAGGGATTGGATGAGTTCTATCATGTAATCGAATAAGATCTGTTAGGGGCATAGTGCCTAGTATCTCTATTAGTGCTATTTGACTTTGTTGCAACTTGTTGTGCTTAATGCTTGTCACTAGGGCCCGAGTGCCATGATCTCAGGTCTGAACTTATTATTGGATCATTATGATAGTATTGTTTATGATCTTATCTGCAAGTTGTGTACATATATCATTGTCCGGATCCAAAGGCCCCAAAGTAACAATAATTGGGACAACCGGAGGGGATGACTGTGGTGTGAGGATCATATGTGTTCACGGAGTGTTAATGCTTTGCTCCGGTGCTCTATTAAAAGGAGCACCTTAATTTCCAGTTGTTCCCTAGAGGCCTCGCTGCCACGGGCTGGCTGGACAGAAGATGTTGTGCAAGTTCTCATTGCGAGCACGTATGACTATATTTGGAGCACATGCCTAGGATTGTTTAGTACTTGGATGCTTGTTATTATTTATCTGCAATGCCCTAGTTATTTGAAGTTACATGTTTAGACTTGTCCATGCAACACCCGTCCATCCATCCCTATGCCTACCGCACTCGAATCCTACTGTTACCGTTACTGCTACTATTGCTACTGTTTTACTATTGCTGTTGCTTTGCTGTTGCTACTGATAAACTTCTGTGAGCAAGAATTATTTCCAGGTGCAGCTGAACTGACAACTCAGTTGTTAAGGCTTGCAAGTATTCTTTGTCTCCCCTTTTGTCGAATCAATAAATTGGGTAATACTACCCGCGAAGACTGTTGCGATCCCCTACACTTGTGGGTCATCAGCGGTTCTATCGATCGTCCCTAGTCTCGGCTCGTGCGCTCCCGACGTATCCGTCCTTCCTCAGATGCCGCCAATCTTCCGGCGGAGCTCGTCGATGCTACATGGTCCATGGACCGGACCTTGAGCTGGGTGACGAGCACGCCGAGGGTGAACGCTGCAAGGTGTGCAGAAACGCAGGGATGCCGCCTTCTTCGCCGAGATTGCGGCATGGAGCGGCTTCGACTGTCGCTTCCTCTACCGCTGACGGTGGCATGATGCTTCGTGAACCCAAATCAGTTTTGCTTCATTCTTAATAGGCCAAAACAGCGATTCCAGCGTATCACCTGTATGCTTCTTCAACCAAGGGATGCATTTCTGCAAATCCAACGTTGCTTCACTTCCCAGACCTTGGATTCTACTAGCGTACATGTCTGCTTCTACAACTAATTTAATTTCTCCGAAAGCCAAAAATAAAGCATCTCATAATTTTAAATTACAAAGCTATCACTGAAATAATTGTATGCTTCTCACATAAAGAATTATGCTTCAGGCAAACTTTGCATGGAAACCAATCTCATGGATCTTCCATGATTATTCCAAGGAATATCAAGAATATTTCCTCAAGAAACAACGCTTCCAGTGAAGAAAAACAATACTTCTGTGGCACAAAACTATGTTCTTACGAGGAAAAAACCATAATTAATATATTGGATTTTATTATTCGGCATAATTTTCTAAAATTATCCCCTAGAAACGAGAGATTAATTTGGATATATTGATCGTGCATCATGGGAGCATTTTAAATAGAAGCAGCAAATCTGTTCCTAAAATCATGTAGTAATAGCTAGGCGAGGATACCGACAACATTAATGGCCTATGTTTCTGGATCTATTTATGGAAGCAAGCAACGAGTCCTCGGTTATGGAAATTAGGCAGGGCTTTGTTAAGATCATACGGTCCAGTTACGAAAATTAGGCAGGGCTTTGTTAAGACCATACGGTCCTGCTACTTCCAATCCTACGGGTATGCATTGGTCCGATGGAAAGGAATAAATCGACATCTGATTCCTAGCGGTGCCCTGATTGATATATACTTCCTCTGTTTGATATTATAGGTTTTACGCGTATATTTGGATTGTTAATTTAACCAACAAAATATATCTTATATATCACAAAAGTTATACCATTAGAAAATATAACCTTCAAAGTTTCTAATGGTATAATTTTTATGCTATACTATTTATATTTTGTTGTTTAAATTGACAACCTAGTTATCCGTGCGGAACTTATAATCTCAAACGGAGAGATTACAGAGGATGAAAAATATTCACATTGTTAAACCATCCGATATAGACTTTGGGGATTCCTGGCAATCGAATGTCGCTGAGCAGACTCGATGGCTAGTTGGCCGCCACGATGTTTACATGTACACAGTCTCCGGTCAAGCATCTTACTACTTTCTCGGACCCATATTAGTTGACTTCGAGTTGTCAAATTTTGGATGAACCTATATACTAAATAGTGTCTAGATTAATCCAAATTTAACAAATTTGAGTCAACTAATAGGATCGGAGGAAGTATTTTTTGTTGTTGAGAAAAGCATCTTACTATCAAGTTAAACTTTTCTGTACAAATTCCCCTTAGTTCACTTGACTCTTAATTCACAAAGATATATTGCAGGGAGGAAGAGCACGGTTGCAAGCACGACAGGGAGGAAGGGCGTCCATGGTGGTAGCTCCATTGGGACTTGGAGCCGCCGGCGCTTTCCTGGGTAACTGACGTCCACTAGCTAACCTCTCAGGCATAACAATTAATAAAAAGAGAGGTTGCTAGTATATCATATGGTAGGGTATCATAGCACATGTAATAAAAAATTTTAATATCAAATACATCTTATACATCAAACTGTATTGAAATTCTACAAATAATTAAATACGATAAGATATGATACAACTAGATGATACTATGCACTATAAAGATAGTATCATACTCATATATATGATATTACTAATATGATACTCCTACTATGACCAGTCTCACATTTACAAAACAGCTCCAATTCAAACGGTTGCCTAAGTGACTCACAGATTGATCTGTCGATCCCCCGGGTTTCGAGGTTAGCAGGCTCTGGACGAGGCGCTCCACGAGGGCATCGTATCAGAAGGTCAAGGCACTCACCCGAGTAAATCACCCGGGTAAGAAAGAAGAGACAGTTGGCAGATGATTCCTAGGGACAGACGGCCATCTGGCCACAGCTCACCGGGCCCACCAAGGACAACGACAGCACGATTCTTCCACATCGCGTACGCTGGAAAAGGAAACACGACACGTATCAGCCAAAGAACGTAGGTCATTAATGTCTTTCCCATTAGCCGCAGCCATCTGAGATGACATGTTGGGCAGCGACAATAAAAAATGTATAACAAGGTAACTCTATTTTACCAGTTTTGAGTCAACGGACTCTATGCAAAATAAGAATAGAAACATGTGCAATGAACCTCCCACATTTGGTACATGTGCAATGAAACTGCAAATTGATGTACCGCGTGACACATATACCCAAGGCACTACACCAGGACGTTTCACAAGTTTTGTTTCTAAAATTGTAATGAATAAACGAATCAATATTTTTCTACTTCAATGAATAACCTACTCTCTTCATTTGGAAATAAATGTCGCGGATTTTTTTAGATATACATGTATTTACAAACTAAAATGCATATAGATACATGCGTATTTAGACAAATTTTCCACACTATGTACATGTATGCATGTATGAATGGGTAAATTTTTTATAGGATATATTGTTTATGATAAAAACTACAAAATTGAAACTAAATCTCTTAGATTTTGGAGCAGAATATGCAATCCATTTTAAAGATTATTTCAGGGATGCACACCTTCAAAACTGAATGGAAACCCACCGCACAAACGACGAATAGACAACAAAGTTGATGGAGAGTGTTTATACTCCGTATCGGCAACACCTTTCTCCACTATATAAAAACTTGAATAAACATGTTATTTACTCGAGTGATATCTTATTTAACATTGCATTTTAGTGGCTATACGTTTTCTCTTATCGAATACTAACAAATTTTATTAAACCATAACTTTAATTCTTAAATAATTTTAATAACCAACTGATGTATCCCTCGCAAATTGTATAGATGGTGCCCTCGCATTGCGAGGGCCACCATGATAGTTATAGTAATACAATGTATGAGATGGATCGCTGGTACCTTCCAAAAAAACGAGGAGTAAGATTTCTTTTAGCAAGATTTTTTACCTTATAACAATGCTCTTGGAGCAAGATTTTTACCCAAATTGATCAAAAAATCGGTTTTAAGGGATTACAGCTAAAATACTATGCCTCTTGGAGATGCTCTAAGAAAGATCACGTTTGGGCATAACGGAAATCTAAGTTTTTTTGAAGCTTATCTACTGTAGGGGAGACCTCCACAGCCCTTTATTCAAAATTAACTAGAGGTTCAAATTTATGTACAAACTGAGAAAAGGAGAAGGAAAAACTACAGAACTACTTAGAAAAAAGCAAAATTACAATAGATTGTCAATCCAAAGACAGTACTGCAACTTTAGAAATTTTAATTCTATGTTTAAGCAAGGAGACATCTTGGACAAATCCAACCTTCCATGCTTTGAATGTTGACTTCATCCTTTTAAAAATCTTATTGTTTCTTTGCCTCCAAATATTCAGCAGGCTAAGATGACTATCTCAACAAAACATGGACCTGAGAACTTTTTCTTTGCATCTTTTAACATTTCTGGACCTGAACCCGTACCCCAATTGATCTGCAAATATGTCCAAACTCTGACACTATAATTACATTCAAATAATAAATGAGACCAATCCTTTAGAGTCTGACATGGACATAACACACAATCTGAATCAGTAGTCACATTCCAATGTCTTTTTATTAATATTTTCTTTGTGTTAATTCTATCATGTAAGATTAACCAAGCAAAGACCTTGTGCTTTGACATACATTTATTCTTCCATAGCCACTTAGAAGGGAAATGATCTGGGATCATATCGAAATGAGCTTTGCACACCATATTTACAGAGTAATCTCAAGATTTTGATAACTTATTATCCCATTTATCCCGTACATGTGGGTTAATGCTGACATGTTGCAGTTGGATTTGTAACCTTAAAAATTCTGCATTGGCTTCATCCGATAAAGACAGTTGAAAAGCCTCCTCCAACGGAAATCTAAGTTACAACAGATCAACAATGAAATTTCCCAGATGCTACCCAATTACAAGCAGTGATGCCAATGATTTTGTCCAGAGCTTCTGATCTGACCAAACATCTAACATAACAATTTCAACGTGTATTTTTTACTAGATATGAATCAGTTCATGCACGTTGACTTTTGTGTACGCCAGCAAATATTTAGCATAATAAAATGATTTTGTATAAGGCAAACTTAGGCGCTAAATTCTCGCTGGCGCGACGTCGTGGTGGCCATCCCATTGGATCAATCTTCATGGAAAGTAACAAACGTCACTATCAAATGATTAATGCAAAACTTAAAAATACTAGGTACACAAAAGAAGAGAAAACAGGTTCTACTAGGTGTGCACAAGAAAAACAGAATAGAATGAACAACCATTTCATGTCACTGTATCAAAATTTCTTTTATAGGATTAGAAAAGCTTTTTTTGTGGAAAAGTATCTAGATCTATTTTATGAGTTTATTAGAAGTACAAAACGTCCTAAACATAATAAAAATTACATCGAGGTTCTTGTACCATCTAACGACCACTACTGTCGCCAGAGCGAGCCGTCGATGTGCCGCTGTCGCCGTTTTCTTACGGAGACGGTTTGACTTTGTTGATGACAGCCGGAAAGTCTCCGTGCACGTGCCCCGAAGGACCAGCGCCCCCGAGCTGAAGTTGTCGCCATTGAACCCTTGAATTGATATGAAACTTGTAACACCAAACCTAGAATACACGTAGACTAGATGAAATCCATCACTTCATGAAAGCGACGACTAGACGAATCCCCGCCCTCCTCAACGCCAGCAGCAAAATCATCGCAGACGAGGTGAAAGAGGAGGCGAGCATATCTTATTCTTGTCACGCTCAACGCCACCATAGCCACCATAACATCATTGCCGGTTGTCCAAACTCTAACTTTAGGGACCCTTCTACAGTCAGACGCAGGTCCGAGGTCCCGCACCCTCTGCCACCAGAGCGGCAAGCAGAGGAGACAAAAACCCGTTGATTCCCAGTCATAAACAGCAAGGACGAAGCAGATTGCAACTGCTGCCAGAATTTTCACCCTAACCGCCGCTTCTTTTTTCTCATAGAAGGGCCGAGACGCGAGTTGACTTACCGTTTTATCTGTTCAGCTGCACTATAGGATTAGAAAAGCTGTGTAGCCTAAACCATTACTTTTGGTTCCGTATTAATGAGTGCAGATTTGCAGCACCACGGCACTTGTGTATACGATTTCTGGAAAAAATATATACTTTTTAGTTTAAAAAGTAAAAGAAGAATACGATGAACTGCCCTAGATATTTTGATGAAGTTCGGTAGAAATATAATTGTATTTTGAGCTATAGGAAAAAATGAGGTTGTATATAGGGAACAAAAGAGAAAAACGCAATTTGGTCTATGAACTTGTCACCATTGAGAGCATTGATCACGAACTTGCAAATCGCGAATTGTGGATCATGAAATTGTCCCGAACGAGTGTTTTGGTCACTCCACGACGGCTATGGTTAGTTTTCTGACATGGCAGACAGTTTTTAGCTAATAGCGTTCTAAAGTTTTTTTCATCCTACGGGATAGGGATTATATCAAGCAGGTTATGCTACCCATTGATCCCCTACTCTCTCCGCTCACTCTCTACCGGCCGTCACCCCCTTCTTTTCCTGCCGTGAGGCAACAAGCGTCCCTGCCCCGGTCCCTCTCCTCTACCTCACTTGGGCTTTCTCTATCTTGATGGCTCCAGACAGCACGCAACCGTGCTGCTCAGCTCGGGCTCTGCGAGTACCCAACTCAGCAATAGCAACACAAACTGCCCAAGATCATGTCCGAAGCCGTGCCCATGACCTAGAGGGTCTCGCCACAGTGCTCGCTAAAAAAGCCGTGTCCACCGAGTCCAAGATCTTCTGTAGCTATAGGAAAGTGAAATTGGGGATAGAACACGACTTACACATACAACGAGCTAAACAATTTTGTATCTCGGTTGCTAAATGCTACAAACTAGGACTATGTGTTGTACATGCGAGGCATGGAATGCTGTGCATGCCGGTATGCAGGACGGGGTTGTCAGGCGTTGGAGTCAAACTTGGCGAGGCTCCCGCGGTATGATCCTGGTCAGGAATAGTGTGGCGGCGCGACGGACCAGCTACGAGACGAGTTGGATAACGCGAGGGAGGGCCAAGGCGAAACCACCACGACGCTGTTGGTGGGCTGAGAACCCCCGGCTGCACGCCATGCTGGTCGCTGTCCTCACACGTTGAGGTTAGTGCGTCACGTGTCATTGTCCCCCATGGCAAGGTGGCTAGGCTCATTGAGGGCCACAACCACGTCAACGTGGAGCTTGCCGGCGGCAGCGTGAATTGATAGCCCACCTAAAGGAGAGAGGAGCCACACCGACAAACGGTGTAGGACGAAGGCGGTCACGGCATGCTTCACCGCCCAGGTACGGCGAGAGCCTAGCTCAGACACCGCGATGAAGATCAACACAAACGCTGGCGACCTGTTTGATATAATGCCTATCCCATATGATAAACAACCAGAATGAACAAACATTCAAGGTGTTATTTGTAAAAAAACTGTCTGCCACCTCACAAAACTAACGGTAGACATCACAGTGTGACCAAAATGCTCAAGCGGGACAACTTCGTGACCCACAATTCGCAATTTGCATGTTCGTGACCAATGCTCTCAATCATGACAAGTTTATAGACCAGATTAATGTTATTCTCAGAACAAAAAACTCTTATTTTTATCTGAAATTTGTCTTTTTTTATGTAGCACAAAATACAACGTATTTTCTCCCGAAACTTCTAGTGTACCTTGAGAATGTGTACATGTATTAAATTTTCAGATTTTTTTTGGAGACCTGGATATATGATTTTTCAGATTATTCGAAAGGCGAGTGCACTGCTCGTGATTTTCGCATTTGACATTTTTCTGGATATATAAGTTGCTAAGCCTTTCATAACAAGTTTTCATGTGATAACTTCTGTATTAATCAATGAAAAAAATAGCACGCTAAAAGAAATAGCTCCAGCCTGCTCTAAATGCTATACATGCTATAGCATGCTGATAACATGCTATATTTCAAAATAGTGTTTTCAAAATAATACAAGATATAGCCTAAAAATAAAATATTTTGGCAAAAATAAAATATATATTCCAAAAAATGTTAGAACAGTACATACATAGCCACATACAAAAATAGTTTTCTAATTTTATAGAAGCCTAACATCAATATCCCATGTGGTAACAACATAGCATTAAACGTCTAGAAGCATAACATCAACATTTTAACATGCTATAAAAAATAGCGTGCTATTTTTTTGCTACACTGTGACGTTTTAACGCGATGTAGCATATTATTTTAAAAATAGGGCCATAGCAAGCAAAATTGCTAAAATTTAGCATAACCTTTTCAAATATGCTATAGCACTCTATTAGTGTTGAAATAACGCGCTGTTTTTTTCCATGGTATTAATACCATGACAATTTGATTGATCTTCAGGTGGCAAGTTTGAGATGAAAAGGTATTCTGCAATATTTAGCAACATGATGTCGAGTTTTAAAGATCTCTTCAACAAGAAGGTGATAATGAAGACAAGTCTTAATTTGGATTCACGGTTTAAAAAATTGAACTTTTTAGAAGTTCAGTTTTAAAATAGACTAAAGAACTCGGAAGCAATGGCTATGTCGCTAGCACGTTGGCGCGCGATTATTGTCCTAACAAATACCGAACGACAGCTTGCTAGCCGATTGACAAAGTAGACAATTCCAGTTTATAGCAGCTGGGTAGCCAACGTTTCACTATAACTAGTCTTCTTGTGGCTTTGCCTTTTCCATCAGTATTCCAACTTCTTCTGCCATGGAACTCAGTCTTGTGTTCTCCCTTCTATTCCTCTCATGTCTCCACGGCGTGAGCTCGGAGTCGCGCTACTTCACCTCCATGTTTACCCTCGGAGACTCCTACATCGACACAGGCAACTTCGTGGTCATAGCTGCTCCCGTGGTACCTGTGTGGCATGACAAGCCTCCTTACGGCATGACCTTCTTCGGCCATCCCACAGGCCGCCTCAGTGACGGGAGAGTCACCATCGATTTTATCGGTATGTTGTGCCATTTGAATCCTTGCACCAAACGAATATTTTGCAGGAATTTTGGTTCCATAGAGTCTGAATGTTTGAGCATATACATTTTTTTCTGGAGTTTGAGTACATGTTCTGTACCAACGCTTCTCCTTCCCGTGTATGTAGCCGAGCACTTTGGTCTCCCTCCTCTTCAAGCTTCCCTGCTGAATCACTCAGACGTATCCAAAGGCGTGAATTTTGCTGTCGGTGGTGCGACGGCGATCGACGTCGACTTCTACGAGCGGAACAAGCTGATTCCGTTCAAGCCTCTGAACAATTCTCTGAATGTGCAACTTGGTTGGTTGGAGGAGCTCAAACCATCGATTTGCAACAGCACGGAAGGTATGTGACATGCTCTGCAGTATAGTTTTAATAAAGGTTGTGTGCATGATGCAGAGCCTGGGGAGTACTACCCCCATTTTGAAAAAAAATGCTCCGCAGTATAGTTATTTAATCCTACCGCTTGCATATTGAGCAACGGGTCAATGCAGGGTGCAGAGATTGCTTCAGTAAGGCCCTCTTCTTCGTTGGGGAGTTCGGAGTGAATGACTACAACTTTATATGGAGTGCGGGGAAGACTGAACAAGAAGTAATGTCTTATGTGCCAGAAGTTGTGGACAATATCATCAAGGCCGTGGAGGTAAATATATTGGTTTGTGCCTATCTTTTTGTTTTTATGAATTGTCCATATCTTTCTCTACACTCTCTTCTTTCGTATAGCTTTCTGTTGTCTATTTTGTACGGACCATTCAGAGACTTCATCTGTAATTATCATGTATTATCTGAATACACAGTAATCCTGTGTTATTTCTGTTCATGTATTATATTCCTACTATCCAATGTGACCCAGACCATTGTAGCATGAAGTTTTTCGGTCCCTTGGGTATGGTATAACGACTATGGTAGTCTCGGGTATATGGTTGGAAATGAATTGTTAGCCTCAAGTTCATTTGCAACATTATACAACTCCCTGTTTTTTCAAAACCTGGAGTTTCACACCGGCCTTTGCATCAATTTATGCACACAACCTTTTTATCGCACAACTCACTTAATGGTGGTAACTTTTAAAAGATACACTTCGCATATCGTGGCATCTCAAATTATCTAAAATTTGTCTAGTGGAACAAGTCGTTAAAAAGTAAGGAGTCAAAAAAAAGTGAAGTAAGGAACCAATTAGAGTTATCGTGTTGTTTTTCCGACGAGATTTTGCACACACACCGAAGGTAAGGTCTATGCGCAGATGGAGATCAGACGTATATTTGATCATAATAGGATAGGTTGCAAAAATAATATGGATATACTTGACATAAATGTAGCGAAAAATCTGTTCCCAAGCGAATTTAATCTTGGTTTTAACCCTGAAATCTAGAAGTAATTTTTTCGTGTGGATCCACGCTCCTTGTACTTGGAATCAAGCAGCATGTCAAAACATAAACAAAGCGAGTTATTTATAAAATATGTGTCATTCTGGATTTAAAATTAGTCTTCAGTTACATTTTTTTCTCATCTAAAAACATTACTGAAATAGCATTTGGCACTTGAAAACTTGGCTGAACTAGTTATATGTTCATCACAGAGGCTTATCAACGAAGGTGCGGTATACGTGGTCGTGCCGGGGAATCCACCAAACGGGTGCTCACCTACTATTCTAACCCTCCGTTCGAGCCTCAACCAGACGGGAAACTACGACCACTTAGGCTGCCTAAGCGACATCAACCGCGTGGCTAGACACCATAACTCTATGCTCCGTGAGGCAATCAGCGCTCTCAGGGGAAAGTACCCACATGCCAGGATCATCTTCGCTGACTTTTACAGGCCGATCATCTCAATCCTCCAAAACCCCGAAAGTTTTGGTAAGAAGTATTACTATAGATATTCCTCGCTCGCTTGCTCACACTTGACTTGACAATCTTCTATGGGTTGGATCATGAGTTGTCTGAATCTTTTGTGATCTGCAGGAGTTGCAAGCCAGGACGTTCTCCGGACATGTTGCGGAGGTGGCGGCGTGTACAACTGGAACTCCAGCGCTGTTTGCGGCATGCCAGGGGCGACTGCTTGCAAGGATCCCTCAGCGTTCGTCAGCTGGGACGGAGTTCACTATACAGAGGCCACCTACCAGTACATCGCCAAGGGGTGGCTCTCCGGTCCTTTTGCGGATCCACCTATACTCCGTGCAATTCGCTACTAATTTGAGAGACTGATAAACCAATTAATGAATAAATATGTTAGCATCAATACGATTGTGTGTTAATTTTTTCGAAAGGGGTTAAGAACCCAACGTCTGCATCGCTTGATGCATATAGCTTTTATTCAATTGTGTTGATATCTTAATGAAAACGAATTTTTTTCTGAGGTGGAGAGAATTGGAACGGTGCGAGTCAAATTGCCAAATGCCACCACAACGTTTACATCATCTGATACAGTCCCCCCCCCCCCCCCCCCCCCCCACCCCCCAAGCATCTCATACAGTCTCCCCCATTCCCCAAGCATCTTACAACCAAGTTAAACTTCTCTTTAAATATTCCCATCTTAAGCCACAGATGATACACGATCAGAAAAAATACAGCAAGCCAAGAAGTAAAATCACTCAAACGCACGAACGATCGCCTGTGCATACATATATATCAAGCCTCGGTGTAGAGGTGAGTAGCGAGATTGGGCTCCATGACAGCCTCCGGCGGGAACCTGCGCGGCATGGACAACCCAAATATCTCTTCCATGCTTATATTTTTTGTTAGAATTTGTCATTTTGTGTAGTTTAGAGTATAAGGTATTTCACACCAAGATTCATATAATATACATTCATATATGTATCTATTTTTCAACTTTGTGAAACTCTGAAATTTTATTTTCAAGCTACCAGTAGCTCGATCCCCAGCGTACTGTAATTTATGAGCGGGGAGATCAGGCTCGCTAACTCGTGGCTGGGAGACGAGGAGGCAAGTGGATTGCACCCGGCTGCAGGCTTGTTGCAGCGGTGTGGCCATGCACTAGTGCAGAACACCATCTCTAACACCGGTTCAGAACACCCTCTAACAGCGGTTGTAGAACCGTTGTTGAGGGTTCGGTGTTAGAGCCCTCCCCCCCCTTTAACACCGGTTCTTATACGAACCGGTGTTAAAGGGTGGCGCACGTGGGGTTGCCGCAGCGCTCACCACCACCCCATTTAACACCGGTTCGATATGCCGCGGCAGAAAAAAGAGATGAATCTCTGCCGCGGCAGGAAAACGGCCTAAATCTCTGTTGCGGCAGAGTTCTGCCGCCGTCCCGTTCTGGGCCTATTTCTGCGGCGCGACGGGAACGGGGAGGGGGGGGAGGGGGAATCAATCGGGAGCGGTATATACACATACATCGTCGTTGGTACATACGAGTACATAAATAATTAAGCAACTATTATTATACACAAACACCGTCTTGTGTCGTATTCTCCGTAAACGTTGAAGCATCAAGCTAAGTACAAGACAAACACGTTCAAGCATATATACAACGTTCATTTTTTTGGATATCTAAAGAGTTCTCCGCCAGACATGACGACCTCATCAAGTATGAACCCCGCCAATTCCTCTTGAATGGCTTGTATGCGGTCAAATGGTAGGAGTTGGTCCCGCATCCGTTCGATCTAAATACATATGAAGAATGGTGTCAATATATATATAAGAATAAAACTCAACACAATTGATGGTAATAAAATAATATTGTGTACTTTGTTTACTTACTCTAAGTTGTTCTAGTGCGGCTTGGCCTGTCGCACATATCGTGTTGCGAATGAACTCGCAAACATAGTATCCACATAAGTTGTTGCCGGGTCCCTGATGCGCGCACTTTACGAGAATAGAGAGTTCAATCAAAATAATAATCAATAAAGCATGATATAATAAAGTTGGAAGCAGAATCAAAGAGATACGTAGACCTAGCTAGCTAGTATTACTTAAATTTTGGTCTACAAATTTTAGTTCTTCTGACCATTCACCCACGGCCCTGCCCGTGAACCTTTTCCAAACCATGTCCGGCAAAGAAAATGGATAAAGGAGTAATTAATTATTTGTTGTCACGAAAGTTGTCGATCTAGTGCGATAATATGATTGAAATTACCTCTAGAGCATCTCTCTAAAGTCTGTCCATAGCTCTTTTTCTTTTCGTAACGAGTCCATGACAAGGACTTTTCCTGAGTCAGGTTGAATGACTAGCAGAATAAAGTGGAACCTACGCACGCATAACTCATCATCAGTTACACTTAACATCGAGTAAGCCGAAACAGAATGTATACAAGAGAGGGTAACAGTACTCACGAGAAGTTGTAAGGCAATAGTATTTCCCTTTTGGTTTGTTGTCTCAGTAAAGACCTTAGCAAGAAATCTTCTGTTTGCCCGGGTTTGTGTGTTACCACTTCTTCATGAACTCTATTTGGGTCAACGAACCCAATGTCAAAAGGGCCTCCTTTCATGCATTCCATAACCTTTTTCCTGCATAATAGTTTATACATATATGGTGAGCATATATATACATGCAATTAATGAATTGAATGAGATGAGATAAAAATTACAGAAATAGTACTTACACACAATAAAGGCTGATGGCAGCTTTGTCGAGTTCCTTCTGATTGAATAGAAAATGCAAGTCTTGAATGTTGAAGTCGACCTCTTCGTCTCCGCACAAGAAAATATGATCTCTTATATGCGCCGTGATCCATTCTTCCTTTCTCGTCTTGCAGAAATCGAGGTACGACTTGTGCAATCTTCGCATCTTTGTTGGTAGATTCTTGAGCTCCTCTTTCTTGACGAGATTCTTCTCATACTTCCATGGTTGTATGGGGTTGACATCGCCTTTGGGCAAGTTGTCTCCCATGATGTTCAAGTATGCAATGTAAGTCATCCCCATCTCATTTTTCTTTCTTTGTAGCTCTGCCTCGTAATCATTTACAGGAGGAGCGTTCCGTGTGTCGAACACTTGGAGCGGGGCGCATGATTGCTTTTACTGCTCTCCGAGCATGGGAACTGTTTTCTGGGGTGCCGCATGACTGCTACTTTCAGTATCCCTCCGCCCTGCATCCCTCTTCAAAATCTGGCGCTCGTAGTCCGGCACAAGTGGGGTTTCAGGTTTCAAAAGATTATTGTAAAACTTCTCCACCACCGCCGGATCTATTTTCTCCTTTGGCTCGGCCCGTCTAGGTGCAAAGAATTTCTTGACCTCTTCTTCCGATATCCTATTGGTCTCCTCGTCGCTGCGATTCCATGGTAAAACCGGCAATGGCTTGGCGGAAGGCTGCGGGACGTAGTTTTTTGAACTCTTTGGCATACGGTTTCCCGCGGATTTCTTTGTGGCAGTGCTAGTGATGATCTTCGTGGCAGTGCTCTTCCGCTTACGCTGAGGAGATGGCTGAAGCGCCGGAGATGGCGGACGCGCAGGAGATGGCTGGCGCGCCGGAGATGGCTGTCGCATAGGAGATGGCTAAAGCGCCGGAGATGGCTGCCGCGCAGGAGATGACTGAAGCGTCGGAGACGACAGGGGAGTATTCTGATGACTTGGAGACGGCTGAGGCGGCTCAGACTGCTGACGCTGCGGAGACGGCGGGGGTGCTAGTGGCCTCCAATTTGGAAGCACGATGTGTTCCTTCTTCCAAAGAATGGTTGTTTTCACTTCAAATTTGAGTTGAGTTTCCCCTTCACCTGTAGCATGGTCAAGTTGTGCTTCCTCATATTCCTTCACAACCTCATCCACCCCGACAATAGCATAGCCATCTGGAATCGGTCGGCAGTGGTAAGTTCCACCAGCTACAGGAGGTAAGGCATAGCCGACAGCCACCTTAATGGATAATCCCATTAATCTCACATGTTGCTCAGCGTGTTCGCTCTCCGTGATCTCATCCACGGGGTATCGAGGACCCGCCATTTCAAGCGTGGGCTGCACGTTCTCCGTGGAAGCCACGCTGCTTTTCCGCGCAGAGTCTAGGCCGCCGGCAGCTTCCAATGCAGGCTCTTCGTGCCGCTGAGATGGGTCGGTAGCTTGTTGGCTCTTTTGTGCATTCATTTGCGCCTGCAGCGCCACAAGTGCATGTTCTATCTGTGTCATCCACTCTGTACGCTCTTTTTCTTTTCTGCCGCGCCATCTATAAGAGTCACCCCACTCGGCAAACCTATCCTTCCACGTCATACCCCCTGTGCCTCGTGCATGTCCAGGGTGTTATTTTTTACCGATGGCGCGTGTGAGCTGGTCATTCTCTCTGTCGGGATGGAAGGTCCTGGCGGCCGTTTCCTCGTATGCCATGATGAGTTCAGTGACGGGTTTGGCAAGGAGGGTTGGGAAGATACACAATCCTGTTTTTGGGTCCAACCTTGGCCCGATTCCGTAGAACAAAGTCTTTGCATGTAGGTCCCATCCATGTGTCTGGGGTGTGATCCCTCTAGCGCGCAGGGCCTTCTCAGCTTCCTCCCACTTAGGCCTCTGAGATATGTAGCCACCTGACCCCGTCCTCTGGTGATATTCCTTCTTCTGGGCATTTAGCGTATTGGTTCTGACCTCTTTGTAGCTATAGCACCTTCCTTGTATGCCACAAATTCGGGCCAGTGAGGTCTTATCTTCACATAATATGCGTCTTCGAAATATGTAGTCTCGCGAGCTTTGAAAAATTTGTTCAATTTTGTCTTCCAGTTGCGGAAAGCGTTAGCCATCTTCTTTAGAGTCCACTCTTTGACCTTTTCCTTTATAACCGGTTTGTTTTCATCCTCCTCTGGCGGAAAGGTGAAATTTACCAACAGCGAATTCCAAAGCGTTTCTTTGGATCTTTCATCGACAAAGGTACCGTCGCCCTTCTTTGGCTTATTCCAATTATCAATTATGATTGGGATTTGGTCCCTAACAAGAACTCCAGCCTGACGTACAAATTTTTCTGCGGCCTTCTTGGGCTCCATCGGCCTGCCATCAACACGGACTGCTTCGATTGTGAACTTTGCACGATCTTTCAACCGATGGCTCGCGCCTCGCTTGCTCTTTTTCGTAGAAGAAGATTGTTGCTGGCTGGTCGATCCAGAGGGCTAAAAGAAGAAAGAAGTGTTAATTAATACATGTACATATATACAAATCAATCAGTGGAAGTCAGCAGAGGATTAATCCATGCATATACCTCGACGGACTTTGTAATCACTAAAGTGCGTTCACCGGAGTCGTCATCTTCTCCATGACTACTTGAGCTGTCATCATGTCCCTCCAAGTTCAGATATTGTGAGGTGTCCTCGTGGATGATGTTCTCCATTATTTCTTCATCTTCAAGGTTTCTACTAAGCGGATCCATAGTTTCTAAAACAATAATATTATCTAGAGTAAGAGAGTAAACATTCAAGTGGACTTGGATTCATACACAAATATACATATTATTCATACAAAAATACACAAATAAATACACAAATGAAATTAAAACCCTAAGGATGCTTGATCATTTTAAACGAGTTCCGAGGGGTCCAAACCCTAATTCGGAGAAATCCCGGATGCATATGAGAGGGGGCTAGCTACAGTGGCTGACGTGTGGGACCGTGGCCACGTCACAACCACACAGGCGCCACGCAGGCTCACCGGAGGATGCTCTAGAAAGCGGCGGCTAGCGGCGCTGGAGAGCGACCTAGGGCGCGCGAGGTAGCGGGTTCGCCTCAGCGTGATGCGGCCTACCTAAAACGGGCGGCACCACTACCTAGGGGTCACCGGAGCGACGTTAACGACGACGGCCAGCGGCGACGCTTGCAGAGCAGCGAGGTGACGACCCTAAACTAATACTAACTATAAAATACACTAAATAACCCTAAACTAAATACACTAAACTACACTAAATAAATAACCCTAAACTAAATAACCCTAAACTAAATAAATAACCCTAAACTAAATAAACCCTAAACTAATAACCCTAAACTAAATAAACCCTAAACTAATACTAACACTAAACTACTAATAATACACACTAAACTACACACTTATAAAATACTAATAACTAATTATATACATATATGCAACAATATATATATATATGCAATTACACACAAATAAAATTATTCATACACAACAATATATATATATATATGCAACATTTATCCAATATACACACAAATAACATTTATCTCCAATATCCAATATCCAACACACAAACATAGAGCTCACCGTCGGTGGCGGTAACTCGAACGGGGTCGGCGGCAGCGGGCGTGGACGGGGTTGGCAGCGGCGGCTCCGAGTTGGCAGAGGCTTCGGTGTTGGCGCGCGGCGGATCCGAGCGGCGGCGACGGGGGTGGCGGCCGACGCGGGCGCGCGCGGTGGCGGACGGTGCTAGCGCGGCGGGGGGCGTCGACTGCGACGGCGACGGCTCGCGCGCGACGAGGGGGGCGACGGCGCTCCCGCGGGATGGCGACGGCGAGGGCTAGACGACGATGGCTGGACGATGCCGACTCTCCTCTGCTTTTCTCTGCGCGCGCGCTTTCGATCTGGCTGGAGGAGAAGAAGGAAGGGGAAGGCGCACGTTATAACCCCCTCCCCTTTAACACCGGTTCGTGGCTGGAACCGGTGTTAAAGGGAGGGGGAATTCGTTTCGCGCCCGCACCCCCCTTTAACACCAGTTCCAGCCACGAACCGGTGTTAAGGGGGGGGGTGCGCGCGAAACAAAATAAATGTCCCCCCCTTAACACCGGTTCGTGGCTGGAACCGGTGTTAAAGGGGGGCATTTATTTCGTGCATTAAAGGGGTGGGGGCATTTTTATTCAAAAAATAGGATAGAATTTAGAAAATTCATATCTTTTTCATTTCAACTCAGAAAAATATGAATGATATATCATAATTTTTAGAAAAATAATATCTATCCATTCATATAAAAACATTTTATATTTACTTTAGATGAAAATTTTCAAAATGATTAAAACACTTACATATAAATTTTGATTATTCAATTCAAACAAAAATAAAATAGTCAAACCCTAAAACTTTGAACATAAGAAATATTAAGCATATAAAAAGGAATCTAACCCTATTTTATTAGAGAAAATCATATTTTATTTTGTATTAATTTTTTTGAATTGTTTGGATATTTAAATGCCGCATCTTTTGTATACTTTGGAATCTGACAAAACCTCGCTCAACTTGCATTGGATTTTTGATAAAATAGCATATTGTGAACCTAAAAATGATTTTTGTAAAAAATCATGAGCATCGTATCATGTACCTGTAGTTCATATCTGACCCACTTCCTACCGATTCGGCAAGAATTTGTCTTTTTCACCAGAGGTGGACGGAAAGGTTTCAGATCCCCCTGTTGGTACATTGTCCATATAAGGTGTTCTAGTATTTTTGTAAAATGTGGTGGTAGTTTTTTGAATTAGCCATTTGGTGGTTGCTTCACAAAACCGGCCGTTTTTTATGCTTGGAAAATGGAAAATGCCTTTTTGGTGCGACAAAAAGGAAAACTTACCCTTGCAACATTGTTTGCCATCCCATGATGCACATGTATGCACAATATGACCATATTATCACAAACTATGCCTTGATTCTAACCATAACATTGGTCATTTGACCCGAAAGCCAAGAGACCTCGAATGAGATAGGTCATTTTGTGAAGTTTTTTTTGAGACATAATCAATATACCAAGTTTGATATTTTTCCTTCTAACTATGTCACATAATATAACACCACGCGAAGGTTTCATATTGTTTCGATCGTTTTTTAATTTTTTATCCCTGTTTTAAACTATTGTCAAACTTTGTCGAACAACGGGCATGAAGATTCTTAGCTCGGGGCCAAGCCTCGCTCAACTTGCATTGGATTTTTGATAAAATAGCATATTGTAAACCTAAAAATGATTTTTGTAAAAAATGATGAGCATCGTATCATGTACCTGTAGTTCATATCTGACCCACTTCCTACCGATTCGGCAGGAATTTGTCTTTTTCACCAGAGGTGGACAGAAAGGTTTCAGATCCTCCTGTTGGTACATTGTCCATATAAGATGGTCTAGTATTTTTGTAAAATGTGGTGGTAGTTTTTTGAATTAGCCATTTGGTGGTTGCTTCACAAAACCGTCCGTTTTTTATGCTCGCAAAATGGAAAATGCCTTTTTGGTGCGACAAAAAGGAAAACTTCCTGTTACAACATTGTTTGCCATGACATGATGCACATGTATGCACAATATGGCCATATTATCATAAACTATGCCTTGATTCTAGCCATAACATTGGTCATTTGACCCGAAAACCAAGAAACCTCGAATGAGATAGGTCATTTTGTGAAGGTTTTTTTGAAACATAATCAATATACTAAGTTTGATATTTTTCCTTCTAACTATGTCACATAATATAACACCACGTGAATGTTTTGCATTGTTTCGATCGTTTTTTTAATTTTTTATCCCCGTTTTAAACTATCGCCAAACTTTATCGAACAACGGGCATGAAGATTCTTAGCTCGGGGCCAAGACTCGCTCAACTTGCATTGGATTTTTGATAAAATAGCATATTGTGAACCTAAAAATGATTTTTGTAAAAAATCATGAGCATCGTATCATGTACCTGTAGTTCATATCTGACTCACTTCCTACCAATTTGGCAAGAATTTGTCTTTTTCACCAGAGGTGGACGGAAAGGTTTCAGATCCCCCCGTTGGTACATTGTCCATATAAGGTGGTCTAGTATTTTTGTAAAATATGGTGGTAGTTTTTTGAATTAGCCATTTGGTGGTTGCTTCACAAAACCGTCCGTTTTTTATGCTCGGAAAATGGAAAATGCCTTTTTGGTGCGGCAAAAAGGAAAACTTCCTCTTGCAACATTGTTTGCCATGCCATGATGCACATGTATGCACAATATGGCCACATTATCACAAACTATGCCTTGATTCTAGCCATAACATTGGTCATTTGACCCGAACGCCAAGAAACCTCGAATGAGATAGGTCATTTTCTGAATGAGATAGAACTGGAATTAAAGTACAGAATGCAACTAACAGTAAGTTACATAAAGCACGACTGAAAATTAAGATACATAAAAGAACTGAAAATTAAGATACATGGCCAGATTAAGTCACAATCAGCCGAACTTGTTTTAGAATGTTGGAGTGATTCAGTCATGCTCCTGCCTACACCTGTAATACTCGCCACTTTAGTCGTCGTACTTGCTGCCGCCGTCGTCGCTGTCGTCGTCGGGGTCGCCGTAATTGAACCTTGAAGGATGAGTACGCGTGGGCTGGACTTGAGGGTAGCGCAGACGGGGGTTAGAGTCGGCGGCAGCGTCGTAGGCCATGACGCTCTAGAGAGTCCGACCGCGCCACCATAGCCGACGACCGGCCTCGTTGAAGTTCGGAGGAGGTGGGCCGTCCTCCTCGTGCCTGGCGATCGCCCTCTCACGCCGATCCCTGAAGAGGGCTTCCCAAGTAGGGAAATAGTCGGGATGCCATCTGAGATTCCTCCGCTGCTCCGGCGTGAGCTCGAAGTAGTAGTGGTTCATGATGGCCATCCGGCGCCCCACACCTAGAGGGACAGGAGGAACCGGCACGCCTCCGGCGCTCAGCATCCAGCCGACGGGGACACAGTAGCACGGCGGGCAGGGGTAGTTCGAGGCGCAAAGCGCCTCCGCCTCCTTGGGGGTTAGTGCTACGGTGAAAGCCATGGGAAAGAGTGATGAGATTGCAGATATGAGTCTAGATATGTGCAATGACAATGGATGCCAACCCTACATATATATATATAGTGATAAATGGCTGGAGGGAAGAACTGGCGGGAAGAAAAATGGCAGGAAAAAATGGCGGGAAGAAAAATGGCGGGAAGAAATGGCAGGAAGAAAAATGGCTCATTTAATACATATACTGTTAACAGAAGAAATATGAGATTGATTTCCATGTTGAGATACATATGTGTGCCAAAAATGGCTCAATTAATACATATAGTCAATCTTATGATCGCGTCGGCCGTAACCATGGAGTATCAGCACCGTTTAACAGGATGGTTGGGTCAGTCTTCACTCTGAAGGGCGGAATTTCATCAAACTTATTATAATCTTCTGACATGTCTATCTTGTCCTCCACTCCCACGATGTTTCTTTTCCCTGAAAGAACTATGTGACGCTTTGGATCATCGTGTGATGTGTCTGTTTGCTTATTTTTTCTTTTTTCGGTTTGGTAGACATGTCCTTCACATAGAAAACACGAGCCACATCATTGGCTAAGACGAATGGTTCGTCTAAGTTCTTGTCTACCTTCATAAGATTGTTGAGATCCACTGTTGTCATTCCGTACTTCTTGTCTACCTCAACCCCTCCTCCTGTTAGCTTGACCCATTTGCATCGAAACAAGGGGACCTTAAAATTAGGTCCATAGTCAAGTTCCCATATCTCCTCTATGAATCCATAATACGTGGTCTTTTGCCCATTGTCTTCTGCTACATCGAAGCGGACACCACTGTTTTGGTTGGTGCTCTTTTTATCTTGGCCTATCGTGTAAAATGTATTCCCATTTATCTCGTACCCCTGGAAAGTACATACAGTCGAAGATGGTGTCCTGGCCAACAAGTACAGCTGATCCCCAACAGTGGTGTTATTCGTGAGAAGTCTTTGCAGCCAGCTGCCAAAACTCGCCATGTGTTCACTTATAATCCATTCATCAGACTCTCCCGGGTGTTTGAGGCGTATTAAATTCTTGTGTTCATTGATATACGGGGCAACCAAGATAGATCTTTGTAAAACCATGTAGTGTGCTTGATTGAGAGAATGCCCGTCCCTACATATCATTGCTTTACATCCTAGGGTGCCTTTTCCACGCAGTCTCCCCTCATGTCGTGATTCTGGAACACCAATCGCCTTAAGGTCAGGAATAAAATCAACACAGAACTCAATGACCTCCTCTGTTACATAGCCCTTGGAGATGCTTCCTTCTGGCCTAGCACGGTTATGAACATATTTCTTTAAGACTCCCATGTACCTCTCAAAGGGGAACATATTGTGTAGAAATATAGGACCGAGAATGGCAATATCTTCTACTAGGTGAACTAGGAGATGCGTCATAATATTGAAGAAGGATGGTGGGAACACCAACTCAAAGCTGACAAGACATTGGGCCACATCTGTCTGTAACCCTGGTAGGCTTTCTGGATCGATTACCTTCTGAGATATTGCATTGAGGAATGCACATAGATTCACAATGGGTACTCGAATATTTTCAGGTAGAAGCCCCCTCAATGCAAT
Organism: Avena sativa; assembly: GCA_916181665.1. Classification (NCBI taxonomy): domain Eukaryota; kingdom Viridiplantae; phylum Streptophyta; class Magnoliopsida; order Poales; family Poaceae; genus Avena; species Avena sativa. Next base: position 382,097,438 of record OV702297.1, on the reverse strand, counting down.
CGGAAGCAATTGTGTCATAATCACGTGGCAGTCATGAGACTTCAGGTTTTGAAATTTTTTCTCTGCCATATTTATTATTCCCTTTATATTCGACGAGAAGCCAGACGGGACCTTGATACTGCGCAGGCATTCAAAAAAGATTTTCTTCTCTGCTTTGGTAAGAGCGTAGCTGGCAGGAGTTAAGTGGCATCGTATACCCTTCTCGTTCTCAGGATGCATAGGCTCTTCAGGGTCTTTCAGACGTTGCTGGTCCTGCCGTGCTTCCGGTGTATCTTTTGTCTTCCCATACACTCCTAGGAAGCCTAGCAGGTTCACGCAAACATTCTTCGTCACGTGCATCACATCGATTGAAGAGCGGACCTCTAAGACTTTCCAATAGGGTAGGTCCCAAAATATAGATTGCTTCTTCCAGATGGGCGCGTGTCCGGCATCTTCATTCGGAGCAGATAGACTGCCAGGACCTTTTCCAAAGATTACTTCTAGGTCCTTGACCATACCAAATACCTCCTCACCGGTACGGAGGACAGGCTTCCTCCGGGGTTCTGCCAGACGTTTGAAATGCTTGCCTTTCTTTCTTACTGGATGCAGGTTCGGAAGAAATCGACGATACCCTAGGTACACAACCTTCTTACATTTATCCAAATATACACTTTCAGTCTCATCTAAACAGTGTGTGCATGCATTGTATCCCTTGTTTGTCTGCCCTAAAATGTTACTAAGAGCAGGCCAATCACTGGTGGTTACGAAAAGCAATGCTTGTAGGTCAAATGGCTCCCCTTTGTGCTCATCCCACATATGTACACCTGGTTTGGCCCACAGCTATAAAAGTTCTTCAACTAATGGCCTTAGGTACACATCAATGTCGTTGCCGGGTTGCCTCGGGCCTTGGATGAGCACTGGCATCATAATGAACTTCCTCTTCATGCACAACCAAGGAGGAAGGTTATAGATACATAGAGTCACAGACCAGGTGCTGTGACTGTAGCTCTGCTCACCAAAAGGATTCATGCCATCTGTACTTAGACCAAACCTTAAGTTCCTTGCGTCACGTGCGAAGTCTGGGTACTCTCGCTCGACTTTTCTCCACTGTGACCCATTAGCGGGGTGTCTCAACATCGCGTCTTTCTTACGGTCTTCCATGTGCCATCACAACAACTTGGCATGCTCTTTATTTCTGAAAGACGTTTTAACCGTGGTATTATAGGAGCATACCACATAACCTTGGCAGGAACCTTCTTCCCAGGGGCCTCACCCTCAACATCGCTAGGATCATCTCGTTTGATCTTATACCGCAGTGCAGTGCATACCGGGCATGCATCCAAATTCTCGTACTTCTCACCGCGGTAGAGGATGCATTCATTAATGCAGGCATGTATCTTCTGCACGTCTAATCCTAGAGGGCAGACAACCTTCTTTGCTTGGTATGTACTGTCGGGCAACTCATTATTTCTTGGAAGAAGATTCTTTATTTTTACCAACAACTTTGAAAATGCGCTGTCAGTCACACCGTTCTCTGCCTTCCATTGCAGCAAATTCAGTGTGGTACCTAGCTTTTTGTGGCCATCTTCGCAAGTTGGGTACAACAATGTTTTGTGATCCTTTAACATCTGCTCCAGCTTCTCCTTCTCCTTTTCAGTTTCACATTCTTCCTTTGCATCAGTAATGGCCTGACCAAGATCATCATCAGCGGGCCCATCTGCTGCCTCTTGATCTTCATTATCTACCCCCGTTGCAGTATCATCATATTCAGGATACATATTATGATAGTTGTCATCATCCTCTTCTTCTTCGTTGTCTTCCATCACAACCCCTTTTTCTCCGTGCTTGGTCCAACAATTATAGCTGGGCATGAAACCGGATCGAAGCAGGTGGGCGTGAATGGTTCTGGTATTTGAGTAGTCTTTCTTGTTCTGACAGTGAACACACAGACAACACATAAAACCATTGTGACCACGGTTTGCATTAGCCACAACGATGAAATTTTGGAGGCCCGTAATGTACTCGGAAGTGCGTCGGTCACTGTACATCCATTGCCGGTTCATCTGCATTAATATATAGTATATATCAAAAATTAATAGGGAGATGACCATTTATATATAGTACATCAATGACACATGAAAGGATAGTTGCCGACCTCGACCGAGAAGGAAAGAGCAACGAGAAAACTTATTTTGAGCTCTCGGGCATTTCACCAAAAACCTCTTGTGCATAGGAAAAAAACACAAACTAGCACACCTCTCACCCTCTTGCTAGGCTCCAAAATGAGAGAGTGAAAAAATGGAAGAGAGGGGTGTGGGCTGCGGTGTGTTATATAGCCCCCCTTTAACACCGGTTCAAGCCACAAACTGGTATTAAAGGGGGGTGCGCGGGCCACTGGTGCAGGGCCTTTAACACCGGTTCGTGGCACGAATCGGTGTTAAAGGGGGGCTCCTTTTTGCTGCACGGGCCAAGCTGGTACGGCCCCCCTTTTAACACCGGTTCGTAGAAGAACCGGTGTGTTAAAGCCCATTTCCAGGCTCAACTAAAGGCCTCGTTTCCACTAGTGATGGAAGTGGCTAGGCCGCCCCTAGGCGTTGACGCTGCTATTCAGGATCGATCTACTAGTTTTGATCGTCAGAAGATGGCGGACGGTGTGGGGACCGCTGCATCGACATCAATAAAGGAGGTGTCCTAGAGTTTCTTCCGTGCGAAGACAAAGATCTTCTTGATGTCCGCCCTTGTTGTTTTGGCCTGAAAAGGTGAGTTCCGGAAGGCTCCGTCGACAAACTCTCATGGCTTTATCACGAGATTACTAGATCGAAATGTATTTGTTCGTGCGTACCCATGCGTTTTTATGGCCATTTGGTTTTAGAAGGAGCATTGTGAAGCTCTACTACCTGTTACCATCATGTGCCATGTCTTATACGATCCATGATGAAGTAAAATGCGGAGAATGTCATGAAAGTACGAACATGAGTTCTAGCGATGGTGATTTGAGTCTTTGTGGCGATGTGGACCTGGCTGCGTGATTTATGACTAGCAACAACGACTATTTGTGGGGACGACACAGGAGAACTTCACAGTGCTACCTTGCAAGGTGAAAATCGAAGGTCTGATCTTAATTTATTGTGTCTGGCACTGACCTTGTTAAAGGCATTATTTTATGAGAGAGGAGTTTCTCCAAGGTAAAAACATATGATCTTTGATCGGGCAACGATGACACTTGTGCACTATTTTTTTCTTTAAGGCGTCTCTATTGAAGTGGTTGGACTACTATTGTTGTTCTTGTGGAGTTAGTGTCGTTGCTACGAGGAATCATTCTCTATAGCGGGACTTTTCTTGTTTAAATTCTTTTTTATTTTTTTAGGATGTGTCCATCCGTAAGGCCGCTATGGCATGCGTTGTTGCAGAGGTTGGGTATAATTGGTATCTCCACGATATTAATACATGCTCTTTATTAAAATAAAATCTTGATCCCCAAAACAAATCTCTGAACATGGATGACCTATGATAGGAACATATCCAAAATAGTTATCAGGGTTCTAAGATTGTTTCTCAAGTTGAGTGAAAACTAGGCCATTCCCATTTTTTAGTTGGATTTATGAGTGTAAATAAGACTTTTTTTGAATTTTTGGACGTTCAACATCAATTTTTTTCAAAATGCGGTATGCCCTGGTCTCTGTATCAACCAATACATACTACATTAATTACTTTATTAAGCATTTGTACTTACAAATTATTACATCATGGGTCACACAAAGTATTAACATGGATTAGCCATGTAAAAATACTAGATAACATGATGTGACTCGTCATCAACATGTTAATCGGAGATCAAAACGCCAGAGTTTCACTGGTTGTATAAATCTTGTGTCGCCATTTTCAATCGGCTGCACCCAGTATACAAAACCTCTCGCTTGTCCGTAGATTGAAGGTAAGACCACATACTATGTTGCCAAAGGAATAACCTGTATAAAAGATGGAGATTTTACACTGTTAAAAATATATAATCATTTTGCATATTCCAAATTGCCCATACTATGGCGCATGTTCCAACTCGCATCCGCATTTTATCTTTCTTTGCGACACCCCCTAGTCAATTCCCAGAAAGATTACTAATGTTTGTTTGGGGTATATGTTAAAATACATATGTACTATCTGCCATACCATCTTGGCAAATGGACATTCAATAAATTTGTGTTGTATTGTTTCTTCTTTGTCACAAAACAACATTTTTTACTATCGTGCCACTTTTTCTTGACTAAATTATCTTTTGTAAGAAGAACCCTTCTATATTGGAACCACATAAATATCCTGATTTTAGGTGGTATCTTCATCTTCCAAATATATTTTCTCAGAAATTTTGTGTGATCTTTTATCAAGTCAAGATAAAGGGATTTGACATTGAATGTACCGAAGGCTGTTAACTTCCAAACAAACACATTCTGCTGGTCACTAAGATGAATGTCCATTAGGCATCTTTCCAAATGTATCCATGTATTCCCATTTGTTCCCAATTAAAGTTCTTCTAAATTGTATATTCAATGGTGTGTGTGAAAATACATCCGCAATAGATACTTTCTTTTGTTGCACTATGTGATATAATGAAGGATATTATTTTGACAAAGGTTCTAATCACAGCCATTTATCCTCCCAGAAGCGGATATCTCTATCATCTCCAACTTTAAATCTTTCTCTCCCAAAAAATCCATCTCTATCATGTGGCATCTCCAGAAAGGAGAGTCAGTTAGTTTCGACTTAACTTGTGATACAGATTTCGAGTGTAGGTACTTATTTTGCACTAACTGATGCCACATAGATTGCCTAGTTAAAATTTTAAATGCCACTTTCTTAATAAGCATTTATTCCTAATTTCTACTACCTCAACTCCGAGGCCCCTCCGATCTTTGGGTTTGCAAATGATATTACATTTGGAGAGTATATATTTTTTCTTATGACCATTGCTTTGCCAAAAGAATCGCGATCTAAAAAAGTCAAGTATTTTCCTTACCCCTTTGGGTATTTCAAAAAAGGACAACATGAACATTGGTAGGCTCATTAGAACTAATTAATGTGGGTTAATCTGTCATTGTAGGATAAGAGCTTCCCTATCCAACTAGATAATTTTTGTTCAAACCTATCTTCTATAGGTTTCCATTCCCCATTTTTTCAGTTGTCCATAATAAATTGGTATCTCTAGGTATCTGAAAGGGGCCGAGTCTATTTTGCAACTAAATAAATTCTTATAGTAGGCCTCCGCATCTTTAGCTTTGCCTAAATAAAATACTTTATTATTATGGAAGTTCATTTTGAGTTCCCATAACTGGTCAAAGATGCAAAGTATGATCTTTATATTTAGAGCTTTCTCTATATTATGCTCCAAAAAATAATTGTATCATCCGCATATTGTAGTATCAATACCCCACACTCCACTAGGTGAGGTATGAAACCATTGACTTGACCATCCTCTTTTGCCCTTGCAATCATTATAGCTAACAAATCTGCAATGATATTAAAGAGAATTAGTGATAATGGATCTCCTCATTGCAAATCCTTTCTAGTTTTGAAGTAATGACCTACGTCATCACTTGATTTAATACCCAAGAGCCCTTGACTATCAGAATTATGAATCCATTTGCACCATGTAAGGTTAAAACCCTTCATCCACATCACTAGCTGCAAAAAGTTCCATCTTACTTTCTCATATGCCTTTTCGAAATCTAATTTCAGATGTACTCCGTCCATTTTATTTATTTGTAATTCATCTATTGTTTAGTGCAAAAATTAATACCCCTTTGAGTATGTGTCTACCTAGCATAAAATCCGTTTGTGTCGGATGAATCACCTTGTGTGTGTGACTTTCGTAACCCAATTTGTTGCTACTTTCGTGAAGACTTTAAAATTGACATTTAACAAACATACATGTCGATATTCTTGTATTTGAATCGTGTTTTATTTATTTGGAAGTAGGATTATAGTACAAAAGTTGAGGCGGTAGAGCGGTTGTTCCCCTCTATGGAAACTGTCAAACAAATTCACTAGATCTCATTTTATTACTTCCCAAAAATTCTAGAAAAATTCCACCGGGAACCCATCTAGGCCTAGCGCCTTATTTTTATTCATTTGCTTTATTTCCTCATGTACATCATTCTTCGTGAAGTCATCCGTTAGTATATCATTTTCTTCTTGTGAGATTTGAGGTATGTCCTTGTTGGGTTCGCAACATAGAAAAAAAATTCTACAATGGAAACTGTATACGCCACAATCCATCTATCTAGATACAATCAACAGGTGGATATACATCCAGAATACATACCCTTGAAGACCGACAAATCTTTACGAGTATGGACTCGTTGGTGATGTAGTCGATCTCTTGCCGATCTCAAGATTGTGTGAAAGTTTGGCAACACTTCAACTTAGCGGAGCATCCATGACCGCACACACGTCCGGGACCCCGACAAGCTCCGCGACCTTGCTCCAGCAATGCAGCGGAAGTAGAAAATCCTCGCTCTAGAAAAATCCACCAGGAACATGTATCTCGCAGAGCCGTGACCATGGGAGAATAGTATTAGAGGGGAGAGAGATCCTTCACGAGGAGGTGTGAGTGAGAGAGAGAGGGAGAGGGGGGATTTTTATAGAAGGAGGGGACACCCTAAGGGGCATGGCCGGCACCATGGGGGTTGCCCCCACCCCTTCCTCCATTCCTGTGAGTGGAGCTCCCACTCACAAATTTGACTCTCCATTTCCTCCACTCAAAATCACATTCAAAACCCATTAATTTTCCACCAAATTTAATGTAATCTCTCATTAAATAAAACTCCTTTTATTTATTTATTCAGAATTTTGTCAATTGCATCAATTTCACATGCGGAACGAATTTCAGCAATTTCACCCGAAACAGTTCCGGTGTCTGGTGAAATAATTCCAGCACTTTGAGATTCTTTTTCTGGCAACTCATTTGCTTGAAATAGTGTCAATGTCCCTTAAGTGTGTCACCCTATGGTTCGCGAATAATGTAGACATGATCGATACCTCTCTCTGATCAATAATCGGAAGTGGGTCCTGGAGATCCGTACTGACTCCTACACATTCAACGATGACTTCTTGTGATCGTGAGAACTGTTACATTGCAACTATATCCTTTTGTCTCATGATATTTTACATGTTCGAGATTCGATCATCGGTATCCCCATACCTAGTTTGATCTCGTTACCGACATGTACTCTTTTCTTGTTCCCGTGATATAACATTCTAGTGATCTCCATCACTTGCTTGCAAGCTATATCAATGTGATATCACCGAGAGGGCCCAGAGTATATCTCTCCATCATTTGGATGGACAAATCCCTCTCTTGATCCACGAGCCTCTACATAACTTTATCGGACTATCTGAACCCACCTTTATAGTCCCCCAGTTATGGTGTGACGTTTGATGTTATCAAGCTACTCTTCATATGTTAGTGATTGACATGATCTCATGGTCTACGGACTAAAGTTACTTGTAATGATGTTATAGCAATTTAAACATAATGACTTTGATCGTATTACTATACTTCGGATGAATGTTCATCACATCATTCCACCAATGTTGTGACCTCGTTATTAATAACATCCAATGTCCATGATCAGGAAACCTTGATCATCATGTTAATCAACGAGCTAGTTTATATGAGAGGCATAACTAGGAACACTTTATTTTGTTAATTATACACACATGTATTAACGTTTCCTTTTAATACAATTATATCATGTAAAATAAACATCTATCATATACTTGGAATACGATAATAACAATTTTATTATTGCCTCTCGGGCATATTCCATTCAGTCTCCCACTTGCACTAGAGTCAATAATCTAGTTTACATTGTGATAAATCTAACACCCATTGAGTTTTGGTGTTGATCATGTTTCGCTTAGGGAGAGTTTTAGTCAACGGATCTGCCACATTCAGATCCATGTGTACTTTGCAAATCTTATATCTCTATCCCTGATATGTTTGCGGATGGAGTGAAACTGGTGCTTGATATGCTTGGAATTCTTGTGAGACCTTGGTTCCTTGAAGTTGGCTATCGCTCCATTGTTGTCACAATAGATCATCATTGGGTCCAATGCGCTTGGAACCACACCCAATTCCGTTATGAACTCCTTCATCCAAACTTCTTCATGTGCTGCTTTCGAAGCAACAACATATTCCGCCTCCGTTATTGATCCTGCCACCACGGGTTGTTTGGAGCTTCTCCAACTAACTGCTGCTCCATTCATGAGAGATACGTATACGGATTGATACTTAGAGTCATCCAGATTGGTGTCGAAGATAGCGTCGACATAACAATTAGAGATGAGCTCTTCTTCACCTCCATACATGATAAACATATCCTTAGTCCTTCTTAAGTACTTAAGAATATTATTGACAGTTATCCAGTGTTCTGAACCTGGATCAGATTGGTATCTATGATACGTCGGAAACGTATCTATAATTTTTGATGCTCCATGCTTGTTTTGTATCTACTTTGCTTTGCTTTGTCTACACTTTGAGGTGTTTTTATATATTTTCTGGAACTAACCTATTAACAAGTTGCCATAGTGCCAATTGCCTGTTTTCTTCTGTTTTTGGTTCCAGAAAGGCAGAAAATCAATATTCTCGGAATTGGACGGGACAAAAGCCAAAGTCATTATTTTCCCGGAGCAACACGGAACCACGAAGCAGAGCCAGAGGGGGGCCACAGGGTGGCTGCACCCCCTACGCGGGCAAGCCCTGGTGGCGCCTGGAGGGGGTGTGGGCCCCCTGGACCCCCACCGACCTTGATTCTTGCGCCTATAAGATGCCTCCGATGGGAAAACCCTAAACAATCTAGAAGAAATCCACGAAAACCTCTGTAGCGCCGCCGCCACCAAAGGGGAGATTCAGGGGATAGAAAGTCTCTGTTCCGGCACCCTGCCGGGACGGGGAAGTGCCCCCGGAGCCATCTCCATCGCCATCTCCATCACCATTGCCGATTCCCATGATGAGGAGGGAGTAGTTCTTCTTCGAGGCTAAGGGCTCTACCGGTAGCTATGTGTTCATCTCTCTCTCTATGATGGTCATATTGTGATCATGAGCTTTGTAATCAAGTAGATCTACCTTGATACTCAAGTGCTTCATTAGATCTCTGCTCTCCCCATGTGTGTGAAAGTGACAGCGTGCACGCCATGGTGGCACTTAGGCTTGAGTCTACAAAAATACTCTTTGTGATTTAATAGATTTATGCTTTTCCCCACGTGTGTGAAAGTGACAGCGTGTATACCGTGTGTGGCACTTTGGCTAGATTGAATATTTGTTATGAGTTATATTTGGAGTTGGATGTATCTATGAAATTGTGGTGTTTGTTGGAACCATCTAGCGCTCAAGGTGACAGTGTGGGGTTATCTAGATTGGGGAAGGCCCTACCATGGATTAGAGTGTTCAACCGGAGAGTAGTTAAGAGTAGTATCATGAAGAGAGGATATTTATATGAGAGAGTGTTCACTAGTGAAAGTATGATCCCTAGGCCTTGTTTCTAAGCATTGAAACACCGTTTGCTACTAGATCTGTTGCATGTTTGCTTGCTTCCTTCAGTTTGCCTTTAGTCTGTTCCTCCACGCCATCAGCTCTTTTCTGGCACCGTTACCCCACGTCAACAACAAGTCAGAAGCTATTTTCTGGCACCGTTACCACTTGTATTTCACTATCTCTTCATGGAACTAGTGCACCTATATTTGGTGTGTTGGGGACACAAGAGACTTCTTGTATCTTGATTGCAGGGTTGCTTGAGAGGGAATACCTTTGACCACTTCGTCCCTGAGTTCGATAAACCTTGGGTGATCCACTTAAGGGAAACTTGCTGCTGTTCTACAAACCTCTGCACTTGGAGTCCCAACAACTATCTACAAGAATAGAAGTGCATAGACATCACTCTATTTTCTGGCGCCGTTGTCGGGGAGGTAAGGTAAAAGGTACTCACATCCTCCGGTGTGAGTGCTCGAAGTTATTTCCTTTAGATTCTGCAATTTTGTCTTTTTGTTTCTTGTTTTCACTAGTTAGGCTTAATGGAAAACAACAACAAAATTAGAGAGCTCTATAGTGTTTATCTTGAGCTAGGGCATGAAGTGTTTGAAGAGAAAATTAAAAAAAGTATGGGACTTTATTTTCATGCTAATAGCAATGTTATTAATATGAACTCTTTGGACACCATTATTGCTAATGCTATGGAAATGTCTAAGATTGGGTAAGTTAGTTTTGATGAAAATTATCTTTTTAGTCCCCCAGCTTTGGAAGATAGCTATTCTATTGCTTATGATGATACCAAATCTCTAATTTATGATGATTACAATGATGAATATGATATTTTCAGTCCACCTACTATTGAGAAGAAAATTTATTGTGATTACAATATGCCTCCTATATTTGATGATTATGGTGATGAGAATAATAGTGATAGCTATTTTGTTGAATTTTCTCCCACTACAATTAATAAGAATGACTATTCTTATGTGGGGAGTAATAATTATTATATGCATGTGGCTCATGATAAGTATGCTTTATGTGATAGTTATATTGTTAATTTTATGCATGATGCTACTTAAAGTTATTATGAGAGAGGGAAACATGGTCTTATGTATCTCAATAATATTAAGTTTCCCCTCTTTATGTTGAAAGTCTTGAAGTTGCACTTGTTTTGCTTTCCTATGCTTGGTGATTTGTGCTTTTATGACTTGTTTCTTTACAAGATTCCTATGCATATGAAGTGGGTTAGACTTAAATGTGTTTTGAATTTGGTTCTTGATGCTCTCTTTTACTTTAATTCATATTTCCTATGTGAGCATCTTTGAAACTATCATGCCTAACTTAAAGGCGTTAAAGAAAAGTACTTGTTGGGTGATAACCCAAGAGTTTTCTTGAGTCTTGGAAGTTATTACTTCAGTAATGACCTCTCCTTATCCTTTTTGTTTGCTTTTTGTGCCAAGAATAACCTCTAATGAGAGGGAAGTAAGATTTGGGGAGTTGCTGTCCTGAAACAGATATCTGTCCTCCACCATAAAAAATCTTGAGGCGTCTCTGTAAGTCGGATTGAGCTGAAAATTTCCGAATAAATCCCCTAGTATATTAGATAACTTTCGTTAGTTCAACACTTTTTGATTTGAGCAACATAAGATGTTCGAAAAAATCGATTTCTACCTGCTGGTCTGTTTTGACAGATTTCTGCCACTATTTGTATTTGCTTCTTATTGATTCCTTTTTGAGTTCTATTTTTGGGAATTGAGATTTTTGAAGGAGTTACTACAGTAGATTGTGTTTTTAGTAAAAATACTTACTGTTCCAAAGCTGTGCCAGAGGTCTATTATCTTTTGAATACGCTAATGTTGCTAATGAAGATTGTGTGAAGGAAAATTTGCAGGTATAGAGAAAGAATGATGTAATTAGATGAAGAATGGACAAAATCTCAAGCTTGGGGATGACACCCCATGTCACCCAAATAAATATTCAAGAGTTACAAGCTTCAAAGCTTGGGGATGCCCAAGGCATCCCCTTCTTCATCAATAAAAATCTCAGGTCTTTCTAGACACTTCGTTTTTATTGTTTCATGCATTGTTGTGTTGTTCTTGGAGCGTCTTAGTTTTTGTTTTTGGTTTTCGTTTTCTTAGTTTGATTGAGTAAGTTGGTTGGTTACACCACACTTATTTTGGAGAGAGACACACTCTGTTTTCATTGCCTAGAACACTCTAGTTTTCACTCTTATTGTTTTGTGAGTGTTCTCTGTTGCTAGCACTGTGTTTAGCCTTAGTTTTCTTGTGCTTTCATATTAGAACTTTTTAGTTCTTCTTTGTGGATTTGTGAGACAAGATCACTGGTCTTTATTGATTATTATCTTTGTGAGTTGTTTCAAATAGGTTGATTGGTGTTGGAAAAGAGTAGTAAGTTCTTGCTTGTAAGTGCAAGAGGAGCTTGCATTGAATGTGACTTAGACTTTAGCATGACATGCTAGGTGTTGTTTTGACCTTATGCTTAGTGATTATTGTTGTAGCATGTCTTGTTCCAAACAATTGGGATTGCTTAGTGTGCCTTGAAGAAATTATGTGTTGTTTTAGCATGCAAAAAGCATAGTATTGTGGTATTCTCCTTTGATGCTTTGTTTGGGTTGATTTGGCACATGCTCACATCATGTTATGACTATGACAAGTCACCATTAGCCTCTATGATCATTTAGTCCTTGACTTGTAGTACCACTCTATGCTTTGATTAGTAATGCTTTGTTGCTCTGCATGATTATGGCCATTATGCTCTCTTAGTTTGTTGCTCCTAGTCTTTTGCTAGCCTCCACTTGTATGAGTAAGCTCTACTCATGCTTCCAACTCCCAAGAAACCAAGTTATTACAAAGTGTCCACTATAAACTCCTATGCATGGTGTGTTACACCATTCCAAGTATATTCTTGTTTTCAACTATCTTCCAATTAAAAACTATTTTGTTATGTGAAAACTTAGTGATTAAAGCCCTCACGAACTTGATGGCACACTTTATATTCTTTGCCCCTAATAAACTTGAACCATTGTGTCATCTATGTTGTATATGCTTGCACTTATACGTTGGAATTAGCAGAATCGTGCTGTCACGGGGAACACTTTCAACATTGCACTTGTACTTTGTACTCAGTTGATATCATGCTCTTTTGTCTATGGATGTCACCGGTGAGAAATAAAGAGGGAACTTGTAAGTCCATGGAGTTTGTATCCTGTGTTAGATAAATGCCCGGGCCGCTAGCCTAAGCCTCCTAATCATGGTGGAAACTTTCAGCATCACCATAGTGACATATATGAAGCATTCTTCTTATAAAAAAAGAGAGAGACATTGAGAAAAGAGGAAAGAGAGAAAAAAGCACCATATTCCCATGGTACATAAGAAGATTGCTGAGATGCTCATTGTCTGCTTGCCTTGTCATTTTTGTTATGGGAAAGCTCATGTACCATGTGCAAGGGGTACCCCGTTGGCGGTTCTCAATGATATGCAAATACTTACAATGACCAAGAACTTACTTGTGACTGAAGTTGAGTATGCATGAGGTGTGACCCTCGTATTCAAGGGACTTGATATTGCCAACTTATACTTCGTCAAACATATACTCCATCTTTGCCACTTTAACCTTAACCACTTCAAGATGCTTATGATAGGGGCAATGAGGGCTAAAAGCTAACAGGTACCATAATTTTTGGAAGCTCTTTTTGAAACTTGTAATCCCTGCTTCCTTTACAAAAAGGCCTTTCTTCCACCACTATTGAGTCTCCACCTTCTACCTTTAGGCACCATTAAGAGAGCATAGTTGTCATTCTGTGTGAAGTGTTCCAAAGCTTATTGATTGATGCATATTGTGATATCACTTGTTCTTGTGCTATTTGTTTATAGTCACCCTTGTGAACTTTGAAGGTGTCCTATGCATCTATTTGCTACTCTATGTGGGACAAGCTGAATGCCACTATGCCATGTTTTCTGTATGTGAAACAAACAAAAAGTTTTTTAATGCATGTTATTCATGATCTTTGTTTGTAGCCTTTCATGTTGCATGCATAGTGACTATGTCCTATTGTTAGAACTCCATCTTTCATGCACATGTTTAGAGTTCTTTGATCCCAGCTTTCAATGCTTACAAATGGTTTGATCTTGGTTGTGAGGGTGCATGTCGCCTCAAAAATTATTCTTTTTATCACTTACCTACTCGAGGACGAGCAGGAGTTAATCTTGGGGATGCTTGATACGTCGGAAACGTATCTATAATTTTTGATGCTCCATGCTTGTTTTGTATCTACTTTGCTTTGCTCTGTCTACACTTTGAGGTGTTTTTATATCTTTTCTGGAACTAACCTATTAACAAGTTGCCACAGTGCCAGTTGCCTGTATTCTTCTGTTTTTGGTTCCAGAAAGGCAGAAAATCAATATTCTCGGAATTGGACGGGACAAAAGCCAAAGTCATTATTTTCCCGGAGCAACACGGAACCACGAAGCAGAGCCAGAGGGGGGCCACAGGGTGGCCGCACCCCCCTAGGCGCGGGCAAGCCCTATGGGGACCTGGAGGGGGTGTGGGCCCCCTGGACTCCCACCGACCTTGATTCTTGCTCCTATAAGAAGCCTCCGATGGGAAAACCCTAAACAATCCAGAAGAAATCCACGAAAACTTCTGTAGCGCCGCCGCCACTTAAGGGGAGATTCGGGGGATAGAAAGTCTCTATTCCGGCACCCTGCCGGGACAGGGAAGTGCCCCCGGAGCCATCTCCATCGATCTCCATCGCCATCTCCATCGCCATCTCCAGCACCATTGCTGATTCCCATGATGAGGAGGGAGTAGTTCTTCCTCGAGGATAAGGGCTCAACCCGTAGCTATGTGTTCATCTGTCTCTATGCATGGTCATATTGTGATCATGAGCTTTGTAATCAAGTAGATCTACCTTGCTACTCAAGTGCTTCATTAGATCTCTGCTCTCCCCATGTGTGTGAAAGTGACAGCGTGCACGCCATGGTGGCACTTAGGCTTGAGTCTACAAAAATACTCTTTGTGATTTAATAGATTTATGCTTTTCCCCACGTGTGTGAAAGTGACAGCGTGTATACCGTGTGTGGCACTTTGGCTAGATTGAATATTTGTTATGAGTTATATTTGGAGTTGGATGTATCTATGAAATTGTGGTGTTTGTTGGAACCATCTAGCGCTCAAGGTGACAGTGTGGGGTTATCTAGATTGGGGAAGGCCCTACCATGGATTAGAGTGTTCAACCGAAGAGTAGTTAAGAGTAGTATCATGAAGAGAGGATATTTATATGAGAGAGTGTTCACTAGTGAAAGTATGATCCCTAGGCCTTGTTTCTAAGCATTGAAACACCGTTTGCTACTAGATCTGTTGCATGTTTGCTTGCTTCCTTCAGTTTGCCTTTAGTCTGTTCCTCCACGCCATCAGCTCTTTTCTGGCATCGTTACCCCACGTCAACAACAAGTCAGAAGCTATTTTCTGGCACCGTTACCACTTGTATTTCACTATCTCTTCACGGAACTAGTGCACCTATATTGGGTGTGTTGGGGACACAAGAGACTTCTTGTATCTTGATTGCAGGGTTGCTTGAGAGGGAATACCTTTGACCACTTCGTCCCTGAGTTCGATAAACCTTGGGTGATCCACTTAAGGGAAACTTGCTGCTGTTCTACAAACCTCTGCACTTGGAGGCCCAACAACCGTCTACAAGAATAGAAGTGCGTAGACATCAATCTACTAGTTAAACTAATAGCATGTGCCACATGTGGTATTGTACATAGCATGTCATACATTATAGAGCCTATGGCCGAGGCATAAGGGATTTTATCCATTATCTCTCTTTCTTCTGTTGTAGCCGGACTTTGAGTCTTACTCAATGTCTTGCCTTGCAACATAGGTAAGAACCCCTTCTTACTTCCGTCCATTTTAAACTTCTTTAAAATCTTATCAAGGTATCTACTTTGCGATAGCACAATCATACGTCTTGATCTATCCCTATAGATCTTGATGCCTAATATGTATGATGATTCACCAAGGTCCTTTACCAAAAATTTGCTGTTTAGATAACTTTTAACTTTATTTAAAAGATCTATATCATTTCCAATCAACAATATGTCATCCACATATAATATTAGAAATGCCACCGAGCTCCCACTCACTTTCTTATAAATACAAGCTTCTCCGTAAATTTGGACAAATCCAAACCCTTTGATCACTTCATCAAAGCGGAGATTCCAACTCCGGGACGCTTGCTTCAGTTCATAGATGGAACGCTGAAGTTTGCATACCCTGCTAGCATCCTTAGGATCGACAAAACCCTTTGGTTGTCCAATATACAACTCTTCCTCAATATTTCCATTGAGGAACGCGGTTTTGACATCCATCTGCCAAATTTCATAATCTAAAAATGCAGCAATTGCTAACATAATCCTGACCGACTTTAGCATCGCTACGAGAGAGAATGGCTCATCGTAGTAAATTCGTTGAATTTGTTAAAACCCCTTTGCGACAAGTCGAGCTTTATAGATGGTCACATTACCATCATCGTCAGTTTTCTTCTTGAAAATCCATTTATTCTCAACGGCTTTTCGGCCGTGAGGTAAGTCCACCAAGGTCCAAACCTAGTTTTCGTACATGGATTCCATCTCGGATTGCAAGGATTCTAACCATTTGTTGGAATCCGGTCTCATCATCGCTTCTTCATACATCGCAGGGTCATCATTTCCATCAACCATGAAATTCATGACAGGATTTCCGTACAGTTCAGGAGCTGCACGTGTCCTACTAGACCTGCGAGGTTCGGTAGTATCCTCTTTCGGAGTTTCATAATCTTTATCATTAGTTCCTTCTTCATTTGGTGAATTCAACTCCAGAACAATTTCCGGCGCTGTGCTACTCTCCATTTCATGAAGAGAAGGTTCAATAACCTCTTCGAGTTCTACCTTCCAACTACTCACACCTTTCGCGAGAAACTCCTTCTCAAGAAAGGATCCATTCTTGGCAACAAAAACCTTGCCCTTAGATCTGTGATAGAAGGAATACCCAATTGTTTCTTTAGGGTATACTATGAAAACGCATTTTTCCGCTTTGGGTTTGAGTTTATCCGGCTAAAGTTTCTTCACATAAACATCGCATCCCAAAACTTTAATAAATGACAACTTAGGTTTGTTTCCAAACCACAATTCATACGGTGTCGTTTCAACGGATTTAGATGGTGCCCTATTTAAAGTGAATGCAGCGATTTCTAGTGCATAACCCCAAAAAGAATTTGGCAAGTCAGATAGGGACATCATAGATTGAACCATATCTAGCAAGGTACAATTACGATGCTGATAGCGCTTGACGAGGTGGAAGAGGTTGAAGTAGATTTCCCAGTAACGGCACTAGAAAGCTTGATGGCGCCTGGTGTTTGACGTGGAAGCGCTTCGTTGGAAACCCCAAGAGCAAGGTGTGAAGCAGCAAGTCTTTCCTCAGTTGAGACCGAGGTTATCGAACCAGAAGGAGGAAGAAAACATCACACAGGTGTTGAAAACAACGTGGAGACCTGCACAACACCAACTCAAGACTTTGCCCCAACGAATCAGTGAGGTTGTCAAGCTCACCGGTTTGCTGTAACAAAGGATTAAACGTATGGTGTGGAAGGTAATGGTTTGCAGCAAGTAAAAAAGTGACAGTGGAAGATGTATCAATGGTAAAGATTGGACCGGAGTCCATAGTTCACTAGAGGTTCTCTCCTTAGATAAACAAATTATAGCGGGGCAATTGATAGGAACTGAGCAAGGCATAACAATGCAATTACTAGCCAGAAAGATCCTATGAGGTTGATTGGGAAATACAACAATATACATAGACTATAATCCAACTGCATCTATGACTAGAAGTCCACCTTCAGGTTATCATCCGAACCCCCTCCAGTATTAAGTTGCAAGCAACAGACAACTGCTTTAAGCAAAGTGTGTAAGGTAAACAGTCCACATGTTCCATGAACAAGAGACCGTTGTTTTCTCCATAGTAGCAATAGCACATCTACAACCGAAGAGATTACTGTCACTTCCCTTGGAAACTAGAGGCATGAACCCACTATCGAGCATAAATACTCCCTCTTGGAGTCACTAGCAACTACTTGGCCAAGATAACCACTAGCAACGGAGATCATGAAAGATCACAAACAACATAGACATGATAGAATCATAAAGATAGAACCATTAATCAAACCAACATAATAATCTCAATATCCATCGGATCCTTGCAAACACAACATGCATGATTACAAATAGATTAGATCTTGATCATGAACGGAGCTCACAAGATCTATACATGAAAGCACAAAGTAGGAGATACAACCATCTAGCTACTACATGGACCCATAGTACAAGGTGGAACTACTCACAAATCATACCAGAGAGAAGGCCTCCGGGATGATCTCCCCTCCAGCAGGGTGCCGGGAACAGCTTCAGATCCCCCCGATCTAGGGACGATGGTGGCGGTGGCTACAAACGGTTTCGTGGATTCCGATCGGGTTCCAAGAGTTTCTATATCAGGGGCTTCTTATAGGCGAAGGGGGAGACCGAGGCGGCCGCCAGGGCAGGAAAACCCTACCCAGGCGCGGGGTAGGGCCCACCCACGCCTAGGGTGGGTCTGGCCCCCCTGGCCGGCCTCCTCGTCTCTCCTCTGGACTTCTTGTTCCCCACGGAAAGCTATTGACTTTGTCCTTCGTCCCATCCAATTCCGAGAATATTTCTGTACTAACTTTTTTGAAACCAAAAACAGGCATCTGGCACTGTTGCAACTTGTTAATAGGTTAGTACCAGAAAACATGTAAAAAGCACCTCAAAGTGTAGACAAGTAAAGCAAAGTAGATACTAAACAAGCATGGAGCATCAAAAATTATAGATACGTTTCCAACGTATTATACACTCTGATACACCATTATGTTGTGGTATTCCGGAAGTTGTGAGTTGTAAAACTATTCCACACTCTCTCATATGTGTGCCAAACTCGTCACTTAGATATTCACCCCCACGATCAGATCGTAGAACTTTAATCTTTATATTATGATGATTTTCCACTTTATTTTGAAATTCCTTGAACTTTTCAGAGGTTTCAGATTTGTGTTTCATCAAATAGATATATCCATATCTACTCAAATCATCCGTGAAAGTAACAAAATAACTATATCCACCTCGTGCCGACACACTCATTGGACCACACACATCAGTATGTATGATTTCCAATAAATCCGTCGCCCGCTCCATTATATCAGAAAACGGGGTTCTAGTCATTTTGCCCATAAGGCATGGCTCACATGTATCAAGTGATTAAAAATTAAGTGATTCCAAAAGTCCATCACAATGGAGTTCCTTCATGCGTTTTATGCCAATATGACCTAGACGACAGTGCCACATGTATGTGGATATATCATTATTAAGTTTAATCCTTTTGGCATCTAAATTATGAATATGTGTATCACTATTATCGAGATTCAAAATAAATAAACCATTCATCACAGACGCATGACCATAAAATATATTATTCATATAAATCGAAACACCATTATTTTCCGATTTAAAGGAATAATCGTCTTGCAATAAACATGATCAGGATACAATGTTCATGCTCAACGCAGGCACCAAATAACATTTATTTAGGTTTATAACTAATCCCGATGGCAGATGGAGAGGTAGCATCCCGACGCATCTTGACCTCTCCCTTAGCTAGTAGTCGCTTGTTCCGCGGCCCCCGATTTGCGTTACATATATTAGCGACCGATCCATTATCGAATACCCAGGTGCTACTGCGAGTACTAGTCAAGTACACATCAATAACATGTATATCATATATACCTTTTTATATCTTGCTAACCTTTAGATAAGACAAATATTTGGGACAGTTCTGTTTCCAGTGACCATACTCTTTGCAGTAAAAGCATTCAGTATCAGGCTTAGGACCTCCCTTGATCTTTTTCTTAGGCACAACAAATTTGCTGACCAACTTGAGTTTTCCTTTGGGATCGTCCTTTTCTTTAGAGGATGCGATCTTATCGACAATCAACTCTTGGTGCCTTTTCTTTATGTCTACTTCGATAGCCACCAAAATGGCAGCAAGTTCGGTGAGCGATCCAATCGCACCACTTTTATTGTAATTCAGCACAAACTCTTTGTAACCGGGTGGAAGCGACTGCAAAACTCTATCCGTCGCAAGATCAACTGGGATATCACATCCCAGCGCCTTAAGACATTGAACATATCCCATCATCATCATGACGTGATCATTCACAGAGTTGTGTTCCTTCATCTTTACACTAAAGAACTCGCTAGAGATCATATATCTCTTAGCGTGGATTTGGCTCTGAAACATGGATTTGAGTTACTTCACCATAGCACCAGCGCTGCTAAGTTCAAAGCGTTCTTGGAGTTGAGGTTCCATTGACAGAAGGATCGCATATTTCACAAGAGTGTAGTCATCATGCTTTGTGTCATACAAATTATGCTCAAACTGAGATGCAGTATTTGCAGGAACATAATCTATCAGACCATCCATCACATATTGCTTTTGTGCAGCGGTGAGGAAAAACCTCAAATTCATGAACTAGTTGGTAAAGTTGCTACCATTCATCGCAAGTTTCTCTTTCTCCATGAACACATTGAAATTAAAAGCAGGTGGTTCCATCTACAGCAGAATTTGCAAAGTTTATTTAGACTAAGTTTATGATAGATTTGAGTTCAACTAATCCAAATTATAAATAAACTCCCACTCAAAAACAACATACCTCGTGTCTTTTTAGTGATTACATGAACCAAATCCGCTACAACAAGTCTGATCATCACGTTAGTTGTTATAGTTTTAAAGGCGATGATCATCATATCAACCATATGACTCATGCTTTACCTTTAGGTTCGTGTTCCGAGGCCATATCTGTACATTCTAGGCTAGCCAAGTAAGAACCTTAGTATTCGCATGTGTAAAACTGTCTTACACCCGTTGTATGTGAACGTTGATTCTATCACACCTGATCATCACGTGGTGTCTCAAAACGACGAACTTTTTAATGGTGCATACTAAGGAAGAACTTACCCTTATGTTGATATTTAAATGAGGGATCATCTTATAATGCTATTAAAGTGCCAAACAAGCAATATAAGATGCATACAAACATCATATGCTAAAAGTGATATGATATGGTTCTTGCACTTCCATCATTATGTTGTGCATCTTGGTATGATCTTTATCATTCCTATATGTGTAAGGCCAAGGTCTATGGAACTTACACTTTGGAATATTATAATTTCCAATAGTATCAATCCATACTACGAATTATAATACTACCATATCATAGTACTTGTCCGACAAAACCAAAAAACTAGACGCCTCTAATTTTTCTTTTGCATGTTTTACGTGGCTGAGGGCTTTCGAAGATAGAACCGTTCTTACCTACAAACATGGAACCACAACGATGATAATCAAATTATTGGCAACTTGTTGTAGATTAGATATTGACTATAGTAGGAGAGACATACACCTGCAATCCACTTATGCAAAACTAGTTGCATATCAAGCGTGGAACATGTCTCCTGTGCGAGGACATGTAGAGTTTGTCCAGGCCGCTTCATCCCACTATGCCACCAATATCCATATTACACATAAGAAGCAATAATGTGACCATCATTGCCCACATAATCATATGCGTACTACCCGTGCAGAGTATCTACGCATAGATTCGGCTCTGATAGCACTGTTGGGTTCGCAACATAGAAAACAAAAAATTTCCTACGATAGGAACTGTATACGCCATGATCCATCTATCTAAATATAATCAAAGGGTGGATATACATCCAGAATACATACCCTTGAAGACCGATAAAGCTTTACGAGTATGGACTCGTTGATGATGGAGTCGATCACTTGCCGTTCTCAAGATCGTGTGGAAGTCTGGCAGCACCGCAACTTAGCGAAGCACTCGTGATCACACACACGTCCAGGACCCCGAAAACCTCCACGACCTTGCTCCAGCAGTGGAGCGTAAGTAGCAAATCCTCGCTCTAGAAAAAGCCACCGGGAACATGTATCTCGCTACGCCGAGACCATGGGGGAATAGTACTATAGGGGGAGAGAGATCCTTCACGAGGAGGTGTGAGTGAGAGAGAGGGAGAGGGGACCTTTTATAGGAGGAGGGGGCACCCGAAGGGGCATGTCGAGTGCCATGGGGGCTACCCCACCCTTTCCTCCATTCATGTGAGTGGAGCTCCCACTCACAAATTTGACTTTCCATTTCCTTCACTCAAAACCCATTAAATTTCCACAAAATTTTATTCAGAATTTTTTCAATTACATTAATTAACAAACATTCACATAAAACTCTTTTTACTATTCAATTTCACATGTAGAACCAATTTTAGCAATTTCACCCGAAACAATTTCGATGCCTGGTGAAATAATTCCAGTGCTTTGATATTATTTTTCTGGAAACTCATTTGCTCCAAATGATGTCGATATACCTTAAGTGTGTCACCCTATGGTTCACGAATAATGCAGATATGATCGAGACCCCTCTCCGATCAATAATCAGCATCAGGACCAAGAGATCCTTACTAACTCCTACACATTCAACGATGACTTCTTGTGATCGTGAGAACCTTAACATTGCAACTATATCCTTTTGTCTCGCGACATTTTACATGTCCGAGATTCGATCATCGGTATCCCCATACCTAGTTTGATCTCGTTACCAATATGTACTCTTTTCTTGTTCCCGTGATATAATATTATAGTGATCTCCATCAATTGCTTGCAAGCAATATCAATGTGATATCACCGAGAGGGCCCAGAGTATATCTCTCCATCATTTGGATGGAAAAATTCCACTTTTGATCCATGAGCCTATACATAACATTATCGGAGTATCTGAACCCACCTTTATAGTCACCTAGTTACGGTGTGACATTTGATGTTATCAAGCTACTCTTCATATGTTAGTGATTGACATGATCTCATGGTCTAAGGACTAAAGTTACTTGTAATGATGTTATAGCAATTTAAACATAATGACTTTGATCGTATTACTATACTTCGGATGAATGTTCATCACATCATTCCACCAATATTGTGACCTCGTTATTAATAACATACAATGTCCATGATCAGAAAACCTTGACCATCATGTTAATCAACGAGCTAGTTTATTTGAGAGGCATAACTAGGAACACTTTATTTTGTTCATTATACACACATGTATTAACGTTTCCTTTTAATACAATTATAGCATGCAAACTAAACATCTATCATATACTTGGAATATGATAATAACAACTTTATTATTGCCTCTCGGGCATATTCCCTTCAGTTCTCAATATAAGATTCCACCAAAGCGATATTATTGTGAGGCTCTGCTCCAAACAGTCTCTTGTAGAAATATGAAATATATTGCATTAGGTTCTCTTGATCCAATATAGTTCACTTGTTGTAATTGGTATATCTTCTTCCGTCTATGTTTACCATTTGCTAACAAATGCAAGTATTTAGTATTGTTTCCTCCCTCTTGTACATGTTTTACTTTTGCACATTGTGCCCACTTAGTCTCTTCATCTCTTTTTAGTGTAGCAAGTCTATCATTAGCATGTTTCATGTTGTCCCTCTCTCCATCTCTTCTTAATGCAATTATCTCCGCTTGAGAGTGTCTCCCACCAAGGAACACTCTTGTTCATCATTGTGAGTTGGGTCACGGTGTAGATCGAGGGCTCCCTCTTGGAGTGCTTGGAGTCAGCAATTTCTGCTGGTCGCGGTGTAATAGTAGGGAATAGCTCATGGGTGGCATTCTAAAAGGGGTTTGTGGCTCCCAAAACCACACACCACCAATGTCACGCTACTATTACAAGTTACTTGGGGCATTCACCCGGAATGCCACCGGTAATGTGTACGTTGGTTGCATTTACCTAAATGCTACTAGTGATACATATATTAGTGGAGTTCAGCCATATTTTACATGCTGCTAACAATTTTTTAGAAAATTAAAACAAAACTGCTGCTGTAATATTGAAGTTAACATCCATCATATATCAGGAACATCATATTCATATGAAGCAATGGTAAAGAGCAGATAACTAGTAGCATATTATTAATTAACTGGAGATAACATACTAGAACTCCTCATCGGTGGCAACGTCGTTGTTGACAAACTTAATCTTAACGTCAAGGATGTCGTTCTCTCTCAGGTCATGGTCTGAAGAGGTTCTAGAGTCGTCTGATTTGTTGGCGTCCTTGTAATGGAAGTAGGTGATGCCGAATCAATGGTCAAGGAAGAAGATGCACATCTCTCCGACGTCCATCTCAGAGTCATTGAGAAGTTGTGTCCAAGTAGGGCTACTAAAATAGGTCTGATTCGCGTCATTGGTGACTCGAACTGTGTAACGAGGTGCAGGCTGTCTCAATGAGTACATGCCGACCTTAAATCCTTGGTGATGAATGTTTCTATGGACATGGTCCAGGAAGTTACGTCTTAACCTGCAGGGATGGCCTAATTAAAATCATTAAGTAATGACTGTTAGTTTTCATTATTATTGCATATATAGTTTTAACAAACTAGATTGGATATAAATAGTCTAGAAAACAAACTGAAGTAATTTCAAAGTTCTACAACCGGTAACCACAAATGGCTTATGGCTGATCCATACTCCTCGCGGAGCTCCTTGACCCAGGGTCATCCTTCTCACGGCGTTTGCACGCCAACTACCACGAGGTAGGGGGTCCTGACCAAAGACTTGTTTGTGTATCCATATTATTCTTGTACTCTTGAGACCCAGCAATGTAGAATAATTCTATAAAATATAGATGGGCTAAGATGTAGTCTACTATTTCTCTACTCTAACTCTTCTTTCCCAAAAAAAACACTCCATTATTTATGAATATTTTTCTTGAAGCCGCATTTCTCTGATCTCTCCAAATGCGTAGATCAACACCGGCCGGCCATAATGTTCCTTTACAAGGTTGTGAGTCTTCATTAGTGGAGACTAAAACACAATCCAATAACTACACCAATCCGCAAGCGAATCTCCTTCGATTCCAACGATTTTACGTGTTCCATGATACAGGTTCAAGAGACTATTCTGGTCCTAATATTTATCCCGTGCCTAGTATGTCTACTCTTCTACTTATCTTTTTGTACACGCATATGGATATGTTACACCCATAATATTGTTATGTGATTAATCCCAAAGGTATGTATATGCATATATACGTGTACACAAGGAGAAATTGGTAAAAATAAATATCATGGTATATAGTTCCCTAGATAAATATAAATAAATAATTTTAATTTTTTCATCGAGAATTCAAAGACCATGTATCTACCAAATGAACATATTATTTAAGTTGCTAATGCATTACATTAATATTTCTCTTGTGGAATACTAATATTTTTTAACTCTTTCATGTGTGAACAAGTGACCAACCTTGACAGACATTCTTGAAATGCCGAACTCTAATCGTGCTTAAACATAGAATACTCTTTAAAATTTTAGCATATATATTAAAAATGTCTTTCAGAATTTTCTAGAGTAGTGGGGCCTTTACTCTCATTTACCTAGGGAAGCTCTTCCACTTTTATAAAAAGTTTGTTTCTGTCGTGTTGCCTGTAACATCCCAGGATTAGCACATGGAAATAGAGAGAACACATGTGTGTGCATTGCATTCATGCATAAGAAAATCCGGGGAAATTTCACGCAAAACTAATAGAGCTATATAGGGATCGGGATCTATCTTGTACTGAAGGAAACTTCGGAGCAAGGGCGATAGATTTAGACATGACCTTTGTAGAATTCTTTGTTTTGGGGAAAATTTGTTCAAACATGTATTTGAATTTCAAATAAAATTGGCAAATAGAAATTGGAAATATTTAATAACTGGAAATGAAATGATTACAAAAATGATATAAAAAGGATTCTTTATGAATATATATATACATATAGTATTATATTGAACTTTTACAATAGATAAATAAAAGTAAAGTATTAGGAAACAAATAAGTAGAAAAAGGAATTACATTACTAAAATAAATAAAAGAATTCTTTATTACAACAAAATATATATGACATTGTCTTTACAAATGAATTGTAAAAGAAAAAGTAAATAAGTAAATTTTATTGAATAAAATACAATAATACAATGTTTTTACAATATTCAAACAGAAAAATAAATTACAATATTTAATACAAAGAAACTCCTAAGCTACTGTTCTCTTATCCCTTCATCATCTGGCATTTTCTTTCTTCTTTTCATTTCCCGCAAACACAACAAAAAGAAAAAGAAGACAAAACAAAAATAAAATAAAAGAAGGATTAGTTGGTTAGAGTTTTGCTCTCAGATTTGACATAGAAATGCTATGTCTAATTCATCATTGAGCTAAATTTTAGAAGGGGCAAGTTTCACCAGATTGTAGTATCTGTTCATATCAGTATTTTTGCCTCAGGACACCATCATTGGCTATCTAAGAATCCACTTGGCAACATCCAAAAATATAGCTCAACTTCAGATAACACCAAACCAGCCGAGCACACCCATAGCAAAAGATCTCACAGATGGAACCTGGACAAGGGAGGGTTCCAGGACCATACCAGACACACTCACAAGCAGCACCATCACCACATGCAGCTGAGTGCTGTCATCACCATAGCAACCCATGAAATCAGATAAGAAGGAAGCAACCATATCTAACCAGTACATGCCCACACCCCACAACACATCAGTACAACACTACCTCCAGAGTTCCATACTACCACCTCTCTAGCTCTGGTTGCTCCCAGGAGCCATCCAAGAGCTAGAATAAGGGGAAGATAGATCCAGGAGCACCAGCAGAAGGAAAAGCAGTAGCAGATTTAATAGATCAAGTCAGGAGCACACGGAGGAGGCCTAGGTGACAAGGAGAGTAGCAGAAGTAGATACCTTATAAAAGGGAGGAAATGATACACCAAACCAACAGTGGTTGATCAAGATCAACACCAGCCCAGCCACTGCAACAACTCAACAAATCACAGGTTAACCACCAAAATCATACTATAGCACCTGTTCTTATTAAACTGTATTATCAGGCTCAAGTAGAAATACAAATTTGGTACAAACTCATCCAATTTCAACTTTCCTTCAACTAGAGTTTTATCTAGGAGGAGTGGTTAGGGTGATACTCTTAGTATTGCAAAGAAGTGCTTTGCCAAAATCATCATAGAGTTATTAAAAGACATATAATAGCATATGTTCTTATTTTAATCAATGCCTCAGCCTTTGCATCATAGGCTAGGTGTATGATCTTATCGAATAAAACCATCTAGCTCACAGCAGTTCATGTAAACACCACTTATCACTATGCATACTCCAAAATGGAGGAACCATAGTGACAGTCTGATGCACAACAGCTATTAGAGTGTATCATCACACAAAATAATCACTAAGATACTTTGGCTAAAGACTTATCATTTTCCTAGTAGAAGTCTCTAGGAATCAATTGTATGCTTTATTTTACTATCAACAATGATAGTAAGCCAAATCTGCTTCTCTATCATATGTTGTCCTCGGTTTCCACATCATTGGCAAGGAAATAATCCACCATACTTTCTCATCATTGCATCATCAGGTATATGACTTTATAAAGTAAAACCACTAAGCATAGCAAATCATGCATAATAGGAAACCAATATGCACACTCCAATGGAGGCACCACAGTGGTAGCTATTTAGCATAAGCCTTGCTAAATGAAACATTCACATCAGCCCAAATAAAAGAAAATCATCTTCCTAGACAAATCCTAGGAATCATTTATAATTATCTGACTAACTTGTTGATAGTATACATATTTGGTCACTTCCTCACTTATTAAGCATTCAAATCATTTTCCTAAGTATAAACATTAGGAATCATTCTAAAGAATCACTGCCATATGGACCAGCCATAGATGATATAGCATTTCATCCATAAATAATAACCAGAATAGAACACATAGTTTTCTTAAGCATTCTACCTAGGAATCAGTTTAGAAGATTGCTAACTGTCAATATAGGACAGAACATGATCAACCTCAACCTATACTGAACCAGTTGGTCCGTATAGAACACAACTGCAAATTCAGGAATTAAGCACATATATACTCAATGCCGAAAATAACAGGAAGTCAGAGTATTATCCAACTAATCATATTTCTCACACTGTTGAGCACAACAGTAATAGCACATGCACAATTATATATGCTTGGTTTATCTACTAGTTAGAAGAGAACATTCAAAGAGGACCCTTTAATTATCACATGATCTTTGTCTTATAAGAAATACCAAAAATCTAAACACAAGCATTTGACAATAATGAATCATCGTTGACACACTCTAAAGGATCTTACAAATCAAATATAAGGGGGTTGTCACCACATAAAGCTTCAGCAGATGATACTGGGGATCTAGGATCTTCAGTAGAAAAGGGTAAGAGTACTATATATATAGAGGGTAGAAGAAGCACCTACCTGGGGCGAGCCCTAGCTCGCCGAAGAGGAGGCAGAGGCCGCGAGTGTAGCAGCACGATGACACGGTGGGCACCGAAGCACCTGCACCGCGCCGAGCGGTCCCAGCAACATCTGTAGCACGGCGAGGGTCATGGCCAAGCAGCGGCACCGCGAGGATTGACATCGGTCAGGCCAAAGCAAAGCTAGGGTTTTGGCCATATGCGTGCGAGGCCACGAAGGAGACCAATCAACAAGGAGAAGGGAAGAGGAGGTAGTGGCAAGCCAGCTCCAACCCACGGCAGCAACCGACAATGTCGGATTTGACCGGCGTTGGCCGGCAAGGGCGGCGGCGGCAGCGTGGGCGGGTGAGGCAGAGAAATGAGAGAAGGAGAGTGGGGATTGTGTCGCATGTGTGCGAGATTGAGAGTGGAGGAAGAGAAGGGTTGGGCCGTGGTCTGGATGACCCAAGCTAGCTCTAAATGGGCCAAGCTGGCCCATGTTCCCAACCAAACTGCCCAAGTTGTTTAAGATAAGAAATAAAGTAAAAATGAAATAAATAAATTACCAAAATAACCTCTAAATCTTTTTAGCTATAGAAAATTATAGAAAATCATAAAAATACATCTAATATGTTAAAATTATCATAAAAATAAGATATAACTAATAAAAATATAACTTTACTTATTTAAGTTAATAAAATGCAAATAAAGATTAAACACTATTAAATCTTAAGTGAGATTTTATAAAATAAGTAAAAACCCCTAAAAATAAATAAAAATCATTTTGTGTATCAAAATAACTCTACTATTTTATAAAAATACTAACTTAGAGTTTTACAAAGAAAATATAAAGCAAATATTTAAAGACACTCAATTCTTTGAAGAATTTTATAAAAATAAAGGTAATACTTAAAAATAAATAAAATTCATTTTAAGACCTTTAAGAAGTATATTTTACTAGAAAAATACTCTATATATTATTCAAAAACATTTTAATAACATTAGATAATAAAACTCATTTACTTATTTTACTAAAATAAAATAACTACTTTGTTAATTCTTTAAATTCGTTTACTAAAAAGAAATAATCACAATTCTTAATAAAACACTAATTTTTTTAAATTTAATTACTAAGTATAAATCCATAATCATAATAAATCTTAAGTATGACTATTAACTTTTAAATACTCTAATTAAATCTTAAAACTTAAATAAAACTCCTTTTAAATAAATATTATATATCACTCATGTATAAAATGGTGAATAATCTTCATCTTTTAACCACTCTTAAAATGACTCTAAACTCTAATAAATTTATAAGATCATCTAATTATGCTCCCATTAATAAGTTGCATGTTATTAAATTTATCTTTCACTTAAATTAAAAGGTATCATCCATAATCATATTTGTCAAAACCCTAAAACTAGATGATATTCTAAAACTCACTATATCTTAAAATTCACTTCTATTTTTATAGTTAACTTTGGTCTAAACAATCATAAACATCTCATTTAAAGTTTATTCATGTTTTTATAGTTAACTTTGGTCACTTGTACCATCAAGTAAAATATGATAACTCAACATCATTCATAACCATCTCAAACCCTAATATAAAACCTAATAACCCTCAAGACTGATTAACCTTAACTAAACACTAGTTTTTTCAAGTGTTATTCTTTTTGCCACTTCACACAAACAAGTCTATAATAGTTCCTTCAACTCTTAACAACTCAACCCAAGGATTTTTTT
Source organism: Avena sativa (assembly GCA_916181665.1). Classification (NCBI taxonomy): domain Eukaryota; kingdom Viridiplantae; phylum Streptophyta; class Magnoliopsida; order Poales; family Poaceae; genus Avena; species Avena sativa. Next base: position 382,067,706 of record OV702297.1, on the reverse strand, counting down.
CCTAGTCACCAGATAACAATTAATCATAATCACATTACTCTATCTGTACTTGTATATTTTGGATTGTTAACACTTAAGTTGCTTATCAATGCCATTCTTTATGAAATAAACTTAAAGATAAACCCAATCTTAAAGAAGATACCTAAGATCAACTTATTTATAATGCTAAGGGTTTCACTTTGGGAATTATAAAATTGCATAGCATTAATTATGCATAATGGCATCTTGCTTCTTTAAACATTAGTCCTTACCGAACCAATGATGCTGATTTCAGATATTGGATCTTCTATTGTCTCGAAGACCGTGAGTGCATAATCTTGCAATCACAAAAGTCAAGTTCACACTTGCTCATGTCCTTTGATTATTTTTTGTAAAGTATTTTGCAAATCCAGTGTTGTCATCACCTGCATTTCAAAAGGGTCAAAAAACACTATTTTCATAATAATATGATTATAGGTTATTTACCATGAGGTAAAAACCTTCTATGAAATTTCTGGTGGTAAAGTAACATATTATCTAGGACTTAACAACCAATGTAGCCAGTGATTCTTGCGCCGTATATTACGCGTTAACCATGTTTGGAATGGGACGGAGAAGTCAGCTGGATCGACTCCCTTTCGCATGCCAACGGATGATCGGGCTATTGTTGCAACTCCTCTTGTAGAGGGTTAGGAGGTTATGGGTGGGATCCCTCAACGTCCCACGGCTTCTGGTTGACGAGGTTTAATCTCGTCAATGCCCATTGTTACGGACTTGGGTTTTGGATAAGATGGGGATGTTGGAGATCGCGGGACGGTTAGCAAACAAGCAACACGGGGACACAAGGTTTACCCACGTTCAGGCCCCCGGAGGGAAAACCCTACTCCTGCTTGTCTGCTCTTGATTTCGGCGGAACCGAAGGTTACAGGGGTGCGCAGATGCGATCTGGCGTGGAGGTGTGTATGTGGTGGTATGAGGTGCCTTCCTCGCTGTGCCCTCCTAGCCTTTATATAGAGTTAGGCAGGTCCCAGGCACAGATCGAGTTGGTTACAAGTTTTAGGGTTTACCCCTTTGAATTTTCTATCTACTCTAGTCATGCTCTCCAAGGATCCAAAGGCGTCATGGGCCCTGGCCACCCGAAAATCTTCATGGGCCGGCGTATATTTGTCATGGGCCTTCCTTGGGCTAGACTAGGTATGCTAAAGTCGTGTACCCGCAGGGTATAACCATGTCAGTAGCCCCCGAGTGTTCAGTCGAATCGCAGATTCGGCTGAGGACTCTTCAATCCTTCGGGTGCAACTATCTCTGTCTTTCAAGAGAAAATGTGTAGGGATTTTTGATGCGTGTGCCTGACTCTCCCGATGGATCAGGGTCAGTTAATTGTCTTAGGACAAAACAACACAATCTTCTTCAGATTCGAGTCCCTCGACTCGAACCCGGAACATATGCTAGCGTAATTCGACTCAGACCGCGAAGGACTTACAGGAGTGGAATTCCAGTGAATTTCAATGATGTACCCAACGCGTCCGTCGGGATTTTTCATCGCGCCTGCTGGCACGGATTCTTACTAGCAAAGCGCAGTCGTGTGTGTTGCCAGGCCATCAGATGATATATGTAGGTCTTATCTTTGCGTCGCAGACACAGCATCCGAATGTTTATCACCACGGAGGTGTTTCAGGTAGACAAGGAGGACATTGCTCACTTAGCGTTAAATAGGGCAGAGTTGCCGAAAAAGTTTTGCATGTTGATCCGAAGGATCGCAGTCGAAGAATTCATAGGGTGCGCGACCAGCGCTCCCTATGGGATTATCCCCCGAGTGTCTGTTCGAGTTGTAGACTTGAGCAGAGACTTTAATTCAGTCGTTGTTCGGCTTCAAGTCCGTAGGACACCAGTTTTTCAGATGCTTGAATCCATCCTCCCTATGGAAGTAGCCCCCGAGTCCGTAGTGGAGTCGTAGACTCGACGTAGGACTCGAAGAAATAATTCGGTGATGTAGTGTTTTGTTCACTTTTCGGGTGCGCGGCCAGCGCTCCTGATAGGAGTAGCCCCCCGAGTAGTTAGTCGAATCGTAGATTCGAGTGAGTACTCTTAATTGTATAGCCGAAGAATTGTAACCGTTGCTAGCATAGCTTTTGATGACGTCAGTGCTGACGATCGGTGACCTCAAGCGTCTGCGGCGCCAGAGATGACGTGACTGGACGAACATGGGTCCCACCTTCTGACCTTGATTTGACCGGTCACGCGCGGCGTGGAGATAATTACGGTGCCGCCTCGATTTCCGCGCGTAGTGGATGGCGTGTGAGCGACGGTTTGCTGCTGTGCTGACACGTGGACGGCCAGATCTTGCAGTTGGCTCTAGGTCTTCCCGATGGACGGTCATCGTGCATCGTCTTCGTCCTTATAATCATTGGGGAAAAGTTAATTTGTTTTCACCACAGCCATTCTTATTTCACTGCTTCGATCTTTCTCTGAGCTTTCTTGCTACACGCTGGAATTTCCTCGAGCATTTCCTTCCTTGATCCTGCATGCTCTCCGCCGACGCCGTCGCACCGCAATGGGGAAGCCGAAGAAGTCCTCCTCTACAGTTGGTACCAGCACTGCTTGTGGCAAGAAGGGTTCTGCCACTGTCCGTGTCACCGACGGTGCCTGGCGGCGATCGGAGACGCGTGAGAGTGATCTCCGCAAGCTCCGTGAGAGGGGCTTGATCCTGCAGGATAGGGAGGCTGTCAAACTCCCTGGCAACAAGGTAATTCCCCGTCCCCCGCTAGGTTTCGGGTTATGTTCCTCGCTTTTGTTCTTCGGGGCTTTTCCTTCCCAGTCCACAATTTCCTTCGTGGATTGCTTTTTCTTTATGGTATCGAGCTGCATCATATTTCTCCCAACTCTCTTCTTCATATCTCCTATTTCATCACTTTCTGCGAGTGCTGGCTCGGTGTCGAGCCGCACTTTCGCCTCTTCCGGAAACTCTATTCCGTGAAGAGGCAATCTGGTTCAGATGGTGTTTATCCCACTGGGGGTTGCATCATCTCCCTCAAATCCAGTATTCTTTTTTTCTCGTTTTCTATGTCCGAATCTGTCCAGTATTGGCGGAGGCGATGGTTTTACATCCGCCACTCCACGGTGACTGGGTAGCATTTTGGGCTTGCTCCTTTTGACCCCTCCCAGAAAATCGAGCCGAAAAGGTCTTGGAAAAACCAGATCTTGGATGGCGAGGTGGTGGAGATTTAAGGGCTTTATCGTCGGATGGAGGATCTTCAACTAACTCCTGATAAGGAGGTTAATGGTGTGGACATCATCCGCACTTTTCTCAAACGTCGGGTGCAGCCGCTCCAGGCCAGGGAGCACCCGATGCTCCTTTATTTGGGTCGCCGTGATCCGACTAGGGTTTCGGCTGAGGAATTCTCCTCGGGAGATCTCGACGGGATCCTTCGCCCGCTGCTGAAGTACAAGGCTGGAGAGGATCTTCCGGGGAAGTCACTGACTTATCCGTTCTCTGCTTCTCGTCCGGTTCCGCAGGTGTAGAGATGGGATGTGCGCGTAGCGCTATTTTTCGACTGCATTTGTCTTCCCATCTTTTGTGCTGAAATTTTTGCTATCTTTTTGCGCAGGAATTCAAGGTGCCAGGTATGTCGCCTCCATTGCCCGAAGTATTCCCGGATGCTCCATACAATGATGTGGTGGACTCCATGTCCGAGCTGCCATCGGCGCGATCTCCGGCTGAAGAGGCCAACGAATCGAGCGAGGATCACACCCGCAAGCGGACGAGGAGCTCTAGTGAATCATCGGATGCTTCAACTCCTCCAACGCCTAGGAATCCGCTAGGCCTCGAACGTCACAGCGGGGACCATGGGGGTTCTTCTTCTCCAATTCCTGCCGTTCCCGTGCGGGCTGTGGCACCGCACCCGCCGGCGAAGCGGAAGAAGGAAGAAAAGAAAGAGGAGAAGAAAGGCAGGAAGACCCCTCCTGTTTTTGACTTAAGCGAGCTTGACTTGTAAGTTTCCTCATTTCTTTTTTGATTTCCCTTGTCTGTTTGCTTTTGAGCTTTGCTGATTTTTCCTTTTGTAGCCACTCTTCCGACGGCTCCTCCATTGATGGCGCTCGGGAGATGGTAGGGGAGTCGAAGGTTCTGCCTCCTCCTCCTCAGACGGTGGCCACCTCTGAGGGCGCTGCTTCGAACCCTTCTCCGCAGGAGGATCGGGTGGTTGTCCCTCAGAAGACTGCGAGCGGACCTTCGGAGTCGCCGTCTAACCACGTAAGTAATTTTTTGTTTTCTGCTGTGGGGGGAGCCCCCGAGCCTTTTCGGATGATCTGCTGATCCTCGTTTTTTGCTTCTTGTCTCGGGGGAGCCCCCGAGCGTTTTTCGTGTGTAACTTGCTTCTGCTCGTTCTTTTGGGTGTAGCCCCCGAGCTGTTCTTTTGACGAGTAGTTCCTTTTGCAGCCATTTGTGCAAGGCGCCAACCAGCAGGTGCAGCAGCACCTCGCATTGGAGGCCAGCTTCAAACAACTTCAAGGTCCGTATATGTGTTGATCTTTTTCTTCTTCTTGCATTTCTTTGTCCTTCGATCTGATGGGTATTTTGCTGACTATAGAGGACCACAATACCTCTCTCCGTGAGCTTGATGCTCTCAAAAAGAGCCTTGGGCAAGCAGAGAAGAAGGACGAGGTCGCCGTTGGTGCGAAGGAACGCCTCGAGCTGGAGCTAGCCCACGCGACCGAGGCCAAGGAGCGCCTGCAGCAGGAGGCTACGGACCGCGAGGAGCAGCTCGCCACCGCCACGGCTTCGCGCGAGAAAGAGGTAGCCGGCAAGCTGATGGCAGCTGCCAAGGCTGTTTCAGGTGAGTTTCTCCGTCTTCCCCTTTCGGCTTCCTTGTCTTTCCTTGTAGTGCTTTTATTTATGCTGCTTCCTTTGTTTCTTTAGATGCCGCGGGCATCGAGTTTGACCGCGGTGCTCTGGAGCATGGAAGTGCTCTGGATGATGGTGCTGCAGCGGTCGAAGACCGCTGCTGCATCGTTGTCAGCTCGCTTGCCAAGGCCAAGGAGGTCCTTGGGCGCTTCTACAAGGAGATCGTACAAGCGCAAGCAGAAAGGCATCGGCACATCTGTCGGGCTGGCCATGGCCTTGGCGTCTAGAGATGAGTTGGATCTTCCTCAGATCACCTCTCGGATGCTGACGGCTGCTGAAGGATCTGAGGTAGCCTTCGCCATCTATGCTGCTCGCTATAAGCGTTATGGGCCGAAGTTGATTGACCTATTGGCCGAGTACGCGTTGAGGCAGCAGGGGGAGGCCAAGGCGAGGCAGTCCGACTCCGAAGCTACTCAGGATGCAGCTTCGTAGGCTTTATAGTAGTTGGATAGTTTTAGCTTCTATTGTTGTAATTAGTTCGATGAACAATCCTTTTGCCACGTAGTGGCGTAATGAATTTTCGAGTTCTGTGCTCCTTCGTTGCTTGTTCATATCCTTGTCTTCTTTTACTCTAGGGGCCTTCGGGCGAAGATCCCGTTGACACTTCTTCTGCGGCGCAGCTGCGGCCATCCCTGGATGGTGCGTCGCAGCTTGTGTTTCTTCGAGACCGCGTCCGTAGCCTTGAGAGAGAGTTTCTTGGGGTGCGAGGCCACACCGATGTTTGGAAATCCAAGGCGGACCGGGGCACTGCCAGAGAGGAGTACTTGATGGCAGAGTTGCTTCGTTTGTTCGAACAGCTTGAGTGTGAGTTTTTCGAGCTGTTGCCCATTACTTCGGATGCGCCTGTTGGCCTTTTACCTTACTCTTTGCAAGTATTGCAGGTGCTAACCTTGCTCCGAGGGAGGAAAAGGAGTGTGTTGCTGTTCGGATCAACTGCTTGGCTCAGCAGGACATGGAGGCCGGCGGGTTCTTCTGGATGGACCGTGATCGTGCCATGGTCCTTGCGATAGTGCAGGATCGTGTCCACCAGGTATCGCGGGTGCTGCGTCAAGTGAAGTCTTCGCTGGCGTCGATTCTGCATGTAATGTTTCCGCTGGATGACGCGTCGTCAACTCTCTCTGGCCTGCTGTCGAAGTTTCGGAGTGTGCATCGTGTCAGGGAACTGGTTCGGCATCAGCTCGTTGCGGGGGTGAAGGTCGCGCTCTCCCTTGTGCGGTTACATCGTCCTGATGTAGATCTGTCTGTTGTAGCGGCTGGGCCGCCTCTTCGGCCAGATGGTGGCGAGTAGGATATGCGTCCGCATTACGCGGTTGTAAGGCAGTATGACGAACAAATCGTAGATCTGTTTGAGCAACGTGCTTGGGTTATTCTTCAGAATAGGTAGGACCTGTAAAAAAGATAGATGTAAAATTTTGTATTTATTTGAATGGGCATGTTCTGCCCTTCGTTGTAAAGGTTGTGTTGTTGTTTAGCACGTAGTGCCGTGTTTGTATACGTGCCCTTTTTGTTAGCCTGATGTGGTCAGCTACTCAGGTGTACACGTGTTGTCCTCAGTCGACGAAGTCGTGAGGTGGGGGAGCCCTCGAGTGTGTTTGTAGCATAAAGTAAAATGCGAACAGTAAACAAAATTTTGGGGCGAGACACTTAGCTTTATTCATATCATAACGGAGGAGGTACATTGTTCGGCTGAGTAGCCTTGGCTGAATAGCCTTATTGAAAGTGAAAGAGGAAGGTAGCTAGGGGTAGAATCATCGCAGCTGTGCGACGTTCCATGGGTTGGAGTATGCGACTCCAGATTCCACGTGTTTGAGGCGATAGGCGCCACCTGGGATGACTTGAGTGACGATGTAGGGTCCTTCCCATGGTGACTCAAAATATCTTCGATCGCTCTTGCTTGAGTCGTAGGACCAGGTCTCCTTCGACGAAGGACCTTGGGCGCAACCGTCGGATGTGGTAGTTGCGGAGACTCTGTTGGTACACCGCTGATCGAGCTGCTGCTATGTCGCGCGCTTCATCGAGTGTATCGATGGCGTCTTCGAGTGTAGCCGTCGATTCGGCTTCGCTGTAAGCAACGACCCGTGGGGCCTTGTGGCGTACTTCTGCTGGTAGCACGGCTTCGGCTCCGTGCACCATGAAGAAAGGCGTGTAGCCGGTTGAGCTGGTTGGCGTTGTGCGCAGGATCCACAGGACCGAAGGTAGCTCATGTGTTCAGGCACCCGCAAGACGCTCGAGTGGGCTCATTAGGCGCTTCTTGATGCCAGCACCGACGAGGCCGTTGGCCTTCTCGACCTGCCCGTTTGTTTGCGGGTGCGCCACGGAGGCGTATGTGATGTTGATTCCGAGGTCTTCGCAAAAGTCCTGGAATTCTTTGGAGATGAAGTTCGACCCATTGTCGGTGATGATGTTGTGCGGCACGCCGAACCTGTAGACAATGGATTCAAAGAACTTGATGGCAGTTTTGCCCTTTTGGTTAGTGACTGGCATGGCCTCAATCCACTTGGTGAATTTGTCGACTGCGACTAGGAGGTAGACGTGACCTCCTTTCGAGGACCTTGGCAGCTTTCCGATCATGTCGAGGGCCCACTGGGCGAAGGGCCAGGCCAAAGGTATGGGCCTGAGTTCTGATCCGGGTGCGTGTGGTTTATCGGCGAACCTTTGGCACCCGTTGCATCTTCGGACGATGTCCTTAACGTCATTCATGGCCGTTGGCCAGTAGAATCCAGCTCGTAGAGCTTTGGCGACAAGGGAGCGGCTGCCTGCATGATGGCCGCAGATGCCCTCGTGGATGTCTTGGAGTATGGTTTTGCCGTCACCGATGGTGACGCACCTTTGGAGAACACCCGAAATGCTGCGCTTGTATAGCTCGCCATTGATGATGGTAAAGGCCTTGGACCGACGAGATATGCGTCGGGCATCTGTCGGGCTATAAGGCAGCTCTCCGTCTATCAGGTATCGGAGGTATGGCTGCGTCCAGGTTTCTTCAACTGCCATGACCTGCATCAGGTTTACCACAGCGACTTCTGTGTCGAGCTTTTCGGGTCCTTCCTGTCCTTCGGGTAGCACATCCCCCAAGTGTTCTGCTTCTTCGGGTGATCCCTTTGGGAATTTCCGTTTTATGGATGGCACGCAGATCTGTTCGAGGAACACACCTGGTGGCACCCGTGCATAGGTGGAGACGATGTTGGCGAGTCTGTCGGCCTCTTCGTTGCTTTCTCTACCAACGTGCCGAAGCTCGCAGCCGTCGAAGCCTCCTTCGAGTGCGTTGTAGAGTGCGCGGTATGCGATCATGTTGGCGGCGTGTGCATCACACTCGTTCATCGTCTGCTGGACGACGAGGTTGGAGTCACCGTAGATGACGAGGCGTGTTGCACCGCAGATCTTGGCCATCCGCATGTCGTGGATGAGGGCCTCGTATTCTGCCTCGTTGTTCGAAGCTTGAAACTTCATCCGGAGGACGTACTTCATCTTATCGCCCATGCGGGGAGGTCAGTATGACTCCGGCTCCTGCTCCAGCTTCACGCTTGGAGCCGTCGAAGTGCATCGTCCATGACTGTGTCATGTCTGGGGTGTTTGGCAGCTGCAGCTTCATCCAGTGTACAAGGAAGTCCGGGTGGACTTGAGACTTGATCGCGTGGCATTTCTCATAGACGATGTCTAGAGGTGACAGCTCGATGCCCCACAGGGCCACGCATTCTGTGGCCTCCGGATTGTTCAGGATGCTGTTCAGGGGTGCCTTGTTGACGACCATCACCTGGTGCTCCTGGAAGTAGTGCCTTGTTCAGGGGTGCCTTGTTGACGACCGTCATGAACACGCCGTAGGCGAGTTTTTGGTAGTGAGGGTACCTCTGCTTTGTCAGCGTCAATACCTCGCTGAGGTAGTATATTAGGTTTTGGACCCCATGGGTCTTGCCCTCCTCGGGTCGCTCGACCACCAATATGGTGCTGACCACCTGGTGTGTGGCTGCTATGTACAGCAGTAGAGGCTCGCGTTCCTTTGGCGTGACCAGGACCGGCGAGGTAGAGAGCATCCGCTTTAGATCTTCGAATGCATCGTCCGCCTCAGGCGTCCATTCGAATTTGTCTGCTTTGCGTAGCAGCTGGTAGAACGGCAGAGCCTTTTCCCCCATGCGGCTGATGAACCTGCTTAATGCCGCGATTCGCCCGGCGAGCTGCTGGACGCCCTTGAGGTTCTTTGGTTTTTCCATGGCCATTATGGCCCGAATTTTCTTCGGGTTCGCCTCGATCCCTCGCTGGGAGATGAAGTAGCCAAGCAACTGGCCAGATGGGACGCCGAAGGCTCACTTTTCAGGGTTAAGATTGATCCTGTAGCGGTCAAGATTATCGAACGTCTCGCGGAGATCGTCGATGAGCGTTCTCGCCTTTCTGGTTTTGATGACTATGTCGTCGACATAGACTTGGATATTGCGACCGATCTGGCCCTTCAAGCATGCCTGCATGCACCATTGGTACATGGCGCCCGCGTTCTTTAGCCCTAAGGGCATTGTGTTGTAGCAGAACACTCCAAACGGCATGATGAACGCCGTTTTCTCTTGATCTTTGACCTTTAGTCGAATCTGGTTGTAGCCTGAGCAGGCGTCGAGGAAGGAGAGCTTCTCGCATCCTGCAGTCAAATCGATGATCGGATCGATCCGAGGGAGAGGTAAGTGGTCCTTCGGGCAGTGCTCGTTCAGCGACGTGAAGCCCACGCACATCCGCAGGATGTTCATGTCCTTTTGGGGACCATCACTGTATTGGCGAGCCATTCGCTCTCCTTAATCTCCCTGATGAAGTTTGCAGCGAGTAGTCTGTTGACTTCAACTCCTATGGATTCTGCTCGGGGCTCGAACAGTCCTCGGATAGACTGCTTGACGGGCTTGGCGTCTGGAAAGACGTTGAGTGCATGCTCGGCGAATTTCCTAGGAACTCCTGGCATGTCCGCAGGACACCAGGCGAAGATTTCCCAGCACTCACGAAGGAATTCGACGAGTGCACTTTCCTATGCGGGGCTAAGATCGTTGGCGATCAGCGCCGTCTTGGAGGCGTCCGTCGGGTGGACTTGCACCTTCTTTGTGTTGATGGTGGAGTCGAAGGACATGTCAGGTGCGTTCTGTCTTGCGACTGGGGGTGCCCCATTGTCCGCACCTCGCGGAGCCTTACGAGCTCCTCTTGCATGCCGAATGACTGGGAGATTCTATTGAAGTCCCTATCGCAGTGGTTCGATCGGGTGAAGCTGCCGTGGACCGTGATGACGCCCCTGGGTCCTGGCATCTTGAGTAGCAGGTACGCGTAGTGCGGTACTGCCAGGAACCTTGCGAATGCCACACGCCCGAGGATGGCGTGGTATTGTGATTGCCAGTCCACCACTTCGAACTCGAGTCGCTCGCATCGGAAGTTATCTGGATTGCCGAAGATGACATCGAGCCATATCTTTCCCAGGGGGAATATCCCCTTTCCTGGGACGATGCCATGGAACATTGTGTCTGACTGTTCTAGGCTGCATAGCGGGATCTGCATTGCTGCTAGGGTGCTGGCGAACATTAGGTTGATGCCGCTGCCGCCGTCCATGAAGACGCGGCTCGACTCGAACCCTCCGATCTGCGCCTCAAGCACCAGGGCAGCATGACCTGGGCGAGGGACCTGGCAAGGGTGATCCGAACGGCTGAACGTGATGCAAGATTCCGATCCGCTGAGGTACTCAGGGATGGCGGGTGGTGTTGTCACGGCCAGATTGATCTGACGGGTGATTTTCTTCTGCACCCTATTCGTTGGGCGCCCTTTTTGGATCATCAGCGCTCCTTTCGGCGGGGGATACCTGTGCCCACCGTTATTCTGTGCGGGTGTGATTGGGTAGTTTGGGCCTCCTGCATGTGGTGGTGGAGGAGCTCCATGTTGGGGATATGCTATATGGGTATCCTCATAGCATGTCTCTTATCCGACTAACCCGGGTGTCCCATAGTCGGTAGCGTGGCCTATGGCCTGCTGGGCGGCCCAGTTAGGTGGATCCAGAAGGGAGGCCCATGCCGGATAAAGGAAGGCTACGATAGAGTCACCAGCGTACTCGGAGCCTTGGAGTGCAAGATACACAAGACTAGTAATAGACGATGTAGAACTCTGTAACCCGTCCGGCTAGGACTTTTCCCTGTAACCCTAGGACCTGGCGACTATATAAGTCGGGCCTATGGGAGCCTTTAGGGCATCGATTCATACAACCTCGCACAGCGAACCTATCTTTGTAACTCGGCGTATTGCCATTATAGTGATTTATAGCAGGAGTAGGATTCCGCCACTGTTGTGGGATCTGAACTTGGGTAAGCTGTGTTACCTCGTACCCGTCAACCGTCCGCCTTACCCCATGTCTCTAAACACGCACTGTGAGGAACCCTCCATGGCGTACTCGTCGGTAATACCACGACAGTTGGCGCCCACCGTGGGGCAAGAGGCGCTTCAGGCTCTTCAGCGGGCGAGGACCAAGATCTTCGCGGGAATCGGCGAAACCATAGCCATCGGTCGTGTTCTCTTCTCTGGCAACGTTCCGATCGTCCCACCCGACGAGTTCTGGATCCCGGCAAATATGAACCCTACGCGGTGCTCGATCGTTCCTATCGGAGACATCCACCTCTTCATCGGCGAAACCGACTCGGGCACTAGTTCCCTGGGAGTCGGAGGAGCATCAAGACCCGCACGGACCGCCTACGGGCAGGATACGTTCGCGGAAGGATCGATCTCGAATCTCTCTTCGGAGTTTGCCGGCAAAGATCGAAAAGCATCAAGACCCGCACGGACCGCCTACGGGCAGGATACGTTCGGGGAAGGATCGATGTCGGATCTCTCTTCGGAGTTTGCCAGCAAAGATCAGAAAAATTCAAGACCCGCACGGACCGCCTACGAGCAGGATACGTTCGCGGAAGGATCGATGTCGGATCTCTCCTCGGAGTTTGCCGGCAAAGATCGAAAAATTCAAGACCCACCCAAACCGCCCCTGTGCAGGATATAAAGGTGGAAGATCACTGCAAATCCGCAGGCTTCGACCGTGCGTCTGGACAGCAGAGATCCAAGTTCGTCGGCGTGGTTACCATCTTCGATCTCGCGCTGCATTCAGAGAGAAGGAGAAAACCCCCGCGATTACCTGGCCAGGTGGCTCCGTATACGAGCCGATCTAGCCAACTACCCCAATGATGATGCCATCTATCACTTTGTGGAAGGACTGGACCATGGCACGCTTCTCCGACAATCTCTAAGACGGCAACAGGCGTCAGGACGCCTTACCTTCGAAGGCATGGTGAACACCATCAACAACTACGCGGAGGCTGAAGCGGCAGCGCTCATTGGCGGAGCACCTCCGATTCAGCCACCACCACCGCCTCGGGCCGCCATCGTCGCAGCAGCGCCACCACCCCCAGTTATCATCGAGGCCGTCGCACCTCCACCGCCCGTCTTCGAGGAATCCCTGGCACCCTTCGACTCTGTCATTGACGCGCTTTACGCTGATTTCAGTGCAGATTCAGAGGAAATAGACTTCAGTCCAGAAGAGCTAGACTCCGCTATGCAGGAGATGGAGGAGGAGTACTCGCGGGCGATGAACAAGCTCCTAACACCGTCATGTCCCGAGGAGTGTTCGTCACCATTGGGACAGCGATGGATGAATACCAGCCCGGGCAAGCTCCGCCTACGGCGCTGGGTAAGGGGAAAGGACCACTTGTTGCCGCCGACGATGTTCGCGCAAAAGTCATGCCTCCTCCGCCTAATCCAGTGCAACAGCCGCAGGAACTCGGCACCGGTCCGAGCAAAAACAACACCGCAAACTTGCCACCTCCAGCATCCACGTCGGCAGCAGCCCATGTTACCCCTGCGGATAGAGTGATATATGGCAATCTCATCGTTGAGCCACTAACTGTTGATCATATCCGGAATGTGACTCAGCTTGACGAGAAGCGCCAGCAGCTGCTGGAGGAAGCACAAGCCATCGCGGAACAAGGCGCTAAACTAGATCGAGATCTGGTCAACGCGCAGAAGTCCATAGAAAACGCTAGAGAAATGGAGGCCGAGTACAAGACTCTGCTACAGCAGCAGAAGGCTAAGAAAGCTCCGGCTCGCGTCATCAACGACCCTGGTGTACGGCGCAACTTAGGATGGGCTCCCTCAAAGCCGGCACAGGCCAAGCCATACATTGACAGTGAAGGCAAACAGGTGATGCCCACCCCACTCCTTAACCTCGCCGTCGCCAAGACCCTTCTAGAGCAGGATAGATCGCCTGAGGCAGTACAACAGGTTTATGACCTAGTGGCCAAGGCGGTAAAGCAACAGGAAAAGGCCACCTCCCAAAGGTTTGAGTCTGACCCAGCGCTCTGCCGATCTAGCCAGTACAAACCGCCAAGGGACAGATCTCCCCAGGATGTCGGATCACGGACGAGTTCATCAGAACGAAGACGGAGGGATGCACACAGGAGCAAGGATGTTATTCCCATATATTCCGACCACGGAGAAAGAGCCCAACCTCGCCGACCATCGCCACCGCTCCGATCCCCCCGACATCAGGAAGACTACAAGACTCACCATCGCACGGATATGCCTCCGCCAAAGAAGTGCGGCATCGTCATCCGCGACAACGCGGCACATACCCATCATGATGAAGAGCACCACCAAGGACATAAGAGCAGGTCGCACCATGACCCTCCGCGTCCGACAAGCAACCGCGATAGGCGGGGGGCTTCGCAGGAGGGTAACAGCAAGAAGGCTAACCCACCGCCACCTCCACCTCCATCGCCGCCAAGCAGTCACCATGGCGGAAGGGGACCGCGTTGTTCACGCAGCCCATCCCCTGTTGACAACAAGAGAAAGAACCCGGAGCCATACGGCGCACGTTCGCGGATCGATAAGATCCACGAGGCCCGGGAAGGACCATACCTGGGACCACGTTGCTTTGGACCTGCTATACGGTCCGCAACTTACCCCAAAGGTTTCCGGATTGACAAGACCATCAAGCCCTATGACGGCACCGCCAAACATGCCACATGGTTGCAGGACTACGGCAACGCAGTGGAGATTACCGGAGGCAACCCCAACGTCGCCGTCAAGTAACTCCTGTTAATGTTGGCGGGCACGGCCCGTCAATGGATCGACGACTTGCCGAAAGAATCTATCTACAACTGGCTGGACATGCAAGAAGCGTTCACCAAGAACTTTCAGGGTACATATAAGCGTCCCTGCACGGTGGGAGATCTACAGTGGTGTGTGCAAGAGAAAGACGAGACATCTCGCGCCTACCTCTCCCGCTGGGTGGATATGAAAAATTCCTGCGCAGGAGTGCACGCTCAGACCGCCATGGACGCCTTCATCGATGGGCTGGAAAGGGGTACATTGCTGCGACATAAGCTAAAGCGCTTGCAGGACAATCATCAGCTTGACCTGAATCAGATGATTCAGTTAGCTAGTGAGTTCGCGGCTGCCGACGACGATGCTCGTGGCTCTTTGCCGGCAACGGCCGTTCCAACCCAATCTCGGAGGAACAACAGTGCAAAGCGGAAAACCGCTCCAGAAGAAAAGCAATCTACCGACATGGTCGCCATGACTTTTGCAGGATGAGGCGAAGGTGGACAACATGGCCGAGGAAGGGGAGCAGGCCGCGGGCAGCATCGAGCAAATGAAACCAACTCGGCTCCACTCCGTGTTCCCCAAACCTACGAAGAGTACCGCGACATGTCGTGCCTCGTACACCTCGACGCCACCGGCAAGGCCACCCATACCAATCGACACTGCAAATTCATCAACGACCTCAAGGAAGACCCGGAGTCCGGCTATAAGTCAGAAGAACAGACCGGGAGGAAAGGGCAAAGGGAAGAAGAAGGAGGAGGAGTCCAAGGATTCAAATGACATGGACGAGGACGTTGACCCCAAGCACGCCGCCAAGGGCGACGACAAGGGCAAGAACCCCTTCGCAAAGAAGGCCCCAGTCTACCACACTTTCCTTGGCACCCCCACCGTCCGACAACAGAAGACCTCTCTAAGGATCCTGATGGCTACTCTCCCCCCAGTTCCCCAATACCTGCGCTGGTCGGAGGTTCCAATCACTTGGGACAGGACGGACCACCCAGACCTTGTGCCCACGGAGAACCAGTATGCCATGGTCAACCCATTGATTGACGGCGCAGAGTTCACCAAGTGCATGGTGGATAGCGGAAGCAGCATCAACATTATGTACCTGGATACACTGCAGAAGATGAACTTGACGGAGGCAAACCTAAGGCGGACCAACACCGTGTTCCATGGCGTAGTTCCTGGTCGGGAGGCTCGGTCCCTTGGGTGCATCACGCTTCAGGTAGCCTTTGGCGACGTTAATAATTACCGCCAAGAGCGCATGACCTTTGAGGTAGTCCCCTTCAAGAGCGTGTACCACGTCATATTCGACCGCGACATATTCCACACGTTGATGGCCAAGCCATGCTTCGTATACAACAAACTCAAGATACTCGGACCAAACGGAGTCATCACCGTATCCGGAAGCTTCACCAAGGCAAGGGACTGCAAGATCAATGAAGCAGCCGTTGCAGAAGCTGTCCTCTATAGAAAAGAATTCAAAGAGATCCAGAGCAAGGTCAATGACTCAGAGATGCCCGCGTCGAAGAAGCAGATCTCCGACTCCGCTCCTGCGTTCAAGGCCGCCATCGAAACCAAGTCGGTAGAACTTGTGGTAGGCGATGCCTCCAAGACCGTCGCCATTGGGACGAACCTGGATCCTAAATAAGAAAGTGCGCTCGTCGCTCCGTGAGAATAGGGACATCTTTGCCTGGCAACCTGCCGACATGAAAGGTGTACCTAGGGAACTTGTCGAGCACAGCTTAAACATTGATCCAAAATGTAAACCAGTGAAACAACCTCTACGACGCTTCGGAGATGAGAAGAGACGCGCCATTGGCAAAGAGATAGCTAGGTTACTTAAGGCTGAGTTTATCCGAGAAGTCCTTCACACCCGATGGGTGGCCAATCCTGTACTTGTCCCCAAAAAGGGAACCAATGAATTAAGAATGTGCGTTGATTACACCGGCTTTAACAAAGCATGTCCCAAAGATCCGTTTGCTTTGCCTCGCATTGACCAAGTCATTGACTCGACGGCTGGCTCGGAACTTTTGTGTTTTCTCGATGCATACTAAGGATACCACCAGATCAAGATGAGGAAGTCGGACCAATTGGCCACTTTGTTCACTACCCCATACGACACGTTTTGCTACATCACAATGCCCTTTGGGCTGAAAAACGCAGGTGCTACCTACCAGCGGACAATGCAATGTTGCCTCCACGACCAAATTGGTCGGAACGTTCACACTTATGTGGACGATATCGCGGTGATGTCTAAAAAATCAAACGACTTAATCTCCGACTTAAAAGAGACCTTTGATAATCTCCGGAAATACAACATGATGCTGAACCCTAAGAAGTGCGTCTTCGGGGTTCCAGCCGGCAAACTGTTGGGCTTCATTGTTTCCCAGCATGGAATCGAGGTCAACCCAGAGAAAATCAAGGCCATCTTAAACATAAATCGTCCGACATGCCTAAAGGACATCCAACGACTAACAGGTTGTGTTGCAGCAGTTAGTCGGTTCATCAGCCGACTTGGAGAGAAGGCTTTGCCGTTGTACAAGTTACTGAAGAAGGCGGACAAATTCACATGGACGGACGAAGCAGATGCAGCATTGAAGCAGCTCAAGGAGACCCTTTCCTCAGCGCCCATCCTTGCAGCACCCGAGCCTGGTGAGCCCCTGTTAATCTACATGGCGGCAACCAACCGGGTTATAAGCATCATCGTCGTCGTAGAGCGGAAGGAACCAGGCTATGAGCACGGCGTTCAACGACCAGTTTACTATGTAAGCGAAGTCTTGACAGAGTCCAAGCAGCGTTACCCGCACTACCAAAAGATAGCTTATGGAGTATTCCTCGCTTCGCGGAAGCTGATGCATTACTTTCAGGAGCACCCAATCACAGTAGTGAGCAAGACTCCACTATCCGACATCATCAACAACAGCGACGCTACAGGAAGGGTCGCGAAGTGGGGCGTTGAACTTGCCGCCTTCGAGATCACCTACAAGAGGCGCGACGCTATCAAGTCACAAGCCTTGGCGTATTTCATTGCAGATTGGACGGAGATGCCAGATGCCACTCCGTTGCCGGAGCCAGAGTACTGGGTGATGCACTTTGACGGATCAAAGCTGCTCAACGGCTCGGGGGCTGGTGTATTGCTACAGTCACCAAAAGGAGAAAAGCTACACTACGTTCTGCAGATCCACTTCGAGGCTACAAACAACATGGCGGAGTATGAAGCACTCATTCACGGATTACGTGTAGCCAAGGATATTGGCATCAAGCGCATAGTTTGCTGCGGAGATTTCGACTTGGTTGCCTAGAAGGTGGCTGGCACCTGGAATGCGCGGAACCCTATGATGGCGGCATATCAAGATGAAGTGGATGAGATAGCCAAGAGCTTCTTGGGCTACGAAGTCAAGTATGTACCTAGGGAGCAAAACGAGGCGGTTGATCTGCTGTCTAAGCTAGGATCAGGGTGCAAGCAAATTCCGCCAGGTGTTTTCCTAGAGCATCTGCGCACACCATCCGTGAAGGGAGCCGACATCGACAACCCGGATAGAGCTGACTCTTTCGTCAACATGGCGACCAAGATCCCTCCGGCTTGGACAAAACCGTTCAAGGAATATCTCGAACACGGAACTTTGCCCGACGACGAGGTCGAAAGACGGCAAATAGTATGGCGAGCAAAGGGTTATACCATAATAAATGGGCAGCTCTATAAAAGGAGCACTACTGGGGTATACCTAAAGTGCGTTTCCCAGCTAGAAGGAATGGAAATCCTCCGCGAAATCCATCTTGGAGATTGCGGGCACCATGCCGCTCCTCGATCATTGGTCGCGAAAGCCTTCCGGCAAGGATTCTACTGGCTGACCGCGAAGACGGATGCCGACAAGTTGGTTGAGATGTGCACAGGATGCCAGTATTATGCCCGACAACCACATGTTCCTGCTGAAGAATTGCGAACAATACAAATAACTTGGCCATTTGCAGTCTGGGGGCTAGACATGGTGGGGCCGTTATAGACGGCACCGTGTGGGTTTACGCATATGCTTGTAGCAGTTGACAAATTCACCAAATGGATAGAAGCTAAACCCATTAGAAAGCTTGATGGGGCAACTGCCCTCAGGTTTGTCCGAGATCTAGTGGTGAGATTTGGTCTCCCACATAGCATCATCACCGATAATGGAAGCAACTTGTCACTCGGAGAAGTGGAGGCCTATTGTTGGGACAAAGGCATCCGACTTGACCTTGCATCTGTGGCACACCCACAATCCAATGGTCAAGTTGAGCGAGCCAATGGATTAGTTCTGCAGGGAATCAAGCCACGTATTGAGGCACCGCTACATAGAGCAGCTGGAGCCTGGGCGGAAGAATTGCCATCTGTGTTGTGGAGTTTACGAACTACACCCAGCAGATCCACCGGCTACACCCCTTACTTCATGGTATATGGAGCAGAAGCCATCCTACCTTCCGATATCCTCCACGATGCACCAAGAGTTGCCGCCTACGGCGAAGATGACGTTGAAGAATCCAGACGCCTAGATGTAGACCTTCTCGAGGAGGAGCGTGTTTTGGCATGCCAAAGATCCGCCATCTACCAGCAGAAGCTACGCAGCTACCATAGTCATCGCGTTCGGCATCGCACATTTAAAGAGGGGGATCTGGTGCTCCGACTTAAATAGAAGAACTCACACAAATTATCCCCGCCATGGGAAGGACCGTTCATCATAAGCAAGGCGCTGCTCAATGGGTCTTACTACCTTGTCGACAATCGTGAGCTCAAGGACAGACCCAACGAGGATCATAAGCGTAAGCGACGTGACCCGGATGATGACTACCCGGAGCTTGATCGGCCATGGAACATAGCACAGCTACGTCCTTTCTACACTTAGCATTTTTTATCTAATAGTGTACCTCGTATATGGTTAATGAAATAAAGCTCTTTGGTTCACTCATATTGCTGAGTCTTTTACCTCCTTTAGTGTTCATTTTTGGATCATATAAACCTTTATGCACAAGCTTTGCGATTGCACTTGTGAAAAATTCTGTTTTTCTTCAACACTTCGTGCCTCCCTGGTTCAGCGAAAAAGGAGACTGTGGATTACTTTTCTGCCCTGGTCCTACGGGCGTTAGCTTAAGTTTTCTGGTCTACACGTTCTTTGTTGTTTTTATGTGGATTCTGGAGTAGTGACTTTCGGCACTCATTGTCGGCGATTTTGTGCTTAGGTTATTGACGGTGCCATTGGGCATCATCACCTAAAGCGCATGGTTCCGACAACGAGTCTTCCGACTCACGAAAAGTCAAGCATAAGAACCAAAGTAATGGATAAGCCAGCACTTGCTTAAAAATATATACATACTGGAACTTAATTCTTGAGTAGCAGGATACGATAACCATTGTTTTCCTCCTTAAAGATTACATCAACATAGTTTTTCCGCGCACAATCCAGAGGTGAATCAGAAATTACAAAGTGTTTTTTCACTCTTTGGGCACAGGAGACTTGGAGGCCGCATCATCACCAGCCGGAGAATCACCCTCAGCATCGGTGCTATGGTGAGACTTGGAGGATTCTGGGTCGGTGTTGTCGAGAAAGTTCCTGGGCACGAAGACGCCACATCCACCAACTCGGCAAGCCTGGTATCATACCCCGCGAGTGATGACAATATGGCGTCGTGATCAATCTCCTTGTCGTCATCATCTACGTCGGGGATACCAGATGTCACCGTGTCGATGTCGGCATCTTCATAGTGTGCCTTCACCATAGACAACGCCATCCTTGCACCAGCCCGCGCACATGAAACTTTCCAGCTTGCAATACGCTCGGGGGCTCGGCGCAGAATCTCCGAGTACTTCACCATGGAGTCCGAGGCCTTGATATAAATCTGAAGGGGCTTGGCGATCTCCTTGGCTTGGGCGATGGCGGTGTTGATGAAGTTGCCGGCAGGAATCATGCATTCCTTGTCCGAAGGAGGCGAGATGGTTAAGCCCATGGGCGCTGAAAATTCCGACAACGATTGCATGAGTTAAAAAAATCCTAAGTATCCATACTACAAAACTACAAGGCGGAGGACACTTACTGAAGATGCTGGCATTAGCCTGCCAGCCGACGTCCGCCAAAGATTCCTTCTCTTGATTAAGGATCTTAAATGCCTCGCTGTGGCAAAGGTTCTGCTCATTGGCAGCTTGCTTCTGATCCTTTAGGATCGCAAGCTCTTGTTTCAAGCGATTGATCTCAGCGGAGGCGGAGTCCTGTAGGGCTTTCATAGAATGCTCGTGCATCTGCAACATTTCTTCCCTCTCCTTCTTAAGGATCTTGTTCTCGCTGTCCAGCTGCTGAATATGCTTGGACTGCTCGACAATATCCTTGGACTTGGCAACATGTTCTGCAAGTCGGAGAAAACAAAGTACACATTGAGTACTCGGAGATTATGGGCATAAAAGTAAGACGGAAATGCGCAAAAAGAAAACAGACTCTTGTTTTTGATGATATGTTCCTTCAAGATGGCGGCTTTACCCTTTTCAGCTTCAAAGTCCGCGCGCATCTTCTGGTACTTCTCGTTGGCCATGCCCCTCCGAGCGTTCTCGTTCTGTGGAAATAAATACAAAGTTAAGTCGTTGTTTAGTCTGCTTGGAGTTTCTAGTCGGAGATTTTCCACCTAGATGCTCGGGGGCTATAGCGAAAGTTTTTAACTTAGCAATATGCTTAGCTTTTCTATAAGCATCTAGTCGGAGATAATTCAGTTCTCAACTAGAGGCTTGGGGGTTACAGTATAAAGTTTTAACTCGGAAAATGTTTAGCTTTTCTTTAAGTATCTAGTCGGAACTAATTCAGTTACAACTAGAGGCTTGGGGGCTATAGCACTTAAATTTATGAAAACTGTGTATGCTACTCTTAAAGTATCTAGTCGGAATAATTCATTCCATCTAAATGCTTGGGGGCTACAGTGCGAGTTCTTTCTAACTTAGTTTCTCTTAGAGCATATAGATGCAAAACCTATGGTTTTCCGTCTACATCCTCGGGGGCTATAGTGGGATACTCATATAAAATGCAAAAGGTAAAATAAAACTTACAAGCGCGATAATCTTGAGGTTTGTAGCGCTCTCGGCCAGCAGCTTGCCAAAGGAAACGCTGTTTCCTCGCAAGATGTCTGCTTGTCGTAGCAGCTCCTCAATACCGCACGTCGGAGATGACGGCACTCCTCCAGGAACCATAGTTGTGTTACCCGGCAGGAGCGCCGGGTAAACTATCTTCGGAAATTTGAAGGGTTTCTGGGGAGTAGAGGCGCCGCCTTCGGCAGAGGTACCAGCTCCCAGCACCGCCTTGCCGCTACCGATGGCATCCTTAGCCGGAGCTTCAGCCATTTGAAGAGCAGCGCTCTCCTATGTCGCCTGCTCGCCGACAACAGCGAGCTTGGTAGAGGCGCCAGAATCCACTTCCATGGCAGAAGGGCCTGGTACCTCCTGAACTTGGGAGCTTGTCAGAGTAGAGGAGGGCTTGACGGCAGGAGTGGCAGGGGTGATGGCGGGAGAGGAGTCGCGATGCAGCATGTCTTTAATATTTCTAGAAGCCCCAAGAGTCTTGGAGGACTTCTTGAGGCTGGTTGTGGCTTTCTTCCTAAAACGTGCAAAAGTGCATAAGTACAAGAATAAGACAGACAAATGAGACAATGTCGGAGAATAAGAAGCTTACACTAGGGGGGGTGCTTTGGCAAACATTCCAGTGGCTTTCTTCTTCTCCGCCTCCAGGGCGGCAGTACTCTTTTTGGAGGCTCCACCCTCCGTCTTCTTCTTCTTACCTCCGTCGGCAGCGTCAGAGGTGGAGCTCTTCCGCTTTCGCGCCAACGGGATATCATCATCGGACACGACCGTGACTTCCTTCATCTTTGGATCATAGATTTGGGCAGCCAGGTTGCCCTCATCTAGATCGCTAAGCTGTTAAGTGAGAAATCACCGTGTTAGATAAGATGATATTATTAAGACGAAAAAACTGGAGTAATGTCATACACGGAAAATAAAATGTCTACCTTTGGGCACTTTCCGTCTACGAACATGTCGTAGGTGAGGGTGAAGCCGCGCTTCTTATCCTTCACCTTGACGATGTCCTTAAGGCGGATCTTGACGGAGTCGCTCGAGAAATTGTCCTCGGAGATTCGGAGGGAATCCCTTCGGTCGCCGGTGTACTCGTGCATAAACTTCGTGCGGTGCTGCAGAGGTTGGATCCGCCTGACGAACCAGCACATGGCTAGGTCCAAGCCGGTCAGACCCGTCTCTACGAACCACTCGATCCGCCTTATTGCGCGGGAAGCATTGAGGTCGGAGGGAAGGGAGGCATGAGATCGCCATGTGGAGACTTCGGCGGCGGCTCCATCCATGAAGTCCGGGTACGTTGCTTCTCGGCCCGACAAAGGAATGTCGGGGCCGTAGAAGTACGTCCGCTGCCAGTTCTTGCATGATTCGTGGCCGACGATGTCGGGGAACCGCCGGCCAGGACGGATCTTGAAGCTTATGGTGCCACAGTTTCTCAGCTCCTCCCTACTGTGTCCGGCTTCACGCTTGACGGTGAAGAAGTATACAAACAGATCTAACCTAGGCCTAATCCCTAGATAACCCTCACAAAGTGTCGCGAAGTTGCTAAGCACTAGGATGCTATTGGGGGAGAGGTTATGGGGTTGGACCTTGAAGTGATTCAAGACGGACAAGAAGAAGTGAGAGATAGGCAGAGAAACTCCGCGTACCAGTTGTGCCTTGAGGTACACCTTCTCTCCGGCTTGGGGAGAAGGAGTCTACTCGCCGGTCGACGCCGCCTGCCAGGCGATCCCCTCCGTCGCGGGGAGGTAGCCCTCGGCGACCATCTCTTGAATATCGCGGCCGGTGATGTCTGAGCCGCGCCAGTCGCCTTTGTGCGAGTCTGGTTCCTCGTCCAGAGGCTCCAGCGCCTCCAGTTTTTGGTCGCGTCCGGTGGTTTCAATCACCGCCGATGTGGGGGTGACCAGCCCCTCTGGCGGCACGACGATGGAGCTCACCGGCTTCGCCGTGGCTTCGCTCGACGCCGCCATCGATGGGAAGGAGCTGCTGCTGGCCATGGAATGCTGGGAGGATGCGAACTGCGCAGAAGGAGGCTAGGGTTTTCGAGGTTTTCGCGGAGATCTCGAGGAGACGCGCGGCTGGAGGAAGAAGACGATGACGCGAGAGAATGGGGTGAAAAAGTGGCATGTGTCCCACGGTTACTATTTATCCTACTCTACGTCAAGATTCGTGCAGCTAATCGGACGGTTGCCGCGTAGACGACGTGTTCGTGAAACGTGCGCGGTAATTTCTCCACGTCTCCAACTGTCGTCGCCAACGGTTCGTATAGCTCGCGCGGGAAAATCGGATATGATTACGTTCTCTGCATGTGTGAGTTACGAGGCATCGCTAACCTATAGCCTACGTCATCATAACTGACATGGTAGATGAGCCGTCTCATCGAAGATTCCGGCATAGACGGATTTAGTCCGACTACGGAGGAGTACGATGGAAGATTTAGCATTTCTCCGGCTTACCATTTGAAGACGGAGAAAACCTTTGCAGGGTTCTTTGGGAGGACTACAAGATGTTGCTTGACGATTTGCCGACATCCATCTAGACGGAGCATTCCACGTGAAGAGGCAAGACGGCGCAAGATCTTGGAGTTCTCCGGGGGCTACTGTTGGGGATATGCTATATGGGTATCCTCATAGCATGTCTCTTATCCGACTAACCCGGGTGGCCCATAGTCGGTAGCGTGGCCTATGGCCTGCTGGGCGGCCCAGTTAGGTGGATCCAGAAGGGAGGCCCATGCCGGATAAAGGAAGGCTACGGTGGAGTCACCAGCGTACCCGGAGCCTTGGAGTGCAAGATACACAAGACTAGTAATAGACGGTGTAGAACTCTGTAACCTGTCCATCTAGGACTTTTCCCTGTAACCCTAGGACCTGGCGACTATATAAGTCGGGCCTATGGGAGCCTTTAGGGCATCGATTCATATAACCTCGCACAGCGAACCTATCTCTGTAACTCGACGTATTGCCATTATAGTGATTTATAGCAGGAGTAGGATTCCGCCACCGTTGTGGGATCTGAACCTGGGTAAGCTGTGTTACCTCGTACCTGTCAACCGTCCGCCTTACCCCACGTCTCTAAACATGCATTGTGAGGACCCCTCCATGGCGTACTCGTCGGCAATACCACGACACTCCATGCGCGATCTCGCCTGGTGCGGGTGCGTTCCCGAATCCAGGGTTCGAGGCTTGCTGCCTCATCTGAGCCATGCTTTCGCTGAGTTTCTGGAACTCGCGGCAGTCCTTGAGCATGTGGCTTGCCTTCTTCTTACCATCCTGCTTGTCGATGTAGAAATGGATGGTGCATGGACCCGACAGTTTTTTGTATGCTGAGGGTCCGTCGTCGCGACCGCGGTGCTGCCGCGACTGTGTTGGGCGTCCTCCATCGCGGAAATTGCTTCCGCGGTATTCGCCACTGTTGCGGTTGCCGTCGCTGCGGCGGTCGGCGTAGCCAGCCGCGACCATGTCGGGTCCATCGCGATCGTCATAGACGCCCGATCTTTTCTTGCTACGGCATTCACGTCGTCGGCCGTAGTCATCTTCTTCCTCCGAGTGCGCGCGGTGGACGGAATCCTCACCGTCGGCCCAGCTGTTGGCGATGTCCATGAGGTGGTCAAGTGTCTTGGGCTTGACGCGCCCAAGTTCTTCTTTGAAGTCCTGGCGCTTGACGCCGTCCTTGAAGGCGTCGATAGCCCTCTCCTCGGAGATGTGCGCCGTGGAGTTCTTGGTGTTGGACCAGCGCAGTATGTACGAGCGAATGGATTCGCCCGTTCATTGAGTGCAGGCCCGTAGCTCTTCGATCGAGGCAGGCCTCTTGCTGGTTCCCTTGAAGTTTCGGATGAAACTGTACGCCAGCTCCTCCCAGCTTCGAATGGATCCTGAGGATAGGCTGCTCAGCCAGATCCGAGTTGCGCATGTCAGCTGTAGCTGAAGGCATTGCATGGCGGTTTCCCTATTTCTGCCGTGCAGCTTGACGGACGACAAGTGGTCGCTGAGCCACGCCTTGGGATCCTGTGTGCCATCAAACTTCGGAGTGTCCGAAGGAAGCTTGAAGTTTCGCGGCATCCTTGTCCGTCGGACAGATCTGCTGAAGCATCGGGCTCCGCAGATCTCCTTCGTCTTCGTCCATCTCGGATTCAGACAAGCATGCGCGCTTGGCGCGCGCCTTGTCGATTTTGCGCTGGGTGAGCTCGCTTCGGGCGTCGTAATCGCTGCTGCGATGGCGCGATCTCTTGTGCCTTTGAGGAAGGTCGTGCTCTTTGTCTTCGGATGAAGACGTGGGACTGCGGTTGAATCTGACCGCAACCTTCTTCTTTGGCTCCGAAGGAGCTTCTTCGTGGAGCGCAGCTCCAACGAGTCTGAGTCCGGTAAGCGCGGACTTGTGCATGGCCCTCTTCGGGTCCCCCTCCGGAGGTGGGTGGGACGCGAGATACGCGGTGGCTGCCATGATCGCAGCTTGTGGCGTTTTCAGGATGACGTTGCCGTCGGCATCCATCTCCATGAAGGACGCGTTGAGGGCTCGGGTCACCTCGCGACGCTCCTTGGGGTCCATGTTCTCCATCCAAGAACGGTGCTTGTTGCCGTTGTTGTCGTGCGAGCTGGAGCCAATGCCCATGTTGGAGAGCGCATCTCGTCGCGCACTGGACTTCGAAGATGCTTTCTTGCGCTTGTCAAGCACTTCCTGCATCTTGATCTGCTTCTTGTGCTCCTCGATGAGGAGCATGTGGTATGCCATCAGCAGGTCTCGTGAGGCATCAGCGGACAGGATCTTGTTGCCTGTTACGGCCTCGCGTGCTTGAGCCCATCCCTCCTTGTTGAGGTGGATGACCCGATCATTGTTGTCCCCGTTGGGTGGGGGGATTGGCTTCTTCTGTTTCCACCGTTTCTGCCCTGCGGGTTGGGTGGCGGATTGTGTTCCTGATCCTAGATGACCGCGGTGCACTGGTAGCGCTCGTAGATCGGCTTGCTGCTGCCGCAACTTTCGGATCCGGAACCGTAGGTCCCTTCGTCCGATGGTGTATCACACAGATCGGAGTTGCAGCTATTGCTGTCATAGGACTCGTCTGTCGATGGTGATGTGCGTAGCACAAGGTGTGGAGCCCATGAAGCGGGCCTGATCGATGGCAGGGCACCCGCTCTGGAAGGCGGAGAGTGCCGGTCTGCCCCACCTGGAAGCAGAAGCTCCCGAACAGGATCTCGAGTCCGTTGCCAACAGGCTCGAAGTCCTTCATGGTGACCGGTGAGTGGGCGGTGAAGTCAAAGGCGTCGAAGAGGAGATGACTCTCCGTCGCCGCGGAGTTGTAGATCGCTCGGGTTGGGACCGTCACGATCGCACAATCAGCGTCCCCAGTTCCCACAGACGGCGCCAATTGACGAGGTTTAATCTCGTCAATGCCCATTGTTACGGACTTGGGTTTTAGAGAAGATGGGGATGCTGGAGATCGTTGAACGGTTAGCAAACAAGCAACACGGGGACACAAGGTTTACCCAGGTTCAGGCCCCCGGAGGGAAAACCCTACTCCTACTTGTCTGCTCTTGATTATGGCGGAACCGAAGTTTACAGGGGTGCGCAGATGCGATCTGGCGTGGAGGTGTGTATGCGGTGGTATGAGGTGCCTTCCTCGCTGTGCCCTCCTAGCCTTTATATAGAGTTAGGCAGGTCCCAGGCACAGATCGAGTCGTTTATAGGTTTTAGGGGTTACCCCTTTGAATTTTCTATCTACTCTAGTCTTGCTCTCCAAGGATCCGAAGGCGTCATGGGCCTTGGCCACCCGAAAATCTTCATGGGCTGGCGTATATTTGTCGTGGGCCTTCCTTGGGCTAGACTAGGTATGTTGAAGTCGTGTACCCGCAGGGTATAACCATGTCACTGGTATCTATGAGGGTTGTACACCTTAGGCTGATAATGGAAACAAGTTTTATCCTAGGCCTGATGTGCAATCCGTCGGGTATGCGGGGTCGCGGAGAAGTACAGTGATTAGCTTGGATCTTTGTCTAGGCCTCACGCAAGGAAGTGTGAACAAGACTATAACTCGGATGTGCAACAAAGCTAAGATCTCTCATGGGTAAAGCAACACACCTCTGGAGAGTGTAAGAACTGTAACTTGTTACTCCCTGTTCCGGGAAGGAGCTACGAACGCGGCAGGAAAGGAACTCTATGAAAGTTCTGGTAAACCTGTGAAGGCTAACGGACATAGCTTTTCAGAGTAAAAGCAACCTTTGAAGAAATGTTTTCGAGAACTTGCATTGCCTACGACTTATGGTCTGTGGCTGTAGATAGTGCATCAAACACTTCTCTTTAGTGAACTTGCTGAGTACGCTCGGACTCAACCGTATCTTCTTAACCCTTGCTAGATCTCGGAGAAACCAATGGCGTTTCCAGTAAATGAGTTACCTGAAGAGTTGAAGATATCTGATGGAGGTCAACGGAGTCGAAGACCTTACCAGAAGCTATGGAAGTCAAGTTGAAGCGTAGAGTATAAATAAAACTCCTAAAATCTAGAACCTACTTCTGTAGAATAATACTATAGTAGTACTCTCAAGCCTTATACATATACTAATAGTAGTACTTGTAAAGTAAACTCCCAAGTGGATCTTTCTGGTTCTTTCTGTACATTATTCCTCACTGTTCGAGGAAGTTCTCTGGATCTTTTATAATATGTTATATGTAATCTAAAGTGTTGTCTTGGACCCGCGATGTTTCTGTTATACCACTCTGAGGGATATAATGCGGATGGAACGGTGTTCCATTGGTGTTATGTCAACGACTATAGTGTACTACATCATGCAGTGGTATGCTGGGTCACCTCATTGCCCTAGGTCTCACAAAATCTATGGGCCGGTCCTGGGCGTGCCCTTTCCCTATAGTGCTGGACCATCGTGCAATCGTAGGAGCGCGCCACCCGCTCCAGGTTCCTCCATGTGCCAAGTTGGTATTTTATCTTATCAACTATGGTCTGAGCCCCCCACATCGGGATCTTTTTTCAGTTCATGTGCACAACACGGTATTTTGACTTTGGCTGTGACATACTAGTAACTAAACATAAAAAAGAATCAACATATAATGTAGAAATTCTAAAATTTTAGACTAACAACATGAATCTAACATTATCTAGCTATTTTATCGAACAACAACACAAATTTACCTATCTAGTTTGTCTTGCTATTTTGTATAACAATTTTATCTATCTAGTTTTCCTAGATATTTTATCAATATTAGCAATTCTAAAATCATCTAAGTTTATCAATTCTAGATATACACATGTTTACGAGATTCCTACTATCTAACTATTTCCTACATTTATCAATTCTAAAATCAGCATTTTATCAATTCATTTAACTAAATTAAACTAGCATGACACTACACCTTAACTAATTTGTATCTAGATACAATAAACTACAATCTAAATCCACCTAAAAAATCCATATATTGACCAAAAATAATCTAAATCCACCTAAAATAACAATATGCTAACAAGTTCTTAAAAAAACAACATGGATGGCTTACTGACGGGAGGGGAGAAGAACGGAAAGGCGACTCAGATGTGGCGGCATCTTGAGGATGGGGCAGAGGCGACAAAGATCGAGAGGCGTTGGGTGGAGTGAGTCGACGACGAGCGGAGCGGCGTGTCGGTGGAAGTGGGAGTGAGTGAAAGGGAAGTGGGAAAGGGACTAATTTAAAGGGAGGGGAGGGAAAGGGGTGTCCCGGACGCAAGGAGTGCGGTGGCCAGCGGATCGAGTGGCACGGCCACACGCGTGGAGCAAAGTCGACAAGTGGACATGTGTGAGGGTAAAACTAGATCGACTGTGCAGCTGTGTATTGGTACATAAATGAGTGGTGACGGTAATTACCTCGCCACTATAGTCAATTAATGATGGTGTTCAGTAAATTCAAACGCCACCATTATATTTTCTTTGAAGCGTTGACAGGCTTGCGACGTTCTATTTTATCTGAACTCCACTAGTAGTTAGTTAGTTGTGGCGTTCGACTTTTTACAGATGACGCTGGTAATTTCAGCCATAGTGGTGGCGTCTCCAAAAATTGGCGCGCCACTAACCTGATATCTGTTGTAGGTTTTCCTACTAGTGCTTAGTTGGAGTATCTGCTCTAAGTCGGTCACTATGTCTTTGTTGTAATGTTATGGTTTTTGATAAAACGAATAGTACCCTCTTGTGCAGATTATGTACTTATGTGCACATTGGCTCCATACTTGGTTTACTTTTTTTAGTAGCACGAGGACCCATAGTTGGTGGTGGTGACATGCATGTATGCAGGTAACGTTTAGGGACATGTTTATAAACCATGGGTGTCAATCGTAGGGATTTGTATGGGGAAAAAAATTGGCTTACGGAAACCACCAAGATCAAACTATAGAGAAAACATATATACTCCATCCATAAAAAAAAAGGTGTGAGAGAATTTTCTAGATTTTCATGTACTTATACTCTAACACGTCTTATATATACATGAGAATCTACACAAAACTCAGACATCCTTTTTTGGACGAAGGGAGTAGATTGTATCTAGTTCGTACAAACGGTGCAACGAAGATTCGTTGGTTGATGTAGTTCTTGATCAAGAATCAAATGTATAATTCCTCCACAAGTATTCATGCTTATGTCGCCTTCAATCCAACAAATTAAACTCCGTCGCCTGGGGAGAAGAATTGCCGGACATTCGTGCAGTATTCGAGCATACGTATACGAGTATGAATATTCTCATATACTTATGCAACGAACACTCAACAGATTAAAGGGACTTAAGCGTGTGACACTGTAGGTTTGCTAATATGCGGATATGATCCTGAAATTCCTTCCCGGTCAATAATCAATAGCTGGATTAGGGACACGAAAGATCTGAACAAACCTCTTGTTTTATACATGTTGTTTTCCAAGATACATAACAAACCCAAGGTGAGATATTTAGTTATCCATGTGAAGAAACTCTTTGATTACAATACCAAGTTATCATCATTACCGGTTTATGCTCCTTTTTCATTCCATATTTTGATATCCCCATGAATCACATCATACTGTGTCTGGCCACGCGATGATGGGTATCATGATACCGAGAGGGTCCGAAGGGTATCTCTCCATTTTCGGAGGAGCAAATCGCACCCTTAAACTATCACGTTCCTAAGTATATTTTTTGGAAGTACCCAAAGAACAACTTTATGATTACCCTTTTATAGAAAACATTTTAGGCCATTCTAGATAATTCTTTTGGTATAAAGGAAAATGATATTTCTCATGGTCAAAGAACACAAATGTGTAAACAACAAAACCAACAACTTTGTGATAATGTGATCTCGCAGTCTACCATAGGTATTGGGTTGGTTCAACATCCTTGTTCTATCAAGAATATGCAATAACACTTATTATTGCCTCTAGGCATATTCCATTCATCAACTAACTAGTCTTTACACCTAGACAATCGGAGCGATATAGTGGCATTAGAAATGGATTTTTCCTTTCATTTCTACCAACACAAACTTTTAGTGGGTTTGTTCTTGTTTTTGTATTATCTCAATGCATGACGAAGAATAAATAGAGGCTTCCTTTTCCAAATTAAATGGAGCCTAATATGGCGCAGATTTTTGGTGAACGGCCCAATGACAACTTGCCACATGGCAGCATAAAGAATTGAAAGTTGTCATCGCCTTCCATCACAGAACTGCCTGGCTGGCAACTTGTCACATGCGGGCGATACAATTTCCCAAAGAAGTCTCATGTGAGCGCCATACAATTCGAGATCTAGTAATGGACTTCCCTCAAAAGCAGACCATATTTTGCAGCTTCAAGACAACCACATATCTCATGGAGGCATTCAGTTATTGAATTGATGAATTAGTATTGATTACAAAGTATCTTATCGACTTACACTTATCTTTACAAATCCCCATTATATCACTTACTGTAAGCAACAAACCATACAAGAAAAGACAAAAAAAGTACACGAAAATATAGCACCACAAGAAGTAATAATGACTCAACACAGATCGATCGTATGTTTACGTATCAAGTCTCGGCATAGAGGTGAGCCGGGAGCTTGGGCTCCACGATGGCCTCCAGCGGGAACTTGCGCGGCGTGGACAATCCAAAGATCTCCTCCATGCTCAGCTCCACGCCGTTAGGCAGCCTCCACGTGAAGCCGTGCAGCAGGTTGGCCAGGCTCACCTGGATCACCTTCAGTCCCAGACTATACCCAGGACACATCCTGCGTCCCGACCCGAACGGCAGCAGCTCGTAGTCTTGCCCCTTAACATCGAGCCTACTGCCCAGAAACCGCTCTGGCATAAACTCTTCTGGCGCATCCCACAGCTCCGGGTCGCGGCCGATGGACCACACACTGACCAGCACGCGTGTGCCGGCGGGGATGTCATAGCCGCCAATGGATGTGTCCTCGCGGGAGAGACGGGGCACCAGCATCGGCGCCACCGGGTGCAGCCTCATTGTCTCCTTGACGATGGCCTCTATGTATGGTAGGCTCGGGATGTCCTTCTCCGTGACCCAGCGGCCACGGCCGATTACACTGTCCAGCTCTTCGGTCGCCTTGGCAAACACCTCGGGCTTCTTCAGCAGCTCCGAGAGAGCCCATTCCACCGTCACCGCCGAGCTTTCTGTGCCCCCAGCAATGAGATCCTGCACGTGCCACGGTTAAGATGAGAATATTGCGATCGTGATATTGAACTGAGGAAACATTGAGCAGCTGTCCTGATGGAATCTCTGTCATTATGTAATCTGCGTGCACTGTCTACCATTGAACTTTAACGCGTGCCCATCGGTCTGGAAAAAAAATATCTTTTCTATACTGTATTGCTTTCTCGGGGGAACTTATTTATTATTAGTGAGTATTAAAGATTAAAGCACCTATGAGCAACAATAAGCCCATTATATTTCCCAACTTTCAGAGTTTCAGATAAGTGGGTAAGTAGTTCTCACTGCAATTATTTGAGTGTGACGCCCATAGACAGACAATGTATAGTCGTCGGCCTACCTGACCAGGTTCATAGTATCAAGGCCCTAAGGGCAGACGATTGCGACAAGACATCTATAAATCAGCTACAATCCTAATATTCGTGTGCCCTTTTGTGCTTTCTGTTACAATTGCGACAAGAAGATAACGAAGAACGAAAACAAAAAAACACAGCAAGGGGGACACAGATTTAACGTGGAAAAACCTCTCCAACAAAGAGAGGAAAAAACCACGGGCGCCAGCCAGCGAAACTTCACTATATCGAGGAGTGTTTACAAACGCCGGGGATTTCACAGATGCAACTCTCCCAACCGGCGGCTTACAAGGGGTTTATATATCGGTGGAAACCTAGGTCTTCGACGATCCGTACCGTACCAAGCCTCCCGGCGACGGGCCCAAGCCTCCCGGCGACGGGCCTCGCTCCACTCGTCAGAAGTTGGCCTATACTTTGTAGAATTTGGATCAACATATAACAAACTCCACCTTGAGACAAATTCCTCCTTGTAGCATCAACAGCAACCATCTCCCTGAACAAACAAAGCAAATACTTTCGGCGCCAATAGCCACTTGGGCTAATTAGTTAAACCAACTAAGTTTGAGCAAAGCTCAAACTTAGCAACAGGAACAGGTTTAGTCATCATATCAGCAGGATTATCATGAGTGCTGATCTTGCATACCTTTAATTTACCTTGAGCAACAATGTCTCTAACAAAATGGTACTTGACATCAATGTGCTTAGTTCTCTCATGGAACATCTGATCTTTTGTAAGGTATATGGCACTTTGACTGTCACAAAACAAAGTAATGCAAGAATCATCTCCACAAAGCTCAGCAAACAAACCTTTCAACCAAACAGATTCTTTGCAAGCTTCAGCAATAGCCATGTATTCAGCTTCAGTAGTAGATTGTGCAACAACAGCCTGCAATGTAGCCTTCCAGCTAACAGCACAACCTCCAACATTAAACACATAACCTGTGAGGGATCTTCTCTTATCCAAATCGGCAGCAAAATCTGAATCCACATAGCCAACGAGTCCCTCACCGGTCCTGCCAAACTTCAAACAAGCATTGGAAGTGCCAAGAAGGTACCTGAAAACCCACTGAACAGCCTTCCAATGTTCTTTACCAGGATTAGCCATGTATCTACTTATCAAACTCATAGCATATGATAAATCAGGACGAGAACAAACCATGGCATACATCAAAGAACCAACAGCACTAGAATATGGCACCTTTGACATGTACTCAAACTCTTCATCAGTACTAGGACATTGAGAAACTGACAATTTAAAGTGAGGAGCAATAGGAGTACTAACTGAGTTGGCACCATCCATATTAAAACGATGAAGAACTTTCTTAATGTAACTTTGCTGACTAAGAAATAACAAACCAGATTTTCTATCTCGGGTAATCTCCATACCTAAGATCTTCTTAGCAGCACCAAGATCCTTCATCTCAAACTCACTACTTAGGTGTGCCTTCAAAGTAGTGATTTCTTTCATGCCCTTGGCAGCAATTAACATATCATCAACATATAGCAGCAAGTATATAGGTGACCCATCAACAAACTTGATATAAACACAACTATCATATTTAGACCTCTCAAAACCATGTGAGATCATAAATGAATCAAACCTTTTATACCACTGTCTTGGAGATTGCTTTAAGCCATAAAGAGACTTCTTTAATTTGCACACAAAATCCTCTTTACCAGGCACTATGAACCCTTCTGGTTGGTCCATGTATATTTCCTCATCAAGCTCTCCATGCAGAAAAGCAGTCTTGACATCTAACTGCTCAAGCTCAAGATCACGCATAGCCACAATACTAAAGAAAGTACGAATGGAACTATGCTTCACAACTGGAGAGAACACATCATTGTAATCAATACCTGGAATCTGGCTGAACCCTTTTGCTACTAACCTTGCCTTGTACCTTGAAGGCTCTTTGGGAGATAGACCTTCCTTTTTCTTGAAGATCCACTTGCAGCGGACCGCCTTCTTTTGTTTAGGCAAGCGCACAACATCCCATGTGCCATTTTTCTCAAGCGATTGCATCTCTTCTTGCATAGCAGATACCCACTTCTCGCGGTCAACGGATGCAATGGCTTCATTATATGTAGCAGGTTCAGAATCGTTCTCCACCTGTTCAGCACAACTAAAAGCATAATGTACAAGATTACACTCTTCAATTAAACGACGAGGTGGAACTATGTTACGTCTCGGTCTATCAGCAGCAATAGATTCCTGTGGCTGCTGCAAAACAGTAGGTGAGTGCTGAACAACATCATCATCAATATTTTCCTCATGAGTATCATCAACAACAGCATTATTATCAACAGTTTTCTGCAGGTGCTCCACCTGCACACGAACTCCCTCCTCTCCAATAGCAACAGGAGAGGGATCTGATGGCAAGCTGTCATGATACATAACGGATTCATTGAAAACAACGTTCCTACTCAACAAAATCCTTTTTGTTTCAGGGTTCCATAGTTTATATGCCTTAACTCCTGAACCATAACCAAGGAATATGCACTTGACAGCTCTAGGCTCTAACTTTCCATTATCAACATGAGCATAAGCAGTGCAACCAAAAACTCTCAACTGTGAATAATCAGCAGGTGAACCTGACCATACCTCAATAGGAGTTTTCTTCTCAAGTGGAATAGAAGGTGACCTGTTGATGAGGTAACACGCTGTGTTGGCTGCTTCAGCCCAGAAACGCCTATGCATACCTGCATTAGACAACATACAACGAGCCCTCGAGATGATGGTTCTGTTCATGCGTTCTGCCACGCCATTCTGCTGAGGAGTATATGGGATGGTGTGATGCCTGATCATGCCATCGTTACTGCAAAACTCCTCAAACTCATTAGAACAGAATTCCATACTATTGTCAGTACGTAGTACCTTTACCTTCTTCTCAGTCTGTTTTTCAACCATAACTTTCCACTTCTTAAAAGCATCAAAAACATCAGACTTATGCTTCAGAAAATAAGGCCACACCTTTCTTGAGTAATCATCAATAATAGTAAGCATATAATTAGCACCACCAATAGAAGTCTTACGGGACGGACCCCATACATCAGCATGCACATAATCTAATATGCCTTTGGTGGTATGAACGGAAGCATTGAATTTAACTCTTTTATGCTTACCAAAGATGCAGTGCTCACAGAACTCAAACTTACTCAAGTTGCAACCATCAATCAGCTCTCTCTTGACCAACTCTGCCATGCCTTGTTCGCTCATATGCCCAAGACGCATATGCCATAGATGTGTTTTACCACAATCATCAGAATCATTAGAAGTAACAGCAGCAGCAATACCAGGCAAAGTGCTACCTCTAAGAACATATAATTTAGCAGAATTCATATCACCTATCATGTGAATAAGAGAACCTTTTGATACCTTCAGAACTCGATGCCCACCGGCATACTTGTATCCATCAACGTCCATGGTACTCAGGGAGATCAAATTTCTGGCCATGCTTGGTATGTGCTTCACCTCACTCAACGTGCGTGTCACGCCATCATGTGTCCTAATCTTAACAGATCCAACACCAACGATATGGCATGGGTTGTCATTCCCCACACGCACAAAATCTCCAGTCTGCACAGACTCATATGAACTGAACCAATCTTTGTTACAGCAAATATGAAACGAACATGCAGTATCAAGTATCCATTCATCATCACGAGAAGCACAAGCAGCAAAAACAGCTAAGCATTCACCATCAGAACTATCAGAAACAACAGCAGCCTTACCATTGCCTTGATCCTTATCTTTCGGTTGGTAAGTACCGTTCCTTTTCTCCTTATTCTGCAGCTTCCAGCAATCATCAATAACATGATTAGATTTCTTACAATACCTGCAGAACTTGTCCTTTCCCTTGGACTTCGAACGACCTCTGCCGTCTTTGCTCTTATCTCGGTTGCCATGGTTGTTAAATCTCTGCTCGGTCCTGCCACGAACCTGCAGAGCTTCAGCCTTGGAGGACGCCCCATCTGCCTGCACCATAGATTTCATCTTTTCCCTCTGTTTGAGGGCATCTTGCACTTCATCAAGGGTTATCTTGTCACGGCTCAACAACATTGTATCACGAAAGTGTGTATAAGAACTAGGCAGCGAGCATAAGAGTAATAGGGCTAGATCCTCATCATCATATTTTACTTCCATAGATTGCAAATCAGAAATAATCTCTCTAAAAAGAGATAAGTGATTCATTACCGATCCACCTTCCTGCAATCTATGCGAGAACAACTTCATCTTCACATGCATCTTACTGGTTAGATCCTTTGACATGCAGATCGTTTCCAGTTTTTCCCATAGGGCAGCAGCAGATTTCATCTCCAGTACTTCCTGCAAAATATTATTGGACAGATGAAGTTGAATCAAAGACAAAGCCTTACGGTCCTTCCGCTTCTCTTCAGCGGACCAGGTCTTAGCATCCTTTTCACCGAATCCATCCAGCGCTTCATCCAGATCAGAAGTTTGGGCGAGAATCGCCCGCATCTTCACCTGCCACAAGGAGAATCTTGTGGTGTAGTCCAGCTGTGGTAGATCGAACTTCAATGACGACATGTCGCAAACCCTAGATTAGAACCTGGGGCTCTGATACCACTTGTTACAATTGCGACAAGAAGATAACGAAGAACGAAAACAAAAAAACACAGCAAGGGGGACACAGATTTAACGTGGAAAAACCTCTCCAACAAAGAGAGGAAAAAACCACGGGCGCCAGCCAGCGAAACTTCACTATATCGAGGAGTGTTTACAAACGCCGGGGATTTCACAGATGCAACTCTCCCAACCGGCGGCTTACAAGGGGTTTATATATCGGTGGAAACCTAGGTCTTCGACGATCCGTACCGTACCAAGCCTCCCGGCGACGGGCCCAAGCCTCTCGGCCCAAGCCTCCCGGCGACGGGCCTCGCTCCACTCGTCAGAAGTTGGCCTATACTTTGTAGAATTTGGATCAACATATAACACTTTCAACGATGGTACCAATTTTGTTTTCACTCTGGCAAGTGACAACTACTACAAATTTTAATTCGTTGTGACGGAAGGAAAGCGCTGACCTGAGTGAAAGCCTTGACGCCCTCCCTGTTGAGCTTGACCTCGAGACTGGGATCACTGGCGAACTGCAGCAGCACATCGACCATGTCCTTGGCCACGAAGCTCTCCCCGTCACAGCGGCGCCGCTCGCTGTGCTCTTCCACGACGTGCTCCAGGAACCGGTCGAACATCTTGCTCAGCTTCTTCATCCTCTTGATGTATCCCTGCAGGTCCATCCAGTCGAGCCATGGGATGGAGTCGCCGATGTTTAGCACGCCGTTGAGGAGGAAAAGCTCGTCGATCATCCACTTGAACTCGTCCGGCGTCGTGATCACCGCGCCGCTCTCGTCCCTCACCTCCTTCTCCAGGTACTTCTTGCCCATCACCATGCGCGTGATCACGTTCAGGCTCACCGTGGACAGGTAGTCCTTGAGCACGAGGGCGCGCCCGGCGCCGGCGGTGGCCGCGCCGCGATGCAGGTCGCGGAGGAGGGCGAGCACCTCCTCCCTGCGGATGTACTCGTACGACTCGAGCCGTTTGGCGCTGAAGAGCTCGGTGAGGCACATCTTGCGGGCCTGCCGCCAGTAGGCGCCGTAGGGAGACCAGGTGATGTCGCAGTAGTTGTAGGTGGTGTGCTTGCCGGCGGCGGTCTTGGGCCGGTCTGTGAAGACAACGTCGTGGGTCTTGAGGAAGAACTTGGCCATCTCGACGGAGGAGCCGACGACGACGGGGAAGGAGCCGAACTGGAGCTGCACGAGTGGGCCGTACTGCTTGGCCAGCGCATGGATGGAGCGGTGCGGGAGCGTGCCGATGAGGTTCAGGTTGCCGATGATCGGCCACGCCTTGGGACCCGGCGGGAGGTTGTACTTGCGGCTCCGGCGGCCGAGGACGGCCTTGAGGAAGAGCACCGTGGCAACCACGATGCCCAGGAAGGACGCCCACTGAGGAAGCTCCATTAATGGGATCGAAGATTCGGCTGGCTTGCCGAGCAGGTGATACTATGTAGTGTAAGTGGGTATGGCTAAGTAATGCCTTGTGGCTTGAGCTGTGGCTGGTGATGAGATGTGCTGCATCAGCCGGCTATTTATAGACGTCGAGGTAGAAGAAGAGCGCGTGCGAAGCTCAGATATGACTTGATTGGAAAGGACGAGGAAATTGAAAAAAAGACTTGGGAAACTTGACGAGGACATTGTCTCGGACGTCCACTTTCGTGGGTGAAACGTGCTGAGACTGCCTACCCCGCGACTTACTATTACCTTAGTTCTAAAAAGAAATAAAATATTAGATTTTTGGCGGGCAAATATTAGATTATGTTAGTCGATTAAAACATTTACACCTTCCGATCCAAATTAATATATTTAAATTTGTATAGATTTAAATATATCTAAACATGTTTTAGTACTAGATACAACCAATTTAGACAAATCAAAGTCTACTAATTTGTATCATAGGGAATATATATAGAAAGGAGACGATACTATTTTACGGGGCAATAATAAACCACTAGTGCAAATCGCCCTATGTGTCTCGGTTGGTAAGGGGTTTTAATCCCGGTTTTCCAACCGGGACGGGGCAATCGGGACTAAAGCCCCAACCTTTAGTCCCGGTTGCCCCACCAACCGGGACAAAAGGGCGTACACGTGGCCGCTGCTGAGTGCGAGGGGGAGGAGCAACCGTCCCGGTTCGTGTTTGGCACGAGATTAACCCTCATGACAAATAACCCTCTGCCGCGGCAGAGATTTGGCACATTTCTCTGCCACGACAGAGAATTTATTTTGGAAACTTTTTTTGTCGCGGCAGCATTTTGGCCATTTTTTGTGCCGCGGCAGAGAATTCATTTATGTTGTTTTATTTTTTATTTAGTGTTTTGCACTCATCAATGAAGGAACCATTATATTACACAAGATCATCATGACAATATAGATCCAAGTGTCGAACATATTACATTCGATACACGGAGTTCATGCACTACATATACAAAATAACCTCTTTATACAATCTATATTGGATATACACACCTGAATAGTATTCTCTTTAAGGGTTTAGGACTTCTGCATCCAAGAATCCCGTCAATTCCTCCTGAATTGCTCGTACGCGATCCTTTGGCAGAAGACCGTCCCGTAGACGTTCGATCTGATTTAAAAAAGGAGTCAACCTATATGAATGAAACTAAACACAATTTGATGGTAATTAAAAACTATAGAAATTGTTTACGTACGTTACGTTGCTCTAAATTTCTCCCCTTCTCACAACACGTCTAACGGATAAACTCGCAAACATAGTATCCACATAAATTGTTTCCTGGTCCCTGCGTCAGGCACTTTACAAGAACATAGTTCAATCAAAATAATAATCAAGCATGATAATAACGGTATCAAAACTAGAATCAAAGAGATGCGCAGATATAGCTAGTGATGCTTACATCTAGTGGTTTAAATGTAAGCTCCTCTTTCCAAACACCCCTAGCCTTCTTGGCGAACCGTTTCCAAGCGCTTCCCGGCGAAGAAAACGAATAAAAGAAGTTATTAATTACTTGATATCATAAAATTCACGAACGTTGCCGATATAGTGTCATAATGATTAGAATTACCGCTGGTGAAGTATCTGCATGTCCTTCCACGTCTCAAGGGGTTTATGTTTCGAGTTCATGACTAGTACACGCCCTTTGTCAGGTTGAATGATTAACAGAATATAGTGGAATATGTGCATGCATAACTAATCAATTATATACTTAACGTCGAGTAAGCGAAATAAAAAGTGTATACAAGACAATAACACTCACTCGAAGTTGTAAGGAAATAGTATTTCCCTTCTGGTTTCTTGAAACCTTAACGCGTGTACGATATTATCCTCCGTATCCTGGGGGTTTGTTTTGAGATTAGCTTGATGAACCTAATATGGGTCAATGAACCCAATGTCATAGATTTGTCCTCTGCTACATTCGAGAATCTTCATTCTGCATATTATAGTATGATTATATACATGCAATAAACGAGGTGAGATAGCTAGAGACTAAATTAATTACAAAATTAGTACTTACAGACAATAGGCACTGATGATTGATTTGTCCAAGACGTCTTGATTGAATAATTGAAATAGTTCAACAAATTCAATAGATATCATGTCATCTATTTCTTTCCCATAATGCTTTTTTGTAACCCTCAGTATTATCCAGTTAGCCCCGGCCTTTGTGGCATGCATGTACTAGTTATGCAATCTTCGCATTTTTGTTGGAAGATTATTTACCTCCTCAGATTTGACGAGAGGTTTGCCGTACTGGTATTTGTATGCTACTTCACCCACGGGGAAGTACTGTAACTGGGATAAGTAGTGGGCAATACTCATACCTTGAGCAGCGGCAGCTTCTCCGTATTGTACAACTACATCTGGATCATACTGCTCTTCGGCCGCATATTTGCTCGACCCCACATTGGTATGGGAAATCACCTTGAGAGGGGCGCAAGACTGTTTTGCTTGTTCTTTGAGCTGGACAACAGATTTCACGCTTGCATCAGTACTGCTCTTCGAGGCTTGTTGTGCCGCATGTGACTTGAGAATAGAGCGCTCATAGTCTGATGATAGCTTTGGCTCGGGTTGATGAAGAGTCTTTAGCATTTTGAACACTCGGGCTTTTTCTTTTTTGGTGCTGGGGAACTCTGGCTTTTTCGGCCGCCTCAGTTTAGCGAAAAACATTGTCGTTTCCGCATCAACGATAGCCATAGTCTCCTCTTCAGTACAGTCATAAACTCTCTTGGGAGGAACCTTTGGTACTTTTGGAAGAGGCTCTTATTTACGTTTCGGCGATCGCTTACCACTCCGCAGAGTAGCGGTGGTACGCTTACGCTTTTTTCCTGAGGCGCTGGCGATGGCTGCCGCGGTGATGGCTGCGCCGGAGATTGGTGAGGCGACGGAGCCGGGTGAGACGACGGAGACGGCTGCCGCGGTGGCGACGACCTCGCTGGAGACGGGTGAGGCGGCGGCGAAGATGGCCTTGGCGTGTGATTTGGAAGCACGATACATTCCTTTGGCCATAGAATGGTGACGTTTGTTGCTTCTCCTAGTTCAGTCACATCCCCTTCACCTGCAGGATAGTCAAGCTTCAAACCTTAAAATGTGGGAATGATTTCATCCACCCCGACAACAGCGTAGCCCTGTGGAACCGGACGACAATGGTAAGTTGGTGTGGGTCCAATTGGTAAGGCATAGCCGACCGCCACCTTCATTGATATGTTCACAACTTTGACATGTAGCTCGCAGTGTGTCATCTATGTGATATCATCCACTGTGCACCATCATCATCGTCATTGTCATCACCCGGGACCTTGGTGGAAGCCACACTGCTTTTTCGATTATTCGATAGGACAGTAGCATCGAATGCAGGTTCTACCACCATGTGCTGCTGAGATGGGCCGGTAGTACCTTGCTGGCTAAGTGCGTTAATTTGATCTTGTTGTTGTTTTATTCGTTCTTCAATTATACGCATTCACTCTTTCTGAATATCTGCTTCAACTTCCGCCTTGTCCTTTCTCCTCTTACGGCTTCTATCAGGATATTTCTTCCTCTCTTCGGGAAACCCAGTGCTCCATGGTTTGGAGCCTATTGTGCCTCATGTTCGTCCATCATGTTCCTTATTTCCAAGGGCGAGTGTGAGCTTATCATTCTCTCTATCACGAATAAAGTCCCCATCTTTAACAGCCTTTACTGCGTTTCTCATCTTCTCGATTGGCAAGGGTTCTTCTTTATGTTGTATGTTATATATACACTTCCCTTCCGAGTCCAACATGCCCCCATGCCCGTAAAACTAACTATTTGCATGTTCGATCCAATCGTCTGTCTCTGGGATGATCTTTTTAGCACGCAGTTCATCCTCAAGTTTCTTTCACTTAGGAATGCCAGCCCTGTAGCCACCTTACCCCATAGTATAGTGATACTTCTTGTTAGCAGCATTCAGCTTATTTGTTGCAGACATTTTCTGAGCTTTTTCTGATGTCTTGTAATTCACAAACTCAGGCCAGAATGGTTTTATCTTCTCAAACTGAATCTTCTCGAAATCCGGAGTCTTCTCTTTCACGACATAGTCAAGGTGCAATCTTTTCTTCCAGTTGGTGAAACACTGGGCCATCTTCTTCATAGCCCACTCCCTGACCTTCATCTCCATGAAGGGTTTCGCAGCATAGTAAATCAAAAAAATTCTACGGATGCGAACGGAAAATACAAGATCTAATCTAGGAGATGCAAACAACGAGGGGGAATAGATGAGATCTTCATACCCTTGAAGATTCGCACAGCGGAACGTTCAACGGAACGTGGTTGATGTAGTCGTACTAGTTTCTCCTCCTCGCGATCCGATCTGATCCAACACCGCAAGTGGCGATGCCTCCGAGAGATGCACACGTGCGGCACATCGACGTCTCCTCCTCCTCGGTCCAGCAAGTGGGGTGGAGAGATAGATTGGATCTACAACACGACGGCGTGGTGCAAGCGGTGGAGAGTTTCTGCGGCAGGGCTTCGCCTACGCGCAGTCGGGAGGGAGAGAGAGAGGAGGGCAGCCGGGCGGCTAGGGCTTGAGGAGGTGTTTTGGGGGGGAGGGTGCGCCCCTGCCCTCTTTATATAGAGGGGTGGGCGGCTGCACCTTGCCCCCTCCTCCAAGCCTAGGGCCGTCGGCCAAGGGGGAGGAGTGGGGGGAAAGTTTCCTCCCTCCTTCTAGAAGCTCCCCCTAGGGTTTCCCCTAGGGTTTGGCCGGCTGGGCCTATGGGGCCTTGTGCCCCTGGCCCAATGCGGCCAGGGCACTCCCTCGTAGGCCCACGCCCCCTCCCGACAACTGGGGCCACGTTGGTCCCACTCCGGAAGGTTCTAGAAGCTTCCGGTACAATACCGAACAATCCGAAACAATTCTGAAATCCAAAAACTGCTTTCCCTTATATGAATCATATTCTCCGGACCATTCTGAAACCTCTCGTGACGTCTTGGATCTCATCCGAGACTCCGAACAAAAACTCATAAACCAATTATCCGTTCTATCCTAGCGTCGAGACACGTTAAGTGTGTGACCCTACGGGTTCGAGAATATGCAGACATGATCTTCTATCAATAATCAACAGCAGGGTCTGGAAAACCATATTGACTCCCACATACTCATCGATGATCATATCGGATGAACCACAATGCCAGGATTCAATTAATCCCATATATATATTCCCTTCGTCATGCGATATTTTACTTGCCCGAGATTTGATCGTCGGTATTGGCATACCTAGTTCAATCTCGTTCACAGCAAGTACTTTACTCGTTCCGTAATCCGATATCACTTTGTGATTAACTCCTTAACCACATGCTTGCAAGTGGTGTTGATATCGATTACCGAGTGGGCCCGAAGTATATCTCTCTGACTTGGGAGGGACAAATCCCATCTCGATACATACAACCCAACAAGTACTTTCCGATCACCTGAGAGACACCTTTATGATCACCCTCTCAAAGGATGACGTTTGATGACCTTAAAGCTTTCTTCCGATACCAGGGAGTTGCATTATCTCATGGTCTAAGGAATACAATATTTGACATAAGAAAAAGCTTCGCAAAGATGAACACGATGACACGATCTAATTGCTCTGCTTGATTTGGGTCTGTCCATCATATCATTTTCCCAATGATATGATCTCATTATTAATCGACAACTCATGTCTATGGTTAGGAAACCTTAACCATCATTAATCAATGAGCTAGTCCATAGAGGAGTACTAGGGACACGGCATTGTTCATAAACCACACAAGTATCAAAGTTTCCGCTTAATACAATTCTAGCATGGAATATAAACTTTATCATGAACAAGAATTATAATAATAACATCTTTATTATTGCCTCTAGGGCATAATTCCAACAGTCTCCCACTTGCACTAGAGTCAATAATCTAGTTTACATCTGGCAACAATCTAACACCCATGGCACTAAGGTGCTGATCATGTTTTGCTCGTGGAAGAGGTTTAGTCAACGGATCTGCGACATTCAGATCCGTATGTACTTTGCTAATCTTCAGATCTCCATCTGTTATATAATCTCGAATTATATGAAACTTGCGGTTGATATGCTTGGTCTTTGGATGATATCTTGGTTCCTTAGCCAGTGCTATGGCACCAGTGTTGTCACACAATATCTCCAGTGGGTCCAAGGCACTTGGAACCACACCAAGCTCAGTGATGAAGTTCCTGATCCAAACTCCTTCACTTGACGCTTTTGCAGCAGCCATGTATTCCGCTTCTACTGTAGATCCCGCGATCATGCTTTGCTTGCAGCTTCTCCAGCTCACAGCTCCTCCATTCAAAATATAAACGTATCCTGTCTGAGATTTAGAATCATCTTTGTCGGTGTCGAAACTAGCATCGACGTAACGTTTTATGACGAGCTGTTCATCACCTCCATAGACTAAGAACATTTCTTTAGTTCTATTTAAATACTTTAGGATGTTCTTCACGGTTGTCTAGTGTTCCACTCCTGGATCACTTTGGTATCTGCTCGTCAAACTAAGAGCATTGGACACATCTGGTCTAGTACACAGCATGGCATACATGATAGAACCTATGGCCGAGGTATAAGGCACTTTGTTCATAGCTTCTCTATCGTTTACCGTAGCTGGACACTGAGCCTTGCTCAATATCGTACCTGACAACATAGGCACTGAACCTTTCTTTGCCTTATCCATTCTGAACCTTTTCAGAACTTTGTCTAGGTATGTACTCTGGCTTAAAGCTATTAGGCGTCTTTGTCTATCTCTATAGATTTTGATGCCCAATATATAAGCAGCTTCCCCTAGGTCTTTCATTGAAAAATATTTGTTCAAATAACTCATCACATCGTTAAGCATGTCAATGTCATTTCCGATAATCAATATGTCATCCACATATAGTACCAAAACTGTCACTG
This sequence comes from Avena sativa, assembly GCA_916181665.1. NCBI lineage: Eukaryota > Viridiplantae > Streptophyta > Magnoliopsida > Poales > Poaceae > Avena > Avena sativa. The sequence goes on along the minus strand of OV702297.1, from coordinate 382,022,716 downwards.
AGCTCCCACTCACTTTCTTGTAGATACAAGCTTCATAGCAATTTGGAACAAATCCAAAGATCTTGATCACTTGATCAAAACGAAGGTTCCAACTCCGAGATGCTTGCTTCAGTCCATAAATGGAACGCTGAAGTTTGCACACTTTATCAGCATCCTTAGGATTGACAAAACCTTCGGGTTGCATCATATACAACTCTTCATCAATGTTGCCATTGAGGAACGCAGTCTTGACATCCATCTGCCATATTTCATAATCATGAAACGCAACAATTGCTAATAAAATCCGAATGGACTTCAACATTACTACGGGAGAGAAAGTCTCATCGTAGTCAACACCTTGAACTTGTCGAAAACCTTTCGCGACAAGTCGAGCTTTATAGACAATAACATTACCATCCGCGTCCGTTTTCTTCTTGAATATCCATTTGCACTCAACGGTCTTTCGATCGCTAGGAGGGTCCACCAAAGTCCATACTTGGTTTTCGCTCATGGATCCCAATTCGGATTTCATGGCCTCTAGCCATTTCTCAGAGTCTGGGCTCATCATCGCTTCCTCATAGTTCGCAGGTTCACTGTTGTCTACCAACAAGACAGTTAAGACAGGGTTGCCGTACCACTCAGGAGAGGCACGTGACCTTGTCGACCTGCGACGTTCAGTAGTAGCATCGTCCAAAGCTTCATGATCCTTGTCATTAGCTTCCTCTATTGTTGGTGCAGACGGCACTGGAACAATTTCAGGTGCTGCGCTACTCTCCAACTCAAGAGAAGGTTCAATAACCTCGTCTAGCTCTACTTTCCTCCCACTCACTTCTTTCGAGAGAAACTCCTTCTCAAGAAAGGATCCGTTCTTTGCGACAAACACTTTGCCTTCGGATCTGTGATAGAAGGTATACCCAATAGTTTCCTTAGGGTATCCTATGAAGACGCATTTCTCCGCTTTGGGTTTGAGCTTGTCCGGCATCAACTTCTTGACGTAAGCTTCGCATCCCCAAACTTTAAGAAACGACAACTTAGGTTTAGCAACAAACCACAGTTCATACGGTGTCGTCTCAACGGATTTAGATGGTGCCCTATTTAAAGTGAATGCAGCGGTTTCTAATGCATAACCCCAAAATGATAACGGCAAATCTGTAAGAGACATCATCGATCGCACCATATCCAATAAAGTTCGATTCCGACGTTCAGACACACCATTGCGCTGTGGTGTTCCGGGTGGCGTGAGTTGCGAAACAATTCCACTTGCTTTAAGATGCGTGAGAAAATCATAACTCAAATACTCACCTCCACGATCGGATCATAGAAATTTAATTTTTCTATTATGATGGTTTTCCACTTTGTTCTGAAATTCTTTGAACTTTTCAAATGTTTCAGATTTATGTTTCATCAAATAGATATACCCATACCTACTTAAGTCATCAGTAAAAGTGAGAAAATAGTGATAACCACCGCGCGTCGAAACACTCATTGGTCCGCATACATCGGTATGTATGATTTCCAACAAGTCCGTTGATCGCTCCATTGTTCCGGAGAACGGAGTTTTGATCATCTTGCCCATGAGGCATGGTTCGCACGTGTCAAATGATTCAAAATCAAGAGACTCCAAAAGTCCATCAGAATGGAGTTTATTCATGCGTTTTACACCAATATGACCTAGACGGCAGTGCCACAAATAAGTAGTATTATCACTATCTACCTTGCATCTCTTAGCCTCAATGTTATGGATGTGTGTTTCATCGCTTTCGAGATTCAGAAGAAATAAACCATTCTTAGCAGGTGCATGACCATAAAAGATGTTACTCATATAAATAGAACAACCATTATTCTCCGATTTAAATGAATAACCGTCTTGCAATAAACACGATCCAGATATGATGTTCATGCTCAACACAGGCACATAATAACATTTATTGAGGTTTAAAACTAATCCCGAAGGTAAAACTAAGGAGAGCGTGCTGACGGCCATCACATCAACTCTTGATCCGTTGCCAACACGCATCGTCACCTCATCCCTCGCTAGCCGCCGTCTATTCCGTATCTACTATTTCGAGTTACAAATATTAGCAACTGAACCAGTATCAAATACCTAGGCACTACAACGAGGGCTAGTAAGGAAAACATCAATAACATGTATATCAAATATACCTTTGATGGTGTCAGCCTTCTTGTCCGCTAAGTACTTCGGATAGTTGCGCTTCCAGTGACCCTTGTCCTTGCAATAGAAGCACTCAGTGTCAGTCTTAGGTCCAGACTTGAGGTTCTTCTCAGCAGGGGCAACACGCTTGCCGCCGCCTTTCTTGAAGGGCTTCTTTGCACCCTTACCTTTCTTAAAGCTGGGGGGCTTGTTGACCATCAACACATGATTATCTTTCTTGATGTCCACCTCTGCAGCTTTCAGCTTAGCGAAGAGCTCAGTGATCGTATTAGTGGAACCAATCTGATTATGAGTAACTACAAAACCTTTGTAGCTATGAGGGAGTGATTGCAGAACTCTGTCAATCTTGAGCTCCTCTGGAATCTTGCAGTCCATTTGCTCAAGGCGTTGAGTGTAGCCCGACATCTTAATGGCGTGCTCACTAACGGAACTCCCTTCCTCCATCTTATAGTTAAAGAATTTCTCAGAGATCTCATATCTCTCAAAACGGGCCTGAGTCTGAAACATAGTTTTCAGTTCCTGAAGAATCTCAAAGGGCCCGGGGAAATCCTCAAAACGATTTTGAAGGTCCGATTCCATAGCAAACAACATGGTGCTCTTAATCACACCATAATCATCTTTGCGTGACTGATAAACAGCTTTCTCATCAGCCGGCGCATCTACAGCAGGGGCGTCACCTAGCGCTTTCTCAAGGACATAGTCCTTTTGTCCGCCAGAAAGAATGATTCTCAGATTGCGGAACCAATTGGTGAAGTTAGACCCATTGTTCTTAAGCTTTTCTTTCTCAGCAAAAACTTTGAAGTTGAAATTGGACTTAGCCATTTGATCTACAAAATTTGCAAGTACAATTTAGACTATGTTCATGATAACTAGTTCAACTTAATCATATTACTAGATGAACTCCCACTAAATTCAACATACCTCAAGTTGTTTAGTGAACATGATCCAAATTCACCACACCTAATCTGATCTTCAAGAGAAGATATGTGGTTTCAATGGTGGACAACAAAGTGTCGATCATATCATTCATATGACTCATGATTAACCTTTCGGTTCGTGTGTTCCGAGGCCATGTCTGTACATGCTAGGCTCGTCAAGTCAAACCCAAGTATTTCCGCGTGTGCAAAACTGGCTTGCACCCGTTGTATGTGAACGTAGAGTTTATAGCACCCGATCATCACGTGATGCTTGAACACGACGAACTTTTGCAACGGTGCATACATAGGGAGAACACAGTTTTATCTTGATCTTTAAGTGAGGAATCATCTTATAATGCTACCGTCGCAATCTAAGCATAATAAGATACATAAAAGGATAAACATCACATGCATATAATTTTATGTGACATGGTATAGCCAATCTCCGCGCAATGATCTCCATCTTGTGCGTGCCAGCATGATCTCCATCACTCCACCATGATTGCCTCCACCACGAATAGCAACTACAACTATTGCTAACTACTTAGCGATAAAGTAAAGCTATTACATGGCGTATAAGAAGTTGACACACAGGTCATACACAATTATAAATACAACCATATGGCTCCTGCCGGTTGTGTACTCATCGACATGCAAGTCGTGAAACATTACAAAACATGATCATTTCATACAACATACACATCACATCTTGGGCCATACCATATCACAGAAACACTCCCTGCAAAAACAAGTTAGACGCCTCTACTTTGTTATTGCATGTTTTACGTGGCTTATGGGAGTAACAAGCTAAGAACGATTCTTACCTACGGAAAGCCACAACGGTGATATTATGGTTGCCAAACTCTGGTGTAAATCCCATGACAACTGTAGTGAGAGAAACTGGCATCCACCAGCCGCATGTGTGGAACAAGCCACACGTCAAGTGCGGAGCCGGTCTCGCGAACGAGGTCGCGTAAAGTTGGCCTGGACCGCTTCAATCTCACTATCCCGCGTCATAATGAGTACACAAACAAGAGGCTTGCAAAAGAAAACATCAACATCCGCAACAAGCATGTTGCGTTCTACTCGTGAAACACATCTACGCATAGATCTAGCTCTGATACCACTGAAGGGTTTCGCAGCATAGTAAATCAAAAAAATTCTACGGATGCGCACGGTAAAGCGAAGATCTAATCTAGGAGATGCAAACAACGAGGGGGAATAGATGAGATCTTCATACCCTTGAAGATTCGCACAGCGGAACGTTCAACGGAACGTGGTTGATGTAGTCGTACTAGCCTCTCCTCCTCGCGATCCGATCCGATCCAACACCGCAAGTGGCGATGCCTCCGAGAGATGCACACGTGTGGCACCTCGACGTCTCCTCCTTCCTCGGTCCAGCAAGTGGGGTGGAGAGATAGATTGGATCTACAACATGATGGCGTGGTGCAAGCGGTGGAGAGTTTCTGCGGCAGGGCTTCGCCTCCGCGTAGTCGGGAGGGAGAGAGAGAGGAGGGCAGCAGGGCGGCTAGGGCTTGAGGAGGTGTTTTTTGGGGGAGGGTGCGCCCCTGCCCTCTTTATATAGAGGGGTGGGCGGCTTCCCCTTGCCCCCTCCTTAAAGCCTAGGGCCGGCGGCCAAGGGGGAGGAGTGGGGGGCAAGTTTCCCCCTCCTTCTAGAAGCTCCCCCTAGGGTTTCCCCTAGGGTTTGGACGCCTGGGCCTATGGGGCCTTGTGCCCCTAGCCCAATGCGGCCAGGGCACTCCCTTGTAGGACCACGCCCCCTCCGGACAAGTGGGGCCACGTTGGTCCCACTCCGGAAGGTTCTAGAAGCTTCCGGTACAATACCGAACAATTCGAAACAATTCTGAAATCCAAAAACTGCTTTCCCTTATATGAATCTTATTCTCCGGACCATTCCGGAACCTCTCGTGACGTCTTGGATCTCATCCGAGACTCTGAACAAAAACTCATAAACCAATTATCCATTCTATCCTAGCGTCGAGACACCTTAAGTGTGTGACCCTACGGGTTCGAGAATATGCAGACATGATCTTCTATCAATAATCAACAGCGGGATCTGGAAACCCATATTGACTCCCACATACTCATCGATGATCATATCGGATGAACCACGATGCCAGGATTCAATTAATCCCATATATATATTCCCTTCGTCACGCGATATTTTACTTGCCCGAGATTCGATCGTCGGTATCGGCATACCTAGTTCAATCTCGTTCACAGCAAGTACTTTACTCGTTCCGTAACCCGATATCACTTTGTGATTAACTCCTTAACCACGTGCTTGCAAGCGGTGTTGATATCGATTACCGAGTGGGCCCGAAGTATATCTCTCCGACTTGGGAGGGACAAATCCCATCTCGATACATACAACCCAACAAGTACTTTCCGATCACCTGAGAGACACCTTTATGATCACCCTCTCATAGGAAGACGTTTGATGACCTCAAAGCTTTCTTCTGATACCAGGGAGTTGCATTATCTCATGGTCTAAGGAATACAATATTTGACATAAGAAAAAGCTTCGCAAAGATGAACACGATGACACGATCTAATTGCTCTGCTTGATTTGGGTATGTCCATCATATCATTCTCCCAATGATATGATCTCATTATTAATCGACAACTCATGTCTATGGTTAGGAAACCTTAACCATCATTAATCAATGAGCTAGTCTATAGAGGCGTACTAGGGACACGGCGTTGTTCATAAACCACACAAGTATCAAAGTTTCCGCTTAATACAATTCTAGCATGGAATATAAACTTTATCATGAACAAGAATTATAATAATAACATCTTTATTATTGCCTCTAGGGCATAATTCCAACACTCCATGGCTTGCGCATGTTCTAAGGCGTCGTCAACTGGATCCTCCGCATTTGGATCCTGCTCTATCTTCGGTAGTTTGAAATTAACCATGAGCCTCTTCCACAGTAAATCTTTGGCCACAGTAGGGAGAAATAAAAAAGTTCCCTCTTCTTCCGCATCAGCAGGCCTATTCCAATTTCGAATGGTGATCGGGACGAAGTCCCTAATGATTACTCCGCATTGTACCACAAATTTGTTCACGATAACAACGGGAGCCGTCGGTTTGTCGTCTTCACCGATATCTTCGATCCTAAACCTCTCGTGATCTTCCAACTTTTTGGTTGGGCCTCGTCCGCTCTTTTCAGTAGATTTGTTCGATCCGGAGGACTAAAAGAATAAATATCGTCGTTACTATTTCTATATAGACAGTATTAATTAATGAATTAATTATATTACATGCACCTCGCCAGAGCGGTCGTCTTCTCGATCACACAAGGCATCACCTTCTCCCTCGTGGAAGGCATCACCTTCAACCTCAAACAAGTCGTCTCTTCCGGCAAAAAGAGGATCACCCTCACCGTAGTTGTTCAGAAACGTCGATACATCTAAATTTTCTTCCCCGCGGATCACACCTTGGATCAACTCTTCCTTTTCTTCGTCTCTGTCGTGTGGGTCCATATTTTCTGCATAGGTGGAAGAACGGATAAGTCAAAGCGGCTAAGGGAGAATGTTAGGTAGGGTGTTGAGAGATATAAACCCTAATTCAGAGAAACCCTAATATATACATACACAATAATAAAAATGAATTTACAATATCAGAAACCCTAATTCGGAGAAACCCTCGGGCTCGGATCCTATCGCGAAGAACCAATACCGAAAAGAAAGGCGGCAATCAATACATGGCATAATACAAATGCGCAATCAATATATATGAGATGTCAGATTTAGAGATCCTACACTAACCCTAGGTGCAACATCGATTTAAAAGGGTTCGGGATGCCCTGACGAGGACACACCGGCGAACCCACATGTACATAAGGGGTGTCGATGTTTCTTTACCTAAGCTAGGGTTTTTAAGTTGCTTGACAATGTATGATGATTGCTTAGACATATAGCTCTTAATTTTCTAAAAAAATTGATATATTATTTGTATTTTTATGACTTATAAATCATTAGTTATTGAATTTACTAGTTTATATCAATTTCTGAAAATATTAAACCATTTTAAAACAGTTACTACATCACTTTAAATCAGCACAGGGGGTAGTTTTTCACCGGGTCTGGGGCTACCCACAGTGACTGACCAGTGGGGCCGAAGACACATCGGCATTCCACACGGGCGGTCAAAAGTCAGCGGGGTCTGTGGACACGTCACGACGACGCCAGTGTGACGTCATCACAACGGCCACGTCGGATGGTCGCCGGCGACGGCGAAGGAGGCCGCGTGGGGAGACGAGATATAGCCTACTCGAACGAGGCGAGCAAGGCAAGCCTACTGGTGGTAGCACCGCTATGTTTTGGTCGCCGGAGCAAGGAGAACAGCGGTGCACGGCGGCAGAACACACGGGTCGAGGCGAGCAACGACTACAGAGGGAGAGGGGGTCGAGGGAGAGGTCCTAGGGGACCAGCAGCTCACCGCGGATCGGACGAAGGGCTCGGGAGGCCGCGTGAGGTCTAGATCAAAGGCGATGTCGACGGCAGCGGTCGTCGGTGACGAGGAAGATGGTGTCGATGGCGACGATTGCAGATGCCCCTCTTCGATTCCTTTTGCGGGGAGATAGAGGGCAACGAGGCGGAGCTCGTGGTAGGGTCAGCAAGGCGGAGCTCGGGCAGCCTGCCGGCGTCATGGGGCGGCATCTCCTGTGCGCGCGTCGATGAAGCAAAGAAGTGAGATGGGGAAGAAAAAGAACAGGCGCGCAAGTTATAAAGGAAGGGCCTTTTGTCCCGGTTGCTGGCTCCAACCGGGACTAAAGGGTCATATGTCCCGGTTGGAGCCACCAACCGGGACGTATACTCCACTTTTTTTTCATCAGCCCAAGGGGCGCGCGCAGGGGTCTTTAGTCCCGGTTGGTGGCTCCAACCGGGACGTATGACCCTGTTTTCAAAAAAAATTCAGGAATTTTCTCTCTCTTCCCGCCTTATTTTTTATTTTGGGGTTTAAATTTGTAATGTTTTCTAAATGATAATTACTTTGGAATTTAGAAAAACTTTAAACATAAAAAGTGTTTGAATTTGAATAACCAATTCAAAACCATTTTCTGTTTTTAAAAATAATTAATGTAACCATTTAAACTATGAACCATTTAAAATTAAAAATGAATTAACTTATATTTTTTATATATTAATTTGGAATTTAGAAAAAATTTAAACATAAAAAGTGTTTGGTTTTGAATAACTAATTCAAAACCATTTTCTGTTTTTAAAAATAATTAATATAACCATTTAAACTATGAACCATTTAAAATAAAAAATGAATTAACTTATATTTTTTGAATATTAATTTGGAATTTAGAAAAACTTTAAACATAAAAAGTGTTTGGATTTGAATAACTAATTCAAAACCATTTTATGTTTTTAAAAATAATTAATGTAACCAATTAAACTATGAACCATTTAAAATAAAAAATGAATTAACTTATATTTTTTGAATATTAATTTGGCATTTAGAAAACTTTAAACATAAAAAGTGTTTGGATTTGAATAACTAATTCAAAACTATTTTCTGTTTTTAAAAATAATTAATATAACCATTTAAAATTAAAAATGAATTAACTTATATTTTTTGAATATTAATTTGGAATTTAGAAAAACTTTAAACATAAAAAGTGTTTGGATTTGAATAACTAATTCAAAACCATTTTCTGTTTTTAAAAATAATTAATGTAACCATTTAAAATTAAAATTGAATTAACTTATATTTTTGAATATTAATTTGGAGAGTCCGGCCGTCGTTGTCGTCGTCGGGGTCGCCGTAGTTGAACCTTGAAGGCTGAGTACGAGTGGGCTGGACTTGAGGGTAGCGTAGGGGAGGGTTAGAGTCGCGGCTGTGTCATAGGCCATGACGCTCTGGAGAGTCCGGCCGCGCCACCACAGCCGACGGCCGGCCTCGTTGAAGTTCGTAGAAATGGCGGGAAAAAACTACGGGAAGAAATGGCGGGAAGAAAAATGGCAGGAAGAAACTTGGGTTTAGGGTTTAGGGTTTGAGATGTCCCGGTTGGGAGATATTCCATATAAGGTGGTCTAGTATTTTAGAAAAATGGGACGGTAGCATTCTGAAACAGCATTTTGGTGGTTACTTCACAAAACGACCCGTTTTTTGCGCTCGGAAAATAGAAAATGGCTTTTCCGTGCGACGAAAAGGAAAACTTCCTCCTGCAATATTGTTCTCCATACCAATGTCCACATGCATGCATAATATGGGCACAGCATCACAAACTATGCCGTGATTCAGCACATAACATAGGTCATTTGGACCGAAAGCCATGAAACCTCGAACATGATAGGTCATTTTATGAAGGTTTTTTCGAGACATGATCAATATACCAAGTATGGTATTTTCCCTTTCAACTATGTCACATAATATGACACCACGCGAAGGATTTACATTGTTCGGACTTTTTTTGAATTTCTTATGCTCGTTTTGAATTTTTTGAATTTCTAACTATGGTCGAACCGACGTGCATGAAGATAGGGGACGAGCATCGTTAGAACTTGCATTGGATCTCTAAATAAACCACATATTGCGAGTCTAAAAATGATTTTTTTCAAAAAATCACGGGCGTTAGATCATGTACCTATAGTACAAACCGGACGCACTTCCTGCCGATTCGGCAGACATTTGTCCTTTTTACCCGAGATGGACAAAAAGGTTTGAGATGTCCCGGTTGGAAGATAGTCCATGTAAGGTGGTCTAGTATTTTCGAAAAATGGGAAGGTAGCATTTTGAAACAACATTTTGGTGGTTACTTCACAAAACATCCCGTTTTTTGCGCTCAGAAAATGGAAAATGGCTTTTCCGTGCGACGAAAAGGAAAACTTCCTCCTGCAATATTGTTCTCCGTACCAATGTCCACATGCATGCATAATATGGGCACAGCATCACAAACTATGCCGTGATTCAGCACATAACATAGGTCATTTGGACCGAAAGCCATGAAACCTCGAACATGATAGGTCATTTTGTGAAGGTTGTTTTGAGACATGATCAATATACGAAGTATGTTATTTTTCCTTGAAACTATGTCACATAATATGACACCACGCGAAGGATTTACATTGTTCGGACTTTTTTTGAATTTCTTATGCTCGTTTTGAATTTTTTGAATTTCTAACCATGGTCGAACCGACGTGCATGAAGATAGGGGACGAGCATCGTTAGAACTTGCATTGGATCTCTAAATAAACCACATATTGCGAGTCTAAAAATGATTTTTTCAAAAAATCACGGGCGTTAGATCATGTACCTATAGTACAAACCGGATGCACTTCCTACCGATTCGGCAGACATTTGTCCTTTTTACCCGAGATGGACAAAAAGGTTTGAGATGTCCCGGTTGGAAGATAGTCCATGTAAGGTGGTCTAGTATTTTCGAAAAATGGGAAGGTAGCATTTTGAAACAACATTTTGGTGGTTACTTCACAAAACATCCCGTTTTTTGCGCTCGGAAAATGGAAAATGGCTTTTCCGTGCTACGAAAAGGAAAACTTCCTCCTGCAACATTGTTCTCCATACCAATGTCCACATGCATGCATAATATGGGCACATCATCACAAACTATGCCGTGATTCAGCACATAACATCGGTCATTTGGACCGAAAGCCATGAAACCTCGAACATGATAGGTCATTTTATGAAGGTTTTTTCGAGACATGACCAATATACCAAGTCTGGTATTTTTCCTTGCAACTATGTCACATAATATGACACCACACGAAGGATTTACATTGTTCGGACTTTTTTTGAATTTCTTATGCCCGTTTTGAATTTTTTGAATTTCTAACTATGGTCGAACCGGCGTGCATGAAGATAGGGGACGAGCATCGTTAGAACTTGCATTGGATCTATAAATAAACCACATATTTCGAGTCTAAAAATAATTTTTTCAAAAAATCACGGGCGTTAGATCATGTACCTATAGTACAAACCGGACCCACTTCCTGCCGATTCGGCAGACATTTGTCCTTTTTACCCGGCATGGACGAAAAGGTTTGAGATGTCCCGGTTGGAAGATAGTCCATGTAAGGTAGTCTAGTATTTTCGAAAAATAGGAAGGTAGCATTTTGAAACAACATTTTGGTGGTTACTTCACAAAACGTCCCTTTTTTGCTCTCGGAAAATAGAAAATGGCTTTTCCGTGCGACGAAAAGGAAAACTTCCTCCTGCAACATTGTTCTCCATACCAATGTCCACATGCATGCATAATATGGGCACATCATCACAAACTATGCCATGATTCAGCACATAACATCGGTCATTTGGACCGAAAGCCATGAAACCTCGAACATGATAGGTCATTTTATGAAGGTTTTTTCGAGACATGATCAATATACCAAGTATGGTATTTTCCCTTGCAACTATGTCACATAATATGACACCACGCGAAGGATTTACATTGTTTGGACTTTTTTTGAATTTCTTATGCCCGTTTTGAATTTTTTGAATTTCTAACTATGGTCGAACCGACGTGCATGAAGATAGGGGACGAGCATCGTTAGAACTTGCATTGGATCTCTAAATAAACCACATATTGCGAGTCTAAAAATGATTTTTTCAAAAAATCACGGGCGTTAGATCATGTACCTATAGTACAAACCGGACCCACTTCCTGCCGATTCGGCAGACATTTGTCCTTTTTACCTGGGATAGACGAAAAGGTTTGAGATGTCCCGGTTGGGAGATAGTCCATGTAAGGTGGTCTAGTATTTTAGAAAAATGGTACGGTAGCATTCTGAAATAGCATTTTGGTGGTTACTTCACAAAACGACCCATTTTTTGCGCTCGGAAAATGGAAAATGGCTTTTCCGTGTGACGAAAAGGAAAACTTCCTCCTGCAACATTGTTCTCCGTACCAATTTCCACATGCATGCATAATATGGGCATAACATCACAAACTATGCCGTGATTCAGCACATAACATCGGTCATTTGGACCGAAAGCCATGAAACCTCGAACATGATAGGTTTATCTTTAGTCCCGGTTGGAGGGATTTTGGCAGGCTTGGCCAGGCAGCACTAATGATAGGGGTGAGTGTCGATATTATGTCGTGCGGCTTGTACCTTGTCTCGGATGGTGTCTTTAGTGCCGGTTAGAGACACCAACCAGGACAAAACACGAGTCAGCACTAATAATAGGGGTGAGTGTCGATATTATGTCGTAACTGTCAACACTATGCCGAGATGCTTGTACTATAAATAGGCATCCTTGTGAGTCCAGTCCTCCAGCCAGATTGAGGCATCTCCAATATGGTTTTCGAGAGCAGGGACACCACTACGACCAGTTTTAGGGAGATGCCGACGGATCCCAGTCCTCTGACATCTCCAAGAAAACTGGTCATAGAGGCACTCCCTAATATGTGAAATTAGTTAGCTCCCAGGTGTATTGATCTAGTTAGAGAAGCTACAAGCTGCAAGATGGTGTGCGAGAGAAGGGACACCACTACGGCCAGTTTGAGGGAGATGCCGTCGGAGCCCAGTCCTCCGGTATCTCCAACAAACTGGTCATAGAGCCACTACCTAATATGTGACCACGCACACTTGGAGATTAGATCTTAATGGTAAGTACGAATCGGGACAACTTCTTCATAGTTCGGAAAAGTCGTTCTACGAATCGGGACTAAAGGCCCCCTTTAGTCCCGGTCTAGCCACAAAACGGGACTAACACTCAAGACATTTATTAATATTAAAAACTAAGACTACAAAACCGGGACTAAAGGCCCCCTATATATAGTCCCGGTCAAGCCACAAACCAGGACTAACACTCAATACATTTATTAAACTTGGAAAATTGCAAACATCATAAGATACCTTTACAAAATGAGCTATCATGTCTCATGACATTTAGGTTCACAATATGCAGCCGACCGGCCAGACATGAACTAGAGGTACATAATATGAGCATGAACTTCTTGGCATATGTCCTTCCTTATGATCGCTTCAGACGTAACCATGGAGCATCTTCTTTACTTAACGGAATGCTTGGGTCAGTTTTCACTGCGGAGGGCGGAATTTCATCAAACTTATTATAATCTTCTGACATGTCTGTCTTGTCCTCGATTCCCACGATGTTTCTTTTCCCTAAAAACACTATGTGACACTTAGGCTCATCATATGATGTATTCGTTTGCATATTTTTTATTTTTTCGGTCTGGAGGAGATGTCCTTCACATAGAAAACCTGAGACACATCATTGGCTAGGACGAATGGTTCATCTCTATAACCAAGATTGTTGAGATCCACTGTTGTCATTCCGTACAACTGGTCTATCTTTACCCCTTCCCCATTCAGGTTGACCCATTTGCAGCGAAACAAAGGGACCTTAAAAGAGACTCCATAGTCTAGTTCCCATATCTCCTCTATGTAACCATAGTATGTGTCCTTTTGCCCATTCTCGTCTGTTGCATCAAAGCAGAAACCACTGTTTTGGTTGGTGCTCTTTTTTTATCTTGGGCGATCGTGTAGAATGTATTCCCATTTATTTCGTACCCTTGGAAATTCAATATAGTAGAAGATGGTGACGCGGCCAACAAGTATAGCTGATCTCCAATAGTGGTGTCATTCAAGAGATGTGTCCGCATCCAACCACCGAAAGACTTCATGTGTTCATCTGTAATCCATGAGTCACGCTTCCCCGGGTTTTTGGAGCGTACAATATTCTTGTGTTCCTCGATATACGGAGCTGCCAAGGTGGAATTATGTAGAACTAAGTAGTGTGCTTTAGTGAAAGAATCCCCGTCCCTACATATCATTGCTTTCTTTCCTAGCGTGCCTTTTCCACATAGTCTTCCCTCATGCCGTGAGTCAGAAACACCAATCGGCTTAAGGTCAGGAATAAAGTCAACACAAAACTCATTGACCTCCTCTGTTCCATATCCCTTGGAGATGCTTCCTTCTAGTCTAGCACGGTTATGAACATATTTCTTTAAGACTCCCATGAACCTCTCAAAGGGAACATATTGTTCAGAAATATAGGACCGAGAATGGTAATCTCCTCCACTAGGTGAACCAGGAGATGCGTCATAATATTGAAGAAGGATGGTGGGAACACCAACTCAAAACTAACAAGACATTATACCACATCCTTCTATAACCTTGGCAGAATATCTGGATTGATTACCTTCTGAGATATTGCATTGAGGAATGCACACGGCTTCACAATGGGTACTCGAACATTTTTCGGTAGAAGCCCCCTCAATGCAATCGGAAGCAACTGCGTCATAATCACGTGACAGTCATGAGACTTCTGGTTTTAGAACTTTTTCTCTGCCATATTTATTATCCCCTTTATATTAGATGAGAAGCCTGACGGCACCTTGATACTGTAAAGGACTTCAAAAAAGATTTCCTTCTCTGCTTTGGTAAGAGCATAGCTGGCACGACTTAAGTGACGCCCTTTATCCGTCTTGTTCTGTGTATGCATGTTTTTTTGGGTCTTTCATAATTTATTGGTCCTCCCGTGCTTCTGGTGTATCTTTTGTCTTCCCATACACGCCTAGGAATCCTAGCATGTTCACGCAAAGATTCTTCGTCACGTGCATCACGTCGATTGAAGAGCGGACACGTAGGACTTTCCAATATGGCAGCTCCCAAAATATAGATTTCTTCTTCCACATGGGTGTGTGTCCTGTATCGACGTCGTTCGGAACTGATTGACCGTCGGGACCCTTTCCAAATATTACTTCTATGTCCTTGACCATACCAAATACATCATCACCAGCAGGGAGTTCAGGCTTCTTCCGGTGATCTGCCTCACATTTGAAATGCTTGCCTTTCTTTCTTACGGGATGATTGGTCGGAAGAAATCATCGATTCGCCAGATACATAACCTTCTTGCATTTATGAAAATATGTACCTTCAGTCTTATCTAAACAGTGCGTGCATGCCTTATATCCCTTGTTTGTCTGTCCTGAAAGGTTACTAAAAGCAGGCCAATCATTGATGGTTACGAAAAGCAACCCTCGTACGTCAAATGGCTCCTGTTTGTTCTCATCCCACGCACGTACACCTGGTTTGCACCACAACTGTAAGAGTTCTTCAACTAATGGCCTAAGGTACACATCAATGTTGTTGCCCGGTTGCTTCGGGCCTTGGATGAGCACTGGCATCATAATGAACTTACGCTTCATGCACAACCAAGGAGGCAGGTTGTAGATAAATAGATTCATGGGCCAGGTGTTGTGACTGCAGTTCTGCTCCCCAAAAGGATTCATGCCATCCGTACTTAGACCAAACCATAAGTTCCTTGCGTCACCTGCAAAGTCCGGGAAGTCTGTCTCGATTTTTCTCCACTGTGACCCATCAGCAGGGTGTCTCAACTTCCCATCTTTCTTACGGTCTTCTTTGTGCCATCGCAACAACCTGACATGCTCTTTGTTTCTGAACATGCGTTTCAACCTTGGTATTATAGGAGCATACCACATAACCTTAGCAGGAACCCTCTTCCGGAGGGGCTCTTCCTCAACATCACCAGGGTCATCTCGTCTGATTTTATACCGCAACGCATTGCATACCAGGCATTTATCTAAATTTTCATACTCCTTACTGCAGTAGAGGATGCAGTCATTAATGCATGCATGTATCTTTTGCACATCTAATCCTAGAGGACAGAGAGTCTTCTTTTCTTCGTAGGTACTCTCAGGAAGTTCGTTATGTTTTGGAAACTTCGGCTTCATTATTTTCAGCATCTTTTCAAATGAGGAGTCAGTTAGACCACACTCTGCCTTCCATCGCAACAATTCAAGTGTGGTACCGAGATTTGTGCTGCCATCTTCACAATTTGGGTACAATAATTTCTTGTGATCTTCTAACATGCCCTCTAACTTCAACTTCTCATTTTCTGTTTCACAGTCTCGCTTTGCATCAGAAATGACCCTACCAAGTTCATCAGCCGGCTCATCTGATGTCTGTTCTTCACCTCCTTCCTCTCCATTGTCTTCCATTGCAGTATCATTGTATTCAGGAAACATATGATGATAGTTGTTATCATCATCTTCTTCTTCACCATCTTCCATCATAACCCCTCTTTCCCCGTGCTTGGTCCAACAATTATAGTTGGGCATGAAACCTTTCATAATCAGGTGGCCGCGAATGATTTTCGAGGAAGAGTACTCCTTGTTGTTCCGACATTGAACACATGGATAACGTATAAAACCATTCTCTTTGTTTGCCATAGCCACATCAATAAATTTATCCACGCCTTTCATATACCCGGCTACGCGCCGGTCACCGTACATCCATTCCCGACCGTTCATCTGCATCATAGAAGTAAGTTTATCAAAAAACAGGACATCATAAATAGTGAAATGACCAATTCACATCGACACATGCATTGTATCAATGACAGAGAAAAGATAAGATTGCTAACCTCGATCGAGGAAAATAAAGAGGAGAAAGCTCAAGTGCGTCTCGGACACCTTCTATATTTTTGTTCTGTGAGAAATTGAACCGGATCATTCACTCAAACATTTCATCAAATACCTTGAATGCATGCATAGGAAAAAAAATAAACTAGCACACCTCTCACACCTTCCACCAAGAAAAAACAGAGGGGAGACAGAGGGCTGGAGCGTCATATTTATAGCGTGCGGGATCATACGTCCCGGTTTGTAACACAAACCGGGAATAAAGGTGTGTGCCACGCCACGTGGCTGACGCCCAACCGAGAAATTGAACGGGATTATTCACTCAAACATTTCATCAAACACCTTGAATGCATGCATAGGGGAGAAAAAACTAGCACACCCCTCACACCTTCCACCAAGAGAAAAAACAGAGTGGAGGCAGAGGGGGCTGGGGCGTTGCATTTATAGAGGGCGGTAGCATACGTCCCGGTTGGAGCCACCAACCGGGACTAAAGGTGTGTGCCACGCCACGTGGGTGTCGCCAAACCTTTAGTCCCGGTTGGTGTTACAAACCGGGACGTATGCCCCCTTACCAACCGGGACGCATGCCTCCGGGCCCCGTGCTCGCTCGAACCGGGACGCGTGCCAGCATTAGTCCCGGTTGGTGGCGCAACCGGGACTAATGCTCTGAGGGGGCGCGAACGGATGGTCTGTTTTCTACTAGTGCATATTTCACTGAAAAACCCTATTGTAGCAAAATATTCCCGGTTTAGAACGAACGGACTAAAGGTTGGGCGTCAGCCACGTGGCGTGGCACACACCTTTATTCCCGGTTTGTGTTAAAAACCGGGACGTATGATCCCGCACGCTATAAATATGACGCTCCAGCCCTCTGTCTCCCCTCTGTTTTTTCTTGGTGGAAGGTGTGAGAGGTGTGCTAGTTTATTTTTTTCCTATGCATGCATTCAAGGTATTTGATGAAATGTTTGAGTGAATGATCCCGTTCAATTTCTCACAGAACAAAAATATAGAAGGTGTCCGAGACGCACTTGAGCTTTCTCCTCTTTATTTTCCTCGATGGAGGTTAGCAATCTTATCTTTTCTCCGTCATTGATACAATGCATGTGTCGATGTGAATTGGTCATTTCACTATTTATGATGTCCTGTTTTTTGATAAACTTACTTCTATGATGCAGATGAACGGTCGGGAATGGATGTACGGTGACCGGCGCATAGCCGGGTATATGAAAGGCGTGGATAAATTTATTGATGTGGCTACGGCAAACAAAGAGAATGGTTTTATACGTTATCCATGTGTTCAATGTCGGAACAACAAGGAGTACTCTTCCTCGAAAATCATTCGCGGCCACCTGATTATGAAAGGTTTCATGCCCAACTATAATTGTTGGACCAAGCACGGGGAAAGAGGGGTTATGATGGAAGATGGTGAAGAAGAAGATGATGATAACAACTATCATCATATGTTTCCTGAATACAATGATACTGCAATGGAAGACAATGGAGAGGAAGGAGGTGAAGAACGGGCATCAGATGAGCCGGCTGATGAACTTGGTAGGGTCATTTCTGATGCAAAGCGAGACTGTGAAACAGAAAATGAGAAGTTGAAGTTAGAGGGCATGTTAGAAGATCACAAGAAATTATTGTACCCAAATTGTGAAGATGGCAGCACAAATCTCGGTACCACACTTGAATTGTTGCGATGGAAGGCAGAGTGTGGTCTAACTGACTCCTCATTTGAAAAGATGCTGAAAATAATGAAGCCGAAGTTTCCAAAACATAACGAACTTCCTGAGAGTACTTACGAAGCAAAGAAGACTCTCTGTCCTCTAGGATTAGATGTGCAAAAGATACATGCATGCATTAATGACTGCATCCTCTACCGCGGTAAGGAGTATGAAAATTTAGATAAATGCCTGGTATGCAATGCGTTGCGGTATAAAATCAGACGAGATGACCCTGGTGATGTTGAGGAAGAGCCCCTCCGGAAGAGGGTTCCTGCTAAGGTTATGTGGTATGCTCCTATAATACCAAGGTTGAAACGCATGTTCAGAAACAAAGAGCATGTCAGGTTGTTGCGATGGCACAAAGAAGACCGTAAGAAAGACGGGAAGTTGAGACACCCTGCTGATGGGTCACAGTGGAGAAAAATCGAGACAAACTTCCCGGACTTTGCAGGTGACGCAAGGAACTTATGGTTTGGTCTAAGTACGGATGGCATGAATCCTTTTGGGGAGCAGAACTGCAGTCACAACACCTGGCCCATGACTCTATGTATCTACAACCTGCCTCCTTGGTTGTGCATGAAGCGTAAGTTCATTATGATGCCAGTGCTCATCCAAGGGCCGAAGCAACCGGGCAACGACATTGATGTGTACCTTAGGCCATTAGTTGAAGAACTCTTACAGTTGTGGGGCAAACCAGGTGTACGTGCGTGGGATGAGAACAAACAGGAGCCATTTGATCTACGAGGGTTGTTATTCGTAAGCATCAATGATTGGTATGCTCTTAGTAACCTTTCAGGACAGACAAACAAGGGATATAAGGCATGCACACACTGTTTAGATAAGACTGAAGGTACATATTTGCATAAATGCAAGAAGGTTGTGTACCTGGAGAATCGACGATTTCTTCCGACCAATCATCCCGTAAGGAAGAAAGGCAAGCATTTCAAAGGTGATGCAGATCACCGGAAGAAGCCTGAACTCCCTACTGGTGATGATGTATTTGGTATGGTCAAGGACATAGAAGTAATCTTTGGAAAGGGTCCCGGCGGTCAATCAGTTCCGAACAACGTCGCTACAGGACACACACCCATGTGGAAGAAGAAATCTATATTTTGGGAGCTGCCATATTGGAAAGTCCTACGTGTCCGCTCTTCAATCGACGTGATGCACGTGACGAAGAATCTTTGCGTGAACCTGCTAGGATTCCTAGGCGTGTATGGAAAGACAAAAGATACACCAGAAGCACAGGAGGACCAACAAATTATGAAAGACCCAAAGAACATGCATACACAGAACAAGATGGATAAAGGGCGTCACTTAAGTCGTGCCAGCTATGCTCTTACCAAAGCAGAGAAGGAAATCTGTTTTGAAGTCCTTTACAGTATCAAGGTGCCGTCGGGCTTCTCATCTAATATAAAGGGGATAATAAATATGGTAGAGAAAAAGTTCCAAAACCTGAAGTCTCATGACTGTCACGTGATTATGACGCAATTGCTTCCGATTGCATTGAGGGGGCTTCTACCGGAAAATGTTCGAGTACCCATTGTGAAGCTGCGTGCATTCCTCAATGCAATATCTCAGAAGGTAATCAATCCAGATATTCTGCCAAGGTTACAGAAGAATGTGGTACAATGTCTTGTTAGTTTTGAATTGGTGTTCCCACCATCCTTCTTCAATATTATGACGCATCTCCTGGTTCACCTAGTGGAAGAGATTGCCATTCTCGGTCTGGTATTTTCTGCACAATATGTTCCCCTTTGAGAGGTTCATGGGAGTCTTAAAGAAATATGTTCATAACCGTGCTAGACCAGAAGGAAGCATCTGTTGGAATTATGCCCTAGAGGCAATAATAAAGATGTTATTATTATAATTCTTGTTCATGATAAAGTTTATATTCCATGGTAGAATTGTATTAAGCGGAAACTTTAATACTTGTGTGGTTTATGAACAACACCGTGTCCCTAGTATGCCTCTATGGACTAGTTCATTGATCAATGATGGTTAAGGTTTCCTAACCATAGACATGAGTTACCAATTGATAATGAGATCATATCGTTAGGAGAATGATATGATGGACAGACCCAAACTAAGCGGAGCAATTAGATCGTGTCATCGTGTTCATCTTTGCGAAGCTTTTCCTATGTCAAATATTGTATTCCTTAGACCATGAGATAATACAACTCCCTGGTATCGGAAGAAAGCTTTGAGGTCATCAAACGTCATCCTATGAGAGGGTGATCATAAAGGTGTCTCTCAGGTGATCGGAAAGTATATGTTGGGTTGTATGTATCGAGATGGGATTTGTCCCTCCCAAGTCGGAGAGATATACTTCGGGCCCACTCGGTAATCGATATCAACACCGCTTGCAAGCATGTGGTTAAGGAGTTAATCACAAAGTGATATCGGATTACGGAACGAGTAAAGTACTTGCTGTGAACGAGATTGAACTAGGTATGACGGTACCGACGATCAAATCTCGGGCAAGTAAAATATCGCGAGACGAAGGGAATATATATATGGGATTGATTGAATCCTGGCATCGTAGTTCATCCGATATGATCATCGATGAATGTGTGGGAGTCAATATGGGTTTCCAGACACCGCTGTTGATTATTGATAGAAGATCATGTCTGCGCATTCTCGAACCCGAAGGGTCACACACTTAACGTGTCTCGATGCTAGGATAGATTGGATAATTGGTTTATGAGTTTTTGTTCGGAGTCTCGGATGGGATCCGGGACATCACGAGAGGTTCCGGAATGGTCCGGAGAATAAGATTCATATAAGGCAGTGCAGTTTTTGGAGTTCGGAATTGTTCCGGGTTAATCGGTATTGTACCGGAAGCTTCTAGAACCTTCCGGAAGGGGACCAACGTGGCCCCACCTTCCGGGAGGGGGCATGGGCCTATGAGGGAGTGCCCTGGCCGCATTGGGACAGGGGCACAAGGCCCCATAGGGCCCAGCCGGCCAAGAGAGGTTTAAACTCTAGATAGAGCTTCTAGAAGGGGGGGTTTTCTTGCCCCCCACTCTTCCTCCTTGGGGCCGCCGGCCCTGGCTTGGGGGAGGGGCTAGGGCTGCGCCCACCCCTCTATATATAGAGGGATGGGGGCGCACCAACCCCCTGCACCTTCCCCTCTAACCCTAGCCGCCCTGCTGCCCTTCCTCTCTCCCTCCCGACTGTTTGTAGGCGAAGCCCTGCTGCAGAAATTCTCCACCATACACACCACGCCGTCGTGTTGTAGATCCAATCCGTCTCTCCACCATACTTGCTGGACCGAGGAAGGAGGAGACGTCGAGGTGCTGCACGTGTGCATCTCACGGAGGCACCGCCACTTGTGGTGCTAGATCGGATCGGATCGCGAGGAGGAGAAGCGAGTACGACTACATCACCCACGTTCCAACAAACGTTCCGCTGTGCGAATCTTCAAGGGTATGAAGATCTAATCCAATCTCTCTCGTTGTTTGCATCTCCTAGATTAGATCTTGGCTTTCCCTCTGTTCGCATCCGTAGAAATTTTTGATTTACTATGCCGCGAAACCCTTCAGTGGTATCAGAGCTAGATCTATGCGTAGATGTGTTTCACGAGTAGAACGCAACATGGTTGTTGCGGGCGTTGATGTTTTATGTTGCAATCCTCTTGTTTGTGTTATTCTTATGACGCGGGATAGTGAGATTGAAGCGGTCAAGGCCAACCTTACGCGACGTCGTTCGCGAGACCGGCTCCGCACTTGACGTGTGGCTTGTTCCACACATGCGGCTGGTGGATGCCTGTTTCTCTCACTATAGTTGTCATGGGATTAACATCGGAGTTTGGCAACCATAATATCACCGTTGTGGCTTTCCGTAGGTAAGAATCGTTCTTAGCATGCTACTCCCATAAGCCACGTAAAACATGCAACAACAAAGTAGAGGCGTCTAACTTGTTTTTGCAGGGAGTGTTTTCTGTGATATGGTATGGCCCAAGATGTGATGTGTATGTTGTATGCAATGATCATGTTTTGTAATGTTTCACGACTTGCATGTCGATGAGTACACAACCGGCAGGAGCCATATGGTTGTCTTTATAATTGTGTATGACCTGTGTGTCAACTTCTTATGCGCCATGTAATAGCTTTACTTCATCGCTAAGTAGTTAGCAATAGTTGTAGTTGCTATTCGTGGTGGAGGCAATCATGGTGGAGTGATGGAGATCATGCCGGCACGCACAAGATGGAGATCATTGCGCAAAGATTGGCTATACCATGTCACATAAAGTTATATGCATGTGATGTTTATCCTTTTATGTATCTTATTAAGCTTAGATCGCGACGGTAGCATTATAAGATGATTCCTCACTTAAAGATCAAGATAAAACTTGTGTTCTCCCCATGTATGCACCGTTGCGAAAGTTCGTCGTGTCCAAGCATCACGTGATGATCGGGTGCTATAGACTCTACGCTCACATACAACGGGTGCAAGCCAGTTTTGCACACGCGGAAATACTTGGGTTTGACTTGACGAGCCTAGCATGTACAGACATGGCCTCGGAACACAAGAACCGAAAGGTTAAGCATGAGTCATATGAATGATATGATCGACATTTCGTTGTCCACCATTGAAACCACATATCTTCTCGTGAAGATCGGATTAGGTGTGGCGAATTTGGATCGTGTTCACTAAACAACTTGAGGGATGTTGAATTTAGTGGGAGTTCATCTAGTAATTTGATTAAAAGTTGAACTAGTTATCATGAACATAGTCTAATTTGTACTTGCAAATATTGTAGATCAAATGGCTAAGTCCAACTTCAACTTCAACGTTTTTGCTGAGAAAGAAAAGCTTAAGAACAATGGGTCTAACTTCACCAACTGGTTCCGCAATCTGAGAATCATTCTCTTTGGCGGTCAAAAGGACTATGTCCTTGAAAGTGCGCTAGGTGACGCCCCTGCTGTCAATGCGCCGGCTGATGATAAAACTGTTTATCAGTCGCGCAAAGATGATTATGGTGTGATTAAGAGCACCATGTTGTTTGCTATGGAACCGGACCTTCAAAATCGTTTTGAAGACTATCCCGGGCCCTATGAGATTCTTGAGGAACTGAAAACTATGTTCCAGACTCAGGCCCGTTCTGAGAGATATGAGATCTCTGAGAAGTTCTTTAACTGCAAGATGGAGGAAGGGAGTTCCGTTAGTGAGCACGCCATAAAGATGTCGGGCTACACTCAACGCCTTGAGCAACTGGACTGCAAGATTCCAGAAGAGCTCAAGATTGACAGGGTTCTGCAATCACTCCCTCCCAGCTACAAAAGTTTTGTAGTGACTCACAATCAGATTGGTTCCACTGATACGATCACCGAGCTCTTCGCAAAGCTGAAGGCTGCGGAGGTGGACATCAAAAAGGATAATCATGTGTTGATGGTCAACAAGCCCTCCTTTAAGAAAGGTAAGGGTGCAAAGAAGCCCTTCAAGAAAGGAGGCGGCAAGCGCGTTGCCCCTGCTGAGAAGAAGCTCAAGTCTAGACCCAAGCCGGAAACTGAGTGCTTCTATTGCAAGGACAAGGGTCACTGGAAGCACAACTGTCCGAAGTACTTAGCGGACAAGAAGGCTGGCACCATCAAAGGTATATTTGATATACATGTTATTGATGTTTTCCTTACTAGCCCTCGTTGTAGTGCCTGGGTATTTGATACTGGTTCAGTTGCTAATATTTGTAACTCGAAACAGGAGCTACGGAATAGACGGCGGCTTGCGAGGGATGAGGTGACGATGCGCGTTGGCAACGGATCAAGAGTTGATGTGATGGCCGTCGGCACACTCTCCTTAGTTTTACCTTCGGGATTAGTTTTAAACCTTAATAAATGTTATTATGTGCCTGCGTTGAGCATGAACATTATTTCTGGATCGTGTTTATTGCAAGACGGTTATTCATTTAAATCAGAGAATAATGGTTGTTCTATTTATATGAGTAACATCTTTTATGGTCATGCACCTATTGTGAATGGTTTATTTCTTCTAAATCTCGAAAGGGATGAAACACACATCCATAACATTGAGGCTAAGAGATGCAAAGTAGATAGTGATAATACTACTTATTTGTGGCACTGTCGTCTAGGTCATATTGGTGTAAAGCGCATGAAGAAACTCCATTCTGATGGACTTTTGGAGTCTCTTGATTTTGAATCATTTGACACATGCGAACCATGCCTCATGGGCAAGATGATCAAAACCCCGTTCTCCGGTATGATGGAGCGAGCAACGGACTTGTTGGAAATCATACATACCGATGTATGCGGACCGATGAGTGTTTCGACGCGCGGTGGATATCGCTATTTTCTCACTTTTACCGATGACTTAAGTAGATATGGGTATATCTATTTAATGAAACATAAATCTGAAACATTTGAAAAGTTCAAGGAATTTCAGAATGAAGTGGAGAATCATCGTAACAGAAAGATTAAGTTCCTACGATCTGATCGTGGGGGTGAATATTTGAGTTATGATTTTCTCACACATCTTAAAGCAAGCGGAATTGTTTCGCAACTCACGCCACCCGGAACACCACAGCGCAATGGTGTATCTGAACGCCGGAATCGAACCTTATTAGATATGGTCCGATCAATGATGTCTCTTACTGATTTGCCGTTATCATTTTGGGGTTATGCATTAGAAACCGCTGCATTCGCTTTAAATAGGGCACCATCTGAATCCGTTGAGACGACACCGTATGAACTGTGGTTTGGTGCTAAACCTAAGTTGTCGTTTCTTAAAGTTTGGGGATGCGAAGCTTACGTCAAGAAGTTGATGCCGGACAAGCTCGAACCCAAAGCGGAGAAATGCGTCTTCATAGGATACCCTAAGGAAACTATTGGGTATACCTTCTATCACAGAACCGAAGGCAAAGTGTTTGTCGCAAAGAACGGTTCCTTTCTTGAGAAGGAGTTTCTCTCGAAAGAAGTGAGTGGGAGGAAAGTAGAGCTAGACGAGGTTGTTGAACCTTCTCTTGAGTTAGAGAGTAGCGCAGCACCTGAAATTGTTCCAGTGCCGCCTGCACCAACAATAGAGGAAGCTAATGATAATGATCATGAAGCTTCGGACGATGCTACTACTGAACGTCGCAGGTCGACAAGGTCGCGTGCCCCTCCTGAGTGGTATGGCAACCCTGTCTTAACTGTCTTGTTAGTAGATGACAGTGAACCTGCGAACTATGAGGAAGCGATGATGAGCCCAGACTCTGAGAAATGGCTAGAGGCCATGAAATCCGAATTGGGATCCATGAGCGAAAACAAAGTATGGACTTTGGTGGACCCTCCTAACGACCGAAAGGCCGTTGAGTGCAAATGGATCTTCAAGAAGAAAACGGATGCGGATGGTAATGTTACCGTCTATAAAGCACGGCTTGTCGTGAAAGGTTTTTGACAAGTTCAAGGTGTTGACTACGATGAGACTTTCTCTCCCGTAGCGATGTTTAAGTCCATTCGGATTTTATTAGCAATTGTTGCGTTTCATGATTATGAAATATGGCAGATGGATGTCAAGACTGCATTCCTCAATGGCAACATTGATGAAGAGTTGTATATGATGCAACCCGAAGGTTTTGTCGATCCTAAGGATGCTAATAAAGTATGCAAACTTGAGCGTTCCATTTATGGACTCAAGCAAGCATCTCGGAGTTGGAACCTTCGTTTTGATCAAGTGATCAAGAGCTTTGGATTTGTTCCAAATTGCTACGAAGCTTGTATTTACAAGAAAGTGAGTGGGAGCTCGGTGACATTTCTGGTACTATATGTGGATGACATATTGATTATTGGAAATGACATTAACATGCTTAACGATGTGAAGAGTTATTTGAACAAGTGTTTTTCAATGAAAGACCTAGGTGAAGCTGCTTATATATTGGGCATCAAAATCTATAGAGATAGACAAAGACGCTGATAGCTTTAAGCCAGAGTACATACCTAGACAAAGTTCTGAAAAGGTTCAGAATGGATAAGGCAAAGAAAGGTTCAGTGCCTATGTTGTCAGGTAAGACATTGAGCAAGGCTCAGTGTCCAGCTACGGTAAATGATAGAGAAGCTATGAGCAAAGTGCCTTATGCCTCGGCCATAGGTTCTATCATGTATGCCATGCTGTGTACTAGACCGGATGTGTCCAATGCTCTTAGTTTGACGAGCAGATATCAAAGTGATCAAGGAGTGGAACACTGGACAGCCGTGAAGAACATCCTAAAGTACCTAAATAGGACTAAAGAAATGTTCTTAGTCTATGGAGGTGATGAATAGCTTGTCGTAAAGGGTTACGTCGACGCTAGTTTCGACACTAACAAGGATGATTCCAAATCTCAGACAGGATACGTTTATATTTTGAATGGAGGAGCTGTGAGCTGGAGAAGCTGCAAGCAAAGCGTGATCACGGGATCTACAGTAGAAGCGGAATACATGGCTGCTGCAGAAGCGTCAAGTGAAGGAGTTTGGATCAGGAACTTCATCACTGAGCTTGGCGTAGTTCCAAGTGCATTGGACCCACTGGAGATATTGTGTGACAACACTGGCGCCATAGCACTCACTAAGGAACCAAGATTTCATCCAAAGACCAAGCATATCAACCGCAAGTTTCATATAATCCGAGATTATATAGCAGATGGAGATCTGAAGATTAGCAAAGTACATACAGATCTGAATGTCGCAGATCCATTGACTAAACCTCTTCCACGTGTAAAACATGATCAGCACCTCAGTGCCATGGGTGTGAGATTGTTGCCAAATGTAAACTAGATTATTGACTCTAGTGCAAGTGGGAGACTGTTGGAATTATGCCCTAGAGGCAATAATAAAGATGTTATTATTATAATTCTTGTTCATGATAAAGTTTATATTCCATGCTAGAATTGTATTAAGCGGAAACTTTAATACTTGTGTGGTTTATGAACAACACCGTGTCCCTAGTATGCCTCTATGGACTAGTTCATTGATCAATGATGGTTAAGGTTTCCTAACCATAGACATGAGTTACCAATTGATAATGAGATCATATCGTTAGGAGAATGATATGATGGACAGACCCAAACTAAGCGGAGCAATTAGATCGTGTCATCGTGTTCATCTTTGCGAAGCTTTTCCTATGTCAAATATTGTATTCCTTAGACCATGATATAATACAACTCCCTAGTATCGGAAGAAAGCTTTGAGGTCATCAAACGTCATCCTATGAGAGGGTGATCATAAAGGTGTCTCTCAGGTGATCGGAAAGTATATGTTGGGTTGTATGTATCGAGATGAGATTTGTCCCTCCCAAGTCGGAGAGATATACTTCGGGCCCACTCGGTAATCGATATCAACACTGCTTGCAAGCATGTGGTTAAGGAGTTAATCACAAAGTGATATCGGATTACGGAACGAGTAAAGTACTTGCTGTGAACGAGATTGAACTAGGTATGACGGTACCGACGATCAAATCTCGGGCAAGTAAAATATCGCGAGACGAAGGGAATATATATATGGGATTGATTGAATCCTGGCATCGTGGTTCATCCGATATGATCATCGATGAATGTGTGGGAGTCAATATGGGTTTCCAGACCCCGCTGTTGATTATTGATAGAAGATCATGTCTGCGCATTCTCGAACCTGAAGGGTCACACACTTAACGTGTCTCGATGCTAGGATAGATTGGATAATTGGTTTATGATTTTTTGTTCGGAGTCTCGGATGGGATCCGGGACATCATGAGAGGTTCCGGAATGGTCCGGAGAATAAGATTCATATAAGGCAGTGCAGTTTTTGGAGTTCGGAATTGTTCCGGGTTAATCGGTATTGTACCGGAAGCTTCTAGAACCTTCCGGAAGGGGACCAACGTGGCCCCACCTTCTGGGAGGGGGCATGGGCCTATGAGGGAGTGCCCTGGCCGCATTGGGCCAGGGGCACAAGGCCCCATAGGGCCCAGCCGGCCAAGAGAGGTTTAAACTCTAGATAGAGCTTCTAGAAGGGGGGTTTTCTTGCCCCCCACTCTTCCTCCTTGGGGCCGCCGGCCCTGGCTTGGGGGAGGGGCTAGGGCTGCGCCCACCCCTCTATATATAGAGGGCTGGGGGCGCACCAACCCCCTACACCTTCCCCTCCAACCCTAGCCGCCCTGCTGCCCTTCCTCTCTCCCTCCCGACTGTTTGTAGGCGAAGCCCTGCTGCAGAAATTCTCCACCATATACACCACGCCGTCGTGTTGTAGATCCAATCCGTCTCTCCAACATACTTGCTGGACCGAGGAAGTAGGAGACGTCGAGGTGCTGCACGTGTGCATCTCACGGAGGCACCGCCACTTGTGGTGCTAGATCGGATCGGATCGGATCGCGAGGAGGAGAAGCGAGTACGACTACATCACCCACGTTCCAACGAACGTTCCGCTGTGCGAATCTTCAAGGGTATGAAGATCTAATCCAATCTCTCTCGTTGTTTGCATCTCCTAGATTATATCTTGGCTTTCCCTCTGTTTGCATCCGTAGAAAATTTTGATTTACTATGCCGCGAAACCCTTCAGCATCTCCAAGGGATATGGAATAGAGGAGGTCATTGAGTTTTGTGTTGACTTTATTCCTGACCTTAAGCCGATTGGTGTTTCTGACTCGCGGCATGAGGGAAGACTAAGTGGAAAAGGCACGCTGGGAAAGAAAGCAATGATATGTAGGGAAGGGGATTCTTTCACTAAAGCACACTACACAGTTCTACATAATTCCACCTTGGCAGCTCCGTATATCGAGGAACACAAGAATATTCTACGCTCCAAAACCCGGAGAAGCCTGAATCACTGATTACAGATGAAAACATGAAGCCTTTTGGTGGTTGGATGCGGACACATCTCTTAAATGACACCACTGTTGGAGATCAGCTATACTTGTTGGCCGCGTCACCATCTTCTACTGTATTGAATTTCCAAGGGTACGAAATAAATGGGAATACATTCTACACGATCGCCCAAGATAAAAAAAGAGCACCAACCAAAATAGTGGTGTCCGCTTTGATGCAATAGACGAGAATGGCCAAAAGGACACATATTATGGTTACATAGAGGAGATATGGGAACTAGACTATGGAGTCTCTTTTAAGGTCCCTTTGTTTCGCTGCAAATGGGTCAACCTGAATTGGGAAGGGGTAAAGATAGACCAGTTGTACGGAATGACAACAGTGGATCTCAACAATCTTGATTATAGAGATGAACCATTCGTCCTAGCCAATGATGTGTCTCAGGTTTTCTATGTGAAGGACATGTCCTCCAGACCGAAAAAAAGAAAAAATATGCAAACGAATACATCATATGATGAGCCAAAATGTCACATAGTTCTTTCAGGGAAAAGAAACATCATGGGAATCGAGGACAAGACAGACATGCCAGAAGATTATAATAAGTTTGATGAAATTCCGCCCTCCACAGTGAAAAAACTGACCCAAGCATTCCTTTAAGTAAAGAAGATGCTCCATGGTTACGTCTGAAGCGATCATAAGGAAGGACATATGCCAAGAAGTTCATGCTCATATTATGTAACTCTAGTTCATGTCTTTCGCGGTTTGTGGCTTCACCGAAGGATATCTTTCGCGGTTTGTGGCTTGACCGGGACTATATATATAGGGGGGCCTTTAGTCCCGGTTTTGTAGTCTCAGTTTTTAATATTAATAAATGTCTTGAGTGTTAGTCCCGTTTTGTGGCTGGACCGGGACTATGAAGAAGTTGTCCCGATTCTTACTTACCATTAAGATCTGATCTCCAAACGCGCGCGGTCACATATTAGGGAGTGCCTCTATGACCATTTTCTTGGAGATGCCGGAGGACTGGGATCCGGCGGCATCTCCCTGAAACTGGTCGTAGTGGTGTCCCTGCTCTCGAAAACCATCTTGCAGCTTGTAACTTCTCTAACTAGATCAATACACCCGGGGCTAACTAATTTCACATATTAGGGAGTGCCTCTATGACCAGTTTCTCGAAGATGCCGGAGGACTGGGATCCGGCGGCATCTCCCTGAAACTGGCCGTAGTGGTGTCCCTGCTCTCAAAAACCATCTTGCAGCTTGTAACTTCTCTAACTAGATCAATACGCATGGGAGCTAACTAATTTCACATATTAGGGAGTGCCTCTATGACCAGTTTCTTGGAGATGCCGGAGGACTGGGCTCCATCGGCATCTCCCTGAAACTGGCCGTAGTGGTGTCCCTGCTCTCGAAAATCATCTTAGAGATGCCTCAAACTGGCTGGAGGACTAGACTCACAAGGATGCCTATTTATAGTACAAGCAGCTCGGCATAGTGTCGACACTTACGAAATAATGTCGACACTCACCCCTATTATTAGTGTTGACTCGTGTTTTGTCCCGGTTGGTGTCTCCAACCGGGACTAAAGGTTCATCTTTAGTCCCGGTTGGTGACACCATCCGGGACAAGGTACACGCCGCACGACATAATGTCGACACTCACCCCTATCATTAGTGCTGCCTGGCCCAGCCTGCCGAAATCCCTCCAACCGGGACTAAAGATGAACCTTTAGTATATTGAAAATCCGAACAATGAAAATCCTGTTTCGGTCCAAATGTCCGATGTTATGTGCTGAATCACGACATAGTTTGTGATGTTGTGCCCATATTATGCATGTGTGTGGACATTGGTATGTAGAACAATGTTGCAGGAGGAAGTTTTCCTTTTTGTCGCACGGAAAAGTCTTTTCCATTTTCCGAGCGCAAAAAACGGGTCATTTTGTGAAGTAACTACCAAAATGCCGTTTCAGAATGCTACCGTCCCATTTTCCTAAAATACTAGACCGCCTTACATGGACTATCTCCCAACCGGGACATCTCAAACCTTTTCATCCATCCCGGGTAAAAAGGACAAATGTCTGCCGAATCGGTAGGAAGTGGGTCCGGTTTGTACTACAGGTACATGATCTATCGCCCGTGATTTTTTGAAAAAATCATTTTTAGACTCGCAATATGTGGTTTCTTCAGAGATCCAATGCAAGTTCTAACGATGCTCGTCCCCTATCTTCATGCACACCGGTTCGACCATAGTTAGAAATTCAGATAATTCAAAACGGGCATAATAAATTTAAAAAAAATCCGAACAATGAAAATCCTTCGCGTGGTGTCATATTATGTTACATAGTTGAAAGTAAAAATACCAAACTTGGTATATTGATCATGTCTCAAAAAATCTTCACAAAATGACCTATCATGTTCGAGGTTTCATGGCTTTCGGTCCAAATGATCGATGTTATGTGCTGAATCACGGCATAGTTTGTGATGTTGTGCCCATATTATGCATGCGTGTGGACATTGGTATGGAGAACAATGTTGCAGGAGGAAGTTTTCTTTTTTGTCGCACGGAAAAACCCTTTTCCATTTTCCGAGCGCAAAAAACGGGTCGTTTTGTGAAGTAACCACCAAAATGCTGTTTCAGAATGCTACCATCCCATTTTCCTAAAACACTAGACCACCTTACATGGACTATCTCCCAACCGGAACATCTCAAACCTTTTCGTCCATCCCGGGTAAAAAGGACAAATGTCTGCCGAATCGGCAGGAAGTGGGTCCGGTTTGTACTACAGGTACATGATCTATAGCCCGTGATTTTTTGAAAAAATCATTTTTAGACTCGCAATATGTGGTTTCTCCAGAGATCCAATGCAAGTTCTAACGATGCTCGTCCCCTATCTTCATGCACACCGGTTCGACCATAGTTAGAAATTCAGATAATTCAAAACGGGCATAATAAATTCAAAAAAAATCCGAACAATGAAAATCCTTCACGTGGTGTCATATTATGTTACATGTTCCTGGTGAGCTGCTGATCCTCACGTTGCTCTTCTTTCTCTCCCTCTCCTCCTGTACTATTCTCCCCGCGTGTGCCCGACGCCGCCGCCGCTCGAGATCGACGGAGGCGACGCTCCGGTGACCAAGAAGGAGCGGCGCCGCCACTCTCTTGCTCCCTGCATCGCCCTCTCTCTAACGCGCCCATCCGCGCGTCCAGGCATGCCCGCTATCGCCGTCGCTGCCGCTGCCTGGGAGCTCACCGCCAGCGTGACGTTGTGCTGACATCACTCGTGCGTCACCTTGCTCGCATGGCAGCTGATGTGGCCTAGGGCCCATCAGTCAGCCTCAGTGGGTAGGCTCCTCTGTGGTATAAAAATGATCTGATGCGTGTGTTGACATCAGCATGCGTGGAGGCTAAGTTGGCACTAGGGCCCTTCTGTCAGTCTCACTGGCTAGGGGTCGCCCCGGTGTAAAAACTATTTGCCTCTTTTTTTAATTCCAGAAAATGATTTAATATTGTAAAATCAATAACTTATTGTTTATAAGTCAGAAAAATACAAATAATATATCAAATTGTTCAAAAAATGAAACCTATCTATTTAACCTATAATCATGCATTGTTCAACAACTTAAATGACAAGTATAATTAGAATAACAAATGCACCCCTCTCATATGTTTCGGAGTTTCCCCGAGTTTGGGTTTTCACCCCTCTGAACCCCGATTAAATCGTCGAGCATGTCTTAGGGTTACATTCCAATGCAAATTAACTTGTCATATAATCATACTTGCTTGAGCATTGCATCGATGCCATGTGTTGAACAAGCTAGGCGTGCGGTTCTTCGCGGTAGAATACGAGATCGAGATCAAAGACCGAGGTCAACACCATCGAAGATCGAAGATTTCTTGATAGCCATCGCATTGTAGATGCTTAGCCATGATATTAGTTGTCATAGACCCCAGTTGAATCAATGCTGCACCTAGGGTTAGCTGGTGTTTCCTCGCCAGGGCATCCCGAACCCGAGGGTTGATTGATTGCCTCCTTTCTTTCCGGTATTGGTTCTTCGCGATAGGATCCGAGCCCGATGGTTTCTCCGAATTAGGGTTTCTGATATTGTAAATTCATTTTAATTATTGTGTATGTATATATTAGGGTTTCTTCGAATTAGGGTTTATATCTCTCAACACCGTACCTAACATTCTCCCTTAGCCGCTTTGACTTATCCGTTTTTCCACCTATGCAGAAAATATGGACCCACATGACAGAGACGAAGAAAAGGAAGAGTTGATCCAAGGTGTGATCCGCGGGGAAGAAAATTTAGATGTATCGACGTTTCTGAACAACTCCGGTGAGGGTGATCCTCTTTTTGCCGAAGAGACGACTTGTTTGAGGTTGAAGGTGATGCCTTCCGCGAGGGAGAAGGCGATGCCTTGTGTAATCAAGAAGACGACCGCTCAGGCGAGGTGCATGTAATATAATTAATTCATTAATTAATCATCTGCTATCTATATAGAAATATTAATGATGATCTTTCTTCTTTTATCCCTCTGGATCGAAGAAATCTACTGAAAAGAGCAGACGAGGCCCAACCAAAAAGTTGGAAGACCATGAGAGGTTCAGGATCGAAGATGTCGCTGAAGGCGTCAAACCGACGGCTCCCGAAGTTATCGCAAACAAATTTGTGGCACAATGCGGAGTAATCGTTGGGGACTTAATCCCGATCACCATTCGAAATTGGAATAGGCCTGCTGATGCGGAAGAAGAGGGAACATGTTTATTTGTCCCTGACAAGGCCAAAGATTTATTGTGGAAGAGGCTCATGGTTAATTTCAAACTACCGAAGATAGAGTTGGATCCAAATGCGGAGGATCCAGTTGAGGACGCCTTAGAACATGGGAGAGCCATGTAGGCTAAGGTCAGGGAGTGGGCTATGAAGAAGATGGCCCAGTGTTTCACCAACTGGAAGAAAAGATTGCACCTTGACTATGTCGTGAAAGAGAAGACTCCGGATTTCAAGAAGACTCAGTTTGAGAAGATAAAACCATGCTAGGCTGAGTTTGTAAATTACAAGACATCAGAAAAAGCTAAGAAAATGTCTGCAACGAATAAGCTGAATGCTGCTAACAAGAAGTATCACCATACTATGGGGCAAGGTGGCTACAGGGCTGGCATTCCTAAGTGGGAGAAACTTGAGAATGAACTGCGTGCTAAAAAGATCACCCCAGAGACAGACGATTGGGTAGAACGTGCAAGGAATTGGTTTTACGGGCATGGGGGCACGTTGGACTCGGAAGGGAAGTTTATATATAACATACGACATAAAGAAGACCCCTTGCCAATCGAGAAGATGAGAAAAGCAGTAAAGGCTGTTAAAGATGGGGACTTCATCCAGATAGAGAGAATGATGAGCTCACACTCGCCCTTGGAAATAAGGAACATGATGGACGAACACGAGGAACAAGCGGCTCCAAACCATGGAGGACTGGGTTTCCCGAAGAGAGGAAGAAATATCCTGATAGAAACCATCAGAGGAGAAAGGACAGGGCGGAAGTTGAAGAAGATATTCAGAAAGAGCAAATGCGTATAATTGAAGAACGAATAAAGCAACAACAAGATGAAATTAACGCACTTAAAGAGCAAAGTACTACCGGCCCATCTCAGCAGCACACTGCATTCGATGCTACTGGCCTATCGAATAATCAAAAAAGCAGTGTGGCTTCCACCGAGGTCCCAGGTGATGACAATGGCGATGACGATGGTGCACCGACGATGGCTCCTGTTGGCTACCCAGTGGATGATATCACAGAGATGACACACTGCGAGCTACATGTCAAAGTTTTGAACATATCAATGAAGGTGGCGGTCGGCTATGCCTTACCAATTGGACCCACACCAACTTACCACTGTCGTTCGGTTCCAGAGGGCTACATTGTTGTCGGGGTGGATGAAATCATGCCCACCTTTGAAGTTTTGGATCTTCACTACCCTACAGGTGAAGGGGATGTGACTGTACTAGGAGACGCAACAAACGTCACCATTCTATGGCCGAAGGAATGTATCATGCTTCGAAATCACACGCCAAGGCCATCTTCGTCGCCGCCTCACCCGTCTCCAGCGAGGTCGTCGCCGCTGCGGCAGCCGTCTTCGTTGCCTCACCCGGCTCCGTCGCCTCACCAATCTCCGGCGCAGCCATCGTCGGCGCCTCAGGATAAAAAGCGTAAGCGTACCGCTACTCTGCGTCGTGGTAAGCGATCGCTAAAACGTAAACAAGAGCCTCTTCCAAAAGTACCAAAGGTTCCTCCCAAGAGAGCTTATGACTGTACTGAAGAGGAGACTGCGGCGATCGTTGATGCGGAAACGACAGCGTTTTTCGCTAAGCTGAGGCGTCCGAAAGAGCCAGAGTTCCCCAGCACCAAAGAAGAAAAAGGCACAGTGTTGAAAATGCTAAAGACTCTTCATCAACCCGAGCC
Organism: Avena sativa; assembly: GCA_916181665.1. NCBI lineage: Eukaryota > Viridiplantae > Streptophyta > Magnoliopsida > Poales > Poaceae > Avena > Avena sativa. The sequence continues at coordinate 381,987,288 of OV702297.1, read as the reverse complement.
AAAGCTGTCATCAGACTATGAGCGTTCTATTCTCAAGTCACATGCGGCACAAAAAGCCTCGAAGAGCAGTACTGATGCAAGCGAGAAATCTGTTGCCCAGCTCGGAGAACAAGCAAAACAGTCTTGCGCCCCTTTCAAGGTGATTTCCCAAAGCAATGTGGGGTCGAGCAAATATGGGGCCGAAGAGCAGTATGATCCAGAGGTAGTTGGACAATACGGAGAAGCTGCCGCTGCTCAAGGTATGAGTATTGCCCAGTACTTATCCCAGTTAGAGTACTTCCCCGTGAGTGAAGTAGCATAGAAATACCAGTACGGCAAACCTCTCGTCAAACCTGAGGAGGTAAATAATCTTCCAACAAAAATGCGAAGATTGCATAACTGGTACATGCATGCCATAAATGCAGGGGCTAACTGGATAGTGCTGAGGGTTACAAAAAAGCATCATGGGAAAGAAAAGGATGACATGATATCCATTGAATTTGATGAACTATTTCAATTATTCAATCAAGACGCCTTGGACAAATCGATCATCAGTGCCTACTGTTTGTAAGTACTAATTCTGTAATTAATTTAGTCTCCAGCTATCTCACCTTGTTTCTTGCATGTATATAATCATACTGTAATATGCAGAATGAAGATTCTCGAATGCAACAGAGGACAAATCTATGACATTGGCTTCATTGACCCATATTGGGTTTATGAATCTAATCTCAAAACAAGCCCCCAGGATACGGAGGATAATATAGTACACGCGTTAAGGTTTGAAGAAACCAGAAGGAAAATACTTTTTCCTTACAACTTCGAGTGAGTGTTATTGTCTTCTATACACTTTATATTTTGCTTACTCGATGTTAAATATATAATTGATTAGTTATGCATTCGCAGCTTCCACTATATTCTGTTAATCATTCAACTTAACAAAGGGCGTGTACTAGTCATGGACTCGAAACATAAACCCCTTGAGCAGTGGAAGGACATGCAGATAGTTCTCCAGCGGTAATTCTAATCATTACGACACTATATCGGCAACGTTCGTAAATTTTATGATATCAAGTAATCAATACTTATTTTATTCGTTTTCTTCGCCGGGCAGCGCTTGGAAAAGGTTCACCAACAAGGCTAGGGGTGTTTGGAAAGCGGAGCTTACATTTGAAGCACTAGATGTAAGCACCACTAGCTATATCCGCGCATCTCTTTGATTCTAGTTTTGATACAGTTATTATCATGCTTGATTATTATTTTGATTGAACTATGTTCTCGTAAAGTGCCCGACACAGGGACCAGGTAACAATCTATGTGGATACTATGTTTGCGAGTTCATCCGGCAGACGTGCGATGAGAAGAGCAGAAATTTAGAGCAACTCCACGTACGTAAACAATTTTCATAGTTTTTAATTACAATCAAATTGTGTTTAGTTTCATTCATATAGGCTGACTCCTTTTTTAAATCAGATCGAACGTCTACGGAACGGTTTTCTGCCAAAGGATCGTGTACGAGCAATTCAGGAGGAATTGGCGGGATTCTTGGATGCAGAAGTCCTAGACCCAAAAGGGGAATACTATTCGGATGTGTATAGACAATAGGGATTGTACAAAGAGCAACTTTTGTATGTGGTGCATGAACTTGATCCGTGTATCGAATGTAATATTGTCATGATGATCTTGTGTAATATAACGGTTTCTTCATTGATAAGTGACTAAATAAACAATAAAACAACCTAAATGAATTCTCTGCCACGGCACAAAAAGTGGCGAAAATGCTGCCGCGACAACAAAATGTGTCAAAATGAATTCTCTGCCGCGGCAGAGAAATGTGCCAAATCTCTGCCGCGGCAGAAGGTTATTTGTCCCGGTTCGTGTTACGAACCGGGACTAATGCTCCACCCCCCTCGCCCTCTAACGCCGCCACATGTACCCCATTTGTCCCGATTGGTGGGGCAACCGGGACTAAAGGTTGGGGGTTTAGTCCCGATTGCCCCGTCCCGGTTGGATAACCGGGACTAATGCCCCTTACCAACCGGGACCAATGGGGCGTTTTCTACAAGCGAGGGTTTACTGCAATAGCACAAATATTTTACTAGGGTTTTTCCAGCGAAATAGAGTTTTCGGCGAGTTCTACGGCGAGTTTTTCGGCGAAAGTCTCCGACAATATAGCAAAAACGGGACATTTTGTAGAAAAAAAAACAGGATGATTTAGCAAAAACGGGATTAAGAAGCTATTTCGGGACAGTGGAGCCGGGGTATTTTTTGGGACTTTTTTCTCGCTTCTGCATTCACCTAAGTCTCTTTTTTTTTTACAGTAATCATGCATGTCAGACACGAAATAGTGGCGCAAATTGGCAAGATATGTGACGCCGATGGCCACGCATGGGATGGGCTCTCTGTAGTCTGTACAAAGGGAAAGAAATCGTTCATGAAAACGATGTGTCTGGGCACTGACTCCACTACACTGCATACACACACACACGCAGTGGCGAATCCAGGATGTGATCGGAGGGTGGGCTCGAAAGGATAAAGCACCAAGCTAAAATTATGTCAATATAGAAGATATGATCTAGTCATCCGTATAAGTAAGATCCATGCATGAATTGATAGCATAGAAGCAAGAGTAGAAAAATACGACAATGGGATTCAAAGCAAAATTAACCTCAACTATAAAATCATGTGCCAAACATTAAGTGATTTGCACATAGAAAGTTGCAAAGTAAACCATATGATAATAAGTTGGAGATGGTGATCAGAGTTCAAAAAAGTATATGTACGTGTCACTAAGTTAATATACTACGATTTATTTACAAATAAACCATTATAAATCATTTTATGGCTTTCAAGATATTTGTTATTTTTAGCATCATCTATACTTTTTGAACATCTCTCACTCGGTTAATTCATCAATTTCTCAACCGAATTACTTACTCAATTAGATCTTTTTACAACCACTCAACTAGCTTCTGAAAAGTCTTAGTTTTGTTCACGCCGGTGACTTGGTCATAGTTGGGCCTCCCCGCATGCAGCCAAGCCCAATTGGTCATACATATAGGTAAAAATGACGCGATACCTCGCTTACGTGCTCTTCTTCCTCCCTTTAGCAAAACTGAAGCTTATATACTTACGTAAATGCATCAAGCATGCATACTTGATATTTTTGTGACAAAATTGGAGGGTAGGCTTCAGCCTAACGAAGCCTGCCCGGTAAATTCGCCCCTGCACACACGCACGTGTTTTTTTCAACATATTGCAGGTTCAAGCTTCGATCTGCCTGCCGCTTCGTCTAATGCACAATTACATGGCTTGATGCTTAGGCCCCGACTTGTTATTACTTATGCATTTATGTAGAACTACTTCCTCCGTTTTAAAATATAAGATATTTTAGGTTTGTGAAGAAAATGATCTAGACTTGTTTTAGTGCGTAGATTCTTTCCAAATCCGAGTGAACTTACCTATTAAAACAAGTTTAGATACATTGTTTTATAAAGCTATAACATCTTATATTTTGAAACAGAGGGAGTAGCTACGCAATCAGCTGCGCAACGGATTAATGCATCTTGAGGAGACGCGTCTGTCATGTCCGAATTTTTACCGCAGTTGACGTGTGTGAGCTACTAGAAAAGACTAATCTTGGCGACTTGACCCAGACTTGGATTAGTAAATTCTGACGGCAGGCGAGGATAACCAAGATATCCTGACGCAGAATCGCACTAAGACAACAAGTGGTTAGCATAAGAAATTACCGCTCAGTGTCCAACGGGACCGACCGTGTGGACCTGAGACCTTGACCGACTTCCGCAATGGTGTCTACACTAGGGACACGCGAGTCTCGAGGGGAACTGCCCGTGCAGGAGTGAGACAATACACGACGGTGTACCTCTGACCTGGATACGGAATGGATCGTTGATGGTTTGAAATGGTGGACTGACCCGGGACCTGTCCATCTCTAGAAGGAGACAGCTAATCTTTTTCCATTTTACTTGCACCGCTTAGAGCATCTCCCCTAAAGCCTAAATGGCTTTCCAGGGCCCCCGCGGTCGAATTCACACGTAGGTCACCTTCAAAATTTTATTTGGCGTCGGCACGGTCCGTTTTAATATCCGGCATGCTTAGGCCGAACCCAACACATGAGGGGCTAGCGGGAGCGTCAGATGACGTGTTTCTGGCAGAAAAGAGGGGGAGAAGAAGGCGGACGAAGCGGTTGGTAGTCGCGGGACATCCCTGTCAGCGTCAACTGCCAACGAGTTTGGTCTGTCTTCCTCCTCGCTTGCCATGCTCCAGTAATGGCGCTGCTCGCCGATCAGCCTTTTGCAGGCGAGCAGCCGAGTCCCATCCGCCACGCCTCCTCCTGCCTGATGCGCCCCGCCCGCACATTCAATGGCCATCTAATGCTAAAAAAACCTTCTTCTTTCGGTTCTTCGACACACTCCCTCCTCTCTGTCTTATCCCCGTTCTTCCCAACCACCAAGCGACGGCCACGGAGAGGTACCCCGGAGATGGCGCCGCCGTGAACAGTTTAGGGATGGCGCTCCCTTCACGTACCCAAGGCTCGGGCGCCGTGGGAAGCGGGCTACCAGTGTCGTCGGACATGTGTTGTCTAAACCACTAGTTCATTAGCGCCGGCGGCCTGCCCGTCCCGCTGATCCCTGTTGGTCAGGCATGCGCGACGGAGATCTATCGGCACTTCTGGGGCACCATCATGGTGGAGGAGTGGAATGACCCTATCTGGGATTCGAACAACTATGAAGTGTGGGACGTGTTCTTCGTAGACCAGTGGTAGACATACCTCAAAGCCTACGACGGCGACGCCCCCACTGGAGGACTGCAACATCAAACGGAGGATTCGGTGGTGGAGCGCCCTAGGCAGGACGCTCGCCTAGGTCCTAGCCCAAATCACCGACGGCAACAACCTGCCGCTAACGATGCCTCCACCGCAACCGCAGCCATGGCAGGGGCCGCGGCATCCGGGCCAGCTATGGGCGCTGCTCTGATAGGCCGACCGCTCTTCCTCGACATCTTCCTCGTCGACATCTTCATCGCAGTCAGCGCGATTCTCCCCCTACTCCACAAAGTCGCCGCGCTCCTCGGCCTAGTGAAGGATGAGTACGAGGAGAGCCCGCTGCCTCAGTTGCTCAGGCGGGGTCGCCATCAGGGAACGTCGTGTGCCTTCCCCTCCCTATGGGCGTCTGCGCCTCGCCAGACCCAACGCCATGTGAAGGAGTGGACGCCACCGCTAGAGTACCAAGCGGACGCCCTCCAGCTGAAGATCGAGGAGAACCTATAGCAGTTTCTAGGCCAATGTGTATCCTTTGAGATCGTGCCGCCAGTGACAAACGCGTTCGAAGAGGCTTGGTCTGCGGGGAGTACCAGCACGAGAGGCCGAGCACGCGCCCCGCATTGGCATGTTCATCGACTCGAAGGGTGATGACGACGGGGCCAACCACTCAGGCTGGAGTGGCGGCGGTGGCGATCCAGGCCAGGGCTGAAGCACCATGACACCACTAACGCAGGAGCCTAGCGACGATGAGAACTACTACGCGGCGGTGATGTACGGTCGTCTTGTCCTGGACCGGCGTGGCTGTGGTCGCCACTAGTTTAGTTTTTTGTTCCTTTCAATGTTGTAGAAACATGTTTAAACCGCCTATGAAATTGCTAGTAATTTTGTATGTGCATGAGGGGCATGGCTGGCTGCTAGCGCCCCCTCTGTAACACCCCCGGTCACTCCGGACCGACGGCTTTCACTTCTGACAGCTCAATAGGATCTCTAGACTAACCCCACAGACCAACACTAGTCTTTTCTGCGCAATTTTTCATCACTCGTGCGCACCAGGTACCCACTTCCCGGTCAGTCACCCATCCTAGAATTGTTTTAGGCCAAGCACGTTTAACCTTAGAGTTCTTTTTGAATGAGCTTCCGGAAAAAAAGTTACAACTTTTTGGTATGGGTTTCCTATCAATCCTATTGATCCATGCGTCAGGGTCTCACATACACCCAACCTTAGAAGATCTATGTCCTCGTCGATCAACCACAAGCCAGAAACGTCCCCTCTTGGCACACGTTTGTGCGTCTAGTGCTGGCACATTGCCATGCCGTGTCCACTCCGGGCCACATGCGCCATGCTACACATGTCCACCACTGACCCACACACGCCCATGTAACCGCGAGGGTCGGCTCTGATACCACTTGTAACACCCTCGATCACTTCGGACCGACGGATGTCACTTCTGCCAGCTCAATAGGATCTCTAGACTAACCCCATAGACCAACACTAGTCTTTTATGCGCACTTTGTCCTCACTCGTGCGCACCCGGTACACACTTCACGGTCGGTCACCCATCCTAGAATTGCTCTAGGCCAAGCACGCTTAACCTTAGAGTTCTTTTCGAATGAGCTTCCGGAAAAGAAGTTGGAACTTATTGGTATGGGTTTCCTATCAATCCTATTGAGCCATGCGCCAGGGTCTCACACCCCCCCCCCAATTTTCATATATCTGGCACCCCCCATACGGGCCAAAAAGAGGCTGCGTCGGCTGCCGTATAGGGGGGTGAGTGGAGATGCTCTTATGTTACTTCGGGACAGACCCTCTAGCCGGTCAGGATATTGATCAAGTTAAACGAGCGAGGGTCGCTCGTCTCACTCCAGAGGCGACTCGGGTGATCTCACCTAGCCGCCGCCACCCCTGCCACTCCTCCTTCACCCTGCTGCCGGAGGAAGCCCTCGGGTAAAGCATATGCGAGTAACAGCGGCAGCAGGGTATTCATCCTCTCGCGTGGAGGGTGGAGGCGTGGACCTTTCATCCCCACCCGACAAGATCTTTGGCTTACTGTAGATCAGTGTCCCTGTACGACATCATGCACGTGGCAGAAACCAATGTCGGGCGGTGGCCCCGGGATTCTTCGGCGACTGCTTTTACTGCTAGGGCAGCATGGCGCTGGTTCAGGTGACTTGGTGCGGCTAGGCTCCTCATCTCCGCATGGTGCGGGTGGTGGTGACGGCCCAATGAGATCTCCGGCCTACTGTTGGGAGCGAGCAGGTGGCAGCTTGGGGGTCCGTCGATTTGCCTAATAAAAAAGGCGGTCCTAGGTTTTTTCTCATGCCAATACATTGGTCTATTGGGTGCCTTTCCTGCCATCATGGATCTTACCGATGACGAGTTTTGGAAGGCTTCTGTCAGTGATTTCCCTTAGGCGCCTCATGTCTGGAGTTTGCTATATCGAATGGGATTTAGTCATATGCACCTTGTTTTTCCTAACTGCTCGGTTTCAGGAGGGAGCGTCACGAATATTCGCCGTCTATTGCCATCACGGGACATGTATTTTGAGTTCCATGGTGAAGTTAGAGACGTAGAATGTCATGCAGGTTGGGATATGAGTAATAGCAATGGCAATCTAAGTCTTCGTGGAGATGAGGAACTTGCTTGATGAATCTTAACTCGTGGCATCATCATCGGCAAGTGGGGCAGCAACATAGGAGAAGTACCAACTATTATCTTTTAGGGTGAAAATACAAGGTCTGATCTTAATTGGTTGTGTCTGGCAATGATCTTGCTAAAAGCATTATTCTGAAAGTGTGGACTTTCTCCCGGGTGAAAACATATGATCTATGACTGGCAATGATCTTGCTAAAAGCATTATTGCTTGTGCACTGTTTACTTCTTGGAGACGTTGCTTTTATAGAAGGACTTCCAATGTTACCTTGTTGGTGTTTGTACTAATATTGCAAGAATATATCACTCTATTGAGACTTTTTTCACGGATGTGTGCATCAGTAGTGTCTTTAGGTCACTATGTTGTTGACGAGGCTAGGTATAATTAGTATCTTTGTGATATTGTTATATGTGTAGGCGTCTCTCGGGGATCAGAAGTCGATCCCTGGGTCCCCGTGTGGACACATGTCCCCTAAAAAGTCTCAAATCCTACCTATTCTACAGTAAGTCCTATTTTTGCTACTTGTAGCAAAAAATGGTTCAATCAGAAACATAAAAAAAGACTCGCTGGAGAATTTATAACAAAAAATATATACTAGTGTAGCAAAATCGATTTTGCCGGAAACTCGCTGGAGACTTTTGCTGGCTACAAAAATGTTTATGGTATTGTAGAAAAATCATAAAATAGGTTTAGAAAAACATTAGCAACTTTAGAGGAAACCGAGTGGATATACATCCATAAAATACATACCCTCAAAGACCGAAAGCTTTTTCTAGTATGAACTCGTTGGTGATGTATTCGATCTCTTGCCGGTCTCAAGATCATGATAAAGTCCATCTAGTCCAGCCGGTCCAGCACCATCAAGTCCAGCACCGCAAAGCAGTGGTACATCCGTGATTGCACACATGTTTGGGTATCCCGACAACCTCCACGCCTCGCTCCAGCAAAGCAGCGGAAGAAACAAATCCTTCCAGAAAAAGCCACCGGAAACATGTATCTCGCTGATCCAAGACCATGGGGAAATTCTAAAGGGGGGAGAGAGATCCTTCGCGAGGAGGTGTGATATGAGAGGAGGAGAGGGGGGCTTTTATAGGGAGATGGGGACACCCAAGGGGAATGGCGCCACAGCCATGGTGTCTGCCCCCACCTCTTCCACATTCATGTGGGTGGAGCTCCCACTCAAAATAAAAAGCCTCCACTCACATAAACATGCCTCCACTAAAAAATCCACTCACATGCATTAAATTTCCACCAAATTTAATGCAAGCTCTCATTTAAATTAAACTCTTTTATTTATTTATTTATTCAGAATTTTTTTAATTATATTAATTAACAAACAATCACATTAAACCCCTTACAACATTTCAATTTTACATGCAGAACCAGTTTCAACAATTTCACCTGAAACAATTCCGGTGTCTAGTGAAATAAATTACCGCGCTTTCTTTTTCTTTCTTTAGCATATTATTTGCTCTAAATTGTGTCGGTATCCCTTAAGTATGTCACCCTACAGTTCGCGAATAATGCAGACATGATCGAGACCCCTCTTCGATCAATAATCATCAGCGGGACCTGGAGATCCGTACTGACTCCCACACATTCAACGATGACTTCTGTGATCGTGTGAAACTTATACACATGTAACTCAATCCCTTTGTCTCGCAATATATTACATGTCCGAGATTCAATCATCGGTATCTCCATACCTAGTTTGATCTGGTTACTGACATGTACTCTTTTCTCGTTCCCGTGATATAAAATTCTAGTGATCAAATCACTTGCTTACAAGCTAACCAATGTGATATCATCGAGAGGGCCTAGAGTATATCTATCCGTCATCGGTATGGACAAATCCACTCTTGATCCATGGGACTTAACATAACACCTTCGTAGCACTGAACTCATCTTTATAATCACCCTGTTACGGTGTGACGTTTGATATTATCAAGATACTCTTCTAGTGTTAGTGATTGACATGATATCATGGTCTAAGGATTAGGATTACTTCGTATGATGTTATAGCAATATAAACACAATGACTTTGATCGTAATGCCATACTTTGGATGAATGTTCATCACATCATTCCAACAATGTTGTGACCTCGTTATTAACAACATCCAATGCCCATGATCAGGAAACCTTTGATCATCTTGTTAATCAACGAGCTGGTTTATAAGAGAGGCATAACTAGGAACTTTCTATTTATTTATTAAACACACATGTATTAACGTTTCTATATTAATACAATTATAGCATGCAAAGTAAACATTTATCATAAACAAGAAATAAGATAATAACCAATTTATTATTGCCTCTCAGGCATATTCCCTTCAGTTTTGCATCGGAAATTTTGGCCAAGGCAGGGACAAACCAACAGCGCAACCACCATGCAGGAGTACATAAAAATATTTAGATTGCTGACGGAAGCCATCAAAAGTAATAAAACGTTAAAACAACGATGCAACGAGCATGTGAAGCAGTTCTACACGACGACATGACATGCCTCGTACATGGGAACCTTCTTTTGTGGGAACTATTTACCTACATTTCGCACTATGACTACCAAACTCATCGAACAAGTTGATAGTTTAACCACTAGGAATGTTGTAGCTCCAAGCATAAAACTTTTTTTCTTCGAAATGGGAATAAATTCCCGGCCTCTATATTAAACGATGCACACAAACTTATTTATTACAAAGTTTAAGTGTCAAATTATTACAATTCAAGGGTCCCATAAGATTAAAACATGGATCAACCACTGAAAAAAAGTAACATAAAATAATTATAATTATGAGCCTCCTAGTGAGCTGCCATCCACCTTGGCCGAAGATATCCTGAACGATGGTTGGATTACATCGCATAAAGAACCACACACTCCCGCTGATATTTAGGGAGGAGAAGTGGCCCTAGCTGAATCCAATATGTAGTCATGTTGAAATAGTGGGCTTAAGCTAAACTTGTAAATAGACTTTTAAGGTTTAAGTATTTGTTGTGCATAAGCTCTTGCCACACACCATATGAATTAAAAAGCTTAAAAAACATTTGATGAGTAAACACTTGTTATTAGGTTCCAATACTTCAATACCTAAAGCCTCTGGTGCTTAGATCAGCATAAAATATTCCACTTAGTTAGACTATATTTTTTCATGACCATCACTTTGCCAAAAGAAACATGGTCTATTAAAATCCAATCATTTTCTTACCCCTTTGGGTATCTCTAGAAAAGACAATATAAACTTTGGTAGGCTAGTCAACATTGACTTGATCAAAACAAGTATTTATCCATAAGAAAGTAGTTTTCCCTGCCAGCAACCTAGTTTCAATTGGAAATGAACATCTATTGGATTCCGTTTGAAATTGTGGAGCTTTCTATAATGGATAGGCCAATTAAATGTTTATACCGATGTTCCTCCTTTTTTTGCCTTTCCAAAATAAAAATCTCACTCTAGTGTAAATTTATCTTTAGGCCAGCTAGTTTCTCGAAGATACACAAAATAAAATTTATGTTAATGACTTTCTCTAAGTCATGTCCCATGAATAAATTGTATCATCTGCATATTGTAAGATAGATACGGGTCCCCTTCAATGAGATGTGGCATGAGCTTTCCTACTTGATCATCATCATTTGCTTTTGCAATGAGAATAGCCAACATCACTATATTCAATAACATAGCTGACAATAGAGCCACCTATCTCAAGCTTTTTTTGTTTGAAAATAATGGAAAATGTCATTATTTACCCTTATTCTCACACTCCCCTTCGAATAAAAGGATCATTCCATTCAAAACAATGTTGTGCAAATCCTTTCGCAAAGCTTGTGGCAATAAGGCCATTCGACTTATCATAAATCTATTCAAAGTCAAGCTTAAATAGTAACCTATCCATTTTTTTTACTGTGAAGTTCATGGATAGATTCATGTAGTATAACTACCTCTCCATAATATATCATCGAGGAATGAATAGTGCATGAGTTGGCTTGATAACTTTATGCGCTATCTTCATTTATGATTAGGCCCACTTTAGTAAATATTTTAGAACGTCCATTTAGTAAGAAAATGGGTCAATATTGTTGTATTTGGACCCCATTTGTTTTTGGCTAAGAGAGTAATAACTCCAAAGTTCAATTTAAAACATGCAAATTTCCCCTTTTGTAGTTGAACTAATAGGGACAGCAAGTCAATACTATTAATGAAAAATACTCACAGTTGTCATCGGCTGGGCCACCAGTTCCTCCTTGCCGTTGTCGACCGCCATGCCCAAAGGGCACGTACGACCTTCCTAGGAGCTACCGCATGGCGCCACTGCCCTTATCTCGAAAGCAGAGGAGTCTGCTTCGCTGCATGACTGACACCATGGCCACACACGTGCTGAGGAACCCCCCCCCCCCCCCGCTTTCCTCGCAACAGCGTTTGCCCAACCACCACCGTTCCCAGGCTATTGTCCTAGAGATCCGAATCCGCCTCGCACGCCCAGCATCCAGAGTCGGGTGCCACACTCGGTCCTGAGGTCCCCTGCCACGAGAAGGACCCGAGGGCAAGGAGACCAAGGCATGTCGTCCGCCGTGGAGCGGTGCTTTGTCCGCCAGCTTCCTCCAGTGGCGGTAGGGAATAGGAAAGACATGGGTGGGGCGGCGTCTAGGTTTCACCCCATCCACCCCCTAGGTGCATCGCGGCGTGGTGATATATATAGAGAAGACATACATGTGAGGCCCTAGCCAGTGGTGCAGATAGGGGACCAGCAGCAGCCCTAGCACCCCCTATGGCGTTCATCACAAGAAGGAATTTTTTTGCTTAAGGCTAGCTTAGACAAAAAATAAATAGAGGAATTAGATTATTTGGCCACCCCTATTTGAATATTATTAGGTTTTGCCCCTTTTAAGCTGCAATCCTCCCTCCGCCACTGGCCCTAGCTATGCACTTTGTGTTAGATAGATCTCAAACATGACCAGGCCCAACGGCCCATCACGCCCCTATCCGCGCCCTGATCGGGGGCGCCCAACCCTATCTGGTTGGTGGGCCCCTGTCGCCAGCGCTATATAAAGGAGGTGGGGGGCCGGCAGCATGCCTCACGAGGTTAGCCGTGCCCTAGCCGCCCCACCTACAAGCCACCCGATCTAGGCTAGCGCTGCGCCGACGGGAATCTCCACCGCCGCCACGCTCACCTCTCGCTCGTCCCATACCCTTTCCCCATGGCCACCGACACTGGAGCTAGCTCCGGTATCCCCTCCGCTTCGTGCTCGTAGAACACAGGCGCAGGTAGTACCTCTCTCCCTCTGTCTCTCTCTCTCTCAGATCACCTAGATCTAACCCTATAGTGCATCTACCGAGAGTGGTTTAGGTCTAACAATGGTATCAGAGCATCTATTCCTAGATCTTTTCGGTAGAAACAGAAATCAAAGCAAAGGAGAAAGAACCCTAGATCTGAAGAGCGCCTGCCCTATGGCCGCGCCTTTCCTCTCGATCTAGATGGGCATCCCTTTGGGAGACATCTAGAAGAAGAAACACTCCTTCGGGGGCAAAGAAAACCCTAGATCTAAGCCCCAAAAGCAACCCCAAATCAAAGACAGTCCCCAAATCCCCATAGATCTATCCCCAAAAGAAAATCAAACAAAAAAGGGGGACCCACCGGCCGCCGCCGTGTGCCGGCAAAGGGCGCCGCCGCTGCACCGCTTGACGGCCGTGCGCCCACCCACGGGTGGACGCACCGCCGCCAAGGGGGGCAGTGAGGCATCGTGGCTCCGGCCGAAGACAAGAACAGAGGGGGTGAAGGGGGCTCGCGGCGAGCTCGTGTCGACGGCACCACACCGCCAGCGAGCAAGGCTCGCGGGGGTGGGCTTGCGCGTGCGACGAATCGTCGTCAGGGAGCCAGAGGTGGGGCAGAGGGAGGGGTGCGCCGCCGCCGGCACCGTCGCCGCGCGGGGAAGCCACCTCGCCTCGCCTCCACTGACTAACCCCAAGGCAGCAGCGTGAGAGAGTGAGAGGGAGGGGCTCGCCGCCTGCGTCACCGCCGGCAGGGTGGCCTCCTCGCCTCGTCTGCTCGGGTGCGCGCCGCCAGAGAGGGTGGAACGGGTGGGGGGAGCTCGCGGTAGGGAAGGGGGCGAATGATGGGCTAGGGTTTGAGGGGGGGCGTCGCCCGCTGGTTTTGATGCCGCGAAAGACGCTCCCAGCCGCTAGATCTAGGGTAACAGCCACGAACGGCCGAGATCGGGCGGCGGCTGAGCGGCTGGGCGGGCGGGCGCTGGCGCTGGGCTTTGGGCCGGCGAAGGACCGCTGGCGGAGGCTGGCGCGCGCGGGCGGCTGCTAAATGCCGCGCGGCTGCGGCGCGGACGCTGGCGGGCCAAGCGGGCCTGGCTGGCGCTGGGCTGGCGGCGACAGATAGAGGCAGCGCGCTAGTAGGCTGTTGGGCTGCTGCTTGCCAGCCAAGGAAAAGGCCAGTAGGGCTTAACAACACAGTTTTTTCTGTTTTAGTTTTTTCTATTTACAGAAACTTTTTTTGATGTTTTTCATCAAGTCTTGGAGAGTTTTTTGCATAGTTTTTTCTAGTCTATTTATTTCAAGTGAATATTTGACTAGAAAATGAAATAAAGGCAGATTTTTTCTGCAAAGCTCAAAGTCTTATGAATAATGTATAAATTGTTTCCGCTGCAAATAGTTGATTCAAATTGCTATAATGCAATAAAGTTTGTTTAGATTTTGTTTTAAAAGATGTGACAAAGTAATTAAAGATGATTGTGTCCCATGTTATTAATTGACCAACGAATATTAATAAGCATGATCATGATCTTTTTCATTATGCATTAAAGGTGCATTTAATTTTAATTTCACCCAACGGTGACGTAATTTTAAATGGCACAAATAATTGCATGCTTAATTTATACCAACGTTGGATTAATGCATACAGTTGTTTTTTTGGTTATCTCACATCTTTTGTGGTTTTCAGGAGGTCTCAACCTCATGAGCTGCGTGAAGGACATCCCACTACTCAGGGGGGATAACTACTCCGAATGGAGGAAAAAGGTTGATCTGGCGTTTGTTTGCGCCGAGGTGGACTGGGTGGTTGACACCAAACAACCAGTCAAGCCCGCAGACCCTGTGAGGGGTGATGATGACGAAAGTGCTGCATTTGAAAAGAGAAAGAGGGACCATGCTCCTTTGGAGCTGGCCTACTCAATAGACAATCAAAAGTGGGTCAACGCCAATAAGAAATGTTTGGCTTTTGTCAAGAACATAATTGAGAACGCAATAGTGGGCTCAATTGGAGAGTGTGCCTCTGTGGGCGAATACCTTGCAAAGAACTGGCTCTTCAAAGATGTATGCAACCCAGCTGCTAAAACAGCTGGTGACAGAAAAGTACACAGGAGGGCCACATGGCATTAGAGAGCACATCTTGAGGATGTCCAACATGGCGGCTAAGTTGAAGCCCATGGATGAGGACCTCGAGCTCAAGCCTGCTCTTCTGGTGCATCTTGTCATGGCCTCTCTTCCCCAACCATTCGAGAACTTCGTCATCAACTATAACATGTCCCCTGAAAAGTGGGACATTGAAAAGACCATAGGGATGTGTTCTCAAGAGGAAGAAAGGCTGAAGTCTCTTCACGGTGGTTCCTTGAACTACGTGAAGGACAATAGGAAGAGGAACTTCAACAACAGTAACCATGGTGGCTCACCTTCCAAGCCACATGGCAAGGGCCCACAACAGCACCAGCATCAGTACCAGCAGTCCACCCCTGGGGACAAAGACCAGTGCCACCATTGCAAAAAGGTTGGCCACCACAAGAAGGATTGTCTAGTATGGCTGAAGTCCATAATGGCCAAAAACGGTAAAGATATAGTCTCTTTTGTTAATGAATCTCTGTATGAAAAGTTTTCTAGATCTACTTTGTGGATTGACTCTAGCGCAACTGTTCATGTTGCCAACTCTTTACAAGGGTTCCATTCGACAAGGATTTTGCCAAAAAGAGAAAGACTCATTGAAGTGGCGAATGGGATTGAAGCAGAAGTGGAGGCTATTGGTGGCATTCCTCTGGAGCTGGCTGATGGCTCTTCTCTTTTGCTTAAGGATGTTCTTTTTGTTCCTTTCATTCATAGAAATTTAATAAGTGTGTCGTGCTTGGACAAAGATTTGTATGAGTGCTATTTTGGACATGGCAAATGTGCCATTTGGTTGAAAGATACTTGTGTGGGTGTTGCTACCCTACATGACAAGCTATATTTATTATCTTTGCATGAGAAAGTATTTTCTGTGTGTGATGTGAATGAACAAGTTCCCTTGTCGAACAAAGATCAAAAGAAAAGAAAGCGAACTCTTGACTCATCGAAGTTATGGCACTGCAGACTAGGCCATATTTTGAGGGGAAGAATATAAAGCCTCGTTAAAAATTACATTCTTCCTCCGTTAGAGTTCTCAGACATAGAACAATGCATAGATTGCATTAAAGGAAAGTATGTAAAACAAATTAAAAAGGGTGCAAATCGAAGTATAGCTACACTAGAAATAATCCACACGGATATTTGTGGACCGTTTCCGGTGAAAAGTGTGGATGGATATGATTCATTCATAACATTCACGGATGATCACTCCCGATATGGTTATATTTATCCAATTAAAAAAAGATCTAAAGCATTGGATAAATTTAAAATTTTCAAAGCTGAACTAGAAAATCAGCATGATAAAAGAATTAAGATAGTCCGGTCCGATCGTGGGGGGGAGTACTACGGTCGGCATACTCCATATGGTCAAGTATCAGGACCTTTTGCAAGGTTCCTGCAGGAAAATGAAATAGTCGCCCAGTATTCTATGCCGGGCGAACCTCAGCAAAACGGAGTAGCTAAAAGGCGTAACCGTACCCTTATGGATATGGTGCGTAGCATGATGAGCTATTCCACCCTCCCATTGGGATTGTGGATGGAGGCGCTTAAAACCGCCATTCACATTCTCAACAGAGTACCAAGTAAGTCGGTGCCCAAAACACTGTATGAATTGTGGACAGGCAGAGTCCCCTCTCTGCACCACTTGAGGGTCTGGGGGAGCCCAGCTGAGGAAAAAGTTTTCAATCCAACCATTGCAAAGTTAGACCCTAAAACAGTATCTTGCCACTTCATTGGCTATCCAGATAAGTCAAAAGGCTATCGTTTCTACTGTCCTGACAGATACACAAAGTTTGTAGAAACGAGACATGCAGTCTTCTTGGAGGACGAATTGATGAGGGGGAGCACAGTAGCTCGGGAAATTGATCTTGAGGAGAAGAGGGTGCATGCACCTAATCTGATGACTCGGGAGCCATTTTTCTCGCTACCTGTTGTGCCACCATCTACAACCCCTGAGGTTGTGGTGCCGGCACCTGTTGTGACTCCACACGTGACAACAATGGGCGAAAGTTCGGAACCTGTCCATCAGGAGCCACCTGAACCCAATGTTGAGCATGAAAGGGAGCCAGAACAGCCACATACTGTAAATGTGCCTGAACCCGAGGCAAGAAATGAGCAAGAGTCTGATGAACTCAGAAGGTCTAAAAGAGAACGAAGACCAGCCATTTCCAAAGAAATTTACAAAGTCTACAACGTAGTTCATATGGAGGGTGATCCTACCTCATATGAAGAAGCCATGAGTAGCCCTCACTCAGCCAAGTGGGTGGAGGCAATGGAAGATGAAATGAAATCAATGAGTTCCAACAATGTTTGGGACTTAGAGGAAATTCCTAAAGGAGCCAAAATAGTAGGATGCAAATGGGTCTATAAAACAAAGTATGACTCCAATGGGAATGTAGAAAAGTACAAAGCTAGACTTGTGGCAAAAGGCTTTACGCAAAGAGAAGGCGTAGATTACAATGAGACTTTTTCTCCGGTCTCATGTAAGGACTCCTTCAGAATCATCATGGCACTAGTTGCACATTTTGATTTAGAGTTGCATCAAATGGATGTTAAGACGGCATTTCTAAATGGAGATTTAGAAGAAAATGTTTACATGAAACAACCCAAGGGTTTTTTCATGGAGGGGAAGGAACATATGGGATGTCGCCTAAATAAATCCATTTATGGGTTAAAGCAAGCCTCTAGGCAGTGGTATTTAAAGTTTAATGATACAATTAAAAGATTTGGATTCAAGGAAAATGTTGAGGACAACTGCATTTATGCAAAGTTCAAAAGTGGGAAATATATTTTCCTAATTCTGTATGTGGATGACATCCTGCTTGCTAGCAGTGATGTTAGTCTACTACTAGAGACAAAGAAGTTCTTGTCATCAAATTTTGACATGAAAGACCTTGGTGAAGCTTCTTATGTTTTGGGCATAGAAATTCACCGAGATAGAAAAAATGGAGTGTTAGGACTGTCGCAGAAAGCATATTGTGAAAAGATTTTAAAGAAATACAATATGCATGCGAGTAATGCAACACCTGCCCCATAGTCAAGGGCGACAGTTTTGGGAAATCCCAATGTCCAAAGAATCAATATGAGATCGATCAAATGAAGTCAGTACCATATGCTTCGGCTGTTGGAAGCTTATAGTATGCACAAGTGTGCACTTGCCCTGACTTAGCTTTTATCACCGGGGTACTCGGTAGATATCAAGAGAATCCAGGCATAGAGCACTGGAATATGGTAAAGAAAGCTTTGCGTTATGTGCAAGGCACAAAAGGCCTCATGCTAACATATAAAAGATCTGATTCCTTAGAGATAAAAGGGTATTCAGATGCAGATTTTGTGGAAGATAAAGACGACAGAAAGTTCACGACAGGATATGTCTTTACTCTCGCAGGAGGTGCTATTTCGTGGAGAAGTGCCAAACAGTCGATAGTTGCATCATCTACGATGTATGCAGAATTTATAGCATGTTATGAGGCCATGGGACATGCGTTATGGTTAAAGAAATTTTTACCCGACTTGAAAGTGGTTGACTGCATCGGCAGGCCACTAAAGATGTACTGTGACAACGAGCCCGCAGTATTCTATGCTCACAACAACAAGTCGAGTAATGCTACAAAATCTATAGATATAAAGTACTATGTTGTGAAGGACAAAGTCCAGAATCAAACTATAAGACTCGAGCATATAAGGACAAAGGATATGCTTGCGGATCCGCTAACGAAAGGCTTACCACCCAATGTGTTCAAGGAACACATAGCTGGCATGGGTTTAATGGAAAGCCTATGATACCTGGACTACAGAGGCCCAAAAGTAACAGAATTTGTTTCAAAACATAAAGGTATATAGTGGCTGTCTGATTCTATCGGCAATTGAGCTGAGACGATAAAACATGCTCTATGTATCGATCTGTGATGAAATAAGTAAAGTACAAAGTTAAAAGTAAATTCGAGATCTAGGGGGAGAATGTTAGATAGATCTCAAATGTGACCGGGCCCAACGGCCCATCGCGCCCCTATCCGCGCCCTGATCGGGGGCGCCCAACCCTATCTGGTTGGTGGGCCCCTGTCGCCAGCTATATATAGGAGGTGGGGGGCCGGCAGCACGCCTCACGAGGTTAGCCGTTCCCTAGCCGCCCCACCTACAAGCCACCCGATCTAGGCTAGCGCTGCGCCGACGGGAAGCTCCACCGCCGCCACGCTCACCTCTCGCTCGCCCCATACCCTTTCCCCATGGCCACCGACACTGGAGCTAGCTCCGGTATCCCCTCCGGATCGTGCTCGTCGAACACAGGCGCAGGTAGTACCTCTCTCCCTCTGTCTCTCTCTCAGATCACCTAGATCTAACCCTATAGTGCATCTACCGAGAGCGGTTTAGGTCTAACACTTTGCTCTACGTATAAAATATATTATGGAGCAGTGGTACATACTATAGAAGATATGGTGTATTAGCTTACACAACTAGAATATACTATTTAACACTTGCTTTGGTGTTACCCTTCCTTCAGACTCATAAAACTGAAAACATAAAAATGGCCAGGATTAAGAGGTATCGGACAATCCTAGTTGTTCTTGTATTTTTAGTTTTTTGAGTTTGAAAGAAGGGGGGCACCTTCATAGCATGGACACACTTTTGTTTGCTGGGAGAAGTTGGGGAGCTTATTTTGAACTATTTATTATAGAGTTACAATTTCCTCTAGAAAACTTTAAGCAGTAGCCACTACTAGGAGATAAAAAATACAGGAAATTATAGCAACACAACTAGTAATAACATTATTGATCACTCAACGCAAGATTGATCGATTATTTGTTGGCGTGTGTATGCATCAAGCCTCGACGTATAGGTGAGCCGATAGCTTGGGCTCCACTACGGCCTCTAGCGGGAACTTGCGCGGCGTGGACAGCCCGAAGATCTCCTCCATGCTCAGCTCCACACCATCGGAGAGCCTCCACTCAAACCCGTGCAGCAGATTCGCCAGGCTAACCTGGATCACCTTAAGCCCCAGGCTGTACCCGGCACACATCCTACGTCCCGACCCGAACGGCAGCAGCTCGTAGTCCTGCCCCTTGACATCGAGCTTACTGCCGAGGAACCGCTCTGGCATGAACTCCTCCGGCGAGTCCCACAGCTCCGGGTCGCGGCCGATGGTCCACACGCTGACAAGCACCCGTGTTCCGGCAGGGATGTCATAGCCGCCGATGGACGTGTCCTCGCGGGAGAGGCGGGGCACCAGCATCGGTGCTACAGGGTGGAGTCGCATTGTTTCCTTCACGATGGCGTCCACGTAGGGGAGGCTGGGCATGTCCTTCTCGGTGACCCAGCGGTCTCGGCCGACGACGCGGTCCAGCTCCTCCGTCGCCTTCGCAAACACCTCGGGCTTCTTCAGCAACTCCGAGAGGGCCCACTCCACTGTCACGGCCGAGCTTTCCGTGCCCCCGGCAATGAGATCCTGCACGTGCAAAGGGTGATGGTTAATATGAGAATATCGCGCTGTTGATCTGAAACTAAGGAAACGTTCAGCAGCTGCTGGAATCGTTGTGGTTTTGTAATTAACTGTGTGCACTGTCCACAACTGAACCTGAGTATATTGCCCTCGATCGGTACCCAAAAAATATCATTTCTTTGCTGTTTTCTGGTGGAACTTCTTTACAGGTTAAGTACCTATCGCTGCACTTGGTGGGATGTACTAGCAACAATAAGCCCATTATATTTTGCAGATTTCAGAGTTCACATAAGTGGATTAGTGGTTCTCACTGCAATTATTGGAGTGTGACACCAATAGGAAGACAATGTAATAGTCATATTAGGCCAACCTGACCTGCTGATTAGGCCAAGGACAGACGATAGCGACAGCATATCTTTAAGTCAGCTACAATCCTAATATGCTTGTTTCGTTTTCAGCTCTAAACGATGATGCCAATTTTGTTTTCACTGTGGCCAACTGCAAGTTTTAGATTCCCAGTGTACGAACCTAGTCTGAATTCTGAGAAGCTAGCGGGAAGAAACAGAATTGGTTCACTGTTAGGGAAAGAAAGCATGCACTCACCTGAGTGAAAGCCTTGACGCCCTCCCTGTTGAGCTTGACCTCGAGATCGGGGTTGCTGGCGAACTGCAGCAGCACGTCGACCATGTCCTTGGCCACGAAGCTCTCCCCGTCGAGGCGGCGCCGCTCGCTGTGCTCGTCCACCACGTGCTCCAGGAACCGATCGAACATCTTGCTCAGCTTCTTCATCCTCTTAATATACCCCTGCAGGTCCAGCCAGTCGAGCCACGGGATGGAGTCGCCGATGTTTAGCACGCCGTTGAGCAGGAACAGCTCGTCGATCATCCACTTGAACTCGTCTGGCGTCGTGATCACCGCGCCGCTCTCGTCCCTCACCTCCTTCTCCAGGTATTTCTTGCCCATCACCATGCGCGTGATCACGTTCAGGCTCACCGTGGAAAGGTAGTCCTTGAGCACCAGAGGGCGTCCGCCTGCGGCGGCGGCGCCGCGATTCAGGTCGCGGAGGAGGGCGAGCACCTCCTCCCTGCGGATGTACTCGTACGACTCGAGACGCTTGGCGCTGAAGAGCTCGGTGAGGCACATCTTGCGGGCCTGCCGCCAGTAGGCGCCGTAGGGGGACCAGGTGATGTCGCAGTAGTTGTAGGTGGTGTGCTTGCCGGCGGCGGTCTTGGGCCGGTCGGTGAAGACAACGTCGTGGGTCTTGAGGAAGAACTTGGCCATCTCGACGGAGGAGCCGACGACGACGGGGAAGGAGCCGAACTGGAGCTGCACGAGCGGGCCGTACTGCTTGGCCAGCGCGTGGATGGAGCGGTGCGGGAGCGTGCCGATGAGGTTCAGGTTGCCGATGATCGGCCAAGCCTTGGGACCCGGCGGGAGGTTGTACTTGCGGCTGCTGCGGTGGCGGATGACGGCCTTGAGGAAGAGCGCCGTGGCAAGCACGACGCCCAGGAAGGACGCCAACTGAGGAAGCTCCATTGGATTTTGGAATCGAAGATTCGGCTGGCTCGCCGAGCAGGTGATCGATGCAAGTGGGTGTGGCTGAGTGATGTCTTGTGAGCTGTGGCTGGTGAGATGGTGCGCTGCACCAGCCGGCTACTTATAGATGTCGATCGAGGTGGAAGAAGAGCGCGTGCGAAGCTGAGGTATGACTTGGTTGGAAAGGACGGGGAAGTCGGAAGAAGACTTGGGAAAACTTGACGAGGACATTGTCGCGGATGTCCAATTCCTTGGTGAAACGTGCGAAGAATTACTGCTACACTACACCGCAACAATACTACTGTTATTTTTTTTTTTTGCGAATCAACATACTACTGCTTCATTGGGCGATAATAGCCAAACAGTGCGACCGTGCGATCATCATCCTATCATCGTACGTAGTATATACTTTAGTAGAGCTCACTAGAACAAGTACAATTTATTATTGTGAATATGCTCCCTCGTCAAAATATAGTGCATGTAAGATTTTTTTTTAAAGTCAAACAATTTAAAGTTTGATGAAAAATATCAACATTTAAAATACGAAATCAATACCATCTGATTCATCCTTATATACATTTTCGTATGGTATACATTTATTATTATAGATATAAATATTTTTATAATAAACTTGGTCAAAATTTAGAAAGTTTGAGTTTTATAAAAACTTATATACACTATATTAATGCACGGAGTAGTACTAAAGATACATGTCTTAGATTAAGAGCATCTCTAGGATCTAGCGGATTTTGGAAAACCTGTAACCTAAACAAAATGATCACTATTAGGAGTTGGACTAGAAATGAGAAAGATATGATTTCTACCCCGGAGGCCTCATGTCCCTCAAGCAAGACGACGCGGGTGCCACCCTAACCCTAATAGTAGGAGGTTCTTCCTAAATCCTCGGTATTCTCTAGGGTGGCTCTCGCTCTTTACTAGGTCATTCGGGGCTCTAGGTGACGGCACCCTATGCAGCAGCATGAGGCAAGCCGGGAGGGCGTCCTCGTGTACGGCAACAACGGAAGCCCTTGTGGTGGTGGCGCAGGCTACATGTGGGGGTATGTGGCCCTTGTCGTGCAGGCGGTGGGGTTGTAGGATCTAATTATGCCTTGTGGCAGCGGGTAGCAGTTCGGGCACTGCTCCTTGATATGGCACCTCCTGGCATGCGTGCTTGGTAGCTCAGATGATGTTTGTCAGAGTGTCCTAAATTTTGCGGCAATGCTTCGTGGAGGTGGTTTGCTTGTTGTCTTTGCCTCATGTTTCAGGGGTTTCTGGTTCAACGTTGATGTTTGCTCGGTGAATGGTGCTTTGGGATAAATCTATGCACTAGTGATTGTTGATTCCACCAGCATGGCCCAATGGCGTCGTTCCCCACCTTGGATGAACTATCATGGAGCTCACGACCTTTCCAGATCAACTCATTTAGTGGTCTCCAAGATCGGACAATGTCGCCTCCTTCCCTCCCCCCCCCCCCCCCCACGGAAAAACAGCTCTCGCCCCATCTTTTCCTCTTTTAGGGTTCCTCCTTCCTAGGGCCGTTCGGCCCCTCCCCCTCTCCTCTCCGGCGATGGCCGACGGCGAGACCGAGTGAGGCCCCCCTTTGTATCATAGTAGCTTTAGGTTTGTCCCTTGTGGCATCTGCCTCCATGGCGATTGAGGGTCGAGCGGTGGTCTCCGGTGACCAGATTCACCGCACCTCGTGCCTCCCCCGTTTCGACGTGCTCCGCTGGTGGCAAGCAGTGCTGCTGACGAACTGGTTGTGGACGAGCATCCCTCTGAATAAGGTCTCTCTTGGGTGCTTCGAGTGGTCGGCGCGGGACTTCGCCGAGCTCGATGTGGCCTCTCTTCCTCCCGCGGCGGCGCTCTCGTGGGGAGAGCCAAAGGCGGCGATGAGGAAGACCGCCACTCGCTCCTGGAATAAGGTCCATTTCTCTGGCGATAATCTGACTCGATTTTGCCCTGTTTCTTCCTTATGTTGTCACCATGGAGATGGCTGCGGAGATGAAAAGGGTGATTTTTGGCTGGATTCTCATCGGTGGGGTCTTGTTGCCGTTCTCTACGGACTTCCCAAATGGCGGCGAATTTGCGCCGCTGTTATCCTTGGCGAATGGAGACACTCCGCGTTGCGTTTCTTTAAGATCCGCAGCCTTTTCAAACTCCTGGACAACGAGCCTTTGTGGAGGCCCCTTTGCTTCTCAGCGATGGCGACTGGCGTCGAGAGCTTCATCCTTTCCGGTGGTCAGGGACCTGATTGCATCTTCAGAGTGTATCCTAGGGTCCTAGTTATAATGTGAAAGGGCTTGTTCATATTTTCTTTTATTTGTAAGGTTCTTGCTGTAATTTGTGTGATCACCGATTAATGGCAATTCTGGACCCTTCGGGGTCCTTCCCCTTGTTCAAAAAAAGATCGGACAATGTCGATGTCTTAGTGTTGCTTCTTCCTTTGGATGCGTTGCCATGGCGATCCTGCTCGCTGGTTTCCGGACCATTGGTGTTACGGTTGAATTTTTTCCAACAATGTCCATGTTCGTTGGAGAGGGGGAAACGATAACACCTTCATGGAGTTGGAGTTTCCTCTCGCCTATGTATTTCGTGTCTTCTATGACTTGGACAATGTGTGCTTAGGGATGCTAGGGGTTCTTTTCTGGCTACCTATAGGGAAGTTGAAGTCACTCGTTAAGTCACGATGACACAATGATCCATGTGTGAAAAAAGGAGTTCATCATTCTATCTTATCCCCTTAAATTTTGTAACTCCAAAAACAAATTTTGGGGCTGACAAAAAGCACCCATGTCATTCCCAAGAAGTAAGGGATGGAATTTGTTAGAGATATGACCAAGAGACAATAATAAAGTAGGTTATTATCATATCTTCATACTTATGATAAATGTTTACATACCATGCTATAATTGTATTAACAGGAAACATTAATACTTGTGTGATTTATAAACATAAAAGAGTCCCTAGTAAAGCCTCTTGTTAAATTAGCTTGTTGGTTAATATATGATCATGGTTTCCTGATCATGAACATAGAGATGTTATTAACAACAGGGTCATATCATTAGGAGAATGATATGATGGACATACTCCTATAGTTAAGCGTAGCATAAAGATCAAGTCATTTAATATAGTTCATTTGCTATAAGCTTTTTGATACATAGTAACCTAATTCCTTCGACCATGAGATCATGTTAATCACCATCACTGGAAGGATGCTTTGATGAAATCAAACACCACACCGTAACTGGGTGGCTATAAAGGTGGCATTGAGTGTTCGGAAAGTATGGGTTGAGGCACATGGATCAAGAGTGGGATTTGTCCATCCATATGACGGATAGATATACTCTGGGCCCTCTGGAATGTCATCCAATTAGCTTGCAAGCATGTGACTGGTTCACAAGGGATCACATACCGTGGGAATGAGAAAAGAGTACTTATCAGTAACGAGGTTGAACTAGGTATGCAGAGATACCGACGATCAAAACCTCGGATAAGTAAACTATCGTGAGACAAAGGGAAATTGGTATCGTATGTAAGTGGTTCATTCGATCGCAAAGTAATCGTAGAAATATATGGGAGCCATATGAATTTCCAGATTCCTCTATTGGTTATTGATCGGAAAAGTGTCTCGGTCATGTCCGCATAATTCACGAACCGTAGGGAGACACACTTAAGGATTCGATGTTGTTGAGTAGTTATGGAATGATGAGTAAGAGACCAAATGTTGTTCGGAGTCTCGGATGGGATCCGGGATATCACGAGGAGATCCGGAATGGTCCGGAGAATAAGATTCATATAAGGAAAGTCCTGTTTCGGAGTTCGGGAATGATTCCGGTGTTTTCACCAGGAATGTTTTAGAAGGGTCTGGAAGGTCCGGCACTCCGGAGGGGAAGGGTACATGAATGTTTCATGACAATGTGGAATGGTTGCATCATGTACTAGGTATCATGGCTGAGCAAAATAAAGGGACAAATCAAATCCTAGTTTGAAAAGTCAAACGCCATTTTGAAAAGTCAAACGGCAGTTTTGCTTGGTGGAGGGAGAGTAGGAAACCTACTTGGGGAGGAGTTCCTCTCCCTCCACCCGCCGGCCAAGGAGGCCGACTTGGGGGAGGACTCCCTCCCCTTGGCCGGTGCCCTCCCACCTATAAAAGGAGGGGCAGGGGTGCCCCTCTTCCCTACACCTCTCTCCACCAAAACCCTAGCCCTAGCCGCCGGCCACCACAAGTCGTCGCCGCCCTAGGGTTTGCCCTATCCGCCGAGTTGGGGCTCTCCCCAAGCCCTAGACGCCGGCCTAGCCTTCTCTCCTTGGTGCCTCTAAACCCTAGATCGCCAAGGCCTCTCTTATAGTCCACCATACTCGCTCCGGCTTAAGGCGAAGCCCTACGATATCTCCCCTCTACTTCCGGTACCACGCCGTTGTGCTGCCGGAATCGCGAGGAGAGTGCTACAACCTCCGCTGCCTGCTGGAACAAGGGAGAGGAAGGTCTTCATCGAGTACCGAACGTGTGACCGACTGCGGAAGTGCTACCGAAACGCAGCGCCGGAAGGATCGTCTACACGATCTTGAGATCTGCAAGAGTACGACTACATCACCCACAAGAATCTGCTCTCGTTAACCGCTTTGGAATCTTCGAGGGTGAGTTCCTCTATCGACTCATTGCTACAATCTAGTAGATAGATCTTGGCTTGTTTTTTTGCATGCGGTAGAATTTTTTTGTTTTCCATGCTACGAACCCCTACAGTGGTATCAGAGCTGTGTCTATATGTAGATCTGTTGCACGAGTAGAACACAATGGTCATTGTGGGCGGTGGTGCTTTTATTATCAATTGCTTCTTGTGTACTTTGCATCTTGCGGTATGATGGGATGAAGCGTCCCGGGCTAACCTTACATGACATCGTTCATGAGACTTGCTCCACGCTCAACATGCAACTTGTATTGCATAAGTGGCTTTGCGGGTGTCTGTCTCTCCCATTATAGTATAGATCCAATTTACAACGGGCACTTGATAGTTCAAACATCAACGTTGTGGTTCTTGTTCGTAATAAGTTAGATCGACACTTACTGAAAGCCCAAAACCACGTAAAATATGCAAAGAAAATTAGAGGCGTCTAACTTTGTTTTGCAGGGGTGTGCTGTGATGTGATATGGCCATGATTGTGATTATATTTGATGTATGCAATGTTCCTTATTGTAAGTTGGCAACCGACAGGAGCCATATGGTTGTCTTTAAATTCTGTTAAGACTCGCGTGTCTATTCAAAGTAGTTGTAATAGTTGGAGCTGGTGGACGACAATCATGAAGCGGCGCCATTGACCTTGACTCCATGATGGTGATGATGGAGATCATGTTCGTGCTTGAAGATGGAGATCGGAAGCACAAGAAGAAAGGCCATATCATATCACATATTATGAATTGCATGTGATGTTAATCCTTTATGCATCTTGTATTGCTTAGTTCACGACGGTAGCATTATAAGATGATCCCTCAAGCACACAATTTCAAGTTTTAAAGTGTTCATCCTTAGTAAGCACCGTTGCTAAAGCTCGTTGTTTCGAAGCATCACGTGATGATCGGGTGTGTTAGATTCTGCGAGTGTGTACAACGTGAGCAAGCCAGATTTTCTCATGCGGAAGCTAAGGTTTGATCTTGACGAGCCTAGCATGTACAGACATGGTCTCGAAACACGGATCACCAAAAGATAAAGCATGAGTCATATAGTAGATATGATGAACATGTTGATTGTTCACCATTGAAGCTACATCAACTCTCGTGATGATCGGTTTTGATGTGGTGGATTTGGTTCGTCTAATCACTAAAACAATGTGAGGGATATTGTTTTGAGTGGGAATTCAACAGCAATATGATTAAAAGTTGAACACTATTTATCATAAATTAAATCAAAGTGAATTTGCATAGTTGTTGTAGTCATTGGAATCCGTTTACCACCTTGCGCTTAGTTTTAATTGAGATGATAGAACTATAGAATTCTGGTTAGTTACTTTACGAACTGGTATCGTATTGTTTTGAAGTGTTAATCTAAAGTTTAAAAGTCCTATTGCAAACTTTCAGTAAGTTCCGGTTACTCCATGAAGTTTAATAATTGGTATTAAATCAAGAGTGACAATTCCAGTGTTAGTATATAAGTATCATGTTTGTCTCCATGATTCTTGATATTCGAAAGATAGTTTCAATATCAAGGTAATCTAGGAGTTGAAAGAGTTGTTTCTGAAATCATGATGTGTGGAAGATATTGTGATATCTGAAACGAAGTTTTGGTTGTAACATGATAGAGTATAATATGGCAAAAGTCATGTTCTCATATTTGATGAGAATTTGCAAAATGTTGGAGACGCTGGTCGTCTTAATTCTCCAAAAGGTTTTGGAGAGCAACATTATACTCGCGATTCACCGTTATAAGCTAAAAGTAGCTTGATCATGGATAATTCCATGATAAGGGTGAATACCTGATGTAGGTAAAATGTTTACTACACCAAGAGATCACTAAAGAAAGGAATTTGAAAGAACACTAAACATTTGATGATGGTAATCTACTTCAAAGTGCAAGTCCAAAGACATTGGTATTTAACTATACACGCTTTGGACTATGTGTCATGTGTATGGCTCCATTATTGATGTTGATAGATTCTTTCAAACAGAAAAATAAATACTGAAAGAGAATCTCATAAATATATGGGAGAAAAGAAAAGACTAGAATTGTTCAGTTTAGGTATATAAAGGATATACGTGTTATGGCTATATTCTTTGCTTGTTAAATAATGTGGTTCTTAAGTATTGGATACTGAATTTGTTGGTATGAATCATCATACGAAACAACAGAATTCATGAACTACAATGGCCTAAGCAACTAGCAAAATAATATGTGATGATGTTTATCGAGAACAAATAAAGGGTTATTGTGTTGCTCGTTAAACATCAAAGCTTGCCTTCAAGATTTGTTTTATCAGGTATTATGAGAATAAAAAGGTTATTCAAATAATTGCCGTAATCCATAAAAGATGGATGATTTACAAATCTTGTTGGATAAATCACATCCATAAAACTAGTGCTAAAAAATGTCAAAAGACAAATTGATTGCAAGATCACTTAGGAAGTGACATTGCCGTTTAAATTATATTGGAAAGAAAACATGAAGAAACTCCATGTGGATGGAATTTTGGAGTCTTTTGATTTTTGATCAAATGACGCTTGTGAAACTTTCCTAGAGATAATTAAAACTTCGTTCATAGGTCGAAAGGGAACGAATGACTAGCTTATTGGAACTTGTACATATTGTTGTATGAAGTCCATTATGTGTAGTCAAGAGCGATGGATTTCAACTTCATATGCTTTCTCAAAAAATTTGAGTGAATATATGAATATTTACTTAATAAGGATGAAGTATGAAACATTTGAAAAGTTCAAAGACTTTCAAGATGAAGTACAAAATCATTGTAACAAGAATATAAATAGTTTATGATAAGATCATAAAGGAAGATATTCGAGTTACAAAGTTTAGCATAATACCTAAGATTTAAGGAATCGTTCCGTGGATTTGCATTTCCCGAAACACCATAAGAGTATGGAGCATTCGAGATATGTAATTAAAACCTTGTTTGACATGGTAAAATCAAAGGTGTAATTCATAAAGCTGCCATTATATTTTAAAGATTAAAAACTTTAGAGACTACCGTTTTTCCACTGAAAAGAGCTTCATCATAATCCGCTGAAATGACACCATATAAAGTTATGGTTTGGGATTCAACCCAAGTTGTCTTTTCTTAAACATTGGCATGTTATGCATAAGAAAGATGTTTGCAACCAAAGTCGGATGAACCTGTCTTTGTATGTTATTTCAAATAACTGTTCCTCCATAACATCGAAGACAAAAGTGTTTGTCGCTTAGAACGTCAAGTTTCTTTGAGAAGGAATTTTTCGTGAAAAGATAAGTGGGAGGACAATAGAACTTTGATAAGGTTAAAAGAACCTTAGCGATATGTGCAAAGTTGCGCAGCGCCAAAAAGTGTTCCGGAGGCAGCAACAATGCTCATGGCTCACATTCCTCAAAGGTTGTGGTTACGAAGGTCAAAGTTTCTATTGAACCAAGTAGGTCGGGTAAACAATTAAATACCAAGATTTGAGGATTGAATCATTATTTGAGAATAATGAACGGACTACATGCAAAGAAGCGATGATGGGCCCTGACTCCGTAAAATGGCTTGAAGCCATAAAATCCGTGATAGTTCCATACACGAGAAATCAAGTTTTGAACTTGAAGGACCCTCGAGAAAGGTGTAAGACCTTATAGTTATGTTTGGATCTATAAAGAAATAGACATGGATATTTCACATCTATGAAATAGTCGACATGTTGGGAATGAGTTCACAACAATGTTCAAAGGTTGACTATGACAAGATTTGATCTTTCATAGCGATATTTAGTCTAGACGGATTAATGTAGCAACCACTACATATAATTTTGTTATGTGGTAGTTGAATAAGCAAAACAAGTTCTTCTAATAGAATTGTTACCTAGGACACGTGCATAACACGGTCCATAGGGTTTTGTTAATTCAAAGGATGCTAAAAGCATATGCAAACTTCAATTGTTGAAGTAAGCATTGCGGAATTGGAATCTTCACTATGATAAAACTATTAAAGGAGTTTAAATTCATCAGAGACGATGAAGATGCTTGCATTTGCAAGAAATTAAGTGGGAGCGCTGAGACATATTTCTAATACATTATGTGGAGGACATATTGTTGATTGGAAATGATGTATCTTTTATTAACACATATTAAGAATTTCATCCCGATGAAAGACTTAGGCGAAACCCAAATATTTGGCATCAATAGACGCTAATATGGTTGTGCCAAAAGTACATATATGATGTATTGAATGAGTTCAATGTAGAAACTACAAGAAAGGTTCTTGTCGCACATAAAAGATTGAATGAGTTCAATAATGATGATATATTCAAGTGTATTGACACTTGGTAAGTGAAACAAAGATTCAAGTATAGATTGATACTTGATGTATGAAATCACAAAGAGTATTTATATCAATCATATTGTGATATGTACAAATCTAGATATGTCCTATGCTCTAAATGATGTGAGCATATACCAGAATGATTCATAAGATGATCATTGGACGATAGTAAGGATATTCTTATGATCTTTTGGAAGAAGTAAGAATATATTGTTTTGTAGAAGTGACAAATAGATGGTTAGTTCATTGTAAAAGTACTACATTGATACTAGTTTTGTCACAAAGTACAAATTAAGTTTATCTCAATCTAAACTAAGGGTGGCACGATATAATGGAAAGTAAGTTCCATAATGAATTTGGATGAGTTCCAAAGTGAAGACATTGTGACAGATACTACAACAAAAGGCTAAGTATATGACTGCTATAATAACAGCAAAAGAGGGTATTTGTGTCAAGTAGTTTGTTATCAAACTAGGTGTGGTTCACAGTGGGATAGTACTATAAAGATATATTGTACGACAATATTATCAACATGTTTTAACCCCAAAGAACTAAAGGTCTCACCAAAGGACCAAATTTATACAAAGCCATCTCATTAGATAATGAGTGATGCGTAAAGACGCAAAGACATGCAATTACACACGGACCTGGAAGTGTCAGATCCAGAGATCAGTTGACCACTAACAATCGTGTACATACAACACCGGAAAGCCATAGGTGTTGAATACACAAAGGTTTGAAACTAGATTATTGACTCTAGTGCAAATGGGAGACTGTTGCAGATATGCACAAGAGACAATAATAAAGTAGGTTATTATCATATCTTCATACTTATGATAAATGTTTACATACCATGCTATAATTGTATTAACAGGAAACATTAATACTTGTGTGATTTGTAAACATAAAAGAGTCCCTAGTAAAGCCTCTTATTAAATTAGCTTGTTGGTTAATATATGATCATGGTTTCCTGATCATGAACATAGAGATGTTATTAACAACAGGGTCATATCATTAGGAGAATGATGTGATGTACATACTCCTATAGTTAAGCGTAGCATAAAGATCAAGTCATTTAATATAGTTCATTTGCTATAAGCTTTTTGATACATAGTAACCTAATTACTTTGACCATGAGATCATGTTAATCACCATCACTGGAAGGATGCTTTGATGACATCAAACACCACACCGTAACTGGGTGGCTATAAAGGTGGCATTGAGTGTTCGGAAAGTATGGGTTGAGGCACATGGATCAAGAGTGGGATTTGTCCATCCATATGATGGATAGATATACTCTGGGCCCTCTCGGTGGAATGTCATCCAATTAGATTGCAAGCATGTGACTGGTTCACAAGGGATCACATACCGCGGGAACGAGAAAAGAGTACTTATCAGTAACGAGGTTGAACTAGGTATGCAGAGATACCGACGATCAAAACCTCGGATAAGTAAACTATCGTGAGACAAAGGGAAATTGGTATCGTATGTAAGTGGTTCATTTGATCGCAAAGTAATGGTAGAAATATGTGGGAGCCATATGAATTTCCAGATTCCTCTATTGGTTATTGATCGGAGAAGTGTCTCGGCCATGTCCGCATAATTCACGAACCGTAGGGAGACACACTTAAGGATTCGATGTTGTTGAGTAGTTATGGAATGATGAGTAAGAGACCGAATGTTGTTCGGAGTCTCGGATGAGATCCAGGATATCACGAGGAGATCCGGAATGGTCCGGAGAATAAGATTCATATAAGGAAAGTCATGTTTCGGAGTTCGGAATGATTCCGGTGTTTTCACCAGGAATGTTCTAGAAGGGTCTGGAAGGTCCGGCACTCCGGAGGGGAAGGGTACATGAATGTGTCATGACAATGTGGAATGGTTGCATCATGTACTAGGTATCATGGCTGAGCAAAATAAAGGGACAAATCAAATCCTAGTTTGAAAAGTCAAACGCCATTTTGAAAAGTCAAACGGCAGTTTTGCTTGGTGGAGGGAGAGTAGGAAACCTACTTGGGGAGGAGTTCCTCTCCCTCCACCCGCCGGCCAAGGAGGCCGACTTGGGGGAGGACTCCCTCCCCTTGGCCGGCGCCCTCCCACCTATAAAAGGAGGGGCAGGGGTGCCCCTCTTCCCTACACCTCTCTCCACCAAAACCCTAGCCCTAGCCGCTGGCCACCACAATTCACCGCCGCCCTAGGGTTTGCCCTAGCCACCGAGTTGGGGCTCTCCCCAAGCCCTAGCCGCCGGCCTAGCCTTCTCTCCTTGGTGCCTCTAAACCCTAGATCGCCAAGGCCTCTCTCATAGTCCACCATACTCGCTCCAGCTTAAGGCGAAGCCCTGCGAGATCTCCCCTCTACTTTCGATAGCACGCCGTCATGCTGCCGGAATCGCGAGGAGAGTGCTACAACCTCCGCTGCCTGCTGGAACAAGGGAGAGGAAGGTCTTCATCGAATACCGAGCGTGTGACCGACTGCGGAAGCGCTGCCGGAACGCAGCGCCAGAAGGATCGTCTACACGATCTTGAGATCGGCAAGAGTATGACTACATCACCCACGAGAATCTGCTCTCATTAACCGCTTTGGAATCTTCGAGGGTGAGTTCCTCTATCGACTCGTTGCTAAAATCTAGTAGATAGATCTTGGCTCGTTTGTTTGCATGCGGTAGAATTTTTTGTTTTCCATGCTACGAACCCCTACAGAATTTCCCATCAGAACACCATTTCTAATGGCATGTATTTTTCCAGGTGAACTTTCACCATGTACAATTGCCACCCCACACTTGATTGTTGTGGGTGGCCATAGGGCCATTTTTTCATAGTCGAGCGTCCACACGCCAACAAAACCTCCTTGCACTGCGCAAGCTATCCACCCACCTCTCAAGTAGTGTCGTGGTGAGCACTGGACCGCAGCATGATGATGGGTGGTGAATGTGGGCAACATAGAGGTGGTCATAAGTCGGTCTTGGGATGTGAGGCGCAACGATGGTGGATGGATCGTGTGCACGCTAGAGAGGAAAAAGAAGTAATCGGGTGAATGATGGAGTGATATACATGACTCATTTGTCTTGGTGTATAGTTAATAATGGGAATCAAGATTATTGAAGACCTACTAAAAGAGAGTCTCCCAATACCTAGGAATTATTTTTGAGGAAAACATTTCGACTCGGGCGAGCAATTAGACGTTCTCTTCGACAATCAAAATCTTTCTTCCTACAACCTGAACCAACCATGGAAGGCCTCACAAGGTGGAGTCCATATCTCTTATGCTAAGTTCGAGGTATATGATAAAGTGGAAGGAATGATTCCATGGTTGCAAGATCTAGCACAGACAAGGCACCTGCAAACTAGATTCATAGCCGATGATGCCGAACCAAAAAATTCAGGGACAATGATACGAGGTTAGTAATTTTGTAATTTTTCGATGTTCAAACATTCATCCGACATGCAGCGGATATGTGTGGTTTTTCTGTGAACACACGAGAGAGGTGCCTGCAAGGATGCTAAGTGTTCTCCACATTTATTTCCTTGAGTTGCTGCAAAAGTTGGTCTCCCATGATGCATACATGTGTTGACTTTTCTCGAGGATTTTGCTACAATCGATCAGATTTCTTGCGATTATTTCATACAAATATTTTCTATTGCAATGGTGCTTTTAAAATGTTTCCAAGTTTTTTTATTGTATTCTACACACCAAGAAGTGATATGTTGCAAAGATGTTACAATAGTTAAAAGAATTCTACACGGGTGGGGGTATGTTGTCATGGACGGATAGACCAGATCTCGGGTTTTATAGAGATCAGTGGGTGGGGAAGCCACCTGACTTCTCCCAAAACCAGGCGGCTAACTTCGTCCAATTATTTTTAAAGTCTCCTCAATACTGGCTTTTGGGAGTTAAGTTTTACAGATGATGCTCTTAGGTCTCAAAAAGGGCTCAAACAAACCGGCTCATGTGGCATTGCATATTGTTTATTTATATATCTGCCTCATTCATTATTCAGATATGTTGCTTATGTAATTTTACTATTTTTATCAGAACCAACCATTTTCATATCACCCAGAGTGTGGACATGGTTGTTATAAAATTGTGTATGGAGAGTATGGACTATCTCCCACACAAAAAATCGGCTTTGCATTCGCCTGCTCCGACGGCTTTGCCGACCGGAGTGGGCAGAGGGGAGGTGCTGGAGTAGATGGTAGGATTAGGGCTAGGGTTGTTGGCCATGTGCCGGTTGTATGTAGTAGCACATCAATCCTTCTCAACTAAATCTGGCGCAACTTAGGGTGGTGATTGATCGTATATGATCTCAACTGGATAGAGCCGACGGTGAGCGTCATTGCCATAGGGATCTCCGAGAATATAGACGTAGGCTGCCCCTTTTCGATCCACTGTGATGTCCTATTGTCTCTTCTCTTGCTGGCCGGCCATGGAGGCGAAGGGAGAGAAGAGGAAGAAGCGACACTAGTGGATTTGCAAAGTGGATGGGTTCTTCTTCGACTTGGTGCATCGGCGAGGCGTCAGTCGCTCGTCTCCTGCACTTGTTGTCGTACTTCCGAGGGGGAAGATGACTGACTTGATGAAGAAGACGAGGCCCCTTCTCAATAATCGTTGCCGCTAATCGCTATCTCCGGACGCAAGGGCGGACCTGTTTGCGCTCGACTTCTTTGGTTCGAGCTTCTTCTTCCTCCTTTGCTAGAGGATCTACTTCGTTCTCGGCGTGACGGCGTGCATCGCTGCTTCCCCAAGTGGTGCCGTCCCCGGTGGATGCAATGGCGTCCGCGCCTAGAGGCCACGTGGCGGTGGAGACGACCGAGGACCTGATTGCTTTTTAAAATTTTATTAGGGGTGCAAGTGTTATTAGGGGGTCGCTTTTTAAATTTATACCCACCCTTTGTTTAATAATACAGCTTCCATGCCTTTCCCGTGCGAAAGAAAATTCCGCTTAGCGTCTCTTTCGGTGACAGTGAGCATGCACGGCAGGCACGAAAGAGTGGCGCAACACAAGTCGTTCATGAGAAGGATATATCGGAGGCAGCACAGATCCACTCCCGTGCAAAAGCACAGACACGTTCTATTACTCGACATCTGTCTTCCAGGTCCAGGCATCGATCTGCCACTCCGCGTAATGCGCCATTAAATCTCTCGATTGATGCTTATTAGGCCCCGGCCGTCTAGTGTGGTTACGACGACTACTTGCCCATGGCAACATTACCTGAAATTAAAGTTCAAATTACGCAGCGCACAATTAGCGAAACGACTCGACCGTGATGTGATTCTCGTGGATCGGTAATGGGGGACACACCAGTACTTGGCGACAGTGCACCTTCAGGTAGAGCTCCACGCAATCAGTTTCACTTTGGATCAATAATTAATGTACTCCTTACGTCCTAAAATAGATAGATGTCTTAAATTTGTCAAAATTTGATTCATCTAAATTTTGACAAATTTAAGACATCTATTTTGGAAACGGAAGGAGTACTGTACTTGCAAGCGGATGTCTGAATTTTCGTCGCAATGAGCAGCGAACCGCTCCGCACGGAACCCTGGGGCGTGGCGCAGTGCGAACTGTACTAGCAGAAGACTAATCTTCGCGACTTGACTCGGACACCTGATTAGCAAATCCGGAGCAGGTGAAAGGTATCCCACCGAGACAGCAAGTGGTTTAGCATAAGAAATTGCCGCTCAGTGCCCATCCATGGGGACCGACCGTGTGGACCTGAGACCGACTTCCGCAATGGTGTCTACACTGCACGCGGGTCGCGAGGGGAATTGCTGGGGCAGGAGCAAGACAATACGCGAGGGCGTACCTCTGACCTGGAGATGGAATGGAATGGATCATTGATGGTTTGAAATGGTGGACTGACCATGGACTGACTGACTGACCGGGAGGGGACCGTCGAGCGGGGTCATGCACCCACTGAGTCGTTGTACGTCTTTGACATTTTGTGTGTGTGTGTGTGTGGGGGGGGGGGGGGGGGGGCTACAATGTCGTCGGTCTTGATCATGGCAGGATTCACCCTGATCCATGTGTGAGAGACCATGAATAGACTATCGATCTTTTTTGTAATAATGGAAATCGGACAAGACAATACTACACACCTCACGTCTCCCCCATTTCGCCAATGTCGGAGATACAAAGGCCACGGAGGAGAAATACGAAGAATAAAGGAAAATGTCAAAGAATGAAGTCAAATGGGAGAAAAGAATAAAGCAAACTCTAAACAAGAATGAAGCCCACTAGGCCCGTTAGTACCATCCCTAATGGACCATGGTCAAACCTCCTCGATGGACAAAATGCATGGACCAAATAAGACTAGGTTGTATTTGCTTTCCTCCCCGCTTGGGAGCTTTCTAGGCTTTTCCTAGAATATAGGTTGCTCTTACTGTCTCTCCCTACTAAGAGTATTAGTGGTTATTTCTGCAAGGTCATAACCCTATAAAAGGTTCCTCACGGGGTCGTTTGCAATTCATCTCTCATATAAAGCATATGAGCCCTCTCTCTCAAGGTGAAACCTAACTCTAGAGTTGATCCTTTCAGACTTTGAGTTCGAGATCGATTCCTCCAATAGGATCACTCCAAATTTCTAGTTCTTAAGAGTATTCACGATTGAAGTGTGGTATTGGATTGTCCCTTTCAAACACTCAAGGTTCATTCAACGGGACTAAGCATCTCTCGCAGTCGAGGTTGAACCTAGTCAATAAAAATATTGTGTCCCTAATGTTAGTTTCTGACGCCTAGCAATGCGGCCGTTTGGACGTGACCTTTACTTTACGAGTATCATCGCTATTAAAAAGAAAATCGTGAACAAATTTAAAACTACATGCAACAAAATTAATAATACTAAACAAATGCTCTTTGCTGGACCATGGGTCTGGACAAAAAACTGCAGCTTCTCCAGTACATGGGTCTGGACCACCCGCCAAATGCTCTTTGCTGCGCCAGCAAAGCCGCGCCGCACTAGGCAGCAGATAGCTTTTTCCGGCAACTAGGGTTTTATGGCCTGGCCCATGGTATGGACGCACGAAAGGTGGTGGCCCATGCAACTCGGCTTGTGCATTGCCCTTGACAGCCCATTTAGTGAGCGGCTCCCCAGCCCAGTTTTTCACCCAGAAATTCTTCCGGGCGAACACTTTAAAATTCGATCCTTGTAAGGATAGATTGAAAACGAATCCCGTTTATTGACGCGCAGTTCTCTTCCCTGGAGTACTAGACATCGAGCGCTTTGTCTTGGCCCGGACTCTCCAACACTTCCATCATCACCCCGGCCGGCCGCCGGCATTGTCAAACACCACGAATTAGTACTTGCTAGCTATACTAAGTTACACGTGATCAGCTCCGTGTTACATCCCCCACGTATACGAAATCGGGCTCCGCACGTCGTGCTCCCCGTCGACGCTGCTCCACGTCAGCCACCCGAACGCGGCGTCCATGGGGCCGCCCTGCGCCGTCGACCTGAACGCCACGACGTACCTGGCCTTGTCCCCGGCACTCTTAAACACGAGCCTCGCCGGCTTCACGGACACGGCGATGCTGGACGGGCCGGTGACCTTCACGGTGTACGCCGACCCGGCGGCGCCGACGTTGGTCAGCTCGCGGTGGTACTTGACGGTGCCGCGCGCCTTGCGGAGGCGGAACACGACGGAGAAGGACGGGTAGTTGAGGTCGCCGGGGCTGTTCCGCTGGCACGTCGCGTTGGGCGCCCCCGTGATGGCCTGCACCTGCCGGGGCGAGGCGCCGCCCACGGCGCACAGGAAGGCCACGTAGTCGTCGATGGAGGTGTCGTAGACGAGGCCCGGGGAGAGGGCCTTGACGGGGTCCACGTGGCCGGACCCGAAGGACCAGGGCGTGGCCGTGCCGTTGGCGGCGTCGCCGGATGCCGCGTCGAGGAGCGGCGAGCCGGTGTTGTCGACGGCGTAGGCCGTGGTCATGAGCGCGGACTTGATCGCGCTGGGGCTCCAGTCCGGGTGCGCCGCCTTCACGAACGCCGCCAGGCCGCTGATGTGAGGACACGACATGGATGTTCCTGCATGGCCAATAGATTGATCGTGAGTTTGTCGCTCAAGCTCTGGTAAGTTCAGTCACTAATCGAGAGATTCAAGAGGCTCGTGGGTAGATTTGGTCTGAGCGAAATATATTCTGAAAGCTGCATGCATAAGAATATCAAACTTTGTTACTATCCTTTTCGTTTCAGAAAGCACTTTTGCTTCTTCAGAAAGATATATTCTTTCTCGTTTTAAAAAGATGAGATTCTTTTACTGCTAAATCCCTACTAGTGCATGACCATGAGTGTTTTAACTGCTAAATCCCTACAAGTGCAAAATTTTCAAGGGCTTTCAGCAGCAGCTAGCAAAGCTACGTGTGTCTAAAGTCCGAAGTCTGAACATCTGTCTACTAAAGTCTGAACTTCAAAGCAGTGGTAAATGAATATGCCATTGCTTCATCAGATAAGCTACTCCCCCGTACGTCTCTAATTAGATGTCAGATATTTGCCTAAATCTGTATCTCTACAGTTAATTTTTACGGATTTGCTAGTTCTCAGGCGTCCGAGAACTTCTTAATTCTCAGTCACCTCTCTCGCCATTAGATTTACCTCGCGATTCGTGCAACATGAGACTTTCACATGAGTTGCAACTAGGTTGTAACTGGGATTTTAATGAATTGAAACTAGGTTGCGGCTAAGAATTAGTACAAATTATATAAGTTGCAACTAGGTTGTATCTAGCACAAATAGTAGAATGATGTCAGCGACTTAGCCATAAGAAGTTCTCAGGCGCCTGAGATCTAGGCACTCCCTAATTTTTAGATGCATTCGAATCTAGAAAAATATCCAACGTCTAATTTGAAGCGGAGAAAGTACAATTAACTTGTGTTGAGCGTTCGGTACAATAAGACCGCAACGCAGTTCTCGTCTCAGCTACTACTATGTGACCAAAACATTCTTGCATTAAGGTTGGGTAATAGGAAAGAGAGAAATAACCCAACGCGTGCGCTAAAGCCTGTCCCTTACTACCATCATGGCATCTCGATGCAGGCCAACTGCACCTAAAGCTAACAGCATCATGCCTGCTACTATATACTACTCCCTTCGACCCATATTAGTTGACGTGGATTTGTTAAAATTTGGATGAACCTATATGCTAAATAGTGTCTAGATTCATATCCAAGTCAACTAATATGGATCGGAGGGAGTACCTAAAAACATAAAGCTGAGGTGTTACGGTGCAATTCTTCATGAAAGGTGTCTCGGTGGTCGGTGCAATGCGCTAAAAGCAATTTATCAGTCCTGCGCAGTACAGAGGAAGCACGGCGTGCACACTCACCTGACAGGATGTTGAACGCCGGCCGCCGCTCGTCGATGGTCAGCCCGGTCGGCCCGACGGACCCCGTCCACCCGGCCAGGATGTTCACCCCGGGCCCGATCACGTCCGGCTTCAGCAGCTGCGGCACCTGCCTGTTGGGCCCACGGGAGCTAAACGCCGCCACCACGGGCGCCGGCTGCACGTCCACCGCGGTGCCGGCGAAGCTTAACTGCACCTCCGCCGCGTCCGCGTCCGACTCCACGTACGCCCTTATAGCGTCGCCGCTCCTGGCGCCGACGGCGACGGCGGGGAGCAGGTGGCTGTCCGCCACGACCTCCTCGCCGCTCTGCGCGGTGTTGGCCAGCACCATCCCGGCCCCGCCCGCCTGCTTCACCACCTGCCCCTTCTCCACCCGCGAGTTCCCGCCCCGGTCGCACAGCACCACCTTGCCCTTCACCGCCGCCGCGTCCAGCGTGCCCGCCATGCACAGCTTGCTCGCGTTGCTGCCCGCGCGGACGCCCCTGTTGTACACCAGCGGGAGCTTCTCGTCGCCGAGCCCGTCGCCCGAGTAGAGCGACATCCCCGCGTGGCTCTCCCCGTTGCCGAGCTTCGCGTACGCCGGGAAGTTCCGGTCCAGCGTGCCCGCTCCCACGGTGATGATCCACGGCGCGGTGTTCACCAAGGAAGACGGCGACGGCCCGCTGTTCCCCGCGGAGCACGCGACGACGATGCCGCGGCGCGTCGCCGCGAGGGCGCCGACGGCGATGGGGTCGCGCGAGAGCGGGTACGATCCGCCGCCCAGGGACAGCGAGAGCACGTCGACGCCGTCGTCGATGGCCTGCTCCATGCCCGCGAGTATGTCTGAACTGAAACACCCCTGCCTCCAGCACACTTTGTACGCCGCGACGCGCGCCCCGGGCGCCATGCCGCGCGCCGTGCCGTGCGCGTACCCGAGGAGGCTCGCGTCGGCGACCACGGCCCCCGCCGCCGTGGACGCGGTGTGGGTGCCGTGCCCGTCGTGGTCCCTGGGCGACGAGAGCTCGGTGCTGCCGCGGGAGGCGTTGCCGCTCCCGCCGCCGGCCCCGAAGCCGCGGAAGAAGCCGCGCGCGCCGATGAGCTTGCGGTTGCACATGGAGGAGGGGAAGTCGGTTGCGTTGGTCTCGCAGGTCCCGCGCCAGCGCGCCGGGACCGGGCCCATGCCGGCGTCGCCGAAGCTGGGGCTCTCGGGCCAGACGCCGGTGTCGAGCACCCCGACGATGACGTCGGAGCTCGCTGCAGTGGCAGCGGCGTCGCCCACGGGAGCGGTGTAGGGCGGGAGGTGGAGGAAGAGAGGGGAGCGGGTGGTGTGGAGCGGGTGCAGGACGTCCTCGTGGACGGACGCGACGGCGGGGTGGCCCCGGAGCGCCGTGACGTGGGACGGGAGGAGGCGGGCGGCGAAGGCGGAGGGCGCGGCCGTGGTGTAGGAGTAGAGGAGGTGGCGCGAGGGGTCGAGGGAGAGCGAGTCGAGGTGGGCGTGGTGCCAGTGGAGGTGAGTGGCGTAGGGCGAGGGCTTGAGCGAGGGGTTCAGGTACACAATGTAGGTCGCCGCGCCTTCATCTTCCGCGCCGGCGGCGAGGACGGACGACGATGAGGCTAGGAAGAA
This sequence comes from Avena sativa, assembly GCA_916181665.1. Lineage (NCBI taxonomy): Eukaryota > Viridiplantae > Streptophyta > Magnoliopsida > Poales > Poaceae > Avena > Avena sativa. Next base: position 381,945,601 of record OV702297.1, on the reverse strand, counting down.
GAGGAGGACGGAGAGGAGGAGGAGGAGGAGAAGGGGCGGTAGTTGCTGCATGGGAAGCATGGCGCGTTGGATCGGAGCGTACGTGGGTGTGGAGTAGTGGAGGGAGTGGTGCGGCCGGGTGACGAATCCGCCGAGGCGCTCTCGATTCAAATAAAGAAGCAGGTGGCCGCGCGCGTACGTACTAACTTCCCGTTAATTAGTGGGAGAATCTTAACTTCCCTCTCCATCGTCCTACGCCCAATTCTCCTGTACGCCATTAGTGGGAGCGAAGACAATCCGACGATCCACATGTCATGGCCGTATCACGGCACCGGTGATCAGTGCCGGCCACCACTCACCACCGAAAAAATGTTCGGCGTACGTGTCCTGGCCCGCGCGCGGAGATGGGATTCCGGTGGTGTCAGCGTCAACTTTCTCCACCCCGGTGCGCGCCGACTGCACGTCGCGAGGATGGCGCAGTGAATGGCGCGGGGCACAAAAGCGCACCGATCAAGCACAGCCCGGCAGCGCATCATGCGTGTCCCAGTCCGGCCTCCGTGCCATGATTCGGCCGGCCGTCTTTACAAGCGGCGTACTCCATGGCTGGGCACGTATGCGGCGCGGCGCCCCGGCCCGCCCCTAGTTCGTGCCTGCGTTGCTGGCTCGCTGTAGACGCGCCGCGAGGCAACCGGCCGGCTTTGTCTTCGGTAGTGGGCATAGGCTTAAGCATCTCCAACGGCTTACCGCAGTTTGGACACCTAGGACGTGTTTGGTTGGCTCGATCGCCGTTTCTCATATTGGGTCGGAAGAAATAATCTCGTTTGGTGTCTCGCGGCGTACGACGGATTTGGTCTGCACGGGTCTTAAAGAATCTCTTATCCTGGCTCCGGAGGAACGCCAAAATCGAGCGTTTCCATCAGGACAGGCCCTGACGAGCGTAAGGGGAGGAACAGCGTGTGCAAGGAGGCGGCGGGGAGATGGCGGGAGCCGAGAGAATCGCAGCGTCGTATGTCGCGAAAATTAGGCGCACCTCCCTCTTATGTTGCCACCTCCCGCTGGAAGAAAAATCCCTTCTAATTTTTCTCTTGTGCCGCGGCTTTGACAGCGGCGGCGACGGTGATTTAGATCTCCGACGGCAGCTGCTAAGCACACTCCGGCACCAACTGGCATCTACAGCCCGACTACAGCATATGTTGGCTCGTAGTTATGTGCCACCGACTACTGCCCCGTCTTCTTCTCCGCCTGCGGCGGGTCCTCGACGGCCACCAGCATGAAGGTAACAACCATGACTCATATCCATCTTTCTTACCAAGGTAGTTAGCTCGACATTAGGGTAGTACATACATCGTGTTTACGCTGAGAGGGTTTTCGCTGCTCTGAAGAACAGGTTTAAGATCCTTGATCATAAGCCTTTCCACTCTTTCCCCACCCAAGTTAAGCTTGTTCTTCCCTATTGCATTTTGCACAACTGGATCCTGCAATTTGGCGCTGATGAGTACTTTCTGGAGAAGGAAGATGTAGTTCTTGATGACAATGACACTGACGGTGGCCATGGTGTTGCCCAAAACGATTGTGCTGCTTGAAAGAGCAGGAGACAACAGTGGGCGCTCGACATGTGGGCGATGAGAGGCAACTACAAGATCTGAAGAAGATGGTTTGTTGATGAAGTGTTGTCCTTGTGTTCCATAAACAACCACCGATATGGGTGTAAAACATTCATTCGTAGTAGCTAGGTAATATTGTGGTGAACTGTCATTTGCTAGTAGCTAGGTAACATTATCGTGAACTCAATGCTAGTAGCTAGAGTGGTAATTTGGTACTGCGAGTTTTATTTGTCGCTTGCTTGAAACTGCTAGTTCAGTTTGCTACCTATGTGTTGTTACGTGGTAATATCACTAGCTGTGAGAAGTGGTGAGCACATCACTATGGCATGACCAACCAAACATTTAGAATTGCATCAAACGACACAAATCAGTTATCTTGGCAACCAAACAACTTACCAAAATTGCAGAAAAAATAGATATGGGCAACCAAACGAACTGCCAAACTTGGCCCAAACCCAATCTCCCATATGCATCACCCATCAGGCCAAGTAAGAAAAACGTGAAAAATGAGCCTGAGCAACCAAACACGCCCCTAATCTCTCCAATTCGGTCCGTTTGTGGATAGAGGACAGGTTGTTCGGGTCTCGCCCATTTATGGTGGCCTGTGCTCCTAACAGGGTCGTACGTCACATTTATAGGGTCTCCTGTCACGGGAACCATTAGCGAGACCGTTGAGCTCCCAATCATTGTTAATGGTAGCCATCGTCCCCGCGCAATTCTCTTGCCCAGTGATTTCGTTCTCGCGTTGCTGGCCGCGGCCTTTCCCGCCTTTCTGCCCTCTCTTTCCGTCGAGGGGGTGCCTTATAAAAAGGGTCGGTCACCGGGAAGGGGAGTGCAGCCACCACCCACCCTATCGCCATGTTGCACATACGCATCCCGGTCACCTAGAGCGACCTCAGCAAGTACGCCCTCGCGGCGTTAAAGGGGTTTGTAGCAGAAAACAAAAAAAAATCTTAGCTTAGAAAGAACCTAAAGAAAGGCAAAGATCCAGTGCGATTGACCGATGGGTCAAGATCGAGCGCGGAATTGACCAACCTCTCAAGATCCAACGCGAAATGACTGGCCGCTGAAGATCCAGCGCAGATTGACTGACCGCTCAAGATCCATCTTAGATTGAACGGCCGCTCAAGATCCTGCGCGGATTGAACGACCGCTCAAGATCCCTCAAGATCATGTGTGGATTCAACAGGCACTCAAGATCCTGTGTGGATTCAACGTCCGCACAAGATCGGGTGCGGGATGAACTGCCGTAAAGGGAGAGTAGTGTTCTGATCTAGGGCTTGCTGTATGAGTGTGGTTGTGATTGGGGCTTGGTTCATATCTCATATACAAAATGGTGTTCAGGGTTCGTTGTATGGACCCTTTGTGCATGTGCGGTTCAGGCCCAAGATTGATTAATTAGATACAGTTGGACCATGCTCAGCTAGGCAGCAGTGGGCCACACCTATCAGCGGGCCATGATTGACCATTTTCTAGTGCACAATCAATAATTAATGGCACTTGCAATAGACGATAGAACGTGATAATGCCTCTGTTGTCCAAGCGAGGCGTTAATAATCGCCGTCTACCCTGTCCATGTACCACGAAACCAAAATCCTCCGCTACCGTGTGTGCCAAGGCGTATAGGTGAGTGCCGAGACAAAATGGTGTCGCCAAAGCTCATCCGCCGCGTAACCAACTTTTGTCGGCTCTTTTTCTTATGCCATCCCAAAAATCCGCCCGAATGGAGGGGCATTTTTGTACCGAGTCATATGTTGCAACATTATGGATGTAATCTCACCGATTCGGCCATGTGTTACTTCCCCGTCACACGGAGAACAAATCCCGATATTGATGCATACGCCTCAACATGTCCCTCTGAAATAACCAACATACACTTTTATGATCACCCTATTATGGTGTGACAGTGATTAGATATGGTCTCACGGACTAGGAAGAATGTCACTTCATTTCTAACTAGTGCAATGCTGAACTATGTGACTTCATCGTGCTGCAATACTTATATGGGTAATATTCATCACATCATTCACTAATGATATGACTCCATCGTCAACTGACATAAATGCTCCATGATCAAGAAACTTTGATCATCGTAGAGGCTACCAGGTATTTGGTTTGGTTATATACCACACCGATATCAATGTTTCTGCTTGATATAATTATAGCATAGTATGAAACTATTACAAATTTACTGAGATATGATAATAAACACATTTATTATTTGCCTCTAGGACATATCTCCTTCAAGCGTACTCTCTGTCCCCACCCGGCGCCAGTGATCAAGGCCCCTTCTTGGGGAAGGAGGAAGAGGAGGAGGTGTAGTGGGAGGACACCGATGACGGCAGCCCGGCGTGGCAGCATGCCATCGCCAGCCCCCTCGAGGTGGCCTGACAGGACACGGTCTGAGGCACCATCCACGCCACCATCTACGTCGTTGAGACCCACATCCTAGAGCTTTCCCGGGCGTCTGCAGCGAGGGAGGCCACCGGTCGGCAGCACATGGCTGACGAGCAGCTACGCCAGGAGGCCGTGGCCCTGGCCCTGGCCAGGGAGGCAGAAGCGGCCCTGGAGGAGACTGAGGAGCGGGACACGCAGGCGTCGATGGAGTCCGAGCAAGCCGCTCGAACTACCGTTGCAGCCGCTGTGGACGAGTCTCGACGATGGTGATCCCAGGGAGGAGACTGTGGATCAGCGGGCTATCATGGCCGGCATCCAGACATCGCGCCAGTGGAAGAAGGCGCAGCAGGCCGGCAACGGCAGCGCTTTGCCGACTACTACGCGCAAGCCGAGCCACCCGTTGACACACGGGTGCTCGACCAGTCAATCCAGGCGGCGCAGCGTGCCACTGTTGGACAACGGTGCCAAGCCCGCCAAGAGCTTCGCCGCACGCCACTAGGCGTGATGGGAAGGCACCGTCCTGGGCCCTCGACAGCGGTGGAGCTGGCGGCGAGGAGGGAGAGGAACCGCCGCAGCACGCTGTGGCACTACGATAGGGAACGCACGATCGCGGCTAGGGCGAGGCACCAGCAGCGCCAGGCAGAGGCGGAGAGGAGGCGACGCACCTACCATGGGCACTAGAGGGAAATGCGGGCGAGGGATTAAGCCGAATTTAACGTTGACATGTAGATTTGGCCGGTAATCTTGCCGGCCATTCTTTGAGACGTCGGTGAAGATGCTCTTAGATCGCGGAGCTAGGTATACATTTGGTGGGGTCTCGACCCACCGTCGGTGTGTTGGCCGCGGTGTCGTGTGCGTTCATGGGGCGCACGACACGAGCTCGTCGATCGATCGATCGATCGCGGACAGTGCGTGTGCGGGCGCGCCCGCTGCGATCGATCCAGCGACAGCGTTGGCCGCCTTTCGATCGGTTTTAGCACCTTTCTAATACTACTGCGAGGCCCATGCCTCCACTTTCTCGGGCGAAGAACCACCAGTGCCGTGCGCCGTGGCACCACGCTTTCGCGCCTCGCCGTGGCAGCTAGCAGGATTCTGCCGTGCCGAGCGAGTGAGCCGCTTGTCATCCGCCAATACCTATACCACTTTAATTACTCAATCGAAATCCACAGACGCTTTACTCGATCTCGAACTAGTAGCAAAGGTCTTCGAGATTGTTGTGGCTTTAGTAACTTTGCCGCTTGACTTTTGCATGTAGGGTAAACAGGGCTACAGATTTGAGCAGTGGACGAATAATAACACGAACTTTGCTGCGCTTTAAACGTGGACCTGATTTACCGTAAGAGCAAGGTTAATAATATAGCCAGCAGCCGGCTGTAAAGATATGCCATGTCATCTAAGAGTTATCATATAGCCAACCCATATAATAGATGAGCTATTAGTTTTTTTTTTTAGAGAGATGAGCTATTAGTTGGCTCTTAACTAGACATTAATTAATATTTAATTATTTAGTGTATGTATGCTATTGGCTTTAGGCTACATGCAAGTCTCCTTTTCTTGATTCTTGTGCTATAGCCGGGCTACAACATAAGAGTCAGCTCTTCTCTCTTTCCTCCTTTCTCTCTCCTCCAACTAATACTTTTGATGATGTGGCAAGTACTATAGTCCGCTGACTAGGCTTATTATACTTGCTCTAAGAGGGGCACCACCATCTCCTGAGATTCGCATCATCATGCTGACCAAAACAAAAGATGAGATGACTTTCAGAATGTGTGCAAGCTTTTGCGAACAGTATGGGACCTCTGTAGTTGTTCTAGTATGACGCTCTCAGTCAAATGCAAAGAGTTTTTTTCTAGAATACGAAAATGCAAAGAGTTTTGACCGTTGCTGCTTTCAGTCGTGACTTTGAGTTGTGACAATGGACCAGCTCTCTGGCTATATCCTTAGAGCATCGATGCAGTAAGAGGAAGACAGGTCAAATAAACGAGACTGAACTTAATCAGTACTCGCATTTTAACCCTAAATCAGATACAGAAGGGCCCGTACTTAATTCCCCTGCACACGAGTGCGTCTACTATTCCTGATATATAGTCAACTTGTATCCGCTCAAGTCACTCATGCCGAAACATCGATGCAGTTGAGTTTGGATGCTCTTTAGTGATTGATGATTTCACCATAATGCTGTAGTGGCACCTCAGCTTTGTGCATCGATCATCCAGCACACCTTGTACGCCGCGACGCGCGCCCCGAAACACCGGTGCTCTGTAGTGATTGATGATCACCATAGTGCTGTGGTGGCGCATCTGCTTTGGTGCGGGTGTGAGCTGTTCACCGCACACGGTTCGTTTTCCTTGCTCGCTATCAAGTGCCACACCCCCTAGTCCCTAGCCAAAAGAGAGGAGGAGGAAGAAGAAAAGGAAGATGCCATGCCTGACATGCTCATGATATCAGCCAGTGTCAGCCTTGCCCGGCCTGAACGATATCCATTGTCATTCATACTTCAAGTAGGGACTGAATACGTGTCAACTGACGAAGAAATAGTCACGATCTCACTCGACATGGATACCAAGAGACAGAGCGATACTCGTAATTTTCTGGCTGAAGTAGCGCTTGCTACTAGCTAGCACCGGATTACAAGTGAGCTGGAGAGAAAAAAAATCGAGCTATGTAATGACAGGAGAGTCGCCATTGTCATCTTTGTTTGTGGAGCCCCTCTTGCTCCATGTATAATTCTCAAAGAACTCTCTTCTTCATTGATGGATAGAGGCAAAGCTTTTGCCAAGTGAGCTGGAGAGAGGAGCACTGCCTATATGAGAGACCATTTAGATCTTTGCTTCCCTCCTTTTCAAACCAAAAGAAATTGCTTGAACATTTTCATGTGTTGCCCAGGTGCTCACTGCTAGCCCGAACGTATTGAAACGGTAGGAAGAAAAGGAATTTTTTTTTTGAGATGTGGTAGGAAGGAATGTTAGGTTGGGTGTTGTTTCGGTACCAGTATATGGTGCCCAAAGCCTTCTTGTAAAAGAGAACATGTCTGTATTGCGACCAAGCCGGTTGTTGAATTATGCTGATATGTGTGGTCTGAACCTTCTCAGTCCTGGATTACACGCTTGCGAGGTTGCAAGATGCTGATATCTGGATAGATAGTTGCCATACGTAATAGATTGATACATATATTTGTCGTACCTTCACATAAGTTCATGCTGATTTTTATAAATGGTGGTACAAGATTAACATGAATGCACTCCTATTTATACTTGCCAGTTATATCGACCTTAATACACATGAGCGAATACTTCTCTATAGTAGATCAGATGCACATACATGTAGTTCTGCTATGTTTGTCCCCCAGGCCAAATAGACATGTACATATGTAAGCCATAAACCACTGCACATGAAATGGTAAACCTGCAGTGGCTACAAGATGGCACTTGCCAGTCAATTTTTTTTGTTCAGGTTTCCCCAGCTACAAAACCAACATCTGTATGTAACTCTGCTTTGCTGGATTTGCATACTCAAATATATGGAAAACGCAGCCCTGGTAAAGCAGAAAAGTGCTTACAAATTATAATTGACCTGCCCGGAGGTCTCTATCTATGCGCTCCGCGTTAAATGTTCCAGGTATTTCCCTGAAGTCTTCATTAAATATGGAGTATGCACTGCGTGGAAGATAGAACAATCAGAAAGTTTGAGAGGAGCAGATAATGAATTGTTACTTTGCAATACACTCTTCATATCCATAATTTTGCTTATCAGCGCATTCTTTGTACTCCAGATTTAAATGATCCTTTTCTTTTTGAGTTTATAAAATGGAAATAGCAGCACTTGTGAGAAAACTAAGTACTCCCTCCGTCCAGAAATAACTGACTTGGGTTTGTCTAGATTCGAATGTACCTAGACATATTTTAGTGTATAGATACATTCGAATCTAGACAAACACAAGTCAGTTATTTATGGACGGAGGGAGAAGTTAATTTCACAATCTTACTAGAGAGATTCAGCTATTCTAGCCAAAACATCGACCATAGTTTGAGAAATGACAGTAACACTGCTTTTCCTGCAGCTTTTGTAAAAAGAAAAGGAGCAGATTTTGATACTAGTCCAGGCAGCTTTGAAGTTAGTACTACAGTTGAGGGGACCTTTACATACTCTTCACCGCCTATGTAGGAAAACTATAGCTGCAGAAATCATATCCAACAAATGAAACCAAAAACTACCAATCAATATGCAAAAACGTAAGAAAAAAACTATTCCAATGGTATAGAAGAACATTATGTTGCTAAGGTCAAAACAACTTTTCACTCCAAACAACACAGACTTGAGGGCAGAGGTAACATACCTGATATCACCTTGTTGTCGTCTTCCAAGATTCAGAAGTATGATTAAGAAACCTGTTGCAAGTATCTGGGCAGACAGCAAACAGTAACATATATCAATAAACTGAAATCTAGCATGGCCATTGTAAGACCCCATAATTGTACTATGGAGATTCTAGCATCATAACTACGTGCAAAATCTATAATTAAATTAAACAAATGAAATATTTGAGGCTTGCATGTACGTGACTTCTATGGCTGAGTCTTAAATTAAAGGTTTATACATGGAAGAGGAAACCAATTGGAGTAAGTTAGTGACCAGGTTCCTGGGTTCACAGCGAAGTCCAGGTATTCCGCTGGCTTGAACTACACAGAACTCGATATGCATGTTCAAACAGGCTCCTTATGTGTTCTGGGTGGTTACGATACTCCATGTACATCAGTGGCATAAGACTGCTAGTAGTAATAGTAAACATTTTAATGGAGAAGAAAATTAAGAAGTTACTTACATATAAAGGTCCAATCTCATACTTTCGAGCAATAGGTGCCAATAGGAACCACAGTGTGATGATAATCCATGCTTTCATAGTGACAGAGAATAGCGCCATCAACAAGATATCTGCAGAATTGGAATTCATGCCACATTGATCACTTAAGCTCGCATTTTCCCAAAAAATAGGGGCTGCCATGTACATTACCAGGAAATCTCAGTTTGTCTCTAAGAAATATGAAAATTCTTTTCTTCCACCAGGTCGTTGTTTGAGGTATTTTGAACTTCTACAGAACGGACAGATAATTGTTATGAGGAGCACCATCCATCCTGTAAACAGAATACTGTTTGAAATATTGTGAGAAGACCTTACCAGTTCTTCTTCATCGTCATCGTCATCATCTCCGTCATCGCGGAGATGCTTAGCGGGTGGTTTAGGTGCCACGGCCACTATAAGACTATCTGCAGAAAATGCAATACAGAAAACATAATAAAACTTCTATAAGACATATCAAGTGCACAAATAGTAGCTTGATGAAACATAAGCTGTTTCAATTAACTGTTCTAATCGGAGTTCTTGCACATAATCTGTATGTATGTGATTCCAAAGATGGCTGAGCCTTAGCAACAATCGAGCATTGCATGGATGGCTACAAAGACGGGGAGAAGAGGGGTGGGGATGTTATGCAGGTGTGGTTAGCTTACCCCCATCGCGGAGGTTGACACGGTCGTCTTCTCCCCAAGGGAGAGTCGTCCCTCGCAGGACCAGGCGGAGGCGGTCTGCTGGTAGACGCCGGTCCTGGGCGACGCGGCGGCGCAGATCGGCAACCTGCAAGGAGACAGTTCCCCCATTAATTAGGGTAGAGCGAGGCGAGAAGAGGAGTGTCTGGGAGCGTAACCGACCGAGATAAGCGGTGGGAGGCGGATGGTGGTGGGCCGGGACGGACCAACGGCGCGCAGCTTCACCTCTACCGTCTCCGACTCGTCGTCCGCCACCGTAGCCATGACTCCCGGCTTCTCGTGCTCTGGTCCTTGCGGTTTTTTCCTCTTTTTCTTTCCCCTCTCTCCTATTTCTCTCCCGTCCTCGACGGCCCAATAACAGGCCCAAATAGGACTTGTACAATTCAACACGTTTATTGTTCCAGTCGAGCCTCTCTCTGGCTAAGGAAGTGTCGCGCGCACAGTGTGAGCGATGGAGGGGGCGGCGGCGACGACGACGACGACGGTGTTCGTGTACGGCACCCTGAAGCGCGGTTTCCCCAACCATCCCCGCCTCGCCGCCTCCGGCAGCCCCTTCGCCGGCGTGGCCTCCACCGCCGCCCCAGTCTCCCTCGTCATCGGCCCCTACTCCGTCCCCTTCCTCCTCCCCGCCCCCACCCCGTCCGCCGGCCGTCTGGTCTCCGGAGAGCTATACTCCGCGTCACCAAGCGCCCTCGCCGACCTCGACCTTCTCGAGGTACCTTATCCTCTCGCACCCACTTTCGCGGCTCCTTTCCAGACTTTCCAGTTTCAGTAATTTCGACTCGACTCGACGGCAGGGTACGCACCTCGGCGTCTACGAGCGCCGGAGGATCACCGTCGTGATCGACGGGACGAGCAGAGAGATGGAAGCAGAGGCTTACTTCGCGAACGCGAGCTACGCGGAGGATCTGTGGCGGCGCTGCGGCGGCGAGGCGGCCGAGATCGGGGAGTACACCATGGAGCACGCGGGCAGGTACGTCCCGCCCAGTGGCCGCTCCCCCGGCGTCTCGGGGCTCATGGATGCCGTCCGCGCCTTCCTCGCCACTGCTCCGCCGGACAGTTGAATTGATTGATGCCGTCTTTCGTTCCGGATTGAATTGAGTCTACCCTGTTGGCTGTTTTGTTGTCGTTGTTCTGTGAATGAATTGAAAAATAATGTGGCATGACATGTTGCAAACATTACACAAATCTATTTATCCATTACAACCACACGGTTGCTGAATTCTCAATCTGTACTTGATTTTTGGAGAAGTTGCTGCTGACTGCTGAGTAAAGGTGCTTGGAGGGGAAAAAAATCTCAATAATGTGGCATGGCATTGTGAACTAGAGAAATGCTGAATTTGTCAAGTACTGATTGGACCTTCTTTAATTGATTTTAAAGCATTTTTCATTCAGATTGTGATAGGCATTTGCTAGATAGTTGAATATTTTGACCTCACGTGCACACTAGCTTCATGCTGTAAGAGCATCTCCAAGAGCCTTTCTATATTTCACTAGGATTGCTAAAAACTGCTTTCTTAGCAATTTGGCCAAAAGAACTTGCTCCAGCAGCATTGCTATATGTGGTCCCCATGCCAAAAAATTTACTCCGCTGAGCAAAATGGCACCCTCGCTTGACAAATTTGCAAAGTCTGGAGCGACTTGGTATATTCCCGAAACCAACGCGGGAGAGAGCCAACCGCCCTGGCGGAAACTTCCTCGCGCGAGCCGCGGACACCGGCCGCCTCCCCCGTCGCTGTTCTGGCCCTGTGCCGCCTCCCCCGTCGCCGTTCTGGCCTTGTGCCACCTCCCCCGTCGCCGTTTGGGCCGTGCGCCGCCTCCCCAGCCGCTGAGTCGAGCTGCTCTACATCGCCCGCCTCGCCCGCAGTCCTGGCAGCCAATTCGGACCGGGGAGGTCGTCGCCGATGCAGGGGAAGCTCGAGACGGAGCCCTGGTGCTCCCGCCCGCGCTCCCTCACCTTGCTCCTCGTCCCCTCGCCCCCTCGACGTCTCCTCACCTTGGTCTTGCGCCGGAGGACAGCAACGCCCCCGCGTGCCTCGCCCTACCCCCGCCCCTCCCGGTCCTGTCGGAGAAGGACGCTCCCCCATCCTACTTGTGCGCCCCTTCCCCTGCCAGCGCCCCCTCCCGCTCCCGTCGAATTTTGGCCTTGAATTTCCTACTGGGAAGGAAGGATGGGAAAGAAGAGTAGAGGAAAAGGGGAGAGAGGAAGGAGATACCCATTGACACGTGGGTCCCACAAATTTGGCAATTGCTATTATAGGAAGGCTAGCAAAGTAGATCTTTGTTTGGATTGCTAAACCATCTCTCTCCTCTTCCTATACTCAATTTTTAGCAATCCAATATACTAAGGCTGTTGGAGATGCTCCATTTATGGAGCATGCCTTGTGCCATTGTTCAGACAAAATGGCTATCAGCGAGCTTGTAAAGTTTAGACTTATGCCTACCATACTGTGTGAAGCACTTCACCGCGCCTCTCCACCTCTACGTCGGTGAAAATCACGATGGCCTTCTCAGTTTGCCGATGATGTAACGTTTCTGTTTTATGATTTTTTTTATAATGATTTTGTCTAAAATTTGGCAGCTTAAAATTGTTTGCCCAGGCTTCTAGAAGTTTCTGGATCCGCCGTTGTCCTCACTCTCATGGTAACCATGCACCCTATCTTTCACGGAGATTTGCAAAAATGTCCCTGAAAAGCTAAAAAAACAACTCTATGATCCTTGGTGTCCCTAACGCCTCGCACAACCGTCGTGTGCAGCTGCTTTTCGAGCCGATGAAGTGGTTTGCTACATTCAACAGAACCAAATTCTGTGTTAGGTAGACCAGGGGACGTACCCTCCAAACATCGGCATTGTGTCTTCGTTTGAATATATTGAAGAAGAATGTTGTCGCCTGCCTCCAACCACGAACCCCACTTCAAGACACCAGAACCGTCTACACAAGCCAACCATCGACACCTATGCCACCAGATTCGACGACCACCGGGCTAATAGAGCCAAGTACCCCTCGGTGCCACAGGTTGGACCATCCACAATATGTGTGTGTGGGGGGGGGGGGGGAGGTAATGGCAAATTATCCGACTCGACACCATCCCCTTCATCGAAGTGATACCTATGAGAAAAACTAGGCCAACCATGCATACTAGCTGAAGCTGAAGCGTCGAGTCCCCCACTAGTTGCTGTAGCCGAAACGACTGACGGAGGGGTTAGGGACCCACGGCTTCTGGAGGCCGAACACGACAGAGAAGGATGGATAGTTGAGGTCGCTAGGTTGGAGAGCTTCTGCTAGCACGTCACTTTCGGCGCCACCATAAGTTTGTAGAATTTTTTCTGTTTAATAAATTCAAACTATTTTTTAACATTATTATTTTTTAGGGAGCCATTCGGCATGCTTTATTGATTCTCAAATATATTTACATCGTTTATGAGCCTAGGAAATTTAAAAAAGCTAGGGGGATCATCGTCTCATATACAATCAAGATGTTCATTAAAACTATGAGCTAGCTAGCCCATGTGCCACCTCATTGGCCTCCTTATTACAACGCCCAAAACTGATCTCTCGAAACCCTGTTGCAAATATTTTACAATCATCGTAAATCGTGGCTGAAGGTTGTTGGAAAGCCTCCCTCATTCATCATGTCAATAACTTGCGAATTATCTGATTGGATATCAACTCCGTTGCATCCTAGGTATTGAGCCATACTCAATCATTCCCTGCCATAAAAGAATCAGCAACACACGGAATATCCTTGCACTTTGCAGCTATAGAATTTCCAAGATAATTTCTAGCTACAACTCCTAGACTCCCACGTCCTCGATCAATATCATATGCCGTATCTACGATAAATTTAGGGAGTGACTAATTAACAGATAGCTGTTTTTCAAGTGAAAAACAGACACATTTGTAAACCAATACAAACCCGCCAGCTGTAAGGTAAAAAATGAAAGAGGAAGGGGAAAATGTGTCTGTTTTCAGTTGTCTCCAAGCGTTCAGTTTTCCTCCCTCGGCCCAAAAACCTCATTCGACACAGCCCAGAAAACACTCAGTATTGGAGTCCACTATTTAAGTTACAGAAAAATAGAGCTACAAAGGCAGGAGGAAAAAAGCCCACAAACGCCCAGAAACCAGTGGGAAGCCCAGTTAACTCTCGGCTCTACCTTCTTCTCCCCCAAGAAAGAACGCATCGCACCTGACGCAGAGCCGATCTTGGAAGCGAGAAAAGAACAACACAAACTGGTCAATTTCTCCTCTTTTTGTTCTTAGTCGATCTGGGTCATTCTTATCCGACAAATCCCTCCCCCCCCCTACGGAAAGAGGGGAGTGAGGGAGATCAGCTCCAAAAACCAGAAAAGGGAGGGATGGAATCACAGGAGAAAGAGAAAGAGAAGCATGGAGAAAACTCACATGGATTTCAGGATACTGGTCTATCACAGGTACTGACCTTACTCATCTTGCATCTGAAATATGTTGCCTATTATCAGATATAGAAAATAGGTTTCTTAGGTTTGTAGCTACAGGGGATACGTTATAAGGGGATGTGTATACCTGTGATTAACCTTCCAAAATAACTCCCAATGTTAGGTGACACTGCCAGGCAACCTGACAGCATGTAGAGAAACTTTTAGCTGAGAAATCATATGAACTAATGAGAGAAAAATTGATAATGAGAATGAATTTCTTGTTTTGCAGGTACTTAGTGGAGGGAGCACAATGCAATCAAAAGATAGAGAAATGAATGAGCAGCTATTTCTGCAGGTATTCAAAAAACAAAAAAAAATATGTTACCCTATATTCATTCAGAGCAGAGATGATGACTAACTTAGTGATAAACCTTTTCATAGGGAGACTTTTCATATATGGCTCTGTTGCGTGGAGATATAGACATTGACTACTCAAATTTTCATGAGAATCATCAGGTAAAAACCACTCAATGCATAATTCTTATGTTGCAGCAAACATATAGTAAAATATACATGTGATACTTCTCTGCATCTACCAAATAAATGAATATGAATGTACCAGGAAGAAGAAAAAGTAAATGTATATGACTAACATCATGACATGACAACTTACAGGTCAACCCTTTTAGGAATGATGAAGGGACATGTGCAAGTTCATCATTTCATGATAAAAGAGTCAGATTTGAGGTACAAATTCAATCAAGCACTTACATTTTAAGAAAAAGAAAAACACATGTGCTAAAAATGAACAGAAACTAACATCTTAGCAAAACACAAATTTGAAGCAGCAAAATAACACGCATCATGATGAGGTTGGAGGTAATCCATGGGACGCGGATATATTTCAGGACATGGTAATTGACAAGGTTAGTTCTTCAAGCTTTTGTTGAAACATTTGAACTGAAAAAAGAAAAGAAAAGCTTGAAATGAAGATTAACATCTACTTTCCTGTAGATTGTTGATGACGACTGTTGGAATTATGCCCTAGAGGCAATAATAAAGATTTTATTGTTATAATTCTTGTTCATGATAAAGTTTTTATTCCATACTAGAATTGTATTAAGCGGAAACTTTGATACTTGTGTGGTTTATGAACAACACCGTGTCTCTAGTACGCCTCTATGGACTAGCTCATTGATTGATGATGGTTAAGGTTTCCTAACCATAGACATGAGTTATCGATTAATAATGAGATCATGTCATTGGGAGAATGATATGATGGACAGACCCAAATCAAGTAGAGCAATTAGATCATGTCATCGTGTTCATTTTTGCGAAGCTTTTTCTATGTCAAATATTGTATTCCTTAGACCATGAGATGATGCAACTCCCTGGTATCGGAAGAAAGCTTTGAGGTCATCAAACGTCATCCTATGAGAGGGTGATCATAAAGGTGTCTCTCAGGTGATCAGAAAGTACTTGTTGGGTTGTATGTATCGAGATGGGATTTGTCCCTCCCGAGTCGGAGAGATATACTTTGGGCCCACTCGGTAATCGATATCAACACCGCTTACAAGCACGTGGTTAAGGAGTTAATAACAAAGTGATATCGGATTACAGAACGAGTAAAGTACTTGCTGTGAACGAGATTGAACTAGGTATGTAGATACCAACGATCGAATCTCGGGCAAGTAAAATATCGCGTGACGAAGGGAATATAAATATGGGATTAAATGAATCCTGGCATCGTGGTTCATCCGATATGATCATCGATGAATATGTGGGAGTCAATATGGGTTTTCAGATCCCACTGTTGATTATTGATAGATGATTATGTCTGCATATTCTCGAACCCGTAGGGTCACACACTTAACGTGTCTCGACGCTAGGATAGAATGGATAATTGGTTTATGAGTTTTTGTTCAGAGTCTCGGATGAGATCCAGGATATCACGAGAGGTTCCGGAATGGTCCGGAGAATAAGATTCATATAAAGGAAAGCAGTTTTTTGGATTTCGGAATCGTTTCGGAATATTCGGTATTGTACCGGAAGGTTCTAGAAGCTTTTGGAGTGGGACCAACATGGCCCCACTTGTCGGAGGGGTGTGTGGGCCTACGAGGGAGTGCCCTGGCCGCTTTGGGCCAGGGGCACAAGGCCCCATAGGCCCAGCCGGCCAAAACCCTAGGGGAAACCCTAGGAAACCTTCTAGAAGGGGGGAAGACTTGCCCCACACTCCACCGTTGGGGCCGCCGCCCTAGGGCTTGGAGGAGGGGGCAAGGGGGCCGGACAGCCCCCTATATAAGGTGGGAAGAGGGTGCACCCTCCCCTTACCCCAAAAAAACCCTAGCCGACAGCTGCTGCCCTTCCTCTCTCTCTCCCGACTGCGCGTAGGCGAAGCCCTGCCGCAGAAACTCTCCACCATTGCACCACGCCATCGTGCTGTAGATCCAATCTATCTCTCCACCCCACTTGCTAGACCGAGGAAGGAGGAGACATCACGACACTGTATGTGTGCATCTCTCGGAGGCGTCGCCACTTGCGGCGTTGGATCGGATCGGATCGCGAGGAGGAGAAGGCTAGTTCGACTACATCACCCACGTTCTGTTGAACGTTTTTGCTGTGCGATTTCTTTAAGGGTATGAAGATCTCATCTATCCCTCTCGTTGATTGCATCTCCTAGATTAGATCTTGGCTTTCCCGTTCGCATCCGTAGAAATTTTTTGATTTACTATGTTGCGAAATCCTTCAGTGGTATCAGAGCTAGATCTATGCGTAGATGTGTTTCACGAGTAGAATGCAACATGCTTGTTGCGGGCGTTGATGTTTTCTGTTGCAAGCCTCTTGTTGTGTACTTCTTATGACGCGGGATAGTGAGATCGAAGCGGTCTAGGCCAACTTTACGTGACCTCGTTCGCGAGACCGGCTCCGCACTTGACATGTGGCTTGTTCCACACATGCGGCTGGTGGATGCCAGTTTCTCTCACTATAGTAGTCATGGGATTTACACCGGATGTTGGCAACCATAATATCACCGTTGTGGCTTTCCGTAGGTACGAATCGTTCTTAGCTTGTTACTCCCATAAGCCACGTAAAACATGCAACAACAAAGTAGAGGCGTCTAACTTGTTTTTGCAGGGAGTGTTTTGTGATATGGTATGGCCCAAGACATGATGTGTATGATATATGTGATGATCATGTTTTGTAATATTTCACGACTTGCATGTGGATGAGTACACAACCGGCAGGAGCCATATGGTTGTCTTTATAATTGTGTATGACCTGTGTGTCAACTTCTTATACGCCATGTAATAGTTTTGCTTTATCGCTAAGTAGTTAGCAATAGTTGTAGTTGCTGTTCGTGGTGGAGGCAATCATGGTGGAATGATGGAGATCATGCTGGCACGCACAAGATGGAGATCATTGCGCGGAGATTGGCTATACCATGTCACATAAGATTATATGCATGTGATGTTTATCCTTTTATGTATCTTATTATGCTTAGATCGCGATGGTAGCATTATAAGATGATTCCTCACTTAAAGATCAAGATAAAATTGTGTTCTCCCCATGTATGCACCGTTGCGAAAGTTCGTCGTGTTCAAGCACCTCGTGATGATTGGGTGCTATAAACTCTACATTCACATACAACGGGTGCAAGCCAGTTTTGCACACGCGGAAATACTTGGGTTTGACTTGACGAGCCTAGCATGTACAGACATGGCCTCGGAACACACGAACCGAAAGGTTAAGCATGAGTCATATGAATGATATGATCGACACTTTGTTGTCCACCATTGAAACCACATATCTTCTCGTGAAGATCGGATTAGTTGTGGTGAATTTGGATCGTGTTCACTAAACAACTTGAGGGATGTTGAATTTAGTGGGAGTTCATCTAGTAATTTGATTAAGTTGAACTAGTTATCATGAACATAGTCTAAATTGTAATTGCAAATTTTGTAGATCAAATGGCTAAGTCCAACTTCAACTTCAACGTTTTTGCTGAGAAAGAAAAGCTTAAGAACAATGGGTATAACTTCACCAACTGGTTCCGCAATCTGAGAATCATTCTCGCTGGCGGACAAAAGGACTATGTCCTTGAGAAAGCGCTAGGTGACACCCCTGCTATAGATGCGCCGGCTGATGAAAAAGTTGTTTATCAGTCGTGCAAAGATGATTATGGAGTGATTAAGAGTACCATGTTGTTTTCTATGGAATCGGACCTTCAAAATCGTTTTGAGGAGTTCGCCGGGCCCTTTGAGATACTTGAGGAACTGAAAACCATGTTTCAGACTCAGGCCCGTTCTGAGAGATATGAGATCTCTGGGAAGTTCTTTAACTGCAAGATGGAGGAAGGGAGTTCCGTTAGTGAGCACGTCATTAAGATGTCGGGCTACACTCAACATCTTGAGCAGCTGGACTGCAAGATTCCAGAAGAGCTCAAGATTGACAGAGTTCTGCAATCACTCCCTCCTAGCTATAAAGGTTTTGTAGTTACTCACAATTAGATTGGTTCCACTGATACGATCACTCAGCTCTTCGCTAAGTTGAAAGCTGCGGAGGTGGACATCAAGAAAGATAATCATGTGTTGATGGTCAACAAGACCCCTAGCTTTAAGAAAGGTAAGGGTGCAAAGAAATCCTTCAAGAAAGGTAGCGGCAAGCGCGTTGCCCCTGCTGAGAAGAAGCTCAAGTCTGGACCTAAGTCGGACACTGAGTGCTTCTATTGCAAGGACAAGGGTCACTGGAAGCGCAACTGTCCGAAGTACTTAGCGGACAAGAAGGCTGGCACCATTAAAGGTATATTTGATATACATGTTATTGATGTTTACCTTACTAGCGCTCGTTGTAGTTCCTCGGTATTTGATACTGGTTCAGTTGCTAATATTTGTAACTCGAAACAGGAGCTACGGAATAGACGACGGCTAGCAAGGGATGAGGTGACAATGCGCGTTGGCAATGGATCAAGAGTTGATGTGATGGTCGTCGGCACGCTCTCCTTATTTTTACCTTCGGGATTAGTTTTAAACCTTAATAAGTGTTATTATGTGCATGCGTTGAGCATGAACATTATATCTGGATCATGTTTATTGCAAGACAGTTATTCATTTAAATCGGAGAATAATGGTTGTTCTATTTATATGAATGACATCTTTTATGGTCATGCACCTGCTATGAATGGTTTATTTCGTCTGAATCTCTAAAGCAATGAAACCCACATCCATAACATTGAGGCTAAGAGATGCAAAGTAGATAGTGATAATTCAACTTATTTGTGGCACTGCCTTCTAGGTCATATTGGTGTAAAACGCAAGAAGAAACTCCATTCTGATGGACTTTTGGAGTCTCTTGATTTTGAATCATTTGACACGTGCGAGCCGTGCCTCATGGCAAAGATGATCAAAACCCCGTTCTCCGGAATGATGGAGCGAGCAACGGACTTGTTGGAAATCATACATACCGATGTATGCGGACCAATGACTGTTTCGACGCATGGTGGATATCGCTATTTTCTCACTTTTACTGATGACTTAAGTAGATATGGGTATATCTATTTAATGAAACATAAATCTGAATAGTTTGAAAAGTTCAAAAAATTTCAGAACGAAGTGGAAAACCATCGTAACAGGAAAATTAAATTTCTACGATCCGATCGTGGAGGTGAATATTTGAGTTATGATTTTCTCACCCATCTTAAAGCAAGCAGAATCGTTTCGCAACTCACGTCACCCGGAACACCATAGCGCAATGGTGTGTCTGAACGCCGGAATCAAACTCTATTAGATATGGTGCGATCAATGATGTCTCTTACAGATTTGCCGTTATCATTTTGGGGTTATGCATTAGAAACCGCTGCATTCACTTTAAATAGGGCACCATCTAAATCCGTTGATACGACACCGTATGAACTATGTTTTGGTGCTAAACCTAAGTTGTCGTTTCTTAAAGTTTGGGGATGCGAAGCTTACGTCAAGAAGTTGATGCCGGACAAGCTCGAACCCAAAGCGGAGAAATGCGTCTTCATAGGATACCCTAAGGAAACGATTGGGTATACCTTCTACCACAGATCCGAAGGCAAAGTGTTTGTTGCAAAGAACGGATCCTTTCTTGAGAAGGAGTTTCTCTCAAAAGAAGTGAGTGGGAGGAAGGTAGAGCTAGACGAGGTTATTGAACCTTCTCTCGAGTTAGAGAGTAGCGCAACACCTGAAATTGTTCCAGTGCCGTCTGCACCAACAAGAGAGGAAGCTAATGACGAGGATCATGAAACTTCGAACGATGCTACTACTGAATGTCGCAGGTCGACAAGGTCGCGTGCCCCTCCTGAATGGTACGGCAACCCTGTCTTGACTGTCTTGTTGGTAGACAACAGTGAACCTGCGAACTATGAGGAAGCAATGATGAGCCCATACTCTGAGAAATGGCTAGAGGCCATGAAATCCGAATTGGGATCCATGAGCGAAAACCAAGTATGGACTTTGGTGGACCCTCCTGGCGACCGTAAGGCCGTTGAGTGCAAATGGATTTTCAAGAAGAAAACGGACGCGGATGGTAATGTTACTGTCTATAAAGCTCGACTTGTCGCGAAAGGTTTTCGACAAGTTCAAGGTTTTGACTACGATGAGACTTTCTCTCCCGTAGCGATGTTTAAGTCCATTCGGATTTTATTAGCAATTGCTGCATTTCATGATTATGAAATATGGCAAATGGATGTCAAGACCGCATTCCTCAATGGCAACACTGATAAAGAGTTGTATATGATGCAGCCCGAAGGTTTTGTCGATCCTAAGGATGCTGATAAGGTGTGCAAACTTCAGCGTTCCATTTATGGACTGAAGCAAGCATCTCGGAGTTGGAACCTTCGTTTTGATCAAGTGATCAAGAGCTTTGGATTTGTTTCAAATTGCTATGAAGCTTGTATCTACAAGAAAGTGAGTGGGAGCTCAGTGACATTTTTAGTACTATATGTGGATGACATATTGATTATTGGAAATGACATTGATATGCTTAACGATGTGAGGAGTTATTTGAACAAATGTTTTTCAATGAAAGACCTAGGAGAAGCTGCTTATATATTAGGCATCAAAATCTATAGAGATAGACAAAGATGCCCAATAGCTTTAAGCCAAAGTACATACCTAGACAAAGTTCTGAAAAGGTTCATAATGGATACGGCAAAGAATGGTTCAATGCCCATGTTGTCAGGATAGATATTGAGCAAGGCTCGGTGTCTAGCTACGGTAAACGATAGAGAAACTATGAGCAAAGTGCCATATGCCTCGGCCATAGGTTATATCATGTATGCCATGCTGTGTACTAGACTGGATGTGTCCAATGCTCTTAGTTTGACGAGCAGATACCAAAGTGATCCAGGAGTGGAACACTGGACAGCCGTAAAGAACATCCTAAAGTATTTAAATAGGACTAAAGAAATGTTCTTGGTCTATGAAGGTGATGAGCAGCTCGTCGTAAAAGGTTACGTCGATGGTAGTTTCGACACCGACCCGGATGATTCTAAGTCTCAGACAGGATACGTTTATATTTTGAATGGAGGAGCTGTGAGCTAGAGAAGCTGCAAGCAAAGCGTGATCGCAGGATCTACAGTGGAATCGGAATACATGGCTGCTGCAGAAGCGTCAAGTGAAGGAGTTTGGATCAGGAACTTCATCACTGAGCTTGGTGTGGTTCCAAGTGCCTTGGACCCACTGGAGATATTGTGTGACAACACTGGCTAAGGAACCAAGATATCATCCAAAGACCAAGCACATCAACCGCCGATTTCATATAATTCGAGATTATATAACAGATGGAGATCTGAATATTAGCAAAGTACATACGGATCTAAATGTCGCAGATCCGTTGACTAAACCTCTTCCACGAGCAAAACATGATCAGCACCTTAATGCCATGGGTGTTAGATTGTTGCCAGATGTAAACTAGATTATTGACTCTAGTGCAAGTGGGAGACTGTTGGAATTATGCCCTAGAGGCAATAATAATGATGTTATTGTTATAATTCTTGTTCATGATAAAGTTTATATTCCATGCTAGAATTGTATTAAGCGGAAACTTTGATACTTGTGTGGTTTATGAACAACACCGTGTCCCTAGTACGCCTCTATGGACTAGCTCTTTGATTGATGATGGTTAAGGTTTCCTAACCATAGACATGAGTTGTCGATTAATAATGAGATCTTGTCATTGGGAGAATGATATGATGGACAGACCCAAATCAAGCAGAGCAATTAGATCGTGCCATCGTGTTCATTTCTGCGAAGCTTTTTCTATGTCAAATATTGTATTCCTTAGACCATGAGATAATGCAACTCCCTGGTATCGGAAGAAAGCTTTGGGTCATCAAACGTCATCCTATGAGAGGGTGATCATAAAGGTGTCTCTCAGGTGATCGGAAAGTACTTGTTGGGTTGTATGTATCGAGATGGGATTTGTCCCTCCCGAGTCGGAGAGATATACTTTGGGCCCACTCGGTAATTGATATCAACACCGCTTATAAGCACGTGGTTAAGGAGTTAATCA
Organism: Avena sativa; assembly: GCA_916181665.1. Taxonomy (NCBI): domain Eukaryota; kingdom Viridiplantae; phylum Streptophyta; class Magnoliopsida; order Poales; family Poaceae; genus Avena; species Avena sativa. The sequence continues at coordinate 381,923,144 of OV702297.1, read as the reverse complement.
CAAAGTGATATCGGATTATGGAACGAGTAAAGTACTTGCTGTGAACGAGATTGATCTAGGTATGCAGATACCAACGATCGAATCTTGGGCAAGTAAAATATCGCGTGACGAAGGAATATAAATATGGGATTAATTGAATCCTGGCATCGTGGTTCATCCGATATGATCATCGATGAATATGTGGGAGTCAATATGGGTTTCCAGATCCCGCTGTTGATTATTGATAGAAGATCATGTCTGCATATTCTTGAACCCGTAGGGTCACACACTTAACGTGCCTCAACGCTAGGATAAAATGGATAATTGGTTTATGAGTTTTTGTTCGGAGTCTCGGATGAGATCCAGGACATCACGAGAGGTTCCGGAAAGGTCCGGAGAATAAGTTTCATATAAAGGAAAGCGGTTTTGGGATTTCGGAATCGTTTCAGAATATTCGGTATTGTACCGGAAGGTCCTAGAAGCTTCCAGAGTGGGACCAACGTGGCCCCACTTGTCGGAGGGGTGCGTGGGCCTACAAGGGAGTGCCCTGGACGCTTTGGGCCAGGGGCACAAGGCCCCATAGGCCCAGCCGGCCAAAACCCTAGGGAAACCCTAGGAAACCTTCTAGAAGGGGGGAAGACTTGCCCCCCACTCCACCCTTGGGGCCGCCGCCCTAGGGCTTGGAGGAGGGGGCAAGGGGGTCGGCCAGCCCCCTATATAAGGTGGGCAGGGGGCGCACCCTCCCCTTACCCCAAAACCCTAGCTGCCAGCTGCTGCCCTTCCTCTCTCTCTCTCTCTCTCCCTCCCTCCCAACTGCGCGTAGGCGAAGCCCTGCCGCAGAAACTCTCCACCATTGCACCACGCCATCGTTCTGTAGATCCAATCTATCTCTCCACCCCACTTGCTGGACCGAGGAAGGAGGAGACGTCGCAGCACCGTAAGTGTGCATCTCTCGGAGACGTCGCCACTTGCGGCATTGGATCGGATCGGATCGCGAGGAGGAGAAGGCTAGTTCGACTACATCACCCACATTCTGTTAAACGTTTTCGCTGTGCGATTTCTTCAAGGGTATGAAGATCTCATATATCCCTCTCGTTGATTGCATCTCCTAGATTAGATCTTGGCTTTCCCATTTGCATCCATAGAAAAATGATCACGATTTTGACCATACATGGAACTTGGATGGTCAAAATGATCAATAGTGAAGATCAGAACGACATGTCCAATGAAAATAGACACAAGGATAGAGAAGAGATATATGAGGAAGATATTGAGAATTGTTTAGAAAATGATACACCAAAAACTGAGAAAGCAAACTCAGTCGTAAGCGCTGAATTTATGCCGTTGAAGGGTGTGGAATTTAAATCAAGGGAAGAAGCTCATTAATTCTTGAACATGTACTCCTTTGCAGCTGGTTTTTCAATTGTGGTTGTGTATGTTTACCGAACAAGCAACAAGAAAAGAAATAATGAGGTGACAAGGGTGACAATCAAGTGTAACAAGCAAGGTCATAACACAGAAACTGAAAAGGAACAGCTAGTAGGACCGATACAATGCACAGTGATTGTCAAAACAGACTGCAAGGTGGAGATGGTCATTAGTGAGAAAAATGGGATATGGCGGATAACTAACCTGATGCTTGAACATAACCACCCTCTTGATCCAGGGAGCAGGTTTTTCAGATCACATGTCTGCATGACAAAGGAGGAGAAAGCAATCATAAGAACAATGAAGCAATGCAACATTCCCACTAGAAATATTGTCTCTGTTCTAGCACACATGAGGGGGGGGTTGGACCAGCTACCATACAACAAAAGGAAAGTGTACAACTATGGTACAAGTGTGGATAGAGAATTTAAGAACAGTGATCTAATGGAAGTACTAGCCTGGTTTAACAAGAAACAAGCTGAAAACCCAGGCTTTTACTACTCATTGGAACTTGATGCTGAAAACAAAGTTAGGAGTGTTTTCTATTTAGATGCAAGATCGAGGCAATATTATGATCTGTATGGTGACTGTGTTAGTTTTGACACAACATTCCTCACAAACAAGTACAACTTACCATTTGCACCTTTTGTTGGAATCTCGCCACATGGAAAAACATATCTATTCGTATGTGCCTTCATCGTGAATGAGACAGTAAAAACATTTAAATGGTTGTTCAAAGAGTTTGAGAGCTGCATGGGGGGCAAACATCCAAAATCAATTATTACTGATCAAGACAGGGGCAAGGAAGCTGCAATTAATGATGTTTTTCCTGATGCAATACACAGAACATGCTTGTTCCATGTGAAAAAAGTGTGATGACAAAAATGGGCCAACATTTCAATAAAATGAGGGGTTATGGGAAGAAATGCAAGATATAATAGACAACTCATTGATAGTTCAAGAGTTTGAAACACTATGGATGGCTATGATTGAAGAACACAAGGTGGAAGGTGTAAAAATCTTTAATGACATGTGGGCATAGAGAAATAAGTATGTACCAGTATACTTCAAGAAGAGCTTCTTCACATTCATCCAAACAACTGCAAGGAGTGAGGGAACAAATGCTTTGTTCAAGAAAGGAGCGGGTGCACAGCTCAGCATGACAAGCTTTCTAAGAGAGTATCAGAGAATTTTGGACACTATCCATGCAAGAGAGGATGAACTTAACCATAATGCATCAAACAAGACAGTGCCACCGACAAAATTTTGTACTAAATACTACATAGAAAGACAAGCTCATGACCTCTACAACTTGGCAATTTTTAGAAAATTCCAATACATACTAAATGATGTTACAAGGCTGCACATTAGAGAGGACACAGAAAGAAAGATTTATGTGCTATTTCAAGCACCCAACTATCCAGTCAAAGAACACAGACAAAGAAACTTCATAGTGCAAGTAAATTTGGAAAATGAAGAGTATTCATGTATATGTTGTAGGTTTGAAATGTAGGGGTTTGTAGCATGGAAAACAAAAAAAATCTACCGCATACAAACAAACAAGCCAAGATCTATCTACTAGATTGTAGCAACGAGTCGATAGAATAACTCACCCTCGAAGATTCCAAAGTGTTTAACGAGAGCGGATTCTCGTGGGTGATGTAGTCGTACTCTTTCCGATCTTAAGATCGCGTAGACGATCCTTCCGGCGTTGCGTTCCGGCAGCGCTTCCGTAGTCGATCACACGTTCGGTACTCGACGAAGACCTTCCTCTCCCTTGTTCCAGCAGGCAGCGGAGGTTGTAGCACTCTCTTCGTGATTCCGGCAGCACGACGGCGTGGTACCGGAAGTAGAGGGGAGATCTCGCAGGGCTTCGCCTTAAGCCGGAGCGAGTATGGTGGACTATGAGAGAGCCTCGGTGATCTAGGGTTTAGACGCACCAAGGAGGAGGGGCTAGGGCCGGCGGCTAGGGCTTGGAGCAGCCCAAGTCGGCAGCTAGGGTTTCCCTAGGCGGCGGCGACAGCAGGAGGTGGCGGCGCCGACGGCTAGGAGCTAGGGTTTACGGGGTGCGTGGTGTAGGTCTTGGAGGGGCAGCCCTGCCCCTCCTTATATAGGTGGGAGGCGTCGGCCAAGGGAAGGGGTGTCCCTCCCCAACTCGGCTTCCAAGGCCGGCGGGTGGAGGGAGAGGAACTCCTCCCCAAGTAGGTTTCCTACTCTCCCTCCACCAAACAAAATAGCCGTTTGACTTTTCAAATTGGCGTTTGACTTTTCAAACTAGGATTTGATTTATCCCTTTATTTTGTTCAGCGATGACACCTAGTACATGATGCAACCATTCCAACTTGTTATGACACATTCATGTACCCTTACCCTACGGAGTGTCGGACATTCTGGAACCTTCTAGAACATTCCCGATAAAAACATCGGAACCATTCTCCAACCCCGAAACAGGACTTTCCTTATATGAATCTTATTCTCCGGACCATTCCGGATCTCCTCGTGATATCCCGGATCCCATCCGAGACTACGAACAACATTCGGTCTCTTACTCATATTCCATAACTACTCAACAACGTCGAATCCTTAAGTGTGTCTCCCTATGGTTCGTGAATTATGCGGACATGATCGAGACACTTCTCCGAACAATAACCAATAGAGGAATCTGGAAATTAATATGGCTCCCACATATTTCTACGATTACTTTACGATCGAATGAACCACTTACATATGATACCAATTTCCCTTTGTCTCATGATAGTTTACTTATCCGAGGTTATGATCGTCAGTATCTCTGCATACCTAGTTCAACCTCGTTACTGATAAGTACTCTTTTCTTGTTCCCGTGATATGTGATCCCTTGTGAGCCAGTCACATGCTTACAAGATAATTGGATGACATTCCACCCAGAGGGCCCAGAGTATATCTATCCTTCATATGGATGGACAAATCCCACTCTTGATCCATGTGTCTCAACCAATACTTTCCGAACACTCAATGCCACCTTTATAGCCACCCAGTTACGGTGTGGTGTTTGATGTCATCAAAGCATCCTTCCGGTGAAGGTGATATGCATGATCTCATGGTCGAAGGAATTAGGTTACTATTATCAGAAAGCATATAGCAATTGAACTATTAAAATGACTTGATCTTTATGCTACGCTTATCTATAGGAGTATGTCCATCATACCATTCTCCTAACGATATGACCTTGTTGTTAATAACATCTCAATGTTCATGATAGGGAAACCACAATCATTTATTAACCAACAAGCTAGTATTATAAAGAGGCTTTACTAGGGACTCTATTTTAGTTTACAAATCACACAAGTATTAATGTTTCCTTGTTAATACTATTATAGCATGAATGTAAACATTTATCATAAACACAAAGATATAATAATAACTATATTTATTATTGCCTCTAGGGCATATCTCCAACAGTCTCCCACTTGCACTAGAGTCAACTAATCTAGATTACATGGTAATATACCGAACACCCATGGCAGTTTGGTGCTGGTCATGTTTTGCCCTCGGGAGAGGTTTAGTCAACGGATCCGCCACATTCAGATTTGTGTGTACTTTGCAAATCTTTATGTCCCCATCTTGGACATGTTCTCGAATAGCGTGAAAACGTAGCTTGATGTGCTTCAGCTTCTTGTGTGACCTTGGTTCTTGCGCATTGGCTATGGCGCCCATGTTATCACAGTAGATAGACATTGGGTCCAGCGCACTAGGAACCACACCGAGCTCTGTAATGAACTTTTTCATCCATATCTCTTCTTGTGAAGCCTCCGAAGCAGCCATGTATTCTGATTCAGTTGAAGATCTCGCCACAACGCTTTGCACTCCTCCAGCTAACTGCTGCACCATTCAAAGTAAATATGTATCCAGATTGTGATTTAGAATCATCCGGATCGATGTTCCAACTAGCATCGGTGTAACCATTAACAACGAGTTGTTCATCACCTCCATAAGAAAGAACCATATCCTTAGTTCTTCTCAAGTACTTAAGGATGTTTTTGACCGCTGTCCAATGATCCACACCTGGATCACTTTGATATCTGCTAGTTAAACTTAACAGCATATGCAATGTCGGGTCTAGTACATAGCATGGCATACATTAGAGATCCTATGGCTGAGGCATAGGGAGTTTTCTCATCCTTTCTCTATCTTCTGCCGTTGTCGGACTTTGAGTTTTACTCAAGGTTGTATTGGGCAACATGGGCAAGAACCCTTTCTTGCTATCTTCCATTCCAAACCTCTTTAGAACTTTGTCCAAATATGTACTTTGTGACAATGATATTAGGCGTCTCGATCTATCTCTATAAATCTTTATGCCTAATATGTAAGCTGCTTCGCCAAGATCTTTCATTGAAAAACTATTATTCAAATATTCCTTGACACTATTAAGAAGGTCTACATCATTCCCAATCAACAATATTTCATCTACATATAGTATTAAGAATGCTACAGAGCTCCCACTCACTTTCTTGTAAATACAAGCTTCTCCATAAGTTTGTATAAAACCAAAACTTTTGATTACCTTATCAAAACGTTGATTCCAACTTCGAGATGCTTGCTTCAATCCATATATGGACCTTTGAAGTTTGCACACCTTGTTAGCATCTTTAGGATCGACAAAACCTTTGGGTTGCATCATATACAACTCTTCATCAATGTCTCCATTGAGGAACGCTGTTTTGACATCCATCTGCCATATCTCATAATCATAATATGCAACGATTGCTAACATAATCCTCACAGACTTTAGCTTTGCTACAGGTGAGAAAGTCTCATCGTAGTCAACTCCTTGAATTTGTCGAAACCCTTTTGCGACAAGTCGAGCTTTATAGACAGTAACATTACCATCAAGATCTCTTTTCTTCTTGAAAATCCATTTGTTCTCGACAGCCTTCCGGCCATCCGGTAAGTCCACCAGGGTCCATACTTGGTTTTCGTACATGGATCCAATTTCGGATTTCATGGCTTCTTGCCATTTATTGGAATCTGGGCTCATCATTGCTTCGTCATGTGTAGCAGGGTCATCGGTGTTGTCCACCAACATGACACTCATAACAGGATCATACCAATCAGGAGTGGTACAAGTTCTCGTTGACCTGCAAGGTTCTGTAGCAACTTCAACCGAAGTTTCATGATCATCATCATTAGCTTCCTCTCTTATTGGTGCAGGCACCACAGGAACTTCTTCCGGTGCTGCGCTACTCGCAATTTCGAGAGAAGGTTCGACAACCTCGTCGAGTTCTACTTTCCTTCCAGTCACTTCTTTCGAGAGAAATTCCTTCTCTAGAAAGGATTCATTCTTGGCAACGAAGATTTTGCCTTCGGATCTATGATAGAAGGTATACCCAATAGTTTCCTTCGGGTATCCTATGAAGACGCATTTTTCCGCTTTGGGTTCAAGCTTGTCCGGCTGTAACTTCTTTACATAGGCTTCACAACCCCAAACTTTAAGGAACGACAATTTAGGTTTCTTCCCAAACCATAATTCATATGGTGTCGTTTCAATGGATTTAGATGGTGCCCTATTTAAAGTGAATGTGGCTGTTTCTAATGCATAACCCCAAAATGATAGCGGTAAATCTGTAAGTGACATCATAGAACGAACCATATCTAAGAGAGTTCGATTACGACGTTCGGACACACCATTACGTTGTGGTGTTCCCGGCGGTGTCAATTGTGAAAGTATTCCGCATTTCTTCAAATGCTCGCCAAACTCGTAACTTAGATATTCACCTCCACGATCGGAACGTAGAAATTTAATCTTGTTACGTTGATGCTCCACCTCAATTTGAAATTCCTTAAACTTCTCGAAAGTTTCGGACTTATGTTTCATGAAATAGATATACCCATATCTACTCAAGTCATTCGTGAAGGTAAGAACATAACGATAACCACAGCGCGATGCTACACTCATTGGACCACACACATCGGTATGTATGATTTCCAATAAGTCCGTAGCTCGCTCCATCATACCAGAAAATGGAGTCTTGGTCATTTTACCCATCAGACATGCTTCGCATCTTTCAAGTGATTCGAAATCAAGTGATTCAAGAAGCCCATCGGAATGGAGTTTCTTCATGCACTTCACTCCAATGTGACCAAGACGACAGTGCCACATATAGGTCGAGTTATCGCTCGATTTCAAACATTTAGCTTCAATGTTATTAATATGTGTATTTCCACTCGAGATTCAATAAAAATAGACCATCTATCAAAGGTGCATGTGCATAAAACATATTACTCATATAAATCGAACAACCATTATTCTCGGACTTAAACAAGTAACCGTCTCGCAATAAACAAGATCCCGATATAATGTTCATGCTTAACGCAGGCACCAAATAACAATTATTTAAGTATAAAACTAATCCCGATGGTAGATGAAGAGGTAGCGTGCCGATCGCGATCACATCAACCTTTGATCCGTTTCCCACGCGCATCGTCACCTTGTTCTTCGCTAGCTTCCGTTTATTCTGCAGCACCTGTTTTGAGTTACAAATATGAGCAACCAAACCAGTATCAAATACCCAGGCACTACTAGTACTAGTGAGATACACATCAATAACATGTATATCGGATATACCTTTCTTCTTGATGTTGCCGTTCTTCAAATCCGCCAAGTACTTTGGGCAATTCCGCTTCCAGTGACCTTCTCCCTTGCAGTAAAAGCACTCTGTATCAGGCTTGCGTCCAACCTTGGTCTTCTTCGTCGGCGCGGTAACTTTCTTACCACCCTTCTTAAAGTGTCCCTTTTGCTTAGACTTGCTTTTCTTGAATTTGGTGGTCTTATTGACCATCAACACTTGGTGCTCTTTCTTGATCTCCACTTCTGCAGATTTTAACATGGCAAAGAGTTTTGGCAACTGCTTGTTCATGTTTTGCATGTTGTAGTTCATCACAAAGTTCTTGTAACTTGGTGGTAGTGATTGGAGGACACGGTAAATCCCCAAAGCATTAGGAATCACTATACCCAAGCTTTGGAGTTTGTTTGCGTGCCCGGACATCTTAAGCACATGCTCACTGACGGAGCTGCCCTCTTCCATCTTGCAATTAAAGAACTTTTTAGAAGCCTCATAGCTCTCAATTGCCGCGTGAATCTCAAAGATCAATTTGAGATCACGGACAATATCATGTGGGTCTGAATTCTCAAACCTTTTCTGAAGCTCCGATTCTAAACCATACAAGATAGCACACTGAACTATGGAGTACTGAGTCTTCCGAGCGAGGTAAACATTCTTTACTTCATCGGTAGCAGTAGCTGCAGGTGGGTCACCCAGCGGTGCATCCAGCACATAGGTCAAATTACCAGCATTGAGGACAATCCTCAAATTGCGGAACCAATCCGCGAAGTTGCTTCCATTGTTTTTCAACTTTTCTTTCTCTAGGAACGCATTAAAATTGATGGTAGGGGCCGCCATTGATCTACAACATATTTGCAATAGTTTAGACTAAGTTTATGACAAATTGAGTTCTAATTAATAGTTAAATTAATCTAGGTGAACTCCCACTCAAAACAATATCCCTCACATTGTTTTAGTGATCACATGAACCAAATCCACCACATCAAAACCGATCATCACGAGAGTTGATGTAGCTTCAATGGCGAACAATCGATATGTTCATCATATCTACTATGTGATTCATGCTTTACCTTTCGGTGATCCGTGTTCCGAGACCATGTTTGTACATGCTAGGCTCGTCAAGATCAAACCTTAGCTTCCGTATGAGCAAATCTGGCTTGCTCATGCTGTATACACTTGTGGAATCTAACACACCCGATCATCACGCGGTTCTTCGAAACAACAAGCTTTAGCAACGGTGCTAACTAAGGATGAACACTTAAGAACTTGAAATTCATGTGCATGAGGGATCATCTTATAATGCTACCGTCGTTAACTAAGCAATACAAGATGCATAAAAGATTAACATCACATGCAATTCATAATATGTGATATGATATGGCCTTTCTTCTTTGTGCTTCCGATCTCCATCTTCAAGCACAAACATGATCTCCATCATCACTGGCATTGCATCAAGATCAATGACGCCGCTCCATGGTTGTCGTCCACCAGCTTCAACTATTACAACTACTTTGAATAGACACGCGGGTCTTAACAAAATTAAAGACAACCATATGGATCCAGCCGGTTGCCAACTTACAATAAGGATCATTGCATACATCAAATATAATCACAATCATGGCCATATCACATCACAGCACACCCCTGCAAAACAAAGTTAGACGCCTCTAATTTCTTTGCATATTTTACGTGGTTTGGGGCTTCCAATAAGTGTCGCTCTAACTTACGGACAAGAACCACAACGTTGATGTTTGAACTATCAAGTGCCCGTTGTAAATTGGATCTATGCTATAATGGGAGAGACAGACACCCGCAAAGCCACTTATGCAATACAAGTTGCATGTTGAGCGTGGAGCAAGTCTCATGAACGATGTCATGTAAGGTTAGCCCGGGCCGCTTCATCCCATCATACCGCAAGATGCAAAGTACACAAGAAGCAATTGATAATAAAAGCACCACTGCCCACAATGACCATTGTGTTCTACTCGTGCAACAGATCTACATATAGACACGGCTCTAATACCACTGTAGGGGTTCGTAGCATGAAAAACAAAAAAATTCTACCGCATACAAACAAACAAGCCAAGATCTATCTACTAGATTGTAGCAACGAGTCGATAGAATAACTCACCCTCGAAGATTCCAAAGTGTTTAACGAGAGCGGATTCTCGTGGGTGATGTAGTCGTACTCTTTCCGATCTCAAGATCGCGTAGACGATCCTTCCGGCGCTGCGTTTCGGCAGCGCTTCCGAAGTCGATCACACGTTCGGTACTCGACGAAGACCTCTCTCTCCCTTGTTCCAGCAGGCAGCGGAGGTTGTAGCACTCTCCTCGTGATTCCGGCAGCACGACGGCGTGGTACCGGAAGTAGAGGGGAGATCTCGCAGGGCTTCGCCTTAATCCGGAGCGAGTATGGTGGACTATGAGAGAGCCTCGGTGATCTAGGGTTTAGACGCACCAAGGAGGAGGGGCTAGGGCCGGCGGCTAGGGCTTGGAGCAGCCCAAGTTGGTAGCTAGGGTTTCCCTAGGCGGCGGCGGCAGCAGGAGGTGGCGGCGCCGGCGGCTAGGAGCTAGGGTTTGCGGGGTGCGTGGTGTAGGTCTTGGAGGGGCAGCCCTGCCCCTCCTTATATAGGTGGGAGGCGTCGGCCAAGGGGAGGGGAGTCCCTCCACAACTTGGCTTCCAAGGCCGGCGGGTGGAGGGAGAGGAACTCCTCCTCAAGTAGGTTTCCTACTCTCCCTCCACCAAACAAAATAGTCGTTTGACTTTTCAAATTGGCGTTTGACTTTTCAAACTAGGATTTGATTTATCCCTTTATTTTGTTCAGCGATGACACCTAGTACATGATGCAACCATTCCAACTTGTTATGACACATTCATGTACCCTTCCCCTACGGAGTGCCGGACATTCCGGAACCTTCTAGAACATTCCCGATGAAAACACCGGAACCATTCTCCAACCCCGAAACAGGACTTTCCTTATATGAATCTTATTCTCCGGACCATTCCAGATCTCCTCATGATATCCCGGATCCCATCCGAGACTCCGAACAACATTTGGTCTCTTACTCATCATTCCATAACTACTCAACAACGTCGAATCCTTAAGTGTGTCTCCCTACGGTTCGTGAATTATGCGGACATGATCGAGACACTTCTCCGAACAATAACCAATAGAGGAATCTGGAAATTCATATGGCTCCCTCATATTTCTACGATTACTTTGCGATCGAATACCACTTACATACGATACCAATTTCCCTTTGTCTCACGACAGTTTACTTATCCGAGGTTATGATCGTCGGTATCTCTGCATACCTAGTTCAACCTCGTTACTGATAAGTACTCTTTTCTCGTTCCCGTGATATGTGATCCCTTGTGAGCCAGTCACATGCTTGCAAGCTAATTGGATGACATTCCACCGAGAGGGCCCAGAGTATATCTATCCGTCATATGGATGGACAAATCCCACTCTTGATCCATGTGTCTCAACCAATACTTTCCGAACACTCAATGCCACCTTTATAGCCACCCAGTTATGGTGTGGTGTTTGATGTCATCAAAGCATCCTTTCGGTGAAGGTGATATGCATGATCTCATGGTTGAAGGAATTAGGTTACTATGTATCAGAAAGCATATAGCAATTGAACTATTAAAATGACTTGATCTTTATGCTACGCTTATCTATAGGAGTATGTCCATCATACCATTCTCCTAACGATATGACCTTGTTGTTAATAACATCTCAATGTTCATGATAGGGAAACCACAATCATTTATTAACCAACAAGCTAGTATTATAAAGAGGCTTTACTAGGGACTCTATTTTAGTTTACAAATCACACAAGTATTAATGTTTCCTTATTAATACTATTATAGCATGAATGTAAACATTTATCATAAACACAAATATATAATAATAACTATATTTATTATTGCCTCTAGGGCATATCTCCAACATGAAAAAGATGGCATCCTATGCTCACACATTTTGAAAGTGATGCTACACCTTGAAGTGGATAAGATACCGGAGAAGTACATCATTGAAAGATGGAGAAAGCGGGAAAAGAAACTGAGCTACTACACCCCTGCCCCACAGGAAATTGACAATGACTGCCTTAGATACAACTTACTATCAATAAGATTGACTCAAACAGCTTCGAAAGGATCAAAGAGCAGGGAAAAATGTCAGTATTTGCTAGAACAAGCTCAAAGAATAGAGGAGCACATGGATGCTATGGACAGGACTACCGAAAACACTAATGAGACACAGCCAAATGCTCAGCAAACTTCAACAAGGACAATATCAAACTTGTTTAATGCATCACTTCAAGAGGGTACCAGTTCCACTATTGAAATCCTTAACCCTGATCATGCTCATACAAAAGGACACCCAAGGATGTTGAAAATAAAAGAGAAGATAAAGGCAAATAAGTTTTATAAATGCAGCCACTGTGGTAGTACTCAACACACGAAGAAGAACTGCACAAACAAGCACCTAGTCTATAACTTGCCGAAACCTAAAAGGACGGGAAAAACAAAACCTGCAGGAACAGGTAGCAAAAATAGACTTAGAAGACAGAATAACTACATTCTGTAAATAAAAATAACAGCGCATTTTAACTACAAATTGTTTTCTTTTGCTTGCAGGAATAGACTCTCCAGCAAAGAAAATAGCGAAGAAAGGGGAAAAAACAAGACAGGAGCTCAATCAAATCAAGATATCCCAAATCCATGTAGCGAAGAAGCGTCTACAACAATGTTGTAGTTGTCAAAAAACAGGAAATGTATTTGTTCTGGCCACCATTAAGTGTAATAATGAGCAAAAATGATACAACTGTGCTTGTGCTTGTATCGGGAGAAATCTTATTTATTCATGTTGAAAAAATGTGATCATGCATGTTATATTGTACTACATACAAACCTCTTTTTAAAAAATAAAAACGATCCATTGAAAACAAATAATGAGGATTCAACAAAAAAATAGGGAGATAGATAGCTCCTGGATGCTAGCCATCATCTACCAGATGAATATACAATAAGAAAAAGTGGATCAGGAAGAAACATGAAGTGATAAACTGAAGAAAAGAAGGATTGAAAAAATTAAAATCAGTGGTTCCTCCTCCTTTTGTAGGAATTATGCCCTAGAGGCAATAATAAAGATGTTATTGTTATAATTCTTGTTCATGGTAAAGTTTATATTCCATGCTAGAATTGTATTAAGCGGAAACTTTGATACTTGTGTGGTTTATGAACAACACTGTGTCCCTAGTACGCCTCTCTGGACTTGCTCATTGATTGATGATGGTTAAGGTTTCCTAACCATAGACATGAGTTGTCAATTAATAATGAGATCATGTCATTAGGAGAATGATATGATGGACAAACCCAAATCAAGCAGAGCAATTAGATTGTGTCATCGTGTTCATCTTTGCGAAGCTTTTTCCTATGTCAAATATTGTATTCCTTAGACCATGAGATAATGCAACTCCCTGGTATCGAAAGAAAGCTTTGAGGTCATCAAACGTCATCCTATGAGAGGGTGATCATAAAGGTGTCTCTCAGGTGATCGGAAAGTACTTGTTGGGTTGTATGTATCGAGATGGGATTTGTCCCTCCCGAGTCGGAGAGATATACTTCGGGCCCACTCGGTAATCGATATCAACACCACTTGCAAGCACGTGGTTAAGGAGTTAATCACAAAGTGATATCGAATTACGGAACGAGTAAAGTACTTGCTGTGAACGAGATTGAACTAGGTATGCAGATACCAACGATCGAATCTCGGGCAAGTAAAATATCGCGTGACGAAGGGAATATAAATATGGGATTAATTGAATCCTGGCATCGTGGTTCATCCGATATGATCATCGATGAATATGTGGGAGTCAATATGGGTTTCCAGATCCCGCTGTTGATTATTGATAGAAGATCATGTCTGCATATTCTCGAACCCGTAGGGTCACACACTTAACGTGCCTCGACGCTAGGATAGAATGGATAATTGGTTTATGAGTTTTTGTTCGGAGTCTCGGATGAGGTCCAGTACATCACGAGAGGTTCCGGAATGGTCCGGAGAATAAGATTCATATAAAGGAAAGCATTTTTTGGATTTTAGAATAGTTTCAGAGTATTCGGTATTGTACCGGAAGGTTCTAGAAGCTTCAGGAGTGGGACCAATGTGACCCCACTTGTCGGAGGGGTACGTGGGACTACGAGGGAGTGCCCTGGCCGCTTTGGGCCAGGGGCACAAGGCCCCATAGGCCCAGCCGGCCAAAACCCTAGGGGAAACCCTAGGAACCCTTCTAGAAGGAAGGGGGAGACTTCCCCCCCCCCCCACTCCAACCCTTGGGGCCGCCGCCCTAGGGCTTGGAGGAGGGGCCAAGGGGGCCGGCCAGCCCCTTATATAAAGACGGCAGGTGCGCACCCTCCCCCCACTCCTCCAACCCTATCCACCGTCCTGCTGCCCTCCACCTCTCTCTCTCTCTCCTGACTGCGTGTAGGCGAAGCCCTGCTGTAGAAACTCTCCACCATAGCACCACGCCGTCGTGCTACAGATTCAATCCATCTCTCCACCCCACTTGCTGGACCAAGGAAGGAGGAGACTTCGCGGCACCGTACGTGTGCATCTCTCGGAGGCGTCGCCACTTGCGACGTTGGCTCGGATCGGATCACGAGGAGGAGAAGGCTAGTTCGACTACATCACCCACGTTCTGTTGAACGTTTCCGCTATGCTATTTCTTCAAGGGTATGAAGATCTCATCTATCCCTCTCGTTGATTGCATCTCCTAGATTAGATCTTGGCTTTCCCGTTCGCATCCGTAGATTTTTTTTGATTTACTATGCTGCGAAACCCTTTAGTGGTATCAGAGCTAGATCTATGCGTAGATGTGTTTCACGAGTAGAACAAGACATGGTTGTTGCAGGCGTTGATGTTTTCTGTTGCAAGACTCTTGTTGTATACTTCTTATGACGCGGGATAGTGAGATCGAAGCGGTTCAAGCCAACTTTACGCGACCTCGTTCGCGAGACCGGCTCCGCACTTGACGTGTGGCTTGTTCCACACATGCGGCTGGTGGATGCCAGTTTCTCTCACTATAGTAGTCATGGGATTTATACCGGATGTTGGCAACCATAATATCACCGTTGTGGCTTTCTGTAGGTAAGAATTGTTCTTAGCTTGTTACTCCCATAAGTCACGTAAAACATGCAACAACAAAGTATAGGCGTCTAACTTGTTTTTGCAGGGAGTGTTTTGTGATATGGTATGGCCCAAGACATGATGTGTATGATGTATGCAATGATCATGTTTTGTAATATTTCACGACTTGCATGTCGATGAGTACACAACCGACAGGAGCCATATGGTTGTCTTTATAATTCTGTATGACCTATACGCCATGTAATAGCTTTGCTTTATCACTAAGTAGTTAGCAATAGTTGTAGTTGCTATTCGTGGTGGAGGCAATCATGGTGAATGATGGAGATCATGTTGGCACGCACAAGATGGAGATCATTGCACGGAGATTGGCTATACCATGTCACATAAGATTATATGCATGTGATGTTTATCCTTTTATGTATCTTATTATGCTTAGATCGCGACGGTAGCATTATAAGATGATTCCTCACTTAAAGATCAAGATAAAATTGTGTTCTCCCCATGTATGCACCGTTGCGAAAGTTTGTCGTGTTCAAGCACCTCGTGATGATCGGGTGCTATAAACTCTACGTTCACATACAACGGGTGCAAGCCAGTTTTGCACATGCGGAAATACTTGGGTTTGACTTGACGAGCCTAGCATGTACAGACATGGCCTCGGAACACATGAACCGAAAGGTTAAGCATGAGTCATATGAATGATATGATCGACACTTTGTTGTCCACCATTGAAACCACATATCTTCTCGTGAAGATCGGATTAGTTGTGGTGAATTTGGATCATGTTCACTAAACAACTTGAGGGATGTTGAATTTAGTGGGAGTTCATCTAGTAATTTGATTAAGTTGAACTAGTTATCATGAACATAGTCTAAATTGTACTTGCAAATTTTTTTAGATCAAATGGCTAAGTCCAACTTCAACTTCAACGTTTTTGCTGAGAAAGAAAAGCTTAAGAACAATGGGTCTAACTTCACCAACTGGTTCCGCAATCTGAGAATCATTCTCGCTGGCGGACAAAAGGACTATGTCCTTGAGAAAGGGCTAGGTGACGCCCCTGCTATAGATGCGTCGGCTGATGAAAAAGCTGTTTATCAGTCACGCAAAGATGATTATGGAGTGATTAAGAGTACCATGTTGTTTGCTATAAAATCGGACCTTCAAAATCGTTTTGAGCAGTTCGCCGGGCCCTTTGAGATACTTGAGGAACTGAAAACCATGTTTCAGACTCAGGCCCGTTCTGAGAGATATGAGATCTCTGAGAA
The DNA here is from genome assembly GCA_916181665.1 of Avena sativa. Lineage (NCBI taxonomy): Eukaryota > Viridiplantae > Streptophyta > Magnoliopsida > Poales > Poaceae > Avena > Avena sativa. The sequence continues at coordinate 381,906,710 of OV702297.1, read as the reverse complement.
ATTCTTTAACTGCAAGATGGAGGAAGGGAGTTCCGTTAGTGAGCACGCCATTAAGATGTCGGGCTACACTCAACGTCTTGAGCAGCTGGACTGCAAGATTCCAGAAGAGCTCAAGATTGATAGAGTTCTGCAATCACTCCCTCCTAGCTACAAAGGTTTTATAGTTACTCACAATTAGATTGGTTCCACTGATACGATCACTCAGCTCTTCGCTAAGCTGAAAGCTACGGAGGTGGACATCAAGAAAGATAATCATGTGTTGATGGTCAACAAGACCCCTAGCTTTAATAAAGGTAAGGGTGCAAAGAAATCCTTCAAGAAAGGCAGCGGCAAGCGCGTTTCCCCTGCTGAGAAGAAGCTCAAGTCTGGACCTAAGCCGGACACTGAGTGCTTCTATTGCAAGGACAAGGGTCACTGGAAGCGCAACTGTCCGAAGTACTTAGCGGACAAGAAGGCTGGCACCATTAAAGGTATATTTGATATACATGTTATTGATGTTTACCTTACTAGCGCTCGTTGTAGTGCCTGGGTATTTGATACTGGTTCGGTTGCTAATATTTGTAACTCGAAACAGGAGCTACGGAATAGACGGCGGCTAGCAAGGGATGAGGTGACGATGCGCGTTGGCAATGGATCAAGAGTTGATGTGATGGCCGTCGGCACGCTCTCCTTAGTTTTACCTTCGGGATTAGTTTTAAACCTTAATAAGTGTTATTATGTGCCTGCTTTGAGCATGAACATTATATCTAGATCATGTTTATTGCAAGACGGTTATTCATTTAAATCGGAGAATAATTGTTGTTCTATTTATATGAGTAACATATTTTATGGTCATGCACCTGCTATGACTGGTTTATTTCTTCTGAATCTCGAAAGCAATGAAACACACATCCATAACATTACGGCTAAGAGATGCAAAGTAGATAGTGATAATTCGACTTATTTGTGGCACTGCCGTCTAGGTCATATTGGTGTAAAACGCATGAAAAAACTCCATTCTGATGGACTTTTGGAGTCTCTTTATTTTGAATCATTTGACACGTGCGAGTCGTGCCTCATGGGCAAGATGGTCAAAACCCCATTCTCCGGAATAATGGAGCGAGCAACGGACTTGTTGGAAATCATACATACCGATGTATGCGGACCAATGAGTGTTTCAACGCGCGGTGGATATCGCTATTTTCTCACTTTTACTGATGACTTAGATAGATATGGGTATATCTATTTAATGAAACATAAATCTGAAACGTTTGAAAAGTTCAAAGAATTTCAGAACGAAGTGGAAAACAATCGTAACATGAAAATTAAATTTCTACGATCCGATCGTGGAGGTGAATATTTGAGTTATGATTTTCTCACGCATCTTAAAGCAAGCAGAATCGTTCCGCAACTCACGCCACCCGGGACACCACAGCGCAATGGTGTGTCTGAACGCCGGAATCGAACTCTATTAGATATGGTGCGATCAATGATGTCTCTTACAGATTTGCTGTTATCATTTTGGGGTTATACATTAGAAACCGCTGCATTCACTTTAAATAGGGCACCATCTAAATCCATTGAGACGACACCGTATGAACTATGGTTTGGTGCTAAACCTAAGTTATCGTTTCTTAAAGTTTGGGGATGCGAAGCTTACGTCAAGAAGTTGATGCCGGACAAGCTCGAACCCAAAGAGGAGAAATGCGTCTTCATAGGATACCCTAAGGAAACGATTGGGTATACCTTCTACCACAGATCTGAAGGCAAAGTATTTGTTGCGAAGAACGGATCCTTTCTTGAGCAGGAGTTTCTCTCGAAAGAAGTGAGTGGGAGGAAGGTAGAGCTAGACGAGGTTATTGAACCTTCTCTCGAGTTGGAGAGTAGCGCAGCACCTGAAATTGTTCCAGTGCCGTCTGCACCAACAAGAGAGGAAGCTAATGATGAGGATCATGAAACTTCGAACGATGCTGCTGCTGAACGTCGCAGGTCAACAAGGTCACATGCCCCTCCTGAGTGGTAAGGCAACCCTGTCTTAACTGTCTTGTTGGTAGACAACAGTGAACCTGCGAACTATGAGGAAGCAATGATGAGCCCAGACTCTGAGAAATGGCTAGAGGCCATGAAATCCGAATTGGGATCCATGAGCGAAAACCAAGTATGGACTTTGGTGGACCCTCCTAGCGACCGTAAGGCCGTTGAGTGCAAATGGATTTTCAAGAAGAAAACGGACGCAGATGGTAATGTTACTGTCTATAAAGCTCGACTTGTCGCGAAAGGTTTTCGACAAGTTCAAGGTGTTGACTACGATGAGACTTTCTCTCCCATAGCGATGTTTAAGTCCATTCGGATTTTATTAGCAATTGCTGCATTTCATGATTATGAAATATGGCAAATGGATGTCAAGACCGCATTCCTCAATGGCAACATTGATAAAGAGTTGTATATGATGCAGCCTGAAGGTTTTGTCGATCCTAAGGATGCTGATAAGGTGTGCAAACTTCAGCGTTCCATTTATGGACTGAAGCAAGCATCTCGGAGTTGGAACCTTCGTTTTAATCAATTGATCAAGAGCTTTGTATTTTTTCCAAAAATTTTTGAAGCTTGTATATACAAGAAAGTGAGTGGGAGCTCAGTGACATTTTTAGTACTATATGTGGATGACATATTGATTATTGGAAATGACATTGATATGCTTAACGATGTGAAGAGTTATTTGAACAAATGTTTTTCAATGAAAGACCTAGGAGAAGATGCTTATATATTAGGCATCAAAATCTATAGAGATAGTCAAAGACGCCTAATAGCTTTAAGACAAAGTACTGAAGGGTTTCGCAGCATAGTAAATCAAAATTTTCTACGGAAGCGAACAGAGGGAAAGCCAAGATCTAATCTAGGAGATGCAAACAACAAGAGAGATTGGATTAGATCTTCATACCCTTGAAGATTCGCACAGCGGAACGTTCGTCGGAACGTGGGTGATGTAGTCGTACTCGCTTCTCCTCCTCGCGATCCGATCCGATCCAGCACCACAAGTGGCGGTGCCTCCGTGAGATGCACACGTGCGGCACCTCGACGTCTCCTCCTTCCTCGGACCAGCAAGTATGGTGGAGAGATGGATTGGATCTACAACACGACGGCGTGGTGTATATGGTGGAGAATTTCTGCAGCAGGGCTTCGCCTACAAACAGTCGAGAGGGAGAGAGGAGGGCAGCAGGGCAACTAGGGTTTGGAGGAAGGTGTAGGTTAGGGGGGAGGGGGCGCACCAGCCCTCTATATATAGAGGGGGGGTGCGGCCAGTCCTTGCCCATCCTCCAAGCCTATCTCTAGTTTAAACGATTTAAACTCTCCCTTATCTAGAAACCCTATCTCTAGTTTAAACGAGTTTAAACTTATCCCTTATCTAGAAACCCTATCTCTAGTTTAAACGAGTTTAAACTTATCTAGGATCGGCTGGGCCCTATGGGGCCTTGTGCCCCTGGCCCAATGCAGCCAGGACACTCCCTCATAGGCCCATGCCCCCTCCCGGAAGGTGGGGCCACGTTGGTCCCCTTCCGGAAGGTTCTAGAAGCTTCCGGTACAATACCGATTAATCCGGAACAATTCCGAACTCCAAAAACTGCACTGCCTTATATGAATCTTATTCTTCGAACCATTCCGGAACCTCTCGTGATGTCCCGGATCCCATCCGAGACTCCGAACAAAAATTCATATACCAAGTATCCAATCTATCCTAGCGTCGAGACACGTTAAGTGTGTGACCCTGCGGGTTCGAGAATATGCAGACATGATCTTCTATCAATAATCAACAGCGGGGTCTGGGCACCCATATTGACTCCCACACATTCATCGATGATCATATCGGATGAACCATGATGCCAGGATTCAATCAATCCCATATATATTCCCTTCGTCTCGCGATATTTTACTTGCCCGAGATTCGATCGTCGGTATAGTCATACCTAGTTCAATCTCGTTCACAGCAAGTACTTTACTCGTTCCGTAATCCGATATCACTTTGTGATTAACTCCTTAACCACATGCTTGCAAGCGGTGTTGATATCGATTACCGAGTGGGCCCGAAGTATATCTCTCCGACTTGGGAGGGACAAATTCCATCTCGATACATACAACCCAACAGATACTTTCCGATCACCTGAGAGACACCTTTATGATCACCCTCTCATAGGATGACGTTTGATGACCTCAAAGCTTTCTTCCGATACCAGGGAGTTGTATTATCTCATGGTCTAAGGAATACAATATTTGACATAAGAAAAACTTCGCAAAGACGAACACGATGACACGATCTAATTGCTTCGCTTAGTTTGGGTCTATCCACCATATCATTCTCCAATGATATGATCTCATTATCAATTTACAACTCATGTCTATGGTTAGGAAACCTTAACCATCATTGATCAATGAGCTAGTCCATAGAGGCGTACTAGGGACACGGTGTTGTTCACAAACCACACAAGTATTAAAGTTTCCGCTTAATACAATTCTAGCATGGAATATAAACTTTATCATGAACAAGAATTATAATAATAACATCTTTATTATTGCCTCTAGGGCATAATTCCAACAGTCTCCCACTTGCACTAGAGTCAATAATCTAGTTTACATCTGGCAACAATCTCACACCCATGGCACTGAGGTGCTGATCATGTTTTACACGTGGAAGAGGTTTAGTCAATGGATCTGCGACATTCAGATCTGTATGTACTTTGCTAATCTTCAGATCTCCATCTGATATATAATCTCGGATTATATGAAACTTGCGGTTGATATGCTTGGTCTTTGGATGATATCTTGGTTCCTTAGCGAGTGCTATGGCGCTAGTGTTGTCACACAATATCTCCAGTGGGTCCAATGCACTTGGAACCACGCCAAGCTCAGTGATGAAGTTCCTGATCCAAACTCCTTCACTTGACGCTTCTGCAGCAGCCATGTATTCCGCTTCTACTGTAGATCCCGCGATCACGCTTTGCTTGCAGCTTCTCTAGCTCACAGCTCCTCCATTCAAAATATACACGTATCCTGTCTGAGATTTACAATCATCCTTGTCGGTGTCGAAACTAGCATCGACGTAACCTTTTACGACGAGCTGTTCATCACCCCCATAGACTAAGAACATTTCTTTAGTCCTATTTAGGTACCTTAGGATGTTCTTTACGGCTGTCCAGTGTTCCACTCCTGGATCACTTTGATATCTGCTCGTCAAACTAAGAGCATTGGACACATCCGGTCTAGTACACAGCATGGCATACATGATGGAACCTATGGCCGAGGCATAAGGCACTTTGCTCATAGCTTCCCTATCATTTACCGTAGCTGGACACTGAGCCTTGCTCAATATCTTACCTGACAACATAGGCACTGAACCTTTCAATGCCTTATCCATTCTGAACCTTTTCAGAACTTTGTCTAGGTATGTACTTTGGCTTAAAGCTATCAGGCGTCTTTGTCTATCTCTATAGATTTTGATGCCCAATATATAAGCAACTTCACCTAGGTCTTTCATTGAAAAACACTTGTTCAAGTAACTCTTCACATCGTTAAGCATGTTGATGTCATTTCCAATAATCAATATGTCATCCACATATAGTACCAGAAACGTCACCGAGCTCCCACTCACTTTCTTGTAGATGCAAGCTTCGTAGCAATTTGGAACAAATCCAAAGCTCTTGATCACTTGATCAAAACGAAGGTTCTAACTCCGAGATGCTTGCTTCAGTCCATAAATGGAACGCTGAAGTTTGCATACTTTATCAGCATCCTTAGGATCGACAAAACCTTCGGGTTGCATCATATACAACTCTTCATCAATGTTGCCATTGAGGAAAGCAGTCTTGACATCCATTTGCCATATTTCATAATCATGAAACGCAGCAATTGCTAATAAAATCTGAATGGACTTAAACATCGCTACGGGAGAGAAAGTCTCATCGTAGTCAACACCTTGAACTTGTCGAAAACCTTTCGCAACAAGCCGTGCTTTATAGACGGTAACATTACCATCCGCGTCCGTTTTCTTCTTGAAGATACATTTGCACTCAACGGCCTTTCGGTCGCTAGGAGGGTCCACCAAAGTCCATACTTGGTTTTCGCTCATGGATCCCAATTCGGATTTCATGGCTTCTAGCCATTTCTCAGAGTCTGGGCTCATCATCGCTTCCTCATAGTTCGTAGGTTCACTGTCTTCTACTAACAAGACAGTCAAGACTGGGTTGCCGTACCACTCAGGAGGGGCACGCGACCTTGTCGACCTGCGACGTTCAGTAGCAGCATCGTCCGAAGCTTCATGATCCTTGTCATTAGCTTCCTCTATCATTGGTGCAGGCGGCACTGGAACAATTTCAGGTGCTGCGCTACTCTCCAATTCAAGAGAAGGTTCAATAACCTCGTCTAGCTCTACTTTCCTCCCACTCACTTCTTTCGAGAGAAACTCCTTCTCAAGAAAGGAACCGTTCTTTGCGACAAACACTTTGCCTTCGGTTCTGTGATAGAAGGTATACCCAATAGTTTCCTTAGGGTATCCTATGAAGACGCATTTCTCCGCTTTGGGTTCGAGCTTGTACGGCATCAACTTCTTGACGTAAGGTTCGCATCCCCAAACTTTAAGAAACGACAACTTAGGTTTAGCACCAAACCACAGTTCATACGGTGTCGTCTCAACGGATTTAGATGGAGCCCTATTTAAAGTGAATGCAGCGGTTTCTAATGCATAACCCCAAAATGATAACGGCAAATCAGTAAGAGACATCATCGATCGGACCATATCTAATAGGGTTCGATTCCGGCGTTCAGACACACCATTGCGTTGTGGTGTTCCGGGTGGCGTGAGTTGTGAAACGATACTTGCTTTGAGATGCGTGAGAAAATCATAACTCAAATATTCGCCCCCACGATCGGATCGTAGAAACTTAATCTTTCTGTTACGATGGTTCTCCACTTCATTCTGAAATTCTTTGAACTTTTCAAACATTTCAGATTTATGTTTCATTAAATAGATATACCCATATCTACTTAAGTCATCGGTAAAAGTGAGAAAATAGCGATATCCACCGCGCGTCGAAACACTCATCGGTCCGCATACATCGGTATGTATGATTTCCAACAAGTCCGTTGCTCGCTCCATCATACCGGAGAACGGGGTTTTGATCATCTTGCCCATGAGGCATGGTTCGCATGTGTCAAATGATTCAAAATCAAGAGACTCCAAAAGTCCATCAGAATGGAGTTTCTTCATGCGCTTTACACCAATATGACCTAGACGACAGTGCCACAAATAAGTAGTATTATCACTATCTACTTTGCATCTCTTAGCCTCAATGTTATGGATGTGTGTTTCATCCCTTTCGAGATTTAGTAGAAATAAACCATTCACAAGAGGTGCATGACCATAAAAGATGTTACTCATATAAATAGAACAACCATTATTCTCCGATTTAAATGAATAACCGTCTTGCAATAAACACGATCCAGAAATAATGTTCATGCTCAACGCAGGCACATAATAACATTTATTAAGGTTTAAAACTAATCCCGAAGGTAAAACTAAGGAGAGCGTGCCGACGGCCATCACATCAACTCTTGATCCGTTGCCAACGCGCATCGTCACCTTATCCCTCGCAAGCCGCCGTCTATTCCGTAGCTCCTGTTTCGAGTTACAAATATTAGCAACTGAACCGGTATCAAATACCCAGGCACTACAACGAGGGCTAGTAAGGAAAACATCAATAACATGTATATCAAATATACCTTTGATGGTGCCAGCCTTCTTGTCCGCTAAGTACTTCGGACAGTTGTGCTTCCAGTGACCCTTGTCCTTGCAATAGAAGCACTCAGTGTCCGGCTTGGGACCAGACTTGAGCTTCTTCTCAGCAGGGGCAACGCGCTTGCCGCCGCCTTTCTTGAAGGGCTTCTTTGCACCTTTACCTTTCTTGAAGGAGGGCTTGTTGACCATCAACACATGATTATCCTTCTTGATGTCCACCTCCGCAGCCTTCAGCTTTGCGAAGAGCTCGGTGATCGTATCAGTGGAACCAATCTGATTATGAGTCACTACAAAACTTTTGTAGCTGGGAGGGAGTGATTGCAGAACCCTGTCAATCTTGAGCTCCTCTAGAATCTTGCAGTCCAGTTGCTCAAGGCGTTGAGTGTAGCCCGACATCTTAATGGCGTGCTCACTAACGGAACTCCCTTCCTCCATCTTGCAGTTAAAGAACTTCTCGGAGATCTCATATCTCTCAGAACGGGCTTGAGTCTGAAACATGGTTTTCAACTCTTCGAGAATCTCAAAGGGCCCGGGATAGTTTTCAAAACGATTTTGAAGTTCCGGTTCCATAGCAAACAACATGGTGCTCTTAATCACACCATAATCATCTTTGCGCGACTGATAGACAGCTTTCTCATCAGCCGGCGCAGTTGCAGCAAGGGGGGTACCTAACGCTTTCTCAAGGACATAGTCCTTTTATCCGCCAGACAGAATGATTCTTAGATTGCGGAACCAGTTGGTGAAGTTAGACCCATTGTTTCTAAGCTTTTCTTTCTCAGCAAAAATGTTGAAGTTGAAGTTGGACTTGGCCATGTTATCTACAGTATTTGCAAGTACAATTTAGACTATGTTCATGATAAATAGTTCAACTTAATCAAATTACTAGATGAACTCCCACTAAATTCAACATCCCTCAAGTTGTTTAGTGAACACGATCCAAATTCACCACACCTAATCCGATCATCACGAGAAGAGATGTGGTTTCAATGGTGGACAACGAAGTGTCGATCATATCATTCATATGACTCATGCTTAACCTTTCGGTTCATGTGTTCCGAGGCCATGTCTGTACATGCTAGGATCGTCAAGTAAAACCCAAGTATTTCCGCGTGTGCAAAACTGGCTTGCACCCGTTGTATGTGAGCGTAGAGTCTATAGCACCCGATCATCACGTGATGCTTGGACACGACAAACTTTCGCAACGGTGCATACTTGGGGAGAACACAGTTTTATCTTGATCTTTAAGTGAGGAATCATCTTATAATGCTACCGTCGCGATCTAAGCATAATAAGATACATAAAAGGATAAACATCACATGCATATAACTTTATGTGACATGGTATAGCCAATCTTCGCGCAATGATCTCCATCTTGTGCGTTGCGGCATGATCTCCATCACTCCACCATGATTGCCTCCACCACGAATAGCAACTACAACTATTGCTAACTACTTAGCGATAAAGTAAAGCTATTACATGGCGTATAAGAAGTTGACTCGCAGGCCATACACAATTATAAAGACAACCATATGGCTCCTGCCAGTTGTGTACTCATCGACATGCAAGTCGTGAAACATTACAAAACATGATCATCACATACAATATACACATCACATCTTGGGCCATACCATATCACAGAAAACACTCCCTGCAAAAACAAGTTAGACGCCTCTACTTTGTTGTTGCATGTTTTACGTGGCTTATGGGAGTAACAAGCTAAGAACGATTCGTACCTACGGAAAGCCACAACGGTGATATTATGGTTGCCAAACTCCGGTGTTAATCCCATGACAACTATAGTGAGAGAAACTGACATCCACCAGCCGCATGTGTGGTACAAGCCACACGTCAAGTGCGGAGCCGGTCTCGCGAACGACGTCGCGTAAGGTTGGCCTGGACCGCTTCAATCTCACTATCCCGCGTCATAAGAAGAACACAAACAAGAGGCTTGCAACATAAAACATCAACGCCCGCAACAACCATGTTGCGTTCTACTCGTGAATCACATCTACGCATAGATCTAGCTCTGATACCACTGAAGGGTTTCGCAGCATAGTAAATAAAAATTTTCTACGGAAGCGAACAGAGGGAAAGCCAAGATCTAATCTAGGAGATGCAAACAACGAGAGAGATTGGATTAGATCTTCATACCCTTGAAGATTCGCACAGCGGAACGTTCGTCGGAACGTGGGTGATGTAGTCGTACTCGCTTCTCCTCCTCGCGATCCGATCCGATCCAGCACCACAAGTGGCGGTGCCTCCGTGAGATGCACACGTGCGGCACCTCGACGTCTCCTCCTTCCTCGGACCAGCAAGTATGGTGGAGAGATGGATTGGATCTACAACATGACGGCGTGGTGTATATGGTGGAGAATTTCTGCAGCAGGGCTTCGCCTACAAACAGTCGAGAGGGAGAGAGGAGGGCAGCAGGGCAACTAGGGTTTGGAGGAAGGTGTAGGTTAGGGGGGAGGGGCGCACCAGCCCTCTATATATAGAGGGGGGGTGCGGCCAGCCCTTGCCCATCCTCCAAGCCTATCTCTAGTTTAAACGATTTAAACTCTCCCTTATCTAGAAACCCTATCTCTAGTTTAAACGAATTTAAACTTATCCCTTATCTAGAAACCCTATCTCTAGTTTAAACGAGTTTAAACTTATCTAGGATCGGCTGGGCCCTATGGGGCCTTGTGCCCCTGGCCCAATGCGGCCAGGACACTCCCTCATAGGCCCATGCCCCCTCCCGGAAGGTGGGGCCACGTTGGTCCCCTTCCGGAAGGTTCTAGAAGATTCCGGTACAATACCGATTAATCCGAAACAATTCCGAACTCCAAAAACTGCACTGCCTTATATGAATCTTATTCTCCGGACCATTCCGGAACCTCTCGTGATGTCCCGGATCCCATCCGAGACTCCGAACAAAAATTCATAAACCAAGTATCCAATCTATCCTAGCGTCGAGACACGTTAAGTGTGTGACCCTGCGGGTTCGAGAATATGCAGACATGATCTTCTATCAATAATCAACAGCGGGGTCTGGGCACCCATATTGACTCCCACACATTCATCGATGATCATATCGGATGAACCACGATGCCAGGATTCAATCAATCCCATATATATTCCCTTCGTCTCGCGATATTTTACTTGCCCGAGATTCGATCGTCGGTATCGTCATACCTAGTTCAATCTCGTTCACAGCAAGTACTTTACTCGTTCCGTAATCCGATATCACTTTGTGATTAACTCCTTAACCACATGCTTGCAAGCGGTGTTGATATCGATTACCGAGTGGGCCCGAAGTATATCTCTCCGACTTGGGAGGGACAAATTCCATCTCGATACATACAACCCAACAGATACTTTCCGATCACCTGAGAGACACCTTTATGATCACCCTCTCATAGGATGACGTTTGATGACCTCAAAGCTTTCTTCCGATACCAGGGAGTTGTATTATCTCATGGTCTAAGGAATACAATATTTGACATAAGAAAAACTTCGCAAAGACGAACACGATGACACGATCTAATTGCTTCGCTTAGTTTGGGTCTATCCACCATATCATTCTCCAATGATATGATCTCATTATCAATTTACAACTCATGTCTATGGTTAGGAAACCTTAACCATCATTGATCAATGAGCTAGTCCATAGAGGCGTACTAGGGACACGGTGTTGTTCACAAACCACACAAGTATTAAAGTTTCCGCTTAATACAATTCTAGCATGGAATATAAACTTTATCATGAACAAGAATTATAATAATAACATCTTTATTATTGCCTCTAGGGCATAATTCCAACAAGTACATACCTAGACAAAGTTCTGAAAAGGTTCAGAATGGATAAAGCAAAGAAAGGTTCATTGCCTATGTTGTCAGGTAAGATATTGAGCAAGGCTCAGTGTCCAGCTACGGTAAACGATAGAGAAACTATGAGCAAAGTGCCATATGCCTCGGCCATAGGTTCTATCATGTATGCCATGCTATGTACTAGATCGGATGTGTCCAATGCTCTTAGTTTGATGAGCAGATACCAAAGTGATCCAGGAGTGGAACACTGGACAGCCGTGAAGAACATCCCAAAGTATTTAAATAGGACTAGAGAAATGTTCTTGGTCTATGGAGGTGATGAGCAACTCGTCGTAAAAGGTTACGTCGATGCTAGTTTCGACACCAACAAGGATGATTCTAAATCTCAGACATGATACATTTATATTTTGAATGGAGGAGCTGTGAGCTGGAGAAGCTGCAAGCAAAGCATGATCACGGGATCTACAGTAGAAGCGGGATACATGGCTGCTGCAGAAGCGTCAAGTGAAGGAGTTTGGATCAAGAACTTCATCACTGAGCTTGGTGTGGTTCCAAGTGCCTTGGACCAACTGGAGATATTGTGTGACAACACTGGCGCCATAGCACTGGCTAAGGAACCAAGATATCATCCAAAGACCAAGCACATCAACCGCAAGTTTCATATAATTCGAGATTATATAATAGATGGAGATCTGAAGATTAGCAAAGTACAAACGGATCTGAATGTCGCAGATCTGTTGACTAAACCTCTTCCACGAGCAAAACATGATCATCACCTTAATGCCATGGGTGTTAGATTGTTGCCAGATGTAAACTAGATTATTGACTCTAGTGCAAGTGGGAGACTGTCGGAATTATGCCCTAGAGGCAATAATAAAGATGTTATTGTTATAATTCTTGTTCATGATAAAGTTTATATTCCATGCTAGAATTGTATTAAGCGGAAACTTTGATACTTGTGTGGTTTATGAACAACACCGTGTCCCTAGTACGCCTTTATGGACTAGCTCATTGATTGATGATGGTTAAGGTTTCCTAACCATAGACATGAGTTGTCAATTAATAATGAGATCATGTCATTAGGAGAATGATATGATGGACAGACCCAAATCAAGCAGAGAAATTAGATCGTGTCATCGTGTTCATCTTTGTGAAGCTTTTTCCTATGTCAAATATTGTATTCCTTAGACCATGAGATAATGCAACTCCCTGGTATCAGAAGAAAGCTTTGAGGTCATCAAACGTCATCCTATGAGAGGGTGATCATAAAGGTGTCTCTCAGGTGATCGGAAAGTACTTGTTGGGTTGTATGTATCGAGATGGGATTTGTCCCTCCCGAGTCGAAGAGATATACTTCGGGCCCACTCGGTAATCGATATCAACACCGCTTGCAAGCACGTGGTTAAGGAGTTAATCACAAAGTGATATCGGATTACGGAATGAGTAAAGTACTTGTTGTGAACGAGATTGAACTAGGCATGCAGATACCAACGATCGAATCTCGGGCAAGTAAAATATCGCGTGACGAAGGAAATATAAATATGGGATTAATTGAATCCTGGCATCGTGGTTCATCCGATATGATCATCGATGAATATGTGGGAGTCAATATGGGTTTCCAGATCCCGCTGTTGATTATTGATAGAAGATCATGTCTGCATATTCTCGAACCCGTAGGGTCACACACTTAACATGCCTCGACGCTAGGATAGAATGCATAATTGGTTTATGAGTTTCTGTTCGGAGTCTCGGATGAGATCCAGGATATCACGAGAGGTTCTGGAATGGTCCGTAGAATAAGATTCATATAAAGGAAAGCAGTATTTGGATTTCGGAATAGTTTCGGGGTATTCGGTATTGTACAAGAAGGTTCTAGAAGCTTCCGGAGTGGGACCAACGTGACCCCACTTATCGGAGGGGTACGTGGGCCTACGAGGGAGTGCCCTGGCCGCTTTGGGCCAGGGGCACAAGGCCCCATAGGCCAAGCCGGCCAAAACCCTAGGGGAAACCCTAGGAACCCTTCTAGAAGGAAGGGGGAGACTTGCCCCCCACTCCAACCCATGGGGCCGCCACCCTAGGGCTTGGAGGAGGGGCCAAAGGGGACGGCCAGTCCCCTATATAAAGAGGGCAGGGGAACACCCTCCCCCCACTCCTCCAACCCTATCTGCCGTCCTGCTGCCCTCCACCTCTCTCTCTCTCTCCTGACTGCGTGTAGGCGAAGCCCTGCTACAGAAACTCTCCACCATAGCACCACGCCGCCGTGCTGCAGATTCAATCCATCTCTCCATCCCATTTGCTGGACCAAGGAAGGAGGAGACGTCGCGGCACCGTACGTGTGCATCTCTCGGAGGCGTCGCCACTTGCGGCGTTGGATCGGATCGGATCGCGAGGAGGAGAAGGCTAGTTCGACTACATCACCCATGTTTTGTTGAACGTTTCCGCTATGCGATTTCTTTAAGGGTATGAAGATCTCATCTATCCCTCTCGTTGATTGCATCTCCTAGATTAGATCTTGGCTTTCCCGTTCGCATCCGTAATTTTTTTTTGATTTACTATGTTGCGAAACCCTTTACCTTTACCCGGGCTTGGAACCGGCTATCCAAATTGTTGGATAGGCGGAGTTCCCCACAAAAAACCCTTCCCCGCAAATAGAGAAAACACATATGACTCAGAAAAAGAAGAAAAAACTTATCACTAAAAGATTGAAATATTAAAACAAGGAAAATTAGAAAAATGAGAAACTGAAATATTAAAAAACTTTACACTAAAAAACTAAAGAAAAGGGGATAAACATAGTGACTCAAAGCTGAAAAAAGGCATAGAACAAAGAATAACAAGTGAAAGAATTAGTGACAGATAAACTAATTTACTTAATACCGAGACACTGAAGAAAAGGGACTAAATAAAGAAGGAATGAAAACAAGAAAGGCTGAAGATTGCAAAACTGAGAATTAAGAGACTAAAGAAACAAACTAAGACAATAAGATGTTGAGAGAATAAACAATGAGACACTGACAAAAATTGAATAAATAATGTACTCGGAATGAAGAATTGAGAGACTTAAGAAAGAAAATGATGCAATAAGATACTCAAAAACTAAGAAACTAAAAACATAAACTAGAATAATAAAATGTTGAAAAAATCAGAGAAACTGATAGATTGAAAGGCTAAACAGTGAGAAACTGAAGAAACAATGAGAAACTGAAGAAACAGTGAGATTTAAAAAAATGAGAAAATGAGCAAAATAAGATAATTGAGAGGCTAAACAGTGAGAAACTGAAGAAACATTAATAATTGAGAAACTTAAGGAAGGAACTGAGGCAATAAGAAGATGAGAAAATGAAGAAAGAATACTAAAACATTGAATATGACAAAGTTAATAAGAGGCTTAACAAAGATACTGAGCAAATAAGAATATGAGAAACTAACTAATGACTGAAAAAAATGATATAATGAGACAAAGAAGATCATATTACTTAGACATATCACATAGTTCCACATACACATTATAGTAAGTACAAGTGTCCAAAACATAACTAGGATTATGGATAGGTTTGAACTTCATAATGCATACAGAGGAGGATCAATATATCGACGGTTACCGCAACAAACGGAGGAATATGCAGCCAAATTTAACATAAAAAAACAGCTCTCGGAAGACACCTGCAAGACCGTAATCAATATCTCTCAATGCATCTGGCAAAGAACTATGCAGAAAATAAAGATAAAACAAGTTAAAAAGTGATAATATATGAGAAAAAAGAAGGAACAATAAAAAGGTACAAAAGGTACCTAGCTAACATGATCGAGGACAAAGGACTTGTCGGCGCTGTTCGTTCTGCAGAAGAAAAGCTTGTTCGCAAACTGAATCCTGATATTCACAATATCTGCTTTGCTAAAGAAACGATGCATATCCAATTCAGGCTTAAAAATTTCCATCAACTTCATTGCGAAAATACCGCAATCATCACTACAGGATTTTTAAAACAAGATAAAAAATTATAAGAACAAAATGTATAAAACAAAAGATATAATAAAATAAACAAGAGGGAGGATGCATGAAAAAACATGATCAAGATTTTACTAAACTTACGCATTGTCTTGATTGGGAATGTTCGCATACATCACTCCATATTCCTTGAAGATATTTTCTTTGGTTTTGAAAATTTGTTTCCACAGTTTGATAAAGTTGTTGATCTAAAAAGTGAACAAAAAAGAAAAATAGCATTAATATAGAAAACGGAAAACAAAAAGTATGGATGGATAACAATAGAAAATATAGAAACAATAAAAACAAAAATGTAAAACAGAAGTATATATATTCACAGTTAAATCAAACTTACAAGGCGTTTCTTTATTGAAGTATGAAATTCATCATCCTTGTTGTAGAGAGAGTCGAGGAATATGAATGCTCTGTACTTGAAATCGATGGAGAAAGTAAACCAATAGCGCATCCGGCATATCGGGAAAAACAGCTGACAGAAGTGAAAAAATGTACAAAACAAAAATGATTGAGAACAAAATGATAGAAAAGAACAGGAAAAATAAAAAGGATTAAACATGTACCCTATCTGACAGTTCCAAACGCTTCCCTCTGCTAACATATGCAGCACCTAAAAATGCCTTCAAAATAAATGAATACTAAACATCATTTTGGTAATCAAGATAGACTCCTGACAAGAAAATATAGATGAAAATATCAGACAAAAAATAAAGCAAAAAACAATGGATGAAATACATGAAAAAACATAAAGAGAGAAGGATGAAAGGACTAACACCAACAAGGGAGAAGAAGTGGTGTCTGCCAGATTTACTTGGATGATTATCTTCAAATAATTTACGACAGAACACAGGAATCAAGAAATTATCAACATGGCCTTCAACCATTAAAGATTGCCCCAATGATATAAAACTGCAATGAACCTTAGGATACTTGATAGCGTATGATCTACAGAAAATAAAACTAATCAATTTTAAAAACATACAGACATGAAAAATACAAAACACAAAACACTGCAGAGATGGGATGAAGAAGGTTTACTTTTGAATTCCTTGAGTATATGCCAAGTCTACAATTGCACAGAAGTGCTTGATATCCAGATCTAACACGGGGAATCGACCATTCTGAACCAAAGGGAGAGACAAAGAATTCTTAGGCTGAAGAATAACTAATTTATCTTTCACAGCCCTATCTTCAATATCATGCTGAGACAAATCAATAAAATCTTCATCACTCTTCTCATTAACAAGTTTGCTTCTCATTGGTTCCTTTCCCTGCATAACAGCATTGTTAGCCATGTTGTTATAGATATGGTCTACATCCTTAGCTAGCTGAGCTTGTCTAAAACTAAAACTGGTTGTCCAGGTAATCTGCACTTTGGGAGATTCAGCGATATGCAACAATAAAAATTAAGTGACAAATATAAATAAGCAAAGAGGAGACAACAGACAAAAAAATAAGGTACAAAATAACAAAAACAAGGTATAATAAAAATGAGCAGAAAATAGACAATTCTTAAACTTACAAGGTGAGGTATAGGAGAAGAATCAACAACCGCGATAGGAGCATGCTTGGATCCATTGACATTCAAGTTTGTACCAATTTCTTTGGTTGCTACATTGCATACTTTAGAAACACAAGGTGCATTCAGAACCTATGGGCGGAAAATGGAAAAAACAAATGATTAAAAGAAGAAACAAAAGAGATAGTCATGAAGATGATCGTATACATGACGATTACAAAAGGGGAAACAAAAAAAAGATAATGAATATAAACCTTATCTTTTGATAGCGGGGAGAAATTGATCCGAGAGATTGGAGAGCTAATGCATAAGAAAGACTTGGGAACACTAGATGGTCCAGTGTTTATAGAGGGTAAAACTTGCTCTACAGGTACTGGAAGTGGAAGTGGAAGTCTGGATCTAAATTTTCGCATAGGTTAAATTGCAGGAGCTATTAAAAGATGCAATCATCAAAGAGAAAAATGATATATTACAAACTAAAAAAGGAAAAGAAATGAAAAAAAGGGCGAAAAGTAGATGTGTTGACCTACCTGTATTGAAAGTACCAACCTCAGCTGCTTTGCATGACACAAAATCAGGACTTGCTGCAAAAATAGAGAAAAAGGTATGTAAAATAAAATCAATATCTATCAGTATTCATAAAAAAGAATGCTTAAAAGCAAAAGATTTTTACACAAGAGAGTATATACCAGGAGTACGAAATGATGTGTTCCCAACTTCGCTACTGAGTGGTACTTTGGAGAAAACATTGGGACTAATCAAAGCCAATTTGCTTGCAACATCACTCTGAAGTACGCAAAATCAATCAAATTAATGTATTGAGTCCAAATAAAATATAAACAGGAAGTAAAAGAGAAAACCAAATGAAAACTATATTGACACAGATGTCCTTGCACAAACCTCGGTTGTAGCATGACCAGAACTGCAGTTATCTCGGCCTACAGAGAAAGAAAAAACCAAAAATAAGAAATGAAAAACATATTTGACAATGCCGCCAAGCCAAAATAAAGTACATGGCTTAGATAAAAGGGAGGCAAAAATGAAAAATAAAAATACCTAGAACGCTCTGATCTTTGACATCATAAGATTTGGAAACCATCAAAACATTCAAGACATTGTTGACCAACAATTCACATTTCTGAACAGATTTCAATTTTGCTAGTTGAGCAGACTCAACAGATTCAACAATGCCATTGATAATCTGAAAAATGTCAACAGTAAATAAAAACGTAAGACATAAACTTTGAGAAAAGCTGAAAAGTGAAATAAAACAAAATAACAAATGTTTCAAAAACAGATATGAGAAGCCGAAAGTACCTTGGATTCAAGTGAGTTGCCAAACCTCTCGTGCAAACTGTGCTTGAACTCAGACGGGAAAATAGGTTTATGGTGCTCGAAAACATCATTTTCACTTTTGCAATCTCCTACAGCCCCAAACTAAACAAACAAAAACCAAACACAAAGTGAATTAGTTTCACATTTAAATTTAAACCCTAAACTTATGTAATGTGTTAACAAAACAAAAACAGTAACAAAAACAACAAACACCTCTCTATAGCAATGTGCAAGGTTTTTCTTCAGCTGCCTCTTCCCAAACAGATTCTTCTTGTTGTGGTCAAGATCGGAGAAGAATTTAATCAAGTTCCCCTTCCAGACAGAAATCCTTGGTACACTCTGATCAAGCATTGTAGCACCAAAATCCAAGGAATCAAGATAATAAACCTAAAAAATCAAAAATAAAAAGTTGCCATTAGTTAGCAGTGACCCATAAAAAGAACAAAAAGAGAGAGAGAGAGAGAGAGAGAGAGAGAGAGAGAGAGAGAGAGAGAGAGAGAGAGAGAGAGAGAGAGAGAGAGAGAGAGAGAGAGAAAGATAAAAAGAACTCACTGAAAGAGCATAGTAGCAGAACTCAAAAACTTTAAGCTTCCTTCCATTTAATTTACAAATACTTCTGAATTTGGATAAACCAGAGATGAGATGCTCATACACAAGTAAAGAAAGATCAACACCAATAGCAGAAGTAGGTTCTTCGAGAATGGACAAGAAATCAGTGTTTGGGTAATCATCAACTGTGGGGAGAAGAAAACACTTAAATGCGACCACCATGAAACAAACAAAAACTTCTTTATCTGTTAACACTTCTTTAGATTTCAGCTTATTTCCAAAGAAAGTGATGTGGGGAAGTTTTGTCAAACCAAACATAGACATGACAAACTTAGCCCCACTTTCGCTATCTGGCATCGGGACAGATCCACTGTTTGGCAGTCCAATGACATGATATACAAGATCCTTTGATATTGGTAAAACTTTGGAATCATCAATAATGATCTGGGAAGAAATAGTGTCGACGCATCTAGCAAGCCAACGAACAAAAGCTAAAGGAATTTCACATTTCTCAAATGACAAAAGACAGCCAAAACCAAAATTCCTAATAACTTCTTTTCGACGATTGGACAAGGAATTCAAAACCTCCCAGAAGTACTTGATAGAATAGGAACTAAAATCATCTCTCCCAATAACTTTCCCATTGAGCTTTCTATTCTAAAAAAATTACAAGAAAAAGAGAGAACCATAAATTTAAAAAGTTCAAAACGAGTCACATGAGAAAAGAACAAGAAAAGAAAAATAAAAAGACACCAGCAAACAAACCTTTGTCCAATCATCATTATGGTGGCAGAAACTTGAGAAGTTCTCCTTCAAAGTTTTTCTAGCCTAGTATAAGGACGAACAAAAACAAAAAGGAGTGAGTATTTAGAACTACTAGTTACAAAAAATAGCACAAGAATATGCATAAGCATAAGCATTTCAAACTCATAATTTCAGAAAAACCTCTTTGCGGAAGAACTCAAACAATGTATCATCCAAAAGTCTTTTCCTCCCAGGCTTTACATTCTCCTGCCCAAAAAATAAAAACAACAAAAGAAGTGAAAACACGCCACACAAAACGAGATGGGAGGCCACCCCAAATCAGCAAAAACATTCAGTAAAACACAAATGCAGAGAAAAAAGATACAGAATATAATACTTTGTCACTTGATGACAAACTGAACTCAACACTATCAATGTGAGACAACTCGCAATCAGGATCATAATTGGGGGAGCGAGAAAATCTTGAATTCGCTATGCCCAAACTATCACCAAACCTCCTTTTGTTAGTAAATCTGCAAAAAATATCGAAAGGGAAAACACACAGATTATTTATGTATAAAATCACAAGTAAAAAATCATATACAGCTTACATACAATCATATCTAAAAAATAGAACACGTATGAGCCCACCTCCCCATATCCCCAGGATATCAACTAAAAACAGACACTGATATAATGAAACAAAAGCAAAAATACAAACTGATGTGCGACTGACAACAGCCATATGTAATCAAAACAAAAAGTGCCAAAAATAGTCATCAATCTAGACTGAATATCAACAACAACTAATATGGGTCAGAGGGGGAATGAAAACACATATTCTACTGAACAAAATGCTTCAGCACATGTAAATCCGAACACCTCTCTATACACACAGTTCAAAAGTTAGTGCAGATCAGCTTAGCTTAGAAACTGAGGCCGGACATCAGGGCACTACAAGTACAAAACAAAGTAGAACTACATAGCACATCAGCACATCAGCTTGACGACCAAAAAACTTAGAACAGATCGCACATCGAAAATGGAGATTTAGGGCTGCATCAACGAAGACCTGCAATACGAATAGCCTAAACGCATCCAACAGTTCACCCCATCCGAACATATCACACGCAAACAACATACTACATCGACGCAGCCAATCGAAATTAGAGAAATCCGGCTACAACAACGGTGACATGCAACAGAAAACGAAGAGCCTAAACACCCCAACATATCACCCAATCGGCAGATCTCAGACGCTAAAAACCACTACATCTACGACGCCCAGACTCAATGACAAGTCACCAATAGATGCTACACAACAACAACTACAGGCTAGAAAAATTGAAACGAGATTGACCAACCCCGCAACATGTGCAATCCATATACTGTGAGCGACGGAGGCATACCTATCTTTCCGGGGGCGACCATGCCTTCCACGCTCGCGACTTGAGGATTTCATTTCCCGCGGGCGAAAGGGGGCGCAGGCACCTGGTGACTCCTTCGGCTTCGGCACTTTCCTATCCAACGGATCCGCCTCGCAAAGCCCCATCCCTGCCGGCGCCGGCCGAGATAGCTGCGGCGACGCCGCTGCCCTCTCCGTGATGGATTGGTTTCTCCCTCTCGAAGAACACGAACAGATAGACAGAGGGAAAAATGTGAGGAGACAGGAGAAAAGCAAAGAGCTAAATGAAAATTCAAAATAAAAAAAAAAGAAAGGGAAAGACGGAGCGCGCTGAAGCGGCGCGAGCAGAAAAGAAAAAGACACGCGCAGAGATTCGGATAGTGATCCAACGGCCCACAAAGTAGCTGTTTTTCAATTGCAAAACAGATAGCTGTTAATTAGGAAAAGTGTAAATTTAATCATGCTTTCTGGCGGTCGAGTCCATGACTCTTTTTTTCCTTACCACTGGCATCTTCTTTGTTTGCCAATAATTTAGAGCCAAGACTCCTACGCCATCGCACTTCGATGCACGGTTTGGAGAACCTACTCGTGAGTGAATTGTCTCCATTCCCACCAAATGTAAGGATAAGCACGAGAAGCCCAATCCCATTTAACAACGAACACGATCCAAGCTTGAGTATCATATGCTCCAGGACCAGGACCATCGAGCCCGGGCGATCAAGTAGCGACTCATTGATTGCCTCTGAAATTCCCAGACTTTGCCAAATTTGTTGAGCACGAGGAAGCATAAACAAAGTACAGTATGAAGGACATCCTCAGGTCTGACGTTGTAGATATGGCATCGACTACTTGTTGCAATATGTCTATTTTGCAAGAACGCCAGGACATGGAATCAAACCGTGTAGTGTTCTCCAACCAAATGTTTTTATTTCAGATGGCAATTGGAGGCGCCAGAGCTTCTTCCAAACCACTTCCCTGCCTCCCTGGGTTCCACCTATATCCATAGCATCTGGATTGTGACGTCCGAATTGGTACTCCCATTCCGCATGATACGCGGATCTAACCATAAACAAGCCACTTTTTTTGTAAAATGCCAAGCCACGAAACCATGTCTTCCTGAAGGAGCGACAGGGATCTCAAGAATTCTGTTTGCATCAACACTTCAAAAGTTTTCTCGAATTAGCCCCGCATCCCACAAACCAGTAGCTGGGTTTATCAAATCTGAAACTTTACTTAGCAATATTCTTCCCCTTGGGGTTATATACACCTTACAGGTGGGACTTGTTGGGATCCACGCATCATCCCATAAATTTGGTCACCCTCTCCCACTCTCCAAGTGCATCTTCGATTTTGCGACGGCCGGCGCCGTCTTGCCTCTGCTTTTCATGGCCGAAGGGCGGCCCTCCTCCGCCAAGCAATGGCGTTTCATCAACCTCCTATGTGGAGGCCTCTGCCTGTGATTCTCTCCGGCGTCCATCACCTTCTCGTCCCCAAGTGGTGCGTCCCCGGTGGCGTTACGGTGGCCAGCGGTGGAGTCCCAAATTCGGTGGAGAGGACCAAGGACTGGATTGCTTTTATTTTTTCTATTTTAGGGTCCTATATGCAATGCTCAAGGACAGTTTTGTATCTTCTTACTTCTTTCAGTGTCCTGGATGTAAATTGTAACCCACCGATGTTAATTTAATTGCAGCATCCGGGGGTCCTTCGAGACCCCTCTTCTTGTTCAAAAAAAAAAAAGTGCATCCTCGATTCAAAGTTTGGACTACGTTTGGACTCCACAAATAATACTATGCCAAGTAAAAGAGCTTCTACTTTTCAATTCTGCATTAAGTAAATTTCCACCAGGATAGTATCTCGACATTATTGTTGTAAATAAGTACTTCCTCCGTTTGGAAATATAAGATGTTTTAGGTTAGTGAAGCTAATGTATCTAGACATCTTTTAGCGTGTAGGTTCAAATGAATCTAGACACAAAAGGTGTCTAGATACATTTACTTCACAAACCTAAAACATCTTATATTTTAAACAGAGGGAGTAGGACATGGTTGTTGTGTTCATAATTCAGCATCTCAAGCTATTATAGCACAACCTATTAACTTATTTTCTTTTCAACGACAACATGGACTCACGGTTGGTATAAAACCCGAATTGATCAAATACAACGACTTTCTTTTGGCACAAATGCCAGGCCAATCGATCAGTCGCTTATGCATACAGAATGCTTGCAACAGTAATAAAAATAGGGAAGGACCACAAATTAATGAGTTCCAACATCTTTAATTAAATCTAACTCCTCTTGTTCAGTTTCATACAGATATCAATCCCTGCTATGTGGAACATACATACTCAATGCTAACAAGTCAATGGTAAAACTGGTAGGTGCAGGCACTCTTTTTGCAACTCAATCATAACATGGGTTAGGCTGTTTTACTGCTTGGTGCTTCGGTTGAATTAGCTTTTGAGGGCCGCTCTTGCCATTTCCAACGCCCCCTCGTAGGTCTTATTCCCACCAATGAAGCCACTCATGTGAATAAACACACAGCCAGGGATGCCAGTTTCCTTCGACAGTTCATCGTCTCTCATGCCCCTCCACTTTTCTGGAAGAGCCTTCCGGCTCTCGAATCTGTCGGGAGCAACAGAGACAGCTTTCACTCGCCAGCTTTTGCTCCTCTCATCCTGTGGTTATGCGGACAAAGTTAAAATATAATCACAATGCTGGCTGCCAAACTGCCAACCCATCAGTGAAGTGCTAAAACGACCTCTACTACAACTTGAAAGTATTGCGCCACTTCACTTCCAGATTAGCAATTTGGTGGTAACTACACACAAGTATACTTGCCTCTCATTAAAATCTAAGGTACTAAATGAAATTCATATCGGATGACTGGGAAGGGGCAACACTTCTTACCTGATACAGCACATACTTAGTCAGAGGATCAGTCTTCAGCTCCTGCTCTAGCTCAAATAAATGAAGTTTCCACTGCCATAACAGAGAAGCATTCAGTTTACACACATGGCCATATTAGTACTATCACACTTCACTATGTCAGGCAGTTATCAATTAAACAAAGCACTGGCTGAAATAAGTCTAAAAAAAGAAAAACTAAAACACTACTTAGTTGATATTGAATAGCTAAATGCAGCAACGATGTCAGAAAACTTCCAGTGCCTGTACTTACAAGTATCACCTACAGTTTTATTATGCAATTGTTTTCAACATTGCTACAGCAGAACAAAATAACAAGGTTACAGGTGGAAAATACAAAAACATTGAGCACACTAAAGATTAACATAACCAGATTAGAAACAACATTTATGCTTCTGCTTGGATCAACATTTCCAGTCCAAAAACATCAATTGTGGATAGGACCAAAATTGGTATCTCTACTATTAAAGCTCAATCCGTGGTGATGATTGGTACATCATCCGCTCCGTCCCACACGAAAAAAATCACGTATGCTAAAAAAAAACAGGTAGGAAACCAAGCTTCTGTCCCCACGAACAAGAGGGGAGAAGAAAACCATGTCCCCAATCCCCCCAGCCATGGCCCCCAGTCCGCCTGCCTAGCCTTCTGCACAGCCGACTCAACCCCTGCAATCTGCCCCACTGGCCCCAGTTCCGTCGCACAGCAGCTCTAGCACCAGCCATGCCGCCAGAACCCTCGTCCCCCATCTGGCCGTAATCAGTGCCTGCAATGGTAACCGCCACCACGATCCAGTCAGTCAAGCGGCAACCGCCGTTCAGCGTTGATCGTGAATGTGGTTGCCTCCTTCAACCGATACAAAAAAAATGCCCCTGACTGATTCCTCACGTCCTTCCTCATTCTCACCTTCACGCTGCTGACATCCTCATCGCATCGCTTGCCCTCACGCAGTTCTGCCACTGGCAGAACAACCACACTACTGCCTTAAGGCCTCGTGCTGCGGAAGAAGCCAGCGGGCGTCATCCTCCAGTACGCCCATGCCGTCGAGCACAAGTTCCAGGTCGAGCAAGGTGAGTTCCATGGGGATCACAACAAGCAAGGTTTTTTCTCCCACAAGCTAATCGTTTGGTTCAAGGAAAATAATTTCAGTGCACGATTTTTGTTGATGCAGGTGCAGGCACCGGTCTTCTTGCCGCTTGAGGTTTACTACGTTGCGGCATTTACTTCTCAAAAAGGTACCTCAAGCTATTATGTTTCTCTTTTGATCATTCCCCTTGGCATTCCTGGTGTTTGAGTGTTTTCTTCAAAGGATTCAGAGAGCTAGCCAATTGTTCTTGGCAGGTTAGCAAAGGTTTTAGTAGAGAAGTATGTATTTGTATATGATTATAAGCACCAAAGATACTATATTCTTCGATCTGTTGCAAGTCTTCCATTACGATTTACATCAAAAAGAATATGTATCTGTATTTTTTAAGCACCCTTTAAGATATTTGAAAAATATTGCCTTCTACCACACTATTTTAACATGCAAAGTTGCCCTGAGAACACCTTGTCCGGTACAGTCTATAGGGGCTATAATAGGTGCTAGGGGTCTAAAAATTCATGCAGAAAATGGAAATATTGGCATGCAAAGTAATGTCTGCTGTGCTGTTGTGGAGTACCTTGTTAGAGGTGCAATAGAGTAGTAGTAACATTTATTGGTATAGCTTACAATTAGTCAACTATTGAATCCATGTTTTGACTCCATAGTAAAAAATTAGTCTGCAGAAAACTTTGTTTTTTGAGCTATATTATTGTACTCCCTCTGACCCATATTAGTTGACTCAACTCTTTCTAGATTCATATGAATCTAGTTAAGTATCTAGTCTAGATGCATCCGTATCTAGACAAAGTTGAGTCAACTAATATGGGTCGGAGGGAGTACCTGAAGTTCCGGTGTGTTGTTGTATTAAAAAAAGTAGTTCTCTATTTGCAACATTTTGAAGGGAGCAATGTTTCTGATAATTATTGCCTGATTATTTGCAAACTTCTATGTATTACCAAACTGAATTTGAGAACAATGGCTTGTTTAGTAGGAATTTTCTTTTGCCAAAACATGTGATGTATGACTGATGTCTGATACATTTTTTAGGTGCTTGTGAATGTTGTCAAGTATTGGTGGAAACCGTTGTGATTGAATAGCGCTAATGGCATTCATATTTTATTCTGATCTTATTCTTCGGGTAATGCTCAATATGAATATTTCCTGTGATGAGCCTCATGGCATCTTATGCTGTCTAATGAACAGTGGCGGAGGACCCCTTAGGGCAA
This sequence comes from Avena sativa, assembly GCA_916181665.1. Taxonomy (NCBI): domain Eukaryota; kingdom Viridiplantae; phylum Streptophyta; class Magnoliopsida; order Poales; family Poaceae; genus Avena; species Avena sativa. Next base: position 381,880,351 of record OV702297.1, on the reverse strand, counting down.
GGTAGGGTGGCCGCCCTACCTTGAAATCTTGAATTTTAGTAAAAATAATTTTAGATGTATGCATCTCGCCTGATCTCACCAGCCGGTGTTCTCTGTTTGTTCGTTCTTGTCGTGGTCGTTTGGGTAAGAATCAAGAATGGAGGAAGGGAGAAGAACATGGCTGCTGGTGCTGGGCCATTTGCGCATTTTCTCGTGGGCTGCAGTGGGTTTTGCCGGACAAGCGGTAGTGGCTGGTTGTGGTGTGGCTTGACCCGCTCGTCGCTCAACAAGACCATAGCCTTGCAGCAGCCATGGACTGGGGCGACTCGAATAGGAAAACAGAGATGGTGGCTGGGCGGCTGCTGCTTGACAGGAACCCTAGCACACAAGGGCGGGCTGGCAAATGACGGGAGGTCAGCCCCTGATGGGCGATGGCCAAGCAAGCAAAGTTGTAACCTGCAAGGGCACGCAATGCCGACAGGTACCGTAATTTTGCACAAGATAAATGGTGTGCACCATCGTTATTGGCTGCTGCAGTAGCCAGTGGCCACATAGAAGATGCTCGTGAAGTGGAATGCAAAGGGGAAATGTATATTTTTCTAAAATTCTGAATTTGGGTAAAATACTTGATTTGCTGCATTTGGGTAAAATAGTACTAGTAGTCTTTTATCATTGGTAAATTTGTGAACTGGATCTTTAGGTAATGTGGTAAAATATTGAATTGCCGATCCTAGTCGCACGACTTGCCAGCGTTACCCACCTTGATCGCTCCTCTCGCTCTAGTAAATTTTCTACGCTGTTGAATCCTCCCCACCTCGAACTTTTTTCGCCCTCCGCCGCAGCTAATGAACCTGATTTGGTCTGGCACATCTGGCATCCTCGATTTTCTTATCTTAAATTCTTAACCCTGTTCGAAGAGTGAAGCTACACGTGTAACCTTGTCTATTATTGTTAGATAGGATCAGCTTTAGACACATATTGTGTGATCAACAACTGGAGGGTAATGTTAGCAAATCAAAACTTTCTGTATTTCATCCATTCTTCTGCAAATATCTTATCTGTGTTATTCTTTCATGTACCAACATCGTGATATGGGTGCAGATAGTTTGATCTTTTACAAAAAAGAAAGATAATTTTTATTTTCACAGAAACTAGAAAGATATGTCCGGAGATGCAATATATATTACTGAATTGGTACATAGATCCAGTACATTTTTATTTGAATTTCAGTCGTACATAATATTCTAGCAGGAACTGTTCAAGGTATGCTTAAGGTGGCTCCAAGTTGCAGCTATAGTTTATTTTATTTTGCAATTCTAGCTGTGGTATTGCAATGTAGGGGCTGCTGTTGTTAATTACAATAGTTGATTGGCTAGGTAATGCTATCTGACTATTGAACATTCTTTTTCAAACAAAAACTTGAATCCATTAATCTGTTCGTTCCTTAATAGTTATATCAATTCATGTGCTTCATGCAGGATTATACGTTTAGTTCTCAGGATCCTAACATGCTTGAACCTTATGTTGAAAAAGAACCGATGACATAATATAAACAAAAATATATGAAATAATAACAACAAATCTAATCTCTTCGAGTTATTGATGCTTGAACTTATTTTAAAAGGATTATAACTTATTTTGTGTCTTCTAACTTAATTGCTTGAACTATGTCTTTTGATTGTGTCGAATTTGTTTGTATGTTTGACACTTCAATTCAGATATTGCAGTAATACAATGACATCCATTTGTAGTCCGTAGCAACTCCACGGGTATTATGCTAGTATTCTAATAATGCCGAGATCTTACCGGGCAGAATCTATCTAAAACCATGATTTCTCCACTTGGATCAACACTTCCTCTTGACAGCAAACACTCCATGACAATAGATCTTGAAGGTAGCCATGACTTGACATGAAAGCGAACACTCTGCCAGTGGAAGTGAAAAAATATAGTCATACAAACATGAGACAATCGGCTTAGGGTATAATGGAATCTGGGAGGGTGAATCCCATTTGGAAATGGGGGAAGATATATAGCACACATAATTTGACAAGACCTTAAGCAGTGCATGAACAAAACACACCAAAAGATTAACCAGGCATAAGTCATACCTCCATAAATTCACTTCCTGCAAGCGCCATTGCCTGTTGAAACGCAGCATTTTCCTTCTCAGGTGATTGATCTGGATCAGTCCAGTCCGGATTAAGACGCCCAACACGTGAAGACAAGTGTGTATTGTTCACATACTTGGGGGGTTGCTCCGTGTCATACTGATTGATTCCATTATCAATTGCATCAAGTGCCTGTTACATGAAAGATACATTGCTTCTTTACCACATCATGTGGGAAAATATGGTATTGGGCAATTAAGACATAATAGCAGAAAGAAAATACATGAATGAATGAGGAAAGACAACTGGATGTTTCTCGGAAAATTGATGCCAGATAACAGTTTATGTATTGACATTGTTTGCGCCTTAGTAGCATGTAAACCTTGAACCTAAGTACGGAACATGTCAACTGACTGCTAATCGGCTTATATTACCCCTTCTCTGCCTGCAAGAAACATCTCTGAGCCTCAGCCAGCTACAAGCACCCCACTGCAATCATGTTTTGCCAACATAGGATGCATCTTTCCTTAACCTACTAAAGCCAAACCTCATGTATATGTTAAAACTAACCACAAAATCTAACACAAGAGACAGTCAGAAAAAAATGTAGATTCATGAACTCCCTCCTCTCAGTATCCTAAGTTTACACAACACTAACACATAAATTTCACAGCTGGTATTGTTGATTCCTAGAATCCTCGTCAATATAGTCATTCCCTTATCCTTTAATAAAAGTTTCCATATTACAAAAGTATTAACATAAATTTCACAGTTGGTTATGGGTTCAGATTCTCACCTCAACAAAGCTTTTGTATATGGCAAGATACACCCGGTGAACATCTTCATGGTCCTCATTAAGCTGAAGATCCTTTGCAATTATCTCCTTGCCAAAATGCTGCAGTATCACAGCAGTTTTAAGTGATATATAAGCAAGCCATCGTTTCAATAATGGAAAGAAAAAGGTAGCATTGACAATTGATTTGCAACTTGTAAATTTGATAGATTAATAAACTGTCAAAAGGCTGTGCGTGCACAAGAAAAACTGTGCTATGAAATTTCACAACATCCATAAACAAATCCTCCAATGAATACCTAGCTATGTACTGCATTGGGCACCCATTTTAGTTGATATTACCAAATTTTCATAACATAGCTTCTGAGGGAAAATATTGTATGAAAATCTGCATCATCTATGGGAGGTACCTTGTAAACAAGCCCAGCACTGCTAAGTTTCGTGTTAAAGCCATGTCCAAAGACCTCATTGAAGCCCTTCTGGTGATGATCATAGCGATGCCGGCTGGGATCATAGACACCACCTACATCAAGCACGGCCTCCAGCGAATCAAGGATCTAGAGTGAAGTTCCACAAGAAAAAGAGGCAACCAAGTAAGTGCAGAAAATGATACGCCAAATGATAAATCATCTGTTTAATGTTTCTCTGTATCATATACAACAGATATTTCATAAGCAAATCAATCAACCAAATGAAGCACGGGCATGCATATTAACACAGCATCATCATAGCCTCACTCAATGCAGATGATTGCATTGACTCCTCTCATGGGTAAGAAAACAATCTTAAACATGTCATACTTAGCATGGATCTAGACAGATAAAGCTGGTGAACATCCATACCAGATGATAGGATGTAGACAGTCAACTAAATGAAGCAGACACCCATATTAATACAGCAGCGTCATAGCCTCACTCAATTCTAGTGATCGCATTTTAAGACTCCTATCATGGATATGAAAATATTCTTAAAATAAATGCATAATTAGCATAAGATGTAGACATACATAGCTCATGAATTTCTATACCAGGTGATAAGATGTCGAAGAACGTAAAAATATACAAAATTCTAAGGGTTTCAGTTCACAGTTTCACATTCATATAGCAGTATGAAACAACTGCCCAGATATAACAAAGCCAGTCTGATAATGAGTTAAATTAGCATATCCAGACCTAATTGCAACCTGATCCGTCCGTAAAGTTTACGAATCTTAGCACGCAATCCCGTAACATCACAGAAATAACCACCAGGAAATTCGCCGAAACATTTTTTTGGGGGGAAATGGCAGGCCAATCGAGCCAGTGACGAAGCGACAGACCTGGGAATCGCGGGTGCGGACGACGTCGGCGCCTGCGAACTGGGAGGTGAGGCGGATGAGGAAGCAGCCGAGCGCCTCGTCGCAGTGGAAGCTGCCGTTGTGGGTCCCCACGCGATTGCCGCTTCCCGCTCCGTTGGAGTAGTCGATGTCCGCGGTGGCGACTGACGAGTAGACCCTCAGACGCTTGGGCGAGGTGGCGCCGGCGACGGCGGCCATGGGAAAAGGGTTTAGGATTTGGGAACCCACGCTGGGAAGGAACCTGACTGCTCGCTGCGACAGTCTCCGGGAGCAGGCGGCGAGCATCAGCGGCGGAGCCAGGATTGGCGCTAACCCCGGTCCAGAAACAAAGGGCAAAAAATTACTACGGAATACTAGTAAGAAAACTGGGAGGGGAGAGAGGGGATGATCTTACCGGTGCTGCCGCCGCCGGTTCCTCCAGGTCGCGGTCTGCGTCGCGGCAGGAGCTCCCGAGCGCAGCAGCACTTCGCTCGTTCTTTTTTTCCTGTTAGCGGTACGCGGGGGCAGTTTCCAAGCTCGAATACAATGGCCACCCAAGCAAACCGAATTCTAAGTTGCCAATTCCAGGCCCAATACCTACATCCAACATCTGCTTTTGGGCTTGGGCCGGGATTGTAGCAGAGTGGAACGGACAAAGGAAAGCAGTCGAACGGCGATGACTCCAGTCTCCCCAGGGGCACAACTGTACAAGGCAACTCAGGTGGGGAGAGGGGAAGGAAACGAATCCGGCGGAGCAAAGCATGGCGTCGTCGCCGCAGCAAGTCCAGGTCCAGGGCGGCGGCGGCGGTGGCGGCGTCTGCCCGGCGGAGCAATTCTGGTCGCTGCTGGACAAGGCGGACCGCCGCTTCGCCCGGGTGCGGGACCTGCCCCTCTTCGGCCGCCACGAGCCCGAGGAGTACGGGAAGGCCTTCCGCATCTACACCCAGCTCTGGCGCATGCAGCAGGAGCACCGCCACCGCCTCCTCGACGCCGGCCTCCGCCGCTGGCAGGTCGGCGAGATCGCCGCCCGCATCGCCCACCTCTACTACTCCCAGTACCAGCGCAACTCCGACACCGCCCTCCTCTCCGAGGCCTTCGTCTTCTACCACGCCGTCCTAGACCGCGCCTACTTCCTCGACGACCACCTTGGAGCCTCCACCAAGCACATCCGCTTCCTTGCCAGGTTCCTCCTCGTCGCGCTCATCCTCGCCCGCCGCGCGCACACTGTCCCCCTCCTCGCCACCAAAATCCGAGCGCTCCTGGACGAATCCAAGAAGACACTCCAGGCATCCTTCTCATTTTTCCTTCCTCGCTTCTAGACTCCAAAGCAATTAGCTCACCGTTCATTCCCTTTACTCAAATTATGAAGATGGAATGCTGCAGGAAGCTGATTACAGGGAGTGGAAGCATGTCGTGCAGGAAATCACGAGGTTTCTAAAGGCTGACTCTCCCTTCATGAACATGAGACCACTCAGATACAGCTACGCGTTTGATCCTCCCCCGGATAATCTTCCTACCATCCCACCTACGGTCAAGAAGCGCGGTCTGCTCTTAAGTGATGCCATACTATGCAGCTACTATCATAATGAGGTAATGCTTCCTCTGTTCCTCAAAGTCACTCACATGCACCCATAAGGTCTTTAATTGTCACTAGCAAAACATCATCTAATGTTTGTGTTTCCTTCAGGTCAAGTTTACCGACCTCACTCTAGACACATTCAGAATGCTTCAATGTCTTGAATGGGAACCATGTGGTTCCTTTGCACTGAACAATGGGTACAGTGCCCATGATGAAGGCGGACAAAATCACCCCAATCTCTTGAAAGATCTGAGAGATGCCGCGTTGCCTTCAAACCCACTGAAAACAGTTCTCTATCGCCCCTCGATGCCACATTTCCTAAAGGTGGTTCAGTTCACTTGCTCATTTGACAATTGGCATTGTTTCAACTCAATGTTTGATCTGTTGCTTTGATAACTCAAAAATGTATGTTTTTTTGCTCATTGTTAATCAATGCACTGGTTTGGAATGAACTCCTGTGCCTTGATTTCACATTAGGAAGAGCCAAGTGTAATGTGTAAAAACAGCAACTGCGTGTTTCTTGGAATGATCATGAACAGGATAGTAGGAGAATTTAGAAGGGTAGAGAATCCTACAAGATATGTACACGATGCTACTGCCAACTAAGTCGTCTAAATTATGCGACGAGGAAACATGATGACGAAGGAAGATGATGCAACTAAACTGATTCCATTTCTTCCGTTATCAATAATACATTTTTGTTCACTGTCCACCCATATTAACCAAACATTCATTTCTTGATTCCTTTTCATGCGTAACAATTAGAAATGTAACTGTTGTTAGTGATTCTTGGGGTGCTGTGCTACGGAAGTGTTCCAACAGAGAGACGATAGCTGTTTAATAGAATGACAATGTTTGCCGTGTGCCTTCTGGGGTTTTCTCTCATCTGCGCCCTCCTTTTTTTTTTACTTGACAAGAAAATGGAGTTATATATGACTCCTATGTTTACGCCATTTTATCATATATGGAATAATTGCCTGCATAAATGACAATTCGATCGAAATCCAGGTCCTTGCCACCAAGTGTGAGGAGCTCCCATTGAACGGTATGATGTTGATATACCTTTCGGCTGCAGGTTGGTGCCCCAGACTTGTAGAACTACAATGTTATCAGCTGTTGGAAAGCACATTCTAGTTCGTTTTTCAAACATATAATTCGTTTCAGGTGAGATGGGAACCTCCGGACTTAGTCCTGATACAAGCGAGAGGGTTGTCAGCAGCTTTAGTAAGTTTGACATATCTATTACCAGACCTGTCAATTCGAAGGAAGATAAAGAACCATCCCTTTGGCTAGGTTGCCGAGAAAGTGAAGGTATATTTTCAATGCTGAGTTCATGCGATTATGTTCAATGTCTCTACTACAGTACAGAACTATTTTGATGGCATAGGATTGTTTTCAGTTGCCTCTATACAGGCTGGAGTATTTTTTTTTCCCAAAGAAGTGTATTGTTTCTGACACGTGTTCAACATCTAGGCTCAAACTGCATATACCCTTCTGATCTGATCCCATTTACAAGGAGACCTCTCTTTTTGGTGATTGACAGTAGCGTCAGCTATGCATTTAAGGCAGGTTTGTTTACTCTTGTTTTTTTGGTGCCATTTATATTATTCTGGTTAGTGAATACTGAATATATTTTCTCAGTGGAGTATCAATGATTGCTGGATGCTTCATACAGAACATTGTAATGCTTCCTTTCTATAAAAGATAGGTTATTAGGATTTGGCCACTCATATGCATGGACAAGCTTAGACATGAACATTTTAAAGTTCTGTTCAGATTTGATTTTTTCTCAGTATCCTTATCTGTCAAAACATGTACTCCCTCCGACCCATATTAGTTGACTTCAATTTTTTTTTTTAAGTTATATATTTTATATATATGAAGGCTGGGATAGATTCATCCAAATTGACTTCAATTTGGATGTATATATTTTTTTTTACTTCAATTTGGATGTATCTAGACAAGTTTTTGTGATAGATTCATCCAAATTGGAGTCAACTATAATATGGGTCGGAGGGAGTATTATATACTTGCCCAAATGGCATTCCATGGTTCCTATTTTCATATTCATAGGCACTGATTTGGTTTCTGTGCCTTTTGCCTTATGCTATTATTCTAGAACAAAGTTCCTTCTGCATTTTCTTATTCCACAATTCAGTCTTGTCCTTTCTTACTGTAATGTGGTATTCAGTACTTATTTACCTTTTCTGGAGGATGTCTGTTTGGCATGCACTGCTAGTTCTTTCAGTGTTTTGGTCAATTCTAATTGTTGTTTCTAAGCATTGCAGTCAATTCATGGGGCTGAAAAGGGGGAGACAGCTGCCATGTTACTTTCTCCAAGCTCCCGATCTTCAGCTGTAGGATTCAGTGGGGACTCTACTCGGCAGAGTGGTAGTCAATTTACTATGTTTCTCACAGCTCCAGTGCAAGCTTTCTGCTCTCTGATTGGCAAGAATGGGCTGGACATTGACAGGGTTTGTGTTTTTATTTCGTGACGAAATTCTTCTTCCTCCCAGGCACTAGATTTTGTGTTTTGAGGGTTGACTTGATCTTTTTTCTGTAGAATTCTTATAACAAAGCTGAGGAGCTACTATCCGTGTCGTTGAATGAATGGGCCACGACTCTGGTTGCGTCATCTTCACTTGACCCTGTCTGGGTTGAAGTTTTAGGCGATCCACTCCTGAGGCGGCTGCTTCTCAGGTCACTTACCTACCCTGTCAATCTGTGATCCTATTCTCTGCACCAGTTCCAGTCGTCAGGAACGAAACATGGGCAGTCAATTTATCTCGGTTGTTTGTGCAGGTTTATCTTCTGCCGAGCGACGCTTTCACTGTTGAAAGCGAGCAACAATAAGGCAGAATTCCTGCCAAGCTGTGTGCCTCCATTGCCGGAGTCAGTTGGAGGAGAAAGCATGCTGTCCCAGTGCTGCGTGATGCGAGTTGCCTCTTTCTTGGGCGCTGCTGACCAATTCTCGTTTGCCGAGGTGACTACATGGCCTGACGTCGACGAGCCCACCGGCAGTGGAGGCGCCGACAAATAGCTGTGAAGGGAGGATCTGTCGTCCGTTTCATGGACTCTTTTCCTTCCCTCCTAGTAGCCGCTCTTGACATTTATTTGTCCGTTATATGATACTGATTGCTGGTAAATGTTGTTGATTTGTGAGTTCATGTGATACAAAGCAAAAGTTATAGCACTATACTCATCCCTGCTATCACATAAAATTAACTGAATTTCGTCAGAGAACGAAACCCATGTACTTCAGTGTTCTTGTAAAACTCCCGGTGAGATTGCAGTAAATTTTGGTGTAGCATGCAAATGGTGGATAATGCAGAAGAGCCCCTTTTAATTTTGTTGTGCCACACTGATCCAAACTGTAGCAAGATGCTGGGAAAACCTTTCCATGAACACATGGAAACGGCCAGGAACAAGGATAATCCCTGATGGCCAGAGCTGTAAGATGTGGACGAATCTTAGGACGTGGTCAAGAAATCTCAATGAAAAGGGAAACGTAGCGTGCATGTTAAGCGTGGGGGCACGAGTGATGGCAATGTGCATGCCCTGTTCGTGACTTGCGCCCCCGCCCGTACCACTGCCGTAGCATTTTCTTTGACAAATTTGACCCTAGACAAAACTAATTTCTTGTCTGACTAAAACTATTTCGAAATATGATCCTTGGGATCAGCGCCATCCAAAACAGAGTCAAAGTTGTGCAGACCAGTGGCAACACGAAGCACACGGGAAGTAGACTAGGGGGGTTGGCGCCAATGCGCTGACCTCACCTCGACGTGAAGTGCTATGGTGCCGACCTCCATTGGTCTGCATTTCGGGGGGCTTCGTGTTGGCGCCGAGCTACATAACTTCGGTGCTATTTAAAAAAAAATTAAAAAGTTTTGCCAAGGGGTTAGACAAGGAATTAGTTTTGTCTAATCAGATTTATCAAAAAATAAACTGCCCTAAGGTACGTGATGAATGCCGAATGGACCAGGCGATTCTGTGTTTGGGGATTCAGGTAATCCGCTATGCGAAGAGTTTTTGCGATGGACACGGCGGACGATGCTGAAAGAATGTAAATATTGCTGTGCTGAGTTGCTCAAATGTGACAGCAGCTTGGTTGTCAGCGTTATTCATTATCAGGCATGGTTCAGTCGTCCCGGGCTGATGGTTGTCGAAGGAAAGAGGGAGCAGAACGTATGTCGCTCATGATCTCACACGACAAAAATGTCAGTGTTGTCCGTAGTGGTTGGTGAAGTCGGAGCCAATCCATGAAGCCGTGGGGCGATTGGGTGAGCATGACTATTACGGCTACGACGGATGGATCTTGTTGAAGGGTCTGTGTCCACTTTTTGTTGTGAGAGTTGCATCGGTTTTGAAAAGATCTCGCATAACACAGTAGAAGTGTAGAACAATGGCTGCTCGAGACCGTGTCGCGCGTCACCGTCGCCCACGCGACGGAGGCAAATCCCTAACCGTCGCCGTGAATAATCTGTTGAAATAATTAGCAGTTTTCGTATTAATTTAATTCAAGTGTAAATCATGACAGAACAATTTCCAATATTAACTAGCATACACATAGTAGACATGCACCATACAGGCAAGTGAAAACCTAGCACATCTATCAACAACTGTCAATGGACTAGGCCTTGAATTGCCAGTTTTATGTAGATGAGTTTCACCTAATGCCATAGTGATACTAGGCCGTCGAAGGCTACCCTCGGGTGGAGCATATAAGTCACACTCCTGGCCTTTTTCATGAGCTTCCTAGAGATTACCCTATCTCATATACTGTGACCAGCAGTCGGGCTCACATAGGTGCGTTCTTTTGAGACTGCTCTGTAGGATAGCATCTTGGCTTATACAAACCTATAAACACATTAAGACTAAGTCAACATGCCATGCAGATCGTGAGAGTAATGCATCTTCAGCGGAGTGGATTAATAAAAGTTACTCTCCTCCAGTTAGCCACTGGCTTGTTTCCCCAGGTCCTAATTCACGGGATCTCCGATCACATAGGTTGGATTACTACCGCGGTAACTCATGTGGGTCTCAAACCCATCTCCTTTGATGCAATATCTATCACATTTCTTGATAGACCTTCTGTGAAGGGATCTACTAGATTCTTAGCTGTTTGGATATAATTCAATGCTATTACTCCGGAGTTTCTCATTTTCCTAACAGATGTCAATCTTCTCTTTATATGTCTTGATGACTTCATATTATCCTTTGAACTACTCACTTTGACGATCATAGTTTGATTGTCGCAGTTCATAAGGATAGCCGGCACAGGTTTATCAACAACCGGCAAGTCAATCAAGAGTTCACGAAGTCAATCTGCTTCAACAGTAGCTGTATCTAGTGCTGTGAGTTCTGCTTCCATTGTCGACCTCGTTAAGATGGTTTGCTTGCAAGACTTCCATGAATACCATAACTCGATGTACCCTTTGGATAGCGCATTACTCTCTCAAGAGCATGTCAATGATCATCTCCCGGATTGGAAACAAACCGGCTAAGTTTGCTCACAGCAAACACGATGTCAGGCCTTGTTGCGCTAGCTAAATACATTAACGAGCCAATTATCTGAGAGTATCTCAGTTGATCTCTAGTTGTTCTTTCGAAGCATCTTACTAGGATCATATGGTGTCGGCGAATGATTACAATATGAGTAGCCAAAGCGACTCAACACCTTCTCCACATAGTGAGATTGCAGAAGTGTAATTCTGCCATTCTCATCTTTCAGCAGCTTAATGTTTAGAATAACATCAGCTTCTCCAAGGTCTTTCATGTCAAAACTTTGAGACAAGAAACTCTTGACCTGTTCGATGACAATCATATTTGTCCCAAAAATCAGTATGTCATCAACATACAAACAAAGTATAACTCCTTCGCCCCCACCATGGCGATAGTATACACATTTGTCGGCTTCATTTACAACAAAGCCAGCAGATGTTAAAGTTTGATCAAACTTCTCATGTCATTGCTTAGGTGCTTGTTTCAGTCCATACAAAGACTTCAATAGCTTGCACACCTTTCCTTCTTGACCATCTACTACAAAACCATCTGGCTGATCCATACAAATTTCCTCATCCAACTATACATTAAGGAAAGTTGTCTTGACGTCCATTTGATGAACGATAAGACCATGTGAGGCAGCCAATGAGAGTAGAACTCGAATAGTGGTCAATCTAGCCACAGGCGAATAAGTATCAAAGAAGTATTCGCCTTCTTTTTGGATATAACCCTTGGCAACAAGCTGAGCCTTGTACTTTTCAATTGTACCATCAGGCCTAAGCTTCTTTTTGAACACCCACTTACATCCTACAGGTTTGCACCCATAAGGACGATCAGTGATCTCCCAAGTTTTGTTTGCCATGATGGAATCCATCTCGCTACGAACAGCCTCTTTCCAGTAGTCTGCATCAGGGGATGCATAAGCCTCTGAAATAGAGGTGGGAGTATCATCCACGAGATAGACAATGAAATCATCACCAAAGGACTTTGCAATCCTCTGTCTCTTGTTCACAGGAACTTCATTGTCTACCTCCTCAGGAATTTCATCATGTGCTCGTTCATAATATTCCATAGGAATAGCAGGTTCAGGAGTTTCAACATATTCCTGTCTAGATGTACTAGGCATATCTTTCATCGGAAAAATATCCTCAAAGAATGTAGCATCCTTAGACTCCATGATTGTACCGACCTTCATGTCTGGTACCTCAGATTTCACCACTAGAAATTTGTATCCAACGCTATGATGAGCATAGCCAAGAAAGACACAGTCTACGGTCTTTGGTCCAAGTTTACGCTTTTTGGGAATTGGCAAATTCACCTTTGCCAAACAGCCCCAAGTACGTAAGTACAAGAGTGTTAGTTTTCTCTTCTCCCATAATTCATAGGGAGCAGTTTCATTGTCTTTTGTGGGAACTTTATTTAAGACATGACATGATGTCAATATCGCCTCCCCCCACCATGCCTTGGATAAACCCGAAGTACCTAACATGGTGTTAACCAAGTCTATTAGAGTATGGTTTTTCTTTTCGGCAACCCCGTTAGATTGGGGAGAATGGGGAGGCGTCCTCTCATGAATAATGCCATGTTCCGCACAAAATAAATCAAACTCATTAGAGAAATACTCTCCACCATGATCTGACCGGACTCTCTTAATCTTTCTCTCAAGTTGATTTTCAACTTCTGCCTTATAGTTTTTAAAGTGGTGTAGAGCCTCATCTTTAGTTTTTAAAAGATATACATAGCAAAATCTAGTAGAATCATCAATCAACGTCATGAAGTATTTCTTTCCACCTTTGGTCAACACACCATTCATCTCACATAGATCTAAATATATAAGCTCTAGTGGTGCCAAGTTTCTTGCTTCCTGCACAGGCTTGTGAGGCTTGCGCGGTTGCTTAGCTTGAACACACTCTTGACATTTAGAGCCTTTGGCTAAAGTGAAACTCAGAATTAAATTCATCTTAGCTAGCCGCTTCATACAACCAAAATTAATGTGACAAAGTCGTGAATGCCAAATATCGGTATCATTGCCAGGGGCACAAATATGGTTCACAACCTTATTACAAAAATCTGATAGGGAAAGACGGAACAAATTGCCGCACTCATAACCTTTACCAATAAATTGTCCATACTTAGATATGACTACTTTATTGGACTCAAATACCAACTTAAAACCTTCTTTGCAAAGAAGGGAACTGAAAGAACATGTTGGGCCCCCATGTGTGGTTTTGGTAATTAATGACAATCTTTATGGACTAATGTGTGTATTAAGTTGTACTTGTAGGAATTATCCATTGGCATCGCTTGGAGCATGTGTTGGCTTCAAGGTCGATGAAATGAGAAGAAGATGTGATTTGCAAGCTCAAAATGCACCATCTATAGAAGATCTCATGTTTGATGCTTGCCATCCTCGGTGATCATGGATCGATGATGAGGAATCAAGAAAGGCGTTCCATCTTGAGAAGGGCAAGATCGTCTACATCGATCTCAAGAGGAATGCTCAAGGCAAAGGTATAATCTTGATAGGTTTTCCCTTTTGTCGGTCTCATATTGTTAGTGGGAGACTGGGTTTAGGATAGATATCCGTTCTATCAAGAGGGGCTCTCGAATGAGTAATTCGGTCACATCGTTCGAACAGAGCTCAAACCTTTGCATACTTGCATCATCGTATTTGGTTGTTTTTTTGTCTTATCCATGTGAGGATATAGAGCTTGTGGTAATCTCCATAACAAGCTCGTGTTCATAAAAATCGGATCTTCCATTTGTATCTTATCGCGATTTTGATCTTGGCGGCCTTTCGGTTTCTCACCAAGTGAGGTATCTCATATTATTATACTTAATACTTTCTCATTTGGTGATAACCAATATTTTCACTTTTTATAGGGTAGCCATTGTCGTCATCTTTCCAACGCAATTGGAATCGCGTCAATCAGAGCTACCAATCAAAAGTTATCGCAATTTGAGTTTGCCCTCTATTTGGTTTAAAACAGAAAAAGAAAAGGCATTTTATTTTTCTAGGCCGACGGGTACTACCGCAGCCCAATACCGGTCGAGCCTGAGACGCGCAGCCCATTCTTAGTCTGGCCCGGCACCCACTTCCGGTTGTACCGGACCGGCCCGGTAGTACCGCCCAGGTGGGCCGGTACTACCGGCCGGCCCATCCTGGCTTGCCCAGGCCGCCCGAGTCCTCTGTCCTGATCGCTGGACCACTCCCGCACTGCGCCGCGCCTGCTCGCCAGCTCTCGCGCGTGCGCTACCGCCGCACTCTCTTGCGCGCTGCTTTGCATCGCCCGCCTGCCGCGCTAGCTGCTGCGCGCTGGGGCCCAGCTGGCCTGCCGCCGCCGCTCGTAGCCTGGCGCCCGTTGGACCCACGCAGCCGTGCCAATCCCGCATGCGCGCGCGTTGCCCTGCACTGTGTCTCGCGCCCTGCTGCTTGCTGTGATGGCCCCTGCGCTGCCTGGCCCCACTTGCATCCTGGCTCCCTTGCGCGTGTGTTGTGCCTGCTCTGGCGCGCGGTCGCTCGCCTGCCCGATCCCTTGCTGGCTGCGCTCGCTTGCTGCCGCTCTGCTCTATTGACATGCTGTCGGGCGGTAGTACCGGTCAAAACTGGTACTACCGGTCCAGACCGAAAATAGCCCCAACGGCCAGATTTTCTGGGGCCGCTATTTAAGACCTTGTCCGTTTTGAGTTTAGTATGCTCCTTCCTCATCTATTAGGCTACGCTTTGTCCACACTTGCTCTAGGTTTTGAATCTTGCCTAATCTCTTCCTCTCCGATGATTCTTGCCCATATTTGAGTGGAAGAGAGAGAAGATCTAGATCCACGTTTTGACCTAACCGATTCATTTCTTTGTGAGTGTATCTTTGGGGATCTAGATTTTGGGGGATTTTGTGTCTTTCTTTGATTCCTCCTCTCTTGTTCCCCCAATAGCTTTAGTAGCTTTGTTGGAACTTGAGAGTGAGGAATTTGAGCACCTTTGTGGTGTTCTTGCCATTTGCATTCGGTGCATCGGTTTGAGTTCTCCTCGGAGGATTTGGTTTGTGTGACTCATTGGAGCTTGTCCTTCTTGGGTTCTTGGAACCCTAGATGGTTTTGTGGCCTTGGTGGCATTGTGGCCTTGATGGCGTTTGTTGGGAGCCTCCAATTAAGTTGTGGAGAAGTGCCCTAACCTTGTGAGAGGTTCCGGTTGCCACCGACAAGTGCACCGATAGTGGAAGCGTGAATTGATCCCGTTGGGGTGAGATTCACCGGAGAATAAGGGAGGCCTTTTATGGCTTTGGTGGTTTGATATCACCCCCTCTCCAAACGAGACGTACTCCATGTTGGGAGGAACTCGGTAAAATATCGGTGTCCCCGCGTGCCTCGGTTATCTCTATACCCGAGCTCTTTACTTATGCACTTTACATTGTGATAGCCTTCGTGCTTGAAGTAATATATATCTTGCTATCACTTTGTTGCTTGTATTGCTTAGCATAAGTTGTTGGTGCACATAGGTGAACCTTAGTTGTTCTAGGTTGTGCTTAACAAAGTAATCACTAGTTTTATTCCGCCTTTGTTGAGCCACTCTAGGAAAAGTTTTAATCGCCTATTCACCCCCCCTCTAGGCGACATTCGTATCCTTTCAGGAACCACTAACGAGATTCTTATTTATTGAGGACACATGTTGCACGTTCTTCAGCTGCACGATCTTTTTCGAAGTAAACTTCAGATCCACCGTGCCAACACCACGAACAGAAGCATGCGATCCGTTTCCCATCAAGAGGGAGAGATCTTTTGTGACCTGATAAGAAGAAAACAAAGAGATATCAGCACACACATGAATATTAGCACCGGTGTCGATCCACCAATCTGTAGATTGACAAATTGACAAAACAGTAGGTAAATTACCATACCCGGATGCACCCTTATCATTGTTTCTCATAGTCACGTTGACGGACTTAGAGTTCTGTCCATTTGGATTCTTCCTTCCTTTGCGCTGCTTGCAGTTTGGAGCCCAATGTCCAACCTCGTCGCACACAAAGCAGGGATCCTGTGACTTGTCCTTCTTATTCTTTTTGAAGGTAGTAGTACGAACGGCCTTGGTCTTCCCCTTGAACTTGTTGTGGAAGTTCTTCTGCACCACATTGGCGCTTGACTGGGGTGCCTCGGCTCCCTTTGGGTGTGCGGCTTTTGCCTTTGTCTTTTCATCAAGGTCCAGAAACCTAATGAGATTCTCAACAAACATCTCTTGCCTCTGGTGTTTGAGGTTAGTGGCAACACTCCTCCAGGATTGAGGAAGCTTTGCAATGATGCATCCCGCAACAAATTTGCTGGGCAACGCACACTTCAGGAGCTCAAGTTATTTTGCAATCCACTGAATCTCATGAGCCTGTTCAACGACAGAACGGTTTTCAACCATCCTATAGTCATGAAACTGCTCCATGGCATACGGTTCACTGCCAGCATCAGTAGCACCGAATTTTGCTTCGAGTGCATTCCACAGTTCTTTGGCATTGCGCATATGTAAATATGCATCCACCAACTTGTCCTCAATGATGCTTATGACACAACCCACAAAGAATATGGTGGTCTCCTTGAACGTTTTCTCCTGTTCAGGAGTGATCGTTCCTTTAGAATTACCAGCCGATACCCAGAAGGCGTCCATAGCCATCAGCCAGAGGGTACACTTGGTTTGCCAGCACTTAAAGTGCGCATCCGTAAACGGGTTCGGTTTCAGACAAGCGGCAAAGCCTTGACGCGAAAACAGCCTAAAATAAGGTTTTTGGATTGTTGAAATAATTAGCAGTTTTCGCATTAATTTAATCCAAGTGTAAATCATGACAAAACAATTTCCAAGATTAACTAGCATACGCATAATAGACATGCACCATACAGGCAAGTGAAAACCTAGCACATCTACGCATACTGCAATACTAGTAATCATCATAGGAAATAACAGGAGAGCAAGTAACACGTACGAGTTCGTCGATGGTATGACCAACGGCGTAACAGAAGTGGATCCGCCACCGGTTGTAGCAGCAGCAGCCTGCTTGGAAGCGTCGTCATACATGGCGATGGAGTCGAGGAAGCCGGACGTAGAAGAGTTTGAGCAGTCGCGCCTAGACGCTCCCCAAAAATCTTATCGCCTCTCCCGGTGCAGGATCAGAGAGACGGGGTTCTGAAGGCCTGCTCTCCCGGACGGCCGTGCACGCAGCCGGCGGGATGGAGTAGCAGAGGGCAGCACAGAGAGGTGGAACGATGCGCATGTAGGCAGATGCAATCTAATTGCTGGTAACTGCCAGGGTTCGCGTCTGCCTGCTTATATAGTGCGGGTCGGGTAGGACGTGGGCAACAGCCCACGACCGAGTCAGTACCAGCCCACGATGTAGAAACGGCCGGTTGATTAACGCGTCCATAATGATGCATTAATGAATCATAATTAATACACAATTAATTTTCCCAATCAGCAAAATAAAGCTCGGTTCGACGAGATTCCCGCAACCCGTGACGCGCGTCGTGACGAGGCGTGGCGTGGCGAGGCGAGGCGAGCGGCGTCGGAGGAGGAGTGCGCGAGGGCTTCTCTTCTTCTCACACCTTAGTGAGTGGTGCAACACTCTACTATATAAGGTGGTCCAAGTCCCCTTCCACTAGCAATATGGGACTAAACTTTGGCACCACTAGCACACACATGAGCTGCCATAGTAATGGGCCAAAGAGAATTTCAGAATTTGTATTTGTTATGGGCCAAAAGCCCAACATCAAATATGCCTCAAATTCCAACATAATCCTCTTTCCCCTCTATAGGTCGTCGCCGGCGAGCGCCGCTAGGCAAAGACCGTGCGGTATCGACGGCGGTGGGCCTCTCTCTGCCCGACGATTGCCCGTTCTTGTGGAGTATCTCGTGAGGCGTTGGTGCGAGAGGAAGCGACGGGTTTGACCGGCGACGACGCGACCTATGCCTGAGCGGCGCGACGATTGTTCTCCTATCTGGCAGCGTGTGGGGGATGCTCACGTGGAGTGAGGCGGCAGCGATGCACTCATGGCGACATGAAGTAGAGCATGGAGGTGGTCAATCGGTGCGGCACAAGGCTGCAGGTGGACGGCAGCAACGACGTCATGGGCGCAATAGTGGGGCGGCATGACTGACAGGGCCTGAACTAGGCCTGTCTGAGCCTAATATCTGGGCCTGTTGCGTCTAGGCGGTGATCACCTCGGGTTATGGAGGGCAGATCCCCTCACCTGAGTTGCTGAGTGTCTTGATGGCTGAGGCTATGGTGCTGGCTTACCTCGTCAAATCCTTCAGATTTGCAGGGTGATGTTGGTCAGGTCATGTGCTCGAGTTTGTGGATGCCGAGGTAGCAGCCCCGGAAGGTGGACTGCAGGGGTGACTCTACGGCGAGCAATGTCGCGGTGGTTGTGGTCTTTCTCTTCGGTCATGTGGATGGCAAGGAGCGGACGATGGGGGACCTTGGTGTTGGTGGCTCTTCGGCAACTCCTAGATCGTGTGTCGAAGGCGTAACTCGGAGATAGCATACGTCTGAGACCAGAAAGGTTTTTCTGGACGAAAGCTCAACGCGTCGGTGCAAACTGCGGCGATGCTTGCAGGTGTCTTAACCCTCTTGGGGCAACCATTGTGGTTACCTTCTCCGTGCTAGGGCTCTAGGCGAAAACCCTTTGCATCGTTACCCTCCTGGGGTCGTCATCGAGGAGCCTCGTGTCCCCTCACTCTATAGCTTCAGTGTCTTTGTGGGAAGTTTTGGTCTTTTCGTGTTTTTTTATATGCTTTGTAAGGGGTTCTTCATCACCTTATTGGTTCTGCTATTATGGCTTTATTTATAAACACCGGACCAAAGTCTATTTGAAGCCTGTTTGGAGGAGAGAGAACTGTAGAACCATGTTTTACTTGCGCACTCTGACACTCTGCAACTCTGTGCTGAGCATTCGTTTTTTTCAATGAGGCTCCCTCTTTCTGGAAGACAAAGTATGATCGACAAACCTCTGACTGAACGGTGTGCATACATGTCCATAAGTTTACAACGATCACTACGCAAGGACTGTAACCGCAAGAAAGCATTCTAAAAAAATGACAACGGCCAGAGAGCAAAACTGGAAACAGCATGGTCTCTTGTCTGGCCTTTTCCCTGTACGCGCGGCGCAGGCACTCCTACCTTTCGTTCATTCCCTTCACAAAAGGGCTAGACAGGACAAGGAGTATCTTTCCAGTGATCGAATCTAGGCTCACCTTGTGCAAGCAAGCTATGCGTCTAGGTTCAGATTTCTTCCAGGAAAGGTTGATGCGTACGCTTCTCTTCACTGTCAAATAGTATCACATCTCTCCTGGATACGCGACAGCGAAACGCAGAATACAGTTCCGTTATCCCTAGGGATTAAGAATAATACAATCACTTAGTTTGATAATTTGTGTTACTCCACTAGTTAGTAGTAACCCCTTAATTAAAGTAGATATCAGCTAGTAACCCCTTGTTTAAAGTTAGCATCATTCTTCTTCTCTCACAGGAGCATCAATGAATTCACCAATTTGTCATCAGAAACAAACACCGCAAACTTGACCTTTCGATTCTGTATTGTACAATTCCTCCCTGATGACATGAACATCTATTTGCAACCGCAATCCCCACCCCCATCACACAATCCATCCAATTTGTACAGAAAATCTTATTACCGCTGCTTGTGTGTGTGTATTGTACAACATGAAGAAACCACCACACCTGGGGGCTGGGGCAAACCACCTGAGACCTACCCCGCCGGCCGGTGGACCATCCAATCGCAATCCCAATCCCTAGGCGCAGGCGCAGGGGTTGTCGACGACGACGAGATCCTCGCCGTCGCTGCTGCGGAAGGCGAGGTACCCTGCGGCGAGCCCGACGACGACGGCGATGAAGACCCCGCCGTTGAAGGACATGACGGCGAGCATGAGCAGGTACCCGATGCCGGCGTTGACCCCGAAGAGCGCCGCCGTGGCCACCTTGGCCGACTGGTGGCCGCCGGTGGCGAAGAAGGAGGGCGCGAGCAGCGGGGCCCGCGCGTCGGAGCCGGCGGGCGGCGGGAGGGGGTCCGCCTTGGCGCCCGAGAGGAGCTTGAGGCGGATCCGGAAGGCCTCGAGGTACTGGTAGAAGGCGGCGGCGAGGAAGAGGGCCAGGAGGGAGAGGAGGTAGCCTGTCCACGCGGACGTGCGCCAGCCGTCGAACAGGATCGTGGCGGACGTGCCCCAGTAGAAGGTCATGTGCATCATGGTGGACGACGGGGATGGGTGGGGGTGCGCGGGGGGGAGAGGGGGGTTTGGGATTTGGACGGGGTAGGGGGGGAGGGAGGGACGCCGGCGGAGGGGGCAGAAGAAACGGCGGGAGGTGGGTGAGCAGGATTGCCGGCGAAGCGACCGGTGGGATTTTAAAGGGTCGGCCTTTGTTGTCGAGGTGCGGCTTTTGGGCACGGTGTTGGGATGTATTTACGCGTCACGCCATTGGACCGGGGGGGCTGGGCTTCCTCCCGTCACGTTAGGCCACCTGCCGCTTCCTTTCTCGCCGCGTCTCGGTCACAGCGACACAGCCAGAATTCAGAAGGGAAAACGGAGGAGCTTCTGAACAGAGTACGCAATGACCTTTTTTTTTGGGGGAATAAACAGTACGGAATCTGCACTCCTATGCACCCAAACTTTCACATGGGATTTCACCTATCACGTTCAAAATGTAAACGTTTTACGCTGGCTCCGAAGATTCAAGCATACCTTTTTTTTCGACTTAGATCCATTTTAATGTAAACGTATCTTAATATTGCCAGGGTCAACTTTGATCAACTCCAGAGGTACAGTACAGTACTAGGCGCGAAACTTGCCTTCATTCCATCCACCATCCTAGCGGAATCGTGGGACAGAAAAGGTCAAGCAAGTGGACGGGACTTGGCACTAGCAGTAGGCATCAACTGTCTCGGAGAAAGAAACAGAGTAGGCATCAACTGACCGTAGGGGCTCACACGTAATTTGCGCGCAACGCCCTGCCCTATGGAATGGTACTTGGCGCGGCAGGCACGCAAGGCGGGTAGTAGTACAGGTGCGCACGATCAGAGCAGAGGGACTTGTACTGCAGGGTCTGCAGTTGTACTACTTCCAGCCCAGCGGCCGCGCGCGCGCTCGGCCGGCAGCGCCAAGGTTTTTCTTTGGGACGACCGAGAAGAGCTCCGGTTGGTAGGAACTAGGAAGGGCATGGAAATGCACTTGGGAGTGGCGTGTGCGCAACAGTCAAACGACCGCGTATTGTCACGACACAGATGCCCTTTACTTCTATCAAGAGTTAAACTCCTAGGACAGCAGCTGGTTTGGAAACTCGTAGGAACCCGCTCCGTATCTAGAATGTACGTTTCCGCGGTTGCCGGTGTCGCCTTGACATTGTATCCCCTCCACGAACAACTGCTAGTACATGTTTCGTTCAAATGATCATCGCCACCGCGACCTCCCTCTCTCTCGATACTGAAGGACACTACAACGGCGTGGGGCGTGGGGCGTTGGCTTATGGGGTACGTACAAATATGTTGGAGCAGAAACGTATGTTATAGATGCGGGGGTGTTTCTCTAAGTTTTTAGGCCAGCCGCTCTCCTACAAGTGGGCTCGCGTCCATGTGCATCCGCATCAGCTCAAATTCTATAACAAATACTCCCTCCGTTTCAAAATATAAGATGTTTTAAGTTTGTGAAGAAAAATGTATCTAGACTTTTTTTAGTATGTAGATTCACTCTAAACATGAGTGAACTTATATACTAAAACAAGTCTAGATACGTTTGCTTTACAAAGCTAAAACATCTTATATTTTGAAACGGAGAAAGTATGTTTTTAGACTAAATCGATGCTAGTTGATAAGTACACGAGTTAATTCGTACAAATTTCTAGTGGCAGGTGACGAGGTTTAATCTCGTCAATGCCCATTGTTATGGACTTGGGTTTTGGAAAAGATGGAGATGCTGGAGATTGTGGCACGGTTAACAGACAAGCAACCAGGGACACGAGATTTACCCAGGTTCAGGCCCCCGGAGGGAAAACCCTACTCCTGCTTGTTTGCTCTTGATTACGGCAGAACCGAAAATTACAAGATGCGCAGATTCGATCTGGCGTGGATGCGTGTGCGAAAGTATGAGTTGAGAGATCTAGGACGTGCCCTCCTGGCCTTTATATAGACTTAGACAGGTCCCGGGCATAGTCCTTATCGGTTACAAGTTCTGGGGTTTGTACCCCTTCGAATTTCCTAGTCCGTGCTAGTCTTGTTCTCTAAGGACTCGAAGGCGTCATGGGCTTGGCCACCCGAAAATCTTTATGGGCCAGTGTATATCTTCTGTGGGTCTTCCTTGGGCTTGGACCAGGTATGCTAAAGTTACGTACCCGTAGGGTATAACCATGTCAGTAGCCCCCGAGTGATCAGTCGAATCGTAGATTCGGCTGAGGACTCTTCCATTCTTCGGGTGCAACTATGTTTTAATAGTATACAAGCGTAGGGATTGTTGATGCGTGTGCCTGACTCACCCGACGGATCAGGGTCAGTTAACTGTCTTAGGACGAAACAACACGATCTTTTTCAGGTTTTGGGTCCCTCAACCCAGACCTGGAACATATGCTGGCGTAATTCGACTCAGGCCGCGGAGGACTTACAGGAGTGGAATTCCAGTGATTTTAATTGGTGTACCCAACGCGTCCGTCGGGATTTTCCATCACGCCTGTTGGCATGGATTTATACTAGCAGAGCGCAGTCAGGTGCGTTGTCAGGCCATCAGATGATATCTGCAGGTCTTATCTTTGCGTCGCAGACGCAGCATCCGAACATTTATCACCACGGAGGTGCGTCGGGTTGGTCAAGGAGACTGTTGCTTACTCAGCATTTTGTTGGGGCAGAGTTGCCTAAAAAGTTTTTGTATGGTGATCCGAAAGATCACAGTCGAAAGTTTCATAGGGTGCGCGACCAGCGCTCCCTATGGGAGTAGCCCCCGAGTGTCTGTTCGAGTCGTAGACTCGAGCGGAGACTTTAGTGCAAGCATTGCTCAGTTGTTTAGTTCGTAGGACTCGAAAATTTTCGGATGCTTAAATCCTTCCTCCCTATGGGAGTAGCCTCCAAGTCCGTAGTGGAGTCGCAGACTCGACGTAGGGCTCAGAGAGGTACTTTGTCTTCATTTGTCTTTCGGGTGCGCGGCCAGCGCTCCTGATAGGAGTAGCCCCCGAGTATTTAGTCGAATCGAAGATTCGAGTGAGTACTCTTAGTTGTGGAGCCGAAGTTGGTGCTAGTATAGCTTTTAATGACGTCAGTGCTGACGATCGATGACCTCAAGCGTCTGCTACGCCAGAGATGACTTGACTGAACGAAGCGTGGGTCCCATTTGCTGACTTTGAATTAACCGGTCACGCGCGGCGTGGAGATTATTACGGCGTCTCCTCGATTTCCGCGCGTAGTGGACGGCGTGGTAGAGACGGTTCATTGTGATGCTGACACGTGTACGATCAGATCTGCCGTTGGCGTTAGGTCTTCTCGATGAACGGCCAGCGGGCGTCGTCCTCGCTGTTATAATCCTTTGGTGAAATCGTGGTTTGTTTTTCACCGCACCAGTTCATCTGTTCACTGCGTCCTTGTTTTTGAGCTTTTCTTGCTGCGCGCTTGAGAGTTTCTTCCACATTTCCTTCGTTCTTTCTTCGTTGGCAACGCCACCACCGCCGTAGAGCCATGGGGAAAACGAAGAAGTCTTCATCTGCGGTTGGGGCCAGCGCCGCCGGAGGCAAGAAGGGTACCACTGCTGCTCGTGTCACCGATGGTGGTTGGCGGCGGTCAGAGACGCGGGAGAGCGATCTCCGCAAACTGCGTGAGCGGGGCCTGATCCCGCAAGATACGACGGCCGTGAGACTCCCCGACAATGAGGTAATCCCCCGTCCCCCACTTGGGTACCGGGTAATGTTTGTTGCCTTTGTGATTCGCGGGTTTTCTTTTCCGGTCCACGACTTCCTCCGTGGACTGCTCTTCTTCTATGGGGTTCAACTCCATCATCTGTCTCCCAACTCTCTTCTCCACATTGCGTGTTTCATCACTCTTTGCGAGTGTTGGATTGGCATTGAGCCGCACTTTGGCCTCTTCTGGAAGCTTTATTCCGTGAAGAGACAATCTGGTTCGGATGGTGTGTACCCCATTGGGGGTTTCATCATCTCCCTCAATCCCAATTTTCAATTCTTTTCCTTTTCCATGTCCGAATCTGTCCAGTACTGGCGGAGGCGTTGGTTTTACATCCGCAACTCCGTTTTGCCTGGGCAAGATTTTGGTCTTGTTCCTTTTGACCCCTCCCAATTGATTGAGAAGAAAAGATCCTGGAAAAACCAAATCCTGGACGGTGAAGTGGCGGAGATAGAGGCCCTTTATCGTCGAGTGGAGGATCTCCAATTGATTCCGGAGAAGGAGGTGAACGGCGTGGACATCATCCGAACTTTTCTTAAGCGTCGGGTGCAGCCTCTCCAAGCGAGGGCGCACCCGATGTTTCTTTATTCTGGTCGCCGCGATCCGACGAGGGTTTCGAGTGAGAAAATCTCCGAGGGGGATCTTGACAAGGATCTTCGCATGCTGCTGAAGTTCAAGGCCGGAGAAGAAATCCCGGGGAAGTCGCTGACTCCTCCCTTTTCTTCGACGTTGGCTGTGCCGAAGGTGTAGATTTGTGCACGTAGTGCTTCTCTTTTTATTGTTGGATGTGCTTTTGTTTCCTTTGTTTGCTAACAAAGTTTCTTCTCATCTTGCAGGTCTTCAAAGTGCCGGGCATGGTACCACCATTGCCCGAAAGGTATCCGAATGCCCCGGACAATGAAGTGGTTAACTCCGTGTCCGAACTTCCTTCGGCGCGTTCTCCGGCGGAGGATGCCGACGAGTCGAGTGAGGACCATACGCGCAAGCGATCGCGAAGCTCGAGCGAGTCTTCGGATGCTTCAACTCCTCCGACTCCCAGAAATCCTCTAGGCCTTGAGCGTCACAGTGAAGGTCATGGAGCTTCTTCCTCTCCCCTTCCCGCCATTCCTATGCGAGCTGTTGCTCCGCACCCGCCAGCCAAGCGGAAGAAGGAAGAGAAAAAGGAGGAGAAGAAGGAAGAGAAGAAAGAGGAGAAGAGGGCCCGAAGGGCTTCTCCTATCTTCGACCTGAGCGCATTGGGCTCGTAAGTTTTCTTGTTGTACTGTCGTCCTTTTTCCTGTATGATTGTTGCATTTGTGCTAATTGGTTCGTATGCAGGCAATCCTCCCATGACTCTAGTGATGATGCGCGGGAGATGATGGAGGAGTCGAACATTGCGTCGCCTCCTCCTCAGACTGTGGCGACTTCGGGTGGCGCCGCTCCAGATCCTCCTGTGCAGGAGGGGCTGGTGGTTGCGCCTCAGAATTTCGCAGGCGGGCCTTCGGGCTTGCCTACGGAGCACGTAAGTTTTCTGCCTCATGTCGCGGGGGGAGCCCCCGAGTATCTTCTTTGCTGATGTTGTTTTCGCTTTTTTATGTTGGGTGGAGCCCCCAAGTCCTATTCTTACTGTTATTGCCTTTTTCTGTAGCCTTTTTTCCAAGAGGCCAAGCGGCTGGTGGAGGAACGCCTGGCGCTGGAGGCGAAACTTCGACAGCTTCAAGGTATCCTTCTTCCCTTTATTGCCTCTCTTGTTTATCCTGGTCCTATTCCTTGACACTTGCTTGTCTTGAATGCAGAGGAGCATAACGATTCTCTCCGCGTGGTTGATGCTCTTAAAAAGAGCCTTGGCCAATCGGAGCAGAAAGCCGAGGCCGCCGTTGGCGCGAAAGAGCGCCTTGAGTTAGAGTTGTCGAAGGCAGCCGAAACGAAGGAGCGCCTGCAGCAGGAGGCCGCAGATCGCGAGGAGCGGCTGGCCACCGTTGCGGATGCTCGTGAAAGAGGGGTGGCGTCGAAGCTCATGGCTGCTGCCAAGGCTATTTCGGGTGATTTTTGTACTTGTCTCTTTTCCGATGGGTCTTCGTCTATGCTTCCTTTCTTCATGCTCTTCTTTATTTTTGTCTCAGATGCCGCAGGCATTGAGTTCGACCGCGATGCTCTGGAGCACGGGAGTGCTCTGGATGATGCCACTGTGGCGGTCGAAGACCGCTGCAGCACCGTCGTCAACTCCCTGGCCAAGGCGAAAGAGGTCCTTGGCCGCTTCTACCAGGAGCTCTTCCCGAAGGGCGCGACGCTTGAAGATGTGGATGCCCTGGCAGAGGCTCTGTCAGCCGAAGCGCCTGCAGCGTACAAGCGCAAGCAGAAGGGCATCGGCGCGTCCGTCGGGCTGGCGATGGCCATGGCGGCTGGGACGGAGCTGGACTTGCCCCAGATCACTTCTCGGATGCCGATGGCTGCGGATGGATCAGAGGTAGCCTTCGCTGCCTACTCTGCTCGCTGCAGACGATATGGGCCCAAACTCATTGACCTGCTGTCTGAATACGCACTGCGGCAGCAGGGCGAAGCCAAGGCTAGGCAGTCTGGCTCCGAGGCGACTCAGTGTCCTGCGCCTTAGGTCTATTAGACGTAGGGTAGTGTGTAGTCTTCTTTTGTTGTAAATATCTTGAGGAGTATCTTCTTTGTGCCACGTAGTGGCTTTATATATTCAATGAATTTTCTCTGAGCTGTGCTCCATCCTTGGCTGAATGTATGTGTTCCTTTTGTTTGCTGTCGTTCTAGGTTCCTTCGGGTGCTGACCCTGTTGATGCCCCATCCGCAACACCGTTGCGTCCATCCCTGGATGACTCCTCGCAGCTTGCTTTTCTTCGGGATCGTGTGCGCAGCCTTGAGAGGGAGTTGCTCGTGCTACGCGGTCGGGCCGACGTTTGGAAGTCCAAGGCAGAACGTGGCGCAGCCAGAGAGGAGTACTTGATGGCGGAGCTGGGTCGGCTGTCCGAGCAGTTGCAGTGTAAGTTGATCCTTTTTTCGGGCTGTAGCTCAGTTTTTCGGATGGGCCTGCTGGCCTTATACTTGTTTTGTGCTGTTGTCGCAGGTGCGAATCTTGCTCCGAAAGAAGAAAAAAAGCGTGTCGCTGTTCGAATTAATTGCTTGACTCAACAGGACATGGAGGCCGGCGGCTTCTTTTGGATGGACCGTGATCGTGCCATAGCCTTGGCGACGGTGCAGGATCGTGTTCATCAAGTTTCACGGGGGCTCCGTCAAGTGCAGACGTCGCTTGCCTCGGTGCTGCATGTCATGTTTCCTTTAGATGCCTTGCCGACGACCCTTGCAGGTCTTCTGTCGAGGTTTCGGAGTGCCAACAATGTCAAAGAGCTTGTGCGACAGCAGCTCGTCGCAGGAGTGAAGGCTGCCTTGTCCCTTGTGAGGGTGCACCGTCCCGATGTAGATTTAGCTGTTGTGGCAGCTGGGCCACCTCTTCAACCGGATAGTGGCGAGTGGAATATGCGTCCGCATTACGCGGCTGTAAGGCAGTATGCCGAACAGATTGTAGATTTGTTTGAGCAGCGTGCTTAGGTTATTCTTCAGAATAGATAGGACCTGAAAATAGATAGAGAGATGTAAAATTTGTATATTTCGGCTGGGCACGTTGTGCCTTTGTTGTAAAGATTTGTTTGTTTGTGAGCACGCAGTGCTTTGATCAGGTGTGTTCCCTTTTCGTTTGCCTGACGTTTGTCAGCTACTCAAGTATACACGTTTTAGTCCTCAATCGATGAAATCGTGAGGTGGGGGGAGCCCCCTAGTGTGTTTTGCCCTCAGTCGATGTAATCGTGAGGTGGGGGGAGCCCCCGAGCGCGTTTTATCCTCAGTCGATGAAATCGTGAGGTGGGGGGAGCCCCCGAGCGCGTTTGTAGCATATAGTAAATATGCAGGAAATAGTGAGCCGAAGTTTTCGGGCGAGACACTTAGCTTTATTTATATCGTAATGAAGGAAGTACATTGTTCGGCTGAGTAGCCTTGGCTGAAAGCCTTATTGAAAGTAAAGGGGTAGTTTGCTACGGGTAGAATCGTCGCAGGTGCGCGATATTCCATGGGTTGGAGTATGCGACTCCAGACTCCACGTGCTTGAGGCGATAGGCGCCACCTGGTATCACTTCGGTGATGACGTAGAGTCCTTCCCATGGTGACTCGAATTTATTCGGTCGCTTTTGTTTGAATCGTAAGACGAGGTCTCCTTCGACGAAGGACCTTGGACGCAGCCGACGGCTGTGGTAGTTGCGGAGACTCTGCTGGTACACTGTTGATCTAGCTGCTGCTATGTCTCTTGCCTCGTCGAGTGTATCGACGGCATCTTCGAATGCAGCCGTGGATTCGGCTTCGCTGTAAGCGACGACCCGTGGGGCCTAGTGGCGCACTTCTGATGGTAACACGGCTCCAGCTCCGTGTATCATGAAGAACGGT
Organism: Avena sativa; assembly: GCA_916181665.1. Lineage (NCBI taxonomy): Eukaryota > Viridiplantae > Streptophyta > Magnoliopsida > Poales > Poaceae > Avena > Avena sativa. Next base: position 381,851,723 of record OV702297.1, on the reverse strand, counting down.
GTGTAGCCGGTGGCGCTGTTTGGCGTAGTCCGTAAGCTCCATAGGACGGATGGTAGCTCTTTCGTCCAGTTTCCAGTTTTGTGTTCGAGGGAGCTCATGAGGCGTTTCTTGATGCCAGCGCCGATTAGGCCGTTGGCCCTTTCCACTTGTCCGTTCGTTTGCGGGTGTGCCACTGAGGCATACGTGATGTTGATCCCGAGGCCTTCGCAGAAGTCCTGGAATTCTTCGGAGATGAAGTTTGACCCGTTGTCCGTGATGATGCTGTGCGGTACACCGAACCTGTAGACAATGGATTCGAAGAACTTGACGGCAGTTTTGCCTTTCTGGTTAGTGACTGGCATGGCTTCGATCCACTTGGTGAACTTGTCGACTGCGACTAGGAGGAAGACGTGCCCCCCTTTAGAAGATTTTGGCAGTTTGCCAATCATGTCGAGGCCCCATTGAGCAAAGGGCCAAGCTATTGGTATGGGTCTGAGCTCGGACCCGGGTGCGTGCGGTTTGTCGGCGAACCGTTGGCACCCGTTGCATCTTCGGACGATGTCCTTTGCGTTGCTCATGGCCGTTGGCCAGTAGAATCCTGCTCGTAGAGCTTTAGCGATAAGGGAGCGACTGCCTGCATGGTGGCCGCAGATGCCCTCGTGGATGTCTTGGAGGATGGTTTTGCCGTCATCGATGGTGACGCATCGTTGGAGTACACCCGTGATACTGCGCTTATACAGCTCGCCATTGATAATGGTGAAGGCCTTTGACCGACGAGATATGCGCCGGGCATCTGTCGGGTTGTCAGGCAGTTCTCCATATAATAGGAACTGGAGGTATGGGCGCGTCCAAGTTTCTTAGACTGCCATGACCTGCATCAGGTTGACCATGGCCACTTCGGTGTCCAATTGTTCGGGTCCCTCATGACCTTCGGGCAACGTAGCCCCCGAGTGTTCTGCTTCTTCGGGTGATCCCTTGGGGAATTTCCGCTTGATGGATGGCATGCAGATCTATTCGAGGAACACACCTGGTGGCACCTTTGCACAAGTGGAGCCAATGTTGGCGAGCCTATCGGCTTCCTCGTTGCTTTCTCTTCCGACGTGTCGAAGTTCGCAGCCGTCGAATTCTCCTTCGAGTGCGTTATAGAGCGCGCGGTACGCGATCATAATCCGATATTTTACTCGTTTCGTAATCCGATATCACTTTGTGATTAACTCCTTAACCACGTGCTTGCAAGCGGTGTTGATATCGATTACCGAGTGGGCCCGAAGTATATCTCTCCAACTTGGGAGGGACAAATCCCATCTCGATACATACAACCCAACAGGTACTTTCCGATCACCTGAGATACACCTTTATAATCACCGTCTCATAGGATGACGTTTGATGACCTCAAAGCTTTCTTCCGATACCAGGGAGTTGCATTATCTCATGGTCTAAGGAATACAATATTTGACATAAGAAAAGCTTCGCAAAGATGAACACGATGACACGATCTAATTGCTCCGCTTAGTTTGGGTCTGTCCATCATATCATTCTCCCAATGATATGATCTCATTATCAATCGACAACTCATGTCTATGGTTAGGAAACCTTAATCATCATTAATCAATGAGCTAGTCCATAGAGGCGTACTAGGGACACGGTGTTGTTCACAAACCACACAAGTATTAAAAGTTTCCGCTTAATACAATTCTAGCATGGAATATAAACTTTATCATGAACAAGAATTATAATAATAACATCTTTATTATTGCCTCTATGGCATAATTCCAACAAGTTGGTGCCTCCACTGCTGATGGTCAGTGGTTAGTGACATAGAGGAATTTAATGGTGCGTAGGGTGTTTTGACTTGTTGCACGTTTGTGTGTCCTTTGCTACATACACACATGTGTCATATTGCACTGATTATGTGCATGTGTTCCAAATGTTGCATTCATGTTGTAAAACTATTCATGTTGTTGCATAACATTGGTTTCTATGTTGCAGTCTATATTCAATGGTGTTATGGATACATCCTTTTTTGCTACATGGGCATGGCTGAAATGCCACAACATTTTTACAGTTTTTCCAGACATAGGGAAAATAACTGTTGCATGGTGGGATGGGCATAGATTTTGCATTGGCTGGACCGTCTAGATCCGAGATTGGGTCATGGCTGATTAGTTGCCTCTATCTATCTTCTAACTTCTTTCTAAAGATTCTCATGCTATAATTTTAGAGGATTATTTCATTGATTCGGATACCTCAAAGAATTATTTCCATGATGCGAACAAGTAAATTGGCAAAATCAATAATTTGACATAACACTATCATTAGGTTTTAATTGGTTAATTTATTTCAAGTCCCAATAAAATCAATTCAAAAAATACAACTTTACTTTAGTATAAAGTGCAATTTAAATGAGGAAGTGAGAGTTTCACTTTCACCAAATTGTAGTCCCACTTAAATCAATCGAAGCTTAATAAAATCTCACACTTGATTAAGATATAAACATAGAAAACTGTTTGTTGCAAATGGGCACCAGTTTTTTTTTTTTTCAAAAAATAGAAAACATTAGAAAATGTTAGTTTTAGGTATAAAAAACTGAAAATAAACATGCAACTACATATACACATATCGAAAATAGTAGAATAGCTATGCACCATTAGCAAATCTGCGTTGATACACATTGAACTACACGAAACTTGGATAAAATAAGAGTTTTTATTTCCTTTATACAACCACGACTTTGTTTTTATTAGAAACCGAAATTATAATCCCCTCTCTCTATATATATAAACACGCCCTAAATTATACTACTCCGTAGTTTTTTCGTTCATACGCTTTTTAATCCTGCGAATGGAACATGCCCACTTTTGACGTGGAAAGCTGAAAAATCCAAAAACCTTTTCGTCTTCACTAATCAACATCACGCTTTCGGCTTCGCTTCGTCTCGTCCCGTTCCGACGCCCCGTGCTCGACCCTCCCACCCACCACTCCGCCACGGCCCACGACACTTGCTCCCTCCCTCCCTCCCTCCCTCCCGGAGCAGTTCACAGTCTCCACTCCACCTCCTACCTATAAATCTCCTACATCGCCTCACCTCCGTGTCATCTCCTCTCTCCCCCCATTCCGCAATCCCCTCACTTCGCACTGACAAGCAGGCAGAGGAAGCAGCCCTCGACCCCACCCCCTCGCCCGCCATGGCGAGCTTCGCGAAGAAGGAGCACCAGTTCCTCGCCGAGCTCGGCCTCGCGCCGCGCAACCCGGGCTCCTTCGCCTGCGGCGCCTGGGGCGGCTCGGGCCCCGTCATCACCACCACCAACCCTACCAACAACGAGGTGCGTCTCCGTCCGACCCGATCCGCTCGATTCCGTTCGAATATTGGGGATGTCCCCGGCGGATTTTGAGGGACTTCGTTGTACGTTTGTGTTATCCAGGTCATTGCTGAGGTCGTTGAGGCGTCCGTGGAGGACTACGAGAAGGGCATGAGCGCCTGCTTCGATGCCGCCAAGACCTGGATGGCTGTAAGTCTCCACCACCCACTCGCGGGATTGAAATGCCCGTAGCCTGGTAGCGAGTTACTCACATGATGGGGGTGCTAGTATAGTATGCTGTAGGTGCTGTTTGCTCGTTGCTTCAGAATTAGCAGTTTGAGCCCCTTCCAGCTTTTGGGTTTTTAGGGAAGTTTCTATGTTCATGAGATGGAAAAAAAAAGGCTGTATGGGGTCTGAGTTTGACAATAGAACAGTGGAATGCAGAATAATGTGTGATCTCGCGACGTAACCAGCTGTCATCACTATTAAAATTCTAAGGCAATAGAGTATGTCACTTGATTTTACACCTGCAATTCCCTCAATGTTTGATCTGTCAGATTTTTTTATCCAAATGCCTGCGTATATAGTGAAAAAGCTTAGCGCCTAGCAGTACCGTGACCATGTGAAATTTCACATATTCAAGTAGCACTGCTGACTGTTCAAAATTTGTTTTGGCTATCAAGTAATTCAATGATACTGTTATCTTCTTAGCTTTCTACTTACATAACAATAAACCAAAATTTTCAGGTTCCTGCGCCGAAGCGAGGAGAAATTGTTAGGCAGATTGGTGATGCACTGAGAGCAAAGCTTGATCACCTTGGCAGGCTTCTGTCACTCGAGATGGGGAAAATTCTCCCTGAAGGAATTGGGGAAGTTCAGGTAATAATGATGGATACCCCTAGGAGGTAGGAACACAAATTCAAGTCAAAGAGGCCTTGAACTGGGTGGTGAGAGTGCAAATCCACACCTCCCACCATCTGAGCGAAATTGAATTCCTAGGAAGGTTCAGATTGGAGCATAATTGCTGCTAGGCCACTACTAGAAGCCTCAGATGGAATTATTTTTGGCTGAAATGTTCCTGTTTATAGCATTAGTGATATCCGCTAATAACTGCACTATCATCTGTCTGGTCCCATTGTCTTCTCCACTGGAAATGTAACTTAGCAGTTAATACAACATTCCCATGATATGCAGCAGTATAGGGATAAACAGTGGTTTGCTCGTGTTATTTTTCGTCACTTCTAGATGAATCAACTTTGTGGCAAACTGTGAACATACTATGTCTCTTAAGGTTGTCACTTCTAATTAAGATACTTAATGGTCATATAAGTATAAGTGCAACATACTGTTAAGTTCTCATTCTGCACATTCTGACATCAATATAACCATTTCTGTAGGAAATTATTGACATGTGTGATTATGCTGTGGGGCTAAGTCGCCAGCTTAATGGATCCATCATACCATCTGAACGTAAGACCGTCTTCTTTTCATCATATTACATATTGATGATAGGTTCAAACAAATGACGTAGCATCATCAATGATGAGATTTGAGCTTTATACCATATTGGTTTCAACTGGTTGAGAGAAACTAAAAGATATCGTACTTCAGAGCATATCTCTAATAATGTATGTAAATTGTCTGATTATTAAGAATGTATGTCAGCTGAAATCAGCAAGTTTTTAATTTATTACAGTTCTTACTGTTAGATCTAGTAATCTACTATATTATTTCCTCAATGGTAACCTTTGTTCTGAGTTACTAATATGAGTGTTGTACAAACTCATGCACCATTGTACCCTGACATGTTGCACCATTAGTTACCAAAATGTGCCACGCTGTGTAAAATTCCCACAGTAAAGAATCATGATAAAATATTCACTGAGTCACTCCATTAGATTAGACACGGTTTTAAAAATCCTGCCAAATCTTCAGAGTTGCATTCTCGTATTTAGCTATAGAAGGTTGTGTACTGGTTGAGTTGTCAATTGTAGACTGATCTTTCCTTGCAATTCTTTGGTATCAACCATGAATGCATCAGTTGCACACAGTTTGAAACGAACAAGGAAAGTTTGCTAATGCTGCCTTCTGCATATTCTTTGCAGGCCCGAACCATATGATGATGGAGGTATGTGGAGATCAGTATTTTTTTAGGATATAATGTTTCTTGTGCTACATGCTTGCCTCACATTCTCAGGTATCACCAAGAACATGCTAATGTCTAATCCTTCTCCGAATAGGTCTGGAATCCTCTTGGAGTTGTTGGTGTCATCACTGCATTCAACTTCCCCTGCGCCGTGCTGGGTAAGTCGACCATTTAGATACGTCTTGCATTACACCCTTTTGGAGTTACTGCAATGCTAATCCATGTAGTCCACTGTGACCCCATGTGGCATTTTCATACTCTTGTTGTATGGAATGTATATCTGATGAGAACTTAACAGTTTAACCTTAACCTGTACAATTCATCTTTACCTGCAAGTGTGGACGATTCTTTCTGTAATCTTCAAGCTGGCAATATACATGTTCACTCTACTGCTATACAAAATACATGATATGACATATGCATTGCTCATTTGAAACGCTATGTTGCTCTCAGTCTTTGCATCCTCTCAGATTCATTTAATTCGTTTAAAACTGCAAGCAAATGAATGTTTTACCTCCTTTTGTCTTGTTTTAGGTTGGAATGCTTGCATTGCTCTAGTCTGTGGAAACTGTGTTGTCTGGTAAGAATGGTTTACATTTTACTAAATATTTTATACTCGTGCATTTTGGTAACTAATTTAGTTGGTTTGCTCATACATGATGGCGGGTGTTATATTTTCTGAGTGTATATTTAGATAGACCTTAGATAGTTTGGAATGTTTGATAAATTGGTGAAGGTCCATGTTACCTTCTGGCACATATCGTTGCATTCATTGTTATTGCTTGTCCTAGTTGTCTGCTCATACAACGGAAGCAAAAGCCTGCTCTGGACAACCTGATCAGATAATTTTATGTCAAATGTAACCAGTGACATGCTTATAGGTTCGTTGTGGGTGGAGAAAGCTTGCCAAAGAAGCTGAGAGATAAAAAGTTATTATAGGCAAAAGGGATTAATCTGGGTTCTTTAATATCGATAGATTAATAATCTGCTGATGCAAGAAATTAAAATGCTAAATGGAATATTCTTCTTTTGTTCATTACATACCAGGTTTCACCTAGTGGCTCTATTTTCTTTCAGTGGTAGCAAGCTCAGCTAATCTTGCAAAGACCGGTGCAGCTCCTTTGTGTAATTATGTTCCAAAATTATTGCAGGAAGGGTGCTCCAACTACTCCATTGATCACTATTGCAATGACTAAAATAGTGGCTAGTGTATTTGAGAAGAACAACCTGCCAAGTGCAATCTTCACAGCTTTTTGTGGAGGTGCTGAAATTGGGCAAGCAATTGCTCTTGACACAAGGATACCTTTGGTTTCATTCACAGGAAGTACAAAGGTATTCAGCTTCTGTAAACTTCTACCTCATCTTCTGCATATTGTCTAGATCTTATAGCAATTATGAAGTTGAATTTTGTTTTCTAGATCTTGTTGCTTGTATAGAAAACAGTATCAGAATGCCTTGATCCAAATCCATTTTCATCTAGCGAATTCAAAAGATTTCCTGCATTTGTACTATCTGTATGCTATTTGAAATCCATTTTCTTGTGGGAACCTTGAAGCATTTGCTATTTATATACTAGTATTTACTTAGCCGTATGGATCTACCGCAAAATATGAAACAATTAATATTCAATGCAGGTTGGTCAAATGGTTCAGCAACAAGTTAATGCGAGATTTGGTAAATGCCTCCTTGAACTTAGTGGGAACAATGCCATTATTGTCATGGATGATGCAGACATTCCGCTAGCTGTGCGCTCTGTGTTGTTTGCTGCTGTTGGTACAGCAGGACAACGATGCACTACATGTCGTAGGCTGGTATGATAAAAATATTATTTCCTTATTTGTCCTATTGTAGGTAATTGAGTAGTCTTAAGTGCATTTTTTGTTGTCAATACAGCTTCTTCATGAGAGCATATATCAAACAGTTCTTGATCAACTTCTTGAGGTCTATAAACAAGTCAGCATTGGAGATCCTTTGGAGAAGGGCACCTTACTGGGACCGTTGCATACTACTGCATCGAAAGAAAGCTTTCTGAAAGGCATCCAAACTATCAGATCCCAGGTGATTTTTTTTATTGATGCAGCAACAGTGTTTCTACATGATATGTATTTACATCATAATCTTGGTAGAACTACTAGAAATGGTCATTTAGCGTTTCTGTTTGCTAAATTTTATGATCTAATTTGACTACCATCCTACATCATTCAGGGAGGAAAAATCCTTTTAGGAGGATCTGGTATTGAATCAGAGGGGAACTTTGTTCAACCAACTATTGTGGAAATTTCACCTGATGCGCCGGTTGTGAAGGAAGAATTGTTTGGTCCTGTTCTTTATGTCATGAAATTCCAGGTAGCAATATTTGTATGTTATTGACCTGCTTTATGTAGCCTTGGTTGCACACTGTGTCTTATATCATTCTGTCCTGGTTGTCAATTATCCTGCAGACCCTGAAGGAAGCAATTGAAATCAACAATTCTGTTCCACAAGGACTGAGTAGCTCTATATTTACAAGGAAACCAGATGCTATTTTCAAGTGGATTGGGTAGGTTTTGGTTCAATAACCAAGCGAGCTGTACTACCACTTTTCTTGTAGCATCTAGATGACTAGATGTCCAAGCGAACAGTTGGTATAATTGCAGTTCTACATCAATTGTGCTCTGTTCTTGCCTTTGCCTCAACTTTGTTTTGTAAAGTTATGATATTAGATGTTTTGTGTTCACCATGTCCTATCCAACAAATCTAGCCAGTTAAACACTCAACTATGTTTTAGCTTTTTCTTCTATGTATATATAATATATACACACTATACATTATTTTCCATTCTCTTAGATAAATAGTTGTGTTCATTGACACTTCAAGAGTCATATTGTATTTACCTATTGAATTTCATAATACTCATAAGTTAATAACTTAACTGAGTCATGTACCAGACGTGTATCTTGCATGAATCTTACGAGTTAAAACAATTAATCCACCTGCAAAGGCAGTTACGTCTGTTTGTCTGTATCCCTCTTTTTCTCCGCTTACAATTCAAGACGGGAACTATTGTAGTATTTGTGTTAGTGATTGTTCTTATTCTCCTTGCTATGCAGGCCTCATGGTAGTGACTGTGGTATAGTGAATGTAAATATACCCACTAATGGTGCTGAAATTGGTGGAGCTTTTGGTGGAGAAAAAGCAACAGGTGGTGGGCGAGAAGCAGGAAGTGATTCCTGGAAGCAGTACATGAGAAGGGCCACTTGGTAAGTAGACATATTTTCTGAAGTTGAATTTCTATGGTTAAAGCTGGAGGTCGCTGTACAACAGAGATGGGTAGCTTTTTGCAGTTGATATAACCGATACTTCCTTTTCATTCCCCCAAGTTGCAATTTGATGCCTATTAACTTGGATCAGTTGTGTGCCAAAAGAATGCAACAAAGCCTTTAATGACCATTCATGCTCATTGCCATTAGTTCCCTAGTTCGTAACTAAATAAAGTTGCATCATTGATACTCTGGTTCGATATGACAAACATACGAAGATCCATGCCTCTTTCATCTCAGTTCTTATTTGTTACTAGGTCCATAGGTCATTATATATCTTGGGATAAGAACAAGTGCTGAACCATGGACCACAATAATAAAGTTTTCTTCCTTTGGAGCCTGTGCAGGGAGAAATATTTTGCCTTAACTGAGCCCTGGTGACCACCTACCAGTAGCAACATTTTGTTACTTTGATTCTGAAGGGACTTTTTAACTTGGCTTCTCATTGGTTTGACAACGTAAATACATTTATTTATACTCGGGACATAAACAAGCTAAAACCGATTGGTTAGCATTGGTTTTGGGTTATGGTTTGGCCACCATGGCATCACATCTGCCACCAGGCTAATTACTTCTGGCTGGTAGATTAGAGACCCTTTTCAGGTCTATGGTATCAAGTCTAACCGCTTGAGATCTAGCCTTAATAATAATTTGGCTTAGGTTGTCAAATTCAGTAACTGCTGTATTAAAAAATACATCTAGACGGAAAAACCTAGAAAGTGCCATTTTGGCATACTGTGAAGCACCGAATGAACAAAATGATTATGTTAATAAATTGTCTGCCACTATGAAAACCGTTGATTTTATGTCCCTATGGCTGACCCACAGCTCTGAAGCCGAGTATTCAGAACACCTTCTGCATGTAATGCTTGTTTTCTACATCAATTGTGTCCTGTCTGTGTACATTAAGTACTCGACAATTGCTGTAAAGATAGTTTATCAGGTTGGGGTTTCTAGTGTATCCATTATGCTGAACTTTCTGTTCATAGCTCTTCTTTATGTATCAGGGTTCTGCTATTGTTCCTATGCACTAATGTTCGGTCCAAATATTTGCAGCACAATCAACTACGGAAGTGAGCTACCTCTAGCACAGGGAATAAATTTTGGTTAGTTCGGTGCTCAGATGGAACATGCTGCCGCTTGGAGAAAGGTGTTACTATGTTGAGATATCTGCAGACTGCAGGCAGCCGTTACCTTCAGGAATTTCTAAACCCAAATTGGAATGCTGCAGTAAGGCTGTGTACATATTATAATAAAGAGATGGGATGATCTTATGTATGCTCTGTTCATGCCTCCTGGGATGTTTAGCCATCGGTATTTAAGACTGTCAGTAAACTGGAAAATCTGCATCTCTTGCAGTGAGAGCAGCGTTTTTTAGATGTAATCTTCAGACTGGACAATTTGGAATAAAAAGAGATAAAAATGTACTACCTCAGTAGTAGTGTTCGGATCGATGTGCACAATGTCAAGGGTCCAGACTAAACTGTTGTGCTCGAGTTAACCTTGCCTGACCACACAACATGAACATCAAATTAGTTGGACGTGTAAACTTTTAGAGAAGTGGAAGGGACACGAGGAGGATCATGAGAAGGGCATAGAAGCATAAAAAAACCTCCGAAACATTCTCAAACCACTATAGGTTCCAGCAGACCACAACTCTAACTAGAGGCTTAAAGTAATGCAGATGATGGACGTCGCCCTCTCTGCACAAACATTTGTTACTGGAGAATGGGTCAAAATGATAGGTGCATTAGCAATCGTGCTAAAGTACAAGTTCTTGTCGATTTCAGAATAAGCACTAGCTGCTCCACCACATGCCAGAGTCATATCTTTGTGGTGCAAAATATTGGTTTGAGGAATCTTCCACATGCCAATACCGGTTAAAATTACAAACGAGGAGCACATTCAATTGCTTCACTTAGCTTTCCAAACGATGTTCTTGTGCTCCAACAAAAATATTATCTTATGGGAGTGGCAAAGGATTATCGTTGACTCTAGTTGGCTTTCCCTTGGAAGTACTTTCATATTGCTCTTGTAGAGAGTTTGGTGTTTTTTCTATTATTTAGCCTTGGAAATCGATTCATTGTTGCTTGTGTAGTGTCGTTGTGCCAAAGCGTGTTCTTTCTTTAGAAAGAAAGGTCTCTCATCATCGGTGAATGCATACAACTATATATATATATTTTTTTTTAAAAATCATGCATCCAACAAGGCCAAAACATATAACAGATAGAGTGTATGGAATGGACAACAGTATCAGATCCATTACAAGATGCGATGAGAAACACACCGTATGACTGCTACCATTCTTCCGCGCAAACGCCTTCAAGAAGGGAGGACATGGAAGCACCGATGTCGCCGATTTCATCATGTGAAGGCTAGGCCATGGATTTTCATATGAGATCCAACAAAACAAGGCAAAAGTATCATCACAAAGACAATGTGTCCAGCGAGATTAAACAAGTTTGTCATTGCTGGGTCTAACTAGTGAAGGACAAATCATAGGTATTCACCCCGGATATGAAAGAATGTTCTCGTCGCCGTTTTGATGGTGGATACCCATTACTCTGAGCGAATCTAGCAGTGTTGTCCGAAGTTAGCCACCACTAGACTACCACTAGAACTTCTCTCATTAGTGCAATGGCTCAACTAAGATCATCTCCGAATCAGTAGTTCTCCACATCTGGTGACATGTCTGTAGATGTCACCAAAAGGGAAATGTGTAAGGGAAAAATGCCCATATCCATTATTTTGGTTAATATTGACACTAGAGCTAGAGTATGGAGCAATGTTACCTACTAGTGTTTACACATGTTATAGTCCACAAGAGATGATGAGAGGTGGTGTGAGACCCCCCACATTCACTAATCATGAGAAGAACCGGTGTTTTTGTTACATTTCTCTCTTATTATCAGTTGAGTTGATAAGGAAACATCACACTATTAAGAGGGGCGGTCTCGATGAGCTCTTTGGGGGATGCAAAACACCACATACACATCCTAATACCAAACAACCACCACACCCACCTAGGATGGAAAATATCCCGAGAAGGGTTTCTGTGAAACCGGCGAGAATCCCGGCGCCACCGGAAATCCAGCCGAAAAAATCCGGCCGCCGCCGGAATTTCTCGGCGCCTGTTGAATCACTCTACTGACTAGTGTTTCGGCTAGTCGCAAAAAATTTCTAGCCAGGTTTGTAGCTCGTTGGGTCTGGTGTCGGAATTTTCTGGCGCAGAATCCGGCCCCGCCGAACTTATTGTCGATTCCGTCGCAAACTCCCCAAAACGGCTAGTTTTCCACCCAGACTATAAATACCCCTTTCTTCTCCACTGAGAAGGTCAGGTCAATCATTCATATTCATTCTTTGAGCTCTCTCTCACTCTATTATTGAAACACCAAAAGTTTGAGGATCTCCCATTCTACCCAACCAAAACCAAATCCCTTTGGTAGAAAGCAAGAGAAGGTCATGATCTACGTTTCCACCAAGACATATTCCATTCTCCTTGAGTTCATCGAGTTTGCTTGTTACTCTTGGGTTTGTGGAAAACCATAGGAGGATAGGGTCTCCCAAAGGCTTTCGGCTTGTGATTCGCCCCGTGGAAAGTTTCTGATGGTTCGGAGACTACCTTAAAGTCTACCACGAGTAAGTGAGCTATTTCTTCATAGGGATAGGCTCGGAGATAAGGTGCCCTTAGTGGCTTGGGGAAATCCTCCATGGGATCTCACACCTCTCCAAACATGACATAGCTCCCCCAAGGGAGTTAACACGGGGATACATCTATGTCTCTGCGTGCTTCGGTTATCCCTAAACTGAACCTATTACTTGTGTTGTTTATTTTGTGATAACCTTTGTGCTTGAATTATCTTGTATCATCAACTAGGTTGCCTCACCTTGTTTGCATTTAGGTACACTTATATTTCGCAAATTCTAAAACTTGCAAAACATTATAAAAAATAGAAACCTATTCACCTCCCTCTAGGTTAACCATCTTACCCTTTCAAAATAGCGAGGCTATGAGCAATTGGCTTCATGCACATTTCAGTAGATAAAGCACCATCGATGCATCTTCACACAAAAGCCACATAGTGTGGCGGAGAGTGGTACACCTCTCCTACTAACTCCTGTGAAGGAAAGCCTCACCACCCGCGACGACATCAAGGTAAGGCAAACTCCTTCAAACCTAACAACGTCAATAATCCCACTATAACAGTGGTCAACTTTTTCATGGCGTTCTTGTGCATCATCGAAGAGCACCAACATGACACTCATCGCATGCGAGTAGATTTCTAGACACAACATGGCTGCCTATGCCACTCGCATGCCAATCAAGTCGTGACCATTCGCCCACATGGATGGTGTGCCGCCAACACACCCATACACTGTGCACGGTCTTCATATAGATGAGGATGACCATACATCACCGCTCTAAAAAGATAAATGAACGTATATATTTACCCCTAGGTAGGTTTTGGTGTAAATGATAGTCGATTAAAAAACTAACAATGTTATTAAGTTATATGCACATGCGGTAGTCCATTTGGTTGGAGAACATATATGGTTGAATGACTCCATTCTGAGAGAGAGAGAGAGAGGAAGATAGAGAGAGGGAGCAACAAAATGCACTTAAGTCATGTCTATTTTATCTTGATTTAAGTCATAGGAAATCTGCACGATTAAGAGGGGTAGGTGATGAACTTGAGGGTGGATATCTTCTTTACCAAGAAAATACTTTCTAGAGTTCCCTAGTTCATGAGAAACCAAAGAGAAAACAATGATAAACCTTACAATAGCCTATGCCCTATTTTATTTGCGTATCGAAGGTTGAACCCGGTTATTACGACTCAAACACCTAGGGCACCCGGAATGTGGATAATATTCCAGGAATTTTCTAGGGCAGTCCAAGAGTCAATATTTTTTCCCAAGGACTACCAAGGGATGTTTCTAGAATCTGGATGGATGGGAGGACTAACTCAGGGGTTCGGGGATGGACCTCTAGGGGGTGTTGGAATTCCTACAACGAGCAGTTTTTGGAGGTATTCATTTAAGACCCCGCACTTCTTCCCCAATTAATGGATTTTCGAACTGACTTGTTTTCTCTTTGTCCACCATTGTTGTAGTTGTAAAGGTTGTTAAGATCTTCCTCACTTTCTCCAAATCCATCCATCTGAGGGAAAAGAAAGAGGGGCCCTTTGATCTACATTTCCACCTAATTGATTTGAGAGCCCCCTTGAGTTCATTGCAATCTTGTAACTCTTGGGTTTGTTAGAAAACCCTATGTGGTTAGGGTCGCTGTAAGTTTCCAAGTTCTGAATTTGCTCCAGAAACATTTCTGAGAAATTGGAGATTGCCCCACGATGTAACACTAATGTAAGGGCTCTCACTTTGTTGGGGGAGATTAGTGGAGAAGAATGCTAGATCAAAGAGGGATCAATGTGGGCTTGGTTTTCCATGACTTCTCCAATGGAGATTAGAGTCCCCCAAGGATTTGAATTTTTGGATATACATCACCTCGTCAATATTATTATTCTACTTTGGTTAATCCGTTCCTCCCTTATTTGTGCTTATTTACCTCAAGCTTGTTTACCTTGTTTGCTTTATTTATAGCGTAATTTTACCATATACATTTTTCACCTAGTTGCATTTTAGGAGATCTTTATCTATTTGCAAATATCCCTAAAATCAACATATTTGATTAAATTGTGATCCGCACCGTTCTTTGTTGCGAGAATTGTTTGGAGTTGCTTGAACTTGATCTTAATGGTGAAACCCAATGATATTTTCATATAGGTTTGATCTTGTAAATGTGAGTTTGTGCTTTGTTACCTTCCCGAAGAAGATGCTTTTGGAGAACCATTCTTGAAGTCCATGTGTTGTCTAGAGATGGTGGTTGCTTCTTGCATGGATCCCCATTGCTCCTTTTGTTTTCTTCTTTTGTGTAATTTGGATGTGTGCATATTCATTGTCTTGGACATTGTTTGAAGAAAAGAGGTACTACCGGTAGGAATCAAAATTGCGAACTCTACCACATGCAAACTACCACCACATAAGGCCCATTACCAATTGGGTTGTACTAATTTTGTGATTGCCTATTATAGTATATGCTACATATACATTTTGACATCAGTATTTTTTCCAAAATACCTTAATTTATTTAAAAATATAGTTTCTTGTCGATAGCAAACTCGGTGAGCCAGCGGTCGGACCAACGAATCAGTGAACTAATTGCTTGATGGGTTCACTCACCGATCTATTTTTTAAACTATGGTCTTGACTAGCCTCTTGATACCATGTTATTGTAGATACAGTGTGCAATTGGTATCATATTGATATATTCCTATAGTACTATCTATAAAAAATTCCCCTTTGTTTGACATATTTTACCCTTCAAGGAGGACCCGTCGTCGCTTTGTCGCGGGTCTTGCCACCACCTCGGCTGGTTTGGAGGCAACCGTGGTGAGAGATTCATACCATTACGTGTAACAGGAGGGGGAGTGAGAAGGGAGAAACAACAAAAGATTGAGTGGCGGTGGCTATAGGCTTTAAGGTTTCCTTCAATTCACAAGATTTTTACACGAAAAGTGGAGAACTTTTGTTCCTATAGAAAATTGCACTGGAGATGCGTTTGATTCACATGAATAGCCCAAAGGAAATCTGAAGGAAATTTCCCTTAGCAATCAGATTACCAGGGAAAACATTGGAAATAAATAATTGAATATAACATATTTTTTTAATCTTTGTGAGGAGCAAAGCAAACAAAAGAAAATATTGAGAGTTGGCATTGCTATATTTTTTGTCTATTACAACTCTTCCCCTGTGGTGACTTACTCTGCTTGCGTCAACCCCCAGTTTCCCCCTTACCATCCTCACCACCTCAGCATCCATGGTGTCCAGCGACGAGTGGGAGGGGGTCTGGTTTTTTCTAGTAGTAGCTAGGTTTCCTTCGAGTTAGCTCCTCCTGGGTAAGTAAAATGGAGACTAGATCTAGATCCATCCAAACTCTCCCTTGTGTGTCTCTTCCTCGACTGATCTTGATGAGGTGGAAGGTTGGAGAGAGGGTAGTAGTGGGCCTTAGGACAACGCCTTTCTACTAAATCCATGGTTAGGCTAAACATCACCTTCCCTTGCTCATTCAATCCCCTCCTCTTCTTGATGCCATAAAATCCTCTAGGGTTGTTGTTGTTCTCCCTGCCCCCTTTTGTTCTTGGCCATGGTATTTGGGAAGGAGAGGATAAGAGGGACTCAATCTCCTGGTTTTGTGTAGTGGTGCTTCAATATGTAGTGGTTATTGACTAAGCACTAGTTTTTTCCCTCTCTTGATTTCCTTTGCAGTGTTATCGCAAAGGTAGCACGAAGGAGATAGCGGGGTGGATGGAAACTGATGATGGAGTCTTTGCCGACAAGATCTCGCACCCACCCATTGATGACGCTATAACTAGTCCGCCAACATATATATCTCAAGTTGCACGAGTTTCCTAGAGTCATCAAATATTCAAATGTGTATATTTGAGGACACCGCCATCTAAGATAGCTCTGCTTCCTATGGTTGAAGGCAAACCTCCTTACCCAACTGTTCGTTATTCTTCCTCCTAGCACCATGCCCCAACAAGGGGGTTCTTCAATTATTTGTTGGTTGGTTGAAGGCAAACCTCCTTACCCAACTGTTCGTTATTATTCCTCCTAGCACCATGCCCCAACAAGGAGGTTCTTCAATTATTTGTTGGTCGATCCTTGAGATCGACAACTTGGTCTTCTCGCCTTTTTTTGGATCTGGCCAGATTAGTTTCTCAGTATACCGCTAGATTTTATTGTTATCTTTGATGGCACCATCAGAAGGGGATGTTTTTTTCTGAATTTATTGATGTGAGACGACACGTCTTGGTCCAAGACAACACATGATGTTTCCCTGTCAACGTACCATAATGATATGTGCCTCGCTGCATGCATTAGGCTTATTCATGATTCACAAAGACTCATTGGCGATGATTTTTTCAGATCTGGCAATGGTAGATCTTCTTCATCATCGCCATGGAACTGCTTTAGGATTTCTACCTCTGGTTAGATCTAATCTAGTCGGGATCGCGGAAGCACTGTCGAATCTTCATCGACACATTCCCACTTTGACTATGTGCTTGATCATACTTTGATGCGATGTTGATCTTGTACATGTGGATACCTTGGAGGTATTGTGCTAGTGACACTTGATCATGGGAGTGGTTCAAGGTATAACACATATCCTCGCGAGTAGACACGTCTAGTTGAGGGCATTGACTCACGTCTACATCGACCTCGTCAACGACAAAATTTCGCTAGTTCGATCTATGAGAGTATGATCTGTTGCCTCTCTTATCGCATAAGATCTTGGTTATGTGCTAGAATATTAGGGAATGAGAGGATATGAGAGACTCAATCTCCTCGTTCGGTGTAGTGGTGCTTTAGTATGTGGTGGTTATTGATAGAGCACTAGTTTTCCCCTCTCTTGATTTTCTAATTTTCATTGCAGTGCTGTTGTGGAGGTAGCATGAAGGAGAATGCAGGGGGTTAACAACTGATGATGGGGTCTGTTCCAGCAAGATATTGCGCCCACCCATTGATGACACCATACTTGGTCCCCAAACATCTATATCTTGAGTTACATGAGATTCCTCGAGTCATCAGAAGTGGATACTTGATGATAGCCGCCATCTTGCCTCTACTTCCTATGGCCGAAGGAGACCCTCCTCAGCCAGGTTGCTGGTAATTCTTCCTCCTCGCACCAGGACCCAACAAAGGAGATCTTCAACCCTGTGGACACCTCACAACTATGCCACCCTAAGTGGTTTGTCCCAAGTGACGATGACGGTGGTCCAACCATCGATTTCGTTCATAAGAAGTTGTGGTAGACTTGATTGCGTTTTCTACTTTCTTCTTAGGGTCCTTGTTGTAAATTGTCAACCTTTGATGTAATTTGGCCTTTCTTAGGGTCCTTGTTGTAAATTGTCACTGGTGAAAATTAATGTAGCATCTTGATACTTCATGAATCATCATTTGTTCAAAATAAAAGTTAGCACCGTTGTAGCAAGGCCACCACACGCCACTTAACGCTCACCCATCATCCTCTCGTAGGCAGGAGGTGACCCAACTCTTCCAAATCTCCATAGATGAGGGCGTTGGTCCCTTATCTCTCCACTCGCTGATCCGATGGCGAAAGGGAAGGAGGTCTTTGTTCCTCCGTTATAGCCTAGTAGTTAGGGTTAGGTTTTGTCTACTGTGGTGCGCCATTGGGATGGTGGGACCGGCGCCCGAGCGAATAAATTTGCCTCAAATCTACTCCCATTCTGGCGGCGACTTGGAGTTGATGGTAACGTGTGTTGTTCGGTCCTTCAGATTGACGACTTGGTCTTCTCATCATTCTCCGCGTCTGGCGAGATGATACGTCCAAAACGTATCTACTTTCTCGAACACTTTGCTATTGTTTCTCCTCTAAACTTGTGTGATTTGGATACAACTAAGACGGACTGACGATGTTTTCAGCAGAATTACCTTGGTGTCTTGTTTTTGTGCAGAAAATCAACTATCAGGAAAAATCCCGGAAATATGCCAAAAATTATATTTCACCAGAAGATCCACGGAGCCAGAAGACGAGACGGAGAAGAGGCATGGGGGGCCCCACACCCACCCCAGACATGGGCCCACCACTGGTCGCGCCTAGAGGGGGTGCAGCCATCCCAGGCACCCCCTCGGCCTCCCTCTGCGCCTATAAGTTGCCTTTCGACCTAAAAACCGAGGGGGGTTTGATATTTTTTCAGAAAGAGTTCCGCTTCGCCGCTGCCACCAGAAACCAAGATTCGGATCCATAAACTCCGTTCTGGCACCCTGCCGGGACGGGGAATTTGGAGAGGATCATCGCCATCGTCATCACCAACGCATCTCCATCAACCACCGATGTTTCCCTCATCCATGAGTGAGTAATCCCCCGCTGTAGGCTTGGGGATGGTAGGGATTGGATGAGTTCTATCATGTAATCAAAAAAGATCTATTAGGGCATAGTGCCTAGTATCTCTATTAGTGCTATTTGACTTTGTTGCAACTTGTTGTGCTTAATTCTTGTCACTAGGGCCCGAGTGCCATGATCTCAGATCTGAACTTATTATTGAATCATTATGATAGTATTGTTTGTGATCTTATCTGCAAGTTGTGTACACATATCATTGTCCGGATCCAAAGGCCCCAAAATGACAATAATTGGGACAACCGGAGGGGATGGCTGTGGTGTGAGGATCACATGTGTTCACGGAGTGTTAATGCTTTGCTCCGTTGCTCTATTAAAAGGAGCACCTTAATTGCTAGTAGTTCCCTAGAGGCCCCGCTGCCACGGGCTGGCTGAACAGAAGATGTTGTGCAAGTTCTCATTGCGAGCACATATGAATATATTTGGAGCACATGCCTAGGATTATTTAGTACTTGGATGCTTGTTATTATTTATTTGCAATGCCCTAGATCTTGAAGTTACATGTTTATACTCGTCCATGCAACACCCGTCCATCCATCCCTATGTCTACCGCATTCGAATCCTACTGTTACCGTTATTGTTACTATTGCTCCTGTTTCACTGTTGTTGTTGCTTTGCTGTTGCTACTACAAACTGTTACTACTGATAAACTTCTATGAGCAAGAACTATTTCTAGGTGCAGCTAAATTGACAACTCAGTTATTAAGGCTTGCAAGTATTCTTTGGCTTCCCTTGTGTCGAATCAATAAATTGGGTAATACTACCCGCGAATACTATTGCGATCCCCTACACTTGTGGGTCATCAAGACTATTTTCTGGCATCGTTGCCGGGGATCATAGCTTTATTTGTAAGTTCATTTGGATCTACTATTGTTCACTGCTACTCCTTTCATCATGGGGAAGTCTCGTGATGGAAAGTTCCCTATTTTACCATCCACTACAAGAAGAGGTATAGTCCTAAACACCTCTGTTCCTCTTGATTCACCATCTATTATAAGTAAGTTTGTCACACCACCACCACATACTCATGCTACACACACTGCTACTACTGCTGAATCTGAAACTGCTTTTGATGCTCATGATGTTACTTCTACTGTGTTTGATGCGAGTGGTTCATTAGGTCCTTTCCTAGATGCTACTATGGCTAGTCTAGAAAGTACCGAAACTCCTAGTGAAGACACTATTACACATGTTAGCTCACCTGAGTCTGGAGAAAGTTATGATATTAATGATGGTTACATTGAGTTCACTGATGAATTTGTTGAAGAGTGCAGAAATACACATGGTACTAGTGCTATTAAGAGTCTCCTTGCTAGACGTACTATCATGCCTAAGTTGTCCTCTTATCCTAAGTTTGCCACTTCTCCCATAGATATTAAAGATGAAAACTATGATTTCTCTCTTGATTTGTCTTATTTAGATATTGTTGAGAAAGAACCTTTTTGTGGGACTGAAAATGAGAGTGGTGTGGCTCATATGAATGAGCTTTCTACTATGAGTGCTTTGTTCTCTGATGATTTTAAGATGCGCAAGTACTTTGTTACTAAGATCTCCCCTTTTTCACTAAAAGGAGAAGCTAGGGATTGGTTTAATAGATTACCTCCTGGTTCCATTGATAGCCCTAATTGCTTGATTGCTTCTTTCTTCCATTAATATTTTCCTCCCAGTGCTAGACATGCTGCTTTGCAGAGACTTTTTGATTTTAAATAGGGAGAAGAAGAGAAATTGTCTGAGTCATGGATAAGGTTCTGTGCCTTGATTCATGCACATCCTGGATGTCCATTGCCTAAGAATGAGCTTCTTGATATTTATTATAATGGACTAACTGATGATTCTAGGACATACCTAGATAGCTTTGCTGATTGTGTTTTCAGGAAAAGGACTCCTACAGATGCTGAAGAATTAATGACCAAGATAAGCAAGAATTATGATGATTGGACTTCAACCGAGCTGAATGCACCTGGGCCTATTACTCCTGAACCAGTTGTTCCTGAACCAATTCCAGCACCAACAACAAAGAAGAGGGGAGTTATTGCATTAAATGATGAAGTGGTGAAGGAAGCTAAGAAGTGTCTAAAGGAGAAAGGTATTAGAGCTGAAGATGTGAAGAATCTACCTCCTATAGAAGAGTTATGTAAGCCAATTCCCCACTTATCTACTATTGAGGTACACTCTCTCCAATTTAATGAAGGTGATATTCCTTATGGTAAGCCTCTTGATCAATGCTTAGAGGAACTTGACACATTTATTGTTAAACAAGGTAATTTTAATAAACAAGTTCAGAATCATTTATTGGAAAACTCTAGATCTATCCATGAGTTGAAAGATATTGTGGAAAGAACTTCTAATGATATTAAAATGCTTTGTAAACACTTTCAAATGGTTCAAACCCAACTTGATCAAATTGCTAAGGTACAAAAGGATATGCTAGTTAATGCCTCAGGAAATAAACATGCTTATGGAATTAGAACTAGGAGTGGTATAGCTACTCAAGATCCTTTATATCCTGAAGGACACCCTAAAAGAATAGAGCAGGATTCCCAACAAGGTGAAGATAGTGGTAGTCCTTGTAAGAGGAAGAAGAAGAAACATAAGATAGTTGAGGAACCACTTGAACCTGCTGTAGATCCTGATAGTATATCTGTCTCTGATGCTAAAACTAAGAGTGGTAATAATAATGATGCTCCTGATAAGGAGGAAGTTGAGGAAGAACCTGAGAAGCACACTAAGAACACTAGGTACACAAAGGAAGATTTTATTGCTAATAAACATGGTAAAGAGAGAGAACCTTGGGTGCAGAAACCTATGCTTTTTCTAGGTAAGAAACACAAGTCAAAGGAGGAAGAACACTATAAAAAGTTTTGTGAGTGGATGAAACCTTTATTTTGCAAATTCCTTTGACCGATGCTATTAAGTTGCCTCCTTATTCAAAGTATATGAAGGATATTGCTAATTACTCCTTCAATGGTAAGGTTCCAAAGAAACTTGGTGATCCGGGTATACCAACTATTCCTTGCTCCATTAAGAATAATTATGTTAGAACTGCTTTATGTGATTTGGGAGCTGGAGTTAGTGTTATGCCTTTTTCTCTCTCTATAAGCGACTCCAGCTAGAAAAGTTGATACCAACTGATATATCTTTGCAAATGGCTGATAAGTCAACTACTATTCCTGTTGGTATATGTGAGGATGTTCCTGTTCAAGTGGCTCATAATTGCTTGGTTTTGACTGATTTTGTTGTGCTTGAAATGCCTGAAGATGATAATATGTCCATTATTCTTGGGAGACCTTTTCTTAATACTACAGGTGCTGTCATTAATTGTAATCAAGTAAAAGTAACATTCAATATTGATGACAAAGAGCATACAGTTTACTTCTCCAAGAAGGTTGTTAGAAGCTATTGCCTGAACTCCATTGAAAATATTGAGAGCATCAAGGTTGGAGAAATATATTGTCCCATTCCACAAGAAAATTTTGAAACTATTATGATTGGGACCATTGCAATCAAGTATGAGGTAACATAATCACCTTGTGGAATGCAAAGTTTTGTTTCATATAAGATTGTTTTGGTAACAAGACCTGATCAACCTTGTTAACAAATAGAATTTAATGAATAAAGTAATGTTTACACTGTGGTTATACTTGCTTTCTTTTACTTTTCTCCTTCCTAGTCTTTGCTTTAGCTTTAGTTTTGCTAGTAGTTTGCTTGTTTGAGTTTCTTAGAGCTCCTGTATTTTGGCTTTTGGTTTGCTTTTGGTTCTTCTGAAAAAACTTTTTCTGCGATAAAATCAATTTTCATACCCTGAAAATTGGCCAAAAATAAAGTTTCCCGAAAATCCCAGAAAATTCAAAATAAATTTTTCCTCGAAAAAAGGGGCAGAGAGGTACCAGAAGTGACCCAGGGGGCCACCCCAGGCCACCACACCCATGGTAGGCGCGGCCTACCAGGGGGTGGCGCCTAGGGGGGTTTGGCCCAGCTGGGGCCCTCCAGGCTGCCTCCTCAAAGCCACCTTTTTTCTCTCTCCCGAAAAACACCGGAAAACTTTCTCAAACTCGAGTTCTTACTGTTCTTGCTCGCGATTTTCGATCTCCTTGTTCAGTCCATCTCAAGTGCTGATTTTTGGAGGGATTGCTCCTTGGTATGTGCCTCCTCCACTTGTCCAATTAGATTTGTGATTGGTAGATTGTATCTTGAATATTTTGCTACTATAGGTGACATGTTGTTTGAGCTTGCATGCTTGTTATATGCTTAGAAACTCTGTTTTGATGCATGTGTAGTCCTCTAGCAAGTTCCTATAGTAGTTGTTCATCATTTATCAACTTAGAAATCACTTGGTTTGATGGTTGTTTAAAATTTCAGAAAAGTGAAGTCATGGACCACCATACATTTGGTGATATATTTGAGAGTGATGCACCTAGAAGGTCAAGGCTTCCAAGGTCATCTACCAGTACTAGACCCTCATACAATGAGGATCTCATCACTCCGCGATTTGGTGATGAGGGAGATGAAGGGGATGCGCACCCCTCCACCTTTCCTTGCCAAACTTTCTTGCAAGCTGCTGGGATTCCTAACGATTTTATGACTTTAATTCAGAGGGCTAGTCTAACAAGTTACATGCAGTATGAGAGTGCACAATATGCTTTTCTTACTAAAACATTTGTGGAGAGTTTATCCTTCACTAACAGCATGTTCAAGCCTTCGGTGTCTTTCAAAATTTATGGCAGGGCTCATTCTATGGCTTTGAAGAAATTTTGCAAGGCCCTGGGACTTGGTACAACTGGGTCATCAAAGAAAATTCTAGCTCTTCCCGTTGATTTGTTGGAGATTTACCGAGGAATAACCAATGATGATGACCGCAGAGCTCAACGAGGAAAGATAAAGAATATTCAACTTCCAGCCATACGATACTTTGCCTACTATCTTGCCACAAGTGTTCTTGGTAGGGAGAATACTAGTAATATTTCCAACTATCAATTGGCCTTCTTAGCTGCTGCGCCTAACAGTGAGGATAAGTATAATCTTGGTTCCCTCATTGCTCGTCGTTTAGCTGCTAAGGGACCCATTTATGGGGAAATTATTGCTACTTGTATTGCTGCTGCCTTGAACATTGTTGTTGATCCTCATGATACAGTTTTGGCTCCTCATAGACTTGATCTTGCTACCATGAAGGTGCACCACTTTGTCACCACTAGCTCTACTCTTGACAACTTGGTTTATAGAATGTTGTTTATTGACAGGGAAGAGAGAGAAAAAGAGATCCCTCTACCCCAAACCACTTTGTTCAGTATTTCTCAGGGACCTTGGTCATGCTTGAAGGCAGAGATGGATGACAAGCTGCGCTCTCTCAACTTCCACGGGCACTATCAGGAGGAAGCACCCTCATATGACTCCACGGTACACTACACAGGGGAGTCCTCGACCTCGTACCAGGACGAGGGAGCCTCCTCGTCATACTACGGAGGTGCATCTACTTGGGAACCATGGGATTGAGCCCCACTTAGGCCAAAAGCCTAAGCTTGGGGGGAGGTATGCCGACGTCACACTCATTTATATATCATATTCGGTCAGTTCTTTGTATATTCATTGTTTCGATTTCTTATTGATTTTTGTTGCTTCTTTCCAAAAACACAAAAATACCAAAAAATATTTTCATTGTTTCTCTTGGTTTGTTTCTTTGCTTTGGTTTGCCTTAAAAGAAAAATCCAAAAAGATTTTGCTTTCTTTGGTTTGCTTTGTTTTTGTTTGGTTTTTCTTTGTTTGCTTATTTTTCAAAAAACGAAAACACCAAAAATATTTGTTCTTCTTTGGTTTTGTGAGTTCTTTGCAGGGTTCAGCCGTCCTCAGTGGATTTTGGTTTCATGTTAATTATTCAAGTCACACAAGTGAAGGGCAATTATGAAGATTAAGACAACTCGAGGTGTGGTAAGAGGCTGGTAACAAACTCTATTTGTTTCATTTTGGTACATATACTCATCATTGTGAGCATGCTTAGTCTGTTTGTGTAAGGTGTATGTCATTATGGATGTTTAGTAGTTCTTGCTTGTCTATGATTAGTTCTAGCTTGCTAATAGTTTGTAGCATGTCATATGAATGTTTGCTTGCATTGTTTTATTCATATTTTGGTATGACACTGTGGTATCCTCCTCTGACTGTTCATGTGAATCGACTTGGCACATGTTCACGCATGCATATGACTAATCAATAGTTAGTAAGCCTTGATGATTTATTTTGCCTCAGAGTTCTTGTATCACTTTCATGCCATAATTAGTCATATTTTGTTGCAAGCATGATTATAACAGTTATTGCTCTCTCGTTTGTCGCTCCCTCTCTATTGCTAGCCTTCACTTGCACTGAGTATGTGCTCCACCTGTGCTTCCAACTCCCCAAAACCAATATTGCCAGCTGTGTCCACCATACCTACCCATTAGCATCATTTGCTACTTCAGCGCATATTCTATATGCCGTGTTTTCTTCCAAAATAAAATGTTTGTCTGTTTTGAGAAAGTTAGTTAGTAAAGCTCTCGTGAACTTGATAGCACACTTTATTCCTTGCGCTTAATAATCTTGAACCATTGTGACTAGTCTATGAAAGTTATATGCTTGCTTATTATATGCTGGGAGTCAGCAGAACCATGCTGTCACGGGGAACACTTTCAACACGTTTTGGATATCTCATCTAGTTGATTCCTTGTTCTTTTGTTTACAGATGTCGACGATGTGAAATAAAAGGGGAGGTTGTGAGTTCATGGAGTTTATACATTGTGTTAGAGAAACGCCTAGGCCGCTAGCCTAAGCCATGCCTAATCATGGTGGAAACTTGCAGCATCACCATAATGAGCATCTATGAAGCATCCTTAATAAAAAGCTATGCATATGGTAAATAAAAAGATTGCTAAGATGCTCATTGTCTGCTTGCCTTGTCATTTTGGTTATGGGAAAGCTCCTGTACCATGTGCAAGGGGTACCCCGTTGGCGGTTCTCGATGATATGCATGTATTTATAATGACAAGAACTTTCAGGTGACTAAAGTTGAGTAGCATGCGGAGCAGCCCTCGTACTCAAGGGACTTGGGATTTCCAGTCTATGGTCTGTCAAGCATATGATTCAGAGTGGACCTCACTTTCACCTTAACCACATGAAGATGCCTATGATAGGGGAAATGAGAGCTCAAAGCTAACGAGTACCTTCCTTTCAGCATTAGGAAGCCTTTCAAACCTTTTCAAAACCGTTTTCATAACTTTGTTGAGTCACCACTTATTCTATGAGCACCTTCTTGAGAGCATAGTTGTTATTCTTGTGTTTGTTCCAAAACTTGGTTAATTATGTCATGACTTTGATGCTTGTATCTCTAATATCTTTACCTCTAGTCTTCACTTGAACTTCAGAGGTGCCTTGGCATTCATATTGTGCTCTACAAACAAAGTCAAGCGAGATATCACTCTATCATACCTTATTATGAGCATTGCAATGTTGCTTATGTTTAGGTTCCATGCTACTTATTATTATTGAGTTGATTTATCTTCATAGCTTGCAATGACTATTGAGTAGACTTAGTTGCATACTTCTTATTATGAACTGTCTAAGCATCTACTCTTGTGCTGAGAATATATACATCATATGAAGCAAAGTGTTCGTGAAAGTTCTTTTATCGCACTCAGTTTTCAACTGAATTGCTTGAGGACAAGCAATAAGCTAAGCTTGGGGGAGTTGATACGTCCAAAACGTATCTACTTTCTCGAACACTTTGCTATTGTTTCTCCTCTAAAATTGTGTGATTTGAATACAACTAACACGGACTGACGCTTTTTTTAGCAGAATTACCTTGGTGTCTTGTTTTTGTGCAGAAAATCAACTATCAGGAAAAATCCCGAAAAATATGCCAAAAATTATATTTCATCAGAAGATCCACGGAGCCAGAAGACGAGACGTAGAGGAGGCCTGGGGGGCCCACACCCACCCCAGGCGCGGCCCACCACTGGCCGCGCCTGGAGGGGGTGCAGCCACCTCAGGCACCCCCTCGGCCTCCCTCTGCGCCTATAAGTTGCCTTTCGACCTAAAAACCGAGGGGGGTTTGATAGTTTTTCAGAAAGAGTTCTGCTCCGCTGCCGCCACCAGAAACCAAGATTCAGATCCAAAAACTCTGTTCTGGCACCCTGCCGGGACAGGGAATTTAGAAAAGATCATCGCCATCGTCGTCACCAACGCATCTCCATCAACCACCGATGTTTCCCTCATCCATGAGTGAGTAATCCCTCGCTGTAGGCTTGGGGATGGTAGGGATTATATGAGTTCTATCATGTAATCGAATAAGATCTGTTAGGGCATAGTGCCTAGTATCTCTATTAGTACTATTTGACTTTGTTGCAACTTGTTGTGCTTAATGCTTGTCACTAGGGCCCGAGTGCCATGATCTCAGATCTGAACTTATTATTGAATCATTATGATAGTATTGTTTATGATCTTATCTGCAAGTTGTGTACACATATCATTGTCTGGATCCAAAGGCCCTAAAGTGACAATAATTGGGACAACCGGAGGGGGTGGCCATGGTGTGAGGATCATATGTGTTCACGGAGTGTTAATGCTTTGCTTCAGTGCTCTATTAAAAGAAGCACGTTAATTGCCAGTAGTTCCCTAGAGGCCCCGCTGCCACGGGCTGACTGGACAGAAGATGTTGTGCAAGTTCTTATTGCGAGCACGTATGACTATATGTGGAGCACATGCCTAGAATTGTTTAGTACTTGGATGCTTGTTATTATTTATCTGCAATGCCCTAGATCTTGAAGTTATATGTTTAGAATCGTCCATACAACGCCCGTCTATCCATCCCTATGCCTACCGCACTCGAATCATACTGTTACCGTTACTGTTACTATTGCTCCTATTTCACTATTGCTGTTGCTACTACAAACTATTACTACTGATAAACTTCTGTGAGCAAGAAATATTTTCAGGTGCAGCTGAATTGACAACTCAGTTGTTAAAGCTTGCAAGTATTTTTTGGCTCCCCTTGTGTCGAATCAATAAATTGGGTAATACTACCCGCGAAGACTGTTGCGATCTCCTACACTTATGGGTCATCACGAATTAGTGTTTCGATGTTGTAGCTGATGTTCATTGTTACCTGCGATGGCACTAGCGGCTAGGGCAAGGTGGTTTCTCTGAAAAGAGGATATTGGTCGGAAGGTGATGAATTTATTGTTCTTCTCCGACTTTCTCAATAGGAAGCGATGGATCTTGGTCCAAGACGACATAAGGATGGACCTCGGTCGACGTGCCACACAACATGTGCCACGCCTATGTATTAGGCATGTTCATTGACTCACGAAGCCTCCTCGGCGATGGTGCTTGGATCTTCCAATGGTGGAGTCTCGGCATCTCTTCCGGCGTGCATCCTAATGACTTTGGTGGTTACAGAAAACTCTAGGGATCGTTTTGTATGTCTCAGTCTCTTAGGGTTTTGTGCGCAAAGTTAACAGGATAATCATTCTATCACGGCGTTTCTTTTAGTTTTCAAGTGTATTTGTTGTTGTAACTTGATTTTTAATTAATGAAATATCGTTTGTTGCTCTAAAAAAAACCACTTAACGCTGCCGCCATGCTTTATTAATTATGCTAATCAAGCTGCTTATAGATTCCTCTACTTTTCCTTTACTGTATTTCAAATCGACCACTAAGGGAAACATTTCTGTAGTTTCCAACCCTTTGTTTTCCGGTTACAATCCTATCCTATTCCTGCATTCTGAGATCCTACAATTAAAGGACTTAGAAGAGGGATTCGATTCCGCATGTAGAGTAATTAAATTTAAATCTGAGATAAGGATGCTAGTAGTAGTGCTGTAATGATCGAGTTGATTGAGAGCGAATGAGCATCCAAACCCGCAACATAGGGTGGTGCCCATTGTTTGCACGAGCGAGGGTTATTCTACTCTACTCCGATCCCTTTCTCCGCGCGCGAGCGTCAGCAGCTCCCTCGCATGTCGCGTCTTCTCTTCCTCCTGCTCCTCCCGCTGGTCGCCTCCATTGCTCAGCCCCTACCGTCAAAAACCTCCGCCGGCACTGGCTCCCGCACCACCACGGCCATTTTGCTCTCCTTCGCCGCAGCGCTTCCCCCGGCCGCCCAGCGCGTCCTCCGCCCGACATGGCTGCGGCGCCACCCGACGGGCGGAAACTCGTCATCCTCCTCTGCCACCTCCGGGCGCCAACTCCACCCCCACTGCTCGTTCCTCGGCGTCACCTGCTCCGCCGCGGGCGCCGTGACCTCTCTCAACCTCTCCGGCGCGGGGCTCTCCGGCTCGCTCGCGGCGTCCGCGCCGCGCCTGTGCGCGCTCCCGGCGCTCGCCGCGATCGACCTCAGCCAGAACAACCTCACGGGCGCCGTCCCCTCCGCGCTCGCCGCGTGCTCCGCCGTCACCACGCTCGTCCTCAGCTTCAACCTCCTCGCCGGCGCCGTCCCCGCGGAGCTCCTCTCCTCGCGCCGCCTCCGGACGATCGACCTCAACACCAACGCGCTCACCGGGGCGATCCCCTCCGGCTCCTCGCTTCTCGAGTACCTCGACCTCAGCGCCAACTCTCTCTCCGGCTCCATCCCGCCGGAGCTCGCCGCGCTCCCGGAGCTCACCTACCTGGACTTGAACAGCAACAACCTCTCCGGCCATATTCCGGAGTTCTCAGCTCCGTGCGGGCTCCACTATCTCAGCCTCTACTCCAACCAGCTCGCCGGCGAGCTGCCCCGCAGCCTCGCCAACTGCGGCAACCTCACTGTCTTGTATCTACCCAACAACAACATTAGCGGCAAGGTGCCCGATTTCTTCGCCTCCATGCCCAACTTGCAGAAAGTGTACCTCGACAACAACGCGTTCACCGGGGAGTTGCCGGCAAGCATCGGTGAGCTTCTGAACCTGGAAGAATTGGTGGTCTCGAGCAACTGGTTCACAGGCTCTGTCCCTGAGGCAATCGGGCAGTGCCAATCCCTGACAATGCTCTACCTAAACGGCAACAGCTTCACCGGCTCAATTCCGCGGTCCGTCGGCAATCTGAGCCTACTGCAGACGTTCACTGTCGCGGACAACAGCCTTACCGGCAGAATTCCACCGGAGATCGGGAATTGCCGGGGACTGGTGGACCTTGAGCTCCAGAACAACAGCCTCTCCGGGACGGTACCGCCGGAGATCGCCGAGCTCAGCCAACTGCAGAAGCTGTATCTGTTCAACAACATGCTCCATGGCGCAGTTCCTCCGGCACTGTGGCAACTGGCTGACATGGTGGAGCTGTATCTCAACAACAACAGCCTAAGTGGCAAGATACATTCAGACATCACTCGCATGAGGAATCTCAGAGAGATCACCTTGTATAGCAACAACTTCACCGGCGAGCTGCCGCAAGCCCTGGGGCTCAACACGACACCGGGAATCCTTCGTGTCGACCTCACCGGCAACCGCTTCCACGGCGCGATCCCTCCTGGTCTGTGCACCGGAGGCCAGCTTGCCATTCTTGACCTTGGACACAACCGGTTCGATGGGGGATTTCCAAGCGAGATAGCTAAATGCCAGTCTCTGTACAGGATCAATCTGAACAACAACAAGATCAGTGGGAGCTTACCTGCAGATTTGGGAACGAATAGAGGGCTGTCGTACATCAACATGCGTGACAACCTTCTTGATGGGAGGATACCGAGTGCGATCGGTTCATGGAGCAACCTCACCATGATTGACCTCTCGCGCAACAACTTCTCCGGTCCCATACCTCGCGAGCTCGGCGCTCTAAGCAACCTTGTAACTCTGCGGATGTCGTCGAACCTGCTGACCGGATTGATACCACAAGAACTGGGGAACTGTAAACGGCTTGTCAACTTAGACCTTGGAAATAACCTTCTCAATGGAAGTTTACCAGAAGAGATCACAACTCTTGGTAGCCTGCAAAGTCTTCTACTTGGTGGAAACAGGCTCACAGGGGCAGTACCGGATTCCTTCACCGCAACACAGGCCCTCCTTGAGTTGCAGCTCGGTGGCAATTCCTTTGAAGGAGCCATCCCACACAGCCTAGGCAATCTTCAGTACATCTCTAAAACCCTGAACATTAGCAGCAACAGGTTGAGCAGCCAAATCCCAAGCAGCCTTGGCAACCTTCAGGATCTGGAAGTGCTCGACTTGTCGAAGAACTCGTTGTCTGGCCCGATCCCGCCGCAGCTGAGCAACATGGTCTCTCTTTTGATCGTGAACATCTCATTCAATGACCTATCCGGTCAGCTCCCTGCTGGCTGGGTTAAGCTGGCCGCGCAGTTGCCCAAAGGGTTTTTGGGGAATCCTCGATTGTGCGTCCAGTCTGACAATGCACCTTGCTCCAAGAATCAACCTGTGAAATACGGCAACAGAAACAGAAACACACGGATTATTGTGGCATTATTGCTACTTTCAGCTCTAGCTGTCATTGTTGCTGCTCTGTTTGCAGTACACTGCATTGAGAAGAGGTCTCGGCGCCTATCAGCTAAGCGTGTCTCAATCCGTAGCCTGGACTCAACAGAGGAACTGCCCGAGGACCTGACCTACGAAGACATCCTCCGTGCCACCGACAACTGGAGCGAGAAGTACGTGATCGGGAGAGGTCGGCACGGCACGGTCTACCGCACAGAGAGCAAGCTTGGAAAAGAGTGGGCAGTCAAGACAGTTGATCTGTCCCAGTGCAAGTTCCCGGTCGAGATGAAGATTCTGAACACGGTCAAGCACCGGAACATCGTCAGGATGGCCGGGTACTACATCCGTGGAAATGCCGGCCTGATCCTCTACGAGTTCATGCCCGAGGGGACGCTCTTCGAGCTATTGCACGAAAGGAAGCCTCGGGTAGCCCTTGGCTGGACCGTCCGGCATCAGATCGCCCTCGGTTTGGCGCAGGGCCTCTCCTATCTGCACCAGGACTGTGTGCCCATGATTGTTCACAGGGATGTCAAGTCAAGCAACATACTGATGGATGCTGATCTAGTGCCCAAGCTCACCGACTTTGGCATGGGGAAGATCGTTGGCGACGAGGATGCAGACGCAACGGTTTCTGTCATTGTTGGCACCCTAGGCTACATTGCTCCAGGTACCATTCCCTCTTCATCATATATGTCTGTGAGACCACACTGTCTGAAATTTCAGGGCTTAACGCGCGTCACCATTTATTTTCAGAACATGGATACTCCACAAGGTTAACCGAGAAGAGCGACGTGTACAGCTACGGAGTGGTGCTACTCGAGCTCCTGTGCAGAAAGATGCCTGTGGATTCTGCGTTCGGAGACGGTATCGACATTGTGATGTGGATGAGATCAAACCTGAAGCAGGCAGATCACCACACCATCATGAGCTGCCTGGATGAGGAGATCATGTACTGGCCTGAAGATGAGCAGGCGAAGGCACTGGACTTGCTTGATCTAGCGGTTTCCTGCACGCAGACGGCTTGCCAGTCCAGGCCTTCCATGAGGGAGGTGGTGAACATCTTGGTTAAAATGGATGTGTAAGCATTCTCTGAAGTTTTCAGTAGTACTGTGAGCTCAACTGCCACATTACATAACTGGCATAGAGAAGGAGGTTCAAATAGTTTTGTTTCGAGGCCATTATCATGTATCAGGATGGATGTTTCTTGCAAGAAATTGTATGTAATACCAAATTTATCAGCAATAGGAAACGATCCTAGCTGACTAAGTAGGGAAGTGAATGTACAATCTCAGCATCTCGATTCAAGTCCATGGATGCTAATTTGAGTTCCTAATTGTACAAGATTGGGACTTCAGAAATATCAGTAAAGAGTAATATACCAGACTGTGATTCGTCCATCCTCCTGTTCCTCCGTACATAATAACTAGTAAAATGTAGAAACCGTGTACCTTATAGTTTCTAGCTATACCTCTAAGAAAGGAAAAAGAAGCTATCTGTGTTTCACTCCAATATCTCTTCCCAAGAAAATAGTACGTACTACTTAAATCAATGACTTTACTTGTATGATGTTGTGGGGTTCCAAGGATAAAAGGCATGAAACCCTACCACGTAACCATTTCCATTTTCAACCTGTATCATCCTCTACAATTTTATTCTGCATACGTGAACATGACTCATCATTTTCAACCTGTAAGCAACAAACAAATATGACTAAATGGTGCTATATGACTAAATAGCACCGAGTATGGGTGCTGTTTATGCCCTAATCACAAGCTCATATACATTGCTATTGTACTCTCTGTTAAGGCGCTTCAGCGCCTCAAAACTTCTCCGGCTCCCCAAGAAATCAATTCTTTTGAATGCTACAAAACCTTTTTCTGCCGATTCAGCACTTGCGTACAGGGAGCGAAGTCGATCGGCGTGCCGTGAATCTGTGTGAAGCGCTACATTTATCTCGTCGGTTGACATGTTCTCCTGCACAAAGAGGGGAACTTTTATCACAGAACTACTTGCAAACCAAATTTAAACCACGATTACACCTGTATAGTACAAAGTGGGAAATTTCTACTCTATAAAATATAGATATACCTGGTAGAAATTGTAGATGTGATCCAACAATTGTGCGCGTGTAAAGCCACCATTGCTGAAGAATGTCCTCGAAGAAGGTCCAAGTTCGCCAAACCGGTCGAGAGGGAAGAGTATGGTAAAGAAATGGCTCTTAAAAATCACCTCACTTCTCTCGCTGAAAGAACGGAATGGAGCTATTAGGGAAAATGTTCCAAATAGTTGTGGTTGACTCAAGAATTTATTACCTTTCTCTTAACGGTCGGGATAAATTATCAGCTGATAGGTCTCGATCCTTTCCATCCCCATCTGCATCAAAATAAGTGGTGCTTTGCTTCTCATTGGCATCATCAGACCACGATGAATCCGTATAAATAGATGCAGATGAAGCTGGCTCAGATATTGTCCAGCAGATTGAATCCAAAAGTGTGGCAGGTGTGAGCGGATGGATTGGCACTTCACATGACTGGCTTAAAACCATAATGTAGATATTCATCAAAATGTTTCATATAGAACAGCCAAATATGAATACAAAAGGTAGCGATTCAATCATTCAGCACACAGCTGTGACAGAACTAGAAGTACAGAGTAAAATTAACTATACATCAAATGAAAATTTGAAATGATACATGCTCCATAGGATCATGTCATCAGCAAATTGTTTGTTTCTGACTGTTTTTCTAAAACATACTCTCATGCCATTGTTTTTTCCTTAACAAGCAAGGGTGATACCAACATCCCCTAATAGTCACACTAGTCAGAACTCACAAGAAATTAGGTAACTGCGACCGCCAGTGTGAGAGGATCCCAATGTGCAGATTAGTTGCGAACATAGACAAAGAAACAATATTAAAAATGGGCAGCGAATGCTGTTTTTTAGTGCTTATTTTCTTTGTAATATCCATCAGATATGTTACAGCAGATTAAAGCTCCGAGTATTGAACATTTGAACTGTATTGTAGTTGAAATTCTGGGCATATATGGACTAATAGAAGTATCAACATGAATTTTCTAAGTTAAAGATAACGGGGCTACTCCACATATATTAAAGTCATGTCAAGAGTAATATAAGAACCAGTTTAATGATGCTGCAAGAAAACATAACAATGAATTTTCTGGATAAAACAGCCCTTACCTGCATACGGCGAACACGGCGCTCTCGAATATCCTTTTTGGCTACTTCAACAAATTTTTGTCTCTCCTGATGACTCTCATCTATCTCCTCTCGGGTTAAAATCTGTCCGCTGGAGTTTGAGTTCAGAGAAGGAACACTCCCAAGTTTTCTACTCTGAAAGAACAGAGGATCCAATGTCACCGCATTTGAAGTTAAGCAATGAAGAGTCAAAATGTGGAAAACCTAAACCTAATATAAAGATAAGAAAACATCAAATAGAATAGAATAAGGAAATAAATAGTAAGAAAACAAACTGTTCTAGAAATTAGTAAAAAACAATTTGGACACTTCAATGCTATTCATATACTGTTTGTCAGTGTAAATTTAAAAAGTGTGTGAAGAAAAAAATCAATACATCCATCAATTCCCATCCAGATGGACCACATTATCTTGTCTTTTCTTCTAAATACATTGCAGGAATTGCTGGGGGCAGCTGTTCGTTATTGATTACACCCTGTACTAAATTTTAGGAAGACAGGAGGAAGTCACCATTATATGATGTCAGATACGAATTTCGGTTTTTTTCCCTTTGAGCACACAAAGAAAAAGTGAGGGTGAATACGCACAAAGATACCAAAATCCTTTTCCTAGATTTTTAGAAATTGTAACTACAAAACCTATTTTTTATTTCAGGGAAGGATCTCTCCTATAGAAAGACACTAAGGAGTTACTGATGTAAAATGCTACTCCCTCCGTTCCAAAAAATAAGATGTTTTAGTTTTTTCTGAACCGCATGTATCTAGACGCCTTTTAGTGTGTAGGTTCATAGCAAAATGAATGAACCTACACACTTAAAGACGTGTAGATACATGTGTTTCAGAAAGGCTAAAACATCTTATTTTTTGGAATGGAGGGAGTACATACCAAAAGAAAAATCTGCTTTGAACAAAAAATTGGACAGCAGGAAACACCTAAAATAGTTGATGTGAGAAATCGTTATCCTAGTTTTGTCAAAACTAGAAATAAAAACCTCTTCTGCTAATTTGTTGAAAGGAGAATCTTGGATATAACAGAATAAAAGATTCAGGTTTTGTCCACAGGTGTATACATGACATAGAATACCTCTTGAGATGTGTCGAAATTTTCTAGAACCACGGCAACCTGTCTCGCTAGGTCTGAAGACAAATGGACCAGACGCTGCAAGTTCTTTTCCTTCACTGTTTTCAAGATCCAAAGCGGCTGAAACATTGGAAGCGGAAAATGTTAACAGAATGAAATGGTCCTAATTAAGTTAGTCACCATGGGAACACAAGAGGATATAATTGCAGTAACTCTGCATTGCTTACTGTTACAATGTTGTCTGAGTGACCAACATATCTCTTGACAG
This sequence comes from Avena sativa, assembly GCA_916181665.1. Classification (NCBI taxonomy): domain Eukaryota; kingdom Viridiplantae; phylum Streptophyta; class Magnoliopsida; order Poales; family Poaceae; genus Avena; species Avena sativa. The sequence continues at coordinate 381,816,037 of OV702297.1, read as the reverse complement.
AAACATCCTCACACACAACATATGTGGCATGGCAGCCGATAAACCAGTGGTCCAACAACTTTGCACCTTCTCTAGTAGCAGCATCAGATATCTGCAGAAAAGATGCACTTTCTGTAAACACAGTCCGTGCAATTTAATGAAAGATGACCTGTCAAGATGATTCCAGTGAAAGGCTAAGAAATCGCAGTACATGCATTGCATCATTTAGCTGATTGCTTTTCTCTTAACACAAAGTGCTAACAAATTCTCCTGTCCATTTGGTGCTGTAAATATGACACTCCTTCAACAGGAGCAACAACAAAAAAAACCTAAAAATTTCTTCCTGAAACCTGTGGTTTAGTGTGCTGAAGTGTCAACCATTCTGGAAGGAAGCAGCAATTGACATGGACCATACCTTCTTCTTCATCTCGCCAGATATCCCGGGGTCAATGTAGATCGTGTGATCCGTAAAAAGGAACACGTCATGTTCAGGTTCTTCTCTATGAGCCTGAAGCTGATGATGCTTCTGGGTCGTGTCTGAGCATGCTTTGTCTTGAAATACCATTGGTGGGAGGCATGACTTCTCATCAACAGGAGCTCCAGCAAGCCGGTTGAACTCGCCGAGTGGCCGACCGTTCTCCCCAACGTTCTTGATACTGTACAGGGACTCGTCCAGCCTCACTGTAGCAGAAACACCACAGATCAAATAATGCACTGGTAATTGAGGAAAAACGTAAAAGAAAGAACTAGTGATGGGGATTGTCTTACTGTTCCTTCGGACGCAATCGACGAACCAGCCCAGCGTGACAACAAAGAGGCCGTTCCTGGGACCATGCTTGAGCGCGTGCTCAAACTTGCGGCCGGCGAAGCTGTGGTGTGCGTTAGGGAAGCAAACATGGCAGTAGACTGAATTTTGAGAAAAACACAGACATAACAGCGGATGAATTTTTGAAGAAACAGAGAATTGCCGCATCAAGGATATCTGCACGACGAGGTGAGTGCATTTGGGGTGCAGGCTCCCGCTGTACTCGCCTCCCAGCCTCTCCGCCGCCTCCTTCACCTGACCCCTCGCCTCTGCAGAAAACAAAAAATTCCCCAAACCCTCAGCACGAGAAATTTTCAAACTAACCCCAAATCGAGGAGCGAGCAATTCACCTTTGGACAGGCCCGTGACGCAGACGACCAGGCCGGCGAAGGGTCCATCGAGCGGGCGGCGGGCAGCGGCGGCGGAGAAGCGGGAGGCCGAGACGGAGGAGGAAGCGGCGGAGGCGGAGGAGGACTGCATCCCGGGAAGGAGCAGCCTGGAGCACCCCCTGCTGGCGATCACCTCCACGCCGCTACGCGCCATCGCCGCTGCGGCAGGGGCATGGCCCGGCGGTCGGTGCGAAGAAGGCGTGGCGGTTTCGTGAGGAGCGGACGAAAGCGAGCAGACGTGTGGGGAGGGTCTCGGGGAGCGGGGAGGGAGAGAGGGGTTGGGTTGGATCCGGTGGCGTTGGTGCTTTCGAGGGGAGGGTGACCAGGAGTTAATGGTGATGGCGATGATTCCTCCTCGGCTCCGCTCGTGTGGGAGGGGGGACCTCTCCTCTCTCTCTCCGGAGGGGGACGGGCGACGGGCGACGGGGTCGGTTCGGGGGAGGCGGTCCGGGGACGACGACGAAGTGACCGTTGGGGAGGGGCTCCGAGTTCCGACCCGCTCTCGCTTCACCTGCTCTTTTTCTTACTCTTTTTCTAACAAGTGACAGGGTTCAGTGGTGGCAGTGGCAGAGACGACTCGAGCAGGAATGGTCGACAGCCGAATGTTTATGTGGGGATTAGGTGCAAGACAGCTTGCTGGATCGTGCATCCATGTGGTGATTTGGGATACTAAACGTTGCTGTGTGCTTGTTTATCCCAGTGGTGTCACTGACAGTGTGTGTGTTTTTTAGTCGTGCGCTTGCTTTCCGCGTTTGTAGTATCTGTAGCTGCTCGCGCTTCCGGTTGTAGCTTCGTTGGTAGTCCTTATGTATGAGTGGTTTGCTCTCTCGTGTAAGCTCGACGCAGCACCTTATATCCTTTCGTCGTTTGGCGTTATTAATTTAACGCCGGGTCTTTTGGCCTGTTATTTAAAAAACAGTGTATGTTTTAGAGTGGATGGATATGTGCCCTTGTTGATTGCTCTTATTGAACACAGGAAGTCGACAGTGTTGATGTAGATTATGCAAGTGTACTATTTCTCCATGAGCAGTTAAGCAGTAGTATTAAACTCTAAATTTTGCTCTTAACATTGAGCTAAAATATACTTTTGGTGCCACAACTTGTAACTGGGTTGCATTTTAGCCTCACAACTTGCAAAACATGCACAAGAGGTACATCAACTTGCTTGGTTTTCCGTCATGGAGCGTTGTGCTGCCAACACATGGCGCCACGGTGGCTGATTGTCGTGTCGTCGCCATGTTAATTTTGCACAGAACCCCCATAACTAATTAGCCTTCAAATAACCCTCTCCTAGCTCTTACCTGTTGTGGTTAGAACCCTAGGCTACTCTCGTGCCGCCTTGCCCCGATGAAATTTTCCCACTTCGGGCTTGTTCGATTGTCAGGGAATTAACCCCACGTGGAACCAAACCTCACAGGGATTAGGATGATCCACATCGCTCCACCCAAATCCTCTTGGGGATTGAATCCCTCCAGCGATTGTGATGTGTTGAGGAGGAACTCAACAAAACACCAGGCAAAATCATGAGGAGGGGAAGGTGCTGACCGCATGGCCTGCTAACTCTCCGATCACTACCGTGAGAGACGGAGGCACACCCAGCTCCTAGATCGAGCGAGGCAAGACCTAGTCCAGGGCATCACTCTTTATCAGGCTCGGATCGCCAGAAGGGTGCCGGTTATCGAACTATGTCGTCCTGAAGACCGCGGGAGAGATGCAATGACGCCATGGAAGAGAGGGGGACCGGTTAGATCCAGCGGTGCCAGGGAGCACACGAGTTCGGCTAGTCAAGGTTACCGTGGGAGATACGGGAGGAGTAAAGGATTAGGATGGGGAATATGCACCGTTGCTGCCGAGGAAGGCATCGTCGGAGACGCCGCCGAACATGGTCGCCGACCAGTTCACCTGACTGGGTCATGACGCTGCGTCTCTTGCCTCTTGGGATATTTTCCACGAGTGGAGACACGATTGTTTCCTTCCCCGCGGAATGGACGGGTTCGACGGGGTTTAGGTCGGGGATCCAACCCGGCCGAGTATAATCGAACGCAAAATTCTCGCTGGGCCGAGATTTCGCCCCTGCCGGGTTGACACCCCTTAAACCTGGCCAATCCACCTGGGGATGGGCATAACTGAATAAAGCCTTCATGTGTTGATTCTAACGCTAGTAACCCGTCCCACGCATTGTGAGAGTTCTCGTCGGGGGAAAGACGAGGATGGTTGATCATGGAGAGGAGGATTCCCTAAAGAGTATGGGAAGGTCCCCTACACCTGCTCGTCAAGGGGCACATCCATATCGGGCTGCGATGGAGACGCACCCGCTTTGGGATGTGGTGGAGGCGACACCCTCGCTTCAGACGACTAGGAATCAACTGGACAAGTTGTACCGCAAGATAATGGTCCTCCACGCTCGTCTCGCGTAACCAGTGGAGAGGGAGGCCATGGCAGAGCCAATGGGCTAAAGATCGAAGCTCCCAAATCTGAGCCCAGAAACCCAAATTCGAATCCTATAGGCTCGTCTTGATTCCAGGATCCTGCTGTCGACACCACACTATGATATCAGGGTCGATTCACAGCTTGGTGTATGATGACCCACAAGTATAGGGGATCGCAACAGTCTTCGAGGGTAGTAAAGCCCAATTTATTGATTCGACACAAGGGGAGCCAAAGAATATTTATAAGCCTTAACAACTGAGTTATCAATTCAGCTGCACCTGGAAATAGTCTTGCTCAAAATAGTTTATCAGTAGCAACAGTTTTGTAGTAGCAATAGCAAAGTAACAACAATGGTAAAACAAAGGCAATAGTAACCATAGTAGCAAACAACAGGATTTGAGTGCGGTAGGCATAGGGATGGATGGACGGACGTTGCATGGACAAGACTATTCATGTAATATCAAGATCTAGGGCATTTGTAGATAAATAAGGTAAAACATCCAAGTACTAAATAATCATAGGCATGTGTTCCATATATAGTCATACGTGCTCGCAATGAGAACTTGCACAACATCTTTTGTCCTGCCAGCCCATTGCAGCGGGGCCTCAAGGGAATCTACTAACAATTAAGGTACTCCTTTTAATAGAGTACCGGAGCAAAGAATTAACACTCCGTGAACACACGTGATCCTCATACCACAGCCACCCCCTCCGGTTATCCCAATTTCTGTCACTTTGGGGCCTCGGGTTCCGGACAATGATATGTGTAAACAACTTGCAGATAAGATCACAAACAATAATATCATCATGAATCAATAACATGTTCATATCTGAGATCATGGCACTCAGGCCCTAGTGACAAGCATTAAGCATAACAAGTTGCAACAATGTCAAAAAGCACTAACAAAGATACTAGGCACCATGCCCTAACAATCTTATTCGATTACATGGTAGATCTCATCCAATCCCTACCATCCCCATAGCCTATAGCGGGGGATTACTCACTCATGGATGGGAGGAACATGGATGGTTGATGTAGAGGCGTTGGTGATGATGATGGCGATGATCTTCTCCAATTCCCCGTCCTGGCAGGGTGCCAGAACGGAGTTTCTAGTTCCAAATCGCGGTTTCTCGTGGTGGCGGCGTAGCGGAACTCTATCTGGAAAAACGTCGACCCCTCCTATGTTTTTAGGTCAGAGGGCTTATGTAGGCGAAGGTAGAGATCGAGGGGGTGCCCGAGGTGGCCACACCACCCCCTAGCACGGTCTGGCCTAGCCCACGCCACCAGGTGGTGTGGTCTTCTCGTGGCCCTTCTATAGGGGTTCGTAGCATGGAAAGAAAAACAATTCTATCGCATGAATGCACACAAGCCAAGATCTATCTACTAGATTGTAGCAACGAGTCGATAGAGTACTAACCCTCGAAGATCCAAAGCGGTTAACGAGATCAGATTCTCGTGGGTGATGTAGTCGTTCACTTGCTGATCTCAAGATCGCGTAGACGATCCTTCCGGCGCCGCGTTCCGGCAGCACTCCTGTAGTCGTTCACACGTACGGTACTTGATGAAGACCTTCCTCTCCCTTGTTCCAGCAGGCAACGGAGGTTGTATCTCTCTCCTCACGATTCCGGCAGCATGACGGTGTGGTGTCGGAAGTAGAGGGGAGATCCCACAGGGCTTCGCCTAAGCCGGAGAGAGTATGGTGGAGTAGAGAGAGCCTCGGGGCTAGGGTTTATATGCCAAGGGAAGAGGGCAGCCAGCGACTAGGGTTTATGCTAGATGGCAGCGGCAGTTTAGAGGGGATCTAGGGCGCCGACGGCTTGGGGGGCAGCGGCGGCCTAGGGATTGGGTCTTTGGCGCCTAGGGCAAGGGGGATACCTTGGGGTGCGCCCCACCCCTCCTTATATAGGTGTGGGCGTCCAAGGGTGTTCCCAACCTAGGTGGAAACCCTCCCTAACTGAGAAACCCTCCCTAACTCGGAAACCATGTTGGGATTTGACTTTTTCAAACTGCCTTTTTGACTTTCAAATTAGAGTTTGATTTCTCTCTTCCAATTGTCTAGCCAAGTGACCTAGGACATGATGCAACCATTCCACTTTGTCATGACACATCCATGTATCCTTCCCCTTCCGGTTCGATGGACCTTCTAGACCCTTCTAGAACATTCCGGTGAAAACACCGAAACTATTCCCGAACTCCGGAATTTGACTTTCCTTATATGAATCTTATTCTCCAGACAATTCCGAATCTCCTTGTGACATCCCGGATCCCATCCGAGACTTCGAACTACATTTGGTCTCTTTACTCACATTCCATATCTACTAAACAACATCGAATCCTTAAGTGTGTCTCCCTACGGTTCATGAATTATGCAGACATGACCGAGACTCTTCTCCGATCAATAACCAATAGAGGAATCTAGAAATTCATATGGCTCCCACATATTTCTATGATTACTTCGTGATCGAATGAACCATTTACATACGATACCAATTTCCCTTTGTCTCGCGATACTTTACTTATCCGAAGTTTAATCGTTAGTATCTCTGCATACCTAGTTCAACCTTGTTACCGATAAGTACTCTTTACTTATTCCTGTGATATGTGATCCCTTGTGAGCTAGTCACATGCTTGCAAGCCAATTGGATGACATTCCACCGAGAGGGACCAGAGTATATCTATCCATCATATGGATGGACAAATCCCACTCTTGATCCATGTGCCTCAACACATACTTTTCGAACACTCAATGCCACCTTTATAACCACCCAGTTATGAAGTGGTGTTTGATGTCATCAAAGCATCCATCCGGTGATGGTGATTAACATGATCTCATGGTCGAAGGATTTAGGTTACTATGTATTTGAAAGCTTATAGCAAGTGAACTATTTAAATGACTTGATCTTATGCTACGCTTAACTATAGGAGTATGTCCATCACATCATTCTCCTAATGATATGAACTTGTTGTTAATAACATCTCAATGTTCATGATCTGGAAACCATGGTCATATATTAACCAACAAGTTAGTTTAACAAGAGGCTTTACTAGGGACTCTTACATGTTTACAAATCACACAAGTATTAATGTTTCCGATTAATACAATTATAGCATGGCATGTAAACATTTATCATAAGCATGAAGATATGATAATAACCACTTTATTATTGCCTCTTGGGCATATCTCCAACAGTCTCCCACTTGCACTAGAGACAATAATCTAGTTTCAAATCTTTGTGTATTCAACACCTATGGCTTTCTGGTGTTGTATTTACACGATTACTAGTGGTCAACTGATCTTCGGATCCGACTCTTTCAGGTAAGTGTGTAATTGCATGTCTTTGCATCTCTACGCATCACTCATTCTCTAATGAGATCGCTTTGTATAAATTTGGTCCTTTGGTGAGACCTTTAGTTCCTTGGGGTTAAAACATGTTGATAACATTGTCGTACAATATATATTCATAGTATTATCCCGCTGTGAACCACACCTAGTTTGATAACAAACTACTTAACACAAATGCCCTCTTTTGATGTTATAATAGTAGTCATATACTTAGCCTTTTGTTGTAGTATCTGTCACAACGTCTTAACTATGGAACTCATCCAAATCCATTATGGAACTTACTTTTCATTATATTGTGCCACCCTTAGTTTATATTGAGATAAACTTAATTTATACTTTATGACAAAACTAGTATCAATGTAGTACTTTTACAATGAACTAACCATGTATTTGTCACCTCCACAAATATATTCTTAGTTCTTCCAAAAGATCATAAGAATATCTTTACTATCGTCCAATGATCATATTATGAATCATTCTGGTATATGCTCACAACATTTAGAGCATAGGACATATCTAGATGTGTACATATCACAGTATGATTAATATGCTCTTTGTGTGTCGTGGTGGTGGCACGGCAGATGCCATGGGTAGGCTAAAGTATGGGGCCAATGGATGCTAGTGGGATCCGGGGAGGGAAGATGTAGATACTTCTACACACAAATGACTAACATACAGATCTTTATTTCTCCTCTCTTGGGCTACAAGTGCTCCTTGAGTTGTTTGCAGGAAGAAGAGAAGAACTTCACGAGCCTAACTGTCTAGAATGAATCGATCCCCTTCTCAGGAATCCATGCCTCTCCTTATAAAGGGGGGCCTTCGCTCCTCTAGGGCTGACGTGGCAAGCATATTCGAAGAATATGCTTGTCCCAATATAGTAATTCGGCGACCTCCTTTTCGTGTCCCTCTTCTAATGACGGCAAAGTTCCAGAGAACCCCACCTACATGCCTCGGGCTCCAGGACTGTCACCTCCGTGACCCCTTCTGCCCTTCTGCTGCTCTGCGCCTTGTCCTTTGTGCTTGGCTCTATTCAGATTCGTCTTAGCCCATGGCTAGGGTTTGACTATAGGCACCTCCTTCTCCTGCAAGCTTCATGTCATTCGGCCCTGTCTTGCTTAACTCGGCTTGGCCTTCACCTGCATTTAGGTCATTCGGACTTACTCGGCCGACTTAACTCATATGTCGGCCGGGTAACGTATAGCTCCTCTCATAGGTGTCATGGTCGTGCTTACCTCGGCCGACCTTTACATGATTCGGCCGACATAGACAGTAACTCGGCATATGACAGGGGAAACTCCTTTTGTCTTTCCCCGTCATGACCCTATCCGGGGTCACCTCCCCAACATTAGTCCCCGAAGCTGGTGTGGTCCTGCCCGTAACCTCGGCCGGGCCATATCAGTTTCCCAATATTCATTTCTCCTCATTTCCGAGTTACTTTCTCCTGTTCGAGGTATCCGCGTAGCTTCTCGTGCACGCCTCGTCCTACGTGTAACACTTATCATTGTTTTTCTAGTTTTTTGTTCCTCTACAGTGCCCACTGACAAGCTACAGTAATTACTGCGCCTGTCGCGTTGGCACTGCAACGCCTCGCGCACCGCATCGGTCAGGGGGCCTGATCGTCTCCTGCGTCGTGTGGTCACCGGTGTGGCTCCACTCACCCGCGAGCGGTTTCGTCGCACGCACAATCTACACGGTTACTGCTTCGTACGCACGATCCCACTACTGCCAGGACCGCGCGGTTATAAAGAGGAGCATGGGGCTAGAGGGTTCACTTTCCCCCTTCGCCTACCGTTGATCTTCTTCCTCCTTGCGTCCGTGCGTCTGCTCACGTTCCTGCGGCCGCGCGCTCGTCGGAATCCTTGACGATGAGGCCACAGTTCCTCTGCTCCGTTGACCTCATCCCCGCGCGCTTGCTCCAGTGCCGTCGCCGGTGAGTTTTCCTACGGTTCCCTTGATAGGCTCCTTCCTAGTCACTCCCGCTGTGTTCTAGATTTCCCGGGTGGATCTTTTCTGCTCGGCCGCCGTCTCTGCCTAGAACCACGATGGGGCCCTGTGTTTCTAAGCCTTGCTCCGCTGCTAGTTGCTCTTCCGTAGATTCCTTCGATGACCCTATGTCGAGTTCAGTTAGCGGCGCGTTAGTTGAGGACGACGACGTAGCATCTGGTACAGAGCGGGGCTCCTGGCAGGGTTCCTCTGTCACTCGTCGCGAGATCGAGTGGCTAATCAGGACTCGCCGGATTCCTGCCGAGGTAGGCTGTCGCTTACCCGGCAGCGAATCCTCTCATGTTCTCAACGACGGCGAGTATGTCGTCTTTATGTCCCACTTTGCCCGTGGGTTCGGTCTTCCCCTTAGCAATTTCGCTAGGGAATTTCTTGATTACTTCGGCCTTCAGCCGCATCACCTTCCGGCTAACGCCATCGCCTCTTTATCTGCTTTTATCTCGGCCTCGGAAGGATACTTTGGCCTCTGGCCGTCTGTGCACGTATGGTCCAAATTCTTCCAGATCCGATCTAACGTCGTTCCAGACAAATCCCTTCACCCATCCGAGAAGTTACTTACTCAGTGTGGGGCCGTGTCCATCAATCCTTGGAGAAAATCCGAGTTCCCTCGTGTTGCTGGTCTTGAATCTTGCAAGAAGTGGCCTATATCATTTTTCTATGTCAAGAATACCGGGAAGGAAGACAAGATTCGGCTCCCTGCTTTTTCCATCGGTACCCCTTCTAAGAAGAACTGGACTTACAACCCCAGGAAGAGCCACGCTCTGGCCGAGGCCTTCGAGATTCGGCTGAAGGAGCTGATCTGCGCCGGGCTACGTGGCGAGGATCTGATGACCACCTTCATCAGCAGCCGAGTCTGCCCTTTTCAGCGTCGCACGCACAAGCTCTATTTCATGAGCGGTCCTCTTGATCCCAACCGAGTTTCAACAGTTGAGCTCGAGGATTATCTTATTTACAAGCGTGTCTGAGCTATCTTCAAGACGGATATGCCAGAAGATTGGACCTGGGGGCTGCATCCATTCACTCGCCGGAATCCCCCTCCCGAGGTAAGTTAAAGCACTTGTGTTTTTTTTCCTAATTGTGTTTGCGATTCCTTTTGCTGATTCCCCTTTGTCTCTTTCCTCGCAGAGATTTGCGGAGCAACATACCGAGGATGCCGAGGTTCTGTCCCTCCCGTGGACCGCAGATCGGGACACGCCGGACAACGGGGAGCCTGACCCGGAGGAGTTCGTCCCTAAGTCAGACGTTGCTCCGGTTCGCACCTGTGGCAAGACTTCGGCTCACGGGGAGGAAGGTGATTCGGACAATGTCCAAGTTCTTGAGGTAGTTGCCGCAATGCCTATCTCTTACGCATTTCCGGCTTCTACGTCCTCAGCTAATCAGGCCGGTCAGGTCCACGACGCCGAGCCTCTCGCCTCCCAACCTCCTGCTACCTCGAGGAAGCGTACCGCTCCAGCAGGTGTCTCGGAAGCCGCTCCCAAGAAGCGAACAAAAAAGTCATCCCAGCACCTTCCAAAGCGTAAAACTATGCCCGAAGTTACTGGGTGAGTTCCTTTTCATTTGTATTTCTTGTTTCTCTTTTTCTGTCTTTTGATCTGACTTTCTGTGCTTTTGCAGCGCTCCTCTTTCTATTAAGCCCAGTGGTCCGAGTATGACGAGTCATACAACTCGGCCACCTTCTCCTCTGCCTCCTGAAGATACCAGAGTTCCTAGTACTGCTCGCGTAGACTCTCCTCCTGCTCCGAATCAGACATCACCTCGGCAAGACTGCTGATGCCAACATAGCTCGACCAGTAGATCTTTCTACTGAACTTGCTGCCTCCGTCATGAACCCCGGAGTTTCCCCCGAGATTCCTTTGATCCCCACAATTTCAACCGCAACTCCAACTCCAGTCGAGGATATCACCATCTCGGCGCCCTCGGAAACCGTAATTCCTCCGGCCCCCAAAAATGCCACTCCAAGTGCTGAGGTTGCGGCCCCTGCCGACATTTCTTCTAAGGCTAAGAAGGTTGTTGTTACCAGACCTTCCTCCTCTCAGAAAGGACTTGCCAGCTCTTCCCAACCCACCATTGCTGATGCGCTCCGCAAGGGGGTTTCCTCTGCTAAGACCGTTGTCACCCCGGCCGCTGATACTCAGCTTACTCTCCACAAGAGTCCCGCGGTGGCGGTGGTTACACAACATGTCCGAGGTAAAGTCCTGACTCGTACTGAGAGTGGGAACAGCCTCAGCTCCTTGGTTGAGTATGCCAACAATTGGAACGCTGCTGATCAGCTTGAGGGCAATCCGAGCAATCAGCCATTTCAACTCTCCGACATCAGCAGTCGCTTGCACATGGCTGCCAAGATTGTGCTTGACAGCGATAAGATGAACGCGGTAAGTGCTTTTGTTGACATTTGGTTAGTTATTCGAATGATAATACATATACTCTAGTCCCCGAAGCTTGCAACCGAGTAACTTGTTGCTTGTTTGGAAGCTTTGTTTAAGCTTTAAGTGCATTATTTTGCCAGTAAGTTTCCTGTATGATTTTGACTCATTGTCTTAGCTTTGTTGTTCGTCTTAGCTTCGAATATGCAACCACCTAGATCCAAGTTAAGCTTTGCTTGATTCGGATCTGTCTTAGCTTTAAATATCCAGCCGCCTAGGTCCGAGTTAAGCTTTTCTTAATTCAGATCTGTCTTTAAATATCCAACAGCCTAGATCCGAGTTAAGCTTTGCTTAATTCATATATGTCTTAGCTTTAAATATCCAGCCGCCTAGGTCCGAGTTAATCTTTGCTTAATTCGGATCTGTCTTAGCTTTAAATATCCTGCAGCCTAGATCTGAGTTAAGCTTTGCTTAATTCGGATCTGTCTTAGCTTTAAATATCCAGCCGCCTAGATCCGAGTTAAGCTTTGCTTGACTCGGATCTGCCTTAGCTTCTGGTATCTGACTGTGTAGTTTACTTTGTCGCTTAGGTTGCCCATGATCGGCGGACAGCCAAATTCCAAAGGCTGCTTTTCACGCACAAGAAGTTGCAAGAAAAGTATGAGAAAGTTCTTCCCGTGGTGAAGAAAGCTGGTAACTTAACAAATCTTTGTATTGTCTCGTAAGCTCTTAATATTTTCGACTTGAGGTGTTAACTCATTTTGCTGGTAAACAGGTAATATTAATAATCTTAATATCCGTCTTGAGAAGAAAGTCAAAGTCCTGGAAGGTTAGTTATCCGTTCTCTTTACTGATTTTCGTTCGAGACTCATCCTAGGTTTCTTATAACCTTCTGGCTTTGGTATAGCCGAGTTACAAACTCTTGCAGCATCGCGTCAAGAATGCATACCCATGCCTGACATGATGCTGCATTTTCTAGAGCAAGCCGCTACTCATTCGACGCAATTGAAAGAGAAAGATGACGAGATAACCCGGTTGCGCGCCGAGGTGGAGTCCCTCAAGCTTTCTCAGAAATCTGAGTTAGAGAAAGTTGATCAGGAGTTCTTCGAAGAAAAGAACCGGCTAAGTCTGCAATTGCTGAAGGATAAAGAACTCCTCGAGGCTGCCGAACTTAAGACTCGGATAATGAGCGAGGAAATCACTCGCTTTGAGAAGACTAAGGTTGATTGGACTCAAGATCTCCAGAAAATGTTGAGCTATATTCATCGTAAGTTTTTGGCCGTGGCCGAGTTATCTTCTTCTCTTTCTTACTTTTAACTGATATACTTTTATTTTGCATAGATCATTTTCCAGAAGCTAGGCCCATGAGCTCTAGAGCGGTGATTAATGCTCGCCAGCGCCGAGGTGTTCCCGCAAATTCGAGTCCAGAATATTCAATGGAGGACTTCTTGGTTGTCGTTGGTGCTGCTATTGGGCCAATGAAGTTTATGGGCAGGGATTTGGTGCAAGCAACCATTCGGGCCTACCATGTTCTCTGGCCGAATACTTCTGGAACTCCTGATATTGACGAGAACAAGATACTTGTGGAAAGGTTAATGGCATCCCAGACTCAGCTAAATCTCTGGAGGGAATCCGCTGGAATAGCTGGTGCTGATATGGCGCTCACAGTCATTATGTCTTGGTATGAGGACATTTCACTCGACACCTTGATAAACTTGCGCACTGGCTCCCGTTGGGTTGAGGATCCAGAATTCGTCGCTCGCTGCCAAGCTCGTGCCTTCCAGCTTGTTGAGTATGCTGATGTGCATAATTGGATTGAAGGGCCGAGTTTTCTTCCCAACCCAGCGGATGACGTTGAAATCGAAGATGCCCCCGATGATAATTCGGCCGACCAGGAGGAGGGTGAGGGCGACTCGGACAGCTCTGGTGATTCCAGCGCAAGCTCGGAGGGGACGGCGATGCACGATCATCTTCTAAAGAGACTGGGCATTCTCAAGCTCAAACCAATGCCTCTCAATAGCCCCGGACGCCCCCCGAGGCTACTATCGCCCCTGTTGAAGGCGAAGTAACTTCGGCTGAGGCACCGTCTACCTCGGCACGCCCACCTTCTGGAGATGCCCCTGCACCGGAGACCGAGGTCGTGCCTCCGTCATCTGAGACAGCCATTCCTGATGCCCCGGGTCATGCTGCTGCCCCTTAGGTTCAAAGAAAACTTCTTAAAGGGCGTATGATGTGTGTGAAACAATTATGCGACTTTCTGTGTGGTATGAACCTTTTTTGCCTTTTGCTGCTGAGACATGAGTGATGATAATCATTATGGCTTTGCTTAAGCGGGTCTCACTGCCTTATATCTTTGTTTTGGCGACCTTTTATTCCGTAAATTTGGATTGTATTTTCTCCACGTGGCTGGCCTTAGTTCGGCATATATCCTGTCTGTCTTTTTGAAAACAGTGGGTTATATCAATTAGTCCCCGAGTTATTACTTGGGTTGCCAAAATATTTTGTATAGGTTATTACTACAGGGTATTCCCTGAGTTGTTGTTCGAAACGCTGAAGCGTTTTGTGAATAGGCAACAATCGCAGGGCAGTCCCTGAGTTGTTGCTCAAGGTGCCGAAGTGTTCATGGGCAAAAGATAATCATGGGGCAGTCCCCGAGTCACTGCTCAAAGTGCCGAGGTTTAATACGTAACTCAAAAATAATAAATATCATAGGGCAGTCCCCGAGTCACCGCTCAAGGTACCAAGGTGTAATACACAACTCACAATAAGAAATAGCATAGGACAGTCCCCGAGTCACCGCTCAAGGTGCCAAGGTTTAATACATAACTCAAAAGTAAGGAGTACCATAGGGCAGTCCCCGAGTTACTGCTCAAGGTGCCGAGGTTTAATACACAACTCAAAATGAGAAATAACATAGGACAGTCCCCGAGTCACTGCTCAAGGTGCCGAGGTTTAATACATAGTTGATATTTCGACTTGAAGCATCATATTACAACGTACCATAGATGGCTCCTATGAGTAAAATGGACGAAGTAAAGCTACGTTCCATGGTCTTTTCGATTCTTCGCTGGCTTTGTTTGCCTTGTTATTTTCTGGTGACTGAGCATCAATTAGGTAATATACATCATTGTGCAATGCTTTACTCACGATAAATGGCCCCTCCCATGGGGGTGAGAGTTTGTGCATGCCGGCTGTGCGTTGCACTAGCCGAAGAACCAAATCTCCTTCTTTAAACACTCTTGGATTGACTTTCTTGTTGTGATATCATCGTAGATCTTGCTGATAAATAACTGACCTTGATAGTGCCAATTCCCTGGCCTCTTCTAGTAAATCGACATCATCTTGCCGAGCTACCTCATTTACCTCAGCCGTTGTATATTGGGTTACTCTTGGCGACTCATGTATTATGTCGGCTGGAAGCACGGCTTCTGCTCCATATACCAGAAAAAATGGGGTGTACCCTATTAACCTGTTTGGGGTAGTTCTGAGGCTCCATAGTACCGCTGGTAGTTCCTCGATCCAGCATCCTGCCGACCTTTGCAGAGGTTCGACGAGTTGGGGTTTTATTCCGGACAATACTAGTCCATTAGATCTTTCTACTTGCCCATTTGATGCTGGGTGAGCCACCGAGGCAACATCTAGTCTTATGTGTTTTTCTTGGCAAAATCTAGCAAAAGCCCCTTCAGCAAAGTTTGTGCCATTGTCTGTAATAACACTATGTGGATAACCATATCTCAAGATAATATCCTTGAGGAATTTTACTGCTGTTGGTCCATCGCATTTTTTATCGGTTTTACTTCAATCCACTTTGTGAACTTGTCGACCAGGACTAAAATGTGGGTCATCCCGCCCCGTGCCGGCCTAAATGGTCCCACCATATCCAAGCACCATACAGAAAATGGCCAAGTAATTGATATCGTCTTTAACTCGGACGATGGCATATGTATCTTGCTGGCATATCTCTGGCAACCATTACATTTTTCTACCAATTCTTTGGCCTCTTTCAACGCCATTGGCCAATAAAATCCGTGCCTGAATGCTTTGGCCACTAAAGCTCTGGACGAGGCATGATGCCCGCATTCTCCCTGATGTATATCTAGGAGGATCTTCTGGCCTTCCGCCGAATCAACACATCTTTGCAGCACGCTTGTGACGCTTCTTTTATATAGTTCATTGTTTATGATTGTATAAGCTTTTGCTCTTCTCACTGTCTGTCTAGCCAATACCTCATTACTCGGCAAAATCGCATCCTTAAGGAATGAAAAAATATGGGTTGCGCCCATGGTGGCATGATTTTCTCCGGGATAACTCCATTATCTATTTCCATCCTTTCTACCGACATAACGGCCTCGGATTCTTCCATACCCATTCGTGCGATGGCCGGGTTTATTTTCGGAAATTCCGAGCTACATTCTTTGTCGATTTCCATTGGCATACTATCTTCTCTTGATTCTGCCGAGATATAAATGGACTCGGACTCTGGTGATGGTGCTATTGATGGTTTTCTCAGGTGCTCTAGGGTGATACCTGGGGGAATTGATTGCCTAGTTGATCCGAGTTTTGATAGTGTGTCAGCAGTGTCATTTTCTGCCCGAGGTATATGATGAAATTCACATCCATCGAAGTATCCGCTGATTTTTTGCACATGGAATCTATATAGGGCCATATTCGTGTCTAGAGCGTCCCAAGTGCATGATACTTGTTGTACTACTAGATCCAAATCCCCGTAACATAGAATTCGACGTATGCCAATCTCTTTTGCCACCTTTAACCCATGGACGAGTGCTTCATACTCGGCTACATTGTTTGACGCGGCAAAATGTATTTGCAGCACATATTTCAGCTCATCTCTTTTTGGCGAGGTTAATACTATCCCTGCCCCCAAGCCATTCCTCAGCTTGGAACTGTCAAAGTGCATTGTCCAATAATTCGGATCTGGTAATGGCGGCTCATATTGTACCTCGGCCCAATCCACAAAGAAATCAGCCACCGCCTGAGATTTGATTGCATCTCTCCTATCGAATTGCGGAGCATAAGGTGACAATTCAATTGCCCTTTTTGCTATTCGGCCGCTTGCATCTTTGTTGCTCAATATGTCGGCTATGGGCGCTTCACAGACCACTTTGATCGGATGTTCTTCGAAGTAATGTTTAAGTTTCTTCGCCGACATGTATACTCCATAGGCCATCTTCTGGTAGTGTGGGTAGTTTTGTTTTGAGGCTGATAGTACCTCGCTTAGGTAGTATACCGGCCTTTGTATTGATTTGTCATCTTCATTCTGTTCCACAACAATCACCGCACTTACCACTCTGTTTGTGGCGGCTATGTAAAGTAACATAGGCTCTTTTGACAATGGAGAATCCAGGACTGGTGCTGTGACCAACATCTTTTTCAGTTCATGAAATGCATTATCTTCCTGCGGTGTCCAAAGGAATTTATCTAATTTTTTCATCAGTTGATATAGTGGTAATGCCTTCTCTCCCAGCCGACATACGAATCGTCTAAGCGAGGCCAGGCAACCCGTAAACTTCTATACGTCATTTAGACATCTCGGCAATTCCATCCTTTCTACCGCTCTTATTTTAGTTGGATTGGCCTCTATACCTCGGCTGGATACGAGAAAACCGAGTAGTTTCCCAGCTGGTACACCGAAGGTGCATTTTTCTGGGTTAAGCTTCATTCGGAACCTTCTCAAGTTCGCGAATGTCTGCCAAATATCATCCAGTAGAGTTTTTCTCTCTTTGGTTTTGATAACCACATCGTCTACATATACTTGTACATTTTTTCCTATCTGGTCATGTAGACATTTTTGCATACATATCTGGTACGTTGCCCCTGTGTTACGCAGGCCGAATGGCATGGTGCGATAGCAATAAGCCCCGTACATGGTAATAAACGCAGTCTTTATTTGATCAGCCGGATTTAACGGTATCTGGTGGAAACCAGAATACGCGTCTACAAATGATAACAGCTCACAACCAGCGGTCGAATCAATGACTTGGTCTATCCTAGGTAAAGGAAAAGGATCTTTGGGACACGCCTTGTTCAGGTTCTTGTAATCAATACACATTCGCCATACGACGGCTACATTTGGATCATTCTTTTTCTTTTCTACTAACACCGGATTTGATAGCCAATCCGGATAAAGCACTTCCATGATGAACCCGGCCGCAAGGAGCCGAGCTATCTCATCCCCTATTATTTTTCTCCTGTCTTCGGCGAAGCGGCGGAGAGGTTGCTTCACCGGCCTTGCTCAGCTAACTCCCTCGGCACACCTTGCAGGTCTTGAGTTGACCATGCAAAGATATCCCGATTCTCACGGAGGAAGTTGGTGAGCTCGCCTTCCTATTTGGCATCTAGGCCGGCACCAATGGTGATGGTGCGTTCTGGGAACTGCTCATCTATCTAGACTTTTTTCGTTTCTTTAGTCGGCTGGAAAGAAACGCTTCCATGTGGGTTAGCCAATGCCGGCATATTCAGTTGTGCCGACTGAGCAAGAGCCGCTACCTGTTGAATCCTTTTTTTCTCTTGTGATGACCAATGACTCGACCAAGTTTGATCCGGCCGAAGCACATTCCATTGACTTCCTGTAATCTCCTGCCACTGTTATCACCCCTTGTGGTCCGGGTAGCTTCATTTTCAAGTAGGTGATGTGGCAGCTGTTCATGAATTTGGCCAATGCTGGTCGCCCGAGTAAGGCATGATAGCAACTTTCTAGATCCACCACCTCAAACTCTAAATTTTCCGCTCTGCAGTTATCCCTTGTGCCGAATAATACATCTACTCGAACCTTCCCAATGGGTTCGCATGAAAGCCCCGACACTATTCCATGGAACGTGGTTCTCGTGGATTGCAGCATATTCTGCGATATTCCGAGTTTATGCATTGTGTCTTTGTACATGATATTGATACTGCTCCCATTGTCAATGAGTACTTTTGAAAATTTCACATTAATGTTGGCCCCGACAAATGTCGGATCCAATACAAGTGCGTACGACCCCGGATTCGGCATTATTTTGGGATGATCCTTTATGCTCCAAGTTACTTCTTGATCTAACCAAGGCAGATATCTTGGTACTGCCGGCATAACTGCATTTACTTCCATATGCCGGCGATGTACACTTTGCCTGTCTTGCTGTTCTGTTGTGAACATGCAATATGATTGATGATGTTCCATGTAATCATTGCGTCCGGTATTTCCTGGGTTTGTCCTTCCATCCTAACCCTGATTTATCACTTAATGCACCGCGTCTCTCCGGTCCGAGTTATCATACCTCGGCGGAGGAGGGGGTAACATTAACTACTGTGCATTTGCCCCAATCAACTGCGACTGCTGTTGCTGATGTGCCTGATGAGAAGGTGCTTGCATGCCTGTCGGGTTCCCCATTGCATTTTTCATCCAGGTGCATTGCCGGGTTGTATGATTAGCCGGCTTGGCTGGATTTGGAGTGTGAAACTTACACGGTTGATCCAACATGGATTCAAACGTATACTTTGGCTTTTCTTGCCACTGCTTCTTCTGTTCTGGTGTCCACTGTCTCTTCCCTTCATTCCTTGGTGTCCATTGCTGAGGGCCATTCTTCTGCCGTTGACTGCTTCCGTGAGTCGGCTGATCTTGCACTACTGCTGCTACCTGATTGGAGGCATATATGTAATCCGGTCTTTCCTCTCTTCTTCTACCTCTGAACTCATTGCGCCTCGATGATCCGGCCACATCTCTTGTATATTGATCTTGATGCTCCCAATGCTCCGCCGACATTAGTTCCGGTTGTGTCGGATCACCTAATGCGTATGAATCCGCTATCCTGATGGTTTCTGCCAAAGTGGTTGGCATATCTCTTTGCAGTCTCTACCATAAGACACTGGCATATCAGCATCCTTGAGCGAACCAAGCTATTGCTTGAGATTCTATAACTCCCTCGCATGAGTTCCTAAGGTTACACCACCGAGTTAGAAACTCTCTGTCTATTTCATCCGTCCTTTGCTTGCACATAGCAAGCTGTTGTGGCCTGTTTGGTCTTTTGTAAGTACTAGTGAAGTTGCTGACAAACATCTCTTCAAAATCCAACCAACAGTTGATACTTCCTGGCGGCAGATTATTCAGCCATACTCTGGCTAGTCCTTCCAGCATTTGCGGGACATATCTTACCGCCCATCGCAAGTTTCCGCTTGCTATTTTTATAGCAGTGGCATAGTCAATCAACCAATCCTGTGGTTTGGTGCTCCCATTGTATGTTTTCGTGCCTCTTGCCAGCTGAAAGTTCGGCACTGGCGGCTCACCCATGATCCGGGGTCCGAAACATGCTGGACCCGGCGGACCCTGCTTTTCTATCAACTCAGACCGGTACAACCTATCCAGTTTTAGTCTTGCATCACTTGATGGCAAGTCTCTGTACATAATTCTTTCCTGCATTCCATAATGGTTATTCCCACCATGACCCGCATATTCCATATCTGAGTAACCATCATTGTATCTCTCGTTTGCCTGATTGTGGCGAGTTGGTCTCACTTCTCTTTCCTGCCGAGATTCATACCTCAGCTGAGGATTGGGTGGTGGATCCCTCCTTCCTTTTGCCGGGATATTGTTCTCATGATTTCCTCTTCCGAGGTCTCCATTACCTCGGCTTATGTTGCCTCTGTTGGCACGGTGAGGGTTTCTTTCGCCACTGTTATCTCGGCTTCCATTGCCTCTGTTCTCATTGATCTTTTCAGCTACCATCGGATCATACGGTATAATCTGTTTGTTTCTTTTTCCTGAAGTTACTGCTCTATATTTTCGCGCATTGTTTCCGGGTGAAGATGCAGCTGCCACTGAAAGGGCAGGTGCTGCTCCAGCCGAATGAACCATACGTGAGGCACCAGGTCTTGCCGGGTCTGCTTTAAGCATTTCTTCATTCTGCTGGTTCGCAATGCGCACCAGCTCATTCACTCTTTCTTGCTGTTTCTGCCGGGCTTCACCGGTCAGCCCTTCCAACTCTAGTGCCGCGGCATTTGCCGCCCTTAGGTTTTTCGCCGGGGTGTTATACCTCGGCATTCCTAGATCGACTGAATCTGCCTTATGAGCTTCATGCTCTTTGTTGATATCATTCATGAGGTTTTTTCCTCTCAATCTTAGCTCATCAACCCACTCTAGGGCAACATCTAGCTTATTTGCCTTAGCATATTCTCGCAGGGTCCTGTTCAAGGATTCCCGCAAGGCCGACACCTTTTTTGCCTCTACAAGCACTTTTTGCCTGGTCTCTTCTAACTCTGCCTGAGCATTATCCGGATCAAGTATCAGCGCTACAGGCGTAGTCAGATTATCTATAGTTGCCTAGAGAATATTTTCTGGTCTTTCCAGAGGTGGCCATCTTACCCTTGGTTCCTTCGGGGTCGTCTCCTGCACCTCGGCTGGTTTTGCTGCCGAAGGATCTACCTTGGTGGGTTGTGGAGCTGCCTGCTTTGTGGTCACCTGTCCTCCTGTTGTCGGGTCCTTGCTTGATCCGGCACCTCCTGCTGCTACCTGCACTCCTGCTGTGACCATTACCTCGATGTTGCTACCGGGGCATTCTCCACGCGGACCGTTCCCAGCGCTGAGGGGGGGCTCTCCTGCAACAATGACTCGGTGAGGGTAGACGCAGGAGGTGTCGACGCCAACGTAGATCTGGTGCATGCCCATGTTGATGAAGACGCCATTGCGCGGAGGAGGTTTTCCCCTAAAGCTGCCTGCGTTATCGCTGACATAGTCACAGAGATCAAATCTCTGAACTAAGCCAGAGACAACGCGCTCGCCAGTGTGGATGAAGTTTCCCGTCCGGATCCTGACTCCAGCTAGCACCGCTGCTGGCCCCATGGTGGGCGCCAACTGTCGTGGTGGTGGCACGGCAGATGCCATGGGTAGGCTAAAGTATGGGGCCAATGGATGCTAGTGGGATCCGGGGAGGGAAGATGTAGATACTTCTACACACAAATGACTAACATCAGATCTTTATTTCTCCTCTCTTGGGCTACAAGTGCTCCTTGAGTTGTTTGCAGAAAGAAGAGAAGAACTTCACGAGCCTAACTGTCTAGAATGAATCGATCCCCTTCTCAGGAATCCATGCCTCTCCTTATAAAGGGGGGCCTTCGCTCCTCTAGGGCTGACGTGGCAAGCATATTCGAAGAATATGCTTGTACCAATATAGTAATTCGGCGACCTCCTTTCCGTGTCCCTCTTCTAATGACGGCAAAGTTCCAGAGAACCCCACCTACACGCCTCGGGCTCCAGGACTGTCACCTCCGTGACCCCCTTCTGCCCTTCTACTGCTCTGCGCCTTGTCCTTTGCGCTTGGCTCTGTTCAGATTCGTCTTAGCCCGTGGCTAGGGTTTGACTATAGGCACCTCCTTCTCCTGCAAGCTTCATGTCATTCGGCCCTGTCTCGCTTAACTCGGCTTGGCCTTCACCTGCATTTAGGTTATTCGGACTTACTCGGCCGACTTAACTCATATGTCGGCCGGGTAACGTATAGCTCCTCTCATAGGTGTCATGGTCATGCTTACCTCGGCCGACCTTTACATGATTCGGCCGACATAGACAGTAACTCGGCATATGATAGGGGAAACTCCTTTTGTCTTTCCCCATCATTACCCTATCCTGGGTCACCTCCCCAACATTGTGATTTTATTCATCAAGTATAAAAAATACTCGAATCTTTGTTTCACTTATAAAACGTCGATACACTTGAACTTCGATATAATCTTTTCTGTGTGGCAAGAACCTTTCTTGTCATTTTCATATTGAACTCTTTCAATATCTCATCTATGTACATTTGGCACAACCATATTAGCGCCTCAATCTATCCTTATAGACATTGATGCCTAATATTCGGGTTTTGCCTAAGTCTTTCATCGGGATGAAATTCTTAACCTGTGTCAATAAAATATACATCATTTCCATCCAACAATATGTCTTCCACATAATGTATTAGAAATATCTCTCAGCACTCCCACTTAATTTCTTGCAAATGCAAGCATCTTCATCATCTCCAATGAGATCAAACTATTTTAACAGTTTCATCATGGTGAAGATTCCAACTCCTCGATGCTTATTTCAACCATTGAAGTTTGCATACACTTTGAGCATCCTTTGAATTTAACAAAATGCTTTGGATCGTGTTATGCACATGTCCTAGGTAACAATTCTATTAGAAGAACTTTGTTTTGTTTATTCAACTATCATATACTAATATATGTAGTGGTTGCTATATTAATCCGTCTAGACTAAATATCGTTATGAAAGATCAAACCTTTTCATAGTCAACCGTTGAACATTGTTGTGAACTCTTTCCCAACATGTTGACTATTTCATATATGTGAAATATCCATGTCTATTTATTTATAGATCCAAACACGACTATAAGGTCTTACACCTTTCCAGAGGGTCTTTCAAGTTCAAAGATTGATTTCTCGTGTATGGAACTATCACAGATTCTATGGCTTAAAGCCATCTGAAGGATTAGGGACCATCATCGCTTATTTGCATATAGTCGGTTCATATTTGTCAAATAACAATGATCTACTTTCAAATCCTAGTATTTGATTATTTAGCCGACCTACTTGGTTCAATAGGAACTTAGACCTCTGTAACCATAACCTTTGCGGCACGTGGTCCATGAGCATTGTTGCTGCCTCTAGAACACTTTTCGGCGCCGCGCAACTTTGCACATAGAGCTAAGGTTCTTTTAACCTTATTGAATTTCTATTGTCCTCCCACTCAACTTTTCACAGAAAATTCCTTCTTAAAGAAACTTGACGTTCTAAGTGACAAACATTTTGTCTTCGGAGTTATGGAGGAATACTCAACGATTATTCGAAATAACATACAAATACATGTTCATCCGACTTTGGTAGTAAACATCTCACGTATGCATAGCATACCAATGTTTAAGAAATGACAACTTGGGTTTTATCCCAAACCATAACTTTATATGGTGTCATTTCAACTGATCATGATGGAGCTCTTTTTAGTGGAAAAACGGTAGTCTCTAAAGCTTTTAATCTTTAAAATATAATGGCAGTTTTATGAATTACGCCTTTGATCTTACCATGTCAAACAAGGTTTCATTGCATATCTCGGTTATTCCATACTCATATGGTGTTTCGGGAAACGCAAATCCATGGAACGATTCCTCAAATCTTAGGTGTTATGCTAAAATTGTAACTCAAATATTTTTCTTTATGATCCTATCATAAATTATTTATTTTCTTGTTATATTGATTTTGCACTTCATCTTGAAAGTCTTTGAACTTTTCAAATGTTTCACACGTCATCCTAATTAAGTAAATGTTCATATATTCACTCAAATTTTTGGAGAAAGCATATGAAGTTTGAAATCCATCGCTCTTGACTACACATAATGGGCTTCATACATTTATATGTATAAGTTCCAATAAGCTAGTCATTCATTCACTTTTGGCCTATGAACGGATTTTTAATTATCTTTAAGAAAGTTTCACAAGCGTCGTTTGATCAAAATCAAAAGACTCCAAAATTCCATCCACATGGAGTTTCTTCATGTTTTCTTTCCAATATAATTTAAACGACGATGTCACTTCCTAAGTGATCTTTCAATCAATTTGTCTTTCGACATTTTTAGCACTAGTTTTATGGATGTGATTTCTCCAACGAGATTTGTAAATCATCCATCTTTTATGGATTACGACAATTATTTGAACAACCCTTTTGTTCTCATAATACCTGATCGAAATAACAATTATTGAAACAAATCTTGAAGGTAAGTTTTGATTTCAATGAGAAACATAATAACTCTTTATTTTGTTTTCGATGAATATCATCACATATTCTTTTGCTAGTTACTTAGGCTATTGTAATTCATGAATTGTGTTGTTTCGTATGACGATTCATACCAAAAAATCCAGTATCAAATACTTAAGAAGCACATTGTTTAACAAGCAAAGAATATAGCCATAACATGTGTATCATCTGTATACCTAAGCTGAACAATTCTAGTCTTTTATCTTCTATCAAATATGTCTTAGATTTCTCTTTCAGTATTTCTTTATCCTTTCAAAAGAATCTATCAACATCAACACTGGCGCCATACTCATGACACATAGTCCAAAGCGTGTATAGTTAAATACCAAAGTCTTTGGACTTGCACTTTGAAGTAGATCACCATCATCAAATGTTTGGTGTTCTTTCAAATTCCATTCTTTAGTAATATTTTAGTGTAGTAAACATTTTACCTACATCAAATATTCATCTTTATCATGGAACTGTTCATGATTAAGCTACTTTAGCTTATAACGGTGAATCGCGAGTATAATGTTGTTTTCCAATACCTTTTGGAGGATTAGGACAACTAGTGTCTCTAACCTTTTGTAAATTTTCATCAAATATGAGAACATAATTTTTTTCATATTACACTCCATCATGTTGCAACCAAAACTTTGTTTCAGATATCGCAATATCTTCCACACATGATGGTTTCTGAAACAATTCTTTCAGCTCCCCGATAACCTTAATATTAAAACAATCTTTTGAATATCAAGAATCATGGAGACAAACATGATACTTATATACTAACATTGGAATTTTTACTCTTGATTTAATACCAATTATTAAACTTCACGGAGTAACCGAAACTTACTGAATTTTGCAATAGGACTTTTAAACTTTAGATTAATGATACGTTGGAAACGTATCTATAATTTTTGATGTTCCATGCTTGTTTAGTATCTACTTTGTTTTGCTTTGTCTACACTTTGAGGTATTCTTATACATTTTCTGGTACTAACCTATTAACAAGATGCCATAGTGCCAGTTGCCTGTTTTCTTCTGTTTTTGGTTCCAGAAAAGGCAGAAAATCAACATTCTCGGAATTGGACGGGACAAAAGCCAATCTTCCTGTTTTTCCCTAGAGCAAAACAGAACCACGAAGCAGAGGTGGAGGAGGACACCAGGGTGGCCGCACCCCCTAGGCGCGGGCCAGCCCTATTGGTGCCCACAGGGGGTGTGGGCCCCTGGCCCTCCATCGACCTTGCCTCCTTCACCTGTAAGAAGCCTCCGACCCAAAAACCCTAAAGCATCTGGCGGAAATCCACGAAAACCTCCACAGCGTCGCCGCCACCGAAGGGGTGATTCAGGGGATAGAAAGTCTCTGTTCGAGCACCCTGCCGGGACGGGGAAGTGCCCCCGGAGCCATCTCCATCGATCTCCACCACCATCTTCATCACTATTGCTGATTCCCATGATGAGGAGGGAGTAGTACTTCTTCGAGGCTAAGGGCTCTACCGGTAGCTATGTGTTCATCTCTCTCTCTATGCATGATCTTGTTATGGTCATGAGCTTTGTAATCAAGTAGATCTACCTTGCTACTCAAGTGCTTCAATAGATCTCTGCTCTCCCCATGTGTGTGAAAGTGACAGTGTGCACGCCATGGTGGCACTTAGGCTAGAGTCTATATAAATACTCATCGTGCTTTAATAGATCTATGCTTTTCCCCACGTGTGTGAAAGTGACAGCGTGCATGTCGTGTGTGGCACTTAAGCTAGGTTACATATATATTTATCATGAGTATATTTTGAGTTGGTTGTCTCTATAAAATTGTGGTGTTTGTTGGAACCATCTAGCGCTCAAGGTGACAGTGTGGGGTTATCTAGATTGGGGAAGGCCCTACCATGGATTAGAGTGTCCAACCGGAGAGTAGTTAAGAGTAGTATCATTAAGAGAAGATATTTATATGAGAGAGTGTTCACTAGTGAAAGTATGATCCCTAGGCCTTGTTTCTAAGCATTGAAACACCGGTTGCATCTAGATCTGTTGCATGTTTGCTTGCTTCCATCTTTATTTCAGTTTGCCTTTAGTCTCTCCCATGTCAACAACAAGTCAGAAGCTCTTTTCTCGCACAGTTACCACTTGTACTTCACTATCTCTTCGCCGAACTAGTGCACCTATACACCTGATAAGTGTATTGGGTGTGTTGGGGACACAAGAGACTTCTTGTATCTTGATTGCAGGGTTGCTTGAGAGGGATACCTTTGAGCACTTCCTCCCTGAGTTCGATAAACCTTGGGTAATCCACTTAAGGGAAACTTGCTGCTATTCTACAAACCTCTACACTTGGAAGCCCAACAACTGTCTACAAGAATAGAAGTGCGTAGACATCAATTAACACTTCAAAACAATATGATACCAGTTCGTAAAGTAACTAACCAGAATTCTATAGTTCTATTATCTCAATTATAACTAAGCGCAAGGTGGTAAACGGATGCCAATGACTACAACAACTATGAAAATTCACTTTGATTTAATTTATGATAAATAGTGTTCAACTTTTAATCATATTACTGTTGAACTTCCACTCAAAACAATATCCCTCACATTGTTTTAGTGATCACACAAACCAAATCCACTACACCGAGTCCGATCATCACGTGACATGATGTAGTTTCAAAGGCGAACAATCATCATGTTCATCATATCATCTATATGACCCATGTTTTACCTTTCGGTAATTCGTGTTCTGAGACCTTGTCTGTACATGCTAGGCTTGTCAAGATGTAACCTTAGTTTCCGCATGAGCAAATCTGGCTTGCTCCCGTTGTATACACTCATAGAATCTAACACACCCGATCATCACGTGGTGCTTCGAAACAACGAGCTTTGGCAACTGTGCCTACTAAGGACGAACATTCTATAACTTGATATTTTGTGAGAGGGATTATCTTATAATGCTACCGTCGCGATCTAAGCAATACAAGATGCATAAAAGGATTACCATCACATGTAATTCATAATATGTGATATGATATGGACTTTCTTCTTGTGCTTCTGATCTCCATCTTCAAGCACGAACATGATCTCCATCATCACCGGCGTGGCGTCAAGGTCAATGGCACCACTCCATGGTTGTCGTCCACCCGCATCAACTATTACAACTACTTTGAATAATAGACATGCAGGTATTAACAAAATTAAAAGACAACCATAAGGCTCATGCCGGTTATCGACTTACAATAAGGATCATTGCATACATCATATATAACCACAATCATGGCCATATCACATCACAGCACACCCCTACAAAACAAAGTTAGACGCCTCTAACCTTCTTTGCATATTTTACGTGGTTTGGGGATTTCAATAAGTACCGTCCTAACTTACGAACAAGAACCACAATGTTTATGCATGAACTATCAAGTGCCCGTTGTAAATTGAATCTTAGATATGATGGGAGAGACAGACACCCGCAAAGCCACTTATGCAATACAAGTTGCATGTCGAGCGTGGAGCAAGTTTCATGAACGATGTCATGTAAGGTTAGCCCGGGCCTCTTCCTCCCACCATTCCGCAAGATGCAAAGTCCACAAGAAGCAATTGATAATAAAAGCACCACCGCCCATAATGACCATTGTGTTCTACTCGTGCAACAGATCTACATATATACATGACTCTGATACCACTATAGGGGTTCGTAGCATGGAAAACAAAAAATTTCTATCGCATGAACGCACACAAGCCAAGATCTATCTACTAGATTGTAGCAACGAGTCGATAGAGTACTAACCCTCAAAGATCCAAAGCGGTTAACAAGATCGGATTCTCGTGGGTGATGTAGTCATTCACTTGTCGATCTCAAGATCGCGTAGACGATCCTTCCGGCGCCGCGTTCCGGCAGCGCTCCCGCAGTCGGTCACACGTGATGGCGTGTTGTCAACGCCTCGTTGGGAAACCCCAAGAGCAAGGTGTGATGAGCACAACAACAAGTTTTCTCTCAGTAAGAAACCGAGGTTATTGAACTAGGAGGAAGGAAACTACTCAAAGGTGTTACTAGTGATGCGTGCACCCAGTGTTGACGTGGGACACTTCGTTGGAACCCCAAGAGCAAGGTGTGATGAGCACGGCAGCAAGTTTCCCTCAGTAGAGACCGAGGTTATCGAACCTGAAGGAGGAAGGAAACGTCTCAAAGGTGTTGCAAGCAACATGGAAACCTGCACAACACAAACTCAAGACTTTGTCCCAATGAATCAGTGAGGTTGTGAAGCTCACCAGTTTGCTCTAACAAAGGATTAAACGTATGGTGTGGAAGGTAATTGATACGTCGGAAACATATCTATAATTTTTTATGCTCCATGCTTGTTAGTATCTACTTTTCTTTGCTTCGTCTACACTTTGAGGTGCTTTTTACATGCTTTCTGGTACTAAACTATTAATAAGTTGCCACAGTGCCAGTTGCCTGTTTTCTACTGTTTTTGGTTTTAGAAAAGTTAGTAGAGAATATTCTCGGAATTGGACGGGACAAACGCCAAAGTCAATTACTTTCCGTGGGGAACAAGATTTCCATAGGGGAGCCGAAGAGGCGGGCTAGGGCGCCCAGACCCCCCTAGGCGTGGGTGGTCCTTACCCCGCGCTTGGGAGGGGTGTGGGGCCCCTGGCCGCCTCCTCAGCCTCCCCCTTCGCTTATAATAAGCCCCCGATGCAGAAACCCTAAGCACCCGATCAAATCTCCACGGAACTGTCTGTAGCCGCCGCCACCATCGTCCCTAGATCGGGGGGATCTAAAGTTCTTCCCGGCACCCTGCCGGAGGGGAGATCATCCCGGAGGCCTTCTCTCCGGTATGATGCGTGAGTAGTTCCACCTTGGACTATGGGTCCATGTAGTAGCTAGATGGTTGTATCTCCTCCTTTGTGCTTTCATGTATAGATCTTGTGAGCTCCATTCATGATCAAGATCTAATCTATTTGTAATCATGCATGCTGTGTTTGCGGGGATCCGATGGATATTGAGATTATTATGTTGGTTTTATTAATGGTTTTGTCTTTATAATTCTATCATGTCTGTGTTGTTTGTGATCTTGCATGCTCTCCGTTGTTAGTAGATATCTTGGCCAAGTAGTTGCTAGTTTGGCCAAGTAGTTGCTAGTGACTCCAAGAGGGGGTATTTATGCTCGATAGTGGGTTCATGCCTCTAGTTTCCAAGGGAAGTGACAGGAATCTCTTCGGTTGTAGATGTGTTGTTGCTACTAGGGAGAAAACAACGGTCTCTTGTTCATGGAACATGTGGACTATTTACCTTACACACTTTGCTTAAAGCAGTTGGCTGTTGCTTGCAACTTAATACTGGAGGGGGTTCGGATGATAACCTGAAGGTGGACTTCTAGTCATAGATGTAGTTGGATGGCGGTCTATGTATTTTGGTTTATTTCCCAATCGAATCTCATAGGATCTTTCTGACTAGTAATTGCATTGTTATTCCTTGCTCAGTTCCTGTCAATTGCCCTGCTGCAATTTGTTTACCCTTCATGCCATGTTGTTTATCTAAGGAGAGCACCTCTAGTGAACTATGGACCCCGGTACAATTTTTTACCATTGATACATCTTCCACTATTACTTGTTTACTTGTTGCAAACCATTACCTTCCACACATACGTTTAATCCTTTGTTACAGCAAACCGATAAGCTTCACAGCCTCACTAATTCGTTGGGGCAAAGTCTTGAGTTTGTGTTGTGCAGGTCACCGCGTTGCTAGCAACACCTATGTGCCGTTTCCTTCCTCCTACTGGTTCGATAATCTCGCTTTTTTACTGAGGGAAACTTGTTGTTGTGCTGCTTCATACCTTGCTCTTAGGGTTTCCAATGAAGCGTCCCACGAAAGTACTGGGCGCCATCAAGCTATTTTCTGGCACCGTTGCCGGGAGTCTAAGGACGTCTTCACTAGGGGAGTCCTTCACTTCCTTTCTCTTTTCTTTGTTTTTAGTTTGCTTGGTTTTGTTTGCCTCTTTCCAAAAAACCCAAAAAATTAGTCTATTTTGGTTTGCTTTCTTTATTCAAAAACACAAAAAAATTAGTTCCTACTCTAGCTGCCACCTTGATCTAGCTCACCATGTTGCTCCCCAAGTTCACCCTTAAAGATCTTGCAATAGGTAGTGGCTCCATAATTGGGAAAGATAATATTGAAGAATTTTTTAATCATGTTAGCAAACATGAGGACATTGAGGATAAATCTATAGCAGAATTTTCTCCGAATTATGAGATTGCTGCAGCTTCTTTAGTTCATATGTTGGAGGCTAGAATTGTTAGTCTTAACCCCTTCATGCAATTCTTGTTCCTAAAACTAAAAGAAGAAAAGAATGCTGAAAAGAGAGAATTTATCCTTGAAACTTTATCAAAATAATTTCATGATGTTGCTAGAGAAGCCAAAGAGGTCTTTGAGCGTTTCAATATGCTAGGATCAAGTGTAGATGTTGTGGGTATTTCTGATAAAACTAAGCCTAGATAAGAATTTAAGATACCCATACCCTTTAAGCTTGTTGGAATGCATGAAGCCTTTGAAAAGAATTTTGATTGGATTACTCCTGAAAACCTTTTTGATGAAAGTAGTAGACCAAAGAGAGATAAGAAGGGATCCTAACCCATTTGGATGAGATACCTTTCATAGTTGAAGACCTTGCAAGTATGTATATTAATGCTTCATTTGAAAATACTTGATTCTTCTTGCTTCTTGTACCTAACTTAAAGGCGTTAAAGGAAAGTACTTGTTGGGAGATAACCCAAAAGTTTAATTGAGTCTTGGAAGTTATTACTTATGTAATGACCTCTCCTTATCCTTTTTGTTTGCTTTTTGTGCCAAGAATGACCTCTAATGAGAAAGAAGTAAGATTTGGGGAGTTGCTGTCCCAAAACAGATTTTTGTCCTCCACCAAAAAAATTCGTGAGGAGGCTCTGTAACTCGTATTGAGCTCAAATTTTACGAATAAATCCGGTATGTTAGATAACTTTCGTTAGTTCAACACTTTTTGATTTGAGCAATATAAGATGTTCGGAAAAATCGGTTTCTACCTGCTGGTATGTTTTGACAAATTTCTACCATTATTTGCATTTGCTTCTTATTGATTCCTTTTTGAGTTCTCTTTAGGTGAATTGAGATTTTTGAAGGGGTTGATACAGTAGCTTGTGTTTTTAGTGACAAGCCTTGCTGTTCCAAAGCTTTTCCAGGGGTCTAATATCTTTTGAATAAACTAATGTTGCTAATGAAGATTGTGTGAAGTTTTGTATGAAGGAAAAATTTCAGGTGTAGAGAGAAAATGATGCAATGAGATGAAGAGTGGGCAAAAGCTCAAGCTTGGGGATGCAACCATGGTGTCACCCCAAGAAATATCCAAGAGGTACAAGCGTCAAAGCTTGGGGATGCCCAAGGCATCCCCTTCTTCATTAATAAAAAGCTCAGGTGTGTCTAGACACTTCGTTTTTATTGTTTCATGCACAGTTGTGTTGTTCTTGGAGCGTCTTAGTTTTTGTTTGCTTTGATTAGTTTGTTTAGTTTGCTTGAGTAGTTTGGACCCGTGTTCTCGCTGTGTTGTTTTGCAAATAAGTTGCTTGGTGTTTGGAAAGGAGTAGTAAGTTCTTGCTTGAAGTGCAAGAGGAGCTTGCATTAACTATGACTTAGACTTTAGCATGACATGCTAGGTGTTGTTTTGGCATTATGATTAGTGATTATTGTTGTAGAATGTCTTGTTCCAAACAATTGGGATTGCTTAGTGTGCCTTTAAGAAATTATGCGTTGTTTTAGCATGCAAAAGCATAGTATTATGGTATTCTCCTTTGATGCTTTGTTTGGGTTGACTTGGCACATGCTCACACCATGTTATGACTATGACAAGTCACCATTAGCCTCTATGATCATTTAGTCCTTGACTTGTAGTACCACTCTTTGCTTTGATTAGTATGCTTTGTTGCTCTGCATGATTATGGCCATTATGCTCTGTTAGTTGGTTGCTCCCAGTCTTTTGCTAGCCTCCACTTGTATGAGTAAGTCCTACTCATGCTTCCAACTCCGAATTAAACAAGTTATTCCATAGTGTCCACTATAAATTCCTATGCATGGTGTGTTACACCATTCCAAGTATATTCTTGTTTTCAGCTATCTTCCAATTAAAAACTATTTTGTTATGAGAAAACTTAGTGATTAAAGCCCTCACGAACTTGATGGCACACTTTATATTCTTTGCCCCTAATAAACTTAAACCATTGTGACATCTTTGTTGTATATGCTTGCACTTATAAGCAAGGAAAAAAATAGCGCGCTAACTTAAATAGCGCGGACTTCAAAAAAAATGCTATGAACGCTATAGCGTGCTAATAGCGCGCTATTTTTCAAAATAGCGTTTCATATAAAGTATAAAAAATTGAGATTTCAGCAGCTATAAAATTATAGATATAGCATTCCGCGGCTATAAAACCACAGGTATAACATTCTGTAGCCAAACATCAACTATAGATAGTTCACATAGTTCATAACTCCATATCACATAGCCGAAATCACAACCATAGTTCAGAATTCACACACTAACATAGAGTCAGACACATAGTTGACATTCGATGCAGGGATTATCGATGACAGATTGAAGGAGGGGAACGGAGGTAGGGTGAAGGCGTGAAGCACCGAAGCTAGACGTGAAGGCATCCAAGGCGGAGGCATGTTGATTCCAGGCGGAGACGCCGTATCCGTCATCGCGACGTCGCCTCTCTAAGGAAGTGGAGGAGATGAACAGGGAACTGACGTTATGTGTGTTACCATGTTGCCCTATTAGGGTTAGTTGGATTAGGGTAGGCCACTAGACCAAAATGGTTCAAAATGGGGAATGGGATACTAAAAAAACCAACAAAAAAATAGCACCGCTACGACGTAACGTCAAATAGCGCGAATAGCGCCGTATTTAGCGTGCGTAGCGCCATAGCGCCCCTGGAATGTATAGCATAGCGCCCCTGGAATGTATAGCATAGCGCCCCTGGAATGTATAGCGGCGCTAATAGCGTTAAATAGCGCGCTATTTTTTTCATTGCTTATAAGTTGGAATTAGCAGAACCGTGTTGTCACGGGGAACGTTTTCAACATTGCACTTGTACCTTGTTGTACTAAGTTGATATCATGTTCTTTTGTCTATGGATGTCACCGGTGTGAAATAAAGAGGGAACTTGTAAGTCCATGGAGTTTGTATCCTATGTTAGAAAAACGCCTGGGCCGCTAGCCTAAGCCATGCCCAATCATGGTGGAAACTTGCAGCATCACCATAGTGACATCTATGAAGCATTCTTCTTATATAAAAAAAGAGACACATTGAGAAAAGAGGAAAGAGAGAAAAAAACCATATTCCTATGGTACATAAGAAGATTGCTGAGATGTTCATTGCCTGCTTGCCTTGTCATTTTGGTTATGGGAAAGCTCTTGTACCATGTGCAAGGGGTACCCTGTTGGCGGTTCTCAATGATATGCAAATACTTACAGTGACAAGAACTTACCTGGACCCAAAGTTGAGTATGCATGAGGTGTGGCCCTCGTATTCAAGGGACATGAGATTGCCAACTTATACTTTGTCAAGCATATACTCCAGCTTTGCCACTTTAACCTTAACCACTTCAAGATGCTTATGATAGGGGCAATGAGGGATAAAAGCTAACAAGTGCCATAATTTTTGGAAGATATTTTTGAAACTTGTAATCCCTGCTTCCTTTACAAAAAGGCCTTTCTTCCACCATTATTGAGTCTCCACCTTCTACCTTTAGGCACCATTAAGAGAGCATAGTTGTCATTCTGTGTGCAGTGTTCCAAAGCTTATTAATTGATGCATATTGTGATATTAATTGTTTTTGTTCTATTTGTTTCTAGTCACCCTTGTGAACTTTGCAGGTGTCCTATGCATCTATATTGCTACTCTATGAGGGATACGCTGATTGCCACTACATGTGAAACAAACAAACGTTTTTCAATGCATATTATTCATGATCTTTGTTTGTAGCTTGCCATGTTGCATGCATAGTTACTATGTCCTATTGTTAGAACTCCATCTTTCATGCACATGTTTAGAGTTCTTTGATCCCAGCTTTCAATGCTTGCAAATGGTTGGATCTTTATTGTGAGGGTGCATGTCACCTAAAAAATTATTCTGTTTATCACTTACCTACTCGAGGACGAGCAGGAGTTAAGCTTGGGGATGTTGATACGTTGGAAACGTATCTATAATTTTTGATGCTCCCTGCTTGTTTTGTATCTACTTTGCTTTGCTTGTATACAGTTTGAGGTGCTTTTTACATGTTTTCTGGTACTAACCTATTAACAAGTTGCAACAGTGCCAGATGCCTGTTTTCTGCTGTTTTGGTTTCAGAAAAGTTAGTAAAGAAATATTTATCGGAATTGGACGGGACAAACGTCAAAGTCAATTACTTTCCGTGGGGAACAAGAAGACTAGAGGAGAGCCAGAGGGGCCAGCCAGGGGGACCAGACCCACCCTAGGCGCGGGTGGGCCCATCCCCGCGCCTGGCTAGGGTTTGGTGGCCCTGGCCGCCGCCTTGGTCTCCCCCTTCACCTATAATAAGCCCCCGATGCAGAAACCCTGAGCACCCGATCAAATATCCATGAAATCGTCTGTAGCCGCCGCCACCATCGTCCCTAGATCGGGGGATCTGAAGTTCTTCCCGGCACCCTGCCGGAGGGGAGATCATCCCGGAGGCCTTCTCTCCGGTATGATACGTGAGTAGTTCCACCTTGGACTATGGGTCCATGTAGTAGCTAGATGGTTGTATCTCCTCCTTTGTGCTTTCATGTATAGATCTTGTGAGCTCCGTTCATGATCAAGATCTAATCTATTTGTAATCATGCATGTTGTGTTTGCGGGGATCCGATGGATATTGAGATTATTATGTTGGTTTGATTAATGGTTTTGTCTTTATGATTCTATCATGTCTATGTTGTTTGTGATCTTGCATGCTCTCCGTTGTTAGTAGCTATCTTGGCCAAGTAGTTGCTAGTGACTCCAAGAGGGGGTATTTATGCTCGATGGTGGGTTCATGCCTCTAGTTTCCAAGGGAAGTGACAATAATCTCTTCGGTTGTAGATGTGTTGTTGCTACTAGGGAGAAAACAACGGTCTCTTGTTCATGGAACATGTGGACTGTTTACCTTACACACTTTGCTTAAAGCAGTTGTCTGTTGCTTGCAACTTAATACTGGAGGGGTTTCGGATGATAACCTGAAGGTGGACTTCTAGTCATAGACTGCCATCCAACTACATCTATGACTAGAAGTCCCCCTTCAGGTTATCATCCGAACCCCCTCCAGTATTAAGTTGCAA
Organism: Avena sativa; assembly: GCA_916181665.1. NCBI lineage: Eukaryota > Viridiplantae > Streptophyta > Magnoliopsida > Poales > Poaceae > Avena > Avena sativa. Next base: position 381,780,619 of record OV702297.1, on the reverse strand, counting down.
GCAACAGACAACTGCTTTAAGAAAAGTGTGTAAGGTAAACAGTCCACATGTTCCATGAACAAGAGACCGTTGTTTTCTCCCTAGTAGCAACAGCACATCTACAACCGAAGAGATTATTGTCACTTCCCTTGGAAACTAGAGGCATGAACCCACTATCGAGCATAAATACCCCCTCTTGGAGTCACTAGCAACTACTTGGCCAAGATAGCTACTAACAACGGAGAGCATGCAAGATCATAAACAACACAGACATGATAGAATCATAAAGACAAAACCATTAATCAAACCAACATAATAATCTCAATATCCATCGGATCCCCGCAAACACAACATGCATGATTACAAATAGATTAGATCTTGATCATAAACGTAGCTCACAAGATCTATACATGAAAGCACAAAGGAGGAGATACAACCATCTAGCTACTACATGGACCCATAGTTCAAGGTGGAACTACTCACGCATCATACCGGAGAAAAGGCCTCCGGATGATCTCCCCTCCGGCAGGGTGCCGGGAAGAATTTCAGATCCCCCTCGATCTAGGGACGATGGTGGTGGCGGCTATAGACAGTTTCGTGGAGATTTGATCGGGGGCTTAGGGTTTTTGCATCGGGGGCTTCTTATAGGTGAAGGTGGAGGACGAGGTGGTGGCCCGGGGCCTGACACCCTGCCTAGGCACAGGGCAGGGCCCACCCGCGCCTAGGGGGGTCTAGGTGCCCTAGGCCGTCTCTCCGGCTCCCCACTAGACTTCTTGTTCCCCACGGAAAGTAATTGACTTTGACGTTTGTCCCGTCCAATTCCTAGAATATTTCTTTACTAACTTTTTTGAAACCAAAAACAGCAAAAAATAGGCAACTGGCACTATGGCAACTTGTTAATAGGTCAGTACCAGAAAACATGTAAAAATCACCTCAAAGTGTAGACAAAGAAAAGCAAAGTAGATACTAACAAGCATGGAACATCAAAAATTATAGATACGTTTCCGACGTATCAAGCATCCCCAAGCTTAACTCCTGCTCATCCTCGAGTAGGTAAGTGATAAAAGAATAATTTTTGAGGTGACATGCACCCTCACAATAAAGATCCAACCATTTGCAAGCATTGAAAGATGGGATCAAAGAACTCTAAACATGTGCATGAAAGATGGAGTTCTAACAATAGGACATAGTAACTATGCATGCAACATGAAAGGCTACAAACAAAGATCATGAATAACATGCACCGAAAACGTTTGTTTGTTTCACATACAGAAATCATAGCATAGTAGCAATCAGCTTGTCCCTCATAGAGTAGCAATATATATGCATAGGACACCTTCAAAGTTCACAAGGGTGACTAGAAACAAATAGCACAAGAACAAGTAATATCACAATATGCATCAATCAATAAGCTTTGGAACACTGCACACAAAATGAAAACTATGCTCTCTTAATGGTGCCTAAAGGTAGAAGGTGGAGACTCAATAGTGGTGGAAGAAAGGCCTTTTTGTAAAGGAAGTATGGATTATAGGTTTCAAAAAGAGCTTCCAAAAATTATGGTACTTGTTAGCTTTCAGCCCTCATTGCCCCTATCATAAGCATCTTGAAGTGATTAAGGTTAAAGTGAACAAACTAGGGAGTATATGCTTGACGAAGTATAAGCTGACAATCTCAAGTCCCTTGAATATGAGGGCCACACATCATGCTACTCAACTTCAGGCCCAGGTAAGTTCTTGTCACTATAAGTATTTGCATATCATTGAGAACCGCCAACGGGGTACCCCTTGCACATGGTACAGGAGCTTTCCCATAACCAAAATGACAAGGCAAGCAGACAATGAGCATCTCAGCAATCTTCTTATGTACCACGGGAATATGGTGCTTTTTCTCTCTTTCCTCTTTTCTCAATGTCTCTCTCTTTTTTTATAAGAAGAATGCTTCATAGATGTCACTATGGTGATGCTGCAAGTTTCCACCATGATTGGGAATGGCTTAGGCTAGCGGTACAGTCGTTTATCTAACACAGGATACAAACTCCATGGACTTACAAGTTCCCTCTTTATTTCACACCGGTGACATCCATAGACAAAAGAGCATGATATCAACTGAGTACAAAATACAAGTGCAATGTTGAAAACATTCCCCGTGACAGCACGGTTCTGCTAATTCCAACGTATAAGTGCAAGCATATACAACAAAGATGTCACAATGGTTTAAGTTTATTAGGGGCAAAGAATATAAAGTGTGCCATCAAGTTCGTGAGGGCTAATTCCAATGTTTTCGGGAGCTGGACGCTATGCTATACATTCCAGGGGCGCTATGGCGCTACGCACGCTAAATACGGCGCTATTCGCGCTATTTGACGTTACGTCGTAGCGGTGCTATTTTTTTGTTGGTTTTTTTAGTATCCCATTCCCCATTTTGAACCATTTTGGTCTAGTGGCCTACCCTAATCCAACTAACCCTAATAGGGCAACATGGTAACACACATAACGTCAGTTCCCTGTTCGTCTCCTCCACTTCCTTAGAGAGGCAACGTCGCGATGACGGATACGGCGTATCCGCCTGGAATCAACATGCCTCCGCCTTGGATGCCTTCACGTCTAGCTTCGGTGCTTCACGCCTTCACCCTACCTCCGTTCCCCTCCTTCAATCTGTCATCGATAATCCCTGCATCGAATGTCAACTATGTGTCTGACTCTATGTTAGTGTGTGAATTCTGAACTATGGTTGTGATTTCGGCTATGTGATATGGAGTTATGAACTATGTGAACTATCTATAGTTGATGTTTGGCTACAGAATGTTATACCTGTGGTTTTATAGCCGCGGAATGCTATATCTATAATTTTATAGCTGCTGAAATCTCAATTTTTTATACTTTATATGAAACGCTATTTTGAAAAATAGCGCGCTATTAGCACGCTATAGCGTTCATAGCATTTTTTTGAAGTCCGTGCTATTTAAGTTAGCGCGCTATTTTTTTCCTTGCTTATAAGTGCAAACATATACAACAAAGTTGTCACAATGGTTTAAGTTTATTAGGGGCAAAGAATAAAGTGTGCCATCAAGTCGTGAGGGATTTAATCACTAAGTTTTCACATAACAAAATAGTTTTTAATTGGAAGATAGTTGAAAACAAGAATATACTTGGAATGGTGTAACACACCATGCATAGGAATTTATGGTGGAACTTTGGAATAACTTGGTTTCTTGGGAGTTGGAAGCATGAGTAGGACTTACTCATACAAGTGGAGGCTAGCAAAAGACTGGGAGCAACCAACTAAGAGAGCAATAATGGCCATAATCATGCAATGCAATAAAGCATACTAATCAAAGCAAAGAGTGGTACTACAAGTCAAGGACTAAATGATCATAGAGGTTATGGTGACTCGTCATAGTCATAACATGGTGTGAGCACGTGCCAAGTCAACCCAAGCAAAGCATCAAAGGAGAATACCACAATACTATGCTTTTGCATGCTAAAACAACGCATAATTTCTTCAAGGCACACTAAGGAATCCCAATTGTTTGGAATAATACATGCTACAGCAATAATCACTAAGCATAAGGTCAAAACAACACCTAGCATGTCATGCTAAAGTCTAAGTCACAGTCAATGCAAGATCCTCTTGCACTTCAAGCAAGAACTTACTACTCCTTTCCAAACACCAAGCAACTTATTTGCAAAACAACACAATGAGAACAGGGGTCCAAACTACTCAAGCAAACTAAACAAACTAAGCAAAGCAAATGAAAACTAAGACGCTCCAAGAACAACACAACTGTGCATGAAACAATAAAAATGAAATTTCTAGACACACCTGAGCTTTTTATTGATGAAGAAGGGGATGCCTTGGGCATCCCCAAGCTTTGCCGCTTGTACCTCTTGGATATTTCTTGGGGTGAAACCACGGTGGCATCCCCAAGCTTGAGATTTTGTCCATTCTTCATCTCATTGCATCATTCTCCCTTTACACCTGAAATTTTTCCTTCATACAAAACTTCACACAATCTTCATTAGCAACATTAGTGTATTCAAAAGATATTAGACCTTTGGCAAAGCTTTGGAACAGCAAGGCTTTTCACTAAAAACACAGGCTACTGTAGTAACTCCTTCAAAAATCTCAATTCACCTAAAGAGAACTCAAAAAGGAATCAATAATAAGCAAATGCAAATAATGGCAGAAATCTGTCAAAATAGACCAGCTGGTAGAAACCGATTTTTTCAAACATCTTTTGTTGCTCAAATCAAAAAGTGTCAAACTAACGAAAGTTATCTAACATACAAGGGGATTTATTCATAAATTTTGAGTTACAGAGCCTGCTCACGAATATTTTTAGTGGAGGACAGAAATCTGTTTCGGGACAACAACTCCCCAAATCTTACTTCCCTCTTATTAGAGTTCATTCTTGGCACAAAAAGCAAACAAAAATGACAAGAAGAGGTCATTACAGTAGTAATAACTTCCAAGACTCAAGGAAACTCTTGGGTTATCTCCCAACAACTACTTTTCTTTAACTCCTTTAAGTTAGGCACAAGAAGCAAGAAGAATCAAGTATTTTCAAATGAAGAATTTCCCCTCTTGTTCCTTCCTTTCTTACCTTTCTTTTTCTCTTTAGGGAAGATATGATTGCTTACCTAAGGAGCAAAGTGCATAATGCTTTTTCCCACATCTATTACAGCTCCAAGGTGCTTCAGTAGGGATCTTCCAAGTGTGATCCGTCCCTTGCCTACTGAAAGGATATGGATGTTGCCTAGAGGGGGGGTGAATAGGCGATTAAAACTTTTCCTTGAGTGGCTCAAGAAAGGCGGAATAAAACTAGCGTTTACTTTGTCAAGCACAACCTAGAACAACTAGGGTTCACCTATGTGCACCAACAACTTATGCTAAGCAATACAAGCAACAAAGTGATAGCAAGATATAGATTACTTCAAGCACGAAGGCTATCACAATGTAAAGTGCATAAGTAAATAGCTCGGGTATAGAGATAACCGAGGCACGCAGGGACGACGATATTTTACCGAGTTCCTCCCAACATGGAGTATGTCTCGTTTGGAGAGGGGTTGGTATCAAATCACCAACGCCACAAAAGGCCTCCCTTATTCTCCGGTGAATCTCACCCCAATGGGATCGATCCATGCTTCCACTATCGGTGCACTTGTCGGTGGCAACCGAACCTCTCACAAGGTTGGGGCACTTCTCCACAACTTAATTGGATGCTCCGAAAAAATGCCACAAAAGGCCACAATGCCACCAAGGCCACACAATCGTCTAGGGTTCCAAGAACCCAAGAGGGACAAGCTCCAATGAATCACACGAACCAAATCCTCCGAGGAGAACTCAAACCGTTGCACCTAATGCAAATGACAAGAACACCACAAAGGTGCTCAAATTCCTCACTCTGAAGTTCCAACAAAGCTACTAAAGCTATTGGGGGAACAAGGGAGGAGGAATCAAAGAGAGACACAAAATCCCCCAAAATCTAGATCCCCAAAGATGCACTCACAAAGAGATGAATCGGTTAGGTCAAAACGTGGATCTAGATCTCCTCTCTCTTCCACTCAAATATGGGCAAGAATCATCGGAGGGAAAAGATTAGGCAAGCTTCAAGATCTAGAGCAAGTGTGGACAAAGCTTAGCCTAATAGATGAGGAAGAAGCACACTCAACTGAAAACGGGCAAAGGTCTTAAATAGCATCCCTAGAAAAAACTGGCCGTTAGGCTCTTTTTCGGAACGGTCTGGTAGTACCGTTTTCAACCGGTACTACTGGTCCTAGGCGCGAACCAGCGCGAGCAGGCCAGGCAGCAGGCGCTGCACGCGCGAGCAGAAGTAGCAGGTGGTCAACGCAGCGATAGCGCGCATGCGGAATTTGGTGAGGCGCGCTGCAAGCAAGCAAAGCGGGGGCCAGAGCGGGGCCAGCAGAACGAGCGGGTGCAGCGGCTCAGATCGGGTCAACGCGTGCAAGCAAGCGCGATCAGCGGCGGCAGTTGCAGCGCGCGCGCGAGCGAGCGGCCAGCGCACGTGCGATGGAGTGAGCAGCGGCAGCTAGCAGGCCGGGCGAGCTGTGCGGCAGGGGCCAGACAAGTGAGACGGGCCGGCCAGCGAGATAGCAGCGGGGATGGCAATGCATGGTGGGCGGGTAGGCCGGCCGGTAGTACCGGCCCACCGGGCGGTACTACCAGGCCAGGCCGGTAGGGCCGGAAGGCACAGCCGGGCTGCTCTGAGAGCTGGGCCGCGCACTGGGTCGACCGGTACTGGGCTGCGGTAGTACCGGTCGGCCCAGAAAAATAAAAGGCCCTTCCTTTTTTCTGTTTTATAAATTAAATAGGCAAACTTCAAACGGTCGTAACTTTTGATTGGTGACTCCGATTGACCGGATTCCAATTGCATTGGAAATATTGGTTATCACCAAGTGAGAAAGTATCAAGTATAATAATGTGAGATACCTCACTTGGTGAGAGACCGAAAAGCCGGCCAGATCAAAATCGCAACAAAATACAAACGGAAGGTTTGATTTTGATGATCAAAAGCTTGTTATGGATATTACCACAAGCTCTATATCTTCACATGGATAAGACCAAATAACAACCAAATACAATGATGCAAGTATGCAAAGGTTTGAGCTCTCTCCGAACGATGTGACCGAGTTCCTCATTCGAGAGCCCCTCTTGATAGTACGGTTATCTATCCTAAACCCGGTCTCTCACACACAACATGAGATCGGCAAAAGGGAAAACCTATCAAGATTATACCTTTGCCTTGAGCATTCCACTTGATCTCTATGTAGATGATCTTGCCCTTCTCAAGATGGAATGCCCTTCTTAATTCCTCATCATCGATCCATGATCACCGAGGATGGCGAGCATCAAACATGAGATCTTATATAGATGGTGCATATTGAGCTTGCAAAACATATCTTCTTCGCATTACATCGACCTTGAGGCCAACACATGCTCCAAGCGATGCCAATGGATAATTCCTACAAGTACAAATTAATACACACATTAGTCCATAAAGATTGTCATTAATTACCAAAACCACACATGGGGGCCCAACATGTTCTTTCACCTACACATTCAATAACAAGATAATCAGTAGTCACCATTTTCCCTGAGATTTTTGTAAACACACCTTCAGCTATTCCAATGGGTAATATAGTGGCATTGTTGGTAAGAGAGATTTCCTCTCCTCCTTCAATAAGCCCCCAAAGACTCAAGGAATCAAAAATATCTTTAGGCATGAGACAAAATTCAGACATGATATCACAGCGAGCATCAAAAAGTGTAGTGTTTATTGAGACTTTGATTGTGGGAAACCACTTTGAAGGTTCGGAATTTATAGGAACATAATCATGGTAAGCCCTAAGAGTGTGATAGCAACTATTCATAGCAGCAATATCGGTCTCAAGAGTGTTCAACCTAGCAAAAATATTTGTGAAAGAGGAATCATACTTGCCAGGTGTACCATAGATCATGATTAATTTCCTTATGGCATCAAAAGCTTGATCCTCACTACAAAGCAAAAAATCTTTTTCAGCCACAGCATCCAAAGCATATCTATAACGAAGAGCAATACCGTGGTAGAAACTATCAATAACCAAGCTGAGACTCACCCAGTCTCAGTTTCCCTCTGGAAAGCAGAGATTCTAGACCAAGCTTCTTTAAAACTTTCTTCACTTTTTTTCTTAAAAGTGGAGATTTCTACCATAGGTGAAATAAAGATTGGTCCAAAACCAGACATGGCAGCAACTAGAACATGAACTAATTTTTTGTGTTTTTTTTAAAAGAGGCAAACAAAACCAAGCAAAAAGAAACAAATCAAACTAAAAACAAAGTAAAGAGAAAGGAAGTGAAGGACTCCCCTTGTGAAGACGTCCTTAGCCTCCCCGGCAACGGCGCCAGAAAAGCTTGACGACTGTCTACGCATAGCCTGTTGGGAACCCCAAGAGCAAGGTGTGAAGCAGCAAGCATCAAGCATCAAGTTTTCCCTCGGTTGAGATCGAGGTTATCGAACCAAAAGGAGGAAGGAAACGTCACATAGGTGTTGCAAGCAATGCGAAGACCTGCACAACACAAACTCAAGACTTTGCCCCAACGAACAGTGAGGTTGTCAAGCTCACCGGTTTGCTGTAACAAAGGATTAAACGTATGGTGTGGAAGGTAATGGTTTGTAGCAAGTAAACAAGTAATAGTGGAAGATATATCAATGGTAAAGATTGGACCGGGGTCCATAGTTCACTAGAGGTGCTCTCCTTAGATAAACAACATGGAATGAAGGGTAAGGTCGTGGTGTGGAACACGACAGTGCCATCGGGGATGGCAAAGAAGGGACACACAGATGCATTCAGTGGCTCACGCAATGGGTTGGGCATGGTGCACTGCAAACACAGGGACGTACCCAGGTTTGGGGCCCTCTTGGCGAGGTAACACCCCTACTCCTGCAAGATGAACTATGTATGGGAGCTGATGCTCAGTACAGATGCTCCTTGAGCTGTTTCCTTAGCTACTATCAAAGGCTAGATGAAGTTGGGAACTTGATGCTAACACTAGTCCCCCCTTCTTTTAGCGTCATTCTTCTCTTTAGCGTCACCCGGGCCTCCTTTTGGGCATCACCCCTGCTTTAACGGTCACCCGGACTACTTTCGCCAGTCCGGCCGACCATCTTGCTTTATCTTCATCGGGTACCGCTGGTCATGATGGCATGCCAGCTTCCTTGATGATGAGGGAGAGCCAGAAGCGTACTCTGCACGGAGCGTCAGCCCTTCCGTGCTCTCCATCGAATCCGAGGTGAGCCGGATAGAAGCGGTCACCCGGCCGGTTCTTCTGGCCACCGGCTAGACGGGCCAGCCGGGAAGGCTATAAGCACCAGCCGGGCTTGCTTGCCAGTCAGCTAGAGTTGTCTTTCCTGGAGGCCAGGCGGCCTGCATCTTCTGGAGCCGGTCTACTTATGCCTGGCCTTCCCCACCCGAGGGTTATCCCCCCGACACTAGTCCCCGAGAGCGTATGGGCTTGGCCGGTGGGCAAGATCTTTCGTGCTCCTTCTTGTCTTGCGAGAGTTGCTTTATTTCCTCTGGCTCCAGCTTTTGCTTTTGCTTTCCGGCTGGAATTAACCGGCTGCAGAATTGATCGCCGTCCACTGGGTGTAAACAGCGAAGGCAGGTACCGGCTGGCGCAGCTGAAGACGAAACGTTTGGCTGGATGACATCGTTGATGTCATCACCCACGACTGTGGCTCTGGTGCACGTCGCGTCAGTTTGACTTCCGCGTCAGTTTTTGGCAACTGCGCACACAAACTTGCCCCAACGTTTTCTCGGGGCAAGTGTGCACGCCTCGTATCCTGCTAACGCCCGGGGATCTTCTGCGGCAATTATGACGGCGCAGAGGATCTGGAGCCGAAGCGCCGCACGGCTGTGGCTCCGCGACGCCACGCGTCGCGCAGAATCCGAAGGGACGACGGTGCCGTTTGCGGGGATAAATAGAGCTCTGAGGGTGATCGGTTCCCACACTTGTCCATCCTCCGGCTCATCTTCCCCTCGTGCCCCAGTGCTCTTTGCTCTTGTGCATCCTCTCCTTGCCGTCGCCGACCACTTCTTACCCATCCACCACGACCACCTCTTCTATAGAGATGCTGCCGGAGCAACATGGCGGCTGGTGCGGGTCCTTTGTGACCGACGAGATCGTCAACAAGTATCGGCGGGGGAGGTTTCTTCCCTCGTTGATGCTTGTGAAGCACCAGCTCGCGCCGGAGGGGGAGCGGGTGCCGAACCCTCGGTCGAGGGAGCGCGTCGTCTTCCAAACGCATTTTCCCGCGGCTTCGGCCTTCCCGTCAACCCCTTCCTCCTCCAGCTCTTTGTCTTCTTCGACCTCCAGCTTCATCACTTGGGCGCCAACGCCATGGCGCAGCTGTCGCATCATGCAGCCTGCTGCGAGTCATACCTTGGGGTGTGGCCCGAGGTGGCGAACTTCCTCAAGTTCTTCCACTTCAAGGCCCAAAACACCACCAAGGGTGGCTTGCTGACCCAGACGGGCGGACGAGAGAAACTCGTAGTCGATGTCACCGACGAGGAGGGCGGCCGAGAGAAACTCGCAACAAGAGCCCGGGGAAAGAGGGCGGCACCTGTTGCCACTCCTGCTCTAGTTGAGACGAAAAAGACGCGCTGAGGGCATCAGGTTGTTGCTCCACCATCCGCCGCTGGGTTAGTATCTCTCTTGCCCTTGCTTGTCACTCTATGGTTTTGCTGGTTCTTCCTTTGATTCTTTGCTCCACGTAGCGAGGCCATGCTGCTTGGCGATGGTGGTGCTGCTGTCATTGCTCCTCCCCCTCCTCCGCCGGCTGAAGAGGTGGCGAGGTCGCCGGCTGCGCCCGCGCCAGCTGAGCCTGCACTGGCTGCGGCCAGCCCGGCTGCGCAAGCCGCTCCGTCTCCACCCAGGGCCCCTGAGGGCTCCCCGACCACGGGGCTGCTGCACCAGGCGTCTACGTCTTCGCGGTTGGGGCAGCTGTTTGCGGCTGCGCAGGACCCGGAGACCGCCCTCCTTCGTCCCTGGGCTGGCATGAACCCGGCCTGGAGCGATGCTCCAAGCAGCTCCACCAAGCCCGTCATTGTGGAGGTGACGGAGGAAGCTGGGGGCACGCAGGTGGCTGCAGCGGATGGTGGCCAGCCGGATGGTGGTTAACTGGCTGGGAGGGAGTTGGTGGTGGCAGCGCCTTCGGGTGCGGCTGCCGATGGTGAGGAGGTTGTCATCACCGGCTCGAGGCCAGCTCTGGCTGTGCTAACGCCGGGTGCGATCCTTGCCCAGCTCTCTGGCTCGGCGCCTGTCGCACTCAGCCAGGTTCGCCACCTGGTTGAGGGAATGGAAAAGGGCCTTGGCGAGGCCAAAAATTTGTCTATTTTGATGGAGGTAAGTTGTTGCCCTTCACATGTTTTCCATTCTTCCATCAGGTTTGCTTCTCTGTTGCTCATTTGTGTTTCTTGCTGCACAAGGCTTTTGCGGAGTCTATGAAGAACACCCGGGATCTTGGCCGTAAGATTGCTTCTTCAGATCTGTCTTGGCGATTGGCTCCATTTTCCTGTTTTTTGTTGACCATCGGGTATCCTCCTACAACCATGATCCAGAACAAGGAGAGGGAGGTGGAGCGCCTCAAAGCTGAGGTCGCCCGGCTGGAAGAATCAAACAAGGTGCGGCAAGCGCAGTTCGATCAACTTGCTACGGCCAAGCATCAGCTTGAGGTTAGCGTGGAGTGGGGCAAGAAGGCGGCTGACATCCGGGCGGAGGCGCTGAAGAATTTTGAGACGATCTCCACCCAACAGGAGGAGACAATCAAGATTCTTCGCGGCTGGGAGGGAGAGCTTACTCAGCACCTCTAGGACATCACGGAGATGGTCGTCAGTAAGTTCCTCAGCTTCCTTCTTCCGTTGTGTCGTGACTTGCTTGGTCTTGTCCGTTTATTCTGCTTTGTGCTGGCTGCAGCTCATTATCCTGAGGCGACCAAGATGGCCATGGAGAAACTGCCCGTGGAGGAGGTTGGGCGTGACCTGACTGCCCTTGACTTGGTCAAGGTGGTGGCGGAGGAGAGCAATGGACTGCACGCCGTTGGCAACAATCTCTTCCACTACATCTGGCTGGACGCGGGCGATGTGCACGACATGGCCAGCCTAGCTGTGGCTCTGTCCAAGGGCATCAACGTGCTAGACGTGCACAAAGAGTGGGCTGCTCGAGGTGGAGTGGAGATGACGCTTGCTCTGGTGAAGTCCTGGTATCCGGGTGCCAACCTAAGCGTGCTCACCCGCGGCTTCCGTATGGGGACGAGCTACGAGGTCCTTCGCGCCAGCACTCCTGTGCTCCAGGCCTGCGGGGCGAAGATTGGCACCTACGTGGACTTGGAGCGTGAATTCAGCGCCCCCGAAGAGCCACGACCGTTCCACTGGGTCCCGGCGCCTTGGAATCCCCTTGACGTCGCCTCCAGCAGCCATCCTCCTTCCACTAACACTGGTTTCGCCCTTGCTGATCCAGCCCCTGCTCCTGCTCTCTCTACTTCGTTAGCTCTAGACTCTTGATCCTCGGGATGCCTGGTGTATTTGTGAAAGTTGTTACTTTGTTGTGCTACACTTCGGCTGACTTCTGTCGCTGACTTTTGAATCTGCACGGAGCCTTCGTGCTCTGCTTTATGGCTTGGTGCCTTTTGCTTATCTTTGTTTATGTCTCTGTCATTTGCGGTATTTTATGCTCAGGCCGGCTGCGATAGCGTGCCGTGTTGGAGCTCTTTTGTCGTCCTGACTTGAGTTTGAGGGTGCACGGGAGCGCATCCACTGGGTGTAGTCCCCGGGATTCGGGTCGGCTGGGGTAGCCAGCCGGGGCGAAGCTCTTTTGGCTACCTTGACTTGAGTTTGTGGGTGCGCGGGTGTGCGTCCACTGGGTGTAGTCCCCGAGGTTCAGGCCGACTGGGGTATCCAGCCAGGGCGAAGCTCTTTTGGCTACCTTGACTTGAGTTTGTGGGTGCGCGGGAGCGCATCCACTGGGTCTAGTCCCCGAGGCTCGGGACGTCTAGGGTAGCCAGCCGGGTCGAGGCTCTTTCGCCACCTTGTTTCCTATCAATTTGTGGCTCGGGTCGTGCGAGACAAAGCGTTTCTTTGGATTAGTTTTCTTGTGCAGATGTTCATTCGTTAGTTGGTACTTATTGTAGAAGGAAAATAGATATGCGCCCCTTCGAGTTAGGCCGTTAGCAGCTCCCCTTTTCTCAGCGAGTATTGGCCCTTCGAGCATTTTTCCTTGCCGGATGTCAGCCGGGTTGCGGTCTGCAGCCGGAAACGAAGGACTGGATATGTTGGCGTGCCTCGCGATACTTCGGTTCGCTGTTGTTTGCTTAACTCTTGTAGGGCGCGACCGGTTCGCTTGGACGCCCTTGCTTTCTATGCTGGCATCTTCTTGCCGCGGGCGCTTTGAGTTTTTTGCTCTTGCCGAGTCGACAGCCAACATGCGTACTGAAGCCAGAATCGAAGAGGTTACTCTAGACGCCGCGTGCAATATTATGCCGTCTATAGAAATCTTGGGGCCTAGGCCAGCCGGTACGAAAATGCAGATGGTGTGCGAAATTGGGACAAAGTCCTTAGCGCAGCGCCAAGGCTTTCAATCTTGTTCACTTGTTACATAAAAAGGGAAGATACATACACTTTTCTAAGTGTAAAATGGACAGAGCAGGCTGGCATTCCATGGGCGCTCCGTCTCCTCGTCTGAGCGATCTGCCTTGTTCTTCATCGGCTGCTGCGCGTCGATCAGATAGTATGAATTGTTGTGGAGCGCTCGGCTGATGATGAATGGTCCCTCCCATGGCGGGGATAGCTTGTGCATTCCTTTGGTGCTCTAGACCAGGCGCAGCACCAGGTCTCCCTCGTGGAAAGAGGTGGGGTGAATCCGGCTGGCGTGGTATCGGTGCAAGTCTTGCTGGTAAATTGCTGATCTGGACAGAGCCAACTCGTGCGCCTCCTCGAGCAAGTCCATGCTGCCCTCCCTTGCCTTCTTGGCTTCCTGCTCCATGTAGATCTGCTTGCGGGGTGCGTCGAACGGGATGTCTGTGGGGAGAATGGCTTCTGCCCCATAGACGAGGAAGAACAACGTGAAGCCGGTTGAGCGATTGGGCGTGGTGCGCAGGCTCCAGAGTACTGCTGGAAACTCCTCAATCCAGCATCCGGGTGACCTCACGAGCAGTTCAATGAGCCTTGGCTTGATTCCGGCTAGGACCAGACCATTAGCGCGCTTGCATTGTCCGTTGGACTGTGGGTGTGCGACTGATGCCAGATCCAGGCAAATCCCTTTTTCCTGCAGAAACGAGCAAAGACTCCTTTCGCAAAGTTGGTTCCATTGTCAGTAATGATGTTGTGCGGGTAGCCGAACCGGATGATGATGTCTGTGAAGAACTTGATCACCGTCGCTCCATCCAGCTTCTTGATTGGCTTCGCCTCGATCCACTTGGCGAACTTGTCCACGGCTACGAGTAGGTGCGTCATACCGGACAGAGCTGTCTTGAATGGTCCGACCATGTCCAGGCCCCAGACCGCGAACGGCCAAGTGATCGGTATTGTCTTGAGCGCCGCAGACGGCGTGTGCTTCAGCTGGCTGAATCGCTGACAGCCATTGCATGTATTGACTATTCCTTCGGCGTCCTTCAGTGCCGTCGGCCAATAGAAACCATGCCGAAGGGCCTTGGCTGCTATTGCCCTTGACGAGGCATGGTGGCCACATTCACCCTGGTGTATGTCCGTTAGAAGCTTGGCTCCTTCCTCTTGACGGACGCATCGTTGGTAGATGCCTCCGACACTGCGCTTGTATAGCTCGTTGTTGATGATGGTGTAGGCGCTTGCCCTTTGTCGCACTTGTCGTGCTGCCACCTCTTCTGTTGGGAGTTCGCCCCTGGACAGGAAACCCATGTACGGCTTTGCCCAGTAGGATGCCTCCCGTATGGTGTGCACCGTTTGTATGATGAGCTTGATCTCCTCGTGGACGACCGGCTCCAGAGCGTCGGGAGGCCTGCTGGGTGGAAAGTTGTTGATGTCGACGGCGGGCTGCGTCGTGGTAGTTTCCGGATGCACCGAAGTAGTCCCCGGGTGCGGCGCGGCAGTCCCCGGGTGCGGCACGGCAGTCCCCGGTTGCGATGCAGCGGTCCCCAGGTGCGGCGCGGCAGTCCTTGGGTGCGATGCAGCAGTCCCCGGGTGCGGAGCGGCAGTCCCCGGGTGTGATGCAGCCGTCCCCGGGTGTGGCGCGACATCGGCCGTTCCTGGGTCCGCGCTGAGCACGATGGAGTCGGACTCTGGTGAGGGAGTAATGGAGGGCTTGTGCAGGTGCTCGAGGGAGACCCCAGGCGGTATAGCTTGTCTTGTTGACCCAACCCTAGCCAAAGCGTCAGCAGCTTCATTGTTCGCTCTGGGTACATGGTGGAACTCACATCCTTCGAAGCAGGCACACAACTGCTGGACGAAGAAGCGGTAAAGGGCCATGTTCGCGTCCCTGGCGTCCCATTTGCCAGATACTTGTTGCACCACCAAATCCGAATCTCCGAAGCACAGCACCCTCTGGATGCCTATCTGCTTGGCCCTCTTGAGCCCGTGGATGAGTGCATCGTACTCGGCGACGTTTTTGGAAGCTTTGAAGTGGATCTGGAGAACGTACTCTAGCCGGTCGCCTTTGGGCGAGGTTATCACGATTCCGGCTCCAAGTCCTCCCCTCATTTTCGATTCGTCGAAGTGTAGCTTCCAGTAAGTTGAATCCGGCACTGGGGGAATGTACTGTGTCTCCGCCCAATCGACTATGAAATCAGCCAGTGCTTGCGACTTGATTGTTGTGCGTGGCTCGTACTGGATATTGTGCGCAGCGAGCTCGATGGCCTATTTTGCCACGCGACCAGTGGAGTCTTTGTTTCCGATGATCTCCGCGAGCGGGGCCAATGCTACCACCCGGATGGAGTGTTCCTGGAAGTAATGCTTGAGTTTCTTGGCGGCCATGTACACGCTGTACACCAGCTTCTAGTAGTGAGGGTAGTTATGCTTGGATAGCGAGAGTACCTCACTCAGATAGTATACGAGGCGCTGGACCATCTGAGCCTTTCCTTCCTCTGGTCGCTCCATGACCAATACCACGCTGACCACTCTGTTTGTGGCAGCAATGTACACTAGCATGGGCTCCTTTGCTGCGGGCGCCGCCAGGACGGGTGGCGAGGTGAGCATGCGCTTGATGTCTCGAAAAGATTCATCCGCCTAAGCTTTCTAGACAAATTTGTCTGTCTTCTTCATCAGCTGGTACAAGGGAAGAGCCTTCTCTCCCAGCCGGCTAACGAACCGGCTGAGGGAAGCGAGGCACCCGGTGAACTTCTGTACGTCATGCAGGTTCTGTGGTAGCTCCATGCGCTCGATGTCTCTGATCTTCTCCGGGTTCGCCTCGATTCCATGCTCGGAGACGAGAAAGCCCAGGAGCTTGCTGGCTGGGACGCCGAACACGCATTTCTCCGGGTTCATCTTGATCTAGAAACGGTGGAGGTTGTCGAATGTTTCCTTCAGATCTTCAAGGAGCGTGCGCCGTTCCTTGGTCTTGATGACGACATCATCGACGTAGGCATGTACGTTCTTTCCAATCTGCGTCTGCAGGCATTTCTGCATGCAGCGCTGATAGGTTGCGTCTACGTGCTTCAACCCGAAGGGCATGGTGGTGTAGTAGTATGCTCCATACGGGGTTATGAACGATGTCTTTATTTGATAGGTTACATTGAGCTTGATCTGGTGATAGCCTGAGTAAGCGTCCAGAAAAGACAACAGATCGCACCCGGCGGTGGAGTCGATGACCTGATCAATCCGCGGTAGGGCAAAAGGATCTTTGGGGCAAGCCTTGTTGAGACTGGTATAGTCGACGCACATGCTCCATGTCTTGTTCTTCTTCAGCACCAACACCGGGTTGGCGAGCCATTCCGGGTGGAAAACTTCCATGATGAAGCCGGCCGCGAGCAGCCGTGTGATCTCCTCACCGATGGTTCTTTTTTTCTTCTGCGAAGCAGCATAAAGATTGTTGGACCGGCTTCGCCTCCGGTCGAACATGAAGGGAGTGCTCGGCGAGTTCCCTCGGGACACCTGGCATGTCTTTGGGGCACCAGGCAAAAATGTCCCGATTCTCATGGAGGAAATCGATGAGCGCGCTTTCCTATTTGTTGTCTAGTCCGTCTCCGACCAGGACGAACTTGCTTGGGTCCTCCTCGTTCAGCAGGATCTTCCTTGTCCCCTGCGAGGGCTTGAACTGCGATTCTCTAGCCGGTTTGGGCTCTCCAGCCGGCATGTCCTTCTGCAGAGCCGCCACGTTCTCCATTATGACGCGCTTCTCTTCAGCGATGACCATTGCTTCGGCTAGCTTAGAGCCGTCTGAAGTGCATTCGATTGAACGCTTGTAGCATCCATCGACAGTGGTCACTCCCTTTGGGCCTGGCAACTTCATCTTGAGGTATGCGTAGTGCGGTACTCCCATGAACTTGGTCAGAGCTGGGCGCCCTAGTATGACGTGGTAGGCACTGGAGAGATTCACGACCTTGAACCAAATTGGCTCGCGGCGGAAGTTTTTCTCGCTGCCAAAGATGACGTCCAACCGGATCTTGTCGATTGGGGAGTGCGATGGCCCTGGTACTGCTCCGTGGAATGAAGTGCTTGAGGGTTCCAGCTAGGACTTGCTGATGCCCAGCCTCTCGAGGATGCTCTGGTAAAGGAGGTTGATATTGCTCCCTCCATCGATCAGTACCCGAGGGAAGCGGCATGAATGCTTCTTGGAGATGATGATGGGGTCCAAGACCAATGCGTAGCTGCCAGGGCTTGGCAACACGGCCGGCTGGTCCTCCTTGCTCCAGGTGATCGCCTGGTCGGACCAGTGTAGGTACTGGGGGACAGGTGGGATGATTGCGTTCACCTCCGCATCGCGTTTCCGCTTGGCGTGCTTTGTTTCCGGCTCCGCCAGGAATATGTGGTAATTACCCACCTACCGCGGCTAACCATCCTCGTCATCCTCGCGGCGGTTGCGCCGTTCCCTGTTATCCGGTGGGCCTCCGGCTGGCGGTGGAGGTGGTGGTGGGAGTTCACCGGCTTCGGCCATTTTCTTTGTCCAGCTGCATTGGCGCGTCATGTGATTCGCGGGCTTGTTGTCGCCGTTGTGAAACTTGCATGGCCCGTCGAGCATGGACTCCATGGTGTACTTAGGCCGAGGCGGCCTGTCGTCCGGCCTCTGCCTCCGGCTACCCCCCGCAGCCGGATCCTCATGCATCGCGGCTACTTGTTTGGTACCATACCGGCTATCTGGCTGGTCGTCTTTCCTCTTGCCGTGGCGGTTGTCGTGACCGTGCCGCCGGGGATGATGGTCGCCTAGCTGGCATCCCTCCGCCTGCTCGTCTGTGACGATTTGGCCTTGGTCGTCCACCACGATGGGCTTCTTCATTGCTGCGTCCGCGGTGCGTACTTATCCGCGATGGCCATGACCTGGGCCATGGTTTGTGGGTCTGCCCGACTGAGCTTGTGCTTCAGCATGGTTCCGTCTAGGCAGCCATTGGTGAAGAAGTCTATCGCCTGGTGCTCTCGCACCCCTTCACACGAATTGTGCATGCTGGTCCACCGGGTGAGGTAGGCGTGATTCGACTCGTCCTTGCCTTGTACACAGAGGGCAAGCTCACGAGGCCGACCCCGGCCGCTTGTATGTCCCGGTGAAGTTGCGGATGAACGCCTCTTCGAAGTCCAACCATGCGTTGATGCTTTTGTCGGGGAGGCTATTGAGCCATGTCCTCGCCGAGTCGATGAGCATGAGGGGGGCGTAGCGGACGGCCAGGCGGAGGTTGCCATTGGCGATTCCCACCGCGGTGGTGTAATCGACCAACCAATCCTCGGGCTTGACGGTTCCGTTGTACTTTGGCGTGTCCCTTGGAAGCAAAAATCCCTTCGGAAACGGCTCGTTCCGGACACGCGGGCCGAAACACTTTGGGCCAGCCGGACTTTCCTCCTCCAAGGTGTGTGACTGTACCAGGAGGTCGATGCGCTCGCGTGTGTCAGCTGGTTCTCGGGGACCGAGCCGGCCCTTTAGGCGTGGCGCGGGCGGCTCCTTGTTCGCATCTGCTTCCTCCTCCGGTGCTTGCGTCTTTTTCCCCTGGGAGGCTCCGCCTGCGCGACTTACGCTTGAGGCGGCGGCATCCCGGTTGTGGCGATCGCGGTTGCCAGATTCGCCACACGGGCGGCTGTTTTGCCCAACCCCTCTCGGAGAATAGGCTTGTTGATGCTTGCTTCCTCCATGCGTCGTCTGGTCTGCGCCTTTGCGGACGACGATGTCGCGGGAGTTGCCCACCTGGCTGGGGACGCCCTCGGCTTGTTGCTTGTTCACAGTGGCCACAAGGAGCTGCACACGCTCCTGCTGGCGATGAAGTTCCTCGCCCTCTAGGTGTTTTAGCTCCGCAGCCGCTGCCTCGGCTGCCCTCATGTTCTTGGCGGCAGTGATGTAGACAGGCTACGCCACACCTGCATGCGATTCGGCGGCGCGGTCCAGTTCCGATGCCAGGTCATGTCCCCGGTGCCAGATATTCCTGGCGAAGCCGTGAGCTGCGTTGTACTCGTGCACGGTGGCGTTCAGCCGACGTTGGTTAGCCGCGACCTTGGTGGCTTCCTCCAGGAGTTTTTGGCGTGTAGCTTCAAGTGCTGCCGCCGCAGCCGCTGGATCCATCTCAACGACGACCGGAGCGTGCAAGTGCTGGATGGAGGCGGTGAGCGGGTCTTGCTCTTTCTCAAGAGCGGAGTTTTCTCCTCCTGCCCGATGTTCTTGAGGTTGCTGATGGTTTTCGTGAGCGTTTACCGTCATGACTTCGACGCGACCACTCCCTACGGCTGGGACACGGCCGAGGGGCACATCCAGGACGGGGGCGACCATGCTGGGAAAACCCTCAGCGACAGTGGCGACATAGACGCGGACGTCTCCAAAATGCATGATGGATCCGTCAGCGGGGAAGGTGTTCCCGGCAAAACACGCTACATTGTCGATGACGCAGTCGAAAGCGCCTAGCGTGAGAACGAGGCCAGAGGCCACGCATTCGCCGACGACGAGCGGAAGTCCCGTGCGGAAGATGATCCTAGCCGAAGCATTGTGCCCCACGGTAGGCGCCAACTGTCGTGGTGTGGAACACGGCAGTGCCATCGGGGATGGCAAAGAGGGGACACACGGATGCATTCGGTGGCTCACGCAACGGGTTGGGAACGGTGCACTGCAAACACAAGGACGTAGCCAGGTTCAGGGCCCTCTTGGCGAGGTAACACCCCTACTCCTGCAAGATGAACTATGTATGGGAGATGATGCTCAGTACAGATGCTCCTTGAGCTGTTTCCTTAGCTACTATCGAAGGCTAGAGGAAGTTGGGAAATTGATGCTAACACTTCTATCCTTCTATTGTTGCCTACCTAGAACCCTGGCTCTACCCTCCCTTATATACTGGTCTAGGGGGCAGATTACAGATCGGGTCAAAGGGTTTACTGTTTGGATATGGGTTTACAGGGCAGGGCCAGCTGCATGGCCCAGCCGGTGGGCCAGAACCCAGTCTGCCCTTATTTTAGCGTCATTCTTCTCTTTAGAGGTCACCCGGTCCTCCTTTGGGGCGTCACCCCTGCTTTAACGGTCACCTGGACTGCTTTCGCCAGTTCGGCCGACCATCTTGCTTTATCTTTGTCGGGTAGCGTTGGTCATGACGGCATGCCAGCTTCCTTGATGACGAGGGAGAGCCAGAAGCGTACTCCGCATGGAGCGTCAGCCCTTCCGTGGTCTCCATCTAATCCGAGGTGAGCCGGGTGGAAGCGGTCACCCGACAGGTTCTTCTGGCCACCGGCTAGACGGGCCAGCCAGGAAGGCTATAAGCCCCAACCGGGCTTGCTTGCCAGTCGGCTAGAGTTGTCTTTCCTAGAGGCCAAGCGGCCTGCATCTTCTGGATCCGACCTACTTATGCCTGGCCTTCCCCACCCGGGGTTATCCCCCCGACAGGTAAACAAATTACAGCAGGGCAATTGATAGGAACTGAGCAATGCATAATAATGCAATTACTAGTCAGAAAGATCCTATGAAATTCTATTGGGAAATACAACAATATACATATACCGCCATCCAACTGCATCTATGACTAGAAGTCCACCTTCAGGTTATCATCCGAACCCCCTCCAGTATTAAGTTGCAAGCAACAGACAACTGCTTTAACCAAGTGTGTAAGGTAAACAGTCCACATGTTCCATGAAAAAGAGATCGTTGTTATCTCCCTAGTAGCAACAACACATCTACAACCGAAGAGATTATTGTCACATCCCTTGGAAACTAGAGGCATGAACCCACTATCGAGCATAAATACCCCCTCTTGGA
Source organism: Avena sativa (assembly GCA_916181665.1). Classification (NCBI taxonomy): domain Eukaryota; kingdom Viridiplantae; phylum Streptophyta; class Magnoliopsida; order Poales; family Poaceae; genus Avena; species Avena sativa. Next base: position 381,759,748 of record OV702297.1, on the reverse strand, counting down.
GTCACTAGCAACTACTTGGCCAAGATAGCTACTAACAACGGAGAGCATGCAATATCACAAACACAGACATGATAGAATCATAAAGACAAAACCATTAATCAAACCAACATAATAATCTCAATATCCATCGGATTCTCGCAAACACAACATGCATGATTACAAATAGATTAGATCTTGATCATGAACGAAGATCACAAGATCTATAAATTAAAGCACAAAGGAGGAGATACAACCATCTAGCTACTACATGGACCCATAGTCCAAGGTGGAACTACTCACGCATCATACCAGAGAGAAGGCCTCCGGGATGATCTCCCCTCCGGCAGGGTGCTAGGAAGAACTTCAGATCCCCCCGATCTAGGGACGATGGTGGCGGCGGCTACAGACGGTTTCGTGGATATTTGATCGGGTGCTCAGGATTTCTGCATCGGGGGCTTCTTATAGGCGAGGGGGAGACCGAGGAGGCGGCTAGGGCTACCAAACCCTAGCCAAGCACGGGGCTGGTCCCACCCGCGCCTAGGGAGGGTCTGGCCCCCCTAGCTGGACCCTTCGGCTCTCCTCTCGATTTCTTGTTCCCCACGGAAAGTAATTGACTTTGACGTTTGTCCCGTCCAATTTCGAGAATATTTCTTTACTAACTTTTCTGAAACCAAAAACAGCAGAAAACAGGCATCTGGCACTGTTGCAACTTGTTAATAGGTTAGTACCACAAAACATGTAAAAATCACCTCAAAGTGTAGACAAACAAAGCAAAGTAGATACAAAACAAGCATGGAGCGTCAAAAATTATAGATACGTTTCCAACATATCAGTTTGCAACAAGTAACAGTGGAAGATGTATCAATGGTAAAGATTGGACCGGGGTCCATAGTTCACTAGAGGTGTTCTCCTTACATAAACAAACATGCCATGCTGGGTAAACAAATTACAGCAGGGCAATTGACAGTACTGAGCAAGGCATAACAATGCAATACTAGACATTCATGATCCTATGAGATTCGATTGGGCAATACAATAATCCACAATCCACTTGTTCCATGAACAAGAGACCGTTGTTTTCCACAATCCACTTGTTCCATGAACAGATAACTGCTTTAAGCAAAGTGTGTAAGGTAAACAATCCACTTGTTCCATGAACAAGAGACCGTTGTTTTCTCCCTAGTGGCAACAACACATCAACAACCTTAGAGATTTCTGTCACTTCCCTTAGTTTAAATAGAGGCATGAACCCACTATCGAGCATAAATACCCCCTCTTGGAGTTACTAGCAACTACTTGGCAAAGATAGCTACTAACAATGGAGAGCATGCAAGATCACAAACAACACAGACATGATAGAATCAATAAGACAAAATCACTAATTAATCTGACATGGTAATCTCAATATCCATCGGATCTCCGCAAACACAACATGCATGATTACAAATAGATGAGATCTTGATCATGAACGAAGCTCACAAGATCTAGACATGAAAGCACAAAGGAGGAGATACAACCATCTAGCTACTACATGGACTCGTAGTCCAAGGTGGAACTACTCACGCTTCATACCGGAGGCTGGCATGATGAAGAAGAAAGCCTCTGGGATCATCTCCCCTCTGGCAGGGTGACGGGAAGAGCTTCAGATCCCCCCGATATAGGGACAATGGTGGCGGAGGTTACAGACGGTTTCGTGGAATATTGATCGGGTACTTAGGGTTTAGGCATCAGGGGGTCTTTATAGGCGAAGAGGCGAGGCAGGGGGTCACCAAGGCGGCTGCACCCCCCCAGGCGCAGGGTGGGCCCACCCACGTGGCCAGGGGTGTGGCCCCCTGGTGAATCTCCTCCGTCTCGTATTACGGCTTCGTGTTCCCCACGGTAAAATATTGACTTTGGCTTTTGTCCCGTCCAATTCCAAGAATATTGATTTTCTGCCTTTCTGGAACCAAAAACAGAAGAAAACATGCAAATGGCACTGTGGCATCTTGTTAATAGGTTAGTACTAGAAAACATATAAAAACACCTCAAAGTGTAAACAAAGCAAAGCAAAGTAGATACTAAACAAGCATGGAACATAAAAAATTATAGATATGTTTCTGACGTATCAACACGTACGGTACTTGATGAAGACCTTCCTCTTCAGCTAATTTTTTTTAAATAATACATTTTTTATTGAATTTCACAAATAATACACAAAACGGGCAAATTGCAAATCTGACGGTCGGTCGGCCGTTCGGCAGACGACCGACTCGGTTCGTCTTTTGAAAAGACGACACACTGTTTCGTCTTTGGGAGGACGACGGCCCATATGATCGGCTGTTGGAAAGACGAACGTACTGTTCGTCTGTTGGAAAGACGAAGGGTGCATTGATCATGCAAGGTTGCATTGATCGGCAGGTTCCAAATAAGTTTTAGGTTGTTTTAGGTTTCGGACTATTGTTTCGCGCCGTTTATCCTGCCGTCACTTCCCGCCAATTTTTCTCGCCACTCCTTCCCGTCGATTTCTCCCGCCGATTTTGCCCGCCAGTCCTTCCCGCCCTTCTTTCCTGCCAGTCCTTCCCGCCCTTTTTTCCCGCCTATTCTGTTCGGTACCTCTATAAATGCGGGCAACGAGATGTATCTTTTCACCCAGTTCATCTCTTCCTCCTCTTACTCTGTAATTAATTTCCCTCCTCTCCTCTTGCTCTCGCATTTTCCTCCACTCCTCTCCACTATGAACGACGCGTTTCCCTGGCCGCTAGATATGTCCATTGGGCTTCTCCAAATAGCGATAAGTGTTATGATAGGCGATGAACCAGCCCACTGGGAGACGTTGGTAACGAACCATGATGCTCTCGTTATGCTTGGTAAGTCACTTCATCAGAGAGGGTGGAAACTGAAGACCCCAAATCAGGTACGAGCAGAGCTTCTCAGGATCCAGGCAAGTTGGGACAAGCTCACCTTCAAGAGTGAAGCTCACATGATGGAGAGGGCTGATGCACCTTGGTCCTGGATAAAAGAGAGCGAAGATGGGGATGATATCTTCATGCCGCCACCCGTTGGAAGCAAGGCAAGAGCTGAGTGGGACAAGAGGCAGGAGAAGAAGAAAGCGCATGCCAAGAAGAGTCAAGCTGACATGACGGAGCAGGTTGTGGCACCTAGGGCCTGGATAGAAGAGAGCGAAGATGAGGATGATATCTTCATGCCGCCACCCGTTGGAAGCAAGGCGAGAGCTAAGTGGGACAAGAGGCAGGAGAAGAAGAAAGCGCAGGCCAAGAAGAGCAAGTGCGAGGGATCATCAAAGGGAAAGGGCGAGGCATCATCGAAGGGAAAGGGAAAGGCATCATGCTAGGGATAGATAGTACTCTTATTTATGTACCTCATGTTATGTTGAACTGTGTTGCAAGCTATGTTGAGTAGTTTGTCGAATAAAATCATGACATAATAGAATGATGTCTCATACATAGATAGATAAATGTCTGATACATAAGTAGATATATGTCTCATACATAGATAGATAAATGCCTAATACATAAGTAGATATCACTGGTGTCGACGACGAGGTGGCGGAGGCCTCGGTGTACTCCATCCATATCTGTGGGGTGGCATCACATCACGGCGAGGTGCAGTTGACCCTTCACCTTGATCCTGTGTATCCTGTGTGGGGATAGGTGGTGGAGTACCTGGCTGATACTGGCCAAACCAGTCTACCTGCTCGTGCTGTGTCTGCTGATCATGGTCGTCAGTACTGTCCCATGTAACGGAGTCTCCTGCTAGTGTACAAGAAATTAAGTACTAAACAATGTCATACTGCATCTAACAATAGTAGGAAGGGACACGCTTACCATGAGGATGAGATTGTGGTCGATAAGCGAAGTCCATGTAGGGGATCGGCTGCTGATGCTGCCATTGTTCGAAAGTAATCTGGTTCTGCTACAACTGGTCGATATTAAACTGCGATTGCTGCCACGGGTCAGAAGTAAACTGTGATTGCTGCCACCCCGAGCCTCCAGCCTGGTCTAGAGGTGGTGCTCTCGGCGGTGCCTGCTGTGAGAGTTGCGGACGAGGCCCGTGGCGGAGTGGTGGAGAAATATGCTCCTCGTGCCATCCCGAGCCTCCAGCATGGTCTGGAGAAGGTGGCTGCTCCATGGATCGACGTGGGACGCACTCCTCCACCGAGTGACGCGGTGGGCGCTGCTGCGTGGATCGACGTGGGGCGCGCTCCTCCACCGAGTGACGCGGTGGGCGTTGTGCTTCTCGGTGTTGAATGACGTCTGAGACGCTGGTGCACGTGATGGCCGCGTAGATACGCCGCAGCTTCTCCTCGACCCGCCGGGCAAAGGACTGAGCCTGCTGACGGGGCACAAGAGGAACGGTCGAAAGCGATCGTCCGTACTGAGCCACCTCAGTCTGTAGCTCCCACGTCATATCGGCCTGCATTTGTCTCATAGTTAGGTATGCACTACATAGGCACTCATGTTGATTATGTTCTAAATAAAGTACTTACTGCTGATTGTCTGGACTCCAGTGTTGACTGGCTAGGGTATATCTCATCGTCATGTGCGTGTGGAATGGGACGTAGCCGTGTCATCGACATGTACCTCTGTAAGTATCCGTGGAATAGCTCCATATCAAACGGGCCAGCGTACCACACTTGTGTTAGTGCATTCTGCCACTCGTTGACGTAAATCCCCACCCGTTGGAGCCATTGAGTGGCGGTCTTGCTAGTTTTCCGAGAGTACCTGTCATTAGAATTTGTTAGACCATCATTAAAGAACATAGATGAAGTATAAGACGCATTCCTTATGTACATATATTTACTTACGCGTGCACCACATCTGGAAGGGGAACATCCGGACGCGGGGGATCTACCATCTGGCAAAGACCGAACTGCCGCATGACCCTCTGTTGAGACATCTCCTCAACTTGGCAATCAAAGATGATCTTCGATTTAGTCAGCCAATACTCTCGATCTCTAGTGCACATAATAGATAACCCACCGGGATATCATGCGTGTCGTGTCTGCAGGGTGTACGGCTCCCAAATCACGACATCCTCTTTCAGTGTGTCGAACTGCTCGCATCCATACCCATCAGCCCGCATGCAGCTAGTACATGAGAGCAAGGCAGATGCAACAGCTTGGGTTTATTGCACGTGCACTCACACGTTGGCCATGCTTCGTTGCCTATCCTCACCTCCTATGTCTTTACCTCTTCTCCTGTTCCAATCCGATTGGAAGGGAGGCGTACCTCGAACCTTCTTTCCTGATTACCGATGGCGATGACATGCATGGACCGAGCCTTCTCCATCTTGGCATCCATGTAATGCATGGTCTTTGAACAATACCTCGTGTTTGGGTTGTTCATGATATGGATCTGAGCCATCTGGAGTCTATCTCTGAAATACTTCAGAGTTCCGGTGAAAATACACTCCACAATGGCTGTTACTGGTAGAGCCCTACTTCCTCTCAAGACAAAGTTGTAAGTTTCATCCAGATTTGTAGTCATGACGCCAAACCTAGCACCATGAGTGTCATGCAGCAGAGACCACCTCTCTACAGGCTCGTGTTGTATCCATTCCTGAAAAAAAATTATCCTTCTGCCAGGCCTTCTCCTAGTACTGGGTTGGTCAAATCCTGGCAAGTCACAAAGGGCAATGGGTTCTTCCTCCGGTGGTGCTGCTCCTGTTGTTGCATGTGCAGCTAACGCCGCTGCATGAGTCGCGACCGCTGCTGCTCTAGCTGCTCTCTCTGAGTCACATGTTTTTTAGTGAAGTCATCAAGATAGCCACGACACTTGATATACTTCCACTCTTGGTTCTGCTTGCAAAGCTTCTTGAATAGGTTCATAAGAGCCTTGTTCCTGAACTGTGAGAAAAAATTGGCCCCTAGATGCCGCATGCACCAACGACTCTGCATGTCCAGCCATGGAGTTACTTCATCAGGAGTGGGCTGTGTGAGCTTCTTTATCGCGCTTAGTATACCTGGATGCCTATCATGAAGGACGCAACATTCGGTGTATCTCTCACAATTGCTATCTTCAGCTGCCTGAAAAACCATACCCAACTCTCGGTGTTATCGCTCTCCACGAAAGCAAAAGCAAGTGGAACAACTTGATTGTTTCCATCTTGACCTATGGCAGTCAATATCTGACCCCTATACTTGCCAGTGAGAAATGTACCATCCACACAGATGACTGGTCGACAGTGAGTGAAAGCTTCTATGCATATAACAAATGAGAAGAACACTCGATGAAGTACCCTCAAATTAGGTTCCTGTGGCAATGTAAAGTGTTGGATGTCCACGTAGGTGACTAGATTTTCCTAGCCTGCAGTGTCTGGAGCATCCTAACAACACAGTCATACCCGTCTCGAAACGAACCAAACCTTGCCTCCAGTGCCCTTTGCTTAGTCCTCCAAGCCTTCCCATATGAAATATTGTAGCGGAATCTGACAGAAACTTTGTGAATGATAGCATTCACCCCCATGGCTTTGCCCTCCACTATCTCTGTGTACAACAGTCTAGCCAGGAGGGTTGACATGAGGTTACGATGGTCCTGAAGGACACTTTTGACTGTGCATGTGTGCATCACAACATCGGTGACCTTCCAGTTTGTGTCATACCTAGGGACATGGGCATGCACCCTTGCAGGACATCCAGCTTCCTCGCAAACAAATGTCAAATATTGTTGTGATGACACCTTCGTTTTTAAGACCCGTTGCATGGACATTGACCACTCAACAATTGCTTCCTGCAAATGTCTCTTGCTAGGATATAATGCACCCAGAGAGATGTTGTTCGCGTGATAATGCCACGCCGAATCATGCCCATCATTCACAGTCATTGCTGTTGTGTTGTCATTATTCCATGATGCCGGAATAGGTTGGTCGATCTCTTCTTGATCAGACTCGCCAGAATCATTAGACGTATCACTGTTGCCTTCTGAGTCTTTGGCTTCCATTTTATGTTGCAACAAACCATCATATATCTCGTCCTCATCAGCTTCGCCACTGAATATGTCTTCCCCTAATCCTTCACCACCGTCCTCTGATACATAACCATCACCCCCGGTGTGTGCATAGCTACTGTGACCAGATTCATAACTGCCGCCACCCTCTTGGCCCTGACTACTCTGGCCATGATCATAACTACCTCCAACATGACCGGTCTGACTACTCTGGCCATGATCATACCCATCCTCTTTTGCCACAGGTAACACTAAGAGACTGGGGTTAACTTCTCTTTTCTGGCAAGCTTGCACAAATTTGACCCATTTCTGTTGCGCTTCTATTGGCCTTAAATAAAAATTAGGGGTTTGCCTTGACTTAGTCCATAAAGCATGCACACCGACAGTATGGGTAGGAGGGAGCCCTAAACGAACACATAACCAATCCTTCAACTGAGTAACGGGCACTGTTTCAGGATTCTGAAGCACTTCATCCATAAAACTAAACTCGCTCAAATCAACTCCGTGCTAGTTTGTTCTGACGGAACCAGGACCATACAAGAACCTAAACACTACATTATTTGACATGATTTTCGACCTAAAAAATACCGAAAATAGTCAAAAACAGGTACATTGACACATAATACTCTACAAATATCTTGCATCTAACAGACCCCATCAAAGGCTACCTATAAACATACACACATGACTGCAATTAGCAAGAAATTAGGGTTTACCCTTGAAGCGTGCGAAGTTGTGCCGTGTAGCTGCCTCAGGTCAACGGATCAGCACCTCCACCATGCACCTTCCTCAAGTCCCAGCACCAGCCTCCACCATGGCCATTGCTCAACAAGAACACCACCAGATCCCTCCACCAAAACGACTCAAATCACTACACCAGGCTATTCCATTAGTAGATCGGGACTCTACTAGCTTGCTAATGTGTTAGAGCAACGAGTTTGGGTAGAAATCTGGGCTAAAAATCGGTGCAGCAACTGGCGAAAACGAAAGCGAGCGAGTGAGAAAAGAGGAAGAACCGAGAGAGAGGAGGGCTAGCGAGAGGAGGGGAGGACAACGACGGGTCGGCGCTGAGTTATATGTTGGGTGGCGTCGGCCCTTCAACGGACGAACCTGGCCTTCGTCCATTCAACGGACGAACCTTGCTGCAACCCCCTGTCGGCCGACAGCGTGATGCTCGGTCGTCTTTTGGAATAAAGAAGGCAACGCGGTCGTATTTTCGGAAAAAGAAGGCAACGCTGCCGGCTGTACGATAAAGTCGACCGGTCTGTCGTCTGTTCAAAAGACAAACCATGTCGGTCGTCTGTCGAACGGCCGACCGACCGTGAGATTTGCAATTTTCCCGATTTGTGTATTATTTGTGAAAATCAATAAAAAAATGTATTATTTAAAAAAATTAGCCCTTCCTCTCCCTTGTTCTAGCAGGCAACGGAGGTTGTAGCTCTCTCCTCGCGATTCCGACAGCACGACGGCGTGGTGTCAGAAGTAGAGGGGAGATCCCACAGGGCTTCGCCTAAGCCGGAGCGAGTATGGTGGAGTAGAGAGAGCCTCAGGGCTAGGGTTTATATGACGAGGGAAGAGGGAAGCTGGCGGCTAGGGTTTAGGCTAGATGGCAGCAGCACTTTAGAGGGGATCTAGGGCATCGGCAGCTTGGGGGGGCAATGGCGGCCTAGGGATTGGGTCTTGGGCGCCTAGGGCAAGGGGGATATCTTGGGGTGCACCCCCACCCCTCCTTATATAGGTGGGGGCATCCAAGGGTGTTCCCAACTGTAGAGGTCCCAACCTGATAAGGTAGAGATCCCTGTGTTTACAATGCTAGTCCCAGGATAATAGCTAGCATCCACAGTTTAAGATGTAATATCAAGAAACAAAGGTCATATTATAACTTATAACCAGGAATAAAATATTTCATTACATCTTACATAGCTCATATGGCTATCTCATTACAATGCAGCAGATATAACTATAAAGCATGGAATCCTTCATCTTCAAGTGCCACATGCAATCATGTTGGTTGTAGACTTTTAATCCCTACTCAACAACTTCACTAACATCAAACAAACCTGCAACAATACATTTGAATTGTATTGGCAAGTGATTTTATATTGACATGGAGAATCTATCATCTACATGAATATTTGGCTAAGTGGAGTTTTGGCTTGCCTTTGCATAAAACAAGTTTTCCCTATCCTTTGAAAATAGTTTTTCTCTTTTCAAAAACTTTTCATCACACAATGGCACACTGGTTACACACCAGGTGCTTCCCTTGTTTACCCAACAAGTTTTAACTTAGAGAAATTGGGATGAGGAGATCCTTGATTGCTTCAATGCCTTTGATGCTCAATTTGTCCATTGCCGGGACACGGCTAAGTACTTAGGTTTTACCCTCTCGAGAGGTGGTGCACTTTCCCCACAAGACTCGACATGCATCGAGACGAGATCTTTAAGAAGCCTTCCCTTAGACCAAATCGACGCGTTCCATCCTATCATCACTACCACCTTCTATCCATCTGGCTAAGTTATTGCAACCTATATGATCAAGGCAGAGCCCATATGCCATGTGGCTGCACTAGAAGCTTCTCAACACAAAACATCTCAAATATCTTTGTTCCTGGGTGGCCATCCACAAGTGAGATACACAAGTAGTCCATATAAATGGGCCTTGTGTAACCACTCAAAACAAATCCTTCCAAGCAATTACCATTCCACCAGGTGTTTCATTCACTTAGTTGTTTTATTACTCAAAAACTTAGTCATAGACTTTGCATAAGATCATAGCATGAATATTCCACCCTTGAAATCTTTTAGCTAGGCTAAGCATAGTAGCAAAACTTGTCTCTTGACTTAGGAAAAATTCCTACCAAGATATATACTATAGGATCTACTATAGCATAGCAATATATATAAAATAGTCCTACCATGCATACTACAAAAATATCACTAATGCATTATTGAAAAGATAGGACTTTTGATGAACAAAGTATCACTTGCCTTTTTGGTAGAGAAACTAGGTACACTCCTTGATCTTGCAATTGTCGCACTCCTCAAAGTTCACTACAATTCAATCAAGCAAACACACATTCAAAACTAGCATTCAAACAATTCACCACATAAAATAATAAAAACAAGGAAATGCATGCAAGCATGCAAAAGGTTGTTTTATTGAAAAAGTTGTTTCTAACAAGGTTCTAACCATTTCAAAACACATATTGTACATTTATAAAATGTGGAAAATCATTTGAAATCAAGTTACTGTAAATAGGCCTTTTAAATCATTTTTGTTTCGCTAGAAATGATTTTATTCTAAGGAATAATTCCTAGTGTTAAACAAATTTATTTTTAAATCCAAATGTTAGTATTTAGGGTCAGAGAGTTCAAAACAAAACCATTTGCAAAAGGTTTCACCCAAAAATCATTTTTAACACAATTTTTATACTCAAAATAGTCCTACAAATGTTTCTGCAAAAACACCTAATTTTACAGAATCAAAATACTAAACTAAGGCCATAGTTGTAAATTTTACATTTTTCTGAGTCCATTGATATAAAATTTGTAATTTTTGGACATACAGATCAAAAGTTATAGATTTTACAAAATCAAACATCTAATAGATCAAATTCTGTTTTAAAACCAGAGTCTGGCCACGTGGAGTGATTCTATTGGTCCATACCGTTTCACGTGGATCGATCAATACAGGCCATAGGATTTAATTAGAATCGCACAATGCACACCGCATGATACCGCTTCGTTTAATCCTATCTCTACGATCTAGATCCAACAAACAAAAATGCTCTGGCCAAAAACTGGCGGTGCTGGCGACAGCGTGCGGTGGCGGCGCTCTGTCAGCGGCATTCCGGCAATTACATGAAGCAAAGGAGAGGGTGCGGGGTGGTACCATGTTCGTGGGGTCGTCGTGGTGCTCAAGGTGGCCGCAGGAGGGACAGGGGCGTACGGAGTCGCCGTGGATTGCTTAACGGAGTTGCGCCTGTCGTCGGGCACGCACAGTCATTGACGGAGGTGAGCCTGTAGGTAACGCGCGAGTGATTGGCAAGCACCTGGAGATTCACAAGACACGGGCGAACAAAATGCTATGAGTCACAAGTCGAGGCGCGCACGGGGTCGAGTGCTAGGGCTCACCGAAGTTGCGCGGGTCGTCGGTGGCACACGGGCAAAGACAGAGCCGATGTTCTGGGGCGTGCACGAGCAAGTGGGGACTACTGGCAGGTGCACGAGATGATGGCAAGCACGTCTGTGTGAGCTAGGGCAAGGGGCGTGGTTGGATCTGGCCGGAATCATGGTCGGAGCACGTCGGAGCAGTGGGGGAGCGAGCTAAATTCTACGCAGCCTGGTGGCTCTCTGGCTGCGGGGTTTGAGGGGAAAGAGAGGGGAGAGGGAGGTGGTTAAGAGGGCACGGTCACGGGATGGAATTACTGCGGTGTTAACGCATATTGATGAGGTTCATCAACGGCAGAAACGGCGAGGAGGGATTTGGGGGCGGGTTCTGCGGGGTTGAAGACAATGCCTGCGTGGCAGTGGGTCCGGTTAGTCAGAGGGGGTGTGGGTTGATTCGCGGGTGAGAAGAGAATTGCAGGGGAGAGGGGTGAGAGTGGCCCGGGTGGGCTGGTGTTGGTCCTGCTGGGCTGAGGTGCTGGGTAGGGTTAGCTAGGTTGGATCTTTTCCATTTTTTTCTTCTAATTCCTTTTTATTTTTCTAATTCTGTTTTCTATTTTTATTTGAAACATTTGATTCAGATTACAAATTGAATTCAAACCTTTTTAAAACTTTTCAGTAGGTTTAAACCACTTATTTAGTGTGTTTAAAAGTTCACTTTGAAATGATTCAAATAATTTTCTTGTGATTTATTATTTATTTTTAGGCCATTTGTCTTTATTTAAATAAAATTGAATATGGTTCAAACCCATATTATTTTATTCAAATAATTCTTTTATTCTTTTTAAGTTAATTTGATAACTTTTAATCCATTTTGGCAATTTCAATTATTTTTCTCATGATTTAATTAATCATTTATATTAGGAATTTTGTCTTCATTCAAATAAAATTAAATATGGTTAAAAGCCCATATAATTTTATTTAAATAATCTTTATTCCTATATTTTTATTTGGATTATCTTTATTCCATTTGCTTATGGATTTGGCCAAGATTTAAATTGTCTTTGCAATTATTTCTTATCTAATTATTTCTTTCTTTGTCTTGTAAAATCCATATCTTTTTATTTATAGTTCCAAAATTGGTGATTCCAATTTGTATAATTTTATTTAATATTTTTTTATATTTTTAAATCCCTTTAGGATTATTTTGCACACAATTTGGTGTGGATTTTAGCTAGGAGCTTTATTAGCCTTTGGAAATTATTTCCTTTTATCTTATTAAATTCATAAGTTTTTATCCATGGCTCCAAATTGAGTGAAACCAATTTCCATGCTTTTATAATATTTTTGTTTACCATTTTTGATCATTTATAATTGTTTGTTGCTAAATTTTTATATGGTACAAAGCCATAGTCTTGGTATGATCTGGGAAATGATTTATTTCATTAGGGTTTTAGGGTTTTGGTTTAAATTTTCCAAGTATTTTAAATTCAAGATTCTTTCCATGCATAAATGCATTTGATTTGTTTGGAAATTTGTTTGTTGTATTTTCATTCAAATTTTGTTCAAGTAGGGTTTGATGTTTCCATTTAGAAGCAAAAAGTTTCTTTTCACCCTAAATTTCAACATTTGTTTTGTTTTGTTTATTTATTTTTCACATTTCAAAATTTGGAAAATTTTGAGATGTGACACCAACCCAGGTGGAAACCCTCCCTAAGTGAGAAACTCTCCCTAACTCGGAAACCATGTTGGGATTTGACTTTTTCAAACTGCCTTTTTGATTTTCAAATTAGAGTTTGATTTCTCTCTTCCAAGTGTCTAGCCAAGTGACCTAGGACATGATGCAACCATTCCACTTTATCATGACACATCCATGACCGTTCCCCTTCCGGTTTGGTGGACCTTCTAGACCATTCGAGAACATTCCGGTGAAAACACCGAAACCATTCCCGAACTCCGGAATTGGACTTTCCTTATATGAATCTTATTCTCCGGACCATTTCGAATCCCCTCGTGACATCCCGGATCCCATCCGAGACTCCGAACTACATTTGGTATCTTTACTCACATTCCATATCTACTAAACAACATTGAATCCTTAAGTGTGTCTCCCTACGGTTCGTGAATTATGCAGACATGACCGAGACTCTTCTCCGATCAATAACCAATAGAGGAATCTAGAAATTCATATGGCTCCCACATATTTCTATAATTACTTCGTGATCGAATGAACCATTTACGTACGATACCAATTTCCTTTGTCTCATGATACTTTACTTATCCGAGGTTTGACCGTCGGTATCTCTGCATACCTAGTTCAACCTTGTTACCGATAAATACTCTTTACTCGTTCCTGTGATATGTGATCTCTTGTGAGCCAGTCACATGCTTGCAAGCCAATTGGATGACATTCCACTAAGAGGGCCCATAGTATATCTATCTGTCATATTGATGGACAAATGCCACTCTTGATCCATGTGCCTCAACACATACTTTCCAAACACTCAATGCCACCTTTATAAACACCCAGTTACAAAGTGGTGTTTGATGTCATCAAAACATCCATCTAGTGATGGTGATTAACATGATCTCATGGTCGAAGGATTTAGGTTACTATGTATTTGAAAGCTTATAGCAAGTGAACTATTTAAATGACTTGATCTTATGCTACGCTTAACTATAGGAGTATGTCCATCACATCATTCTCCTAATGATATGACCTTGTTGTTAATAACATCTCAATGTTCACGATCAGGAAACCATGATCATACATTAACCAACAAGCTAGTTTAACAAGTGGCTTTACTAGGGACTCTTACATGTTTACAAATCACACAAGTATTAATGTTTCCGATTAATACAATTATAGCATGGCATGTAAACATTTATCATAAGCATGAAGATATGATAATAACCACTATTATTGCCTCACCTTCTCCATCTCGTCTTCTGGCTCCGTGAGTCTTCTGGTAAAATAAGAGTTTTGCGATATTTTCCGGATTTTTTCTTGAAAGTTGATTTCCTGCACAAAAACTAGACACCAAAGCAATTCTACTGAAAACAACATCAGTCCATGTTAGTTGTATCCAAATCACACAAATTAGAGGAGAAACAATAGCAAAAATATTCGGAAAAGTATATACGTTTTGGACGTATCAGTGTAGCTCGAATGGAGCTCTTAGGTGGCGGTGGAAGTATCTAGAAGGAGGAAGATGGATGGGTGACAGTTACAAGCAAGGTTTGCTGGAATCCCATGACAGCGGTGACAACAAGAAGAATATCTACTCCCCAGGTATCGTTTTGGTTGAACACTTCCTTTTTCTATGCAACTAAACATTGTGCTTCAGTTAACTGATCCTTGTTATTAATGTAGAGCTTCAGTTAGGTAACTAAACATTTTTCATGTTGATTGTGCTCGTAGAAGAAAAACATTGTACATGTGACAAGAAGATCCAATAGAGAATTAGAAGAGGACAATGTGAGGTTGGTGAGGAGGCTACCTAAAGTGGATCTAGAGTTACAGAAAATGAAGACAGAGAAGAAGAAGATTCTGAAGATTCATAGGGAAGATATGATAAGTATAGATAGGAATGAATTGAGGATATTGTTTCTAGTTGATGTGTTTGTACTGCCATATTCCTATGTTTCTTTGATCACCTGGAGATTTGTTTAGGGTATCTTCTAGGAGTAGCATGTTGTTCTTGTATTACTGTGATGTTGAAGATTCATAGGAAGTAGAGATAGGAAGCAGAGACAATTTGGTCCATGTTCTTTACAATGTGTGCTTGTGTTGGCTATTCTTGTTCACTGTAATGTCTATCTTTTAATTGTTGCTTGTCTTTTGGTAGCACTCTCAATGAAAAATGGTAGAATGTTGGAATGAAACATTGCTATGAAATTCACCAGAATAAGTAGGAAAGTACTGAGAGTAAATATTATTGAAATTCAGCGAAACATTATTCAATACAAGTTTGAATGTTGGAATGAAACATCATTGATTTCTACATGAGTGTATCAAACTTAAGAAGGAAAACTAAAACCAAATATCGTCAAGATCTGGTGCATTTTTGACCGACAAGGAACTCTTCTACATTAAGATCAGGAACTTGTTCATTGAGATCTGGAATTATCCTAACTCTTGTTTCACTTCCAGTAGCTTCGGCATTAGCAACATTTGTTGGTTTCTTGTCCCCCTTCCCTCTTCCTATGTTGTTGCTGCCTAGACCTGCTCGTACTTTTGCTTTTTATGGCAATTAGCTGCATTTATCCTTTCTCTTCCTCTCAATTTTCCTCTACTAGATGCGGTAGTTAGTATTTATCTTGGTGCTATAATACTGTCTCTAGCAACCACTACAAATGCATTTTATAGCAATGGCGCAAGCAACCTGCTGATTGGCACATTTTCTTTGTCCTACAAGATAATTCAGTAAATTTGTTTAAGCACAACTTTTAGTAAATTTAGTGAAAAAATGTTTAGTAAATTGAAAATTCAAACCTATTATTGCATCCTATGCACCATGTTGTATTGTTGGTCTGTAGGATCCATTATTAGGTTTGGTGTATGTGGGATCACATGTTGCACATAGAAATTATCATAAATGCTAATAAATTTAAATAAATCTATTTTTAATTTATATAAATGGTAAAATGTACCTTAGGAATATTTGGAATGTCAATTTCTTCCTCCTCCTAAACAATATTATTTTGAATTTTCTCTGCCAGGCTATCAAGATATTTGTGACCCTTTGTTGTTGTGATTAGCTTTCCCACAAAGCGAGTAGTGAATTGTCACTCCAGCATTTGTAAATTTTTTCACTCTATTATATATTTTCTCCTCGGGTGCCCTCTCCCTATTTTTCTTAGAACTACTAGTACCTTCGATTCGGATTCATGGATGTAGTATAATAGTTTTTTCCCTAGTAGACCTAGGTTTAATTGAACCTTGGGAAACAATCCTAAAAATAATTAAAAAGGACACGTCTATAAGACTGTTTTTTCATTTTACCTTCGTTTACCAGACCAATCTAGTTTACTTTATATTATGAGTTGATTCAATTGATGGAGATAAGCCAGGGTTGAAGATTCACCTACAACTGCACATCATATGGGATGAAAGATAATAATAGGCACAACCATGTGTTAGTGTTTTAATAGAGATAATCTTTTGTGGGGAGCACATCCTAATACTAAAGCCCCTGCGAGTTAGAGACATAACAATAGTCTTCTGATCCAACCGGTTGCACCGCAAAGCATTGGGCTACAAATAGTTATTAAGTAAAAAACAGAGATCAAAGCCTTAAGAAGAGATGTTGTTGTTCCCGAACGGGTCGCTAAGCGAAGACCGTATATCCCTTTCTGTCATTGTGTTTTCCGTGAGATCGCCTTAACTTCTAGTTGTCTCTTAACTAATGCATGAATTTTTTCTATCAATTTTTTTGAAGTTATTGCTTTCAATGGCCAGCTTCCCTCGCATGTTTGATTTCCTTCATATGCACCGATTACAAAGCCACCAATCCTTCTTACATCATTTGAAGATTTATTAAGTAACCAAGCACAACCTGGAGCACACACAACTTCTAACCTTCTTCTACCATTCCTAATTTTATGCATGTTCTTCCTATTTATGATGTTGCAAGTTGTCAATGCCTTCCTCAACACCACTAAATTGCATGCCTAGTCTTTTGATGGATTGACCATGTCAACTTCTGGATTAAATGGCTTAATCATCTTCTTCATGTGTTGTCTATCTCCTTATCCATTATTTAGATCATCATCCTCTAGGGCATCCTCATGTTCTTGTTCATCATAAACTTCCTCCTGATTGTGATCATTGTCTGATTTTTCAATATTATCAGCAAATAGATCATCATCACTTGATCTAGCATTGAAATCACTGTCGTCACTATCACTTTCACATGATTGCATATTTAGAAACAATTCCTTCTCTGCTACTACCGCAACAGAAGAAAGTGAGGAACTTGAATCTTCAACAATAGCAGATGAGGATGGAGATAGATCTTAAGCAGATGTAGATGGCATTGGAGCATGAGCATCTGCATCGAGATTTGGAGTATGAGCATTGCTAGGCCTCACAATTACATATTGTCTCGATGTGTTCAGAAAGTTGGTGTGATCAACAAACATGACAAGTGTCTTCTCTGACCTGTTGGCATTTATCATTTGTGTAATGTTTGACTAATTCTCAACTAGAACTATTCAACCTCTAATTTCCTTGTTAGGAAACAATCAATAGATGTGTAGTCTTCCATCTCTCTCATATCCCAATATTCTTAGATTTTCATTTATCTAGGAGATAGACCAAGTGTTAGTAGTGCAATTATCAAAGGAACTTGTTGATGCACTCGCATATTCTAAACGTTCTCTTAGTCCACAAAAAAACATTATGCACTACTTCTACTATGAACAAACCACATTCTTCTCCTGCACAAGCTAAATATGTAGTTATCTATAGCAAACATTCAGTAAATTGAAGCCGACCAACATGAACTTCATCAGATTGTGACACTTTGCTCACACAATCAACAAAGCATTGATGCACTAAACCTTCACCATCTCAGAATTGTATTGAAAGTAACATCTTTTTAACCTAAATTTCATTGAAATCAGAGCAAACGGTAAGCTATTCACATGAGCGGAGAAACATGGCATGGATCTGGCATAAATCGCCCATAATCCGCAACCTTAACCATACTAAAAGATATGCCAGTGCTAGTTATGACTATTTCTATATGATTTGCACCGCTAAAACATGTAGATTGATCTTAATCATGCGCCCACCTTCACCTCCACCAGCAAATATTTAAATCCGGTTTTGCAAACTTTGGTACTCTACCAAATTTGTAACTCGGGTTTAAGATGTGGGATTAAAAGTGTTCATAGCTCCTTAACATGGTATAGCTAACTTGCAGGTAGACAGAGCTGTTAATGAAACAAAACATGTATGGTTGTTAGAGGAGCACATAGCGCAGTACACCGGACCGACCTCTCTGCACTGCACTCGAACGCCCATTTACTTTCGGTTCAGTAACGCACACTGCTGCATCACGTGCGCCGTGTCGGCATGCTGCTGCTGTCTGGTTCATCGCGACTATCCAGCAAGGAGAGGAGGATCTATCGACAGCAGCGGAAGGTCCCCGCTTCAAGAAAGCTTGCAGCTAAAGGAAAAATATGCTGCTCCTGCAACCGCCTGGTTGACTGGAAAGTGGCACCAACCGGCTCACGGGTCACGAGCTGGGAAGGAACGAAGTCTTTCCTGGTTTTGTCCACGGGATTAATTGCGAGACCTGGACCTCCTCCTCCTCCTCCATCGGCGTCCTGGCACCTTCATGGCATGTGAAAGGTGCAAATGACCAAACGAGCGACCGTGAATCGTTGGTGGTTGGTTGCCGCTGCTGATAGCATCTTTTTCACACTTAAATGGCCGTGCAGCTCTGCTGATACTGCAGATCTTAATTTGGTGCCCAGTTTGTAGAGGACCACGCCATGTGTGGTTCTTCAGTTCAGAATTCATGTTTGTTGTCCAATTCGCACCTGTTTCCAAATGATTTCTGCCTGGCCGTGGCACTACGTTATTCTTATAAGAGTGAATTCCACCTTTTACCCTTTATTTGTGCATTTGAGACACTAATTGCCCCATTTAGTAGAAGTTGTACCCGAATGTCTTATTTTAAAAAATTCTAAGCATGATTTTGTCCCGTTTTAGCATTCAACACTTGTTTTTGGATAAGGCTGACATGTTAGGACGATGTGCCGCCACAAAATATGTCAAGATCGGAGGACGTCGCCGTCGATCATATCTACCTTTCTCTACACCAAATGTTCTATTCTTTGTTGCCATCTCGATAATTTCGAAGTTCAATCGTCACCTCACACCTTGCCCAATAGATATGCATTAGAAAATGAGGGTTTGAAGTTTTTAAACATGGTAATTTAGATAAATTTTCACTACATAGGGTAATTAGTGCCACAAATGCACAAGTAGAGAGTAAAAAGTGGAATTCAAGCAAGAAACAACACATAAAACTGACAAACTCCCTCCCGACCGTGGTTCTTCAGTTCAGAATTCATGTTTGTTGTCCAATTCGCACCTGTTTCCAAATGATTTCTGCCTGATCGTGGCACTGCGTTATCATAACAGAATCAATCTTCATCAAGGACAAAGGTAATTTTTGTTCACCGGGATTTTTGCCTGAACATCAGCACATCCATTCTTTCCACGAGAAAGAAAAGGTACTACTAGCATACATGTCGATCGACCATGAGCTGACGAGCTCTTTGGCTCTTGCTTTGGCACTTCCTCTCCTTGAATCCCCCACTTGACTAGTGGTCAGCGTGCACAGGTCCCTATCCGTCCCCGATCTGCATGCGATCTAGCCTCTGGCAATGCCTAGTGCCTGCCTTCTAAAGCTGCATCACGACTCTGCTGACTCGAAACTCCCCCAACCCACACTCTGTAGTGATGATGATCGATCGTTCGCCCCCTCATGCACGCGCCCCGTTAACTGTGCACGCCATGTGAAGGCCCTCAGGTATAGTCAGGGGCCATCGAGCAGCAGTGTGTGTCCACGAAAGCGCTTTGTATTGTCTTGACGGACGGTGATGGTGGCCGGTGCATCGTCGATTACTCCAACTAGGCGCTTTATGTTGTCTTCGGTCTTCCTATACGATGATGATGGTTGCTAGGTCATTCTTGCAACGGTACATATGTGGACGAATCCGGCACAAATCACAACGCCGTATCGGAGAATACTGTTGTCTTACAATGACAATGACAATGATGACCGTATAGAGACATAACTATTTTGCAAGCCTCGCAAAATTTTAGAACCAACTTTCCTAAAAAACTAGGGACGGTAGGTTCTCGGAGAAGCCATCAGAAAAACTGAGCATCTATACTGTCTAGACGTGCAAGGATATTTAATCTAAAAGAGTATTATAATTTTTTTGAGCATTTTTCTATGTTTGGGTCTCTTGAAAATCGTTAGAATTGTTTCCCACCCCGGTTGTTAGGCTTGCATGATTAAGTCCTATAGGGATTTTTGTGCACTACATTTCACATGGAAATTTTGACATCCATTCTCAAACACTTTGGAGCAATCCATTGTCTTTCTTAGAGGTTTTAGCACTAACACTACTTGTTTTTTTTTTGCACAGAATCATAATCATAACTTTTTTTTTCACAAAACACCAGCATTTGCCATAATTGAGCTTAACGGGTCTAACATCCTTGTTGGCCCCATTGTCATGCCAAAATCTAGGTCGTCCCATCCTCGTATCCACCTTCCCCGTCTCTGGTTGGTTGTTGTCGTGGCATCAATGTCTTTAGCCGCTGCCAACACCCGCACAACGACCATGCTGAATCTCCTAACACTAGACCCGATTAACTCCATTGGCTATCGAGGATGTTAATGATGAGTTTTGTGTTTTGGACAACAACTACGATAAGCACTGGTGTTTTTTGACAATAAAAATGTTTTGGTTTTGGTTTTGCCCAAAAAATGATCCAACAAAAGTGGTGTTATGTACTAAAACCTTCGTTTTCTTATGATGCAATCAAACAAAATTTAATGCAAAGACAATCATGTTAGATTTTTTGGGGGAATGCCATTGTAATTTGTCATTTTTAAAATCATGTGAAACTAAGGGTTTGATTTGTAGGATTGAAACTAAAAAAAATCATTAGCGAAAATGTAGAGACCGCTGGTTTCCACATGGTCTTATGGCTTGAATCTGCTCTATACCAACTGGTCGGCTCAAGCATTACAAGCCAACGAAGTAGCGTCATAGTCAACTTGTTTTCCCTAAGAGCTCATTTGAAGTATGTCCTCAAAGGGCCTATTGATTCGCATGGTCCTCAAAATGCAAGGACAAGAAAAATCATTATTGAAGTGGTATGGCATCTTAATCTAATATATTGGAAAAGAAACAAAGGTTCCAATCAAAGAGAGTTTGACATCACAAGACAAACAAAAGAATTGTCGCAACATATTTGCGGGCCTCTTTGATTTATAAGATTTCCAAGGTAATTTTGGAGACTCCACTCTTTCCTTGCATGCCATTTGATTAGTAGGATACATTCCATAAAATATTTTCCTTAGGATTCATTGGCAATAGGTTTTATAGGAAAATTTACATCCACTCCAACCTCTTGTGAAGAATCCTACATTTTTTCTTTGCGCAATAAAATGTTCATACAATCATCTAATATTGAAGAAGGCACGACACTCTATTCCGTTGTTTTTGCTATTCATGCATTGTAGAAATCGTTGACATGTGTTTTTCAAAGTTTCATAGGATTTTTGGAGAATTTCATTTCTTAGACATTTTTCTATAGGCCTTATTTGGTTTCTAGGATGTTTGAAACCACATTACTTTTTTCCTATGGTGTACTCTCTTTGTCTCATAAAATAAGATGTTATGACAAGCAATATAGGAGTATAATGGTTGCAATTAGAGTGAGTACTTTATATGCAATTACTTAGGAAAGTTTCCCTTAGGTCCAACCTCATGGAAAATTTCCTTTCCTTCTCCGATAACTATGGCATCCACATAAGCCTTCATAAAATTTTCTGCGTTTTTCATGCAACGCAACCAAATAACACTTGATATGTATTTCTCTAATTTTAACTCCTATAGAATTCAACATGCTATGGCATCATTTTTCTATGTTTTTCTTATTCCCGTGTCTCGGACATCCTATGAACCGAGCATGATTTAAAAGCGTAATTTGTGATTTTCTTATTCAGTGGTTTTATAATCCTGCAAAACATAAGTCCTTTTTTTAAAGAAGAGCACATGATTTATTCATTCAAAATATTCATAGGCACAGACTTTGTCCATGTGGAAAAAACTAGGTATCACGGCCGGCTTCTAGACTGGATGCGGCCTTTGTTAATTCAGTCCATTCGTGGCCGAAGATGGCGCCGGGCTGGATTTCCCTGAATCTGCTTACTCAAGTGGAAGGCAACAGACGTAAAAAATAAAGCGGAAGGCAACAAGGCCACTTCATCTTTTTTTTTCTTTGAGTAGAAGGCCACTTCATCTTAATGTAGAATTTGTAATGCTGGGCCCGTAAGATCTATAGAGCCCTCAACGCAGCGCAGGTTCGACGTGGGCTACGTCTGGTCTAGTAATTCGTGAGGTTTGGGCTGGCCTCTAAGAAAAACTTGCACAACCCATCACCGCAAAAGAAAATTCGGCAACGTTCGATGCGAATATCAGGTAAAAAAAATTAAGTGCCAAACTACACTCCCTAACTACGAAACCGCACGATGCTCGACTCGCTAAAACTCGCCCAACTAACGAGATTAGCTCGGTTGGGCTCCGCACATTAACAGAACAAAGCTCAGATTGAAAACTCGGCTCGACTCGGTAAACTCGCAAGTAGCTTGTTATAAATTGAGAAGAGAAAAACTAGTAATTCTTCTTCTTACTCAGAACTAGAACAATAATAGCACTTTCATAATTCTACGAAGGCAAAATAAATGAAAAATATAGTAGCTCTATAACATTACATGTGCAAAAAACACTAGCAGTTTGACACTCATCTAGGTAAAATTTTAAAATCTAGATTTGAATGAGTTTAACTAAGGATGGAAGTGGGTAACCTTTAGGGTACCCTCTACCCTCTTTAGTATAAACCAAATTTTAGTTCATTTCTTTGTAGTAGACAAAAAAAAGGCACCCTAAAAATTCAAAACTCCCATCTCTAAGTTTAACAAGCTAAACAATTAGCTTGCGAGTAGCTTATCTAGCTAGGTTGAACAAACACGCTTGACTTGTTAGACTCGACTCATTAGACTCTGAGTTCGAGCCAAGTCAAGCTAAGTCATGAGCTCCTCATTTAGCTTGCGAGTTTCGAGTTATCGCTATCAATCATTTTTTTTCATAAATAAACATCTCTGCCAATCCGCTTTCTGAAATGACGGACCAATGTTCATAGTCTGCTCTCTTCTGAAGAAATATCCCTATCTGACGAGAAGGCATATGCTCATGTTGGGTAGTCTAGTCCCTGTCGCTCCGGGCTGCCGACCTGCCTTGCCAGCCCTCCAAGCTACTAGCATGCATCTCCATCTCCTATCATCGGTCGTGCCAACACCAGTACAGCGATGCCCAGCGGAGACGTGATGGCGGCCGCCGCATGTGCAGCTAGCTAGCCTCCGTGCAACCGTGCAGGAATTGACCATCGCCTCAACGCACCGCCATGTCCGTCCATAGCCATCGATCGCCGCAGTCGCCCCATGCTCCTGTGCAAGACATGAGAGACACTGACGGGAATTCTACTTGCCCGACCGCCCGGCGTGGCCGGGGAACGGCGCGCGGCAAGGGGGGGAATCTTGCCGACGGCAGGCGCGTCCGTACGCAAACTCCAACCGCGGGGTATCTCGATCGGCAGGGAAGAAAACTCGATCTTTTTTGGGGATCGGAAGAAGATCTGCGACGCAACGCCGCCACACGGGCAGGCAGGTGCGCTTCCTGTCACACCAACCCGGGGGAGTTGCTACGCGCGTACGTACAAAAACCCTAGTTTTCTTTATCCCCTTTTTTTTCACGCCGAACATGGGTGGGGTTTGAATCTGAACTGTTAAAGTGAAGAAGATCACACCCAACATTCTGGACATATTTGGTTGAAAGGAATTTCAAACAAATTGTATAATTTCACACTTACACCTTTTCTCATAGATTGTTTGAGTTCTAATATTTAAAATTTCCCAACATAAAAGTTCTCATAGTACAACCTCGTAAAAATGCAATAGTCATGATGAAATCCTTAGTTTTCTCAACTTGTCCATTTTACAGCTCGCAAAATTTCAACAAAAATAAAACTATTTTTTTCATGTGCAAAATTTATAGTAGGTAAATAGACCCATCTTGTCTTTTCAGGAAACAAGTTATTATAATTTTACAATTAAATAATTAGGTTTCCAGCATGTAGCATCCCCATGTTCAATAATTTTCAAAAAAGATAATCTAAAACTGAGGACATGCAGGACCACCACAAATAATACGAAAAGGTTAATTTTGAGGGGGTTTGCCTTGCAAGGTTCTCAAAAAATATGAAACACAATTTAGGGTTGTGGAGAGTGCTACAAAGTGAGAACATGAGAGAAGTCATCAACCATTGTGATGATCCTAATTCTGAACAAAATAAAACTCTTTTCAATTTCTGCATCGGTTTTATAAATTATAATAGTCATATCATTTATGATTATTGTGTGTTATCATTTCATAGAATTCGCTACATCCACAAATTTTTTCACATTTTTGTGGGAGGACATAAATACAAAAACCACTTTCCAATGCTGGTCTGGTTTATTTCAAACATTTCACAAAGTCCATGGTTTAATAGATGGCTTCATAGTCAGGGTTCAAGGCATACCAAGCACATAGTTCAGGGTTATGGTTGACCTTTCTCTAGTTTTTCCTTGTTATGATCAAAATCAGTGTTGATTTCTTTGTTGTCTAAACCTATATGATCAAACAGGCATGTCTTAATGTAGTTCTGTATTTTTGTATTGCATCATTTTTAATCCTATGAATCAAAGTGCAGCCCTTAACTCTGTAATACGATACCCGGCAGGGCAATACGGATCTTTGAAGCACACCTTGCAAGACAGTCCAAAAATAAATAGAGAATGTACGTAATAAACAACAACTGCGCCGTAATGAAAATCTTTTAGGACTAGGAATAAGAAACAGCCATCATAGTTCACATTTATGGATTGTAAAATGCCTTGCAATGTACAGTCTCAAGAATGAGGGAAAAACAGACATGAGGTATTGCTTGTCCCGGGAGTTTCTTGTCATAATCCAAGTAACCCACATTACAAATGATTTATGTCAGAAACGGATGGGCATTACATCATAATCTGTAGCTTCATCGCTGACTTTATCCCACACTACTATATATATATATCATACCACTTTGGATCCCTAGCTTGCCAAGACCTTTGGAACCTGCACATTGAATAAAATGAATCAAATTTGCCAGCACAACCCTTAAACGAAGGAAGGATATTTTTGAGTTCTGCTGAAGTTGAGAAAAGAACACACGCCTGGCCTCAAAGAACAATTGCATTCACCCATCTTTACATTTCAAGCACGATAACTGCAAAGAAGAAAAAAACCATACTGAGTGTCTTGAAAGGAAGCCAAGCATAAAGAGATGTTCAGTGGACAATAACATCACTTGTTTGGTATCAAAGTATGCACTTACAGTCTGAATCAGTTTTGACCCATTTTGCCCCATCATCCTCTAGATCACTGAGTGCATCTTCGAGGCATTCGTTGATTTCTTTCTCATCTGTCCTCCAGTCCAAATGCCTCTTTGGTGGTAGCGGTGAAGGATTTTGTGGGTGTATTTTCGTCTGTAGTATTGCCTTGAGCAGCTGTAACGGAAAACGAAATCACATATAAAATGAAACTAAATAAGGTGTAATCAGCTACATATTTGTACAGTATAAGAATGTAAGTAAGTGTACCTTCTCCATTCTTGATTGAGGGAAAGAGTTCCTTGGATCCGGAACCGCAGCCGCAAAGCCACCCTTACGCATGAGCAGTTTGAGGAGTGAAGCTACAGATCTCGGCTTAAGTGTTTTTCCTTTCTTTGCCAGTGAATCGTTTGATTTACTTCTGATAATTTTCTTATTCATCAAGCGGTCCATATGCTTCTCACTGACGTTCTCATCATGGGAATCGTAAGCTTCCGTTTGATCTTTGCTTGCTAGTAGCATTGCAAATTCTTTCTGTATCTTGTCTACTTCCTCCTCTGTAAACTGGGAGGCGTTTTGAGCGGACTGCCCATCCTCAGAAGGGTTCTGCACTTGTGCTTCCTCCTCTATCTGCTTATTTCCAAATGTCCCAATAGCAAGCAATGATTGTGGCCAATCGCTGAACTCGTCGTTTCGACAATCCGACATATTAGCACCTGCACATTAGAAGTAAATTAAGTTGCTGATTCCACGAACAGACATAAAGGTATGGTCCTAAGTTCATATTAGCATAAATTGGATGAATGGAGCATGGACCACTAATTTTAAATCCTTAAACCCTTATGGTTCTCATCAGCTTATCACTGGTTAGATATATGTTTGCGCCCATGCTTTCTCCACATCCTGATGTTCGCTTTCCTTTTTTTTTCATATGTCCGCAATCCCGCCATCACACATATAAAGGTTAAAAAATGCAATCATTTCTCCACTATTAGTAGTCTTTTTATGTGTTCTTGATCGAACAATGGTGTACTATTTCAAAAACATCCAAGATCAGGTTCTTTCCTGGAACTATATTTGATCAGAGATGGAGAACTGGGTCTATGAATCAAGGAATCCATCTTTAAATATAATTTAAAAACACGTGAAAATCGAAGTATGTAGAAACAAAAAAGTACTTGCTTGGCGTTAGCAAAGGTTTTGATCCATGCCGACTAGTTGGACTTTGAGTATGGCTTAGCTGCACGGATCTGTCCATTTTTGTCCAGACAGAGAACAATAGAATAAACAAGCAGTAGAGTTTGTGCACAGAAAATCGAAAAAAGATATTCACAGGGGACAAGTCACGGAATGTCTACAGTGCAAGCTCAAAAGAATAATAATGTCCCCTCACTACAATGTTTTCTTAGTTTATGGCATTATCATACAAGGTAGCCTCGTCAACAGATCACTAGATCTAAAGACGAACTGGGTGCAAAAAATCTGAGGGCCATGGTGTTGGTTGATTCGCAGTGAGAGGGTATGCATGACCAACATACAACTTACTACCATCATCCGAAAAGAAATCTGAAACCGATTTTCGTGAACAACACAAACAACAAGTCAGCTGATTGCTTATTTCTGGCGAGAAATCAAACATAGCTTCATAACTTAATTAAGCTTAACTGCACAAATGGAGCATATATAACAGCAAACAAGTTCAAAAATCAAATGGTGTCGTCTTCCTCCAGACTCTAGAACACACACACTGCCTGGTGGGCAGGTACTCTACTAGCAGATGATGGCAAGAAAGTGAAAGTTGGCAGGTGTGTGTGTGTGACTCACGAGAAGGCCCGGATGAACTGGACGGGATCCGGCTCGCCTCCTGCTTCCCGCCGATCTTGTTCGCCACCCAGCTGAAAATCTGCAGTAAAAAAAACAGAGGTTCAATCTCCACAACGCCACCAGGCAAACATAGCTTCCACATATCACACTCCACCCAACACCTTAATTCCAAGGCCACATAAGGATCATACTACCGTTGGCATGAGCCTTTCTTTACCTTCATATTCACGTTCTGGCTTCCGAGGAATGGGAGATGAGAACAGAGAGCGGCGAGACGACGCAGGCACCAAGACCGAAACAGATCCTGAAGGAAGATGATATATACCAGCCTGCCTAGCAGGGAGGAGCCGGTGAGTGAGTGAGTGAGGAAGGATGCAGCCAGGCGCCGAGCGAGAGGCTTTTGTACTGGAGGCGCGGCGCTTCTACTAGTAGCAGCAGCTAGCTAGTTGCTCGTTGGACTGATTTGAAGGCTCAAGTTCCAAGGCTGTGGAGCGTGGCTGAGGTGGAGGTGCTGCTACCTATACATACTTCATCTGGCAAGTCACTTCCAAACCCTTATTTTTCTTTGAGATGGCGACATTCCCTTTTAGGAGCATTATGAGATGGCGCCAGCCAAGCCAAGCCAAGCCAGACTTGGGATTACCAAGTCAAAAGAATCTGCCCTGTTTGCCGTGGTAGTATGATTTAGTACTATGAGTATTTCTTGAGAGATTTGTAGTCCTCATCTGGGGCAGCTGAAATGATCTGTCCAGGGTACAACAGGGCCGTCGAGTAGTAACTGCGTTAAGAAAGTGCAGAGTTACTGCGTTGTCTGCAGCTAAAAACCTAAACCTGTTACCGAACCAGCGATAATTGCATGCAGACGGACCCCGGTGGCATTGAAGGTAATCAAGGTGAGGTGATGGTACTCATCAGACTGTAAGTACTGTACAGACCGACCCCCGGTGTGGTGTGCATTTCAACCCAGCGTATATAGTACAGTCGAGTTTACCATACATACTTAGTGCCAAACCTATTCCGATGGACTAAAATAGCAAGTATTCCCTCAGTCCTAAAAAGTATGTCCAAGTTTGTTTAAATTTGAATGTATCTATATACTAAATAGTGTCTAGATACATTAAGTTTAAACAAACTTGACGTATTCTTTTTATGACGGAGGGAGTAGTATTTTGCTCGATCCCACCGATGTGGACTTTTCAAAGACTGCAATTTGCAAGCACACCAATTCATGACTAGGAAGAGAAGTCCAGTTAAAGAGAACTCAGGAATAACTCGATTCGATACAATTGGCACAGCTGTAGTAATACATAGCGCCAACTTTCAACTTAGCCATCGAGATTTTGCACTGGGATCCCGAAAAGAAGAGGAAGAGGAAACCCAAATGCCTTGCGAACTCCAGTTCGTCTCCTAAAAAGCAGCTGCTGTAGTAAACCAAGTTGAGAAAACTAACCCCAAATTGGCCTCAGCCTCTCGAATCCCAACCCAGGAAGGGCACCAAGTGTCACGACCGCGCCGCGACGGATCCCATCGCGCCTGGTCGGACCCGACGCGTGTTGTCTTCGACTTGCCCGAAACGATGCGATTATATTCTTTTAATCACCGCGATTAGCCTGTAAGTGGAGTAAGGCCTCGCACTCGAGGCCGGACACTAGCACCGATGCTAATCACGTTTCAGTGCCTTAATCACGCCCCCACTTGCTGTCCAAGAGGATCCCAGATCCTAATTAACTAGTACTCCCTCCGTTTAGAAATATAAGATGTTTTAGATTTGTGAAGTAGATGTACATTTTATATTTCCAAACGGAGGGAGTAATGTATAACTAGCTGGTTTCGGCTGCTACGATGCATGTAGTATGCTAGTTTATAAAAAGAAAGTAAAAAAGGCCCCTCCCCCAAACACTCAAATCTTTCGCACACCGGCTCTCTTTCGTGGTTTCTTCCCCGTTGTGGCTTCTCTCATCAGAGCATTCACTCTTCTAAAAACTCTAACTCTCTTTTATGTTCCTTTCCTCACCGTCATCGGTGGAAGCAAAGACTCTTCTCAATGGCGAAGCTTGGAAGAAATGTTGAGGGAGCAAACGGACATACCATGCTTATAATTAATGTTGAGTGTTATTTAATCTTCATCGCAATAACTAAAGGTTTTATCCAGAGGAAAAATAACACGCTACGCCGCTAAAGTGTTTTAGAGGAGGAGCCGCTACGCTCTAGCTAATTTCTTCCCTATGGCCTCTATGAATGCTATACCGTGCTAAATCGCGCTAATCAAATTGCATTTAGCCTATTTCAAGACCCATATTGACTAGGTCATGTTTGATTCAAAAGATTTACATAGGAACCTTAAGGGCATGTTTGATTCAAAGGATTTTTAAAAGAATTTTATAGGATTCCAATTCATAGAATTTTTTTCTATAGAGTCCGTTTGTTTCAAAGGAATGAATCCTACAAAATTCATATGCATTGCTACTACAATCCTATAGGATTTCTAACAAGAGGTGAGACCTCTTGAAAAAATTCTTGTGTCTATGACAACTATGACATGTACTAAACCTTTGCAAAATTTCCTGCATTTTTCCTATGGCGCAATCAAATAGATTATTTTATTGATCCCTTCATTTTTTATTCCTTTAGGATTCTAAGTATCATGCCGTTCTATTCCTGCATTTTTTCTATTCGATGTTTTACAAATCCTTTAAATCAAACAAGCCCTAAAGGATTAAATCCCATAGAAAAATTTTCTATGATGATTGTTTGATTTGTAGGATTGATTCCTATTGAAATTTTTTCTATGGAATCTTTTGCACTAGATTGCATAGGAAATCTAACATCCACTCAAACCTTTTTTTAGGATCCTTTGTTTTTCTTTGATGCAATTAAAAACATTGCAATTCTATGTTTTTTCTATTTTCATGTTTTTTCTATCCTATGAATCAAACATGCCCCTAGTCCCGAGTGTGATCTAGCCCCTGCCAATTCCCTACTCTTATGGCACGCTCAGACGTGCTCGTCGTTGCCAGTGGCACATGCACATGCATGCTAGTTCTAGTCCGCTGAGAGCTGCTACACGCACGAAAAACAGCTATACCATTTTCGTACGATGCGCGTCATCCAGCCTCTCATAGGCGTGGCGGAAGTGTTGCAAACAACCGCATTATTTCGGCGGACAACACGTCGGACACAGAGTGTCGTGTGCGCAAAGGGTCCGTAGTCTGCTACTCCCCAACACTTGATCTTGATGTCTGGTTTGTATATGTACTGATGAGTGATGTACCATAACCATTGGCAGTGATCTAGCTACATAGTAGGTGAAACTACTACTCTCTCCAACCCATATTAGTTGACTCGAATTTATCTAGATTTGGATGAATCTAGACACTATTTAATATATAGTTTTATCTAAATTTTGAAAATCCAATTCAATTAATATGGGTCGGAGCAAGTACTATAAAACTAGGTCTTATCCGCGCTATCTTTTTTGTGGGGGAGCGCTCTGTTTCTTTTTCCTAGTTTTTATTTGCTCAACCCTCCTGCATGCTGCTCCCGCTAGCTTTCTTAGACGGGTAAAACCAGCAAAAACTTTCACTAAGTAATGGGGTAATCCAAATGAAATCTGCTAACTTAAAAGTGTGTGTGTGTGTGTGTGTGTGTGTGTGTGTGTATATATATATATATATATATATATATATATATATATATATATATATATATATATATATATATATATATATATATATATGTTAACGTACTTATGTTATTGGTTAACCCTCCAGGCGTTTGGAAAGTTGCTCTTATAGGAAACTGCATTCCTCCTTTCTCCCAACGCATTTCTTACCCAGCTGGTAGGTACGGTACATACATTTGGATACGGATCATAGAGTATATTCGTATGCGTCAGTTGCTCATGGTGGCAAAAGATCCAGAAATTCCTGAGTTCCCAGGTGCTGGTACAACAAACTACATATAGATATAGCCATATAGGTACGTATAGTAATAGATAGTTAGCCGCGTTGAAGATTCTTCCCCGGCCAGCGGGAAGACGAGAGTTTTCCGGCGATCCGTACAGTGTATCGCGAGCAACTCGCTAGCTGCAGCGTTGAACGTTCTTCGCCGGAGAGAGAACTTTCTGGCGGCCCGCCCGCGCATGCACCCCTGTCTCCGTGGAACCCCGGCCGGTAGCAGAACAGCCACATGACCGCGACGGGACACCTTCACCGGCCGGCCGGCCGGCCGGCGGGCGGGCGTCCGCATCGCCACCTCGCTGACACTTGCGAAGCCACACTGCTGTCTCCGGTATAGTACTCCGTTGTTCCCAACCTTATCTCTCTCTTCTGTTCATCGCTTCGCTCGATCATGCTCATCCCCGGACCGGACAAAGGCACGGAGGACGCGTACAAGGACGATCCGACAACAGACAGCTCCGTCGAAACGTGTGGAGGGAGACGATCGATCGACGATCGACGATGCTTACGCGCGCTGAGGTACCGATCGTGGCCGCTCAAGGTCATCGATCAGCAGGCATGGCAGGGGCGGCGCCACCACCAAGAGTGTCACGACCAGGCCGCGTCGCGCATGCATGGATGGTCGGGCCCGATCGACGCGTGTGCTGTCCCAAACCAAGCGATTACTCTTACTTTAATCCCGGCACTAAGCTCTCACACCGATGCTAGCTAATCACGTCTTAGCAGGCCTTCATCACGCCCCCACTAGCTGGCTAAGAGAGGATTCTGGATCATTCATCACTGCTCTGCGTTTTTCTCAACTCGATCGTGCGCACACATACTGGGTACACGTCGTGTTATCGTATACCTGCTGAGCATATACGAACACACGCGGGCGGGGATGGCCTAGTTGGTGAGGCAATAACTACTGGGACTGAGACACGGCCAGACTCCTACGGGAGGCAGCTGTGGGGAATTTTTCCCGATGGGAGAAAGCCTGTGTGGAGGTGGAAGGGCTACGGGTTGTCAACTTTTTTTCTCGGAGAAGAAACAATCATAGTATCTGAGAAATAAGCATCGGCTAACTCTGTACCAGCAGTCATGGTAAGATAGAGGATGCACGCGTTATCCAAAATGATTGGGCGTAAAGCGTCTGTAGGTGGCTTTTCAAGTCCGCCCGTTAAATCTCAGGGCTCAACCCTGGACAGGCGGTGGAAACTACCAAGCTGGAATACGGTAGGGTCAGAGGGAATTTTCGGTGGAAACTACCAATCCTGGACAGGCGGTGGAAACTGCTGGTGGCGAACTCCAGCTAATAATCCGAAGCGCATGGATACAAGTTATCCTTGAAAGGAAAGAAAATTCTGAGCCCGCTTTGTCTACAAATAAGAAAGATATAAGTAATGCAACTATGAATCTCATGGAGAGTTTGATCCTAGCTCAGGATGAACGCTGGCGGCACGCTTAACATCCCGGCGGACTCCCTTTACGTGGGGGTATGGCTCCGTGGCGGCCTAGGTGGAGGTCTCGCCGCGGGGCGGCCCGTGTGCGACGTCTGTCGGCGCGCTGTAGGGAGGCGTGGGTGGGACAGAGGGGTGTGCGTGCCGTGGTGATGGCTGGAGACGGTGGCGCTGAACCTATGGCGGCGGTGCTCCTGCGCATGTCTAGGGTGCGCGGCAGCCCCTCCTCCCATCGCTGCCATGTGAGTCTGATCCGCTCGATCTGATCGTCGGAAGCAAGCCGGCGGTGTGGGGGATGCTGGCCCGACCGAATAAGGGTGGTTTGGCTCTACTTTTTTTCTAGCGCCAAGTCATCGCTCTGTTCCAACTCCGCCTCCTTGGCCGGGCCACAGTCGAGTTCCAGTCTTTATCTCAAAGATTTCTATAGTCTAAAACAGTATGCTACAAGAGATCTAGAGTGGAATCAATACGGTCAGTGGCGGAGCCAACCAATTCATAGAGCGGGGGAAAGCTAGTACATGGCATAGCGGCCAGCTATTTTCCCCAGCATGCATCTTCAAAACCACTGTGATTAATTTAATTAGCACCAGACACTCACCGGACGAGCCTGGGCAGCCGCCCGGGGTGCCGGGAGCTGGCTCCACCCCTGAATACGGTCATGCGCATCCTTTTGGGGCATGGCGCGAAGCTTCGTCTATCGTTCAATACAATGGATCATGTCTTGTATAGATTTCCAAGGATCTAACAAATATGGAGAAAGTTATGGTGGCGACGATTTGAGGATGGTGTCGGTCGAAAGGTTTTGGTTGTGAAGAAGATAATGCAACATGGGTTCTCCCTGTGTGTCAAGTGGGGTGGCAACACATGTGGACTACAACTTTGGTGGTGCTCATCGAGTACTGAACTATGATTTGCAGGGCGAAAACCCAAAGGTCTGTCCTTGATTGATTATACCTGACAATGGGCTTGCTGAAGGCATAGTTTTGAAAACACGGTCTTTCTTCAGGGTGAAAACTCTAGATCTTCGATCAGGCGATGACAATACTTAATGCATTGTTTCCTTCTTGGAGATGTTGCTTTTGAAGAGCCTAGTTTGTAGTATAAGTGTTGTACTCGGTGATGGTTAGAGTGCTTCTGTTGCACGGCGACAAAGGTCTTTGTTTTTTTCTCTTTCGTTTATTTTATTCTTGGCTGTGTGCATTCCTGATGTATTTGAACGTCCTGTCTTGAGATGCAGGTGCTGAGTGCAATTGATATCTTTACGATATTTATACACTTTTTTTGTAAAAAACATAAAAATCAGAAGCCGTGTGTCCGGCATATTCTGGAAAAAATTCCGTCCGGAAAGAATTTTCTGGCAAAACCCCTGCACTGCCGTGTACAAAAGCAGTACTGGTAGCACTCATGCAACTGCGCAGGGACCCTCTTCACCTGCGACACATGCACCATCGTCCTGGCGACACTTAATCATGTTCAGTTCCATACAGTCTCCAACCCTTATCCGGTACAGTGCAGTTCTCCACCCTATCGCTCTCCTGTTCATGCCCTGCACGGGAGCGTGCGTACGTGCGAGCTCCGACAATGGACAGCTCGACGGAGAGGCCCCTCGCGGACGTGGCCGCCCGGTGTTCTTCGGTTCCGCCTCGCGTGCGCGGATCGCGGACGATGACGGTCCCTCGGGAGAAGCTTCCGTTGATGCGTGTGTCCAGCGGATCGCGGACAAGATTCCTGGTGTGAGGTAGCGACTGACAGGAATATCTCGGCAGATCAGATCGACCAGATAATGCAGTGCTTTGCTTGACACGGACAGACTGACCGATCTATGGTCGATCTTTCTGGCGGGATCGAGCCTCGTTCGTTCGCACTGTTCGTCAGACAGAACACGCTGTACATTAGTATATCGATATAGTAGCAAGATCTTTCTCTCTTTCAGGAGAGCTAGCGGAAATTCTGCATGTCTCCTTCACGATCGATCGATCGATCTCTCTGTCTCTCCGCCGAGCAAGCTCCACCGGTGAGACTGAGAATAAAGAAAACTGCTGCCCAGTACTCTCTGGAACGCTAGCTAGCTACTGCCAGTACAAGCAAAGGAGCCAATCGATTAACAGCCTCGTACGCACAAACAGTCGTGGTGGTATGCTCCGATCGACTCCGATCCCAAAGGACCCTGTAGCTGTAGGTAGTAGTGATCCCCGTGGCACACAACGAGAGGCGATACGATAATGTACTATATAAAACGTTGCCTGGCCTTGGCTATAGGGCGGGCAATGCATTTCCCGGCCGGCCGGATCGATGCAGGGACGGACAGCTTTCTCCCCCATGTGAGATCGATGCGTGCATTGTGTGTTCTGCCGGGCTTGGCGACGAAGGGATAGCGATTGGGCGTCATGGATTAGTATATCTTCAGTTTCGATCGAGATGCATGATGATCGATCCATCCAGCAGCGCCGGCTTATTTCCCGCTGCCTCAAACACGAGAAGCTAGCTATAGCATACTATACTACTAGCAGATGGAATGCTAGATTATATACTTTCGGGAAGACGACCCTCGATCTAGGAACCCACACGTGCTAGCTCCTCGACCTATCCTGAAGCGGAAGCCTTCGATCGAGGGGTTTCCAGATGTCAACGATCCATGGAGGACCATGGATATGCGCGATCCATGGAGTATACCGCTATACCTGAGTATCGGCGAGACGCCGGCCGTTCCCAAACTGGTGATGGTCCCTTGGCTAGATGCGGAGGGCTATAGCCTAGACTAGCTATTTTTTGTAGCCAAGCACGGTAAAACTTTGGAAGTATAGTATATATAGCTGTCTCGAATTCTCAAAGACGGGTGGAGATCTGTTTGGTGGTCCTCAAGGAATGTTCACCGCCAAGAGCATTTAGTATGACTGATGATTAGACAAGGAGCATGCATCTATGTATTTGTGCCATTTGAAGCATGTTCATGTTTTTTTCTAAATTATGTATATAGAAGAAATCACACCACTCGTTATTTTTTTTTTGATTCCACTAACGAAACTGATAAGGTTCCTACGTGCTAAATTTTGATATTTTATTGAAAGAAAATAATGGTCACACCAACGCGTGAGCAAAAGTCTATTACCAGGATATTTTGGACAATCCTATCAATAAATTATGTAGAAGACTAATATAAATAGCTAGAAAATGAAAAAGGTAATAGGAGCAAACCAAAAGAAAAAGGAAAATAACAATGAGAGAAAAAAAATAAGTTAACTATGACAGAGTGAAAATAAATAAAATGGGCCGGCCTATTTTAGGGAGGAGCCTATTTGTTTTTACTATTCTGTTACAAGCAACCGGTATGGTTGGCGCCTGAGGACCCCAGCTCCTGCTTGGGCCACTCATTAAGGCCCTGGGCGTTCCGTTTTTTCTTTCTTTCCATGTTTTTATGTTTTTTTGGTGGCTATTTCTCATTTTTCATGTGTTTTGTTAAATGGTTTGGCTATCTCTCAGCCATCTAATAAATATCCTAAGTCACCTCTCTTGATGTTAGATTTGCACCATGATTCGTCCTGCCATGAGATTGTAAGTGGGTTGCAATTAAGATTTTCTACTTGTAAGTAGGTTTCAAATGAGTTTTTTTTCCAGTTACAAATAGGTTGCGACTAAACATTTCCAGTTACAAGTAGGTTATTACTGAGTTTATTTTTAGTTGTAAGTAGTGTGGAACTGAGTTTATTATACATGACGTGAGATGATTGTTTCTCAAGCGTTTAGAAAGTGGGCGTGTCCTTTGTTAAAGGGAGAATCACACTCATTTTTATTAACAAAATCATGCGCATTAAGCATTTCAAAAAATACATGAACAAATGTGAGGAATATGTGAACTTTTTCCTGGACATCTAAAAATAATGCAAAATCATACATAGAACATTATATCTGGCTTGTTGTAACACTTTCATGAGTTGTATGAATATATTTATTCCTAACCGTAAGATACTTTTATATCTTTGGTAAAAAAGAATAGACTTTTTTTTAGATTGAACACAATCATGTGCCTGGATTTAAATTAATAAAGCCACATACAACAAGGTTTGGTATAAGGGTGCTAAATTATAACTTACAAACATCAAACATAGAAAGCACAAAACAAAAAAGAAAATTAAAGCACAACTTGGAAGTGTCGATGTCCTCTCCTTGCAAAGCCACCAAGGGAGGCAATGTAGGCTCGAAGGCTCCGTCAGCTCCTCGCTGCACCCCAGAAACAACTTCATTTGAACTACCCAATACCGAAGATGACCTACCATAAATCGCCAATTGAGGCCGCAATCGCTCAAGAAGAAGAAGTAGGGCCACCGATGCAGGGACGAAGATGACGAGAAAGAAATTGCTAGCACAATAATTGGGCCCTCGCACTCACAAACCCCGACACATCGCTATCACAAGGGAGTGGAAACTCTTTACCCTCCCTCCCAGGATCAAGGGCGCTGACCTGCGGTCGAACAACAATACCGAGAGGAGCGGAGAGTCCACCCATATGATATGGACGCAGACCCTCACCTCTCGTCAATGACATCACTCAGACTGCACCACCACCACCATCCTCCAACCAACCTCAACAACACTCAACCGGGACCCCAACATTCCCCAGGTGGTGCCTCCAAGGAGGAAGTTACACCCATGGCGCCATCGTCGTCCATTCTGAAGGATTTTAGGTTTTCACCCAGGAACATGAGTTGGGGTGGGGAGAAGGAGACCTCGACAACACGTACGAGGGAATGCGGTGTCTGGGTCATCACAACCATCGTGGACCGACCAAGGATTGCTTCTGGTCCCAAAATCACACCATGATACGTCTCAAACGTTTGTATAATTTTTGATGTTCCATGCTTGTTTAGTATCTACTTTGCTATGTTTTATCTACACTTTGAGATATTTTTTATATACTTTCTGGAACTAACCTATTGACAAGATGCCACAGTGCCAGTTGCCTGTTTTCAGCTATTTTTGGTTTCAGAAAGCTAAAAAATGAATATTCTCGGAATTGGACGGGACAAAAGCCAAAGTTCATATTTTTCCCTGAACGATACAGAAAATCGGAGATGAGACGGAGGAGGACACCAGGGTGGCCACACCCTAGGTAGGTGCGGGTCCCACCCTAGGCGCGCCCACAGGGGGTGTGGGCCCACTGGCCCTCCATCGACCTTGCCTCCTTCGCCTATAAGAAGCCCCCGACTCAGAAACCCTAAAGGATCGACCAGAAAGCCACGAAAACCTCCACAGCGCTGCCGACACCGAAGGGGACATTCGGGGACAGAAAGTCTCTGTTCCGGCACCCTGCCGGGATGGGGAAGTGCCCCCGGAGCCATCTCCATCGATCTCCACCACCATCTTCATCACCGTTGCTGATTCCCATGACGAGGAGGGAGTAGTTTTTCCTCGAGGCTAAGGGCTCTACCGGTAGCTATGTGTTCATCTCTCTCCCTATGCATGATCTTATTGTGGTCATGAGCTTTGTAAGCAAGTAGATCTACTTTGCTACTCAAGTGCTTCAATAGATCTCTGCTCTCCCCATGTGTGTGAAAGTGACAGCGTGCATGCCATGGTGGCACTTAGGCTAGAGTCTACATATATACTCATTGTGCTTTAATAGATCTATGCTTTTCCTCACGTGTGTGAAAGTGACAGCGTGCGCGCCGTGTGTGGCACTTAAGCTAGATTACATATATATTTGTCATGAGTTATATTTGGAGTTGGAATTCTTTCTGAAATTGTGGTGTTTGTTGGAACCATCTAGTGCTCAAGGTGACAGCGTGGGGTTATCTAGATGGGGAAGGCGGACTTTGAGGTGTGCTTTTGTAGGCCTACCGTGGATTAGAGTGTCCAACCGGAGTGTAGTTAAGAGTAGTATCATGAAGAGAGGATATTTATATGAGAGAGTGTTCACTAGTGAAAGTATGATCCCTAGGCCTTGTTTCTAAGCATTGAAACACCGTTTGCATCTAGATCTGTTACATGTTTGCTTGCTGCTTTTTTATTTCAGTTTGCCTTTAGTCTCTCCCACGTCAACAACAAGTCAGAAGCTCTTTTCTGGCACCGTTACCACTTGTATTTCACTATCTCTTCGCCGAACTAGTGCACCTATACACCTGACAAGTGTATTGGGTGTGTTGGGGACACAAGAGACTTCTTGTATCTTGATTGCAGGGTTGCTTGAGAGGGATAACTTTGGCCACTTCCTCCCTGAGTTCGATAAACCTTGGGTAATCCAATGAAGGGAAACTTGCTGCTGTTCTACAAACCTCTGCACTTGGAGGCCCAACAACTGTCTACAAGAATAGAAGTGCATAGACATCAAGCTATTTTCTGGTGGCGTTGCCGGGGAGGTAAGATAAAAGGTACTCACATCCTCCGCTGTGAGTGATCGAAGTTATTTCCTTTAGATTCTGCAATTTTGTCTTTTTGTTTCTTGTTTTCACTAGTTAGGCTTAATGGAAAACAACAACAAAATTAGAGAGCTTTATAGTGTTTATCTTGAGTTAGGACATGAAGTGTTTGAAGATAAAATTAAAAAGCCTATGGAACTTTATTTGCATGCTAATGGCAATGTTATTAGTATGAATTCTTTGAACACCATTATTGCTAATACTATGGAAACGTCTAAGCTTGGGAAGCTAGTTTTTATGAAATAGATATTTTTAGTTCACCAGCTTTAGGGAAGAAAATTTGCTCTTATGATACTTTATCTCCCATATGTGGTAATTCTAATGATACTTGTGATATTTTAAATCCACATACTGAAAGTGTCCCTTTTAAAATACCTATTGAAATTGTTGAACGTGTTATGAATAACTGCTAATTTGGAGATGGAACTGTCCATCCTAGTGATCATTTACTCTTTATACATGAATTATGCGAGTTGTTCAAATGTGCGGGTATTTTAATGGACCAAGTTAAGAGGAAGCTATTCCCTTTCTCACTTAGGGACAAAGCAAGGGAGTGGTATGAGATACTAGATGATCCTCATCATTTGGAGTAGAAGGAACTTCAATCTCTATTTTACTCTAAAATTTATCCTCCTCGTGAAATTCATAAAGATAGGAATTATATTTATAATTTTCATCCTCATGAGGGAGAAAGTATTTCCCAAGCTTGGGGGATATTGAAGTCACTAATGCTCAAATTTTCCATTCATGAGATCCCTAGTAATATTGTTATTAATAGTTTTTATGCAAGGCTTTCAGGATATTATAAGAACTATCTAGATACCTGTTTAGAGGGATCCTTCACAAGTAAGGAGGTCAAAGCTACGTGGGATATTTTTGAAACAATTCAAAGCAATACTGAAGATTGGGATAACGACAAAGGTAAAGAACCAGGTATAAACTATGAGTATGATTGCATTAAGTCTTTCGCTGAAACTGCTGATTTTCAAGAGCTTAGTGCTAAATATGGTCTTGATCCTCAAATTCTTGTTAGATATTATAGAGCCTTTGCTTCCCATATTAATTCTCCTAAATAAAATGGGACATGTATCATGAACCTTTTAAAGACACTTGCATGGAAAATGAAAATGTCATTAATGATTGCAATAAACATGCTCAAACTTCTGAAAGTACTATTTCTTATAAGCATGTTAATTTTTGTGGTATGCATAGACCTTGTGAGAAGAATCAAATACAAGAATAATATTGTAGCACACACTGGAATGAAAAAACTAGAGCGTGGCATAAGGCTCTAAATGATCTTGGTAAAAAAAATTGTGCCCTCGAAACTTTTATTTGTGAACTCTGCTATGAAGTGGGTCATTTCAATTTTCAATGCTCAGGCCATAATAATAACCTTTCTAATCCAATGATTACTGTAAGCTTGTATTGTGATAACGCGATCACTGATAATCAACATGATGAACTTACATTGTTTTTGGGGTGTGAAGAGTTATCAAGAAAAACTTCTTTGCTAGACATGAGTACTTTTGGTATGAATTGTGTCTTGCATGGGTGTCATCTTTATTGTGTTGATAATTGCCACGCGAATACTTACATACAAAATATTATAAAAGATGATATTTTACCAAAATATGACAGGATTGATATGAGTTTTGTCCTTGTCGTGGTGGTGGCACGACAGATGCCATGGGTAGGCTAAAGTTTGGGGCCAATGGATACTAGTGGGATCTGGGGAGGGAAGATGTAGTTGATTCTACACATAGAAAACTAATGCAAAGATCTTTATTTCTCCTTCCTTGGGCTACAAGTGCTCCTTGAGCTATATACAAGGAGAAAAGAGAGAACTTTACCAGCCTAACGGTACTAAGAATGAGCCGATCCCTTCATCAGGGTCCAAGCCTCCCCTTATAAAGGAGAGCCTTGGGTTCTTCTAGGGCTGACGCGGCAAGCATATTCGAGGAATATGCTTGTCCCAATATAGTAGTTCGGCGCCCCTCTTTCCCTGTCGCCCTTCTAACTGCGGCAAGGTTCCAGAGGGCCCCTCCTGCGTGCCTCGGGCTCCAGAACTGTCACCCCCGTGACCTCCTTCTGCCCCTCTGTCGTTCTGCACATTTGTCTTTAGCTCTTGGCTCTGCTCAGATTCCGCGACTAGGGTTTGACCTTAGGCTCCTCCTTCTCTTGCAAGCTTCGTATCATTCGGCCCTTCCTCGCGTAACTCGGCCTGTCCTTCACCTTCATTAAGATCATTCGGGCCAACCCGGTCGACTTACGCCATATCTCGGCCGGGTAATGCCTTGCCATTACTACTGAGGTCCTGCTTTTCTCTATCCCGACCGACCTTTACAAGACTCGGCCAGCTTAGAATATAACTCGGAAACTGGACGGGGAATAACCTTTCGTCTTTCCCCATCCTTACCCTATCCGGGGTTACCTCCCCAACATTAGTCCCCAAAGCTGATATGGTCCCGCCGATTACCTCGGCCGGGTCGTATCAGTTTCATGATACTTATTATGCATTCTTTCCGAGTTATCTCCTGTTCGTTCAAGGTAACATCGTATTTACTAGTGCACGCCTCGTCCTACGTGTCATCCTTATCATTGTTTCTCTAGTTTTTTGTTCCTATACAGTATTTACTGACAAGCTACAGTTACTGCCGCGCCTGTCGCGCCGTTGCTGCGACGCCTCGTGCGCCGTTCTTGTTGGGGATCGTGAGCTCCTTGGTCAATCGTGTGGTCCTTGGTGCGGTTCCGCTCAGCGACGCGTGGTCGTGCGGCGCACACGATCTACACGACGAACCGCCACACCCACGATCCCACTACCTCGCGGGTGGCTCGGTTATAAAGAGGGGCGTGGCGCCTGGGAGTTTACTTTCCCCTTCTCGCTCGCCCGCACCCTTCTTCTTCCTCGCGTTTCTGCGCTCGTTTGTGGTTCCGTCGCCGCGCGCTCAACTGGTTCTGCGACGAGGAGGACTCCGCCGCGCTGCTCCGTCTGCCTCGTCGCTGCTCACTAGCTCCGGCGTCGTCGCCGGTGAGTTCTTTTCGTCCTCGTCGCCTAGGCTTTCCTCTAGATCCCTTCGTTTCCCCTTTGTTTTTGCGCCACGGTTCTGTCGTCGTTCCGCCGCCGTTTTTGCGTAGAATTGCGACGGGGCCTCGTAGCTCTAAATTTTCCTCCGCCGCCAGTTCTTCCTCCGTCGATCTTTCCGGCGAAACCATGTCTAGTTCCTTTAGCGGTGCCCTGGTAGAGGATGATGATGCTGGCTCTGGTCCCGAGCGAGGCTCGTGGCAGGGCTCCTCAGTTACCCGGCGGGAGATCGAGTGGCTCATCCGAACTCGGAGGATTCCCGCCGAGGTCTCTTGTCGTTTAACCGGCAACGAGTTATCTCCGGACGTTAAGGAGGGCGAGTATGTAATTTTTATGTCACATTTCTCGCGCGGCTTTGGTCTCCCTCTTAGCGATTTTGCGAGAGCATTTCTCGACTACTTCGGCCTTCAGCCGCATCATCTTCTTGCGAATGCCATCGCTTCTCTTTCTTCCTTTATCTCCGCCTCGGAGGGATACTTCGGCCTATGGCTGTCCGTGCACGTCTGGTCGAAGTTCTTCTAGATTCGTTCTAACGTAGTCCCTGACAAGTCTCTGCACCCTTCCGAGAAACTGCTTACTCAATGCGGGACAGCGTCCATTACACCTCGGAGGAAGTCCGTATTTCCTCGTGTCACCGGGTTAGAGTCGTGCAAGAAGTGGCACAAATCCTTCTTTTACGTCAAGAACAGAGGGACGGAAGACAAGATTCGGCTCCCTGCCTTCTCCATTGGTCCGCCTTCCAAGGTGAATTGGACTTACAATCCGAGGAGGAGTCACGTCTTGGCCGAGCTTTTCGAGACTTGGCTCAAGGAGCTGATCCGGGCCGGGTTACGCGGCGAGGACTTGATGGCTACCTTCATCAGTAGCCGAATTTGCCCATTCCAGAAAAGGACGCACAAACTTTGCTACATGAGTGGTCCACTTGACCCCAACCGAGTCTCGACCGTGGAGTTGGACAACTATCTTGTCTTCAAGCGTGTCCGAGCTATCTTTAAGACGGAGATGCCTGAAGATTGGGCTTGGGGATTGAAACTGTTTACCCACGAGCATCCCCCTCCCGCAGTAAGTTTAACCATTAATGCTTTAATTTTCTATTGTTTTCATAGCTGTTTTCGCTAACTTTCCTTCTTTTCGCCTCACAGAGATTCGCAGAGCAAAAGGACGAGGATGCCGAGGTTTTGTCGCTTCCGTGGACTGCGGACCGGAATACCCCGGATGTTGGGGAGCCGGACTCTGAAGAATTCGTCCCCAAGTCGGATCTCGCTCCGGCCCGTGCTCGTGGCAAGACCTCGGTCCATGAGGAGGAAGGTGATTCGGACGAGGTCCAAGTTCTTGAGGTAGTTGCCACAATGCCTATTTCTTATGCATTTCTGGCTTCTACTTTCCCAGCTAATCGGGCCGGTTAGGTTCACGACGCCGAGCCTATTGCTTCC
The DNA here is from genome assembly GCA_916181665.1 of Avena sativa. Classification (NCBI taxonomy): domain Eukaryota; kingdom Viridiplantae; phylum Streptophyta; class Magnoliopsida; order Poales; family Poaceae; genus Avena; species Avena sativa. The sequence continues at coordinate 381,716,334 of OV702297.1, read as the reverse complement.
CGGCCCCTAGTTACCTCGGGGAAACGTGGGGCTCCCGTTGGTACTTCGGAGGCGGTCCCCAAGAAGCGAGTGAAGAGATCCGCTCCGAATCCTCCCAGGCGCAAGACCATGCCAGGAGTTGCAGGGTAATTTCCATTTCCTCTTATTTCTTGTTTCTCTCTTTTTGCTTTTCAAGCTGACATTCTTTTTTCTTTCTCATTTTCGCAGTGCTCCTCTTTCTGTTAAGCCCGGCGGTCCTAGCTTGACTGGCCCTGTGACTCGGCAGCCATCTCCTCCGCCCGTTGAAGATACCAGGATCCCCAGTCCTGCTCATGCTGCGTCTCCTCCAGCTCCGCATCTGTCACCCCCTCGCCACGATGTGCCTGATACTCCTTTCGACATTGATTCTACTCGTGCTTCCGAGATTTCTACCGAACCAGTCGCCCCTCCACTGAATCCGAGCATACCCACCGAGCCTCTTTCTACTTCGGTAGTTCCTATAGTAACTCCAGCCCCAGCCGTGGTCGTCAATATCTCGGCGTCCTCTGCGCCTATGAATCCTCCTGCTCCTAAAGGCACCGTTCCCATTGCCGAGGTATCGGCTTCTGCTGATGCCTCCTCTACAGTAAGAAAAACTGTTGCCACCAAGGCTTCCACTTCCCAAAAAGGTCTTACTGGCTCTTCTCAGCCGAGTATTGCCGACGTGCTGTGCAAAGGGATTGCTCCCACCAAAGCCTCCATCACTCCGGCCGCCGGTACCCAGCTTGCTCTTCATAAGAGCCCTGCTGCCTCGATAGTTACACAGCACGTCCGGGGTAAAGTCCTTACTCGGACGGCCAGTGGAAACAGCCTCGACTCACTGGTGGAATATGCTCATAACTGGAATGCTGCCGATCAGCTTGAGGGCAATCCAATCAGTCAGCCGTTTCAACTTTCCGACATCAGCAGCCGTTTGGATCAAGCTGCCAAGATCATTCTTGATAGCAACAAAATGAACGAGGTAATTGCTGTTTCTCGGGGTTTTGACTGATTCTCCATATGCTATTATATATACCTTAGTCCCCGAAACTTGCAAACGAATAATTTGTTATTCTCTTAGAAGTTTTTATAATGCTCTGCTTAATTCGACTTTAATTTTAGGGGTCGAACCTATATACGAGTAGATCTATCTTAAACTTTGCTCAAATTTTATCTAGCTGTTCCTTGAATATCCAGCCACCTAGGTCCGGGTTAAGCTTTCACTTGAATCGGATCTGTTTTTCCTCTGAATTTCCAGCCACCTAGATCTGGGTTTAGCTTTCGCTTGACTCAGATCTGCTTTAACTTTGAATTTCTAGCCACCTAGATCTGGGTTAAGCTTTCGCTTGACTCGGATCTGCTTTAACTTTGAATTTCCAGCCACCTAGATCTGGGTTAAGTTTTCGCTTAATTCGGATCTGGTTTAGATCTGAATATCCAGCCACCTAGGTCCGGGTCAAGCTTTCGCTTGACTCGAATCTGCTTTAACTTTGAATTTCCATCCACCTAGATCTGGGTTAAGCTTTCGCTTGACTCGGATCTGCTTTAACTTTGAATTTCTAGCCACCTAGATCTGGGTTAAGCTTTCGCTTGACTCGAATCTGCTTTAACTTTGAATTTCCAGCCACCTAGATCTGGGTTAAGCTTTCGCTTGACTCGGATCTGCTCTAACTTTAAATTTCCAGCCACCTAGATCTAGGTTAAGTTTTTGCTTAATTCGGATCTGGTTTAGATCTGAATATCCAGCCACCTAGGTCCGGGTCAAGTTTTCGCTTAACTCGGATCTGGTTTAGATCTGAATATCCAGCCACCTAGATCTGGGTTAAGCTTTCGCTTGACTCGGATCTGTTTTGGCTTTGAATATCCACTCATCGTTTGCTCTATTGCTTCAGATTGCACATGACCGGCGGACTGCCGAGTTTCAAAGATTGCTTTTCTCGCACAGGAAATTGGAAGAAAAATATGAAAAAGTTATTCCTGTGGTGAAAAAAGCGGGTAAGTCGACCATTTTCCTTGTCATCTCTGATATTTTCATTGCTTTGTATGCGGGATGTCAATTTACTTGTTGGTTGACAGGTAATATCAATAATCTCAACATTTGTCTTGAGAAGAAAGTCAAGAAATTGGAAGGTTAATTCTCCATTCTCCTCGTACTTTTCCCTCTTTAAAATGTGTGCTAAGTTTCTTTTACTTTGTTTGGCTTTGGTAAAGCCGAGTTACAAATCTTTGCAGCATCTCACCAAGATTGCATGCCCATGCCTGATGTAATGCTGCATTTTTTAGAACAAAGCGTTACTCATTCGGCACAGCTGAAAGAAAAGGATGACGAAATAGCTCGCCTGAGCGCCGAGGTGGAGGCCCTTAAGCTCTCTCAAAGGTCCGAACTAGAAAAGGTCGACCAAGAGTTCTCCGAGGAGAAAAATCGGCTAGCTCTACAACTGCAGAAGAATAAAGAGCTCCTTGAGGCTGCCGAGCTGAAAACTCGGGGAATGGGCGAGGAAATTGCTCGCTTTGAGAAGAGAAAGATTGACTGGGCTAAGGACCTTCAGATAATGATGAGTTACATTCATCGTAAGCATCTTAACACAGCCGGATTATCTTTCTTCCTTTTTTTTTCTGCTGCCCTCTGACGCCTCCCTTTTTTTTTGCGCAGATCATTTTCCAGAAGCTAAGCCCGTGAGCTCTAAAGCGGTCCTGGATGCTCGTGCACGCCGAGGTCTCCCTGTTGATGTGGACTTTGAGTATTCAATGGAAGATTTCTTGGTTGCTGTCGGCGCTGCGGTTGGTCCGATGAAAATTATGGGCAGGGATTTGGTGCAGGCAGCTATCCGAGCCTACCATGTTCTCTGGCCGAATACTTCTGGGACTCCTGATATTAATGAGATCCAATTGCTGGTGCAAAGGTTGATGGCGTCCGAGAAGCAATTGAGTCTTTGGAGGGAGTCAGCCGGACGAGCTGGGGCTGACATAGCTCTCACTGTTATCCTGTCATGGTATGAAGACATATCTCTTGATATTTTGAGAAATCTGCGCACTGGTTCCCGTTGGGTTGAGGACTCCGCCTTCGTCGCTCTACGGCAAGCTCGTGCTTTCCAGCTCGTTGAGTATGCCGACGTGCATACCTGGCACGAAGGTCCGAGTTTTCTTCCGAACCCGGACGATGAGGTCGTAGTCGAGGATGCCTCGGATGATAATTCGGCTGAACAAGGAGAAGATGAGGATAACTCGGCTACTTCTGGTGATTCTAGTTCGAGCTCGGATGGCAATGGCGACGCGCGATCCTCTTCCAAAGGTACTGGGCATTCAACTGCACAAACCGATGCTCCTCAGCAGCCTCAGGCTTCCGCCGAAGTCGCACCTGGTTCAGTGGAAGGTGAGGCGACCTCGGCCGAAGCTGCGCCTACCTCAGAGTGCCCAGCCCCTGACCAAGTTACTGCCTCTCCTGCTAAAAACCTTTAAATTTGTTCTTATCCCTGGTATGTCAGGCGTATGATGTACGTGGAACATTTGTCCGTCTTTTGTGTGGTAAAAATTTCCTTTTGCCGTGTGCTTCTGGGACACATATGCTTGTAATTGTTATCATCTTATCTAAGTGATCTTGTTCGTCCGAATCCTTGCTTTGGTTGCTTGTAATTTTTAATTTTGGGACATGTGCTTGTCTTTGTATTTTCGCGTTTTAGCCCATTGATCTAGGCACAGATTTCAAATATTACACGAGATTGGGCTGTTCTTAGTTTGAGCACCGAAGTTTGATACCTCTTTGTATCAAAGGCTAACTATCACCTCGGCACTATATACGGCAATCCCCGAGTCGCTGCCTATAGCGCCGAAGTTTGGTGTGGAGGCCAGATCTCAAAAATTGATATGAGACGATTGCCGAGCTGTTGCTCAAGGTGCCGAGGTCCAATCATAATATAAGATTGAAGTAACGTACAGTCCCCGAGTCACCGTTCTGGATGCCGAGGTTTAAATACCACATAAAATTAAGATAACATATGGCAGTCCCCGAGTCACTGCTCTGGATGTCGAGGTTTAAATACCACATAAAATCGAGATAACATATGGCAGTCCCCGAGTCACTGCTCTGGATGCCGAAATTTGAATACAACATAAAATTGAAATAACATGTGGCAGTCTCCGAGTTACTACTCTGGATGCCGAAGTTTAACATAACATAAAATTGAAGTAACAAATGGCAGTCCCCGAGTCACAGCTCTGGATGCCGAAGTTTTAATACATAGTTGGTGCTTGATCTCAAGATACTACTTTGCAATGTGTGACCAAATGACCACTAAGAATAAAATGGACGAAGTAAAGCTACGTTCTATGGCCTCTTCGTTTCCTCGCTGGCTTTGTCTGCCCTGTGCTTTTCAGGGGGTTGGGCATCGATTAGATAATAGGCATCATTGTGCAGTGCCCTGCTCACGACGAATGGTCCTTCCCATGGAGGTGAAAGCTTGTGCATGACGGCCGTGCGTTGAACCAGTCGGAGAACTAAATCCCCTTCTTTGAACACTCTTAGATTCACCTTCTTGCTGTGATATTGTCGCAAGTTCTGCTGATAAATAGCCGATCGTGATAGCGCGAGCTCTCTAGCTTCTTCTAGCAGATCAACAGCATCTTGCCGAGCTACTTCATTTACTTCTGAAGTTGTATATTGAGTAACTCTTGGCGAGTCATGTATTATGTCGGCTGGAAGGACGGCCTCTGCCCCGTATACCAGAAAGAACAGTGTGTAACCTGTTGATCTGTTTGGAGTAGTTCTGAGGCTCCATAATACTGCTAGTAATTCCTCAATCCAACATCCTGTCGACCTTTGCAATGGTTTGACGAGTCGTGGTTTTATTCCAGACAATACTAGCCCATTAGCCCTTTCCACTTGCCCATTAGATGCTGGGTGAGCCACAGAGGCAATATCTAATCTTATGTGTTTTTCTTGGCAAAATCTAGCGAAGGCTCCTTCTGCAAAGTTTGTGCCGTTATCTGTAATAACACTGTGCGGATACCCATATCGTAAAATAATATCTTTGAGGAATTTCACAGCTGTGGGCCCATCGCATTTTTTTATTGGCTTCACTTCAATCCATTTTGTGAACTTGTCCACCATAACCAATATATGGGTCATTCCCCCTCGGGCCGGCTTAAATGGTCCCACCATATCTAAGCCCCACACAGAAAATGGCCAAGTGATGGGTATTGTTTTTAACTCGGCCGATGGCATATGTATTTTGGTCGCATATCTCTGGCAACCATTGCATTTCGCAACTATTTCTTTGGCTTCTTTCACCGCCATCGGCCAATAAAATCCATGCCTGAATGCTTTGGCTACCAAGGCACGAGATGAGGCATGGTGTCCACATTCTCCTTGATGTATATCTAGGAGGATTTCTTGGCCTTCTGCCGAACTCACACACTTTTGCAATACGCTTGTGACACTTCTTTTATATAGCTCATTGTTTATAATTGTATAAGCTTTTGCTCTCCTTACAGTTTGTCTTGCTAATACTTCATTACTCGGCAAAATCGCATCCTTGAGGAAAGAGAATATGGGTTGTGCCCATGCTGGTGTGATTTTCTCTGGTGTGGTTTCACTGTCTATTTCCATGTTTTCCGCCGACATAGCTACCTCGGCTTCATCCATTCTTATTTATGATACCCTCCTCTTGGGGAGTTCCGGGTTATATTGCTGGCCTACTTCCATCGGCACCTTATTTCCTGCTGGATATGCCGGAATGAAGATGGATTCGGATTCTGGGGATGGAATTATTGATGGTTTCCTGAGGTGCTCTAGGGAAATACCTGGGGGAATTGACTGCCTGGTTGATCCTAGCTTTGACAACGTGTCCGCGGCATCATTTTCGGCCCGAGGTATGTGGTGAAATTCACACCCCTCAAAGTATCCGCTGATATTTTGCACATGAAATCTGTACAAGGCCATATTATCATCCAACGCGTCCCAATTGCCTGAGACTTGCTGTACTACTAGATCCGAGTCTCCATAGCATAAGATTCGGCGTATGCCAATTTCCTTTGCGACTTTCAATCCATGGACCAGTGCTTCATATTTGGCTACGTTGTTTGACGCGGCAAAGTGTATTTGCAACACATATTTCAGCTGATCTTTTTTGGGCGAGGTTAATACTATTCCTGCCCCCAAACCATTTCTTAGTTTAGAACCATCAAAATGCATCGTCCAATAATTTGGGTCTGGAAGTGGTGGCTCATACTGCACCTTGGCCCAGTCTACGAAAAAATTGGCGACTGCCTGAGATTTGATTGCATCTCTCCTATCGAATTGTGGAGCATATGGTGACAACTCAATTGCCCATTTTGCTATTCGGCCACTTGCGTCTTTGTTGTTCAATATGTCGGCTATGGGTGCTTCACAGATCACTTTGATGGGGTGCTCTTCAAAGTAATGTTTGAGTTTCTTTGCCGACATATACACTCCGTAAGCCATCTTTTGATAATGTGGATAATTTTGCTTCGAAGCAGATAACACTTCGCTTAAATAGTACACCGGCCTTTGTACCGACTTTTCTTCTTCGAATCGTTCTACAACGACTACAGCACTTACTACTCTGTTGGTTGCCGCTACATAGAGTAACATAGGCTCTTTTGATAATGGAGAAGCCAAAATGGGTGCTGTAACCAACATCATTTTCAACTCATGAAATGCATTGTCTGCTTGTGGAGTCCAAATGAACTTATCTGATTTCTTCATCAGTTGATAAAGTGGTAGTGCTTTCTCTCCCAGCCGACATACGAACCGACTGAGCGAAGCCAAGCATCCTGTGAAATTTTGTACGTCATTTAGACACCTCGGCAGTTCCATCCTTTCTACTGCCCTTATCTTCGTTGGATTGGCCTCTATACCTCGGCTAGATACCAGAAAACCGAGTAATTTTCCTGCTGGCACGCCAAATGTGCACTTTTCCGGGTTAAGTTTCATTCGGAATCTTCTCAGGTTCGCGAAAGTCTGCCGTATATCATCCAGCAGTGTTCTGCTCTCCTTGGTTTTGATGACCACGTCATCCACATATACTTGTACATTTTTTCCTATCTGGTCGTGTAGACATTTCTGCATGCATCTCTGATATGTTGCTCCTGCGTTTCGCAGGCCGAATGGCATCGTGCGATAGCAATAAGCCCCGTACGGGGTAATAAACGCAGTCTTTATTTGATCGGCCGGATTTAACGGTATCTGGTGAAAACCAGAATACGCGTCTACAAATGACAATAACTCACAACCAGCGGTCGAATCAATGACTTGGTCTATTCTAGGTAATGGAAAAGGATCTTTTGGACACGCCTTGTTCAGGTTCGTGTAATCGATGCACATTCGCCATAAAATGGCTACATTCAGATCATCTTTCTTCTTTTCTACTAGCACCGGGTTTGATAACCAATCCGGATATAACACTTCCATGATGAACCCGGCCGCGAGGAGCCGAGCTATTTCATCCCCTATTATTTTTCTCCTGTCTTCGGCGAAGCGGCGGAGAGGTTGCTTCACCGGACTTGCTCCTGGCCTTACATTCAGAGAGTGCTCAACCAACTCCCTTGGAACACCTTGCAGATCCTGAGTTGACCATGCAAAGATATCCCGATTCTCACGGAGGAAGTTGGTGAGCTCGCTTTCCTATTTAGCATCTAGGCCTGCACCAATAGTAACTGTGCGCTCTGGGAATTGCTCGTCTATCTGAAACTTCTTTGTTTCTTTGGTCGGCTGAAAGGAGACACTTCCATGTGGATTGGCTAGTGCCGACATATTCAGCTGTGCCGACTGGGCGAGGGCTGCTACCTCCTGAATCCTTCTTTTTTCTCTTGCTATAACCAATGATTCGGCCAAATTTGATCCGGCTGAAGCACATTCATTTACCTCTTGTAATCCCCTGCTACCGTTGTCACTCCTTGTGGTCCGGGTAGCTTCATCTTCAGATAATTTACATGACAGCTTCCCATGAATTTGGCTAACGCGGGTCGTCCGAGTAAAGCATGATAACAACTCTCTAAATCCACTACTTCAAACTCTAAGTTTTCTGCCCTGCAGTTATCCCTTGTGCCGAATAACACATCGACTCGGACTTTACCAATGGGTTCGCATGAAAGCCCTGGCACAATCCCATGGAAAGTGGTCCTCGTGGATTGCAGCATGTTCTGCGATATTCCGAGTTTATGCATGGTATCTTTGTACATGATGTTGATGCTGCTCCCATTGTTAATGAGAACTTTTGAGAACTTACATTAATGCTTGGTCCAATGAACGTCGGATCCAATACGAGTGCATACGACCCTGGACTCGACATTATTCTGGGGTGATCCTTTATGCTCCAAGTAACTTCCTGATCTAACCATGGTACATATCTCGGCACTGCGGGCATAACTGCATTTACTTCCATATGCCCGCGTTGCACACTTTGCTTGTCTTGTTGTTCCGTCGTGAACACACAATAAGACTGATGATGCTCTCTGTAATCATTGCGTCCAGTATTTCCTGGATTTGCCCATCCATCCTGGCCTAGGTTCATCACTTGATGTACCGCATCCCTCCGGTCCGAGTTATCATATCTCGGGGGGGAGGCGGCAACATCAGCTGCTGTGCATTTGCACCAGTCAACTGTGGCTGATGCTATTGATGCCCTTGAGGGGGTGCTAGCTGAATGCCTGCGGGGTTTCCCATTGCATTTTTCATCCATGCGCATTGGCGGGTTGTATGGCTGGCTGGTCTGGATGGGTTTGACGTGTGAAATTTACACGGCTGATCTAACATAGATTCGAACGTGTACTTCGGCCTCTCCTGCCATTGCTTCTTTTGTTCTGGGGTCCACTGTCTTTTCCCTTCATTCCTTGGTGTCCATTGCTGAGGACCATTCTTTTGCCGTTGAGTTGTTCCGTGACTCGGCTGATCCTATGCTACCGCTGCCACTTGGGCTGAATTATATCTGTAATTTGGCCTTTCTTCTCTTCTTCTTCCTCTAAAATCATTGCGCCTGGATGACCCGGCCAAATCTCTCGCATACTGGTCTTGTTGCTCCCGATGGTCTGCCGACATTAACTCTGGTTGCGTCGAATCTCCCAGGCATAGGAGTCCGCTATTCTGATAGTTTCTGCCAATGTGGTCGGCATATCTCTTTGTAGCCGTTGCCATAATACACTGCCATAACAGCATCCTTGAGCGAACCACGCTATTGCTTGGGACTCTATAACTCCTTCACACGAGTTTCTCAGGTTACACCATCGAGTTAAAAATTCTCTATCTGTCTCATTCGGCCTCTGCTTGCACATGGCTAACTGTTGTGGCCTGTTTGGCCTCTTGTATGTGCTGGTAAAGTTACTGACGAACATTTCCTCAAAATCTAACCAACAGTTGATACTGCCTGCTGGTAGATTATTCAGCCACACCCTAGCTGGTCCTTCCAACATTTGTGGAACATACCTTACTGCCCATCGCAAGTTTCCACCCGCTATTTTCACAGCAGTGGCATAATCAATCAACCAGTCTCATGGCTTGGTACTTCCATTATATGTTTTCGTACCCCTTGCTAGCTGAAAGTTCGGCACAGGTGGTTCGCCCATGATCCGTGGTCCAAAGCACGTCGGACCTGGTGGACCCTGCTCTTCCAATAGTTCGGACCGGTATAGCCGGTCCAGCTTTACTCTTGCATCATTTGATGGCAAATATCTGTAGAGAACTCTGTCTTGTATTCCATAGTGGTTGTTTCCTCCATGGATCGCATATTCCATCTCGGAATAACCATCATTGTATCTTTCATTAATTTGATTGTGGCGAGCTGGCCTCATTTCTCTTTCTTGCCGGGGTTCGTGCCTCGGTTGGGGGTTGAGTGGCAGTTCTCTCCTTACTTCGACCGGGGTATTGTTCTCATGATTGCCTCTTCCGGGTTCTCTTCTGCCGAGATCTCCATTGCCTCGGCTTCCGCCGTCTTTCTCAATACGGCCGGGGTTCCTCTCCCCACTGTTACCTCGGCTTGCATTGCCTCTGTTCTCATCTGCCTTTCCGGCCATCGCCGGATCATATGGAACAATTTGCTTGTTTCTCTTTCCTGAGGTTACTGCTTTGTCCCTTCGTGCATTATTCCTGGGTGAAGATGCTGCTGCCACGGACAAGGCAGGTGCTGCTCCAGCCGAGTGAACCATTTGCGAGGCCCCCGGCCTCACCGGGTCTGTCCTGAGCATCTCTTCGTTCTGCTGGTTCGCGATGCGCACCAGCTCATTTACTCTTTCTTGCTGTTTCTGCCGGGCTTCGCCGGTCAATCCTTCTAATTCTAATGCTGCGGCATTTGCCGCTCTTAGGTTCTTTGTCGGGGTACTGTATCTCGGCAAGCCCAAATCAACCGACTCGGCTCTGCGAGCATCATGCTCCTTGTTGATATCATCTATGAGGTTTTTCCCTCTTAATCTCAACTCGTCCAGCCGTTCGGGGGCGACGTCAAGCTTATTAGCTTTGGCGTATTCCCGCAGAGTCCTATTCAAAGACTCCTGCAGGGCCGACACCTTTTTTGCCTCTACCAGCACTTTTAGCCTGGTTTCTTCCAACTCTGCCTGAGCATTAGCCGGATCAAGTATCGGTGCTACAGGAGTAGTCAGATTCTCTATGGTTGCCTGAAGGATGTTTTCTGGCCTTTCTAGAGGTGGTCCTCTTACTCTTGGTGCCTTTGGGGTAGTGTCCTGTGCTTCGGTCTGTTTGGTCACTGGAGGGATTACCTCAGCTGGTGGTGCCGTCTGTCCCGGCACGATCTGCACGCCTGCGTCGGGATCTCTGGTTGATCCGGCCCCTGCTACTCCCTTCTGCACTCCGGCTGCGACCATCACCTCGACGCTGCTCAACGGACGCGCTTTTCCCATACGCCACGCAGTGCCGAGGGGTGGCTCTCCTGCAACAATGACTTGGTGAGGATAAATGCCGGAGATGTCAACGCCGACGTAGACCTTGTGCTCGCCCAGGCCGATGAAGATGCCGTTCCTCGGGGGAGCTTTTCCCCTGAAGCTGCCCGTGTTATCGCTGACGTAGTCACAGAGATCGAATCTCCGGACTAGGCCAGAAACCACACGCTCGCCAGTGTTGATGAAGTTTCCCGTCCGGATCATGACTCCAGCTAGCACCGCTGCTGGCCCCACGGTGGGCGCCAACTGTCGTGGTGGTGGCACGGCAGATGCCATGGGTAGGCTAAAGTTTGGGGCCAATGGATACTAGTGGGATCTGGGAAGGGAAGATGTAGTTGATTCTACACACAGAAAACTAATGCAAAGATCTTTATTTCTCCTTCCTTGGGCTACAAGTGCTCCTTGAGCTGTATACAAGGAGAAAAGAGAGAACTTTACCAGCCTAACGGTACTAAGAATGAGCCGATCCCTTCATCAGGGTCCAAGCCTCCCCTTATCAAGGAGAGCCTTGGGTTCTTCTAGGGCTGACGCGGCAAGCATATTCGAGGAATATGCTTGTCCCAATATAGTAGTTCGGCGCCCCTCTTTCCCTGTCGCCCTTCTAACTGTGGCAAGGTTCCAGAGGGCCCCTCCTGCGTGCCTCGGGCTCCAGAACTGTCACCCCGTGACCTCCTTCTGCCCCTTTGTCGTTCTGCACATTTGTCTTTAGCTCTTGGCTCTGCTCAGATTCCGCGACTAGGGTTTGACCTTAGGCTCCTCCTTCTCTTGCAAGCTTCGTATCATTCGGCCCTTCCTCGCGTAACTCGGCCTGTCCTTCACCTGCATTAAGATCATTCGGGCCAACCCGGCCGATTTACGCCATATCTCGGCCGGGTAATGCCTTGCCATTACTACTGAGGTCCTGCTTTTCTCTATCCCGACCGACCTTTACAAGACTCGGCCAGCTTAGAATATAACTCGGAAACTGGACGGGGAATAACCTTTCGTCTTTCCCCATCCTTACCCTATCCGGGGTTACCTCCCCAACAGTCCTTATTAATGAAAAGGAGGAATCCTCCAAAGTTTCTTCTATTGTCTCTAACAATAAACCAGGGTATGTGGAGAAGATTTGATGACCCACAAGTATAGGGGGGTATCGCAGTACTTTCGATAAATAGGAGTCGATCCCAACGAGCAGCAGAAGATGTTGACTAGTGGTATGGAGCAGGAACTCTCTGTAAATACTTAGCAAACGGATTTTTAGGGGTTTTCTGATAAAGCAACAAAACAAAGTGCAAGTAATAAAGACAAAGAACAAACGCAACAAGAGCCCAATCCTTTCTTAGCAAAGGACAAGCCGGTGGAAATACTTATAAGGACCAAATGTTCTCGAGGACACATGGGAATTCCGTCAAGTGCTTTTGCTTCATATAGCTGAGTACTCTTCTTTAGTGTTGTAAGTGTTGTGTGGGTGAACCTGTGCTAATGTACCGACCTTACTTGGACTAATACATACTTGTGATTAAACCCCCTGCAAGCATCCGCAACTACAGGAAAGTAATTAAGATATAAACCTAATCACGACCTTAAACTCTGAGACCCTACGCTCTCTTGTGCAAAGGTGTCCTAACGGGGGTTCAGGTTTCTGTCACTCCGGCAACCCCACAATTAGTAGCCAAATACACAATGCATTCCCCTAGGCCCATAAATGGTGAAGTATCATGTAGTCGGCGTTCATATGACACCACTAGAAGAATAGCACCACAACTTAAATACTAAACCATTGAATAATAACTCAACACAAATACACTACTAACAACATGACTTTTTCCATGTCCTCAAGAACTAGACGAACTACTCACAAGAAATCATATGGATCAAGATCAAAGATGATATGGTGATGAATAACAATCTGAACATAAACAATAATCCAATGGTTCCACTCACAAGCATCAACTATAATAGTAATTAACACCGGGAAAGTTTCCCCTAAGAACTAAAGCAATATCCAACACAATTGTTACAATGGGACGGAGTGGTGATGATGGTGCTGGTGGAGATGATGGTGTGGGATGATCATGATCCCGATGAAGCCTAGATTGATGATGGTGTTGATGGCGACGATCTCCCCTCTCCGGGAAGGAATTTCCCTGGCAGAAATGTGTCTGCCGGAGATCTTTCTCTCTCGGTGTTTTCCGCCCCGCAAAGGCAGCGGAAATCTATCTGTGGTCGCTCCCCTGGTATTAGGGTTCCGTAAGGAAGATATAGACGAGAGGGCGGAGTCGAAGGCCAAGTAGGTGGGCCACACCTACCCTAGGCGCGGCCTAGGGGCGACTCGTGCCTAGGAGGGTGTGGGCCCCCTGTGGCCCTTCTACGCCTCCCATTCTGGCTTCCTTCGTTTTTCGGGAAAATATAATTTTCCCATATTTTTCTGGTATTTTTCTGATCTTCGCGAAATTGCATCAAAACACCTCTTTTTCCATCAAAATCCTCACTCCGGCAGTCCATCCTCCAAGAATCATCCAACATGCAAAAATAGTGGAAAAGACATAAGTAATACCTCATAATAAGACATATATCAATGAATAGAGGAAAATTATGATATATAATGGTGATGCAAATTGGACGTATCAACTCCCCCCAAACTTAGACCTTCACTTGTCCCCAAGCGAAAACTGAGCTCAGTAAACATGTCCACAGGTTTATGGAGTGAAGTGTCGATAAAAGAATACGGACAAGAAGCATCACACTTACCATTACACAACTCAAAGAATAAATCAACTAACCATTATATAACTTAGCTTGCAACAAGTACATGAGTCACAATAGAGATGCATAAAGATAAATCATAATTGGAATTGGCAAACTCTTGTTCTTGGTCAGAGAACGACTGGCAAACAGTTTCACAAATAAAGCTTTTTGAAGAAGTTTTACAACAGGAGCACTCTTTGCTCAAAAAGGTTTTTCAATGAAGGCTTTCAAAGTAATACTCAATAAATGAGAGTCTTGTGCAAACAAGGAAGATAAATAACATGATTGAATAAATCACCATATGAATGCTTGCAACACAACAACTCAAATGCTTGCTGGAGATAGAGAGGAAGTAGGTTTACTGACTCAATTTGGTAAATAGAAGAAAGGTCCCTACATAGAGGGAAGCAGGGATTTCAAGTCATAAATAGCTTTCAAAAAATTATGGTACTTACTAGATTTGAGCCCTCATTGCCCCTATCATAGGCATCTTCAGATGATTAAGGTTAATGTGCACAAAGATGGAGTATATGCTTGACGAAATATAAGTTGGCAATCTCATGTCCCTTGAGTACGAGGGCCGCTCCTCATGCTACTCAACTTCAGTCACCTGTAAGTTCTTGTCATTGTAAGTACATGCGTATCATAGAGAACCGCAAATGGGGTACCCCTTGCATATGGTACAGGAGCTATCCCATAACCAAAATGACAAGGCACGCGGACAATGAGCATCTCAGCGGTCTTTTTATTTACTATGTGTATAGCTTTTTATTGAGGATGCTTCATAGAATGCCCACTATAGTTATGCTGCAAGTTTCCACCATGGTTAGGCATGGCTTAGGCTAGCTGCCCAGGCGTTTCTCTAACACACATACATCACTCCATGGACTTACAAGTTCCCTCTTTATTTCACACCAACGGCATCCGTAAAAAAAAGAGCATGATATCAACTGAGTACAAAGTACAAGTGCAATGTTGAAAGCGTTCCCCATGACAACATGGTTCTGCTAATTCCAACGTATAGATGCAAGGATATACAACTTCGATGACACAATGGTTCAAGTCTATTAGGGGCAAGAAAATACGGTGTGCCATCAAGTTCGTGAGAGCTTTACTAACTAGTTTTCACATAACAAAATACTTTTTAATTCAAAAGATATATGAAGCTTGAGAATTTGCTTGGAATAGCAATTGCTACTTGGTAGATATGGTGGACACAAATGGCACATGTTTAGTTCAAAGGGATTGGAAACATGAGAAGTATACCTTCTCAAAACAGGTTTTTGGCTAGCAAAGCTGGGTAGCAAGCAAAAGAGTTGAAAGAAACAAGCAAACCTACAAGTGATAAAGCCAAACATGCAATCTTCCTTGAAGACACAAAAGATCTTAAATAAAGAATACTAAGCTTATGAGCCAACAAGAAAGAAAATAAATGATACAAAATACCTATAAGATTTTTCTCTTTTCCTTTCAAACCTCAAAAAGTGTTGCTACTAACCAAAAATTGATTTGCCAAAACCAATTTATATTTACTTGATGCTCCCAAAGTGATGCCAATACTGGTCAACAAGATCCATCATATAATAGAGATTGCAAACTAAAATAAGAAGTGCAAAAAGTAAAAGATGAAATTTCTCATTAATATTCCATAAAGGCACTCACACCAATGGCTACATACATAACCAACTAAAGGAGAGATACTTCCACATGCAAACCAACCTATAATATAACTTCTCTACCAAAGATATGAATCCACTAAAAAGTTAAAAGATAATGGTTGTGATACCGTGGCACTCCCCCAAGGTTGGAACAAGCCAAGGGAATGCCAAACCTGATGACGAATTACTCCTTCGGTGGTGGTGGTGTTCTCTTGATAAGCAATTCAATAAGTTTCTTCAAATCCTCAATCTCAAAGGTCAGGGTACGAATCAACTCCGAATTCTGCTCAATGCGGTTCATGATCATGTCGGGCCGAGAATTCCAGTCCTTGCTATTCTTTCCCCATTCTTCCTTCTTAGTGTGTTCCTCTCCTGCATGGTTAGAATCAGGCATATCCCACATCGAGGGCAAGTTCCCTTTGGGCACATGTTGGTATTGATGATCATGTATAAGAGTATGGAAGGGTCTCTTGGCACTTGGAGGAGGTGACCGTGGAGAGAGGGTATGACGGGGAGGTTTCCCTCCTGTAGACATCTGTATTGTCCTCCTAAGCTTGGTAGGTTTTGCCACCACTGCAATGCTTGCGACAGTAGCGCGGGTGTCCGGTTGTTTGTCCTCCTCCATGTCTTCTTCATCACCTACCAAAATCTCCTCCTCCTCGGGATTGTGAGGATCATCTTCCTTGGGCTTCTTGCCTTTGCCGTTGGCAAAGACCATAGTGCTCTAAACTTGAGAAGATTTCCTGACAGAAATAGATCGAAACGAAAACACGATGCACGAACCTCAGGGGATCTGGGGGTTATATATTACGAAGTTTCAAAGCATAAGGAAGGTTCTGATACGAAAACAAGGCGGAGACGAAGCTCGGGGGAGGCACACCCCCTCTAGGTGCAGCCAGCTGGGGCCCATGCCTGGGGTGGGTTTGTCCACCCCGGCCTCCGGTTCCTCATCTGTTCCGTCTCATAACTTTCCTTATGTAATAGAAACATCAAAAATATAAAAAGATTAGGCTTTCACGAACCTTCTGTTTTCACCACTTTTACCTATTCAAAGATGAACTCTACAGACTGCTTTCGTCCTTCTCCTGGAAATTCCTTTTATCACAAGGCAATACACAAACTTCAATGGAAACATTAGTGTAAGCAAAAGCAATAAACCTTTAGGTACACACTTCAACTGAAATCCATCAAAACATAGGCTTCTATAAGAGACAAATGCAAATGATAACAGAAATCTATCAAAACAAACCAACAGGTAAATATTGATTCTTTCGAAAACCTTCTGTTGCTCAAATAAAAAAGTGCAAACCTAATGAAAGTTGGGTAACAACCTGGAGAACAAGCTCAGAAAAATACAGCTCCATCCGACGTACTGAGCTTCCTCACGAATTTTTACAGTGCAGCACAAAAATCTGTCCCAGGACAACCACTTTTCACAACTCCTCCACTTCTCAAAAGTAGTTGAACTTGACACAAAAAACAAAACAAAAAATATAAGGAGAGGTTATTACAGAGGTAATAACTTACAAGACTCAACAAAACTCTTGGGTTATCTCCCAACAAGTACTTTTCTTTAATGCCTTTAAGTTAGGCTTGAAACATTCAAAGATGCTCACAAAGGAGATATATATCTGGAATGAAAGAGAGCATCAAGAAGCAAATAACCAACACATTTGAGTCTAACCCACTTCCTATGCATGGGAGTGTCATGAGAAAACAAATTGTTGAAACAAAAAGCCACTAGCATAGGAAGAGAAAACAAATGCAACTTCAAAGCTTTCAACATAAAACGGGGAAACTTAACATTATTGAGATGCATAAAACCATGTTTCCCTCTCTCATAATAACTTTCAATAGTACCTTGAATAAAGTTGACAATACAACCATCAAAGGAAACAAGTATATCGCAAGAATTAGCATACTTACAGTCATAAAAAAGAGGCCCAAGGTCATAAACTGGGTCAATAGAAGCAAGTTGTTCCATCCTGAAATCTTTATTAGGCAAGATATTTTCACAAGGAGCTTTAGCAAATTTGGAAAAGTTAAACTCATAACAATCTCCATTAAACTTAGTTAAAACTTTCTCCTTCTTACAATCTATAATAGCTCCACAAGTGTTCAAGAAAGGTCTACCAAAAATGATAGGGCAAGTTTTACTAGCTGCTGAATTAAGTACTAGAAAATCAGCAGGATACTTAATCTTACCACAGAGAACCTCCACATCTCTTACAATACCAATGGGGCAAATGGTTTCCTTATTTGCAAGGTGAATAACCACATAAATGTCCTCAAGCTCACAAGGACCAATTTCATGCGTAATTTCCCTGTAAAGCTCATAAGGAATAACACTAGAACTAGCACCAATATCACATAAACCATAATAGCAATGATCACCAATTTTAACAGAAAGCACAAGAACACTAGCTTTTCTAGCATCTCTAGGATGAGAGATAATATTAGAAGCGTCTTCACAGAAGACAATATGCTCATCCTCAATATTTCTAGTGACAGGGTCTTTCACAATAGCTACCACAGGTTCAATATTCAATTTCTCACCAGGCTCCGCAGTTCTCTTAGTACCTTTATTATCTGCACTAATCATCATAGAATAATCCTTTACCTTAGCTGGGAAAGGTATTTTCTCAACATAAGGTTCATGCACAATATGATTAGTATTACAAACTTTAGTGCTTCTAACAGGAACATGACTAACAACATCTTTATAAGGACCATCGTACTTATTCCACTTATTTTTGGGAATTTCTATGTAAGAGGCAAAGGCTTTAAAACAGTTGGCAATACTTTGGGAATCAAGACCAAACTCATTGCATATCACGGAAGTCATCAGTTCCCATAAAAGATTTAATGCATTCATAATCATAGTTTATACCTGGCTTTCTTCCTTTGTCATTCTCCCAAGCTTCAGTTTTCTCTTGAATACCGTCTAGGAGATCCCATTTAGCTTCTTCATACATGTGAATGATCGAGCACAAGAAGCATCTAGTAAATCTTTATCATGAAGAGAAAGCCTAGCATAAAAGTTATTGATAATAATATTGTTAGGGAGTTTATGAATAGGAAATTTAAGCATTAGTAACTTCAATCTCCCCCAAGCTTGAGTTGTACTTTCTCCATCATGAGGCCAAAAGTTATAAATCAGATTTCTATCCTTATGGATCTCACTGGGAGGATAGAATTTAGAATAAAAGAGAGATGCCATTTCCTCCCATTCCATGTATTGTCCATTCTTCAGCAGCTTATACCATTCTTCAGCTCTTCCTTTCAAGGATATAGAGAGTAACTTCTTCTTCACCTTTTTAGTTGTGATACCTGCACACTTAAACAACCCGCATAATTCATGGAAAAAGAGCAAATGATTACCAGGATGGACAATTCCTTCCCCAAAATAATAATTATCCATAACTCGATCAACAATACTTGTAGGTATCTTAAAAGGATCTATCTCAACTGGTGGTGGTTCATCTACTACCCTAACAGTGGTAGTAGTTCTCCCTAACAGAAAACCAAGTGGGTTATCCATATTGGAAACAAAGTAACAAACAGAAACAAAAAGAAATACTCATAGTAGAAGTTTCCTTTACCAGTTCCACTCTTCAATAGCGCTTCACTCCCCGGCAACGGCGCCAGGAAATAGTCTTGATGACCCACAAGTATAGGGGGTGTATCACAGTACTTTCGATAAATAGGAATTTCGATCCCAACGAGGAGCAGAAAGTGTTGACTAGTGGTATGGAGCAAGAACTCTCTGTAAATACTTAGCAAACAGTTTTTTAGGGGTTTTCTGATAAAGCAACAAAACAAAGTGCAAGTAATAAAGACAAAGAACAAACACAACAAGTGGCCCAATCCTTTCTTAGCAAAGGACAAGCCGGTGAAAATACTTATAAGGACCAAACGTTCTCGTGGACACATGGGAATTCTGTCAAGTGCTTTTGCTTCATATAGCTGAGTACTCTTCTTTGGTGTTGTAAGTGTTGTGTGGGTGAAACTGTGCTAATGTACCGACCTTACTTGGACTAATACATATTTGTGATTAAACCCCCTGCAAGAATCTGCAACTACAGGAAAGTAATTAAGATATAAACCTAACCACAGCCTTAAACTCTGAGATCCTACGCTCCCTTGTGCAAAGGTGTACTAACGGGGGTTCAGGTTTCTGTCACTACGACAACCCCACAATTAGTAGCCAAATACACAATGCATTCCCCTAGGCCCATAAATGGTGAAGTATCATGTAGTCTACGTTCACATGACACCACTAGAAGAATAGCACCACAACTTAAATACTAAACCATTGAATAATAACTCAACACAAATCCACTACTAACAACATGACTTCTCCCATGTCCTCAAGAACTAGACTAAATACTCACAATACATCATATGGATCAAGATCAAAGATGATATGGTAATTAATAACAATCTGAACATAAACAATAATTCAATGGTTCCACTCACAAAGCATCAACTACAATAGTAATTAACACCGGGAAAGTTTCCCCTAAGAACTAAAGCAATATCCAACACAATTGTTATAACAGGACGGAGTGGTGATGATGATGTGGATGATGATGATCCCGATGAAGCCTAGCTTGATGATGCTTTTGATGGCGACGATCTCCCCTCTCCGGGAAGGAATTTCCGGTGCAGAAATCTGTCTGCTGGAGAGATATTTCTCTCTTGATGCTTTCCGCCCAGTAGAGGCGGCGAAAATCTATCTGTGGTCGCTCCCCTTGTATTAGGGTTCCGTAAGGAAGATATAGGCGAGAAGGCGGAGTCGGAGGCCGAGCAGGTGGGCCACATCTGCCCTAGGCGCAACCCAGGGGGACCCGCGCCTAGGGGGTGTGGGCCCCCTGTGACCCTTCTACGCCTCCCCTTCTAGCTTCCTTTGTCTTCTGGGAAAATATAATTTTCCCATATTTTTCTGGTATTTTTCTAATCTTCACAAAATTGCATCAAAATACCTCTTTTTCCATCAGAATCCTGACTCCGGTAGTCCATCCTCCAAGAATCATCCAACGTGCAAAAACACTGGAAAAGACATAAGTAATACCTCATAATAAGACATATATCAATGAATAGAGGCAAATTATGATATAGAATGGTGATGCAAATTGGACGTATCAAGCTTCCTTTCAAGCCTCTCCCTCCTAGAGAGGAGAAGAAGAGGAGTAAATGGAGAGAGGAAACAGTATGTTTCTCTAAGCATGTTGCTCCTATCATAGTTTTTGCTGATGAGTCTGAACTAGATGATGTTCCTATGCCTGTTACCTATAGTAGTGATCATGATTGGGAAAAGCACACCCCTTTTGATATTGAAAATCTCTTTGGTACCAATTCTGAAAATGATGATATTAATAGTTGTGCTATTAGTGATATCCATGTTCCTTCCAATGATGATATGTTTAGAAATGAACACACTTTGGAAGATAGCTATTCTATTGCTTATGATGATACCAAACCTCCAATATATGATGATTACAATGATGAATATGATATTTTTAGTCCACCTACTATTGAGGAGAAAAGTAATTATGATTACAATATGCCTCCTATATTTTATGATTATGGTGATGAGAATAATAATGATAGCTATTTTGTTGAATTTTCTCCCACTACAATTAATAAGAATGACTATGCTTATGTGGAGAGTAATAATCATTTTATGCATGTGTCTCATGATAAGAATGTTTTATGTGATAGTTATATTGTTAATTTTATTCATGTTGCTACTGAAAGTTATTTTGAGAGAGGGAAACATGGTTTTATGCATCTCAATAATATTAATTTTCCCCTCTTTATGTTGAAATTTTTGAAGTTGCACTTGTTTTGCTTTCCTATGCTTGTTGCTTTGTGCTTTCATGACTTGTTTCTTTACAAGATTCCTAGGAAGTGGGTTAGACTTAAATGTGTTTTGAATTTGCTTCTTGATACTCTCTTTTACTTCAATTCATATTTTTTATGTGAGCATCTTCTCAAACTATCAAGCCTAACTTAAAGGCATTAAAGAAAAGTACTTATTGGGAGATAACCCAAAAGTTTTCTTGAGTCTTGGAAGTTATTACCTCTGTAATGACCTCTCCTTATCCTTTTTATTTGCTTTTTTGTGCCAAGAATAACCTCTAATGAGAGGGAAGTAAAATTTGGGGAGTTGCTGTCCCGAAACAGATTTTTGTGCTCTACCGTAAAAATTCGTGAGAAATCTCTGTAAATCGGATTGAGCTGATATTTTACGAATAAATCCCCCAGTATGTTATCTAACGTTCGTTAGTTCAACATGTTTTGAGTTTAGCAACATAAGGTCTTCAAAAAAATTGATTTCTACCTTCTGGTCTGTTTTGATAGATTTCTGCCATTTTTTGCATTTGCTTCCTGTTGATTCCTCTTTGGGTTCTTTTTGGGAAATTGAGCCTTTTGAGGGAATTGCTACAGTATATTTTGTTTTTGGTGAATGTTTTTCTGTTCTAAAGCTAAACCCAAAGGTTTATTATCTTTTGAATGCACTAATGTTGCTAATGAAGATTGTGTGAAGTTTTGTATGAAGGAAAATTTTCAGGTGTAGGGAAAGAATGATGTAATGAGATGAAGAATGGACAAAATATCAAGCTTGGGGATGCCACCCTGTGTCACCCCAAGAAATATTCAATAGGTACAAGCGTCAAATCTTGGGGATGCCTAAGGAATCCCCTTCTTCATCAATAAAAAGCCCAACTCTTTCTAGACACTTCGTTTTTATTGTTTCATGCACTGTTATGTTGTTTTTGGAGAGTCTTAGTTTTTGTTTGCTTTGCTTAGTTTGCTTAGTTTGCTTGAATAAAGTAGTTTGGAACCTGTTCTCGCTGTGTTGTTTCAAATAAGTTGATTGGTGTTGGAAAGGAGTAAAAAGTTCTTGCTTGAATAGTGCAAGAGGAGCTTGCTTTGACTGTGACTTATACTTTAGCATGTCATGCTAGATGTTGTTTTGACCTTATGCTTAGTGATTATTGCTGTAGCATGACTTGTTCCAAACAATTAGGATTGCTTAATGTGCCTTGAAGGAATCATGCGTTGTTTTAGCATACAAAAGCATAGTATTGTGGTATTCTCTTTTGATGCTTTGTTTGGGTTGACTTGGCACATGCTCACACCATGTTATGACTATGAACCAGTCACCTTAGCCTCTATTATCATTTAGTCCTTGAGTTGTAGTAACACTTTATGCTTTCATTAGTAATATTTTGTCGCTCTGCATGATTATGGCCATTATTGCTCTCTTAGTTGGTCGCTCTAAGTCTTTTGCTAGCCTCTACTTGTATGAGTAAGCTCTACTCATTCTTCCAACTCCCAAGAAACCAAGTTATTCCAAAGTGTCCACTATAAATTCCTATGCATGGTGTGTTACACCATTCCAAGTATATTCTTGTTTTCATCTATCTTCCAATTAAAAAGTATTTTGTTATGTGAAAACTTAGTAATTAAAGCTCTCACGAACTTGATGGCACACTTTATTTTTCTTGCCCCTAATAAACTTGAACCATTGTGTCATCTATGTTGTATATGCTTGCACTTATACGTTGGGATTAGCAGAACCATGCTGTCATGGGGAACACTTTCAACATTGCACTTGTACATTGTACACATTTGATATCATGCTCTTTTGTTTATGGATGTCGTCGGTGTGAAATGAAAGGGGAGCTTGTAAGTCCATGGAGTTATGTATTTGTGTTAGAGAAACACCTGAGCCGCTAGCCTAAGCCATTCCTAATCATGGTGGAAACTTTCAGCATCACCATAGTGACATCTATGAAGCATTCTTCTTATAAGAAAAAGAGATTCAGAAAAAGAGAAAAAAATATGAGAAAAGAGGAAAGAGAGAAAAAAGCACCATATTCCCATGGTAAATAAGAAGAATGCTGAGATGCTCATTGTCTGCTTGCCTTGTCATTTTGGTTATGGGATAGCTCCTGTACCATGTGCAAGGGGTACCCCGTTGGCGGTTGAAACAAGTGTTGAACAATGGTACTAGGGAGACCAGCTCCTGCCATTATTTGTACTAGGGAGAAAACAATGGTCCCTTGTTCATGGAACAAGTGGATTGTTTACCTTACACACTTTGCTTAAAGCAGTTGTTTGTTGCTTGCAACTTAATACTGGAGGGGGTTCGGATGATAACCTGAAGGTGGACTTCTAGTCATAGATGCAGTTGGATGGCGGTCTATGTATATTGTTGTATTGCCCAGTCGAATCTCATAGGATCTTTTGTCTGGTATTGCATTATCATGCCTTGCTCAGTTCCTGTCAATTGCCCTGCTGTAATTTGTTTACCCTTCATGCCATGTTGTTTATCTAAGGAGAGCACCTCTAGTGAACTATGGACCCCGGTCCAATATTTACCATTGATACATCTTCCACTGTTACCTGTTTACTTGCTGCAAACCATTACCTTCCATACCATACATTTAATCCTTTGTTACAGCAACCAGTGAGATTGACAACCTCACTATTAGTTGGGGCAAAGTCTTGAGTTTGTGTTGTGCAGGTCTGCACGTTGCTTACAACACCCGTGTGACGTTTCCTTCCTCCTACTGGTTCGATAACCTTGGTTTCTTACTGAGGGAAGACTTGCTGCTGTGCTGCTTCACACCTTGCTCTTGGGGTTCCCAACAGGCTCCACATCAATTGAGCCATCAACAAGTTTTCTGGCGCCATTGCCGGGGACTTAAAGAAGAAGAATCTCCCACAACAACAACCAGCCATCAAGTTTTCTGGCGCCGTTGCCGGGGATCTACAGGATAGCTTCAACCTCTTCCTCCCCGTCAAGCTCCAGCAACAAGTTTTCTGGCGCCGTTTCCAGGGAGGCTAAGGACGTCTTCACAAGGGGAGTCCTTCACTTCCTTTCTCTTTACTTTGTTTTTAGTTTGCTTAGTTTCTTTTGCTTGGTTTTGTTTGCCTCTTTTCAAAAAACCCAAAATAGTCTAGTTTGGTTTGCTTGCTTTATCCAAAAACACACACAAAAAATTAGTTCCTGCTCTAGCTGCTGCTGCTGTTTTTCGCTTGCCCACCTTTGCCAAAATGAAATCTGCTGAGAACACCAAGTTGTGTGACTTCACTAGCACCAACAACAATGATTTCCTTAGCACACCTATTGCTCCACGTGCTCCTGATGCTACCTTTTATGAAATTAAGCCTGCTTTGTTGAATCTTGTGATGAGAGAGCAATTTTCTGGTGCTAGTTCTGATGATGCTGCCGCCCATCTCAATAACTTTGTTGAAATTTGTGAGATGCAAAAGTATAAGAATGTAGATGGATAAATTATAAAGCTCAAGATTTTCCTTTCTCCTTGAGAGGAAAAGCTAAAGAATGGTTGCTATCCTTGCCTAGAAATAGTATTGATTCTTGGACTAAATGCAAAGATGCTTTTATTGGAAAGTACTATCCTCCTGCTAAGATTATATCTATGAGAAGTGACATTATGAAATTTAAACAACTTGATAATGAACATGTTGCTCAATCTTGGGAAAGAATGAAGTCTTTGGTTAAGAATTGTCCCACTCATGGACTCACTGCTTGTATGATTATCCAGACTTTTTATGCAGGTTTGAACTTCTCTTCAAGAAACCTGTTGGATTCAGCTGCTGGAGGTACCTTCATGGGCCACACTTTGGGAGCTGCAACAAAGCTCCTTGATAATATGATGGTTAACTACTCTGAATGGCACACTAAGAGAGCTCCACATGGTAAGAAGGTAAATTCTGTTGAGGAAACCTCCTCTTTGAGTGATAAGATTGATGTTATTATGGATATGCTTGTTAATGGGAAAGCTCCTCTAGATCGTAATAGTGTTCCCTTAGCCTCTTTGGTTGCTCAAGAAGAGCAAGTTGATGTAAACTTCATTAGAAACAACAATTTCAACAACAATGCCTATAGGAATAATTTTGGTGGTAACAATAATTATAGGCCTTATCCTCCTAATAATGGCAATTCCTATGGAAACTCTTACAACAATGCTAGAAGTGCCCCCTCTGAACTCGAAGTCATGCTCAAAGACTTTATTAGTAAACAAACTGCTTTCAACAAAACTGTAGAGGAAAAACTTTTAACTGTTGAGAAGAATATTTCCTCTTTATCTGAAGCACAGTCCTCCTTGATTAATAAAATGACTGCTAAACCTGAAACTATGGAAAATACCTTTGCTACAGCTCATGCCATACAAGTTACTATTGATGAAAATGTTAGGCTGTTGGCTCAACTTCATGCTAAGTGGGAAAGGGAAGCTGAAATTGATAGAAACAATAGTGTGTGCACTATCACCACTAAACCACAAGTAGTCCCTGTTCCTCCTCCTACTATGCCTAAGCCTATTGAGCCTACTACTAGTGATGCTAAGTTTGATTTTGATATAGATGGTTGCAATATTTCTGAAGTAATTATGTTCTTGCAAAAGCTTGCTAGAAGTCCTGATGCTAGTGATACGCATGTTGCTTTCACAAAACATATTACAGATGCTCTTGTGAAAATTAAAGAAGAGAAGCTAAAACACAAAGCTTCTATTCCTAGGAAAGTAGAAGATAATTGGTAACCCATTATTAATGTGCAAGTGAATGACTTTGATCTCAAAGCTTCATGTGATCTTGGTCTAGTGTCTCTATTATGCCTAGGAAGATTTATGAAATGCTTGATTTACCACCTTTAGAAGATTGTTATTTGGATGTCCCACTCAATGATAATGCTAAGAAGAAACTCATGGGGATTATTAATGATATTCTCATAATGGTTAACAATGCTTATGTCCCTGTGGATTTCTATGTTTTGGATGTTGAATACAATGCTTCTTGTCCTATTACTTTGGGAAGACCTTTTCTTAAAACAGTTGGTGCCATCATTGATATGAAAGAAGGCACCATTAAATATCATTTTCCATTCAAGAAAGGTATTGAACACTTTCCTATGAGGAGAGATAAGTTGCTTTTTGCTCCTTCTTTGAAAGCAAGATTTGATGTTAATGCTTCCTCATTTGAAAATACTTGATTCTTCTTGCTTCTTGTGCCTAACTTAAAGGCGTTAAAGAAAAGTACTTGTTGGGAGATAACCCAAGAGTTTCCTTGAGTCTTAGAAGTTATTACTTCAGTAATGACCTCTCCTTATCCTTTTTGTTGCTTTTTGTGCCAAGAATGACCTCTAATGAGAGGGAAGTAAGATTTGGGGAGTTGCTGTCCTGAAACAGATTTCCGTCCTCCACCAGAAAAATTCGTGAGGAGTCTCTGTAACTCGGATTGAGCTGAAAATTTACGAATAAATCACCCAGTATGTTAGATAATTTTTTTTAGTTCAACACCTTTTGATTTGAGCAACATAAGATGTTCAAAAAAATCGTTTTGTACCTGCTGGTCTGTTTTGACAGATTTCTGCCATTATTCCTTTTTGAGTTCTCTTTAGGTGAATTGAGCTTTTTGAAGGAGTTACTACGGTAGCTTGTGTTTTTAGTGAAAATTATTGCTGTTCCAAAACTTTTCCTAAGGTCTAACATCTTTTTGAATATACTAATGTTGCTAATGAAGATTGTGTGAAGTTTTGTATGAAGGAAAAATTTCAGATGTAGAGAGAGAATGATGTAATGAGATGAAGAATGGACAAAAGCTCCAGCTTGGGGATGCTATCCCGGTGTCATCACAAGAAATATCCAAGAAGTACAAGTGTCAAAGCTTGGGGATGCCCAAGGCATCCCCTTCTTCATCAATAAAAAGCTCAGGTCTGTCTAGACACTTCGTTTTTATTGTTTCATGCACTGTTGTGTTGTTCTTGGAGCGTCTTATTTTTCGTTTGCTTTGATTAGTTTGTTTAATTTGCTTGAATAAAGTAGTTTGGACCCCCGTTCTCGCTGTGTTGTTTTGCAAATAAGTTGCTTGGTGTTGGAAAGGAGTAGTAAGTTCTTGCTTGAAAGTGCAAGAGGAGCTTGCATTGACTGTGACTTAGACTTTAGCATGACATGCTAGGTGTTGTTTTGACCTTATACTTAGTGATTATTGTTGTAGCATGTCTTGTTCCAAACAATTGGGATTGATTAGTGTGCCTTGAAGAAATTATGCATTGTTTTAGCATGCAAAAGCATAGTATTGTGGTATTCTCCTTTGATGCTTTGTTTGGGTTGACTTGGCACATGCTCACAACATGTTATGGCTATGAACAAGTCACCATAGCCTCTATGATCATTTAGTCCTTGAATTGTAGTACCTCTCTATGCTTTGATTAGTAATGTTTTGTTGCTCTGCATGATTATGGCCATTATGCTCTCTTAGTTGGTTGCTCCCAGTCTTTTGCTAGCCTCCACTTGTATGAGTAAGTTCTACTCATGCTTCCAACTCCCAAGAAACCAAGTTATTCCAAAGTGTCCACTATAAACTCCTATGCATGGTGTGTTACATCATTCCAAGTATATTCTTGTTTTTAGCTATCTTCCAATTAAAAACTATTTTGTTATGTGAAAACTTAGTGATTAAAACCCTCACAAACTTGATGGCACACTTTATATTCTTTGCCCCTGATAAACTTGAACCATTGTGTCATCTATGTTGTATATTCTTGCACTTATACGTTGGAATTAGCAGAACCGTGCTGTCACGGGGAACGTTTTCAACATTTCACTTGTACTTTGTACTCAGTTGATATCATGTTGTTTTGTCTATGGATGTCACCAGCGTGAAATAAAGAGGGAACTTGTAAGTCCATGGAGTTTGTATTTTGTGTTAGAGAAACGCCTGGGCCGCTAGCCTAAGCCATGCCTAATCATGGTGGAAACTTGCAGCATCACCATAGTGAGCTATCTATGAAGCATTCTTCTTATCAAAAAAAGAGATTCAGAAAAAGAGAAAAAAAATATGAGAAAAGAGGAAAGAGAGAAAAAGCACCATATTCCCATGGTAAATAAGAAGAATGCTGAGATGCTCATTGTCTGCTTGCCTTGTCATTTTGGTTATGGGATAGCTCATGTACCATGTGCAAGGGGTACCCCATTGGCGGTTGATACGTCGGAAACGTATCTATAATTTTTGATGCTCCATGCTTGTTTAGTATCTACTTTGCTTTGTCTACACTTTGAGGTGTTTTTATATCTTTTCTGGAACTAACCTATTAACAAGTTGCCACAGTGCCAGTTGCCTGTTTTCTTCTGTTTTTGGTTCTAGGAAGGCAGAAAATCAATATTCTCGGAATTGGACGGGACAAAAGCCAAAGTCAAAATTTTACTGTGGGGGACACAAATCCAGAAGACGAGACACAGAGGTGCCAATGGGCCACCACACCCCCCAGGCGCGGGCTAAGGTAGACCCGCACCTAGGCAGGGTGTGCCCCCCTGGTCGCCTCCTGGCCTTGCCTCTTCGCCTATAAGAAGCCCCCAATGAAGAAACCTTAAGTACCCGATCAAAACTCCACGAAACCTACTGTAGCCGCCGCCACAATCATCCCTAGATCGGGGGGGGGGGGGGATCTGAAGTTCTTCCTGGCACCCTGCGGGAGGGGAAATCATCCCGGAGGTCTTCTCTCTGGTATGATGCGTGAGTAGTTCCACCTTGGACTATGGGTCCATGTAGTAGATAGATGGTTGTATCTCCTCCTTTGTGCTTTCATGTATAGATATTGTGAGATCCGTTCATGATTAAGATCTAATCTATTTGTAATCATGCATGTTGTGTTTGCGGGGATCCGATGGATATTGAGATTACTATGTCAGATTGATTAATGGTTTTGTCTTTATGATTATATCATGTCTGTGTTGTTTGTGATCTTGCATGCTCTCCGTTGTTAGTAGATATCTTGGCCGGGTAGTTGCTAGTGACTCCAAGAGGGGGTATTTATGCTCGATAGTGGGTTCATGCCTCTAGTTTCCAAGGGAAGTGACATAAATCTCTTCGGTTGTAGATGTGTTGTTGCTACTAGGGAGAAAACAACGGTCTCTTGTTCATGGAACAAGTGGATTGTTTACCTTACACACTTTGCTTAAAGCAGTTGTCTGTTGTTTGCAACTTAATACTGGAGGGGGTTCGGATGATAACCTGAAGGTGGACTTCTAGTCATAGATGCAGTTGGATGGCGGTCTATGTATATTGTTGTATTGTCCAATCGAATCTCAAAGGATCTTTTTGTCTGGTATTGCATTATCATGCCTTGCTCAGTTCCTATCAATTGCCCTGCTGTAATTTTTTTACCCTTCATGCCATGTTGTTTATCTAAGGAGAGCACCTTTAGTGAACTATGGACCCCGGTCCAATCTTTAGCATTGTTACATCTTCCACTGTTACCTGTTTACTTGATGCAAAGCATTACCTTCCACACCATATGTTTAATCCTTTGTTACAGCAACCAGTGAGATTGGCAACCTCACTGTTAGTTGGGGCAAAGTCTTGAGTTTGTGTTGTGTAGGTCTCCGTGTTGCTTACAACACCTTTGTGACGTTTCCTTCCTCCTACTGGTTCGATAACCTTGGTTTCTTACTGAGGGAAGACTTGCTGTTGTGCTGCTTCACACCTTGCACTTGGGGTTCCCAATAGGCTCCACATCAATTGAGACATCAACAAGTTTTCTTGCACCGTTGCCGGGGACTTAAAGAAGAAGAAGCTCCCACAACAACAGCCAGCCATCAGCGGTTCTCTATGATACACATATACTTACTATGACAAGAACTTGCAAGTAACTAAACTTGAGTAGCATGAGGAGCGACCCTCGTATTCAAGGCACATGAGATTGCCAACTTATAATTTGTCAAGCATATACTCCATAGTTTGTTCACTTTAACCTTAATCACTTCAAGATGCTTATGATAGGGGCAATGAGAACTGAAAGCTAACAAGTACCATAATTTTTGGAAGCTCTTTATGAAACTTGAAATCTCTGCTTCCCTTTATGAAGGGCCATTCTTCCACTTTTATATTGAGTCTCCACCTTCTACCTTTAGGCACCAGTTAAGAGAGCATATTTGTCATTCTTAGTTCTATGTGCATTGTCCCAAAACTTATTGATTAATGCATATTGTTGATATTACTTTTTCTTGTGCTATTTGTATCTAGTCACTCTTATGAACTTTGAAGGTGTCCTATACATCTATTTGCTACTCCATGAGGGACAAGCTGAATGCCACTATGCCATGTTTTTTGTATGTGAAACAAACAAACGTTTTTCAATGCATGCTATTCATGATCTTTGTTTGTAACCTTTCATGTTGCAGCATAGTTTCTATGTCTTATTGTTAGAAATCCATCTTTCATGCTCATGTTTAGAGTACTTTGATCCCAGCTATCAATGCTTGCAAATGGTTTGATCTTGATTTTGCTGGTGCATGTCACCTCAAAAATTATTCTTTTTATCACTTACCTACTCGAGGACGAGCAAGAGTTAAGCTTGGGGATGCTTGATACGTCTCAAACGTATCTATAATTTTTGATGTTCCATGTTTGTTTAGTATCTACTTTGCTATGTTTTGTCTACACTTTGAGGTATTTTTTATACACTTTCTAGAACTAACCTATTGTCAAGATGCCACAGTGCCAGTTTCCTGTTTTCTGCTGTTTTTGGTTTCAAAAATCTAAAAAATGAATATTCTCGGAATTGGATGGACAAAATCCAAAGTTCATATTTTTCCCTGAACGATACGGAAAATCGAAGATGAGACGGAGGAGGACACCAGGGTGGCCACACCCTAGGTGAGTGCGGGTCCCACCCTGGGCGCGCCCACAGGGGGCCTGGGCCCCCTGTCCCTCCATCGACCTTGCCTCCTTCGCCTATAAGAAGCCCCGTACTCAGAAACCCTAAAGGATCGACCAGAAAGCCACGAAAACCTCCACTGTGCCGCCGACACCGAAGGGGAGATTCGGGGGACAGAAAGTCTCTGTTCCGGCACCCTGCCGGGACGGGGAAGTGCCCCCGGAGCCATCTCCATCAATCTCCACCACCATCTTCATCACCATTGCTGATTCCCATGATGAGGAGGGAGTAGTTCTTCCTTGAGGCTAAGGGCTCTACCGGTTGCTATGTGTTCATATCTCTCCCTATGCATGATCTTATTGTGGTCATGAGCTTTGTAATCAAGTAGATCTACTTTGTTACTCAAGTGCTTCAATAGATCTCTGCTCTCCCCATGTGTGTGAAAGTGAAAACGTGCACACCATGGTGGCACTTATGCTAGAGTCTACATAAATACTCATTGTGCTTTAATAGATCTATGCTTTTCCCCACGTGTGTCAAAGTGACAGCGTGCGCGCCGTGTGTGGCACTTAAGCTAGATTACATATATATTTGGAGTTGGATGTCTTTGTAAAATTGTGGTGTTTGTTGGAACCATCTAGCGCTCAAGGTGACAATGTGGGGTTATCTAGATGGGGAAGGCAGACTTTGAGGTGTGCTTTTATAGGCCTACCGTGGATTAGAGTGTCCAAACGGAGAGTAGTTAAGAGTAGTATCATGAAGAGAGGATATTTATATGAGGGAGTGTTCACTAGTGAAAGTATGATCCCTAGGCCTTGTTTCTAAGCATTAAACACCGTTTGCATCTAGATGTGTTACATGTTTGCTTGCTGCTTTCTTTATTTCAGTTTGCCTTTAGTCTCTCCCACGTCAACAACAAGTCAAAAGCTCTTTTCTGGCACCATTACCACTTGTATTTCACTATCTCTTCACCGAACTAGTGCACCTATACACCTGACAAGTGTATTGGGTGTGTTGGGGACACAAGAGACTTCTTGTATCTTGATTGCAGGGTTGCTTGAGAGGGATACCTTTGACCAATTCCTACTTGAGTTCGATAAACCTTGGGTAATCCACTTAAGGGAAACTTGCTGCTGTTCTACAAACATCTACACTTGGAGGCCCAACAACTGTCTACAAGAATAAAAGTGCGTAGACATCACTATAGGGTTCGCAACATAGAAAACAAAAAATTTCCTACGATGGGAACAACTATGTACCAAGATCTATCTACTAGATACAAACAACGGGCGGATGTTTATCCGTAGAGAACATACCCTTGAAGACCGACAAAGCTTAACAAGTTAAACTCGTGGTTGATGTAGACAATCTCTTGCCGATCTCAAGATCGAGAGGAAGTCCTTTGTCGTGGTGGTGGCACGGCAGATGCCATGGGTAGGCTTAAGTTGGGGGCCGAATGAGTGCTTGTGGTCACCGGGGAGGGAGTGCACGGTCGAGCCATGCACGAAGAACAAGAAGAACTCTCCACACTTGACAATTTGATTGATACCCCAAAGATTACAAGTGCTCCTTAAGCTGTATTGGCTTGAGTACACATCACTTGTTCACTACTTCGTCCAGCCTCCCTCTACTACTGCTATGCCCTCCCTTATATAGGCAGTGCTAGCTAGCTAATACCCCTTTGGGTTCTAGGGTTTACTGTTTGGATCTTGGTCCCTACAATATGGGCCGGGTTATGAGCTCGGCCTAAGCCCATAGGCCTGGTCCATAAAGCTTGACAGCTAACGGTCTTCTGGTACGCTGCTTCTTGTTCTTTCTGGCGTCACGTTGTTGCTTTGTACGTCAGCGTATGCTTTGGGAATCACCCGACTCCTTTTGTGTCACCCGGCGTCGCCCTACTCTTTTGACCATGCTTTACCATGGTCCCTCATGAACCTTACTCGGAGAGGTGCCTCGTGTCCTTCTTGACTCGGCCCTTCCTCGGTTAACTCGGCTCGTTGGTACCTGCAAGGGTTACAACTTTGTCCTATATGGGCCGAGATAGTTTGTATCTCGGCTCTCATGCTTATCTTACCCGGCCGTTCTTACCCGGCCTGGTTCTTTCTTTACTCGGAGCCAAACCAGTTGTGCTATGTTTCCCCTCTCGTGACTCTACCGGGGGTTATCCCCCCGATATTAGTCCCCGAAGCTGGTGAGGTCTAGCAGTTCAAGCTGTTAGGCGTCTCCAGGTTCCTTTTGTGTGAGTGGGACTTAGTTTTTGTCTTTATCCGTTGCTATTTCGCACTTTGCCGGGTTAGTCTGACAATTTCGGGTCAATTCTTTGACTTCTTCGCTCATTCTTGCCTCGAGCCGAGTTATTTTGGCCAATTCCGAGTCATTTTCGGCGCCCTTTAGTCACTGACAGCTGGTAATCATGATTACTTGCCTCAATTTTTGTTCCAAGCTCTGGCGACACAGTGACGGCTACGTAGTTATTCCCCGTCACTGTGGCAGTCCCATCGGTCTACGCCTCTTGTCCTTCCAGCCGTGACGTGGCACTGGATTTTTCGTGTATCCTTGGCTACGTGGCGCTCGCTGACTGGCTCACCCGGCCTAGTACACGGCCACACGCTGGCTGCACGACACAGTTAGATCCCACTACGGGGTTTTTTACTGCCCTTAAGTAGGGGTTGGGGGTTTCCACTTCCCCACGCCCGTTCAGTTTCCCTTTGCCTTTCTCCTTCCTCGCGCCTGCAAAATTAAACTGCCTCTCCTGCGGTTCCTTCTTCCTTATGCTCTTGCATTGCGATTTCCCCTGTCCTCTTTCGATTCCAGCACGGGTCCTCGCTGTTCCAAGCCTCTCCTTACCGAGGAGGAGACAAACTCCGACGACCTTATGGACGCTCGCGACGGTGCCGACGACGCTAAGGAGCAGGAGATTCTCGTCGGCGAGCGCGGCAGCTGGGAAGGCTCGGAGGTCTCCATCGAGGAAGTGGAGTGGCTTCTCTCCACCAGACGCATTCCGCTGTAAGTGGATTGCCGCCTCCCTTCTGGTGAGATCTCTCCCAAACCTCAAGATGGCGAGCGGGTAGTTTTCCTTTCCCACTTTGAACGCGGCTTCGCTCTTCCTGTGAGCACCTTCTTCTCATATTTTCTTTCTACCTTTCATCTGCAAACCCATCATCTTCCTGCCAATGCGATTGGCTCTCTCTCTTGTTTCATCTCCGCCTGCGAGGCCTATCTTGGAATTTTGCCCACAGTTGCTTTGTGGGCCAAATACTTTGGCTTCAAAGTTCAGGTTGTTCCTCAGCCCGGTGCTCCTCGATCCGAGAAGAGGCCGACCCGGTGTGGTGCAACTAGCATCACACCCAGGAGAGATTCTATCTTTCCTCGGGTTACTCGTATTGACTCCTGCAAGAAGTGGCATAGAACCTTTTTCTATGTCAAAAACAGCGGGTCCACCGATAACATCCGGCTCCCCCTTTCTCGGATGAGGTTCCCCACAAGAAGCACTGGCAGCTTGACCCGCGCGACCAAGACGCTGCGGTAAACGAGGCTAATGCAATCCTGGAAAGGTTGCTGTCGCTGGATGAGAACTTCCATCTCGCCGACTTTGACCTCATGTGCACCTTTGTTTCTCGCCGGGTTAGCCCCATCCAAGCGAGGAGCCACAAGATGTGCTTCATGAGTGGCTCTCACGATCCCACTCGACACTCCACCAAGGAGCTCACCCACAACTCCATTGCCCGCCGGGTAAGCTCAATCTTGAAATTGAACTTGGCGGATGATTGGGCTTGGAGCTGCCCACCGTTCAGCCGGGTCAGGCCTGTTCCCTGGGTAAGTTTTCCAAATCTCTTTCTTGCTGAGTTGGCTTTAGCTCTTTTGCCACTCTTAGTTCAGTTCTTGTTTCTCATTCTGTTTGTCTTTCGCAGAATCTCCTTCACCAGGTTGATAACAGTACTGTCCCTCCTGCTGGTTACCATGGGGACCGCTCTGACTCGGATGAGGTCGAGTATGACCTGGAGTGCTTCATGCTGATCCCGCACACTGCGGCTGCTTCAGCTTCGGGTAAGAGTCGATCTCGCAACCCCTTACAAGATTGGTCTGACGATAATGAGGATGATGATTGTACGCTTTTGGAGGTATATGCCTTGTAACCTTAATCTCTTTGCTTATCCGAGTAAGCTTGTTATTTACTTATGAAGCTGGTCAGGTACATGACACTCCTCCTCTCTCCGTGGGTGGAGTCGGCAAGATTCCCGTTGCTAAGCCGAAGTGACGCGGGGCCTCCTCCAGCACTCAGCCGGCCAAGAAGAACAAACCCACTCCAGCAGCTCCTGCTGCCTCTGCTGCTGCCAGCCTGGCTGAGACCCGCCAAGCTGCTCGGCGCCGAGTCACACGCCGAGTCACCCGTGACTCGGTTGTCACCGGGTAAGCTTTTCTACTCGGCTTGCTTCATTCTTTTCTTTTTGATGTTCTCTGATATGTGTCTTGTTGTTTTCAGCATCGCACCTTTGACGGCAAATCAGGCTGCTCCTAGCATTGCCTCGACGCTTAGGTCTGCACCTCCTGCTGCTGACTCTGCGGCACCGAGTCCCGTCCGGGTTGAGGCTCACACTGTTGAGGCTCACGCTTCTCAGTGTCAGTCAGACCCGGTGGGTCACTCGGCTAGCGCCTTTGGCGCTGGCCAGGAAAAACTTCCTGATCTTGGTGCCCACAAGTCTGGCACCGAGAAACCCTCTGTCACCAGTTCCTCTGGCATCAGCCCCCAAGCTGATGTGAATGAACAACTTGCTGATCTTGGAGCCAGCAAAACTGCTGAGCCCAGTCAGGAGGCTCCACGATCTTATCCAAATCCTCCTGCTCGCTCTCAAACTCTGCCAAAGGGCCAGACCCAGCCCAAGGTTTCTGGTTCTACTCGCCCCTCTTCTGGCAAATCCACCTCTTCTAAGCAAACAACTTTAGTTTGCGCTCCAGGTTCTGCTCATCAGATCCGGCCTCCGATGTCAGCGTCAAAGCTTGCTTCAACGGGTAAGGGGGACGAATCTGCGGCTGCCGGGTCAGGTGATGACTCCAGGGCTATTGCCCTCCATACCTCTGCCGCTACGACCCGTGCCACTGTGGGAACCACCCTGAAAACGGGCCGAGTTCTTACTCGGACGCTTAGTGGCAAGAGCCTTGGTTCGGCTGAGCCTTACGCCGTGGCATGGAATGCAGCAGGCGAGCAGGAGGTCAGCACTCGTGCCGGCAAGAAGCTCAAGCTGGGCCCCAAGGCCGTCTCCGACATGACCCAGCAGGACATTACTCTGATGGCCCGCGCCGACGAAGTAAACGAGGTAAAGTAATTCCTTACTCTTTTGTATTGTTGAGTATTTCCTTTATACATATCACCTAGTCTCCGAGGTTGCAGCCGAGTAAGGAACTTACTCGGTTGTAAGCTCTTAAGCTCTTTCATTTCTTTTAAGCCGAACTCATGTTAGAGCTTCAATCCCTAGCCCTCGAGTTTATTGGCGAGTAAGGAACTTACTCGGCTGTAAACTCTTAAGCTTTTCGATTCGGCAGATTGCTTGACTTGACTCTTTCTTATTGTCTGTCTTCTTTGAATAGCTTACGCATAACAAGCGCACCAAAGTGCACCAAGCTCTCATCCTGGCGCATCGCAAGCTTGAACTTGCGTATGAGAAGCTACAGACTGACACCTACGGCCAAGGTAATATCTTTTGCTCTTCCTCTTTTTCATTTGGTGTAATTTTCTTAGTCCATCTTCTCATTTTTCTCTCACTATTGTTCCACAGCCACTGCTCAGTCTACCACCAATGAACTTCACTCGCAAATCAGCGAGGCCGAGAGTAAATTTCTTACTTCCCTAAGCCAATTGCCGAAATTTTCTGTTGATACTAACAAATATGTGTTCTGAATAAGCAGAGAAGCACCAAGCCGAACTCCAGAAGGAGCGAGATGAGGTGTCTCGGCTGAAGAAATTGATGGACGAGTCGGAGCAAAAGCACTTGGCCGAGGTGAAGGGGCTGAGGGGGGAACTTGCCGAGAAGGGCGAGCAACAGGCTGCCAGCACCGAGAAGACCAAGAAACTTCTCGAGGAGGCCGAATCAATGGTCGAGTCAGCAAATCTGAACCTGTATGCCCTTCAGGCCAAGGCCAAGAGTTGGCATACCAAACTCGCCGCCATCAACTTTTTCCTCGGTAGTGAGTTCTTACTCTTTACGCACTGTATAAGTCCCTTTTCCATCTGCCCTTGCTATTTGCTAACTTTCTCTTTTTGCTTGCAGAGAATTTTCCTGAGGCCAACATGTTTTCCATCCGAGCCATGAAGAAGGTGAGAGCCGAAGCTGGCGCTCCTGCTGATGGCGAGGTGTCCATGGAGGAGCTTCTTGCAGCGGTGTCTGAATGGGTCAAGACTCTCCGATCTTGCAGTGTGGACTTGCTCAAGTCAGCTATCCATGCATTTCGCATGCTCTGGCCGGATGAGGACCCACCCGAACTCATCGAGCCACTGGCCGAGAGACTGCTTCTTACTGAAGATCGGCTGGATCAATGGTGTGAGTCGGCCGGCCGAGCTGCAGCGGATAAAGCTCTCTCCTTTGTGCTTTCATGGTACGAGGACATCAACCTTGATGTTCTCACACGCATAAGGGGGGATGAAGGGCCCAACTTATGCTATGATCGAGTACACGTGCTTATGCTATGATCGAGTACACCATGGTACACACTTGGTGTGAAGGGCCCAGCTTCCTCGATCTTGGCGACCCGCTCGTCGAAGTTGCTGATGAAGAGGGTGGCGACAGCAAAGCGACCAAGTCAGATGATCCGGATGACCCGGCCACAGATGCCCCTCACCCGGCTGATGCTCCAAGCACTGCTCCAGGCTCCGAGAGTGCTCCTCCGAGTTCTTCTGCTCCTTAGGCCAACAAATACTTGAACTTTTATTAGATCCCCGGTATGCCGGGTACAGATGTAACATACATTGCACTTTTAAGTTTGATTTCGCGCCAGTCGATGGGCTTTATATATTTTGAGTTGTGCTCTGAGTGCGAATCACTCAAGGACAAGTCCCCGAGTTTCATTTTGTCGTGTCACTTGTCCTTGCCTTTGGCCCTTGTCTACCTTTTTCGGTGTTCGACATTAGGATCTCAAAGTACGAAGGATATAGTTAGCGGGTATGAAACTTGTATAACTTGGCCGAGATAATTACTCGACACACAGTATAACACGGCCTGCAGAGAGTTAGGCAGAAACTAAGGCCAACTCGCGTTTCTCCCTTGTATTTATCCAGCGTTCGTGTTTACCCGTCTTAGATCTTTTTCTCTTGCTTGCCATGAAGCCGTGTTTTCGGACAACAGCATAGTCGAAGAGTTGATTTCTTCCGAGTAAACACTACTTGTTCCGAGATAAACTTCGGGTTTCGCACCAGCCAACGTAAAATAATTGAAATGGAAAGCCTAAGGGGTAGTCCCCGAGTCAGTTTTTCGAATCATACCATTTTATTATTAGCACACAGCCGGCAAACACGTCCGACATATGAGAGTTCGAGTGATACATGCACTTATTCTCCTAAGTATAGAAGGTACGAAGCAGTGCCACATTCTACGGCCTTTTGGTTTCATCTCCTGACCTGTCCGCCTTGTTCTTTTGCGCTTCACGAGCATCTATGAGATAGTAAGAATCATCGTGCAATGCTTTGCTTACAATGAAAGGTACTTCCCATGGAGGTGATAATTTGTGCATTCCTGTTGTGCGCTGCACCAACCTTGGCACCATATCTCCTTCTCGAAAAACACGAGGTTGCACTTTCCAGCTATGGTAGCGTCGGAGATTTTGTTGATATATAGCGGATCCGGAGAATGCCAGTTCCCTTTCTTCTTCGAGTAAGTCTACTCCATCTTCTCGGGCCTCTTTTACCTCGGCTTCCGAGTATTGCCTTATCCTTGGCGAGTCATATTCTATGTCGGCCGGCAAAACTGCTTCAGCCCCATATACAAGAAAAAATGGCGTATAGCCAGTTGATCGATTCAGAGTCATTCTTAGGCTCCACAGTACCGAGGGTAGTTCCTCTATCCAACAGCCAGGTGATCTCTGGAGTGGTTCCATTAAGCGGGGTTTTATCCCGGATAGAACTAAGCCATTAGCCCATTCAACTTGTCCATTTGATTCTGGATGGGCGACTGATGCTACATCGAGTCTTATTCGGTGTTTCCCACAGTAACGAGCAAAAGCTCTTTCGGCAAAGTTTGTGCCATTGTCAATGATCACACTGTGCGGGTAACCATATCTGAGGATTATATCCCTTAGGAATGTGACAGCTGTTTTACCGTCCAATTTCTTGATTAGCCTCACTTCTATCCACTTGGTGAACTTATCGATCATGACCAAGATATGAGTCATGCCTCCCCTTGCTGGTTTGAATGGTCCTACCATATCCAGGCACCACACTGCAAAAGGCCACGTGATTGGTATAGTCTTCAACTCTGACGCTGGCAAATGTGACTTGGACGCATAGTGTTGACAACCACTGCATTTTCCGACTAACTCTTGCGCTTGTGCCAATGCGCTTGGCCAGTAGAATCCATTTAGGAATGCCTTGGCTACCAATGCTCTTGATGATGCATGGTGCCCGCACTCTCCTTGATGGATATCCAATAAAATCTCCTGGCCTTTCTCTAAACTGATACAGCGCTGCAGTACACTTGTCACGCTTCGCTTGTAGAGTTCCTTGTTGATTATGGTGCTTGATTTTGCCCTTCGTGTTGTTTGCCTCGCCAACATTTCGTCACTCGGCAAGGTTCCATCCTTCAAATAACTGAATATTGGTTGTGCCCATGTTGGTATTAGTGGTTCCGAGTATGCTTCAACATCAATGTCCATTGGTTCCGCCGAGATGTGTTCTGCCGACATAACCTGAGGAGTCCCCGAGCGTGATTCGGCGACCCCTGAGGTGAACGGATCAGTCCCCGAGTGACTCGAACCTACCCCTGAGTCGATATCCATTGGCACTACCTCTGATTCCTGATC
This sequence comes from Avena sativa, assembly GCA_916181665.1. Classification (NCBI taxonomy): domain Eukaryota; kingdom Viridiplantae; phylum Streptophyta; class Magnoliopsida; order Poales; family Poaceae; genus Avena; species Avena sativa. The sequence continues at coordinate 381,676,344 of OV702297.1, read as the reverse complement.
TACCGAGACAACCCTGATTGATTCGGACTCTGGTGACGGCTTGATCGATGGCCGCCTGAGATGCTCGAATGCTACCCCTGGTGGTATTGCTTGTCTAGATGACCCTAGTTTGGATAGTACATCTGCTGCCTCATTTTCTGCTCTAGGAATGTGATGAAATTCACAACCGTCAAAATATCCCGAAATTTGTTGTACGTGGAAGCGATATAATGCCATGTTTGCATCCAGTGCATCCCAATGTCCAGACACTTGCCGAATCACCAAAACACATGATCCTTTTGATACCAATTTCCTTGGCTACTTTAATGCCATGGACAAGCGCTTCATACTCGGCAACATTGTTAGAAGCAGCAAAATGAATCTGCAACACATACCTCAGTTGATCCCTCTTTGGAGATGTGAGCACTATCCCGGCGCCCAGACCCATTCTCGTCTTGGACCCGTCAAAATGCATTTTCCAGTAATTTGGATCTGGCATTGGTGGTTCGTACTGCATCTCCATCCATTCTACAAAGAAATCTGCAACGGCTTGAGATTTTTTTGTATCCTGCCTATCATATTGTAGAGTGTATGGTGACAGTTCAATGGCCCACTTGGCTACTCGGCTGCTGGCATCTTTGCTGCCCAATATATCCGAGATAGGTGCCTCGCATATTACCCGGATTGGGTGTTCTTGAAAATAATGTTTCAGCTTCTTTGCTACCATATATACCCCATATGTCATCTTCTGATAATGCGGGTAATTCTGTTTCGAGACAGAGAGCACTTTGCTCAAGTAATATACTGGTCTTTGGACTGATTTGCCCCATTCTTCACTTTCAACCACTATTACTGCACTTATAACTCTGTTGGTTGCGGCGACATAGAGCAGCATTGGCTCCTTGGATAGTGGTGATGCTAATATTGGTGCTGTTGCCAACATTTTCTTTAATTCATGGAAAGTGCTATCAGCTTGCTGTGTCAATATGAATTTGTCTGATTTTTTCATCAGCTGATATAGTGGTAGGGCTTTTTCGCCTAGCTGACTAACAAACCTGCTCAATGAGGCCAGACATCTAGTAAACTTCTGGACATGATTGAGGGTTTTTGGCAATTCCATTCTTTCGATGGCCCTGATCTTTTTCGGGTTAGCTTCAATTCCTCGGCTGGATACAAGGAATCCGAGTAACTTGCCAGCCGGGACACCAAATTTACATTTTTTTGGGTTAAGTTTCATCCGGAATCTTCTCAAGTTTGCGAATGTTTGACGCAAGTCCTCAATTAGAGTATGACTTTGTTTGGTTTTTATTACCATGTCATCGACGTATACTTGAACATTTTTGTCCAATTGATCTTGTAAGCATTTTTGCATGCATCTTTGGTATGTTGCGCCTGCGTTTCTCAATCCGAATGGCATGGTGCGATAGCAATAAGCCCCGTACGGGGTGATAAAAGCTGTCTTTATTTGATCATTTGGATTTAGCGGAATCTGATGGAACCCTGAATATGCATCCACAAATGACAACAACTCACACCTAGCAGTAGAATCTATGTCTTGATCGATCCGAGGCAGATGAAATGGATCTTTCGGACACGCCTTATTGAGGTTCGTGTAATCAATACACATGCGCCATACCACTGCCACGTTCGGGTCATCTTTCTTATTCTCGACCAGGACTAGATTTGACAACCAGTCTGGTTGCGGCACTTCCATGATGAATCCAGAAGCTAAGAGTCTCGCAATCTCGGCTGCTATTACCTTCCTCCTATCTTCGGCGAAGCGGCGGAGGGGTTGCTTCACCGGCCTTGCATCTGGTCTTACATGAAGAGAGTGCTCAGCCAGCTCCCTCGGAACTCCTTGCAGATCTTGATCGGACCATGCAAAGATGTCCCGATTCTCATGGAGGAAGTTGGTGATCTCGCTTTCCTATTTATCTGTAAGGCCAGCCCAAATGGTCACTGTGCTCTCTGGGAAATTTTCATCCACCTTCACCTTCTTGGTTTCCTTGGTAGCTTGAAATGACACATTGCCATGCGGGTTGGTGAGTGCCGGCATGGACATTTGTGCCGCTTTAGCCAATGCTGCCACCTCCAACATCTGACTTTTCTCTTGTGCTATGACAAGTGACTCGGCCAGTGAAGATTCGGCTGAAGCACAAGCAATAGATCTCTTGTAATCTCCTTCCACTGTGATCACCCCACATGGGCCTTGCAGCTTCATCTTTAAGTATGCCATATGGGTAGTAGCCATGAATCTTGCCATAGCCGTCCTGCCGAGTAAGGCGTGATATGAGCTGACCAGATCTACCACCTCGAACTCTATAGCTTCAGTGCGACAATTTTCCCTATTGCCGAATAAGACGTCGACCCAGATCTTGCCAATTGGCTCACAGGACAGTCCCGACACAATCCCGTGGAAAGTGGTCTTAGTCGGCTCCAACATGTTCATGGTAATGCCTAACTTGAGCATTATATCCTTATACATAATGTTGATGCTACTACCACCGTCGATTAGTACTTTTGAAAACTTCATGTTGATATCTGGGCCCATGAATGTTGGATCCAAGACCAGAGCGTATCCTCCAGGGATTGGCATGATCTTGGGGTGATCTTTTATACTCCAAGTTATCTCTTGCTCAGACCAATGCATGTACTTGGGAATTGCCGGCATCATGGCATTCACTTCCATCATTCGTCGCTGCTGGCTCTCTTCTTGTCATTTGGCTCTGTGACAAAGACAACTTAGCTCTGGTGATGTTCTCTGTACTCATTTCTGGTTCCGTGGCTAATATGAGCATCGTCACCTCTTGGATGGTGCACCTGGTGCACAACTTCTCTTCTTTCTTGATTCTGATATCTTGACTGCCTGTTTTCATATCTGTTATCCGCTCCTACTGCTTGAGCATTTCCTCCTGTAAGTGGTGGAGGGGGAGGTGGTGGAAGCTGCTTATTCGGCGAGTCCACTCTGTCTCCTTTCTGAAACCAAGTGCATTGCCTTGTTGAGTGATTTGCCGACTTACTTGGACTAGGCGTGTGAAACTTACACGGCTGGCCCAGCATCATCTCATAGGTGTATTTTTGTTGGTCCTGATACTGTTTCCTCTGATCGTATGGCCTTTTGCCGTCATTCTTTGGCACCCATTGCTGTTGACCATTTGTCCTTTGATGCTGACTGCTTCCAGCATCCGGATGATCCTGACTCATTGTCGCAACCTGAGCCGAACCATACCTGTAATCCGGCCTCTCGTCTCTTCTCTTGCTTCTGTATTCGGATCTATCCTGGCGCCTTTGCGACCCGGCAGCGTCATAGATCTGAGTCTCAGTCATCCCGTCTGCCGACATGAGCAGCGGCTGAGTCGGATCTCCTAACGCATATGAGTCGGCGATTCTTATCGTCTCAGCCAGGCTTGCCAGTATATCTCTTTGTAACCTTTGACACAGCACACTCCCATGTCTACATCCTTGTGCAAACCATGCGATTGCTTGTGACTCGATTACCCCTTCACAAGAGTTACGTATCGTACACCACCTTGTGAGGAACTCCCTGTCTGTCTCATTCGGTCTTTGCTTGCACATTGCTAGTTGTTGTGGGCGATTCGGCCTCTTGTAAGTGCTCGTGAAATTTCTCATGAAAGCATCGTGAAAATCAATCCAACTGTTGATGCTTCCGGGTGGCAAATTGTTCAACCATACTCGAGCTGTTCCTTCCAGCATCTGGGGTACGTAACGTACTTCCCATCTCAAGTTTCCCTGCGCGATCTTCACAGCGGTTCCATAATCTATGAGCCAGTCCTCTGGCTTTGTACTTCCATCATATGTTTTTGTCCCTCTAGCCAGCTGGAAATTTGGCACTGGTGGCTCCTTCATGATCCTTGGGCCAAAGCATGGTGGACCTTGCGGACCTTGTGATTCGATTATCTCTGCCATTTTTATGCGGTCCAACTTTAGCCTGGCATCATCCGACCGAAGGTTCCTACCTCCGTATCTCGCTCCCATTGCTTGATATGCATGATCCGGCAGCTCATACCCGTCATTTACCATGGCCGAGTAACCATCATTATACTTATTCGTGTTCGGGTCAGCTGGCTGTTGAACTGCTTTTCCGGCGCTCTGCTGTCTTCTTTCCGGCTGAGCTGGTGCATTATTCAGAGCTGGATTTCCTCCTCCTTCTGAGTGAGTTGCGCGTCGAGTATGAGGCGCAAAATTTTGCTCTCCGTTGTCATTTCTCTGTCCAATTTTTTCCTGGTTTTCATTTTCTCGGGGTTTATTTATTTTTTCCCCTTGCGCATGCGCCGGGTTTCCTTGAACTACTGCCGGATCATAGGCGACCATTTTCTTGTTTCTTCCAGAATCCACACTTTTTTATTTTCTCGGCCTGGGTGCCGCTCCGGGTGAGGATGCCGTGTGCCCAGCCGATCTTGTCGGGACAGGAGTCGTCGAGTGAACTAGCTGTGATCTCCCTGCTATACCTGGATTTGCTCTGTAATACGCCTCATTCAGAATGCTGGCTGCTTTTACTAACTCATTGACTCGTTCTTGCTGCCTTTTCTTTGCTTCCCCCTCCAAGTGGGGCAATTCTGCCATTGCTGCTTCTGCCGCTCGCAGATTAGCTGTTGTTGTGTTGTACGTTGGACGCATGGCCGTCTCATTGCTGTTCTCTGGTGTTTTCTTTGATGTCACATCTGCCAGTTCTTCGTTGAGGTTCCTTCCTCTCAATCTCATTGCATCAAGCCGGGTCTTTGCGCCCTTGACTAGATTTGCCGAGTTAAGCTCCCGGATAGTGATACCCACATCTTGCTGTAACTGCGCTAGCTCCTTTGCTTTATCTAGGACTTTTATCCTGGTTTCTTCCAACTCGGCTTGCACACGCGCCGGGTCAGTTGCTTGTGCCACTGGCTCGGCCAACTTGTCTATCGCTTCCTGCAGCTCCTTAGCTCTTTTACTCCTAGCTATGTTCTCTGGTTTTTCTAGCGGCACCTTTGCTGTTCTTGCAGCCCTTGGCGTTTCCTCATGATTTCCTCCCTCTGCGTTCTTATTCTCTACTGGAACTACTGGGGGTGTTGTGGGGTTTGGGGTTGTCATCATTACCTCCATGGAGACGAGTTGGAGAGGTTTCCCCGCGATAGGAGCCGCTGGAGGATCCGGCGCCAGGACGACGTGCTCAGGATATGCGCGCTCCACACGCACCGCAATGTAGACCTAGTGCTCGCCGAACTTGATGAAGCGATCGCCCCTAGGGAACGGCTTTGTCCCGAAGCAGCCCGCATTGTCGCTGACGAAGTTGAGCGCTCCAAACCTCTGGATGAGGCCAGAGTAGACGCGCTCACCGGTCTTGGCGATGATGTTGCCCGTCCGGATGAAGACTCCATCAAGCACTTACTTCTGCCCCACGGTGGGCGCCAACTGTCGTGTGGTGGCACGACAGATGCCATGGTAGGCTTAAGTTGGGGGCCAAATGAGTGCTTGTGGTCACATGGGAGGGAGTGCACGGTCGATCCATGCACGAAGAACAAGAAGAACTCTCCACACTTGAAAATTTGATTGATACCCCAAAGATTACAAGTGCTCATTGAGCTGTATTGGCTTGAGTACACATCACTTGTTCACTACTTCGTCCAACCTCCCTCTAATACTGCTATGCCCTCCCTTATATAGGCAGTGCTAGCTAGCTAATACCCCTTTGGGTTCTAGGGTTTAATTTTTGGGTCTTGGTCCCTACAATATGGGCCGGGTTATGAGCTCTCCCTAAGCCCATAGTCCCGGTCCATAAAGCTTGACAACTAACGGTCTTCTGGTATGCTGCTTCTTGTTCTTTCTGGCGTCCCGCTGTTTCTTTGTACGTCAGCGTATGCTTTGGGCGTCACCCGGCTCCTTTTGTGTCACCCGACATCGCCCTACTCTTTTGACCATGCTTTACCATGGTCCCTCCTGAACCTTACTCAGAAAGGTGCCTCGTGTCCTTCTTGACTCGGCCCTTCCTCGGTTAACTCGGCTCGTTGGTACCTGCAAGGGTTACAACTTTGTCCTATATGGGCTGAGATAGTTTGTATCTCGGCTCTCATGCTTATATTACCCGGCCGTTCTTACCCAGCCTGGTTCTTTCTTTACTCGGAGCCAAACCAGTTGTGCCATGTTTCCCCTCTCGTGACCCTACTGGGGGTTATCCCCCCGACATCCTTAGCACCGCAACTTAGCGGCGCATCCGTGCTCACACACACGTCCGAGGCACCGAGCAACCTCCGCCTCCTCGCTCTAGCGATGCAGCGGAAGCACAACTCTTTCTTTCCGAATAGCCACCGGGAACATGTATCTCGCTAGTCCGAGACCATGGGGGATAAATACTAGAGAGGGAGAGAGATCCTTCATGAGGAAGTGTGAGTGAGAAGTGAGGAGGGAGGAACCCCAAGGGGGTGGCCGGTGCATGGGCTGCCCCCTTGCCCTCCCCGCATTCATGTGGGTGGACACTCCACTCATAAAAATCCTTTCATTTCCCTCCACTCAAAATCCCACTCAAATTCCCATTAAATTTCCACCAAATTTAATGCAAACTATCATTAAATAAAACTCCTTTTATTTATTCAGAATTTTGTCAATTACTTTAATGACAAACATTCACATATAACCCCTTGCTAGTATTTCATTTCACATGCAAAAACACTTTCTGCAATTTCACCCGAAAACCTGTTTCGGTATCTAGTGAAATAAATTCCTCCGCTTGTTATTCTTTCTGGCATGAAACTTTTGCTCCAAATGGATGTCGGTATCTCTTAAGTGTGTCACCCTACGGTTCATGAATAATGCAGACATGATCGAGACCCCTCTCCGATCAATATTCAGAAGCGAGATCTGGTGACCCATACTGACTCCCACACATTCAACGATGACTTTCTTGTGATCATCGGAACCTTTTACGCTAGTATCTTAATCCCTTTGTTTCATGATATATTACATGTCCTAGATTCTATCATCGGTATCTCCATACCTAGTTTGATCTCATTACTGACATGCACTCTTTTCTTGTTCCCGTTTATATAACATTCTAGTGATCAAATCACTTGCTTGCAAGCTAACAAATGTGATATCACCGAGATGGCCCAGAGTATATCTATCCGTCATCAGGATGAAAAAATTCCACTCTCTATCCATGGGCCTCAACATAACACTTTATTAGTTCTAAACACATCTTTATAATCACCCTGTTACGGTGTGACGTTTGATGTTATCAAGAAACTCTTCCGGTGTTAGTGATTGACATGATCTCATGGTCTAAGGATTAGGATCACTCTGTAAGTTGTTATAGCAATATAAACTCAATGACTTTGATCATAATGTTGTACTTAGGATGAATGTTCATCACACCATTACACTAATGTGGTGATCTCATTATTAACAACATCCAATGTCCATGATTAGGAAACCTTGATCATCTTGTTAATCAACGAGCTAGTTTATGAGAGAGGCATAACTACGAACTTTCTATTTGTTTATTAAACACACATGTATTAACATTTCCGTATTAATACAATTATGCTTGCAACTTAATACTGGAGGGGGTTCGGATGATAACCCAAAGGTGGACTTCTAGTCATAGATGCAGTTGGATGGCGGTCTATGTATCTTGTTGTATTGCCCAATCGAATCTCATAGGATCTTTATGTCTAGTATTGCATTGTTTTGCCTTGCTCAGTCCTGTCAATTGCCCTGCTGTAATTTGTTTACCCAGCATGCTATAGGGTTCACAGCATAGAAAACAAAAAAATCCTACGATGGGAACAACTATGTACCAAGATATATCTACTAGATACAAGCAACAGGCGGATATACATCTGTAGAGAACATACCCTTTAAGACTGACAAAGCTTAACGAGGTTGAACTCGTGGTTGATGTAGACGATCTCTTGCCGATCTCAAGATCAAGAGGAAGTCCTAGCGCCACAAATCAGCGGCGCATCCGTGCTCGAACACACGTCCGAGGCACCGAGCAACCTCCGCCTCCTCGCTCCAGCGATGCACAACTCTTTCTTTCCGAATAGCCACTGGGAACATGTATCTCGCTAGTCCGAGACCATGGGGGATAAATACTAGAGGGTGAGAGAGATCCTTCACGAGGAGGTGTGTGTGAGAGATAGGGAGGGGGCTCCTTTTATAGGAGGAGGGGGGCACCCAAGGGGGTGGCCGCCGGCCATGGGGGCTGCCCCCTCCCCTCCTTCATTCATGTGGGTGGACACTCCACTCACAAAATGCCCTTCAATTTTCTCCACTCAAAAACCCACTCAAATTCCCATTAAATTTCCACCAAATTTAATGCAAACTATCATTAAATAAAACTCCTTTTATTTATTCAGAATTTTGTCAATTACTTTAATGACAAACATTCACATATAACCCCTTGCTAGTATTTCATTTCACATGCAGAAACACTTTCCCCAATTTCACCCGAAAACCAGTTTCGGTATCTAGTGAAATAAATTCATGCGCTTGTTATTATTTTCAGCATGAAACTTCTGCTCCAATTGGTGTTGGTGTCTCTTAAGTGTGTCACCCTATGGTTCGCGAATAATGCGGACATGATCGAGACCCCTCTCGAATCAATAATTAGAAGCTGGACCTAGAGATCCATACTGACTCCCACACATTCAACGATGACTTTCTTGTGATCGTGAGAACCTTTTACGCTAGTATCTTAATCCTTTTGTTTCGCGATATATTACATGTCTGAGATTCGATCATCGGTATCTTCATACCTAGTTTTATCTCATTACTGACATGTACTCTTTTCTTGTTCCCGTGATATAACATTCTAGTGATCAAATCACTTTCTTGCAAGCTAATCAATGTGATATCACCGAGAGGGCACAGAGCATATCTATCTGTCATCAGGATGAACAAATTCCACTCTCGATCCATGGGCCTCAACATAACACTTTGGTAGTACTGAACCCATCTTTATAATCACCCTGTTATGGTGTGACGTTTGATGTTATCAAGATACTCTTCTAGTGTTAGTGATTGACATGATCTCATGGTCTGAGGATTAGGATCACTTTGTATGATGTTATAGCAATATAAACTCAATGACTTTGATCGTAATGCTATACTTTGGATGAATGTTCATCACACCATTCCAATAATGTTGTGACCTCGTTATTAGCAACATCCAATGTCCATGATCAGGAAACCTTGATCATCTTGTTAATCAACGAGCTAGTTTATGAGAGAGGCATAACTAGGAATTTTCTGTTTGTTTATTAAACACACATGTATTAACATTTCCGTATTAATACAATTATAGCATGAAAAATAAACATATATCATATACTTGGAATATACATAATAACCACTTTATTATTGCCTATCAGTACATATTCCCTTCAGTCTCCCACTTGCACTAGAGACAATAATCTAGTTACACAGTGATGAATCTAACACCCATGGAGTTCTGGTGTTGATCATGTTTTGCTCTAGGGAGAGTTTTAGTCAACGGATCTGATATATTGAGATTCGTCTGTACTTTACAAATCTTTATATATCCATCCTTGACATGCTCGCGGATGGAGTGAAACCGGCGCTTAATATGCTTGGAATTCTTGTGAGACCTTGGTTCTTTTGCATTGGCAATGGCACCATTGTTGTCACAATAGATCACCATTGAGTCCAACGCGCTCGCAACCACACCTAGTTCGGATATGAACTCCTTCATACAAACCGCTTCCTGAGCCGCTTTCGAAGCAACAACATATTCGGCCTCCGTTGTTGATCCCGCCACCACAGGTTGTTTGGAACTCCTCCAACTAACCGCTCCGCCATTCATGAGAAATACGTATCCGGATTGAGACTTAGAGTCATCCAGATCGGTGTCAAAGCTTGCATCAACATAACACTTAGCGACGAGCTCTTCTTCACCTCCGTATACAAGAAACATATCCTTAGTTCTTCGCAAGTACTTAAGGATATTCTTGACTGCTATCTAGTGTTCCAAACCTGGATCCGATTGGTACCTACTAGTCAAACTAATAGCATGTGCCACATCTGGTCTTGTACATAGCACGACATACATTATAGAGCCTATGGCTGAAGCATAGGGGACTTTGTCCATTATCTCTGTTTCTTCCACCGTAGTCGGACTTTGAGTCTTACTCAATGTCTTGCCTTGCAACATAGGCAAGAACCCCTTCTTACTTCTGTCCATTTTGAACTTCTTTAAAATCTTATCAAGGTATGTACTTTGCGATAGCCCTATTAGGCGCCTAGATCTATCTCTATAGATCTTTATGCCTAATATGTATGACACTTCACCTAGGTCCTTCATTGAAAATTTGTTGTTTAGATAACTTTAAACACTGTTTAAAAGATCTATATCATTTCCAATCAATAATATGTCATCCACATATAATATCAGAATTGCCACATTGCTCCCACTCACTTTCTTGTAAATACAAGACTCTCCATAAGTTTGGACAAATCCAAACTCTTTGATCACCTCATCAAAGCGGAGATTCCAACTCCGTGATGCTTGCTTCAGTCCATAGATGGATCGCTGAAGCTTGCACACCTTGTTAGCATCCTTAGGATCGACAAAACCCTTTGGTTGTATCATATACAACTCTTCTTTAATATTACCATTGAGAAACGCAGTTTTGACATCCATCTGCCATATCTCATAATCGAAATATGCAGCAATTGCTAACATAATCCTAACTGACTTTAGCATCGCTATGGGAGAGAATGTCTCATCGTAGTCAACTCCTTGAATTTGTCGAAACCCCTTTGTGACAATTCAAGCTTTATAGACGGTCACATTACTATCAGCATCTGTTTTCCTTTTGAAAATCCATTTATTCTCCATGGCCTTTCGGTCGTGAGGTTAGTCCACCAAGTTCGAAACTTGATTTTCATACATGGATTCCATTTCAGATTTCATGGCTTCTAACCATTTGTTGGAATCCGGGCTCATCATCGCTTCTCCATACGTCGCAGGGTCATCAATTTCATCAACCATGAAATTCATAACAGGGTTTCCGTACAGCTCGAGAGATGCACGCGTCCTGATAGACCTGCGAGGTTTGGTAGTACTCTCTTTCGGAGTTTCATGATCATTATCATTAGTTCCCTCTTCAACTGGTGAAGCCAACTCCGGAACGACTTCCGGTGCTGCGCTACTCGCCATACTTTCAAGAGAAGGTTTAATAACCTCTTCGAGTTCTACCTTCCGACTACTCACACCTTTCGTGAGAGACTCTTTCTCTAGAAAGGATCCATTCTTGGCAACAAAAACCTTGCCCTCGGATCTATGATAGAAGGAATATCCAATAGTTTCCTGAGGGTATCCTATGAAGACGCATTTTTCCGCTTTGGGTTCGAGTTTATCCGGTTGTAGTTTCTTCACATAAACATCGCATCCCCAAACTTTAAGAAATGACAGCTTAGGTTTGTTTCCAAACCACAATTCATACAATGTCTTTTCAACGGATTTAGATGGTTCCCGATTTAAAGTGAATGCAGCAGTTTCTAGTGCATAACCCCAAGATGACACCGGCAAGTCCATTAGTGTAACATCCCAGCATTTAGGAACTAACGAAGGGTAGATTTAGGAAATTGAAATGTTGCATGCATTCATCTGTGAAAATGTGGGTAAATTTTTTGCCAAATAAAAAACCTAAAGTGATCAAGGTTTATTTCATACTTTGAGATTAAGTTTAGTCTTAAAGGATGATTGCTATAGACTTTGATGTGATCTTTGAGGAATTATGTGTTTTGGAAAATGAATTTGAATTTTAAATTTGAGTGTTTGAATTATAATTCAAATGAATTGGGAATAAGGCTTGAATCTTGATTAAATTAAGAGTTAATTATTATAACTCAAACTTTATCCAAAGAAAACAATTAAGATTACGAATACTTATTTCATATTTTCATTCCATAAACAAGCTACAAATTTTTTTTAACTTATTGAAATTATCCACAAACTTCACAATAGCAACAAAATAAAGAATAAGAATATTTCTTCATTGATAATCATATAATCTTTATTACAAAAGAATTAAATGAAGATTACAAAATAATAAAATGAAAATAACAAAATAATAAAGATTACATTAACTATCCTATAAAGAAAACCTAAACTAAGATCTTCATCTTCAAATCTATACCTGCAAGCCAAAAACTAATAAAAAATAAAGGTTAGGGTTAGAATTGTTTTACTCTCAGACATGTCAGTGAGGTGCACTGAACAAGTTTCATCATTGAGAAATTTATAAAAGGGGCAAGTTTCACCAATATGAAAGAATCTATCTTTCATAAATTTTAAGCCAAGAAGTCAAATTGACATCAAGGAGGGGCAAGTTTCACCAGCTAGGTAAAAGTAATCAGATCAAAGTAACTCTCAAGTCCAAAGCATATCCACAAGTGCACAGCAAGCACATAGGCAGGACACACACCTAAATGCATGTGGTGTGCTGTCAGCTTCACAGCACAGCTCAAACACACAAAACCATCAGCCCAGTCGTGGAGAGGCACTAGTGCATCTCTTCACTGCTCACACACACACAAGAACAGCCAGTTTAGTCAGCAGCTAAACCAAGCACAACAGCCAGCAACAAAACCAACCAAAGCCCAAGATCTCATCACCAGGATGGTGACATAAGGAGGGGGAAGGATCAGGTGGACAGCAAGACCAAGTCCAGGAGCTAGGAGGAGCAGGCTAGCTCAAGGTCAAGCACAGGAGCTCAACAAAACAAGATCAACATTATCACCCAACTCCATAATCATTAGTCTTTGTGGTGAGTATCATAAAACCCTCACATGATCTAATCATATTATCTAGACAGAAGCATGTGTTGTTTTATGAAACAAACTCTTCGAAAGCACCAAGTGGGTGAATCCATCATGGAGAATTTAAACTCTAAAAGCAAACAACAAAGTACAAGGATCCAACCAAAACTCAGAACAACATCATTGATTTGGTTGTCAAGCTATATATTTCAATTCAAGCACAAAAAAAAGCTAAGATTTAATTTCTAGGCACATCCCTAAGATAAGGGTAGCACCTTAGAAGCTAATCATTTGGATCCATATAATGATAAAGCCTACTATCATTTTTTCCAAGCTTTGATTCAAAAACAATAGCTGGTACCACTACCAGGACTACCTATATGAATCAACTAGATAAGGCCTAAACCCCTAAGCCTCAGACCAACAGCATTGGTCTTAGGGATTTCAGAAAAGAACATTTCTATTTATCTTATAAAGCCAAGCTTCTCTCAAGCTTAAACCAACCCAATCAATGGAGTAAAATCAATCTTGTGTGCCATACAAGGATGGTGTCACAAGAACAATTCTACATGAATTAGGATAAACATTCAATCATCACAGATTCAACCAATCAATCTACTAATCATTTTCCTGTCATTACAGGAATCATAATTAGGACATTCCTATGTTTATCTTCACTGTTTGAGATCATTGTGATCTCAAACCACACATTAATTCTCAAGCCAACAACCCTAAGACAGTGATTTCATCACACCATATCCATAATCATTAACCAAGAAATGATAGTGGAAAGTTACCAAACCCACTGACTTTACCAAGCATTGGTTTCAAAGCAACTAGGTCATATGAATCATATGAAATCTAAGCATATAATCATCTAATAAGCCACCAGAACCATTATAGTTCATTTCAAGCAACAAGCCTCAGGCTAATAACCATTTAGCATGCTTACAGACCATCCACACATGATCTAATTCATCCAGTATATGATCAACCATAGGATAAGAACCCTAAATGAAATAAATCATGTTAATCACGACAAGACAGTAACCAGAGAGGTCACTGCCAACATCCAACATAGGGTGAGCGAGCACAGAGAGCATAAGGGGAGAGGAAAAGAACTCACCAAATGTCCTCGCTAGAGACTAGAAGAGGAAGCAGAGGTGGCCGACGACCATGGCGGCACGGGGAGCACCCCCAGAGGGGGCGCTGCAACCCATACAACACCACGACGGTGACCATGACCACGCCTAGAGGTGAGGCGAATCACCACGACGCACGATGGCATCGGCAACGCTAAGATCCACGCCAACCCCCAAACCCTAGGTTCGAGACGACATCGATCCGTCGCAGGAGAGCCCCATGCTCAAATCCAGTTGGATAGAAAGGATGGGCGTAATCGACAACCTCCTACTACACCACGGCGGTGACCAGAATGGCCCACGACGGCGGGAATCGCCAGCGGCGATATCACCGACCACACGGTCAGGGGCAGAAAAGGAGAGGAGTGAGCTCGTGGGTGAGAGGCAGCGAGGAGATGGGCCGAGTGGGCCAAAACCCTTCGGGGTGGCTGTTTTAACTAAGTCCCATGGGCCACCAGGGCCCAATAAGAACAGGCCATCCCAGAAATCTTTAAGGCCTATTTTATTAAATAGGAAAAGACCAAAATACCCTTGAAATTAATTAAATTCTAGAAACTAAAATAAAAGTCCAAAAATTATAAATAAAATATTTTTGGATTCACAATAATCCACACTATCCAAATAAATTAAGAAATAAAATGTTAGACACATAAATTTTATTAAGAATTTTGTAATTTTTAATAACCCTTATGGAATTTTACAAAATTATTGAAAGGTGATAAAAATTAATTAAACTTCACTTTCATCATATATTAATATTGTAGTATTTTAGAAAAATACTAAACAAATATTTAATAACATTTTTTAATATATAAGTGATAATCCCTAAAAGAAATATTAAATCAATAAAAGTCAAATAAAATAAAATAATTCAATACCTGTTATAAATATTAAAAAGTAATATTTATAAATCCTTTATTATTAAAAAGACTTTTTATAATAATGGGGAGATAGCATATAAAGTTAGATGATGCATTACATTACTTGCATAATCATTTTGCTTCTTTAAATATTGTCCTTACCGGGAAATAATGATGTTTTTGTAGACATAGAAGCTCAAGGTCCAGTGCAAGCATCAGACTTCACTACCTTGCCATCACAAGGCAAGTTCATCACTTGCTCATGTCCTTTGAATAGTCTTTATCAAAGAAGTCAGCTGTATCTTCTTCCTCTCGCATGAAGCCGGATGTGCAGGTCATGGCTGTTATCCTCGTAGCGTGCATATTAATTGGTAATTCGTAGAGGATATGCAGCATATGGGTGGGAACCCTCATTGTCCCACGATAGTTTTGGCATCTAACGGTTTGTACAAACCATTGTCGTAATTCATTATGTGGGCATGGTGTACACCAAGGAGGCATGCGAGGTCGCGAAGGGGGCAGTGATTGGCTTGGACCAACTACTGGGCCCCACATCATGGAATTGTGGACGGGAAAGTACGCCCGGTTGTGCAACAAGGAGTTGATCTCTCACGGGTAAAGTAACGCACATCTGCAGAGTGTAAGAATTGTAACTTGTTACTCCCTGTTCCGGGAAGGATCTATGAACGCAGCAGGAAAGGAACTCCATGAAAGTTCTGGTCAACTTGTGAAGGCTGATGGTCATAGATTTTTATAATAAAATAAATCTTTGAAGAAAGATTTACAAAAACTGTATAGTGCCAAGGATTTATAATCTGAGGTGGTAGTTAGAGCATCAAACTTCCCACCTTGCATATAATGAACTTGTTGGGTAAAACTGTTACTCATCCTTTCCTTTGATCCCTTGCTTAGACTTTGAGGATCCCAAAGACGTGCCAATGTATGCAGCCGAATGTCAAGAAGATGTGTTCTATGAGGAACCTGATATGTCCGGAGGTGTTGAAGGAGTGGTTTATGAAATCCGCTACGATGTGGATGATAACGAAGCCAACTAAGTAACCCTAGTTAGTAGTAACCAACAGAGTCGAGCAGCATGAACTCTATAGAATAAGCTGCTGAGCTCAACTCCTAATCGGAGTTGCTACTTTTAAATTCCGCTGATACACTTTATATTTTGGTTTGTAAGTTGAATCTTTTGGAAGTCTTGAACTTCCGGTATTGTAATAATAATAATGTGTGTATATTTGTAATATGGACCCGCAATGTTTCTATTGTACCACTCTGAGGGATGTGATATTTACAGAACGGTGTTCTGTGGATGTCATGTCAACGACTATAGTGTACTACACATGCAGTGGTATGCTGGGTCACCGCAGTTGGTATCAGAGCAAATTGCTTTGACCTTAGGTTGGAAACCTAGTAAAGGGTATTACATGTAGGAAAGTTTAGCAACAATAAAGAATTCTCTAAAAGTAATATAATTGGTATTCAAATGAGAATATTCCGTTATATATTTTAGTGCGATAATTCTTTGTTATGATGCAATATATTATTGGATACTAATCAAAATTATTTTTTCTTATATACAGAGTTATGGCACCAAAGTTTCCAAAACAGACTTTGGTAAGGAAAGAGGAGACTCTTGATGATTATCAAGGACCATTCATAGACCAACTCCGTCAACTTTTAAAGCTCTTTAGTTCTCCAACTAGAATTCCAGTGAACACTATCACTTACCTTGATGGCCAGATGTTATACAAGTATCGTGTGAGTATCCAACTCCTAGAGGAGCTTGTATTATATCACGATCTACCTATAGGATAAGGTAGGAGTCATTTAGCAGCATATCATGTTGCTGTTGTGGAGGCTATAGCTAATATTCGAGAGCAGAAAACCAAGGAGTTAGAAGGTAGCACATTCTCTGTGATACCTCATGATTCTATAGACTCGGAGCCTATACCGGATCATCTTACTCTGATTAAGAAGCATCCTAAGTTAGATTCCAAGTTTATGGATAGATATCGAACACTCGTTGCGTCTTTTTATAAGACACATCAAGTGATTGTCGAAGATAAAAATGACATGTTAGAGGATCTAACTGATCCAGAAAGGAGTAAGCAGTTAGCATTCCAGTTAGAAAAGGAAGCAAGTAGTAGTGCAACACCTATCTTTAAGGATATACTTATAGATCCTGAATCTTTTATACCATATCCTTATTCACCAAGACCTGAACCTATAAATGACCCGACTATGGATAGGAGGTATGCAGTACCACAGGGCTCAGAGGATGGTTCTGACTCAGAACTTCCTATTGAGAATTCTGATGGTTGGAGAATGGGATCATATGATGGATCTCATGAACACTAGATGTCCACAGATGGTTCTGACAGAAATGTTGGACAATCTAGTTGGATGGGTGCAAGGATGAACCCTAATAACAGTAGTAGAAATACCATGTCAATAGATAATCAGGATGAGGAAGAAGATCCTGAGGAGAGAGTGTTTGAATCATCAACATCTTCTCAAAACCCAGGGAATATACATTATCCAGTGTTTAACTATCTTGCCCAAGGGAGCCCCTGGGAAGCAGCAGGATCTGCGTATCCTGTTGACAACTCAAGGAATGAAGCTCAGGAGATGCAGGCTGGAGATAATGTGGAATATGTTTCTGAAGACTTTTCAGCTGAGCTGGAGGGAGTCAATGCGCTCAGGTTGAGTAATGACTCAAGTCCTGACACTTCAGATACAGAGTATGTTCCTTCTGGAAGGCCATTTGTTCCACAAACTGTGCGACGAACAACACGTCATCACGGTTGGACATCAAGCATGTATGATGAGCGTAGCTACTACTAGAAGGAGGCAACTAGTTAATGATATCAAATACCGTGTATTGTACTTCAAGTAATAAGGTAGTGAGATGAATACGATAGTTTTGTGATTATACCTATATGGTATATGTTGTATGGACTTTGTATCATTATGATATTATGTAAAATATGTGAAATGCATATTTGGATTTTCTTTGGATCTTCATTGTGTGACTAGTTCTGTGTGTAAAGTCGAGCTCAGAACACATGTGCATGATGTAATTATGAGTATTCGCTTTATGTTGCAGGACTAGAGGGTCATGGATACGGGTGTAGAAATGGAAACTGAGCAGCAGCGGATGGAGCGAGAGGCCAAGGAGAAGGCCGATGTAGATGCAGCAAATCAAGGAGCATTACCACCACCACCAATGAGGCCGTTAATGGAGAAGAATTTTATGCAATGCATGCAAATGCTGCAAGAGACCCAGAACAAGTTCATGGAAGATCTGCTGGGACGAGCAAATCAGAGGGCACCTGAAGGTGGAGGAGTGAGTCTATCTGATTTCCATAATGCAAGACCATTACCTTTTGCATCAGCTCCTGAACCAATGGATGCAGAAGATTGGCTAGCAGATACTGAAAGAAAGCTGAATACTGTAGGTTGCAATGATAAGGAGAAATTGAGGTATGCAACTCATCTTCTGGCTGCACTTGCAGCATCATGGTGGGAGAATCAGTTGGCCATGCAACCACCAGGAAGGGAGTTTACCTGGGAAGAGTTCAAGCAGAGATTCTATGAATATCATGTTCCGGAAAGTGTTATGGAGTTGAAGCGGAGAGAATTTGAGGAGCTTCAGCAAGGATATACTAGTGTTATGAAGTACATCCGGGAGTTTAGTCAACTGTCTCGCTATGCTGAGGAGGATGTCAACACTGAAGAGAAGCGGAAGAAGCATTTCCTGCGTGGATTAAATCCATTTGTGAAGATGCAGCTAAGGTTAGCCATTTAGGAAACTTATCAGCACTTGTTGGATGCAGCCATTACTTTTGAAGATGATTATAAGAATGTCCAAGCGGATAGGAGGAAGAGAGCCAAAAAGGAAACAAAGAGGATTCAGGCAAGCAAACCTAAACCTAACCTGGAGTTCAAACCTTGGAACAGGAATTATGGCAACAATAATAATAACAATAACAATAACAAGGGCAGTGGTGGAAATCAATCCCATCCGAGAAGGAATGTTATTTGTAACAATTGTGGAATTCCAGGGCATTTCCAGAGAGAATGCAAAAAGCCTGTAGTGATCTATTACGGTTGTGGTCAGAAGGGACATATCAAGCCAGATTGTCTGAGCAAACCACCTGGAGGTTGGCCTACCAAGGGAGGAGGACAAGCCAGTGGAGGAAATGGACAAACCAATAAAGGAGGAAATAATTTCAAGAACAACAATTGCAAGAGGAACCGACCTACCGGGAAACTGAATTGTGCAACCCTAGAGGAGGTGGATAACTCGTAGCATGCAGTGATAGGTACGCTCAATATCCTTACCAATCCTGGCAAAGTTCTATTTGATACTGGTGCAACTACTTCATTCATTTCTGAAGAATTTTGTGATAAGTTCGGGATTAGAAGGGCAATGTTAGAAAGTCCTATGACCGTAGTTACGGTAGGAGGGAATGTGATTGTACGCCACATAAAACAAGATCAGGTTATCTCGATCTGTGGTTGTACATATTTTGCAGACCTTTATGTGATTCCTTTGAAGGGAATTGCAGTAGTACTGGGAATGGATTGGATGATGGAACACGGAGCTCAGATAAACTGTGAGGAGAAAACTGTCTCAATCAAAACTCCAAGTGGAGCAAGGATAGTTTACCAAGCAGATAAGCACAGTCATATCATGGTGGATCTGCAGTTGAACTCAATGAAAGAGGTCAAATTGGAAGAGATTCCTATAGTAAATGAATTTCAAGATGTTTTTCCAGCAGAGCTACCGGGAATGCCATCGGACCGGGAGATAGAATTCACTATTGACCTAATTCCTGGCACAACACCAATAGCTCAAGCACCATATAAAATGGGACCTAAAGAGTTAAAAGAACTCAAGGAGCAAATTGATGAGTTAGCTAGAAAAGGATTTATTCAGGAAAGTGTATCTCCATGGGAACACCAGTAATCTTCGTGGATAAGAGAGATGGTGGAAGTAGAATGTGTGGAGATTATAGAAACTTAAACAATGTTACTATCAAGAATAAGTATCCTTTACCAAGAATTCAAGATTTGTTTGATCAAGTGAAAGGGGATGGAGTGTTTTCAAATATCGATTTAAGATCTGGATACCATCAAATAAAAATCAAACCGAAAGATGTTCCAACGACAACATTTGTCTCAAGATATGGACACCATGAGTATCTGGTAGTACCATTTGGTTTGACCAATTCACCGGCAATATTCATGAATCTGATGAACAAGATCTTCATGCCATATTTGGACAAGTTTGTCATAGTCTTTATTGATGATATTCTGATATATTCCAAGGATAAGGAAGAGCATGCTGATCATTTGAGAATAGCATTGCAGACTTTAAGAGAACACAAACTTTATGATAAGTTTAGTAAGTGTGAATTTTGGATAGATGAGGTAGAATTCCTCAGTCATGTGATCAGTAGGGATGGAATTGATGTGAATCCATCTAAAGTTCAGTCAGTACTAGAGTGGACTGCACCAAACAATGTGAAGCAAATTCGAGGTTTCTTAGGAATGGCTGGTTATTATCGGAGATTCATTGAAGGTTTCTCCAAAATAGCCGGACCAATGACCAAATTATTAAGTAAGAATACACCATTCAAGTGGGATGAGAAATGTGAAGCAAGTTTTCAAGAATTGAAGACTAGATTAACCACAGCTCCAATCTTAGCAGTTCCTGAAACAGGGAAGAACTTCACGGTATACTGTGATGCGTCTAAAGAAGGTTTGGGTTGTGTATTAATGCAAGATCGGAAAGTGATTGCTTATGGTTCAAGACAACTTAAACCACATGAAGTCAACTATCCAACTCATGATTTAGAGTTAGCAACAGTAGTTTTTGCGCTGAAAGGATGGAGGCAATTTCTTTATGGAGCCAGATGTGATTTATACATTGACCATAAAAGTCTCAAATATTTCTTCACTCAAAAGGAATTGAATATGAGACAGAAGCGTTGGTTGGAACTAATCAAGGATTATGATTTAACAATCAACTACACTCCAGGGAAAGCAAATGTTGTAGCGTATGCTTTAAGCAGAAAGAGTGCAGATATTCAGCCTAGCAATAGGGAGATACCAAAGGAGTTACAAATGGACTTGGAAAGATTAGAACTTCAATTCATTAGAATAGAGGTTCTTGGAGGATTATATACTATGCAGGTAGTTGCAGAGTAGGACACTGATCTTAAGCATGAAATTTTTAGACATCAAGCAGAAGATCCTTTCATTGCCGAGGAAATTTGGAGGATATCTCAAGGGCAAAAATCTATTTTTCGCCTTGGGGATTATGAGTCTTTATGGTTTCAAGACCGTCTATGTGTTCCAGATGTGACTGAGATTAGAGATGTCATACTCGGAGAAGCACATGAAACACCATATTCTATACATCCAGGGAGTACTAAGATGTATATGGATTTGAAAGAACTATTCTGGTGGAATAACATGAAAAGAGATATTGCTAAATATGTATCTGAATGCCATACTTGCCAAAGGGTGAAAGCGGAACATCAAAGTCCAGCAGGACCATTACAACCCTTGGAAATTCCTGAATGGAAGTGGGAGGAAATAGGTATGGACTTCATCACAGGATTGCCCATGACACCAAAAAGGAAGGATATGATATGGGTAATTGTGGACAGACTCACTAAGAGTGCACATTTTATTCCGGTGAATCAAAAAGATAATGTCGAGAAGTTAGTTGAAGTATATGTTAAAGAAATAGTAAGTAAGCATGGAGTACCCAAAAAGATTGTAACTGATAGGGGATCAGTGTTTACTTCCGCATTTTGGAAGCAATTGCATGAAGCACTTGGTTCAAAGTTAGATTTCAGCACAGCATATCATCCTGAGACAGGAGGTCAAACTTAAAGAACAAATCAAATTCTAGAAGACATGCTAAGAGCTTGTGCACTAGATTTTGGAGGAACATGGGAAGATCATCTACCATTGGCAGAATTTTCTTATAATAATAGATATCAGAGTAGTCTGAAGGCAGCTCCATATCAGGTTCTGTATGGAAGGAAGTGTAGATCACCCATATGTTGGTATGATCCTAGAAGCAGCAAAGAATTTGCACCAGATTATATCAAGGAAAGACAACATATCATTGATAAGATCAGGGATAGACTGAAAATAGCTCAGAGTAGGCAGAAAAGTTATGCGGATCAAAGTCGAAGATCATGGCATCCAGAACTAGGAGATATGGTATATTTGAAAGTAAGTCCAATGAAAGGGGTGAAAAGGTTCGGAGTTAAAGGAAAATTGAGTCCAAGATACATCAGACCATTCAAGATATTGAGCCAGAACAAAACTATAGCTTATGCTTTAGAGTTACCATCAAGATTAGATCAAGTGCATAATGTTTTCCATGTGTCACAACTTCGTAAATGTTTGAAAGTTCCAGATGATGCAATCACACATCAGGAAATAGAACTACAAGCAGACTTGACTTATATTGAAAAGCCCTGCAAGATTCTAGAAGAAAACTAGAAAAGATTGAGGAACAGAGCAATCAAATATTGCAAGGAACAGTGGGAACATCACCCTGAAAGGGAAGCCACATGGGAGAAAGAAGAGGATTTAAGAAAATCCTATCCAGAACTATTCAGGTACATCTCCACAAACTTCGGGATGATGTTTAATTTAAGGGGGGAAGTCTATAACATCCCAGCATTTATGAACTAACGAAGGGTAGATTTAGGAAATTGAAATGTTGCATGCATTCATCTGTGAAAATGTGGGTAAAATTTTCGCCAAATAAAAACCTAAAGTGATCAAGGTTTTTTTCATACTTTGAGATTAAGTTTAGTCTTAAAGGATGATTGCTATAGACTTTGATGTGATCTTTGAGGAATTATGTGTTTTGGAAAATGAATTTGAATTTTAAATTTGAGTGTTTGAATTATAATTCAAATGAATTAGGAATACGGTTTGAATCTTGATTTAATTAAGAGTTAATTATTATAACTCAAACTTTATCTAAAGAAAACAATTAAGATTATGAATACTTATTTCATATTTTCATTCCATAAACAAGTTACAAAAATGTAACTTGTTGAAATTATCCACAAACTTCACAATAGCAACAAAATAAAGAATAAGAATATTTCTTCATTGATAATCATATAATCTTTATTACAAAAGAATTAAATGAAGATTACAAAATAATAAAATGAAAATTACAAAAGAATAAAGAAGATTACATTAACTATCCTATAAAGAAAACCTAAACTAAGATCTTCATCTTCAAATCTGTACCTGCAAGACAAACACTAATATAAAAAATAAAGGTTAGGGTTAGAATTGTTTTACTCTCAGACATGTCAGTGAGGTGCACTGAACAAGTTTCATCATTGAGAAATTTATAAAAGGGGCAAGTTTCACCAATATGAAAGAATCTATCTTTCATAAATTTTAAGCCAAGAAGTCAAATTGATAGCAAGGAGGGGCAAGTTTCACCGGCCAGGTAAAAGTAATCATATCAAAGTAACTCTCAAGTCCAAAGCATATCCACAAGTGCACAGCAAGCACATAGGCAGGACACACACCTAAATGCATGTGCTGTGCTGTCAGCTTCACAACACAGCTCAAACACACAAAACCATTAGCACAACCGTGGAGAGGCACTAGTGCATCTCTTCACTGCTCACACACACAAGAACAACCAGTTTAGTCAGTAGCTAAACCAAGCACAACAGCCAGCAACAAAACCAACCAAAGCCCAAGATCTCATCACCAGGATGGTGACATAAGGAGGGGAAGGATCAGGTGGACAGCAAGACCAAGTCCAGGAGCTAGGAGGAGCAGGCTAGCTCAAGTTCAAGCACATGATCTCAACAAAACAAGATCAACATCATCACCCAACTCCATAATCATCAGATTTTGTGGTGAGTATCATAAAACCCTCACATGATCTAATCATATTATCTAGACAGAAGCATGTGTTGTTTTATGAAACAAACTCTCTGAAAGCACCAAGTGGGTGAATCCATCATGGAGAATTTAAAATCTAAAAGCAAACAACAAAGTACAAGGATCCAACCAAAACTCAGAACAACATCATTGATTTGGTTGTCAAGCTATATATTTCAATTAAAGCACAAATATAGCTAAGATTTAATTTCTAGGCACATCCCTAAGATAAGGGTAGCACCTTAGAAGCTAATCTTTTGGATCCATATAATGATCAAGCCTACTATCATTTTTTCCAAGATTTGATTCAAAAACAATAGCTGGTACCACTACAAGGACTACCTATGTGAATCAACTAGATAAGGCCTAAACCCCTATGCCTCAAACCAACAACATTGGTCTTAGGGATTTCAGAAAAGAACATTTCTATTTATCTTATAAAGCCAAGCTTGTCTCAAGCTTAAACCAACCCAATCAATGGAGTAAAGTCAATCTTGTGTACCATACAAGGATGGTGTCACAAGAACAATTCTACATGAATCAGGATAAACATTCAATCATCACAGATTCAACCAATCAATCTACTAATCATTTTCCTGTCATTACAGGAATCATAATTAGGACATTCCTATGTTTATGTTCAATGTTTGAGATCATTGTGATCTCAAACCACACATTAATTCTCAAGCCAATAGCCCTAAGACAGTGATTTCATCACACCATATCCATAATCATTAACCAAGAAATGACAATGGAAAGTTACCAAACCCACTGACTTTACCAAGCATCAGCTTCAGAGCAACTAGGTCATCTGAATCATATGATATCTAAGCATATAATCATCTAATAAGCCACCAGAACCATTATAGTTCATCTCAAGCAACAAGCCTCAGCTAATAACCATTTAGCATGCTTACAGACCATCCACACATGATCTAATTCATCCAGTATATGATCAACCATAGGATAAGAACCCTAAATGAAATAAATCATCTTAATCAGGACAAGACAGTAACCAGAGAGGTCACTGCCAACATCCAACATAGGATGAGCGAGCATAGAGAGCACAAGGGGAGAGGAAAAGAACTCACCAAAGGTCCTCGCTGGTGACTAGAAGAGGAAGCAGAGGTGGCCGACGACCATGGCGACATGGGGAGCACCCCCAGTGGGGGCGCTGCAACCCATACAGCGGTGACCATGACCACGCCTAGAGGCGAGGTGAATCACCACGATGCACGATGGCAGCGGCAGCGCTAAGATCCACGCTAACCCCCAAACCCTAGGGTTCGGGACGGCATTGGTCCGTCGTAGGAGACCCCCATACTCAAATCCAGTTGGATAGAAAGGATGGGCGTAGTCGACAACCTCCTACTACACCACAACGGGGACCAGAACGGCCCACGACAGCGGGAATCGCCGGCGGCGATATCACCGACCATGGGGTCAGGGGCAGAAAAGGAGAGGAGTAAGCTTGAGGGTGAGAGGCAGCAAGGAGATGGGCCGAGTGGGCCAAAACCCTTCGAGGTGGCTGTTTTAACTAAGTCTCATGGGCCACCAGGGCCCAATAAGAACAGGCCATCCCAGAAACCGTTAAGGCATATTTTATTAAATAGGAAAAGACCAAAATACCCTTGAATTAATTAAATTCTAGAAAATAAAATAAAAGTCCAAAAATTATAAATAAAATATTTTTGGATTCACAATAATCCACACTGTCCAAATAAATTAAGAAATAAAATTTTAGACACATAAATTTTATTAAGAATTTTGTAATTTTTAATAACCCTTATGGAATTTTACAAAATTATTGAAAGGTGATAAAAATTAATTAAACTTCACCTTCATCATATATTAATATTGTAGTATTTTAGAAAAATACTAAAAAAATATTTAATAATAATTTTTAATATATAATTGATAATTCCTAAAAGAATTATTAAATCAATAAAAGTCAAATAAAAGGAAAATAAAATAAAATAATTCAATACATGTTATAAATATTAAAAAGTAATATTTATAAATCCTTTATTATTAAAAAGACTTTTTATAATAATGGGGAGGTAGCATATAAAGTTAGATGATGCATTACATTACTTGCATAATCATTTTGCTTCTTTAAATATTGTCCTTACCGGGCAATAATGATGTTTTTGTAGACATAGAAGCTCAAGGTCCAGTGCAAGCATCAGACTTCACTATGTTGCCATCACAAGGCAAGTTCATCACTTGCTCATGTCCTTTGAAGAGTCTTTATCAAAGTATTTGCAAATTGTGTGTTATCATAAATACTATAAAAGAAAGAAAATATTATTTTCACAAATAAAGAAATCTTAGATATCATCCTAAGTGATGATATAATGGAGCAATAGAACTTAGGGTTCTTTTTGCAACAATCATAATCAAGTAGGAACTTAATAACCCCTGACATCTGTGATTCTAGCACCATATATTACGCGTTAGCCATGAGATTTGGAATTGGACAGAGAAGTCAGCTGTATCTTCTTCCTCTCGCATGAAGCCGGATGTGCAGGTCATGGATGTTATCCTTGTAGCATGGATATTAATTGGTAATTCGTAGAGGATATGCAGCATATGGGTGGGAACCCTCATCATCCCACGATAGTTCTGGCATCTAACGGTTTGTACAAACCATTGTCGTAATTCATTATGTGGGCATGGTGTACACCAAGGAGGCATGCGAGGTTGCAAAGGGGGCAGTGATTGGCTTGGACCAACTACTGGGCCCCACATCATGGAATTGTGGACGGGAAAGTACCAAGGATTTATAATCCGAGGTGGTAGTTAGAGCATAAAACTTCCCACCTTGCATATAATGAACTTGTTGGGTAACGCTGTTACTCATCCTTTCCTTTGATCCCTTGCTTAGACTCTAAGGATCCCGAAGACGTGCCAATGTATGCAGCTGAATGTCAAGAAGATGTGTTCTATGAGGAACCTGATCTATCCGGAGGTGTTGACGGAGTGGATTACGAAATCCTCTACGGTGTGGATGATAATGAAGCCAACTAAGTATCCCTAGTTAGTAGTAACCAACGGAGCCGAGCAGCATGAACTCTATAGAATAAGATGCTGAGCTCAACTCCTAATCGTAGTTGCTACTTTTAAATTCTGTTGAAACACTTTATATTTTGGTTTGTAAGTTGAATCTTTTGGAAGTCTTGAACTTCCGGTATTGTAATAATAATAATGTGTGTATATTTGTAATATGGACCCGCAATGTTTCTATTGTACCACTCTGAGATGTGATATTTATAGAACGGTGTTCTGTGGATGTCATGTCAACGACTATAGTGTACTACACATGCAGTGGTATGCTGGGTCACCGGAATTAGAGACGTCATAGATCGAACCATATCCAATAAAGTACGATTACAATGTTTCGACACACCATTTCGCTATGGTGTTCCAGCAGGTGTGAGTTTTGAAACAATTCCACACTCTTTCATATGAGTGCTAAAATCGTGACTTAGATACTAACCTCCACGGTCGGACCGTAGAAATTTGATCTTTCTATTACGATGATTTTCCACTTCACTCTGAAGTTCCTTGAAATTTTCAAAGGTTTCAGACTTGTTTCATCAAGTAGATATAACCATATCTACTCAAATCATCCATGAAAGTAACAAAATAACGATATCCACCTCGCACCGACACACTCATTGGACCACATACATCAGAATGTATGCTTTCCAATAAATCTGTCGCCCTTTCCATTGAACCGGAAAACGGCGTTCTAGTCATCTTTCCCATAAGGCATGGCTCACATGTATCAAATGATTCAAAATCAAGTGATTCCAAAAGTCCATCCGAATGGAGCTTATTCATGCGTTTAATGCCAATATGACCTAGACGACAGTGCCACATATATGCGGATATATCATCATTAAGTTTAATCCTTTTAGCATCAACATTATGAATATGTGTAACACTATTATCGAGATCCAACAGAAATAAACTATTCATCATCGGTGCATGACCATAAAAGATTTCATTCATATAAATAGAACAACCATTGTTCTCAGATTTAAATGAATAACCACTTCGCATCAAACACGATCCAGATACAATGTTCATGCTCAGTGCAGGAGTGGAGAGGCAGCGTTCCGACGGCAATCTCACATCAACACTTGATCCATTGCCGACACGCATCTTGACCTCACCCCTTGCTAGCGGTCGCTTGTTCCGCAGCCCCTGATTAGAGTTACAAATATTAGCAACTGAACCGGTATCAAATACACAGGTGCTACTGCGAGCACTAGTCAAGTACACATCAATGACATGTATATCATATATACCTTTGTTTCCCTTGCCGGCCTTCTTGTCTGCCAAGTACTTGGGGCAGTTGCGCTTCCAGTGGCTAGTCCCCTTACAATAATAGCATTCGGTATCAGACTTAGGGCCAACTCGGGGTTTCTTTTCAGGCACGGCAACCGGCTTGCCGCCCCTTACTTCCCTTCCATTTACCATTCTTGTCTTTCTTGAAACCAGTGTTCTTATTGATCATCAACACTTGATGTTCTTTCTTGATCTCCACTTCTGCAGTTTTAAGCATTGACCGAAGCTCGGGAAGAGACTTATTCATGCCTTTCATATTATAGTTCATCACGAAGCTCTTATAGCTAAGTGGCAGAGACTGCAGAACATGATGGATGCCTAAGTCAATGGGAATCGATATTCCCAAGGACACAAGCTTATCGGCGTAACCCGACATCTTGAGTGCATGCTCACTTAAGGAGCTATGCTCTTCCATCATGCAGCTAAAGAACTTTTCTGAAGCATTGTAGCTCTCTATAGCAGCATGTGTGTCAAAAATCATTTTCAACTCACCCATTGTATCAAATGCATTGACGTTTTTGAAACGCTTTTGAAGTTCTGGCTCTAGCCCATACAATATGCCGCAATGAACTAAGTTGTGGTCCTCCTGACGAGTCTGATAGACATTCTTCTCCTCATCAGGGGCATCATCGAACGGTGGGGGGCCTAGTGGTGCTTCTAGCACATATTGCTTTTGTGCAGCAGAGAGGAGAATCCTCAAATTCATGGCCCATTCGGTAAAGTTGCTACCGTTCGTTGCAAGTTTCTCTTTCTCCATGAACACATTGAAATTAAAAGCAGATGGTGCCATCTACACCAGAATTTGTAAAGTTTAGACTACGTTTATGATAGATTGAGTTCAACTAATCCACATTAAGAATGAACTCCCACTCAAAAACGACATCCCTCGTGCCTTTTTGGTGATTACATGAACCAAATCCACTACACCAAGTCTGATCATCACGTGAGTCGGTGTAGCTTCAAAGGCGAGCATCAAATGGGCATCATATCTACCATATGACTCATGCTTAACCTTTCGGTCTGTGTTCCGAGGCCATGTTTGTACATGCTAGGCATGCCAAGTAAGAACCTTAGTATTCGGGTGTGTAATTGTCTTACACCCGAAATATGGTCGTGGATCCAAGAACACCCGATCATCACGTGATGTCTTGGAGCGACGAAAACATAATCGGTGCATACTTAAGGAAGAAGACATTCTTATCTTGATATTTAAATGAGGGATCATCTTATTATGCTAATAAAACGCCAAACAAGCAATATAATATGCTATCAAACATCACATGTTGATAAGTGAAATGATATGGTTCCCGCATATGATCTCTATCATGTGCACTATGGTATGATCACTATCATACCTCTATGTATAAGGCCAAGGTCTATGGAACTTACACGTTATGTGTGTTGTAAGAGTATCATCTCATACTTCTACTTACAACATCACCATATCATAACACTAGCCCAGCAATAATCTAAACTAGACGCCTCTAATTTATCCATTGCAAGTTTTACGTGGCTTAGGGCTTTCGAAGATAGAACTGTTCTTACCTACGAACATGAACCACAACGAGGATAACCAAATTGTTGACAACTCGTTGCAAATTAGATATTGACTATAGTAGGAGAGACAGACACACGCTAGCCACTTATGCAAACTAGTTGCATGTCAAGCGTGGAACAGATCTCATGTGCGAGGACATGTAAGGTTTGTCTGGGCCGCTTCATCCCACTATGCCACCAATATCAAAAATACAACTAAGAAGCAATAACATGATCATCATCGCCCACATACTCATATGCATACTACCCATGTAAAGCATCTACGCATAGATCCGACTCTAATACCACTGTAGGGTTCGTAGCATAGAAAACAAATATTTTCCTACGATGGGAACAACTATGTACCAAGATCTATCTACTAGATACAAACAACGGGCAGATGTATATCCGTAGAGAACATACCCTTGAAGACTGACAAAGCTTAACGAGTTAAACTCGTGGTTGATGTAGACGATCTCTTGCTGATCTCAACATCGAGAGGAAGTCCTTAGCACCGCAACTTAGCGGCGCATCCGTGCTCGCACACACGTCCGAGGCACCGAGCAACCTTTGCCTCCTCGCTCCAGCGATGCAGCAGAATCACAAATATTTCTTGCCCAATAGCCACCAGGAACATGTATCTCGCTAGTCTGAGACCATGGGGATAAATACTAGAGGGGGGAGAGATTCTTCACGAGGAGGTGTGAGTGCGAGGTGAGGAGGGGTGTGCCTTTTATAGGAGAGGGGGGACCTCAAGGGGGTGGCCGGCGCATGGGGCTGCCCCCTTGCCCTCCCCTCATTCATGTGGGTGGACACTCCACTCACAAAAATCCTTTCAATTCCCTCCACTCAAAATCCCACTCAAATTCCCATTAAATTTCCACCAAATTTAATGGAAAATCTCATTAAATAAAACTCCTTTTATTTATTTAGAATTTTGTCAATTACTTTAATGACAAACATTCACATATAACCCCTTGCTAGTATTTCATTTCACATGCAAAAACACTTTCTGCAATTTCACCCGAAAACCTGTTTCGGTATCTAGTGAAATAAATTCCCGCGCTTGTTATTATTTCCGGCATGAAACTTTTGATCGAAATGGATGTTGGTGTCTCTTAAGTGTGTCAGCCTATGGTTCGTGAATAATGTGGACATGATCGAGACCCCTCTCCGATCAAAAATTAGAAGCGGGATCTGGAGACCCATACTGACTCCCACACATTCAACGATGACTTTCTTGTGATCGTCAGAACCTTTTATGCTAGTATCTTAATCCCTTTGTTTCACGATATATTACATGTTCGAGATTCAATCATCGGTATCTCCATACCTAGTTTGATCTCGTTACTGACATGCACTCTTTTCTCGTTCTTGTGATATAACATTCTAGTGATCAAATCACTTGCTTGTAAGCTAACAAATGTGATATCACCGAGAGGGCCCAGAGTATATCTATCCGTCATCGGGATGAACAAATTCCACTCTCGATCCATGGTCCTCAACATAACACTTTATTAGTTCTGAACCCATCTTTATAATCACCCTGTTATGGTGTGACGTTTGATGTTATCAAGAAACTCTTCCAGTGTTAGTGATTGACATGATCTCATGGTCTAAGGATTAGGATCACTTTGTAAGTTGTTATAGAAATATAAACTCAATGACTTTGATCGTAATGCTATACTTCGGATGAATGTTCATGACACCATTACACTAATGTTGTGATCTCGTTATTAACAACATCCAATGTCCATGATCAGGAAACCTTGATCATCTTGTTAATCAACGAGCAAGTTTATGAGAGAGGCATAACTAGGAACTTTCTGTTTGTTTATTAAACACACATGTATTAACGTTTCCATCTTAATTAATTATAGCATGCAAAATAAACATATATCATATACTTGGAATATACATAATAAACACTTTATTATTGCCTCTGAGGACATATTCCCTTCAATCACACCACTTATTCCCTAGCCGATAATAGCTCTAGTATCGACGGAATGCCTATGACCGAATCTTGTGGGGTAGAGAGCTGAGGTGGGAGAACGATGTTGTCGACCATCAAATATGACGAGGAGGAAAACCACCACATCACGCTCGCCATCGCCTCACCGCCCACATTGCCGAGGGTGGCAACACATACATGTGACCGCCACAAGCCACCGTACTCGACGCCGCCTTTCCTCTTGAGGTTTCTTTATCGATGACTAAAGAACCTCACACTCCCTCCCTATCAGGGGGACTGAGTAGGAGAACCCTGTCACCATCTTTAGCTTAGACGAGATGGGCTTTCCTGATGAGGTGACTCCTTCGAGCGGAGGATGCGAGAGCCAACCATTTTTCCTCACCTTCTTATCTCTTCTTCGATAGTTGATCTTTCTTATTTTCAAAGCATAAGCTATTTGAACATATTTTTAAAATCCAACTATAAGATCTTGTTCATATTGCTAATATATTTGTGTTCTCGGAGTAGTAGGCGGGCCTGTCTACCAGATAGATTGCATTGTTCCGAACGGGGTCGGCCAAATACGAAGTCTGATCAGAGCAATGAAGAGTGGTATTGGAGGAAGAAAGCAAACATTCTCCTGGAAAGAGGCTTTCGCGCCGCTATATTAATATAGCAACTACCCAATACAACTTTATGAACAATGTTGGAGCGAACAGTACAAGGCAAGCCAAGATAACCAAGAGGAACAAAAAGAAAACAACAACAACAACAACAACAAGAAAAGAAAGCAAGCTCCATGTACCAAGTAGCACCTCCAAGATGGAAAGCGACAACAACGACACTTTTGCCCGGACTGGTTCTAGGGTTTTCCCCGGTACGCTAAGGGAGGTAGGGAAGAGATACACCTGACACCCTTCAGGAAGGATGGTGACACCCGTAGCGTCAGTGCGTCGGTTTCTATATGATAAGGATTTCTCCCGACCCCTCAAAAAACCACACTCCCATCGCTTCATATTGCTCCACCAAGCTCGCCGCCCACTGATAGCAACAACTCCGTGTGTACCAACTCATTGGAACTTGAAGTGTAGAGTGTTGTAGCAAGCATCTTTTCTCCACAAGGGTGACTCAAGGGTTTATATCAAACTCTTAGGGAATCGGCTAAAGACTTCTCCTCTTATCTTTTTCAAGCAACCTACAAAACAAAGTATTTTTCTTGTGTCGCCAACTCCACCGTGTGTTTGTCAAGCACAAGGTTTCATATTAGCAAAACTGAAATAAAACTATAAATAAATAAAAGTAAACAATCTATGACTATGCAAGGAAAGTAAAAACAATAAAGTAAAGTTATTTTTGGGTTTTCGTTTGTGTTGCTAACAGTAGAAGTATTTTTATATTTTCGAATTTAATTAGTGCGGAAAATATGAAAGGTATAAAAGTAATGGAAAGTGGTATCTTATGATAAAAAAGTGAACCGAGGTTTATGGGTTCACTTGACTACTCTCTCATAAGGTGTAATAGACATAACACTACTCAGAAAAGACATAATATTTATGAAACTTCATTATCTGTTTGATTAGCATTAATATGGGCATCATGCCCTAATATAAAAGCGATGCAACACATATCACTTATACTCCTCTACAAAGGAAAAACTTCATGCAATCTAGAATTAGGAACAAACAGAGTATGTCCTTAGGTACTTTGACATGATGTTTGAATATCAAATATGTTATCTTGAATAAATAAGATTACCTTGATTGTCACTAGATGATTATAACACATGCATTCACTTTATCTCTAGTGAAGTAACAAAACAAAGATAAAAGACATAGTGGATCTCGAGTTTTCTGTCACCGCCCAATCACCACCATGTTACTCCATCTAATACACATGTTTCCCCACACATGTTTCCCCACACATGTTTCTTCAAACAAGTTTGATCATAACAAGTACTTAAAACGAGGTACATAATATGAATCTACCAATACATCTTACACATAATAGAATTCCAATCTCAAATATCAAATCATAAAACAAATATCCACCACATAGGAATTACATAGATGACCAAAATCATGTAGGAAAACTGATATGGTACTAAAAAGATGATAGATCAAGAGAGAGAGAGATCAAGATACTACCACAAACTCATAGTCCAGAGGTGGAATACTCCCTCATAATCATGGAGATGATGTTGGAGAAGGTAGATATCCAACCGGTGGCATCTCCCCCTCCAATCTTTGTTGGTTTTGGCTTTGTTTCGCTGTTTTAGTGTTTCTACTCCGCCTTCTACGGGATCGTACCGGGGGATCTTTTATAGGCATTTTTAGGTCAAGACTTCGAGTTTGAGATGAAGATGGATGGTTGCGGAGGATCAAGGACAGAAAGAGCCCTAGTTGCATGGCTAGTAAGCTTGGTCGTGCCACTGGGCCTATTTTGGGCCTTCTGGATCCCCTCCCGAGGTTCTGGTGCTCCAGCTGCTTGTTTCCACGAAAAAAATTATCCTTGAAAAATCTCCGGTCCATTTGATTTCATTAAGGTCCCTAAAAGATAAAATACACAAAACAAGGTTTTCCTATCCTACATAGTTATAACCTAAATGAAGTGAATCATTGGTAAATCCCCATAAATCAATGTAAAACATGGATATAATATTTTGTAAGATGCAAATACATGGGAATATGTGTCAATAAACTAAAAAGTTCATGTATGCATTTTACATGCATCACCCACCAGCACGCTCCACCACGATCTTGCAGTCACCACCATCGTCTCACCGTGACCCATGTTACGAGGCTGGTAAGACCAAAAAGAAGAAACTGCAGCAAGGGTTGGTGGTACAATAGCACACAGGAGGAAAACTGCATCCATAGCCGAAAGGCGGTAGCCGACTGAATGTAGTAGCAGGGACAAACCAGGCCTACCTAGCCCGGTTGATCTCGATGGGCCCAATGAAGCCCCGCCGCCGCACTGCAGCAAGGGTGCCATCAACATTGAGAACCTTAGCACTAGTCCCTACTCCCTCTCGTCACTAGGGGATTCACCACTACCATAGATCCCCACAGCCTAGAAGCAGCCCTGTCGCCACCGTGCTCACCCGGGTTTGTTGGACCGCCATTGGTCTGAGAAGCACCACCTACTGGGAAATAGCTACAACCGTGATGAGACCAATGACATAGACGAGGTAATCCGTCCTGAGCCTACACTTGGCAGCAGAGATGCGATGGGAAGGGCAGCCACGACGCCTCCGGGCTGCCTGCCATCACGCCCTACAAACCCTAGCAGGATTTGCTAGGCCGACACTAGATCGGGGCTTGACCGGCCCGGATCTGGCCCTCGGCCACTGCCAGGGAGTAAGGGGCAACCTCTTGGACAAAGCTAAGGACATGGCGGTCGTGGCCCGCAAGGCCCAGATCTGGCCTACCTGTCTTGACCGTTGTTGCACGTACTGTCGCCTTCCGCGGCATCATGGCGCGTCGCGCTGGTCCTCCATCACTGCTACCGTCGCATTTACAACCCACCACTGCCGCCAGGTTGAAGAGACAATGCCATCGGTGCAGTGCTACGAGATGGGATACCCTGCGCCCCTCCAAGCAAGCGAGAAAGGTTATCCCCGATGGCGCTCGCCGCCGCCGGCAGCGAGGGAGGGGAGGGGGAAGGGGGACGATAAGTGTTGGAGATATGCCCAAGAGGCAATAATAAAGTGGTTATTATCATATCTTCATACTTATGATAAATGTTTACATACCATGCTATAATTGTATTAACAGGAAATATTAATACTTGTGTGATTTGTAAACATAAAAGAGTCCCTAGTAAAGCCTCTTGTTAAACTAGTTTGTTGGTTAATATATGATCATGGTTTCCTGATCATGAACATAGAGATGTTATTAACAACAGGGTCATATCATTAGGAGAATGATGTGCTGGACATACTCCTATAGTTAAGCGTAGCATAAAGATCAAGTCATTTAATATAGTTCATTTGCTATAAGGTTTCTGATACATAGTAACCTAATTCCTTCGACCATGATATCATGCTTATCACCATCACCGGAAGGATGCTTTGATGACATCAAAAACCACACCGTAACTGGGTGGCTATAAAGATGGCATTGAGTGTTTGGAAAGTATGGGTTGAAACACATGGATCAAGAGTGAGATTTGTCCATCCATATGACGGATAGATATACTCTGGGCCCTCTCGGTGGAATGTCATCCAATTAGCTTGCAAGCATGTGACTGGCTCACAAGGGATCACATACCACGAGAACAAGAAAAGAGTACTTATCAGTAACGAGGTTGAATTAGGTATGCAGAGATACCGACGATCAAAACCTCGGATAAGTAAACTATCGTGAGACAAAGGGAAATTGGTATCGTATGTGAGTGGTTCATTCGATCGCAAAGTAATCGTAGAAATATGTGGGAGCCATATGAATTTCCAGATTCCTCTATTGGTTATTTATCAGAGAAGTGTCTCGATCATGTCCGCATAATTCACGAACCGTAGGGAGACACACTTAAGGATTCGATATTGTTGAGTAGTTATGGAATGATGAGTAAGAGACCGAATGTTGTTCGGAGTCTCGGATGGGATCCGGGATATCACGAGGAGATCCAGAATGGTCCGGAGAATAAGATTCATATAAGGAAAGTCCCGTTCCGGAGTTGGGGAATGATTCCGGTGTTTTCATCGGGAATGTTCTAGAAGGGTCCGGAAGTTCCGGTACTCCGGAGGATAAGGGTACATGAATGTGTCATAACAATGTGTAATGGTTGCATCATGTACTAGGTATCATGGCTGGGAAAAATAAAGGGATAAATCAAATCCTAGTTTGAAAAGTCAAACGGCAGTTTTGCTTGGTGGAGGGAGAGTAGGAAACCTACTTGGGGAGGAGTTCCTCTCCCTCCACCCGCCGGCCAAGGAGGACGACTTGGGGGAGGACTCTCCTCCCCTGGTCGGCTCCCTCCCACCTATAAAAGGAGGGGCAGGGGTGCCCCTCTAGACCTACATCTCTCTCCTCTAAACCCTAGCCCTAGCCGCCGGCTTCCACCAAGTCGCCGCCGCCCCTAGGGTTTGCCTAGCCGCCGAGTTGGGGCTCTCCCCTTGCCCTAGCCGCCGGCCTAGCCCTCTCTCCTTGGTGCCTCTAAACCCTAGATCACCAAGGGCTCTCTCATAGTCCACCATACTCGCTCCGGCTTAAGGCGAAGCCCTGCGAGATCTCCCCTCTACTTCCGATACCACGCCGTTGTGCTGCCGGAATCACGAGGAGAGTGCTACAACCTCCGCTGCCTGCTGGAACAAGGGAGAGGAAGGTCTTCATCGAGTACCGAACATGTGACCGACTGCGGGAGCGCTGCCGGAACACAGCGCCGGAAGGATCGTCTATGCGATCTTGAGATCGGCAAGTGTACGGCTACATCACCCACGAGAATCTGCTCTCGTTAACCGCTTTGGATCTTCGAGGGTTAGTATTCCATTGACTCGTTGCTACAATCTAGTAGATAGATCTTGGCTTGATCATAGATTAGATCTTGATTGTGTGTTCATGCGGTAGAAATTTTTTGTTTTCCATGCTACGAACCCCTACAATAAGTGGGGCTCGAGGTTTCGCCCCGTCTCTCGCCGGGAGCAACATGAGTGAAGGGGAAAGAAAACGTTTTAGTTAGCAATATAAGTATGCTACTCTTAGAAGACAAATAGATTATCAATATGCTATCCCCCAGGTCATGTCGCCATGCTCCCACCTCGCGCGCCCCACTCGCTCCCATGGCCGCCACGCTCGCTCGCTCATAGGGCCGCACTCCGCGCTCACTCGCTCGCTAGCCCGCCGCCGCGCGCGCACTTCCACGACGGGCCGCCGCGAGGTCCGCGCTCCATGTCGTGTGCCACCACTGGCTCGCTGCCACGTCACCTACCCCTCGTCGGAGCGTTGTCGCCGGGCCGCCGCCAGGTCGCTACGCCTCCACGCCACTGAAGCACCATTGCG
Source organism: Avena sativa (assembly GCA_916181665.1). NCBI lineage: Eukaryota > Viridiplantae > Streptophyta > Magnoliopsida > Poales > Poaceae > Avena > Avena sativa. The sequence continues at coordinate 381,638,789 of OV702297.1, read as the reverse complement.
CCTACCTACCCCTCGCCGGAGCGCTGCTGCCAGGTCACCGCCTCGCCTACCTCGTCGGAGCTAGGCCTCCCTGCCCTCGCCGGAGCGCCATCGTGCCTACCTCGTCGGAGCCGCGCCTCCATGCCCTCGTCCTAGCTACACGAAGGCCACCTGCATTGCTAGCGAAGGCACCGACACTGCTTCCTACTACCAACGTTGCTGCTACCTATGGCGTCGAGGGTTGCTACATGGGGTTTGTGAGGCTGCTACATGTATCTAGCGGCGATGCTACAAGTGGCCTCGGGTTTCGGTACAAATGCTTTGTTATTTTGCTACGAGATCTCTGGTGAGATCTCCGACGAGATCGGATTTGCTACAATAGGACATTTTTTGGTACATACGTTTTATGATTTTTCTACAATAGCATAAAGTTTTTGCTACAAGGTTTCCAGCGAGGTCTACCGGCAAAAGTCTCCGGTGAGGTCGGATCTGCTACATTAGCACAACTTTTTGCTACAAGGTCGCTGGCGAGATCTCCGGCGAACTCTTCAGCGAGATCTAGTCTGTCTATTTTATTTTCTGGGTCAGACCGTTTTTTGGTACATATAGTAAAAAAACTATTTATAGTAAAAGCGGGTCATTTTATAGCAAAGACAGTATTTAGGTTTATTTTAGGAGACATGTGGCGGTCAGAGGACCCGGTGGATAAGGGGAGTTATGGGGTGTGGGGGAGAACACGTAGCGCTCCTCATTGTTAATTTGGATGACCCAAATGAATTTTGCACTCAACGATTTTCTCAACGATTTTTGTTGTTTTTTGAGTGTTCATCTTGACCCACACTACAATGGCATTACACAAACTGATAAAAAAACACATCCATTCCATACAAAATACTCCCTCCATTCCATATAATATAAGAGGACGTTATAATTTTTGTGAAACGAATATATTTAAATGCCTTTGATGTTATGTTTTCTGTGAACCTGAGTGTATCTAGATGTCTTTTATTGCCCTACACATTAAAAGACGGCTAGATACATTCTTTTCATAGAAAATAAACCATCATATAATGTGAAATCGGAGGGAGTACTAGCGTGCACCAACAATGAGGAACTAATCTTCAAGCGACGTGACCGAAGAGACGGTGGCTTTCGTTGCTATTGTTCCCGTGGTCGACCCTCGCTAGCAATGAGGGCTAGTGGAGAAGTCGCCTATCGGGAATGACTTGGTTATCCTCCCTGCGCCCACCCTGAGCTGGTTGCCGTCGCGGCTGACCTTACGAATGCCGACCCAGGCCATCGCGATCTTCACCTTCACGCCCTCGAGGCCGGTGATCCAGCCGTTGTGGATGTTCCCGGCGATTCGGCTGCTATAGTGAAGCTTGAAGCCGCCGATGTGCAGGCCGCACTCATTGGAGAGGTGCACCTCGAAGGAGCCGTCTTGCCGGAGTTCGTAGCTCTGCACGCCCTCCGGGATGATGCCCGGCGGGAAGCCATATTGCTGAAGCATGTTGTATGCCGTACCTATGGTCCTGGGATTGTTAGCACTTGCGGCGGTGAGGAGCACGGCTGCTGCCAGCGCCGTGAGGAGGACACAAAGGTTCGCCATTGCTGCTGCTTGGGATATCAGGTAAAGTAATTGGAAGCCTCAAGCAGCAGCAATTGGAGTACTAGATATATGTGTGTAGGAGCATACCGTATATATAGAGATACAGATAGAAACACTTTGATGTGCAATAAATGAGTATCTACGAAAATCAGTAACCGATAATCTCGATGTTTATGGTCATATTAACCACAAGATAGGCATGTTCAATCAGTATCCCAATCGTATATACTCCATACTACATATCTTCACAATTATTCGGGGTCATTTGTTGTTGAGAATCATCCTATTGGATCCTTTGTAGGGGAATTAAGATGGAATTTAATATTGCACTATGACAAGTCTTGGTTTTGAGTCTCGGGCTCCATGTAGCCCGGAATTTTTGCAAAAATATAGAATGATGTTCAAATAGTTCTGATATTTTTCGTGGATACATAGTTATATCATACTGTCCGGCCACAAATGCGGGGCACTCCGTCCGGATCATGCTGGTTCGACGTTGTCGCGGAGGTGACGCACCCGGCGGCGCTCGATGCGTGTCCGGGCGTCTTCCCCTGGACGCTCTTCTAGGACTTGTCATAGGTCCCATTAATGTAAGGTCCAGGAGGAACCCACCGATGCACGATCGTCACATCTCTCCTAGGTTCTCCCTCGCGGCGGCTCTCCAAGCGGCTGGCATGTGGAGAGTGCCATCGGTAGCTCTCCCGTCGAAGGGGCGAAGGGGTCTGGCGCTCATCGCATGACGCTGAGTGGTCCCCCTAGCCTCCATGGTGGGAGGGGCTCGAGCCGTCGAACACCACGAGGACAACCCTCCCTATTGACGAGCGGCGCTGACGAAGTGCGCCAACCTCGCTAGCGATGCATTGACGCGCAAGTTGTTCCTGCTTCCGGTGGAAACCCAAGTATAGCTTCCTCCGCGGCGAGAGCAGCGATGGGACCATGGGCCCCAGAGCGGGTCGAGGCAGGAAACTGGCCACCAGCGGCTGCCGAAACCCCCTAAGACCCGGTGTCTTCACTCGGGCAATGCTGAGACGGAAGGCCGGGAGAGCATTGCCTTGCAGGCTCCCCGTTCTCCCGTCCCTATAGCGCGCGAGCGCTCCACCACGGGAGGCTCCGTGCTCACAGGTTGTTCCTATGGTACGTTTCTTCCTAGCACGACTGTTCCAACGGAACCCCCACCAGATGATGGTTGACTTGGATTCTTTCTCTTCTTGGCAATGTCGCTTCGTCCTTCGTTAGGCGACGCTAGCGCAGGTGGTGGCGCCGACGACGCATCGGGCGGATCCTCCTGAGCTCCGAGGCATGGTGCCTAGTTCTAATGACGAAATTGCCAATGCAGATCACCACCGATGCGCCCCTACCTGGCGCGCCAGGTGTCGTGTCTCAATTTTCGACATCGAGGATAGGGATCCCCTTTGTTAGTTCGGCCAGGGACGCAACGTCTGGCAAGATCGATCGGTGAGCTAGACGAACACACACACAAAGGGATACATGTTCTTTTACCTAGGTTCAGGTCCTTGATGTGAGGATCCCTACGTCCTGCAACTATCTACTATTTGGTGAATGATCACAATTACAATGCTTCCTTCCCCGGGAAGGATCTCTACCCTTCCTCTCCTCCAAAAACCCTCCCCATGTGTCCAGCGACATGGGCCTCCTTTTATACTATCAAGGGGACACCACGAGGGTCCATGGGCACGCAGTAGTACAGTCGTGCCATGCGGCCGAGTATGGAGTGCATGGCTTCTACGTGGCTTGAAGACATCGCACCCTAGGAGTGTAGGGTTGTGCCCGCAGTAGTAGTCTGCTGCATAGGTCAGGCATTGACTACCACCTGTTGGCTCTATACCGCACTCCTCTGCCCGGGATTCCTTGCCCCTGGGAGTTGGGGCGGCCAGCTCCCCAGGAAGGACACCGTCGGGTATCTTCCCGGTGTTGGAGATATGCCCTAGAGGCAATAATAAAAGTGGTTATTATTATATCTTTGTGTTTATGATAAATATTTACATTCATGCTATAATAGTATTAACAGGAAACATTAATACTTGTGTGATTTGTAAACTAAATTAGAGTCCCTGATAAAGCCTCTTTGTAATACTAGCTTGTTGGTTGATAAGATGATCGTGGTTTCCCGATCATGAACATTGAGATGTTATTGACAACAAGATCACATCATTAGGAGAATGGTATGATGGACATACTCCTATAGATAAGCGTAGCATAAAGATCAAGTAATTTCAATAGTTCGTTTGCTATAAGATTTCTGATACATAGTAACCTAATTCCTTCCACCATGAGATCATGCTAATCACCATCACCGGAATGATACTTTGATGACATCAAACATCACACCGTAACTGGGTGGCTATAAAGGTGGCATTGAGTGTTGGAAAGTATGTGTTGAGGCACATGGATCAAGAGTGGGATTTGTCCATCCATATGACGGATAGATATATTCTGGGCCCTCTCAGTGGAATGTCATCCAATTAGCTTGCAAGCATGTGACTGTCTCACAAGGGATCACATATGACGGGAATGAGAAAAGAGTACTTATTGGTAACGGGGTTAAACTAGGTATGCAGAGATACCATCAAACCTCGGATAAGTAAACTATCGCGAGACAAAGGGAAATTGGTATCGTATGTAAGTGGTTCATTCGATCATAAAGTAATTGTAGAAATATGTGGGAGCCATATCAATTTTCAGATTCCTCTATTGGTTATTGATCGGAGAAGTATCTTGGTCATGTCCGCATAATTCACGAACCATAGGGAGACACACTTAAGGATTCGATGTTTTTCAGTAGATATGGAATATAAGAAGGGAGACCGAATGTTGTTCATGAATGTGTCATTGTTAAGTGCAATTATTGGATCATATCCTGGGTCACTTGGTTGGGCATTTGCGAGAGAGAAATAAAGCTCTAAACTAAAAGTCAAAAGGGAAGTTTGAAAAGTCAAACTAGAATAATGGTTTCCTAGTGGAAGAAGGAAAGAGTCCTTCTTTCTCTCCAACTTGGGTTTGGGGAAGGATTCAAACTCCCCTATCCCAAGCTACCCTTCCTCTCATAAATAGAGGGGAGGGGCTGCCCCAAAGCAACACAACCAGCCCTCCCCACCTCTAAGCCAAGCCGTCGCCGCTACCCTAGCGCCGCCGCCGGCCCGTCACCGTCGCCCTAGACGCCGCCGACACCTCCTCCTCCTCTCTGGCCTTCTAAACCTACATCGCCGGAAACCCTAGATCCACCATAACCCGCACCGGCTTAGGCGAAGCCCTGCGGGATCTTCCCTCTACTTCCGACACCACGCCGTCGTGCTGCCGGAATCGCGAGGGGAGAACTACAACCTCCGCTGCCTGATGGAACAAGGGAGAGGAAGGTCTTCATCGAGTACCAAACGTGTGACCGACTACGGAAGCGCTGCCGGAACGCAACGCCGAAAGGATCGTCTACGCGATCTTGAGATCGGCAAGTGTACGACTACATCATCCACTAGAATCTACTCTCGTTAACCGCTTTGGAATCTTTGAGGGTGAGTACTCTAATCGACTCGTTGCTACAATCTAGTAGATCGATCTTGGCTTGTTTGTGTGCATGCGGCAAAAAAAATTTGTTTTCCATGCTACGAACCCCTACAGTGGTTTCAGAGTCGTGTCTATATGTAGATCTGTTGCATGAGTAGAACACAATGGTCATTATGGGCGGTGGTGCTTTTATTATCAATTGCTTTTTGTGTACTTTACATCTTGCGGTATGATGGGATGAATCGGCCCGGGCTAACCTTACATGACATCGTTCATGAGACTTGCTCCACGCTTAACATGCAACTTGTATTGCATAAGTGGCTTTGCGGGTGTCTGTCTCTCCCATCATAGTATAGATTCAATTTACAATGGGCACTTGATAGTTTAAGCATCAACGTTGTGGTTCTTGTTCGTAAGTTAGAATGACACTTACTGAAAACCCCAAACCACGTAAAATATGCAAAGAAAATTAGAAGTGTCTAACTTTGTTTTGCAGGGGTGTGCTGTGATGTGATATGGCCATGATTGTGATTATATATGATGTATGCAATGTTCCTTATTGTAAGTCGGCAACCGGCAGGAGCCATATGGTTGTCTTTTAATTTCGTTAAGACCTGCGTGTCTATTATTCAAAGTAGTTGTAATAGTTGATGCTGGTGGACGACAACCATGAAGCGGCGCCATAGACCTTGACGCCATGCCGGTAATGATGGAGATCATGTTCGTGTTTGAAGATGGAGATCGGAAGCACAAGAAGAAAGGCCATATCATATCACATATTATGAATTGCATGTGATGTTAATCCTTTTATGCATCTTATATTGCTTAGTTCGCGACGGTAGCATTATAAGATGACCCCTCTCACAAAATTTCAAGTTATGGAGTGTTCATCCTTAGTAAGCACCGTTGCTAAAGCTCGTTGTTTCGAAGCACCACGTGATGATCAGGTGTGTTAGATTCTGCGAGTGTATACAACAGGAGCAAGCCAGATTTGCTCATGCAGAAGCTAAGGTTTGATCTTGACGAACCTAGCATGTACATACATGGTCTCGGAACACGAATCACTGAAAGGTAAAGCATGAGTCATATAGTAGATATGATGAACATGTTGATTGTTCGCTATTGAAGCTACATCAACTCTCGTGATGATCGGATTTGATATGGTGGATTTGGTTTGTGTGATCACTAAAACAATGTGAGGGATATTGTTTTGAGTGGGAGTTCACCTAGATTAATTTAACTAATAATTGGAACTCAATTTGTCATAAACTTAGTCTAAATTATTGCAAATATGTTGTAGATCAATGGCGGCCCCTACAATCAATTTTAATGCATTCCTAGAGAAAGAAAAGTTGAAAAACAATGGAAGTAACTTCGCGGATTGGCTCCGCAACTTGAGGATTGTCCTCAATGCTGGTAATTTGACCTATGTGCTGGATGCACCGCTGGGTGACCCACCTGCAACTGATGCTACCGATGAGGTGAAAAATGTTTTCCTCACTCGGAAGAATCAGTACTCCATAGTTCAATGTGCTATATTGTATGGTTTGGAATTGGAGCTTCAGAAAAGGTTTTTAAACCATGACCCACATGATATTGTGTGTGAACTCAAAATGATATTTGAGGCTCCACGCGGCAGTTGAGAGTTATGAGGCTTCTGAAAAGTTCTTTAACTGCAAGATGGAAGAGGGCAGATCCGTCACTGAGCACGTGCTTAAGATGTCTGGGAACGCAAGCAAGCTTCAAAGCTTGGGTATAGTGATCCCTAACGCTTTGGGGATTCACCGTGTCCTACAATCACTACCACCAAGTTAAAAGAAATTTGTGATGAACTACAATATGCAAAACATGGACAAGTCGTTGCCCGAACTCTTCTCCATGTTAAAGTCTGCGGAAGTGGAGATCAAGAAAGAGCACCAAGTGTTGATGGTCAATAAGACCACCAAATTCAAGAAGCAAGGCAAGTCTAAGAAAAAGGGAAACTTCCAGAAGGGCGGTAAGAAAGTTACCGCATCGGCAAAGAAGACCAAGGCTGGGCCTAAGCCTGATACTGAGTGCTTTTACTGCAAGGGAGAAGGTCACTGGAAGCGGAATTGCCCAAAGTACTTGGCGTATTTGAAGAACGGCAACATCAGGAAGAAATGTATATCCGATATACAAGTTATTGATGTGTATCTCACTAGTACTCGTAATAGTGCCTGGGTATTTGATACTGGTTCGGTTGCTCATATTTGTAACTCGAAACAAGTGTTGCAGAATAGACGGAAACTAGCGAAGAACGAGGTGACGATGCGTGTTGGAAATGGATCAAAGGTTGATGTGATCGCGGTCGGAATGCTACCTCTTCATCTACCATCGGGATTAGTTTTATACTTAAATAATTGTTATTTGGTGCCTGCATTGAGCATGAACATTATATCCGGATCATGTTTATTGCAAGACGGTTACTTGTTTAAGTCCGAGAATAATGGTTGTTTGATTTATATGAGTAGTATGTTTTATGCACATGCACCTTTGATAGATGGTCTATTATTATTGAATCTCGATTGTAGTAATACACATATTAATAACATTGAAGCTAAATGTTTGAAATTGAGCGATAACTCGACCTATATGTGGCACTGTCGTCTTGGTCACATTGGAGTGAAGCATATGAAGAAACTCCATTCCGATGGACTTCTTGAATCACTTTATTTCGAATCACTTGAAAGATGTGAAGCATGTTTGATGGGTAAAATGACTAAGACTCTATTTTCTGGTAAGATGGAGCGAGCTACGGACTTATTGGAAATCATACATACCGATGTGTGTGGCCCAATGAGTGTAGCATCGCACGGTGGTTATCGTTATGTTCTTACCTTCACAGATGACTTGAGTAGATATGGGTATATGCATTTCATGAAACATAAGTCCGAAACTTTCGAGAAGTTTAAGGAATTTCAAAGTGAGGTAGAGAATCAACGTAACAAGAAGATTAAATTTCTATGATCTGATCATGGAGGTGAGTATCTAAGTTATGAGTTTGGCGATCATTTTAATAAATGTGGAATACTTTCACAATTGACACCGTCGGGAACACCACAACGTAATGGTGTGTCTGAACGTCGTAATCGAACTCTCTTAGATATGGTTCGTTATATGATGTCACTTTCAGATTTACCGCTATCATTTTGGGTTTATCCATTAGAAACAGCCGCATTCACTTTAAATAGGGCACCATCTAAATCCGTTGAAATGACACCGAATGAATTATGGTTTGGGAAGAAACCTAAATTGCCGTTGCTTAAAGTTTGGGGTTGCGAAGCTTATTTAAAGAAGTTATAGCCGGACAAGCTTGAACCCAAAGCGGAAAAATGCGTCTTCATAGGATACCCAAAGGAAACTATTGGGTATACCTTCTATCATAGATAGAAGGGCAAAATCTTTGTTGCCAAGAATGGATCCTTTCTAGAGAAGGAGTTTCTCTCGAAAGAAGTGACTGGAAGGAAAGTAGAACTCGATGAGGTTGCCAAACCTTCTCTCGGACTTGAGAGTAGTGCAGCACCGGAAGTGGTTCCTGTGGCGCCTACACCAATAGGAGAGGAAGCTAATGATGTTGATCATGAAACTTCGGTTGAAGTAACTACGAAACCTCGCATGTCAACGAGAACTCATACCACTCCTGATTGGTATGATCCCGTTATGAGTGTCATGTTGGTGGACAACACCAATGACCCTACGACATATGAGGAAGCGATGATGAGCCCAGATTCCAATAAATGGCAAGATGCCATGAAATCCGAGATTGGATCCATGTACAAAAACCAAGTATGGACTTTGGTGGATTTACCGGATGGCCGGAAGGCTGTCGAGAACAAATGTATTTTCAAGAAGAAAACAGATGCTGATGGTAATGTTACTATCTATAAAGCTTGACTTGTCGCAAAAGGGTTTCGAAAAATTCAAGGAGTTGACTACGATGAGACTTTCTCACCGGTAGCGAAGCTAAAGTCTGTGAGGATTTTGTTAGCAATCGCTGCATATTATGATTATGAGATATGGTAGATGGATGTAAAAAACAACGTTCCTCAATGGAGACATTGATGAAGAGTTGTATATGGTACAACCCAAAGGTTTTGTCGATCCTAAAGATTCTAACAAGGTATGCAAACTTCAACGGTCCATTTATGGATTGAAGAAAGCATCCCGAAGTTGGAATCATCGTTTTGATAAGGTAATCAAAAGCTTTGGTTTTATACAAACTTATGGAGAAGCTTGTATTTACAAGAAAGTGAGTGGGAGATCTGTATCATTCCTAATACTATATGTAGATGACATATTGTTGATTGGGAATGATGTAGACCTTCTTAATAGTGTCAAGGATTATTTGAATAATAGTTTTCAATGAAAGATCTTGGCGAATCAGTTTACATATTAGGCATAAAGATTTATAGAGATAGATCGAGACGCCTAATATCATTGTCACAGAGTACATATTTGGACAAAGTTCTAAAGAGGTTTGGAATGGAAGATAGCAAGAAAGGGTTCTTGCCCATGTTGCCCAATACGACCTTGAGTAAAACTCAAAGTCCTGCAATGGCAGAAGATAGAGAAAAGATGAGTAAGACTACCTATGTCTCAGCCATAGGATCTCTTATGTATGCCATGCTATGTACTAGACCCGACATTGCATATGCTGTTAGTTTGACTAGCATATATCAAAGTGATCCAGGAGTGGATCATTGGACAGCGGTCAAAAACATCCTTAAGTACTTGAGAAGAACTAAGGATATGGTTCTTTCTTATGGAGGTGATGAACAACTCGTTCTTAATGGTTACACCGATGCTAGTTTGAACACCGATCCGGATGATTCTAAATCTCAATTTGGATACGTATTTACTTTGAATGGTGCAGCAGTTAGCTAGAGGAGTGCAAAGGAAAGCATTATAGCGAGATCTTCAACTGAATCGGAATACATAGCTGCTTCGGAGACTTCACAAGAGGCAATATGGATGAAGGAGTTTATTACAGAGCTTGGTGTGGTTCCAAGTGCGCTGGACCCAATGTCTATCTATTGTGATAACATGGGCGCCATAGCCAATGCGCAAGAACCAAGGTCACACAAGAAGCTGAAGCATATCAAGCTGCATTTTCACGCTATTCGAGAGCATGTCCAAGATGGTGACATAAAGATTTGCAAAGTACACACAGATCTGAATGTGGCGGATATGTTGACTAAACCTCTCCCGAGGGAAAAACATGACCAACACCAAATCACCATGGGTGTTCGGTATATTACCATGTAATCTAGATTAGTTGACTCTAGTGCAAGTGGGAGACTGTTGGATATATGCCCTAGAGGCAATAATAAAAGTGGTTATTATTATATCTTTGTGTTTATCATAAATATTTACATTCATGCTATAATAGTATTAACAGGAAACATTAATACGTGTGTGATTTGTAAACTAAATTAGAGACCCTAGTAAAGCCTCTTTATAATACTAGCTTGTTGGTTGTTAAGATGATCGTGGTTTCCCGATCATGAACATTGAGATGTTATTGACAACAAGATCACATCATTAGGAGAATGGTATGATGGACATACTCCTATAGATAAGCGTAGCATAAAGATCAAGTAATTTCAATAGTTCGTTTGCTATAAGATTTCTGATACATAGTAACCTAATTCCTTCCACCATGAGATCATGCTAATCACCATCACCGGAAGGATACTTTGATGACATCAAACATCACACCGTAACTGGGTGGCTATAAAGGTGGCATTGAGTGTTGGAAAGTATGTGTTGAGGCACATGGATCAAGAGTAGGATTTGTCCATCCATATGACGGATAGATATATTCTGGGCCCTCTCAGTGGAATTTCATCCAATTAGCTTGCAAGCATGTGACTGTCTCACAAGGGATCACATATGACGGGAACGAGAAAAGAGTACTTATTGGTAACGGGGTTAAACTAGGTATGCAGAGATACCGACGATCAAACCTCGAATAAGTAAACTATCGCGAGACAAAGGGAAATTGGTATCGTATGTAAGTGGTTCATTCGATCGCAAAGTAATCATATAAATATGTGGGAGCCATATGAATTTCTAGATTCCTCTATTGGTTATTGATCGAAGAAGTGTCTCGGTCATGTCCGCATAATTCACAAACCATAGGGAGACACACTTAAGGATTCGACGTTGTTTAGTAGATATGGAATATAAGTAGAGAGATCGAATGTTGTTCGGAGTCTCGGATGGGATCCGGGATATCACGAGGAGATCCGTAATGGTCCGGAGAATAAGATTCATATAAGGAAAGTCCGATTCCGGAGTTCGGGAATGATTTCGATGTTTTCATTGGAGAGGTTCTAGAAGGGTCTAGAAGGTTCACTGGACCGGAAGGGGAATGGTTCATGAATGTGTCATGGTTAAGTGGAATGATTGGATCTTATCCTGGGCCACCTGGTTGGGCATTTGCGAGAGAGAAATAAATCTCTAAATTAAAAGTCAAAAAGGAAGTTTGAAAAGTCAAACTGGAACAATGGTTTCCTAGTGGAAGAAGGAAAGAGTCCTTCTTTCTCTCCAACTTGGGTTTGGGGAAGGATTCAAACTCCCCTATCCCAAGCTGCCCTCCCTCTCATAAATAGAGGGGAGGGGCTGCCCCAAAGAAACACAACCAGCCCTCCCCACCTCTAAGCCAAGCCGTCGCCGCTACCCTAGCACCGCCACCGGCCCGTCACCGTCGCCCTAGACGCCGCCGACACCTCCTCCTCCTCTCTGTCCTTCTAAACCTACATCGCCGAAAACCCTAGATCCACCATAAACTGCACTGGCTTAGGCGAAGCCCTGCGGGATATTCCCTCTACTTCCGACACCACGCCGTCGTGCTACCGGAATCGCGAGGGGAGAACTACAACCTCCGCTGCCTGCTGCAACAAGGGATAGGAAGGTCTTCATCGAGTACCAAACGTGTGACCGAATGTGGAGCGCTGCCGAGGAACGCAGCGCCGGAAGGATCGTCTACGCGATCTTGAGATCGGCAAGTGTACGACTACATCATCCACGAGAATCTGCTCTCGTTAACCTCTTTGGAATCTTCGAGGGTGAGTACTCTAATCGACTCGTTGCTACAGTCTAGTATATAGATCTTGGCTTGTTCGTGTGCATGCGATAGATTTTTTTTGTTTTCCATGCTACGAACCCCTACACCCGGGGAGTGTAGGGTTCATTGCATGAAAAACCAAAAATTTCTATCGCAAGAACACATAAAACCAAGATCCAGTCTATGGCAAAGCCAAGATCTAATCCACAAGATCGGTGCAACAAGATTGAAGAGAACTAACCCTCATAGATCCAAAGCATTTAACAAGATCAGATTCTCGTGGTTGATGGAGTCGATCACTTGCCGATATCAAGATCGTGTAGACGATCCTTCCAGTGCCGCGTTCCGGCAGCGCTTTCACAGTCGGTCAAACATACGGAGTCGATGAAGACCTTCCTCTCACAGTTCCATTAGGGCAACAGAGGTAGTAGATCTCTCGGAATCCCAACAGCACAACGGTGTGGTGGTGGTGGTGTAGGAGGAGGAGAGATTCCTGCAGGGCTTCGCCTAAGCTAGAGTAGAGTGGTGGACGAGAGAGAAGAGAGGCGGTGACTGATGGGTTTCGCGACATAGTAAATCAAAATTTTCTACGGATGCGAACAGAGGGAAGCCAAGATCTAATCTAGGAGATGCAAACAACGAGAGGGATTAGACGAGATCGTCATACCCTTGAAGATTCGCACAGCGAAATGTTCGTCGAAACGTGGGTGATGTAGTCGTACTCGCTTCTCCTCCTCGCGATCCGATCCGATCTAGCACCACAAGTGGCGATGCCTCCGTGAGATGCACACGTGCAGCACCTCGACGTCTCCTCCTTCCTCGGTCCAGCAAGTATGGTGGAGAGACGGATTTGATCTACAACGCGACGGCGCGGTGCATGTGGTGGAGAGTTTCTGCAGCAGGGCTTCGCCTACACGCAATCGGGAGGGGGAGAGAGAGGAGGGCAGCAGGGCGACTAGGCTTGAGGGGAAGGTGTGGGGGGGTGGTGTGCCCCAGCCCTCTATATATAGAGGGGTGGGCGCCAGCCCTAACCCTTCCCCCAAGCCCTAGGCCAGCGGCCAAAGGAGGGAGGAGTGGGGGGCAAGGAAACCACCCCCCCTTCTAGAAGCTCCAATTAGGGTTTATCCCCTGGTTGGCCGGCTGGACCCTATGGGGCCTTGTGCCCCTGGCCCAATGTGGCTAGGGCACTCCCTCATAGGCCCATGCCCCTTCCCGACAGGTGGGACCACGTTGGCCCCCTTCCGAAAGGTTCTAGAAGCTTCCGGTACAATACCGATTAACCCGGAACAATTTCGAACTCCAAAAACTGCACTGCCTTATATGAATCTTATTCTCCGGACCATTCCGGAACCTCTCGTGATGTCCCGGCTCCCATCCGAGACTCCGAACAAAAACTCATAAACCAATTATCCAATTTGTCCTAGCGTCGAGACACGTTAAGTGTGTGACCCTTCGGGTTCGAGAATATGCGGACATGATCTTCTATCAATAATCAACAGCGGGGTCTGGAAACCCATATTAACTCCCACACATTCGTCGATGATCATATCGGATGAACCACGATGCCAGGATTCAATCAATCCCATATATATATTCCCTTCGTCTCGCGATATTTTACTTGCCCGAGATTTGATCGTTGGTACCATCATACCTAGTTCAATCTCGTTCACAGCAAGTACTTTACTCGTTCCGTAATACGATATCACTTTGTGATTAACTCCTTAACCACATGCTTGCAAGCGGTGTTGATATCGATTACCGAGTGGGCCCGAAGTATATCTCTCCGACTTGGGAGGGACAAATCCCATCTCGATACATACAACCCAACAGGTACTTTCCGATCACCTGAGAGACACCTTTATGATCACCCTCTCATAGGATGACGTTTGATGACCTCAAAGCTTTCTTCCGATACCAGGGAGTTGTATTATCTCATGGTCTAAGGAATACAATATTTGACATAAGGAAAGCTTCGCAAAGATGAACACGATGACACGATCTAATTGCTCTGCTTAGTTTGGGTCTATCCATCATATCATTCTCCCAATGATACAATCTCATTATTAATCGACAACTCATGTCTATGGTTAGGAAACCTTAACCATCATTAATCAATGAGCTAGTCCATAGAGGCGTACTAGGGACACGGTGTTGTTCACAAACCACACAAGTATTAAAGTTTCCGCTTAATACAATTCTAGCATGGAATATAAACATTATCATGAACAAGAATTATAATAATAACATCTTTATTATTGCCTCTAGGGCATAATTCCAACAGTCTCCCACTTGCGCTAGAGTCAATAATCTAGTTTACATTTGGCAACAATCTCACACCCATGGCACTGAGGTGCTGATCATGTTTTACACGTGGAAGAGGTTTAGTCAATGGATCTGTGACATTCAGATCTGTATGTACTTTCCTAATATTCAGATCTCCATCTGCTATATAATCTCAAATTATATGAAACTTGCGGTTGATATGCTTGGTCTTTGGATGATATCTTGGTTCCTTAGCAAGTGCTATGGCGCCAGTGTTTTCACACAATATCTCCAGTGGGTCCAATGCACTTGGAACCACGCCAAGCTCAGTGATGAAGTTCCTGATCCAAACTCCTTCACTTGACGCTTCTGCAGCAGCCATGTATTCCGCTTCTACTGTAGATCCCGCGATCACGCTTTGCTTGCAGCTTCTCTAGCTCATAGCTCCTCCATTCAAAATATAAACGTATCCTGTCTGAGATTTAGAATCATCCTTGTCGGTGTCGAAACTAGCATCGACGTAACCTTTTACGACGAGCTGTTCATCACCCCCATAGACTAAGAACATTTCTTTAGTCCTATTTAGGTACTTTAGGATGTTCTTCACGGCTGTCCAGTGTTCCACTCCTGGATCACTTTGATATCTGCTCATCAAACTAAGAGCATTGGTGTAGAGATCCCAACCTTTAAATAGGTAGAGTCCCCTGTGTTTATAATGCTAGTCCCTGGATCAATAGCTAGCATCCACAGTTAAGATGTAATATCAAGAAACAAAGGTCATAATATAACTTTATAACCAGGAATAACATAATTATATTACATCTTACATAGCTCATTTGGCTATTACATTACATTGCAGCGGAATAACTATAAGCATGGGGTCCTTCATCTTCAAGTGCCACAGGCAGATGTTGGTTGTAGACTTTGTAATCCTAATCAAACAATCTTCACTAAAATCAATCAAACCTGCAACATAATAAGTTACAGCCACAAGGGTCAATACATTTGAATTGTATTGGCAAGTTTCACTACTAAGTATAATATGAGTGGATCCTATCATTACATGCATATTTGGCTAAGTAGAGTTTTAGGCTCATTTGCAGAAAGCCATAGTTTATCCTATCTTTTCAAAATGGTTTTGATCTTTTGTCAAATCTTTTCTGAACACCTTGGAATCCACCAAGTGTCTTTGTCAAAATCTCTTGAGATCCTTGGTGCCCCAAGTACTTCAAGTTTTTATCAAAGTCTCTTGAACTTCTTGGTACCTCCAAGTTCTTCAAGTTTTTATCAAATCTCTTGAGCATCTTGGAACCCCCAAGTGCTTCAAGTCTTTTGTTATCACTTAAAAAGTTTTCTTTTTGAAATTAGAATGTCGAGATCTCCCATAGCTTCAAACTTTAGTTGCTCAGTATTGTCCATTACCGGGGACACGGCTAAGTACTTAGATTTTGTTATCTTCTGCAGAAGTTGTACACTTTACCCACATATCACACTCTCATCTTGTTGCCACCAGTGGCCGCTGGATTAGTACTCACCAAGATGGAATACTGGCAGATTGAGAATGTGACGAAGTCTTTCCAAAGGGTCCTCCCATACATCATTGCTAGCTTGTCATCAGTAACAATGTAGGATTCCAGGTCCCCATTTTTCTGTAGCCTGAAGACAATGCATGGGTCTTCCCAATGTAGTTGACTAAGCCAGAGCCATAATAGCATGTGGTTGCACACGAAAGCCACAATTGGAGAAACATGTTCAATCTCTAAGTTTCCTGAGTGGTTTTCTTTTGGAGCACAACACAAAGAGATTGCCATAGAATGGTTCCTTTTGTTGCCACCTTCTCCAAAACTCAAAGTCCTTGTCCACCCAGGTGGTTCATTGAGTCCTTGTTTTATTATATAAAATCACAAGACCTTTTCTCAACTTCATAAAATCTCAACATGTATCTCTTTTCAAAATATAGCATGGCTAAGCATGTAACAACTACATTGTTTTTACTAAGGTATATATAGGGAATCCTATTAGGATTATCATAGCATAAGTATAGAAATTATTTTCATGCATGTTTTCAAAATCCACTAAGTATAATGAAAATAGTAGGACTTTGGATGATAGTGTAACTTGCCTTTTTGGTAGGGAATGATGGTTCACTCCTTGATCTTGCTAGTCCCACACTTCACTACAAGTCAATCAAGCAAACACAAATTCAATTCACACTCCAAACCAAAGTCAAACAAACAATTTTTCACACACAAAGTAATGGAATCTAAGTCATGCATAAGCATGCAAAGGTTGGTTCTATTGTAAGGATGGTCTCCACTAGGCTTCTAAACTTTGTAAGTTCCAAATTGGTCATTTTCCAAAGTGGCAAAGTCATTTGCAAAAGGGTTTTGTCCCAAAACCATTTTAAAAACAAAGTATTATTTTATGTGGTGTAGAAATATTTTACTAAGGCATTAATCTCTAAGGTTCACCAAATACATTTTCAACTTATAAAACTTGGTGTTTGGGGTCAGAGAGTTTAAAACAAAACATTTCTCAAAGGTTTTCCTTCAAAATCAAATTTAATGAATAAACCACATTTCTATTTGACTAGAAATGGTTTTAAATCAAAGAATCATAATTTTATTTCACCCAATACATTTTTGAGTCCACAAAGTGTTTCCTAGGGTCAGTAGGTTTGGTCCAAAATATTTTCCCAAAGTTTTCTTTATAAAAATATTTTCATAACCAAAATCTTTATTTCCATTTGGCTAGAAATGGGCTAAACCAAGTAATCCATTCTAAACTTTTCCAAATCCATTTTCCAAAACATGGGTTGGTTCCTAGGGTCAGTAAGGTCACAACAAACCATTTTGCAAAGGTTTTAATCCTAAAATCATTTTTAAACAATTTTTATACTCTATACAAGCTCACAAAAGAATCTGTAAAAACAAGCAAACTAACAGATACTATTTGTTAAACCAAGGGCATGGTTGGCTAGGTCTTGCTCTCCTGAATCCAACGACATAAAATTTGTAATTTTTGGACGTGTGGATTCAAAGTTACAAGGGTTTGAAAATCACAAAATATTCTGTTTTCAAATCTGTTTTAAACCTAATATTGGCCACGCGTCGCTGTTTCATTGGTTGATACCGGTTCGGCCGGATCAGCTCTGTGGAACGTTAGATCTAAATGAATCGTGTGGCTTAGGAGGCGTAACTCTTCGCGGTTTAAGTGGTCTATCGTAATCGTTCGATCCAGATCCTACGGGCCTAAACAATTGGCCATTAACTGGCGGCGCTGCGCGGCTGTGCGCGGCGGCGACGGGCAGACGGCGGCGGCGATGGTGAAATAGGAAATGAGGGAGGAGGAAAAGGTGCTCACCGGAATCGTTGACGTTTGCTGATGCTCAACGTGGTACTGGTCGGTGAAGGGGTGCACGGGGCTGTCCTTGATTGCTCGCCGGAGTTAGGGTTGGCGTCGGACGGCTCTGTCCACGGTCGAAGGCGACGCTACAGGTCACGAAAAGACAAACAAAGGTCAGGGCTAGTTGCGCAAGACCGAGTCGAGTGAGGGAGCGTGAACGAGGAAGCTCAGGGCGGTCAGCGTTTACCAGGGGAGGTCGTCAGAGAGGTTGCAGACGCGGCAGCGTTTGGAAGCTTGACGTAGTCGATGCTCTGGGGCGCCCGCGGTCGAACGAAAGGCACTAGGAGATGCGTCAAGAAGTGGTGAGTCTGGGTGCGAGGTCAGGGAGGCAGGAGGTGGTGTGGCTTGGCCGGAATCGTCACCGTGGTGTCGTCGGAGCAGAGGGAGTGCTGGGCCGAATTGTGGCAGCCTCGGGGCGGAGAAGGAGTGGCGACAGAGGGGAAAGGAGGAGAAGACGCAGGCGCTTAATAGCGTGCAGTCACGGCGAGATTAACGCGCGGCATCAATGCGAATTGATCGCGGCATTCAAAGGCAGCAACGGCAGCGAGGTTTGGGGAAGACAGGGTCGCGCGGGTGAGGAGGATGAACAGTAGAGGTGGGGTCTACCGGTCAGTGGGAAAAGAAACGAGAGGGAGGTCCACCGGTCATACTCAGTGCGGGTTAGGAACGAGGTACGAATCGTTTTTCTCTGGGGAGAATAACTGGGCTGCTTCTGGGCCTTAGTGGGCTTGGCCAGTTGGGTCAGGTCCAATTCATATTTTTTTTCTGTCTGTTTGTTTTATCCTTTTTCTTTTTCCATTTCCTGTTTTGAATTTCCAAACAAGCAAACAAAACAATTCAAACAATACCAAACTTCACAATTTTGAACTTGGTTCTGTTTATCAACATAAACCAACATTCCAAAATAAAATAATATTTTTATTCATTTTAGGATCTATTTAATATTTAAATAAAATAGACCATAGTTATTTAATCAAAATAGGGTTGATTTATTTAATAAAAACTCCATTTGAAAACCAAATATTTTCAATACCAAATCAGTAGGTTTTATTTGGAAATAAAGAATATTTGGAAATCTTGTTTAAAACAAAATAACATTTTTGCTATAGGGTCCATTAATAATTAAATAAAATGGACCTTAGTTATAATCCATATAGGATTTGATTTATTAAATCTTTATTTTGAAAATCTTAGAATAAAACCAAAACACTTCAGTAGGTTTTATTTGAGAATATAAAATATTTGGAAAACTTATTTAAAATAAATAAATAAGTTTTGATGTTTTGGAAATAGTAAAACCTTTATTAATAAAACTTGGATATTTAAATCCTTTTTATTTTATTTTAAATAAACCTTTACTAATTTAATCAAAGCAAAACCTTTTGTTTCAAAATCTTGGCCAAGGTTTAATTTGGCTTTATAAAATAATATTTATTTGTAAATCCACCTTTTCTTTTGAAAACCAAATCTTTTTATTTTAAAGATTCAAAATAGTAATTCCAATTATAAAAACTTTCTTGATCCTTTGTGAATATTTGTTGATCAATTTTGGTATGGATTAAATCCATGGATTTGGAGATACTTTGGAAATGATTTTCTTCCATTAGGGTTTTAGGATTTGGATTTATTTTCCAAGTGTTCAAATTTCCAGATACATTCATTGAGGAATGCATTTCCCTTGATTTGGATTTTTGTTGAATTCAAACTTTATCCAAAGTTTGTTCAAGATGGGATTTTAAGTTTCCTTTTAGAAACAAAAGTTTCTTTTCACCCTGATTTTCAACAAAAATTTATTTTGTTTATTTATTTTTCACATTACAAGATTTGGAAAATCTTGGGATGTGACAGGCTACCACCCTTAAAAGAAATCTCGTCCCGAGATTTGGGAAGGCTAGGGTTACAAGTTGGCTCAAAACAACTAGGGTACTACCACCCTTAAAAATTTTCCAACTAAACTAGATGTTGGCCTTCTTGGGATCCTGGGAAAACTTCTCTAGGCAATCATCTGCATAGTGTCCTTTGTTTCCACACTTGAAACATGTGACTTGGATGATATCCCTCATAGGCTTGTTTATCTTGTGTTTCATCTTCTCTGGACAGTTGCTTGCATAATGTCCTAGCTCTTTGCAGTTGTTGCACCAAACTTGGCTAATATCTTTCTTTTCCTTTGATATCATTGCCTCTTGTTTGTTTCTTTGGTTCTTCTTCTTTTCTGGACAATCACTGGCATAGTGTCCCTTCTCTTTGCAATTGTAACATTGCACTTGAGTAATATCCCTCTTCTTCTTCTTGGGTCTCTCCAAAGCTAGGAGTTCTTCTAATTCATGCTCTTCAAAGGTGGAAAATCTTTCTCTTTTCTTGGGGCAGTTACTAGAGATATGACTTTCTTTATCATTAGGGCATTGATCTTCATGCTCCTTGGATGCATGATCCTTGTCTTCACAAATATTGCTAGCTTGGGTTCCTTCTAGAATAACATCTTTGCCATCCTTGTTGATCATTTGAGTAACCAATCCTTGCATCAATTGGGATTGAAGTCTCAAAATACTTTGTATGGCTGGGTCTAGTCCATTGTTGTTGGCTAAAAGCTGAGTTGTCTCTTGGCTCAACTGGTTTTGGGTTGCTATAAGTTCTCTCATATTGTCCTCTTGGTTGTTGTTGTCATCAACCTTGATGTTGGAGTCTCTTGGAGAAGTCATCTGTTTGGGTTGAATTGGGATTAGAAAGGCAAAAGAGTTCTAAGGAATTAATTCTAATCACACACATCACAATTCACACAAGCAATGTGCAAGCAACCACAAACAAACATTCCACTCAAACAACAAGTTTCAAGCATATTTTTAGGCAACCAAAAATATTTTTGTTACACCACATAAGTTGGTGGGTTTGACTTAAACTAAATATGGTGGTCCATCTATATGGTTCACTTGAAATTTTTCCTTCCTTCTTGGTTGATTATTCTTGAGCAAGATCTTTGTATCCTTGGAGAATTTCTTGAATCTTGGTCACAAAACTTCAAAGACGGTCATGGTTCCTTCTAAGTTGTTTTCCTTAGTCTTCAAGTCTTGAGTAACATTTCTTGTCTCACTTGTAGTCTTTAGTGATATCCAAGGTTGAAGTCCTTGGTGAAAATGTTGAAGATGTTGAAGTCATTAGAGTTGAAGATGTTGAAGAAGTCCTTTGCACATGGTGTAGTCTTGGGCCATGGGTAGGTTTTTCCATTAAGTTTGAAATAGAAGAGATGTAGAGTTGAAACCAAAATGGTTGAGGAAAGAGTTTACAAGTGTTTTTGTAAATAAGTTTTTGGAACAAATACAACTCCTATTTTTCCAAGGGTTTTTGTCCAATCCTAGGTTTACAAATCCTACAGGCAACACAATGCTCTGATACCATCTGTAGAGATCCCAACCTTTAAATAGGTAGAGTCCCCTGTGTTTACAATGCTAGTCCCTGGATCAATAGCTAGCATCCACAGTTAAGATGTAATATCAAGAAACAAAGGTCATAATATAACTTTATAACCAGGAATAACATAATTATATTACATCTTACATAGCTCATTTGGCTATTACATTACATTGCAGCGGAATAACTATAAGCATGGGGTCCTTCATCTTCAAGTGCCACAGGCAGATGTTGGTTGTAGACTTTGTAATCCTAATCAAACAATCTTCACTAAAATCAATCAAACCTGCAACATAATAAGTTACAGCCACAAGGGTCAATACATTTGAATTGTATTGGCAAGTTTCACTACTAAGTATAATATGAGTGGATCCTATCATTACATGCATATTTGGCTAAGTAGAGTTTTAGGCTCATTTGCAGAAAGCCATAGTTTATCCTATCTTTTCAAAATGGTTTTGATCTTTTGTCAAATCTTTTCTAAACACCTTGGAATCCACCAAGTGTCTTTGTCAAAATCTCTTGAGATCCTTGGTGCCCCAAGTACTTCAAGTTTTTATCAAAGTCTCTTGAACTTCTTGGTACCTCCAAGTTCTTCAAGTTTTTATCAAATCTCTTGAGCATCTTGGAACCCCCAAGTGCTTCAAGTCTTTTGTTATCACTTAAAAAGTTTTCTTTTTGAAATTAGAATGTCGAGATCTCCCATAGCTTCAAACTTTAGTTGCTCAGTATTGTCCATTACCGGGGACACGGCTAAGTACTTAGATTTTGTTATCTTCTGCAGAAGTTGTACACTTTACCCACATATCACACTCTCATCTTGTTGCCACCAGTGGCCGCTGGATTAGTACTCACCAAGATGGAATACTGGCAGATTGAGAATGTGACGAAGTCTTTCCAAAGGGTCCTCCCATACATCATTGCTACCTTGTCATCAGTAACAATGTAGGATTCCAGGTCCCCATTTTTCTGTAGCCTGAAGACAATGCATGGGTCTTCCCAATGTAGTTGACTAAGCCAGAGCCATAATAGCATGTGGTTGCACACGAAAGCCACAATTGGAGAAACATGTTCAATCTCTAAGTTTCCTGAGTGGTTTTCTTTTGGAGCACAACACAAAGAGATTGCCATAGAATGGTTCCTTTTGTTGCCACCTTCTCCAAAACTCAAAGTCCTTGTCCACCCAGGTGGTTCATTGAGTCCTTGTTTTATTATATAAAATCACAAGTCCTTTTCTCAACTTCATAAAATCTCAACATGTATCTCTTTTCAAAATATAGCATGGCTAAGCATGTAACAACTACATTGTTTTCACTAAGGTATATATAGGGAATCCTATTAGGATTAGCATAGCATAAGTATAGAAATTATTTTCATGCATGTTTTCAAAATCCACTAAGTATAATGAAAATAGTAGGACTTTGGATGATAGTGTAACTTGCCTTTTTGGTAGGGAATGATGGTTCACTCCTTGATCTTGCTAGCCTCACACTTCACTACAAGTCAATCAAGCAAACACAAATTCAATTCACACTCCAAACCAAAGTCAAACAAACAATTTTTCACACACAAAGTAATGGAATCTAAGTCATGCATAAGCATGCAAAGGTTGGTTCTATTGTAAGGATTGTCTCCACTAGGCTTCTAAACTTCGTAAGTTCCAAATTGGTCATTTTCCAAAGTGGCAAAGTCATTTGCAAAAGGGTTTTGTCCCAAAACCATTTTAAAAACAAAGTATTATTTTATGTGGTGTAGAAATATTTTACGAAGGCATTAATCTCTAAGGTTCACCAAATACATTTTCAACTTATAAAACTTGGTGTTTGGGGTCAGAGAGTTTAAAACAAAACTTTTCTCAAAGGTTTTCCTTCAAAATCAATTTTAATAAATAAACCACATTTCTATTTGACTAGAAATGGTTTTAAATCAAAGAATCATAATTTTATTTCACCCAATACATTTTTGAGTCCACAAAGTGTTTCCTAGGGTCAGTAGGTTTGGTCCAAAATATTTTCCCAAAGTTTTCTTTATAAAAATATTTTCATAACCAAAATCTTTATTTCCATTTGGCTAGAAATGGGCTAAACCAATTAATCCATTCTAAACTTTTCCAAATCCATTTTCCAAAACATGGGTTGGTTCCTAGGGTCAGTAAGGTCACAACAAACCATTTTGCAAAGGTTTTAATCCTAAAATCATTTTTAACCAATTTTTATACTCTATACAAGCTCACAAAAGAATCTGTAAAAACAAGCAAACTAACAGATACTATTTGTTAAACCAAGGGCATGGTTGGCTAGGTCTTGCTCTCCTGAATCCAACGACATAAAATTTGTAATTTTTGGACGTGTGGATTCAAAGTTACAAGGGTTTTAAAATCACAAAATATTCTGTTTTCAAATCTGTTTTAAACCTAATACTGGCCACGCGTCGCTGTTTCATTGGTTGATACCCGTTCGGCCGGATCAGCTCTGTGGAACATTAGATCTAAATGAATCGTGTGGCTCAGGAGGCGTAACTCTTCGCGGTTTAAGTGATCTATCGTAATCGTTCGATCCAGATCCTACGGGCCTAAACAATTGGCCATTAACTGGCGGCGCTGCGCGGCTGTGCGCAGCGGCGACGGGCAGACGGCGGCGGCGATGGTGAAATAGGAAACGAGGGAGGAGGAAAAGGTGCTCACCGGAATTGTTGACGTTTGCTGATGCTCAACGTGGTACTGGTTGGTGAAGGGGCGCACGGGGCTGTCCTTGATTGCTCGCCGAAGTTAGGGTTGGCGTCGGACGGCTCTGTCCACAGTCGAAGGCGACGCTACAGGTCATGAAAAGACAAACAAAGGTCAGGGCTAGTTGCGCAAGACCGAGTCGAGTGAGGGAGCGTGAACGAGGAAGCTCGGGGCGGTCAGCGTTTACCAGGGGAGGTCGTCGGAGAGGTTGCAGACGCGGCGGCGTTCGGAAGCTTGACGTAGTCGACGCTCTGGGGCGCCCACGGTCGAACGAAAGGCACTGGGAGATGCGTCAAGAAGTGGTGAGTCTGGGTGCGAGGTCAGGGAGGCAGGAGGTGGTGTGGCTTGGCTGGAATCGTCACCGTGGTGTCGTCGGAGCAGAGGGAGTGCTGGGCCGAATTGTGGCAGCCTCGGGGCGGAGAAGGAGTGGCGACAGAGGGGAAAGGAGGAGAAGACGCAGGCGCTTAATAGCGTGCAGTCACGGCGAGATTAACGCGCGGCATCAATGCGAATTGATCGCGGCATTCAAAGGCAGCAATGGCAGCGAGGTTTGGGGAAGACAGGGTCGCGCGGGTGTGGAGGATGAACAGTAGAGGTGGGGTCTACCGGTCAGTGGGAAAAGAAACGAGAGGGAGGTCCAGCGGTCATACTCAGTGCGGGTTAGGAACGAGGTACGAATCGTTTTTCTCTGGGGAGAATAACTGGGCTGCTTCTGGGCCTTAGTGGGCTTGGCCAGTTGGGTCAGGTCCAATTCATATATTTTTTTCTGTCTGTTTGTTTTATCCTTTTTCTTTTTCCATTTCCTGTTTTGAATTTCCAAACAAGCAAACAAAACAATTCAAACAACACCAAACTTCACAATTTTGAACTTGGTTCTGTTTATCAACATAAACCAACATTCCAAAATAAAATAATACTTTTATTCATTTTAGGATCTATTTAATATTTAAATAAAATAGACCATAGTTATTTAATCAAAATAGGGTTACTTTATTTAATAAAAACTCCATTTGAAAACCAAATATTTCAAAACCAAATCAGTAGGTTTTATTTGGAAATAAAGAATATTTGGAAATCTTGTTTAAAACAAAATAACATTTTTGCTATAGGGTCCATTAATAATTAAATAAAATGGACCTTAGTTATAATCCATATAGGATTTGATTTATTAAATCTTTATTTTGAAAATCTTAGAATAAAACCAAAACACTTCAGTAGGTTTTATTTGAGAATATAAAATATTTGGAAAACTCATTTAAAATAAATAAATAAGTTTTGATGTTTTGGAAATAGTAAAACCTTTATTAATAAAACTTGGATATTTAAATCCTTTTTATTTTATTTTAAATAAACCTTTACTAATTTAATCAAAGCAAAACCTTTTGTTTCAAAATCTTGGCCAAGGTTTAATTTGGCTTTATAAAATAATATTTATTTGTAAATCCACCTTTTCTTTTGAAAACCAAATCTTTTTATTTTAAAGATTCAAAATAGTAATTCCAATTATAAAAACTTTCTTGATCCTTTGTGAATATTTGTTGATCAATTTTGGTATGGATTAAATCCATGGATTTGGAGATACTTTGGAAATGATTTTCTTCCATTAGGGTTTTAGGATTTGGATTTATTTTCCAAGTGTTCAAATTTCCAGATACATTCATTGAGGAATGCATTTCCCTTGATTTGGATTTTTGTTGAATTCAAACTTTAGCCAAAGTTTGTTCAAGATGGGATTTTAAGTTTCCTTTTAGAAACAAAAGTTTCTTTTCACCCTGATTTTCAACAAAAATTTATTTTGTTTATTTATTTTTCACATTACAAGATTTGGAAAATCTTGGGATGTGACAATTGGACACATCCGGTCTAGTACACAGCATGGCATACATGATAGAACCTATGGCCGAGGCATAAGGCACTTTTCTCATAGCTTCCCTATCATTTACCATAGCTGGACACTGAGCCTTGCTCAATATCTTACCTGACAACATAGGCACTGAACCTTTCTTTGCCTTATCCATTCTGAACCTTTTCAGAACTTTGTCTAGGTATGTACTCTGGCTTAAAGCTATCAGGCGTCTTTGTCTATCTCTATAGATTTTGATGCCCAATATATAAGCAGCTTCACCTAGGTCTTTCATTGAAAAACACTTGTTCAAATAACTCTTCACATCGTTAAGCATGTTAATGGCATTTCCAATAATCAATATGTCATCCACATATAGTACCAGAAATGTCACCGAGCTCCCACTCACTTTCTTGTAGATACAAGCTTT
Source organism: Avena sativa (assembly GCA_916181665.1). Taxonomy (NCBI): domain Eukaryota; kingdom Viridiplantae; phylum Streptophyta; class Magnoliopsida; order Poales; family Poaceae; genus Avena; species Avena sativa. The sequence goes on along the minus strand of OV702297.1, from coordinate 381,612,522 downwards.
GTAGCTATTTGGAACAAATCCAAAGCTCTTGATCACTTGATCAAAACGAAGGTTCCAACTCCGAGATGCTTGCTTCAGTCCATAAATGGAACGCTCAAGCTTGCATACTTTATCAGCATCCTTAGGATCGACAAAACCTTCGGGTTGCATCATATACAACTCTTCATCAATGTTGCCATTGAGGAACGCATTCTTGACATCCATCTGCCTAATTTCATAATCATGAAACGCAACAATTGCTAATAAAATCCGAATGGACTTAAACATCGCTACGGGAGAGAAAGTCTCATCATAGTCAACACCTTGAACTTGTCGAAAACCTTTCGCGACAAGTCGTGCTTTATAGACGGTAACATTACCATCCACGTCCATTTTCTTCTTGAAAATCCATTTGCACTCAACGGCCTTTCGGTCGCTAGGAGGGTCCACCAAAGTCCATACTTGGTTTTCTCTCATGGATCCCAATTCGGATTTCATGGCCTCTAGCCATTTCTCAGAGTCTGGGCTCATCATCGCTTCCTCATAGTTCGTAGGCTCACTGTCATCTACTAACAAGACAGTTAAGACAGGGTTGCCGTACCACTCAGGAGGGGCACGCAACCTTATCGACCTGCGACGTTCAGTAGCAGCATCGTCCGAAGCTTCATGATCCTTGTCATTAGCTTCCTCTATTGTTGGTGCAGGCGGCACTGGAACAATTTCAGGTGCTGCACTACTCTCCAACTCAAGAGAAGGTTCAATAACCTCGTCTAGCTCTACTTTCCTCCCACTCACTTCTTTCGAGAGAAACTCCTTCTCAAGAAAGGAACCGTTCTTTGCGACAAACACTTTGCCTTCGGTTCTGTGATAGAAGGTATACCCAATAGATTCCTTAGGGTATCCTATGAAGACGCATTTCTCCGCTTTGGGTTCGAGCTTGTCCGGCATCAACTTCTTGACGTAAGCTTCGCATCCCCAAACTTTAAGAAACGACAATTTAGGTTTAGCACCAAACCACAGTTCATACGGTGTCGTCTCAACGGATTTAGATGGTGCCCTATTTAAAGTGAATGCAGCGGTTTCTAATGCATAACCCCAAAATGATAACGGCAAATCAGTAAGAGACATCATTGATCGGACCATATCTAATAGAGTTCGATTCCGGCGTTCAGACACACCATTGCGTTGTGGTGTTCCGGGTGGCGTGAGTTGCGAAACGATTCCACTTGCTTTAAGATGCGTGAGAAAATTATAACTCAAATATTCACCCCCACGGTCGGATCGTAGAAACTTAATCTTTCCGTTATGATGGTTCTCCACTTCATTCTGAAATTCCTTGAACTTTTCAAATGTTTCAGATCTATGTTTCATTAAATAGATATACCCATATCTACTTAAGTCATCGGTAAAAGTGAGAAAATAGCGATATCCACCGCGCGTCGAAACACTCATCGGTCCGCACACATCGGTATGTATGATTTCCAACAAGTCCGTTGCTCGCTCCATCATTCCGGAGAACGGGGTTTTTATCATCTTGCCCATGAGGCATGGTTCGCATGTGTCAAATGATTCAAAATCAAGAGACTCCAAAAGTCCATCAGAATGGAGTTTCTTCATGCGCTTTACACCAATATGACCTAGACGACAGTGCCACAAATAAGTAGTATTATCACTATCTACTTTGCATCTCTTAGCCTCAATGTTATGGATGTGTGTTTCATCCCTTTCGAGATTTAGAAGAAATAAACCATTCACAATAGGTGCATGACCATAAAAGATGTTACTCATATAAATAGAACAACCATTATTCTCCGATTTAAATGAATATCCGTCTTGCAATAAACAAGATCCAGAAATAATGTTCATGCTCAACGCAGGCACATAATAACACTTATTAAGGTTTAAAACTAATCCTGAAGGTAAAACTAAGGAGAGCGTGCCGACGGCCATCACATCAACTCTTGATCCGTTGCCAACGCGCATCGTCACCTCATCCCTCGCAAGCCGCCGTCTATTCCGTAGCTCCTGTTTCGAGTTACAAATATTAGCAACTGAACCAGTATCAAATACCCAGGCACTACAACGAGGGCTAGTAAGGAAAACATCAATAACATGTATATCAAATATACCTTTGATGGTGCCAGCCTTCTTGTCCGCTAAGTACTTCGGACAGTTGCGCTTCCAGTGACCCTTGTCCTTGCAATAGAAGCACTCAGTGTCCGGCTTAGGACCAGACTTGAGCTTCTTCTCAGCAGGGGCAACGCGCTTGCCGCCGCCTTTCTTGAAGGGCTTCTTTGCACCCTTACCTTTCTTAAAGGAGGGCTTGTTGACCATCAACACATGATTATCCTTTTTGATGTCCACCTCCGCAGCCTTCAGCTTTGCGAAGAGCTAGGTGATCGTATCAGTGGAACCAATCTGATTATGAGTCACTACAAAACTTTTGTAGCTGGGAGGGAGTGATTGCAGAACCCTGTCAATCTTGAGCTCCTCTGGAATCTTGCAGTCCAGTTGCTCAAGGCGTTGAGTGTAGCCCGACATCTTAATGGCGTGCTCACTAACGGAACTCCCTTCCTCCATCTTGCAGTTAAAGAACTTCTCAGAGATCTCATATCTCTCAGAACGGGCCTGAGTCTGAAACATGGTTTTCAGCTCCTCAAGAATCTCAAAGGGCCCGGGATAGTCTTCAAAACGATTTTGAAGGTCCGATTCCATAGCAAACAACATGGTGCTCTTAATCACACCATAATCATCTTTGCGCGACTGATAGACAGCTTTCTCATCAGCCGGCGCAGTTGCAGCAGGGGGGTTACCTAACGCTTTCTCAAGGACATAGTCCTTTTGACCGCCAGAGAGAATGATTCTCAGATTGCGGAACCAGTTGGTGAAGTTAGACCCATTGTTCTTAAGCTTTTCTTTCTCAGCAAAAACGTTGAAGTTGAAGTTCGACTTAGCCATGTGATCTACAATATTTGCAAGTACAAATTAGACTATGTTCATGATAACTAGTTCAACTTTTAATCAAATTACTAGATGAACTCCCACTAAATTCAACATCCCTCAAGTTGTTTAGTGAACACGATCCAAATTCACCACACCTAATCCGATCTTCACGAGAAGAGATGTGGCTTCAATGGTGGACAACGAAGTGTCGATCATATCATTCATATGACGCATGCTTAACCTTTCGGTTCATGTGTTCCGAGGCCATGTCTGTACATGCTAGGCTCGTCAAGTTAGACCCAAGTATTTCCGCGTGTGCAAAACTGGCTTGCACCCGTTGTATGTGAACGTAGAGTCTATAGCACCCGATCATCACGTGATGCTTGGACACGACGAAATTTTGCAACGGTGCATACATGGGGAGAACACAGTTTTATCTTGATCTTTAAGTGAGGAATCATCTTATAATGCTACCGTCGCGATCTAAGCATAATAAGATACATAAAAGGATAAACATCACATGCATATAACTTTATGTGACATGGTATAGCCAATCTTCGCGCAATGATCTCCATCTTGTGCGTGCCGACATGATCTCCATCACTCCACCATGATTGCCTCCACCATGAATAGCAACTACAACTATTGCTAACTACTTAGCGATAAAGTAAAGCTATTACATGGCGTATAAGAAGTTGACTCGCAGGTCATACACAATTATAAAGACAACCATATGGCTCCTGCCGGTTGTGTACTCATCGACATGCAAGTCGTGAAACATTACAAAACATTATCATCGCATACAATATACACATCACATCTTGGGCCATACCATATCACAGAAAACACTCCCTGCAAAAACAAGTTAGACGCCTCTACTTTGTTGTTGCATGTTTTACGTGGCTTATGGGAGTAGCATGCTAAGAACGATTCTTACTTACGGAAAGCCACAACGGTGATATTATGGTTGGCAAACTCCGGTGTTAAACCCATGACAACTATAGTGAGAGAAACAGGCATCCACCAGCCGCATGTGTGGAACAAGCCACACGTCAAGTGCGGAGCCGGTCTCGTGAACGACGTTGCGTAAGGTTGGCCTGGACCGCTTCAATCTCACTATCCCGCGTCATAAGAAGAACACAAACAAGAGGATTGCAATAGAAAACATCAACGCCCGCAACAACCATGTTGCGTTCTACTCATGAAACACATCTACGCATAGATCTAGCTCTGATACCACTGAAGGGATTCGCGGCATAGTAAATCAAAATTTTCTACGAATGCGAACAGAGGGAAGCCAAGATCTAATCTAGGAGATGCAAACAACGAGAGGGATTAGATGAGATCTTCATACCCTTGAAGATTCGCACAGCGGAACGTTCGTCGGAACGTGGGTGATGTAGTCGTACTCGCTTCTCCTCCTCGCGATCCGATCCGATCCGATCTAGCACCACAAGTGGTGATGCCTCCGTGAGATGCACACATCAGCACCTCGACGTCTCCTCCTTCCTCGGTCCAGCAAGTATGGTGGAGAGACGGATTGGATCTACAACGCGACGGCGCGGTGCATGTGGTGGAGAGTTTCTGCAGCAGGGCTTCGCCTACACGCAATCGGGAGGGAGAGAGAGAGGAGGGCAGCAGGGCGACTAGGCTTGAGGGGAAGGTGTGGGGGGGTGGTGCGCCCCAGCCCTCTATATATAGAGGGGTGGGCGCCAGCCCTAACCCCTCCCCCAAGCCCTAGGCTGGCGGCCAAAGGAGGGAGGAGTGGGGGGCAAGGAACCCCCCCTTCTAGAAGCTCCAATTAGGGTTTATCCCTTGGTTGGCCGGCTGGGCCCTATGGGGCCTTGTGCCCCTGGCCCAATGCGGCCAGGGCACTCCCTCATAGGACCATGCCCCTTCCCGACAGGTGGGACCACGTTGGCCCCCTTCCGGAAGGTTCTAGAAGCTTCCGGTACAATACCGATTAACCCGGGACAATTCCGAACTCCAAAAACTGCACTGCCTTATATGAATCTTATTCTCCGGACCATTCCGGAACCTCTCGTGATGTCCAGGATCCCATCCAAGACTCCGAACAAAAACTCATAAACCAATTATCCAATCTATCCTAGCGTCGAGACACGTTAAGTGTGTGACCCTTCGGGTTCGAGAATATGCGGACATGATCTTCTATCAATAATCAACAGCGGGGTCTGGAAACCCATATTGACTCCCACACATTCATCGATGATCATATCGGATGAACCACGATGCCAGGATTCAATCAATCCCATATATATATTCCCTTCGTCTCGCGATATTTTACTTGCCCGAGATTTGATCGTCGGTACCGTCATACCTAGTTCAATCTCGTTCACAGCAAGTACTTTACTCGTTCCGTAATCCGATATCACTTTGTGATTAACTCCTTAACCACATGCTTGCAAGCGGTGTTGATATCGATTACCGAGTGGGCCCGAAGTATATCTCTCTGACTTGGGAGGGACAAATCCTATCTCGATACATACAACCCAACAGGTACTTTCCAATCACCTGAGAGACACCTTTATGATCACCCTCTCATAGGATGACGTTTGATGACCTCAAAGCTTTCTTCCGATACCAGGGATTTGTATCATGTCATGGTCTAAGGAATACAATATTTGACATAAGGAAAGCTTCGCAAAGATGAACACGATGACACGATCTAATTGCTCTGCTTAGTTTGGGTCTGTCCATAATATCATTCTCCCAATGATACGATCTCATTATTAATCGACAACTCATGTCTATGGTTAGGAAACCTTAACCATCATTAATCAATGAGCTAGTCCATAGAGGCGTACTAGGGACACGGTGTTGTTCACAAACCACACAAGTATTAAAGTTTCCGCTTAATACAATTCTAGCATGGAATATAAACATTATCATGAACAAGAATTATAATAATAACATCTTTATTATTGCCTCTAGGGCATAATTCCAACAGTGACTAGGGTTAGGCACCAAGGGCAAGGGGTGTAGGGGTGCGTGCGCCCCCACCCCTCCTTATATAGGTGGGGGCGGCCAGCCAAGGGTTCCTAGCCCTAGCCGTGTCCCCCCAACTCGGCCACCAAGGGGAAGAGTTGGGAACTTTCCCACCAAGTCTTCCCTCTTACCAAAACTAGAGTTTGACTTTTCAAACTAGGATTTAACTATTCAAACTAGGGTTTGACCCTTCTACTAGTGTTGGCCGGCTGGCCCTTTAGGTTTTGCTGCGGCCGGCCCCTAGGGCATGCCACAGCCCCCCTCCCGAGGTGGTGGAACCACTGGTGGTTCCTCTAGAACATTCTAGAAGTATTCGGGTCAAAACAGCGAAACTTTTCTAAACCCTGGAAAACCACTTTCCTTATAAAAAATCTTATTCTTCGGACCATTACGGATCTCCTCGTGATGTCCTGGATCCAATCTGAGACTCCGAACAACATTCAGTCTCCAACTCATATTCCATATCTATTTAAACAACATTGATTCCTTAAGCGTGTCTCCCTATGGTTCACAAACTATGCAGACATGATCGAGACACCTCTCCGGTCAATAACCAATATAGGGATTTGGAAATCCATGATGGCTCCCACATATGACTTCATGATCGAATGAACCATTTACATACGATACTGATTCCCTTTGTCACGCGATACTTTACTTATCTGAGGTTTGATCGTCGGTATCTCTATACCTAGTTCAACCTCGTTACTGATAAGTACTTGATGCGGCTCAATATTAGAGCTTCATTGGGAGACCCCAAGAGGAAGGTATGATAAGCACAGCAGCAAGTTTTCCGTCGGTTATGAAACCAAGGTTATCGAACCAGTAAGATCAAGAAAACAACTCCAAGGTGTTGCTACCAACTTGGAATTCTGCACAACACAAACTCAAGACTTTGCCCTAACTTACAGTGAGGTTGTCAATCTCACTGGTTTTTTGAAAACAAAGGATTAAACGTATGATGTGGAAGGTAATGGTTGCTTGCAAAAAGTAAACGGTAACAGTAGATGATGTAAAAATGGTAAAGATTGGACTGGGGTCCACAGTTCACTAGAGGTATTCTCCTTAAGATAAATAACATAACATGCTGGGTAAACAAATTACAGCGGGGCAATTGACAGGACTGAGAAAGGCATAACAACGTAATACTAGACATTCATGATCCTATGAGATTTGATTGGGCATTACAACAATATACATAGACCGCCATCCAACTGCATCTATGACTAGTAATCCACCTTCAGGTTATTGTCCAAACCCCCTCCAGTATTAAGTTGCAAGCAACGGATAACTGCATTAAGCAATGTGTGTAAAGTAAATAATACAATTGTTCCATGAACAAAAGATTGTAGTTTTCTCCCTAGTATCAACAACACATCTATAACCTTAGAGATTTCTGTCACTTCCCTAGATTCAATAGAGGCATGAACCCACTATCGAGCATAAATACTCCCTCTTGGAGTCACTAGCATCTACTTGGCCAAGATAGCTACTAGAAACGGAGAGCATGCAAGATCTCAAACAACACAGACATGATAGAATCAATAATCAATACGACATGATAGAATCAATAATCAATTTGACATAGTAATCTCAATATCCATCGGATCCCCGCAAATACAACATGCATGATTACAAATAGATGATCTTGATCACGAACGAAGCTCACAAGATCTAAACTTGATAGCACAAAGGAGGAGAAACAACCATCTAGATATTGTATGGACCCATAGTCCAAGGGTGAACTACTCACGCATCATACCGGAGGCTGGCATGGTGATGAAGAAGGCCTCCGGGATGATCTCTCCCCTCCGGCAGGGTGCCGGGAAGAGCTTCAGATCCCCCGACCTAGGGACGATGGTGGCGGCGGCTACAGACTGTTTCGTGGAGATCTAATCGGGTACTTAGGGTTTTGGCATCGGGGGCTTATATAGGCGAAGAGGCGAGGCAGGAGGGCAGCCAGGGGGCCCACACCCTACCCAGGTGTGGCCCATGGTGGGCTCGCGCATGGGGGGTGGCTCCCCTCCGGTCGCCCTTTGGTCTCTATGTTCTCCTCGGTGAAATATTAACTTTGGCTTTTGTCCCGTCCAATTCCGAGAATATTTCCTTACTAGCTTTTCTGAAACCAAAAACAACAGAAAACAGGAAACTAGCACTGCGGCATCTTGTTAATAGGTTTTCCCAGAAAATGTATAAAAATACCTCAAAGTGTAGAAAAAGCATAGCAAAGTGGATACTAAACAAGCATGGAACATCAAAAATTATAGATATGTTTACGACGTATCAGTACTCTTTACTCGTTCTGTGATATGACATCCCTTGTGACCTAAGTCACATGCTTGCAAGCCAATTGGATGTCATTCCACCGAGAGGGCCTAGAGTATATCTATCCGTCATATGGATGGACAAATCCCACTCTTGATCCATGCGCTTAAACACATACTTTCAGAATACCCAATGCCACCTTTATAACCACCCAATTATGAAAGTGGCATTTGATGTCATCAAAGTACTCATCCGGTGACGGTGATTAACATGATCTCATGGTAGAAGGATTAGGTTACTATGTATCTAAAAGCTTGTAGCAAAACAAACTTAATGACTTGATCTAATGCTATGCTTACTATGGGTGTGTGTCCATCAAATCATTCTCCTAATGATATGACCTTGTTATTAATAACATCCAATGTTCATGATCAGGAAACCATGATCATCTATTAATCAACAAGCTAGCTTAATAAGAGGCTTACTAGGGACTCTTTTATGTTTACAAAACACACAATTAATAATGTTTCCTGTTAATACAATTATAGCATGAGATTTAAACATTTATCATAATCACAAAGATATAATAATAACCACTTTATTATTGCCTCTTGGGCATATCTCCAACAGGGAGCTCGTGGTGTGTGGGTGGATCTATGTGGAGTCTCCATGGTGACCCCCCTTCTCCACGTGGCCGACAAGGGGCACCCCTAAGAACGGAAAAAAAATCTTATGAGACTAGATCAATTGATAGACCCTCCCTTATGTTTGACACTTGTTCGTTCTTTTAGTTTTCTACCTTTTTTATTTGATAATTAGATATTTAGAATTGATAGTGCAGCCGTTAGGGCATCTCTACCGGGCCGACCCAACCCTCTGAGCGCGTCCGCACGTGCACGGGGGCTCAGCGGCACGACCCATCCGGACAGACTCAGGCCGGACCGACCCATCTGGACATCAAATTTGGGTCACAAATGGGTTTGTCCGGACATACACGGATGTTGGCCTATCCGGTTGTCGTAGCATACTGACCAAGTTGGCAGTCATACTATGGACCTTCTGCTCTCTTCTCTCTTGGACCGTCCCGTCTCTCTCTTGGGCTGGCCAAATAAAATAGGACAATCTGTGTCACGCTGCTGGACGCGGCTGACCGGATAGACTGGACCATAACCCAAAAGCACCGGTGGCTTGACTCAAACGGACAAAAACAGACCGTTTAGGTCGCCTATTTGATCTTTCCGGTGAAGATTCCCTTAACATGGAGTTTTTTGGGTGTTTCTAATAGACTAGGTAGTATAAGATTTTTTTTCCCTAAGCACTCGCATAGAAATTCAGCAAGAAAATCCCGAGATGGCTGGGCTTGGCCTTATAGAGGAATCGAGGGAGTGTGATTTGTGAATCATACATAGTCCGGCTGGGCCTGCTCGTGAGAGAATAAGAGCATCTCCACTCACCTACCCAGGAGGCCGATCCAGACGCCAAATTTCGGTCCGAACGCCGAAAATTGGCCCAGTCGCGTACCCAAGGACCTGTTTTCCTTCAGATCTTGGCTAATTTTGGTCCGGACTACCCAGGCCGAACCCAGGTTTCCGGGTACGCCGGACTAAGCGAATTCGGCAAGAAAAAACGAAGCGGCGCGTGGACCCCTTGAGTCAGCAACGGAAGCCGAGTCGTCGTCATCCTCGGAACCATGCGGCGACCGCCGGACATTTACTGCCCATCGCGTCGGCCATGCGTCGCCGATTTACGGTGCCACCGTCGCTGCTTTGGCTCCCGCGACGGACCGGCGGGCACTAACTTCCCGCTGTTTCCCCTTTTCCCGCCCTTGCCGCTACACCCCTCCCGCCCTCGCCGCCAACCTCGGCCTTTATAAGCCATACCGCTCGCTGGAGATCTGCACACTCTCTCACATCTCCCCCACCTACAAGCCCAAACTCCGGCGAACCCTCTCTCACCGTTCCCCCTTCCTAGCCATGGCCGAACGGTACCCCAGCGACAGCGCTGCGGCGAACGGCTTCGGCCAGCGCACCCTCTAGGCCTGGGAGGCGCGCATCCTGTACGACGCCGGCTATATGGCGCCGCCGGACACACGGATGCCTCCGGGGTGGAATCTAAGCACCGACGGCATCCCTATCCCGCCGGCGCCAACACCGGACGAGCTGTCATACGATGTGCAAGAGTACATCGGCGGCATGGACGACCCCTCCAAAGCCGAGAACGCCGACAACCTCCTGTACTGGGAGTAGTTCTTCGCGGACCAGCGCGAACAGGAGCCCGCCCGCCACGAGGGGCCGCCGAACAAGTCGCCGCCGAAGTGCAACAACTCGGCTGGCCGCCGGCGTTGGTGGAGCGTACCAGGCCGGACGCTCACGGCGGTGATGGAGCACATCAACCGCGGGAACACGCCGCGGCTCGTTTTTCCATGCACACTGACGCTGGCGGCCAGGCCGGGTCGGCGGCCTCCGGCGAACTGGATGCCGAGGAGGATGGCGAGCATGAGCTCATCCTCCTCCGCGTCGGCATACCACTCCTCTGGCTCGGTGCCGCTGCGCACGCCAACGGTGGTCAAGCGTGAAGCTGTCTCACCTGTGCGCTCACCGCCGCGCACGCGCTCGCACGGCATCGTCATCGGCGAGCCACGGACAACGGCGTCGCCAACCGGCCACCTGCGTCTCTGCCGTCCCAAGACAGAATACTCGGCGCCGGCCGAAGACGCTGCATTGAAGATGGCGCTGGAGCAGTCGCTCCGCGACACGGCGCCGCAGACGCCACCGGTCAATCCCTCCTCGCCGGACATCCTGGAGTGGTCCAAGAAGGACTGGGAGAAGGCCGAGCGGCAGCACATCCTCGGCCTGCAGCAGCAGGCCAAGGAGCAGGCGTCCCGGCGGCGGGCATTGTCCGGGCAGGATCTCAACTACCAGGGCGCCCCTCTCTACGTCCTCGACGACGACAAGGACGAAGGCCCGTCCTACCAGCCCTGGAGGTCCGGCGACCCAGGCCAGGAGAGCTCCCGCCAGAACCATCCGTCGAGCAACGACGATGACGACGACGGCAGCGAGGATGACGGCCGCGCCGACCCCGGCTACACGGCATTCTACAACAACTTCGGCATGTATGAAGGCGGAGTCACCGGCGGAGGCCACGACGGCGGCCTTTTTAAAGTTTATTATGTATTAGTTTAGTTTAAATTGGATGTAATCCGCCTATATTCGCCCAACTTAATGAAATTCGCCCATCTTTAATGAATTTTAGCCGAACTTGGGAACTCGGACTGGGTACGAGAGTGGGAAAATGGGCGTACCCAGGCCAAAAACTAGTTCCGTCCGGCCGAAAAACAGTCCAATTTTCGGCCTAAATTCGGCCAACGAGTGGAGATGCTCTAAAGGTGGCGCTGCGCACCACACCCCACGCCCCCACCCCTCCTGCGTGTTGTTCTTGGAGTCCGGAGGCGGAAGACAGCAAGCGAGGAACCCTAACCCTAAGGTAGGCACCAAAATATACTGAAATTTCTCGCCTTTACAACCGATCACAACCCAATAGCCTAGATAGGGGATGAGGAGCGGTGAGCGGAGGGGACGGTCGTTGCTGATTTGTGCCTCCTAATTCCTCTTCATTTGCAGGCAGCTACGATGACATCGCTTCTTCGACAGGGGGCGAGGAGGATCGCTGGATTCATGCTCCATCGAACCCAGGTGGCTGTCACATCACCAGCGTTTTCGGAGGAGCGACGCCGGCTCGTGCCAAGGCGCATGTACAATACAGAGAAGGTTTTTTATCCAAAGCTGACATATTTTAGTTCGTATGACTTCCGGCTAGCGAGCGATTATCCAATTCTTCATTGTTAACATGTGTGACTTCTTAATTTGGTCCCTCTTATATTAGAAACGAGAGCAATCACTACTGGAAAAATCATCTTCGGTTCGACATGAACAACGCCAGCAGTCTCGGCCTGTCATAGCCCGCGACTAGTGGGAGCACTAGTCTCGGGCCGTGAGGCCTCTAACAGCTAGAAACGGTCGTAGTCACTAGTCCCGGGTCGGACCAGATCTTTAGTCCCGGTCCATATTATGGACCGGGACTATTGACCTGGAGCAGGTCAGCTAGTATTTTCGTGGACTATTAGTCCTGGGTCGTATCACGGCCCGAAACTAGTTGTCCACCACTATATATTCTGCTTTCTGTCCTGCTGCCCTAAATCATATGGTGGCCATTTTTATCAAAGAAGCAAGAGAGTTCATGCCATTTTTTTTTCAAGATTTGTCAAGATTTAGTTTGCAACCCCTAAATCCAAAGCTTTAAAGGTTAGAACTTCATTCTTTCATCTCTTATTGCTACTTTAGCTCTATAATGCTCTAGAAGTATAGAGATATGGATCAATGCATGCATGCTCTAGAAGTAGAAGGATTTTGATATATATGTGTAACAAATTTTGATTAGGCACATAGTTACTGAAAATTGAAATGTGTAATTTTAGAGTTTCAGAGCTTAGAATGGAATGAGGTTTTCACTGATAGAACAATAATAAAAAAATCCACATTTATCATGTTGATTGTTTTCTCCAATTCACAAATTGGTGCATGTAAATTTTTTTAAAATTCAAAATTAATGCTCTAGAAGCTCTCAATATAAGTTGTAATAATTGTATCATGTTGTGTAATGGTTTTTGATATACTTTTACTATAATGCAGATGGTCCGAGAATGGATGTACGGTACTGACCGACGCTCTGGCGAGTTCATTAATGGCGTGCATGAATTCATCTGTGTTGCTGATGCAAACAAGCGTAATGGTTTTGTATTCTGTCCATGTAGTGGATGTAGGAATCAGAAGGATTACTCTGACTCAAAAACCCTTCACAGCCACCTGTTGAAGTCCGGCTTCATGCCCATTTATAATTGTTGGACCAAGCATGGAGAGAGAGGGGTTATAATGGAAGACAATGAAGAAGAGGAGGAGGATGACAACTATCATGGTTTCCCTGAGTACGGAGATACTTCCATGGGGGATGCTGAAGGGGAGGATGAAGAATAGACACATGATGAACCCGCTGATGATCTTGGTCGGACCATTGCCGATGCACGAAGAGATTGTGAAACTAAAAAGGATAGGGAGAAGTTCAATCACATGTTAGAGGATCACAAAAAGTTGTTGTACCCAAATTGCGACAATGGTCTGAAAAAGCTGGACAACACACTGGAATTGCTGCGATGGAATGCTGAGTGTGCTATACCTGACTCCTCATTTGAAAAGTTGTTGAAAATGATGAAGAATATGATTCCAAAAGATAATTTATTGCCCGCCAGTACGTACGAAGCAAAGAAGGTTGTCTGCCCTCTAGGTTTAGAGGTTCAGAAGAAACATGCATGCCCTAATGACTACATCCTCTACCGCGGTGAGGAGTACGAGAATTTGGATGCATGCCTGGTATGCACTTCACTTCGATATAAGACTAGACGATATGACCCTGGTGACGTTGAGGGCGAGCCCCCCCGGAAGAGGGTTCCTGCCAAGGTGATGTGGTATGCTCCTATAATACCACGGTTGAAATGCTTATTCAGAAACAAAGAGCACGTCAAGTTGTTGCGATGGCATAAAGAGGAACGTAAGTCAGACGGGATGTTGAGACACCCCGCTGATGGGTCGCAATGGAGAAAAATCGATAGAAAGTACCCAGACTTTGCAGATGACGCAAGGAGTTTAAGGTTTGGTCTAAGTACAGATGGCATGACTCCCTTTGGAGAGCAGAGCTCTAGTCACAGCACCTGACCCGTGACCCTATGCATCTATAACCTTCCTTCTTGGTTGTGCATGAAGCGGAAGTTCATTATGATGCCAGTGTTGATCCAAGGTCCGAAGCAACCCGACAACGACATTGATGTGTACCTAAGGCCATTAGTTGAAGAACTTTTATAGTTGTGGCACGAACCCGGCATACGCGTGTGGGATGAGCACAAGCAGGAAGAATTTAACCTCCGGGCATTACTTTTTGTAACAATCAATGATTGGCCTGCTCTTAGTAACCTTTCAGGATAGTCCAACAAGGGATACAATGCATGCACACACTGTTTAGATGAGACTGAAAGTATATATTTGGAACATTGTAAGAAGAATGTGTACAATGAGTATCGTCGATTTCTTTTGGCCAAGCATCCCTTAAGAAAGAAAGGCAAGCATTTCAACGGTCTGGCATGTCAACAGACGAAGCCTAAGGAGCGTACTGGTGCTGATATATTTGATATGGTCAAATATTTGGATCAAATGGTAACCTTTGGAAAGGGTCCTGGCAGAAAATCTGTTCCGAAGGACGCTAAAGGACACGCACCCATGTGGAAGAAGAAATCTATATTTTGGGAGCTACCATATTGGAAATTCTTAGAGGTCCGCTCTGCAATCGATGTGATGCATGTGACGAAGAATCTTTGCGTGAACCTGCTAGGCTTCTTGGGCGTGTATGGGAAGAGAAAAGATACACCGGAAGCACAAAAGGACCATCAACGTATGAAAGACCCAGATGGCCTGCATCCAGAATGGTTTCAAGGTCATGCCAGCTACGCTCTTACCAAACAAGAGAAGGAAATATTTTTTGAATGCCTAAGCAGTATTAAGGTCCCGTTTGGCTTCTCGTCGAATATAAAGGGAATAATAAATATGGCAGAAAAAAGTTCCAAAACCTAAAGTCTCATGACTGCCACGTGATTATGACGCAAATGCTTATGATTGCATTGAGGGGGCTTCTACTAGATAATGTTCGAGTACCCATTGTGAAGCTATGTGCATTTCTCAACGCAATCTCTCAGAAGATAATCAATCCTGAAGATCTACCACGGTTACATAATGATGTGGTCCAATGTCTTGTCAGTTTTGAGTTGGTGTTCCCACCATCCTTCTTCAATATTATGACGCACCTGCTGGTTCACCTAGTCGAAGAGATTTCCATTCTCGGTCCTGTATTTCTACACAATATGTTTCCCTTTGAGAGGTTCATGGGAATCTTAAAGAAATATGTTCGTAACCGTGCTAGGCCAGAAGGAAGCATCTCCAAGGGCTATGGAACAGAGGAGGTCATTGAATTTTGTGTTGACTTCGTTCCTGACCTTAGGCCGATTGGTCTTCCTCAATCGCGGTATGAGGGGAGACTGAGTAGAAAAGGTACTCTAGGAAGGAAATCAATAATATGTAGGGACGGACATTCTTACTCCGAAGCACATTACATCGTTCTACAGAATTCTATCTTGGCAGCCCCATATATCGAGGAACACAAGAAAATCTTACGCTCCAACAACCCTGTAAAGCATGACTCTTGGATTAGAGATGAACACATGAAGAGTTTTGGCGGTTGGTTGCAACATCTCATCAAAAACAACACTCTTGGAGATCAGCTATACTTGTTGTCTAGGTCACCATCTTCGACTATATCGACTTTCCAAGGGTACGAGATAAATGGGTATACATTTTACACGATATCCCAAGATAAAAGGAGCACCAACCAAAACAGTGGTGTCCGCTTTGATGCAACAGACAACAATGGGTCAAAGACCACATATTATGGTTACATAGAGGAGATATGGGAACTTGACTATGGACCTACTTTTAAGGTCCCCTTTTTTCGATGCAAATGGGTCAAGCTGACAGGAGGAGGGGTTGAGGTAGACAAGAAATACAGAATGACATTGTTGGATCTCAACAATCTTGGGTACTTAGAAGAACCATTCGTCCTAGCCAATGATGTGGCTCAGGTTTTCTATGTGAAGGACATGTCTACCAAACCTAGAAAAAAATAAGAAAAAGAATACATCTGACGATGAGCCAAAGCGCCACATAGTTCTTTCAGGAAAAATAAACATCGTGGGAGTGGAGGAAAAGACAGACATGTCAGAAGATTTGTAAGATCCCTCCTTTATAAAGGAAAAGGATCCATGTGATTGCAATGCTAGTCCCTGGATCAATGCTAGCAGTGGCGAATCTAGGACGAAAATTGAGGATAGGCTCAAAAAGTAATGCTAAAGCTCATAAAATTCATCTCTCCACTATTTTGCCAATAGTAAATTATGAAGAGCCATGGTGGGTCGATGAATTTTTCTTCTGCGAAAGGGGTCAATGAATTATTTGTTGAAACACTATAGCACTATATTTCATTTTTTTCAATGAGTGTCTTTCTTTAGCTCAAATAGTCCATGCCACATGCTTCCCTCCGAGCCTAGTCTTTTTTTTCCTGACATCAAGTCTACAGTCTGTTCTTTTTAAGAGAAATTTCCATTTCTTTTTTTAAAGAATTGAAGAATGTTTCTGATCTTTCGGTCCTCCTAAGAAACTTTCCCTTTTTCTTTTCAGGGATTTTAGAGAGTTTTTGGGCGTCCTCTTTGTTTCCTATTTGCTAATTTCTATTCCAATTGTCCACTTGAGCCAGAACAATACAACACCAGCAGAAAGCCATGGCCCAAGATGAGTAGGTGGATAAGTAACGATTCATTCTGGACGGGCAAAACAGCTTCTTCCTGCCAGTTTCAAGCGTAGCGTTCGTACTTTCTGAATATCATCCATGGCTACCGCACTGCCTCTAGCATGTATAGATGATGCTCTTTCTATAAAAATGGAGGGTAGGCTTCAGCCTAACGAAGCCTACCTGGTGGATTCGTCCCTGAATGCTAGCATCCATAGTTTAAGATGAAGTACACAGATACAAAGGTCATTATTACAGTCATTCCAGAGATAAAAATAGTCTTTACAACTCCAAGGCCACAGGCCTAGTACAAGAGTTTTAATAAGTAAATAAATAAAAGTCTTCATCTTCATGTGCCACAGGCAAACATGTTGAGTGTAGACTCATGACTCCTAATCCTCATCAGAGTAACCTGCAACATCACAAGTTACAGCCACAGTGGGTCAATACATTGGAATAGTATTGGCAAGTGATGCCTTAGTATAATTTAGGTGGACTAGATACTATATGCAATTTGGCTAAGTGTAGCTTGGCTTGCTTTGCTCAAAATAGGTTTTGCCTATTAGTTGAAATCACTAAGTTTTTCTTTGTCAAAACTTTTCCCAAGGAACCACCAATAGACATTAGGGTCCTTCACCCTTGT
Organism: Avena sativa; assembly: GCA_916181665.1. Taxonomy (NCBI): domain Eukaryota; kingdom Viridiplantae; phylum Streptophyta; class Magnoliopsida; order Poales; family Poaceae; genus Avena; species Avena sativa. The sequence continues at coordinate 381,595,247 of OV702297.1, read as the reverse complement.
TCACCCACAAGTTTTTACTTAGAAATTTGGATGATGAGATTCTTGATAGCTTCCATGTCTTGATTCTCAAGTTGTCCATTACCATGGACTTGGCTAAGTACTTAGATTCTTCCATCTGCAGAGGTTGTGCACTTTCCCCACAAGCCTTGATTTTCACCAAGACAGGACCTTTCAGAAGCCTTCCCTTAGACCAAATGGACGCGCTCCAACCTATCATTCCCACTACCACCAACTGTCCAAATGGCTAAGTTCTAGCAACATATGTGATCCAGGCAGAGCCCATATTGCCAAGTGGCTGCACTAGAAGCTTCTTAACATTTGGCCTCTAAAATCTCTTTGTTCCTGGGTGGCTTTCCACAAGTGAGATACACAAGGTAAACCATAGAGATGGGCCTTGTGTAACCACTCAACATAAACCAATCCTTCCATTCCACCCAGGTGTTTCATTAACTTAGTTGTTTTATTAGGCAAAACACAAGTCCAAAGACTTAGAAATATTTTAACATAGCATGTATATTTAACCACCCTTTGTTTGCTACTAGCTAGGCTAAGCATGGCATAGATAAGCATCTTAACTTAGAAATTTCCTAGCAATTCTACAACTACTAGGATTTCCCAACATGGCATAAGCAAAATATAGCATGCAAGTCTAACAAAATATTTCTAATGCTTAGTAGAAAACATAGGAATGAAAAATATCATGAAGCACCACTTTCCTTGGTAGTTTGGATAGTAGCTACACTCCTCACAATCACAATCACTAGCACCAAAATCTACACAAAGAATCATAGCCACAAATCACATACAAAACATATACAAACAAACAAAAATACATGAATGCATGCAATATGATATGTGATGATTGTTAAAACTCAACAAAGCAAGTGTACAGTACTGGATCAAAGACAAGTTAAAAACTTGCCAAACAACATTTATTTAAACCTTAAAACATTTCTTAAACAATTCATATACTCAAATTAGCCTTACATAAGTTTCTGCAAAAGAAACCATTTTAACAGAAACAAAACCTTAAACACATTGCATAAATATAAAGAGCTTGCTCTCCTGATTCTATTGATATAAAATTTGTCAAATTCTAACGTGGGGATCAAAAGTTATAGCCAAAACAAAATCAAACTTCTAATAGATTCAAAATCTGTTTTTAAATCCAAACAGCTGTCACGCGTCTTATTCTAATTGGTTCATACCGCTTCGCTCAGGATCGTGTCTGTGAGTCGTTAGATCAACATAATCTGCACGGCTCAGATCTAACTGTACCGCTTCGTTAAGTGACCTAATCTCGCGCGCTGGATCCAGATCTAACGGCCCTGGATCAAACGACCAAAGTTGGGCGGCGCTGGCGGTGGCTACTGGCGGCGGCGAGCTCTGCCTGCGGCGGCGAGGCGCTACAGGTGGTCCTAGGGTCGTCGTAGGTGCTTACCAAAACCGTGGCGACGCACTGATGCTCAACCTGGCGACGGCTTGGCAAGGGGCGCACGGGGTGGGTTGCTGGAGCTCGTCGAAGTTGCGGGCGGCGTCGGGCTTGGGTGGACGGCGACGTTGGCGATGCTCCTGGTCTCCCTAGCACGAACAAACGGCATCAGGTGATGCACAAGACTGTGGCGAACAACATCGTGTGAGTCAGAGGCGAAGGGGAACAAAGGGCTTACTGAATTTGATCGCCGGAGTTGCGGGTGTCGTCGGGAGCTTGCAGCGTTGAACGAAATCGACGACCTAGGGCAGTACAGGGCGAACCAGTGGGGTCAGAAGGTGCGCAAGGAAATGGCGAGGCTGTCTACAAGAACCAGAGGGAGAGGGGCGCACGGGGCTCACTGGAATCGGTCGCTGGAGTGCTCTCTGACTGTGGCGGTGCGAGGATGAATGTGGGCAGCCTGGGGGCGCTTTGTGCTCGGAGTTTGGGGGAAATGGAGAGGGGGCAGAGGGGGTTTAAGTAGGCCAGGCGGGGCATGATTAACTCCTGCAATCAACGCGAATTGACGAGCGAATCAACCAGGTAACGCACGGCGTGATTTGGGGAAGAACACGTCGCCGTGAGGGTGGAGACGACGACGCCGTGTGGGCCTTGGCTGTCAGCGAGGGAAACAGAGGGGGAGTGGGTCCTGTCTGTCAGTCACTCGGCGGGTGCGGGGGTGAGTGGAGAAAAACGGTTCGCGGGGTGGTGGTGCTGGGCTCAGCTGGGCTAGTTGGGCCAGATTCGGCTGAGTGCTATTTTTTTATCCTTTAACCTTTTTCTTTTTCTGTTTGGTTTTTCTGAAATGAATTTCAACTCCCATTCAAATGAGTTTGAATTCAAATCATCTCTAGGTTTTTATACTGCAAACCTTGCACTCAAATGTGTGTCAAAACACTACTGTTTAAACAAAACACTTTGCCCCAAATGAAAATAAAATAAACCAAGCCTTTATGATATATATATATATAATAGGCAATCTTGGTTTTATATAATCATTTTGTTTTGAAACTTTGTCCAAGCTTTTGTTGGTGTCTAAGTTTGAAATCCAAACTTTACTGAACCAAAAATAAGTATTCTTCTCATTGGAAGATAGCACTAAGGCTAGAACAAAATTACATGAAATAAGCATGTATGCTTCTGTTTTGAAATGATTTGTTTGAAAAGAAAATCATATGATCATGGATGCATGGATGATATGCATGTGTTTGAAACATGATTTTAGGGATGCTACAAATCTAACCCCCTTAAGGTGAATCTCGCCCTCGAGATTCGGATTGGCTAGCAAATAGGTGAGGGTGGTCTTTCCGAAGATCATCTTCTCTTTCCCATGTTGCTTCCTCTTCGGAATGATGGTTCCACTGTACTTTGCAAAACTTGATAGTCTTAGTCCGTGTGACTCTTTCTGCAGTCTCAAGAATCTTGATAGGTTTCTCCTCATAAGTGAGGTCACTTTCCAATTGAACTTCCTCCAAATGTATAGTACCCTTCAAAGAAGTTTCCTCCATTTCTGGATGACATTTCTTAAGCTGACTCACATGAAACACATTATGGACAGCTGACAAAGACTCTGGTAATTCAATTTCAAAAGCAACTTCTCCTTTACGACTCAGAATCTTGAATGGTCCAACATATCTTGGGGCCAACTTTCCTTTGACTCCGAACCTCTTCACTCCACGAAGTGGTGACACTCTAAGATAAACTCTATCACCAACCTCGTAGGTGACTTCTCTATGCTTAGGATCTGTGTAGCTTTTCTGTCGGGACTGTGCTATCTTCAATCTGTCCTTAACCAACTTGACCTTCTCTTCGGCTTCTTTGATAAGTTCTGGTCCAAACAAACTCCTTTCTCCCACACCATTCCATAACAATGGGGTGGTACATTTTCTTTCGTAGAGAAACTCCAATGGTGCCATCTCAATGCTGGCTTGATAGCTGTTGTTATAAGAAAATTCTGCGTAAGGCAGACTTTCATCCCAACTGGCTCCATAGTCTAGGGCACATGCCCTCAACATGTCTTCAAGAATCTGATTAGTTCTTTCTGTCTGTCCATCAGTTTGAGGATGAAAAGCAGTGCTGAATTCCAACCTCGTTCCCAATGACTCATGTAGCTGTCTCCAAAAATGGGAAGTGAATTGAGTTCCCCTATCAGACACAATACTCTTGGGCACTCCATGTAGACACACAATTCTACTCATATAAATTTTGGCCAACTTAGCACTTGTATAAGTTGTCTTCACGGGTATGAAATGAGCCACTTTAGTTAGGCGATCCACTACTACCCAAATAGAATCGTATCCTGGCCGGGTCCTTGGTAATCCGGTAATGAAATCCATACCAATCTTGTCCCACTTCCAATCATGAATAGGTAGTGGTTGAAGCAAACCTGCTGGTTTCTGATGTTCTGCTTTTACTCTACTACACACATCACACAAAGCAATATGTTTGGCGATGTCCTTCTTGAGATTATTCCACCAAAATATTTCCTTCATGTCCATGTACATTTTGGTGTTACCCGGATGAATGGAATACGGTGAGTTGTGTGCTTCTTACAAAATCAGTTTCCGAAGCTCCGGATCTTGTGGAACACAGATACGTTTCCCATGCCATAAAGTACCCTGTTCATCTTCATGGAATCCTTTGGCTTTTACTTTGCCAATCTTTTCTTTAATTTCTTCAATTTCCTTATCAATCTTCTGGGCTTCTTTGATCTTGTCCAACAAAGTGGGTTGAACATCCAAAGACATGAGATGTCCTTCAGGTACAATCTCCAATCTGAGATCTCTAAATTGGGCACACAAATCATCTGGCAATTCTCCCTTAGTGAGACCATTTACAAAAACTTTGCGGCTTAGAGCATCCGCTACAACATTTGCTTTACCGGGATGGTATTGCAAACTTAAGTCATAGTCCTTGATGAGTTCTAGCCATCTTCTTTGCCTCATGTTAATTTCTTTCTGGGTGAAGATATATTTCAAACTTTTGTGATCTGTGAACACTTCACATCGCTTTCCCAAAAGATAATGCCTCCATGTCTTGAGGGCATGGACAACAGAGGCTAACTCCAAATCATGAGTAGGATAGTTCACTTCATGAGTTTTGAGCTGTCTCGAGGCGTAAGCCACAACTTTTCCTTCTTGCATAAGTACTGCACCCAAACCATGATGAGATGCATCACAATATACTTGGAAATATTTTTCCAAGTCTGGTAAACACAATACTGGTGCTGTCACAAGTCTCTTCTTCAATTCCTGGAAGCTGAGTTCACAACCTTCAGACCAAGCAAATTTCTTGTCCTTCTTTAGCAATTCTGTCATAGGCTTAGCAACCTTGGAGAAATTCTCAATGAACCTTCTGTAGTAACCTGCTAAGCCAAGGAAACTACGAACTTCTTTCACTGACTTAGGAGATTCCCATTCAGTTACAGCTGAAACTTTAGCAGGATCAACTGCTACACCATCTCTTGTCATAACATGTCCAAGAAAACCAACTTCATTCAACCAGAATTCACACTTGCTGAATTTGGCATAAAGTTTATGCTCTCTAAGCTTCTCAAGTATCAGACGCAAATGTCCTTCATGCTCTTCTTTGCTCTTGGAGTAGATTAAAATGTCATCGATGAAAACGACCATAAACTTATCAAGGAATTCCATGAACACCTTGTTCATCATATTCATAAAGTATGCTGGAGCATTGGTCAAACCAAATGGCATCACGGTATACTCATACAATCCATACCTTGTGGTGAAAGTTGTCTTAGGTATGTCTTGTTCTCTTATCTTGAGCTGGAAATAACCTGACCGGAGATCAATCTTTGAGAACACACAGGCTCCTTCTAGCTGATCAAACAAGTCGTTGATTCTCGGCAAAGGGTATTTGTTCTTGATAGTCACCTCATTGAGTGAACGGTAATCTATGCATAACCTTTGACTTCTATCTTTCTTCTCCACAAACAAGACTAGGGCTCCCCAAGATAAAGAACTTGGTTGAATAAATCCTTTCTGCAACTGTTCTCCAAGTTGTTTCTTGAGCTCTTTCAGTTCATCTACTGACATCTTGTATGGTCTCTTTGCTATTGGTCCAGATCCTGGTAGAAAATCAATAAGAAACTCCACATCTCTATCTGGTGGCATTCCCGGCAATTCTTCCGAAAACACATCCGGATATTCACTCACAATTGGCACACTGTCTATGCTAACCCCCTTAAGAGAATTTAGCTTACTCCCTTTTGCTTCAAAGTTAGACTTGAATTTAATCCGTTTTCTTTCCGGGGTTGTGAGTGCAACTGTACAATTAGCACAATCTAGAACTCCTTCATACTTAGCCATCCAATCCATTCCCAAAATTACATCCAGTCCTTGGGAATCTAGGATTATCAGACTCACTGGAAACTTATGCTTTCCAAACTCTATCACTAGATCCCGGCATCCAAGACTTACTATCATATCTCCACCTGGAGAACTAACTTTTATTGGACACCCAATGTTTTCAGTCAGAAACCCACTTCTATCAACAAATGCTTTTGATATGAATGAATGCGATGCTCTAGTATCAAAAAGAACAAGTGCTGGAATAGAATTGAGTTTGAACTTACCAGCAACAGCATCTGGCTCTTCATAGATTTCCTCCACATTGATGTGGTTCACTTGTCCCTTCTGAAAAGGGTTGGGCTTGTTGGGTCCTTCAACTTTCTTTTCTGGGCACTCATTGGCATAATGCCCCATCTTCTTGCACTTGAAGCATTCAACCTGACTGATGTCTTTCTTGACAGGTTGGCTTCCACTGCCACTTCCACTACCACTGTGGTGGCTCTTATACCCGCCCTTGTGGTTCTTGTACTTGTCATTGTCATGACTACGGTGATGCTTGTTGTCATGACGGTTGTGGTTGTGGTGCTTGTTGAATTTCCCATGCTTGTGGGATCCTGAGCTTCCACTGTCATCATAATGGGAACGTTTGTGAGACGATCCCGAGTTGTGCTTGTCGGAGTGCTTTCTCTTCCTACTCTCAACTTGCTTCATTTTGTTCTCCAAAATAGCAGCCTTATCACAAAGAGACTGATAAGTGGGAACATAGGCCACTGATAGCTGCAGATTCAGTTCATCATTCAGGCCCTCGAGGAATTTCTCCCTTCTCTTAGCATCGGTGTCAACTTCATCCGGTGCATAACGCGCCAGATTGTTGAACTCCTCAATATACTCTGCCACGCTGCGGTGGCGTTGCTTCAAGTTATGAAACTCCTTCTTTTTTAGACTCATCACTCTAGATGAGATATGAGCAGTACGAAAGCCATCCTTAAATATAGCCCATGTCACATCTTCTATGGGAGTGGTGATCTGGAAGTTATCCCACCAAGTGGCGGCTGGTCCTTCCAGCAAATGTGCTGCAAATCTGACCTTTTCTGCATCAGTACAGGCCACAGTTACCAAGTCCTTGTTCACAGAGTGTAGCCAATCATTGGCCACCATGGGGTCAGTTGTTCCTGAGAACTTTGCTGGCCTCAATCTCAAGAACCTGGTAAGCATGTCAAAACCCGGTGGGTTGTTGTTGTTGTTGTTATTGTTGTTATTGTTGTTGTTGTTGTTGTTTTGGTTCTAGATGAACGTCGTCATCATTTGCATTAGCTGAGTATGAGCTGTCATCATTTGTTGCATTTCTGGAGTGATGTTGTTGTTGGGGTTGGGATTTGCACGACGGGGAGGCATCTGTGGTTTGTTCAATAGAGATAAGAATGAGATACCCATAGATGCTTTCATGCACAATACATCACATAAACAATCACAAAGCATGCAACCAAAGGATAAAGGTTCAACAACAAGATAACAAGTTCGCAAAGTAAAACACACACAAATAACAAGCCATCCACATGTTGGATGGTCAAATAACAAGTTCCCAACAAGTATGATAATAGATGATAAATGAGTAGTCAAGTCTACTCCTCGGCATCAACCTCCTCCTCAACAAAGGTAAGACCTGCATTCTCCATTGCGGTCTTGTATTCCTCGATGTTGGCGGTCAAGGTCTCTATTTTGGCTTTGAGAGCCGTCTTCTGGGAACGAAGCCTCTCAATCACCGTCTGCTGATGCTCGAGCTCGAAGTCCTTGGCCTGCAGTTCTTCAGTCATGCCCCGGATCTTCTTGTTCCTATCCTGGACTCGCTTCTCCTAACTCTTGAACTTCCTGTCCTGGCTCTCGAACTTCGCCTCCATCTCCTTGACTATCTCATCTTGTTCCGCGAAGAGCTTGTCCTTGTCACGAAGCTGCACCTGGAGTTCGTCATTGTTGAGCATGACGTTGGTCCTGTCAGTGTCCACGTGCCTAATGAGAGTCTCTAAGTCCTGGAGGTATAGGCGTATCGGCTCCGCTGTCTCCCTCGAAGTGTCCTCGAAGTCAATGGACTCTCCATCCTCATCACGTCTACCGAAGACGTGAAAGTGAGTACCTCTAACCTGTCGAGAGTGTCTCCCTAGCAGACGTCCTATCAGATCCTTCATGACTACCTCAAGGCCTCTCTCCTTGTCATCGTGCATGAGCTTGGAGATGATGGCCTCCGTGGTAGGCTCTGTCTGGCGTCCGGGCTGGTTGACCTTGAAGCCCCAAAGGTATTTCCTCTCAAACATGGTGAGGGGAAGCACCATGATAGTGGGAAGAGGGAGATTGAGCAAAGTAGTGAGCTCAATAATACGAGGACCAAAGCGAGTTCCCTGGAACTCCTCAACAGTGTTGATGGTAACATTAGGCATCTATTTATAAGATAGAAAAAGTTAGAACAACACAATTTAACATAAAACACAAGGCAAAGCATCACATACATATCCTTGGAAATCAAAACACACAAGTCATGGCATACATGGATCCCTTACAACAATCAAGGTTCAACTTATTTTTAAGCAACATTTGGAAAATAAGGTGATAAGTGGTGGTCCAACTAACGAAGTACGCTTACAATCCTATCTCATTAGATATGTTGGATAACACAATATTTCTAGAAGCAATCACTCTATCTTGAGCACATGATTCCATCACTAAGTCTATAATGTCTCCTCTTAGGGTTTGGTTGGTAGCCTCCAACTCTTGGGTATGTTTCTTCTCTTCCTTTAGGTCATTCTGGAGGTTGAGCATTCTGCACTTGACTCTATCACCAAGTTCTTTGATAGTCCTCCAAGTTGCATCCCTTGCTGACTCAAAGAATGTGGTGTGCACCATAGTGTTGGTGAACATGCAGAATCCTGGTTCCTTGTGGTTGTCTTCCTTGTTTTTATATAAGTGAAGTTGCACCCACCAGTACTCAACTCCTTCATCCATCACAGGAAAGCCTTTGTACACAGCTGCACCATGTATTTCCATTGCAACCATGAGGTCCTTGAGAGCCTTGGGGAATTCTGTTTCACACTCCAAAGTCATTGTCATGAGTGGTCCTTTCCTTACGGCTTCGTTGATGGAGTTCATCTACAAATAGAGATGAGAAAGAAGATTAGAAAAGTTTACGAGAAGAATAGACAAGTATAGAAGTGGTTGAAATTTTTTCCTTAGTGGTTTCCAATCCTAGGGTCATAATCCTACAGGAAACACAGTGCTCTGATACCATCTGTAAGATCCCTCCTTTATAAAGGAAAAGGATCCATGTGATTGCAATGCTAGTCCCTGGATCAATGCTAGCATCCATAGTTTAAGATGAAGTACACAGATACAAAGGTCATTATTACAGTCATTCCAGAGATAAACATAGTCTTTACAACTCCAAGGCCACAAGCCTAGTACAAGAGTTTGAATAAGTAAATAAATAAAAGTCTTCATCTTCATGTGCCACGGGCAAACATGTTGAGTGTAGACTCATGACTCCTAATCCTCATCAGAGTAACCTGCAACATCACAAGTTACAGCCACAGTGGGTCAATACATTGGAATAGTATTGGCAAGTGATACCTTAGTATAATTTAGGTGGACTAGATACTATATGCAATTTGGCTAAGTGTAGCTTGGCTTGCTTTGCTCAAAATAGGTTTTGCCTATTAGTTGAAATCACTAAGTTTTTCTTTGTCAAAACTTTTCCCAAGGAACCACCAATAGACATTGGGGTCCTTCACCCTTGTTCACCCACAAGTTTTTACTTAGAAATTTGGATGATGAGATTCTTGATAGCTTCCATGTCTTGATGCTCAAGTTGTCCATTACCATGGACTTGGCTAAGTACTTAGATTCTTCCATCTGCAGAGGTTGTGCACTTTCCCCACAAGCCTTGATTTTCACCAAGACAGGACCTTTCAGAAGCCTTCCCTTAGACCAAATGGACGCGCTCCAACCTATCATTCCCACTACCACCAACTGTCCAAATGGCTAAGTTCTAGCAACCTATGTGATCCAGGCAGAGCCCATATTGCCAAGTGGCTGCACTAGAAGCTTCTTAACATTTGGCCTCTAAAATCTCTTTGTTCCTGGGTGGCTTTCCACAAGTGAGATACACAAGGTAAACCATAGAGATGGGCCTTGTGTAACCACTCAACATAAACCAATCCTTCCATTCCACCCGGGTGTTTCATTAACTTAGTTGTTTTATTAGGAAAAACACAAGTCCAAAGACTTAGAAATATTTTAACATAGCATGTATATTTAACCACCCTTTGTTTGCTACTAGCTAGGCTAAGCATGGCATAGATAAGCATCTTAACTTAGAAATTTCCTAGCAATTCTACAACTACTAGGATTTCCCAACATGGCATAAGCAAAATATAGCATGCAAGTCTAACAAAATATTTCTAATGCTTAGTAGAAAACATAGGAATGAAAAATATCATGAAGCACCACTTTCCTTGGTTTGGATAGTAGCTACACTCCTCACAATCACAATCACTAGCACCAAAATCTACACAAAGAATCATAGCCACAAATCACATACAAAACATATACAAACAAACAAAAATACATGAATGCATGCAATATGATATGTGATGATTGTTAAAACTCAACAAAGCAAGTGTACAGTACTGGATCAAAGACAAGTTAAAAACTTGCCAAACAACATTTATTTAAACCTTAAAACATTTCTTAAACAATTCATATACTCAAATTAGCCTTACATAAGTTTCTGCAAAAGAAACCATTTTAACAGAAGCAAAACCTTAAACACATTGCATAAATAGAAAGAGCTTGCTCTCTTGATTCCATTGATATAAAATTTGTCAAATTCTAACGTGGGGATCAAAAATTATAGCCAAAACAAAATCAAACTTCTAATAGATTCAAAATCTGTTTTTAAATCCAAACAGCTGCCACGCGTCTTATTCTAATTGGTTCATACCGCTTCGCTCAGGATCGTGTCTGTGAGTCGTTAGATCAACATAATCTGCATGGCTCAGATCTAACTGTACCGCTTCGTTAAGTGACCTAATCTCGCGCGCTGGATCCAGATCTAACGGCCATGGATCAAACGACCAAAGTTGGGCGGCGCTGGCGGTGGCTACTGGCGGCGGCGAGCTCTGCATGCGGCGGCGCGGCGCTACAGGTGGTCCTAGGGTCGTCGGAGGCGCTTACCAGAACCGTGGCGACACACTGATGCTCAACCTGGCGACGGCTTGGCAAGGGGCGCACGGGGTGGGTTGCTGGAGCTCGTCGAAGTTGCGGGCGGCGTCGGGCTTGGGTGGACGGCGACGTTGGCGATGCTCCTGGTATCCCTAGCACGAACAAACGGCATCAGGTGATGCACAAGACTGTGGCGAACAACATCGTGTGAGTCAGAGGCGAAGGGGAACAAAAGGCTTACTGAATTTGATCGTCGGAGTTGCGGGTGTCGCCGGGAGCTTGCAGCGTTGAACGAAATCGACGACCTGGGGCAGTATAGGGAGAACCAGTGGGGTCAGAAGGTGCGCAAGGAAATGGCGAGGTTGTCTGCAAGAACCAGAGGGAGATGGGCGCACGGGGCTCACCGGAATCGGTCGCCGGAGTGCTCTCTGACTACGGCGGTGCGAGGATGAATGTGGGTAGCCTGGGGGCGCTTTGTGCTCGGAGTTTTGGGGGAAATGGAGAGGGGGAAGAGGGGGTTTAAGTAGGCCAGGCGGGGCGTGATTAACTCCTGCAATCAACCCGAATTGACGAGCGAATCAACCAGGTAACGCACGGCGTGATTTGGGGAAGAACACGTCGCGGTGAGGTGGATACGACGACGCCGTGTGGGCCTTGGCTGTCAGCGAGGGAAACAGAGGGGGAGTGGGTCCTGTCTGTCAGTCACTCGGCGGGTGCGGGGGTGAGTGGAGAAAAACGGTTCGCGGGGTGGGGGTGCTGGGCTTAGCTGGGCTAGTTGGGCCAGATTCGGCTGAGTGCTATTTTTTTATCCTTTAACCTTTTTCTTTTTTTGTTTGGTTTTTCTGAAATGAATTTCAACTCCCATTCAAATGAGTTTGAATTCAAATCACCTCTAGGTTTTTATATTGCAAACCTTGCACTCAAATGTGTGTCAAAACACTATTGTTTAAACAAAACACTTTGCCCCAAATGAAAATAAAATAAACCAAGCCTTTATGATATATATATATATAATAGGCAATCTTGGTTTTATATAGTCATTTTGTTTTGAAACTTTGTCCAAGCTTTTGTTGGTGTCTAAGTTTGAAATCCAAACTTTACTGAACCAAAAATAAGTATTCTTCTCATTAGAAGATAGCACTAAGGCTAGAACAAAATTACATGAAATAATAAGCATGTATGCTTCTGTTTTGAAATGATTTGTTTGAAAAGAAAATCATATGATCATGGATGCATGGATGATATGCATGTGTTTGAAACATGATTTTAGGGATGTTACAAGATTTTGATAAGTTTCATGAAATTCCGCCCTTCGCGGTGAAGGATGACCCAAGCATCATGTTAATGAATGAATATGCTCCATGGATACGGCGGGATCAGAAAGGAACACACGCGAAGAAATGATGTGTAATAATTGTAACATTTTATGAGTGAAGATGCTCCATGTGTCCATTTTTATAGTGTTGTTTGCAAACAATCTTGAGTGTGTTAGTCCCGTTTTTTGGCTGGACTGGTACTAAAGGGGGGCCTTTAGTCCCGATTCATACTTACCATTAAGATCTGATCTCCAAACGCGTGAGGTCACATATTAGGGAGTGCCTCTATGACCAGTTTCTTGGAGATGCCGGAGGACTGGGCTCCGGAGGCATCTCCCTGAAACTGGCCGTAGTGGTGTCCCTGCTCTCGAAAACCATCTTGGAGATGCCTCAAACTGGCTGGAGGACTGGACTCACAAGGATTCCTATTTATAGTACAAGCAGCTCGGCATAATGTCGACACTCATGACATAATGTCGACACTCACCCCTATTATTAGTGTTGACTCATGTTTTGTCCCGGTTGGTGTCTCCAACCGGGACTAAAGGTTCATCTTTAGTCCCGGTTGGTGACACCATCTGGGACAAGGTACAAGCCGCACGACATAATGTCGACACTCACCCCTATTATTAGTGTTGTCTGACCCAGTCTGCCGCAATCGCTTCAGTCACGGTTGGTTTCTCCAACCGGTACTAAAGATGAACCCTCTCTTTATAGGCATTTCTCTCTATTTATAGGCTGCTCGATCTAGCATGCCCGCCCTTTCCTCTATTTATAGGCTGCTCTATTTATAGGCCTTTTCCTCTAAATACAACATCTTCATATTTAGGTAACACTCAAGACATATATTAATATTAAAAACCGGAACAAACCGGGACTAGCTAACACTCAGGACTAAAGCCGCCCCCTTTAGTCATAATCATGCCTAGTCCTATAGTACGCAGCTTCAGGGTCATCTTCGTCATCGTCATCATCATCATCGTCATCGTCACCTACCACTCCGGGGATCCTTAGCCCAGCCATGGCATATACCAGGGGCCACTCTGGCCTCGGATTCACGGCGGGCGGGGGAGGGGTCTCCTGGAAGACGATGCCGCTACCGCCGGGCGAGGGAGGGGCCTTCTTGTGGCTCTGTGGCGGGTGGACTTGTGGGCACCGTAGGCGAGGATGGTCTCCCCCGGCGATGTAGTGCATCACTCCGATGATAGTACGGTTTGCCCACCACAGACGGCGGCCGGCTTCGTTGTGGTTCATCGGGGGCGGGCCATCACCCTCGTACCTGGCGAGCTCCCTTTCCGGCCTATTAGCGAAGAAGGCATTCCAGGTGTCGTAGTTGTCGGGATCCCACTGGGATCCATCTGCTGCTCCGGCGTGAGCTCGTGGTAGAAGTGGTTCGTGATGGCCGCCTAGCGTGCGGAACCTTGAGGGACGGGAGGGACATGAACCCCTCCATCACTCAGCATCCAGCCGGCGGGCGGCCGGTAGCCCGGCGGACAAGGGTAGTTGGAGGCGCACAGCGCCTCGGTCTCCTCGAGGGTCAGAATAACCCAGTAGGCATTGTCCATTGTTCTAAGAGAGGAAGGTGTGGATGTGTGGATAGCCATGGCGCGATCGCCTTAGATATAGAGGGAAAGGGCGGGAAAACTTGGCGGGAAGCTTTGGGAAATGGCGGGAAATATCTTTAGTCCCAGCTCTCGTAAAAAGGAAAGAGCGGGAAAACTTGGCGGGAAGCGGTGGGAAATGGCGGGAAATATCTTTAGTCCGGTTTGTGACTACAACCGGGACTAAATGGATATTATATTAAGATTATTTATATTTTTCTAATAATAGACATATTATTTGTTTTATTTGGATTTTTACAATAAAAAATATGATTTACCAAAGTTTTTTATTTGATTTGAATTTAAAAAAAAAGAAAATTTACAAAATAAAATAATTTATAAATGATGCAAACAGATATATGGATATTATATTAAGATTCTTTATATTTTTTGATAATAATAGATATATTATTTGTTTTATTTGGATTTTTACAATAAAAAATATGATTTTCCAAAGTTTTATATTTGATTTGAATTAAAAAAGAAAATTTACAAATGAAATAATTTATAAATGATGCAAATAGATATATGGATATTATATTAAGATTCTTTATATTTTTTGATAATAATAGACATATTATTTGTTTTATTTGGATTTTACAATAAAAGATATGATTTTCCAAAGTTTTATATTTGATTTGAATTAAAAAAGAAAATTTACAAATGAAATAATTTATAAATGATGCAAACAGATATATGGATATTATATTAAGATTTTTATATTTTTCTGATAATAATAGACATATTATTTGTTTTATTTGGATTTTTACAATAAAAGATATGATTTTCCAAAGTTATATATTTGATTTGAATTAAAAAAAGAAAATTTACAAAAAAATAAACTAGTCGTGGGTCGTGGCTGGACACGGGACTAGAGGGTGCATGCACGCGCGAAAATCAAGCGGCCAAAAAAACATTAGTCCCGGGTCGTGGCTTAACCCACGACTAAAGGGGGGTCTTTAGTCGCGGGCTAAGCCATGGCCCGGGACTAGAGACCCTCTAGTCGCGGGCGGTGGCTTAGCCCGGGACTAAAGGGTGTGTCCCTATATATTCTGCGGGCCAGGACAGGTGCTGCCCAGCATTTGGCATTCCTCGACGCAGCGAAGACGAATCATAGAGACGCATCGAAGACGACGCAGGGGAGGTGCTGTTCGTCGCCGCCGTGCCGCTCCACCGCCGCCGCTTCGCTGTGTCGTGATGTGCCGCCGTTCCGCTGACGCATTTTTCTGCCTCGCCGCCACGCGCCGCCGCCTCGCCGCGCGCGTGCCGCCGTGCCGCCTCGCCGCCCCTCGTGGGTGAGCTCGATCGAGAGGCCGCGTGGGTGTTTTTTTAATAGTTTTTTATTATAGTTTTTTTATAGTTAGGATTATTATAATTAGGATTATTAGGATTATTAGGATTAGGATTATTAGGGTTTTTGTTATAGTTTTTTTATAGTTAGGATTATTATAATTAGGATTATTAGGGTTTTTTGTTATAGTTTTTTTCTATAGTTTTTTTATATTAGGGTTTTTTGTTTTAGTTATTAGGATTATTGTTTTACCACAAATAATATTAGGGTTTTTTTGTTTTAGTTATTAGGATTATTGTTTTACCATAAGTAATATTAGGGTTATTGTTTTTTTGTTTTAGTTATTAAGATTATTGTTTTACCGCAAATAATATTAGGGTTATTGTTTTTTTGTTTTAGTTATTAGGGTTATTGTTTTTTCTAACATGTTTAACTTTCTTTTTGTTATAGATAATTAAGTCATGGATCCATCCGAAGATCCTGGTCGCATCGGTGAAGGTTATATTTAGGGCATGATAAGAGGTGAAATTCCTCTTAATATTACTAACGGCGAAGATATTTTGCTCGAGGAAGAGATATCCTCATATCTGAATCCATCCGGTGATGGACTAGAGTAAAACCTAATGTATCAAGGGGAAGACCGGATGGACGAAGGGCAAACAAATAACAACAATAATGATGGCCCCTCGAAAGGATCCGGCAAGGTACATATATATATATATATATAAAGCCTCGTGTTACCTCTATTCATTAACTGATCTAGATATATATTAATCACTCTCTCTTCTTATTTTAGCCCACCGGATCGAAGCAATCGACAGCTCGAACGAAACGAGGGCCGAACAAAAAGTTGGATGGTAATCAGAGGTTCACCATCAAAGAAATAGATGATGATGGTGAACCGATTGCTCTAGAGAAGCACCGGAGGATGTTTATAAATCAATGCGGGGTGCTTGTTAGGGACAACCTACCGATCACCATCCAAGAATGGAATCAGTCAAAGAAACCCGGTGAAGAATCCAACAGCTATGTCACCGATGATGCCAAAGATGACCTTTGGCAGAAGCTCATAGCGCATTTCATACTACCTCCAGAGTGTGAAGAATTTGAGGTAGATGGTATTACCCCAAGGCTGGGTGGGCTTGAAAATAGAGCAAAAGTCAAGGAGTGGGCTCTGAGCAAGATGGCTGAACTGTACCGGAACCACAAGAAAAGTTTATACGCAAAATATGTCACGAAAAAGAAAGCTCCAGACTTCAAAGGAGTAAACGAGAAGTTGAGAGAATAGTGGCCCGATTTTGTATAGTACAAGCAATCTGATAAAGCAAAGGCAAAGTCGGCAAAGAACGCGTTAAATGCTGCCCAAAAGAAATACCATCATAAAATGGGGACAGGTGGCTACAAGAGTGTCGTCCCTAAGTGGGAAACTATGGAGAAGAAAATGAGGGCTAGAGGCGTCACTCCTGGTATGGATGGATGGCCCGAGAGGTCAAAGCATTGGTGGTACAGGCACGGGGGATCGTTGTACCCCAGAAACAGGGAAGACATTATTTCATGAAAAAAATCTAAAACCCTTCGAAGACCTTGTTCAAGCAATAAACGATGCTCAAAAGGGATTGTTCCGTCCCGAGAGAGAGAACGACGAGCTGACACGCGCCCTAGGGAATCCTGAAAAGGGAGGACAAACAAGGCAAAGGCGCTGGTGTCTCCTAGAAGAAAGGGTTTCCTCAGTACGATGCCAGTTACAGAAGCCGTCAGAGAAAGAAGGACCGGGAGGCAGACCGGATCTCCAGGGTAGAGCAGGACCTAGTTGATCTGAAGAACCTCATGCAAGAAATTAGACAAAGGCCGTTGTCGTCAACTCACCCGCAGGCTGATGATCCTGCATTGGATCTTAGCCAGCGGAGAAGCAGCATGGCTTCCACGGAGGTCCGGATTGATGATCAAGCACTGCTGGATGATGCACCGGCTCCTCACTACCCCGTGGATGATGTCAGAGAGATGGCAGAATGTGAGCTACATCATCCAATGAACAACCTGTCCTTCAAGGTGGCGATCGACACTGCTTTACCTTGTCTACCTGGAGCACTCCACCATTCACTTCCGATTCCACCAGGCTATACTCGTGTCATGGTGGATGACATAGTGGAGGATTTTGCGGACCTGGATATTGAAATCGCTACGCCTGAAGGCCTTACGAAACTAGGAGATGTCAAGCGCAACATCATTCTATGGAAGAAGAAGTACATCAAGTTTCCAGGCTCGGCTCCAAGGCCACCAACTCCGAGGAATCCAAGTCCACCCCGCATCGAATATCGTCAACCTCGAAGTCCACCCCAACCCGATTATCGCCAACCTCCAAGTCCACCCCGCCCTACTGACGATCATTGCAGCAGGAGTACATCAACTCGATCTCCGCCTCCGCGCAATACTCGATCTCCGCCTCTGCCTTCGTGCAATACTACTACCTCGTCGAAGAAACGGAAGTTCGACACTCCCCCGCGCCCCACATCGAAGAAAGGTCAAACGGCGAAGATAGTCGACATCCCGCCGGCTCTTCCAAAGAGACCTTATGACAAGACCGATGAGGAAACTAACGTGGATGTGGCTGCCCAAGTTAAGGCGCATTTTGCACCCAAAAAGCCTAAGCCAAAGCCGGTATATGATGAAAAAACCAAAAAGTGGGCTAAGTCCTGTCTTGAGCAACCATCCTAGATATCGATGAATCTGGAATCAGACTATGACCGGGAGATTATTAAGCAAGCACAGAAGAAAAAAATCACAAGTGCAAAAAGCGGGAAGCAAGTTGCCCAGCTCGGAGCACAGAAGAATCAATCGGTCGCCCTGCTCAAAGTCATTTCAGACCTCGACAGGCCTTCAGAGCTGAAATGGATATGGACATGCAAATAATGGACCTCAAAGCCCGTAATAATGCTGCACTAATGGGAATCACTATATCGCAGGCCAAAGCACTTGCTACCGAAGCAAATATGTCTCTTGGTCAATATTTAGGCTATGAAGATACGCCAGTGGGTTAGATAGTACGGAAGTATATCCAAGGGGAGCATCTAGTTAGTAATGAGGAGCTCGCGCGTCTATCCACACATATGCGAAATCTGCACGAATGGTACATGTCGCAAGCAGAAAAAAAAGCATCAGAAAGATTGGTTTCCGGTGGACGTTAGAAAAGAGCATCACTTCAAACCATACTCGATACAGGTTCAAATGACCGAACTCTTTCAGTTATACAACCAGCGCGCCCTCGACAAATCTATCATTGGTTGCTACTGTCTGTAAGTGATTTATTTCTATAATTAAGTTTGTAGCTCAGCTCATTCATTGTATTTAATATATTATCCTAACTATATATCCTTTTGTATGATATTATATTCTGCAGAATGAAGATGCTTGGATGCAAAAGATCTAGAAGATACGACGTTGGGTTCATTGACCCATATATTGTTAATGAATATACGTTAAAGAATCACCCCAATGACGTGAAGGAAGACCTGTACAGGTTCTTAACCGAGAATAATTTTGTTAAGGAAATACTATTTCCTTACAACTTCAAGTGAGTGTTTATATCTTGTACACATTTTATTTTTGCTTACTCGATGAGCTACGCATGTATGCTTATGTAAACGTCTGCATATTTCACTGAATCTTGCTAAACATTCAAGTTGACAACTCCCTAGTTGAAGTCCATGACTCATTAAGTTGGGACCAAGAGCAGTGGAGCGACATGAAAACAATGCTCCATAAGTAATTTCAATCATTATCGCATTATATCGTCCTCTTTCATTCATTTCCTGATATCAAGTAACTAATAACTCCTTTGTTTATTTTCTTTGCCGAGCAGGTGTTGGACACGGTTTAGACAGAAAATACCAGGTCCATTCAGAGAGGAGCTAACTTATAAAATGGTGAAGAGTTTACAGCAGCCACCGGAAACTCATTTATGTGGATACTACGTCTGCGAGTACATCTGCGATTTGACCAGTGAGTGAAAAGTTGACTCACATTATATTTATAATTTGCGGAAGAAACTAGAGCCAGACCAGCGCATAAGAGCAATTCAAGAGGAGCTGGCGGGATTTATGATGAAGGAAGTCCTTGATATACATGGAGAGCATTATGCGGATGACGTGGAACTCGATTTGCCTTAGTGATCTCCATGTAGCTGATATGATATATATATTCAGCAATGACCATGTAATTTCAAAACATTTCTTCCCTTTGATATATATATCATCAATGTATGCTTGCAAGGGATCGATTAATTATATAGATGCATCAACGTGTATTGTGTATGTACTAGCTTAGAATATGTGTACTTAAATATATGTTTGAAATTATAGTGAAACACAAAACGAAAAAGGAACGAAATGGCAAAAAAAGGAAATACACAATCTCTGCCACGGTAGAGAAACACACAATTCTATGTCGCGGCAGGAAACCTTATAGTCCCGGATAGTATTACGGCCCAGGACTAGAGGGTTTCCGCCCCCCGCGGCGCTGAAACAGCCACGTGGTTGTTATCAGTCGCGGGCCGTAGCGAGCCGGAACTAGAGGGGAGCCTCTAGTCCCGTTTTCGCAGTCCCGGGCCCAAAACCGGGACTAGAGCCCGTTGCGGCCCGAGGGTACAACCCTGTTTTCCACCGGTGAATAGTACCTGCACAAAGTAGAATTTTGGAGGAAGCAGCCTTTATTATCAATCGCTGTTGCTGTTTTGATATCTTGAACCATGTCCTCTTCTGCTTGCTGCAATTCCTGATACTAGCCAATAACTAATTTCCAAAGCATGCATGCGACTAGCCCAAAAAGACACTTCTGAAACCTGCTTTCCTCTGGGAAGCTACTTCCAAGTAATCCATCCCTTAATTAGCAACCAAACATGTTAAGGCATCCAGGAAATCAGACCTCACTATTCTTATTTACCAATCAGTTAACACTTGACTAATGATGTATGAATTAAGGATCGTGTGTATCCAGGAAATCTTGCGTGACTTCGAGCGGAGGCTTGACAAGGAACTTCGTGACCGAGTCGACCGCCTTAAACCGCATCAGGTTTACTGGTACAATGGCAAACATACGCAGATATAAATTATCTTTCCTTCTTCTTTTCCTGTTTGACATTTGACGTACCTGCGGGGAGTTGATCAAGTGTCTCCCGGGCCCTGCAATAAAAAAATTCAACGTTTATGTACTAACTGGTGTGCTTGTTGGAGCAATCTCCGAAACACTAAAGATGAAGGAGGCGGAGAAGAAGCAACGGCAGTGAACAAGAGTAAAAGACATGTTTCGGAATGTTATCCAGCACTATTTATTATTACTATTTTGGCGATGTATATGATATGCTAGCTAAACCTGAGTACGATTGCCATATGTGTGATCTTGTGTGACATGTTATCTACTTGGTGAATTGAGTGGGCAAACCAGCCAGTCCCACACGGTTTCAGCTGGGTTGGCGTACATAGTTTATATGGGTTATGCAGTTTGGAGGTAAGGTCATAAGGAACAACAATATACGAGGCCGCGGCACGATGCCATCTAGTTTGTCCCTGCTTGCGCCCTCTCCACCAACTCACCCCTTCCATGCGTCGCTGAGCACGGGAATACTCTGTGGCCGGCCGCCAGGTGCTTGAGTGAATGTCTGGAGGCCTCTCCAGGCATGCATATCCCCTTGTCCATGTGATCCTAACTCAGACCGGCGAGCGAGCTGGTCCCCTTCTGCGAAGACTCGTCTAGAGCGTCAACTTGAGTTTGCGTCCGTGGTGTAGGCCACCCTCCTAGACTGTTCGTCGGCTCATCAGAGATAGCCGGGAGGGGCGGAGGTCGCCGGCATAGCAATTAGGCCACTAGTAGAAAATAGGCTTTTTGTTGGGAGCTTTAGTTCAAGACGTGTTTAGGCTCAGGACTAATGCGAGTATTAGTCCTGGTTCTAACGACTAAGACATCGCACGAGCATGGCTAGCTTTAATCCCTGGTCAAACGGGATCGTTATTACCGGTTGGTGATACTAACCGGGACTAAAGGGGTTGTGGCAGGCAGAGGGCCGGCGTGATCCCGTTTAGTCTCGCTATATATCTTCTCTGTCCCGAGCCATACTCCATTCAAGCTTTTCTCCGCTATTTCCTCCCTGAGCTCGAGTTTCTCCCTATTTTTTCCCACGATTTGTCAAGATTTGGCGACGCCTCTCATGTCCAAGGGTTCTAAAAGGTTAGCAACTTCATCCTTTCATCCGCCATTGCTAGTTTAGCTCTTTTCATACTTTAAAAGTAGAGGGATTTGTGGATTTTAGTTTGACAGTGATTATGTGGGAGTTTATTTGATTTATATGCAATTTGAGCTCAAATTAACTTCTTAGTATGCATATGTGTACATGTGGTTTACTTAGAGTATGGAGTAGAAAGTTTTTAAAGAAGTATATAGTTTTTTTGCAACACTAACATTTGGTAACTACTCTACTTTGGTTTAATTGTGATGAACTTGTATTAATTTGGTCACTTCTCTATTCATGATGTTGTTTAATGGTTTTTGATATACTTATATAATGCAGACACCAACCGGGACTAAAGTCCTTCCTATATCATCTTCTGCCCCGAGCCATACTCCATTCAAGATGCTTTCTCCTCTGTTTCCTCCCTGAGCTCGAATTCATCCCCATTTTTCACACGATTTGTCAAGATTTGGCGGCTCCCCATCTATCCAAGGGTTCTAAAAGTTTAGCAACATCATCTTTTTTGCATTTGTGGCATGGCGCCATATCTCCTAAAACAAATAACATCACCATTATGCATAGATATATATGTACCATAGTAAACAATAATAATCACAAAATTGTGACAAAAATAGGGTTAATTCAAAGAAGCTTCATAAGAAGACACACTAGCAAAAAACATAATCTTTATCCTTAGATCAATACACCTGGGAACTAACAAATTTCACATATATGGGAGTGCCTCTATGGCGAGCTCATTGAAGATGTCTAAGGCCGGGATCCTATAGAAATCTTCGAGAAGCTCGTCGTAGTGGTGTCACTCTCGCACCATCTTGCAGTTAATTTCACAAGGATGCATCTTGCATATATATAGATTAAGCGCCACAACATTTGTGATGCCACCTCAAAAGCATATAGTGCTACCACTAATGGTGAAATAATGTCGCCACCCACGACATAGTGTCGCAACTCACATAGTGTCGCCACCCACTGAATAGTGCCGCCACTCACGGAATAATGTCATCACTCACCCATGACATAGTGTCTCCACCCATGATTAAATAAATCTAAACTCAGTCTATAATTATCCACACATCCTTAAAATCTAAACGTTTAGTCCTGGTAGGTGTCTCTAACCGGGACTAAATATAGACTAATTTTTTTAAAATCAGTGCATAGTTTTTTATTTTTACAATAATAACATTTGGTCATAGTATGCTTTGGTTTTAATGTGATAAAATTGTATTAATTTGGTCACTTCTCTATTCATGATGTTGTGTTATAGTTTTTTGTTATACCTATATAATGCAGATGCATCGTCAATGGATGTGCGATGACCCGCTCTAACGAGTTCATTAAAGGTCATCTCCTTCCATTCCATGGATTGTCCATTCTTCAACAGCTTATACCATACTTCATCTCTCTCTTTCAAGGATATGGAGAGTAACTTCTTCACATGTTCAGTTGTGATACCTGCACAGTTAAACAATCCGCATAATTAATGGATAAAAAGCAAGTGATCACCAGGATGGACAGTTCCATTCCCAAAATAATAATTATCCATAACACGATTAACAATACTTGTAGGTATCTTAAAAGGATTTATCTCAACAGGACGTGGTTCATCTATTACCATAGCAGTGGTAGTAGTTTTGCCAAACAGAAAACCAAGTGGGTTATTCATATTGGAAACAAAGTAACAAGCAGTAACAAAAGCAATACTCACAGTAAAAGTTTCCCTTACCAATTCCACTCTTCAATAGCGCTTCACTCCCCAACAATGGCGCCAGAAAATAGTCTTGATGACCCACAAGTATAGGGGGTGTATCGCAGTACTTTCGATAAATAGGAGTGTCGATCCCAACGATGAGCAGAAGGTGCTGAAAAGTGGTATGGAGCAGAAAATCCCTGTGAATACTTAGCAAACGGATTTTTAGTGGTTTTCTGACAAAGCAACAAAACAAAGAGAAAGTAATAAAAGTAACGAACAAACAGAGCAAGTGGCCCAATCCTTTCTTAGCAAAGGACAAGTCAGTGGAAATACCTATAAGGACCAAACGTTCTCGAGCACACATGGGAATTTTGTCAAGTGCTTTCGCTTCAAATAGCTGAGTACTCTTCTTTGGTGTTTGTAAGTGTTGTGTGGGTGAACCTGTGATAACATACCGCTCTTCCTAGGACTAATACATATTTGTGATTAAACCCCCTACAAACATCCGTAACTACAGGAAAGTAATTAAGATATAAATATAACCAGAGCCTTAAACTCTGAGATCCTACACTCCCTTGTGCAAAGGTGTCCTAATGGGGGTTCAGGTTTCTGTCACTCCGGCAACCCCATGATTAGTAGCCAAATACACAATGCATTCCCCTAGGCCCATAAATGGTGAAGTGTCATGTAGTTGACGTTCACATGACACCACTAGAAGAATAGTACCACAACTAATACTAAACCATTGAATAATAACTCATCGCAGATTCACTACTAACAACATGACTTCTCCCATGTCCTCAAGAACTAAACGAACTACTCACAAGACATCATATGGATCAAGATGAAATATGATATGATAATGGATAACAATCTGAACATAAACAATAATCCAATGGTTCCACTCACAAGCATCAACTACAATAGTAATCAACATCGGGAAAGTTTCCCCTAAGAACTAAAGCAATATCCAACACAATTGTTACAACGGGACGGAGTGGTAATGATGGTGCTGGTGGAGATGATGGTGTGGATAATGATGATGATCCCGATGAATCCTAGCTTGATAACGGTGTTGATGGCGATGGTCTCCCCCCTCCCGGAAGGAATTCCCCGGCAGAAATCGGTCTGCCAGAGAGATCTTTCTATCTCGGTATTTTCTGCCCCTCAGAGGCGGCGGAAATCTATCTATGGTCGCTCTCCTCGTATTAGGGTTCCGTAGGGAAGATATAGGCGAAGGGGCGGAGTGTGAGGCCGGGCAGGTGGGCCACACCTGCCCTAGGCGCGGGGTCAGGTGGGCCCGCGCCTAGGGGGGTGTGGGCCCCTGAGGCCCCACTTCGTCCCTCCTTCTGGCTTCCTTCGGCTTCTGGTAAAATAATATGTTTCCATATTTTTCTGGTATTTTTCTGATCTTCGCGAAATTGCACCGAAACGCCTTCTTTTCCATCAGAATCCAGACTCCGGCAGTCCATTCTCCAGGAATCATCCAACATGCATAAACAGATGAAAAGCCATAAGTAATACCTCATAATAAGACAAATATCAATGAATAGAGGTAAATTATGATATAGAAAGGTGATGCAAATTGGGCGTATCAACTCCCCCAAGCTTAGACTTCTCTTGTCCCCAAGCGAATACTGAGCTCAGTAAACATGTCCACTGGTTTATGGAGTGAAGTATCGATAAAATAATACGAACAAGAAGCATCACACTTACCATTGCACAACTCATAGAAGAAAGCAACTCACCATTATATAACTTAGCTTGCAACCAAGTACAGCAGTCACAATAGAGATGCATAAAGATGAATCATAATTGGAATTGGCAAACTTGTTCTTTGTTAGAGAACACCTAGCAAACAGTTTCACAAAAGCTTTTTGTAGAAGTTTCAAAACAAGAGCACTCTTTGCTCAAAAAGGTTTTTTTCACAAGTGAAGGATTTCAAAGTAATACTCAATAGATAAGAGTTTTCTGCAAACAAGGAAGATGAAGAACATGATTGAATAAATCACCATATGAATGCTTGAAACACAACAACTCAAATGCTTGTTGGAGATAGAGAGGAAGTAGGTTTACTAACTCAACTGGTAACTAGGAGAAAGGTCCCTTCTTAGAGGGTAGTAGGGATTACAAGTCATAAAGAGCTTCCAAAAGATTATGGTACTTACTAGCTCTGAGCCCTCATTGCCCCCTATCATAAGCATCTTGAGATGATTAAGGTTAAAGTGGACAAAGATGGAGTATATGCTTGACAAAATATAAGTTGGCAATCTCATGTCCCTTGAATATGAGGGCCACTCCTCATGCATACTCAACTTTGGGTCCAGGTAAGTTCTTGTCATTGTGAGTATTTGCATATCATTGAGAACCGCTAACGGAGTACCCCTTGCACATGGTACAGGAGCTTTCCCATAACCAAAATGACAAGGCAAGCAGACAATGAGCATCTCAGCGATCTTTTTATTTACCATATGCATAGCTTTTTATTGAGGATGCTTCATATATGACTCACTATGGTGATGCTGCAAGTTTCCACCATGATTAAGCATGGATTAGGCTAGCGGCCCAGGCGTTTCTCTAACACAGAATACAAACTCCATGGACTTACACGTTCCCTTTTTATTTCACACCGTTGACATCCATAGACAAAAGAGCATGATATCAACTGTGTACAGAGTACAAGTGCAATGTTGAAAACGTTCCCCGTGACAGCACGGTTCTGCTAATTCCAACGTATATATGCAAGAATATACAACTTCTATGTTCACAATGGTTCAGGTTTATTAGGGGCAAATAAATAAAGTGTGCCATCAAGTTCGTGAGAGCTTTACTAACTAGCTTTCACATAACAAAATACTTTTTAATTCGAAAGGTAGATGAAGGTTGAGAATTTGCTTGGAATAGCAATTGCTACTAGGTAGATATGGTGGACACAAGTGGAAGAGGTTGTTGGTTCAAAGGGTTTTGGAAACATGAGAAGTATGCCTTCTCAAAACAGGTTTTTGGCTAGCAAGGCTGGGTAGCAAGCAAGAGAGTTGAAAGAAACAAGCAAACATACAAGTAATAAAGCCAAACATGCAATCTTCCTTGAAGACACAAAAGAATCTTAAATAAAGAATACTCAACTTATGAGCCAACAAGAAAGAAAACAAATGATATAAAATACCTGTAAGCTTTTTCTTTCTTTTTCTCTTTTAAACTAAAGCCACTGACCAGAAATCGGTTTTCCAAAACCAATTTAGATCCATTTGATGATCCCAAAGTGGTGCCAATACTGATCAACAAGATCCATCATATAATAGAGATTGCAAATTAAAATAAGAAGTGCAAAAAGTAAAAGATGAGACTTCTCATTAATATTCCAATAAAGGCACTCACACCAAGGGATACAAAGATAATCAACTAAAGGAGAGATACTTCCACATGCAAAACAAACTATAAGATAACCCCACTACCACAGATACAAATCCACTAAAAAGGTAAAAGATAAAAGATAATGACGGTGATACCGTGGCACTCCCCCAAGCTTGGAACAAGCCAAGGGGATGCAAAACCTGATGACGAATTACTCCCTCGGTGGTGGTGGTGTTATCTTGATAATATCCTCAATGAGTTTCTTCAAATCCTCGAACTCAAAAGTACGAGTATGGATTAGCTCCGAGTTTTGCTCTATATGATTCATGATCATGTCAGTCCGAGAATCCCATTTCTTGTTATTCTTCCCCCACTCTTCATCCTTAGCATGATCCTTCTCTGCATTGTTATAACGAGGCAAATCCCAAGCCGAGGGCAAATTCCCTTTGGGCACATGTTGATATTGATATTCATGTATAAGTGCATGAAAGGGTCTCTTGTTACGTGGAGGAGATGACTATGGATTGTAGAAGAGACATGGAGGTTTCCCTCTTGTGGATATCCGTGCTGTCCTCTTAAGCTTGGTAGGTCTTGCCAGCAAACCAATGCGTGCGACGGTAGCGCGAGCATTTGGTTGCTTGTCCTCCTCCATGTCACCTTCATACCCTACCGGAATCTCCTCCTCCTTGGGGACTTGAGGTTCTTCTTCCTCGGGCTTCTTGCCTTTGTTGTTGGCAGAGGCCATGGTGCTCTAAACTTGAGAAGATTTCCTGACAGAAACAGATCGAAACGAAAACACGACGAGAACACGATGCACGAACCTCGAGGGATCCGGGGGGTCATATATTATGAAGTTTCAATGCATAAGGAAGGTTTTGATACGGAAACAAAGTGGAGACGGAGTTCGAGGGTGTCAAACCCCCTCCAAACGTGGCCAGGCTGGGCCCGCGCCTGGGGTGGGTTTGTCCACCCCGTACTCCGATTCTTCTTCAGTTTCGTCTCGTAACTTCCCTTATTTGTTGAAAACATCAAAAATATAAAAATATTGGAGTTTCACGAACCTTCTGTTTTCACCACTTTTACCTATTCAAAGACAAACTCTACAGATTCCTTTTCTCTTTCTCCTGAAAATTTCCTCCTTACAAAACCCTTGCACACACTCAATGACAACATTAGTTGTAAGCAAAAACAATAAACCTTTGGTACACACTTCAACTAAAAACCCATCAAAACAAAAGCTTCTGTAAGAGGCAAATGCAAATGATGGCAGAAATCTGTCAAAATAGACCAGCAGGTAAAGATTGATTTTTTCGAAAACCTTGTGTTGCTCAAATAAAAAAGTGCAGAACTAATGAAAGTTGGGTAACAACTTGGAGAACAAGATCAGAAAAATACATCTTCATCCGACGTACTGAGCTCCCTCGCGAATTTTTACGGTGAAGCACAAAAATCTGTCCCACGACGGCCACTTTTCACAACTCCTCTACTTCACAAAAGTAGTTGAACTTGACACAAAAACCAAAACAAGAAGGATAAGGAGCAGTTATTACAGAGGTAATAACTTCCAAGACTCGACAAAACTCTTGGGTTATCTCCCAACAAGTACTTTTCTTTAATGCCTTTAAGTTAGGCTTGAAACTTCCAAAGATGCTCACATAGGATAAATGTATCTAGAGTGAAAAAGAGCATCAAGAAGCAAATAACCAACAAACTTGAGTCTAACCCTCTTCCTATGCATGGGGGTATCATGGGAAAACGAATTGTTGAAACAAAAGGCCACTAGCATAGGAAGACAAAACAGATGCAACTTCAAAGCTTTCAACATAAAACGGGGAAACTTAACATCATTGAGATGCATAAAACCATGTTTCCCTCTATCAAAATAACTTTCAGTAGCACTTTAAATAAATTTTACAATATAACTATCACTGGTAAAAACTTTATCATCAGAGTAAGCATACTTACTATCATTAAAAAGAGGTCCAAGGTCATAAACCGGATCAATAGAAGCAAGTTGTTCCATTCTGAAATCTTTATTAGGCAAGCTATTTTCACAAGGAGCTTTAGCAAATTTGGAAAAGTTAAACTCATAAGAATCTCCATCAAACTTAGTTAAAACTTTTTCCTTCTTACAATAAATAATAGCTCCACAAGTGTTTAAGAAAGGTCTACCAAAAATGATAGGACAAGTTTTGCTAGCCGTTGAATTAAGCACTAGAAAATCAGCAGGATATTTAATCTTACCACAAAGAACCTCCACATCTCTTACAATGCCAATGTGGCAAATGGTTTCCTTATTAGCAAGGAGGATAACCACATCAATGTCCTCAAGCTCACAAGGACCAATCTCATGCATAATTTCCCTATAAAGCTCATAAGGAATAGCACTAGAACTAGCACCAATATCACATAAACCATAGTAGCAATGATCACCAATTTTAACAGAAAGCATAGAAACACTAGCTTTTCTAGCTTTACTAGGATGAGAGATAATATTAGTAGCGTCTTCACAGAAAACAATATGCTCATCCTCTATATTCTAGTGACAAGATCTTTCACAATAGCTACCACAGGCTCAATATCAATAAGCTCATCGAACCCTATAATTTTCTTTGCACTTTTGCTAACCACAGTAGCCATAATAGAATGCTCCCTCACCTTAGAAGGAAAAGGAGTTTTCTCAATATAAGGTTCAGGCAAAATAGGATCAACGGTGCAAACCTCTGTACTAGCAGGAACATGGGTGACAGTGTCTTTATAAGGAGCGTGGTACTTGTCCCACTCTTTCTTGGGAAGTTCGATATAAGAGGCAAAGGCATTAAAACATTTTGCAAGAACTTGGGGATAAAGGCCAAACTCATTGCTAATATCACGGAAGTTATAAGTACCCATAAAAGATTTAATGCATTCATAATCATAGTTTATACCTGACTTCCTTCCTTTGTCATTCTCCCAAGACTCAGTATTATCTTGAATACGGTCTAAGAGATCCCATTTAGCTTCTTCCTTCATACGTGTGAATGATCCAGCACAAGAAGCATCTAGTAAATCTTTATCATGAAGAGAAATCCTAGCATAAAAGTTATTTAGAATAATATTGTTAGGGAGTTCATGAATAGGACATTTAAGCATGAGTAACTTCAATATCCCCCAAGCTTGAGTTGTACTCTCTTCATCAAGAAGCCAAAAGTTATATATAAGATTTCTATCCTTATGGATTTCACCGTGTGGATAAAATTTAGAGTAAAAGAGAGATGTCATCTCCTCCCATTCCATGGATTGTCCATTCTTCAGCAGCTTATACCATGCTTCAGCTCTCCCTTTCAAGGATATGGAGAGTAACTTCTTCTTCACCTGTTCAGTTGGGATACATGCACACTTAAACAACCCGCATAATTCATGGATAAAAAGCAAGTGATCACCAGGATGGACAGTTCCATCCCCAAAATAATAATTATCCATAACACGATTAACAATACTTGTAGGTATCTTAAAAGGATCTATCTCAACAGGAGGTGGTTCATCTATTACCATAGCAGTGGTAGTAGTTTTCCCAAACAGAAAACCAAGTGGGTTATCCATATTGGAAACAAAGTAACAAGCAGTAACAAAAGCAATACTCACAGTAAAAGTTTCCCTTACCAGTTCCACTCTTCAATAGCGCTTCACTCCCCGGCAACGATGCCATAAAATAGTCTTGATGACCCACAAGTATAGGGGGTGTATCGCAGTACTTTCGATAAATAGGAGTGTCAATCCCAACGAGGAGCAGAAGGTGCTAAACAGTGGTATGGAGCAGGAAATCCCTATGAATACTTAGCAAACGTATTTTTAGTGGTTTTCTGACAAAGCAACAAAACAAAGAGCAAGTAACAAAAGTAATGAACAAACGGAGCAAGTGTCCCAATCCTTTCTTAGCAAAGGACAAGCCGGTGGAAATACTTATAAGGACCAAACGTTCTCGAGGACTCATGGGAATTCTGTCAAGTGCTTTCGCTTCAAATAGTTGAATACTCTTCTTTGGTGTTCATAAGTGTTGTGTGGGTGAACCTGTGCTAACATACCGCCCTTCCTAGGACTAATACATACTTGTGATTAAACCCCCTACAAACATCTGTAACAACAGGAAAGTAATTAATATATAAATCTAACCACAGCCTTAAACTCCGAGATCCTACACTCTCTTGTGCAAAGGTGTCCTAACGGGAGTTCAGGTTTCTATCACTCTGGCAACCCCACGATTAGTAGCCAAATACACAATGCATTCCCCTAGGCCCATAAATGGTGAAGTGTCATGTAGTCGACGTTCACATGACACCACTAGAAGAATAGCACGACAACTTAAATACTAAACCATTGAATAATAACTCATCACAGATTCACTACTAACAACATGACTTCTCCCATGTCCTCAAGAACTAAACGAACTACTCACAAGACAACATATGGATCAAGATCAAAGATGATATGATAATGGATAATAATCTGAACATAAACAATAATCCAATGGTTCCACTCACAAGCATCAACTACAATAGTAATCAACACCGGAAAAGTTTCCCCTAAGGATTAAAGCAATATCCAACACAATTGTTACAGTGGGATGGAGTGGTGATGATGGTCCTGGTGGAGATGATTGTGTGGATGATGATGATGATGATGATCTCGATGAAGCCTAGCTTGATAACGGTGTTGATGGCAATGGTCTCCCCTCTCTGGGAAGGAGTTCCCTCGGCAGAAATCTGTCTGCCGGAGAGATCTTTCTCTCTCGGTGTTTTCTGCCACTAGAGGCGGTGGAAATCTATTTGTGGTCGTTCTCCTGGTATTAGGGTTCCGTAGGGAAGATATAGGCGAAGAGGCGGAGTCGGAGCCCGGGCAGGTGGGCCAGACCTGCCCTAGGCGCGAGGTCAGGTGGCCCTGCGCCTAGGGGGTGTGGGTCCCCTAAGGCCCCACTTCGTCCCTCCTTCTGGCTTCCTTCGTCTTCTGGTAAAATAATATGTTTCCATATTTTTATGGTATTTTCTGATCTTCGCGAGATTGCACCAAAATGCCTTCTTTTCTATTAGAATCCAGACTCCGGCAGTCCATCCTCCAGGAATCATCCAACATGCATAAACAG
Source organism: Avena sativa (assembly GCA_916181665.1). Classification (NCBI taxonomy): domain Eukaryota; kingdom Viridiplantae; phylum Streptophyta; class Magnoliopsida; order Poales; family Poaceae; genus Avena; species Avena sativa. The sequence continues at coordinate 381,563,646 of OV702297.1, read as the reverse complement.
ATGAAAAGCCATAAGTAATACCTCATAATAAGACAAATATAAATGAATAGAGGTAAATTATGATATAGAAAGGTGATGCAAATTGGGCGTATCACCGGTATGTTCTGCATTGTGGTATAAGATTAGCCGAGATGACTCTGGTAATGTTAAGGGCGAGCGCCCCAAGAAGAGGGTTCCTAGTGGGCAGACAACCTTATACTGTAAAATCAGAGGGAGTAGATACATTCCATTCACAAAAGATAAAACATCTTATACTATAAAATCAGAGGGAGTACTAGCATGCACCAACAACGAGGAACTAATCTTCAAGGGGCGTGATCAAAGAGACGATGGCTTCATTGCTATTGTTCCCGTGGTTGACCCTTGCTAGCAACAAGGGCTAGCGAAGACGTCGCCTACCGGAATGATCTGGCTATCCTCCCTGCACGCACCCTAAGCTCGTCGTTGTCGCGGCTGACCTTATGAATGCTTACCTAGGCGGTCACGATCTTCACCTTGACGCCCTCGAGGCTAGTGATCCAGCCGTTTTGGATGTTCCCGGTGATCCGGCAGCTATAGAGAAGCTTGAAGCCGCCGATGTGCAGGCCGCACTCATTGGAGACGTGTAGCTTGAAGGAGCATTCCTGCCAGAGTTCATAGCTCTGCACGCCCTCCGGGATGATGCCTGGCGGGAAGACATATTGCTTTTTTCAAAATGGGGTAGTCCCCGGCCTCTGCATCAATTGATGCACACCGCCTTTTTATTGCAAGTTTTAGAAGTCTCATAAAAGAGAGCAAAGCGTTAATTATTACAAAATTCAAGGATCACTCAAAGTAGCTACAAAAATAAGCCACTTAAAATAGAAAAATCAAAGGTCGCTTAAGAAACATCTAGGCTATTAGAATGCCGTCGCCCAACTTGATTGTAGATATCCCGTGCGACTGTCTCCAGACGGCTGCACCCAAAATTTATAGGGCCCCGCTGGTCCTCTGAGAGTAGATAGGACCACATATGGATCTAGTATGTAGCTCTGTGGATAACCTGCATAAAGTTGGTCATTCCAAATTTGTTAAATACCAAATCATTCCTAGAATTCCAAATAAACTATAACATAGCACATACTCCAACACAGATTCTATCTTTGTCACATTTTGCAACTCCATTTAGCCAATTTCCAAACATATTTGTTACATTGATCGGAGGTGCAAGATTAAAAGTGAACTCAACAATTCTCCAAACAAGACGAATAAAGGGACAAGCAAAAAAAACAAATGGTGTATAGATTCTGGTGAATCATAGAAACAACATTTGTTACAACCATTCCAATTACGCTTAGCTAAATTGTCTTTTGTTAACAACACTTTTCGATAAAGAAACCACATAAAAATCTTAATTTTTAGTGGAACTTTCATTTTCCAAATATAACGCCAAAGGAACTTTGTGTGACCATTCAAGAAATCCATATACATTGATTTGACTGTAAATAGTCCCGAAGTTGTTAACTTCCATACAAACGAATCAGATTCAGATCTAAGGCGCACTCCCATCAAATGTTGTACTAATTGTAGCCATCTATTCCATCTATTCCCAATTAGAGTTCTTCTGAATTCGATATTGAGAGGTGTGTTTGCTAACACTTGTGCAACCATAACATTTTTACGACGTACAATGTTGTAAAGGGACCGATATTGATTAGCTAGAGTTTTATTCTCTAACCAATTATCCTTCCAAAATTGGGTCTTTAAGCCATCCCCAACGATGAAAGAGCCTCTCTCAGAGAAGTCATCCTTAATTCCCATAAGCCCTTTCCAAAAAGGAAAATCAATGGGTTTAATAGTAACTTGGGAAAACATTTTATTCCTAAAATACTTATTATGTAGTAATTATTGCCACATACCCTCTTCATTCATCATCTTAAACAATCATTTGCTCAACAAACATTTGTTTTTAAGCTCCAATGCTTCCACCCCCAAACCACCTTGATCTTTAGGACGACAAATAATATTCCATCTAGTTAACCGATTTTTTCCAGTTCGTCGCTCTGCCAAAATAAGCGAGAGCGATAATAATATAATCTTTTCCTAACCCCTTTTGGTATCTCTAGAAAAGATAACATAAACATCGGTAGACTAGTGATCATGGAATTAATAAGAATAAGCCTATCCCCGTATGAGAGAAACTTTCCTTGCCAACATCTGAGCTTCCCTTCAAAGCGATCTTATACTGGTTTCCATTAACTATTCAACAATCTTCTATAATGGATGGGGATACCGAGGTATCTGAAAAGGAAGAGAACCACTCTCACAGCCGAAGATCTGTTTATAATGGTTCTCCTCCTCTTTCTCCTTTCCAAAGCAGAAGATTTTACTCTTATGAAAATTAATCTTTAGGCCAGACAATTGTTCAAATATGCATAAAATCAGTTTCATGTTAACCGCTTTATCAAAGTCATGTTCCATGAATAAGACTGTGTCGTCTGCGTATTATAAAATGGATACTCATCCCTCAACTTGATGAGGTACGAATCCACCAATCTGACCATCTCCTTTTGCCCTAGCAATAAGAATGGCCAACATGTCAGCCACAATGTTAAAAAGGACAGGATACATAGGATCGCCTTGTCTCAAACCCTTTCTAGTTTGGAAGTAATGGTCAATATCGTCATTGACCCTTATTCCAACACTTCCACCTTGCACAAAATGTGTAATCAACTCACACACCAGTCTTGTTCAGGGCCATTTTACCTTATCATATGCCTTCTTAAAATCAATTTTGAAAAGTACTCCATCCAATTTTTTTCGATGAAGTTCATGGATGATCTCATGAAGTACGACAACACCTTCTAAAATATAGCGTCCATGCATAAAGGTTGTTTGAGTAGGTTTTATTACTTTGTGAGCAATAATAGTAACCCTGTTTGTACCAACTTTAGTGAATATTTTAAAACTCACATTAAGCAGACAAATTGGTCTATATTGTTGGATTTGTATTGTATTTTCTTTTTTGGGGAGAAGCGTTATTACCCCAAAGTTCAGTTTGTACAAAGGGAGATCTCCCCCTCTTAGTTGCACAAACAAGGCCATAAGATCATTTTTAATCACTTCCCAAAAAGTTTGATAAAACTCTGCAGGAAACCCGTCCGGTCCTGGAGCCTTATTAAGTTCTATTTGAATAATAGCATCATGCACCTCTTGCTCCGTAAAATCTGTTGTTAGAATACTATTCTCCTCCGATGATAGTTGAGGTACATCATGTGTTCGAGTCTCGTCCAAAGACAAATTGTTTTGAGACGTTTCTCCAAACAATTTCTTATAATACTTTGTTATGTATACTTTTAAATTCTCATCCCCCACAATTGTCCCCTCGTCTTGTTCTAGTTGGAAAATTTTGTTCTTACGGTGCTTACCGTTCGTTATAAGATGGAAATATTTGGTATTATTACCCCTTCTTGTACATGTTTCACCTTAGCGCACTGAGCCCATTTAGACTCCTCATCACGCCTTAGTTTAGAAAGTTCATCGGTAGCATTCCTTAAGGCTTGCCTTTCAGAATCACTTAACGGAATAGTTTCAACTCTTTAATCAAGTTCATCAATAATATTTCTAAGCCTCTATTTTTTTCTATAAACTCCACTACGGTGTTGGGCCCATCCTCTCAAAAAATTCCTGAGGTGTCTAATTTTATTTTGCCAACGCTCAATGTTACTCCCACCTTTAGTAACAACATTCCATTCTCTCTTGATAATATCGTAAAAACCATCTAGTCTTAACCATGATAGTTCAAACGAGAAGTTCACTTTATTACCCATATGAGCCTGATCTCCCGAATCAATGAGAAAAGGAGTATGGTCCGACCCCGATCTAGTTAGAGCCCTAACCGTGACAGGAGGAAATTTTTGTTCCCAATCAATAGTAGTCAACACCCTATCCAGCTTTTCATACGTGGGTACATCATGACGTCTGGCCCAAGTAAATTGTCTACCCGAGAGAACGATTTCTCTAACCTTGTGTTTGGATGCACTGAATTGCCCTAGGAATCGTGGATTCTGGAATTCGGACTAGTTTCAGCCGTTTGGACTGTGCTCTGAATTGTTATGTGGAAACTGAGACCAATTATGTGCCCAGCTGCCGCGTGTGCAACGAGCCCCGCTCGCGATTCCGACCTGGCTGCCTCAGAAACGCGTGGAAACACGTCGCACGTACCTGTTCGCGAAACAGAGCGAGGCCAAGGGAGCTGGATCACGATATCATGGGAGCTCGACCTCGACCTGGAGGACCGGCTACAGCGGCGCTGGCGCCAATAAGGTTCTCCTCGCCCTCCTCTCTCTCTCTCTCCCTCCTTCCTCGCGTCCCTCTCCCTCTCTGCTCTCTCCTACGAGGTCGGCTCCCGTGAGCCCCTTCTGTCGGCTCCCCAACCCACCAGTAAAACTAGATCGATCGACTTAGGGAGGAGTTCGGCGGCGCAGTTGAATGACAGGAACGCTGGTGGCGACTGTTAGATGTATATTTGTATATTGTATTTCCCCACTTGTTAGGGGGTTTTTCTGCATATTTCCACCTGTACATGTACTATATATTATGGCCTTTGGCTCCTGAGGAATACAAGTTGCCTATTTCTAACATGGTATCAGAGCTTAGGTTTAGCCCCTTCTCCTCCCGCACGTAGCAACTTCATGCGCTTTATTTTTCTCGAATTGTTTCTGCCTGAATCGTCCGTTGCCGCTCGCCTGGGATCTGCCTGCCCGAGCGTCGCCAATCAATCTCCTCCCGTCTTCGGCTCGTCTTCAATCGGTTCGGCGCCCGCCCGCCCGGCCTCGCTCCGATTCGGCCCCGTCACCTCCTGGCTCTCTCGACCCTCCCTGATCTCCGTCGGCGGCGCGCACAGACGAACCACGCCGCCTCCAACTCCTCGCCCGCCCGGCCTCGATCGATTCGGCGCCCGCCCGCTCGCTTCTGTCCCGCCGCCCCGCCACCAACTTCTGTCCCGAGCCGCTGGTCGCCTATAACATCCCAAAAATACTAAACTTGGATCATCAAAATTAGGGTTAACAAAAACTTTTCCAATTAAAAATATGAAAGCATGCATATGTGTATGTATCAAAATGTGAATTCTTTTGAATTGCCATGCTTGTGTGTTTATTTGCTTGTGAAATGATTCTTAGGTGAAATAAACATCATCTAAACAATCCCCACACTTTTCCCAAAGACAAACAAATCAAAACAAACAAATTAAGTGAATGGTCATTTTGGCCAAATTAACTCCTATGCCTACTTTGGCTATCCCTAACTTTCAAAACTTAATAGAAACTTGTTTGGATCTTTGCACCCCTTGATAGTACTCATAACCAGGTACCAATGCCCATTTTGTGATCATCCAAAAACATTCAAATGCATAGTTTAAAGGACAGTTTAAAATTGAATCTATTTCATATGGGAAGATCCCACTATTTCAAAAACCACTTAAACAAGCTCAATTTTCGAAACCCAAGCATCCACAAACTCACCAGCACATGCCTAGCACACCCACCAAAAATCTTTTCAAAATTCAAAACTTGAGTTCATGCGGCCATTTCATCAAACACTTGGAGCGAACAAATCAATCTGGCCAAACTTCACTGTTTTGAGCAGTAATTTGGCTAAGCAATGTTCACCATTGATCATCCTTGTCTCCCCTAGTGCCAACCAGTGCTTTGACCAACACTAGCCCCTACCCTTTGCACCATACCATGCCAACCCGAGCACCCCCTTGCCAGCCGACCATGGAAAGCTAGCAGGAGCGTTCGCCGCGCCTAGCCACCATGTCCAGGAGGCAGCACACCGTCCACCGCCACCCCCTGTCCAGCGCTCGAACCCTGCCAGCCACTGGACCACACACACACGCCATGCCAAGCTAATCTGAGCGCATGCCGAGAGCGTGCCAGAGCGCCACCCTCGACACACGCCCACAGACCACGCGCCGCCCTCGCCGCATGCACGCGTGATCACCATCGTCCCAGCAACCCCGCAGACACGCTCGTTCGCCGCCACGCGGATCACGCGCGCTGTGCGCCGTTAAAACTTCTGTCGGGCACGCGTAGAGAACCGCAGTGTTCCGACCGGTCCGCACCGCCCCACGCCTCGCCACCACACCGTTGAGCTTCACGAGGGAGCACAGCACCGCCCCCTACCGTCTCCCACGCCGATAGCCCTCTGTGCCGTCGACCATGACGAGCTCAGCTTGCGTCTGTCGGTCCCCTCTCGCCACTATAAATAGAGGCCTCTCCCGCTCGAATTCTTCACACCATTCTACTCCCCTCTCACCCAGAACTACCCCACCTCATTCCCGGAGCAAGACGAGCAGCGCGTCGCTGGAATTTCACTGAGCCCGCCACTGCTGGAGAAGAAGGAAGCCATCGATTGGAGCCGCCCCAGGAGGAGCTGTCGGTACCAAGAGGTTCGCCGTTGTCGACTTCGTCGTTCGCCCGTATCGCCGACCTTCGCCTAAGCCCCGGTGAGCCTCCCGCGACCCCCACCTGCCGCGTTAGGGTTCTGTCTCGCCGGCGCTGCCCGACGTGGACGATGAACCAGAGTCGTTAGATTAGAACTAGATCCCACGGTCCACGTTGCCCCGTACTGCTTCGCACCTCCCCGTCTCACTGACGTGTGGTGACAGCCACTTAACCAGCCCGCGTAAGCACTGTGCGTAGCGGGCCGGCCCATTATCGTCTCCCGCGCGACCCAGCCGTTTGAATTTAGATTTTTCTATTTTCATTCAAACACAGTTCTGTACCTAGTTTCAAAAATCAACCCAGCTCGAGTCGGTGAACCAAATTGAATGAAACCAATTTTGTTAGAAAGGTCTTGAAATGCTTAATCCAAGCCCATTGGATTCAAATTATTTGGATCTGTAGATCAACCTTGGTAAAAATAACAAGGCAGAAGCTTTTCTGTATTCAAACATTTTTCAAATTTAAACCATAATAGCTTTTGAGTTGATTCCAACTCTCAAAACTCACATTTTATCATACCTTTCAGAATATATAAACATATATGGGTTTACTTACAAAAATAATGTTCAAGTAATAAAAGAATGCCACATAGGCATTTCTAGTCACTTTATTTATTTAAAATAAAAGGGTTAAACCTTATTAAATTGTGACACCACTTTAAATCACATTCCCATGTACTGAAATATGTGGTGATGACATGTGTCAACATGATCCCATGTTTGGTTTGGAGAATATTAAATCTTAAGTAGTTTTTCAATGAGTAGAAATTACTTTTCTAAAAATAAAATCAATAAGACAAATGCTTTAGTCTTGTAATGTTAGTGATGATGCTAGATCATCTATAGAACCCCTTTGTGTGATGATTGAAAGTAGTTAAGTATTGTTTGGTGATTGTGTACCTCGTATTTATTCATAGACGCTAGTACTGACCAAGGATACGAGGAGGAAGGAGGATACTACGAAGAAGAAGCCGAGGAGAACTTCAACCACTGCTCTACACAAGGCAAGCTAACACTTGCAAGATACTCTACTTTAGCAAGCCAATTCTTGCAAGCTATTAACTTAGCAAGCCTAATATTACTAGTTGAATGTGCAAGCTAACACTTGCAAGATACTCTACTTATGCAAGCAAATACTTGCTGGTTACCATGCCAACCATATGCCTTAAGCATATGTAGTCATACCCACTTGATAACCCAATCCTAGTTTTACTTGCAAACTTCTACTTTATTTCTTTATCAAAGCTATTACTTAGAGTGTACTTGAGTAAATTGTAGATACTAGAAAGATAATTGAAGGTTGCATAAAGAGCATAAAATTTGGCCTAAGCTAGATAATCTTGATGTCATCCTAAGGCATGAGATTGAACTTAGTTAAAACTCCACTAGTTTATCACCCCTCATTAGTACTCACCCCCACTGGTAGATGCTAGTGCTAAGCATAAAACTTGATCAACTTTAGATGGAAATACTTGGTGGAAAATGGTTATGAAAACCTTAGAATGATGAGTCATTCTACTGAGATGTTTTGACATGTGTTTCCGAACACCAGATGATTTTGGTGATGAAAATATTGAGGCATGAGCCTTAGCCCTTTAATAAAACTGATGGTTGTCTAGATGCGATACCATTCCAATTTTACCGTACAACCACAATATCCGAAGATTGGGTAGGCCTTGACTGGAAACTTATATACCTTAGTATTGGTTCCCTCACGGCCAAAGTCTGAGTTGAGGCTACCTTGTGAAGATTGTCCACCTGTGCAGTACCCAAGATGACAGTTGGTCATGGTTGAGAGGCCAAACTCACAGGAGAGGTGCCTATACTAGGGCGTGTAATGGAAATGTTAGGATTGATTATCCGCATACTGAGTATGGTGAATTCAGGATTTGTTCCTGACGGATGTATCGAATGTTGTGGTGAAAGTGTACAATCTCTGCAGAGTGTCAAACTATTCGAATAGCCGCGTCCGCGGTTATGGACAGTTGGAGTGGCCATACTGTTCCCCTGTCAGATGTTTTCAAAATGGCTTGTGAAATGAATTGAGATTTTGACTTGACCACAACAGAGTTGTGATATGAGATACAAGTTCCCACTTAGGTGTTATAAAATTTGACTAGATTTCCCTTGCTTCTGAACTTAGTAGAGGTAAATCTGGATTTTTGCAAAACAACCCTAGAGCTTAGTGTCCTATTACAAAACCCCCCTTCACTTGTTAGTATTAGTTTGCGAGTACTTAAAGAGTACTCATGGCTTTGTCCCTGGCTATTCCCGTGGCCAGACTATGAAGAGGAGTACCAGGATGATGGACCCTAGGAAGGTTACGACAACTAGGATCATCTCCCATCGTCAGCATTGCCTGTGACTCCGAAGATAGAGCTTTGCCTACGCTACCGTTATTATTACGTATTTCCACTGCTTGAGTTGTATTAAGAACTGGATCATGAGATCCTTATTTGTGTAAGACCTTATGTATGGTTTGTAATGGATGATGTACTGTGGTATCCAATTATGTTATGTCTCGCAAAAATGGTAATCCTGGGATTGCGATGTATGGCATAACAGGCATCTGGGATTAAAAATCCGGGTGTTGACATCGTCGGCGGGCCCTTCTCGTCCGCCTTCCCTCCCGGCCTCGATTTCCCCTGGAATAGGTTTGCGTTGCCCCGATCTAGCTTGTCCCAGTGCTCAGATCACCGGCGGTGCCCTGTTCTAGGCGGAATTGGCCGAAGTTTGCTGGCTCGCGAGCGTTGACTTTCAGCAGCCAGATTTAGATCCAAAAAAAAAAGATGTCTTCTGCATCGGGCTATGTGGCGATTCCTCGCTGCCCGGTGATCTTCGTGGCACGATCACTCGTCGTCTTTTCTTTCCTCGTTCCAGCTCCCTCCAGCTCCAGTGCTATTCGGATGCTACGTGGGCGAGTAATCTTACGGATCGCCGTTCACTTTCTGCTTACTGTGTGTTTCTTGGTGGTTCTCTCATTGCTTGGAAGACAAAGAAACAGACAGCGGTTTCCCGTTTGAGTGTTGAGGCTGAGTTGCGTGTTATGGCCTTGTTGACTGCTGAGGTGACCTGGTTACGCTGGTTGCTTGCGGATTTTGGGGCCTGTATTATCACACTCACTCTGGTTTTGTCTGACAGTACAGGTGCTATTAGTATTGCACGTGATCTGGTCAAGCACGAGCTTACCAAGCATATTGGTGTTGATGCTTTCTATACACGTGCTTAGGTGCAGGCTCAGGTTGTTGCGCTTCAGTATATGCCTTCAGAGTTACAGTTGGCGAATTTTTTTACGAAGGCACAGACCATTGCGCATCATACTTTCTTTCTCTCCAAACTTAGTGTCGTGGATCCACCATGAGTTTAAGGGGGGCTGTTAGATGTATATTTATATATTGTATTTTCCCACTTGTTAGGGGGGTTTTCTGCATATTTCTACCTGTACATGTACTATATATTGTGGCCTTTGGCCTCTGAAGAATACAAGTTGCCTATTTCTAACAGCGACCTCTTCCCTGCTCCTCCCTATTCCCAGGCCCTCCTCTTCCCGCTGCAGCATGAGTTGTTCCTCATGTTCATGTGTTTGACACTCCATGTGTTTGACACTCCATGTGTTTTATTTTTTAACTACAGATCTGAAGAGAATGGGCGTCGTGGATGTTGCTTACACCATGTCGTAAACTAGACCTCTGAATATTATGTTGCTTAAAGTATGAAATATTTTCATGGAAAGGAAAATTATTTGTCCCAAGGTAAAATATCTTGATTCCATTCAGACGCTACATGACATTTTTCTAAACGCACCGAACTTAGAAGTGCAAAGCTGAAGTTCTCAATGGAATATTACGATTTTCTCTCTGTTATCTTGAAAATTACAAGCTATGTCAACAACTGCGAGTTGTTCCTCTTTTAATTACTCCCTATGACCCATATTAGTTTACTCAAATTTGTCTAAATTTAAATAAATATAGACACTATTTACTATATAGGTTCATCCAAATTTTGACAAATTCAAGTCAACTAATATGGGTCGGAGGGAGTATAAATAATATAGTACGTCGCTTGTGTTTTTCTTGTGATCTTATTTAGATTATTTTAATGTTATTACATGTGAACAAATAATATATTTATATTCTAATATACGCATGCTATTTTTCATATATGTACACAAATTTATATTGTCCAAACTCAACAAAACATTCAATTCCATAGTTTCTATATCCAAACGGGTTTTAGAATTGAATACCACCGACCGATTCCAAAAGGAAATTTCAAGCACATCCAAACAACAGATTTTGAATTGGAAGCCATTTTCTTTCCATTTTGGATTTGGAATTTTACTCCATTTCAATTTCAAGCTCCAATTCAGTGCATCCAAACACAGTTTAAGGTTGAGACTTTCAATAATCGCATTAAACATAAAAGGCCACCTCACATCAAACTTATCGTTGCTTTTATCTTGAGGTCGTCTTAAAATATTAAAGTCCCCCCCCCCCCCCCCCCCCCTATAAATCCTTATTCTCGCACATACGTACTAGCTCAGACAAGAAATCCGGTTTCTTATCATTTTAGGCAGCGCCGTATACTGCCACAAACACCCATTCAAAGCCATCTAATTTTGAACACAAGTGAACCTTAACCGAAAAGTCTCATGTGTCAACTTTTTTAACTAGAAGTGCAGTAGTACTAATGCCAGTTAAAATACCTCCTGGTCTCCCATGTGGAGAGGGAGGCAAAACCACGTGTAATCTATGCCTTCAGAAAGGTTTTTTAAAAAGGGTGTGGTAAAATTTGATCTATCAGTTTCAAGCAACACAATAAAATTTAATTTTTGTTCGCGGATAGATTCTTGAATAAACCAAATTTTGCAGGGGTCCTGAAGACCCTCACTATTCCAAATCATAGCTCTTATTTTAAATCGTATCTTTTCCGAACTCTAAACCTAGCACTTCGTCTAACAGCAATTGTATCATAAACCTTCTTTTTTCTGGGTCTGTGTGTCTTTCACGCCTTGGATACATGGATCCAAGGGGAAGCCATATTGCTGAAGCATGTTGTATGCCGTTCCCATGATCTTAGGATTGTTGGCGCTCATGGCGGTGAGGAGGACGTCTGCCACGTCCGTGATGAGGAGACAAAGATTCGCCATTGCTGCTCCTTGGGATAACACGTAAAGTAATTGGAAGTCTCAAGCGGCAGGAATTGGAGTACTAGATATATTTGTGTAGGAGGATACCATATGTATAGAGATACAGATAGAATATCTTTGATGTGCAATAAATGAGTATCTATCAAAATCAGTACAACACATACGCTCGATGTCTGTGGTCATATTAATTCGATTACCACAAGATAGGCATGGTCAATCAGTATCCCAAACGTAGATACTCCATATATCTCTACAATTATTCGGGGTCATTTGTTGTTGAGAATCATCCTATTGGATCTTTTGTAGGGGAATTAAGATGGAATTGAATACTGCATGCACTATGGCAAGTCTTGGTTTTGAGTCTCGCGAGCTCCATGTACCACAGAATTTTGCAAAAATGTAGAGTGATGTTTCAAGATTTCAAATAGTTCCCAATTTTTTTGTGGATACATAGTGATATGACATATGTACACATAAACTTTCGCTAAAAAACACGTTGTATTTTGGGCTACATAAATATCATAGAATTTGATGCTCTGAAAAGGAAAAAATCGGTTTAGGTCCTAACATATTTATTTTGCATGTAGATCATAAATGATAATATATTTTGGTGAAACTTCCAAATTTTTATTGGAAAAGGCTGCAAGAGCAAGGAGGTAGTTTTTTTTTTTAAAGAAGCTGAGGAAGTAATTGACCCATATACATCTGGAAGGCGTAAGGCCCATTAGTACTTTGCCGACCCGCATAGCCTGTTGTATCCTCAAACACCGCAACAGTACCCATTTTAACAAAAGAAAATGCGGGTAGTAACCTTTTTAACTTGAAAACATGACCCTAAAAAAACAAGTATCCTTGCCCTTGGATGGCAGTCCACAACATTAACAAAGTCAACTGGATTCACAAGCCAACGTATCTAGATATATTCAAATTAGAATCAACTAATATTGGTCGAAGGAAGCAGTAATCTCTTCCGCACGGCGCACGGGCTTTGCCTGCTTCAGCTCACCCACGGCACGAAATCAATGCGGACTCGCGTCGGTCGCTCCGGCCTTCCGGCGACGACTCCGCGGGTACGAGAATTCATCCAACGCCGTGCCCCGGCACTGCATTTCTCGCTCCCCCTGACCCGCGGGATTTGCCCGCCTCGGGTCGCGCGTTTCCGTTGTAGGCAAGCGATCGCGGCGTGGTTTGCAGGCGTGGGGACCATTGTTTCCCATGAACAATTCCATGGTTTTCATCGGTGGGAGAGACAGCGTCTTGTGGTTGAGCGGGTGCCCATTTTGTTAAGGGACAACTGTGCGACACTCAGCGAACTAACCACACGACTGATTGCTTAGACCAACACTAGCGGTTCATGTAAAATACCCAAACCCGTATAAGAGCATCTCTAGCAGACATTATAAAATCGTAAACCGGAAAACGCGTTTATAGGTCGCGTTTGCCGAATTTTTTCAGGCCACGAGCGACGGAGCGGAACGGACCCCTCAAAACCAAACCAGAAAAGGAAATATTCTTTTTTTACAGTTTCGCGCACACAGTTTCTGCCAGCACAAAAACGATACAAAACCATAAAACGAAACCACAACTGACAGAATTTAAACAAATTCAACCGTTCTACCGCGACAATCATCAAGTTTTAAGCAAAATTAACAAAGTATCTCGCTAGCATGTCATATAACATCATCCAAAATATGAATCATCACCACAACCCACGATGATCATCAAGCATCGAAGCCAAGAGAAGCATCACCGCCACCACCACTTGCCGAAGCAATTGTATACGCAATTGGCGGCGGCTGCGGCGGAAGGGGGAGGGGAATTGTTCGTACCTAGGTCGGCTAACCGAGGCTGTTTTGGCGGATTTCGCGACGGCGGATGGTTTCCTGGGGCCTGCCTTCCGCTTCGAGACCGCGTGCCTCGCCTTGCCCGGCGTGAGGGGCCGGAGCGCCCACGCTGTCATCCTGGATGAGGACGGAGCCTTGCCGCTTCCGCTTCGTCGCAGCAGCTTTCGCAGAAGCCCTGGCTGGGGGACCGGCGACGGGGACGAAGACGACGATGGTGGTTGTTAGATCTGGCAGACCCGTCGGAGGGGTCACCTGCACCGGCGCTACCTCGTCGGAGCTCAGCGGCGGCTGTTGGACGTCCATGGCGGCCTTTCGTGGGGCTCGACGGAGGTGGGAGGGGCGGGGACGAGAGATCGAGTGTGGCGGTGGAAGGAATGGCGCGACTGAAACTTCCCTCCCGCCAACAAAAACGGAGGATATGGTCCGCGTCCAGGTCGGGCTCGAAAACTGGGTTTTCTCGGTTCCGTGGGGGTGTTTTCTCGGGGGCCTAAAAAAATTCGGTTCGGTCGATTTTGAGGCGTCTGTTCTGGCCACTTCTCACGAGAAACCGAAAAGTGGCGGTTATTTTCTCGGTTCTGCCCTTTTACGGTGTCTGCTAGAGATGCTCTAATAACCGCTATTTTATGGTTTCTGGTTGCTCCGCGGTGTCGATCAGAACTCTTAAAATGGCAAAACTGTAAAAACAATTATAGGGGCGACCTAGGTTTGGCTCGTCGACCCGCACTTGTTCGGGTTAGGAGGGGAAACTAGCCATGAACCACCAGATCGAGTCTCGCCGCCGCCAGTTTCGCCCGCGCCACCCCTAGTTCCGCGCGCTGCCGCCCACGCTCCGTCCCTCGACCGCCACGCAGCCCGCCGCGCCCGGATCCGGCAGGAACGAGCTCGTCACGCACACATCGCCACCGTGGAAGGTATGAATCTCTCCCGTCAGATTTTGCGAGATAGATGCAGCCGTCGTGATAGATTTTGACCACGTCATGCGTTTGTAGATGAGCTCGGAGGTGAACATGGACGACACAGACGTTTCGATGTCCATTTGATCTTCATCCTCGTCCTCATCTGATTCCAACCTCGACGACCTGCTCCAAGACGACGACACGGAGACCATGATCGTCATCCTCGCTGTCAAGGAACTCGAGGACCGCAAGTCGCTGATGGATCGGAGGCTCGGGTCAAAGATGGGGCGCATGTGCATCCCGCGGAACCGCGGGCTCGGCCACGCCCAGCTGATGCACGACTACTTTGTAGAGGTACCAACATACCCACCACGCCTCTTCCGTAGAAGGTATGGAATGCCCCGGTCCCTGTTCGAGAAAATAGTGAGAGATTGTGAGGCCAACTCGGTTTACTTCGCGCAACCCAGAAATGTTTCTGACGCCCTAGGTTTTAGTGCTTGGCAAAATATCTTGGCTGCCATGCGAGTGATTGCCTATGGCATTCCTACTGACTACGCCGATGAGTACCTTCGCATTGCCAGGGATACAACAACAGAGTCCGTGCGTAGGTTTTCCAAGTTGATCATCCGGTTGGATGGTGGGAAGTATCTTCGAGCTCCCAATGAGGAAGATACAAAAAGATTAATGGAGATGAATGAAAAAAGGAGTTGGCCGGGAATGCTTGGTAGTCTTGATCGCATGCATTGGACATGGAAAATTTTCCCAAACGCATGGCATGTAGTTCTACCCATCTATGGCGGGTCTACGGGTTAACGGGTATGGGTTTCATACCTCCATACCCGCCTCCGCCAGACCCGTTGGGTCATAGATTTTACCATTAAGAAACCCGTGGTTTTTTCCCAATCAAACCCTCCTCCATTTGATGCGGGTACTCGATGGGTTAACGGATGACGGGTACCCATTGTCATCCGGAAGCCTGCGTGTACTGTACATGGATTCTAGTCTGGAATTTTTTACACACCAAGCTTAGTCCAGCCCCTCGTGGCCGGTAACACTACTGTTCACCCAGCGCTAGATACACGGTAGATTGAGTAGGACCCATGGTGCAAGAGTTGCCTGGTTATAGTCCTACTGCACCCAAATCCGAGCATGATGAAGTACGAAATAGACGGCTATTTGTTGGGGGAAGAAACATAACCCCGACGCTTGCGGTGAACCCGAGGATAGTTTCAATCAACAGATATGCAGAAATAAAAAAAATGAGCAAATGCACAGGTGATTCTCAATGTGAGAAGGAAAAAAACCACGGGTGTGTACCAACCGGTCCACGCGAGCTTCAATATGAGCAACCTGGGTACCGAGTCTTCTCTACAATATCTAGAGATATACAACACACTCAGCATGTTCCCAACCAGCAACAACAACAACAACAACAACAACAACAACAACAACAACGACGACAACAACGACGACAACAACAACGACAACAACAACAACAACAACAACAACAACAACAACAACAACAACAACAACAACAACAACAACAACAACAACAACAACAACAACAACAACAACAACAACAACAACAACAACAACAACAACAACAACAACAACAACAACAACAACAACAACAACAACAACAACAACAACAACAACAACAACAACAACAACTTGACAGAAAGATTACAACGAAGCAGAGTATCTTAGTTTCTGTCCTCTTCGCTAATCAACAAACTGCTCTTAAATCGCAGATCCAATCAGCACCAAACTTGGTAGACAATCTTACATACGAGTACCCAACATACATGCCAAATTTCAGGCCAATCGGACACCGTTTGTCTGTCCAAACTATTCATCTACCAAAACTGCTATGTGCTGAAACTACAGCAGTTCGAACTGACTAAACCGTTTCCAAATCAGATACTACACTGACCCAAATCTCAAACCATCTAACCAGATCGAAGTACTCAAAGCAAGGAACAAGCTCACCAAGTTTGGATCCAATCCAAACATGTTTGAGCCTCCAAACACCAGTTTGAAGACAGACCGGTTAGATCTCAGAAATCTGGACAGAAATAACCTCTCCTTCTTCCTCTCTTCTCACTAGGTCGTGGTATTCTTTTGTGTTCTCTCACCCTCTCTATTGCTCAGCTCACACTCTGATTGAGTGTATCACACACATATCCACCAAGGGTGGCTAGGGTTTTCTTTTCTACTCCTCTCCCAAGGAGCACCTCAGCCGTTGGATACAAACGTCGATCAACAGTTGAAACGTGTTGGACTTTCACGGGTTCTAGTTGGTCTTCTAATGCACCTTCATGTGGAGGTACATGGCCCAACAAACTCCCCCTCTCGACATCATGGAGGGTCCTCACTGCCAACCGACAGTAATGTCGGCGAGTCGACGACATACCTCGAGCTTTCCTCTTGTCACCACCTTGGTCAACATATCAGCCCCATTGCCATTTGTCTGCACCTTCTCAATTTGCATTTGCTTGGAATTTAGCACATCTCGAATCTAATGATAGCGAACATCAATATGCTTCGACCTCAAATGAAAACGTGCATTCTTACTCAGGTGAATGGCACTTTGGTTATCACAAAACAGCACATGCTTGTCTTGCTCAAAACCAAGCTCACAAGTCAATCATTTCAGCCACATAGCTCCTTGATCGTCTCAGTTACTACGATGAACTCGGCCTCAGTTGTGTTCAATGCCACACACTTTTGCAACCTGCTTTGTCATGCCACTGCTCCCCCTGAATGGATAATCAAATAACCTGAAGTAGACTTCCTTCCATCGGCATCTCCAGCCAAGTCCGGATCTGAATATGCAATCAGCTTGGGCTCACTACCACCAAAGCAAAGCTTAATATTAGTGTTTCCCCGGAGATACCTGAAAATCCACTTCACGACTTCCCAATGTGTTTTTCCTGGATTTGACATGAATCTGCTCATAGTACTAACCACTTGAGCAATGTCAGGCCGTGTGCACACCATCGCATACATCAAACTCCCAACAACTGAAGCATAAGGAACCTTTTGCATTTCCTTTTCCATCTCTTAAGTGGAGGGACATTTCTTTTTACTCAACTTGAAAGGAGCTGCGAGTGGACAACTCAATTCCCTTTCCTTGTCCATCTTGAACTTGCGAAGTACCTTCTCTTGAGACAAGTACAACTTGTTGGATTTTCTGTCTCTCTCAATTCTCATGTCGAGAATACACTTTGCCGGACCCAAATCTTTCATGGCAAAACTTTTGCTCAACTCTTTCTTTAGCTTAGCAATCCTAGAGACATTCTTGCCAACTATCAAGATACCACCAACATAGAGCAATAACATGATAAACTCATCACCTGAGAACCTCTGAATAAACACACAATGGTCTGAGCTACACCTCTTGTAGCCTTGCTCCCCCATGACGGATTCAAACTTCATGTACCATTGTCTCGGTGTTTGTTTTAGTCCATAGAGACTTTTCTTCAATTTGCACACATAGTCTTCTTTGCCTTTAACAAGAAACTCCTCAGGCTTCTCCATGTAGATTTATTCCTCCAACTCTCCATGAAGGAAAGTTGTCTTCACATCCATTTGCTCAACCTCCAAGTTGAGACTTGCTGCCATGCCAAGGATCATTCGGAATGATGTCATCTTCACCACCGGAGAAAATATTTCATCAAAGTCAATACCTTTTCTCTGGCTGAATCCCTTTACAACTAGCCTGGCCTTGTACCTTGGATGTGATGTGTGCTCTTCTTGCTTGATTCTATAGACTCACTTGTTCTTTAGAACTTTCTTTCCCTTCGGCAACTTCACCAGCTCATAAGTATGATTCTTATGCAAGGAATCCATCTCTTCTTGCATAGCCTTATTCCACTCATTGTTCCCATCTTTCATTGTATCTTGAAAGCACTCAGGTTGTGAACCATCAGACAATAACACCACATATTGGTCTGAATCGTACCTAGTGGAAGGAACACGGCCTCAGCTGGACCGTCTGAGTGGAGCAGCCGGTGGACTATATGGTTCAGGTGCTTGCTGATCATGATCATCTTCTTCAGCATCATACTCTTGCTGTTGGGGAGCATCCTCACCTGTACCACTATGTGCATCATCTTGCACATCTTCTGCATCATCATCTTCAGCTTCTTATTGAGCTGAATCTGCAGGAACTAGGCCAGAATCAGATCTATCTTGCTGCTGATTTCGAGGAGAAACATCTACCGGAACTTGCTCCGGAACCTGCACCTTTATCTTCACAATATCCTCAATTGTTTGGTCTTCAACAAACACAACATATCGGCTTCTCACAACCTTTCTTGCTATTGTACCATACAACTTATAGCCGAACTGATCACCTTCATAGCCAAGAAATATACACTGTCGTGTCTTTAGCTTTGACCTTTCATCTTGAGGGATATGAACAAAGGCCTTGCACCCAAAAACCTTCAGGTGCTCATACGAGACGTCCTTGTCATAAAAGACCTTGTTTGGAACATCTCCCTGCAATGAATAACTTGGTGAGAGATTAATAAGATAATCTGCAGTCGACAAATCCTCACCCCAATAATGTTTGGGCACCTTTGCACTCGATAGCAAGCATCTAACTCTCTCAACAATTGTCCTGTTCATCCTCTTAGCAAGACCATTCAGTCGTGGTGTCTTCGGAGGAGTAAATTGGTGCTTCATTCCCTGCTCCTTGCAATAGGCATCAAATGGGACAATATACTCTCCTCCATTATTAGTGTGAATGCACTTGATCTTTTTCTCAGTTTCTCTCTCAACTGAGACTTGGAATTGCTTGAATACACTTAGTACTTGATGTTTGTTCTTCAAAACATAGACCCAAACCTTCCTGGAAAAGTCATCAATAAATGTGACAAAGTACTTTCCTCCACCCATTGACCTCACCGACATTTTGCAAACATCAGAATGTATCAAGTCCAGCACCTCAGGATTCTTGTGAGAAGGTTGACTCTTGAACGCAACTCTGTGTTGCTTCCCAGCTAGACAATCTAAACATTTCTTGATGTGAACACCTTTCACACCTTTTAACATATTTTTCTTCACTACCACTGTCATCCCCTTCTCACTCATGTGCCCAAGTCACTTGTGCCACAAGACACACACATCCTCTTTCTGCAACATTTACATAAGCAACAGAGACCTTAGCATGAACATGATACAAAACTGAAACCATGTTACCTTTTGCAACAATCAGGTTCCCTTTGGGAGATTATACTGCGCATTTCCAAATCTGCTTAAGTACCCATCTCCATCAAGCAATCCAACCGAGATAATGTTGAGCCGAAGGGCCTCAACATGCCTCACCGACTTGAGGACTAGTGTCATACCATTTTCAGTCTCCAAGTGCACATCTCCTCTTCCAATGATTTTTGCTCTATCATTATTTCCCATCTTCACAACACAAAAATCACCTGTTGTGTAGTTGGTGAAGAGCTCTCTACGAGATGTAGCATGTATGGTAGCATCGCTGTCCGGAATCCAAGTCATCTCATCACCATCCGCAAGGCTGATAGTATCATCAGAAACTATAGTGATCCTCTCCTCAATGGTGAAAACACTACTTCCATCATGTTCTTCATGCATGATAAACATGATCTACTCAACGGCAACAATCGGGCCTCCATCACTATCACTATCATTGTCGGTTTGTTTCTGAACTTTCTTCCTTTTTGCCTTTCTTCCATTGTTCACAATGCCACTTGATGTG
The DNA here is from genome assembly GCA_916181665.1 of Avena sativa. Taxonomy (NCBI): domain Eukaryota; kingdom Viridiplantae; phylum Streptophyta; class Magnoliopsida; order Poales; family Poaceae; genus Avena; species Avena sativa. The sequence continues at coordinate 381,543,557 of OV702297.1, read as the reverse complement.
GCCCTTCTCATGGCAGTGATGGCTTATAATACCATCATACATACCATTCAAAGAAATCATTCTATTGGTATTCAATTCCATCCTTCACCACAAGAAAATGCACTTAGCCTAAAACAAACCTTACTCTGAAACTGACTATGAACTGAACCTCAACTCTGATACCACTTTGTTGGGGGAAGAAGCACAACCCCCGACGCCCCCCGATGCTTGCGGTGAACCCCGAGGATAGTTTCAATCAATAGATATGCAACAGAAATAAAACAATGAGCGCATGTAGGGGTTCGTAGCATGGAAAACAAAATTTTCTACCGCATGCAAACAAACAAACCAAGATCTATCTACTAGATTGTAGCAACGAGTCGATAGAGGAACTCACCCTCGAAGATTCCAAAGCGGTTAACGAGAGCGGATTCTCGTGGGTGATGTATTCGTACTCTTTCCGATCTCAAGATCGCGTAGACGATCCTTCCGGCGCTGTGTTCCGGCAGCGCTCCCGCAGTCGGTCACACGTTCGGTACTCGATGAAGACCTTCCTCTCCCTTGTTCCAGCAGGCAGCGGAGGTTGTAGCACTCTCCTTGCGATTCTGGCAGCACGACGGCGTGGTACCGGAAGTAGAGGGGAGATCTCGCAGGGCTTCACCTTAAGCCGGAGCGAGTATGTGGAGTATGAGAGAGGCCTTGGTGATCTACGATTTAGAGGGCACCAAGGGGAGGACTTGGTCGGCGGCTAGGGTTTGGGGAAACCCTAACTCGCCGAGTTAGAGGAGCTCTAGGCGGCGGCGACTTGGAGGAGGCCGGCGGCTAGGAGGCTAGGGTTTAGGGTGTAGGAGGTGTGTCCTATGAGGGGCAGCCCTGCCCCTCCCTTTATAGGTGGGAGGTGCGGCCAAGGGGAGGGGAGTCCCTCCCCAACTCGGACCCAAGGTGGGCCGGCGGTGGAAGGGGAGGAACTCCTCCCCAACTCGGTTTCCACCTCCCTCTCCACTTCCCAAAATAGCCGTTTGACTTTCAAATTGGCGTTTGACTTTTTCAAACTAGGATTTGTTTAAACCCTTTATTTTGTTCAGCGATGACACTTAGTACATGATGCAATCATACCAACTTGATATAACACATTCATGTACCCTTCCCCTCCGGAGTGCCGGACATTCCGGAACCTTCTAGAACATTCTCGATGAAAACACCGGAACCATTCTCCAACCTCGAAACAGGACTTTCCTTATATGAATCTTATTCTCCGGACCATTTCAGATCTCCTCGTGATATCCCGGATCCCATCCAAGACTCCAAACAACATTCGGTCTCTTACTCATCATTCCATAACTACTCAACAACATCGAATCCTTAAGTGTGTCTCCCTACGGTTCGTGAATTATGCGGACATGATCGAGACACTTCTCCGATCAATAACCAATAGAGAAACCTATAAATTCATATGGCTCCCACATATTTCTATGATTACTTTGCGATCGAATGAACCACTTACATACGATACCAATTTCCCTTTGTCTCACGATAGTTTACTTATCCGAGGTTTTGATCGTCGGTATCTCTGCATACCTAGTTCAACCTCGTTACCGATAAGTACTCTTTTCTCGTTCCCGTGGTATGTGATCCCTTGTGAGCCAGTCACATGCTTGCAAGCTAATTGGATGACATTCCACCCAGAGGGCCCAGAGTATATCTATCCGTCATATGGATGGACAAATCCCACTCTTGATCCATGTGTCTCAACCCATACTTTCCGAACACTCAATGCCACCTTTATAGCCACCCAGTTACGGTGTGGTGTTTGATGTAATCAAAGCATCCTTCCGGTGATGGTGATAAGCATGATCTCATGGTCGAAGGAATTAGGTTACTATGTATCAGAAAGCTTATAGCAAATGAACTATATTAAATGACTTGATCTTTATGCTACGCTTAACTATAGGAGTATGTCCATCACATCATTCCCTAATGATATGACCCTGTTGTTAATAACATCTCTATGTTCATGATCAGGAAACCATGATCATATATTAACCAACCAGCTAGTTTAACAAGAGGCTTTACTAGGGACCCTTTTATGTTTACAAATCACACAAGTATTAATGTTTCCGGTTAATACAATTTTAGCATGGTATGTAAACATTTATCATAAGTATGAAGATATGATAATAACCACTTTATTATTGCCTCTTGGGCATATCTCCAACAGTCTCCCACTTGCACTAGAGTCAATAATCTAGTTTCAAACCTTTGTGTATTCAACACCTATGGCTTTCTGGTGTCGTATGTACACGATTGCTAGTGGTCAACTGATCTCCGGATCTGACACTTCCAGGTCCGTGTGTAATTTCATGTCTTTGCGTCTCTACGCATCACTCATTCTCTAATGATATGGCTTTGTACAAATTTGGTCCTTTGGTGTGACCTTTAGTTCTTTGGGGTTAAAACATGTTGATAATATTGTCGTACAATATATCTTCATAGTATTATCCCTGCTGTGAACTACACTTAGTTTGATAACAAACTACTTGACACAAATGCCCTCTTTTGCTGCTATAACAGCAGTTATATACTTAGCCTTTTGTTGTAGTATCTGTCACAATGTCTCAACTTTGGAACTCATCCAAATCCATTATGGAACTTACTTTCCATCATATTGTGCCACCCTTAGTTTAGATTGAGATAAACTTGATTTGTACTTTGTGACAAAACTAGTATCAATGTAATTCATTTACAATGAACTAACCATCTATTTGTCACTTCTACAAAATAATATATTCTTAGTTCTTTTACTAGATCATAAGAATATCTTTACTATCGTCCAATAATCATCTTATGAATCATTCTGGTATATGCTCATAACATTTAGAGCATAGGACATTTCTGGATTTGTACACATCACAGCATGATTGATATAAATACTCTTTGTGATTTCATACATCAAGTATCAATCTATACTTGAATCTTTGTTTCACTTATCAAGTGTCAATACACTGGAATATATCATCAATATTGAACTCATTCAATCCTTTCTGTGCGACAAGAACCTTTCTTGTAGTTTCTATATTGAACTCATTCAATATATCATCTATGTACTTTCGGCACAACCATATTAGCGTCTATTGATGCCAAATATTTGGGTTTTGCCTAAATCTTTCATCGAGATGAAATTCTTATCCTGTGTTAATAAAAAATACATTATTTCCAATCAACAATATGTCTTCCACATAATGTATTAGAAACATGTCTTAGCGCTCCCACTTAATTTCTTGCAAATGCAAGCATCTTCATCGTCTCCGATGAAATTAAACTCTTTTAACAGTTTCATCATGGTGAAGATTCCAACTCCGCGATGCTTACTTCAACTATTGAAGTTTGCATATGCTTTTAGCATCCTTTGAATTAACAAAACCCTTTGGACCGTGTCATGCACACATCCTTGGTAACCATTCTATTAGAAGAACTTGTTTTGTTTATTCAACACATAACAAAATTATATGTCGTAGTTGCTACATTAATCCGTCTAGACTAAATATCGCTTAATGAAAGATTAGATCTTGTTATAGTCAACTCTTTGAACATTGTCGTGAACTCTTTCCCGACATGTCGATAATTTCATAGATGTGAAATATCCATGTCTATTTCTTTATAGATCCAAATACGACTGTAAGGTCTTGTACCTTTCCAGAGGGTCTTTCAAGTTCAAAGCTTGATCTCTCGTATATGGAACTATCACGGATTTTATGGCTTCAAGCCATTTGACGGAGTCAGGGCCCATCATCGCTTCTTTGCATGTAGTCGGATCATTATTGTCAAATAATGATTTAACTCTCAAATCTTGGCATTTGATTGTTTACCCGACCTACTTGTTTCAATAGGAACTTAGATCTCCGTAACCACAACCTTTGAGGCACGTGAGCCATGATCATTGTTGCTGCCTCCGGAACACTTTTCGGTGCTGCGCAACTCTGCACATATAGCTAAGGTTCTTTTAACCTTATCAAAGTTCTATTGTCCTCCCACTTAACTTTTCACGAAAAATTCCTTCTTTAAAGAAACTTGACGTTCTAAGCGACAAACATTTTTGTCTCTGATGTTATGGAGGAACAGTTATTCGAAATAATATACAAAGATAGGTTCATCCGACTTTGGTTGCAAACATATTTCTTATGCATAGCATACCAATGGTTAAGAAAGGACAACTTGGGTTTTATCCCAAACCATAACTTTATATGGTGTCAATTCAACGGATTATGATGGAGCTCTTTTCAGTGGAAAAACGGTAGTCTCTAAAGCTTTTAATCTTTTAAAATATAATGACAGTTTTATAAATTACACCTTTGATCTTACCATGTCAAACAAGGTTTAATTACATATCTCGAACGCTCCATACTCTTATGGTGTTTTGGGAAATGCAAATCCACGGAACGATTCCTTAAATCTTAGGTATTATGCTAAACTTGTAACTCAAATATATTCCTTTATGATCTTATCATAAACTATTTATATTCTTGTTACAATGATTTTGCACTTCATCTTGAAAATCTTTGAACTTTTCAATTGTTTCATACTTCATCCTTATTTAAGTAAATATTCATATATTCACTCAAATTTTCGGAGAAAGCATATGAAGTTGAAATACATCACTCTTGACTATACATAATGGAATTCATACAACATTATGTACAAGTTTCAATAAGCTAGTCATCCGTTCCCTTTGGCCTATGAACGGGGTTTTAATTATCTCTAGGAAATTTTCACAAGTGTCATTTGATCAAAATCAAAAGACTCCAAAATTCCATCCACATGGAGTTTCTTCATGTTTTCTTTTCAATATAATTTAAACGGCGATGTCACTTCCTAAGTGATCTTTCAATCATTTTGTCTTTCGACATTTTTAGCACTAGTTTTATGGATGTGATTTCTCCAACGAGATTTGTGAATCATCCATCTTATATGGATTACAGCATTTATTTGAACAACCCTTTTGTTCTCATAATACCTGATAAAACAAATCTTGAAGGAAAGCTTTGATGTTTAACGAGCAACACAATAACCCTTTACTTGTTCTCGATGAACATCATGACATATTCTTTTGCTAGTTACTTAGGCCATTGTAGTTCATGAATTCTGTTGTTTCATATGACGATTCATACCAACAAATTCAGTATCAAATACTTAAGAACCACATTATTTAACAAGCAAAGAATATAGCCATAACACGTATATCCTTTATATACCTAAACTAAACAATTCTAGTCTTTTCTTTTCTGCCATATATTTATGAGATTCTCTTTTAGTATTTATTTTTTTCTGTTTGAAAGAATCTATCAACATCAACAGTGGAGCCATATACATGACACATAGTCCAAAGTATGTATAGTAAAATACCAATGTCTTTGGACTTGCACTTTGAAGTAGATCACCATCATCAAATGTTTGGTGTTCTTTCAAATTCCTTTCTTTAGTAATCTCTTGGTGTAGTAAACATTTTACCTACATCAAATATTCACCCTTATCATGGAATCATCCATGATCAAGCTACTTTTAGCTTATAACGGTGAATCACGAGTATAATGTTGCTCTCCAACACCTTTTGGTGGTTTAGGACAACTAGTGTCTCCAACCTTTTACAAATTCTCATCAAATATGAGAACATGACTTTTGCCATATTATACTCTATCATGTTGCAACCAAAACTTCGTTTCAGATATCAAAATATCTTCCAAGAATCAAGGAGACAAACATGATACTCATACACTAACTCTTGGAATTGTCACTCTCGATTTTAATACCAATTATTAAACTTCATGGAGTAACCGAAACTTACTGAAAGTTTGCAATAGGACTTTTAAACTTTAGATTAACACTTCAAAACAATACGATACCAGTTCGTAAAGTAACTAACCAGAATTCTATAGTTTTATCATCTCAATTATAACTAAGCGCAAGGTGGTAAACGGATGCCAATGACTACAACAACTATGCAAATTCACTTTGATTTAATTTATGATAAATAGTGTTCAACTTTTAATCATATTGCCATTGAACTCCCACTCAAAACAATATCTCTCACATTGTTTTAGTGATCACACGAACCAAATCCACCACATCAAAACCGATCATCATGAGAGTTGATGTAGCTTCAATGGCGAACAATCAACATGTTCATCATATCTACTATATGACTCATGCTTTACCTTTCGGTGATCCGTGTTCCGAGACCATGTCTGTACATGCTAGGCTCGTCAAGATCAAACCTTAGCTTCCGCATGAGCAAATCTGGCTTGCTCACGTTGTATACACTTGCGGAATCTAACACACCCGATCATCACGTGGTGCTTCGAAACAAAAAGCTTTAGCAACAGTGCTTACTAAGGGTGAACACTTTAGGACTTGAAATTCATGTGCATGAGGGATCATCTTATAATGTTATCGTCGTTAACTAAGCAATACAAGATGCATAAAAGGATTAACATCACATGCAATTCATAATATGTGATATGATATGGCCTTTCTTCTTTGTGCTTTCGATCTCCATCTTCAAGCACGAACATGATCTCCATCATCACCGACATTGCATCAAGGTCAATGACGCTGCTCCATGGTTGTCGTCCACCAGCTTCAACTATTACAACTACTTTGAATAGACACGCGGGTCTTAACAGAATTTAAAGACAACCATATGGCTCCTGCCGGTTGCCAACTTACAATAAGGAACATTGCATACATCAAATATAATCACAATCATGGCCATATCACATCACAGCACACCCCTGCAAAAGAAAGTTAGACGCCTCTAATTTTCTTTGCATGTTTTACGTGGTTTGGGGCTTTCAATAAGTGTCGTTCTAACTTACGAACAAGAACCACAACATTGATACTAGTATTGTCAATCACCCGTTGTAAACTGAATCTTAACTATGTTGGGAGAAACAGGCACCCGCAAAGCCACTTATGCAATACAAGTTGCATGTCAAGCGTGGAGCAAGTCTCATGAACGATGTCATGTAAGGTTAGCCCGGGCCGCTTCATCCCACCATCCCGCAAGATGAAAAGTACACAAGAAGCAATCGACAACAAAAGCATCAATGCCCACAATGACCATTGTGTTCTACTCGTGCAACAGATCTACATATAGACACGGCTCTGATACCACTATAGGGGTTCGTAGCATGGAAAACAAAATTTTCTACCGCATACAAACAAACAAGCCAAGATCTATCTACTAGATTGTAGCAACGAGTCAATAGAGGAACTCACCCTCGAAGATTCCAAAGCGGTTAACGAGAGCGGATTCTCGTGGGTGATGTAGTCGTACTCTTTCCGATCTCAAGATCGCGTAGACGATCCTTCCGGCGCTGCGTTCCAGCAGCGCTCCCGCAGTCGGTCACACGTTCGGTACTCGATGAAGACCTTCCTCTCCCTTGTTCCAGCAGGCAGCGGAGGTTGTAGCACTCTCCTTGCGATTCCGGCAGCACGACGGCGTGGTACCGGAAGTAGAGGGGAGATCTCGCAGGGCTTTGCCTTAAGCCGGAGCGAGTATGGTGGAGTATGAGAGAGGCCTTGGTGATCTACGGTTTAGAGGGCACCAAGGGGAGGACTTGGTCGGCGGCTAGGGTTTGGGGAAACCCTAACTCGCCGAGTTAGAGGAGCTCTAGGCGGCGGCGACTTGGAGGAGGCCGGCGGCTAGGAGGCTAGGGTTTGGGGTGTAGGAGGTGTGTCCTATGAGGGGCAGCCCTGCCCCTCCCTTTATAGGTGGGAGGCGCGGCCAAGGGGAGGGGAGTACCTTCCCAACTCGGACCCAAGGTGACGAGGTTTCAACTCGTCAATGCCCATTGTTATGGACTTGGGTTTTGGAGTAGATGGGGATGCTGGAGATCGTGGCACGGTTAACAGACAAGCAACCAGGGGACACGGGATTTACCCAGGTTCAGGCCCCCGGAGGGAAAACCCTACTCCTGCTTGTCTGCTCTTTTATTGCGGCGGAACCGAAAGTTATAGGGTGCGCAGATTCGATCTGGCGTGGAGGTGTGTATGTCGTAATCGCAGGGTGTAATCGTTGTTGGATGCTCTCGTTGTTGGGTAGATCTGTAGATCTGTCTATTGTGTACCTGCCCCTCCTCGTTGGACCCTCCTAGCCTTTATATATGGGGAGGCTAGGTCTCAGGTACCGATACGAGTAGGTTACAAGTTAGATTCGAACTCTAGTCTTGAGGTTTCCTTGTCTTGTGTGCTTGGGACTCCGTGTCCATATGGGCTTCGTTCCATCCGAACTGTCATAGGCGTCATGGACCCGAGCAAGTCGTCGAGTGGGCCTTCCTTCAGGCTGGACTAGGTAGTCTAACATCAGGTACCCGTAGGGTATAACCATGTCAGTAGCCCCCGAGTCTCCATCCGAAACGTAGATTCGGGTGGAGACTTAGTTGTATGTCGGAGTTGAAAGTTGTGTCGAGTGCAAAGCACTTCACCTGGAAGTTCATCGGGTCAGCTAAATTTGTTCGGCTGTTGTAAAGGAATCGACATCGTGGACGTAGTCAACACAATGGACTATAGGGTGCGCGACCAGCGCTCCCTATGGGAGTAGCCCCCGAGTGTCTGTTCGAGTCGTAGACTCAAGCAGAGACTTTAATTCAGCCGTTGTTCAGCTTTAGGTCCGTAGGACTCAAAATTTTTTGGATGCTTGAATCCATTCGGGTGTAACTCTGTCTTTCAAGAGAATGTGTAGGGATTGTTGATGCGTGTGCCTGACTCACCCGACGGATCAGGGTCAGTTAATCGTCTTAGGAAAAAACAACACGATCTTCTTCAGGTGCGAGTCCCTCGACTCGAACCCGGAACATATGCTGGCGTAATTCGACTCAGGCCGCGGAGGACTTACAGGAGTGGAATTCCAGTGTTTTTAAATGATGTACCCAACGCGTCCGTCGGGATTTTTCATCGTACCTGCTGGTACGGATTCATACTAGCAGAGCGCAGTCAGGTGCGTTGCCAGGCAATCAGATGATATCTGTAGGTCTTATCTTTGTGTCGCAGACGCAGCATCCGAATGTTTATCACCGCGGAGGTGTTTCGGGTGGCCAAGGAGGATGTTACTCACTTGGCATTAATTGGGGCAGAGTTGCCGAAAAGTTTTTGCATGCGGATCCGGAAGATCGCAGTCGAAGATTTCATAGGGTGCGCGACCAGCGCTCCCTATGGGAGTAGCCCCCGAGTGTCTGTTCGAGTCGTAGACTCGAGCGGAGACTTTTAGTGCAAGCATTGCTCAGTTGTTTAGTCCGTAGGACTCGAAAATTTTCGGATGCTGAAATCCTTCCTCCCTATGGGAGTAGCCCCCGAGTCCGTAGTGGAGTCGTGGACTCGACATAGGACTCGAAGCTCTTGTATGTGAACGGCCATCGCTCCAGTTTGGAGTAGCCCCCGAGTGTCTGGCGGAGTCGTAGACTCGGGCAGAGACTCGAGTCTTGTATCATGCAATGGTAGTAGGAAAATCTCGTGGGCGTACCGCTGACCCGGAAGTACATCGGGTGCGCGACCAGCGCTCCTGATAGGAGTAGCCCCCGAGTGTCTAGTCGAGTCGCAGACTCGAGTGGAGACTCATGCGAGGAAAAATCACTGACCCGGAAGTGCATCGAGTCAGCGTCTCATGCATAAGGAGCCAAGAATCGATGATGCAGTCGGAGTTGACGTGGCGGAGTCGTGCGTCGTTTAGCCGGAAGGACTCGACGTTGCGGATGAAGTCAACACCGTTGCTTCTGTCGGGTGAGCGACCAATGTCGTGTCTTCGTAGCATCAAGCGATGCAACCATCTAAGGAGGGACTTGACTCGGGTCTTGATTGTATGGCGTAGCCAGCTCTTTTGTCGACTCCTGTTGGAGGACCTAATAGAATAGCTCGACGCGGTCGATGTCCTTGTAAGCTGCAGAAAACATAAAGAATTGTGAAGTACTTGTATCTTATAAAGAATATTTGCCTGTCGGCTTGTACCGTAAGATTCTGGTGCCGATCGAGTCGACACTTTTGCACTGTATGCTAGGCCTTTTCGTTAGCCTGATTACCGTTAGTCTCAGTACCTTGCCGAGGCACTCGGAGTTCAAGGATTCGACGATCAGGCAGAATCATCTACTCGGGCTATCGCGTTCGAGGTGCTCGAGTGCGTGGAGCCGATGGCACATTAGGTTACTCGAAGAGGGCGCAACCCCCGAGTGTTTCGAGTGCGAGTTAAAAATAAAAGAATCAACTCCGAGTAGAGGGAAACTCAGCTTTGTTGGTTGTCATGGTGAAGTCGACGCGGAAGTGGGTCACACGGTGGACGTAGTCGACGCGGCGGACCACGGTCATAGCAGCGACGGGTTCCTGGGGTCGATGGCGGCAGCGAATTCCGCATCCGAAGATTGTCGCGGTCGAAGACCGCACGGGGTCGCCACATCCGAAGGATGTATCGGGTCATCGCAGCCGAAAACCGCATTGGGTCGCCGATGTCGAGGGAGCCCCCGAGTCGTGGTCGCTGAAGCCGATGCGGCCAGTTGCGGCAATCAAAGATCGCGTCGGGTCGACGCATCCGAAAGATGCAGCAGGTCACCGCAGCCGAAGGCCATAGTGGGTCACCAGAGCGGATGGAGCCCCCAAGTCGTTGGAGCCGAGGATCGTATCGGGTCACCTCATCCGAAGATTGTGGAAGGTCACCGCATCCGAAGGTCACCGCATCTGAAGATTGCGGCGCATAGATAGCGCCTGCAGGTTGGTTGGCTGCTGCCGCAGCTTTCGGATCCGGAACCGTAGGTCCCTTCCTCCGAAGGTGGATCGCACAGATCGGAGTTGCAGCAGCTGCTGCCGTAGAACTCATCTGTTGATGGTGACGTGCGTAGCACGGGGTGTGGAGCCCACGAAGCGGGCCTGATCGGCGGCACGGGCATCCGCTCGGGGAGGCGGAGGGTGCCAGCTTGTCCCACCTGGAAGCAGAAGCTCCCGAACAGAATTTCGAGTCCGTCGCCTACGGGCTCGAAATCCTTCATGGTGGCCGGCGAGTGGGCGGTGAAGTCGAAAGCGCCGAAGAGGAGGTGATTCTCCGTCGCCGAGGAGTTGTAGATCGATCGGGTCGGAACCGTCACGACCGCACAATCAGCAGCCCCAATTCCCACAGACGGCGCCAATTGATGAGGTTTCAACTCGTCAATGCCCATTGTTATGGACTTGGGTTTTGGAGTAGATGGGGATGCTGGAGATCGTGGCACGGTTAACAGACAAGCAACCAGGGGACACGGAATTTACCCAGGTTCAGGCCCCCGGAGGGAAAACCCTACTCCTGCTTGTCTGCTCTTTTATTGCGGCGGAACCGAAAGTTACAGGGTGCGCATATTCGATCTGGCGTGGAGGTGTGTATGTCATAATCGCAGGGTGTAATCGTTGTTGGGTGCTCTCGTTGTTGGGTAGATCTGTAGATCTGTCTATTGTGTACCTGCCCCTCCTCGTTGGACCCTCCTAGCCTTTATATATGGGGAGGCTAGGTCTCAGGTACCGATACGAGTAGGTTACAAGTTAGATTCGGACTCTAGTCTTGAGGTTTCCTTGTCTTGTGTGCTTGGGACTCCGTGTCCACATGGGCTTCGTTCCATCCGAACTGTCATAGGCGTCATGGACCCGGGCAGGTCGTCGAGTGGGCCTTCCTTCAGGCTGGACTAGGTAGTCTAACATCAGGTACTTGTAGGGTATAACCATGTCACAAGGTGGGCCGGCGGTGGAAGGGGAGGAACTCCTCCCCAACTCGGTTTCCACCTCCCTCTCCACTTCCCAAAATAGCCGTTTGACTTTCAAATTGGCGTTTGACTTTTTCAAACTAGGATTTGTTTAAACCCTTTATTTTATTCAGCGATGACACTTAGTACATGATGCAATCATACCAACTTGATATAACACATTCATGTACCCTTCCCCTCCGGAGTGCCGGACATTTCGGAACCTTCTAGAACATTCCCGATGAAAACACCGGAACCATTCTCCAACCCCAAAACAGGACTTTCCTTATATAAATCTTATTCTCCGGACCATTCCGGATCTCCTCGTGATATCCCGGATCCCATCCGAGACTCCGAACAACATTCGGTCTCTTACTCATCATTCCATAACTACTCAACAACATCGAATCCTTAAGTGTGTCTCCCTACGGTTCGTGAATTATGCGGACATGATCGAGACACTTCTCCGATCAATAACCAATAGAGGAATCTGGAAATTCATATGGCTCCCACATATTTCTACGATTACTTTGCGATCGAATGAACCACTTACATACGATACCAATTTCCCTTTGTCTCACGATAGTTTACTTATCCGAGGTTTTGATCGTCGGTATCTCTGCATACCTAGTTCAACCTCGTTACCGATAAGTACTCTTTTCTCGTTCCCGTGGTATGTGATCCCTTGTGAGCCAGTCACATGCTTGCAAGCTAATTGGATGACATTCCACCGAGAGGGCCCAGAGTATATCTATCCGTCATATGGATGGACAAATCCCACTCTTGATCCATGTGTCTCAACCCATACTTTCCGAACACTCAATGCCACCTTTATAGCCACCCAGTTACGGTGTGGTGTTTGATGTAATCAAAGCATCCTTCCGATGATGGTGATAAGCATGATCTCATGGTCGAAGGAATTAGGTTACTATGTATCAGAAAGCTTATAGCAAATGAACTATATTAAATGACTTGATCTTTATGCTACGCTTAACTATAGGAGTATGTCCATCACATCATTCCCTAATGATATGACCCTGTTGTTAATAACATCTCTATGTTCATGATCAGGAAACCATGATCATATATTAACCAACCAGCTAGTTTAACAAGAGGCTTTACTAGGGACCCTTTTATGTTTAGAAATCACACAAGTATTAATGTTTCCGGTTAATACAATTTTAGCATGGTATGTAAACATTTATCATAAGTATGAAGATATGATAATAACCACTTTATTATTGCCTCTTGGGCATATCTCCAACAGCGCATGCACAGGTGACACAAGGATTTACGTGGAAAAACCTTCTCAAAGTGAGAAGGAAAAAAACCACGGGTGCGGACCAACTGGTCCACGCGAGCTTCACTATGAGCAACCTAGGTACTAAGTCTTCTCTAGAACATCTAGAGATATACAACACACTCAACATGTTGCCAACCAACAACAACAACAACAACCACTTGAGAGAAAGATTACAATAAAACAGAGTATCTTTGTTTCTGTCCTCTTTGGTAATTAGCATACCGCTCTTAAACCGTAAATCCTATCAACACCAAACTTGGTAGAGAAGCTGACATACGAGGATCCAACATACATGCCAAATTTCAGGCTAATCGAACACCGTTTGCCTGTCTAAACTGTTCGTCTACCAAAACTGCTCTGTGCTGAAACTGCAGCAGTCCGAACTGACTAAACCGCTTCCAAATCTGATACTATACCGACCCAAATCTTAAACCAGCTAACCAGATCGAAGTATTCAAAGAAAGGAACAAGCTCACCAATTTTGGAGCCAATCCAAGCACATTTGAGCCTCCAAACACCAGTTTAAATACAAACCGATCAGATCTCAGAAATCTGAACAGAAATCACCTACTTCGTGATTCGTCTTTCAGAATCCTTCTGGCGATATTTAAGAACCGTTCCTACTTCATGATTCGTCTAATATCCGAATCTCACCGCAACGAGAGGCTACTTCGTGATTCGTCTAATGTCCATGCAATTTCAACACATCAAAGAATAAATGAAAATTTTGTGCATTTTACAACTATTAATATGTTAGTTCAAATAAATATAATAAAAGTTGTCGGATATCATGATACATGATACATCAAACTTTAAAATACATAGATATGTTTATTATATGTGTGCTACGTCGAGTGAGGATATTCAAAAGTCTTGATCCTGCTAAAACTAAGAAATATTTTCTAAAAGAAACTAGAGCTTTGCTATTGCCTAGGAAAATTCTAGACATAATTGAAACCTCACTATCGGTACAATTCGTAGGTTCTACTTCTATCTAAATATGTCGCTATTACCTGTACTGTTTGTAAATAACACAATAATTCAAATAATGAGGTTACCTTGTGTGTGTTATATGATCAGATCTTTGTTTGGAATTTGTTAACAACCGACAAAGCTGATTTTTATGCACTACCAATATAGGGGAGGGAGGCATTTGCCCCTCCCCATCCACCTTGTGTGTGTGTGGTATATGATCAGATCATTCATTGGAATCGTCTCACCCACCCACCCACCCCATGGTTCTAGATAAACAATGATGTATGTCTATGAGTTCGTCCTACTAAACTTTTAGACCGTCCTCCGCCACCTGGTCATATTGACCTCGAGAGTCCGCCATCGGTATAAGATAAACGACTTGTCTAGGTCCATGTTCAAGTCCACCTATCTCGGCAAATGTGCACCATCGTCTAGTCGCATGTACGTTGACACATGTCTCTTGGCCGACTCGGTTCCAAAGGTCGTGGCCATGGCAAGGACGATGGTGACGGAGCTCCACCGATGACCATGGTGAGTGTGCAGGTCATGATTTTGTTTTAAAATTCGGTGTTGCCTTCGGCGACGTGGTGTTGAGGATGATCAATATTGACATTTGGGGTTAAACTTGGAGGATCCCTCGTGTTAGGAAGCACTTGGTGCATGTGTGCTCCCTATTAAGATTAAGAATTTATTACGAGTAAATTCCTTGAACTGATTGATCCATAGCTTTAGAGTAGAATCCTTTTTTATTCTGTATTCTTGATTCCACTATGATTATTGATGTAATTCCTTCACATAAATAGGAGACATAATTTAGATAGGTATAGTAAGTCTCGTTTGGACTACTTTAATGGTAGTCTTTCCCAACTGATTGACCCATACGCCTTCTTCCAATTCTACGAGATCACTATAAGTAGGATTTCGATCATAACATAATTTATAGATCTAAGAAGTGCTTCGGCAGGTAGTTAAAGAGAATTTTAATATATATTGGTTGTTCGGGTGAGTCCTAGTAAAGCTTCCGGACGACGATTTTTTTTAAACGAGCTCCTCGAGAACAGGACATGAATGCTCCTTTTTTTTATGCAATTTTATTTACACAATCTATTTGATCCCCCTCGATTTATATGCTTGAAACAATAAATATCCTTGTGAATGATATTCTAGATATATATATAATAAAAGGGCATTTCCTATCTTAATGATGTTTTGATGTTCGTTGTCAACATAAGTAAGTTTTTACCGTGTGCTAAGTATATTACAGATTTTATCAGTGTCAAAGCAGGAGACGGTGTTCTTCCTAGCAATGGAGAATGCTTTATATTTTCATCAAGAAAGGTCGCTTGGTTTGGAATATTTTTTTTGTCTACAATTGCACATTTTCAACTGCATTTACATTTCGCAGTTTCCGGCGACCGATTTGGGCAGAAAGTCATACGAGGACTAGCAGAACCGTTTTTTACTTTCTACGAAGAGCAACCAATGCTTTCTTCCTGGAAAGTCTATGACCCGAGTTAAGAATTCTGTCTGTTTTCCAAGAATAAGTTTCAGCACCCCTTCAGCCTGTCATTGACCCCCTGAACACCAATTTAACCAGCCTGTCAAAGAACAACAGCTTAGCTGGTCCAATCACCGACGAAGCCTTCTCCGGTTCTTCCCCACTTCTACCGCGGCCGGGGAGGAGCCACAGCGCCACGCGACAGCGGCCTCGCGTTTTGCCATTTTCCCCAACCCAACTCCGCCGACCCCGAGGCTCCACTTCACTATCAGCTCCACGCAGGCCAGATCCAGCCTACTACTTACCCCCCCGCACGCGCCCGCCTCATGGCTGCCGACACGGCGGCCGTACGGGTCCTCGCCGTCGCCGTCGTCGCGCTCTTCTGCCTCGGCGAGGCCTCGGTGCACGAGTACAGCGGCCTCGGCTTCCTCAACCAGGGCAATGCCTTCATCCTCCACGCCGGCAGCGAGGGCCTCTACGCCCCCGTCTCCCCCGCCAATGCCACAGCCGAGGAGGAGGACGACGCCGCCGCAGTGCCCGACGCTTTCATCAGGTAAATAAATCCCGCTTTTTTGCTCCCCCATTAACTAGCATCCTCTTCACAGACTGCCGCGAGCGTCGGTCCTGCAGCTGAGAGAACAGGGCGGATCTTGGATCCCGCCGTCTTGGGGGTTCTTTTGGGCATTTTGATGCTTTGTGCTAGACTAGATGGTCAAAGTAAGATTTTAGGTAAGTGCTAGATGGATCTTTGCAGCAGCAATTGTGCTGGGAGGACCGCAATTCCCGCCGGCACCTAAGCAGCAGAGTGCATTGTTGAGTTAATTATGCTCGGTTACTTAGCAGCTCATGTCATGACTTGGCGTAGCCGCGTCGCTAGCATATTCTATGCCCGGCTAGTTATTCATATCAAGTCATGGGATAGCACAACTCTGGGGTGGAGAGGGACAAGGTCAAACCAAAGCTTTTAATTTGTCCAAGTCGTGTTTGCGCCAGTGTACTTGTTAGTCATGCGCCCAATAAACTAAAGGGCAAGCGACACCATGTTCTTTGAATGTAAAATTTGTTGTGGAAATGCATAGTACTATGCCTTAGTCAGAGATGTGCAACTCACTATGCATTGTTTGCTACTTTAATTGAACAACTGGAATTGCATTAGTTCGATTCGCTGTAGGTATATGCTTAACCTGTAGGCTTGAATTTCAAATCTCCACCCTTTTTCAGGTTTGACAAGATCACTTTCAAAAGACCAGAGGAGGCTGCTGATTCTGTGAAGGAGGCTAGTTCAGCGAAGGTTCAGATAATTGTCTTTGAAATAGAAGACCGTGAAATGATCGGTGGATCAGCATATGGAGGTCAGAAAGCCATTTGTTGTACATCAGATCTTGCAAAGTTAGGAGCTTGTGCTGAAGGATCCGTCATCTTCCGCCAATCAAAGGTGAATCCTGGCTGGCCACAGCTGCTTGTTGCTTCTTTCGATGGAAGTGATCTGATTGCAACACTACCATCAAGGACCATTCCTGTAAGAAAAACTGGGATGTACAATATGTACTTTATACACTGTGACCCGTCACTTGCTGGGCTGGAGATCGAAGGGAAAACCATATGGAAAAATCCTACTGGGTACCTTCCGGGGAGGATGGCGCCTCTTAAGGACTTCTTCGGAGTGATGTCTCTTGCTTTCGTGATACTCGGTATCTATTGGTTCTATCAGTACATGAAGTTCTGGAGAGAGGTTCTTCCACTTCAGAACTGTATTACTCTTGTTATTACATTGGGCATGCTTGAGATGGCATTGTGGTATTTCGAATATGCCGAGTTCAATGAGACTGGAGTTCGGGCAAAGGCCATCACATTTTGGGCTGTAACATTTGGGACTGTTAAAAGAACAGTTGCTCGCCTTATTATTCTCATTGTGTCAATGGGGTATGGAGTTGTGAGGCCTACTTTGGGTGGTCTGACATCAAAAGTGGTCATGCTTGGAGGAACATTCTTTGTAGCTACAGAAATTCTTGAGCTGGTAGAAAATCTAGGTACAGTGAATGATCTATCTGGGAAAGCTCGGCTGTTCTTGGTATATCCTGTGGCTATCTTGGATGCTTCTTTCATTGTTTGGATATTTATTTCGCTAAGAAAGACACTTAGCCAACTTCAGGTGAACAGAACCTCTTTTCTGCTCATTAGTCCTTACAAAATTTCATTTGCAGCATATATTATGGTGCACTGATCTTTTTTTATCTGTACTATTGTCTTTCATGTAATGTAAGAAAATGCACTGACCATTCATGGAACTTTTTGTTGTGTTATCCATAGGCAAGAAGGTTGATGGCCAAACTTGACATTTACAGGAAGTTCACGATTGCGTTGGCTTTAACTGTTCTGGTGTCTATTGCTTGGATTGGGTACGAGGTATGCTGGTGTACTCAAACTGTATTTGGATTCTGCATTACCAAAATAGTGCTTAGTTACACAAAATTAGGGTAGTTTGTCTTCACCCTTCCTTGAGGGAGTGTACTTTCAAATCATACCTTTCTGTTTTGAAAAATCTAGCTGTTTTCTTGTTCAGATGAAACGTACTACGTCTCACTTGGTTCTGCATCTGTTTTTCGATTGATTGATACTAGTCTTGCAACTTTCTGCAGATTTACTTCAAATCAACAGATGTGTTCAATGAGCGCTGGCAGTATGCATGGATAATTCCTGCTTTCTGGCATGCCCTATCATTCTCACTTCTTTCTGTCATTTCCTACTTGTGGGCACCTTCTCAAAGCTCAATGAGGTATTGTCCTGACCTTCTGGTGACCTCGACCTGGATAATATATTAATTTATCGTTGTTATGCCAATATTGGGATTTGAGAGCACAACGCTGCAAGCTGTCTCTTCAGTCATGCTAAAGCACAGACCGTTTGTTCCGGAATAGTATTGCCTGCTACTAAAATTTTGCCACAAATGCAATGTGCAAACCTAACAGAATTGTGTAGACATTAATCTTATAACTCCAAAACCTGCTACACATTTTACATGAAATTGCATTTTCGTAGTATATTAAAGAACTTTGAGCATAGCAAAAGTGCAATGAATTCTTACACAACAGTAAGGTAGGAAACAGGCTGCCATGTTGCAGATATAAACATGTAAATCTGAAGCTCTTTGTATTTCCGTTTCAGATTTACCAACGATGCAAGCGAAAAGTTCGACCGAGAGGACAGCCTCTCATTGATAAGGCCAAGGCCCATCGTTTCCAAGAACGGATGGAGCGTAGCCTCCACACCAGATGCCAAAGCAACGAAGAGCATGGATACTACGCCGACGTCATCTTTCGACGAAGACGACGAGGAGAACAAAAGGGAGTAGTGATGCATCTGATGAGGGAGAGAACATTTCCCCTTGCCAGATCCTTTTAAACGGATGTTAGAAGAGTCAGTTTTGATATTTTAGCAGAGGGTTTGGGGGAGTGCTAATTCTAGTTACTGGGATATGACCTTGGGAGGTTTTCATCCTCATTGAATTCACTTCCTCCATTGTTCGTCACACGGTACATCGCTCACTGTATGGATGATATATGATAGGAGCAGTTCAGCTGTGGTGTTAGAAGAGATGTATTGTTGGTGTATAATAATCCTCTTCGGTTTCATTCTGCTTCTGCTAGTTTATATGAACACGAGGATTGCATTGGGAGGAGAAGTGCAATTATTTGTTGCTACTACAAATTTGTTCCCTTTTAAATTTCAGTAGTATGATATCAGGAGTAACATGCTCGTCGAAATCTGTACTAGCAATTATCGATGTATTATTTCATTGACCGAAAAAAAAAACTAAAACCCCCATATCAGTTAGGGATTTTGTTGCTACAAACTTTCCCTACCTATGTTTGATTGACTATGTTGCATAAAGTATGCAAGATGCTACTTTGACGACTCTGGCTTTCAGTGGGCGATACGTGTGTGTGATGTTTGTATGTGCAACAAAATATGCAAATTTGAGGACGAGAGCAGGAAGGCACGTTCTGAACACGAGAAAGGAAGCAGCAGTGTTCTTCCTCGGAGGATGTATACCAGCAAGTACGACGGCAGTTAAGTAGACATCCGATCGACCCCGCCGTGCTCCAGAAATAGTACTCCCTCCGTTTTAAAATAGATGTCTCAAATTTATCAAAATTTAGATAAATCTAGACACTATTTAGTACATAGATTCATTCAAAATTTAAAAAACTAAAAGACATCTATTATTGAACGGAGGGAGTAGCATCCTCTCGGCGACAAGCGCGCCTTCACGTGGCGCACCCACCCAACTGAGTCGGACCCAAATCTGATACATCCTTGATCTTGAAGTCCTTGACCGACCGAGCTTTCAGGGTTTCACCTGGCTCGCGTGTTGGTTCTCCGTGGGTTCCAGATCATCATGCTTGCCTGCCGTGCCATGCCGTGCATCTTCGAGTCGTACTGTTCACAAGCATCCCCTTGGGCTGGAGGCAAAACATATGACCAAACCATTAATCAAGCCATGCCGTTTCAGATCAGGAGGATGCTCCACCACTCTGCTGGTGCGCCGGCGGCTGCAGGCCGAGACACGATGGCCGCGCGTGCGAATGATACAGGCCTTTCTGCCGACAAGGAATCACAAAGCCCCCCATCCATCGCCACATGTTGGCAAAATTGGCAATATTCCTAGGAAAAGCGCTGACGCCGATGCTGAACGGCGAACCCCGAAACGGACCATACGATGCTGCACTTTTTCTTTCACGAGGGAAGTAAAATATATTAAGTATGTAAGCCGTCTTATTAAAACCTTTCAGTTTTTTTAGACATTCTGGTAAAAAAAATAGTGGGTCTGAAACTTATAGCCCATCAAACAATAGTTATATCATCGAGAAGAGTTTGTACGAGAAAGCTAGGGGGTTAATCGACCCAATTACAACCGAGAGACTTCAAATTAAAACATTCCCTAGATATATCATGTGCAGCTTGATTTAATTCTCTCCCGCAGTGAGCGAACTCGACCTTCCCAATTGTTCCCGCTTTAGTCATGATATCATATCATATATAGCTATAGCGTTGACGACTTCGATGGAATCAGATTCTGTTTCAATCGCCGAGAGGCCAAGGGAAATTGCTAGGTTGAGTCCATGCAACATTGCCCGAGCCTCAGCCATGGTCGCCGATGACACATTTGGTAACAATTTACTTGCGGCTGCCATGAAAGCCCCCTGGCTATCCATGATAACAGCTCCCGTCGCAGCACTTCCCTCTTCCAGCGAGAAAGCAACATCTACGTTCCCTCTTCCAGCGAGAAAGCAGCATCTACATTGAGTTTGAACATACCGCTTCTTGGTTTCAGCCATACTTTTTTGATTTGCACCGAGATTTGTGAGTTTTCTCTAGCGGCATTAGCTGTACTGGCACGGATAGAAGCAACGCCAGTTCCGTGTAGGTGGAACGGATTCTCCGTGGGTTTGTGGTCTGCGCAGCCACCAAATATACCAAACTAGTTGAATACCCGTGCGTTGCTACGGACCATTAAGTTTTTTACCCATTGCAAATGCATATATATAAGGCATGTCAATATTCCTTGTGATGTGAAAGATACACGAACAAAGTCAACTTTTAATTTTAAAAATTCAACGACAAGACCATCGACAAGAGCAATGAGGTTTCAGTTACACCAACCTCAAATTGTACTCTTTATCGTTCAGAATACAGGTTGTATTTTCTAGTGAAGTAACTTCTTTGCCATATTGAGCAAAGGTCATAAAATACGTAACAATGTGTCCACATAGCCAACTGATATATAGACATTACAAGACAAACTGATCGCATTTTCTACTAAAAATCACTTACATCTCCATGAATGACTGTCCCCTATGAAATACAGATTAATTATTTAGTAATGTATAACCACCCTTACAATACACTAAATCTTGGAAAGATCAGATACATGAGCAAACATTCAATTCACACAATAAACTTTAAAAAAAAGAGAGAAACATGTAGTGAAATTGTCTAGTCAGGAATGAAAATCAGGACTTGAAAGTCTCCTTCTAACTGTTGGTTTTGGTGGCCATATAATTTTTTAGGGAACATCCGTACAAAAAACGTAGTTACAGGGATAGCTATGGTCCAGCCAAAAAAATAGTCTCACTGGCTATAAAACAAACACATATGAACATCATATTCAACAGAACTCGCATCACATGAGAGATGAAAACATCGTCCTTAAAACTCCTCATGTACAGGATATTTGCCTCAATCATTTGTTGTCACTGGCTGTCGATGTAAGTCACTCCTTCGAATTACCTGGGCACTCTCATTCCCACGGCCGCCCACATTGTCATCTTTCCAATCAAAGGGAAGGATGAGTGTCATACCGGTGCACGGCATAGGAGGATGGAGGCGAACTGAGCTCACGTTCGATGTTGGAGTTCCATGGCATCATGTCTAGTAGCAACCTGGGTTTCAATCATGGTTTTTAAGGCGTTAAGACGTATTAAGGCGACCAAGGGGTGGTTTGAAGTCGACACCTAGGCGAACGCTTTGGACGCCTAGGCGCCTAAAGCGGTCGTTTTTGCAAAGCGGAGGGTGCACGCCTTGATGGCTAAGCGTCGCCTAGGCGTCCCAAAGCGAATGCCTTAAAAACCATGGTTTCAATTATAATAGAAGAAATAAATGTTAACAGCATGTCGGCTAGCAATAAATATCACAACTTAGTCTCATTTTTGAAAGAAGCACGACCATCATCTCTCAGTTCCTAATCACCACATAATAGTTAAATTGAAAACTTTGATGGACTGAAGTTTTCATTCCTGAGAACAATGATATTACCAGCCATATCATATCGTACAATACCTAGATCTCATTCTACAATCACCTTCATGCAACGGTAAAATCAATTTCCAACAATAAACCACTATGCTTCTTCTTCTTTTTTAATAAGTATAACTTGTATAAGTACATAAGGTTTATTCACATATAAAGTGACATCTACGAATACTTTTGAAGACCTATACTAATATAGGTAAACCTCACTGTAACCTATCAAATGACCCATCCATAAATATATGTTTTGGGTGTGTACACTGATTAAGATATCTAAAATTTGCATTCAGTCAGCAAATATACCTTATAATTTTATAAGAATACATACTACACATTCAAACATCTCGGAAAAGAGATGTAAAATGTGAGAGCAGAGCATTAATCAATGTAGTTGGCTTCCTGCCGAGGAAGTCCATGAAGACGGACGTCGTTGTGTCGATGTAGTTGGCATCCGCTCCCGCCGATGAGTGGCGTGGTGGCGCGCTATCTTGTTGGATGTGATGATGCAGTCTCCGGCGGCAGCTCCATTGAAGGTGACTGATACACAGACGTGTAGGTCCCGAGATTCTAGAAGCGACCGTGGCAGAGCCGACTCCGCGGCGTCCCTGACGAGGCAATCTCCGGAGGCCGGTGTGGAGAGATCTTGTATAGTCAGATTTGTACACGAGCTTGCATGTACCTGATATACAACAGAGTGTACTTGAATATGGTAAATTAATTAATCAATATTTATATGCCTTTACCGGAGGGATTGGAGTTCCATGGGCCATGCATGCACCGGTTCCTTCTCCTCCTGAGACGGAAATGAACACGGGCCCTCGGTTCAAAGCAGCATCAGTGTCGACGGCGTGGCATCATGTACGAGCATTAGGAGGGGCATCCTGATTGTACCGACGATGACATCCACTTGGCTCCTGGACATGGTGCGTCGTCACCCTCGGTGTGGGTGCCATACTGATGGTGACGATGAAGACGAGTCAGCACCAGTGGAGCCATCGTCACGATAGACGGGCTCAACGAGGGCCAGACAAGCTATCGGCGCCCTCTTCTCGTGCTTAGGAGCCACATAGACGAATGCATGCCAGCAGATCGATCGATGATGAACACGGGCGCGGGGGTGTCGCTGCCATCGGCGCCGAGGTCACCGGTGGGAATGAAGAGAAGAATCCGGATTGTGGTGGCGATGGCGCCCGCCTAGCTCCCGGCGCGGTGCGTCCAGCCAGCCAACATGGCCACAACAAGGCCATCTTCACGTGCTTAAATACAGCATGTATGAACGCTTGCGAGCACATTCATGGTCCATGGAGTGAATGAATCCTACCTGCACCAAGCACGTACATGCAGCTGATTGATGCAGCCATGTTAGCGTTAGATAATAGAAGAGCGTTGTGGCCGGCTGCGTCGAGTTTCGTCGGGTCAGCGGGAGTGACCTTCCTGTGCTGCCAATCTCCATCTTCAAGTCCTCGGGAGTGACCTGCCTCGCGGATCAGCGACTTCAGGTATGGGTGGCCATGGCCGAGTAGCCGCAGCTGGGCGCGCGTGTGAGTTTCAACGCTGCCTCCTTCATGCCCTCAAGTTGCTATGCTGTTGCTCCTTTTATGTTCGGCATAGACGTGCTTATCTTATCTTATCTAGCCGGAACCCTATCAATTAGTTAGAGCATCTCCACTCGTTGGGCGAACCCAGGCTGAAATCCAGACTTTTTTTTGACCGGATAAAACAAGTTTTCGACCTGGGTACGCCGAGTTTCCCACTCGCGTACCCAAGCCGAGTACCCAGGCGAACAGAAAACGGTGATATATTTGAATTTTTATCGTTCCTGCGGGCGAGTGCTCGGCCACAAGGTGTTCCACAGAATTAACGCCCATAAATTCGGCGACAGATTATTACAGAACATGGAAAATGACTCGGCCATCTCTCAGTCGTTGATGGGGATGGGCTCCCGCGGTGTGGTCGACGCGGTGTGGTCGTCCGTCTTGTCGGCGAACGCCGACTGGTTGGAGGAAGTGGAAGCAGAGCTCGACGCAGGGGCGTTCGGCGTAGAGGAAGGGGAAGGCGTGATCTCGCCCTGGAGGATGGTCTGGCGTTGCACCATGTACCAGGCCTTGACCGGCGAGCTCATGTTCGACGTGTCCTCGCCGCCCATCAAGAACTTCAGATCGGTGTTCTGCTTCTTGGCGGCGTAGCTGGCCTTCTTCTCGGCGTAGTTGGCCTTGAGGAGTGCCACCTTCTCCCCTTGGGCCTCAATTAGCTGCTTCCAACGCTCTTCGGTCTTCTTGGCCCTCTTCTCGGCGTGCGCCCTCGTGTCGGTGATACATTTCTCGATCGAAGCCTGGAGGCGCTCGGCGGGAGGTCTGGCGGCTTTGAGCATCTTCGCCTTATTCTGGCCGATCTCTGGCCTTCCTTCGTCGGCAGCAGCGGGAGGGGTCTCCGGGTTGTAGACGCCGTCCTTGGTCTTGGAGAGGCTCAGGCGAGTGTCCCGCCATTTTTCGCAGTTCTCGATCTCCTCGAAAACATGATGGAACTTGAACTCCGTCTTCATGTCCTCTCGAAACAAAGCAAGTGCACGACGAAGCTGCAAAATGGAAGTGTGTCAAGTGTGTCAAAATGGAACCGAGTGCACGACAAAGCTAGTGTTCGCGAATAACTTGTTGTCCATATTTTCCCCGCTGGCTTGTGTGTGTTCCACCTCTTCCACGCAGTTGTGCCACTTGCTGCACGCAGTCTGGATGATCGTCCAATGGTTGGTAATAGCCTTCTCCCCTCGCTCCAAGTGAATTTTGGGATACTTTGGGTCGCAAACGCTACGCTCGTCGAACGCTACCTTCACGCGCGCCAATAGTTGTCTGAATTCTGGTTGGCACCGGTGATCGGATCCATGCTCACCGTTTCCAAGCTTCGGCGACACAAGTGTCCTCAGCCACGGTCCACTTGATCCGAGCATCCGCCGAAGTGCCCGACTTCTTCTTCCCCTTCTTGCCTTTCGCCAGCAGCACAGCTTCACCCTCAGCGTCCTTTGCCTGCATCGGCTCGACCTGTGTAACACCCTCAGAATCGGCCCTATGCAAGTTTTAGCGATTCCCGCCAAACCCGCATAGAAACGATTCGAAGGTGCCCACCAGGCACTTTCGTGCGGGTGGAAAACGAAGTAATAACATTACACAACAGTTCTCGATGGAACCCACAGAACAGATATATACAACAACGACTCAAAGAGTCAAAAATATAGAGATACAATACAAAGATCCAAATCACCTTGAAAACGATAGAGCGTCCAGCTACGGACAAGATGCAAATGGGGCTAAGAGCCCTGAAGAATAACCAATGGCGTCCATAACCCTGCCCAGGCCAAGCCGGAAGGGTAACCCTGCTAACGACGTCGATCTCAAAACCTGCTTAAACAAAAGGGGTGCCGACAAAGGGCAAAGGAAAAAGAGGAGCGTCAGTACTGAGGCCAGTACATGACGAGACTAGAATTCGGCAGTCCTCGCCTACATAGGTATGGTGGACTGAAGCGGCAGCGGCAGCATGCACTAAACAACCTATAGAGACCCGATGTCACTGACGGCTATCAGAGAGGGGTAAGAAAGACCTATCCGGAACCAGCCTGATACCAACACCAAACAATCCCATCCTGGTGTTCCCCCTCGAGACCAAACGAGGAAGTCAACCAAGGAACTCACACAGTTGGTAGTTTTATTTATTCAGTTAGCGTTGCAGCAATTACTAGTCAGGTTTAGATAATCATCCTGATAAAATAAGCAGTGGGCACTTTTAGTTGACCATTCCGTGATAGTTGCAACACTTACTAGTCAGATACAATTAGCATGAGATAACCCAAAACCCAGCAGTTGTTGGCACTTTTATTTAGCCATTCCGTTGTGGTGAAGCTGATTACTAGTCATATCGAATACAAGTCAATTTATAACAGTAAACTTTAGTTATAGTTGTCTATGATCAAGCACTGTGCTCCAAGTCGTCCATAACCGCGGACACGGCTTCTCGAAAAGATTTAACCCTGCAGGGGTGCACCAAAGTATCCACAAGCACTTCGACCCTTTTTGCCAGATCAGTTAACATACACCCATCGGTATGTCGGCGGGGCCTAAGTCACGACATTCCCAGACCCAAAGCAAGCACGGGGGGCCACCCCACTAAGTACACCCGCAACAAAGTCGGCCGGTCTCCGAGACGGACTCAGGGTTTGCGCCAGTGGCTGTAAACGACAGCAAATCCCAAAACTGGGACTGTCGATACCGCGAAAACACTCCGCTTCCTAAACAGTACAGTGTGCTATCCATCGCACAATTTAAATAAAAGCAGTAAAGCATGGCATAAGTACAGGATAGTAAATAAAACCTCAAACTAGTTGTGGCCCCTAGTACAATACTTTGAAATCAGGTAATAATCAATGGGGGGCCCATATCTCCCCACCTGTGGTTAGCGCGCTCGATCTCGGAACAGGTGTCAAGAACTCGGGGTCCTACGGGACACAAGTGGGCGGTCGGAAACCAAATGTTATCTATCACCCACCGATGCCTCTGCTTACTTACTTCAATTTTAGTTGTTAAACAGTAATTAAGTGAACGAAAAGTAAAGCCATGATCATCTCCAACATTGTACATGCGGCACTTCTCCAACAGCTGTGGTTCTTGGCGACACGCAACAGCACTTGAGCAAGCGACTACGACGCGCAAGTCCAACTATCTACCAAACAACAGGTAATAGGATGTGTCCAAGGCAATATGAGGCTGCAAGGGATATCACGGGTACGAAAACTAGAGCAACGCAACACAGATAGCAATAGATCAACAGGAGGGAATAAATACTATACAAGTAAGATAGGTAGAAAGGGGGAGATGCTCGCCTGAAAACATTGTCGAAGGTTCAACCGAAGATCGGATCGACACTCGCATCAACTCATCGGCCTAGTCCGCGAAGAAGCAAAACACTAGAAGAAACACCAGATGCACTATTTATTACTATGGCGAAAGATCAGGCATGATGCATGTATGATGTATGACATGGCAAAGGTGCGATGCAATTAGATTATATTAAGTGGAACCGGGGTCCCGACAATTAAATATATGGTTCTATTTGTTTATCTACCCCGCAAATTAAATGTTGAATTAACAGGGCGAGATAAGTTACCGGTTCGCTACACAAATTTAAATGAGGCCAATATGAGAATAGATTTGCCCGCATATGGGCCCCATATTTAATTATGAGGTGAATCGGCATAAGGCCCCCAAACCACAGACAAGTATGCATGCGAGATGAATGATTTAATGCAACAAGTTGATATAACATTTATAAAATAGGGCTCGAGAAAGGGGGAGGTCACACATCTGATGGCGATCTTGGGGTTCCGGGGTTCGGGGTCCGGATCTGGGGTTCGGTCTCGGCGGGATCGTTCTAGGTCAACAGAGTAGATCTTGGCGCATCCGTGGTCTTCGGGTCATGTCGACGGTCATGGCGTTCGGGATGAAGTACTTGTCGCATCGGGGTCTCGGTGTCCTCGGATCCGAGTGAAGATCTCGGCGTTCGACAAACTTCGAAATAGACCTTGGAGTTCCGCGATGACCTTGTCGATTCCCTGTCGACGGCCTTGGCGCTTCGGATCGGTCTTTGGTTCGGGGCCTCAGGGTCTTGGGGTTCGCGTCCGTGTGGCGATCTTGTCGTTCCGCCAGGTTCAGGTTCCGTCTTTGGACTCCGGGATCGGGGCCTTTGATCCGACCTTCAGGTCTAGGAAGAAGATCTTGAGGGTCCCTGGCACAACATCGAACCGATGTAGATGTTGGTGACGAACTTGTCGGGCTCGAGTGGCTTGTAGTAATCCTTTACCGAGTACGCACGCTAGCAGATATACACCAAAACGGGCGGAACAAAACGAGGACGCCACGGCCAGCGCATGCCAGAGCCAGGAAGAGGCGCCTGCAGGCTCGCATGGCCGAAGGGCGAGCAGGGCGGACGCGGCCATGGCACCAGGACGCCGGGGAGACCGAGGGCGGCCGGAGGCGAGCTCCAGGGAAAACGAGGCGACAGACGACAGCGAGAAGGACCGGAGGCGTCAGGGTCGGGGGTCCGACGCGGGGTCGAGGAGGCCAGGAGGGAGACAGCGGGGAGGCTACCGGCGACGGCCGTCGGAGATGGAGGAGGAGGTGGCCAGGACGGCGGGCGACGGCGAGGGTGGAGGGAGCTCGGCCGGGGTGGAGAAGGCGAGGCGGCCGGCGGGCTCCTGGGCGGCGGGCGGCGGCAGCCCGAAAGAGGCGCGGCGGCGCGGGCGGAGGCCGAGGCGCGGAGGAGGAGGGGAGGGCGGCCGCGGAGGGAGAGGCAGAGAGGAGGGAGGTGGAGGAGAGGAGAGCGCGCAGGAGGTGCTCGGGTCGGGGACGAACGGAGGAGGCCGGCGACGGTGAGAGGAGGGAGGAGAGAGACGCGGGGTCGGGGTGCGTGCGGTGGCGAGGAAGGTGGGGAGCGGGGTGAGGGAGGAGTGCGGCAGGTGGGGCCGGGGTGGGTCACGCGGGACGCGCCAGGGGAAGAGAGAGAGGGAGTGGCTGCGGGGTGGGGCCGGCTGGGTCGGTGGGACCGGGTGGCAGAGAGAGAGGGTTGGGGGAGTGGCGTGTGGCTGGTTGAGTGGGGAGTGCGGGGGAGAGAGGGTGGCCAGGTGGCGGGCTAGGAATGGAGGGAGAGAAAGGAGAGGGTGAGGTGGCAGCCAGAGATTGGTGGGGGTGATGTGGAGGAGGGGTGGGTAGAATAGGTCTGGGTAGACTAGGGATTTTTGGGTGGACCGATTTAATACTGGGGGTGGTCGACTGGGTCGAATCGGCCCGTTCGACTGCCCCACTAAAAATAATTGAATGTTTTATTTATTTCAAACAGACTTTTGCAAACCGATAGCAACAAAACAAAATAATCCGGTGACCCGGGGTTTGCGTTTGAATAAAGACGGGGCGTTTAGAAAACACAAACAGGTTTTTCCGCAAATAGTTTTATGCAAGCAATTGCAAGATGATGACGACGCTCAAATGCAATGTGGCATGATGACAGGAGCATGCGGTCATGATGATGCAATGCACAAACACAACGCGATTTTCTAGTAGTGGTTTTGCGGGATGCCACAACCTGCGTCTCCTCGGCGTCGATGTCGGCGAGATCCTGAGACTCGATGCCGTGCTCGGCGTCAGCCTGGGTCTGTTCTTCCGTGAAGGAGGGGTGGTTGGAGGCCGAGCCTGTTGCGATCATGTCCTCCATGAACGTCTCGGCCGACATGCCGGCCGGCAGGGTGACCGGCATTCCGCCGAACATGTCGCGCGCGTCGGCCTCGCCGTAGGTTCCTTGCGCCGAGCTTCCGCGGAAAGGGAGTGATCCGCGGCGCAGCACGGGGCCTGCGTACGCCAGAGAGGTGGAGTAGGGGAGGTTGATGTCCATGTTGAAGGCCGAAGGAGGGCGCGGCGCCAGGCAGGGGAAGACCACGTTGGGGTTGAACCCGCCATCGAGGAGTATCTCTGCCGAGCAGTCGCCTGGCTCTCCTGGAAGCCGGCCGGAGAGATCGGCGAGAATTCGGCAGGCGAGCCGACTCTTGCCTGGCTTCCCCAGTGGGGTGGGTACGGTGCCGCCATCAATGCCGACCTCGTCGCCGCCGCCTGTTTCGCCCTCACGATCGCCTGCTCTTCCGCCGCTGCCTTCTCTTGTTCTTGTCGGAGCTTCGCCCTCTCCTTTATGCCCTTTCGGTCCTCCGATGCGATCTTTCTGGCCTGCTCCTTCTTCTCCCAATCGACGGAGGACATGCCCTCCGGCTTCTTCGGTGGAGCTCTCGGCTTTCTCGCCTTCTTCTCCGTCGAATCCTCGCCGAGGGTCGATCTGGGTTGGACGAAGCTCTTGGGCGGTATGATGGGCGGGAGCTCGGCGGAGTGGCGGGAGGGGAATGGGAAAGAAATGCGGGAGGAGAGAAAGAAAAAGGCGGAAGCTCAACGAAGTGGCGGCAGTTCAGCCTTCTCTTGTCGACAGAGCTGGCCCACACCCATTTTCGCTACGTGCGGCGTTCCTAGGGCGTACCCGGGATCCTAGGTACGGCCTGGGAAGCCCGGACCAAAGTTCGCCCAAATCCGACGAAAACAGGTTTCTAGATACGCGACTAGAACAATTTTCAACATCCGAACCTAAATTCGGCATCGGGATCGATGTACTGGGTAGACGAGTGGAGATGCTTTTAGCTCGGTGCCGATCATCACGAGTTTGCGGCATGGTCACAGACGTGATCCACGCGAGCCGTCGCTGGGGCGCGGACGCCTTGACCTAGACAATCGGGTCGCCATCTAGCTGTCCAGGATGCGTACATACACCCGTACACGTTCAAACTTTCCGCATGCAGCTAGAGCTAGTAGACACGTAAATCAAGGACATTAGCATAGCCAGATACTCGGCCGCCTGATATCATTTGCTTGAGAAATAATATTTACATACCAAAATGTCACCTGATTTTTATATGGCATGTACAAAATCATGTCGAACATGGCCGACGAAAAACGCAGTCAATTTGGCTCGCTCCGCCCCGCTAATTCCGCCCTTGAAAAACGAAATTGTGCAGCAGCAGCCTAGGTTGTTGAATCAGATCTATGGGAACGTGCAAGTCCGATTCGTTTGTTAGCCAATTAGTTACAGGGTCAAGTATATATGAGCTAAAAATAAGGAGATCTAGTTTTTTTTTGGTTGTGGTGGCATTTTATCAATAATATTACTACTGAATTGTAACACCGTAACACCGTGTGACATCATCACTTTGCTTTTAATAGTAAAGATTAGTTACAGGGTCAAGTATATATGAGCTAAAAATAAGGAGATCTAGTTTTTTTGGTTGTGGGGGCATTATCAATAATATTACTGAAGTGTGACACCGTGTGACACCACCACTTTGCTTTTAATAGTAAAGATAGCAACGGCAACCATATCTCGTAACTGAATAGAACTAAAACCAAGAGCATTTATCTGTTGGGAAACTGGACCGGTAGAGGCCCACTCGGTGTGGCCTCTACCAGGCTAGGGTTGGCCCACTCGGTGTGGCCTCTACCAGGTTAGGGTTGGCCCATGTGGGTATCGTATCCCCCTTAGTCTATAAATAGAGGAACAATCTTTGTAGCTGAGCTTACCGAGAGAAAGTTAATAAAAGTTCCTCTTTGTTTCCTGTGTCATCTACTTGTGTACTCTGTGTGCCTTCTACTAGTCTACTTCTCGGGTGTGTAATAGCCTCGGGACCGGCCAGTCGGCAGGGGGTGTTCCAACACGTTATCAGCACGTGTCTCTCCGTCGAGCCTCCGTCAAGCCACCGTCGAGCCTGCATCACGCAGGCTTTTGTTGAAGGTAACCCAAATCTGACCGCAAAAATGGATTCGTCTCGCGTTTTCCTTTCAAGATTTGCGTTCAGATTTTAGATCAGATCCCATCTGGGGTACGGATTTTTCTTCCCGGGAGTCGAGCTGACCTGCTGTCGCCGACCAATATCGATTTAATCACTCCCGGATCAGAAACTTGTTGACTGTACCAGTGCACCTGTTGTGCTGATCTATTTTTTTTATAGATCGGTCTGATCTTGGCCGTTTTAATTAGTAGATCGATTAGATCTACAGTTTTCTTTTCATGTACTTTTCTTTGAACTGCCATGAACACGACGGCTGCTGCGCGCATGGCCCTGCTGGCCGACCGCGTACGCGCCCGACTGCCGCCTGCTGCGTGCATGCCGGCCGCTGCCGCGCGCCGCGCCTGCTGGCCGCCACGCGCCTGCCGGCCGCCTCACCCGCGCGCCGGGCTGCTGCTGGCCGCGACGCTGTCCCCGCGTCGCCGTGGCCGCGCGCTCGCGCCGGGCCGTCGCGTGCCCGCCGCCGCCGCTGCGCGCCCGCGACTGCGCCGCCAGCCGCAAGCCCTGCTGGCTGCTGGCTGCTAGCCGCGCCGCCGCGCGTGCAGGCCCCGCGGGCCGCCGCCGCTGTCCGCGTCTCGCCGGCACCGCGCGATGCTGCTCCTACGCCGCGCCATGGCCGCCGCCGACCGCGTCGCGCCCGCCGCGTGCCATGGCCGCCGCTCCTGCGCCGCGCCATGGCCGCCGCCGCCGACCGCGTCGCGCCCGCCGCGAGTCGTGGCCGCTGCTCCTGCTCCGCGCCATGGCCGCCGCCGACCGCGTCGCGCCCTCCGCGTGCCGTGGCCGCTGCTCCTGCGCCGCGCCATGGCCGCCGCCGCCAACCGCGTCGCGCCCGCCGCGAGCCGTGGCCGCTACTCCTGCTTCGCGCCATGGCCGTCGCCACCGACCGCGCCGCGAGCCGTGCCCGCTGCGCGTGCGCCGCGCCACGCCGAACGGGCTGCCGCGTGCCGCTGGCCCCGCGCTGCCATGGCCGCGCCGCCCACTGGCTGCGTCGCGCGCCTGCTGGCCCCCGGACGCGCCGCTGCGCGCTGCTGGCCTCCGGCCGCGCTGCTGGCTCGCCGCTGCGCGCTCCCAAACGGCCCCGCTGGCTGCGCGCCGTTCAGCGACGCGATGCTGCTGCTGCGCGCCCGCCGCCTGGCCCCGCTGGCCGCCCGCGCCCGCATGCGCCGCCGCGCCGTCGACTCACGCGCTCCCGTCGCCGGAGCGGCCTACTACCGCCGCCACCCCACTCGAGAGCACTTCCGTGCTCTGTTCTCCCGTTCTCGGGCAGGGACGGTGTGGGGTGGGCCGGCCCACGGGAGACCGCGCGTTTTTGGGCCGTTTTTGGGCCGTTTATGGGCGTGGGAACACGTGTTTGCGAGGCTGTTGGACCGTTTCTGCTCTATTTTTCCGTCCGATTTTACACAAGCTTTTGAACTATGTTTTACTATAGTTATTAATTAACGCATGTTTTTAATACTTTGTATCTCATGATAGCTTGTACCGTTTTTACATTAAATTTTGGAACGCCGTCATATTTGAATTATTGTATCGATTATCGCATTTATGCAACCGATTATCTGCTGTAATCTTACACACTTTGCATAAATTGCAGATGACCGGAATCGTCAGCCGCGAGTTCCCGAAGTTGACCCAGGATGGGTTTAACTACCTGACTTGGGCCTCGGACGTTGAGATCGTCCTTGAGGACCGATGCATCAAGGATGCGTTGATTGAGGGTACCCCGACGGCCCCCAGCAAAACCATCCCGGCGGATAACGCCAAAGCCCTGCACTTCCTCCGCCAACACATGTGTGAGACTCTCAAGAAAGAGTATATGGCAGAACGGAGTGCTTCTGCCCTCTGGACCGCCCTCAACAAGCGGTTCTCTAGGCTGAAGTACACCATTCAGCCACAGGCGGAGGCAGATTGAATTCGTCTGAGGTTTGCGGACTTCAAGACGGTAGGAGAATACAACTCCAGGTTGCACCGGATTTGTACTATTCTTCAACTGTGTGGGACCAATACCACCGATCAGCAGAAGATAGACAAAACTCTCTCCACATTCCATCCGGACAACATCCAGTCCTCGCGAAACTTTCGCCAGGAAGGATTCACGGAATATGCAGCGCTTATTGATGCTCTCCAGGTGGCCGAGGCGCAGGATAATGTTCTAAAAAAGAACTTCTTCGTGCAACCCTTCGCGGGGGGCCCAAGTCATGAGGCCAATGTCGGTGCCTACAAGGTGCGCAAGCCCATCCACAAGAAGAGAGGAAAGAAGGGCAAGAAGGGCCCCAACTCCTCCAACCTGGCCAAGCAACGCAAGGCGGGCAAGGGGGAGGCGAGGCCCCAGGACTGCTTCCGCCGTGGCTCCAAGACTCACTTCTCCGGGCAGTGTTTGACCCCTAAACACGTCGTGGACGCGTTCAAGGCCAACAAGAAGGCGCGCGAGGCGCACCTTGTCCAGGTTGAGGCACCACTGGCGCCCGGAGCAGCGCCTGTGCAGAACGTCGCTCCCGTAGTGGCGCAGGACGTAGCACAAGTGGCAGCACCCTCGGCGGTTCCCACGAACGCCGCTGTGCCTATGGAGGTTGAGCACGTTGTGCCCCCCCCCCCCCGCCTCAGCTAGACATCTCCACTGCCTCGATGATGCTGGCCAACGAAGAGAAGCTCACTGACCTTGAGATACAGGCTAAGCTTGATGGTTTCTTTGCAGAATCCACCTGAGCTCCTTTTTGTTGTGATGATTTCTTTTCCGCAAATAATCAGATACAATTTTTCGATATGGTTGTAAGCTCTATGAGAGCATAACACTTATTTGTTTTTGGCGATTGGATGACATTTATTTCATTCATTTATTCCATTATTTGATTATGTGATGTTCTGGAATGTTTATATGTTTTACTTACTTGATGTAGCAACTTCTTCGCTCCATAATATTAATTAGGCACTATATTTTAGAACGCGTGTGGCGCCCAAATGGAGGAAACGTGTCTTGCTGATAGCGACACCACAAATACCATCTTGAGAGAAACAAAGTATTTTGAGTCCATTACCAAAAACCCTGGTAACATAATGACGATCGCCGGCTGCGGTCCGAATGTAGTTGGCTCCGAAAGAGCAACTATCATACTCCCAAATGGAACAACTCTGATCATTGAAGAGGCATTGTTGTATCCAGAGTCGACTCGTACTCTCTTAAGTTTTAGAGACATCCGCGCAAATGGTTTCCATGTCGAAACCGATGATGATGAGAATGGAAAGGAGTTCCTACTCATTACCAAGCGCGACGAAAATGGTAAACATGTTGTCGAAAGACTCCCTTCATTAGCTACTGGGCCGTACTACACTAAGATAGTAGCACCACCTATTTACACTACCCTTAAGACTGTCTTTAGAAGCTCCGAACTATTTTGCCTTTGGAATGATAGGTTAAGCCACCCCGGTCTTAGGATGATGAGAAATATAATTAACAACTCAAATGGTCATAATGTTAATGTGAAAAATTTCCCGAATCCCGATGATTTCGTGTGCTCCGCATGCGCTACGGGAAAATTGATCATTAGACCGTCCCCCCTAAAGGTGAAGGATGAACTCCCCGCGTTCTTGGAACGCATTCAAGGGGATATATGTGGTCCAATTCAGCCCCTCTCAGGGCCGTTTCGGTACTTCATGGTGCTCATCGATGCTTCCTCTAAATGGTCCAATGTTTGCCTGCTGTCAACAAGGAACCATGCTTTTGCAAAGTTGATCTCCCAGATCATACAAATAAGGAATAAATTCCCTGATTATCGTTTAAAGTCTATTCGAATGGACAATGTCGCAGAATTTACTTCAAAGGCATTCGATGATTATTGCATGGCAACGGGAATCAAACTTGAGCACTCCGTACCACATGTCCACACCCAAAATGGACTTGCGGAGACATTGATTAAAAGGATTAAATTCATTGCCAGACCACTCCTTCAGGGTTGTAATTTACTAACTACATGTTGGGGACACGCGGTGTTACACGCCGCTAATCTCATCAACTTTCGACCATCGTCCTACAACATCCACTCTCCCATCCAACTTGCGCAAGGGTCGGCACCGAAAATTTCCCACCTACGTAGGTTCGGCTGCCAGGTATATGTACCTATACCACCACCCCAGCGATCAGCAATGGGACCGCTCCGTAAGTCGGGGATATACGTTGGTTATGAGACTGTGTCCATAATCAGGCTCTTGGACCCCTTGACAGGTGACTGTCACATGGCCCGTTTTGCTGACTGCATTTTTGACGAGGATCTTTTTCCGACTTTGGGGGGAGGTAATCAACCCCTGGATGACAAAAGTCGAGAAATCACGTGGAAAGCCACGGGGATCCACGCTCATGACCCGCGCACTGTTGAGACTAATAGAGAAGTCCAAAAGATACTAGATTTGCACTCCCTAGCGAATCAACTGCCCGATCATTTTAGTGATTTAAAGACTATGACAAAGTCGCATGTGCATGCACGCAATGCACCGGAAAGGGTTGAAATACCAAAGAAAAATGATGGTATACCCGCTCCTGCTCCAAGGCCTAAGAGGACGCGGATTCCGGTTTCTCAAATCCCAAGTACCCGGGGACGCCCGAAGAAAAAGGATAAGAGAGATTTATTACAGTCTGCCCCTGTTGAGGGGAGCCAGTTGAGACCTGGCACAAGTACGGATATTTCAGTGCACGAAATTCTGGACTTGAACTTTCCTATATCGGAAATGCCCAGCGAAGTTGTGTGCGCACACATCGGAGCGGGAAAGCTAAAAGACCTAGCTCCTGGATTGGGAAATCCGGTGGAGCAAGAGGATGTGCCTGATGCACTCCATGATGAAATGGCCATTAACTATGTTAATTCGGGCGAGTCATACAACCGAGCCATGGCAAATGTCGACGTTAATTTTGCCAAGAAAATTGCCTCAATCATAGATCTTGACCCTGAGCCTAACACGCTCGCTGATTGCAAGAAAAGGTCGGATTTGAAAGATTGGCCGAAGGCAATTACTGCTGAATTATTATCGTTAAACAAAAGAGAGGTATTTGGACCTGCTTGTCTAACTCCTCCCCACATTCGCCCCGTTGGCCATAAGTGGGTTTTTGTTCGAAAGAGAAACGAGAATAATGAAGTAGTAAGGTACAAAGCAAGGCTCGTTGCTCAAGGTTTCACTAAGCGACCAGGTGTCGACTTTGAGGAAACTTACTCCCTAGTCATGTATGGAATTACCTTTAGATACTTGATCTCAATGGCAGTAAACATGGACTTAAAAATGAAACTAATGGATGTTGTCACCGCCTACCTATATGGTAACTTGGATTCGGACATATACATGAAAGTACCAGAAGGTATCCCTGTCCCAAACCAGGATAGAGCAAACAGGAGCTTATATAGTGTTCAGCTTAAGAAGTCATTGTATGGACTAAAACAGTCAGGTAGGATGTGGTATAATCGTTTAAGCGATTTTCTTCATCAGAAGGGCTACGCGAGCAACGAAGATTGCCCATGTGTTTTTATACGGAGATCCCAGAATGGTTTCTATATTATCTCGGTGTACGTGGATGATTTGAATATAATCGGTACACCTGACGATATTGAGGAAGCGAGTTCCTACCTGATGTCGGAATTCGAGATGAAAGACTTAGGCAAAACCAAGTTCTGCCTCGGTCTGCATCTTGAGCATTCCCCTGCTGGGATTCTAGTTCACCAGTCGGCCTACACCTAGAAGGTGTTGGAACGATTTAGGTTTGAAAAGGCATATCCTTCTAAGACCCCGATGGTCGGAAGATCTTTGCAGCAAGACAAGGACCCGTTCAGGCCTAAAGAAGAGGGGGAGAAAATTCTGGGACCGGAATTCCCCTACTTAAGTGCAGTTGGCACACTTATGTACCTCGCAAATTGTACACGGCCGGATATTGCATTCGCCGTCAATTTGCTTGCAAGGTACAGTTCTGAGTCTACCAAGAGGCATTGGAAAGGCGTTAAGGACATCTTTAGGTACATACAAGGGACAAAGGACCTTGGCTTGTTTTACCAAAAGAACCAAGACCTATCTATTGTAGGCTATGCAGATGCTGGGTACCTTTCGGACCCGCATACATCCAAATCGCAGACCGGATATGTTTTCCTTTGTGGTGGAACGGCAATTTCCTGGAAATCGTCTAAGCAAACTCTTGTGTCAACTTCGACGAACCACTCGGAAATCATAGCATTATATGAAGCATCACGAGAATGTGTATGACTTCGACGAGTAGTCAGCCACATCCAGATGTCATGTGGACTGAACACCGTACAAACCCCAACAATTATCTATGAA
Organism: Avena sativa; assembly: GCA_916181665.1. Classification (NCBI taxonomy): domain Eukaryota; kingdom Viridiplantae; phylum Streptophyta; class Magnoliopsida; order Poales; family Poaceae; genus Avena; species Avena sativa. The sequence goes on along the minus strand of OV702297.1, from coordinate 381,505,530 downwards.
GATAATGCCGCTTGTGTTGCACAAGTCCAGACGGGTTATGTGAAGAGCAATCTCACAAAGCATATAAACCCCAAGTTCTTCTATGCATATGAACTGCAAAAGATGAACGAAGTAAAAGTCTTGCATACTAAGTCGTGTGAAAACCTCGCTGATTTGTTCACTAAATCATTGCCAGCATCTTCTTTCGAGAGATGTGTCCGTGGGATCGGCATGATGAGACTTAGGGAGATGCAAGGTTCAGGAGGAGAATCTTCACAAACTCATCGCTGAAATCTTGATCCCGATGATTGAGTGCTTAACTTTATAGTTAAGTGAATTGTACTCTTTTTCCCTTAGTGAGTTTTTATGAAGTTTCTCACATGAGGTTTTTAACGAGGCAATTGGTGCAACATAGCAAGAAGTATACCGTGTGCATTTCTCTATATTTTTCCCACTGGGTTTTTTGGAGTTTTAAGCCATGGTTATACATATAAGATACCAGGGGGAGTGTTGGGAAACTGGGCCGGTAGAGGCCCACTCGGTGCGGTCTCTACCAGGCTAGGGTTGGCCCATGTGGGTATCGTATCCCCCTTAGTCTATAAATAGAGGAACAATCTTTGTACGTGAGCTTACCGAGAGAAAGTTAATAAAAGTTCCTCTTTGTTCCCTGTGTCATCTACTTGTGTACTCTGTGTGCCTTCTACTAGTCTACTTCTCGGGTGTGGAACAGCCTCGGGACCGGCCAGTCGGCAGGGGGTGTTCCAACATTATCTACTTCCTTCGATTCATATTAATTGACTTTGATTTGTTAAAATTTGGATAAACCTATATACTAAATAGTACTCGGCAACATGTGCCGAGTATCTTCTATCTCCACCATACAAAGGGGGCAGGAACTATCAGTTTCAATATGTCTACTCAACACAACAGATTTCACCGGTATGACCCCATGCAGAATTCTCCAGCAGAAAATCTTCACCTTGCTTGGAACGTTTAATTTCCACAATATTTTCCAAGTAATATTATTCAAAGGGAGATCTGCAGTTCACGCCATTGAATCGGCCTGCCTACCGGTATTGCCACGACTGCTAGAACTGCCATCCCTGGGTGGTCAGCGGGGGCCGCCAAGGTTGTACACCATCTACTAAACATACACAAAATGAGCAAAACTGTTGGAACACCCCCTGCCGACTGGCCGGTCCCGAGGCTGTTCCACACCGGAGAAGAAGACTAGGAAAAGGCACACACAGTACACAAGTAGATGACACAGGGAACAAAAGTAAACTTTATTGAAAACTCTCTCGGTAAGCTCACGTACAAAGGTTGTTCATCTATTTATAGGCTAAAGGGGATACGATACCCACATGGGCCAACCCTAGCCTGGTAGAGGCCACACCGAGTGGGCCTCTACCGGCCCAGTTTCCCAACACTCCTCCTGGGTATCTTATCTGTATAACCATGGCTTAAAACTCCGAAAAACCCAGTGGGAAAAATATGGAGAAATGCACACGGTATACTTCTTGCTATGTTGCACGAATTGCCTCATTAAAAACCTCATGTGAGAAACTTCATAAAAACTAACTAAGGGAAAAAGAGTACAATTCACTTAACTATAAAGTTAAGGACTCAATCATCGGGTTCAAGATTTCAGCGATGAGTTTGTGAAGATTCTCCCTCTGAACCTTGCATCTCCCTAAGTCTAATCATGCTGATCCCTCGGACACATCTCTCGAAAGAAGACGCTGGCAATGATTTAGTGAACAAATCAGCGAGATTTTCACACGACTTAGTATACAAGACTTTCACTTCGTTCATCTTTTGCAACTCATGTGCATAGAACTTGGCGTTTATATGCTTTGTGAGATTGCTCTTCATGTAACCCGTCTGGACTTGTGCAACACAAGCGGCATTTATCTTCATAGATAATTGTTGGGGTCTGTACGGTGTTCAGTCCACATGACATCTAGATGTGACTGACTACTCGTCGAAGCCATACACATTCTCGTGATGCTTCATATAATGCTATGATTTCCGAGTGGTTCGTCGAAGTCGACACAAGAGTTTGCTTAGACGGTTTCCAGGAAATAGCTGTTCCACCACAAAGGAAAACATATCCAGTCTGCGACTTGGATGTATGCGGGTCCGAAAGGTACCCAGCATTTGCATAGCCTACAACAGATAGGTCTTGGTTCTTTTGGTAAAACAAGCCAAGGTCATTTGTCCCTTGTATGTACCTAAAGATGTCCTTAACGCCTTTCCAATGCCTCTTGGTAGGCTCAGAACTGTACCTAGCAAGCAAATTGACGGCGAATGCAATATCCGGACGTGTACAATTTGCGAGGTACATAAGTGTGCCAACTGCACTTAAGTAGGGGAATTCCGGTCCCAGAATTTCCTCCCCCTCTTCTTTAGGCCTGAACGGGTCCTTGTCTTGCTGCAAAGATCTTCCGACCATCGGGGTCTTAGGAGGATATGCCTTTTCAAACCCAAATCGTTCCAACACCTTCTAGGTGTAGGCCGACTGGTGAACTAGAATCCCAGCAGGGGAATGCCCAAGTTGCAGACCGAGGCAGAACTTGGTTTTGCCTAAGTCTTTCATCTCGAATTCCGACATCAGGTAGGAACTCGCTTCCTCAATATCGTCAGGTGTACCGATTATATTCAAATCGTCCACGTACACCGAGATAATACAGAAACCATCCTGGGATCTCCGTATAAAAACACATGGGCAATCTTCGTTGCTCGCGTAGCCCTTCTGATGAAGGAAATCGCTTAAACGATTATATCACATCCTATCTGACTGTTTTAGTCCATACAATGACTTTTTAATCTGAACACTGTATAAGCTCCTGTTTGCTCTATCCTGGTTCGGGATAGGGATACCTTTTGGTACTTTCATGTATATGTTCGAATCCAAGTTACCATATAGGTAAGCGGTGACAACATCCATTAGTTTCATTTTTAAGTCCATGTTTACTGCCATTGAGATCAAGTATCTAAAGGTAATTCCATCCATGACCGGGGAGTAAGTTTCCTCAAAGTCGACACCTGGTCGCTGAGTGAAACCTTGAGCAACGAGCCTTGCTTTGTACCTTACTAATTCATTATTCTCGTTTCTCTTTCGAATAAAAACTCACTTATGGCCAACAGGGCGAATGTGGGGAGGAGTTAGACAAACAGGCCCAATTACCTCTCTTTTGTTTAACGATAATAATTCAGCGGTAATTGCCTTCTGCCAATCTTTCCAATCCGACAATTTCTTGCAATCAGCGAGCGTGTTAGGCTCAGGGTCAAGATCTATGATTGAGGCAATTTTCTTGGCAAAATTAACGTCGACATTTGCCATGGCTCGGTTGTATGACTCGCCCGAATTAACATAGTTAATGGCCATTTCGTCATGGAGTGCATCAGGCACATCCCCTTGCTCCACCGGATTTCCCAATCCAGGAGCTAGGTCCTTTAGCTTTCCCGGTCCGATGTGTGCGCACACAACTTCGCTGGGTATTTCCGATATAGGAAAGTTTAAGTCCGGAATTTCGTGCACTGAAATATCCGTACTCGTGCGAGGTCTCAACTGGCTCCCCTCAACAGGGGCAGACTGTAATAAATCTCTCTTATCCTTTTTCTTCGGGCGTCCCCGGGTACTTGGGATTTGAGAAACCGAAATCCGCGTCCTCTTAGGCCTTGGAGCAGGAGCGGGTATACCATCATTTTTCTTTGGTATTTCAACCCTTTTCGGTGCATTGCGTGCATGCACATGCGACTTTGTCACAGTCTTTAAATCACTAAAATGATCGGGCAGTTGATTCGCTAGGGAGTGCAAATCTAGTATCTTTTGGACTTCTCTATTAGTCTCAACAGTGCGCGGGTCATGAGCATGGATCCCCGTGGCTTTCCACGTGATTTCTCGACTTTTGTCATCCAGGGGTTGATTACCTCCCCCCAAAGTCGGGAAAAGATCTTCGTCAAAAATACAGTCAGCAAAACGGGTCGTGTGACAGTCACCTGTCAAGGGGTCCAAGAACCTGATTATGGACACAGTCTCATAACCAACGTATATCCCCGACTTACAGAGCGGTCCCATTGCTGATCGCTGGGGTGGTGGTATAGGTACATATACCTGGCAGCCGAACCTACGTAGGTGGGAAATTTTCGGTGCCGACCCTTGCGCAAGTTGGATGGGAGAGTGGATGTTGTAGGCCGATGGTCGAAAGTTGATGAGATTAGCGGCGTGTAACACCGCGTGTCCCCAACATGTAGTTGGTAAATTACAACCCTGAAGGAGTGGTCTGGCAATGAATTTAATTCTTTTAATCAATGCCTCCGCAAGTCCATTTTGAGTGTGGACATGCGGTACAGAGTGCTCAAGTTTGATTCCAGTTGCCATGCAATAATCATCGAATGCCTTCGAAGTAAATTCTCCGGCATTGTCCATTCGAATAGACTTTAAACGATAATCAGGGAATTTATTCCTTATTTGTATGATCAGGGAGATCAACTTTGCAAAAGCATGGTTCCTTGTTGACAGCAGGCAAACATTGGACCATTTAGAGGAAGCATCAATGAGCACCATGAAGTACCGAAACGACCCTGAGATGGGCTGAATTGGACCACATATATCCCCTTGAATGCGTTCCAAGAACGTGGGGAGTTCATCCTTCACCTTTAGGAGGGACGGTCTAATGATCAATTTCCCCGTAGCGCATGCGGAGCACACGAAATCATCGGGATTCGGGAAATTTTTCACATTAACATTATGACCATTCGAGTTGTTATTTATATTTCTCATCATCCTAAGACCGGGGTGGCTTAACCTATCATTCCAAAGGCAAAATAGTTCGGAGCTTCTAAAGACAGTCTTAAGGGTAGTGTAAATAGGTGGTGCTACTATTTTAGTGTAGTACAGCCCAGTAGCTAATGAAGGGAGTCTTTCGACAACATGTTTACCATTTTCGTCGCGCTTGGTAATGAGTAGGAACTCCTTTCCATTCTCATCATCATCGGTTTCGACATGGAAACCATTTGCGCGGATGTCTCTAAAACTTAAGAGAGTACGAGTCGACTCCGGATATAACAATGCCTCTTCAATGATCAGAGTTGTTCCATTTGGGAGTATGATAGTTGCTCTTCCGGAGCCAACTACATTCGGACCGCAGCCGGCGATCGTCATTATGTTACCAGGGTTTTTGGTAATGGACTCAAAATACTTTGTTTCTCTCAAGATGGTATTTGTGGTGTCGCTATCAGCATGACACGTTTCCTCCATTTGGGCGCCACACGTGTTCTAAAATATAGTGCCTAATTAATATAATGGAGCGAGGAAGTTGCTACATCAAGTAAGTAAAACACATAAACATTTCAGAACATCACATAATCAAATAATGGAATAAATGAATGAAATAAATGTCATCCAATCGCCAAAAATAAGTGTTATGCTCTCATAGAGCTTACAACCATATCAAAAAAAATTGTATCTGATTATTGCGGAAAAAGGAATCATCTCAACAAAAAGGAGCTCAGGTGGATTCTGCAAAGAAACCACCAAGCTCAGCCAGTATCTCAAGGTCAGTGGGCTTCTCTTCGTTGGCCATCATCATGGACAAGGGGCCTAGCTGAGGCGGCGGAGGCACAACGTGCTCAACCTCCATGGGCACAGCGGCGTCCGTGGGGACCGCCGAGGGTGCTGCCACTTGTGCTACGTCCTGCGCCACTACGTGCGCGACGTTCTGCACAGGCGCCGCTCCGGGTGCCAGTGGTGCCTCAACCTGGACAAGATGCGCCTCGCGCGTCTTCTTGTTGGCCTTGAACGCGTCCACGACGTGTTTAGGGGCCAAACACTGCCTGGAGAAGTGAGTCTTGGAGCCACGGCGGAAGCAGTCCTGGGGCCTCGCCTCCCCCTTGCCCGCCTTGCGTTGCTTGGCCGGGTTGGAGGAGTTGGGGCCCTTCTTGCCCTTCTTGCCTCTCTTCTTGTGGATGGGCTTGCGCACCTTGTAGGCACCAGCATTGGCCTCATGACTTGGGCCCCCTGCGAAGGGTTGCGCGGAGAAGTTCTTTTTCAGAACATTATCCTGCGCCTCGGCCACCTGAAGAGCATCAATAAGCGCTGCATATTCCGTGAATCCTTCCTGGCGAAAGTTTCACGAGGACTGGATGTTGTCTGGATGGAATGTGGAGAGGGTTTTGTCTATCTTCTGCTGATCGGTGGTACTGGTCCCACACAGTTGAAGAATAGTACAAATCCGGTGCAACCTGGAGTTGTACTCTCCCACCGTCTTGAAGTCCGCAAACCTTAGACGTATACAATCTGCCTCCGCCTGTGGCTGAATGGTGTACTTCAGCCTAGAGAACCGCTTGTTGAGGGTGGTCCAAAGGGCAGAAGCACTCCGTTCTGCCATGTACTCATTCTTGAGAGTCACACACATGTGATGGCGGAGGAAGTGCAGGGCTTTGGCGTTATCCGCCGGGATGGTTTTGCTGGGGGCCGTCGGGGTACCCTCAATCAACGCATCCTTGATGCATCGGTCCTCAAGGACGATCTCAACGTCCGAGGCCCAAGTCAGGTAGTTAAGCCCATCCTGGGTCAACTTCGGGAACTCGCGGCTGACGATTTCGGTCATCTGCAATTTATGCAAAGTGTGTAAGATTACAGCAGGTAATCGGTTGCATAAATGCGATAATCGATACAATAATTCAAATATGATGGCGTTCCAAAATTTAATGTAAAAACGGTGCAAGCTATCTATGAGATACAAAGTATTAAAAACATGCAGTAATTAATAAGTATGGTAAAACATAGTTCAAAAGCTTATGCAATATCGGACCGAAAAACAGGACCAAAACGGTCCAACAGCCCAGCAAACGCGTGCTCCCACGCCCCACTTTTTTTCGATTTTGTATACCGCCTGGGCCGAAAAACGGCCCAACTGGACCGGCCCACCCTAGACTGTCCAGCCCGACTAGCGGGGTGGACGGAGCTGTGAGCTCCCGACTAGGGCGGGGTGGAGGCGGCAGCTGGCCGGCGGCCTTGGGCAGGTGGCGGGTGGGGGAGGGGCGCGGCGGCGGCAGCAGGCCGGCGGCGGTGTCTACGCGCGGCCAGCAGACTCCAGCGACGCAGCGCGCAGGGGGCGTGCGAGGCGGCGACGCCGCGCGGCAGGCCGGCAGCGCGCGAGCGGCGCGCGCGAGGCCAGCGGCCGGCACACGCGGCAGCGGCGCGGTACGCGGCGGCGGCACGACACGCAGCCAGCAGCTCGCGCGGCTCGCGGCAGCGCGCAGCGTCGGCCCGGCCAGCGAGGCCAGGGCGTGCGGCGGCGCGGCGGCGCGAGCGCAGCCAGGCGGGGCTCGCTCGGCGCGGCGGGCGCAGCGGCGGCCAGCGGGGCACGCACGGCGCGGGCAGCGCGGCGGGGCGAGCGCGGCCAGGCGGGGCTCGCTCGGCGCGTCGGTCGCAGGGGCGTCCGGCGGGGCACGCTCGGCGCGGGCGGCGCGGCGTGGTGAGCGCGGCCAGGCGGGGCTCGCTTGGCGCGGTGGCGGGCGCGCGGCCAGCGCGCGGCCAGCGGCGGCGGTGGCCAGCGACAGCTCGGCGCAGCTTCCAGCCAGCAGCCAGCGGGGCGCTTGGCGGCGTCGCCAGCTGCAGTGGCGAGCGCGCGCGGCGGCGCCTCGACCAGCAGGGCGCGGCGGCGGCCCGGCCAGCGGGGCCCAGGCGTGCGGCAGCGCGCATGCGTGTGGCCAGCGAGGCGCATGCGTGTGGCCAGTGAGGCGCATGCAATCGCGGGCGGCGAGCTGGTCCTTCTCAGCAGCCATGGCGTGAGTATGTATGGTTGCACAGAGTTAGGGAAAAAATTGTAAATCGATCCAATCTACTGAATAAAACGACTAAGATCAGTCCGATCTACTAAAAAAAATAGATCGACACAACAGATGCACTGGTACAGTCAACAAGTTCCTGATCTGGAAGTGATTAAATCGACATTGGTCGGCGACAGCAGGTCAGCTCGACTCCCGGAAAGGAAAATCCGTACCCCAGATGGGATCTGATCTAAGATCTGAACGCAAATCTTGAAAGGAAAACGCGAGACGAATCCATTTTTGCGGTCAGATTTGTGTTACCTTCAACGGAAGCCTGCGTGATGCAGGCTCGACGGTGGCTTGACGGAGGCTCGACGGAGAGACACGTGTTGATAACGTGTTGGAACACCCCGTGCCAACTGGCCGGTCCCGAGGCTGTTTCACATCGGAGAAGACTAGGAGAAGGCACATACAGTACACAAGTAGATGACATAAGGAACAAAAGTGAACTTTATTAAAAATTCTCTCGATAAGGTCACGTACAAAGGTTGTTCCTCTATTTATAGGCATGGTGATACGATACCCACATGGGCTAATCCTAGCCTGGTAGAGGCCACACCGAGTGGGCCTCTACCGGCCCAGTTTCCTAACAAAAACAATGATGGGCGTGAGCCGTTATCATGTGACGGTGCGAAATCGTTATTCGGTTAAACCATGTGCCTGGTTTGCTTCAAGAGCTGGGGGAATGATTGGCTGCTTACGATTATGCAGCCGCCGTCGGTTGTGCCCCTGTATTTGGCAATGTTGGGTCAGAGTATTTTAAGCAGTGAGCTGTATGTGTGGCAGCAAAAAGTGTGATGGCCTTGACGAGTCCATAAATAGAGAGGCTTATGAATCTCTCGCCTCAATACTAGTGCTGTGCAGGATCATCACTGAAATTGGCCAGGAAAAAAGAATCAGTGCCACATTCGGCAGTAGATCCAGACAACAAACCATGTATGATGATGCACAAACAGAAGCTGACCATGATACGCAAGACAGTATTACTATAGAACACTAATGGGGACCAGGCATGATATTTGGTACGTAAAAATATAAGATGTTTTAGCTTTATGAAATAAGTATATCTAGACTACTTTTAATATGTAGATTCACTCACGTTTGGAGTGAATCTAGAAACTAAAATAAGTCTAGATACATTTTGTTCACAAACCTAAAACATCTTATATTTTGAGACGGAGGGAGCAGTAAGTATTGTAATTGCAACACTGGTTAACAGGGCGCTCTTTTCTATGTAAAATACCAGCCCAGATCGGAACTAGGCAATCAAGACACTGCACCACGATACTTCAGTCTGAATGAATTTCATCTGCTAGAGCATAGTAGGGGCTTATTTATCAAGACAGGTGATGCTACAATACTTGTTTCCTGTACATTTGAAAAGGGGCCTGAGGTGGAAACCTCAGAACTGATACACTTCAAGGCAAGAACTTGGCCCTACTACATAATCTACAAGGTATGCTGTAGCACAGTTGGTTTTACATATGATCAACCAAAAGAAATCCACACATATACAATGCGATCGACCAGAAAGATGGCAGGAGACAGTCAGCTAGAGGTCAAACCAACACCAGGAAATTACAAGTTACAACTATGCAGCATTACTAGTACGGTACAACGTTCCTATATGAACATGCTACCAGACCAAATTTTCAAGGATAGTGCAACAAATGAACAGGCTCATCGTCGACTGAGGAAAAACCACCGAGGCTTTTGACCAGCTTCAATACGAACCTGGTTCTGTTTCAGATTACCTCTAGCAGAAGAAATCGTCACCAACCTACACCCTTAAGTTGAGGGGAGACACAAAATATACCGCCTGATTTGGCTTTCCCAGAAGAATAAACAATACTCGGCCGCAACAGTCATCCAAGTGATACAGCTACTGGAAGCCCTTTGAAGCCATTTCTCATCCATGGGACCTCCTCCTGTTATGTGGTGGAGGTGGAGAGCCCTCGAAGAAGTCTGACACCGATATCTCAAGGTCATCAACCGAGTACTTGATGTACAACTCTGGGTGCCTCCCATTCTCTATGTGGTGCCGGAAGCGGCCAAGGAAAGATCGGTATGCTGGGAGAAGCTTCTCTGATATTGAGATCCTAAGCTCTTCCCTCAGCTGCGGGTCGGGCACATGCCACCCAGACTGGATCCTGTGTGCCTCGTCGAACACAGCATTGAAAGACTTGAAGCGATCACGAAGTGCTGATTTGGATATCCCTGATGAAAAGCCACCGCTGACATGGAGTCCCTCGTCTCTCAGACAATTCAGGATCTTGAGCCAAGCAGTACGCTGGTAAGTAGTGGCTGCCAACCGAAACTTACCTGTAAGTCGCCTTAAGTACACATCGCCAATAAGCTCCCGAAGCTCAGGCGAGTCCTTTATCTTGTGCACAATGTAGTGCACATTGTTCATTATGAACAAGTGAGAGAGCGCCACGTCCTTGTAGAGGGATGCCTTGCCTTCAAGGTTGTGTTCAAGAATGGCGATAATCCAGATAAGGTGAGCAGCAAGGGGTGTCTGGCTCTCAGGATCAGGAAGGTCGAGATCAGGAAATGACGGTGTGAGCTCATTGCCCTCAGGAGAAATGCTTGAGGTAGCTGACGGTCGTGACACGATGAGCTCAGAAGCTGTGGCCTTGTAATCTGAAATGAGGGTAATGTAATTCATCACATAGCGAGTGAGAGGATGGATGGTGCCGCCGGGTACCGGAGTTTTGGACAGGTCACGGAAAACGGCGTTCTCGAATTCTGAGAGTATCCCACGCACAGCATCAGCCAGACGCGTCCTGATCTCTGCAGCCTGCACACATATGGACTCTCCCGGGCTGGAGACGGCGAAAATGTCAGAGACATCAGGGAGCAGATCGGACAGTGCATCGTGCAGATCAATGATCTTGAACAGCTTCTCCGGCGAGCGGCGGCCGATACTGATGGCCTCGGCAAAGCACAGAAGCTGCAGCGCGGCGCCCTTGACGGTTTCGGTGAAGGGGGCGCCGGGGCTGGTGGTGGTGATATCGGAGAGGTCGATGTCGTGGAAGATGAGGAAGCAAAGGCGGCGCTCGCTGGCAAAAACGCCGCGGACGGCGGCGCGGGCCGCGCGGATCCAGGTGCGGATCTTGGGCTGGAGGACGCCCCACTCGAGCCGCTGGATTTCCCCGATGGTGAGCCTCTCGATGCCGAGGCGGCGGAGGGCCGAGTCGACCGCCGGCTTGCGGACGGAGGCGTAGACCTGGAGGCACTCGCGGCCGTAGCCGGCGGCGACCAGGCGGGAGGCGATGGCGTTGAGGTCGGAGATGGCGTCGGCCGGGAAGAGGTCGATCTCCCGGATGCTGGTCATGGAGCGGTAGCTGCTGCGGCGGCTAACGGAGGAGGAGACGGAGTTCTCGTCGTCGTCCCCCGCCGGCGCCGGCGCCGGCGCCGGCTCAGTCTCCTCCGTGTCGGCGACAGGCTCGGAGAAGCTGGCCCGGTCGCTGATCATGGTGGAGAGGGAGGTGAGCTCGGCTAGCACCTCGATCTCCAGGTCGACCGCCCGCGACGAGAGCACGTGGCGGAACTCGTCCTCGAGCCGCGCCATCGCCACGTGGACGGCGCTGGAGCCGCCCGCCGACGAGGTGCGGCGCGGGGGGCTGCCGGGGGACGGCGGCTCGAGGCGGCGCAGGTCGTCCACCGCCTGGAGGAACCGCTCCGCCTCCGCCCGGTCCCCGCCGCCGTCGAAGAGCATCAGGTCCTCCCCGCCCCCCGAGGAGCCGCCGGAGGCCACGGAGTCCCACCGCATCACCACCCTCTGCGCCCTCTCGAGCTCCGCCGCGGCAGATCCGTCCATGCTTCTTCCCCCTTCCTTCCCGCTCCACGGAACAGCAGCACCGCGGCCAGCCAGCCGTGGCAGAAACCAATCAGCTCGCTCAGGGCACGGGACCGCACCTCGGCCTCGAAAGCGCGCGGTGGATGAGGCGGAGACGGCGTCGAGCAGAAGCAGCCACCGGCGAAAGGACGGCGCTTTCTCTGCTCCGATGCTCTCTCTCGCGCGCGTAAGGTAAGAGTAAGACCGGCCGATTTCTCTTGGATGGCGGATTTCTCTTCTCTGCCGGTTCCTCCGGCTTCCTCGGGCTTATTATTGCGCGGATTAGCCCAGAAGCGGGATCAGATTTTTTGCTAAGCCATGATGGACAGTGACGGCAAGAGCCGATTGCCTACGGTGGTCCCCAGCTGGCGGCGATCCACAGATCATGGGAGAGCGACCTACTGCGTGTGCCCCACCTGCCGGTGGGCAATGGAGATCTCTTTCCCGTCAGGCAGGTCGTCCTGGAACTGGAATATATGTGTGCAGTCGTCTACTGTAGTAGTACTAGGGAGGAGTACGTTTGCGTTATTATTATGCGGTAACGACGCACGCACGCAGTCACAGTGTTACTGTTCCGTTGTCAATGTGTGATCAATCGACAGTTACGAAGCACAGAGCAGATAAAGCCGACTGACAGCTCATGTAATTGGCTCTCATGACTCTGACTGGACCGCACACCAGCAGCAAGGACAGGGCTTCCGGTCACAGCAACCATCCTAGGATACGATCAATGGGCCTCCTAAGAGCATCTCCACTCCACTCAGAGCGAAATTTAGGTCTAGAAAGCCGAAAATCGGTTCAGTTGTGTCTTCGGGATCTCGGTTTTGTCTGAATTTGGACAAACTTTGGTCCGGACTTTTTAGGTCATTCCTAACATCTCGGGAACCCCTTGAACGCCAGACGAAGCAAAACCAGCGTGGGCCATCTCTGCCGGCGACAGAAGGCCGAATTCTCCCCGCATCCACTCGCCTAGACTGCGACGAAAAGCTTCCCAGCTGCCTCTGCCACCATGACTTCCTCGTCGGAGCTCCTCTACGCCGAGACATACTCACGCCTCTAGATAGGCTCGTCGTAGCCGCCGCCGCTTTCGCCATCCAAACTTCGTCGTAGCTCGGCTTCGCTGCGAACTCCAACCACCTCGCCCGCCAAGTGTTCGGCTTGTCTGTATGTCAATTTATGCCGAACTAGACCAAATTGTGTTCTATATTCATATTATGCCAAACAATGCCGAAAATTGGACGAATTTGATCCGAATTTGGACGAAAAAGGGCATCCCGAAAACTCGGCCTGGAAACGCGAGTGAGAAACTCGACGTTCCCAGGCCGAAAACGAGTTTCGTCTGGTCATATTTTGGTCCGGATTTCGGTCTGAAAACGCCCAACAAGTGAGGATGCTCTAACCATGGGATGATGCACACTAGGGGAAGAAAATATCCCTAAAAAACATCAGAGGAAGAAAATCTGTCGGAAAAACTAATAGTATATTATCCTGTCCAAAGTGCCTCTTAGATGTGGACACCGGCTAGCTCATAGCAAGACAAGATAGGGCACGCACACTACCTTAATTTTTTGCTAAAATTTTCAAATAACGAGTTTTTTCTAAATAATTTCAGTGGCCATACACCAACAAAAAGGGGTCACGAAAACATGGATTAGGTCAAGTCTAGTCGGAAACCAACTATTTTTTTTCCAATAACTAATTTTCAATCAAATAAGGAGCACTTGAGGTTATTTTTGCTACTAGCTTATTGGGTTACCAATGCAAAACCCTAGTCATGCGATGGATTATGTTTTATGGTTGAAAAGTATTATGGTACGATGTCTCTATTTCTATTGTGCTAAGTGATCATGATAAAATTGTATATAGTATTATTCTTCTGGAGTACTTTGGTCTTTGCGTAGTTCGCCATACCTCAAATTATCTTCGTCCTTTGCCACCTCATGTGTATTGTTTGCCTCTTTGGACGACTCCAATGCCACAACCTAAATGAACACGAAATATGTTTGTTTTGCTCGTTTAGGTGGCGTCGAGGACATACAGATCGGTATTCATCTGTTTGTCCGTTTGGGTGTGTCGGTAAACCCACAAGCTCAAAATATAGATGAACTATACATAAAATGCAATAAAATAGAGACATAAACTTTAAAGTTAAAAACACTAGTTACCGTACGATTTGCCACCAATGGCCTAGCGATCGTCATTGCTCTCAATGTTGATCAAGAAGGGTGGCTTGCCACTGCTGCCGGTAGTGGCCATTCTGAATACGCGGGAGACATGTGCGCTCCACAATGACTAGGGATCCCACGGGGAGTACTACACCAGTGGGTTCGACGATGCATTGGCCCTCGCCGCCACCTCCAGAGCAGCCTCCATCTTAGTGGCTTCAGCGGGATCATTCTTTGCCGTCTATAGAGCAGACTAGCGGAGTGCCCTAGCCAGGTATGGCCATCAGCCGAGTTCTGCTAGCTCGGACGCTCGATGGTGGGCTCCAAGTCGTCGTCCTCCTTCTTCACTGCCAATAGTATTAGCGGATCCTACTATGGTTGGTGGTAGCCGACATCCTCGGTCTACCGCATGTAGATATCCGCCTCCTACTATGCCCACCACGAGGTAATGTAGTCCACATCCTTGTTGTCCTCCATCGGCCCCCGACACTGCAGTGACAAAGAAGGGCCGACGTCATACGACATGCTCTATTTGGCACCAATTGTCCCAAAACAAAGAATCCTCGTCATATGCCGGGTCATCGCGCAGGTCCGCCTATAGAAGGGAACGACACCTATAGATCTCCCTCCGGAGTTGGAATTATGGATGAGTGGCACCGGGGCGCCTACTTCTGTAAGGGTATATTGCAACTAATTGTGATTTTTGTAATTATTGAGAATCTTTATGGACTAATGTTTTTATTGAGTTTTAAGTGAAGTAGTCTTCCATAGGTAATGCTTAAATTCCATGTGCCGGATTCAAGGTTGGATGCCATGAAGATAAATATATACCTTGAGTATTGGCATCAAGGCCATCTATTTGAAGAGATGAATTCAATATGATCAATAAGAAGTTAAAGAAATTTGGAATTATTCTGTGGAACTCAAAGGAACCATGCTCTAGCTTATATGTTAAGCCATCGGGTGTCAACATATAAAGAGTTTGATTCCAAGAGAAGAATTCAAGATATGACTCTAAGTCTATGGCATGGTAGACATATGAGTTGAACTATGTTGACCAATACTTAGATCATGCAATCAAATAAAGAATTCTTTATGTACCTCAAGAGATTGTGAAAGAGCATTAAAAGATACAAGGTTGACCACGTCGAATAGGAAAGTGAAGATTTAAGTTGGCCAACACAAAGCATAAATAATGTACCATGTGGGACCAAGTGATCTCATGATATGTTCTAGTTTATTTTATTGTTCTAGTTTACCTCTTGTTATTTTATTTACTGCTTTACCAACACACGGTGGGGTTAGGGGCAGAATACAAATACTTTGTTTTCTAGGTTGGTTGAAGAGGCTAGGAGAAGGAAGTTGCTCAGATCCTCGAGAGTTTGATAAAAATCATCGAGTCACCCTTATGGGGAAAACACACTTGCTACAACACTTTTCACTTGGATTGGAGTCCCAGCGAGTTGGCACACACAAAGTTGGTGTCATCAAATACACACAGCCGAGTCATACACGGACACTGCTATGGTAGGCAGCATTTTTGTCTGATGTGGCTCTCAATGGACCCCACATGTAGTGACTCTATGATGTTTCCTTTCTTTGCGCAGTGTCATAGTTTTTTGAAGAGGACCTCTGCTAGTTTTTGTCCATGTGCATCTACCCTCCCACCTCGGCGACAAACAACGGGCTGAGCTCCACTCTTTCATCATCTTCGCGATTGTCAGAGGAGGAGGTTCTGAGGTGAGACCAAGCGAGTGCCTTGGTAGCGAGAGGGTGGTGGAGGTGATGATCATATGGGAGAGAGTAGCCCCCCCATGGAGTTCTCCTTCCAGCGGATGGGCGGTGATGTCTTCACGGCAGCGTGGAGAAGGCGACCATACTCTATATTATGGTGAGCCCCTAACTTGGCAAGGAATCATCAGTGGAAGACCCTCTCTTCGGCGTTATGGTTAGGTATTTCTCCTCTATTTGGTGGTGGAAAACATTATCTTTGTTGTTTACGTTGTATGTTAGTACTATTATCTAAAGATTTGATTCAATTTTGTAGAGTTTTGGTTAGGGGGTTTGAGTAGGGTTTAGAAAGATTTTATTTTGCTTACGAATCATTCAATGTTGGACATGATTTTGATGGAAAGGTTGTGTATTTATCTGTGGCACGGCTAGTAGAAAATATTTCTCAGTGGCCATTAATCAGGGCAGATATTTCATTAGCGGCTGTCAAAACAGGAGCTGCATTTGTGGTTTGGTTATATGGTTTGATCAATTTGACTCCATTACTTGGTCACCACTCATGGTGGAGAACATTGTTGAGGATATAGGCTATGCAATGAAGGGAGATTGAAGGTTCACTACCCGATACCAGTTCTCTAAATGAGTAACAATGGTTTGAGGAAAATAAGAGATGATCATGGCACTACACGAATGCTTAAGTTTGTAGACATTGGCCACCATTTCATCTAATTATATTTGATCATGGTGAATCTATTAGGGATAAAAAATTGAGATGACGTGATTCAGTTCTCTGTTGCTGAGCTACCTCCTTTCAGCAGTCCTTGTAAGCCCGTGCAAACAATTGAAGCACATGCCCAAGCGAATGAAGAAGTGCCTACCCAAGTGAATGAAGAAATAGCTTCCCAAATGAATGAAGATGCATCTGTTCCAATCCAGGTTTATATCCAGAGATAATTCAAAAGGATAGAGCAACAAGAAGGGAGGGATTAAGACCAGAGAGCAAGCTTACCAAGAAGGGTATTAATGTAGAGAAAGCAACATTATCTAAAGAAGAATCCGAGGATGGGATTATGTGGATTCAAAGTATGACCTTAATCATGGTGACAATATGACTTGGATGCAGACAACCCTGATGATGAGTAGAAGGCACAAAGGAAGATAAGAACCCAAGTAAAGGCAGAGGTTGATCATTGCAAGGATGGTGATTCTGAATAAGAATATTTATGGGCACCTAACTCTGATGGTGAAAATTTACACTCGAGGTTCAATACATTTAGAGAAGGGGGTCTAAAGTTTGTCAAGTTTCATATTGGGCAGGTTGGTGTGGAAGGCAATTAGGTGTACAGTTGCCAAAACAGGTGGGAGATCAAGTTGCCTATAAATGACAAGTAGAGGATTAATGGCAAATTGAAAGGATACGGATGTCGCCTAGAGGGGGGGTGAATAGGCGATTAAATTTTTTCCTAGAGTGGCTCAACAAAGGCGGAATAAAACTAGTGTTTACTTTGTTAAGCACAACCTAGAACAACTAAGGTTCACCTATGTGCACCAACAACTTATGCTAAGCAATACAAGCAACAAAGTGATAGCAAGATATATATTACTTCAAGCACGAAGGCTATCACAATGTAAAGTGCATAAGTAAAGAGCTCGGGTATAGAGATAACCGAGGCATGCGGGGACACGATATTTTACCGAGTTCCTCCCAACATGGAGTACGTCTCGTTTGGAGAGGGGGTGGTATCAAACCACCAACGCCACAAAAGGCCTCCCTTTATTCTCCGGTGAATCTCACCCCAATGGGATCGATCCACGCTTCCACTATCGGTGCACTTGTCGGTGGCAACCGGAACCTCTCACAAGGTTGGGGCACTTCTCCACAACTTAATTGGAGGCTCCAAACAAACGCCACAAAAGGCCACAATGCCACCAAGACCACAAACCGTTTAGGGTTCCAAGAACCCAAGAGGAACAAGCTCCAATGAGTAATTCAAACCAAATCCTCCGAGGAGAACACAAACCGATACACCAAATGCAAATGGCAAGAACACCACAAAGGTGCTCAAATCCCTCACTCTCAAGTTCCAACAAAGCTACTAAAGCTATTGGGGGAACAAGAGAGGAGGAATCAAAGAGAGACACAAAATCTCCCAAAATCTAGATCCCCAAAAATATACTCATAAAGAGATATTTTGGTTTGGTCAAAACGTAGATCTAGATCTCCTCCAACTACCCCTCAAATATATGCAAGAATCAATTAAGGGGTGAGTAGAAATCAAGCTCAAGGAGTAAGGCAAATAGAGGCAAAGCTTAGACAAAAGGAGGAGGAAGAAGTAACCCTAAATGAAAATGGATAAAAGACTTAAATAGAGCTAGACAAAATATGGCCGTTAAGGTATTTTTCTGGACGGTCCGGTAGTACCGGTACTACCGGACCCAGCATCAGCAAAAATCGAAGCAGCTACAAGTGCGCATGCGGTCAGCAGCAAGCAAGCAGCAGCAGGCGGTGGGGCCAAAGCAGTGGCAGCAGCAGCGCAGCTAGGCGGGCCAGCGGGCAAGTGCATCAGCAGCTGCTGCGCATGCGGCGGCAGCAGCTAATCGCATGCGGCAGCAGCAACAGCGCAGCGGCAGCCGCATCAGCCAGCAGCGCGCATGCAACACAGGGCCAGGCGGGCGAGCGAGCGCGCGCGTGCGGCAGCGCGGGCCAGAAAAACTAGATCTAGATCTGGGCGAATCTGGGAAAGAAACTGGGCCGGCCGGTACTACCGGCCCACCGGGCAGTACTACCGGGCCGTTCGGTAGTACCGGTTTTAGGTACCTAACGAGGCAGAAAAAAACGGGCCGGTTTTAGGCCCGGGCGGTACTATCGGCCCGTTCAGGCGGTACTACCGCTTGGCCCAGAAAACAGATTGACAGGCAAATATTCAAACGACAATAACTTTTGACTGGAAGCTCCGATTGACCCGATTCAAATTGCGTTGGATAGAGGACGACAAGGGCTTCCTAATAAAAAGTGGAAATATTGATTATCACCAAGTGATAAAGTATCAAGTAGAATAATGTGATATACCTCACTTGGTGAGAAACCGAAAAGCCGCATAAATCAAAATCGCAACAAGATACATATGGGAGATCCGATTTTGATGAACAAGAGCTTGTTATGAAGATTACCACAAGCTCTATATCATCACCTGGATAAGACCAAATAACAACCAAAAACGATGATGCATGTATGCAAAGGTTTGAGCTCTCTCCGAACGATGTGGCCGAATTACTCATACGAGAGCCCCTCTTGATAGTACGGTTATCTATCCTAAACCTGGTCTCCTACACACAACAAGAGACCGACAAAAGGGAAAACCTATCAAGATTATACCTTTGACTTGAGCATTCCACTTGAGCTCGATGTAGACGATCTTGCCCTTCTTAAGATGGAACGCCTTTCTTAATTCCTCATCATCGACCTCGCATATTGAGCTTGCCCAACATATCTTCTTTGCATTTCATTAACCTTGAAGCCAACACATGCTCCAAGCGATGCCAATGGACAAATCCTACAAGTATAACTTAATACACACATTAGTCCATAAAGATTGTCATTAATTACCAAAACCACACATGGGGGCCCAACATGTTCTTTCACAAATGTTATGGTGGTGTATAAAAACCATGCAATTGGTACCTATGGCCTCCTCTATAAAGGCAAAGTGTTGGCAAGTCAAGAGATATGAAGGCAAACACACATGCAGTGGAAAATGGAAGCTAAGAAAATTCACAACTAACTTTGTTGCTGATAAGTACTTGGAAAGCTTCAGAGCAGACTAGGACATGAACATGAAGAATTTATTTAGGGGAGTGCAGAAAGAGTGGAACTTGACATCTAGTAGGAGCAAGATGTAGAAGGCAAGGAGACCTGGAATTAAATTTATTTACGGTGATGAAGAAGCACAATACAATCTTCTGTGGGATTATGGCAATGAGCTTAGAAGATCTAACCCTAGGAGCTCCTTATTTGTTTATCTTGATGAAGCCAGGTTGAAAAGAGCATACATGTGTTTGGAATCCTGCAAGAGAGGGTTTCTTCAAGGTTGTAGGCCAATAATTTTCCTTGATGGCTGCTTCATCAAGACTAGGTATAGAGGTGAGCTGTTATGTGATGTTAGCATAGATCCTAATGGTTGCATATTCCCTACTGCCATAGCAACAATTGAGGTTCAGGATACAAACATCTAGAATTGGTTTCTTCAGAAAGTGAAGAATGACTTGGACATTGTCAACACTGCTACATGGACTGTCATGTAAGAGAAGCAAAAGGGTCTAATTAATGTAGTTCAAGCACAGTTCCCTAAATCCGAGCATAGATTTTGTGTTAGGCACATGTGGATGAAATTTCAATAGATTTTGAAAGTTGATGCTCTGAACAATCATCTTTATACAATAGCAAGAAGTAGTACACCTGAGAGGTTCGAGGCAAACATGGAGTACATGAAGATCCTAAACCCTGATGCCCATGCACAAGTTGAAAATTTGGATCCGAAGACATGGGTAAGGGCATTCCAAATTGTTTTACTTAAGTATGATGTCATGTTAAACAACAATTGTGAAGTATTCAACAAGTAAGATCATTTTCTTCCTCTATTAGTGTTATAATCCAGTATCCCATTATGCTCTATCATTGTTCTAACACATTGTTCCTTCTTCATTTTTGATAGGTACATACTAGAGGCAAGGGAGCTACCCATTATAGGCATGTTTGACAGGATGAAAGACCAATCCATGTCAAAAAATTATAGAAAATGCAACGAATCATAGAACTTTAAAGGCTCTATTTACCCCAAGGTAAAGAAGAAACTTGAGAAATACATTAAGTTCTCCAATTATTGCTTTGTGGATGGTGACGGGGATGGTATTTTCAAGGTAGGAGAATGGTTATCTAATACTCCTACTGATTACATTGTTGACCTCAAGGTATTAGCATGTACTTGCCATAGGTGGGCTCAAAGTGGGATACCATGTCCTCGTGCAATCTTTTGCATGAGGCATGACAATAATGACCCTTTCAAGTATGTTGATAAGTGTCACTCTACTGTAATGTACAAGCTTGCACATGCAAATATTGCTTATCCATGCAAGGATACGTCAGAATGGGCTAAGACTAATGGACCAGTAATTTTCCCACCTCATGATGTTAAGAATGTTGGGAGGCTAACAAAATCTAGGAGGAAAGCTCCAGGTGGAATAGTATATAGAGGTGGGGGAAAGAGGTTGTTTAGCATGGGTTAATAATGCATTGCAGTGACTGTGGTCATCCTACTCACAACAGAAGTGATACTATTGGTACAAGTCAGGTCTAACACCACAAGATACTGCTAATCATGCACCACCTTCAACACAAGAACAACCAAATTCTGCCCCACCTACACAGGTCAAGAATGAACACTAAATTATATCCAGTTGTCTTGAATGATCTTTGGCCTTTTACAACCATGTTTAATTTTTCCATGAGCAACAATCATAAGGTAGAACAAGTACTGGCCCAAGAGAACATCATATTATCCAAATGATGGCTCTATAGGTAATGATTGTTTCTTAATGTTGTTTACTTAGTTAAATGTTGTCATGTGTTGCAGATTAATTAATAATGTTTAACTAACAAAAATGCAGAGACCTAAGCCTATCTAGATTCATTGGTGATGTCCCAAAAAGGATGAATGCACCATAGCCCACACCAAACATACTTATGCAAGGTGCATTGCCTCAAAAGCTCCTAGAAATGCAGAAAGAAAAGAACAAGGCAATTGAATATTCTAAATAGCAGTGTTGTAGGAAAAATATACTGCTCAATTGAAGAAAGCTCAAGGTGATGCACTAAGAAAGCTTGGGCATGAGAAGCAAAAGGCAGAGATGGCACAATAAAGAGCAAGAGAAGCTGCTGAAAGAAGAGAGAAGAAAATGTATGATGTAGAAATAACTAAGAAAGCAAGGATTGAGACAAGAAGGATTATTGTAGAATGCAAGAAGTCTGCTGAAAAGAAGAAGAAAGAAGCTCTAGATAAAAAGCTAGTAGCTGAACAAAAGAAAAGAGGCTAGCAGCAGAGCAAGCTGTTGCAAAGAGAGATAGATATTTAGAAGAAATGAGGTTGAATAAGGTGATTGAGCCACTCCATGAAGGTGATGCATTGGTTCAAGTTCAGGTGCATATGGCACATACGCCAAAAAAGGCCAAGAAAGTGAATATTTTCAATGAATTAAGGCCCAACAAGTAGATTGGTTATATGTACTTTCTGTAGTTATGCCACCCCCTGCAAACCATTACTTAAATTGCTAGGTCCAGCCCTTTTTATGTTGCAAACTATGCATATTTGATATGTTTGAATCATTGAATTTATCTAGCTATCTATTCAGCTTAAAGTTCAGACTTTTGTGTAAATATATGCATTGTTGGTTTGTATGTTCATTTTTAGTGTGTTCCATTTGTGTTGCCTATGTGTTAGAAGCAATGATATCACTGCAGCATAACCATGTTGTCCCATTATATCTCATGCACAATCATTTTATCTCAATTGGTTTAAGTTTGCCTCTTTTTACCTATTTGTACCACAATGTATGATCTATGCATGTATAGCACTACATATTTAACAAAGATAGCCAACATTTCATTCATGATGGATAACCAGTATTACCCTACCATATTTTTTCATCTGACGAAAGCATCACTGCTACAAAAAACATCTTACAAAACCATCATGGTTTCATACGTAGGCAGTAGCTCACAACCATCAGTTTCTAAAGAGCCTTCTTAACTCCATTTCTTAGCAATAAGCATAACACATGCTATACCTAGAAGGGTAACACCAATCCTAAGAAGGAGCATTGCTTCCTTGCACATATCAATCACTGAGCTCAGCATCTTCATCGTTATTTCCTCTTGTCTAGGAACAATAGATGCACATTCAGCCTGCTGCATAATCATCTCCTTCCTCCGATCCTCTGTCCACCCCAGCGGATCCACAACAGTACCTCCTTGCGAATAGTTATGATCAAGCATAATCAAGCTCCTATTGACAAAAATCACAACCACGCTGAACATGACCAAAAATAGGTAAACTCTAAAAAAATTATAGAGAAGAGAGAGAGACCGCAAAATCAAAAAATACAGAAAACGAACTAAAGGATAGAGCAACTACCCCATGCTTCTAACACTTGTAGTAGACCCATCCCGTGTGCTTGGGCGTGCTGAAGGACTGCCGCTTCACCACACAACCACAGTCAGGGCGGTGGATGATGGGAATGAAGGTGGGGCCCGTGGCGGCATGCGCTTGTAGACGACATCAGCAGAGAGGCAAGGGAGGAGATCCGGCGGAAACGAACTGGTTCTATCGGTAATGAACCAGGTTCGTTAGCTCCTAGGGTTCGACTTCGACAACAGGGGAGGGGAATTTTGGCTCTGAGTTCGCGCGTAGGAGGAGGGGTTCTAGTAACTGGCAGTAATCTGCATGAAATCCCCTAACAAAAAACAACCAATGTCACATGCATGACCGCTTTCTTCCACCTCTCTCCTGAAGCCTCCTCTTCCCCAGTTTTGAGAGTCGGCTTTGACCGGCCGGATCCAGCCCCTCTCACCGCTGGCGGCCTTGCTAGCTGATGTAGAGATGGATCGGAGGCCCGGCTACCTCCCTGTAGTAGTAGTAGTTTTAGGATTACATTTAGTATTTGGATGGATATCGTGTTTCCCTTAGTGGAGTCTAAGGGTAGGACGGTGGCCCTCGGCGGCTGGAGCCACCACGTCTCGATTCGACCTCCTTACTCTTCCTTCCGCTGGTGGTAGGTGGTGAGGCAGGTGGACTTGGTGGACTCCTGCATCCCTCTCAATAAGGTACGCTTTTGGAGCTTAGGATCAAGCTACCTGGGCCTAGCTCGATGTGTGGTGGTGTTTCTCCTGCTTGTGGCCGTGCTCCGGTGGAGTGAGCCAATGGAGACGAAGTGGGGCAACGTTGCTGGCTCCACAAATAAGGTCCTAGGTCGGGTATCCTTCTACCACTTTCTTCTTGGTTGCCCTTCTCCAGATTGTGGCAGATTTCTGGAGCTCGAAGGCGGTCGGTATTCAACGCAACGGGTAGTGGGAGACGGTTGGTGCTGGAGGTTTTCCGGTCGGGATGAAGCCATGCTCTCCTCTTCCCCTCTCCTTGGTGGAGTTGGGGACTTGAGAAGGGTTGCTTCCCTTTGATCTGATTACCGATGGCACGGGAGTGATGAAGCCTACAACTACTCGAGCTTATCTTCGTCGGTCCATGGTGACCCGAAATTGCTGGTGTGCTCCAGCCCCAATTCTACCTCCATTGGGAGGCCCTTTGCGAAGCTAACTGCTGTTGTGGCTCTGGTCGACATCAAAGCAAGTTGCGAAGTTCCCGCGGCGATGTTCGGCAACGGCAAGTTTGGCTTTTGACTCGACGGTGGGGAAAGAGAAGGGCTAGATTGTAATCTCTCATCTTTTAGCAAGGTCATTTCTACATCTTCCGAGAACCTATGTATTGTTTTCTATTTTATAGTGTTCTCTGTAAAATCACCGGATGATATAATGAAAAGGCTTCTAGCCTCTTCCACGGGCTCCCTGTGTTTTTAAAAAAAAAAACCTAACTTTTGGATGGATATCGTGTTTCCCTTAGTGGAGTCTAAGGGTAGGACGGTGGCCCTCGGCGGCTGGAGCCACCACGTCTCGATTCGACCTCCTTCCTCTTCCTTCCGCTGGTGGTAGGTGGTGAGGCAGATGGACTTGGTGGACTCCTGCATCCCTCTCAATAAGGTACGCTTTTGGAGCTTAGGATCAAGCTACCTGGGCCTAGCTCGATGTGTGGTGGTGTTTCTCCTGCTTGTGGTCATGCTCCGGTGGAGTGAGCCAATGGAGACGAAGTGGGGCAACGTTGCTGGCTCCACAAATAAGGTCCTAGGTCGGGTATCCATCTACCACTTTCTTCTTGGTTGCCCTTCTCCAGATTGTGGCAGATTTCTGGAGCTCGAAGGCGGCCGGTATTCAACGCAGTGGGTAGTGGGAGACGATTGATGCTGGAGGTTTTCCGGTCGGGATGAAGCCATGCTCTCCTCTTCCCCTCTCCTTGGTGGAGTTGGGGACTTGAGAAGGGTTGCTTCCCTTTGATCTGATTACCGATGGCACGGGAGTGATGAAGCCTGCAACTACTCGAACTTATCTTCGTCGGTCCATGGTGACCCGAAATTGCTGGTGTGCTCCAGCCCCAATTCTACCTCCATTGGGAGGCCCTTTGCGAAGCTAACTGCTGTTGTGGCTCTGGTCGACATCAAAGCAAGTTGCGAAGTTCCCGCGGCGATGTTCGGCAACGGCAAGTTTGGCTTTTGGCTCGACGGTGGGAAAGAGAAGGACTAGATTGTAATCTCTCATCTTTTAGAAAGGTCCTTTCTGCATCTTCCGGGGACCTATGTATTATTTTCTATTTTATGGGGTTCTCTTTAAAATCACGGATGATATAATGAAAAGGCTTCTATCCCCTTCCACGGGCTCCCTGTTGTTGTTTTTTAAAAAAAAAACCTAACAATCTGTGATTCGAAAACATACTCCCTTGCCACCAGACAAGCTCAATGACCACGAATGCCACGCCATGTCACCCTATACCTACACCATACACTGTTGGGACAGCTACATGTATTCAGTAACCGAATGTGTGTAGTCTCACAATGTGCGGTGACCGAGATGAGTTATACGGACAAGTAGGGTGACTAACCATGTGTTTAAAACATGTCTGGTGTGTCCGTCGACGCAAGGAGACCCAAGATTCTGGCTAGGCTAGATCCTTGTGGTTTCTCGTCGTCAGCGATCATCCTCTCCCAAAACCATCACGTCTGGACCGTTGCACACATTTTCCCCTTTCCCTTGCTCCTCCCCATCTCCCTCTCCACCGTTGGTTGCCGACGTACTCCGGCGGTTCGTTTCCAGGGAAAGGCGTCCGTTGCTCAGCCTCTTTTCTCCGATCGAGGAGATTATAGCATCACCGGCGAGTACGTGCTGAGGTAGTCTCATCCGTTGGAAATTTAGGCTGCCCGAGTGCGATTTCGCAAGGGGTTCGAAAGCGAGACGTGAGATATTCTTTTCGTAAAACCAAAAGGTGAGATTCCTAAACCACCGTGGAAATGGTGACCGATTCGTCGATCGTAAGATCCGGTTAGGTGTGAACGGATAGAGAAGAGGAGCTCCCGGAATATGCAGCCAGCCAGATGCTCCACGCCGATTTACCCCCGCCGTACGTGAGCGCGGCGTGCAGATTAAACAAAACTCAGTCGGTGACACGATAGGAGGACAGTGCTGTTCGGCGAGTCTGCAGACGTGTTCCTCTGTCCCAAAACTAGCAGCTGGCCGGTGAGTCGTGGCCTCTGAACCGATGACCTCTTCCAGATTACAGGAATTTAAAAATCGTAGGAATAGGATAAACGGATGATGGAGATGTCATCTATATCTATGGTGGATTCTTACATGATTTAAAGAAAATCCTATATGATTTTAAAACAGGACGTTCGGCCGAAAGAAAATGGTGGACTTAAAAATTTTAAGTCCTCTAAACAGTGGCCGCCAGATTCGTTCCCCTTTAATTTAGAGGACTATAATAAATTTTAAATTGAATTTGCGTCGAATTCGACATTTTTTCGAATGATTTCATACTAATTCAAACGATTTCATACATAGTTTATAGCTAAAACTAAAACAGAACATATATTTAACTAAACTTGGACTAATTTGAACCCCGACCGTCGGAGAGGCCGCCGTTGAGCTTGTCGTCACGGTTTCACCCGCAATTGGGCCCGAGCCAACGCTCGATATCCACCTCCTCGTCGCTGTCCAGCGGGATGACCACCGGGGCCGCTGCCGAAGCTGAGGACGAAGCGGCCGCGGATCTGGTCGGAGCAGAGGACGAAGAGGGCTGGGGCCAATTTCTTGGACGCGAACTTGGCGAACACCGCCGCCTCCTCTGCCACGCGGCCCGAATTTAGCCGCCGGAGCTCGGCCATCTGCCGCTTTTCCTCTCTCTCCGCCTCGATGCGCTCCCACGCCTCGCGGTCCTCCCTTGCAATCCGGCCTGCGTGCCGAGAGGGAAGTTGAGCGGGCCGCACTCGTCGCCGTGGAGGCCGACATTCTTGATGTCGTGCCTCCACACCGCATGCGCCGCGCTCTGGAAGGACCCGAGCGAGATGCACCGACTGATGTTCCGGTCGGTGATCTCGGCCACCCACGTCCCCCATTCCCGCCGTCGGACGCCGTGGTAGCGGGGATGCGGCGGCGAAGGCAGCGGGAGGTCACCACGGCCCCGCGAGCCGCCGCGAACTCGGCTAGTGCTGCGGATGGGAGGTGGGGAGCGGCGGCGGGAAGGTCCAACCATATCCGGCGCGAAAGAGGTGGTGGCGGTGGATTTTGCAACGCCGAAGCGGAAGCGGTGGGCGGTGGGGATTTTTAGTCCTCGGGTCTGCGGTCGCTATATTTAGGAGGAGAGGGTGAGGTTTCAGTTCGCCAAATTCTATTTATACTCCTCTAACGGATTTTAGGGTTTTGATTAGGTACGGCTTCAGCCGTTAGCTGCCGAAATAAAGTCCTCTAAGCTTGAAAAACGGGATCGGTTAGAGTTGCTCTTAAAAGAGAGTAGAAGTAAGTACATTGGACTTCTCAAGAGAAACAAAATGAGTTATGTTTCAGAGGAATTCATGGGAAAAAAGTTATCATGTGCATATGGGATAATCCGCCTAGGCCAAGGAAGCGAAGACCGACGTTGTCTGCACCTGTAGGTCGTGCGGCGGCAGACAGAGACCAGGAGAAACAAAATCCTCCTTTTCATTCTACTAGTAGCTATGCACGCGCACGCGCGTCTCAAATAATCATTAAATCATATAATACGTCCAAGAGTTTGTTTGGAATGTTGCAAATCCACATCACTTTCATCCAACATGATACACCATTATACTTAAATATTTTACATGTTATCGCTTGTATACTCAAACCATCAGTGTTTGCAATGCAGAACTCAACCCAAAGATTGCCTACAAAATCATCAAAGCCACATGTAGATCACATTAATCAGATGAAGCTCCCTGGTTAGAGGTTTCCCAAATCTCCATTTACAAGTATACCTTGTTCGTATTCAGACCAATTCCTATAGTGCCCCATCATGTTTGCTACTCTCTCTTCTTACCTGCACTTTTACAAATATGGTTAAAAATACTGCTAAATAGACAAACAAATATGGCTCAAATGTGTAGCCAGAAACTAAAGTAATTAATGAAGATTCACTGGCTTATATAGCAGGCATCCCATACAATACAACCCCACATGACAATTGTGGGATTTACAAGCCTTAAGAAAATGTCAAATGCCTACCCATTATCTATCTAATGCAACAACAACAAAAATGTTGTAGAAAAATGCAATATAAAAAACTTGCCACTTCGGTGCCAAGTTAGAGCTTATTGCAAAATCACAGGCTCGTGGGTGCAGGCCGAGGGATGATACAAATAGATCATTGCATGCGCACAGAGCACAGCATGCGCCTTTCTTAATCCAAATCGAAGAGGTAACAGACAGAGCAAGACTCGCATACAGTTGATTAAATTTGTCGCTTGTACGGCTGCATGAACAGAACAGCTACTGACAGCCACCCGCTGTTCAGAGCTCGATGATTCTCAGGAGCACCAGCTGTACCCGCCCGCATTTTAGTATTTTGCATAGCTGAGCTGACAGAGTAGTGCTAGTGCCGGTCACACGTGTAGCTCAAGAGGCGACCTGGTGGAGTACGTGAGAGTTTCCAGATCGTAGCTCGTACAGTAGCATATACTCGCAGGTGCGCTCTGCCTGCCTCGACCACACCGTTCTTACGTTTTTGTTTTACACGGCACAGGAAAAATAGCATCTTGTCATTTCGGTTTGTGCCGAGCCGAGCTAGCATCTGACAGGGACACTGTTATAAGTTTCCTATCCAAGGACAGGAATGCGTGTCAGACAGAAATACGTGTCAAGGATTAAGAACGGAATTTCGCAAAAAAAGTTTTAATAATGGAGACAGATTACGAAAAATCCTTTCTAGCTCCCCAGCTCCATTAAACTCGATTTTCTAAAAACAAATGGAAACATGAATTTCGGGTCTTCCAAATCAAAAAGAAAGTATACAGGTATATGTGCATATCTAATACGTAGGACCAAATTTGCATTGAAATATATTTTCAAATGAGCAACAAAAAAAACACAAATGGTAAAGGCAAAATCGAGTTTTTTTTTTGGCAGACAAATCAATTGGAAGATAAATTTTGACAGACAAACTAATTTCATAATAATTTAAACTTTCTAATAACATAGTTTAGACAAATATTTGAATATAATAACACTACAATTCCGGGTAGTTTTAAAATAGATAAATTATCCGTCACAATGAACACCAAACTATTTGTTTTCTTAATGAATGAACATGTGCTCAGTCGGATTATCTTAGAGTAGATGATGAACACCACGGTCATGAATTTTTGCTGATGCATTTTGAGGAAATCTTCAAACTCCGGCGTGTGCATGTTCCAGATCGACTAGAGGGCCAATTAAGTTCCAATCAAGATCGTGCACTCGATCATCACACTCATCCTCCACAATTTTTTTGTGCATGATGATACACAAGCAGCCATGACCTCCCACAGTTGATCCTTTTCCATGTCGAGGAATTGAAATCGGGGTCCATCGGCAATCGTTCGAGAGTTCACTTATTTGATCGGTATGGCGCTCAGAACAACGGGTAATAGATTGACACTTATGAGCACATCGATAACCTAGGTCTTAACCCCCTGACAACGATAAAAGTCCTACTCCTGCCTTGCTCTTGTATTATATGGTGATATAGAGGATTACAATTCGTAGAGAGGACTCGGTAAGATTTATATGATGATCTAGACAAGTATATGGTGGACGAACTAGGGCGTAAGAACCATAGATCGGTTTAGACGTCTAACTCTTGTTCGTGGTTGCTTGGGTGTGGATGAAGTTGTCCTCAAGAGATCTTGTAGACCTTGTCCTTTGTATATAGGTGGCCTTCAGGATATCTGTATTCGTGTAGGAGCAGGTTTCCTTGCCGTGTGTTCCATGCTTGGTAGCTCCTTCCTTCACATCATCTGAGTTGGTCTTGTATTTATCTAGGAGTATGATTGTTGTAGACCACACACGTCAATGGCCTCCCTTAATGTGCTCTTGGGCCTTCTCCTTCGTGGGCAGGATGGGGGTGCCCATATGTATTTCATAGTGGTATGTGTGGCCTTGTATACCCTCGATAGTCGGTTTTTTCTAGAGTGGCAAAAATATCCCAACGAGCTTAGAGCCCACAAACAGCCGTTCCACATCCTTCCTCGCACTCTCTTGTTCTTGTGCAGAGAGAGAGAGAGAGAGAGAGAGAGAGATCTTATTAACCTGGGGTTGCACATTCTCTTCATAAATATTGCCCACCGAGGATAGATGTCATCTTCTAGGTGGTATCACTTGTCGTAGTGGTGACTCTTGACCTCAAAGTTACAACCCCGAAGTGTTTCCTTCAACAAGTTTTGCAAATACCAGAGAGCACTGCGGCATGTTGAGAACCTACCATGTCGAAAAAAGAGTGTTGAATCTAGAAGTCTTGTGTTGTTACAACTTCTAATATGTTAGCAAACTCTCCAAAATGACCTTTGTATTTCCCTTACCAACCGAATGACCAGTCCTTCTCTTGTCATATATGCAATCGATGTAGCCAAGCATCCCAGGAAAGCCTCTTGCATTTCCAATAGCCAAGAGCCAGGTTGTGTCCTAGGAATTTTGTTGTCTCAAGCATTCCTTTCTAAACACCTTTAGCACCGCTACACAAAACCGACACATGGCATCAAGGACTCGTCCATGCGAATCTACTCATCAATCTTATCAACAACAACTCCATATGAAAGTATCAAGATAGAGAAGTGCAATTCTGATGAACAAAACCCAAGAGACCCAATGCAATCTTTCTTCAGTTTGAACCAGTAATCATAGCCCGTGACACCCTCCACGTAACTCATGAACACATGTTTGTCCATCCTGAAGCTCTGTCAAAACTTCTCCGAAGGGGAGTTGTGGGCTTGTGGCCAACGCGTGAGAATTGTGTGTGTGTGTGGGGGGGGGGGGGGGGGGGGGGGGGGGCTCAAGCTTAGACCGAGCTTGCTCGGCTTCCCATGGCGGTGTGGGGTTTGCCGGGGCGATGGCGGCCACTTCTTTCTTCCGCTTGACCTTGCTCGCACCGTAGAATGTGGTGGAGACGTGGATAGCGGCGCGTGCTTCCATCCATGGGAGAGAGGGAGGAATCGGGATAGGGAAGAAAGAGGATCGGTGGGAGAAATGGCCTTGTTTGGCTGTCAAGTGGGCCATACCTATTAGGTTGCTGGCGTGGACATGGACAGCGGACAATCTGGACCAACGTCTCACAAATTTTGGGAAAATGGGGCGGGCAGGTGGGGCGTTCCGTGGTGGCCTTGGAGATGTCCTGAATTGTAATGTGTGTGGTAGCACTAGAATTCTCCCTAGTATCTCATTGTACATGGCGGGTAGTAATTAAGCATCTCCCATTTCAATCCCTCTTTGGGCGCGCGCAGCTGTAATATTCACATTCCAATAGCTAGATGCCACTACTATCAAGTCCGGAACACAAAATCTCCTTTTAAGCAACACCGTGCTTCAGTCTGTGATGCGATCAGTGCGACGTGAATGCCTGCAGGATCAAATCAAAGCCAACCACATCATACTTGACATCCATGTTATATGCACGGAGAACTCATCGGAGAAGCAACGTACCGAGAAGATGTTGCAGTGTCCGGGGTCGGCGAGGTGCGCGAAGAGGTTGTCGAGGGGTCCCTGGCCGGTGTAGACTGCCTGGAACCAGAAACCGACGAAGGCGAGCATGGCGAGGCGTCCGTTCTTGATCTCCTTGGTGCGGAGCACCATGACGGGCTCCGGCGAGCCGCGGCCCCAGTTGCCCCAGTCGAACCACAGCCCGCCCGGGTACCCGACGTCCGGGGTCGGGTTCTTGCGGTTCGGGAGCCGCGGCTCGATGCTGACGGAGCCCGGGTTGAGGTAGTCCATCCACCGCCGGCCCTCCACCCACCCCATGAGCGCCATCTGGGCCACGAAGAGCGTCACGGGGTCCGCGAAGTACTCCCGCTCGCCGGCCGTGTACCAGGAGAACTCCTCCATGAAGCCCCACTTCTGCAGCACCTCCGGGATCAGGATCCCCGCCACCGCCAGCATCGCCCACCGGCTGTGCATCAGCTCCGCCTGCGCGAACCACCGCAGGCTCTCCTCGTCCGACCCTGCATGCATGTTTATGTATAGGCAGAAAAATTAAATGAACCAAACAGCTTTCCTAACTACTACTCCCTTTGTTTAGAAATATAAGATGTTTTAGGTTTGTAAAGGTGATGTATCTAGACATGTTTTAGTGTATAGGTTCAAATGAATCTAGACACTAAAAGATGTCTAGATATATCTCATTCACAAACCTAAAACATCTTATATTTCCAACGGAGGGAGTAGAATGAACTGAAGAGATTATTCAGCACAGGGGCAATACGCAGTTAATAGTACGAAATTACCTAGTCCAAGAGGATCGAATCCAAAGTCTCCAGGAAGGCTGAAGGAAAATGCATGGCAGCACAAGCATGTCAGTACAGGAATATGGCTTGAAATCGGTACAGCTATGGTACAAGATTCATGTGTGCGCTCTACGGTCTACATATTTACCTGCCGTCGAGCCACGGGGGAGGGGCTTTCCCGGGGAACCAGACGGGCCTGTCGGGCCCCAGCGGCTCGCACACCGTGGACAGGCTGCTCTTCGTCGCGCCAGCGCGGTGGCCGCTGCCCCGCCGGACGGGAGCGCACGCGGCGGCGACAGCATTCGGCTTCGGGGCATGCAGTTGCAAAGCCGGGATCCTAGCTCGACCGGAACGAACAGACGGTTCAGCAAATTTTCGCAGCAAGAAGCCAAGAAACCCAGATGCTTCGACGCAAATTAACCAGGGTGTCGAAGATTACCTTGGTTGGAGGCTGCAGGCCGCGAATGAGCCGGTGGGCAGATGAGTCGCCATGGATGGAGGGATGGGGGAGACGAGCGGGAGTTGCAGTGCACTCGCCAGCGAGTTATCTGTTCGGAGTTCAGGATAGGGAGGGAGAGGGCGCGGCGCTCATGGATCGCCAGCCAATGGCGGGACGCCAAGTGTGCCAGCTGCGATCGTACAAACTGGGTCGTGGGCTTCTAGCCTGGAGGCCCGTTATGTTGCTGACAGCCTTCTTCTCATCGGAGACAGTGGATGAACTTGACTTATTTTTTCCGGACGTTGCTACCTAGCAACCGGTCTGAGAATGTTAGAATCTGTCGGATGTCTGAGTCTAGCAATTGCATGCATGTCACTAACGGACAAGATTTCTAATTAGTTAGCTCAATTTAAAAACGAAATTTCAAAATGTTTTTTAGGTCAAACCGTTTGTCCGAATTAAGATCCGGTTTCACTGTTAGGCTAGTCGTAACGAGATCTTCAAAACTAGATCCCACGTTAGTATGTTCTGATAATTTTTTTGGACCAAAAGTTATCCATCCATAACACGTAAGTTATCTGGACTTCAACATCTAAGTTATCCAGCCAATAACATATAAGTTATCCATTACTATAAAATTTACCCACAAATCACATGCTCAGGATGAGAAACCTTTTCTATTTATCCACAAGTTATCCATCAGTAACACGAGAGTTATCCAGGTTTTAGCATGTAAGTTACCCATCAAATAACATGTAAATTATCCACCACTATAAAATTTTATCCACAGATAGAATATAAAAAGTTATTCTAACGGTTCGGCCTCGGCATCAGTCGCCACTCTCACAGCATACGAAGTACTCAACCTCGAAAGACTAACGTGTCAAGCATCAAGCATATTTTTTTAAAGGAACTAAATCTAATCTTATTTTGCATAGGATATAAATAAATGTGATCTTATGCTCATCCACCATGCAACCAGTAATCTAGCGACTCGACTTTGTCTTCCGTCACCGGTACCGTGAAATACGGGTGACAAAGCCTTAAAGGTTGTTAGGTTACCGAGCCTTAATCGCATCGACGTTAACGCATTAATGACAATAAAGTCTCATAACTAGGTTATGATGTTTTAATTAAACTTGCTCAATACGTATGCGAGAACACCTCTACCAATATGTTTATACGGTGGGTAACTTATGTGTTAGTGGAGTGATAACTTACATATTATGACATGGATAACTCATGTGTTTAGGGTGGATAACTTTTTGTTCTGAATTTTTTTCCTCGAAACATATCAACATGGGATCTAGTTTTGAAAATCTCGTTGCGACTAGTTCAACGGTAAAATCAGATCTTAAATCGGACAAACGGTTTGCTCTACAAGACATTTTAAATTTTTGATTTGATTCTAAACTAACTGACCGCACGTGTTCATACTTCCTGTCAGATTTGGACAAATAGCAACCGGTCTGAGAATATATTTTCCCTTTTTCCCGATAGTTTGGAAGATACGAAAACAGAAACTAGCTGCCCACAATTTCATAAAGGGACTCTTTCTAAACAAAGTTTGATTCCCAAGGGCCAAGGACATTTTTTTCTGCAGGGAAAAAGGGATTGTATTAAGCAATAAGAGTGGTGTTACAATTCCTAATGAGGGAATCCAGAATATTCTCTAGCCTTGACCCTAACCATACAGCAGCACGGTCATTCAATCTACCAAATTTTGCTAACAAATCATTAGAAATATTCTGCGACATGAGAACTTTGGTAATCCCAGCAATCATATTTGAAAGGATCTCTCTCGCTTCCATGATAAGATGCCCAAAAGAAGATCGGTCCTGCTCCCTATTCTTTAACATGCTTACAAGCAAGGAGTTGTCAGTCTCAATTAATATTTTTTCCTGGCACCACTCCATCGCTAAAGCAGTTCCTTCCATAAACGCCAGTAATTCCGCCTCAAGAGCTGACCCACACTTACGGAGAGACCTGCGCGACGTCAAAATAATAGAGCCGTCATGTCGTCGTAGTATCATCCCCGCTCCAGCAGTGCCATCTTTCTGCATGAATGAACCGTCTGTATTTAGCTTAACAACACCATCAGGGGGCCTTGTCCAGAAGTTGGCAACGTCAGCTATGACACATAAACCCCTTAGTTCAACCGATGGTTGGACACATAATGGTATCTTCTCCTTAGTTATTTCCTCCACCGAATGCTTCTGCTTATTTTGTAATGATTTCAGGTAACTGCATAGAAATCGCCTTGATCCCTCAATAGCGGGCATCGGTTTGTCGTGTGTGATTTCATTCCGAACATACCAAATCCTCCAAATGATCATCATAATTTTGTCACACACTTTGTTATCCACCGATAACAACATTTCCTCCTCCAAATGATCATCATAATTTTATCACACACTTTGTTATCCACCGATAACAACATTTTCTCCGGCCACTTCTCACGTGGACACTTGCCTGTATAGATTTATCTTCCGTTCTCTTCAGCAAGCTTTGACAGACTCAGCACTGTGAATCAAACTAAAATGATCCTTTACAACCACTCCCTCCGTCCCATAATATATATATATATATATATATATATATATATATATATATATATATATATATATATATATATATATATAGCACAGATGACAACGGATAATTCCAAATACAGTAGTATAATAAGCTAAGTGTTAATATAGCTGTTAGTGAACTGTAAAGTCTCAACTTTGTTGAATTAGTGTGCAGAGCTGAAATGTGAAAACACAAGGATCATTCTACTATGACAAAGTATAGACAAGTCTGTGGGGCCTCATAAATATACATGCCTGATAACGAGGTGTAACAGCTACAAACAAAATTGGCTGTGGTTGCGGTGAAACAAGACTAAACTTGATCACCGGATACTCCTAAAGCAATATTTTACAGTGAGACGAACCGCCTTTGTCAGAAACTGTAGTCGATATCAGAGATGTTCTGTAGTGTCGATTGTTTAACCATCTCCCGCCGCTCGTTATACAGGTCCAGGTTCTTGCACGGCACGGGGAAAACATAGCCGATGACCTGCCCCTGGACGAAGGAGCACTGGAAAACATGGTGCTTCTTGTCAAGTATGCCAACTGACATATCGTGGAAAGTAACATTCCTCACCGGGATCTCTGCACTCCCTTGTATCCGGACTGGTACACGCACCCTTTGCCCATGGATTGACGTATAGGAGATGTTGCCCACAGTGGGAACAGCCTTCGGGTCGAAGGATTCATCTGGGTGCTCGTTGTAGTCGGTCTTTATCACAATACCAACACGGACGTTTTTGAGGGTTATGTTCCGGTAGACGATGTTGTTTACATAGGCCCCTCTTCCAGGTGCAGTCTTTATCCTCACACCTCGCCGTGAACTCCAAATGTGAACATTCTCTACCAAAACGTTTGAAACACCACCAGACATCTCACTTCCTATAGAAACACCAGCACTGCCCACAGAATGGAAAAGATATTAAACATACAATCAAATTGCTCTGACAAACTTTGACTAATAGCATTGACTGATTTCAGAATTACTCACTGTACATGAAAAGCTGCTAGTTTCGATATTAACTTTCTGATTCACTTAACAGATTGTTGTGCTGTACAGGTAGTCTGTTTCATTATTATAACAAACTAATACACACACTAGTTTATCCGCTGCAAGCTTATAATAGATAAAAGACCTACTGACAAGCATAAAAATTACCATTATTAGATAAAAAGAACATTAAACAACCAGCATGGTACATCTTTAAGAAATATAAAACTAAGTAGGTTAAAAGTTCTACATATACTACAGGAAGGATTTTACATTCTCAAATCTAGACAATGAGTGTCCGTCCATCCAACAATGCCTACTTGAAACATGATAGGCAAACCCATAACACTGAACCAGAAAAAAGACTCACCTCACCATGGAGCGAACTGTAACATCGCGAATAGTGATGTTAGTAGATGGACGCCCATAAGCAATTCCATATTGATCCCAACCACTCTTTATAGCTATCCCGTCATCACCAACAGAAATATAGCAATTCGCAATCATCACATCCGTGCAAGAATCTGCATAAGGAATGAGAACAACTGAGAATTCTAAGTGAAGCATCAAATGGTCCTAATGATATCATAAGAGTTGAACACTAACATGGAAGTACATGGTTGTAGGGTTTCTATTGCCTAACCATAATGGCTGAACTGAATGAAAGCTCTAAAAACATAGTAAAATGCAAGAAGTTGGGAAATGACCTGGATTTATTCCATCAGTGTTTGGAGCCCCATTAATTGGAGCCAGGACGGTAGTTTCCGAGATAGTAACATTCTTGCAGTCATATACATGAAGTGTCCAGAAGGGAGAATCACGTAGAGTGATGTTAGAAATAATAATGTTACTTGACTGCATGAGCTGAACAAGAGGGCCTCTCGTGTGATTGAGGAGCTTTCTGCGAAATTTGATCCACCAACTTTGGCCTTGCCCATTTATGGTGCCATTATGACCTATTTTACATGATGAATCTCAGCTGACGAAAATTGTGATCAATTTCAGGGCAAAAAAACTGCTACAAAGAATATTAATAGCAGGAATAGACTGCCAATAAATCATTTATCTTGAGAATGAAGTCATGGATGTTTAGCGATTAGATTAGCCCTATTACAATCATAGGTACACCGTACACACCGTCACACCCATGATATATTCACATGAATAAGCAACAAAATATGTTTGTCTTATATTCAAAATGCTTAAGAGGAGGTTTATAATATAGGATGGGCCTACACACTTCCAGTCCCTGCACACTTCCATCAATCCTCCTTTTCTTTACCCATGTCCACAGTGGGATCTATGGCGATTGACAAGATAAGTGATCAAAAATTATGATACTTGATTTTTGTATTTTCACTTATATTTCTACTTTTATCAATTAGGGCATTAGATCATATTGGTTGTGTTGCCACATTCAAATGATAAACCACAGGACAGGCATTACACCTTAAAGTTATAGCCCACACAGGATATATTATGAGACAACAATATGCTTTTCATTGCTTTCATTTCATAATGTGACCACAAAGTTCAAAGTACCAACTATGAACTAAGATATATGAAAACACAAAGTTTACACTATAATTCACACCAAATGCACCAAAAGGAAACATACAATATTACATACCAGTTATAATCACATCCTTCAGGTCTTGACCATGTATAAGGCTCCCATATCGAGGCCCCTTGTGCTCTCTTCCATATCCATATGATGGTAGTGGAGACATCAATGGCCAGTACCTTTCATCCTTACATGCACATAACGCAACAAGCTGTCAATTTTCTCTCATTGGAAGAAAATGCACCATACTGTAGAAAGTGACAGTCAAACGACAAGAACATTCTACTCTGACTTTACCTAAGGCTGAAACAAAAGGATATCATTCTAATTCCTTTATGGGCAAAAAGAGGGGCAAAAGGTAGACAGAAACAGTCATTAAGTTTAGCTCACCCTGAACATTGGGCCTAAAAAAAAGTCCTGAAACTGACAGCATACTTGGATACATTAGATGTACACCAAACACACTTGTCCTAGACTCAGAGTCTAACGTTTATTAGGTTGATCATTTTGGGAAACTCCAGGCCGGTAACACAGTACGAACACATTTGACAGCATATTTGGATACTTCCAAATCCAGCAATGGGGAAAGAACCATTTCTGTAATGAAATATCCATCCACCCCATACATACCAGATACAGTTACTTGGGGAAATATTTTCCTCAGTTACCAATTAATGACCAAGATCTTATAAACTTTACTACTATTTCGCTAAACTACATAGCATTTACAGTGACACATCAATGGATGTTTTGAATAATTCAAATAGTTTAACTATAGCACAGCTACACTTGTGCGCCACCCGCCACACAACCTTGTCAGAAGAAACTTTGTGACTGTAAAATTAAGCAAGCTGATGGAGAGTGCGGCTGAAATGCCTCACCTGTATCCCAAGGATCTCAGCGCCCGCAGCAAGGAAGAGCGTCATGCGGCTGGTGAGGTTAAACGGCGCGGTGAGCCACCGCCCCGCAGGCACCGTGAGCCTCCCGCCTCCCCTCTCCGATATCGCCGCGACCGCTGCCTCGAAGGCCGCCGTGTTGAGCGTCCGGCCGTCCCCGACGCCCCCAAACTCCCTCAGATCATAGAGCGGCGGCGAGGCCACCCACTGCCCCATAGCTTCGGCGGCGGACGGCGCGCGCTTGGGCATCGGCGGGCGGTTGTAGAGGCGCACGCGGCCCACGGAGGTGTTCTGCGAGAGGAAGACGAGCACGAAGCCGACGAGCCAGAGCGCGACCAGGTACGCCCTGTAGGGCGGCGAGATCGCCGGCACCCACCGCCGGTGATGGAACTGGTGCGCTCCTCCTCCTCCCCGGCTTAGCGCGGCGCGCGGGGAAGACAGCACCGCCGGCCCGCCGACTGCTGCAGCCGCGGCGGCGGCGGCGGCTGCGGAGGAGGCGGCGGAGGCGCGCGGGGAGGAGACGCCGACGGCGATCTCCATTGGATCCGTGTCCGGTCGGCGCGGGGCGGGATCTGCGCGCTACGGCAAGCGGCACCAACCGGTTGGTGCGGCTACCGCTAGGGTTTTGCTGCCCATGCGGGGGCGGGGGAGGAGGTAGGAGAAGCACGGCAGCGGTGGTGGATCGGAACTGGGGAGATTCGCTAGTTTAAAAAGAGGGCGGGAGGCGGTGAGATCGCTGGGACTTGAGCGCGGTGGCACAGTGCTGGCGAAGTGGTGAGTGGTCGCGCCTCGGCCGGTGGGGTTGGGGGCGGAACCACGACGACGGCCAGTAGCGGCGGCGGAATGACCGAATAGCCCCCGGGTAGTGCCGTCAGCGACAGCCAGTGCGCGGTTGGATTGACTCTGCTCGTCTAGTGAGGCCAAGGGCTACCGAGGTGGGGCCGGCCTGGCAGTGTGAGCTGAAGCGGTTGACTAGTCCTCCTGCAGCCCGTCCGGCAGCAGAGTCCCTCGCTCGCTGGGTTTGGTCCAGTTCCATTGTTGCTTTCAAGAAAGGAAAATGTTCCATCGTTGGGTGCTTGGAAGACGACGACGCACGGCCACGGGACCGGAGAGGGAGAGGGAGAGAGAGAGGCACTCGTCGCCTCGTGCTCGTCGGAGCACGGCATATGGCACGGTCGCGCTCGTACGAGATGCCATCAGTTCGCCGGATATGGTGCACGTGTTGGCCATTTGATTATGGAGTAATGTATCTTTTTCATCGCCCCGTCGCGTGGCGTCTGTCCCCGGTTGGCGACTGGATTCGGCAGGAGCTTTCGTGATCGACGCTGGATTGTTTCGAGTCGATCGGCGAGTCCGCGTGTGTGGGTGGTGGGAGCTGCATGTGTCATGTTAGAGCATCTCCTGGCGGCGAACCAAGGCCAAAATCCGGATCAAAATTTGGCCGGACGGTGCAAGTTTTTAATCTGGGTACGTTCAGTTTTCCACTCGTGTATCTAGTCCGAGTTTTTTCGGGTTGTCCGTTTCCGCTCAAATTCGGCTCAAGTTCGTCAAGATTTCGGCCTAGTTCGGAATATAATGAATACATAACAAATTATGTCCAAAGTTCGGCGAAATTTAAACAAAGTTCGGCGTAAATGTAACATAGTTCGGCCTGCAGTGAAAGTACAACATATTTCGGCCAAGTTCGACGAAATTTTGAACATAGTTCGGCCAGAAGTGAAAATACAACATATTTCGGCCAAGTTCAGCCTAGTTCACGCTGGGCATCTACGACGTGTTGCCCCTGCGTATCCATAGGTGCTCAACAAGATCATCTTGCAGCTGTTGATGCATCGCCGGATCTCGGATCTCCTGACACATTGCGATGAATGCAGCCCAGGTTGGAGGTACCTGATGATCAGGCTCGACAAAAGGACCATGTCTGTAGTATGGCTTGTCCTTCTCGAGCAAACTCACTAGATCCTTCCTCTCATCCTCAATGATCATGTTGTGCAAGGTCACACAACAGTTCATCACTTCCCATATCTGATCTTTCGACCAGGTCATAGCAGGAAATCGGACAACTGCAAACCTCTGTTGGAGCACACCAAATGCACGCTCCACGTTCTTCCTG
Organism: Avena sativa; assembly: GCA_916181665.1. Lineage (NCBI taxonomy): Eukaryota > Viridiplantae > Streptophyta > Magnoliopsida > Poales > Poaceae > Avena > Avena sativa. The sequence continues at coordinate 381,464,761 of OV702297.1, read as the reverse complement.
CAAGCTTCATGTTCCTTGGCAAAGTGAGAATGCTTGGGGAGCATTGGGCTTGAGATAATCTTCACAAATGTTGGTCATCTTGGATAGATGCCATCTGCTAGATAGTATCCCTTGTTGTACTTGTGTCCACTGATCTCAAATTCCACAGGGGGAGCATGACCCTCAACAAGCTTGGAAAAGACAGTTGAGTAGTTGAGGACGTTGATGTCGTTGTTCGATCCTTCCATACCAAAGAAGGAGTGCCAGATACAAAGATCATGTGTAGCAACTGCCTCAAGTATCACAGTGCAACCTTCTTTGTGGCCTTTGTACATTGCTTGTCATTCAAATGGACAATTCTTCCACTCCCAATGCATGCAATCTATGCTTCCAAGCATATCAGGAAATCCTCTACTTTCATTGACTGCGAGTATCTGAGCATTGTCTTCAACAGTGGGTGATCTCAAGTACTGTTCCCCGAACACTGCAATCACTGCCCTGCAGAACCTGTTCAAGCAATCAATGGCGATGGACTCGACGATGCGGAGATAGTCATAGGCACTGTCAGCCGGCGCTCCATATGCAAGCAACCTCATCGCCACGGTGCACTTCTGAAGCGAGGAAAACCCAACCAAGCCGGTGCAGTCCTTCTTGCAAAGGAAATAGGGATCGAACTCCCGGATGGCATGCACGATCTTGAGGAAGATCTTCCGTCTCATCCTGAAACGGCGGCAAAACACGTCCTCTCCATGGAGTGGCTGGTCGGCGAAGTAGTCGGCGTACAACATGCAGTAGCCCTCTATCCTTTGTCTCGCCTTGCACTTTCGGCGACCTGGCGTCGAACCACCGCGCTTCGGCTTCGCCATCTGCATGTAGAGCTGGGCGAGCGATGCGAGGATATGCAAGTGCTCCTCACCTTCGGCGACCTCGGCGCTCTCCTCCTCCAGGAGTACGGCGAGCATCTCCTTGTCGTTGGAGTCCATGGCGAGTATCTCGTCCTCGTCGGAATCAACGGCGAGCTTCGGAGTCCATGGCCGAATTCGGCCAAATGCCGAACACTTGGCGGGCGTGGTGGTAGGAGCACGCAGCGAAGCAGTGCTACGACGAAGCTCGTGCGGCGAAAAGTGGCGGCGGAGAAGACGTGGAGGTGGGCGGCAACTACGGCGAGCGTATCTAGAGACGTGGGCATGTCTCGGCGCGGGGGAGCTCCGCCGGCGAAGTCATGGCGACTGAGCTCTTCGCCGCAGCCTGGGCGAGTGGAGTGGGTGGGAATGGGAACAGAGCTGGCCCACGCCCTTTTTTGCGGCGTCTGGCGTCCCGAGGGCGTACCCCGAAACCTGGGTTCGGTCTGGATAGGCCGGACCAAAACACGCCGAAATCCGGACGAAAACATGTCTCTGGGTACGCGACTGGACCGATTTTCGGCGGCCGAACGTAATTCCAGCGTCCGGATCAGCCTACTGGGTAGGCGAGTGGAGATGCTCTTACCCTTTGTGTTCCCCACGATGCGGTGCTGATATATCTGTCGCGTGTCCTCTTCCGTTGCATGCGAAAGACTTTGGATCATTCCTTTTTTTCAAATGAGCTTGTATAATTACTCAAAAATATCAGGAATTACAATTTCACTATGGCATGTGCTCAGTAATTTCGCTAGGCCAGAGGCGAGCCACACTACCGTTCACGAGCTAGTTCTAGTATAATTTGCCAAAAAGTGACTACTACGTAGTAATCTAATGTCACTTAACATGAGTAATACAAGACTAACGAACCTTCAGTTTTAAATTTCTTTAATAGTCATGGCATAGGCAACGATATATCTCCTTTTTATTGAGTAGGCTTACTATCTCCAAACAGTCCGTTTTGATGATAAGAAGTTTGTTCCACTAGTGTAGAGTCAAAGAAAGACCTTCCGTGACAGCAGAAAAGTTCAGCACATAGAGGATCCTTGCAAGACATGAGTTGTCGACATGAAGACGGAGGAATCTCGCCATTGTGATCACGTACAATCGTTCCAGCTCCCGCGTCTCCATTTTGATCCGAAGGATCCATCAGCTGCACACTTTTCTTTTCCTGGTTCATGTGAACTGCGCTTCAAGGTTCAGAGTACGCCTATGAACTTTCTTTGTAAAACTAGTATATGCCCATCAAAGATTGATATAGAAAAAACTTGTACCCATTGATACATATCGGTACGGGTAGGAGATGCGTACAAATATGGGGCATCCGTACCCATACCCTCGGGTGCCATCCCTAGATCCACGGACGACGCCACGACGGGGTGACGCCCCTTGGCATCTGTTTTGAGTTGACCTAGGTTTCCAAACCACACACTTCACGTTGCAATGCCTTCCATGTGAATATTGTTGTCAACCATTGCCATTTTCTAGGGAAATTTCAAGCAATTACTATCAGAGTTTAGGCTCTAGTACATAGGTTTTTTTCTTGCGAGGAAATCTTTTCGTTAGCATCTTTTGTGAGAAAATCTGAGTTTGCCAACGAAACAATTATTAAAGGCTGCATGGTCATGAACAATTTGTGGCCCAGCATTGACATGAACTGGGCCTGTCCGAGAGCTATATGGGCCGGGCTGGCTTACCTAGTAAATCATAGCAGAGTGCAAATGCCACGTTCCCTAAACAAAAGGCAACTCAGATTAGAATCCTCCATGAATATACAGTATTACTCTATCATCGCTTATGACTGAACTACTTTTTTTTTTGAACAAGCTTATGACTGAACTACTAGTAAACATGCTCGACGGGAGAGGAGAAATAGGTCTCGCTGACCTACAAAGAAACTGAGGAACAGATAATAACACTTACTTGTTGTATCCGAATCTTTTTATTCACTACTTGTATCTAAAACCGATTATACATATAGCCTGACACAATTATTCGGACACCCTGAAACTATATTTTGCATTCATAAACCGTCTTCTGCAATTTCTTTCACTGGAAAAATTATAATTTCAATGTGAAAGAATTTCCATATGCAAGTAAGCTCCCTATTTGTGATGACCTGTGTATACCCATTGTCTTTAGGGCATCTTCATCGGCCGACCCATCTGATCGTCCCAAACAGTTCGTTTTTGTCTATTTGGATTGAGCCGCAGTCGATATAGGGAGGGGGTCCGGCATGTCCTGCCAGCGGCGCGACATTTTTTTTTGCAAATTCAAATACAAACAGTTCACGGCAAAAACTGACAAATTTCATACTTAATTTACATTCAGAATATAAAAAACAGAATTTAAACTACTCCTAGCCCTAGCTACCGATCTTCGCGCACCGGCACCGCCTCGTCCATCTACGGGTCGAGGTCGATGTACTCCGACGGCTTCCAAAGGTTGGGCGGCGACAGGGCCGGAGCGGGCGCAGGTGGATTAATCACCTGTCCAGGCCATGGCGCCCAACCGTGCTGGAGGTGCGCCAGCTCCATCCCTACCTTCAGCGCGATCAGAGACGCCCATCCCGGCAGCAACGACGGTGGAGGAAGCTGGGCGTTCGCCAGCACCAGCATGCCGGTGAGCTGGACGGCTTTCTCGAAGCCGACCCACTGGGTTTCCTCCTCCCGCGCGCTGGCCGCAATGGCATGCTCGGTGAAGGCGTCCTCGTCGTAGCCCCGCACCAGCACCTCGCGGTACTCCGGGGGCAGGTTAGAGGCGACGTCGTCCACCGTCTCCTACTTGACGATGATGTCGATGTCGTCCTCCTCCTCGTCGTTGTCGTCCTCGCTATCGAGCTCGGCGTTAAATAGCCCAGTCGTCCGTGAACACGCGCAGCTTCCCGCTCCTTCGCCATCAATGTCGGCGCGGGAACGCATGCGCCGCCTAGTGGATCAGCGTACTGTCTCGTCGTCATTGATGGCGCAGGCTGTCGTCGGTAAGCATTCCGCGCAGCGCCTTTGAATCGTTGCCGCGGTTGCGTCTGAATCGGTGTCGCTGACCGCCACTGAATCAATATCGCCGGTAAGCGGTGGCTGACGGGTGGGCCAGTGGCACGCACGAACAGCGCTGAGGCGCTGCGCATGTTCCATGCGTCCGCGCGGACGAGTTCGAACATGTTCGGACGGGATGCCTCGGCCCGATGAAGATGCCCTTATATACACACAAGTAGTAGTACATATTTCTCATGTTCAGGGAGACAAATCATATTAAACAGAATGAGAATCCGAAATAAGGTTGAGGACGTGGTCCGGGTGATGGACATTTTTTGTTTTTGAAGATGGGCTTTATATTAACGAAATAAAATTTTGATTCAGTATACCAATCAAAACATTATCACAAGTCATACTACGCCCAAATCTCACTAGCTCGCCGGCCACTATATTTACAAGTCGATTCACATTCACAATAGAAAACCTAGGCATCAATCTAAGCAGAGCTCTGATATCTTCTACAGTCTGTACTCAACTGAACCATCAGAGAAGCACAGACTGTTTTCAAGATGGATAAGGTCGTGATAAACATGCATTGCCGCCGTTTTTAGTCCAGCGATTGCTTCCACTGTCTCTGCATTGGGGCAGCGAGGGAGCTCGTCCTTGGAACTCAATCATCTCCTCTCCAATAAAACCTGCATCAAAATTATGTGCAAATGAAAATTAGAAAAACGAGCAACCCATGGTTGGATGGTTACGGATACAGTGGCACCTATAGCCCACCAAAGTTCAGACCCCAGATTTAACATTTAGATGTCTCTTAAAATATTTTTTAGACGTTTCCGTTAATAGCAAGACGTTCGTAATGACTTCTTCAACCTCAAGATCCGTCGGATCAGTCTTAAGACTGGGTCTTTTGGATGTGCTCATAAAGGTACGGTCTGCATGCGTGTCTTTATTGGGACGAGTGTATGTGCGTATTTTGTGAGCGATTGGCGTTCGTACTAGTTTTTGCAAAAAAAATAAAGTTGAACTAGATTTAGGAGCAACCATAGCACCTCGTCAGCGGCATGTCCAGTGCATGGACTGGCGGCATGTCAGGCAGCGTCCGCATGGCAGCTCGCCATGTGGAGAACTTTTGACTTCTAGTATAATAGTTGTTATCGTTTGGTGATGGTTGTTGTCCTGTTGTGTTGATGTTTTGAAGTCTTAGAACGATAAATTTTTTATGTATCTAGCGCAACAAGCTCTACTATGATAAGATTTGTCCGGCTCCGATGATGAAGGGAATGGACGGCGGCACGCGATGATGAAGGGAATGGACGGCGGCACGCCTTCGACTCGCGCTAGTGTTTGTCGTTGTCGCTAGGTGGTCCAGTGACCTATCTATAATTTTTATTACTTCTGGGGTTCTATAGTACAGTTGATGATTATTAATAGATCAACGGAATTGTTGAAAAAAATACTTCAACATTATTTTGGTTTGGTACTCAAAGTAAATGTATATCAAATAGTACTTCTACATTATATAACTATGTTGGGTTTATACATCTGTTACCGTAGATGAGTGGACCAGATTGTCAAACCGTGTCAAGGTCAGAAATGATAATTTTCTAGGATCGAAGAGAGTGGTACGATACGTGACCAAAAAAACATAAGCCATAGCTAACCTTTTTCTGCTTTGTTACATCCGAGTTGACATACATTTCTCTCTTTAACAGCTTAAGCTTTTGGGTGCATAAATTAGCTCAATTCAATATTGTATCAAAGACAATATGTCTCATGTCGCAGATGCTATAAATAAAATATAGATGTGTTATCGTTTTCGTTTCCTCGTGTGTCGCCGGAATAAAAAACGAAACAAAAAACTCTAAAATCGAAATCAGAAATCACCGGAGACAGATATGAAAGGATACAGGACGGATACAATACAAAAACGAACATTTGTTAGAATATAATAGTGGCATAATATCATGGTCTATATATAAAAAGAACATATAATAGACAAAGAATAGCTCACAAGTTTGACAAACGACAATTAAACATAAAGTAACACACATAATTCAACACTTCAACAAGCACATAAATTTACATAAATAGTTTCATATAAACGCTAAGACACTCACTTGGTTAGTATATAGCCTAGACCGGTTGCATGTATGAGGTAAACCCTGTATATATTATATGGCCCGACAAGAGCAAGAGAAATCACTAAGCAAAAATACTATTTCGTACATAGGCCTGGCTTGTTATATTTTCGGAAAGTTTCTGTATTTATTTATCTAAAAAATTCTTACCGTTTCCTTTTTCGCCTGAAATGGCTTTCTCGGTTACTTTTTCGTTTCTGTTTACAATATTTTGTTTCCTTTTCTTTTTCACAAAATTTTATTTCCATTTTCTTTTTAGCTGTGGAGTTTTTTTTCTACGAAACGGATGAAAAGTTTTCTTACCGGTTTCAACCCTACGTGATGGACATAAACATGAGAAGAAGTGTCGAAAATATTATCTCTTTATCCTACACCTAGACTTTTTCTGTGTAACCATTCGGCGTGCAATTAAACAAGGACAACTTATTTTAGAGTAACTTGAAGAGTTCTTTTCACTTGAGGGCTTCTTTATATATGCTCATTTCTTTCTCCACTTTGCTTTTGCTGATATCTACGCCTAGAATCTCGGCTGGCGATCGGCATGCCTCGTGGAACATGTGAACACAGTAGCGTTGCACCGGGCGGTGCGCTTGATTTCATTGAGCAAGGAGCGAGCACGCCCCGTTTCAGGAAATCGCTTTCCCGGGAGCACACGGATTTATAGTTGGATCACTCTGCTAGCTGTTGGGCTCGTTGTTCTCGCGCGCTAGAGGAGCAAATCACGTTGCTGCTGGAACCAAAACGCCGTGCCCGGCCGGCCAACCTAACAAGATTGTGGAACCAGAGCTAAATTCATGAAGGATGCAGCATGCTTTCAGTTATTATATCTACGACATGAACCAATATTTTTTTTGCTCTGCCAGTTTGGGGTATTCTGGGTTGTCCGACGGTGTTGTTTTTGCTAAATAGTATATATGTTTCCTTTTCTTTTGTATCCTTTCAATGTAAATATTTTTGTTGGAGATATGCCGAAGAGGCAATAATAAAGTGGTTATTATCATATCTTCATACTTATGATAAATGTTTACATGCCATGCTATAACTGTATTAACCGGAAACATTAATACTTGTGTGATTTGTAAACATAAAAGAGTCCCTAGTAAAGCCTCTTGTTAAACTAGCTTGTTGGTTAATATATGATCATGGTTTTCTGATCATGAACATAGAGATGTTATTAACAACAGAGTCATATCATTAGGAGAATGATGTGATGGACATACTCCTATAGTTAAGCGTAGAATAAAGATAAAGTCATTTAATATAGTTCATTTGCTATAAGCTTTCTGATACATAGTAACCTAATTCCTTCGACCATGAGATCATGCTAATCACCATCACCGGAAGGATGCTTTGATGACATCAAACACCACACCGTAACTGGGTGGCTATAAAGGTGGCATTGAGTGTTCGTAAAGTATGGGTTGAGGCACATGGATCAAGAGTGGGATTTGTCCATCCATATGACGGATAGATATACTCTGGGCCCTCTCGGTGGAATGTCATCCAATTAGCTTGCAAGCATGTGACTGGCTCACAAGGGATCACATACCGCGGGAACGAGAAAAGAGTACTTATCGGTAACGAGGTTGAACTAGGTATGCAGAGATACCGACGATCAAAACCTCGGATAAGTAAACTATCGTGAGACAAAGGGAAATTGGTATCGTATGTAAGTGGTTCATTCGATCGCAAAGTAATCGTAGAAATATGTGGGAGACATATGAATTTCCAGATTCCTCTATTGGTTATTGATCGGAGAAGTGTCTCGGTCATGTCCGCATAATTCATGAACCGTAGGGAGACACACTTAAGGATTCGATCTTGATGAGTAAGAGACCGAATGTTGTTCGGAGTCTCGGATGGGATACGGGATATCACGAGGAGACCCGGAATGGTCCGGAGAATAAGATTCATATAAGGAAAGTCCTGTTTCAGAGTTCGGGAATGATTCCGGTGTTTTCACTAGGAATGTTTTAGAAGGGTCTGGAAGGTCCGGCACTCCGGAGGGGAAGGGTACATGGATGTGTCATGACAATGTGGAATGGTTGCATCATGTACTAGGTCACTTGGCTGGGCAAAATAAAGATAAGAAATCAAATCAAAGTTTGAAAGTCAAACGCCAATTTGAAAAAGTCAAATCTCAAGTTTGTTTGGTGGAGGGAGAGTAGGAAACCTACTTGGGGAGGAAGTCCCACTCCCTCCCACCCGCCGGCCATGAGGAGGAGTTGGAGGACGACTCCCTCCTCCCCAAACCGCCTCTCCCCTCCTATATAAGGAGGGGTAGGGTGCCCCCCTCTTCCCTACACCAAAACCCTAGCCCTCTCCTCCAAGTCGCCGGCGCCACCACCTCCTTGTGCCGCCGCCTAGGGCACCACCAACTCAGCGAGTTGGGGTGATCCCCAAATCCTATCCGCCGGCTACACTCTCCCCTTGGTGCCCTCTAAACCCTAGATCACCAAGGCCTCTCTCATAGTCCATCATACTCGCTCTGGCTTAAGGCGAAGCCCTGCGGGATCTCCCCTCTACTTCCGACACCACGCCGTCGTGCTGCCGGAATCACGAGGAGAGTGCTACAACCTCCGCTGCCTGCTGGAACAAGGGAGAGGAAGGTCTTCATCGAGTACCAAACGTGTGACCGACTGCGGAAGCGCTGCCGGAACGCAGCGCCGGAAGGATTGTCTACGCGATCTTGAGATCGGCAAGTGTACGACTACATCACCCACGAGAATCTGCTCTCGTTAACCGCTTTGGATCTTCGAGGGTTAGTATTCTATCGACTCATTGCTACAATCTAGTAGATAGATCTTGGCTTGATCATAGATTAGATCTTGATTGTGTGTTCATGCGGTAGAATTTTTTTGTTTTCCATGCTACAAACCCCTACAGTGGTATCAGAGCCGTGTCTATATGTAGATCTGTTGCACGAGTAGAACACAATGGTCATTGTGGGCGATGGTGCTTTTATTATCAATTGCTTCTTGTGTACTTTGCATCTTGCGGTATGATGGGATGAAGCGGCCCGGGCTAACCTTACATGACATCGTTCATGAGACTTGCTCCACGCTCAACATGCAACTTGTATTGCATAAGTGGCTTTGCGGGTGCCTGTCTCTCCCATCATAGTATAGATCCAATTTACAATGGGCACTTGATAGTTCAAGCATCAACATTGTGGTTCTTGTTCGTAAGTTAGAACGACACTTATTGAAAGCCCCAAACCACGTAAAATATGCAAAGAAAATTAGAGGCGTCTAACTTTGTTTTGCAGGGGTATGCTGTGATGTGATATGGCCATGATTGTGATTATATTTGATGTATGCAATGTTCCTTATTGTAAGTTGGCAACCGGCAGGAGCCATGTGGTTGTCTTTAAATTCTGTTAAGACCCACGTGTCTATTCAAAGTAGTTGTAATAGTTGAAGCTGGTGGACGACAACCATGAAACGACGCCATTGACCTTGACGCTATACCGGTGATGATGGAGATCATGTTCGTGCTTGAAGATGGAGATCGGAAGCATAAGAAGAAAGGCCATATCATATCACATATGATGAATTGCATGTGATGTTAATCCTTATGCATCTTGTATTGCTTAGTTAACAACGGTAGCATTATAAGATGATCCCTCAAGCACACAAATTTCAAGTTTTAAAGTGTTCATCCTTTGTAAGCACCGTTGCTAAAGCTCATTGTTTCGAAGCACCACGTGATGATCGGGTGTGTTAGATTCTGCGAGTGTATACAACGTGAGCAAGCCAGATTTGCTCATGCGGAAGCTAAGGTTTGATCTTGACGAGACTAGCATGTACAGACATGGTCTCGGAACACGGATCACCGAAAGGTAAAGCATGAGTCATATACTAGATATGATGAACATGTTGATTGTTCGCCATTGAAGCTACATCAACTCTCGTGATGATCGGTTTTGACGTGGTGGATTTGGTTCGTGTGACGAGGTTTGATCTCATCAATGCCCATTGTTATGGACTTGGGTTTTGGAGAAGATGGGGATGCTGGAGATCGTGGAACGGTTAGCAAACAAGCAACACGGGGACACAAGGTTTACCCAGGTTCAGGCCCCCGGAGGGAAAACCCTACTCCTGCTTGTCTGCTCTTTGATTACGGCGGAACCGAAGGTTACAGGGTGCGCAGATGCAATCTGGCGTGGAGGTGTGTATGCAAAAGTATGAGTCGAGAGATCTAGGCCGTGCCCTCCTTGCCTTTATATAGACTTAGGCAGGTCCCGGGCATAGTCCTAGTCGGTTACAGGTTCTAGGGTTTACCCCTTTGAATTTCCTATCTACTCTAGTCTTGTTCTCGAAGGATCCGAAGGCGTCATGGGCCTGGGCCACCCGAAAGTCTTCATGGGCCGGCGTACATCTACCATGGGCCTTCCTTGGGCTGGACCATGTATGCTGAGATCACGTACCCGCAGGATATAACCATGTCAGTAGCCCCTGAGTGATCAGTCGAATCGCAGATTCGGCTGAGGACTCTTCAATCCTTCGGGTGCAACTATGTATTAACAGTATGTGTGTAGGGATTGTTGATGCGTGTGCCTGACTCACCCGACAGATCAGGGTCAGTTAACTGTCTTACGACAAAACAACACGATCTTCCTCAGGTTCGAGTCCCCCAACTCGAAACTGGAACATATGCTGGCGTAATTCGACTCAGGCCGTGGAGGACTTACAGGAGTGGAATTCCAGTGAATTTAATTGATGTACCCAACGCGTCCATCGGGATTTTTCATCGCGCCTGTTAGCACGGGTTTTTACTAGCAGAGCGCAGTCGTGTGCGTTGCCAGGCCATCAGATGATATCTGTAGGTCTTATCTTTGTGTCGCAGACACAGCATCCGAATTTTTGTGTCACCGCGGAGGTGTTTCGGGTGGCCAAGGAGATCGTTGCTCACTCAGCGTTTTGTTGGGGCAGAGTTGCCGAAAAGTTTTTGCATGCTGATCCGAAAGATCACAGTCGAAGATGTAGTAGGGTGCGCGACCAGCGCTCCCTATGGGAGTAGCCCCCGAGTGTCTGTTCGAGTCGTAGACTCGAGCAGAGACTTTAGTTCAAACATTGTTCAGTTGTTAAGTCCGTAGGACTCAAAAAATTTCGGATGATTAAATCCATCCTCCCTATGGGAGTAGCCCCCGAGTCCGTAGTGGAGTTGTAGACTTGACGTAGGACTCGAAGAAATAGTTCGTTGTTATTCATCTTTCGGGTGCACGGCCAGCGCTCCTAATAGGAGTATCCCCCGAGTATTTAGTCGAATCATAGATTCGAGTGAGTACTTCTTAGCTTTGAAGCCGAAGAAATTGTAGTTGTTGCTAGTATAGCTTTTGATGACATCAGTGCTGACGATCAATGACCTCAAGCGTCTGCTGCGCCAGAGATGACTTGACTGGATGAACGTGGGTCCCACTTGCTGACTTGAATTGACCGGTCACGCGCGGCGTGGAGATAATTACGGCGTCTCCTTGATTTCCGCGCGTAGTGGACGGCATGGTAACGACGGTTCGTTGTGATGCTGACACGTGTATGGCCAGATCTGCCGTTGGCGTTAGGTCTTCTGGATGGACGGCTGATGTGCATCGTCCTCGTCGTTATAATCATTGGGAAAAGCTGCAGTTTGTTTTCACCGCATCAGTTCTTGTTTTCACTGACTCCTTGTGCTCCAGCGATTCTTGCTGCGAACTGGAAATTCCTTCCACATTTCCATCTTCCCTTCTGCGCTCTCACCACCGGCGCCGCCGTAGCGCGATGGGGAAATCGAAGAAGTCATCATCTGCAGTTGGTACCAGCGCCGCCGGAGGAAAGAAAAGCGCCACCGCTACCCGTGTCACCGACGGTGGTTGGCGGCGATCAGAGACGCGGGAGAGTGATCTCCGCAAGCTTCGCGAGCGGGGCTTGATCTCGCAGGATAGGGAGGCCGTCAAACTCCCCGGTAACAAGGTAATCCCCCATCCCCCCGCTGGGTATCGGGTTATGTTTCTCGCCTTCGTTATGCGTGGGTTTTCCTTTCCAGTCCACAACTTCCTCTGTGGACTGCTCTTTCTCTATGGCATCCAGCTGCATCATCTTTCGCCCAATTCTCTTCCTCACATTGCTTGTTTCATTACTTCCTGCGAGTGCTGGCTCGGCATTGAGCCGCATTTTGGCCTCTTCCGGAAACTTTATTCTGTGAAGAGGCAGTCTGGTTCGGATGGTGTTTACCCCATTGGGGGTTGCATCATCTCCCTTAGTCCCAATCTGCTTTTCTTTTCCTTTTCCATGTCCGAATCTGTCCAGTACTGGCGGAGGCGATGGTTTTATATCCGTGACTCCGTAGTGCCTAGGCAAGATTTTGGTCTTGTTCCATCGGGTGGAGGATCTCCAGGTGATTCCGGAGAAGGAAGTGAATGGCGTGGATATCATCCGCACGTTTCTTGAGCGTCGGGTGCAGCCTCTCCAGGCTAGGGCGCACCCGATGTTTCTTTATTCTGGGCGCCGTGATCCGACGAGGGTTTCGGCTGAGAAAATCTCCGAGGGGGATCTTGACAGGACCCTTCGCTCGCTGCTGAAGTTCAAGGCCGGAGAGAAAATCCCGGGGAAGTCGCTGACTCCGCCGTTTTCTTCGACGTTGGCTGTTCCACAGGTGTAGATTCGTGCGCGTAGTGCTTTTTGTCAATTGCGTATTTATTTTCCTTTGTTTGCTGACAAAGTCCCTTCTTGTTTGAAGAGCTTCAAGGTGTCGGGCATGGTACCTCGATTGCCCGAATTATTTCCGGATGCGCCGGATAATGACGTGGTGGATTCCGTGTCCGAGCTGCCTTCGACACGATCGCCAGCTGAGGAGGCCAGCGAGTCGAGCGAGGACCACACGCGCAAATGATCGCGGAGCTCCAGCGAGTCTTCGGATGCTTCGACTCCTCCGACTCCCAGAAACCCTCTGTGCCTTGAGCGTCATAGTGACGGGCATGGAGGCTCTTCCTCTCCTTTTCCTGCCATTCCTATGAGGGCTATAGCGCCGCACCCGCCAGCAAAGCGGAAGAAGGAAGAGAAAAAGGAGGAGAAGAAGGGGGAGAAGATAGCCCGAAGGACTCCTCCTGTATCCGACCTGAGCTCACTCGACTCGTAAGTTTCTTGTTATACTGTTGTCCTTTTTTCTTGTTGACTTTGTACTTGTGCTAATTGTTTCGTATGCAGGCATTCTTCCCACGACTCCTCCAGCGATGGTGCTCGGGAGATGATGGGGGAGTCGAAGGTTGCGTCTCCTCCTCCTCAGACGGTGGCAACGTTGGGGGGCGCCGCTCCGAATCCTCCTTTGCAGGAGGTGCAGGTGGTTGCGCCTCAGAATTTCGCCAGCGGGCCTTCGGAGTCGCCATCAGAGCATGTAAGTACCTCTGTTTCGTGCCACGGGGGAAGCCCCGGGGCGTCTAAACAATTTCTTGTCTTGTTCTTTTTTCGAATCTTCAGGGGGGAGCCCCCGAGTGTCTTCGTGTGCGAATTTTGCTTTTATTCCTTTGTGTTGGGCACAGCCCCCAAGTCCTTTTCCTTACTGGTATTTCTTTTTCTGCAGCCTTTTGTGCAGGAGGCCAAGTGGCTAGTGCAGGAGCGCCTGGTGCTAGAGGCTAACCTCCGACAGCTTCAAGGTACCTGTGTGTTTTTGGTGCTTCTTTCCTTTTATTCCTGTCCTGCTTTTTGACATTTGCTTGTTTTGAATGCAGAGGAGCATAATACTTCTCTTCGTGAGGTCGACGCTCTCAATAAGAGCCTTGGTCAATCGTAGAAGAAGGCCGAGGCCGCCGTTGGTGCGAAGGAACGCCTCGAGCTGGAGCTGATCAAGGGAGCCGAGGCTAAGGAGCGCCTGCAGCAGGAGGCCGCGGACCGCGAGGAGCAGCTGGCCACTGTTGCGACTGCGCGTGAAAGAGAGGTGGCAGGCAAGCTCACGGCTACTGCCAAGGCTATTTCGGGTGAGTGTTGTATTTGTGCTCCTTTCTTTTTGTTTTCTTGTCTTCTTCTATGTTACTTTCTTCATTCCTTTTCTTTTGTCTCAGATGCCGCAGGCATTGAGTTTGACCGTGGCGCTCTGGAGTGCTCTAGATGATGCTACTGTAGCGGTCGAAGATCGCTGCAGCACCGTCGTCAACTCCCTTGCCAAGGCGAAGGAGGTCCTTAGCCGCTTCTACAAGGAGCTTGCTCCCAAGGGCGCGACCCTTGATGATGTTGATGCCCTGGCGGAGGCCTTGTCAGCCGAAGCGCCTGCGGCGTACAAGCGCAAGCAGAAGGGCATCGGCGCGTCCGTCGGGCTGGCGATGGCCTTGGCGGCTGGAGCGGAGCTGGATCTTCCCCAGATCACCTCCCGTATGCCGACGACCGCAGATGGATCCGAGGTAGCCTTTGCTACCTATTCTGCTCGTTGTAAGCGATATGGGCCAAAGCTCATTGATCTGCTTTCCGAGTATGCGCTGCGGCAACAGGGGGAGGCCAAGGCGAGGCAGTCCGGCTCTGAGGCTACTCAGGGTGCCGCATCATAGGCCTTGTAGCAGTAGGATAGTTTGTAGTCTTCTTTTGCTTGTAATTATGTTGCGGAACAAAATCCTTGTGCCATGTAGTGGCCTTTATATGCTTAATGAGTTTTTCTGAGTTGTGCTCTCTTTCGTCTGAATGTTTATGTTCTTTCCTTCACTGCTGCTCTAGGTTCCTTCGGGTGCTTATCCCGTAGACACCTCGCCCGCAACGCAGCCGCGGCCATCTTTGGATGATTCCTCGCAGCTTGCTTTTCTTCGAGACCGTGTTCGTAGTCTTGAGAAGGAGTTGCATGGAGTGCGTGGTCACGCCGATGTTTGGAAGTCCAAGGCAGATCGTGGTGCAACCAGAGAGGAATACTTGATGGCGGAACTGCTTCGGCTGTCTGAGCAGCTTCAATGTAAGTTGTTTTTTGTTTCGAGCTGTAGCTCAGTTTTTCGGATGCGCCTGTTGGCTTTGCGTCTTATTTTGTACGAGTATCGCAGGTGCTAACCTTGCTCCGAGGGAGGAGAAGGAGCATGTCGCTGTTCGGGTCAATTGCTTGACTCAACAGGACATGGAAGCTGGCGGCTTCTTCTGGATGGATCGTGATCGTGCCATGGCTCTGGCGACGGTGCAGGACCGTGTGCACCAGGTTTCGCGAGTGCTTCATCAGGTGCAGACGTCGCTTGCATCGGTGTTGCATGTCATGTTTCCATTGGATGCCATGCCCACAAGCCTTGCGGGTCTTCTGTCGAAGTTTCGGGGCGTCAATAATGTCAATGAGCTGGTGCGGCAACAGCTCGTCGCAGGAGTGAAGGCTGCTTTATCCCTTGTGAGGCTGCACCGGCCTGATGTAGATTTGTATGTTGTCGCGGCTATGCCACCTCCTCGGCTGGATGGTGATGAGTGGGACATGCGTCCACATTATGCGGCTATAAGGCAATATGCCGAACAGATCGTAGATTTGTTTGAGCAGCGTGCGCAAGTTATTCTTCAAAATAGGTAGTACCTGTAAAAGAAATAGATGTAAAATTTGTATATTTCGGCTGGGCGTGTTGTGCCCTTTGTTATAAAGGTTTGTTTGCGAGGTACACAGTGGCTGCCATGCTCGCAGCCTGCGGCGTTTTCAGGATGACGTTGCCGTCGGCGTCCATCTCCATGAAGGATGTGTGGAGAGTTTGTAGGGTTTCGTAGCATGGAAAACAAAAAATTTCTATCGCATACAAACAAACAAGCCAAGATCTATCTACTAGATTGTAGCAACGAGTCGATGGAATAACTCACCCTCGAAGATTCCAAAGCGTTTAACGAGAGCGGATTCTCGTGGGTGATGTAGTCGTACTCTTCCCGATCTCAAGATCGCATAGACGATCCTTCCGGCGCTGCGTTCCGGCAGCGCTCCCGCAGTCGGTCACACATTCGGTACTCGACGAAGACCTTCCTCTCCCTTGTTCCAGCAGGCAGCGGAGGTTGTAGCACTCTCCTCGCGATTCCGGCAGCACAACGACGTAGTACCAGAAGTAGAGGGGAGATCTCGCAGGGCTTCGCCTTAAGCCGAAGCGAGTATGGTGGACTATGAGAGAGCCCTCGACAATCTAGGGTTTAGACACGCCGAGGAGGGGGCTAGGCCGGCGGCTAGGGTTTGACCTAGGCGGCGGCGGCGATTGCCCTAGGGCCGGCGGCGGCTATGGAGGCGGCGGCGGCTTGGGGCTAGGGTTTAGAGGTGTAGGAACTTGTGTGTCTAGGAGGGGAGCCCTGCCCCTCCTTTTATGGGTGGAGGGAGGCGCGCCAGGGGAGGGGAGTCCCTCCCCAACTCGGACCGATGGTGGGCCGGCGGTGGAGGAGGAGGGACTCCTCCCCAACTCGGATTCCCCTCCCCTCCACTTCCCAAAACAACCGTTTGACTTTCAAACTTGGCGTTTGACTTTTCAAACTAGGATTTGAATAAACCCTCTATTTTGTTCAGCAATGACACCGAGTACATGATGCAATCATACCAACTTGATATAACACATTCATGTACCCTTCCCCTCCGGAGTGCCGGACATTCCGGAACCTTCTAGAACATTCCCGATGAAAACACCGGAACCATTCCCCAACTCTGAAACGGGACTTTCCTTATATGAATCTTATTCTCCGGACCATTTCGGATCTCCTCGTGATATCCTGGATCCCATCCGAGACTACGAACAACATTCGGTCTCTTTCTCATCATTCCATAACTACTCAAACAACGTCGAATCCTTAAGTGTGTCTCCCTACGGTTCGTGAATTATGCGGACATGATCGAGACACTTCTCCGATCAATAACCAATAGAGGAATCTGGAAATTCATATGGCTCCCACATATTTCTACGATTACTTTGCGATCAAATGAACCACTTACATACGATACCAATTTCCCTTTGTCTCACGATAGTTTACTTATCCGAGGTTATGATCGTCGGTATCTCTGCATACCTAGTTCAACCTCGTTACTGATAAGTACTCTTTTCTCGTTCCCGTGATATGTGATCCCTTGTGAGCCAGTCACATGCTTGCAAGCTAATTGGATGACATTTCACCGAGAGGGCCCAGAGTATATCTATCCGTCATATGGATGGACAAATCCCACTCTTGATCCATGTGTCTCAACCAGTACTTTCCGAACACTCAATGCCACCTTTATAGCCACCCAGTTACGATGTGGTGTTTGATGTCATCAAAGCATCCATCCGGTAAAGGTGATATGCATGATCTCATGGTCGAAGGAATTAGGTTACTATGTATCAGAAAGCATATAGCAATTGAACTATTAAAATGACTTGATCTTTATGCTACGCTTATCTATAGGAGTATGTCCACCATATCATTCTCCTAATGATATGATCTTGTTGTTAATAACATCTCAATGTTCATGATAGGGAAACCACAATCATTTATTAACCAACAAGCTAGTGATGTATAGAGTCTATACTTGGGACTTCAATTTAAGTTTACAAATCACACAAGTATTAATGTTTCCTTGTTAATACTATTATAGCATGAATGTAAACATTTATCATAAACACAAAGATATAATAATAACTACATTTATTATTGCCTCTAGGGCATATCTCCAACAGTCTCCCACTTGCACTAGAGTCATCTAATCTAGATTACATGGTAATATACCGAACACCCATGGCAGTTTGGTGTTGGTCATGTTTTGCCCTCGGGAGAGGTTTAGTCAATTGATCCGCCACATTCAGATCTGTGTGTACTTTGCACATCTTTATGTCCCCATCTTGGACATGTTCTCGAATAGCGTGAAAACGTAGCTTGATATGCTTCAGCTTCTTGTGTGACCTTGGTTCTTGCGCATTGGCTATGGTGCCCATGTTATCACAGTAGATAGACATTGGGTCCAGCGCACTAGGAACCACACCCAGCTCTGTAATGAACTCTTTCATCCATATCGCTTCTTGTGAAGCCTCCGAAGCAGCCATGTATTCCGATTCAGTTGAAGATCTCGCCACAACGCTTTTCTTTGCACTCCTCCAGCTAACTGCTGCACCATTCAAAGTAAATACGTATCCAGATTGTGATTTAGAATCATCCGGATCGGTGTTCCAACTAGCATCGGTGTAACCATTAACAACGACTTGTTCATCACCTCCATAAGAAAGAACCATATCCTTAGTTCTTCTCAAGTACTTAAAGATGTTTTTGACCGCTGTCCAGTGATCCACTCCTGGATCACTTTGATATCTGCTAGTTAAACTAACAGCATATGCAATGTCGGGTCTAGTACATAGCATGGCATACATTAGAGATCCTATGGCTGAGGCATAGGGAGTCTTACTCATCCTTTCTCTATCTTCTGCCGTTGTCGGACTTTGGGTTTTACTCAAGGTCGTATTGGGCAACATGGGCAAGAACCCTTTCTTGCTATCTTCCATTCCAAACCTCTTTAGAACTTTGTCCAAATATGTACTTTGTGACAATGATATTAGGCGTCTCGATCTATCTCTATAAATCTTTATGCCTAATATGTAAGCTGCTTCGCCAAGATCCTTCATTGAAAAACTATTATTCAAATATTCCTTGACACTATTAAGAAGGTCTACATCATTCCCAATCAATAATATGTCATCTACATATAGTATTAAGAATGCTACAGAGCTCCCACTCACTTTCTTGTAAATACAAGCTTCTCCATAAGTTTGTATAAAACCAAAACTTTTGATTACCTTATCAAAACGTTGATTCCAACTTCGGGATGCTTGCTTCAATCCATAGATGGACCGTTGAAGTTTGCATACCTTGTTAGCATCTTTAGGATCGACAAAACCTTTGGGTTGCATCATATACAACTCTTCATCAATGTCTCCATTGAGGAATGTTGTTTTGACGTCCATCTGCCATATCTCATAATCGTAATATGCAGCGATTGCTAACATAATCCTCACAGACTTTAGCTTCGCTACCGGTGAGAAAGTCTCATCGTAGTCAACTCCTTGAATTTGTCGAAACCCTTTTGCGACAAGTCGAGCTTTATAGACAGTAACATTACCATCAGCATCTGTTTTCTTCTTAAAAATCCATTTTTTCTCGACGGCCTTCCGGCCATCCGGTAAGTCCACCAAAGTCCATACTTGGTTTTCGTACATGGATCGAATCTCGGATTTCATGGCTTCTTGCCATTTGTTGGAATCTGGGCTCATCATCGCTTCCTCATATGTCTCAGGGTCATCGGTGTTATCCACCAACATGACATTCATAACGGGATCACACCAATCAGGAGTAGTACGAGTTCTCTTTGACCTGCGAGGCTCTGTAGCAACTACAACCGAAGTTTCATGATCATCATCATTAGCTTCCTCTCTTACTGGTGCAGGCGTCACAGGAACTACTTCCGGTGCTGCGCTACTCGCAAGTTCGAGAGAAGGTTCGACAACCTCGTTGAGTTCTACTTACCTTCCAATCACTTCTTTCGAGAGAAATTCCTTCTCTAGAAAGGATCCATTCTTGGCAACGAAGATTTTGCCTTCGGATCTATGATAGAAGGTATACCCAATAGTTTCCTTCGGGTATCCTATGAAGACGCATTTTTCCGCTTTGGGTCCTAGCTTGTCCGGCTGTAACTTCTTTACATAGGCTTTGCAACCCCAAACTTTAAGGAACGACAATTTAGGTTTCTTCCCAAACCCTAATTCATACGGTGTCGTTTCCACGGATTTAGATGGTGCCCTATTTAAAGTGAATGCGGCTGTTTCTAATGCATAACCCCAAAATGATAGCGGTAAATCTGTAAGTGACATCATAGAACGGACCATATCTAAGAGAGTTCGATTACGACGTTCGGACACACCATTACACTGTGGTGTTCCCGGCGGTGTCAATTGTGAAAGTATTCCGTATTTCTTCAAATGCTCGCCAAACTCGTAACTTAGATATTCACCTCCACGATCAGAACGTAGAAATTTAATCTTCTTGTTACGTTGATTCTCTACCTCACTTTGAAATTCCTTAAACTTCTCGAAAGTTTCGGACTTATGTTTCATGAAATAGATATACCCATATCTACTCAAGTCATCCGTGAAGGTAAGAACATAACGGTAACCACCGCGCGATGCTACACTCATTGGACCACACACATCGGTATGTATGATTTCCAATAAGTCCGTAGCTCGCTCCATCATACCAGAAAATGGAGTCTTAGTCATTTTACCCATCAGACATGCTTCGCATCTTTCAAGTGATTCGAAATCAAGTGATTCAAGAAGTCCATCGGAATGGAGTTTCTTCATACGCTTCACTCCAATGTGACCAAGACGACAGTGCCACATATAGGTCGAGTTATCGCTCGATTTCAAACGTTTAGCCTCAATGTTATTAATATGTGTATTTCCACTATCGAGATTCAACAAGAATAGACCATCTATCAAAGGTGCATGAGCATAAAACATATTACTCATATAAATCGAACAACCATTATTCTCGGATTTAAACAAGTAACCGTCTCGCAATAAACAAGATCCCGATATAATGTTCATGCTTAACGCAGGCACCAAATAACAATTATTTAAGTATAAAACTAATCCCGATGGTAGATGAAGGGGTAGCGTGCCGATCGCGATCACATCAACCTTTGATCCGTTTCCAACGCGCATCGTCACCTCGTTCTTTGCTAGCTTCCGTTTATTCTGCAGCACCTGTTTCGAGTTACAAATATGAGCAACCGAACCAGTATCAAATACTCAGGCACTACTACGAGTACTAGTGAGATACACATCAATAACATGTATATCAGATATACCTTTCTTCTTGATGTTGCTGTTTTTCAAATCCGCCAAGTACTTTGGGCAATTCCGCTTCCAGTGACCTTCTCCCTTGCAGTAAAAGCACTCAGTATTAGGCTTAGGTCCAGCCTTGGTCTTCTTCATCGGCGTGGTAACTTTTTTACCACCCTTCTTGAAGTGTCCCTTTTGCTTAGACTTGCCTTTCTTGAATTTGGTGGTCTTATTGACCAACAACACTTGGTGCTCTTTCTTGATCTCCACTTCTGCAGATTTCAACATGGCAAAGAGTTCTGGCAACGTCTTGTTCATGTTCTGCATGTTATAGTTCATCACAAAGTTCTTGTAACTTGGTGGTAGTGATTGGAGGACACGGTAAATCCCCAAAGCATTAGGAATCACTATACCCAAGCTTTGAAGTTTGTTTGCGTGCCCAGACATCTTAAGCACATGCTCACTGACGGAGCTGCCCTCTTCCATCTTGCAGTTAAAGAACTTTTCAGAAGCCTCACAGCTCTCAATTGCCGCATGAGTCTCAAAGATCAATTTGAGATCACGGACAATATCATGTGGGTCTGAATTCTCAAACCTTTTCTGAAGCTCCGATTCTAAACCATACAAGATAGCACACTGAACTGTGGAGTACTGAGTCTTCCGAGTGAGGTAAACATTCTTTACTTCATCGGTAGCAGTAGCTGCAGGTGGGTCATCCAGCGGTGCATCCAGCACATAGGTCAAATTACCAGTTGTGAGGACAATCCTCAAATTGCGGAACCAATCCGCGAAGTTGCTTCCATTGTTTTTCAACTTTTCTTTCTCTAGGAACGCATTAAAATTGATGGTAGGGGCTGCCATTGATCTACAACATATTTGCAATAGTTTAGACTAAGTTTATGACAAATTGAGTTCAAATTATTAATAAAATTAATCTAGGTGAATTCCCACTCAAAACAACATCCCTCACATTGTTTTAGTGATCACACGAACCAAATACACCACATCAACACCGATCATCACGAGAGTTGATATAGTTTCAATGGCGAACAATCGACATGTTCATCATATCTACTATATGATTCATGCTTTACCTTTCGGTGATCCGTGTTCCGAGACCATGTCTGTACATGCTAGGCTCGTCAAGATCAAACCTTAGTTTCCGCATGAGCAAATCTGGCTTGCTCACGTTGTATACACTTGCGGAATCTAACACACCCGATCATCACGTGGTGCTTCGAAACAACAAGCTTTAGCAACGGTGCTAACTAAGGGTGAACACTTTATGATTTGAAATTCATGTGCATGAGGGATCATCTTATAATGCTACCGTCGTCTACTAAGCAATACAAGATGCATAAAGGATTAACATCACATGCAATTCATAATATGTGATATGATATTGCCTTTCTTCTTTGTGCTTCCGATCTCCATCTTCAAGCACGAACATGATCTCCATCATCACCGACATTGCATCAAGGTCCATGACGCTGCTCCATGGTTGTCTTCCACCGGCTTCAACTATTACAACTACTTTGAATAGACATGCGGGTCTTAACAGAATTTAAAGACAACCATATGGCTCCTGCCGGTTGCCAACTTACAATAAGGAACATTGCATACATCAAATATAATCACAATCATGGCCATATCACATCACTGCACACCCCTGCAAAACAAAGTTAGACGCCTCTACTTTCTTTGCATGTTTTACGTGGTTTGGGGGTTTCAATAAGTGTTGTTCTAACTTACGAACAAGAACCACAACATTGATACTAGTATTGTTAATCACCCGTTGTAAATTGGATCTTAACTATGCTAGGAGAAACAGGCACCCACAAAGCCACTTATGCAATACAAGTTGCATGTCAAGCGTGGAGCAAGTCTCATGAACGATGTCATGTAAGGTTAGTCCGGGCCGCTTCATCCCAACATCCCGCAAGATGCAAAGTACACAAGAAGCAATCGACAATAAAAGCATCAACGCCCACAATGACCATTGTGTCTTACTCGTGCAACAGATCTACATATAAACCTGGCTCTGATACCACTGTAGGGTTTCGTAGCATGGAAAACAAAAAAATTCTATCACATACAAACAAACAAGCCAAGATCTATCTACTAGATTGTAGCAACGAGTCGATGGAATAACTCACCCTCGAAGATTCCAAAGCGTTTAACGAGAGCGGATTCTCGTGGGTGATGTAGTCGTACTCTTCCCGATCTCAAGATCGCGTAGACGATCCTTCCGGCGCTGTGTTCCGGCAGCGCTCCCGCAGTCGGTCACACGTTCGGTACTCGACGAAGACCTTCCTCTCCCTTGTTCCAGCAGGCAGCAGAGGTTGTAGCACTCTCCTCGCGATTCCGGCAGCACAACGGCGTGGTACCAGAAGTAGAGGGAGATCTCGCAGGGCTTCGCCTTAAGCCGGAGCGAGTATGGTGGACTATGAGAGAGCCCTCGACGATCTAGGGTTTAGACACGCCGAGGAGGGGGCTAGGCCGGCGGCTAGGGTTTGACCTAGGCGGCGGCGATTGCCCTAGGGCCGGCGGCGGCTATGGAGGCGGCGGCGGCGATTGCCCTAGGGCCGGCGGCGGCTATGGAGACGGCGGCTTGGGGCTAGGGTTTAGAGGTGTGGGAACTTGTGTGTCTAGGAGGGGAGCCCTGCCCCTCCTTTTATGGGTGGAGGGAGGCGCGCCAGGGGAGGGGAGTCCCTCCCCAACTCGGACCCATGGTGGGCCAGCGGTGGAGGAGGAGGGACTCCTCCCCAACTCGGATTCCCCCTCCCCTCCACTTCCCAAAACAGTCGTTTGACTTTCAAACTTGGCGTTTGACTTTTCAAACTAGGATTTGAATAAACCCTCTATTTTGTTCAGCGATCACATCGAGTACATGATGCAATCATACCAACTTGATATAACACATTCATGTACCCTTCCCCTCCGGAGTGTCGGACATTCCGGAACCTTCTAGAACATTCCCGATGAAAACACCGGAACCATTCCCCAACTCCGAAACGGGACTTTCCTTATATGAATCTTATTCTCCGGACCATTCCGGATCTCCTCATGATATCCCGGATCCCATCCGAGACTCCGAACAACATTCAGTCTCTTTCTCATCATTCCATAACTACTCAAACAACGTCGAATCCTTAAGTGTGTCTCCCTACGGTTCGTGAATTATGCGGACATGATCGAGAAACTTCTCCGATCAATAACCAATAGAGGAATCTGGAAATTCATATGGCTCCCACATATTTCTACGATTACTTTGCGATCGAATGAACCACTTACATACGATACCAATTTCCCTTTGTCTCACGATAGTTTACTTATCCGAGGTTATGATCGTCGGTATCTCTGCATACCTAGTTCAACCTCGTTACTGATAAGTAATCTTTTCTCGTTCCCGTGATATGTGATCCCTTGTGAGCCAGTCACATGCTTGCAAGCTAATTGGATGACATTTCACCGAGAGGGCCCAGAGTATATCTATCCGTCATATGGATGGACAAATCCCACTCTTGATCCATGTGTCTCAACCAGTACTTTCCGAACACTCAATGCCACCTTTATAGCCACCCAGTTACGGTGTGGTGTTTGATGTCATCAAAGCATCCATCTGATAAAGGTGATATGCATGATCTCATGGTCGAAGGAATTAGGTTACTATGTATCAGAAAGCATATAGCAATTGAACTATTAAAATGACTTGATCTTTATGCTACGCTTATCTATAGGAGTA
The DNA here is from genome assembly GCA_916181665.1 of Avena sativa. Classification (NCBI taxonomy): domain Eukaryota; kingdom Viridiplantae; phylum Streptophyta; class Magnoliopsida; order Poales; family Poaceae; genus Avena; species Avena sativa. The sequence goes on along the minus strand of OV702297.1, from coordinate 381,440,273 downwards.
TGTCCACCATATCATTCTCCTAATGATATGATCTTGTTGTTAATAACATCTCAATGTTCATGATAGGGAAACCACAATCATTTATTAACCAACAAGCTAGTGATGTATAGAGGCTATACTAGGGACTTCAATTTAAGTTTACAAATCACACAAGTATTAATGTTTCCTTGTTAATACTATTATAGCATGAATGTAAACATTTATCATAAACACAAAGATATAATAATAACTACATTTATTATTGCCTCTAGGGCATATCTCCAACAGAGTTCGCGTTAACTCGCGGCGTTCTCGGGGATCCATGTTATCCATCCGAGAGCGGTGCTTGTTGCCTGGGTTGGCGTTCGAGCTAGAGCCAATGCCCATGGCGGAGAGCGCGGCTCATCACGCGCTGGACTCTGAGGCTGCTTGCTTGCGTTTGTCAAGCACCTCCTACATCTTGACCTGCTTCTTGTGCTCCTCGATCAGGATCAGGTGGTAGGCCATCAGCATATCCCGTGAGGCGTCTGCAGGCAGTACTATGTTGCCTACCACGGCTTCGCAGACCTGGGTCCATCCTTCTTTGCTAAGGCGGATGACATGGCCTCCATTGTTTTCCCCTTCGGGTGGGGGGGGGGGACTGGCTTCTTCTGTTCCCGCCGTTTCGTTCTGGCGGGTTAGGCATTTGCTGATCCATGTCGCTTTGGATGACTGCGGCGCATTGGTAGCGCTCGCAGATTGGTCCGCTACTGCCGCAGCTTTCAGATCCGGAATCGTAGGTCCCTGCATCCGATGGTGGATCGCACAGATCGGAGTTGCAGCTGCTGCCGTCGTAGGAATCATCTGTTGATGATGTTGTGCGTAGCACGGGGTGTGGGGTCCATGAAGCGGGCCTGATTGATGGTAGGGGCACCCGCTCAGGGAGGCGGAGGGTGCCAGTTTGCCCCACCTGGAAGCAGAAGCTCCCGAACAGGATTTCGAGTCCGTCGCCTACGGGTTCGAAGTCCTTCATGGTGGCCGGCAAGTAGGCGGTGAAGTCGAAAGCGCCGAAGAGGAGGTGACTCTCCGTTGCTGCAGAGTTGTAGATCGATCGGGTTGGGACCGTCACGATCGCACAATCAGCGCCCCAGTTCCCACAGACGGCGCCAATTGACGAGGTTTGATCTCATGAATGCCCATTGTTATGGACTTGGGTTTTGGAGAAGAGGGGGATGCTGGAGATCGTGGAACGGTTAGCAAACAAGCAACACGGGGACACAAGGTTTACCCAGGTTCAGGCCCCTGGAGGGAAAACCCTACTCCTGCTTGTATGCTCTTTGATTACGGCGGAACCGAAGGTTACAGGGTGCGCAGATGCAATCTGGCGTGGAGGTGTGCATGCGAAAGTATGAGTCGAGAGATCTAGGACGTGCCCTCCTTGCCTTTATATAGACTTAGGCAGGTCACAGGCATAGTCCTAGTCGGTTACAGGTTCTAGGGTTTTACCCCTTTGAATTTCCTATCTACTCTAGTCTTGTTCTCCAAGGATCCGAAGGCGTCATGGGCCTGGGCCACCCGAAAGTCTTCATGGGCCGGCGTACATCTGCCGTGGGCCTTCCTTGGGCTGGACCAGGTATGCTGAGATCACGTACCCGCAGGGTATAACCATGTCATCGTGTGATCACTAAAACAATGTGAGTGATATTGTTTTGAGTGGGAGTTCAATAGCAATATGATTAAAAGTTGAACACTATTTATCATAAATTAAATCAAAGTGAATTTGCATAGTTGTTGTAGTCATTGGCATCCGTTTACCACCTTGCGCTTAGTTATAATTGAGATGATAGAACTATAGAATTCTGGTTAGTTACTTTATGAACTGGTATCGTATTGTTTTAAAGTGTTAATCTAAAGTTTAAAAGTCCCATTGCAAACTTTCAGTAAGTTTCGATTACTCCGTGAAGTTTAATAGTTGGTATTAAATTAAGAGTAACAATTCTAGTGTTAGTATATAAATATCATGTTTATCTCCATGATTCTTGATATTCGAAAGATAGTTTCAATATCAAGGTAATCTAGGAGTTGAAAGAGTTGTTTCAGAAACCATCATGTATGGAAGATATTGCGATATCTGAAATGATGTTTTGGTTACAACATGATAGAGTATAATATGGCAAAGTTTATGTTCTCATATTTGATGAGAATTTACAAAAGGTTGGGGACACTAGTTGTCCTAATCCTCCAAAAGGTTTTGGAGAGCAACATTATACTCGTGATTCACCGTTATAAGCTAAAAGTAGCTTGATCATGGATAATTCTATGATAAGGGTGAATATCTGATGTAGGTAAAATTTACTACACCAAGAGATTACTAAAGAAAGGAATTTGAAAGAACACCAAACATTTGATGATGGTGATCTACTTCAAAGTGCAAGTCCAAAGACATTGGTATTTAACTATACATGCTTTGGACTATGTGTCATGTATATGGCTCCACTATTGATGTTGATAGATTCTTTCAAACAGAAAGAGAAATACTGAAAGAGAATCTCATAAATATATGGCAGAAAAGAAAAGACTAGAATTGTTCAGCTTAGGTATATAGAGGATATACGCGTTATGGCTGTATTCTTTGCTTGTTAAATAATGTGGTTCTTAAGTATTGGATACTGAATTTGTTGGTATGAATCGTCATACAAAACAACAGAATTCATGAACTACAATGGCCTAAGTAACTAGCAAAATAATATGTGATGATGTTCATCGAGAACAAATAAAGGGTTATTGTGTTGCTCATTAAACATCAAAGCTTGCCTTCAAGATTTGTTTTATCAGGTATTATGAGAACAAAAGGGTTGTTCAAATAATTGCCATAATCCATAAAAGATGGATGCTTCACAAATCTCGTTGGAGAAATCACATCCATAAAACTAGTGCTAAAAATGTCGAAAGTCAAATTGATTGAAAGATCACTTAGAAAGTGACATCGCCGTTTAAATTATATTGGAAAGAAAACATGAAGAAGCTCCATGTGGATGGAATTTTGGAGTCTTTTTGATTTTGATCAAATGACGCTTGTGAAACTTTCCTAGAGATAATTAAAACTTCGTTCATAGGCCAAAAGGGAACGAATGACTGGCTTATTGGAACTTGTACATATTGTTGTATGAAGTGCATTATGTGTAGTCAAGAGCGATGGATTTCAACTTCATATGCTTTCTCCGAAAATTTGAGTGAATATATGAATATTTACTTAATAAGGATGAAGTATGAAACATTTGAAAAGTTCAAAGACTTTCAAGATGAAGTGCAAAATCATTGTAAACAAGAATATAAATAGTTTATGATAAGATCATAAAGGAAGATATTTGAGTTACAAGTTTAGCATAATACCTAAGATTTAAGGAATCGTTCCGTGGATTTGCATTTCCCGAAACACCATAAGAGTATGGAGCGTTCGAGATATGTAATTAAACCTTGTTTGACATGGTAAGATCAAAGGTATAATTCATAAAACTGTCATTATATTTTAAAGATTAAAAGCTTTAGAGACTACCCTTTTTCCACTGAAAAGAGCTCCATCATAATCCATTGAAATGACACCATATAAAGTTATGGTTTGGGATAAAACCCAAGTTGTCCTTTCTTAAACATTGGTATGCTATGCATAAGAAAGATGTTTGCAACCAAAGTCGTATGAACCTGTCTTTGTATGTTATTTTGAATAACTGTTAAGAATTCCTCCATAACATCGGAGACAAAAGTGTTTGTCGCTTAGAACGTCAAGTTTCTTTGAGAAGGAATTTTTCGTGAAAAGATAAGTGGGAGGACAATAGAACCTTGATAAGGTTAAAAGAACCTTAGCTATATGTGCAAAGTTGCGCAGCGCCGAAAAGTGTTCCGGAGGCAGCAACAATGTTCATGGCTCATGTGCCTCAAAGGTTGTGGTCATGGAGGTCTAAGTTTCTATTGAACCTATTAGGTCGGGTAAACAATCAAATACCAAGATTTGAGTGTTGAATCATTATTTGAGAATAATGAACGGACTACATGCAAAGAAGCGATGATGGGCCCTAACTCCATAATATGGCTTGAAGCCATAAAATCCGTGATAGTTCCATACACGAGAAATCAAGTTTTAACTTGAAGGACCCTCGAGAAAGGTGCAAGACCTTACAGTTGTGTTTGGATCTATAAAGAAATAGACATGGATGTTTCACATCTATGAAATAGTCGACATGTTGGGAAATAGTTCACAACAATGTTCAAAGGTTGACTATGACAAGATTTGATCTTTCATAGCGATATTTAGTCTAGACGGATTAATGTAGCAACCACTACATATAATTTTGTTATGTGGTAGTTGAATAAGCAAAACAAGTTCTTCTAATAGAATTGTTACCTAGGAAATGTGCATAACACGGTCCATAGGGTTTTGTTAATTCAAAGGATGCTAAAAGCATATGGAAACTTCAATTGTTGAAGTAAGCATTGCGGAGTTGGAATCTTCACTATGATGAAACTGTTAAAGGAGTTTAAATTCGTCAGAAACGATGAAGATGATTGCATTTGCAAGAAATTAAGTGGGAGCGCTAAGACATGTTTCTGATATATTATGTGGAAGACTTATTGTTGATTGGAAATGATATATCTTTTATTAACACATATTAAGAATTTCATCCCGATGAAAGACTTAGGCAAAACCCAAATATTTGGCATCAATAGACGCTAATATGGTTGTGCCGAAAGTACATAGATGATATACTGAATGAGTTCAATATAGAAACTACAAGAAAGGTTCTTGTCGCACAGAAAGGATTGAATGAGTTCAATATTGATAATATATTCAAGTGTATTGACACTTGGTAAGCGAAACAAAGATTCGAGTATAGATTGATACTTGATGTATGAAATCACAAAGAGTATTTATATCAATCATACTGTGATATGTACAAATCCAGATATGTCCTATGCTCTAAATGTTATGAGCATATACCAGAATGATTCATAACATAATCATTGGACGATAGTAAAGATATTCTTATGATCTTGTAAAAGAACTAAGAATATATTATTTTGTAGAAGTGACAAATAGATGGTTAGTTCATTGTAAATGAATTACATTGATACTAGTTTGTCACAAAGTACAAATTAAGTTGATCTCAATCTAAACTAAGGGTGGCACAATATGATGGAATGTGAGTTCCATAATGAATTTGGATGAGTTCCAAAGTCAAGACATTGTGACAGATACTACAACAAAAGGCTAAGTATATAACTGCTATTATAGCAGCAAAAGAGGGCATTTATGTCAAGTAGTTTGTTATCAAACTAGGTGTAGTTCATAGCAGGGATAATGCTATGAAGATATATTGTACGGCAATATTATCAACATGTTTTAACCCCGAAGAACTAAAGGTCACACCAAAGGACCAAATTTGTACAAAGCCATCTCATTAGAGAATGAGTGATGCGTAGAGACGCAAAGACATGCAATTACACACGGACCTGGAAGTGTCAGATCCAGAGATCAGTTGACTACTAGCAATCGTGTACATACGACACCAGAAAGCCATAGGTGTTGAATACACAAAGGTTTGAAACTAGATTATTGACTCTAGTGTAAGTGGGAGACTGTTGGAGATATGCCCAAGAGGCAATAATAAAGTGGTTATTATCATATCTTCATACTTATGATAAATGTTTACATACCATGCTATAATTGTATTAACCAAAAACATTAATACTTGTGTGATTTGTAAACATAAAAGAGTCCCTAGTAAAGCCTCTTGTTAAACTAGCTTGTTGGTTAATATATGATCATGGTTTCCTGATCATGAACATAGAGATGTTATTAACAACAGGGTCATATCATTAGGAGAATGATGTGATGGACATACTCCTATAGTTAAGCGTAGCATAAAGATCAAGTCATTTAATATAGTTCATTTTCTATAAGCTTTCTGATACATAGTAACCTAATTCCTTCGACCATGAGATCATGCTAATCACCATCACCGGAAGGATGCTTTGATGACATCAAACACCACACCGTAACTGTGTGGCTATAAAGGTGGCATTGAGTGTTCGAAAAGTATGGGTTGAGGCACATGGATCAAGAGTGGGATTTGTCCATCCATATGATGGATAGATATACTCTGGGCCCTCTCGGTGGAATGTTATCCAATTAGCTTGCAAGCATGTGACTGGCTCACAAGGGATCACATACCACGGGAACGAGAAAAGAGTGTAGGGTTTCGCAGCATAGTAAATCAAAAAAATTCTACGGATGCGAACGGGAAAACCAAGATCTAATCTAGGAAATGCAAACAACGAGGGGGGAATAGATGAGATCTTCATACCCTTGAAGATTCGCACAGCGGAACGTTCAACGGAACGTGGTTGATGTAGTCGTACTAGCTTCTCCTCCTCGCGATCCGATCCGATCGAACACCGCAAGTGGCGATGCCTCCGAGAGATGCACACATACGGCACCTCGACGTCTCCTCCTTCCTCGGTACAGCAAGTGGGGTGGAGAGATAGATTGGATCTACAACATGACGGCGTGGTGCAAAGGTGGAGAGTTTCTGCGGCAGGGCTTCGCCTACGCGCAGTCGGGAGAGAGAGAGAGAGAGATCTAGAGGTCAGCAGGTATGCGGCTAGGGTTGAGGAGGTGTGGGGGGAGGGTGCGCCTCTGCCCTCTTTAAATAGAGGTCTGTACGGCCCCCTTGCCCCCTCCTCCAAGCCCTAGGGCCGGCGGCCACATGGGAGGAGTGGGGGGCAAGTTTCCCTCCCTTCTAGAAGCTCTCCCTAGGGTTTCCCCTAGGGCTTGGCCGGCTGGGCCTATGGGGCCTTGTGCCCCTAGCCTAATGCGGACAGGTCACTCCCTCGTAGGCCCACGCCCCCTCCCGACAAGTGGGGCCACGTTGGTCCCACTCCGGAAGGTTCTAGAAGCTTCCGGTACAATACCGAACAATCCGAAACGATTCCGAAATCCAAAAACTGCTTTCCCTTATATGAATCTTATTTTCCGGACCATTCCGGAACCTCTCGTGACGTCCTCGATCTCATCCGAGACTCCTAACAAAAACTCATAAACCAATTATACATTCTATCCTAGCGTCAAGACACGTTAAGTGTGTGACCCTACGGGTTCGAGAATATGCAGACATGATCTTCTATCGATAATCAACAGCGAGGTCTGGAAACCCATATTGACTCCCACACATTCATCGATGATCATACCAGATGAACCAAGATGCCAGGATTCAATTAATCCCATATATATTCCCTTCGTCACGCGATATTTTACTTGCCCGAGATTCGATCGTCGGTATCGGCATACCTAGTTCAATCTCGTTCACAGCAAGTACTTTACTCATTCTGTAATCCGATATCACTTTGTGATTAACACCTTAACCACGTGCTTGCAAGCGGTGTTGATATTGATTACCGAGTGGGCCCGAAGTATATCTCTCCGACTTGGGAGGGAAAAATCCCATCTCGATACATACAACCCAATAGATACTTTCCGATCACCTGAGAGACACCTTTATGACGTACTAGGGACACGACGTTGTTCATAAACCACACAAGTATCAAAGTTTCTGCTTAATACAATTCTAGCATGGAATATAAACTTTATCATGAACAAGAATTATAATAATAACATCTTTATTATTGACTCTAGGGCATAATTCCAACAGTCTCCCACTTGCACTAGAGTCAATAATCTAGTTTACATGTGGCAACAATCTAACACCATGGCACTAAGGTGATGATCATGTTTTGCTCGTGGAAGAGGTTTAGTCAACGGATCTGCGACATTCAGATCCGTATGTACTTTGCTAATCTTCAGATCTCCATCTGTTATATAATCTCGAATTATATGAAACTTGCGGTTGATATGCTTGGTCTTTGGATGATATCTTGGTTCCTTAGGTAGTGCTATGGCGCCAGTGTTGTCACACAATATCTCCAGTGGGTCCAAGTCACTTGGAACCACACCAAGCTTAGTGATGAAGTTACTGATCCAAACTCCTTCACTTGACGCTTCTGCAGCAGCCATGTATTCCGCTTCTACTGTAGATCCCGCGACCATGCTTTGCTTGCAGCTTCTCCAGCTCACAGCTCCTCCATTCAAAATATAAACTTATCCTGTCTGAGATTTAGAATCATCCTTGTCGGTGTCGAAACTAGCATCGACGTAACCTTTTACGACGAGCTGTTCATCACCTCCATAGACTAAGAACATTTCTTTAGTTCTATTTAAATACTTTAGGATGTTCTTCACGGCTGTCCAGTGTTCCACTCCTGGATCACTTTGGTATCTGCTCGTCAAACTAAGAGCATTGGACATATCCGGTCTAGTACATAGCATGGCATACATGATAGATCCTATGGCCGAGGCATAAGGCACTTTGCTCATAGCTTCTCTATCGTTTACCGTAGCTGGACACTGAGCCCTGCTCAATATCTTACCTGACAACATAGGCACTGAACCTTTCTTTGCCTTATCCATTCTGAACCTTTTCAGAACTTTGTCTAGGTATGTACTTTGGCTTAAAGCTATCAGGCGTCTTTGTCTATCTCTATAGATTTTGATGCCCAATATATAAGCAGCTTCCCCTAGGTCTTCCATTGAAAAACATTTGCTCAAATAACTCGTCACATCGTTAAGCATGCCAATGTCATTTCCAATAATCAATATGTCATCCACATATAGTACCAAAAATGTCACTGAGCTCCCACTCACTTTCTTGTAGATACAAGCTTCGTAGCAATTTGGAACAAATCCAAAGCTCTTGATCACTTGATCAAAACGAAGGTTCCAACTCCGAGATGCTTGCTTCAGTCCATAAATGGAACGCTGAAGTTTGCACACCTTATTAGCATCCTTAGGATTGACAAAACCTTCGGGTTGCATCATATACAACTCTTCATCAATGTTGCCATTGAGGAACGCAGTCTTGACATCCATCTGCCATATTTCATAATCATGAAACGCAACAATTGCTACTAAAATCCGAATGGACTTAAACATTGCTACGGGAGAGAAAGTCTCATCGTAGTCAACACCTTGAACTTGTCGAAAACCTTTCGCGACAAGCCGTGCTTTATAGACAGTAACATTACCATCCGCGTCCGTTTTCTTCTTGAAAATCCATTTGCACTCAACGGCCTTTCGGTCGCTAGGAGGGTCCACCAAAGTCCATACTTGGTTTTCGCTCATGGATCCCAATTCGGATTCCATGGCCTCTAGCCATTTCTCAGAGTCTGGGCTCATCATTGCTTCCTCATAGTTCGCAGGTTCACTGTTGTCTACCAACAAGACAGTTAAGACATGGTTGTCGTACCACTCAGGAGGGGCACGTGACCTTGTCAACCTGCGACGTTCAGTAGTAGCATCGTCCAAAGCATCATGATCCTTGTCATTAGCTTCCTCTATTGTTGGTGCAGACGGCACTGGAACAATTTCAGGTGCTGCGCTACTCTCCAACTCAAGAGAAGGTTCAATAACCTCGTCTAGCTCTACTTTCCTCCCACTCACTTCTTTCGAGAGAAACTCCTTCTCAAGAAAGGATCCGTTCTTTGCGACAAACACTTTGCCTTCGGATTTGTGATAGAAGGTATACCCAATCGTTTCCTTAGGGTATCCTATGAAGACGCATCTCTCCGCTTTGGGTTCGAGCTTGTCCGGCATCAACTTCTTGACATAAGCTTTAAGAAACGACAACTTAGGTTTAGCACCAAACCAAAGTTCATACGGTGTCATCTCAACGGATTTAGGTGGTGCCCTATTTAAAGTGAATGCAGCGGTTTCTAATGGATAACCCCAAAATGATAACGGCAAATCTGTAAGAGACATCATTGATCGCACCATATCTAATAGAGTTCGATTCCGGCGTTCAGACACACCATTGCGCTGTGGTGTTTCGGGTGGCGTGAGTTGCGAAACGATTCCGCTTGCTTTAAGATGCGTGAGAAAATCATAACTCAAATATTCACCTCCGCGATCGGATCGTAGAAATTTAATTTTCCTGTTACGATGGTTTTCCACTTCGTTCTGAAATTCTTTGAACTTTTCAAACATTTCAGATTTATGTTTCATTAAATAGATATACCCATATCTACTTAAGTCATCAGTAAAAGTGAGAAAATAGCGATAACCACCGCGCGTCGAAACACTCATTGGTCCGCATACATCGGTATGTATGATTTCCAACAAGTCCGTTGCTCGCTCCATTATTCCGGAGAACGGGGTTTTGATCATCTTGCCCATGAGGCATGGCTCGCACATGTCAAATGATTCAAAATCAAGAGACTCCAAAAGTCCATTAGAATGGAGTTTCTTCATGCGTTTTACACCAATATGACCTAGACGACAGTGCCACAAATAAGTAGAATTATCACTATCTACTTTGCATCTCTTAGCCTCAATGTTATGGATGTGTGTTTCATTGTTTTCGGGATTCAGAAGAAATAAACCATTCATAGCAGGTGCATGACCATAAAAGATGTTACTCATATAAATAGAACAACCATTATTCTCCGATTTAAATGAATAACCGTCTTGCAATAAACATGATCCACATATGATGTTCATGCTCAACGCAGGCACATAATTACATTTATTGAGGTTTAAAACTAATCCCGAAGGTAAAACTAAGGAGAGCGTGCTGACGGCCATCACATCAACTCTTGATCCGTTGCCAACGCGCATCGTCACCTCATCCCTCGCTAGCCGCCGTCTATTCCGTAGCTCCTGTTTCGAGTTACAAATATTAGCAACTGAACCAGTATCAAATACCCAGGCACTACAACGAGGGCTAGTAAGGAAAACATCAATAACATGTATATCAAATATACCTTTGATGGTGCCAGCCATCTTGTCCGCTAAGTACTTCGGACAGTTGCGCTTCCAGTGACCCTTGTCCTTGCAATAGAAGCACTCAGTGTCCGGCTTAGGTCCAGACTTGAGCTTCTTCTCTGCAGGGGCAACGCGCTTGCCGTTGCCCTTCTTGAAGGGATTCTTTGCACCCTTACCTTTCTTAAAGCTGGGGGGCTTGTTGACCATCAACACATGATTATCTTTCTTGATGTCCACCTCCGCAGCTTTCAGCTTAGCGAAGAGCTCAGTGATCGTATCAGTGGAACCAATCTGATTATGAGTAACTACAAAACCTTTGTAGCTAGGATGGAGTGATTGCAAAACTCTGTCAATCTTGAGCTCCTCTGGAATCTTGCAGTCTAGTTGCTCAAAGCGTTGAGTGTAGCCCGACATCTTAATGGCATGCTCACTAACGGAACTCCCTTCCTCCATCTTGCAGCTAAAGAATTTCTCAGAGATCTCATATCTCTCAGAACGGGCCTGAGTCTGAAACATAGTTTTCAGTTCCTCAAGAATCTCAAAGGGCCAGGGGAACTCCTAAAAACGATTTTGAAGGTCCGATTCCATAGAAAACACCATGGTGCTCTTAATCACACCATAATCATCCTTGCGCGGCTGATAAACAACTTTCTCATCAGCCGGCGCATCTACAGCAGGGGCGTCACCTAGCGCTTTCTCAAGGACATAGTCCTTTTGTCCGCCAGAGAGAATGATTCTCAGATTGCGGAACCAGTTGGTGAAGTTAGACCCATTGTTCTTAAGATTTTCTTTCTCAGCAAAAACGTTGAAGTTGAATTTGGACTTAGCCATTTGATCTACAAAATTTGCAGGTACAATTTAGACTATGTTCATGATAACTAGTTCAACTTAATCAAATTACTAGATGAACTCCCACTAAATTCAACATCCCTCAAGTTGTTTAGTGAACATGATCCAAATTCACCACACCTAATCTGATCTTCATGAGAAGAGATGTGGTTTCAATGGTGGACAACAAAGTGTCGATCATATCATTCATATGACTCATGCTTAACCTTTCGGTTCGTGTGTTCCGAGGCCATGTCTGTACATGCTAGGCTCGTCAAGTCAAACCCAAGTATTTCCGCGTGTGCAAAACTGGCTTGCACCCGTTGTATGTGAACGTAGAGTTTATAGCACCCGATCATCACGTGATGCTTGAACACGACGAACTTTCGCAATGGTGCATACATGGGGAGAACGCAGTTTTATCTTGATCTTTAAGTGAGGAATCATCTTATAATGCTACCATCGCGATCTAAGCATAATAAGATACATAAAAGGATAAACATCACATGCATATAATTTTATGTGATATGGTATAGCCAATCTCCGCGCAATGATCTCCATCTTGTGCGTGCCAGCATGATCTCCATCACTCCACCATGATTGCCTCCACCATGAATAGCAACTACAACTATTGCTAACTACTTAGCGATAAAGTAAAGCTATTACATGGAGTATAAGAAGTTGACACACAGGTCATACACAATTATAAACACAACCATATGGCTCCTGCCGGTTGTGTACTCATCGACATGCAAGTCGTGAAGCATTACAAAACATGATCATTGCATACAACATACACATCACATCTTGGGCCATACCATATCACAAAACCACTCCCTGCAAAAACAAATTAGATGCCTCTACTTTGTTGTTACATGTTTTACGTGGCTTATGGGAGTAACAAGCTAAGAACGATTCTTACCTACGGAAAGCCACAACGGTGATATTAAGGTTGCCAACATCCGGTGTAAATCCCATGACAACTATAGTGAGAGAAACTGGCATCCACCAGCCGCATGTGTGGAACAAGCCACACATCAAGTGCGGAGCCGGTCTCGCGAACGAGGTCGTGTAAAGTTGGCCTGGACCGCTTCGATCTTACTATCCCGCGTCATAAGAAGTACACAAACAAGAGGCTTGCAACAGAAAACATCAACACCCGCAACAAGTGTAGGGTTTCGTAGCATGGAAAACAAAATTTTTCTACCGCATACAAACAAACAAGCCAAGATCTATCTACTAGATTGTAGCAACGAGTCGATGGAATAACTCACCCTCGAAGATTCCAAAGTGTTTAACGAGAGCGGATTCTCGTGGGTGATGTAGTCGTACTCTTCCCGATCTCAAGATCGCGTAGACGATCCTTCCGGCGCTGCGTTCCGGCAGCGCTCCCGCAGTCGGTCACACGTTCGGTACTCGACGAAGACCTTCCTCTCCCTTGTTCCAGCAGGCAGCAGAGGTTGTAGCACTCTCCTCGCGATTCCGGCAGCACAACGGCGTGGTACCGGAAGTAGAGGGGAGATCTCGCAGGGCTTCGCCTTAAGCCGAAGCGAGTATGGTGGAGTATGAGAGAGTCCCTCGACGATCTAAGGTTTAGACACGCCGAGGAGGGGCTAGTGCCGGCGGCTAGGGTTTCACCTAGGTGGCGGCGGCGAGTGCCCTAGGGCCGGCGGCGGCTTGGAGGCGGCGGCGGCTTGGTACTAGGGTTTGGAGGAGAGGGTCTTGTGTGTCTCTAGGAGGAAGCCCTGCCCCTCCTTATATAGGTGGAGGGGCCGGCCGGCCAAGGGGAGGGAGAGGAGTCCCTCCCCAACTCGGCTTGGAGGTGGGCCGCCGGTTGGAGGAGGGAACTCCTCCCCAACTCGGTTTCCCCTTTCCTCCTCTTTTCCTCTTTCCAAATTTAGCCGTTTGACTTTTCAAACTAGGATTTGAAATAATCCTTTATTTGGTACAACAATGACACTTAGTACATGATGCAATCATACCAACTTGATACAACACATTCATGTACCCTTCCCCTCCGGAGTGCCGGACATTCCGGAACATTCTAGAACATTCCCGATGAAAACACCGGAACCATTCCCCAACTCCGAAACGGGACTTTCCTTATATGAATCTTATTCTCCGGACCATTCCTGATCTCCTCTTGATATCCCGGATCCCATCCGGGACTCCGAACAACGTTCGGTCTCTTTCTCATCATTCCATAACTACTCAAAACAACGTTGAATCCTTAAGTGTGTCTCCCTACGGTTCGTGAATTATGCAGACATGATCGAGACACTTCTCCGAACAATAACCAATAGAGGAATCTAGAAATTCATATGGCTCCCACATATTTCTACGATTACTTTGCGATCGAATGAACCACTTACATACGATATCAATTTCCCTTTGTCTCACGATAGTTTACTTATCCGAGGTTATGATCGTCGGTATCTCTGCATACCTAGTTCAACCTCGTTACCGATAAGTACTCTTTTCTCGTTCCCGTGATATGTGATCCCTTGTGAGCCAGTCACATGCTTGCAAGCTAATTGGATGACATTTCACCGAGAGGGCCCAGAGTATATCTATCCGTCATATGGATGGACAAATCCCACTCTCGATCCATGTGTTTCAACCAATACTTTCCGAACACTCAATGCCACCTTTATAACCACCCAGTTACGGTGTGGTGTTTGATGTCACCAAAGCATCCATCTGGTAAAGGTGATATGCATGATCTCATGGTCGAAGGAATCAGATTACTATGTATCAGAAAGCATATAGCAATTGAACTATTAAAATGACTTGATCTTAATGCTACGCTTATCTATAGGAGTATGTCCATCATATCATTCTCCTAACAATATGATCTTGTTGTTAATAACATCTCAATGTTCATGATAGGGAAACCACAATCATCTATTAACCAACAAGCTAGTATTATATAGAGGCTTTACTAGGGACTTCAAATTAAGTTTACAAATCACACAAGTATTAATGTTTCCTTGTTAATACTATTATAGCATGAATGTAAACATTTATCATAAACACAAAGATATAATAATAACTACATTTATTATTGCCTCTAGGGCATATCTCCAACAACAAGCATGTTGCGTTCTACTCGTGAAACACATCTACGCATAGATCTAGCTCTGATACCACTGTAGGGTTTTGCAGCATAGTAAATCAAAAAATTCTACGGATGCGAACGGGAAAGCCAAGATCTAATCTAGGAGATGCAAACAACGAGGGGGGAATAGATGAGATATTCATACCCTTGAATATTCGCACAGCGGAACGTTCAACGGAATGTGGTTGATGTAGTCGTACTAGCTTCTCCTCCTCGCGATCCGATTCGATCCAACACCGCAAGTGGCGATGCCTCTGAGAGATGCACACGTACGACACCTCGACGTCTCCTCCTTCCTCGGTCCAGAAAGTGGGGTGGAGAGATAGATTGGATCTACAACACGACGGCGTGGTGCAAAGGTGGAGAGTTTCTGCGGCAGGGCTTCGCCTACGCGCAGTTGGGAGAGAGAGAGATCTGGAGGGCAGCAGGTAGGCGGCTAGGGTTGAGGAGGTGTGGGGAGAGGGTGTGCCCCTGCCCTATTTATATAGAGGACTGGCCGGACCCCTTGCCCCCTCCTCCAAGCCCTAGGGCCGGCGGCCACATGGGAGGAGTGGGGGGCAAGTTTCCCCCTTCTAGAAGCTCTCCCTAGGGTTTCCCCTAGGGCTTGGCCGGCTGGGCCTATGGGGCCTTGTGCCCCTTGCCCAATGCGGCCAGGGCACTCCCTCGTAGGCCCATGCCCCCTCCCGACAAGTGGGGCCATGTTGGTCCCACTCCGGAAGGTTCTAGAAGCTTCCGGTACAATACCGAACAATCCGAAACAATTCCAAAATCCAAAAACTGCTTTCCCTTATATGAATCTTATTCTCTGGACCATTACGGAACCTCTCGTGACGTCCTAGATCTCATCCGAGACTCCCAAAAAACTCATAAACCAATTATCCATTCTATCCTAGCGTCGATACACGTTAAGTGTGTGACCCTACGGGTTCGAGAATATGCAGACACGATCTTCTATCAATAATCAACAGCAGGGTCTGGAAACCCATATTGACACCCACACATTCATCGATGATCATATCGGATGAACCACGATGCCAGGATTCAATTAATCCCGTATATAGATTACCTTCGTCACGCGATATTTTACTTGCCCGAGATTCGATCGTCGGTATCGGCATACCTAGTTCAATCTCGTTCACATCAAGTACTTTACTCGTTCCGTAATCCGATATCACTTTGTGATTAACACCTTAACCACGTGCTTGCAAGCGGTGTTGATATCGATTACCGAGTGGGCCCAAAGTATATCTCTCCGACTTGGGAGGGACAAATCCCATCTCGATACATACAACCCAACAGATACTTTCCCATCACCTGAGAGACACCTTTATGATCACCCTCTCATAGGATGACGTTTGATGACCTCAAAGCATTCTTCCGATACCAGGGAGTTGCATTATCTCATGGTCTAAGGAATACAATATTTGACATCAGAAAAGCTTCGCAAAGATGAACACGATGACACGATCTAATTGCTCTGCTTGATTTGGGTCTGTCCATCATATCATTCTCCCAATGATATGATCTCATTATTAATCGACAACTCATGTCTATGGTTAGGAAACCTTAACCATCATTAATCAGTGAGCTAGTCCATAGAGGCGTACTAGGGACACGGCGTTGTTCATAAACCACACAAGTATCAAAGTTTCCGCTTAATACAATTCTAGCATGGAATATAAACTTTATCATGAACAAGAATTATAATAATAACATCTTTATTATTGCCTCTAGGGCATAATTCCAACAAAGAGTACTTATCGGTAACGAGGTTGAACTAGGTATGCAGAGATACTGACGATCAAAACCTCAGATAAGTAAACTACCGTGAGACAAAGGAAAATTGGTATCGTATGTAAGTGGTTCATTCGATCACAAAGTAATCATAGAAATATGTGGGAGCCATATGAATTTCTAGATTCCTCTATTGGTTATTGATCGGAGAAGTGTCTCGGTCATGTCCGCATAATTCATGAACCGTAGGGAGACACACTTAAGGATTCGATGTTGATGAGTAAGAGACCGAATGTTGTTCGGAGTCTCGGATGGGATCCGGGATATCATGAGGAGATCCGGAATGGTCCGGAGAATAAGATTCATATAAGGAAAGTCCTGTTTCGGAGTTCGAGAATGATTCCGGTGTTTTCACCAGGAATGTTCTAGAAGGGTCTGGAAGGTCCGACACTCCGGAGGGGAAGGGTACATGGATGTGTCCTGACAATGTGGAATGGTTGCATCATGTACTAGGTCACTTGGCTGGGCAAAATAAAGAGAAGAAATCAAATCGAAGTTTGAAAGTCAAACGCCAATTTGAAAAAGTCAAATCTCAAGTTTGTTTGGTGGAGGGAGAGTAGGAAACCTACTTGGGGAGGAAGTCCCACTCCCTCCCACCCGCCGGCCATGAGGAGGATTTGGAGGACGACTCCCTCCTTCTCAAACCGCCTCTCCCCTCCTATATAAGGAGGGGTAGGGCGCCCTCCTCTTTCCTACACCAAAACCCTAGCCCTCTCCTCCAAGTCGTCGGCGCCACCACCTCCTTGTGTCGCCGCCTAGGGCACCACCCACTCAGCGAGTTGGGTGATCCCCAAATCCTCTACTTCCGACACCACGCCGTTGTGCTACCGGAATCACGAGAAGAGTGCTACAACCTGCGCTGCCTGCTGGAACAAGGGAGAGGAAGGTCTTCATCGAGTACCAAACGTGTGACCGACTGTGCAAGCGCTGCCGGAACGCAGCGCCGGAAGGATCGTCTATGCGATCTTGAGATCGACAAGTGTACGACTACATCACCCACGAGAATCTGCTCTCGTTAACCGCTTTGGATCTTCAAGGGTTAGTATTCTATCGACTCGTTGCTACAATCTAGTAGATAGATCTTGGCTTGATCATAGATTAGATCTTGATTGTGTGTTCATGCGGTAGAAGTTTTTTGTTTTCCATGCTACGAACCCCTACAATTTTTAGCAGTAATTTTTCCGACGCAACTTTCAGAGCGATATACACAAAATATGTTAATGACACGTTAATGACACGGGGCGCGACGTGTCGTCGCGCCTACTTCCCTAGTATAAGTTCTAGAATTGTGTGCAAATGAAAATTCAGAAAAAAAAACAACCCGTGGTTGGATGGGTAAGAGTATAGTGGCACCTCAGTCCACTAGACTTCAAACTCTAAATTTGACACTTAGGGTGTGTTTAGTTTGGAAACGAAGTGGAATGGAATATCTTCACTGGAATGGTTTGGTTTCATTCTTGTGTTTGGTTAGGACAAAAAATGTGTAACAGAATGGTTCCATCCTATGTTTGGTTAGGCCAAAAAATGGAATGGAATGGTTCCATTCTATGTTTAGGTGCATTTAGCAAAATGGATGGCAAGAGAATAAAGAGTGAGAATATTTGGGTGGCTTTAGCCTAGAGAAATGGGTAGATTCTACCAATTTGGTGGAATGAGTGCATTCTGGATTAGAGAGAATATTCTCTTTTGAGGAACCACCTCATTTCATTTAATTTCTCAACTGAACACTAGAACGCCTCTCAAGCGTAGAACTATTTCATTCCATTCCACTTCATGACACTAACCGAACACACCCTTAGATCTTATAAAAGGCGGAATATTCTTAAGTAGACGCCGTTTTTGTTGACAGTGAGACGCTCGTGGTGATTTCGTCAAACTCAAGACTCGTCGGATGAGTTTTAAGGCTTAGTCTTTTGGAGGTGCTTATAAGAATAAGGCTGGTCATAGTGGGAGTAACTTAGACTAGTAACATGCTTATGTTACTAGTTTAAGTTACTACCTTCATAGTAGGGTGTCATATGCGTGATAACATAGAAAACTTTATTAATTGATTTGTAGACTCACTTTGCATTGAGAAGTGTGATGTGATGGTAACATATTATGTTACTCCATTGCCTCTCTCTTTATTAATTGCTTGCCACATTATTCTTTTTGTCTAGGTGGTATGCATGTTATCACTTATGTTACTCCCATTATGAGCAGCCTAAGAGCAAGTATAATAGATTCTAGTAGTCAGCAGGTTGTAAGACATTTTATATTACCAAAATCTTAGATGGAGGAGAGAAAAAAGATGAGAGAGAAACGAGGTGGCTCTTGTTCTATTGTCCGGCTACAACGTAGGAAACGAGACGGTGCAGCCTGCATGCAGCCAGCGACTCTGCGCGATAACTGTCTCTCTCCAGGCTTGTGAGTCTTGCATGCAAGTATGAGATGGCAAGCTCATATAAATATTAAATAATTAAATATTCAGTGGAGACAATTTAGTAACAAGGCTATTATTTTAGTCAGATAATGTGGCATTGTATGTAGCCGGTTGCCGGCTATATTATTGTATTTGCTTTAAGATGTGCATACGTATATAGAGATGAGTGTATAACCTACTCCCTTCATCCCATATTAGGTTGCGCATAATTTTGCGTGCTAGTCAAATTATACAAAGTTTGATCAATATTATACAAAATAATATAAATTTATAAAATACAAAAATAATATTATTAAAATTGACTTAGTGTATACTTTCATATTATATAAATTTTATATCATACAAATTTATATTATTTTGTATAATCTTGGTCAAACTTTGTATAGTTTGACTAGCACGCAAAATTATAGGCAAACTAATATAAGATGGAGGGAGTATTTATGAGCCTCTGCATTTGTACTGGATTTTGAAAAAAAAAGAGGTCGATCTAGATTTAGAAGCAACTAAAACTTCCATCTGCACTAGTCCCCGACAACCTCCCACCGGAGCACCTCGTCAGTGGCATGTTCAGCGCGTGGACGGGCGACATGCCGGGCAATGTCTGCGTGGCAGCCGGCTATACGTACTCGCTCCGTTTAAGAAATAGATGTCTTAGGTTTTTTAAATTTTAGATAAATCTATTTATTAAATAGTGTCTAGATTCATCAATTTTTTGATAAATTTGAGACATCTATTTTAGGACGGAGGGAGTAGAACTTTTGACTTCGAGTATGGTTGTACTCCTACTGTTTTGATTTTTTTTGAAATTTAGCAATTTTACATGTATTTATTATACCAAGCTCTATTATGAAATTTTTTGTCTGGCATTGGTGATGAAGGGACGTGGACGGCAGCACGCTTTCGACTCATGCTAGTGATTGTCGTTGTCGCTAGGTGGTCTAATGATCTATCTATAACTTTTATTACTTTTGATGTTCTTTATACTGTAGTTGATGATTATTAATATATCAACAAGATTATTGCAAAAATGTATATCAAATACTAGTACTTTTACACCCGCAAAAAATAGTACTCTTACATTATATAACTATATATGATGGGTTTATACATCTGTTACCATAGATAAGTGGAGCAGATTGTCTTTAGGCAACCGTGTCAAGGTCTAAAATGATAATTTTCTAGGATCGGAGAGAGTAGTATGATATGTGACAAAAAACAATAAGCCATAAATAACCTTCTTCTGCTCTGTTACATGCGAGTTGAAATATGTCGTTATTTTTTCTTTAAAAACTTAAGCTTTTGGGTGCATAAATTAGCCCAATACAATATTGTATCAAATACAGTATGTTTCATGTCGCAGAAGTTATAAATAAAATGTAGATGTGACCATGTCGATCCTACATACTCCCACTGTTTGGGATTATAAGTCACACACGGATGACTAAATTATTTGAACAATAAAATATAAATAGTATAACATAAAAATTATACCATTAAATTTTAGATGTTATATTTTTTAATGATATAACTTTTATGATATTTATAAGTTATATTTTGTTGATCAAATTAACAACCTAGGTATACGCGTAGGACCTATAATCCCAAACAGAGGGAGTACGTCTATGCCCTGGCAGAACATAAACATGAGACGGAGTGTTGAAAAATATTATCCCTTTATCCTACACCTAGAATTTTTGTGTGTAACCATTGGGCGTGCAATTAAACAAGGACAACTTATTTTAGAGTCACTTGAAGAGTTCTTTTCACTTGAGGGCTTCTTTGATTCAAATGAATATCATGCTGGTAATTTTGGAGAATAATATTATTTTAGAATATTTTTTATGATGTTTGTTTGGTTCGTAGAAACATAGACTACAGGATTCCTATGGTCTACTTTGCTTGCAGTTTTGAAGCCAAGCTCTCGTTAAATCAAACATTATAGGAACATTAATTGGTTTTAGTGTGGCACCTATTATACACATAATACTTTAGGAAAAATCATTTGTTTTCCCACAATACGAGCAAACAACATGTATTAGGGGTTCTTGCAATTCAGCATGTCATAAAATCTAGTTCACATGTTTTTCTATGGCTCACACTTTTTATTTACAATTTACAAAGAACCAAATAGACAGATCCAGCCGAGGATACAGAGACGAGTCGTGACATTTCCTGAGTGAATTAGACAAAAAATCATTTGGGCCATGAGCTTAAACATAACCACGACCACTTTGCATTTTATTCGAAACAAACTGTTACGTTTGAAGCAACTCGTTTTTTGTAGCATTAATCCACACCGGTTAGCATTTTAACATTAAACTGAGACTATTTCAAAAAATATTAAACTGACAAAGTGGACCCATACGTCTGGACTGAGGTGTGGAGAATATGGTGAGTTAGAGCATCTCTAACAGACGTTGTATCTATGCCACGTGCCGAACTAACCGCTAATTTACCGCACCGAGGGAGCAAAACCGCGCTCCAGCAGACGCTGGAAAATAGTGCGCGCTGGAAAAAAAAGTTCGGCGCACGAAACTTTGCGCTATCGTACGCTGTTTATCTGCCGCTTCCGTTGCCGCGCGCTGGAAATGAAACCGTCGCGCGCGAAGAGCCAACCGTCTCGCTAAATCTTTCCGCGCGCGTCTCCTCCGCCCGCGCTGCGCCGCCGCCGGCGATGGAAGGTCACAACGCCACCCCCCCAACTCCGCCCTACACCTGCGCGCCCTCCGCCACCGGCGCTGCCACGATGCGGCCACCTATCCATCCGAATCCCGCCGCCGCCGGAAACCCTAGCGTTGGCATCGCGCGTGGGCTCTTCATCGCGCCCCGGCCAACCGCCGCGCCGATTTCGAAGCCGGAGAAGGGCGTCGCCAAGCGCCATGCGTCTGCCGGCGCCGGTAGGCAAAAGAAGGGGAAGGGTGGCGCCGCCGAGGCGAAGAAGGTGAAGGCCGCCGCCGCCCAAGCCGAGCAACAATCACTGCACACCGCGCCGGCCGCGAACTTCGACTTCCAGCCCCAAGCGTCGCCTTCGCCGCGCAGAAACGAGGCGCCATCGGCGTCGGCGAACTACGCGCCGGAGGTGCTCGAGGAAATGACTACAAGGTTAAAAGTTGCAACTATGTGTCAAATTTGAGAGGGACATCATCTAGAAGTGTAGTGTTTGATGTGAGCTCGTTTTGTTTGTAGTGTTGACGACGAAACGTTCATGTCTCACATGAATGTTGATTCCAACTATATGCCACATGCATCCCAAGAGGCGGAGTTTGAGGTGGATGAGGAAGGAGAAGGGGAGATTGAGCCACCAAAGGGGAGATCATCCAACTACACTCCGGCGGAAGCCACCAAAGGCATGGGAGGTAGCTATGGAGGAATGGGAGCACCAACTATGGGAAGTGGCTATGGAAGCATGGGAGCACCAACTATGGGAGGTGGGTATGGAGGCATGGGAGGTTTTGGAGGCATGGGAAGCATGGGAGGTTATGGAGGCATGAGAGCACCAATGAGTGGCTTTGGAGGCATGGGAGCACCTCCAAATGCCTATGTTGGCATGGGAGGCATGGGTGGTATGGGTGGCATGGGAGCAACGTCTAGTGGGTATGGTGGCATGAATGTGGCACCGGGTGGATTCATGGCCACTATGATGAACATGGGTGGGATGGGAGATGTCTACGGAGATGCAACGACCAATGCAAGTTATGTGCCTACCACCGTTCATGTTTCAAACGATGAAGCCAAAGATGGAGGTGATGATGAGGAAGAGGAAGGTGAGAATGTTGGTGATGACGAGGAGAAAGAGGCAAACACCGATGTTTGATGTGTTTGTCATTGTGCAAGCTTTTGAAAAACTTGTGCATCTTTTGTGTGAATGATGAACTTGCCATATGCATATTTTGTGTAGGGGAATGAGGAACTTGTTTAAATTGTGCAAGCTATTGAAGAACTTGTTGAATTTCATATATGAATCATCTATATTTACCATGTGTTTATGATCTTGTCAAAATTATGCTAGATGGCGCCTGGCACGCGCTGTAAATATACAGCGCCTGTGAAACTGAGTTTTCTGCCGCGGCGCGCAAAAAAGAGTTTTACAGCGCCTGAGTTTGGCAGACAGCTTTTTGGCGCAGTAAACGTTATACAGCGCGCACGAAAGGCCTTTTACAGCGCCTGTTGGAGATGCTCTTAGATGTAGATCATTTGCCGGCGACATCCCCTCTCTCGCGCGCTCTCTCTCTCTCTCCATATATGTGTCCGCGTATTTCTCTACATACAAATGCCACGTTGTTTGGTTGTGACATGCATGCCCCTTTTCTAGTCTTATTGTCAAAATGATATGAAGACATAGACCTCTAGGAGAAATGAGCTCCCTCAAACATGGTATTTTTTTATTGTTGCAAAAAAGAGTGGTTACATTTATCCTAACTCTAAATATGGTAGTTTAGGATGCTCGCATCGCTCTGAGGGGGGTGGCTCGGACAGAACCCTAGCCATTGCGGCCGCCCCTGATCCCCCCCGCCATCGCTGAAGGATGCTATCGGCCAAAGTCCTGAAGGGCTCCATCCCCTAGCATGGATGGTGGTGGTTGGGGCCCCACGCTTCTCGTGTGGCGGGATCTTTGGCCGAATTCTCGTCGTGGCCCTTGACGGCATGGCTCTTCGGCGGAGATGGTCGTCGAGGCAACGACCTTGGTGTCCGTCGTGGCCGGGAGGGCGGCACGACAGCTGGTTTAGAGGGCTCGATGTGGCTCAGCTTCTCATCTCTGCATGGTGCAGGTGGTGGCCGCGGTGCCCGCTGAGATCTCTGGACTGATGTCGGAAGCCGATGGGTGGCAGCGTGGGGCCTAATAAAGGAGGTGATCCTAGGGTTATTCTCGCTCAATACAGTGTTCTGCTTGATGCCTGGCCTCATTGATCGGGCCCGTGATAAGTTCTGGAAGGCTCCACCGGAGATCTCCATTGGGTGCTTCATGCATGTAGATTGCTAGATCGAATGGGATTTTTTCATGTGCACCCCTATTTCTGGCCGTGCGGCTTCAGAAGGTTGTGACGCAAAGCTTCGTTGTTTGTTGTCATCATGGGACCTATCTCCATTTCGATTTCCATGATGAAAACAGTGGTAGAGAATGTCATGGCAGGTGAGGTATGAAGTCTAGTAATGGCAGACCGATTCTTCGAAGCGATGCATACTTTGCTTGGTGTTTCTTGATTTGTAGCAGCGACATCGGCAAGCGGGGGCGTCAACACAAGAGGAGTACGAGGTTTTAGTTTTCAGGATGAATATCCAAGGTCAGGCATTAATTGATTGTGCCGGACAATGTTCTTTTTGAATACATTGTTTTGAGAACGCGAACTTTGTCCAGGGATGAAAGCCTAAGATCTACGACTGAACGGAGACGGCGCTTGTGAACTATGTTCTTCCTGAAGACGTCGCTTTTAGAGAATTTGGACTTCGGATGTTGGCTTGAGAAGGATTTGTGTTGCAACTATAAGATTTTGATCATGGGATGTTTGGTTTTTTTATTATAGGGTTGTGTGCATCCGTAATGTATTTAGTTTGTTGTATAGAGGCCACGTGTAGTTGATATCTCCGCGAGATAATATATTATCTTTATAAAAAAACTGACATAATCTTTTACATACCGGATGGTCTTTACAAATAATTTCAGCAAATGGTTTGCCGGTCTTGACGCCTTGCGTTACATGATTTTCGAGTGCAATTTGTTCAGAACGTGTAGTTGTCACGTTTGCCCAGGCTTCTGGTCCGCCAGTAGTCGAATGATGTACAAGATACAGCAGCATGACTCGCGCACAACATGTATGCTCCTTTCTTTCTCCACTTTGCTTTTGCTGATATCTACGCCTAGAATCCCGGGACCATACGGCTGGGTGGCGATCCTAGACCGAAATCCGGATTAAGTTTAGGTCGGACGAAACTCGTTTTCGGCCTGGTAATGTCCAGTTTCTCACTCGCGTTCTTAGACCGAATTTCTATGTTCGGCTAAATTCAGTTAAACATGATGAAATTTGGACGAATATAGACGGATTTCATTAATTAGGGCTAAGACGCGCATATTACATTGAATTTAAACTAGGAAAACATTAAATTCAAACTAGGAAAAGGCCGCCGCTTCTACATGCCGAGGCGGGGGTGGTTGCCGGCCTGGATGTGCTCCAGCACAGCGGCGAGCGTTCGCCTTGGAACGCTCCACCAGCGGCGCCGAAACGCCGCATTGTGACGCGCTGGCGGCGAGCCCGGCGGTCCGTCGTGTCGGGCGAGCTCCTAGAGGCGCCTGTCGGCGAAGAACTGTCCCCAGAAGACCAGGTTGTCAGGATCCTCGGCGAGATCCGGGTCTTCCATGGCGGCGATAGCCGCCTGAATCTCGCCGACGATGTCCTCTTCGGTGGGCACCGGCGGAATAGGGATCCCGCCGGCGCTGAGATAGCCGAAGGGGAGACGAAAGTCTGGCGGCGCCATATAGCCTGCGTCGTGGAGCAGCTGGGCTTCCCACGTCTGCAGCGTGCGGCGGCCGTTCGTCGTCGCGATATCACCGAGAAATCTCTCGGCCATGGCTTTTCAGCGGAGTTGTGGAGGTGGAAAGGTGCGAGCGTCTGGAGTTCGCCGGAGTTGGGAGCGGTGTGAGAGAGTCTGAAGGGAGACGGCGAGATGTACGCCTTTTATAGGCCGAGGCCGGCGGCGAGAGCGGGAGGGGTGTAGCGGCGATGGCGGGAAAAGAAAAAACGACAGGAAGGATGGCGACGACTCGGCTTCTATCGCTGACAGGGCTGGCCCACTCGGCGAATTCGCTTCGTCCGGCGTTTTCAGGGCTTTCAAGATCATAAAAATGGCCTGAAAAGTCTGGACCAAAGTTGGTCAAATCCGAACGAAAAGAGGTTTCTACGCAAGGACCGAATTTCGGCGTCCGGATCTAATTTTCCCTCTAAGGTTCGGCTGAGTGGAGATGCTCTTGTCTCGATCGAGAGCTGGATCACTCTGCTAGCTAGCTGTTAGCTCACGCGCTCGTGGAGCAAATCATGTTGCTGGAACCAAAACGCCGTGCCCGGCCGGCCAACCTAACGGACAGGGCTGTGGAGCCAAATATTTCCCTCCCAATCGGTAGAAGTGTGTGGATCTCTAGAGATGGTTACGCCTAACAGATTGACAACGACATAATTCTCAGCGAGGATCACATGCATGGCCGCCTGGGCCTGCCCCTGGCTCGAGAGAAATCCACGGCAAAGAAGTTGGCACGATCCAACTCTACCGGCGTCTAGCAGCCTATCTATCGACGACACAACCAGCTGGCCATCCTACCGGTCTACCACCACGAGCCGCTTGCTTGCTCGTTCCCCACGAGTACATACGAATCATGCTACGCGTTCGCTGGAAAGGCATTGACCAGCCGACCGGTCTACGTACAACGCGTGGTATCCGTGCGGGCGTAGCTGGCGAGGTGTGCCTATCGGTCGCTATCACCGTCGCCCATCGACAGGAGAACGGTCGGGACCGGTGGTGCGACGAGGTGATGCGCGTGCCGTCGACGCAAATGATTATCAACCGTGCGCATGCAGCAGCAGGAAGACGTACGGCCGTGTTTGTCTTCCAGGTGATAAGCGTGACTAACAGTTGCAGATCCGTGTCGCCGTCGCCGATGTGGTAAGTGGACATATGTGTTTGGATGCAATAGAACTGAGGGTGGCTTGGAATTGGAACGGGTGGAATTCCAAATCCAAGCTGAAAAGGAAATGTAACTTTTCGATTCGAATTATGTTGTTTGGGTGTGCTTTTTTGAAGGGTTTTACAATTTACCACGCTGTACTTTTCAGTTTTATATATTATTTGCCACGCCATGTGCTACTGACATGTGATGGTCAATGTGGTAAATAATAAAATTTTCAAGTAAAGTATGGTAAATAAAAAATTATCCCGTGCTTCGAATTTGCCGTTGAAATCAGCTCGGGTGGTATATCTAGTTCCAATTCATGTTTGGATGTTGAAACCATGGAATTCGATGCTTTGTTTAGTTTGGACAATATAAACTTATGTGTATGTGTAAAAAACAATATGTTTGAAGAAGATCCAAAGGACGTTCCTATGGGTTGGTACTAGGAGGATCTCCGGAGGCAAATGCAAAATAAATTTGGAGACTGTTTGTAGGTCTACTAAAATTGGCGGGTTGGGGATCCTACACTTGGAGTGACCGGGATAAGCTTTGGGTTGGCATGGGCAACCCTTGCGATGAAACAGATACCGAAACCTGCAAGCTCGGTGGGTACCTATCTTAAATGGGACGGATTTGGTAAAAAAATTAGACCCACCAAATTATATGGGACGGGTATGAGGCGCCGCAGACCCTCTCCACCTCGCGTGTCGTCTGATAATTTCTGAACTCTTAACCCTAAACCCTAGACATAAACGAAAAGCTTGATTCATTGAGTAATTTGCATGGGTTACATATATTGCAAAGAGCAGCAGTTACATAATGCCATCATGCACAGATTGTGCAACGTGGGCTCGCTACCAAACTTGTACTAAGTCATACAATGACTGCACTGACACGAGATACACTTAACTGAAAACAACTGTAGCATGTATACTTAAGACTGTCGGGTACCCATCGGGCCCCAAACCCGGCCGGTTAGCGAGTCTAGTAAAAAATTAGACTCGCCAAATTATGAAGGAGGGTATGGGAGGGGACGGACCTGGCCCAAAACCCGACGGGTGCCATCCGGACTGCCACCACATTCTCCATTGTGAATGAGAACATTGCCCCTTTTGGGACTCCCTTGGCTCGGTGGCAAAAGCCCCATAGACATAGCACCGCTTATTTATGATGTGTCAACTACAAAAAATGGAATGTCAATTGTGCCATGCATAACAATGGGTGGCAAAGATTAAGATGGATGCAAACTTAACCATTCGTCAATACCTTCAACTATGGAATGAGCTCTCAAACATTCAACTTTGAGAAGACATTGGAGATTCTATAACTTAGACCTCACCATCGTTGGAGAATACTCCACTAAACCATCCTAACACACATTTTTTTTGGCGTAACCCTCACTTGCATGAACAAGATGATTTGAAAAGCATGGGTAACACCAAAAGTATTTTTTTGCTTGGCTTGCAACCCAAATAGACTTTGGACGACGAACCGTCTTGAAAGTAGGGGTTGTGATAATTGTGGCATTTTCCTGCTTTGCAAACAAACTCAAGAAATGGTGGTGCAACTTTTCTACTAATATCGGTTCACTAAGGGTGTGGAGGTTGATCAAAGGGTGGTGGGCTCCCCCCCCCATCTCTAGGTTTCTCCCACGTAAAGACGAAGATCTACTAGAGGCCTGCCCTCATTGTTTTGGCTGAAGTATTGAGTTCGGAAGGCTCCGCCGGTGAACTCCCATGAACGCCTCATGCCTAGAGTTTGATATGGATCAGATGGGATTCGGTCGGGTGCACATGTTTTTTCTGACTGTTTGGTTTCCAAGGGAGCGTGGCGAAGCCCTGCTGTTTGTTACCATCATGAGACATGTCTTTGAAGATCCATGGTGAAGTCAGATACAGAGAATGTCACGAAAGCCAGGATATGAGGACTAGCAATGGTGGTTTGAGCATTTGTGGCGATGAGGGACTGGCTTGGTAATCTAAAACTCGCAGTAGTGACTGTTAGTGGGGGTGAGAACATAGAATAAGTGCACAATTTTACTTCGTATAGGGTGAAAATCCAAGGTATGGCCTTCACCGATTGTGCCTGGCAATGACTTTAGAAGGTATTGTTTGCAAGCGAGAACTTTCTCTAGGATGAAAATCTAGGATTTGATCTTTGATCGGACGACGACGATGTTTGTGCATTGTTTCTATCTTGGCGTCACTTTTGAAAGGGTTGGACTTCTGGTGTTGTTTTGTTGGTATTAGTGTTGCTGCTACTAAGGATCTGATCGTTGTAGGGGGATTTTTTGTTTTTATATTTTTTTGGTTTTATACATTCGTAATGGCAATAATAGGCAATACGTTGTTGTCGATGCTAGGTATAATTGGTATATTCGGGATATTAATATATGCTCTATAAATAGATAAATAGAAAAGCCGCCACAAAATAGAAATTAGTGCCAATGTGTAACGTGCCAGGCAGTGGCTTCATGAGAAAAGCCGCCGCAAATAGAAATTAAGTCTTGATAGTGCAACACTTAATACATGCATATACGCTGATTTGAAGGATCCACCCTGCGTGCACAAATCGACCAACTCAAACAGCACCATCCACCTCTGATGATCCATTTCCCCCCACGAGAGCCTTGTACACTCTCGTAGAACATAAGGTCCCAACATTCTGCTCTCTTCACCTAGGTGATCTTCACACTTCAAGTTTAGGAGCAAAAACTCCTCTAGATCCTGTTAACGCACAAGAAATAAGATAGTTGCAAGAAAGACAACCAAACTATTGCACTTCTTTAGAAAACTGTAGCAAGATTCCCATTAAAACAAGCATAATGTCCTTAGTGTGCGTCAATTCTAACATTAAGAAAGCATCGACGGTGGCATCTCGAACCTTGCCGCCCTAAGCCGACACTCCAGCCGCCGGCGGAAGTCAAGGGAACATCATAGCGGTCTAACGTTTGAAGAGTCGACGTGTTCCCCAGGCTACTTCCACAAAAGCGCTAGCCGTTGTCAAGGTTCTCCCACCAAAATGACATCATCAGATAGGGTGCAAGCCTCCATTGACAAGTCTCTCTTGGAGGTCACTACAAAAATAACCCCACCTTGGATGAGTGAAAATTACCTATAAAAGTTGATTATCCCATGGATGAGAAATTGAGACACTATTTTTTCACGGCGGGCACATACACACCATGGCCAACACGGCACCGGCACAAAATTACACCCTGGGAACTGGCCAGATGAAGTAGCGCTTAATAGTGACGTGCTAGCGGTGACGGATTTTTCCCGTCGTGAATTTGACTTAACACACCACATGTCACTGGCCGATGTGGCCCATCACGCACGTCCCAGCCTTTCCTTGTAAATAGCGCAACCGCACTCCACAGTATTCATCTCCCATACCTTCCTTGGTGGCCTAGGCAGCGGCGACGTTGATTGTGGAGACCCTCGACACCGATACGAAGATGATAGGCTCTCAGATAGTAATTCGTTCTCTATCAACAAATATCGGGGTTTTGCTTTGCATTTTGGTTTTTGAATCTCACGAACTTCAGATTAGGGTTTTCTCAGCGCGACATAGTGTCGAAGTGGATCGAGGATCATAGATTCGATGCCCTGGTGATAAAAATGGCTTCGCGTTAACATGCTAGTGCTTTAGACCTCCCCGCGTGCACGTCGCATTCGGGGACAAGCACAACAACCGCAGATTCCTTAGTTGCAACTATGCAAAACCAAAGTGCTGCTACCTTGTTTGGTATGATAAATATGAGCACTCAGAAGTATTGCAGCGTGCGTTGGATCAATTAACCGAGGAAGGAACAAATGATCGATTGCTGATATTTGGTATTATTTTAATTACTTTTCTACATTCAACCAAAAACCTTTCAAACAATTTTTACTCGAAATCAAAGACAGTTTACAAGTATCCTTTGATAGACAGTGACAAGGGGCATAAAGACCTTAACCAAATAGCTCTCTATGGGTTCGATATTCCAGATAGCTCTCTATGGGTTCGATACTCTTATTTTGAAACTAGCTACAATCGAGTTGTGCACTTGCAGTCATCAGACACCAACATTAACGAATACCCCTTCTAGTTGTTCGGAGGTGGCGCTAAAGAACCTCTGGTTCATCTTCTCCAATCGGCAAAACACATAGACTCGGCGAGGTTTATCTAGGTTTAGGCCTCCCGGAGTATATCAGCCCTACTTCCTACTTGTTTGGTGGATTTCTCAATAATAGAACGGAATTCCCATCGATAGCAATTTCCTGGTTGTTTGGTGGATTGCTCAGTAAGAGAACATAATTTCACACAAGTAATTTCCTGATAGTTTGGATGAAAACAAACACTAAACAAGTAGAGGTACAAAGGCACTCATTAGAGACACATAGATGGGATTTAGTTACATCCATTCCATCGACAACAATGGCATGGGTTTGTGAATTGAGTTTGGCTACTCTCATAGGTCGTGTCCTATACTGGGTAATAACATCCAGATATATCATTGCATTTGACAACACGATAAAGACTCAGTGGTATAGCGAGTGTCCTGAAGAGACACATGGTGATTTTTTCCAGTGCATACTTCGCACCTTTAAAAGGCAACATGGAGGTGTTGGCATTGCCATTCTAAGAGGTTCTTTCATACGGAGGTGGAGCAGTGTCAGGTCAATAGCAAGTGATCATGTACGGTCTCTTGATAAAGAAGTTGGTTTATCTAATCTTCTAGTCTTTGGCACATATTTATCATCATATGGTGAGAGTTGTGGTGAAGAAATGGAAAGAGTACTTTATGATCTTGACGACCGACACATTGAACATAGATGAGGAGGTGAGGGCGACGCATATGCTATCTTACAAGAATTGGGCATTCGAAAGATAGTGGCGACAGGCGAGCAGGAGACACCTGAGGAGAACGAGGCGACGAGCGGGCAGGATGTAATGATTATCTTGCTATGTGGTAATGTAATATTGTGGCCAGACTTCGAGGTGTTTTGGTGGTGGGTATTTTGAACTTATGGGCATGGCTATTTGTATTTCAAGATTTCCAAAAAAAAACTTTTGAAAAAATCACTTCAAAATACAATAGAGAGAGCTGTTTGGTGGACACGGCTGGGAAGACGTGACCTCCAAATATGACAACATGAGTCGGTGCCTACCATTTGACTGATCCAATGAGTGTTTACCGGATGATGCTTGGAGATGAATATACTCTCAGTAATATCGATGCCTCAAATAAAGTCAATCCAACACAATTGACATAAAACATATGGGACCACAATTGGGGAAGCCCAATAACTTCTCCGCCAAACGACCTCTCACGATTTCCCAAGAGGTCCACTTCTTTCATGGTCACTCGAGAAACAATTACTTCTAAGTATAAGCTAATAATGTTATCACGGTTTGTGCATCATCTGAGTTGCAAGTGGGTTTTTTAGTTCGAAATGGTGTTACAATTGAGTTTTTAGTTTTCGATAATAATATTGTAACTGAGATATTTATAGTTGGAAATGAATTTGCAACTGAGGTTGCATGACATCGACATACTGGAAATTAATTGATTCATAGTCGACCGAGAATTTGACACACCCGACCCTGCTATTACTCGTAAGAATTTTTGTCATTTCGGCCGAAGGCAAAAGTTGCAAAGGAAAACATGCAAAAATAATGAGAGCGAGAAGGCCAGAGGGCGGAAACAGCGGTGGAACCCCAGCACGGCATATCCTTTCTTCAAGGTCGTATCGTACGTCGCGTCTCTTTGCCCCGCACCGCACGTACTCCTCCCGTCGATCGACCGAAACAAAACGACCGAGAGCTCGCGGTCGCTGTCCGGCCCGGCCAGTTCCGTGCCCGGATGATACGAGCTCAAAAACCACGTGGCTGACCCCAAGGATAAAAATCGCCATTACTCGACGACCTTTTCCCCTCGATTGGACCGTCGCGGACGGAGACCTCGCCGCTCCACCCCACCCGTCCGGTCGTGGCAACGAGTAGTAGTGAGCGCTAGCTGCCGCTCCATTCCATTCCCCCACGTTTTTCATGCCCGACGTACGGGTCCCTGTCTTGTCCCACTCCCACCTCGCCGTTCATCACGAAGGGCTGCGTGCCCCGTTTTTAAAGGGCAGAGGCGCGCCGGCAGCTGGGAGGAAAGTGCACTCGAGTCATCTCTGTCGCAGGCGACGGACGAAGGAGGGACGAAACTACTAGCAGCAGCGGGAGAGACGGCTCGGCTCGTTCTCTTTTTACGATCATGGGTTGCGTGGAAGCAGGCGAGGGGAGCGGGAAGACGATGACGACGATGGCGGCGAAGGAGCAGAAGTCCAGCTTCGCCGTCACCTGCGGCCTCCTCAGCCGCTACCTCAGGGAGAACAAGGGCGGCGCGCTGCAGGGCCTCGCTGGCCTCGGCATGGCGCCGCCGGCCGACGCCGTCGGAGGAGGTAAGCTAGCTATCCGCGCCTTGTCAACTGGTTTCTTGGTTCATTTTCTAGCCCCTTTCATGTTACAAGTTACTCATGGCATGTTGTACACGGCTGTTCATCTTTGCAGGAGCTTTCCAGCCGCCGACCACCATGAACTTGCTGTCGGGGCTGGAGGAGCCGAAGCCAGACACCGTCGACAAAGGCCAGCTCCTTATGGCGCCAGCAACCGGCAACCGAGACGCCGAGAACGCCGAGCAGCTGACCATCTTCTACGGTGGAAAAGTGGTCGTCGTTGACAACTTCCCGTCGACCCAGGTCAAGGCTCTGCTGCAGATGGCGAACGCCGCCGGCGATGATGGCGCCGCAGACAAGGCCGGCGGCAGCGGCGAGATTCCGCTGGGCCTGCCCCGACCTGCACACGAAAATCTTCCAGCTGGTACGGACCTTTCTGTCTTTTCTTTTACAGTTACAGTTACAGACTAGCTACTAGCTGCGACATGTTGACGAATGCAGATGCAAATTCCAGTATGAATCCCTTACAAACACTGTCGCTGACAAAGGTTTTCAATTTATCTTGTTTCTTACAGATCTGCCTATAGCGCGGAGGAACTCACTCCATAGGTTTCTCGAGAAAAGAAAGGGCAGGTACCTACCTGATCGAGCTGTTTTCAGATTATCCTTTTCAGGTGCCTATAGCGTGGAGACATGTCTAGGACTAACATTTGCGTGCTCGTTTGCTCCAGGATAACTGCCAAGGCGCCTTACCAAGCTAGCAGCTCATCTGCTGCTCCGTCCAAGCAAGCCAACGGCGACAACTCCTGGCTCGGGCTAGGCCAAGAAGTGGCAATAATAAAGCAAGAGATATGATCAAAATGGCAAGCACTCAGCTCCTGTTTACCTCCAAATTCAGAGGGCGATGGATGTTTATTTACCCCAAGCTTCAGAGTTCAGAACAACAATAATTGACTGTTGGTTATTCATTCCTAGTGGTACAAGAAGTTAGTAGCAATTAGTACTATATATATATAGCGGGTGCTTAATTCTAATTTTCCATCAGCATAGACAGAAAGTACTACATCATGTTGGAGCACAGGGCGGCCGTCTGTTCGCGTCTACTTACCATTGTTTGCTGCTGGAGCTGTATGCTATATAGCTCTTGGCAGTTTGGCTGGTCAGGTCTGCAGTCCACTAGGACTATGTAGATGTCATGTCATGTTACAGTATGTTGCGACAGATGGTTTAACTGAAGGTGTTATTTGAGAATTGAGACCGTCCTTTTAATAAATTTCACTTGAACACATGTCCGCTTTGAACAAAACGTGTTTATGGATCATGGATGGTGGTGCCCCCATTACAGATCTGCACTTTAGTTTTAGCACGCCGCTGCATCAGCGACATTTTTGGCGATTTTGGCATGTCCCTCTCGCCTTTCCTGTACGTCCGTCTCCTACTGTGAAGAAATAATGTAGAGATACAGAGTGCGAGGTCAACAATCCGCGCAAAAAAAAAGTGCGAGATCGATGAACTTCGTGGTCACAACAGCGAATACTGTTCTGCCAGGTGTATTATCTTGCTTGCACGTCTACGTCCACCGGCGCCAAACTTTGCGGCCACGCCAAACACGTGCCTCTTAACTTTTGGGGTGAGGTCCAATGAAGATCGGAGATACCGAAGCTCAGCAGGAACTAATTTGTCAGCATATACCAGCACTGCAATAGTTTGAAAATATGGACAAGAAACCACAAAAGAGAAAAAAAATCGTGTTTTGCACACTACAGGACTCGACGGCTAGGCCGACGGCAAAAAGCCCTCGGCGTAGCCAGTATAGCCGTCGGACTCCTCGGCGAAGCAAAAACAGCCGTCGGCGTAGGCCTTTGCCGACGGCCGTAGCCTGCTCGTCGGCTTAACGACCGTCGGCGAACGGCGGCGCTGTCGTTACACGGCCGCTAACGGCGCACTGGATACGCCGACGGCCACACCCTCGGCGTAGGGGCGCCACGTGGCTCGTACTGGGCCTCCCCAGGAGGGGGCTACGCCGACGGCCGAGCCCTCGGCGTAAGTGGACACGTGTCCACCGTCTAGGCCTCTTAGGCTGACGCTAGGCCGACGGTTGCGGCCCTCGGCGTAGGAGCAGGTGCTACGCCGACGGCAATGCCCTCAGCGTAGCCATGACCATATGGCACATGGCAGGTTCTATGCCGAGGGCATTGCCGTTGGCGTAGCACCTGCACAGTTTTTTTTTTGGCCAAAGATCACATATAGCACTCACAGCAAAGATCACATACATGTATCATCCATGTATCATAGCAAAGATCACATATAGCACTCATACATGTATCATCGATACATCATAATTCAAACATCATTCATACATGTATCATTCACAACAAAGATCACATAATTCAAACATGTATCATCTATAAATCATTCATACATGCATCAACATACGCCGACGGCCCTGACATTTGGCCGTCGGCGTAGCAGGCGGCCGTCGGCGCATCTGGCCATTCCTGTAGTGGCAAGAACCAATGTATCAAAATCTTTAGCGGATCGGAGCTGTTGTTTTGACTTACGGGTGCAAAAGAATCTATCATGAAAAATATATATTGTGTACGACAACACAGACATCAGTGATCTTGATACACCCTTTGTTGTTGGGCGGCAAGAGCAATAGCACTCTAGATCATCGTTGTGAGACAAAACTCAAAAACACACAAAAAATTACCTAGGTTCAGGCACCTACGAACTAATAATACTACATCGTGCTTAATTACCTGATTGTATTGCTCACTCAAAGTTACAATATTCTCTCCTTGCCGTGCAACTTAGCCGAGGAGAATGGATCTATGTCTCTCACTTGGGTCTATTCCTCCTTGTATAGCTCTAAGAGGATACCACAACAGTCGGCCGGGAAAATACCTCTATTCCCATCTACTAAGATGGAGGGGAGGCAGAGTGACCTGACAAGACAAAGAGGTAGCAAGCGCTACCCGACGAGACTATGTCCTCCATCGTGTCCCATCTTTTGACCTGGGCCCTCGACCCGGGAAGGAAAGCTTTCCCTTCCAGGGGCCGGGTTCCATCCTTTCTTGACATGTATAGCTACATGGGCTTCTTACGATCCCAAAATGGTGATGCCCAAACTCTGCCTTTTTCTATCCTTGGATACCCTACAATCACCGCCAAGGAAGTTGCTAGACGTCAAGGACGAAGGCGGTGATAACCAGACCTAATGGCACATACTCGGTACGGTGTTGTCTCATGGCCTAGATGTCTATAAAGTGGTCAAGGCTGCATCACACCTGACGTATCCTTCATGGAGCTATGGTGACGTCATTGTTGGCGATTCCTTCCTAGAGACGCTGAGTCGGGGGAACTTTCTCAGGTTTAGGCTCGGGTTTCTCGACAAGGTTCCACCGTCCAACTCTGGTACAAGGTGCGGGTGCCCACATCCAGTGGATCTGGAGTACGCTGCTTTTCTTGAACCCGATAGTATCCCCCTGGCATGGGACCGTTGATGCCATGGTTGTTAGGGTCACGCCCATAAGATGTGGGTCGTTGCGCCCTGGTCCTTCCCACCAAAGCTCTGGTTGTCAAAACAAGCGTGTGCAAGAGCCTAGTCGTTGCTCTTCTTCTTCTTCTTCTTCTTCTTCAAGCTTCATTGTCCTTGGCCATGTCATCCCAGGATAGGCTTTATCCTCTCTAGAGAGCCGCTATCTTGAAGTATCGCATGGCTCGACATGCCTTGCAGCGGTTATCTCAGGTGAGGTTCGGCTCGGGGCTGAATTGCCCAAGAACCATGGAGTCCTTGATGCTACTTGTGGACTCCGAAAGCCATGAAGGAGTGGCAACGCTGGTTAAGCACGTCGCCTCGCTTGACGTCCCCATCTATTCCTGCTTCCTCACGATGGGAATGGTCCCACCGTTGTCGCGGTTCTACCAAGCAGTGTTGTTGTCGTATGGCCTTCGCCTCGCCCAGCTGTCCACCAATGCAGTGTTTGCGATGGCAACCTTCCATCACATATATGAAACCTTCATCGGGATCACGCCATCAGCGGCACTCTTCCACCACTTCTACTTTCCTATGATCGATCCTAAACTCGTCCTTGTCGGGGGAGTCACCTGGTGACAATGCAACAACCTCTCTAAGGAGTACATTGAATGATAGTTCACACCAAGATGGGAAGAGTGGCGAGGCGCATGGTTCTACATCCACGTATCCGAGCTTCATGACTACTGGCTGGATCCTCTCGCCGTTGCCGAGCGTGGTAACGACTAGGGGTCCTTGGGACCCATGATGAAGAATATGCTCCGATGGTGGAACAACTCCAACTCATGTGGAGAGGGGGGATGATCACCGCCACGTCATTGATGACCTTCTCTGAAAGCGTCTAGCAACCCTACAGGCCAGGACAAACGAGGCCTCACTGTCGTAACTCGCCTCTAGCCGTCGGGAGCCAGTAATCTACGACCATTTGTGTGTGCGATGCCGATGAAGTGTTTTTTCGGGATGGAGGCCTGACTAGTCCTTATGCAAGGGATAACTGCGCTCTATCTTGACCCTGCTCGTGCCGAGATCCTAGCAACGATGTCAGTCTACGACGGATGGGGGGATAAAAAATAGCTGGAAAGTTCTCGAGCGGGCCTTCTTTGGAGGCTCGGTGGGACCGATGCGTGCTAACGAGATGTTCGCGTCTTCTTCAGGCGGCACCACACCATGGTGGCGATGGCGGTCGATGGGAAGGCGCTCGCCCTTCCCGCGGCTGAAGCCGATGGGAGATGTTGGTCAAGGCCCCGGACTCAGAGGTTATTTCCGTAGCATCCTTGCAGTAGGCGGAATGGCTATACCCATGGGCCGCAACTGTTGTGGATAGGCCTCAACGACGATGTCATCGTCCGCCGTGGCCATAATGTGTGGTCGCCGTCGTTCACGTAGACATGGCAGTTTTGTTTTAATATCTATTTTTATTCATGGACTTATGTAAATTATTATACTCAGTTAACTGTAATATATCAATAAAAGATACATCCCAATTGGATGCGCGTGCGGATAGGAAAGGACGTGTCTCCGTATCATCTCGGCCCGCGACCCAAATGGACACACAAAATGTGTCCAAAATACGGTGGCCCGTTGCTTATACTCTGAAAGGCCCACGGAGCCCCAAAAGCCTAGAAGCCGAAGGCGCTTTCGCGTTTCAACTTTCAACACAAAATAGGCGCGCCCTTTTCCATTTCCTTCTCAAAAAGCCTCGGCCAAAAGTTCCAATTTCACCCTCCCACTCCCAGTTCCTCACCCAATTCCTCTCCCCGCCCAAATGCCGGCGAATCCCGAGCCCTTTTCGAAGCCATGTCCGCCGGCGACCTCCACCTCCCATGCCAAGACCACAACCCGTCCCTTCATCTCCACCGTAGGCTGCGACAACGACGACGACGACGACTTCCAGATCCCTCCCCGCGCCAGCCACGCCCGCCCCTTGAAGCCCTCCAATGGCGCCGTCTCCCGCCACCTCCGCAAGAAGCTACAACTTCCGTATCCCTACTCCGGGAAGGAGAACCGTGCCGTCGCCAGCGGTACGGCTTCCGCGGGGAGGGTTGCCGCAATGGCCGCGGCGGTCGCCGAAACCCTAACGGCCGGTTCGAGGGATGGTACTGTGGTACGCCGGGTACCAGAGGGCAACGGAGCGACGGGTGGAGGAATCTGCGGCCTATTAAGGTCCGGTTCCGGTGACCCCAATTTAGGCGCTACCGAGGAGAAAGGATTGGGCGGATACGACGGTTGCAAGGGGAGTTCCAGCTGCTTCCCCAATTCGACGGAATCGAGTGTTTTGGAGCCAGGTGAGACATGTGATTTGGGAGGTGGGCAGGCGAAAGGGGTCTCCGGGGCTAGTAACCCAGTTCCTGGGGAGGGGCTGATGGGGGGAAGATCTGGTTCATGGCGCCATGGCCCTGCCTGTAATGAAGGGGATGTGGATGTGGAGGTGGATGCAAAAGCTGAGGTCGCATCTCGATCCGAGACCGAAATGAATGAGTGGAGTGGGTCTGGAGTCCATGATGGGAATTACCACTCACATTCTATAGAATCAGAGATTTTAGTGTCAAGTTCAAAATATGATTTTGAAGGTGCAGATTGCAAAGATTTCCAAGAGCCTCGTTTAGGAATCTATAGCTTGGCTTCTGAAGAGAGGAAAGTTGTGGCAGAAGATGTTGCAACCTCTAATTCTGATCCTGCAGAGAAGAAATCAAGTTCAACTGCAGATAGTGTGGAGTATGACTGCTTAAATTCAGTTGAACTGGAATCAAGTAAGGTCCATCATTTTGAAGCTGATGACTGTGATGATTTTGAGATTGGGACCCAGCTTAATGAGCTCATAAACCTGTGCATGGATGATCAGGTGGATAGTCATCGTAACAGTAAGGTGTCTCCTGTTGAAGAGAACAAAATGGATTCAGGGAGATCTGAGTCAGTTTATAAAGTGCAATGCCCATTATGTGGATCTGATATTTCTGATCTGAGTGAGGAGCTGCAGCTAGCACATACTAACAATTGCCTCGACAAAGATGAACCTGCAAAGGTGATTATATAAAACGGCAATGCTAGTATAGTGTTTATATTAAGCATTCATGATAAATCGTTGGGCTATTACAAACCTCAAATGTTATTTAGTTTATGGGAGCCTTATGTACTGATATGATTCTTTAGTTTTTCTATCAGTTTTCACTCTTAATCCTAAGCTCAAGCATCTTTAGTATTTCCGTTAACTGTATATTAATTTTGGTCATGTGCCCAGTTGCTGGACATCTTTATCTGCTTAGTTAGGATGATAGATGAACATATCTTCCAATAAATTCATTTTGGCAACACAGATTAATTCTTGTTTTTTCTACTCCCTCCGACCCATATTAGTTGACTTGGATTTGTTTGGATTCAGATGTATCTAGACATGTTTTAGTATTAGATACATTCGAATCTAGACAAATTTGAGTCAACTAATATGGGTTGGAGGGAGTATTAAATTTCGCTCTTTAATCCTACACACACGGACATCAAGTATTTCCATTCACTGTGCATTAATTTTGGACTCTGGTCTTGTGGACTGTTGCTGCTCATTGTTATCTGCCTAGTTAGGATGATAAATGAACATACCTTGCCAAGAATTAGTTATAGATTGTGGCGTGTCAGTAATACAGGGACTTCTATTTCTGTATCATGTTAACATGAGCACACACGGACTCAAGTGAGGGGTGGAAGACTCTTGATTTGAAATCTTTGGGTTAATGATTTCATCACTGACACAGTTAGTGAAGATAAAGATAATTTGATGTTTCCTACGGCATTCTCCAATAGTTTGTTTTATTAACCGTTTCTTATGAGCATGATGTTTGAATTACCTCTGTTCCAGGAATCTGATCACAATCATGAAAGAGGACCTTCCACTGGAGAAAACATTGAAAGCGAATGTGTTGTAGAATGGTTAAGGAACCTGGGGCTATCTAAATATGAGGAATTTTTTACCAAAGAAGAAGTCGACTGGGAGACCTTGCAGTGGCTCACAGAAGAGGTAGTTACTGCATAAATCTTGACGTAGATATTTATTTTTCAAGCATTAGAGCTTAAGTTATGTGATGTACCCTCTTGCAAACTGGAGGTTGTTTCTGCGTGCACTATTCTTTTCTTTGGGAGGGAAGGAAGGAGGCATGATTAGCGCCGACCTTCCCTTCTCAATTAACTTTCAAGAGTACTAGTTAGTGTATTTAATTTGACAGTCCTTCTAGTCTAGTTATAAGTAAAAGAACTAACATATTGCTGCCTATGCATTTCAGGATCTTCTAGGTATGGGGATCACTTCCCTAGGACCTAGAAAGAAAATTATCCATGCTCTGGGTGAATTAAGGAAGAAAAATGATCATACCAATGATACAGAAGCAGATGTTTTAATTTCTGAAAATACGAACAGAACTAAAGTCCCAATGAAAGGGAACAAGTTAATTACGGAATTCTTTCGGTGTTCGTCATCTGATCAGAAACAAAGAGTCCGCAAAGTTCAGAGAACATCTAGTTTGAATAACCAGAAAAGTTCTAGTGCCAAAGTGGCTACTAGCAGAAATCGTACCCGTAAAGCAAAGGTTAAAGATACACCTGTTTGGTGTTGCATCCCAGGAACACCTTTTCGAGTGGTATGTCATTTCTGTACACAAGTCAACTGGAACATTTGTTCATATGCTCTGTAACTAAATATGTTGCTGCAGGATGCATTTCGGTTCTTACGGGGAGACTGCTGCCACTGGTTTTTGACACACTTCCATCTGGACCGTAAGTCAATCTTTTTTGTTGCCTTGCTGAACAATTCCAGTGGCAACAAATAAAGTAATTATCATAAATGATTGCCAAACTTCCAGTGTACATGTTTTTTCTCTGTTTGAATAAAGGTTTCTCACTTAACTGGTAAAGTAATTATCATAAATAATTAGAGCATACAAAATGGAGTCGCAAACAACCTCTTTGGTCTAAAGGGATATTGATGTGTAGACAGTTTTTGTTTAATCAAAGAACCGTTTTACTTGTCTCACTTTCCGTTGAACCATCAACCTTAACGTTTGTCTAGACGATTAACTCACCACATGTATTATTCTATTTTCATGCCCATTGGTTGTTGACTCTATCTCTAGTTGTATGTTTTAGTCAAACAAGTCCTTCCCACCTCAGTGATGCTAGGCACTTATGAAGTTATGTTCGATGTTTTGGGTGCCTAAGCCTAACTCTTTGTATTCAACAGATTACCAAGGCCTGACTAAGAACTTTTGTCATGGGAAGATATACTGTTCCTCAATAACAGCAAATCTTGTACACCATAAGATTGGTGTCACATGGGATAGATTGCATGTACTGCCACTGAACAAAAGGGTTACTGTCGCAGGAGTTAATTTGACATGTTTTGATGCAAACCATTGCCCTGGATCAATCATTATCCTTTTTGAGCCATCCAATGGTAAAGTAAGTGTTGTTCTGATTTGCTTCTCGTCTGTTTGGCACAACTAGTCAGTATCTTATTTTCTCTTTCTTGTGTTTTAGGCTATTTTACACACTGGAGACTTTCGATTTTCTTCTGAGATGGCCAACAATCCTGTTTTGCAGTCTTCTCACATCCACACTCTAATACTTGACACAACCTACTGTAATCCACGAGTAAGTATTTTTCCTGACCAAAAGTGGTACCAAAGTTAGAGTTGAGTTTTTACACGACCAATCTTCCATGTTTCCTTCATACGAACTAT
Organism: Avena sativa; assembly: GCA_916181665.1. Lineage (NCBI taxonomy): Eukaryota > Viridiplantae > Streptophyta > Magnoliopsida > Poales > Poaceae > Avena > Avena sativa. Next base: position 381,397,940 of record OV702297.1, on the reverse strand, counting down.
AAATCGTTTTGCAGTATGACTTCCCTAGTCAAGAGATTGTAATACAGTTTGTCATTGAGGCTATACAAGCAGAAGCTTTCAATCCAAAAACACTGTTTTTGATTGGTAGCTATACAATCGGTACAGTCTCATCTTTGCTTTCTTTGATAATCAAGTATTTCTGTATCTCATGTCCTCTAATGTTCCTGGTTGCAGGAAAGGAACGATTGTTTACCGAGGTTGCTCGTTTGCTTCAGAAGAAAATATTTGTTGGAGCTGCAAAGCTGCAAATATTGAAGCACTTGGAGCTTCCTCAGGAAATCATGCCCTGGTTGACAGCCAATGAAGCTGAAAGTCACATACATGTTGTGCCGATGTGGACTCTAGCAAGCTTCAAGCGGTTGAAACATTTATCAAGTCAATATGCCGTAAGGCCAACTATTTGATCCTACCAGTTATATACTAGTACATATATATTTAAGCTATTAGCATCTCAAAGCTACACTCACTTTTCACTATTGGTCATGTCTCATTAAGTCAGTTTCGGGTCAGCCTGCCACCCGTTACTATCATACAGGCTGACATAATGGTTGTATTTAACTATTTAGTTTGCTGACTGCAGTCCTAGTACATACACATACTCCTACTATCATGCAAATTGTAATTGCTCCACAGTAGTGATGATGTTTGATCATTAGTTCAGTACTCATGGATGTTACAGTAGGATGTTGCTATGCATCACTTCTTACTCCAAAGGAACAATGTTATTGCCATGTTCCTTAGTACCATCTATTATGATTTTCTGATAGCTACTTTGCTTTTAGAACCGATTTGACCTCATCGTGGCATTTTGTCCTACTGGATGGGCATTCGGTAAAGGGAGGAAAAAGACACCAGGGAGAAGGTGGCAACAAGGAACAATCATCAGGTACTGTTCTGGAAGTGCTTAAGTAATATTGCCATTTTTTAAGAATATTCGCCACGTTTGACATGGGCAGTTTTGCAATGTCCCCAACATGCAACTTTTTTGTCATGAATATGACTATTTTTTCATAAATTATATTATGGAAGCAGTTTTCGTGACAATTCATCTAGCGCTACCATTCCACCTAATAAATACTCGGATTCTGCGACAATTAATATGGATCGGAGGGAGTATATCTTTTTTTAAACGGACTATATCATTTTTTTTAGTTCTTAACTTCATATAGTAGACAGCTATAGTAGTTTGACTGCAGTACGGAAAATGGCTTCGGCACCCGAGCTCCATGGAGGACTTTATTTAAAAAAATTGAAAACTTTGATTATAAAGTTTCAAAAAATTCATAAAAAAATACATGGATGTAGTAAACTATGTACACTATGGGAGTGCAAAATTTTAATGTAAAATACTCAAGAAAAAAGACAAATTGGACAATTTTTCGATGATTGAAAAGTTGCACTGTTCACGCTTCCAGATCTGCATTTTTGTCATTTTTTCCTAGGATAGAATATTTGGTATTTCGTATTGAAATTTTACATACTGGTAGAATAAATCATTGACTACAGTCTGGTATTTTTTTGTGAATTTTTTAAAGCTCCAAATATGAATTTTTTGAAGATTTAAAAAAAGTCCTCCATGGAGGACGGGTACCAAAACGACGCACTCGACTGGAGTAGTTCTATGTTTCTGAACAGAGGGAAAATTATATTCACACTGTTTGCCTGCATGAAATAGAAAACAATATTCCAATACTATTTAGGCTTTTCGCTAAAGAGGAGTTTAGTACTGTAGTTTTCACCTAACTTTTAAAATATTTGTTCAAAAGATACAACACGGTTCTAACAGCTGGAGTCCACATTCCTTTGGAAAAAACCAAATGCACTGTTGTCAGCTTTCAACATGGTTAAGAAAAATGAGTTTTTTTTCTTTGTTCAACATTTTAGAAGCTATCTTTATGAAAAAAAAGAACTCTGACAAGATGATTTATCTTGTCCATGCATCGATCTTAAAGTACTATTTGCTGGCTGTTTCTTAACCTCTGCAGATATGAAGTACCTTACAGTGAACACAGTAGCTTCACGGAACTCCGAGAGTTTGTCCGGTTCATATCACCAGAGCATATAGTTCCCAGTGTGAACAATGACGGCCCTGAGAGTGCAGATGCTATGCTGACCCAATTGTTAAATGACGACTCGTGAAAAATATCAGTCCACCGTGAATCCATGACGACCTGATTGCTATCTTCTCTCATGAGGTCACCTACACTAACGTCCAATGGTTACAGAGCTGAAGGCAAACACTGCGTTTTCCTTGCTGATGCTGATGCCCGCAATTTCTGATGCGGAGATCGTGGTGCTGGATCCAGGATGTTCTCTGTTGGCAGACCAGTGCAAATGATTGATGGCAAATTCTCAGCTAAGCTATTACCACTGGACAAATGGTGCGGCGCGATATATGCTCGTGAACGATTCACGAGTGAAAAATGTAAAACGACATTTGTGCATCAAGCTTATGAGTTTGCATAGCCGATTGTCATTTTGTCAGTAGCTTGCAATACATCATGACCTCTGTGATGGGCATTCTATGATTGTAGTTCTGGTTTTCTGTACCAGGACCAGGAGTTGCGTTCCAAGATATTCGATTTCACTGGAAATATATGTCGGTACATGTTTTTCAGGATTTATCTTTGACCAATGAATGGTTAAAAGATAATGTGCATGGCTTGATTGCTGGTCTTAGCACTTTCCAACGATATTGTTGAACTAGTTTTTTTTTACGGTGATTCATGATAAACCTTAGAAAACATGATGATTTATATTTCTGGTTTCCCATTGTTTTTTTCCTAATTTTGGCGGTCGTCCAGTATATATGCACCCTGCTGGGCTGGGTTGCCGTGCAGCTAACATCATGATTTGGTAGCGTCCAAATGGGGTGTACGCGGAGCCCATGTCATCGGCCGAAGTGGCACGCTCGGCCCAGACATCCTACGGTGCAGATGGTTTCAAGCGGTCCGAATCTTGGCGACCTCCATCTTCTAGAACAATCCAGCGGCATCCTTTCTCTCCTCCTAAACTCGAGGGTAAACCCAAATCCTTATCCCAAAGCTTAGCAACCCCTGTCTCGATTTCTCCGAACCCTCGCTCCACCACTCTCCCACTCTCTCGCGCGCGCTCAGCTGAATCCTGCCGTAGGTACGCGCCTCTCTCTGGCTCGGAAGCTAAGTTTGACGAATTTTTTCCCGTATTGCACGGTGTGATTTTGTGAGCTGTTGGCGGGTTTGTTCTGGCAGGAGCCATGGCGTCGGTGCATCTGTGCGGGCCGCAGGTGGCGTCGGCGGCGATGGTGAAGCCAGCGTCCGCGGACGGGCTGCGCATTCCGGCCTCGTCGTCGCGTGCTGCGCCGACGGGGCGGAGGTTCCGAGGCCTCGTCGTGAGGGCCGCCACGGTCGTGTCGCCCAAGGTAACAATGATTGGGCCACAAATCGCTAGCTCAGCTGATGTCTGCTTGCAAAGTGTGTGTTAGTTCTATGGTTGCACGGACATCTAGTATGCAAGGGTTTAGTTAGATGGAGGCTGATAATCTGATATGAGTAGTTGGTGTTTTTGTTCGTTCGAACGAACTCTATACGAGCTACCATCATTTCCATTAATGAAATATATTCAGTACTCCCTCACTTCCAAATTAACTGACGCAGATTTGGTCAAAATGTTGCCTAGCTTCAACGAATCCGCATCAATTAGTTTGGAATGGAGGGATTAGAAATTTAGTGAGAATCGTAAATTTATACCCCGGTCTCTGCACTCGTAGCGCTCTACTGTGGGACGCTCTCACGTCATGTGGGCTTGTGTCTGCCTGCTGGCGTGCGTCTGCCTTAAGGAATTTATAGCAGGCAGCAGAGGAATTCCAGTAACCAAAACATTGAGTAAACGTCATGTGCAAAATGCCCAACCGAAGCTTAGAGTGGTCAATTGTGATGTAGCTTCAGTTTGGAGAGAGCAAAGATTAGTTACTCATTAAGAATGTGCTGGCAACGAAACCTTCTGTAGCTCTATTAGAAATCACGCTCGCGGAACGAATCTTTTCCTTCTTGTGGTGTAGCTAAGCGTGGCATGGTTATTCACCACATTGCCCACCCTATATTGCAGTTGTGCTGGCGATGTGGGTCTGTTGCCAATTACAAGCTACCTGTGATACTGTTTTAGAGAATGTGATGTGCAAACCCGTGGCTTTTTATTTAAGCACCAGTGTTCATAAACTTGTGATTTGTGCAGTATACATCCGTCAAACCGTTGGGAGATAGGGTACTGGTGAAGACAAAGACCACTGAGGATAAAACTGCCGGAGGGATATTGCTTCCAACAACAGCTCAGTCAAGACCACAGGGAGGGGAGGTTGTTGCAGTTGGAGAGGGGAGAAGCATAGGCAGCAACATCGTTGAGATCAGTGTTCCGGTATGTACCCTATTTGGTCGACTGAGATTATCTGATGTTTGATTATTAGTCCTATACCTGTTCAGCTAACCATATAAACAAAATAAAATGGAAGATAAATCACTTGAATGTTTTGTTAATGAGTTCCAGCTGTGGCTAAAAATAAAAGCCAGTTAACTGCATGCTTCGAATCTTCTCACATCAAAGTCAAACTCTTTGTTTTTAAGACAACTATTCATACGGGCTCTTCATGACACATGTTATTATCCTATCCGACCTACTATTTTATTGTGATGAGAGAAAGTAACTATATATATTATCTGGTTACAGGTTGGTGCCAAAGTTATTTACTCTAAGTATGCCGGCACAGAGTTGGAATTCAATGATACCAACCATCTCATTATGAAAGAAGATGACATCATTGGTATTCTTGACACTGATGACGTGAAAGATCTGAAGCCACTGAGTGATCGTATTCTCATTAAGGTATGTTATTTAGAAACATATTAATTTTGACACTTACTGAGTGGTCACTGTATTCCTATCACGAACACAATTTTTATTCGAATCCTGTCTTGTTCAGTATCGCAACTTGCACACTCAATTTGCATAGGTCATGTTATTGTCAAATAATATTCATCGTTATGATCAAGTTTGGAACATGGTATGGTGTAGCATCTATTTCAACAGAAAAAACACGAGAGCAAGACTTATAGCATTATGATTGTATTCTCATTAAGGTCTGTTCAGAAGATAATTGTACACTAGTGATAGGATAAAGAATTGTGCACAGGAGAGCAAGAATGCTCTTTCTAGTAAAACACAACGTAGAGCAAAAAAAATACCCTTTGTTCATAGGCCTTGTCAACTTGATTTAATAGAAACAGAAAAGCCTGCTTGTACACCTCTTCGATTTTGTGCTTTCCATGCTCTTCTCTTCCTTTCAGCTCGATTGCCTTTGACTTCAGACCCACTGTCGTTCTATTTTGGGGGGACTAGCAGGACATTTTCACCTATGTTCAGTACTTCAGTATCCGTGTGACTGCACACCATTGCATCATGATAGCAGCATGTCATGGTTTGTTTGCTTCTAGCATTCAGATTTGACAGGAGCGGAGCTACATATTTTTTATAACAAAGGAAAAACTATTTCATATTCAGCTACATATTCAGATTGCGAGCATCTATTTCTCTCTTTTTTTAGTACGAATTATTATATGGACATCACCAATATCCGTTTACTTACAAAGTTCTACATTCTCCTTTTGCATCAGGTTGCAGAGTCTGAAGAGGAAACTGCTGGCGGTCTGTTACTGACACAGGCGACAAAAGAGAAGCCTTCTGTTGGAACAGTGAGCAATTTTGTTTGTCATGCAGCATTTGCCACGATTAATCAGATGATATGTGATCATAACTTCTTATAAATCAAATCTAAGAACAGATTGACTGTGAAAAAGTTGCATCCTTCACATAAGTATTTTTCTTTATGATGTTCATATTTTGTGTCAAACATCAGGATGTCATGACCACTTTTACTGGCAGTTTGTGCAACTACTATTAATATAGTTTATTTGCTCTTTAGATTTGTGTTGAAGTGTGATTTATAGTCTTGTCTCCATTATTAGTGTAATTAGTTAATGACCGAAACTTCTTCTGCCATGCTGCTTTCCTGACTTGATGTGGTTACCTACTGTTTTGCTGTTGCTTTTGTGGCTTGCCCAGTTGCCACAATGGGTCGATCCCTAGTGGTCAATTTAGAACCACTTAATTAGATTGTAGTTTTTCATGTGAACATCCTAGGTGCCTAACAGTAACCAAGTAGTGAACGCCTCTTTTACCAGTTACTAGAAGTTATTTTGCATATTGTTTGAAACATGAGAAAACATGTGTACAAGTACATCAGTTTATCTTCTTTTCATTCCCTATTTGCACTCTATGCTCGGGTAGTTTGGGCACGGTTACATTGACTATGAGCAACCTTTGATCTTGTCGACTTGTAGCCTGCAGCTCCGAGCCATGACCACTTGCTGACCAATATTTTTTCGAAAAACAGGTTGTAGCTGTTGGCCCTGGGCCATTGGGCGATGATGGGAGCAGGACTCCCCTGACAATCACTCCTGGAAGCAGCGTGCTGTACTCCAAATTCGCAGGAAGCGAGTTCAAGGGCTCTGAAGGCGAGTACATCGTTCTCAGGGTGTCTGACGTGATAGCCGTGTTGTCGTCGTAAGCATATATGCTTGTTGTTCACGTGAAATAGGAATTTTGATATGGAGTCTGTAACTTTGTTTCGTTACCCTTGCAACTGGTGAACCGCTCGTCTCACTGTACCATCTTGTGGTTCAAATGCTGTTTCTTATAATAAGAGGACTGCTTAGATTTCAGACATGTTGTGCTATACTCCCTCTATCCACAGTTAGGTTATGGTTTGACCATCGATTTGACCATTATAACTTGGAATCTTTGATCGTTTGCTATGAAAAATATACTAGTATCAGATCCATATTTGAATAAGCTGTGAAATGCTGTTTCTTATAAATAAGAGGACTGCTTAGATTTCAGACATGTTGTGCTATACTCCCTCTATCCACAGCTAGGTTCTACTTAACTACTTTGACCATCGATTTGACCATTATAACTTGGATTATTTGCTATGAACTGTCGGATTCGTACCTGAATAAAGTTTCTGATGATATACGATGTTTACCACATAATTCTCGTGCATTGACGGTGCACGCAAAACAAGGACGCCATGGAGTATTTGTGGACTGAGGGAGTACTAAGCTTCGTGGTTGGTGGTTGTCAGGTTGTGTTAAGCTTTGTTTTTGTTTTTTTGGGTTGTTGTACTCGATGGCCAGGTTTGTGCACGAAGGTTGACCCTAAGAAAACAGCCAAGGTATTGTTACGGACACTTGGGAGTTGCAGTCAACAAAGCATTGGCTCGGTGTGTGAATGAATGATTGATTATACTACTACTGGATAATGATAGGCTTCTAGAGTTGGTCTACTGGTAAAAAGAGACTGTCTCGTGTACAGACTAGTCGTATAGAATGCTGTTTGTGCACCGTTACCTAACCAGCTTCCTTTCTGCTGTCGAGAAAGAACATGATCCGGTGAAACCGTCAATGCAGCATTCTGAAAGACGAGGTCCGACCGAGATCCCTGCAAATGTGAAGGCGGCGTGGTGAATCTGACAGTGATAGAAAGGGGTAACATTAGCAAGGATCGAAATTTCTCCGGTCAATCCTGGCGACTAGCTAGTCTAACTCGTGTGTTTGAACATGAGAGTGGAGGCATCTCCCACGACAATTTCGCATGGCGCCCGCAGGGCATGTAGATCCGGTATGTGTCATCCGGTAAACAGAGACCGGAATAGGAGCAATCGTTCCAAATAGCGCAAGGCAAGGCGCCAGATTCTTAGGGGGCGTGTTTGGTTTTCGTGCAAGTTTTTTCTCTATGAATGCAATTTGTACGCAAGCGGGAATCACTTTGGATCAAAATCTTACTCTTACTCTATTTGGTAGCCAGTATTCTCATTTCACCCCAAGTCCTTAGCTATTGGTTCCTACGTGCACGCAGGAGGCGATGGGCTTGATTCTAATCCCCTCTAATCTATTTAACTATGCCTTCGTTCGAGATAAGTTGTACATAAAAAAATGCCTCTCAATGTTATGAATCCATTTCCGCAGATGATTTGTAATTTCCTTGAGTGTTTGAAACTCTACGTCGTGTTCCTTTTTAGAGATTATTTGAACGATTTTTTCCAAATTCATCACACGCGGTCGATCATTTGAAATTTTCTTTGAGGGAAAGCTTTAGTTCATCATTCCACACGACTTTTATGTTGTAATTTTTCTGTTTTAACATTCATATACGAGTATGTGTAGATCAACATAGAACAGTTTAAATCTACTTGTTTACGAATGTCAAACTAAAAAAACTTACAACACGAAAGTTGTGTGAAATGATGAGGTGAAGCTACGCAGCTTATTTTGTACAATGAATTTGGAAAAACTTACAACATACACCTCAAAGGAAATTTCAAACGGTTGCCCGTGTACAATGAATATGACAAAATTCATTCATAAAACGTATAAACATAAACATGAAATAGACCCCTAAAAAGTTAACGGAACTAGGAACCGATTGTGGGAATGGATCCGCAAAATCGATTCACATCTTTTCCTTGTACAACTATTTTTGAATGGGTGCATGGTTATGTAGACCAGAAAGTAACCAATGTTTAGGGAGGAAAGTTTACGTGCCTCGGTTGCATCCAGCGAGAAGATTTTGCACGCAGCGGGTCTGTTCCCATGAAAACGTCCAAAATCGGTGTTTCTAGTGGGCCAACTTTTGGCTTGCTTTAAATCTCGTGCGGTGCAGAAATTCCATGCGACCCAGCAACCCAAACAGGCTTATTTCTTCCCGCCGGATACAAGAAACAAAGATCGGACCAATATAATGATCTCGAAAACAGGGACAGGGGAGGTTAGGGCATGTCCAGGGGCGTGACCTACGGACTAATGCGTCCGTACCAACCCATTCCTTGTCTAAGTTTGGGCTAACATTGCTTTGGCGCGGACCACGCCATGGACTAACGCGTCTGTATCCATCCGAGCCCCGTCTGACAGACACTAAACTGCCTACCCGTCTTCCGCCCTGGCCATCATCAATGTCGGCGTAGGGGGTCAAGCTGCCGTGCCAGTGAGCAGGCCGCTAATCGCACGCTAGTCTGTGCCGACATCAATGTCGTCGCTTGATGCCCGCTCCAATATTGATGGCTAGGGTTTCTTAAAGCACATTTATGGGCACTCATCTCCCCATACCACCTATGCAATTCCCACTTCCACCCAATCTTGTCTCCCATCCTCACGCAACCACCACCATGTGACCGTGGTGGAAGAAGGCGACGAAGAACAACCACGAGGTTGGCTCATCCTTGGTTCGGCATCGTCCACGAGGAGAGGATACCCGCGATGACAACATAGACTACGCGGGCCTCCTCGCCCACATGGCTACCATCAAGGAGGAGGAGGCCCCTGTAGCCGCCGGAGCTGGCCGACGAGAAGGCCTTTTGGCTCGTCGTGGAGTAGACCTAGCTCGAGGAGATGGTGAAATGGGACTGGCTCGCCACGACACTGCAGGAATCCAAGATGGCGGCTCAGGCGCCTCCCGCCACCGCCTCCGCCACCACAAGTGGTTTGGCCACCGACTCTTGCGTGGCCAGGGCAGGCCCGGTGCCCCAGCAACAGCAGCAACTGCTTATGTACTAGCCATCGGTGGCTGCCCGGACTGGTCGTGGACGCCGTCGTCGGACTCTCCCAGGACGAAGACGAGTAGGCAGCGTCACCGCGACGTATCCTAGGCCAAGCGGGGTTTTTAGCATGTCTTTATATTTGTTTCCTATGAAAATTAAGTTTCTTATAATGGAATACTCCCTCTGTCCGGAAATACCCTGCATTTTGGATTTAGTCAAGGTCAAACTTCACAAAGTTTGACCAAATATATAAAAAAATTTATATACATCTATAATACAATATAAGTACCATTAGAATTATCATAAGATATATTTTCATATTATATACATTTAGTGTTATAGATGTTTATTGTTTTTTCCATATTTTCTACTCCCAACTTTATAAAGTTTGACTTTTACTAAACCTAGAAAGCAGGGTAATTATGGACAGATGGAGTATTATGAAAAAAGTATGCGTCCTACAGATGGGTCCTCAATCCTCATCCTCGATCTAAAGGACACGGCCGAAAAACCTGATTTGGTGTACGAAAATGGGTCGGCCCCTTGAGCACCGTCAGAGATGCATATACAGTCCAAGTCTCCAGGGGATCATTTTCACCCGGCAACGACGAGTGTTCACAGGGGCATAATTCTGCGACGCCATGACGGTAGTTTTCACGAGATGCCAGAAATTGTCCAGGTCGATGCCGCCCTCTCATGTACGACGCCACCTGGTCAAGCAAAGCCCCGGCCCGGCTGCGTCCGTCCTCATCACCCGCGCGCGACCGGATCAAAACAACGCAAAAAGTAGTCCATCCCAATCCCTCTCGTGCCGCTAATTAAAAACTGCGCCTACGGCACGAGACCGTGCCGTCCGACCCGACACGGTCACACTCGCACCTCCAGACTTGATCACGGCGCGGCGACGACCACCCGCGCGCGTATATAGCTCTCGCTCGGCGCGCGCGTGCCTCCACGGACCACGGGATCGATCATCGATGGCGAGCCACGACCACGACGCGCTGTGGGCGAAGCTGTGGGAGCTGGAGCTGCGGCTCGCGGCGTACAAGCTGCTGCACGCCGCGCGGTGGGGGTTGGAGGAGGAGGACGACGCGCGGGAGCACGCGGGGACGACTGGGTCCTGCTGCCGCGGCAGGCAGTACGACGCCTACGTGCGCCGCCGCGACGCCAGGCGCGCGTGCGCGTCCGCCGCCAAGGCCGAGGTCCAGCAGCCGAGGCAGAGCGCCCGCACGCGCGGCAGGCCGGCACCGCTGACCATCAAGTGCGCCGGTCGGGACACGCCGCAGGTGAGGCCGCGGTCGCTGCCGGCCGCGCCCGTCGCGACCACCCCGAGGAAGGAGCCGCTGGCCAGGAGCAGGACGGTGAGCGGCAGCGGCGCGCCCGCCGCTGCGAGGCCGCAGTCGCAGTCGCACCAGAGGCGGAACAGCGTGGGCGGCGACTTGGGCGGCGACTGCGCCACGCCGAGGCCGTTCCTCAGGCGCGGCAGCGGCACGGGCGGCGCGACGAGGTACCTGCAGTCGCCGAGGGTGCACGACCTTCCCAGCCCGAGGCGGCCGCCGCCACCACAGGACCAACTCGCCACGAAGCCGGCGGCTGCGGCAGGGCGCCACCTCCGGTCCGTGTCTGAGGTGCCTCTCCACGCGGCGGCGGCGGCAGCGATGGAGTCCCCGAGGTGGGTGGAGACGCCGACGCCGGCGCTGACCCCTGTACGGGCGAGGAAGCAGTGGGGAAGCGTGGAGAGCCCGCCGCCGGCACTGTTCTCGGCCGCGGCGACCAACCCGCACATGGACCTGGCCAAGGGGCTCAGGAAGCTGCTGAGCTTCGTGAGGAAGAGCAAGAGCAGCGAGCATCAGCATGGCGGCGGCGGCGGCGGACGTGAATCCGGCGGCGGGAAGCCCGTGAAGGGGTGGGCCGAGGCGGCAGCTGCTTGCTACGGTCTTGATGGCCCGCTGGATCGTGCGAGGCTGGACGGGCACCGGTTCCCCATGACACGGGCAGTCGGCACCTCCGGCTGAGGCGTGCGTGGGCTAGCGCGCGGTGGCTCATAAAACCGTGATATAACCGACAGGTGTACCTCACTGTACGCTCGAGATCGAGCATAATGGCCATGTATTGTGCTGCTGCTGCTGCTACTGGTGTACCTATATAGCACTGGTGCTGCTCACGTTAGTGTTCGTAATTTTTGACTGGAGAATGGCGGATGCTCTGCTTTTGCCTCGTTAACGAGGTCTTAATTCATTAGTTTTGAAACGTGATTAGTGCATTATGTGAGTTTGCAAGTGGTATTGTAAGTGGAATTTTCAGTTGCAAATGAGGTTGCAATTCAAGTCATTTAGTTGCAAGTGAGGTTGAAAACCCGCGTAAATGTTCACTTGTTCCGTTTCTTTGGAACTTCATTATAGAAGCGTTGTGTCTGGATTGACTTGCCCATGAAAACTAACAGAACAAGTGAACATTACGATTGGAAACTTTTAGTAATTCCTAAAAGTTTGGGCAAACCGTGCCAGAAAAGGCAGTCTCTTCTGTCTAGTGTTTGTCGTGTTGTCTTGGTCCCTATAGACCACGCGCAATAAAATGATTTTGAGAAGATTCTTCCTCGATGTGATGTTCAAATTCCTGACATCTTGCAGCTCGGTTACCTGTTATATAGGCAACAAGACAAGGTGCGGCCGGACGAGCTCTTTCGACTTCTGCTGGAGGCGGCGTGGCGGATCCTCTCCGAGTCCAGCTGAGCATCTAGCGCTTCTTTTTTCGGTTGTTCCATTTTGAGAGTATGCCTTTGCTCTCCTTTTTTTGGGCCTTGTTGTGTTGTGGCCCCATCAAACTATGTTTTTATTTTTATTGAACCTTATAACATTGTATTGATGGTTGCTTTATTTATAAAGCGGTGCGAGAGCATGTTTCGAGAAGTTACAAATGAGAATGCAACTCAGATTTCTAGTTGCAAGTGAATGACATCACCTGACTAAGAATTAACTTAATTCTCAATCGACTAAGAATTAGATACATCCAAAAAGGAAAGGGCAACACTACTCAGCTAGAGAGCTAGACTTATCAGGTGGCATGCACAAAAAGAAAAGAAACATATTCATCCCTTTACCCCGATCTCCTTTTCTGAATACAGTGATACATCCTTTTTTTTCTTCATTAGAATTTGCAAATAAGCTGTAGAGGAAGGGTTGTCCCAACAAAAAATTTAAACTAAACATAAAAAGTTAGGGAAAAAGAGAATATAAAATGAAAAACAAAAAAAACATAGTAAAGATAAGAAATGGGCTGGCTCATCATGGCCGGCGCTTCAGGCGTTACTTCCCGCTGCCCGCTAAATCTACAAGAGCCGATCGTCCATACTGGACTTAGTGGGCCTTTTTCATCGCTTCGTTCCAGCCACATGGACGATTACAGGATACGGAGTTAAATACAGTGATAGTTCCTATACTGGCCAATCTTGATTTAGTCCTCGTATTTAGAATTTGCTAAATTTTATTTATATACTTGTGAATTAGGTTTGGTTTAGTTCAATTTGATGTCTGCCATAGAATTTGAGCTAACGCGGACGACACATTGAAAGAGTAATTGACCCTATGTGTGGTTTTGGTGATTAATGATAATTCCTATGGACTAATGTTTTTACTGAGTTTTATATGAAAGAATATTTCATAGGTCATGCTTGTAGTCTATGTGTTGGATTCAAGTATGGATGCCATGAAGATAAAGATATACCTTGAGTATTGGCATCAAGATCATTGAGTTGAAGAGAAGAATATGATATGATCAAGATCTTAAGAGTGTGATCTCAAAAGAAGAATTCAAGATATGGCTCTAAGACGGTGTCATGATAGCCTCATTAGTTGAGCTATGATTGACTAAGATTTAGAACATGTAATCAAATTAAGAGTTCTTTATGTACCTTAAGATATTGAGATGGAGCATGAGAATATACATGGTTGACCTATACAAAGAGTGAAGAGTGATTTCAAGTTGGTCAACACATGAAGCATAAAGAATGTACCACATGGATCTTGTGGTATGGTAAACCTTGTCAATTATGCATCATGAGCTAACCCATTATATATGTGCCTTTTTGTTTTCTATATGGGATAGGTATATTTCCATGGGCATGCTTCAAAAGTGAATATATTATATAGCCCATGAGAGAATGACATCAAGTGGTGATAGTCATCAAGGCTGAGAAGGGAAAGTTCAAGATAAGCATCTCGAGAAGATCATTTGCTTGAATCTTGCCATCCATATTGGTGTAATGGACATGTGAAGACATGTATTAATGAAGCTATCCAATAGTGGTGTATGGGGGAGCAAATTAGGAGTCTTCACGAAGCAACAATGATCAAGTGATGCATTCCGTCTTGGATGGAGATTGAAGTGTTGTCATCAAGATCAAGCGGGATCCGCAAGGCAAAGGTATGACCTTGCTAGGTTTTACTTTTACTGGTCTTAAGGTGGTTGTTGGGAGACCGGGTTATATGATACATAGTTGAACTATTAAGAGGGGCTTTCGGTTGGATAACTTGATCACATCGCCTTAGGGAGCTCAATACTTTGCATTCTTTGCTTCTTCCTATTTTGTTGATTCTTGGTGTTTCTCCATGTGAGGTTCTTGAGATTGTTGCTAGCTCTTCAACAAGCCCAAGTTCATCGAAAACGGAATTCGTATGCATCTTCTATGGCGTTTTCGAGTTTGAACGTTTTATCAGTTCTTCTTATAGGGAGGATTCTTACCTTTATTCATTTGGTTCTATCCTTCTATATTGCACTATTATGTTTCTCTGAACCATCTTGTAGGGCTTGTTGTCCTCGTCAAAACAAGCCCAAGATCATCGAAATCGGAGTCCAGACGCAAAAGTTATCGCCGTTTTCGTGTGTCATGTTTGGTTCCAGCAGAATTCCGGCGGGAATTCCAGCGGACCGAGTCTGTGGCCGGAAATTCCAGCGACCGCCGGAAATTTCTGGCAAACCGCCAAAAAATTGTTCTGTATGCTGTTTCGGTTTGTACCGGAACTTTTCGTCGCCGGAACGTGTTCGCCCAGCGCATCTTGCTTCCAACGGCCATCCCCCTTGAAGGGGTATAAAAGGGGGGCTTCTTCCCCAAAGTTCTAAGGCTCTTGAGCACGTTTTTGACCTCCATTGTTGATCCCTTTGAGCTTTCTTCCTCTCCCTTCCCCCCTAAGATTCTTGCATCTTTTTGAGGGCTTTGGAAGAGGAGATCTAGATCTACAATCCCCACCAATCAATTCCTCCTCTAAGTGAGGGCAACCCATTGGATCTAGATCTTGGAGTCATTTGTTGGTTTCCACCATTGTTCTTCCTCTCTAATTCCTCTCTATCACTTGTTGCTTTGGTAGGATTTGAGAGTGAAGGATTTGAGCACCCTTGGTGTTCTTGCTTTGCATTCTTGCATAAGTGTTGAGCTCTCCATTACAATTTGTTCGAGTGAGATACCGTGAGCTTGTTACTCTTGGAGGGTGACCTCCTAGTTGGCTTGGCGGTTGGTACCGCGGTGTCCTATTCGTGGAAGATTGTGAAGAGACCGGGCTTCTCCTTTGTGGAGCTTGTGAAGTGGTTGTGGAGCTTGCCATCTCCGGAGTGGAGGAAAAGCTAGCCATAAGGAAAGGGCCTATTCCTTCGTGGGATAGACTCGGATAAGAAGGTGAGCCTTCGTGGCGTTGGGAAATCCTTTGTGAAATCCCACACCTCTCCAACGTGACGTACCTCACTTGTAAGGGAACACGGGAATACATCTTCATCTCTGCGTCCCTCGGTTATCTCTATATCTGAGCTTACTTTCCTTGTGATAGCCATCGAGCTTGAAGTACTTATATCTTGCTTATCACTTGTGCTATATTCATCTTGTGCTATCTTGCTTAGCTTAACTTGTTGTTGGTGCACTTAGTTGAGCCTAGTGTATTTAGGTTTTGTGCTTGTAAAATAAATGTTAGTTTAATTCCGCATTCTATCAAGCCAAAACCGTAATAGTTTTGAAATTGCCTATTCACCCCCTCTAGGCGACATCTCTATCCTCTTAATTGGTATCAGAGCAAGGTCTCTCCTTGTTTAGGCTTCACCGCCTAGGTGTAAAGATGTCGGCTAGGAGTATAGTGCACAATGACACAATTATCTTTGATGGCACAAATTATGCTTTGTGGAGAAATTGCTTGCTTTGTAATCTTAGGACCTTGTGTCCAAATATTGAGCAATTTCTAGATGTAGGTTTTTCTCCTCCGATGGATCCTCAAAATCTATCTTTAGTACAGATCGAAGCTCAAGTATCTAATGAGATTATTTTCTCTTTGAGCCCCAGAGTTAATTTGTTCTTGATGATTGTAAAGCGCAAGTCGTCTCATGAGAAGTGGACCAAGCTTAAAGAAAAATTTGGTGGTTCCATTTCTAATATTGTCGGTGGTTTCTCCGAGGAGTTCTCTTTTCCTTCACATCATGAAGAGCTCCAAGTTGCTTCCACCTCCGGCGCGATGAGTTCTCATCCTCACCCACTTCACCAACGTGTGGCAAGACACAAGGTAAATATATGGTGAGTTGTGTTGGGAATTGCAATGTTGATATTGTGCTCGCTAATGATGATCCTTCATCTCTATCCCATTGCAATGTTTCTTCTTTGGACTTAAGCACTTCTTGCAACAACAATGCTATATCCCCTTTTGTTGCTAGTCCTTGTATATCATCTAGAAATTATTTGAGTACTAGTGTAGATGATATGCTTGATTTGCCTTGTTCCCATGAACAAAATGCTTCTATTTCCTCTAGTTGTTTATCTAACAATGTAGAGGAAATCAAACATTCTATGGAGCAAGACATGATCATGAATGAAGATTCAATAATATCCTCATCTTCATCCTCCCGTGCTCACATGTGCCTTATGGCAAGAGGATCAAATATATCTCCTACTTTGGATCCCAATATATATTCTAAAGATAATAGCAATGATAATGATGATAGTGATGATGGCATTGATGAGGATACTAGTGCTTTCTTGCTTGAGTTGACTTTTGTGTACCTCTATTCATGGTAATAATAAGGTTGTTACTTGCCTCAAACACGTTATGGACACCATAACTAAACAAACGGGAACCATAGAGGAGTTGGATTTCCAACTTGATGATGGGAGTCGGAGATTCAATCTCCTTAATCAAGAGCTTGCCAAGGAGAAGCACACTAATTGTCTCCTCACACAAAAAGTTGAATCCTATGAGCTTGAAAAGGAAAATTCCATCAATGATGCTTGTGCTACTAACTCTACTTCTTGTGAAGCATCTACCCTAAAGGATAACATTGAGCTAAGGGCTCAACTTGAGTTACTAACTGGCAAGTATAGGAAATTGGAAGAAAGTCATGAAAATCTCTCGGACTCTCATAATGATCTTCTAATCTCCCATGATGGGCTAAAGTTAGCTCGTGAGGCAAGTATTACCAAGGTAACATCTTGTGAGCCTCTTTTGTACATTAGCACAACTTCTACTCAAAATGCTATTATGACATGTGCTAGTCCTAGTAATCCATCTAGCCATACTATTGATAAACCTTCTGTTGGATTATTTGCTTTGCCTTTTTGCTCTAACAATGAAGCTTCTACTTCCTCTAGTACTTGTATTTCTACTAACAATGTAGAGGAAATCAAAGAGCTCAAGGTCCAAGTCACTTCCTTGAGGAATGACTTGTGAAAGTACCGACTTGATACGACTAGAGGGGGGTGAATAGGCGTCTACCCAATTTTAATTTTTTTCTCACTTTTAGGCTCAACGAGAAAGGAAGTTATCTAGAGATGCAACTAAGTGAACAACCTAAAGCAAGAAAACAAACACCAACCACAAAAACAGTAAATAGCAAGGAGTAAAGGAAGGGAACGAAGTAACCGGAGAGGGGACACGGAGATGTAATTCCCGTAGTTCACTCCCAAGGAGCTATGTCTACGTTGGAGAGGTGTCGGGGCCACACAAGGTCACCCGAGAGCCACAAAGGCCTCACCTTCTTCTCCGGTGAGCTCCCCCACAAAGGAGGCCTCACAATCCACTAACCGGTGACCTTGAAGGCGCCAACCGAAACCTTTACACCAAGGTTGAGGGGGAGGCTCCACAACTCAATTGGAGGCCCTCAACGACACCTCGAAGCTTTACAAAGCAAGCCTTAGCTCCGAGGATGCCCTACACCGTCTAGGGTTCCAAGAAACCCAAGAGCAACAAGATCCACAAAGGATGGGTGGGGGAAATCAAATCTTCTTTGGTGGAAGTGTAGATCTAGGTCACATCTCTCACCTCTCAAAAGATCAGGTCATTTGAGTGGCTAGAGAGAGAGAGATCTAGTGAGGTGAAGCTCAAGCACTAATGGAGGAGAGAGAAAAATTCGAGAGTGGAAGGGAGGAAGAAGAGGGGTGCCTTAAATAGGCCCCCTCGCGCTGAACCGTTACAACCCCCGTGACCTCACCGGAAGTTCCGGTGAGAGGCCGGAAGTTCCGCCCAGCCTGGCTCCAACGGTCATCAGACCGTTGACGCCCGCTCCAGAAGCGCAACCGGAAGTTCTGGTCAAAACAGACCGGAAGTTCCGGTGAACTTCCGACGCAAGTTCCGGCAAATAGAACACTTCAAAACAGAAGGTTACTGAGCCTTCAGTGGAACTTGGAGCGGAACTAGGGGCAGAATTTCTGGGTCACGAACCGAATCTGGCCGGAAGTTCCGGCGGCTGGGCGGAAGTTCCGCTCAGGATCTTTTGGCAGGACAAGTTCCGATGCAAGTTCCGGCCCAAGTTCCGGCAAATAGAACACTTCAAAACAGAAGGTTACTGAGCCTTCAGCGGAACTTGGGGCGGAACTAGCGTCAGAACAAAGCTTAGAACAGCCCGCAGAAAAAGCCTGAGCGGAACTTCCGGCGCCAGGCCGGAAGTTCCGGTGAGACACAGAAGGCTCCAACAGAACAGGAACACACTCTCTCACGGAATAGTAGGATGGTTGTGGCGGTGCATATAGGTTTGTGCAAGAACAAGTGATTTCCCACAGCCTCCAAGATGGACCCCCTCTTAATAGTGCGGTGACCTAAAAACAACAACCGGAGAGAAACTAGGAGAAAACTAAAAGGCCACCGTCTTCATGAGATCCCAAGAGAGCATCCACCACAATTGAAGGAGACATCAACAACGTTTCCCCTGAAACTCAAGCGCACAATTAAAACACAATTGGGATTATCATTAACACCAAAAACAGCATGGGAAGATATAGTCCTTTCAATCTCCCCCTTTTTGGTGTTAGATGACAATCCCAAAGAATTGCATAGAATCAAAGCAATGTTTGCAATGGACGAGACAAGCTCCCCATGTATGTGTGCAAGGTAGATAAAAACTCTAAAGACAAGACTGGCAACACATACAAGGAGGCTCCCCTACCAATTGCAAAGATAGCACAAGTGCAAGGTACAAGAAAGGATAGAGATCATACCAGAACCAACCAAATGTGGTGGAGACAAAAAGAGTGGAAATAACAATAAGAGCTATGAGGCTCCACCACCATATGCATATGCCCATAAGATGACAACAAGATACCACACGCACGACATTGCATAAGATATCACATAGTCTCGAACATAACAAGGTCCACAAGCACACATAAGTTCACGGACATAAAGTCACAAGCACACAAATAAAACTAGAGAGTTCGCGAGCACGAAAAGATCAAAGGAAAGAACAGGCTCGCGACTCAACCCATGCAAATCCCGTAGACAACCTAATAGACATCTTTCTCCCCCTTTGGCATCAAGACACCAAAAAGGAAGAAAAGATCAATCTAATCATCCCAGCCATGAGAGGGGGGAGGAGGAGAAGACTCAGGGACCCAAGGACCCCACTCAGGCGACGGACCAGTGACCTCCTCCTCAGACTCATCCTCGGACCAGTGGCAGTTGTCGCGAATCCAATCATCCTTGGGAATAGTGACAGAGCTTGTGATCGGAGAGCTGGGAATGTTGAGGACTGCCATGATGGACTTCTGGCGCTGAATATTGTGACGCTGATCAACATAAGCCTGATACTCGCGGTCCTGCAGAAAGCATAAAGTTTTCTTCACCTTCCCAAGCAGCTTCTTTGCCCAAGACGGCTGCCTCTGGAGAGAAGGACCACCAGCACTAGAGCCACCAGGAGCAGAGGAGGGACCACCAGCAACATCTCGAGCCTTCTTGAGTTCAGCTTCCTTTTCTTCTTGAGAACGAGGCTTTTGGTGCTTACTCACACGTAGCTTCTTCTCTTCATGAATGGTGATGTTGTATTGAGGAAAGCGAGTGCCAGTCGTCTCAAGCCACTTGTGATTGATGAGAGTCTGTATGTAGGGAGCATAGATGCAGGAGCGCTTTTTAATAAGAGCCGCCCACATGTCTGAGTAGATGAAGTGCATAATATCCATTGACCTGTCAGAGTCACGGCGAAGATAAGTTTGATGCATGAGGTCAACCTGATAGCCATGAAACTGATCAAAGTTGCCAGCCTTGGGAGAGATGGTGTTCAAGTACACCCTGCGCATGATGTCAAAAACTGGCAACAGATGATTCGCAAACCCAACAGTTCCCCACCCTTCAATGTAGAGAGGCTCCAGGACCTCAGGATCAGCAGCTTCAGGACCATGAACACGCCAACCATTTGCCCCGTGGCCAGGCTGAAGGGGATAGCCAAGAAGCTCAGTAAACTCAGACCAAGTGGCGGTAAGAAACACGTCCCTAGTCATCCACTTCAACACACCTTCAGTAGAGGACTGCATGTGAATAAACAGAGTTGAGTAAAACTGAGCAATAGCAGTCACATCAAAGTTCTGACGGTGCTCCATGAGGGGAACTAGCCCAAACTTCTGGCAAATATCAAGAGCCTCGCCAAAGTAAACTTGCTTCTCTTCCATGTGAGACACATTGATGTACTTCTAAGGAGCAACCACGAACCGCTTCTTTGATGCATAGATTTCTTCATATATCTGTTCCTGACGGCAGGTGTGGAAGTGAGGGTCCAAGCAAAGACGATCACGAGGCACGAGGTAGGGATCCTTAGCCCTGAATGCAGAGTAAGCTTTCTGAGACCACTTGGAAATCTTGGCTCTGGTCATGTCTGGCCCAGCAGCAGTGGCCTTCTGAGCAAGAGCAGGCCTTTTGCCTGCAGCAGCAGAACGACGAGCAGCAGCAGCCTTCTGACGAGTAGTCTGAGTGGTCGGACGCACAACCTCAACATATTCTTCATCAATCTCAGGAGGAATGTCAGAGGATGGTCGGCAGGCACGCTTGCCTTGGCGGGTATCTCCTTGCCCTGAGAAGAAAGCACAAGAGTAGGGAGGGAAGGTGGGGTAAGTGCACAAGTTCGAAAGAGGAAACAAAAGAGATAGATTGGAAAAATACAAACAGAAAAAGTTGCATTGTCGCCGGAACTTCCGGTGAAAATGGTCCACCGGAAGTTCCGGTCGTGGCTCACCGGAAGTTCCGGTGAGGCCACGAACTGACGGTTCCAAACAGCAGTTCACTAGATCTAGATCTAAAAGCCACAAGTGCAAAGATTTTCAAGAATGTATTGTACCAATCTACTCTAGCATGATACCCTAGGCCTACCAAGATCTTCCAACAAGTTCTAGCCAAAGAACTAGCCTAGACATGGTGTGCCCTAACTCAAGCCATGGTGAGAGCAAGATCTCCATTAATGGAGGGAGTTGAGGGCAAATACCGGAGTCCATGGCGGGAGATCGAGGTGGGGAAGGTTCCCACGGAGCAGATCTGCGAAGGAGTGGCCAGAGACGAAGGGGCCGGAGCACCTTCGCAGAGAGGTCTTGGTCGGCGGCTGCTCCAAATAGAGGATGGGTCTTGGGGGAAAAAGGAAGAAGATCCCGTTTTCCCCCAGGGCCCACCTTATATAGGACAGGGAGCACCATCGGAAGTTCCGGTGGACCGGAAGTTCTGGGTCAGGCTGAACACGTTCCAGGTCAGCAGGTGGTTCAGACGAACAACCAGCTGACCGGAAGTTCCGGCATCTGACCGGAAGTTCCGGTGACGCCAGGAAGACCTTCTCAGGTTTGGAAGATAACAAGGAAGAACTTGTGCAGGGAATAGAGAGGGCTTGAGGAAAGGAAAGGCTTAGTATAGAGAGCTCAAACTGTGAAGAACCAAAGCCAACAAAAGCCAAGAAAAACACAGAAAGGTCAAAGACAACAAAAATAGAAAAAATGGGTCGGTGGCCGAGGCCACCTTATATAAGAGTAAATGGCTTGACACCGCGAAGATATATCTTGGGTTCATTACCAACACTCATCATGAAGCTCAAATGGTCTCCTTTAGAGACTATAGAGAATGAAAACTTTAATGTGCGCATAATAGGGATAGTGTTTGTTTATAAGAGGAACTACACTCCCCCTAAATCCATGCCTACATCCAAACAAGATACACATTGAGACGCGGGTAGGTGTGCAAGGTACTCAAGCAACATTGCTCGAATTGATGATATTTAGCTCATGACGTAACTACCAGAACCTTGCTTCATCAAGAGGCTTCGTGAAAAGATCCGCAAGATTTGCCTTGGTGGGAACATACTCCAAAGAAATGTCTCCTCTAGCAACATGGTCCCGAATGAAATGATGACGAATCTCAACGTGCTTGGTCCGGTTGTGTTGCACGGGATTGTGAGCAATAGCAATTGCACTCTCATTATCACAAAGAAGAGGCACCTTGTCAAAAGATAGTCCAAGATCCTTCAAGGTTTGCTTCATCCATAGCAATTGAGCACAGCAGCTTGCGGCAGAGATGTATTCAGCTTCGGCAGTGGACATAGACACACAGTTTTGCTTCTTCGAGGACCAAAAAACCAAAGATCTTCCGAGAAACTGACAAGCTCTGGAGGTTGACTTTCTTCCCACTTTGTCACCAGCCCAGTCCGAGTCTGTGTAACCAATGAGATCAAAGCTGGCTCCCTTGGGGTACCACAACCCAAAGTTTGGGGTATGAACTAAATATCGGAAGATTCTCTTGACCGCCACCAAGTGACTTTACTTTGGTGCGGCTTGAAATCTTGCACACATACCCACACTCAACATAATATCCGGTCGGGATGCACAAAGATAGAGCAAAGAACCAATCATAGATCGATAGAGTTTTTGATCCACTTCCTTACCCTTGGGATCGAGATCAAGATTAACCTTAGTTGGCATGGGAGTCTTCTTGGCACCTTTGACTTGATCAAACTTGAACTTCTTGAGCATGTCTTGAATGTATTTGGCTTGGTTGATGAAAGTCCCTTTCCTCAATTGCTTGACTTCAAATCCAAGGAAAAACTTTAACTCCCCCATCATGGACATCTCGAAGCGGTCGGTCATGAGCTTGGAAAAATCCTCATTAAAAGTTTTGTTAATAGACCCAAAGATAATGTCATCAACATAGATTTGACATACGAACAAGTGGCCTCCAACTTTCTTAGTAAAAAGAGTGGGATCAATGAGACCCACTTCGAAGCCACGGTCTAACAAGAGCTCCCTAAGGCAATCATACCACGCACGTGGGGCTTGCTTGAGGCCATAGAGTGCCTTATTGAGCTTGTAGACATGGTTCGGAAAAAGTGGATCCTCAAAACCCGGAGGTTGCTTGACATATACCAACTCTTTCAAAGGGCCATTAAGAAAAGCACTCTTAACATCCATTTGATGCAACTTAAAGTTATGATGGGTAGCGAAGGCAAGAAGCATACGAATGGATTCAAGGTGAGCAACGGGGGCGTAAGTCTCACTGTAGTCGATGCCCTCAACTTGTGAGTATCCTTGGGCAACTAACCTTTCCTTGTTGCGCACGACAATTCCATTCGCATCGCACTTGTTCTTGAAGACCCACTTGGTTCCAATGACGTTTTGACAGTCTTTGGGCCGCTCAACCCAATGTCCAAACATTGTTCCTCTTGAAGTTGTGAAGTTCCTCGTTCATAGCATCAAGCCAATCATCATCTTCAAGAGCTTCGAAGACTTTCTGTGGTTCCACAAGAGAGATAAACGCATGGTGAGAGCTAAAGGAAGCTAGTTGCCTCCTAGTGGTGGAACCTTTATTGAAATCTCCATAGACATTATCAAGGATATGGCCATCTCGAACAAGATTGGCGAGACGATAGGCTTGACGGTGGGCTTGTGATTCAACTCGAGATTCTTGAGCTACCACTTGGTCATTGCCACCAATTGAGTCGCCGCCTTGACTATAAGCATGAACACGAGGGTCATCTTCATCAATTTCCACTTCGGGGGAGTCATCACTTGGAGAGGATCCTTGAGGATCATTGACTTGCTCTTGATCTCGACGAGCTTGACCTTGGGGAGAGCCGTGACCTTGAGGAGGAGCCCCATCTTGGGGAGGTTGATGAGGTTGATGAATAGCTTGTCCGTGGGAGGTGCCTTGAGGAGGAGCCCCATCGTGGGGAGGTTGATGTTGTTGATGAAGAGCTTGATCTTTGGAGCTTGGAGAGTCATGAGCATGGGAAGCTT
Organism: Avena sativa; assembly: GCA_916181665.1. Taxonomy (NCBI): domain Eukaryota; kingdom Viridiplantae; phylum Streptophyta; class Magnoliopsida; order Poales; family Poaceae; genus Avena; species Avena sativa. The sequence goes on along the minus strand of OV702297.1, from coordinate 381,373,803 downwards.
CGGAAGAGCTTGAGGGATCTTGTGCCAAGAAAGTAGGTCCTTGAGGGGCAAGATGATCTTGTGAAAGTGAGGGCTCCACTTGAGTAGAGCTTGGTCCTTCTCCTTCGTCCATAAGGGGATCCTCAATGGGGAGGTGGAAACCCACACCCATTCTTCTTATGGACTTGGGAGGAATTTCATCACTTGGATCACAAACACCATCTTGCCTAACAAGAGGCTCATGATTTTCATTAAACTTCATGTTGCTCGTTTCTTCAACTCTTCCATTGGCTTTGTTGTAGACTCTATAAGCATGGGACTGATTTGAGTAGCCAACGAAAATTCCTTCTTGAGCCTTGGATTCAAACTTGGACAAATGAACTCCTTTCTTGAGAATGTGGCACTTGCAACCAAACACCCGAAAGTAGCTAACATTAGGCTTTTTCCCGGTGAGAAGTTCATAGGGGGTCTTGTTCTTTTTCTTGCAGAGATAAAGCCGGTTGGTTGCATGGCAAGCGGTAGAGATGGCCTCGGCCCAAAAGTTGTATGGAGACTTGAACTCAGCTAGCATAGACCTAGCCGCATCCATCAAAGTGCGATTCTTCCTTTCGGCAACTCCGTTTTGTTGAGGGGTGTAGGGAGTGGAGTATTGATGCTTGATTCCTTCATCACTGAGAAACTCATCCAAGGTATAGTTTTTGAACTCGGTGCCATTGTCACTTCGAATTGAGAGAATAGTTGCATTGTGCTTCCGTTGAACCTCATTAGCAAAGTCAATGACGGTTTGTTGAGTCTCACTCTTGTACTTGAAAAAGAACACCCAAATGTATCTTGAGAAATCATCCACAATGACCAAGCAATACTTTTTGCCTCCAAGGCTATCATGAGAGGGAGGACCAAAGAGATCCATATGCAAGAGCTCCAAACACCTCTCGGTGGTGATCTGATTGAGTGCTTTGTGAGGAGTTTCATGCATCTTCCCTTCAATACAAGCCCTGCAAACACGATCTTTGGCAAAAGAAACATCGTTAATTCCAAGGATGTGGCCCTCGGAGTGAAGTCTTTGCAAAGTTCTCATGTTAACATGGGCTAGGCGGCGATGCCACAACCAGCCCTTGTCGGCTTTAGCATAGAGACATAGAGCATGAGGAGTAGTGGTCCCTGAAAAGTCCACCACATACAAGTCATGTTCTACATATCCTACAAAAGCCACCTTGAGAGACTTGCTCCACATGAGGACCACGGTATGAGAATTAAAGAAAGAAGAAAGACCCATAACAGCAAGAGCACGAACTGAGAGTAAGTTGTAACCAAGAGTTTTGACAAGCATGACGTCAACCAAGGATACATCCGGGGATACCACCACTTTGCCAAAACCCAAAACCTGAGAGCTTGTTTTGTCACCGTAGGAGACCATGGTATTGGCAATATTGGGCCTCAATTCGCTCATGATAGACTTGATTCCGGTCATATGACTCGTGGCACCACTATCAAGCACCCATTTTGATCCACCGGAAGCATAGTCCTACAAGAAAATCAAGCCTTGGTTTTAGGTACCCATTTTGCAATGGGTCCCCTTTTGTTAGTGACAAGAGCCTTTGGCACCCAAATGGCCCAATGATAATCATGCGTGTAAGACGTTCCCACGTATCTAGCATATACATGACCATCATAAGATTTGCAAAGAATATAAGAGGGATTGTTCTTTCCGGCAAAGTTGTCACTTTGCAAGAGGGTTAGGCCATTTGGTACCCCTTGGGCCATGCCCTTGTTCTTTTTCTTCTTCTTGTTCTTCTTGTTCTTCTTCTTAGTCTTGGCAAGTTGATCCTTCAACACCTTGACTTCCTCTATGAGATGCTCATGCTTGCAACAAGGATTAGGAGTGCTAGACAAGTCTATAATTTGCACAGCGGAAGACTTAGAGAGATCACAAGTTAATTGAGTTTGAAGCTGTTCATGGGCTTCAAAAAGATTTTAGAATTTACTCTCCAAGGCTTTGTGTTCCTCTTTGAATTTCTCAAGATCCTTTTGAGTCCTATCATGACCACCCACAAACTCAGCATTTTCTTTCTTGAGAACCTTAATCAAAGCAAGAGCATGGTCACGTTCTTTAATTGTAGAGCACAAAGTGTTGTTATGATCATCTATAAGCTTAGACACATTTTCTTCAAGATTAATTCTCATATTTTGTTCATCCTCAAGACTTTGAGTGAGAGAGGCAATTTCATCGGCGGCATCTCTTTCATTTTTACTTAGCAAGTCAAGAATTTCTTCCTTTTCATCTAAGGCATCTCTAGCATTGTCAAGTTATGCAAGTAAGGACTCAAAGAAGTTTTTAGTTTCTTCATCTAAGGTAGCAAAAAATTCACACATGTCAATCATCTCTTTCTTCACCTCTAGACCAACAAGATCAAGAGAGGAAGGCTCACTAGAGATAGGTTGAGGAGTGGGTTTCAGTGTTACCTCGGTGGCCTTGGCCATGAAGCACTTTTGGTTGGAGAAGATGACATTTTCATTTGGCGAGTCGAAGAGGGATAAACGTGGAGTTGAGGTAGTGGCAATAGCAGCAACTCCCACAATCTCTCCACCATGAACTTCATCATCATCATCTTCATCCGTGCCCGAAAGGTATTCTTCATGGACCACAATTGCTCGTTCCTTGTTAGTGGAGTTCTTGACGGCGTAGTTCTTGTTCAAGGGATGAGGAGGTCTTGACTTGATCTTGCGGATGAGACGACCACCATTGTCTTCACGGTTCTCAAAGGGACACTTGGCCACGAAGTGACTCTTGTCGTTGCAATTGTAGCACGACCTTGCCTTGGGAGACTTGTTGGGTGAGTTGAATCTTGAGTTGTCCCTTGATCTTGACTTGAATCCGGACTTGTTCCAAAAGGCCCTTGAAGCGAGATCAAGATGTTCGTTGAAGGCACATTTGAGGTCCTCTTGAGACCACTCACTTGATGTATCATCATCATCAACTTCAATAGCCTTGGCCTTCAAATCAAGATTCACTTTGGTTGACCCAATGGCTCTAGCTCGAGCAGACTCCGCATTCTTCTTGGAAATAGTCATGGCAATTACTTCACTCAAGACTTCTTGGGAGGTCATTAGGTGAAAGTTGGTTCTTCCCTTGATAGAGTTGAGCTTTTGTTCTTCAAATGGGAGGAGAGATTGAATGAACTTCCTCTTCATAAACTTGTCATCAACATAGTGAACCCCAAGGTCCCTCATAGTGGAACAAAGGACCTTAAGGCGCCTATACATGTCTTCGGGGTCTCATCATCTTGCATTGCGAAACCATCGCACTCATTGTTGATCTCATCAAACTTGGAGCTTTGGATGCTTGCATTCCCAACAAAGAGCTCGGTGAGTTGATCCCAAGCTTCCTTGGCGGTGTCAAATTAGCGAATGTGAGCAAAATCCTTTGGAGTCAAGGCTTTTTGAATCATTCCCAAAGCTGTGGCATTGAGTTGCTTGTCCACCACTTCACCTCGTGTCAACTTCTTTGGGTCATATGGAGAGAATCCATCCTCCACAATCCTCATTAACTCAATAGAAGAGCTGGAAATATGTGAGCGCATTAGATATTGCCAATTGGTGAAATTAGAAGTATCTAGCATGGGTGGTGCTCCTTGAGGTATAATGTGTGGCATGGGGATGGGTGGATCCGGAGTGTACTTCGGCGGTGGGGGTACCGCCGAGTAGTCCTTTCCTCCATTTTCCTCTTTGGAAGTTGGGTTCTCGGGCTCCTCGATGTTCTCACTTGGAACCTTGGTAGATGTTTGAGCAACAAAACCAAATCCCAAGTGAGTGGTGGCAGCCGCGGGAGTTACCCCGGGGGTGGACACCGTTACGGTGGGAGGAACCTCGTTGGGTTGGGGTGTGTCAAGAGCAACCATGGGGTTTGGCTTGAGAGACTGCAAGAGAGTCATCATTTCCTTGAACTTGGACATCATGGATGACTCCAATTGCTTGAGGTCATCCATAGTGGCCAAGTTCTTGGATTTTTTTGGTTTCACTACCCCCTTCGTCGGCCATAGTCTCTTAGGCGGTAAAGCCCGAAATAAGAGCCTTAGCTCTGATACGAATTGAAAGTACCGACTTGATACGACTAGAGGGGGGGTGAATAGGCGTCTACCCAATTTTAATTGTTTCTCACTTTTAGGCTCAACGAGAAAGGAAGTTATCTAGAGATGCAACTAAGTGAACAACCTAAAGCAAGAAAACAAACACCAACCACAAAAATAGTAAATAGCAAGGAGTAAAGGAAGGGAACAAAGTAACCGGAGAGGGGACACGGAGATGTAATTCCCGTAGTTCACTCCCAAGGAGCTACGTCTATGTTGGAGAGGTTTCGGGGCCACACAAGGTCACCCGAGCGCCACAAAGGCCTCACCTTCTTCTCCGGTGAGCTCCCCCACAAAGGAGGCCTCACAATCAACTAACCGGTGACCTTGAAGGCGCCAACCGAAACCTTTACACCAAGGCTGAGGGGGAGGCTCCACAACTCAATTGGAGGCCCTCAACGACACCTCGAAGCTTTACAAAGCAAGCCTTAGCTCCGAGGATGCCCTACACCGTCTAGGGTTCCAAGAAACCCAAGAGCAACAAGATCCACAAAGGATGGGTGGGGGAAATCAAATCTTCTTTGGTGGAAGTGTAGATCTAGGTCACCTCTATCACCTCTCAAAAGATCAGGTCATTTGAGTGGCTAGAGAGAGAGATCTAGTGAGGTGAAGCTCAAGCATTAATGGAGGAGAGAGAAAAATTCAAGAGTGGAAGGGAGGAAGAAGAGGGGTGCCTTAAATAGGCCCCCTCGCACTGAACCATTACAGCCCCCGCGACCTCATCGGAAGTTCCGCCCAGCCTGGCTCCAACGGTCATCAGACCATTGACGCCCGCTCCAGAAGCGCAATCGGAAGTTCCGGTTAAAACAGACCGGAAGTTCCGGTGAACTTCCGATGCAAGTTCCGGCAAATAGAACACTTCAAAACAGAAGGTTACTGAGACTTCAGCGGAACTTGGAGCGGAACTAGGGGCGGAATTTCTGGGTCACGAACCGAATCTGGCCGGAAGTTCCGGCGGCTGGGCGGAAGTTCCGCTCAGGATCTTTTGGCAGGACAAGTTCCGATGCAAGTTCCGGCCAAGGTTCCGGCAAATAGAACACTTCAAAACAGAAGGTTACTGAGCCTTCAGCGGAACTTGGGGCGGAACTAGCGTCAGAACAAAGCTTAGAACATCCCGCAGAAAAAGCCTGAGCGGAACTTTCGGCGCCAGGCCGGAACTTCTGGTGAGACACAGAAGGCTCCAACAGAACAAGAACACACTCTCTCATTGAATAGTAGGATCTCTATGGCGGTGCATATAGGTTTGTGCAAGAACAAGTGATTTCCCACAGCCTTCCAAGATGGACCCCCTCTTAATAGTACGGTGACCTAAAAACAACAATCGGAGAGAAACTAGGAGAAAACTAAAAGGCCACCGTCTTCATGAGATCCCAAGAGAGCATCCACCACAATTGAAGGAGACATCAACAACGTTTCCCCTGAAACTCAAGCGCACAATTAAAACACAATTGGGATTATCATTAACACCAAAAACAGCATGGGAAGATATAGTCCTTTCAACTTGGAAAAGAGTCATGAAGAGAAATCCACACTCGATAATATTTTGAGTGTGCAAAAATCCCCCAATGAAAAAAGTGGACTTGGATTCAACTCCAATAACAAGAACAAGTCCAAGAGAAACAAGAATAAGGGCCAAAACAAAGTCAAGAATTCGGCCAAGATTATTTGCTTCAAGTGCAAGGTTGAAGGATATCATGTAAGATCTTGTCCTTTGAAGAAAAAGCACTTGAGTGAGAAGCAACAAGGGAAGCGACCACAAGTACAAGGCCAAGCCCAATTTGAAGTTAGGATACTTCCGAAGAAGAATCAAGATAATGCTCCCCAAGCCAAGAAATCAATGAAGAAGAGAAAGGGGGACATTTGTTGCTACATATGTCGTGTGAAGGGGCACTTTGCCTCTTCATGTTCAAACGGTACCTTATCTAATCCTATCATTATTAATGATGATTATTCTCTTGGGAAGGATAAGGATGGCAATGTGTTTGCCAAATTTGTTGGAACTCAAAGTGGTGTCAAGAAAAGAACCATTTGGGTTTCCAAGCCTATTGTGACTAACCTCTTAGGACCCAACTTAGTTGGGGACCAACAAGCTCAAACTTGATCAATAGGTGTTTTTGGAGGGCATTTGAGACTTGGCTAACTCATGAAGAATTAAGGGATCTTCATATATTATATTTGATCAAGCCAAGTCATTAGGATTATCTTATCCCTATCTTATATCTAATGCGCCTCTTCACGGTAACTTGTACTAAACTCATTTACATTGGAAGTTACTTGCCCCTTTATATGTTTTGGTTTTGTACCAAGTATGTGTTTGTATTTGGTGTTCCTCATGCTTGCTTATTTTGTGTATTCAAGTATGTCTAGGTGTTTGGCACATCATTTACCCGTGTGTCTCATTTTGAGCCTCTAATGCATCTTGATGATATCTTATTTGGCTCTTTTTGAGTTGTTAATGGAACATCCCATTTTGGGGGAGTGATATGCCTCGAGCATCTCTCAAACCTTAAAATGTGTGTGCGTGAGTACTATCACTTAGTATTGATATTGCAAGCTTATCTAGTCACTATGTGGTGTGTCATACTCATGAGAAATTCAAATTCTAAATGTCCATTAATTCTCTCTAGTTGAGATTGCTTTTCCTCTTATTAAGAAAATTTGAATATCACATTAAGGGGGAGTAATATGCTTCTTTTGCATATCACAATCCTAGGAAATGTGAACATATGAGGTAGTGTCACTTAGAGTTGATATTGTTGATTATCTTGTTTCTAGGTGGCATGTTGGCTCAAACAAGGTCTTGTTTTTGTTAGAAGCTTTTATTGCTCATCTTTTTGGTCTTTGTTTGAGCAATAAATTCTTAATGCGGTCTTCCTCAAATACATATCTCTATATATTATTGGGAGACCATTTTCTTCAAGTTATTCTAATCATTGCTTTGCATGATTGTGTGACTAGATTGAAGCTATCAAGAATCTCTATTTTTGCATAGTGCTTAATCTTTTTATTCCTATCCTATGCTTTTTATTGTGAAGATTTATCTTTAATATACGTGCAATATACCATCGAAAATCAATTCCAATACACTCATTGTCTTCAACAATTGATATATTTATGTGTGGTAGCATTTGTGGATCATCTTCACCTTGGATTTCACCTATTATTGCCTTTTTTATTTTCAAAATTTGTTGTGGATCCCATTGTCTTCCTTGGTTTTTTTAACATCTCTTTGATGATGTTTTTTGATTATTATAAAATGTGTTTTAGTGGAAGACAAACCTTTTCTTCTCGAAACCTTGTGCCATTGTGAAAAGTGTTAAGGGTTTGGTTTATTTGTTGAAACCTTGATCTTTTGGGAGTTTGTTATCTCATTATTTATTCTCTATTTTATTTGTTTTAATGAGATAAATCCTTGAATATTTTTGTTTTTATTTCACCATTTTGCTCAATAGTTTTTGCTTAGTTCATTTGTTTAACTTCGTTGAACAAATATTGTGTTGATTTGATTCTTTGATGTAGTTTGGGCAACAAATGTGGTTTGTCACACCTTGTATGCCTTCTTGAATATTTTGGTGTTTTTCCAAATTATATCTTCTTTGGATATTGAAAGTCTCCATGTGTTTGATTTTTTTGATCCAATATATAGGGTATACTCCATCAAATCCTTAAACGTCTAAGATGTGCATGAAATTCAAAATTCATCTCTAAATATTTACATATTTTTATGGAGTGTGTCCTATGTGTTGTGGTTAGTCTAACCACTTTGGACCCAATAAGTTTGGGTACCAAGACGTACTTGAATGTTGTTTTAGGTACATTGGAGATGCAATGGATGCTTGTCTCATCTATAAGGAAAGTGTTGCCACCACATGATAATTGGAGCCAAGCTAGGATGATCGAAAAATTTGTATCTACTACATCATACCATTGCTATCTCGGTAACAAGTATCTTATTCATGCATACTATTCTTTCATCCAATCTCTTGTAGGTTGCATCTTGGCATGAATTTATCCGTTTGTAAATGTTGCGGTTCTTGCAAGGATATTTGAAAGACTTCTTTATCCTTATTGCTTATGTGAGTAATTTGAGATGATGCATATAATGGGAAGTATATAAAATCATGTTCATGATTCACCAATTCCAAATATGCCTTCTAGCAATTTATTGCATATCAATTCCTCAAGATACTCTCATGTGAAATATTGTTGAAATTGCTTTGAATCCTTACTTTTGCTACTTGTTGCCTTTCTCAAAGTATCCCAACTAGCATTTGTTCCATTTGTGTTAGTTGTGATGTTTTTGAGGTTTTTATTTTTTCTTTGGTGAAGTTCATTGATATACATAAGAGAAAATAGATCCATGGGCTATATATGCACTTAAGCAAAAAACATCATGTTTGGTATATCTTATGACTTCCCCTTGGATATCATGTTTTCTTATTTTATTAACCTCTTATGTATGGTTGTTTATTTGTGGATTATTCTCATGTTTTGTCCACTTATAAACTTATATACACGAGAGTGTTAATCTCTTGCCTTGATATCATCGCTCTTTGCCGACCATATCTCTTATCCTCTTGGTTTTTAATGGTATTGGTAAGGTCTTGATTTATGAGTGCTTGGTTTACTTTTATTGCATCTTCACAAGTGTATTTATTTATATCTACTCCTTGTATCTTGTTTGTTTTCTAAATAGTATAGAGGGAGTGAGGATTCCATGTTTGTTGATATTGTATTCAAATACAATAATTAAAATTTATGCACGAACCTTGGGGAGCTTCCTTATTTCATTTAGAGCACTATTTGTCCATTGGATTTTTTGGATCATTGGATTGCTTGCTTCATCCATTGAAGTTTCTTCATCGTTCTATCATACTAGCAATTTTTGATCCTCAATATAGCTTGATTTCCTCCAAATATTTGTCATTGGATATGTGCATTTGATTTCACTCAAAATATTAGAAATGCACACCTTGGGGAGGAACTCATACTATATTGGCATTCTATCTTTGTCATCCATTTTGGCACTTGTTGTCAATGGGGGAGAAGTTTAGAGGGTTTAAGGGAAATGGTTTTATACTTAAGATTGGTTTGTTCTTAAGTGTTTTCCTTCCATGCATTTCATCTTTATTATTTTTTGCATGGTTGTATATATAGTGTAAACTCTTCCAAAGTTTATTCTTGACAATGTATGCAATGAAATTCAAGTTCATCACACATGTATATATTGTGGGGGAGTTTGCTCTATATATGTTGGTTCTACTCACATCTCTTGCATTAGTTGTAGTTTGTGTAAGTAGAATCAGTTTTGATATGTGCTAGTAGCTTTGTGTTACTTGACCATATCAAATGCAACCTCTTGTACACAAATTATTCTCAGATAAGCTGCATACTTGTTTCTAATATTCATTATATAAACCCTCTTGTTGTGATTATCATCAATTACCAAAATGGGGGAGATTGAAAGAGTAATTGCCCCTATGTGTGGTTTTGGTGATTAATGACAATCCCTATGGACTAATATTTTCACCGAGTTTTATATGAAGGAATATTCCATAGGTCATGTTTGTAGTCTATGTGTTGGATTCAAGTATGGATGCCATGAAGATAAAGATATACCTTGAGTATTGGCATCAAGATCATTGAGTTAAAGAGAAGAATATGATATGATCAAGATCTTAAGAGTGTGATCTCAAAAGAAGAATTCAAGATATGGCTCTAAGACGGTGTCATGATAGCCTTATTAGTTGAGCTATGATTGACTAAGATTTAGAGCATGTAATCAAATTAAGAGTTCTTTATGTACCTCAAGATATTGAGATGGAGCATGAGAAGATACATGGTTGACCTATACAAAGAGTGAAGAGTGATTTCAAGTTGGTCAACACATGAAGCATAAAGAATGTACCACATGGATCTTGTGATATGGTAAACCTTGTCAATTATGCATCATGATATAACCCATTATATATGTGCCTTTGCGTTTTCTATATGGGATAGGTATATTTCCATGGGCATGCTTCAAAAGTGAAGATATTATATAGCCCATGAGAGGATGACATCAAGTGGTGATAGTCATCAAGGTTGAGAAGGGCAAGTTCAAGATAAGCATCTTGAGAAGATCATTTGCTTGAAGCTTGCCATCCATATTGGTGATAATGGATATGTGAAGACATGTATTAATGAAGCTATACAATAGTGGTGTATGGGGGAGCAAATTAGGAGTCTTCACAAAGCAACAATGATCAAGTGATGCATTCCTGCTTGGATGGATATTGAAGTGTTGTCATCAAGATCAAGTGGGATGCGCAAGGCAAAGGTATGGCCTTGCTAGGTTTTCCTTTTACCGGTCTCAAGGTGGTTGTTGGGAGACCGGGTTATAGGATACATAGCCACACTATTAAGAGGGGCTTTCGGTTGGGTAACTTGATCACATCATCATAGGGAGCTCAGTCCTTTGCATTATTTGCTTCTTACTATTTTGTTGCTTCTTCGTGTTTCTCTATGTGAGGTTCTTGAGCTTGTTGCTAGCTCTTCAACAAGCCCAAGTTCATCGAAAACGGAATTCGTATGCATCTTCTATGGCGTTTTTGAGTTTGAAGGTTTTATCAGTTCTTCTTATAGGGAGGATTCTTACCTTTATTCATTTGGTTCTGTCCTCCTATATTGTACTATGATGTTTCTCTGCACCATTTTGTAGGGCGTGTTATCCTCGTCAAAACAAGCCCAAGATCATAGAAATCGGAGTCCGGACGCAAAAGTTATCGCCATTTTCGTGTGTCCTGTTTGGTTCCAGCGGAATTCCGGCGGGAATTCCGGCGGACCGAGTCTGTGGCCGGAAATTCCAGCGACCGCCGGAAATTTCCGGCAAACCGCCAAAAAACTGTTATGTATGCTGTTTCGGTTTGTACCGGAACTTTCGGTTTTGACCAGAAATTCCGGCCGCTGATCCGGCAGCGCCGGTTTCGTCGCCGGAACGTGTTCGCCCAGCGCATCTTGCTTCCAACGGCCATCCCCTTGAAGGGGTATAAAAGGAGGGCTTCTTCCCCAAAGTTCTAAGGCTCTTGAGCACGTTTTTGACCTCCATTGTTGATCCCTTTGAGCTTTCTTCCTCTCCCTTCCCTCCTATGATTCTTGCATCTTTTTGAGGGCTTTAGAAGAGGAGATCTAGATCTACAATCCTCACCAATCAATTCCTCCTCTAAGTGAGGGCAACCCATTGGATCTAGATATTAGAGTCATTTGTTGGTTTTCACCATTGTTCTTCCTCTCTAATTCCTCCCTATCACTTGTTGCTTTGGTGGGATTTGAGAGTGAAGGATTTGAGCACCCTTGGTGTTATTGCTTTGCATTCTTGCATAAGTGTTGAGCTCTCCATTACGATTTGTTCGAGTGAGAGACCGTGAACTTATTACTCTTGGAGGGTGACCTCCTAGTTGGCTTGGCGGTTGGTACCGCGGTGTCCTCTTCGTGGAAGATTGTGAAGAGACCCGGGCTTCTCCTTTGTGGAGCTTGTGAAGTGGTTGTGGAGCTTGCCATCTTCGGAGTGGAGGAAAATCTAGCCATAAGGAAAGGGCCTATTCCTTCGTGGGATAGACTCGGAGAAGAAGGTGAGTCTTCGTGGCGTTGGGAAATCCTTTGTGAAATCTCACACCTCTCCAACATGACGTACCTTACTTGTAAGGGAACACGGAAATACATCTTTGTCTCCACGTGCCTCGATTATCTTTATATCCGAGCTTACTTCCCTTGTGATAACCATCGAGTCTGAAGTACTTATATCTTGCTTATCACTTGTGGTATATTTATCTTGTGCTATCTTTCTTAGCTTAACTTGTTGTTGGTGCACTTAGTTGAGCCTAGTGTATTTATGTTTTGTGCTTGTAAAATAAACGTTAGTTTAATTCCGCATTCTATCAAGCCAAAATCGTAATAGTTTTGAAATTACCTATTCACCCCCCTCTAGACGACATCTCTATCCTTTCACACATGGACTAGAATTTTGCAAAAATATCCTCCCGTATCTAAGACAATTACAAAAAACTATCACAACTGAGACTAGATATAATAGCAGTCCCTATACTCGTTAGTTTGGCTTGATTTAGTCCTGATACTCGTAATTGTATAATTTAATTCGTATACTTTTTATTTGGATTTGATTTAGTTTAAAGGCATATTTATTGTCGAATATGAGCTGACACAGACGTGTGGATGTGGGTCCCACTTGTAGGTGCGCGTCTGGCGTAAAAACTTGCAGGACCCCCTCCCACAACTAGAACATACATTTCCACTGCTGCATTCATGTATCGTCCGCATCACCTCAAATTCGATAACAAATATTTGTTTGGACTAAATCGAGTCCAATTGACAAATACCAAGACTAAATCGAGCCATTCAGACAAATACAGGGAATTATCCTGTATTTTTCAACATTTGTGGTTGGTTTTTGCAATTTTCTCAAATTCGGGAGAGTGTTCTTTTTTTTTTAGGGTAATTCGGGAGAATGTTATTGTAAGATTTCAGTCTACATACCATCCACGCCAGCTCAAATTCAACAGCAAATATTAAATTAAACTAAATCAAACCTAATTTACAAATACACAGACAAAATTCAGAAATTCCAATTACGATGACTAAGAGCCAGACTCGGGCGGCAGTGCGGCACCGAGTAACTCTGCTCTTCCTTCCTGCTGTCCTTCCCGAGCTTCTCCACGTCGGGATGCAGGGGCAGGGCCGAGCGGCGAGCACTGATCTGTAAGACTCCACCATCGCTCCATCACCAGAGTCCCAGGTCGTCCGCCATCTCGCTTCTTCTTCTTCTCCGTCCTGTCCCCACCCAGAATTCTGAACTCCAAAAACCCTAACCCCCGGCGTCAGGTGGCAGGCTGGCAGCGTTGTCCATACTATTAACTCCCCTGCCAGAAAGGTGTGTGAATTTCTCCTTTCTTGTCCCATCCCGTGAAATACCAGATGTACTGTAACTAGACAGTTGGTGAATCTGTGAATCCATGGAATAGTTCTATTTAGACCATGTTTTGTCTACTGTAATCCAACAATTTGCTACAAAAAGGATGGAAAGATATTCACTGAAATTGCTGCAGATTAGTTGCTTTTGAAACCAATTGATGAATTTGATCCGGAGAATAGAGATTTATGTTTTTATCAGTTGCAATACTGTTTACCATGGTGTACTTTGGTTGCAATTTCGCAAAGAAATCGTCTCTCATAAATTACCACTACACTTGCTCCATTCCTGGTTCCGCCACTGGTTATGACAGAAAAAAGGCATATTGTTCGTTATGCTGCAGTTTGGAAACGATGCCGAAGAGAAGGCGGGAGTATGATTGCACAACAGGGAGTAGTGAAATTAACAAGCCACAAGAATTGGTTGATACTTTGGAGGAGCAATTTGGCTACTCGAACACTTCTGGTCAAGGTGTCTGGAGTGAAATCAGTAAAGAAGTTGCTTCAAAGTTGTCTAAAAGTGTTTTCGCCATTGCCTCTTTCAATGGTAATTGTTACTGGTATATGTTCCCATTATTTCCCCTGTTTGTATTTGATCATGTTAATGACTGACTGAAATCATGATCATGTTTGCAAGGCGATGAAATGCGATGCTCATGCTCAGGCATAGTTATATATTGGAGACGAGACCTCATTACTTTGCTTACTTCAGCAAGTTTGGTGAGATCTTTTCACGATGAAAGCAAGATAGATGAGGACTTGACGGTTGGTGCTGCTAATTATGCTCATTTTACTTGTTCATTTGAGATACTGATCAAGTCTCACTCTATCATTACAGATTAAAGTGTGGAATCAGCATTATCAGTATGTTGACGGGTGGTTGGAAAATACGATTTACATTATAACATTGCTCTTGTCAACATTCCATCCACTAGTTTTCTTTGTCCAGCAAATCTACATCATCAAATACAACTTGAGTCAGGTAGCAAGGTAGTAGCTGTAGGATGTTTGTTTAACTCAAGGAAATTGATGGCCACAAGTGGGATAGTGATGGACAAAGTGAGCAGATTTGGTAGTGAAGAGTTTCTGATCTCCACTTGTAAAATCAGTAAGGTACACTATTTTGATTTCTCTTCTTCACGTGGTGGAAATAAATTGTTATGTGGCTTAATCTTTGACTAGATTATTGTACTATTTCAGTAAGGCAATAGAAATGAGATCTCTTGTCTACCCTTATTCACTGCCATTTTATTTTTTAGGCTGGGACTGGAGGGCCCCTTGTTGATTTCAATGGAAATTTTCTTGGCATGAACTTGTACGATGCAGAACAAACAACCGTTCTTCGAAGAAATATAATTATCAAACTTCTGGAGCGTCTTGGAATATTTCAGTATGTCTCCTAGTACTTTATGAGCTAAAGCTTCTCCATCATCTTAGTCGGAGTTTGACACCCCAATAATTTAGTACGCTTATCCCATTTGCTTCAACCTGTTCAAACACATCTCGTAGTGTACCGATGATAGGTTTTACTGAAGCTTAATTAACTCAATTGCTGTGAAAGTAGAGGTTTTCTGTGATTCAGCATATGCTTCTCATATCAGCAAAAAAGAACCTAACATATTATTGGTGTGCTAGACTGCTAGGTTACGTGAAACTACATATAATGAGGATATGACTTTTGCAGTTTAGTTTCTTTGCATTTAAACTATTTCTAGCTGGTAATCTGGTTCTTGCTACCACATGTAAGCATGTGCTCTCATTTGGTTTTTTGTTAGAACAAATATATGCCCATACTTATGTTTATGAATCCTCCAGATGTGCTATGTAATCAGTTTTTTCTCCGTTCTATGGAACATTGTAGCCATATGACTCCTAAATTTTGAGTAAGCACTTATATGGAGTTACTACAACATTTTTTAATGTTGTAATGCAGGCCTCAACATAAGCAAGGGGGCCGTCGCACAAGTAAGGATAAAATTGTACTATCACTCGCTTAGAGCTCTCAGTTATATATCATCACATTTCTTGTTTGTCAATCCTAATTGTGGCGCAAGGATGGTTTTGATCAGTGGCTTGCTACGTTCGCTAAGTTGCCTGTGATCTCTGTGCTAATCACTTCACCTTGTTCCTTGAAATAAATCACATCATCTCGTTTCTTAAAATAAAGTAATAAACCACTGCACTTTGTTCCTTAAAAAAGGAACTTGTGTATGCTGCATGATAATATACTGCTGCATGAGCTTGTGTATCCAGTCCTTCATCCATCTTTTCCATCATAGGTGACATAATGGTGGGAAGCACGAACAATGGTGTGTATCTCTCCACAAATTCTCACTTTGACCCACTAGGTGAATCTTTAATGACTTGCTACAATGTAAATTACTATACGAGGTTCTACCGTATCCTAATGTTACTTATTGATCATGTTTGTTCATAATTCTACAAGATGGAAATGTTAGTTTTATATTGGTACTTGGGATCCTAATTTTGATATATCAGTTGTGCTAATTGGTTGACCTTGTTTCCCTAGTGCCTATTGATACGATACATGAGAAGCTGCGCTCACTTGGTTATCCGTTGCCAGAAAAAAATTGTCGTGAGTTGCGGCTTCCTTTTTTGCTGACTCTTCCCCCCTGTTTTGCACTATTTGTTACAGCTTTGTTCTACTTCTTACTATTGTGTTGTGTCAAATTTTTTAACCAGGAGGCATGAAATTTATTAATGGGTTTGAAGAGAAATTTCCCTGCATGGATGTTTCTTGTCGGAGTGTCCTGAAGGACCTCAGTGAAGAGGTCACTTTAAAGTTGTCTTGCAGTGTTGTCTCACTTGCTTCATTCAATGGTAAATATACTGATAATATGTGATTTTCCCCATTTGTATGTGATCATCAGCAGTTAATGATCTGAAATATGTCATGTGCAGGGAATACAAGGTTATTTGCATGCACAGGCATACTTATAGAATGCACGAGTGTTCTGACGTCTGCAAGCTTATTTAGGTCTTCTAATGATGAAAACACGATTGATGATGACTTGAGGGTTAGTATTGCTAATTATTCTTTAATATCTATGCTTGTTCATTAATATACATTCGTAGTTCTAACTTTAACATTGCAGATTGAAGTGTGCCTTCCCAACAAACAAATCACCACAGGAAAGCTGCAGCATTGTAGTTTACACTATAATCTCGCTGTAGTAAATATCATGGCCTCTCCTGATCTACATACAACAAATCTGTATCATGAAGTACAATTTGAGCCCTGCTGTAAGGTGGTAGCTGTGGGGCGCATATTTGCAACTGGCTCATTAACGGCCACAAGTGGAACTCTGACTGACGAACCGAGCAATTTTGATTGCACAGAGCTTTTGACCTCCACATGTCAAATTACAAAGGTAGACGGTTTATTACAAATATGCATCAGGGTCTGGTTGTCTCGATCTTTTTTTTTGGAAGAGTACCTTAATCTGTGTGTCTATAGTACCATATACTCAAGGCATTATAATTCTTACCTTCTCCAATATAAGCATTGTCTAAGGCCACTTGATTTTTGTGTTAGGCTGGGATTGGCGGACCCCTCGTTGATTTTGATGGGAACTTTATTGGAATGAACTTTTATGATGAGGAAAAAACTCCATTCATACCTAGGAACATAATTCTTGAATGCCTGAGGCATTTTGAGACAAAAAGGTATGTCTTACAGGGAACTCTACTTGCAAAAACATCAACCAATTAGAATATTGCTGAAGGTGGTTCTCATATTAAATTAGCTCTGAAAGATCTATATTTTTTCTGACTGAGTTTTAGATCGCCTCTTGGAACTTTGGAAACTATTTACAAATTTGTTGTAACTTTGGTTGACCTCATTACAACTATAATTTGGAACTCGAGTCTCTTGGGTTTTACACTTCCTCGACCATTTTGACATCATTTTATGACTCATCTTGGTTGGAGATATCACACTGTTTATGCACTGACGTTGCCTGATTATAATGATGTTTGTGTGGTCCTTAGCTTTGTAAGTTGGAGCTGAGGTAGAGAATAGAGTAGAGCATATCTAGTAGCTCCAACCCTCAACTTCAGCTTCAGCCTATGGCGAAATATAGGCTTTTCATGAGCATGTCCATAAATATCTGCACTTCTCCCACACCTGTTCTACTGTTTTCACCACAAGATTCCCACCCATGTCCTACTTTTTCTCTCTGTCAAGTCCATAAACGTCAAGGACTG
The DNA here is from genome assembly GCA_916181665.1 of Avena sativa. Taxonomy (NCBI): domain Eukaryota; kingdom Viridiplantae; phylum Streptophyta; class Magnoliopsida; order Poales; family Poaceae; genus Avena; species Avena sativa. The sequence goes on along the minus strand of OV702297.1, from coordinate 381,356,506 downwards.
TCTTACATGCCAAATAGCTCAGCTTGTAAATACAATCAATTACTCTGTATGCTCTGCAAATGCAATTCTTTTGGATGTTGAAGCTGTAATTTTGTGCTGTTTGACAGGAGCGTTGCTGCCGGCAGTATCATAGACTGTAATTTGAACAGGTTACATTTCGAACACGTCTCAGAACTACTATTGCTACATGAATATACCCATTGGCCCATTGGCTAAGTCTGAAGAATCACTTCTTGACAGGTGGCCAGTTCCCAAACCGTATTGGGTTTATCCGGCAAGCGATTGGGATTTGGGCACGTGCGAGATGATCGATTTGAGAGCAGCCCGTCCGACGCTGCTGTAACTTGCCTAGACTCACCTGGTGTTTTTAGCCTGCGGTGTGATAATTACCATGAAGCTCTTGTTCTTCTCTCCTGACCTAGCAAGTGTTTTTGTTGCTAATATGTTTGCTAGCAAGTGCCGTGTTGAAGTAGTTCGGGCTAATCGAACTAATATGCGCACAAGTCGAAGGCTTGCATGATGATCCACAAAGCAGTATCCATTTAGCTTGTGCTTGTTGCAACCGAACAGGTGTACATTATTCACAGATTGCACGATTTTCTGTCAGGGGTAACAAGCCTCCTGCAGGAAAACCGGAACAAGAATTAGATGGTACAATCATACAACAAGAAACAGGAATCACTAATGAACACGAACACAACAGCTGGTCGCGATGTCTGCCACCATGTATAAGCCGATGGGGACAAGCTCTCACTCCTTGGCCAAATGGAGGCAGAACTCTCACTGCTGCTTGTATTCACCGTACCATAGGAAAAAAGTATCCAAGGTAATCGAAATTGATCGGGGATACCTTTCCACACTATTATGGATAGTCATATAATGGGAAAAAAATTGGATTCAGTTGTTGACCGGTCCTATCGAAAGTAGGATTGACAATGGATTTGAGCCATCGTACATGGTTTCGAGCCTGCAATCAAACAACGACAGTATATTTTGTCATGACAAGTTGCATAGTGCTCAAATCCTGTTTGCACTAAAAAGTACTTTGGTGTTTACCTGAATGAGTGTCCACAGTGCCCACGTGTGATGTTAATCTGTAGGTGTTTGTTTCAGTAAAGGTGTATAATGCTGAAAAAAAGTTAGATGCATAATGCTGAAATTACATCACGCGAGTATTACTATCTATGTTCTGCTATTGAAGAAGACATTTGTTTCCTCAAAAGTAACATTCTGAACGTCTTCCTAGTACAAATGCCAAGCATACTACATTTGTCTTAGAAAATGACGCTAATCATATTTAACTCGAGGGATGTGATAATGTCAAGCACATGACATTGTGTTTTTCACTGGAACGGAGGGAGGAAGTACTCCCTCCGTTTACAATTAGATGTATCTAGACACCTTTTAGTGTCTAAGGTGTCTAAATACATCTTCTTCACAAACCTAAAACATCTTATATTTTCAAACGGAGGGAGTATTTGCTAAGCAAGTGGTAACTCATCTGAGCTGAGCTTTGATTTTGTACATGAGCTGTCCAGTGTTCCAATGTTCTGGAATTTGCTTTAACTTACTGCATACACATAAAAAACGTGGCCATTTGTTCTTCAAGTTTTTCAAAATTTTCAATGTTGAATAAGTTTTGGCTATTCTAACAATAGACGCACACCAAAGGCTTACATGATGATACACAAAGCAGAGTTCATTTAGCTTGTGTTTGTTCCAACCAAACAGGTGTACATTATTCACAGATTGTACAACTTTCTATCAGGCGGTATAAGCCTCCTGCAGGAGAAAAACGGAACAGCAAGAATTCCGAGAGCTGATACAATCATACAACGAGAGACGAGAATCGCTAATTAACACAAGTACAACAGCTGATCATCCGTGCCTGCCACCATGTATAAGCTGATGGCAAGCATTAGCTTGGGGGCAATGTCTAAGCTCTAGCCACTTCTCGGCGCAGAAAGGTAGCCTTGTGCCAAGGAGAAGCAGAAATCTCTCTGTTTCTTGTATTCACCGTACCGTAAGAAAAAGTATCCAAGGTAATCGAAATCGATCGGGGATACCTTTGCCTGCAATCACACGATGACAGTATATTTTGTCATGACAAGTTGCATAGTGCTCAAATCCTATATGCACAAAAGGGAAGTACTTCTATTTACCTGAATGAGTGCCCACAATGCCCAGTAAACGTGTGATGCTAATCTGTAGGTGTTTGTTTCGGTATAAAGGGCTTCCAGATCCTGTGCTTGGACCTTTTGGTTAAGAAAAAAGTTAGATACATAATGTTGAAACTACATCACGGTGAAATTATCTATGTTCTGCTATTCAAGGAAGACACTTGTTTTCACACATGGCACTTTGAATGCCTTCCTAGTATAAAGATGCAAAACATATTTAATTCGAATGATGTGATAGTGTCAAGTACATGTAGCACATGGCACTGTGATCATGTTTTTTTAATGAAAACAAGAAAAGTTAAGTACTGGTAGAATGAGTGACATTTAACTATCTAAGTTATAGTAGTGGGCACTTATGGATAGCTTTCTTTACTAGGTTTTGTCCAGAGAAGATAATGTGTTGAATTCACATACCTCACTGGGTCTACCAGATAGATAATTCCTGAAGAAGTGATATTGTACATCTTTGTCTGGGTACCTACAAGAAGCAACCAACTGAATACTACTGTGCAAGAGAAGGACGATAAAAAGTCCATCAGATTATTATACCAGCAAGAAGAGAACGTACATGTTATAATCACAATCAAAGCCTGCGTACTCATTGAAATGGTTTGCAATGTCAAAACCGCGGTAGCTATATGATCCATACTCAAAATCAATGAAATAGAGCTTCTCTGTAATAAAGAAAATAAATGATGACAAACACAAACACCATCTCAGCTTTGCAAATGAAAGTCAGAAAAATATAGATCCACTGACTAATCACAAGAATGTGATAAGCTAATGTGATATTTACCTTCCAAATCATTCAGCATTAGATTACCCGAGAGCAAGTCATTGTGTGCGAAAACCACGGGGGCATGCAAAAGATCTGAGAGATCCTATTAGAGGATAGATAGAGACACACATTATATTCATGCACATCAATGTCGCAAACAATAATGTAGTCATTTGATTGAATGATTGTGCTATAGAATGTCTACAATTATGAATATGAAATAGCCTTTGTGACGAAGCGAAAATAGAAAAAATGAAGATACTCCTGTTAGGATTATGCAACTGAAGTGGGCTCAAATTGCTGCAAGATTCTAGCACATAACAGTAATACGGCTACAATCACAAGGTACCTTAAGTTCTTTAACTTCATCTTGTATTTCTCTAAAAGAGATCGTCTCATATCTCTTCTGCTTCTCATTATCTTCAAACTTCAATACGGAAGCTGCAATAAGTATTTCAGAGCACATAATATTATGTAATGTCATCATTCTACGAATGTGGATTTCCCTTTGTTTTCGAAAGAGGTTACAGATATGGATGAAATAAAAGCAGCCAGACCCAAAATGAAATGTACAAAACAAGTTAGGAATGTTACCTTTTTTCAAAAATTTGAATACATCATTCCACAATTGTGGTTCTTTAGATCCTGGAATGTCTAGTTGATGAAATTTATGTAGCTGCTTTGCAATTTCAGCAGCTATTCTAGGCTCCCGCATGTCTGAACAACAAAAAATGGGAATCAACAAAGTTGTTTTCAGAAGCATTTATGGCAGCATCTCCACACACCTACGGATGCAAAATAACATACACCATTGTGTATAACACCTAAAACGCAAATCCTTTCAACTTACCATGTAGATTGCAAATATATACAAAGGGGAAAATGGAAAATGAGAAATAAATGTATGCAGTAAGTAGAAAATTAAACCACCCCATTTGTATTATGAAGAACAAAAAAATGCCTACCTGAAGGTGACAGTGTCCGTGCATGGATGAATGACTGAACCACTCCATTCTCAAATACTCCTAGTAGCTGAGCCCCGAACCCTGCAGCTGAGATATAGGGTATGGCCTAACCATGATTGTAATAGATATATGCATTAGGAAAGAGTTCAGCTCCAAAAATGACAATTGAATACTAGCTAACTTGACAACTTGTTTTTATTAAAAAATGAGGCATTCTGTGCATTATAGCATATGTTGTATTTCGATGAAACCAATGGACTACTGTATCTCCAGAAATTAAAAACTGAACCCCAGCTAAGAAAGTTACAGCACCAACACTACGGCGTCCAATCAGAAGAACCCTATAGAATGCAGGCAGATATTACATGCCAGTGCCATATACAATTTCATAAAGTACGATTCAAATGCTCACCTGCAATTCCCTCTCCCGATCGATCACCAAGTCCGTATTTGGGCCATACAACCGAACAGTTACAGAAGACTCGCTGTCCGTGCCTTCTTTGACAGATACCTTTAGCACTGTAAGTAACGGACATTATGAACAAGAACCAATAACCATTTAGATTTAGGTGACTATTTTTTACAGATAACATTCAGGGCTACAGCTTACAGGCAAATTAAAGGAACGAATTGCTAAGAATGCATAATAACGCAGCATCTGTTTCGAATCAGGAGACAGGACAGTGCCACAAGCCATGTCACTGGCAAGGAGCGGGACTCACATAGGTTGGTGATGCCACCAGACACGGTCGCGACGGAGAAGCAGGAGCTGTCCAGAGACGACCACCCTTTCACCAGCTCCTTGCAGAGATCTCTGGAGAAAGAATCCACCGTATTAGAAAACAGATTGGGAAACGGGGGATTAATCAGGCCAGCCCCGCCTGTCGCTCCCTGTGAGGCATTTCACCAAACACCATCACTCCATAAGAGCGCGCAGCAGGCCGACTCTGACAGACCACGATCCGTGTCATGCAGACCGCGTGCCGTTGGCCGAACACCGCGAGGTTGGTTCACCAACGCATTTGACCAACACACACCCGCCCCACCCGCGTGCAGAAGCAGAAGCAGAAGCAAAATAGGGATGAGGGGTCAGGAGACTTGCATGATGCGGGGAGTCATCTCCGGGAGCGGCAGCGAGATGTCGACCGTGGCGGACGAGGTGGGCACCTCCGCCGGCGCCGGCGCCGCAACTGCGCTCATCTTGTCCTCACCGCCACCGCCGGCGACGCCGTTGCAGCCCCGGCCTTCCGATCCCATACCAATTACCACCTCGCGCGCGCGCGCGCGCCTCCCCTCGATCTCCCCGCCCGCCGGCGTGCGTTCGCGCGAGGAAGGAAGGACGCTCGCTGTCTCGCCGAGCCTGTTCTGGTGGGATCCTCAAGGGCGATTCGATTCGATTCGATCGGAGGCGAGGGAAGTGTGGCGGAGGAATGCGGGGTCTCGAACAGCGACGCGATTTATAGAGCCCCACCCGCATCCAGCCTCGTGGCGGGGGAGGGATCAGGCCACGTCGGCCGGTAACGGCCCCACCGACCTACCTACCATGTAGAGTGCGCGAGTCGGCCATCGCGATTGGAGAGGGACGGGCTTGTGTGGCGTGATGGACGGCCCTGATTTTTTCGGTTGCTTGGGCGAGCCCACGCAGCAGTCACGTTCCTGTGGGGCCATCTCTCTGATCCTCCGTTTGTCTCCTGCTCGCTGGTGCCTGTCTGGAATTTTTTGGACGCTACCGCCCGCTCTTGTTTTCCAAGATCTTTTGGATCGATGGCGATTTTTTTTTGGAGTAATGTGGCGTGCTAATCATCTGCATGAGAGCCGTGACTCCTCCGATTTTTAAAAGGCAAAACCCACTTTAAGCACAATGTTGCGCACGAGAATATATTCCATAGAAACCAATTTTCATGAAAACAAAATGGAGACTAAATTATCGGTCCACTTTGTCAAATCATCAAGTCGTCTTATTATGTTACCAGGTCCACCAAAAGTAAGACCATTTATCCATGCTTTGTAATTGAAAAAAAAACAACACCACGAAAGCACATGCCGTTCAACCAAAGAAAGATAAGACATATAAAAATAAATAAGACCATGCACTATATTGAACCGTTTCAGTGAAAAATGTGTTAGAGCAAGAATTCGGTAGCAAAATATCTCAGATTCAATGTGAGACCCGCTTTTCAATAAACAACTAGCCATTCTCTATTCCTTCCTAGCCGTCCCCTTTCCACTCACGCCTCTGTCAAAGCACCCATATGTGCATGCAAAGAAGCAAACCAAGATGTTGATTCGCTCTTCTTGCGGTGGGTTCGTGCTCTACTATGTGTTGAATCGATTCACCATTCCTGTGGAACAGTTATTGGAGCACATGGTGGATGATCTAATGGATAGTTTTCCGAGATGGGCATCGAAGACTTTTCAAGATATCTTCTAATCACTTGAATGGCAATTGCCAGATTATGCATGACCATACATGAATTCCATTTTTTTTGGGACCATCTCTCCTCAGCCTTGTGTCTCTTATCTACTAGAAGTCCTCACGAGCATTCTTTTATCTACTAGTATTATTATCTAAACATAATCAAGTTGAGAGAAGAATTATAAGTTTCTAAACCAATAGGTAGGAATAGAGCGAATAAAGGCATTGTTGCTCCATTCTGAATTGTAGTAATAAGCTAACATGAAAAAATGTTACTGTACAATAAATGCGTACGGTAAATTGTATGCTTGGCCAACGCAATAGTAGTTGTTTCTGCAGAGGTTCATCCTCACATTTGACAAATCGATTGTAGTATTGTTTTGCCAAAGTATGCATATGTCTGCTCGCATGCATAAGTACTCTACACGTACGTACGTTTCCTTTGATAGCTTCAATGGTTTTTCTTACTGAGCTACAAACATCAAAATGAGCATATGATACCCGACGTCGGGAATCGGTGCATCAAAAAAATTCGTAATGGTGTGCCGTGACGGCCGGCAACTTCGCGCCGCGTCCCGTGAAAAGAATGGCTAGAGTTTTGCGCTTTGCGATCGCTTCATTGTTCTGCACTGCACGGCCGGTGCACGCTACGTCTCTCTGAACCAACCAAAGAGAACTTGAGGCAGAGACCTTTTGGGTTTAACGACCAACAAATCGCCAGGTCAGTCGGGTTGCGATCTGTGGCTCGTGGTTGTGACACGCGTCCGGTGCGCATCTCCGTTCCAAAGGTGTCGCCGAAGCGCGCACGCCGCCGTCACGGTGACGGCGAGGAGGGCGACGCTGCGCCGCGCCTCGCGCTTCTCCATGACCCAGTCACCGAGGTCCGATGCCAGAGCCAGATAGCATCAAGATGCTGCCTCAGTGTGGTTCCTCTCCTCCACCCCCAACAATTCGAGAGTGGAACTGATTCCTATCCGAGGTAATTTAGGCATATGTGATTTGGGTTTCAGTTCTGAAAAACGTATCAGACAAAGTTCATCACCAACATTTTCCACAATACTATTGCATATATCACGCTGAATCCCCAGGAGGTTAATACTACCAGTCTTGCCTCCACACATCATCTAATAAGGCACAACATGCCGCCACAACCCACACACACGGTCCCAGAGAAGTCCACTACTTACAATAAGGTAAAGGCAAGGCATATATATAGCTAGCAAACCACACACCACCATCTCATCAGCCGTCTGTCGTATGTATGTTCACGCACGCCGGCGAAGAAGCCCAACTAGTGCCGGCCAGCGGCGGCGGAGTGGCCCTGGAGGAGCCCGTCGCGGATCTGCGCGGCGACGTCGCTCACCGCGCCGGGGCCGTGCGGGATGAACACCGCCGAGGACTTGGAGGACGCGCCGATCTCCTTCATCGTGTCGAAGTACTGGGTGATGAGCACCATGTCCATCACGTCCTTGGCGCTCGTGCCGGGCACGTTCTCCGCGAACCCGATCACGCTGTCCCTCAGCCCGTCCACGATGGCCTGCCGCTGCCGGGCGATGCCCAGGCCCGACAGGTACTTGGCCTCCGCCTCGCCCTCCGCGCGCTTGATCTGCACGATCTTCTCCGCCTCCGCCTTCTCGTTCGCGGCCACCCTCATCCTTGCAGCTGCAAAACATCAGATCACGATGTCAGTATGTATATGCTGGAGGTTTGAAGTGAAGTGCTTTGTGCTAGGTTTTGATGGTGTCGGAGCTTAGCGAATAACCTGCGTTGATCTCGTTCATCGCTCGCTTGACATGCTCGTCCGGCTCAATGTCGACGATGAGTGTCTGCACGATCTCGAAGCCATATGCTGACATGGCCTTCTCGAGCTCATCCTCCACAGACTTCGCAATGTCGTTCTTCTGCTCAAAAGCATTGTCCAGGAGGAGCTTTGGAACACTTGCCCTGATCACTGCAGATTGAAATCAAGCAAACCCGCAGATTAGTGGATGCATGATTAACATGAATGATGAGATACAGCGGGATGTATATACTTGTATTGGTGGTGATATGAATATATTAACAGGCACTCTTAGAAACTAGCAACTTCTTTCCTTTTAAAGATGGAAACTAGCAACTGAAACTGCATATTAGCATGAACAATGAGATACATCGAGTTTTGTCGGTGACGACAAGAATACATTTATATAAACTGCTGAAAAGTAGCAACTGAAACAGCATACAGAAATCTCCACTTGTCCAAGAAATTTCTTACCATCAAAAACATAAGCTTGGATCTGGGACCTTGTGTTGGTCAGTTTGTAGAATGCATCACTTTCTTTGCCAGCCAGAGGTCGGTACTGAATTGATGCAACAACAGTGACAAACACATTATCCTGCAGAAATTCAGATGTCAGCAACTTCACAAAATATCAGAGCAAGAATACATGTAACATGATATCAATGGCACTGTTACCTTTCAGATACTTTTAACTAGAGATGAAAAGGATTAGTATGTATGGTTGATATGGAAAAGTTTCTTCTCATGTGGTATTCATTCCAGGACTACACCAGATGGCAAGGCAAACTGCCCAAATGAGGAAGTTGAAAAAACTAACTTACCAGGAACATAATTTATATTAACTTTCAGTGTCATTTATTTTATTAAAGAGAGTAACAGGAAAACAGTGGGTCTTGAAATAGACATGTGACTTACAATCCGCAAAGTTCTGTACAAACTATTGCTGAGACAAAAATGATAGCATCGTTTTGTTTAGAAAATAAAAGACAGATAAGCAGCCTTTTAACAGAGTGTTTAGGATGAACCTTTGTCTTAGTCTCACAGCGCACATCCAGCTGCTGCAGCCTGAGTGTGAGATGGCCAGCTACACGTTTCCCAACCATCCAAGGCAGGCAGTGGCATCCTGGCTCAAGGACACTATCAAACTTCCCAAACTGCTCTCTGATGGCCACGGTTGACTGATCAACTTGAACACAGCACAACAAATTGCCCATGGCGGCAGGCTTCAGGTCGCTTCTGGTAATACCTGAATATTTTATACATCATAAGGCCGAGTAAGTAATCAGAAATATGGTGACAATGGTTATATGCATAATCATTACTAGCTCCGTTTACAAAAATAAATCACCAATAGCAACTACATGACGAAAAAAGCTTTTTGCTTAAAATTTTCTCCTTAGACACATCCTTCATTCAGCAAGCATCCCTAGACTCAAGAGTCAAGATGAGCACAAAGCGGGAAACCTTATAAGTTCATATCGACCTAGATAAACAGACAATTATGCCCATCTTAACACCTAGGAATTACCCAAACCAAACTATTTACACCAAATTACAAGCTAGCGTTGCTGAATTTTCATTTTGTAAGTAAACATAACTGATCGCTAAAACTTACTGCTTAATCATTAAATGAAGCGACAAAATAATTTCAGAAACAAAAGGTATTCCACAGCAAAATGATCTAATTCGTTTGTGATCATAACAAGGTTTCAGAGATGAATGTATAACTATAAGAGTTTTCTCTAGAACCCCAAAAAACAAAACAGCTAAAAGAACTAACAATACCAACAATCAATATCAAATCTTGAAGCAGTTCTTCAGAACATGTCCAAGACAGAGCAATCAATAGAAGAATGCAACAGAACATGCCTGAATTGAAACTTGAACTGACTGAACAAGAGATAATGCTCAGTTGGTACTGTATAAGGATAGGACATCAAAATATAGTAAACAGCACATGAGAAAGTTAGGGTGAAAACCCCTCTATGTTGCTTGGTTCATCTTCTTTTTTATACTCCCTCTGTTCCTGGGATGTCTAAAACTTATTGCTTAATCATTAAATATTGCCGCAAAAGAATTTCAGAAACAAAAGGTATTCAAGAGCAAAAGGATTTAATTCTCTTGTACACATGACAGGGCTCCAAAGATGAACCTATAACTAGAAGAGCTTTCTCTAGAACTCGAAAAAAACAAGACAGCCAAAAGAAGTAATGATACAAACATATTAACCACACCCTACAGAACAATATATATCAAATCTTGAAGCAGTTCTTGAGAACATGTTCAACACAGAGCAATCAAAAGAATAGAATGCAAGAGAACGTGCCTGAATTGAAACTTGTTCTGGCTGAACAAGAGATAATGCTCAGGTGGTACTGAACAAGGATAGGACCAAATGACGAACAGGGTGGATCTTTAGGAAGGCACGAAGGTATCTAAAGAAGCGCACCTTATTTATAAGCACAAGACGCACTACAAGTCTACGGCCCGCTCAACTGCGCGTTGTTATCTGCATCCACGTCTAACGCACACAGACTAGAAGCTGAGAACCAATCAGGGTGTGCGTGTGTACATCATCCTAAGCATCAATATCCTAAGCATGGACTAATCACCCACTTGCGCGTTTGAGCTAACTCACAAACATATGGGACCCCTTTCAGAAATGCCCAGTTGGGACAGGCTATTTCTAAAGCAGACAAGTGCGTACAGATCAGTTAGATGAGACAATGACAAGATATACTAGTACAGAAGAACGCAGCTGTTCTGTTCTTCTTGCAATCACTGTCAATTCCAAATTTCCAACGGTTTGATGTGCAATTGGGAGACGATTCGATTCTACGGTCCCGCTCCTACCACACATAAGAAAAGCCCGCAGTTTTGGCTGGCAAGCATCCCCATGGAAACGCACTCCAACTAACTAGAAGTTCAAGATATTTTGCTACTACATACACCAGCTGGGGAAAAGATATCTGGCCCAGAGCTACCTTCCGTGGGAAAATCAACGGGAGAAAAATAAAGACTACTACTGTAATAGATCCATTCATTATTGGTTCTTGACTTTTTGCACAGAACACAAAATTTGCCTACAGAATCACTCGATCGAAGAAATTAGTTCCAGTTTTTTATAATAATCGGGGGAATTGCAGCGGATAGAGATCGAGGAGTCGAGTAGACTTGGGGTCGTCGTACCAGACATCAAAATAAATAAACTAAACAGCCCGTGGAGAAAGACAGGGCGAAAACCCCTCGCCCACGCTTGGTTCATCTTCTATTCTATTATACTCCCTCCGTTTTTTCTGAGAAAGAGACAGTGAAGGCGACTGAATAATAGGAAGAAGAAATCAGGGGGGAAATTGCGCTCGAGACGTGGTGTGGGGGTTGTTTGGGAACCTGAACGACGCGCGAAGACTTGGCACTACAGACTTCATAAAACGAAGAATTGCAAAAGCAGAGAGGGAGGGAGAGAACAAGAACACGATGAGGGAAAAAAAAGGAAACAACGGGGGAGATCGATCGATGTTCCACAAGATCGTACCTTGACACAACCAACAGACAAACATAGCAGAATTCTCTGGCAGAGAAACCACACCGAAATGCTTGGATCTTACACGACAGAGCGCATCAATCAGGGAAGAAGGAGAAGGGGGTTTTTCTTGGCCGCGGCCTTCTTTCTTTACCTTGGGGTCTCGGGGAAGCGGGGAAAGGGGGAAGCGCCGGCCGAAGTGGGGTCTGGAGTGACTGGTGAGTGACACTGCGCGACGACGGCGGTCTGTTTCTTCTCTCCACCCAAACGCTACCGCCACCCTAAATACTCGGCGCGGGGCGACACACTGTCTAGGATTAGCTGGAGGACTCGACGATCTCGCTGAGAAAACCATTGCGATTAGCGTCCGGAAGTGGCTGATTTGTCTCCCGAGCAAAACCGCTGCGCAGCTGCAGCCTAATCCGCTCGGACAGGATAAGGGAGAACGTGGGTGATCTTTTCCTCGTCCGGCTTTCCGCTCTCTTGACTGAGCCTGCTCTTCGGGCCCACACGACCATCTTTCTCCCCAAGATCAAAGACCCCCTAGCTGGCCCCCACCATCTCGACAAAGCGGGGGCGATGGGAGATAGATATTGCCAGCCAGCACATGGTTTGTGTTGGTCTCTCTTCGTTCTCTTCTCCCATTGGTTACGTTTCGATTAAGCCATGGCCTCGGGAAAAGCTTCACGCGAGACGTGTGGGAGCCTTGGAGAGGGTGGATCGATTCCCTTGTCTGCATGTTTCAGTTTTGTTTTGTCCCAATTTGGCTGCGCATTCTGGCGTGCACGTAATCGCTATAGCTACTACTAGTAGCCAGTGCATGCAAAGCTTGCACAGAGTGGGATCGATCATTCGGTCCTTTCTTTCTCGTGCAAACGAAACTATCGTGCGCTGCTATTTATTTTATTATTGAGAGTGTTTAGATTTTAGACGTCTGAAAACTTATGTCTAAGTCGCTGATATCATCATAATATTTATGCTAATTCTTAGTTACAACAAGGGGTTGTAACTTATAAAATTTGTACTAATTCTATGTTGTAATTTTATTAAATTCGTAGTTACACCCGAGTTGTAATTCATGTGTAACTTTTATTTTGCACGAATCACGAGATAAATCGAATGGTGAAAGAGACGGCTGAGACTTAAAAAATTCTCAGGCGCCTAAGAACTAGCAAATCCGTTTATTATTATTGGATCAGTTTTCTTCTGTCCCCTAATTTAATTTGATGATCTAAGTACAATGCACTGGATCTGGTTGCCCTCCATGTTTCCTACATGCATGCAGCTTGTTCAATATTCAGTTGTTTCCTTTTGAATGATGTTTACTTAATCTAGTCATATATTTTATGAGTACTTCCTAGAATGCAACGGTTGAATCCAAATATCAATTCCGTCGGCCCTTGTGGTAAAGGGCAAACATTTTAGTATAACCAAAATGGTCGGGCCAAAATTGGGACTTAGTTACTCTTTATCCTTTTAAACCTAACCTAAAAAAGAGCCCAATGGGCTAAATGGTTAACCCCTCAACCACATGTGGTTCTTTAGGTTTCGATTCCAATTGTCCAATGGTTTCCCATCACCCAGCCGGAAAAAAAATCCCTCTTCACCCATCTTCCCGAGAGCCTCTTACTCTCACACCGTTGTTCCTCACCCGCTCCCCCCACCTGTTCGATATTATACGGACTCGTAGTGACCACGCCCGCTCCCTTTCCCGCATCCAGCGCCCAAGCTTCAGCTAGACTACTACCACCACGCCGCCGACTGCGTGACCATGCAACTAGCTAGCTGGCCTTGCTCAGCCACTCGACGCACGAGCATACTGCTCGATGCGCGTGCATGTGTGACACACCAGTTGCTGACCGACACGTCAAGCTCAACCTGTCGCCGTGATGTATGTCTGAGTCACCAGATTATTCCCCTGGACATGTAGACAACAACCCGGCCGTCGTCCAACTTACTAGAAAACCGAGCTCGCCGTGCATGAGGCTGTTCGACCGTCTTTTGGTCGAGCTAGCAGATTGACCTAGATGCCGGTACATGGGGCTAGTTACATACAAGGCCCTGGCTACATAGCAGATCGATCCTAACCAGATGTCACATCCCAAGATTTTCCAAATCTTGTTATGTGAAAAATAAATAAACAAAATAAATAAATGTTGAAAATTAGGGTGAAAAGAAACTTTTGTTTCTAAATGGAAACTTAAAATCCCATCTTGAACAAACTTTGGCTAATGTTTGAATCCAACTGAATTCAAATCAAGTGGAATGCATTCCTCATAAAATGCATCTTGAAATTTAAACACTTGGAGAATAAACCAAAACTCTAAAACCCTAATGGAAGAAAATCATTTTCAAGTTATCTCTAAGACTATGGATTTGATCCATATAAAAATTTGTCAACAAAACAATTAAAATGATCAAGAATGACAAATAGAAATATTATAAAACCATAGAAATTGGTTTCACTTAATTTGGAACCATAAATAAAATCTTATGAAATTAATAAGACAAATTGAATTTCCAAAGCTAATAAAGCGTCTATCTATAAAACCATATCAAATAGTGAGCAAATAATCCTAAATATGTTTAAAAGGATAAATAAATATTAAATAAGATTTTACAAATTGGAGTCACCAAGTTTGGATCTATAAATAAAAAGATATGGATTTTATAAGATAAAGACAGAAATATTAAATAAGAAATATTTAAAGACCAAATTAAATCTTGGCCTAATCCATTAAGCAAATGGAATGAATAGAATCCAAATCCAAATAAAATAAAAGGATAAAGAATTTCCAAATAAAATGGCATTAACCATTCTATCCCTATTTTAATAAAGACAAATCTCTAATAAGAATAATTATTTAATTCATGAGAAAATAGTATTTTGGAATTTACCCAAGTGGATTAAAAGTTATTTAATTAACTTAAATAAGATCAAAGAAATCTTCCAAATAAAATATATGAAATTAAAACTATATTTAATTTTAGTAGAATAAAGAAAAGTACCCAATTTAAAATGATTAATAAATCATATTAAAATTATTTCTAATAATTCAAAGTGAATTATTTGACACCCTTTTAATTGAATAAAACTTACTGAAAAGGTTTTGTGGAAAAATGAAATTTAAATAAGGATTAGAAAATATATTTGATCTCATTTAATAAATACAAGGGCCAATTTTAAATAATTAAAAGACCCTAAAAATAATAAAAGATTTATTCCAAAATTGAATTCAGAATGTTTTATTAGTCAGCATTTGAATCCACACAAAATTTGTGAGAAGTTTGAATTCAAATGAATATTTGAATTGGTTAATCAAAATCAAAACAGAATATTAGAAATAGAAAAGGAAAAACAATCAGAACAAAAAAAGAGAAAAGGAGCAGCCCAGCCCAGCTAGCCCACTAAGCCTAGCAGCCCACCTCTCCCTCTCACCCCGAGCGAACCGTTTTTCACCGCGGAAGAAACCCACACAGACGCCGACCAGCAGGCCCCACTCCTCCTCTCTCTCACTCACTGGCAAACAGGCCCCACGCCACGTCACCGTCTTCCTCACCCTCCCGCTGACCTCGTCGGCCGTTGCTGCCAAATGAATGCCGGCGTAATATGCAGTAACGCCGCGATTAAACAGCCCCGCGATCACGCATACTAAATCGCCTGCGCCCCCTCTCTCTTTCCCCTCACTCGCCAGATCCTCTACGCCCCCAGGCTACCCTGATTTCGGCTTAGACCACCGCTGCCTCCGACGAGTCCCCTATCAAATTCCGGCGAACCCAAGCCGCGCCTCGCCTCCTCGACCACGCGAGCCTGCTCCCCTCTGCCATACGCATCTCCCAGTGGTCTCTGCTCGGCCGCGCTTGCCCCAGAGCATCGGCAAGGACGACCTCTGCATGCCGCCATCGTCTGCTACCTCTCCGGCGAAACCCCCTGGTAATTCCTGGCCGCCCCATTACCTCTGGATGATACTCCCGTATTCGCCTCTCTCTATCTCTCGCGAACCTAATGGCGTTGCTTGTTTGGTTTGGCGTGAACAGTAGACCTGCCTCCGACGACGAACAGACGAACCAGACGCCAGGCAGACCTCCGGCGAGCGATTGCCGTCACCACCGTGCGCCCCTTGACGAGCTACCACCACCTTGAGCATCCCCACGTCGTGGCGATTCTGGTGAGCATCTCCCTTCGCTCTCTCGCTTCCTGTAACATCGACACCGTCATTGTCTGACCGCGCGCCCCACCTGCCGCCGCCAGCGCCGCCACTCGATGGCAAGCGTGTTGTGCGCCGTTCGATTTCGATCTAGTGGCTAGGATAGAATCTAACACGAAGGGGTACGCTTGCTTCGGAGCCACACGATCTGTTTAGATCCAACACACTAGAGTAAGCGATCCGCATGAACCGGTATGGGCGAATAGAATCACGACGCGTGGCCAGTGTGTTATTAAAAAAACAGAATTTGATCTATTGTATTAGTAAACTTGCAAAATTCATAAGTTTTAAACCACACGTCCAAATTTTGCGAATTTTATATCAATGGATTCAGCAAAACAAGTACTTTCTGACCATGCACTTTGTTTAGTAAAATGTTTCTGTTAAATTGATTGTTTTTGCAGAAACTTATGCAAGCATATTTAGAATATAAAATTTGTCCTAAAATGATTTTTGAGATAATACCTTTGGCAAATGGTTTGTTTTGAACCTACTGACCATAGAAATCAATTTGTGGTTTCAAAAATATATTTGGTGAAGCAAAATAATAAATCTTTGATTTAAACCATTTCTAGTCAAATAAAATATTGTTTATTTGTTAAAAATGCTTTTTGGAGAAAACCTTTGGGAAATGTTTTGATTTAAACTCTCTGACCCTAAACACAAGGTTTTATGATTTGAAAACATATTTTGTGAACCCTATAGATTGTGCCTTATTAAAAGCATTTCTCCACCACATAAAATAATGCTTTGGTTTAAAAATGGTTTATAGGTAGAATCTTTTGCAAATAGTTTTGCCACTTTATAAAAGGACCAATAAGTGTTTTAGAATGTTTATAACCTATTATAAACCACTTTTATAAATAAAACAAAGTTTGGCATGCTTGCATGCATTGTTTTGTTTCTATTATTTTATGTGATGTTGCATGAACGATAGATTGAAATATTGTTTGCTTGATTGAATTGTAGTGATTTGAAGAGTGTGAATATTGCAAAGATCAAGGAGTGAACTTATATTCTCTACCAAAAAGGCAAGTGATGCTCCATTGTCCCATTATTTTCACTATGCATTAGTGATATTTCTAAGTAGGACTTGCATGGAATTTTTGCTAAGTATGAACTATGCCATGGGAAATCCTAGTAGATGAAACCTTAGTAGAAATTTCCTAAGTTAATATTCCTACTATTATCATGCTTAGCTTAGCTAGTAGAAAACAAGGGTGGATTATATTTCATGCTATAGAATATTTCTAAGTCAAGGACTTGTGTTTTGTTTAATAAAACAACTAAGTGAATGAATCACCTGGGTGGAATGGAAGGAATGGTTTGTGTTGAGTGGTTCACAAGGCCTATTTCTATGGTTTACCTTGTGTATCTCACTTGTGGATGGCCACCCAGGAACAAAGAGATTTGAGATGCCAAATGTTAAGAAGCTTCTAGTGCAGCCACTTGGCAATATGGGCTCTGCCTGGATCATATAGGTTGCAATAACTTAGCCATTTGGACAGTTGGTGGTAGTGGGATGATAGGTTGGAGCGCGTCCATTTGGTCTAAGGGAAGGCTTCTGAAAGGTCCTGTCTTGGTAAAAATCAAGTCTTGTGAGGAAAGTGCACAACCTCTGCAGATGGAAGAATCTAAGTACTTAGCCATGTCCCTGGTATTGGACACCTTGAGCATCAAGATATGGAAGCTATCAAAAATCTCCTCATCCAAATTTCTAAGTAAAAACTTGTGGTTGAACAAGGGTTAAAGGATCACCAATTTCTATTGGGAGATGCCTTGGGTGATTTTATCAAGCAAAAACTTAGTATTTTCAAATGATAAGGAAAAACTATTTTGAGCAAAGCAAGCCTAAGCTCCACTTAGCTACCATAGTATCACTTGCCAATACAATTCAAATGTATTGACCCTTGTGGCTGTAACTTGTTATGTTGCAGGTTTGTTTGATATTAGTGAAGTATGTTGAAATAGGATTACAAGTCTACAACCAACATGTTTGCTTGTGGCACTTTGAAGATGAAGGACCCCATGCTATTGTTATATTCTGCTGCATTGTAATGAGATAGCCAAATGAGCTATGTAAGATGTAATCAATTATTTTATTCCTGGTTATAAGTTGTATTATGACCTTTGTTTCTTGATATTACATCTTGACTGTGGATGCTAGCTATTGATCCAGGGACTAGCATTGTAAACACAGGGATCTCTACCTTATTAAAGGTTGGGAACCTTACACCAGATCAATGGGAGCTTTAACGGTACTCCCTTTGTCTCAAATTACTCTGCGTTTTGGGTTTAGTCAAAGTCAAAATTTATAAACTTTGACTACATATATAATAAAATATCAAAATCTAAAATTGTAATAAATATAATTAGATTCACCATAAAACATACTTTTATATTATATAAAATTGATATTATAAATTCTAGTATTTTGTTGAATATGCTTGGTGAAGTTTTAAAATGTTTGACTTTGACTAAATCTAGAACGCTAAGTAATTTGAAACAGAGGGAGTATTTGTAGATGCTGCATAATATAAAAGTGGTTCGAAACTAAAAAAAATCAATGGTTAACCTTTTCTAACCCTATTAACCTAATGGTTAATCATTTTGTCCATTTACACGAAATGGTTCAATAGGTTAGAGTTCAGAAGATAAATGATTAACCAAACCCCATCCTCACCGTAACCTCTTCTTTGTTTTTGTTTATTTTGCAAGTATTAAGAAGTAGAAGACAAGTTAAATAAAATCATAGTTTCTAGACTTTATAGTGTTGCATACATTTTTTTTCTTGTGTTATCTTTTAAGTTCACTTTTGTAATAAATCATGGAAAATACTTTTATGAATAAGAATATTATTGTGATCCCTTTGTATACTTTTGTTGTTTTTTTCTTGAATTTATTTATAATTATTGTGGATATTTCTATTTCAACTCAAGTTTGAATTTAAGTTTCGAACTACATTTTAAATTAAAATAATTATGAGTGTGGATTTGCTGCCAAGGGGGATAGCTGCCCCCCAAGCCAACACCGTACGATGTGTGCCGAGATCTGCACTATAGCTCGCTATCTGTTACCAGCGGTGGCATAGTAATCAGCGATTAGTGAACGCATTGACTGTCGTGCTGTGTCAGAAGCCTAAGCATGCATGCATCCATGATAGGAATCTAGGCTGTTTTTTGTGTTAGAACCGAATAGTATAATTTTATCTGTGTAGCCAGCATAGCATATATCACGTTGTGCAGTGCAACACACTACACACGTATTCATTCATTTTTTTTGTGTATATGTAGCTTAACATGCCCCGTGAACAGACTAACAAACAAAGAAAAATATTTGCTTGTACTCTTATGCCATGCATAAAGTGTGTCCATGCATGTCTTGCATGCATATAGTCTATGTAGCTAACATGCATGCGTACACTGCAATACATGCATTAAGACAGCCATGCATCCGTCATATCATGTGCAGTATTTGAATATCTAATTCACTTAACCTACATATAAGAACAAGTCTGGTCAGGATCCTACTAGTTTTGTACAACCTATTGCACGCCACACCATACATATTGAGATAAGCTAACTAACAAGTCTATAACAATTGTTCTTGCTCTTGTATCACTGCTATTGGCAGCTGATGTGCTGGCGGAAGTCAGCTTTATTATAAATAGTTAACCACTCATCATCACAAGGTACACTCTTAAGCAAGCTTGGCACATATCTCAAGACTATGGACCGGACGACATCCACAAGGGGGGCAGCTATCCCCCTTGGCAGCAGACTATTAACCAATAATTATTTATTGTACAACTGAGTTATTACTTGTGTGTGATGTGTTATTACTTGTGTTATGTTTTTTTCAAATTATCATTTAACTCCAAGTTTTGAAAATGTAGAAAGATCATGTTGAAATTTATAGCAAACTTTTGATGATCAACTCTAATTCACCAAATAGAATGTACTCCCAATTACTTTGCCTTTTGAATTTTAAAGTTCAATATTTTTCCACTTTTCAGATTTATGAGATGCAAATGCATAGTTTCTAACTCTATCCTTCCGTGTGCCAATTCTTTAGGATGTTAAAGCTATTTTGAAAAAGCTATGGATATCTAGTATACAAAATTTAAAAAATATGTTGTGCGGCTGATAGTATGAATTAGCAAACTCATAAACTTCCTTTTGAATAACAACTTGAGAATTGCTATATTCATCGGGTATGATCAAAGTAAAGACAACCATTGGCCTAGCTTATAAGGAAAATTGGGTCTAAAATCCATGCAAATGCGGTTCAGTTTATAAGAAAAACCCAACCAAAAAAGCGTACAAACAACGGAGCCTCCTCGCCCACATGACAATAGACCACCACTACACTAAACACACACTCTAAGCTCGAATCCGCTGCTCTGACTACCCCCGCTCGGACCTGAGCTGCAACGTCGCACGACCTGGACGCCTTGTGCACATGCTACTGAAGACAACCACCTGCAGACCACGAACACTACGCCAAAAGTCCGGAGCCGCTGCCCCGACATGCCCGCTAGACCGAACGTCAAATCGCGTTGACCAGGCCGACGAACTCGCTACCCTTGCAGCACCAGCACACCACCCACGCCTTGCTAGGACACGACCATGCCCCATAGATACATCGCTGCAAAGCCATCCGAGGCCGCCGTCCTGGCGCACTACGACCGTCTGGAACCGCCGCCCCGACATCCACTAGCCTTGATAACAAAAACCCCGCGTAGATGGCGTGGACCTACAAACCAAGGTGTAAAGGACTTCAAGAAGGTAGCGGCATAGATGTCACCATCACTTGCTGATGTATACGCACTTCTATTCTTGTAGACAGTTGTTGGGCCTCCAAGTGCAGATGTTTGTAAAACAGCAGCAAGTTTCCCTTAAGTGGATCACCCAAGGTTTATCGAACTCAGGAAGGAAGTGGTCAAAGGTATCCCTCTCAAGCAACCCTGCAATCAAGATACAAGAAGTCTCTTATGTCCCCAACACATCCAATACACTTGTCAGGTGTATAGGTGCACTAGTTCGACGAAGAGATAGTGAAATACAAGTGGTAACAGTGCCAGAAAAGAGCTTGATGGTGAGTCAAAGACTAAAGAAAAATATACGAAAGCAAGCAAACATGTAACAGATCTAGATGCAAACCGTGTTTCAATGTTTAGAAACAAGGCCTAGGGATCATACTTTCACTAGTGAACACTCTCTCATATAAATATCTTCTCTTCATGATACAACTCTTAACAACTCTCCGGTTGGAATCTCTAATCCACGATAGGGATACAAAAGCACACCTCAAAGTTCGCCTTTCCCATCTAGATAACCCCACACTGTCACCTTGAGCGCTAGATGGTTCCAACAAACACCATAATTTCATAAAGACATCCAACTCCAAATATACTCATGATAAATATATATGTAACCTAGCTTAAGTGCCACACACGGTGTGCACGCTGTCACTTTCACACACATGGGAAAAGCATAGATCTATTAAATCACGATGAGTATTTATGTAGACTCTAGCCTAAGTGTCACCATGGCGTGCATGCTGTCACTTTCGCACACATGGGGAGATCAGAGATCTATTGAAGCAATTGAGTAACAGAGTAGATCTACTTGATTACAAAGCTCATGACCATAATATGATCACGCATAGAGAGAGAGATGAACACATAGCTACCGATAGAGCCCTTAGCCTCGAGGAAGAACTACTCCCTCCTTATCATGGGAATCAACAACGGTGATAAAGATGGTGGTGGAGATAGATGGAGATGGCTCTGGGGGCACTTCCCCATCCCAGCAGGGTGCCAGAATAGAGACTTTATGTCCCCCAAATCTCCCCTTCGGTGGCGGCGGCGCTGCGGAACTTTTCGTGGCTTTCTGGTCGACTCCTTAGGGTTTCTGAGTCGGGGGCTTCTTATAGGCGAAGGAGGCAAGGTCGATGAGGGCCAGGGGGCCCACACACCCTGTGGGCGCGGCCAGGGTGGGCCCCACACCCACCTAGGGTGTGGCCACCCTGGTGTCCTCCTCCGTCTCATCTTCGATTTTCTGTATCGTTCAGGAAAAAATATGAACTTTGGCTTTTGTCCCGTCCAATTCCGAGAATTTTCATTTTTTAGCTTTTTGAAACCAAAAACAGCAGAAAATGGGCAACTGGCATTGTGGCATCTTGTCAATAGGTTAGTTCTAGAAAGTGTATAAAAATACCTCAAAGTGTAGACAAAACATAGCAAAGTTGATACAAAACAAGCATGGAGCATCAAAAATTATAGATACGTTTACGACGTATCACTCGCTTCGAAGAAGCTCGGGGTTTCACCCGGAGATCGCAAAACACTTGTAGCGATAGGAGATATAGCTCCTCGATGACAGCTTTAGGAACGAACACGACTCATGAGGCACCACTGTCATCGGCACCGACCAAAGTTGACGCAAGGCTTTCTCCATGAGTAGCATCTTCATCGTATCTTCAGAAGGAGGCTCGATAGTATGAGCGCAAAAAGACTGGGAAGGGGAGCATTGTTACTGATCACCAAACACTGCCTAGACGGAGAAGCCTGACATGCGCCAGATCTAGGCCTCCCGACCATACCACCTAGACTGTCGCATGCCGCCCTAGGATCGACCCCTACAACCGCCGGATTCCGGGGACAAGCAACACCAACCACCATTGGGGCCCGCTCGGCTCCCCTGCCTACCAACTTCCACCATGGGGCTAGCCCACCAGAGCTCGAAGAAGCCCATATCAGGCCCGCCTGCTACGAGCCCATCGCCACCATGCTCTGCTCGCGCCATCAGTGTGCTCGCGCGTCACCCCGTCCATCTGCGTTCTTGCACACTACCCCAGCTCAATGCTTGCTCGCGCACTTGGATGTCCCTCGCCATCGGTAAACGCCATTGCGCCGCTCAGTTCTCCTCTTGTATAGGAAAGGATGGACTGCAACCGCCAACGCCGCATGGGATTTGCCTGGTGGCGCTTTCCGCTAGCAGTGGCGAGGAAGGAACAGCGAGGTGGAGTGGCTCCTGGCGGCTAGGAAAGCGCCCGGATCGCCCGCGGGAGAGCGACACATGCCAAAAAAAAATCATAAATCAATTAATCATTTGTGACAAATACATTTGAATCTTGTTTATTTCTCCTTTTTGTTTCAATGCTATATCCATAAAGTCTAACACCAGCTGGCATTTCTTATTTCTCCGCCATACCCATATTAATGCAATTAATAATGTCCTTTTATATGCTTCATTGCATGAATTATAGCACCCTTTTCTACCCTAGGGACTTTTTATAAAAATAAATCAATATCTTTTAGACTATTGATCTGGATCTACTTCCTACCTTCTGTTGTTTCTGGGCTATAGAGATGTCTAAACCCTAAGCCTAGAAATCTTTCCCTCGCGGCGCCGCACGCGCTTTCTTATTCACTCAAATCAGCATGAATTTATACTACACACCTTTGTGGAGCATTTTTTTTGCATAACTCAATCAATCTTTTGGACCATCAGATATGATTCTGGCTTCTATTTTGCCTCCACTTACATGCTAGGAGGATCTCAAAACTATATGTACCCTTTTTCCATCCTCGGCTTGATCTGGCGTGTGTTGTACAGATACATGGCCTAACGCGGGGTTGTGTGACGATAGATGACTTTGGCGTGCTGTTACTCCTAACCTTCCTCAAAAAGATCAATTAGAATTTGTACTTATGTTAGATTAAAGCCACGTCCTAACATTCTTTTCAAAGCATGGAAGATAACTTCCTGAATTCAATAAAAGCACCATATATAGGAAGATGTTATAATATAAACCTAGTTGAAGAGAACATATAATCACAATAACCATATGTAATAAAGTTCAACAACTTATTTTATGTTGTGCGACTCTTGTCTTCACTAAAGCAAACTATCACAAAAGCAAACTAACTGCAACCGTTATTCCTCTATGTCTGCAATAGAATGTTATGCTTGGGCACCGAGTTGTACAATGCATGTATTACAAAATACAAACTATTAGTTCGCTCAACCTTTGGTAACATGTAAAAGTTAGACATCTGGACATTTTAATCATGACAAAGCTATATGCTAGCTTATATATGTAGACGAACAAGTTCTTTGTTTGTTTTTTGAAATGGAGGTGATACCCTCAGCCTCACCAACAAAAATCACAACACATGAATGTAGAGAGTTAAATCTTACAATATGATTTGAAGATGAAACCAACGCAAAACGATATCAGAGCATCCAAGCACACCCCTTGCTTAGTGTATGACATTAGCTCACTAAAATATTCAACAATAACTACGGGCTACAATTATTAAAGCATTAACTGCATTTAGTAGAGCAACACGGTTGTGCGTGTGTGTGAATATTATAAAGATAATCATGTCGCGGAACTCAAAATGTTTTAGTTAGCTTTGTTGAAGTTCTTGAAGTTCAGAATAGGAAGATCCTAAGAAGGACAGCTCAAAAAGTGAAACCATTCGATGGTTCTACAACCACACAGTGTGCATTCTTAATTACTATTCTCTATAGCCAAAAAATGGTGACATTATCAAGTAGCATTTCATCATCCCATTGTACAAATAACCATCATAACATAAACTTTGAAACGATGGAAAGCATCAGAACTAAAACTTGCTGAAGCTAAGCGCACCTTCTAAAATTTGCTCCTAGTCTGATGAAATCCACCACATGTGAATAGAACAACGCATGGGGCTACATAAAAACTCAATTTGTTACCAGGTCAGGAACACTGGCTGTTTCATCCGCGTATAAGCCGTCAAAAAATTAATATGCGAGCAATGCTTCCATCCATATCCAAACCATATGAATAACTTGAAATGGTGAATCCCAATAATAATAAGATCATATGCTACATCCCACATGCGAAGGAGATGGGGTAGAAAAAGATAGCGCGGGTGGTGACATACATCAGAACAGGCTTCTCGGAGTTCCGCTTATGACAGTCTAGACGTAACCTCACCTAGCCGTCAGCTCTGCAGCCAAACGTGCAACAACCTTGTTGGTCCCAAGGGGCTGCGTGTCCCTCCATGTATTTTCCAACAATGTATCATGGTATACTTGCAAAACTGAATTGATAACTATACACATCCCTAACTAAGCAGCAAAATGAGTACCTTTCTGCCTTCGAAATGATGTCACATGATCAACTTGGCTAAAATTTGACATAAAAAAGTGATATTGCTTCCATTTTCAAGAAAACAAAGGTGCTCTAATCGAAGTTTGAAACTTTCAAACTTGTGCAGACATTTCTTGCTGAAGCATGAAAAACTACAGTAGATATAGAAGAAATTAATAAAAGAGAAAACTATAAGTAGGTAGGAAAATAAGTGAATAATTTGTAGACACAAATAGTGTCAAGAATAATATCTTGGGGAAAGAGTTAGGCATAGTGCAGACAATCTCAAATTCTTTTATGTTTGGAATATTTTTCCAATCAGGATAAGAACATTAGCACTTTATCATAGTTCAATTAAAATTGTATTTAATAGCACATTCTTACGATGGTACACATCATATAATTTTTCAATGCTTATATTATTAGTAACTGCTAGAGGCACTATCCTTGATAAAGGAAAGTTGGAGTATTTGATTCTAATCCCCAGGCTTAGTTAGGCAATGTCAGAGAAATTATTTCATCGGTTAGATGGACGACAAAGTAGTGTATAATATATAAGTATATATCTGCTATATGCAACCTTTGTATGCTACCAAAAATGTAAAGCTAACTATGCATATGCCTAATACAACATGGGAGACAAATGCCAGGTAAAAAGCTGAAGCAAAGACTAACTGAAATTTAAGAATACATAAACATTTGATGCCCTATCAAGTGGTCCACTTATTTACATTGCTTCGCTTCCAATCATCTGCAATTATCAAGGCAGATGCGTATGTAAGAAGTAAAAAGTGTAAAGAAATATAGGTAGGTCATGGTTGTACAGGGTGTAGGCCTGATGCAGTAAATCATATTTCAGGGAGGTAAAAGACCTAAACCTGCTTCTAGAACCACGAATTTCTATTTGACAAACCCTCACACACAAGGGTGGTAATCAATTTCAGTGCTAACTGGAAATGACCATAGGCAGCAGGTCACTTGTACAAAGCTACCTCGATCCATCACTCCTGCAAAAAGGAATAGAATAGAAACCAGACCGGAAATAACAAATAAGTCGGGAAGATTTTGGTCCTCACAAAGACTCAACTTGAACATTCTACACCCAAGGATGCTCAATATATAGCATACGACCAAGAAAACCTAAGGAGTTGTGCCACCTCCTGGCACCCATTTTATTAATATCAAATTGGAAGCTTAAGAGTGTCAATCAGATCGTTCGTGCCAACCATACCATCTGAACTCAGTTTGCATGACAAATTTTGTTCCATGCTCCAAACAAAAATGTAAGACCTTGAGGAGGAAACCACCAATATGGTATGAACTATGCATCACGATAGATATTAAGCTAACAAACTTTAGGTCATCATGCAATCGCATCAGTAGTAAAGACCAATTCTTGATATTATCTTAACTGTTCCTATTAAAGTATAATATTTTTTCAGTTATATGAATTAGAGTAAGGCACATTATTTTTCAACCCGAGATATACATGCTAGACTCATATAGCAAGTAACTGAGAAATTCTAAAAATTGATTGTCTGCAAGTACAACACGGACACCATCCTTCTCAACTGAACTACCCTCCACCAATCCCCCCTTGAGGCACAAAGTTAGCAGCAACTTCTTACCCCAACTCCATTAAAAAAAAACTTCTTACCCCAACAAGGCAGCAACCCCAGTGTACTCGACAATTATCAGAAGTTGAGCCGATACCGTCCCACCATTGTCACAATCCAAATCTGGATTCCATTGGGGGACACTTTAGATTTGGAAGATCTGCATCCCAGTGCCTCTCATCCACACAAGAACTCTCAACAAGTCGGATGATGCAATGAGTTTAATCAGTTTTCCACCAAAGGAATCATTACAATAATTATCTATTACAAAGGACATGACATAGAGCCGGAGGAAACCTCTCCGGCGGGATGGCGACCCATTTTTGGACAGTCAAGATGGAGACGGCATCTGAGGGAAAAGTATCCTCATTTCGCAATTGATCGTTCGGGTCATCGGAGATGAGCTCGGGAACGGGGGAAAAATGGCGACCCATTTTTGGACAGTCAAGAAGGTACCTAGCAAACCACCTCAGATTCCACCCACGACCACGAACTGCCTCGCATTCGTGTTGACCAGGCATCTTGGCGATCTAGAGTGAGCTTTTTTCTAGAGAAAGAGTTGCTCAAAACATCGTGTCCTTGACCAAACCCCATAGAAAAAACCGCTCTGATATCACAACGCGGACACGTGAGAACTTGTGAAATCTAGGGAGCTTAGAGCTCCTTTAGGATTATGAGGGAACAATAATGGGGAAAATATACTAATTGATTGTCCCTTAGGTACAATTTCATATGCAAAGAAAAGTTCTCATCTCAGTCGAACATAGGAGAGTAAGTTTGCATGGATCAAAGTAGTCATGGATCTTAAAAGCATGACGTCAGACTTGTCTTCCATGTTCTGCACATGTCCAACAGTCCAAGACATAGCTGCATAGCATAGTAGCCAACTACCCAAAATGTCTAAAATCAGGAAACAAACGTATTCAAATGGACCAATCCTGTAGTTCGAGAGTGGACATAATTGCAGTGTACTTGATTCATTGGAAGCCCTATTCTACATTAAAAAAATTATTTCTGGTATTGGTTCATGGAGATATACACTGAAATTCATGGATATGAAGTTATATTCCTATCATTCTCTTTGGCGAGCTAGATGGGATGGACCAACCGAGATCAATTTTGAAGAAAAACCGAGATAAATTTTGAAGAAGAAAATCTACCTAGGCTCCATGCTGGCAGCAAAAAACAATATTGATTCAAACAAGCTAATTAAAAAATGGCTTCCTTGGACACAACAACTGCTGCTGTTAGATCATACGACGACCCCCAAGCCCCCACAACATAAAGACTAACATGACCTTGGAATAACAAAAAAAGTTGATGCTTCAACTACTTCTGAAAATCCACCTGTGTGCTTAATCGATGGAGCAAACTGAGCTCCTGAAGTGATCCAAAAACAAAAACTGTCCGCTTATCATAAGTAGTTTGGTAGAGAAGACCATACCTCCGGCGGTGTGATCTCTAGAGTTAGGAAGACGCCTGAAACATCAGATCGTGGAGGAGGCAACCAGCGGCGCTCGTGGAGGAACCTGGCACTGCAGATCGGGCGGTCGTTCAGGAGATCAGGTCAAGGGTGGATCGAAGCTTCAAATCGGGAAAGAGACAGGTTGTGGCAGGAGATCCATGGTGGCGATGTCGCGATCGGCTACAACCAGAGGGTCATGCAGGCTGTACGGGGGATTGGGGGCGGAGGGGAGGGGAGGGTGGATTTTGGAGGAGAGGTCGGCGGCAGGCGAGACAACGTGGCCATGGAGGGGCGATTTTTCTAGATATAGAAAGGGACGGTGCGAGCTCCGAAGCGGCAGCTCTATGGCTCCACCGAGTATATTTCCAGTTTGCCACACACACCACATTAACTCACGCGATGGTATAAAGAAAGCGATCAAACAGCCCAACAAACCGACTTTGACCAACGCAAAATGGTTGAATCAACCACAGAGCTGCAAAACTAGGGAGCTTAGAGCTCCTTAGGGATATCTATTACTTAAAACCATGTTAAGGTGCTCACCGGCCGGTCGAGATGCAGACACAACGCCGTGAGCAAAATATCTGGCATAAAATCCCACTGGAAAAGCATAGGTTCACCCGGACCAACCTCATTATCCTGGTCTAGAAAACACGGAACCATGCGAGTACACGTGCTAATGGCTCGCTCTATGCTCTTATATCTACTCCCTCTGTTTAGAAATATAAGATATTTTAGGTTTGTGAAGGAGATGTATCTAGACACCTTTTAGTGTATAGGTTTAAATAAATCTAGACACTAAAATGTGTCTAGATACATCTCCTTCACAAACCTAAAACATCTTATATTTCTAAACCGAGGGAGTACCCATCATCGCCAGCTACAACTCGATGGCATCAAAAGTGAGCCGAACCAGGGTGGAGGAAATTTATAGCACAACGCCCCTCCGACCCGAGCAAAAAAGCATGACACTATAGCCCTAATGCATAGATTCGCCCCTAGAGAGCTACAACTCGCTCTATGGCTACATCTCTATGGTGGCTTTATACATGGTTAAAAACAAGATCAAGAGAGAGGAGACTCACCGGCATGCGGGGGTCGATAGATGCATCGGTCAACGTCGAGAAAGATGGCGTCCGCCGGCGATGACACCACATCGCCTCCAGAATCGTCTCAACATCGCTGATTTGGAATAGAGAGAAGTGAGGGAGGGGAATGAGCGGTTCAAAGAAAAACCATCTAAAAATATTTTCAGGTAACACCTGATGCATGTAAAATGCATACATGGACTTTTTAGTTTATTGACACTTATTACCACATATTTACAACTTATACGATATTATATTCACATTTTACATTTATTTATAGGGATTTACCAATGATCCTTTTATTTGGTTTATAATTCTGCAGGATAGCAAAATTCTGTTTTGTGTATTTTTAAGTTTCAGGAACCTAAACTAAGTCAAATGGACCTAGGATTTTCTTAGAAGTATTTTTTGCGAGGAAAAGCAACTAGAGCACAAGAACCATGAGAGTGGAGGCCCCGGGCTCGAACGAGGCTTGGTTGCGCGGCCCCCCTTGCTGTCCGTGCCACCACCCTACGTTCCCTCCCCGAGCCTCCGTGATCATCCATCTTGATCTCTAGCTGAAAGTCATGACCTAAAAACGCCTATAAAAACACCCCCGAGATGATCTCGAGGAGAGCGGCGCAGAAACACAAAAACATCAAAACAGAGACAGAACCATCGAAGATTGGAGAGACAAACATCACCAGAATCAGTTTCGGTGTGATCTCTATCTTCTCCAATATCTTCGGCTTCATAACCATGATAAAGAGAGAGTAGTCCACCTTTGGACTATGGGTTTGTGGCAGTAGCTTGATCTAATTCTTTCTTTATCTATTATTGTTTTAGTACCATATGAGCTGCCCAACGTGATTATGGTCATCTATGTATTGATGTGGTGGATCTTTATTCTGTGAGTTGATATTTGAGATTCGATATATTTTATGGGTAAGATGCATTGGTAAATGCATATTATGTACCCCATTCTTTATTACTTGTTTTGATCCAACTTGTATGAGAGAGCATGTGGGGGGGGGGAATCGTGTGTATTAGATGGAGCAACATGGTTGTAGTGATTGGATAGTGACAACAAATTTAAGATCTATTATGGTTTTTACCTTTCTTTTATTACCTCACTAGAGATAAAGTGAATACATGTGTTATTATCACCTAGTGACAACTCAGATGATTTTGTTTGTTTATGGTAGCATATTTATCAAACATCATGTCAAAGTACTTAACGCTATACTATGTCTGTTTTAAATTCTAGATTTTTTGGAGTATCCTTTCTAAAGGAGTATAAGTAAGATGTGTTGCATCATATTTATTGTAGGACATTGTGCCCATATGAATGCTTATCATACACATATTGAAGTTTCTTATCAATACATTATTGTTCATTTAAAAGTGAGAAACACGTTTATCTTTAGAAATGAGACTCCTTCCTTATCATGATGGCACGTCGGATTTTAAAGTGATCTATATCTTCATAAAAATAGAGTAAAAGAGGTGTTGGTTCAAACTCTCTTAGATTGGATTTTATCTTGTGCATACTAATGAATACCATTTTGTTTAACTCTCCCACTTATACCCCCCTAATGTCTTTCACCCCCTCGATGGGTGAGATTTGCATGCTAACTATATAATATAAATAGAAAAACACAGTAGGGGTTTTTCCTATGGTTTCATAGTCAAAAACAAAATATTTCTTATTTATTTGTTCTATGCAACCACACTTTATAAGAGAGTAGACAAACCCATGAAACCCTGATCAATCTTTTATTATAAGGAACATGACCTTTTATTACTTTCATTGCTTTTGTACTTGCCGTACCTATTAAATCCCAACAATAAAAACATTTTTACTATTAGAAAACATAAACAAAAACCTAAAAAGACTTTTACCTTATTGTTTTTACTTTCTTATCTAGTTATATATTTCTTTTACTTTTATTTATTTATAGTTCATTCTAGTTTTACTAATAGGAAACTGACGATGGCTCAGCTGATTATTGAGCTTCGTTGGGAGACCCCAAGAGGAAGGTATGATGAGCATAGCGGCAAGTTTTTTCCTCGGTAAAAACCAAGGTTATCGAACCAGTATGAGAAAGGAAACAACTCAAAGGTATTGCTAGCAACTTGGAAACCTGCATAACACAAACTCAAGACTTTGCCCCAACGAACAGTAAGGTTGTCAATCTCACCAGTTTGCTGAAAACAAAGGATTAATTGTATGGTGTGGAAGGTAATGGTGGTTTGCAGAAAATAAATAGTAACAGTGGAAGATGTATCAATGGTAAATATTGGACCGGGGTCCATAGTTCACTAGAGGTGTTCTCCTTAAGATAAACAAACATGGCATGCTGGGTAAACAAATTACAGCATGG
Organism: Avena sativa; assembly: GCA_916181665.1. Lineage (NCBI taxonomy): Eukaryota > Viridiplantae > Streptophyta > Magnoliopsida > Poales > Poaceae > Avena > Avena sativa. The sequence continues at coordinate 381,324,974 of OV702297.1, read as the reverse complement.
AATTGATAGGACTGAGCAAGGCATAATAATGCAATACTAGACATTCATGATCTTATGAGATTTGATTGGGCAATACAACAAGATACATAGACCACCATCCAACTGCATTTATGACAAGTAATCCACCTTCAGGTTATCATCCGAACCCCCTCCAGTATTAAGTTGCAAGCAATGGATAACTGCTTTAAGAAAAGTGTGTAAGGTAAACAATCCACTTGTTTCATGAACAAGAGACTGTTGTTTTCTCCCTAGTAGCAACAGCACATCTACAACCTTAGAGATTTCTGTCACTTCCCCAGATTAAATAGAGGCATGAACCCACTATCGAGCATAAATACTCCCTCTTGGAGTCACTAGCATCTACTTGGCCAAGATAGCTGCTAGAAACGGAGAGCATGCAAGATCACAAACAACACAGACATGATAGAATCAATAAGACAAAATCATTAATCAATCTGACATAGTAATCTCAATATCCATCGGATCCCCGCAAACACAACATGCATGATTACAAATAGATGATCTTGATCATGAACAGAGCTCACAAGATCTAAACATGGTAGCACAAAGGAGGAGAGACAACCATATAGGTAATACATGGACCCGTAGTACAAGGTGTAACTACTCACGCTTCATACCAGAGGCTAGCATGATGAAGAAGAAGGCCTCCGGTATGATCTCCCCTCCGGCGGGTGCCGGGAAGAGCTTCAGATCCCCTGATCTAGGGACAATGGTGGCGACGGCTATGGACTGTTTCGTGGAAGATTGATCGACTACTTAGGGTTTTGGTATCGGGGGAGGGGGGTCTTTATAGGCGAAGAGGCGAGGCAGTGGGCACCTAGGGTGGCCGCACCCCCCCTAGGAGAGAGCCCACCCAGGCCACGTGGCCAGCAGGTGTGGCCCCTGGTGGCTCTCCTCCGTCTCGTACTCTGGCTCCATGTTCCCCACGATAAAATGTTGACTTTGGCTTTTGTCCCGTCCAGTTCCGAGAATATTGATTTTCTGCCTTTTTTAGAACCAAAAACAGAAGAAAACAGGCAACCGGCACTGTGGCATCTTGTTAATAGGTTAGTACCAGAAAACATATAAAAACACCTCAAAGTGTAGACAAAGCAAAGCAAAGTAGATACTAAAGAAGCATGGAACATCAAAAATTATAGATACGTTTACGACGTATCAAGCATCGCCAAGCTTAACTCCTGCTCGTCCTCGAGTAGGTAAGTGATAAAAAGAATAATTTTTGAGGTGACATGCACCATCAAAATCAAGATCAAACCATTTGCAAGTATTGAAAGCTGGGATCAAAGAACTCTAAACATGAGCATGAAAGATGGAGTTCTAACAATAATACAAAGTAACTATGCATGCAACATGAAAGGTTACAAACAAAGATCATGAATAACAATGCATTAAAAAGATCATGTTTGTTCCACATATAGAAAACTTAACATAGTGGAATTCAGCTTGTCCCTCATGGAGTAGCAAATAAATGCATAGGACACCTTCAAAGTTCATAAGAGTGACTAGATACAAATAGTTCATGAGCAAGTAATATCAACAATATGAATCAATCAATAAGTCTTGGGACAATGCACATAAAACTAAGAATGGCAACTATGCTCTCTTAATTGGTGCCTAAGGATAGAAGGTGGAGACTCAATATAATGGTGGATGAAAGGCACTTCAAGTCTCAAAAAGAGCTTCGAAAAATTATGGTACTTGTTAGCTCTCAGCTCTCATTGCCCCTATCATAAGCATCTTGAAGTGATTAAGGTTAAAGCGAACAAACTATAGAGTATATGCTTGACAAAGTATAAGTCAGCAATCTCATGTTCCTTGAATACTGATGACCCACAAGTATAGGGGTGTATCGTAGTACTTTCGATAAATAGGAGTGTCGATCCCAATGAGAAGCAAAAGGTATTGACTAGTGGTAAGGAGAAGGAAATCTCTGTAAATACTTAGCAAACAGATTTTTAGGGGTTTTATGATAAGGCAACAAAACAAAGAGCAAGTAATAAAGACAACGAACGAACGCAGCAAGTGGCCCAATCCTTTCTTAGCAAAGGACAAGCCGATGGAAATACTTATAAGGACCAAACGTTCTCGAGGACACATGGGAATTTTGTCAAGTGCTTTCGCTTCAAATAGCTGAGTACTCTTCTTTGGTGTTGTAAGTGTTGTGTGGGTGAACCTATGCTAATGTACCGACCTTACTTGGACTAATACATACTTGTGATTAAACCCCCTGCAAGCATCCGCAACTACGGAGAGTAATTAAGATATAAACCTAACAACAACCTTAAACTCTAAGATCCTACGCTCCCTTGTGCAATGGTGTCCTAATGGGGGTTCAGGTTTCTGTCACTCCGGCAACCCCACAATTAGTAGCCAAATACACAATGCATTCCCCTAGGCCCATAAATGGTGAAGTATCATGTAGTCGACGTTCACATGACACCACTAGAAGAATAGCACCACAACTTAAATACTGAACCATTGAATAACAACTCAACACAAATCCACTAATAACAACATGACTTCTCCCATGTCCTCAAGAACCAGACGAACTACTCACAATACATCATATGGATCAAGATCAAATATGATATGGTGATGAATAACAATCTGAACATAAACAATAATCCAATGGTTCCACTCACAAGCATCAACTACAATAGTAATTAACACCGGGAAAGTTTCCCCTAAGAACTAAAGCAATATCCAACACAATTGTTACAGCGGGACGGAGTGGTGATGATGGTGCTGGTGGAGATGATGTTGTGGATGATGATGATGATCCCGATGAAGCCTAGCTTGACGATGGTGTTGATGGCGATGATCTCCCCTCTCCGGGAAGGAATTTCCCTGGTAGAAATCTGTCTGTCGGAGAGATCTTTCTCTCTTGGTGTTTTCTGCCCTGCAGAGGCGGCAGAAATCTATCTGTGGTCGCTCCCCTGGTGTTAGGGTTCCATGAGGAAGATATAGGCGAGAGGGCGGAGTCAGAGGCCGAGCAGGTGGGCCACACCTGCCCTAGGCACGGGGCAAGGTGGGTCCGCGCCTAGGGGGTGTGGGCCCCCTGTGGCCCTTCTTCGCCCCCCTTCTGGCTTCCTCAGTCTTCCGGGAAAATATAATTTTCCCATATTTTTCTGGAATTTTCTGATCTTCGCGAAATTGCATCAAAACACCTCTTTTTCCATCTGAATCCAGACTCTGGCAGTCCATCCTCCAAGAATCATCCAACATGCAAAAATAGTGGAAAAGACATAAGTAATACCTCATAATAATACATATATCAATGAATAGAGGCAAATTATGATATAGAATAGTGATGCAAATTGGACATATCAACTTCCCCCAAGCTTAGACCTTCGCTTGTCCCCAAGCAAAAACTGAGCTCAGTAAACATGTCCACAGGTTTATGGAGTGAAGTGTCGATAAAAGAATACGGACAAGAAGCATCACACTTACCATTACACAACTCATAGAAGAAAGAAACTCACCATTATATAACTTATCTTGCAACAAGTACAGGAGTCAAAATAGAGATGCATAAAGATAAATCATAATTGGAATTGGCAAACTCTTGTTCCTGGTTAGAGAACAGCTGGCAAATGGTTTCACAAAAAACTTTCCGTAGAAGTTTTATAACAGGAGCACTCTTTGCTCAAAAGGTTTTTCACAATGAAGGCTTTCAAAGTAATACTCAATAGATAAGAGTCGTGTGCAAACAAGGAAGATAAAGAACATGATTGAATAAATCACCATATGAATGCTTGCAACACAACAACTCAAATGGTTGCTGGAGAAAGAGAGGAAGTAGGTTTACTGACTCAACTTAGAAGTAGAAGAAAGGTCCCTTTATAGGGGGTAGCAGGGATTTCAAGTCATAAAGAGCTTCCAAAAGATTATGGTACTTACTAGCTTTGAGCCCTCATTGCCCCTATCATAGGCATCTTGAGATGATTAAGGTTAAAGTGCACAAGGATGGAGTATATGGTTGACGAAATATAAGTTGGCAATCTCATGTCCCTTGAATATGAGGGCCACTCATCATGCTATTCAATTTCAGTTACCGGTAAGTTCTTGTAATTGTAAGTACATGCGTATCATAGAGAACCGCTAATGGGGTACCCCTTGCACATGGTACAGGAGCTATCCCATAACCAAAATGACAAGGCAAGCAGACAATGAGCATCTCAGCGATCTTTTTATTTACTATGTGCATAGATTTTTATTGAGGATGCTTCATAGATAGCTCACTATAGTGATGCTGCAAGTTTCCACCATGATTAGGCATGGCTTAGGCTAGCGGCCCAGGTGTTTCTCTAACACAAAGTACATACTCCATGGACTTACAAGTTCCCTCTTTATTTCACACCGTTGACATCCACAGACAAAAGCGCACGATATCAACTGTGTACAAAGTAGAAGTGCAATGTTGAAAGCGTTCCCCATGATAGCACGGTTCTGCTAATTCCAATGTATAGATGCAAGCATATACAACTTTGATGACACAATGGTTCAAGTCTATTAGGGGCAAGAAAATAAGGTGTGTCATCAAGTTCGTGAGAGCTCTACTAACTAGTTTTCACATAACAAAATACTTTTTAATTCGAAAGATAGATGAAGCTTGAGAATTTGCTTGGAATAACAAAAGCTACTAGGTAGATATGGTGGACATAAGTGGCAAAGGTTTTGGTTCAAAGGGATTGGAAACATGAGAAGTATGCCTTCTCAAAACAAGTTTTTGGCTAGCAAGGCTGGGTAGCAAGCAAAAGAGTTGAAAGAAACAAGCAAACCTACAAGTGATAAAGCCAAACATGCAATCTTCCTTGAAGACACAAAAGATCTTAAATATAGAATACTAAGCTTATGAGCCAACAAGAAAGAAAATAAATGATACAAAATACCTGTAAGCTTTTTTGCTCTTTTTCTTTCCAACCTCAAAAAGAGTTGCTACTGACCAGAACTAGGTTTGCCAAAACCAATTTAGATCCACTTGATGATCCCAAACTGATGCCAATACTGATCAACAAGATCCATCATATAATAGAGATTGCAAACTAAAATAAGAAGTGCAAAAAGTAAAAGATGAGACTTCTCATTAATACTCCAATAAAGGCACTCACACCAAGGGATACATACATACTCAACTAAAGGAGAGATACTTCCACATGCAAACCAACCTATAAGATAATACCTCTACCAAAGATATGAATCCACTAAAAAGGTAAACGATAAAAGATAATGATTGTGATACCACGGCACTCCCCCCAAGCTTGGAACAAGCCAAGGGGATGCCAAACCTGGTGACGAGTTACTCCTTCGGTGGTGGTGTTCTCTTGTCATCATAAAACTTCCAAGGCAAAGCTTCCCCATCCAAAAGGATGTCCTTGTCTCTGTAATCCTGAAACTACCAGCAGAGCTTATGCGATCAAATTTAGCCTCATACTCACAGTTTTGATTTTGTATGTCGTAGAGTTGTGCTTGTAATTGGTTGGTGGTCTGATGGAGCGGGAAGATTTCTTCTCGGAGCTCAGCCACCTCCTCCTTGTGTTTGGCGATGAGTTCTGAACTTATCTTGTGAATAACATCCACTTCGCGTTCCGCCATCTTCTTGTACCTGAAAACCTCCTGCTTCAATGCTTCCATCCTGTCTTCCAGACTTCCTTCTCCCTTGGGGCCTTGAACTTCTTTCATCTGTACCTTCCCATCTTTGAGGTTCAACTCCTTGGAATGGATCCTCAACTCATGCAGGTATGGGTTGAGGACATCCGCAGAGGAATCCTCCATGGGTGATCCAGAGGAAGACATTGTAGCTTCAAAACTGAGAATTTGCCTGACAGAAACAGATCGAAACAAAAACACGATGAGAACTCGATGCAAGAACCTCGGGGAATCCGAGAGGTTATATATTACAAAGTTTCAAAGCATAAGGAAGGTTTTGATACGAAAACGAGGCGGAGATGGAGATCAGGGGAGGCACACCCCCTCTAGGCACGGGGCAGCTGGGGCCCGCGCCTGGGGTGGGTTTGGCCATCCCGGCCTCCGGTTCCTCCTCTGTTCCGTCTCGTAACTTCCTTTATGTAATAAAAACATCAAAATATAAAAAGATTAGGATTTCATGAACCTTCTGTTTTCACCTCTTTTACCTATTCAAAGACGAACTCTGCAGTTTCTGGTGTTTGGTTTCTAATAAATTCTTCTGGAGTCACCATTTGAATAACATCAAAATCTTCATTATAAGAATCTCCAGAAATATAATGTTTTAGTCTTTGACCATTCACCACCTGTGTTGTGTCATCCTTCAAAGAAGATATTTTTGATAGCTCCTGAACGATATACTTCCTCAATAACAAAAGGTCCTTCCCATTTTGAGAGTAGTTTCCCTGCAAAAAATCTAAGATGAGACTTATACAAAAGAACTTTCTCGCCAACATGGAACTCTCTTTTGAGAATCCTCCTATCATGCCATCTTTTTACTTTTTCCTTAAAGAGTCTAGCGTTTTCATAAGCTTCACTTCTCCACTCATCTAAGGCACTCATGTCAAGCAATCTTTTCTCACCTGCAAGTTTAAAATCTCTATTCAACTCTTTCACTGCCCAATAAGCTTTGTGTTCTAATTTTAAAGGCAAGTGGCAAGCTTTCCCATAGACCATTTTGTAAGGAGACATCCCCATAGGATTTTTATAAGTAGTTCTATAAGCCCACAAAGCGTCATTCAACTTTTTAGCCCAATTTTTTCTAGATCTATTGACAGTCTTCTGCAAGATAGATTTAATTTCCCTATTGGAAAGTTCTACTTGCCCACTGGTTTGGGGGTGATAAGCTGAAGCAATTCTATGGTTTACATCATACTTAGCGAGAGTTTTTCTAAATTCCCCATGAATAAAATGAGAGCCTCCATCAGTCATGAGATATCTAGGCACACCAAACCTAGGAAAAATAACATCCTTAAGCATTTTCAAAGAGGTCTTACCATCAACACTATTTGTAGGTATGGCTTCTACCCACTTTGTAACATAGTCTACAGCAACAAGAATATGAGTATATCCTTTTGAAGGAGGAAAAGGACCCATAAAGTCAAACCCCAAACAACCAAAAGGTTCAATAACAAGAGAATAGTTCATAGGCATTTCATTGCGTCTAGAAATGTTACCAACTCGTTGACATTCGTCACATGATAGGACAAACTTCCTTGCATCCTTGAAAAGGGTAGGCCAATAAAATCCAGACTATAAAACCTTTTGTGCAGTCCTATCCCCAGCACGATGTCCTCCATAAGAACTGTCATGACATTTTCTCAATATCTCTTATTGTTCAAATTCTGGAACACATCTTTGCATAATGCCATCTACTCCTTCTTTATATAGATGAGGGTCATCCCAAAAGTAATGCCTTATATCATAAAAGAATTTCCTTCTTTGCTGGGCTGTAAAAGTGGGAGGCAAATACTTGGAAACAATAAAGTTAGCATAATCAGCATACCAAGGACTTTCATGCAGACTTACCCTTATTGCAGCCAACTGCTCATTTGGAAAACTATCATTAACAGGCAGAGGGTCAAAATAAATATTTTCCAAACAAGATAAATTGTCAGCAAGAGGATTTTCAGCACCTTTCCTATCTACAATATGCAGATCAAACTCTTGTAAAAGCAATACCCATCGAATAATCCTAGGCTTAGCATCCTTCTTCATCATAAGGTACTTAATAGCAGCATGATCAGTATGAATAGTGACCTTTGAATCAACAATGTAGGGTCTAAACTTATCACAGGCAAAGATTACAGCTAAAAACTCTTTTTTCAGTAGTAGCATAATTCTTTTGAGCAGCATCTAGAGTCTTACTAGCATAATGAATAACGTTCAACTTCTTATCAACATGTTGCCCAAGGACATCACCAACAACAAAATCACTAGCATCACACATAATTTCAAAAGGGCAACTCCAATCAGGCGGTTGAACAATAGGAGCAGTAGTCAAAGCTTTCTTCAAAGTTTCAAAAGCTTCCTTACAATCATCATAAAAAACAAAAGGTACATATTTTTGAAGAAGATTAGTAAGGGGCTTTGAAATTTTGGAGAAATCTTTAATAAACCTCCTATAGAAACCATCATGACCAAGGATACTACGAATACCTTTGATATCTCTAGGACAAGGCATCTTCTCAATTGCTTCAATTTTGGCTCTGTCAACTTCAATACCTCTTTCAGAAATTTTGTGTCCAAGAACAATCCCTTCATTAACCATGAAATGGCATTTCTACCAATTAAGAACAAGGTTGGTTTCTTGTAAGATCCCTCCCTTATAAAGGTAAGGATCCCTGTGATTGCAATGCTAGTCCCTGGATCAATGCTAGCATCCACAGTTTAAGATGAAGTACACAGAAACAAAGGTCATTATTACATATCATTCCAGAGACAAACATAGTGTTTTACAACTTCATGGCCATAGGCCTAGTACAAGAGTTTAACCATAACAATATAAATAAGTCTTCATCTTCATGTGCCACAGGAAATCATGTTGAGTGTAGACTCATAACCCCTAATCATCATTAGAATAACCTGCAACATAACAAGTTACAGCCACAAAGGGTCAATACATTGGAATAGTATTGGCAAGTGATACCTTAGTAGAATATTAACTTCTAGTTACTACATGCATTTGGCTAAGTGTAGCTTAGGCTTGCTTTGCTCAAAATGGGTTTTACCTATTAGTTGAAAACACTAAGTTTTTCTTTGACAAAACTTTTCCCAAGGAACCACAATAGAAATTGGTGAACCTTCACCCTTGTTCAACCACAAGTTTTTAACTTAGAAATTGGGATGAGGAGATTCTTGATAGCTTCCATGTCTTGATGCTCAAATTGTCCTTTGCCAGGTACATGGCTAAGTACTTAGATTCTTCCATCTGCAGAAGTTGTGCACTTTCCCCACAAGACTTGATTTTCACCAAGACAGGATCTTTCATAAGCCTTCCCTTAGACCAAATGGACGCGCTCCAAACCTATCATCCCACTACCACCAACTGTCCAAATGGCTAAGTTATTGCAACCTATGTGATCCAGGCAGAGCCCATAATGCCATGTGGCTGCACTAGAAGCTTCTAAACATTTGGCATCTCAAATCCCTTTGTTCCTGGGTGGCTTTCCACAAGTGTGATACACAAGGTAAACCATAGAAATGGGCCTTGTGTAACCACTCAACACAAACCAATCTTTCCATTCCACCCAGGTGTTTCATTCACTTAGTTGTTTTATTAAGCAAAACATAAGTCCAAAGACTTAGAAATATTTTCTCATAGCATGATTATATAATCCACTCTTGGTTACTACTAGCTAGGCTAAGCATGGCAATAGTAAGTATCTTAACTTAGAGGAAATTCTAACATTGCTACAACTACTAGGATTTCCCAAGCATAGCATATAGATACTTAGCAAAATAATCATGCAAGTCCTATACAAAATATTTCTAGTGCATAGATAAAATATTGGGAAGAAACATGAAGTACCACTTTCCTTGGTAGTTTTGGGATTAGCAACAATCTTCACAACCACAATCACTATTAGCACCATAATCTACACATAAAATAATGGCACCAAAATCACATAACAAAATATACAAACAAAAATATATGAATGTATGCAAATGCCATGTGATGATTTTTCTATACCAAACAAGACAAGTGTACAGTACTGAAACATAAACAAGACCAAGATACTCAAAATAAACTTTATTTGATCTTTAAAACATTTTTCAAATAATTTCCATACTCAAATTAAGCCTACAAATGTCTCTACAAAAATAACCATTTTTACAGAGGCAAAACATTAAACACATTGCTTAAATAGATAGAAATTTTTCTCCTGATTCCAATGATATAAAATTTGTAAAATTTGAACATGTGGATCAAAAGTTATGAATTTTACAAGTTTGAAACACTAATAGATCTAATACAGATTTTAAAACAAAGAACTGGCCACACGTCATGTCCTGATTGGTTGATACCGTTTTGCACCGGATCACACTCGCGGGCCGTTAGATCTAACTTAACACGCACGGTCCAGATCGACACATACCGCTTCGCTTCAGATCTAATCTTAAGTGCTGGATCTAGATCCTACGGCTACTGATCAAACGACCACAGATGGGCGGCGCCAGCAGCGGCGGTGTGGTGGCGCGGCTCTGTCAGAGAGGTTGCCGGCGATTTAGACTGCGCGGGGAGGAGTGGAGATGCTTACCGTGCTCATGGGACTGCAGTGAAGCTCAAGGTGGGGTCAAATACTCGGGGGGTGCACGAACTTGGCTGCTATTGCTCGTCGGAGTGAAGCTTGTCGTCGGGTACGGTTGTTCGTCGTTGTTGCCGGCATTGTAGATCACGCCAGAGGCAAACAAGTGGTGCGTTAGATGCGGGGATCAACACTGGTCATGTGAGTATCAGAGAGAGGGCAAGGCGCGCTCGGGACTAACCAGATTTACTCGCCGGAGTTGAGTGCCTCGTCGGGTTCGCTCAGTCGTTGACATTGCCGACGCTCGGGGTCATCCTAGCACACAACAGCGGTGTCAATCAAAGCGGAAGGATGCAGTGGTTGTTCTCGAGAAGCTAGGAGTCAAGGGGCACAAAGAGCTCACCGGAATCAGACGTCGGAGTTCGTCAGGACAACGACGAAGGTTGGTGAAATCCAAGCAGCCTGGTGGCGAGGAGAGGATGCTGTGTGGGGGCAAATGGCCGTGGTGGAGAGGGGATTAAGCAGCCGAGAGCGGGGCGAGGATTACTCCCTACATCAATGGGATTTAAGCGGGGCTTAACTGCGGTAAGGTAACGGCAAGCAGTGACTGCGCGCGTGATTTTGGGGAAGAAGAAGGTGACGTGGAGAGGGGCCACTAGTCAGCGATAGGGTGGGTTGGTTCTGCGCGGGTGAGAGAAGAAGCAGAGGGGGAATGGCCCGGGTGGGCTTTTGGGCTGGATCTGGTTCTGGGCTAGATTAGTAGCGCCAGCCCTTTTCTAATTCTTTTCTCTTTTTCCATTTTTGTTTGATTTTCCAGGAATCAAATTCAAATGTTTTCAAATGTGTTTGATTTCAAACTTGTTCTGGATTTTTGTAAGATGAAACCTGCACATTTTTTAGTACAAAACCATGCTGTCTCACCAAACTTGCTTGGTTCCATTGGAGTTTTAAAATAAAACAGTGCCTTTACACAAGATGTAATAAAGATATGAAAATGGTTTTAAAACCATATTTTGTTTTGAAATAATTGTCCAAGCTTTGCAACTCAAACAAACCAACTCATTAACAAACAATCTTGGTTTGAAACAAACAATCTCTCACTAGAGAGTAGTATTGGATCAATGCCTGTTTACATAAAATAATAAGCATACAAATGCTTCTGTTTTTGTAAAACTTTGAAAATGTTCCTAAAATGCTCATGGATGCATGGATGATATGCAAGACTTTGTAAACATGATTTTTGGGATGTTACAAATCTAACCCCCTTAAGGTGAATCTCGCCCTCGAGATTCGGATTGGCTAGCAAATAGGTGAGTGTGGTCTTTCCGAAGATCATCTTCTCTTTCCCATGTTGCTTCTTCTTCGGAATGATGGTTCCATTGAACTTTGCAAAATTTGATAGTCTTAGTCCGAGTAACTCTTTCTGCAGTCTCAAGAATCTTGACAGGTTTTTCCTCATAAGTGAGATCACTTTCCAATTGAACCTCCTCCAAAGGTATAGTATCCTTCAAAGAAGTCTCTTCCATCTCTGGATGGAATTTCTTTAGCTGACTCACATGAAACACATTGTGAACGGCACACAATGATTCTGGAAATTCAATCTCATAAGCTACTTCTCCTTTACGACTCAGAATCTTGAATGGTCCAACTTATCTCGGGGCCAATTTTCCTTTGACTCCAAACCTCTTCACTCCACGAAGTGGTGACACTCTAAGATAATATCTATCACCCACTTCATAGGTGACTTCTCTACGCTTAGGATCTGCGTACCTCTTCTGTCGGGACTGTGCTATCTTCAATCTGTCCTTAACTAGCTTGACTTTCTCTTCAGCCTCTTTGATTAGTTCTGGTCCGAACAAATTTCTTTCTCCCACACCATTCCATAGTAATGGGGTGATACACTTTCTCCCATAGAGAAACTCAAATGGTGCCATCTCAATACTGGCTTGATAGCTGTTATTGTAAGAGAATTCTGTGTAAGGCATACTTTCATCCCAACTAGCTCCATAATCTAGAGCACATGCTCTCAACATGTCTTCAAGAATCTGGTTGGTCCTTTCTGTCTGTCCATCAGTCTGAGGATGAAAAGCAGTGCTGAATTCCAATCTCGTTCCCAATGACTCATGTAGTTGCCTCCAAAAAATGAGAAGTGAACTGAGTTCCCCTATCAGACACAATACTCTTGGGGTACTCCATGCAGACATACAATCCTACTCATGTAGATTTTGGCTAACTTAGCACTTGTATAAGTTGTCTTCACGGGTATGAAATGAGCCACTTTAGTTAGGCGATCCACTACTACCCAAATAGAATCATATCCTGACCTGGTCCTTGGCAATCTGGTGATGAAATCCATGCCAATCTTATCCCACTTCCAATCAGGAATAGGTAGTGGTTGTATCAATCCTGCTGGTTTCTGATGTTCCGCTTTCACTCTATTACAGACATCACACAAAACAATATGTTCGACGATGTCCTTCTTGAGATTATTCCACCAAAATCTTTCCTTCATATCCATGTACATTTTGGTGTTTCCCGGATGAATGGAATATGGTGAGTTGTGTGCTTCCTGTAAAATCAGTTTCCGAAGCTCCGGATCTTGCGGAACGCAGATACGTTTCCCATACCATAAAGTACCTTGTTCGTCTTCATGGAATCCTTTGGCTTTTCCCTTGCCAATATTTTCCTTAATCTCTTCAATTTCCTTGTCTGTCTTTTGGACTTATTTGATTTTGTCCAACAAAGTGGGTTGAACATCCAATGACATGAGATGTCCTTCAGGAACAATCTCCAATCCGAGGTCTCTAAATTGGGCACACAGATCATCTGGCAACTCTCCCTTAGTAAGGCCATTCACAAATACCTTACGGCTTAGAGCATCCGCTACAACGTTTGCTTTACCGGGGTGGTATTACAAACTCAAGTCATAGTCCTTGATGAGTTCTAGCCATCTTCTTTGTCTCATGTTGATTTCTTTCTGGGTGAAGATATACTTCAAACTTTTGTGATCAGTGAACACTTCACATCGCTTTCCCGAAAGATAATGTCTCCATGTTTTGAGTGCATGGACAACAGAGGCTAACTCTAAATCATGAGTAGGGTAATTTACCTCATGAGTTTTGAGTTGTCTCGAGGCATAAGCCACAACTTTCCCTTCTTGCATTAGCACCGCACCTAATCCATGATGAGATGCATCACAATACACTTGGAAATATTTCTCCAAATCTAGCAGACATAAGACTGGTGTTGTCACTAGTCTCTTCTTAAATTCTTGGAAACTGAGCTCACATCCTTCAGACCAAGCAAATTTCTTGTCTTTCTTTAGTAACTCAGTCATTGATTTAGCTACTTTGGAGAAATTCTCAATGAATCTTCTATAGTATCCTGCCAAGCCAAGGAAACTACGAACCTCTTTTACTGACTTTGGAGATTCCCATTCAGTTACAGCTGACACTTTAGCGAGATCAACTGCTACACCATCTCCTGACACAACGTGTCCAAGAAATCCAACTTCATTTAACCAAAATTCACACTTGCTGAATTTGGCATACAGCTTATGCTCTCTAAGCTTCTCATGTATCAAACGCAAATGTCCTTCATGCTCTTCTTTGGTCTTGGAGTAGATCAAAATGTCATCGATGAAAACGACAACAAACTTGTGAAGGAACTCCATGAACACCTTGTTCATCATATTCATGAAGTAAACTGGTGCATTGGTCAAACCAAATGGCATCACGGTGTACTCATACAATCCATACCTAGTGGTGAAAGCTGTCTTAGGTATGTCTTGTTCTCTTATTTTAAGCTGAAAATAACCTGACCGGCGATCAATCTTTGAGAATACACAAGCTCCTTCTAACTGATCAAACAAGTCATTGATTCTAGGCAAAGGATATTTGTTCTTGATAGTCACCTCATTGAGTGAACGATAATCTATACATAACCTTTGACTTCTATCTTTCTTTTCCACAAACAAGACTGGTGCTCCCCAGGACGAAGAACTTGGTTGAATAAATCCTTTCTGCAACTGTTCTCCAAGTTGTTTCTTGAGTTCTTTCAACTCATCAACTGGCATCTTGTAAGGTCTCTTTGCTATTGGTCCCGATCCTGGTAGCAAATCAATCAGAAATTCCACATCTCTATCTGGTGGCATTCCCGACAAATCTTCCGGAAACACATCCGGATATTCACTCACAATTGGTACACTGTCTATGCTAACCCCCTTAATGGAATTTAGCTTACTTCCTTTTGATTCAAAGTTAGACTTGAATCTTATCCGCTTCTTTTCCGGGGTTGTGAGTACGACAGTACAGTTGGCACAATCTAGTACTCCTTCATGCTTGGTCATCCAATCCATTCCCAAAATTACATCCAGTCCTTGGGAATCTAGGATTATCAGACTTACTGGAAACTTATGCTTTCCAAACTCTATCACTAGATCACGGCATCCAAGACTTACTATCATATCTCCACTGGGAGAACTTACTTTTATTGGACACCCAATGTTTTCAGTTGGAAACCCATTTCTATCAACAAATGCTTTTGATATGAATGAATGTGATGCACCAGTATAAAAAAGAACAAGTGCTGGAATACAATTGAGTTTGAACTTACCAGCCACAGCATCGGACTCCTCATAGATTTCTTCCACATTGATGTGGTTCACTTGTCCCTTCTGAAAAGGGTTGGGCTTGTTGGGTCCTTCAACTTTATTTTCTGGGCATTCATTTGCATAATGCCCCATCTTCTTGCACTTGAAGCATTCAACCTGACTAAGATCCTTCTTGACAGGCTGGCTTCCACTACCACTTCCACTTCCACTTCCATTGTGGTGACTCTTGTATCCAACCTTGTGATTCTTGTACTTGTCATTGTCATGACTACGGTGATGCTTGTTGTCATGATGACGGTTGTGGTTGTGGTGGATGTTGTACTTTCCATGCTTGTGGGATCCAGAACTCCCACTATCATCATAATGGGAACGCTTGTGAGACGATCCCGAGCTGTGCTTGTCAGAGTTGTGTTTCCTCTTCCTGCTTTCAACCTGTTTCATCTTGCTCTCCAAGATGGCAGCCTTGTCACAAAGAGATTGATAGGTGGGGACATAGGCCACAGATAATTTCAGGTTTAGTTCATCGTTTAGTCCTTCGAGGAACTTCTCTTTCCTCTTGGCATCAGTATCCACTTCATCCGGTGCATAACGCGCCAGATTGTTGAACTCCTCAATATATTCAGCCACGCTATGGTGGCGCTGCCTCAGATTATGAAATTCCTTCTTCAAGATCATCATTCCGGATGAGATGTGAGTTGTACGTAAACCGTCTTCAAAGATAGCCCATGTCACATCCTCAATGGGAGTGGTGATCTGGAAGTTATCCCACCAAGTAGCTGCTGGCCCTTCCAACATGTGTGCTGCAAACCTGACTTTCTCCTCGTCGGTACAGCCGACTGTCACCAAATCCTTGTTCACTGCATGTAGCCAATCATTGGCCACCATGGGATCAGTAGTTCCTGAGAACTTTGCAGGCCTCAGTCTTAGGAATATGGTGAGCATGTGAAATCCCGGTGGATTGTTCTGATTGTTGTTGTTGTTGTTGTTTTTATTGTTGTTGTTGTTGTTATTCTGATTCTGCATGAAAGTGGTCATCATCTGGATCAGCTGTGCCTGTGCTGTCATCAACTACTGCA
Source organism: Avena sativa (assembly GCA_916181665.1). Taxonomy (NCBI): domain Eukaryota; kingdom Viridiplantae; phylum Streptophyta; class Magnoliopsida; order Poales; family Poaceae; genus Avena; species Avena sativa. The sequence continues at coordinate 381,309,051 of OV702297.1, read as the reverse complement.
TCTCAGGGGTGACATTGTTGTTGTTCGGGTTGGGGTTGGCACGTCGAGGAGGCATCTGTGGTTTTCAATAAGGATAAGAATGAGATACCCATAGATGCTTATTATACACAATACATCACATAGACAATCACCAAACAAGCATCAAAATAACATAATAAATTTTAGCAACGTAAATAACAAGTTTGAAAAGAAAACACACCAATAGCAAGCCATCCACATGTTGGATGGTCATTGTGACTCAATAATCATAGGCATGGTAAATGATAGATAAATGAGTAGTCATCACTACTCCTCTGCGTCAACCTCCTCATCAACAAGTGTAATACCTGCATTCTCCATAGCGGTCTTGTATTCCTCGACATTGGTAGTCAAGGCCTCTACCTTGGCTTTGAGATCCCTCTTCTGTGAACGAAGCCTCTCAATCACACCCTGCTGATGCTCGAGCTCGAAGTCCTTGGCCTCTAGTTCTGCAGTCATCTCTCGAATCCTCTTGTTCCTGTGTTGGACTCTCTTCTCTTGGCTTTTGAACTTCCTATCCTGACTCTCAAACTTGGCCTCCATTTCCTTGACTATCTCATCTTGCTCCGCGAAGAGCTTGTCCTTCTCACGAAGTTGCACGTGGAGATCTTCATTGCTAAGCATGACGTTGGTCCTATCAGTATCTAGGTGCCTAAGTAGAACCTCCAGGTCCTGAAGGTACATACAAATCGGCTCTGCCGTCTCTCTAGCAGCATCCTCGAACTCGATAGCCTCACCATCCTCGTCGCGTCTTCCGAAGGTGTGGAAGTGAGTACCTCTAATCTCCCGAGAGTGCCTCCCTAACAGATGCCCAAGTAAATCCTGCATGACTACCTCTAGGCCTCTCTCCTTGTCGTCATGCATAAGCTTGAAGGTGATAGCCTCCATGCTGGCTCAGTCTGGCGTCCGGGCTGAGTAACCTTGAAGCCCCAAAGGTCCTTCCTCTCAAGCTTGGTGAGGGGAAGCATCATGATGCTAGGGAGTGGAAGATTGAGCACACTAGTGAGCTCAATAAGAGGAGTGCCAAAGCGAGTTCCCTTGAACTCTTCAGCCGTGCTGATAGTAACATTAGGCATCTATTTTATAAGATAAGAAAAGTTAGAATCAAACATCAATAGAAATCTTAAGACAAAGCATCAACACACAAGTCATGGCATACATAAATTCATTACAAGCATTCCAAGGTTCATCATAACTTAGACAAAATTTTGGAAATAAAACGATAAGTGTGGTGGTCCAACTAACGAAGTACATTACAACTCTCACTCTCTAGACTTTCAAGGCATCTTTCTACCAGTAGAGATGAGAAAGAAGATTAGAAAAGTTTACGAGAAGAAAATACAAGTGTGGAAGTTGTTGAAAAAATTTCCTTAGTGGTTTCTAATCTAATCCTAGGGTCATAATCCTACAGGCAACACAGTGCTCTGATACCATCTGTAAGATCCCTCCCTTATAAAGGTAAGGATCCCTGTGATTGCAATGCTAGTCCCTGGATCAATGCTAGCATCCACAGTTTAAGATGAAGTACACAGAAACAAAGGTCATTATTACATATCATTCCAGAGACAAACATAGTCTTTTACAACTCCATGGCCATAGGACTAGTACAAGAGTTTAACCATAACAATATAAATAAGTCTTCATCTTCATGTGCCACAGGCAATCATGTTGAGTGTAGACTCATAACCCCTAATCATCATTAGAATAACCTGCAACATAACAAGTTACAACCATAGTTGGTCAATACATTGGAATAGTATTGGAAAGTGATACCTTAGTAGAATATTAACTTCTAGTTACCACATGCATTTGGCTAAGTGTAGCTTAGGATTGCTTTGCTCAAAATGGGTTTTACCTATTAGTTGAAAACACTAAGTTTTTCTTTGACAAAACTTTTCCCAAGGAACCACCAATAGAAATTGGTGAACCTTCACCCTTGTTCAACCACAAGTTTTTAACTTAGAAATTAGGATGAGGAGATTCTTGATAGCTTCCATGTATTGATGCTCAAATTGTCCTTTGCCAGGGACATGGCTAAGTACTTAGATTCTTCCATCTGCAGAGGTTGTGCACTTTCCCCACAAGACTTGATTTTCACCAAGACAGGATCTTTCAGAATCCTTCCCTTAGACCAAATGGACGCGATCCAAACCTATCATCCCACTACCACCAACTGTCCAAATGGCTAAGTTATTGCAACCTATGTGATCCAGGCAGAGCCCATAATGCCATGTGGCTGCACTAGAAGCTTTTTAACATTTGGCATCTCAAATCCCTTTGTTCCTGGGTGGCTTTCCACAAGTGTGATACACAAGGTAAACCATAGAAATGGGCCTTGTGTAACCACTCAACACAAATCAATCTTTCCATTCCACCCAGGTGTTTCATTCACTTAGTTGTTTTATTAAGCAAAACATAAGTCCAAAGACTTAGAAATATTTTCTCATAGCATGATTATATAATCCACCCTTGGTTGCTACTAGCTAGGCTAAGCATGGCAATAGTAAGTATCTTAACTTAGAGGAAATTCTAACATTGCTACAACTACTAGGATTTCCCAAGCATAGCATATAGATACTTAGCAAAATAATCATGCAAGTCCTATACAAAATATTTCTAGTGCATAGATAAAATATTGTGAAGAAACATGAAGCACCACTTGCCTTGGTAGTTTGGGGAGTAGCAACAATCTTCACAACCACAATCACTATTAGCACCAAAATCTACACATAAAATAATGGCACCAAAATCACATAAAAATATGCAAACAAAAATATATGAAGGTATGCAAATTCCATGTGATAATTTTTCTACACCAAACAAGACAAGTGTACAGTACTGAAACATAAACAAGACCAAGATACTCAAAATAAACTTTATTTGATATTTAAAACATTTTTCAAATAATTTCCATACTCAAATTAAGCCTACAAATATCTCTGCAAAAATAACCATTTTTACAGAGGAAAAACATTAAACACATTTCTTAAACAGATAGAAATCTTTTTCCTGATTCCAATGATATAAAATTTGTAAAATTTGAACATGTGGATCAAAAGTTATGAATTTTACAAGTTTGAAACACTAATAGATCTAATTCAGATTTTAAAACAAAGAACTGGCCACGCGTCATGTCCTGATTGGTTGATACCGTTTCGCACCGGATCACACTCGCGGGCCGTTAGATCTAACTTAACACGCACGGTCCAGATCGACACATACCGCTTCGCTTCAGATCTAATCTTAAGCGCTAGATCTAGATCCTACGGCTACTGATCAAACGACCATAGATGGGCGGCGCCAGCGGCGGTGGTGCGGCGACGCGGCTCTATCAGAGAGGTTGCCGGTGATTTAGACTGCACGGGGAGGAGTGGAGATGCTTACCGTGCTCGTGGGACTGCAGTGAATCTCAAGGTGGGGTCAGATACTCGGGGGCGCATGAACTTGGCTGCTATTGCTCGTCGGAGTGAAGCTTGTCGTCGGGTACGGCTGTTCGTCGTCGTTGCCGGCGTTGTAGATCACGCTAGAGGCAAACAAGTGGTGCGTTATATGCGGGGAGCAACACTGGTCATGTGAGTATCAGAGAGAGGGCAAGGCGCGCTCGGGACTAACCAGATTTACTCGCCGGAGTTGAGTGCCTCGTCGGGTTCGCTCAGTCGTCGACATTGCCGACGCTCAGGGTCGTCCTAGCACACAACAGCGGTGTCAATCGAAGCGCAAGGATGCAGTGGTTGTTCTGGAGAAGCTAGGAGTCAAGGGGCACAGAGAGCTCACCAAAATCAGACGTCGGAGTTCGTCGGGACAGCGGCGAAGGTTGGTGAAATCCGAGCAGCCTGGTGGCGAGGAGAGGATGCTGTGTGGGGGCAAATGGCCATGGTGGAGAGGGGATTAAGTAGCCGAGAGAGGGGCGAGGATTATGTCACATCCCAAGATTTTCCAAATCTTGTTATGTGAAAAATAAATGAATAAAATAAAACTTTGTTGATTTTCAGGGTGAGAAGAAACCTTTTTGATTCCAATTGGAAACTTTCAAACCTATTTGGATCAAATAAAATCCTAAAGGGATTTAAAAAGATACATAAACAATAAAATAAAATAAAAATATTTGGAAATTACTATTTTTGGATCTTTTAAAAAAAAGATTTGGTTCAAACCTACTGACCCTAAACACCAAGTTTTGAGAATTAACAACTTATTTGGTGAACAACATAAAATTGTTGCTTTGCTAAAAACATTTTTTCACCACATAAAATAATGACTTGATTTAAAAATGATCTATAGATAAAACCCTTTTGCAAATGGTTTTTCCACTTTAGAAAATGACCATTTTGAACTTTACAATGTTTAGAGCCTAGTAGAAACCACCTTTGCAAATAAAACTATCTTTTGCATGCTTGCATGCATGACTTAGTTTCTATTATTTTATGTGTGATGAATTGTTTGATTATTGGTTGGAATGCTAGTTGAATCTATGTTTGCTTGATTGATTTGTAGTGGAGTTAGAAGAGTGTGATTTTAGCAAGATCAAGAAGTGAACCAACATCCTCTACCAAAAAGGCAAGTGACACTATCATCTAAAGTCCTACTATTTTCATTATACTTAGTGGATTTTGAAAACATGCATGAAAAGGATTTCTATACTTTATGCTATGCTAAATCCTAATAGGATTCCCCTATATATTCCTTAGTGAAAACAATGTAGTTGTAAAATGCTTAGCCATGCTATATATTTTGAGAAGAGATACATGTTGAGATTTTATAAAGTTGAGAAAAGACTTATGTTTTATATAATAAAACAAGTACTCAATGAAACACCTGGGTGGACAAGGATACTCAAGTTTGGAAAAGGTGGAAACAAGAGGAACCATGTTTATATGGCAATCTCTTTTTGTTGTGCACTAAAAGAAAACCACCCAGGGACTTAGAGATTGAACATGTTTCTCGACAGTGGCTTCCGTGTACAGCCACATGCTAAATGGGCACTGGCTTAGTCAACTACATTGGAAAGACCCATGCATTGGTCTTCAGGTTAACTGGAAATGAGGGAACTAGGATGTCACATCCCAAAATTTAGATTTGGTTCTGCATATCATTCATCTCATTGCATCATACTCTTCCATGCAAAACCATCGATTGAAAAGGCTCGGCGAAACGCTATTTTCCGAACCCTATTCTATTTCACTACGAGGCTCCTGCGGGAGGCTTTAGTAGGACTAGCGTTGACCACCCTTGTAGCCTAGTGGTTTCGCTCAAACCTTGACCCTAGATTGTTCCCCTCGATTTTACAAAACCGTAGAAGCAAGAATCGCTCGATTCGGAGCTCGTACGGAAAAGTTATCGCCGTTTTATGAAACGTCGGAAAAACGGTCTGAATTTCGGGCCGATTTCCGAGTCCTTTTCCAATCTCGTTCCGAATCGGACTAGGACCCCGCGTGGGGCCCACAAAAGGGGGACCCCACCTGGCCCGAGCCGCCACAACCAGCCCCCGCGCCTCGGGACCTGTGCCCACCTCGGATCCCGTGCCGCCGCCTCCCACCTCGATCGCCCCGCGCCGCCTCTCCTCCTGGACCGCGCCGCCGCCCCACCCCTCGGCCGCCGCACCCCGCCGCCCTTGGTAAGCGTGCCGCGCCGCCGCCTTCTCTCCCCGCCGCCGCGCGCCTACCCCGCCGCCGCGACGCGCCTCGCCCCCGCAGCCGCTGCACCGCGCCTGCCGCCCTGCCCCGCCACCATCGCGCCACGCCACCCCGCTGCTGCCGCGCGCCCGCGGCCAGCCGCCGCCTCGCCGCCCTACTCGCGCGCGCTGCGCGCTGCGCCCGCCAGCGCCTGCCGCTGCTGCCGCTGCAGCTGCCGCTGCAGCTGCCGCTTGCGCTGCGCTGCTGCTGCCGAGCCGCCCCGCGCGCACTGCGCGCGCTGCTGCCGCGTGCGCCGCTAGCTGCTGCTGCCGCTGCCGCATTGCGCCGCCTCGCACGCGCGCATACACGTGCGCGCCTGCCCGTGCACGCGCGTCGTCTTACGCCGCCGCTTCGTGCTGCGTGCCGCACGTCGCCGCCGTGCCGTCCATTGACAACCTTGACCCGTGCGCTGATCGTTTCCCCTACCGCGCAGGTAACCGTCGTCGCTGTGACCGAACGCCGCACCGTCCGGAACTCGCCGCCGTCCGCTTTGCCGTTCGTTCCCGATAAGCCTGCAGCCGTCGTTAGATTTCAGATCAGCGGATCAGATCAGCCGTTGACTGGTCAGATCCAGGCGTTGACTAGTCAGACGCCCAGTCAACAGACGCATTGACCAGTCAACAGACACAGTTGACTGGTTAATTTCGTTAATCGTTTTAGTTGACAGATTTCGGTAGAAACTTGTAAATTGTGTAGAAATTAAACCGCTTGGCCAAAAATTGCAAATAAAATATGTGTAGATTCAGTGAGTCGTGCAAAATCTTGCTGTACCTTTGGTTCAGACTTTTGCAGCAAGGTTTAGTACAGTTTAATCAAACTAGTTAGTGGCCTTTTCGGAGTAATTAATTCGTAGAAAAAGATCCGTAGCTCCAAAAATCGCGTATGATATGTCCCTGGATTCAGTGGAACGAGGGGAATCTCATCGTGAATTAAAAAGATAGGCTTACAGTAAAAACTTCTGCAGAATTTGTCTAGTGGCTTTCCGCAGTGTTTTAATTACTTGGGGAGTTTTATAATTCCTTTTTGAGTAATTCCAGTTGGTACTGTTTCTAATCAGCGATTCCTATGCGGTAGATTTTTTCCAAGATTTTTACAAACAGTATACTACCGGTAGTGAATTATTTGAGTTCTAGCTCTAGTTTTGGGCGCTACTTTTTGCATAATAGTTTTCCTTGCGCAAAAACTATTTTCCATGCATGCATTAAGTAGTATTATTGAATAGGATTATGTGGTGCAGCTGTAGCACCAATTCGCTTGCCTTGCATACCTTCATGCATCATCTTTGTTGCATATGCTTGTGGATTATTTGTTTATGAATGCAATTGTATCGTGTAGATTGTGACGAGTGCAACGCTTGCTCATGTGTGAGTTGTTCTTATGACCGCTACAACCAAGGCAAGTAGATGCTACTTTGTTCATGATATCGTCCTACTATTTTCAATGCATTGTCGTGTATTTTGTAGATGCATGTGTAGGATGATACTATCGCTATGCTATGTCCTATTATGTGGTAGGGCTTTCCTTGTAGATGAACCACCGTTGGTAGATGTGCTTAGCCATGCTATGATGATCGAGGGCTAGGTTACATCACTGAAAGTTGTTTCTAAAAGTATTGGTTTGTGAAAACTAAAACAACTTAATCAATGAATCTCCTGGGTGTGATGGTATTGATAATTTTTGGTGGTTTCATTGCGAAAAGGCACCCAGGTATCAAGAGAGAATGATTGGCTTCTTTATTGTGTAGCTTACGTGTACAACCATGTGCCAATAATGAAATGGGCGGTTGGTTGGACTTAGTAGGTTGTGGTGACCCGAACCCGCGTATCCAGAGATGTAGAATTTTGGTAGGTTGGACCGGTGCGCGTCGGGATTGGGGATCTACTTCCCGAACAGTCTCTTCTTGGACTTCTCCCCATCATCACCCAAAATGAGAGTGATGGTACGAGCTGGGCTGGCCAAGTCACATGGGTAAAGTGTACTAACCCCTGCAGGGTGTATAATCTAATCGATTAGCCGTGTCCCCGGTTATGGACAACTGAGTTGCTTGATATTGATTCCATGACATGTTTCTCGCTCATTCAAATTTCTTAATTGTTTTAATATTGTTGGGTTAACTTAATTGGGATCTTTTCAAAGAAAATCAAAACTGTTTATGAAAGTAGGACAAAGGTATTTGCAAATGCAAGCCAGACACATCTCCACTTGCCAAATATGCATGTAGATGTTAGTACTATTGTCTCCATTACTAGCTCTACTTGCCATACATTCCATGTATTGACCCTTCGGGGCTGCTACGTTTCATGTTGCAGGTTATTCCGATTCTGAGTAATCGATATAGGCCACGGTACTCCACTCGGCACTTGTTCACTTGTGGGCAATTTGAAGAATGGAGGATTTACTTTATTTATGTTGCTACCTGAATAATTTGAGCTAGCCTTGGGCTAAGCTTTTATTGTAATAATGGTACTCTGGATCTTCGTTATTCATGATACATGGATATTTTGCTATGTTATTCATCTTATTCTATTGTGGGCCAATGAACCGATCCAGGGATTGGCATGTCACATAGAAGCCACGGTCTTTTTAGAACCGGGGTGTTACATAGGAACCCTACATTGGTGCCTGAAGACAAGCTAGCTTTGTGCATTAGGAGGACCCTATGGAAAGACTTCGTCACATTCTCAATCTGCCAGTACTCCATCTTGGTGAGTACTTATCCAGCGACCACTGGTGGCAACACGATGAGATTGTGTCATGTGGGTAAAGTGTACAACTTCTGCAGAAGATAAAATTCTAAGTACTTAGCCGTGTCCCCGGTTATGGACAATACTGAGCAACTAAGGCCTGAAGCTATGGGAAATCTCGACATTCTAATTTCTAAAAAGCAAAACTTTAAAGTGACAACAAAAGACTTGAAGCACTTGGGGTGTACCAAGGAGCTCAAGAGATTTTTACAAAGACTTGAAGCACTTGGGGTGTACCAAGGAGCTCAAGAGATTTTTTTACAAAGACTTGAAGCACTTGGGGTGTACCAAGGAGCTCAGAAGGATTTTGACAAAAGATCAAAACTACTTTGAAAAGATAGGATAAATTATTGCTTTCTGCAAATGAGCCTAAAACCCTGCTTAGCCAAATATGCATGTAATGATAGGATCCACTTATTTCTACATAGTAGTGAAACTTGCCAATACAATTCAAATGTATTGACCCTTGTGGCTGTAACTTGTTATGTTGCAGGTTTGTTTGATATTAGTGAAGTTGATTGATTAGGATTACAAGTCTACAACCAACATGTTTGCCTGTGGCACTTTGAAGATGAAGGACCCCATGCTCATAGATTTCTGCTGCAATGTAATATAATAGCCAAAAGAGCTATGTAAGATGTAATAAAATTATGTTATTCCTGGTTATAAAGTTATATTATGACCTTTGTTTCTTGATATTACATCTTAACTGTGGATGCTAGCTATTGATCCAGGGACTAGCATTGTAAACACAAGGATCTCTACCTTATTAAAGGTTGGGAACCTTACAGATTACTCCCTGCATCAATGGGATTTAAGCGGGGCTTAACTGCGGCGAGGTAACGGCGAGCAGTGACTGCGCGCGTGATTTTGGGGAAGAAGAAGGTGACGTGGAGAGGGGCCACTAGTCAGCGACGGGGTGGGTTGGTTCTGCGCGGGTGAGAGAAGAAGCAGAGGGGGAATGGCCCGGGTGGGCTTTTGGGCTGTATCTGGTTTTGGGCTAGATTAGTAGCGCCGGCCCTTTTCTAATTCTTTTCTATTTTTCCATTTCTGTTTGATTTTCCAGGAATCAAATTCAAATGTTTTCAAATGTGTTTGATTTCAAACTTGTTCTGGATTTTTGTAAGATGAAACCTGCACATTTTTTAGTACAAAACCATGCTGTCTCACCAGAGTTGCTTGGTTCCATTGGAGTTTTAAAATAAAACAGTGCCTTTACACAAGATGTAATAAAGATATGAAAATGGTTTTAAAACCATATTTTTTTTAAATAATTGTCCAATATTTGGAACTCAACCAAACCAACTCATGAACAAAAAATCTTGGTTTGAAACGAACAATCTCTCACTAGAGAGTAGTATTGGATCAATGCCTGTTTACATAAAATAATAAGCATACAAATGCTTCTGTTTTTGTAAAACTTTGAAAATGTTCCTAAAATGCTCATGGATGCATGGATGATATGCAAGACTTTGAAAACATGATTTTTGGGATGTTACATTTCTTCACATATCTGTAAAACTTTATCAAGGTTGTGCAAACAGTTATCAAAATAAGTTCCATAGACGGAAAAATCGTCCATGAAAACCTCCACAATTTCTTCACAAAAACCATGAAAGATAGCAGACATACATCTCTAAAAGGTAGCGGGAGCATTACATAAACCAAAAGGCATACGCCTATAAGCATAAGTACCATAAGGACAAGTGAAAGTAGTTTTCTCTTGGTCTTGTGCTTTCACGACAATTTGAGAAAACCCAGAGTAACCATCAAGAAAACAAAAGTGAGTCTTTTTGGATAACCTCTCAAGCATTTGATCAATAAAGGGCAAAGGATAATGATCTTCCTTAGTAACTTTATTGATCTTTCTAAAATCAATGCACATTCTATACCTAACCACTACTCTTTGGGGTATAAGCTCATTATCTTCATTAGGCACAACAGTTATCCCCCTTTCTTGGGGACACAATGAACAGGGATAACCCATTGGCTATCAGCAATAGGGTAAATAATACCAGCATCAAGGAGTTTTAATACCTCATTTCTTACCGCATCCTTCATCTTGGGATTTAAAAGGCACTGGTGCTCAACAACTGGTTTTGCATTAGGTTCTATATTAATAGCATGCTGACATATAGTAGGAGAAATCCCTGTTAAATCATCAAGAGTATAGCCCATAGCTCCTCGGTGTTTCTTCATTATTTCCAGTAACCTCTCTTCTTCCTTTCCTGAAAGTTTAGAACTAATAATAACAGGATATACTTTCTTATCATCAAGATAAGCATATTTAAGATCACTAGGTAAAGGTTTTAATTCGAAAATAGGGTCCCCTTTAGGTGGTAGTGTGGTACCCAAGTCTTCCACATGTAGATTATGCTTAAGTTGCTCCGGCCGACGAAGGAAAACCTCGTCAATCTCATTTCTTTCCTTCATGAAGACATCACTTTCGTGATCTTCCATAAACTGCTGCAAGGCATTATTAGGAGCAAGAGAAATAACAGAAAATTGTTCAACCCTGAAATCATCATTAGGCAGTCTATTTTCATAAGGATTCTTGGCAAATTTGGAAAAATTAAACTCTTAAGACTCTCCATCAAACTTAGTCAAAAATTTTCCTTCCTACAATCTATAATAGCCCCACAAGTATTCAGGAAGGGCCTACCAAAGATAATAGGATAGGTTTTACTAGCTTCTTTACCAAGTACTAGAAAATCAGCAGGATATTTAACCTTACCACAAAGGATCTCCACATCTCTTACAATGCCTGTTGGAGATATGCCCTAGAGGCAATAATAAAAGTGGTTATTATTATATCTTTGTGTTTATGATAAATGTTTACATTCATGCTATAATAGTATTAACCAGAAACATTAATACTTTTGTGATTTGTAAACTAAATTAGAGTCCCTGGTAAAGCCTCTTTATAATACTAGCTTGTTGATTAATACATGATCGTGGTTTCTCGATCATGAACATTGAGATGTTATTAATAACAAGATCATATCATTAGGAGAATGGTATGGTGGACATACTCCTATAGATAAGCGTAGCATTAAGATCAAGTCATTTCAATAGTTTGTTTGCTATAAGCTTTCCTGATACATAGTAACCTAATTCCTTCGACCATGAGATCATGTTAATCACCATCACCGGAAGGATGCTTTGATGACATCAAACACCACACCGTAACTGGGTGGCTATAAAGGTGGCATTGAGTGTTCAGAAAGTATGGGTTGATGCACATGGATCAAGAGTGAGATTTGTCCATCCATATGACAGATAGATATACTCCGGGCCCTCTCGGTGGAATGTCATCCAATTAGCTTGCAAGCATGTGACTGGCTCACAAGGGATCACATATCACAGGAACGAGAAAAGAGTACTTATCGGTAACGAGGTTGAACTAGGTATGCAGAGATACCGATGATCAAAACCTCGGATAAGTAAACTATCGTGAGACAAAGGGAAATTGGTATCGTATGTAAGTGGTTCATTCGATCGCAAAGTAATGTATAAATATGTGGGAGACATTTGAATTTCCAAATTCCTCTATTGGTTATTGATCGGATAAGTGTCTTGGTCATGTCCGCATAATTCACGAACCGTAGGGAGACACACTTAAGGATTCGATGTTGTTTAGTAGATATGGAATGTTAGTAGGGATACTGAATGTTGTTCGGAGTCTCAGATGGGATCCGGGATATCACGAGGAGATCCAGAATGGTCCGGAGAATAAGATTCATATAAGGAAAGTCCTATTTCGGAGTTCGGGAAAGTTTCCGATGTTTTCATCGAAGAGGTTCTAGAAGGTTCTAGAAGGTTCACCGATCTAGAAGGAGAATGGTCCATGAATGTGTCATGGGTAAGTGGAATGATTGGATCATATCCTAGGTCACTTGGTGTGTGCATTTGCAAGAGAGAATTAAAGCTCTAAATTGAAAGTCAAACAGGAGTTTGAAAAGTCAAACTAGAACAATGGTTTCCTAGTGGGAGAAGAAACAAGTCCTTCTCTCAATCCAACTTGGGTTTGGGTTTGGATTCAAACCCACCCCTCCCAAGGCTGCCCCCCTCTCATAAATAGAGGGAGAGGGCTGCCCCAAAGCACACAAGCCCTAGCCCCTCTCCACCCGAGCCATCACCGCCGCCGTCGGTTCGTCGCCGTTGCCCTAGCCTCCTCCGACACCTCCTTCTCCTCCCGGTCATCTAAACCCTAGATATCCAGGAAACCCTAATACACCATAACTCGCACCGGCTTAGGTGAAGCCCTGCGGGATCTTCCCTATACTTCCGACACCATGCTGTCGTGCTGCCGGAATCGCGAGGGGAGAACTACAACCTCTGCTGCCTGCTGGAACAAGGGAGAGGAAGGTCTTCATAGATAACCGAACGTGTGACCGACTGCGGAAGCGCTGCCGGAACGCAGCGCCGGAAGGATCATCTACGTGATCTTGAGATCGGCAAGTGTACGACTACATCACCCACGAGAATCTGCTCTCGTTAACCGCTTTGGAATCTTCGAGGGTGAGTGCTTCTATCGACTCGTTGCTACAATCTAGTAGATAGATCTTGGCTTGTTTGTGTGCATGCGGTAGATTTTTTTTGTTTTCCATGCTACGAACCCCTACAGTGGTATCAGAGCCGTGTCTATATGTAGATCTGTTGCACGAGTAGAACACAATGGTCATTGTGGGCGGTGGTGCTTTTATTATCAATTGCTTTTTGTGTACTTTGCATCTTGCGGTATGATGGGATGAAGTGGCCCGGGCTAACCTTACATGACATCGTTCATGAGACTTGCTCCACGCTCAACATGCAACTTGTATTGCATAAGTGGCTATGCGGGTGTCTGTCTCTCCCATCATAGTATAGATTCAATTTACAACGGGCACTTGATAGTTCAAACATCAACGTTGTGGTTCTTGTTCGTAAGTTAGAACGACACTTATTGAAAGCCCCAAACCACGTAAAATATGCAAAGAAAATTAGAGGCGTCTAACTTTGTTTTGCAGGGGTGTGCTATGATGTGATATGGCCATGATTGTGATTATATATGATGTATGCAATGTACCTTATTGTAAGTCGGCAACCGGCAGGAGCCATATGGTTGTCTTTTAAATTCTGTTAAGGCCTGCGTGTCTATTCAAAATAGTTGTAATAGTTGAAGCTCGTGGACGACAACCATGAAACGGCGCCATTGACCTTGACGCCATACCGGTGATGATGGAGATCATGTTCATGCTTGAGGATGGTGATCGGAAGCACAAGAAGAAAGGCCATATCATATCACATATTATGAATTGCATGTGATGTTAATCCTTTATGCATCTTATATTGCTTAGTTTGCGATGGTAGCATTATAAGATGATCCCTGAAGCACAAAATTTCAAGTTTTAAAGTGTTCATCCTTAGTAAGCACCGTTGCTAAAGCTCGTTGTTTCGAAGCACCACGTGATGATCGGGTGTGTTAGATTCTGCGAGTGTATACAACGTGAGCAAGCCAGATTTGCTCATGCGGAAGCTAAGGTTTGATCTTGACAAGCCTAGCATGTACAGACATGGTCTCAGAACACGGATCACTAAAAGGTAAAGCATGAGTCATATAGTAGATATGATGAACATGTTGATTGTTCGCCATTAAAGCTACATCAACTCTCGTGATGATCGGTTTTGATGTGGTGGATTTGGTTCGTGTGATCACTAAAACAATTTGAGGGCTATTGTTTTGAGTGGGAGTTCACCTAGATTAATTTAACTATTAATTAGAACTCAATTTGTCATAAACTTAGTCTAAACTATTGCAAATATGTTGTAGATCAATGGCGGCCCCTACCATCAATTTTAATGCGTTCCTAGAGAAAGAAAAGTTGAAAAACAATGGAAGCAACTTCGCGGATTGGTTCCGCAATTTGAGGATTGTCCTCAATGCTGGTAATTTGACCTATGTGCTGGATGCACCGCTGGGTGACCCGCCTGCAGCTAATGCTACCAATGAGGTAAAGAATGTTTTCCTCGCTCAGAAGAATCAGTACTCCACAGTTCAGTGTGCTATCTTGCATGGTTTGGAATCGGAGCTTCATAAAAGGTTTGAGAACCATGACCCACATGATATTGTCCGTGAACTCAAAATGATATTTGAGGCTCATGCGGCAGTTGAGAGTTATGAGGCTTCTGAAAAGTTCTTTAACTGCAAGATGGAAGAGGGCAGCTCTGTCAGTGAGCACGTGCTTAAGATGTCTGGGCACGCAAGCAAGCTTCGAAGCTTTGGAATAGTGATTACTAATGCTTTGGGGATTCACCATGTCCTCCAATCACTACCACCAAGTTACAAGAACTTTGTGATGAACTACAATATGCAAAACATGGACAAGTCGTTGCCAGAACTCTTCTCCATGTTGAAATCTGCAGAAGTAGAGATCAAGAAAGAGCACCAAGTGTTGTTGGTCAATAAGACCACCAAATTCAAGAATCAAGGCAAGTCTAAGAAAAAGGGAAACTTCAAGAAGGGCGGTAAGAAAGTTACCGCGCCGACGAAGAAGACCAAGGCTAGGCCTAATCCTGATACTGAGTGCTTTTACTACAAGGGAGAAGGTCACTGGAAGCGGAATTGCCCAAAGTACTTGGCGGATTTGAAGAACGGCAACATCAAGAAGAAAGGTATATCCGATATACATGTTATTGATGTGTATCTCACTAGTACTCGTAGTAGTGCCTGGGTATTTGATACTGGTTCGGTTGCTCATATTGTAACTCGAAACAGGTACTGCAGAATAAACGGAAGCTAGCGAAGAACAAGGTGACGATGCGCGTTGGAAATGGATCAAAGGTTGATGTGATCGTGGTCGGCACGCTACCTCTTCATCTACCATCGGGATTAGTTTTATACTTAAATAATTGTTATTTGGTGCCTACGTTGAGCATGAACATTATATCTGGATCATGTTTATTGCGAGAAGGTTACTTGTTTAAGTCCGAGAATAATGGTTGTTCGACTTATATGAGTAATATGTTTTATGCACATGCACCTTTGGTAGATGGTCTATTCTTATTGAACATCGATTGTGGAAATACACACATTAATAACATTGAAGCTAAACGTTTGAAATTGAGCGATAACTCGACCTATATGTGGCACTGTCGTCTTGGTCATATTGGAGTGAAGCGTATGAAGAAACTCCATTCCGATGGACTTCTTGAATCACTTGATTTCGAATCACTTGAAAGATGCGAACATGTATGATGGGTAAAATGACTAAGACTCCATTTTCTGGTATGATGGAGCGATCTACGGACTTATTGGAAATCATACATACCGATGTGTATGGCCCAATGAGTGTAGCATCGCGCGGTGGTTATCCTTATGTTCTTACCTTCACGGATGACTTGAGTAGATATGGGTATATCTATTTCATGAAACATAAGTCCGAAACGTTCGAGTTTAAGGAATTTCAAAGTGAGGTAGAGAATCAACGTAACAAGAAGATTAAATTTCTATGATCTGATCGTGGAGGGGAATATCTAAGTTATGAGTTTGGCGAGCATTTGAAGAAATGCGGAATACTTCCACAATTGACACCACCGGGAACACCACAGCATAATGGTGTGTCTGAACGTCGTAATCGAACTCACTTAGATATGGTTCGTTCTATGATGTCACTTACAGATTTACCGCTATCATTTTGGGGTTATGCATTAGAAACAACCGCATTCACTTTAAATAGGGCACCATCTAAATCCGTTGAAACGACACCGTATGAATTGTGGTTTGGGAAGAAACCTAAATTGTCGTTCCTTAAAGTTTGGGGTTGCGAAGCTTATGTAAAGAAGTTACAGCCATACAAGCTTGAACCCAAAGAGGAAAAATGCGTCTTCATAGGATACCAGAAGGAAACTATTGGGTATACCTTCTATCATAGATCTGAGGGCAAAGTCTTCATTACGAAGAATGGATCCTTTCTAGAGAAGGAGTTTCTCTCGAAAGAAGTGACTGGAAGGAGAGTAGAACTCGACGAGGTTGTTGAACCTTATCTCGAACTTGCGAGTAGTGCAGAACCGGAAGTAGTTCAGGTGGTGCCTGCACCAATAAGAGAGGAAGCTAATGATGTTGATCATGAAACTTCGGTTGAAGTTACTACGGAACCTCGCAGGTCAACGAGAACTCGTATCACTCCTGATTGGTATGATCCCGTTATGAGTGTCATGTTGGTGGACAAAAACGATGACCCTGCGACATATGAGGAAACGATGATGAGCCCAGATTCCAATAAATGGCAAGAAGCCATGAAATCCGAGATTGGATCCATGTACGAAAACCAAGTATGGACTTTGGTGGACTTACCGGATGGCCGGAAGGCTGTCGAGAACAAATGGATTTTCAAGAAGAAAACATATGCTGATGGTAATATTACTGTCTATAAGGCTCGACTTGTCGCAAAAGGGTTTCAAAAAATTCAAGGAGTTGACTACGATGAGACTTTATCACCAGTAGCGAAGCTAAAGTATGTGAGGATTATGTTAGCAATCGCTGCATATTATGATTCTGAGATATGGCAGATGGATGTCAAAACGGCATTCCTCAATGGAGACATTGATGAAGAGTTGTATATGATGCAACCCAAAGGTTTTTTCGATCCTAAAGATGCTAACAAGGTATGCAAACTTCAACGGTCCATATATGGATTGAAGCAAGCATCCCGAAGTTGGAATCAACGTTTTGATAAGGTAATCAAAAGTTTTGGTTTTATACAAACTTATGGAGAAGCTTGTATTTACAAGAAAGTGAGTGGGAGCTCTATATCATTCTTAATACTATATGTAGATGACATATTGTTGATCGGGAATGATGTAGACCTTCTTAATAGTGTCAAAGATTATTTGAATAATAGTTTTTCAATGTAAGATCTTGGCGAAGCAGCTTACATATTAGGCATAAAGATTTATAGAGATAGATCGAGACACCTAATATCATTGTCACAAAGTACATATTTGGACAAAGTTCTAAAGAGGTTTGGAATGGAAGATAGCAAGAAAGGGTTCTTGCCCATGTTGCCCAATACGACCTTGAGTAAAACTCAAAGTCCTGCAAGGCAGAAGATAGAGAAAGGATGAGTAAGACTCCCTATGCCTCAGCCATAGGATCTCTAATGTATGCCATGCTATGTACTAGACCCGACATTGCATATGTTGTTAGTTTGACTAGCAGATATCAAAGTAATCCAGGAGTGGATCATTGGACAGCGGTCAAAAACATCCTTAAGTACTTGAGAAGAACTAAGGATATGGTTCTTTCTTATGGAGGTGATGAACAACTCGTTGTTAATGGTTACACCGATGCTAGTTGGAACACCGATCTGGATGATTCTAAATCTCAATCTGGATATGTATTTACTTTGAATGGTGCAGCAGTTAGCTGGAGGAGTGCAAAGCAAAGCGTTGTGGCAAGATCTTCAACTGAATAAGAATACATAGCTGCTTCGGAGGCTTCACAAGAGGCGATATGGATGAAGGAGTTCATTACAGAGCTCGGTGTGGTTCCAAGTGCGCTGGACCCAATGTCTATCTACTGTGATCACATGGGCGCCCTAGCCAATGCGCAAGAACCAAGGTCACATAAGAAGCTGAAGCACATCAAGCTACGTTTTCACGCTATTCGAGAGCATGTCCAAGATGGTGACATAAAGATTTGCAAAGTACACACAGATCTGAATATGGCGGATCCGTTGACTAAACCTCTCCCGAGGGCAAAACATGACCAACACCAAACCGCCATGGGTGTTCGGTATATTACCATGTAATCTAGATTAGTTGACTCTAGTGCAAGTGGGAGACTGTTGGAGATATGTGTAGAGGTCCCAACCTTTAATAAGGTAGAGATCCCTGTGTTTACAATGCTAGTCCCTGGATCAATAGCTAGCATCCACAGTTAAGATGTAATATCAAGAAACAAAGGTCATAATACAACTTTATAACCGGGAATAACATAATTTTATTACATCTTACATAGCTCATTTGGCTATTACATTACATTGCAGCAGGATATCTATAAGCATGGGGTCCTTCATCTTCAAAGTGCCA
Source organism: Avena sativa (assembly GCA_916181665.1). Lineage (NCBI taxonomy): Eukaryota > Viridiplantae > Streptophyta > Magnoliopsida > Poales > Poaceae > Avena > Avena sativa. The sequence goes on along the minus strand of OV702297.1, from coordinate 381,290,546 downwards.
CAGGCAAACATGTGGGTTGTAGACTTGTAATCCTAATCAATCAACTTCACTAAAATCAATCAAACCTGCAACATAACAAGTTACAGCCACAAGGGTCAATACATTTGAATTGTATTGGCAAGTTTCACTACTATGTTGAATATAAGTGGATCCTATCATTACATGCATATTTGGCTAAGTATGGTTTTAGGCTCTTTTGCAGAAAGCAATAGTTTATCCTATCTTTTCAAAATAGTTTTGATCTTTTGTCAAATCTTTCTGAACTCCTTGGTAAATCCCCAAGTGTTTCAAGTCTTTGTCAAAATCTCTTGAGCTCCTTGGTACACCCCAAGTACTTCAAGTTTTTATCCAAATCTCTTGAGCTCCTTGGTACACCCCAAGTACTTCAAGTTTTTATCCAAATCTCTTGAGCTCCTTGGTACACCCCAAGTGCTTCAAGCCTTTTGTTGTTACTTTAAAGTTTTGCTTTTAGAAATTGGAATGTCGAGATTTCCCATAGCTTCAAGCTTTAGTTGCTTAGTATTGTCCATAACCGGGGACACGGCTAAGTACTTAGAATTTTTATCTTCTGCAGAAGTTGTACACTTTACCCACATGACACAATCTCATCTTGTTGCCACCAGTGGCCGCTGGATAAGTACTCACCAAGATGGAGTACTGGCAGATTGAGAATGTGACGAAGTCTTTCCATAGGGTCCTCCCATACACAATGCTAGCTTGTCTTCAGACACCAATGTAGGGTTCCTAGATCCCTCATTTCCAGTTAACCTGAAGACCAATGCATGGGTCTTCCCAATGTAGTTGACTAAGCCAGATCCATATAGCATGTGGCTGTACACGGAAGCCACTGTTGGAGAAACATGTTCAATCTCTAAGTCCCTGGGTGGTTTTCATCTAGTGCACAACAAAAAGAGATTGCCATATAAACATGGTTCCTTTTGTTGCCACCTTGTCCAAAACTTGAGTAACCTTGTCCACCCAGGTGGTTCATTGAGTACTTGTTTTATTATATAAAACATAAGTCTTTTCTCAACTTCATAAAATCTCAACATGTATCTCTTCTCAAAATATATAGCATGGCTAAGCATTTTTCAACTACATTGTTTTCACTAAGGATTGTATAAGGGTATCCTATTAGGATTTAGCATAGCATAAGTATAGAAATCCTTTTCATGCATGTTTCAAAATCCACTAAGTATAATGAAAATAGTAGGACTTTAGATGATAGTGTCACTTGCCTTTTTGGTAGGGAATGTTGGTTCACTTCTTGATCTTGCTAATATCACACTCTTATAACTTCACTACAAATCAATCAAGCAAACATAGATTCAACTAGCATTCCAAAACAATATTCAATCAAATTAATCACACATAAAATCATAGAAACAAAGTCATGCATGCAAGCATGCAAAAGATAGTTTTATTTGCAAAGGTGGTTTCCACTAGGCTCTAAACATTGTAAAGTCCAAAGTGGTCACTTTCTAAAGTGGCAAAGTCATTTGCAAAAAGGGTTTTACCTATAATCCATTTTTAAATGAAATCATTATTTCATGTGATGGAAAATGTTTTTAGTAAAGCAACAATTTTATATTGTTCACCAAATAAGTTGTTAGTTCACAAAACTTGGTGTTTAGGGTCAGTAGCTTTGAATCAAAACATTTTACAAAGGTTTTTGTTCAAAAATTATTTCCATAACAAAAGCAATATTTTTATTTGACTAGAAATGGGCTAATTCAATTAATCAACCCTAATCTTCACCAGAAACATTTTTAAATCCACAAGATGGTTCCTAGGGTCAGTAGGTTCACAAAAAACCAATTTGCAAAGATTTCAACCCCAAAATCATTTTGGAATAATTTTTATAACCTAAACAAGCATACAAATGTTTCTGCAAAAACAAACATTTTTACAGAAGCTTTTTACTAAACAAATTGCATGGTTGGCTAGGGTTTGTTCTACTGATTCCATTGATATAAAGTTTGCAAATTTTGAACGTGTGGATCAAAAGTTACAAGGTTTTCAAATTTGCATACCAATCTGATTTCAAATTCTGTTTTAAAACAAACTAGTGCCACGCGGCGGAATGTTACTGGCTGATACCGATTCGTGTGGATCAGCCTCTGCGGGCGTTGGATTTAAATAGATCGCGCGGCTCAGATTGCGTACCCCTTCAGCGTTAAGTGATCTAATCGCAGGCGCAGGATCTAAATCACACGACGCACAGCGCGCTAGCCATAGACGGGCGGCGCTGGTGGCGGCAGGCGGCGGCGGCGTGTCTGGCTACGGCGGAGCTGGCGCTAGAGAAAGCGAGGAAGAGGTTGGCGAGGCTTACCAGACTTGTGGAGGCTTGCTGAAGCTCGAGGTGGTACTGGCTGGCGAAGGGGCGCACTGGAGTGGGAGTAATCACTCGCCGGAGACGTCGTCGGCGTCAGACGGCTCTGTTCGTTGTCGGGGGCGACGTTGCAGTCCACCCTAAGAAAAGATAGGGGCAGGGTTAGATGCGGGCGAGAATGGGATTCTCGTGAGCATGATCGAGAGAGCTCGGGGCAGTTGGTGCTTACCAGGAAACTTCGCTGGAGTAAGAAGCATACGCGGCGGCGCTCAGAGTTTGTCGAAGCCGAGGCCCTGGGGCGAGCGCGGGCGAATGGAACGCACAGGGAGAAGCGCCAGGAGGTGAGGAGCGAGCTCGTGTGCTTGGGAAGGCGAGGCGAGGCTAGACGGCGCCGGAATTTGTCGAGGACGTCGTCGGAGCAGTGGAAAGGCAATGGAAATTGGGGGCAGCTTGGTGGCTCTCGTCGAGTGGGATCTGAGGGGAAAGAATGGAAATACGCAGGCGGTTAAATGGGCGCGGTTACTGGGAGGAATCAAGGGCGCATTCAACGCGTATTCATCGCCGGCGTAAATGGCAGCAACGGCAGGGCGGGGTCTGCGCGAGGAAGACGATGACAAGGCAGTGTGGGACATGCTTGTCAGCGAGAAAGGGAGAGAGAGAGGGTCCACTCGTCGGTGTCTGTGCGGATGTGGGTTTAAGTGGAAAACGATTCGCAGTGGGGGAACTGGGCTGCGACTGGGCTTCCTGGGGCAGGTGGGTTGGGTCAGGTCTGGTTTCATATTTTTTTCTGTCCAATTGCTTTATCTTTTTCTATTTCTATTTTCTGTTTTGAAATTCAATCAAACAACAAATCAATTCAAAATTCCTCCAAACTTTGCATTGAGTTTTGGTTTTGTTTAACAACACAAAGCCAAGTCCCAAGAATAAAATAATATTTTTATTTTTAGGGTCCATTAATAATTAAATAAATAGACCTTAGTTATTAAATCAAATGGATTTTGTTTTATTTAAAACTCCATTTTGAAATCCAAATATTATCAAAACCAAATCAGTAGGTTTTATTTGAGAATATAAAATACTTGGAAAACTTATTTAAAATAATTTAACAAGTTTTTAATGTTTTAATTAAAATGGAAAAGCCTTTACTTAAATAAAATTGGATACTAAATCCTTATTATTTTATTTATATAAACCTTTACTATTTTTATCAAATAGAAATATTTTATTTCAAAGGCTTGGCCAAGTTTTAATTTGGCTCTTTAAAATAATCCTTATTTATTTTTCTACCTTCTCATTTGAAAACCAAATCTTTTTATTAAAAGATTCAAAATAGTAGTTCCAAATATTTTAACTTTATTGTTTATTTATCTTTTTTAAAATCCCTTTAGGATTTTATTTGATCCAAATAGGTTTGAAGGTTTCCAATTGGAATCAAAAAGTTTCTTCTCACCCTGAAAAACAACCAAGTTTTATTTTATTCATTTATTTTTCACATTACAAGATTTGGAAAATCTTGGGATGTGACAGGCTACCACCCTTAAAATAAATCTCGTCCCGAGATTTGGGAAGGCTAGGGTTACAAGTTGGCTCAAAGCATCTAGGGTACTACCACCCTTAAAAATTTTCAAACTAAATTACATCTTGTCTTGCTTGGGGTCTTGGGGAAACTTCTCTTGGCAAACATCTGCATAGTGTCCTTTGTTTCCACACTTGACACATGTGACAAGGCTGAGATCCTTCATAGGCTTGTTTATCTTGTGCTTCATCTTTTCTGGACAATTGCTTGCATAATGTCCTGGTTCTTTGCAATTGAAACATGTGATAAGTTTGAGTTCTTCACGTGTCTCTTGTGGACAAGTTGCTGCATAATGGCCTAGCTCTTTGCAGTTGTTGCACCATACTTGACCAATCTCCTTATACTTCTATTTCTCTGGACATTCACTGGAATAGTGTCCCATTTCTTTACAATGATGACATTGCACATGGCTTTTGTCCTTCTTTTTCTTGGGTTTCTCTAAATCTAGGAGTGCATCTAGTTCATGTTGTTCATATGTTATCTTATAAGTAGGGATGTCTACTTGTTTCTTGGACCTTCTATTTCTCCTTGGAAAATTCATATGCCTCTTCTTTGGTCCTTTAAATTGGGTTGTATTGCATGGAGGTATAAGTGGAGCTTTTCCTTTGTCCTCATTCTTCTTGGTAAACTTGGATCCCTCTTGATAGTTTGCAATCATTTGTTGCACTCCACCTTGTTTCCTTTGTTCAACTATGGAATAGATGGGGCATTGGATAGGGACATGATTATTTCCTTCACATAGGTAGCAAGTAGCTTGAGAGGTGGGACATTGGCCAACTAGGTGTTTCTCTTCACAGTTGGGGCATTGATCTCCATGTTCCTTGGAAGTGTGATCCTTGTCTCCACAAATATTGCAAGCTTTGGTTCCTTTTAGAATAACATCCTTGTTGTCACATACTCCTTTGGAAAAGTTGCTTTCCATGTTGAGCATTTGATCTGTCACCTTATGCAACATTTGGGCTTGGTTCTCCAAAAATCCTTGCAGGGTTGGATCTTCCCCACTGGTATTGGCTATGAATTGAGCTATCATTTGGTTCAACTGGTTTTGGGTTGATATGAGTTCTCTCATGTTGTCCTCTTGGTTGGTGTTGGTGTCATCAACCTAGATGTTGGAGTCTCTTGGAGTAGTCATCTGTTTGGGTTGAATAGAGATTAGAATAGGCAAGATATTTCTAAGGAAATAATTCTAATCACACACATCACAATTTACTCAAGCAATGTGCAAGCATTCACAAGCCAATCATTTCACTCAAACAATCAAGTTCAAGCACATTTTTAGGCAACAAAATATTTTTGTTACACCACTTAAGTTGGTGTGTTTGACTTAACTATAACATGGGGGTCCATCTATATGGTTCACTTGTGATCTTTCCATCCTTCTTGGTTGATTCCTTTTGCATGAGATCATGGTTTCCTTGGGAAAAACTCTTGGTTACAAAACTTCAAAGGTGATCATGGTTCCTTCTAAGTTGTGTTTCCTTAGTCTCCAAATCCTAGAACAAGATTTCTTGTCTCACTTGTCCTTAGTGGTATCTAAGGTTGAAGTCCTTGGTGAACATGCTGAAGATGTTGAAGTCATTAGAGTTGACGATGTTGAAGTCATTAGAGTTGATGAAGTCCTTTGCACATGGTGAAGTATTTGGCCATGGGGTAGGCTTTATCCATCAAGTTGAAATAGAAGAGACGTAGAATCAAAACCAAAATGGTTGAGGAAAGAGTTTTACAAGATTGTTTGTAAATAAGTTTTTGGAACAAATACAACTCCTATTTTTCTAAGGGTTTTTGTCCAATCCTAGGTTTACAAATCCTACAGGCAACACATTGCTCTGATACCATCTGTAGAGGTCCCAACCTTTAATAAGGTAGAGATCCCTGTGTTTACAATGCTAGTCCCTGGATCAATAGCTAGCATCCACAGTTAAGATGTAATATCAAGAAACAAAGGTCATAATACAACTTTATAACCGGGAATAACATAATTTTATTACATCTTACATAGCTCATTTGGCTATTACATTACATTGCAGCAGAATATCTATAAGCATGGGGTCCTTCATCTTCAAAGTGCCATAGGCAAACATGTGGGTTGTAGACTTGTAATCCTAATCAATCAACTTCACTAAAATCAATCAAACCTGCAACATAACAAGTTACAGCCACAAGGGTCAATACATTTGAATTGTATTGGCAAGTTTCACTACTATGTTGAATATAAGTGGATCCTATCATTACATGCATATTTGGCTAAGTATGGTTTTAGGCTCTTTTGCAGAAAGCAATAGTTTATCCTATCTTTTCAAAATAGTTTTGATCTTTTGTCAAATCTTTCTGAACTCCTTGGTAAATCCCCAAGTGTTTCAAGTCTTTGTCAAAATCTCTTGAGCTCCTTGGTACACCCCAAGTACTTCAAGTTTTTATCCAAATCTCTTGAGCTCCTTGGTACACCCCAAGTACTTCAAGTTTTTATCCAAATCTCTTGAGCTCCTTGGTACACCCCAAGTGCTTCAAGCCTTTTGTTGTTACTTTAAAGTTTTGCTTTTAGAAATTGGAATGTCGAGATTTCCCATAGCTTCAAGCTTTAGTTGCTCAGTATTGTCCATAACCGGGGACACGGCTAAGTACTTAGAATTTTTATCTTCTGCAGAAGTTGTACACTTTACCCACATGACACAATCTCATCTTGTTGCCACCAGTGGCCGCTGGATAAGTACTCACCAAGATGGAGTACTGGCAGATTGAGAATGTGACGAAGTCTTTCCATAGGGTCCTCCCATACACAATGCTAGCTTGTCTTCAGACACCAATGTAGGGTTCCTAGTTCCCTCATTTCCAGTTAACCTGAAGACCAATGCATGGGTCTTCCCAATGTAGTTGACTAAGCCAGATCCATATAGCATGTGGCTGTACACGGAAGCCACTGTTGGAGAAACATGTTCAATCTCTAAGTCCCTGGGTGGTTTCATCTAGTGCACAACAAAAAGAGATTGCCATATAAACATGGTTCCTTTTGTTGCCACCTTGTCCAAAACTTGAGTAACCTTGTCCACCCAGGTGGTTCATTGAGTACTTGTTTTATTATATAAAACATAAGTCTTTTCTCAACTTCATAAAATCTCAACATGTATCTCTTCTCAAAATATATAGCATGGCTAAGCATTTTTCAACTACATTGTTTTCACTAAGGATTGTATAAGGGTATCCTATTAGGATTTAGCATAGCATAAGTATAGAAATCCTTTTCATGCATGTTTCAAAATCCACTAAGTATAATGAAAATAGTAGGACTCTAGATGATAGTGTCACTTGCCTTTTTGGTAGGGAATGTTGGTTCACTTCTTGATCTTGCTAATATCACACTCTTCTAACTTCACTACAAATCAATCAAGCAAACATAGATTCAACTAGCATTCCAAAACAATATTCAATCAAATTAATCACACATAAAATCATAGAAACAAAGTCATGCATGCAAGCATGCAAAAGATAGTTTTATTTGCAAAGGTGGTTTCCACTAGGCTCTAAACATTGTAAAGTCCAAAGTGGTCACTTTCTAAAGTGGCAAAGTCATTTGCAAAAAGGGTTTTACCTATAATCCATTTTTTAAATGAAATCATTATTTCATGTGATGGAAAATGTTTTTAGTAAAGCAAAAAATTTATATTGTTCACCAAATAAGTTGTTAGTTCACAAAACTTGGTGTTTAGGGTCAGTAGCTTTGAATCAAAACATTTTACAAAGGTTTTTGATCAAAAATTATTTCCATAACAAAAGCAATATTTTTATTTGACTAGAAATGGGCTAATTCAATTAATCAACCCTAATCTTCACCAGAAACATTTTTAAATCCACAAGATGGTTCCTAGGGTCAGTAGGTTCACAACAAACCAATTTGCAAAGATTTCAACCCCAAAATCATTTTGGAATAATTTTTATAACCTAAACAAGCATACAAATGTTTCTGCAAAAACAAACATTTTTCCAGAAGCTTTTTACTAAACAAATTGCATGGTTGGCTAGGGCTTGTTCCACTGATTCCATTGATATAAAGTTTGCAAATTTTGAACGTGTGGATCAAAAGTTACAAGGTTTTCAAATTTGCATACCAATCTGATTTCAAATTCTGTTTTAAAACAAACTAGTGCCACGCGGCGGAATGTTACTGGCTGATACCGATTCGGGTGGATCGGCCTCTGCAGGGCATTGGATTTAAATAGATCGCGCGGCTCAGATTGCGTACCCCTTCAGCGTTAAGTGATCTAATCGCAGGCGCAGGATCTAAATCGCACGATGCACAACGCGCTAGCCATAGACGGGCGGCGCTGGTGGCGGCAGGCGGCGGCAGCGTGTCTGGCTACGGCAGAGCTGGCGCTAGAGAAAGCGAGGAAGAGGTTGGCGAGGCTTACCAGACTTGTGGAGGCTTGCTGAAGCTCGAGGTGGTACTGGCTGGCGAAGGGGCGCACTGGAGTGGGAGTAATCACTCGCCGGAGACGTCGTCGGCGTCCGACTGCTCTGTTCGTTGTTGGGGGCGACATTGCAGTCCACCCTAAGAAAAGATAGGGGAAGGGTTAGATGCGGGCGAGAGTGGGATTCTCGTGAGCATGATCGAGAGAGCTCGGGGCGGTTGGTGCTTACCAGGAAACTTCGCTGGAGTAAGAAGCAGACACGGCGGCGCTCAGAGTTTGTCGAAGCCGAGGCCCTGGGGCGAGCACGGGCGAATGGAAGGCACAGGGAGAAGTGCCAGGAGGTGAGGAGCGAGCTCGTGTGCTTGGGAAGGCAAGGCGAGGCTAGACGGCGCCGGAATTTGTGGAGGACGTCGTCGGAGCAGTGGCAAGGCAATGGAAATTGGGGGCAGCCTGGTGGCTCTCGTTGAGTGGGATCTGAGGGGAAAGAGAGGAAATACGCAGGCGGTTAAATGGGCGCGGTTACTGGGAGGAATCAAGGGTGCATTCAACGCGTATTCATCGCCGGTGTAAATGGCAGCAACGGCAGGGCGGGGTCTGCGCGAGGAAGACGATGACAAGGCAGTGTGGGACATGCTTGTCAGCGAGAAAGGGAGAGAGAGAGGGTCCACTCGTCGGTGTCTGTGCGGGTGTGGGTTTAAGTGGAAAACGATTCGCAGTGGGGGAACTGGGCTGCGACTGGGCTTCCTGGGCCAGGTGGGTTGGGTCAGGTCTGGTTTCATATTTTTTTTTGTCCAATTGCTTTATCTTTTTCTATTTCTATTTTCTGTTTTGAAATTCAATCAAACAAATCAATCAACAAATCAATTCAAAATTCCTCCAAACTTTGCATTGAGTTTTGGTTCTGTTTAACAACACAAAGCCAAGTCCCAAGAATAAAATAATATTTTTATTTTTAGGGTCCATTAATAATTAAATAAATAGACCTTAGTTATTAAATCAAATGGATTTTGTTTTATTTAAAACTCCATTTTGAAATCCAAATATTATCAAAACCAAATCAGTAGGTTTTATTTGAGAATATAAAATACTTGGAAAACTTATTTAAAATAATTTAACAAGTTTTTAATGTTTTAATTAAAATGGAAAAGCCTTTACTTAAATAAAATTGGATATTAAATCCTTATTATTTTATTTATATAAACCTTTACTATTTTTATCAAATAGAAATATTTTATTTCAAAGGCTTGGCCAAGTTTTAATTTGGCTCTTTAAAATAATCCTTATTTATTTTTCTACCTTCTCATTTGAAAACCAAATTTTTTTATTAAAAGATTCAAAATAGTAGTTCCAAATTTTTTAACTTTATTGTTTATTTATCTTTTTTTTAAATCCCTTTAGGATTTTATTTGATCCAAATAGGTTTGAAGGTTTCCAATTGGAATCAAAAAGTTTCTTCTCACCCTGAAAAACAACCAAGTTTTATTTTATTCATTTATTTTTCACATTACAAGATTTAGAAAATCTTGGGATGTGACAATATGCCCTAGAGGCAATAATAAAAGTGGTTATTATTATATCTTTGTGTTTTGATAAATGTTTACATTCATGCTATAATAGTATTAACCGGAAACATTAATACTTGTGTGATTTGTAAACTAAATTAGAGTCTCTGGTAAAGCCTCTTTATAATACTAGCTTGTTGATTAATAGATGATCGTGGTTTCTCGATCATGAACATTGAGATGTTATTAATAACAAGATCATATCATTAGGAGAATGGTATGATGGACATACTCCTATAGATAAGCGTAGCATTAAGATCAAGTCATTTCAATAGTTTGTTTGCTATAAGCTTTCTGATACATAGTAACCTAATTCCTTCGACCATGAGATCATGTTAATCACCATCACCGGAAGGATGCTTTGATGACATCAAACACCACACCGTAACTGGGTGGCTATAAAGGTGGCATTGAGTGTTTGGAAAGTATGGGTTGAGTCCCATGGATCAAGAGTGGGATTTGTCCATCCATATGACGAATAGATATACTCTGGGCGCTCTCGGTGGAATGTCATCCAATTAGCTTGCAAGCATGTGACTGGCTCACAAGGGATCACGTATCACGGGAACGATAAAAGAGTACTTATAGGTAATGAGGTTGAACTAGGTATGCAAAGATACCGACGATCAAAACCTCGGATAAGAAAACTATCGTGAGACAAAGGGAAATTGGTATCGTATGTAAGTGGTTCATTCGATCGCAAAGTAATTGTAGAAATATGTGGGAGACATATGAATTTCTAGATTTCTCTATTGGTTATTGATCGGAGAAGTGTCTTGGTCATGTCCGCATAATTCACGAACCGTAGGGAGACACACTTAAGGATTCGATGTTGTTTAGTAGATATGGAATGTTAGTAGGGATACCGAATGTTGTTCAGAGTCTCGGATGGGATCCGGGATATCATGAGGAGATCCGGAATGGTCCGGAGAATAAGATTCATATAAGGAAAGTCCTATTTTGGAGTTCGGGAAAGTTTCCGATGTTTTCATCGGAGAGGTTCTAGAAGGTTCACCGATCTGGAAGGAGAATGGTCCATGAATGTGTCATGGGTAAGTGGAATGATTGGATCATATCCTAGGTCACTTGGTGTGTGCATTTTCAAGAGAGAATTAAAGCTCTAAATTGAAAGTCAAACGGGAGTTTGAAAAGTCAAACTAGAACAATGGTTTCCTAGTGGGAGAAGAAACAAGTCCTTCTCTCAATCCAACTTGGGTTTGGGTTTGGATTCAAACCCACCCCTCCCAAGGCTGCCCCCTCTCATAAATAGAGGGGGAGGGCTGCCCCAAAGCACACAAGCCCTAGCCCCTCTCCACCCGAGCCGCCCTATCCGCCGCCGACACCTCCTCCTCCCGGTCATCTAAACCCTAGATCTCCGGGAAACCCTAATCCACCATAACTCGCACCGGCTTAGGCGAAGCCCTACAAGATCTTCCCTCTACTTCCAACACCACGTCGTCGTGCTGCCGAAATCGCGAGGGGAGAACTACAACCTCCGCTGCCTGCTGGAATAAGGGAGAGGAAGGTCTTCATAGAGTATCGAACGTGTGACCGACTACAGAAGCGCTGCCGGAACGCAACGCCGGAAGGATTCGTCTACGCGATCTTGAGATCGGCAAGTGTACGACTACATCATCCACGAGAATCTGCTCTCGTTAACCGCTTTGGAATCTTCGAGGGTCAGTGCTTCTATCGACTCGTTGCTACAATCTAGTAGATAGATCTTGGCTTGTTTGTGTGCATGCGGTAGAATTTTTTGTTTTCCATGCTACGAACCCCTACAATGCCAATGGGGGCAAACTTGCTCTCTATTAGCAAGGTGAATAACCACATCAATGTCCTCAAGCTCACAAGGACCAATTTCATGCATAATTTCCCTCTAAAGCTCATAAGGAATAGCACTAGAACTAGCACCAATATCACACAAACCATAATAGCTATGATTACCAATTCTAACAGAAAGCACAGGGACACTAGCTTTTTTGGCTTTTTAGGATGAGAAACAATGTTAGTAGCATCTTCACAGAAGACAATATGCTCATCCTCTATGTTTCTAGTCACAAGATCTTTCACAATAGCTACCACAGGTTCAATATTAATAAGCTCATCGGGCTCCATAGTTTTCTTTGCACTTTTGCTAACCACATTAGCTATGATAGAATGTTCCTTTACCTTAGTAGGAAAAGGGATTTTCTCAACATAAGGTTCAGGCAAAATATGATCAACATTACAAACCTCTACGCTAGCAGGAACATGAGTAACAATGTCTTTATAAGGAGTGTGGTACTTGTCCTGCTCTTTCTTGGGAATTTCAATATAAGAGGCAAAAGCATTAAATCATTTTGCAAGAGCTTGAGGGTCAAGACCAAACTCATTGATAATATCAAGGAAGTAATTAGTTCCCATAAAAGATTTAATGCATTCATAATCATAATTTATACCTGAATTTCTTCCTTTGTCATTCTCCCAAGCTTTAGTGTTCTCTTGAATACGTTCTAGTAGATCCCATTTAGCTTCTTCCTTCATATGTGTGAATGATCCAGCACAAGAAGCATCTAGTAAATCTTTATCATGAAGAGAAATCCTAGCATAAAGTTATTGATAGTAATATTGTTAGGGAGTTCATGAATAGGACATTTAAGTATTAGTAACTTCAGTCTCCCCCAACCTTGAGCTATACTCTCTCCATCATGAGGCCAAAAGTTATATATCAGATTTCTATCCTTATGAATCTCACTAGGAGGATAGAATTTAGAATAAAAGAGATATGTCATTTCCTCCCATTCCATGGATTGTCCATTCTTCAGCAGCTTATACCATTCTTCAGCTCTCCCTTTCAAGGATATAGAGAGTAACTTCTTCTTCATCTGTTTAGTTGTGATACCTGCACAATTAAACAACTCGCATAATTCATGGATAAAGAGCAAATGATCACCAGGATGGACAGTTCCATCCCTAATAATAATTATCCATAACACGATCAACAATACTTGTAGGTATCTTAAAAGGATCTATCTCAACAGCTGGTGGTTCATCTACAGCCCTAGCAGTGGTAGTAGTTTTACCAAATAGAAAACCAAGTGGGTTATCCATATTGGAAACAAAGTAACAAGCAGTAACAAAAAGCAATACTCACAGTAGAAGTTTCCTTTACCAGTTCCACTCTTCAATAGCGCTTCACTTCCCGGCAACGGCGCCAGAAAATAGTCTTGATGACCCACAAGTATAGGGGGTGTATCGCAGTACTTTTGATAAATAAGAGTGTCGATCCCAACGAGGAGAAGAAGGGGTTGACTAGTGGTAAGGAGCAGGAAATCTCAGTAAATACTTAGCAAACGGATTTTTAGGGATTTTATGATAAGGCAACAAAACAAAGAGCAAGTAATAAAGACAACAAGCAAACACAGCAAGTGGCCCAATCCTTTCTTAGCAAAGGACAAGCCGGTGGAAATACTTATAAGTACCAAACGTTCTTGAGGACACATGGGAATTCTGTCAAGTGCTTTCGCTTCAAATAGCTGAGTACTCTGCTTTGGTGTTGTAAGTGTTGTGTGGGTGAACCTGTGCTAATGTACCGACCTTACTTGGACTAATACATACTTGTAATTAAACCCCCTGCAAGCATCCGCAACTACAGGAAAGTAATTAAGATATAAACCTAACCACAGCCTTAAACTCTGAGATCCTACGCTCCCTTATGCAATGGCGTCCTAACGGGGGTTCAGGTTTCTATCACTCCGGCAACCCCACAATTAGTAGCCAAATACACAATGCATTCCCCTAGGCCCATAAATGGTGAAGTATCATGTAGTCGACGTTCACATGACACCACTAGAAGAATAGCACCACAACTTAAATACTAAACAATTGAATAATAACTCAACACAAATCCACTAATAACATGACTTCTCCCATGTCCTCAAGAACTAGACGAACTACTCACAAGACATCATATGGATCAAGATCAAAGATGATATGGTGATGAATAACAATCTGAACATCAACAATAATCCAATGGTTCCACTCACAAGCATCAACTACAATAGTAATTAACACCGGGAAAGTTTCCCCTAAGAACTAAAGCAATATCCAACACAATTGTTACAGCAGGACGGAGTGGTGATGATGGTGCTGGTGGATATGATGGTGTGGATGATGATGATGATCCCGATGAAGCCTAGCTTGACGATGGTGTTGATGGCGACGATCTCCCCTCTCCGGGAAGGAATTTCCCCGGTAGAAATCTGTCTCGGAGAGATCTTTCTCTCTCGGTGTTTTCCGCCCCGCAGAGGCGGCAGAAATCTATCTATGGTCGCTCCCCTGGTGTTAGGGTTCCGTGAGGAAGATATAGGAGAGAGGGCAGAGTCGAAGGCCGAGCAGGTGGGCCACACCTGCCCTAGGCTCGGGGCAAGGTGGGCTCGCACCTAGGGGGAGTGGCCCCCCTGTGGCCCTTCTTCGCCTCCCCTTCTGGCTTCCTCAGTCTTCCGGGAAAATATAATTTTCCCATATTTTTCTAGTATTTTTCCGATCTTCGCAAAATTGCATCAAAACACCTCTTTTTCCATCAGAATCCAGATTCCGGCAGTCCATCCTCCAAGAATCATCCAACATGCAAAAACAGTGGAAAAGACATAAGTAATACCTCATAATAAGACATATATCAATGAATAAAGGCAAATTATGATATATAATGGTGATGCAAATTGGAAGTATCAAATACGAGGGCTGCTCCTCATGCTACTCAACTTTAGTCACCTGTAAGTTCTTGTCATAGTAAGTACATGTGTATCATAGAGAACCGCCAACGGGGTACCCCTTTCACATGATACAGGAACTATCCCATAATCAAAATGACAAGGCAAGCAGACAATGATCATCTTAGTAATCTTCTTATTTACCATGGGAAAATGGTGCTTTTTTCTCTCTTTCCTCTTTTCAATGTGTCTCTTTTTTATATAAGAAGAAAGCTTAATAGATTGCTCACAATGGTGATGCTGCAAGTTTCCACCATGATTAGGCATGGCTTAGGCTAGCGGCCCAGATGTTTCTCTAACACACATACATAACTCCATGGACTTACAAGCTCCCCTTTTATTTCACACCGACGACATCTATAAACAAAAGAGCATGATATCAACTGTGTACAATGTACAAGTGCAATGTTGAAAGTGTTGCCTGTGACATCATGGTTCTGCTAATTCCAACGTATAAGTGCAAGCATATACAACATAGATGGCACAATGGTTCAAGTTTAATAGTGGCAAGAAAAATAAAGTGTGCCATCAAGTTTGTGCGAGCTTTAATCACTAAGTTTTCACATAACAAAGTGACTTTTTAATTGGAAGATAGATGAAAAAAGAATATACTTGGAATGGTGTAACACACCATGCATACGAATTTATAGTGGACACTTTGGAATAACTTGGTTTCTTGGGAGTTGGATGCATGAGTAGAGCTTACTCATACAAGTGGAGGCTAGCAAAAGACTGGGAGCAGTGATACGTCCAAAACATATCTACTTTCCTGAACACTTTTGTTATTGTTTCTCCTCTAAACTTGCGTGATTTGGATACAACTAACACAGACTGATGCTATTTTCAGCGGAATTACCTTGGTGTCTAGTTTTTGTGCAAAAAATCAACTATCAGGAAAAATCCCGGAAAATATGCCAAAAATCCTATCTCACCAGAAGACTCACAGAGCCAGAGTACGAGACGGAGTGGAGGCCTGGGGGGCCCACACCCCTGCCAGGCGCGGGCCAGGCCTAGCTATGCCTAGGGGGGTGCAGCCACCCCAGGCACCCCCTCGGCCTCCCTATTTGCCTATAAGATGCCTCTTGACCTAAAAATCGAGGGGGGTTCGACGTTTTCCAGAAAGAGTTTCGCTGCGCCGCCACCACCAAAAACCGCAATTCGGAACCAGAAAATCCGTTCTGGCACCCTGCCGGGACGGGGAATTTGGCGAGGATCATCGCCATCGTCATCACCAACGCCTCTCTGATACGTCGGAAACGTATCTATAATTTTTGATGCTCCATGCTTGTTTAGTATCTACGTTGCTTTGCTTTGTCTACACTTTGAGGTGTTTTTATATCTTTTCTGGAACTAACCTATTAACAAGTTGCCACAGTGCCAGTTGCCTGTTTTCTTCTGTTTTTGGTTCCAGAAAGGCAGGAAATCAATATTCTTGGAATTGGACGAGACAAAAGCCAAAGTCAATATTTAACCGTGGGAGACATGAAGTCCAGAGGAGAGACGGAGAGGCAAGCCAGGGCCGCCACCCCGCTAGGCACGGGTGGGCCCATCCCGCGCCTAGGTAGGGTGTGGGCCCTCTGGCCGCCTCCCAGACTCGCCTCTTCGCCTATAAGAAGCCCCCGATGCAGAAACCCTAGGCACCCGATCAAAATCCCACAAAACCTTCTGTAGCCTCCGCCACCACCGTCTCTAGATCGGGGGATCTGAAGTTCTTCCCGACACCTTGCTGGAGGGGAGATCATCCCGGAGGCCTTCTTCTTCATCATGCCAGCCTCCGGTATGAAGCGTGAGTAGTTCCACCTTGGACTACGGGCCATGTAGTAGCTAGATGGTTGTATCTCCTCCTTATGCTTTCATGTATAGATCTTATGAGCTCCGTTCATGATCAAGATCTAATATATTTGAAATCATGCATGTTGTGTTTGCGGGGATCCGATGGATATTAAGATTACTATGTCAGATTGATTAATGGTTTTGTCTATTTGATATTACCATGTCTGTGTTGTTTGTGATCTTGCATGCTCTCCGTTGTTAGTAGCTATCTTGGCCAAGTAGTTGCTAGTGTCTCCAAGAGGGGGTATTTATGCTTGATAGTGGGTTCATGCCTCTAGTTTCTAAGGGAAGTGACAGAAATCTCTTCGGTTGTAGATGTGTTGTTGCTACTAGGGAGAAAACAACGGTCTCTTGTTCATGGAACAAGTGGATTGTTTACCTTACACACTTTGCTTAAAGCAGTTGTCTGTTGCTTGCAACTTAATACTAGAGGGGGTTCGGATGATAACCTGAAGGTGGACTTCTAGTCATAGATGCAGTTGGATGGCGGTCTATGTATATTGTTGTATTGCCCAATCGAATCTCATAGGAACTTTTTGTCTAGTATTGCATTGTTATGCCATGCTCAGTTCCTGTAAATTGCCCTGCTGCAATTTGTTTACCCTTCATGCCATGTTGTTTATCTAAGGAGATCACCTCTAGTGAACTATGGACCCCGGTCCAATCTTTACCATTGATACATCTTCCACTGTTACTTGTTTACTTGCTGCAAACCATCACCTTCCACACCATATGTTTAATCCTTTGTTACAACAAACCGGTGAGCTTGATAACCTCACTGATTCGTTGGGGCAAGTCTTTAGTTTGTGCTGTGCATGTTTCCACGTTGGTTGCAACACCTTTGAGACGTTTCCTTCCTCCTATGGGTTCGATAACCTCGGTTTCTTAACTAAGGGAAAACTTGCTGCTGTTCTCATCACACCTTGCTCTTGGGTTTCCAACAAAGCGTCCCACGACAGTGCTGGGCATCATCAAGCTTTTTCTGGTTCCGTTGTCGGGGAGGCTAAGGACGTCTTCACAAGGGGAGTCCTCCTCAACCTTTCTCTTTACTTTGTTTTTAGTTTGCTTAGTTTCTTTTGCTTCGTTTTGTTTGCCTCTTTTTATCAAAAACTCCAAAAAAAATAGTTTAGTTTGCTTTGCTTTTTATTATCAAAAACACAAAAAATTTTGTTCCTGCTCTAGCTGATGCTGCTATTTTTGGCTTGCTCTACTTTTGCCAAAATGAACTCGGTTGAGAACACCAAGTTGTGTGACTTCACTAGCACAAACAACAATGATTTCCTTAGCACTCCTCAATAACTTGGTTTAATCTTGTGATGAGAGAGCAATTTTCTGGTGCTAGTTCTGATGCTGCTGCTGCCCATCTCAATAACTTTGTTCAAATTTGTGAGATGCAAAAGTATAAGGATGTAGATGGAGATATTATGAAGCTCAAGCTGTTTCCTTTCTCCTTGAGAGGGAAAGCTAAAGAATGGTTGCTATCCTTGCCTAGAAATAGTATTGATTCTTGGACTAAGTGCAAAGATGCTCTTATTGGAAAGTACTATCCTCTTGCTAAGATTATATCTATGAGAAGTGACATTATGAAATTTAAACAACTTGATAATGAACATGTTGCTCAAGCTTGGGAAAGAATGAAATATTTGATTAAGAATTGTCCCACTCATGGACTCACTGCTTGGATGATTATCCAGACTTTTTATGCAAGTTTGAACTTCTCTTCAAGAAACCTATTGGATTCAGCTGCTGGAGGTACCTTTATGGGCATCACTTTGGGTGTTGCAACAAAACTCCTTGATGATATGATGGTTAATTACTCTGAATGGCACACTGAGAGAGCTCCACATGGTAAGAAGGTAAATTCTGTTGAAGAAATCTCCTCTTTGAGTGATAAGATTGATGTTATAATGGCTATGCTTGCTAATGGGAAAGCTCCTTTAGATACAAACAATGTTTCTTTAGCCTGTTTGGTTGCTCAAGAAGAGCAAGTTGATGTGAACTTCATTAGAAACAACAATTTTGGCAACAATACTTATGGTAATAACTATAGGCCTTATCCTCCTAATAATGGAAATGCTTACCATGGTGGATCTGGAATGCCTAGTGAAGATAGGATTCTAGAAGTTGAAAGATCCACTTAAAACTTTATGCAGATGCAATATGAGCAAAACAAGATATTCACTAAAACTATGGAAGAACAATCTGTTATCTTGAAAAACATTAGTCATCACCTTGAGAATCTGAATAGAGAAATTCCTAGTTTATAGTCAAAAAATTTAAGTGCTGAGAAGAATATTTACTCTTTGTCTGAAGCACAGTCCTCCTTGATTAATAAAATGGCTGCTAAACCTAAAACCATGGAAAATACCTTTGCTGCTACTCATGCCATACAAGTTACTATTGATGAAAATGTTAGGTTGTTATCTCAACTTCATGCTAAGTGGGAAAGGGAAGCTGAAATTGATAGAAACAATAATGTGTGCACCATCACTAGAATGGATACCACTAAACCACAAGAAGTCCCCATTCCTCCTCCTACAATGCCTAAGCCTAATGAGTCTACTACTAGTGATGCTAAGCTTGATTTTGATATAGATGGTTGCAATATTTCTGAAGTGATTCTGTTCTTGCAAAAGCTTGCTAGAAGTCCTAATGCTAGTGATATGCATGTTGCTTTCACCAAACACATTACATGTGATCTTGTTAAGATTAAGGAAGAGAAGCTAAAACATAAAGCTTCTATTCCTAGGAAAGTAGAAGATAGTTGGGAACCCATTATTAATGTGCAAGTGAATGACTTTGATTTCAAAGCTTCATGTGATCTTGGTTCTGGTGTCTCTATTATGCCTAGGAATATTTATGGAATGCTTGATTTGCCACCTTTGGAAGATTGTTATTTGGATGTTCCACTTGATGATAATGCTAAGAAGAAACTAATGGGGAGTATTAATGATGTTCTCATCATGTTTAACAATGCTTATGTCCCTGTTGATTTCTATGTTTTGGATGTTGAATACAATGCTTCTTGTCCTATTACTTTGGGAAGACCTTTTCTTAGAACTGTTGGTGCCATCATTGATATGAAAGAAGGCACCATTAAATACCAATTTCCATTCAAGAAAGGTATTGAACACTTCCCTATGAGGAGAGAGAAGTTGATTTTTGCTCCTTCTTTGAAATCAAGGTTTGATGTTAATGCTTCCTCATTTGAAAATACTTGATTTCTTGCTTCTTGTGCCTAACTTAAAGGCGTTAAAGAAAAGTACTTGTTGGGAGATGACCCTAGAGTTTTATTGAGTCTTGGAAGTTATTATTTCAGTAATGAACTCTCCTTATCCTTTTTGTTTGCTTTTTGTGCCAAGAATGACCTCTAATGAGAGGGAAGTAAGATTTTGGGAGTTGCTGTCCCAAAACAGATTTCTGTCCTCCACCATAAAAATTCGTGAGGAGTCTTTGTAAGTCGTATTAAGCTGAAAATTTAAGAATAAATCCCAAAGTATGTTTACTAACTTTCGTTAGTTCAACACTTTTTTATTTGAGCAACAGAAGATTTTCTAAAAAATAGGTTTCTACCTGCTGGTCTGTTTTGACAGATTTCTGCCATTATTTGCATTTGCTTCTTATTGATTCCTTTTTGAGTTCTCTTTTAGGGAATTGAGATTTTTGAAGGATTTGCTACAGTAGCATGTTTTTTAGTGAAAAGTTTTACTTTTACAAAGCTAAACCCAAAGTTCTATTATCTTTTGAATACACTAATGTTGCTAATGAAGATTGTGTGAAGTTTTGTATGAAGGAAAAAATTCAGGTGTAGAGAGAGAATGATGTAATGAGATGAAGAATGGACAAAACCTAAAGCTTGGGGATGCCACCATTGTGTCACCCCAAGAAATATCCAAGAGGTACAAGCGTCAAAGCTTGGGGATGCCCAAGGCATCCCCTTCTTTATCAATAAAAAACTCAGGTCTTTCTAGACACTTCATTTTTATTGTTTCATGCACTGTTATGTTGTCCGTGGAGCGTATTAGTTTTTGTTTGCTTTGCTTATTTTGTTTATTTTGCTTAAATAAAGTAGTTTGGACCCCCGTTCTCGCTGTGTTGTTTCAAATAAGTTGCTTGGTGTTGGAAAGGAGTAGGAAGTTCCTGCTTGAAAGTGCAAGAGGAGCTTGCATTGACTGTGACTTAGACTTCAACATGACATTCTAGGTGTTGTTTTGATCTTATGCTTAGTGATTATTGCTGTAGCATGACTTGTTCCAAAGAATTGGGATTGCTTAGTGTGCCTTGAAGGAATCATGCGTTGTTTTAGCATTCAAAAGCATAGTATTGTGGTTTTATCCTTTGATGCTTTGTTTGGGTTGACTTGGCACATGCTCACACGATATTATGACTATGAACAAGTCACCATAGCCTCTATGATCATTTAGTCCTTGACTTGTAGTACCACTCTATGCTTTGATTAGTAATGGTTTGTTGCTCTGCATGATTATGGCCATTATTGCTCTCTTAGTTGGTTGCTCCCAGTCTTTTTCTAACCTCCACTTGTATGAGTAACTCTACTCATGCTTCCAACTCCCAAGAAACCAAGTTATTCCAAAGTGTCCACTATAAACTCCTATGGTGTGTTACACCATTCCAAGTATATTCTTGTTTTCACCTATCTTCCAATTAAAAAGTATTTTGTTATGTGAAAACTTAGTGATTAAAGCCCTCACAAACTTGATGGCACACTTTATATTCCTTGCCCCTAATAAACTTGAACCATTGTGTCATCTATGTTGTATATGCTTGCACTTATACGTTGGAATTAGCAGAACCATGCTGTCATGGGGAACGTTTTCAACATTGCACTTGTACTTTGTACAGAGCTGATATCATGCTCTCTTGTCTATGGATGTCACCGGCGTGAAATAAAGAGGGAGCTTGTAAGTCCATGGAGTTATGTATTTTGTGTTAGAGAAACGCCTGGGCCACTAGACTAAGCCATGCCTAATCATCCTGGAAACTTGCAGCATCACCATAATGAGCTATCTATGAAGCATCCTCAATAAAAAGCTATGCCCATAGTAAATAAAAAGATCGCTGAGATGCTCATTGTCTGCTTGCCTTGTTATTTTGGTTATGGGATAGCTCCTGTACCATGTGCAAGGGGTACCCCGTTGGCGGTTCTCTTTGATACGCATGTACTTACTATGACAAGAACTTACAGGTAACTGAAGTTGAGTAGCATGAGATGTGGCCCTCGTATTCAAGGGACTTGAGATTGCCAACTTATACTTTGTCAAGATATACTCCATAGTTTGTTCACTTTAACCTTAATCACTTCAAGATGCTTATGACAGGGGAAATGAGGGCTGAAATCTAACAAGTACCATAATTTTTGGAAGCTCTTTTTGAAACTTGAAATCCCTGCTTCCCTTTATGAAGGGTCTTTCTTCCACTATTATTTGAGTCACCACCTTCTACCTTTAGGCACCATTAAGAGAGCATAGTTGCCATTCTGTGTGCAGTGTCCCAAAACTTATTAATTGATGCATATTGTGATATTGCTTGTTCTTGTGATACTTGTATTTAGTCACTCATATGAACTTTGAAGGTATCCTATGCATCTATTTGTTACTCTATGAGGGACAAGATGAATGCCACTATGCCATGTTTTCTGTATGTGAAACAAACAAACATTTTTCAATGCATGTTATTCATGATCTTTGTTTGTATCCTTTCATGTTGCATGCATAGTTACTTTGTCCTATTGTTAGAACTCTATCTTTCATGCACATGTTTAGTGTTCTTTGATCCCAGCTTTCAATGATTGCAAATGGTTTGATCTTGGTTTTGACGGTGCATGTCGCCTCAAAAATTATTCTTTTATAACTTACCTACTCGAGGACGAGCAGGAGTTAAGCTTGGGGATGCTTGATACATCGGAAACGTATCTATAAATTTTTATGCTCCATGCTTGTTTAGTATCTACTTTGCTTTGCTTTGTCTACACTTTGAGGTGTTTTTATATCTTTTCTGGAACTAACCTATTAACAAGTTGCCACAGTGCCAGTTGCATGTTTTCTTCTGTTTTTGGTTCCAGAAAGGCAGAAAATCAATATTCTCGGAATTGGACGGGACAAAAGCCAAAGTCAATATTTTACCGTGGGCGACACAGAGTCCAGAGGAGAGACGGAGAGGTGAGTCAGGGCCGCCGCACCCCCTAGGCGCGGGTGGGCCCAACCCGTGCCTGGGTAGGGTGTGGGCCCTCTGGCCGCCTCCCATCCTCGCCTCTTCGCCTATAAGAAGCCCTCGATGCAGAAACCCTACACACCGGATCAAATTCCACGAAACCTTCTGTAGCCACCGCCACCATCATCCCTAGATCGGCGGATCTGAAGTTCTTCCCGACACCCTGCCGGAGGGGAGATCATCCTGGAGGCCTTCATCGTCATCATGCCAGCCTCCGGTATGAAGCATGAGTAGTTCCATCTTGGACTACGGGTCCATGTAGTAGCTAGATGGTTGTATCTCCTCCTTGTGCTTTCATGTATAGATCTTGTGAGCTCTGTTCATGATCAAGATCTAATCTATTTGTAATCATGCATGTTGTGTTTGCGGGGATCCGATGTATATTGAGATTACTATGTCAGATTGATTAATGGTTTTGTCTATTTGACACTATCATGTCTGTGTTGTTTGTGATCTTGCATGCTCTCCGTTGTTAGTAGCTATCTTGGCCAAGTAGTTGCTAGTGACTCCAAGAGGGGGGTATTTATGCTCGATAGTGGGTTCATGACTCTAGTTTCCAACGGAAGTGATAGAAATCTCTTCGGTTGTAGATGTGTTGTTGCTACTAGGGAGAAAACAACGGTCTCTTGTTCATGGAATAAGTGGATTGTTTACCTTACACACTTTGCTTAAAGCAGTTGTCTGTTGCTTGCAACTTAATACTAGAGGGGGTTCGTATGATAACCTGAAGGTGGACTTCTAGTCATAGATGCAGTTGGATGGCGGTCTATGTATATTGTTGTATTGCCCAATCGAATCTCATAGGATCTTTTTGTCTAGTATTGCATTGTTATGCCATGCTCAGTTCCTGTTAATTACCCTGCTGTAATTTTTTTACCCTTCATGCCATGTTGTTTATCTAAGGAGAGCACCTCTAGTAAACTATGGACCCCGGTCCAATCTTTACCATTGATACATCTTCCACTGTTACTTGTTTACTTGCTGCAAACCGTCACCTTCCACACCAAACGTTTAATCATTTGTTACAACAAACCGGTGAGCTTGACAACCTCACTGATTCGTTGGGGCAACGTCTTGAGTTTATGTTGTGCAGGTTTCCATGTTGCTTGCAACACCTTTGAGACATTTCCTTCCTCCTACTGGTTCGATAACCTCGGTTTCATAAGTGAGGGAAAACTTGTTGTTGTGCTCATCACACCTTGCTCTTGGGGTTTCCAACGAAGCGTCCCACGACAGTGTTGGCGTCATCACTCTCCATCAACCATCAATGTTTCCCTCATCCATGTGTGAGTAATCCCCCGTTGTAGGCTATGGGGATGGTAGGGATTAGATGAGTTATATCATGTAATCGAATAAGATTGTTAGGGCATGGTGCCTAGTATCTCTATTAGTGCTATTTGACTTTGTTGTAACTTGTTGTGCTTAATGCTTGTCACTAGGGACCGAGTGCCATGATCTTAGATTTGAACTTATTATTGAATAATTATGATAGTATTGTTTGTGATCTTATCTGCAAGTTGTGTACACATATCATTGTCCGGATCCAAAGGCCCCGAAGTGACAGAAATTGGGACAACCAGAGGGGATGGCTGTGATGTGAGGATCACATGTGTTCATGGAGTGTTAATGCTTTGCTTCGGTGCTCTATTAAAAGGAGCACCTTAATTTCCAGTAGTTCCCTAGAGGCCCCGCTACAACGGGCTGGCAGGACAAAAGATGTTGTGCAAGTTCTCATTGCGAGCACACATGTAGAGGGAGTATCCCAACCTTTATTAACATAAGGTGGTGTCCCCTGTGTTTACAATGCTAGTCCCTGGATCAATAGCTAACATCCATAGTTTAGATGTAATATCAAGAAGCAAAGGTCATAATATAACTTTATAACCAGGAATACCATAAATTTTATTACATCTTTACATAGCTCATTTGGCTATTACATTACATTGCAGCGGAATAACTATAGTCATGGGGTCCTTCATCTTCAAAGTGCCACAGGCAGACATGTTGGTTGTAAACTTTGTAATCCTAATCAATCAATCTTCACTAAAATCAATCAAACCTGCAACATTACAAGTTACAGCCACAAGGGTCAATACATTTGAATTGTATTGGCAAGTTTCACTACTATGTAGAATATATGTGGATCCTATCATTACATGCGTATTTGGCTAAGTAGGGTTTAAGGCTCATTTGCATAAAGCAATAATTTATCCTATCTTTCAAAATGGTTTTATCTTTGATCAATTCTTTGAAAATCCCTTGGCAAAGCCCAAGTGTTTAAGTTGTTAACAAAATCTCCTTGCACACCTTGGTAACCCCAAGTGTATCAAGTTTTCAACAAAATCTCTTGAGCTCCTTGGTAACCCCAAGTGCATCAAGTTTTATCAAATCCCTTGAGATCCTTGGTACCCCCAAGTGCATCAAGTTTTATCAAAATCTCTTGAGCTCCTTGGTACTCCCAAGTGCATCAAGTGTTAAAAGTTTTCTTTTAGAAATTAGAATGTCGAGATTTCCCATAGCTTCAAACTTTAGTTGCTCAGTATTGTCCATAACCGGGGACACGGCTAAGTACTTAGATTTTATTATCTTCTGCAGAAGTTGCACACTTTACCCACATGTCACAATCCCATCTTGTTGCCACCAGTGGCCACTGGATTAGTGCTCACCAAGATGGAGTACCGGCAGATTGAGAATGTGACGAAGTCTTTCTAGAGGGTCCTCCCATACACCATTGCTAGCTTGTCTTCAGCACCCATGTAGGATTCCAGGTCCCCATGTCCAGTAAACTGAAGACAATGCATGGGTCTTCCCAATGTAGTTGACTAAGCCAGAGCCATAAATAGCATGTGGTTGCACACGAAAGCCGCAATTGGAGAAACATGTTCAATCTCTAAGTTTCCTGGGTGGTTTTCCTTTGGAGCACAACACAAAGAGATTTCCATAGACATGGTTCCTTTTGTTTCCACCTTCTCCAAAAACTTAAAGTATCCTTGGCCACCCAGGTGGTTCATTGAGTCCTTGTTTTATTATATAAAATCACAAGTCCTTTTCTCAACTTCATAAAATCTCAACATGTATCTCTTTTCAAAATATAGCATGGCTAAGCATGTAACAACTACATTGTTCTCACTAAGGAATGTATAGGTAATCCTATTAGGATTTAGCATAGCATAAGTATAAATTATTTTCATGCATGTTTCAAAATCCACTAAGTATAATGAAAATAGTAGGACTTTTAGATGATAGTGTAACTTGCCTTTCTTTTGGTAGGGAATGATGGTTCACTCCTTGATCTTGCTAGTCTCACACTTTTCTAACTTCACTACAAATCAATCAAGCAAACACCATATCAACTGGCATTCCAAACCAATAACCAATCAAACAATTCACACACATAAAACAATGGGATCTAAGTCATGCATGTAAGCATGCAAGGGATGGTTCTATTTGCAAAGATGGTTTCCACTAGGCTTCTAAACTTTGTAAGGTTCAAAATGGTCATTTTTTTCCAAGTGGCAAAGTCATTTGCAAAAGGGTTTTATTCATAAGCCATTTTAAATCCATTCATCATTTTATGTGGTGAAAAATATTTTTATCAAAGCAACAACTTTAAGTGGTTCACCAAATAAGTTGTTGTTTCCCAAAACTTGGTGTTTAGGGTCAGTAGGTTTTCTCTAAATCATTTCCCAAAGTTTTTTACTCCAAAATCATTTTCATAACAAAACCATTATTTTTAAATGGCTAGAAATGACTAAATCAAGTTTTTATTCCTAAACTTTCACAAAAACCATTTTTAAATCCATGGGTTGGTTCCTAGGGTCAGTAAGTTCATCACAAACTAATTTGCCAAGGTTTCAATCTCAAAAACATTTTTGAACATTTTTTCTAATCTAAACAAGCATACAAATGTTTCTGCAAAAACAAACAATCTAACAGCTACTATTTACTAAACCAATGGCATGGTTGGCTAGGGTTTGTTCCACTGATTCCAATGATATCAAATTTGTAAATTTTGGACGTGTGGATCAAAAGTTACAAGAGTTTCAATTTGCAATTCAAATCTGTTTTCAATCTGTTTTTAAATCAAAAACCTGGCCACGCGTCGCAACGCTATTCGCTGGTACCGGTTCAGTCGGATCGGCTCTGCGGTGCGTTGGATCTAGATAGATCGCACGGCTCAGATGCATCCATACCTGTTCACTTAAGTCGTTCTGTCTATGCCACAGGATTGAGATCTAACGGCTCGCGCGTGTTTGACCAAAAGCTGGCGGCGTTGCACGGCGGCAGACGGCGGCGACGGTCAGGTGGCGGCGGTGCCGACGATACAGGAAGCTAGAAGGGAGGGGATTATGCTCACCGTGATCGCAGAGGCCTGGGGAAGCTCAACGTGAAGTCGTCTGGGCAAGGGGCGCACGAGGACAGGAGGAATTCCTCACCGGAGTAGGGTCTGGCGACGGGTGGTTTTGTTCGCGGTCGAAGGCGACGCTGTCGATCACAAGAAGTCAAACAGAGGGTATGGTTAGGTGCAGGAGAGTGAGGCGAGTGTGGGAGCGTGAATGAGACGGCGTGGGGCGGTCAGTGTTTACCAGGGGACTTCGCCGGAGAAGTTGCAGACACGGCGGCGCTCAGAGCTTTGTCGAAGACGGCTTTCTGGGGCGCCCGCGGTTGAATGGAGGGTACTGGGAGGAGTGTCTGGGAGTGGTGAGTGTTCCCATGTGCTCGGGGAGGTAGGAGGTGG
Source organism: Avena sativa (assembly GCA_916181665.1). Classification (NCBI taxonomy): domain Eukaryota; kingdom Viridiplantae; phylum Streptophyta; class Magnoliopsida; order Poales; family Poaceae; genus Avena; species Avena sativa. The sequence continues at coordinate 381,263,117 of OV702297.1, read as the reverse complement.
CGAGGCTCGGCCGGAATTGGAGGAGGAAGCTCGTCGGACCGAGGGTGGTGTGGCGAGAAATTGGGCAGCCTGGGGGCGTGTCGAGGTGGGGCGACAGAGGGGAAAGGAGGAGGAGACACATGCGTTTAAGAATGCGCGGTCGCAGGAGCGGTTAACTGCTGCGTTAACGCCAATTGATGCTCGCAAATTTCGCCAGAAACGGTCAAGGAGAAGGGGCGCTGTCACCGCGGGTGAGGACGATGAACAGGAGGGAGTGGGGTCTACCTGGCAGTGAGAAAAGGAGTGAGGGAAGGGTCCACTAGTCATTGGCTCAGCGGGTGCGGTTCTGAGTGAAAAACGTTTCGCCGAGGGAGAGGGGAACTGGGCTGTATGCTGGGCCTAGTTGGGCTGCTGGGTTGGGTTGACCAATTCCTATTTTTTTTTCTTCCTGAAACCTTTTTCTTTTTCTAAACCTAATTTCTGTTTTGAAATTCAAACAATCAAACAACATTCAAAACCATTCAAACTTTCACCACACTTTGTATCTTTGGATTTGGTTCTGTTCAGTAACATAAACCAAAATTCCAAAACCAAAATAATAATTTTATTTTAGGGTCCATTATTAATTAAATAAATAGACCTTGATTAATAAATCAAATAGATTTTGTTTTATTTAAATACTCCTTTTGAAATCTAATTATTTTCAAAAACAAATCAGTAGGTTTTATTTGGGAATATAAAATACTTGGAAAACTTATTTTAAATAAATAAGTTTTGATGTTTTGGAAATAGTAAAACCTTTATTAATAGAACTTGGATATTAAATCCTTTTATTTTATTTAAATAAACTTTTACTAATTTTCCCAAATAGAAATATTTTGTTTTTTAAAGACTTGGCCAAGTTTTAATTTGGCTTTATAAAATAATTTCTTATTTAAAAACCTTCCTTTTCTTTTGGAAACTAAATCTTTTTATTAGAAGATCAAAAAAAAATAGTAATTCCAAAATATTTTATTTTTCCTTTATCCAATGCTTATTTTTTTTAAATCTCTTTAGGATTTTATTTGATCCAAACTGGTTTGAAGGTTTCTAATTGGATTCAAAAAGTTTCTTCTCACCCTGAAAATCAAACAAAATTTTATTTTATTCATTTATTTTTCACATTACAAGATTTGTAAAATCTTGGGATGTGACAACACATAACTATATATGGAGCACATGCCTATGATTGTTTAGTACTTGGATGCTTATTCTTATTTATCTGCAATTGCCCTAGATCTTGAAGTTACATGTTTAGACTCGTACATGAAATGCCCGTCCATCCATCCCTATGCCTACCGCACTCATATCCTATTGTTTGCTACTACTGTTACTATTTGTCACATCCCAAGATTTTCCAAATCTTGTTATGTGAAAAATAAATAAACAAAATAAATAATTGTTGAAAATTAGGGTGAAAAGAAACTTCTGTTTCTAAATGGAAACTTAAAATCCCATCTTGAACAAACTTTGGTAAATATTTGAATCCAACTAAATTCAAATCAAGTGAAATGCATTCCTCATAAAATGCATCTTGAAATTTAAACACTTGGAGAATAAACCAAAACTATAAAACCCTAATGGAAGGAAATCATTTTCAAGTTATCTCTAAGACTATGGATTTGATCCATATAAAAATTGATCATACAAACATTTCAAAATGATCAAGAATGACAAATGGAAATATTATAAAACCATAGAAATTGGTTTCACATAATTTGGAACCATAAATAAAATTTTATGAAATTAATAAGACAAGGAAATTGAATTTCCAAAGCTAATAAAGCATCTATCTATAAATCCATACCAAATGGTGAGCAAATAATCCTAAATATATTTAAAAGGATAAATAAATATTAAGTAAGATTTTACAAATTGGAGTCACCAAGTTTGGATCTATAAATAAAAAGATATGGATTTTATAAGATAAAGACAGAAATATTAAATAAGAAATATTTAAAGACCAAATTAAATCTTGGCCTAATCCATTAAGCAAATGGAATGAATAGAATCCAAATCCAAATAAAATAAAAGGATAAGGAATTTCCAAATAAAATGGCATTAACCATTCTATCCCTATTTTAATAAAGACAAATCTCTAATAAGAATAATTATGTAATTCATGAGAAAATAGTATTTTGGAATTTACCCAAGTGGAATAAAAGTTGTTTAATTAACTAAAATAAAATTAAAGAAATCTTCCAAATAAAATTTAGGGAATTAAAACTATATTTAATTCCATTGGAATTAAAACAAATACCCAATTCAAATGATTTATGAATCATATTAAATATATTCCAAATAATTCTAGGTGAATATTTTGACACCCTGTTAAGTAAATAAAACTTACTAAAAGGTTTTGGAAGGATTTAGAATTCAAATGGATTTTAAAAACATTATTAAATCTTGAATGAATTAATACAAGGACCTACTTTAAATAATTAAAAAGACACTAAAAGAATAAAATATTTATTCTAAATTTGACTTCAGAATGTGGTAATAAACAGTGTTTGATTGTTCACAAAATTTGGCAAAGGTTTGAATTCAAATGAATGTTTGAATTGTTTAATCAAAATCAAAACAGAATAAAAGAAATGGAAAAAGAAAAAGAATCAGATCAAAAAAAATGAAAGGAGCAACCAACCCAGCTAGCCCACCTCTCCCTCTCACCCCCGGAGTGAACCGTTTTCACCCGTGAGTCGACCCACACAGAGGATGACAAACTGGACCCCACCTCCTCCTCTCTCTCACTCGCTGACGCCAGACCCCACCGCCACGCAAGCTTCTTCCCCACCCACGCGATGACTTCGCCCCTCACCTCGCCGGCCGTTGCAGTCGATTAAGGCTCGAACTAATTCGCGTTAACGCCGCAGTAAAACCACCCCACGACCATGCCATCTTAAGCGCCTCAACGCCCTCTCTCTTTCCCCTCCGTCGCCACGCCCTCCTCGCCACCACGCTGCACAAATTTCTCACCCGAACCCCACTGCCTCCGACGCTCTCTGGCAGCAATTCCGGCCAGTCCCCATCGCCCCTCGCCCCCTCGACCACATGAGCTTGACCCACAGACTCTAGCGCATCTCCCAGTACTCCTAGCTCAACCGCGCTCGGTCCAGAACGTCGGCATCGTCTTCACCAGTGCGCACCGACAACCCCCGCAACTCCAGTGAGCCCTAGAACTCAACTCCGTGCGCGCCTCGACTAGTGGATCATGCAGTTTTGTTCGCCTATGTCTTATGCATCTCCAGGTGCTCGCCAATCAACCGCGCGCGATCTACAACCTCGTCTCCGACCGCGATAGTACGAGCCCGTCGCCAGGCATCTCTCCGGCGAGCAATCACCGTCACCCCTGTGCGCCCCTAACCCTGTGGCGACCACGTCGAGAATCAACGCACGCTTCCTGCATCACCAGCAACGCCACCGCCAGGCCGCTCCGCCGCCAGTCGCCGCCGCCAGCACCGCTAGTAAATGGTTAGTGGTTGTGCGCCGTAGGATTTAGATCCAACGGACGCGATAGAAACTTAATCGAAGGGGTATTCTTTGATCTATACCGTGCGTAGTCATTTAGATCTGACGGCCTAGAAAGGTCGATCCAACCGAAGCGGTACCGCCCAATGAAATTCCTCCACGTGGCTCTGTCTGTTTTAATAAAAACAGATTTGATCTATTTGTTGTCCAATTTTGTAAAATTCATAACTTTCAAACCACACGTCCAAATTTTGCAAATTTTATATCAGTGGATTCAGAAAGACAAGTACTTTCTGACCATGCACTTTGTTTAGTAAAATGTTTCTGTTAAATTGAATGTTTTTGCAGAAACTTGTGTAGGCATATTTAGGATATAAAATTTGTTCAAGAATGATTTTTGAGATAAAATCTTTGGCAAATAGTTTGTTTTGAACCTACTGACCATAGAAATAAATTTGTGGTTTCAAAAATATGTTTGGTGAAGCAAAAGAATAAACCTTTGATTTAAACCATTTCTAGTCAAATAAAAATATTGTTTATTTCTTAAAAATGCTTTTTGGAGAAAACCTTTGGGAAATGTTTTGACTTAAACTCTCTGACCCCAAGCACCAAGTTTTATAATTTAAAAATGTATTTGGTGAACCCTCTAAAGATTGTTACTTTGATAAAGGCATTTTCAACCACATAAAATAATGATATGGTTTAAAAATGGCTTATAAGTAAAATATTTATGCAAATGGTTTTGACACTTTTATAAAGTGACCAATAGGTGTTTAGAATGTTTATAACCCATTAGGAACCAATTTTCCAAATAAAACAATCTTTGGCATGCTTGCATGCATTGTTTTGTTTCTATTATTTTATGTGATGTCTGCTTGAATGGTAGATTGAAATTGTGCTTTGCTTGATTGAATTGTAGTGATTTGAAGAGTGTGATCATTGCAAAGACAAGGAGTGAACTTATATTATCTACCAAAGAGGCAAGTGATGCTTCATACTTTTTGCCCCATTATTTTCACTATGCATTAGTGATATTTCCAAAGTAGGACTTGCATGGAATTTTGCTAAGTGTAAACTATGCCATGGGAAATCCTAGTAGATGAAACCTTAGTAGAAATTTCCTAAGTTAAGATTCCTACTACTATCATGCTTAGCTTAGCTAGTAGAAAACAAGGGTGGATTATATTTCATGCTATGGAATATTTCTAAGTCAAGGAATTGTGTTTTATTTAATATAACAACTAAGTGAATGAATCACCTGGGTGGAATGGAAGGAATGGTTTGTGTTGAGTGGTTCACAAGGCCCATTTCTATGGTTTACCTTGTGTATCTCACTTGTGTATGGCCACCCAGGAACAAGAGATTTGAGATGTCAAATGTTGAGAAGCTTCAAGTGCAACCACTTGGCATTATGGGCTCTGCCTGGATCATATATGTTGCAATAACTTAGCCAAATGGACAGTTGGTGGTAGGGGAATGATAGGTTGGAGCGCGTCCATTCTGGTCTAAGGGAAGGCTTCTGAAAGATCTTGTCTTGGTGAAACCAAGTCTTGTGGGGAAAGTGCACCACCTCTGCAGAGTGTAAAATCTAAGTACTTAGCCATGTCCCTGGTAAAGGAAAATTTGAGCATCAAGACATGGAAGCTATCATGAATCTCCTCATCCCAATTTCTAAGTTAAAAATCTTGTGGTTGAACAAGGGTTAAAGGAACACCAATTTCTATTGGGAGATGCCTTGGGTGATTTTGTCAAGCAAAACTTAGTGTTTTTCAAATGATAAGGAAAATCTATTTTGAGCAAAGCAAGCCTAATCTCCACTTAGCCAAATGCATATAGATGATAGACTCCACTATACTACCATAGTATCACTTGCCAATACAATTCAAATGTATTGACCCTTGTGGCTGTAACTTATTATGTTGCAGGTTTGTTTGATGTTAGTGAAGTTTATTGATTAGGATTACAAGTCTACAACCAACATGGCTGCCTGTGGCACTTGGAAGATGAAGGACCCCATGCTATTGTTATATTCTGCTGCATTGTAATGAGATAGCCAAATGAGCTATGTAAGATGTAATAAATTATTTTATTCCTGGTTATAAAGTTGTATTATGACCTTTGTTTCTTGATATTACATCTTAACTGTGGATGCTAGCTATTGATCAAGGGACTAGCATTGTAAACACAGGGATCTCTACCTTATTAAAGGTTGGGAACCTTACAGATGGTATCAGAGCATTGTGTTGCCTGTAAGATTTGTAACCCTAGGATTGGACAAAACCCCTTAGAAAAATAGGAGTTGTATTTGTTCCAAAACCTATTTACAAACAATCTTGTATACTCTTTCCTCAACCTTTTTGGTTTTGATTCTACACCTCTTCTACTTCAACTTAATGGACAAAGTCTACCCCATGGCCAAGACTTCACCATGTGCAAAGGACTTCATCAACTCAAATGACTTCAACATCTTCAAGTGATTTCAACTTTATTTTCACCAAAGACTTCAACTTGGATATCACTAAGGACTATAAGTGAGACAAGAAATATTGCTCAAGATTCGAAGACTAAGGAAACACAACTTAGGAATCATCATCACCTTTGAAGTTTTGTGACCAAGACACAAGAAATTTTCCCAAGGAAACCATGAACTCATTCAAGAAGAATCAACTAAGAAGGATGGAAAGATCTCAAGTGAACCATATAGATGGACCACCATATTAAGTATAGATCAAACACACCAACTTATGTGGTGTAACAAAAATATTTTATTGCTTAAAGATGTGCTTGAACTTGTTGTTTGAATGGAATGTTTGTTTGTGATTGCTTGCACATTGCTTGAGTGAATTGTGATGTGTGTGATTAGAATTGATTCCTTAGAAAATCTTTTGCCTATTCTAATCCCAATCCAACCCAAACAGATGACTTCTCCAAGAGACTTCAACATCAAGAATGACAACAACCACCACCAAGAGATGCACATGAGAGAACAACTACTAGCAAACCAAACCCAGTTGAACCAAGTGACAACTCAGTTTTTAGCCAACAACAATGGATTAGACCCAACCATACAAAAGTTTTTGGAAATTCAATCCCAATTATTGCAAGGGATGGCCACTCAAATGATCAACATGGGAGACAACCTTTCCCAAGGAGTTTGTGACAACAAGGATGTCAAGGATGATATTTTAGAAGGAAACCAAGCTTGCAATGTTTGTGGAGACAAGGATCACAGTCCCAAGGAACATAAAGATCAATGCCCCAATTGTGAAGAGAAACATCCAACTAATCAATGCCCCACATCTCAAGCTACTTGTTTCCTGTGTGAAGGAAATAATCATGTCCCTATCCAATGCCCCATCTATTCCATAGTTCAACAAAGGAAACAAGGTGGAGTGCAACAACAGTTTGTAAACCCTTAAGAAGGAACAACTTCTACCAAGAAGGATGAAGGCAAAGTCAAAACTATGCACCATAAGGCCAAATCCAAAGTGATCACAAGGTGTTGCTACTCTTGTGAAGAAGAATGTCATATCTCAAGTAAATGCCCCAAGAAGAGAGAAAGATTTCCCACCTTTGTGGTGAAGTATGAAGAGCATGAACTAGAAGAACTCCTAGCTTTGGAGAGACCCAAGAAGAAGAAGAAATTCCCCAACCCTAGCAAGAAGGATATTAACCAAGAGCAATGTTACAGTTGCAAAGAGATGGGACACTATGCCAATGAATGTCCAGAAAAGAAGAAGAACCAAGGAAACATACAAGAGGCAATGATACCAAAGGAAAAGAAAGATATCAGCCAAGTGATGTGTTTCAATTTCAAAGAACCAGGACATTATGCAAGCAATTGTCCAGAAAAGATGAAGCACAAGATAAACAAGCCTATGAAGGATATCAGCCTTGTCACATGTTTCAAGTGTGGAAATAAAGGACACAATGCAGCTGTTTGCCCAGAGAAGTTTCAACAAGATCCCAAGAAAGCCAAGATGTAATCTAGTTGGAATTTTTTAAAGGGTGGTAGTACCCTAGTTGCTTTGAGCCAACTTGTAACCCCTAGCCTCCCCAAATCTCAGGACGAGATTTATTTTAAGGGTGGTAGCCTGTCACATCCCAAGATTTTCCAAATCTTGTTATGTGAAAAATAAATAAACAAAATAAATAATTGTTGAAAATTAGGGTGAAAAGAAACTTTTGTTTCTAAATGGAAACTTAAAATCCCATCTTGAACAAACTTTGGTAAATGTTTGAATCCAACTAAATTCAAATCAAGTGAAATTCATTCCTCATAAAATGCATCTTGAAATTTAAACACTTGGAGAATAAACCAAAACTATAAAACCCTAATGGAAGGAAATCATTTTCAAGTTATCTCTAAGACTATGGATTTGATCCATATAAAAATTGATCATACAAACATTTCAAAATGATCAAGAGTGACAAATGGAAATATTATAAAACCATAGAAATTGGTTTCACATAATTTGGAACCATAAATAAAATTTTATGAAATTAATAAGACAAAGAAATTGAATTTCCAAAGCTAATAAAGCATCTATCTATAAATCCATACCAAATGGTGAGCAAATAATCCTAAATATATTTAAAAGGATAAATAAATATTAAGTAAGATTTTACAAATTGGAGTCACCAAGTTTGGATCTATAAATAAAAAGATATGGATTTTATAAGATAAAGACAGAAATATTAAATAAGAAATATTTAAAGACCAAATTAAATCTTGGCCTAATCCATTAAGCAAATGGAATGAATAGAATCCAAATCCAAATAAAATAAAAGGATAAGGAATTTCCAAATAAAATGGCGTTAACCATTCTATCCCTATTTTAATAAAGACAAATCTCTAATAAGAATAATTATTTAATTCATGAGAAAATAGTATTTTGGAATTTACCCAAGTGGAATAAAAGTTGTTTAATTAACTAAAATAAAATTAAAGAAATCTTCCAAATAAAATTTAGGGAATTAAAACTATATTTAATTCCATTGGAATTAAAACAAATACCCAATTCACATGATTTATGAATCATATTAGATATATTCAAAATAATTCTAGGTGAATATTTTGACACCTGTTAAGTAAATAAAACTTACTGAAAGGTTTTGGAAGGATTTAGAATTCAAATGGATTTTAAAAACATTATTAAATCTTGAATGAATTAATACAAGGACCTACTTTAAATAATTAAAAAGACACTAAAAGAATAAAAGATTTATTCTAAATTTGACTTCAGAATGTGGTAATAAACAGTGTTTGATTGTTCACAAAATTTGGCAAAGGTTTGAATTCAAATGAGTGTTTGAATTGTTTAATCAAAATCAAAACAGAATAAAAGAAATGGAAAAAGAAAAAGAATCAGATAAAAAAATGAAAGGAGCAACCAGCCCAACTAGCCCACTAAGCCAGCAGCCCACCTCTCCCTCTCACCCCCGGAGTGAACCGTTTTTACCCGTGAATCAACCCACACAGAGGATGACAACTGGACCCCACCTCCTCCTCTCTCTCACTCGCTGACACCAGGCCCCACCGCCACGCAAGCTTCTTCCCCACCCACGCGATGACTTCGCCCCTCACCTCGCCGGCTGTTGCAGTCGATTAAGGCTCGAATTAATTCGCGTTAACGCCGCAGTAAAACCACCCCGTGACTATGCCATCTTAAGCGCCTCGACACCCTCTCTCTTTCCCCTCCGTCGCCACGCCCTCCTCGCCACCAGGCTGCACAAATTTCTCACCCGAACCCCACTGCCTCCGACGCTCTCCGGCAGCAATTTCGTCCAGTCCCCATCGCCCCTCGCCCACTCGACCACACGATCTTGACCCACAGACTCTGGCGCATCTCCCAATACTCCTAGATCAACCGCGCTCGGTCCAGAACATCGGCAGCGTCTTCACCAGTGCGCCACCGACAACCCCGCAACTCCGGTGAGCCCTAGAACTCGACTCCGTGCGCGCCTCGACCAATGGATCATGCAGTTTTGTTCGCCTGTGTCTTATTCATCTCTAGGTGCTCGCCAGTCAACCGCGCGCGATCTACAACCTCGTCTCCGACTTCGAAAGTACGAGCTCATCGCCAGGCATCTCTCCGGTGAGCAATCACCGTCACCCCCGTGCGCCCCTGACCCTGTGGCGACCACGTCGAGAATCAACGCAACCCTATGAACCTGGTGAGCTTCTCCCCACCCTCTCTTGCTTCCTGCATCGCCAGCAACGCCACCGCAAGGCCGCTCAGCCGCCAGTCGTCGCCGCCAGCACCGCTAGTAAATGGTCAGTGGTTGTGCGTCGTAGGATTTAAATCCAACGCACGCGATAGAAACTTAATCGAAGGGGTATTCTTTGATCTATACTGTGCGTAGTCATTTAGATCTGACGGTCCAGAAAGGTCGATCCAACCGAAGCGGTACCGCCCAATGAAATTGATCCACGTGGCTCTGTCTATTTTAATAAAAACAGATTTGATCTATTTGTTGTCGAATTTTGTAAAATTCATAACTTTCAAACCACACGTCCAAATTTTTCAAATTTTATATCAATGGATTCAGCAAGACAAGTACTTTCTGACCATGCACTTTGTTTAGTAAATTTTCTGTTAAATTGAATGTTTTTGCAGAAACTTGTGTAGGCATATTTAGGATATAAAATTTGTTCTAGAATGATTTTTGAGATAAAATCTTTGGCAAATAGTTTGTTTTGAACCTACTGACCATAGAAATAAATTTGTGGTTTCAAAAATATGTTTGGTGAATCAAAAGAATAAACCTTTGATTTAAACCATTTCTAGTCAAATAAAAATATTGTTTATTTGTTAAAAATGCTTTTTGGAGAAAACCTTTGGGAATTTTTTTGACTTAAACTCTTTGACCCCAAGCACCAAGTTTTATAATTTAAAATTTTATTTGGTGAACCCTATAAAGATTGTTACTTTGATAAAGGCATTTTCAACCACATAAAATAATGATTTGGTTTAAAAATGGCTTATAAGTAAAATATTTATGCAAATGGTTTTGCCACTTTTATAAAGTGAACAATAGGTGTTTATAATGTTTATAACACATTAGGAACCAATTTTCCAAATAAAACAATCTTTGGCATGCTTGCATGCATTGTTTTGTTTCTATTATTTTATGTGATGTTTGCTTGAATGGTAGATTGAAATTGTGCTTTGCCTGATTGAATTGTAGTGATTTGAAGAGTGTGATCATTGCAAATACAAGGAGTGAACTTATATTCTCTATGAAAAAGGCAAGTGATGCTTCATACTTTTTGCCCCATTATTTTCACTATGCATTAGTGATATTTCCAAAGTAGGACTTGCATAGAATTTTGCTAAGTGTAAACTATGCCATGGGAAATCCTAGTAGATGAAACCTTATTAGAATTTTCCTAAGTTAAGATTCCTACTACTATCATGCTTAGCTTAGCTAGTAGAAAACAAGGGTGGATTATATTTCATGCTATGGAATATTTCTGAGTCAAGGACTTGTGTTTTATTTAATAAATCAACTAAGTGAATGAATCACCTGGGTGGAATGGAAGGAATGGTTTGTGTTGAGTGGTTCACAAGGCCCATTTCTATGGTTTAGCTTGTGTATCTCACTTGTGGATGGCTACCCAGGAACAAAGAGATTTGAGATGTCAAATGTTGAGAAGCTTCAAGTGCAACCACTTGGCATTATGGGATCTTCCTGGATCATATAGGTTGTAATAACTTAGCCAAATGGATAGTTGGTGGTAGGGTAATGATAGGTTGGAGCGCGTCCATTCTGGTCTAAGGGAAGGCTTTTGAAAGATCTTGTCTTGGTGAAACCAAGTCTTATGGGGAAAGTGCACCACCTCTGCAGAGTGTAAAATCTAAGTACTTAGCCATGTCCCTGGTAAAGGACAATTTGAGCATCAAGACATGGAAGCTATCAAGAATATCCTCATCCCAATTTCTAAGTTAAAATTCTTATGGTTGAACAAGGGTTAAAGGATCACCAATTTCTATTGGGAGATGCCTTGGGTGATTTTGTCAAGCAAAAACTTAGTGCTTTTTAAATGATAAGGAAAATCTATTTTGAGAAAAGCAAGCCTAAGCTCCACTTAGCCAAATGCATATAGATGATAGACTCCACTATACTACCATAGTATCACTTGCCAATACAATTCAAATGTATTGACCCTTGTGGCTGTAACTTATTATGTTGCAGGTTTGTTTGATGTTAGTGAAGTTTATTGATTAGGATTACAAGTCTACAACCAACATGGCTGCCTGTGGCACTTTGAAGATGAAGGACCCCTTGCTATTGTTATATTCTGCTGCATTGTAATGAGATAGCCAAATGAGCTATGTAAGATGTAATAAATTATTTTATTCCTGGTTATAAAGTTGTATTATGACCTTTGTTTCTTAATATTACATCTTAACTGTGGATGCTAGCTATTGATCAAGGGACTAGCATTGTAAACACAGGGATCTCTACCTTATTAAAGGTTGGGAACCTTACACTATTGCTCCTATTTTACTGTTGTTGTTGCTACTACAAACTGTTGCTACTGATAAACTTTTGTGAGCAAGAACTATTTCTAGGTGCAGCTGCATTGACAACTCAATTGTTAAGGCTTGCAAGTATTCTTTGGTCCCCCTTGTGTCGAATCAATAAATTGGGTAATACTACTCGTGGATAATGTTGCGATCCCTTATACTTGTGGGTCATCAAGACTTTTTTCTGGCGCCGTTGCCAGGGATCGAAGCTTTATTTGTAAGTTCACTTGGATCTACTATTGTTCACTGCTACTCCGTTCATCATGGGTAAGTCTCATGATGGAAAGTTTCCTATTTTACCATCCACTACAAGAAGAGGTACAGTCCTAAACACCTCTACTGCTCTTGATTCACCATCTGTTATGAGTAAGCTTGTTACACCACCACCACAAACACATGCTACACACACTGCTACTACTGCTGAGTCTGAAATTGCTTTTGATACTCATGATGTTTCTTCTACTGTTCTTGATGCGAGTGGTTCATTAGGTCCTTTCCTAGATGCTACTATGGCTGGTCTAGGAAATACTAAAACTCCTAGTGAAGGCACTATTACACCTGTTAGCTCACCTAAGTCTAGAGAGAGTTATGATATTAATGATGGTTACATTGAGTTTACTGATGAATTTGTTGAAGAGTGCCGAAACACACATGGTGCTAGTGCTATTAAGAGTCTCCTTGCAAGACGTACCATTATTCCTAAACTGTCCTCTGATCCTAAGTTTGCCATCACTCCCATAGATATTAAAGATAAATATTATGATTTCTCTCTTGATTTATCCTATTTGGACATTGTTGAGAAATAACCTTTTTGTGGGACTGAAAATGAGAGTGATGTGGATCATATGAATGAGATTTCCACTATAAGTGCTTTATTCTTTGATGATTTTAAGATGTGCAAGTACTTTGTTACTAAAATCTTCCCTTTTTCACTAAAAGGAGAAGCTAAGGCTTGGTTTAATAGATTACCTCCTGGTTCCATTGATAGCCCTGATTGCTTGATTGCTTCTTTTTCCAGAAATATTTTCCTCCTAGTGCTAGACATGCTGCTTTGCAGAGACTTTTTGATTTTAAACAGGGAGAAGAAGAGAAATTTTCTGGGTCATGGACAAGGTTCCGTGACTTGATTCATGCACATCCTAGATGTCCATTACCTAAAAATGAGCTTTTTGATATTTATTATAATGGACTAACTGATGGTTCTAGGACATACCTAGATAGTTTTGCTGATTGTGATTTCAGGAAAAGAACTCCTACAGATGCTGAAGAATTGATGGCTAAAATAAGCAAGAATTATGATGATTGGACTTCAACTGAGCTAAATACACCTGAGCCTATTACTCCTGAACCACTGGTGCCTAAACCAGTTCCAATACCAACACCAAAGAAGAGAGGAGTTATTGCATTAAATGATGAAGTGATGAAAGAAGCTAAGAAATGTCTAAAGGATAAAGGTATTAGAGCTGAAGATGTGAAGAATCTACCTCCTATAGAAGAATTATGTAAGCCAATTCCCCACTCATCTACTATTGAGGTACACTCTCTCCACTTTGATGAAGGTGATATTCCCTATGGTAAGCCTCCTGATCAATGCTTAGATGAACTTGACACTTTTATTGTTAAACAAGGTAATTTTAATAAACAAGTTCAGAATCATTTATTGGAAAACTCCAGAGCTATTAATGAGTTGAAGATATTGTGAAAAGAACTTATAATGATATTAAAATGTTTTGTAAACACTTTCAAATGGTTCAAACCCAACTTGATCAACTTTTTAAGGTACAAAAGGATATGCTAGTTAATGCTTCAGAAGATAAACATGCTTATGGAATTAGAACTAGGAGTGGTATAGCTACACAAGATCCTTTATATCCTGAAGGACACCCTAAAAGAATTGAGCAGGATTCTCAACAAGGTGAAAGCAGTGGTAGTCCTCGCAAGAGAAAGAAAAAGAAACATGAGGTAGTTGAGGAACCACTTGAACCTGCTGTAGATCCTAATAGTATATCTGTCTCTGATGCTGAAACTGAGAGTGGTAATGATAAAAATAATGCTCCTGATAAGGAGGAAGTTGAGGAAGAACCTGACAAGCACACTAAGAACACCAGGTACACTAAGGAAGATTTTATTGCTAAGAAACATGGTAGTGAGAAAGAACCTTGGGTGTAGAAACCTATGGCTTTTCCAGGTAAGAAACACAAGTCAAAGGAGGAAGAACACTACAACAAGTTCTGTGAGTGGATTAAAACTTTATTTTTGCAAATTCCTTTGACTGATGCTATTAAGTTGCCTCCTTATTCAAAGTATATGAAGGATATTGTCTCTAATAAAAGGAAGATTCCTAATGAGGAAATTTCTACTCTGCTTGCTAATTACTCCTTCAATGGTAAGGTTCCAAAGAAACTTGGTGATCTAGGTATACCAACTATTCCTTGCTCTATTAAGAATAATGTTGTTAGAACTGCTTTATGTGATTTGGGAGCTGGAGTTAGTGTTATGCATTTTTCTCTCTATAAGAGACTCTAGCTAGGAAAGTTGATACCAACTGATATATCTTTGCAAATGGCTGATAAGTCAACCACTATTCATGTTGGTATATGTGAGGATGTTCATGTTCAAGTAGCTCATAATTGCTTGGTTTTGACTGATTTTGTTGTGCTTGAAATGCCTGAAGATGATAATATGTCTATTATTCTTGGGAGACCCTTTCTTAATACTACAGGTGCTGTCATCAATTGTAATCAAGGAAAAGTAACTTTCAATATTAATGACAAAGAGCATACTTTTTATTTCACCAAGAAGGTTGTTAAGAGATTGTAAGATCCCTCCTTTATAAAGGAAAAAAGATCCCTGTGATTGCAATGCTAGTCCCTGGATCAATAGCTAGCATCCACAGTTAAGATGTAATATCAAGAAACAAAGGTCATAATACAACTTTATAACCAGGAATAAAATAATTTATTACATCTTTCATAGCTCATTTGGCTATTACATTACATTGTAGCAGAATATCTATAAGCATGGGGTCCTTCATCTTCAAAGTGCCACAGGCAGACATGTTGGTTGTAGACTTGTAATCCTAATCAATCAACTTCACTAATATCAATCAAACCTGCAACATAACAAGTTACAGCCACAAGGGTCAATACATTTGAATTGTATTGGCAAGTGATACTATGGTAGTATAGTGGAGTCTATCATCTATATGCATTTGGCAAAGTGGAGTTGAGGCTTGCATTGCTCAAAAATAGATTTTTCCTTATCTTTTGAAAACACTAAGTTTTTGCTTGACAAAAATCACCCAAGGCATCTACCAATCAAAGATCGAAGATCCTTTAACCCTTGTTAAGCCACAAGTTTTTAACTTAGAAATTTGGATGATGAGATTCTTGATAGCTTCCATGTCTTGATGCTCAAATTGTCCTTTACCAGGGACATGGCTAAGTACTTAGATTTTACACTCTACAGAGGTGGTGCACTTTCCCCACAAGACTTGGTTTCACCAAGACAAGATCTTTCAGAAGCCTTTCCTTAGACCAAATGGACGCGTTCCAACCTATCATCCCACTACCACCAACTGTCCAAATGGCTAAGTTCTAGCAACCTATGTGATCCAGGCAGAGCCCATAATGCCAAGTGGCTGCACTTGAAGCTTCTCAACATTTGACATATCAAATCTCTTTGTTCCTGGGTGGCAATCCACAAGTGTGATACACAAGGTAAACCATAGCCATGGGCCTTGTGTAACCACTCAACCAAAAACCACCAAGCAAGTCCCTTTCCACCTAGGTGATTCATTAACTTAGTTGTTTTATTAAACAAAAACACAAGTCCTCAGACTTAGAAATTTTTCCATAGTATGAAGGTATATATTCCACCCTTGTTTTCTATTAGCTAAGCTAAGCATGATAGTAGTAGGAATCTTAACTTAGGAAATTCTACTAAGGTTTTCATCTACTAGGTTTTCCCATAGCATGGTTTATACTTAGCAAAATTCCATGCAAGTTTTACTTAGAAAAATCACCAATGCATAGTGAAAGTAATGGGACAAAAGTATGAAGCATCACTTGCCTTTTGGTAGAGGGTATAAGTTCACTCCTTGATCTTTTGCAATGTTCACACACTTCAAGTCACTACATTTCAATCAAGCAAACAATATTTCAATGTACCATTCAAGCATTTCATCACATAAAATAATAAACAAAACAATACATGCAAGGATGCAAAAGGGTTGTTTTATTTGTAAAAGTGGTTTATAATGGGTCATAAACATTTGGATACACCCATTGGACATTTTATAAAGTGGCAAAGTCATTTGCAAAAGGTTTCACTTTATAAACCCTTTTTAAAACAGGGTATCATTTTATGTGGTGTAAAAATGTTTTAATAAGGCATTAATCTATAGGATTCACAAAATATGTTTTCAAACCATAAACCTTTGTGTTTAGGGTCAGAGCGTTTTATTTCCAAAACATTTCACAAATGTTTTCTTCCAAAACCATTTTTAATAAATAAACCCTATTTTTATTTAACTAGAATTGGTTTTAAATCCAAGATTCATTCTTTTGTTTCATCAAATACATTTTCAAAACCAAAATTTGTTTACTAGGGTCAGTAGGTTCAAAACACACCATTTGCCAAAGATTTTATCCCCAAAATCATTTTTAGAATAATTTTTATAACCTAAACAAGCATACACAAGTTTCTGCAAAAACAAACATTTTAACTGAAGCTTTTTACTAAACAAAGTGCATGGTTGGCTAGGGCTTGTCTTTCTGAATCCATTGATATAAAGTTTGTAAAATTTGGACGTGTGGTTTGAAAGTTATGAATTTTACAAGTTTGAATATCTAATAGACACATTTCTGTTTTTAAAACAAAGCACTGGACACGTGGGCTGTTCTGATCCGTCGAAAACGGTTCGTGCGGATCGTGCTGTGTGGTGCGTTGGATCTAAGTTTAATCGCGCGGCTCAGGTTCATCCTTACCCCTTCGATTAGTCAACCTATTCAAGCCATCAGATGAAGATCTAACGGTCCACAGTCGTTTGACCATAGGTTGGCGGTGCTGGCGGCGGCGACTGGCGGCGCGGGGTCATACTACAATCTCGCCGGTGATGTAGGATGCTAGGAAGAGATATAGGATGCTCACCGGGTTCGCGGAGTGACTGTGAAGCTCAACATTGTGGCAACTCGTCGAGGGGCGCACGGGTTCATCTTTAATCTCTCGCCGAAGTTGCTGCGAGCGGCGGGTGCCTCTGGAGGTTGTCGGGGACGGAGTTGCAGGTCGCGCCGAGGCAAGTGGAAGGGAGCATTAGATGCGTACGAGCATGGGGAGTAAGGGAGTGTCATTGAGAGGGCTCGGGGCGGCCTGGCTTACCAGGGAGATTTCGCCGGAGTAGACGCGTCGTCGGTGGTGCTCAGATGTTGACGAAGCTGAGCGTCTAGAGTGGTCGTGTCACATCCCAAGATTTTCTAAATCTTGTAATGTGAAAAATAAATGAATAAAATAAAGCTTTGTTGATTTTCAGGGTGACAAGAAACTTTTTGAATCCAGTTGGAAACCTTCAAACCAATCTGGATCAAATAAAATCCTAAAGAGATTTAAAAAGATAAACATTTAATAAAGGAAAAATAAAATATTTGGATTCACTATTTTGAAATCTTTTAATAAAAGATTTGATTTTAAAATGAGAAGGAAGAAATTAAATGAGGAATTATTTTATAAGCCAAATTAAAACTTGGCCAAGCCTTTGAAATAAAAACATTTCTATTGGATAAAAATAGTAAAGGTTTATTTAAATAAAATAAAAGGATTTGATACCCAATTTTATTTAAGTAAAGGCTTTTCCCATTTTAAATGAACACTAAAACTTATTTATTTATTTTAAACAAGTTTTCCAAGTGTTCTTTATTTTCAAATAAAACTTACTGATTTGGTTTTGAAAATAATGAAAATTCAAATGGAGGTTTTAAAATAAAACAAAATCTATTTGATTAATAAACAAGGTCTATTTATTTAATTAATAATGAACCCTATGATAAAAATATTATTTTATTTTGGGAATTGGTTTATGTTGTTAAACATAACCAAATTCAATTGCAATGTTTGGTGAATGTTTGAATTGATTTGAATGTTGAATTGTTGTTTGAAATTCAAAACAGAAAATAGGTTTGGAAAAAGATAAAACTTTCAGGAAAAAAAATAAGAATCAGACACAGCCCAGTCGACAAGCCCACTAAGCCCAGTACCAGCCCACTCCCACTCTCCTCTGCGAAACGTTTTCCACCTATTAACTGACCCGCAGAGCAACTGACTGGTGGCCCCTTCTTCCCTCTAACCTTCTCGCTGACAGCAAGGCCCCACAACACTATTCCTTCTCTTCTTCCTCGCGCAGACGACGCCCTGCCGTTGCAGCCATTACTCCAGCGATCAATACGCGTTGATTCCGCAACCGTTACTCGCCGTGACTGCGCCCATTTAACCGCCTGTGTCTTCTGTCCATTTCCCCTCACGCGCCTCCCTCTCTCTGCCCCTAGGCTGCTGCAAGCTCGCACTCCCACTGCTCCGACCATCGTCCCCAGCCAATTCCGGCCGAGCCTCGCCACCCCTTGCCTTCCCAAGCACACGGGAACATTCCCCACTCCCATGCGCACCTGTCTGTGCCCTCCGTTCCATCGCGGGCGCTCTAGAACGTCGGCTCCGTCTTCAACTGAGCACCGCCGCGTCTGCAAGCAACTCCGGCGACCCTCCTGGTAAGCACAGACCGCCCCTCTCCTTCTCCTTCATGCACGCGTTATCACCTCGACCATGCGCATCTAACCATGCTCTTTGTTTGCCCTCTCGTGACCCGTAGCACCGTCCTCGACCACGACCACGTGCAACCGTCGCCAGACCTAACTCCGGTGAGCGATTCCTCCTGTCCCCGTGCGCCCCTTGCCAAGACGACTCCATGTTGAGCTTCCCCAGACTTCTGCGATCACGGTGAGCATACTCCCCTCCCTTCTAGCTTCCTGCATCGCCAGTTTCCCCGTCGCCTGACCGTCGCCGCCGCGCGCAGCCATCGAGCGCCGCCAGTTAGTGGCAATTAGATAGTAGCCGTTAGATCGATATCGCATGGCTAAGATTAGAACTGAGCGAAGCGGTATGAGCTAGCCTGAGCCGTGCGATCTGCTTAGATCCAATGAACCGCAGAGCACGATCCAGTCGAACCGGTACCGTCCAATCAAAACGCGACGCGTGGCCAGTTTTTGTTCAAAACAGAATTTGAAAACAGATTTGATTTGCAAATTGAAACCCTTGTAACTTTTGATCCACACGTCCAAAAATTACAAACTTTATATCATTGGAATCAGTGGAACAAGCCCTAGCCAACCATGCAGTTTGTTTAGTAAAAAGCCTCTGGTAAAAGGTTTGTTTTTGCAGAAACATTTGTATGCTTGTTTAGGTTAGAAAAATTGTTCAAAAATGTTTTTGAGGTTGAAATCTTGGCAAATTAGTTTGTGATGAACTTACTGACCCTAGGAACCAACCCATGGTTTTAAAAATGAATTTGGTAAAGTTTAGGATGGATTAATTCATTTAGCCCATTTCTAGCCAAATAAAAATAATGGTTTTGTTATGAAAATGTTTTTGGAGTAAAAACTTTAGGAAAATGATTTGAAACAAACCTACTGACCCTAAACACCAAGTTTGAGAAACAACCACTTATTTGGTGAACAACATAAAGTTGTTTCTTTGATAAAAATATTTTTCCACCACATAAAATGATGAATGGATTTAAAAATGGTTTGTAAATAAAACCCTTTTGCAAATGACTTTGCCACTTTAGGAAGTGACCACCTTGAACCTTACAAAATTCAGAGCCTAGTGGAGACCATCTTTGCAAATAAAACTACCTTTTGCATGCTTGCATGCATGACTTAGTTCCTATTATTTTATGTGTGTTTTGTTTGAATATTGGTTGGAATGCTAGTTGATATTGTGTTTGCTTGATTGATTTGTAGTGAAGTTAGAAAAGTGTGAAACTAGCAAGATCAAGAAGTGAACCATCATTCCCTACCAAAAAGGCAAGTTACACTATCATCTAAAGTCCTAATATTTTCATTATACTTAGTGGATTTTGAAACATGCATGAAAAGAATTTCTATACTATATGCTATGCTAACCTAATAGGATACCCTATACACTCCTTAGTGAAAACAATGTAGTTGTTACATGCTTAGCCATGCTATATTTTGAAAAGAGATACATGTTGAGATTTTATGAAGTTGAGAAAAAGACTTGTGTTTTATATAATAAAACAAGGACTCAATGAACCACCTGGGTGGACAAGGATACTTTGAGTTTTGGAGAAGGTGGCAATAAAAGGAACCATGTCTATGGCAATCTCTTTGTCTTGTGCTCCAAAATAAAACCACCCAGGAAACTTAGAGATTGAACATGTTTCTCCAATTGTGGCTTTCGTGTACAACCACATGCTACTTATGGCTCTGGCTTGGTCAACTACATTGGGAAGACCCATGCATTGTCTTCAGGTTACTGAAAATGAGGACCTGGAATCCTACATGGGTACTGAAGACAAGCTAGCAATGGTGTATGGGAGGACCCTCTGGAAAGACTTCGTCACATTCTCAATCTGCCAGTACTCCATCTTGGTGAGTACTAATCCAGTGGCCACTGGTGGCAAGAAGATGAGATTGTGACATGTGGGTAAAGTGTACTACTTCTGCAGAAGATAATAAAATCTAAGTACTTAGCCGTGTCCCCGGTTATGGACAATACTAAGCAACTAAAGCTTGAAGCTATGGGAAATCTCGACATTCCAATTTCTAAAAGAAAAACTTTTAAGTGACAACAAAAGACTTGATGCACTTGGGGTTACCAAGGAGCTCAAGAGATTTTGATGAAAACTTGAACACTTGGGGTTACCAAGGAGCTCAAGAGATTTTGATGAAAACTTGAACACTTGGGGTTACCAAGGAGCTCAAGAGATTTTGACAAAGACACTTGGTGGATTCCAAGGAGGTGACAAAAGATCAAAACCCTTTTGAAAAGATAGGATAAATTATTGCTTTCTGCAAATGAGCCTAAAACCCTACTTAGCCAAATATGCATGTAATGATAGGATCTACTTATATTCTACATAGTAGTGAAACTTGCCAATACAATTCAAATGTATTGACCTTTGTGGCTGTAACTTGTAATGTTGCAGGTTTGATTGATTTTAGTGAAGAAGGATTGATTAGGATTACAAAGTCTACAACCAACATGTTTGCCTGTGGCACTTTGAAGATGAAGGACCCATGCTTATAGTTATTCCGCTGCAATGTAATGTAATAGCCAAATGAGCTATGTAAGATGTAATAAAATTATGTTATTCCTGGTTATAAAGTTATATTATGACCTTTGTTTCTTGATATTACATCTTAACTGTGGATGCTAGCTATTGATCCAGGGACTAGCATTGTAAACACAGGGATCTCTACCTTATTAAAGGTTGGGACCTCTACAGGTCGCGGCCAAGCAGTTGACGCTGGGAGGTACGCCAGGCGATGTAGAACAAGCTCGCGTGCAGAGGGAGTTGAGGGGCGGCGAGGTGTGGACAGAATTTCCCGCGGAGCTCGCCGGAGTCAGAGGTGGTGTGGCTCCGAATTGGAACAGCCCTGAGGCAGAGAGGGTCGGGCGAGAGAGGGGAAAGAGAGAGGGAATGTGGGCGATTAAGAGGGCGCAGTTGCAGAGCGGAATCACTGCGGCGTTACGGCGAATTTACGCGAGCATTCAACGGCAGGAACGGCCGGGCGTGGTCAGCGGCGGGTGAGGAAGAAGGTGAGCTGGCGGTGGGGCCTAGCGTCAGCGAGATAGAGAGGGGTTTGGTGGGGCCTACTCATCAGTGGCTGCGCGGGTTCAGACACGGGTGAGGAAAACGCTTCGGGAGGGGAAAGAGGAGGTGGGCTGTTGGGCTGGGATGGGCTGAGCTTGCTGGCTGGGCAGGCTTAGTTCATTTTTTTTGTACTGAAACTTTTCCTTTTTCCATTTGATTTTCTGTTTTGATATTCAATCCAACAATTCAAACATTCAAATCAATCCAACTTCCACCACACTTTGTAATGAGTTTAGTTCTGTTTAACAACAATATTCCAAGTCCCAAAATAAAATAATATTTTTATTCTTTTAGGATCTATTTAATAATTAAATAAAATAGTCCTTAGTTATTAATTCAAATAAGATTTGATTTAAAATCTCCATTTGAAATCTAAATATTATCAAAACCAAATCAGTAGGTTTTATTTGAAAAATATAGAATTCTTGGGAAACTTGTTTAAAAATAATTTTAACAAGTTTTGATGTTTTTAATTAAAATGGGAAAAACCTTTACTTTAATAAAATTGGTTTATTAATAAACTCTCATTATTTTATTTAAACAAACCTTTATCCCTTTAATCAAAACAAAAAAATTGTTTTATTTCAAAAGCTTAGCCAAGGTTTAATTTGGCTCTATAAAATAATCCTTATTTATTTTTTTCTACCTTTGTTTTATAAAACCAATCTTTTTATTAAAAGATCCAAAATAGTGATTCCAAATATTTAAAACTTTCTTTACTAATTGTTTATCTTTTTAAATCCCTTTAGGATTTATTTGATCAAAATAGGTTTGAAGGTTTCCAATTGGAATCAAAAAGTTTCTTCTCACCCTGAAAATCAACAAAGTTTTATTATATTCATTTATTTTTCGCATAACAAGATTTGGAAAATCTTGGGATGTGACAGGCTACCACCCTTAAAATAAATCTCGTCCCGAGATTTGGGAAGGCTAGGGGTTACAAGTTGGCTCAAAAGCATCTAGGGTACTACCACCCTTAAAAATTTCCAACTAGATTACATCTTGTCTTACTTGGGATCTTGGTGTAACTTTCCTAGACAGAGGTTTGCATAGTGGCCTAGCTCCTTGCATTTAAAACATGTGATAAGGTTGAGGTCTTGAGGTAGATTCTCTGGACAATATGATGCATAATGTCATAACTCTTTGCAGTGGTTGCACATCACTTGGCTAATATCCCTCCTCATCTTGGGTTTCACTAGCTTTTGTTTGTCTTCTTGGCTCTTCTTCTTTTCTGGGCATTCACTGGCATAGTGTCCCATCTCTTTGCAATTGTAACATTGCAACAGGCTTTTGTCCTTCTTCTTCTTTTTGGGTCTCTCCAAAGCTAGGAGTTCTTCTAGTTCATGCTCTTCATACCTCACCTCAAAGGTGGGAAATCTTTCTCTCTTCTTGGGGCATTGATCTTCATGCTCCTTGGATGTATGATCCTTGTCTCCACAAATATTGCAAGCTTGGGTTCCTTCTAGAATAGCATCTTTGTCATCCTTGTTGTCATAAACTCCTTGGGAAAAGTTTTCTCCCATCTTGATCATTTGAGTAACCAATCCTTGCAACAATTGGGATTGAAGTTTCAAAATCCTTTGTATGGCTGGGTCTAGTCCATTGTTGTTGGCTAAAAGCTGAGTTGTCACTTGGCTCAACCGGGTTTGGGTTGCTATAAGTTCTCTCATGTTGTCCTCTTGGTTGTTGTTGTTGTTGTCACCATCCTTGATGTTGGAGTTTCTTGGAGAAGTCATCTGTTTGGATTGGTTTGGGATTAGAGTAGGCAAAAGATTTCTAAGGAAATAATTCTAATCACACACATTTCAATTTACACAAGCAAGTGCAAGCAACCACAAACAAACATTCCACTCAAACAACAAGTTTCAAGCATATTTTTAGGCAACCAAAAATATTTTTGTTACACCACACTAAGTTGGTGGGTTTGACTTAACTAAGTATGGTGGTCCATCTATATGGTTCACTTGTGACCTTTCCATCCTTCTTGGTTGATTCTTCTTGAATGAGATCTTTGTATCCTTGGAGAAGATTTCTTGGTCACAAGACTTCAAAGGTGATGTTGGTTCCTTCTAAGTTGTGTTTCCTTAGTCTTCAAGTCTTGAGTAACATTTCTTGTCTCACTTGTAGTCCTTAGTGATATCTATGGTTGAAGTCCTTGGTGAAATTGATGAAGATGTTAAAGTCAATAGAGTTGAAGATGTTGAAGTCATTAGAGTTGAAGAAGTCCTTTGCACATGGTGAAGTCTTTGGCCATGGGGTAGGCTTTGTCCATCAAGTTGAAAATAAAAGAGATGTAGAATCAAAACCAAAAATGGTTGAGGAAAGAGTTTACAAGATTGTTTGTAAATAAGTTTTGGAACAAATACAACTCCTATTCTTCTAAGGGATTTTGTCCAATCCTAGGGTTACAAATCCTACAGGCAACACAATGCTCTGATACCATCTGTAAGATCCCTCCTTTATAAAGGAAAAAGGATCCCTGTGATTGCAATGCTAGTCCCTGGATCAATAGCTAGCATCCACAGTTAAGATGTAATATCAAGAAACAAAGGTCATAATACAACTTTATAACCAGGAATAAAATAATTTATTACATCTTTCATAGCTCATTTGGCTATTACATTACATTGCAGCAGAATATCTATAAGCATGGGGTCCTTCATCTTCAAAGTGCCACAGGCAGACATGTTGGTTGTAGACTTGTAATCCTAATCATTAAACTTCACTAATATCAATCAAACCTGCAACATAACAAGTTACAGCCACAAGGGTCAATACATTTGAATTGTATTGGCAAGTGATACTATGGTAGTATAGTGGAGTCTATCATCTATATGCATTTGGCAAAGTGGAGTTGAGGCTTGCATTGCTCAAAAATAGATTTTTCCTTATCTTTTGAAAACACTAAGTTTTTGCTTGACAAAAATCACCCAAGGCATCTACCAATCAAAGATTGAAGATCCTTTAACCCTTGTTCAGCCACAAGTTTTTAACTTAGAAATTTGGATGATGATATTCTTGATAGCTTCCATGTCTTGATGCTCAAATTGTCCTTTACCAGGGACATGGCTAAGTACTTAGATTTTACACTCTGCAGAGGTGGTGCACTTTCCCCACAAGACTTGGTTTCACCAAGACAAGATCTTTCAGAAGCCTTTCCTTAGACCAAATGGACGCGTTCCAACCTATCATCCCACTACCACCAACTGTCCAAATGGCTAAGTTCTAGCAACCTATGTGATCCAGGCAGAGCCCATAATGCCAAGTGGCTGCACTTGAAGCTTCTCAACATTTGACATCTCAAATTTCTTTGTTCCTGGGTGGCAATCCACAAGTGTGATACACAAGGTAAACCATATCCATGGGCCTTGTGTAACCACTCAACCAAAAACCACCAAGCAAGTCCCTTTCCACCTAGGTGATTCATTAACTTAGTTGTTTTATTAAACAAAAACACAAGTCCTCAGACTTAGAAATTTTTCCATAGTATGAAGGTATATATTCCACCCTTGTTTTCTATTAGCTAAGCTAAGCATGATAGTAGTAGGAATCTTAACTTAGGAAATTCTACTAAGGTTTTCATCTACTAGGTTTTCCCATAGCATGGTTTATACTTAGCAAAATTCCATGCAAGTTTTACTTAGAAAAATCACTAATGCATAGTGAAAGTAATGGGACAAAAGTATGAAGCATCACTTGCCTTTTGGTAGAGGGTATAAGTTCACTCCTTGATCTTTTGCAATGTTCACACACTTCAAGTCACTACATTTCAATCAAGCAAACAATATTTCAATGTACCATTCAAGCATTTCATCACATAAAATAATAAACAAAACAATACATGCAAGCATGCAAAAGGGTTGTTTTATTTGTAAAAGTGGTTTCTAATGGGTCATAAACATTTGGATACACCCATTGGACATTTTATAAAGTGGCAAAGTCATTTGCAAAAGGTTTCACTTTATAAACCCTTTTTAAAACAAGGTATCATTTTATGTGGTGTAAAAATGTTTTTAATAAGGCATTAATCTATAGGATTCACAAAATATGTTTTCAAACCATAAAACTTTGTGTTTAGGGTCAGAGAGTTTTATTTCCAAAACATTTCTCAAAGGTTTTCTTCCAAAACCATTTTTAATAAATAAACCCTATTTTTATTTAACTAGAATTGGTTTTAAATCCAAGATTCATTCTTTTGTTTCACCAAATACATTTTAGAAACAACAATTTGTTTACTAGGGTTAGTAGGTTCAAAACACACCATTTGCCAAAGATTTTATCCCCAAAATCATTTTTAGAATAATTTTTATAACCTAAACAAGCATACACAAGTTTCTGCAAAAACAAACATTTTAACAGAAGCTTTTTACTAAACAAAGTGCATGGTTGGCTAGGGCTTGTTTTTCTGAATCCATTGATATAAAGTTTGCAAACTTTGGACGTGTGGTTTGAAAGTTATGAATTTTACAAGTTTGAATATCTAATAGACACATTTCTGTTTTTAAAACAAAGCACTGGACACGTGGGCTGTTCTGATTCGTCGAAAACGGTTCGTGCGGATCGTGCTGTGTGGTGCGTTGGATCTAAGTTTAATCGCGCGGCTCAGGTTCATCCTTACCCCTTCGATTAGTCAACCTATTCAAGCCATCAGATGAAGATCTAACGGTCCACAGTCGTTTGACCATAGGTTGGCGGTGCTGGCGGCGACTGGCGGCGCACGGTCATACTGCAAGCTCACCGGCGATGTACGATGCTAGGAAGAGATATAGGATGCTCACCGGGTTCACGGAGTGACTCTGAAGCTCAACGTTGTGGCAGCTCGTCGAGGGGCGCACGGGTTCGTCTTTAATCTCTCGCCGGAGTTGCTGCGAGCGGCGGGTGCCTCTGGAGGTTGTCGGGGACGGAGTTGCAGGTCGCGCCGAGGCAAGTGGAAGGGAGCATTAGATGCGTACGAGCATGGGGAGTAAGGGAGTGTCATTGAGAGGGCTCGGGGCGGTCTGGCTTACCAGGGAGATTTCGCCGGAGTAGACGCGTCGTCGGTGGTGCTCAGATGTTGACGAAGCCAAGCGTCTAGAGTGGTCGCGGCCAAGCAGTTGACGCTGGGAGGTATGCCAGGCGATGTAGAACAAGCTTGCGTGCAGAGGGAGTTGAGGGGCGGCGAGGTGTGGCCGGAATTTCCCGCGGAGCTCGCCGGAGTCAGAGGTGGTGTGGCTCCGAATTGGAACAGCCCTGAGGCAGAGAGGGTCAGGCGAGAGAGGGGAAAGAGAGAGGGAACATGGGCGATTAAGAGGGTGCAGTTGCAGAGCGGAATCACTGCAGCGTTACGGCGAATTTACGCGAGCATTCAACGGCAGGAACGGCCGGGCGTGGTCAGCGGCGGGTGAGGAAGAAGGTGAGCTGGCAGTGGGGCCTAGCGTCAGCGAGATAGAGAGGGGTTTGGTGGGGCCTACTCATCAGTGGCTGCGCGGGTTCAGACACGGGTGAGGAAAACGCTTCGGGAGGTAAAGAGGAGGTGGGCTGTTGGGCTGGGATGGGCTGAGCTTGCTGGCTGGGCAGGCTTAGTTCATTTTTTTTTGTACTGAAACTTTTTCCTTTTTCCATTTGATTTTCTGTTTTGATATTCAATCAAACAATTCAAACATTCAAATCAATCCAACTTCCACCACACTTTGTAATGAGTTTAGTTCTGTTTAACAACAATATTCCAAGTACCAAAATAAAATAATATTTTTATTCTTTTAGGATCTATTTAATAATTAAATAAAATAGTCCTTAGTTATTAATTCAAATAGGATTTGATTTAAAATCTCCATTTGAAATCTAAATATTATCAAAACCAAATCAGTAGGTTTTATTTGAAAAATATAGAATTCTTGGGAAACTTGTTTAAAAATATTTTTAACAAGTTTTGATGTTTTTAATTAAAATGGGAAAAACCTTTACTTTAATAAAATTGGTTTATTAATAAACTCTCATTATTTTATTTAAACAAACCTTTATCCCTTTAATCAAAACAAAAAAATGTTTTATTTCAAAAGCTTAGCCAAGGTTTAATTTGGCTCTATAAAATAATCCTTATTTATTTTTTTCTACCTTTGTTTTATAAAACCAATCTTTTTATTAAAAGATCCAAAATAGTGATTCCAAATATTTAAAACTTTCTTTACTAATTGTTTATCTTTTTAAATCCCTTTAGGATTTATTTGATCAAAATAGGTTTGAAGGTTTCCAATTGGAATCAAAAAGTTTCTTCTCACCCTGAAAATCAACAAAGTTTTATTTTATTCATTTATTTTTCACATAACAAGATTTGGAAAATCTTGGGATGTGACAGAGATATTGCCTGAATTCCATTGAAAATACTGAGAGCATCAAGGTTGGAGAAATATATTGTCCCATTCCACAAGAAAATTTTGAAACTATTATGATTGGGACCATTGCTATCAAGTTTGAGGTAACAAATAACCTTGTGGAATGCAAAGTTTTGTTTCATATAAGATTGTTTTGGTAACAAGACTTGATCAACCTTGTTAACAAAAGGATTTTAGTGAACAAAATAATGTTTTCACTGTGGCTATTCTTTCTTTTTTTATTTTTCTCCTTCCTAGTCTTTGCCCTTTCTTTTGTTAGCTTTGGTTTTGTTAGTTGTTTGCTTGTTAGAGTGTCTTAGAACTTCTGTAGTTTGGTTTTTGTTTGCTTTTGCTTCTTCTAAAAAACCGTTTCTGCGAAAAAATCAATTTTCATACCTTGAAAATTGGCCAAAAATAAAGTTTCCCGAAAAATTCCAGAAAATTCAAAATAAAGTTTTCCTCGAAAAAGGGGCAGAGGAACACCTGGAGTGGTACAGGGGGCCACCCCAGGCCAGCACACCCCTGGGAGGCGCGACCAGCCCCCAGGTGGCGCCTGGCTGGGGTGTGGCCCACCTAGGGCCCTCCAAGATGCCTCCTCCTAGCCATCTTCTTTCTCTCTCCCGAAAAACACCGGAAAACTTTCTCAAGCCTGAGTTCCTGCTATTCTTGCTCGCGAATTTCGATCTCCTTGCTCAGCCCATCTTTGTTGCTGATTTTTGGAGGGATTGCTCCTTGGTATGTGCCTCGTCCGCTTGTCCAATTAGATTTGTGATTGGTAGATTGTATCTTGAGTATTTTGCTGCTATAGGTGACAGGTTGTGTGAGCTTGGATGCTTGTTCTATGCTTAGAGATTCCATTTTGATGCATGTGTAGCCCTCTAGCAAGTTCCTATAGTAGTTTCTCATCATTTATCAACTTGGAAATCACTTGGTTTGATGTTTGTCTAAAAATTTCAGAAAAAAAGAGGTCATGGACAACCACACCTTTGGTGAAATATTTGAGAGTGATGCACCTAGGAGGGCAAGACCTTCAAGATCTCCTCCCTAGCTAGGCCCTCATACAATGAGGATCTCATTACAATGTGATTTGGCGACGAGGGAGATGAGGGGGATGCGCACCCTTCCACCTTTCCTTGCCCAACCTTCTTACGGGCTGCTGGGATTCTTGAGGATTTTCTAACCTTGGTTTGGAGGGTTGGACTAACAAGTTATATGCAGGATGAGAGCATGCAATATGCAACACTCACCAAACCATTTGTGGAGAGCTTCTCTTTTTCTAACAGCTTGTTCAAGCCAGATGTGTCTTTCAAAATTTATGGCAAGTCTTACACCATGACATTGAAGAAATTTTGTGAGGCCCTGGGACTTGGTATAGCTGGGTCGGCAAAGAAGATTCCAGCTCAACCCACTGATTCATTGGAGCTCTACCGCGGTATTACTAATGATGATGGACGTAGATACCAGCGAGGAAAGATAAGAAATATCCAGCTCCCAGCTATCAGGTACTTTGCTTATTATCTTGCCACTAGTGTTCTTGGTAGGGAGAACACTAGCAACATTTCCAACTATCATTTGGCCTTCATAGTTGCTGCGCTCAACGATGAAACTAGGTACAATATTGGTTCTCTCATTGCTCATCGCTTAGCTGCTAAGGGACCCATTTATGGGGGAATTATTGATGCACATGTTGTTGCTGCCTTGGACCTTGCTGTTGATCCAAATGATAAAGTTTTGGCCCCTCAGAGGCTTGATCTTGCTGCCATGAAAGCGCATCAATTTGTCACTACAGGTTTGACCCTTGAGAACTTGGTTTATAGAATGTTGTGTACTGACGGGGAAGAGAGAGAGATCCCTCTCCCCCAAACCACTTTGTTTAGTATTTCCCAGAGACCTTTGTCACGCTCCAAAGAGGAGATGGATGACAAGCTGCGCATTCTTGGCTTCCATGGACACTATCAGGGGGAAGCGCCCTCATATGACGCCTATGTGCACTACACAGGTGAGTCCTCGAGCTCGTATCAGGACGAAGGGGCCTCCTCGTCGTACTACGGAGGTGCACCTTCTTTGTCACAATGGAGTTGATCCCCACTTAGGCCAAAAGCCTAAGCTCTGGGGGAGGTATACCGACATCACACTCATCTATATATCATGTTTTGTCGGTTATTTGTATACCCATTGTTTTGCTTTCTTTTTGGTTTTTGTTTCTGCTTTCTCAAAACACAAAAATACCAAAAATATTTTCGTTGTTTCTCTTGGTTTGTTTCTTTGCTTTTTAGCTTTGGTTTGCCTTTGTAAGATCCCTCCTTTGTAAAGGAAAAGGATCCCTATGATTGCAATGCTAGTCCCTGGATCATTGCTAGCATCCACAGTTTAAGATGAAGTACACAGATACAAAGGTCATTTATTACATCCATTCCAGAGATAAACATAGTCTTTACAACTCAAAAGGACACAGGACTATTACAAGAGTTTGAATAAGTAAATAAATATAAGTCTTCATCTTCATGTTCCACAGGCAAACATGTTGAGTGTAGACTCATGACACCTAATCCTCATCAGAGTAACCTGCAACATCACAAGTTACAGCCACAGTGGGTCAATACTTTGGAATAGTATTGGCAAGTGATA
The DNA here is from genome assembly GCA_916181665.1 of Avena sativa. Lineage (NCBI taxonomy): Eukaryota > Viridiplantae > Streptophyta > Magnoliopsida > Poales > Poaceae > Avena > Avena sativa. Next base: position 381,232,236 of record OV702297.1, on the reverse strand, counting down.
CCTTAGTATATTTTTAAGTGGACTAGATACTATATGCAAATTTGGCTAGGTGTAGCTTGGCTTGCTTTGCTCAAAATAGGTTTTTCCTATTAGTTGAAATCACTAAGTTTTTCTTTGTCAAAACTTTACCCAAGGAACCATCAATAGACATTGAGGTCCTTCACCCTTGTTCACCCACAAGTTTTTACTTAGAAGTTGGAATGATGAGATTCTTGATAGCTTCCATGCCTTGATGCTCAAGTTGTCCATTGCCATGGACTTGGCTAAGTACTTAGATTTTTCCATCTGCAGAGGTTGTGCACTTTCCCCACCAGACTTGGTTTCACCAAGATAGGACCTTTCAGAAGCCTTCCCTTAGACCAAATGGACGCGTTCCAACCTATCATCCCACTACCACCAACTGTCCAAATGGCTAAGTTCTAGCAACCTATGTGATCCAGGCAGAGCCCATATTGCCAAGTGGCTGCACTAGAAGCTTCTCAACACTTGGCCTCTAAAATCCCTTTGTTCCTGGGTGGCTTTCCACAAGTGAGATACACAAGGTAAACCATAGCCATGGGCCTTCTGTAACCACTCAACCAAAACCACCAATCAAGTCCCTTTCCACCTAGGTGATTCATTGACTTAGTTGTTTTATTAAGAAAAACATAAGTCCAAAGACTTAGAAATATTTTCATCATATCATGTATATTTCACCAACCCTTGTTTGCTACTAGCTAGGCTAAGCATGGCACAGATAGTAACTTTACTTAGAAATTTCCTAGCAATTCTACAACTACTTAGGATTTCCCAACATGGCATATAGGCAAAATAATAACATGCAAGACTTAGCAAAATATTTCTAATGCTTAGTATAAAATATAGGGATAGAATTATTCATGAAGTACCACTTGCCTTGGTAGTTGGGAGAGTAGCACTCTTCACAATCACAATCACTAGCACCAAAATCTACACATAGAATATAGCCACAATCACATACAAGCCATATACCATCAAAAAAAATATGCATGCATGCAAGATGCTAAGTGATGATTTTTAAAATTCAACCAAGCAAGTGCATAGTACTGAATCTTAAACAAGTCAAAAACTTGCTAAACCAAGTTTATTTGACACTAAAAACAATTCCTAAACATTTCATATAATCAAATAAGCCCTACACATGTTTCTGCAAATAAAACCATTTTAACAGAAGCAAAACTTTAAACACATTGCATGAATGGAAAGGGCTTGCTCTCCTGATTCCAACGGTATAAAATTTGTCAAATTCTAACGTGTGGATCAAAAGTTATAGCTAAAACAAATTTGGATATAAATCAGATTTCAAAGTCTGTTTTTAAACCAAACCCAAGCCACGCGGCGCTATCCTATTGGCCGATACCGTTTCACTCAGGATCACCCTTCCGCGCCGTCAGATCCAACGCGCCAGATTCAAAGAAAACGTTTCGCTCAGATCTAATCTGGTCCTTACGATACAGATCTAACGGCTACCGTTGCTCTGACCATAGCCTAGCGGCGCTAGCGGCGGCGACTGGCGGTGGCGCGTCTGTCAGTGGCGGCGCTGGCGTTCTAGGTCGCCCGGGGAGGGGAGAGGATGCTTACCGAGCTCGCCGTGCGATGCTGATGCTCATGGTGGTGTCGGCTGGTCAAGGGGCGTGCTGTAGTGGCTGGGGGAGCTCGTCGGAGTTGTGCACGGCGTCGGGTGGTTGCTATCAAAGTCGTTGCCGAGGTTCCGCGTCGCCCTAGCACGAACCAGATGGATTAGGAGACGCGCAAGACAGTGGCGAACAACCTCGTATGCAAGAGGGGGCAAGGGGCGCTCGGAGCTTACCGCAATTGATCGCCGGAGTTGATGGGGTCATATGTCCTGTGTGGTCGCCGACGTTGCCGAGTCTCTAGATGTTCCTAGCATGCACCAGAGGGGTCAGGAGGTGCGCATGGTCGCGGAGATTGTACTGGAAAGTTTAGGCAGCAAGGGGCGACGGGGTCTTACCGGAATACCTCGCCGGAGTTAGCTCTGGCTGCGGCGGTGCAACGCGAATTAGGGGCAGCCTGGTGGCGAGAAGAGAGTGCAGTGTGGGGGGAAATGACCGCGGCGGGGTGTGGTTTAAATAGGCCGAAGCGCGACAGGAATCGCTCGCGGTATCAAGGCTAATTACGCCGCGCCATTACCGGCATCAATGGCAGCGGCGACGTGGTCTGCGGGCGCGATTTGGGGAAGAAGGAGTCGACGTGGAGAGGGCCCGCTTGTCAGCGAATAGAACAGAGGGGAAGTGGGGTCCGGGCGTCAGCGGCTCTGTGGGTGCGTCTACGCGTGAGAGAGAGAGAGGGGACCCGGGTGGGCTAGCTGGGCTGGTTTCACTGTTGGGCCCAAAGTCTGGCGCCGGCCCTTTTCTTTATTCCTTTTCTATTTCTCATTTGATTTTTTTGGAATGATTTTCAAATGATTTCAAACTCAAATTGAAATCAAATCTTTTCAGGAATTTTGTAGGGTGCAACATTCATATTTCTGGGCATAGAAACATGTGGTCTCTCTGTTCAAGCTTGGTCCTTTTGAATAAACAAAATAAACAGTGCTTTAGCACTTAATTTGAAAATGGTTTTGAACCATTTTTATTTTGTATAATTTTGTTCAAATTCCACACTCAATCCAATCAACAAGGAAGCAAACAAACTTGGTTTAAAACACTTAAGCTCTCAAATGGGGATGGCCATTTGATTTAAGTTTGCTCACATAAAATGATAGCACTATGTGCTTCTGTTCTCTTGAAATTGGTTTGAAATTGATCTCAAAACTATATGCATGCATGAATGATATGCAATCTTTGAAATCATGATTTTAGGGATGTTACAAATCTAACCCCCTTAAGGTGAATCTCGCCCTCGAGATTCGGATTGGCTAGCAAATAGGTGAGGGTGGTCTTTCCGAAGATCATCTTCTCTTTCCCATGTTGCTTCCTCTTCGGAATGATGATTCCACTGCACTTTGCAGAACTTGATAGTTTTAGTCCTTGTGACTCTTTCTGCAGTCTCAAGAATTTTGATGGGTTTCTCTTCATAAGTGAGATCACTTTATAGTTGAACCTCCTCCAAAGGTATAGTATCCTTCAAAGAAGTTTCTTCCATTTCAGGATGACATTTCTTAAGCTGGCTCACATGAAACACATTATGGACAGCTGACAGAGATTCTGGCAGTTCAATTTCATAGGCAACTTCTCCTTTGCGACTCAGAATCTTGAATGGCCCAACATACCTTGGTGACAATTTTCCTTTGACTCCGAACCTTTTCACTCCACGAAGTGGTGACACTCTAAGATAAGCTCTATCACCGACTTCGTAGGTGACTTCTCTACGCTTAGGATCTGCGTAGCTTTTCTGTCGGTACTGTGCTATCTTCAACCTGTCCTTTACCAACTTGACCTTCTCTTCAGCTTCTTTGATAAGATCTGGCCCGAATAAACTTCTTTCTCCCACACCATTCCATAACAGTGGAGTGGTACATTTTCTTCCGTAGAGAAACTCAAATGGTGCCATCTCAATGCTGGCTTGATAGCTGTTGTTATAAGAAAATTCTGCGTAAGGTAGACTTTCATCCCAACTGTCTCCATAGTCTAAGGCACATGCCCTCAACATGTCTTCAAGAATCTGATTAGTTCTTTCTGTTTGTCCATCAGTTTGAGGATGAAAAGCAGTACTGAATTCCAACCTTGTTCCCAATGACTCATGTAGCTGTCTCCAAAAATGGGAAGTGAATTGAGTTCCCCTATCTGACACAATACTCTTGGGCACTCCATGTAGACATACAATTCTACTCATGTAGATTCGGGCTAACTTAGCACTTGTATAGGTTGTCTTCACGGGTATGAAATGAGCCACTTTAGTTAGGCGATCCACTACTACCCAAATAGAATCGTATCCTGACCAGGTCCTTGGTAATCCGGTAATGAAATCCATACCAATCTTGTCCCACTTCCAATCAGGAATAGGTAGTGGTTGAAGCAAACCGGCTGGTTTCTGATGTTCCGCTTTTACTCTACTACACACATCACACAAAGCAATATGTTCGGCGATGTCCTTCTTGAGATTATTCCACCAAAATCTTTCCTTCATGTCCATGTACATTTTGGTGTTACCCGGATGAATGGAATAGGTGAGTTGTGTGCTTCTTGCAAAATCAGTTTCCGCAGTTCCGGATCTTGTGGAACACAGATACGTTTCCCATGCCATAAGGTACCCTGTTCGTCTTCATGGAACTCTTTGGCTTTTCCCCTACCAATCTTTTCTTTAATCTCTTCAATTTCCTTATAAATCTTCTGGGCTTCTCTGATCTTGTCCAACAAAGTGGGTTGAACATCCAAAGACATGAGATGTCCTTCAGGCACAATCTCCAACCTGAGTTTTCTGAATTGGGCACACAAATCATCTGGCAGTTCTCCTTTGGTAAGGCCATTCACAAAAACCTTACGGCTTAGAGCATCTGCTACAACATTTGCTTTACCGGGGTGGTATTGCAAACTTAAGTCATAGTCTTTGATGAGTTCTAGCCACCTTCTTTGTCTCATATTAATTTCCTTCTGGGTGAAGATATACTTCAAACTTTTGTGATCTGTGAACACTTCACAACGCTTTCCCAAAAGATAGTGTCTCCATGTTTTTAGTGCATGGACAACAGAGGCTAACTCTAAATCATGAGTAGGATAGTTTACTTCATGAGTTTTGAGTTGTCTCGAGGCATAAGCCACAACTTTACTGTCGTGCATAAGTACTGCACCCAAACCTTGATGAGATGCATCACAATATAATTGGAAATCTTTCTCCAAATCTGGCAGACACAAGACTGGTGTTGTCACAAGTCTCTTCTTCAATTCCTGAAAGCTGAGTTCACAACCTTCAGACCAAGCAAAATTCTTGTCTTTCTTTAACAATTCAGTCATAGGCTTAGCGACCTTCGAGAAATTCTCAATGAACCTTCTGTAGTAACCCGCTAAGCCAAGGAAACTACGAACTTCCTTCACTGACTTGGGAGATTCCCATTCAGTCACAGCTGAAACTTTAGCAGGATCAACTGCTACACCATCCTTTGTCATAACATGACCAAGAAAACCAACTTCATCCAACCAGAACTCGCACTTGCTGAACTTGGCATAAAGTTTATGCTCTCTTAACTTCTCAAGTATCAAACGCAAATGTCCTTCATGCTCTTCTTTGCTCTTGGAGTAGACTAAGATGTCATCGATGAAAACGACAACAAACTTGTCAAGGAATTCCATGAACACTTTGTTCATCATATCATGAAGTATGCTGGAGCATTGGTCAAACCAAAAGGCATTACGGTATACTCGTACAATCCATACCTTGTAGTGAATGCTGTTTTTGGTATGTCTTGTTCTCTTATCTTGAGTTGAAAATAGCCTGACCGGAGATCAATCTTTGAGAACACACAAGCTCCTTCTAGCTAATCAAACAAGTCATTGATTCTAGGCAAAGGGTATTTGTTCTTTATAGTTACCTCGTTGAGTGAACGGTAATCTATGCATAACCTTTGACTTCTATCTTTCTTCTCCACGAACAAAACTGGGGCTCCCCAAGATGAAGAACTTGGTTGAATAAATCCTTTCTGCAACTGTTCTCCAAGTTGCTTCTTGAGTTCTTTCAGTTCATCAACTGACATTTTATATGGTCTCTTTGCTATTGGTCCAGACCCTGGTACCAAATCTATAAGAAATTCCACATCTCTATCTGGTGGCATTCCTGGCAATTCTTCCGGAAACACATCCGGATATTCACTCACAATTGGCACACTGTCTATGCTAACCCCCTTAAGAGAATTCAGCATACTCCTTTTTGCTTCAAAGTTGGTCTTGAATCTGATCCTTTTATTTTCTGGAGTTGTGAGTGAGACAGTATGGTTGGCACAATATATCACTCCTTTGTACTTAGTCATCCAGTCCATTCCCAGAATGACATCCAATCCTTGGGAGTTTAGAATTATCAAGTTAACAGGAAACTTATACTTCCCAAATTCTATGACTAGATCATGACATCCTGAATTCACTATCATTTCTCCACCAGGAGAACTTACTTTTATAGGACACCCAATAGTTTCTACCGGTAGTTCATTTCTTTCAACAAATGCTCTTGATATGAATGAATGAGATGCACCAGTACCAAAGAGTACAAATGCTGGAATAGAATTGAGTCTGAACTTACCAGCAACAGCATCAGGCTCCTCATAGACTTCCTCCACATTGATGTGGTTTACCTGTCCCTTCTGAAAAGGGTTGGGCTTGTTAGGTCCTTCAACTTTCTTTTCGGGGCAGTCATTTGCATAATGCCCCATCTTCTTGCATTTGAAGCATTCAACCTGACTGATGTCTCTCTTAACAGGCTGACTTGCACTTCCACTTCCATTACCACTGTGGTAGCTCTTATGTCCACTCTTGTGGTTCTTGTACTTGTCGTTGTCATGACTGCGATGATGCTTGTTGTCATGACGGCTGTGGTTGTGGTGCTTGTTGAATTTCCCATGCTTGTGGGATCCTGAACTTCCGCTGTCATCATAGTGAGATCGTTTGTGAGACGATCCCGAGCTGTGCTTGTCGGAGTGCTTCCTCTTTATGCTTTCCACTTGTTTTATTTTGTTCTCCAAAATAGCAGCCTTGTCACAGAGCGACTGATAAGTGGGAACATATGCCACAGCCAATTGCAGATTCAGCTCATCATTCAAGCCTTCAAGAAATTTTTCCTTTCTCTTGGCATTAGTGTCAACTTCATCCGGTGCATAACGCGCCAGATTGTTGAACTCCTCAATATATTCAGCCACATTGCGGTGGCGCTGCTTCATATTGTGGAACTCTTTCTTTTTCAGACTCATCACTCCTGATGAGATATGAGCAGTGCGAAAGCCATCCTCAAAGATAGCCCATGTAACTTCATCTATGGGAGTGGTGATCTGGAAGTTGTCCCACCAAGTGGCGGCTGGCCCTTCCAGCAGATGTGCTGCAAATCTGACCTTTTCAGCGTCCGTACAACCCACGGTTACCAAGTCCTTGTTTACTGAGCGTAGCCAATCATTGGCTACCATGGGATCAGTCGTTCCTGAGAACTTTGCTGGCCTCAATCTCAAGAGTCTGGTAAGCATATCAAAGCCCGGAGGGTTGTGGTTGTTGTTGTTATTGTTGTTGTTATTGTTTTGGTTCTGGATGAACATTGTCATCATCTGCATCAGTTGTGTTTGAGCAGTCATCATTTGCTGCATTTCTGGAGTGATGTTGTTGTTGTTGGGGTTGGGGTTTGCACGACGGGGAGGCATTTGTGGTTTGTTCAAATAGAGATAAGAATGAGATACCCATAGATGATTTCATGCACATTACATCACATAAGCAATCACAAGCATGCAACACAAAGATAAAAGTTCAACAACAAGATAACAAGTTCACAAAGTAAAACACACAAGTAGCAAGCCATCCACATGTCGGATGGTCCAATAACAAGTTCTCAAATAACAAGTACGATAATAAAAGATAAATGAGTAGTGAAATCTACTCCTCGGCATCAATCTCCTCCTCGACAAAGGTAAGACCTGCGTTCTCCATCGCGGTCTTGTTTTCCTCGATGCTAGTGGTCAAGGTCTCTATCTTGGCCTTGAGAGCCCTCTTTTGGGAACGAAGCCTCTCTATCACTGTCTGCTGCTGCTCTAGCTCGAAGTCCTTGGACTACAGTTCTTCAGTCATGTCCCAGATTTTCTTGTTCCTATCTTGGACACGCTTCTCCTGACTCTTGAACTTCCTGTCCTGGGTCTCGAACTTCGCCTCCATTTCCTTGACTATCTCGTCTTGCTGCGCGAAGAGCTTGTCCTTCTCGCGAAGCTGCACCTGGAGCTCATCATTGCTGAGCATGACATTGGTCATGTCAGTGTCCACGTGCCTAATGAGAGACTCTAAGTCCTGGAGGTACAGGCGTATCGGCTCTGCTGCGTCTCTTGAATCGTCCTCGAAGTCGATGGACTCTCCATCCTCATCACGTCTTCCGAAGACGTGGAAGTGGGTGCCTCTAACCTGTCGAGAGTGTCGCCCTAGCAGACGTCCTATCAGATCCTGCATAACTACCTCAATGCCTCTCTCCCTGTCATCGTGCATGAGCTTGAAGACGATGGCCTCCGTAGTAGGCTCTGTCTGGCGTCCGGGCTGGTTCACCTTGAAGCCCCAGAGGTCCTTCCTCTCAAACTTGGTGAGGGGATGCACCATGATGGTGGGAAGAGGGAGATTGAGCAAAGTGGTAAGCTCAACGATACTCGGACCAAAGCGGGTAACCTGGAACTCCTCAACGGTGCTGATGGTAATAGGCATCTATTTATAAGATAGAAAAGTTAGAACAACACAAATCAAGATAAAACAAAAGGCGAAACATCACATACATATCCTTGGAAAGCAAAACACACAAGTCATGCATACATGAAACCATTACAACAACCAAGGTTCAATCTTATTTTAAAGCAACATTTTGGAAAATAAGGTGATAGGTGGTGGTCCAACTAACGAAGTACGTTTACAATCCTATCTCACTGGATCTGTTGCCTAACACAATGTTTCTAGAAGCAATCAGCCTATCTTGCTCACATGATTCCATCACTAAGTCTATAATGTCTCCTCTTAAGGTTTGGTTGGTAGCTTCCAACTCTTGGGTATGTTCCTTCTCTTTCCTTAGATCATTTTGGAGGTTGAGCATTCTGCACTTGACTCTATCACCAAGTTCTTTGATGGTCTTCCAAGCTGCATCCCTTGCTGATTCAAACAATGTAGGGTGCACCACTGAATTGGTGAACATGCAGAATCCTTTTTCCTGATGGTTGTCTTCCTTGTTTTTATACAAGTGAAGTTGCACCCACCAGTATTCCACTCCTTCATCCATCACTGGAAAACCTTTGTACACAGCTGCACCTTGTATCTCTAATGCAACCACGAGGTCCTTGAGAGCCTTGGGGAATTCTGTCTCACACTCCAAAGTCATTGTCATGAGTGGTCCTTTCCTCACGGCTTCGTTGATGGAGTTCATCTACAAATAGAGATGAGAGAGAAGATTAGAAAAGTTTACGAGAAGAATAGACAAGTGTAGAAGTTGAAATTTTTTCCTTAGTGGTTTCCAATCCTAGGGTCATAATCCTATAGGCAACACAGTGCTCTGATACCATCTGTAAGATCCCTCCTTTGTAAAGGAAAAGGATCCCTGTGATTGCAATGCTAGTCCCTGGATCATTGCTAGCATCCACAGTTTAAGATGAAGTACACAGATACAAAGGTCATTTATTACATCCATTCCAGAGATAAACATAGTCTTTACAACTCAAAAGGCCACAGGCCTATTACAAGAGTTTGAATAAGTAAATAAATATAAGTCTTCATCTTCATGTGCCACAGGCAAACATGTTGAGTTTAGACTCATGACACCTAATCCTCATCAGAGTAACCTGCAACATCACAAGTTACAGCCACAGTGGGTCAATACTTTGGAATAGTATTGGCAAGTGATACCTTAGTATATTTTTAAGTGTACTAGATACTATATGCAAATTTGGCTAAGTGTAGCTTGGCTTGCTTTGCTCAAAATAGGTTTTTCCTATTAGTTGAAATCACTAAGTTTTTCTTTGTCAAAACTTTACCCAAGGAACCACCAATAGACATTGAGGTCCTTCACCCTTGTTCACCCACAAGTTTTTACTTAGAAGTTGGAATGATGAGATTCTTGATAGCTTCCATGCCTTGATGCTCAAGTTGTCCATTGCCATGGACTTGGCTAAGTACTTAGATTTTTCCATCTGCAGAGGTTGTGCACTTTCCCCACCAGACTTGGTTTCACCAAGACAGGACCTTTCAGAAGCCTTCCCTTAGACCAAATGGACGCGTTCCAACCTATCATCCCACTACCACCAACTGTCCAAATGGCTAAGTTCTAGCAACCTATGTGATCCAGGCAGAGCCCATATTGCAAAGTGGCTGCACTAGAAGCTTCTCAACACTTGGCCTCTAAAATCCCTTTGTTCATGGGTGGCTTTCCACAAGTGAGATACACAAGGTAAACCATAGCCATGGGCCTTGTGTAACCACTCAACCAAAACCACCAATCAAGTCCCTTTCCACCCAGGTGATTCATTGACTTAGTTGTTTTATTAAGAAAAACATAAGTCCAAAGACTTAGAAATATTTTCATCATAGCATGTATATTTCATCAACCCTTGTTTGCTACTAGCTAGGCTAAGCATGGCATAGATAGTAACTTTACTTAGAAATTTCCTAGCAATTCTACAACTACTTAGGATTTCCCAACATGGCATATAGGCAAAATAATAACATGCAAGACTTAGCAAAATATTTCTAATGCTTAGTATAAAATATAGGGATAGAATTATTCATGAAGTACCACTTGCCTTGGTAGTTGGGAGAGTAGCACACTTCACAATCACAATCACTAGCACCAAAATCTACACATAGAATATACCCACAATCACATACAATCCATATACCATCAAAAATATATATGCATGCATGCAAGATGCTAAGTGATGATTTTTAAAATTCAACCAAGCAAGTGCATAGTACTGAATCTTAAACAAGTCAAAAACTTGCTAAACCAAGTTTATTTGACACTAAAAACAATTCCTAAACATTTCATATAATCAAATAAGCCCTACACATGTTTCTGCAAATAAAACCATTTTAACAGAAGCAAAACTTTAAACACATTGCATGAATGGAAAGGTCTTGCTCTCCTGATTCCAACGGTATAAAATTTGTCAAATTCTAACGTGTGGATCAAAAGTTATAGCTAAAACAAATTTGGATATAAATCAAATTTCAAATTCTGTTTTTAAACCAAACCCTAGCCACGCGGCGCTATCCTATTGGCCGATACCGTTTCACTCAGGATCACCCTTCCGTGCCGTCAGATCCAACGTGCCAGATTCAAAGAAAACGTTTCGCTCAGATCTAATCTGGTCCTTACGATACAGATCTAACGGCTACCGTTGCTCTGACCATAGCCTAGCGGCGCTAGCGGCGGCGACTGGCGGCGGCGCGTCTGTCAGTGGCGGTGCTGGCGTTCTAGGTCACCTGGGGAGGGGAGAGGATGCTTACCGAGCTCGTCGTGTGATGCTGATGCTCAAGGTGGTGTCGGCTGGTCAAGGGGCGTGCTGTAGTGGCTGGGGGAGCTGTGCACGGCGTCGGGTGGTTGTTGTCGAAGTCGTTGCCGAGGTTCCGCGTCGCCCTAGCACGAACCAGATGGATTAGGAGACGCGCAAGACAGTGGCGAACAACCTCGTATGCAAGAGGGGGCAAGGGGCGCTCGGAGCTTACCGCAATTGATCGCCGGAGTTGATGGGGTCGTCTCTCTCATGTGGTCGCCGACGTTGCCAAGGCTCTGGATGTTCCTAGCATGCACCAGAGGGGTCAGGAGGTGCGCATGGTCGCGGAGATTGTACTGGAAAGTTTAGGCAGCAAGGGGCGACGGGGTCTTACCGGAATACCTCGCCGGAGTTAGCTCTGGCTGCGGCGGTGCAACGCGAATTAGGGGCAGCCTGGTGGCGATAAGAGAGTGCAGCGTGGGGGGAAATGACCGCGGCGGGGTGTGGTTTAAATAGGCCGAAGCGCGACAGGAAACACTCGCGGTATCAAGGCTAATTACGCCGCGCCATTACCGGCATCAACGGCAGCGGCGACGTGGTCTGCGGGCGCGATTTGGGGAAGAAGGAGTCGACGTGGAGAGGGCCCGCTTGTTAGCGAATAGAACAGAGGGGAAGTGGGGTCCGGGCGTCAGCGGCTCTGTGGGTGCGTCTGCGCGTGAGAGAGAGAGAGGGGACCCGGGTGGGCTAGCTGGGTTGGTTTCACTGTTGGGCCCAAAGTCTGGCGCCGGCCCTTTTCTTTTTCTTTATTCCTTTTCTATTTCTGATTTGATTTTTTTGGAATGATTTTCAAATGATTTCAAACTCAAAATGAAATCAAATCTTTTCAGGAATTTTGTAGGGTGCAACATTCATATTTCTGGGCATAGAAACATGTGGTCTCTCTGTTCAAGATTGGTCCTTTTGAATAAACAAAATAAACAGTGCTATAGCACTTAATTTGAAAATGGTTTTGAACCATTTTTATTTTGTATAATTTTGTTCAAATTCCACACTCAATCCAATCAACAAGGAAGCAAACAAACTTGGTTTAAAACACTTAAGCTCTCAAATGGGGATGGCCATTTGATTTAAGTTTGCTCACATAAAATGATAGCACTATGTGCTTCTGTTTTCTTGAAATTGGTTTGAAATTGATCTCAAAACTATATGCATGCATGAATGATATGCAATCTTTCAAATCATGATTTTAGGGATGTTACAGCCTTAAAGAAAAATCCAAAAAGATTTTTGCTTTGTTTGGTTTTTCCTTGCTTGCTTTAAAAAAATCGAAAACACCAAATATATTTCTTGTTCTTCTTTGGTTTTGTGAGTTCTTTGCAGGGTTCATCCATCCTCAGTGGAGTTTGGTTTCATGTTATTATTCAAGTCACACAAGTGAAGGGAAATAATGAAGATTAAGACAGCTTGAGGCATGGTAAGAGGCTGGTAACGAACTCTATTTGTTTTCATTTTTGTACATATACTCATCATTGTGAACATGCTTAGTCTGTTCATGTAAGGTGTATGTTACTGATGGATGCTTAGTAGTTCTTGCTTGTTTGTGATTAGCTCCAGCTTGCTAATAGTTTGTAGCATGTAATATGAATGTTTGCTTGCATTGTTTTATTCATATTTTGGTATGATATTGTGGTATCCTCCTCTAAATGTCTCATGTGAATCGACTTGGCACATGCTCACGCATGCATATGACTAAACAATAGTCAGTAAGCCTCGATGATTTATTTTGCCTTAGAGTTCTTGTATCACTTTCATGTCATAATTAGTCATGTTTTGTTGCAAGCATGATTATGACAGTTATTGCTCTTTCGTTTGTCGCCCCCTCTCTATTGCTAGCCTTCACCTGCACTGAGTATGAGCTCTACTTGTGCATCCAACTCCCCAAAACCAATATTGGCAACAATGTCCACCATACCTACCTATTAGCATCATTTGCTATTTCAGTGCATATTCATTATGCCTTGTTTTATTCCAAACAAAATGTTTGTCTGTTTTGAGAAAGTTAGTTAGTAAAGCTCTCGCGAACTTGTTGGCACACTTTATTCGTTGCACTTAGTAAACCTGAACCATTGTGACTTGTCCATGAAAGTTATATGCTTGCAAATTATAGGCTAGGAGTTAGCAGAACCGTGCTGTCACGGGGAACGCTTTCAAAACTTATGGATACATATCTAGTTGATACCTTGCCCTTTTGTTTGCGGATGCCGTTGTTGTGAAATAAAAGGGGAGCTTGTGAGTTCATGGAGTATATATATGTGTTAGAGAAACGCCTAGGCCGCTAGCCTAAGCCATGCCTAATCATGGTGAAAACTTGCAGCATCACCATAATGAGCATCTATGAAGCATCCTCAATAAAAATCTATGCACATAGTAAATAAAAAGATCGCTGAGATGCTCATTGTATGCTTGCCTTGTCATTTTGATTATGGGATAGCTTATGTATCATGTGTAAGGGGTACCCGATTGGCGGTTCTCTATGATATGCATGTATTTACAATGACAAGAACTTACAGGTAACTAAAGTTGAGTAGCATGAGGAGCAGCCCTCGTACTCAAGGGACTTGGGATTTCCAGTTTATGGTCTGTCAAGCATATAACTCATATTGGACCTCACTTTCACCTTAACCACATAAAGATGCATATGATAGGGGCAATGAGAGCTCAAAGCTAATGAGTACCTTCCTTTCAGCATTTGGAAGCCTTTCAAACTTTTCAAAACCTTTTCACTTCCTTGTTGAGTCACCACTTATTCTATGAGAACCTTCTTGAGAGCATAGTTGTCATTCTTGTGTTTGTTCCAAAACTTGGTTAATTTTGTCATGACTTTGATGCTTGTATCTCTGATATTTTTACCTCTAGTCTTCACTTGAACTTTAGAGGTGCCTTGGCATTTATATTGTGCTCTACAAACAAAGGCAAGCGAGATACCACTCTATCATACCTTTTTATGAGCATTGCAATGTTGCTTATGTTTATGTTCCATGCTACTTATTATTATTGAGTTGGTTTCTCTTCATAGCTTGCAAGTACTATTGAGTAGACTTAGTTGCATACTTATTACTATGAATGGTTTAAGTATCTACTCATGTGCTGAGAATATATACATCATATGAAGCAAATGTGTTCGTCCAAGTTATTTTATCGCACTCAGTTTTCAACTGAATTGCTTGAGGACAAGTAATAAGCTAAGCTTGGGGGAGTTGATACGTCCAAAATGTATCTACTTTCCCGAACACTTTTGATATTGTTTCTCCTCTAAACTTGTGTGATTTGGATACAACTAACACGGACTGACGTTGCTTTCAGCGGAATTACCTTGGTGTCTAGTTTTTGTGCAGAAAATCAACTATCAGGAAAAATCCTAGAAAATATGCCAAAAATCCTATCTCACCAGAAGACTCACGGAGATAGAGTACGAGACGGAGTGGAGGCCTGGGGGGCCCACACCCCTGCCAGGCGCGGGCCAGGCCTGGTCGCGCATAGGAGGGTGCGGCCACCCCAGGCACCCCCTCGGCCTCCCTCTTCACCTATAAGATGCCTCTTGACCTAAAAACCGAGGGGGGTTCGACGTTTTTCCAGAAAGAGTTCCGCTGTGCCGCCACCACCAGAAACCGCGATTCGGAACTAGAAAATTCGTTCTCCCTGCCGGGACGGGGAATTTGGGGAGGATCATCGCCATCGTCATCACCAACGCCTCTCCATCAACCATCAATGTTTCCCTCATCCATGAGTGAGTAATCCCCCGCTGTAGGCTATGGGGATGGTAGGGATTGGATGAGTTCTATCATGTAATCAAATAAGATTGTTAGGGCATGGTGCCTAGTATCCCTATTAGTGTTATTTGACTTTGTTGCAACTTGTTGTGCTTAATTCTTGTCACTAGGGCCCGAGTGCCATGATCTTAGATCTGAACTTATTATTGAATCATTATGATAGTATTGTTTGTGATCTTATCTGCAAGTTGTGTACACATATCATTGTACGGATCCAAAGGCCCCGAAGTGACAGAAATTGGGACAACCGGAGGGGACCGCTGTGATGTGAGGATCACATGTGTTCATGAAGTGTTAATGCTTTACTTCGGTGCTCTATTAAAAGGAGCACCTTAATTGCCAGTAGTTCCCTAGAGGCCTCGCTGCAACGGGCTGGCAGGACAAAAGATGTTGTGCAAGTTCTCATTGCGAGCACGCATGACTATATATGGAGCACATGCCTATGATTGTTTAGTACTTGGATGCTTATTCTCATTTATCTGCAATTTCCCTAGATCTTGAAGTTACATGTTTAGACTCGTCCATGCAATGCCCGTCCATCCATCCCTATGCCTACTGCACTCATATCTTACTGCTTGCTACTATTGTTACTATTGCTCCTGTTTTACTGCTGTTGTTGCTACTACAAACTATTGCTACTGATAAACTTCTGTGAGCAAGAACTATTTCTAGGTGCAGCTGAATTGACAACTCAGTTGTTAAGGCTTGCAAGTATTCTTTGGCTCCCCTTGTGTCGAATCAATAAATTGGGTAATACTACCTGCGAAGACTGTTGCGATCCCCTATACTTGTGGGTCATCAAGCGGCCAACTAAGAGAGCAATAGTGGACATAATCATGCAGAGCGACAAAACATTACTAATCAAAGCATAAAGTGGTACTACAAGTCAAGGACTAATTGATAATAGAGGCTATGGTGACTTATTCATAGTCATAACATGGTGTGAGCATGTGCCAAGTCAACCCAAACAAATCATCAAAGAAGAATACCACAATACTATGCTTTTGTATGCTAAAACAACGCATGATTCCTTCAAGGCACATTAAGTAATCACAATTGTTTGGAACAAGGCATGCTACAGTAATAATCACTAATCATAAGGTCAAAACAACATCTAGCATAACATGATAAAGTCTAAGTCATAGTCAAAGCAAGCTCCTCTTGTACTATTCAAGCAAGAACTTTCTACTCCTCTCCAACACCAATAAACTTATTTGAAACAACACAGCGAGAACGGGGGTCCAAACTACTTTATTCAAGCAAACTAAGCAAACTAAAATGAAAACTAAGATGCTCCAAGAACAACACAACTTGTGCATGAAACAAAAAAACGAAGTGTCTAGAAAGACCTGAGATTTTTATTCATGAAGAAGGGAATGCCTTGGGCATCCCCAAGATTTGACGCTTGTACCTCTTGAATATTTCTTGGGGTGACATGGGGTGGCATCCCCAAGCTTGATCTTTTTTCCATTCTTCATCTCATTACATCATTCTTTCTCTACACCTGGAAAATTTCCTTCATACAAAACTTCACACAATCTTCATTAGCAACATTAGTGTATTCAAAAGATAATAAACCTTTGGGTTTAGTTTTAAAACAACAAAACTTTCACTAAAGACAAAAGATACTGTAGCAATTCCCTTAAAAATCTCAATTTCCCAAAAAGAACCCAAAAAGGAATCAATAAGAAGCAAATGCAAATAATGGCAGAAATATATCAAAACAGACCATAAGGTAGAAACTGATTTTTTATAAGACCTTATATTGATCAAATAAAAAAATGTTGAACTAACGAAAGTTATCTAACATACTAGGGGATTTATTCATAAAATTACAGCTTAATCCGACTTACTGAGATTTTATACGAATTTTTACGGTTGAGCACAAAAATCTGTTTCGGGACAGCAACTCCCCAAATCTTACTTCCCTCTCATTAGAGGTTATTCTTGGCACAGAAGGCAAATAAAATGAATAAGGAGTGGTTATTACAGAAGTAATAACTTCCAAGACTCAAGAAAACTTTTGGGTTATTTCCCAATAAGTACTTTTCATTAACGCCTTTAAGTTAGGCACAAGAAACAAGAATCAAGTATTTTCAAATGAAAAAGCATTAAGGTCAATACTCGAGATCTCTTCAACTAGGAAAGGTATCTTATCCAAATGAGTTTTAGAGGACCCTTTCTCATCTCTCTTGGGTTCACTACTTTCATCAAATGGATTTTCAGGAACAATCCAATCAAAATTCTTTTCTAAGGCTTCATGCATTCCTACAAGTTTAAAAGGTATGGGTATCTTAATTTACTCCCTGGGTTTGGTTTTATCTAAAGTACCCATAACATCTACACATGAGCCTAGCATATTAAAACCTTCAAAAACCTTTTTGGCTTCCTTAGCAACATCATTGAACTTTTTTAGTAAAGTTTCTAGGATAAAATCTATCTTTTCAGCATCCTCTGCTTCTTTTAGTTTAAGAAACAAAATTTGCATCATGGGGTTAAGGTTAACAAACCTAGACTCCAACATGTGAACTAAAGAAGCTACAACAAATTCATAATTAGGAGCAAGTTCTGCTAAGGATCTATCCTCAATATCCTCATGTTTGCTAACATGATTAAAGAATTCTTCAATATTTTCTTTCCCAATTAGAGAGCCGCTACCTATTGAAAGGCCTTTCAGGGTGAATTTGAGAATCAACATGGTGAGCTAGAACAAGGTGACAACTAGAGTAGGAACTAATTTTTTTGTGTTTTTGATAAGAGAAAGCAAACCAAACTAAACTAATTTTTTGGAGTTTTTGATAAAAGGAGGCAAACAAAACCAAGCAAAGGAAACTAAGCAAAACAGAAACAAAGTAAAGAGAAACGTTGTGAAGGACCCCCCTTGTGAAGCCGTCCTTAGTCTCCCTGGCAACGGCGCTAGAAAAAGCTTGACGATGGCTCAGCTGATTGTTGAGCTTCGTTGGGAGACCCCAAGAGGAAGGTATGATGAGCACAGCGGCAAGTTCTTACCTCAGTAAGAAACCAAGGTTATCGAACCAGTAGGAGGAAGGAAATGACTCAAAGGTGTTGCTAGCAACATGGAAACCTACACAACACAAACTCAAGACTTTTCCCCAACGAACAGTGAGGTTGTCAATCTCCCCGGTTTGCTGAAAACAAAGGATTAACTCTATGGTGTGGAAGGTAATGGTGGTTTGCAGAAAGTAAACAGTAACAGTGGAAGATGTATTAATGGTAAATATTGGACCGGGGTCCATAGTTCACTAGAGGTGTTTTGATGGCGCCTGAGAGCGCTTCGTCGGGAAACCCCAAGATCAAGGTGTGATGCAGCACATCAGCAAGTCTTCCCTCTGTAAGAAACCGAGGTTATCGAACCAGTAGGAGGAAGGAAACGTATCAAAGGTGTTGCAAGCAACTTGGAGACCTGCATAACACAAACTCAAGACTTTGCCCCAACGAAGAGTGAGGTTGTCAATCTCACTGGTTGCTATAACAAAGGATTAACTGTATGGTATGGAAGGTGATAGTAGTTTGCAGCAAGTAAACAATAATAGTGGAAGATGTATCAATGGTAAATATTGGACCGGGGTCCATAGTTCACTAGAGGTGTTCTCCTTAGATAAACAAACATGGCATGCAGGGTAAACAAATTACAGCAGGGCAATTGATAGGACTGAGCAAGGCATAACAATGCAATACTAGACATCATGATCCTATGAGATTCGATTGGGAAATACAATAAGATACATAGACCGCCATCCAACTGCATCTATGACTAGAAGTCCACCTTTGGGTTTGATGACCCACAAGTATAGGGGTGTATCTGTAACACCCTTAGAATTGGCCCTATGCAGGTTTTAGCAATTCCCGCAAAACCCGCATAGAAACGATTCAAAGGTGCCCACCAGGCACTTGCGTGCAGATGGAAAACAAAGTAATATCATTACACAATAGTCCACGATGGAACCAACAGAATAGATATATACAACAACGATCCATGAGTTAAGAATACAGATATACAATACAAAGATCCAAATCACCTTTAAAACGTTACAGCGTCCGAGTACGGACAAGATGCAAATTGAGCTAGGAGCCCTGAAGAATAACCAATGGCGTCCATAACCCTGCCCAGGCCAAGCCGGAAGGGTAACCCTGCTAACGACATCGATCTCAAAACCTGCTTAAACAAAAGGGGTACCGACAAAGGGCAAAGGAAAAAGAGAGCGGTCAGTACTGAGGCCAGTACACGGCGAGACTAGAATTCGGCGGTCCTCGCCTACATAGGTATGGTGGACTGAAGCGGCAGCGCAGCATGCACTAAACAACCTATAGAGACTCAATACAACTGGCAGCTATCAGATAGGGATAAGAAAGACCTATTCGGATCCAACCTAAACTATCACCAAGCATACTCATCCTGGTATTTCCCCCTCGAGACCAAACGAGGAAGTCAACCGAGGAACTCACACAGTTGGCAGTTTTATTCATTCTGTTATAGTTGCGGTAATTACTAGTCAGATATAGATAGCATGAGTCATCCTGATATAATAAGTAGTGGGCAGTTTTAGTTAACCATTCTGTTGTAGTTGAGGTACTTACTAGTTAGATACATATAGCATGAGGCATCCCAAACCCAGCAGTTGTTGGTACTTTTATTTAGCCATTCCGTTGTAGTGAAGTTGATTACTAGTCATTATAAAGTCAAATTTATAGCACTATTTTAGTTATAGTTGTCTATGATCGAGATACGGTGCTCCAAGTCGTCCATAACCGCGGACACGGCTTTCAGAAAGTTTTACCCTGCAGGGGGGCACAAATAGCAACACACGCACGATCAACCTCGGGAAAAACCAAATGAAAACCCAACGAGGCATCATGACAGAACATTTGCAAGATTCATATTTGATTTCAGGGGGCCACCCCACCAAGCTACCCGCGACGAAGTTGGCCGGCTCCGAGATGGACCCAGAGGTTTGTGCCAATGGCTGTAAACGACTGGGAACCCGAAAGTGTGACTGGGCTTGTCGATACCGCGAAAACATTCCACATTTGTTCCTAAACAGTACAGGCGCTCCACGCGCAATCGTAAATAAAGCAGTAAAGCATGGCATAAGTACAGGATAGTAATAAAGCTCCAAACTACTTATGGCCCCAAGGAATTAAATATGACTCAAGATAGGGTTAGGGGGATTCATGGTCCACCATGCGGATAATGCGAATATTCAAAGAACATGTATCAAGTACTCGGGGTCCTACGGGACACAAGTCAACGGTTAAAAACCAAATAACATCTATTGCCCACCTGTGCCTCTACATTATTTACCTACTTCAATTTTAGTTATTAAACGGTAATTAAAGCCATGATCATCTCCAACATAAAGCATATGGCAGTCTTCCAACAACTGTGGTACTTGACGACACGCAACAGCACTTGAGCAAGCAACTACGCCACGCTAGGCCGACTATCTACCAAACAACAGGTAATAGGAGGTGTCCAAGGCAATATAATGGCTGCAAGAGATTTCACAGGTACGAAAACTAGAGCATCGTAACACAGATAGCAATAGATCAACAAGAGGAAATAAATACTATAAAAGTAAGATAGGTAGAAAGGGGGAGAATGCTCGCTTGAAAACAGTGCCGAAGGTTCATCCGAAGATCAGGTCGTCACTCGCATCAACTCATCGGCCTAATCCATGAAGAAGCAAAGCACTAGAAGAAACACCGGATGCACTATTTAATACTACGGCAGAAGATCGGGCATGATGCATGTATGATGTATGGCATGGCAAGAATGCGATGCAATTGGGCCATATTAAGCGGAACCGGGGTCCCGACAATTAATTATTAAGTTCATGTTGTTTAGATACCCTGCAATTTTAAATGTTGTCTTAACAAGGCAAATATGTCACCGGTTCAATGCACAAATTTAAATGGGACCAATATTAAACTAGAAAGCCCGCATATGGTCTCCATATTCATTATTAGGTGAATCGGCAAAAGCCCCCAAACCATATAATATGAGTGGAAGCATGAATGATTTAATATGCAACAAGTATATTATATATTTTACAAAATATAGGGTCTCGGGAAAAAAGGGGTGACACATCGGGTATCGACGATCTTGGGGTTCGCCGAGGGTTTGGGTTCGGTCTTCGAATTCCGGGATCGGTCTTCGGGGTCTCGGCGTTCCGTGACGAAGGCCTTGAGGTACCACCTTATTCGCCGGTGGCGATCTTGGGATCGGCATCAGGTCTCGTGGACAAACTTGGGTAGGGACCCCAGGAAGATCTTGGCGACATCAAAACAGGGTTTGCCCCAGGAGATGTTGTAGAGGACCAAGGGCAACGCTCCCCGCGAAACAACTCAAAATTCCTGGCTTGACTTGCGAATCTTGACAACAAGAATCCCTGGCCACACACGGTAGACCATAGGCTTCACAAACGGCATCACTAGAACACCAAGGAGCCAACAGGCTTGCACTCCCACAACGTCAGGCCGCAACATAGAACAAGCAGAACGGGACAGCAGCAAACACACTAGGCTCAACAGATACCTTGCGCATGCGGCGAGCAGATGAAAGGGGCGACCACGGGCGCGGACGGCGACAAAGTTCAAGGAGGACCGTGGAGACCGGCGAGGGTGCTGTAGGAGGAGGCCAGCGAGCGGGGTCAGGATGGGGAGCCTAGGCTCCTATGGCCTACAGAAGGGGCGAGGGAGGACACGGTTGTCGACGAGCAGGAGGGAGGGGCGCAGCATCGCTCGGGAAGGGCAGAGCGGCGCTAGGGAGGCGGCCATTGATGGGAGACGAGAGGAGGGCAACCTGAGTGGGCCTCTGGCAGCGGGCGGTCGCTGGTCGCGAGATGGATGGACGCGGGGCAGAGGGGGCGGTGCTCCTGCGTGGGGAGGAGGTTGGGGAGGAGCTCGGCGGGGTGGAGGTTGGAGAGAGGAGAGGAGGGCCAGCAGCGGCGGCCAAAGAAGAGGAGGTAGCAGGTCTCGCGCGGGATCGAGAGAGGAGGCGCAGGCGGCGGACGCGATTTGCGGGCGAGGCGTGGGGTCGGGGGAAGAGAGAGAGGAGCGGGCCGCACGCGAGGGGTAGGTGGGGGACGGATTCGATCGGGGTGGGGCCAGACGTTGTTGCAGGTGGGGTCAGGTTGAGCGGGGTCTGCGGGGTGGAAGTGTGCAAGCGCTGGGGTGCGGGGGTTGGCGGCGGGAGATGGGGTGTGTTGGCAGCTGGGGTAGGCTAGTTGGGATTAGGGTTAGGGTTTGGTCTGGGTGTAGGTTTAGGGTTTATTTTGGGTAGTAGGTGGTCTGGTCGATTGGGCCTTGGGCCGGCCGGCTGGACTGCCTCCCCGATAAAAATTATTTTATTATTTTTATAAAACAAAACGTTTTGAAACATTGTTTTATACAAATACAAGATCCGGAAAAGATCAAAGTTTCGCATTTGAATAAAGAGAGGGACATTTGTAGAAAACAAAATAGGGCTTTCAGAAAATAGTTTAGTGCAGAAATATGCATGATGTCATGATGATGCATAAATAAAATAACACGCGATTTTCTAGTAATGAATTTACCCGGGGTGCTACAGTATCGTAGTACTTTCGATAAATAGGAGTGTCGATCCCAACGAGGAGCAGAAGGTGTTGAATAGTGGTATGGAGCAGGAAATCTCTGTAAATACTTAAAGAAACAAAACAAAGCGCAAGTAATAAAGACAACGAACAACTGTAGCAAGTGTCCCAATCCTTTCTTAGCAAAGGACAAGCCGGTGGAAATACTTATAAGGACCAAACGTTCTCGAGAACACATGGGAATTCTGTCAAGTGCTTTCGCTTCATATAGCTAAGTACTCTTCTTTGGTGTTGTAAGTATTGTGTGGGTGAACTTGTGCTAATGTACCAACCTTACTTGGACTAATACATACTTGTAATTAAACCCCCTGTAAGCACCCGCAACTACAGGAAAGCAATTAAGATATAAACCTAACCACGGCCCTAAACTCTGAGATCCTACGCTCCCTTGTGCAATTGTGTCCTAACGGGGGTTCAGGTTTCTGTCACTCCTGCAACCCCACAATTAGTATCCAAATACACAATGCATTCCCCTAGGCCCATAAATGGTGAAGTATTATGTAGTCGACGTTCACATGACACCACTAGAATAATAGCACCACAACTTAAATACTAAACCAATGAATAATAACTCAACACAAATCCACTACAAACAACATGACTTCTCCCATGTCTCAAGAACTAAACGAACTATTCACAAGACATCATATAGATCAAGATCAAAGATGATATGGTAATGGATAACAATCTGAACATAAACAATAATCCAATGGTTCCACTCACGAGCATCAACTACAATAGTAATCAACACCGAGAAAGTTTCCCCTAAGAACTAATGCACGATCCAACACAATTGTCACAACGGGATGGAGTGGTGATGATGGTGCTGGTGGAGATGATGGTGTGGATGATGATGATCTCGATGAAGCCTAGATCGATGATGGTGTTAATGGCGACGATCTCCCCTCTCCAGGAAGGGATTTCCCTGGTAGAAATCTGTCTGCCAGAGAGCTCTTTCTCTCTCAGTGTTTTCTGCCCCGCAGAGGCGGCGGAAATATTTCTATGGTCGCCCCCCTGGTATTAGGGTTCCGAGAGGAAGATATAGGCAAGAGGGCGAAGTCGGAGGTCGGCCAGGTGGGCCACACCTTCCCTAGGCGTGGCACAAGGGGGACACGTGCCTAGGGGGTGTGGGCCCCCTGTGGCCCAGCTACGCCTCTCCTTCTGGCTTCCTTCGTCTTTTGGGAAAATATAATTTTCCAATATTTTTCTGGTATTTTTCTAATCTTCACGAAATTGCATCAAAACACCTCTTTTTCCATCAGAACCCTGACTCCGGCAGTCCATCCTCCAAGAATCATCCATCATGCAAAAACAGAGGAAAAGACATAAGTAACACCTCATAATAAGACATATATCAATGAATAGAGGAAAATTATGACATAGAATGGTGATGCAAATTTGAAGTATCAGGGTTAGCATCCGAACCCCCTCCGGTATTAAGTTGCAAGCAACAAACAAGTGCTTTAGTCAAAGTGTGTAAGGTAAACATTCCAATTGTTCCATGAACAAGAGACCGTTGTTTTCTTCCTAGTGGCAACAGCACATCTACAACCTTAGAGATTTATGTCACTTCCCTTAGATTAAATAGAGGCATGAACCCACTATCGAGCATAAATACCCCCTCTTGGATTCACTACCAACTACTTGGCCAAGATAGCTACTAACAACAGAGAGCATGCAAGATCACAGACAACACAGACATGATAGAATCAATAAGACAAAACCATTAATCAATCTGACATAGTAATCTCAATATCCATCGGATCCCCGCAAACACAACATGCATGATTACAAATAGATGAGATCTTGATCATGAACAGAGCTCACAAGATCTATACATGAAAGCAAAAAGGAGGAGATACAACCATCTAGCCACTACATGAACCCGTAGTCTAAGGTGGAACTACTAACACTTCATATCGGAGGCTGGCATGATGAAGAAGAAGGCCTCCAGGATGATCTCCCCTCCGGCAGGGTGCCAAGAAGAGCTTTAGATCCCCCGATCTAGGGACGATGGTGGCGGCGGCTACATACGGTTTCATGGAATATTGATCGGGTACTTAGGGTTTAGGCATCGGGGGCTTCTTATAGGCGAAGAGGCGAGCAAGGAGGGCGGCCAGGGGGCCCACACCCTGCCCAGGCGCGGCCTAGGGTGGGGCTGCGCCTAGGGGGTGCGGCCGCCCTGTGGATCCCCTCCGTCTCTCCTCTGGACTCCGTGTTCTCCTCGGTGAAATATTGACTTTGGCTTTTGTCCCATCCAATTCCGAGAATATTGATTTTATGCCTTTCTAGAACCAAAAACAGAAGAAAACAGGCAACTGGCACTATGGCATCTTGTTAATAGGTTAGTACCAGAAAACATATAAAAATACCTCAAAGTGTAGACAAAGCAAAGCAAAGTAGATACTAAACAAGCATGGAGCATCAAAAATTATAGATACGTTTCCGACGTATCAAGCATCCCCAAGCTTAACTCCTGCTCGTCCTCGAGTAGGTAAGTGATAAAAGAATAATTTTTGAGGTGACATGCACCATCAAAACCAAGATCAAACCATTTGAAAGCATTGAAAGCTGGGATCAAAAAATCTAAACATGAGCATGAAAGATGGATTTCTAACAGTAAGACAAAGTAACTATGCATGCATCATGAAAGGCTACAAACAAAGATCATGAATAACATGCATTGAAAAATGTTTGTTTGTTTCACATACATAAAACATAGCATAGTGTCATTCAGCTTGTCCCTCATGGAGTAGCAAATAGATGCATAGGACACCTTCAAAGTTCATAAGAGTGACTAGATACAAATACCACAAGAACAAGCAATATCAACAATATGCAACAATCATTAAGTTTTGGGACACTGCACATAGAACTAAGAATGGCAACTATGCTCTCTTAACTGGTGCCTAAAGGTAGAAGGTGGAAACTCAATATAATGGTGGAAGAAAGGCCCTTCATAAAGGGAAGCCGGGATTTCAAGTTTCAAAAATAGCTTCCAAAAATTATGGTACTTGTTAGCTTCCAGCCCTCATTGCCCCTATCATAAGCATATTGAAGTGATTAAGGTTAAAGTGAACAAACTATGGAGTATATGCTTTACAAAGTATAAGTTGGCAATCTCATGTCCCTTGAATATGAGGGCCGATCCTCATGCTACTCAACTTTAGTCACATGTAAGTTCTTGTCATAGTAAGTACATGTGTATCATAGAGAACCGCCAACGAGGTCCCATTGCACATGGTACAAGAGCTATCCCATAACCAAAATGACAAGGCAAGCAGACAATGAGCATCTCAGCAATCTTCTTATTTACCATGGGAATATGGTGCTTTTTTCTCTCTTTCCTCTTTTCAATCATGTCTCTTTTTATAAGAAAAAAGCTTTATAGATGTCATTATGGTGATGCTGCAAGTTTCCACTATGATTAGGTGTAAGGTTCCCAACCTTTAATAAGGTAGAGATCCCTGTGTATACAATGCTAGTCCCTGGATCAATAGCTAGCATCCACAGTTAAGATGTAATATCAAGAAACATAGGTCATAATACAACTTTATAACCAGGAATAAAATAATTTTTTACATCTTACATAGCTCATTTGGCTATCTCATTGCAATGCAGCAGAATATAACAATAGCATGGGGTCCTTCATCTTCAAAGTGCCACAAGGAGACATGTTGGTTGTAGACTTGTAATCCTAATCATTAAACTTCACTAATTTCAAACAAACCTGCAACATAACAAGTTACAACCACAAGGATCAATACATTTGAATTGTATTGGCAAGTGATACTATGGTAGTATAGTAGAGTCTATCATCTATATGCATTTGGCTAAGTGGAGCTTAGGCTTGCTTTGCACAAAATAGATTTTCCTTATCATTTGAAAACACTAAGTTTTTGCTTGACAAAATCACCCAAGGAACCACCAATAGAAATTGGTGAACCTTAAACCCTTGTTCAACTACAAGTTTTTAACTTAGAAATTTGGATGATGAGATTCTTGATAGCTTCCATGTCTTGATGCTCAAATTGTCCTTTACCAGGGACATGGCTAAGTACTTAGATTTTACACTCTGCAGAGGTGGTGCACTTTCCCCACAAGACTTGGTTTCACCAAGACAAGATCTTTCAGAAGCCTTCCCTTAGACCAAAATGGACGCGCTCCAACCTATCAAACCCCTACCACCAACTGTCCATTTGGCTAAGTTATTGCAACCTATATGATCCAGGCAGAGCCCATAATGCCATGTGGCTGCACTTGAAGCTTCTCAACATTTGACATCTCAAATCTCTTTGTTCCTGGGTGGCCATCCACAAGTGAGATACACAAGGTTCACCAGTCCCCTGGCCTTGTGTAACCACTCAACACAAACCATTCCTTCCATTCCACCCAGGTGATTCATTCACTTAGTTATTTTATTAAACAAAACACAAGTCCTTGACTTGGAAATTTTCCATAGTGTGAATATATATTCCACCCTTGTTTTCTATTAGCTATGCTAAGCATGACAGTAGTAGGAATCTTAACTTAGGAAAATACTACTAAGGTTTCATCTACTAGGATTTCTCATAGCATGGTTATACTTAGCAAAAATTCCATGCAAGTCTTACTTAGAAATATCACTAATGCATACTGAAAATAATGGGACAAAAAGTATGAAGCATCACTTGCCTTGTTGGTAGAGAGTATAAGTTCACTCCTTGATCTTGCAATGTTCTCACACTTCAAATCACTACAATTCAATCAAGCAAGCAACATTTCAATCTACCATTCAAGCAATATCATCACATAAAATGATAGAATCAAAGCAATGCATGCAAGCATGCAAAAGATTGTTTTATTTGTAAAAGTGGTTTCTAATGGGTCATAAACATTTGAAAACACCTAAGGGTAATTTTATAAAGTGGTAAAATCATTTGTATAAGATTTTACTTCATAAACCATTTTTTGATCAAGTCATTATTTTATGTGGTGAAGAAATGCTTTTAATAAGGCAAAATTCTATAGGTTTCACAAAATATGTTTTCAAACCATATAACCTTGTGTTTAGGGTCAGAGAGTTTATTTCCAAAACATTTCCCAAAGATTTTCTTCCAAAACCTTTTTTAATAATTAAACTATATTTTTATTTGACTAGAAATGTTTTAAATCAAAGATTCATTATTTTATTTCACCAAATACATTTTTGAAACCACAATTTCTTTCCGATGGTCAGTAGGTTCAAAACACACCATTTTCCACAGATTTTATCCTCAAAAACATTTTGGAATAAATTTTATATCCTAAACATGCATACACAAGTTTCTGTAAAAACAAACAATTTAACAAAAGCTTTTTACTAAACAAAGTGCATGGTTGGCTAGGGCTTGTCTTGCTGAATCCATTGATATAAAATTTGCAAAATTTGGACGTGTGGTTTGAAAGTTATGAATTTTTCAAATTGGCACATCTAATAGAACACAATTTCTATTTTAAATCATCTCTGGCCACGTGTCGAGTTCTAATTCGCATGTACCGGTTCGGTTGGATCGACAGACAGCAGCCATTAGATCTAAAGTGGATTGTGCGGCACAGGGGAGGTACATCTTGGTCGGAATCGAGAAAGAAAGCTCGTCGGGGCCGTGAGGTTCAAAACCAAATCTAGGACGGCCTGATGGCTCTAGTCGTGTGATGTTTGAGGGGAATGAAGGAGGGGAGGGAGGCAGTTAAGTGGGATTAATCGCGGGGAGGAATTACTGGCGGAATCAAGCGAATTAACCCGAGGTTTGAACGAGCAGTAACGGCCGGAGTAGAGGGCGAGGTCAGCGTGGGTGAGTAAGACGGTGACGTGGTTGTGGGGGCCTGGCGTCAGCGAGATAGCGAGGGGTGAGATGGGGCCTACGCGTCAGCATCTCTGCGGGTTTCTTTCTCGGTGAATAACGGTTCGCTCGGTGAGAGGGAGAGGTGGGATAACTGGGCCAGTGGGCTGGGCTTGCTGGGTTGGGTCATCTCTTTCATTTTTTGTACTGTTTCTGTTTTTCTTTTTCTGTTTCTTTAATTCTATTTTGATTTTGAATAAGCAAATCAAACACTCATTTGAATTCAAATCTTTACCAAAATTTGTGTAGGTTTAAATACTGATTAATAAAACATTCTGAAATCATTTTTAGAATAATTTAATTATTCTTTTTAAGGTCTTTTAATTAAAAAAAGGCTCTAGTTTTAAATCAAATAAGATTTAATAATATTTCCAAACACCATTTGAGTTTCTAAATTCTTCCAAATCTTTTCAGTAGGTTCTTATTCAATTATAAGGATGTCAAAATAGTCCACTTTGAATTATTTGGAATAAATTTAATATGATTTATTAATCATTTGAATTGGGCATTTTGTTTTAATTCCAATGGAATTAATATGGTTTTAATTCCCTAAATTTTATTTGGAAGGTTTATTTTATTTAAGTTGATTAAACAACTTTTATTTCTCTTGGGTAAATTCCAAAATACTATTTTCTCATGAATTAAGTAGTTATTCTTATTAGGGATTTGTCTTTATTAAAAATAGGGATAGAATGGTTAATGCCATTTTATTTTTATTTTGGAAATTCTTTATCCTTTTATTTTATTTGGATTTGGATTATATTCATTCCATTTGCTTATGGATTAGGCCAAGATTTATTTGGTTTTTCAAATATTCTTTATTTAATATTTCTATCTTTGTCTTATAAAATCCTTATCTTTTTATTTAGAGATCCAAACTTGGTGATTCCAATTTGTAAAAATCTTGTTTAATATTTGTTTATCATTTTAAATACCTTTAAGATTATTTGCTCGCCATTTGGTATGGATTTATAGATAGGTTCTTTATTAGCTTTGGAAATTTAATTTCCTTATCTTATTATATTCATAAGATTTTATTTATGGCTCTAATTTAAGTGAAACCAATTTATATGGTCTTATAATATTTCTATTTGTCATTCTTTATCATTTGTAAATGTTTGTTGACAAATTTTTATATGGATCAAATCCATAGGCTTGGAGATAACTTGGAAATGATTTTTATTCCATTAGGGTTTAGGGTTTTGGATTTATTTTCCAAGTGTTTAAATTTCCAGATGCATTTTATGAGGAATGTATTTCTCTTGATTTGGATTTTTGTTGGATTCAAACTTTTACCAAAGTTTGTTCAAGATGGGATTTTAAGTTTCCTTTTAGAAACAAAGTTTCTTTTCACCCTGATTTTCAACAAAAAATTTATTTTGTTTATTTATTTTCACATAACAAGATTTAGAAAATCTTGGGATGTGACATTAGGCATGGCTTAGGCTAGCGGCCCATACGTTTCTCTAACACACATACATAACTCCATGGACTTACAAGCTCCCCTTTCATTTCACACCGACGACATCCATAGACAAAAGAGCAAGATATCAACTGTGTACAAAGTACAAGTGCAATGTTGAAAGCGTTCCCCGTGACAGCACGGTTCTGCTAATTCCAATGTATAAGTGCAAGCATATATAACATAGATGACACAATGGTTTAAGTTTATTAGGGGCAAGGAAAATAAAGTGTGCCATCAAGTTTGTGGGAGCTTTAATCAAGTGATTTTCACATAACAAAATACTTTTTAATTGGAAGATAGATGAAAACAAGAATATACTTGGAATGGTGTAACACACCATGCATAGGAATTTATAGTGGACACTTTGGAATAACTTGGTTTCTTGGGAGTTGTAAGCATGAGTAGAGCTTACTCATACAAGTGGAGGCTAGCAAAAGACTGGGAGCAACCAACTAAGAGAGCAATAATGGCCATAATCATGCAGAGCGACAAAACATTACTAATCAAAGCATAGAGTGGTACTACAAGTCAAGGACTAAATGATCATAGAGGCTATGGTGACTTGTTCATAGTCATAACTTGGTGTGAGCATGTGCTAAGTCAACCCAGACAAAGCATCAAAGGAGAATACCACAATACTATGTTTTTGCATGATAAAACAATGCAAGGATGGCAATTTTATCCACGGTTCCGGGTATCCACAGATATCCAACCCGACGGATGAGGGTCTGGAGGACTAATTATGTCCACGGATTTCATGGGGCGGATATCCACTAATTCATGGGGTGGGCATGGATAGTGGTTTTGCTTCATGGATATCCAACGGATACCCGGCTGACACGTAAGACCCACATGTTAGTGAGACATTGTTTTTTACATGTGACATATTACTCACTAAAAGGCCTAACGATCTATATATTTTAAGTACTTCTTGTTGAAATATTGCTGCTATGATATTCCTATGTATTATCCATAAAATATTTGCTGCAATGCGCTATCGAAATTTGCTATAATGTCGTAGTTATGCTAAATCTTGTTATAATTATGTATATAGTATGTAAACCAATGGATATCCATGGATAAAGGTCTGGATCTGGGGCAACATCCATATCCATGGATATCTTCGTGGGCGGGCTAGAGTGAGGTTCATGGATTTGGATTTGGTATATCCATCCAAACCCGCTCCATCGCCATCCTTAAAACAATGCATGATTCTTTCAAGCCACACTAAGCAATTCCAATTGTTTGGAACAAGTCATGCTACATCAATAATCACTAAGCATAAGGTTAAAACAACACTTATCATGACATGCTAAAGTCTAAGTCACATTCAAAGCAAGCTCCTCTTGCACTATTCAAGCAAGAACTTTCTACTCCTTTTCAACACCAATCAACTTATTTGAAACAACACAGCGAGAACGGGGGTCCAAACTACTTTATTCAAGCAAACTAAGGAAAGCAAATGAAAACCAATATGCTCCAAGAACAAAACAACAGTGCATGAAATAATAAAAACTAAGTGTCTAGAAAGACGTGAGCTTTTTATTGATAAAGAAGGGAATGCCTTGGGAATCCCTAAGCTTTGACGCTTGTACCTCTTGAATATTTATTGGGGTGACACGGGGTGGCATCCCCAAGCTTTAGCTTTTGTCCATTCTTCATCTCATTACATCATTCTCTCTCCACACCTAAATTTTTTCCTTCATACAAAACTTCACGCAGTCTTCATTAGCAACATTAGTGTATTCAAAAGATAATAGACCCTTGGGTTTAGATTTAGAACACCAAAAATTTCACTAAAAACACTATCTACTATAACAATTCCCTCAAAAAGCTCAATTTCCCAAAAAGAATCCAAAAGGAATAAATAAGAAGCAAATGCAAATAATGGCAGAAATCTGTCAAAACAGACTAGCGGGTAGAAACCAATTTGTTCGAAGACTTTCTGTTGCTCAAATCAAAAAGTGTTGAACTAACGGAAGTTAGCTAACATACTGGGGGATTTATTCGTAAAAGATAACCTCAATACGAATTACAAAGATTCCTCACGAATTTTTACGGTGGAGAACAAAAATCTGTTTCGGGACAGCAACTCCCCAAATCTTACTTCCCTCTTATTAGAGGTCATTCTTGGCACAAAAATCAAACAAAAAGGATAAGGAGAGGTCATTAATGAAGTAATAACTTCCAAGACTCTCTTGGGTTATCTCCCAACAAGTACTTTTCTTTAACACCTTTAAGTTAGGCACGATATTTTGAGAAGATGCTCTCATAAGAAATATGGATTGAAGTAAAAGAGAGCATCAAGATGCAAATTCAAAACACATTTAAGTCTAACCCACTTCCTATGCATAGGAATCTTGTAAGCAAATAAATTCACAAAGAACAAAGTGACATGCATAGGAATATTAAACAAGAGTAACTTCAAAACTTTCAGCACATAGAGAGGTATTTGAATACCATGAAAACTTCTACAACCATATTTTCCTCTCTCATAATATTTTTCAGAAGCCTCATGAATAAACTCAACAGTATAGATATCACATAAAGCATGATTTTCATGATCTACAAACACATAATTTCTATCAAACTCAAAAATAGTGGGATTAAAACCTTCACAGGTTTTACCCAAAGTAGATATTTCAAAATGATCCACAGGAACATAACATTCATCCTACTTTGGTAAGCATGGGGGACAATCAAATAATGTAAGGGATAAAGAGTTATTCTCATTAGAAGGTAGGCATGGGTAGATCCATTCTTCCTCCTTTTGTTCATCACTCTCCTCCTCTTTTTCATCTAATGAGCTTCTAGTTTCAACAATTTCTTCTTCCATAGGCTCCTGCAAGGCATTAGTCTCTTCCATTTGTGGAAAGCATCTATTAAAATATTCAAGAATATAGCCATTTTCTTCTTTGTAGTTATCAAAGAAAAATTTAAGTATCTCATAAACCTCATATTCATAAGGTGCATCATCAGGGGCTTCTTATAGGCGAAGAGGCGAGGCAGGAGGGCGGCCAGGGGGGCCACACCCTGCCCAGGCGTGGCCTAGGGTG
Organism: Avena sativa; assembly: GCA_916181665.1. Classification (NCBI taxonomy): domain Eukaryota; kingdom Viridiplantae; phylum Streptophyta; class Magnoliopsida; order Poales; family Poaceae; genus Avena; species Avena sativa. The sequence continues at coordinate 381,199,277 of OV702297.1, read as the reverse complement.
GGACCACGCCTGGGGGGTGCGGACGCCCTGTGGCTCCCCTCCGTCTCTCCTCTGGACTCCGTGTTCTCCTCGGTGAAATATTGACTTTGGCTTTTGTCCTGTCCAATTCCGAGAATATTGATTTCTGCCTTTCTGGAACCAAAAACAGAAGAAAACAAGCAACTGGCACTGTGGCATCTTGTTAATAGGTTAGTACCAGAAAACATATAAAAACACCTCAAAGTATAGACAAAGCAAAGCAAAGTAGATACTAAACAAGCATGGAACGTCAAAAATTATATATATGTTTCCGACGTATCATGTTCTCCTTAAGATAAACAAACACGACATGCTGGGTAAACAAATTACAGAAGGGCAATTGAAAGGACTGAGCAAGTCATAATAATGCAATACTAGACATTCATGATCCTATAAGATTTGATTGGGCAATACAACAAGATACATAGACCCCCATCCAACCGCATCTATGACTAGTAATCTAGCTTTAGGTTATCATTCGAACCCCCTCAAGTATTAAGTTGCAAGCAACAGATAACTGCTTTAAGCAAAGTGTGTAAGGTAAATAATCCACTTGTTCCATGAACAAGAGACCGTTGTTTTCTCCCTAGTAGCAATAGCACATCTACAACCTTAGAGATTTTTGTCACTTCCCCAGATTAAATAGAGGCATGAACCCACTATCGAGCATAAATACTCCCTCTTGGAGTCACTAGCATCTACTTGGCCAAGATAGCTACTAGAAACGGAGAGCATGCAAGATCACAAACAGCACAGACATGATAGAATCAATAAGACAAAACCATTAATCAATCTGACATAGTAATCTCAATATCCATCGGATCCCTGCAAACACAACATGCATGATTACAAATAGATGATCATGAACGGAGCTCAGAAGATCTAAACATGGTAGCACAAAGGAGGAGAGACAACCATCTAGCTACTACATGGACCTGTAGTCCAAGGTGGAACTACTCACGCTTCATACCGAAGGCTGGCATGATGAAGAAGAAGGCCTCCGGGATGATCTCCCCTCCGGAAGAGTGCCGGGAAGAGCTTCAGATCCCTTGATATGGGGACGATGGTGGCGGCTACGAATTGTTTCGTGGAAGATTGATCGAGTACTTAGGGTTTTGGTATCGGGGGGTCTTTATAGGCGAAGAGGCGAGGCAGGGGCACCCAGGGTGTCCGCACCCCCCTAGGTGCGGGCCCACCTAGGCCGCGCGGCCAGGGGGTGTGCCCCCTGGTGGCTCTCCTCCGTCTCGTACTCTGGCTCCGTGTTCCCCACTGTAAAATATTGACTTTGGCTTTTTTCCCGTACAATTCCGAGAATATTGATTTTCTGCCTTTTCTAGAACCAAAAACATAAGAAAACATGCAACTGGCACTATGGCATCTTGTTAATAGGTTAGTATCAGAAAACATATAAAAACACCTCAAAGTGTAGACAAAGCAAAGCAAAGTAGATACTAAACAAGCATGGAACATAAAAAATTATAGATATGTTTACGACGTATAAGAAACCTTGTGCTTGAAAACTACATGGTAGAGTTGGGGACACAAGACAACTACTTTATTTTGTAGGTTGCTTAAAGAAGAAAACTAAAGAAGTCTCTAAGCCAATTATCAGAGAGTTCGATATAAACTCTCGAGTCATCCTTGTGAAAAAAAGACGCTTTCTACAACACTCTGCACTTGAAGTTCCAACGAGTTGGTACACATAAGGTTGTTTCCATCACCACCCAATCCCTAATTCAAAAATAATGAAGTTGTCAAATGGTCCCTGTAGCGTCCCCAACCTTAAATAAGATTGAGTCCCCTGTGTTTACAATGCTAGTCCCTGGATCAAAAGCTAGCATCCACAGTTTAGATGTAATATCAAGAAACAAAGGTCATAATACAACTTTATAACCAGGAATAAAATAATTTTATTACATCAAACATAGCTCATTGGCTATTTACATTACATTGCAGCGGAATAACTATAAGCATGGGGTCCTTCATCTTCAAAGTGCCACATGCAGACATGTTGGTTGTAGACTTTGTAATCCTAATCAATCAATCCTCACTAAAATCAATCAAACCTGCAACATTAAAAGTTACAGCTACAAGGGTCAATACATTTGAATTGTATTGGCAAGTGATACTTTGGTAGTATAGTGGAGTCTATCATCTATATGCATTTTGGCTAAGTGGAGTTGAGGCTTGCATTGCTCAAAATAGATTTTTCCCTAATATTTTGAAAATAAGTTTTGTTTGGCAAAAACAAATTCCAAGGCATCTACCAATCAAAGACTGAAGATCCACTCAGGGCATCTACCAATCAGAGACTGAAGATTTACTTGGCAAAAACAATTTTCTTAACCAAAGATTGAAGATCCTATCAAGGCATCTACCAATCAAAGACTGAAGATCCACTCAGGGCATCTACCAATCAGAGACTGAAGATTTGAAGATCCTTTCAAGGCATCTTCCAATCAAAGATTGAAGAATTTCACACAACCCTTGTTCACCCACAAATTTTAATTTAGAAATTGGAGTGATGAGATTTTTGATTGCTTCCATGTCTTGATGCTCAAATTGTCCTTTACCAGGGACATGGCTAAGTACTTAGGTTTTACACTCTGCAGAGGTGGTGCACTTTACCCACAAGACTTGGTTTCCCAAGACAAAATCTTTCAGAAGCTTTCCCTTAGACCAACATGGACGCGCTCCAACCTATCAAACACTACCACCCACTGTCCATGTGGCTAAGTTTTTGCAACCTATATGATCATGGCAGAGCCCATATTGCCAAGTGGTTGCACTTGAAGCTTCTCAACATTTGACATCTCAAATCTCTTTGTTTCCTGGGTGGCCATCCACAAGTGAGATACACAAGCCAAGTCCATGGCCTTGTGAACCACTCAACATAAACCATTCCTTCCATTCCACCCAGGTGATTCATTAACTTAGTTGTTTTGTTAAATAAAAACAAGTCCTTAGACTTAGAATATTTTTTTCATAGTGTGAATATATTCCACCCAAGTTTTCTATTAGCTAGGCTAAGCTTGGTAGTAATAGGAATCCTAACTTAGGAAGATTTTCACTAAAGTTTTATTTACTAGGTGCTACTAAAGCAAGGTCTACACTTAGCAAAATAAGAAAACCATGCAAGTTTTACTTAGCAAAAACACTAATGCATAGTGAAAATAATGGGATAATGATATGAAGCATCACTTGCCTTTTTGGTAGAGGGTATAAGTTCACTCCTTGTCCTTGCAACACTCACACTCTTCAAGTCACTACAATCAATCAAGCAAGGCACAAACTCAATCTACCAATCAAGCAAATCAACACACATAAAATAACAAAGTCAAAGAAATGCATGCAAGCATGCCAAGCTTTGCTTTGTTTGCAAAAGTGGTTCCTAGTGGGTCATAGACATTTGGGTATATCTACGTCATACATAAGCATGCAAAGGTTGGTTCTAATGTAGGGATGGTCTTCACTAGGCTTCTAAACTTTGTAAGTTCCAAATTGGTCATTTACCAAAATGGCAAAGTCATTTGCAAAGAGGGTCTCTACTAGATTCCTAAACTTTGTAAGATCCAAATTGGTCATTTACCAAAGTGGCAAAGTTGTTAGCAAAAGGTTTCAAAACCATTTCCATGACAAAGTGTCATTTTATGTGGTGTAGAAATATTTCTACTAGGGTATTAACCTATAGGTTTCACCAAATGAGTTGCTATTGCAAAACTTGGTGTTTTGGGTCAGTAGGTTTGGTTCAAACATTTTCTCCAAAGTTTTCTTTATGAAAGCATTTTCATAAACAAAACAAATAGTTTTAGTTAGCTAGAAATGGACTAAACTAATTAATCCATCCTATTCTTTTCCAAAATCACTTTCCAAACTATGGGTTGGTTCCTAGGGTCAGTAAGGTCACAACAAACTAATTGGCAAAGGTTCTAACCCTAAAATCATTTTTAAATGATTTTTCTAATGTTAGCAAGCACACAAAAGAATCTGCAAAATCAAACCAGCTAACAAATACTATTTGCTAAACTAAGGGTAGGGTTGGCTAGGGTTTGTCTTGTTGATTCCAACGACATCAAATTTGTAAAATTTGGACGTGTGGATCAAAAGATACATGGGTTTGAAAATGGCAAAAACTTCTGTTTTCAAATTCTAATTCAGATCTAATACTGGCCACGCGGCGTGTTTTAATTCGCCCGTACCTCTTCGGTGTGGATCGGCAACGTGGAGCGTTGGATCAAGTTTGATCGCACGGCACAGAGGACATACCCCTTCGCGGTTAGTCATTCTATCGTAACCGATGGATCGAGATCGAACGGTTGCGGCAGGCTCGACCTAAAGCTAGCGGCGCTACGGTGGCTACAGGCAGCGGAGTCGTCGGTCGATGACGGTGCCGGCGATACGGGAAGCGAGAGAGAAAGATGAGATGCTCACCGGGCTCAGGAGGTTACGGCGATGCTCGGGGAGGTGTTGGTCGGGCGAGGGGCGCTCGGGTGCGACTGCGATTGCTCGCCGGAGTTGCTGCGGGTGGCGGTTGGCTCCGGTTGCTGTCGAGGACGTTGCTGTGGTTCTCTCCGAAGCGAAAAGAAGGCTCGGTTAGATGCGCAAGATCGAGACAGAGTCATGTGCGTGAACGAGAGGGGTCGGGGTGGTCTTGTGCTTACCAGGAGAGTCGCCGGAGAAGAAGCAGACTCGGCGGCGCTCTGTGCTTGTCGGATTCGTCGCTACAAATCACGAGAAGAACAACCGAGGGTTGGGTTAGACGCAGGAGGTCACGGAGGTGCTGTGTGCGTGAACGAGGAGAAGAGGGGCGACCGGAATCTACCTGTGGGGCTCGTCGGAGAAAGAGGCAGACGGCGGTGCTGTAGGTCGTCGTTGAAGTCGAGCTTACAGGGGACCGGCGGGTGAGCTGGTGCTACGGAGATGATCGCCAGGAGGTGTGGATCACGAGAGGATGGTCGAGGAGGCAAGGGGCGGCGAGGCTTTGTCGGAATTGCTCGGGGGCGGTGGTCGGGACAGAGGAGCTCGAGGAGAAATTGAGGGCGGTCTAGGGCGTGCCAGTGCGGGGTGTCAGAGGGGATTTATAGAGGAGAGGGAGGCGTTTCCATCTGCGTGATCAAGGCGAGGTAATGGCTCGGCGTTAAGACGAATTACGCTGGAGAAATCAACGGCAGAAAGGGGGAGAAGAACTGGTCGCTGCGGGGTTGAAGACGATGAGCAGTAATAGTGGGGTCCAACGGTCAGTGGGAAAAGAACAGAGGAGGAGGTCCACTTGTCATCGGCTGCGTGGGTTCAGTCCGCGGTAAGAAAACGGTTCGCTCGCGTTTGTCGGGCCTACTGGTCAGTGGGGTGAGGGAGGGAGAAGAGGGGCCAGGCTGTCAGTCTCTGTGCGGGTCTGTTCCTGAGTGAGAAAAGAATGCTTCGGGGAGGGGAGCTGGGCTGGAATGGGTTGGTGGGCTGGGCCTTTGCACTATTTTTTTTTTCTGTCTGCTTTATTTTTCCTTTTTCTAATTCTTTTTCTGTTTTCAATTTCCAAACAATTTATTCAAACAATCAAACAAGGTTCAAATCAATTCAAACAAGCACTCAACTTTTCATTTGAATTTGGTTCTGTTAAGAAACATAATCCAAATCTCAAAATGAAATATTATTTTTATTTATTTTAAGATCCATTTAATAATTAAATAAAATGGATCTTTAGTTATTAGGGTTTGATTTATTTAATAAAATTTCCATTTGAAATCCAATTATTTTCAAAACCAAACCAGAAGGTTTAATTTGAAAAATAAAAGAATACTTGGAAACTTATTTAAATAAATAAATAAGTTTTGGTGTTTAATTAAAATGGGAAAGCCTTTACTTAAATAAAATTGGATATTTAAATCCTTATTTTTATTTAAATAATCTTTTACTCATTTTAATCAAAGCAAAACCTTTTAATAAAAGATTTCAAAGTAGTAATAAAATACTTGGTGTTCATTTAAAATGGGAAAAGCTTTTACTTAAATAAAATTGGATATTTAAATCCTTTATTTTATTTAAATAAACCTTAACTCATTTTATCAAAACAAAATATTTTATTATAAAAGCTTGGCCAAAATTAATTTGGCTCACCTTTTCATTTGAAAACAAAGTCTTTTATTAAAAGATCCAAAACAGTGTTTCCAAAACAATTTATTTTTCCTTTAATAAATGTTTATCTTTTTAATCCCTTTAGGATTAAATGCTCACCAATTGGTATGGGCTTTGGTAAGGGCTTTATTGGCTTTGGAAATTCAGTTTCCTTATCTTATTATGTTCACAAGATTTTGTCTATGGTTCCAAACTAAGTGAAACCAATCTCTAAGGTCTTTCTTGATCCTTTGTGGAAATTTGTTGATCAAATTTGGTATGGATCAAATCTATAGATTTGGAGATACTTTGGAAAATGATTTCCTTCCATTAGGGCTTAGGGTTTTGGATTACTTTCCAAATGTTCAAATTTCCAGATACATTCATTGAGGAATGCATTTCCCTTGATTTGGATTTCTTTTTGATGAATTCAAACTTTAATCAAAGTTTGTTCAGGATGGGATTTTTAGTCTCCTTCTAGAAACAAAAGTTTCTTTTCACCCTGATTTTCAACAAAAATTTATTTTGTTTATTTATTTTTCACATTACAAGATTTGGAAAATCTTGGGATGTGACAGTCCCACTACTTACCACGTAGGCAATGTGTGCGACATGCACCCACAACATAGTGGGCCATAAAGTACCTGTCCGCGTAGAGTGCGTTACGTCGAATTCACAAACGCGAATCTTGACGCGTGTTTAAGTTATCTCTACACATGCAGTGCCTGCTTTTATTATTTCCAATTAATTTGTGCAGCGAACACCCGCTTTTATCATTTCCAATTAATAAAAGGAAATCACTCCTAAGAAAGGTATAAATTAATTGGAGTAAATATTTTATATTTATTAGTTGCTTTCTTATAGTAGAGATCCAGCTGGAGATGACAAGGACGATGTGCAGGCCTCCCACATATGATCTGCCTTGGTACTATAAATAGATATGTCTAGGATGGTTGTGAAGAGCACAATCACCATGGTTGTGAACATGCAACGCCTTCGCCACATGATACTCGACAACGGCCAGCACCATCCTTCCCCTGCTCCAGCTTGGCTTAGTGCCAATCAGGAAGATGCCTCCACCACCGCTGCTACGAGTTATGCCACTGTAGTGCCCAGCCAGCAGGGATACCCATCATCGTACATGGTCACACCACCGCCGGTGGGAGGGCAAGACCAGTACACCGAGTTCCTTGCGCTGGCTGCGGTCGACCTGGCGAAGAGGGGCGTCACCCTCCATGGTTCGCTGCCTTCACACGAAAGGGTCGCTGGCTATAAGAGGAAGCGTGATGAGCAGCCGGCTCCAGTGCTTTGCGCGACCCATGCACAACAGCAACAGACCATTGTCGTCGACCCCCTCCCGCTCGACCATGTAAGTCCCACGCATGCATGATCACCAAATCAATGGATACTTTCTTTGTCTTCATGGATATAACTTCTGTTAATTTCTGTGTCGGTCGAAGTAGGTGTCGAAGATGTCAAAGGATCTGGCGGAGCAGAGGAAAAAGCACATGAGGTTGATCACCTCCGTCACAGAGGACAAGGCGGAGAAGCGTCTAAAGGCCAAGGACTTGGAGATGGACCTTATCAAGGGCGAGAACAAGGTACTCCAGGTGCAGGTCAGGAACCTTCACAAGGAGGCCCAGGTGTGGCGTGATGTCGCAAGGTCCAACGAGGTTGCCGTCAATGTGCTCCGTGGAAAACTGCAGCATGCGCTTGTGCAGGGATGGTGCCAGTTCGCCCTACTTGGGGAATAAGCATGTCGCGTTCTCTAGCGAGGTGTGGAAGCCAGAGGCGGCGGCGAGCGTCAGAAGGTGCAAGGGGTGCGGCCAGGGCAAGGCTATGGTGTTACTACTACCATGCAGTCACCTCTCCGTGTGCACGCTATGCGCGGACGGGACTAGGGCGTGCCCGGCATGCGGATGCGCCAAGACCGGCAGCATCTACGTCAACCTCTCCTGATTTGGGGAAGTAATAGTTCTAGAGTCAACATTTTTTCTTCTGATGAAACATTTTAGAGCCGACTGTCTTGTTGTATCCTTCAATGTTTTTCTTTCTACTATATGGGGATGATAGGGTTATGGTCAAATGACATGGCTTATAGAGGATGAAATCCCTGTCTTTTCTTCGTTTTAATTTAATTTTTCTCAAATTGGTGTATGAATTGTCCAACAATATGAAGAATAGCTCGCGGTATTGCATCAATGCTTGAAATCGAATTACATATATCATATACTTGCTTTCTCCCTTCCATTTATTGGTTATAGTATAGAGGTGGGCTATGGTAGCATAGCAAGTAGGCATGTGCAAAAAGGATACATATAGTTTTGAGATCCTCCTAGCATGTAAGTGGAGGCAAAATAGAAGCCATTCTGATGGTCCAAAAGATTGATTGAGTTATGCAAAAAAATGCTCCACAAAGGTGTGTAGTATAAATTCATGCTAATTTGAGTGAATAAGAAAGCGCGTGCGGCGCCACAAGGGAAAGATTTCTAGGCTTAGGGTTTATACATCTCTATAGCCCAGAAACAACAGAAGGTAGGAAGTGGATCCAGATCAATAGTCTAAAAGATATTGATTTATTTTTATAAAAAGTCCCTAGGGTAGAAAAGGGTGCTATAATTCATGCAATGAAGCATATAAAAGGACATTATTAATTGCATTAATATGGGTATGGCGGAGAAATAACATGTGTTGAGCGAAGGTGCATGGGAAGAAATGCCAGCTGGTGTTAGACTTTATGGATATAGCATTGAAACAAAAAGGAGAAATAAACAAGATTCAAATGTATTTGTCACAAATGATTAATTGATTTATGATTTTTTTTGGCATGTGTCGCTCCCCCATGGGCGATCCGGGCGCTTTCCTAGCCGCCAGGAGCCACTCCACCTCGTTGTTCCTTCCTCGCCACTGCTAGCGGAAAGCGCCACCAGGCAAATCCCGTGCGGCGTTGGCGGTTGCAGTCCATCCTTTCCCATCCAAGAGGAGAACTGAGCGGCGCAATGGCGTTTACCGATGGCGAGGGACATCCAAGTGCGCGAGCAAGCATTGAGCTGGGGTAGTGTGCAAGAACGCAGATGGACGGGGTGGCGCGCGAGCACACTGATGGCGCGAGCAGAGCATGGTGGCGATGGGCTCGTAGCAGGCGGGCCTGATATGGGCTTCTTAGAGCTCTGGTGGGCTAGCCCCATGGTGGAAGTTGGTAGGCAGGGGAGCCGAGTGGGCCCCAAACTTGGTTGGTGTTGCTTGTCCCCGAAATCCGGCGGTGGTAGGGGTCGGTCCTAGGGCGGCATGCGACAGTCTAGGTGGTATGGTTGGGAGGCCTAGATCTGGCGCATGTCAGGCTTCTCCGTCTAGGCAGTGTTTGGTGATCAGTAACAATGCTCCCCTTCCCAGTCTTTTTGCGCTCATACTATCGAGCCTCCTTCTGAAGATACGATGAAGATGCTACTCATGGAGAAAGCCTTGCGTCAACTTTGGTCGGTGCCGATGACAGTGGTGCCTCATGAGTCGTGTTCCTTCCTAAAGCTGTCATCGAGGAGCTATATCTCCTACCGTTACAAGTGTTTTGCGATCTCCGGGTGAAACCCCGAGCTTCTTCGAAGCGAGTGATACTTCGTAAACGTATCTATAATTTTTGATGCTCCATGCTTGTTTTGTATCAACTTTGCTATGTTTTGTCTACACTTTGAGGTATTTTTATACACTTTCTAGAACTAACCTATTGACAAGATGCCACAATGCCAGTTGCCCATTTTCTGCTGTTTTTGGTTTCAAAAAGCTAAAAAATGAAAATTCTCGGAATTGGACGGGACAAAAGCCAAAGTTCATATTTTTTTCCTGAACGATACAGAAAATAGAAGACGAGACGGAGGAGGACACCAGGGTGGCCACACCCTAGGTGGGTGCAGGGCCCACCCTGGCCGCGCCCACAGGGTGTGTGGGCCCCCTGGCCCTCCATCGACCTTGCCTCCTTCGCCTATAAGAAGCCCCCGACTTAAAAACCCTAAGGAGTCGACCAGAAAGCCACGAAAAGTTCCGCAGCGCCGCCGCCATCGAAGGGGAGATTTGGGGGACAGAAAGTCTCTATTCCGGCACCCTGCTAGGATGGGGAAGTGCCCCCAGAGCCATCTCCATCTATCTCCACCACCATCTTCATCACCGTTGCTGAGTCCCATGATGAGGAGGGAGTAGTTCTTCCTCGAGGCTAAGGGCTCTATCGGTAGCTATGTGTTCATCTCTCTCTATGCGTGATCATATTGTGGTCATGAGCTTTGTAATCAAGTAGATCTACTCTGTTACTCAAGTGCTTCAATAGATCTCTGCTCTCCCCATGTGTGCGAAAGTGACAACATGCACGCCATGGTGACACTTAGGCTAGAGTCTACATAAATACTCATCGTGATTTAATAGATCTATGCTTTTCCCCATGTGTGTGAAAGTGACAGCGTGCACACCGTGTGTGGCACTTAAGCTAGGTTACATATATATTTATCATGAGTATATTTAGAGTTGGATGTCTTTATGAAATTATGGTGTTTGTTGGAACCATCTAGCGCTCAAGGTGACAGTGTGGGGTTATGTCACATCCCAAGATTTTCCAAATCTTGTAATGTGAAAAATAAATAAACAAAATAAATTTTCGTTGAAAATCAGGGTGAAAAGAAACTTTTGTTTCTAAAAGGAAACTTAAAATCCCATCTTGAACAAACTTTGGCTAAAGTTTGAATTCAACAAAATCCAAATCAAGGGAAATGCATTCCTCAATGAATGTATCTGGAAATTTGAACATTTGGAAAATAAATCCAAATCCCTAAACCCTAAAGGAAGGAAATAATTTTCCAAAGTTATCTCCAAATCCATGGATTTGATCCATACCAAATTTGATCAACAATTTTCACAAAGGATCAAGAAAGACCATAGAGATTGGTTTCACTTAGTTTGGAACCATAGACAAAATCTTATGACTATAATAAGATAAGGAAATTGAATTTCCAAAGCCTTTAAAGCTCTCATCTAAACCCCATACCAAATGGTGAACAAATAATCCTAAAGGGATTTATAAGGATAAACATTTATCAAAGGAAAATAAATTGTTTTGGAAACACTAATTTAGATCTTTTAATAAAAGACTTTGTTTTCAAATGAAAAGGTGAGCCAAATTAATTTTGGCCAAGCTTTTGTAATAAAATATTTTTGTTTTGATAAAATGAGTAAAGGTTTATTTAAATAAAATAATAAGGATTTAAATATCCAATTTTATTTCAGTAAAGGCTTTTCCCATTTTAAATGAACACCAAGTATTTTATTACTACTTTGAAATCTTTTATTAAAAGGTTTGATTAAAATGAGTAAAGAATTATTTAAATAAAATAATAAGGATTTAAATATCCAATTTTATTTAAGTAAAGGCTTTCCCATTTTAATTAAACACCAAAACTTATTTATTTATTTAAATAAGTTTCCAAGTATTCTTTTATTTTTCAAATAAAACCTTCTGGTTTGGTTTTGAAAATAATTGGATTTCAAATGGAAATTTTATTAAATAAATCAAACACTAATAATAAACTAAAGATCCATTTTATTTAATTAATAAATGGATCCTAAAATAAATAAAAATATTATTTCATTTTGAGATTTGGATTATGTTGATAAACAGAACCAAATTCAAATGAAAAGTTTGTTGATTGTTTGAATTGATTGAGTGTTGTTTGATTGTTTGATTAATTGTTTGAATTGCAAAACAGAAAAAGAATTAGAAAAAGAAAAAGGGTTAGACAGAAAAAAATAGAACAGCCCAGCTTTGGCCCAACAGCAGCCCAGTCTAGCCCAGTCTTCTCCCCCTCCCCCGAAGCGTTCCTTTTCTTACAAACTTACTCAGACAGAGATTGACCGGTGGCCCCCTTCTCCCTCTCACTCACTCGCTGCCAAGACGACCCCACCTCTCCCTTTCCCCCGAGCGAACCGTTTTCTTTACCGCGGAAAGAACCCACTGAGTGAATGACAGTCTGGACCCACTCCTCCTTCCCCTCTTTCGCTGACCGGTGGACCCCACCTCTACTGTTCTTCTCTCTCACCCGCAGCGACCAGTTCTTCTCCTCGACGTTCTGCCGCTGATTTCTCCGACTTAATTCTCCTTAACGCGACCGCCGTTACTCGAGTTGATCACGCAGACTTAAACGCCTCCCTCTCCTCTATAATTCCCCTCTGACACCCCGCGCTGGCAAGCCTTAGACCGCCCCCAATTCCTCCCCGAACGCCCTCTGCTCCGACGACCCTCCTCGCCAATTCCGGCAGCCCCTCTCCGCCCCTTACCTCCTCGACCGTGCTCTCGTGATCCCCACCTCCTGGCGCTCATCCCCGTAGCACCAGTTCGTCCCCGAGCGCCCCAGAGCGTCGGCAACGACAACCTCCAGCGCCGCCGCGTCTGCACCTTACTCCGACGAGCTCCACAGGTAGTTCCCAGCCGCCCCTCTTCTTTTAGATGATGCGCCTAAGACCAGTGACTTCTTCCGCAACTAATGCCATCGTTCTCGTGTCCTAGCTCACACCGTAGCATCGCCTCCGTTGTCGACAGTGAGCACCTCCGTCTGTCTCGCCTCTGACGAGTTTTCCCGGTAAGTATAGACTGCCCCGCGCCTTCTTGTTCATGCACACGACTTCGCCTCGACCCTGTGAATCTAACCGCGTCATCATTTTGTCTCGAGGTGATCCACAGAACCATCTCCGATCGTGGACAGAGCCGCCCGACGCCGTCCTCCACTCCGGCGAGCAATCGCAGTCGTACCCGAGCGCCCCTCGCCCGACCAACACCTCCCCGAGCATCGTCGTGACCCCCTGAGCCCAGTGAGCATCTCCTCTTTCTCCCTCACCTCCTGTAGCGTCGCCTCCGTCGTCGACCGACCACTCCGCCGACGCTAGCCACCGTCAGCGCCGCCAGTTCCTGGCAAGCGTCTGGTAGCCGTAGGATCTTAATCGTGTGGCCACGATAGATTGACTGAGCGAAGGGGGTACGCGTTGATCTGAGCCGCACCTGCCCCTTTTAATCCAGTGGTCTGTGTCACTCGATCCAGACGAACCGGTATGGACCAATAGGAACATGACGCGTGGCACTAGATCTGTTTAAAAGAAATTTGAAAACAGATTTTGATGCCATTTTCAAACTTTTGTATCTTTTCATCCACACGTCCAAAAATTACAAATTTTATGTCGTTGGATTCAGGAGAACAAACCCTAGCCAACCCTGCCTTTAGTTTAGCAAATAGTAACTGTTAGTTTGCTTGATTTTGCAGAAACTTTTGATAGCTTGTTTAGATTAGAAAAATTGTTTAAAAATGAATTTAAGGTTAAAACATTTGCAAATTGGTTTGTTGTGACCTTACTGACCCTAGGAACCAACCCATAGTTTGGAAAATGATTTTTGTAAAGGTTTAGAATGGATTAATTAGTTTAGTCCATTTCTAGCCAAACAAAACTATTATTTTGTTTACAAAAATGTTTTGAGTAAAGAAAACTTGGAGAAAATGTTTTAGACCAAACCTACTGACCCAAACACCAAGTTTTGCAATAGCAACTCAATTGGTGAATCCTATAGGTTAGTGCCTTAGTAAAAATATTTCTACACCACATAGAATGACACTTTGTTTTGAAAACGGTTTTATAGTGAAACCTTTTGCAAATAACTTAGCCACTTTACAAAATGACCATTAGGTGTACTCCAATGTCTATGACCCATTAGGAACCCCTTTTTCAAACAAAACAAGGCTTGGCATGCTTGCATGCATTACTTTAACTTTGCCACTTTGGTAAATGACCATTTTGGATCTTACAAAGTTTAGGAATCTAATAGAGACCCTCTTTGCAAATGACTTTGCCATTTTGGTAAATGATCAAATTGGAACTTACAAAGTTAGAAGCCTAGTGAAGACCATCCTTACAATAGAACCAACCTTTGCATGCTTATGCATGACTTAGATCCCATTACTTTGTGTGTGAAAAATTGTTTGTTTGACTTTGGTTTGGAATGTGAATTGAATTTGTGTTTGCTTGATTGGTAGATTAAGTTTGTGCCTTGCTTGATTGATTTGTAGTGACTTGAAGAGTGTGATTGTTGCAAGGACAAGAAGTGAACTTATACCCTCTACCAAAAAGGCAAGTGATGCTTCATATCTTTTGTCCCATTATTTTCACTATGCATTAGTGTTTTTGCTAAGTAAAACTTGCATGGTTTTTATTTTGCTAAGTGTAGACCTTGCTATAGTAACACCTAGTAGATGAAACCTTAGTGGAAATCTTCCTAAGTTAGGATTCCTATTACTATCAAGCTTAGCCTAGCTAATAGAAAACTTGGGTGGAATATATTCACACTATGGAAAAATATTCTAAGTCTAAGGACTTGTGTTTTGTTTAATAAAACAACTAAGTTAATGAATCACCTGGGTGGAATGGGACTTGCTTGGTGGTTTTTGGTTGAGTGGTTCACAAGACCATGGACTTAGCTTGTGTATCTCACTTGTGGATGGCCACCCAGGAACAAAGAGATTTGAGATGTTAAATGTTGAGAAGCTTCAAGTGCAGCCACTTGGCAATATGGGCTCTGCCATGATCATATAGGTTGCAAGAACTTAGCCATATGGACAGTGGGTGGTAGTGTTTGATAGGTTGGAGCGCGTCCATGATGGTCTAAGGAAAAGCTTCTGAAAGGTCTTGTCTTGAGAAACCAAGTCTTGTGGGGAAAGTGCACCACCTCTGCAGAGTGTAAAACCTAAGTACTTAGCCATGTCCCTGGTAAAGGACAATTTGAGCATCAAGACATGGAAGCAATCAAAAATCTCATCATTCAAATTTCTAAATTAAAATTTGTGGGTGAACAAGGGTTGTTTGAAATCTTCAATCTTTGATGGAGAGATGGCTTGGTACAAGGATCTTGAAATCTTTGATTGAGGAAAAATGATTTTGCCAAGCACTTCAGTCAATGATTGGTAGATGCCTCGAGAAGGATCTTCAGTCTTTGATTGGTAGATGCCTTGGGAAAGTTTTTGCAATGATTTTTCCAAGCACTTCAGTCATTGATTGGTAGATGCCTCGAGAAGGATCTTCAGTCTTTGATTGGTAGATGCCTTGGGAAAGTTTTTGCCAAACAAAAACTTAGTATTTTCAAAATGATAGGGAAAAATCTATTTTGAGCAATGCAAGCCTCAACTCCACTTAGCCAAATGCATATAGATGTTAGACTCCACTATACTACCAAAGTATCACTTGCCAATACAATTCAAATGTATTGACCCTTGTGGCTGTAACTTGTAATGTTGCAGGTTTGATTATTTTTAGTGAAGATTGATTGATTAGGATTACAAAGTCTACAACCAACATGTCTGCATGTGGCACTTTGAAGATGAAGGACCCCATGCTTATAGTTATTCCGCTGCAATGTAATGTAAATAGCCAATGAGCTATGTTTGATGTAATAAAATTATTTTATTCCTGGTTATAAAGTTGTATTATGACCTTTGTTTCTTGATATTACATCTAAACTGTGGATGCTAGCTTTTGATCCAGGGACTAGCATTGTAAACACAGGGGACTCAATCTTATTAAAGGTTGGGGATCTCACAGGTTATCTAGATGGGAAAGGCGAACTTTGAGGTGTGCTTTTGTATCCCTATCGTGGATTAGAGATTCCAACCGGAGAGTAGTTAAGAGTTGTATCATGAAGAGAAGATATTTATATGAGAGAGTGTTCACTAGTGAAAGTATGATCCCTAGGCCTTGTTTCTAAACATTGAAACACCGTTTGCATCTAGATCTGTTACATGTTTGCTTGCTTTCGTATATTTTCCTTTAGTCTTTGACTCACCATCAAGCGCTTTTCTGGCATTGTTACCACTTGTATTTCACTATCTCTTCGTCGAACTAGTGCACCTATACACCTGACAAGTGTATTGGATGTCTTGGGGACATAAGAGACTTCTTGTATCTTGATTGCAGGGTTGCTTGAGAGGGATACCTTTGACCACTTCCTCCCTGAGTTCGATAAACCTTGGGTGATCCACTTAAGGGAAACTTGCTGCTGTTTTACAAACATCTGCACTTGGAGGCCCAACAACTGTCTACAAGAATAGAAGTGCGTATACATCAGCAAGTGATGGTGACATCTATGCCGCTACCTTCTTGAAGTCCTTTACACCTTGGTTTACAGGTCCACGCCATCTACGCGGGGTTTTTGTTATCAAGGCTAGTGGATGTCGGGCGGCGGTTCCAGACGGTCGTAGTGCGCCAGGACGGTGGCCTCGGATGGCTTTGCAGCGATGTATCTATGGGGCATGGTCGTGTCCTAGCAAGGCGTGGGTGGTGTGCTGGTGCTGCAACGGTAGCGAGTTCGTCGGCCTGGTCAACGCGATTTGACGTTCGGTCTAGCGGGCATGTCGGGGTGGCGGCCCCGGACTTTTGGCGTAGTGTTCGTGGTCTGCAGGTGGTTGTCTTCAGTAGCATGTGCACAAGGCGTCCAGGTTGTGCGACGTTGCAGCTCAGGTCCGAGCGGGGGTAGTCAGAGCAGCGGATTCGAGCTTAGGGTGTGTGTTTAGTGTAGTGGTGGTCTATTGTCATGTGGGCGAGGAGGCTCCGTTGTTTGTACGTTTTTTTGGTTGGGTTTTTCTTATAAACTGAACCGCAATTGCATGGTTTTTAGACCCAATTTTCCTTATAAGCTGGGCCAATGGTGGTCTTTACTTTGATCATACCCGATGAATATAGCAATTCTCAAGTTGTTATTCAAAAGGAAGTTTATGAGTTTGCTAATTCATACTATCGGCCGCACAACATATTTTTTAAATTTTGTATACTAGATATCCATAGCTTTTTCAAAATAGCTTTAACATCCTAAAGAATTGGCACACGGAAGGATAGAGTTAGAAACTATGCATTTGCATCTCATAAATCTGAAAAGTGGAAAAATATTGAACTTTAAAATTCAAAAGGCAAAGTAATTGGAGTACATTCTATTTGGTGAATTAGAGTTGATCATCAAAAGTTTGCTATAAATTTCAACATGATCTTTGTACATTTTCAAAACTTGGATTTAAATGATAATTTGAAAAAGACATAACATAAGTAATAACACATCACACACAAGTAATAACTCAGTTGTACAATAAATAATTATTGGTTAATAGTCTGCTGCCAAGGGGGATAGCTGCCCCCTTGTGGATGTCGTCCGGTCCATAGTCTTGAGATATGTGCCAAGATTGCTTAAGAGTGTACCTTGTGATGATGAGTGGTTAACTATTTATAATAAAGCTGACTTCCGCCAGCACATCAGCTGCCAATAGCAGTGATACAAGAGCAAGAACAAATTGTTATAGACTTGTCAGTTAGCTTATCTCAATATGTATGGTGTGGCGTGCAATAGGTTGTACAAAACTAGTAGGATTCTGACCAGATTTGTTCTTATATGTAGGTTAAGTGAATTAGATATTCAAATACTGCACATGATATGACGGATGCATGGCTGTCTTATGAGGAATGTATTTCTCTTGATTTGGATTTTTGTTGGATTCAAACTTTTACCAAAGTTTGTTCAAGATGGGATTTTAAGTTTCCTTTTAGAAACAAAGTTTCTTTTCACCCTGATTTTCAACAAAAATTTTATTTTGTTTATTTATTTTTCACATAACAAGATTTAGAAAATCTTGGGATGTGACATTAGGCATGGCTTAGGCTAGCGGCCCATACGTTTCTCTAACACACATACATAACTCCATGGACTTACAAGCTCCCCTTTCATTTCACACCGACGACATCTATAGACAAAAGAGCAAGATATCAACTGTGTACAAAGTACAAGTGCAATGTTGAAAGCGTTCCCCGTGACAGCACGGTTCTGCTAATTCCAATGTATAAGTGCAAGCATATATAACATAGATGACACAATGGTTTAAGTTTATTAGGGGCAAGGAAAATAAAGTGTGCCATCAAGTTTGTGGGAGCTTTAATCAAGTGATTTTCACATAACAAAATACTTTTAAATTGGAAGATAGATGAAAACAAGAATATACTTGGAATGGTGTAACACACCATGCATAGGAATTTATAGTGGATACTTTGGAATAACTTGGTTTCTTGGGAGTTGTAAGCATGAGTAGAGCTTACTCATACAAGTGGAGGCTAGCAAAAGACTGGGAGCGACCAACTAAGAGAGCAATAATGGCCATAATCATGCAGAGCGACAAAACATTACTAATCAAAGCATAGAGTGGTACTACAAGTCAAGGAATAAATGATCATAGAGGCTATGGTGACTTGTTCATAGTCATAACTTGGTGTGAGCATGTGCTAAGTCAACCCAGACAAAGCATCAAAGGAGAATACCACAATACTATATTTTTGCATGCTAAAACAATGTAAGGATGGCAATTTTATCCACGGT
This sequence comes from Avena sativa, assembly GCA_916181665.1. NCBI lineage: Eukaryota > Viridiplantae > Streptophyta > Magnoliopsida > Poales > Poaceae > Avena > Avena sativa. The sequence goes on along the minus strand of OV702297.1, from coordinate 381,180,730 downwards.
TCCGGGTATCCACGGATATCCAACCCGACGGGTAAGGGCCTGGAGGACTAATTATGTCCACGGATTTCATGGGGCGGATATCCACTAATTCATGGGGTGGGCATGGATAGTGGTTTTGCTTCATGGATATCCAACGGATACCCGGCTGACACGTAAGACCCACATGTTAGTGAGACATTGTTTTTTACATGTGACATATTACTCACTAAAAGGCCTAACGATCTATATATTTTAAGTACTTCTTGTTGAAATATTGCTGCTATGATATTCCTATGTATTATCCATAAAATATTTGCTGCAATGCGCTATCGAAATTTGCTATAATGTCGCAGTTATGCTAAATCTTGTTATAATTATGTATATAGTATGTAAACCAATGGATATCCATGGATACAGGTCTGGATCTGGGACAACATCCATATCCATGGATATCTTCGTGGGCGGGCTAGAGTGAGGTTCATGGATTTGGATTTGGATTTGGATTTAGATTTGGTATATCCATCCAAACCCGCTCCATCGCCATCCTTAAAACAATGCATGATTCTTTCAAGGCACACTAAGAAATTCCAATTGTTTGGAACAAGTCATGCTACATCAATAATCACTAAGCATAAGGTCAAAACAACACTTATCATGACATGCTAAAGTCTAAGTCACATTCAAAGCAAGCTCCTCTTGCACTATTCAAGCAAGAACTTTCTACTCCTTTTCAACACCAATCAACTTATTTGAAACAACACAGCGAGAACGGGGGTCCAAACTACTTTATTCAAGCAAACTAAGGAAAGCAGATGAAAACCAATATGCTCCAAGAACAAAACAACAGTGCATGAAACAATAAAAACTAAGTGTCTAGAAAGACGTGAGCTTTTTATTGATAAAGAAGGGAATGCCTTGGGAATCCCTAAGCTTTGACGCTTGTACCTCTTGAATATTTATTGGGGTGACACGGGGTGGCATCCCCAAGCTTTACCTTTTGTCCATTCTTCATCTCATTACATCATTCTCTCTCCACACCTAAATTTTTTCCTTCATACAAAACTTCACGCAGTCTTCATTAGCAACATTAGTGTATTCAAAAGATAATAGACCCTTGGGTTTAGATTTAGAACACCAAAAATTTCACTAAAAACACTATCTACTATAACAATTCCCTCAAAAAGCTCAATTTCCCAAAAAGAATCCAAAAAGGAATAAATAAGAAGCAAATGCAAATAATGGCAGAAATCTGTCAAAACAGACTAGCGGGTAGAAACCAATTTGTTCGAAGACTTTCTGTTGCTCAAATCAAAAAGTGTTGAACTAACGGAAGTTAGCTAACATACTGGGGGGTTTATTCGTAAAAGATAACCTCAATACGAATTACAGAGATTCCTCACGAATTTTTACGGTGGAGAACAAAAATCTGTTTCGGGACAGCAACTCCCCAAATCTTACTTCCCTCTCATTAGAGGTCATTCTTGGAACAAAAATCAAACAAAAAGGATAAGGAGAGGTCATTACTGAAGTAATAAATTCCAAGACTTAAGAAAACTCTTGGGTTATCTCCCAACAAGTACTTTTCTTTAACACCTTTAAGTTAGGCACGATATTTTGAGAAGATGCTCTCATAAGAAATATGGATTGAAGTAAAAGAGAGCATCAAGATGCAAATTCAAAACACATTTAAGTCTAACCCACTTCCTATGCATAGGAATCTTGTAAGCAAATAAATTCACAAAGAACAAAGTGACATGCATAGGAATATTAAACAAGAGTAACTTCAAAACTTTCAGCACATAGAGAGGTATTTGAATACCATGAAAACTTCTACAACCATATTTTCCTCTCTCATAATATTTTTCAGTAGCCTCATGAATAAACTCAACAATATAGATATCACATAAAGCATGCTTTTCATGATCTACAAACACATAATTTCTATCAAACTCAAAAATAGTGGGATTAAAACCTTCACAGGTTTTACCCAAAGTAGATATTTCAAAATGATCCACAGGAACATAACATTCATCCTCCTTTGGTAAGCATGGGGGACAATCAAATAATGTAAGGGATAAAGAGTTATTCTCATTAGAAGGTAGGCATGGGTAGATCCATTCTTCCTCCTTTTGTTCATCACTCTCCTCCTCTTTTTCATCTAATGAGCTTCTAGTTTCAACAATTTCTTCTTCCATAGGCTCCTGCAAGGCATTAGTCTCTTCCATTTGTGGAAAGCATCTATTAAAATATTCAAGAATATAGCCATTTTCTTCTTTGTAATTATCAAAGCAAAATTTAAGTATCTCATAAACCTCATATTCATAAGGTGCATCATCAGTATTTTCAAACAAACTGGCAAGTTCAAATGCACCCTTGAAGGCAATAAATTCTTCAATTTGTTCCACATCATAAAAGTCATAATTTCCTTTAACATAAGAGGACATGGTAACATTATCATTATAATCACATTGGAAAGGTAGGTGTTTATACCTCCTATAACAACAAGCTTTATCAAAGCAATAAGTAACATTATAAGTAGAGCACACCTCTCTAGCAATAGTATTCAATTTATCAATTTGTTCCCATATGTGTTTCCCTTTTTGTGATAAACTGTGTTCCTTATAATAGTTCTTTTGTTCTTCCGTGAACCCACCTTACCAACAAGAACTAGTTTCAAAGAAATCGTCCATTGATAGAAAGCATGACCAAGCAAGGCAATAATAGACCACCAACTAGAGTAGGAACTATTTTTTTGTGTTTTTGATAAGAGAAAGCAAACCAAACTAAACTATTTTTTTCGAGTTTTTGATAAAAAGAGGCAAACAAAACCAAGCAAAAGAACCTAAGCAAAAGAAAAACAAATTAAAGAGAAAGGTTGAGAAGGACTCCCCTTGTGAAGACGTCCTTAGCCTCCCCGTCAACAGCGCTAGAAGACTTGTTGATGGCGCCTGAGAGCGCTTCATCGGGAAACCCCAAGAGCAAGGTGTGATGCAGCACAGCAGCAAGTCTTCCCTTAGTAAGAAACCGAGGTTATCGAACCAGTAGGAGGAAGGAAATGTCTCAAAGGTGTTGCAAGCAACTTGGAGACCTGCACAACACAAACTCAATACTTTGCCCCAAAGAAGAGTGAGGTTGCCAATCTCACCGGTTGTTGTAACAAAGGATTAACTGTATTGTGTGGAAGGTGATAGTGGTTTGCAGCAAGTAAACAGTAACAGTGGAAGATGTATCAATGGTAAAGATTGGACCGGGGTCCATAGTTCACTAAAGGTGTTCTCCTTATATAAACAAACATGGCATGCAGGGTAAACAAATTACAGCAGGGCAATTGACAGGACTGAGCAAGGCATAACAATGCAATACTAGACATCATGATCCTATGAGATTCGATTGGGCAATACAACAAGATACATAGACCTCCATCCAACTGCATCTATGACTAGAAGTCCACCTTTGGGTTATCATCCGAACCCCCTCCAGTATTAAGTTGCAAGCAATAGACAACTGCTTTAAGCAAAGTGTGTAAGGTAAACAATTCACTTGTTCCATGAACAAGAGACCATTGTTTTCTCCCTAGTGGCAATAGCACATCTATAACCTTAGAGATTTATGTCACTTCCCTTAGATTAAATAGAGGCATGGACCCACTATCGAGCATAAATACCCCCTCTTGGAGTCACTAGCAACTACTTGGCCAAGATAGCTACTAACAACAGAGAGCATGCAAGATCACAAACAACATAGACATGATAGAATCAATAAGACAAAACCATTAATCAATCTGACATAGTAATCTCAATATCCATCGGATCCCCGCAAACACAACATGCATGGTTACAAATAGATGAGATCTTGATCATGAACGGAGCTCACAAGATCTAGACATGAAAGCACAAAGGAGGAGATACAACCATCTAGCTACTACATGAACCCGTAGTCCAAGGTGGAACTACTCACGCTTCATACCGGAGGCTGGCATGATGAAGAAGAAGGCCTCCGAGATTATCTCCCCTCTGATAGGGTGCCAGGAAGAGCTTCAGATCCCCCAGTCTAGGGAAGATGGTGGCGGCGTCTATAGACGGTTTCGTGGAATATTGATCGGGTACTTAGGGTTTAGGTATCAGGGGCTTCTTATAGGCAAAGAGGCGAGGCAGGAGGGCGGCCAGGGGGGGCACACCCTGCCCAGGCAGGGCCTAGGGTGGGACCACGCCTGGGGGGTGCGGACGCCGTGTGGCTCCCCTCCGTCTCTCCTCTGGACTCCGTGTTCTCCTCGGTGAAATATTGACTTTGGCATTTTGTCCTGTCCAATTTCGAGAATATTGATTTCTGCCTTTCTGGAACCAAAAACAGAAGAAAACAAGCAATTGGCACTGTGGCATCTTGTTAATAGGTTAGTACCAGAAAACATATAAAAACACCTCAAAGTATAGACAAAGCAAAGCAAAGTAGATACTAAACAAGCATGGAACGTCAAAAATTATGTATATGTTTCCGACGTATCATGTTCTCCTTAAGATAAACAAACACGACATGCTGGGTAAACAAATTACAGAAGGGCAATTGAAAGGACTGAGCAAGTCATAATAATGCAATACTAGACATTCATGATCCTATGAGATTTGATTGGGCAATACAACAACATACATAGACCCCCATCCAACCGCATCTATGACTAGTAATCCAGTTTTAGGTTATCATCCGAACCCCCTCAAGTATTAAGTTGCAAGCAACAGATAACTGCTTTAAGCAAAGTGTGTAAGGTAAACAATCTACTTGTTCCATGAACAAGAGACCGTTGTTTTCTCCCTAGTAGCAATAGCACATCTACAACCTTAGATATTTTTGTCACTTCCCCAGATTAAATAGAGGCATGAACCCACTATCGAGCATAAATACTCCCTCTTGGAGTCACTAGCATCTACTTGGCCAAGATAGCTACTAGAAACGGAGAGCATGCAAGATCACAAACAACACAGACATGATAGAATCAATAAGACAAAACCATTAGTCAATCTGACATAGTAATCTCAATATCCATCGGATCCCTGCAAACACAACATGCATGATTACAAATAGATGATCATGAACGGAGCTCACAAGATCTAAACATGGTAGCACAAAGGAGGAGAGACAACCATCTAGCTACTACATGGACCTGTAGTCCAAGGTGGAACTACTCACGCTTCATACCGAAGGCTGGCATGATGAAGAAGAAGGCCTCCGGGATGATCTCCCCTCTGGCAGGGTGCCGGGAAGAGCTTCAGATCCCTTGATCTAGGGACGATGGTGGCGGCTACGGATTGTTTCGTGGAAGATTGATCGAGTACTTAGGGTTTTGGTATCGGAGGGTCTTTATAGGCGAAGAGGCGAGGCAGGGGGCACCCAGGGTGTCCGCACCCCCCAGGCGCGGGCCCACCCAGGACGCGTGGCCAGGGGGTGTGCCCCCCTGGTGTCTCTCCTCCGTCTCGTACTCTGGCTCCGTGTTCCCCACTGTAAAATATTGACTTTGGCTTTTGTCCCGTACAATTTCGAGAATATTGATTTTCTGCCTTTTCTAGAACCAAAAACAGAAGAAAACATGCAACTGGCACTATGGCATCTTGTTAATAGGTTAGTATCAGAAAACATATAAAAACACCTTAAATTGTAGACAAAGCAAAGCAAAGTAGATACTAAACAAGCATGGAACATAAAAAATTATAGATATGTTTACGACGTATCAGAAACCTTGTGCTTGAAAACTACATGGTAGAGTTGGGGACACAAGACAACTACTTTATTTTGTAGGTTGCTTAAAGAAGAAAACTAAAGAAGTCTCTAAGCCAATTATCAGAGAGTTCGATATAAACTCTCGAGTCACCCTTGTGAAAAAAAGACGCTTTCTACAACACTCTGCACTTGAAGTTCCAACGAGTTGGTACACATAAGGTTGTTTCCATCACCACCCAATCCCTAATTCAAAAATAATGAAGTTGTCAAATGGTCCCACTACTTACCATGTAGGCAATGTGTGCGACATGCACCCACAACATAGTGGGCCATAAAGTACCTGTCCGCGTAGAGTGCGTTACGTCGAATTCACAAACGCGAATCTTGACGCGCGTTTAAGTTATCTCTACACATGCAGTGCCTGCTTTTATTATTTCCAATTAATATGTGCGGCGGACACCCGCTTTTATCATTTCCAATTAATAAAAGGAAATCACTCCTAAGAAAGGTATAAATTAATTGGAGTAAATATTTTATATTTATTAGTTGCTTTCTTATAGTAGAGACCCAGCTGGAGATGACAAGGACGATGTGCAGGCCTCCCACATATGATCCGCCTTGGTACTATAAATAGATATGTCTAGGATGGTTGCGAAGAGCACAATCACCATGGTTGTGAACATGCAACGCCTTCGTCACATGATACTCGACAACGGCCAACACCATCCTTTCCCTGCTCCAGCTTGGCTTAGTGCCAATCAGGCAGATGCCTCCACCACCGCTGCTACGAGTTATGCCACTGTAGTGCCCAGCCAGCAGGGATACCCATCATCGTACATGGTCACACCACCGCCGGTGGGAGGGCAAGACCAGTACACCGAGTTCCTTGCGCTGGCTGCGGTCGACCTGGCGAAGAGGGGCGTCACCCTCCATGGTTCGCTGCCTTCGCACGAAAGGGTCGCTGGCTATAAGAGGAAGCGTGATGAGCAGCCGGCTCCGATGCTTTGCTCGACCCATGCACAACAGCAACAGACCATTGTCGTCGACCCCCTCCCGCTCGACCATGTAAGTCCCATGCATGCATGATCACCAAATCAATGGATACTTTCTTTGTCTTCATGGATCTAACTTCTGTTAATTTCTGTGTCGGTCGAAGCAGGTGTCGAAGATGTCGAAGGATCTGGCGGAGCAGAGGAAGAAGCACATGAGGTTGATCACCTCCGTCACAGAGGACAAGGCGGAGAAGCGTCTAAAGGCCAAGGACTTGGAGATGGACCTTATCAAGGGCGAGAACAAGGTACTCCAGGAGCAGGTCAGGAACCTTCACAAGGAGGCCCAGGTGTGGCGTGATGTCGCAAGGTCCAACGAGGTTGCCGTCAATGTGCTCCGTGGAAAACTGCAGCATGCGCTTGCGCAGGCGGCCCGTGGCCGTGGCATTGATGGTGCCAGTTCGCCCTACTTGGGGAATAAGCATGTCGCGTTCTCTAGCGAGGTGTGGAAGCCAGAGGCGGCGGCGAGCGTCAGAAGGTGCAAGGGGTGCGGCCATGGCAAGGCTATGGTGTTACTACTACCATGCAGTCACCTCTCCGTGTGCACGCTATGCGCGGACGGGACTAGGGCGTGCCCGGCATGCGGATGCGCCAAGACCGGCAGCATCTACGTCAACCTCTCCTGATTTGGGGAAGTAATAGTTCTAGAGTCAACATTTTTTCTTCTGATTAAACATTTTAGAGCTGACTGTGTTGTTGTATCCTTCAGTGTTTTTCTTTCTACTATATGGGGATGATAAGGTTATGGTCAAATGACATGGCTTATAGAGGAAATCCCTGTCTTTTCTTCGTTTTAATTTAATTTTTCTCAAATTGGTGTATGAATTGTCCAACAATATGAAGAATAGCTCGCGGTATTGCATCAATGCTTGAAATCGAATTACATATATCATATACTTGCTTTCTCCCTTCCATTTATTGGTTATAGAATAGAGGTGGGCTATGGTAGCATAGCAAGTAGGCATGTGTCGCGACAGAGCGCGCTGGGTCCATCTAGTACCTATATTAAAACGAGACAATTTTGAGCGCCCTAGTCGATCGGGTTACTATTGATTCACATTTTTATCCTATCGGCCATTGACACATACACCCGTCCGTTCCATCCATGATCTTCTCTTCTTGCGTTTATTCCACCAGGCCGGTTCATAACCGGTCGCTACTCCCTAATTTCCGGTTTGTTTTGACGAGGACCCATGAAACTTGCAGAAATTTACTATTTTCCCATGACCTTTATAATACTACAGTGAACATAATTAACAGATTACATGTTACCCTTCGGTTGCTTACCGGCGAGCTCTTTCGTCGTTGCTACTAGACGGTCTTGTTGATATTTCTCTTTGCTTACAATACTTTTCACGTCTGCCTAGATTTACAAACCATTGTTTGTTTTGTTATGGCTAGGATGTTGCACGAGGTAGGGCCAGCATCAGTTCCGGTTCAAACCGGACCTTTAGTCCCGGTTGAAGACACCAACCGGGACTAAAGGTCTATGTTCCTATATATACAATACCCAGCCCGGCATGCTTGCGTGTGAGATGGTTCGATTTTTTCCTTCTTATATACATAAGTCGTGTATGCTGCTTTGGTTTTCCCCTCTATGCACAAGAGATGCTTAATGAAATGCGTGAGAGCATGATGCCACTTGAGTTCACACAAAACAAACGATATGAAGTGTCTGAGCGACACTTAAGCTTTCTCCTCTTTCTTTCCTCCTCGATCGAGATTAGCAACTTTATCCTTTCATCTATCATTGATATAATGTATCTATCGATGTACAATGGTCATTTCTATAGATGCTCTGTAATGGTTTTTAAACTTAATTATATAATGTAGATGAACCGGCAATGGATGTACGGTGACCAACACACTGCCAAGTTTATTACAGGCCTGCATAATTTTATCGGTGTGGCTGAGGTAAACAATCTAAATGGTTTTATGTGTTGTCCACGTGGAGACCCTTTAGTCCCAGTTCGTCGCACAACCAGGACTATAGGTGGAGGCCTTTAGTCCTGATTATGCAGTCCCGGTTGCGTAATCAGGACTAAAGGCAGACGAATTGGCCTTTTTGCACTAGTGATCTCCAGGTATTACAATCTTTTCTTCTGTGTACTGTCTTTCGACTAAATTATTTGTGCAAGATTTTATATTCTTTAGTCTACATGCCACCCTTGGTAACATATTTTAACTGATTGATGTCCCAGTGCAGCTGTAAGCCTCCCTTAGTTGTCTTGACATGTAGTGACATATGAATGTTTTGATACAATTAAGAAGAAGCAAAGAAATACAAATATTTGTGTAGTTATTCTTGACATGGATAATGCATAATGCATAATGCCTTTACATAGTTTGATGCAAACTGGGTCAAGCTCATCATGGCATGTGTCAAAACTGTTCTGTACATAGTTTGGGTCAATTCCATGAAGAGTGCAATATTTGCTCCTTCAAGGGGGTTGCGGTAATGATATCCATTGTCTCCATATCTTTTTCTCTTGTTCTGAAGGGTTGACAAAACTTCTTTTACAAGCCGAGATAAAATGGTTCACTAAATAGTGTTTGCGTATGTCGAAAAGGACCATTGGTGACTAACCTTTTTGCGGATTGTCGGCTATGTCAAATTCAGGATTTGTGCTAATACAGTCCTCCAACTTGCTCCAGATTATCCATACATGGTCCAAAGTACGAAAGGCCGCCGTGATTCCAACTGAAAACAAAACAGTGTTGTAGGCCACACTAGCTAACCACTACACCAAATCTTTTGTTTTACAAAGGGAATATATTAATATCGCGACGAAACCAATTACATCCAGCCTCTGCACCATCAACAAGTCCAGATACAACAGAGATACACACAGCCAAGTACAAAGTAAAAAAAGAGGAAAGAAATCGCGGTGTACAATCACACGCAACAAAAGCACTCTAACCACCCCAAAATACAAAACATGTGCTACAAACTAGGCTCGCCTATATCTACCTACAGCTTGTCTCGCTTCCATCTATGGGGAGGACACAGGGGACGAGGATAAGCGTCTAGCGACCAGCACGTCGCGGCGGTGTTGAGGGGGCGATTGGGAGCCCCGGAAGGCTCGAGGATGGGTTGTTTTTGTAGGTTTCACAATGTTTAGGGGGCATTTTCCAAATACATACACTGCTGGAGCCATATGAGCTGACATATGGGTCCCACATCAACGAATATAATCCACCTACAAGCAGCGGTGATCGTAGAAAACATGGACAATATCTTTGGTGACCGGCGATCGTATTTTCGAACCCACACGACAAGTTTGCTGATCAATCATGTATTTTACTCTTATTAATATCACGTGCTAATTGTTGGGAATATGCTTTAGAGGCAATCATGTATGATGATGTTTCCCATTGTATTCATAAATTTATTAAATTATCCTTGTATGAACATCTGATGTGTATCATTAAATATGTGATTCGGTTGTGGAACTATACATTCATGTTGTTTGTACTAAATATCCTTGGTCATTGAGGTTGTGCTAGACACACAACTTAGACCAATGTGAAAGTCGGCTTGATGACTCGGTTCCACTTGTCATGGGCATGGTGATGCTATTCCGACTTACACAGATTCGGCTAAGAGTTTAGCGAGTCGGATTGACCCATATTGAGGTATAACGAACAAGTTGTCATTTTTATATCTCAATCAATGTAATCCTTAGACCTGAGTTTATTGCATAGTCCGAGTTGAAGTTCACCGACTTAGGTTTTGTCAAACGTTGATCCGTAACTGGGCAGTCATAAAGGCAGAGTTCGGGTCGACCGAGAATCAAGTTGCGTGATGTGAATAACCAAGACGGAATTTTGCCCCTCCACTTGGAGAGATATTCTCTGGGCCCTCTCGGATGATATGATTCGGAAAGCATGGCCATACACGACTCGGTTAAGTGTTAACCGAGGCGATCGACTAAGAGTTAGTCGGGTGAATCACTTATCTCGGATCGAGAAGAGAGTCAGGCTATTTAAGGGATGACAAATATTCGCCTATAGTCTGACAAGATATATCGTGAGGCAAAAGGGATTCAGAGGCAAGTCGCATTGGATAGGCAAGTCGTCATGACTCTTTGATACTTGGGAGTCGGCACGTACTGCTAGGAGCCGCTACCGACTGATCGATTGAGAGTCAGACTCTAATCGTGTCCAAGTTGCCAAGAGCCTGCGAGGTCACACACTTAAGAGCGGGGACAAGTTCGGATAGGATCTGAACCGGATATCTGGTTGGGTTGGACCCGAGTCGGATTTGGACTGAGTCAGTGAGTCGGACTCACGGTGACTAGTGTTATATCGGCTTTAGTGAATGAGCCACGAGAGTGGAGTCCACGTTCGCTCCCTATATATAGTGGAGCACAGTAACCCAGAAGGGTTAATCGTTGATCGGTTAGGTCATTTCATGTGTTAGAAACCCTAATTCCACACCAGTCCTGCCGTCGTAACGAACCTAGAAGTTCGCTGCCGGTGCTCCTCCTTGTAAGTGTGGATACCAGCAGAGGTGATGTACGATCAGCACAAGGACGATCGGATCGCAAGGACTGCACTGCATCAACTGACGCGCTACATCAGTAATCCGTAACTGCGCATCTAGTGGTAAACCTCGTGGCCTTCTACCTTAGCTGGATCTTGGGATCACCACGATTAGAGGGAAAAAGTTTTTGTTTTATCTCTACATGGCCCAACACTAATATACAGTGCGCGTTTTATCACATGGTCACGAGTTAAAACTTCAACCTACGCTTAAAAAAAATCAACACTAAACGTTGTTGTGGGCCAGATTCGTTGCCACATCAGCAATATATAGTGGGCTTTCATACTTTGGACCCTATATATGGACATTGCGTCTTGGGCAAAATTCCGTCTTGGTTATTCACATCACCAGGACTTAGGCCTAGAAAATGGTAAAAATATGAAAGACCTGGTCCAATGGCCTGGTGGATTTTGCCTTGCTCGGGCTGGGCTTGGGCCAAATTTTCATCCTTGCAGGCAGGCCAGGCCAGACTCGAGCCTGGGTTTTGTGTGACGGCCTTTTTCCGGCCTGGCCCAACAAAAGAATGCCCAGGTGTAAATATTTGTGATTGTCCATGCATCTTTACAAAGAAATCCTTCACGTCAACCTAAATATCATTGCCGACATAACAGATATGCGATGTATGACTACGATGTAGACAAAGCATTTATGACATAATTTGAATTGAAGATTTGAGACAGACCATAAGGCAAAGAAATGAGGCACAAGCATCAGACCAACAACACCACCATTCCATAACATGCAGATATCAATCTGAGTCCCCAAGAGGTTAATAAAAGTTTTGGTTCCACACATCAATCTAGAGTACTACATACCCCAATCCACACATGATTCCAGACAAGCCATAATAAAGCAGGCAAATTTATATAGCTAGCAAACCACGAACCACCATCAGCCGTAAGAAGTTCATTCCCGCGAAGCCAAACTACTGCTGAGTGGCAGACTGGCCCTGAAGAAGGCCGTCACGGATCTGCGTAGCAATGTCGCGCACCGCGCCGGGGTCGTGGGGAATGAACACCGCCGAGGACTTGGAGGACGCGCCGATCTCCTTCATGGTGTCGAAGTATTGTGTGATCAGCACCATGTCCATCACGTCCTTGGCGGTGGTGCCGGGCACGTTGACGGAGAAGCCCAGGACGCTGTCCCTCAGTCCGTCCACGATCGCCTGGCGCTGGCGGGCGATGCCAAGGCCTGACAGGTACTTGGCTTCCGCTTCGCCCTCGGCGCGCTTGATCTGTATGATCTTCTCAGCCTCCGCCTTCTCGTTCGCAGCCACCCTCATCCTTGCAGCTGCAAAGGGTACAAGTATCAGATCACAATGTCAGTATATGCTGGAGGTTAGAAGTAAGTACTTCGTGTTTGGTTTTAATCATGTCAGAGCTTAGCAAATAACCTGCATTGATATCATTCATTGCTCGCTTGACATTCTCGTCTGGCTCAATGTCAACGATGAGTGTCTGCACGATCTCAAAGCCATATGCTGACATAGCCTTTTCAAGTTCATCCTCCACAGCCTTTGCTATGTCATTCTTCTGCTCAAAAGCATCATCCAGGAGAAGCTTTGGAACACTTGCCCTGATTACTGCAAATATAAGCAAATCCGCAAATTAGTGGATACATGATAACATGAACAATGAGATACAGCAAGTTGTATCGATGCTGATATGAAAATATTAACAGGAACACTTGCAAGCTATCAACTCAAACAGCATACCGTCAAATACATAGGCTTGGATCTGGGACCTTGTGTTGGTCAGTTTGTAGAATGCATCACTTTCTTTGCCAGCCAGAGGTCTGTACTGAATAGAAGCAACAACTGTGACAAACACATTGTCCTGCAGAAAATCAGATGTCATCAACATCACGACAATTCTCAATAGCAGAAGAAAAATATAGAACCCAATATCAATGGTACTGTGACCTCCTAGATACTTAATTAGAAGTGAATAAGGTTATACGGAAAAGTTTCTTAATCCAATGTGGTAGTCATTTTAGGACTGTATCCAGATTGCAAGCCAAACTGCTCAAATCTGGAAACTGAAGGAAGTAACTTGCTATCAACATAATTTTATTTTAACATCCAAAGTAGTTAATTTTATTAAGGTAACGGGAAAAACAGTATTTGTTGAAACATAAATGTTGTAAACAATCCACAAAGAATGCACAATACAATTTTAGGTTTTTAAACTATTGCCGACACAAAATGATAGCATTGTTTTCTTAGAAAATAAAACACAGCTAGGCATCCTTTTAACTGACTGTATAGGGTGAACCTTTGTCTTAGTCTCACAGCGAACATCCAGTTGCTGCAACCTGAGTGTGAGATGACCAACTATACGCTTCCCAGCCATCCAAGGCAGGCAGTGGCATCCTGGCTCAAGCACACTATCGAACTTCCCAAACTGCTCTCTGATGGCCACGGTCGACTGATCAACTTGAACACAGCACAACAAGTTGCCCACGACTGCAGGCTTCAGATCGCTTCTGGTAGTACCTGAATATTTGATGCATCATAAGACTGAGTAAGTAATCTGAAATATATTGACAATGGTTATATGCATAATCAGTACTAACTCTGTTTACAAAAGTAAATCACCAATAGCAACTACATAATGATAATGCTTTTGTTCAAAAAAAAATGTTCAAAATAAATAAATCCTTAGGCACACCTTCCAGTCTGCAAGCTTTCCTGGACTCAAAGAGTAAAGATAAGCAGAAAGTGGATCACCTTATGAATTCACCCGAAAGTTCCATGATGCTCATATCGACCAAGAAAAACAAACAAGCATGGCTCTCTAAAGACCTAGGAATATACCCAAACCAAACTATTTACTCTAAATTTCCAGCTACCGATGCTGAATTTCCATTCCTCATTGAACAAACTGATGTCTAAAACTTGCTGCTTAATCATTCAATGAAGCCACAAAACAATTTCAGAAAAAATAAAAATTCAAGAGCAGAACATTTTAATTCGTTTGTGAACATAACAAGGCTTCAGAGATGAACATATGTTACTATAAGAGCTTTCTGTAGAACTGCACAAAAAACAGGGCAGCGAAGAGAACTAACAAAATTCAGAGAACGTGTTTAATACAGAGCAATCAATAGTAGAGTGCAGGACGACATGCCTGAAGAGAATGATCTGCTAGTCAGCTGGTATAAGGTTAGGGCCAAATGACTAACAGGGTGGATCTTTACGATGCAGGCAATGCGCCTTATATAAGCACATGGACGCACTACAGGTTTGCAGCCTGCTCAATTGCAGAGTTGTTATCTGTATGACTGTATCCACGTTGGATGGACAATTGGAGAGAACAGCAACCAAGGAGTGCATACGCCATCCTAAGCATCCACTAATCACCCACTTGCGTGTTTGTGATAACATACAAACATATTAATCACTTTCAAGAATGCAGACAACGGACAGTTAGATTAGACAATGACAATATACTAAAGAAGACTGGAACTGATTCATTCCAAATTTTAGATGGAATTGATGTGATGTGCAACTGCAAACGATCCTATGGTCCCACTCCTACCACACATAAAAAAGTAGACGATTTTGGGGAGGCAAGCACCCATGAAAATGCACTCCATTACAACTAGAAGTAGTTACTACAAGATGCGAAAAAATCAAGAGAAAACAAATGAAGACTAGATTCGTTCAGTATTGGTTGGGCCCAAAACGCAAAATTGCCGGCAAAATCACTCAATCTCACAAAGTCTCCTTATTTTCATAATAATCGTCAGGAAATTGCAGAGGATGGAGATGGAGGAGACGACTAGACCTTGGAGTCGCTGGACCATAAGAAAGCGCGTGGAGAATAATAATAATAATAATAATAGGGTAAAATCCCTGTCCGTGCTTGGTTTATATATTCCTGTTTATACATGAAGATAGAGAGACGCAACGGAGCAAGATTTAATAATGGAGGGGAAATTGCGCGAGAGACGCAGTGTTGGTTGAGTACCCGACCCGACGCGCAAAGAATTCGCGCTACAGACTTCACAAAACGAAGAACGAACAGGAGCAGGAAACGGCAGAGGCAGAGAGGGGAAGAACAAGAACACGAAGAAAAAAAGATACTGGACAACCAGGGAGATCGATGTTCCTCGAGATCGTACCCTGACACAACCAACAAACGAAGCAGAATCCGGGAGCAGAGGAACCACACCCAAATCCTCTGGATCTTACAAGATATAGAGAGCATGAATCGAGGAAGGAGAAGGGGAAAAGGAGGGTTTTTAGGCGTTCCTTTACCTGCGGGGCTTGGAGGGTTGGAGACGCGGAGAAAGGGGAAGTGGAGTGTGGAGAGTGTGACTTTGTGAGCGGTGAGACGACGGCGTCTGTTCCTTTCCTTTCCACCCCGACTCAACCCTACCACCACGGCCCTAAATACTCCGTGTGGGGGCGCCACATAGTCCAGGATTTAGCTGGAGATGATACCATCCGACCGTGAAAATCATCGCGATTAGCGTAAAAAAAATGTACTCCGGCGGAGTTGCTGCGGTAGCGGATTTGCTTGGCCATTCTGGCGGAGCAACCACGAGCACGAGCAAAACCGCTGCGCTGCAGCCTTCGCTCGGATCAGAATCAGATAAGAACGTGCAGATCTTTTCCTCCGCCTTTCCGCTTTCTTGACCGACCCTGCTCTTCTGGCCCACACGACCATCTTTCTCCCCAAGCTGAAGACCGCATAGCTGGCCCCATCGCGACAAAAGAGGAGGAGGAGGAGGCGATGGGCGATATTGGCAACCAGCACATCACATGGTTTATGTTGGTCAATCTTTCTAGCATTTGTTTTCGCAAGTTACGATTCGATTAAGCTACCACTTGCATTCTCGGGACGACGATCCGGACATCGAATTAAGTCCGGACGCTGAAAATCGGTTTACATATTTTCATGAATCTCTTTTCGTTTGGATTCGAACGAATTTTGGTTCGGACTTTCCAGGCCATTTCCAAGATCCCGAAAACGTCCTAAAAACATCGGACGAAGCGAAAATGGGCATGGGCCAGCTCTGTCGGCGAGACAGTCCCATTTTTCCTCACTCCACTCGCTCAGACTGCGGCGAAGAGCTCCCAGCGTCTCTATCGCCATGACTTCGCCGGCGGAGCTCCTCCACGTCGAGACATGCCCACGCCTCTAGAGATGCTCCCCGAGTCGCCGTCCATTCCGCCACCCACTCCGCCGCCGCTTTTGCCGACCGAACTTCACCGTTGTTTGGCTTCGCTGCGAGCTCCCACCACCACGCCCGCCAAGTGTTCTGCATTTGGCCGGTTCGGCCATGGACTCCGACGACGAGGAGATACTCGCTGTATTGCTGGAGGAGGAGAACACAGAGGTCGCCGAAGATGCGGAGCACATGGAGATCCTCGCCTCCCTCGCCTAGCTATACCTGCAGATGGCGAAGCCGAAGCGCGGTGGTTCGGCGAAGGGTCGTCGGAAGTGCAAGGCGAGGCAAAGGATAGAGTGATACTGCTTGTCGTACGCCGACGAGCCGCTCCACGGAGAGGCCGCATTTCGGCGACGTGTCAGGATGAGCCGAAAGCTCTTCCTCAAGATCGTGCATGCCATCCGGGAGTTCGAACCCTATTTCTTTTGTAAGAAGGACTACACCGGCATGGTTGGGTTTTCCTCGCTGCAGAAGTGCACAGTGACGATGCGGTTGCTTGCATATGGAGCGTCGGGTGACAATGCCGATGACTATCTCCGTCATAGTTTTAAAAAGGGACCAGTTCACTGGTTAAACCGGAAAAAACTGGAACCATCAGCCTTGCCGGTTTGTTAAGCGTAGAAGACCGACTGCACCAGTGAACCAGATAAAACCAAGAAAACCTGGTCCAACAGCTGGTTTTGCCCAATAAACCGCTTTCTGGTTTGACCGGTTCATTAGTCGCAGCAATGGAAAAGTAGAAGTATAGAACTACTAAGACCGGGATTGAATCCAGTACTTCACAGTAGGTGGACAACTAACCAAACGAGATACAACTGCTTGATGTCATGAACAGAGATACGGTTCTTTTATTAATCATATGTGTGTGTGATTTTGGTTGGCTTGCTGCTTGCGGTTTTGGAGTTTTGGACGTGGCATCTCGATGCTCATGTGCCAACTACTCTGTTAGATTATTACTATGTGAATTAGTATGATAAATTAGAAGTCTAAAATATTTTCACATACATAATTATTTTTGTTGCAGGATTTATAAAATAAAAATATATTATTTTATATCTTAAAAAAACAGTGAACCAGTGAACCAGTGGTCTGACCAGTAAAAACCTGAACCGACAATCTTACCAGTTCGATCACCGGTTCGGTTTTTTAAACTATGATCTCCGCATGGCCGAGTCCATCGCCATCGATTCCTTGTACAGGTTCTGCAGGGAAGTGATTGCAGTGTTTGGAAAACAGTACTTGAGAACACTCATTGCTGAAGACACTTTTCAGATCCTCGTAGTCAATGAAAGTAGAGGATTTCCTGGTATGCTTGGAAGCATAGACTGCATGCATTGGCGGTGGAAGAACTGTCCATTTGCATGGCAGAAAATGTACAAAGGCCATAAAGAAGGTTGCAGTGTGATACTCGAGACAGTTGCTACACATAATCTTTGGATCTGGCGCTCCTTCTTTGGCATGATAGGATCGAACAACGACATCAACGTCCTCAACTCCTCAAATGTCTTTGCCAAGCTTGTTGAGGGTCATTGCTCCCCCTGTAAAATTTGAGATCAACGGGCACCACTACAACAAGAGATACTATCTAGCAGATGGCATCTATTCAAGATGGCCAATATTTGTGAAGACTATCTCAAGTCCAATGCTCCCCAAGCATTATCAGTTTGCCAAGGAACATGAAGCTTAAAGGAAGAATGTGGAGCGGGCATTTGGTGTGCTCCCGCAGAGGTTTGCAGTTGTCCTGTTCCCTACTATGACCTGGTCAAAATCCAACGAGTGGGGATGCTCTAAGCCCTAACCGAAAATCCAAACTTGGGGAAAACCGCGACGTCGCGCACGGTGAGGATGCACCTTAACATTTAAGACACAAGAACGCCTCCAACTAGGCATGCGTGCCAAGCCTAGGCACGTATTTGGTTGCTCGCGGTTTTCTATTTGGCATCATGTTCTGCATCTTGTTTGATTGTTCGTATTTATTTTAGTGTCTATTTGTGTATTTTATTTGGTTGCATACCTACAAGTCTAGAAATTAAACAATTGAGGGAAAATTGGGTGCTCCTACTCGGCGTCTGCAACGATCTACTGCTCGATGATGGCCGTCCGCTCGGCGAGCTCCCGTGCCTGCCACCCGCGCGCCCTGCCGCTCAGCAGCGATGAAGCGGTGGCCCCTATCCTCATGAGTGGCCGAGTGGATGGATGTCGCAATGACGTTGCCTTCGACGGCGGCACCGATAATGTCGACGGCCTACTCGCCCCGCACCATGTGGAAGGACGCGAGGAGCGCCCGCTGGTCCACAGGCTCCTCGTCGTCGGCATCCTAGAGAAAGTCTAGCTCCTCGGTGTCCTCCACTGGCTGGTCCCCCTTGTCGTCCGCATCGTCGAGGAACTCGAGCTCCTACATGATCAAGGTCTCCACCGGCAGCTCCGCCTTCGTTGGCGGGTTCTTTACCGGCGCATCGCCTTTGACACCTCCGCCGACCCTTGGTGGCGAGCTCGAGTAGCGAGCGCAGGCAGCGGAGGAAAGCATGGCCCGGTCATAGGTAGGCGACAAGGCATGGTGGCTGGCTGGTGGTCGGTTGCTGTTGCACTTGCCGGCACTCCTATTTGTACTGTGGCCGCTAAAGGGGCGGGTAAGCCCAGCTCGCGCGAGAACACCAAAAGGCTAGCGCGAGAAGAGGTTCGCGTGCGGGAAGCCTGCTAGACGATGGGACGACCTTCCTACCATGACAGGGTCTAAGAAGCTAGGGGTAGATGCAAGGATTACGAGTCGACGACTCGCAACTTGTCGCTGGGGTGGCGACAAGAAGACTAGTCGTGACTAGTCTCGACTAGTGCTAGACTAGTCGATACATAGTCGAGCTTTAACTACTAAAAAATACTAAGAAACTAGTATACTGATAGCAGTATATGATACGTCGGGAACGTATCTATAATTTTTTATGCTCCATGTTTGTTTAGTATCTACTTTGCTTTGCTTTGTCTACACTTTGAGGTGTTTTTTACATGTTTTCTGGTATTAACCTATTAACAAGTTGCCACAGTGCCAGTTGCCTATTTTCTGCTGTTTTTGGTTCCAGAAAAGCTAGTAAGGAAATATTCTCGAAATTGGACGGGACAAACGTCAAAGTCAACAACTTTCCGTGGGGAACAAGAAATACAGAGGGAAGTCGGAGAGGCGGGCCAGGGCGCCCAGACCCCCTAGGCGCGGGTGGGCCCTGCCCCACGCCTAGGTAGGGTGTGGAGCCCCTGGCCACCGCCTCGGCCTCCCCCTTCACCAATAAGAAGCCCCCGATACAGAAACCCTAAGTACCCGATCAAATCTTCATGAAAACTTTTGTAGCCGCCGCCACCGCCGTCCATAGATCAGGGGGTGACATGGTTATACCCCGCGGGTACACGATCTCAGCATACCTGGTCCAGCCCAAGGAAGGCCCACGGCAAATATACGCCGGCCCATGAAGATTTTCGGGTGGCCAAGGCCCATGACGCCTTCGGATCCTTGGAGAGCAAGACTAGAGTAGATAGAAAATTCAAAGGGGTAAACCCTAGAACCTGTAACCAACTAGATCTGTGCCCGGGACCTGCCTAAGTCTATATAAAGGCCAGGAGGGTACGACCTAGATCTCTCTCTCATACTTTCGCATACACACCTCCATGCCAGATTGCATTTGCGCACCCCTATAATCACCGGTTCCGCCGTAATCAAGAGCAGACAAGCAGAAGTAGGGTTTTCCCTCCGGGGGCCTGAACCTGGGTAAACCTCGTGTCCCCGTATTGCTTGTTTGCTAACCGTTCCGCGATCTCCAGCATCCCCATCTTCTCCAAAACCCAAGTCCATAACAATGGGAATTGACGAGATCATACCTCGTCAATTGGCGCCGTCTGTGGGAACTGGGGACGCTGATTGTGCGATCGTGACGGTCCCAGCCCGATTGATCTACAACTCTGCAGCGACGGAGAGTCACCTCCTCTTCGGCGCTTTCGACTTCACCGCCCACTCACCGGCCACCATGAAGGACTTCAAGCTCGTAGGCGACGGACTCGAGATCCTGTTCGGGAGCTTCTGCTTCCAAGTGAGGCAAACTGGCACCCTCCGCCTCCCTGAGCGGGTGCCCCTACCATCAATCAGGCCCGCTTCATGGGCCCCACACTCTGTGCTACGCACAACATCATCAACAGATGAATCCTACGACAGCAGTAGCTGCAACTTCGATTTGTGCGATCCGCCATCGGATGAAGGGACCTACGGTTTCGGATCTAAAAGTTGCGGTAGCAGCGGACCAATCTACGAGCGCTACCAATGCGCCGTAGTCATCCAGGGCGACGTGGAGCAGCAAACACCCAACCCGCCGCCCAACCCGACACCTAACCCGCCAGATCGAAACGGCGGGAACAGAAGAAGCCAGTCCCCACCACCCGAAGGGGACAACAACGGCCGTGTCATCCGCCTTAGCAAAGAAGGATGGGCTCAAGCACGCGCCGCCGTGGCGGGCAGCATAGTCCTGCCTGCAGACTCCTCACGGGATCTGTTGATGGCCTACCATCTGCTCCTAATCGAGGAGCACAAGAAGCAGGTCAAGATGCAAGAGGTTCTTGACAAATGCAAGCAAGCAGCCTCGGAGTCCAGCGCGCGACGAGCTGCGCTCTCCACCATGGGCATTGGCTCCAGCTCGAACGGCAACCACGGCAATAAGCATCGCTCCCGAACGGAGAACATGGACCCCAAGGAGCGTCGTGAGGTGACCCGAACCCTCAACGCATCCTTCATGGAGATGGATGCCGACGGCAACATCATCCCAAAGACATCGCAAGCTGAGATCATAGCAGCCACTGCGTACCTCGCGGCCCACCCACCTCCGGAGGGGGACCCGAAGAGAGCAATGCACAAGTCCGCGCTCACCGGACTCGGACTCGTCGGAGCTGCGCTCCATCAAGAAACTCCTACGGAGCCGAAAAAGAAAGCTACGATCAGGTTCAACCGCAGCCCCACTCCTTCATCCGAAGAAGAGGACCATGACCTTCCTCGAAGGCACAAGAGCTCGCGTCATCGCAGCCGCGATTACGACGCCAGAGACGCGCTAACACAGCGCAAAATCGACAAAACGCGAGCCAAGCGCGCATGCTCGTCTGAATCCAAGATGGACGAAGACGAAGGAGAAATCTGTGGAGCCCGGTGCTTCAGCAGATCTGTCCGACGGACACGGATGCCACGAAATTTCAAGCTTCCTTCGGATACTCCGAAGTTCGACGGCACACAGGACCCCAAGGCATGGCTCAGCGACCATCTGTCATCCGTCAAGATGCACGGTGGAAACAAGGAAACCGCCATGCAATGCCTTCAGCTGCAGCTGACAGGCGCAACTCGGATCTAGCTTAGCAGCCTATCCTCAGGATCCATCCGAAGCTGGGAGGAGCTGGCTTATAGTTTCATTCGAAACTTCAAAGGCACCAGTAAGAGGCCCGCCTCAATCGAGGAGTTGCGAGCCTGCACTCAACGAACAGGCGAATCCATTCGCTCGTACATACTACGCTGGTCCAACACCAAGAACTCCACAGCGCACATCTCCGAAGAGAGGGCCATCAACGCCTTCAAAGACGGCGTCAAGCGCCAGGACTTCAAGGAGGAACTCGGGCGCGTCAAGCCCAAGACACTCGACCACCTCATGGACATCGCCAACAGGTGGGCCGACGGTGAAGATTCCGTCCATCGGGCACAATCGGAGGAAGAGGACGATTACGGCCGACGACGGGAACGCCGTAACAAGAGGAGACCGCGTGTCTACGACGATCGCGATGGACCCGACATGGTCGCGGTTGGCTACGCCGATCGCCGCAACGATACCAACCGCAACAGTGGCGGATACCGTGGAGGCAACTTCCGCGATGGAGGACGCCCAACATAGTCGTGGAAGCGCCGCGATCGTGATAACGAACCCTCAGCATAAGAAAAACTTTCGGGTCCATGCACCATCCACTTCTACATCGACAAGCAGGATGGTAAGAAGAAGGCAAGCCACATGCTCAAGGACTGCCGCGAGTTCCAGAAGCTCAGCGAAAGCATGGCTCAGATGAGGCAGCAAGCTCCACCCCCTGGGTTCGGAAACGCACCCGCACTAGGTGAAATAGCGCATGGAGCTCCTCCACCGCCACCTGCAGGAGGCCCGAATCAACCAGTCGCACCAGCACAGAACAACGCTGGGCACGGGTATCCCCCGTCGAAAGGAGCACTGATGATCCAGAAGGAGTGCCCGACGAATAGGGTGCAGAAGAAAATCACCCGTCAGATCAACCTGGCCGTGACAACTCCACCCGCCATCCCTGAGTACCTC
Organism: Avena sativa; assembly: GCA_916181665.1. NCBI lineage: Eukaryota > Viridiplantae > Streptophyta > Magnoliopsida > Poales > Poaceae > Avena > Avena sativa. The sequence goes on along the minus strand of OV702297.1, from coordinate 381,157,940 downwards.
AGCGGACCGGAGTCTTGCATCACGTTCAGTCATTCGGATCACCCTTGCCAGATCCCTCGCCAGGTCATGCTGCCCTGGTGCTGGAGGCGCAGATCGGAGGTTTCGAGATGAGCCGCGTCTTCATGGACGGCGGCAGCGACATCAACCTCATGTTCGCAAGCACTCTAGCAGCAATGCGGATCCCGCTGTGCAGCCTAGAACAGTCAGACACAACGTTCCACGGCATCGTCCTAGGAAAGGGCATATTCCCCCTGGGAAAAATATGGCTTGACGTCATCTTTGGCAAGCCGGACAACTTCCGATGCGAGCGGCTCGAATTCGAAGTGGTGGACTGGCCATCACAATACCACGCCATCCTCGGGCGTGTAGCATTCACAAGGTTCTTGGCTGTCCCACATTACGCATACCTGCTACTCAAGATGCCAGGACCCAGGGGCGTCATCACGGTCCACGGGAGCTTCACCCGATCAGACCACTGTGATAGGGACTTCAACAGAATCTCCCAGTCATTTGGCATGGAGGATGAGCTCATAAGGCTCCACGAGGTGACGGACAATGGGGCACCCCCAGTCGCTCGACAAAACACACCTGGCATGTCCTTCGACTCCACCGTCAACACAAAAAAGGTGCAGGTCCACCCGACGGACGCCTCCAAGACAGCGCTGATCGCCAACGACCTCAGCCCCGCATAGGAAAGCGCGCTCGTCGAATTCCTCCATGAGCGCTGGGAAATCTTCGCCTGGTGTCCTGCGGACATGCCAGGAGTTCCCAGGGAATTCGCCGAGCACGCACTCAACGTCTTTCCAGACACCAAGCCCGTCAAGAAGTACATCCGGAGACTGTCCGAGCCACGGGCCGAAGCCGTCGGGATGGAAATCAACAGACTACTCTCTGCAGACTTCATCAGGGAGATCAAAGAAAGCGAGTGGCTCGCAAATACAGTGATGGTCCCCAAGAAGGACACGGACACCCTACGGATGTGTGTGGACTTCACGTCGCTGAACAAGCACTGCCCAAAGGACCACTTCCCCCTTCCTCGGATCAACCAGATCATCGATTCGACTGCAGGATGCGAGAAACTCTCCTTCCTCGACGCCTACTCAGGCTACAACCAGATCCGACTCAAGGTCGAAGATCAAGAGAAAACGGCGTTTATCACACCGTTCGGAGTGTTCTGCTACAACACAATGCCCTCCGGGCTAAAGAACGCAGGTGCCACGTACCAGAGATGCATGCAGGCATGCCTGAAGGACCAGATCGGTCGCAACATCCAAGTCTATGTCGACGACATAGTCATCAAAAGCAGGGAGGCAAGAACGCTCATCGACGATCTCCACGAGACGTTCGATAATCTCGACCGCTACAGGATCAAGCTCAACCCCGAAAAGTGCGCCTTCGGCATCCTATCAGGACAGCTCCTTGGCTACTTCATCTCTCAGCGAGGGATCGAGGCGAACCCGAAGAAAATCCGGGCCATCATGGCCATGGAGAAGCCGAAGAACCTCAAGGGTGTCCAACAGCTCGCAGGACGAATAGCGGCATTGAGCAGGTTCATCAGCCGCATGGGCGAGAAAGCCCTGCCATTCTACCAACTGCTATGCAAGGCAGATAAATTCGAGTGGACGCCTGAAGCAGACGACGCATTCGAAGATCTAAAGCGACTGCTCTCCACCTCGCCCGTCTTGGTTACGCCAAAGGAGCGCGAGCCCCTACTACTGTACATAGCAGCCACACACCAGGTGGTAAGCACCGTGCTGGTGGTTGAACGACCCGAAGAAGGCAAGACCCATGGGGTCCAACGCCCAATCTACTACCTCAGCGAGGTATTGACGCCAACAAAGCAGAGGTACCCTCACTACCAGAAACTCGCCTACGGCGTGTTCATGACGGCTCGTCGGTTGAGCCATTACTTCCAGGAGCACCAGGTGATGGTCGTCAATGAAGCACCCCTGAACAGCATCCTAAAAAATCCGGAGGCCACAGGATGCGTGGCCCTGTGGGGCATCGAGCTGTCACCCCTAGACATCATCTACGAGAAGCGACTCGCAATCAAGTCTCAGGTCCTCCCGGACTTCCTGGTTCACTGGATGGAGCTATAGCTGCCAGACACCCTAGACATGTCGCAGTCATGGACGATGCACTTCGACGGCTCCAAGCGTGAAGCTGGAGCAGGAGCCGGGGTCATACTGACCTCCCCGTAGGGTGAAAAGATGAAGTACGTCCTTCGGATGAAATTCCGGGTTTCCAACAACGAGGCCGAATACGAAGCCCTCATCCACGGCATGAGGATGGCAAAGATTTGCGGCGCAACGCGCCTGGTCATCTACAGTGACTCCAACCTCGTCGTCCAACAGACGATGAATGTGTGCGACGCACACGCCGAAAACATGATCGCGTACCGCGCACTCTACAACGCACTCGAAGGAGAATTCGACGGCTGCAAGCTTCGGCATGTTAGAAGAGAAAGCAACGAGGAGGCCGACAGACTCGTCAACATCGGCTCCACCTGCGCAAGGGTACCACCAGGTGTGTTCCTTGAACAGATATGTGTGTCATCCATCAAGCGGAAATTCCCCAAGGAATCACCTGAAGAAGCAGAACACTCGGGGGCTACGCTACCCGAAGGTCATGAAGGACCCGAAAAACTGGACACAGAAGTCACCACGGTCAACCTGATGCAGGTCATGGCAGTCGAAGAAACCTGGACACGACCGTACCTCCAGTACTTGATAGACGGGGAACTACCTGATAGCCCGACAGATGCCCGGCTCATATCTCGCCGGTCAAAAGCCTTCACCATCATCAATGGTGAGCTGTACAAGCGCAGCATTTCGGGTGTACTACAAAGGTGCGTCATCATCGGTGACGGGAAAACCATACTTCAAGACATCCATGAGGGCATCTGCGGCCATCACGCAGGCAGTCGCTCCCTTGTCGCCAAAGCTCTACGAGCTGGATTCTATTGGCCAACGGCCATGAACGATGCAAAAGACATCGTCCGAAGATGCAAAGGGTGCCAAAGGTTCGCTGACAAACCACATGCACCCGGGTCAGAGCTCAGGCCCATACCTTTGGCCTGGCCCTTCGCCCAATGGGGCCTTGACATGATCGGCAAACTGCCAAGGTCCTCGAAAGGAGGGCACGTCTACCTCCCGGTCGCAGTCGAAAAATTCACCAAGTGGATCGAAGCCATGCCGGTAACTAACCAAAAGGGCAAGACTGCCGTCAAGTTCTTTGAATCCATTATCTACAGGTTTGGCGTACCGCATAGCATCATCACCGACAACGGATCGAACTTCATCTCCAAAGAATTCCAAGACTTCTGCGAAGGCCTCGGAATCAACATCACATACGCCTCTGTGGTGCACCCGTAAACGAACGGGCAGGTGGAAAAGGCCAACGGCCTAATCGGCGCTGGCATCAAGAAGCGCCTCATGAGCCCACTCGAGTGACTCGCCGGAGCCTGGACGAAAGAGCTACCCTCCGTCCTATGGAGCTTGCGTACCACGCCAAACAGCTCCACCGGCTACACGTCGTTCTTCATGGTGCACGGAGCCGAAGCCGTGCTACCAGCCGAAGTACGCCACCAGCCCCCCCGGGTCGTCTCTTATAGCGAAGCCGAATCCACGGCTGCACTCGAAGACGCCGTCGACACACTCGACGAGGCACGATACATAGCAGCAGCTCGATCAGCGGTGTACCAGCAGAGTCTCCGCAACTACCACAGCCGACGGCTGCGCCTAAGGTCCTTCGTCGAAGGAGACCTCGTCTTGCGACTCAAGCAAGAGCGACCGAAGAAATTCGAGTCACCATGGGAAGGACCCTACATCATCACCGAAGTCATCCCAGGTGGCGCCTATCGCCTCAAGCACGTGGAGTCTGGAGCCGCATACTCCAACCCATGGAACATTGGACACTTGCGACGATTCTACCCCTAGCTACCTACCCCTTTACTTTCAATAAGGTTATTTCAGCCAAGACTACTCAGCCGAACAATGTACCTCCTCCATTACGATACAAATAAAGCTAAGTGTCTCGCCCCAAAAATTTCGTTTTCCTATTCGCACTTTTACTTCATGCTACAAACACACTCGGGAGCTCCCCCCACCTCACGATTTCGTCGACTGAGGATAACACGTGTACGCCTGAGTAGCTGACCACGTCAGGCTAACGAAAAGGACACGTATGCGAACAAAGCACTACGTGCTCAAACAACAACCAAACCTTTATAACAAAGGGCAAAACACGCCAGTCAAATATATACAAATTTTACATTTATCTCTTTTACAGGCACTACCTATTCTGAAGAATAACCTGAGCACGCTGCTCAAATAGATCTACAATCTCTTCGGCATACTGCCCTACAGCCGCGTAATGCGGACGCATATCCCACACACCACCATCTGGTCGAGGGGGTGGCCCAGCCGCTACAACAGACAGATCTACATCAGGATGGTGCAGCCTAACAAGGGACAGCGCAGCCTTCACCCCTGCGACGAGCTGCTGCCTCACCAATTCCTTGACATGATGCACGTTCCGAAACTTCGAAAGAAGACCAGAGAGGGTTGAAGGCGCAGCATCCAGCGGAAACATCACATGCAGAACCGACGCGAGCGAAGTCTGCACCTGACGAAGCACCCGCGATACTTGGTGAACACGATCCTGCACCGTCGCAAGGACCATAGCACGGTCACGATCCATCTAGAAGAACCCGCTGGCTTCCATGTCCTGCTGAGTCAAACAATTGACCCGAACAACAACACGCTCCTTCTCCTCCCTTGGAGCATGGTTAGAACCTGCAATACTTGCACAAAAGTAAGATGCAATGCCAGTAGGCACATCCGAAGAAAAGGGCAACAACTCAAAAAACTTACACTGAAGCTGCTCGGATAATCGAAGCAATTCCGCCATCAAGTACTCCTCTCTGGCAGCACCGCAATCCTCCTTGGACTTCCAAACGTCGGCATGACCACGCACTCCAAGCAACTCTTTCTCGAGACTACAAACACGGTCTTGAAGAAATGCAAGCTGCGACGAATCATCCAAGGATGGCCGTAGCCACGCTGCAGGCAAGGTGTCAACGGGATCAGCACCTAAAGGACCCTAGATCAACAGAAAGGCAAAGACATGAACACGCAGACGAAGGAGCACATAACTCAACAAATTCATTAAGTGCATCAAAATCCACTACGTGGCACAAGGATTTGTTCATCAAAATAATTACAACAAAAGAGACTACAACTATCCTACAGCTACAGCGCCTAAGACGCGGCACCCTGAGTAGCCTTGGAGCTGGATTGCCTCGCCTTGGCTTCCCCCTGCTGCCGTAGCGCGTACTCGGCCAGCAGATCGATCAGCTTCGGCCCATAACACTTACAGCAAGCAGAATAGGTAGCGAAGGCTACCTCGGATCCATCAGCAGTCATCGGCATCCGGGAAGTGACCTGGGGAAGGTCCAGCTCCGCTCCAGCAGCCAAAGCCATCGCCAGCCCGACGGATGCGTCGATGCCCTTCTGCTTGCGCTTGTACGCCGCAGGTGCTTCAGCTGACAGTGCCTCCGCCAGAGCGTCAACATCATCAAGGGCCGCGCCCTTGGGGACAAGCTCCTTGTAGAAGCACCCAAGGACCTCCTTGGCCTTGGCAAGCGAGCTGACAACGGTGCTGCAGCGATCTTTGACCGCTGTAGTAGCATCATCCAGAGCACTCCCGTGCTCCAGAGCACCGCGGTCAAACTCGATGCCTGCGGCATCTGAGACAATAAAGACGAGGAATGAACAAAAGCACCGCAGAAGAAAGACAAGAAAACCAAAAAAAAGACGAAGGTGAAGATACTCACCCGAAACAGCCTTGGCAGCCGCCATAAGCTTGCCAGCCACTTCTCTTTCACGCGCAGTCGCAGCAGTGGCAAGCTGCTCCTCGCGGTCCGTGGCCTCCTGCTACAGGCGCTCCTTAGCCTCGGCCGCAGTGGCCAGCTCCAGCTCGAGGCGCTCCTTCGCACCAACGGCGGCCTCGGCTTTCTTCTCCGCTTGACCGAGGCTCTTTTTGAGAGCATCAATCTCACGAAGGGAGGTGTTGTGCTCCTCTGCATTCAAAAAGTACAAGCGTCAGACAACAGGACAAGAATACACGAAGAAGCAAACATCAAGGCATAACAGTACCTTGAAGCTCTTTGAGGCTGGCCTCCAGCACCAGGTGCTGCTGCACCAGTCGTTTGGCATCCTGCACAAAAGGCTGCAGGAAAAAGACCTACTAGTCAAGAGAAGGACTCGGGGACTACACCCAAAAGAAAGAGCAGAAACAAATTACACACACGAAAACGCTCGAGGGCTCCCCCGAGACTCAAAAGAAGAGCACGCAACCGAAACTCCTTCATAGACGCTCGGGGGCTTCCCCCGTGGCAGGAGGCAGAGCTACTCACATGATCCGATGGCGACTCCGAAGGTCCGCTGGCGTAATTCTGAGGCGCAACCACCTGAACCTTCTGCGGAGAAGGGTTCGAAGCGGAGCCCTCAGAGGTAGCCACCGTCTGAGGAGGAGGAGACGCGACTTACAACTCCCCCATCATCTCCCGAGCACCATCGCTGGAGGAGTCATTGGAAGAATGCCTGCACAAGGACAAATCAGCACAAGTACAAAGTAAATAAAAAAGCAGTGCGGGACAAAGGAAACTTACGAGTCCAGCTCGCTCAGGTTGAAGACAGGAGGGGTCCTCTAGATTTTCTTCTCCTCTTTCTTCTCTTACTTCTTCTCTTCCTTCTTTTCTTCCTTCTTCCGCTTCGCCGGCGGGTGCGGCGCTACAGCCCGCACGGGAACGGCAGGAATCGGAGTGGAAGAGCCTCCATGCCCATCACTATGGCGTTCAAGACACAGTGGGTTCCTAGGAGTCGGAGGAGTCGAGGCATCCGAAGACTCGCTGGAGATCCATGATCGTTTGCGAGTGTGGTCCTCGCTCGACTCGTTGGCCTCTTCAGCCGGAGACCGCGCCGACGGCAGCTCGGACATGGAATCCACCACATCATTATCTGGAGCATCCGGAAATACTTCGGGTAATGGAGGCGACATCCCCTGCACTTTCAAGTTCTGCACAAGAGATCACGGCGGCCAGCGAACGAAGGGCCCTGTCGAGATATCCCTGGGAGAATTTCTCAGCCGAAACCCTCGTCGGATCACGGCGGCCAGCATAAAGGAACATCGGGTACGCCCTAGCCTAGAGTGGCTGCACCCTACGCTCAAGAAAAGTGCGGATTATATCCACACCGTTCACTTCCTTCTCCGGAATCAACTAGAGATCCTCCTGTAGGGTTTCGTAGCATGGAAAACAAAAAAATTCTATCGCATACAAACAAACAAGCCAAGATCTATCTACTAGATTGTAGCAACGAGTCGATGGAATAACTCACCCTCGAAGATTCCAAAGTGTTTAACGAGAGCGGATTCTCGTGGGTGATGTAGTTGTACTCTTCCCGATCTCAAGATCGCGTAGACGATCCTTCCGGCGCTGCGTTCCGGCAGCACTCCCACAGTCGGTCACACGTTTGGTACTCGACGAAGACCTTCCTCTCCCTTGTTCCAGCAGGCAGCGAAGGTTGTATCACTCTCCTCGTGATTCCGGCAGCACAACGGCGTGGTACCGGAAGTAGAGGGGAGATCTCGCAGGGCTTCGCCTTAAGCCGGAGCGATTATGGTGGAGTATGAGAGAATCCCTCGATGATCTAAGGTTTAGACACGCCGAGGAAGAAGCTTGGCCGGCGGCTAGGGTTGCTAGGCGGCAGCGGCAGCAGGTGGCGGCGTCGGCGGCTTAGGGTTTGGAGGCGGGGATCTTGTGTGTCAAGGAGGGGTGCCCTGCCCCTCCTTATATAGGTGGAGGGGCCGACCGGCTAAGGGGAGGGGAGTCCCTCCCCAACTCGGCTTGGAGGTGGGCCGGCGGTGGAGGAGGGACTCCTCCCCAACTTGGTTTCCTCCTCTTTCTCCACTTCCCAAAAATAGTCGTTTGACTTTCAAACTTGGCGTTTGACTTTTCAAACTAGGATTTGAATAAACCCTCTATTTTGTTCAGCGATGACACCGAGTACATAATGCAATCATACCAAATTGATATAACACATTCATGTACCCTTCCCCTCCGGATTGCCGGACATTCTGGAACCTTCTAGAACATTCCCGATGAAAACACCGGAACCATTCCCCAACTCCGAAACGGGACTTTCCTTATATGAATCTTATTCTCCAGACCATTCCAGATCTCCTCGTGATATCCCGAATCCCATCCGAGACTCCGAACAACATTCGGTCTCTTTCTCATCATTCCATAACTACTCAAACAACGTCGAATCCTTAAGTGTGTCTCCCTACGGTTCGTGAATTATGCGGACATGATCGAGACACTTCTCCGAACAATAACCAATAGAGGAATCTGGAAATTCATATGGCTCCCACATATTTCTACGATTACTTTGCGATCGAATGAACCACTTACACACGATACCAATTTCCCTTTGTCTCACGATAGTTTACTTATCCGAGGTTATGATCGTCAGTATCTCTGCATACCTAGTTCAACCTCGTTACCGATAAGTACTCTTTTCTCGTTCCCGTGATATGTGATCCCTTGTGAGCTAGTCACATGCTTGCAAGCTAATTGGATGACATTTCACCGAGAGGGCCCAGAGTATATCTATCTGTCATATGGATGGACAAATCCCACTCTTGATCCATGTGTCTTCAACCAATACTTTCCGAACACTCAATGCCACCTTTATAGCCACCCAGTTATGGTGTGGTGTTTGATGTCATCAAAGCATCCATCCGGTAAAGGTGATATGCATGATAGGTTACTATGTATCAGAAAGCATATAGCAATTGAACTATTAAAATGACTTGATCTTTATGCTATGCTTATCTATAGGAGTATGTCCACCATATCATTCTCCTAACGATATGATCTTGTTGTTAATAACATCTCAATGTTCATGATAGGAAAACAACAATCATTCATTAACCAACAAGCTAGTGATGTATAGAGGCTTTACTAGGGACTTCAATTTAAGTTTACAAATCACACAAGTATTAATGTTTCCTTGTTAATACTATTATAGCATGAATGTAAACATTTATCATAAACACAAAGATATAATAATAACCACATTTATTATTGCCTCTAGGGCATATCTCCAACAGTCTCCCACTTGCACTAGAGTCATCTAATCTAGATTACATGGTAATATACCGAACACCCATGGCAGTTTGGTGCTGATCATGTTTTGCCCTCGGGAGAGGTTTAGTCAACGGATCCGCCACATTCAGATCTGTGTGTACTTTGCAAATCTTTATGTCCCCATCTTGGATATGTTCTCGAATAGCGTGAAAACGTAGCTTGCTATGCTTCAGCTTCTTGTGTGACCTTGGTTCTTGCGCATTGGCTATGGCACCCATGTTATCACAGTAGATAGACATTGGGTCCAGCGCACTAGGAACCACACCCAGCTCTGTAATGAACTCTTTCATCCATATCGCTTCTTGTGAAGCCTCCGAAGCAGCCATGTATTCCGATTCAGTTGAAGATCTCGCCACAACGCTTTGCTTTGCACTCCTCCAGCTAACTGCTACACCATTCAAAATAAATACGTATCCAGATTGTGATTTAGAATCATCCGGATTGGTGTTCCAACTAGCATCGGTGTAACCATTAACAACGAGTTGTTCATCACCTCCATAAGAAAGAACCATATCCTTAGTTCTTCTTAAGTACTTAAGGATGTTTTTGACCGCTGTCCAATGATCCACTCCTGGATCACTTTGATATCTGCTAGTTAAACTAACAGCATATGCAATGTAGGGTCTAGTACATAGCATGGCATACATTAGAGATCCTATGGCTGAGGCATAGGGAGTCTTACTCATCCTTTCTCTATCTTCTGCCGATGTCGGACTTTGAGTTTTACTCAAGGTCGTATTGGGCAACATGGGCAAGAACCCTTTATTGCTATCTTCCATTCCAAACCTCTTTAGAACTTTGTCCAAATATGTACTTTGTGAAAATGATATTTGGCGTTTTGATCTATCTCTATAAATCTTTATGCCTAATATGTAAGCTGCTTCGCCAAGATCCTTCATTGAAAAACTATTATTCAAATATTCCTTGACACTATTAAGAAGGTCTACATCATTCCCAATCAACAATATGTCATCTACATATAGTATTAAGAATGCTACAGATCTCCCACTCACTTTCTTGTAAATACAAGCTTCTCCATAAGTTTGTATAAAACCAAAACTTTTAATCACCTTATCAAAACGTTGATTCCAACTTCGGGATGCATGCTTCAATCCATAAATGGACCATTGAAGTTTGCATACCTTGTTAGCATCTTTAGGATCGACAAAACCTTTGGGTTGCATCATATACAACTCTTCATCAATGTCTCCATTGCGGAATGCTGTTTTGACATCCATCTGCCATATCTCATAATCATAATATGCAGCGATTGCTAACATAATCCTCACAGACTTTAGCTTCGCTACTGGTGAGAAAGTCTCATCGTAGTCAACTCCTTGAATTTGTCGAAACCCCTTTGCGACAAGTCGAGCTTTATAGACAGTAACATTACCATCAGCATCTGTTTTCTTCTTGAAAATCCATTTGTTCTCGACAGCCTTCCGGCCATCTGGTAAGTCCACCAAAGTCCATACTTGGTTTTCGTACATGGATCCAATCTCGGATTTCATGGCTTCTTGCCATTTATTGGAATCTGGGCTCATCATTGCTTCCTCATATGTCTCAGGGTCATCGGTGTTGTCCACCAACATGACACTCATAACAGGATCATACCAATCTGGAGTGGTACGAGTTCTCGTTGACCTGCGAGGCTCTGTAGCAACTTCAACCGAAGTTTCATGATCATCATCATTAGCTTCCTCTCTAACTGGTGCAGGCACCACAGGAACTTCTTCCGGTGCTGCGCTACTCGCAATTTCGAGAGAAGGTTCGACAACCTCGTCGAGTTCTACTTTCCTTCCAGTCACTTCTTTCGAGAGAAATTCCTTCTCTAGAAAGGATCCATTCTTGGCAACGAAGATTTTGCCTTCGGATCTATGATAGAAGGTATACCCAATAGTTTCCTTCGGGTATCCTATGAAGACGCATTTTTCCGCTTTGGGTTCAAGCTTGTCCGGTTGTAACTTCTTTATATAGGCTTCACAACCCCAAACTTTAAGGAACGACAATCTAGGTTTCTTCCCAAACCATAATTCATACGGTGTCGTTTCAACGGATTTAGATGGTGCCCTATTTAAAGTGAATGCGGTTGTTTCTAATGCATAACCCCAAAATGATAGCGGTAAATCTGTAAGTGACATCATAGAACGAACCATATCTAAGAGAGTCCGATTACGACGTTCGAACACACCATTACGCTGTGGTGTTCCCGGCGGTGTCAATTGTGAAAGTATTCCGCATTTCTTCAAATGCTCGCCAAACTCGTAACTTAGATATTCACCTCCATGATCAGAACGTAGAAATTTTATCTTCTTGTTACGTTGATTCTCTACCTCACTTTGAAATTCCTTAAACTTCTCGAAAGTTTTGGACTTATGTTTCATGAAATATATATACCCATATCTACTCAAGTCATCCGTGAAGGTAAGAACATAACGATAACCACCGCGCGATGCTACACTCATTGGACCACACACATCGGTATATATGATTTCCAATAAGTCCGTAGCTCGCTCCATCATACCAGAAAATGGAGTCTTAGTCATTTTACCCATCAGACATGCTTCGCATCTTTCAAGTGATTCGAAATCAAGTGATTCAAGAAGTCCATCGGAATGGAGTTTCTTCATGCGCTTCACTCCAATGTGACCAAGACGACAGTGCCACATATAGGTCGAGTTATCGCTCGATTTCAAACATTTAGCCTCAATGTTATTAATATGTGTATTTCCACTATCGAGATTCAACAAGAATAGACCATATATCAAAGGTGCATGTGCATAAAACATATTACTCATATAAATCGAACAACCATTATTCTCGGACTTAAACAAGTAACCGTCTCGTAATAAACAAGATCCCGATATAATGTTCATGCTTAACGCATGCACCAAATAACAATTATTTAAGTATAAAACTAATCCCGATGGTAGATGAAGGGGTAGCGTGCCGACCGCGATCACATCAACCTTTGATCCGTTTCCCACGCGCATCGTCACCTCGTTCTTCGCTAGATTCCGTTTATTCTGCAGCACCTGTTTCGAGTTACAAATATGAGCAACCGAACCAGTATCAAATACCCAGGCACTACTACGAGTACTAGTGAGATACACATCAATAACATGTATATCGGATATACCTTTCTTCTTGATGTTGCTGTTCTTCAAATCCGCCAAGTACTTTGGGCAATTCCGCTTCCAGTGACCTTCTCCCTTGCAGTAAAAGCACTCAGTATCAGGCTTAGGTCCAGCCTTGGTCTTCTTCGTCGGCGTGGTAACTTTCTTACCACCCTTCTTGAAATGTCCCTTCTTCTTAGACTTGCCTTTCTTGAATTTGGTGGTCTTATTGACCAACAACACTTGGTGCTCTTTCTTGATCTCCACTTCTACAGATTTTAACATGGCAAAGAGTTCTGGCAACGTCTTGTTCATGTTTTGCATGTTGTAGTTCATCACAAAGTTCTTGTAACTTGGTGGTAGTGATTGGAGGACGCGGTAAATCCCCAAAGCATTAGGAATCACTATACCCAAGCTTTGAAGTTTGTTCGCGTGCCCAGACATCTTAAGCACATGCTCACTGACGGAGCTGCCCTCTTCCATCTTGCAGTTAAAGAACTTTTCAGAAGCCTCATAGCTGTCAATTGCTGCATGAGTCTCAAAGATCAATTTGAGATCCTCGACAATATCATATGGGTCTGAATTCTCAAACCTTTTCTGAAGCTCCGATTCTAAACCATACAAGATAGCACACTGAACTGTGGAGTACTGAGTCTTCCGAGTGAGGTAAACATTCTTTACTTCATCGGCAGCATCAGCTGCAGGTGGGTCACCCAGCGGTGCATCCAGCACATAGGTCAAATTACCAGCTGTGAGGACAATCCTCAAATTGCGGAACCAATCCGCGAAGTTGCTTCCATTGTTTTTCAACTTTTCTTTCTCTAGGAACGCATTAAAATTGATGGTAGGGGATGCCATTGATCTACAACATATTTGCAATAGTTTAGACTAAGTTTATGACAAATTGAGTTCAAATTAATAATAAAATTAATCTAGGTGAACTCCCACTCAAAACAATATCCCTCACATTGTTTTAGTGATCACACGAACCAAATCCACCACATCAACACCGATCATCACGAGAGCTGATATAGTTTCAATGGCGAACAACCGACATGTTCATCATATCTACTATATGATTCATGCTTTACCTTTCGGTGATCCGTGTTCCGAGACCATGTCTGTACATGCTAGGCTCGTCAAGATCAAACCTTAGTTTCCGCATGAGCAAATCTGGCTTGCTCACGTTGTATACACTTGCGGAATCTAACACACCCGATCATCACGTGGTGCTTCGAAACAACAAGCTTTAGCAACGGTGCTAACTAAGGGTGAACACTTTATGACTTGAAATTCATGTGCATGAGGGATCATCTTATAATGCTACCGTCGTCTACTAAGCAATACAAGATGCATAAAGGATTAACATCACATGCAATTCATAATATGTGATATGATATGGCCTTTCTTCTTTGTGCTTCCGATCTCCATCTTCAAGCACGAACATGATCTCCATCATCACCGGCATTGCATCAAGGTCAATGACGCTTCTCCATGGTTGTCGTCCACCGGCTTCAACTATTACAACTACTTTGAATAGACACGCGGGTCTTAACATAAATTAAAGACAACCATATGGCTCCTGCCGGTTGCCAACTTACAATAAGGAACATTGCACACATCAAATATAATCACAATCATGGCCATATCACATCACAGCACACCCCTGCAAAACAAAGTTAGACGCCTCTACTTTCTTTGCATGTTTTACGTGGTTTGGGGCTTTCAATAAGTGTCGATCTAACTTACGAACATGAACCACAACATTGATACTAGTATTGTTAATCACCCGTTGTAAATTGGATCTTAACTATGCTAGGAGAAACAGGCACCCGCAAAGCCACTTATGCAATACAAGTTGCATGTCAAGCGTGGAGCAAGTCTCATGAACGATGTCATGTAAGGTTAGCCCGGGCCGCTTCATCCCAACATCCTGCAAGATGCAAAGTACACAAGAAGCAATCGACAATAAAAGCATCAACGCCCATAATGACCATTGTGTTCTACTCGTGCAACAGATCTACATATAGACACGGCTCTGATACCACTGTAGGGTTTCGTAGCATGGAAAACAAAAAATTTCTATCGCATACAAACAAACAAGCCAAGATCTATCTACTAGATTGTAGCAACGAGTCGATGGAATAACTCACCCTCAAAGATTCCAAAGTGTTTAACGAGAGCGGATTCTCGTGGGTGATGTAGTCGTACTCTTCCCGATCTCAAGATCGCGTAGACGATCCTTCCGGCAGCGCTCCCGCAGTCGATCACACGTTCGGTACTCGACGAAGACCTTCCTCTCCCTTGTTCCAGCAGGCAGCGGAGGTTGTAGCACTCTCCTCGTGATTCCGGCAGCACAACGGCGTGGTACCGGAAGTAGAGGGGAGATCTCGCAGGGCTTCGCCTTAAGCCGGAGCGAGTATGGTGGAGTATGAGAGAGTCCCTCGACGATCTAAGGTTTAGACACACCGAGGAGGAAGCTTGGCCGGAGGCTAGGGTTGCTAGGCGGCGGCGGCTTGACCTAGGGCGGCGGCGGCAGCAGGTGGCGGCGCCGGCGGCTTAGGGTTTGGAGGCGGGGATCTTGTGTGTCAAGGAGGGGTGCCCTACCCCTTCTTATATAGGTGGAGGGGCCGGCCGGCCAAGGGGAGGGGAGTCCCTCCCCAACTCGGCTTGGAGGTGGGCCGGCGGTGGAGGAGGGACTCCTCCCCAACTCGGTTTCCTCCTCTTTCTCCACTTCCCAAAAATAGCCGTTTGACTTTTCAAACTAGGATTTGAATAAACCCTCTATTTTGTTCAGCGATGGCACCGAGTACATAATGCAATCATACCAACTTGATATAACACATTCATGTACCCTTCCCCTCCGGAGTGCCGGACATTCCAGAACCTTCTAGAACATTCCCGATGAAAACATCGGAACCATTCCCCAACTCCGAAACGGGACTTTCCTTATATGAATCTTATTCTCCGGACCATTCCGGATCTCCTCGTGATATCCCGGATCCCATCTGAGACTCCGAACAACATTCGGTCTCTTTCTCATCATTCCATAACTACTCAAACAACGTCGAATCCTTAAGTGTGTCTCCCTACGGTTCGTGAATTATGCGGACATGATCGAGACACTTCTCCGAACAATAACCAATAGAGGAATCTGGAAATTCATATGGCTCCCACATATTTCTACGATTACTTTGCGATCGAATGAACCACTTACACACGATACCAATTTCCCTTTGTCTCACGATAATTTACTTATCCGAGGTTATGATCGTCGGTATCTCTGCATACCTAGTTCAACCTCGTTACTGATAAGTACTCTTTTCTCGTTCCCGTGATATGTGATCCCTTGTGAGCTAGTCACATGCTTGCAAGCTAATTGGATGACATTTCACCGAGAGGGCCCAGAGTATATCTATCCGTCATATGGATGGACAAATCCCACTCTTGATCCATGTGTCTTCAACCAATACTTTCCGAACACTCAATGCCACCTTTATAGCCACCCAGTTACGGTGTGGTGTTTGATGTCATCAAAGCATCCATCCGGTAAAGGTTATATGCATGATCTCATGGTCGAAGGAATTAGGTTACTATGTATCAGAAAGCATATAGCAATTGAACTATTAAAATGACTTGATCTTTATGCTATGCTTATCTATAGGAGTATGTCCACCATATCATTCTCCTAACGATATGATCTTGTTGTTAATAATATCTCAATGTTCATGATAGGGAAACCACAATCATTCATTAACCAACAAGCTAGTGATGTATAGAGGCTTTACTAGGGACTTCAATTTAAGTTTACAAATCACACAAGTATTAATGTTTCCTTGTTAATACTATTATAGCATGAATGTAAACATTTATCATAAACACAAAGATATAATAATAACCACATTTATTATTGCCTCTAGGGCATATCTCCAACACCTCCACTCGACGATAGAGAGCCTCTATCTCCGCCACCTCGCCATCTAAGATCTGGTTTTTCCAGGACCTCTTCGGCTCGATTATTTGGGAGGGGTCGAAAGGAGCTGCCCAGGCACTACGGAGTCGCGGATATAAAACCATCGCCTCCGCCAGTACTGGACAGATTCGGACATGGAAAAAGAAAAGAAAAGCAGATTGGGTTTGAGGGAGATGATGCAACCCCCAATGGGATAAACACCATCCGAACCAGATTGCCTCTTCACGGAATAGAGTTTCCGGAAGAGGCCAAAGTGCGGCTTGATACCGAGCCAGGACTTGCAGAAAGTGATAAAACAAGCAATATGAAGAAGAGAATTGGGGGAAATATGGTGCAATTGGACACCGTACAGAAAAAGCAATCCATGAAGGAAGTCGTGGACTGGGAAGGAAAATCCACGAATGACGAAGGCAAGGAACATAACCCGAAACCCAGCGGGAGGACGGGGGATTACCTTGTTACCTGGGAGTTTGACGGCCTCCCTATCCTGCGGGATCAAGCCCCGCTCACGAAGCTTGCGGAGATCACTCTCCCATGTCTCTGATCGCCGCTAGCCACCGTCCGTGACACGGGTAGCGGCAGCACTCTTCTTCCCCCAGCAGCGCTGGTACCAACCGCAGAAGAAGACTTCTTCGGCTTTCCCATTGCGGTACGGCGGCGCCGGCGGCGAGAGCGCAAGATGGAAGAAGGAAATGTGGAAGGGTATTCCAGCGCGCAGCAAGAACTCTCAGAGAACAAGGAAGCAGTGAAACGAGAATAGCTGCGGTGAAAACAAACTAAAGTTTTCCCCAATGATTATAAATACGAAGACGATGCACGACAGCCGTCCATCGAGAAGACCTAACGCCAACGGCAGGATCTGGCCATACACGTGTCAGCATCGCAACGAACCGTCGCCAACACGCCGTCCACTACGCGCGAAAATCGAGGCGACGCCGTAATTATCTCCACGCCGCGCGTGACCGGTCAATTCAAGGTCAGACAGTGGGACCCATGTTCATCCAGTCAAGTCACCTCTGGCGCAACAGACGCTTGAGGTCATCGATCGTCAGCACTGACGTCATCAAAAGCTACACTAGTAACAGCCGCAATTTCTTCGGCTACAAAGCTAAGAGTACTCACTCGAATCTACGATTCGACCAATTACTCAGGGGCTACTCCTATCAGGAGCGCTGGCTGCGCACCCGAAGAATGAACAACATGTTACAAAACTGAATTGTTTTTTCGAGTCCTACATCGAGTCTACGACTCCACTACGGACTCGGGGGCTACTCCCATAGGGAGGATGGATTTAAGCATCCGAAAATATTTATGTCCTACGGACCTGACACTGAACAATGGCTGAATTAAAGTCTTCGCTCGAGTCTACGACTCGAACAGACACTCGGGGGCTACTCCCATAGGGAGCGCTGGTCGCGCACCCTATAAAATTTCGATTGCGATCCTTCGGATCAGTATGCAAAAACTTTTTGGCAACTCTGCCCCAATTAACGCTAAGTGAGTAACATTCTCCTTGGCCACCCGAAACACCTCCGCGGTGACAAAATTCGGATGTTGTGTCTGCGACGCAAAGATAAGACCTACAGATATCATCTGATGGCCTGGTAACGCACATGACTACGCTCTGCTAGTATAAACCCGTGCCAACAGGCGTGACAAAAAATCCTGACGGACGCGTTGGGTACATTAATTACATTCACTGGAATTCCACTCCTGTAAGTCCTCCGTGGCCTGAGTCGAATTACGCCAGCATATGTTCCAGGTTCGAGTCGAGGGACTCGAACCTGAAGAAGATCATGTTGTTTTGTCCTAAGACAGTTAACTGACCCTGATCCGTCGGGAGAGTCAGGCACATGCATCAACAGTCCCTACACATTCTCTTGAAAGACAGAGTTGCAGCCGAATCTACGATTCGACTGAACACTCGGGGGCTACTGACATGGTTATACCCGATCAAATCTCCACGAAACCTTCCGTAGCCGCCACCAATGTCGTCCCTAGATCGGGGGGAGGGGATCTGAAGTTCTTCCCGACACCCTGTCGGAGGGGAGATCATCCCGGAGGCCTTCTCTCTGGTATGATGCGTGAGTAGTTCCACCTTGGACTATGGGTCAGTGTAGTAGCTAGATGGTTGTATCTCCTCCTTTGTGCTTTCATGTATAGATCTTGTGAACTCCGTTCATGATCAAGATCTAATCTATTTGTAATCATGCATGTTGTGTTTGCGGGGATCCGATGGATATTAAGATTATGATTTGATTAATGGTTTTATCTTTATGATTCTATCATGTCTGTGTTGTTTGTGATCTTGCATGCTCTCCGTTGTTAGTAGCTATCTTGGCCAAGTAGTTGCTAGTGACTCGAAGAGGGGTATTTATGCTCGATAGTGGGTTCATGCCTCTAGTTTCCAAGGTAAGTGACAATAATCTCTTTGGTTGTAGATGTGCTGTTGCTACTAGGGAGAAAACAACGGTCTCTTGTTCATGGAACATGTGGATTGTTTATCTTACACACTTTGCTTAAAGCAGTTGTCCGTTGCTTGCAGCTTAATACTAGAGGGGGTTCGGATGATAACCTGAAGGTGGAATTCTAGTCATAGATGCAGTTGGATGGCAGTCTATGTATCTTGTTGTATTGCCCAATCGAATCTCGTAGGATCTTTCTAACTAGTAATTGCATTGTTATGCCTTGCTCAGTTCCTGCCAATTGCCCTGCTGTATGTTTACCCTTCATGCCATGTTGTTTATCTAAGGAGAGCACCTATAGTGAACTATGGACCCCGGTACAATCTTTACCACCGATACATCTTCCACTGTTACTTGTTTACTTGCTGCAAACCATTACCTTCCACACCATACATTTAATCCTTTATTACAGCAAACCGGTGAGCTTGACAACCTAACTGATTCGTTGGGGCAAAGTCTTGAATTTGTGTTGTGCAGGTCTTCGTGTTGCTTGCAACACCTGTGTGATGTTTCCTTCCTCCTACTAGTTTGATAACATCGATCTCTACTGAGGGAAAACTTATTGCTGTGGTTCTTCACACCTTGCTCTTGGGGTTCCCAACAAGACTCCACATCAAGCACCAAGTTCTCTGGCACCACCAAGGAGTCATCAACAAGTTTTCTGGCGCTGTTGCCGGGGAGGCTAAGGACGTATTCACTAGGGGAGTCCTCCACTTCCTTTCTCTTTATTTTGTTTTTAGTTTTCTTTGTTTCTTTTGCTTGGTTTTGTTTGCCTCTTTTCAAAAAACCCCAAAAAATTAGTCTAGTTTGGTTTGCTTTCTTTATTCAAAAACACAAAAAAATTAGTTCCTACTCTAGTTGCCACCTCGTTATCGCTCACCATGTTGCTCCCCAAGTTCACCCTGAAGTACCTTTCTATAGGTAGTTGCTCCATAATTGGGAAATATAATATTGAATAACTCTTTAATTATGTTAGCAAGCATGAGGATATTGAGGATAAATCTATAGCAGAGCTTGCTCCTAATTATGAGATTGCTTCAGCTTCTTTAGTTCATATGCTGAAGGCTAGGTTTGTTAGCCTTAACCCCATGATGCAAATTTTGTTCCTAAAACTAAAAGAAGAAAAGAATGCTAAAAAGAGAGAATTTATTCTTGAAACTTTACTCAAAGAGTTCCATGATGTTTCTAGGGAAGCCAAAAAGGTCTTTGAGCATTTCAATATGCTAGGCTCATGTGTATATGTTGTGGGTACTTCAGATAAAACAAAGCCTAGAGATGAATTTAAGATACCCATACCCTTTAAGCTTGTTGGAATGCATGAGGCATTTGAAAAGAATTTTGATTGGATTGTTCCTGAAAATCCTTTTGATGAAAGTAGTAAACCAAAGAGAAATGAGAGAGGATCCTCCAAAACTCATTTGGATGAGATACCTCTCATAGTTGAAGACTTTGCAACTATTGATCTCAATTCTTCATTTGAAAATACTTGATTCTTCTTGCTTCTTGTGCCTAACTTAAAGGCATTAAAGAAAAGTACTTGTTGGGAGATAACCCAAGAGTTTTCTTGAGTCTTGGAAGTTATTACTTCTGTAATAACCTCTCCTTATCCTTTTTATTTGATTTTTGTGCCAAGAATGACCTCTAATGAAAGGGAAGTAAGATTTTGGGAGTTGCTGTCCCGAAACAGATTTTTGTCCTATACCAAAAAATTCGTGAGGAGTCTCTGTAACTCGGATTGAGATGGTAATTTATGAATAAATATCCCAGTATGTTAGCTAACTTTCGTTAGTTCAACACTTTTTGATTTGAGCAACAAAATATGTTCGCAAAAACTCAGTTTCTACCTACTGGTCTGTTTTGACAGATTTCTGCCATTATTTGCATTTGCTTCTTATTGATTCCTCTTTGAGTTCTCTTTTGGGGAATTGAGCTTTTTAAAGGAGTTACTATAGTAGCTTGTGTTTTTAGTGAAAAGCCTTGCTGTTCCAAAGCTTTGCCAGAGGTCTAATATCTTTTGAATAAACTAATGTTGCTAATGAAGATTGTGTGAAGTTTTGTATGAAGGAAAATTTTCAGGTGTAGAGACAAAATGATGCAATAAGATGAGGAATGGACAAAAGCTCAAGCTTGGGGATGCCACCATGGTGTCACCCCAAGAAATATCCAAGGGGTACAAGCGTCAAAGCTTGGGGATGCCCAAGGCATCCCCTTCTTCATCAATAAAAAGCTCAGGTCTGTCTAGACACTTCGTTTTTATTGTTTCATGCACATTTGTGTTGTTCTTGGAGCGTCTTAGTTTTTGTTTGCTTTTCTTAGGTTGTTTAGTTCGCTTGAATAAAGTAGTTTGGACCCCCGTTCTCGCTGTGTTGTTTTGCAAATAAGTTGCTTGGTGCTTGGAAAGGAGTGGTAAGTTCTTGCTTGTAAGTGCAAGAGGAGCTTGCATTGACTGTGACTTAGACTTTAGCATGACATGCTAGGTGTTGTTTTGGCATTATGCTTAGTGATTATTGTTGTAGCATGTCTTGTTCCAAACAATTGGGATTGCTTAGTGTGCCTTGAAGAAATTATGCATTGTTTTAGCATGCAAAAGCATAGTATTGCAGTATTCTCCTTTGATGCTTTGCTCGGGTTGACTTGGCACATGCTTACACCATGTTATGACTATGAACAAGTCACCATAGCCTATATGATCATTTAGTTCTTGACTTGTAGTACCACTCTATGCTTTGATTAGTAATGCTTTGTTGCTCTGCATGATTATGGCTATTATTGCTCTCTTAGTTGGTTGCTCCCAGTCTTTTGCTATCCTCCACTTGTATGAGTAATCTCTACTCATGCTTCTAACTCCCAAGAAACCAAGTTATTCAGAATGTCCACTATAAACTCCTATGCATGGTGTGTTACACCATTCCAAGTATATTCTTGTTTTCAGCTATCTTCCAATTAAAAACTATTTTGTTATGTGAAAACTTAGTGATTAAAGCCCTCACAAACTTGATAGCACACTTTATATTCTTTTCCCCTAATAAACTTGAACCATTGTGTCATCTATGTTGTATATGCTTGCACTTATACGTTGGAATTAGCAGAACCGTGCTATCACGGGGAACATTTTCAACATTGCACTTATACTTTGTACTCAGTTGATATCATGCTCTTTTGTCTATGGATGTCACCGGTGTGAAATAAAAAGGGAGCTTGTAAGTCCATGGAGTTTGTATCCTGTGTTAGAGAAACGCCTGGGCCGCTAGCCTAAGCCATGCCTAATCATGGTGGAAACTTGCAGCATCACCATAGTGATCTATCTATGAGGCATCATCAATAAAAACCTATGCATATGGTTAATAAAAAGATTGCTGAGATGCTCATTGTCTGCTTGCCTTGTCATTTTGGTTATGGGAAAACTCCTATACCATGTGCAAGGGGTACCCCGTTGGCGGTTCTCAATGATATGCAAATACTTACAATGACAAGAACTTACAGGTGACTAAAGTTGAGTAGCATGAGGTGTGGCCCTCGTATTCAAGGGACTTGAGATTGCCAACTTATACTTCGTCAAGCATATACTCCATCTTTGTTCACTTTAACCTTAATCACTTCAAGATGCTTATGATAGGGGCAATGAGGGCTGAAAGGTAACAAGTACCATAATTTTTGGAAGCTCTTTTTGAAACTTGAAATCCCTGCTTCCTTTATAAAAGGCCTTTCTTCCACCACTATTGAGTCTCCACCTTCTACTTTTAGGCACCATTAAGAGAGCATAGTTGTCATTCTGTGTGCAGTGTTCCAAAGCTTATTGATTGATGCATATTGTGGTATTACTTGTTCTTGTGCTATTTGTTTCTAGTCACCCTTGTGAACTTTGAAGGTGTCCTATGCATCTATTTGCTAATCTATGAGGGACAAGCTGATTGCCACTATGCTATGTTTTCTGTATGTGAAATAAACAAACATTTTTCAATGCATGTTATTCATGATCTTTGTTTGTAGCCTTTCATGTTGCATGCATGGTTACTATGTCCTATTGTTAGAACTCCATCTTTCATGCACATGTTTAGAGTTCTTTGATCCCAGCTTTCAATGCTTGCAAATGGTTGGATCTTTATTGTGAGGGTGCATGTCACCTCAAAAATTATTCTTTTTATCACTTACCTACTCGAGGACGAGCAGGAGTTAAACTTGGGGATGCTTGATACGTCGGGAATGTATCTATAATTTTTGATGCTCCATGCTTGTTTAGTATCTACTTTGCTTTGCTTTGTCTACACTTTGAGGTGCTTTTTACATATTTTCTAGTACTAACCTATTAACAAGTTGGCACAGTGCCAGTTGTCTGTTTTCTGCTGTTTTTGGTTCCAGAAAAGCTAGTAAGGAAATATTATCGGAATTTGACGGGACAAACATCAAAGTCAATAACTTCCCGTGGGGAACAAGAAGTCCAGACGGGAGCCGAAGAGGCGGGCCAGGGCGCCCAGACCCCCTAGGCGCGGGTGGGCCCTGCCCCGCGCCTAGGCATGGTGTGGGGCCCCTGGCCACCGCCTCGGCCTCCCCCTTCGCCTATAAGAAACCCCCGATGCAGAAACCCTAAGTACCCGATCAAATCTCCATGAAACCTTCCGTAGCCGCCACCAATGTCGTCCCTAGATCGGGGGGAGGGGATCTGAAGTTCTTCCCGACACCCTGCCGGAGGGGAGATCATCCCGGAGGCCTTCTCTCCGGTATGATGCGTGAGTAGTTCCACCTTGGACTATGGGTCCATGTAGTAGCTAGATGGTTGTATCTCCTCCTTTGTGCTTTCATGTATAGATCTTGTGAGCTCCGTTCATGATCAAGATCTAATCTATTTGTAATCATGCATGTTGTGTTTGCGGGGATCCGATGGATATTGAGATTATTATGTTGGTTTGATTAATGGTTTTGTCTTTATGATTGTATCATGTCTGTGTTGTTTATGATCTTGCATGCTCTCCGTTGTTAGTAGCTATCTTGGCCAAGTAGTTGCTAGTGACTCCAAGAGGGGGTATTTATGCTCAAATAGTGGGTTCATGCCTCTAGTTTCCAAGGGAAGTGACAATAATCTCTTCGGTTGTAGATGTGTTGTTGCTACTAGGGAGAAAACAACGGTCTCTTGTTCATGGAACATGTGGACTATTTACCTTACACACTTTGCTTAAAGCAGTTGTCTGTTGCTTGCAACTTAATACTGGAGGGGGTTCGGATGATAACCTGAAGGTGGACTTCTAGTCATAGATGCAGTTGGATGGCGGTCTATGTATCTTGTTGTATTGCCCAATTGGATCTCATAGGATCTTTCTGACTAGTAATTGCATTGTTATGTCTTGCTCAGTTCCTGTCAATTGCCCTGCTGTAATTTGTTTACCCTTCATGCCATGTTGTTTATCTAAGGAGAGCACCTCTAGTGAACTATGGACCCCGGTCCAATCTTTACCATCAATACAACTTCTATTTTTACTTGTTTACTTGCTGCAAACCATTACCTTCCACACCATATGTTTAATCCTTTGTTACAGCAAACCGGTGAGCTTGAAAACCTCACTGGTTCGTTGGGGCAAAGTCTTGAGTTTGTGTTGTGCAGGTCTCCGCGTTGCTTGCAACACCTGTGTGACGTTTCCTTTCTCCTGCTGGTTCGATAACCTCGGTCTCTACTGAGGGAAAACTTGCTGCTGTGTTGCTTCACACCTTGCTCTTGGGGCTCCCAACAAGACTCCACATCAAGCACCAAGTTCTCTGGCACCACCAAGGAGTCATCAGTATATTAACAAGTTTGGGAGTCAAGAGGAACCTGGTACTGTGTCCAGTGGGCAGGGCCTCCACTTCTCCTTGAGCCAACAACCTATAATAGAATAAAAACCAATCAGACTTGTGCTAGAATAAAAACCAATCAGCATACCAGCAAGCAAGGAACTTAGGAAGATCAAGACAACAGTCACACCATCACAGATTCATAGCAAAAACATTAGTTCAACATCACCCAGGTTCACATAGGTTACATAACCATATAAAGTTCAGATGCACACAAGGCCACAAGCAAATAAATAGGTTTAACACGACATCAGGAGCAAATTAAAATTTCAGAAACACTCATTCACTCAAACAACATCAAGAACAAAGTCTTGATCTTGGCCTCAATCAATATCCACTTCAAATTCTTGATCTTTCTCAGGGGGATGGCAGAATTATCATTGTCATCATCATCAGTCTCCATGTCACTGTCATCAATTTCTTCTTCCAGTTCAGCCCTCAACTCTGGATCATTCACAATCATATTTCATGGCCTCCTTCCATAAGTGATATAAGGTACGATGGGTCGACTAGATTGACTAGCATGAGCATCACCATGTGCTCTCCTCGGGAAGTTGCGGCCTTGTAGGCCCTCCGTTGAACCCACTGCCTCATCAACATGAGACCAACGCAATGAATTAGAACCATCAACATCAACATTTTGATGAACCAATTCAGCATTGATATCGACCCACTCATTATCCCATTGAAATTCTTCTAGGATAAGAGCATTAGCCCTCCTTCCTCTGGATCCTTCCTCACGCAGCTTTTGAAACCTATTCTCCATTTTCCAGTTGTATGATACATACGAAAGCTTGTTCAATCTTTTGTACTCTAAGTGGTTTCTACCTTTGGTATGGATCTACAATGTGCAAACATAAATTTTATGAGAAGTTGTTGCTGCAATAAACTATAAAGTGTCAAACAATTAGTAGTTACTTAGTTACTTACATGAGCAAATACGCTCCAATTGCGCTCGCAGCCAGATGATGAAGCACATAAGCTAATAATTCTCTTGGCAAGAGATTGTAGTTCATAAGAAAGACCACCATATGCACCCAACCAAAGCACTACACAAATTGCAATTCATAGTCCATACAAACAACCACAAAAATCAAAAAAATCAAGAAATCAAGAAGCAACTAGAATCACTTACAAGGACTCTTTTTATCACGATCTTTAATAGCCATTTGCTTCGTGAAACAAACACCTTCCGTCCTCTCATAATCATCAGCTTGGTTGCTTATCTTCAATTGGAGCTCATCATCGGGCACCATCTTCCATAGCACATCATTGAACATGGAACACAGCTTTATAGCTAGTCTCTTGTTG
This sequence comes from Avena sativa, assembly GCA_916181665.1. Lineage (NCBI taxonomy): Eukaryota > Viridiplantae > Streptophyta > Magnoliopsida > Poales > Poaceae > Avena > Avena sativa. Next base: position 381,132,038 of record OV702297.1, on the reverse strand, counting down.
GTGTCTTGAATGGCAAAGAACTTGCTCGGGTTCAAGAACAAGGAAGCACCATGTAGCTTGTGCTCCATCTGATTATCCCACCTCCTCTCAATAATGGCTAACACTTCCCTTTGAGTCAAGGCTTCCTTAATGTGTTCTTTTGCAACATTCATGGCAGCCCAATTCTCAGGTATTGCTAGGCTCTCATCACCGTCCGCATTCCTCAAAGCTCTTAGAAGTGGTTGTGAAGCTCCTTTTCCTCATGCAATTCTCCACAGATTGCCAAAATGGCACGGAGAGCACGGTTCTTTCAGCGGCCTTCCCTGCCTCAGTAGTCTTCAATTTGCCTGCATACCAATCTGCGCTAACAAAAAGAGCTTTGAGTGTTTGCCTTTGAGACCACATGCTGGTCAAGGTTAGGAATGATGTTGCAAAACAAGTTGCTCCAGGCCTCACAAGGTCTTTTTTGCCATTCAAACTTCTCATTAGATCAAGAATTCTTGTATTTGCATAGATAAATCTGGTGGTTCTCTTTGCTTTGGCGATGCAATCACTAAACTCCTTTATCTTCCCAATGTCCTCGAGCATTAGATCCAAACAGTGAGCAACACAAGGTGTCCAATATATCGTAGGGTACTTCTCCATTAGAATTCTGCCAGCTGCCTTATAGTTTGATCCATTGTCACTAACAACTTGGACAACATTTTTTTGGCCCAATTGCTTCTATTTGTTCTCCTAACAACTTTGCTACCAAATTTGCATCAACCGATTCAGCTGAAACATTGGCTGTCCCTAAAAAGAAGGTGCCTTCAGGACTATTGACAAGAAAATTAATCAAATATCGCCTGCTTATGTCCGCCCAGTCATCCGACATGAGTGAGCAACCATATTCTTTCCATGCCTTTTCATGCTTCTCCTTCAAGGTGTCGGTCTTGACCTTTGCCTTATCGAGCAATGGTATCCTCACATCATGGTAAGAAGGGGTTATATAACCAGATCCATATTGCCCTATATACTCTAATAAGATTTCCCAACTTCTAGAATTGACAATATTGAGTGGAAGGCAATTCTCATACAAGAAATCAGCAACATTCCCATCTACTACATATTTTTGTTCCTTTGTCTTGGTGCCATAGTCCTTCATTGTTCGCTGAACACCCTTTGTTCTATGCCTCTTAGCAACAACCTCTTCTGCTGTCTTGCGAATCTCATCTGCAATTGATTTGGTTTGTCTCTTTGGCTCCGATGCAGAGACAAAAGAAGAGGTCAAACCTGCCTTCCTTTTCCCTGATGAATTAGATGCCTTTGAGCCTGCATCAGTAGCCTCCTTTGAGGTTGCTCCAGCCTGCTCTTCATCATCATCGTCGTCTTCCCCACCACCATCAAGTTCCATGGCCTTGAACTTTTGTGTGTGAGATTTTAAATACTCATGCATCTCTTTCCTGATTTCTGCCATTGCTTTGGGGAATTTCTCCACAATCGAAAAACCACCAACAAGGTGCTTCTTAAACCTAGAAACTCCAAAAGGAACTACCTTGCCACACAAAGTGCATTTGAGCCTGAATTTGTCCTCAAGGTATGGCTAGTACGCATACTTCTAGCCCAGATCTTTGGACTTTGTTGGCTTCCTCTTAGGATCCTTGGATGGATCATACTGCTCATCATTCTCAGTTGCTGTTTGGGAATAAACAATCACTTGCGAAATCTCTGGTGGTGACATGGTGATATGCCACAGCAAATAAGACATGGGAAAAGGAAATCAAAACATGGGAAGTACAAGAGATCAAGATAAAGAGAAAGATTAAGGGAGAACGAGATCAAGGAAGTACAGGTTACCTGCCGATGGTGTTCCTTGGTCCCTAGTGTTGGTGCAGCCTTCAGAGGAGAACGAGATCAAGGAGATCATGGGAGGATGCGTCGAACAGAGCAGTGAGGAGAGAGGCGGCGGCAGCGGCGCCGGCGACGGCCAGGTGAGAGGCAACGCAAGGGGAAAGGCGGCCAGAGATGAGGCGGCTAGGAGGGAAGGGTTATGGTCTGGGAGTGGGGGGTTAGGGTTTCACGGGAAGGTTTTTATTTCCCAGCCAGAAACTAGTCGCTCGACTCAAAAACATTGACAAGTCGCGAGTTTTCATCGATAAGTCAAGTTGTCGATCGCCAACCTCAACTTTTCATGTCGCTCCAGGTTGTCGTCACCAAGTTTGCGACAGGGCGACTAGTCACGCGACAAGCCGCGACTAGTCGAGCGACTCATAATCCTTGGGTAGATGAAAGGTAAAAAAAAGAAATGCTCCCCCAGTTAGACGCGGACGCGGACATGGGAGAACAAGCGATGCCGGACACGTTCTAAATGGTTAAAATCAAACACAATTCATGTCTGATTTGGGGCGCACCATTGGGATTCTCTAAATCTATACATAAATCTTTTGATGGCGTAAACCTAAAGATGTCTCCTTTTAATGGTATAGACCTAATTTTTCCCCTCTCACTCAAACATTCTTTGACATATTCAGTTACTTTGCACATTTCACATTCTAAATGTTTTGGCGTATCCCTAGACTTTAAATTGTGTCTAGTCATAATTTGTTTTGTGAAAATAGCCAAACAAAAAGGGGGTGGTATTTTGGATCGTAGATGCAAATGAACCTATTATAAAAATAAATAAATAAAAGCAAAATTTAAAAGGTCAAAAAAGTCTGAAAGAAAATTTCGTGTTCACATTCGGACATTTTATCTTTGCACACAAGTTTTTGCGAAAAAAGAACATTTTATGTGAAGAATAATCATGTTGGAGCATTTGAATTTATTTTTTTATACGTGACATAGAAAATGTTCTTTTTTCCAAAAACTTCTGTGCAAATAATACAATATCTGCGGGTATATTCAAATATATTTTTTAAGTTTTCAACTTTAAAATATGTTTTCAACCTTATGTGCACCAACCCTGAGCCGAATTGGATTTGAAAAACCTAAATCCAAGGGTGCATCTTTAGATTCCACACAGTTTGTGCGCCTCCTCCACCTGCCCCCGCTCCCACGGTCCCACCTACCGCCCCCTCCTCCCACTTCCTTCTCCCTCGCGGCTTCGAGTGGCCGCGTCGGCCTCCTCCCCGCTCGCCGCCATGCGACGACGGCGCAGCGTGCGGTCGCCGAACAAAAGAGCGCGGTGCGGACCGACGTGCGCAGGTCCCTCAAGGCCCTCTCCCCCGACCAGCGCGCCAGCGAAGGTGATGCGTGGCTCGAATAACCTTGGCCAACAGCTGCTCGTAGATTTGCCAATTAGAACTCATGTTCGCTTGTGCCTTCTCTTCGCTAGAATTTTTTTCCTGATTGAGCGAGCATGTAGTGTTAGCGCGGGATAGAAAAAAGTGGTGGAATTTTGAGCGAACAAATAAGCATCGGTAACTTTGCTGTAGGTCATCACTAACATAAGTTTCTCGAGACTGCTTAGCATTAGAGCGTGCACCTAGGCATACATGAAAATGATTCTGATGACGAGTGTTAAGAAAGAAAATAGTGACATTGTAGTGCTTAGCATGACGGCCTAGAAAAGCAAGGATTCGTGTAATATGTTGTGCTTCTGTCACCATAACAAATTGGATTAATGCTGCGCTAATTAAGTTCTTAGTCATTTGGAGACCCTAAGTGAAGGTGATCGTAGTATTCTTGCATTATCGGAAGAAATTTAGCTTTCTGGGTCTTAACTTTTTAAGTAGAGCTGAAAGTTCCCGCGGAAGGGTAGCAGATGTAAGCGAAGGTGATTTCCCCTGCCTGAATTAGAACTGATATTTGCGTGTGCTGCCCTTTTTTTTGCTGTTTTTTGCAGACTGAGTGTGCGTGCAGTGCCAGCATGAGATACAAAAGAGTGGTGAAACTTTATGACAATAAACATGCAACGGGTAACTTTGTGATAAATCAGCAGTAACATTTCAGTTTATCGACTACTTAGCATTAGATCTCTAAGGATATGTTAATCTGATGAGAAATGTTAACTCGACGAAGTGCTTACTGAACATGACGCTAAGAGAAACATGGATTAGTGTATTACCTTTGTGCTTCTGTTATCGGAACAGAGTGGATTTATGTTGCGCTTATCTTTCTAGTCTTTGGAGACCTTATGTGAATGAGGATGACTTTAGTATGCTTTTGTTCGAAGAAAGTGGGTTTCTGCATGACTGCATGCCTATTTCTTGAAGCATTTAGAGCTAAAAGTATTTATTATTCCAGACCTGCCTACTCAGAGCAATATTTGAACTGCTCTTGGTTCAAAGCAATCAAATAAGTTGTGTGCGATTGTGAGAAGATGATACAACAAAAATCCTAGGAGAAGTTCTATTCCCAAATTCTGGTGAGTCACCGATTCCTATGTACAATTCTGCCCTGTGTTATTTCCAGTTTCTAAAACTTTGGTTATTTGTAAGAACACGACAGACAAGCAAAGAATATCTATGTTCCTAGAGTGAAAGGTAAAAAATTGCAAAATGCCGATGTTCAAAATCTCGACCATGGGTGATTTAATAAAAAATTCAATGAACATTTTGGAACCATCACCATTGGATGCTAGTGGGAATGCTCGTCCAGATTGTATGCAGTTTATTTCCATTTTAAAACTGAACTTCTCCATATTTTATATATTTAAGCTACTTCTTCATTGAAGTCAACTGATTTATGAGTTACCACTGAACCACCTCTAGTCCTTGCAGTGTTGTGAGCCTCATCCCATGTTGATCTTCTGATGTTGCCTTGTAAGCTCTTCATTTGTAGCTACATTCATTTCTGTCTTTTTTTCTTTCTGAGGTCGCTCATGCTGTGACATTAGACATTCAGTTGGGTAATATTTGTTACTCATGCAGGACAAGCTTTTGACAGAACTGACCAAAGACTAGGATGTGGTGGAGGGTAGGACTATACATTATTCTATCATGATATTTACAACAATGCCTTGTATTGAACCTGCCAATGTACATCTATCACATAGAAAAAGGTTGCCAAAGTGGCATATTTACCCAAATGGCCTCCTAACTTTCAGTGCCAGCTAAAAACTGATTCATGTAGTCTACTATAGACCAAACAATGTCATGATTACTAGAGTGTCAATTACTATATTTTGTTTCACATGTATATGTTCGAAAATGCATTTCAATTATGTTGAAATTTCAATGCCTTTCATTTGTGGTGTTAGAGGAGCCTGTTTGTTGGAACAACAGTTGCCACTAGAAAATTGTATGTATCTTTTAGATGCAAAAACTCCTAGCTAGGGTGATCCACACACACAAATCTCTTCGTATAGAAAAAAAATGATTGCTTATCATAGTATCTGCAGACCATCTAAATCTAAAAGCGCAGGGCTGTAATCCCTGTGGTAGGTGGATTAAGAACCAAAGTGCATCAACATGAATCTTGTTGAATCTTGAGTTAATAGGATTGGATTTTGGACCTTACTTTCTCCCTTTTAACTAAGATAGAACTCTGTGTGCAACCTCGCTTAGAATCTATCTTTTATTTCTTTGCATATTTTCTAGCTCTGTTTAACTCCATGATGCGTACTTTTATTACTAGTTGGGCGCTTTACTTATCATTTATACCAAGTTTCACTCTGTTTTGTATTGATATTTTCCCCTTCTCTAAATTATAATTTTGCATGTTTGCCCATATAAAAGGTACCATGACACATTCTTGATGAGATACCAAGAACTTGCTAAAGAGAAAAGGCGGAGTCAGCCTCTTCTAGGTATGACATGTATATTTTCAGAAGTTTAGCTCTCTATATACTTTACTTACCCTTCTTAATTTTTATTTACTTCTCACACAACTTTGCAGAAAGTTATGGCATTTTAGTCTATTATATTTGCATAAAGTATGCTTTTGGTTGCACTAAAGTTTGAGGGGTCATTTTATTCCCTCTACCTCAGAAACAAAATCAAACTAACTTTTTAGAGTAGACTGTTGGAGTAGTCAGACAAAAGTGGATTGTTTTGAAAGATGGGACCATATGTAGAGGGATCAAAACTTATTTGCTTACTATGGTGTATTAGTTTCTGAAAGGTAACGTGTATTTAGTATTTAATACATTACCATGCTGTAACATGTTTAAGAACTAGATCCCAATACTATCTATGGTGTCAGCAAGCTACTTGAGATTCTATTGGCGACCTCTTACCATCCATCAAATCCTTTTCCGTTATATTTTACTAGGGACATTTCGTTTTGCTTTTCATGATCTAGTTGGTGTGATGAAGTTGCAAATCATCTTGTTGATGCTCATTTGTGTATAACTGACAAGCAAATACCTCAGCTTGAATATGATGCTTCTTAGTAACGTTTTTGGTCTGGAAGGGCTTGTGTGTCTCGTGTGAACTTCAAAATGCCCATAAGAACAGGTTTAGGAGTGAAAATCTTGAGATACTGAGGGAGCATAAGTCAACTGTGTCTGCAATGCTAGCAATCTATGTGGGGGTTAACTGATGGTGTGGCACCTAATGACATGTAGGAAACTAGATTGGGCATCCATATGACGTTAGTTTTATATCTTGTGTTTTTATTAAGAATTATCATTATGCAACCGCAGTCTCTTTTTGATGCATTTGAGTTTCTATTATTAAGTATATGAAATTCTTAAATCCGGCCAGTTACCAAAGTCAGTCATCAAATACATTTCCTCCTATATCTGGTTTCAAACTTAAGTATGTGAATGATAGCCTTGTTCCCTCAAGAAAAAGAAAAAGAAACGAGACCCTTGTTTGACATGTACATGGGAAGGATGTAGGTATGGAGAGTTGGTTGCCAGAGGGTCCTTTCTCTGTGAATATGCATGTATTCAAGGGCGGACCCAGGTACAACCGAGTGGGGTCCTAGGACCCCACTCAAACTTTGAATTCCCTTTGTATTTGTGCATGTTTTGAATGAAAAAATTATGAAACTCTGCAACTTTATAGAAGGTGTGCCCCCAGTCAAATAATGTGCCCCCAGTCAGAATTTTTTCTGGGTCCACCCCTGCATGTACCGATTTGTTTTCTCGGTCGACTCTTTGTAAGCATAAAGAATCGGACAAGCGGCGGTTCTTGTTTTTTCCATTTTATGCTAAAAATGGTCTTTTAATCATAAAGATCCAAACAAGGGACTATCGGTCCTGTCTGTTCTGGTTTTCTAAACCATGCTGCATACAGATTTCTGGATTCGTTAATTTGGTGTAATAGTCTATGTTGCATGTTCGAATGAGTGGCGGTTCTCCTATGTCCCTGTTATAAACCACAATTTTGCCCACGTATCTATCACAATGACAACACATCTCTCACTCTCCATTGCGTAGTTATATTTAATGGGGAGGCCTATCCATCATTTTCTGATTCACTCTAATGATTTGCTTATATTTTGAAGTCGCACTTCATACTCGGTCCAAATTCTGGAGGAAGACATCATCCCAGTCAACTCAACTGATATTCCTATTGGCTCTGGTCACTTCCTCTAGTATTATTCCAATCAGTCTTGCAGTATTGGACAAGGTGCAACGAAGCTGATTGGTTTCCACTATGCTGCGGGTTCCTGACAATAGAAACCTGTTCCTGAACTCTGCTTAGGAGAGTTGGGAATTGTATATTTTGCTTGTGGTTTCCTGTTGTATTGTTTCAATATTTGATTGAGTGAATTTGGTTGTACAGTAGCATCTGTATTCGAAACATGAGCTAATTTTAGCCGCCATTGGTAACGACGCCTTTGATCAAACAATTGATAAGCTCAATATAAGATTCTGAAATTGTGTCATTATTTCAGATATGTTACATTTTGCATCCTTGGGTATGTTACATCTTACATTTCCAGGTATCATTGCTCTAAAGCAGTTTTCCTAGTGTAACATTTATGGTTTTGCACTGGATTCGGTGCTGGCCAAATTTAGTAAGTTCTACTGATTGTTTCTCTAGCTAGGGTTCAGGGTTTTAGGTGCACATGCAGACATTTTCAAGAGACCCGTGTCCAACTTATTTCGATCTAGACAAAAGAGAAGGAAGAATTGTGACACTCTTTCGAATTACATTATTATTTCAGTTCAGAATAGGCAAATATACACCTGAATCTTATTTTGCGTAGAAAGATCAATAATCGAGTTCAACAAAGTCAAGAACGCATCTGTTTTTGTGAGAGGAGGAATTCACAACTTCATACTATAATGTTTACAACTTACATCGTCACACAAAGATTGGCTGTAATACAAGACCAATTAATGAAGTCATTGGCTCGCAACCAAAATGCCAATGATTAATCACTACGATCTACAGTAACTGCAAAATTCCGTAGCAAGAACTAGAAGAATCCCAGCATGAAACGATCAGGGCCTAAGCACGTCCTCGTAGCTGATGTAGGGGTCGTTGAAAAAGACCGTCTGCACCACCTTGTCCAGCTCTCGGCGAGCCTCCTCCCTCTGCCGCCCGTAGACGTTGCGCCGCCTGTCCCGAGCTTGGCGAGCGGCGGCGAGGGCCGCACGCAGCGCATCCTGCGGGGCGTGGGGATCCTGATGGTTCGCCGCGGGCGCCGGTGGCCTGATCTGCGGGCTGCTCTTGGTGACACTCGCTTGGACGCGCTCGCTGGCCTCCTGCTTCGTCTTGATCACGCCGCCCGCGCCGTTGTGGACGACGCCGACGCTGGCGACCTTCTCCCTAACCTCGATGCCCGACACCTGCACCGCCGGCCTCATGATCCTGGAGCACGGAATGTTCTCGCCGGCCTTCTGCTTCGTGATCACGCCGTTCGTGACGGTGCGTGCTCTGGCCTGGGTCGATGACGAAGTCTCTTTCTTGGGGCGCGGCGCCGGCTCGACCTTCTTGCAAGAAATGCTCCCGGCGGCGTTCTGCTTTATGATCTCGTCGTGCGCGTCGCCGCGGTCGGCGCCGGCGGTGACCTGGGTCGCTTCCTTCGGGCGCGACGCGTGCACGAACGGCCTGATCCTGGCACAGGACAGGTGCGCGACCGGAGACTTGACGCGCCCGACCGCCCGCTTCTTGCTCGCGCGGGAGTCTTCGTCACCTCCCTGGCGGCATCGCCGCTTGCCGTCGCTGGCGGTGTCGGCTTCCATCAGGACGCCGGATGGGTCCAAGCTGACGCGATCCGCGCACGACGGCGCCGGCGCGCGGAAGAACGAAGCGGCAGAGGAACCGCGCGGCTGCAGAGCAGGACAGGGAGCCATGCTACGGTCTCTTGTCTTCTTGCTTTGCTTGCCGCTGGGGCTTGGCTTGACGGGGGCTCAGGGGCTCGATCCGGAGGTTGCAGGGAAGATGGGATGCTGCCGGATCGCTGTGAATTGCTTATATGGATCGCACGCGGCTATTGCAAGGTCGGCTCGGCTCTGCTCTGCACACTCCGGCCAGAATTCGGAGACGCGGAGCGCCAGGTTGCCGCCCTTGCGCGCCACGGTTGCAGTTCCACGGCGATCACTGAAAATCGGGAAGTGATCAATGCGCGGAGGGTGTTCGAGTCCGATTGCCTTCCGGGTTCTTTTTCCGGAACCTGAGAGCGCGTCCGTTCCACGCGCGTGGTCCGGAGTATGTTTAGAGAGAGGTTGTATGATTGCCGACTCATTTAGGCAAAACTTGAAAACAAAAACACACATTTGGTAGACTGTTTGTCGATCCATTGCTATTCGCTGAGAAAAAAGTTTAGTGAAGTTCAGAAAAGTGAAAATAACGGCAACTCATCTAAAAGAACCTGTACACACAATAAAATTCAGTAGAGTAGATCAGAAGCAGAAAGCCACCGAAAGAATATAGCTCCGGCTTCCACACCGGTTAAGATGGCAGTTTTTCCCATAGGGACGGGTATCCGCGGGTGTCTTGCCCATTAGTCGCGGTCGCGGGTATGGAAGCCATTTCCCCTCCATAGGGATGGCCGGACGAGTACCCATTAGCTGGCGGGTACCGGGATGGGGGCCAATTTGGTCCCGTGGAGACACCATGGATACCCGATAAATACCTGACATGTCAGCCATAAGGTATAGAAATCCTAAAAACAACTCAGACGGTCTGTTTTTCCAACCTCCGTCCGCCAGCCCACCACTCTCCATAGGCCCTCGCTCTCTCAAGAAGCCCACTCCCCACATCCCCAATTCCCCACACCCTCTTCTCCACCCGCACGCTACAACCGCTGGTCAAACAACATGCATCAGGGAGTCACCTAAACTCCGCTCTGCCTTTCATCTAGATGGCGAGCAACAACGGTGGTGAGGCCACGTTGCATCAAGGGATAGCAGGAGGGCCATCGCGTCTAGGGAAGAAGGAGACGCCATCGCGTGAGCTCCCCATGGAGTATCCGACGGGGATCGGGTACCCGCCGTTGTCGGGGACGGGGGTCATTTCTCCCTCGCGAAGCTTCACGGGGGTCCCTGTTGCCACCTTGACACACCGGCCTTGAGGTCATGCACCATCTTAGTCGATGATCATGTACCACCCAATTAATCAAAAACAAATCTTGTACCACCCAAGAGGGCAAAGCTGATGCATGACAAATGACTGCGGTTTTCAAAAGTCGACGCTTCAGCTTCTATATTGGTCTCGTGGTTGCACACCAGTCGAGTCAACATCTATGCTACCCTAGTGACCGTCTCCAACACTCAACTAAACTGTTCCACAATGGTTTTTCAAGTTGTGGCTCTGACTTACTCTCATCATATGGCCTTGCGCTGCCACCGTGACATCCACCACCATCACTGACAGGACAATCCCACTCAGTAAGGCAAGCCTTGGCTAACCCAAAAAGGATCGGGCCATCAAATTGATGCCTCAAATTAATGAGGTAGTGTTGAACATATCGTTGTAGACTGCTCCTACCAAAGGTCAAAAAGTATAGGTTTTCACCTAGAGAGCCAAGACCAAAATATCGATGGTGAGACTCGAATTCCATGACAAGGCCTCCAAGTTGTAAAACGAAGTTCCATGGCACCATCACCTCCATCACCAACTAAGGCCAACGAAAGACTTTCACCCACAGTGCACCAAAGATCACCCAAGACCATAATAATGAGGGCAATTAGCTTATCATTGTCGATGCCATATCATGCAGGGCCGGAATTGTGCCCCTGCCATCTAGCATTGATAACCAGGTTTGTGGATGTTTTTTAATCTCTAAAATTATGGATTCGTCAATCAGGAACTTTATTGATTTTTATCCAATTTGATTACATAGAAATAGATCAATGCATTCTCACTTGGATTGATAACATCTTCGTTATTTAGGTCCCCGTGCATTATTTGGCTTTGTATCCATCTGGTCCTACCTACTTTTTGTTTAATTTTCCTTATTATGTTGTGGTATTAATCACTTAGTTAAAGTTTAATGTCAATTGATACATTTATGGTGTGATTTGTCTATGCCAAAGTTGTAGTCTCTAGCTTTCGTAGTTTACCATTAGTCATCATCAACTCCTAGAAAACGTGTGTAACTCTGTTGATAATACAATGTACAGGGTTCGTGTATATATACACGTTACAGGATAAGAGAGATACAACAGTACTCTATCCTAGTTTGTTACATAGCTAGCAGGAGTCGTGCGGGTGGTGCGCGGAGAGCACGCACTGATCGTGCGAGGCGTGCACGACGCGAGGAGGCCCTCCTGGAGACTCAAACATGCAGGTGGAGCTGAGCGAGAAGTGGTCTTCCAACAGCCCCCCGCAGCCACAGCGTGGTCGTCGACGACATTGAGGCTGTTTCTGAATTTAAGGAAGACCGTCATGGGCAGTCCCTTGGTAAGGACGTCTGCAAACTGCGACGCTGAAGGGACATGGAGCACACGGACGTTGCCAAAAGCCACGCGTTCCCGGACAAAGTGAAGGTCGATTTCAACGTGCTTCGTTCGTTGGTGTTGCACAGGGTTGGAGGAGAGGTACATGGCGCTGATGTTGTCGCAGTAGACGACCGTGGCGCGACGAGGAGGTCAATGTAGTTTGTGGAGGAGCTGCCGGAGCCAGCACGACTCGACGACGACATGGGCGACGGCGCGGTACTTGGCTTCCGCAGACGATCGAGACACCGTGTGCTGCCGCTTGGACTGCCACGAGACCAAGTTGTCGCCGACGTACATACAGTAGCCGGAGGTCGACTTGCGCGTATCCGGGCAGCCGGCCCAATCGGCGTCAGAGTAGGCCACGAGGTCGGATGATGTGGATGGCCGGAGAAGGAGCCCAAGCTTGGTGGAGCCACGTACGTACCTAAGGACGCGCTTGAGCATGGTGAAGTGTGCCTCACGCGGGTCGTGCATGAACAAGCACAGTTGCTGCACGATGTAGGAAACATATCTATAATTTTTGATGCTTCATGCTTGTTTTGTATCTACTTTGCTTTGCTTTGTCTACACTTTGAGGTGTTTTTATATATTTTCTGGAACTAACCTATTAACAAGTTGACACAGTGCCAGTTGCCTGTTTTCTTCTGTTTTTGATTTCAGAAAGACAGAAAATCAATATTCTTAGAATTGGACGGGACAAAAGCCAAAGTTATTATTTTTCCCGGAGCAACACGGAACCACGAAGCGGAGCCGGAGGGGGGCCACAGGGTGGCCAAACCCCCTAGGCGCGGGCAAGCCCTAGGGGCGCCTGGAGGGGGTGTGGGCCCCCTGGACCCCCACCGACTGACATGGTTATACCCTACGGGTACACGACATTAGCATACCTGGTCCAGCCCAAGGAAGACCCACAAAATTATACACGGCCCATGAAGATTTTCGGGTGGCCCAAGCCCATGACATCTTCGGATCCTTAGAGAGCAAGACTAGAACAAATAGAATATTCAAAGGGACAAACCCTAAACCTGTAACCGACTCGATCTATGCCCGGGACCTGCCTACCTCTATATAAAGGCTAGGAGGACACGACGAGGAGGATATCTCTCATACCACCGCATACACACCTCCATGCCAGATTGCATCTGCGCACCCCTGTAACTTTCGGTTCCCCCGTAATCAAGAGGAGACAAGCAGGAGTAGGGTTTTCCCTCTGGGGGCCTGAACCTGGGTAAATCTCGTGTCCCCTGGTTGCTTGTCTGTTAACCGTTCCGCGATTTCCAGCACCCCCATCTTCTCCAAAACCCAAGCTCATAACAATGGGCATTGACGAGATTAAACCTCGCCAATTGGCGCCGTCTGTGGGAACTGCGGGCGCTGATTGTGCGATCGTGACGGTCCCAACCAAAGCGATCTACAACTTCTCGGCGACGGAGAGCCATCTCCTCTTCGGCGCTTTCGACTTCACCGCCCACTCGCCAGCCACCATGAAGGACTTCGAGCCCGTAGGCGACGGGCTAGAGATCCTGTTCGGGAGCTTCTGCTTCCAGGTGGGACATACCGGCACTCTCCGCCTCCCAGAGCGGGTGCCACTGCCATCGATCAGGCCCGCATCATGGGCTCCGCATCCCGTGCTACGCACGTCAGCATCAAAAAATGATTCATATGACAGCAGCAGCTGCAACTCAGATATGTGCGATCCCCATCGGATGAAGGGACCTACGGTTCCGAATCCGAAAGCTGCGGCAGCAGCGATCCAACCTACGGACGCTACCAATGCGCCGCAGTCATCCAAAGCGACGTGGATCAACCACCAGAATCGGGTGCACACGCGCCGCCGCCCAACCCACAGGGTAGAAACGGCGAAAATAGGAGACAACCATCCCTCCCGCCCAACGATGACGACACTGATGCCAATCGGGTAATCCACCTCAGCAAGGAAGGATGGAACCAAGCACGCGAAGCCGTGACGGGCAACAAGATCCTGCCTGTAGGTGCCTCACAGGACCTACTGATGGCATAGCACCTGCTCCTCATCGAAGAGCACAAAAAGCAGGTGAAGATGCAAGAGGTACTCGACAAACACAAGCAAGCGGCCTCGTAGTCTAGCACGCGGCGAGCTGCGCTCTCCGCCATGGGCGGCTCCAGCTCGCACGGCAACAACGCTAACAAGCATCGTTCTCGCATAGAGAACATGAACCCTGCTTCACGTCGCGAGGTGACCCGAACCCTCAACGCGTCCTTCATGGAGATGGACGCCAACGGCAACGTCATCCCGAAGACACCGCAAGCTGCAATCATGGTAGCCACCACATACCTTGCGTCCCATCCAACTCCGGTGGGAGACCCGAAAAGGGCCATGCACAATTTCGCACTAGCCGGACTCGGACTCGTTGGAGCTGCGCTCCACGGGGAAACTCCTGTGGAGCCGAAAAAGATGGATGATTGTCGTAATTCATAAAATATGGATGATTTACAAATCTTGTTGGATAAATCACATCCATAAAATAAGTGCTAAAATGTCGAAAGACAATTGATTGAAAGATCACTTAGGAAGTGACATCACCGTATAAATTATATTAGAAAGAAAACATGAAGAAACTCCATATGGATGGAATTTTGGAGTCTTTTGATTTTTGATCAAATGGCGCTTGTGAAACTTTCCTAGAGATAATTAAAACTTCGTTCATAGGCCAAAAGGGAACGGATGACTAGCTTTTGGAACGTGTACATATTGTTGTATGAAGTCCATTATGTGTAGTCAAAAGCGATGGATTTCAACTTCATATGCTTTCTCCGAAAATTTGAGTGAATATATGAATATTTACTTAATGAGGATGAAGTGTGAAACATTTGAAAATGTTCGAAGACTTTCAAGATGAAGTGCAAAATCAATGTAACAACAAAATAAAGAATTTATGATAGGATCATAAAGGAAGATTTTTGAGTTACAAGTTTAGCATAACACCTAAGATTTGAGGAATCGTTCCGTGGATTTGCATTTCCTGAAACACCATAAGAGTATGGAGTGATCGAGATCTGTAATAAAACCTTGTTTGACATGGTAAGATCAAAGGTGTTATTTATAAACTGCCATTATCTTTTAAAGATTAAAAGCTTTAGAGACTACCATTTTTCCACTGAAAAGAGCTCCATCATGATTCATTGAAATGACACCATATAAAGTTATGGTTTGGGATAAAACCCAAGTTTTCCTTTCTTGAACATCGGATGAACATATATTTATATATTATTTCGAATAATCGTTGAGTATTCCTCCATAACACCAAAGACAAAAATGTTTGTTGCTTAGAACGTCCAGTTTCTTTGAGAAGGAATTTTCCGTGAAAAGTTAAGTGGGAGGACAATAGAACTTTGATAAGGTTAAAATAACCTTAGCTATATGTGCTAAGTTGCGCAGCACCGGAAAGCGTTTCGGATGCACCAACAATGCTCATGGCTCGAGTGCCTCAAAGGTTGTGGTCACGGAGGTCTAAGTTCCTATTGAACCTAGTAGGTCGGGCAAACAATCAAATACTAGGATTTGATAGTAAATCTTGTTGTTTGACAACGATGAACCGACTACATGCAAAGAAGTGATGATGAGCCCTAACTCCGCAAATGGCTTGAAACCATAAAATCCGTGATACTTCCATACAGGAGAAATCAAGCTTTGAACTTGAAAGACCCTCTAGAAAGGTGTAAAACCTTACAGTCATGTTTGGATCTATAAAGAAATAGACATGGATGTTTCACATCTATGAAATAGTCGACATGTTGAGAAAGAGTTCACAACAATATTCAAAGGTTGACTATGACAAGATTTGATCTTTCATAGCGATATTTAGTCTAGACGGATTAATGTAGCAACCACTACATATAATTTTTTATGTGGTAGTTGAATAAACAAAACAAGTTCTTCTAATAGAATTGTTACCTAGGACGTGTGCATAACACGGTCTAAAGGGTTTTGTTAATTCAAGTGATACTAAAAGCGTATGCAAACCTCAATGGTTGAAGTAAGCATCGAGGAGTTGGAATCTTCACCATGATGAAACTGTTAAAAGAGTTTAAATTCATCAGAGACGATGAAGATGCTTGCATTTGCAAGAAATTAAGTGGGTGCACTAAGAAATATTTCTAATACATTATGTGGAGGACATATTGTTGATTGGAAATGATATATCTTTTATTAACACATGTTAAGAATTTCATCTCGATGAAAGACTTAGGCAAAACCCGAATATTTGGTGTCAATATCTATATAGATAGATTGAGACGCTAATATGGTTGTGCCAAATGTACATAGATGAGATATTGAATTAGTTCAATATGGAAACTACAATAAAGGTTCTTGTCGCACAGAAAGGATTAAATCGAAATTCAAGTGTATTGACACTTGGTAAGTGAAATAAAGATTCAAGTATTGATTTATACTTGGTGAATAAAATCACAAAGAGTATTTTGATCATACTATGATATGTACAAATCCAAATATGTCCTATGATCTAAATGTTATAAGCATATACCAGAATGATTCATAAGATGATTATTGGACGATAGTAACGATATTCTTATGATCTTTTGGAAGAACTAAGAATATATTATTTTGTAGAACTGACAAATAGATGGTTGGTTCATTGTAAAAGTACTACATTGATACTAGTTTTGTCACAAAGTACAAATTAAGTTTATCTAAATTTAAAACTATGGGTGGCACAATGTAATGGAAAGGAAGTTCCATAATGGTTTTGGATGAGTTCCAAAGTTAATACATTGTGACAGATACTATAACATAAGGCTAAGTATATGACTGCTATTATAGCAGCAAAAGAGGGCATTTGTGTCAAGTAGTTTGTTATCAAACTATGTGTAGTTCATAGCGGGATAATACTATGAAGATATATTGTATGACAATATTATCAACATGTTTTAACCCCAAGGAACTAAAGGTCTCACCAAAGGACCAAATTTATACAAAGCCATCTCATTAGAGAATGAGTGATGCGTAGAGACGCAAACACATGCAATTACACACGGACCTGAAAGAGTCGGATCCGAAGATCAGTTGACCACTAGCAATCGTGTAAATACAACACCGGAAAGCCATAGGTGTTGAATACACAAAGATTTGAAACTAGATTATTGTCTCTAGTGCAAGTGGGAGACTGTTGGAGATATGCCCAAGAGGCAATAATAAAGAGGTTATTATCATATCTTCATACTTATGATAAATGTTTACATACCATGCTATAATTGTATTAACCAGAAACATTAATACTTGTGTGATTTTTACACATAAAAGAGTCCCTAGTAAAGCCTCTTGTTAACCTAGCTTGTTGGTTAATATATGATCATGGTTTCCTGATCATGAACATTGAGATGTTATTAACAACAAGATCATATCATTAGGAGAATGGTGCGATGGACATACTCCTATAGATAAGCGTAGCATTAAGATCAAGTCATTTCAATAGTTCGTTTGCTATAAGATTTCTGATACATAGTAACCTAATTCTTTCGACCATGAGATCATGCTAATCACCATTACTGGAAGGAGATGACATCAAACACCACACCATAACTGGGTGGCTATAAAGGTGGCATTGAGTGTTCGGAAAGTATGTGTTGAGGCACATGGATCAAGAGTGGGATTTGTCCATCCATATGACAGATATATATACTCTGGGCCCTCTCGGTGGAATGTCATCCAATTAGCTTGCAAGCATGTGACTGGCTCACAAGGTATCACATATCACGGGAACGAGAAAAGAGTACTTATCAGTAACGAGGTTGAACTAGGTATGCAGAGATACCAACGTTCAAACCTCGGATAAGTAAACTATCGCGAGACAGAGGGAAATTGGCATCGTATGTAAGTGGTTCATTCGATCGCAAAGTAATCGTAGAAATATGTGGGAGCCATATGAATTTCCAGATTCCTCTATTGGTTATTGATCAGAGAAGTGTCTCGGTCATGTCCGCATAATTCACGAACCGTAGGGAGACACACTTAAGGATTCGATGTTGTTTAGTAGTTATGGAATGAAAGTAGGGAAACCGAATGTTGTTCGGAGTCTCGGATGGGATCCGGGACATCACGAGGAGATCCGGGACATCACGAGGAGATCCGGAATAGTCCAGAGAATAAGATTCATATTAAGGAAAGTCTGACTCCGGAGTTCGGGAATGATTTCGATGTTTTCATCGGAGAGGTTCTAGAAGGGTCTAGAAGGTTCTGCGGACCGGAAGGGAAATGGTCCATGAATGTGTCATGGGTAAGTGGAATGATTGAATCATGTCCTAGATCACGTGGTTGGGCATTTGCGAGAGAGAATTAAAGCTCTAAATTGAAAGTCAAAAGGGAGGTTTGAAAAGTCAAACTGGAACAATAGTTTCCTAGTGGGAGAAGGAAATAGTCCTTCCTTCTATCCAACTTGGGTTTGGGTTTGGATTCAAACTATCCCCTCCCAAGGCTTCCCCCACTCTCATAAATAGAGGGGGAGAGCTGCCCCAAAGCCACCACAACCAGGCCCTTCCCACACCCAAGCCGCCGCCGCTACTGCTGCCGCCACCGCCCGTCGCTGCCGCAGGCCACGCCTCCTCCTCTCCGGCCTTCTAAACCCTAGATCACCAGAAACCCTAGTTCTCCACCATAACCTGCTCCGGCTTAGGCGAAGCCCTGCAGGATCTTCCCTCTACTTCCGACACCATGCCGTCATGCTGCCGGAATCGCGAGGGGAGAACTACAACCTCCGCTGCCTGCTGGAACAAGGGAGAGGAAGGTCTTCATCGAGTACCGAATGTGTGACCGACTGCGGAAGCGCTGTTGGAACGCAGCGCCGGAAGGATCATCTATGTGATCTTGAGATCGGCAAGTGTACGACTACATCAGCCACGAGAACTAGAAAATAGTACTTATTGGTAACAAGGTTGAACTAGGTATGAAGAGATACCGATGATCAAACCTCGGATAAGTAAACTATCGCGAGACAAAGGGAAATTGGTATCATATGTAAGTGGTTCATTCGATCGCAAAGTAATCATAGAAATATGTGGGAGCCATATGAATTTCCAGATTCCTCTATTGGTTATTGATCAGGGAAGTGTCTCGGTCATGTACGCATAATTCACGAACCGTAGGGAGACACACTTAAGGATTCGATGTTGTTTAGTAGATATGGAATGAAAGTAGGGAAACCGAATGTTGTTCGGAGTCTCGGATGAGATCCGGGATATCACGAGGAGATCCGGAATGGTCCGGAGAATAAGATTCATATAAGGAAAGTCCAATTCCGGAGTTCGGGAATGATTTCGATGTTTTCATAATCGGAGAGGTTCTAGAAGGGTCTAGAAGGTTCACCAGACCGGAAGGGGAATGGTCCATGAATGTGTCATGGGTAAGTGGAATGATTGGATCATGTCCTAGGTCACGTGGTTGGGAATTTGCGAGAGAGAATTAAAGCTCTAAATTGAAAGTCAAAAGGGAGGTTTGAAAAGTCAAACTGGAAGAATAGTTTTCTAGTGGGAGAAGGAAATAGTCCTTCCTTCTATCCAACTTGGGTTTGGGTTTGGATTCAAACTCTCCCCTCCCAAGGCAGTCCCCTCTCATAAATAGAGGGGAGGGCTGCCCCAAAGCCACCACAACCAGCCCCTCCCCACACCCAAGCCGCTGCTGCCGCCAGCTACGCCGCGCTGCCTTACGCCGCCGCCGGCTCGCCGTCGCCGGCTCGCCGTCGCCGCCCTAGCCGCCACTGGCCATGCCTCCTCCTCTCCGGCCTTCTAAACCCTAGATCGCCAAAAACCCTAGTTCTCCACCATAACCTGCTCCGGCTTAGGCGAAGCCCTGCAGGATCTTTCCTCTACTTCCGACACCACGCTGTCGTGCTGCCGGAATCGCGAGGGGAGAACTACAACCTCCACTGCCTGCTGGAACAAGGGAGAGGAAGGTCTTCATCGAGTACCAAACGTGTGACCGACTACAGAAGTGCTGCCGGAACGCAGCGCCGGAGGATCATCTACGCGATCTTGAGATCGGCAAGTGTACGACTACATCACCCACGAGAATCTGCTCTCGTTAACCGCTTTGGAATCTTCGAGGGTGAGTACTCTAATCGACTCGTTGCTACAATCTAGTAGATAGATCTTGGCTTGTTTGTGTGCATGCGGTAGAATTTTTTTGTTTTCCATGCTACGAACCCCTACAAGAACTTGGGCGCGTCAAGCCCAAGACACTCGACCACCTCATGGACATCGCCAACAGGTGGGCAGATGGCGAGGACTCCGTCCACTGAGCACATTCGAAGGAGGAAGATGACTACGGCCGCTGACAACAAGCGCCGTAGCAAGCGAAGATCGCGCATCTATGACGATCACGATGGACCCGACATGGTCGCGGCTGGCTACGCCGACCGCCGCAACTAAAGCAACCGCAGCAGCGGCGGATACTGCGGAAACAACTTCCGCGATGGAGGATGCCCAATGCAAACGTGGCAACGCCGCGGCCGTGACGACGAGCCCTCGGCATACGACAAATTGTCGGGCCCATGCACCATACACTTCTACATCGACAAGCAGGATGGAAAAAAGAAGGCCAGCCACATGCTCAAAGACTGTCGCGAGTTCCAGAAACTCAGCGAAAGCATGTCCCAGATGAGACAGCAAGCCCCGAACCCTGGGTACGGACACGCACCCGCACCAGGTGACATCGCCCACGGAGCTCCTCCACCACCACCCGTGGGACCCTCGAGTCACCCGATCTCACCCATGTAGAACAACGGCGGAAACGGGTACCCCGCGCCGAAAGGGTCATTAATGATCCAAAAGGGGCGCCATACAAACAGGGTGCAAAAGACGATCACCCACCAGGTCAGCTTGGCTGTGACCGCTCCACCCGCCATCCCTGAGTACCTCAGCGGTTCAGAGTCCTGCATCACATTCAGCCGTTCGGATCACCCCCGCCAGATCCCTCGCCCAGGTCATGCTGCCCTGGTTCTCGAGGCACATATCAGAGGGTTTGAGATGAGCTGCGTCTTCATGGATGGCGGCAGCGGCATCAATCTGGTGTTCGCTAGCACCTTATCAGCAATGTGTATCCCGCTGTGCAGCCTGGAACAATCTGACACAACGTTCCACGGCATCTTCCTCGGAAACGGCATATTCCCCATGGGAAAGATATGGCTCGACGTCATCTTCGGCAAGCCCGACAACTTTCGATGCGAGCGACTCGAGTTCGAAGTAGTGGATTGGCCATCACAATACCACACTATCCTCGGGCGCGTAGCATTCGCAAGGTTCCTGGCAGTACCGCACTATGCGTACCTGCTACTCAAAATTCCAGGACCTAGAGGCGTCATCACGGTCCACGGGAGCTTCATCCGGTCGGATCACTGCGACAGGGACTTCAACAGAATCTCCCAGTCATTTGGCATGCAGGAGGAGCTCATAAGGCTCCGAGAGGTGATAGACAACGGGGCACCCCCAATCTCAAGGTAGAACGCACCTGGCATGTCGTTCGACTCAACGGTCAACACTAAGAAGGTGCGGGTCCACCCGACGGACGCCTCCAAGACTGCGCTGATCGCCAACGACCTCAGCCCCGCATAGGAAAGCGCGCTCGTCGAATTCCTCCGTGTGTGCTGGTAAATCTTCGCCTTGTGTCCTGCGGAAATGCCAGGAGTTCCTAGGGAATTCGCCGAGCACGCACTCAATGTGTTCCCAGATGCTAAGCCCGTCAAACAGTCCATCCGACGATTTTCCAAGCCACGAGCCGAAGCCATCAGAGTCAAAGTCAACAGACTGCTCGACGCTGATTTCATCAGGGAGATCAAGGAAAGTGAATGGCTGGCCAACACCGTGATGGTCCCTAAAAAGGACACGGACATCCTGCGGATGTGCGTGGAATTCACATCGCTGAACAAACACTGCCCGAAGGATCACTTCCCTCTCCCTCGGATCGATCAGATCATCGATTTGACTGCAGGATGTGAGAAGCTCTCCTTTCTCGACGCCTACTCAGGCTACAATCAGATTCGACTGAAGGTCGAAGATCAGGATAAAACGGCGTTCATCACGCCGTTCGAAGTGTTCTGCTACAACACAATGCCTTTCGGGCTGAAGAACGTAGGTGCCACGTACCAGCGGTGCATGCATGCATGTCTAAAGAGCCAGATCGGACACAACATACAGGTCTATGTCGACGACATAGTAATCAAAACAAGGGAGGCCAAGACACTGATCGACGATCTCCGCGAGACGTTCGACAAACTTGATCGATACAAGATCAAGCTGAACCCAGAAAAGTGCGCCTTCGGTGTCCCATCTTGCCAACTGCTTCGCTACTTCATCTCCCAGCGAGGGATTGAGGCGAACCCGAAGAAAATCCGGGCCATAATGGCCATGGAAAAACCGAAGAACCTCAAAGGTGTCCAACATCTAGCTGGACGCATCGCGGCGCTGAGCAGATTCATCAGCCGCATGGGTGAGAAGGCCCTGCCTTTCTACCAGCTGCTACGCAAAGTAGACAAATTCGAGTAGACACCTGAAGCGGACGACGCATTCGAAGATCTGAAGCGGCTGCTCTCCACCTCGCCCGTCATGGTCACGCCAAAGGAACGCGAGCCTCTACTGCTATACATAGCAGCCACGCATCAGGTGGTAAGCACCGTGCTCGTGGTCGAACGAACCGAAGATGGCAAGACTCATGGGGTCCAACGCCCTATGTACTACCTCAGCGAGGTATTGACGCCGACAAAATAGAGGTACCCTCACTACCAGAAACTCGCCTATGGCATGTTCATGACAGCTCGTCGGCTAAGCCACTACTTCCAGGAGCATCAGGTGATGGTCGTCAACGAGGCACCCCTGAACAGCATCCTGAACAACCCGGAGGCCACAGGACGCGTGGCCCTGTGGGGCATCGAGTTGTCCCCTCTAGACATAGTCTACGAGAAGTGCCATGCGATCAAGTCTCAGGTCCCCCCAGACTTCCTCGTCCACTGGATGGAGCTGCAGCTGCCGGACACCCCGGACATGACACAGTCATGGACGATGCACTTCGACGGCTCCAAACGTGAGGCTAGAGCAGGAGCCAGAGTCATACTGACATCCCCGCAGGGTGACAAGATGAAGTACGTCCTCCGGATGAAATTTTGAGCTTCCAACAATGAAGCCGAATACGAGGCCCTCATCCACGGCATGAGGATGGCCGAGATCTACGGCGCAACGCGCCTGGTCATCTACGGTGACTCGAACCTTGTTGTCCAGCAGACGATGAACGAGTGCGACGCGCACGCCGCCAACATGATCGTGTACCGCGCGCTCTACAACTCACTCGAAGGAGACTTTGACGGCTGCGACCTTCAGCATGTTGGCAGAGAAAGCAACGAAGAAGCCGACAGACTCGCCAATATCGGCTCCACCTGCGCACGGGTGCCACCAGGTGTGTTCCTCGAACAGATCTGTGTGCCATCCATCAACAGGAAATTCCCCAAGGGATCACCCGAATAGGCAGAGCACTCAGGGGCTGCGCTACCCGAAGGACAGGAATGACCCAAAAAGCTCGACACAGAGGTCGCAGTGGTCAACCTGATGCAGGTCATGGCAATCAAATAAACATGGACGCAGCCGTACCTGTAGTACCTGATAAACAGGGAATTACCTGATGAACCGACAGATGCCCGGTCCAAGGCCTTCACCATCATCAATGGTGAGCTGTACAAGCGCAACATTTCGGGAGTGCTCCAAAGGTGTGTCACCATCGGTGACGGCAAAACCATCCTCCAAGACATCCACGAGGTCATCTGCGTCCATCACGCGGGCAGCCGCGCCCTCGTTGCTAAAGCTCTACGAACTGGGTTCTACTAGCCAATGGCCATGAACAACGCCAAGGACATCGTCCGAAGGTGTAATGGGTGCCAGAGGTTCACAGACAAACCGCACGCACCAGGATCGGAGCTTAGTCCCATACCCTTGGCCTGGCCCTTCGCCCAATGGGGCCTCGACATGATAGGCAAACTGCCCAAGTCCTCGAAAGGAGGCCACGTCTACCTCCTGTTCGCAGTCGACAAGTTCACCAAATGGATCTAGGCCATGCCCGTTACCAACCAAAAGGGTAAAACGGCCGTGAAGTTCTTCCAATCCATAGTCTACAGGTTCAGCATGCCGCACATCATCATCACCGACAACGAGTCGAACTTAATCTCCAAAGAATTCCAGGACTTCTACGAAGGCCTCGGGATCAACATATCATATGCCTCCGTGGTGCACCCCCAAACCAACGGGAAGGTCGAAAAGGCCAATGGCCTCATCGGCGGCGGCATCAAGAAGCGCCTACTGAGCGCACTCGAGCGGCTTGCGGGAGCATGGGCAGAAGAACTACCCTCCGTCCTCTGGAGCTTGCGCACAACGCCAAACAGCTCAACTGGTTACACGCCTTTCTTCATGGTGCACGGAGCCGAAGCCATGTTGCCTGTAGAAGTACGCCATAAGGCCCCACGGGTCGTCGCCTACAGCAAAGCCGAATCGATGGCCGCACTCGAAGACTCCGTCGACACACTCGACGAGGCACGCGACATCGCCGCGGCTCGATCGGCGGTCTACCAGCAGAGCCTCTGCAACTATCAAAGCCGTCGGCTGCGTCCAAGGTCCTTCGTCGAAGGAGACCTCATCTTACGACTCAAGCAAGAGCGGCCAAAAAAGCTCGAGTCACCCTGGGAAGGACCATACGTCGTCACCGAAGTCATCCCAGGTGGCGCCTACCGCCTCAAGCACGTGGAGTCTAGAGTCGCATACTCCAACCCATGGAACGTCGCACAACTGTGACGCTTCTACCCCTAGCTATCCCCCTTTACTTTCAATAAGGCTATCCAGCCAAGGCTACTCAGCCGAACAATGTACCTCCTCATTACGATATAAATAAAGCTAAGTGCCTCGCCCAAAAATTTATCTTTTACTCGCATTTATTTATGCTACAACACACTCGGGGGCTCCCCCCTCACCTCACTACTTCGTCGACTGAGGATAACGCATGTACACGTGAGTAGCTGATCACGTCAGGCTAACGAAAAGGGCATGCATACAAACAAGCACCACATGCTAATACAATCAACCTTTTACAACAAAGGGCACAACACGCCCAGTCAAAATATATACAAATTTTACATCTATCTTTTTACAGGCCCTACCTATTCTGAAGGATCACCTGTGCACGGTGCTCAAAGAGATCTACAACTTCCTCGGCATACTGCCTCAAAGCCGCATAGTGCGGGCGCATGTCCCATAGGCCACCATCTGGTCGAGGGGGCAGCCTAGCCGCCACAGCCGCAAGATTTATGTCAGGGCGATGCAGTCGCACAAGGGAAAGAGCGGCCTTCACCCCCACAACTAACTGGTGCCGCACCAGCTCCCTGACATGACGCACATCTCAAAACTTCGCCAGCAAGCCCCAACGAGTTGGTGGCGCTTCATCAAGGGGAAACATGACGTGCAGAATCGATGCCAAGGAAGTATTCACCTGCCGCAGCACCTGTGACACTTGGTGGGCACGATCCTGCACAGTCGCAAGGACCGTGGCACGGTCGCGATCCATCGAAAAATAACCACCAACCTCCATATCTTGCTGGGTCAGGCAATTGATCCGAACTACAACGCGCTCCTTCTCCTCCCTCGGAACAAGGTTAGCACCTGCAACAACTACAAAGTAAGATGGACCGCCAATAGGCGCATCTGAAAATGAGCAGCAACTCGAAGAAACTTACACTGCAGCTGCTCGGCCAACTGCCGCAGCTCCCCCATCAGATTTTCCTCTCTCGTGGCACCTCGCTTCGCCTTCTAATTCCAAACGTCTGCATGGCCTCGGATGCCAAGCAACTCCTTCTCAAGACTGGGGATGCGGTCGCGAAGAAAAACAAGTTGTGACGCATCATCCAAGGATGGTCGCGGCTGCGGAGCAGACGAAGTATCGATGGGGTCATCACCCGAAGGTCCCTAAGGAAAACAGAAAGGATATATAAAAACACAAGACTGGGCAACAACTCGAAGGCTCATTATATACAAAAAATCCACTACGTGTCACATGAAGTGTTCATCAAGCGAATTACAGCAAAGGTAGAAGGTAACTATCCTAGAACTACAAATACAAAGCCTAAGCAGCTGCATTCTGAGTGGCCTCGAAGCCAGAGCGCCTGCCCTTGACCTCCTCCTGCTGCGTCGCGGCATATTCTGCCAGAAGGTCAATAAGTTTTGGCCCATAGGGGGGCCAAAGTTATTATTTTTCCCAGAGCAACACGGAACCACGAAGTAGATCCGAAGGGGGGCCATAGGGTGGCCAACCCCCTAGGCGCGGGCAAGCCCTAGGGGCGCCTGGAGGGGGTGTGGGGCCCCTGGACCCCCACCGACCTTGATTCTTGTGCCTATAAGAGCCCCCGATGAGAAAACCCTAGGGAATCCAGAATAAATCCACGAAAACCTATGTAGCGCTGCCGCCACCAAAGGGGAGATTCGGAGGACAAATAGTCTCTGTTCCGGCACCCTACCGGGATAGGTAAGTGCCCCCGGAGCCATCTCCATCGATCTCCACCACCATCTTCATCACCGTTGCTTATTCCCATGATGAGGAGGAAGTAGTTCTTCCTCAAGGCTAAGGGCTCTACCGGTAGCTATGTGTTCATGTTCATCTCTCTCTCTCTATGCATGGTCATATTGTGATCACGAGCTTTGTAATCAAGTAGATCTACCTTGCTACTCAAGTGCTTTAATAGATCTCCGCTCTCCCCATGTGTGTGAAAGTGACATCGTGCATGCCATGGTGGCACTTAGGTTTGAGTCTACATAAACGCTCTTTGTGCTTTAATAGATCTATGATTTTCCCCACGTGTGTGAACGTGACATCGTGCATACCGTGTGTGGCACTTTGGCTAGATTGAATATTTGTTATGAGTTATATTTGGAGTTGGATGTCTCTATGAAATTGTGGTGTTTGTTGGAACCATCTAGCGCTCAAGGTGACAGTGTGGGGTTATCTAGATTGGGGAAGGCCCTACCGTGGATTAGAGTGTCCAACCGGAGAGTAGTTAAGAGTAGTATCATGAAGAGAGGATATTTATATGAGAGAGTGTTCACTAGTGAAAGTAAGATCCCTAGGCCTTGTTTCTAAGCATTGAAACACCGTTTGCTTCTAGATCTGTTGCATGTTTGCTTGCTTTAGTCTTTAACTCACTCACACACGTTACCCCACGTCAACAACAAGTCAGAAGCTCTTTTCTGGCACTGTTACCACTTGTATTTCACTATCTCTTCGCCGAACTAGTGCACCTATATTGGGTGAGTTGGGGACACAAGAGACTTCTTGTATCTTGATTACAGGATTGCTTGAGAGGGAATACCTTTGACCACTTCCTCCCTGAGTTCGATAAACCTTGGGTAATCCACTTAAGGGAAACTTGCTGCTGTTCTACAAACCTCTGCACTTGGAGGCCCAACAACTGTCTACAAGAATAGAAGTGCGTAGACATTAAGCTCTTTTTTGGCGCTGTTGTCGGGGAGGTAAGGTAAAAGGTACTCACATCCTCCGGTGTGAGTGCTCGAAGTTATTTCCTTTAGATTCTGCAATTTTATCTTTTTGTTTCTTGTTTTCACTAGTTAGGCTTAATGGAAAACAACAACAAAATTAGAGAGCTTTATAGTGTTTATCTTGAGTTATGACATGAAGTGTTTGAAGAGAAAATTAAAAAACCTATGGAGCTTTATTTGCATGCTAATAGCCATGTTATTAGTATGAATTCTTTGGACACCATTATTGTTAATGCTATGGAAACGTCTAAGCTTGGGGAAGCTAGTTTTGATGAAAATGATCTTTTTAGTCCCCTAGCTTTGGAAGATAGCTATTCTATTGCTTATGATGATACCAAACCTCCAATTTATGATGATTACAATGATGAATATGATATTTTCAGTCCACCTACTATTGAGGAGAAGGTTAATTGTGATTACAATATGCCTCCTATATTTGATGATTATGGTGATGAGAATAATAATGATAGCTATTTTGTTGAATTTGCTCCCACTATAATTAATAAGCATGACTATGCTTATGTGGAGAGTAATAATCATTTTATGCCTGTGGATCATGATAAGAATGTTTTATGTGATAGTTATATTGTTAATTTCATTCATGAGGCTACTGAAAATTATTATGAGAGAGGTAAACAGGGTCTTATTCATCTCAAAAATATTAAGTTTCCCCTCTTTATGTCGAAAATTTTGAAGTTGCATTTGTCTTGCTTCCATATGCTTGTTGCTTTGTGCTTTGATGACTTGTTTCTTTACAAGATTCCTATGCATAGGAAGTGGGTTATACTTAAATGTGTTTTGAATTTGCTTCTCGATGCTCTCTTTTGACTTCAATTCATAATTCTTATGTGAGCATCTTCTCAAGCTATCAAGCCTAACTTAAAGGCATTAAAGAAAAGTACTTGTTGGGAGATAACCCAAGATTTTCTTGCGTCTTGGAACTTATTACTTCTGTAATGACCTCTCCTTATCCTTTTTTTTGTTTTGCTTTTTGTGCCAAGAATAACCTCTCATGAGAGAGAAGAAAGATTTGGGGAGTTGCTGTCCTGAAACAGTTTTGTGTCCTCCACCATAAACATTCATGAGGAGTCTCTATAAATAGGATTGAGCTGAAAATTTACGAATAAATCCCCCAGTATGTTATCTAACTTTCGTTAGTTCAACACTTTTTGATTTGAGCAACAGAAGGTCTTCGAAAAAATCGGTTTGTACCTGCTGGTCTGTTTTGACAGATTTCTGCCATTATTTGCATTTGCTTCTTATTGATTCCTTTTTGGGTTCTTTTGAGGAAATTGAGCTTTTTGAAGGATTTGCTACAGTAGCTTGTGTTTCTAGTGAAAAGTTTTGCTGTTCCAAAGCTTTTCCTAAGGGTCTAATATCTTTTGAATACACTAATGTTGCTAATGAAGATTGTGTGAAGTTTTATATGAAGGAAAATTTTCAGGTGTAGAGAGAGAATGATGTAATGAGATGAAGAATGGACAAAAGGTCAAGCTTGGGGATGACACCCCAGTGTCACCCCAAGAAATATCCAAGAGGTACAAGCGTCAAAGCTTGGGGATGCCCAAGGCATCCCCTTCTTCATCAATAAAAAGCTTAGGTCTGTCTAGACACTTCGTTTTTATTGTTTCATGCACAGTTGTGTTGTTCTTGGAGCGTATTAGTTTTTGTTTTTGATTTTAGTTTGCTTAGTTTGCTTGATTAAGTTGGTTGGTTACACCACACTTCTTTTGGAGAGAGACACACTTTGTTTCCATTGCCTAGAACACTCTAGTTTTCACTCTTATTGTTTTGTGAGTGTTCACTTTTGCTAGCATTGCGTTCAGCCTTAGTTTTCTTGTGCTTTCAGCTTAGAACTTTCTAGTTCTTCTTTGTGGATTTGTGAGACAATATCACTGATATTTATTGATTATTATCTTTGTGAGTTGTTTCAAATAAGTTGTTTGGTGTTGGAAAAGAGTAGGAAGCTTCATGCTTAAGTGGTACAAAAGGGAGCTTGTTTTGACTGTGACTTAGACTTTAGCATGACATGCTAGGTGTTGTTTTGACCTTATGCTTAGTGATTATTTCTATAGCATGACTTGTTCCAAACAATTAGGATTGCTTAGTTTGCCTTGAAAGAATCATGCGTTGTTTTAGCATAAAAAGCATGGTATTGTGGTATTCTCCTTTGATGCTTTGTTTGGGTTGATTTGGCACATGCTCACACCATGTTATGACTATGACAAGTCATCATAGCCTCTATGATCATTTAGTCCTTGACTTGTAGTGCCACTCTATGCTTTGATTAGTAATGTTTTGTTGCTCTCCATGATTATGGCCATTATTGCTTGATGCGTGCACCAAAAGTTGATGTGGAACACTTCGTTGGAACCCCAAGAGCAAGGTGTGATGGAGCACATCAGCAAGTTTCCCTCAGTAGAGACCGAGGTTATCGAACCAGAAGGAGGAAGGAAACGTCACACAGGTGTTGCTGGCAACGTGGAGACCTGCACAACACAAACTCAAGACTTTGTCCCAACGAATCAGTGAGGTTGTCAAGCTCACCGGTTTGTTGTAACAAAGGATTAAACGTATGGTGTGGAAGGTAATGGTTTGCAGCAAGTAAACAAGTAATAGTGGAAGATGTATCAATGGTAAAGATTGGACCGGGGTCCATAGTTCACTAGAGGTTCTCTCCTTAGATAAACAACATGGCATGAAGGGTAAACAAATTACAGCGGAGCAATTAACAAGAACTGAGCAAGGCATAACAATGCAATTACTAGCTAGCAAGATCCTAAGAAGTTGATTGGGCAATACAACAATATACATATACCATAATCCAACTGCATCTATGACTAGAAGTCCACCTTCAGGTTATCATCCAAACCCCCTCCAGTATTAAGTTGCAAGCAACAGACAACTGCTTTAAGAAAAGTGTGTAAGGTAAACAATCCACATGTTCCATGAACAAGGGACCGTTGTTTTCTCCCTAGTAGCAACAACACATCTATAACCGAAGAGATTTCTGTCACTTCCCTTGGAAACTAGAGGCATGAACCCACTATCGAGCATAAATACTCCCTCTTAGAGTCACTAGCAACTACTTGGCCAAGATAACCACTAGAAACGGAGAGCATGCAAGATCACAAACAACACAGACATGATAGAATCAAAAATATAAAACCATTAATCAAACCAACATAATAATCTCAATATCCACCGGATCCCCGCAAACACAACATGCATGATTACAAATAGATTAGATCTTGATCATGAACGGAGCTCACAAGATCTATACATGAAAGCACAAAGGAGGAGATACAACCATCTAGCTACTACATGGACCCATAGTCCAAGGTGGAACTACTCACTAATCATACCAGAGAGAAGGCCTCCGGGATGATCTCCCCTTCGGCTAGGTGCCGGGAAGAACTTCAGATCCCCCCGATCTAGGGACGATGGTGGCGGCGGCTACAGACAGTTACGTGGATTTTTGAACTTGTCCTCAGAGTTTCTGTATCGGGGGCTTCTTATAGGCGAAGGGGGGAGTCCGGGAGGCGACCAGGGTAGGCAAACCCTACCCAGGCGTGGGTCCACCGGACCCTGCGCCTAGGGTGGGTCTGGCCCCCCTGGCCAGCTTCTCCGTCTCCCCTCTGGACTCATTGTTCCCCACTGAAAGTTATTGACTTTTTCCTTCTTCCCGTCCAATTCCGAGAATATTTCTTTACTAACTTTTCTGAAACCAAAAACAGCAGAAAACAGGCATCTGGCACTGTTGCAACTTGTTAATAGGTTAGTACCAGAAAACATGTAAAAAGGACCTCAAAGTGTGGACAAGTAAAGCAAAGTAGATATAAAACAAGCATGGAGCATAAAAATTATAGATACGTTTCCAACGTATCATTGCTCTGTTATTTGGTTGCTCCCGGTCTTTTGCTAGCCTCCACTTGTATGGGTAAGCTCTACTCATGATTCCAACTCCCAAGAAACCAAGTTATTCCAAAGTTTCCACAATAAACTCCTATGCATGGTGTGTTACACTATTCCAAGTATATTCTTGTTTTCAGCTATCTTCCAGTTAAAAAGTATCTTTGTTATGTGAAAACTTAGTGATTAAAGCCCTCACGAACTTGATGGCACACTTTATATTCTTTGCCCCTAATAAAATTGAACCATTGTGTCATCTATGTTGTATATGTTTGCACTTATACGTTGGAATTAGCAGAATAGTGCTATCACGGGGAACGTTTTCAACATTGCACTTGTACTTTGTACTCAGTTGGTATCATGCTCTTTTGTCTATGGATGTCACCGGTGTGAAATAAAGAGGGAACTTGTAAGTCCATGGAGTTTGTATTCTGTGTTAGAGAAATACCTGGGCCGCTAGCCTAAGCCATGCCTAATCATGGTGGAAACTTGCAGCATCACCATAGTGAGCTATCTATGAAGCATTCTCAATAAAAAGCTATGCATATGGTAAATAAAAAGATTGCTAAGATGCTCATTGTCTGCTTGCCTTGTCATTTTGGTTATGGGAAAGCTCCTGTACCATGTGTAAGGGGTACCCTATTGGCGGTTCTCAATGATATGCAAATACTTACAATGACAAGAACTTACCTGGGCCCAAAGTTGAGTATGCATGAGGTGTGGCCCTCGTATTCAGGGGACTTGATATTACCTACTTATACTTCATCAAGCATATACTCCATCTTTGCCACTTTAACCTTAACCACTTCAAGATGCTTATGATAGGGGCAATGAGGAATGAAAGCTAACAAGTACCATAATTTTTGGAAGCTCCTTTTGAAACTTGAAATCCCTGCTTCCTTTATAAAAGGCCTTTCTTCCACCACTATTGAGTCTCCACCTTCTACCTTTAGGCACCGTTAAGAGAGCATAGTTGTCATTCTGTGTGCAGCGTTCCAAAGCTTATTAATTGATGTATATTGTTGATATTACTTGTTCTTGTGCTATTTGTATCTAGTCACTCTTATGAACTTTGAAGGTGTCCTATGCATCTATTTGCTACTCTATGAGGGACAAGTTGAATGCCACTATGCTATGTTTTCTGTATGTGAAACAAACAAACGTTTTTCAATGCATGTTATTCATGATCTTTGTTTATAGCCTTTTATGTTGCATGCATAGTTACTTTGTCTTATTGTTAGAACTTCATCTTTCATGCACATGTTTAGAGTTCTTTGATCCCAGCTTTCAATGCTTGCAAATAGTTTGATATTGGTTTTGATGGTGCATGTTACCTCAAAAATTATTCTTTTTATCACTTACCTACTCGAGGACGAGTAGGAGTTAAGCTTGGGGATGCTTGATACGTTGGAAACGTATCTATAATTTTTCTACATGCTTGTTTTGTATCTACTTTGCTTTGCTTTGTCTACACTTTGAGGTGTTTTATATCTTTTCTGGAACTAACCTATTAACAAGTTGCCATAGTGCCAGTTGCCTGTTTTCTTCTGTTTTTGGTTCCAGAAAGGCAGAAAATCAATATTCTCGGAATTGGATGGGACAAAAGCCAAAGTTATTATTTTTCCCGGAGCAACACGGAACCACGAAGCAGAGCCGGAGGGGGCCAAACCCCCCTAGGCGCGGGCAAGCCCTGGGGGCGCCTGGAGGGGGTGTGGGCCGAGACAAGGAAGTGCCCCTGGAGCCGTCTCCATCGATCTCCACCACCATCTTCATCATCGTTGCTGATTCCCATGATGAGGATTGAGTAGTTCTTCCTCGAGGCTAAGGGCTCTACCGATAGCTATGTGCTCATCTCTCTCTCTATGCATCGTCATATTGTGATCATGAGCTTTGTAATCAAGTAGATCTACCTTGCTACTCAAGTGCTTTAATAAATCTCTGCTCTCCCCATGTGTGTGAAAGTGATAGCGTGCATGCCATGGTGGCACTTAGGTTTGAGTCTACATAAATACTCTTTGTGCTTTAATAGATCTATGATTTTCCCCACGTGTGTGAAAATGACAGCGTGCATACCGTGTGTGGCACTTTGGCTAGATTGAATATTTGTTATGAGTTATATTTGGAGTTGGATGTCTCTATGAAATTGTGGTGTTTGTTGGAACCATCTAGCGCTCAAGGTGACAGTGTGGGGTTATCTAGATTGGGGAAGGCCCTACCGTGGATTAGAGTGTCCAACCGGAGAGTAATTAAGAGTAGTATCATGAAGAGAAGATATTTATATGAGAGAGTATTCACTAGTGAAAGTAAGATCTCTAGGCCTTGTTTCTAAGCATTGAAACACCGTTTGCTTCTAGATCTGTTGCATGTTTGCTTGCTTTAGTCTTTACCTCACTCACACACGTTACTCCACGTCAACAACAAATCAGAAGCTCTTTTCTGGCACCGTTACCACTTGTATTTCATTATCTCTTCACCGAACTAGTGCACCAATATTGGGTGTGTTGGGGACACAAGAGACTTCTTGTATCTTGATTGCAGTATTGCTTGAGAGGGAATACCTTTGACCACTTCCTCCCTGAGTTCGATAAACCTTGGGTAATCCACTTAAGGGAAACTTGCTGCTATTCTACAAACCTCTACACTTGGAGGCCCAACAACTGTCTACAAGAATAGAAGTGCGTAGACATCAGTGAGCGTCAAGTATTGGAGCGCGCCGGCGAGGCTCCGGTAGTGTGACGGATCACGCACAGGGGCATCGTCCGTGGCGGAGAGCTTGGACTTGGTGTCGATGGGTGTCGAGATGGGGTTGGCATTGAGCATGCCGGCCCGATCAAGAATCTCCAAGGCGTACTGTTCTTGCGAGAGGTGGAGGCCGGAGGCACTGCGACGGACGTTGATGCCAAGGAAGTGGTGAAGCTCGCCGAGATCGCTCATGGAGAACTCGACATGGAGGGAGGCGATGATATCATGGAGAAGCTTGGTGGAGCTAGCCATGAGGATGATTTCATCCACGTAAAGAAGGAGATTGGCCACCATGTCGCCGCACTTGAGGATGAACAGGGAGGAGTCGCACTTGGAGGCGACAAAGCCGAGATGGTGAAGGTAGGTGGTGAAGCGCTGGAACCACGCATGCGGGGCCTGCTTGATGCCGTAGAGGGAGCGGTTGAGCTTGCAGACATGGCGAGGAAGAGCGCTGTCGATGAACTCGGAAGGCTACGCGCTGTAGACAACCTCGTCCAGATGGTCATGCAAGAACGCGTTTTTCACATCCAATTGATGGATGGGCCACACGCTGCTGACGGCGAGGCTGAGGACAGTCCTGATCGTTGCTGGTTTGACCACGGGAGAGAAGGTTTCTCCATAATCCACGCCTTCCTTTTGAGTGAATCCTCGGAGGACCCATCTCGCCTTTTAGTGGGCCAGCGTTCCATCTGGATGAAATTTGTGGCGATATATCCACTTGCCCGTCACCATGTTCGTACCTGCACGGGGTAAAACCAAAGACCAAGTGTTGTTCTCGATTAAAGCATTATATTCCTCTAACATAGCGTTGGCCTAGTTTGGATATGTGAGGGCGGCGCGGTAGGAGGAAGGAATAGGCGAGATATTAGGGGAAGAGATCGTAGTGGAGACATGCAGATCTAGTTGATTTTTGGGCAGATGAAAACCAGCTTTGCCCTGGGTACGCATGGGGTGCTGATTGGTGGACCACAATGGCGTGGGGAGGCAGAGTTGGTGGGGCCTAGGTCTGAGCTGGCGACACGGGATAGGTGGGTGTTGGGGGCACAGGTGAGATTGGAGGAGAGGTCGGGGTACGTACGACTGTAGGGGAGTTTGGAGGAGTAGTACGTTGTGTAGGTGGTGGATTTGATCGTATGGGAGTCCTGGGCGGGGAACCCGAGGAGGAGTCCTAGGCGGGAGAGGTCGGTACGGCGCGGACCTGAGCTGCGCGTGATCCTAGGGGTAGGGGCCACCCCAGATTGTCTGCGGGTGGAGCGGAAGGAGGCGGATCAGGGGAGGGTATCTGCGAAAAAGGAAAGCAACTTTCGTCAAAAATTACATGCTGAGACGTGAAAATGCGCCGGGAAGAGAGATCGAGACACCTATAGCCTTTGTGTTCGAGAGAGGGTCCGAGAAGAACACAACATACAAAACGGGGAGCAAGCTCGTGAGGGGTAGTGGCGTAGAGGTTTGGGTAACAGAGACATCCAAAAACGCAGAGGTGGTCCTACGTGGGGTGTAGCCCGTAAAGAAGGTAGTGGGGTGTGAGATTGTCGATGGCACGACTAGGGCGGATGTTAAGGAGGTGAGTAGCATTGTGTAGGGCTTCGACCTAGAAGGTTGCGGTCATAAATGCTTGGATCAGGAGCGGACACATGATGTCGTTTGTAGTGCGGAGGGCGTGCTCGGCCTTACCGTTTTGGAGGGAAGTGTGGGGGCAAGAGAGGCAGTAAGAGATGTCGTGAGTGGAGAAGAAGGAGCGTAAGGAATAGTTGATAAATTCGCCACCGTTATCGCACTGCACGCATTTAATAGAGAGACCAAATTGAGTGAGCACAAAGGAGTGAAAGCATTGAAGAATGTTGGCAACATCAGATTTATTGTGCAAAGGAAATGTCCAACTATAATGAGAAAAATCATCTAAAATGACTAAATAATATTTAAAACCAACTCCCTCCGTTTCAAAATATAAGATGTTTTAGGTTTGTGAAGAAAGTGTATCTAGACATCTTTTAGTGTATAGATTCACTCCAAACACGAGTGAACCTACATACTAAAAGTAGTCTAGATACATTTGCTTCACAAAGCTAAAACATCTTATATTTTGAAACGGAGGGAGTAGAAAGCTAGCTACCGGGGAAGTCCACACATCATAATGAATGAGAGTGAAGGGACTAGTAGTAGGATGGAAAAGGAAGCCTCGATTGTCTGCCCACTTGACATGCTTCACAGAGGTGGGGGGAGAACATTCTTTATTACAAACTGGAAGGAAATCATTTGCCAAGCGGGAGAGTGTTTGGTGGCCAGGATGGACGAGCCGCCGATGCCACAGATCGCTGGTGGAGGTGGTGAACGCCGCGTGCCCACGAGGTGAAGCGCCAAAGAACGGGTACAAGGGACCCGAACTATTGGACCTCATGATCGTGCTCCTGGTGGCTAGATCCTTCACAAAAAAAACAGCCTGGTCAAATTCAACGGAACATTTATTGTCAATTGTGAACTGCCACACGGAGATCAGGTTTTTAATTATAGAGGGAGAGTAGAGAACACGGTCTAGGTGAAAAGGACGGGACGTGAGAGAGGTGGAGCCCATGGAATAAATGGGAAGAACGGAACCATCGCCAACAACTATGTGAGAAGAACTAAGATTTGAAGGAGAAGAAAGCTTGGTGAGGTTACCCGTGTTGCCGGTGATGTGAGAGGTGGCGCCGCTGTCGAAGTACCAGTCGTCGTTGTTGGTGCCGTGCTGCAGGGACAGGTTGGACATGGCGGCGTTGATCATGGACTGCTGGTCCCAGCTTGGAGACAGGGATGTGGCGGCGGGCGTTGACGGCAGCACGGGATAGGCATGAGCCGGTGCGTACCTGTAAGGGCGAGGACCCAGGACGCCGGCCGCGTTGGGGGGCACCCAGGTCGAAGCACCACGCAGAGGGAACAGTGCCCCCCACGACGCAAAGTAGCCCATCCAGGGCTGCTGGGGCTGGGACTGCGGCGCCGGGTGGGACGCCTGCTGCTGCTGCGGGGTGGCGTCGCCGCGTCTGCCATTGTCGCGCCCACGCCCACGCCCACGGCCACGACCGCGACCGGTGCTGCCGCCGCCTTGGTTGTTGCCGCCGTGGCCACGGCCGCCTTGGTTGTTGTTGCGGTCGGCGTTGCCGCGATGGCGGTCGCCATTGTCCTGGCCGCCATTTCCGCCGTGGCCTCCATTGCCGCGGTCACCGGGGCCGCCATGCCCAGTGGCGACAAGGGCAGATGTGCCCTCCTGATGGCCGTGCTGATTGAGAGCAATCTCTTCGAGCAGCAGGTGAGAGCGGGCCTGGATAAATGAGAGAAAAGGGACCCGAAGAGGAAGGATGGTGGCCATGACTGGAAGCGGCGACTCAGGCCACGCATCATCTGGAGCGTGAGGGTCTTGTCGGAGATGGGTTCGTCGACATCGGCGAGGGCGTCGACGAGGGCCTTGAGGCGGCGGCAGTAAGTCCCGACGGTGAGGTCGCCCTGGACCGTGGCATGGAATTCGGCGCCGAGATGGATGGCGCGCCTGGGCTGGTTGTCCTGGAAGAAGGTCCAGAGGGCATCCCAGAGGAAGTAGGCCGTGGCGTCGGGCTTGCGGATCATGTCGAAGAGCTCGTCGGTGATGGTGGCGTAGAACCAGAGCACACGCGTGAGGTCGTCGTTGTGCCAGATCACATCCTCGTGGAGCGGAGAAGACTCCACCTCGACGTGCTCCAGGACGTCGTAGCGGCGCATGAGGACGAGCATGATGTGGCGCCACTTGGAGTAGTTGCCCTTGGCCGGGTCTAGCTTGAAGTTGATCACCAAGGTGATGTTGAGGCCGTGCATGGACGACGGGGCCGCCGCGGAGGCCAGCGCGGCGGCAGGCAGCAGGCCACGATCGCCACCAAGCGAGAGGGGCACGCCGGTCACCAGAGTTGAGGTCGAGGCGCTAGCGGCGCCGAACTGGGAGGGAAGCAGTGGGGTGGTCGATGTACTGGAGCCGGACATGAACTGCGCCCCGGAGGAGAAGTTGAAGCTGAGGGAGAGAGAGGACACATGGAGGGTTGTGGTGGGGAGACTAACAGAAGCGTTGCCGGCGCTGGCCGCCGGTAAGCTTTCAGAGCTGAGAGCAGCGGAGGAGTCGGCCATGGCGAGCTGGAGGTTTGGATCGATCCGCTCTGATACCAAGAAAGCGTGTGTAACTCTGTTGATAATACAATGTACAGGGATCATGTATATATACACGTTACAGGATAAGAGAGATACAACGCTACTCTATCCTAGTTTGTTATACAGCTAGCAGGAGTCGTGCGGTGGTGCGCAGAGAGCGCGTACTGATTGTGCGAGGCGTGCACGACGCAAGAAAGCCCTCCTGGAGACTCGGGCATGCAGGTGGAGCTGAGCGAGAAGTGGTCTTCCAACACTCCTAAGTCTGCTATGCAAGGCACCATGAGTAGAACACCACCGCCATATGTAGTCCACCATATTAACCACCGCAGCTATCGATTTCATTTACGATTTGTCTCATCATGTCTCACTCTTTACTTATCTCAATTAGCTTACTCCTATTGCATTGCAAAATTACAACATTCATTCATTGGTGATCAATGTAATTGGTTGTATGTAGTTGGTTCTTGTTTTTTCCGTTTTACACTAAAAATGGTCTTTTAGTCACAAAGAACCGAACAAGGTACATGTTCTTTTTTCCGGTTGACTATCGGTCCAGTCTGTTCTGGTTTTCTAAACCATGTTGCATACGGATTTCTGGATTCATTAACTTGGTGTAACAGTCTATGTTGCATGTTCGAATGAGTGGCAGTTCTCCTATCTCCCTGTTATAAACCACAATTTTGCCCACGTATCTATCACAATAACAACACATTTTTCACTCTGCATTTCAGTTACATTTAATGGGGAGGTCTATCTATGATTCTCTTTAGTAAATGATTCATTCTAATGATTTGCTTATATTTTGAAGTTGCCATTTCATACTCGGTTCAAATTCTGGAGGAAGACATCATGCCAGTCAACTCAACGGATATTCATTTCGTGGAACAGTAGCATCTGTGTTCGAAACATGAGCTAAATTTTAGCTACCATTGGCAAAGATTCCTTTGATCAAACAATTGATAACCTCAGTATGATATCAATTCTAAAATTTTGTAGTTATTTCAAATATGTTAAATTTGCATCCTTGGGTATGTTACATTTATTATTTCGAGGTATCATTACTCAAACAGTTATCCTGGTGTAACATTCATGGTTTTCCATTGGATTCAGTACTGGCCAAATTTGCTCAAGGTCTGCTGATTGTTACGCTGACTCGTGTTTAGGGTTTTAGGTGCACACGCGAATATTTTTAAGACATGTGTCCAACTTATCCTTATCTAGACGGAAGAGAAGAAGATTTGTGACACTTCTCTTTCGAATTAGTATTCCCAAAGCATACATGATTGGCAAATATACACAAAGCAAATAGGAAAATATACACCCAAAGCATAGTTCCGTAGAAAGACCAAAAATCCAGTTCAACAAAGTCAAGAACGCATCTGTTTTTGTGAGAGGAGGAATTTACAACTTCATTGATTTGTACTATAATGTTTACAACTTACATCGTCACACAAAGATTGGCCGTAATACAAGACCAATTAATGAAACCATTGGCTCGCAACCAAAATGCCAATGATTAATCACTACGATCTACTAACTGCAAAATTCCGTAGCAAGAACTAGAAGAATCCCAGCATGAAACGATCAGGGCCTAAGCACGTCCTCGTAGCTGATGTAGGGGTCGTTGAAGAAGACCGTCTGCACCACCTTGTCCAGCTCTCGGCGAGCCTCCTCCCTCTGCCGCTCGTAGACGTTATGCCGCTTGTCCCGAGCTTGGCGAGCGGCGGCGAGGGCCGCACGCAGCGCGTCCTGCGGGGCGTGAGGATCCTGATGGTTCGCCGCGGGAGCCGGTGGCCGGATCTGCGGGACGCTCTTCGTGACAGTGGCTTGGACGCGCTTGCTGGCCTCCTGCTTCGTCTTGATCACGCCGTCCGCGCCGTTGCGGAGGACGCCGACGCTGGCGACCTTCGTCTTCTCCTTGATGCCCGACGCCTGAACCACCGGCCTGATCCTGGAGCACGGAATGTTCTCGCCGGCCTTCTGCTTCGTGATCACGCGGTGCACGACGGTGCGTGCGCTGACCTTGGTCGATGACGAAGTCCCTTTCTTGTGGCGCGGCGCCGGCTCGATCTTCTTGCAAGAAATGCTCCTGACGATGTTCTGCTTCATGATCACGGCGTGCGCGTCGCCGCGGACGGCGCGGGCGATGTCCCGGGTCTCTTCCTTCGGGCGCGACGCGTGCACGAACGGCCTGATCCTGGCGCAGGAAAGGTGCGCCACCGGAGAAGCGACGCGCCCGACGGCCCGCTTCTTGCTCGCGCGAGAGTCGTCGTCATCTCCCTGGCGGCGTCGCCGCTTGCCGTCGCTGGCCGCGTCGGCTTGCATCGGGACGCGGGTGGGGTCGACGTGGACGCGATCTGCGCACGTCGGCGCCGGCGCGCGGAAGGACGAAGCGGCAGAGGAACCACGCGGCTGCAGAGCAGGACAGGGCGCCATGCTCCGGTCTCCCGTCTTCTTGCTTTGCTTGCCGCTAGGGTTTGGCTTGACGGGGGCTCGATCCGGAGGTTGCAGGGAAGATGGGATGCTGCCGGATCGCTGTGAATTGCTTATATGGATCGCACGCGGCTATTGCAAGGTCGGCTCGGCTCTGCTCTGCACACTCCGGCCAGAATTCGGAGACGCGGAGCGCCAGGTTGCCGCCCTTGCGCGGGAAAGAAATCCTTGCGCGCCACGGTTGCAGTTCCACAGCGATCGCTGAAAATTGGAAAGTTATCAATGCGCGGAGGGTGTCCGAGTCCGATTGCCTTCTGGGTTCTTTTTCCGGATCACGAGAGCGCGTCTGTTCCATGCGCGTGCTCTGAATTTTCTGATAATGGACGGGCGGGCTCCGGTACTATTTTACAGAACGGTTATATGATTGCTGACTCATCGAAAAAAATTGAAATACAGTACTACGTTTGGAAATCAAAAAACAAACATATGGTAGACTGTTGGTCGATCCCTCGGCTATTCCCAGCCGTCAGTGCCAAAGCCGACACCCTACAACTCAAGACCAGTTCTGGAGCAGTAGCTCCGGTTTCCACACCAGCCTTGAGGACATGCACCATCTTAGTCGGTGTTCTTGTACCACCCAAGAGGGCAAATCCGATGCATTACAAATGACTGCGGTTTTCGAAATCGACGCTCCGGCTTCTACATGTGTCCCGTGGTTGCACACCTGTCGAGTCAACGTCTACCTCACTTACGGGACAATCCCACTCGGTAACACAAGCCTCAGCTAACCGGAAAAGGACCGGGCCTCCAAAGTGACCCCCCATATTAATGAGGTAAGGCTGAAGATATCGTCCTAGACCACTAATCGTAACACATGACAAAGTGACCGCCAAGATGTCAAAGTACAATGAGTAGAACAACACCGCCGTATATAGTCCACCATGCTAATAACCACCTCAGCTATCGATTTCATTTACAATTTCTCCCATCGGGTCTAACTCTTTACTTCCCTCTTTGCAAATTTGGTTAGCTTATTCCTTTTGCATTCAAAATTACAATCGATTCATTAGTGATCAATGTGGTTGATTCTTTGTAATTGGAAAATCTCGGAAATATGTTTATAATTTTGCTTTGTAGAACTGTTAGTATATGAAGAGGACCAAAGATATTACTTCTCTTTTATAGAAACATATTGCTTGTGAGACCTTATAAATAAGTTTCTATCATGCTTATATCAAATTTTAGGCACGTATATCTACATGTTATTTTTGTGTCACTAAAAATTGTGTGTCTAGTTTCTCCACCCTAGCGCCAAATCCTAGATTTGCCACCATTCGAAAACACTATACATCCTTGATCTACTCCCAAAGTCTCACAATCATGTGAACACGAGAAAAAAAAGTAAAGCAATTTCTTTCTCAAGTTACTCCAGCAAGGTTACTCTAGCAAGAAGAACCAATAAGTAACACACATCATGCAAAAATGTTATTGTAGTCTAGATTTCAAATGGAACTAAAAATATATGTTCAGAAATTTCAATCAATGTTCACTACGATTAGAGCTCTTTGTACTAAAGATAACGTAGGAAACCAAGGTTTAGGGAACCCACAATGTGTAGTTAAAAATGGTTCCATTTTTGCTTTTTAGCTTTTAAAACTAGTTTCCTATAATGTGGAGATGGTTTCAAATGAAAGAAAACTAGGAACCAGAGCAAGTAGTTGCTCTGATGCCAAATTTGTCTTTTTTCATTTAGAAATAGATTCCTACACTGTGAGGGTAGTTCCATATTTGCTTCCTGTGTTGTTTTAGCTTGATGACATGACCCACGTTATAAATATTTGGAACCACTACATTGTGGAGATCTTTCTATATTTCATACCAAAGCCAAATTGACCTTTATGTCAGATTGAGCAATAGCAACATTGTGGTTGCCCTAAGCAAGCCAAACTTGCTGGTCACTCCTCTAAGCTGGTTGCTCACCCGAAAGATGAGTAGACGTCAGTGCTCATTTGCTTCTCCAAGTCTTCATCAGTGGAGCCATAGACTCCACCGATAGAGGAGGAGTCGTTGCAATTGTTCTCTTTGTCACCACCGCCGAGAGCAGCCCACCACCTAGGGTGATACATGCCAAGGGGGCCAATGCCCCCTCCCCCCACGACTATAGAAAATGCATTAATGCCAAAGTTGTGGTTATGATTCCTCGTTGTATCTGGCCATCATAGTTTACCCTTAGTCATTATCAGCTCCTAAGTCTGCCAAGATGCAAGGCACGGTGTGTAGAACACCACCGCCATATATAGTCCACCATACTAACCGCCGCAATTATCAATTTCATTTATGATTTCTCTCATCAGGTCTCACTCTTTACTTCTCTCAGTTGCAAATTTGATTAACTTACTCCTATTGCATTGCAAAATTACAACATCGATTCATTAGTGATCAATGTAATTGTCTCTATGTAATTGGAAAATCTCATAAATAGGTTCATAATTTTGCATTGTAGAACTGTTAGTACATGAAGAGACCGGAGATATTGCTTCTCCTTTACGGAAATATGTTGCTTGTGTGAACTTATAAATAAGTTCCTATCATACTTATAGCAAATTTTAAGCTCAGTAATTAGAGCTAGTCGCTCTCTCGAATGATGAGTAGACGCCGGTGCTCGTCTGGTTCTCCATGTCCCCGGCAGTGGACCGACGGAGGAGTCATTGACATTGTTATCTTTTCCACCACCACCACATGATTAGAGTTCTTGGCCCCTAAATAATGTGTGTTAAGCTCCCCCACTTGTTCACACACAAAATACTTGAAGAAACATTAGTATTCCGCGAGAGAAATATCATAGTAAATAAGAGTTGTTGAAAGACTCGCCTCATTTGGCTATCCATGTCTCCACCACTATTTATGGTTGTGGGATGCATGTTGGGGAGGACAAGCTTTGTCATCACGACATAGCCCCCCTCTTCCAGGAGACGGGCCTACCATGAGGCTGGTCGCACGCGACCTTATCATGACCTATGTCATTGGATGGTGGACCAAGCACGCACATTGGGACCAACATCATCTTCCGCCGGTAGGAGCACGCTGGGTGAGAGGCGTTCGGGCCACTCGAGAGCTCCGCATCCGTCGGGCCCTGGAGCCCACGACTGTACGATCTAGGAGCATGCAGTACTCGCCATTCATGGGACCTCGTGGGAG
This sequence comes from Avena sativa, assembly GCA_916181665.1. NCBI lineage: Eukaryota > Viridiplantae > Streptophyta > Magnoliopsida > Poales > Poaceae > Avena > Avena sativa. Next base: position 381,088,300 of record OV702297.1, on the reverse strand, counting down.
ATCGTGCAATGGGTACCACACGGGCGAGACCTCTGCTCCCACATATGCCATTGGCCCCTGACTTTCTGTCACATCTACCCGTGAGTCACATGTTGTCCCTTGGAAGATTTCACGAAAGCTCTTCGTATATAAAACATGTCTTTTATCCTTTTCCCATGCAAAGTGTTACCTCTCTCCCCAAAACCCTATTTCAGTGTGTTAGTCTCACTTTCGCGGTTAGCCATACCCGTTTGTCCGGTAACTACACCCGGAGCGGTCGGTGGAACGAACCACGGACGTGAGCGACCATACGCCGCCGCGCATCGGGCAAAATCTCCCACTTCTTCCCTTTGGGTTCTTTTTCTAGAGCGGACGGCATATGCCAGCGATAGACTGGGAGGAGAGCGCGGCTACCTTTTCCATCGTTTTCCTTTGCTTCTTTATTTTTATGGGTTTTCTTTTAGTTTTTCTTTTGTTTTATTTGCGTTTATTTCCTATTGTTTGTTCCGTTCGATTTCCTCTACATGTGTTTAGTTTTGCTAGCACGGTTTTATCTCACCATCGCTATAGTTTGCATACGTGCGTCTAGTGACCATACCCGGAGCGGAGCGGGTGGTGCATCTACCTACTACGTCTGTTCTCTCTCTCTCCTGCTTTAATTTTTCGGCAACCCTGTTGAAAAGCGAACACACTTGAAGAAAAACACATTGAAAAGAAAAAATATTGAAAAGATAAAATGTTTAAAACCAAGCATCACGTCTAAAAGAACAGAATCGAATGAAGTAAGCTGACCAAGATGAAGAAGAAGTAGAAAATCTTTCAAAAAATTGAGAAAACCCGTAAATAACATAACCAATACAACCCTACAAAAAGCAAAATGTTGAAAGAACAAATTCGTGTGAAGAAGGAAATAAACAAAACACGGCCAAGAAGCCGAGCAAAGGGTACCAAGAACGCTCTGGCTTAAGATGTGTATCTTGTGTGTTCTCTTTGACATGCGCACACGTATCTAGATGATTGTCGAACAACCGTCATGTGGTGTGTGCTCTTTTTCTTTTGCTGCTTTACTTGAGATATTATTTTGGTGGTAACCATCGTTCTTCGTTTCGATAGGAGACTCTTTCCTTGACGACGTATCCTTTGGTATGTTGTCCCTTATTTATTTGCTTTCTCTGTTTGCCTCGGTTTCTTCGTCTTTGCCGCTCTCTCTTTATTTTTCATTTTCAGCGTTGGACGAGCTTCTGTAAGAATGAGCTCTAAGCACTGGAGGCGGGCCATAAATCATCTTCTCATCGCAGAAACGCGCTGCCCTCCCTTTGCACCTACGGGACTGTCCAATACTGTCGTCCGACTTGCCCGTTTAGGCAGATTAGGTTTGTCGTGCAGCCTATATAGGATAATTCGGTGTTGTTTCTTTTCTTCCAGCGTGCGCTATGTCATGGTGAAATATTAGGCCTTCATGCTAATATGGATGTCTTGAACCATCGTGAGTTCGTTGATGGGTCTCCTAAACCATTGTGAGTTCATTGGTCGTGTTGGTGGCCAACTCGCACTACATCCATTTGTGCCATAAAGTGATCTGGACTTTGCATTTAGTCATACAAGCTTCTACCTCACGATAACACCCGAGGAGCTCATCAAACATGCCTATCATCAATTTTATCTACCCATGCATCCTTCCATCAGATTTGTCCGCGGTTTTATTTGTCTACGTACTCTTTCTCCATGTCATCAAATAATTTTCCTAACCCATGTCATCACTCTGACTAACATCCACCGCGCGCGGGGGGTGGGGGGTGGAGGTCGTCTCATCAAACAAAATGCCTGACAAATACGCCCCAGGGCGCACATAGGAATCTAGTTATGATCATGCAATAAAAAATTAGCTGGCGCTTGCCAGCGATGATCTGTTGCTGCGTCATAGCGACCAACTACTTGGGGGTTGTCGTGGGCTTGAGAGAAGAAGGAATTGGACCTTATGGCCACATTGTTCGGTAGATCAAAGCGAGATTAGATAATTTATGGTCATTGGAATCTAGGTGAAGATATTTGAAAGTTATTACTATTGATCGGGCATACTATATACACTGATACTTAGTTCTACCAATTTCTCCTTGTGCACACGTGTATACACTATCTATCAAATATGTATGATGGAGACAAGTAGAAATGTTGGAAATAAGCAGAGCTGCTTGTAGAATGATATAGTTATATAATTGCATCATTAGTCTACATTAATTAACGCTCACCACCTTAGAAATATAAATGGGAGCCGGTGTTGTTCGGCACATCTGGGAAGACCATAGGCAAATCGTAGTATCAAGAAAATATTCATAGATGTTAAAGTATTTTTTTAGGGTAGAAAAATTCGGAATAGAGACATGGTAGCCTTCACTTTGTGCTATCTATATTTTATAGAATTATTCTGTATTATTGGGGTTCAAGAGCATGGGTACACAAACAAATCTTGGGCCAGTGACACGACCTCCTGGGCCTGCAGGGTGAGAGCCCCTCTGCCCTGCCCTCTGGACCCGCCCTAAGGACCATGTGTAGCCTTTTGACCTTTGTCTATAATTGATCAAGCATTCATAACTCCAGGAGAAGCGCAGTAGATGATGAAGAAGGCCGGAGCTATACTTGTCTTCCAACTGTTACACAACTCGTATCGATCATGCAACCAACACTGGTTACACATATTTTCTGGTAACTAAGGATGGTTTGCGGGCACATTACATGTACTCCCTGTTACAATTGCGACAAGAAGATAACGAAAAACGAAAACGAAAAACACAGCAAGGGGGACACAGATTTAACGTGGAAAAACCTCTCCAACAAAGAGAGGAAAAAACCACGGGCGCCAGCCAGCGAAACTTCACTATATCGAGGAGTGTTTACAAACGCCGGGGATTTCACAGATGCAACTCACCTCAACCAGCGGCTTACAAGGGGTTTATATATCGGTGGAAACTTAGGTCTTCGACGATCCGTACCGTACCGTGGGGGGCTGTCGCCCCCCGCACCCCCCACAGGCGTCCCCGTTGGGCACGGTGTGCCTCGCTCCACTCGTCAAAAGTTGGTCTATACTTTGTAGAATTTGGATCAACATATAACACTCTCTCTATTTTAAAATATAAGATGTTTTAGGTTTATGAAAAAAAATGTATCTAGACTTTTTTTAGTTTGTAGATTCATTCCAAATAAACTCATTTGCTTCACAAAACTAAAACATCTTATATTTTAAAACGAAGGGAGTACAACATTGAGGACCATGGACTGGTTCATCTCAATAGGCGACCCAGGAGCTATATTTCAGGTGCTTAAGGTGTCAAGAACTCCATTATGCTAATGGCTTGCTTGTGTCTGCCCTTAAAAAGAGTTCTAAGTTCCACGTATTTGAGAGCATATGGTTATTCAGGACGTGTTAGTAGGTGTGCGTCTATGTGTGCAGTCATCCTGGGATGGTTCTCTGCTATTTTTCACCATCGACTCAGTATCTATTTGATGGATAAGAGTGGATAAATATTTTCCATCCGTCCAGTTGGTTCAGGTCTCACGCCGCCCCTAACTTCTCCCCGAATGGTGCTTCTCCATTGCTCGGACTCTTGCGTTTGGGAAAGGCTTTGTTCCTTCACTGATGGTCGCCCTCCTCTGTGTTGTTCATGTCTGCCCCGGCCGGCGGCCGCTACCTCTTCGGTTAGTTCTAGTCGCTCAGTTCCCTCTTGCACCACCTCATGAGTTCTCCTTGCAGTAGATCCAGCGCCGACGGACAAGGATGAGACTAGATGGCAGCTGGATAAGGCCAGCTTGAACTTGTTCGTCTCTGCTGGCGGTGGTGTACCTCGTCGGGCTTGGCTGGGCACGCGGCGGGTCGAGGCTGCAGCGAGCTGGGCATCTCCCTTGGAAGGTTGGTGGCGGGCGGGCTTGCAGGTAGGGAGGCAGACAGTGCTGGTGGTGCTCCTGGCGGCGGCTCCCGCAGGCCAGATCTAGGCCGTGCGAGCTGCGGCCGAAACACCCGGTCTCCGATGATCCTCAGGGCGGAGGATGGCTAGAGCTCCTTCCTGGCCGCGGCGTGACCGAATGCTGGATCTGGGCCGGGCGGGTGTAGGTCTGGCAGTCGCCCTGCGGACCTACTCGGGTGACCAGTGGATGGCACGGAGGCGCCTTGTTCGCCATGCTTCTTCCCACCTCGTCCTCGTGGGCCTAGGTGGTGGTCCTCATACCGGAGGTGGTCCGGTTGGCTAATCCCGGATGAGCTCGGTGGTGAGGGCGCAGCTGCTTGGCGACGGGATCTGCGGTGGCAGTGGATCCACTGGCGGGCGGAGAGATTGGGACCAGTGCTAGGGTCGGCTGCGTCGATGACATCCTTGCTGCAATGTGGCAGTGGGACTTCATGAGTTCTTTTGGGCTCGGCCAGACCAGAGAGGGCCTGGTTTGCCCCGCTGCTACATCCGGTCGGCTATCGCCTTCGGCGGTGGAGGTAGTTCCCTCCCGAATGTCATTGTACCGTCGACCCTCGCTGAAGTTTCTTCTTTCGGTCGTTCCAGCCTCACATCATGGGTCATGGTGAGATGACGATGGTGTCTACGAGACCGTGGTGGCGTGTGTTTGTGGGCGGCAAGCTTGGTGGAGCTTCGAAGCGTCCGGGTGTGTGGTTTTTTGAGGGGTCGGGAGAAATTCTTGTCATCTTGACACCGACGTGGTGACGCCTGCGGGTGTCGCTTTACTTCTTAAAGGGCGTCGGGTGTATCTCTTTCCCACCTCCCGTAGCGTATCAGGGGAAACCTTAGGACTCGTCCGGGTAGCAGCGTCGTCGTCGCTTTCCTTCTTGGAGGTGCTGCCTGATATGCGACGCTTCAGAGAGTCTAGGAGAGGGGTGGTTATTCTCCGGTGGGTGCAACGGTTGCGGGTCACTCTCGTTTTCGTCGAGCCGCCGTCGTCGGCTTTGTTTTCTCTTATTTTTCTTTTTCGTTTTGTTTTTCTTTTTTTTTTTGGGCGTTGTGCTGTCTGGCCCAGCAGCGGTATCAATCGCGGTTGCTATATTTATATAGCTGGGCGTATGCCTGTTTCGAGGAGGAGAGCAAGTAATGAATCAAAATGCACGGATGCGGTGACCAATGAGGTGTTACATGGATGATATCATTAATGTAACAATATTTGCATTATCAAATAGTGCATGTGTTCCAAGTATAGATGTACATGCGTATAGTGGGAACTTGCACAACATCTGTTGTCCTACCTTTCCACTTTACCAGGACCGACCTGGAACTTAGGGTGATTAAGGATGACCTTTTCCAGTCATCGGGAAAACATATTAATACTTCATGAACATATGAACTCCTTAAATTATAACATACCCTTGTTTTCCTTAGTTGTCACTTTAGAGTTTGCAGGTTTAACACTAGAATAGATAATACAACTTGCAGATAAGTACCAAAATAATATATATATAATGGGAAATAAATGTTTAGAACTGAAACCATGTTTACTCCCTGGTAACAAGCATTGCACACAGGAAAGTTGCATAAAATATCACCAAGATCATCTTCAAACTAGCATCCACATAGATAATGACTATTCATCATTACTTAATAGATCTCATTCAATTCCCTTATACCCCACACCTATAGTGGAAATTACACACACATGGCCATGGGGACCAGAGGCTTGATGGAGTGGTTGATGAAAAGAAGCAGCCGCGTGGAGGAGATGTCGGCCATGGTGGCGGGTGTATCCCTCCTACGTGCGACAAGAAGGGGGAGTCCCTTTCCTCACATTATTCCTTGGACTTGATTCTCGTGTGGAGGAGCCTCTCCCCCTTTGGTGGCTGGTAAGGAGAGGCAAATTCGTGACAAGGGGTGGCCTCCTCAAAGAAACAGGGTTTCCCCTCTGAAAGAACATGTGGGCCCCATGTGTGGTTTTGGTAATTAATGACAATATCTATGGACTAATGCTTGTATCAAGTTGTACTTGTAGGAATTGTCCATAGGCAATGCTTGAACCATATGTTGGCTTCAAGGTTTGGAGAAGAAGTGAAGAGGATCATGTGGTGACCAAGGTGTTTAAAGAATGATCCACAGATTGGTCATGTGAGAGTTAAACTTATGGAAAGTATATCTTGGAGAATAAGATGGAGTAATATCTCTGGTGTACCTTCAAGGCATCAACATAATGAAGAAAATAAGAAATGATGTGCAAGCTAAAGATGTGCAATATCTAGAAGATCTCATGCTTAAAGCTTGCCATCCTCGGTGATCATGGATCGATGAAGACAAGGTCAAAGCAAAGGTTTTCCCATGTTGTATGGGGGAGTTTTATCTTGCAAGTCTTCATCAAGCAAGTGCGTGCAAGAGCAATCAAGAAAGGTGTTCCATCTTGAGAAGGACAAGATCGTATATATCAAGATCAAGTGGAATATGCGCAAGAAAAAGGTATGATATTGATAGGGTTTTCTTCGTACCGGTCTCGTGGTGTTAGTTGGGGAGACCGGTTTATAGGATAGACAAACGTACTATCAAGAGGGGCTCTCAAGTGAGTAACTCGATCATATCTTTCCGAAAGAGCTCAAACCTTTGCATACTTAGCATCATCCTTTCTTGGTTGTTATTTGGATCTTATCCATGTGAGGTTCTAGAGCTTGTGGTAATATTCATAACAATCTCTAGTTCATCAAAAACGGATTTCCCTTTTATATCATATTGCATTTTTGATCCTTGCGGTTTTATGGTTTCTCACCAAGGGAGGTATCTCACATTATAATACATGAAATGTTCTCACTTGTTGGATAGATCTTGTTGTCCTCTTTACAATAAAATTGGTTTCGGGTCAATCGGAGTTTCCAAACTCTAGATATCGTCATTTGAAGTTTGCCTCTTATTTGGTCCGGACCGGAGTCTCCGGTCTGCGTGGACCGGAGTCTCCGGTGTGGTCCGGAGTGTCCCATGGAGTCCCCGGTGGGGGCTCCAGAATTCAGCCTGGGACAGTCTGATAGGTGGTCTGGAGGCTAGTCCGGAGGTTGAGCCGGAATCTCCGGTGTAGACCGGAGTCTCCGGTCTGACTTTTCCCCAACGGGCAAAAAACGGTCAGAAATCTGTGGGCCTTTAAAAGGGGCCCTTCTTCCCCAATGTTTCTGCTCGATTTTAACAGGCTTTCTCCTCCATTCTTGACCCTCTTGATCTTGCTCCCCCTTCAATCCCTCCCTTGATTCTTGCATATACTTTAGGGATTTGAAAGAGGAGATCTAGATCTACAGTCCCACCAACCCATCTCTCCTCTAAGTGAGGGGAACATCTTGGGATCTAGATCTTGGAGTCTTTTGTGGACTTCCTCCATTGTTCTTCATATCTTATTCTCCCACAAGCTTTTGTAGCTTTGGTGGAATTTGGGAGAGAAGGATTTGAGCACTACTTGTGTTCTTGCCATTGCATTTGGTGCATCGGTTTGAGTTCTCGGTGAGGATTCATTTGAGTGAAAGTTGAGAAGCTTTTTACTCTTGGGTTCTTGGAACCCTAGACGGTTTGTTGTGTTGCAGGTTGTGGCCTTGGTGGCGTTTGTTGAGGCCTTGGTGGCGTTTGTTGGGAGCCTCCAATTAAGTTGTGGAGAAGTGCCCCAACCTTGTGAGAGGTTGTCGTGGTGGTGGCACGGCAGATCCCATGGGTAGGCTAAAGTATGGGGCCGATGGATGCTAGAGGTATCCGGGAAGGGAAGATGTAGTGATTTCTACACACTATTGACTAATAAGTAGATCTTTATTTCTCCTCTAAAGAGTTACAAGTTCTCCTAGAGTTGTGTCATGGAGGAGAGAAGAAGAAGAAGACTACTACACGAGCCCTTCTGTGTCAAATGAATCGATCCCCCTCTCAGGAGCCCGTGCCCCTCCTTATAAAGGGGTTCCTTGGTTCCTTCTAGGGCTGACGTGGCAAGCATATTCCAAGAATATGCTTGTCCCAAAGTGGTAACTCGGCGGACTTCTTTCCGTGTCCCCCTTATATCGGCGGCAAAGACCCAGAGGCCCTCACATGTGTGCCTCGGGCTTCCTCACTGTCACCTCCGTGACGCTTGTCTGCCCCTCTGCAGCTCTGCTCTTTGTCTTTAGTGCTTGGCTCTGTGTAGATTCCTCCTAGCCAGCATCTAGGGTTTGACTATGGGCTCCTGCTCCTTCTCCTGCAAGTTTCCCGTTACTCGGCCTCATCTCGCATAAATCGGCTCGGCCTTTACCTGCATACAAGCCCATCAACCTTATTCGGCCGACTTAGCTCACACGTCGGCCGAGTAATGTGTTAATCACTCTATATTTGCCAAGCCTCGGCTTACCTCGGCCAGATCTTGCATGATTCGGCCGACTCAGCTTATAATTCGGCTTAAGGTAAGGGAGACTCCCCCAACATTAGTCCTCGAAATTGGTGCGGTCCTGCCGGAAACGTCAGCCGGGCCACATCAGTTTCCAGACATTTATTCTTTCTCATTTCCTGTCCGAGGTATTTCTTTGCCTACGTTCTTTTTCTACTACATTCTCCTTATTTCTACCTTTTCTCGCTATGGACTTTATTCCGAGTTATTTTCTCTGGTCTGGGGTATTTGTTTGGCTTCCTGACTAAGCCTCGTCCTATGTGTACCAGTCATCATTGTTTCCTAGTTTTTTGTTCCTCTACAGTGTTTACTGACATGCTACAGTGATTACTGCGCCCGTCACGTCGGCACGCCTCGACAACCACAACGGTCAGATGGCCCGATCTCCTCCCGTGCCATGTGACCCTCGCTGTGGCTCCACTCTCCGTGCGCGGTTATGCGATACACACGATCTATGCGGTTATTGTGGCACAACCACGATCCCACTATGGCTTACCCTATGCGGTTATAAAGAGGGGAGTGGGAGTAGACCGATTCAGTTTTACCCTTCCTACTCCCTTCGTCTTCTTCCTCGCGCCGCCGCCACCGTTCTTGTTCCAGTAGCCGCGCCACCATAGTTTCTCCTCGACAGACATGCTGCGGCTCTCTGGCTCCTACGGCCTCGCCGCAGTGCCTCTGCTTTTGCGTTCTCTCCGGTGAGTTTCTCTACCGCGCCGCCGCTAGGTTTCTGCATCAGGTGTTCCTCTAGTTTTCCTCGATCTCCTGCGGCGGTTCTTTCTTTGTTCCGCCGCCGCTTCCTTCACCATCACGACGGGGCACTGCACCTCAAGGCCTCTCCCCGCCACCAGTTACTCTTCGGTTGATTCCTCCGACGATCCCATGTCTAGCTCTGCCAGTGGCGCTCTCGTCGGGGAAGAAGACCTTGCGGCGGGTCCAGAATGGGGCTCCTAGCAAGGTTCCACGGTTACTCGCCGGGAGGTCGAATGGCTAATCAAGACTTGCCGAATCCCTGCCGAGGTAAGTTGTCGCTTACCCGGCAAAGAATCCTCCCCCGTACTTGACGAGAGTGAGTTTGTAGTTTTTATGTCCCACTTTGCTCGTGCATTCGGCCTCCCTCTTAGTGACTTCGCTAGGATTTTCTTAGATTACTTCGGCCTTCAGCCGCATCACCTGCCGGCTAACGCCGTAGCTTCTCTGTCGGCCTTTATCTCGGCTTCGGAGGGGTACTTCAGTCTCTGGCCTTCTGTAGACGTTTGGTCTAAATTCTTTCAGATCCGAGCTAACGTGGTGCCGGATAAATCTCTTCATCCTTCTGAGAAATCTCTCACCCAATGCGGGGTTGCCTCCATTACACCTCGGAAAAACTCTGTGTTCCCCCGCATTGCAGGCCTCGAGTCTTGTAAGAAATGGCATAGATCATTTTTGTCGTGGGAATGACCATGGCAGATGCTGCAATCGGCAGTGAGTAGTAGAACTTGGGGCAAGGGCGGCCAGCCATCTGCGGTGCGATATGAGGGCGGAGACACAGGGTTTTACCCAGGTTCGCCCCCCCGGAGGGTAAAGACCTACTCCTGCTAGATTGTATTATGATAAGAGTACAATGGGGCGAGCTCGGCAGCTAGGCAGCGAGTCGCTTGGGTGGATGATGGAACATATCTTCTACACGCCCTCTAGGGAGGTTTATATAGACTCACCCCCTAGGGTTTACAGATCTCAACCGAATCAGTTAAGGTTTCGGCAATCATTTAACCTAATCCGACTGGGCCTATCTACTCTCCTGGGCCTTCATCTTCCAGTCGCTTGAATCTACGCCAGGTCTTGATCCAGTCGTTGTCCTGCAGGCCCACTCGCTAGTTCCTGGGCCGGTCGGAAACGCCCTGCTGGGTATACCCCGGTAGGCATATCCCCATCAGTAGTCCCTGAGGCCGTCGTTGATTGGTCGCAGGTGTTCGTTGGCAGTCGGAGTATACGGGTCCAATGCGGACGCCCAGTCAAATCGGCGGCGGATTCCTGAATAAAGGAAAAACCAGTTATTCTAGTCGCAATGATAGCGGTCAGTTGGGTCGCAGCTCGGCGAACAGGTCAGCGAATGTTCAGTCACTATTGTAGTGATCGGGTCGGCGAGTCGAATGGATGAAGTTGGACCATCAGATGAGGTCAAACTAGCCGTTGGGGTAATCCAACGGTAACTTTGGCGTAATCACCGCGTAGTAACGGCTCCCGAAATTGGCGGGTAGCAACTGCTATATAAGGGAAATGGCAGGCGATCGGGAAAACACTCCTTCGTCTTTCCTTCGATTTCGCCCATCTCCGTTTTCCCCCGCATCGCGATCCAATCGATCCAGAAAGCCTCGACCTCCGCGAACCTTTCAGCAAATGGCCCCCTCCACCGAACCATGGGGCAGGTCCAAGTGCACCAGGGCGCTACTGGCATCCTTCGAGGAAGCCAGGATCCTGCGCACCGGCAGGTGGCGCATCTCCACGGCCGGAGAGGTGACTCCGGACCCGCGCGAGGGAGAATTTATTTGCTTCACCAGCCACCTGGAGCGGGGGCTGGGGTTTCCCACGTCTCTCTTCTTCCGGCGCTTCTGCGCCTTCTACGGAATCCAGCCGTCGGACCTGGGCCCGCACAGCATGGAGCAGCTCGCCATTTTTGTGGCGTTCTGCGAGTGCTACCTGGGCTGCAGGCCCTACTTCCCCCTGTGGCAAGATCTGTTCCACGGGAGGATCAGTCGCGAAGAATCAGGCGGCCCAATGCTGGCTGCGGGTGGCCTGACGTTTCAGTTGAAGTCGAAGGCCTCCTTCTTTGACCTGATGCTGCCTGCCAAGGCGGCAAGCGAGTGGAAGAAGTCCTGGTTCTACGTCACCGAGGCTACTCCACACGGCGAGGTAGCGATCCCAAGGTACTCCGCCGACCGGCCTAAACCGCGCCGACTCCAGGTCGGCAAGCTCCCACTAGACCAACGGATGGTCGTGGACGAGATGCTTCAAACCATCCGCGGCCTGAAGAAGAAGGGCCTCCAAACCATCAACTTGTACAACTGCTGGCTCGGGCGGTGACTCGTTCCCTTGGCCTGACGCGACCATTACATGTACGAGTACACGGGCAGGGAAGACTCGACAAAATCCTGCCTCGCCGAGTGGAAACTCGAAGACTATGTCCTGGCGCTGAAGAAGATCACCCAGGAAGCATATCTGCACGCGAAGGCTAGGGTCGCCCCCTACACCGCGAAGCATCCAGCGCCGATGGTAAGTCGCTGTTTTCACTACCATTCGTAGTCGCAGTTGATGCTTTCGCGGTTATATTGATATTGTCTCGTGCCTGCTGCAGTTATTCCAAATGGTGGAAGGGTGGCTCCCACCCGCGGACGATGAGAACTCGATCTCGTCCGTCCAGGACAGGGGCGAGTCGCCTCCTGCCAAGGGCGGCGTCGGGAGCGACGCGAGTGATGACGACGACGACGATGACGAGCCCAAGGAAGACGCCTCCCCGATGGTTCGCAAAACTCGCGGGCAACATCAGCGCGAGCTCGAGGCGAGTAGAAGCCTCGAACGTCATGACGACGACGACGATGACAAGCTTCCCAAGCACACCTCGCATCATGAGGCTACACCGTCGAAAAAGAAGAAGAAGAAGGAAGTGAAGGCTCCACCAAAGAGAAAGACGAAGCCGACGAAATAGGCATCTCCGCCTTGTTCGGCTAGTAGTTCCGACACCACCAGCTTGGCCAAGGATGAAGCACCGCAGACGACAGCAGCACCGGATGCCGCTGCCGCCCTGGATGAGGTACCTCTGGCCTTGCTTCCACCCCTATTCGCCCCGTTCTCTGGGTTGGGGGCTGCTCCAGCCGCAGCAGCTTCACCTCCCAGGAGAGCTCCTGCCGACGTCGTCTCGGAGGCTCCTGTCGTGGCCTCGTCATCGAAGAGGCCTTCCGTGTCTTGGGCACATGATGTTTTGGAGATGGGCCTCAGTCGGAAACTGGGCCCCGAACTGGAGAAGCCGGCCAGTATCCGCACGGGACTGTGGTTCATACCAGTCGCCAAGTAAGTTTTGTCCATCTGCTTGTCTTTCGTTGTACTCGGACAATTTTGCTCATATCGTTGTTTCACAGGACTGGAGTTAAGAAGACCGGCCACCCTTCCGTGGCCAAGGTGCCACCAGTCATCGCCGAAGAGGACCCCTCACGAAAGAGGAAAGCTGATGAGGTCGCTGCCCCCACAGACAGTGCTAAGAAGGCCAAGGGCGACGATGTCGTCACGGTCTCTGACGACATGACGATTGCTCTGAGTGATCCTCCGACTACGACAGAGGTGGCCGTGAAGACCAAGGAGGATGTTTCCTTGCCTGGAATGGCCGAGCCGGCTCCTAGTGGCGCTGGAGCATCCGCCGCGACCTTCCCCCGCTTTATGGCCAAAGCGGCTACGCCTGGGGTCGCCGAAACGCCTGGGGTCGCCGAAACGGAGGTCGAGCAGCGTCGCGGACACACTCCGGCTCTTCTCGCATCTGTGGACGCGCTACAGCTCCATGGCATGCTGGGCGCAGCCATCCAGGTATATCCAGTCCCCGAGGATCGGGCCACTGAATTTCAGTGGTCAGATTCTTTTGGTGTTTGTTTTTATTTGTAGCACCTAGTCCCCGAGTGCCTAGTCGCTGAATTTCAGCGGTTGGGCACTTAGGATTTTTGATCTCCAGTCCCCGAGTGTCTAGTCGCTGAATTTCAGTGGGTGGGCACTTAGGATTTTTGATCTCCAGTCCCCGAGTGTCCAGTCGCTGAATTTCAGCGGCTGGGCACTTAGGATTCCATTGTTGTTAACTGTTTGATTTGTGCGCAGGGCTTGCAGCGTGAGTCAGCCGATCGGCTTGCTGCGAAGTGTCGCGCGGAGAAGGAACTTGTTGCCGTCCAAGAAACGAACAAGGGTCTCCAGGCGATCGCTACCAAGGCAGAGGAGGTCCGCCAGGGCCTTGTCCCGGCGAGTGAACTGACGGCGGCTCAGTCTACGTTGAGTACGGCTGAGAAACGGATCGCTGATCTGGAGCACGAGCTCAAGGAAGCGAAAGCGGAGGCGAGCGCGGCGGATGGGCGAGCAAAAGCTGCTGTTACGGCTGCCGCTGAAGAGCGAAAGGTCTCTGACGCCCTCGTTATTGGGCTACAGAACGACTTCTCCTCGCTTCAAAGCTTTATCACGGGCCTCTGCCGTCCTTTAATTGGTAAACTTCTTGCCTCTGCCTGTAGTAGATGCATTATGTAATCTTTGTTGTACTCACTGCCGCCCTCTGCCCACAGGTCGGATTATCGACAGCTCGGAGGAGGCGCAGTCGTACGACGCGCGGTAGTGTGTGACCACTCTGGTCGACTCAGCCACGTTGTCCGCGGCTTGCATTCGGGCGTATCTTCAGGAGATATCGCCTACGGAAGTGATTCCCAACGACCTCGTCGAAGTATGGCGGTATCTGGAGAAGGCGCCGTCAGTCGTCGAGTTCATGACACGGTCGGCGTTCCGGCGCGGGGCGGCAACGGCGCTTAGCCTTGGGCTTGCCCACTTCCCAGAGGAATTTGACCTTGACGACGTGACGAGTGGTTACCCCTCGTCGACGGGCTCGGTGGAGATCGACGAGGTGCTGAAGCTGACGGACCGGGCCGCGGTATACTCCGATCGCGTCTGGGCGATGGGCGACCTCCTCCCTTATCAGGAGACGACTGTCGCGCCCAACGATCCCGAGCCGGCGCATCGGGACTTCAAGGTCGAGCAGCCGTTTCATGAGGCGATGGCGGGTGAGTTGACGATGTACCCGTCGAACCCGTACACGCCCTTCATTCGCAACCGCAGGGATGGCGGTGAGTCGACGTCGAAGCCTGCGGAATAGAAACATTGTGCCCTGGGGCGTTAGTAGCAATTGGCCATTGGGCTTGACTTGTATTTTGGAACGACTTTGTTCTGCTGTAATGGAATGTCGTGTTATTTTGTGAATTGTCTTGCGATTTTGATTGCCGATTGGACGAGTCCCCAAGCGCGTCCGCCCTTTTTATGGGGTTTACCTCGTTTTGTTATGTGTTTATGGTTTTGAATGTTTTGTCAGTTGTTTTCTTATTGAGGTTGACTCGCCCGAGCTTGGAAAGCCAGTCGTAGGGCGACTCCCATGAGTGCTCTTTACTTGACCGTTTTCCCTTGAGCGAACGAGGTCGGGTGGCCGAGTCCTCGAGCGTGGTACTTGGTGGTTCTAGTCGCGGCTCTAGGGTGGGTGAGGACTGAGCACGTTAGAGTAAGCGCATCACTCCTGCCTGATCCGTAGGGTCAGTCGCATGGCGAGTCCTGGGCACGCTCTCATACTTGGCGTTTTTCCCTAGTCGCTCGTGCTTAACTGGTCGTCAGTCCCCGAGCGTGGTACTTGGCCGTTCGAGTCGTTGTGTCGAGGATGCGGAGGGTCATGGTCGCTGTGAGGAGCGAAGGTAGTTGTCTTGGCTCGTTAAGCCAGTCGAGCTAGGCGACTCCAATGGGGCTCCGGGTAGGCGTTTTTCGTGGACGTTACCAGTCATGGGGTAACCCAGTGCCCTCGTAACGCACTACTTGGCCGTGCCGGTCACTGTACCAGAGGTTGACTTCTGCAGTTAGCTTGACGCTGTTATTACGAGTGCGAGTGGCACAAGACACGGAGAGTAGACGCAATTTGCGGTGGCCAATATGTTTTATTTCATAGCGGGTGGAGGGTACATGTATGGAGTTCTAGGAGTAGAACTTCCGTAGGAGGTTTACATTCCACGGTCTCTTGACGTCGAGTTTCCCGTCTCCGCGGACGTCGGTGAGGTAGTAGGCGTCGTTGCCGAGTACTCGCCCGATGGCGAATGGTCCCTCCCACGGGAGGGAGAGCTTGTGCATGCCCTTCTTGTCCTGGATGAGGCGTAGGACCAGGTCGCCTTCCTGGAAAGTGCGAGTCCTCACTCGCCTGCTATGGTAGCGGCGGAGTCCTTGCTGGTAGATGGCAGTTCGGGAGCGAGCTAGGTCGCGTGCCTCGTCGAGTTGATCGACTCCATCCTGGCGTGCGAGTTCGTTTGCAGCCTCCGTGTAGTGGACAATCCTTGGCGAGTCGTGCTCTAGGTCGGTGGGCATGACTGCCTCGGCGCCATACACCATGAAGAAGGGTGTGAATCCTGTCGACCTGTTGACAGAGGTGCGAATGCCCCAAATGACGGAGGGTAGCTCCTCAACCCAGCACCCGGCGGTGCGCTCGAGTGGTACTTGGAGCCGTGGCTTCAGGCCATGGAGGATGCTCTGGTTGGCCCGTTCCGCCTGGCCGTTGGACTCCGGGTGAGCGACCGAGGCGAGGTCGAGTCGGATGTGATGTTCTTCGCAGAACTCGGCCATGGCTCCTTTGGCGAAGTTGGTGCCGTTGTCCATGATGATGCTATTTGGGAACCCGTAGCGATATATGAGCTCGCGTAGGAACTTGGTGGCGGTCTTCCCGTCGCATTTCCGTACTGGCTTGGCCTCCACCCACTTTGTGAATTTGTCGACCGCGACCAGAAGGTGAGTGAAGCCGGAGGGGGCCTTTTTGAAAGGGCCTACCATGTCCATACCCCACACGGTGAACGGCCAGGTGATGGGGATTGTCTTGAGCGCCGAGCTTGGCACGTGGGTCTGGTTGGCGTACTTCTGGCACCCGGCGCACCGCTGGACAATGTCGACAGCGTCTGCGTGTGCGGTGGGCCAGTAGAAACCGTGTCTCATAGCCTTTGCGACCAGAGAGCGGGCGCCGGCGTGGTGGCCGCAGTCGCCGGAGTGGATGTCGTGGAGGATTTTGCGTCCTTCAGCGGGTTGGACGCAGCGTTGGAACACGCCGGTCATGCTGCGCTTGTGGAGCTCGCCGTCGATGATGACGAAGGATTTGCAGCGGCGCGCTATCATCCGGGCGTCTGTTTCGTCTGCTGGCAAGGTGCCCCCCTCCAGGTAGGCGATGTACGGCGTAGTCCAGTCTTCTGGCTCAGCGATGAGTGCGACCAGGGATGCCTCTGGTTGCAACGGGGCTCCAATGTCGATCTCCCTTGGGGGAGAGACGGAAGTCTTGGTGATGGTGTCGAGGAAGACGACGGCGGGTGGTGCGAGTCGAGCCGAGCCGATACGAGAGAGTGCGTCGGCCTCCTCGTTTTTCCGCCTGTCGATCCACTCGACGGAATAGCCTGCGAAGTGTCCGCCCAGCTTGTCCACTGCTTGGCGGTATGCCGCCATGGTGGGGGAGACGGCATCGCAGGTGCCGGCGACTTGCCCAGCGACGAGGTCAGAGTCTCCGTAACAGCGTAGGAGGTTGACATTCATCTCCTTGGTGGCTCACATGCCGTGGAGTAGTGCCTCGTACTCGGCCATGTTGTTGGTGCAGGGGGTGAAGTCGAGGCAGAGGACGTAGCATAGCTTGTCGCCCTTCGGAGAGGTTAGCACGATCCCTACTCCTGCACCGTCCGCATTCTTGGAGTCGTCGAAGTGTAAACTCCAGTAGTGGAGGTATGGCAGCTTTTCTGGCTGCTGGGCCTCCTCCCAATCGGCGATGAAGTCCGCGAGAGCCTGCGACTTGATCGCTTTGCGCGACTCGTACTTAATGTTGTGGACGCCGATTTCGACGGCCCACTTGGTGACTCGTCCGGTCGCCTCGCGGTTGCGGATGATGTCCTGCAACGGTACTGAGGAGACGACCGTTATCGGGTGCTCCTGGAAGTAGTGTGGCAGTCGCCGCTATGCTCTGAAGACTGCATATACTAGTTTCTGGTATTGCGGGTATCGCCGCCGCGACTCGGTGAGGACCTCGCTGATATAGTACACTGGTCGCTGCACTGGGCGCTCCTTTCCTTCCTCTGGTCGCTCGACGACCATGACGGCGCTGACGACGCGCTCGGAAGCCGCGACGTAGACCAGCATGGGTTCCTTGTCGACGGGGGCGACGAGTAGCGGTGCTGCGAGTAGCACCTTTTTGAGGTCGCGGAGCGCATCGTCCGCCTCCTTGTCCCACTGGAAGGTGGGGTTTTTGCGCATCAGGCGGTATATGGGCATCGCCTTTTCGCCCAATCGGGGGATGAAGCGACTAAGAGCCGCGACACGCCCGGCCAGCTTCTGGACGTCACGCAGGCACTCGGGTTTGCCGAGCCGAGCGATCGTGTCGATCTTGGTGGGATTCGCCTCGATCCCGCGCTTGGAAACGACGTATCTCAGTAGCTGCCCTGCTGGTACACCGAAGGTGCATTTGCCTGGGTTTAGCTTTATCTTGTATTTCCGCAGGTTGGCGAATGTCTCCGCCAGGTCGGCGAGTAGGTCGCCCTGGCGAGCGGACTTTACTACCACGTCGTCGATGTAGACATGGATATTGCGGCCAATTTGGCTCGCAAGGCACTCCTGCATACACCGCTGGTAGGTCGCCCCGGCGTTCTTGAGGCCGAAGGTCATGGCGGTGTAGCAGAAGGCTCCGAATGGCGTGATGAACGCCATATTCTCTTCGTCCTCAACGGCTATTTTGATCTGGTTGTATCCAGAGTAGGCGTCGAGGAAGCATAGTGACTCCGAGCCCGCGGTGGAATCGATTATTTGGTCGATCCGCGGGAGGACGAATTGTTCCTTTGGGCAGGCGCTGTTTAAGTTTGTGTAGTCGATACACATCCTCCAGGTCCCATTTTTATTCTCGACCAGGACTGGGTTTGCCAGCCACTTGGAGTATTTGATTGGCCGGATGAAGCCTGCAGCGAGTAGACGCTGCACCTCCTCGGCGATGGCTCAGCGACGCTCTTCATTGAAGGGCCGCAGCGACTGCTTGACAGGTCGCACTTTGGGGTCGGCGTTGAGTTTGTGCTCAGCGAGTTCCCTAGGGGCACCAGGCATGTCAGAGGGCTTCCATGCAAAGATGTCTCTGTTCTCACGGAGGAACTCGATGAGCGCGCCTTCCTATGCTGGGCTCATGCCCGTCCCGATCGTTACCGTCTGGCTGGAGTCGCCTAGGACTAGCTCGACGGTGCGGGTATGCGTTGTTGCCTCGAAGGCTGAGGTGTTGCCGCCCTCCGAGTTGGGCTTCTTGAGTATAGTGGGGTCGTCGTTGTTGACCCCGCTTGCGTATTTGGCGAGCTCGTCGGCGTGGTTGGCCTCTGCCGCGATGACGGTGTTGGCGAGTGCGGCTCCTTTGGCCTCGCACTCGGTGGCCATGTCGGGGTCGTCGTGGATGGTGATGACGCCACGCGGTCCGGGGAGCTTCATCACGTTGTACGCGTAGTGGGGCGTCGCCATGAACTTGGCGAACGCCTGGCGCCCCAGGACGCAGTGGTAGGGGCTGTCGAAGGGCACCAGCTCGAAGTTGGTCCGCTCGGTGCGGAAGTTTGCCGGTGTGCCAAAGGTGACTGGCAGCGTGACCTTGCCGATCGGGTATGCCTTCCGACCGTGGACGATGTCGTGGAACGTGGTGTAGGTCATCTCAACCATCGACTGCGGGAGCCACAGTCGCCTGAAGGTGTCCAGGTACAAGATGTTGATGGAGCTGCCGCCGTCCATCAATGTCTTGGGGAGCCAGTAGTCTCCCACCTTGGGCTTGACTACCAGGGCGACTTAGCCTGGGTACTCGATGCGTGGCGAGTGGTCCTGGCGGCTCCAGGTGATGGGTTGCTCCGACCAGTTGAGGAACTGGGGAACGTCCACCTGGGCCACCACATTGACGGCGACGACGCGGGCGATGACCTTCTTCTCGCGCTTCGTGTTGAAGCCTGTGAAGGTGTGGAGTGAGTCAGCCATGCTGCCGAATTTTCCGCCGTTTGGCGGGTTGTTGTCGGGGTCTTCCCGCGCTCGTCGTGCCTTATCGATCTCCTTGAGAGAGTGGCAGTCGGCGGTCGTGTGCGTGGCGGGCTTTCCTTCCCTGCTGTGAAATGCACAAGGTTGGTTAAGAAGGGCCGCGGGGTCGAACCTTGGTTTTGCCTTGTAGTTGTCGCCGTCGCGGCGGAAGCTCTTGGGCTCGCGCTACGCGTGCCCAGCATTGGCGACGAAGTCGACTCGCCCGTCACAGCGGCGCTTGCCGGTGAGGCGAGTGTTGCTGTAGCGTAGATCGGATCATCGTCCGTTGTCGTTTCCGCTCATGCGGCGTTGTCCTCCCGACTCGTCGTCGGTTTCTTGGTTTGGGTCTTCCTCCGTGTATCTTTTGGCGATCTCAAGGAGGTCCGGTATGTTGTCGAGTGTGCGGTATGCTCGTTTGAGCTTGGCAACCAGGGGCTCGTAGCAGCACGAGGTCTTGACGCAGTGGATTGCGGTGTCTGGGTGGATACCGACCACGTTGTACCACAGTTCTTGCCATCATTGGACCCAGCTACGGGTCGACTCGCGAGGTCCCTGGACGCATCGTTCCAGGTCCTCGATGGTGGTGGCGCGGGTGTATGAACCCTCGAAGTGCCTGACGAAGGCGTCGCGCATCTCTTCCCAGGAGTCGATGCTGTCCACGGGGAGAGTGTTGATCCACTGCCTGCACGCCCCCTCCATCATCAGGGGGAGGTAGCGGGCGGCGAGTAGATCGGTGTGGCCGGCGATCCCTATTGCCATGAGGTAAGTGTCCAGCCACACGGAGGGATCGTACGTGGGGTCGTACTTCTCTATTTCCTTCGCGCTTTGAAGTTTGACGGGTATCTTTCGCCTCGGATCATTGGTCCGAAGCACCGGGGCCCGAGTCGACTTAGCGACCCCCTCGGCTCGCCATCACGGCGATTGGTTATGGTATGTCGCAGGTCATCGGGCTGGCGTGTGCGTCAGCTCTGGTTGTTGATGATATGGGTGCGGGCATCGACGGGCTGATCGTTGGCGGCGACGAAGTTGGTCGCCGGCCTGGGGTCGTTGGTGGAGAGTGCCGCGTTCGCGGGTCCGTGTTGGAGCTGCAGTGGTTCGGGTGGCGGGCAGTTGAGGGTGTTTGCCGCCAATGGACGGCCGCTCTGCTGCCCGATGAACGCGAGTACATCCGACCCTATGAGTCGACGCCTGCGTTTTGTTGATCGACCGCCTTTGCGAGCAAGGCCTTGACGTACTGGATCTGTAGGGCGCCGTCACCGGTGGCCGTGATGTTGTCGGCCGCTGCTCGGCCCGCCACGAGGTTGT
Source organism: Avena sativa (assembly GCA_916181665.1). NCBI lineage: Eukaryota > Viridiplantae > Streptophyta > Magnoliopsida > Poales > Poaceae > Avena > Avena sativa. The sequence continues at coordinate 381,067,882 of OV702297.1, read as the reverse complement.
CCATCGGGGTGGAGAACAGTGGTAGGCCGTTCGCGTCTCTCTCCCGTGAGGAGACCACGATCCGAGGCTGGTCCCTGGGGGGGGTGCGCGGTTGGGTGGAGGTGGGGCGCCATTCGCCGTCGACCCTGGTGGGGGCCGGGCGCTTCCTCCTGGTGGCGCGTTCTCGCAGATCGTGCGCTCGGCCATGCGGGCCGGGTCATTCTCGTCATCGAAGTTCAGGGCGCGCCCCTGGACGGTGGGGTTCAAGCGCGACCTGATTCGTTGCTGGTGGTAGCGCGACAGCTCCTGCGCCATCACCTGCTCGAGGCGAAGTTTTTCGCGCTCGGCTTGCTCCTTGCGGACTGCTTCCGCCAGCTTCAGGCGAAGTTCCTCGACCTCCGTTGTCGTTGCGTTGGGAGGGATCCTCCGGTGGGTCGGCGCCAGTCGCCATGTAGGTCGCGGCGTGGCGACCGGTCCCGTCGCGGAGATCGGCGGAGTTTTCTGACCCAGAGTCGAAGTCGAAGATCCCAAGGATGGAGGGATCCTCGAAGTCTCCAACGTTGGAGACTTGGGTGATGGAGCCCGCGGGCGAAGCCGCGATGATGGATCCGGCGAGTGATGCCGGGGTCGCCGAGTCGGCGTCGTCGTTGAGGGCCGCGTCTTCCGCGACCGCGGTGGTTTCAGCCACATCACTGTTGGTTGAGTCATACTCGGAGGTGAGGCGGTGGATCGTGCGGACCTAACACTCGGAGAGCCGATCGCGTGGCGGCGACTCACGGATGCGAGCCGAGTCCTACGAGACGATGACGTCGGTGAGGCCGACGAAGAGACTGATCGTGCCAACCGGCAGGATCATGCTGTGCGTGACGGGTCGCGCCGCCGGGATGTAGCTGCTCGGCAAGATTTGGAGCATCTCTCCGATCACTATCATGCGACCGGTGGCGATCGACTCGTTGATGGGCAGATTGGATCTCGCCGCAGAACACCGGCCAGACCGGCCAGGCCCCACGGTGGGCGCCACTGTCGTGGGAATGACCACGGCAGATGCTGCAATCGGCAGCGAGTAGTAGACCATGGGGCAAGGGCGGCCAGCCATATGCGATGCGAGATGAGGGCGGAGACACAGGGTTTTACCCAGGTTCGACCCCCCGGAGGGTAAAGACCTACTCCTGCTAGATTGTATTATGATAAGAGTACAATGGGGCGAGCTCGGCAGCTAGGCAGCGAGTCGATTGGGTGGATGATGGAACGTATCTTCTACACGCCCTCTAGGGAGGTTTATATAGACTCACCTCCCTAGGGTTTACAGATCTCGACCAAATTAGTTAAGGTTTCGGCAATCGTTTAACCTAATCCGACTGGGCCTATCTACTCTCCTGGGCCTTCAGCTTCCAGTCGCTTGAATCTACTCCAGGTCTTGATCCAATCGCCGTCCTGCAGGCCCACTCGCCAGTTCCCGGGCCGGTCGGAAACGCCCTGCTGGGTATACCCCAGTAGGCATATCCCCATCAATTTTTCTATGTCAAGAACATCGGGAAGGAAGATAAGATTTGGTTCCCCGCTTTCTCTATCGGTCCTTCCTCAAAGAAGAACTGGATCTATAATCCGAGGTAGTCCCATCCTCTTACCGAGGCATTCGAGCTCCGGCTTAAGGAACTGACTCGTGCTGGGCTCCGAGGTGAAGACTTGATGACTGCGTTTGTTAGCAGCCTCTGCTATATGAGTGGTCCTTTGGATCCCAACCGAGTTTCTACGGTTGAACTTGATAATTATCAAATCTATAAACGTGTCCGGGCTATTTTTAAGACTGAGATGCCCGAGGAATGGATGTGGGGACTGAGGCCATTTTCTCGCGGGAATCCTCCTCCTCAGGTAAATTAAACACATGTGTTTTCTTCCAAGTTGTTCTTCTATTGTTCTTTTGCTAACCCTTATCCATTTTTCTTGCAGAGGTTTGCGGAGCAGAAGACAGAAGATGCCGAGGTTTTGGCTCTTCCTTGGACCGCTGACCGCAATACCCCAGACAATGGAGAGCCTGATCCAGAGGAGTTCGTCCCTAAGTCGGATGCTGCTCCTGTTCGTCCCCAGAGCAAGACCTCGGCCCGTGTGGATGAAGGTGATTCGGACGACGTCCAATTTCTTGAGGTAGTTTCCGCGGTGCCTATCTCTTACGCATTTCCAGCTCCTTCTTTCCTAGCTAATCAAGATGGCCAGGTGCACGACGTCGAGCCTCTTGCTTCCGAAGCTCCTATTGCTTCGAAGAAGCGCACCGCTTCGACGGACCCTTCCGATGCTGCCCCCAAGAAGCGAACCAAGAAATCTTCTCAGCACATTCTGAGGCATAAGACTATGCCTGGGGTTACTGGGTAAGTTTCTCTTTATGTTTTCATTTGTATTTCTTGTTTCTCTCTTTCTATTTCTAAATTAATTTCTACCTTCTTGCAGATCTCCACTTTCTGCAAAACCGAGCGGTCCGAGCATGACATCTCATACTACTCGGCCGCCTTCACCCTCGCCTCCGGAGGATGTTCGCGTTCCCAGTCCTCCCCGTAATGATTCTCCTCCCAGGACGACTAATGTATCACCTCGACAAGATGAGCCCATTGATCCCCCCGTTGTCGCTGATGATACCCCTACGCCGGATCACTCGACCGACTCTGCTGTCCCCCTTAAGACTCCCGATGTTTCCCCCAATGATCCTTTGACCACCGCAGTTCCAGCTCCTGCTCCAATTCCCACCGAGGATACCACTACCTCGGCCCCTTCGGAGACTGTTGTTCCTCTTGCCGCCAAGGATGTGGCCCCCAGTGCTGAAGTTGTTTCCCCTGCCGAAGTCTCTCCCAAGAGCAAGAAAGTTGTCACTAAATTCTTGCCATCTCAGAAGGGGCCAACAAGCTCTTCTCAGTCCAGCATTGCTGATATACTTTGTAAGGGAGATTCCACCGCTAAACCTGGTGTCGCCCTTGCTGCCGACACTCAGCTTATTCTTCATAAGAGTCTGGCAGCGGCGGCAGTTACACAACAGGCCCGAGGTAAAGTGTTGACCCGTACTGAGAGCGGGAACAGCCTCGGACTATCTGGTTGAGCAAATTGTCCCTGTTGTGAAGAAAACTGGTAAACTATCTAGTTCGTTTAGTATATCTTACCCTTGTAAAAGATTTAGTTGTTGTACCAACTTGTATCTTGCTGTTATGCAGCTAGTGTCAACAATTTGAATACCCGTCTTACCAAGAAAGTTGGTGTTCTTGAAGGTTAGTCACTCCTTTTGCCTTTTAATTTGTCGACTTTTTTTTCGAGGTAAATCTTGGGTATCTTACGACCTCCCAGCTTTGGTATAGCCGAGTTACGAACACTTGCAGCGTCGCATCAAGAATGCATACCTATGCATGATATGATGCTGCATTTTTTAGAACAAGCTGCCGCTCATTCGGCACAACTTAAGGAAAATGATGACGAGATAACTCGGTTATGTGCCGAGGTTGAATCTCTTAAGCTCTCCCAGAAGTCTGAGTTAGAGAAGGTTGATCAAGAGTTCTCTGATGAAAAGAACCGACTAAGTCTGCAGCTTCAGAAGGGCAAGGAACTTCTTGATGCTGCCGAATTAAAGAACCAGGCGATAAGCAAGGAAATCACTCGTTTCGAGAAGAGTAGGACCGACTGGTCCCGGGATCTCCAGAAAATGCTGAGTTACATCCATCATAAGTTTCTGTCTTTCATCGAGTTATGCTTTCCCCTTTGCTCATCTTAACTTATATGATGTCCTTTCGTGTAGATCATTTCCCAGAAGCTAAACCTGTGAGCTCCAAGGCTGTGATTTTTGCTCGCGAGCGCCGAGGTGTTCCCGTTGCTCCGAATCAAGAATATTCCGTGGAAGATTTTTTGATTGTCGTTGGCGTTGCTATTGGGCCAATGAAAATTATGGGAAGAGACCTGGTGCAAGCAGCTATTCGAGCCTACCATGTTCTCTGGCCGAATGACCCAGATATTGATGAGGTAGAAGTGCTTGTGGCGAGATTGATGGAGTCTCAGACTCAACTTAATCTCTGGAGGGAATCTGCTGGAAGGCTGGTGCTGATATGGCGCTTACAGTTGTTTTGTCATGGTACGAAGATCTCTCCCTCGATATTTTCATGAACTTGAGCACTGGCTCTCCTTGGATTGAGAATCCAGAGTTCGTTGCTCGTCGTCAAGCCTGTGCCTTCCAGCTTATCTAGTATGCTGACGTGCATCATTGGATCGAGGGGCCAAGTTTTCGTCCTAACCCGGCCGATGATGCCGAAGCTGGAGATGTATCTAGTGGTGATTCGGCTGATCAAGATGAATCAGAGGATGGCTCTGATAATGCCGATGATTCCAATGATAGCTCAGATGGGGATTGAGATGCTCGATCGTCTTCCAAAGGAACTGAAGCTTCCCGAGCCCAAGGTGATGTCTCCCAGCAGCCAGAGCTTGCCCCAGGCGTTACGACGACATCCATCGATGCCGAGGTAACCTCTGCAGGGGCCCAAACAACCTCGAAGCGACCAGTTCTTAAGGATACACCTATGAAGGAAACCGAGGTCATCCCGGCTGCATTCGAGACACCCATGTCCAAAACTCTTGGTGCTGCTACTGCCCCTACCACGGGTGATTCGGCCTCTGCCAATGTTTAGGCTCAACAACTCCTATTTATTTAAGTCCCCGGTATGCCGGGTGTATGCTGTCTTTGAAACAGTTATCCGCCTTTTGGTACAATGTGAATTGTTTTGCCTTTGGCCTCTGATGCCCTGGTAATTGTTGTTACTCTATCTAATTGAGTTTATGTGAATCGTATCTTTGCTTTGCCAAACTTTAACTTCGTAAATCCAGGTCATATTTTTCATATGACTGATTTTCGATTGGCATCCATCTTGTGTTTCTTATTTATTCTTGGTTGTAAAACCGTTGGTTTTGCATTTTCACCTTGAAGGACTATGAGTTTTAAGCCCATACATCTTTTAAACAGATGGACTTACTACCTCTTCCGAGGTATCTGTTGGTAAAACGATATAGATAGGGTACCTTGCTCGTTATACCCTCGACTTGCTGATGTTGTCATCCGTGTGACTATGATAGTACAAATTGTTGGTTGTTTCCTCCGCGTTATTTCTTCGGTTGCCGATGCAAGTTTATATTGCATCTTTGATTGATGATAGATTAGTCGGGGCAGTTCCCGAGTTATTGTTTGGGCTCCCGAGGTTCCATCTATACCCAAAAGGACAAACAGTACGGGGTAGTCCCTGAGTTACTCCTTGAGTCATCGAACTTTCATATATACGCCAAAAAATAACAGACAATATTAGGCAGTCCCCGAGTTATTGCTCGGGTTGCCGAAGTTTCATACATAGTTAAGAAATGACAACCAACTGGGAGCAGTTTCCGAGTCATTGCTCGAGCTGGCGAAATTTCATACATAGTTAAAAATGACGAATAACATGAGGCAGTCCCCGAGTCACTGCTCGGGTTGCCGAAGTTTGATACATAGTTAAAGATAAGGAATAACATGGGGCAGTCCCCGAGTCACTGCTCATGTTGCCGAAGTTTGATACATAGTTAAAAATGAGGAATAACATGGGGCAGTCCCCGAGTCACTTTTGATACATGTTTGATACACTAATTTGGCGCATCACGTCACAAGATGCAATACATGGCTGCTAAGTGTAGAACGGACGAAGTAAGGCTACGTTCCATGGTCTTTTCGACTCATCTCCGGCCTTGTTTGCCTTGTTATTTTCTGGTGTTTGAGCGTCGATCAGGTAGTACGCATCATTGTGTAATGCTTTACTCACGATAAATGGTCCTTCCCATGGGGGTGAGAGCTTATGCATGCCGGCTATGTGTTGCACTAGCCGAAGAACTAGATCTCCTTCTTTAAAAACTCTTGGACTGACCTTGTTGCTATGATACCGTCTGAGCTCTTGGTGATAAATAGCTGATCTTGATAATGCCGATTCCCTTGCTTCCTCTAGCAAGTCCACATCGTCTTGCCGTGATATTTCGTTCACTTCGGCACTTGTGTATTGGGCCACTCTTGGCGAGTCATGCATTATGTCGGGTGGAAGTACAGCTTCTGCCCCGTATACAAGAAAAAAATGGGGTATACCCTGTCGATCTGTTTGGGGTGGTCCTGAGGCTCCACAACACTGCTGGGAGTTCCTCAATCCAGCATCCTGCCGACCTCTGCAGTGGTTCAATTATCCGAGGTTTTATCCCTAACAATACTAGTCCATTTGATCTTTCTACTTGCCCATTCGATGCCGGGTGAGCCACCGAGGCGACATCGAGTCTTATGTGTTTCTCTTGGCAGAATCTAGCAAAAGCTCCTTCAGCGAGGTTTGTGCCATTATCCGTGATGATACTGTGTGGGTATCCATATCTCAAGATAATATCTTTGAGGAATTTCACCGTTGTGGGTCGTCACATTTTCTTATTGGCTTTACTTCTATCCACTTTGTGAATTTGTCCACCATGACCAGAATGTGAGTCATTCTGCCACGAGCCGGCTTAAATGGACCTACCATATCCAAACACCACACAGAAAAGGGCCAAGTGATTGGTATTGTTTTTAACTCGGACGAAGGCAGATGTATCTCGCTATCGTATCTCTGGCAACCATTACATCTTGCTACAATTTCCTTTGCTTCCTTCAGCGCGGTTGACCAATAAAATCCATGCCTAAATGCTTTGGCCACTAGGGCTTTGGACGAGGCATGATGTCCACATTCTCCCTGATGTATATCCAAAAGAATTTCTTGCCCTTCTTCAGAGCCAACGCATCGTTGCAGTACATTTGTCACACTTCTCTTATAAAGCTCATTATTAATGATTGTGTAGGCCTTTGCTCTTCTCACAATCTGCCTAGCCATGACCTCATCATCCGGCAAGATTTCCTCTTTAAGGAATGAGAATATGGGTTGCGCCCATGTTGGTGTGACTTTTTCCGGGAAAATTATATTGTCAACTTCCATAATCTCCGCTGACATAACATCTTTGGGCTTTTCCCTGGTCACCCGTGGTCAGACGAATTAATCCTCGAATAGTTAGGGTCATATTTTTTGTCAATGTCCATTGGGACACTCCCTTCTATCTGTTCTGCCGAGATACGAATTGACTCGGATTCTGGCGAGGGCGTAATCGATGGTTTTCTCAGGTGTTCTAGAGCTATGCCGGGTGGAATTGACTGCCTAGTTGATCCGAGTTTTGGCAGTGTATCCGCAGCATAATTTTCCGCCCGGGGTATGTGATGGAATTCACACCCATCGAAATAACCACTGATCTTCTGCACATGAAACCTATATAGGGCCATATTCGCATCTAGTGCGTCCCAATTCCCTGATACTTGTTGTACTACAAGGTCTGAATCCCCATAACATAGAATCCGACGTATGCCAATCTCTTTCGCCATTTTTAGGCCATAGACGAGTGCTTCATACTCGGACACATTGTTTGATGCAGCGAAGTGTATCTGCAGCACGTATTTCAGCTGATCTTTTTTCGGTGAAGTTAATACTATTCCTGCTCCTAGACCATTTCTTAACTTGGACCCATCAAAATGCATCATCCAATAGTTCGGATCTGGCAATGGGGGCTCATACTGTACTTCGGCCCAGTCCACAAAGAAGTCGGCCACTGCCTGAGACTTGATCGCATCTCGCCTATCAAATTGCGGAGCATAAGGCGATAACTCGATTGCCCATTTTGCTATTCGACCACTCGCATCTTTGTTGCTCAATATATCGGCTATGGGTGCCTCACAAATCACTTTTATCAGGTGTTCTTTGAAATAGTGTTTGAGTTTCTTCGCCGACATGTATACTCCATAAGCCATCTTCTGGTAGTGTGGGTAGTTTTGCTTTGAGGTCGATAATACCTCACTTAGGTAATATACCGGCCTTTGTACCGATTTATCCTCTTCGTTCTGTTCCACAACAACTACCGCACTTACCACTCTGTTTGTAGCTGTCACATAGAGTAGCATAGGCTCTTTTGACAATGGAGAAGCCAAAATTGGTGCCATGACCAGCATCTTTTTTAACTCATGAAAGGCACTATCAGCCTGCGGTTCCCAGACGAACTTGTCGGACTTTTTCATCAATTGATATAGAGGTAATGCTTTTCCCCTAGCCGACATACGAACCGACTCAGTGAGGCAAGACATCCTGTATATTTTTGTACATCGTTCAGGCACCTCGGCAGTTCCATTCTTTCAACTGCTCGGATCTTAGTTGGATTTGCCTCTATACCTCGGCTGGATACGAGGAAACCGAGTAAATTTCCAGCCGGCACACCAAAGGTACATTTTTCCGGGTTAAGTTTCATTCAGAACCTTCTCAGGTTCGCGAATGTCTGCCGAATATCTTCTAGGAGCATTTTGCTCTCTTTGGTTTTTATAACCACATCATCACCATATACTTGCACATTTCTCCCTATTTGGTCATGCAGACATTTTTGCATGCATCTTTGGTATGATGCTCATGTATTACGCAGGCCGAATGGCATGGTGCGATATCAATAAGCCCCATACGGGGTGATAAACGCAGTCTTTATTTGAGCAACCGGGTTTAACGGTATGTGGTGGAAACCAGAATACGCGTCTACAAATGATAACAGCTCATAGCCTGCGGTCGAATCAATGACTTGGTCTATCCTAGGTAAAGGAAAAGGATCTTTGGGACACACCTTATTGAGATTCGTGTAATCGATGCACATTCGCCATATGACGGCTACATTTGGGTCATCCTTTTTCTTTTCTACCAACACCGGATTTGATAGCCAATATGGATGAAGCACTTCCATAATAAACCCGCCTGCAAGGAGCCGAGCTATATCATACCCTATTATCTTTCTCCTGTCTTCGGTGAAGCGGCGAAGAGGTTGCTTCACCGGCCTTGCTCCTGGCCTCACGTGCAAAGAGTGCTGAGCCAAATCCCTCGGTACACCTTGCAGGTCCTATGTTGACAATGCAAAGATATCCTGATTCTCACGGAGGAAGTTGGTGAGCTCACTTTCCTATTTGGCATCTAGGCCAGCACCAATCGTGATGGTGCGCTCTGGGAATTGATCATCAATCTGGATCTTTTTCGTCTCCTTAGTCGGCTGGAAAGATACACTTCCATGCGGGTTGGCTAATGCCGGCATATTAAGTTGTGCCGGCTGAGCCAGAGCTGCCACTTCCTGAATTCTTCTTTTCTCTCTTGCAATTACCAATGACTCGGCCAGGTTTGACCCGGCTGAAGCACATTCCATTGATTTTCTGTAATCCTCAGCTACTGTTATTACTCCCTGAGGTCCTGGCATCTTCATTTTCAAGTAAGTAATGTGACAGCTGCTCATAAATTTAGCCAATGTTGGCCGTCCGAGTAAAGCATGATAGTAACTTTCTAGGTCCACCACTTCAAACTCCAGATTCTCGGCTCTACAATTCTCCATTGTGCCGAATAACACATCTACTCGGACTTTCCCAATGGGCTCGCACGAGAGCCCCGGAACAATCCCATGGAACGTGGTCCTTGTTGGCTGCAGCATATTCTGTGTTATTCCGAGTTTGTGCATCGTGTCTTTGTACATGATGTTGATACTACTTCCATTATCTATGAGTACTTTCGAGAACTTCACATTGATGCTAGGCCCAACGAAAGTCAGATCTAGGACCAAGGCATACGACCCTGGGTTCAGCATTAACTTCGGGTGATCCTTTATGCTCCAGGTTATCTCTTGATCGGACCATGGCACGTATCTCGGTACTGCCGGCATAACTGCATTCGCTTCCATATGGCAACGCAGTATGCTCTGCCTATCTTCCCCCAGTTGGTGATGCTCCCTATAATCATTGCGTCCATTGTTCCCGGGGTTTCCCCTTCCGTCTTGATTTTGATTTACCACTTGTTGCACTGCATCCCTCCGGTCTGGGTTATCAAACCTCGGAGGGGGTGGTGGTAACATTAGCTGTTGCGCATTCCCCCCAGTTAACTGTGGCTGCTGTTGTTGATGTACTTGATGCGGAGGTGCTTGTATGCCCGTCGGGGTTCCCATTGCACTTTTCATCCAAGCGCATTGGCGAGTAGTGTGATTGGCTGGCTTAGCCGGGTTAGGCGTGTGGAATTTACATGGTTGATCCAGCATGGATTCAAATGTGTATTTCGGCCTCTCCTGCCATTGCTTCTTCTGTTCGGGAGTCCACTGCCTTTTCCCTTCATTTCTCGGCGTCCACTACTGAGGACCATTCTTCTGTCGCTGATTGTTCCCATGACTCGGCTGATCCTGCACAACCGCTGCCACTTGATTGGAAGCGTATTTGTAATCCGTCCTCTCGTCCCTTCTTCTACCTCAGTATTCATTGCGCCGTGATGATCCGGCACCATCTCTAACATAATGGTCCTGCTGCTCCCGATGCTCTGCCGACATTAACTCTGGTTGAGTCGGATCACCTAAGGCATATGAATCTGCTATCCTGATGGTTTCTGCCAACGTGGTTGGCATATCTCTCTGCAACCTCTGCCATAATACGCTTGCATATCTGCATCCCTGAGCAAACCAGGATATCGCTTGAGATTTGATGACCCCTTCGCATGAGTTTCCGAGGTTACACCACCGAGTCAAGAATTCTCTATCTGTCTCATTCGGCTTCTGCTTGCACATCGCGAGCTGTTGTGGCCTGTTTTGCCTCTTATATGTATTGATGAAATTACTGACAAATATTTCTTCAAAATCTAACTAACAGTTGATACTTCCAGTTGGTAAGTTATTCAACCATACTCTGGCCGGTCCTTCCAACATCTGTGGGACGTATCTTACCGCCCATCTTAAATTTCCACCAGCTATCTTTACTGTCGTGGCATAGTCAATTAACCAATCTTGTGGCTTCGTACTCCCATTGTATGTTTTCGTGCCTCTTGCCAACTGGAAGTTCGGCACGGGAGGTTCGCCCATAATCCGAGGTCCAAAACACGCTGGGCCAGGTGGACCTTGTTCTTCTAATAGCTCAGACCGATACATCCTGTCCAGCTTCAATCTTGCGTCAGTTGACGGCAAGTTTCTATAGATAACTCTCTCCTGTACTCCATGGTGATTTTGCCCACCATGCTCTTCATACTCCATTTCCGAGTAGCCATCATTGTATCTATCATTTGCCTGATTATGTTGAGCTGGTCTTGCTTCTCGCTCTTGCCGAGGCTCATACCTCGGCTGAGCATCCTGCGGAGGGTACCTCCTCCCTTCCGCCGGGTTATTGTTCTCATGGTTTCCCCTTCCGAGGTTTCCGTGCTCTCTGTTTGCACGGTCGGGGTTTCTATCACCGGTGTTACCTCGGCTCCCATTGCCTCTATTCTCATTGACCTTCCCGGCCACCGCCGGATCATATGGGACAATCTGCTTATTTCTTTACCCGAAGTCACTGCTCTGTCTTTTCGCGCATTGTTTTCGGGTGAGAAAGCCGCTGCCGCAGATAATGCGGGGGCATCTCCTGCCGAATGAACCATGCGAGAGGCTCCTGGCTTTGCCGGGTCAGCCCTAAGCATTTCCTCATTCTGCTGGTTCGCAATGCGTACCAGCTCATTTAATCTTTCTTGCTGTTTTTGCCACTCTTCCCTGCTTAACCCCTCCAACTCTAGTGATGCGGCATTTGCCGCCCTAAGGTTCTTTGCCAGGGTACTGTACCTCGGCAAGCCTGGGTCGACCGAATCATCTGGACGAGCTTTGCGCTCTTTGTTGATATCATTCATGATGTTCTTTCCTCTTAATCTCAGTTCCTCTACTCGGTCAGGGGCCATATCTAGTTTGTTTGCCCTAGCATATTCTCGCAAGGTCCCGTTTAAGGATTCCCGCAAGACCAACACCTTTTTTGCCTTTACTAACACTTTCTGTCTAGTTTCTTCTAACTCTGCATGTGCGTTTGCCGGGTCAAGTATCGGCGATAAAGGCGTAGTTAGGTTATCTATAGTCGCCTGAAGGATATTCTCTGGCCTCTCTAGAGGTGGCCATCTTACCCTTGCCGCCTTTGGAGTCAACTCATGCACCTCGGCCGCCCTGGTCGCTGGTGGATCTACCTCGGTGGGCTTTGGAGCTGCTTGCTTTGTGGCCACCTGTCCTCCTGTCATCGGGTCCTTTCTTGGTTCGGCGCCTGCTCCTGCTGTTGGTGTCGGGGCCGTCATCATCACCTCGACGCTGCCTGCGGGGCGAACTCCACGTCGATCGCTAGCAGCACAGAGGGGAGGGTCTCCCGCCTCGATGACTCGGTGCGGGTAGACGCAGGAGGTGTCGATGCTGACGTAGACCTTGTGAGCGCCCAGGTTGATGAAGATGCCATTGCGTGGGGGTGCTTTCCTCCCAAAGCTGACAGCGTTATCGCTGACATAGTCCCATATATCAAATCTCTGGACTAGGCCAGAAACAACCTGCTCGCTAGTGTGGATGAAGTTTCCCATCCAGATCTTAACTCCAGCTAGCACCGCTGCTGGCCCCATGGTGGGCACCAACTGTCATGGTGGTGGCACGACAGATGCCATGGGTAGGCTAAAGTATGGGGCCGATGGATGCTAGAGGGATCCGGGGAGGGAAGATGTAGTGATTTCTACACACTATTGACTAATAAGTAGATCTTTATTTCTCCTCTAAAGAGTTACAAGTGCTCCTAGAGTTGTGTCATGGAAAAGAAGAAGAAGACTGCTACACGAGCCCTTCGGTGTCAAATGAATCGATCCCCCTCTCAGGATCCCGTGCCCCTCCTTATGAAGGGGTTCCTTGGTTCCTTCTAGGGATGACGTGGCAAGCATATTCCAAGAATATGCTTGTCCCAAAGTGGTAATTCGGCGGACTCCTCTCCGTGTCCCCCTTCTATCGGCGGCAAAGACCCAAAGGCCCTCACATGTGTGCCTCGGGCTTCCTCACTGTCACCTCCGTGATGCTTGTCTGCCCCTCTGCAGCTCTGCTCTTTGTCTTTAGTGCTTGGCTCTGTGCAGATTCCTCCTAGCCAGCATCTAGGGTTTGACTATGGGTCCTGCTCCTTCTCCTGCAAGTTTCCCGTTACTCAGCCTCATCTCGCATAACTCGGCTCGGCCTTTACCTGCATACAATACAATCAACCTTATTCGGCCGACTTAGCTCACACGTCGGCCGAGTAATGTGTTAATCACTCTATATTTGCCAAGCCTCAGCTTACCTCGGTCGGATCTTGCATGATTCGACCGACTCGGCTTATAATTCGTCTTAAGGTAAGGGAGACTCCTCCCTTCTTTCCCCTATCTTGACCCTGTCTGGGGTCACTCCCCAACAGAGGTTTCAGCTGTCATCGACAAGTGCACCGATAGTGGAAGCGTGGATCGATCCTAATGGGGTGAGATTCACCGGAGAATAAGGGAGGACTTTTGTGGCGTAGGTGGTTAGATACCACACCCTCTCCAAACGAGACGTACTCCATGTTGGGAGGAACTCGGTAAAATATCGTCGTCCCCGCATGCATTGGTTATCTCTATACCCGAGCTCTTACTTATGCACTTTACTTTGTGATAGCCTTCGTGCTTGAGGTCTATATCTTGCTATCACATAGTTGTTTGTCTTGCTTAGCATAATTTGTTGGTGCACATAGGTGAACCCTAGATTGTTCTAGGTTTTGTGCTTAACAAAGTAAACATTAGTTGTATTCCGCCTTTGTTGAGCCCCTCTCGGAAAAGTTTTAATCGCCTATTCACCCCCTCCCTCTAGGCGACATATGTACCCTTTCACCCTCAATATATAGTGTGGAAGATTTTATCCAGGCCATGTTATTCATGTACCTTTGATCCAAGGGCACTTGCGCACCTCTAGAACCTTCCAAGGCCTTCTCCCTATCCATATTAGTCCAACGAACCAACCCATGGTCAAATCCATCAAGTATGCGAAGAGTTAGAGTCAATCCCGTCACAAACTTTCGAACACTCGAAACTGCTTCTAGACACTTTGGTAAAATCACTTTTACTAGAGCATATAGACTCTGATTGGGTGTTATATATATATATATCAAATTGTCTGCCTTGAAATTCCCCACAACCACGCCAGAGAGATCGATCTACGCTCGGCACGTGTAGCGTCAACGAGGCGGAATAAACACTACGACGACCATGCTCCTGGTTCAGTAGGGATTGGAAGGATGGGACCAGAGTTTGGTCAAGTGTGGATCTTGGAGGTGTGGGGGACGGGAAACTGGAACACATTTCAACACGCGTTAGAGCAACGAAATCATCCGGATGTTGCTCTAGCGCTAATGCTTAGACTAGTCATAGTGGTAAGGGATGCTGCTCTAGCGCTAATTCTTAGACTAGTCATAGTGGTAAGTAACTCAGACTAGTAACCTGTATATATTACTATTCTATGTTACTATCCTCATAGCGGCTAATAAAATATGTGTAGTATTATGTAATACCTCACTTATTAGGTTGTAGAATCATTTTTTAGTTAGATGGGTGGTGTTACGGTAATGTCGTGGTGGTGTCACGGCATATGCCATGGGTAGGCTTAAGTTAGGGGGGCGAATGGGTGCTTGTGGTCACCGGGAGGGAGTGCACGGTCTTGCCATGCACGAAGAACAAGATGAACTCTCCACACTTAGGAATTTGATTGATACTTGAGATTTACAAGTGCTCCTTGAGCTATATGAACTAGTGCACTAGGCGCTAGTTCCCTACTTGGTCCAACCTCCTTCTACTATGGCTATGCCCCTCCTTATATAGGCGGTGCTAGCTAGGTTATACCCCTTTGGGTTCTAGGGTTACTGTTTGGATCATGCTCGGGTCATGGGTTGCCCTAAGCACAATGGCCCAGTCCACAAAGCTAGACAACTAACGGTCTTTTGGTACGTCACCTCCTGTTCCTTTTGGCGTCATGCAGTAACTTTGTACGTCAGCCCTTGCTTTGGGCGTCACCCGGCTCCTTTCGTGTCACCCGGCGTCGCCCTCCTCTTTTGACCACGCTTTACCATGGTCCCTCCTGAGCCTCACCCGGAAAGGTGCCACGCGTCCTATCTGACTCGGCTCATCCTCAGGAGACTCAGCTCGTTGATTCCTGCAAGGTTAACATCTTTGTCTTATACGGGCCGACATAGAAACTATGTCGGCCGCATACGATTCTCTCTCCCGGCCGTACTTACTCGGCCTGGTTCTTTCTTTACTCGGAGTAAGCCAAGCTGGGCTGCGTTTCACCCCTTGTGACCCTACCGGGGGTTATCCCCCCGACATTAGTCCCCGAAGCTGGTGAGGTCTAGCAGTTCTAGTTGTTAGGCGTCTCCAGGTTCCTTTAATGTAATTGGAACTTTATCTTTTGTCCTTATTATTTGCTTGTGGTGCATAGTTTTGGCACGATTTCGCACTTTGCCGAGTCTGTCCGACAATTTCCGGGTTTATTCTTTGACTTTCTGGCTCGTTGTCGCATCGTGCCGAGTCATTTAGGCCAATTCCGAGTCATTTTCGGCATGCCTCAGTCACTGACAGTTGGTAATCATGGTAACTTGCCTCAAATTTTGTTCCAAGCCCTGACCGCACAGTGACGGCTGCGCAGTTATTCCCCGCACTGTGGCAGTCCCATCGGTCCGCGCCCCTTGTCCTTCCTTTCATGACGTGGCAGGGGATTTTCCGTGTATTGTTGTCACGTGGCGCCCGCTGGTTGGCTCACTCGGCCAGGTACACGGCCACACGCTAGCCGCACGGCGCAGGGGGATCCCACGATTGGGGTTTTTACTACCCTTAAGTAGGGGTGAGGGGGTTACAACTTCCCTCGCTCGTCCAATTTTCCCCCTGCCTCTTCTTCTTCCTTGCGCCTCCAAAATCAAACCTCCCCCTCTGCGGTTCTTCTTGCCTTCTGCTCTTGCCTTGCGATTGCCCTTTTCCTCTTCTCATTCCACTACGGGTCCTTTTTCTTCCAAACCTCTTCCAACGGCGAAGGAGATTGAGTCCAGGAGGTACATGCCTTGTGACCTTAGCCCTCTAACTTATTCGAGTAAGCCTGTCATTTACTTATGCAGCTGGCCAGGTACATGACACTCCTCCTCTCGCCGTGGGCGGAGTCGGCAAGATCCCCGTCGCCAAGCCGAATAAGCGACGCGGGGCCTCCTCCAGTACTCAGCCAGCCAAAAAGACCAAGGCCACTCCCGCTGCTCCTGCTACTGCCACGCTGGCTGAGACTCGCAAAGCTGCTGGGCGCTGAGTCACGCGTCGCCCACCGTGCGATCCAGTTGTCACCGGGTAAGCTTTTGTGTTCTGCTTACATTACATTTCTCCTTCTTATACGTTGCTACTGTTTTCTTATGCGTGTCTTTTTGTTTTCAGCGCAGTGCCTCTGTCGGCTAACCAGGCTGCTTCTAGCATCGCCTCGCTGCTAAGGCCTGCACCTGCTCCGACTGATTCTACGGTGCAGAACCCCGTCTGAGTCGAGGCTCCCGCTGTTGAGGCTCATGCTTCTCAGTGTCAGTCAGACCCGGTGGCGCACCCGGTGAAGGAGACTCGGCCTAGCACCCTGGCGCTGGTCAGGAAAAACTTCCTGATCTTGGTGCCAGCGATGCTGGCGCCGAGAAAACCTTCGCCACCAGTTCCTCTGGCATCAGCCCTCAAGCTCGTGCTCACGAACAACTTTTTGATCTTGGTGCCAACAAAACTGCTGAGCCTAGTCCGTCGGCTCCCCTTTCTTCTCCAAACAAATCTGCCCACTCTCTTCTTCTGTCAAAGAGCCAGACCCGGCCTACGACTCCTGGTCCAGCTCGCACTTCATCCGGCAAGACCACCTCCACCAACCAAACAACTTTGGTTTGTGCTCCGGGTACCGCTCCTCATATCCGGCCCCCAACATTAGCAACGATGCTCGCGTCAGCGGGTAAACCGAGCGGTCTACGGCTGCTCGGTCAGGTGATGGATCTAAAGTTGTTGCCCTTCACACTAGTGCAGCTGCAACCCGCGCCAATGTGGGAACTACCCTGAAGATGGGGCAAGTTCTCACTCGGACGCTCAGCGGGAATGGCCTTGGTTCGGCTGAGCCTTATGCTTTGGCGTGGAATGCAGCTGGCGAGCAGGAGGTCAGCACCCGTGCTGGCAAAAAACTGAAGCTGGGCCCCAAGGCCGTCTCTGATATGACCCAGCAAGCCATCACCTTAATGGCTCGCGCGGATGAAGTGAACAAGGTAAATAATTTTTCTACTCTTTTGTGTCGATGAGTATTCCTGTTATACATATCACCTAGTCCCCGAGGTTACTACCGAGTGAGGAACTTACTTGGCTGCAAGCTCTTAAGAAATAACTTAGTTTTTATTTCTTTATGACAAACTCGCATGTTAGACTTTCGATCCCTAGTCCCCGAGGTTACTGCCGAATGAGAAACTTATTCGGCTGTAAGCTCTAAGATAGGAGTCACTCTTTATCCGTCTAGGAGTTTGACTTTTCCATTTATTTACTATCCTTTCCCTTGTGCAGCTTACACATAATGAGCGCACCAAGGTGCATCAAGCTCTCCTCCTGGAGCATCGCAAGCTCGAACTTGCTTATGAAAAGCTGCAAATCGAGACCCAAGGCCAAGGTAATCCTCTTACTTGCCATATCTTTATTCAGTGTACCTTTCTTTGCTTCATTTTCTTAGTCTTTTCTCGCTCTTTTCCCACATCTTCTGCCCAGTCCACCATTGACGCGCTCCACTCGCAGATCAGCGAGACGGAGAGTAAGTTCTTAGCCTTCCTCGTGCTATTTTGTGTTCATGCCATTCTTTTGCCTTATTATCCTGATGGGTCAAGATATTTCTATTGCTGCTGATGAGTAATTCGTTCCAAATAAGTAGAGAAGCACCAAGCCGAACTCCAGAAGGAGCGAGACGAGGTGACTCGGCTGAAAAAGTTGATGGCCGACATGGAGCAGAAACACTTAGCCGAGGTGAAGGGGCTGAAGGAAGAGCTTGCCGAGAAAGACGGCCAACATGCTGCCAGCGCCGAGAAAACCAGGGAGCTGCTCAAGAAGGCCGAGTTGGCGGTTGAGTGGGCGAACATGGATCTGGACGCACTCCAAGCCAAGGCCAAGGCTTGGCAAACCAAACTCGGCACCATCAACTCTTTTCTCAATAGTGAGTTCGTACTCTTTTTTGCACTGTGCTTTCTGTTCTTGACTTTGTTACTTTGCTAATATTCTCTTTTGATTGCAGAGAATTTTCCTGAGGACAATTTTTTCGCCATTCGGGCCATGAAGAAGGTGAGAGCTGAGTCTGGTGCTCCAGCTGATGGCGAGGTGACTAACGATGAGCATCTCGAAGCACTGTGGGAGCGCATCAAGACCCTCAAGTCTTGTGGCATGGACTTGCTCAAATCAGCCATTCATGCGTTCCGCATGCTCTGGCCGGATGAGGATGCACCTGCACTCATCGAGCCCCTTGCTGAAAAATTGCTTCACACCGAGGACAGGCTGGATCAGTGGCATGAGTCGGCCGGCCGAGCTGCAGTGGATAAGGCCCTTTCCTTCGTGCTCTCCTGGTACGAGGACATCAATCTTAATGTGCTTGCATGCATAAGGGGAGAAGGGAAGTGGCTGAATGATCCTGAGTTGATCAAGAGACGCCAGGAGCGAGCCTACGCCATGATCGAGTACACCATGGTACACGCTTGGTGCGACGGGCCCATCTTCCTCGACCTTGGCGACCCACTTGCCGAAGTTTCTGATGAGGAGGGTGCTGACAATGAGGCCACCAAGTCGGACGACCCTGAAGACTTGGCGACTGATGCCCCTGACTCGGCAGATGCTCCAAGCGATGCTCCTAGCTCCAAGACTGCTCCTCCGAGGCCTGCTGCTTCTTAGACTGAATAGGACAAATACTTGAACTTTGATGAGATCCCCGGTATGCCGTGTAAAAATGTAATATACATTGCACTTATGTTCGGTTGTGTGCCTTTTGATAAGGCTTTAAATATATTGTTATGTTCTGAATGTGAATTATCCAAGGGAAAGTCCTCGAGTTTCATTTTGCCGTTTCCCCTTACCTTGACTTTGGCTCTTGTCTACGTTTTTTGGCTCGACATTAGAGTCTCAAAGTACTAACGATATAGTTAGCGGGTATGAAACTTAGATCACTTGGCCGGGGATCATTCAACACACAATACAATATAACCTATAGTGGGTTAGGCAAAAGATATAGGGTCGACTCACGTTTCTACTTATATGGCGTTCGTGTTTACTCGTCATGCATCCTTTCCTCTTGCTTGCCATGAAGCCGTGTTTTTGGATAACAGCATAGTCGAAGAGTTGATTTTTTCCGAGTAAACACTACTTGTTCCGAGATAAGCTTTGGGTGTCACGCCAGCCGACATAAAATAATTGAAAGGGAAAACATAAGGAGCAGTCCCCGAGTTAGTTTTTTTCGAGTCATACCATTTTATTATCAGCACATAGCCGGCACAAATGTCCGACATATGAGAGTTCGAGTGATACATGCACTGCTTCTCTTAAGTGTAGAAGGGGCGAAGCAGTGCCACATTCCATGGCCTTTTGGTCCCATCGCCTGATCTGTCCACCTTGTTCTTTTGCGCTTCACAAGCAACTATGAGATAATATGAATCATTGTGCAATGCTTTGCTTACAATGAATGGACCTTCCCATGGGGTGATAACTTATGCATTCCAGCTGTGCGCTGCACTAGCCTTAGCACCATATCCCCTTCTCAAAAAACACGAGGTTGAACTTTCTGGCTATGGTAGCGTTGGAGATTTTGCTGATATATAGCGGATCTGGATAATGCCAGTTCCCTTGCTTCTTCGAGTAAGTCAACTCCATATTCTTGTGCCTCCTTTACGTCGACTTCCGAGTATTGCCTTACTCTTGGCGAATCATACCCTATGTCGGCAGGCAAAACTGCTTCTGCCCCATACACAAGTAAAAATGGCGTATAGCCTGTTGACCGATTAGGAGTTGTCCTTATACTCCATAGCACTGAGGGTAGTTCCTCTATCTAACAACCAGGTGATCTCTGAGTGGTTCCATCAAGCAGGGTTTTATCCCGGATAGAACTTAGCCATTAGCTCGTTCAACTTGTCCATTTGATTCTGGATGAGCGACTGATGCTACATTGAGCCTTATTCGGTTTTTTCCGCAGAATCGAGCAAAATCTCCTTCAACAAAGTTTGTGCCATTATCTGTGATTACACTGTGTGGGTAACCATATCTTAGGATTATGTCCCTTAAGAATGTGACAGTTGTTTTACCGTCCAATTTTTTGTTGGGCTTCACTTCTATCCATTTGGTGAACTTATCAATCATCACCAATATATGAAGCATGTCTCCCCTTGCTGTTTTGAATGGTCCTACCATATCTAGACACCATACTGCAAATGGCCAAGTGATTGGTATAGTCTTTAATTCAGAGGCTAGTAAGTGTGACTTGGATGCATAATGTTGGCAACCCTTGCATTTTCCGACTAGCTCTTGTGCCTCTGCCAGTGCACTTGGCCAATAAAACCCATGTCGAAATGCCTTGGCCACCAATGCTCTTGATGATGCGTGGTGCCCACATTCTCCTTGGTGAATATCCAATAAAATTGCTTGGCCTTTCTCTGAACTGATACAACGCTGCAGTACACTCGTTACACTTCTCTTGGACATCTCCTTGTTGATTATGGTGTATGCTTTTGCTCTTCTGTTTGTTTGACTTGCCAATAACTCATCATTCGGCAAAGTTCCATCCTTTAAGTAGTTGAATATTGGTTGTGCCCATGTTGGTATTAATGGTTTCGGATCTGCTTCCCCATCAATTTCCATTGGCTCAGCCGACATATGTTCTGCCGACATGACCTAAGGAGTCCCCGAGTGTGACTCGGCTATCCTTGAGGTGAACGGACCAGTCCCCGAGTGACTCGAAACTGCCCCTGAGTCAATATCCATTGGCACAACGTCTGACTCCTGATTCGTCGGGGTGACCCTGATTGACTCGGATTCTGGTGACGGCTTGATCGATGGTTTCCTAAGGTGTTCCAATGCTATTCCTGGTGGTATTGCTTGCCGATATGAACCTAGTTTGGATAGTACATTTGTTGCTTCATTCTCTGCTCTTGGGACGTGGTGGAATTCACACCCGTCAAAGTATCCCGAAATTTGTTGCACATGGAAACGATATAACGCCATGTTTGCGTCCAATGCGTCCCAATGCCCCGACACTTGCTGAATAACCAAATCTGAATCGCCAAAGCACATGATCCTTTTGATGCCAATCACTTTGGCCACTTTAATGCCGTGGACAAGTGCTTCATACTCGGCAACGTTGTTGGAAGCATCAAAATGGATCTGTAACACATACTTGAGTTGATCCCTCTTTCGCGATGTGAGCAATATCCCGGCGCCCAGACCCATTTTTGTCTTGGACCCGTCAAAATGCATTTTCCAGTAATTCGGGTCTAGCAGTGGTGGTTCGTACTGCATCTCCATCCAATCTACGAAGAAATCTGCAACAGCCTGAGATTTAATTGCATCTCGCCTATCATACTATGGGGTATATGGTGCCAGCTCTATGGCTGTAACATCCCTAAAATCATGATTTCAAAGATTGCATATCATTCATGCATGCATATAGAATTGAGATCAATTTCAAAACTCATTTCAGAAAAACAAAGCACATAGTGCTATCATTTTATGTGAGCAAGCTAAAAATCAAATGGCCATCACCATTTGAGAGTTTGAATGTTTTAAACCTAGAATGCTTGTTTCCTTTGTTGAATGGATTGAGTGTGGATATTTGAACCAAGTTTTACAAAATGGGAATGGTTCAAGAACCATTTTTCAAACATTTGCAAATCAGGTACCAAGTCCCTGATATTTTGTTCTACAAGAGTGACCAAGCTTTTGCAAAGCAACCACATGGTTTTATGCCTATATTTGAAACTTTTGCACACTGCAAAAACCCCAGAAAGATTTGAATTCAAAAAGAGTTTGAATTCATAACAAAACCATTCCTGAAAATCAAAACAGAAAAAGAAAAGGACAAAAGAAAAGAAAAGGGCCAGGCGCCAGGATTCTAGCCCAGCAACAGAACTGGCCCAACTAGCCCACCCGGCCTTCCTCTCTCTCTCTCGCACGCGCAAGCACACCCAAGCAGTCGCTGACAACCAGACCCCACCTCCTCTTTGCGCGTTTCGCTGACGAGCGGGCCCTCTCCACGTCAGCGTCGTCTTCCCCAAATCCCGCGCACGAACTCCGTTGCTGCCTGTTGCTGCCTTGATTTCGCGAGGTAAATTGCATTGATGCAGCAAGCGTTTCTTGTCGAGCCTCTGGCTATATAATCCCCACACCCTCGCGACCATTTCCCCCCAAACAATTTCTCTTTCACGCCACCAGGCTGCCCACCACTCGCTCGACGCCGCCGCTGTTCCGACGACCGCGCCGACGAATTCCGGTGAGCCCCGTGTTCCCCTCTGTCTCTGAATCATGCTATCGAGTTCAGCAAGTCTTTGCGCACCTACTGACACTCCCCATTTGTCCTCGCATGATTCGTAGCTCCAGCAACGACTCCGACTGACCGCCACCGTTCTCTGCATGAACTCCGGCGACCTCTCTCCGTAAGTAGCCGCCACCCCTTACCCTCTGACTGATACGCCTAGAATCCCCATCGTCTTGCGCATCTAATAGTGCCTCTATTTTGGCTTAGCGCGACGAGGAACCTCGCCAACGTCGACGACTGACCGTGCCTGACGCGTTCGCAAACTCCGGCGAGGAATCTCCGACGACCCCGTGCGCCCCTTCCCAAGCCATCGCCACCTTGAGCATCAGCAGCCTCCTGTGGTTCTGGTAAGCATCTCCTCTCTTCCCCGGGCGACCTAGAACGCCAACACCGCCGCTGACTGACGCGCCGCCGCTAGCGCCGCTCGATTTTGGCTAGGTGATTTATAGCCGTCAGATCCAGACCCAGCGCGTAGAATTAGTCCACTTAGCGAAGCGGTATGGTTAGATCTGAACCGTGCATCGTTAGTTAGATCCTACGGCTCGTGAGCGTGATCCGGAGCGAATCGGTACGCGCCAGTAGGAACATGACGCGTGGCTAGGGTTAGATTCAAAAACAGATTTGAAATCAGATTTTGATCCAAAATTGAAATAGCTATAACTTTTGATTCCCACGTTAGATTTTTGCAAATTTTATACCGTTGGAATCAGGGAGACAAGCCCTTTCTGAATCTGCAATGTGTTTAGTGAAATGTTTCTGTTAAAATGACTTTTTATGCAGAAACTTGTTTAGGACTATTTTGAGTATAGAATTTGTTTAGTAAATTGTTTTAGTGCTAAATAAGTTTGGTTTAGCAAGTTTTTGACTTAGTTATGTTTCAGTATCATGCACTTGCTTGGTGGAATTTTAAAAATCATCACTTAGCATTCTTGCATGCATGCATTCATATTTTTGTTTGTATATGAATTGTATGTGATTGTGTTTATAATCTTTGTGTAGATTTTGGTGCTAGTGATTGTGATTGTGAAGAGTGCTACTCTCCCCATTACCAAGGCAAGTGGTACTTCATGAATATTTCCATCCCTATATTTTGTACAAGCATTAGGAATATTTTTGCTAAGTATTGCATGTTGTTATTTTTGCCAAATGCTATGTTGGGAAATCCTAAGTAGATATAGAATTGTAGAATTGCTAGGAAAATTTCCTAAGTTAAGTTACTATGCCATGCTTAGCCTAGCTAGTAGCAAACAAGGGTTGGTAAAGTATTTACATGCTATGATGAAAATTATTTCTAAGTCTTTGGACTTATGTTTTTTCTTAATAAAACAACTAAGTCAATGAACCTCCTGGGTGGAATGGGACTTGAATGGTGGTTTTTGGTTGAGTGGTTACACAAGGCCCATGGACATGGTTTACCTTGTGTATCTCACTTGTGGTATGCCACCCAGGCACAAAGGGATTTTAGAGGCCAAGTGTTGAGAAGCTTATAGTGCAACCACTTGGCAATATGGGCTCTGCCTGGATCACATAAGTTGCTTGAACTTAGCCATTTGGACAGTTGGTGGTAGTGGGAATGATAGGTTGGAGCGCGTCCATTTGGTCTAAGGAAAGGCTTCTGAAAGGTCCTGTCTTGGGAAACCAAGTCTAGTGGGGAAAGTGCACAACCTCTGCAGATGGAAAATCTAAGTACTTAGCCAAGTCCATGGTAATGGACAACTTGAGCATCAAGACATGGAAGCTATCAAGAATCTCATCACTCCAACTTCTAAGTAAAACTTGTGGGTGAACAAGGGTGAAGGACCTCAATGTCTATTGATGGTTTCTTGGGAAGTTTTTGACAAAGAAAAACTTAGTGATTTCAACTAATAGGAAAAACCTATTTTGAGCAAAGCAAGCCAAGCTACACATAGCCAAAATGCATATAGTAATGTAGTCCACTTAAAATTTACTAAGGTATCACTTGCCAATACTATTCCAAAGTATTGACCCACTGTGGCTGTAACTTGTGATGTTGCAGGTTACTCCGATGATGATTAGGTGTCATGAGTCTACACTCAACATGCTTGCCTGTGGCACATGAAGATGAAGACTTATGTTTATTTACTTATTCCAAAACTCTTGTATTAGGCCTGTGGCCTTGAGTTGTAAAGACTATGTTTTATCTCTGGAATGGATGTAATAAATGACCTTTGTATCTGTGTACTTCATCTTAAACTGTGGATGCTAGCAATGATCCAGGGACTAGCATTGTAATCACAGGGATCCTTTTCCTTTACAAAGGAGGGATCTTACAGATGGTATCAGAGCACTGTGTTGCCTGTAGGATTATGACCCTAGGATTGGAAATCACTAAGGGAAAATTTTCAACTACTTCTACACTTGTCTATTCTTCTCGTAAACTTTTCTAATCTTCTCATTCTCATCTCTATTTGTAGATGAACTCCATCAACGAAGCCATAAAGAAAGGACCACTCATGACCATGACCTTGGAGTGTGAGACTGAGTTTCCCAAAATTCTCAAGGACCTCATGGAGGCAATGGAAATACATGGTGCAGCTGTGTACAAAGGCTTTCCAGTGATGGATGAAGGAGTTGAGTACTGGTGGGTGCAACTTCACTTGTACAAAAGCAAGGAAGACAACTACAAAGAAAGAGGATTTTGCATGTACACCAACACTGTGGTGCATACCACATTCTTTGAGTCAGCAAGAGAAGCGGCTTGGAGGACTATCAAAGAACTTAGTGCTAGAGTCAAGTGCAGAATGCTCAACCTCCAAAAAGACTTAGAGAAAGAGAAGGAACATACCAAAGAGTTGGAACCACCAACCAAACCTTAAGAGGAGATATTATAGACTTGGTGATGGAATCATGTGAGCAAGATAAGCTGATTGCCTCTAGGAACATTGTGTTAGCCAACAGATCCAGTGAGATAGGATTGTAAACGTACTTCGTTAGTTGGACCACCACCTATCACCTTACTTTCCAAAATGATACCTTAAATAAGTTTGGACCTTGGTTGATGTAATGGACTCATGTATGCATGACTTGTGTGATTTTGTGTTCCAAGGATATGTATGTGACGTTTGTCTTTGTTTTATCTTAAATAGTGTTGTTCTAACTTTTCTATCTTATAAATAGATGCCTATTACCATCAACACTGTTGAGGAGTTCCAGGTTACCCGCTTTGATCCTCGTATCATTGAGCTTACCACTTTGCTCAATCTCCCTCTTCCCACCATCATGGTGCATCCACTCACCAAGTTCGAGAGGAAGGACCTATGGGGCTTCAAGGTGAACCAGCCCGGACGCTAGACAGAGCCTACTACGGAGGCCATCGTCTTCAAGCTTATGCACGATGACAGGGAGAGAGGCATGGAGGTAGTTATGCAGGACCTGATAGGACGTCTGCTAGGCCAGCACTCCCGACAGGTTAGAGGCACCCACTTCCACGTCTTCGGAAGACGTGATGAGGATGGAGAGTCCATCGACTTCAAGGATGACTCGAGGGACGCAGCAGAGCCGATACGTCTGTATCTCCAGGACTTAGAGTCTCTTATTAGGCACGTGGACACGGACAGGACCAATGTCATGCTCAGTAATGATGAGCTCCAGGTGCAGCTTCGCGAGAAGGACAAGCTTTTCGCGCAGCAGGACGAGATAGTCAAGGAAATGGAGGCGAAGTTCAAGACCCAGGACCGGAAGTTCAAGAGTCAGGAGAAACATGTCCAGGATAGGAACAAGAAGATCCGGGACATGACTGAAGAACTGAAGTCCAAAGACTTCGAGCTAGAGCAGCAGCAGATGGTGATTGAGAGGCTTCGTTCCCAGAAGAGGGCTCTCAAGGCCAAGATTGAGTCCTTGACCACTACTATTGAGAAGAACAAGACCGCGATGGAGAACGCAGGTCTTACCTTTGTCGAGGAGGAGATTGATGTTGATGAGTAGACTTGACTACTCGTTTATCTTTTATTATTGTACTTGTTATTTGTGAACTTGTTATTGGACCATCCGACATGTGGATGGCTTGCCACTTGTGTGTTTTACTTTGAGAACTTGTTATCTTGTTGTTGAACCTTTATCTTCAGTTGCATGCTTGTGTTTGCTTATGTAATGTAATGTGCATAAAAAACATCTATGGGTATCTCATTCTTATCTCTATTTGAACAAACCACAGATGCCTCCCCGTCGCGCAAACCCCAACCCCAACAACAACAACATAACTCCAGAAATGCAGCAAATGATGAATGCTCAAACACAGCTCATGCAGATGATGACAACATTCATTCAGAACCAAAACAACAACAACAACAACCCCAATAATAACAACAATAACAACAACAACCCTCCGGGCTTTGATATGCTCACCAGATTTTTGCGATTGAGGCCAGCTAAGTTCTCGGGGACGACTGATCCCATGGTGGCCAATGATTGTCTACGTTCGGTAAACAAGGACTTAGTAACCGTGGGCTGCACGGACGCTGAAAAGGTCAGATTTGCAGCACATCTGCTGGAAGGACCAGCCGCCACTTGGTGGGACAACTTCCAAATCACCACTCCTATAAATGAGGTGACTTGGGCGATCTTTGAGGATGGCTTTCGCACTGCTCATATCTCATCTGGAATAATGAGCCTGAAAAAGAAAGAGTTCCACAATCTGAAGCAGCGCCACCGCAGCGTGGCTGAATACATTGAAGAGTTCAACAATCTGGCGCGTTATGCACCAGATGAGGTTGACACCGATGCCAAAAGAAAGGAATAATTTCTGGAAGGCTTGAATGATGAGCTGAATCTGCAGCTGGCTGTGGCATATGTTCCCACTTATCAGTCGCTCTGTGACAAGGCTGCTATATTGGAGAACAAAATGAAGCAAGTCGAGAGTAGAAAGAGAAAGCACTCCGACAAGCACAGCTCGGGATCGTCTCACAAACGATCTCACTATGATGACAGTGGAAGCTCAGGATCCCACAAGCATGGGAAATTCAATAAGCACCACAACCACAACCGTCATGACAACAAGCATCATCGCAGTCATGACAATGACAAGTACAAGAACCACAAGAGTGGACATAAGAGCCACCACAGTGGTAATGGTAGTGGGAGTGGAAGTCAGCCTGCTAAGAGAGACATCAGTCAGGTTGAATGCTTCAAATGCAAGAATATGGGAAACTATGCAAATGAGTGCACCAAAAAGAAAGTTGAAGGACCTGTCAAGCCCAATCCTTTCCAGAAAGGTCAGGTGAACCACATCAGTGTGGAGGAGGTCTATGAGGAGCCTGACGCTGTTGCTGGTAAGTTCAGACTCAATTCTATTCCAGCATTTGTTCTTTTTGACACTGGAGCATCGCATTCATTCATATCAAAAGCATTTGTTGATATAAATGGGTTTCCGTCTGAAAACATTGGGTGTCCAATAAAAGTTAGTTCTCCGGGTGGAGAAATGATAGTAAGTCTTGGATGCCGGGATCTAGTAATAGAATTTGGAAAACATAAGTTTCCAGTGAGTTTGATAATCCTAGATTCCCAAGGACTGGACGTAATATTGGGAATGGATTGGATGGCTAAGTATGAAGGAGTACTAGATTGTGCTAATCATACTGTTGCACTCACAACCCCGGAAAGAAAAAGAATTAAATTCAAGTCAAACTTTGAATCCAAAGGAAGTAAGCTTAATTCTCTTAAGGGGGTTAGCATGGACAGTGTGCCAATTGTGTGTGAGTATCCGGATGTATTTCCGGAAGAATTGCCAGGAATGCCACCAGATAGAGATGTGGAATTTCTGATAGATTTGGTACCAGGTTCTGGACCAATAGCTAAGAGGCCTTATAAGATGTCAGTGGATGAACTGAAAGAACTCAAGAAGCAACTAGGAGAACAGTTGCAGAAAGGATTTATTCAACCAAGTTCTTCATCTTGGGGAGCCCCAGTCTTGTTTGTAGAGAAGAAAGACAGAAGTCAAAGGTTATGCATAGATTACCGTTCTCTCAACGAGGTAACTATCAAGAACAAATATCCTTTGCCAAGAATCAATGAATTGTTTGATCAGCTAGAAGGAGCCTGCGTGTTCTCAAAAATTGATCTCCGGTCAGGCTATTTCCAACTTAAGATAAGAGAACAAGACATACCTAAAACAGCATTCACCACAAGGTACGGATTGTATGAGTATACCGTAATGCCTTTTGGCTTAACCAATGCTCCAGCATACTTCATGAATATGATGAACAAAGTGTTCATGGAATTTATCGACAAGTTTGTTGTCGTTTTCATCGATGACATCCTAGTCTACTCCAAGAGCAAAGAAGAGCATGAAGGGCACTTGCGTTTGATACTTGAGAAGTTGAGAGAGCATAAACTTTATGCCAAATTCAGCAAGTGTGAGTTCTGGTTAGAAGAAGTTGGTTTTCTTGGTCATGTTATGACAAAGGATGGTGTAGCAGTTGATCCTGCTAAAGTTTCAGCTGTGACTGAATGGGAATATCCTAAGAACGTGAAAGAGGTTCGTAGTTTCCTTGGCTTAGCAGGTTACTACAGAAGGTTCATTGAGAATTTCTCAAAGGTTGCTAAGCCTATGACTGAATTATTAAAGAAGGACAAGAAGTTTGCTTGGTCTGAAGGTTGTGAAATCAGCTTTCAAGAATTGAAGAAGAGACTTGTGACAGCACCAGTTTTATGTCTGCCAGATTTGGAAAAGGATTTCCAAGTATATTGTGATGCATCTCATCAAGGTTTGGGTGCAGTACTTATGCAAGACGGTAAAGTTGTGGCTTATGCCTCGAGACAACTCAAAACTCATGAGGTGAACTATCCTACTCATGATTTGGAGTTAGCCTCTGTCGTCCATGCACTCAAAACATGGAGGCACTACCTTTTGGGAAAGCGTTGTGAAGTGTTCACCGATCACAAGAGTTTGAAGTATATCTTCACACAGAAGGAAATCAATATGAGGCAAAGAAGATGGTTAGAGCTTATCAAGGATTATGACTTAAGTTTGCAATACCACCCCGGTAAAGCAAATGTTGTAGCAGATGCTCTAAGTCGTAAGGTATTTGTGAATAGCCTTACCAAAGGAGAATTGCCAGATGATTTGTGTACCCAATTCAGAGAACTCAGATTGGAGATTGTGCCTGAAGGACATCTCATGTATTTGGATGTTCAAGCCACTTTGTTGGACAAGATTCGAGAAGCTCAAAAGACTGATAAGGAAATTGAAGAGATTAAGGAAAAGATCGGCCAAGGGAAAGCTAAAAATTTCCATGAAGATGAACAGGGTACTTTATGGCATGGGAAACGTATCTGTGTTCCACAAGATCCGGATTTGCAGAAACTGATTTTGCAGGAAGCACACAACTCTCTGTATTATATCCACCCAGGTAACACCAAAATGTACATGGACATAAAGGAAAGGTTTTGGTGGAACAATCTCAAGAGGGACATCGCCGAACATATTGCTTTGTGTGATGTGTGTAGTAGAGTAAAAGCGGAGCATCAGAAACCAGCGGGTTTGCTTCAACCACTACCTATTCCTGATTGGAAGTGGGACAAGATTGGTATGGATTTTATTACCGGATTACTAAGGACTAGATCAGGATATGATTCCATATGGGTAGTAGTAGATCGCCTAACTAAAGTGGCTCATTTCATACCCATGAAGACAACTTATACAAGTGCCAAGTTAGCCAAAATCTACATGAGTAGAATTGTATGTCTGCATGGTGTGCCCAAGAGTATTGTGTCTGATAGAGGAACTCAGTTCACTTCTCATTTTTGGAGACAGCTTCATGAATCATTGGGAACGAGGTTGGAATTCAGTACTGCCTTTCATCCTCAAACCGATGGACAAACGGAAAGGACTAATCAAATTCTGGAAGACATGTTGAGGGCATGTGCCCTAGACTATGGAGCAAGTTGGGATGAAAGTCTGCCTTACGCAGAATTTTCTTATAACAACAGCTATCAAGCCAGCATTGAGATGGCACCATTTGAATTTCTCTACGGAAGAAAGTGTACCACACCATTGTTATGGAATGGTGTGGGAGAAAGAAGTTTATTCGGGCCAGATCTTATCAAAGAAGCCGAAGAGAAGGTCAAAATGGTTAAAGACAGGTTGAAGATAGCACAGTCCCGACAGAAAAGCTACGCAGATCCTAAGCGTAGAGAAGTCACCTACGAAGTTGGTGATAGAGCCTATCTTAGAGTATCACCACTTCGTGGAGTGAAAAGATTCGGAGTCAAAGGAAAGTTGGCACCAAGATACGTTGGGCCATTCAAGATTCTGAGTCGCAAAGGAGAAGTTGCTTATGAAATAGAACTACCAGAATCTCTATCAGCTGTCCATAATGTGTTTCATGTGAGTCAACTTAAGAAATGTCACCCAGAAATGGAAGAAACTTCTTTGAAGGATACTATACCTTTGGAGGAGGTTCAACTAGAAAGTGACCTCACATATGAGGAGAAGCCTATCAAAATTCTTGAGACTGCAGAAAGAGTCACAAGGACAAAGACTATCAAGTTTTGCAAAGTGCAATGGAATCATCATTCCGAAGAGGAAGCAACATGGGAAAGAGAAGATGATCTTCGGAAAGACCACCCTCACCTATTTGCTAGCCAATCTGAATCTCGAGGGCGAGATTCACCTTAAGGGGGTTAGATTTGTAACATCCCTAAAATCATGATTTCAAATATTGCATATCATTCATGCATGCATATAGAATTGAGATCAATTTCAAAACTCATTTCAGAAAAACAAAGCACATAGTGCTATCATTTTATGTGAGCAAGATAAAAATCAAATGGCCATCACCATTTGAGAGTTTGAATGTTTTAAACCTAGAATGCTTGTTTCCTTTGTTGAATGGATTGAGTGTGGATATTTGAACCAAGTTTTACAAAATGGGAATGGTTCAAGAACCATTTTTCAAACATTTGCAAATCAGGTACCAAGTCCCTGATATTTTGTTCTACAAGAGTGACCAAGCTTTTGCAAAGCAACCACATGGTTTTATGCCTATATTTGAAACTTTTGCACACTGCAAAACCCCCAGAAAGATTTGAATTCAAAAAGAGTTTGAATTCATATCAAAACCATTCCTGAAAATCAAAACAGAAAAAGAAAAGGACAAAAGAAAAGAAAAGGGCCAGGCGCCAGGATTCTAGCCCAGCAACAGAACTGGCCCAACTAGCCCACCCGGCCTTCCTCTCTCTCTCGCACACGCAAGCACACCCAAGCAGTCGCTGACAACCATACCCCACCTCCTCTCTGCGCGTTTTGCTGACGAGCGGGCCCTCTCCATGTCAGCGTCGTCTTCCCCAAATCCCGCGCACGAACTCCGCCGCTGCCCGTTGCTGCCTTGATTTCGTGAGGTAAATTGCATTGATGCAGCAAGCGTTTCTTGTCGAGCCTCTGGCTATATAATCCCCACACCCTCGCGACCATTTCCCCCCAAACAATTTCTCTTTCATGCCACCAGGCTGCCCACCACTCGCTCGACGCTGCCGCTGTTCCGACGACCGCGCCGACGAATTCCGGTGAGCCCCGTGTTCCGACGACCGCGCCGACGAATTCCGGTGAGCCCCGTGTTCCCCTCTGTCTCTGAATCATGCTATCGAGTTCAGCAAGTCTTTGCGCACCTATTGACACTCCCCATTTGTCCTCGCATGATCTGTAGCTCCAGCAACGACTCCGACTGACCGCCACCGTTCTCTGCACGAACTCCGGCGACCTCTCTCCGTAAGTAGCCGCCACCCCTTACCCTCTGACTGATACGCCTAGAATCCCCATCGTCTTGCGCATCTAACAGTGCCTCTATTTTGGCTTAGCGCGACGAGGAACCTCGCCAACGTCGACGACTGACCGTGCCTGACGCGTTCGCAAACTCCGGCGAGGAATCTCCGACGACCCCGTGCGCCCCTTCCCAAGCCATCGCCACCTTGAGCATCAGCAGCCTCCTGCGGTTCTGGTAAGCATCTCCTCTCTTCGCCGGGCGACCTAGAACGTCAGCACAGCCGCTGACTGACGCGCCGCCGCCAGCCGCCGCTGCTAGCGCCGCTCGATTTTGGCTAGGTGATTTATAGCCGTCAGATCCAGATCCAGCGCGTAGAATTAGTCCACTTAGCGAAGCGGTATGGTTAGATCTGAACCGTGCATCGTTAGTTAAATCCTACGGCTCGCGAGCGTGATCCGGAGCGAATCAGTACGTGCCAGTAGGAACATGACGCGTGGCTAGGGTTAGATTCAAAAACAGATTTGAAATCAGATTTTGATCCAAAATTGAAATAGCTATAACTTTTGATTCCCACGTTAGATTTTTGCAAATTTTATACCGTTGGAATCAGGGAGACAAGCCCTTTCTGAATCTGCAATGTGTTTAGTGAAATGTTTCTGTTAAAATGACTTTTTATGCAGAAACTTGTTTAGGACTATTTTGAGTATAGAATTTGTTTAGTAAATTGTTTTAGTGCTAAATAAGTTTGGTTTAGCAAGTTTTTGACTTAGTTATGTTTCAGTATCATGCACTTGCTTGGTGGAATTTTAAAAATCATCACTTAGCATTCTTGCATGCATGCATTCATATTTTTGTTTGTATATGAATTGTATGTGATTGTGTTTATAATCTTTGTGTAGATTTTGGTGCTAGTGATTGTGATTGTGAAGAGTGCTACTCTCCCCATTACCAAGGCAAGTGGTACTTCATGAATATTTCCATCCCTATATTTTGTACAAGCATTAGGAATATTTTTGCTAAGTATTGCATGTTGTTATTTTTGCCAAATGCTATGTTGGGAAATCCTAAGTAGATATAGAATTGTAGAATTGCTAGGAAAATTTCCTAAGTTAAGTTACTATGCCATGCTTAGCCTAGCTAGTAGCAAACAAGGGTTGGTAAAGTATTTACATGCTATGATGAAAATTATTTCTAAGTCTTTGGACTTATGTTTTTTCTTAATAAAACAACTAAGTCAATGAACCTCCTGGGTGGAATGGGACTTGAATGGTGGTTTTTGGTTGAGTGGTTACACAAGGCCCATGGACATGGTTTACCTTGTGTATCTCACTTGTGGTATGCCACCCAGGCACAAAGGGATTTTAGAGGCCAAGTGTTGAGAAGCTTATAGTGCAACCACTTGGCAATATGGGCTCTGCCTGGATCACATAAGTTGCTTGAACTTAGCCATTTGGACAGTTGGTGGTAGTGGGAATGATAGGTTGGAGCGCGTCCATTTGGTCTAAGGAAAGGCTTCTGAAAGGTCCTGTCTTGGGAAACCAAGTCTAGTGGGGAAAGTGCACAACCTCTGCAGATGGAAAATCTAAGTACTTAGCCAAGTCCATGGTAATGGACAACTTGAGCATCAAGACATGGAAGCTATCAAGAATCTCATCACTCCAACTTCTAAGTAAAACTTGTGGGTGAACAAGGGTGAAGGACCTCAATGTCTATTGATGGTTTCTTGGGAAGTTTTTGACAAAGAAAAACTTAGTGATTTCAACTAATAGGAAAAACCTATTTTGAGCAAAGCAAGCCAAGCTACACATAGCCAAAATGCATATAGTAATGTAGTCCACTTAAAATTTACTAAGGTATCACTTGCCAATACTATTCCAAAGTATTGACCCACTGTGGCTGTAACTTGTGATGTTGCAGGTTACTCCGATGATGATTAGGTGTCATGAGTCTACACTCAACATGCTTGCCTGTGGCACATGAAGATGAAGACTTATGTTTATTTACTTATTCCAAAACTCTTGTATTAGGCCTGTGGCCTTGAGTTGTAAAGACTATGTTTTATCTCTGGAATGGATGTAATAAATGACCTTTGTATCTGTGTACTTCATCTTAAACTGCGGATGCTAGCAATGATCCAGGGACTAGCATTGCAATCATAGGGATCCTTTTCCTTTACAAAGGAGGGATCTTACAATGGCGCATTTTGCGACTCGGCCACTGACATCTTTGCTGCCTAATATATTCGAGATAGGCGCCTCACATATTACCCGAATTGGGTGTTTTTGAAAATAATGTTTCAGCTTCTTTGCTGCCATATATACCCCATATGTCATTTTCTGATAATGAGGGTAATTATGCTTTGATATAGAGAGCACTTGGCTCAAGTAATAAACTGGCCTTTGGACTGATTTTCCCTCTTCTTCGCGTTTAACCACTATTACTGCACTTACAACTCTATTGGTTGCAGCGACATAGAGCAACATTGGCTCTTTGGACAGTGGTGATGCTAATATTGGTGTTGTTGCCAACATTTTCTTTAATTTATGGAAAGCGCTGTCAGCTTGCTGTCCATGTGAATTTGTCTGTTTTTTCATCAGTTGATGTAGTGGTAGGGCTTTTTCACCTAGCCGACTAATAAATCTGCTCAACGAGGCCAGGCATCCTGTGAACTTTTGGACATTGTTGAGGGTTTTTGGAAATTCCATTCTTTCGATGGCCCTGATCTTTGTCGGGTTAGCCTCAATTCCTCGGCTAGATACAAGAAATCCGAGTAATTTGCCAGCCAAGACACCAAATGTGCATTTTTCTGGGTTAAGTTTCATCCAGAATCTTCTTAAGTTTGCGAATGTTTGACGCAGGTCCTCAATTAGAGTATGACTTTGCTTGGTTTTTATCACCACCTCATCGACGTATACTTGAACATTTTTTTCCAATTGATCTTGCAAGCATTTTTGCATGCATCTTTGATATGTTGCACCTGCATTTCTCAGTCTGTATGGCATGGTACGATAGAAATAATCCCCGTACGGGGTGATAAAAGCTTTTTTTATTTGATCATTCGGATTCAGTGGTATCTGATAGAATCCAGAATACGCGTCCACAAATGACAATAACTCACACCCAACAGTAGAATCTATGACTTGGTCGATCCGTGGCAGGGGAAATGGATCTTTTGGACATGCCTTATTGAGGTTCATGTAATCAATACACATGCCCCATACCACTGCCATGTTCGGGTCATCTTTTTTCTTCTCGACCAAGACTGGATTTGATAACCAATCCGGATGCAGTACTTCCATGATGAATCCAGTAGCTAAGAGCCTGGCAATCTCAGCAGCTATTACTTTCCTCCTATCTTCGGTGAAGCGGCGGTGGGGTTGCTTCACCGGCTTGGCATCTAGCCTTACATGAAGAGAGTGCTCAGCCAGCTCCCTCAAAACTCCTTGCAAATCCTGTGTGGACCATGCAAAGATATCCCGATTCTCACGGAGGAAGCTGGTGAGCTCGCTTTCCTATTTTTCAGTGAGGCCAGCCCCAATGGTAACTGTACGCTCTGGGAAAGTATCATCCACTTGTACCTTCTTGGTCTCTTTGGTAGCTTGAAATGACATATTGCCATGCGGATTAGTGAGTGTCGGCATAGACATTTGTGCTACTTTGGCCAATGCTGCCACCTCCAACATTTGATGCTTTTCCTGCGGTATGACCAGTGACTCGGCCAATGAAGATCCGGCTGAGCCACAAGCAATGGACCTTTTGTAATCTCCCTCAACTGTAATCACCCCACATGGGCCTGGCAGCTTCATCTTCAAGTAAGCAATGTGAGGAGTAGCCATAAACTTTGCCATAGTCGGCCTGCCGAGTAAGGCGTGATACGAGCTGACCAAATCAACCACCTTGAACTCTATGGCTTTAGTGCGACAATTCTCTCTGTTGCCGAATAAAACGTCGACCTAGATCTTGCCAATTGGCGCGCAGGACAATCCCGACACAATGCCATGGAAAGTTGTCTTAGTCGGCTCCAGCATGTTCATAGTAATGCCTAACTTGAGCATGGTGTCCTTGTACATGATGTTGATGCTACTGCCATAGTCGATCAGTACCTTGGAAAACTTCACATTGATATCAGGGCCCATGAACGTTGGATCTAAGACTAGGGCATATCCTCCAGGGGTCGGCATGATCTTGGGTGATCCTTTATGCTCCAAGTTATTTCTTGCTCAGACCGGTGCATGTACTTAGGAATTGCCGGCATTGTGGCATTCACCTCCATCATTCGTCTCTGCTGACTCTTTTTGTCATTCGGCTCTATGACGAAGACGACATAGCTCTGATGATGTTCTCTGTACTCGTTTCTAGTTTTGTGGCCTACATGAGCGTCGTCACCTCTTGGATTGTGCACCTGGTGCATAGTTTGTCTTCTCTCTTGATTATGATACCTTGGCTGCCTATTTTCATATCTGTTATCCGTTCCCACAGCCTGAGCATTTCCTCCTGTGGGTGGTGGAGGGGGAGGTGGTGGTAGCTTCTTACTCGGCGAATCCACTCTATCTCCTTTCTGAAACCACGTGCATTGTCTTGTTGTGTGATTTGCTGGCTTACTCAGACTAGGCGTGTGAAATTTACACAGTTGTTCCAGCATCATCTCATAGGTATACTTCTGTCGGTCCTGATACTGCTTCCTTTGTTCATATGGATTTTTTCCATCATTCTTTGGCACCCACTCTTGCTGTCCATTTGTCCTTTGACGTTGGCTACTTCCAGCATCTGGATGATCCTGACTCATGGCCGCAACCTGAGTCGAACCATATCTGTAGTCTGGCCTTTCGTCTCTTCTCTTGCTTCTATATTCGGATCTTTCCTGGCGCCTTTGCGACCGGGCAGCGTCAGAGATCTGAGTCTCAGTCATCCCATCTGCTAACATGAGTAGAGGCTGAGTCGGATCTCCCAACGCATACGAGTCAGCAATCCTTATTGTTTCCGCCAAGCTTGCCGGCATATCTCTCTGTAACCTTTGCCATAACACACTTCCGTGTCTGCAACCTCGAGCAAACCAAGCGATTGCCTGTGACTTGATTACCCCTTCGCAAGAGTTGCGCATTGTGCACCATCTTGTGAGGAATTCTCTATATGTCTTATTCGTCCTTTGCTTGCACATTGCTAGCTGTTGTGGGCGATTTGGCATCTTGTAGATGCTTGTGAAATTGCTTACAAAAGCGTCCTGAAAATTGATCCAGCTGTTGATGCTTCTAGGTGGCAAATTGTTCAGCCATACCTGTGCTGGCCTTCTAGCATTTGCGGTACATACCGTACTGCCCATCTCAAATTTCCCTTCACGATTTTCACGGCAGTTCCATAATCTATGAGCCAATCTTCTGGTTTGTGCTTCCATCATAAGTTTTTGTTCCTCTGGCCAGCTGGAAATTTGGTACAGGTGGCTCCTTCATGATCCTTGGGCCAAAGCATGGTGGACCCTGTGGACCTTGCGACTCGATCAGTTCTGCCATCTTTATTCGGTCAAGCTTCGGCCTTGCATCATCCGGTTGAAGGT
This sequence comes from Avena sativa, assembly GCA_916181665.1. Taxonomy (NCBI): domain Eukaryota; kingdom Viridiplantae; phylum Streptophyta; class Magnoliopsida; order Poales; family Poaceae; genus Avena; species Avena sativa. Next base: position 381,030,202 of record OV702297.1, on the reverse strand, counting down.
TCCTGCCTCCGAGTCTGGATCCCATCGCTTGATATGCGTGATCCGGCAACTCATACCCGTCGTTTACCATCGCCGAGTAACCATTATTGTATCGGTTTGCGTTCGGGTCAACAGGCTGTTGTGCTGCTTTTCCAGCGCTTTGCTGTCCTCTTTCGGGTTGAGCTGGTGCGTTATTCGGTGCTGGATTTCCTCCTCCTGCCGAATGAGCTCCACGCCTAGGTTGAGGCGCAAAATTTTGCCCCCCATTGTCATTCCTTTGCCCTGCTTGCCTCTCTCGGCCTGTATTTTCCTGGTTCTCATTTCCTTGGGCATTATTCCTTCTTGTTCCATGTGCATGCGCTGGGTTTCCCTGAGCTATTGCAGGGTCGTAAGCGATCATTTGCTTGTTCCTCCCTGAATCCACACTCTTTTCTTTTCTCGGTCTTGGCACCGCTCCGGGTGAGGACGACGTGTGACCTGCTGATCTTGCCGGGACAGGAGTCGCCGAGTGAACTAGCTGTGACCTGCCTGCTATACCCGGATTCGTTCTGTAGTATGCTTCATTCAGCATGCTAGCTGCTCTTACCAGTTCATTGACTCGCTCTTGTTGTCTTTTCTTCGCTTCTCCCATCAAATGGGGTAATTCTGCCGTTGCTGCTTCTGCGGCTCGCAGGTTAGCTGTTGCTGTATTGTATGTCGGCCGATAGTTGTTTTGTTGCTGTTCTCTGGTGTTATTTTTGACATTGCATCCGCCAGCTCCTCATTGAGGTTTCTTCCTCTTAACCTAGTTGCATAAAGACGGGTCTTTGAGCCCTTGACTCGGTTTGCCGAGTTGAGCTCTCGGATTGTGATATCCACATCTTGCTGTAATTGTGCTAACTCCTTGGCTTTCTCCAGAACCTTTATCCTGGCTTCCTCTAACTCGTCTTGCACACGTGCCGGATCAGTTGCTTGCGCAACTGGCTCTGCCAACTTATCTATCGCATCTTGCATCTCTTTAGCCCTTTTACTCCTAGCTATGTTTTCTGGCTTTTCTATCGGTGCTTTTGCTGTTCTCGTGGCCTTTGGTGTCTCCTCATGATTTCCTCCCTCAGCATTCTCATTCACTACTGGAGCTATCGGTGGAGCTGTTGGGTTAGGAGATGTCATCATTACCTCAACGGAGACGAGTTGGTGAAGCTTCCCTGCGACAGGATTCGCTGGCGGATCCGGCGCCAGGATGACGCACTCCGGATACGCGCGCTCCACGCGCACGACGACGTATACCTGGTGCTCGCCGAACTTGATGAAGCGACCACCCCTGGGGAACGGCTTGGTCCCGAAGCACCCCGCGTTGTCGTTGACGAAATTGAGCGCTCCAAACCTATGGATGAGGCTGGAGTAGACGTGCTTGCCGATCTTGGCGATGAGGTTGCCCGTCCGGATGAAGACTCCATCAAGCACTTGCTTCTGCCCCACGGTGGGCGCCAACTGTCATGGTGATGTCACGGCAGATGCCATGGGTAGGCTTAAGTTGGGGGCCGAATGAGTGCTTGTGGTCACCGGGGAGGGAGTGCACGGTCTTGCCATGCACGAAGAACAAGATGAACTCTCCACACTTAGGAATTTGATTGATACTTGAGATTTACAAGTGCTCCTTGAGCTGTATGAACTAGTGTACTAGGAGCTAGTTCCCTATTTGGTCCAACCTCCTTCTACTACGGCTATGCCCCTCCTTATATAGGCGGTGCTAGCTAGGTTATACCCCTTTGGGTTGTAGGGTTACTATTTGGATCTTGCTCCCTACTATGCGGGTCGGGTCATGGGCTTGCCCTAAGCCCAATGGCCCAGTCCACAAAGCTAGACAGCTAACAGTCTTCTGGTACGTCACCTCCTGTTCCTTTTGGCGTCACGCAGTAACTTTGTACGTCAGCCCTTGCTTTGGGCGTCATCCGGCTCCTTTCGTGTCACTCGGCGTCGCCCTCCTCTTTTGACCATGCTTTACCATGGTCCCTCCTGAGCCTCACCTGGAAAGTTGCCACACGTCCTATCCGACTCGGCTCATCCTCGGGAGACTCGGCTCGTTGATTCCTGCAAGGTTAACATCTTTATCTTATACGGGCCGACATAGTTTCTATGTCGGCCGTATACGATTCTCTCTCCCGGCCGTACTTACTCGGCCTGGTTCTTTCTTTACTCGGAGTAAGCCAAGCTGGGCTACGTTTCATCCCATGTGACCCTACCGGGGGTTATCCCCCCGACAGGTAAGGTAGTATCTTTGTTCATTAATGCCGTCATGTCATTTGAATGCGTATGTGACATTGCATGTGCTTGTATATCACTAGCTATGTGTAAGGATTCATGCTGGTCATAGTGGTAGTATCATACTATTAGTATCATGCATATGTTACTAGTGTATGATACTATCTTTATAGTGCATGGTATCATATGGTAATATCATAGTAGCACAATAATTAATGATTTATAAAATCTTAATATAAATTTATGTACACGATTTACATGCATTAGGATTTTTAGTTTTACGTGTTATGATATAGTATCTTCCTATGATACTCTAAGCCTCTCTTTCTTTATTAATTGTTATGCCACATCAGATTTTTTGCCAACATGGCATGCATGATACTAGTTATGATACTCCCACTAAGACTAGCCTTAGGAATGATCGATTTGTCACCTTAACTGCAGGAGCTAGCTACGAGGACGAGTTCGAAGGGGTGATTCGTTTTTTTAGGTTTCTTTGGGAGCTTCTATATGTCACTTTAAGTGGAAATATTAAAGAGGTGCCGCACACCCCGCGCTGCTAGGTGACCCAAGGTGTAATTTCTTCCTTTTTCTTTTTCCTTTTTTTCTTTTACAGTAGTTTCCTTCATGTTTCTTTTGGCGTTTTTCAAAATTTGAACATTTTTATATCTAGAAATGCTTTCACATATAATTTTCTAATTATTTTCAAAATCTAAACAATTTTTAAATCTAAGTATTTCTAAAAACCTAATCATTTTATAAATCTAAACATTTTCAGACCTGAACAATTTTCAAATCATTTTTTCGAAAAGATATTTTAAAAAATATATAAAAAATAAAGGACAATAAAAATAGAAAAGGAGAAAATAAAAGAAACGTAAAAGAAAAAGGTAAAACATAGAATAAAAACGAAATACAAAAGAAAAAAAATGAAAAACACGCAAATACACAGTGCGGCGACAGGGGTGTGATGCGCGAGCCACATTGTGCGCCTTATATGATTCGCGGGTTCTTTCGTGCGAGTTGGGACATGTTAATGTTTTCCCGTATAAAACGGGTTTTGCTCAAGGCCTATGTTTAAGCCCATCTAGACATATTAGAGATTAAAGGACGGGCCTAATAAAAACTACATTTTCGTGAAAAGTACTAGTAGTACCTTTTATTTTCCGTTTTCCTAAAAAAAAACACCACGTTTGCAGGTTTGGGATTATCTTTTTTGAGCAATTTTGGCTGAACCCATTTTACAGTGCTGATACGATAAATCAGATGATGGAAACTTCAGCTCAGCTCTGACACACGATTAATGCTACTCCACGGGTAGTATCATCGACATCCATGGGTCTGCACTGGTCGGTCATATCGTCCGTTGTCTGCGACAGTGAACTGTTGGTACACGGAAGGGAAGGACAAACATGATCTGGCAAGGCTGGCAGGGAAAGACAGCTACCCGTTCGTTGTTGGCATGCACCTTACATTACAGTAGGCAGCCTGCCGAGATCAACGTGCGTCAGAAATGAAAATGGCGCAGCTGCCTGTGATCGAACATGAAGGACACTTGGTTCTGCAACCTCCAAAGATTTGCACACAGTGGCCAGACATATTCGGCAGATTTCCCTTGCCTAACCTCGGGATATTGTAGGTACAGACTGATAGACACCAGTTTTCCAGCTGTGGCATTGACCGACATGGGGGACTCGCCGGAGTAGGGAAACGGTTGTGGCTACGGCATCTCCAGCAGACACCATAAAACAGTTTGAACTTAGAAATAACCCTTTCTTTTAGGTTTTGAGCTAAAAAGACTAACCCCAATAGACACCGTAACATCATCCCGGATTGAAAAACTTTTTCGGTGCACTGAGAATTTGCACCCCACACCCCTATCCCACGAGCCAGTTAGCGGGAGGGAATTTTTAGGAGGCGACATGACACTGTCGCGGTGGAACTCGCCAAAATTTGGCCAAATTCCAGCGAGCCTCGACTAATTTTGGCCGGGTTGAATGGTGGCTACCAAGAGAGGCTAGTGCTCGCCGGAATCGGCCACGGCGGGCGGAGAAGTGGGTTGCGGTAGTTTATGGTGACACTGGAACCAATGGCACTGCGGGGCTAGAAGTACGGGTGGCTCGAGGAGAATGGCCGCCGCGGCAGCATCCCGTCGACATGGCGGCCCGTTTGGAGCAGGATGGCGCAGGGTCAGCAGGGGGCGGCACGGAAGGGGCCAAGAGCAGGGCGGAGCGGGACAGTGGCGCGGGGCAGCGCGCAGCTGCCCAGGAGGGCATCACGTGGCACATTCTGTAGGGAGTGTTGAGGAAGACCAGAACCACACAAAAATTGTGGGCCACACATGTGCCCTACATATATAATTCTTTTTCAACCTTTTTTAGACCGTAAAACCAGTTTTACACGTCTTGTATATCCTTTTTTAAAGATTAGAGTTTACGGTGTCTGCTAGAGATGCTCTTAGAGCTGTCTGCTAAAGATGCTCTTAGAGCTCCAGCAGATATCATATTCCGTGGAAACGTAAATTGCAGAGTGACTTACCACGCTGAAAAGGTCCCGTGCAGAACAGATCCTGTATAGTGGTACCATAAAAATAAATATTCATATTTGCGCTATCACTATGTGAGATTTTTTCTGCACCTGTATGAAACTCTAAATCACTAGGGTTTTAAGATAAATCCTATTCAACAAATTCGAAAGCTAAAACATGATAGATTTTACAATGCAGTGGTGGTACATATCAAAGTTTCACAAATGTATGAACACAAAGAAATACCTACGATGTAGCATCGCCACACTTGCAATTATTGAAACGACATTTTTTGTTTGGACTTCATCATCTCATCGATCTTCTCCCACAACCTTTCTTTGCCAATCTTCCTCTTCAACTCCACCTTCACTTTCTTTGTTCCATCTTCCTACCTCTCTTGATGCCTCCCGGGTCATCATCATCATCACCCAAAGAGATTGTGTTTCCCCTTCTTGATGGAGGTGCCTCTTGATTCCACAACTTCCACTTCTCACTTCGCTCAAGCAGCTTCCAACAATGGAAGAGAGTGAATGGCCTCTTCTTGGATGGGCCACATCCTTGTATCTCGCTTAAGTTATCCAATCATAAATAACAAACAATCAAGACCATTGTGACCAACCAAAATGCATAATAAAAAATGACACTAAATGAATAGGCTAACTCAAATAGTCATCAGTATTGACACAACTGGATCACACCATATCGTCCTTGGGGAGATCTCATTGTGCGTGTTGATTTAGGGAAAAGATCCGATGAATTATCCTTAATTATTTAACAATACTTCTTCCCAGTTTGATCATCCCCGGTCACGGCATCTATTGACACCAACTCCCATGCCTTCACCAACGCTATGTCATCAACTTCCTTGTTGTTGGCGGTCCTCATTGATTTCCCGTTCTAGCAGAAGCATCGAAAGTTGCCTCATCCACCTCCTCCAATCCGTCGGCCTTGAGATCATGTTCAAAGCCGTTGAGTGGCTCAGTCCCTATGTCGATCGAGTTTTCCTCCAACATATCACTAAAGGAAGTCGGCATCGTGTGCGAATCGAAGCTACGATTCGAGAATACCCAAAATCTAAGCTACAATTCGAGAATAGAGCTAGTCGGTAAGGGGAATTTTGTACCTTTCGGTGGAGGATTGGGCGACGGCGGCTCCAACAGCGACAGACGCGTGAATGGTTGCATGGATTGGAGTTGTGCGAGCACGGGAATGACCACAAGTGCTTCACGAGGGTCCGTGGAAGCAAGGGGAGGCGAAGGAAAGGCAATCGGGACGTGCGAGACGAGATCGACGTTAGCGATGGTGAGGAAACAGCGTAGCGGAAATGCCTCTCTCACCAAGATCTACGTGGGGAAGCAGGAGGATGCGGGAAACTGGAAAACCAGCCTGCGGTACCGTGTATATGCAGGTTTACGGTGAACAGATGCAGTTTCCCGCAAAAACATTTGCGGATCCCCGATTTTGCGCCAGTTTTACTAGCGATTATTTTGGGAGCACACCTTTTTATTATGGTATCTGGTAGAGATGCTCGTCGCGTTGTTGCCATGAAACGGAGGTACCCACGACCACCAACTGGCCACGGCCGCAACTTCAGTTGTCCGGCCAGTGTGATCTACCGAACGTCTGACAGTCGCTTGGCCCGACTTACCGATAGCGTCCCAAAACTTTGTGATCCACGAAGGCGAGATATCGCTACTATTTCTATCTCCATCGATATATCTCTTGGCCTACAGGAACCACGAGGCAGATCTCAGCAGCCCACACACCACACGCGAGCTAGTTTCGGAGGGCCGGAGAGCCATCTCCTCCACCAGTTGCGAACGGCCACACGGACGCTGGCGTCCTGGCTGCGCAAATGGTATCTCAGCATCTCCCGACCTCGATTCCGAGCATCTCCGCCCACTGATGCCAATTCCTAAAGCATCTTTGCCCATACGAGATCACGTTTGACAGCTCCTATTAACTGAAGTCTGTCTCCTTTGCATGTACGCACCTCGACTTTAGGTAGTTTTACGTTTTCAGGCCCAAGGATTTCTTAAGTTTGGGCAGTGATATAGACGGGGTACTTGTAAGAAAATGATTGAAAAATGCTTGTAGATATGCATGCTCTCAGAAAACTGGTTGTAGGTACGTACACGGTATATTTAAAAATGTTCCAATAAGGATGGCAGCTGCATATATGCTATAACTATGTGGTGGCTCAGTTTTTTTCATTTCTTACGTAGTTTAAGTTGTGGCCTTCCTTTCTCTCATGATAATAACTTTACACTACTGAAATTATTTGGGGTGTGCGCATCTTGAGGTGCAGAATTTTATTGTGTATAAACAGAAGATATCTCTCACGTGGCCTATGTACATTTTCTTCTCGTTTGTAGACGTACTTGTTGAACTAATCCTAGATACTACTATCTCTGTTTTATAATATAAGATGTTTCTAGACCCCATTTAGTGTATAGGTTCGGAGAGGTTGACGCCGAATCTACGCACTAAAAGATGTCTAGATACACCTAAAACACCTTACGTTTTGAAGGGAGTACATCCGTTTCATGCACACCAAAACGCGCATAGAACATTACTAATATGCAACAGAGGGAACCTAACAACTAATTGAACAACAAAAGCTGGTACCAAACTGAAAAACTGCAAATATGTCTTCATTTCCACTCCGCCACCGCCTATATATACACTTCCTACCCAAGCCCACCTCCTCAAACCTCATCACAACAAACACCAAACAACCCGCTTTCCTATCTTGAACAACCGGCGAGACCTCACCGTCTCCGCGAATGGAGCTCCTCGACGTGGTCCCGGCAGACGCCATGGCCCTCCATCTATACTCCCTCCCCGCGGCGGCCAACACCGTCGCCTCGCTCTTCGCCTGGGTCGTCGCCGCACTCGCCGCCGCCGTCGGCCTATGGCGCATCCGCGCGGTCGGCTCGTCCAACAAATCACCCAGCGCCGGCACCCGCAGCACTCTCGTGGACGTCGACAAGCAGCATCCGCGGCCTCTTCCGTCGTCTGCCGTCGACGAGCCACGGCCACGGCCGGCGCGTGCCGAGCCGACGGAGCCGGCGTCCCCATTTTGCGAGCCCAGCTCGCCGTCCAAGGTCCGGTTCACGGCGTACTACGGAGGGGCCGTAGCTGGCGGCGATGATGGAGTAGTGGACGGCACCAAGAAATCTGCAGAGAGGTACGAGGACGATGACGTCGTGTCCGTGGACGCGAGCGAGATCGTGCCGAGACGGACGGCGTGGATCAGGATAAGGTCGACGCCGTCGACGGCGGCATCCAGCTGGGAGGAGAGGGAGATGGCCGTGAGGAGGAGGGGTGATTTGGGGTGGTACCGTCACCTTGACATGGCTGTGCTCGACGGGAGCGTCGTCAGGCTGTGGGACGGCGAGGTGATCGCGGCGATGACGTCGCCGCCGGGGGCGCGGCCATGGAGGGCAGGATTGGAACTGGACCTGTCGCTATAGCCTATAGAGAAATGTATGTATAATGTGGTGTAGGATTATTGGAATCTTATTGGGGGTGAATATGGCATTTTTGTCCTGTAATTTGGGCATGTCATGTGTATGTATTTCTCTGAAGAGGGGCCAAGACTGAACTGAACAGCCTTAATCTCTCCCTCAAAAATAAAAGAACAGCCCTAATCTCAGGAGATAAATGAAAATTTGGCAAATGCAGAGTATTAATTTACTATTGCTATCTTCTTTGCTTACATTTCCATGTTCTACTCTGCCTTCCATTGCATCCTTCTTTCTTTCTTTCCTCTCCGTGTTTATCTGCCAAATGATGCTTTCTAATGCATTTACAGATTCTGATATCATTTATTACTTAACTTCAATTCTCCACACATATTTAGTTATGTTTCTGAAAATTGATACAAAATAACCAAGGATGTTGGGATGTGAACTTGCAAAATCACTATAAAAAAAATCTAGCTTTTGAACATTTGCATTGTTTGTCATGTTTTCTATGAAGCTTGGGATTCATATTAAACAAATTGCAAGGAACTAAATGTAATATATATCCATGGTTTCTTTGCACAATTTGTGGAAACTTGGTGATGTGTAGGTGCGCCTCTCTAGATGCGAAAACTTTCTGTCCCACACTTGAGTAGTAATCTTCATAGGTCAGCTGATAACACTCTGACATTTTCTTCGACATATATTAACCTTCACTTTTGCTTCGGTCCCCCACCCCCTTCCCCTTCCCCTCTTTCAAATTTTGACAAACAAAAACTCGATTCCGATTGTTTAGAGGACCGTACAAACCCATCCGAACTCCATATGGTCCTCTTAGACGTATATTCACCATATACGTACGCTCATGTGCCTACGGAAGGCAAAAATCAGAAGTTATATAACAACAACAAAAAAAATTAAAAATATGACATACACAGACGTAGATCGCGATAATAGGAGGTGGGATCAGCCGATCGAAACGTGGATTATATCCAGTTCAACCGAGTACACATATACAGAGATAGACGTGATTTCGATATGGGTTTCGATCGGTCAAAAAAATAACAAGGCCCATACAGCTTAAGTTTAGGGGTGGGGGACCGAAGCACACCTCGTTAACCTTTTCTTTGACGTACGCACCTTGGCTATTTTGTTAAGCGAGACGGTACGGCATGGTTGCATATTATACTATATAACCACGGTGATGAATGTATGGACCAATATCTAGTTTATTAGTTGCGCAATTAGTAATAAAGTTGCTAAATGATTCCCTGCTTTTCTGGTCAATGGAATTCAGTGAACCACCTTTGAATATCATACTCCTTGTGGTAGTGGCACTGTGGCAGACATCACTCCCTGATTGTCTCCGATTCATTCCCTGCCACAGTTTCCTGCCAAATATTGCAGTAGGTTTAGCAACATCATTGTCACTTCTCAAACCTCACAAATCTCATGGTTTTGGACCTTTTGGTGGCGGTGGAGAAAGCAACAGCCGTGTGTTGCTTTCCAATGAATACGAGTCTTCAATAATAGTGGTATATGGAATCATAATTATGTGATTAATTAGGACAGACTCAAATCCTTGCCTAGAGTATAAATGCAGAGATTCTCATATACTGACAGATCTGCATATGTGTCTGTGATGCTACCACAAGAATATGCTTGGACATATACTCTACTAGTTAGGTGGTTTAATTCCACACCGTGATTTTTTAAACTCGGTTTACTCAGCCCCTCGGGTTTATTCCAGTGAAGCTGCAGGCATCTCATATACTGTATGTCTATCCAATAGTCATCACACGGAAAGGCATGTTTTCGGGTAAAAATGAAGGCATGGTTTCTACACAAAGGAAATTCAGATTCACTGCACATTCATACAGTCCAGATGTGTTCTTCGAAATGCCAAAACAAGGCTAGTAGAACTGCTACAATCCCTTAAGACCGAAAGTCTAAGAAGAATAGGATAGCGTGATAAACTGCCCACTGATAAGGTACCCAAAGAATGGGTACTACGTACTTTTGGTATTTGGAGCAGTTGGAAACTTGGACGTCAGGTGAACCGAACCATGCCCCCATATGGCTCCGAACAAGCAGCCCATTTTGGCCACTTCTGTCAGTATCCCAAGGCATTGGCTGCGCAACGGCAAAGGAGAGGCGGAGATTTATCGCGGAGTAGCTTTCGGTTCCACTGTATTATCATGCACCGGCGGACGACGCCAAGTTGAGGAGAACTTGTGCGGGCGTGCGGCACCGCCAGGTATGGCGTACGTCCGGATTCCGGAGGGACGTCCATGTCCTGTGGCTCTGCCGCCTCCTTTATTTGCTGCTGGAGCCGCCCAGGCCGGGATTTCGTCGTAATATCAAGGATACTTATATGTGTATGCTGTGTTCACCGTGTATTTTTGTGTGGTCTTGTTGCCGGCCCAAAGATTTGTAGGAGTAATATCGTTGACGCTAACATCCGCTCTCCACAGAGAGCGATCTCTCTCTCTCTTTCTAAATGGAGGCAAAAGTATTGCCTCGTCTCATCATTGATTAAGAAGAATGCAAAGACAGCAAAGATCGAATAAACACGAAACTGAGAAAGTCAGAAGACCAACCATGGGCACTCTCCGCAAGATCCGCTCAAACGCTCCGTCGTCCTCGCGGTCGTCGAATCAATCGCCTTGATTTTAATCTTGCGATGGTTCCGGAGGTCTTTAGTTTTGAACTCCTTTTGAAATACCCTCGCATTCCTATCGTTCCGGATTTTCCAAGAAGCAAAGTTTAGTTAGCAATTTCATCGCTTTCGGTTGAATGCCAGTGTGCTCACAGTTTTCCTCCACGAATCCTTCACGGACACTCCCTATCTAGGTGATTGGTTGAATTATGTGAAGACCAAGCCAATTATTGATCATCACCTAAACTTTGATTGAGAAATGAGATTTAAACATAAGATGTGCTCGTCAACTCCGTGCTCGTGATTGCAAAGCTGACAAAGTCAACGGTTGAGCTAACCTCAGTGTTGAAGCCTATCCGCAGTGGAAATGCGGACTTGAATGATGAGCCATGAGAACATTTCATCTTTGGTGGAACCCAACCTTTTAACAAATGTAGGCATCTCTGAGTTAACGATCTCGACGAGTTGTATCTTGTAAGTGGAGGAAACGGATACTTTCCATCACCTGGTGTGAATACATCCCTACTTAGTAAATGGTTCTTCAAATTATTAACTAAAAAGAGAATATGATAAACTCTACTAAAAAGAAAATATGTTGGATCGAAAGCATTGTCCTAGTGGTTTGGAAATCTGGTAACTCTCATTTTTAGGCCGGCCTGATGGAAATGAAGAAACATTTCTTTCGCTCCAATACATTTTCTATTAAGAACGGTTTTCAGATACCGGTTTAGGAGGATAAGTGGGTTGGCACTACTACACTCCATAAACAATATCCTGCGTTGTATTCCATCTTCTGTTATAAGGAGAAAAAGACTGCCACCGTATTGGAACCATTCCCTCTTAATGTGATTTTTAGGATAGATTTGATTGGTATCAGACTTGACTCTTGGATCATGTTGCTACATCGGTTAGCAAATGTTCAACTATCAGCTGGGCCTGATGAATTTTATTGGAACTTAAGTGAGAATGGTTCTTTCTCCGTTAGTTCTTTATACAATGCTTTAGTCCAGCCAATCATACCAGTTTTAGATAATATGATGATCTGGAAGATGAAGATACCTCTAAAAACAAAATCTTTGCTTGGTATCTTCGTTGAGGGGTTATCTTTATTAAAGATAATCTTATTAAGCCGAATTTGGCATAGAAATCCTATATGTATGTTTTGTCGTCACAAATAAGACACTTGTTTTTTCAATATAATTTCGCTAGGTCTATATGGTTAGTTACCTAAGCAGCTTCAGTCTTCGTATCCACCATGTAGTATTGCTAATATATTTGGAAATTGGTTACATGGTATAAATCACAAGTATAAGTTACTTTTTTGGGTTGGAGCTATTGTCATTATATAGTCTCTATGACTATGTAGAAATGATAAAAAAATAATGATAAAAATTGTTCTCTCTTGCAGGTCATTTACATATGTACCAACACTCTACGGTCTTGGTCGGCACTGCATCGTGCGAATTATCACAACCCTTTTATGAAGCTATGTACGCGGCTGGAGGATACATCGTGAGATTTGTTTATCCGACATGGATGACGGCATGATCTATGAATAAGCCCTCCTTCAGCATCATAGGTGTTTTGCAATTTCTCATTTGATACGTAATCCATGTTTTTTATTATTTGCTGTTTGGATCCATGGATTGTAACGGTTGTGTGCATACTAGCTATGCAGATATCGGGTGTAATACTTAAACCTTTTGAGTAATAAAGCAACCCTTATCATAAAAAATCTCATCATGAACATCCAATGTGAGCTTGACTTTTGGAATCTTAGAGAAACGGTTAAAAAATCCTTAATCTGGAGGATTTATAGAGCACTACTTTTTTTCGAGAGGACGCTAAAGGCGTGACTTATCTTTATAGAAGGCAGAATTTTGGGTACAAGAAACTACCACTCGCTGCAAGCAACGACCGTAGCACAAACTCCACTCCGGCAAGTCCGGAGACCGCCACCACAAACACAACAACTAAAACATGAAAGGGTCTGTCCTAAGCTAAACAAATCAACCGACGCCGTATGCCTCCAAAGAACAAACACCCTAAAGGATCTCCTTGTCGACGCACCATCTAAAGAAGATAAATGACGGAACTTGGTTGATCCCAGGAAGTTATCGTCTTGGACTCGCTGGCCATGGCGTACATAGCGCCCTTGATGCCCGACCTAGGACAGCGATCAACACCGGAGAAGCGCAACATAGGACCTCCAAGCCGTATCTCCAAATGTGAAGCTCCCAATAGAGGTACAACGTCGAGGATGCCGCCATCGCGCCAATCCGACAGGATCTAAGCTTTTGCCCGGAGACATCTACCAAACCGAAAAGAGAACGAGTGAGTTGCCGCGACACCTCGACGGCGCCTCCAAGGAGGGGAAAGACACCCACGGCGCCGTCATCGCTGGCACTGACCGAAGATGGGCAAGACTTCCATCTGTGTCGCCACACACCTCCCTCGTGGCTCAATAGAATGGGGCAGATGTCCATGTTCCTCACACCGCTACCACCGCAACACCTCATCGTCATGGCCAAAATGTCGTGGTTCCTTCACGACCCGCATGGCCGAGGTCCGACCTTATCCTTGCAGCCCCTCCCTTCTCCCACCTCCAGCCCGGTTGAGGAGCCATTGCGCTGCCGCTATCCCCTCCGAACATCAGAGCAATGCAGCAGCCCTTAGCCCCAGATCGGGCCCAAATCTAGGTCGGGTCACCACCAATCGGGCCGCCTGCCCTTCTCCTACGCAGCTGGCCGCCGCCTCCAGGAGTCAGCAATGAGGCCCCGCTATAGCACCACCAAGCCTCTTCCATGGCTATGTGCCCTAAGGTCCACGTGTGACGCTGCAACACCGACGCCTCTGGGACCTTGTGACAACGCCTCCATGGCTCCTCGTCTCGCTGCAAGCTGCTCCGCCACTCCCCTTCACTAGCTCGACGTGCGTCGCTGCTCTCTCCACAGTTGTGCGCAGCCCCGGTGACGTTCTCCTTCGCGCGAAATCGTCCCGTCAGGGCGCGCTTCCTCCTTCCTGCCTCCTTCAACGACTGGGTGCCACCACCACCACTGCCGCTAGAAGCGGCGGCCAGGGGGCTCGGAGGGGAAGGTGCTTGGCTTGCTAGGGTTTGCCCCATGGGGTCGCCGGGCGTGCAACCCGGGAAGGAGCAGCGAACCGCAAAATCTACAGAGCACTACTCATAACAATAAAACTGATGCACATTACTGGTCAAAGCCTTGAGAACATTGAGGTTTTTTGAGAGGATGGAGAAAACATGTTGGAGGCGAGGTCTCTTGGCTTATAGCCATGTAGGCATGGAGAATGCAGAAAACTCGTTGTTTTCCATCCTGGACCGTAATAGAACCACAATGTAAAAGAAATACTCATAAGTGAGTTGGAGTTGTCTAGATTCGCATGAATCTAAAACATTTTAGTATATAAATCTTGATAAACTTAAGTCACTTATTTTAAAACGGAGGGAGATGTAACATCTTTGCCTCATCCCGCAGCAAGTTTGTTACTCCCTCCGATCCATATTACTTGTCATAGAAATGGATGTATCTAGACATGTTTTAGTGTTAGATACATCTAATCTAGTGACAAGTAATATGGATGGGAGGGAGTATCTATTTTTATCATTAAGGTGTTGAAAGTGAGTGCTCTTCAATCTACAAACTAAAAGGAGGAGGCCTAGATATCAAATAGAGAATTTCGAGAGGTCGAGACCTTGGCATCAAACCGGTGACAACATGCTTTTCCGGAAGTTTATAACAAGGCTCGTGACTTGACCAAACTAGATTTAGGGGTGCGCCTTGGCGCACGACCCCGTGAAATGCGCACCATGACAAAAGTTAGATAAAAAAGGTAATGCATTCTATAGTTCGAATCTGAGGCGAAAAGGGAGGCGCAAACTTTTCTTCTGTCTATCGTCGGTGAGGGCGTGATCTCCCTCTTCTCTTGTTGCTTCGGCGGCAGGGAGAGGGTGGGAAGCCCCAATTCATTTGGTTATGCGTGTAGATAGGTGTAGCCGTGTAGGGTAGGTGTTTGGGGTTGCAGCGCTTGATGGGAGTCTATGTCGTCGCCACAAATAAGTTTTTTTGAGAGACCGCTTCGATAGCGCTCTATGGCGACTTCAAGGAGCCATAGATTTATGTCTCCGTTGCTCATTCAGGACGATGGATGTAGGTTTTTAAGGAAAGATCTTCGAGGAATCGGCGGAAATCTTTTTAGGAAATTTTGTTCCTCAGCTTCTTACGCCGGTGTCTTCTCCAGCGTCGCCATACACGTGCAACACGTCTTTTAAATATAACACATGTGTATTTCAAACTCTGTTTTTTCTGCAAATGAACTATGATTGCAAACTCTGTTTCTTTTAACAGAGTTATTTTTTACCTGGTTTCTTTTACTAAGCCATCTAAATATGTCTCCTGACCGACGGTGTAAGCGTGTGGGTGCAACGTGACTTTTGAAATCCACGGAAAACAAAAGTAAGTATTATAATTAGTTAAAAAATTACAATTTAACTCCAATTTATAGAAAAAACTAAAAAATATAGTACTAAACAACCGCTACTGCTATTATTAAGAAATACTAATATTACTCAGAAATTCTACGATGCCTCTACTGCCAACCACCCTACCGCATATCTCTTTGACTGAAAAATAGCACATCTCCTTCCTCTTATCGTTCCCCGATCCCCTCACTCACACCACTCCCAGTCAAAGAACAGGTCCCTCATATCCATGGTGTTCTCTCCCCTTCAACTCTAGCCCAGTCTCCGATCCTCGTTTTGCTCCCCATCCTCGATCATCGGCTCCCGGCTTCTTGACCCGCCGGCTTTGACAAGCAGCACCGACGCGACTCCACCGTCCACAAATAGTCTGCCCAGGTCGGCAGCCTCTCCAACTCCCTTCTGTCTCCCGCACCCTCCTGCTCTGCCAACCAGTCGTCACCCTCCACCGAGGCTCACCGGCGACCATTCCAACATCGCCGACGGTGCTATGGCCGCAACAAAGCTCTGTGGCCCCAACCAGCTCCGCTGGTTCGCCTAGTCGCATCCTCCGATGACCCACGGCCAGCGACAATCACCCGCAGCTGAACCCCTGCACCATGCCTCCTCTCAAGCCCGGTAAATTCTCCAATTTTTTGTCTGTTTTATTTTTTCTTGTCATAGGAGGATAAACATGATTCATGTTTGTACGGGTACAGGGATTAATGTGGTTGCTTCTGTGTAATTTGAAGCATGGATGCTTGTGTATGCAAATATTTAGCCTGGTGTAACTGCCTAAAGCCTAGATATCTCTATCAATTACTTCTGTAAATATGCAAATCTAGATCAGGCTATTAATGTGTTGGAGAAGATGGTTAGCGTAAGTGTTTTCCTGATATAGTAACACACACTCCAACATGTTATAAAAGTGGGTTAATCATAGTATGGAATACTTAGTTTGTGCAGTACAATACTGAACTACAAAATGTCACTCGCTTTGAAAGAGATCATAACATGCTAACATGGTCTATTGATTAGTTACTTTGAAGGAACAGCAAGACCAAAATTTTCAGAAGGTTGCCAATTTGAATCAGTTCACAAAAGGATGACCAGTCTGTGCAAATACTCGGGGACTTTTTGCAAGCAATCAATATCAGAGAAGATTGATGATTATCATGTCCTACTATGGTATGCGAACTTTATAAATTATTTAGAAACTATTTGTATGCTTGTCTAAATAACTAAGAGATATTTGATTTGCATCAAAAGAAAAGATGAACTTGAACTGGTTGCAACCTTCACCATGTAGTTCTTCTACAAATGTGAGGATTTAGTATATTGAAGCCAAAAGGGGTGTTCTCCAGTATGCCGCAATGTCGTCAAGATTATGCTTTTGATGCCATTGCAAAGGTATGCCATGGCTTTCTTGAGATATTTGCTTCTCTCAACCACACAAGTGTGCCGTTCTTGAATTTTGACAGTGTTAGTACACTTGGACAAGGCATGTGGTTGGTGCCCGATGAATGCATTTCTAGAAGAGCTCCTTAAATCCTACTGATGACAGCTTGATTCTCTTGAACAAGTGCATTGTAATCGCTTTAGGCCTTTCTCAGTTTCACTTAAAAAAATCAATAAGAAGAGCGGTCATTAATCAGAATAAAGTAGATAGGAATGCATACATGTGGGGCTGCTAGGGCACTATCACCGGGGCTGTGTATAAATTCAGCTCCCATATTCCCTTGACAAGTAGACCACAAGCAAGAAAGCTAACACCGTTATAAATTAAAATGGGCACTTGAGAGTTTACCAAGTAGAAGAATCGTACTTTTTGTTCTATAAAGCTGCAATTAGAGCATCTGAGGAAGAAAGCCACTGGAATTCGACAATCTAGATGAGCACACTCAACTATGGCAAATGAAACTGAATATGCAAAAGCTTAGTAGATTAGCAACATTTGTGCCCTGGAACTGCTTGCAGCAGCTGAGGAGTACCTTCATACCAGAGAATAACCACAACATTGCTTAAACCTTGGACACCTCGCAAGCCATCACCATAGAAGTGGCATGATTGCATGTTTTCTATTCCCATAATATGACAACTAATCAGTGTTTTTATGTCACTCTAAATTATAATATTTGCATGCATTTCTCGGAACAAATTCCATTTAGTGGATTGGTGGTTAATAATGGCTCTAAACTGGCTACAAGTGAAGGTATTAAAAAAACTGAGTACCCAAAATTGGAGCCGGATCGAACGAGCTTACCTTGTCTAGAGGCTATTTCCGGTATGTGGTGATACATCTATCAGGCAATTAAGGTATCAATACTGGATGTATGATCAGATCACCACAAGTTTTGTTTTGAGACTTGATCACCACAAGTTAAAGAGTGACATGAAACAACAAATAGCAACTTTTATTACCTGTTTTAGATTGAAGAGGAAGCTTTTTTGTCAAATATGCTTGGACAATAGCTCTAGCACTAAAGAATATTAGTTGCTAACCATTTTCCTAGTTCAAAAACGGAAGCTCATCAAAAATCTGTGCAGAAAACTGGGTACAATCTCATAAAAAATATAAAGGAACCTAAAGTATAAACTTGAAATTGTTTCATACCTTTATTGCAGAAAAGAGTCGACGCCAGACTGACTCCAATCTTGTCCAACTAAAGGCATGACCTGGCCCAGGACATCAAACCTTGATGAACATTAACCACTCACATTTAGTTGTTGTCATAATGTACAGCATAAGAAAATTATATATAGAAGCTTCACAATGCAAAGAAAAATAACACGGTTAAGGCGCAAAATTCATCAAATAGAGTTGAGCTTTAATTCAGTTAGTCTAGGGCAACATATCCACTAAAATTTTCAGTTGAACTAATGAGAATATTTGGCTAGAAATGCATAACTAACAAACAAACAAATTTTCCGTGATATTACAAATTATGAGAGAATCAGTGGAATGTTGCCGCCGTCGGGATCCTAGAGTGAGTAGAAAAATGAAAAGAGCAGTACGCATGAAAAATTATGGGATGATATTCATATCAGTCAAAACAAGGAAAATAGTCTCACATCCAAAACCAGTGTCCATTCGAGGTGGGGATCCGACAGTCTTGGACATAAATCCTAACAGAACACTACATAGTGGCCAGTAGGCAGCAACTCACATTTGTATGGTGCAACTGAGAAATTGGCATATCTAATAAAAGCTTCTTTCTCAGCAGTTTGGTGTACCAAATTGACAATGGTGAAATATATTGGATTCATCTCACAGGTCACAACACATGGAAGCTAAAAGAACTGGGGAAACCACCACTTCACCTTGATTTACATACAACTATATAAGATATTTAACCCACATGTTAATGAAATCACCATAACATGGAAGACTTCACACCAATACAGTTATGTTGGCATGCATCAAAGTAGACAAAAGAAGAAGGATGGGTCATTACCCGTTCTATCCGAAGAACAAGACAAGGAGGCAGTTAAGCACTTGGCATTGACCATACTGCTTGAGCCCTACATTTTTATAAATTGAACAATAATGTTACTGCAGAACTGAATATTAACCATATAAACACCAATAAATATGGAAAGATTATCTATTCAAATAAAGGCTCATGATGTAACTCCATAAGAAATACATAAATCCTCCAAGAATAACAGTTCTTTGTCAAGGACAGACCTAAAGAAATATCAACGAGGCAAGTGCTCTGAACAAAAGAAAGTTGCATTCGACACGATGCCTCAGCCCTCTCAATATGGCAACCTGATAGGTGGAAACAACTACCTAACTAAAAGAAAACATCAAATCAATTCTACACTTGCAACTCCCAAAAAGTACAAATTAATTAATCCACATGTGGTACATACCAAACAGTGAACATCAAGCTGGACAAAAAATAAGAATATGTAATATGTAAGAACTAAGAAAGCACTGTTGGATCATTATCTTTCACTACTTGTACACAATATAATCCCTTAATAGTTCTTCAAAGGGATCAGTAAATAGCAGGGCTATCATAGTATGAGAACAAAATTAATTATTGAAGGGATGAGAGAATTAAAAATGGAGGCACAAGAATTCTCACATGACTGCTATAATCCTGGAGAGGATGTGTGCTTCCTTGTTCTACCCCCATTATCCATTTATTCCCTGCAATGAATCAAAATTGTGTATTAGTGCAAATCCGCACAAGAATTCTCACATGACTGCTATAATCCTGGAGAGGATGTGTGCTTCCTTGTTCTACCCCCATTATCCATTTATTCCCTGCAATGAAGCAAAATTGTGTATTAGTGCATATCCAGCAACATATCCAGGTAGTTGTTTCGACAACATATATACTTTCTTACTAATATACCAAAGGAAGGGGAAAAAATATGGTAACTTATAATTAGAAAGAACCGAAGCTTCAACAAATCAAGAAAAGCATGTATAACCATAGAAAGAGGAAAAGAAGATCCAGAAGCATTACTGAAAACATTTCAATAATCTGAAAGGTAAGCTGTCGATACAATTACCCTGAGTGAGGAGAAACGAATGAACCGAGTCTGAAAGGTAAGCTGAGGAGGAGGGGATTTGACGGACCTTGGCATACATGGAGGAGGCTTTGCAGGAAAGGAGCCTGGCGTCAGAGGAGACGTCTTGCCGCAGGCGCGACGCGAAGACGGTTCTCTAAGTCTCCTTGATCTGCACCTCGGCTAGCACACCTAGTATTTTTTTTAAACAAAATGATTGGATCAAAATATGTTACAAGAACAGGACCAGCACACGTGGATCTTAAGAAAACAAGCAAGCTAGCATGCACGTGAGTTTGCTAGTTCGAAAAGAGCAGTAGGACGCGTTCATCAAGAAAGTGAGAGAGGCGGTGGTGAGACCTACGCACAAGTAGGCCTGGTCGGTGGCGACCTCGCCCACCACGGCCGCGCTGGTTCTCGCCGGCTACTGCCCTCTTTCATCTGCCGCTGAGAAAAAAGGCATATCTCGCATATCCGAGAGTTGGTTAGGGAGGGGGCGAGGGTGCACATAAGGGGAGGAGCATGAAGAGAGGCATCGCCTACAGGAGGTTGTCGAGTGCCAGAGGGCGCATCGAAACCCCAGATCGACAGGTCGGTGACTTTGTGCGAGCGCTCCTCAATGTCCTCTGCTGAAGCTTCAGACGACGAAATCACGGACGAAGACAAAAGAAAAGCAACATCCAAAAAGAGGAGGAAGAATCCCAATCGAAAAGGTAGCAAGAAACCAAACGAATCTGGGAAAAAAAGGAAGCAGAAGAATCGAATGCCACAAATCAACTACATGCACACCTTAACCGAATCAATGGCAAAGAGATTCCATGGATTCTTGGCTGGTGAAAAATCAACGGGCTGGAGGCGATGACGGATCTGGAGGAGAGAGGAGATGCGGGGATTGGGGAGAGATGAGGACGAGGGGATTGGGAAGGAGACGATGCACTGGATTGAATCAATGGCAAAGAGATTCCATGGATTCTTGGCTGGTGAAAAATCAACGGGCTGGAGGCGACGACGGATCTGGAGGAGAGAGGAGATGCGGGGATTGGGGAGAGACGAGGACGAGGGGATTGGGAAGGAGACGATGCACTGGATTGTGGGCCTAGGCTTTCACCGTGGGGCGAGGAGGGGCACGGTTGTCCTTCAGATGCGTCACGTACACGGGAAAATACGCAAGGAAAGACGGGAGTGAGAGGGGGAAAGGAAAGACGCTGTTTGAAAGGCATACATGCCCACGTGATAGAGAGAAAGAAGGGAAAAGAGGGCGCTGGTTGGGTGCAGCAAGTTAACTTCCAAAGCAGTTCGTGAAAGGATAGAAAAGTCATTAGCAAGATAGACGCTGCAGATTTTGCCACATAGGTTGATCCGACGGTCCAAATCGCTAATCGCCTGGGATGGCTCCATGGGGGAGCACCAATAACACCTTTGGATTTTATGAAAATATATTGTAGAAGCATTGGATACAATTTCTAACCGTTTTCAACGTCCTCCGCAGGAAGAGAGGTGCGGATGTTGATACCCCAACCCCATAACCGGTGTAGTTGACATTCAGAGTCAGCTTTGTCCAAATATGCCGGACTTGGTCGATGGCAAGAATGAAGAGAAGCCGTGACAAAGGGTTGCCTTTACAAAGACCTTTGTCTTGTGGTATAGTGTCGCCATGGAGGCCAATCATAAGCAACCTGGAGAAAGATGTATATTAAAGAGAAGTTAATCAATTATGAAACCTTGTCGATATACGTACCACGATGCTAAAGCAAGATGAGCATATACTACTCCCTCCGTCCCGGTTTAAAAGACACAATTTGCAAATCATGCAATCCCAAAATACTTAGACACAAAAGCATTTAATCTCTCTAATTACTCGAGTGTGAAAAGAACAAACTGCTTGCATGCACATGTGTGAACAAATGTAAATGCTTTTCTAACACTTTTTCTCTTCATGCATGTTCTACTTCATGCTACTAAATGGACCAATTAGATGACATCTAGGGCCAAGAGAATTGCAAATTGTGTCCTTTAAACCGGGATGGAGGGAGTACCTCCGTTTCAAGGCTTAAGACGCACACGCTTTCCAAAGCAAAGTTTGACCAACAAAATCTTGATTATATTGTACATAATTAGTATCGTTGGATTCATATTGAAAAACACTTTCCGGTGATACTAGTTTTATACAAAAACACTTTACGTATTTAGAGTAATTATTGGTCAAAGAAAAAACACGCAAAACGAGAACGTCTTAAGCCGTGAAACGGAGGGAGTAGTAGCTAAGCACTTCTTGATATCTAACTTGAATAAGAGAGCGGGTGTAACCAAGTTTGATTTGCGGTTGCGTGGGGCAAAACCTTCACATATCTCGCATATATATAAGACCAACATACTCCATTTGTCTCAAAATAAGTGACTTATGTGTCTGAATTCGTATGTATCTATATACTAAAACATGTCTAGATACATGTGAATTTGGATAAACTCAACATCACTTAGTTTGAAACGGAGGGAGTACATGATTACAACATGGACAAGTGCCCGTATACAACACGTATGCGTGACACCCCCCATCAGAACTACTACTATATACGAGATTCGGATTGGAATGGAAACAATCTAAAATCTGTCGTGTGGCTGGTTTAGTAAAAAAATAGTCAGTTGGTCATTTGTCGAGATGAAGCTGTCATCTAAAGCTTCGGAAGCAACACACTCTCGCACAAAGTGGAAATCGATCTCTATGTGCTTGGTTCGCGCGTGGAAGACCGGATTCGCCGTCCGGTACGTAGCCCCAAGATTATCACACCATAAGATGGTGGTACACTGATGTGACTCTAACCAGATGGCTTCAACAGCTCCATTAGCTAAAGCTTTATACTCTACCTCTGTGCTAGATCTAGAGACAGTCAATTGTCTTCGGAAGACGATCATGTCAGAATGTCATCATATCATTGAAGCTTGTGTCGATCCATTTGTGTTTTGCGTTCTTCTCCATAGCCTTGAGCGTTACATTCAAGCGGGTATCATCCGTCTTGCATCCTTCATACAATAGAGTAACCGTGTATTTCTCTAGTTTCACAAACTTGGCTTTCTCTCTACGACAGCTCTGACTTTACTCGTCTTCTTGAGAAGCATCTCTTGAACATAAGGGCCCCACACCTAGCCTGCTGATGTTCAATCTGCTCCGGCGTCTAGATCTTCATGATCTACTCCAGCATCTTGATCTTCATGATCATCCTGATCTGCTTCGGCATCTTGATCTTGATGATCATGTCAGGCATCATCCTTCATCATGTCCAAGAGACTCTTTGTCATCTCGCCAACCCTCGCCATTATTATCCTAATTCCCTTCCCCATTCCCTACCGCCCCATTGACGTCCTCATCATCTTAATAATTTATCCACCGAGTGTAGTCATCCATGCAACCATGACAGAGCAGGTGCACCTGCAGTTGTCCGGAATCATGGTCGATCAACCACTTGAGTTTGCGTCTTATACACAGACATCTTATCTCCGACATGTTATTTCATATCATGTCAGTCGTCACACATTTTAAAACCTAGCCACAATGCTTTGCTCATTACGCGGACCATGGTTGACTGCGTGGTACAGTGTGAGCAAGATAATTAGAACACATAACCAATGCATGCATGCAATGGTCGCCAGAAAATTTCAGCATGACCTATCTTAAAAGTAGGACCTTTGCGAAATGCCAGAAATTTATCAAAATAGAAATAAATCAACATTTCGGAAAAACTTTGGCACTCGTTCACACATAAAAACATGAGAGCATCCTCCACACACATGAGCATCCTACAACCACATGAGCATCATCCATACACATGCACATCCCTCTTACACATGGACAACTTACCGCGAGGAGACCGAGAATATAGAAGGAGAGAATGTAATAGTAGATCTAAGAGTTGTGAGGGCTTTCTGTTATGTATGTAGCATCTAAAAAGCTATAAATGGTGAAAGAGAGGAAGAAATGAGGTGGAAAGGAGGAGGGAGCGACTAGATCTAAGAAGGAAGAAGGGGAGAGTAAAGTGGGAGGTGGTGGTGGTAGGTGGGGTTTTGGCTGTCTTAAAATGGCAGTCAACTTAGCCATCGCGCATGTCACACATAGTGATGGCACACTACGCACTCGTGCGCCACACGTACAAAGATAGTCGTGGCACACCAGTGCCCGGTGCGCCACGGGTAAGTGGTGTGCGACCACTAGCACCCTGCTCCACACATAGTGATGGCGCACCTACTAGGGCATGCACCGCAGATAAGTAATCTATCCGTGGAGCACCTAGGTTTGATGCGCCACGAGTATTTACCCATGGGAACCCCCTCCCTCAGTGCTCCACGGATATCTGATCTACCTATAGCCCTTTTTCCAGTAGTGATACTTGGTGCCGACAGAGCTCTAGCAAACTGGGTTCGTGGTTGGCGAGCATAGGGCGATGAGGTCATAAGGTTAATTTTCCGTGGATTTTTTATGATGTATTAGTGTTTTTAAAGTGTTGCAAAATTTCCGTGCATTTTGTTCTGCGAACTTTTGAGTGAGGAGCTACGATAGTTTCAGGCATTTGCTGCAAATATTTGTTTCAATGCTACAAATATTTTCGTGAGGTCCTCCAAATTTTCGTATGCCATGTTGCACGAATGTTTTGGGACAATTTTACTTCGACCGATGAGATGTGCTGATGTGATGTGACTTGTGGGGATTTGCGGCATACTCTCATTTTTTGGCCGCAGAACTCAATTTATTTGCTGCATCCTTATTTTCAAAATGCCGCGATGCTTTCTGTTCATTTCTTACCCAACACGGGGATGAGAAATGTTGTAACGATGTTGCAATTAAATAAACGGGTAGGGGTTGTATGCTACAACGACTGAATGGATTAGATTTCACGTCTCATGATGATCGGATGGCTGATGAGGCAGGGATTGATCCCAGCCTCCCAGGAAGACCATCAGCCTTGATTTCTTTGCTTTCGTCACGCCACCGTTGCCGGGTTTTTTTTTAGTGTTGTGTTGTTTGATTCAGCAGTAGTCTCAAATGTGCTATATTAATATAGCTGGGCGTATGTCTATTTCAAGGAGAAAGACTATCAGCACTGTTCATAAGCCTTTGGTCAGAAAAATAAAGCATAGCAGCGGCCCAGTTGTTGCGTCATGAACTAATAGGGAAGCCCAGGTGTCCCGTATTGCGACGGATGCAGACCAGACCAGCAAACAAAATGGCTTGTTGGTTTCCACTACTACTTGCTTACACCCAACAGCTGAGAGCCCGAGATGCCTCTACCGAATAGGCCAATAAACACGAAC
Source organism: Avena sativa (assembly GCA_916181665.1). Taxonomy (NCBI): domain Eukaryota; kingdom Viridiplantae; phylum Streptophyta; class Magnoliopsida; order Poales; family Poaceae; genus Avena; species Avena sativa. The sequence goes on along the minus strand of OV702297.1, from coordinate 381,005,024 downwards.
AAAACTAGGCAAAACATCTTCTTCACCACAGGCCTTCTAAAAAAAAAACTTGTTCACCACGGGCGCGCAACAAGCCGCCACCGCCCCTGTTGGACCCGGCGGGTGCTGCGGTGCGCCGCCGCGAGCACCACGACGGACACGGGGAGTCCACGTTACGGCGGTGGGCCGTCCAAGCCACCACTGCAACCGCCAGCAGGGGCGGCCAGTACGGCGGGGGAGGCATAATGAAGAAGCACTGGCTCACTTGGCTGTATTTGCCTGTTCATTCCTTTATATTCTTTGCATACTCATCATACAGTAGTAGACCGCATTTGCGAAGAAGAAAATATCAGAGTTTATTTGCGGCCCACAGGCACACTCTGCACACACATGAATGGAATTCCTGAACGATTTACATTCAGAATGGCAGCCTCTGGCCCTTTTATATATATGCCTTATCATTTGACACGTAACTACCTAACTACACTGTGTACATGTATATCAGTATCTGAAATTTTAGCAATTCTTTACCCTGCCCCCTTTCCTTTCCTGGATGTAGCCCTCCTTTACTCTCTTTTTTGTTAATATATAAATGGTACTAGTACTAACTACCCTCCCTAGTAGGCTGTTCTTCTTTATACTATGTACAGTTCCAGGTCAGGAAGAGAGAGGTCAGTTTGCTTTTGCATCTGTGCAAAAAAATTCCTTCTTCTTTACCAGTACCTAAAGCTAATGCAAATTAGAAGGATTAATGGATGGTCTTTCTATCAGAAGTACTCCTTGTGGAAATGGAAGCGAGTCGCCGTCTTGTGGCTCATCTCGTGCGACAGGTTCTTCAGCTCTTTGGCCAGCGTCGGTGCGCCGCAGTAGAATACTCCTGCGTGGATCAGAACCATTATTGGTGAGCAAGTGACGGTGTAGAGTTGATCGATGGACATCCCTTTGTTTTCAGAGAATATTGCTGACATCAACTGATGTAAATGGACAGACTAAGATCATACCAACGGTTGCGCTTGGGTGCTTAGCAGCAATTTTGGTAAAGACTTCCCTCCAGTTTGGTCTGGCAAAGTGCGTCCTCACCTGTGAAGTCCACATCAGATGTTCAGTTTACAGGCAGACAGACATGAAAGAACAGATTAATCGTCGAACAGTTTATGTATCGGTTCTTCCTAAGAGGAAAATAAGCCTTCCATTTATACTCGAGGACGTGCCTATGTGGTGAATGTTGTGATCCATCAACTGGAAGAAAACAAGCTTACCCTGGTGCCTGAGACGATGTCGACACCATGTTTGGCATGGTTCAGAGCTTGCACCATCGACAGCAGAGTGGTCCGTGCATCACGCTCCTCGTACACGCTTGTCAGATAATTGTGCAGCTCTATGACACCCTGATAAAATTGCATGAAGAGCTGTTCATCAATAAAGTGCAAAAGGTTGCTGGGCTATCAGTAAAATGAAGGCACGGAGGGATGGATCTATGGCACCATAAAACTCCTACCTTCTTGTCCATTTCAGCAACCTCATTCATCACTCCTTTGAACCATTCAAATGACAACGGCTCGCGAGTAACCCAGTAAAAATGTGCACGACTTGTTCGGTATGCTCTCTTCCTGTTGCTACTAGCTGTTGAGACACTGAAGCTGTTGGCACTGTCTTCGGACCTACTAGTTTGAGTAGTCTCCATTGCCAAGTCCTAATGGTTGCAGAAAATCATGTAAGCTATAAGAGGAGGAAGCATCTTTGTAAACGGTCAGAACGGGAACAACTTTTGGTTGAGGCAATACCATCAACTCGTCAGCCAGCTTAATATTGTTAAGCAAGTCTCTTAGAATGCTTATGAATGGTGTTGCTCCAATTCCGAGGCCAACAAGAAGTAGAACATCGTAGTTTCTGAAATCCTGTGCAGGCGCACCGTATGGACCATCTACGAGCAACTTTGGCAAGCTGTATCACACATCAGTACAAGAAAAATCAGTTCTATGTCTATCATGTATAGAAAGCATCCATGGAAAAGGGGGCAATGGTTGACCTTCTTGGTTCTGCTGCGCCTAACTCGCTGAACGAAGCTCTTCTGTTAACGTGTGGTGAGAAGTAGTTCTCAACAAATATGCGCTTGAGCTCTTGCGTCCAGTCTCCGTTTGTGCGGATGTGAACAGTGAGGTAGTCATCTCCAGGAGCTGAAGTGATGGAGAAAGGATGCCTGAAGAAGAAAAACAGAGCAGAAGCAGGTGAATAAAGTGCTACGCCATTTATAAAACCCAGAGCAGAAGCAGAAACAGAAACAGAGTAGAAACTAGAGTAAGTAGAAGAGAAGCGAAAAGAAGGCTATACCCACCATTCAAATGAAGAGATCATTGGACACTGAAGAAAGATATATTGTCCACTCCTATATCTAAATCCGTAGGGCTTTGACATTGTTATTGTCAGTACACTTCCAGGTAGAAGGCAAACCTGAGCAAATCAAATTTATATAAGAACATGCACTTGGTTACCTAGTTTCATGCCTGTAAACATATACTGGTAAATAAACAAGTACTGTGCGTGCATCATTTCCTATGTACATTTGACAACTCCATTTACATACCTAAAACGATGTAGAAGAAGAAAAATGAAACACATCAAAAAAAAGGTTCTCTCGGACAATAAAGAATCACTGTGTTGTTCTCAATGCTAGTACCAATGATTAAACTTATTGATGTAAAGAGAAAATATGTGATGTTCACTCAGAGAATAAACTAATCAACAATCAACCCAAAATCGAGGACTTTTAAAATACTAAAGTCATTAGAAAGGGACAGGCAATTTCCGAGGGGCAGAGATGCTCGAGTAGAGGCTATATTCTACTGCAGATGTTCTGGTAGTGGCAAAACCATTTGTATCCGAGAAGGCCACACGACATTGACCATTTCTCTTGTCCACATACAAGATCCTTTTAAGCCACTCATCCATGTGATCTAAAAGTTAACATGATGGATCCAAGAACTTGGAACTTGTAATGGACCAATAAACATTTTCCATTGTTGATCGCACTGTTTTGGTCTTATCACACCAACCAATCCATTACTATTAGTGCTATGTGTGTGAGGGCACATCTTTTTATTAGTGCTACAACATCTTTTTATTGATATAATATCTGTCGACAGTGATGCATCTAAGAAAGCTGTGATCCTATAAACATCAGGAATTCAGCATCTCTATTACTACCTACTTACCTTTAGGATCTTGACAGGATGAGCATTGGACCGCAACGCCCGTAGCATCCTCTCGCCGACGTAGAGCACCAGCGGGACAGAGATGTACATCCACGTCTGAAATGACCGAGAGAGATAACAACGTTAGCGGGCTACAAATGACCCCAAGTTCAATGCTCCAGACAAGAGCCAGCCGTTGGAATGATTGAATGTAGTACTACTAGTGCAGAAGTCATGGCGGGATTACAACACCGCTGTTTTCCACATGACACTGTTTGAGAAGAAACCTGCACATGGTAATGCTCCAAACGAGATGCTACTAATACTAGCACAGACAGAATGCACCAAGAAATATTTCTATAAAAATTCAAAACCACTCGAGTTGGCAGCTGTCAGATTCCTTGGTGATTCTGGAATGGGGTGAGTTTAATACAGGAACTGTTCTATCCCCACTGATGATATAATAATATAGGAGTATAGTAAACTTGTGGGTTGTACTGGTACTACTGGAGGGATAGCACCAACTACCAAGAACATCTTGAACATGGGGAGTCCTTGGTTTCTGACACCTGAACCTTCCTAACGTGCGATTTGTAATTTATAAGTACAGCAAAACCCTGCATTTTCAGACTATCATGGAGAGCAACTGCAAACCATAGCAAAAAAGGATCAGAAAAACGCCCATTCCTGGCACCAGACTCCCACTAGGAAATGCCCAACGGAAAAGGAGCGGTGAAATTCCGTGCCGCGCACACCCCAACGGATGGATTGCACGGGAAGTCTCACTGTGACGCGATTCGAGGCCCCGGCCCGGGCCTCTCCCTCCTCTCCTCTACTCCATCTTTTGCCTTTCAGTCACTAGCTAGACAGGGCTCTTTAATCGGATCCGATCCCTAGATGCCATTAACACCACCACCACCCCATGACCATACCCCCATCCCTTTACAACTCAGCGCCTCCCTCGTTTGGCCCTGGTAGCACGGCAATAATTTTGCAACCGCACCACCGCATGTGGGAAGGCAAAGGGGACATGCATGAGACACTTCTTCCCTTCACATTGTTCTCGAGTGGGGGTCACTGGTCGGTCAGTGATCACAAAACACGCATGACCCCATTTACAGAGCAAAGAAAAACGGTGCTACAGCCTAGTGCTCCAAAATTAGCAGTTACTTCAGAGTTTGGTGAGATGGTATTGGGAACTAGGCCAGCCAACATTAGTGGCATATGGGTGATGGGAGAAATGCGTAAGACAACCACATGTCCATGGACGGAAGTGAGGAGTTCGTGGCAAATGTGGGGCGGAGGAAAGCGGCACCGTCCCTAGCCGGTCGGTTCGTCACGTCGTCGCGGCCGGGGCAGTAGGTGAGCAAACAGTATAGTATCTTTGGAGGCCATGTGATCTGGGGTCAAAGCTAATGGCGCCTTTGACAATGTGGCACTCCAGATAGGGAGAACCTTAAACCTAAAGGCTAAGGCATTATGTACAGTATGCTAGTGCTTCAGAGAACAGGGGAAGTTTCGTGAGCATATATTCACCGTCGTAAGCTTAAAGGCTAAGGCAGAGTTGATCCATGGATCGATCGCTCCCCGATTCGTCAGGTTGTACACAGTGGCAGGGCCAGGGCCTGGCTGATGGATCATCATGCAACGCGGTGGGCTAGTAGTAATTAAGATCACTGTGGGTTTGCCACCGCCCCGCTCGTGCAAAGCGGGGTAAAGTTTGTAGGCATTTATCGTCTAGGAATGGTGTCTAGTTGTCCATTTATTAGTGATGGCTGATGGATCTGCCGCCCGCCCATGTCATTCAGCCATGAATGGATGATATTGGATGGGGATTATTTTTTTTGTGCCGTAGTAGACTGGTACTAGTAATAGCACCAACAACAGTGCGTCCTCCTGTAAAGCAGCTTACGGCTATTCATGGCACTGACACTCTGTGCCGATGATTAGCCTGAGTGACGGTCACCTATTTTGGCACCCCCTAAATCCAAATGAAAAACCGCCTCGCTGTAAAGTGATGAACATGGCTACAGATCCACCAGCAAAACATACTAGTAGTAGGACCATGATGATCGACAGAACTCCGTCTCATCTGTCTGTTTGTTTTTCTTAATGACTATGTTCATCATAAAGGTACACCATGCTTTGCAAACAGAACTCCATCTCTTACACTAACTAGTAGAGATTTATTGCTCTGCTCGGCGACGTCAACATTCCAGGCTGGGAACGCACCACCTAGTACCACAGGGAGACGGAACGGCTTGGCAGTCGGTCAGCGGCACAGTTGGGTTCATTGATGGTGGATCGGCGACCGTCACGCTGCTACCAACATTATTTGTCAGTGCACGCGTACGGTCCCACGTGGCCTGTGACATCCTTTACTAGTACGTAGTACGCGTCTACAAATCTACCTACATTCTGGATCTTCTGATACGAAGTCCTTGAACGCGGCCTAGTGCAATTTATGAGCCGAGCCGGACTTATTTGACCGGCCCGAACCGATCGAGCAGCGCACGGCAGCTAGCTCCGGTTTGACCCCGGCGCCACCGACATCAACAGAGCCGTACTGGTACAACCACACATGCTGCAGCAGCCGACACTGGGCACGATTCTTCTCTCCTCCTTGTGTGGAAAAAACAAAGATTCCCGATTTTCAGACCTTTAATTAACTGTTTGAAAACGGACTTCGTAAGCCAAGACTATGGACGGACGGATGGACTCTGTTTCAGCAGCACGCTCTCTGAACATTCTTCTCCCTTCTTGGCGCGCGGTTACTGTCCCTAATAACGGCAAGGGTTGTTTTCATGTTCGTGTGTGGCCGTGTGGGTGGGTGCGCGCGTGAGATGAGATCGACCGTGAGAGAGCAGCAGAGAGCGTGACGTGATCCCGTTTCCAGAAGATGGCAACGTAAAGCAGCGGCCGGACAAACAACCAAACCCCTCGAAAACGGCGTTCGCGAATAAAGCGGCCGTGCGCGCGCTCGCACGGGCAGAGCGACAGAACGCTAAGTCGACACCAAGTGAAAAAAAAAAAGTTAACTGGAAACAGCAGCATGTACGTACCGTTTTCTCGTACCAGCTGTGGACGAGGAAGAGGAAGTAGCCGTGGACGAGGAGGAGCGCGTAGACGATGGCGAGGAGGTGGTGCGAGTACCAGAACGCGTTGAACCCCGCGAGGCGGTTGAGCGGCGCCGGCAGCCGCGACGCCGACGCCTCCTTCTCGCCCTTGCGGAACGGGTGCGTCGCCAGGGTGAAGGACACCGTCATGAGCACCAGCATGGCGATCCCCGTCATGCCTTCCACGCCAGAGATGAGGCCCGCGTAGGAGGGCTTCTCGGCGCCGAACGCGCCCGCCACCAGCCGGTACTCCTCGGGGCCCGACGCGATCACCCGCGGGAAGTCGCACGCCAGGTGGTTCCCCGCGTGCAGCGTGATCCCCACCACGATCGCCGTCGCGATCATCTGTACGAAAAAGAAAAACAACGGAGCATTATTATTTTCGTTGATCCGAGCTCAGCAGTTCACTACGCACAACAGGAACTGACACTGCGACAGTGAGCGTCTGTCGGTCCGTGGACTTTTTCCCGGCCCGGCCCGGCCCGACGTAACTTTTCCTTCTGTTTGGACTCCGGGTTTACTTGTGGTGGGGCCGGGGACCTGCTGTGCAGTTTTTTGGATTTTGTCTCGTGCTCTCGAGCTTGAGCGAAATCATTTTGGACTGACTGACGAAGTGCTTTGCACGTTAAGCACGTCCACTGGCTCCACTGTCAACTCACCAGTAGGATTAGTGCTACTACTACAGTGGAGTACATTGCTATGGCGGCACTGGGTAGTGTGATGGCAGGAGTCGAGCTACCACATGGCTCGGTGAACGTTGCACATCCATCCAATCCAAGAGCACCGGTACTCCACGTTACGCCCAATCATTGCGCGCCACGCTCCCGCCGGCTACACGACACACCACCGCGCCGCGTCGCCGACGGCGACGCCCAAACCACCCCAGTCGACCACTGTAACTAGTAGTAGTGCCCAACACCTGGCTTTACTAAAAATGCCTAGTAATAAGCGCGTTGCCACGCCGGACGCCACGATGTTTGCAGGAGCGCGCGCGGCCACGTACGCACCTAGTCACGTACTACGTACGTACCTTGTGGAAGGTGATGTTGTCGTCGAAGGGGACGAAGAAGCGCGCCCACGACGAGCGGAGCCAGGTGAGCGTGTTGCGGCAGACGGGGAGCAGCACGAGCGCCATGTTGAGCTTGAGCGTCTCGGCGGCGCCCTTGGCGGTGGGCAGGCAGTACCCCATCACCTGGAACCCCGCCGTGCGCCGGTACTGCACGAACTTCCACACGAACAGCGCGCTCATCGCGGCGAACCACAGAGCCAGCACCCACGCGCGCCGCCAGTTCTCCTCCGCCGCCACACGCACGTGCGACGCCGCCTTCCGCACGCCCCGGCCCAGCCCGCGCCGCCGCGCACGCATCCCGCCGCCCCACGACGTCTGCCCGCCGCCGTCACTGTCTCCTCCTCCTGATCTGCCCGCACCCGCCGGCACGGAGCCGCTGACGCCGACGCCCAGGTTCTGGCTCCACTGCGCGCCGCTCGCCGTGCTCAGCGGCCGGCTGTAGTTCATGTACGTGTCGCGCTGGAGGAGAAGCGTCTCCAGCTGCCACAGCTGGAGATCCACCGAGGAGAAAAGACAAGCACACGTGTCACCATCCAGACAGACTAATACTACGTGACTATAATTAATGAGGCGGAGAAGAACACGAATGCTGCTACGCACCTCAATGTAGCCGAGGTTCTCCGGGTCGAGCTCCTCCATGATGAGCGACGCGTACTCCTCCGCCTGCTCCTTGAGCTTCGCCAGCTTGTTCGCCGACGCGCTCAGGACGATCAGCTGCTCCATCACAAAAGTTCCACTTAGCTCGATCGGGACTTGGGAGTGAAGCAGAAGCAGCAGCAGCAGCAGCAGCAGCAGCAGCGGAGCACGTGCAAAAGTAACAACAGCTACTACTAGTTGTCGCGAATCGTGTTAGTTAGTTACTGCAGTAATTAACTACTGCTGTTAACGGAACTCGGCGCAGCCCATAATAAGAAGCTTCGACTAACGTTAATGGAGAAGTGAAAACTTTAAACAGGTCACCTCCTGTACTTCCTCCCTCGTTATCCTCCCGTCCACGTTGGTGTCCACCCTGAATTTGGGGCAAAAGAAGAAGAAGAGGAAGAAGCGCATCAGCAATCTGGTACGTAGTACGGGAGAATTCGCATTCCGCTGGCGGATAGGATTGAGTTTGAGGAGCAGTAGGTACATGTCGAAGAAGATCTGGAGGCGCGCGTCGAAGCTCTGATCGGAGATCTGGAGCCAGAAGTCGTAGAGCTCCTCCTTGGTTATCCGCTCGAGGTTCTGGCGCCGCCGCCGCGCCAGCGCGTCGAAGATGCCCTCCGCGAACTCCTTGGAGTCCACCATCCCTGATGATCGACACGCACGGCCGAGAACGTCGCGATTAGCTGCCGTTAGGATAACAAACACTTGCACGGAATGCGATTGTACTAGCCAAGAAACAGAGTAGTAGTAGTACCGATGCACTCGCCGAAGTCGTCGCGGGAGAGGAGTCCGTCGCGGGCGAGCGCGTTGAAGCGGTCCTCGACGCGGCGCCAGAGCTCGGCGGCCTCGACGGAGCCTGTGGTGCGGCTGATGAAGCGGAGGCCCTTGAGCGCGCGCTTGGCGCCGGCGCGCGAGCGGTTGACGCGCGCCTGGATGCGGCGCCGCTCGCGCGCCGCCATGGCCGCCTCCCGCTGCAGCTCGGCGGGCGTGGGCGCGCGCGGGGAAGGAGATGGCGCGGGCGACGGCGACCGCAGCCACGCGAACTTCCTCCGTATCCGGGAGGACGTGGAGGAGCACCGGCTGAGCGCGGCCCCGAGTGCTCCTCCGCTGCCCGGCGCCTCGGGCGTGTGCGGCATCGCGGCGGCGCTGTAGAGCGCGGCGCTGGTGGGCGTGACGCTGCGCACCACCATGGACTCCTCGTCCAGCTCCAGCATGACCTCCACCAGGTCGCCCTGGTCGGCGAGGAATGCCGGCAGCATGCCGCCGCCGGCGGCGCCTGCGGCGGCGGCAGCGGCGGCGAAGAACTCGTCGCCATAGGCGGTGGTGTAGGACTCGTTGTCGGAGGTGTCGGTGTTGGTGGTCTGGTCGTCGGCGAGGTAGTCCGCGATGCGGCGGTGGCCGGTCCGCCGCGCGTTGCTGCCGCGCGACGGCGTCCACATGGCCGCGCCCCGCGCCCGCGCGCCAGGAGGAGAAGGAAGAAGAAGGAGGAGGAGGAGGAGCCGGATAAAAAAAAAGGGTAAAAGCTCTGGGCTTTCGGTGGGGGCGGCAATGGTGGTTGCGTCCGCCTGTATATGATACGCAATGCTCGCTCGCTTGCTTGCTATCGCCCCCGTCCGTCCCGTCCCGTTCCCCCTTCCCCGTACCCGTACCCGTCCCTTCCCGTGGGCTGGCTGGCTTCCCTTGTCGTACGCCCGCCTACGCGCTCGCTCGCTCGCGCGTCGCGGGCCGGTGATCACCGATCCCCTCCCTCCCCTGTTTCTACCGATCCTCTCCTCTCCCCGCGCGCGCGCTCGCGGGTTTCGGTTTGGCTTTGGCCCCGCGGTGCGGTGCGGTTGCGGTGCGCTCCTGTTCGCTTTATCTCGCCTTGTTTATATACGTACAAAACGAAACCTTTTCCGTTTTGCATCTGCTGCCCGTTGCCCCCCCGGAACGAGCTGCGGGTGCCACGACTCCAGCAGCAGGGGTTGGTGCTCTGCTCGGTGCGGCGGCAACCTGCGTGGGCGGTCAGGCCTACACCGTAGATCGTAGACTCACCAGATCAGAAGCTTCCAAATGAGTAAACAAGAAGTGCACCGGACGGCTACGGCCGGTGACCGTCGTACGAGTCGACGGTCCTGTCTCCTGTGGGTTAAGCTTGGCAGGAGGACCGGGGGACCGTTGATTTGAATCGACGACTGTGGTTTCCACATTGCGAATAGTACTAGTACACAGAACCATTATTGCTGGTAGGAAATTTTGGATTTCCACCCGATGAAATCCCTATCTCGCATCCCTGTTATCGTCATCTCTCGTTGTGACGTTTCGTCGAATATTCCTTTTTTACTTCGGAACGACGGTCACAAGATTGCATGCTAAACCTCACGGCGATTGCTCGAGCAGGGAACAAGGAGCATGTCTGAATCTTGTAATGGAAAATTGAGTCAACTATGGTAGTTTCAATGTGATGTCATTTGCACTTGTATGCGTATGGGAGGACGTCGCCCTGTCCTTCAATGTATGCGTGTCATTTTTGTCTCTGTTATTTTTTTGGGTAGGCAAGTAGGGGTCACCTTCACCTGCCATTGCATATCTGCAATAATCAGTGAAACAAAGTCAGAACATGGGTATATCATTCGGGTGCTAACATTGTGGAAACATCATCAAATTGTAAAAGCTAGGTATCACGTCACAAGTGACTAGTTTTAGCCTCCTGGAAGCAGCCATCTATTTTAAAATCAGTGTGGTATGATATGTGCTAGACACAGTACTTATCTACTGTTTTGAAATATTTTTATAGTTGTTTACGGTGTTTTTGCAGTACTTTGGGCGTTATTTTGCAGTTGTTTGCAATGCTTTATAGTGCTTTGGGACATGTGTTACACGTCTTAAGTTGGAAATGGACGGTGTCTTCCCTGGAGCTACGCCGACTCCATGGTCCAACGAAAGATTTCACTTAATTACATCATGACATTTCAATGCATTGATAGACCGAGAACCACATTGTGTTTTTGGTTATCTTCTGCTTGGGTAGACCATTACATCATGAATTTTCCATGTATTGATAGAACCCCCGCCAAGGGGGGCAGAAGGGGGGGCAGACGCTCGTCGAGGCAGTCGCTCGGGACAAAGTGGAAAAAAAGGGGGAGGGGTGGTGGCGCAGGAGAGGGAGGGGACCGTCGCCGGTGCAGTCGCCGGACGGACGGCCGCCTCGCCTCCCCAACGCCGCCAAAGAGAAAGCTCGCCGTCGACCGCCGCTACTCACCGAGCGCGGGGCTTGTAGGGTTCGCAGCATAGAAAACAAAAATTTTCCTACGATGGGAACATCTAAGTACCAAGATCTATCTACTAGATACAAGCAACGGGTGGTCATACATCCATAGAATACATACCCTCGAAGACCGAATAGCGTTAACGAGGTTGTACTCGTGGATGATGTAGACGAACGCTTGCCGATCTCAAGATCGTGATGAAGTCCATCTGGTCCAGCCGGTCCAGCACGATCAAGTCCAGCACCTCAAAGCAGTGGTGCATCCGTGATCGCACACACGTACGGGTACCCCGACAACCTCCGCACCCTCGCTCCAGCGAAGCAGCGGAAGCAACAAATCCTTCCAGAAAAAGCCACCGGGAACATGTATCTCGTTGATCCGAGACCATGGGGAAATTCTAAAGGAGGGAGAGAGATCCTTCGCGAGGAGGTGTGAGAGACAAGTGAGAGGAGGGGGTCCTTTTATAGGGGAGGGGGGCAGCCCAAGGGGGCATGGCCGCCGACCATGGAGGGTGCCCCCACCTCTCCCTCATTCATGTGGTGGAAGCTCCACTCACATAAAAAACTTCTCCACTCACAATTCCACTCACATGCATTAATTTTCCACCAAAATTAATGCAAGCTCTCATTTAAAACTCTTTTATTTATTTATTTAGAATTTTGTTAATTACTTTAATTAACAAACATTCACATAAAACCCCTTGCTAGTATTCCATTTCACATGCAGAACCAGTTTCAGCAATTTCAACCGAAACAGTTCCGGTGTCTAGTGAAATAAATTCCTGCTCTTTCCTTTTTCTTTTTCTGGCATATCATTTGCTCCGAATGGTGTCAGCATCCCTTAAGTGTGTCACCCTACGGTTCGCGAATAATGCGGACATGATCGAGACCCTTCTCCGATCAATAATCAGTAGCGGGACCTGGAGATCCATACTGACTCCCACACATTCAACGATGACTTCTGTGATCGTGTGAACCTTTTACGCTAGTATCTTAATCCCTTCGTTTCACGATATATTACATGTCCGAGATTCGATCATCGGTATCTCCATACCTAGTTTTATCTCGTTACCGACATGCACTCTTTTCTCGTTCTCGTGATATAACATTCTAGTGATCAAATCACTTGCTTGCAAGCTAATCAATGTGATATCACTGAGAGGGCCCAGAGCATATCTATCCATCATCGGGATGAACAAATTCCACTCTCGATCCATGGGTCTCAACATAACACTTTAGTAGTTCTGAAGCCATCTTTATAATCACCCAGTTACGGTGTGACGTTTGATGTCATCGAGAAACTCTTCTGGTGTTAGTGATTGACATGATCTCATGGTCTAAGGATTAGGATCACTCCGTAAGTTGTTATAGCAATATAAACTCAATGACTTTGATCGTAATGCTATACTTCGGATGAATGTTCATCACATCATTACACTAATGTTGTGACCTCGTTATTAACAACATCCAATGTCCATGATCAGGAAACTTTGATCATCATGTTAATCAACGAGCTAGTTTATAAGAGAGGCATAACTAGAAACTTCCTTTTTGTTTATTAAACACACATGTATTAATGTTTCCGTATTAATACAATTATAGCATGTAAAATAAACATTTATCATAAATAAGGAATACGATAATAACCACTTTATTATTGCCTCTCGGGCATTTTTCCTTCAGTCTCCCACTTGCACTAGAGACAATAATCTAGTTTGAAAACTTTGCGTATTGAACACCTATGGCTTTCTGGTGTTCCATATACGCAACTGCAAGTGGTTAACATAATCTACGGATCTGATGCTTTCAGGTCCGTGTGTATTTGCATGTCTTTGCGTCTCCACGCATCACTCATTCTCCAATGAGATGACATTGTAAAAATTTGGTCTTTTGGTGAGACCTTTAGTTCCTTGGGGTTAAACCATGTCGATACTATTGTCATACAATATATCTTTAATGTTAGCCCGTTGTGAACCACACCTTAGTTTGATAACAAACTACTTGACACAAATTCCCTCCTTTGCTGCTACTATAGCAGTCATATACTTAGTTTTTTGTTGTAGTATTCGTCACAATGTCTTAACTTTGGAATACATCCAAATCCATCATGAAAACTCCTTTCTATTTCATTGTGCCACTCATAGTTTAAATTGAGATAAACTTAATTTGTATCTTGCGACAAAACTAGTATCAATGTAACGCTTTACAATGAACTATTTGTAATTCTTTGTCACCTCTACACAAATATATTCTTAGTTCTTCCAAAAGATCATAAGAATATCCTTACTATAGTCCAATGATCATTTTATGATTCATTCTGGTATATGCTCATAACACTTAGAGCATAGGACATATCTGGATGTGTACATATCATGGTATGATTGATCAAAACATTCTCGTGATTTCACTCATCAAGTGTTAAAGCACTTGAATCTTGTTTCACTTATCAAGTGTCGATACACTTGAATCTTGATTCAATTCCTTTCCATGCGACAAGAACCGTTTCTAGTGGTTTCTATATTGAACTCCTTCAATATCTCATATATGTACGTTTGGCACAACCATATTAGCGTCCAGTTTATCCACTATAGACATTCATGCTAAATATTCGGGTTTTGCCTAAGTCTTTCATCGAAATGAAATTCTTAACCTTTGTTAATAAAAGATACATCATTTCTAATTAACAAGATGTCCTCCACATAATGTATTAGAAATATGTCTTAGCGCTCCCACTTAATTTCTTGCAAATGCAAGCATCTTCATCGTCTCCTGATGAAAAACTCCTTTTTCATTATGGTGAAGATTCTAACTCCGCGATGCTTACTTCAACCGTTGAAGTTTGCATGCCCCTTTTAGCATCCTTTGAATTAACAAAACCCTTTGGATCGTGTCATGTACACGTCCTAGGTAACCATTCTATTAAAAGAATTTTGTTTTGTTTATTCATCTACCATATAACAAATTATATCTAGTGGTTGCTACTTTAATCCGTCCAGACTAAATATCGCTATGAAAGATCAAATCTTGTCATAGTCAACTCCTTGAACATTGTCGTAAAATACTTTACGACATGTCGACTATTTCATAGATGTGAAACATCCATGTCTGTTTCTTTATAGATCCAAATACGACCGATAGGTTTTTACACCTTTCCGGAGGGTCTTCCAAGTTCAAAACTTGATTTCTCGTGTATGGAACTATCACGGATTTTATGGCTTCAAGCCATTTGACGAAGTCAGGGCCCATCATCGCTTCTTTGCATATAGTCGGCTCATCATTGTCAAACAATAATGATTTACTCTCAAATCTTAATCATTTGATTGTTTATCCGACCTTCTTGGTTCAATAGGAACTTTAGTCCTCCGTGACCGCAACCTTTGAGGCACGTAATCCATGAGCATTCTGGCTGCCTCCGGAACATTTTTCGACGCTGCGCAACTTAGCACATATAGCTAAGGTTCGTTAACCTTATCAAAGTTCTATTGTCCTCCCACTTAACATTTATGAAAAATTCCTTCTTCAAGAAACTTCACTTTTCAAGCGACAAACCCTTTTGTCCTTGGTGTTATGGAGGAATACCCAATTGTTATTCGAAATAACCTACAAAGACATGCTCATCCGACTTCGGTTGTAAACATCTTACTTATGTTTAGCATACCAAAATTTAAGAAATGACAACTTGGGTTTTACCCCAAGCCATAACTTCCATGGTGTCATTTCAACGAATCAAGATGGAGCTCTTTTCAGTGTAAAAGCGGTTAATCTTTTAAAACATAATCGCAGTTTTATAAATAACACCTTTGATCCAACCATGTCAAACAAGGTTTCATTACAACTCTCAAACACTCCATACTCCTATGGTGTTTCGGGAGATGTAAATCTAGGTGTTTTGCTAAACTTGTAACTCAAATAAATCCCTTTTATGATAAAATCATAATTCATTTATTTTTCTTGTTACACTTGTAACTCAAACAAATCCCTTATGATAAAATCATAAACCATTTATTTTCTTGTTACAATGATTTTCCACTTCATCTTGAAAGTCTTTGAAACGTTTTTCAAATATTTCATACTTCTTTCTCATTAAGTGAACATTCACTCAAATTTTCGGAGAAAGCATATGAAGTTGAAACCCATCGCTTACGACTACACATAATGGAATACATACATCGATATGTATAAATTCCAATAATTTAGTCGTTCGTTCTTCTTTGGCCTTTGAACGAAGTTTTAATTATCCCGAGAGAAGTCTCACAAGCGTCACTTGATCAAATCAAAGACTCCAAAATTCCATGAAAATGGAGTTTCTTCATGTTTTATTTCCAATATAATTTAAACAGCGATGTCACTTCGTAAGTGATCTTCCAATCATTTGTCTTGCGACATTTTAGCATTAGACTTTATGGATGTGATTTCTCCAACTAGATTTGTAAATCATCCATCTTATATGGAATACGATAATTATTTGAACAACCTTTGTTCTCATAATACCTGATTCAAATAACAATTATTAAAACAAATCTTAAAGTCAAGCTTTGATGTCAACGAGAAATACAAACAACGGTTTGTTTGTTTTCGATGAATATCATCACATATTCTCTTGCTGGTTATTTAGGCCATTGTGGTTTATGAATTGTGTCGTTCTGTATGAAATTTCATACCAACCAATTCGGTATCCAATACCCAAAAACCACATTGTTTAACAAGCAAAGAATACAACCATAACATGTATATCATCCATATACCTAAATTGGATATTTCCAATCTTTTCTTTTCTGCCAAATATATTTTATAGATTCTCTTTCAGCATTTCCTTTTCCTTTTTAAAAGAATCTATCAATCATCAAAAGTGGCGCCATATACATGACACATAGTCCAAAGCGTGTATATTCAAAATAATAATACCTTTGGACTAGCACTTTGAAGTAGATCACCATCATCAAAATGATCGGTATTCTTTCAAAATTCATTCTTTAGTAATCTTTTAGTGTAGTAAACACTTTACATACAAATTCTATTCATCCTTATCATGACGACTTTCATGATCAAGCTACTGTAGCTTATAAAGATGAATCGTGAGTATAATATTACTTTCCAAAACCCTTTTGGATGATTAGGATGTCTAGCATCTCCAACCTTCATAAATTCTCATCCAATATGAAAACATATATTATACTCTATCATATTGCAACCAAAACATTGTTTCAGATATCCTTATATCTGTCACACATGATGGTTTCTGAAACAATTCTTTCAGCTCCTAGATAAACTTGATATTAAAACAATCAAGAATCATGGAGGCAAACATGATACTTAAGATACTAACACTAGAATTGTTACTCTCGATTTAATACCAACTATTAAATTTCACAGAGTAAATAGAGTTTGTTGAAAGTTTGCAATAGGACTTTAAACTTTAGATTGACACTCAACACAATACGATACCAGTTCGTAAAGTATATATCCAGAATTCTATAGTTCTATTATCTCAATTACAACTATGCATAAGGTGGTGAACAAATGCCAATGACTATAACAAATTATGCAAATTCACTTTGATTTAATTTATGATAAATTGAGTTCTACTAATCCAAATTAGAAATGAACTCCCACTAAAAAAGACATCCCTCGTGTCTTTTTGGTGATTACATGAACCAAATCCACTACACCAAGTCCGATCATCACGTGAGTCGGTGTAGCTTCAAAGGCGAGCATCAAATGGGCATCATATCTACTATCTTACTCATGCTTAACCTTTCGGTCCGTGTTCCGAGGCCATGTCTGTACATGCTAGGCTCGCCAAGTAATAACCTTAGTATTCGCATGTGTAACTGTCTTACACCCGAGATATGCTCGTGGATTCAAGTACACCCGATCATCACGTGATGTCTTGAAGCGACGAAACATTGTCGGTGCATACTTAAGGAAGAACACATTTTTATCTTGATATCTAAATGAGGGATCATCTTATTATGCTAATAAAACGCCAAACAAGCAATATAAGATGCAATCAAACATCACATGTTAATTAGTGGAATGATATGGTTTTCGCATATGATCTCTATCATGTGCATCGTGGTATGATCACTATCATACCTTTATGTGTAAATCCAAGGTCTATGGAGTTTACACGTTATGTGTGTTGTAAGAGTATCATCTCATACTTCTACTTACAACATCACCATATCATAACACTAGCCCAGCAACAATCTAAACTAGACGCCTCTAATTTATCCATTGCAAGTTTTACGTGGCTTAGGGCTTTCGAAGATAGAACCGTTCTTACCTACGAACATGAAACACAACGAGGATAACCAAATTGTTGACAACTCGTTGCAAATTAGATATTGACTATAGTAGGAGAGACAGACACCCGCTAGCCACTTATGCAAAACTAGTTGCATGTCAAGCGTGGAACAGGTCTCATGTGTGAGGACATGTAAAGTTTGTCTGGGCCGCTTCATCCCACTATGCCATCAATATCTAAAGTACAACTAATAAGCAATAAAATGATCATCATCGCCCACATACTCATATGTGTACTACCCGTGCAAAGCATCTACGCATAGATCTGGCTCTGATACCACTGTAGGGTTCGCAGCATAGAAAACAAAAAATTTCCTACAATGGGAACATCTAAGTACCAAGATCTATCTACTAGATACAAGCAACGGGTGGATATACATCCATAGAATACATATCCTCGAAGACCGAATAGCGTTAACGAGGTTGTACTCGTGGATGATGTAGAAGAATGCTTGCCGATCTCAAGATCGTGATGAAGTCCATCTGGTCCAGCCGGTCCAGCACGATCAAGTCCAGCACCTCAAAGTAGTGGTGCATTCGTGATCGCACACACGTACGGGTATCCCGACAACCTCCGCGCCCTCGCTCCAGCGAAGCAGCGGAAGCAAAAAATCCTTCCAGAAAAAGCCACCGGGAATATGTATCTCGCTGATCCGAGACCATGGGGAAATTCTAAAGGGGGGAGAGAGATCCTTCGCGAGGAGGTGTGAGATACAAGTGAGAGGAGGGGGTCCTTTTATAGGGGAGGGGGGCAGCCCAAGGGGGCATGGCCTTCGGCCATGGAGGGTGCCCCCACCTCTCCCTCATTCATGTGGTGGAAGCTCCACTCACATAAAAAACTTCTCCACTCACAATTCCACTCACATGCATTAATTTTCCACCAAAATTAATGCAAGCTCTCATTTAAATAAAACTCTTTTATTTATTTATTCAGAATTTTATTAATTACTTTAATTAACAAACATTCACATAAAATCCCTTGCTAGTATTCCATTTCACATGCAGAACCAGTTTCAGCAATTTCAACCGAAACAGTTCCGGTGTCTAGTGAAATAAATTCCTGCGCTTTCCTTTTTCTTTTTCTGGCATATCATTTGCTCCGAATGGTGTCGGCATCCCTTAAGTGTGTCACCCTACGGTTCACGAATAATGCGGACATGATCGAGACCCTTCTCCGATCAATAGTCAGTAGCGGGACCTGGAGATCCTTACTGACTCCTACACATTCAACGATGACTTCTGTGATCGTGTGAACCTTTTACGCTAGTATCTTAATCCCTTTGTTTCACGATATATTACATGTCCGAGATTCGATCATCGTTATCTCCATACCTAGTTTTATCTCGTTACCGACATGCACTCTTTTCTCGTTCCCGTGATATAACATTCTACTGATCAAATCACTTGCTTGCAAGCTAATTAATGTGATATCACCGAGAGGGCCCAGAGCATATCTATCTGTCATCGGGATGAACAAATTCCACTCTCGATCCATGGGTCTCAACATAACACTTTTGTAGTTCTGAAGCCATCTTTATAATCACCTAGTTACGATGTGACGTTTGATGTCATCGAGAAACTCTTCTGGTGTTAGTGATTGACATGATCTCATGGTCTAAGGATTAGGATCACTCCGTAAATTGTTATAGCAATATAAACTCAATGACTTTGATCGTAATGCTATACTTCGGATGAATGTTCATCACATCATTACACTAATGTTGTGACCTCGTTATTAACAACATCCAATGTCCATGATCAGGAAACTTTGATCATCATGTTAATCAACGAGCTAGTTTATAAGAGAGGCATAACTAGGAACTTCCTTTTTGTTTATTAAACACACATGTATTAATGTTTCCGTATTAATACAATTATAGCATGTAAAATAAACATTTATCATAAATAAGGAATACGATAATAACCACTTTATTATTGCCTCTCGGGCATATTCCCTTCAGGGCTAGGCGCCATCGCTGCTGCGGGTCAGAGGGGGCGTGGGAGGAAGGGGCTCGCCGCCGGCAACGTTTCCGGGCGGCGCAGCCGCCTCGCCTTCCCCACTGCGCCGCCAGAGAGCAGAGCGGCGGCGGGTGGCTCGCGGGGTGGGTGGGGGCGAATGGGGATTAGGGTTTCAGAGGGGGCGCGGGGTGGCCGTTTTGTTGCCGCGAATCGCGCGCGCGGCCGCATGATCTAGGGCGGCCTGGCGCGGACGGCTGCGATTGAGCGGCGCGGGCGGCTGCGAGCCAAGCGGGCCAGAGCAGGCTAAGTGGGCTGCTGGCTGGCTGCGGCTGGGCCGCCAGCGAGTGTGCCCTGCTGCGCGCGAGCGGCAGCTAGCGGGGCGGGCGCTGGCAGGCCGAGCGGGCCTAGCCAGCGCTCTGCAGGCAGCGGCAGATAGCCGTAGCATGCAAGCAGGCTGCTGGGCCGCTGCTTGCCTCTCAGGAAAAAGGCCCATTAGGGCTTATCAGCACGGTTTTTTTTGTTTTTTTAGTTATTTCTATTTACAGAAACTATTTTGATGTTTTTTCATCAGTTTTTGGAGAGTTTTGTACAGTTTTTTCTAGTCCATTTATTTCTGTGAATATCTTGATTAGAGAATATGAAAGTGACAAAGTTTTCTCCATAAAGTTTAAAGTCTTATGGAAGTTTATGAATAATGTTTCCGCTGCAAATAGTTTATTCAAATTGCTTGAATGCAATAAAAGTGTGTTAATTTTTGTTTTAAAAGATGTGACAAAGTAATAAAGATGATTGTGTCCCATGTTATTAATTAACTAACGTTATTAATAAACATGATCATGGTCTTTTTCATTGAGTATTAATGGTGCATTTAATTTTATTTTACCAACGGTGATGTAACTTTAAATGGCACAAACAATTGCATGCTTAATTTATACCAACGTTGGATTAATGCATACAGTTGTTTTGGTTATCTCACATCGGTTTTCAGGAGGTCTCAACCTAATGAGCTGCCTGAAGGACATCCCATTTCTCAGGGGGGATAACTACTCCGAATGGAGGAAAAAGGTTGATCTGGCGTTTGTCTGCGCCGAGGTGGACTGGGTGGTTGACACTAAACAACCAGTCAAGCCTGACGACCCAGTGAGGGGCGATGTTGAGGAAAGTACTGCATTTGAAAAGAGAAAGAGAGACCATGCTCCTTTGGAGCTGGCCTACTCAATAGACAATCAAAAGTGGGTGAACGCAAATAAAAAAATGCTTGGCTTTTGTCAAGAACACAATTGAGAACACTATAGTGGGCTCAATTGAAGAGTGTGCCTCTGTTGGCGAGTACCTTGGAAGATAAAGAGCCAGTTTACTGGCTCTTCAAAGATGTATGCAACCCAGCTGCTAAAACAGCTGGTGACAGAAAAGTATACGGGAGGGCCACATGGCATTAGAGAGCACATCTTGAGGATGTCCAACATGGCGGCTAAGTTGAAGCCCATGAATGCGGACCTCGAGCTCAAGCCTGCTCTTCTGGTGCATCTTGACATGGCCTCTCTTCCCCAACAGTTCGAGAACTTCGTCATCAACTATAACATGTCCCCTGAAAAGTGGGACATTGAAAAGACCATAGGGATGTGTTCTCAAGAGGAAGAAAGGCTGAAGTCCATTCACGGTGGTTCCTTGAACTACGTGAAGGACAATAGGAAGAGGAACTTCACCAACAGTAACCATGGTGGCTCACCTTCCAAGCCACATGGCAAGGGCCCACAACAGCACCAGCATCAGTACCAGCAGTCCACCCCTGGGGACAAAGACCAGTGCTACCATTGCAAAAAGGTTGGCCACTACAAGAAGGATTGTCCAATATGGCTGAAGTCCATAATGGCCAAAAACGGTAAAGATATAGTCTCTTTTGTTAATGAATCTCTGTATGAAAAGTTTTCTAAATCTACTTGGTGGATTGACTCTGGTGCAACTGTTCATGTTGCCAACTCTTTACAGGGGTTCCATTCGACAAGGATTTTGCCAAAAAGAGAAGGACTCATTGAAGTGGCGAATGGGATTGAAGTAGAAGTGGAGGCTGTTGGCGACATTCCTCTGGAGCTGGCTGATGGCTCTTCTCTTTTGCTTAAGGATGTTTTATTTGTTCCTTCCATTCATAGAAATTTAATAAGTGTGTCGTGCTTGGACAAAGATTTGTATGAGTGCTATTTTGGACATGGCAAATGTGTCATTTGGTTGAAAGATACTTGTGTGGGTGTTGCTACACTACATGACAAGCTTTATTTATTATCTTTGCATGAGAAAGTATTTTCTGTGTGTGATGTGAATGAACAAGTTCCCTTGTCGAACAAAGAACAAAAGAAAAGAAAGCGAACTCTTGACTCGTCGAAGTTATGGCACTACAGATTAGGCCATATTTCGAGGGGAAGAATAGAAAGCCTCGTTAAAAATGACATTCTTCCTCCGTTAGATTTCTCAGACATAGAACAATGCATAGATTGCATTAAAGGAAAGTATGTCAAACAAATTAAAAAGGGTGCAACCGAAGTATAGCTACACTAGAAATAATCCACACTGATATTTGTGGACCGTTTCTGGTGAAAAGTGTGGATGGCTATGATTGATTCATAACATTCACAGATGATCACTCCCGGTATGGTTATATTTATCCAATTAAAGAAAGATCTGAAGCATTGGATAAATTTAAAATTTTCAAAGCTGAAGTAGAAAATAAGCATGATAAAAGAATTAAGATAGTCCGGTCTGACCGTGGGGGGAGTACTACGATCGACATACTCCATATGGTCAAGTACCAGGACCCTTTGCAAGGTACCTGCAGGAAAATGGAATAGTCGCCCAGTATTCTATGCCGGGCGAACCTCAGCAAAACGGAGTAGCTGAAAGGCGTAACCGTACCCTTATGGATATGGTGCGCGACATGATGAGCTACTCCACCCTCCCATTGGGATTGTGGATGGAGGCGCTTAAAACCGTCATTCACATTCTCAACAGAGTACCAAGTAAGTCGGTGCCCAAAACGCCGTATGAATTGTGGACAGGCAGAGTTCTCTCTCTGCACCACTTGAGGGTCTAGGGGATCCCAGCTGAGGCAAAAGTTTTCAATCCAAACATTGCAAAGTTAGACCCCAAAACAGTATCTTGCCACTTCATTGGCTATCCAGATAAGTCAAAAGGCTATCGTTTCTACTGTCCTGACAGATACACGAAGTTTGTAGAAACAAGACATGCAGTCTTCTTGGAGGACGAATTGATGACGGGGAGCACGGTAGCTCGGGAAATTGATCTTGAGGAGAAGAGGGTGCATGCACCTAATCCGATGACTCAGGAGCCATTTTTCTCGCTACCTGTTGTGCGACCATCTACAACCCCTGAGGTTGTGGTGTCGGCACTTGTTGTGACTCCACACGTGACAACAATGGGCGAAAGTTCGGAACCTGTCCATCAGGAGCCACCCGAACCCGCTGTTGAGCACGAAAGGGAGCCAGAACAACCACATACTATAAATGTGCCTGAACCCGAGGCAAGAAATGAGCAAGAGTCTGATGAACTCAGAAGGTCTAAAAGAGAACGAAGACCAGCCATTTCCAAAGAAATTTACAAAGTCTACTACATAGTTCATATGGAGGGCGATCCTACCTCATATGAAGAAGCCATGAGTAGCCCTCACTCAGCCAAGTGGGTGGAGGCAATGGAAGATGAAATGAAATCAATGAGTTCCAACAATGTTTGGGACTTAGAGGAAATTCCTAAAGGAGCCAAAACAGTAGGATGCAAATGGGTCTACAAAACAAAGTATGACTCCAATGGGAATGTAGAAAAGTACAAAGCTAGACTTGTGGCAAAAGGCTTTACGCAAAGAGAAGGCGTAGATTACAATGAGAATTTTTCTCCGGTCTCATGTAAGGACTCCTTCAGAATCATAATGGCACTAGTTGCACATTTTGATTTAGAGTTACATCAAATGGATGTTAAGACGATATTTCTAAATGGAGATTTAGAAGAAAATGTTTACATGAAACAACCCAAGGGTTTTTTCATGGAGGGGAAGGAACATATGGGATGCCGCCTAAAGAAATTCATTTATGGGTTAAAGCAAGCCTCTAGGCAGTGGTATTTAAAGTTTAATGATACAATTAAAAGATTTGGATTCAAAGAGAATGTTGAGGACAACTACATTTATGCAAAGTTTAAAAGTGGGAAATATATTTTCCTAATTTTCTATGTGGATGACATCTTGCTTGCTAGCAGTGATGTTAGTCTACTACTAGAGACAAAGAAGTTTTTATCATCAAATTTTGACATGAAAGACCTTGGTGAAGCTTCTTATGTTTTGGGAATAGAAATTCACCGAGATAGAAAGAATGGAGTGTTAGGACTATCGCAGAAAGCATATTGTGAAAAGATTTTAAAGAAATACAATATGCATACGAGTAATGCAACACCTACTCCCATAGTCAAGGGCGACAGTTTTGGGAAATCCCAATGTCCAAATAATCAATATGAGATCGATCAAATGAAGTCAGTACCATATGCTTCGGCTGTTGGAAGCTTACAGTATGCACAAGTGTGCACTCGCCCTGACTTAGCTTTTATCACCGGGGTACTCGGTAGATATCAAGAGAATCCAGGCATAGAGCACTGGAAGATGGTAAAAAAAGCTTTGCGTTATGTGCAAGGCACAAAAGGCCTCATGCTAACATATAAAAGTATATGATTCCCTAGAGATAAAAGGGTATTCAGATGCGGATTTTGCGGGAGATAAAGACGACAGAAAGTTCACGACAGGATATGTCTTTACTCTCGCAGGAGGCGCTATTTCGTGGAGAAGCGCCAAACAGTCGATAGTTGCATCATCTACGATGTATGCAGAATTTATAGCATGTTATGAGGCCATGGTACATGTGTTATGGTTAAAGAAATTTCTACCCGACTTAAAAGTGGTTGACTGCATCAGCAGGCCACTAAAGATGTACTGTGACAACGAGCCCGCAGTATTCTATGCTCACAACAACAAGTCGAGTAATGCTACAAAGTCTATAGATATAAAGTATTATGTTGTAAAGGACAAAGTTCAGGATCAAACTATAAGACTCGAGCATATAAGGACAAAGGATATGCTTGCGGATTCGCTAACGAAAGGCTTACAACCCAATGTGTTCAAGGAACACATAGCCGGCATGGGTTTAATGGAAATGCTATGATTCCTAGACTACAGAGGCCCAAAAGTAACAGGATTTGTTTCAAAATAGAAAGATATATAGTGGATGTCTGATTCTATCGGCAATTGAGCTGAGACGATGAAACATGCTCTATTTATCGATCTGTGATGAAATGAGTAAAGTACAAAGTTAAAAGTAAAGTCGAGATCAAGGGGGAGAATGTTAGATTGATCTCAACGTGACATGGCCCAACGGCCTGTCACACCCCTATCCGCGCCCTGATTGGGGGCGCCCAACCCTATCTGGTTGGTGGGCCCCTGTCGCCAGCGCTATATAAAGGAGGTGGGGGTCGGCAGCACGCCTCACGAGGTTAGTCGTGCCCTAGCCGCCCCACCTACAAGCCCTACCGATCTAGGCTTAGCGCTGCGCCGACGGGAAGCACCACCGCCGCCACACTCTCGCCCCTTTTTCCTATGGCTAACGATGGCGGCTCCAGCTCCGGCATCCCCTATGGCTCGTGTTTGTCGAGTCAGGGTGTAGGTAGCTCTCTCTTCTCTCTCTCCCTCTCTGGTTCTCACATAAATCTTCAACGGTATAGCACCACCGAATCTAGTCTAGCCTAGTTGATCCTAAAGGAGGTCTATCAATTTTTTCTAGACGGTATGAAATGATATTTTCATACATAACTACTATTCTCCTAGTTTTTTCTCTGTTCCAGATGAGCCTAAACCTTGCAGATATACCCGATGTACCGACACCAATATATTGAGTAGCAACACCCGTGTATGAAAATATTGGTATGTCAAACATCGCGGTTGCGCTCTCGAGAGAAGCACGGGATAATTTTTCATTAAAATTCGAGTCAACTATGGGAGCTAGATGCACCTGCACGGTGACGCCATGAAGCAGTTGCATGAAGGAATATTCGTCATGGTTCACCGGAAGCGACATTGATAAATCGTATATCCAAGCAACTCGCTATCGGTATTTCCCACTGCCACACTACTATGATAGCATGCAAGAGACTACCGTAACAAATTGCTGACGATCACCAGTGTAATGGACTCCAGACTCCAGTTAGGCGCATCATAATAATAATAATAATGGTCTCTCCTGATCATATAGTGTCAGCATTGGGAACACAATAACTAACAAAAAAAACACGTGGAAGGACCATTTGAATACCTAACTTGGGCCTGCCGTTGTAGCAGCCTAGCGTTGCTGAGTCTCACACTGTCATCGTCAGCAGTAAGAGGGCCCCCTCTTTTTCCTTGCGAAGCTGACTGAGACGGGTGAGTGATGACTTGGGTAAACTTAATATGCCCTGGAATTAAGGCATATTAATCACATCTGGGTTAACGATTATTTTTCTACCGAAGAAGGAAAGTGAGAAAGTGAAAGCATGCAGGGAAGGAAAGCAAGCACCGTGATGAGGGGGGCTAGGGTTGTTACTTGTTAGCCGGTGAAAGGGTGTCGATGGCCACTGAATGCACCGTGTAAAACACGGCTACCATACCGGTAGATATCACGCTGTGCCAAAAGCTTGCCAGACGACTGTAGCCTGTAGCCTCGCTTTGCCCTTTCTTTTTCCATGCAGAACTCGCTTTGCCACTGCAAACTTTGTGAGCAATGAATTGGTCGAGGGGTTCACGCAATTCCTTGAGCATGCATGATCTATCCTTCTAGAAATAAAGTTCGTGGAGCAGTTGGTCTCACTTGCAAGCTAAAACTGCAGTGTTTTAATTTGCACTTCGGTCGAAAAAAAAAATCCACCGAAAATTAATCTGAGCTTTTGCTTTCAGAATTATGTATATCGACCTTGTGTACTGTATTATCAAAGGACAGGCCGTTTAAGACTGTTAGTGAATCGGATACAGTCATCATTAGTAGATGCAGGTGGTCAGTGGAGATTAGATTAGGCAGTACGTACGTACGAAGTGATCTGTGAAAGCGAGAGCTGTACGTAGCACTAATGTTTCACGTCAATACCGTAGTTGGCACGGCGGCGACCGGCCGACCAGACAGCAAAGATTCGTGGCCCAGAAACAGCACCATGCTTTTTTTTTTCCAGGGCTCAGTGGTGAGTGAGTAGCATCCTGCAGGTTTTACTTGACCTCAAGTCAAGTTTCTAGCCGTGTCTAGCTTGCCGGATGGTGATGCGGGCGCACTAGTTTGGAGCCGACCGACCAAGCACGCCGTTTACTGAATTTTGTGACCTGGTACACCCTTTGCCTTGTGCGTAACACTAGGTCACAACGGAGAACGGCTTGGCCCACGCTGTAGAAAACGATTTCTTTTAGAGAAATAAACGAGTGTTTAGTTGCCTACGAGAATGGATGGGTCTCAATTGCACGAACGATGAAGTCCTAGCTATGCAAGTTGGAAACGTTCAAATCTGCAGATCCTTAGAGCCATGCTCGGTAGGGGCGCAAAGGGGAGTGCCAATGAGGTATTTTTTTTGACAAAACTGACCCTGAGCAAAACTAATTCTTCATCTGACCCCTCTGTAAAATTATTTCGGAATCTGATCCCTGGGGTCAGCGCCATTTGAAATGGAGCCGAAGTTGTATAGGTCGACGCCAACACGAGACAACAGAGGAGCAGCCTAGGGGAGGTCGGCGCCGTTTCATATGGAGTCGACGTCGGCGCCATTTCACATGGAGCCGACCTCCTTCGGTTTGGTTTCTGCTATGCTGGCGTCGATCTGTACAACTTCGGCTCCATTTCAAATGGCGTCGACCTCAGGGATCTGATTTCGAAATAGTTTTGCGAAGGGATCAGATGAAGAATTAGATTTGCCCATAGGTTAGACTTATCAAAAAATACGCCAATGCACGAGCTCGTGCGAGCCAATGAGACGTGTGTGTGTGTGTGGGGGAGGGGGGGCTTGGACGGTGAAGGTGTGGTCAGCGCAGGATAAAGTAGGTTACCGTCCACTCAGCTCCCGTCATATCTACACCTCTCACCCTCACCGCCCACTTTCTCCACCATCCCCATCCCCATCCCCATCGCCCCTTCATCAGCGACCTGGTAGAGGCGACATCTTCTCCGGTTGGAAATTGTCGTCGGTATCGAGCCTTCTTCTTCCTTCGATAGATGATCTAAATCCTCAAACCCTTGTACTTGTAGCTTAGACCTGTGAGGATGTGCCAGATTTGATGGCATTAGTATGTGATGTTTTTCTGATTTATGTGTTAGATCTGTGCTAATGTGCTAGATTTGATGTTGTTAGTATTTGTAGCTGGTCTATCTTCTGCATTGATGCTTGCGTGCTAGATTTGTGTTGTTGTTTGCTTGTGTGGTAGATCTGTAATGATGAATGTGTACAGTGGCGGAGCTAGAAGCGAAGAAAGAGGGATGCTAACTTCCGGAGGTGACCTTCAGTCCTCCAGTGTTGTAGGACTCTTTACCACTAGTGCTAAGTGATGTGTACTCATGGCCTAAGAAGAACGAGCGAGCATGACACATGAAGTGTCGAAAGGCTATCCCCTCTTGGCCTTCACATTTCAACTAGTAATCTATTCTCTTTGGCTAGTCAGCTGGCTATACTAACAAGCTGGGTAGTGAGCTGGACCGGTGCTACAGCGCCGGTAGCACCGACCGCAGCTTCGCCCCTAAATGTGTATGTGCTTGATTTGTAATGTTGCATCTTGAAGTGCTATATCTGTAATGATGTATGCTTAAGCTGGTACCAGTGGTGCCTGAGAATGTAGTGTTGCCAAAGCATTTCTTTATCTCATTTGCTTTCGCCGTCTCTAATGAATCTATTGCATGACTTGCATCTCTCAGACTTGAGAGATGGTTTTGAGCATAAGTTACTTTGTTTTGCGCTGATTTCATTATTTTGAACTTTATATGTCAATTGGTAAAAGTGAGTCTCTAACATCTTATTACTCTAGGCCACCACCTCTTAGATGGTTTGGTGGTGCGTCTCGGTACAGTCCAACTCGCCCAATTCCTCAAAAAGCTTCTAGATTCCATGAATTATTTGTCGAGCGTCACATGTCCAATGACATACGGGTACAACCAGATTTTTCTATATTAAGTCAGATTGCATCTGACTCGTTCGGTCCCCTTAAGTGTGTGACCCTATAGATTCACGACCATAAATACATTGACTTAACTCACCAGTGAATACTTCACGCTAAAGTCGATAATTGGTAGTGGCTCCTATTAGAACATCACAACTCCCAAGTAACATAAAGTCAATCAACCTTGACAGAGTGAGTGTCATATGTAGTATTTCCTTTGCTTCACGATATACCTTGTCAACCTAAAGGCGAGTGCTTGCCATCCTTGTAATAGCTTTGCATATATTATCGGTTTCATGATACATATTCCCTTGAGCCAGGTTAAATCTTAACTAATGTAGTTGCATGGTGATATGACGATATTCCTTTTGAAGCTTACCGTGTTCATATTTCAATTGCTTGAAATAAACATTATGTTTACTACAACACAGACATTGGCCCCTGGCGCTTATAAATGCCGAGACACATGCCTAATTGTTGTGCTCGCGCTGGCACGGTAAAAAAGCCACCAGGGATAACTGCATCCAGGAAAGTGCATATGCGGCGCTTTTTTTTTGTCTTGGCTCAACGTCATCTGTCGGTCTAGAGATTCGGTGGCACCATAGAGGATGTGCATCTGTATATTACAGACGCGGAGGAATTTTAGTGCCATGTAACTATGAGGTGTGGAGCATTTTACTGTCGTGTTCACACATTAGTGGCACAATAGTTAATGACAATTAGTGATTACTAATTTAGTTTTTCCATACCATTCAATTTTATTATGAGTCCATTCTAACAAACATTAAATTTATATTAATATTTGTTTCATATATTATAATTTTGATGTAACAACTATTACAAAAAGGTAAAAAAATCTTCAAAAAGAAAAAAACAAAAGTAGGAAAATTCCTGAACACTAATCTTATTCTTGTGCGCCTCTCTATTCTAAGAATACCTAAAGAACAGTCTAACACGAGCGTGATAAGCCAAGATCCACTTCATCCAGCACGAGAGCGACGACCTCCTGCGGATGAGCTTCGTCCACCCTGAGGGCGCCGACCTCCTACGGATCCATCGCGAGCGCGACAACCTCATGCGGATTTGCTTTGTCCGTCACTAGCGTGACAACCTTGCGTGGACCAAATTTGTCCACCGCGAGTGCGTCGACCACGCATGAATCTGATTCGTCCACCACGATCTTAGTTGACAACATTGACTTGGATCTAAAAGGTGATTGCCGATGGAGCGGCCACGTCGGATCTCGACGGTAAGTACAGAGTGCGAAAGTAGCCGTGAGAGATATATGCTTGAGTCGGAGTCATAGTGGGTACTGGTGGGATAAGTGAGCGTGCGGCCTAATGAGAAATATGGTTTGGGTATTGGAAGGATGAGTGAGAGTGGAGCTAGTGAGATCTAGGGTTTGACTCCCGGTCTTAGTGGGGAATGGGAAGTGCGGCAGTGTGGTGGTAGTTGAGCAGGGAAAGGGTTGCTTATATTATAAGGAGGAGCAGTGATGGTTAGTTGGTTAGGATTTGTTTTATGGTCTCTTTAACAAGTGGATCGCATGTGCATAAAGGCTCATAATGGTACAGTGTACCATCCCAACATTAGAGCTTAGAATAAGCTGAACTCAGATGTGTGTATTGCATTCATGTATAGAAAATCCGAATAATTTTCGCGTTTTTGAACAAAACTTGCCAAAGTGATTGAAGCTTCTCTCAACTTGATGGAATTGAAGTAGATCATCAAGTTGACTATGATAAGTTTCAATATGACCTTTGCTAAAACATTATTTTGGGTAAAGGTGATTTGATCTAAGGGTAGATCAAATGCAATAAAACTAAACCACAACACATTGCTTAATGAATAATATCATATCCTTAAGAGATCATATCATGGTATTCATTATAACAACTCATTAATACCAAGTCAAGTATATAACTCAATTAATGAGAATTAAATAACCAAATCTTGACTTAGCTTATTCTTATCCATTCCTACCATGAGCATCATGGCAGTTCTTAAATACTAATTCCTTATCACTTATTGAGTAGGAAGGAAACCAAGTCAAGACCATTCACCACATATCTTTCTTTCCATATCAATTTCTATCATCTCTTTTGGACCTTATTCTAATATCTGCTAATCATCAATGTGGAGTGATCAATCCCTGATCTATTAATTCTTAGCCTATCAATTCTTGATCTATCAACTCTTGTTCTTATCATAGCATTCACTTTAAAGCCTTTAGAGAAGGAAGTAAGAAGAGGTAAGTAGTAATGCTAGTTTTAGATACCATCTATAGGATGGGAGTGTTTGAAGAGAATCAAAACAATATGATAATTGGTGGAGTTAACTCACGCCTGGATGGAATAGAAGAGTTATCTGAAATAAAGATATATGTGGTAACAAATAGGATCATAAGGATTAATATTGAAGATAGTTACCAAGGAGTAAATCCTATTGGATCAAGTAGGCATAGTCATTGAATAATATCTCTTAGACAAATAGAGATACTGAGAAGATAACTATAATACAACTATAATGTTGTATTGATGAATCCTTGATTAGCCAACTGGAAACCTAAGCCATAAATGATCAAAGGATTATAATGATCATGCTCAAGTCACTAAGAATGAATAATTATATCATGTATAAGTGACATTGGTGGATAGAACATGATTAAACCCTAGGATAGATATGTTATCCTAGGTTAGTCATGACAAGTCAAAATGATATGATGTGAAGTTGGAATATAAGATACTGGAGATAAGCAGATATAATATAGTATGACCAAGCTCATACTAGAGCAACATGGAGTTATAAAAGTAGTATTATTCCTCTTAAAGAATAGGAAACACTTGAGATGAAGTAGGGTTTGATATATACATCTATTGGAGTAATATTAGTGTTGGATGATAAAGGACTAGTGATGAATGGAGTTAGAAGTAATTACGTAATGGGTTAGAGGTTATCATTAGTAGAGTAGTTTGATATAACAAAGTGTAGATATGAGAAGATTATAAAAATCTTTAGTAACAAGCTTCTGAGATTTATAAGTGAGATTACAAAGCAATTATGAAGTAAGAGAGTAAGTATTTAAGTGGATTTGGATTCATAAGAAGTATTCTAGAGATGAGAGTTATCTCTAGGAGGAGATCATATCGAGCTTTAGTGTCAAGCTCATTGGATTCACAAATGGATTTAGGAGAAGGAAATTATTGGTAAGAGTATAATCATGAAGTAAAACTCATCATGGTAATACCTGGTCATGGATGTGAAGTAGTAGTATATCTAGGAAAGGAAGTCCTCAAGTAAGAAACAAGAATTATGAAGTAGAGAAGGTAGGAATTCCTGATAAACCCTTAACCAAGACTATGTCAAGTCATGGCTAGTCCCATGCCTATTTTATTTCTTCTAAACCCTAAAGCAAAGTTACTAGATAATTATCAAGAACGAATTTTATTATAAATCCTATTAGAAGGCTAAATTGTTATGTTACTCTAGTTTTGGATATCATCCATAACTATAAGTCAAGATTCTCAAACCCTACTCATTAGTAAGATCAAAGAAGGTTTATAAGGTTGAGGAATACTCTAGGCATCATAAGAAATATATGGAAATAGTAAACCTCACAATGTAGCAACTATTGTTTTGGCATGTGAGTCATTTTTATCACCTAAGTAATATTTACTACAAATCATTACATGATAAATTCATATCCAAAAATTTAAATCACATACAGTGGTGGTGAGTCACTACATTAAATGATAAACTTGATTCACACCCATATGTCAAGTGAGATCATCATTATTAATAACCTTGCAATGAGATTCATTTATAAAACTCTATCACATCCCATCTATAAACTACTTATGGCAATAATATCGATTTTAAAATGCTCACAAGAATATTTTATAGAAATTATAAAAATTAAAACCAAGTGGATTTTTAGTATAAGAATGTAACATCCCAGCATTAGAGTTTGGAAACAAGCTGAACACAGATGTGTTCATTGCATTCATGCATAGAAAATATGAATAATTTTCGCGCTTTTGAATAAAACTTGTAAAAGTGATTGAATCTTCTCTCAACTTGATGGAATTGAAGTAGATCATCAAGTTGATTGCAATAAGTTTCAATATGACCTTGTTAAAACCTATTTTTGGGTAAAGGAGATTTGATCTAAGGGCAAATCAAATATAATAAAAATTCAACCATAATACATTACTTAATGATTTATATTTGATCCTTAAGTAATCATATCCTAGCATTCATTACACAACTCATGAATACCAATTTATAAATATAACTTAAGTAATAGGAATGAAACAACTAAATCATGATCTATCTTAATCTCATCTACTTATACTATTAGTATCAGGGTAATACTTAACCTTAATTCTTTATCATTTGTTGAGTAGAAAGGAAATCAAGTCAAGATCATTCATCATGTATCTTTTATCCATACCAATCTTTGTCATTTCTATTGAATCATATTCTAATATCTGTTGTTCATCAATGTTGAGTAATCAACTATTGATTCACCAATTCTTAACCTATCAATTCTTGATCTATTAACCCCTGTCCTTATCATAGCATTCACCTAAGGCCTTTAAAGAAAGAAGTAAGGAAAGGTAAATAGTAATGCTAATTGTAGATATCATCCATAGAATGGGAATTCTTGAAGTAAATTAAATCAATATGATAATTAGTGGAGTTAACTCACTCCTGATGGGATAAAAGAGTTATTGAAATATAGATATATGTGGTAACAAAGAAGATAAGTATAATACAACTATATTGTTGTAGTGATGAAGCCTTGGTTAGCCAGATGGAAACCTAAACCATAAAGGATTAAAGGATTATAAAGATCATGCTTTAGTCACCAAGATTAAATGCTTATATCATGTATAAATAACATTGGTGGATAGAACATGATTGAACCCTAGTATAGATATGTTATTCTAGGTTAGCCATGGCAAGTCACCATGATATGATGAAAAGCTAGAGTAGTATGGAGTTATTGAAGTAGTGTTATTCCTCTTAAAGGATAGTAAGCTTTTGAGGAAAGTAGTTTGATATATACATCTACTAGGGTAATATTAGTGAAGGGTGATGATAAAAGTATATGAATGGAGCTAGAAGTAACTACTTAGTGGATTAGAGGTTATCATCATCAGAGTAGTTTGAGATAACCAATTATAGATGTGAGCAGAGTATGAAAAGCCTTAGTGACAAGCTCATTGGATTTACAAATGGATTTAGAAGAATAAAAGTTGGATAAGAGTATTCTTGTAAAGTAAAGCTCATCATGTTAACACATGATGATTGATAGGAAGAAGTAGTATATCTAGGGAAGGAATTCTTCAAGTAGAAATCAATAATTATGAATTATGGAGGATACGAATTCTTGGTAAAACATTCAACCTTAAATCTGTAATCAAACTTATGATCTATTTTATTTATTGGATCATCATCCTATTTTCACAATGCTTTATAGGAATATTTTCCTATAGCAAATCACTTAATCACATCTTTGACATTTCCAAATATCATATCCATATGTGCTTAGGAGTTATCTTTATCAATTATTTTCCATAAGACCTTCTAGAAAATAACTTTACATTTTAAAGGGTGATATCAATAAAGATTACAAACATAAAGACAATATGTTTAGCCATTGATCTTTACACACATCAACAAAAGACTATAAGTATACTAAGTACCCTAAAACCCTAGGGTAAGCATTTGCAATTCAAACGCTAACTCCTATGTTAGTTAGAATAAAATATACACATTGCTATTTCCTAGATTCATGGGAATAATATTAGCCATATTAATTCTTTAGAATATCATGCATCAATTAATGATATAGGATCACTGAAACAAATTTATCTCCAAACTATAAATTCATTAAAACCAAATTTTATAAATAAATAATAAAATATTCCATAATAAAAGCCCTGGCAGAATATTAATAAAAAAAGACTTCTATGAAAGGAAATAAAGAAAATATTTATCATAAAGGTTCACAAAATAAATCTCAACCAATGTCAATTGTTGCTGCAAGTATTCAGCAAATAAACTTTATAAAGAAAAGTTCAAATCAAATGTTAAAATACAAATCTGGAAATAAAACAGAAAACAGAAAAGAGAAAAGGAAAAGAGAAAACAAGCAATGCCAGCCCACGACCCATTCCCTCACCTCTCTATATGTCACTCACAAGCCGCAGCCAGCCTCTTTCGCTCGTTTCGCCATGGCCCAACAGAAGCCCAGGCCCAAATACCATTTTGTCTGGTCTATCATCGTCATCCACCTCGCGCTGCCGCCAAAGCAGCTGCATGGCGCGAGCGCCGTCGCTCGCCAATGTCAAGATGCTCGTCGTCTGCTGGGAGGATAAGAATGCCACCGCGAAGCCCTTCGTCCTCATCCTCTCACTCGTGCATCCTCACTCCTCCTTATCCTCTCTGTTTAGCAAAGGGCCGAAACCCTAGCTCAAGGAGCCACTCCTTGTCGCTGGTAGAAACCACCCCAGAGTCCATGGGGTAGTCGGAGAGAAGCGTCTCGCCGTCCTTGTCGCTTGAGAGGTAGCAGTGAAGAAAGGGGCGATCAGAATCGTGAGTATTTCGCTGTTCCCTTCCGTCGGTGATCATCAAAGTTCATGGAAATTAGACCGTACGGGAGCACCGTCATCTTCATCGACCATTATACAAACATCAGGGTAAGCTTGCGCATCTCTAGACCCTAATTTCGCTTGCTGATTCTTGCTGTAGACCTAGTTTCATTGAGCGTTGCCGCTGGCCGCCGCAGAAGCTCGTCGCTGGTGTATTTTCGGTGACCACTAAGTAACGGCGTCACCACCAATAGGTTCACCTTGGTCCGCTCTGTCTAACAGCATTAGTCTCGCTCGCGGGAACACAGTAGTTCGCCTCCGGCGACCATTCTGTGGTGGTGGAGGCCGCGTTGATGTCAGCATGACATCGTGCTGATGTCACTCTGCCACCTCAGCGTTGTTTGACCTGGTCTTTGCCTCGCGTGGCACACCAACGTGGCCCTGACCCCACCAGTCAGTGACTGGGGCTAGATGTATGTGCGGTGTAAAAATCTCAATGTCTGATTAGGAAATAAATAAATGATATAAAACCTAAATCTAAATATTCCAAAAATAAAATAAAATCATTAAATCTTGTTAAATCAATAACTTTTGTTTTATAATTCAGAAAAATATGTGTAATATATGAAAATTTACAGAAAAATAAAATCTATAACATTACACTATTATCAAACATTATTATGCCAAAATTTTAAATAAATATTATTTAATAAAGATTTTATAAGTTTTAATACTTTAAAAATTCATATTTTAATAATGGTAAATGTTAAAAATATAAATAATATACCAAAAATCTTAGAAAAATAAGAACTATAATTTAAAACTATAATCATGCAACATTATTTCACTTAATTAAACATTTATTATTTATTAAGTATTTATAAAGTAATAAATCTTATAAAAATCATATCTCATTATTTATAAATCATAAAAATAAATGTAATATACCAAAATGATCACAAAAATAAAATTTACATGTTAAAAATATAACATTGCACTTTTAAAGTAAATAAAAATCTAATACCCTAATAATTTGAATTTAAATCCATATTCCTTAATCTATAATTCATATAAGGGTAAATAAAGTCTGCTAATATTCTAAAATTAACCAATTAAAGTCTAATAAATAGTATTAGTCTTAAATAATGATAATATGAAGTCAAAATGGTTCAGCACATGTTAATACAATTTTATTGAATTATCATTCAACCATAAGTATAAATTATTTTCTAAAAAGGATTCCGATGAAATTATAAAATCTTGAGGAATAATATTCTCAACTAAATAAAACGTTTTCCCTTACTTCAACCACAAGTTTATAAACATACCAAGACACTATAGTGAATCCATAAGTAGTTAAGTAATATTATTTCCTTATTTATAAACTATAACCACTCATCTATAAAATGGTAAATGATTCTCTTCCGTTATCCTATAGGAAACCACTACTCAAATAGAAGTAATGCCATTCTTAAATAACTTTAAGGAAATATTATAAGATGAGCAAGTACAATATCATAAGCATTACACCTTAGATCCATCTATGTCTTTAAAGTTAACTTTAGTCTACCTTAGATCCATCTATGTCTGTAAAAGACCTTATTATGTGTTTTATAGTTAACCTTGGTTTGTTATAATTAAGTTGTAAAGCATCTCAAGTCCAGACCATTCAAGCAAGCATAAATAACATTAATCGTATTCTAAAAGCGATCAGGATTGTTTAAACCTTAGTAAAAGAATCTTTTCTTCAAATGTTATTCTTTTTGCCACTTCAGATAACAGATGACAATTAATAATAATCACGTTACTTTATACTTTACTTATATACCTAGGATTGTTAACACTTAAGTTACTTATAAATGCCATCACTTATAATGTAAAATTTGAAGATAAGACCATTCTTGTATAAACAATCTTTAGTAGCATTACACATTTGTGTATCTCATTATTTTATAATATTATAATTACATGTTGTTTCACACATACTCACAAGCCTTAATAAGAAGCACAAGTGTGAAACTTAATCTAAAAGAGCAACACATTCCAAAGAAGCCATTTCCAATATCTAAAGCCTAGAACAACGTTATTCCCGGGATTCGAGTTTATCAAATTGCATTACATTACTTATGCATAATAGCATCTTGCTTATTTAAACATTAGTACTTACCAGACCAATGATGCTGATTTCAGATATTGAATCTTATATTGTCTTGAAGACCGTGAGTGCATAATCTTGCAATCACAAAAGGCAAGTTCACACTTGCTCATGTCCTTTGATTATTTTCTGTAAAGTATTTTGCAAATCCAGTGTTGTCACCACCTGCATTTGAAAAAGGTCAGAAGACACTATTTTCATAATAATATGATTATAGTTCCGATGGTAAAGGAACATAAGTTCTGGTGGTAAAGGAACATATTATCTAGGACTTAACAACCAATGTCGCCAGTGATTCTTGCGCGGTATATCACGCGTTAACCATGAGATTTGGAATGGGACAGAGAAGTCAGTTGTATCTTCTTCCCCTCGCATGTAGCCGGATGTGCAGGTCGTGGCTGTTATCACTCGTAGCATGCATATTAATTGGTAATTCGTAGAGGATACGCAGCATATGGGTGGGAACCCTCAACGTCCCACGATAGTTCTGGCATCTAACGGTCTATACAAACCATTGCTGTAATTCTGGGCATGGTGTACACTGAGGAGGCATGCGAGGTCGCGAAGGGGGCAGTGATTGGCTTGGATCATCTTCTGGGCCCCACATCATGGAATTATGGACGGGAATAAGCTGCCAGGGGGTGCAACAAAGAGTTGATATCTCATGGGTAAAGTAACGCACCTCTGCAGAGTGTAAGAATTGTAACTTGTTACTCCCTGTTTCGGGAAGGAGCTACGAACGCGGCGGGAAAGGAACTCCATGAAAGTTCTGGTAAACCCGTGAAGGCTGTCGGACATAGATTTTCATAATAAAAGCAACCTTTGAATAAATGTTTACAAAAACTTGCATTGCCTACGACCTATGGTCTATGGTTGTAGATATAGTGCATTAAACACTCCTTTCTAGTGAACTTGCTGAGTATGCTCGTACTCAACGTATCTTATTAACCCTTACTAGATTCTAAATCCATTAAGATGACGTCTACATCAAGTGATGCTCCAGGAGTCATCATCCAAAAGCACAGGTCTTCAATGAAGTCAAGAAAAACAACAAATACATCAGCTCAAATGAAGACAAAGTTACGGATTAGATAGAAATTTAATCTCTAGCCATAGAACCTATCTCTGTAGAGTGCTGCACTAGCAACAATACTAGCCAAATAGTTTGGTGCTAACCCTATTAGCATATTAGTTATGATTTATTCATTGTTGATTCTTATTTGAAAGAAGTTTCTTTCTCTCTCTTTAACCTAGATTGTTCTTTGGATCTTATGTAAAGAGTCGAGTTGTAACCTTTAGCCATTTATTGGACCCGTTGTGTTTCTGTTGTACCACTTTGAGGGATGTAATACTAGTGAACGGTGTTTCATTGGTGCTATGTCCATAACTATAGTATACTACATCATGCAGTGGTATGCTGGGTCACCGCAAGGAAATCACCAATCTTGATAAT
Source organism: Avena sativa (assembly GCA_916181665.1). Lineage (NCBI taxonomy): Eukaryota > Viridiplantae > Streptophyta > Magnoliopsida > Poales > Poaceae > Avena > Avena sativa. Next base: position 380,966,106 of record OV702297.1, on the reverse strand, counting down.
TATAAAAATTATAAACCACCATATATATATTAAATATTATATGGTGTTATATACATAAGAAAATTGTATGACTATAAATAATCATCTTTAAATTGTGAAACCATAATTGTAAAAGTGATAATAACATCATTTTCATAAGATATTTATATAAGAAGTAAACCCTAAAAGCCTAAATTATTATTTGCTCTATCTAATAAATTACCTCTCATATGTTATGGATAAGAAAATTAGAAATAGGGTAACTAAATGAAATACATTATTATAATACAAACTATTTAATAATTCTACATACAATTTCATATAGTGACAGCTGTCTAAAAAAAGTTCTATAAGGAATATTCAAAACCATTGTTTAAATATAAGAGCTAGAAAAGAAAACAGAAATAGAAAAGAAAATAAAGCCCAGTTTCTTTCTACCTAGCTACCGCTCGTGCGCAGCATGCCTTGGCCCAGTAGCGGCCCGGCCCAGGAAACGATTCACGTCGTCTTCCTCCTTGCCGGCAAGAAGCAGCATGGCCACGCCGCCGCCGTCGGTTCCTCCCTGCATTGCGATGCTCACCGCCGCTTTAGACCATGGGGATAAGATTGGCCGCGACCTCCTCTTTCTCCCCATACCCATATCTCTCAATCTCGAGCCCTCTTTGATTTTCTCCTATGTCCCAAAACCCTAGCCCTAGGCCTCGCCGGAGTCGTCATCGTTTCTGAGCTCCTCTCAAACCGCTGAGCCTATCGTCGGAATCTACTTTATCTTCTTGTTCGATTGCCCCAAGTAGCGCAAGCTCAAGAAGCTCTAATCGCCACCTCCATCTCTGACGGGTTCCGCCGCCGTCTCCATCGATTCCGACCACCTCCGGTCATGCCAACCCCTCCACAGCAACCCTGGTGAGTTGCTGATGCTCGCGCACATCTCTAATCTCTCAATTGCTTCTAGAATCATCACCGTCACGTTCATCTATAACTGCCGCCACTATACCTCGTCGACTCCATCCTCCGGTGACCATATCTGGCCGGCGCCGCTGCTAATAGGTTCCCCAGCATGTGTTCTTTTGAGCTATAGCAACTATTCTCGCCAGCTCTCGCTCGATCGCTACCGCCGCTCGCCACCCGATCATCACCGGCGAGATGATGTCGTGCCGACGTCATGCTTGCGTCAAGTCAACCGGTCAAACCGTAGCAGGCCCGGCCTTGCTGAAGTGGCGTATGACGTGGCCTAGGACCCACGAGTCAGTGACTAGGGCTAGGTTAGGGTGCGGTGTAAAAAAGAATAAGTGAATAGATGACGTTATCAGTGATGCAGTAAATAATTTAGTTATTTTATTTTAATAATTGCAAAAAATGATTAAACCTTAAAAATTCAATAACTTTTGTTTTATAATTCAAAAAATATGTTTAATATATGAAAATGTTTAGAAAAATAAAAATCTACAAATTAAGTTTATTATCATATATTATTGTGTTAACTATTTAAATAATTATTATTTAGTAAAGTATTTTATAATTAGTAAAACATAGAAAAGAATCATATTTTAATATTGCTAAATGAGAAAAATATAAATAATATACTAAAATTCTTAGAAAAATAGTAACTACAATTTAAATTTATAATAATGTATTATTATATCACCTAACTAAATAATTACTATTTATTATATATTTATAAAGTACTAAAACTTATAAAAATCATATTTTATTATTTATAGATCACAAAAATAATTATAATATACCAAATTGACCAGAAAAATAATATCTACTATGAAAAGTGTAACATTCCACTTTTTAAGTAAATAAAAGTTTAATACTCTAATAACTTAAGTTTAATCTTATTTCTTTAACTATTAGTTCATAAGAGAGTAAATAAAAAATTGCTAATACTTCTAATATTGTCCATTAAAGGTCTAAAAGTAATATTAGTCATAAGATATTGATAATATGAAGTCAATATACTTCAAAACATTTTAATTACAATTCTGTTGAATTATCATCCATCAATGAATGTATATTATTTTCCAAAAGGATTCTTATCAAATATAAAATCTTCAAAAATGATATTTTAACTTAATAAAACCTTTTACTGATACTTCAACCACAAGTTTATATATATATTATAAATCCAAAGATAATTCATAAATAGTTAAGTAATATTGTTTCCATGTCTATAAATTATAGCCATCCTTTTTAAGGAGACAAATAATTCCATTCATACATACTGTTAAGAAACCTTTACTCAAATAGAAGTATTACCACTCTTAATTAACCTTAAAGAAACATTATGAAGTAAACAAATGATAATACCACCTAATGACCAAGATAGATAAGTCTCATCTACTAATGATGTCATTATTCAAATGAAGTAAATCTTTCTTCCTTGACAACTATAGTTAGTTAGAAACCCTAAGAATATTAACTAAAAATTTAAATGCTTTTGTTTAGTTAAGTAAACTTTTCCAAGAGTTATTCTTTCAAGATACACCAAAATTAATTCTTAAGCATTCCAAAATAAATCTACTTAAGTAACAACCTTCAGATAAGGAGTCTTTAGATACCATTCCACACTTGCGTGCCTTATTATTGTATGTCATTTATTATAGTTACATGTTGTTTCACACACACACTCACAAGCCTTAATAAGAAGCGGAAATTGAAACTTAATCTAAAAGGGCAACACATTCTAAAGGAACCATCTCAAATTTCCAAAACCTAGATCAACGCTCATTCCGAGGATTCGAGTTTACAAAATTGCATTACACTACTTATGCATAATATCATCTTGCTTCTTTAAACATTAGTCCTTACCGGACCAATGATGTTGATTTCAGATATTGGATCTTTTATTGTCTCGAAGACCGTGAGTGCATAATCTTGCAATCACAAAAGGCAAGTTTACACTTGCTCATGTACTTTGGTTATTTTCTATCAAGTATTTTGCAAATCCAGTGTTGTCATCACCTGCATTTCCAAAAGGTCAGAAAACACTATTTTCATAATAATATGATTATAGGTTATTTACCAAGAGGTAATAACCTACTATGAAAGTCCCAGTGGTAAAGGAACATATTATCTAGGACTTAATAACCAATGTCACCAGTGATTCTTGTGCTGTATATTACGCGTTAACCATGAGATTTGGAATGGGACGGAGAAGTCAGCTGTATCTTCTTCCTTTCGCATGTAGGCAAGGTGACCTTAACGTGACGTTGTGATTCCTTGTGCGGATCCAGCATATGGGTGAGCACCTTTAGGCCCCACGATTTTGGTGTCTTGATTATCTATGAGTGGATGTCGGAGGTATAGCTGGACCTATATGGAACTTGCCAGGGGCATCACCAGCTCATAGAGTCTTCAAGAACTCATCAGGGTTATAGCCTGCCCGAAAGGGGGCTTAGCGGAGGTGTAGTTAGCCCCGAAGGATCGTGCAGACATGCGGGGTCGCAAAGAGGGAAGTGATTGGTTTGGATATTAGTCTGAGCCTCATACCAAGGAAGTATGAACGGGTTGGCCGCTCGGATGTGCAACAAAGTTAAGATCTCTCATGGGTAAAGTAACGCACCTCTGCAGAGTGTAAGAACTGTAACTTGTTACTCCCTGTTCCGGGAAGGATCTACGAACGCGGCAGGAAAGGAGCTCCACAAACGTTCTAGTAAACCTGTGAAGACTGACGGACATAGCTTTTCAGAATAAAAGCAACCTTTGAAGAAATGTTTACGAAAACCTGCATTGCCTACGACCTATGGTCTGTGGCTGTAGTTAGTGCATCAAACACTCCTTTTTAGTGAACTTGGTGATTACGCTCGTACTCAACATATCTTCTTAACCCTTTCTAGATTCTGAAGCCAATACAAACAACGTCTACATCAACTTATGCTCAAGGAATCATCATCAAAAGCTCAAGCTCTTCAATGAAGTCAAGAAAGTCAACATATACACCAACTAAAGTGAAGATGAAGTTGCTGATTAGATAGGAATATAATCTCTAGCCATAAAACCTACTTCTGTAGAGTATTGCAATAGCAGCAATGCAAGCCAAATAGTTAGATGCTAATCTTATTAACATGATAGTTATGAGTTGATTATTTCTTATTCTTCTGTGTAAGAAGTTTCTTTCTCTCTCTCTTTAACCTAGAGTGTTATCTGGATCTTTTGTAAAGAGTCGAGTTGTAACCTATAGTCATGTCTTGAACCTGCTGTGTTTCTGTTGTACCACTCTGAGGGATGTAATACTAGTGAACGGTGTTTCATTGGTGTTATGTCAATGACTATAGTGTACTACATCATGCAGTGGTATCTGGGTCACCGCATACACCCAATTTGCCTTTCAACAATAGCATAAAAATAAGATACATACAAAATCAACAGCTTATAAAGAAGAAATAACATCCTTAATCATCAGGAATGCCCAGAGATAGACCATCTAGTGCAATCCTAATAGGCTCTAAATATATAGAAACATTCAGACACATATCATGCATCGCCATTAGTAAAAGGGCAACTTCTTATTTTGCTAGCTCTGTTGCTTCCTTCTCGAGCTCCCCTTCCATGTTTTAACCAACGCATGTCGTAGTTGTTTCGAGTGTGGTCGATCCTTCCATAACAAGAATAGGCACATTGACATTTTGAAGTGGTAGCTGACTAACATGTGGTCGGTGTGATTATCATGGAAGCCAACGAGTATGCATGGGAATCTATTACACAAACATATTTTCTTGTAGCGATATCTCATAGGGACACCGTTCCATGATGGATCATAGATCCAGCGCGACACTATGTCATCCTAGGTAAATACCAAAATGTGTTTGTGAGATCTAAGTTGGTATCAAAAGGAAACTAGCAAATTGGATCTATGCTAGAACCAATATATAATTGACTTACATATCCACCACTCGTTGGAGGCTCCATTGCGGTATCGTTGTCGGTCGCATCTATATTCTCCACCACCGCACCACCATTGTAGATTCATGGAGATGGATTTCGGAGTGGAGTGCGAGCTATAAAGTCTGGGATCAATGGTGGCCAACGCTAGTCATCGAGTGTGATAACCCTGGGATCAGGGCTAGACAAATCCTAGACCTTCGTCTAAAATAAGCGTAACTTTGACCTCGAGATCTTACAGTAAAAGTTGTTGGGCAACGCGCAGAGCCAGGCGAAAACAAAAACTTTTCTGCTCCGTCTAGAACTCCGACGAGCCAACCCAAGGTCCGACCAAGGTCAAAGGGAAAATCTCATACCTCTCAACGCGTAGGTGTGGAAGTTGAGGAAGCGCGTCACAGTGGTGCCGTACGTTCCCCTCGCCTCGTCCGACTTTGGCGAACTGCTCGATCCTTGGACCTCCTCGTCATTGGCTCCGGTGCTCCTCCTCCCCGCCTTCGACTTTGCCGCCGACGAGCACCATAGTGTGGTGCCTCTGCTATGTCACACACGTACAAGGTGGAACAACATCAAGTGAGATGCTAGTCTTGGTCTTGCCGCCGAAGGATAGGAAAGGTGGGAATTGCCAAGTCTAGCAAAATCCTAGGAAGCAGCATTGGATCTCTCTCTTGTCATATCTCTTGTCTATCCGCCGCCACCCACTTTCCCTTATATAGGCGAGTAGGTGAGGGCACACAAAAGTGTCCCTCGGTCCTAAACCCTAATCCTAGTCAAAGTGGGTTCAACCCATTGACACATGTCCCTATCCGAACAAGTCCAACTTTCCGGCTTGTGATAGTCGGATCATCATCTGCCTAGTTCCACTCTCTTAAGTGTGTGATCCCGTAGGCTTACGATAAGACGAACACAACTTAGTAATCATTCAGTCTGAATTGTAGCTTCGTGTCTTTCTGACTAGAGCTGATAATCGGTAGCAACCTATAGCAAGATTTGTCGACTCCTAGTTTACGCAAGTGCCCTCAATGTGACGATCGAGTAGCGGATGGCCATGCTTCTGAATCATATCACACGAGAGGGCACAGAGAATATTTCTCTGAGTTAGAGGGGAAAATCCTGTCTTGGTTGATCCAAGTCACGTAGCTTGCTTCGAAGTTGGCCCAAGAACACCCTTATTACTCCCAGTTATGGTGAGCATTAGATGGAGTCAAAGCTGGATCTTCCACAACTCGGATCGTGCGATCCCCTCACGAGTAAGGATTCCATTGTGTTAGTCGGAGCGTATGACAGTGTTCTCACGTCCTACTAACCTTTACATCGGTCCCGCTATCGTAACTCTTATGACTACCAAATGCAAGGCAAATAGCATCTCCATGCACATGACACATGAAACATTGTCATCTTCCGACTTACAAATTAGTCTCAGCAATGGGTTTCCCATCCAACCTCAAACGACTAAGGACAAACTAGATATTAAGTATGTGGTTCCACACCTGCAACAATTGCAGTAACACGTACACCTAGTTCTAAGCCGAATTCTGGGTCACAAATACAAGTCGAAACGTGAGCCTCTAGGGAATCATTACTAACAGTATCCCACTTGCACTAGAGTTAAACACTCAGTCATGTCCAGGCCTTAAGCATCTCATGACCATCGCTTTAACGTGCACCTCAAACTTGGGCTATGGAAGCAGGTTGGTCAACGGGTCTGCAATATTTGCATCCGTATGTACCTTGCATAGCTTAATTTCTCCGCCATCGATGAACTGCCTAAAGGATAAATGCCCTAGAGGCAAATAGTAAAGCTTTCTATTTAATGTATCTCTTGTATGTTCATAATACATTTCTTACCATGCTATAAATGTATTAATACAAAATTTTAATACACGTGTGGTATGTAAACAACAAGGTCTCTAGTTACCTCTAGTATACTAGCTTATTGCGCAAGTGATGATCTTATGGTTTCGAGATCATGGTGATAGTGTCAATTGACAATGAGGTCACATTATTGGTGAATAATGTGATAGACAAACACCAAGAGTTAATCACAATGAGATCTAGTTACTTAACGTTCATCATTGATGATAACATAGAAACATCGTTGCCAAAATCCTTTGACTATGAGATAATGCATAATCACCGTTTCAGAAGGAGACTTTGATGATATCAAGTATCAAGATATAAAAGAGTGATCATAAAGGTATCGTTGGGTTTCCCAAAGAAATGGGTTGAGGAGTTTTTATCAAGACCAGGATTTGCCAATCCAAGTAACGGATAGATACACATGGCCAACTCAGTGGCGTTGCACTAACGAAGCTTGTAAGCGTATGACTGGGTCATGGAATGCAACGGCACAGGAACGAGTAAACAAGCTCATCAGAAACGAGATAGAAAAAAAGTATGGAAATACTTGAGATCAAATCTCGGATGACCTAGGTATCGTATGGCAAAGGGAATAGGACTACGCAGTTAAGGTTCAAGCGATGAGATTCATGAATGCACAGGTGGTCATTATGGGCATCCAGGTCCCGCTGATGATCATTGATGCAAGAGGGTTCTTGGTCATGTCCGGAGCATCTCCGAGCCGAAAGGTGGCACACTTAAGGGTGGGGACACATTGGGATCGAACCTGCACCACAGGAGAAATAAGAGAGAGAAACTAGAAAGGTTCCAGGTAACATTCAATGTTGATCGGAGGGGTCCAGAAGGTGTTCCGGAGTATGAGATATAATAGTATATGTGTTTTATATATTAATGGTTGAATTAATATTAAAACATATTTTATAATTTATATTTTGGGTAATTTTTTTCCTTATTAGGACATTGCCCGGAGGAAAGGGCCCATAGGGCCAGGCGCCATAGGAGAGAGAGAGGGGGCTTGGCTGGCCAAAACCCTAGCCCCCCCCCCCCCCCCGCGTGGGGATCCTAGGGACGGCGGTGGCTGCCCCTGGTGGCAGTGGCTTGGGGGGTCCCACCCCCCTTGGCCCTAGGGTTGCCCCTCCCCGACCTAAATAGAGGATCCCCCTCCCCTCTATTTACACAACAAGTTCTCTCCTCTCTCCCTCTATTCCCTAGAGCTCTCTCCACCTAGATTGGATCTAGATCTTTGGGATTAGATCTCCACCTCCGCACTACCGTCAGGCGCAGGACGGTCCGGATTCCATCTTCTTCCGTTTCTCTGCTGGATCAGAGTATGGGAGACGTCCCTACACCGGATGTGTGTAGAGCTTCGAGGCACAACACTTGGGGCGCTTGTCTTCATTGCTATATGCCTTCCTGCGTAAGGCGTGCCACGGTCTTCAAGGGTATGAACTCCATCATCCCTCTTCGTTACTTATGTCTATATAGAATAGATCTTGGTTGCCGTGTTCGTGTAGATAGAATTTTTTGTTTCCTGCTGCGAACCCCAACAATGGTATCAGAGCCAGATCTATGGGCAGGCATGTCGTATAGATAGAAGACATAGCAATATGTGGGTGCTGATTCTCTAGTTGTGAACCTCTTTCGTGTTCTTGTTATATCACGGGATTGATTGATGAAGCGGCCCGGCCCGACCTTACTTGTACTCTTACGCTAGATTGGTTCCATGCTCGACATACGGTTTGTTTCGTATAAGTGGCTGGCGGGTGTCTATCTCTCTTTCAATAGTTTATATAACTTTTACACTAGAGGGCCCTAAAAAGGGCGAAGAGGCAATCATTGAATCAACATTGTGGCTCAACGTTCATAGGTGGAAAGGGGTTCTGCCATGGAAGTCCTAAAGCCACATAAAACTTGCAAAAGAATAAAGTAGAGGCATCTAACTTTATTTTGTAGGGGGGAGTGCCGTGACATGGAAACGGTAAGTTTATGAAACGTGTTTTCCATTGGATCTCTCGGTGGTGATCAAGGCGCTACAACCATGTCATGGCACTATACTTTTGAAATATTTTTTTGCACATCTTGTTTGGCATAGTATATTAGATATACAATGGTAGATAAATAGGATGATCCCTCTCCTAATTCCAATGATAGTGTTCCCCTTGTGTGTGCACCACCAAGAAATTTCTTTAGTATGAGGTAGGCCATGACGACCGGGTGTCAGACATACCTACGTTCGCATACAGTGGGTGTAAGAAAAGTTACACTACAATACACACAAGTTTGAGTTGGCGAGCATGAATCACATGTTGATGTGATCGACATTCAGAATGTCTAGCTTTTGAGCTATATCATCGGCCTTGACGATCGGGGGTGATATAGTGATATGGGATCATGTGATCACTAAAACAAATGGAGATATATTCGTTTTGAATGGGAGCTCTGTTAGTTTTAGTTTAAGTGTAAACTTAAAACTCAAGTTTATATATTATGAACATGGTCTAAACTCTTTGTATATCCATTCAAGGATGTCTCGCCCACCCACCTTCAACCTTAGCACATTCCTAGAGAAGGACAAGTCGAAAACTGATGGGTCCAACTTCACCTCCTGGCACCATACTCTAAGAATCCTCCTGACCCCCTACAAGCTCAACTATGTCTTAGAGGCAGAACTACGCGCTAAACCCGTAGATACCTCCACCGAGGATGAAAAGAATGTCTGGCAGTCTAAGGCGGATGATTCGTCCCTCATCTAGACTGGAATGCTCTATGCCATGGAGCCGAAGCTTCAAAAGCATTTTGAGAATATGCATGCTTTTGCAATCATTGAGGACCTCAAAGCCGTCTTTGCTCTGCAGGCTTAGGTTGAGAGCTATGAAGCTTCCGAGCTCTTCTTCTCTACCAGGATGGAAGAGCATAGCAGTGTGAGTGAGCATGTGGTCAAAATGTCTGGCTATGTTCAATGCTTGAATGCCCTGAATTGCAAAATCCCAGATGAGCTTGCGATTGATAGGGTGTTTCACTTGTTGCGCCCCTAGCTACAAAGGTTTTGTGATGAACTACAACATGCAGGGGATGGTAAAGACCCTTGTTGAGTTGTTCTCCATGCTCAAAACTGTTGAGGTATAAATCAAGAAGGATCACATGATGTTGATGGTCAATAGGACCATCAACTTTAAGAGGTCGACGCATAAGAACGGTAAGAAGCCTAAGAAGGATGGCAAGCCAGTTGCCAGTTCTCCTAAGGCTCCTAGGCCCAAGCCCGGTGTCACGTGCTAACACTACAAGGGATACGGGAACTGGAAGCGCAACTGTCCCAAATACCTCGAGGACAAGAAAGCTGACAAGTTTGCTAAAAAGACAAAGGTATATGTGATATACATGTTATTTATGTGTTCCTTACAAGCTCTAGGAGCAACACTTGGGTATTTGATACCTATTATGTTGCTCACATCTGTAACTCCCAGCAGGAGCTATGAAATAAGCGGCCTGGAGAAGGACGAGGTGACGATGCGCGTCGGCAATGGATCAAAAGTCGAAGTCAAGGCCGTCGGCAATCTACCTCTACGTCTGCCTTCAGGATTAATTTTAGTTTTGAATAAGTGCTGCTTTGTACCCGCCTTAAGCATGAATATTGTGAGTGGATCTTGCTTATTGCAAGATCGTTATTCATTTAAATCTGGAACAAGTGGTTATTCTATTTATATAAATGATATATTTTATGTTCATTCGCGTGTATGCAAAGGTTTATTCTTGCTGGATCTTGATAGTAGTACACACATACATAACATTGATGCCAAGCATTGCAAGAATAATAACGACAATACCATGTATCTATGGCATTGCCATCTTGGTCATATTGGCATAAAGCGCATGAAGAAGCTCTAATCTGATGGACTTCTAGAAATCACTAGATTTTGAATCTCTTGATACATGTGAGCCTTGTCTGATGGGCAAGATGACCAGGACACCCTTCTCTGGCACTATGGAGCAGGCTGGATACCTGTTAGAAATCATACATACAGATGTGTGTGGACCAATGAGTGTCTCGACACGCAATGGGCGTAGTTATTTTGTTACCTTCACTGATGATTTGAGTAGATATGGGTATATCTATTTGATGAAGCATAAGTCTGAGACATTTGAAAAGTTCAAAAAAATTCAGAAAGAGGTAGAGAATCAATTCAACAAGAAGATTAAGCACCTCTGATCAGATCAGGGAGGTGAATACTTGACTTATGAGTTTGGCATGCACTTGAAGGATTGTGGTATTGTATCATAGCTTACACCAGCCAGAACACCACAACGTAATGGTGTATCAGAACAGCGTAATCATACACTATTGTATAGTGTTCAGTCATTGATGTCTTTAACTGATTTGTCTATGTCGTTTTGGGGCTATGCATTAGAAACCACCGCTTTTATTTTAAACAGAGCACCATCCAAATCCGTGGAGACAACACCATATGATATATGGAATGGCAAGAAGCCAAAGTTGTCATTCTTAAAAGTTTGGGAATGTGAGGCTTACGTTAAGAAACTGCAGCCAGACAAACTCAAACCTAAAGCGGAAAAGTGTATCTTTGTAGGATACCCAAATGAAACTATTGGGTATATATTCTACAACAAAACCGAGGGCAAAACGTTTGTTGCTAAGGACGACGCCTTTCTAGAGAAAGAGTTTCTCGCAAAAGGAGTTAGTGGAAGGAAGATAGAGCTTCATGAGGTCATTGACCCTTCTCTCCAAATACCGAGTAGCGCAATGGAAATTGTTCCAAAACCACCCTCTATATTGGAAGAAGAATCAAATGATACAGATCATAACATCGAAGATCCTATGGTTCGGAAATCTACAAGAGTACGTAGCACTCCAGATTGGTATGGTAACCTTGTGATGTCTGTCTTGTTAGATGAACAAGAAGAACCTAGAAAATACAAGTGCTAACTCTGAGAAATGGCTAGAGGCCATGAAATCCGAGATAGGATCCATGTATGAGAAGCAAGTTTGGAAATTGGTATATCTCCCTGAAGGTCGAAATGTCATGGAGAATATGTGAATCTTTAAGAAGACAGATGCAGATGGCAATGTGATTGTCCACAAAGCAATACTTGTCGCAAAGGGTGTTTTCGATAAGTGGAAGGAATTTACTACAGCGAGACCTTCTCTCCTGTAACAATGTTGAAATTTGTTCGGATTTTACTAGCAATTGCTGCATATTATGATTATGAGATATGATAGATGGATGTCAAGATCGCCTTCCTCAATGGACACAATGATGAAGAGTTGTATATGATGCAACCAGAGGGTTTTTTTCATCCTAAGGATGCTAGAAAAGTATGCAAGCTTGAGCGATCCATTTATGGACTAAAGCAAGCATCTAGGAGTTGGAACAAGCGATTTGATCAAGTGATCAAGAATTTTGGATTTGTACAAAATAATCAAGAGGCTTGTGTTTACAAGAAAGCGAGTGGGAGCTCGGTGGCGTTCCTAGTAGTATATGTGGATGACATATTACTAATTGGGAATGATGTGAGATTTTTAGGGAGCGTAAAGGAATATCTGAGTAGTTAGTTTTCCATAAAGGATCTTGGTGAAGCAGCCTATATATTAGGTATCAAGATCTATAGGGATAGATCAAGACGCCTAATATCATTAAGTCAGGGTACTTACATAGATAATATTTTGAAGAAGTTCAAAATGGAAAACACTAAAGGGGGCTTTGTGCCTCTTGTGAAAGGTGTGTCGTTGAGTAAGACTCGATGTCCAACAACAACTGCTGAAAGAGAGAGGATGGTTAATGTCCCCTATGCCTCAGCCATAGGTTCTTTCATGTATGTTATGCTATATACTCGACCTGATGTGGCCCTGGATATTACTTGGACAGGTCGTTTCCAAAGTGATCCAGGAGTGGAACATTGGACAGTTGTGAAAAATATTCTGAAGTATCTGAAAAGAGCTAAGGATATGTTTCTAGTCTTTGGAGGTGGTTATGAAGCTCTGAATGTAACTGGTTACTTGGATGCAAGCTGGAACACATAATCCGATGACTCGAAGTCTCAGACAGGATATGTGTTTCTGATGAATGGTGGCGTGGTAACCTGGAGAACCGTGAAGCAACCAGTGGTGGCACAGTCACTAATGGAGTCGGAATACATCACAATTAACTCTGCGGCGAATGAAGTTGACTTTCTGTGGAATATCGTCAAGGAACTAGGAGTTGTTCCTAATGCAAATGACCCTATGACAATCTTCTGCGATAACACAGGTGCCATTGCAAACGCGTCGGAGCTAAGAACTCATTCCATAGTCAAGCACATCCAGCTGAGATTCCACGCCATTAGATAAAATATTGAGAATGGAGAAGTCAAGATTTGCAAAGTGCATATGGATCTGAATGCTGCAGGTCCGTTTACCAAAGTACTTCCACAAGCCAAGCATGAGAAACACCGCAGTACTATTGGTGTTAAGTCATTGCCTATTGTAAAGCTAGATTAATTTGTACTCTAGTGCAAGTGGGAGAGTGAAGGAGATATGCCCTAGAGGCAATTAATAAAGCGTTTTTATTTGATGTATCTCTTGTATGTACATAATACGTTTCTTACCATGCTATAACTATATGAATACCAAACGCTAATACATGTGTGGTATGTAAACAACCAGGTCTCTAGCTACCTCTAGTATACTAGATCATTGGGCAAGTGATGATCTTATGGTTTTAAGATCATGGTGATAGTGACAATTGACAATGATGTCACATTATTGGTGAATAATGTGATAGACACCTAGAGTTAATCACAATGAGATCTAGTTACGTAACGTTCATCATTGATGATAACATAGAAACATCGTGGCCTAAATCCTTTGACTATGAGATAATGCATAATCACCATTTCAGAAGGAGAATTTGATGATATCAAGTATCAAGCTATAAAAGAATGATCATAAAGGTATCATTGGGTTTACCGAAGAAACGGGTTGAGGAGTTTTATCAAGACCAGGATTTGTCAATCCAAGTAACATATAGATACACATGGCCAACTCGATGACGTTGCACTAATGAAGCTTGCAAGCGTATGATTAGGTCATGGAATGCAACATCATGGGAACAAGTAAACAAGATCATCGGAAACAAGATCAAACACAAGTATGGAGATACTTGAGATCAAATCTCGGATGACCTAGGTATCATATGGCAAAGGGAATATGACTACACAGTTAAGGTTCAAGCGATGAGATTCGTGAATGCATGGGTGGTCATTATGGGCATCTAGGTCCCGCTGATGATCATTGACGCAAGAGGGTTCTTGGTCATGTCTGGAGCATATTCGAGCCGAAGGGTGTCACACTTAAGGGTGGGGACACATTAGGATCGAACCGGCATCGCACGAGTAATAAGAGAGAGAGAGACCGAAAAGGTTTCGGGTAACATCCAATGTTGATCAGAAGGGTCCGAAAGGTGTTCCGGAGTATGAGATATAATAGTATATGTGTTTTATATATTAATTGGTTGAATTAATATTAAAATATATTTTATTATTTATATTTTGGGCAGCTTTTTCCTTATTGGGCCATTCCCTAGAGGAAAGGGCTCATAGGGCTAGGCGCCATAAGAGAGAGAGAGAGGGGGCTTGGCTGGCCAAAACCCTAGCCCCCCCCCCCCCCCGCGTGGGGAGCCTAGGGCTGACGGAGGCTTCCCTTGGCGGTGGAGGCTTGGGAGGGTCCCACCCCCTTGGATCTATGGCTTGCCCCTTCCCCACCTCCTATAAATAGAGGAGCCCCCTCCCCTCTATTTACACAACAAGTTATCTCCTATCTCCCTCTATTACCTAAAGCTCTCTCCACCCAAATTGGATCTAGATCTTTGGGATTATATCTCCACCTCCACACTACCATCATGCGCAGGACAGTCCGGCTTCCATCTTATCATGCCGCTCTGCTGGATTGAAGTCCGGGAGACGTCCCTACACCGAATGTGTGTAGAGCTTCAAGGCGCAACACTTGGAGAGCTTGTCTTCATCGCTATACGCCTTCCTATGTAAGGCTTGCCACGGTCTTAAAGGGTATGAACTCCGTCCTCCCTCTCCATTACTTATGTCTATATAGAATAGATCTTGGTTGTCGTATTCGTGTAGCTAGATTTTTTTTGTTTCCTGCTACGAACCCCAACACTGCCAAATCAGGTGAAATTCCTGAGTATGTGTTTGTTCTTCTGGTGTGCCCATGGCTCCTTAGATTGTGCAATAGTACCAGTATTATCGTGTCTAACGGACTGGACGAGCCGGGTACAACTCTGATTTCAATCAGAAAATTTCTGATCCAAAATCCTTCTTTTGCCGCCTCTGAGGCAACAACATACTCAGCTTCCGTAGTGGAATCGGCCACCGATTCTTTCTTGGAACTTTTCTAACTCACAGCACCTCCATTCACTATGTACACATAGCCAGATTGTGAGCGTGAGTCGTCCAGATTGGTATGAAAGCTTTCATCCGTGTAACCCTTTACCCCTTGCTCTTCCTCACCACCATAGACTAGGAACACATCTTTAGTACGTCTCAAGTACTTAAAGATATTCTTTACTGCTATCCAGTGGCCTTCGCCAGGATCTGACTGATATATGCTCGTTATACTTAGAGCATAGGAAATATCTGGCCTAGTACATATCATCACATACACGATCGATACTACTATCAAAGCATAAGGGATCCTCTCCATCCGACTTCGCTCATCAGCCAACGCTAGGCATTGAGTTTTGCTAAGTCGGATTCCATGCACCATCATTAAGAACCCCTTCTTAGCCGAATCCATATTTAACTTCTTCAATATCTTATCCAGATATGTACTTTGACTCAAACCTATGAGCCTCTAAGATCTATCTCTATAGATCTTGATTCCAGTATAAATACCGCCTCACCCAATTCCTTCATTTGAAAACACTTTTCCAAAGAATTCTTGGTTTCTTGCAACATTAGAACGTTGTTTCCGACTAAAAATATGTCATCTACATACAGTAGTAGGAATACAACCGAGCTTTCACTAAACTTCTTGTAAACACAAGAATCTTGTTATCTTTTGATGAAGGCAAACGATTTGAACACTTCATAAAAATGAATGTTCCAACTCTGACTTGCTTGCTTCAATCTATAGATGGATTTTCGAAGGTTGCAAACCTTGTTAGTACTAGCCGGATCGACAAAACCATAGGGTTGTATCATATACATGTCCTCGGTCAAAATTCTGTTAAGGAAAGCCGTTTTGACATCCATATGCTATATCTCCATATCGAAATATGCATCTAGTGCTAACATGATCCTTACCAACTTAAGAATCACTACTGGCGAGAAAGTATCGTTGTAGTCAACTCCTTGAACTTGTCAGAATCCTTTCGCAACAAGTCGTGTTTTATAGACAAAAATATTTCCGCCTTGGTCAGTTTTGCTCTTAAAGATCCATTTGCTCTCGATGGATCTTGCACCATCTGGTAGATCAACCAAGTTATAAACTTGATTGTCATCCATGGACTTTAACTCACATCTTATGGATCCAAGCCATGACTCGGAATCAGTACTTCCCATTGCATCCTAATAAGTAGTCGGCTCATTGTCGTCCAGCATAAGTACGTCTCCATGTAGTCTCCCTGATATCTGTGGCTCTGGTGCATTTGCCGGCTTAGGCACAACGTATGGCTCAACCTCCAAGGTTGTTGACTTGTCCTAAATCGGTGAATCCCGAATTTCTTCAAGATGCATCCTATTCCCACAATATTTCTGTCTTAGAAACTCTTTCTCCAGAAAGACACCATTTCGAGTGACAAACACTTTGCCATATTCTCGGTTGTAGAAATAGTAACCCAAAGTTTCCTTAGGGTAGCCTACGAAAACTACCTTATCCAACTTGGGGCTGAGCTTGTCGGACTGTAATTTCTTGGCAAAAGCTTCACATACCAAAATCTTGAGAAAAGCCAAGGTCAGCTTCTTGCCCGTCCACATATCATGTGGTGCATTTTCTACTGAGTTAGATGGTACTTTGTTTAGGGTTATCGCTGTTGTCTCTAGACAAAACCCCTAGAATGATAAAGGTAGATCCGTCTTACTCATCATTGACCTTACCATGTATAACATGGTTCGGTTCTGCCTTTTCGACACACCATTTATCTGAGGTGTTCTCGATGGGGTGAGCTGTGGAACTATTCCACAACTCTTGAGATGGTCGTAAAACTCATGGCTCATATATTCGGCTCCACGATCTAATCATAGAAACTTGATATCCTTGCCAAGCTGGTTTTGCACTTCACTCTGAAACTCTTTGAACTTTTCAAAGGTTTCCGACTTGGATTTCATAAGGTAGACATAGCCATATCTACTAAAATCATCCGTGAATGTGACAAAATACTCATAACCACCTCTGGTTGTCATGCTCATTGGACCGCATACATCACTATCTATCAGCTCCAGCAAGCCGGACGCCCTCTCGCAACTCTTTGCGAAATATGTCTTGGTCATCTTACCCATCAGACAAGATTCACATGTTTTGAACGGCTCCAAGACGGATGAATCCAGGAGTTCACCACCATGGAGCTTCTGCGTGCATTTCTAGCTCATATGACCAAGGCGATAGTATCATAGATTAGTAGAACTAAGATCATTCGGCTTTAACCTTTTAGCATTCATGTTATAGACTGATTTGCATTCAAGATCAAGCACAAAAAGTCTGGCTTGGATAGATGCATGGCCATGAAACACATTATTCAAATAAAAGGAACAACCATGGTTCTTAATATTCGACGCATACCCCTACTTCATCAAACATGAGGCGGAAATGATGTTTGAGCTTAGTATAGGAACATAATAACACTTATTTAGTTCTAGTACAAATCCTGAAAGTAACTAGAGTTGCATCGTCCCTATGGCTAACGCATCAACTCTCGCTTTGTTTCCGACTTTGATGTCAATCTCCCCTCTTGCACACATGAACAACTGATCCGGTATCGTATACCCAGGTACTGCTAGGGGTGTCAGCAATAGAAATGTCTATAATGTTCACAACAAGTGTACATGAGTCAGAAGTCATACTTCCACCCTTGGCTTTATCCGCCTTGTACTTGTCGCAGTTCCTCTTCCAGCGACCTCTCCTTTACAGTAAAAGCATATCGTACCATATGTTTTGCCAGCTTTCTAGTTACTGAGCCAGCGCTAGGACTTGGATCCAGCATGGTGTCTCCCTTTGGCTTGGCTTTCTTATACCAAGACTTCTTATTGATCTTGGAAGCATTCTGCACCATCAACACTTGATTAGTGCCACCTCTCTTGATTTTGGCTTTTGTTGTCTTGAGCATCCCTTGTAGTTTTGCCAGTTTCTTATCCATGTCGTGCATATGGTAGTTCGAAATGAATGGACCATAGGCACTAGCAAGAGAATTCAGGAGAATGTCGGTAGCAAACTATTCTGAAAGGATCGTATGGGCACCTAGAGGGGAGTGAATAGGTGCTACTTCAAATTTTCTTATTTTTCAAATTAGGGTTGGACAAGAAAGATAAATTCTCTAGATTATGCAACTAAGGTGAATTTACCTATATGTCAACCAAACAACACCTAGCATAACACTAAGAAAGAACAAGTAAGTAAAGTGCGGTAAAGGATAGAAGTAACCAAAGTGGTGGACGCGGAGACACAAGGCTTTGTTTCCCGTAGTTCCTTCCTTTTGAGGGGAAGTACGTCTACGTTTGGAGAGGGGGTGGTTTCAAACCACCAACGCCACGAGAGGCCTCCCTTGTTCTCCGATGAACCTCACCCCAACGGGATCGATTCACCTTCCACTATATCGGCAACCTTCGAGGTGGAAGCCGACACCTTTACACAAGTTCAGGGCACACATCCACAACTTAATTGGAGGCTCCCAAATACAAGCAAGCTATCAAAACAATCAAAGAAAATCTTGTAAGGACCAAATCAAAGCTAGGGTTTCCAAAGAAACACTAGAGCATGGGGGCCCTCAAGTGAATGAGGGGGAAATGAAGATCTCTCTTGGTGAAGTTGTAGATCAAGGCCTCCTCCTTCGATTCTCCAAAGATCAATGACCTTGGATGGTTGGATGAAGAGATCTTGTTGATTTGGTGGCTCTAATGGAGTTTGTGTTCTTGAGCAGGTCGAGCAGCTGTAGGAAGAGGATAAGGGTCCCTATTTATAAGCAGCCCCCTCCACGAACCGTTTTTTGAACGTTGGAGAAAATTCAGACCGGAGACTCCGGTCTGTACACCGGAGACTCCGGTCTACACCGGAGATTCTGGTCCATCTCCGGTCCAGCCTCCGGACCAGTATGCAGTACGACCCAGGCCTTCTGTGAGCCAAGTGGACCGGAGACTCTGGTCCAGCAGCACCAGAGACTCTGGTCTGAGCCCACACCAGAGATTCTGAAAGATCCTCCGGACCTTGCTCTGCACCCCCATACAAAATGTCCCATCCAGGTTCCTGATGCCTCCACTGGGGACTCCTGTGGAGACTCCAGTCCACACCGAAGACTCCGGTCTAGAATTTCCAGAACCATGGCAATCTTTCAGGAGTCTTTTCATAGTGTGAGGGTACATTTCACTTATCATTATAACAACCTATGGACAGTAACAAACTATAAAATGATCTACTTGTTGTTAACGAACACCAAAAGTGATTATGACAATAAATGTCCTTTCAATCTCCCCTTTTTGGTGTTCGATGACAACAAGTGATTTTGCATGGAATAATTTGTATGAGGCTCCTCCTGACTATGTGCAATAAGGTAAACTATGCAAGATAGATGGTATCACAGATAAAGCACATAATTCTCACATGAGTTACAATAATAGATGCACAAGCACATAGTCACACACATAAGTGGCAAATAACACATAGAAGTTCAAATATAGCAAATAAAGGCAAATAACAACAAATCCAAGCCCCAAGCCCATGCAAATCGATGACAATGTCTTCTCCCCCTTTGGCATCGAAACACCTAAAAAGTGAAAAGACCTAAGTTAGCGCCCTAGCAACTCAGTAGTCCTCGTCATCCTCGCCATCCTCATCCTCATCCTGATCCTCACCATCCTCATCAAATTCATCATCATCATCATCAGGGATTGCATGCCCTTTGCCGTGAGGACGAGAGGAGGAGGTACCCTGGTACCCGTATCCAGAGGTGACATTACAAAACGTCTTCCAGTCAACTAGGTTGTCCTGTTGGGCATTCCATGCCCCAAAATAGAGAGTGTGATATGACTCTGTGGACTCCTGAGCACCATGCTCATCATTGTACTCGCCCTCTCCTTCCTCATCATCCTGTTCGCCCTGAGCCTTGATCTCCTTGAGGAGCTTCTCAAATATGTCGGTTGCTTTGGTAGGAGGCATGTTGTTGCTTGCGGATGTCAACATTCATGCAACATAGGGTCCTCTCCCAGAAGGTGGCCTTCTTGACCCTCTCATGTACATAGTCCCGAGTCATGGAAGGCATAGGTGCATTGGAGGCATTCTTCCGCCAAACTCTAGGGGGAGATGGAGCCCTCTCAGTCTCATACCTCTCCTCATCATCATTTCCATATCAACGCCTAGGGGGAGGCCCCATGTGCCCCTTCTGCTGCAGATATACCAGAGTGTGCTCAGTGAGATTGGGTGCCACGCCAAGTGGGGAATCATGCTCCTTGGAGTTTATGAGACTCATAACCAAAGGTGCATATGAAGGAGACTTCTTGAAGAGAATGGCATGGAACATCTCCTCAAAAATGAAATCCATCACATCAATAGGATCAACATCTGCCTCTGGGCCAGCATTCTAGGTCCGGTGGGTATGATAGAGAAGGTTGACTAGCCCAACCCTAATAGCATCGTCACTCCTAGTACTTGGTGCGATGGTATGACGGAATATCTCTGTAGAGGGTCCCAACCTATAAATAAGGTAGAGTCCCCTGTGTTTACAATGCTAGTCCCTGGATCAATAGCTAGCATCCACAGTTAAGATGTAATATCAAGAAACAAAGGTCATAATACAACTTTATAACTAGGAATAACATAATTTTATTACATCTTACATAGCTCATTTGGCTATTACATTACATTGCAGCAGAATATCTATAAGCATGGGGTCCTTCATCTTCAAAGTGCCACAGGCAAACATGTTGGTTGTAGACTTGTAATCCTAATCAATCAACTTCACTAATATCAATCAAACCTGCAACATTACAAGTTACAGCCACAAGGGTCAATACATTTGAATTGTATTGGCAAGTTTCACTACTATGTAAAATATAAGTGGATCCTATCATTACATGCATATTTGGCTAAGTAGGGTTTTAAGCTTATTTGCAGAAAGCAATAATTTATCCTATCTTTTCAAAATGGTTTTGATCTTTTGTCACCTCTTTCTGAACTCCTTGGAATCCACCAAGTGCTTCAAGTTTTTATCCAAATCTCTTGAGCTCCTTGGTACATCCCAAGTACTTCAAGTTTTTATCAAAATCTCTTGAGCTCCTTGGTAAATCCCTAAGTGCTTCAAGTTTTTATCAAAATCTCTTGAGCTCCTTGGTAAATCCCCAAGTGCTTCAAGTTTTTATCCAAATCTCTTGAGCTCCTTGGTAAATCCCCAAGTGCTTCAAGTTTTTATCAAAATCTCTTGAGCTCCTTGGTAAATCCCCAAGTGCTTCAAGTTTTTATCCAAATCTCTTGAGCTCCTTGGTACCCCCAAGTGCTTCGAGTCTTTTGTTGTTACTTTAAAGTTTTTCTTTTAGAAATTGGAATGTCGAGATTTCCCATAGCTTCAAGCTTTAGTTGCTCCGTATTGTCCATAACCGGGGACACTGCTAAGTACTTAGATTTCTATCTTCTGCAGAAGTTGTAGACTTTACCCACATGTCACACTCTCATCTTGTTGCCACCAGTGGCCGCTGGATAAGTACTCACCAAGATGGAGTACTGGCAGATTGAGAATGTGACGAAGTCTTTCCAGAGGGTCCTCCCATACACCATTGCTAGCTTGTCTTCAGACACCCATGTAGGGTTTCGAGTTCCCTCATTTTCAGTGACCTGAAGACAATGCATGGGTCTTCCCAATGTAGTTAACCAAGCCAGAGCCATATGTAGCATGTGGCTGTACACGAAAGCCACAATTGGAGAAACATGTTCAATCTCTAAGTTCCTGGGTGGTTTTCTTTTGGTGCACAACACAAACAGATTGCCATAGACATGGTTCCTTTTGTTGCCACCTTGTCCAAAACTCAAAGTAACCTTGTCCACCCAGGTGGTTCATTGAGTACTTGTTTTATTATATAAAACACAAGTCTTTTCTCTTCTTTATAAAATCTCCACATGTATCTCTTCTCAAAATATCTAGCTTGGCTAAGCATTTTACAACTACAATGTTTTCATTAAGGTATAAAGTATCCTATTAGGATTTAGCATAGCATAAGTATAGAAATTATTTTCATGCATGTTTCAAAATCCACTAAGTATAATGAAAATAGTAGGACTTAAGATGATAGTGTAACTTGCCTTTTTGGTAGGGAATGTTGGTTCACTTCTTGATCTTGCTAGTTTCACACTTTTCTATCTTCACTACAAATCAATCAAGCAAACACAATATCACTAGCATTCCAACCAAAATCAATCAAACAAATTAACACACATAAAATAATAGGGACTTAGCCATGCATGTAAGCATGCAAAAGATAGTTTTATTTGCCAAGGTGGTCTCTACTAGGCTCTACACATTGTAAGGCTCAAAGTGGACATTTTCCAAAGTGGCAAAACCATTTGCAAAAAGGGTTTTATCTATAAACCATTTTCCAAATCCAATCATTATTTTATGTGGTGGAAAATGTTTTTATCAAATCAAAAACTTTATGTCTTTCACCAAATAAGTTGCTAATTTTCAAAACTTGGTGTTTAGTGTCAGTAGGTTTTGATTCAAATTGTTTTCCCAAAGTTTTTACTTCAAAATCATTTCCATAACAAAACAATATTTTTATTTGGCTAGAAATGGGCTAAATCAATTAATCCATCCTAAACTTCACCAAATTCATTTTTAAATCCATGGGTTGGTTCCTAGGGTCAGTAGGTTCACAACAAACCAGTTTGCAAGGATTTCAACCTAAAAATCATTTTGGAATAATTTTTATAACCTAAACAAGCATACAAATGTTTTTGCAAAAACAAACATTTTACCAGAGGCTTTTTACTAAACAAATTGCATGGTTGGCTAGGGCTTGTTTCACTGATTCCATTGATATAAAGTTTGCAAATTTTGGACGTGTGGATCAAAAGTTACAAGGGTTTCAAGTTTGCATCTAAATCAGATTCAAACTTTGTTTTTAAACAGAACTGGTGACACGCGTCGCGTTTTTATTGGGCGGTACCGCTTCGTGCGGATCAGTCTCTGCGGTGCGTTGGATTAAACTACATCGCACGGCTCAGACTGCGTACCCTTTCAGCGTTAAGTGATCTAATCGTATCCTTTGGATTTTCATCTAACGGCCATCGTCACCTTGACCAATATCTGGCGGCGCTCGACGGCTGCGCGCGGCGGCGACGGTCAGACGACGGCGAAACTGGCGATGCAGGAAGCGAGGAAGAAAGGGAGTAGGCTCACCGTGTTCGCAGTAGCGTGGGGGAGCTCAACGTGTTGTTGGTTCGACGAGGGGCGCGCAAGGTTGCGGTTAATTGCTCGCCGGAGACGTGGTCGGCGTCAGATGGTCCTGGAGCTCATCGAGGGTGGTGCAGAAGGGTCGCCAGAGAAGGAGGTAGACGCGGCGGTGCTCAGAGGTCGTCGAAGCCGAGGTTCTAGGGCGCCCGCGGTTGAACGGATGGCACAGAAAGAAGTGCCTGGGACTGGGGTCACGGTCGTGTGCTCAGGGAGGCAAGGGGTGGCGAGGTTCGGTCGGAATCGCGGAGGAGGCTCGTCGGAGCAGTGAGGGTGCGGCTCGAAATTACGATGGCCTGGGGGCAAAGAGAGGGAGGCGTGTGAGGGGAAATGGGGAGGAGAGGGAGACGTTTAAGGGAGCGTGGTCGCTGGGGGATTAATGGCCGTTAACAGCGCGAATTGATCGCCGGAGTAAAGACAGGAAACGGCGAGGAGGATTCAGCGCGGGTTTGAAGACGATGAACAGTGTTGTGGGGCCTTGCTGTCAGTGGGGGAGTGAGAGGGGAAGAGGGGCCACTGATCAGTGTCTGCGCGGGTTAAAAGCTGAGTGTGAATCGTTTTCTTCGGGAGAGAGGGAAGCTAGGCTGGTACTGGGCTTGTTGGGCTTGGCCAGCTGGGCCGTGTCCATATTTTTTTTCCTTCCTGAATGCTTTTTCTTTTTCCAATTCTATTTTCTGTTTTGAAATTCAAAAAACCAATCAAGCATTCAAATCAATTCAAACATTCACCAAACTTTGTATTGAGTTTCGGTTCTGTCTAACAACAATAAACCAAAGTCCCAAAATAAAATAATATTTTTATTTTAGGGTCCATTATTAATTAAATGAAATGGACATTAGTCAATAAACCAAAATGGGTTTTAATTTATTTACAAACTTCATTTGAATTCTAAATATTTTCAAAACCAAATCAGTAGGTTTTTAAAATAAAGAATACTTGGAAAACTTGTTTAAAATAAATAAATAAGTTTTTGATGTTTAAAAAATAGTAAAACCTTTATTTTTAATAAACTTGGATATTAAATCCTTATCATTTTATTTAAGTAAACCTTTACTATTTTTATCCAATAGAAATATTTTATTTCAAAGGCTTGGCCAAGTTTTTAATTTGGCTCTTTAAAATAATCTTTATTTATATTTCTACCTTCTCATTTGAAAACCAAATCTTTTTATTAAAAGATTCAAAAAGGTAATTCCAAATATTTTTATTTTCCTTTATTAAATGTTTATCTTTTTAAATCCCTTTAGGATTTATCTTGATCAAAATAGGTTTGAAAGTTCCCAATTGGAATTAAAAGGTTTCTTCTCACCCTGAAAATCAACAAAGTTTTATTTTATTCAATTATTTTTCACATTACAAGATTTGGAAAATCTTGGGATGTGACAATCTTCAACATCAGGTTGTAGAGAGGCTTGAGTCCCTTGGACCCCCCTACACACCCTCGCTACCATACAAAGGTGCAGGCTCCATCTTGTTCTCACCAAGAGCCGCAGAGTGCATGCGCAGCCCAACTGGAGTGGATACGCCATGGAAGGTCTCAAAGATGACATTGGCAAAGTCATGGAAAGTAGATTTGCAGTGGGTGGTGCCAGTCATCCAAGTCATGGTCCTGCCTTGGTCAGATCCAAACACTACAGTGGCGTAGAACTGCTGTACCAGGTGGATATTGTAGTCTTCACGGAGCTCCATCAAGTTAAACAGCCCCAACTTCTCACAAATCCACAGAGCATCATTGAAGTAGGGTCTGAGCCTCATCTGCTCAACACTCATGAACTTCTAAGGACATACAGGTGATTTTGTGAGCACGCCATACACATCCTTCATGAACACAGCCTGCTCCTTCCTCCGGTAACGAGGATCATCGTCGGTACGTGGCAGGTCATAGAAGTCAGTCTTCCTCAGCTCACAGAACTCCTCCTTTGACATCTTGGCCAAATACTGAAGACTGTCATATTTGGCTTTCTTGGCGCGGTTCTCTTGTTCAGTCATTTCCTGTTCCTTCCTCAAATAAGCTACATCACGTGCCTGTTGTCTCCGGTTGGAAGGAGGCACGATAAACTGACCCTAGGATTCATCATAGCGAGGAGTGGCCCTTTGTGACTTGGCCTTGGTGCGACGAGGACGGCAAGAACCATCACCTATGAACAGCAGTGAGGGAGATAGCATGGAGATGAGTATATATGTCCCAAGGATGCAGTACAAGAGCTTTGATGCATTTCTGAACTGTTTTGAGTCACCCTACACCGGAGTCTCCGCATCTCATACCGGAGTCTCCGGTCCTGTGGATCGGAGTCTCTAGCCTGGACCGGAGTCTCTGGCCCAGTGGCCGGAATCTCCGGTCGGGAGGCTCGGGCATGAGTTGGGAGGGTGCTGGTGGGGGTGAATCTAATAGATCGGGTAATGCAACAAGGCTAAAGAACTAGTGTGCACGCAAACAAGTGATTCCAATGGACAAATCAACACCAATCCTCAAAAACACATCTAGAGATGAACCCTAGGAGAAAAAGAGGAGGAGAGGTACCAGATCTGTCCATGGGATCGATTCCTTCGGTGGGAATGACCCAATGGAGGAGACGAGAAGGGTGGCCGGCGGCACGGCGGATCCCGGGGGCTTCTTGACCTCCGGGAAGGAGTTTTGGAGGAGGGGGCGACGGGTTGGAAGGAGGGGAACGGGGGTGGAAGAATGAAAACTGTTGTTTCAGTTCACCCTGTCCCCTCCCTATAAGTGGTAGAAACCGTCTGGACCGGAGACTCCGGTCTACACTGGAGATTCCGGCCTACACTGAAGACTCTGGTGCAGGTGCACCGGAGACTCCGGTCCTCCTCGACCAAAAGCTCCTGGTTAGGTGTTTGGGGACATATATGAGAGATAGATAGTTTTAAAGACAAGGTATAGGCTTGGGTTGTGATATCAATCTGTGAAGAACCAATAAGAGCCATAGGAATTCACAAAGATGTTCAAGAAAGCTCCAAAAAGAAACGGACCAACAAATGACAAACACGAGTAAGCACCAACCTCTCGAATGTGAGAGGGCAGTGGCCTAGGCCACCATATTTGAGTATACTCGGCTTGGCACCATGAAGATATATCTTGGCTCCATTACCGAAACTCATCATTTAAGCTCACATATCACAAAATGATATTAAGAGGAATGAGTTTGATTGCTTTGGGCATAATGGGGGGAGGGATAGTCCAATCAATTAGAACTGCACTCCCCCTATATCCATGCCTGCACCTAAACCAAATAAGGGTCAATACATATGTGAGTATGCAAGGTGATCAAGTCAAGCTCCTTGAATCTATGATATTTAGTTCATTCCTCAAATAGCAAAACCTTGCTTCATCAAGTGGCTTCCTGAATATGTCGGGAAGTTGATCTTTGGTTGACACATATAATAGATCAATATCACCTCGAGCAAAATGGTCCCTAATGAAATGATGATGAATCTCAATATGCTTTGTCCTTGTGTGATCCACCGGGTTATAGGCAATCTTGATGGCACTTTCATTGTCACACAGAAGAGGCACTTTGTCACAAAGGACACCGTATTCCTTTAAAGTTTGCCTCATCCATAGCAATTGGGTGCAAGCACTAGCAGCTGCCACATACTCGGCTTCGAGAGTGGAGAGAGATATACAATTTTGCTTCTTAGAAGACCAACATACCAAGGACCTACCAAGGAATTGGCAAGCCCCGGATGTTGATTTTCTATCATCCTTATCACCAGCCCAATCCAAATCCATGTATCCACAAAGAGCAAATGTTGACCCTCGAGGATACCAAAGACCATAATGTGGGGTATGAACCAAATATCGAAAGATTATCTTGACCGCCATTAAATGGCTGTCTTTAGGTGCCGCTTATTTGGTTTAGATGCACAAAGGTAAAGCAAATAACCAATCATAGACTGGTATACCTTTTGATCCACATTTACCATTTGGATTTTGTTCTAGATGAGTCTTTGTAGCCATGGGAGTAGGAGCTCCATTTAAATCTTGCATATTGAATCTCTTGAGCATATCTTGATTATACTTGGCTTGGTTGAAGAATGTCCCTCCTCTAACTTGCTTGATCTCAAAACCAAGAAATACTCTCAACTCCCCCATCATAGACATCCAGAACCTACTAGTCATAAGCTTTGAGAATTCATCATTAAAAGCTTTGTTAGATGAGCCAAAGATAATATCATCAACATATATTTGGCATACAAAAAGCTCCCCATTGACCTTCTTAGTAAAAAGAGTGGGATTGATTTTCCCAACCTCAAATCCACGGTCAAACAACAACTCTCTAAGGTGCTCATACCATGTGCGTGGGGCTTGTTTGAGCCCATAGAGCGCCTTATCAAGTTTGTAGACATGGTTTGGGAAGTTGGGATCCTCAAATCCTGGGGGTTGCTTTACATACACCAACTCATTCAATGGACCATTAAGAAAAACACTTTCTACATCCATTTGTTGCAACTTAAAGTTATGACATGTCGCATAAGAAAAAAGGATACAGATGGACTCAAGGCGAGCCACGGGTGCATATGTCTCTCCATAATCAATGCCTTCAATTTGAGAGAACCCTTGTGCAACCAATCTTGCCTTGTTCCTTACTATAATTCCATGCTCATCTTGCTTGTTCTTGAATATCCACTTGGTGCCTATAACATTGTGGCAATCCTTTGGCTTCTCAACTAACTTCCATACTTTGTTTCTCTCAAAGTTGTTTAGCTCTTTGTGCATTGCTTCTAACCAATCCGAATCTTCAAGAGCTTCCCACACTTTCTTTGGTTCAATCATGGGGATGTGTGCTTGGTGCTCACTAAACCTCTTCAATTATGCTCTTGTGGAAATGCCTCTCCTTAGGTCACCAACCACATTTTGTAGAGAGTGGCCTCTTAATTCCAACATCCTCTCCTTTCTAGCTTCACGACGAGTGTGGATATCCTCATTGTTTCTTGGAGGACCCTCTTCATCATGTTGGTCCTCGTCTTGACCATCAACTTGACCTTGATCATCACCAGAATCATTCTCTTCATTAAGAGGCACATATTGACCTTGGTCTTGATCAGACACTCTTCTAGCATCGATTTGAGCTTGTCTCAAGGCAGTTTGTATCGATCTTCCTTGAGTAATTGACTTGGCACCACTTGATATCCTGGAGAATGAAACAAGCTCCTCTTCACTAGAGTTGTCACCTTGATCAACATGTTGAGGGTCCACAGCTTGTCTTTGGCTTGGTTCATTGCCCTCATCGGTGGATGGAGCTTGTTGATGTTGTGAAGATGAGGGCTCCACTTGAGTAGAGCATAGTTCTTCTCGATCCACCCTAAGGGGTTCCTCAACAGGGCGGATATATCCCACACCCATTCTTCCTATGGCATCCTAAGGAATTTCATCATCTGCATCACAAGCATCAACACGCCCCCCTTGGGGACCATCATATTCTTCGAAGGTCACACTACAAGATTCTATGACGGCTCCGAAGAGCTTATCATAGATTCTATAAGTGTGAGATTCGAGACCATAGCCAACAAAAATACCCTCTAATTCTTTAGACTCGAATTTGGACAAATGAACACCTTTTATGAGATAGAAACACTTACAACCGAACATCCGGAAGTAAGATATGTTGGGCTTGTTACCGGTAAGTATTTCAATGGAGTCTTGTTGATTTCTTTGCGGAGGTAGAGCCGGTTTGATGCATGGCAAGCGGTGTAGATGGCTTCGGCCTAAAAGTTGTATGGAGATTTAAACTCCGCCAACATGGTCCTAGCCATCTCAATAAAGGTCCGGTTCTTCCTCTCGGCAACACCATTTTGTTGAGGGGTATATGCAGCAAAATATTGGTGTTTTATCCCCTCATCACTAAGGAAATCATTCAAGGTGTAGTTCTTGAACTCGGTGCTGTTGTCGCTTCTTATTATCAACACGGGAACATTGTATTAACGTTGAACCAAGTTGATGAAGTTGATGAAGGTCTTTTGGGTCTCACTTTTCAACTTGAAGAAATAAACCCATGAGTATTCTGAATAGTCATCAACAATCACCAAACAATATTTCTTCCCACCAAGACTTGCATGAGATGGAGGACCAAAGAGATCCACATGAAGGAGCTCCAAGATCTTTGTTGACTTGATGCGGTTCTTTGGCTTGTGGGGAGCATCATGCATCTTTCCTAGAACGCAAGCCCTGCAAACACGATCTTTGGCAAATGAAACATTTTCTTTTAGTCCAACAATATGGCCCTCCTTGTGGAGACTTTGTAAAGTTCTCATGTTGACATGGTCTAGTCGGCGATGCCATAACCAACCCACATCGGCCTTTCCGAATAAGCACATCGCACTTGTAGTGGTTTGCCCCGAAAAGTCCACCACATACAAGTCATGTTCGACGTATCCAACGAAAGCGACCTTGAGAGACTTGCTCCACATGAGGACCACAATATCATCATCAATAAAGACGACAAAGCCCATCTTTCCAAGAGCACGGACTGAAAGTAAATTGTAACCAAGGGTCTCAACAAGCATGACGTCCACGAGTGTAATATCGTGGGCAACCACTACCTTGTCAAAACCCATTACCTTAGACTTTGACTTGTCAGCATATGTCATGGAGATTTGATCATCATTTGGCCTTAATTCTTTGACAATAGAAGAGCTTCCGGTCATATGACTTGCGCAACCACTATCAAGCACCCATTTTGACCCTCTAAAAGCATATGTCTACAAAAGATCAAACTAATTTTTAGGTACCCATTTTTCAATGGGTCCTCTTTTGTTAGCAACAAGGATCTTGGGGAACCAAATAGACCAAGCAATATAACCATCATATGGGCCAACATATTGAGCATACACATCACCATAATAATCACGCATTAGAACATAGTGAGGGTTAGCACTTCCCGCAAAATCATCATGATACATAGTTTTACCAGTTGTGGTCTTACTATCCACAATGGCCTTGTTTTTCTCTTGTGCGGGCTTGGCCTTGTTCTTGTTGTTCTTATTCTTGGCTTTGGAGACAAAACCAATGCCCCCTTTCTCACCACTAGGCCTTTGCTTACTCAAAAGATCATCAATGGACTTGTTACCTTGTGGAAATGTGGCCTTGGCTAGCTCCCCCTTCAACCTAGCATTTTCTTCAAGAATAGTTGTACTACTAGAAGGAATGAAGTTACTAGGTGAAGGAATATTGGCCAATTGAGTTTGAAGCATTTCATGGGACTTTGTGAGTGACAAAAGTTCACTTTCCAAAGCCTTGTGAGCCTTGTTAAGCAAACTAAAGTCCTCGACAAGTTTTTCATGAACCACACCAAACTCAATCTTTTCCTTTTTATCCCTTTTGTATTTAGCAATAGCATGATCACGTTCTTTGATGAGTCTATTAACAATTATGTCATTGGCCTCATCAAGACCTTCAAGTTTTAGTTCAAGAGACATCCTAGTCTCTTGTTCTTCTTCTAGAGCATTATTTAGGGCTTCTATCTCACTCATGTGTTCACTCCCAAGTTTACATCTTACATCAAGAAGCTCTTCTGTGTGGGCAAGTTGATCTAAGACGTTCCCAAAATGTATCTTGGCCTTCCCTTGTAAGTTAGTCACAAACTCATCAAAAGCAACTAATTCACTTTTTTACTTCAAGAGACATCTCATCATCAAATTCATCATTGGCTAAGGGAGTGGATTGAGATGATGAGGATACCTCCGTTCCTCTTGCCATAAGACAAGTAACGTTCTTGTTGGAAGTATTCCCATTTGGAGAATCGAAGAGTGAGAATGTCGGAGTAGATGTAGTGACTAGAGCAGCCACACCACTTGATGTTTCCTCTTCCTCATCTTCATTGTCGGAGGAGTATTCTTCATGAGTGATCAATACAATTTCGCCCTTATTCTTATTGATTGGATTCTTCTTGATGAAGGGTTTCTTGTAAGGAGCTTTGGAAGTTATATTTGGCACAAGTTTGCCCCATGATCTTCTCTCTTCTCATATGGGCAACCCGCCACAAAGTGATAGCGGTCACCACAATTGAAGCAAGTTCTCAATAGTGACATTTTCTCTTCTTCCATTGGGATTGCTTCTTCTTTGCATTTACATCTTGGCCTTGGCGGGGTTCTTCCAAAATTTCTATGCATAGAAATCCATATATTGACCATGAGAAATCTTGACATCATCGGGGTGGCTCATGGAGAGGTCTTAATCACTATCATCTTCATCCCCATGTTCCACAACTTTGGCCTTCAATGCAAGGTTGACAACATTGCTCATTCCAAGGGCATGAGCACGGGCATCTTTGGCATTTTTGGCGGCAACCTTGAGAGAGTCCATCTCTTGCATAACTTCATTGGAGGTCATGAGGTGGTAGTTGTGTCTTCCTTGTAGGCTCTTCAAGTTGGTGGGCTCAAAGGGCATGAGTGCACTCACATATTTCCTTTTTATCCAAGCATCATCCATGTGAGGCACCCACATCCCTAAAAGCGGTGGTGGTGGTCTTGAACCTACGGTACATGTCTTCATGATCTTCACCTTCTTTCATGTAGAAGCCTTCGGCTTCATTGCTTAGTGCATCATATCGGTTCCTTCTCATGCTCTCATTCCCAACAAACAACACTGTAAGAGCGTCCCAAGCTTCCTTGGCAATGTTGAGGTGCTCAATGTGTGGGTAATCCTTTGTACCCAATCCTTGTTGAATCATGTGCAAGGCGGTGGCATTGAGTTGACTATTGACAACTTCTCTTCTTGTCAAGTTGTTTGGATCCCCAATATAGAGTCCTTGTTCAATGATGTTCCATAATTCAATGCAAGAGCTGCGCACGTGAGTTTTTATTAGAGATTGCCATTGAGCAAAAGTAGTAGATGCTTCAAGCTTTGGTGGGTCACCTCTATTGTTTACATGAGGGTGAGGAATTGGAGGGTCGGGAGTGTACCATCCATGAGAGTCATGGTACTCTACCTTCTCACCAACCCCTTTTGTGGAGGAGTTAATGTTGCCTTGATTATCCCCCACCACCTTATCCGTGGGAGATGCCGGGGCATTCTCTTTGGATAATGGTGGTAGTTCCTCTTGAGGAGAAGGGGATGACGAGCCAACCTTATCTTAACAAGTTGCTCAAGTAACTTGTGCAATTGTTTGATCTCATTGGCCATGGTGGAGCTCAATCTTGTTTCCAAGTTATTGAGATCATCCATGGTCACCGTGGTATGCTCACCACCACCTTCCCCATCGTTGTTACCCATATACTCTTAGGCGGTAAAGCCCGAATAAAGAGCTGAGGCTCTGGTACCAATTGAAAGGATCGTATGGGTACCTAGAGGGGGGTGAATAGGTGCTACTTCAAATTTTCTTATTTTTGAAATTAGGGTTTGACAAGAAAGGTAAATTCTCTAGATTATGCAACTAAGGTGAATTTACCTATATGTCAACCAAGCAACACCTAGCACAACACTAAGCAAGAAAAAGTAAGTAAAGTGCGGTAAAGGATAGAAGTAACCAAAGTGGTGCATGCGGATACACAAGGATTTGTTTTCCATAGTTCCTTCCTTTTGAGGGGAAGTACGTCTACGTTTGGAGAGGGGTGGTTTCAAACCACCAACGCCACGAGAGGCCTCCCTTGTTCTCCGACGAACCTCACCCCAACGGGATCGATTCACCTTCCACTATATCGGCAACCTTCGAGGTGGAAGTCG
This sequence comes from Avena sativa, assembly GCA_916181665.1. Lineage (NCBI taxonomy): Eukaryota > Viridiplantae > Streptophyta > Magnoliopsida > Poales > Poaceae > Avena > Avena sativa. The sequence goes on along the minus strand of OV702297.1, from coordinate 380,933,055 downwards.
GAACCTTTGCACAAGTTCGGGGCACACACCCACAACTTAATTGGAGGCTCCCAAATACAAGTAAGCTATCAAAACAATCAAAGACAAGCTTGTAAGAACCAAATCAAAGCTAGGGTTTCCAAAGAAACAATAGAGCATGGGGGCCCTCAAGTTAATGAGGGGGAAATGAAGATCTCTCTTGGTGAAGCTGTAGATCAAGGGCTCCTCCTTCGATTCTCCAAATATCAATGACTTTGGATGGTTGGATGAAGAGATCTTGCTGATTTGGTGGCTCTAATGGATTTTGTGTTCTCGAGCAGGTCGAGCAGCTGGAGGAAGGGGATAAGGGTCCCTATTTATAAGCAGCCCCCTCCACGAACCGTTTTCTGACCTTTGGAGAAAAGTTAGACTGGAGACTCCGGCCTGTACACCGGAGACTCCGGTCTACACCAGAGATTCTGGTCCATCTCCGGTCTAGCCTCCGGACCAGTATGCAGTACGACCCAGGCCTTCTGTGAGCCAAGTGGACCGGAGACTCCGGTCCAGCAGCACCGAAGACTCCGGTCTGAGCCCACACCGGAGATTCTAGAGGAGCCTCCGGACCTTGCTCTGCACCCCCATACAGAATGTACCAGCTAGGTTCCTGATGCCTCCACCGGGGACTCCTGCGGAGACTCTGGTCCACACCGGAGACTCCGGTCTAGCCAGACCGGAGACTCTGGTCTGGAATTTACAGAACCATGTCAATCTTGCAGGAGTCTTTTCTAGTGTGAGGGTACATTTCACTTATCATTATAACAACCTGTGGACAGTAACAAACTGCAAAATGATCTACTTGTGTTAACGAACACCAAAAGTGATTATGGCAATAAATGTCCTTTCATCTTTGCTCAAGGGAAAACCCAGACGATCCAAGGACTTCACATATCTGACCATCTTGATCATGTGCGGTCCCAGTGGATCTCTGTCTTTTAGCTTGCAACCAAGCAAGGCTCTAGAGACATTGTACCTCTCCATCCTAGAATGTGTCTCAAACATGCTCTTGAGGGCAATGATCATATCATACGCCTCAAAATTCTCGAACTGTTGCCGCAGTTCTGGCTCCATGTGAGCAAGCATGACGCAGCTGACTTCCGTCAACTCATCCTGAGCCCAGCGAAAGGCGGTTCTTATAGCATTAGGCTCATCATTTCCCGACTCATCTGGAATCGGATTGTCCAGGACATGTTTCTTCTTTTCTTGCTTGAGAATGATTCTCAAGTTACGATACCAGTTGGTAAAGTTGGTTCCATTCAGCTTGTCCTTCTCAAGGATAGTACGCAACGTAAAGCTAGAAATCTGAACGGTGCTAGTAGGTGCCATCTACAAGCGAAAGATGCAAAACACTTAAGATAATGTATCTGTAATAGGAGAAGGCGGATTAAACTCTTTAATCATTCCCACTCCCACTAAGATTGATATCCCTCCGATAGTCGATAGTGATTCAGGATCCTGGTCAGTTATCTGATTAGTGAGCCGTTGCGTCACTGCTAGCCGGAGAACCTTTCGAGTAGGCAACGCCTTGCCAATCATATCTCTATCCAATTCCTATTGGATTGTCTGACAATCCTCCTTACCCCTAAGCAGAAAACTATTGTGATAGCTCTGTCTAGGTACCAAGTGCCCTGCAGAGAGAGTTTGAATCTCTCGCAGTGCCCTAACAATATGAGCCCACTAACCAATATTGTCCAACTTGTAGTGTTGCAGAAAATGGCGGGGTAATCCGACTAGACCTTCTTTGAGGGAAAAATAAGCAAATGAAAACTGCAAGTCGAAACCTTTCCATCTCACAAAAGACAACTTTTATCTTTAACTTTTGGCAAGGTACAGCTGTCCTATTCTTGTCCAAAAAGAAAAGCAACTTTAGTGGTTGATTGTGGACGTCAGCCATGTGATCTCCCACTTAGATACGAACTAGTTTTGACCAACTTCTTGGCCAAGAGAAACCAGATCTGGCATCTTCCCTAGATCAAAATGGAAAAATAAAAATAGAAAAAATCCAATCTTTCCAACTAGCACATCACATGCGCAAGAACTAGGCCAAAAACCTAGAGTCGGTGCTCTGATACCGTTGTTGGGCAATGTGCAGAGCCAGGCTGAAAACAAAAACTTTTCTGCTCCGGCTTGAAATCCGACGAGCCATCCCAAGATCCGACCAAGGTCAAAGGAAAAAGCCCGTACCTCTTGACGTGCAGGTGCGGAAGTGCGTTGCGGTGGTGCCGTACGTTCCCCTCGTCTCGTCCAACTTTGTCGAACTGCTCGATCCTAGGACCTCCTCCTCGTCGGCTCCGGTGCTCCTCCTTCTCGCCTCCAAATTTGCTGCCCAACACCACCGACAAGCACTACAGATGTAGTGCATCTGCTGTCTCACACACATACAAGGTGGAATAGCAACAAGTGAGATGCTAGTCTCGGTCTTGCCGCCACAGGACAGGAAAGGTGGGAATTGTCAAGTCAAACGAAACCCTAGGAAGCAACACTGGATCTCTCTCTCGTCATATCTCTTGTCTGTCCGCCGCCACCCACCTTCCCTTATATAGGCGAGTAGGTGAGGGCACACAACACTTGTGTCCCTCGGTCCTAAACCCATTGACATGTGTCCCTATCCGAACAAGTCCAACTTGCCGGCTTGTGATAGTCGGATCAGCATCCGCCTAGTTCCACTCTCTTAAGTGTGCGATCTCGTAGGCTTACGGTAATTCGGACACAACTCAGTAATCATTCAGTCTGAACCGTAGCTTAGTGACTTTTCGACTAGACCTGATAATCGGTAGCGGCCTCTAGCAAGATTTGCCGACTCCCGATTTACGCAAGCGCCCTCAATGTGATGATCTATCTGAGTCCCTTTGCCTTGCAATATTGGTGATAAACCAGAGGGGAGATTTTGTCATCCCAGTGCTGGTTTAACTCTCTTCTCGTTGCAGTGATAACTGATTCCCTCCAGCTTTACTAAGTCAAACTACCTCTATGAACACTTGATCGAATAACACATGGCCATGCTTCTGAATCATATCACACGAGAGGGCCCAGAGAATATCTCTCCAAGTTGGAGTGGAAAATCATGTCTTGGCTGATCCACGTCACGCGGCTTGCTTCGAAGTTGGCCCAAAACCACCCTTATTGCTCCTAGTTATGGTGAGCGTTAGATAGAGTCAAAGTCGTCTCTTCCACAACTCGGATCATGCGATCTCCTTAGGTGTAAGGATTCCATTGTGTTAGTCGGAGCATATGACGGTGTGCTCACGTCCTACTAACCTTTGCATCGGTCCGGCTATTGTACCTCTTCTGACTAGCCAATGCAAGGCGTATATAATCTCCATGCACATGACACGTGAAACATTGTCATATTTCGACTTACAAATTAGTCTCGACAGTGGGTTTCTCTTCCAACCTCAAACGACTAAGGACAAACTAGATAGAGCTAGATATAAGTATGTGGTTCCACACCTGCAATAATTGCAGTGACACATATAACTAGTTCTAAGCCGTATTCTGGGTTACAAATACAAGTCAGAACGTGAGCCTCTAGGGCATCATTCCTAACAAAAGGCTCGGTAACATTACAGTGACCTTACAACTCAAAAGAAATACAAACTCATAACTGGGTGAAGAAGCAAATTATTAAATGAAGAGGACATTAAACATACAACAAACAATAAGTATAGCAAACTTAAAAATGGTCTAAGAGACATGAAGCATAATAATGACGTTCCTTTTAATAGATCCTAGACTGTTCCTACTTCTCGTCGTTGTAACCAACTCATCTTCTATAGTAAAACTTACTCTGCAGCAAAAGTATCAACAAAGAAAGGCTAAGTATAGGTTGTACTCCACAAGACTTATGGTTGGTGGAGTTACTTTGTGTAAACCTATCTTTGTTTGTAAAACAGGAGGGAGTAGAAGCTCGACTAATCAAAACATTTAAAAGGGGATAAGAAAGCGATATCTCTAGATTTGATCATATTTTTATATTCACCAAATATTTGTGTAAAGCTACCCGACGTACACCTTTATGATCACCATGTTATGGTGTGATGATTGATGCAATCAAAGCAGCCTTGGGTAATAGTGATTAAATATAATCTCATGGTCCAAGGAGTATGTTACTATACTTCTAACTATTGCAACAATGAACTTTATGACTTGATCGTGTTGCAATACTTATGCTGGGTATAGTGTCCATCATATCATTAATCTAATGGTATGACCTCATTGTCAATTGATATAAATGTTCATGATCAGGAAACCTTGACCATCAGTTGACCAACGAACTAGTTGAATAGAGTCGACTAGAGACATGGTTTGTTTACATACCACACATGTACTAATGTTTCAGATTGATGCAGTTATAGCATGGTATAAAACCTATCATGAACTAATGAGATGATAATAAACTCCCTTTATTATTTATCTCTAGGGCATATCTCTACCAATTGGAATGATCTAGGTACCATTTCCCAAAAACTCCATATGCATATGAGAGTGTTACATTAGGGTTGTACTATTGATATCATTTTAATTGTCGCAATGATGCATAATTTTGTTGCTACAATGTAGATCTCATTTTTCTAGTGATAGTCATCGAGTTTGAAGTACTTATATCTTGCTTATCATTTGTTTTATATATATTTATCTTATGCTATCTTACTTATCTTAACTTGTTGGTGCACTTAGTTGAGCTTTGCTTATTTAGGTTTTATGCTTGTAAAATAAACGTTAGTTTAATTCCACATTCTTTCAAGTGAAATATGTAATAATTTTTAAAACGCCTATTCACTCCACCTGTAGGTGACATCTTGTCCTTCCACATCTAAAGATGGATCCTAGGGGCTTCAAGCATATGATAGAATTAAATCTTTCGCCCTTGGATCTGCTTGACCTTAAACCAAACATACTCACCATAGCCGAAACTATTTTTAGTCAACATAAGATGAAAGTACGTGCAATTTTTTTGCATGGCCGATGGGATTTTTTGGCGACAAACAAGGGTGACAAACATGTATGAGCCATGGCATACTTGATGCCGGTACATAATCATGTGGTAGGTGGTGCACAAGGTCGACACATTGTAATGCCGCGGTAGATCAAGCGGTGGCATATAATACTACACTGTGGATTTTACGCAACATCTACACTTGATGTTAGAGTTTTGAGTATGGAAAATAATTTTTTTTGCCTTAATACAAACACCAAGATCATCTATGGAGATTACAAGAATGATTGGATCCAGATCGCCATACCATCGTTGAAGCTGAAGAACTTAGTCATCCAGAACAATCAACTCCACGGTGAGATCTCCACCACCTTACATCATTGAAGTGGAAGAACTTGGTCATCCAAAACAATCAACTCCACGGTGAGATATCCGCAACCCTTATGCTGTATGTATGTGGAGAATACTCCGCAACCTAAAGAAAAATATAAATAATTTGTAAATATATTGGGAAATATCACCATCACACAATTGACTCTTGAGCATATTTCCAGCAGTTCCAGATCTCCTTTGTTCTTCTCATGCAAAGGAAACAACATGGTGTAGTGCCCTAGGAAGGTCGACTCAGCTACTGATGCTTGGATTTGGTGTGAAGGAGCAATGCTTCTACAACATCAATCTTGAGGATGTCTTGGAGAAAGATGGCATGGCCATCTTCGCCATTCTCTCAATGTTTTACAAGGGTGACCAAGATAAAATCATCGAGAAAAATCTCAAAACTAGGTCATGGGACTAGTAGGTGAGTGAGTTGTTGTCCACGAACATTGCAACCAAGGAGAGTGTGTTTCCATCGCCACATGTATCATATTACTCTAACACTGCACAAGGCATCAGTGGCCATCTAGGAGTTTGAAGTTGACTCAAAGGTGTGCTTATTGGTGAAGATGCATCTCTTCAGGGTGTGTCACTGGTTTATTAAGGATATAATCATCAAAGATCTTTTGAAGGTGCTTGGGGAAGTGTTTCTCCTTGCATAAGAGTCCATGGACCCTAGGTTTTTTTTCTTGTAGGTAAGATAAAGCCCTATCAATCCTAGGATTTAGCTTCGCCATAGTTTTCTTTTATGTATTATCATTTAAATATACCTTGGCTTTATCCTCTCCTCCCAAATCCCAACAAGGGGAGGATGTAATGCTTGTAAATACATTTTTTTAACTGAATGGCAGTGTGTCTCTTTAAGAAGATACTACGAAGAGAGAAACTATGGGGGTAGATTGGCAATAACTTACTTAGGAAGTTAGAGTGCTACCCATAGTATCATCCTATGACATCGGTTGTTTTACTTCCGTGAAATATAGGGGTTACGACTTAGTTGCTTCTGCCATATGTCTCATCTCTTGACCGGGAATCAACATGTCCCTCCTGGCCAGGAACATCGGACCTGCACTCAACGATGTAGTAAGGTTCGTAAAGTTAGAAATTGGTCAACCAGCAGTGACATTATGGTGGCTATTGCGGCGCTCGACGGGACAAGAATAAGGTGTATCCACATCCTTGTCCACCTCTTCGGCGGTGGGCTAGCCAGTGGAATTGAGGGGGGGGGGGGCATGTCGTTGCTCCCATGGTGTAGTGGGTCTCGTTTACTCTATATGTCTTGCAAGTTTGGTGTCAGAAGATTTAGATCAATTCAAGTGTTTAAAAGTAACGACTATTGCTCTAGGACGTTGGTCCTTGGGATCACATGCATGAAACTATCATCAACAACGTGAGGCTGGTTCCAGAGGGGACCGGCGCATCGCCGGCTCACTCTGGCAGTGGTAGAGGTCGTTAGACGGTCCAAGGATCTCGGTATAATTTTTACTATACTTAGGTGCTTTGTACTTCTATAGTATATTAGGATTACGACAACAAAACTATGGAATTCAAGCATTTCGTGTTGCCCTTCTCCCCATCACCTTTACATTACCACGGCATGATTACTTCCACCTAACCAGAAAGTGGCAGCAATAGCCAAAGGCGCGGCCCGATTAGATAACAGTCACGCGGATCTCGTAGCCTAAAATGCAGTGCAAGGCTAAAGCTTTATTATAGAAAAAAGACCGTATTATTCTACGTACGCTTTGCTGGTCGGTGTTTGAGTAGTCACCCCTGCAATGACCTGCGAGAGAGGAAATCGCTATATCATACTATGAGCGTGTGATCAGCCATTTTCTAGGCGTGAGCAAGGTGGCACCGTGCCAAGCCTGCCGGTATAAAGGCAAAGTAGAAAAGAACTCTTCGTTGGAACAAGTGAGCACTGAACCGACTAGTTAATAGACATGGAAAGCTGTTGATATACAGAGAATAGCGTATGACCACCAACTGCAAATTGAGAGGGACAAATCGACAAGGTTCTAGACGCCATCGAAGAATATACTGTATATTTTTCGAAATGGAGCCCTCGAAGAATTAGATTGTGATAGATAGGAAATATTATCGTATTACCGCCAATTTGTTCTTGGCTTTGTTTCCCTCTCGCCATAAGACTATTCTTTCGGGCACCAACTTGCTTTTAGCAATACAGAGGCTCTAGAGATGGAATCCTTCCTTTGTCATGAAGAAACCCCAATGGTTAAGCGTATGAAGAAAGCCAAAGCACCATATACTATATGTAGTATCTATATCCTTGAATCTTCCCTTTCCCTTTTTGTATTACCAGATGGATTAGTAGTATATTCTTTCGCTTGTGTCTTCGGTCCGGCACAGAGGTGGTAGGTGAAGCCAGGTACATGTATGTGTAAGCCAGTAGGTGAGAGCATACGTGTAGGACTGTTAGATAAAGCTAATGGAGGTCTCATCTTCTCTCTGCCTCCACTCTTTTGTTAAGTGTTTTCATCAGTCAAGGATTCGTATCTTAGGTTGAGCATCAGCCTGAAAGGGATTGTCCAGATTTGTCCTCGCTCTAATTTGTTCAATCAGGAAATGAATGAGTGAATCAGTGTGCCTCTTAAGTGTTCTGGGGACAGGATACAGAGATTGTGAGGAGGAGGATGAATTATTTCCCTGTTAATCGGTATCCATCTATATGTCCAGGTCAAATAAGTTGCACAATTATGGTTAAAAAACAATGCACCCCTTCCTTTCGAATTAAACCCCAACAGCACAACTGTTGTTAGTGTGTCCTTATAGCAGAACATGACTGCCATTCCGTTCGACTGCTTTTTCAACAACTACAAAACACATCCGCAAAAAAAAACTACAAAACACATCCGCAAAAAAAAACTACAAAACACATTCACAAGCTAAATGGGTTAATGTACTAGTCAGCATACTCCATAATGCGTCCCTATCGCACAATATAATATCACTACAATGGTTTTATGACTTAAAAGGACTGTATGTTTCATTAAAGCTAGTTGAAGGCCAGTGTCTGAAAAGATTGCTACTGCTGATCCCTACATGTCATGTCAAGCTAGGTCATCGCTATCAGGTTAGTCAGAAATTAAGCAGAACTCATATATTAGATTTCACCTTGGGTTCTGTACTTCTATTGCTCTACTGGCCAACTGGAATTGTACTACTCCTCTACGCTGTTGTAGCATGTGGTTTATTTCATTTTCGACACACTTGTGATAATTGGCCGGCGTGTAATTCATAATCTATGAGGGGAATGATTGAAAGGAGAATGATGAATTATTTCTCGGTTAACCGGTATCCATCTATATGTCTAGGTCAAATAAGTTGCACACTTATGGTTAGAAAGGCAATGCACCCCTTCCTTCCGAATTAAACCCCAACAGCACAACTGTTGTTAGTATGTCCTTATAGCAGAAAGATTGAACATGACTGTCATTCCGTTTGATTGCTTTTTCAACAACTACAAAAACACATTCACAAGCTAAATGGGTTAATGTGCTGGTCAGCATAATAATGGTTGTATGACTAAGAATGACTGTATGTTTCATTAAAGCTAGTTGAAGGCCAGTGTCTGAAAAGATTGCTACTGCTGATCACTACAATAGTACAATGTCATGTCAAGTTTGGTCATCGCTGTCAGGTTAGCTAGAAATTAAGCACAACTCATATTAGATTTCACCTTGGGGGTTCTGTACTTCTATTGCCCTACTGGCCAACTGGAATTGTACTACTCCTCTACGCTGTTGTAGCATGTGGTTTATTTCGTTTTCGACACACTTGTGATAATTGGCCGGCGCGTAATTTCATAATCTATGAGGGGAAATGATTGAAAGGGAAATACCAACAGCTTGGCTTTCGCTATGACCTCTTTTAACCTAGACAACACCAATGATTTTGAGATCATAGCCTCGGATGCAGGTTTGGTTAATTAGCACTAATTGTCAGCATCTTCTACCTGCACACCCCACCACCACCACCACCACTTGTAGAATTTTTTTTTACCGTGCAATTTATAATAAGTAAAAGATTGTCTCCTTTCAAAGAGAACACTTATTTTCCTTTCAAATAAAACATATCTAGTGCACAAGCTTTTGTTGTGAGTGAGTTCACACCAAACAAAGAAATATTTTGAAAACAATTCTTTTCATGCACACCCTTGGTGCTAAACATCTTTTGGCTTAATCTGCGACATATTTGGGTGTTAGTGGCAGGATCTGGTGCTTTGTCTCTCTTTATGCTAGTACCTTTATTTGATCAAGAGAAAAATATGTACGTTTTCCTTTTCCAGTTCCTACGCCTTCCAGGCACTTGGTACTTTGGTAGCGCAGTAGCCAAAAGAAGCCTGCTCCCCACGAAGGTGATCTCTCTCACACTCTCCTTTACTTCCCCTTTTGAAGATCGCCATCTATCGTTTTTCTTGGCAACACCGGTCAAAGCCATCCATAGCGACATCATCGTGTAAAATGACAGGGCGGTTGGAAAGCAGTCGATGAATCGTCAAGGTTAAAAAATATGCTCAGTTTAACTCATTAACGTCAAAACATGCATCACAAGTTGTGGTTACTAGGGAATAAACCTGGAAAGGGATATTGGGGTAGCTAAGATTGAAGCGAAGTTACTTCTATAAGTCACGAGTTAGCATAGTATATGGGTAGAATTCAGGAACTTACAAAGGTCTGGCTAAGGCACTTCCCCCGGGAAATTGCTAATGATACCTCTCTTGATTGTAGTTTTGTACCCAATTAAGAAAAATCCATTTTCCCCGCAAAAAAAGAAAAGCATCGTACTGTCTCTCCTATGGAATTTTTAGAGAAAACTCTGCAAGTGGTCTATCAATGGCAATTATGATCTTTCTTTTGTAAGTATTGTTGTTCGAGTCATGACTGTGCAATAGAGTTGTTTACTCTAGCAGCGGCAGCAGATCAGAGCAAAGTGTAATGACAACACCGGTCAAAGCCATCCATAGTGACATCGCCAGCCATGGTGGTTGTAAAGCAGGTGAGCGGTTGGATCATCAAAACGAAAATATGCTTAGTTTGACTCATCCTACTGAGTCTGTTGTAGACATCCTACAGCAAACTCGAGTGGTTTATCTATGGCATTTCGGATAATGTTTTCAGTAACAATGCGCTGAGTAGACTCATGCGTGATATGGCCAGTTACTCTACAATGCCAGCAGATGAGAGCAAAGCGTACTCTCATGAGCCAAGACAAGAGCAGGTAGGCTAACAACTGTACATCAGGAAAAGGATCATCAGAGTAGCTACAAGCTGACAACACATGGATTTACGACGATACGCGATCGCTCCGGCCCCGACATGCACCACAAGAGGCAGACACGCACGGTGATGGGAACACAAACATACCTACTGTAGTCCCAGCACATGGATGCTTAATTGGCTTCACAGCTTGTGCGGTCGAATGCAACCGGAGCCTGCCATCACATATGGCAGCAGCTAACGGACTGTTCAACCCAACGTCGAACGGCCTTCGGGGCGATGTAAGCTATTCTGCGACAAACTGAACGTTCACCAACCACGGTTTGCATCCTTCAAATGCAGGAAAATAATAAGAATGTTGAGCACCTACTACAGTGGAACTATCACCTTAGCCGTCACTACTCATGTAAAGAAAAGGTAGTCCACCTTTTAGGAATAGTCGATAGTTCTGACGAAATCAACTGCAATGATAATCCTAGTCAATAGTAACCGTTAAAACCTGAGAAGTACTGCAATAGAATAGACGGTCATTACACTGATACTATATTCAGGAATATCTTGACAGAGTACACTAACTGATTCTAGAGGCTCAAATCAGAGGAAAACGGCGCGCACACAACCACTAGAACCTCGCAACAACTTATTCGTGAAGACACTCCAAGTGTAGCAACTTAGCACAAAACTCAAAATACTTCTTAAGAAGAGCTAAGTGTATGACGAACCACTTATAATATGGAAAGAAGGATACAAAAGGAAACCCAACTTCTTCGTGTTACCCTTTTGGCATACCACTGATGGTGTGCTAGCATTCACTTGCAGACACCATAAAATTGCCAAACCAGATTGATAGTAACTCTCCACCAGTTGTTAATGACAGAACGCTCCAGGATGGTATTCCTCAAATCACATTATAGTGAGCTGACATTGCAGTCTCCACACAAAGTATGCAATGGTGGTTCTCCTGTCCCTACCCAACTTTTAACACTTGACGAAACAGGAACCATGAAACCAACTACAGAGAGGGGTACAACAGAAAGGAGGGGACATATGCAGATACAAGAAACAATAGCAAAACCCAAAAATGTAACTGTTTGAAATGAAAGAACAAAACTAGCGTCAAACAAAATTGTTCGTAGTGTGCACACCTAAGCTACATATAACATGCACAGCAATATCTAACATAGTTCAGAACATCTCCAATGTCGATAGATTGCACATACTAACAAGTTCTCATGAAAACCTTGCAACTTGCGAGAGCCCAAACCTATTTATTTGTAAATAATTGTGTAACTCCATGCATGAAAACACCAGATAAATTAAGCAAATTGCTTTTATATGAGATTGACATAAACTGTGCCAGAATAAAGCTGGTCAAGCCAATGGTGAAATAAAACAAACTTTAAAGTACAAAACAAGGCATCACTGAAAGTAACGTGTCCATCAAATAAAAGCGAGTATGTCCATCCACAATTGCGGTAGTATGAACAACATTCAGATAGATTTGTGAAATCTTGCATATGTCAATAATGCAAACTTTGACCATGTGACAAAAATCTGAAGGATCATAAGGAGTCTGCCATAGCAGCCATAAGAGATGCAAAATACAACACAAACAAATTGGCATCATGAATGAGACTACAGCAGGTAGGTGAGAACTTTAGATGTCAGCACCTGGAAAAAAGATAGTGCACTAATGGAAGAGAAGATTCAGTCTGAAACTTTCTGTCATCAAACAATGACATGGAGCAAACTCTCACCAGGGCCTCTGGATGTGGCTGCCATGACTTAGTGTTGGGGTCTTGGATAATCGAACTTACATTGTACTTTTCATGACTTGGATGTGTATTTGGTCCAACAACTATCCTTAATAAGAATCAAAGAATTTTGTTTACTAGAGGAATGTGTTCTTTGCATGTCTACGTAGAAATAAACATTTCACTTGAACACTTGTATGGCTGAATTTTTAGTCGCCTGCCCACAATGTGAGGCTCAGCTTGGTAGCAACTTGGTTTAAATTATATCATGGTTAAATGTTGGTCTGCTTTGTTATATGTAAGTGCTAGTATTTGTGCTAATCTTTTCATGATTGATAAAAAGTAAAAAGGAGAAACTGCCAAAAATTTAAGTTTTGAGACTTGGTAGTATTTAGAGTACAAGGTAGCCTTGCCAGGTACAGTGATAGCTATGGTGTTACACCAATGCCCTCTGATATACAAAATTAACTACGAGGTAACAAAAAAAAATCATCTTTAGTTTTCTGAAAATAAGTGTCAACTTTAGTAGGTAAACGTAGCTAGCTGTTTCAATTATAGTAGTGAGTAATAACTCTTGCCATTTCCTTCTATAATAAAGTAACTAAAGTTTGTGATACAACTCATTTCCACTCCTCCAGGATTGTATGTACCACTGGTGAACAACATAGAAAAACGCTGGTGCAATGGATGACAACCTACACTTCTGGGAAGGAATTGGACCTCGCTAGCTAAGATTGAACCAACAATAACAGCTCCAAGTGTGGTTTTTGACATCCCATGAATCCACAGAACTTATATTCAGCAAAAGTTGATGCTTTCAAACATTTGAAATTTCTGTATAACTTATGCCAGGTAAAGCTCAATCAGCGCAAATATCATTTACTACTATCAACCTAGAAAATTAGGTAAATATAGCAGCTGATACCACTGTGATACACACAAGCATTTTTCCACACAGAATTATGTACATTATAGCCGAATATAGAAAGAAAAATGAATATGGAATGATGGACCATAAGTGACGATCGATTTTCTGAGTAAAAAGTTGCTAACATTGCTACGGGCAGTGCATCTTACAATGAATTTTACAAGTGTTGTTTGGTAAACCAAGTTGGCAATAGTAGCCATCATGCCAAAAACTACAGAACGAAAATTAATGCAGAATTAAATATTGAGGATACACCAAGATGAAAATACAAAAAAAACTATTATCTCATATTCTGCAAAACTGAGCAGGTACCAAACATACCCAGTGTTTAGTCAATGTGGTTTCGGAACATGCCCATCAACAGCAAAATTTCTTGTTGCCGCTGGCAATGCTAATCGTATGCCATCAAGTTCAGGGCTTGCAATTACCTGGCAACCAAGGCGAGATCTGAAATAATGAGACCAGGTTAGTTTAATCGGAGTAATACATTTTGTAAAATTCACAAAGAAAATAATCATACGTTTCTGTAAGCCCAAATGCAAGGTCCAGCATATCGTTTTCTTCATCTTCAGGATCTTCCAATTTGTTATAGTAGTCTACATCCTGCATAGAACTTTCTCATCAAACTGCAGTTTGAATTGTCTCAAGACTCTCAACACATTGAGAACTTAGAGAAGTGTATTTACAACTCCGTACCGTTACAATCACATGACATGTAGAACATGCAAGAGATCCCTCACAAGCTCCTGGTTATCATGACAGAACAAAAAGCAATTCAGATTTATATCACAAACAAAGTTATCAAAATATTTTTTATACTTTCAAGTCCACATGCAACATAAATTAAAGAAATTAGTACTTTAGAGCAAAATCAAAGGAAGCATACAATGATAATGAGGTGGAATGATATTGTATGTATACCTAATTTTGAACTCACATATCACTCCTTTAGTTAATAAAAAACAGGTGATATTAAGTCCAAGGAATCACATGAAGCCAAGTAAGTACAAGCGTGGAATTACTGCCTATGGTTAAACCAAAATGAGTAAAAAGTAGCATTTGAGAGGACCTTCAAGTTCTATGTCATTCTCATGAGCAGCTTCTAGCATTGACATGCCAATAGGAACATTAATAAGCTTTTCATCTCCATCCTTATCAATAAACGTCACAGATATCCTGCAAAGCAAATTCCAGTCATTGGTATACTCACAAAGCATACTTGGTCCAGAAATATAGATACAACAAGAGGGCATCCCAGGAGGAAGGGCCAACGGCCATAGAAGGTGCAGCCATTCGCGTAATTGAGGGGATATGATCCCAGATATCTTTACATTTGGATTTTCCATTCTATACTCAAGGTTGTTCCTTTCCATCCTTAGGTTTTCAAGCCGGCTTTATAATGTCTAGCCCTACTCTTACCACTCAAGCAATATATTATCATGGTTCCTAATTAATTAAAGGAATAAGGATCCCAGTTTTGGATTCCCAGCTATTTTTAAATCTCAGCTCCCAAAGTTGTTATGTTCCATACTTAGGTTTGTAAGTTGGGCTTAGCCTTTCTCTTACCAACAAGCAATAATTTAGCACAATTACCTCTCCCATGTTATTCAACACTGCCTATGTAGCACACTAGTCCCTTCAAAGGTGGTGCCATAAGCTGACTATATAATGCCTGGACCTTTTCTTACCAATCAAGCAAGAAATTATAACAATTAGCTCTTTCTCAACCATGCCTCTGTAGCGTGACAGTCCATTCATGGGTGGTCTCACGTCGCAGATATGCAGGACCACATCCTCCAACATTCCACGGCTATCATTTTCCCTCTTCTAATCCTTCCACTGAGCACCCCTGACATCCGCATTCTACAAGATATGGAATGCACACTGAAGCTTGGAGATATGCTGCCTTCACTTTTATTAAAGAATAGCATCGCAAGGGGATAGCGGTACAAGCAACCATCGGCAACAGGCAGAGAGGCCCAACAACCAAGTCAAGTCCAGTGGTGACAGTAGAGTTACTAAATCAGGCTGATGGCTTCTAGGTGGACAAACATTACACCATGTACGTACTTGCAGAAAGTTCCACAATCAATTTTGGAACAGGAAGGCCTCTCTAGTATTCAACGGAGCACATGTACCAATTGGTTTAGCTTTTGCTTCATCTTGTACTGTAGTCAGCCTGTGTGCGGTGTGCCTGACCAGTTGTCGTCTTGTCGGCCTTTGCTCACATACCTTTGTTTTCCTCCCTGCTATGTTGTATGTTTTGCTTGCAAAGAAGCAGGGGAAGGATCCGTTCTACTTCTATAAATTTTGGAGTTAGTGCTTGATGGCCCGTCTGCCATCCCACTTCCCTCAAAAAACTGACAAGTTTGGTAAAATCTATGAAGATTGATGTGCCAGATGATTATAGGATTGAATTTATTTTCATTATTACTCCTTTAGTAATATAGGATTTGGCTAGTTTTACATGAATGAGATTGTTTTCATTAATACTCATGTACTAATCTCTCTCTGACCCTTTGCAGATTTAATAACTGTACATACATACCTCCCATTGATAACATGTTTGAATTACTCCCTTATGCACATCCATGTTGACGCCCTTATATTCACACACTCCTAAATTCCTGGTCCCACTCCCTCCTAGTGCTCTAACAGTCTATCTGTATCATTTTGAAACTGGATGTATCAATTTGTCACCACAACTGATAAATACCGTTTGTTGTGTTTATTTCACAGAACCAATGAGACATTAGAAGGCCTCATAAACAACTGAGAAATCCATCCAAACAACATAGGGTTGATTCCATGAGCTTTGGTTATTCTGAATTTGTGTACTTTAGATTAACAATTGTCATGTTTGTTAATTTCAGCGCTGCAGCAGGACACGGATCAATGTTGTCTGATTGGGTATTGAGCATTTGATGGTACAAATTGATAAAATAAGACAACATTCATGCGCAAATATGCATGGTTTCCATGACTCATGGCTTCCAGCAGGGGCCAACGATACCAAGAGATTGAGTAGCTGTCAGATGCTAAACCCACAATAATGATCTCACTGGATTTACCTTACAAATTGCATACATACCCTACTTATATATGGTAGTGTTAGGTTGGTTCAGACCTCAGTCCTCATCTAGGATATCAACATAATGGACATAACCCCGTAAACGTGCAGAGATAAATCGCTGGAAAATAATATTAATGTGACGCAATAGTCTGTATTGCAAAATTGGAAGTATTGACCATACATGAGAACATTTTAGTATTTCATTTATGCTACACCCAACAGTAAGTCAAGTAACAGCTGACTGGACAAGCATCAACAGGAAAAAAACTTACTTAGCTTCTGGCTGTTCGCTCTTGTCACTGACATTAGCATCTGTGGCGGAACAGAAGGAATGATTACCCTGAAAAGAATCTCATGTGTTACTCCATATTTTAACTAAGTTCTTCCAGTTCCTCTACATCTTACTTCTATTTTTAAAATCCAACAGAACAAACAAAACTTAAGCACACGCGCAACATTTGCTGATCTGCACATCTTTATTTTTATTTTAGAAATCCAAAAGAATAAATAAAAGTTTAGCACATGCACACATCCACATCCATTAAGTCTGTAAACTATGTTATAATAACATTTTTCAATGATCAAAAAGTTCTGGGGGTTAGGCGTACAGTTAGGAATGCTTAAAGACACAGAAAATTGACAATTAAAGCAACAAGGGGAACTATTTTGTATATGTTGCATGGTTTTTAAGGCGTCTTAAGGCGACAGGGGGGCGCTCTGACGCCTAGGCGACGCCTAGGCGGGCGCTTTGGACGCCTAGGCGCCTAAAGCGCCCATTTTTGCAAAGCGGAGGAGGGGCGCCTGGACGCCTAGGCGACGCCTTTAAAACCATGATATGTTGGCAATAAATGTAGACAAGCTGCCAATGCAGCATTGAGAGATAGAGAGAGGGAGCTGACCACATAGTTCAAACAAGATCTAATGGCTTCTTTCTGGTTCCTTGAAGTTACTGAATTTTGACCTGATAAAAAGGTTCAGAATAACACTGTGAACATAGAGAAACAAAAGACGGCCACAACAAACTGATAAGTATGCCAGTCTAAAGAATGTGTTCTCTTGAAATTTACTTAAAGCACTAGTAGAAAATATCAAAGGGCATACGAAGGGTATTTAACTTAGGAAGCACTTGAAATAAATAATGGTAATGAACCTTGATATCACAGTGTCTAGTTCAAACAAACCAGACTTTACTTATGTATATATATGGTGCATTGGCGTTATCTGACTTAGACCGAGATTCAAGAATAACTATATGCATTTTTTTCAAAATGCAGATCTAAACATAGAAGAGGAACAGCTTGAATAGTATGAATCACCTGAAAGAGATATTATATGTTGTTTCGACATTTAAAGCATGGGAAATTTAGCAGGCCAATCCAATTTGCATAGTTCCACGATTTAGAGCTAACCCATAATCAGGGTGAGCAATGAGGCACCGCATACAGTGAGTTAGGAAGCACTCTACAGCAGATATTTCCCAAATTTCTGAACATGCCGAGATTCCATGGGTATTTACAAAACCCCACAAACTAGTGCAGCCTTGCCAACTACCAGGGGTAGGATTAACTCAGCGTGACCAAATAGCAAGGAAACAAGTGGACCACAACCGACATGGTGCCCCCCTTGGTGATGCTGCTACTTCATCAGAGCATCTCACAGTTGATTCTAGAAGTTGCTCAACTAATCATCATCCTATTCCCACATACACATTCAGAACTCGGTAGGTTTTGTCTCGGAATGACCTATAGAATTAACATCCGGAGCGCTCTACCTAGCATGCTCAGCTGACCAATACCACGGAATACTTCGTGACCAACTCAGAGCAACACACACTCGAAGCCAATTCTAACCGAGACATCAATCAAAATAATGAAATAGCGACGCCGCAGAAGTAAACGAAAGGGAACCGTCTAGTCGCCGGGGGGTGGTGGAGAGAGGGGAGAAGAGGGATCACCTAGCTTGGCACGGTTCACTGCTTGGACGCCGAGGCGGGAGATCCTCGACAGCATCTTCACTGCCGGGGCAAAAACCGAGACGGGCGCAGCGGCGGCAGCAGATTCGGGGCGCGGGTTAGGGAGGATCGACGGAGGAGGAAGAGAAGGGGAGTTCGGCTTCGCTTGAGAACGAAAGCAGGGCGTGGGCTAGCCCAGCTAAACAGTCTTATGCGCGGGCCAGATGGGCCCGAGTTTTTTGGCTGGGCCATTTCTCTTGCCTCATCAGCCCAAAAACTCTGCAAGGAAAACTGATTCTGAAGATACGACGATCTGAAGAATGAAACTGACGAAAGGAAAAGATAAGTGATTAAAACCACAGCAAAAAATGTATAGAATGGAGACGCGGGGAATCGAACCCCGTGCCTCTCGCATGCGAAGCGAGCGCTCTACCATATGAGCTACGTCCCAACATGTTGAATGCGAGATCCGATCAGTATAGGAACTTTAACTGAGATTTAACAACAGGAATGGGCAGCTTTAAAAGATGAAAAGCGATAATTTCAGCAGAAAATGAGCGTACAATATGCATGGTGAGAACTTACCGTAGGGAATAAGGTAGAATAGCCCGCGCCATAGAATTGTTGGCTCTTTTTCCTCCAGAGACTTCCAACAAACATGTCTGCTCCTGTGAAGTGAGAAAATGGACTATTGACTGATGGTTCCTCTCCCGAAGAGAAAAGGTACTGCTACCAGATGTTGTTTCCCAGAAGCTTCTGGACAATTCGACTGCCGTGCCTGCGTCTGGTGGCCAGTTGTTCCTGTCTCGAGCAGCTCTGATTCTACTCCCTCTGTTTCAAATTACTCCGCGCGCACGCTTATCTAGGTGGACTAGTACTCTTTTATTTTTCATCCAAAAAAAATTCTGGATTTTTGATATACGTAGTACACATTTCATACTATCTATTTCAAAAATCTCAGGATTTTTTTGAATGAAAAATGAGGGAGTAATAGCCCACCTACATAAGCGTGCCGGCGGAGTAATTTGAAACAGAGGGAGTAGATCGCTCCATCACCAGCACCAGTCCATCCCCAGTCGCCATTTGGCCATTTCCGTCTAATTTAATCACCGGAACAGATCGCCCGATTCCCCCTCACATGCGAGCAGCAGGGCAGCGAGGCTGGCGGGGCCCAGAGGGTGACCCGGCGCGGACACGACGTGATCCTACGCCGGAGACAGGTTCGAGAGACGCGGGCAGGTGGCGTGCAGTTGAGCCGCCCGCGCAGCACACGGTAGCCGTGCACGGCTTCCCCCGGCTCCGCAGCATTTCTGTGCACGCGACTCTGCAGGCAGCGCTGCGCCCGCCGTCGAGGCACGGCCGGCGAGCGTGCGTGCGTGCCAGGCTGTGTGCTCCGAGTTTCGTGCCGAAATACAGTCCCATCGAATCGGCGCGCGCCAGATCAGGTGGGCGGCGTCATGCGCATGCAGTGATCACTGATCACGGATAAGAAAGCATGGCGCGCCGTGCTTGCGAATCAAGCTATGCCAAGCAGGGGCAGTTAGTTTTTTAAGAACAAAAGCAGAGACAGCTAGCATAGTCACAGTGTGAAAGTATCGTATTAATTGCATACATCTATACATCTATAATAGTATATAGTAGTATCAGCTAGAGCTAGTAGTATCATAATCTTATACAGTAATATTTAATTATTTATAAAATTTTAATGTAAATTTGTGTATAAGATGTATTTACTATTAAAAAGTAGTTTTATGTGATATGATATGGTATCATATTATGATACTACTACCATCACTCTTTTTATTCAATGATGTGCCACGTTAGATTTTTTGCATGCATGCTATGCATAATACCACTTATGATACTTTTACTAGTCTAAGTCTTAAAACTCATGAAATCCCCTACTACCACCGCTATAGGGTATCTTCGCCAATCCATTTCCGACACTAAATCCATCCATTTTAAATCATATAGATCGGCCCCATCGACAGAAAATGCAAGTGGTCCTTGAAACTTTGGCTCCGTGGGCGCTCAGTGACTAGACACATTTTAAATTCAAACATTCCATTGATAGAAATACTCCATATAGGTCAAAAGAAAGTCACGCCACTTATGCCGCCATAGCCAACTCGCTATCATCGCCGCTGAGGTCGATCTAGGCGGGCTTCAGTCAGGGATATGGCCAGCCCCCTCGCCTGCCGCAGCTGCGACGATGGCGAAGGAGGCATCGTCTCCGTCTACTGAGGAGGCAACCCTTGGGCCAACACGGACTCGCATAGGGCCTCGAACATGGCCATCCACTATGCCTCATCCTCGAGCCGCGCCTGCTCCTGAGACTGCGTGATGGCTAGGCAAGTGACCTTTTCTAGGTCTAACTTCGACGAATGACGAGGCATCTCCTCCTACTTGTCGATCGCCATATAGGAGCAGTAGCCATCTTTCTCTGTCATGTCATCGCGGGCTCCTCGCCAGGAACATACTCGCTGCCTGGCGGCAGAGAGGGCTTCTAATCCATGTCGGGTCGTCCTCGTTGATGTCGTCCTTGTCAACGACCTCTGAAAGTTGGTCGCACTCGACCTCCTCTCAAAGTCGCCCAGGAACGAGGACAGCCGTCGCGCTTCATGCTCCCACTCTAGAAACGCCACCCAAAATGATGTGTGCTCATTGCGCAAATGCTTGGTGAGACACTGTCACGCGGGCTCGGGCCGGACACACAGGGTGACCGGGACGTGTCCAGCCATACTGTATTTTTTTCGAGCAACCGGCATGAATTATGCCTATCTTTACTATTAATTTCAAAAGCGTGGTGAATGTCTGGTGTCACACATGCAAAAATTATAGAAAATGCCACCGCTAACAAATTGTCTAAGCTCCATAAAAAAACTAATAAATCTTATCTAACAAGACTAACAAACTTTATCTTATCTATCTAAAATAAAGGTATTCTGTTTTCTGCCGTTCCGCACTACGTCGATTCCTTTATTATGCGCGTCGCTCCGCTCGCCCCGCACGCACCTAATGGCTAATCCCAACATGAGGCACCCTGCCCGGTCCACCCGATCTTCCACCCTGCCTGGTCCTCCCCACCTCTGCCGCCGCAGAGGGGATCTCTCCTTCCGTCGATGCAGGTTTCCCTTCATCGTCGGGATGCTGACCATCTCCGCAACAATGGAGTTCGGCTTCACCCGCATAGCAGGCGCGATCCACACCCTTGTTGTCCCGGTTGCGGTCTCTATCAAGCTCCAAGACGCGCGGCCGCTCCAGGATCAGAACACCAATGGAGTGCCGACGGGAGATGCACGATTTCAGGCGACTTCTCCACGCCCTCGCTGTCACGAGGCGCTGTCTCCGTCGAGCTCTAGGACGCGCGGCTACCCCAGAATCAGAGCGCCAATGGAGTGCCGGCGGGAGGTGTGCGATTTCGGGCGACTTCTCCACGCCCTCGCAGTCCTCCTGCGGTCTCCGTCGAGCTCCAGGAGGCGCGTCGCCCTAGGATCAGAGCGCCAATGGAGTGTGAGCGGGTGGTGCACAAGAACATCCCGCAACAATGAGATCAAGACCATCATTGTGGTGGTCGTCGTGTCAGAGGCGATCATCTCTGCGGACGGATGCCACAGGTGTGTAACCAAGGTTTGTGACGACGAGATCGATACAACAATCGTCGCCTCTGCTGAATGCCGATGAGGGTGATTAACACCGTACCCATACTCCCTCTGATCCAAATTAATGTTCTCATATTTGTCTAGATTCGGATGTATTTAGAGATACATCCAAATCTAGACAAATCTAAAAACATTAATATAGATCTGAGGGAGTAATAAAGTTGGGTCCAATGATCTCATTTCTATAAAAAACATATTCTCAACTGGATTTTCGAAGGAGAAGATCTCCCAGTGTTGTGAATGTCACTTGATTTTCTCATAGTTATACTTATTTTCTATATTTCCTTGAAAATTAAATGAATCCTTGACCTCCCTGAGACCCTGACACTCAACCACATAGGCTTTTGTCCGTACTAACTTGATTTGTTATCTCAACAAGTCAACATGGAGTTTTAATGTATGTACCGTACTATGAAGGTAATTTGTTATAAGGTTGATTTGTGATTGAAATAAGGTGTTTTATAAGTAAATTTATACATCTACAAGCAGTGTAATTTATTGAAGATCGTGTTTTTTTGCGATTTAGACCCTAGGTCTATTAAGGAGGACAAGTGGTACACAACACCACACTAATAAATAAAATACTACTCCCAAGTCCATGGGATATAACTCAACACGAGGTCCACTGTGCTGCCCCTGTCGCTGCCACTCCCACCTGGAGTCGCCGTGAACTTTGTATCTGTAGAGGCCCACTGTACCGCTATCGTTGCCATTCCCACTCTGAGTCGCCGTGAACTTTGTATCTGCAGATGGGATCTCCGTTGTCACAAAGTTTTCGATTTTTGTATCTCCATACCAACACTAGAAAGCAACATCAAGTTGAAGAACCACCAGCGCCAAGGTCCTCCCCTCCCACTCCTACATCATCGAAAGGAGGCAAAAGCCTTGTGACTACCTCATGTACAATGTCTCACACACTCCATGACACCGGAGGATGCGTCGTCGCCACGACGGAGTTGGAGAAAAAAGTTGTTGTGTGAGTGACATCATAACCGCGACACCCACACCTAGCGCACCAAATCTCGCTCCCTCCAAGAGAAAGCATGAAGACGCTGCTGCCAAGTACTTAACGTAGCCGTCAAAATGGGGCTGGGGCTGCAGTAGATTATTCCTCACCGTCATTGTCACCACCACCCGAAAAATGACAGCCAGAACCCTAACCCTACCACTACCTAGACGCAGGAGACACGATCTGTGGTCCCTCTACCCTCCCATCAATGAAGTGGATGATGGAGAGGGAGGGACCGGCGGTCTGTCTAGCTACGGAGCGGGGGAAGTGGACTTCCTCCCTTTTGTCTCTCTTTTACTATAGCAAAGGAGAGGAGACAGAGAATGATGACATCTTGTGTTGTCGGCTTAACCAAAGGGTGAATTTTAAAAAAAAAACAGCAAGTGAACCATATCGGAGATATTTGATAAATTGAAAGATGAAAATGCACTATGATAACTAAATAGAGCGTGATATAGAAATTTAAATACCCGTGACAACGCACGGACATTCAACTAGTTTAATTATAAAGAAGAGAAAACCATATAGGTATGACATGTTTTGATTAGTATAAACATGCCGAAAAAACATGTCGTGGCGAGACTATTCTCAACCTAAATTTAGGATGAAAATAGATCAATCAGCCTGTCGATCCGTGCGTTTGTGTCTCCGTGTTGGAGATGCCCTTATCTTCTTTGGAGATGTTCACCGGAGTGGGCGCAACGCCGATAAATATCCTAGCAGTGAGAACGAGTTGTGCCGTGGCGTCGATATCACTACCAAGTAGTAGTAGTCCTTGATCTGTCAAACATCAAGAGCCCCTATCCTCTTTGACCTTGACCGCGCAGAGAAGACTGAGCACAGTGACATTGAATCTTCCCATAGACTTCGCAGCGCAAATTATTGGTGCCATCCCCCATCAAGCCCAATAAGACAGGATTAGTACGTGGCAGTAATAATATTCAAAGCAGAGTCTCGCTGGAGATTCAAAGCAGAGCGAGTAGTACTTAATTAGCCATGCATTATTGCAGAGTTATTTTACACTGCATGCATTAGCAGGACGTGCCGTCGTCCGCCTTTACAGTACAGAGCAGAGGAGAGCCGAGCCGCTGCAGTTCAACATCAGCTAGCTCGCTCCATCCCCGGCCTGTATCTACTACACTTACATCGGTCTTCTCGTTTCCTTCAGTAGGTCATCGTCGTCTCCGGCCGGTTGCCTACTAGTAGTAGTAGTAGTACGAAGTTCGTCTCCTCGATCTACACGGCGGCGGCGGCGTCATTTGCTACAAAACCAGCGGCCGGCCATCTCGCGTAGAGTACATAGTAGCTGACCATGTACATACGTACGTATACTGGGACAAGAAAGCTGGAAAGAGAACGAGGTCTTGCTTGCGTTCCGTCGAAACTTCCGGATCTTGCGGCTGCTGCTCCTCTCGTACGTCGCGCTCGTGCGGTCCCATGGCTTCTTGGGGCTGCTTCGGCTAGCTAGCGGTCCAGCGAGCTGATCACCACCCTGCCGAGATCGATGTATAGAACGTTCAGAGATTCAGAACCAGATCGAAGACTCCAGATTAATTGCAGGGGAACGTACCAGTCGTAGACGGTGGGGCTTCTGGGCGTGCCGGGGCTGGCGACGTCCGTGCTGCCGTCGGCGGCGGCCATCCTGCCTTTCCGGCGGAACTTGCTCCAGCCCTCTCCCCTGGGCGTCGTGGCTGCAGTTACAAGACTCCATCTTATCATCTCATGCACATCACGCCTCGTGGTACTGATCTAGCGGCAAGAAAACGATGATGGGGGCTAAATAAGGGGCCGAGGCTAGGTAGTAGTTACCTGTTGTGCCGAAGGGAGAGTCCGGGACGCTGGCCGGGGACGACGGCGCGGAGCCGGACTCGCTGCGGGGGGACGTCACGGACAGAGCCGGCGGGCGGAGGATGGTGATGCTCCGCGTCACCGCCGGCGCCGCGGCCGCCGCCACGCCTCCCGCGGCACCGGATGCCGCGGAGGTCGAGGACGGCGAGAAGGAGGCGTACTTGCGGAGCTTGCCGAGGCCGTGGTCCGGCCGCGGCCCGGCCACCGTGTCGTCCCACAGCTGGTCGAGAAGCCCCATCTACGAGCTAGCGCGAACTAATAAACCTGCCAAGTTTACGTCCGTGAACCGGGTTAGAGATCAGAACTATATCCTCTCCTCCCCTGTTTCTCTGGAATATGTGTGTTTCTTGTTTCGCGCGAGTTCTTGGCCCAGGGAGACAGAACAGGAGAGGTTGAAGGGGGATTGATTGGTTACCTTGGGTATTGAAGCTTTGTCTGCGTGTGAGCGCCGTGTATCGTCTTCGTCTTCTTCTTCCTTCCTTCTTTGTTGGAGGCAGCCGGGGTGTCCGATTTATAGACGAAGGGTGGGGAGGGGACGTAGGCGAGATATTTGGAGGGGCTTGTGTAATTCTGGATCTCCCGGCTCCGTCTTCCGCGGTCGGCTTGGCTCGTGTGGTCGACCGTGGCCTGCGTGCTTTGGGCATCTAAAATTGGAAAAACGGATAGGGTTAACCTGGATATGCATCCGGATAAAATAGACTGCGTGTTTTTTTTTCTGAATCTTCACGGTCAAATGGATAATGAGTCAAACAAACCGGATAGCGTTTATGCTGTCGAATAAAGGCCACAAAAAATGAATTCATCTTCATAATAAAAACTCGTGAAAAAACGAATAATGAGTCAAACAAACCGGATAGGGACTAAAGTAGTTTTACTTGTTTGTCAAGCTTGTAAATTAAGGTTGACACGATCGGTATTATCAGTATTGTGGTTCTACCGATAAAGATGCAATGTCACTTCGTAAAAACCATTTTCACACATAGCCAATATTTGACCTGAATATGTCCCCCTGTATAGATCAATATGTCGATGGAAATGTTTATTCCAAAAAAATATGTTGGAAATAAAACTAGATATTTACAACTTTTATCGAACTACCACAACCGTGCATAATATTATGCCAATGCACATATATATAAGCACGTTTGATGTTAGAGTTAATTCATGCTAAGACATAGTGACGTGACCAAAAATTTCACCCACACTTATAGTGTGAGGCACAAATGTATGTTAGTTAACTAACTAATGTAAATGTGCACTGAAGAAAAATGGACCCTACTAAAAATAGGCATTCAAAATAAATTTTAGAATGATCTCCTTCACAAAATCTATGCAAGATTTAGCAAGGTGGGACTAACTAAAAAAATGTGTTTTTATATACAGCCATGTTTTCTTATGATTCTTTGAGGCATAGCGGCTTACGAGTCATGATAATGATGATCTATAGAAGTTTCACATTGTTGAAAAAAAAGGAGTTTTACCTTGATGTGCTTCCACAAATGCATCTAAATAACTAAAAAATTGGATAGAGATGGTAGAAAGGGGATGAGAAGAAATTGTTGACCGTCTAATTACCACTTGCTCTAAGCACTACATTTTGTCTTGTCTTCATGACAACCTAGGGTGGTAAAAAAGCACCACTATGCTGATTACTTTGTTGATGATATATCCTGGTCTCTGGTGGCATAGTCACTATTGGATAACACGGAATGATCTCATACCCAATCGTGAAATTCTACATAGCGGATCGGGGATGGAATCTGTTGATGGATGTCGATTTGTAATCTCTCTATAATCTACGGTTTTTGCGCGAACGGTCTTTATTTTCCTTTTATCTCTAGCATACTTACAATGAGCTCTTCAAAATATGTTGTAGTGGATTGAAACTGTTAGCCACATGGCCCTATGTTTTATAGTAGTAGATAACCAACAACAAAACCATGTGCTTTTTTTACATAAAGCATAGCTAGAAAGCTTTCTCATTTCTAAACAAAAGTTACTGATGGGGTGCAGTGTCGCCTAGTTGTAACATGCGGACTAGGTAGGGGTCTGGAGAGTGGAGAGTGTTGGAATATTAGGCATAATTTCCACGATTAATTCCAGAATATAAATCATGACAAAACCAGCTACTAGCTCATGTAACTCGAACATACTAGATGTACTAAATAACAGGATGATCGGAAACAAACAGCAGCCTAACATGTACTCGCAGAACATGATAAATAACCAAACAGGATCACGTAGCACGTACCGTTCGGTTGTCGTAGTAGAAACTTTGGGGAAGAGTGATCGCAGCAGATGGCGACGAAGACGGCGGTATGCAGCACCGCCTAACTTGGATGGAAGACGACCCGTGATGGAGAACTCGAGCAGTCGCGCAGAGCGCTTCCCAAAAACCTTATTCGCCCTCTCCCGTACAGGATCACAAGGGCGAGTGGTTCCGGAGACCTGCTCTCCCGTCCGCCGGCAAGCGGGATGGAGTAGACTACGGTGACGGCACAAGTAGAGAGGATGGCAAAACCCTAGATTGGTTTTCGGTGGTTGTTGTGGCGGTAGCCGCGCAAGACTTTATATAGAGCGGCTCAGGAAACCCTAACGGAGGCGAACGTGGGCCGAGTCCACGTTACGCACGTTCGGGTCGGTTACAGTAGCCCACGATCCGGGAGCGACCCGAATAAGCTAACCGTTTGACACGTCTGTCAATTTTCCGGCTCGGCGAGATACCCGCAACCCGCGACGCGCGTCGTGACGTGGCGTGGCGTGGCGTGGCGTGGCGTGGCGAGGCGAGGCGAGGCGAGGCGAGGCGAGGCGAGGCGAGCGAGCGTGCGGCGTCGTCGGAGGAGGAGCGCGCGTGTGTATCTCTCTTATTTCCACTTACTTACAAAGTGGTGCAACACTCCTCCTTATAAGGTGGTGCAACTCTCCTCCAACTTTCCATGTGGGACTAAACTTTAGCTCTCACTACACTCCCATGTGAGCTGCCACAAACATGGGCCCAAACACATATGGGCTGCCACAAATTTGGGCTTTGAGATTTAGGGAAAATCTGAAATACTCATGGGCCTAAATGGATTAGCCCCATTATTTCTAACAGAGAATATAATCCAAACTAGAAGTAATATATGCACACTAATATAAGAAAATTAACTACTCCAATCCATATGCCGTAAGTGCACCTGAGGCCTGAGCTATCAGAAAAAATGTGATGAAATGCTGTATTTTTCAGATAATTACACGGCATGCAGCCCATGATCCGACGGTATGTGTGTGCGTGTGTGTGTGTTTTTGGCACAGTCCGAGACGGAAGCCTTGGGGCGTGTGACCTATCGCCTACGCGGAGTGACACACACACATGCAGACGATGCTATCCATCTTCTGTGTACGTCCCTGCGTGCTTTGATGATGTAAATGTACAATTAATCCAAATAAAAACCATGATAGAGCGAATAACGAGTCAAACAAACCGGATAGGGACTAAAGTAGTAGTTTTAGTTGCGTGCCAAGCTTCTAATTAAGGTTGACACGATCTTCTACCAATAAAGACGGATCAGGGATTCTAATATAAGATCCCTTTTAACCGGATCGGATCTTCTAATTGTCTACATAGCGGATCTTCTAATTACTTCTAGTATGCATATATTACTTCTAGTTTGAACCGGATCGGATCTTCTAATTGTCTACATAGCGGATCAGGGATGGCATAAGTTGATGGATGTCGATTTGAAATCTCTATAATATGCGGCTTCTACGTGAATGGTCTTTAATTATTTTCCTTTTATCTCTAGCATACTTACAATAAGCTCCTCAAAACATGTTGTAGTGGATTGAAACTGTTGGTCACATAGCCCTATGTAGGAGTAGTAGATAACCAACAACAAAACCATGCACTTTTTTACATAAAGTAGAGCCTTTCTCATTTCTTGACGGGTTCAGTGCCGCCTAGTTGGTAACATGGACTAGGGTCTGGAGAGTCGAGAGTATAATGCAAACTAGAAGTAATATATGCATACTAATATAAGAAAATGAACTACTCCGATCCGATCTGTATGCCGTAAGTGCACGAAACATGAGTTAACACCTGAGCTATCAGGAAAAAATGAGATGAAACGCTGTATTTTTCAGATAATTACACGGCATGCAGCCCATGATCCGACGGTGCGTGCGTGTGTGTGTTTTGGCACAGTCCGAGACGGTAGCATTGGAGCGTGTGACCTATCCCCTACGCGGAGTGGCACACACTGACACACACATGGAGACGATGCTATCCATCTTCTGGGTAGTACGTGCTGTATTACGGACAATTTTTTATTTTTCGAGAATTTTACGGACGAATGTATTGTCGCGCTGAAAGCCAACTATTGCACGCCACGTAGTGGGGCCTGCGTGTTATTACGAGCGCAGTTTGGATTTGATTAGTCAAAAGTAATAAATGGCGCTTTGGATCCGCTGGATGCGCACGATCGAGCCAGAGGTGCGCGAGGCCAAAGTATATGCACTCGTACGCGAGCACATGGTTCTGGAAAATTCCAGAGCTCGAGTTTACTCGTTCCATGCCAAAGCAAAGTACGTCCGTACGTATTTAGACGTGTTTTATACAAAGTACTGTATATAAATATATGTGAATCTAGACAACCCAAAGCACTTGTATTTTGGGACAAAAGGGAGTCGTAGCAAGAATCCTACAGAAGAATGAAAGCTCCTGATTTACTCCTATGACATGACACGACTGCTTGAATCTTGTTGGAAATAGGCTAAGCTATGCATAAAACTCTGATAGGCAGCCTATAACTGGATCGCCGTTGCTTAGCTTTAGCCATTTTATGCAAGTTTTATTAGATGGTTCGGGAGCTTTGCACTAGTAAATGAAAGAGACAGTGAAATTCGAAGGCGCATCTGATTGGACAAAATAGTCTTTAATTGTGTAAATATATTTTGGAATTAGCCAAATTTAGGATGTAGTACAAGTCTTTTAGATGCTCATATTTAAAATTTTGTGAAAAGGTTGATTTTATACTCTCCACAAAAAATAAACATAAGTTTGATTAGTACTAGTAGCAGATTTAGGTTGATTTTATGCTCATAACTAAACAAAGATGTTTCTTTTGATACAAAAATTTACAACCATGCCAAAGACTCAAGCATATACATGTGCAATTTTTTCCACATTTCTTTAACATCCTATTATATTTCCTAATTTATTGTCCATGGCAGGTGCATGTGCACCGCGGAGACAAAATGTCTCTTTAAACGATATGTTTATGTTCTCTATCTATTGTATTCGGATGTATTCAAACATGATTATTTTTGTGAAACGATGCATAGCCCGAACGATTAGGAGGTGTTGATACCTGTCTTTCCTGCGAGATCATCCGTTTGAGTGCTAGCACCCACTCTCTCACGGTACACACCCAATTTTGTCAACAAAAAGAAACATAAGTTTGATTAGTATACTACAAGCAGATTTGGGTTGATTTTATGCTCATAACTAAACAAAGATGTTTCTTTTGATACAAAATTTACAACCACGCCTAAGACTAAAGCATATACATGTGTAATTTTTTCCACATTTCTTTAACATCCTATTATATTTCCTAATTTAATTTATGAAAGGAACCGGTTGTCTCTCCCCACCCTCTCCTCGTGCTACAGTTCTCCAGAGGCTTCCAAACGGCGCCGGGCCGATCCAAGGCCGAACTCCCCGGCGATGCCGGTCGAGGGAGGCGGAGGAGAGGTTTCGGCGCATGTAGACTATGTAGGAGTAGTTGTTTTTGGTTGTTTGCCGAGGTCTGGAGTAGGGCTCGAGATTTCTCAGACCAAATCTTGAGCAGCTCGGCGTGGTGCTCTAGAGGCAGTGCTCTGGAGGTCAGAGTCGGCGATGGTGT
The DNA here is from genome assembly GCA_916181665.1 of Avena sativa. Lineage (NCBI taxonomy): Eukaryota > Viridiplantae > Streptophyta > Magnoliopsida > Poales > Poaceae > Avena > Avena sativa. The sequence continues at coordinate 380,902,382 of OV702297.1, read as the reverse complement.
ACCAAGGTTCTAGGATCTCCGCAATAAGGTCTGGGGTGCCCCATTTTTCTGCGGCGTTGCATGCTTGCTGCTTGTCTTTCTGGCTGGACGTGGAGGCGAGGAGGGAAAGAAGGGCAATGCGTTGATGCCAAGATCTGGAGGCACCTAGGGGCTAGTTTCCAGCGTGATGTTGTGGTGTAGCAGGACCTGGTCACTATTGTAGGTCTGGATTCCATGGTGAAAGAAGTCGATGGCGAGCTCCCTCTTTAATAAACGCCTAAGTCCTAACGGCCATCGTCGGTGGCTTTGCGGGGCTCTGTGTTTTGCTCTGGCCGGTCATGGAGGCGAGGGGAGCAAAGGGCGCAGAGTGTTGGCGTCTAAAGCTACAGCTTCTCCTTCGAGCGGATTCCACGATGACGATGTTTCTCCCTGCCATGCTCTTTGGCCGACAACGTGGCCCTATTTCTTCCTCCTGCTTGGGGGCATCTGGCTCCTACCGCAGGAGCTCGACCGCTCCTCTTTTCCAAGTGGTTCGTCCCCAACGAGGAAGAGTTGGCCCGCGGCGACGAGTTCCGCCGGTGAGGATGGCATTGGGAGCGTTTGATGTCGTTCTCTAGATCTTGGCATCTGGTTCTGCCGCTCCTTCGTCGGCGTCTGCAGGCGGTGTGGCAGCCGACGCTTTGAGGTCACTGGCGTCTAGTGGCGAAGACACCCGAGGACCTGATTGCTTTTCATCTATGTGTTCTAGGGTGTTTTTTGCATTTTGTGAGCCCTTATCTTCAAATTATAGGTTCTTTGTGTGAGTGTTTGAAAAGGGTTCCTCTGTAATTCTATACCTTCCACGTGGTTCTTAATTCAGCATTTGGGGTCTTTTGACCCCTTCTCGTTCAATTTTTTCCTAATTTATTGTTCATGGCAGGTGCATGTTCACCACGGAGACAAAATGTCTCTTTAAACGATATGTTTATGTTCTCTATCCATTGTATTCGAACATGATCAACAATGTGAACCGGGGCATAACCCAGATGGCTAGGAGGTGTTGATACCTATCTTTCCCGTGAAATCCTGCGTTTGAGTGCTAGCACCCGCTCTCTCACCGTACACACTCACTTTTTGTCTATTGAACTGCTTGGAACTGCTTGGAGGCATGTATAACCTCTAGGTTGCATTTCTTTAAACATGGTCAAAATGTTCTTCTTTTTAACTTTTGTGCAAAAAAGCATTCTCGACTACACAATCTTGGTAACTAAAGCGGGAGCAAATCATTACATGAAATCTCTAGTATTTAATCGCGCTTGAGCAATGATTATGTAATTGTGTTTTTGGGGTTCCACATGGAAACAAATTCAGTTTACACATATTTAATCGCGCTTGGGCAATGATTATGTAATTGTGTTTTCGGGGTTCCACATGGAAACAAATTCAGTTTACACAAGTGTGATGGATCATTGTGTGATATCCCCCAATTCATTTCACTGGACACAAAGCAAATTGGAGATTGTGTTTGTCGTGTTGATTTGTTTAATTTTGTCATGGGAGAGATGAGGGAGCATCCATACAGGTGCACCTCTTATCCAAGCCATCCGTAGTTTCATCAAGATCCTCATGTAGAACTTCATCATTTTAACAAACATGAGAAACATTTGAACCAAAGACTTTCCATGTCAACAATACACACAAAAACACTATGGGTAAAAACAATTTCAGCTTTTCTGGTGCACCAGAAATATCCGAAATGGTAAAACTTAATCGTTATGATTATAGATATTATGTTGCACCAATATTCAAAAAATCTGTATGTGCACTATATTACCACTATTTTTTGGATCTACAAACCAAAAAAAAACTCCCACCCTTTTCACATATAGTGGTTTACATGAATTGGTTGATGTGGATGTTGATGCCAAAATCATAGTGGAGGATTGCGCTAGTACCAAACATATTAGATTTGGTATTGGCAGTAAAATAAACTTTGTTGTGGAACTAATACAACGGAACTTTTTGTCCAATAAAAAAACAATTATCTATTAATCAAGTGAACGTTAAAAAATCTAATACGAGGATGCTTTGATCATTTAGGCATATTATTTCATTTATAAGAGCACAGATTGTCTAACTTTATGGAATTCAATGTCAGGTGAATTTCGCCACTGACACAAGGACTCATCATTTATAGGGAGTACGTGTCAATGACTTAAAGTCAGCGAAAAGTTAGCAGCTCTCAAGTGAGAGGATCTCAATCTGCAACTCCATTAGGTCCTTAGGACCCGTTCGCCGTGCGGGAATTTTGCAGGAATTCTACGGGCTCATCTTCCTCCGGATTCTTTTCCCTCCACAGCGTTCGATACACAGAAATAGGTCAGCTCCGTTCCGCCGGAAAGGTTCACCCACCCATACTTTTCACAGGAAAATTAACATCTACCTAAATCGAAGGAAACAGCAGGGAGAAACACTCTTTCCCACTCCTGCCAAGTCTGGACCGTTTCCTAGATTTTTTTCCGTGGTGTACCGAACAGACCACTCTTATATGTTCCTTTGTTTTTTATTCCTGCAGGTTTGCTCTTCCTATCCAAACCTATTCCTGCGCATGTTTATCTTCCTCTGGTTTCCATTCCCGTGGAACGGGGCCTTAGTGGCGAGTGGTGACATGACGGTACCTTAGTTACCACTTACTACCACTTAAGGGCTTGTTTGATTCATAGAAATTGCATAGGAATTGTGTATGATTTGAATCCTATGGAAATTTTTCCTATGTCATTGTTTGATTCATAGGAACACATCCCACAGGAATTAATCCTATAGGAATCTTGTAGTGCAATTCCTATAGGAAAGAAACATTAGATCACACCTCATGGAAAAATTCCTTTGCTACATCAAACAAAATTCCTATTCCCATAGGATTCAAGTTGGCATGACATCTCAATCCTATGTTTTTCCTATTCCTATACTTTTTCTATTCTATGAATCAAACAAGCCCTAACTTTGGTCCGCATTGGCGGAAGTCACATCAATCGCATTCATATTGGGTAATGTTCCACCAAATTTGACAATATCCAAAGGGAAAATCAGAAGAAAACAAATCGACCATGTTAGAGGTAGGATTTGGGAAAATTGCTTTTCGTCCCTTTGTACCTTTATTCATTAGCTGATCAGTTTCATATGTGTATATATATATATATATATATATTTCCTCTGTCTAGAAACAATTCACTTGATTTTATCTAAATTTAAATATAGCTATATATTTTAATGTATAGATATATTATTTCTGGACAGAGGCAGTAGGAATTAAGCATTTTGACCAGCTCGCCTTCACCACAAAGCTACGTCTTTTTTTTTTTTTTTTTTTTTTTTTTGTTCTCAAAAAAAAAAAAAAAAAAAGCTACGTCTTTTTTTTTCTTCAGCGGAAACTAGCTAGGCAAGCTGTGGCTAGTGAAGGAACGTCATTCATACAGCGACAGTAGATATAAGTATCTTGGTACGCTTTTGACCTTTTGTGCTGGCGCCTCGTCTTCTCGTTCTTTTCCACCGAGACGATCAGGCGGTCACATCGCATCCACGTCCACGCAGGAAAAGTACATGCCGTGGTGAGTCAGTGACCGTGACTCGTGTGAGGTGTGACATAGAGATATTTATATATACTATGTACATGGATCATATTAAACCTTAATCCAAGCTTCCATCATACGAACATTTTTCACGGGACAGGGAACTAAACTTTTCCATATACTAGAAAAATACCCGCGCGTTGCAGCGGATTGTAACCGATCGCAAAATTAAAGAGGAGAGCGGGGAATTTAGAAAATTATATCAGCACTTTCTAACCACCACTAAACAAAATTTCTGTCTTGATCAAGAAAATAGTATCATTGAGCAATTGAAGCCTAATGTCACCGGATCAGGAAAGGCCAAAAGCGGCAAACTCACCAAGTTATCTTTCTGATGCACAATGGTCTCAGCGACCACCATCTCCGTGCACTACCACGACCAGGCATGCCTTGATATCAGTCGCGCGAGTGCACTGTAGTGGCTGTTCGTCCAGTCCATCATCGGCGCCACGCTGCAAGGGGGGCCAAGAAAACACACATGAATCATCTCAACCGATATTGATGTCTGCTGTACCGAAGAGGGAACAAATAGCAACATATGTATCGGTAGTGGATCTGCAAATAGTTTTAGCATTGAGAGTTGAGACTCAGCAGCAGCAAAGAATAAGAACTAAAGAGGACGGAGCAGCAGAATCACCTCCATCTCCAGTTCTCCACCGACTTGGAACCTACCCGAGCACACCTGGCCTGAGCTCCTAGACCTGACGCTTGCTCAGAGTCCAAGCTTACTGGAGGGTCGGCATGGATCGCAAGCACCTACTTTCCTGGTATAACACATGATCCGGAAGCTCCTAGATTGTAATCACATCAAAATTTGAAGCAATCTGAGGAAAGGCAGGGAGATGGCTACCTGATGGAACTCATCCCGCTAGATTGAATTCGAGGCGACCGGGCACTAACGAAGGATTAAAATTTTAAATCTTCAGGATGCTCAGTGTCCTCCGCCGGGAAGGCAGGCAGGGTGGAGGCCCAAAACTTGTAGTCGTGGTCTTGTAGATGCCGGAGACGGCCAGTGGAGCGTTTTGATCTCCTTCCTCACCGTCGATGCGGAATCATCCATTGAAACTCTAGTCGAGGTCACGATCGATCTAGCGGCGGTGGTTGTGACTCGGTCTCCACCATCACGTCGCGTTCGCCACGAGGGTTTCTCATCCCAACGTCGTCTTCGTCCGGGTCCAATCTATCCTCGTCATTGTGTTCGTCATAGTAGTCCTGGAGATCGTTGCGTCTGGCCATGGCGAGATCCCGGCGGAGTGTCCTTGTCGAAAACCACGTAGGAGTAGTTATTGAGGAAGTACCGATCGTCTTCAAGCCAAACTCGCAATTGCCATGTACCACGTACTACTACGATTCGAGTAGTTATAGTTATAGTTATTATTTTGAAAGTACCGATCGTCTTGGAGCCAAACTCGCCACTGCCACGTCTAGCCTAAACGTATACAAGCTGGACTCTGCTCTTACGTCTAGCCCACACGCGATGGAAGGAACTGCTCTCGCGTCGCCTCTAGTCCACACGTGACGGAAGGAATTTACGTACGGTGGCACCGGGGAGTGATTTCGTGTTTGGTGGGAGGGCAATATAGTCTAAAAAAGTGTAGGTACTACAAGAAACACTCCTTCCTTTATTATTATTAGGTATAGATATAGATACCCATTTTTTCGAGATGACATGATAATATTACGTCGAACTGTCAACCAAGTTATTACAAGAAAATGGGAGCACGATCATTCTCCGATGCGCCGTGGCTAGGAGCCGGAGCGGCGGCGAGGCCGCAGACGTTGCCGAGGATGGTCGGGTAGACGTCCGCGAACGGTGAGTCCGAGAAGACCGCGCGGTAGCACCCGGGGCCGACCGCCTCCAGCGCGCGGCAGCAGACGCCCCGGCCGCGGACGCCGAAGAAGGACCTGACGATGTCGTCCGTGCAGCTCTCCTCCACCACCCGCGACGCCGCCTCCGCGCTCCGGCTGCAGCCAACGGTGCCGGACGACGGCGCCTCCGCGAGCTGCGCCCCGACGGCGACGGCGACGGCGTAACGGCCTGGCGAACGGTGCGAGATCGGCGCCTCGGCCGCGGCCGAGGCTAGCAGTAGCAGGACCAGTGGGACAAACCGCGCAAGGAGGAACGGCCGGGACATTGTCGGATGCGTTTTTGGAATTCAGCCGTTCTTGTTCGAGTGTGATTGATTGGCGTGCTGCAGAGAGAAGAGCAGGGACGGATGAATTATAGAATCGGCAACAATGCGCGTTTCTGTCTTCTCTTTATATCGATCCTCATGAATATGCGCGTTTGTTGATACGCGTAAACTTCACCGGGGTTTGCATCCAGGCGTGTACGCAGGCGGTGGTCGGTTACGCTTGCAAGAGTCGATCCACGCGCATTTCCGTTTTCCGAAAGCCTCCGAACTGCACGGACTTTCAGAGGCGGATATTGGGCCTGGTCCGAGTAAAACAGAAGCAGGAGGAGCCTTGTTTGGGCCGGCTTAGCGTGTGGAAAGTTTCAGGCCTCAAAGAAAGTTCTTCATGGGCCGAGCACGGAAGTCCCTACCTTTTGAGTTCTTATAAGAGTTGTCAATCCCAGTCAAATTCCTAAAAAAAAAAAAAAAAGAGTCTCCAAATTTTGCTGCCCAACAAAGTTAGTAGCAATTCTTTAACAAAAATCTATACCTACAGCTGTATACACGTAACCGGCCAGTATGGTGGAATGACTTGACTAAGAGCATCTCCACTCGCCTATCTATCCGGACGCCGAAATTTATTCCGGACGCCGAAAATCAGTCCAGTCGCGTATCCAGGGACCTGTTTTCGTCCGAATTTCGGCATATTTTGGTCCGACCTACCCAGGCCGAACCCAGGTTCCCGGGTACGCCCTGGGGACGCCGGACGCCGCAAAAAAGGGCGTGAGCCAGCTCTGTCGGCGAGGCAGTCTCATTCCCACCCACTCCACTCGCCCAGACTGTCGCGAAGAGCTCTGTCGCCATGACTTCGCCGGCGAGCTCCCCCGCGCCGAGACATGCCCACACCTCTAGATACGATCGCCGTAGTTGCCGCCCACCTCCACGCCTTCTCCGCCGCCGCTTTCACCGACCTAGCCTCGCCGTAGCTCTGCTTCGCTCCGTGCTCCCACCACCACGTCCGCCAAGTGTTCGACATTTGGCCGGATTTGGCCATGGACTCCGACGGCGACGAGATACTATCCACTGACTCCGACGAGGACGAGATACTCTCCATGGATTCCGACGACGAGGAGTTGCTCGCCGTACTCCTAGAGGAGGAGAGTGCCGAGGTCGCCGAAGGTGAAGAGCACTTGCAGATCCTCGCATCGCTCGCCCAGCTGTACATGCAGATGGCGAAGCCGAAGCGCGGTGGTTCGGCGCCAGGTCACATGAAGTGCAAGGCGAGACAAAGGATAGAGGGCTACTGCATGTTGTACGTCGACTACTTCGCCGACCAGCCACTCCATGGAGAGGACGTGTTTCGCCGCCGTTTCTGGATGAGCCGGAAGCTCTTCCTCAAGAGCGTGCATGCCATCCGGGAGTTCGACCCATATTTCCTTTGCAAGAAGGACTGCACCGGCTTGGTTGGGTTTTCCTCGCTTCAGAAGTGCACCGTGGCAATGAGGTTGCTTGCATATGGAGCGCCGGCTGACAATGCCGATGACTATCTCTGTATCACCGAGTCCATCAACCTTGATTGCTTGTACAGTTCCTGCAGGGCAGTGATTGCAGTGTTCGGGGAAGAGTACTTGAGATCACCCACTGCTGAAGACACTGCTCGGATCCTCGCAGTCAATGAAATTAGAGGATTTCCTGGTATGCTTGGAAGCATAGATTGCATGCATTGGGAGTGGAAGAACTGTCCATTTGAATGGCAAGGAATGTACAAAGGCCACAAAAAAGGATGTACTGTGATACTTAAGGCAGTTGCTACACATGATCTTTGGATCCGGCACTCCTTCTTTGGCATGGCAGAATCGAACAACGACAACAACGTCCTCAACTGTCTTTTCCAAACTTGTTGAGGGTCATGCTCCCCCTATGGAATTTGAGATTAGTGGACACTACTACAGCAAGGGATACTATCTAACAGATGGCATCTATCCAAGATGGCCAACATTTGTGAAGACTATCTCAAGCTCAATGCTCCCCAAGCATTCTCACTTTGCCAAGAAACATGAAGCTTGCAGGAAGGACATGGAGCGGGCATTTCGTGTGCTCCAGCAGAGGTTTGCAGTTGTCGGTTTCCTGCTATGACCTGGTCGAAAGATCAGATGTGGGAAGTGATGAACTGTTGTGTGACCTTGCACAACATGATCATTGAGGATGAGAGGAAGGATCCAATGAGTTTGCTCGAGGAGGACGAGCCAACAAGGTCCTCTTGCTGAGCCTGATCATCAGGTGTCTCGAACATGGGCTGCATTCATCGCAATACGTCAGGAGATCTGAGATCCGACAATGCATCAACAGCTGCAAGATGATCTTGTCGAGCACCTATGGATATGCAGGGGCAACACGACGTAGATGCTGAGCATAAACTGACCGAACTTGGCCGAAATATGTTGTACTTTTATTGCAGGCCAAACTATGTTTGCATTTACGCCGAACTCTGTTTAAAATTTCGCCGCACTTTGGTCTTAAAGTGTTTTGTATTCATTGTATGACGAACTATGCCGAAATTTGGACGAACTTGAGCCGAATTTGAGCGAAAACGAGCGATCCGAAAACTCGGTCTGGGTACGCGAGTGGGAAACTGGGTGTACCCAGGCCGAAAACTTGCGCCGTCCGGCCAAAGTTTGGTCCGGATTTCGGTCTGGGTTTGGCCAACGAGTGAAGATGCTCTAAACCAAACTGCCAAAGGCAACAATGTTCAGCGTACCACCACGCGGCTTGCTTTTAAAGCAGATACTTCCTCCATCCAGGTTTAAAGGACATAATTTGCAATTCTCTCGGCCCTAGGTATCATCTAATTGGTCCGTTTAATAACATGAAGTAGAACATGCATGAGGAGAAAGAGAGTTAGTAAAGCGTTCACATTTGGTCACACATGTGCATGCAAGCAATTTGTTTTTTTCACACTGAAGTAATTACAAAGATTAAATGCTTTTGTGTCGAAGTATTTTGTGATTGTATAATTTACAAATTGTGTCATTTAAACCGTGACGGAGTGAGTACTACTCTTCATCAACAAATTAATGGCTTGCAGCTTTAAAAAAAGAACCATGATGGAATTGGAAGCACTCAAAGTATAGCTAGGAGTAGCTCACTCTGCTCGTCGGTGATCTATTCTCGGCGTACAGTACCACGCGGCTAGCCTTTAAAGCAGATACTTCTATAAAAACATTGTTTCTTAGCGTAGAAGATTTCAGAGCAACCGAGAGACCATACGCCCAGCTGGAACGAATTATGGGACCTGCCCTACAAAACCACCAGAACTTTAATGCCAGGAAGCTTGGCCGTGCGCCGGTCCCCGGACGAAACACGGAAACACGCTACGTACGCGCCTTGGCCGGCCGAGCTGCCGGACAAGGCAACCGCTCGGCACGAGCGAAGCATGAGTATGGAAAATTTTAACCGGCGGCCGGCCGGCAGGCAGTTAAGAAGAAGCTGCCACCGACCTCTCTCTATCTCTAGATCACATGGCACCGATCGATAGCTTTCCCTTAAATTTGTTGGATGAGCTTTGCGCGTCGCTGCTCTCGCTAGCCAGCTTTTGGTTGGAGCATGCATTCATGCAACGCAACATGGCGAGGCTCTCACGCGATACCTTGGGAACCCGGAAGCGACCCGTGCGCTTTTGCGTACGACTCCCGTGTGCGCTAGTTGGTCAGTCAGTACTCGGTATGTACCCAGTAGTCGGTCAGTCATGTGGCTGCACGTTACCTACACGTACGAGCTTTAGTTCCAAGCGATGCCCCTGCTAGCCTGGCCTTATCTGAGAACATCTAGCACGACTAATTGTTGGTCTGTACTGTACGTTCACGTACAGAAGTCCAGGCCACACGTCAGTCAGTTACATGAGGGTAAGCGAAATAGAAAACGACATGGGGGCCGATCGACCACGAGACCCCGATCGGAGTACGTAGTAATATTTTAACGATCTACAATGCGGATGTGTTAACGGGTTGCTTGGTTGATTAAACAATCCGGGGTGTAGTACATGAGTAGATTAGCTGGATCGTACACGGACGTGTAAAGGTTGTCGTTTCTTTACTGTTCTGCCAACCTCCCCAGTCATTTGTTAGAGCATCCCGTTGGACGAACCCATACCAAAATCCGGACATTTTTTTGGCCGAACGAAACGCGTTTTCGGCTTGGGTACGCCGGTCTTTCCACTCGCGTACGTATCCAGACCGAGTTACCAAGTTCAGCGAAATTCAGTTAAACTCGACGAAATATGGACGAATATAGGCGGATTTCATTAATTAGGACAAGGACGCACATATTACATCGAATTTATTAATAACTAGGAAAAGGCCGTCGCCGCCGCCACCGTGGTTGACGCCGGATGCCGCAACTACAGTCCGAGGCGGGGGGTGGTTGCCGGCCTGGATATGCTCCATGACGCCGGCGAGAGTTCGCCCTGGAACGCTCCACCAGCAACGGCGGAAAGCCACATTGTGACGCGGCGGCGGCGAGCCCGGCGGTCCGTCGTGTCGGGCGAGTTCCTCGAGGCGTCTTTCAGCGAAGAACTGCCTCAGGTTGCCAGGATCCTCGGTGAGATTCGGGTCTTGCATGGCGGCGATAGCCGCCTGGATCTTTCCGGCGAGGTCCTCGTCGGCCGGCATCGGCGGAACTGGGATCCCGCCGGCGCTGAGTTGCCAGGCGAAGGAGAGACGAGTGTCCGGCGGCGTCGTATAGCGCGCCTCGTGGAGCAGTCGGGCTTCCCACGGCTGCATCGTGCGTCGGACGGGAAATCCCTCGGCCATGGCTTTTCGGCGGAGTTGAGAAGGAAGAAAGGTGCGACCGTCCGGAGTTCGCCGGAGTTGGGAGTGGTGTGAGAAACTGTGAAGAGAGACGGCGAGATGTACGCCTTTTGTAGGCCTAGTTCGGCGGCGAGGGCGAAGGTTGTAGCGGCGAGGGCGGGAAAAAGGATGGCGACGACTTGGCTTCTGTCGCTGACAGGCTAGTCCACTCGGCGAATTCGATGCGTCCGCCGTTTCCAGGGCGTACCCGTGATCCTGGGTTCAGACTGGGTAGTCCGGACCAAAATTGGACCTAAATCCGAACGAAAAGATGTGCCTGGATACGCGACTGGACTTATTTTTGACGTCCGGACATAATTTCGACGTCCGAATCGGTCTCCTGGGTACACGAGTGTGGATGCTCTTATTGTTTAAGGAGCTCGCACTTATTACGAATTGGCTCGATGTCCGTTCATTGTGCAGCCAGCACCCAGTGTTTTCCGGCTCCCCCTGTTTTGCCATGTCAGGTCACAAAAAAAAGGGGAACCCGATCAGGAAAGAAATACTATGTGTGCCGTGCCGTGCCGGCGTGTATATCTTACTGTACTTTACCCTCTAGACAGATCAGAGATGCACTGGCGTAATCATGTTCTACTATTACTAACTTGGCATCCATCCAACACTTTCACGCGTATATATGTTCTCGTGTAAATCTTAGAAATTCCGGCTTCGTTAACATGCAACATGTCGAGGTCTCCTGTGATACCTTGGGGAAGCCGGAAGTTAGTCAGCCCGTAGTCGGTCATGTGGCTGCACGTTGCCCTACACCGGCTTTAGTTCCAAGCGATGCCCCTGCTGGCCTTATCTGATAGTCTAGCTTGATTGATTAGTACGTCGTCACTGAGCTAAATCCCTATCAGTACATAAAAAAATAGATTAAGGAAAGTGACACGGAGTAGGTTTATTTTGTTTCATTTATTCCATAACCACGAGGTTAGCTAGCTAAATATGTGTGCTAACGGTTGTTTGGTTCGTCATCGAAAATTAGTTAACAACATTCTGGCCGGCCGGTTTCATTATTTAGTACTTTTTCCTTGTTCAGATGCGATGCATGCATCACTCGCTGCAACAAGGACACGTACGCAAAGGTTGCGGATTCTTTACTGTCCTGCCACCCAGTCATTAGTTATTGTTTAAGCGCTGAAGAATTGTCCTGATCGCGAGATGTCTCTGTCTGTCTAGGGCGCAGCGCTCGGTGTCTCCGGGGCGGCCGTGTTTTGCCATGTCGGGTCACACAAAAGGGGAAACCCGATCACGATGAAAATACCGCTAGGATTAGTTGACTTTGTGATGGCTGATTCGACCGATTTTGTGTCACTGACATGTGGATCCTGCATACGACGGGGCTCACCTGCCAGTGACTTAAAGTCAGCTGACTTGGAGTCCTATTTTACTGTACTTTACCCTCTACACAGATCGGAGATGTACTGGCGTAATCATCATTGTTGTAACCTGGCATCCATCCAACACAATCATGCGTATGCATGTTCTCTCGTGTAAATCGTAGAAATTCTTGGCCTGGTATCTAAGTGTATCTTTAACCGATCTTCTAAAATAAATTGGTTAGAGGAGTAAAAATACATATATCGGCGGCACTTAACCAAACTCCTAAACTATACTTATGGGAGGAGTAAAAGTGACGGCCAACTCCAAAATTTACTCCTCCGAGGCCACTTTCGAGAAAACTTCCCGCCTCCCGACCTCCTCTTTCCGTCCTCTGCCGTTCTTTCCCGCCCGCCTCCCCTCCGACGCCGATATCGCTGACTCTGCCCACAATCGACGAGCGGCTCTCCGGCGCACCTTCTCCGACCATCCTGGCGCCGGAGACGCCCCAACGCCGCCGCAATCGGAGATCTCCGCCGCGGCCTCGTGTGGGAAAAGATTGGGGCCAGCAACGTGGTCCGACCGGGCGGCACGGCCGTCAAGGCCTTCGGTAAGGCCGGCGGCAAGCGCATGGAGGATCCCGAGGTGGCGCCGCGTCCTCCCCTTGCTCCTGTGGCCGGCCGGCGGCAGAGCAAGCCGACTCCGGCCAAAGTGCGCTCGTGGAGGTGGCGGCCAAGAAGAAGAGGAAGAAGGTCGAGGTGGCGCTGTCGAAGGTTGCAGCTGCCTCTTCGACATGCAAGGCCTCGACAAGGAACCCTCCCTAAGGCCGTCCACCGCGGGCGGCCGTTGTCAACGGCGACAAGCACGAGGTGTTCGATGGATGGTCGGCAAGGTAAACATCTCCTTTTATCCTCTCCTCTCATCGGTTCACGATTTTTAGACACACGGTGATGTTGTTTTGATGAATGAAGTATGGTGGAGAAGGAGGTGGCCTCCTTCATGAGCCAATTAGAGGCTATCCATGCCACCGGGATTGACGACCTCAACTTTGACGATCAAGAGGTTGAGCCCACCACCCAGCAAAGAGAGGTGGAGGAAGAAGAGGTGGAGGAGACACAAGGTCGATAGCTTCTTTTTGGTGACCTTGATCGACGTTGGTGATAGAGTCTGCTTTTGAATGAACTCTATGCATGCTTTATTTCGATGTCTTCGATTCGATGAACTATGTCTAGTGTTTGAATTTTTGTATGTTTGAGTTGTTTGTTTAAACTATATGTAAGATGTTTGAATGCATATGTAGAGTGGTGGAAAAAAAAGGACAAAAAAGTTTACTCCTCTAAATTTAGGAGATCGGTTCGGCCGACCTATTTTAGAGGAGTACTTTTACTTCTCTAAAGCTTACTCCTCTAACCGATTAGGGATCGATCGATTAGAGATGCCCTAACACCAGCCTGCTTTTGTTGCTTGACTTTATGGAATTCTAATTTCCCTAGATAGCACTTGCACTTATGCTGAGCTAGCTAAAATATTCCAGCTTAGCTTGCAAGCAACACACAGGTTCCCCCCCTGCCTTTGCCACCCAAAAGATCCGAGAAGCTGGCATCATGGATGGATTTATCAAATATACATGGTACATATTCTCTTGCGCGGCCTCTTAGCTAAGCAAAGAACATTTTAATATTCGGCAACGGAATCATTTTTCTTCCCCTTCTCTCTAGAGGCCGCCATGGCGCCATGTTACCTCCTGCGCGTCGGGCGGCATAGGGGTACGACCTGATTATATAATCAGTGCATGCCATCCCCTCGTTTATTCTTCCAGCTCCCGGCCAGCATCCATCCCAACCTCTCGAGATCCAACAAGTGCGTCAGTAGCTATCTAGCTGCTAGCTGCGAAGGTGTACCGTGTACGTACGGCGCCGTGCGCGTAGTAAGTATGGGCGACGACGGCGGGAAGGCGGCGGCGGCGGCCACGACGACGATCGTGCGGCTGCGGGAGCTGCTGCACAGGTGGGCTCTAGGCGCCAGGCACGACGACGACGTCGACGACGGGGAGCGGGAGGAAGCCCGGGCGGCGTCGGCGGCAGGCGGAGGAGGAGCCGCGGCGCCGTCGATCCCGCCGTTCGTGCTGCAGCGGCTGAGGCGGACGCTGACGGTGGACTCGGACGACGAGAGCTGCCACAGCCCGGAGGCGGCGCCGGACGTGCCGAGAGGGTACTGCCCCGTGTACGTGGGGCTGGAGCAGCGGCGGTTCGTGATCCCGACCAGCTACCTGGGCCACCCCGTGTTCCGGCTCCTCCTGGAGAAGGCCGAGGAGGAGTTCGGGTTCCGGCAGGAGGGCGCGCTGGCCATCCCCTGCGAGACCGAGGCCTTCAAGTACATCCTCCAGTGCGTCGAGCGCCACGACAAGGGCCTCGCCGGCGACGACGGTACGTCGTTACTTGCATGATCGACCAATTACTAGCTCCCAAAAAATGCATCTGTTCATGTTTAGCAGAGCATATAAATCATTCGACATCTTCATGCAGAAGGGAACCTGGCCGCAGCGCTAGAGCCATCGTCGTCGATTCATCAAGCTTCCTAGATATAGTACTATCTGTGATGTCGCAGCTACTACCCTGTCTCTTCTTCTGAAGATTCCTTTTTCGATAGAGTTCCGAAGAAAATCAAGGACCTATGTTGTGTATGTGGTCAAGAATTAATTAAATTGATTATTAATCTCTCAAAGTAGCCATGCGTTTGGTTGTGATTTGAGATAGTCTGTAACTGTGAATGATCTCCTCTGCGGTTTTGCTGAGCTCGCTTGATCAGTCTCCATCTGTTTTGTCAAATAGGAGTACTCAGTACTCACAAGTCGCAACGTGGAAGTTCGGTGAATGCTGGAACGGGTTGGACTTTTTCTGCCGCGGGCAAAACATCTCTGTCTGTTCTGAACTTCGGGTTTTGTCTTTTGATCTGACTTGGTTTACATAGAGTAACAATATCTCTGACTCCGACTGACCGGACCAACTCTGGATGTCGTATCGCGCGTATCTCCAGCTGATCCATGGCTGTAATTTATTTGGGATTTGCTAGTTCTCGGGCTTAAGTCTTAGTCGCCTCTTCATTTACTGCGTGATTCATGTTACACATAAGTTACAACTTTGATGACTCAGAACTAGTATAAATCTTATGAGTTACAATTAGGTTGTGACTGAGAATTATTAAATATTAGGATGACATCAGCGTTTTAGACATAACTAATTCTCAGACGACTGAGATCTAGACGCTCCCAATTTATTTATCATATATCAAGCGTTCCAGTTCCACTGTCGCATGTTAGCCTGCGTAGATGCGAATCTCACGGTCTCGGTCGCCCCCTCTACCGATCAATTACGTGTGGGGCTCCAGTGAATGTTGGAAACGGGTCGGACCCTTGGAGTTCTTTGCTGCAGGCAACCATCTAGGTCTGTCCTGGACATCTAGTTTTCTCTTTTGATTCGATTCGATTCTATTCGATTTGATTTGTTAGCATAACATATCTGACTCTGACTGATCGCGTAAAACACTGAAGATCGTATCGCATATCTCCTGACCCCTGCCTGTCATTTATTTAATCTTATCCAACGTTTCATTTCTACTGTCGCTTGTCAGAGCATGTATGCCAGCTCGCGATCCCGATCTAGCACCCCTATTCCGTTACGAGAATTCTCCGGAGAAATGTTATCAAGTGCGTGAGATTTGGCATACATGCTTCTAATCCCTCAAAATAAACCTTGAACAAGTATACAAAATCTAAATCAAACCCCAAACTTCTAATCCCTCAAATCGGCACTCCGAACTTGTAAATCCCGGTCTATATTGAGCCCTAGACATGTTTGGCGCACTGGAAAAGTTACAACCCGACCGGGATCTCGACATACTCTCACTGACATGTGGACCTCACTTGAAAGGTTCTTCTTCCCTAATCTCACTCTTGTCTGCTTTTGCCAACCAGAACCAAGACGTTAAGCGAACACCCGAGACGAGCATGTCCGGTCTCCCACCCTCTCTGTTGCACTGGCCTCCACATACGTGTGTACAAGTTGTATTACCGAGATGGATCTGGACTGGCCATGGCATGCGGGATCGGTGGCCGGCATTGGCGAACCTCGCCCTCCTCTCGGCTCCTGCTCGTGGAGGTGCTGGCGAACCCTGGGATGGGTCCTAATTGGGGTTTGTGGTCGGTGGGGTGGAGCTTCAATGGCTTGGCAGCGTGCCGCCTATTTTTGGTTCCCCTCCAGCCAGATCCGATGACCGCTGGGGCGGTGCGTCTGGATCCTGCCCTCTCCAAGGAAGGCCAGCCATCAGTGCTTTGCGGGGGCGCTGGTGGCAGGATTAGTGTAGTTCCCCTCGGTCTCTTGTTTAGCAGGGACGTCGTTGGTTTGATGGGATGTTTGTGAAAGCAATGCAAGGCATTGGCCATTGTCGGCGACGATGACATCTATGGATGACGTTCACCGCCTTGAAGGCGTGGCCATGACCCCATCTTGCTGCTGATTGCCTCCTCCATGGGCACCTTCTGCAGTCTCTATGACTTACGTCATCTTTGGGTTCCTCCATGAAATTCCTGTTGTTTGATGCCTGTTTCAAGTTTTGCTCGGCTTTTTTAAAACGGTGTGTCTCCAGTTTGTGCGGCCATTCTCGAACCTAGTGATGCAGCGCTGAGTTGATGTAGGAGCGCTTTATTGGGAACCCCAAGAGCAAGGTGTGAAGCAGCACAGCAGCAAGTTTTTCCTCAGTAAGAAACCGAGATTATCGAACCAGTAGAAGGAAGGAAACGTCACACATGTGTTGCAAGCAACGCGGAGACCTGCACAACACAAACTCAAGACTTTGCTCCAACGAATCAGTGAGGTTGTCAAGCTCACCGGTTTGCTGTAACAAAAGATTAAACATATGATGTGAAAGGTAATGGTGGTTTGCAGCAAGTAAACAAGTAACAGTGGAAGATGTATCAATTATAAAGATTGGACCGGGGTCCATAGTTCACTAGAGGTGCTTTCCTTAGATAAACAATATGGCATGAAGGGTAAACAAATTACACCAGAGCAATTGACAGGAACTGAGCAAGGCATAACAATGCAATTGCTAGTTAGAAAGATCCTATGATATTCGATTAGACAATACAACAAGATACATAGACCGCCATCCAACTGCATTTATGACTAGAAGTCCACCTTCAGGTTATCATCCGACCCCTCTCCAGTATTAAGTTGCAAGTAACAGACAACTGCTTTAAGCAAAGTGTGTAAGGTAAACAGTCCACATGGTCCATAAACAAGAGACCGTTGTTTTCTCCCTAGTAGAAACATCACATCTATAACCGAAAAGATTATTGTCACTTTCCTTGAAAACTAGAGGCATGAACCTACTATCGAGCATAAATACCCTCTCTTGGAGTCAGTAGCAACTACTCGGCCTTGGCGACCTTGGCGACCGAAGTGGTGGCAGGGGAGCATGAACAAAGGACGACGGATATGTATCCGAGTTAGGAGCGAGGGCGCCACCGTCGGCACGCGTACGTAGTGGCTGCACCTACACCGGCGGAAGGCGAGGGCAAGGTGCCTAAGGAGCAAGACCAGCATCATCATAGGATGAAGCCGAAGTTGTACATCCTGATCTCACCTGAGGCCAACACGCATGGAGACGACGACCTAGCCATGCCCCGCCAGGAGGAGGAGCTCCTCGAACCCGACCGCGACCACTCGATGACACCCAACATAGTTTGATTGGAGTGAGACTAGATGTGGAAGAGAGATATGAGTATATGACAGGTGGGCCATTTCAGTCAGCTAGACTAGTGATTTTTAATTATTTTTGGATTTTTTCTAAAATCAAAAATCGATTAGAGGTTCAAGATAGACCAGAATTGGCAAGTTTAGAGTGCCGATTTCAGGGATTAAGAGTTGAGTTTCATTTAGCCTTTGTACGAGTTTAAAGTTTATTTTAGAATTTTTTCTTTCGGATTCCAGACAGAGTATTATTATTATTTGTGACACGTTTAGAGTTCAAACAACCACCAAAGTTTGCCGCACTATCGCGCGGTCGGTCTATCACACGGTCGCACCACATGGCCCAAGCAGGATGCGTCCTGTCCACCAGGCTGTTTTGTTTGACTTTTTTTTACTATAAAATCAAATTTCGTTTGTGTTCTGGATCCTGAGTTCGAGATGTCTTTGGCGATCTTAGGCCTTCCGTAGTGTACGCAAAATCGGTGCTTAAACTTGTTTTCGAAGCATGGAGCACCGGTGCTCTCCGTTGCTGGGGTGGTGCCCAAAACATTTTTTAGGAACCGAAGCACCTAGGTGTTTCGATGGCCAAACACAACAGAAAATATAATATTAGTAGTCCTATGTCTCTAGGAGGAATGGAGTTTACTTTTGAGCTATATGGTGACGAGAACACGAGGAGTACTGACGCCGAGAGAGGTAGATTCTGCATTTTTCTTGAGGCATCGACAGATTCTGTGAAGGCGGAACCCGAATTGTTTCTCGTGGCATCGATGATTAGGTGGCAACCTTTTTCAACTTTTGGGAATCGACCACACTGTGAAATACTGGGATCTAAAAATTGAAATAAATAACGGTTTATTCCGCATGTTGCGCAAAATATCTTGAGCATGGCAATTGAGCGTTCCCCGATACGGGCCAAGCCCAATAGACGTGTTTATCGTTTTTCTTTTTCTCTATGATTTTTCTATCGGTTTTTCATTTTGTTTTTCCTAGGTTTGGTTTCCTTATTCTAAGCGGTTTTCCTTTTATTTTTTTTTCTCAAGTGGAACTGTTTTAAATGTGAGAAATTTATAATTTTGAAAACTTTTTAATTTAAATAAATTTATGTTTGCATGTGAACAATTTTAAAATTTGAACATTTTGATTTTTTTTTTCAAATTTGAACAACTTTTTAATTTAAACGATTTTTATATTTGAATAATTCTAGTATATAAACAATTTTTAAATTTGAACCCTTTTTATATATGAATATTTTTCATGTTTGAACTTTTTCGAAAATTCCAAACCTTTTATTAATGTAATAATAGAAAAATAAAAAATATTAAAAAAAGAACAACCTGTTATTGGGCGAGAATCAGGGTGGTCCATAAGGGGAAGGCTTCATACATGCATTTGTAGCGTATGCGCTGAGCGGACCATAGCAGCTCCTCACCTCAGGACAATAGTAGCTCCTCACCTCATGAGTTATGGCTATTCTTATTCACCACCGGCCGCGCGCGTTATCTGGCATGCCACCTGAAAGACTTCGGTGTGGGCTAGGCCCACTTCAAGTATTCTGCTTTTTTTTATTCTTGTTTTACCCTTTTTTGTTTCTTCTATTCCTCCTTTTGTTTTCTTATTTGATTTCTTTCTTATCGTTTTTACATTATGTTGCGTTATGTTTTTTAAATGTGCACTTGTTTTAAAAATATGCATGACTTTTGACAATGTTCACGAGTCAAAAAGATATTCACGTGATTAAAAATAGTTCCACGACATCCAATAAAGTTCATGTAGTCAAAAAATGTTTGAAAGTTTTGTTAAATTTTGATGAGTTTTCTGTAAATGTTCAAAAAATGTTCATGTGATTAAAAAAATACTTTCAAGCCATTCCAAAAAAACATGTTCACGGATTGGACGAGCAAAGGTCCATGGATTTTCAAAATGTTCATGTGTTAAATTTTCTACTTTTACACCATCGAACTTGTGTTTTACAAATAGGCATAAAGTTTATTAATTTTTAGAATTTAACAAAAAGTAAAAAAAGTAAAATATACCTTTTTTGGGCCGCATTTAGAGGGGCGCTCCCGTGAGTTACAATCACCTCACCTGACGGATTTGGACCATAGGCCGCATCTTGTGCGGCCTAATAGGTAGCTACTACCCTTTTTTGTTGTCTTAAAAACATGTGTCTGTACTTTCTCAATCCATATTACTTGTCACTAAAATGAATGTATCTAGACATGTTTTAGTGCTAGATACAACTATTTCAACGACAAGTAATATAAATCGGACGGAGTAGTTATTTTAGTGTTACTATAATACCCCCTCCTTTCCAAAATATAAGATGTTTTAGCTTTTGTGAAGCGATAAAAGCTAAAACATCTTATATTTTAGAACAGAGGGAGTAACTTTTAAAATATTTTTCAATGCGCTAATATTTTCAATTCACGTGAATATTTGTCATGCTTTATCTATAGTTTTCATGGATTAAGTTCTATGGTAAAATGCTCATATTTGCACCATTAATAACACATGGCTTGCCATAGGAATGTATGTGCCAAACAAGGAAACCGAGACGCACAAAAGTTTTACAAACTTAGGTGTTGGATTCACATGAATGAATAGGAAAAAAACACAGGTATTTCGATAAACATGAAATCACATGGGGGAAACATATAGTTAAGGTGATATTATGCCATTCATCGCTCTTGTATTTCTTCCGTCGGAATGGATGTCTTCGTTTGATACTTAGATCAACGAATATTTTCTCTCTAGCTTTTGCTGGCTCCATTCACTTAAACATGATGGACGAATAACATTATGAATGGGAAAATATTCATACTATGTTTTTCCCTGTGTTTTGCCCTATATGAACCAAAGATGCACTTGAGTGGCGTCCTGACTGTTGACTACTGACTACAGTACGGTGTCAACTTGCATCTGAGATCCAGTTTGAAAGCCCATGACCCCAGAGACGCGACGCCGCGATGTACTGTGGTGTACCAGCTGCAGCCTGCAGGCCCATAGCTAGCTGCAGCTTGCCTGTCTTTCCGTTCCGTGTGCCGGCTGGACCGAGATCCATTGGCGCCATGCATCCGCCCCTGCCGGCCCCATCGCGACGCACGAGGACGAGGCGGACCTGTGCAGCCAGGACTAGTGCAGGTTCGCGCGCCTGGTCCATGGTACGTACGCATATCATCTGCGGTAGATGCATGTGCGGTGCGATCGGTGCTGTACGGTGCCGTCCGTCTCGGCTGTGTGACTGTTGCTACAGTGTCGGAAGGACTAGGTACGGTGGTCACAATGCCATTCCTCCTACTTGTGTACTGTGCTAGCTAGTAGTACATCGAATTAGTCGCGCACTTGGGGTGTGTTCGGTTCTAGAACCGGAGGAGGAGACGGAACAGAATGGTTCCATACCGACGTCACGGGACAGTTCCGACCCCGTGTGCGGTTTAGAAAAAATCGAGAAATGGATTGGTTCTGTTTCTTGTTCGGTTCGTGGAATCAAAGAGAAGAACCTAGAACTAAAATATTGCTAAATATTCTATTGATTTGAGTCTAAACATAATCCTCTCTCTAAATATAATTAATGGTGACAAACTGGAATAGATAGAGGGTAAAATCAGAGGCCAATTAGAATGGATTGAGATCAAAATCAGGAATTGTATGTCAAAGTCGGAGGCAAAATTATCAGTGTTGGGTGCACCATGGCCACCACGCATGGCTCCCGGCCGTCGCGCCTGCTCCCCGCGTCATCGCCGCATTCCACCTGCACCGTCGTCGCGCCCACCTCGCACCACCGCCATGGCCGCCGCGCACCTCCGCCATGGCCGCCGCGCACCGCCGCGATCCTCGCGATCCGGCTGAATCGGTCGCACTAGTGCGTTCCGCATATTAGAGAAATATTCCGTTTTTAGGAACTACTTGGTTCCGTTCCTTTCATCCAACTGAACACACGAACGGACGCTAAGCACGGAACAGACCGGTTCCGTTTCACCGAATTTCAGAACCGAACACACCCTTGCTGGTACTAACCTGCTACTATACGTCTATACTTGACCACATAGGTGTGCATGCGCGCAGGTAACGTGCTGCCGCATGCAATCGCCCACATGTTAACCTAAAAATAACGTCTCCCATGCTAACCGAGCACGTACTCGACTGAATCCAAGGAACAACTTACTTGCACCATTTTTTAAAAATTTTGCGGGTAGAACCACTTGAACCATTCGATCATCACGCACCCACGCACGGCGGTCGACGAGGCCACGAGCCGTGATCGATCTGAGATTCTGAGTGATCGTCTGTCAACGTACGACCAGGGGGGCCGCGCGCGCAGCCCCGACACGAACACGCCGCGGCCAAGGACGGCAGGCAGACAGACAGACAGACGCAACCTACCGCGCCCGGCCGGCAAGCTGGGGCTTCAATGCTGTGGTCTCTGCAGGTCTGGTAGACGTCGTACTACGGGCGAGCGGGCGGGCACTGTGGCCCGTGCCCACGAGGCGTACCCGCGCGCGCGCCCCGCCGCCCGTGTTCCTCGATCGCCGTGGGCGCGCACATGGTCCGTCGCGATGCACCGCTACATCGACCGTCCAACGGCAGCCGAATGCGGGCGGGGCGCGCGCATCAGGCTGAACTCTCCGGTCGGTAGGATGATATAGCTAGTTCGCGGAACGGCGGGAGCATGTGGCTGCGCGCGCGCGCTGTACACAGCCTTCATCGGTTTCCATGTGAAATTCCCAATGCTAGCTAGCTGCCGCATATCCAATGTCACCGTCGACCCTCTCCTGCTTTGGTTTGGTTTGGTTTGGTTTGTAAGGGCGTACGTCGCCTTCGGTGCACGCTGCCATGCAATGCAACCACGCGCACGAGCGCGCGCCATCACGGGCCAGCCCACCTACCGGCGCGATCTCCATCAGATACACCTTTATTGCGTTGCTGCTGCGGTCGACCCATCAACAACGGCTGCGTTTCCCTCTCGGCTCTCACATCTCTCATCAGTCATCACCACGGTACGCGATACTATTAGTTTGTCCTAACCTAAGTCAAGAGGGACAAGCTCCAATAAGTCACACGAACCAAATTCTCCGAGGAGAACACAAACCGATGCATCAAATACAAATGGCAAGAACACCACAAAGATGTTCAAATCCTTCTCTACCAAATTCCACCAAAGCTACAAAAGCTTATGGGGGAATAAGAGAGGAAGAACAGTGGAGGAAATCCACAAAAGACTCCAAGATCTAGATCCCAATATGTTCCCCTCACTTAGAGGAGAGATTGATTGGTGGGATTGTAGATATAGATCTCCTCTTTCAAATCCCTCAAGAATATGCAAGAATCATATGAGGGATTGAGAGAAAGCAAGCTCAAGAAGGTCAACAATGGAGGGGAAAACTTGCAAGAATGGTTGAGGAACCATTGGGGAAGAAGGCCCCTTATATAGGTCCCTCCAAAATCCAACCGTTGCAGCCCAAAAACGTGATTCCCGGTACTACCGGACTTTTTCCCGGTACTACCGGACTTTCCCGGCGCTACCGGACATCTCCTAGGGTTCCTGGGGCTCCAAACGCATTTTTTCTCTGCGCTCCCCGGTACCAAAAAGCGGTACTACCGGATCCTAGTCCGGTACTACTGGTCATCACAGAACAAAAACAGCCATAAATTTTGCATCCGGACTCCGATTTCGATGATCTTGGGCTCGTTTCGAAGAGGACAAAAACCTCTAAAAGATCATGGAAAGAAACATCATAGTACATCAAGGGAGGATAGATCCAAATGACGAAGTAAAAAACCTTCTGCCGCGCTAGGTACTAAAATGCGGTACTACCGCTTTTTGATACCTAGCCCGACAGTGGATTTTGGCAACTTTTCAAAACCTTCTGCCTTGCTAGGTACTAAAATGCAGTACTACCGCATTTTGGTACCTAGGAGACCAACAGATATTCAAACGGCTATAACTTTTGATTGGTAACTCCGATCGACCCGATTCCAATTGCGTTGGAAAGAGGACGACATGAGCTTCCCTATAAAAGGTGAAAATATTGGTTATCACCAAGTGAGAATGTATCAAGTATAATAATGTGAGATACCTCACTTGGTGAGAAACCGAAAAACCACATAGATCAAAATCGCAATAAGATATAAAAGAGGGATCCGATTTTGATGAACAAGAGCTTGTTATGGAGATTACCACAAGCTCTATATCCTCACATGGATAAGACCAAATAACAACAAATACGATGATGCAAGTATGCAAAGATTTGAGCTCTCTCCGAACGATGTGATCGAGTTACTCATTCGAGAGCCCCTCTTGATAGTACGGTTATCTATCCTAAACCCGGTCTCCTACTAACAATATGAGACCGGCAAAAGGGAAAACCTATCAAGATTATACCTTTGCCTTGAGCATTCCACTTGAGCTTGATGTAGACTATCTTGCGCTTCTCAAGATGTAACGCCTTTCTTAATTCCTCATCATCGATCCATGATCACCGAGAATGGCAAGCATCAAACATGAGATCTTCTATAGATGGTGCATTTTGAGATTGCACAACACATCTTCTTCTCATTTCATCAACCTTGAAGCCAACACATGCTCCAAGATATGATAATGGACAAATCCTAAAAGTATAACTTAATACACACATTAGTCCATAAAGATTGTCATTAATTACCAAAACCACACATGGGGGCCCACATGTTCTTTCAATCTCCCCCATTTTGGTAATTGATGACAATCCCTTTAAGAGGGTTTATATAAGGAATCTTAGTGAACAAAATGGTAACACCAATATCAAATACTACATAAGTATGTTATATTGGTACCACCACCATATATAGAGCAAACTCCCCCACAATCTATGCATGTGTGATGAACTTGAATTTCATTGCATATATTGCCAATCATTATTATTGGTGGAGTTTCCTCTATATATACCACATGCTAAGAAACAACAGAGATGCAAGAGCATGAAAGGCAAATGATTAGAAACAAACTCAAAGCATAAACCATTTCCCTTAAACCCTCTAAAACTTCTCCCCCATTGGCATCGATTGCCGAAATGGGTGACAAGTTCTAGAAGGCAAATATAGTAATATTTCCTTCAAAGATGTGCATTCGCACATATCCAATGATGAATACTTGGGAGGGAGTAGAACTATATCGAGGACCCGAAGATTGCCAAAGGAATAAAATAAAACAATGCATCACAAATGACGCAAGCAATCACAAGATCCGACAAACCAATTTGAAAACAACAAATGAGTCCAAATGGAAACAACAAGATATTATGATACGAGTAGATGAGTGTTTTAAATAACAAATTGAGAAGCTCCCAAAGATTTGTGCAAACTTTAAAATAGTTGCATTTCAATACAAATTGCAAAAATATGGAATCCTCGCTCCCCCATAAGCATTTAAAACACATCAAATGAAAGATCAAATAAATGCTTAAATAAAATAGAGAAGTTCCCCAAGATTTGTGCACACTTTAGAATCTTTGTATTTCAATACAAAAATGCACAAATATGGAATCCCCACTTCTCCATAAACATTTAAGGCACAATAAATGATAAATAAGATAAATGAGCATTATTAAATGAATTAGATGAGCTCCCCAAAGATAATGCACCAATTATGATAATTGTATTTGGGAACAAGGTGCATAATCATGGAATCCTCACTCATCCAAGTTTATTTAACCATGCAAGGCATGAGAGAACAAATATGAGTGCCCAAATATGCAAACAAGAGGAACTAACACTCATAGGAAATTAAATTTGGAAGCCACTGAAGAATCAAAAGGAATAGAAAGGTGGTCTCCAAGGATTAAAAATCAACTAAAATTATCTTCTCATATGTGTATATGTCTATAAGTGGAAAACATCACGGAGACATATGCCAACAAATAAATATGCACACATAAAGAAGATATACAAGAAAGCACATGAAAGGAAAAAATAAAGTCATAACATATATCAATAAGATTTTTACTTCAAAGCATGGCCAAAGGCTCACATATGTCTTATTGTACATTAATGGACTTCAAACACCAACACACTACATATATTACAACTTTCACCAAGGGAAGAGGAGAAAGTTGGAATATATGGAGAAAGGCAACAAGTATCACAAGAAAATTTTAACTAGCAAAATCTCACTATTGCATATGAGAGAAGTTGAGGAAAAGATTGGCAATAAAATTGCTAGATTGACATATTTGGGATTGGAGGATCATATGCATGATTTTGTATAGTCCCAATTATATATACTCATCTCAACTTATACACATATACAATAGAGAGTTCTCTTAATACCATGGCTAGAGATACAACAATTACAAATACATGAATTCATGCCAGAAGGCAACCGACAAACAGTTGGAATCAAGATATATGAGCATGAGAAATAGATACTTGTTACCGAGATATAATTGGTAGGATGTAGAGGATATGAATTCATTGATCATCCTATAGCTTGCCTCCAATTTCCATTAACGCACCACTTCTTCAAGATTGAGAGACAAGCATCCAATATATCTCCAATGTACCTAAAACACATTTAAGTACAAAATGGTCCCCAAACTTATTGGTTCCAATGTAGTTAGTGCAACTACAATACATAGGAGAGACTCCACATAAATATGTGCATATTGATATGAAATTGAATTTCATGCACAACTTAGCCGATGGGATTTGGTGGAGTTTCCCCTATATATTGGATCAAAGAAAGAAAGCATGCCATTATATAAATACATAGTAAATATGCATGCATAAAGCTTTCAAGAACCAAAAGGAGATACAATTTGAACAAAAACACCAAGTAAATCAAGATTGCACACACAAGAGTGTGACATGACAAATGATGTCCAAATTGTATCAAAGAACCAATTCAACACATGAAAGATCACATGTTCAACAAATGAACTAGGCTAAAACCAAAGGAGCAAAAGATATATAGAAATAAATTTGCTCAAGGGTTTATCTCATTCTAAAATGGTCAAATAAAGAAACAAGGAATGAGAGAAAACCAAATCCCAAAAAGAGCAAGGTTCCAACAAGAAACCAAACTCCCCAAACTTCTCATGATGGCACAAATACCAAAACGAAAAAATTGAGGTTCCAAGCACATAAAACCCGATATGGACCAAACAAAGAAGCATAAATATGAGTGTTCTAAATAATATAGGAGAGCTCCCCCATAGATAGTGCATTATGTAGGATTTTCCTTTTAAATGCAAAATGCACACAAATGGGATCATCACTACTACCTACAATAAGTAAAACACAAGAGAATATCAATAAAATAAGAAGATCCACAAGAAGCAAGGAAGGCTTGGGAGACAACACAAAACATTTTCTTGGCCAAAGATAGGATAAAATTAAGCAAGGGCCAAAGTGAATATGATTAATAAATTCTACCATAAGTTGGGTACTCATTGTCCAAGGACAAGAAATATTGGGAATAATTTTCCCAAGGTAGCTTGCATGGATATCCAAGATCATAGTCACAACAAGAAGCATATAACTAAATATAAGAAATTAAGCATGATACTTCGAACAAGATTCTTGGTAGCTTCCAATAGTCACACAATCACTAGTGATTAGAGTAACTTGAAGCAAATGGTTTCCATGAGGATATATATCTAAATATGAGGAAACACATACCAAGAAACATTCTCATATACAAGATCCAAAATAAGATCAATAAAGGCATTCAAGCAAATTGGAACTTGTATGAGAAAATGTGTCACATAGGAGCTAGATAATAATCAATATCAATTCTAAGTGACACAACCTCGAATATTCACATTTTCTAGGATTGTAATATGCACTAAGCATAAGACTCCCCCATAATGTGATACTACCATAAAAACATCACGAGGCAAAATGATACAAATAGAGATAATTAATGGACATTATAAAACTTAAATTTCTCATGAGAATTATACCACATAGAGACTAGACAAGAATCCAATATAAATACTAGGTGGTATTCCTCATGTACACATAATTTAGGATTGTGGAATGCCCAAGCATAACACTCCCCAAAAATGGGATAATCCATTAATTTCTCACAAGAGCCAAATAAGATACCAAATATAACCAAGCAAGGCTCAAACATAAGAAACACACATACATGGTGTGCCACCTAATCATACACAAATATGCTTGATATCTCAAGATAATTAAGTGGAAAGCACAACATGTACAAAAGCATGGAAGATACAAAACCAACACATGCACAAAGGGGCGAGTAACTTTCAATGTAAAGAGTTTAGCATATGTTACCGCAAGGAGGAACATTGGAAATATAATAGGAGCACTATAATCCACATGACTTGGCTTGACAATTATACTAGATGAAGATCCCTCAATTCTTCATAATGTAGCCAAGACTCCAATGCCCTCCAAAATACACCTATTGATCAAGTTTTGGCTAGTTGGTCCCCAACCAAGTAGGGTCCTAAGAGGTTAGTCACAATAGGTTTGGCAACCCAAATGGATCTTTTCTTGACACCACATTGGGCACCAACAAATTTGGAAAACACATTGCCAACCTCATCCTTATAAAGAGAATAAGCATTATCAATAATGATAGGGTTGGATGAGGAGATACCAATAGTGCATGAGGAAGATGAACATCCCAAAAATACCAAACTTAGATCAACAAACACTAATCATCAAGTTTAGGGTTAACAAAAACCTTTCTAAAATCAACTCATGAATGCATGCATGTGTGTATGCATAGTTTTTGAATTTCTTTAAAAACCACTTTGTTTGTGTGATCCATTGCTTGTAAAATGTTTCTTAGGTGAAAATAACATCATCTAAAACATTTCCCACACTTTTCCTAAAGACAAGTAAATCAAAACAAATATATTAAGGGAATGGTCATTTTGACCAATTTAACTCCCATGCCTACTTTGGCTATCTCAAACTTTCAGAACCTAACAGAAACTTTTCTGGATCGTTGCACCCCTTGAATGTACTCATAACAGAGTATCAAGGCCCACTTTGTGATCATCCAGAAACTTTCAAATGCATAGTTTAAATGACATTTCAAAATTGAATCTTCTTCATATGGGAAGATCCCACTTTTTCAAAACCCACTCAAACAAGCTCAATTTTCAAAACCCAAGCATCTGCAGACTCACCAGAACCAATCTAGCAAACCCACCAAAATTCATTTCAAAATTCAAAACTTGAGTTCATGCGGCCATTTCATCAAACAGGTTGCAGACACAAATCAAACAAAACCACAAACACTATAGTGTGTAGTGATTCTTGCCTAACTTGTTCCCTAGTTAGCTCACACACAGCTCAGTAGATCATCTAGAAAGATTAGCCCAACACTAGCACCCCTGTGAGCTTGCCATTGCCATTAATGGTGAACAGCCGAGCACCCCCATGTCACCCCATTGTGGACAGCAAGCTAGGAGCAGCAGCAAGCCTAGCCAGCATGTCTGGGAGGCAGCCCACCGACCATCGCCACTGCCTGTCCCAGCCGCGAGCGTTGCCAAGCCCTGGACCATGCGCACGAGACACGCCTAGACCTTGCTGAGCGTGCGCCAGAGCGCCACCCGCGACCAGCGTCCACAGACCGCGCGCCGCCCTCACCGCGCGCACACACGATCACCACCGACCCAGGACACCGCCAGACACCCCCGTTTGCCGCCCCGTGCCATATAGCCACCGCCCGCCGTCGAAGACGCCGCCTCTGCCGCGCAGAGCACCGGCCGTTCCAGACCAAACCACACCGCCCCATGCCTCGCGACCATGCCGTTGAGCATCGCGAGGAGACACAGCACCGTCCCCTACCCGTGCCCATGCCATTAGCCGCCTGTAACGTCGCCCCCGACGAGCTCACCTTGCGCCCCGACGATCGCTTCGCTCGACTATAAATAGAGGCCACCCCTGCACGAATTCATCACACCATCTCACTCCCCTGTCCCCACTGACCGTGCCACACCATCCTCAGAGCAAGGCGAGCACCACCTCGCCAGAATTTCATCGGAGCCCGCCGCCTCTGGAGAAGAAGGGAGCCAGCGATTGGAGCCGCCCCAGGAGAAGCCACCGGTACCAGGAGGTTCGCCGTCGTCGATTTCGTCGTTCGCCCGCCTCGCCGACCCTCGCCAGTACCCCGGTGAACCCCCAGCGACCCTCACTGGCCGCGCTAGGTTTCATTCTCACCGGAGCTGTCTCGCGTCGACGATGACCCACAGCCGTTGGATTAGAGCTAGATCGAACGATCCACATCACCCCATACCGCTTCGCCCAGCCCCGTGTCACTGACGAGTGGGGACACCCACTTATGCAGCCCGCGGGAGCACTGCGCTTAGCAGGCCGGCCCGTTAGAATTTCCCGCGCAGCCTAGCAATTCAAATTAAACCTTTTTCTATTTCTTTTTGAACCCACTTCAGCACCCAACTTCAAAAATCAACCTAGATCGATTCAGTGCATCAAATTGGATGAAACCAATTTTGTTGGAAAGATCTGTGAATGCTTAATCCAAGCCCGTTGGATTCAAGTCATTTGGATCAGTAGATCAACCATAGCAAAAATAACAAGGCAGAAGCTTTTCTGCATTCAAACATTTTTCAAATTTAAACCATAAAATCTTTTGAGTTGATTCCAACTCTCAAAAATCACATTTAACCATACCTTTCAGAATATATAAAAATATATAGGTTTACTTGCAGAAATAATGTTCAAGGAATAAAATAATGCTTCATAAGCATTTCTAGCCACTTTAATTAATTAAAATAAAAGGGTAAAACCTTATTTAATTGTGACACCACTTTAAATCACTTTCCCATGGACTACAATATGTGGTGATGACATGTGTCAACATGATCCCATGTTTAGTTTGGAGAATATTAAATCTTAAGTAGTTTCTCAATGAGTAGAAATTACTTTTCTAAAATAAAAAGATTTAAACCAAGCCTTAACCTTGTAAGGTTAGAGATGATGCTAGATCATCTATAGGACCCTTGTGTGTAATGATTGCAAGTAGTTAAGTATTGTTTGGTGATTGTGTACCTCGTATTTATTCATAGACGCTAGTACCGACCAAGGATACGAGGAGGAAGGAGGATACTACGAAGAGGAAGCCGAGGAGAACTTCAACCACTGCTCTGCACAAGGCAAGCTAACACTTGCAAGATACTATACCTATGCAAGCTTATATTGACATTGTGCAAGCTAACCCTTGCAAAATACCCTATTGTTGCCACAAACCCATACTTGTGATATGAATACTATATGCCTTAAGCATAAGTGATCATACCCACTTGTTAAACCAATCCTAGTTTTATGGCAAGCTTCTTACTTTATTTCTTTATCAAAGCTTACTTAGAGTCTACCTAAGAGTTTGGTAGATATTAGACAGTTGTGCTCAAGGTTGCCTAAAGAGCATAAAATTTGGCCTAAGCTAGAGCCCTGATCTCAGCCTAAGGTATAAGGTTAGACTTAGTGAAACTCCACTAGTACCACCCCTCATAATTATTACCCCCACCTGTAGATGCTAGTGCTAAGCATAAAACTTGATCAACCTTAGATGGGAATACTTGGTGGAAAAATGGTTATGAAAACCTTGGAATGATGGATCATTCTATTGAAATGTTTTGGACATGTGTTTCCGAACACTTGATGATTTTGGTGATAAAAATGTTGAGGCATGAGCCTTAGCCCTTTATAAAACTGATGGTTGTCTGGATGCGATACCATTCCAATTTTATCGTACAACCACAATACCCGAATTTTGGGTAGGGCTTGACTGGAAACTTATATACGTTAGTATTAGTTCCCTCACGGCCAAGGTCTGAGCTGAGGCTACCTTGTGAAGATTGTCCACCTGTGCAGTACCCAAGATGACAGTGGTCATGGTTGGGAGGCCAAACTCACAGGAGAGGTGCTGATACTAGGGAGTGTAATTGAAAGGTTAGGATTGATTATCCGCATACTGAGTATGGTGAATTCAGGATTTGTTCCTGGCGGATGTATCGAATGTTGTGGTGAAAGTGTACAATCTCTGTAGAGTGTCAAACTATTCGAATAGCCGCGTCTGCGGTTATGGACAGTTGGAGTGGCCATACTGTTCCCCCGTCAGACCCTTTTTAAAATGACTTGTGAAATGAATTGAGACTTTGACTTGACCACAACAGAGTTGTGACCTGAGTTACAAGATCCCTTTTAGGAGTTATAAAATTTGTGACTAGTTTTGGAACTTAGTAAAGATAAACCTGGCTTTTGCAAAAAAACCCTAGAGCCTAGTGTCCTATTATCCAAAAATCCCTTACCTGTTAGTATTAGTTTGCGAGTACTTAAAGAGTACTCATGGCTTTGTCCCTGGCTATTCCCATGGCCAGACTATGAAGAGGAGTACCTGGAGGATGGACCCCAGGAAGGTTACGACAACTAGGATCATCTCCCATCGTCAGCATTGCCTGTGACCCCGAAGATGGAGCTTCGCCTACGCTACCGTTATTATTACGTATTCCGCTGCTTGAAGTTGTATTAAGAACTAGATCATGAGATCCCTATTTGTGTAAGAACTTATGTATCGTTTGTAATGGATGAAGTACTATGGTATCCAATTCTGTTATGTCTCGCAAAAATGGTAATCCTGGGATTGCGATGTATGGCATAACAGGCATCTAGGATTGAAAAATCCGGGTGTTGACAAGTTGGTATCAGAGCCATCCTGACCATAGGAGACCCTAGTTAGGTTGGACGTTGAACCAAAAACTTAGTTTCAAAAACCAAAGAAGACAAATATTTACAAAAACCTATTCTCATTCTTATCTCTTTAGTTCTTTCATAAAACCTCATGTTCCTAAAAAACTCTTGCAAAATAGATAAAATTTTGACACACTTGATCACTCTGCTAATCTACTCATCCTCTATTTTTATAGATGGACGTGAAGTACAGCAAGTTTTATCAACTTGGGAATGGAGGGGACCTTATCTTTGAGAGGGATCTGGATTAGCTTTC
This sequence comes from Avena sativa, assembly GCA_916181665.1. NCBI lineage: Eukaryota > Viridiplantae > Streptophyta > Magnoliopsida > Poales > Poaceae > Avena > Avena sativa. The sequence goes on along the minus strand of OV702297.1, from coordinate 380,869,778 downwards.
GGAACTTCTGGAGCGTCCACACCCTGAGTTCTTCGGAGCTCAGCTCAATGATCAAGGAGGAGAAGATCTTCAGTGGCTAATTGTTGCAAGTCTCCGAGGAAAGATTGAACCTCCCACTGCGGAAGGAATTCAGTTCACCTTAAGAGAGAACAACTGGCTCGATGGACTTGCCAGAGCAATGCAGGAATCTCTTTCCCGTCTATGTGGGCAGAGCATCAATCAGATCAAGGGTACTCGCTTTGAGTTTTTCCCAAGGCGTGATGCAAATGGACAACCATTGGAAGCCCCTTACCACCCCGAGCTGAAGACTCAATTGGACCACCTTAGCTTCATGATGTATGATCGTCAGCAGGAGTTGGACAACTGCCGTGACTATTGCAACCACAAGTCTGCCATCATCAAGATGAAGGATCAGACCATGGCCATGCTAGCAAAGGATCGCAAGTCTCATTGCCGTCAACTTGACAAGAAGGAGCGCATTATTGCCCGTCTTCGCCACCGCATCTCATCTCTGGAAGAGACCATCCACGAGAGAGACATGAAGTTGGAGGAAAGGTAAAATGCCGGAGAAGATCTTCGTGGAGACCCTTACTCTTATCTCAGCGATGACGATGATTTTCTGGAGGATCAGGCCATGGACTTCTTCACCGATGAGGATGATTTCGGCTTCATCGATGATGATGAAGATGATGAAGCCACGGACTCCGAGGAGTAGTAACACTGAGAACTAGCGTAGTGAGTAGTAGTCGGTCCCACTGTATCGTAGATTCTAGAATGGTTCTTAAAACCATCTGTTTTCCTTTGTTGTGGTGTGTGTTGTACTGTGTGCTATGAATGAATGAATGAAAAAGCAAGTTGCTAGAAAAGCCTGAGTCAAAACTCTAAAAACTTTTCAAAGACCCAAAACCTTAGAAATTTCCCTCTTTTCTCATGATCTATATCAATCTTTAGATGCCACGTGGAGGAAGTGGTTCAGCCCCGGACCCGATGTTGCAGATCCTGCAAATGTTGACTTTTGACCGCGAAGCTGAAAGAGCGGAACGTCAAGACAACCTAGCCACTCTGCAACAGATAGCCCAGCTAGCCCATAACAACCAAGGCCATGGAAATCAGGACAACCACGGATCTAAGCTCAAAAATTTCCAGAATACCAACCCACCCGTTTTCACCAAGTCAGAAGAACCCCTAGACGCCGATGATTGGCTGCAAACCATGGAAAATAACTTAGAAGTAGCCGGAGTGGAAGCCAATGAGAAAGTTCTATTCGCCACCCATTACCTAGCCCGAGATGCCAGGGCATGGTGGAACAGTGTTCGTGCCATGACCGGAGGCCAAATGATGACCTGGGAGGAATTCAAGGTCAAGTTTAGCAGAACCCATGTGCCACCAGGTTTGATTAAGAGAATGAGAGACGAGTTCAGAGAGTTGAAACAAGGAAGGATGACTGTAGTGGAATACCGTGACAAATTTTTGTCATTAGCTAGGTATGCCCCGGACGAGATAGACACCGAAGCCAAGAAGAAGGAAAGGTTCCTGAATGGTCTGCATGACGAGATGCAGACGGTGTTAGTCAATATCCCCTTTGCTGATATTGAAGCCCTTGTCGACTCTGCTATCCAGATGGAAGGGAAGATCAACCAGGCCAATGAGAACCGCAAGCGTCGCATGATGCATCAACCAGGAACCCATCAGACCCCAAAGTATCGCCCCAACCCATCTCCAGGATTTGCCCCAAGAACCAATAGACCCCCTATGACCCGTCCCACCTATCCCAACCGTGGAAACCCTAGACCCGGAGGAAATCACAACAACCCTGGCAACTCTAGCAATTTCACCCGTGCCCCACCAAAGTTCAACCCCAACAATGCTACCACCCACCCCAACACTGCCCCAAGGACTGGAAGCAATGCTGTGCCTGTCGCAGCCAAGGACAAGTCACAAGTGACCTGTTATGACTGTGGAAATAAAGGCCACTATTCCAACGAGTGTCCCAATAAGAAGAATGCTACAGCCCCTAATACCAATGTCCCAGCTCAGCAGCAGCGTCGTGTCCAGCCAGGGAGAAGATTTGCCCCAGGAAATTCACTCAACCGCAATGGCCGTCTTTTTCTCATGCATGCTGAAGAAGCTCAGGAAGCGCCAGACGTCGTGCTGGGTATGTTTTCTGTTAATTCAGTACTTGCAAGAGTGTTGTTTGATTCTGGTGCATCGCATTCATTTGTCACCGAAGAATTTGCTTGCACTAGTAAAATTCAACCAACCAAATTGAAGCATGTGATGATTGTACAAATTCCCGGATCAACCACCAAGGCTAGGCAAATTTGCAAAGCCGTCCCTATCCGAATCCATGGCATAGATTTTTATGCTAATCTAATAGTACTCGGAACTAAAGGTTTGGAAGTAGTACTTGGAATGGATTGGATGTCCAAACATAAAAGATTGATTGACTGTGCCAAGAAAGCCATCACCATGACCAGTATCACCGGAATATCAGTCGAGCATATATCTGAAACCTTACCTCGCCAATTCAAGTGTAACAAGAGTCTAGCCCAACCTACCATTGACCAAGTCCGGATAGTCTGTGAATACCCCGATGTATTTCCAGATGTTTTGCCCGGTATGCCCCCAGATCGGGATATCGAGTTTATCATCGAACTAATCCCCGGAACAGGACCCATAGCCCAGAGACCCTATAGTATGAACCCGTCGGAACTAGAAGAACTGAAGAAGCAACTGGATTCCATGTTGGAAATCGGATTGATTCAACCAAGCGCGTCCCCATGGAGATCACCTGTCTTGTTTGTGGACAAGAAGGATGGAGGTAACCGTTTATGTACGGATTATCGGAAGTTGAATGATGTCACCATCAAGAACAAGTACCCTTTGCCCAAGATAGAAGATTTGTTTGATCAGTTGACTGGTGCCCAAGTGTTTTCTAAGATTGATCTTAGAACTGGCTATCATCAACTCAAAATTCGTGCAGAGGATATTCCAAAGACTGCCTTTACCACCCGATATGGATTGTATGAGTATACAGTCATGTCTTTTGGATTAACCAATGCCCCCGCTTATTTCATGAATCTCATGAATAAGATTTTTATGGACTTCCTGGATAAGTTTGTCGTTGTTTTCATCGATGACATTCTGATTTATTCCAAATCAGAAGAAGAACATGAGCTACACCTAAGGACCATTCTTGGAACCCTTAGAGAGCATCAGTTGTATGCAAAGTTTAGCAAATGTGAATTCTGGTTACAGGAGGTAGGATTCCTCGGTCACATTGTATCAGCCGGAGGAATTGCCGTGGACCCTGCCAAAGTGAAAGATGTAGAAGATTGGCAAGCCCCAACCACTCAAACCCAAGTTCGTGCTTTTCTCGGATTGGCGGGATATTACCGCAAATTCGTAGAAGGATTCTCGAGTATCGCCAGACCCATGACCCAATTGCTGAAGAAGGACAAGAAGTTTGAATGGACCGACAAATGTGAAGCAAGTTTTCAAGAACTCAAGAGGAGATTAATTTCAGCCCCCATCTTGATTATGCCGGATATCACGAAGCCCTTCGATGTGTATTGTGACGCATCCAAGATTGGTCTCGGATGTGTGCTAATGCAAGAAGGCAAAGTTATATTTTATCTATCGCGACAATTGAAGCAACATGAACAAAATTACCCAACCCATGACCTCGAACTCGCAGCCGTAGTTCTAGCCCTGAAGACATGGAGACATTACCTAATGGGAAATCGTTGTGAGATTTATTCGGATCACAAGAGCCTAAAGTATATATTCACTCAGAAGGAGCTGAATATGAGGCAGAGAAGATGGATTGAACTAATCAAGGATTATGACCTGGACATTCACTATCACCCTGGAAAAGCCAATGTGGTAGCCGATGCCCTTAGCAGATCGCCGTGCCGCTTGAACTCCATGATTTTGAAGGAGCAACCAAGTATGCACAAGGAGATGGAAGATTTTCGAATAGAATTAGTAAGTGAAGGATTTTTGGCTAGCATAGAACTTCAGCCCACTTTGATCAGTCAGATTAAAGTGGCGCAGAAAGGAAATCCTAGTATCGACGGAATCAAGCGTCGTATCGGTACAGGCAAAGTACCCGGATTCACCGAGGACGAAGAAGGAGTTTTGTGGTACAAAGGACGCCTTTGTGTACCAGCAGATTCGGAGTTGAAAGAAGTTATCTTGAAGGAGGCTCATGATACTCTTTATTCTATTCATCCCGGAGGAACTAAGATGTATCAAGATTTGAAAGAGCAATTTTGGTGGCATAAGATGAAGAGAGAAATCGGAAGCTATATCGCCAAGTGTGACATATGTCAGCGAGTCAAGGCAGGACATCAAAGACCCGCTGGATTGTTGCAACCTTTGCAAATTCCGGAATGGAAATGGGATTCTGTAGGAATGGACTTTATCACTGGACTACCTACTTCTAGTAGGGGAAATGACTCTATTTGGGTCATAGTGGACAGATTGTCCAAAGTCGCCCATTTCTTGCCCGTCAAAACCACCTATCAGAGTTCGAAGCTAGCCGAGTTGTACATCGCTAGAATCGCTAGTTTGCATGGAGTCCCCAAGAACATAGTATCGGATCGAGGAACTCAGTTTACCTCGAGATTCTGGAAGAAAGTCCAAGAAGGTTTAGGAACCCGCCTAGATTTCAGTACCGCGTATCACCCTCAGACCGATGGACAAACGGAGCAAGTAAATCAAATACTCGAGGATATGCTGAGAGCATGTGTGCTAGAATATGGATCAAAATGGGAAGACTGTCTGCCGTTTGCAGAATTTTCTTACAACAATAGTTACCAAGCCAGTTTGCAAATGGCCCCATTTGAATTCATGTACGGAAGAAAGTGCTGCACCCCTTTGAACTGGTCGGAAGTAGGAGAGAGTCAGATCTTCGGACCCGACATCCTACGAGAAGCAGAAGAGAAGGTTCACAAGATTCGTGAGCATCTCAAGACAGCCCAATCCCGACAGAAGAGTTACGCCGACAAGAGACATCGAGACCTCGCCTTCAACATCGGAGATTTTGTTTATCTGAAAGTGTCGCCATTGAAGGGAATGCAGCGTTTCCAACTCAAGGGAAAGTTAGCCCCCAGATATATCGGACCTTTCAAAATTTTGAACCGTCGAGGAGAAGTATCTTATCAACTGGAGCTACCTGAAGAGATGTCATCTGTGCACAATGTGTTCCATATCTCATTACTTCGCAAATGTCTCGAAGTCCTCGAGAAGACAGAAGTGTTCAAGAATATTGACCACCGGACCATAGAGATCAACGATGACCTGACCTATCCTGAAGTGCCCATCCGTATATTGGAGGAAGCCTTTCGAACCACCAGAACCCGGAGCATCAAGTTTCTCAAGATTCAATGGAGCAATCACACAGAAGAGGAAGCTACCTGGGAGCGCGAAGATCACATCAGGACGGAGTTTCCCGATCTCTTCAAATCCTAGGTAATCTTTTCGTCCTTTTTCAAATCTCGGGACGAGATTTTGTTTAAGGGGGGAAGGTTTGTAACATCCCAAAAATACCAAACTTAGATCAACAAACACTAACCATCAAGTTTAGGGTTAACAAAAACCTTTCTAAAATCAACTCATGAATGCATGCATGTGTGTATGCATAATTTTTGAATTTCTTTAAAAACCACTTTGTTTGTGTGATCCATTGCTTGTAAAATATTTCTTAGGTGAAAATAACATCATCTAAAACATTTCCCACACTTTTCCTGAAGACAAGTAAATCAAAACAAATATATTAAGGGAATGGTCATTTTGACCAATTTAACTCCCATGCCTACTTTGGCTATCTCAAACTTTCAGAACCTAATAGAAACTTTTCTGGATCGTTGCACCCCTTGAATGTACTCATAACAGAGTATCAAGGCCCACTTTGTGATCATCCAGAAACTTTCAAATGCATAGTTTAAATGACATTTCAAAATTGAATCTTCTTCATATGGGAAGATCCCACGTTTTCAAAACCCACTCAAATAAGCTCAATTTTCAAACCCAAGCATCTGCAGACTCACCAGAACCAATCTAGCAAACCCACCAAAATTCATTTCAAAATTCAAAACTTGAGTTCACGCGGCCATTTCATCAAACAGGTTGCAGACACAAATCAAACAAAACCACAAACACTATAGTGTGTAGTGATTCTTGCCTAACTTGTTCCCTAGTTAGCTCACACACAGCTCAGTAGATCATCTAGAAAGATTAGCCCAACACTAGCACCCCTGTGAGCTTGCCATTGCCATTAATGGTGAACAGCCGAGCACCCCCATGTCACCCCATTGTGGACAGCAAGCTAGGAGCAGCAGCAAGCCTAGCCAGCATGTCTGGGAGGCAGCCCACCGACCACCGCCACTGCCTGTCCCAGCCGCGAGCGTTGCCAAGCCCTGGACCATGCGCACGAGACACGCCTAGACCTTGCTGAGCGTGCGCCAGAGCGCCACCCGCGACCAGCGTCCACAGACCGCGCGTCGCCCTCACCACGCGCACACACGACCACCACCGACCCAGGACACCGCCAGACACCCCCGTTTGCCGCCCCGTGCCATATAGCCACCGCCCGCCGTCGAAGACGCCGCCTCTGCCGCGCAGAGCACCGGTCGTTCCAGACCAAACCACACCGCCCCATGCCTCGCGACCATGCCGTTGAGCATCGCCAGGAGACACAGCACCGTCCCCTACCCATGCCCATGCCATTAGCCGCCTGTAACGTCGCCCCCGACGAGCTCACCTTGCGCCCCGACGGTCGCTTCGCTCGACTATAAATAGAGGCCACCCCCGCACGAATTCATCACACCATCTCACTCCCCTCTCCCCACTGTCCGTGCCACACCATCCTCAGAGCAAGGCGAGCACCACCTCGCCGAAATTTCACCGGAGCCCGCCGCCTCTGGAGAAGAAGGGAGCCAGCGATTGGAGCCGCCCCAGAAGAAGCCACCGGTACCAGGAGGTTCGCCGTCGTCGATTTCGTCGTTCGCCCGCCTTGTCGACCCTCGCCAGTACCCCGGTGAGCCCCCAGCGACCCTCACTGGCCGCGCTAGGTTTCATTCTCGTCGGAGCTGTCTCGCGTCGACGATGACCCACAGCCGTTGGATTAGAGCTAGATCGAACGATCCACATCACCCCATACCGCTTCGCCCAGCCCCGTGTCACTGACGAGTGGGGACACCCACTTACGCAGCTCGCGGGAGCACTGCGCTTAGCAGGCCGGCCCGTTTGAATTTCCCGCGCAGCCCAGCAATTCAAATTAAACCTTTTTCTATTTCTTTTTGAACCCACTTCAGCATCCAACTTCAAAAATCAACCTAGATCGATTCAGTGCATCAAATTGGATGAAACCAATTTTGTTGGAAAGATCTGTGAATGATTAATCCAAGCCCGTTGGATTCAAGTCATTTGGATCAGTAGATCAACCATAGCAAAAATAACAAGGCAGAAGCTTTTCTGCATTCAAACATTTTTCAAATTTAAACCATAAAAGCTTTTGAGTTGATTCCAACTCTCAAAAATCACATTTAACCATACCTTTCAGAATATATAAATATATATAGGTTTACTTGCAGAAATAATGTTCAAGGAATAAAAGAATGCTTCATAAGCATTTCTAGCCACTTTAATTAATTAAAATAAAAGGGTAAAACCTTATTTAATTGTGACACCACTTTAAATCACTTTCCCATGGACTACAATATGTGGTGATGACATGTGTCAACATGATCCCATGTTTAGTTTGGAGAATATTAAATCTTAAGTAGTTTCTCAATGAGTAGAAATTACTTTTCTAAAATAAAAAGATTTAAACCAAGCCTTAACCTTGTAAGGTTAGAGATGATGCTAGATCATCTATAGGACCCTTGTGTGTAATGATTGCAAGTAGTTAAGTATTGTTTGGTGATTGTGTACCTCGTATTTATTCATAGACGCTAGTACCGACCAAGGATACGAGGAGGAAGGAGGATACTACGAAGAGGAAGCCAAGGAGAACTTCAACCACTGCTCTGCACAAGGCAAGCTAACACTTGCAAGATACTATACCTATGCAAGCTTATATTGACATTGTGCAAGCTAACCCTTTCAAAATACCCAATTGTTGCCACAAACCCATACTTGTGATATGAATACTATGTGCCTTAAGCATAAGTGATCATACCCACTTGTTAAACCAATCCTAGTTTTATGGCAAGCTTCTTACTTTATTTCTTTATCAAAGCTTACTTAGAGTCTACCTAAGAGTTTGGTAGATATTAGACAGTTGTGCTCAAGGTTGCCTAAAGAGCATAAAATTTGGCCTAAGCTAGAGCCCTGATCTCAGCCTAAGGTATAAGGTTAGACTTAGTGAAACTCCACTAGTACCACCCCTCATCATTATTACCCCCACCTGTAGATGCTAGTGCTAAGCATAAAACTTGATCAACCTTAGATGGGAATACTTGGTGGAAAATGGTTATGAAAACCTTGGAATGATGGATCATTCTATTGAAATGTTTTGGACATGTGTTTCCGAACACTTGATGATTTTGGTGATAAAAATGTTGAGGCATGAGCCTTAGCCCTTTATAAAACTGATGGTTGTCTGGATGCGATACCATTCCAATTTTATAGTACAACCATAATACCCGAATTTTGGGTAGGGCTTGACTGGAAATTTATATACCTTAGTATTAGTTCCCTCACGGCCAAGGTCTGAGTTGAGGCTACCTTGTGAAGATTGTCCACCTGTGCAGTACCCAAGATGACAGTGGTCATGGTTGGGAGGCCAAACTCACAGGAGAGGTGCTGATACTAGGGAGTGTAATTGAAAGGTTAAGATTATCCGCATACTGAGTATGGTGAATTCAGGATTTGTTCCTAACGGATGTATCGAATGTTGTGGTGAAAGTGTACAATCTCTGCAGAGTGTCAAACTATTCGAATAGCCGCGTCCGCGGTTATGGACAGTTGGAGTGGCCATACTGTTCCCCCGTCAGACCCTTTTTAAAATGACTTGTGAAATGAATTGAGACTTTGACTTGACCACAACAGAGTTGTGACCTGAGTTACAAGATCTCTTTTAGGAGTTATAAAATTTGTGACTAGTTTTGGAACTTAGTAAAGATAAACCTGGCTTTTGCAAAACAACCCTAGAGCCTAGTGTCCTATTATCCAAAAACCCCTTACCTGTTAGTATTAGTTTGCGAGTACTTAAAGAGTACTCATGGCTTTGTCCCTGGCTATTCCCATGGCCAGACTATGGAGAGGAGTACCTGGAGGATGGACCCCAGGAAGGTTACGACAACTAGGATCATCTCCCATCGTTAGCATTGCCTGTGACCCCGAAGATGGAGCTTCGCTTACGCCACCATTATTATTACGGATTCCGCTGCTTGAAATTGTATTAAGAACTGGATCATGATATCCCTATTTGTGTAAGAACTTATGTATCGTTTGTAATGGATGAAGTACTATGGTATCCAATTCTGTTATGTCTCGCAAAAATGGTAATCCTGGGATTGCGATGTATGGCATAACAGGCATCTAGGATTGAAAAATCCGGGTGTTGACAGAAGAAATGTGCCCTTTCTTACGGCAAATGTAGCAAGTTCTTCTCTTGCCATCTTTATTTTTGGATGAAGCAACAACTTGAGGAAGAGCTTGAGTCTTCTTGGGAGGAGGCCCATCTCTAACAAGATGTAGAGCTTGAGGCCGCTTCCCTTGTTGCTTCTTGCCAAGGGACTTCTTCTTTAATAGGAAAAGTTTGACATGATGCCCTTCTTCCTTGCACTTGAAGCAAACAATGTTGGCCGGATTCTTGACTTGATCTTGGCCATTCTTCTTGTTGTCCTTGTGCTTCAACTTGATAGTGGACTTGTTCTTGACATCGGAGTTGAATCCAAGCCCACTCTTGTCATTGGGGGATTTTTGCACACTCAAGATTTTGTTGAGTGCGACCTTCCCTTGATGACCCATTTTCAAGTCATTCTTCAAAGAAGTGACTTGAGCCTTGAGCTCTTTGATTTCCTCTACATGGTTAGTTTCAACAAAAGTACTAGAGGAAGTTGATGCCACATTGTTAGAGCAACAAGGCAAAGAATGTAATTCATCACGAGATATATCATGGTTGTGAGAGGATGAACTACAAGGACTAGCACATGGCAATATAACATTTGGAGTAGATATAGTGCTAATGTCCACATGAGGCCCACTAGATGTTACCTTTGACACGATGGCCTCATGAGCTAACTTTAGCCTACCATGGGAGACTAGAAGATCCTCATGCGAGCTCGAGAGCTTAACATGACTTTCTTCTAATTTCCCATAGTTGCTAGTTAGCAACGCAAGTTGAGCCTTTAGCTCAACATTCTCCTTCAACATAGATGCTTCACAAGAAATAGAGTTAGTAGCACAAGCATCATCATTATTAGCAAGAGGTGAGGGAAACTTGGCAAGCTCTTTTGAATATGAGGCTTTAAGTTGCTCATGTGACTCGGTGAGTTTGATGAGCTCACCCTTTATGACCCTAGAGCTATTTTTGAGGTGCTCAAAATCCTCAAGGAGTTTAGCATAAGCAACTTGAGCCTCATCATTTTTACTTTTGAGATCACTTGCCACCTCAAGATCTCTATCATGAGATTCCTTTACTCTAGATAGCTCTAAAGCAAAGGTCTCCTCAAGAGATTCCTTGGTGGTTTGTTCCTCTTCAAGAGCTTTATTTAGGTTTGCAATTATATTAGCATACTCACGCTCAAGACTACACATTTTATCAACGTTGTTATCATGCACCTCAATTTGTGTTTCTAACTTATCAATATGTTCTTTGCTCTTAATAGCAAAGTCCAAGACTTCAACAAAGTTAGAGCAAGCAATATCCTTTTTAACAAGGGCACGATAAACAATCTCACCCTTCTCATATAAATCATCAATATCAAGCTCTTCTTCCACATTATCCACATCCTCATCATCACAAGAGGTAATGGGTTCCAAAGTAGGAGTTACCTTAGAATCCCTAGCCATAAGGCATAGGTGGGTACCGGAAGAAGGTGAAGATGAGATTGCATATGTGGCTTCATTCAAAACCATGTCTTGGCCCATAGGATCTTCGGTTTCCTCTACATGGTTAGCAACACAAGCACTAGAGGAAATGGAAGCATTTTTATCATGGCAACAAGACAACACAAGCATATCATCATGAGATTTATTCAAGTCATTTCTACATGATATGCAAGGACTATTAACACAAGCATGTAAGGAGTTTGTAGTGCTAGAAGTGTTAAAGTCCAAAGATAGATCATTGCAACTAGATAGAGATGAGGGATTACAAATAGTAAGCACACTATCCAAATTGCAATTTCTATCACCACTCACCATATCATTACCTTGTGAAAAGTCACATGTTGGTGAAGTGGTAGAGGATGAGAACTCATCTCGACCGGAAGTGGAAGCAACACAATCATCCTCAATAATGTTGGACACAACATATTTATCTTGAAGTTTTGTCCATAACTCATGAGCGCTCCAAAAAGGAATGATTGAAGATGTAACTACATAGCTCAAAGCATTAACAAGCACATTAAAAGCTTGAGCATCGAGATATAAGTTTTTCTCATCCTCACTAGATAGATTTTTGAAATCCATAGGAGGAGAAAAACCTATATCTACAATACGCTCCAAATTTGGGTCCATGTCCCGAAAATGAATAAGCATACGAGTTTTCCATATATCATAATTTGTACCATCGAATATAAACATGTCATTATGCACTAATCCCCTAGCCGACATCTTTACTCTTAAGGCGGTGAAGCCTAAAATGAGATACCGGGCTCTGATACCAATTGAAAGGATACGGATGTCGCCTAGAGGGGGGGGGGTGAATAGGCGATTAAAACTTTTCCTAGAGTGGCTCAACAAAGGCGGAATAAAGCTAGTGTTTACTTTGTTAAGCACAACCTAGAACAACTAAGGTTCACCTATGTGCACCAACAACTTATGCTAAGCAATACAAGCAACAAAGTGATAACAAGATATATATTACTTCAAGCACGAAGGCTATCACAATGTAAAGTGCATAAGTAAAGAGCTTGAGTATAGAGATAACCGAGGCACGCGGGGACACCGATATTTTACCGAGTTCCTCCCAACATGGAGTACGTCTCGTTTGGAGAGGGGGTGGTATCAAACCACCAACGCCACAAAAGGCCTCCCTTATTCTCTGGTGAATCTCACCCCAACCGGATCGATCCACGCTTCCACTATCGGTGCACTTGTCGGTGGCAACCGAAACCTCTCACAAGGTTGGGGCACTTCTCCACAACTTAATTGGAGGCTCCCAACAAATGCCACAAAAGGCCACAAAACCGTCTAGGGTTCCAAGAACCCAAGAGGGACAAGCTCCAATGAGTCACACGAACCAAATCCTCCGAGGAGAACACAAACCGATGCACCAAATGCAAATGGCAAGAACATCACAAAGATGTTGAAATCCTTCTCTCCCAAATTCCACCAAAGCTACAAAAGCTTATGGGGGAATAAGAGAGGAAGAACAATGGAGGAAATCCACAAAAGACTCTAAGATCTAGATCCCAATATGTTCCCCTCACTTAGAGGAGAGATTGATTGGTGGGATTGTAGATCTAGATCTCCTCTTTCAAATCCCTCAAGAATATGCAAGAATCATAGGAGGGATTGAGAGAAAGCAAGCTCAAGAAGGTCAACAATGGAGGGGAAAACTTGCAAGAATGGTTGAGGAACCATTGGGGAAGAAGGCCCCTTATATAGGTCCCTCCAAAATCCAACCGTTGCAGCCCAAAAACGTGATTCCCGGTACTACCGGACTTTTTCCCGGTACTACCGGACTTTCCCGGCACTACCGGACATTTCCTGGGGTTCCTGGGGCTCCAAACGCATTTTTCTCTGCGCTCCCTGGTACCAAAAAGCGGTACTACCGGACCCCGGCACTACCGGATCCTGGTCCGGTACTACCGGTCATCACAGAACGAAAACAGCCATAACTTTTGCATCCGGACTCCGATTTCGATGATCTTGGGCTCGTTTCGAAGAGGACAACAACCTCTAAAAGATCATGCGAAGAAACATCATAGTACAGCAAGGGAGGATAGATCCAAATAACGAAGTAAAAAACCTTCTGCCGCGCTAGGTACTAAAATGCGGTACTACCGCTTTTTGGTACCTAGCCCGACAGTGGATTTTGGCAACTTTCCAAAACCTTCTGCCTTGCTAGGTACTAAAATGCGGTACTACCGCATTTTGGTACCTAGGAGACCAGCAGATATTCAAACGGCTATAACTTTTGATTGGTAACTCCAATCGACCCGATTCCAATTGCATTGGAAAGAGGACGACATGAGCTTCCCTATAAAAGGTGAAAATATTGGTTATAACCATGTGAGAATGTATCAAGTATAATAATGTGAGATACCTCACTTGGTGAGAAACCGAAAAACCGCATAGATCAAAATCGCAATAAGATATAAAAGAGGGATCCGATTTTGATGAACAAGAGCTTGTTATGGAGATTACCACAAGCTCTATATCCTCACATGGATAAGACCAAATAACAACCAAATAAGATGATGCAAGTATGCAAAGGTTTGAGGTCTCTCCGAACGATGTGATCGAGTTACTCATTCGAGAGCCCTTCTTGATAGTACGGTTATCTATCCTAAACCCGGTCTCCTACTAACAATATGAGACTGGAAAAAGGGACAACCTATCAAGATTATACCTTTGCCTTGAGCATTCCACTTGAGCTTGATGTAGACGATCTTGTGCTACTCAAGATGTAACGCCTTCCTTAATTCCTCATCATCGATCCATGATCACCGAGAATGGCAAGCATCAAACATGAGATCTTCTATAGATGGTGCATTTTGAGCTTGCACAACACATCTTCTTCTCATTTCATCAACCTTGAAGCCAACACATGCTCCAAGATATGATAATGGACAAATCCTACAAGTATAACTTAATACACACATTAGTCCATAAAGATTGTCATTAATTACCAAAACCACACATGGGGGCCCACATGTTCTTTTAGTCGTGCTCCAGACCGTTACTCTCCTAGTCAGTATGGTCTCTCTGTCGTCTCCGAGCCGACTTCTTATCGGGATGCCGAGCGTCATCCTGAATGGCAGCTTGCCATGGCTGAGGAGATCGCTGCGCTTGAGCGCACTGGCACCTGGGATCTTGTTTCTCCCCCTTCTGGTGTTCGTCCTATCACGTGTAAGTGGGTCTATAAAGTTAAGACCCGCTCTGATGGATCTCTTGAGCGCTATAAAGCGCGTCTTGTGGCTCGTGGCTTTCAGCAGGAGCACGACCGTGACTATGATGAGACTTTTGCCCCTGTGGCTCATATGACCACTGTGCGTACTCTTCTTGCTGTTGCTTTTGTTCGACGCTGGTCTGTGTCCTAGCTTGATGTTCAAAACGCTTTTCTTAATGGCAAGTTGAGTGAGGAGGTTTACATGCAGCCTCCTCCTGGGTATTCAGTTCCCGATGGAATGGTTTGTCGTCTTCGACGTTCTCTTTATGGCCTGAAACAGGCCCCTCGTGCCTGGTTTGAGCGCTTTGCCTCTGTGGTGACTGCTGCTGGTTTCTCTCCTAGTTTTCATGATCCAGCGCTATTTGTTTACACTTCTCCTCGTGGATGCACTCTTCTTCTTCTTCTCTATGTTGATGATATGATCATTACTGGTGATGATCCTGAGTATATTGCCTTTGTCAAGGCTCGTCTTCGTGATCAGTTTCTTATTACTGATCTTGGTCCTCTTCGCTACTTTTTGGGATTGAGGTCTCCTCCACTTCTGATGGCTTTTCTATCTCTCAGGAGAAGTATATTCAGAATCTTCTTGCTCGTGCTGCTCTTGGGGATGAGCGCACTGTTGAGACTCCTATGGAGCTTAATGTTAAGATTCGTCCTACTGATGGTGATCCTCTTCCTGATCCCACGCCGTTATCGCCATCTTGTTGGGAGTCTTGTTTATCTTGCTGTCACTCGTCCTGATATCTCTTATCCTTTTCATATTCTGAGTCAGTTTGTCTCAGCTCCTACCACCGTTCACTACAGTCATCTCCTCCGTGTCCTTCGTTATCTTCGTGGCACGATCACTCGTCGCCTTTTCTTTACTAGTTCCAGCTCTCTCCAGCTCTAGTGCTACTCGGATGCTATGTGGGCGAGTGATCCTACGGATCGTCGTTCACTTTCTGCTTACTGTGTGTTTCTTGGTGGTTCGCTTGTTGCTTGGAAGACGAAGAAACAGGTAGCAGTTTCTCGTTCGAGTGTTGAGGCTGAGCTGCGGGCTATGGCTTTGTTGATTGCTAAGGTGACCTGGCTATGGTGGTTGCTTGCAGATTTTGGGGTTCTCTGTTACGACACCCACTCCACTTTTGTCTGATAGTACATGTGCTATCAGTATTGCACGTGATCCGGTCAAGCATGAGCTGACCAAGCATATTGGTGTTGATGCTTTTTATACACGTGCTCAAGTGCATGATCAGGTTGTTGCGCTTCATTATGTGCCTTCAGATTTGCAGTTGGCGGATTTCTTTACAAAGACACAAACCCGAGCGCAGCATGACTTCTTACTCTCCAAACTCAGTCTTGTGGATCTACCATGAGTTTGAGTGGGGGTGTTAGAGTATATATTTGTATATTATAGTTTCCCCATGTGTTAAAGGGTTTCCTGCATATTTGCACCGTAGATGTACTATATATTGTGGCCTTTGGCCCCTGGTAATACAACAAGTCTATTATCCTAACAGTCCTAACCTAAGTCCCCGAACTAATTATTACACTCCTTAATAACTAGCTCTAATTAAACCACTCGGACGGACTGATCCCGTTTCCGGCCGTATCTACCACATGCTGTTCACGTGCGAACGTGCCTGCCCATTGCAGGTTATGTCATACTATCTCTGTTTTTTAATTGCAAACTTTCTAGCGGTTCAGGAAAGCCTTATAGAAAACAAATATTTTGAAGTTAAAAAATGAGTTCTAGTTGTTGCACATATCAAATAACCTACCTAGGCGGAAACGATGCCCCTTTAGGGGTTCATGTGGCATGTTAAATAGGGTGGGAAAAGCCCCCACAGTGGCGCATACAAAGGAGATACGGTGGTGGTGGTATACTACACCATGCACACACACGTGCAGGTACAATGAGATTTAACAACCTCCTTAATCTAAACTTAAAGCAGATTTAGATTACGTCTAAACTCATGTTAATGCTTTAGTGAAACCATCGTCCATCGGCTACTTGGTCTTTTGTGGACACAAATCTGATCTCTAAAAGCTTTGACGCAACTCTTTCTTTTACAAAGTGAAATTCTATTTCTATGTGTTTTGTGCGAGCATGAAAAACAAGGTTTATAGATAAATATGTGGCTCCTAAGTTATCATACCATAAACAAGTTTTTTCCTTAAGGGAAACACCAAGCTCAATAAGGAGTGCTTTCATCCAGATAAGTTTGGTTGTGGCATTAGCAAGAGACCTGTATTCTGCTTTAGTACTTGAACATGACATTGTGGCTTGTTTCTTTTGCATTCCATGAAATCAGATTTGATCCAAGAAATATTGCGTAACCTCCCGTAGAGCGTGACACTGTGGCTTGGTTCTCCTGCTGCAACAAGCATACCAAGGGCCGGCCCATAGGACGGGACAGAGGGGCGCTCGCCATGGGCCCCCATGCTCTAGGGGCCCTGGCCTATAACTTATCTATATATTCTTTTTTGTCTAATACTTTCGACTTCCAGCAATGTACAATAATTCTTAAAAATATAAATGGTTGTCTAAGAAAATAAAATATAGATGATTTAAGCTATAGCCTATCATGACACTACTCTTACTCCTATTTCTCAAAAAAAATACTCTAACATTATCGAATATTTTTACTTGATGACACGATTTTGTTTGTCTCTCCAAATATGAAGAATAACACCGGTCCTCACATTCCTTTAAAAGTTTGTGAGTATATTTATCAATCGCATAACTATATTATTCTGCAACCAACTCTCATCAGATTCCCAACAATTCTACTTGCCCCCATCTTATATGTTTGAGAAACTATTCCATCTTACTAATTCAGTGCCTAATATGTTTACTCATCAACTCATTTTCTGCACATGCATATATACATAATTAGAAATTGATAAAATAACTATCATGATATATAGTTCACTGGAACAATAGAAATAAGTGGGTTAGAATGTCTTCACCAAGATTTCAATAATCATTGATCTATCAAATATATAGATTATTTATTTTTCTATTGCATTACAGTAATTTCTCTTACAAAATACTAATATTTTGAAGTCTTTTATTTGTGAACAAGTGAGGAAGGTTGCATGCATTGTTGAGACGCCTAAGAATGCTAATCATGATAAACTTTTGAGTACATTTTAAATTTTTTGCATAAATATTAAGTATATCTATAATATTTTTTGGAATAGGGGGGCCATTGCCCCCTTGATCCTAGAAAATATCTGACGTATTAAATAAGCGGCCCTTGATTTTATATTGCTATAGGGCCTCCAAAATATATGAACCGGTTCTGAACATACCATAACGAATTGTAGTGTCAGTGCAAAATTTCGGGTGACGTATACCTTTCTGAATTGTGGTGCGTGAAGTCCTTCACGCACGGGAGATGCATCAGGATCAGCAAGCAAGCACGTGTGTTACGTATTGTACATGAGTGATGTGCAGCAGCTGAATTACAATGAACTCTGAATTTTGACATATTTTGGACAAACTGCATTGAGATTTGTAGCTTCCTCGGCCGCGTGGAACCCAGCACGCCGCTAATTGACTAGACATTTTAGCTGGCGTGGATACGAGGACATCGCTATTCCCTACTACTGGTATGGTTAATACATGCCTTGTGCGACGGCACGCTGCCGTTACACCTTACCAGTGACACCGTATATAGCGATTTTGTAACGCCGCCAATGCGGCTTTTTTACTAGTGTCTCGAGACAGCTGAGAATGTGGTGCGTGTGCAAATGGGTAGCCCTGTCTTCACTTGAAACATAGATCAAATAAGTTTTTCTCTACTTTTGCTTGCTACATTTATTCTACCCAAATGAATGAATAATATTTTCAAAGGAAAAAAAATATTCCTATGATTTCTCCCGTATTTCCCTATTTATGAACCAAAGAGGCACTTGTGTGGTGCACTGACTGTACCGATGCATACATCACGGTGTGAGCTTACATTTATCCTCGCGAACCTGCACTGCACTCCTGGGGAAATTGGTTGCTCGTAGACGCACAGTAGATTAGATCCGGTGTGAAAGCCCATGACCCCAGAGTACGCGACATTGTGGTACCGTGGTGTGGTGTACCAGCAGCTCCAGGTCCTTCCGTGCGCCGGCCGGACGAGATGAGATCCTTCGGCGCCATTCGCCCCTGCCCCATCGCGATGCACGAGGACCTGTGCAAGTTCGCGTGAAGGTTCGCCTGGTTCAATGAAGTATGTGCGAGATCGATGCCGGCCGTACAATACCGTCTACTCCCTCCGTTTTAAAATATAAGATGTTTTAGATTTGTGAAAAAATATATATAGATTTGTTTTAGTGTATATACATTCCAAACCCGAGTAAACCTATATACTAAAAATAGTCTAAATACATTTACTTTATAAATCTAAAACATCTTATATTTTGAAAATATTTTGAAACGAAGAGTATCTCTCGGCTGTGGATCGGTACAGTGTCGAAGATAGTGGAAGGACCGAGGAGGAGGACTTGGACTTGGAGGCCATCCCTACTCTACTCGTGTACTCGTGTTGGTTGCGCACTAGTAAGTAGCCTGCTCCGTGACCACGCCATGCATGCGCGCGCGCGCACAGTGTATACGTACGTACTGATGCCAGTGCCAGCAGTTAATGGTCGCTCCCATGTTAGTAGTAACTGAGTGCAAGTAGTGCTCGACTGAATTCATGGAACTAGCTACTTGCACCGATCGATGTACCCCATTCGATAGTTTACCCAAGCGGTCGGTCGACGGGGCCACGCAAGCACGCACCGGGATCGATCCGAGTCATCTGGCCACCAGCTCTCGGAGTCTCTCGGTGCCACTGACTCTGCTGGTCAGGGGCCGCGCGCGCAGCCCCAACACGAACACGCCCGGAAAGCTGGGGCTTAAGGCCCAGTTTTTTAATGGCTTCTCCGAGAAGCTGCTCTACCCCAGTTTTTTTGGAAAGCCGGTTTAAAAATATTACGAGGCTTTCAAAATAGTTAAGACTAAACTAATTTAAAAGCCTCACAAAATTTTAAAATCGGCTTTCCCAGAAAGCTAGGGGTAGGACAGCTTTTCAGAGAAGCCGCCAAAAGAACTGGGCCTAAATGCAGTGGTCTGGTAGACGTACTATGCACTATGGAACGTTCAGCGATAAGAGGACTTTAAGAGCATCTTCAAGAGCTTACCTAAATATAGGTAAGAGGGGGCAAAAACCGTTTTTAGGTAAAAGGAGCAAAAAACCTAACTCCAACAGCTTACTTATAAGTGGTCCCCTACCAATTTTTTTTTGATGATCACCCATTTTTTGACACTTCTTACCCATATATGGGTAGATAGACACAAATTATGGGTAAAACATGAGCCTACCCAAAACGACGCGGGAGGCTCTCAACCGCTCTCGTTGAAAAATCCGGCCGACCTTCCCGACATCGTCGCCGGCCAGCACCGCCCCTCCACTCGCCGGCAACCTCCCCGCACGCCGCCACTCCGCGCCTCTCCTCCTCCCAACCACCCGCCTGTCTCTTGCATGCCTGCGCGCCCTCCAATTGGCCAGGAGCAAGCCGCCCCCAAAGGCACGCCACCGGCGCCGAGTCGCCATGGCAGCGCAGACCTCTGTGACCCTGCCTGTGAGCTCCGCGACCATGCCAGCGACCTCCACGACCCTGTCCACCCCCCAGCACCACCACCTGCGAGCTCCCGACCTCACTCCCTGCCACACGCTGGCGTCGATTCTGCTGACCACGGTCTCCGAGCAGCTCGCTGGACGACCTCGAGCTCCAGGGACAGCAGACCGCATCTCCTACCTCGTCCCGGTGGTGGTGTGCTGAAACTAACGACGCTGCCCACAAGGTGCTCAGGCTTTGTCCTGCAAGGTAAAAAATAGAGACGCAGACACTCATCGCGCACTTAAAGATGATCTCGTAAAGGAGTGGTGGAACTGGAGTGGTCAACAAGAGCACTGAGTATGCATTTCGGTTTCTATGTACCCTACTTCTGTTTCCATAAACTTTCTTATTTCATGCATTAGCTCCGTGTTTGAATTATGGACTTTGTGTTGTAATAATTATGTATGTACTATTTGATTCTTATTTTCTAGAATTTTATCTTAGTTAACTTGTTTAATTATAAGGTGATTAGGTTATCATATGCACAAATACAACTACATGCACAAATAGAGCAGTTTAGTTTTGGGTAAGCCCATATAGGTAAGCTGAAAAGCATACCAAAACCTCCTTACCTATACCTTCTCTCTCCTCTTACCCAAAGGCTTTTTGCTTACCCATATATGGGCAAGCCGTTGGAGTTGCTCTAAAGTGTCTCTAATAGTTAAATGAGTGTCATAATT
Source organism: Avena sativa (assembly GCA_916181665.1). Classification (NCBI taxonomy): domain Eukaryota; kingdom Viridiplantae; phylum Streptophyta; class Magnoliopsida; order Poales; family Poaceae; genus Avena; species Avena sativa. The sequence continues at coordinate 380,849,162 of OV702297.1, read as the reverse complement.
GATTTTTTAGGCACTAAGAAAAACGCTGGGATGGTGAGAGCATCTCCACTCGCCTACCTAGGAAGCCGATCCGGACGCCAAATTAGGTCCGGACGCCGAAAATCGGCCTAGTCGCGTACCCATAAACCTGTTTTCGGCCAGATTTGATCCAATTTTGGTCCGGACTACCCAGGCTGATCCCAGGTTTCCGGGTACGTATTGGGAACGCCGGACGCAGCGAACTCGGCGAAACAAAATGAGACGGCGGGTGGACCCATCGAGTCAGCGACGGAAGCCGAGTCGTCGTCATCATCGGAACCACACGGCGACCGCTGGACATTAACTGCCCGTCGCCTCGGCCACGGGTCGCCGATTTACGGCGCCACCGCCACCGCATCGGCTCCCACGACGGACCGGCGGGCACTAACTTCCTGCCGTTTACCCTTTTCCCGCGCTCGCCGCTACACCCCTCCCGCCCTCGCCGCCCACCCCGGCCTATATAAGTTGTACCCCTCGCCGGAGTTCCTCACACTCTCTCACAGCTCCCCATCCCACCAGCCCGAACTCCGGAGAACTTTCCCCTCTCACTCACTCTCCCCTCCCCCACCAGCCATGGACGAGAGATACCCCGACGACGGTGCGACGGCGAACGGCTTCGGCCGGTGCACGCTGCAGGCCTGGGAGGCACGCCTGCTGTACGAGGCTGGCTACATGGCGCCGCCGGACACGCGGAACCCTCCGAGATGGAAGTTCAACGCCGACAGCATCCCTATACAGCCGGCGCCGATGTCGGAGGAGCTGCCGTACGAGGTGGCGGAGTATATCGCGGCCATGGACGACCCCTCCGCCACCGAATCGCCAGACAACCTCCTGTACTGGGAGGATTTCTTCGCGGATCGCCGCGCCCAGGAGCTCGCCCGCCACGAAGGGCTGCCCAACGACTTGCCGCCGAAGCGCAACAACTCGGCAGGCCATTGGCGTTGGTGGAGTGCACCAGGCCACACGCTGAGGGCGGTGCTGGATGCGGTGACCCAACATACCACTGCATGATGTAGTATACTATAATCGTTGACATAACACCATGAAACACCGTTCACTAGTATTACATCCCTCAGAATGGCACAACAGAAACACAGTGGGTCCAATACATGGCTAAAGGTTACAACTCACTCTTTACACAAGATCCAGAGAACACTCTAGGTTAAAGAGAGAGAAAGAACTTCTTACAGAGAAGAATCAAAGATAAATAACGCAAGAACTATTATACTATTAAAACTAGTATTTTAACTAAAGAATTGGCATTGATGCTATTGCAATACACTACATAATTAGGTTCTTTGGCTAGAGATTATATTCCTATCTAATCAGTAACTTCGTCTTCACTTGAGTTGATGTATATGTTGACTTCCTTGACTTTATTGAAGAGCTTTAGCTTTGGATGATGAGTCCTGGTGCATAACTTGATGTAGATGTTGTCTATCCTGGCTTCAGAATCTAGCAAGGGTTAAGAAGATACTTTGAGTACGAGCATACTCAGCAAATTCACTAGAAAAGGAGTGTTTGATGCACTATAACTATAGCCACAGACCGTAGGTCGTAGGCAATGCAAGTTTTCATAAAAATTTCTTTAAAGGTTGCTTTTATTCTAAAAAGCTATGTCCGTCAGCTTTCACGGGTTTACCAGAACTTTCATGGAATTCCTTTCCCGCAGCATTCGCAGCTCATTCCCGGAACAGGGAGTAATAAGGTACAGTTCTTACACTCTGCAGAGGTGCGTTACTTTTCCCATGAGAGATCAACTCCTTGTTGCACAACCGGGCAGCTTACTCATCCACAATTCAATGTTGTGGGGCCCGGTAGATGATCCAAGCCAATCACTGCCCTCTCCGCGACCTCATATGCCTGCACGATCCTTCGGACTAGCTCACCTTCGCTAAGCCCCCTTTCGGGTAGGCTAAAACCCTCATGAGTTCCCGAAGACTCTATGACCTGGTGTTGCCCTGGGAAGTGCCATATTAAATGGTCCATCCACTAAACACCATCCATAGATAATCTAGACACCAAAAGTGTGGGGCGTAAGGGTGCCCACCCATATGTTGGATCCGCACAAGGAATCACAACGTCACGTTAAGGTCGTCTTGCCTCCATACAAGAGGAAAAGGATACAGCTGACTTCCCCGTCCCATTCCAAATCTCATGGTTAACGCGTAATATACGGCACAAGAATCACTGGCGACATTGGTTGTTAAGTCCTAGATATTATGTTCCTTTACGACCGAAACTTTTATATTAAGTTATTACCTCGTGGTAATAACTTATAATCACATTATTATGAAAATAGTGTTTTCGGACCTTTTTCAAATGCAGGCGATGTCCACATTGGGTTTATCAAATACTTTACAGAAATAACCAAAGGACATGAGCAAGTGTGAACTTTCCTATTGTGATTGCAAGATTATGCACTCACGGTCTTCAAGGTAATATAAGATCCAAAATCTGAAATCAGTATCATTGGTCTGGTAAGGACTAATGTTTGAAGAAGCAATATGCTCTTATGTATAAGTAATGTGATGCATTTTATAAACGCGAATCTCGGGGTAACGTTGTTCTAGGGTTTGGATACTAGAATTGATGTATTTGAAATGTGTTGTACTTTTGGATGAGTTTTATACTCGTGCTTCTTATTAAGGCTTGTAAGTATGTGTAAAACAATCATAAAATTACAATATCATAAAACAATGGAACACACACAAAAGTGAAATGCTATTCAAGATTGCTTATATAAGAGTTCTTGTTTGAAGTGCCAAAAAGAATAACATTTGAAGAAAAGATTTCTTTTCTAAGGTCTAAACAATCTTTGTGGTTAGTTGAGTCTGGTCGATGTTATTTGTGCTTGCTTGAAAAGTTTGAGCTTGAGATGCTTTATGTCTTAACTATATCAGATCAAAGTTAACTACAAAACATATAACAATGTTTATAGTATTGTATTTAGATTCTTATAGACTAAAGTTAACTTTAAAACATAGATAGTTTGAAAGTATAATGCTTATAACATTTGTACCTTGTGTATTTGGGAATGTTGCCTTAAGGTTACTTAGGAAGGGTTATATTTTTACTTGTTGTGGTGGTTTCTTAATTTTATAATGGAATAATATCATTTACCTTTTTAAGGATGAGTGGTTATATTTTGTAGTGGAACAAGATTTATTATTTCCTTATAAAGGTGTGATTGTGGTTTGTGGATAAATAAATATTACTAGAGACTACTCATGAATTATCTTTCGATTTAGTCCATTATAAGGTTGTATTTAATTTATATATCATTCTTGAAGATTTTATAATTGTTAAAGATCTTTTTAGAATATAAATTATTCATATAGTAGAAGGATAATTCAATATAATAGTATTTATAATGTTTTCAATCATTATGACTTATTATGATTAATATTTAAGACTAATACTTATTTATTAGACTTGATTGACTAATTTTTAGAAATATTAACAAATTTTATTTACCCTTATATGAATTTTAAACTAAAGGAATAGGTTTAAATTAAAATTACTAAAGTATTAAGTTTTTATTTACTTTTAAAAGTAGAATATTATATTTTTATCTAGTAGATATTATTTTTGTGAACATTTTGGTATATTAGATTTATTTTTTTAATTTATAACTAATAAGATATGATTTTGACAATATTTATCACTTTATAAATACTTAATAAATAATAAATGTTTAATTAAGTGAAATAATAATGCATGATTATAGTTTTAAATTATTGTTTTTATTTTTCCAAGCTTTTTGGTATTTTATTTATATTTTTGACATTTATCATTATTAAAATATGAATTATCAAAGTTTTATTACTTATAAAACTTTTATTAAATAATATTTATATTTTTATTTATATTTTTATCATGATGTCGCTTTTGTGGTATTTTATTTATATTTTTCAAAGTTTTATTACTTATAAAACTTTTATTAAATAATATTTATTTAAATGATCATCATAATAATATTTGATAATAATTTTAAGTTGTAGATTTTATTTTTCTACAAATTTTCATATATTATACACATTTTTCTGAATTATAATTCAAAAGTTATTAATTAAACAAGATTTAATCATTTATTTGATTTCTGGAATATTAATAATTGAGTTTATAACATTTTATTTATTTCTTTAAACAGGAAATACTTTTTACACCACACCCACAGCTAGCCTAAGTCACTGACCAGTGGGCCTATGTACACCTCAGCTCTTTAGGTTAGAAATTGTATATTTTACCGACTGGTTTGCTACCCCCGGACAATGACACATGGGCCATGGGCCACGTCACTTGCCACGTGAGACAAAGATCGGGTCAAATAGGGGACTGGGTCCAGGGTGGCGTCGGTGTGACGTAACTATGGCATCAGCACCACCACCACAGTCAGTGGTTGGTCGCCGGCGACGATCCACGACGCCGAAGCAAGCAGAACTAACCTAGTTCGAATCAGCACAACGTTCTGAACCCTAAAGTGGCGGCGCCGCTCAGAAATAGTCATTAGAGCCTCAGCTCCGATGAGCTCTAATGGTGGCCGACGATGACAGAAGGTGCGGTGGCGTTTAACAACGGGATACAATGATTTAGGAATGCTGGAGTGTTCAGGAACTCACCCTGATGATGATAGAGAGGTTGGCAAGGGCCGGCGTGGTCGAAAGCGAGCTCTCCGACAAGGATTCCGACGAACTGCCGCAAAGAGGAATGGCAAAATTTGCCCTCTCGAGAGCTCTCCTCGCTGCAAGATTCTACTCAGAGGATCTACGGAGCATGGGGCTTCTCCATGGCTACTTGGAAGAGGGTGGGGAGATGTGGTTCGACGGCGAGGTGTGGCTCTGGTGAGCTAGGGTTTCGGCCCCATTCAAATTGGAGAGGATAAGGAGGGATTGTGGATAGGGATTGAAGCAGGGCGTCGCGGTGGCCTTCTTATCCCTCTATGGAATGACGGCGAGCATCTTGACGCATGGCTGACGACGATAACGGAATCGGGCGGCGGTGAGCTCCTCCAGCGAGCTGCCTATGTGTGTGAGGATGACGATGATGTCGCTTTTGCGGAAAACCCCCTGGCGTTTATTTCTTCTCAACCTGCGATCCTTCCCTGGCCCCACTCATCAGTCACACGAGAGAATGAGCTGGGCTGGTTACTGGACCTTTGTGGGATACACCTGAGCGACAGGTAAGCAGGTAGGAGTTGGGCCACGGCCAGGTCTTGGTTTTTATTTGTTTTCCATTTTTTTATTTTTTGTTTTCCTTTTCAGATTTGTACATTATATTTAATTTGAACTTTTCTTTGTAGAATTTATTTACTGAATAATTGTAGTAATACTAAAATATATTTAGTATCATTTGTGAACTTTTATTATATAATATTTTTATATTTCTTTTATTTTCTCAATATAAACCCCTTTTTAATATTTTGTAGAAGATTTTCTTATCATTTTTCTTTCCACTTTTAACCATGGATTTATTAAATGATATATTCTTATTTGTTTATAAAATTTAACTCTAGTTGGCTCATAGTTGTGGATTAGAAATTTTTATATGTATAATAATCCTATATCATTATTTGATGCATGAAATATAAAGGAAATTAATATTGTTATTACTACTTCCATTAATTTGGAAAATGGCAATGTATATATTCTATTATGCTAAACAAAGAGGTTTAGGGTTTTGAATTATGAATATTACCCTAGGGTTTAGGGTTTTTAATATACTTAGATTCCTTTCTGGATGTGAGTAAAGATTTAATAACTAAGCATATTGTTTTCTGTTTGGGATATTTGATGTCATTACCTTTTAAAATATAAAGTTATACCTAGATTTTTTTTATAGAAAGGAATATATAAGTATACTTTTAAGCACATATAATGATGTTGGTTGGAATTGACAGATATGTGCTTATGTAATTTGCTATAGGGAAATATTCCTATTAAGTGATATAAATATAAGATGAGGAATTCTTAATATGAAATGGATATTATACTTGGTTTTAAGATTTAAAGTTGATTATTTTCCAAGAATTACTATCTTCCATAATTCATAATTCTAGACTTCTTATTAAGGAATTCCTATCCTAGATATGCTACCTTTTCCAATCTATCATCTTGATTAACATGATGAGCTTTACTTTATAAAAATATTCTTATTCACTGATTAACCTTCTAAACTCATGGATGAATCCAATGAGTTTGATACTAAAGCATTTCATAACTTCCTCATATCCTTACTTGGTTGTATCCACTACTCTAATATTGATAGCCTTTCATCCATCAAGTAGTTCCTTCAAACTCTACTCATAATCTTCCTTAATCATTCATCACTAATATATCTCTAATAGTTGTATGCATCCAACTATCTTTCTCTAAAGTTTACTATCCTTTAAGAAGAATAACACTACTTCCATAACTTTATGCTATACTAGCTTTAATCGAATTATACTGTCTTATAATTACTCTAGTAACTCATAGTCCAACCTTTCATTACATTAATGTGACCTATAATAACTACTCTAGGATCACTTACCTATACTAGGGTTTCAATCATGTTCTACCCACCAATGTTACTTATAATTGATATAAATATTCAATCTTGGTGAGCAAGGTATGATCATTATAATCCTTTAATCATTTATGGCTTAGGTTTCTAGTTGGCTGATCAAGGTCTCAGCAATACAACATTATAGTTGTGTTGAAATTATTTTCTTAGTATCTCTATTGGTTTATGGAATGTTATTCATTGACTATGCCCACTTGATCCAATAGACTTACTACTGGTAACTATCTTCATGATTCACCCTTGTAATCTTCTTTACTGTCATAAAATTATATAATCTAAATAACTCTTCTATTTATTTAGAAGTGATTTAACTCCATCAATTTTATATTGGTTTGATTCTATTCATTCACTCCCATCCTATAGATGTTATCTAAAACTAGCATTACTATTTACCTCTTCTTAGTAGTTTCTTTATAGACACTTAACTGTGAGCTATGTTCGGATCAAGAGTTGGTAGATTGAGAATTGGTGAATCAATAATTGTTTTCTCCACATTGATGAACAACAGATATTGGAATATAACTCAATAGAGATGATAAGGATTGATATAGAAAGAAAGGTATATGGTGAATGATCTAAACTTAGTTTCTTTCCTACTCAATCTTACTTAATAAGTAGGGTTAGGTATTACCATGATACTCATGGCATATGTAGATAAGATTAAGATATAGTTGTTAAATTCTTATTATTTGTGTTATATCCTTAACTTGGTACTTATGAGTGATTATAATGAATACTATGATATGATCACCTAAGGATTAAATATAAATTATAATGTATTAGGGTTTAACTTTTATTACATCTGATCTACCCTTAGATCAAATCTCCCTTTCCCAAAAATAGGGTTTTAGCAAAGGTCATATTGAAACTTATCGCAGTTAACTTGATGATCTTCTTCAATTACATCAAGTTAAGAGAAGCTTCAATCACTTTGACAAGTTTTGTTCAAAAGCGCGAAAATTATTCAGATTTTCTATGCATGAATGCAATGCACACATCTGGGTTCAGCTTATTTCTAGGCTCTAATGCTGGGATGTTACACTGGAGCACATCAGTGCCGGCAACACGCCGCGTCTGGGCTTCCCGCGAACGCCCACGCCGGCGGCGAGGTATGGGAGGCATCCTCCGGCCAACTGGATGCCGAGGAGGGTGGCCAGCATGAGCTCGTCCTCCTCCGCCTCGGCATCCCACTCCTCCGGCTCGGCACGGCTATGCACGCCGACAACACCTTCGTCGGGGCTGCGCGCAGTCAAGCGCGAGGCGGGCTCGCCTGTGCGCTCGCCGCCGCGGACACGCTCCCGCGACATCGTCATCGGCGAGCCATGGGTGACGGCGTCGCCAACCGGCCACCTGCGCCTTCGCCGCCCGAAGACGGCGCCTTGAGGATGGCGTTAGAGCAGTCGCTCCACGACTCGGCGCCCCAGCCGTCGCCGGTGGAGCCCTCCTCGCCGGACATCCTGGAGTGGTCCAAGAAGGACTGGGAGAAGGCAGAGCGGCAGCACATCCTCGGCCTGCAGCAGCAGCCCGAGGAGCAGGCGTCCCGGCGGCGGGCATTGTCCGGGCGCGAGCTCGCCTACCAGGGCGCCCCGCTCTACGTCCTCGACGACGACGAGGACGAAGGCCCGTCCTACCAGCCGTGGAGGTTCGGCGACCCAGGCCAGGGGAGCTCCCGCCAGAACCAGCCGCCGAGCAAGGACGACGACGGCGGCGAGGATGACGGCCGCGCCGATCCCGGCTACACGGCGTTCTACAGCAACTTCGGCATGTAGAACGGCGAAGGCGCTGGCGGAGGCCACGGTGGCCGGCCTTTTTAAGTTTATTATATACTAGTTTAGTTTAAATTTGATGTAATCCGCCTATATTCGTCCAACTTAATGAAATTCGCCCATCTTTAATGAATTTTAGCCGAACTTGGGAACTCGTCCTGGGTACGCGAGTGGGAAACTGGACGTACCCAAGCCGAAAACTCGTTTCGTCCAGCCCAAAAAAGGTACGATTTTCGTCCTGGGTTCGGCCAACGAGTGGAGATGCTCTGATGTAGGTAAAATTTATTAGCGGCAGTTTTAAAAAATACCTCAAAATCCTAATTATTTGAGTCATTTTGTAGAGTGCCTCTAAAACAAAATATTTTAGGCACTTTCAATAGTACCTCTAAATCTAACCATTTGAGGCACTATTGAGAGTGCCTCTAGAGCCAACCATTTGAGGCACTCTAAATAGTGCCTCTAAAAGCCAACCATTTGAGGCACTATCAAAAATGTCTCTAAAGCCAACCATTTGAGGCACTCTCGATAGTGTCTCTAAAAGCCAAACATTTGAGAACTAGTGCTAATGTCTCTAAAACTAACAATTTGAGGCACTCTTGAGAGTGCCTCTAAAAGCTAACCATTGAGGCACAAGTGCTAGTGCCTCTAAAAGATAATCATTTGAGGCACTCTTGAAAGTAGTCCTCTTTGAAAATCAGTCTAATATAGGTAATTACATTCACTTAGAAATCACATCAACAGATATAGCAATTCATATCACCATTTCAACTTCATATCATAACAATACATATCACATGTTTGAATATAGTAGTAATTGCAATCACATTACATCATACTAGGCGAAAAGGCGAGCTTCGCCTCGCTGCCTACGCAATGTACTGCAAGGTGCGGTTGCTTAAATTCCTCCTTATAACAAACTTGAATCTTGTCACCCACGGTTCATACAAGATAATAGAAAAAGAAAAACTCAAACACCAATCGCATCACGACAGCATATGTGATCAACCCCAAAAATGCACTAATTTGTATCAGCTTAACCTGCACAGAAAGATGGAGCGAAAGAATGTTACTCGTTAACTTTGAAAATAGAAGAGCCTATGGATAATATATGAACTTAAATTACATGGGAGTACAAACATATAAGCAACGGTAAGAAAGAATAATAGGTTCTCTCTTTACTAAGTATGAATTTTCAAGGTTACAATGTAGTATAATAATCATAATATAGTAGACAAAGTAACTTGAGGAACAGGGATCACACCTAGGGCTTCTTTCACAATCCCTCACTGGCTTTCTGTTACGTGATTCTAAATACACACATGCACAAATGCCTACATTGATATCCCTCAAATTATTCATCCTTCAGATGCCAATATAAACAAACAGTAGATTGACATCCCACTATGTAACTTACTACGCCTCTAAATGCAACCATCGATGACGTTTCTATATCCGAGTCAAACCCGTTCGTGGGTAAATTGGGCCAAATATTGCACCAAAATTTAGCGAAGTTCATCTATTTATGTACAATTTTTTATATGGTAGAATTTAGTTGACATCTAGGTACAAATTGTAAAATCACCTGATCAAAAATAAACTAAATAATAATAAAAACATGTTGTTTAGTGGTTTACATATATTTGGCAATGTGAGTTGTTTAGGAAATAGACAAATCGTAGCGCTCACACGGCACACCCCATCGCAGAACCTGTAGAATGAGCAAAGAGGCTAATGGCCAATGCAACATAGGAGCCTTAGGAGAAAGGGAGACGTAGGTGTGACTGGCGGCATGGTCTTCCGGTGACACATGCGGAATCAGACAAACGGTGGAGACTCTTATGCAGATGGAGGCATCATGGTGCAGCAAAGGTAAAAAAAAGAATTAGAGAACTGAAAGATCATATCGCACGTGAAGATGGTTAGAATAGGAGAATTACATAATCATATTATTGTATAAGACGGCGCAATGCAGAACGGCGTCGAGGCAGAGCAGATCAACATTGCCTAAGGACATGCCAAAAACTAATCAAATATTTTACCGAACTAAAGAGCATTTCTACACCAGTGTTTTTTTTTAAATAACTACATCAGTGGTTTAGTGCATTTGATATTTAACAATACATCAATAGTTCTACTACCATAAACCATGATACATGCTTCGTGATTATCCCACAAATGTTGGAGGTCAAAAGATCCTCAGCACACAAAAGATAGTCAAAATACAAAGCACAGGAACAAATCGACTTACTTGGCCAGCTCCCTTGTTGTGACTTGTGAGGTTAGTAGGTTTTGCCATCCTCATTCTCTCCATACCAGAAAAATATCTCGATTTCCCAATCATACGACACACCTCCTTCATCAGTTTGAAAAGAAGTCTCTCATATATAAAACAACTACTCCTGCAATCTGTAAATGATGGGATAAGCTAGATAGCGTATGCAAAGTAAATAGGCACATTTAGATTAAATAAGAAATGCCTACTCAAGTTTATATAGAAAGCCTGTCATAGCAAATCAACTCAAGATATTTACTCCACATGCAATATTTGGAACTGTAGGTGCACACTGCTTTCAGCTATACATCCTAATTATCTAAAGAATGGCCTAATTAAGAAACACTTGGGATACAAACACACATTTTGACTTTTGTGTTTTTTTCAAAGATTACAAATGCACTACTTAAATATCATCTTCTCTGAACTGTGGGATACAAACACATGTTTTGCCTTTTCTTGTGTTTTTCAAAGATTACAAATGCACTACTTATTAAATATCATCTTCTCTGAACTTTGGGATACAAACACATGTTTTGCCTTTTGTTGTGTTTTTCAAAGATTACAAATGCACTACTTCTAAAGTATCATCTTCTCTGAACTTTGGGATACAAACACATGTTTTTCCTTTTGTTGTGTTTTTCAAAGATTAGAAAACCCACGTTGAGAAAGCCTTGTACCAAATCAAGAGAGAAAAATAGGGAGAGAGAGGGCTATTAACATATACTACAACCAAAGTATTGCTTTCTTCGGACAGTAATGATGGCACTGTAGTGGCCTTAGAACGTTTTAACATGTGGAGCATCTCTTGATACCAGTCACACGCAACCGAAGGCAACACTGAATAACCAAAATCAATGGAATAAAACTGAAGTGATAAGTGTCACCAATAAATTCAGGTAAACATAAGAAAAAGCTCAAGACCATAAATCTAAAATTTGACATGTACATTTTGTGGATAACTTGAACCTCCATATATTTCATTTTTCGATAAAATGACTACTTGCATAATAAGAAATACAGAATCATCGAGGGCTATTTCTGAACTACATGTCCAGTAGTGAACATGGATGAGTTATGCAAAAAAAAGCTTGAAAACTAATGTATGTCATTCAAATACCTTTGCAAAGCGGTCTTGCTTGAGACCACGTGAAGTTGTTTGATGAAATAGTTAGTTTGCATATTGTTAGCCGCTACAGGTAGAATCTACAAACAAGAAATAAGGGGTATAAAAATAAGGGCTCTAGAGCATGAAAACTAATATCAAGGCATTCATGTACTTTTGCATAACCCGTAACCTGACATGATGCAACAAAATAAAATTATCAATTAGGCCATCCAGGAAGTTTAATAGGTAAATGTGCAACAAAAATTGGGAAAACCAAATTCATCGCTGAAATTCCTCTGTATCCATAAATTTATAAGCCAAGTGCATATCAGATATAATTCTTGTTATTAAATAAAATGGATAATTTAAACAATGGAAATTATATAAAGCTTCAAAGTTCAGTACACAAAAAATAGCTCCAAAGTTCAGTACACAATTTTTTCGAGAAAAATAGTCATTCGAAATGATGAGCTCATGAGATACAGATGGCTAACCACACATCATAATAATAGAGTCATATATTGGACTAATGGGCCAATAAGAACCATTTTTTTCCAAATAACGTAGTCATATATTGGACCGTTGTTGCTGGATCAATATGCTAAGGATTTTTTTAAAGAAATAGCATGTGCAATATTCAACTTATAAGAGGAGATGATGGAAGTATCAAATCCTATTAAATGCTACTTGTAACACCCAGTGCTATTGTAATCACATACCAATGCTATGTACTAAGTCTAGGGGTTCATAGCATGGAAAATAAAAAAATTCTACCGCATGCACACAAACAAGCCAAGATCTATCTACTAGATTGAAACAACGAGTCGATAGAAGCACTCACCCTCGAAGATTCCAAAGCGGTTAACAAGAGCAGATTCTCGTGGGTGATGTAGTCGTACACTTGCCGATCTCAAGATCGCGTAGACGATCCTTCCGGCGCTGCGTTCCGACAGCGCTTCCGCAGTTGGTCACACGTTCGGTACTCGATGAAGACCTTCCTCTCCCTTGTTCCAGCAGGCAGCGGAGGTTGTAGTTCTCCCTTCGTGATTCCGGCAGCACGACGGCGTGGTGTCGGAAGTAGAGGGAAGATCCCGCAGGGCTTCGCCTAAGCCGATGTGAGTTATGGTGGATTAGGGTTTCCCGGAAATCTAGGGTTTAGATGACCGGGAGGAGGAGGATGTGTCAGCGGCGGCTAGGGCGGCGACGACGAACCGGCGGCGGCGCGGCTGCGGCGGCGGCGCGTGTGCGGGGAGAGGGGCTAGGGCTAATTGCTTTGGGGCAGCCCTCCCCCTCTATTTATGAGAGGGGGGAGCCTTGGGAGGGGTGGGTTTGAGTCCAAACACAAACCCAAGTTGGATTGAGAGAATGACTTGTTTCTTCTCCCACTAGGAAACCACTGTTCCAGTTTGACTTTTCAAACTCCAGTTTGACTTTCAATTTAGAGCTTTAATTCTCTCTTACAAATGCACACACCAAGTGTCCTAGGATATGATCCAATCATTCCACTTACCGATGACACATTCATGGACCATTCTCCTTCCGGATCGGTGAACCTTCTAGACCCTTCTAGAACCTCTCCGATGAAATCATCGGAAACTTTCCCGAACTCCGGAATCGGACTTTTCTTATATGAATCTTTTTCTCCGGACCATTTTGGATCTCCTCATGATATCCTGGATCCCATCCGAGACTCCGAACAACATTCGGTATCCCTATTAACATTCCATATCTACTAAACAACATCGAATCCTTAAGTGTGTCTCCCTACAGTTCGTTAATTATGCGGACATGGCCGAGACACTTCTCCGATCAATAACTAATAGAGGAATCTGGAAATTCATATGGCTCCCACATATTTCTACGATTACTTTGCGATCAAATGAACCACTTACATATGATACCAATTTCCCTTTGTCGCACGATAGTTTACTTATCCGAGGTTTTGATCGTCGGTATCTCTGCATACCTAGTTCAACCTCGTTATCGTTAAGTACTCTTTTCTCGTTCCCGTGATATGTGATCCCTTGTGAGATAGTCACATGCTTGCAAGCTAATTGGATGACATTCCACCGAGAGGGCCCAAAGTATATCTATCCGTCATATGGATGGACAAATCCCACTCTTGATCCATGTGCCTCAACCCATACTTTCCGAACACTCAATGCCACCTTTATAGCCACCCAGTTATGGTGTGGTGTTTGATTTCATCAAAGCATCCTTCCAGTGATGGCGATTAGCATGATCTCATGGTTGAAGGAATTAGGTTACTATGTATCAGAAAGCTTATAGCAAACGAACTATTGAAATGACTTGATCTTTATGCTATGCTTATCTATAGGAGTATGTCCATCACACCATTCTCCTAATGATATGATCTCGTTGTTAATAACATCTCAATGTTCATGATCGAGAAACCATGATCATCTATTAACCAACAAGCTAGTATTATAAAGAGGCTCTACTAGGGACTCTAATTTAGTTTACAAATCACACAAGTATTAATGTTTCCGGTTAATACTATTATAGTATGAATGTAAACATTTATCATAAACACAAAGATATAATAATAACCACTTTTATTATTGCCTCTAGGGCATATCTCCAACACTAAGTACTCAAATTTAGAAAATTATGAAGTCCCTGTGCACTACCCATGGTAGAAGAAAAAGGGATCCAATAGCTTAAACATCTTTTCAATCAAATCACAAAAATTAATCTGATGCTAAAGCTTTGAAGAGGAACACTTACCTATACTACCAGGATAATGAAGTAGAACCCAACAAAAAATCTTCACCTATTTGAAATACAAAAACTTGAGGTTACCACAAGTCAAACCATTAGCATAACTGGATAAGCATTGAAATGCTAGGATATTCAGAAGCAAAAGAATAGGTAAATATTCGGTAATCTAAGTATTGCATGCAATGGACTACAAGGCACTTAACCAATAATGGGATGATGAAGAACACACAAGGTAGATACCTAAGGATGCCCATTGTAGAGATGCATGAAAACAAATATCACGCCACAAGCTCTAGTAGTGAGGGATGCTTGGATGAAGTAAAACATCCAAATGAGAGCATCCACTAACTAACAACCACATATTTACATCAGGATTTGATCAAGAACACATTAAACAACCGGTGCATGACCTAGTTTTACTAGTGATACTCCTTTGTAACAAATGGATCACCTAACAGTAGCTAGAACCCAATAATTAGGATATCATGTCCACACAATAAGTCCTAGAACCTAGCACATGTTCATGAGATAAAAACTATAACCCTAGACTAAGAACTAGCACAACAGATAGACAAAATCCTCTATCTATTTGGAAAACACCAATCAGGACATCATCACCATAAGCCTAAACCTAAATCCTAAACATAGAAGTTCCTCAGCTCGAGGGTTGGTCACAGTAGAAAATTATACCTGAGGTAGGGAATTAGTTGTGGTAGCCGAAGTCGAGATAGAAGGGTGGAGCGGCTACGGTCTACCACTGCGCCACGGTGCAGGAGGCCAAGGCCATTAGGAGCACCACCGGGATCCCGAGCAGGGGCTTGAGTTCGTCGAGGTAGGCGAGGTCGGAGAGTAGCCAGAGGTGCTGGGGTAGGGGAAGTAGCGCCGAAAGGCGAGCCAAACCACAAGTTAGGGCTTGTGCAGGGTTCGAGCAGGAGGCGTGCTAGCCTGGTGGTGGTGACGGGATGGCGTCAGAGAAGAGAACCCCTAGGCGTGGCGGCGCCGCAGCCATGCCAGCGGTCAATGTGAGCATGAGCCAGTGACACTACTAGGAAAATGGCTATAGGTAATCAACACATCCGTGGCTCACATGGTTGAAGTGCCCCATGGCTAAAACAGGCGTGGCTCACCTATGGGCAGTGCCCTACTAGTAACTAGAACAACCGTGGCGCACATGACCATAGTGCGCCACAGATATGTGTGGGCCAGGGACCTGTTGGCCGCACGCCAGACATCCGTAGCGCACATAGGGTAGGTGCGCTACGATTGTTAGTGTCAACCGTGGCGCACATGGAGGGGGTGCGCTACGCCTAAGCGCATGCCCCTCTCTGCTGTGAAACGGCCAGACACATCCGTGGCGCACTATGGATGTGCGCCACGGATGTTACTACTCCCTGTGGTGCACTAGGGCAGAGTGCGCCAGGATGTGGCGATTTTTTTTAATAGCTGCACTTTATGTGCACATGTGTGACCATCCACCACCCCACACTTCACTTTCCCCTTCTTCTTCCTCCTTAGATCTAGTCGGGATCTTCTCCTTCCCACCTCAATTTCTCCACCCATTCACCATTTTTAGCATGTAGAACTTGCCTTGGATGTTACATAAGTAATAGAGGAAGGTCTCCGGTCTCTCATCTCCTTCTCTGGTATCGCGCGCACCTCTCCTTTCCATCTTTCTCGCGATTGGTCTCTCATCTCGGTAAGTTGTCCATGTAAGGATGTGTTCATGTGTATATGGATGATATGCTCATATGCATGTAGATGATCGATGCTCATGATGTGTGTATGAGAGGATCGATGGTCATATGTGTGTGTATATGGAGAGTATCGATGATGCTCATGCATGTGTGTATGGAGAGGATAATGATATGTTCATGTGTGTATGGATCGGTCTCTCTCTCTTGTGTTTGTATGTGAACAAGTTGCCATTTGTTTTGCCAAAATGTTGATTCATTTCCATTTTGGCAAGACTTTGGCATTTCGCAAAGGTCCTAATTTTAGGATAGGTCATGCCAAAATTTTCTATTGACCATTGCATGCATGCATTCATTATGTGGTTCTAATAGACTTCTAATTGTACCGTGTACACCGTGCAGGCAAAAATGGTCCGCATAATGAGCGAAGGCATTGTGGCTAGATTTTTGAAATGTGCGACGGCCGACATGATACGAAATAACAAGACAGATATAAGATGTCCATGCAGAAGATGCAAACTCAACTGGGTGATCGACCCAGATTCCGGGAATTTGCAGGCGCACCTGCTCCGCCATGGTTTCATGGATGGATACACTCGTTGGATAAGCGATGACGAAGACGATGGAGACGGTGAAGGTGGCCAACATGACGATGATCATCATCATGGCGAGAACGGGCGAGATGATGAAGAGTCTCCTAGAGATGGTGAAGGTGCGGAAGCAGACCGGGATGATGATGATCTAGATGCCGGAGGAGCAGACGACGATGGAACAACGTCAGGCTGGGTGCGGGACCCTTATGTGCAAGAGCTGCTTCTCAAGCAGACGAGTCACGCTAGGGCTGCCGCTAGAGAGAAAGCCAAGCTTGCGCAACTTTAAAAAGACGCGGTTACTCCATTGTATGAAGGATGCAGGCCCGATGATACCCGGTTGAATGTAACGCTCAAGGCTATGGAGATGAAGGCAAAACACAAATTGAGCGACGCAAGCTTCGATGATATGATGGCATCTGGCACGATCGTCTCCCGGAGGGGAACACATGTCCAACTAGTATCGAAGACGCCAAGAAAATCGTCTGTCCTCTTGATCTACCGCACGTTAGATATCACGCATGCATCAACGATTGCATCATTTATCGGGGCGAGGACGCGGAGAAAACCACATGTCCGGTGTGCGGCGTGAGTTGATACAAGAAAGGGAAGAAAGCACCTCAAAAAGTGGTATGGTACTTTCCTATCACTCCTCGTCTGCAGCGCTATTTCGTGGACCCTAAGGAAGTGAAGCTCATGCGATGGCATGCGGAAAGGAAGAAGCCAGGAGATGATGATGACCCCGAAAAGGATGAGCTGCTGACGCACCCTTCAGATGCTAGCCAGTGGAAAGCATTGGACCTCGAATTCCTAGAATTCGGTGGAGATTCAAGGAACATAAGGCTTGGTGCGAGCACCGATGGACTCAATCCGTTCGGTAGCCAGAGCAGCACGCACAGCACTTGGCCCGTGTTTGTATGGATGTACAACCTCCCTCCATGGTTGTGCATGAAGAAGAAGTACATACAAATGAGTATGCTAATTCAAGGGCCGAAACAACCTGGTACCAACATCAATCTGTATCTCGGGCTGTTGAAAGAGGAGCTAGCCATGTTATGGGAATCTGGAGCCAATACTTACGACGCCGTCGCACAAGATTATTTCACTATGAGAGCCGCGTTGGTCACTACGGTGCAAGACTATCCAGGTTGCGGGTATATCTCGGGGCAGGTTATCCAAGGATTCTGCGCATGCGTTAGGTGCATGGATAACACAAGCTATCTCCAACTAGAGAAAGATCCAGGGTCATCAAAAACCGTGTTCATGGCGCACCGGAGGTGGCTTGGCAAGAATGATCCATGGAGAAAACATGGAGACCTGTTCGATGGCAAATCCGAGACCCGAAGAATCCTAGAGCGTAGGAGCAGCGAAGAAGTGGAAGAGTTGCTGAAAAACTGGAAAGATTGTCCTAAGCCGGGAAAGAAGCGAAAGAGGCAGCAACAAGACAAGCCGCTGATGAAGGTATGGAAAACAAGGTCTGTTTTCTGGGAGTTGCCATACTAGAAGTTTCTCCGCACGCCTCATAGCCTCGACATCATGCATATCACGAAAAACGTGTGCGATAGTCTGGTCGCCACCATAATCAACATGCCAGATAGGACGAAAGATGGTCTGAAAGCAAGGCACGACCTGATATGCTTGGGTATCCGGAAGGAGCTTCACGGAGGACGCACTACTCCTGATGATCAGGAAGATGACGATGATCGTGAGTCGGAGACGACACAAGGTCGTCGGAAGGGTAAAAAGTTCAAGAAGAACGAATATTACTGCCCTCCTTCTTGCTTCACTCTAAGCCAGGATGAGATCAAACAGTTTTTCAAGTGCCTTCTAGGAGTCAAATTTCCTTACGGCTACGCGGGCAAGATAAGCAGATACCTAGACGAGGCGAAGCAGAGGTTCAGTGGCATGAAGTCTCACGACTGTGCCGTGCTAATGACGCATGTACTTCCGGTCGCACTAAGAGGGATAATGGATGAGCACGTCCGTGAAACGTTATTTGGCCTCTACAAGTTTTTCGACGTCATCTCTAGGAAGTCGATTGGCGTGAATCAGCTCGGGAGGCTACAGGAGGAGATCGTGGTGATACTATGTGATCTTGAGGTCTACTTCCCACCCGCATACTGCATTGGTCGTTGCATACTGCATGCAGACTTCGATTTTCAACGCGCAGACTTTGATCGAGCAAACCTCATCGCGCTACAACATTTAGAATTGGTCGATCCTTGGGTACAGAAGCACAAAAGGTTAATCGAGAAGAAGTACAGTGACCGGGGCATACAGAGGACGCAGGGAGAAATAGTCAAAGAGCACAACTCAGATTTCACGCGTTGGTTTAGGCAGACGCTCCTTGATAATCCCCCGCGATCGCATTCTTCTGACACGGAAAAGATCATATTCACCTTGTCGCAGGGACCGATGCAAAACCTGGTGACCTATCAGGCGTATGATATCAACGGCTACACATTCTACACAGAGGAAAAGGACAACAAGTGTGATTATCAGAACTCAGGCGTAACGTCGGAATTCTACACCGATGACAACATGAAGGAAAGATTCTACGGAATAATCGAGGAGATCTGGGAGCTCGACTACTGTGGATAAAAGGTGCCGATGTTCCGTGTCAGATGGGCAAAGAGCGTCGAAAGAGAAGACCGGTATTTCACAACCATGGTTATACCTGAAGCAGCCAAATCCAAGGCCGCCGGTGCAAACGTGGCCGCGAAAAATGAACCATGGGTACTGGCTACCAAAGTGGACCAATGTTTTTTCATTACCGACTCGACAAAGCCTAGCCGTGTTGACGGGAGGAGAGGAAAAAGAAACATCATCGGAATGGATGGAGTCGCCAACGAGCAAGACTTCGACCAGTACGGCGATCCAAAGATTGAAGATAACGACGACTACGATGCAGCAACATACATCACAAGAAGAAAAAGGACAACCCTACCCAAAAAAGGTAGCCCGTTCGAAAGAAGAAACATTAAAGTGTCGGGGCTAAATTATTCAACCGCGACAAAGAAGGGAAAAAAGATTGTAAAACGCTAGCTCAAAAAATATTGTAAAACACGTGGTCAAAAAAGATTGTAATATTCATGGATCTGTTCTTATGAAATTTAGTTATACTTTTAATCATATTTGTACCACTTTTATGACATATATTATCACTTTTGGGCATTTTTGGAATATTTAAAAGTATTTTAAAATCAAAACAAAACTTCTATGGCATATATCACCACTTTTGGGCATTTTTTGGAACATTTAAAAGTATTTTTGAAATAAAACAAAAAAGGTGGGTACCAGGATTCGAACCTGGGTGCTCACAAGTTTAGAATAGATCTAAGGGCGGAACCAGTGAGATAGGCTAGTGTAGTTGTTAGATAGTGGGGCTGCTGTTTTTTTATACAGTAGTTAGAAGCCGATAGGCGTAGCGCACTAGCCCATAGTGCGCTACAGATATCCGTAGCGCACTATGCCCCAGTGCGCTACGCCTAAGTGGCTTTATCCACACGTGCGCTCGACACCCCTCTCTCATCCCCATCTCTCCATCTCTCAGCCCGATCGAGCATGATCCGCCGCCGCTCTCGATCCGCCGCCTCGCCAGCTCTACCAGCAGCCGCCGCGTCTGAGGAGGAGGAGGCCTGCCCGCGTCCGAGGAGGAGGAGGTCCGCCCGTGTCCGAGGAGGAGGAGGCCCACACATGTCTCAGGAGGTGGAGGCCGTCGTCGTCCGCCCGTCGTCCGCCCGTCAGAGGTGAGCGTCGCCCCTCCCCTCTCTTCCTCTCTCCCTCTCTCTCTCCCTCTCTCCCCCTCTCCCTCTCTCTCCCTCTCTCCCCCTCTCTTCCTCTCTCCCCTCTCTCTGCAGGCCGTTAGGGTTCAGTAGGCCTCGCTCCATGTCCTGCTCTCTTGAAGATGTGTGCTTGTAGGACTCGCTCCATGTCCTCCATCGTGAGTAGTAGCGTGAGCTTGTTTTTCTCGAACAATAATTTCATTTTTGGCCTTAGGTTTATCCTTTGCGCCTTTCTAGATGTGTGCTGTTCCCAAATTTGAGATAAAACTCTAGAATTTTACTGAAGAAGATGCAGAAACTGGCGAACGAATTAGACCAAGACTTAGGCAGAATATTGTGCCTTGTAGATGGCATATTGTAAATTGTAATGTAGTAGATGCATGAGCTGCATATAAAAATAGATCTCAAGAGATAATGTTTGCTCAATGAGTTACAACATGGAAGTCTAGTACAAAAAGGAGAACAATTGATTGATTAAAATAGAATATTTATATCATTTGCTTCTATAATTTCCTTATCAAACAAGTCAGTTGCTGTTGTCTTGTTTTTGTGAGCTTCAAGAAAATTCCTTACCAAACTATTATTGTCTGAATGTGTGGCCTTCTTCTTACAGTTAAGTTCCAAGAGCAAAACTCCAAAGCTGTAAACATCACTTTTTTCAGTTAGTCGGCCTGTTTGTAGATACACCGGATCCATATAGCTCATGTCACCAATAACTGATCCTGTATGTTGTTTATCTCTCACAATCAACCTCGATATGCCAAAGTCTGAGATCTTAGGAAGAAAGTTACCATCCAAGAGTATATTTGCTGGTTTAACATCACCATGTAGGATTTTGTTATTGGTTTTTGAATGCATATAAGCTAGACCATCTGCTGATTCTGCAGCAATTGTTAAACGTTGACCCAGGCTGAGAGATTGCTTGGTGTTGCCGTGAAGAATATCGTCAAGGTAGTGGTGTAGTGGTGTCAAGGAGGAGCTTGGTATGGGACCAAATGGCGGCCTCATCTATTGCATGGAGTATCATATATTGTTCGAAAGCATGCCGTCTTGTTCTTGATTGTTGTCTTCAAATCTATTTAGTTCTGAACTGAACCCTTACAACCCTTATGGCGCGCCATTGCAATGTGTTTCTATTTCATTTTGGTACTCGTAGTTAGGCTGGAGTTGCTCTTTATACCACATCGCTGCATTTTTTCTGCTAGTACCCTCGAGGTTCATATTTACTGCATATTAGTTTTGAAAAACCCTACTTGCTTGGTAAATGGCAACTCGGACTGGAGCATCCTCTTGCTCACACTCCATTGTGTCTTGCTGGGATGGTTGAACATATGCTTCATTATGCCCAGAAATTATATTGCCTTCTGCTTAGTTTTCTCAAGCAATTGTTATATTTAGATGCTCCAAGGGACAATAGATACCATGACATTCAGTTACATTTTTAATTTGCTGCTCCTTGTGTTGAAGGCATTTTCGTGGATGCTACCATGTACACTTCGCCATGCTGTGAATTTTGATTTGTTATCATATATTAGTTAATTTGGATCAATTTTGACTTCCATGGTTTATCCTGTATCATCTTATGTTTCTACTCTGTAGTCAAATCAAGAGCTACATTTGTAATCTAGGGTCTGACCAAACCCATTTTGTTGTGCACCAAAGAGGATCTGAATGATCTTCATCTGGCACAAATTTAAATTTGTTAGGATCTTATCGATTTGCTTGCTGTCATCACTTGGTCATTCGCTTCCTGTCACTTGCTGTAATGATCTTCTAGTATAGAAATCCTTGGTCCTTAGTCTGAAGTAGTAAAAATGACAACAAGGATTGTTGTATTCTCATTTGCTTGCTGTCACTTGGTCATTTGTTGTCATTTGTTCACAGAACTGAAATAGTACAAATGACAGCAATATGCTTGCTGTGTTGTGCTTGCTCTGCTTGCTGTTGTCCTTGTTGTGCTTGCTCTTCTTCTTAGTCTGGAACATCCACATATTATATGTCCACCCTACTTGTGCTACTACTACTTCTATGCTACTTGAGCTGCTACTACTTCTATTAACTGTGCTACTACTACTATTTGTTCCTTATATCCATCCTAGTGTTGCCCTGGCTACTACTATCTGTGGTGCTACTGTGCTTCTACTACTATCTGTGGTGGGACAACAACACCTTGAAATTGTGCTTGTGCTTGTATGAAGCACTTTATTATGTATGTATACAGGTTCTTGTATGAAATGAGTCACGATTTTTGCCGGAATGTTGATTAACTTTCATTTCGGCAGAAATCGGGCACTCCTAGTTTAAGAAAATTAGCAAAGGTCATGCCGGATTTTTCCGTGCATTTAACCAATTATTTGTTTTTTATTAGTGCAAAGATGTGTGACAACGACGAGGCTGGATGTTCTAAGCGCATCGGCGCTGAAGGAGAACTCAGACCCCCGAATAAATAATTGACATTCTGGGAGGCGGCCCAGCGGCTAGAAGACGATGAAGAATACCATCCTTCGGAGAGCGAGGATGATGAGATGGAAGACGCGGAGGAAGAAGCCGAAGGAACGGCGGGTGATGAAACAACTGATGGCAGCGAGGGAACAGGGAGTGGTAGCAATCCTCCTAAGAAGAAAAAGAAGCCGAAGGACCGGCGCCCAAACACGGTCGGCACCGTCAGGGAGGAAATTACCGAAGTGAGCCCATCAGGGGTTCCTTTGGAGCCTGCCCTTGCCGTCAAAGGGTGCGGTAGACAAGTGGCGGCGATCACCCGGACAACCATCTCGATCAACACCGAGAATCTCCGGCATAAAGATAATGACCACTTGCGCACACTCCTCTTCGAGAAGCTGCACGCAAGATACAAGTTCCCCGCTAAGTATCAGAACACAAATTATCATGGGAACGAAGTAAAAAAATCCGCTCTCACAAAGATAAGCACCGCCCTGGCCAGCTGGAGAACCCGGATAAAGAAGAAGATGTATAAAGAACGCAAAAGTCTCGAGGAGATCCAGAAGATTGACCCGCAGATCACCGAAGATCAGTTCCGGGAGTTCAAGGAGAGGTGTGAATCCGAAAGAGCCCTGGCCAATAGTAATCGGGGAAAGGTGCTGTAGGCGATGAATATAGGTCATCACCATCTCAGATCTGGTGGATACAGAACCGCGGAGGCCAAATGGAATAAGGAGGAAAAAGAGTATAGATCCAAGGGGATAGAAAACTCCTTTGCGAAATTCGAACCCGGGCAGGTTCAAAACTTCATCAGGGCTCGTTACCATGTGGACCCAAAAACCAAACAACTCACCGCGGATCCTGCGGTGAAGGAATTCGAGGAAATTGTGGTAAGTATAATCTAATTACCGCGGATCAATTCAATTGCAATCTAATTGATGATCTAAACGATTCACTGTTACTTCTTCTGCAGGAGGAGGAAATTGTTGCTAGTCATGGATCCCAGGGTTCCTCATCCCAGGGGTCGACGGCGGCCACCCGGTGGGATAACCCTTTTAACAGGGCGATGAACCGGGCCAAGAAAATAGAGCCGGTTACAAAGAAGCCGTCATCGGCTGGCCATCTGGCCAGCCTCGGGGGTAAGAATTGGGTGGATCATTTTGGTCCATCGCCGAGGACGCATGTGGCGCCGTCGGGAAGGAGCGAGGAGGAAAACCGCGAGGTTCAAGAACTTAAGGAACAAGTGGCGCGGATCCCGCGGATCGTCCAAGACAACCTGGCAATCACCCTCATGTCCTTCCTGCCTACCTTGGTGGAGTCAATAGCGAACTGGAGTGCGGGTGGTCGAGTAGGGCCGTGCCCGATTCCAAGCATGGTCAGCAGCCACTCGAACAACGCGGCACTAACGAATCAGGCGAACTACGTGTTCGTGACTCCGCCCGCTAGCACCGCGGTGCCGCAAGTGTTGGTGACTCCCCCTGCCATCACCGCGGTGCCAGAGTACATGTTGGTGCCCCCCTGCCATCGTCGCGGCGGCACCGGAGCTCCAAGCACCCGTCGGTAGGGAGAATACACCGACGGCTAGCACCGCGCCATCAAGCAGCCCTTCCGTCTCTTGCACGCCCGTCGTCGTATGCGGTGCGTCGACATTAGCCGATCTCGACGCCATCATGGTAAACAAATTGCTTTACCGCCTTTCAAGCCATCTATTACTCTTATGGCATCTCTGACGACGCCGTACATGTTTTCCGCAGACGGATGTTCCTTGCACTCTCTTATGCTACGTGAACAACGAGCTGAGGGATGTTGCCAAGGGTACCATCGTTCAACCCTTGCAGCGCACGTTCCACTCAAGGCCGATGCCAGATAGCGCGCACAGGGTTAAAATTAGTCGGGTGCTAAGGGGCTGCGACGACCTGGAACCTCCCATTCACCCCCCAGGAGTGGATGAAGAAGAGTCGTCTGTCCTCAGAACTTGCTTCGGCTTATTCTTGCTATGGCCAAAGAGCATGATCCGTTTGGGGACAGCGGGGGCCATCACGCCACAGACAACAGCACCACCTGTCGTGCCAGCGACAAGCGGTGGCAAGGCCCCCTTACCGCCCTCGTCGTCACCTCATGTGGTGGGTCAGATGATCATGTTGATGATATGCACATGGCGCAGGATCCGGCCGAGGACGACGAAGACTGGAATGATCACTTCTTCAACACTCAGTTTAGCAATGAAGACCTAGCTGGTGGCCCCATAGAGAAAGCCACTATCACCAAGCGTCTGTTTGGTTCTTAGGAGACGCCTCCAGCTTGCGCCTTTACAGAGCCAGTTGATACAACCAACCGACCCTTTATTCTAAGCCCTGACACACTACATAGGGCGTCCAGTGCTCAGATTGCGGTGCCTGCCCGCTCTCCAAAAGGAAAAAAGGGCAGGAAAAGAAAATCTAGCAGCTCGAGCCAGCCGGTGGCGTCAACAACTGCGAATCCGATCAGGTTTCGGGACGGGCCACCAAGACCCAAGGGTATTATGTGGAGGATTCATGTGGCGGGTGAGCCCATGCTACCTAAGAATTTGCGGAAGCTCGCCAGTTCGGAACTACAGAGTGTGCATGATGGCGTGCTGACGATAGAGAGACGCCTTCTATCGGAAAAAGATCCCTCGCACCCGGTATTCGTGGTTAAGGTGCCACCAGGCTTGGGCTTCATCGACAATGCCCTTGCGGATCTGTTCTTCCTGCGGTTCGACGACATCTTCAATATGTTCCACCTATACCCGCTGTACTATACCATGGTCCGTCTCTTTTCTCTCAGCCTGGCCATGCAGATCATTAGAGAGAACACACCGGGCATCGCTATAGTGGACCCCTACTACATGTGTGATGGCTGCTTGGGTTCCCCCGACGAACGACGTATCATGGCCTCGTACCTAAAAAGAATCCTCGTGGCAAACAAGACAAAGGAATACATTCTCGTGCCTTACTTTCCCGAGTAAGTCGTTATTCACTCGCCAATGTCGATTGGCTTTATTAGATCATCATCATTCTTTTTCCAACACATTCCATTTGAATTTTTTGTGCAGAGATGAACACTGCACGCTCATCTCCTTATCACCAAAGCATTCCCACGCCACGCATTTCGACTCGGGGAGTCTAGAAAAGAAGAAAAACTATGACAAGATCAAGGAAGTTCTGGATGATGCTCTCACTGGCTTTGCCTCGACGGAAGGCACCACCTTCGTGCGTATGAAGGTCAAGTTCGGCAGGCACGTCTTCAACCACGTAACGGAGTTCCCCTGCGTGAAGCAGCCGGAAAACAGTAAGAAGGAAGCCTACTACGCACTCCATCACATGAGGGCGTTCCTACTTGACCAGCAGAATTCTACGCTGCCAGATCATCTCAAATAGTGGGCCGAAGAAAAGGCCAAGATCACTGATTCAGATATTAGACAAGAGATGTATCGCATCCAACAGCAGTTTGGGGCAATCATCTTTCGTGATGTCATGACTTCGGGGGGATCTTCTACGGAGGAAATATCCCGAATAACCGTGACATAGAAGATCACCTAGAGATGCAGGGTGACTATAGGAAGTTCATGACGAGACAAGGTGTCCTCCCGTTCCCTAAGCCGAGCCAGAAGGCTTGATGTTGGCCTAGTTGTAGTTACAAACTATAGATGACCTTTGTGTGTGTGTGGACATGTGTACATGCTACTATACTTATCTTATTAGGTTTATGAATCATCACTTACTTCTTTTGCTTATTATTATTATATATCAATCAATGCTTGGTTTTTTGCTTACTCATTGGTTCTTTGCTCACTTTGGTCCTTTTTTTCCTTACTCTTTTTTCGAGAATAATGCCGATGATTGGAATGTCGTGGCACACTATATATGTGAATGTGCTACGATGGGATTGTGAGCCTTGTGATATGCACAAGTCCAGGTCTTGTGCATCCTACTTGGCTCACGGTTCCATCGTAGCATATTCCTGTGTCCAACGACCTATGTATATATATGAGGCATTCTTTTCGAGTTATTTTTGTCTTTTTTGAGAATAATGCCGATGATTGAAATGTCGCGGCATAATATATATGTGAATGTGCTACGACGGGATAGTTAGCCTTGTGATATGCACAAGTCCAGGAATTGTGCATCCTACTTAGATGACTGTTCCGTCGTAGCATATTCCTGTGTCCAACGACCTAGCTAGTTATATATGAGGCATTCTTTTCGAGCTACTTTGGTCTTTTTCGAGAATAATGCTGATGATTGAAATGTCGTGGCACAATATATATGTGAATGTGCTACGATGGGACTGTAAGCCTTATGTTATGCACAAGTCTAGATGTTGTGCATCCTACTTGGCTTACGGTTCCATCGTAGCATATTCCTGTGTCCAACGACCTATGTATATATATGAGGCATTCTTTTTGATTTACTTTGGTCTTTTTTGAGAATAATGCCGATGATTGAAATGTCTTGGCACAATATATATGTGAATGTGCTACGACGGGATTGTGAGCATTGTGATATGCACAAGTCCAGGTCTTGTGCATAGCTACTTGGCTCACAGTTTCATCGTAGCATATTCATGTGTCCAACGACCTATGTATATATATGAGGCATGCTTTTAGAGTTACTTTGGTCTTTTTCGAGAATAATGCCGATGATTGAAATGTCGTGGCACACTATATGTGAATGTGCTGCGATGGGATTGTTCGCCTTGTGCTATGCACAGGTCCAGGTGTTGTGCATCCTACTTGGCGAACAGTTCCATCGTAGCATATTCCTGTGTCGAACAACCTATTTATATATGAGGCATGCTTTTTGAGTTTGGTCTTTTTGATTTAGGAGTACTTTCTATAAGTGTATCTTCATATGCGACTTTAATTATATATGTTTTTTTCAATCACCGGTTAATTATTATTGTCAACTTATAGATGACGTGGTACATCGTGTACAAGGGACGGGTTCCCGGAGTCTACGATGATTGGGAAGACTGCCGGAGACAGGTGCACCGTTTCAGCGGCAATAGCTACAAAGGGTATAACACTATGGCGGAGGCGGAAGCTAGATACACTCGCTATCTAGCCGGAGTTAGGACAAGGAACCGGATGAAGACCTACACCTTCGTCGCGGCGGTGATCATGCTTATCTTCTTTGGTTGTTTATCCCGCGTTTGTGTCTAGCTAGTTTAGATGTATAGGCGAGCTTCCGAGATCTAACTTGTTCGATCGACACATGTATTCGCATGTCACCAACTACTTTGTAACTTGATCGAAACAATGTAACTTATACTATGTATTCATATATGAGACTTATCTATATGTATTTGTTTCAATCTTGTTTTTCAAATTGTGTATTTATATATATAATTGTATATCTTGTATCTGTGTGTGTATATCTGCCTGTAATATTGTATATAATCTGTATTGTATATAATCTGGCTCGGAAATTTAAAAAAACAAAAAAAACACCTGTAGCGCACATGACCTACCTTTTGTGGTGCACTACACCTAAAGCGCACCTTAGAAGCTTAGTGGCGCACTGGGAAGTGCGCCACAGAAGATCATACGCGTAGCGCACCTGCCCACATAGCTGTGGCGCAATAGCAGGTGCGCTACGCCTATCTCGACACAACCGTGGCGCACTAGGCAGTGCGCCACAACTAGGAGATAGCCGTAGCGCAAGGCCCATGGCGCACTGCTAGTGCGCCACAAATGCTCTTTTCAGGTGCGCCACGAATGGCCATTTCCCTAGTAGTGTGAGAGGGGCAGAGCAGCAGCGTCGAGTGGTGGATCAGCGTCGGCGAGTGGCGGAGCAGCGGCAGTGGCCAGAAGGGGGTGAGCAGCGGTGCATCGCGACAGAGGGGGAGAAACCGTGTCCGTGCGTGCGAGTGTGTGGGAGAGAGAGAGACGGGGTTGAGAGGAGGGTCGGTCCAGGGAGGCCTCTGGTCCGGTTGGACCAGGTGGATCCGGTCCGTGTAGAAAAATGGGCTAAGCCCAATAATCGTAACTCCTATTTTTCTATTCCTTTTCTTTTTAGTTTTTACTAGCACAAAACCCGTGCGCTGCAACGGCGCCACGTTAAACCAAAATAAAATTTTATATATGTCTATTAAATCTATACATCGATGATTTCAAATGGCCTGGCTTTTGTAACATACACTAACCTTTGCTTATCCGACACAAGTGATCTAACAAACTGTAAATCAGCTGCGTCCAGGTACATTAACTTCTCGGTAGACTTGGTTTTTAACAATAGACTTCTGTTGATGGTGATTAGCATGATCTCATGGTCGAAGAAATTAGGTTACTATGTATCAGAAAGCTTATAGCAAACGAACTATTGAAATGACTTGATCTTTATGCTACGTTTATCTATAGGAGTATGCCCATCATACCATTCTCCTAATGATATGATCTTGTTATTAATAACATCTCAATGTTCATGATTGAGAAACCACGATCATCTACTAAACAACAAGCTAGTATTATAAAGAGGCTTTACCAGGGACTCTAATTTAGTTTACAAATCACACAAGTATTAATGTTTCAGGTTAATACTGTTATAGCATGAATGTAAACATTTATCATAAACACAAAGATATAATAATAACCACTTTTATTATTGCCTCTAGGGCATATCTCCAACAGTCTCCCACTTGCACTAGAGTCAACTAATCTAGATTACATGGTAATATACCGAACACCCATGTCGGTTTTGGTGCTGGTCATGTTTTTCCCTCGGGAGAGGTTTAGTCAACGGATCCGCCACATTCAGATATGTGTGTACTTTGCAAATCTTTATGTCACCATCTTGGACATGCTCTCGAATAGCGTGAAAAGCTCTGTAATGAACTCCTTCATCCATATCGCCTCTTGTGAAGCCTCCGAAGCAGCTATGTATTCCGATTCAATTGAAGATCTCACCATAACGCTTTGCTTTGAACTCCTCCAGCTAACTGATGCACCATTCAAAGTAAATACGTATCAAGATTGAGATTTAGAATCATCCGGATCGGTGTTCCAACTAGCATCGGTGTAACCATTAACAACGAGTTGTTCACCACCTCCATAAGAAAGAACCATATCCTTAGTTCTTCTCAAGTACTTAAGGATGTTTTTGACCATTGTCCAATGATCCACTCCTGGATCACTTTGATATCTTCTAGTCAAACTAACAACATATGCAATGTCAGGTCTAGTACATAGCATGGCATACATAAGAGATCCTATGGCTGAGGCATAGGGAGTCTTACTCATCCTTTCTATATCTTCTGCTATTGCAGGACTTTGAGTTTTACTCAAGATCGTATTGGGCAACATGGGCAAGAACCCTTTCTTGCTATCTTCCATTCCAAACCTCTTTAGACATTTGTCCAAATATGTACTCTGTGACAATGATATTAGACGTCTCGATCTATCTCTATAAATCTTTATGCCTAATATGTAAGCTGCTTCACCAAGATCTTTCATTGAAAAACTATTATTCAAATAATCCTTGACACTATTAAGAAGGTCTACATCATTCCCAATCAATAATATGTCACCTACATATAGTATTAAGAATGCTACAGAGCTCCCACTCACTTTCTTATAAATACAAGCTTCTCCATAAGTTTGTATAAAACCAAAGCTTTTGATCACCTTATCAAAACATTGATTCCAACTCCGGGATGCTTGCTTCAATCCATATATGGACCGTTGAAGTTTGCATACCTTGTTAGCATCTTTAGGATCGACAAAACCTTTGGGTTGCATCATATACAACTCTTCATCAATGTCTCCATTGAGGAACGTTGTTTTGACATCCATCTACCATATCTCATAATCATAATATGCAGCGATTGCTAACATAATCCTCACATACTTTAGCTTCGCTACTGGTGAGAAAGTCTCATCGTAGTCAACTCCTTGAATTTGTCGAAACCCTTTTGCGACAAGTCGATATTTATAGACAGTAACATTACCATTAGCATCTGTTTTCTTCTTGAAAATCCATTTATTCTCGACAGCCTTCCGGCCATCCGGTAAGTCCACCAAAGTCCATACTTGGTTTTCGTACATGGATCCAATCTCGGATTTCATGTCTTCTTGCCATTTATTGGAATCTGGGCTCATCATCGCTTCCTCATATATCACAGGGTCATCAGGGTTGTCCACCAACATGACACTCATAACGGGATCATACCAATCAGGAGTGGTACGAGTTCTCGTTGACCTGTGAGGTTCCGTAGTAACTTCAACCAAAGTTTCATGATCAACATCATTAGCTTCCTCTCTTATTGGTGCAGGCACCACAGGAACTACTTCCGGTGCTGCGCTACTCGCAAGTTCGAGAGAAGGTTCAACAACCTCATCGAGTTCTACTTTCCTTCTAGTCACTCCTTTCGAGAGAAATTCCTTCTCTATAAAGGATCCATTCTTGGCAACGAAAATTTTGCCCTCGGATCTATGATAGAAGGTATACCCAATAGTTTCCTTCGGGTATCCTATGAAGATGCATTTTTCCGCTTTGGGTTCAAGCTTGTCGGGCTGTAACTTCTTTACATAAGCTTTGCAACCCCAAACTTTAAGGAACGACAATTTAGGTTTCTTCCCAAACCATAATTCATACGGTGTCGTCTCAACGGATTTAGATGGTGCCCTATTTAAAGTGAATGCGGCTGTTTCTAATGCATAACCCCAAAACAATAGCGGTAAATCTGTAAGTGACATCATAGAACGAACCATATCTAAGAGAGTTCGATTACGATGTTCGGACACACCATTACGCTGTGGTGTTCCCGACGGTGTCAATTGTGAAAGTATTCCGCATTTTTTCAAATGCTCGCCAAACTCGTAACTTAGATATTCACCTCCACGATCAGATTGTAGAAATTTAATCTTCTTGTTACGTTGATTCTCTACCTCACTTTGAAATTCCTTAAACTTCTCGAAAGTTTCGGACTTATGTTTCATGAAATAGATATACCCATATCTACTCAAGTCATCCATGAAGGTAAGAACATAACGATAACCACCGCGCGATGCTACACTCATTGGGCCACACACATCGGTATGTATGATTTCCAATAAGTCCGTAGCTCGCTCCATCATACCAGAAAATGGAGTCTTAGCCATTTTACCCATCAGACATGCTTCGCATCTTTCAAGTGATTCGAAATCAAGTGATTCAAGAAGTCCATCGGAATGGAGTTTCTTCATACGCTTCACTCCAATATGACCAAGACGAAAGAGCCACATATAGGTCGAGTTATCGCTCATTTTCAAACGTTTGGCTTCAATGTTATTGATGTGTGTATTTACACAATCGAGATTCAATAAGAATAGACCATCTATCAAAGGTGCATGTGCATAAAACATATTACTCATATAAATCGAACAACCATTATTCTCGGACTTAAACAAGTAACCGTCTCGCAATAAACATGATCTAGATATAATATTCGTGCTCAACGCAGGCACCAAATAACAATTATTTAAGTATAAAACTAATCCCGATGGTTGATGAAGAGGTAGCGTGCCGACCGCGATCACATCAACCTTTGATCCATTTCCAACGCGCATCATCACCTCGTTCTACGCTAGCTTCCGTTTATTCTGCAGCACCTGTTTCGAGTTATAAATATGAGCAACCGAACCAGTATCAAATACCCAGGCACTACTACGAGTACTAGTGAGATACACATCAATAACATGTATATCGGATATACCTTTCTTCTTGATGTTGCCGTTCTTCAAATCCGCCAAGTACTTTGGGCAATTCCGCTTCTAGTGACCCTCTCCCTTGCAGTAAAAGCACTCAGTATCAGGCTTAGGCCCAGCCTTGGTCTTATTCGCCGGTGCGGTAACTTTCTTACCGTCCTTCTTGAAGTTTCCCTTTTTCTTAGACTTGCCTTGCTGCTTGAATTTGGTGGTCTTATTGACCAACAACACTTGGTGCTCTTTCTTGATCTCCACTTCTGCAGACTTTAACATGGAGAAGAGTTCTGGCAACGACTTGTCCATGTTTTGCATATTGTAGTTCATCACAAAGTTCTTGTAACTTGGAGGTAGTGATTGGAGGACACGGTGAATCCCCAAAGCATTAGGAATCACTATACCCAAGCTTTGGAGTTTACTTGCGTGCCCATACATCTTAAGCACGTGCTCACTGACGAAGCTGCCCTCTTCCATCTTGCAGTTAAAGAACTTTTCAGAAGCCTCATAACTCTCAACTGCCGCATGAGCCTCAAATATGATTTTGAGTTCACGGACAATATCATGTGGGTCATGGTTCTCAAACCTTTTCTGAAGCTCTGATTCTAAACCATACAAGATAGCACACTGAACTGTGGAGTACTGATTCTTCCGAGCGAGGAAAACATTCTTTACCTCATCGGTAGCATCAGCTGCAGGCGGGTTACCCAGCGGTGCATCTAGCACATAGGTCAAATTACCAGCATTGAGTACAATCCTCAAATTGCGGAACCAATCCGCGAAGTTTCTTCCATTGTTTTTCAATTTTTCTTTCTCTAGGAACACATTAAAATTGATGGTAGGGGCCGCCATTGATCTACAACATATTTGCAATAGTTTAGACTAAGTTTATGACAAATTGAGTTCTAATTAATAGTTAAATTAATCTAGGTGAACTCCCACTCAAAACAATATCCCTCAAATTGTTTTAGTGATCACACGAACCAAATCCACCACATCAAAACCGATCAACACGAGAGTTGATGTAGCTTCAATGGCGAACAATCAACATGTTCATCATATCTTCTATATGACTCATGCTTTACCTTTCGGTGATCCGTGTTCCGAGACCATGTCTGTATATGATAGGCTTGTCAAGATCAAACCTTAGCTTCCGCATGAGCAAATCTGGCTTGCTCACGTTGTATACACTCGCAGAACCTAACACACCCGATCATCACGTGGTGCTTCGAAACAACGAGCTTTAGCAACAGTGCTTACTAAGGATGAACACTTTAAAACTTGAAATTGTGTGCTTGAGGGATCATCTTATAATGCTACCGCCGTGAACTAAGCAATACAAGATGCATAAAAGGATTAACATCACATGCAATTCATAATATGTGATATGATATGGCCTTTCTGAAATTGATCGTATGGGCACCTAGAGGGGGGAGGGTGAATAGGTGTTAACCAATTTTTAATACTTTTTAAATTTTAGGCTGACACAAAGTAAATTCTCTAGATATGCAACTACGAGAATTTCCCTATATGTAACCCTAGCTACTAAGAACGTAAAGAGAGGAGCGAAGGAACCGTAGTGGAGCACGCGGAGACACAGGGATTTTTTTACCGCAGTTCCTTCCTTGTTAAGGGAAGTACATCTGTGTTGGAGGGGTGGGCGGTTCTAAGACCACCACGCCACAATAGGCCTCACCCTATTCTCCGATGGATCTCGCCACGAGAGGCCTGATCCACCTTCTCCACTATTGGATCCCTTCGAGGCGGGAACCAGTGCCTTTTACAACGTTACCGGGGCACACACCCACAACTGAATTGGGGGCTCCCGAGATGACAACAAGCTGTCACAAGAACAAGGTTTATCAATATAAACAAAACAAGGATCTAGGTATTTGCAAGAAATACTAGATCGGTGATTCTCCAATTGAATAGAGAGGAGATGAAGTGCTTGATTGCTGATGATGAAGATTGAGTTCTCCTCCTTCGATTCCCCAATGGACGGGGCCTATGGGTGGATCTAGGTGGAGCTCTCT
Organism: Avena sativa; assembly: GCA_916181665.1. Classification (NCBI taxonomy): domain Eukaryota; kingdom Viridiplantae; phylum Streptophyta; class Magnoliopsida; order Poales; family Poaceae; genus Avena; species Avena sativa. The sequence goes on along the minus strand of OV702297.1, from coordinate 380,814,457 downwards.
TGGATGAAGGTTGCAGATCAGATCTTGTCTTTTTCGAATGAATCAAGAGATCTGGCAGGAGGGGGAAGGCTGGCTTAAATACCCCCTCCCCAGATCTGGCCGTTGAGCAACTTTGGGGGAGGATTATCCGCCCCCCACTAGGTACGGATTATCCGCCCCCTGGGAAAACTCCACCCCAAGGGCGGATTTTCTTGGAGAAACTCCGCCCTCTCTCTAGGGCTGGTGCCTGCGTGACTTGGTGAAGATCTTGGGGGGCGGATAATCCGGCCCCTCCTAGGGCAGATTATCCGTCCAAGCCGGAAAGTCCGGCCAACACTCTGCCCCCTCTTTGGGGCTTGCGCCTTGGCGATGAGCAAGGGGGGCGGACTATCCGGTCCTCCTGAGGGGCGGATTATCCGGCGGGGCCGGAAAATCCGGCCAAAACTCCACCCCCCTTCTAGGGCTTGCGCCTCTTAGGAAGAGGGAGGGGCGGATTATCCGCCCCTGGTGGGGGAGGATTATCTGCCCCCCAAAGGCAGATACTTTTCCCTTTTTCTTAGAGAGAGCTGCAACACTTCAGCAAACATTAAAATAATCCTTGATATTGTTATCTAACACACAAAACACCAAGGATTAATAAATGTTCTTTCACTTTCTCCTTGTGCTTCCGATCCCCATCTTCAAGCACGAACATGATCTCCATCATCACCGGTATGGCGTCAAGGTCAATGGCGTCGTTTCATGATTGTCTTCCACCAGCTTCAACTATTACAACTACTTTGAATAGACACGCAGGTCTTAACAGAATTTAAAGAACAACCATATGGCTCCTACCGGTTGCCAACTTACAATAAGGAACATTGCATACATCATATATAATCACAATCATGGCCATATCACATCACAGCACACCCCTGCAAAACAAAGTTAGACGCCTCTAATTTTCTTTGCATATTTTACGTGGTTTGGGGCTTTAAATAAGTGTCGTTCTAACTTACGAACAAGAACCACAATGTTGATGCTTGAACTATCAAGTGCCCGTTGTAAATTAAATCTATACTATGATGGGAGAGACAGACACCTGCAAAGCCACTTATGCAATACAAGTTGCATGTTGAGCATGGAGAAAGTCTCATGAACGATGTCATGGAAGGTTATCCCGTGCCGCTTCATCCCATCATACCGCAAGATGCAAAGTACACAAAAAACAATTGATAATAAAAGCACCACCGCCCACAATGACCATTGTGTTCTACTCGTGCAATAGATCTACATATAGACACCGCTCTGATACCACTGTAGGGGTTCGTAGCATGGAAAACAAATACTTTCTACCGCATGCACACAAACAAGCCAAGATCTATCTACTAGATTGAAGCAACGAGTCAATAGAAGCACTTACCCTCGAAGAATCCAAAGTGGTTAACGAGAGTAGATTCTCGTGGGTGATGTAGTCGTACACTTGCCGATCTCAAGATCGCGTGGACGATCCTTCCGGCGTTGCGTTCCGACAGCGCTTCCGCAGTCGGTCACACGTTTGGTACTCGATGAAGACCTTCCTCTCCCTTGTTCCAGCAGGCAGCGGAGGTTGTAGTTCTCCCTTCATGATTCCGGCAGCACGACGGCGTGGTGTCAGAAGTAGAGGGAAGATCCCGCAGGGCTTCGCCTAAGCCGGTGCGAGTTATGGTGGACTAGGGTTTCCTGGAGATCTAGGGTTTAGATGACCGGGAGGAGGAGAAGGTGTCGGCGGCGGCTAGGGTGGCGACGACGAACCGGCGGTGGCACAAGGCGGCGACGGTGGTGAGCGGCGGCGGCGGGGCTGCGGCGGCGGCGTGTGTGATGGGAGAGGGGCTAGGGCTTGTGTGCTTTGGGGCAGCCCTCCCCCTATATTTATGAGAGGGAGGGTGCAGCCTTGGGAGGGGTGGGTTTGAATCCAAACCCAAACCCAAGTTGGATTGAGAGAAGGACTTGTTTCTTCTCCCACTAGGAAACCATTGTTCCAGTTTGACTTTTCGAACTCCTGTTTGACTTTCAATTTAGAGCTTTAATTCTCTCTTAGAAATGCACACACCAAGTGACCTAGGATATGATCCAATCATTCCACTTACCCATGACACATTCATGGACCATTCTCCTTCCGGACCGGTGAACCTTCTAGACCCTTCTAGAACCTCTCCGATAAAATCATCGGAAACTTTACCAAACTCCGGAATCAGACTTTCCTTATATGAATCTTATTCTCTGGACCATTCCGGATCTCCTCGTGATATCCTGGATCCCATCCGAGACTCCGAACAACATTCAGTATCCCTATTAACATTCCATATCTACTAAACAACATTGAATCCTTAAGTGTGTCTCCCTACAGTTCGTGAATTATGCGGACATGACCGAGACAGTTCTCCGATCAATAACCAATAGAGGAATCTGGAAATTCATATGGCTCCCACATATTTCTACGATTACTTTGCGATCAAATGAACCACTTACATACGATACCAATTTCCCTTTGTCACACGATAGTTTACTTATCTGAGGTTTTGATCGTCGGTATCTCTGCATACCTAGTTCAACCTCTTTACCGTTAAGTACTCTTTTCTCGTTCCCGTGATATGTGATCCCTTGTGAGACAGTCACATGCTTGCAAGCTAATTGGATGACATTCCACCAAGAGGGCCTAGAGTATATCTATCTATCATATGGATGGACAAATCCCACTCTTGATCCATGTGCCTCGACCCATACTTTCCGAACACTCAATTCCACCTTTATAGCCACCCAGTTACGGTGTGGTGTTTTATGTCATCAAAGCATCCTTCCAGTGATGGCGGTTAGCATGATCTCATGGTCAAAGGAATTAGGTTACTATGTATCAGAAAGCTTATAGCAAACAAACTATTGAAATGACTTGATCTTTATGATACACTTATCTATATGAGTATGTCCATCACACCATTCTCCTAATGATATGATCTCGTTGTTAATAACATCTCAATGTTCATGATCGAGAAACCACGATCATCTATTAACCAACAAGCTAGTATTATAAATAGGCTTTACTAGGGACTCTAATTTAGTTTACAAATCACACAAGTATTAATGTTTCCGGTTAATACTATTATAGCATGAATGTAAACATTTATCATAAACACAAAGATATAATAATAACCACTTTTATTATTGCCTCTAGGGCATATCTCCAACACTAAGTACTCAAATTTAGAAAATTATGAAGTCCGTGTGCACTACCCATGGTAGAAGAAAAAGGGATCCAATAGCTTAAACATCTTTTCAATCAAATCACAAAAATTAATCTGATGCTAAAGCTTTGAAGAGGAACACTTACCTATACTACCAGGATAATGAAGTAGAGCCCAGCAAAAAATCTTCACCTATTTGAAATACAAAAACTTGAGGTTACCACAAGTCAAACCATTAGCATAACTGGATAAGCATTGAGATGCTAGGATATTCAGAAGCAAAAGAATAGGTAAATATTCGGTAATCTAAGTATTGCATGCAATGGACTACTGAAAGAACATGTGGGCCCCCATGTGTGGTTTTGGTAATTAATGACAATCTTTATGGACTAATGTGTGTATTAAGTTATACTTGTAGGAATTGTCCATTGACATCGCTTGGAGCATGTGTTGGCTTCAAGGTCGATGAAATGAGAAGAAGATGTGACGTGCAAGCTCAAAATGTGCCATCTATAGAAGATCTCACGGTTGATGCTTGCCATCCTCGGTGATCATGGATCGATGATGACGAATCAAGAAAGGCGTTCCATCTTGAGAAGGACAAGATCGTCTACATCGAGCTCAAGTGGAATGCTCAAGGCAAAGGTATAATCTTGATAGGTTTTCCCTTTTGCCGGTCTCATATTGTTAGTGGAAGACCGGGTTTAGGATAGATAACCGTACTATCAAGAGGGGCTCTCGAATGAGTAACTCGATCACATCGTTCGGAGAGATCTCAAACCTTTGCATATTTGCATCATCATATTTGGTTGTTATTTGGTCTTATCCATGTGAGGATATAGAGCTTGTGGTAATCTCCATAACAAGCTCTTGTTCATCAAAATTGGATATTCCGTTTGTATCTTGTTGCGATTTTGATCTTGGCGGTTTTTCGGTTTCTCACCAAGTGCGGTATCTCACATTATTATACATGATACATTCTCACTTGGTGATAACCAATAATTTCACCTTTTATAGGGTATCTCATGTCGTCCTCTTTCCAGCGCAATTGGAATCGGGTCGATCGGAGTTACCAATCAAAAGTTATAGCAGTTTGAATTTGCCTCGGTACCAAAATGCGGTAGTACCGCATTTTAGTACCTAGCGCGGCAGTAGGTTTTGGCAAGTTGCCAAATACCACTGCTACCGCATTTTGGTACCTAGCGTGGCAGAAGGTTTTTGACAACTTGCAAAAAGCCACTGCCGGGCTAGGTACCAAAAAGCGGTAGTACCGCATTTTAGTACCTAGCACGACAGAAGGTTTTTTACTTCGGCATTTGGATCTATACTCCCTTGCTGGACTATGATGATTCTTTGCATTATCTTGTAGAGGTTGTTGTCCTCTTCGAAATGAGCCCAAGATCATCGAAATCGGAGTCCGGATGCAAAAGTTATGGTTGTTTTCGTTCTGTGATGACCGGTAGTACCGGACCAGGATCCGGTAGTACCAGGGTCCGGTAGTACCGCATTTTGGTATCGGGGAGCGCAGAGAAAAATGTGTTTGGAGCCCCAGGAAATGTCCGGTAGTGCCAGGAAAGTCCGGTAGTACCGGGAAAAAGTCCGGTAGTACCGGGAATCGCGTTTTTGGGCTGCAACGGTTGGATTTTGGAGGGACCTATATAAGGGGCCTTCTTCCCCAATGGTTCCTCAACCATTCTTGCAAGTTTTCCTCTCCATTGTTTACCTTCTTGAGCTTGCTTTCTCTCAATCCCTCCTATGATTCTTGCATATTCTTGAGGGATTTGAAAGAGGAGATCTAGATCTACAATCCCACCAATCAATCTCTCCTCTAAGTGAGAGGAACATATTGGGATCTAGATCTTGGAGTCTTTTGTGGATTTCCTCCATTGTTCTTCCTCTCTTATTCCCCCATAAGCTTTTGTAGCTTTGGTGGAATTTGGGAGAGAAGGATTTGAACACCTTTGTGGTGTTCTTGCCATTTGCATTCGGTGCATCGGTTTGAGTTCTCTTCGGAGGATTTGGTGAGTGAAAGTTGAGAAGCTTTTTACTCTTGGGTTATTGGAACCCTAGACGGTTTGTTGTGTTGTAGGTTGATGCCTTGGTTGCATTTGTTGGGAGCCTCCAATTAAATTGTGGAGAAGTTCCCCAACCTTGTGGCCTTTGTGGCGTTTGTTGGGAGCCTCCAATTAAGTTGTGGAGACGTGCCCCAACCTTGTGAGAGGTTCCGGTTGCCACCGACAAGTGCACCGATAGTGGAAGCGTGGATCGATCCCGTTGGGGTGAGATTCACCGGAGAATAAGGGAGGCCTTTTGTGGCGTTGGTGGTTTGATACCACCCCCTCTCCAAATGAGACGTACTCCATGTTGCGAGGAACTTGGTAAAATATCGGTGTCCCCGCGTGCCTCGGTTATCTCTATACCCGAGCTCTTTACTTATACACTTTACATTGTGATAGCCTTCATGCTTGAAGTAATATATATCTTGCTATCACTTTGTTGCTTGTATTGCTTAGCATAAGTTGTTGGTGCACATAGGTGAACATTAGTTGTTCTAGGTTGTGCTTAACAAAGTAAACACTAGTTTTATTTCGCCTTTTTTGAGCCACTACTAGGAAAAGTTTTAATCTCCTATTCACCCCCCTATAGGAGACATACGTATCCTTTCAATTGGTATCAGAGCCCGGTCTCTCATTTTAGGCTTCACCGCCTTGAGAGTAAAGATGTCGGCTAGGGGATTAGTGCACAAGGACACGCTCACATTCGATGGCACAAATTATGATGTTTGGAAAATTCGCATACTTAATTTATTTTGGGAAATTCACCCAATTATCGAGGGATATCTATATGTGGGTTTCTCTTCTCCTATGGATACCCAAAACGAATCTTTAGAGGAGAAGTTGAACTCTCATATAGATGCTCTAGCTACTAAAATTCTTTTGCATGTTGTGAGCAATGTAGTTCTTTCTTCTATCATGCCTTATTCAAGCGCTCGTGAGATATGGACCAAGCTTCAAGATAAATATAGCAAGTCCAACATTATTGAGGATGATTGTGTTGCTTCCACTTTCAGTCGAGATGAGTTCTCATCGTCTACCACTTCACCAACATGTGATTTTTCACAAGGTAATGATACGGTGAGTGGTGATAGAAATTGCAATGAGGATAGTGTGCTTACTATTTGTAATCCTTCATCCCTATCTAGTTGCAATGATCTATTTTTGGACTTTAACACTTCTAGCACTCACAAATCCTTACATGCTAGTATTGATAGTCCTTGCATATCATGTAGTAATGGCTTGAATGAATCTCATGATGATATGCTTGTGTTGTCTTGTTGCCATGATAAAAAATGCTTCTATTTCCTCTAGTGCTTGTGTTGCTAACCATGTAGAGGAATATGAAGATTATATGGGCCAAGACAAGGTCTTGAATAGAGCTACAAGTGCAATCTCATCGTTACCTTCCTCCGGTCTCACATATGCCTTATGGCTAAGGGAACAAAGATAACCTCTTTGGATCCCATTGTATATCATGTGATGATGAGGTTGAGAATCATAATGATGATTATCAAGGTAAGTATGATATTACCTCTATTAAGAAAATGGGAGAGGTTGTCTATAGTGCTCTCTACAAAAATAAAATTGCTTCCTCCAACCTTCTTGAAATCTTGAATTATGCTATAGAAGACAATGATCTTATTGAGGAGCAAGAAAACATAATTGATGAAAAGTTTGCACTTGAGCGTGAGTATGCTAATGAACTTGATCAACTAAAGGACTCCCTTGAAGAAGAACAAACCACCAAAGAATCTCTTGAGGAGACTTTTACTCTAGAATTATCTAGAGTAAAGGAATACCATGATAGAGAACTTGCGGTGGCTAACTCCTTCAAGGTTAAAAACGATGAACTTGAAGTTGCTTATGCTAAACTTGTTGAGGATTTTAAGCACCTCGAAAATGGCTCTCGGGTCGTTAAGAGGGAGCTCATCAAACTCACCGAGTCGCATGAGCAACTTAAAGCTTCATATTCAAAAGAGCTTGCCAAGTTGCCCTCACCTCTTGCTAATAATGATGATGCTTGTGCTACTAACTCTATTTCTTGTGAAGCATCTATTTTGAAGGAGAATGTTGAGCTAAAGGCTCAACTTGCATTGCTAACTAGCAACTATGGGAAATTAGAAGAAAGTCATGTTAAGATCTCGAGCTTGCATGAGGATCTTCTAGTCTCCCATGGTAGGCTAAAGTTAGCTCATGAGGCAATCATGTCAAAGGTAACATCTAGTGGGCCTCATGTGGACATTAGCACTATATCTACTCCAAATGTTATTTTGCCATGTGCTAGCCCTTGTAATTCATCCTCTCACAACCATGCTATATCTCATGATGAATTACATTCTGTGCCTTGTTGCTCTAAAAATGTAGCATCTACTTCCTCTAGTACTTTTGTTGAAACTAACCATGTAGAGGAAATAAAAGAGCTCAAGGCTCAAGTCACTTCTTTGAGAAATGCCTGGAAAAAGGGTCATCAAGGGAAGGCCGCACTCAACAAAATCTTGAGTGTGCAAAAATCCCCCAATGACAAGAGTGGGCTTGGATTCAACTCCAATGTCAAGAACAAGTCCACTATCAAGTTGAAGCACAAGGACAACAAGAATAATGGCCAAGATCAAGTCAAGAATCCAACCAACATTGTTTGCTTCAAGTGCAAGGAAGAAGGGCACCATGTTAGATCTTGCCCATTGAAGAAAAAGCCTCTTAGTGTGAAGCAACAAGGGAAGCGGCCTCAAGCTCCACCTCAAGTCATTAATGGGCCTCTTCCTAAGAGCACTACTCGAGCCCTTCCTCGAGCTATGGGTTCACCTAAGAAGAAATATAGCAAGAGTAGAACTTGCTACATATGCCGTGAGAAGGGGCACATTTCTTCCGCATGCACTATTGGTAACTCCTCATCTCATCCTATCTTGATTGATGATTCTTGTTCTCTTTGTAAGGATGAGGTTGACAATGTGTTTGCCAAATTTGTTGGTGCTCAATGTGGTGTCAAGAAAAGAAACATTTGGGTTGCCAAGCCTATTGTGACTAACCTCTTAGGACCCAACTTGGTTGGGGACCAACAAGCCAAAACTTGATCAATAGGTGTGTTTGTTGGAGGGCATTGGAGACTTGGCTACATTATGAATAATTGAGGGATCTTCATCAATTATTATTGCCAAGCCAAGCCATTTGTATTATCATGATTATATTATATTCCCAATGTTCCTCCTTGCGGTAACATATGCTTAACTCATTACATTGAAAGTTACTCGCCCCTTGTGCATGTGTTGGTTTTGTATCTTCCATGCTTTTGTACATGTTGTGATTTCCACTTAATTATCTTGAGGTATCAAGTATATTTGTATATGATTAGGTGGCACACCATGTATGTGTGTTTCTTGTATTGAAGCCTTAATTGATTATATTTGATATCTTATTTGGCTCTTGTGAGAGATTAATAGATTATCCCATTTTGGGAGAGTGTTATGCTTGGGCATTCCACAATCCTAAAATTGTGTGTACATGAGGAATACCACCTAGTATTTATATTGGATTATTGTCTAGTCTCTATGTGGTATAATTTTCATGAGAAATTTAAGTTTTATAATGTCCATTAATCATCTCTATTTGTATCCTTTTGCCTCGGGTTGGCTTTATGGTAGTATCACATTATGGGGGAGTCATACACTTAGTGCATATTACAATCCTAGAAAATGTGAATATTTGAGGTTGTGTCACTTAGAATTGATATTGATAATTATCTAGCGCCTATGTGACACATTTGCTCATACAAGTTCCAATTTTCTTGAATGCCTTTATTGATCATATTTTGGATCTTGTATATGAGAGTGTTTCTTGGTATGTGTTTCCTCATATTTAGATCTCTATATCATCATGGAAACCATTTGCTTCAAGTTACTCTAATCACTACTGATTGTGTGACTATTGTAAGCTACCAAGAATCTTGTTCAAAGTATCATTCTTAATTCTTATATTTTGTTATATGCTTCTTATTATGACTATGATCTTGGATATCCATGCAAACTACCTTGGGAAATTCTTCCCAATATTTCTTGTTCTTGGACAATGAGTACTCAATTTATGGTAGAATTGTTTAGTCATATTCACTTTGGCCTTTGATTAATATTGTCCTATCTTTGGCCAAGTAAATGTTTTGTGTGCTCCCATGTATTCCTTGCCAATTTTGGATCCTTTTATTTTTATTGGTATCCTTTTGTGTTTTATTTAATGTAGGTAGTAGTGATGATCTCATTTGTGTGCATTTTACATTCAAAAGGAAAATCCTACATAATGCACTATCCATGGGGGAGCTCTCCTATATTATTTAAAAAACTCATATTTATGCTTCTTTGTTTGATCCATATCGGGTTTTATGTGCTTGGAACCTCAATATTTTCGTTTTGGTATTTTTTGCCATCATGTGAAGTTTGGGGAGTTTGGTTTCTTGTTGGAACCTTGCTCTTTTTGGGAGTTGGTTTTGTCTCATTCCTTGTTTCTTGTTTTGACCATTTTAGAATGAGATAAATCCTTGAGCATTTTTATTTCTATCTATTTTTGCTCTTTGGCCTTAGCCTAGTTCATTTGTTGAACTTGTGATCTTTCATGTGTTGAATTGGTTTTTTGATACAATTTGGACACCGCTTGTCTTGTCACACTCTTGTGTGTGCCATCTCAATTTACTTGGTGTTTTTGTTCAAATTGTATCTCCTTTTTTGGTTCTTGAAAGCTTTATGCATGCATATTTACTATATGTCTATATAATGGCATGCTTTCTTTCTTTGATCCAATATATAGGGGAAACTCCACCAAATCCCATCGGCTAAGTTGTGCATGAAATTCAATTATATATCAATATGCACATAATTATGTGGAGTCTCACCTATGTATTGTAGTTGCACTAACTACTTTGGACCCAATAAGTTTGGGGACCATTTTTGTACTTAAATATGTTTTAGGTACATTGGAGATATATTGGATGCTTGTCTCTCAATCTTGAAGAAGTGGTGCGTTAATGAAAATTGGAGGCAAGCTATAGGATGATCAATGAATTCATATCCTCTACATCCTACCAATTATATCTCGGTAACAAGTATCTCTTGCTCATGCATATTTATCTCGCTTCCAACCTTTTGTAGGTTGCATCTTGGCATGAATTTTTGTTATTATATTTATTGTTGTATCTCTAGCCATGGTATTAAGAGAACTCTCGATTGTAAATGTGTAGAAGTTGAGATGAGTGCATATAATTGGGACTATACAAAATCATGCATATGATCCATCAATCCCAAATATGTCAATCTAGCAATTTTATTGCCTATCCTTCCTCAACTTCTCTCATGTGCAATAGTGAGATTTTGCTAGTTGATGTTTTCTTGTGATACTTGTTGCTTTTCTCCATATATGTCAACTTTCTCCTTTTTCCCTTGGTGATAGTTGTAATATATGTAGTGTGTTGGTGTTTGAAGTTAATTAATGTACAATAAGATATATTTGGGCCTTTGTCCATGCTTTGAAGCAAAAATCTTATTGTTATATATTATGACTTCATTTTTGCTTTCATGTGATTTATTGTATATATCTTCCTTGTGTGTGCTTGCTTCGTTATGGGCATATGTCTTTGTGATATTATCCATTTAGAAACATACACACATATGTGAAGATAATTTTAGTTGAGATTTTATTAATTGGATACCACCTTTTATTCCTTTTGATACTTCGGTGGATCCCAAATTTATTTGCCTATGAGTGCTTGTTCCTTTTGGTTGCATATTTGGATGCTCATATTTGTTCTACCATGCCTAGTATTGTTAAATTAATTTGGATGAGTGAGGATTCCACGACTATGCACTTTGTTCCCAAATGCAATTATCATAATTGGTGCATTATCTTTGGGGAGCTCATCTAATTCATTTAATAATGCTCATTTGTCTTCTTTCTTATTTATTGTGCCTTAAATTTTATGGAGGAGTGAGGATTCCATATTTGTTCATTTTTGTATTGAAATACACCGATTTTAAAGTATGCACAAATCTTGGGGATCTTATCTATTTGTTATTTAAAACACTCTTTTGCTCATATCATAATATCTTGTTATTTCCATTTGGACTCATTTGTTGTTTTTCAATTGGTTTGTCGGACCTTGTAATTGCTTGCATTTTGTTGATACCCCTTCTTTTTATTTCTTTTGGCAATCTTTGGGTCCTCAATATAGTTCTACTTCCTCCCAAGTATTCATCATTGGATATGTGCAAATGCACACCTTTGGAGGATTTATCACTATATTGTCCTTCTAGAACTTGTCACCCATTTCGGCAATCGATGCCAATGGGGGAGAAGTTTTAGAGGGTTTAAGGGAAATGGTTTATGCCTTGAGTTTGTTCTTAAGCATTTGCCTTTCATGCTCTTGCATATTTTTTGTTGCTTAGCATGTGGTATATAGAGGAAACTCCACCAATGATAATGATTGGCCATATATGCAATGAAATTCGAGTTCATCACACATGCATAGATTGTGGGGGAGTTTTCTCTATATATGGTGGTAGTAACAATATCACATACATATGTAGTATTTGATATTGGTGTTACCATTTTATTCATTAAGATTCCTTATATAAACCCTCTTAAAGAGATTGTCATCAATTACCAAAATGGGGGAGATTGAAAGAACATGTGGGCCCCCATGTGTGGTTTTGGTAATTAATGACAATATTTATGGACTAATGTGTGTATTAAGTTATACTTGTAGGAATTGTCCATTGACATCGCTTGGAGCATGTGTTGGCTTCAAGGTCGATGAAATGAGAAGAAGATGTGATGTGCAAGCTCAAAATGCGCCATCTATAGAAGATCTCACGGTTGATGCTTGCCATCCTCGGTGATCATGGATCGATGATGAGGAATCAAGAAAGGCGTTCCATCTTGAGAAGGGCAAGATCGTCTACATCAATCTCAAGTGGAATGCTCAAGGCAAAGGTATAATCTTGATAGGTTTTCCCTTTTGCCGGTCTCATATTGTTAGTGGAAGACCGGGTTTAGGATAAATAACCGTACTATCAAGAGGGGCTCTCGAATGAGTAACTCGATCACATCGTTCGGAGAGATCTCAAACCTTTGCATATTTGCATCATCATATTTGGTTGTTATTTGGTCTTATCCATGTGAGGATATAGAGCTTGTGGTAATCTCCATAACAAGCTCTTGTTCATCAAAATCGGATCTTCCGTTTGTATCTTGTTGCGATTTTGATCTTGGCGGTTTTTCGGTTTCTCACCAAGTGAGGTATCTCACATTATTATACATGATACATTCTCACTTGGTGATAACCAATATTTTCACCTTTTATAGGGTAGCTCATGTCGTCCTCTTTCCAACGCAATTGGAATCGGGTCGATCGGAGTTACCAATCAAAAGTTTAGCAGTTTGAATTTGCCTAGGTACCAAAATGCGGTAGCGTGGCAGTAGGTTTTGGCAAGTTGCCAAATGCCACTGCCCTCCTAGGTACCAAAATGCGGTATTACCGCATTTTAGTACCTAGCGTGGCAGAAGGTTTTTGACAAGTTGCAAAAAGCCACTGCCGGGCTAGGTACCAAAAAGCGGTAGTACCGCATTTTAGTACCTAGCACGGCAGAAGGTTTTTTACTTCGACATTTGGATCTATCCTCCCTTGATGGACTATGATGTTTCTTTGCATGATCTTGTAGAGGTTGTTGTCCTCTTCGAAACGAGACCAAGATCATCGAAATCGGAGTCCGGATGCAAAAGTTATGGCTGTTTTCGTTATGTGTTGACCTGTAGTACTGGACCAGGATCCGGTAGTACCGGGGTCTGATAGTACCGCATTTTGGTACCGGGGAGCGCAGAGAAAAATGTGTTTGGAGCCCCAGAAACCCCAGGAAATGTCCGGTAGTGCCGGGAAAGTCCAGTAGTACCGGAACCGGGAAAAAGTTTGGTAGTACCGGGAATCGCGTTTTTGGGCTGCAACGGTTGGATTTTGGAGGGACCTATATAAGGGGCCTTCTTCCCCAATGGTTCCTCAACCATTCTTGCAAGTTTTCCCCTCCATTGTTGACCTTCTTGAGCTTGCTTTCTCTAAATCCCTCCTATGATTCATGCATATTCTTGAGGGATTTGAAAGAGGAGATCTAGATCTACAATCCCACCAATCAATCTCTCCTATAAGTGAGGGGAACATATTGGGATCTAGATCTTGGAGTCTTTTGTGGATTTCCTCCATTGTTCTTCCTCTCTTATTCCCCCATAAGCTTTTTTAGCTTTGGTGGAATTTGGGAGAGAAGGATTTGAACACCTTTGTGGTGTTCTTGCCATTTGCATTCAGTGCATCGGTTTGAGTTCTCTTCGGAGGATTTGGTGAGTGAAAGTTGAGAAGCTTTTTACTCTTGGGTTCTTGCAACCCTAGACGGTGTGTTGTGTTGCGGGTTGAGGCCTTGGTGGCATTTGTTGGGAGCCTCCAATTAAGTTGTGGAGAAGTTCCCCAACCTTGTGGCCTTTGTGGCGTTTGTTGGGAGCCTCCAATTAAGTTGTGGAGACGTGCCCCAACCTTGTGAGAGGTTCCGGTTGCCACCGACAAGTGCACCGATAGTGGAAGCATGGATCGATCCCGTTGGGGTGAGATTCACCGGAGAATAAGGGAGGCCTTTTGTGGCGTTGGTGGTTTGATACCACCCCCTCTCCAAACGAGACGTACTCCATGTTGGGAGGAACTCGGTAAAATATCGGTGTCCCCGCGTGCCTCGGTTATCTCTATACCCGAGCTCTTTACTTATGCACTTTACATTGTAATAGCCTTCGTGCTTGAAGTAATATATATCTTGCTATCACTTTGTTGCTTGTATTGCTTAGCATAAGTTGTTGGTGCACATAGGTGAACATTAGTTGTTCTAGGTTGTGCTTAACAAAGTAAACACTAGTTTTATTTCGCCTTTGTTGAGCCACTACTAGGAAAAGTTTTAATTGACTATTCACCCCCCTCTAGGCGACATCCATATCCTTTCAACTACAAGGCACTTAACCAATAATGGGATGATGAAGAACACACAAGGTAGATACCTAAGGATGCCCATTGTAGAGATGCATGAAAACAAATATCACGCCACAAGCTCTAGTAGTGAGGGATGCTTGGATGAGGTAAAACATCTAAATGAGAGCATCCACTAACTAACAACCACATATTTACATCAGGATTTGATCAAGAACACATAAAACAACCGGTGCATGACCTAGTTTTACTAGTGATACTCCTTTGTAACAAATGGATCACCTAATAGTAGCTAGAACCCAATAATTAGGATATCATGTCCACACAATAAGTCCTAGAACCTAGCACATGTTCATGAGATAAAAACTATAATCCTAGACTAAGAACTAGCACAACAGATAGACAAAATCCTCTATCTAATTGGCAAACACCAATCAGGACATCATCACCATAAGCCTAAACCTAAATCCTAAACATAGAAGTTCCTCAGCTCGAGGGTTGGTCACAGTAGAAAAGTATACCTGAGGTAGGGAATTAGTTGTGGTAGCCGAAGTCGAGGTAGAAGGGTGGAGCGGCTATAGTCTACCACTGCGCCACGGTGCAGGAGGCCAAGGCCATTAGGAGCACCACCGGGATCCCGAGTAGGGGCTTGAGTTCATTGGGGTAGGCGAGGTCGGAGAGTAGCTAGAGGTGCTGGGGTAGGGGAAGCAGCGCCGAAAGGCGAGCCAAACCACAAGCTAGGGCTTGTGCAGGGTTCGAGCAGGAGGCGTGCTAACCTGGTGGTGATGACAGGATGGCGTCGGAGGGGAGAACCCCTAGGCGTGGCGGCGCCGCAGCCATGCCAGCGGTCAATGTGAGCAGGACCCAGTGAGAGGGGCGGAGCAGCGGCGTCGAGTGGTGGATCAGCGTCGACGAGTGGCGGAGCAGCGGCGGTGGCCAGAAGGGGGTGAACGGCGGTGCATCGCGGCAGAGGGGGAGAAACCGTGTCCGTGCGTGCGAGTGTGTGTGTGTGTGTGTGTGTGTGTGTGTGTGAGAGAGAGAGAGAGAGAGAGAGAGAGAGAGAGAGAGAGAGAGAGAGAGAGAGAGAGAGAGACGGGGTTGAGAGGAGGGCCGGTCCAGGGAGGCCTCTGGTCCGGTTGGACCAGGTGGATCCGGTCCGTGTAGAAAAATGGGCTAAGCCCAATAATCGTAGGACTCCTATTTTTTCTATTCCTTTTTTTTTAGTTTTTACTAGCACAAAACTCGTGCGCTGCAACGGCGCCATGATTAAACCAAAATAAAATTTTATATATGTCTATAAAATCTATACATCGACGATTTCAAATGGCCTGGCTTCTGTAACGTACACCAGCCTTTGCTTATCCGACACAAGTGATCTAACAAACTGTAAATCAGCTGCATCCAGATACATTAACTTCTCGGTAGACTTGGTTTTTAACAATAGACTTTATCCGGTGACAAACAAGTCTTCCTTGTCATTTTCTCGCATTGAAAAACAAATCCTCATTGTCAGCCACAACGTTCAGTGGCCAATGATCACTGTTGAAGATCGCGCGTCTATGTGGTTGGCAGAATGATCCCTGGAGATGGCCTGCGACAACGTTCAGTTGCCAGCGATCAACATTTGCAAAAAAAAGAGTGCAGCCTAGTCTGAAGTTCAGACTATCAACAGGTTGAGACCAACCTGTTGAGTGGATTGGAGGGATTTTAGCAGCCTACCAAAAGAGACGACAGGTTGAGACCAACAGCTCCTATTCAAGGTTGGGTAGGCCAAGTTAGTTAAGCTGGTTACTAATTGTGAAAATAAAGATCGATAAGCCGATTGCAAATCGAGCTAGATTACTCCACTTGCTCATCATGTGAATCAATCGTGCTAGCTATACTCTACTTGCTCATCATGCTATCAAGTTGTAGAGTGCGTACACGTTTGGGCATAAGCACAGTCAACTAAGATATTCAATCAGACCAGCCTAATACAATCAGCATCAGATCGTCTAGAAGCAGAGCAACTGATAAAGCTATCTTGGTAAGCTTCAGAGAGACAATATTGCAAGCACAATTTTGGTTCTAGTTCAGTTGTTCAGAATTTAGAAAAAAAATCAAAGAAAAAGGACGTTTCACGCATCCATACCTCTACTAATTCATAGATAACGAAGTTCACTGGCCACACATCCACACATTAACTAATTCGTAGATAATCACAATCTTTATAAAAACAAAAGAATAACGAATCTGCATCAAACCAAGCACATACGACACAGATGAATCCTCGGTGGAGGCAGAGGCTGAGCCGAGCCTTCTTGGCCGCTGGCAGGGCGTCCTCCCACCAGGCGCGGCCGCGCTCCGGCCTCGGCTCGAAGCTGCAGACAGCGCCATGGCAAGAATGCATTCGATCGAATACCTCCCGCGCGTTGCAGGAGGAACTCGACGGAGGAGGAGTAGGGGGAGGCCAAGGGAGGATTCAGGCGGCGACACACTGTGTATGAGCTAGGCGACGGGCGACATGAGACCAGTATGTCCAGAGCGGAGCACGGTCATGGGTACCGCTTTCTACTTCTTATTCTCTGGCGAAAACGACGCTAGTAGCAAGGCTATCCCTGCTCCAGGTCGGTACGTTCAGGGGGTGGGTTCCCGGCGGCAGTGGTGGTGCAACTACTTATTTGAAACAACACAGCGAGAAAGGGGACCAACTAATTTATTCAAGAAAACTAAGCAAACCAAAAAAACAAATATGAAAACTAAGACGCTCCAAAAACAACACAACAGTGCATGAAACAATAAAAATAAAGTGTCTAGAAAGTCCTAAGATGGGCAGCTTGAGCTTAATAATATCTCCATCTACATCCTTATATTTTTGCATCTCACAAAGTTCAACAAAGTTATTGAGGTGGGCAGCAGCATCATCAGAACTAGCACCAGAAAATTGCTCTCTCATCACAAGATTTAACAAAGCAGGCTTAATTTCATAAAATATAGCATCAGGAGCAGGTGGAGCAATAGGTGTACTTAAGAAATCATTGTTGTTTGTGCTAGTGAAGTCACACAACTTGGTGTTCTCAGTAGAGTTCATTTTGGCAAAAGTGAAGCCAGCCAACAGCAGCAGCAACTAGAGCAGGAACTAATTTTTGTGTGTTTTTGATAAGAGAAAGCAAACCAAACTAAACTAATTTTTTTTGGAGTTTTTGATAAAAATAGGCAAACAAAACCAGGCAAAAGAAACTAAGCAAAATAAAAACAAAGTAAAGAGAAAGGTTATGAAGGACTCCCCTTGTGAAGCCGTCCTTAGCCGTCCGGCAACAGCGCCAGAAAAAAGCTTTATGGCGGCTCAGGTGATTGTTGAGTTTCGTTGGGAGACCCCAAGAAGAAGGTATGATGAGCACAGCAGCAAGTTCTTCTCTCAGTAAAAAACCAAGGTTATCGAACCAGTAGGAGAAAGGAAACGACTCAAAGGTGTTGCTAGTAACTTGGAAACTTGCACAACACAAACTCAAGACTTTGCCCCCAACGAACAGTGAGGTTGTCAATATCACCGGTTTTTTGAAAACAAAGGGTTAACTATATGGTGTGGAAGGTAATGGTGGTCTGCAGAAAGTAAACAGTAACAATGGAAGATGTATCAATGGTAAGATTGGACCGGGGTCCATAGTTCACTAGAGGTGCTCTCCTAAGATAAACAGACATGGCATGCTGGGTAAACAAATCACATCAGGGCAATTGACAGGACTGAGCAAGTGATACGTCAAAAACGTATCTGTAATTTTTGATGCTCCATGCTTATTTAGTATCTACTTTGCTTTGCTTTTTCTACACTTTGAGGTGTTTTTATATATTTTCTGAAACTAACCTATTAACAAGTTGCCACAGTGTCAGTTGCCTATTTTCTTATGTTTTTGGTTCCAGAAAGGCAGAAAATCAATATTCTCGGAATTGGAGAGGACAAAAGCCAAAGTTAATATTTTACCGTGGGGGACACGAATCCAGAAGACGAGACGGAGACGCAAGCCAGGGCGGCCAGACCCCCCTAGGCGCGGGTGGGCCCTGCCCCGCTCCTGGGTAGGGTGTGGGGCCCCTGGCCGCCTCCTAGCCTCGCCTCTTTGCCTATAAGAAGCCCCCGATGTAGAAACCCTAAGGACCCGATCAATATTCCACGAAACCTTCTGTAGCCGCCGCCACCGTCGTCCCTAGATCGGGGGGAGGGATCAGAAGTTCTTCCCGGCACCCTGCCAGAGGGGAGATCATCCCGGAGGTCTTCTCTCCGGTATGATGCGTGAGTAGTTCCACCTTGAACTATGGGTCCATGTAGTAGCTAGATGGTTGTATCTGCTCGTTTGTGCTTTCATGTATAGATCTTGTGAGCTCCGTTCATGATCAAGAACTAATCTATTTGTAATCATGCATGTTGTGTTTGCGGGGATCCGATGGATTTGAGATTATTATGTCAGATTGATTAATGATTTTGTCTTTATGATTCTATCATGTCTGTGTTGTTTGTGATCTTGCATGCTCTCCGTTGTTAGTAGCTATCTTAGCCAAGTAGTTGCTAGTGACTCCAAGAGGGGGTATTTATGCTCTATAGTGGGTTCATGCCTCTAGTTTCCAAGGGAAGTGACAAAAATATCTTCGGTTGTAGATGTGCTGTTGCTACTAGGGAGAAAACAACAGTCTCTTGTTCATGGAACAAGTGGATTGTTTACCTTACACACTTTGCTTAAAGAAGTTGTCTGTTGCTTACAACTTAATACTGGAGGGGGTTTGGATGATAACTTGAAGGTGGACTTCTAGTCATAGATGCAGTTGCATGGCGGTCTATGTATATTGTTGTATTGCCCAATCGAATCTCATATGATCTTTTTGACTTGTATTGCATTGTTATGCCTTGCTCAGTTTCTGTCAATTACGCTGCTGTAATTTGTTTACTCTTTATGCCATGTTGTTTATCTAAGGAGAGCACCTCTAGTGAACTATGGAACCCGGTCCAATCTTTATTATTGATACATATTCCATTGTTACTTGTTTACTTGCTGCAAACCATTACCTTCCACACCATACGTTTAATCCTTTGTTACAGCAAACCGGTGAGCTTGACAACCTCACTGTCCGTTGGGGCAAAGCCTTGAGTTTGTGTTGTGCAGGTCTCCGTGTTGCTTGCAAAACCTGTGTGACGTTTCCTTCCTCCTACTGGTTCGATAACCTCGGTTTCTTACTGAGGGAAAACTTGCTGTTGTGCTGCTTCACACCTTGCTCTTGGGGTTCCCAACAGACTTGCCGTTAAGGAGTCATCATCAAGCTTTTTCTGGCGCTGTTGCCGGGGAGGCTAAGGACGTCTTCACTAGGGGAGTCCTTCACTTCCTTTCTCTTTACTTTGTTTTTAGTTTGCTTTGTTTCTCTTGCTTGGTTTTTTCCTCTTTTCAAAAAAACCACAAAAAATTAGTCTAGTTTGGTTTGCTTGCTTTATTCAAAAGCACAAAAAAATTAGTTCCTGCTCTAGCTACTGCTGCTGTTTTTGGTTTTCCCACCTTTGCCAAAATGAACTCTGCTGAGAACACCAAGTTGTGTGACTTCACTAGCACCAACAACAATGGTTTACTTAGCACACCCATTGCTCCACCTGCTCCTGATGCTACCTTTTATGAAATTAAGCATGCTTTGTTGAATCTTGTGATGAGAGAGCAATTTTCTGGTGCTAGTTCTGATGACGCTGCTGCCCATCTCAATAACTTTGTTGAACTTTGTGAGATGCAAAAGTATAAGGATATAGATGGATATATTATTAAGCTCAATATTTTTCCTTTCTCCTTGAGAGGAAAAGCTAAATAATGGTTGTTATCTTTTCCTAAAAATAGTATTGATTCTTGGACTAAGTGCAAAGATGCTTTTATTGGAAAGTACTATCCTCCTACTAAGATTATATCTATGAGAAGTGACATTATGAAATTTAAACAACTTGATAATGAACATGTTGCTCAAGCTTGGGAAAGAATGAAAATCTTTGGTTAAGAATTGTCCCACTCATGGACTCACTGCTTGGATGATTATCCAGACTTTTTATGCAGGTTTGGACTTCTCCTCAAGAAACCTGTTGGATTCAGCTGCTGAAGGTACCTTTATGAGCATCACTATGGGTGCTGCAACTAGACTCCTTGATAATATGATGGTTAACTACTCTGAATGGCATACTGAGAGAGCTCCACATGGTAAGAAGGTAAATTCTGTTGAGGAAACTTCCTCTTTGAGTGAAAATATTGATGTTATTATGGCTATGCTTGTTAATGGAAAAGCTCCTATAGATCCTAATAGTGTTCCCTTAGCCTCTTTGGTTTCTCAAGAAGAGCAAGTTGATGTGAACTTCATTAGAAACAACAATTTCAACAACAATGCCAATAGGAATAATTTTGGTGGTAACAACAATTATAGGCATTATCCTCCTAATAATGGCAATTCCTATGAAAACTACTACAACAATGCTAGAAGTGCCCCTTCTGAACTTGAATTCATGCTCAAAGACTTTATTAGTAAACAAAATGCTTTCAACAAAACTATGGAGGAGAAACTTTTAACTGTTGAGAAAAATATATCCTCTTTGTCTGAAGCTCAGACTTCCTTGATTAGTAAAATGGCTGCTAAACCTGAAACTATGGAAGGTTCCTTTGCTGCTACTCATGACATATAAGTTACTATTGATGAAAATGTTAGGCTGTTAGCTCAACTTCATGTTAGGTGGGAAAGGGAAGCTGAAATTGATAGAAACAATAATGTGCACTATTACCACTAAACCACAAGTAGTCCCTATTCCTCCTCCCACTTTGCCTAAGCCTATTGAGCCTACTACTAGTGATGCTAAGTTTGACTTTGATATTGATGATTGCAATATTTCTGACGTGATCATGTTCCTACAAAAGCTTGCTAGAAAGCCTGATGTTAATGCTTTTTGCTTAACATGAAGTTGTTCCTGTCAATTGCCCTATTGTAATTTGTTTACCCTTCATGTCATGTTGTTTATCTAAGGAGAGCACCTCTAGTGAACTATGGACCCCAGTCCAATCTTTACCATTGATACATCTTCCACTGTTACTTGTTTACTTGCTGCAAACCATTACCTTTCACACCATACGTTTAATCCTTTGTTACAGCAAACCGGTGAGCTTGACAACCTCACTGTTCGTTGGGGCAAAGTCTTGAGTTTGTGTTGTGCAGGTCTCCGCGTTGCTTGAAACACCCGTGTGACGTTTCCTTCCCCCTACTGGTTCGATAACCTCAGTTTCTTACCGAGGTAAAACTTGCTGCTGTGCTGCTTCACACCTTGCTCTTGGGGTTCCCAACAGACTTGCCGTTAAAGAGTCATCATCAGTGACCATACCGTCTCGTCATCAGCCCGCGGCTCGGTGCGCATTTCGCCGAACAGGTTGACTGGTGTCGGCGTGTTCGCGACAGAGATGGACCGCCGCTTTGTCGACGCCTCCTGGGTTGCGTCCGTGGTGGTTGGAGTGTGGTTCAGGTCGATGGTGGGCTCCCCCACCTCTGATGACGCCGTGCGGGGAAGGACGAACCGGGAGAATGGGGTGTTCCTACCTTGGCCTCCAAGCGAGGTCGTGTGCGGCGGAGCTGGTGGTCGGTCGGTAGGCGTGGAAGTGACGGAGCTGATAGAGGACATACCGGGAAGAGCGACGGAGCCATCGAAATAGACGACGTCTCCGAAAGCGGCGGCCATCGCCTCCTGCTTGATCATGTCGATGGCACACCTGGCGGCACTCGCTACCAGCTCGTTGGCATCGACCGTGTTCTGGTTCGCCTGGAAGCGCTCGTTCTCATCCCGATGCTCCTTCTCGAGCCTGGCAGTGACGGCCCGAGCTCTCGCCGCTACCCGCCGGTCAGCGCATTTCCTTGACTCAACTTTACGTTCCGCCGGCGTCATGTCCTTGGCGAGTTTCTTCGCCCGACCGCGCTTCTTGGCGGCGGAAACGCCGGAGACACAAGTTTAAGAGAGAAGAGAGAAGACACAAGTTCTTCTTGGCGACTGGCATGTCCATGCCTTCTCTCTTCTCTTTTGGACTGGCCTGTTCAATTTAGTCCATTTGGGTCACGTTGCTGGGCGTGGCTGGCCGAACAGGTCGGGGCACTGCGGCGGTGGTTCAACCAAAACAAATAAAAACGGACAAACATAGACAGTTTGGGTCTCCCGGTGAAGATGCCCTTAATCGGTTTCCATGTGAGTCCTCCAATGCTAGCCTATAGCTTAGCTGACGCATACCCAATGTCGCCCCTCTTCTGATCTGGTTTGGTTTGGCTCGGTCTGTCAGGGCGTCGCCTTCGGTGTCCGCTGCCATGCAATGCAACCACGCGCACGAACGCCATCGCGGGCCAGCAGACCGAGCCGGCGCGATCTCAATCGGATACGCTTTAGGCCTTGGTACTAGAGTATTTGTGGGGATTAGAGGGGATAATTCCCACTAAACCCCAAATCCCCACTTGCTTCAAATAGTATGTTTGGTTCTAGAGTATTTGACTGATTTAATCCTCCCTAATCCCCACTAATCCCCAAGTTCTAGTGTATTTTTCTCCAAATCCAATACACTACTCCTACCTGGTGAATTGGTGGGGATTGGGATTTTGTGAGGGATTGGAGAAGTTTGGGTGTAGGTGGGGGTTTCACCCAATCCCTTTAAAGATTATTCCCTCTAATCCCTACTAAGACACTAGTACCAAACAAGGCCTTATTTGATTGCTGCGGTCGACCACCCATCAACAACGACTGGGCTGCGTTTCCCTCTCTGCTCTCACATCTCTCATCACCACGAAACAGACAACACCTTTCTCAATAAACAGACACGCGATTAGTTTGTCCTACTAACCCAAGTCCCCGAACTAATTCCCTAAAAAAAAGTCCCCGAACTAATTATTACACTCCTTAACTAGCTAGCTCTAATTAAACCACTTCGATTGATCGCGTTTCCGAATCGGTCGTCTTGATCACACGTACGCATGCTGTTCACGTGCGGTCGGACGTGCGTGACGTTGCAGGTTCAGTACTACTCGCGCTAGCCTGTACAGTAGTTCGATCAAGAAAACGTTGTGTGCTGCCGCGTCAGAGTCACGCTAGCTCGTCAACTTCGATCTTTCTCTCCCCGGTATCACTCACGTTCGTACGTCCTTAGCTGTTCGATAGAGGTACCGGTACCAAAGCGTAATTAAGTTGGCGCCACTGCAGCGTCGCCGTCCCAGAGATCCGCATGCACCAGCTAGCCTGTAGCTAGTCACGCTGGGTTAGTGTAGTTCACATACACGTACAGACATTGTTTGTTTGCTTGTCTTATGGTCCTTAGAGCATCTTCACCCGTGTTTATAAAAGAGAGTTTGGATGTTTTTTTTATCCGAATGACGAAATTTTGTCCAGTCGTGTTTCTAGAAGGCCGAATTACGTAGGATTTGGCCCAACTTCATCCGGCGTTTCCAGACCGAACCTGAGGTGCTAGGAACCGCCTGGAAACGCCGCACACAGCGAAAAAACGGGTGGGCCAACCCTGTCAGTGACTCAAGGCCGAGCTCCTGCATTTCTTCTCCCCCCTCCCGTCTTTCTTCTCCATTCTCCGCCACATCTCCTACCAGTTCCCCCTAGCTCCTGCCCACCATTGCCGCCCAAGGGTTTCGTCAAACCTTGATCCACCGTCGGCGTACCAAAGGTGAAGAAGTCGAGGAAGCTAAGGCCGAGGCCGGAGGGCTTGATCGACGCCGAGTGGTTGTACGATGTCCGACGGGGGAAGGTCGAAACAGAGAGCCGCAAGGACAGGATGACGATGTTGGAGGAGGCGCATGCGATGAAGGAAGCGCAAACGGCTTTGGAGAGCGCCAAGCGTATGGAGGTGTCACGCCCGACGCCGATGGTCGCCGCGCACTGATGGAGCCAACCAAGCGTTGGATCTTCGGTAGGGTTCTCGCCGATCTCGCCGGCCATGTTTCAGGAGAGCTAGGCGAACCCACGGCAGAGGTTCTCGTCCTCCCACGAGTTCGATCCGAGTCTCATCTGGCCACGAGCTCTCGGAGTCATTGATGCAAACGTAGGAGGACGACGAAGACTGTCATTAGGGCCCGCGCGAGCAGCCCCAACACGAACACGCCCGGGAAGCTAGGGCTTAAATGCAGTCAGGGGTGGACCAAGAAATGAGTCAAGCCCTGGGCTGGCCCTTGTATTTGAACATTAAACTATTTTTTTACATAAAATTTACTAATTTTTAAACAAATTTTAATGCAGTTTTGACCCTACGCCTAGTGCTGCAGCACGAGCTGCCCTAGGTGCATATCCGCCCATGAATGCAGTGGTCTGGTAGACGTCGTAGTACGGGCGGGCGGGGAGCCCGCGCGGCACCGTGGTCCGTGGCCCGTGCCCACGAGGCGTACGTACGGGGCGCGCCCCGGCCGGCCGCCGCCCGTGTTCCTCGCCGCCCGCACATGGCCCGTCGCGATACACCGCGCGCTACGTCGACTGTTCAACGGCCACCCTAGCGCGGGCGCGGCCGAGCGAGCTGTTGCGATCAGGCCGAACTGTAGATAGACTCTCTGGTCCCTGTAGCTTAGCAGCAAAGCACGCACCGAGACCGATTTTACTTGGATAGAACGTGGAGATGATAGCTCGCGGAACGGCGGGAGCATGTGGCTGAGCGGAGATCCGGGGCTGCATGCGTGCTTGCTACCTATCTTCTCTCTAGACTTAATCGTTTTCCATGTGAATTCTCCAATTCTAGCCTATATTGCTTAGCCGCCGCACGTACTCCCTCCGTTTGAAAATATAAAATGTTTTATGTTTGTGAATGAAATGTATCTAGACAACTTTTAATGTATAGATTTTTAATGTCTAGATTCATTTAAATCTATACATTAAAAGTTGTCTAGATACACCTTTTTCGCAAACCTAAAACATCTTAGGGCATGCACAATGCTAGAGAAGGCGGGTCTTCTCTTAGCCCTTCACGTAATCTAGAGAAGGTAACAAAAATAAGTTGTACAATGGGTCATCTCTTATTGTCATCTTTAAAAATTAATGTAAATTAACTAATTATAGTAAAAAATGTTATTGATAAGAGAAGACATAAGGTACAATGGAGAACAATAGTCTTCCCTTATTCTTAACGGATCGTCCCTTAGCTAAGGGAAGACAATCTTCGGATTTGCTAGTTCTCAGGCGCCTGAGAACTTCTTAAGTCTCAGTCGTCTCTTTCACCGTTCGATTTACCTCGTGATTCGTGCAAAATGAAAGTTACACATGAGTTGCAACTTGAGTGTAACTGAGAATTTAATGATGCAACTAAGTTACAACTGAGAATTAGTACAAATCTTATGAGTTACAACTAGGATGTAACTGAAAATTAGCATAAATATTAGAATGACATCAGCGACTTAGACATAAGAAGTTCTCAGACGCCTGAGATCTAGCCACTCCCTTTTCTTTATTCTATCTCTTCCAACTAAACAAAAATCCGACATGGCAACCATAAATAAAGGCTAACGTCACTGTATTGTATGTACCCTTATATTTCTGCACGGAGGGAGTACTACCCAACGATGTCGCCCCTCTCCTGGTTTGGTTTCTCAGGGGCGTACGTCGCCTTCGGTGCACGCTGACATGGGCATGCAACCACGCGCACGCGCGCCATCGCGGGCCAGCAGACCGACACGATCGATCTCCATCGGATACGCTTTTTATCAGTTGGTGCGGTCGACCCATCAACAACGGCTGCGTTTCCCTCTATGCTGTCACATCTCTCATCACCACGAAAAAAGACAACACCTTTCTGAATAACACACACGATTAGTTTGTCCTACTAACCAAAGTCCCCGAACTAATTATTAGACTCCTTAACTAACTAGCTCAATTAAACCACTTCGATTGATCACATTTTCTCAAAATATGCATTCGTCTCGCTATATTAATATAACAACTGTTTGAAATCGCTGCTGAACCAAACAACACAACGCCCATAAAGAAACAACAAAAATAATGAAGAAGCACAAAAAAGAAAAAGAAGAGAAAATAAAGCCGACAATAGTGGCTCGACGAAAACGAGGATGACCCGCAACCGCTGCGCCCTCCGAAGAATTTCAACCACGCTCCTAGCGCTCCGAAGCGTCGCGTATCAAGCAACACATTTAAGAAGGAAAGTGACGACAACGACGTTGCTGCCCGGACTGGTCCTAGGGTTTCCCCCGAAACGCCACGAGAGGTGGGGACGAGATACACCCGACGCCCTTTAAGAAGGACGGCGACACCCGCAGACGACGCCACATCGGTGTCAAGACGACAAGGATTTCTCCTGACCCCTAAAAAAACCACACTCATGGACACTTTGAATTGCTCCACCAAGTTCACCGCCCACCAGCACACGCCACCACGGTCTTGCAGACACCACCATCGTCTCATCCTGACCCACAAGGGGAGACTGGTACAACCAAAAAGAAGTAACTTCAGCGAAGGTCGGCGATACAATAACACGCGGGAGGGAACTGCTTTAACTGTCAGAGAGTGATAGTCGATCGAATGTAATAGCAAGGGCAACCCAGGCCCTCTTTGGCCCGGCCGAGCCCAGAAGGACTCGTGAAGCCCCGCCACCACACTGCAGCAAGGGTGCCACCATCTCCGCTAACCCTAGCGCTACTGACTACTCCTCCATCGACCAGTGGATCCATCGACACCGCAGATCCCCGCTGCCAAGCAGCTGCACCATCGCCACTGAGGTCACCTGGACTATCGTCGGTCTGAGGAAAACCATGAGCTCGCACCTACGAGGCAGTAACAATCACCGAACCGGGACCAATGGTAGGGATGAGGGGGTCCACGTGCTCTAGCACAGAGGTCGACGAGCAAGGCAATCACGACATCTTCGAACTGCTTGCAAGTCGGAACCCACCGACAGCCACTTGGCCCGGATCTGGCCCTAGCCACACGGTTAGGGGTGGTGCGCAAAAACCTCCCAGCCAGAGACGGGACATGGCGGCCAGTGCCCTGCAAGGCCCATATCAGGCCCTCACTAGCCTAGATCTGGTCCGCAAGACCCAGATCGGGCCCTTACCAGTCTAGATCTGGCGCGTCGTCCGGTCACCACAGTTCGCACCGCCTAGTGCGATGTGTTCGATTCATGAAATCTGATGCGAAGATTCCTCCGCCTTCGCCCTGCCCTTACTCCGCCTCCGCCCTGCCCTAGCCCGATGTGGCGATTTGAGATTTCTTTTCTTCGCCTGTTCACCGGATTGGGGAGACGGGATGGAGGTTCATGTGATGGACGGTTTAGTTGGTTTAGTTGGGTCGAGCCGGTCTTAAATCAGAAACGTTTTTTGATCGTGGTTTCAACCCAGAACCCGACTTAACCCGGCTTAACCCGGTGATCTGGTGTGGTGTGGGTTGGTTTGACGGTTTGACAAGTTTAAAACCAAATTATGCCCAGATTTAATCACACGCATGCTGTTCACGTGCGGTCGGTCGGACGTGCGTGACATTGCAGGTTCAGTACTACTCGCGCTAGCCTGTACAGTACGATCAAGAAAACGTTGTTGTGTGCTAGCTGCCGCGTCAGAGTCACGCTCGTCAACTTCAATCTTTCTCTCCCCGGTACCATTCACGTTCGTACGTCCTTAGCATGTTCGACAGAGGTACCGTACCGGTACCAGAGCGTAATTAAGTTGGCGCCACTGCAGCGTCGCCGTCCCAGAGATCCACACATGCACCAGCTAGTCACGCTGGGTTAGTGTAGTTCACATATACACGTACAGACCCTTGTTTGTCTGTTTGTCTTATGGTCCTAGCTAAGGAGAGTTCCAAGTACTGACACTGTGATGCATGCGTTTTCCTTCTCCGTTTTAGCGGTGCAGGGGACGCCCGACTATAACTAGCCGCCAACGTGCAACAGTTTGCTTCAGCACGTACGTACGTACGTACGTGTACTACACATGGTACATCCAGTTGTGGCCGCTGCCTCTAGCTTAGAGGGTGGCTAGCACTAGTCAAACTTACGACGTTACATGTTGTCCTTCTTTATAGATTTACTTCTTATATATCCCAGTCATTTACGCTAATTTTTGGCTGTAACTTCTAAAATTTATACTAGTTCTCACTTGCAAACTAGTTGTACCTTATTAAATTCTTGGTTACAACATAATTCTTGGTTACAACATAATTGTAACTTATGTCTACTCCTACATTGCTCGAATCACGAGGTAAACCTAATGGTGAGAGAGATGACTAAGGCATAAGAAGTTTTTAAGACGCATGAGAACTAACAAATCTTTATTAATTTAGTGCCAAAATAGGTGTTGCAAAGTCTTAATTATTACACGTCTAGAATTCTTTTGGGCAGTAAAAGGATTTTCTTGGAACAAAATTATTGATGTAGATAATGATGGTTTCTATCAACATGCAAAATATCAACTCCAAATACCTTGTGTTCTTCGCATAAAAAGAGATTTCCTTTCTATTATTAGCTATTAACTAGTAGACTTTCGCTTGATACATGTGATTATTACTTCAGCCACCGAAGACGAGGAACTACTTAAGATGGCATGTATTCGAGTGAAGCGAGAGGTCAAGAAGGTTCTTACCTATCATGAATGTTGGTGTAGTCTTCGGTAGGGCCTCCAGTAACTTATTGTGTTTCCCTTTTTTAGCAAGATCTTTTATGTCGGTACTTTTGTGTTGGGCACATCTTATTATGCAAAGGCCAATTTTGTACTATTGATGTTTGTATCGCTTTGATGAGACATTTTTAGTCAATAAATATCACCTAATTGAAACATAAAATTTTTGTTTAGTGTTGTTGTGTTTTCTACATATGAATGTACAAATGGTGCAGGTTGACCATTAATAACAGCAGGAACTCTCTCAATCGACACTTGCTTTAATTAGTATTGCATCTGTTTCATAATTCTTATCGTGGTTGTAGTTTACATTTAAACTAAAACAATGACATGAATTATGACCCTGAGGGAGTACAGGGGCGTACCCACCTTATGCCAACAGGGGTCCAAGGACACCCGGTAAAAATGGGTTTCTTTGGTATGTTTCATTCATTTGCAGCAAAATTTAGTGGGAAAAAAAGTGAAACATAGACCGTGACACCGGGTCATTTTCGGTCTAGGTCCGCCCTGAGGGAGTACATGATTTTCCAAATACGATGACCGAGCTTCCTAGCTGCCGGGAACTAACAAATGGGAAGCCTAAACATAAGCATTAGAGTGCGATTGTCTGCAACTATAGTTGCATGATGCTTTGTTTTTTTTGGCTAATTAAGAACTACGTACTGTGGGTTGTGTCATCTGAGGACAGAGTTACGGACGCGCCCGTCGGTTAAGGAAGTGGACCGGCGACCTACCTGGAGCAGCCAACTAACTAACGTGATCGATTGAACCGGCGGGCTAGGCATCCATAGCTAGCTAGCTAGATGTACGTAAAACCCAACCGTCGAAACTAACATTTTCTGGGATCGATCGACCACTTCAACAGTTCAACTGGAGCGGCAATTATAGCTGCTCACGCATGATTTCAATCCGATTGGACATATTCTCAGATTCCACAATCAATTCCTGAAGGACAATAATCTACTTGCACTAGTACGACACAGACAATCAGCAGGGCTAGCTCTCATGTTTGGATGAAGAAGCAGGGTAATAAATTTAGTCATGATTGGACCATCTCCTAATCAATCTACTCCAACAGTTGCCGTGCCATCCTTTAAGAGGCAGCCCTAGTTGTCATGAATCGCATAGCAGCTCTAGCCCAGCAGGGGGAACTCCAGTTCATTATTCATTTAATCAGAACTTTTAATGGGAAAAGGGTTAAAGTAAGCCGAGTTAGTTTTGTACCGTGAAAAACGCACCCGCAGTACATCAACTTGCCAAGAACGGGCACATTGGTCATAAACTCGCGTTTTGCCCATTTCAAGTCACGAACTTGCCATCCGTGTGCATTTGAGTCACTCCGTGACGGCAAGGCTAACGGAGCCGTTAAGTAATCACGTGAGGGGCTTCTAGGGCTGTTAATTTTGTAAAAACCACCTACAACTTGTTTTGTTTTGTCTGACTGGTTACAAAACTGCATCGTGTAGATATGAATGGCAACTTTCAAGATTCAGCCAACAAAAAGAATATTCGGTAAACATATGATCAATAAAATAGGCAATATTCAGTCAAACATATGACAACATTGACAATAAGATACATTCAGTTAACATTCTGAAATTTACTTGATATTGATAGATAACATCCAGAATGTAGCTAACAAAAGTAGACTTCCCAACAAAATACCAAATTCAGTTGTACCACATATAACAAATTTTAACAGCATTCACAAGTTTCAAACGTCAGAGTACTCTCCAGGTGATCCTCGTGTGCTGTTAATTTTAACGTTTTGGTACTCCTCTTGTGGTTGTGATGTAGATCCTTCATCTCCAAATAGCAGCCACCGTGCTCCCCTTTTTTGTTTTGCATGCCCTCTGCTCCTCTTTGCTCCTCTTCCTCTTGGTGGTATATGATCAACAACATTTCTTGTCCCTCTTCCTGTTCTTCCTCGAGCCCTAGATCCTCTTGCTATGCCTCTTGCAACTGTCCAAGCACTAAGTGCAGTGCTTGCCCTGCCATTAGCTGGAATTGCAGCTCTGCGCTCACTCACAAACGAAGACTCTTCAGGCAATGGTTCAACAACTCGAGTTGCCCGCATACGAACCTATGTGCAAGTGAAAAATGATTCATTGATTGACGATGATGTAGGGTTTCGTAGCATGGAAAACAAAAAATTTCTACCGCATACAAACAAACAAGCCAAGATCTATCTACTAGATTGTAGCAACGAGTCGATGGAATAACTCACCCTTGAAGATTCCAAAGCGTTTAACGAGAGCGGATTCTCGTGGGTGATATAGTCGTACTCTTTCCGATCTCAAGATCGCGTAGACGATCCTTCCGGCGCTGCGTTCCGGCAGCGCTCCCGCAGTCGGTCACACGTTCGGTACTCGACGAAGACCTTCCTCTCCCTTGTTCCAGCAGGCAGCGGAGGTTGTAGCACTCTCCTCGCGATTCCGGCAGCACAACGGCGTGGTACCGGAAGTAGAGGGGAGATCTTGCAGGGCTTCGCCTTAAGCCGGAGCGAGTATGGTGGAGTATGAGAGGGCTCCTCGGCGATCTAGGTTTTAGACACACCAAGGAGGAGGTGCTAGAGCCGGCGGCTAGGGTTTGGGGCATCCTAAGTCGGCGGCTAGGGCAACCCTGGGAGGTGGCGGCAGCAGCAGGAGGTGGTGGCGCCAATCTAGGGTTTTGGAGGAGAGGTACTTGTGTGCTAGGAGGGGCAGCCTTGCCCCTCCCTTTATAGGTGGGAGGCGCGGCCAAGGGAAGGGGAGTCCCTCCCCAACTCGGCTTGGAGGTGGGCTGGCGGTTGGAGGAGGGAATCCCTCCCCAACTCGGTTTCCCACTCCTCCTCCTCTTTCCAAAACTTGCCGTTTGACTTTCAAACTAGCCGTTTGACTTTTCAAATTTGGATTTGAATAAACCCTTTATTTTGGACAACAATGACACCTAGTACATGATGCAATCATTCCAACTTACAATGACACATTCATGTACCCTTCCCCCACCCGGAGTGCCGGACATTCCGGAACATTCTAGAACATTCCCGATGAAAACACCGGAACCATTCCCCAACTCCGGAACGGGACTTTCTTTATATGAATCTTATTCTCCGGACCACTCCGGATCTCCTCGTGATATCCCGAATCCCATTCGAGACTCCGAACAACATTCAGACTCTTTCTCATCATTCCATAACTACTCAAACAACGTCGAATCCTTAAGTGTGTCTCCCTACGGTTCGTGAATTATGCAGACATGATCGAGACACTTCTCCGAACAATAACCAATAGAGGAATCTGGAAATTCATATGGCTCCCACATATTTCTACGATTACTTTGCGATCGAATGAACCACTTACATACGATATCAATTTCCCTTTGTCTCACGATAGTTTACTTATTCGAGGTTATGATCGTCGGTATCTCTGCATACCTAGTTCAACCTCGTTACTGATAAGTACTCTTTTCTCGTTCCCGTGATATGTGATCCCTTGTGAGACAGTCACATGCTTGCAAGCTAATTGGATGACATTTCACCAAGAGGGCCCAGAGTATATCTATCCGTCATATGGATGGACAAATCCCACTCTTGATCCATGTGTTTCAACCAATACTTTCTGAACACTCAATGCCACCTTTATAGCCACCCAGTTACGGTGTGGTGTTTGATGTTATCAAAGCATCCATCCGGTAAAGGTGATATACATGATCTCATGGTCGAAGGAATTAGATAACTATGTATCAGAAAGCATATAGCAATTGAACTATTAAAATGACTTGATCTTTATGCTACGCTTATCTATAGGAGTATGTCCACCATATCATTCTCCTAACGATATGATCTTGTTGTTAATAACATCTCAATGTTCATGATAGGGAAACCACAATCATCTATTAACCAACAAGCTAGTATTATACAGAGGCTTTACTAGGGACTTCAAATTAAGTTTACAAATCACACAAGTATTAATGTTTCCTTGTTAATACTATTATAGCATGAATGTAAACATTTATCATAAACACAAAGATATAATAATAACTACATTTATTATTGCCTCTAGGGCATATCTCCAACAGTCTCCCACTTGCACTAGAGTCATCTAATCTAGATTACATGGTAATATACCGAACACCCATGGCAGTTTGGTGTTGGTCATATTTTGCCCTCGGGAGAGGTTTAGTCAACGGATCCGCCACATTCAGATCTGTGTGTACTTTGCAAATCTTTATATCCCCATCTTGGATATGTTCTCGAATAGCGTGAAAACGTAGCTTGATGTGCTTCAGCTTCTTGTGTGACCTTGGTTCTTGCGCATTGGCTATGGCGCCCATGTTATCACAGTAGATAGACATTGGGTCCACCGCACTAGGAACCACACCCAGCTCTGTAATGAACTCTTTCATCCATATCGCTTCTTGTGAAGCCTCCGAAGCAGCCATGTATTCTGATTCAGTTGAAGATCTCGCCATAACGCTTTGCTTTGCACTCCTCCAGCTAACTGCTGCACCATTCAAAATAAATACGTATCTAGATTGTGATTTAGAATCATCCGGATCGGTGTTCCAACTAGCATCGGTGTAACCATTAACAACGAGCTGTTCATCACCTCCATAAGAAAGAACCATATCCTTAGTTCTTCTCAAGTACTTAAGGATGTTTTTGACCGCTGTCCAATGATCCACTCCTGGATCACTTTGATATCTGCTAGTTAGACTAACAACATATGCGATGTCGGGTCTAGTACATAGCATGGCATACATTAGAGATCCTATGGCTGAGGCATAGGGAGTCTTACTCATCTATCTTCTGCCGATGTCGGACTTTGAGTTTTACTCAAGGTCTTATTGGGCAACATGGGCAAGAACCCTTTCTTGCTATCTTCCATTCCAAACCTCTTTAGAACTTTGTCCAAATATGTACTCTGTGACAATGATATTTGGCGTTTCGATCTATCTCTATAAATCTTTATGCCTAATATGTAAGCTGCTTCGCCAAGATCCTTCATTGAAAAACTATTATTCAAATATTCTTTGACACTATTAAGAAGGTCTACATCATTCCCAATCAACAATATGTCATCCACATATAGTATTAAGAACGCTACAGAGCTCCCACTCACTTTCTTGTAAATACAAGCTTCTCCATAAGTTTGTATAAAACCAAAAATTTTGATTACCTTATCAAAACGTTGATTCCAACTTCGAGATGCTTGCTTCAATCCATAGATGGACCGTTGAAGTTTGCATACCTTGTTAGCATCTTTAGGATCGACAAAACCTTTGGGTTGCATCATATACAACTCTTCATCAATGTCACCATTGAGGAATGCTGTTTTGACATCCATCTGCCATATCTCATAATCATAATATGCAGCGATTGCTAACATAATCCTCACAGACTTTAGCTTCGCTACTGGTGAGAAAGTCTCATCGTAGTCAACTCCTTGAATTTGTCGAAACCCTTTTGCGACAAGTCGAGCTTTATAGACAGTAACATTACCATCAGCATCTGTTTTCTTCTTGAAAATCCATTTGTTCTCTACAGCCTTCCGGCCATCCGGTAAGTCCACCAAAGTCCATACTTGGTTTTCGTACATGGATCCAATCTCGGATTTCATGGCTTCTTGCCATTTATTGGAATCTGGGCTCATCATCGCTTCCTCATATGTCTCAGGGTCATCGGTGTTGTCCACCAACATGATACTCATAACGGGATCATACCAATCTGGAGTGGTACGAGTTCTCGTTGACCTGTGAGGCTCTGTAGTAACTTCGACCGAAGTTTCATGATCATCATCATTAGCTTCCTCTCTAATTTGTGCAGGCACCACAGGAACTTCTTCCGGTGCTGCGCTACTCGTAATTTCGAGAGAAGGTTCGACAACCTCGTCAAGTTCTACTTTCCTTCTAGTCACTTCTTTCGAGAGAAATTCCTTCTCTAGAAAGGATCCATTCTTGGCAACGAAGATTTTGCCTTCGGATCTATGATAGAAGGTATACCCAATAGTTTCCTTCGGGTATCCTATGAAGACGCGTTTTTCCGCTTTGGGTTCAAGCTTGTCCGGCTGTAACTTCTTTACATAGGCTTCGCATCCCCAAACTTTAAGGAACGACAATTTAGGTTTCTTCCCAAACCATAATTCATACGGTGTCGTTTCAACGGATTTAGACGGTGCCCTATTTAAAGTGAATGCGGCTGTTTCTAATGCATAACCCCAAAATGATAGCGGTAAATTTGTAAGTGACATCATAGAACGAACCATATCTAAGAGAGTTCGATTACGACGTTCAGACACACCATTACGCTGTTGTGTTCCCGGCGGTGTCAATTGTGAAAGTACTCCGCATTTCTTCAAATGCTCGCCAAACTCGTAACTTAGATATTCACCTCCACGATCAGAACGTAGAAATTTAATCTTCTTGTTACGTTGATTCTCTACCTCACTTTGAAATTCCTTAAACTTCTCGAAAGTTTCGGATTTATGTTTCATGAAATAGATATACCCATATCTACTCAAGTCATCCGTGAAGGTAAGAACATAACGATAACCACCGCGCGATGCTACACTCATTGGACCACACACATCGGTATGTATGATTTCCAATAAGTCCGTAGCTCGCTCCATCATACCAGAAAATGGAGTCTTAGTCATTTTACCCATCAGACATGCTTCGCATCTTTCAAGTGATTCAAAATCAAGTGATTCAAGAAGTCCATCGGAATGGAGTTTCTTCATACGCTTCACTCCAATGTGACCAAGACGACAGTGCCACATATAGGTCGAGTTATCGCTTGATTTCAAACGTTTAGCCTCAATGTTATTAATATGTGTATTTCCACTATCGAGATTCAATAAGAATAGACCATCTATCAAAGGTGCATGTGCATAAAACATATTACTCATATAAATCGAACAACCATTATTCTCGGATTTAAACAAGTAACCGTCTCGCAATAAACAAGATCCTGATATAATGTTCATGCTCAACGCAGGCACCAAATAACAATTATTTAAGTATAAAACTAATCCCGATGGTAGATGAAGGGGTAGCGTGCCGACCGCGATCACATCAACCTTTGATCCGTTTCCCACGCGCATCGTCACCTCGTTCTTCACTAGCTTCCGTTTATTCTGCAGCTCCTGTTTCGAGTTACAAATATGAGCAACCGAACTAGTATCAAATACCCAGGCACTACTACGAATACTAGTGAGATACACATCAATAACATGTATATCAGATATACCTTTCTTCTTGATGTTGCCGTTCTTCAAATCCGCCAAGTACTTTGGGCAATTCCGCTTCCAGTGACCTTCTCCCTTGCAGTAAAAGCACTCAGTATCAGGCTTGGGTCCAGCCTTGGTCTTCTTCGTCGGTGTGGCAACTTTTTTGCCACCCTTCTTGAAGTGTCCCTTCTGCTTAGACTTGCCTTTCTTGAATTTGGTGGTCTTATTGACCAACAACACTTGGTGCTCTTTCTTGATCTCCACTTCTGCAGACTTTAACATAGCAAACAGTTCTGGCAACTGCTTGTTCATGTTCTGCATGTTGTAGTTCATCACAAAGTTCTTATAACTTGGTGGTAGTGATTGGAGGACACGGTAAATCCCCAAAGCATTAGGAATCACTATACCCAAGCTTTGAAGTTTGTTTGCGTGCCCAGACATCTTAAGCACATGCTCACTGACGGAGCTGCCCTCTTCCATCTTGCAGTTAAAGAACTTTTCAGAAGCCTCATAGCTCTCAATCGCCGCGTGAGTCTCAAAGATCAATTTGAGATCACGGACAATATCATGTGGGTCTGAATTCTCAAACCTTTTCTGAAGCTCCGATTCTAAACCATACAAGATAGCACACTGAACTATGGAGTACTGATTCTTCCGAGCAAGGTAAACATTCTTTACTTCATCGGTAGCATCAGCTGCAGGTGGGTCACCCAGCGGTGCATCCAGCACATAGGTCAAATTACCAGCTGTGAGGACAATCCTCAAATTGCGGAACCAATCCGCGAAGTTGCTTCCATTGTTTTTCAACTTTTCTTTCTCTAGGAACACATTAAAATTGATGGTAGGGGCTGCCATTGATCTACAACATATTTGCAATAGTTTAGACTAAGTTTATGACAAATTGAGTTCTAATAATAAAGTTTAATCTAGGTGAACTCCCACTCAAAACAACATCCCTCACATTGTTTTAGTGATCACATGAACCAAATCCACCATATCAAAACCGATCATCACGAGAGTTGATATAGTTTCAATGGCGAACAATCGACATGTTCATCATATCTACTATATGACTCATGCTTTACCTTTCGGTGATCCGTGTTCCTGAGACCATGTCTGTACATGCTAGGCTCGTCAAGATCAAACCTTAGCTTCCGCATAAGCAAATCTGGCTTGCTTACGTTGTATACACTTGCGGAATCTAACACACCCGATCATCACGTGGTGCTTCGAAACAACAAGCTTTAGCAACGGTGCATACTAAGGGTGAACACTTTAGAACTTGAAATTTATGTGCATGAGGGATCATCTTATAATGCTACCGTCGTCTACTAAGCAATACAAGATGCATAAAGGATTAACATCACATGCAATTCATAATATGTGATATGATATGGCCTTTCTTCTTTGTGCTTCCGATCTCCATCTTCAAGCACGAACATGATCTCCATCATCACCGGCATTGCATCAAGGTCAATGACACTTCTCCATGGTTGTCCTCCACCGGCTTCAACTATTACAACTACTTTGAATAGATACGCGGATCTTAACATAAATTAAAGACAACCATATGGCTCCTGCCGGTTGCCAACTTACAATAAGGAACATTGCATACATCAAATATAATCACAATCATGGCCATATCACATCACTGCACACCCCTGCAAAACAAAGTTAGACGCCTCTACTTTCTTTGCATATTTTACGTGGTTTGGGGCTTTCAATAAGTGTCGTTCTAACTTACGAACAAGAACCACAACATTGATACTAGTATTGTTAATCACCCGTTGTAAATTGGATCTCCACTATGCTGGGAGAAACAGGCACCCGCAAAGCCACTTATGCAATACAAGTTGCATGTCAAGCGTGGAGCAAGTCTCATGAACGATGTCATGTAAGGTTAGCCCGGGCCGCTTCATCCCAACATC
Source organism: Avena sativa (assembly GCA_916181665.1). NCBI lineage: Eukaryota > Viridiplantae > Streptophyta > Magnoliopsida > Poales > Poaceae > Avena > Avena sativa. The sequence continues at coordinate 380,776,477 of OV702297.1, read as the reverse complement.
CGGCAAGATGCAAAGTACACAAGAAGCAATCGACAATAAAAGCATCAATGCCCATAATGACCATTGTGTTCTACTCGTGCAACAGATCTACATATAGACACGGCTCTGATACCACCGTAGGGTTTCGTAGCATGGAAAACAAAAAATTTCTACCGCATACAAACAAACAAGCCAAGATCTATCTACTAGATTGTAGCAACGAGTCGATGGAATAACTCACCCTTGAAGATTCCAAAGCGTTTAACGAGAGCGGATTCTCGTGGGTGATGTAGTCGTACTCTTTCCGATCTCAAGATCGCGTAGACGATCCTTCCGGTGCTGCGTTCCGGCAGTGCTCCCGCAGTCGGTCACACGTTCGGTACTCGACGAAGACCTTCCTCTCCCTTGTTCCAGCAGGCAGCGGAGGTTGTAGCACTCTCCTCGCGATTCCGGCAGCACAACGGCGTGGTACCGGAAGTAGAGGGGAGATCTCGCAGGGCTTCGCCTTAAGCCAGAGCGAGTATGGTGGAGTATGAGAGGGCTCCTCGGCGATCTAGGTTTTAGACACACCAAGGAGAAGGTGCTAGAGCCGGCGTCTAGGATTTGGGGCACCCTAAGTCGGTGGCTAGGGCAACCCTGGGAGGTGGTGGCAGCAGCAGGAGGTGGTGGCGCCAATCTAGGGTTTTGGAGGAGAGGTACTTGTGTGCTAGGAGGGGCAGCCCTGCCCCTCCCTTTATAGGTGGGAGGCGCGGCCAAGGGGAGGGGAGTCCCTCCCCAACTCGGCTTGGAGGTGGGCCGGCGGTTGGAGGAGGGAATCCCTCCCCAACTCGGTTTCCCACTCCTCCTCCTCTTTCCAAAACTTGTCGTTTGACTTTCAAACTAGCCATTTGACTTTTCAAATTACGATTTGAATAAACCCTTTATTTTGGACAGCAATGACACCTAGTACATGATGCAATCATTCCAATTTACAATGACACATTCATGTACCCTTCCCCCTCCCGGAGTGCCGGACATTCCGGAACATTCTAGAACATTCCCGATGAAAACACCGGAACCATTCCCCAACTCCGGAACGGGACTTTCTTTATATGCATCTTATTCTCCGGACCACTCCGGATCTCCTCGTGATATCCCGAATCCCATTCGAGACTCCGAACAACATTCGGACTCTTTCTCATCATTCCATAACTACTCAAACAACGTCGAATCCTTAAGTGTGTCTCCCTACGGTTCGTGAATTATGCAGACATGATCGAGACACTTCTCCGAACAATAACCAATAGAGGAATCTAGAAATTCATATGGCTCCCACATATTTCTACGATTACTTTGCGATTGAATGAACCACTTACATACGATATCAATTTCCCTTTGTCTCACGATAGTTTACTTATCCGAGGTTATGATCGTCGGTATCTCTGCATACCTAGTTCAACCTCGTTACTGATAAGTACTCTTTTCTCGTTCCCGTGATATGTGATCCCTTGTGAGCCAGTCACATGAATTCAAGCTAATTGGATGACATTTCACCGAGAGGGCCCAGAGTATATCTATCCGTCATATGGATGGACAAATCCCACTCTTGATCCATGTGTTTCAACCAATACTTTCTGAACACTCAATGCCACCTTTATAGCCACCCAGTTACGATGTGGTGTTTGATGTTATCAAAGCATCCATGCGGTAAAGGTGATATGCATGATCTCATGGTCGAAGGAATTAGATAACTATGTATCAGAAAGCATATAGCAATTGAACTATTAAAATGACTTGATCTTTATGCTACGCTTATCTATAGGAGTATGTCCACCATATCATTCTCCTAAAGATATGATCTTGTTGTTAATAACATATCAATGTTCATGATAGGGAAACCACAATCATCTATTAACCAACAAGCTAGTATTATACAGAGGCTTTACTAGGGACTTCAAATTAAGTTTACAAATCACACAAGTATTAATGTTTCCTTGTTAATACTATTATAGCATGAATGTAAACATTTATCATAAACACAAAGATATAATAATAACTACATTTATTATTGCCTCTAAGGCATATCTCCAACAGATGAAATGTCATATGAAAAGAAAACAACTTGAATAGCACAAGAAAATATCAAAAAAAATTGAGAATTTACCTCATGTGACAACTTGTACACCATCGTGTTACTGAGGTATGTTGGATCATGGCTAGGAACCAAATGTTTAGGTCTAATATTCTGAAAGTATAAAGAATGTCATGGTTAATCAGAAAATGGCACAAGAAAATATCAGAAAGGTGAGAATCAATTGCCAAACTTACTTGCAATATTTTTGGACAATCAATGTCACCATTTTCATCAAATGTTTTTGCCCTTTTCCTCTTTGACTCATATTCAGCTTCAGCTTCTTGCTGCTCCATCTTCTTCAGGCTTGGTTTTCTCTTTCTTTTTCCCGAAACTTGCTCAGCTCTTGCTGCTTGTTCATTTGTTGGCACTTGTTCGTCTGGCTCATCATCTATTGCTAGTTCCTCCGCTGCTATTTCCTCCGCTGCTACTTCCTCGGCTGGCTCATCATCTGCTGCTACTTCCTTGGCCGCCCTCTGTTCAGGAGGAAATGCAATCCCATGTTCCAAATCAGCCTTGTACTGTGCACAATTTCTCTTTTGTGTGATCTCCAGATCTACAATAGCTACAGTGCATCTTCACACCATGCTTGCTAGTTTTTGTGCCAGCTTCATTTTCTTCCGGATCCTTTCTCCTACATCTCTTTGGTCGGCCAACCTTTTTCTCATAATAGGGAGGCATCACGTCAGGGCCATTAGTTCTAGTCCATTCTGTCCTATCTCTGCAAGGCATGATAGCCTTTTCATATGCCTGCAAGTACACTTCTAAAGAGTAGCAATTAGAGACCGCAGATTCTGGTGGAACCCTATCATGACTCAAACAGCTGATCACATGATGACAAGGAATGCCTGTCAATTTCCATCTCCTGCATGTGCAACTTATCGTGTTCAACTCAACCACATATTGTATTTGGTTTGACATAACTGAGAGAACTCCCTTGTCAGTTGGAGTTGCAACACATAGATTGGACAGATCTGTTAATTTCCTAACTTTCTGCATGATTTTTGGGCACAATCTCCCTTTCCACTTCTCAATTGCTTCTTTCTTTTTAGTGTACATCCTATTCTGAACTACACTTTTAACTCTCTCAAACATTGAAATAACATATACTTCTCTAGCTTCCAGAATCATCCTACCAAATAAGTACATAATAGCATGAGATATGTAGTTTATTTGTTTGGCAATTAAAAAGCATCATAGCATGAGATATGCAGTTTATTTGTTTGGGAAATTAAAAAGCATAACAGGATGAGAAGGCTTACTTGTTGAACACTTCACAGACATTGTTCAAAAGAAGATCACAGTTAGGGAAATCACTAAAAAAGGCCCTGCACCATGTATTTGGTGGCATCTTCTCTAACCATTCGTGTGCACCAGGGCATTCTGCCTTTAACTTCTCCATGTTTGCTTCCCACCTAGCAATTGTAGTTGATCTTGCACATGCCCACAAAAGGTTTTTGATTGTTTCTCCTTTCCAATGTTGCCTCATGTTCTGCCACAAGTGTCTAACCATCTGAGATGCATCAGCCATCTCTCGAGCATGTATTTCCAATATTATGTGCTTCAAACCATCTGCTAGTGACTTCCCAGGCAGCAGCCAATACACGGTCTCTAGTTTCGTTGCAGGACAACTGCAGTGCTTAAGCAGTTCATCTATATCACCTAGACACCATGTATCTGCTAAGCAATCATCAAACCAATCTACTTTCCCTTCTAGATATGAACGATTAGAACCAAGGCCACAGAAAAATCCTCCATGATGCAGCTCTACGGAAAACTTCCCTGGCTGAATACCTACAAATCACAGTGCACAAAAAAAATCCCAATTCAGAAACTCTAAATCAAGTTCACTTTCCCATGTCCTGGCAATCTGTGCAATTGCAACACTACACTAGATAAATGTGTCACCTAGATAAATGGATTTCGAAGTGGGAGATTTGGACTCACCGTAGTCTGGAGCGCAGGCACCCGGTTCTCTGCGGCATGGTCGGACCTTCTCTTCGTTTGGAGGTGAGGGCAGTGGAGCTCTAGGAGGGGAAGCTGTAGGCGGCGGAGGTGAGGGCGGAGGAGGTGAGGGCGGCGGAGATGAGGGCGGTGGGGAAATCGGTGGCGGGGAAGCCATCGATTTGGTCCGGCGTACGCCGCCGCTGTCGCTACGGTCAGGAGTGCGCCTGGTTCAACGAGGTTTGTTCTGTTGTATGTCCAACGGGAGGAGCAGGGGATAATACAGCGAGGTGTTTTCTAAAAAAAAATAGATGGCCAGCAAATTCCGTTAGATTTTTGCCTCGCCGTCACAGAATGACTCAAATGCACACGGGTGGCAAGTTTGTAACTTAAAATGGGCAAAACGCGAGTTCGTGACCAATGTGCCCGTCTTTGGCAAGTTGATGTACCGTCGGTGCGTTTTTCACTTTTGTACTCTCTTCATTTTAAAATATAAGATGTTTTAGTTTTGTGAATGAAACGAATGTATCTAGACTTGTTTCAGTATGTCGGTTACTCAGATTTGAAGTGAATCTACGTATTAAATAAGTCTAGATATATTTTTTTTCACAAATCTCAAACATCTTATATTTTAAAATGGAGAGAGTACTTATCAGGGGTAGCGCTTGTGCGCTTGTTTAATTGTCTAGAGTTGTAACAGCAAAGGATTGGCCTACTGCGCTTTTATTCCAACAGTGAAGGCGTTCGGTTTGTCCCCGACATATATGTAGCTCTAGAGCTAGCTAGCTTGCTTAGCTCGAGAGTCGTCGAGTCCCACCACATTGATCAATTGTCAGTTGGCACCAGCATGTATACAACTACATGATCTAATTTCTGTTGAAGATGTGCATTGACAAAAATGTCAGTATCCCATCAGAGTGAAAAAAAAATAGGGCCTCTGTTTGCCAAACTGTCTCGGCTATGTACGTAGTGTCAAAGGTCTTCTGAATTTTGCTATGTAGTATGTCCTGCAAATATGATCATTCTAAGCCAGGTAGTAATTCAGTATTGTAGAAGATTACTGTGAAGTTAAGCACCGCAATTTACCCAACATGTGTACTACATCTATCTGTTGCTGAGCCTCGAGCAAGTTGTGCTAGCTACTACAGCAATTTCTAAAGAAGAAATCAGTTTACTGTAGTTCGGTATGGATGCGTACGTGGTCCAAAGATATACCACATCCAGGGGACCAAATACTTTCGCTCACCTACCAACTTAAATGGCCCCTGGTTAGTACGTCCAAATTCATGCCCGAAAGTTGTCATCATCCAGTCAGTCAATCAAGCTGCCGGATTAAGCGCAGCTTCGTTTAGTGACCAAGAGCTGAGCATGCATGCAAATATATTAGGAGCCATGCAAAAAGGGAGGGAAAATAAGGCCATATGACAGCCAGGAATTGGACGTACGTACCCATCATCTGACTCTGCACCAAACTACTTCTCATACTACTTAAACTGAACCATATGATTAATCATATAGTTAAGCCGTGTTGCTTTGTGCATGCGCATGATGGCTAATTAATCATTCAGTTTGATCAAAGCTGCCCTTTTTTTTGGCTTATCAACAATCCAACAGCTGTCTTGTCTTTGTGGGACTTTTTGGTTAAACTTCATGATCAACCTTCAGTGTGGTTGGTCTCTCTACAATCATGAATCTTGCTACATTTGGTCCAGGGAAGCCGATTCAGCTCTGCTTCTCGGTCTGTGGAGACATGAAGTCTATTCAGACACCAGACTGCCAGCTACATTTGCCTCAAGCACTGAATATATATTTTTTCCTTAATTGCCAACGCTGGTGAAAATTTCAGATCAGGAATCTCACTTTCAAACATCTCAGATCAGAAACTTGAGAAGAATGTAGTAGTACTCCATATCCGAGAAGGAAATGAGGTTGCATGCACTTTATACATAGACGGAAATGTACATGGATTCATCCCTAATAAATCATATTGCAAGAAGAGAAGAAAAGGAAAATAGTACAGTATACGAATAGAATACTGAAGCAACCAGGCGTATTGCACCAACCACTAGAGAATTGATTAAGGAGCACCATTCTCGGGCGCGCGGTAATCGCAGAGCTAATCTCCAGATTACTGCTACCACGAATGCCTCGAGGTTAAACAAATCCCCACACACGGTTTAACCACTCTCGCTTCGACGCCGTCGGCACGCGCTCGGCAGGCGTGTGGTACAGCTCTACCACTAACATAAATAAACAATTACCAAATTACCCCCTACAGAAGCCTCCGGTGCTCCGGCGAGCGAGCACGCCGGCGTACGTGGTGGTGGGTCGATTATACATGTAGTCCGTCGTAGGGCGGCAGGCGGGTGGTCAGCAGGCGTAGTACTCGACGAGCTCGTCGAGCGACTCGGGCTGCGGGTCGGCGTTCTCCAGCATCCAGAGGAGGTGCTCGAACAGCACGACCTCGCAGCCAACGATGGTGCCGCCGGAGCAGGCGCCCACGTCGCCACCGCCAGAGCGGTCGACGAGGTTCTGGAAGAGCGGGTGTTCCACGAGGTCGGCGGCGATGAGGTAGCGGCGGCGCGACTTGCCGACGTAGACCGGGTGGAGGCCCGCGGGCACGCCGTCGGCGCCGTGGAAAGACGCCGACCCGGCCCCGCGGCCCCACTGGCCGTCCTCCTCGCCGCCGCCGTGCGAGCCGCCCGACGGCGCGCGGGAGATCCGGCTCGACGAGTTCCACCGCTTGATCATGCACCTGAGCTTGCTCAGACCGCCCTTCGCCATTTTTGCTCCCCCAAAACAAGAAGCTGAGCAGAGAGGGAAGCAGAGGATGGTCTTCGCCGCGAGTTCGGGGGGAGAAAGTGTAAGGATGATTTGGAGGGTGGAGGAGGTGGACGAGAGGTTATATAGGAGGATGGAGGCGCGCGGGCAACGTACGTGGCGGGATGGAGACTTGGGAGAGAGGGGGTGGAGGTCAAGGTGTCGGGCGGGCATGTGATGGCGCCGGTGGTAAAAACCTGGAGAACAGTCGGGTGGCAACTGGCCTCTCCGACGGTGTGTGTGTGAAGCATGCATCTCTTTCTCTCCGGTTGGCAGCAGCACATACGGCAGCGCGCGAACCGGACCGTGACATGTACGTCCAGCCGATACCCTGTCGGCTGTCGCTCGCGGATTTAAGCTGTGCTCGCCGGGCGACGAGCTCTGCACAAATGGCCAGAGATACTACTTTCTACAAGTAGTAGAAGTGATCTTGATCCAACGGAATATAATCCAGTTTACTGCCGATTCGATCGGCCAGTGGATCAGCCGATGGAGGATGAAACGCAACCTCACCATCTTCCAGCATTTTGCATAATCTTGTTCCTCGTACGCGTAGGAATTAGGATACTCTTCTCTCCTTCCATTATCATTCCCTTGCCGATTCAGACTCTCGTGGCAGTACTACCTACTGTCAGCCACAGATTGCGTTCGCGATTTGCAGCCTAGCTGTCCTGAAAAAAGTGCGTCGCCGCCGCGATATGTGTCACGCTTCCAACGGACGGCCGCGCACAGTCATCGGTTAGCTAGCGGAGGTCACAGGGTTAGTTAGCTCTGAACTCGAAACAGATTCTTCAGTTCCCACTTAGCCGTATGAGCCAACCACCGGTTCTAGGGTCAGATTACAAGAGCCAAACATCCTGCAACATTCCCATGGGCCAATCAATGTGCGAAGGAGAGTTTGCAGCTACTATAGGAGAATGCTGCAACCTTTTAATTAGCTTTTTTCGTGCTTCAGTTTCTCCATGTATCTGTAGATGTCTTGCAAGACTTGTCCCTTGTTCTGTGTCAGGTGGGAATTAGGCGGAAGAGGGTGTCACGTGTTCTTCACTATACTTTTCCTGTTTTCCATCCTCATACGGATTGCTCAGAATATGTATATCTACACGATAAAGTTGTGAAAGGTTTTCAAGTCTACCACCACGAGAAATTTGGATACAGTCAATGCCACTCATCCGGCTTTGATATTGTTGTAGAAGAAGCTACATCTCATAAGTCACTTTTTTTTTCCGGCGCGGTCAATAGGCTGTTTTTTGGTGGGATTAGTCGATTCTTTCTCGTTTGCAATTCACTAGTAGTTTTTTTAATGGAACCAATGTATATTTTATCTACAGTTGCAATTCCTACCCAGATTTGCACATTTAGAAAAGAGAGTGCCTAGATCTCAGGCGCCTGAGAACTTCTTAGATCTAAGTCGCTGATGTCATCCTAATATTTGTGCTAATTCTCAGTTGCAACCTAGTTGCAACTCATAAGATTTGTACTAATTTTCAGTTGCAACCTAGTTGCAACTCATTAAATTCTCAGTTACATCCTCGTTGCAACTCATGTGTAACTTCCACTTTGCACAAATCACGAGGTAAATCGAACGGTAAAACAGACGGCTGAGACCTAAGAAGTTCTCAGGCGCCTGAGAACTAGCAAAACCGTTTAGAAAATGTGCGGCCACTACATTTGTTTTTCTCGAAATGGGGTAAAATCTGGTTTCCTCATCAATTGATGCATGAATCTTTTATTACCTTATTAATATTTAGCTGTTACAAATTATATCATGAGTCACGTAGGGTTCATAAGTGTATCAACCATCTAAATAAAAAAGACAAAGCATCAACATGACATCCTAAGATTAAAACGTCAGCTGCACTTACTGTATATATCTCATGCAATCGTCTTCAAACCGATTGTACCTAATAATATCTAAAATCTCGCGCTTTTCTGCAGCTTCCAGGAAGGACCACGTACGGATTCAACATGTAGCCAACGGTATGAAGCGCATAAAATAAATAGATTTCGTATTGTTAAATATACAATCATTTCTCACATTCCATATTTCCCAAAGCAAAACACAAACTCCTATTTGAATATATACTTTCTCTTCTTTCAGAACCCTCCCCAGCTAGTTCCCAAAAAGATTCGTAATGTTGTTTGCGGGTATAATGTTATTTATATATACACTAGTTGAACATTTTTAAAATGTACAACTTGTTTTTTTTTTGTGAAATAGAATATGTTGTCTTTTTTTTTTGCATTTTGTTCACCTTTTATTTTGGTCGACAGTTTGTTCGGTGTTTGCGGCTGCCTGATGCACCTAGAGCAATGCATTGGGTTGTCACATATTTAACCAGGTACCTTTTTTTGTCACATTATATGTTGTTTACAATAGGTCGCGGGTTTATGGCCTCTATGTTTCAACGAAAGAGTGTCTTTAATGTAAATATAATTAAGTATGTGTAATGGAAGTATTTCTTGATGGACCAAAAGTACTATATATCTAGTGTTGTAAAGTTAATACAAAACCATATCAATAATAAAAAATATGTCCTTTTCTTCGATTTCTGACATATGTATTTTGTGACACATGGGAATGCTGGTGTGGGTCCTACTGGCATCACCGTGACGTAGCATGATCAGTTCATACGGCCGGTAGATATTGACAAAGTACATACTGTTGGTCTCTATTATTTCTTTAATGATCATATATTAATATAGGGAAATCCAACCACAAGATTGGCCAAAAAAATCAGCAAGAGGAGACCGTTTGTCCTATTTTGTGCCATTAATCTTGTTCTTAGGAAGCTAGCTAGCTATTCGGTGATTTGACAAAGGCCATCAAGCGGTCCTTGAGAATCTTCTTAACCTCCAAGGATGCAATTTCTAGCATTAGATGGGTGGTTAGAGGCGTGCTCGTCAAATCTAATTAAAATTATACTAGTACTATACGTTGCCGTTTGTCACCTAGTAGGATTTGATTCCCACGAAATACATGGCATGCATGAACCATTGCAATCATAGGAGGATATACCTGCTCTCATGTCGTTTTGATATACTACAGAAAATTGTACACACTACGTTCATGCACAAAGGGGTCAGAGAGAATATAGGACGTGGCGACGTATGAGGAGAAGCAGCAATTAAACTAATCGATCTCATCGGCCATCGACTATAGTAAGATGTTTACTTTGGAGTGTGTTAACGAGATCGGGAGGCAACAAGCTGCTGTGGCAAACGACGAAGACATGCTCTCATGTCGTTATTAGTGAACTAAAAAAATGGATGAAGAGAATGCATATACTAAGTCCCAAATTTAAGGAACTAAATTACTTTCTCCGACCCATATTACTTGACTTGGATTTGTTAAAATTTGGATGAACCTATATGCTAAATGATATCTAGATTTATTCCAATTTAAACAAATACAAGTCAACTAAAATGGGTCGGAGGGAGTATAAGATTGTCGACTTCGTCGCCTAGCCGCACCGGCTGTAGTTAGCTGCTGGTATGTAATGTAAGGTCAGCTGAGGAAAAAGTTACATCTATTCCAAGCGTGCGCTTCGCGAATGTTTTAGCCGGCGACCACCGACCGATGACGACGACATTTCTCCAGTTCATCAATCGTTACATTGATTTTCCTACAGAATTACTACTAGTTGATATCACTACCGGAATCGAGAGACTTAAAATAATTAATGTCTCAGCTGTGACAAATTAATGCACAGATGAGTGCCATATCAGTTTGCCGTGAACTCACGGTCACCACCACACCCTTGTTGCAGTGCGGGGCGGGGTTTTACGGGTCAATTCAGACTCCGTCAGGTTAGGAGGGCCTGGTTTGTCCCTGCTATTGCATCCGGTCGGCTACCGCCTTTCCGGTGATGGTGGTAGTTTCCTCCCGCGTGCTGCTGTACCACCAATACTCGCTGAAGTATCCTCTATCCGTCCTACCAACCTCGGTTCGTGGGTCACGGTAAAACGGCGATGGCAACTGCAAGATCATTGGTGTGCGTTGGCGGGCGCCGAGCTTGTTGGAGCAACAAATCATTCGAGAGTGTGATTTTTTGAGGGATTGAGAGAAATCATTGTCATCTAGACACCGACGCGGAGACGCATGTGGGTGTCACCGTACTTCCTGAAGGGATCAGATGTATCCCTTCCCCACCTCCCGGAGCGTATCAGGGAAACCCTAGGACCAGACCGGGTAGCAGTGTTGTCGTCGTTTCTTTATTTTTTAGAGGTGTTGTTTGGTATGTGACGCTTCGGAGTGTGCTAGGCGTGTGGTGGTACTTATTTGGAGGGTGCAAATATTGTGAGTTATCTCTGTTTTTATCAAACTGCCGTTGTTGGCTTTGTTTTCGCTTCTTTCTTATTGTTTCTTTTGGATTTGATTGTGCTATTTGCTTCAGAAATGGTTGCAATTTGTATCAAATGATTGCTATATATTAATATAGTGTGACGAAAAACCTCTTTCAACGAGCTCACGGTCACGGTCGTCGGCGCTCGGCACTAACACAGTGCGCACGCGCTGCTGGGGGTACGGTGTGCTTGGCCCAGCCTGCCGCTGGCGGCAGCCCGTGTTTATTTCTTCTGCGTGCCCCGTCGGTCGGCCTCATGAATGCCGCGGCAGGGCAGGGGACAGGCAGCTGAGACACGCACCGCGCGGGCATGGACACGGCCACTTGCTGGAGTACTATATACGCCGAGCATTCGGGTGTGGCGGCAACTCGATCGCATGCAATGGACGCACGGACGTACAAACTTGCTAGTAGCTGGTAACTACGGGACGTACTGATACTGACAACATCGATCATCGTGTAACTTTGCTCGATGATCGATCGTCCATTCAATGCCTACCTATAGCCAGCCGCCGGGCATGGTGGCACGTAACCATGAACTGAAACACACAATCTAACCTATCCGATTTAACTGTCGCAAAAAGTCGCCAGCCAACACTACTGTAAAACCCATCTTCGGTTCGACGTGAACAAGGCCAGCAGTCCTGACCTGGCACAGCCCGCGACTAGTGGGAGCACTAGTCCCGGGTCGTGAGGCCTCTAACGGTTAGAAAAGATCGTAGTCACTAGTCCCGGGCCGGACCAGATGTTTAGTCCCGGTTCGTAATACGGAATTACGACCGGAACTAATGACCTGGAGCAGGCCAGCTGGTCTTTTCGTGGACTATTAGTTCCGGGTCGTATCATGGCCCGGGACTAGTTGTCCACCACTATATATTCTGCTTCCTGTCATGCTGCCCTAAAGCATATTGTGGCCATTTTTCTCAAAGAAGCAAGAGAGTTTATGCCATTTTTTTCTCAAGATTTAGTTTGCAACACCTAAATCCAAAGCTTTAAAAGGTTAGAACTTCATTCTTTTATCTCTTATTGCTACTTTAGCTCTATAATACTCTAGAAGTATAGAGATATGGATCAATGCATGCATGCTCTAGAAGTAGCTAGAAGAATTTTGATATATATGTGTAACAAATTTTGAATAGGCACATAGTTACTGAAAATTAAAATATGTAATTTTAGAGTTTCAGAGCTTAGAATGGAATGAGGTTTTCACTGATAGAACAATAATAAAAAACTCCACATTTATCATGTTGATTGTTTTCTCCAATTCACAAATTGGTGCATGTAAATTTTTCAAAATTCAAAATTAATGCTCTAGAAGCTCTCAATATAACTTGTAATAATTTTATCATGTTGTGTAATGGTTTTTGATGTACTTTTACTATAATGTAGATGGTCCGAAAATGGATGTACGGTACTGACCGACGCTCTGGCGAGTTCATTAATGACGTGCATGAATTCATCTGTGTTACTGATGCAAACAAACGCAATGGTTTTGTATTCTGTCCATGTAATGGATGTAGGAATCAGAAGGATTACTCTGACTCAAAAACCCTTCACAGCCACCTGTTGAAGTCCGGCTTCATGTCTAGTTATAATTGTTGGACCAAGCACGGAGAGAGAGGGGTTATAATGGAAGACAATAAAGAAGAGGAGGAGGATGGCAACTATCATGATTTCCATGAGTACGAAGATACTTCCATGGGGGATGCTGAAGGGGAGGATGAAAAAGAGACACATGATAAACCCGCTGATGATCTTGGTCGGACCATTGCCGATGCACGAAGAGATTGTGAAACTGAAAAGGATAGGGAGAAGTTCAATCACATGTTATAGGATCATAAAAAGTTATTGTACCCAAATTACCAAAATGGTCTGAAAAAGCTGGGCAGCACACTGGAATTGCTGCGATGGAAGGCTGAGTGTGCTATACCCGACTTCTTATTTGAAAAGTTGTTGAAAATGATGAAGAATATGCTTCCAAAAGATAACGTATTGCCCGTCAGTACGTACGAAACAAAGAAGGTTGTCTGCCCTCTAGGTTTAGACGTTCAGAAGATACATGCATGCCCTAATGACTGCATCCTCTACCGCGTTGAGGAGTATGAGAATTTGGATGCATGTCCGGTATATGCACTTCACTTCGGTATAAGATTAGACGAGATGACCCTGGTGACGTTGAGGGCGAGCCCTCCGGAAGAGGGTTCCTACCAAGGTGATGTGGTATGCTCCTATAATACCACGGTTGAAACGCTTATTCAGAAACAAAGAGCACGCCAAGTTGTTGCGATAGCATAAAGAGAAACGTAAGTCAGACGGGATGTTAAGACACCCCGCTGATGGATCGCAATGGAGAAAAATCGATAGAAAGTACCCGGAGAAGAGCCTCTAGTCACGTTTTCGTAGTCCCGAACTCAAAACAGGACTAAAACCAGTTACGACCTAGGACTGCGGATCCTTTTTCCACCGGTGCAACAGCTAACTTCCGATCGATCGATCTACGAGCGGCACCGCAGCAGTGCACATGCACAGGGCGGCACGTGCGGATGCGAACAATCCGCCGATCGAGACCGCCGGACGGCCGCATGTTTGGGGCAAGGCGCCGGTTATTGCTGGATCGGCGCGATCGGACACGAGCGGAACATGCAGAGATGGGTCAAGTCAAACGGAGCATCGATCAAAGACGACTAAGCTACGACAGGATCTTGGTTCTCCGTGTTTTTTTTTTGAGCGAGATCTTGTTCTCCTTGGTTCTGGATAATACCGATCGGCCGATCATCGCAAAAGATTAAGATAAGGTTACGCTATATCTATAAGCATGTGACGTGCTTACTGGCTGAGTGTGGGATCTCGTTGGCCGTAGTAGTGTGTTAAGTACATGCATCATGGCCATGCATGAACGTAACCATGCATAAACTGGTGGAATCCGCCAGGTGGCCAGATTGCTAATATCACAACACTTGTCTCCTTGGTGTGCCCACACACCTCTACTCCCTTCGTTTTAAAATATAAAATATTTTAGATTTATAAAAAAAGTATATCTAAACTTTTTTTTAGTGTATAGATTTATTTTAAACCCGAGTGAATCTACGTATTAAAACAAGATATATTTGATTTATAAAACTAAAACATCTTATAATTTGAAACGGAGGGAGTGGGTTTTTCCATGTGAGCAAATGTACATCAATATGCTACATACTAAATGCAACTTAGAGAAATAACTCAATTAATAATGAAAAATCTCGGTCAAAGGCCAAATGATAAAAACTACTCCACCGTGGATAGGAAGAAAAGAATCCGTGTGAATTAGAAAAGTACCGGTATCAGTGTATACGGTAGTAGCTGCTAGTCTGGTGTAGCGCGAAGGTAAATTAAATAAAAATAATCTAAAGTCGTAAGAAATTTAAAGATTAATTCTATTCGAAAAGAAATTTAAACTGGATAACCTTTTTCTGCCACTCCCGCCGTGCGGCGCCGCAGGCACTTGTGCAGCGCCGCACGCCTGCCACGCTGTCCGACTGGGGCCCGGCGCCGCACAGCTGCCACGCTGGCACCCGCATGCAGCGCCGTTAGGCCTGGCGCCACATGCATGCCTGCTGCGCCACTCGCCCCGGCGCCGCACGCCCTGCCACGCTGGCTTCGCGGGCCCTAGCAGCTTAAGTGCGACGCCAATCGTGGTGGCGCCGCACCCACCTGTGCCGCGCCATGGTGGCTGGCGCCGCACGCCTGGAGCCCTTAAGGTGGCGCTGGGTCGGCCCGGCCCGACCCTCTTCTACCTTTCCCTCCTTTCCTCTCCCCTCACAAACAGAGACATGGCGGCGACTAGGGTTTATGCCCCCCCTCCTCTAATCCCTCCCCCAATTGCTCAGATCTTGAAGAATCCCTCCGTGGATCTTGTTCTTCACCACATCTCCCAGGTATTCCTCTTAAATTTGTCCAAGAAAACTCTCTATTTTGCCCTAATGTTGATGGTTTAGGGAAATCCTAGTTTATCCAAAAATGAAGATATATAGTTGATTTGTTGATTACTTAGAGGGAGAATAGATAAGATGGTAGTATGTTTATGTATAGGATGAGCTTTTAGTATGATTGAGGTTGGAAAATATATAGGATGAGCTTTTAGTATGTTTGTTGTAGATAATAATGTGGGAATATTCTTGCTTAGTAGCTTATGTACATTTTAGTTATAGATAGAATTTTAACTTCCATACTATGAATTCTCCATGTACTTGTTAGTTGTAAATTGTTTTCGTAACTATTGGAACCTTGGTCACATAGAGATGCTTATATAGATAGAATTGTTTATATATTTTGCTTCCATAGATGCTCACATATAATATTAGGTCACATAGCAATTTATTCGTATTAGTAGTTGGTTTATAATATGCTCACATATATAGTTCTACTTTTTGTAATTAACTAGAATGTCGGAATCGGAATCGGAAGAAGCCCGTACACCACCCCATGTACAACCCGGGTTCGTAGAAGGCATGTCGCTTCTTGAGCCGTCGTATGATAAGGTTCACCTGTTGGAATTATGCCCTAGAGGCAATAATAAAGATGTTATTATTATAATTCTTGTTCATGATAAAGTTTATATTCCATGCTAGAATTATATTAAGCGGAAACTTTGATACTTATGTGGTTTATGAACAACACCGTGTCCCTAGTACGCCTCTATGGACTAGCTCATTGATTAATGATGGTTAAGGTTTCCTAACCATAGACATGAGTTGTCAATTAATAATGAGATCGTGTCATTGGGAGAATGATATGATGGACATACCCAAATTAAGCAGAGCAATTAGATCGTATCATCGTGTTCATCTTTGCGAAGCTTTTCTTATGTCAAATATTGTATTCCTTAGACCATGAGATAATGCAACTCCCTGGTATCGGAAAAAATCTTTGAGGTCATCAAACGTCATCCTATGAGAGGGTGATCATAAAGGTGTCTCTCAGGTGATCGGAAAGTACTTGTTGGATTGTATGTATCGAGATGGGATTTGTCCCTCCCAAGTCGGAGAGATATACTTCGGGCCCACTTGGTAATCGATATCAACATCGCTTGCAAGCACGTGGTTAAGGAGTTAGTCACAAAGTGATATCGGATTACGGAACGAGTAAAGTACTTGTTGTGAACGAGATTGAACTAGGTATGCCGATACCAACGATCAAATCTCGGGCAAGTAAAATATCACGTGACGAAGGGAATATATATGGGATTAATTGAATCCTGGCATCGTGGTTCATCCGATATGATCATTGATGAATATGTGGGAGTCAATATGGGTTTTCAGACCCCGCTGTTGATTATTGATAGAAGATCATGTCTGCATATTCTCGAACCCGTAGGGTCACACGCTTAACGTGTCTCGACGCTAGGATAGAATGGATAATTGGTTTATGAGTTTTTGTTCGGAGTCTTGGATGTGATCCAGGACATCACGAGAGGTTCCGAAATGGTCCGGAGAATAAGATTCATATAAGGCAAAGCAGTTTTTGGATTTCGGAATTGTTTCGGATTGTTCGGTATTGTACCGGAAGGTTCTAGAAGCTTCCGGAGTGGGACCAACGTGGCCCCACTTGTCGGGAGGGGGCGTGGGCCTACGAGGGAGTGCCCTGGCCGCATTGGGCCAGGGGCACAAGGCCCCATAGGCCCAGCCGGCCAAGCCCTAAGGGTAACCCTAGGGAGAGCATCTAGAAGGGGGGGGGGGGGGGGAAACTTGCCCCCCACTCCTCGCATGTGGCCGCCGGCCCTAGGGTTTGGAGGAGGGGAAAGGGCAGCCGGCCATCCCTCTATATAAAGAGGGAAGGGGTGCACCCTCCCCCCACACCTCCTCAAACCCTAGCCGCCTACCTGCTGCCCTCCTCTATCTCTCTCTCCCGACTACGCGTAGGCGTAGCCCTGCCGCAGAAACTCTCCACCTTTGCACCCCGCCGTCGTGTTGTAGATCCAATCTATCTCTCCACCCCACTTGCTAGACCGAGGAAGGAGGAGACGTCGAGGTGCCATACGTGTGCATCTCTCGGAGGCGTCGCCACTTGCGGCGTTGGATCGGATCGGATCGCGAGGAAGAGAAGGCTAGTACGACTACATCAACCATGTTCCGTTGAATGTTCCGCTGTGCGATTTCTTCAAGGGTATGAAGATCTCATCTATCCCCCTCGTTGTTTGCATCTCCTAGATTAGATCTTCGCTTCCCCGTTCGCATCCGTAGAAAATCTTTGATTTACTATGCTGCGAAACCCTTCAGTGGTATTAGAGCTAGATCTATGCGTAGATGTGTTTCACGAGTAGAACGCAACATGCTTGTTGCGGGCGTTGATGTTTTCTGTTGCAAGCCTCTTGTTGTGTACTTCTTATGACGCGGGATAGTGAGATCTAAGCGGTCCAGGCCAACTTTACGCGACCTTGTTCGCGAGACCGGCTCCGCACTTGACGTGTGGCTTGTTCCACACATGCGGCTGGTGGATGCCAGTTTCTCTCACTATAGTTGTCATGTGATTTACACCGGATGTTGGCAACCATAATATCACCGTTGTGGCTTTTCGTAGGTAAGAATCGTTCTTAGCTTGTTACTCCCATAAGCCACGTAAAACATGCAACAACAAAGTAGAGGCGTCTAACTTGTTTTTGTAGGGAGTATTTCTGTGATATGGTATGGCCCAAGATATGATGTGTATGTTGTATGCAATGATCATGTTTTGTAATGTTTCACGACTTGCATGTCGATGAGTACACAACCGGCAGGAGCCATATGGTTGTCTTTATAATTGTGTATGACCTGTGTGTCAACTTCTTATACGCCATGTAATAGCTTTACTTTATCGCTAAGTAGTTAGCAATAGTTGTAGCTGCTATTCGTGGTGGAGGCAATCATGGTGGAGCGATGGAGATCATGCTGGAACGCACAAGATGGAGATCATCGTGTGGACATTGGCTATACCATGTCACATAAAATTATATGCATGTGATGTTCATCCTTTTATGTATCTTATTATGCTTAGATCGCGACGGTAGCATTATAAGATGATTCCTCACTTAAACATCACGTGATGATTGGGTGCTATAAACTCTACGTTCACATACAACGGGTGCAAGCCAGTTTTGCACACGTGAAAATACTTGGGTTTGACTTGACGAGCCTAGCATATACAGACATGGCCTCGGAACACACGAACCGAAAGGTTAAGCATGAGTCATATGACTGATATGATCGACACTTCGTTGTCCACCATTGAAACCACATCTCTTCTCGTGAAGATCGGATTAGGTGTGGTGAATTTGGATCATGTTCACTAAGCAACTTGAGGGATGTTGAATTTAGTGGGAGTTCTGAAGGGAATATGCCCGAGAGGCAATAATAAAGTGGTTATTATCGTATTCCTTATTTATGATAAATGTTTATTTTGCATGCTATAATTGTATTAATACGGAAACGTTAATACATGTGTGTTTAATAAACAAACAGAAAGTTCCTAGTTATGCCTCTCACATAAACTAGCTCGTTGTTTAACAAGATGATCAAGGTTTCCTGATCATGGACATTGGATGTTGTTAATAACGGGATCACAACATTAATGTAATGGTGTGATGAACATTCATCCGAAGTATAGCATTACGATCAAAGTCATTGAGTTTATATTGCTATAACAACTTACGAAGTGATCCTAATCCTTAGACCATGAGATCATGTCAATCACTAACACCGGAAGAGTTTCTTGATAACATCAAACGTCACACCGTAACAGGGTGATTATAAAGATGGATTCAGAACTAATAAAGTGTTAAGTTGAGGCCCATGGATCGAGAGTGGAATTTGTTCATCCTGATGACGGATAGATATACTCTGGGCCCTCTCGGTGATATCACATTGGTTAGCTTGCAAGCAAGTGATTTGATCACTAGAATGTTATATCACGGGAACGAGAAAAGAGTGCATGTCAGTAACGAGATCAAACTAGGTATGGAGATACCGATGATCGAATCTCATACATGTAATATATCGCGAAACAAAAGGATTAAGATACTAGCGTAAAAGGTTCCGACGATCACAAGAAAGTCATCGTTGAATGTGTGGGAGTCAGTATGGGTCTCCAGATCCCGCTTCTGATTATTGATCCGAGAGGGGTCTCGATCATGTCTGCATTATTCGCGAACCGTAGGGTGACACACTTAAGAGACACCGACATCCATTTGGAGCAAAAGTTTCATGCCGAAAAGAATAACAAGCGCAGGAATTTATTTCACTAGATATCGAAACGGGTTTTCGGGTGAAATTGCAGAAAGTGTTTCTGCATGTGAAATGAAATACTAGCAAGGGGTTATATGTGAATGTTTGTCATTAAATTAATTGACAAAATTCTGAATAAATAAAAGGAGTTTTATTTAATGAGAGTTTGCATTAAATTTGGTGGAAATTTAATGGGAATTTGAGTGGGTTTTTGAGTGGAGGGAATTGAAAGGCATTTGAGTGAGTGGAGTGTCCACCCACATGAATGTGGAAGAGGTGGGGGCAGCCCCATGGCTGGGCGCATGGCCCCTTGGGTTCCCCCCTCTCCCTATAAAAGGATCCCCCCTCCCTCTCTCTCTCACTCACACCTCCTCGTGAAGGATCTCTCTCCCCCTCTAGAATTTATTCCCCATGGTCTCGGACTAGCGAGATACATGTTTCCGGTGGCTTTTCGGCAAGAAAGAGTTGTGCTTCCGCTGCATCGCTGGAGCGAGGAGGCAGAGGTTGCTCGGTGCCTCGAACGTGTGTGCGAGCACGGATGCGCTGCTATTTTGCGGCACTAGGACTTCCTCTCGATCTTGAGATCGGCAAGAGATCGTCTACATCAACCAAGAGTTTGGACTCGTTAAGCTTTGTCGGTCTTCAAGGGTATGTTCTCTACGGATATACATCCGCCCGTTGTTTGTATCTAGTAGATAGATCTTTGTACATAGTTGTTCCCATCGTAGGAAAATTTTTGTTTTCTATGTTGCGAACCCTATAGTGGTATCAGAGCCGGATCTATGTGTAGATACTTTGCACGGGTAGTACACATAAGAGTATGTGGGCAATGATGATCATTTTATTGCTTCTTAGTTGTACTTTGGATATTGGTGGCATAGTGGGATGAAGCGGCCCGGACAAACTTTACATGTCCTCGCACATGAGACCTGTTCCACGCTTGACATGCAACTAGTTTTGCATAAGTGGCTAGCGGGTATCTGTCTCTCCTACTATAGTCAATATCTAATTTGCAACGAGTTGTCAACAATTTGGTTATCCTCGTTGTGGTTCATGTTCGTAGGTAAGAACGGTTCTATCTTCGAAAGCCCTAAGCCATGTAAAACTTGCAATGGATAAATTAGAGGCGTCTATTTTAGATTGTTGCTGGGCTAGTGTTATGATATGGTGATGTTGTAAGTAGAAGCATGCGATGATACTCTTACAACACACATAGCGTGTAAGTTCCATAGACCTTGGCCTTACACATAAAGGTATGATAGAGATCATACCCCAGTGCACATGATGGAGATCATATGCAGGAACCATATCATTTCACTTATAAACATGTGATGTTTTGATTGCATCTTATATTGCTTGTTTGGCATTTTATTAGCATAATAGGATGATCCCTCATTTAAATATCAAGATAAGAATGTGTTCTTTCTTAAGTATGCACCGACAATGTTTCGTCGCTTCAAGGCATCACGTGATGATCGGGTGTACTTGAATCCACGAGCATATCTCGGGTGTAAGACAGTTACACACGCGAATACTAAGGTTCTTAGTGGCGAGCCTAGCATGTACAGACATGGCCTCGGAACACGGACCGAAAGGTTAAGCATGAGTCATATGTTTTTGATATGATGACCATATGTATGCTCGCCTTTGAAGCTACACCGACTCACGTGATGATCGGACTTGGTGTAGTGGATTTGGTTCATGTAATCACCAAAAAGACACGAGGGATGTCGTTTTTGAGTGGGAGTTTATTTCTAATTTGGATTAGTAGAACTCAATTTATCATAAATTAAATCAAAGTGAATTTTCATAATTTGTTGTAGTCATTGGCATTCGTTCACCACCTTATGCATAGTTGTAATTGAGATAATAGAACTATAGAATTCTGGATATATACTTTACGAACTGGTATCGTATTGTGTTGAGTGTCAATCTAAAGTTTAAAGTCCTATTGCAAACTTTCAACAAACTCTATTTACTCCGTAAAATTTAATAGTTGGTATTAAATCTAGAGTAAGAATTCCAGTGTTAGTATCTTAAGTATCATGTTTGCCTCCATGATTCTTGATTGTTTTAATATCAAGTTTATCTAGGAGCTGAAAGAATTGTTTCAGAAACCATCATGTGTGGCAGATATAACGATATATGAAACAGTGTTTTGGTTGCAATATGATAGAGTATAATATATGTTCTCATATTGGATGAGAATTTACGAAGGTTGGAGATTCTAGACATCCTAATCATCCAAAGGGGTTTTGGAAAGTAATGTTATACTCACGATTCGCCTTTATAAGCTAAAGTAGCTTGATCATGAAAGTCGTCATGATAAGGGTGAATAGAATATGTATGTAAAATGTTTACTACACTAAAAGATTACTAAAAAATGGATTTTGAAAGAATACCGATCATTTTGATGATGGTGATCTACTTCAAAGTGCAAGTCCAAAGGTATTATTATTTGAATATACACGCTTTGGACTATGTGTCATGTATATGACGCCACTGTTGATGTTGATAGATTCTTTTAAAAGGAAAAGGAAATACTGGAAGAGAATCTATAAAATATACTTGGCAGAAAAGAAAAGATTGGAAATAGCCAATTTAGGTATATGGATCATATACATGTTATGGTTGTATTCTTTGCTTGTTAAACAATGTGGTTCTTGGGTATTGGATACCGAATTGGTTGGTATGAAATTTCATACGGAACGACGCAATTCATGAACCAAATGGCCTAAGTAACTAGCAAGAGGATATGTGATGATGTTCATCGAAAACAAACAAACCGTTGTTTGTATTTCTCGTTGACATCAAAGCTTGACTTCAAGATTTGTTTTAATAATTGTTATTTGAATCAGGTATTATGAGAACAAAGGTTATTCAAATAATTACCGTATTCCATATAAGATGGACGATTTACAAATCTAGTTGGAGAAATCACATCCATAAAATCTAATGTTAAAATGTCGCAAGACAAATGATTGAAAGATCACTTACGAAGTGACATCGCCGTTTAAATTATATTGGAAAGAAAACATGAAGAATCTCCATATTCATAGATTTTTGGAGTCTTTGATTTGATCAAGTGACGCTTGTGAGACTTTCCTCGGGATAATTAAAACTTCGTTCAAAGGCCAAAGAAGAATGAACGACTAAATTATTGGAATTTAGACATATCGATGTATGTAGTCCATTATGTATAGTCGTAAGCGATGGATTTCAACTTCATATGCTTTCTCCGTAAATTTGAGTGAATGTTCACTTAATGAGAAAGAAGTATGAAATATTTGAAAACGTTTCAAAGACTTTCAAGATGAAGTGGAAAATCATTGTAACAAGAAAAATAAATGAATTATGATTTGATCATAAAGGGATTTATTTGAGTTACAAGTGTAACAAGAAAAATAAATGAATTATGATTTTATCATAAAGGGATTTATTTGAGTTGGAAGTTTAGGAAAACACCTAGATTTACATATCCCAAAACACCATAGGAATATGGAGTGTTTGAGATTTGTAATGAAACCTTGTTTGACATGGTTGGATCAAAGGTGTTATTTATAAAACCGCCATTATGTTTTAAAAGATTAAAGCTTTAGATACTACCGCTTTTACACTGAAAAGATCTCCATCTTGATCCGTTGAAATGACACCATGGAAGTTATGGTTTTGGGTAAAACCCAAGTTGTCATTTCTTAAATTTTGGTATGCTAAACATAAGTAAGATGTTTACAACCAAAGTCGGATGAGCATGTCTTTGTAGGTTATTTCGAATAACAATTGGTTATTCCTCCATAACACCGAGGACAAAAGGGTTTATCGCTTGAAATGTGAAGTTTCTTGAAGAAGGAATTTTTTGCAAAAGTTAAGTGGGAGGACAATAGAACTTTGATAAGGTTAACGAACCTTAGCTAAATGTGCTGAGTTGCACAGCGCCGGAAATGGTTCCGGA
The DNA here is from genome assembly GCA_916181665.1 of Avena sativa. Classification (NCBI taxonomy): domain Eukaryota; kingdom Viridiplantae; phylum Streptophyta; class Magnoliopsida; order Poales; family Poaceae; genus Avena; species Avena sativa. The sequence goes on along the minus strand of OV702297.1, from coordinate 380,753,092 downwards.
GGCTGCCATAATGCTCATAGCTTATGTGCCTCAAAGTTTGTGGTCACGGATATCTAAGTTCTTATTGAACCAAGTCGGTCGGATAAACAATCAAATACTAAGATTTGAGAGTAAATCATTATTGTTTGACAATGATGAACCGACTATATGCAAACAAGCGATGATGGGCCCTGACTCCGTCAAATGGCTTGAAGCCATAAAATCCGTGATAGTTCCATACACGAGAAATCAAGTTTTGAACTTGGAAGACCCTCCGGAAAGGTGTAAAAACCTATCGGTCGTATTTGGATCTATAAAGAAACAGACATGGATGTTTCACATCTATGAAATAGTCGACATGTCGTAAAGTATTTTATGACAATGTTCAAGGAGTTGACTATGACAAGATTTGATCTTTCATAGCGATATTTAGTCTGGACAGATTAAAGTAGCAACCACTATATATAATTTGGTATATGGTAGATGAATAAACAAAACAAAGTTCTTCTAATAGAATGGTTACCTAGGACGTGTACATGTCCAAAGGGTTTTGTTAAAATTCAAAGGATGCTAAAAAGGGCATGCAAACTTCAATGGTTGAAGTAAGCATCGCGGAGTTGGAATCTTCACCGTGATGAAAAGGAGTTTTTCATCAGGAGACGATGAAGATGCTTGCATTTGCAAGAAATTAAGTGGGAGCGCTGAGACATATTTCTAATACATTATGTGGAGGACATATTATTGATTAGAAATGATGTATATTTTATTGACAATGGTTAAGAATTTCATTTCGATGAAAGACTTAGGCAAAACCCGAATATTTAGCATGAATGTCTATAGTGGATAGACTGTGACGCTAATATGGTTGTGCCAAACGTACATATATGAGATATTGAAGGAGTTCAATATAGAAACAACAAGAAACGGTTCTTGTCGCATGGAAAAGAATTGAATCAAGATTCAAGTGTATCGACACTTGATAAGTGAAACAAGATTCAAGTGCTTTGACACTTGATGAGTGAAATCACGAGAATGTTTTGATCAATCATACCATGATATGTACACATCCAGATATGTCCTATGCTCTAAGTGTTATGAGCAAATACCAAAATGAATCATAAAATGATCATTGAACGATAGTAAGGATATTCTTATGATCTTTTGGAAAGAACTAAGAATATATTTGTGTAGAGGTGACAAACAATTACAAATAGTTCATTGTAAAGAGTTACATTGATACTAATTTTGTCACAAGATACAAATTAAGGTTATCTCAATTTAAACTATGGGTGGCACAATGTAATGGAAAGGAGATTCCATGATGGATTTGGAAGAGTTCCAAAGTTAAGACATTGTGACGAATACTACAACAAAAGGCTAAGTATATGACTGCTATAGTAGCGACAAAGGAGGGAATTTGTGTCAAGTAGTTTGTTATCAAACTAAGGTGTGGTTCGCAACGGGCTAACACTAAAGATATATTGTGTGACAATAGTATCGACGTGTTTTAACCCCAAGGAACTAAAGGTCTTACCAAAAGACCAAATTTATACAATGCCATATCATTGGAGAATGAGTGATGTGTGAAGACACAAAGACATGCAAATACACACGGACCTGAAGCGTCAGATCCGTAGATTATGTTAACCACTTGCAATTGTGTATATGGAACACCAGAAAGCCATAGGTGTTCAATACGCAAAGTTTTTCAAACTAGATTATTGTCTCTAGTGCAAGTGGGAGACTGAAGGGAATATGCCCGAGAGGCAATAATAAAGTGGTTATTATCGTATTCCTTATTTATGATAAATTTTTATTTTGCATGCTATAATTGTATTAATACGGAAACGTTAATACATGTGTGTTTAATAAACAAATAGAAAGTTCCTAGTTATGCCTCTCTCATAAAATTGCTCGTTGATTAACAAGATGATCAAGGTTTCCTGATCATGGACATTGGATGTTGTTAATAACGGGATCACAACATTAGTGTAATGGTGTGATGAACATTCATCCGAAGTATAGCATTACGATCAAAGTCATTGAGTTTATATTGCTATAACAACTTACGAAGTGATCCTAATCCTTAGACCATGAGATCATGTCAATCACTAACACCGGAAGAGTTTCTTGATAACATCAAACGTCACACCGTAACAGGGTGATTATAAAGATGGATTCAGAACTAATAAAGTGTTAAGTTGAGGCCCATGGATCGAGAGTGGAATTTGTTCATCCCGATGACGGATAGATATACTCTGGGCCCTCTCGGTGATATCACATTGATTAGCTTGCAAGCAAGTGATTTGATCACTAGAATGTTATATCACGGGAACGAGAAAAGAGTGCACGTCAGTAACGAGATCAAACTAGGTATGGAGATACCGATGATCGAATCTCGGACATGTAATATATCGCGAAACAAAAGGATTAAGATACTAGCGTAAAAGATTCCGACGATCACAAGAAAGTCATCGTTGAATGTGTGGGAGTCAGTATGGGTCTCCAGATCCCGCTTCTGATTATTGATCCGAGAGGGGTCTCGATCATGTCCGCATTATTCGCGAACCATAGGGTGACACACTTAAGAGACACCCACATCCATTTGGAGCAAAAGTTTCATGCCGAAAAGAATAACAAGCGCAGGAATTTATTTCACTAGATACCGAAACGGGTTTTCGGGTGAAATTGCAGAAAGTGTTTCTGCATGTGAAATGAAATACTAGCAAGGGTTTATATGTGAATGTTTGTCATTAAAGTAATTGACAAAATTCTGAATAAATAAAAGGAGTTTTATTTAATGAGAGTTTGCATTAAATTTGGTGGAAATTTAATGGGAATTTGAGTGGGTTTTTGAGTGGAGGGAATTGAAAGGCATTTGAGTGAGTGGAGTGTCCACCCACATGAATGTGGAAGAGGTGGGGGCAGCCCCATGGCTGGGCGCATGGCCCCTTGGGTGCCCCCCTCTCCCTATAAAAGGACCCCCCTCCCTCTCTCTCACTCACACCTCCTCCTGAAGGATATCTCTCCCCCTCTAGAATTTATTCCCCATGGTCTTGGACTAGCGAGATACATGTTCCCGGTGGCTTTTCGGCAAGAAAGAGTTGTGCTTCTGCTGCATCGCTAGAGCGAGGAGGCGGAGGTTTCTCGGTGCCTCGAACGTGTGTGCGAGCACGGATGCGCTGCTATTTTGCGGCGCTAGGACTTCCTCTCGATCTTGAGATCGACAAGAGATCATCTACATCAACCACGAGTTTGGACTCGTTAAGCTTTGTCGGTCTTCAAGGGTATGTTCTCTACAGATATACATCCGCCCGTTGTTTGTATCTAGTAGATAGATCTTGGTACATAGTTGTTCCCATCGTAGGAATTTTTTTGTTTTCTATGATGCAAACCCTACAAGTTCATCTAGTAATATGATTAAGTTGAACTAGTTATCATGAACATAGTCTAAATTATACTTGCAAATTTTGTAGATCAAATGGCTAAGTCCAACTTCAACTTCAACGTTTTTGCTGAGAAAGAAAAGCTTAAGAACAATGGGTCTAACTTCACCAACTGGTTCCACAATCTGAGAATCATTCTCGCTGGCATACAAAAGGACTATGTCCTTGAGAAATCGCCAGGTGACGCCCCTGCTGTAGATGCGCCGGCTGATGAAAAAGCTGTTTATCAGTCGTGCAAAGATGATGATGGTGTGATTAAGAGCACCATGTTGTTTGCTATGGAATCGGACCTTCAAAATCGTTTTGAGGAGTTCGCCGGGCCCTTTGAGATTCTCGAGGAACTGAAAACCATGTTTCAGGCTCAGGCCCGTTCTGAGAGATATGAGATCTCTGAGAAATTCTTTAACTGCAAGATGGAGGAAGGGAGTTCCGTTAGTGAGCATGTCATTAAGATGTCGGGCTACACTCAACGCCTTGAGCAACTGGACTGCAAGATTCCATAGGAGCTCAAGATTGATAGAGTTCTGCAATCACTCCCTCCTAGCTACAAAGGTTTTGTAGTTACTCATAATCAGATTGGTTCCACTGATATGATCACTAAGCTCTTCGCTAAGCTGAAAGCTGCGGAGGTGGACATCAAGAAAGATAATCATGTGTTGATGGTCAACAAGCCCCCTAGCTTTAAGAAAGGTAAGGGTGCAAAGAAGTCCTTCAAGAAAGGCAGCGGCAAGCGCGTTGCCTCCGCTGAGAAGAAGCTCAAGTCTGGACCTAAGCCAGACACTGAGTGCTTCTATTGCAAGGATAAGGGTCACTGGAAGCGCAAGTGTCCGAAGTACTTAGCGGACAAGAAGGCTGGCACTATTAAAGGTATATCTGATATACATGTTATTGATGTTTACCTTACTAGCGCTTGTTGTGGTGCCTGGGTATTTGATATTGGTTCAGTTGCTAATATTTGTAACTCGAAATGGGAGCTACGGAATAGACGGCGGCTAGCGAGGGATGAGGTGACGATGCGCGTTGGCAACGGATCAAGGGTTGATGTGATGGCCGTCGGCACGCTCTCCTTAGTTTTACCTTCGGGGTTAGTTTTAAACCTTAATAAATGTTATTATGTGCCTGCGTTGAGCATGAACATCATATCTGGATCGTGTTTATTGCAAGACGGTTATTCATTTAAAACAGAGAATAATGGTTGTTCTATTTATATGAGTAACATCTTTTATGATCATGCACCTGCTATGAATGGTTTATTTCTTCTGAATCTCGAAAGCAATGAAACACACATCCATAACATTGAGGCTAAGAGATGCAAGGTAGATAGTGATAATACGACTTATTTGTGGCACTGCCGTCTAGGTCATATTGGTGTAAAACGCATGAAGAAACTCCATTCTGATGGACTTTTGGAGTCTCTTGATTTTGAATCATTTGACACGTGCGAGCCGTGCCTCAAGGGAAAGATGATCAAAACCCCGTTCTCCGGTATAATGGAGCGAGCAACGGACTTGTTGGAAATCATACATACCGATGTATGCAGACCGATGAGTGTTTCGACGCGCGGTGGATATTGCTATTTTCTCACTTTTACTGGTGACTTAAGTAGATATGGGTATATCTATTTAACGAAACATAAATCTGAAACGTTTGAAAAGTTTAAAGAATTTCAGAACAAAGTGGAAAACCATCGTAACAGGAAAATTAAATTTCTACGATCCGATCGTGGAGGTGGATATTTGAGTTATGATTTTCTCACACATATTAAAGCAAGCGGAATCGTTTCGCAACTCACGCCATCCGGAACACCACAGCAAAATGGTGTGTCTGAACGCCAGAATCGAACTTTATTGGATATGGTGCGATCGATGATGTCTCTTACAGATTTGATGTTATCATTTTGGGGTTATGCATTAGAAACCGCTGCATTCACTTTAAATAGGACACCATCTAAATCCGTTGAGACGACACCGTATGAACTGTGGTTTGGTGACCTAAGTTGTCGTTTCTTAAAGTTTGGGGATGCAAAGCTTACGTCAAGAAGTTGATGCCGGATAAGCTCGAACCCAAAGCGGAGAAATGCGTCTTCATAGGATACCCTAAGGAAACGATTATACCTTCTACCACAGATCCGAAGGCAAAGTGTTTGTCGCAAAGAACGGATCCTTTTTTGAGAAGGAGTTTCTCTCGAAAGAAGTGAGTGGGAGGAAAGTAGAGCTAAACGAGGTTATTGAACCTTCTCTTGAGTTGGAGAGTAGCGCAGCACCTGAAATTGTTCCAGTGCTGTCTGCACCAACAATAGAGGAAGCTAATGACGAGGATCATGAAGCTTCGGACGATGCTATTACTGAACATCGCAGGTCGACAAGGTCGCGTGCCCCTCCTGAGTGGTATGGCAACCCTGTCTTAACTGTCTTGTTGGTAGACAACAGTGAACCTGCGAACTATGAGGAAGCGATGATGAGCCCAGACTCTAAGAAATGGCTAGAGGACATGAAATCCGAATTGGGATCCATGAGCGAAAACCAAGTATGGACTTTGGTGGACCCTCCTAGCGACCGAAACGCCGTTGAGTGCAAATGGATATTCAAGAAGAAAACGGACGCGGATGGTAATGTTACTGTCTATAAAGCTCGACTTGTCACGAAAGGTTTTCGACATGTTCAAGGTGTTGACTAGGATGAGACTTTCTCTCCCGTAGCGATGTTTAAGTCCATTCGGATTTTATTAGCAATTGCTGCGTTTCATGATTATGAAATATGCCAGATGGATGTCAAGACTGCGTTCCTCAATGGCAACATTGATGAAGAGTTGTATATGATGCAGCCCAAAGGTTTTGTCGATCCTAAGGATGCTGATAACGTGTGCAAACTTCAGCGTTCCATTTATGGACTGAAGCAAGCATCTTGGAGTTGGAACCTTCGTTTTGATCAAGTGATCAAGAGTTTTGGATTTGTTCCAAATTTCTACGAAGCTTGTATCTACAAGAAAGTGAGTGGGAGCTCAGTGACATTTTTAGTACTATATGTGGATGACATATTGATTATTGGAAATGACATTGATATGCTTAACGATGTGAAGAGTTATTTGAACAAATGTTTTTCAATGAAAGACCTAGGAGAAGCTGCTTATATATTAGGCATCAAAATCTATAGAGATAGACAAAGAAGCCTAATAGCTTTAAGCCAAAGTACATACCTAGACAAAGTTATGAAAAGGTTTAGAATGGATAAGGCAAAGAAAGGTTCAGTGCCCATGTTGTCAGGTAAGATATTGAGCAAGGCTCAGTGTCCAGCTACGGCAAACGATAGAGAAGCTATGAGCAAAGTGCCTTATGCCTCGGCCATAGGTTCCATCATGTATGCCATGCTGTGTACTAGACCGGATGTGTCCAATGCTCTTAGTTTGACGAGCAGATACCAAAGTGATCCAGAAGTGGAACACTGGACAGCCGTGAAGAACATCCTAAAGTATTTAAATAGGACTAAAGAAATGTTCTTGGTCTATGGAGGTGATGAGCAGCTCGTCGTAAAAGGTTACGTCGATGCTAGTTTTGACACCGACAAGGATGATTCTAAATCTCAGACAGGATACGTTTATATTTTGAATGGAGGAGTTGTGAGCTGGAGAAGCTGCAAACAAAGCGTGATCGCAGGATCTACAGTAGAAGCGGAATACATGGCTGCTGCAGAAGCGTCAAGTGAAGGAGTTTGGATCAGGAACTTCATCACAGAGCTTGGTGTGGTTCCAAGTGCCTTGGACCCACTGGAGATATTGTGTGACAACACTGGCGCCATAGCACTGGCTAAGGAACCAAGATATCATCCAAAGACCAAGCACATCAACCGCAAGTTTCATATAATTCGAGATTATATAACAGATGGAGATCTGAAGATTAGCAAAGTACATACGGATCTGAATGTCGCAGATCTGTTGACTAAACCTCTTCCACGAGCAAAACATGATCAGCACCTTAGTGCCATGGGTGTTAGATTGTTGCCAGATGTAAACTAGATTATTGAATCTAGTGCAAGTGGGAGACTGTTGGAATTATGCCCTAGAGGCAATAATAAAGATGTTATTATTATAATTCTTGTTCATGATAAAGTTTATATTCCATGCTAGAATTGTATTAAGCAGAAACTTTGATACTTGTGTGGTTTATGAACAACACCGTGTCCCTAGTACGCCTCTATGGACTAGCTCATTGATTAATGATGGTTAAGGTTTCCTAACCATAGACATGAGTTGTAAATTAATAATGAGATCATGTCATTGGGAGAATGATATGATGGACAGACCCAAATTAAGCAGAGCAATTAGATCGTGTCATCGTGTTTATCTTTGCGAAGCTTTTCTTATGTCAAATATTGTATTCCTTAGACCATGAGATAATGCAACTCACTGGTATCGGAAGAAAGCTTTGAGGTCATCAAACGTCATCCTATGTGATGGTGATCATAAAGGTGTCTCTTAGGTGATCGAAAAGTACTTGTTGGGTTGTATGTATCGAGATGGGATTTGTCCCTTCTAAGTCGGAGAGATATACTTCGGGCCCACTCGATAATCGATATCAACATCGCTTGCAAGCACGTGGTTAAGGAGTTAGTCACAAAGTGATATCGGATTACGGAACGAGTAAAGTACTTACTGTGAACGAGATTGAACTAGGCATGCCGATACCAACGATCGAATCTCGGGCAAGTAAAATATCGCGTGACGAAAGGAATATATATATGGGATTAATTGAATCCTGGCATCATGGTTCATCCAATATGATCATCGATGAATATGTGGGAGTTAATATGGGTTTCCAGACCCCGCTGTTGATTATTGATAGAAGATCATGTCTGCATATTCTCGAACCCGTAGGGTCACACACTTAACGTGTCTCGACGCTAGGATAGAATGGATAATTGGTTTATGAGTTTTTGTTCGGAGTCTCGGATGTGATCCAGGACATCACGAGAGGTTCCGGAATGGTCCGGAGAATAAGATTCATATAAGGCAAAGCAGTTTTTGGATTTCGGAATTGTTTTGGATTGTTCGGTATTGTACCGGAAGGTTCTAGAAGCTTCCGGAGTGGGACCAACGTGGCCCCACTTGTCGGGAGGGGGTGTGGGCCTACGAGGGAGTGCCCTGGCCGCATTGGGCCAGAGTCACAAGGCCCATAGGCCCAGCCGGCCAATCCCTAAGGGTAACCCTAGGGAGAGCTTCTAGAAGGGGGGAACTTGCCCCCCACTCCTCCCATGTGGCCGCCGGCCCTAGGGTTTGGAGGAGGGGCAAGGGCAGCTGTACATCCCTCTATATAAAGAGGGCAGGGGCGCACCCTCCCCCCACACCTCCTCAAACCCTAGCCGCCTACCTGCTGCCCTCCTCTATCTCTCTCTCCCGACTGCGCGTAGGCGTAGCCCTGTCGCAGAAACTCTCCACCTTTGCACCACGCCGTCGTGTTGTAGATCCAATTTATCTCTCCACCCCACTTGCTGGACCGAGGAAGGAGGAGACGTCGAGGTGTCGTACGTGTGCATCTCTCGGAGGCGTCGCCACTTGCAGCGTTGGATCGGATCGGATCGCGAGGAGGAGAAGGCTAGTACGACTACATCAACCACGTTCCGTTGAACATTCCGCTGTGCGGTTTCTTCAAGGGTATGAAGATCTCATCTATCCCCCTCGTTTTTTGCATCCCTAGATTAGATCTTGGCTTCCCCGTTCGCATCCGTAGAAAATCTTTGATTTACTATGCTACGAAACCCTTCATCACTGTGGCCACATTCTTGCCGAGGGGATCAAGGTAAGAAAAATAAACTCTCGAAATCATTATATGTTTCTCAATTTGGATGAACATGTTATAATCGAGCTTCTATGTGTGCAGCCTCTTGTTCCCCTACGACTGAGGTATCACGGGTATTTCCAAGAGATGATGCGGTATGATGATCAGTACATGGTGCACATCAAAGCGCTACGATTGCTCCCATTCATCCATATGGTCAATCGTGGTTCACCGCACATGAACCCTGCTACTATCACCGCGCTCGTCGATCGTTGGAGGCCGGAGACGCATAGTTTTCACCTCCGTACCGGTGAGATGACCGTCACTCTGCAGGACATGTCCATGATCCTTGCACTCCCTATCCAGGGGGATCCTCTGTGTATTAACACATGATACGACGGCTGGCGTGAGCAGATGTGTGCCCTTACCTGTGGTAAGTGTCCTGGTGACACTATAAACTCAAAGAGGGAGAAATTGAGAGTCACAGCCGGGGCTACTTTCAAGTGGATAGCACAAAACTTTAGTACATGTCCTGAGAATGCTAGTGAGGATGAGATTATTATATATGCCTGTGTGTATGTGTGGTATGTCATCACGAAGACTATATTTGCGGATGGTAAGGGCAACATGGCTCACTGGCACTGGCTAAAGGCCTTAACTGTGATGGATAAAAAATGGAGCTGAGGTTCGGCGGCATTGGCCTTCTTGTACCGGCAGGTAATTCAGTGTTTCTATTGTTCCCCTCTTTACATATGCTCTTCCAACTTATGCATGACTAAGTTTGTTTGCTTTCTTGCGTAGCTGGACGAGGCTTGTCGAAGGACTGGGGCTGAGGCTTATATCGGTGGTCCGTTGCTGCTGCTCTCGGTGTGGATGTGGGAACGCTTTCCAGTTGGTAGGCCAAAACATATGCCTTCCAAACCCTATAGTGATGGCGGGGAAAGGGTGAAGTGGCCCACATGGGCTTACAATTGGGATGTGGTCTCAAAGCCTCCAATCGACCTACAAAATGCGTACCTGAGATACACCAATGAGTTTTACAACCTTCTCCCGGAGCAAGTAAGAATTTCTAAACATACACCGTTTAGCATTCCTTTCAAGTGCTCTTCTCATTGATCTATCTTGTCTGCGATTAAGGTTGTATGGGAGGTATATGGTCCTAGGGACAATTTTGGTTGCGAGGAGTTCCGTATTAACCCACAGTGCGACGCAGAACGCAATCTATGGTATATGGAGTGGCCCATGATATGCATGTGGGTTGTTGAGCATTATATGCCGCAACTGGTTATGAGACAGTTTGGTCTCTATCAGGCTACCCCTCCGGATTACCAGGACACCGACGAAGCTCTTCATCGGTAAGAATTGGTTCTATACATGTTTTTGAAGACAATGTATGATAGTTGTGTGTGCTAAAAAAGTTTCTCTTTATTCACATACAGGTTGGATAGGCTCAAGAGCAAGAAGACTGACTGGGGCAAGATTCACCAGAAACACGTAGCTCGATTTATTTTATGTGTGAGAGAAGCAAAGAAATCAAAAATATTGGCCACAAAATCCCATTGCGAGGACGCTTTCAGTGAGTACCTCCATTGGTTTCTAGAGAACACTCATGTGAAGCTCCTACCGGATGCATATCCGGAAGATATATTGGAAGAGACGCTGCCTGCGTGGGACGAGTTGAGGAACCTTGAGTACAACCAAGATGTTAGAGAAGGGCGGCAAACCTCCTTTGCCCCCGTGATGAACTTTGTGGTAAGTCGGTAGTTCATGTTCCTGTTACTATCTTAGTCGGATTTATGTAATATGTGTCATTGATTTGCTTGCAATGCAGCGCACGGAGGTCCAGAAGCAGGCAGATGAGTTGGAGGGCGCTTTGGAGTTCCCGGGGGATGAGGAGGGCAATAGTAAGTTAAGGGATTCTGTTAGGAAGCAGGCACAAAAGCTACGACGCTTCGCGAACTTGCTTGGTTGTCGGGATCCTGAGGTTGTTGCGACGTCGTCCAAGGAACCGACAAAGTCCACTTCACGAGAGGAAAGCAGCCCCGACGATAAGCAATCTTCCACGATAAGAGATAAACTTGCGCCGATGACATCTTTCTTGAATTACCATGTATCACTCTAATGAGATCATTGCTCTTATTGTAAAGGCCGAAGACAAAGACGAGGCCGTGTCGGACGACATGTCATTGGAGAAGTATCAACGAAAGGTACGGTCCACAATCAAGCTAAGGCCAAGAAATCGTCCTATTGTCGAGTCCAATCCCGAGGACGAGCCGCGACAGAAGAAGATTGCTCCGAGGAGAGGAGGCAAGAGCAAGCGTGCTAGAAAGTAGTAGTTGTGTGAGACTATGTTGGTTCAATGTTGTGCTAGAAAGCGTCCTATTGTTTGGGACTATGTTGGTTCAATGTTGTGTGAGACTATGTTGTTTGAGACTATGTTGTGTGAGACTATGTTGTGTGAAACTATGATGTTAATCCTATGACAATGTTTGAGACAAGCTTATTTATTGGAAAAGGAAAGTTAGTTTGAAGGCAATATGAGCTGTGGTGACATGTGAGCTAGGTTGGCTTAAAAGGCTATCCAGATGATATCTTGGAAAAGGACCATAGATGATACTTGAGCCAGATGTCTTCTAAGCAAACTCCAGGCATGTGGCGCCAGGTAAGGGGGCGCTGCACCAGTGCATGCGGCGCCACTCACGGAGGCGCCGCACCCTCCCAGGCCTGCCGCGCTGGGCGCCGCAGGCCTCCCAGGCCTGCCGCGCCATTGCACCCGGCGCCGCACCCTGCCAGGCCTGCCGCGCTGGGCGCCGCAACCTCCCAGGCCTGCCGCGCCATTTCACACAGCGCCGCACCCTCCCAGGACTGCCGCGCCACCATACCTGGCGCCGAACTTCCTAGGGTGATTTGGCAGGAGAAAACTTTGCCGCGCCAGGAGACGCCTGGCGCCGCAGATGCAGGTGCAGCGCATGTGGCATTGGTGTCGCACCCTTCAGGCCGTGCCGCGCCAGCCCACCTAGCACCGCACCCTGCCTCCTCGATTTGGCAGGAGAAATCAGTGTCGCGCCAGGAAGAGCGCGACGCCGTAGCTGCACGTGCAGCGCCCTCTCAACTGGCGCTGCACACGCCAGGCCGCCTCCTGTCAAACTGACAGGAGGTTTGCTTGCCACGCCAGGAAGAGCGCGGCACCACAGATATACATGCAGCGCCAGCTCAGGTGGCGCCGCATGCTTGAGGACGTGACGCGCCAACACGCGTGGCGCCGCACGCTCTCCAGGACTCCTCCTGTTACGCATTGTTCACAAATCATACATAGTTCATGAGTAAGCTTATGATCACAAATCATACATAGTTCATACACAAATAGAAAGTTCACCCATAGTTCAAACATCACAAATCATACATTTTTTTTGAGTGGAATCACAAATCATACATAGTTCATACACAAATAGATAGTTCGCCCATAGTTCGAACATCACACATCATACATAGTTCGACATCACACTAAGTTCACACACAAATAATAACCCGTCTTCGACATCACGAGATAGAGCACTTGCTAGTACGCGAGCTCCCGGTTACATACTCAAAGTCTAAAGAATAGGCCCTTTGCCCTTCCTCTTCTTCTCTTCATCTTCCTCCATGGAACGCCACGCCGCTCGACGAAGCCTTTCCCTCTCGGCATCATGAGCCTCCTTAGCGAGGCGCTTCTCTTCCTCCTCTTTTCTGCGGAGCTCGTCATTACGTTCCTTGCGCTTCTTCGCCATCTCCTCGTCACGCGGCCCTTCGTAGTAGCGCCTTATTCTTATGGCAAAATCGATCTCTTGGATAGCCTTGTTGGATTGAGGTTTCTCAAGATCTATCCAAGTGTAGTACCTGCATACCGGAGGGGGAGACTACAAGAAAATAGTGCATGTTAGAGGATATGATATGGAATAGTTGGGACACATGAATAACTAAAAAGCTGTGAGCATATCGGTGGAGTGTCATATGGGTTGCGGCTACACTCGGGAGAGCGATTGTAGTTGGCACACATGAAGAACTTCTTTCCCTAACTATCGGAAAAGTAGTCTTGGGATTGCTTAACAGTGCAATCGGTTCCACACCAACAAATAGGAACCTCCTTCCCATGGGCCTCAGCAGTTCGAAACCCCTTCTGTGGCCTTTCCTCTTGGTCGGCGCAAGGTGGCCTAGCATTGGCCCTCCTCTTCTTCTCTTCCTCTTCCTTCTCCTTTTGTCGTTTCCTCTCTTCCTCTTCCTTCTCCTTTTTTCTCTTCCTCTCTTCATCTTCCTTTTTCTTATTCACCTCTTCCTCTTCGTCCTTCTTTTTTGCCAAGTCTCGAGCAAGTTGAACTACCTCTTCGAATGCCTTCCTCTTCTTCTCTTCCTCAGCTTCCTTCCTCTTCCTCTCTTCCTCAGCTTCCTTCCTCTTCTCCACCACCTCCATAGCATTCACCCAGACCTTCGAGTAGTTCACACAGTCCCCATCATTGTTCTTGTTGGGTTGAGTCGCCATACCTATTATAAGAATAAAAGGTACAAGTTAGTTAAGTAAGCATGCAGGTGAAAATTAGGAACAAGATATGTAAAAAACATGTCACTATATAAGAATATACATACGGGAATGGTCCATTTAGGTATGTAAACATGCTTGTACGATTAGGAGCTTGTTGCCTAGGAACTTAGTGACTAGGAACTTGTTGTGAACGACCTCTAGTAAGCCCAAGTTGCCTAGGAATTTGTTGGCTACTTCTTGGTTGGCTAGGAATTTGTTGGCTTGGAATTTGTTGGCTTGGACCACTTGTGCTTGCTTCATTTCCCTTTGCCCTCTTCCCTTGTGTTGCACAACTCCGTGCATTGTGTCCTTCACCACTACACTTCCCACAACGAGATCTCTCATGAGGTTCTTGAAATTGCTCGTTTCCCAATTCCCGCGCACCGACACGTACCCATCCGTCCATGTTACTTCTAAAACGCTTTGTCTTGCGTCTACCATGTTTAACAACCTTCTATTCCGGATGGGGCCATAGTTGGAGTCCATGGTACTCCGGCCATTGTGATTGGTCAAGGTATGGATGAAATCTAGGAGCCCATGTATCTTTTGTCTTCATCATAGAGAACTCGGACTCTCTAACGGTGCGCTCGTGATTATAATCCACATGGCATTTTCGAAACGCACATAGCAAGCGAGAACAAGCTGGATGGAGCAACAATGGCCTTCCGCATGTGCAATCACAATCCCTTAGAGAGACCTTAAAGGCTCGGCCTCCGTGTTGGACACCATCCAAAGTGGTTCCTCCAGGATCGACCACCTGGTAAATGAGCTCGTCGTTATCAAAAACCATGGCAACTTGGGAGTACGCTTTCCTTGACTGAAATGTCCTCCAATCGTCAACCCTAGGTGGGAACTCGTACTTGTACTCCTTCTTGTTTTGTCCCGCAATTTGTTTATCGGTTTCAAGTGAGTAGTTCAGAAAATACCCATTTAACTTGTCAAATGTGTATCGAACTATTGTTGTGACGGGCAATGCACGGACACCTTTAAGAACCTTGTTGAAGGCCTCTGCCATGTTTCTTTTCATTTGACCATAACTCCGGCCATCCTCATCATAAGCCCGTGCCCACTTGTCACAGAGCTGAATGTGCTTATTGAGAAACTCTTGACCCTTGGAATCGAGTTTTTTGTTGTTTCGCAATCTGAGATATAGATTTGTGAAACGTCGGTCCGTGAAAGCAAGACAACAATCATGAAGATCATCAGCCAACTCCTTGATCTTACATTCCCTATAGAAGTTGGAACAAAAATGTCTCATGCACCATCGGTGGTGTAAAGGAGGATGCCCGGGAATATCAATCGTCACCGCGTTGAGAATTCCTTGATGGCGACCCGAGATGACACATATTTCCCTATCAAGAGATAAAACCTTCGTTCTCAAAAGACGGAAGAACCACTCCCAATTAACATTGTTCTCCGTCTCTATCAAAGCAAAATCCAAGGGAAGCAACCGGTTGTTTGCATCATTTGCTATTGCAATCAAGAGAGTGCCACGGAACTGCCAGGTCAAGAAGGTGCCATCCACGGAGATTACCGGCCTACAATGTTCGAAGCCCCTCACACATTGCTCGAATGCCCAAAAAGCGCGCCCAAATATTCGAACATTTCTTTCGTTATGAACCATCGTTTCGGTGCCATATGGCTCAACCACATGAACCATGCCCGGGTTAGCATCGGCCATTGCTAACAACAACCTAGGGATTCGGCTGTATGATTCTTCCCAACCACCATACAACATCCTGAATGCGGCTTGCTTCGTCTTCCATGCCTTCCCATACTTCACCTCATAGTGAAAGATTGCTTCCACGAACTCCATGACCATCTTGATGGTCATTGTCATAAGTGAAGAAATTTGGTTTGAAATCCTAAAGGCGAGGAACTCAGAGGTCAGTTGTCGGTGCTCGTGCTTCACATCTTTGCCATCCACCCTTTTTCCATGGCACATGTGCGTTGACACACAGCTTGAAATGCGCCAATCAGGCCCCCTCCCCTTGTATGGTCTTGCCCGCACTATCCAAGGACAACCATCATCTTCGCATTTAACCGTGTAACGCTTCTTCACGTCTGAGTGAACCACCATGAAAGGACGATGATACCTAATAGAGAAGTCCTTGATCCATTGCTTAAGTTCCAACAATGTGGCAAACCTCTGTCCTTTTGAAATCCCATTCTTCTCGTGACTAACATCCCGATAGGAAGTTGGCCTTAGTCCAAGCACTACACCCTTGCCACCATCAACAGTGGCTTCATCCGCTAGACTAAGATCACGAAACAAGGGTACCCGATGATCCCTGCCCAATACCTTCTCATGCACTTCGGCCTTTATCCTTAGTGAACCCCTCCTCATCAACTTCTTCATCGGGACCATCCTCATCCGAGTCGGATACATACATTCGAGAAAACGGGATGTCATGATCCATGTTCTCTTGTGTATGATATAAGTCCAAATTTCCAATAGTATTGTCACAGAGCTCAACCTCCCTCTCACTTTCCCCATACTCATCATTCTCCTCTTCCAATGCTTCATCTTGATTCTTTGAAATGGGGATTAGAGATGTCCTCAATTCATCTTGCTGCGTCAAAGGAGGCTTAGTCAATTCCTCTTGGTTCATGGGTGGAGGACTCCGAGCTTCATATGGGGAGGCAACCGGTATGATACTCCTTTGCATATTACCATCAACCTTTTTCGTGGCAAATAACTCAAGAGCTTTGTCTTGTGATTCGGCCACCACTTCCTTGTATGCAAACCAACGTTGCTCCGAGCTGATACGCATTGTCTTCCAACGTTTGTGCATCTCAAATCCCACATTGTGCCTACCCTCCAACTCAACAACATCACTAGGATCCATCCAATTCAAATCTACCTGAACTTGTTGCAACACCTCCGCATAGTTTGGACTACGATCAAACACCAAGTCAATCTCATCCGGGTCCGGCTCAATATTGCCTCTCAAGAAAGCTTCCTTGTCCATATGATGAACATGGACAATTCTAGCCATCCCTAAAATAAATATAAGAATATAACGGTAGATAAATTCAATAAGTATCTATGCCAAAATTTACACTAACAACAAGCTCATTCAACCATACCCTAACTCTAACCCTATACCTACGCCTAACCCTAACCCTAGCCCTAACAATCTTATATATACACATGAAGGTTTAATATACCAATCCTAACTCTATATATCAACCAAACACCTCATTGCTCCATACAACTTTACATATCCAATTGGTGGCCAAGCATTTGGAGGAATTTCTCAAACTACCAAAATTAGGGCTAAATAAAGAGATTTCTTGGATAAAATGGGGAGGAATACCTGGGGGAGGAGGTCAACAACAAGATCCACAGAGCCTTTCTTAAGATCTGAGCAATGGGGAAGGATTAGAGGAGGGGGAAGATGATAAACCGCCGCCGCCTCTCTCTTCTTTGTGAGGTGTGAGAGGAGAATAAAAGGTCTAGGGTTGGGGGAGAGGGAGGCCGCGCGTGCTTAAGGGCTCCAGGCGTGCGGCGCCATCCACCATGGCGCTGCAGAGGTGGGTGCGGCGCCACCCCGACAGGTGCCACACTAACGGGCTGTGGCCCGCGGCGCCAGCGTGGCAACTCGTGCCGCGCCAGCCCGAGCGGCGCAGCGGGCTTGTTTGCAGCGCTAGGCTTGACGGTGCTGCACATGCGAGCCAGCGTGGCAGCTGCGCGGCGCCGGGCCCCAGCCAGACAGCGTGGCAGGCCTGTGGCGCCGTCTTATATGGCGCTGCAGATGTGTGTGCGGCGCCGCGGGGGCGGAAGTGGCAGAAAAGGGTTATCCAGTTTGATTTTTTTTCAAATAGGATTAATCTTTGAATTTTTTACGACTTTAGGTTATTTTTATTTAATTTACCGTAGCGCGCTCGGCGCACGGCGCACATGGGTGGCAATCACCCTAGCGAGGTGGGATTAGTTCATATGGCCGGTACATGATGACAAATTATAAACGGTTGGTCTCTAATCTATTTTCAATGTTGAAATATTAATTTAGAGAGTAAAACCACAAGATTGGCCTACCAAATCAGCAACAAGGGGACTGATTATCATATTTGGTGGCAATAATCTTATACTATTTTTAAAGGAGAATTAAACATGGATGACTGAATTGTACCACTTTCCAAACCAGGTGAGCCCAACTCACTTCTTTTGTCCTATTTTGTGCCATTAATCTTGTTCTTAGGAAGCTAGCTAGCTATTCGGTGATTTGACAAAGGCCATCTCAAGCGGTCCTTTGAGAATCTTCTTAACCACCATGGGAGGATACAATTTCTAGCACTAGAAGTTTGGTTAGAGGCGTGGGTCGTCAAATCTAAAATTAATTATACTACTCCGTAGATACGTTGCCGTTTGTCACCTAGTAGGATTTTATTCCGACGAAATAGATGGCATGCATGAACCATTGCAATCATAGGAGAATACCAAGTGTGACGACCTGCTCTCCATGTCGTTTTGATATATAGAAAATTGCGTGCTACGGTCTTGCGCAAAGGGGTCAGAGAGAATATAGGACGTGGCGACGTGTGAGGAGAACCAGCAATTAAACTAATCGATCTCATTATCGGCTGTCGACTATATTATGTTTACTTTGGAGTATGTTAATGAGATCGGGATGCACCAAGCTGCTGTGGCAAACGACGAGAAGACATGCTTTCATGCCGGTTAGTGTCTCTTTATTTTTAAAGAACCAAAAGAAATCGATGAAGGGAATGTGTATACTAAGTCCCAAATTTAAGGAACTAATTATAAGATTGTGGACTTCGTCGCCTAGCCGCACCGGCTGTAGTTAGCGGCTGGTATGTAAGGTCAGCTAGGCGAAAAGTTACATCTATTTTAAGCGTGCGCTTCATGAACGTTTTAGCCGGCGACCGACCGATGATGGCGACATTTCTCCGTTTCATCGGTCGTCGCTACATTGGTTTTCCTACAGAATTACTAGTTGACCGTGAGACAGATGTAAACTTGGATATACAATATAAACGTAGCAAAACCCTTTAAACGTTGCTTTGAATAAGAGTAATCATGAAGTCGGTCATTGCTCTTACCTGATGATACACCAATTATTCGCATAGTGTATTTGCGGGAATTGATATTCCTAACGATGGAGAAATATATTCTAGGCTCACTCATGTACTATAATGTTTGCCATCATCTTTCCAAACACGTGTATAAGTTGTTTATCACATGAACATCCATAGTATGTATGAACAAAGAGTATATGCTACTACCTCCATTTTGGTTTATTAGGCTAATATGTACTATAAGAAAATAGTTTGACTATAAATTTGATCAATAATATATGAATCGTATGTTACAAAAATTATACCATTAAAAGCGTATTTTCAATATGAATCTAACGGTATATTTTTTGTTAAATATAGTTGTATTTTGTTGACCAGTGTTATGATCAAACTATTTTCTTAAAGTACGTATTTGTCTTATAAACCGGAATGAAGGTAGTAGGTAACAAGAATAACCAAGTATTTTATCTCGAGCAATGTAAAATATCGACGGAGCAATATGACATGTATCGGATATAATACTACAGTTCATATGATAAAAATCTTCATGTTATTTGTAGGATTACTACGTGAATCAGGACACTGATAGTAATCATTGTCGCGGAATGAGTTCAGGACATGTCCGCAAATATCCGAACCCACGGGGTCTCACACTTAAGACGATTACAACATTTAGAACGTGAGTATGAATTAAGATAGTTGAATAAGGCAATCCTGAAAAAAGTTTCAAAATATTCTGGAGGTGTCCGGGATATCACCGAGAATGGACAGAATTATTCCGAACATGATGTTATGAAAGACATCGGTAATATTTTAGAAAGGTTTTAGAATTAAATCGAATGAGTTCAGGATTTTTTCGGGAAACTTCAAAATAAATATTAATAATTTGAAAGGTAATTATACTGGTGGTGGCACCATGGGTCGGAGGGGCCACATGGGCCCCACCGGGCCGCGCGTGCAAGAGAAGGGGGAAACCCTGGCAGAGTCGACCAAGGCCTCCCCGTGGCCAGCGGTGGTGAAAGGAGGCAGTGGAGGAGGGAGGAGCCCATCCGGGACTCGTACTCCCTTCCCAGGCAGATTGGAACAGGAAGGAGAGAAGGGTTCCGTGTTGGAATCCAACTCCTCTTTCTTTCTCAATGTGTATGGAGGGAGGAAAGGTGAGTCCTTCTGGGACTCGTATTCCTACTCCTTCTCTTGCAGAGAGGGATGGCCGCACATATATAGGGGGGGGGGCAGGGCAATGGCACAAGCACACAAGTTTTAGAGAGCCAACGCCCAGCCCCGCCGTACCGACCCATCGCGCCGCGCCGCCTCAGCGTCTCAGAGATCGTCTTCCTTCTCCTCGTGTTGTCGTCGTCATCGTGTAGATCTCGTCTTCATCAACTCATTGGAGTACTCGTCTTCTAACTCCGTCCAGATCCTTCTAGTCGTACGGCGAAATGTTGCCAAATCTTCATCAATACGTTCCCGCTTCGTTCGTGAGCTTGATCTCACTTCGACACCGTGACGTTCTTGTTGCATGTGTGGATACCGGTGGAGGTGCGACATTTGGAGCACTTCATTGTTGGAGGAGTCCATGGGATAATACATCTTCTCGCGACTCGTTAAGGCAGTTGGAAGATCCACGCACGACTGACCTTATTATGAAAAAACTTCCGCTAGTTCGATCTTCGAGGATATGATACGTTACCTTCTACCTCGCATTGGATATTGGTTATACGCTAGATTTTTTTTTTGCATAGTGTGTTTCCCAACAAACACTTCCCTTGTCGTCGTAGCGCCGCTCGTGATTCCGTCTTCGGCAACAGGTGGCCGCCCTCGATTCCATCTCCTCCTCCTCCTGGTCAATCTCACTGTTGCAGGCCAGCCACAAATGAGAAGGACCAAACTTTTAGGGAGCAAATCATAAAAAAAATAGACTGCCACATCAATAAATTAACGAACACCGTCACGGAGTTAACAAAACGCTCGTGCATGGAAAATTCCTACCTCATTTTTGCGACATCGTAAGTTGGTGACTAGAACGCTCATGCGCGCCAAATTGATAGACCATTTTAGCTTCTTTGTCTTGAAATATTGTATGACAGCTGTGACTAATGCATGGACGGATGCCATGTCTGTGTGCCGCGTACTGACGGCCGTCGGCGCTCGGCGCGTACACACAGTGAGGTGCGCCTGGCCCGGCCTGCTGCTGCCGGCAGCTCGTATTTATTTCACGCACGCACGTACGGTACGGCGAGTCGGTATTCTTCTGCATGACCCGGCGGCCTCATGAATGCCGCGGCGCGGCAGGGGACAGGCAGACACGCACCGCCGGCGTGGGCGCGCGTCCACTTGCTAGCTGGTTTACCACGGACTGGTTCTGACAATATCATCCAGCTGTAAACATTGCTGAATGATCGACCGTCCATTCTTCGAGTGCGTACCTAGCCAGCCAGCCGGTGGCACGTAACCATGAACTGAAACACAATCTCCCATCCTCCGATTCAACACTGTCCCAAAAAGTCGCCAGCCAACAGCTAACTTCCGATCGATCGACGAGCGGCACCGTAGCGCAGCAGTGCACATGCACAGGGCGGCACGTGCGGATGCGAACAATAATCCGCCGAGACCGCCGGACGGCCGCATGTTTGGAGCAAGCAAGCAGGGCGCCGGTTTGATCGATCGGCGTGATCGGACACGAGCAGAAGAACATTGCAGATGGGTCAAGACGTACGTCAAGTCAAACGGAGCATCGATCAAAGACGACTGATCTCCGACCGGATCTTGATTCTCCTTTGCTCTGGATAAAACCGACCGATCATCACAAAAGATTAAGATTGGATACTACGGCATATGTGCATGTGATGTGCTTACTTGCCGAGTGTGATCGAGATCACTAGTGTCTTAGATCCATGCATCAGGATAGATCATGCATGAACGTAACCACGCATAAACTGGCGAAGGAATCTGCCAGGTGGCCGGATACACTTGTCTCCTTGGTGTGCCCACACGTGTACCCTGTACGCACATCCATCCATGTGTTATGTGTACTAGGCACTACTCCATTAGCTCTGAGTGGGTTTATTTTCTTCGTGTAAGCAAATGTAGTACAATACGCTATACTCCATTCCACGTACGCGACTTACAAAAATAGCTCAACTACAGTAGTAATGAAAAATCTCGCTCGATGGCCGGGTGATAAAAACTGCTAATGGATAAGAGGAAGAAAATCGCACGTGCTTAGAAAAAACTACTACTCCCTCTGTCTTGAAATATCCTGCATTCTGGTTTTAGTTAAAGTCAAACTTTATAAAGTTTGGTAGAATATATAGAAAAAATATAAACATCTATAGCACCGAATGCATATATTATGAAAATATATTTTATGACGATTCTAATGGTACTTATGTTGTATTATAGATGTACATAATTTTTTTAATATGTTTGATCAAACTTTATAAAATTTGACCTTAACTAAGCCCAGAATGCAAGGTATTTCAGGACAGAGGAAGTAGTAGCGGTGATAGTCTGGTTTAGTCCGCAAGGCGCACGTGCTACGGTGTCGGTGAGGTGGGTTTAGTCCGCAAGGCGCACGTGCTACGGTGTCGGTGAGGTGGCATATACTATATGGAGATCGACGTACGGAGGTAACCCGAGCAACGAGCATGTGGTGGTACTACTGTAGTATCCAATGAGATAGCGCGCCAGCCTCGCTGATGCGAGACCAAGCAAGAATCCGTCGCGGTACGTAGCAGCAATTCACGAGAGGCGTGACGACGGTGCAGCAAGGCGCGCGGATCCGTCCATGACGTACACGATCGAGCGTGGATCCGCCTTGTACCGGTCGCCGAACCTGACACGATAACCCGCATAGTTTAATGTGTAACAGTGCCCTACGTGTACCACTGGCGAATTATTAGATCACTACTAGCTAACTGTTGAGCCAACATGCACGAGATGCGCCGTCCGTCTGAATAATGTCACCGTACCGGCGTGTTTCCAAAACGGCGCAATAATATGTGTTGCGGACTACGAGCATGATTTTACAGGAATCTGCGAGCAGAGACAACAATGTGGGTGCCCACCAACTGCCCACTCGCGTCCATTTGTTAGAATTTTCCACCCAGCCATGGCCGACAGCGCCATGCTGGGGGCATGGCCTGATGCAGAGCAGAGAGATTTTGTTAAAACTTTCCGCTAAGTTTGTTTCCATGCCCGTGGGTGTTCGCTTAAACGATTTAAGTGGGCTGGGTTAGCGGTGCCGTAGGCAGCCCGTGCCCACTTTTAGGCTGAAGTGGACAGGGTAACAAGAAAAAAAATTGTAACAGATGCACATAACTAGCATCGAACTACCTGGGACCATTGCATTTCTTCTCTGATTAACGTGTAGAGTTGCAGATACGGAATGAACTATCATGCAACCAGTGATAAAACTACTTTGACATTTCCTTTTTTTTTTGAGAATTACTTTGACATTTCCTGACGAAACAGATTCAGCACAACAGCCCTGAGTTACTCGTCAGAGCTCTTAAAAACGAGGAAAGGGCAATAACCAATACAGATTCAATCACAATAGTAGACACAACAGCAATTCTGATTACCCGGCAAGGTTGCACGCATCAATGAAGTAACAAAACGGACAAATAGAAAATAGTTCGCAAGTCCTTACAAAGTACTCTCTGTTTTAAAATGTAAGATGTTTTAGCTTTGTGAAGTAAATGTATCTAGATTTTTTTTTAGAACGTAGGTTCACTAAGGTTTGAGGTAAAAAAGTCTAGATATAATTTCTTCACAAACCTAAAATATCTTATATTTTAAAATAGAGGGAGTAGGATAAATCTGATATTGTCATATACTACTGACATGCCAAGAGAACCAATAAGCGGAATTGCTGAAACAGGGAATAAGCCCGCGTGGATCTGATATACTCGTATAAGGCCCTTCTCATCTCCGAGCTGCCACGTAAGCCCGCGTAGGGCCTAACCCGTTAGAAAAATTGTTAGAGCTTCTCTATCGCACGATTAGTGTTTTTTGCCACCGGATTACTGAATAGTGGTGGTTTTTTGAAAAAAAAAATATAAAGTGGTGGTTTTTTGAAGCAATGTTCCCAATTGTGGTGGTTATTGACAATTTTCTCTGAAACTGGAGAACTAGCCGATGGTAAATACCTACCCCCTCCGTTTCAAAATATAAGATGTTTTAGGTTTGTGAAGAGAATGTATCTAGACTTGTTTTAGTGTCTAGATTCATTCTACAACTGAGTGAATCTATATACTAAAAAAGTTTAGATACATTTACTTCACAAAGCTAAAACATCTTATATTTTGAAACGGAGGGAGTAGAAACCATTGGTAGCACAATGAGCATCACTGAACTAAGTTAGCAAGTGCATGGCCAACAACTCCTTGACAACAGAGGGGCAGCTTAGGTTTAGATGCTCGAAGCCATCGCTCGCTGGCCATGACTGCCATCAGATTTGCCTTACGGCTGAGAAAACCAAAGCATACACTCTTCAGCTCACGGCAGTGGTGAGCTTCGGCTAGGGCCAAGATGTTGGCCACCGTGCCGACATGAATGTACTTGCACAACTTGTCTTCACAGATCAACTTGAGTCTCTCCATGTTATACCTGTCCGCGGCCACAACCAGATGCTGGCACATGGTATCCTCCTCCCCTTTCTTCATCTCTGGCAACGAATCAGTGTACACGAAACAGAGGAAAGCCTCGAACACCTGCGCCTCCATGTCATCTATGGAGATCGGACCATTGATGCTGCCCTCCTTCATGCATCCAAAGAGCTCCGCGGAGAAGACCTGAGATCGGGCAGCGAGCACGCACCGGTGCGCCGCGAACGTCTCGCCACCAGCCTTGAACACAACGTCAGCGCCCTTTCCGGTGAGGAGGAGGTCGCCGAGGTGCTGGTTCAGGTTGGACGGGGGCACCAGGACGACATTCGAAGGAGAAGGTTTCTCGGCATTGCGGATCTTGTGCCCATTGACAACGACGATGTCGCACCTGATCGTGAAAGAATCGTGCTTGAGGTGCCTCGATTGCTCCAAGGCTTCCCACTTGGCGAACATTGAAAACCCAAAATTAGCCTGGCTAGCGAAGTTGTGTACAGCCGGTGATGGCTGCGGCGCTAGCGTGGCCTTTCTCTTGTTGAGGAAGAAGATCCATGGCTTCTCCGCCGTGAAACTAAATCGGAACGAGGCCGTTACCTCCCCCACCACATTCTAGTGGAGGGCGAGGAAGACGGACACGTGGCCCGCGCTCGTCTGGCGGTACCCGTTGGGGTAGCACAGGATTCTCCAGCAATGGCCTCCGACGGTGAAGGGGCAGGAATTGAGGCGATAGCCGTTGGGAAGGGCCTTGAGGCTTGAGTAGCCCTCGATCTTGAAGTCGTGGTACCCGCTCGCCGTGTCGGCGACGACGACGGAGGCGGACGCGGAGGATGACATGCCGCCGACACTGGGCTTGATTTCCGTGATGTTATTCGCGCGCGGTGTTGGGGGGTTTTGCAGCCTAGGGTTTTAGCGTAGAGCAGCGTATTGCGATTGACGACGCAACGCAACGCAACGGGTATTGCGCTTCTATCGTTCTTTCCTGGGCTGATTTTATGCTCACAACCGGTACGTTCGTTGAGTGTCACAAACTCCATTTATGTTTTCCTTTGGGAGCTATTTTGGAAGAACTTTCTAAATTTTTCATACACGGTCCGATCCTTTGAATTATTTTTTTGCGAAATTGTTCGTTTGAAATTTTAGTTTGATGTGAAACTTCAATTCACCGTTTCACACGTCTTTTATGTTGTAAGTTTCTATTTTAACATTTGTATACGAGTAGGCCTACATCAACATACAATATATTATGACAGTTTAGATCTACTTGTTTATAAATATTAGGGCGAAAAACTTACAGCACAAAAGTTGTGACAAACGGCAAGACAAAACTATATCTCGAAGAAAATTTTAAACGATTGTCCTAGTACGACAAATTTGACAAAAATCATACAAAATACATATAACTACGAACATGAAATAGAACCCTAAAATGTCAACGAAATAAAGTGATCGTGGGGTACTGAGTTTGTCACCATTGGGCGTTTCCAGCAAATTCCCCTCACTCTCCTCCCCTTCAGGACGAAGGTTGGTGCCGGGCCCGAGGCGAGGATCGTGTGAAGTAGAGATTTCTCCGTGGGCATAGTGGCTCTTCAAGAACTTTCTCGAATATTCCGGACCTCTTTTTTCTAGTTGCACACACGATTTCGCATATGCCACGCTATCGGGCACCCATTCGGGTTCTTCCAGGGTTTGATCGGTGTTCAGGTTGAGATCTTTCCTGGGTCTTGCCGAGCGTCGTATCTTTCGGTTCGTTCGGAGGCTTCAGTGTTCAAAGGAAGATTGGCCATCCTGATCCAAGATCCGAAACATGCAACCCCTACTGGGCGCGCCAACTTTCGAGATATTTTACAATGGTAGATTTATGTTCGAATGGGTCACGCTTGGAGATCGGGATGGTAGCACATAGAGACAATGATTTATACAAGTTTGGGCCCAGACGAACAGTGTCCGATAAAAACCCTAATTCCTGTTTGTGGTGAATGGAATTATCGTAGTGTGCTCTGATGAGATCAAGATATGGCCCGATATCACCTATGGTGATTGGAGGTAGAAGACGATCTAAGGGATTTTAGAAAGATGATACCCCCCTCCTCCCGTTCAGCATCCCTACCCCTCCATAATTATATACTGAGTCGGGGTTAGGGTTACAAGATGCCGAGGTGGGTTACAAGTGGCGGCGTCTATACAAAGATTATAACAGAAATATCGGATATTATCTTCGTAAAGTAATTGGGATATCCCGGAGAATCTGTTTAGTATTGATGCCTTGACTTGGCTGCCAAGATATCCTCGCTTGGTCCTTCTCCTGGGACTTGACCTTTAGTAGGCCGCGACGGTTTCAGTGGGCTCTATCTCGGACCCACTTGGTACCTGTGACCTTGACACCACGTGACTTATAAAAATATACACCAGTAGCTGCCACCTGCCAGTTTGGTGTAGGACGAACTGCGCACGTGCTATAGTGGGGTGGCTTGTGGAGATCGACGGAGGCAGGGCAAGCAATAGAAGGGCATCTCCAGCGGACCGACGTAAAACCACGATCCAATAGTAAGATTTTATCTATTTGGATCATGCCCCGGACGATTTGGGTTGGCTTGTTCAGCCGGTTTTGTGCGATGCGCGCGAGATGACACACCAATTTGTTTGGGCAGGACTATCTTTATCCTTTTCCCTTCTTCCTCTCCTCTCTCCTTGCTGTTAAACATCATGTAAACATCTTGTAACGTTTTATCGAGAGTTGTTACCGGTATGGAGTAGTACTCCACCCGGACTTCTCTCACCTGTATTCCTTCCCCCTTCGATGGGTTATATCAACGCGTAACCGAGCCGAGGCAAAGGCATCGTTCGATCCCAGAAATTTAATATGGTATCAGATCCACTCTTCCGTCTCTAGCTGCCTAAAAATCTCCGCCGCCGCTGCCTACTGCCGCCGCTTCTAGCCGCCGCCGTAGTATGCCCCAGCCGCCGCCATAGACAAACAAAATCGTTACACCACGCCGCTGCAGATTCCTTCTTCCTGCCGCTGCTCAAAACCCTCCACATACAAACTGATCGCCACTGCAGATCTCTTTTCTTCTGCCACCTCCCAAAACCCTCCACATACAAACATACCCAAAACCTAGATACAATCAAAGCCAACAAAACCCCGTTGCAGATCTTTCTGCTGCACACTTACACCCATCTCCTGTCGTCGCCGCTGTACGCATCTTCATGGCAACGTCCTCGTCATCTTTTGTCACCGTGTTGGCTGCAGCCCTTGGTGCGCCGCCATCTCAACCTCTCACACGGGAGAATTCCCTCGTATGGAAGGCTCTCCTGATCCCCGCCCTTCGCGGTGCTCGTGTCCTGAATCTGGTGAAGGGACTTGAGCCGGCTCCCGATGAAGAGATTGAGGTGGAAGATGCAGATAGCAAAAATATTAAAGTTGAGAACCCAGCATATGTCACTGGGATTACAAGAGATCAACAGGTTCTGAGGTATATCCCAAATTCTTTGTCGCCAGATATCATGTCTCTTGTCTTTGGTTTTGAGACACCTCCTGAAGTTTGGAAAGCTCTTGAGTCCCTTACCACCACTCCCTCTCGCTCCCGGACACAACAACTTCGTTCTGCATTGAATGACACAAAGAAAGGTGACATGTCTGCTGAAAAATATTTTGCCAAAGTGAAAAATATTTCCTCTGAACTTGCTGCTGCTGGGAAACCCCTTGATGATGATGAGTTAATTTAGTCTATTCTGTATGGTCTTGGAGACTCTTACAATACTCTCAAAACTGCTGTCACCAACCCCAATACTACTCTCAATGACCTTTTTAACTAGCTCCAAGCTTTTGATCAGCTTCACAGGGCAGATGAGGGTGCTGATGCATTCACCTCGTCAGCCAATATGGCACGGCGTGGTGCTGATCGCCAACCACAGCCGCGTGCACGCCCAGATGACAGGCGCCTGGAGGACCGGGACTCTTGCCAACGTCAAGAGGACAATCGTGGTTACAATCGTTCCTATGATGATCGTCGCCCCTATGATGATCATCGAAACTATGAGGATCGTCGGGGATACACAGACCGTGGCTACAATTATGATGATCGCCCAAGGCGCCTTGATGATGATGGAGGAAGGAGCCGTGATGATGATGGAGGAAGGCGTCGTGATGACAGTGGTCGCGATGATGTACGTCGTCGTGGTCGTGCTCCCACCCCCTATGTTAATGTGACGTGTCAGATATGCAAGATTCATGGTCATCCTGCCAGTGATTGTTGGTGGCGGTTTCAGGGTGACCGTGATCGTCATGATGATAGTGATCGTGGTGACCGTGGAGACAAGGGTGCTAATTTGGCATCTTATGGTGTAGACACAAATTGGTAAGGAGACATCGGTTCCACCAATCATGTTGCCCATGAGTTGAGCAAGCTCTCTGTCCAAGAAAAGTGCACTGGCCATGATCAAGTTCATACAGCAGATGGTAAAGGTATGCAAATATCTCACATAGGTCATTCAATGTTGTGTACTCCCCATAGTTCTCTACATCTCAAAGATATTCTTCATGTTCCAAATGCATCAAAGAATCTTCTTTCAGTTCATAAACTTACACTAGATAATGATGTCTTCCTTGAGTTTCATCCTCATTTTTTCTTGATTAAGGATCAGGCCACAAGGAGGGTTCTATTTAAAGGTCCATGCCGTGATGGTCTCTATCCACTAGTTCCTCTATCAATAGGGTCTATCAAGCAAGCATTCATCACAATAAAGCCGTCGTCTTCTACATGGCATCGTCCTTTAGGTCATCCATCCTATTTTGTGGTACAACAGATTCTTAGGAAACATCATATTTCTCATTCACCGGAAATAAACCCATACATTTGTGATCCTTGTCAACTAGCTTAGAGTCATTAGCTACAATACCCTGTCTCTACTAGTGTTTCCACTGTTCCTTTGGAGCAAGTGTTTTCTGATGTTGGGGCCAGCACCTATCTCTGCTGGCAAACACTTATATTATGTAAGCTTTATTGATGACTTTAGTAAATTTACTTGGATTTATTTGCTCAAAAATCGCTCTGAAGTTTATCAAGTGTTCCTCAATTTCCAGTAACTTGTTGAAAGAAAGTTCAATCGAAAAATCATCACTATGCAAACTAATCGGGGTGGTGAATATGAAAAACTCCATGATTTCTTTCAAAAAGTAGGCATTACTCATCATGTCTCTTGTCCACATGCACACCAACAAAATGGTTCAGCTGAGCGTAAACATCGTCATATAGTTGAAGTTGGCCTTGCTCTTCTTGCACATGCATCCATGCCTCTTAAGTTTTGGGATGAAGCATTTCTTACTGCCACGTTTCTCATAAATCTTCTGCCTAGCAAGGTCATAAATTTTGACACTCCTGTTGAACGCCTTCTTCAAACAAAGCCAAATTATGAATCTTTTAGAGTTTTTGGGTGTGCATGCTGGCCTAATCTTCGCCCATATAATAAAAAGAAACTTGTTGTCCGTTCTACTAAGTGTGTTTTCTTAGGCTATAGTCCTCGTCACAAAGGAGTTAAATGTCCAGACACCAAAACAGGTCGTGTCTATATCTCTTGAGATGTGGTTTTTGATGAAAAAGTTTTTCCTTTTGCTGATCTACATCCTAATGCTGGTTCACGTCTTAAGAAGGACATTCTTCTTTTACCTACACACAATGGGGACACACATATTGATGATTCTATGAGTTTTCATATTATACCAAATGTTACTAATCCTGTACTTGCAGACACTACTGAGGTTGAACAGATAGCAGGAGAAAATTCCAGTCAATCACTGAATTAACAATGCAAAACAGTGCAGATACTCACTCAGTCAATTCCAGCCAAAGTACTGATTCCAATGCAGATTCTGCATCGTCCTCGGATCAGGAGCGTGTGGATCCCAGGAAAGATTCTCCTGCACCCTTGCATGCAACCAATGAAGCTGGTTCCCGCTCGCAGCGCTCGAGGTCCTGCTCGCGGTCAGACGTGTGCGTTCTCTGTCACCAGCCATGCAGACACAGGATACCAGGTCGCGATCGCTGTCACCCGGCCCCTCTCCTTCCCCTGCATCGCTGTCACATGCGTCCAGGCCCTCGCTTGCACGGTCGCTGCTACCTGCTGCGCGTCCTCCACCTGCATGCGACACGGGAGCCGAGACAAACAATGATGACGCAAACAGTGCGCGCTCTGGATCCTCTATGAATACTGACAGTACTAGTACAGCTGAAAATTCTGAAGCTGAAAACTCTGCTGAAAATTCTGGATATTCTTGAACAGAACAATCACAACCACAAATGGTGACACGTCTCCAACAAGGTATCAGAAAACCAAAAACATATACCGATGGTACTATTCGTTATGGTTTGTTTACTTCCACAGGTGAACCATCTACACTATCTGAAGCTCTTTCTGATGATCGTTGGCATAGAGCTATGATAGAAGAATATCATGCTCTTATGGAAAATAAAACTTGGAGGCTTGTTCCTCCTAATTCCACCAAGAATATTATTGATTGCAAATGGGTATACAGAGTAAAAAGAAATGCAGATGGCACAATTGATAGATACAAGGCTCGTCTTGTTGCAAAAGGTTTCAAACAAAGGTATGGCATAGACTATGAGGACACTTTTAGTCCTGTTGTTAAGGCAGCCACTATTAGGCTTGTTTTCTTAGTTGCTGTTTCTCGTGGTTGGAAGTTAAGGCATCTAGATGTCAAGAACGCGTTTCTTCATGGTGTTTTGGAAGAGAAAGTATACATGAAACAACCCCCTGGGTTTGAAGATTCTCAAACTCCACACTATATATGTAAACTTGACATAGCCTTATATGGTCTCAAACAAGCTCCTCGAGCCTGGTATTCCAGATTAAGTACAAAACTTCAAGCACTTGGTTTTGTTCCTTCTATAGCAGATACATCACTTTTCCTTTACAAATAGTCAGGTGTTATGATCTTTGTTCTAATTTATGTTGATGACATTATTGTTACCTGTTCTTTAGAACAGGCTGTCGTGACTCTTCTGCGAGGTTTAAAGGATGATTTTGCTCTCAAGGATTTGGAAAATCTTCATTTTTTCTTGGGTATTGAGGTAAAAGAAATGAGTGATGGTCTATGTCTTACTCAAGAGAAATATGCTACTGATCTTCTCACCAAAGTTGGTATGAGAATATGCACTCCATGTCCTACACCTCTATCCTCTACTGAAAAGTTGTCTCTTGGTGAGGGAATTCCTCTTGGTCCTGATGATATCATTGAATACAGAAGTATTGTTGGAGCTTTAGAGTATCTAACACTAACAAGGCCTGATATTTCTTTCTCAGTTAATAAGGTTTGTCAGTTTCTACATGCTCCAACATCTTCTCACTGGACAACTGTTAAGAGAATTTTGAGATATATTCAAGGGACCTTGAAAACTAGACTCACCTTTCAGAGATCTTCATCTAGTCTACTCAGTGCCTTCTTTGATGCAGATTGGGCAGGTTGCCTTGATGATAGGCGATCCACAGGAGGTTTTGCTGTATTTTTTGGACCAAACTTGATATCATGGAGTGCTAGAAAACAAGCCACTGTTTCCAGATCCAGTACAGAAGATGAATATAAAGCACTTGCAAATGCTACAGCTAAATTAATTTGGGTTGAAGCTCTTCTTGGTGAACTTGGGGTTTCACTAAAGGACAAGCCATGCTTATGGTGTGATAATCTGGGAGCAACATATTTATCTGTAAATCCTGTCTTTCATGCAAGGACTAAACATATTGAGATTGATTTTTATTTTGTTAGATAAAGGGTTGCAAACAAGATGCTTGAGATCAAGTTTATATCTAGCAAAGATCAAGTTCCAGATGGCTTTACAAAGGCATTTCCAGTTAAGGAGCTAAATGAATTTAGACGTCATCTCAACCTTTCAGAAGGTTGAGATTAAGGAGGGCTGTTAAACATCTTGTAACGTTTTATCTAGAGTTGTTACCGGTATGGAGTAGTACTCCACCCAGACTTCTCTCACCTATATTCCTTCCCCCCTTCGATGGGTTATATCAACGCGTAACCGAGCCGACGCAAAGGCATCGTTAGATCCCAGAAATTTAATACTTGCCCACTCCATGTCTTCCTCCTCGCTGCAGCTGCTCGGCCCCGTGTCCGGCTTCGGTAAGAGAAGATCCTGAACGTGCGGGTGGTGGGCAGCAACGAATGCGTGCTGGAGTGTACATGGACGAACTCCTCGCCATCCTTGACGCGCTGCACATCCCGTGTTGCGCCATCGGCGACCGCTCCATCTACGTCCCTCCGCCGTCCGCCGCGTGCTCACAGTCATGTGTTCGCAGCCCTATTCGCTCACCGCCCGGCTCGTCCTGCTCGCCGCCCCGCACATGCTCGCGAGAGGACGGCGGCTGCTGGCGGCTTGGAAAAGCGAAGCACACGAGGGCGGGTGCCGGAGCCAGCGAGGTCGGGCCAGCGCAGAGCTAGCCGGAGATAGGCCGGCCATGCATCAAGAGAGGAAAAAAGGGAAAAATAAAAGATAGTTAGGGTGTGTAGACGTTGGTAGGTAGGGCCAAATGGATATGAGAAGGACATGACACACACGCACGTCGATTGGTGACCTAAATTTGGAGCCCGAATAGGTCATCTCACTAGGGGCTGTTTTTTCGGCCGAAGTGTCTCGCATGATAAAACCGGACCCGCTGGAGATAGCCTAAGAGCGTCTCCACTCGTTGGCCGAATCCAGGCCAAAATCCGGACCAAACTTCGGTCGGACGGTGCAAGTTTTCGGTCTGGGTACGTCCAGTTTCCCACTCGCGTACCCAGGCCGAGTTCCGGGGTCGCCCGTTTCCGCACAAATTCGGCTCAAATTCGTCTAAATTTTGGCATAATTCGTCCACATAACACTTTAAGACCAAAGTTCGGTGAAAATTTAAACAGAGTTCGGCGTAAAATATAAACATAGTTCGGCCTGCAATAAAAGTACAACATATTTCGGCCAAGTTCGGGCAGTTCATGCTCAGCATCTACGTCGTGTTGCCCCTGCGTATCCATAGGTGCTCGACAAGATCATCATGCAGCTGTTGATGCATCGCCGGATCTCGGATCTCTTGACGCATTGCGATGAATGCAGCCCATGTTGGAGGCACCTGATGATCAGGATCGGCAAGAGGACCCTGTCTATAGTATGGCTCATCCTCCTCGAGCAAACTCATTGGATCCTTTCTCTCATCCTCAATGACCATGTTGTGCAAGGTCACACAACAGTTCATCACTTCCCACATCTGATCTTTCGACCAGGTCATAGCAGGGAACCGGACAACTGCAAACCTCTGTTGGAGCACACCAAATATCCGCTCCACGTCCTTCCTGCAAGCTTCATTATCCTTGGCAAAGTGAGAATGCTTGGGGAGCATTGGACTTGAGATAGTCTTCACAAATATTGGCCCCATCTTGGATAGATGCCATCTGCTAGATAGTATCCCTTGTTGTAGTGGTGTTCACAGATCTCAAATTCCACAGGGGGAGCATGACCCTCAACAAGCTTGGAAAAGACAGTTGAGGAGTTGAGGACGTTGATGTCGTTGTTAGATCCTGCCATGCCAAAGGAGTGCCAGATCCAAAGATCATGTGTAGCAACTGCCTCAAGTATCACAGTGCATCCTCCTTTGTGGCCTTTGTACATTCCTTGCCATTCAAATGGACAGTTCTTTCACTCCCAATGCATGCAATCTATGCTTCCAAGCATACCAGGAAATCCTCTACTTTCATTGACTGCGAGGATCCGAGCAGTGTCTTCAGCAGTGGGTGATCTCAAGTACTCTTCCCTGAACACTGCAATCACTGCCCCACAGAACCTGTACAAGCAATCAAGGGCGGTGGACTCGGCGATGCGGAGATAGTCATTGGCACTGTCAGCCGGCGCTCCATATGCAAGCAACCTCATCGCCACGGTGCACTTCTGAAGCGAGGAAAACCCAACCAAGCCGGTGTAGTCCTTCTTGCAAAGGAAATATAGGTCGAACTCCCGGATGGCATGCACGATCTTGAGAAAGATCTTCCGGCTCATCCTGAAACGGCGGCAAAACACGTCCTCTCCATGGAGTGGCTGGTCGGCGAAGTAGTCGGCGTACAACATGCAGTTGCCCTCTATCCTCTGTCTCGCCTTGCACTTCATGCGACCTGGCGCCGAACCACCGCGCTTCGGCTTCGCCATCTGCATGTACAGTTGGGCGAGCGATGCGAGGATCTGCAAGTGCTCTTCACCTTCGGTGACCTCGGCGCTCTCCTCCTCCAGGAGTACGGCGAGCAATTCCTCGTCGTCGGAATCCATGGCGAGTATCTCGTCCTCGTCAGAGTCAGTGGACAGCACCTCGTCGCCATCGGAGTCCATGGCCGAATCCGGCCAAATGTCGAACACCTGGCGGGCGTGGTGGTGGGCGCACGCAGCGAAGAAGAGCTACGGCGAGGCTAGGTCGGCGAAAGCGGCGGCGAAGAAGGCGTGGAGGTGGGCGGCAACAACGGCGAGCGTAGCTAGAGGCGTGAGCATGTCTCAGCGTGGGGAGCTCCGCCAACGAAGTCATGGAAACAGAGCTCTTCGCGGCAGTCTGGGCGAGTGGAGTGGGTGGGAATGGGACTGTCTCGCCGACAGAGCTGGCACACGTCCTTTTTTGCGGCGTCCGGCGTCCCCAGGACGTACCCGGGAACCTGGGTTCGGCCTGGGTAGGCCGGACCAAAACACGCCGAAATCCGGACGAAAACAAGTCCCTGGGTACGCGACTGGGCCGATTTTCGACGTCCGGACTGAACTTCGGCGTCTAGATCGGCGTTCTGGATAAGCGAGTGAAGATGCTATAAATAGCATGTGGTGGTATTATCCAATGAGATAGCACGCCTGCCTGGACCAAGCAAGAATCCGTCTCGGTAGGTAGTGGCGATTCACTCTGCCGGGAGCTGTGACGATGACGGTGCAAGCCGCACCGATCCGTCAGTCCATGCAATGGATACTCCCTCCGTTCGTAAATAAGTGTATTTCTAACCTTGTTCTAAGTTAAATTTTACTATATTTAACTAATTTTTAAAACAATGTACCAATATTTATGACACTAAATTAATGTCATTAGATTTATTTTTAAATCTAGTTTCATAATATATCAATTTGATGTAATATATGTTCCTACATTTCTTTATAAAGTTAGTCAAATTTGATTATCTTTGACTTAGACAAAAGATAGATGTACACTTATTTGCGGATAAAGGGAGTATATGTTATGGACATACACGAACGTGGATCCAATTTGTACCGGTCGCCGAACCTGACACGATAACTGCATAGTTTAATGTGTAACAGTACCCCTACGTGTACCCTGCCGAATTATTTGGTCACTAGCTTAACTGTTGAGCGAACATGCACGAGATGCGCCGTCCTTCTGAATAATGCATGTCACCGCCGTCCCAGAACTCGTCCAAAACGGCGCGGTGCTGCGGGTTGCGACCATGATTTCGCAGGAATCTCTGCGTGAGAGTGAGACAACGATGCTTTGTACACGAATGGATCGTTCATGCATGCACGCACACAGTACACTCGCTCGTGGATGTCAGTGCACTTGTGTCTCGATCGATGGCACCGCAGTGTGGCGTGGTCGAAATTGAACCCCCGATCGTTAAAATGAGGCCTTCAAAATCTGCCAGACCTCCTCGAAACACGTTTCCGCTCTTCTGGGTCCACCCCTGTTCATAAAAATAGATTTTCTTCTCTGTATGCCCGCGCGCGGGCACAAAATTGATGCAAAAAACATACTGTTGTCGCCTGATGTATGTACACTACATTTTCTGGTCTTAAGTCACTTGCTGTATCTGTTCCTTGTAAGATGAGCTACACCGTTGTTGCTCAATGTTTCAGTACGATGAGAGAGGAATGGGGTGGAGAGACCTTTTTATATACGGAGTAAAAGAACACACTGGTTGGTCATTACCTTTTTTTTTGCGTGGGAATTGAAGAGCTTTATTCAACAACCACCGCACCTGATCGATCAGCCTGAATAACTATCCGTTCCACTCAGAGTGCAAGCACGCTTAGCACAAAGATGAGCCGGTTGGTTGGATGATCTTAATACATATTGAATAGAAAACAAAATAAAATTTGACTCTAACTCTTCTATATCCTGTAAAATCGGTGTCACAGCCGCCCGTGAACTATGACGAGAATTCCAAAGATCGACGGTCTCCAGGCAATCAGTCTCCATCACCACTTTTTGAAAACCCCTCAACTGAGCAAACACCACACCTTCTCGCAGTGCCATTGCTTCAGCAATTAGAGGATCAGAGATACCCAGAAGTGGTTTACTCCAAGCTCCAAGATAGGCAGAGTTTGAGCGTGCAATGCCCCCAGCACCACCTTGCCGAGCCTCCATCGGCAGACCACCATCTATGTTAATCTTAATAATATCACCTTCAGGGGGCCGCCATCCATGTCCAGGAAGAATTTTCGTCAACTCTTTAGGAACCGAAAGCACCGCAAGAGTTTCCTTCGCCATTTTCACAGAATGCGTCGGATTGTAAGTGCCTCCATCATGAGTCCAACTGTTCCCGGAATTCCAGATACTCCACATGATACTGATAATCTTGGCACGATCCGAATCCGAAAACCGCAAGTCACATATGATATCACGTGACCAAGTAAGCCGATGAAGCTTTGGTAGAGGAAATCCCAACCAATCCTGAGCTTCGTCCCAAAACCTCCGCGCATAATCGCATGTGATCAGCGCATGCATCAGGTCTTCATCATCTGCTAGGCAGATTTTGCAACGACCAAGCTGAGCTATATGTCTGCCATGTAAGGTGCTCTCAGTGGGGAGAATGCCACGTAATACTCGCCACCAAAAAACCCGCACTTTAGGCATAACCTTGAGCTTCCAAAGAGTACTCCAAATCTGTGTTTCTGTAGTTGAGGTTCCTGTAAATGTCCCTTCGTCTAGAGCTAAGTGCTCGTTGCGACTCATAAGAGAGCGATACGCAGTTTTCACAGAATATATGCCAGTTTTCTCCAGTGCCCAAGCCCAAAAATCATCACCTCCCCTCGCCGAAGCGGGATATTCGAATAGCATCTGCCTCAGGAGCAATGAAATTTGTTCGAACCAACTCTACCTTCCAGCTCCCAATATCGTTATCAATCAGATCAGATACTAGAGCAATCTCATCCTCTCCCATATGCGATGTTGGCTGCAAGGACCGAACCCCTGGAATCCAGTGATCATCCCAAATCGACACTGTTAAACCCAAGCCAATACGTTTCACAAGGCCTTGCTGGAGAGCCTCTCTCCCTCCACTATAGCTCTCCAAGTTGCAGAAGAGTTTCTTGGGACAGTAGCATTAAGAAAATCACTATCGGGAAAATATCTTCGTTTAAGAACCTTTGCACAAAGCGTGTCAGGCTTCATCAATAATCGCCAACCATGTTTGCCAAGCAAGGCTAGATTGAAGAGCTCCAAATCTCTGAAACCCATACCACCTTTAATCTTTGGAGAGACAAGAACCTCCCATGAAACCAGTGCATAGAATTGCGGTCGAGGAATCTGTTCCACCAGTATTTTGCAATAAGAGCCCTCAACTGCTTGCACACCTTCTTTGTCAATTTAAAACAACTCATACTATGTACTGGGTATGATATGATGGACATACTCCTATAGATAAGCGTAGCATGGGTTAGGAGAATGATATGATCCTAGTACATAGTATGAGTTGTTTTAAAACAACTCATACTATGCACACCTTCTTTGTCAATTTAAAACAATTCAAGATCATATCGTTAGGAGAATGATATGATGGACATACTCCTATAGATAAGCGTAGCATAAAGATCAAGTCATTTTAATAGTTCAATTGCTATATGCTTTCTAATACATAGTAATCTAATTCCTTCGACCATGAGATCATGCATATCACCTTTACCGGATGGATGCTTTGATGACATCAAACACCACACCGTAACTGGGTGGCTATAAAGGTGGCATTGAGTGTTCGGAAAGTATTGGTTGAAACACATGGATCAAGAGTGGGATTTGTCCATCCATATGACGGATAGATATACTCTGGGCCCTCTCGGTGAAATGTCATCCAATTAGCTTGCAAGCATGTGACTGGCTCACAAGGGATCACATATCACGGGAACGAGAAAAGAGTACTTATCGGTAACGAGGTTGAACTAGGTATGCAGAGATACCGACGATCATAACCTCGGATAATTAAACTATCGTGAGACAAAGGAAAATTGATATCGTATGTAAGTGGTTCATTCGATCGCAAAGTAATCGTAGAAATATGTGAGAGCCATATGAATTTCCAGATTCCTCTATTGGTTATTGTTCGGAGAGGTGTCTCGATCATGTCCGCATAATTCACGAACCGTAGGGAGACACACTTAAGGATTCGACGTTGTTTTGAGTAGTTATGGAATGATGAGAAAGAGACCGAATGTTGTTCGGAGTCCCGGATGGGATCCGAGATATCACGAGGAGATCCGGAATGGTCTGGAGAATAAGATTCATATAAGGAAAGTCCCGTTTCGGAGTTGGGGAATGATTCCGGTGTTTTCATCGGGAATGTTCTAGAATGTTCCGGAATGTCTGGCACTCCGGAGGGGAAGGGTGCATGAATGTGTTGTATCAAGTTGGTATGATTGCATCATGTACTAAGTGTCATCGCTGTTCCAAATAAAGGATTGATTCAAATCCTATTTTGAAAAGTCAAATAGCTAAATTGAAAAGTCAAACGGCTAAATTTGGAAAGTGGAAAAGAGGAGGAAGGGGGAAACCGAGTTGGGGAGGAGTTCCCTCCTCCAACCAGCAGCGCCCCCTCCAAGCCGAGTTGGGGAGGGACTCCTCTCCCTCCCCCCTTGGCCGGCCGGCCCCTCCACCTATATAAGGAGGGGCAGGGCTCCCTCCTAGAGACACACAAGTTCCCTGCCCCAAACCCTAACTTGGCGCCACCACCTCCTACAGCTGCCGCCGCCTCCTAGGGTTGCCCTAGCCGCCGACTTGGGCTGCCCTAAGCCCTAGCCGCTGGCTCTAGCACCTCCTCCTTGGTGTGTCTAAAACCTAGATCGCCGAGGAGCTCTCTCATAATCCACCATACTCGCTCCGGCTTAAGGCGAAGCCCTGCGAGATCTCCCCTCTACTTCCGGTACCACGCCGTTGTGCTGTCGGAATCGCGAGGAGAGTTCTACAACCTCCGTTGCCTGCTGGAACAAGGGAGAGGAAGGTCTTCGTCGAGTACCGAACGTGTGACCGACTGCGGGAGCGCTGCCGGAACACAGCGCCGGAAGGATCGTCTACGCGATCTTGAGATCGGGAAGAGTACGACTACATCACCCACGAGAATCCGCTCTCGTTAAACACTTTGGAATCTTCGAGGGTGAGTTACTCCATCGACTCGTTGCTACAATCTAGTAGAT
The DNA here is from genome assembly GCA_916181665.1 of Avena sativa. Lineage (NCBI taxonomy): Eukaryota > Viridiplantae > Streptophyta > Magnoliopsida > Poales > Poaceae > Avena > Avena sativa. Next base: position 380,713,265 of record OV702297.1, on the reverse strand, counting down.
AGATCTTGGCTTGTTTGTTTGTATGCGGTAGAACTTTTTTGTTTTCCATGCTACGAAACCCTACAGTGGTATCAGAGCCGTGTCTATATGTAGATCTGTGGCACGAGTAGAACACAATGGTCATTGTGGGCGTTGATGCTTTTATTGTCGATTGCTTCTTGTGTACTTTGCATCTTGCGGGATGTTGGGATGAAGCGGCCCGGGCTAACCTTACATGACATCGTTCATGAGACATGCTCCACGCTTGACATGCAACTTGTATTGCATAAGTGGCTTTGCGGGTGCCTGTTTCTCCTAGCATAGTTAAGATCCAATTTACAATAGGTGATTAACAATACTAGTATCAATGTTGTGGTTCTTGTTCGTAAGTTAGAACGACACTTATTGAAAGCCCCAAACCACGTAAAACATGCAAAGAAAGTAGAGGCGTCTAACTTTGTTTTGCAGGGGTGTGCTGTGATGTGATATGGCCATGATTGTGATTATATTTGATGTATGCAATGTTCCTTATTGTAAGTTGGCAACCGGCAGGAGCCATATGGTTGTCTTTAATTTATGTTAAGACCCGCGTGTCTATTCAAAGTAGTTGTAATAGTTGAAGCCGGTGGACGACAACCATGGAGAAGCGTCATTGACCTTGATGCAATGCCGGTGATGATGGAGATCATGTTCGTGCTAGAAGATGGAGATCGGAAGCACAAAGAAGAAAGGCCATATCATATCACATATTATGAATTGCATGTGATGTTAATCCTTTATGCATCTTGTATTGCTTAGAGACAACGGTAGCATTATAAGATGATCCCTCATGCACATGAATTTCAAGTCATAAAGTGTTCACCTTTAGTTAGCACCGTTGCTAAAGCATGTTGTTTCGAAGCACCACGTGATGATCGGGTGTGTTAGATTCTGCAAGTGCATACAACGTGAGCAAGCCAGATTTGCTCATGCGGAAACTAAGGTTTGATCTTGACGAGCCTAGCATGTACAGACATGGTCTCGGAACACGGATCACCGAAAGGTAAAGCATGAATCATATAGTAGATATGATGAACATGTCGATTGTTCGCCATTGAAACTATATCAACTCTCGTGATGATCGGTGTTGATGTGGTGGATTTGGTTCGTGTGATCACTAAAACAATGTGAGGGATATTGTTTTGAGTGGGAGTTCACCTAGATTAATTTTAATATTAATTTGAACTCAATTTGTCATAAACTTAGTCTAAACTATTGCAAATATGTTGTAGATCAATGGCAGCCCCTACCATCAATTTTAATGCGTTCCTAGAGAAAGAAAAGTTGAAAAACAATGGAAGCAACTTCGCGGATTGGTTCCGCAATTTGAGGATTGTCCTCACAGCTGGTAATTTGACCTATGTGCTGGATGCACCGCTGGGTGACCCACCTGCAGCTGATGCTTCCGATGAAGTAAAGAATGTTTACCTCACTCGGAAGACTTAGTACTCCACAGTTCAGTGTGCTATCTTGTATGGTTTAGAATCGGAGCTTCAGAAAAGTTTTGAGAATTCAGACCCATATGATATTGTCGAGGATCTCAAATTGATCTTTGAGACTCATGCGGCAATTGAAAGCTATGAGGCTTCTGAAAAGTTCTTTAACTGCAAGATGGAAGAGGGCAGCTCCGTCAGTGAGCATGTGCTTAAGATGTCTGGGCACGCAAACAAACTTCAAAGCTTGGGTATTGTGATTCCTAATGCTTTGGGGATTTACCGTGTCCTCCAATCACTACCACCAAGTTACAAGAACTTTGTGATGAACTACAACATGCAAAACATGAACAAGACGTTGCCAGAACTCTTTGCCATGTTGAAGTCTGCAGAAGTGGAGATCAAGAAAGAGCACCAAGTGTTGTTGGTCAATAAGACCACCAAATTCAAGAAAGGCAAGTCTAAGCAGAAGGGACACTTCAAGAAGGGTGGTAAGAAAGTTACCACGCCGACGAAGAAGACCAAGGCTGGACCTAAGCCTGATACTGAGTGCTTTTACTGCAAGGGAGAAGGTCACTGGAAGCGGAATTGCCCAAAGTACTTGGCGGATTTGAAGAACGGCAACATCAAGAAGAAAGGTATATCTGATATACATGTTATTGATGTGTATCTCACTAGTACTCGTAGTAGTGCCTGGGTATTTGATACTGGTTCGGTTGCTCATATTTGTAACTCGAAACAGGTGCTGCAGAATAAACGGAAGCTAGCGAAGAACAAGGTGACGATGCGCGTTGGAAACAGATCAAAGGTTGATGTGATCACAGTCGGCACGCTACCCCTTCATCTACCATCGGGATTAGTTTTATACTTAAATAATTGTTATTTGGTGCCTGCGTTAAGCATGAACATTATATCGGGATCTTGTTTATTGCGAGACGGTTACTTGTTTAAATCCGAGAATAATGGTTGTTCGATTTATATGAGTAATATGTTTTATGCACATGCACCTTTGATAGATGGTCTATTCTTATTGAATCTCGATAGTGGAAATACACATATTAATAACATTGAGGCTAAACGTTTGAAATCGAGCGATAACTCGACCTATATGTGGCACTGTCGTCTTGGTCACATTGGAGTGAAGCGTATGAAGAAACTCCATTCCGATGGACTTCTTGAATCACTTGATTTCGAATCACTTGATAGATGTGAAGCATGTCTGATGGGTAAAATGACTAAGATTCCATTCTCTGGTATGATGGAGCGAGCTACGGACTTATTGGAAATCATACATACCGATGTGTGTGGTCCAATGAGTGTAGCATCGCGCGGTGGTTATCGTTATGTTCTTACCTTCACGGATGACTTGAGTAGATATGGGTATATCTATTTCATGAAACATAAGTCCGAAACTTTCGAGAAGTTTAAGGAATTTCAAACTGAGGTAGAGAATCAACGTAACAAGAAGATTAAATTTCTATGTTCTGATCGTGGAGGTGAATATCTGAGTTACGAGTTTGGCGAGCATTTAAAGAAATGCGGAATACTTTCGCAGTTGACACCGCCGGGAACACCACAGCGTAATGGTGTGTCCGAACGTCGTAATCGAACTCTCTTAGATATGGTTCGTTCTATGATGTCACTTACAGATTTACCGCTATCATTTTGGGGTTATGCATTAGAAACAGCCGCATTCACTTTAAATAGGGCACCGTCTAAATCCGTTGAAACGACACCGTATGAATTATGGTTTGGGAAGAAACCTAGATTGTCGTTCCTTAAAGTTTGGGGGTGCGAAGCCTATGTATAGAAGTTACAGCCGGACAAGCTTGAACCCAAAGCGGAAAAAACGCGTCTTCATAGGATACCCGAAGGAAACTATTGGGTATACCTTCTATCATAGATCCGAAGGCAAAATCTTCGTTGCCAAGAATGGATCCTTTCTAGAGAAGGAATTTCTCTCGAAAGAAGTGACTGGAAGGAAAGTAGAACTCGACGAGGTTGTCAAACCTTCTCTCGAAATTGCGAGTAGCACAGCACCAGCAGAAGTTCCAGTGGTGCCTGCACCAATAAGAGAGGAAGCTAATGATGATGATCATGAAACTTTGGTTGAAGTTGCTACAGAGCCTCGCAGGTCAACGAGAACTCGTACCACTCCAGATTGGTATGATCCCGTTATGAGTGTCATGTTGGTGGACAACACCAATGACCCTGAGACATATGAGGAAGCGATGATGAGCCCAGATTCCAATAAATGGCAAGAAGCCATGAAATCCGAGATTGGATCCATGTACGAAAACCAAGTATGGACTTTGGTGGACTTACCGGATGGCCGGAAGGCTGTAGAGAACAAATGGATCTTCAAGAAGAAAACAGATGCTGATGGTAATGTTACTGTCTATAAAGCTCGACTTGTCGCAAAAGGGTTTCGACAAATTCAAGGAGTTGACTACGATGAGACTTTCTCACCAGTAGCGAAGCTAAAGTCTGTGAGGATTATGTTAGCAATCGCTGCATATTACGATTATGAGATATGGCAGATGGATGTCAAAACAGCATTCCTCAATGGAGACATTGATGAAGAGTTGTACATGATGCAACCCAAAGGTTTTGTCGATCCTAAAGATGCTAACAAGGTATGCAAACTTCAACGGTCCATCTATGGATTGAAGCAAGAATCCCGAAGTTGGAATCAACGTTTTGATAAGGTGATCAAAAGTTTTGGTTTTATACAAACTTATAGAGAAGCTTGTATTTACAAGAAAGTGAGTGGGAGCTCTGTAGCATTCTTAATACTATATGTAGATGACATATTGTTGATTGGGAATGATGTAGACCTTCTTAATAGTGTCAAGGAATATTTGAATAATAGTTTTTCAATGAAGGATCTTGGCGAAGCAGCTTACATATTAGGCATAAAGATTTATAGAGATAGATCGAAACGCCAAATATCATTGTCACAGAGTACATATTTGGACAAAGTTCTAAAGAGGTTTGGAATGGAAGATAGCAAGAAAGGGTTCTTGCCCATGTTGCCCAATACGACCTTGAGTAAAACTAACAGTCCGACATCGGCAGAAGATAGAGAAAGGATGAGTAAGTCGTTAGGAGAATGATATGATGGACATACTCCTATAGATAAGCGTAGCATAAAGATCAAGTCATTTTAATAGTTCAATTGCTATATGCTTTCTGATACATAGTAATCTAATTCCTTCGACCATGAGATCATGCATATCACCTTTACCGGATGGATGCTTTGATGACATCAAACACCACACCGTAACTGGGTGGCTATAAAGGTGGCATTGAGTGTTCGGAAAGTATTGGTTGAAACACATGGATCAAGAGTGGGATTTGTCCATCCATATGACGGATAGATATACTCTGGGCCCTCTCGGTGAAATGTCATCCAATTAGCTTGCAAGCATGTGACTGGCTCACAAGGGATCACATATCACGGGAACGAGAAAAGAGTACTTATCGGTAACGAGGTTGAACTAGGTATGCAGAGATACCGACGATCATAACCTCGGATAATTAAACTATCGTGAGACAAAGGAAAATTGATATCGTATGTAAGTGGTTCATTCGATCGCAAAGTAATCGTAGAAATATGTGAGAGCCATATGAATTTCCAGATTCCTCTATTGGTTATTGTTCGGAGAGGTGTCTCGATCATGTCCGCATAATTCACGAACCGTAGGGAGACACACTTAAGGATTCGACATTATTTTGAGTAGTTATGGAATGATGAGAAAGAGACCGAATGTTGTTCGGAGTCCCGGATGGGATCCGAGATATCACGAGGAGATCCGGAATGGTCTGGAGAATAAGATTCATATAAGGAAAGTCCCGTTTCGGAGTTGGGGAATGATTCCGGTGTTTTCATCGGGAATGTTCTAGAATGTTCCGGAATGTCTGGCACTCCGGAGGGGAAGGGTGCATGAATGTGTTGTATCAAGTTGGTATGATTGCATCATGTACTAAGTGTCATCGCTGTTCCAAATAAAGAATTGATTCAAATCCTATTTTGAAAAGTCAAATAGCTAAATTGAAAAGTCAAACGGCTAAATTTGGAAAGTGGAAAAGAGGAGGAAGGGGGAAACCGAGTTGGGGAGGAGTTCCCTCCTCCAACCGGCAGCGCCCCCTCCAAGCCGAGTTGGGGAGGGACTCCTCTCCCTCCCCCCTTGGCCGGCCGGCCCCTCCACCTATATAAGGAGGGGCAGGGCTCCCTCCTAGAGACACACAAGTTCCCTGCCCCAAACCCTAACTTGGCGCCACCACCTCCTACAGCTACCGCCGCCTCCTAGGGTTGCCCTAGCCGCCGACTTGGGCTGCCCTAAGCCCTAGCCGCTGGCTCTAGCACCTCCTCCTTGGTGTGTCTAAAACCTAGATCGCCGAGGAGCTCTCTCATAATCCACCATACTCGCTCCGGCTTAAGGCGAAGCCCTGCGAGATCTCCCCTCTACTTCCGGTACCACGCCGTTGTGCTGTCGGAATCGCGAGGAGAGTTCTACAACCTCCGTTGCCTGCTGGAACAAGGGAGAGGAAGGTCTTCGTCGAGTACCGAACGTGTGACCGACTGCGGGAGCGCTGCCGGAACACAGCGCCGGAAGGATCGTCTACGCGATCTTGAGATCGGGAAGAGTATGACTACATCACCCACGAGAATCCGCTCTCGTTAAACACTTTGGAATCTTCGAGGGTGAGTTACTCCATCGACTCGTTGCTACAATCTAGTAGATAGATCTTGGCTTGTTTGTTTGTATGCGGTAGAACTTTTTTGTTTTCCATGCTACGAAACCCTACAGTGGTATCAGAGCCGTGTCTATATGTAGATCTGTGGCACGAGTAGAACACAATGGTCATTGTGGGCGTTGATGCTTTTATTGTCGATTGCTTCTTGTGTACTTTGCATCTTGCGGGATGTTGGGATGAAGCGGCCCGGGCTAACCTTACATGACATCGTTCATGAGACATGCTCCACGCTTGACATGCAACTTGTATTGCATAAGTGGCTTTGCGGGTGCCTGTTTCTCCTAGCATAGTTAAGATCCAATTTACAATAGGTGATTAACAATACTAGTATCAATGTTGTGGTTCTTGTTCGTAAGTTAGAACGACACTTATTGAAAGCCCCAAACCACGTAAAACATGCAAAGAAAGTAGAGGCGTCTAACTTTGTTTTGCAGGGGTGTGTTGTGATGTGATATGGCCATGATTGTGATTATATTTGATGTATGCAATGTTCCTTATTGTAAGTTGGCAACCGGCAGGAGCCATATGGTTGTCTTTAATTTATGTTAAGACCCGCGTGTCTATTCAAAGTAGTTGTAATAGTTGAAGCCGGTGGACGACAACCATGGAGAAGCGTCATTGACCTTGATGCAATGCCGGTGATGATGGAGATCATGTTCGTGCTAGAAGATGGAGATCGGAAGCACAAAGAAGAAAGGCCATATCATATCACATATTATGAATTGCATGTGATGTTAATCCTTTATGCATCTTGTATTGCTTAGAGACAACGGTAGCATTATAAGATGATCCCTCATGCACATGAATTTCAAGTCATAAAGTGTTCACCTTTAGTTAGCACCGTTGCTAAAGCATGTTGTTTCGAAGCACCACGTGATGATCGGGTGTGTTAGATTCTGCAAGTGCATACAACGTGAGCAAGCCAGATTTGCTCATGCGGAAACTAAGGTTTGATCTTGACGATCCTAGCATGTACAGACATGGTCTCGGAACACGGATCACCGAAAGGTAAAGCATGAATCATATAGTAGATATGATGAACATGTCGATTGTTCGCCATTGAAACTATATCAAGTCTCGTGATGATCGGTGTTGATGTGGTGGATTTGGTTCGTGTGATCACTAAAACAATGTGAGGGATATTGTTTTGAGTGGGAGTTCACCTAGATTAATTTTAATATTAATTTGAACTCAATTTGTCATAAACTTAGTCTAAACTATTGCAAATATGTTGTAGATCAATGGCATCCCCTACCATCAATTTTAATGCGTTCCTAGAGAAAGAAAAGTTGAAAAACAATGGAAGCAACTTCGCGGATTGGTTCCGCAATTTGAGGATTGTCCTCACAGCTGGTAATTTGACCTATGTGCTGGATGCACCGCTGGGTGACCCACCTGCAGCTGATGCTTCCGATGAAGTAAAGAATGTTTACCTCACTCGGAAGACTTAGTACTCCACAGTTCAGTGTGCTATCTTGTATGGTTTAGAATCGGAGCTTCAGAAAAGTTTTGAGAATTCAGACCCATATGATATTGTCGAGGATCTCAAATTGATCTTTGAGACTCATGCGGCAATTGAAAGCTATGAGGATTCTGAAAAGTTCTTTAACTGCAAGATGGAAGAGGGCAGCTCCGTCAGTGAGCATGTGCTTAAGATGTCTGGGCACGCAAACAAACTTCAAAGCTTGGGTATTGTGATTCCTAATGCTTTGGGGATTTACCGTGTCCTCCAATCACTACCACCAAGTTACAAGAACTTTGTGATGAACTACAACATGCAAAACATGAACAAGACGTTGCCAGAACTCTTTGCCATGTTGAAGTCTGCAGAAGTGGAGATCAAGAAAGAGCACCAAGTGTTGTTGGTCAATAAGACCACCAAATTCAAGAAAGGCAAGTCTAAGCAGAAGGGACACTTCAAGAAGGGTGGTAAGAAAGTTACCACGCCGACGAAGAAGACCAAGGCTGGACCTAAGCCTGATACTGAGTGCTTTTACTGCAAGGGAGAAGGTCACTGGAAGCGGAATTGCCCAAAGTACTTGGCGGATTTGAAGAACGGCAACATCAAGAAGAAAGGTATATCTGATATACATGTTATTGATGTGTATCTCACTAGTACTCGTAGTAGTGCCTGGGTATTTGATACTGGTTCGGTTGCTCATATTTGTAACTTGAAACAGGTGCTGCAGAATAAACGGAAGCTAGCGAAGAACAAGGTGACGATGCGCGTTGGAAACAGATCAAAGGTTGATGTGATCACAGTCGGCACGCTACCCCTTCATCTACCATCGGGATTAGTTTTATACTTAAATAATTGTTATTTGGTGCCTGCGTTAAGCATGAACATTATATCGGGATCTTGTTTATTGCGAGACGGTTACTTGTTTAAATCCGAGAATAATGGTTGTTCGATTTATATGAGTAATATGTTTTATGCACATGCACCTTTGATAGATGGTCTATTCTTATTGAATCTCGATAGTGGAAATACACATATTAATAACATTGAGGCTAAACGTTTGAAATCGAGCGATAACTCGACCTATATGTGGCACTGTCGTCTTGGTCACATTGGAGTGAAGCGTATGAAGAAACTCCATTCCGATGGACTTCTTGAATCACTTGATTTCGAATCACTTGATAGATGCGAAGCATGTCTGATGGGTAAAATGACTAAGATTCCATTCTCTGGTATGATGGAGCGAGCTACGGACTTATTGGAAATCATACATACCGATGTGTGTGGTCCAATGAGTGTAGCATCGCGCGGTGGTTATCGTTATGTTCTTACCTTCACGGATGACTTGAGTAGATATGGGTATATCTATTTCATGAAACATAAGTCCGAAACTTTCGAGAAGTTTAAGGAATTTCAAACTGAGGTAGAGAATCAACGTAACAAGAAGATTAAATTTCTATGTTCTGATCGTGGAGGTGAATATCTGAGTTACGAGTTTGGCGAGCATTTAAAGAAATGCGGAATACTTTCGCAGTTGACACCGCCGGGAACACCACAGCGTAATGGTGTGTCCGAACGTCGTAATCGAACTCTCTTAGATATGGTTCGTTCTATGATGTCACTTACAGATTTACCGCTATCATTTTGGGGTTATGCATTAGAAACAGCCGCATTCACTTTAAATAGGGCACCGTCTAAATCCGTTGAAACGACACCGTATGAATTATGGTTTGGGAAGAAACCTAGATTGTCGTTCCTTAAAGTTTGGGGGTGCGAAGCCTATGTATAGAAGTTACAGCCGGACAAGCTTGAACCCAAAGCGGAAAAACGCGTCTTCATAGGATACCCGAAGGAAACTATTGGGTATACCTTCTATCATAGATCCGAAGGCAAAATCTTCGTTGCCAAGAATGGATCCTTTCTAGAGAAGGAATTTCTCTCGAAAGAAGTGACTGGAAGGAAAGTAGAACTCGACGAGGTTGTCAAACCTTCTCTCGAAATTGCGAGTAGCACAGCACCAGCAGAAGTTCCAGTGGTGCCTGCACCAATAAGAGAGGAAGCTAATGATGATGATCATGAAACTTTGGTTGAAGTTGCTACAGAGCCTCGCAGGTCAACGAGAACTCGTACCACTCCAGATTGGTATGATCCCGTTATGAGTGTCATGTTGGTGGACAACACCGATGACCCTGAGACATATGAGGAAGCGATGATGAGCCCAGATTCCAATAAATGGCAAGAAGCCATGAAATCCGAGATTGGATCCATGTACGAAAACCAAGTATGGACTTTGGTGGACTTACCGGATGGCCGGAAGGCTGTAGAGAACAAATGGATCTTCAAGAAGAAAACAGATGCTGATGGTAATGTTACTGTCTATAAAGCTCGACTTGTCGCAAAAGGGTTTCGACAAATTCAAGGAGTTGACTACGATGAGACTTTCTCACCAGTAGCGAAGCTAAAGTCTGTGAGGATTATGTTAGCAATCGCTGCATATTACGATTATGAGATATGGCAGATGGATGTCAAAACAGCATTCCTCAATGGAGACATTGATGAAGAGTTGTATATGATGCAACCCAAAGGTTTTGTCGATCCTAAAGATGCTAACAAGGTATGCAAACTTCAACGGTCCATCTATGGATTGAAGCAAGAATCCCGAAGTTGGAATCAACGTTTTGATAAGGTGATCAAAAGTTTTGGTTTTATACAAACTTATAGAGAAGCTTGTATTTACAAGAAAGTGAGTGGGAGCTCTGTAGCATTCTTAATACTATATGTAGATGACATATTGTTGATTGGGAATGATGTAGACCTTCTTAATAGTGTCAAGGAATATTTGAATAATAGTTTTTCAATGAAGGATCTTGGCGAAGCAGCTTACATATTAGGCATAAAGATTTATAGAGATAGATCGAAACGCCAAATATCATTGTCACAGAGTACATATTTGGACAAAGTTCTAAAGAGGTTTGGAATGGAAGATAGCAAGAAAGGGTTCTTGCCCATGTTGCCCAATACGACCTTGAGTAAAACTCAAAGTCCGACATCGGCAGAAGATAGAGAAAGGATGAGTAAGACTCCCTATGCCTCAGCCATAGGATCTCTAATGTATGCCATGCTATGTACTAGACCCGACATTGAATATGCTGTTAGTTTAACTAGCAGATATCAAAGTGATCCAGGAGTGGATCATCGGACAGCGGTCAAAAACATCCTTAAGTACTTGAGAAGAACTAAGGATATGGTTCTTTCTTATGGAGGTGATGAACAGCTCGTTGTTAATGGTTACACCGATGCTAGTTGGAACACCGATCCGGATGATTCTAAATCACAATCTGGATACGTATTTATATTGAATGGTGCAGCAGTTAGCTGGAGGAGTGCAAAGCAAAGCGTTGCGGCGAGATCTTCAACTGAATCGGAATACATGGCTGCTTCGGAGGCTTCACAAGAAGCGATATGGATGAAAGAGTTCATTACAGAGCTGGGTGTGGTTCCTAGTGCGCTGGACCCAATGTCTATCTACTGTGATAACATGGGCGCCATAGCCAATGCACAAGAACCAAGGTCACACAAGAAGCTGAAGCATATCAAGCTACGTTTTCACGCTATTCGAGAACATATCCAAGATGGGGATATAAAGATTTGCAAAGTACACACAGATCTGAATGTGGCGGATCCGTTGACTAAACCTCTCCCGAGGGCAAAACATGACCAGCACCAAACTGCCATGGGTGTTCGGTATATTACCATGTAATCTAGATTAGATGACTCTAGTGCAAGTGGGAGACTATTGGAGATATGCCCTAGAGGCAATAATAAAAGTAGTTATTATTATATCTTTGTGTTTATGATAAATGTTTACATTCATGCTATAATAGTATTAACAAGGAAACATTAATACTTGTGTGATTTGTAAACTTAATTTGAAGTCCCTAGTAAAGCCTCTATATAATACTAGCTTGTTGGTTAATAGATGATTGTGGTTTCCCTATCATGAACATTGAGATGTTATTAACAACAAGATCATATCGTTAGGAGAATGATATGATGGACATACTCCTATAGATAAGCGTAGCATAAAGATCAAGTCATTTTAATAGTTCAATTGCTATATGCTTTCTGATACATAGTAATCTAATTCCTTCGACCATGAGACCATGCATATCACCTTTACCGGATGGATGCTTTGATGACATCAAACACCACACCGTAACTGGGTGGCTATAAAGGTGGCATTGAGTGTTCGGAAAGTATTGGTTGAAACACATGGATCAAGAGTGGGATTTGTCCATCCATATGACGGATAGATATACTCTGGGCCCTCTCGGTGCAATGTCATCCAATTAGCTTGCAAGCATGTGACTGGCTCACAAGGGATCACATATCACGAGAACGAGAAAAGAGTACTTATCGGTAACGAGGTTGAACTAGGTATGCAGAGATACCGACGATCATAACCTCGGATAAGTAAACTATCGTGAGACAAAGGGAAATTGATATCGTATGTAAGTGGTTCATTCGATCGCAAAGTAATCGTAGAAATCTATGGGAGCCATATGAATTTCCAGATTCCTCTATTGGTTATTGTTCGGAGAGGTGTCTCGATCATGTCCGCATAATTCACGAACCGTAGGGAGACACACTTAAGGATTCGACGTTGTTTTGAGTAGTTATGGAATGATGAGAAAGAGACTGAATGTTGTTCGGAGTCCCGGATGGGATCCGGGATATCACGAGGAGATCCGGAATGGTCCGGAGAATAAGATTCATATAAGGAAAGTCCCGTTTCGGAGTTGGGGAATGATTCCGGTGTTTTCATCGGGAATGTTCTAGAATGTTCCGGAATGTCCGGCACTCCGGAGGGGAAGGGTGCATGAATGTGTTGTATCAAGTTGGTATGATTGCATCATGTACTAAGTGTCATCGCTGTTCCAAATAAAGGATTGATTCAAATCCTAGTTTGAAAAGTCAAATAGCTAAATTGAAAAGTCAAACGGCTAAATTTGGAAAGTGGAAAAGAGGAGGAAGGGGGAAACCGAGTTGGGTAGGAGTTCCCTCCTCCAACCGGTGGCGCCCCCTCCAAGCCGAGTTGGGGAGGGACTCCTCTCCCTCCCCCCTTGGCCGGCCGGCCCCTCCACCTATATAAGGAGGGGCAGGGCTCCCTCCTAGAGACACACAAGTTCCCTGCCCCAAACCCTAACTTGGCGCCACCACCTCCTGCAGCTGCCGCCGCCTCCTAGGGTTGCCCTAGCCGCCGACTTGGGCTGCCCTAAGCCCTAGCCGCCAGCTCTAGCACCTCCTCCTTAGTGTGTCTAAAACCTAGATCGCCGAGGAGCTCTCTCATAATCCACCATACTCGCTCCGGCTTAAGGCGAAGCCCTGCGAGATCTCCCCTCTACTTCCGGTACCACGCCGTTATGCTGCCGGAATCGCGAGGAGAGTGCTACAACCTCCGCTGCCTGCTGGAACAAGGGAGAGGAAGGTCTTCGTCGAGTACCAAACGTGTGACCGACTGCGGGAGCGCTGACGGAACACAGCGCCGGAAGGATCGTCTACGCGATCTTGAGATCGGGAAGAGTACGACTACATCACCCACGAGAATCCGCTCTCGTTAAACACTTTGGACCTTCGAGGGTGAGTTACTCCATCGACTCGTTGCTACAATCTAGTAGATAGATCTTGGCTTGTTTGTTTGTATGCGGTAGAAATTTTTTGTTTTCCATGCTACGAAACCCTACAATCTCAACATGATTGCCTCCAAAAAATGCCACTCAACGCGATTATAAGCCTTCATCATATCTAGCTTAACCGCACAAAAGTTGTTCTTGCCTTTTTTCTTCCTCCTCAATGCATGCACACTTTCATAGGCTATCAACACATTATCCATAATTAGGCGCCCAGGCACAAAAAGCACTTTGCTCTTCACTTATTATCTCATCCAAAAAGACTCGCAGTCTATTAGCAATACATTTCGACCCAATCTTATATAAAACCGAACATAAGGATATTGGCCGAAATTGAGAAATCTTCTGTGGGTGTTTTACCTTAGGGATGAGTGTTATAGACGTATCATTAAGTCCCACTGGAAGAATTCCTCCATTCAAGAAATCCAGCACAGCTTGCTCTACGTCTTCTTTGACTAGACCCCAATGCCACTGGAAAAAACCCGCAGTGAAACCGTCAACTCCAGGAGCTTTAGACGGAGCCATTTGGAACATGGCACATTTTACCTCTTCCTCCGTATACACTGCATCTAGCCCCAAGTGCATCTCCTGAGTAACCTTAGGCTTCACAAAATTGAGTAGATCATCCATGTCCTTAAAACCCTGCGAGTGATACAAGGCCTGATAAAAACCTTGAACCTCAACGGTATGCACGGGAGTGGCGAAGTCGCCCCATGTGCTGACCCAAACTCTGAAAAAATTGTGAAAATAATGAAACTTGTGAAACATATCCTACTGTTCAAAAAAATGTTTCACAACTTCACTCATGTTTCAATCGTGTTCATAAGTTTCAGTTAGTAGGTTTGTGTTAAGAAAGAAAAGACAAACCGTCACACCAATCTCAAAGCAAAGTGGGTAGTGGATGCGACGCCTATGTGCTGGTAGAAAATAGTTTTCGGGACATCTTGCCAAATTTTAGCATATTTCTATTGTAATAATAACAGAACTTTAATAAAAAATACCTCAAAAAATATTGAGATCAACAAGAATGAGCATGGACTAGATCCAGAACCCTTGCACAACAAAACGAGAACGATAGATGGGCGCCTTGTAGAAGCGAGCAGGCCAGTGAGCCGTTGTCTGGAGTTCCTCGTCCTCGCCACACTTAATAGTTGTAGCACCCTTAGAATCGGCCATATACAAGTCTTAGCGATTCCCGCCAAACCCGCATAGAAACGATTCAATGGTGCCCACCAGGCACTTGCGTGCGGGTGGAAAACGAAGTAATATCATTACACAATAGTCCAAGATGGAACCCACAAAATAGATATACACAACAACGACTCCATGAGTCAAGAATACAGATATACAGTACAAAGATCCAAATCACCTTGAAAATGATACAGCGTCTGAGTACGGACAAGATGCAAATTGAGCTAAGAGCCCTGAAGAATAACCAATGGCGTCCATAACCCTGCCCAGTTCAAGCCGGAAGGGTAACCCTGCTAACGATGTCGATCTCAAAACCTGCTTAAACAAAAGGGGTGCCGACAAAGGGCAAAGGAAAAAGAGAGCGGTCAGTACTGAGGCCAGTACACGGTGAGACTAGAATTCAGCGGTCCTCGCCTACATAGATATGGTGGACTGAAGCGGCAGCGCAGCATGCACTAAACAACCTATAGAGACTCAATACAGCTGGCGGCTATCAAATAGGGATAAGAAATACCTATTCGGATCCAACCTGAAACTATCATCAAGCATACCCATCCTGGTATTTCCTCCTCGAGACCAAACGAGGAAGTCAACCGAGGAACTCACAGAGTTAGTAGTTTTATTCATTCTGTTATAGTTGCAGCAATTATTAGTCAGATGTAGATAACATGAGTCATCCTGATATAATAAGCAGTGGGCGGTTTAGTTAACCATTATGTTGTAGTTGTAGTACTTACTAGTCAGATGCATGTAGCATGAGACATCCCAAAACCCAGCAGTTGTTGGTACTTTTATTTAGCCATTCCGTTGTAGTTGCAGTACTTACTAGTCAGATACAATGGTAACAGGTGACAACCCAAACCAGCAATTGTTGGCACTTTTATTTAGTCATTCTATTATAGTGAAGCTGATTACTAGTCATTATAAAGTCAAATTTATAGCACTGCTTTAGTTATAGTTGTCTATGATCGAGATACTGTGCTCCAAGTCGTCCATAACCGCGGACACGACTTTCAGAAAGTTTTACCCTGCAGGGGCACATATAGCAACACACGCACGATCAACCTCGGCAAAAAACCAAATGAAAATCCGACGAGGCATCACGACAGAGCAATTGCAAGATTCATATAAATTTCAGAGGGCCACCCCACCAAGCTACCCGCGATGAATTTGGTCGGCTCCGGAACGGACCCAGAGGTTTGCGTCAATGGCTGTAAGCAACCGGAAACCCGAAAGTGTGACTGAGCTTGTCGATACCGCGAAAACACTCCGCTTACCTAAACAGTACAGGCGCTCCACGCGCAATCGTAAACAAAGCAGTAAAGCATGGCATAAGTATAGGATAGTAATAAAGCTCCAAACTAGTTTGTGGCCTCAAGAAATAATATATGACTCAAACTCTGGCTAGGGGGATTCATGGTCCCACATGCGGATAATGCGAATATTCAAAGAACAGGTATCAAGTACTCGGGGTCCTATGGGACACAAGTGGACGGTTAAAAACCAAATAACATCTATTGCCCACCTGTGCCTCTGCATTATTTACCTACTTCAATTTTAGTTATTAAACGATAATTAAAGCCATGATCATCTCCAACATAAAGCATATGACAGTCTTCCAACAACTCTGGTACTTGACGACACGCAACAGCACTTGAGCAAGCGACTACGACACGCAAGTCCAACTATCTACCAAACAACAGATAATAGGATGTGTCCATGGCAATATAAGGGCTGCAGAAAAGTATAACGGGGTACGGAATATATAGCATCGCAACACAAATAGCAGTAGATCAACAGGAGGAAATAAAGACTAGAAATATAAAATAGGTAGAAAGAGAGAGAATGCTCGCCTAAAAACATTGTCGAAAGTTCATCCGAATATCAGGTCGACACTCGCATCAACTCATCAGCCTAATCCGTGAAGAAGCAAAGCACTAGCAGAAACACCAGATGCAATATTTAATACTACGGCAGAAGATCGGGCATGATGCATATATTATGCGTGACATGGCAAGGATGCGATGCAATGAGGCAATATTAAGCGAAACCGGAGTCCCGACATTTAATTAGAAGGTTCATGTTGTTTAGATACCCCGCAATTTAAATATTGTCTTAACATGGCAAAATATATCACTGGTTCGCTACACAATTTTAAATGGAGACAATATAAGGCTAGAAACGCCCGCCTATAGCACTCCATATTTAATATTAGATAAGTCGACAACATACCCCCATCCCACAATATGTATACAAGGATGCTCAATTCATATGCAACAAGATATTTATTATATATTATTAAAATATTGGTCTGGAGAAAAGGGTCACACATCGGGGGTTCGACGATCTTGGGCTCCGAGGATCGGTCTTCAGGTCGGGTTCGGCCTTCGGGCGCCGGGAAGGAGAACTTGACGCGGCACCAGGTTTGGGATCGGTCTTTGGTTTCCATGTGGCGGTCTTGGCATCCGGGGAGAATAACTGGCGTTCCGGAGAATCAGGGTCCGGCAGGGTCGGCCTTCAGTCCGCGAGGAAGATCTTGGCGAAGGTGCACTCGGAATTGAGGAGTCACACAAAGATTTGTTGGCGGATGTGAAACCACACTCGGGACGGAGATCTTGTGGCACAGATAATCCCAAACATGGTACCAAAATAGCACACGTTTTTGGCAGAATTAGGCACTAATCATGACTCGACAACCAACATCATGGGAGGCTTGCAGCGACGCGTGCACAACATGTGAAACAAAACATGGAGCCATGCCCGACAAATCCTGAAGGGATTTCCTACCACGGGAGAACGGCGGCAGCAAGAGGCGAGGCCACGCGGGGCTGCATGAGGGAGAGGAGGCGGTGACCGACGCTGTAGGTGACGGAACAACACGGCCGAAGAAGAGAGGCGCCCGCGAGCGGCGCGGCGGGTCGCGGCCGGACGAAGCAGAGGAGCGCCGGTGACGAGGAGGCCCACGAGGCCAGAGCTTGACAGTGGCGGGGCTGAGGACGGAGAGGTCGGGGGCGCGGCCTTGGGTTCCGGCGAGGCGGAGGCGGGCTCCTGGAGGCGCCTGGGGTCGACGACGCGCGGCCACGAGACCTGCTAACGGAGGCGGGAGAAGGGTCGCGGCCTCCGGGCGGCGCTGGAGAGAGGCGGGGAGGTGGCTGGTGTAACACCCTCGGAATCGGCCCTATGCAAGTTTCAGCGATTCCCGCAAACCGCATAGAAACGATTCAAATGTGCCCACTAGGCACTTTCGTGCGGGTGGAAAACGAAGTAATATCATTACACAATAGTCCACGATGGAACCCACAGAACAGTTATATACAACAACGACTCCATGAGTCAAGAATACAGATATACAGTACAAAGATCCAATCACCTTTAAAATGATACAGCGTCCGGCTACGGACAAGATGCAAATGGGGCTAAGAGCCCTGAAGAATAACCAATGGCGTCCATAACCCTGCCCAGGCCAAGCCGGAAGGGTAACCCTGCTAACGACGTCGATCTCAAAACCTGCTTAAACAAAAGGGGTGCCGACAAAGGGCAAAGCAAAAAGAGAGCGGTCAGTACTGAGGCCAGTACACGGCGAGACTAGAATTCGGCGGTCCTCGCCTACATAGGTATGGTGGACTGAAGCGGCAGCACAGCATGCACTAAACAACCTATAGAGACTCAATACAGCTGGCGGCTATCAGATAGGGATAAGAAATACCTATTCGGATCCAACCTGAAACTATCACCAAGCATACCCATCCTGGTATTTCCCCCTCGAGACCAAACGAGGAAGTCAACCGAGGAACTCACACCGTTGGCAGTTTTATTCATTCCGTTATAGTTGCGGCAATTACTAGTCAGATACAGATAGCATGAGTCATCCTGATATAATAAGCCGTGGGCAGTTTTAGTTAACCATTCCGTTGTAGTTGTAGTACTTACTAGTCAGATACATATAGCATGAGGCATCCCAAAATCCAGCAGTTGTTGGTACTTTTATTTAGCCATTCCGTTGTAGTTGCAATACTTACTAGTCAGATACAATGGTAACATGTGACAACCCAAACCAGCAATTGTTGGCACTTTTATTTAGCCATTCCATTATAGTGAAGCTGATTACTAGTCATTATAAAGTCAAATTTATAGCACTACTTTAGTTATAGTTGTCTATGATCGAGATACTGTGCTCCAAGTCGTCCATAACCGCGGACACGACTTTCAGAAAGTTTTACCCTGCAGGGGGGCACAAATAACAACACACGCACGATCAACCTCGAGAAAAACCAAATGAAACCCAACGAGGCATCACGACAGAGCAATTGCAAGATTCATATAAATTCCAGGGGGCCACCCCACCAAGCTACCCGCTACGAAGTTGGCCGGCTCCGAGACGGATCCAGAGGTTTGTGACGACGGCTGTAAACGACTGGGAACCCAAAAATGTGACTGGGCTTGTCGATACCGCAAAAACGTGGCACGGGGTTCCAAAATAGTACAGGCGCTCCACGCGCAAGCATAATAAAACAGTAAAGCATGGCATAAGTACAGGATATTAATAAAGCCCCAAACTACTCGTGGCCCCAAGAAATAAGATATGACTCAAGTTCTGGCTAGGGGGGTTCATGGTCCCACATGCGAATAGTGCGAATATTCAAAGAACAGGTATCAAGTACTCGGGGTCCTACGGGACACAAGTGGACGGTTAAAAACCAAATAACATCTATTGCCCACCTGTGCCTCTGCATTATTTACCTACTTCAATTTTAGTTATTAAACGGTAATTAAAGCCATGATCATCTCCAACATTAAACATGCAGCATTACTTTAACAACTGTGGTACTTGACGACACGCAACCGCACCTGAGCAAGCGACTACGACACGCAAGTCCAACTATCTACCAAACAACAGGTACTAGGATGTGTCCAAGGCAATATAAGGCTGCAAGGGATATCATGGATACGAAAACTAGAGCATCGCAACACAGATAGCAATAGATCAACAGGAGGAAATAAAGACTATAAAAGTAAGATAGGTAGAAAGAGGGAGAATGCTCGCCTGAAAAACATTGTTGAAGGTTCATCCGAAGATCGGGTAGACTCTCGCATCAACTCATCGGCCTAATCCGTGAAGAAGCAAAGCACTAGCACAAACACCGGATGCACTATTTAACATTATGACAGAAGATCGGCATGATGCATGTATGATGTATGACATGGCAAATGTGCGATGCAATTAGGTCATATTAAGCGAAACCGGGGCCCCGACAATTATTTATAAGGTTCAAGTTATTTAGATACCCCGCAATTTAAATGTTGTCTTAACATGGCAAAACATAGCATCGGTTCGCTACACAAATTTAAATGGAGCCAATATTAGACTAGCTTCGCCCGCATATGGCCTCCATATTTAATTTAGGTGAATCTCCCAATAACCCCAAACTCCCACAAACATGTATGCATGCATGACCAATTTAATATGCAACAAGTATATATTATATATTATAAAAGTATTGGTCTCGGAAAAGGGGTCACACATCAGGGTCCGACGATCTTGGGGTTCGGGAGGTTTGGGTTCGGTCTTCAGGATCTGTGAAGGAGGGCTCGACGTCTTCGGTTCCATGTGGCCGATCTTGCCGTTCGTGATGAAGATCTTGTTGGTGGTTATCACGGGGGCGCGACGTCTCCGGTCACATAGCCTACGGGTGTAGGGTGATCTTAGAGGAAGGTCTTGAATTTGCGGAAATGAATCCGAGGAAGGCCTTGCGGAGACCATCGTGGCAACACTTGCATCAGACATGACGAAAATTGGTGATAATGGTCCATGTCAACACCGAACCAAATCGGCACTGTATCAGCACCACCACATCCCTATCTCCAAACCTTTTCGTCAACGCTTCAAAATAGCACAACCAACTTAGCATATCCACCGGCGTATAGACATGGCAGACGGCAGAACAAGGGCCTGGCCGGGCCGCATAGAACTTGTCCGAGACGAGGAAAACAGGGATGGTTCCTGGCAGCGAGCTCGGTAGCAAGAGGCGCGACGCCGATGCAAAGGAGGCCGGCACGGGGTGGTTGGCGGGGTCGGGCTGGGGAGGAGAGAAGCCGCAGCAGAGAGCGGTCCGCAGGTGGCGACCGACGAAGCTCGAGGAACACGGCGGGGTCGCCGGTGGCTGGGGAAGAGGAGGCGTCGAGGAGGCGTGGGACCGACGACGACGTCGACCAGCGAGGAACGACACGACAGGGAGGCCGCGGGGTTCGCTGGCAGAGGTGCCGTGCGGGAAGGCCGGCCGGCGGAGCTCGTGGTCTCGCGGGTGGCGAGGGCACGCAGAGGAGGAGGTGCGGCAGAGGTCGGTGATGCGGGAGCCGAACGACGAGGCGAGGCTGGCGGTTGGCGGCGGGGTACCGCGCGGTCGCGCACAGGAGTCAGGGCAAAAGTGGCGGCGGGGCGGCGTCGGGCGAGTTGGTGATGGAACGAAGGACGGGGCGGGCGGTGGTTGTCGAGTAGAGGAGAGGGAGGGAAGGCCGGAGGCGGGCGATGCAGCCCTGGCGGCGAGGATCCAAACGAGAGGGAGGAAGAAGTCGAGAGGAGGGTGGGGGAACGGGGGGCTCGTGAGCGGGGGTCGAGGGAGTTGCGGGCTGGACGATGGGGATCGAACGGGAGTGGGGCCAGGCTGGCGGCCGACCAAGGGGTGGGGAGCGTGTGTGCTGGGTGAGGCAGTGGGGAGGGATTAGGTAGGGTAGATTTAGGGTTTTGCTAGGGTTAGGATTAGGGTTTGGTTGGAGGTGGCCGGCTGGGCTTTTGGGCCTGGCTGGCTGCCTCCCAAAAATAATATAAACTTTTTATTTAATATTTAAAAGATGTTTGTAATTAGTTTTTAGACAAATAAAATATCTAGATGGATCCGGGGTTTGTATTTTGAAATAAAGAAGGGGAGTATTATAAATAAACAAAATAGGATTTTGTATTATATTTTTATGACAAGGCATGCATGATGATGTCATGATGATGCACAAAACAAAAACACGGCGATTTTCTAGTAGTGGCTTTACCCGGGGTGCTACAGCTGGCGAAAGGGAAAGGTGTCGGACGGCGGGAAGGAGCTTGAGCCGGGGCTAATGGAAGGAGGCGGCGGCGGTTGGTTATCGGGAAGGAACGAGGCGCGGGGCTCGGGTCGAGGTGGGAGCGACGCGCTTGCGGGGAGGATCTGAGAAAGGCAGGGGTCTATGGGGTGGGGCCGGTTAAGGGAGCTGGATTTGGTCGCGGTGGGTGCCGCGTGCGTACGCGTTGTGTGTGTTGCATCGCTCCAGGGTGCGTGCGTTGAGATGAGTGGGTGGCGGCGGCTGGTGGAGGGTTGGGGTGAGAGAGGTGGTTAGGGTTTGGGGTAGGTTAGATTAGGGTTTGCTAGGTAGGATTTTACTAGGTTGGGTAGTAGGTAGTTTGGTCCGGTTGGGTCTCTGGCCTGATCGATCGGACTGCCTCCCCGAACAAATGTTTTTATTATTAATTTTATTTTTAGAACATTTTTGTAAATACTTTTTAGACAAATAAAAGATTTAAACAGACCGAGATTTTAGTTTGAGATTAAAGGAGAGGGCTAATTAGAAAACAACTTAGGCTTTAACGAAAATAGTTTTTATGCAAAATATATGCATGATGTTATAATGATGCAAAAATATAAACAACAGATGTTTTTCTAGTAGTGGTTTTACCTGGAGTGCTACAACGGTAAACATGGTCAGTCGAAGCACACACACTACAGGAAAGAATTAAGGTGCCGATGGCCGGCCGGCTACGCCGACGTCCAAATGTCGGGGTCATCGGTGTAACTACCTTCCTGGCCAGCTGACCAGCCTAGCCGTCGGCGTAGGTGACGGTGCCGAGGGTAGCCGTCGGCGTAGCGTGGCCATCGGCATAGTATAGAGGGTTGTGCCGACGGTGGCCCTCGGCATAAGTACAGCCCTCGGCGTAGCCCCAGTTTAAACACGGCGATGGAAACGGCGTTAGGCAGACAGGCTGTGCCGACGGCCTGGCCGTCGGCACAGCTCTTTGAAAAAATTTGTTTGGTCTACGCCGACGGCCTAGCCGTCGGCGTAGGCCTCCAGATTTTATTTCCTTTTATCTCATTGTTTTTTGAAAAATCATAACTAAATCATTCTAATTCAGAAAAATACAAATAATATATCAAAATTTGCAGAAAAATAAGACTTATCTATCTACACTCAAATATCACACATTTATAAAAAAATAAGTGAAACATAAAACATTATATATAGTTTAAAACGGTATTATAAATTCAAAAACGATCCAAACAACGTGAAACCTTCACGTGGTATCATATTATGTGACATAGTTAGAAGGAAAAATATCAAACTTGGTATATTGATTATGTCTCAAAAAAACTTTCACAAAATGACATATCTCCTTCGAGGTTTCTTGGCTTTCGGGTCAAATGACCAATGTTATGGCTAGAATGAAGACATAGTTTGTGATAATGTATCCATATTATGGATAAGTATGCATCATGAGATGACGAACAATGTTTCAGGAGGAAGTTTTCCTTTTCGTCGCACAAAAAAGCCGTTTTCCATTTACCGAGTGCAAAAAATGGACGGTTTTGTGAAGCAACTACCAAATGGCTAATTCAAAATACTACCGTCACATTTTTTAAAAATACTAGACCACCTTACATGGATAATTTCATAAAACGGGGATCTTAAACATTTCTGTCTATCCCTGGTGAAAAAGATAAATTCCTGCCGAATTGGTAGGAAGTGGGTCAGATATGAACTACAGGTACATGATCGGATGCTCATGATTTTTTACAAAAATCATTTTTAGGTTCATAATATGTTGTTTCATCATATATCCACTTCAATTTTAGCGAGTCTCAGCCCCGAGCTAAGAATCTTCATGTCCGCCCTTCGACAAAGTTTAACGTTAGTTTAAAACGGGCATCATAAATTCAAAAACAATCCAAACAACGTGAAACCTTCGCGTGGTGTCATATTATGTGACATAGTTAGAAGGAAAAATATCAAACTTGGTATATTGATTATGTCTCAAAAAACCTTCACAAAATGACCTATCTCGTTCGAGGTTTCTTGACTTTCGGGTCAAATGACCAATGTTATGGCTAGAATGAAGGCATAGTTTGTGATAATGTGTTCATATTATGCATAAGTGTGCATCATGAGACGGCGAACAATGATTCAGGAGGAAGTTTTGCTTTTCGTCACAACAAAAAGCCGTTTTCCATTTTCCGAGTGCAAAAAATGGACGGTTTTGTGAAGCAACTACCAAATGGCTAATTCAAAATACCACCGTCACATTTTTTAAAATACTAGACCACCTTACATGGATAATTTTATAACACGGGGATCTTAAACATTTCCGTCTATTCCTGGTGAAAAAGACAAATTCCTGCTGAATCGGTAGGAAGTGGGTCAGATATGAACTACAGGTACATGATCGAATGCTCATGATTTTTTACAAAAATCATTTTTAGGTTTAAAATATGTTGTTTCATCATATATCCACTTCAATTTTAGCGAGTCTCAGCCCCGAGCTAAGAATCTTCATGTCCGCCCTTCGACAAAGTTTAACGATAGTTTAAAACGAGCATCATAAATTCAAAAACAATCCAAACAACGTGAAACCTTCGCGTGGTGTCATATTATGTGACATAGTTAGAAGGAAAAATATCAAACTTGTTATATTGATTATGTCTCAGAAAACCTTCACAAAATGACCTATCTCGTTCGAGGTTTCTTGACTTTCGGATCAAATGACCAATGTTATGGCTAGAATGAAGGCATAGTTTGTGATAATGTGTTCATATTATGCATAAGTGTGCATCATGAGACGGCGAACAATGATTTAGGAGGAAGTTTTCCTTTTCGTCGCACCAAAAAGCCGTTTTCCATTTTCCGAGTGCAAAAAACGGATGGTTTTGTGAAGCAACCACCAAATGGCTAATTCAAAATACTACCGTCACATTTTTCAAAAATACTATACCACCTTACATGGATAATTTCATAACACGGGGATCTCAAACATTTCTGTCTATCCCTGATAAAAAAGACAAATTCCTGTCGAATCAGTAGGAAGTAGGTCAAATATGAACTACAGGTACATGATCGAATGCTCATGATTTTTTACAAAAATCATTTTTAGGTTCAAAATATGTTGTTTTATCGTAGATCCACTTCAAGTTTAGCGAGTCTCAGCCCGAGCTAAGAATCTTTATGCGTGCCATTTTAAACGGGCAAATGAAATTATGATAAGAATCACGACATAGTTTGTGATAAGTTGATATTGATATCATATTTGGATTCCTCTCATTTTTTAATCAATTTAGACATATTATTTGCTGAATTCCGATTTACAGATTTAAAGATATTAATTATTCCATATTAAATAAAAAATACAAAAAAAATAAAATCATTATATTTTTATTTCAATTCAATAATATTTTTACTTATTCATTGTTGTTTACTTAAATAATATCTTATAATTTAAAAAACTACAACCATATGACATGATGATATAAGAGTTAATAGGAATGATATCATAGTATTGACAACAATGAGTAAATTGCTTTGCGGGAAGAGATTCTGAACGAACGAGAAAGTTAAGCGTGCTAGAGCTGGAGTAGTGCTAGGATGGTGACCAAATAGAAACTTTGACTAAGACTGCAATTTAATCAATTATTAACTATAAATAGTGTTAAAATGATTAAAGCGGGAGATTAAGGAGTCAAACAATTCAAAGATTAAAAAAATTAAAAAATATATATTTTAGGCTATGCCGACGGCCTACGGCGTAGCTCCATTCCCGTCGTAGAGCCGTCGGCGTAGCTCCAGGTTGAACCGTTAGCGAAGACGGCCGTTGACACACGCGGGGCCCACTGAAAGACGCTATGCCGAGAGGGAGGGCTGTGCCGACGACCACGAAGCTGTGCCGATAAGGACGTATGCCGAGGGGGCTACGCCGACGGCCACCGTCGGCACAGCCTGTGCCGACAGCAATTTGGCGTTGTGCCGACGGCCGTCGGCGTAGCAAATCTTGCTAATTTTTTTAAATAATACATTATTTTATTCATTTTCACAAATAATACGCAAAATTGACAAATTACAACTCTGCCGGTCCGTCGTCCGTTCAACAGACGACACAGCAGGTTCGTCGGTTGAGGAGACGACCAACATGTCGTCTTTTGTTCAAAAGACGACCAAGTTGTCTTCTTTTCTTCAAAAGACGACCAACATGTCGGGTGACAGGGGGTCAGCCTCGTCGGCGGTTGAAGGGACGACGCGCCTTTCGTCCGTTGAACGGACGACGCGCCCCAGCTATATAGCGCTCGCCTGCCCGTGCCCGTCGTCTTCCTTCCCAGCTAGCTCCTTCCCAGCTCGCGCGCCTCCTCTCTGGCTCTTCTTCCTCTCTCGCTTGCTCTCATTTTCTCAGCTGTTGCACCGATTTGTAGCCTAGATTTCTATCCGAACTCGCTGCTCTAACACATTAGCAAGCTAGTAGAGTCCCGATCTACTAATGGGATAGCCTGGTGTAGTGATTTGAGGCGTTTTGGTGGAGGGATCTGGTGGTGTTCTTGTTGAGCAATGGCCATGGTGGAGGCTGGTGCTGGGACTTGAGGAAGGTGGATGGTGGAGGTGCTGATCCGTTGACCTGAGGCAGCTGCACGGCAGGACTTCGCACGCTTCAAGGGTAAACCCTAATTTCTTTATAATTGCAGTCATGTGTGTATGTTTATAGGTAGCCTTTGATGGGGTCTATTAGATGCAAGATATTTGTAGAGTATTATGTGTCAATATACCTATTTTTGACTATTTTTGGTATTTTTTAGGTCGAAAATCATGTCAAATAATATAGTGTTTAGGTTCTTGTATGGTCCTGGTTCCGTTAGAATAAACCAGCACGGAGTTGATTTGAGCGAGTTTAGATTTATGGATGAAGTGCTTCAGAATCCTGAAACAGTGCCCGTTACTCAATTGAAGGATTGGTTATGTGTTCGTTTAGGGCTCCCTCCTACCCATACTATCGGTGTGCATGCTTTATGGACTAAGTCAAGGCAAACCCCTAATTTTTATTTAAGGCCAATAGAAGCGCAATAGAAATGGGTCAAATTTGTGCAAGCTTGCCAGAAAAGAGAAGTTAACCCCAGTCTCTTAGTGTTACCTGTGGAGAAAGAGGCTGGGTATGATCATGGCCATAGTAGTCAGACCGGTCATGCTGGAGGTAGTTATGATCATGGCCAGAGTAGTCAGACCGGTCATGCTGGAGGTAGTTATGATCATGGCCAGAGTAGTCAGACCGGTCATGCTAGAGGTAGTTATGATCATGGCCAGAGTAGTCAGGGCCAAGAGGGTGGCGGCGGATATGAATCAGGTCATAGTAGCTATGCACACACCGGGGGTGATGGTTATGTATCAAAGGACGGTGGTGAAGGATTAGGGGAAGACATATTCAGTGGCGAAGCCGATGAGGATGAGATATATGATGGTTTGTTGCAACATCAAATGGAAGTCGAAGACTCAGAAGACAACAGTGATACGGCTGATGATTCTGGCGAGTCTGATCAAGAAGAGATCGGCCAACCTATTCCGACATCATGGAATAATGACAACACAGCAGCAATGACTGTGAACGATGGGCATGATTCGGCGTGGCATTATCACGCGAACAACATCTCTCTGGGTGCATTATATCCTAGCAAGAGACATCTGCAGGAAGCAATTGTTGAGTGCTCAATGTCCATACAACGGGTCTTGAAAACGAAGGTGTCATCACAACAATATTTGACATTGGTTTGTGAGGAAGCTGGATGTCCTGCAAGGGTGCATGCCCATGTCCCTAGGTATGACACAAACTGGAAGGTCACCGATGTTGTGATGCACACATGCACACTTGAAAGTGTCCTTCAGGACCATCGTAACCTCACGTCAACCCTCCTGGCTGCAATATGTGTGGAACTAATGTGCATATGGCGGGATCTTTGCTGAATGCTGACATAGATAGAAAGCACCGGTCGACGGTACTGGATGCTAACCCGAGGTCCTTGAAGCACCTAGTGACTCGCACTCCCATTTCGAACTGGTGCATACATCCTGATTGGCTTCAAAGGCATGTGACATTTATTTCTCTTGCTGTTGGGATATTTATGGGCCAATGTGACTAAACTGTTCTGCTTTCTTCTTATGTAGATTGAAGTGGGTTGGGCTCTTACCCTTCGTTCGTTTGGTTGAGGCCACTCGTATGGAGGAGATAGAAGGGCGACAACTTGGGTTTCAGACTAGTCGCTTACAGTACGACTCGTCTTTGCTCACGTGCTTAGTGGATCGATGGAGGCCCGAGACTCACACTTTCCATTTTCGATGGGGAGAGATGGCTCCTACCCTTCAGGACGTCTCGTACTTGCTGGGACTTCCGTTGGCTGGCGTGCCCATAGGCCCAGTGGATCCACCGGCAAATTGGGCCCAAGACATGGCCCAACGATTCTTTGGCATCCGTGATGGAGCTCAGGCCTTTGGCCATGACAATCATGGGCCAAAATTTGGATGGTTGGAGCAGTATCAGGTGTGTTTCATTTATTTGTTCTATTTTGTTGGAGAAGTATCATGTACTGAAAATTGTTCTATTTGCCAATGCAGATACAGAGGTTTGGGTTCCCGGCCACTCCGATGACTGCGCCACAGATTACACGCAGCCTGGAGGCATACATTATGTGGCTGCTCGGGAAGGTGATGTTCACGGAGAACCACGTGTCGACCATTAGTGCGTGATACATCCATTTTTCTAGAGGGATCGCGGAGGTGACGTGCCAGGAAGAATGCACACAGTGGAGTTAGGGTTCAGCTGTCTTAGCAGCTACGTACCGAGGTATGTGCAATGCTTGCCAGTTAACCAAGGACAGTTCTGCCTTGCTAGGATGCCCATTGTTGCTGCAACTGTTGTCATGGGAGAGGTTCCCTATCGGCCGTCCAGAAGTAAGTGTCAACCAAATAGTCGGCAACCAGGAACATCAAACAATTGTCTACCACTCTGACATGCTGTTCGACGAAGAGCAAATTGACTTGCCTACATTTGGCACTCACTGGACCCGTCGCAAGGTCAGTGTAATGTCTTAATAAATTGCACTTCTGGTACTACAATATGAAAGTTACTAACAACTATTTTGTCATGCAGTGTCGTTTCGCAGGAGAGCAAGTCGTTAGATGCTATCCATCGTTCAGCGAGAAGTTCGACACACTGAAAGAGGATGTCGTGATTTGGGAGCCGTACACCCTGCAGACACGACACGCACGATATCCCGGCGGGTTATCTATTATGTGCACTAGAGATCGAGAGTATTGGATGACTACATCGAAGATCATCTTTGATTGCCAAGTTGAGGAGATGTCTCAACAGAGGGTCATGCGGCAGTTCGGTCTTTGCCAGATGGTAGATCCCCCGCGTCCGGGTGTTCCCCTTCCAGATGTCGTGCACGCGTAAGTAAATATATGTACATAAGGAATGCGTCTTATACTTTATCTATGTTCTTTAATGATGGTCTAACAAATTCTAATGACAGGTACTCTCGGAAAAGTAGCAAGACCGTCACTCAATGGCTCCAACGGGTGGGGATTTACGTCAACGAGTGGCAGAATGCACCAACACAAGTGTGGCACGCTGGCCCGTTTGATATGGAGCTATTCCACAGATACTTACAGAGGTACATGTCGATGACACGGCTACGTCCCATTCCACACGCACATGACGATGAGATATACCCTAGCCAGTCAACACTGGAGTCCAGACAGTCAGCGGTAAGTACTTTATTTAGAGCATAATCAACATGAGTGCCTATGTAGTGCATACCTAACTATGAGACAAATGCAGGCCGATATGACGTGGGAGCTACAGACTGAGGTGGCTCAGTACGGACGATCGCTTTCAACCGTTCCTCTTGTGCCCCGTCAGCAGGCTCAGTCCTTTGCCCGGCGGGTCGAGGAGAAGCTGCGGCGTATCTACGCGGCCATCACGTGCACCAGCGTCTCAGACGTCGTTCAACACCGAGAAGCACAACGCCCACTGCGTCACTCGGTGGAGGAGCGCGCCCCACGTCGATCCACGCATCAGCGCCCACCGCGTCACTCGGTGGAGGAGCGCGCCCCACGTCGATCCATGGAGCAGCCACCTTCTCCAGACCATGCTGGAGGCTCAGGATGGCACGAGGAGCATATTTCTCCACCACTCCGCCACGGGCCTCGTCCACGACTCTCACAGCAGGCGCCGCCGAGAGCACCACCTCCAGACCAGGCTGGAGGCTCGGGGTGGCAGCAATCACAGTTTACTTCTGACCCGTGGCAGCAATCGCAGTTTAATATCGACCAGTTGCAGCAGAACCAGATTACTTTCGAACAATGGCAGCATCAGCAGCTGATCCCCTACATGGACTTCGCTTATCGACCACAATCTTATCCTCATGGTAAGCGTATCTCTTCCTACTATTGTTAGGTGCAGTATGCCATTGTTCAGTACTTAATTTCTTGTACACTAGCAGGAGACTCCGTTACATGGGACAGTACTGACGACCGTCATCAGCAGACACAGCACGAGCAGGTAGACTGGTTTGGCCAGTATCAGCCAGGTACTCCACCACCTATCCCCACACAGGATACACAGGATCAAGGTGAAGGGTCAACTGCACCTCGCCGTGATGTGATGCCACCCCACAGATATGGATGGAGTACACCGAGGCCTCCGCCACCTCGTCGTCGACACCAGTGATATGTACTTATGTATCAGTCATTTACCTATCTATGTATGAGACATCATTCTATTATTTCATGATTTTATTCGACAAACTACTCAACATAACTTGCAACATAGTTCAGCATAACTTGCGGTACATAAATAAGAGTCCTATCTATCCCTAGCACGATGCCTTTCCCTTTCTCTTCGATGATGCCTCGCCCTTTTCCTTGGACGATCCCTCGCACTTGCTCTTCTTGGCCTGCGCTTTCTTCTTCTCCTGCCTCTTGTCCCACTCAGCTCTCGCCTTGCTTCCAACGGGTGGCGGCATGAAGATATCATCCTCATCTTCGCTCTCTTCTATCCAGGCCCTACGTGCCACAACCTGCTCCGTCATGTCAGCTTGACTCTTCTTGGCTTGCTCTTTCTTCTTCTCCTGTCTCTTGTCCCACCCAGCTCTTGCATTGCTTCCAACGGGTGGCGGCATGAAGATATCATCCTCATCTTCGCTATCTTCTATCCAGGACCAAGGTGCATTAGCCCGCTCCATCATGCGAGCTTCACTCTTGAAGGTGAGCTTGTCCCACCTTGCCTGGATCCTGAGAAGCTCTGCTCGTACCTGATTTGGGGTCTTTAGTTTCCACCCTCTTCGAGACTTACCAAGAATAACGAGAGCATCATGGTTCGATACCAACGTATCCCAGTCGGCTGGTTTATCGCCTATCTCAACAGTTCTGGCTATGAAGAAAAGCCCAATGGACATATCTACAGGCCAGGGAGACGCGTCGGTCATAGTGGAGAGGAGTGGAGGGAAATGCGATAGCAAGAGGAGAGGAGGGAAATGAGAGAGTAAGAGGAGGAAGAGATGAACTGGGTTAAAGAATACATCGCGTTGCCCGGATTTATAGAGGCACCGAACCGAATAGGCGGGAAAAAAGGGCGGGAAGTCGTGGCGGGAAAAAAGGGCGGGGAGTACTGGCGGGAAAAATTGGCGGGGAGTACTGGCGGAAAAAATTGGCGGGAAGTACTGGCGGGAAAATTCGGCGGAAAGTACTCGCGGGAAAATTCGGCAGGAAGGATTGGCGAGAAAAACAGCGGCGGACGATTATTTAGCGGCAGTACTGCCGATCAGTGCAATTTTGCATGAGCAATGCACCCTTCGTCCTTCCAACAGACGAACAGTGCCGTCGTCTCCTCAACGGACGAATCTCTGAGCCATCGTCTCCTCAACGGACGACACCTCCTGTCGTCTCTTCAACCAACGAACGTGCTCTGTCGTCCCTTCAACGGACCGACAGAGTTGCAATTTGCCAATTTTGCGTATTATTTGTGGAAATGAATAAAAAAAGTATTATTTAAAAAAAATTAGCGCAAATCTTTCCTGTAGTGACACTTCATCTTCTCCACTCTCCGGTCCGCTCGCTCAGGCAGGAGGCGCTCCACGAGGCAATACTTGCTGCCCTCGCCCACGTGAACGAGCTTCGCATCCACATTTCTCCAACATGGGTGCTTCAGAAAAACCTTCTCCGCGCACACGCTTTCCACTCCGGCGGCGACGACTGCCGGCCAAACACGACAGGGCATGCACAGACGTATCCATCGGCGCCGCCGGAGCGGACGCGAAGCCCGACCCACGCGCCCAGCTCGTCGTCGTAGCGGGCACGGCCTTTGAACGGCAGCACCCAGTCCGCACGGCGCCTCCACCGCCCTCTGCCTCCTGTGCCGTAGGAGAATGTGCGGCAACCCCCGCGCCCCCGAGCGGACACGAAGATGGTGCCCGTCCGCGGGTGCACGGCGTGCGCAAACATGGTCCTGGGATCAAACGGAAGCTCGGGCGGGTCGTCGTTGTTAGTGCAGCTCCACGAGAACGGCGAGGAGTCGGACAGGGGTCGCCAGGTCCAGTCCCTCTCGTCGTCGTCGCTCGGGTCTGCGGCGAGGCAGTGTAGGCCTCCGCGGCCCATGATGTTGTTCGTAAACGATTCAAGCATGTATAGCTTGTTCCTGACGGCTATGGCCGCATCGTAGCCGGCGGATCGTAGGCCGCCTGGTAATTCGTTGGAAACAAGAAGCAAATCCGTTTTGGTGTCGTATGTGAGGGTGGCGCAAGGTACGCCGACTTGTTCGGTTGTTCCGGCGGAATTGACGAGATGTAAGGACATGTGGCGATGATGTGGCTGCCGAGGGCGGCGAACCGCGCGGTCATTCCAATTGCCGGCGGCCCCGTGCGGAGGACGGGTGGTTCCGGGAGGCTCAGCGGGGCCTCCATGGCGCCGCAGCCGTCGTCTAGGTCATTGTCCATGTCCAGCTTGTGAATGCTGAATCCGTCCTCATGGAGTCATGGTCATCAAGTACCAGATACAGATACGGCTTTGTGACCTGCTGTTGCCATTGCTGTTGGTCGGCGGTGCTAAATTGGCGAACCCGACTCGCCTTTGAATACTCCCTTCGGCCCATATTAATTGACTCAAATTTATCTAAATTAAAATGAATCTAGACACTATTTAGTATATAGGTTCATCCAAATTTTGACAAATCAAAGTCAATTAATATGGACCGAAGGGAGTAGTAGAATCTGGCTGGCTCGAACAGGGTCAAGATCCGACGATCTCTCCGTGTTGCTGGCCGACCCGACCACCTTGGCGATGTGGATAGAGACCGGGAGGAGGAGGAGGAGGAGGAGGAGGAGGAGGAGGAGGAGGAGATCTGAGTAAGGCGCCGTAGATCTGAAGAAGACGCCGGCCGCTGCCAAATCCACCGCCATGACGCCTGCGACATCGATCTCCACTAGCGCCGCCGGATATCTGCTGGAAGAGAAGCGGCTGGAGATCCGATTAGGTTTAGTCGTACGAGCAAAGCAAAACAAAACCGGTCCTGGACTCGTGTGGTATGGCGTAGTAGCTGCGATTCATGCTAACGTGGCTCTCGTGCAGGGAGCCAAACGCGGCGCGGATCCATCCGTGCATATCTGGATCCGATTTGTACGTACATGCCCTGAACCTACACGATGCATGCACCAAATTATTTGGTCACTAGCTAACAACACGCACGATAGAGACGACGAGATGTGCGTCGTTTGAATAATGTCATGTCACCGGCGTCCCAGGACTCGTCCAAAACGGCGCAATGTTGCGACCATGATTTTACAGGATTCTGAGTAAGAGACAACAAGGACATATAGGACAACAAATGTTTTGTACTACAAACGGAACGTTCATAGATGCGGTGGCTAGGGAGAACGGATTTACCGTAAGTAGGTTGGTCCCCCCGGCATCACATATGCATTGTTAAAGATTCGTGCAGAGTTCATTAAATCAACAACTTTCACGTATTTACACTTAAGCTCCCTAAAAAGTTGGAAACAACCCGAGCTCTCCCTGGCAGTGAAACTTGTATGTTTCTTAACTTGGTCTCCTGAAATTTGTATGTATCATTAAAATTTTGTTAATTTTGTTTTTTTTCTAATTTTTCTACTGTTAATTTTGTTGTTTTTCTTGTTTATTCTATAATTGATACTGAATCGTGTATGTATCTACAAGATTCAAAGCAGTTTCAGATCTTTAATAAATCTTGTATGAATCTAGACTAAGACGCAAGGGTCTTACTGTAAAATAGTTTGCACGAATCTCCAATAAATCAATGGTAATGATGGTATCGGGAGACCAATATATGTGTGGTGTTGTATTTCCGGGTGGCGTGGAGAAAACTCAACTCTGCCCGTGCTGGATGCCTTTCTTTAGACGGTTTTTTTGTTAGACGATTATTGACCAAAAGACCCGGCGTTAAATTAACGACGAAACTGATATAAAATGTTAAACCCAACTTACATAGCAGAACTACACAGACACACAAGAGAGACCTATCAAAGGAGCTATAAACGGAAACAAGAAACAGCCGGCGACCATCATAGTAGACTATGCAAAGGAGGAGCAAATGTCGGATGAACTGCGTGTTGGGCTAGCGCTCACCCTACGCCGGCGAACATACGCGACTTGTCGAGACGGCTTCACCATTGCAGGCAACACCACCAGAGGACGGCCACCACTAGGAATAAGTCGACTACACACAAGCAAGAAGTAGCACAAACCAGCCAGACAAGAAACACCGCGAGTGCCGAACACGAAGCAAGCCTTGCCGAGAAGAATGTGGTGGAACCACCCAACCACCAGAGAGTCGCTAGATGTGAGACTCCAAGGCGGTATATTCAAGAAGATCACGCCACAGAAGCGCCGCAATCGCCCGATCCGAAGATCTTGGGTTTTCACCCGGAGCACACAGACAAACCGAGCACCGCCACATCGACGCCTTCAGGAAGGGGATGACGTCCACGGACGCCGTCGTCGAGGCCCAAAGGGCAAGGGTTCCCCCCCAGCAATGGCACTCAATTGTCCACACCCCACGCCACGTGACTCGCCGGCACCACGTCGTCCTCACAACCGTGGGAAACTGCCAGCACCAGAGCCCTAACACACGCACCAACCAAACGGCTCCCATCGACCAGGGATGCTGCCACGGATCCCGAGCTAAGCACCCCGTAGAACTAAAGAAACATGGAGAGGCACCTTTGTGAGGTCACCGGAGACCAGTGAGATGACAAAGCGGGGTTTCCCTTCCAGATCGACTAACTGCGACCCCCGTGACCGCTGGCACCATTGGATATGGGGCCAAGGATTAGGCTCGAAAAGGGGGCCGAATCCCCTGCCACGGCCCAACCTCGAGACAGCTTGGAACGGCCGCCCTGCCTAGTCCCCCACCAGGATCTCGACCCGAAGCCGTAACCGCCGCCAGCCCAAGCAGTGGCCACGCGCCCAACTCTAGATCTCGACCTTCGCAGAACAGGCAGCCAGCAGATCTTCGTCTTGGCACGGGAGGAACCCTAGGACCATCTCCTTTATTCATGTTGATCCAGCAGTCGCCACACCGCCGGTCGGCTCACGGTGATCGGAACGAGAGGGCCGACCTCTGGCCCACACAAGCTCGAGGTAGCCCCAGATCAGGCCTGCAGAACGAGCCATGGAGATGCAATGCCAGCGCCACGAAGTGCAGGCCGCCCTGCCGCCTCCGGTCATATCCGCTTCCTTCTCTACCCTCCTCCGCGCCTCCCAGATGTGTGTCGCTGCAAATGCCGCCGTCCCACCGGAGCGAATGCCACTGCCCCGTCGCACGGTCTCCGCCCGCGACGCCCCGGTGTCGAACTCCCGGTGTGTGGGGTTTTTTGACGGGGCACGCAATGCCCGAAGGCAGCTAGCGGCCGAGAAGCTCTGCCGGAGATAGAGGTTTTTAGGGTTTCAAGGGGTTCCTCCGGAGCTATCATGCGCTAGCAGCCCACCCATCTATGGACGTACTCCTTCCATATAGAAATATAAGATGTTTTAGCTTTATAAAATAAATGTATCTACACAACTTTTATGTATATATTCGAAGTGAATCTTCATGCTAAAAGACAATTAGATACATTTGTTTTATAGAACTAAAATATCTTACATTTCAGACGGAGGGAGCGAGGGAGCACGTGAGCATGGATCATCTGTCCCTGAACGGCTCAACCTGGCACGATAAGTGTAACCAGTGCGTAACAGTGCCCTACGTGTACCCTCTCAAATTATTCGGTCACTAGCTAGCTAAACTGTTGAGCGAACATGCACGAGATGTCGAGAACTCGAGATGCTAAGCCTTGGCGCGGCGTGCACGTATGGATTATTCGCAGAAACTCGTCTAGAACGGCGCAGTGTTGCCCCCATCAATCATTTGACAGGATCGTGCGTGCTGTACGAGACAGCAATGACAAGACAAACAAGGTTTTCTACGAAACGATCATGCTTACTTACTGGTGTTATCAGTACTTTGTCCGGCTGGTCCCTCGATCGCTTCGCTGGGCAGTGCAGCTGGGACGCCTCGTTGGATGATTTACCGGCAGCGCAGGCGACAACACGTACATACACAAATTAAATGTATGAAGGGGACGCGACACGAAACTGTTCTATTTTGTTAATCTGTACAGCTGCTCGATCTGAAGCTGCTACACCGGCGTTACACGTACGTATACGTTATATGATCGAGCCAATGTTTGTTTAGTCGACTTAGGCAAGCGGAACATGCGTGTATAGCGCACGTACATGGTCTGCTACTAGTACTTAACCTCAGATCTTGTCGTACTGGTACACGGTCGGCAACGCACGAGTTAAGTTGCTGTAGATTGCCAAGGAGCACTGTACTGTAGAGGAATTACGGCTGTGTGGCTTGCTCGAGCTTAATTAGTTTTGCAGTCGTGATCGAGCACGAGCAGGATAGGTTTGGTCCCGGATGGCCGGATGGTATCCAGCTACGTGAGCTGTGCGCCGGAGCCCGGAGGGAGGCTAGCCTGCACACTGCGTACAAGTTGCAACGCCCCGACAAGGCGACAAAGAACAAACCATAGATATTTTCCGGTATGCTTTCACTTCACCACTAAAGGCACAAGAGAAGACTCGTAATTATTTGCCCAACTTTTCCTCAAAAAAGAAAAAGAATCTGCACCGTGATTCTGACTGGAGCCTGGAAATACCAATCCCAACGAATCCTGAAAACTGAGATGTGCCTTGGTGGGCTCAGGCCTCAGGAGTAGCACTAGCACCGGTACGATTTTGCTGCCCTTAATCCAAACGGTGCCATTCATGATCAGTAACTCATAGTTCAGTTCAAAAAAAATAACTCAATAGTTATTAATATTCTTCCATGGTGTAGATAGTTCTACAACATATGCATTCTGTATACATTCTGGAGGCCCTAAAAGTGTGAGCAATCCTCATATACAAAAATGTTACCTATACAGAAAAATACTCCCTGCGTTTAGAAATATGAGATGTTTTAGGTTTATAAAGCTAATGTATCTAGACATCTTTTAGTGTGTAGATTCACTTGAACCTACACACTAAAAGATGTCTAGATACATTTGTTTTACAAATCTAAAACATCGTATAACATTGTAATCCGCACATGTCGTATTAGGCGTAAAGCGCCAACCAGAAGAAGGCCCTGCCTGCTGCAAGGTGTATAAGGCCAACTCAGCCTCCCTGGCGCCATACCTGAGATTAGATCACTGTTCTCCTCCTTGTATCCGGGTCAAATGCATTGCATAGTCTGACTAGGGTCCCAGCACTTGGCCCCAACCTCCAAATCTTGTGATCAGACAATAGTACGGACTGCCTGCCCGGAGCTTGCACGACCAAGCTGGACATCCATCCAATTTGGTCCAAATACATTGCTCTTGGAGTCGTAGGCGCCATAATACTTACTCCTATGTATCCTTGCAATGGCAACCTCCACACCGGCCAAATTGCATCAGCCAATTCTGCAGGAACCAATGAAATGTATGTGATGCATGATCCCAAGTTTACTGAATGAAGACCGTATAGTACTATAGAATTCTCCAGACATTTCTGCAGTTCGGGCTCTGATGTGTGAAAAAAGGATCTCTTGTGTGGTAACTGCATGAGTAATGCAAGCAATGATCCTAGTTTGTTACACCACATAAGTTACACGGAGGTGTAAAGTCCGTGAATGGTTGTGAATTGACTACATATAGATTCTAGGTACAAAAGTATTGCATACCTTAGTAAGCAGCATTCTGAACTTCAATGGACATATACAGTAATTAAGTATCAGAACTTCTAGAGGGATCTGAACCAATCAGCGATAGTTCTTGACAGGACCCTAGTCTCATTGAGAGCCAATGATTTTAAACCCTGGGCCAGAGCATCTGCTGGAGTGTATTGTGAACCAGCCTGCCACTTAACATCCTGTAGTATAGCTATAGTTAATGCCTGGAACACATGAATTTTAATGTCGTATACATAAATGATATAACACACAAGCAAAGAAGCAGTCCTTGATACTATGATAGCACCAACTAGATACTATTGGTGATAAATGCCCTAATTTAAAGATCCTGATGCAAATGCAACTTCTATATGTCTGCTTATGATGCAACATAGTAGTACAATTTATAGATGAAAGCAATACTAGCCATACCTGTATACATGGAGTTAGATGTGTTCCTGACAGTACAACCTTCTTTATTTGTCCACCAATTAATTCTACCCGAGGTCTCAAGATGTTCTCAATTATGTCCGTATCATCAATAGCATCAACGCTGAATTTCACCTACAATACGTACATGAAAAATTAATAAATGCTAAACTATAACAGAAAAGAGGTTAGCCTAAGTGCAAGTTTGTCAACACTACCAATAATGTATTCGGTACACTGTAGGAGTTCTTGCAGAATTCCCGGTTCTCAGGAGGTGTTGGTTTGAATTCAGATACACCCTCTGTAACCTATAAATAACATGGGAAGCATATATGTTCAGTATTAGAAAAATATTTATAAATGAACATCTTCAAATAAATTAGATTCATGTAGTACCTGTAAATAACATGGGAAGCATATATGTTCAGGATTAGAAAAATATTTATAAATGAACATGTTCAAATAACTTAGATTCACACAGTACCTGATTCATTACTGAGGGTAACTGATCGACAAATTTGCTCACAGATGCCATAGCCTCTTGATCATACTCGCGTATGAAACCTCCAGCTAAATCAAACAGAGCCTTCCATGCGTCCCCTGCAAAGTTCACCACATCTTACTGTGAAGCCACCATAACCAATTCTTTAGCAAAAAATTATATCTTTGTTCTAACTTACCCTTGCATCAAACTAATGTTTTGACACTAGACATTTCTAACATGTCATGGAGATAACAGAAGATCCTGAGGCATAGCATCAATGATGCAATACCATGAAGCAACTAGAACTCCAGAAGCAAGAACATCAACATTAACATTTATGTTTAGCATTAAGCTTAAGTTATTGGGCTCTTTTATGACTTGATTGATATGGAGGGTTAGAGGTAAGCCACAGCATCTCCCTTGCACTAAAATATTAATTGATAAATGTAATAAGGTAATCGTTAAATGAACAATCACCTGATACATCTCTTGCCACAGAGTATACAGGTGATGCCTCCATCATAGGCATTAATTGACTAAATAGGGGGCCTATCTGCACAAAACAAACATCATAGTAACAAGAAAATAACCAAACAACAAATAACAGGAGAGAGCATACGATAACAAACTAAAAAGACCTTATGAGTAACTTTCAAAGACTAATAAAACAAGTTACTTAAACCAACATTATTTTAAGTGTTTCGAAAAAAAATACTGCATTGCTCTAAACTAGCATGATACAAAAACCTTGATATTGTTGTACAAGATGCAGATACACCTACAGCCAAAACCTTAGTCGTAAGTCCAAATATAGGAAGCACAGAAAATAAGTTGTTCATTTTGACAAATAATCGAATGCTATTTCTTCAAAGTTTTTTTTCTTACTTACGCGAGAAAAAAAGCTACTACTTCGTGAGGAGGGCATATTTCTCTCATGCACCGGGGAACATGAAAATGTGGGTGCGCCAGTGTAATCGTAATACACGAAGGAGAAGAGATGCAAAAAGTAATTTATTAACCCTAATACCCTATAGTTAACAAGTACAATTCCCGGATGCTTTGCGTTCCGTGGTTTGCAAGCATGACTGTGGCGACGTGGTCTCCTGGTTCTCAGGCTTTGGAAGGCTCCTGGTTAACTATTCCCATGGGACACCTCCAATTAAGCCGTGTGGTCGTCTTTGTCGTCTTCGCTTTGTGTTCTGCATGCATGGTGATGGCATAGTGTGTGCGGGCCACGGCAGAGTCTGTGTCCTCGTCGTTACATGCGTCACCGGTAGCATGGCTTTTGCACCGGCCACGGTTGTCCTTGCCACGTCTTGACCAACGTAGATTGGATGTAGTTAAGGTAGCCTGTACGTTCACTTGGCTCAGACTTCTTCATGACCATCAGCCTTATCAGGGCGTGCAAGGGATACACCTTGCAGGAACACGTCGCTAGTGGAGACCAAAGTTGGTGCTAAACTAGCGCATGCTCATGTCGACATGGTCTGTTTGGCCAGATGCCAAGTCCACGAACGTCTGTATAGTCATCTCATGGGTTCGTGGGGGAATGGTGCTGTGTGTGCCATCTTGCCCCGAACTGGTACCAGGCACGTCATGAAGGCACTACAGCTCGGTGCTACAGAGAATAGCCATTGTTTTTGAAAGAGTTAGGGAACATCGTTTTTAAAGGTTGCTCCAGGTATTGTGCTTCAGAATCAATGTGACCGGTTTCTGAAGCGGTGCTTCCAAGATTCGCCTCCATTATAGCTGCTTTGGTCAAATTTTCCACTTCTTCAGTTCGGTAACATCAGTCTTCACTGTGAGATTACCGGTTCCACTCTACAGACTTGCGCATTCCTTTGAGTGTGTGTTGCGCAATTGAAATTCTGTTACATCGAGTCTCAGGTTGGATCACTGGGAATTGCTTTTGTTATGGCTATTTTGAGCATAACATAAATTTTAAATTGACCGAACTCCCAAGCAGAGTCACCGGCATGAGTATTGCTTTGTCTGCTATGCATTCTAACGCATCAATAAAGAGCATGTGTATAGGCCAGAAATCAAACACTTAGGCTGAAAATATTTGCTAAATGATCAAGCCTTATTGTTCATTTCCCTCTCCAGTTGTGCAAAATTTGGATATATGCAGGAAACAGAATAGTTACTCTTGTTGGCCAGAACGTAACTACGATGCAATGTGCAAGAAAGCGCATACCCAAATACCTGCTCAAAGTAAGGAACAGCCTCTGAAGCGGGCCTATTGTTGAATGAGACGATGGCATTAGCCTACAATGATCAGAAACCAATGAAAGAAAGTCAACCAATAGGAATTATACACAAAAATAGGAATTAAAACATTCCTCCTCGATCGCCCAAATCATCGTTAAAGGAAAACATAAATTTGTGGAGCCCCTTATTATATTAACTAAATACAAGGCAAACCTTTGGTATCTTTTCCGAGAAGTAGCTCCCCACCAACAGCTGAAGCAGCGCCCCATTGCTGAAACTCGAAGAAGAATACCGTTAATGAAACAAAGCTTCAAACATCCTAAGTGGCAAAACATCGAACAGGTGGCGTGCGATACTTCATACTCAGATCACCTGTGACCAACGGAGTAGAGGGGGAGCTCCGCGATGTCCAGAGCGCTTAGCCCGGCCTCCAGCAGCCCCGACGCGAGGAGCGAATCGTAGCAGCCGTGGAACCTCTGGAAGACCTCCCGCGCGGCAGCCGCGTGGTCGAAGGTGACGTTGTACGGCACGCACACCACGAGGAAGCCCTCCTGCGCCAGGAGCTCCAGCAGGTAGCTGTAACCAAACCATGCGGACCAAACGCAGATCAATACATAGCAATCGTACTGATTTCAGTGAGGTTGGATTGGATGGATTCCGCTCCAGTTTTTACCCGTAAGTGGCCTCTGGGACGGCCCCGATAAAGGCGCCGCCGAGGAATTTGACGACGGCGAGCGGGCGGCGGCCGCGCGGAGGCGGGAAGAGGAGGCAGGAGTGCTCCCGAAGGTACGTCCTCCCCCGAGCGGGTGCCGGTCCGGGGGCAGCGAGCGCGGATAGAGGGCCATCGGGGCCAAGCGTCGCGCGGCAGGATATGCTCCTGGTAGGTTCGGTCTGGTGTGTGCCGGTGCGGCGTTGATGCCAAGGGCTCGGCCGTGGAGGGAGGCCGGATGCGACGGGTGGGGAAGAGAGGAGGTGAGCAGCCGCTGCCGCCATGGGAATTGGGGAGGCGGAGGTGAGGCGCGCGGGGCGTGGGTACGAGCGACAGCTGATGGTTTCGCCACGAGGCCCAGGGCGCGGCCGCGCCTTTCTGATGCGAGGAAGCACGGCCACGCGGCTCCGAAAGGGCCGCCCGATCTGGCAATCTCGGCGAGAGATACTCTTTATTTCTCTACTAGAATGAATGAGTATTTAGCCAATCTCAGGTTTTTCTGTTTCAGTATTTTTCAAATTGGGTTTAAGTTTGAGATGCCATGATAGAGATACAATAAGTATGTTTAAACCGTGTACAGTACAGCTTGTCTTGTCCCAATTCTCTTTCCCTTTGTACACAAAATACATATTCCATGAAGATCAGATAAACAGAACACATAGAATTTTTTTTAAGATTCAGAGCTACAATTTATTTAAACAACAACAAAGTCATACTCCAACGAGTTTACAATATACCCTAGTGGAACCTGGAACCAGGTTTTACACACTTTATTCTTGCAGCCGTCCTTCGCCAATAGATGTGCTACCCCGTTACACGAGCGCCGCACATGCTTGACAACATGATCATCGAAACCCCGTAAGAGCATCTTGATCTCCTCGACCAGGGGCCCATGAATCGACCGATCCATCTCACAACTATTCAATTTTGCCACTGCGCTTGCACAATGTGACTCCAGAATCACTTTTGGCGCCCGTATCTTCTTTGCCAGGTTCGTCGCTAGTCGACAAGCTAGGCGTTCCGCTCGCTCCGCATCACTTACGGTAGGGAAAAAATGGCACGCCCCTGCCACGAAGCCTTCATGGTGATTGTGCACGACCACACGGCCACAACCGCAAGAACTGCCAACAGGCTTCGCTCCATCCGCATTCGCCTTTAGCCACCCCGCCAGTCGGAATTGCTGGAGGAGGGATCGGAAGTGACCTGCTAACAGCCCACTCGTGAAGAAGGAAGAGAGTTATGCGAACAGTGATCTCCGGACTCTTGATGCAATCAGCATCCTTGACTTGTACCACAATTGTGTGAGCAACATCATACCAACAGCCAGCTCCTTTTCCTCTGCTGTGCTAAACCAATTTAGCAGCCAGATCTGAAGATCCCTGTGATTCCTCACATCAGCTTGTGGTGGTGTAAATTGCAAGTTTGTTTGCTTACATGTGGGCAATCCCAGAACCGGTGTTGCAAGGATTCCCTTCTATTGCATACCACACACCTGACATCCTCCTTAATCTTCCTTCTTTTCAGTTCTTCTCCGATAGCCAAGCCATTTTTAACAAGCCACCAACAGTGGATTTTGATTTTGTTTGGAACCTCAGCGCCCTACATACTCCCTCAGTCTCAAAATAGATGTGCGTTTGCCAAAATTTGGATGAATCTAGACACTATTTAGTATATATAGATTTATCCAAATTTTGGAAACCTGCGACATCTATTTTGAAACGGAGAAAGTATTATTTTACAGCTGCTCCCATGATTGATTTAGAACTAAGAAAACACCAGAGTACAAGACAATAGTTTTTGAAGAAGACAGCTAAAGAGCATACATGTATAATACATCTGGATATTTTCCTTGCAGATCTCAAAAGATTCTCCTTTACATGAGGGAAGCATTACATTTACAGTTAAAATTACAGCGAGAAGGCGAGGGGACATACATCATGATACATCTGCTAAGTCTGTCATGTGCCTATTTTCTACATACAGTGTGTTGTCAAAATTTGTTACCTCAAAACTTGGGTATGCTTGCATTCCAATTTTCAATAAAACAGGAAAAGTGGCTAATCATATTTACAGACTAAACTATGCGTCAACTAGTCAGTATAAACTACGGAGTATAAAGCATTTCCAGGAAAAATCAGACAGCCTGCACAGAATAATTGGCAAAATGGCAGAAGCTTCTATATTATCATGTCTCTGTCCAAGGCATCTCCAGATTGGTTCATACTACCCCATCTGTGTTTGCAATAACTCTGCATTTGCAATGACATTGAGGAGAGTTTAGTTAGTAATTTAGCAGACTAGAAATAAAGTATTGTTGTACGGAGTAGTTAGAACACACATACCTTATAACAAATGAAATAAATCATCCACATTTGGAGTTTATCTTGTACCATGTTGAAATAAATTACAAGTTAATCCAAAGTCCAGAAAGAGTGACATATAAACTTGCCAGTCACAGCTCCAAATCCATCAGCAGCACCCTTCAGTGTGAACGAGGGGCTAACCGGGTGTTTTTTTAGCAAGTTACACAATGCACCATCAATTTGAGCTACACTTTCAACATGGTACACTAGAGCAACCCTTCAGTGCTAACGTTCTGCCCGTGAGATCTTGTTGAAACTCACCTCGAGAGTAACTTTTTTGGTCCACCAGATTCTCATGATACAGACATATCCTTCTGACCAGGTTTTTGCGGGAAGAAAAGAATAGCAAGCAACGCACATATACTTAAGCCAATTGCACCATCAAAAGGATGCAGATGGTAGGTGCTAATCATCCATAATGGAGTTTCAGGTTTGAATGTAATAATGGTACTGCTTCTTGTAAGATAACTAGCAGTCATAATTCCAGATCGCAGGCCAATTGGTGCAGCAAGATTCCCTTGTGTTCTCTGCTTAAGCCCAAAAAGCACTAGTGAAAGTAACAAGAAACCTGGTACTGAAGGTAGAGACCTGCCATTCATTTGCAAAAAAGGTCAAAATATTGTTTATTGTTTGATACCACAACCGATCATGCTAGGTTAGTACAAAAAATGTAACATAGTTTGTTAACGGAGGTGAGATTGGGCTCTTCTTCCATCCAGAAACC
The DNA here is from genome assembly GCA_916181665.1 of Avena sativa. Classification (NCBI taxonomy): domain Eukaryota; kingdom Viridiplantae; phylum Streptophyta; class Magnoliopsida; order Poales; family Poaceae; genus Avena; species Avena sativa. The sequence continues at coordinate 380,668,482 of OV702297.1, read as the reverse complement.
ATATAAGAAAAGGTTCCGTCCACTAGTTCTCTTGACATGTGTCAACGCTATGAATATTGCTTCCCAAACTACACCCAGATGCTCATGAGTATTCAATTAAGACTGCCTTGAGAATTACCAGCAATAATATGAACTGTGTATTAAAAATTAAAGCAGTGAAATAACAGAAGGGACTGTGGCTAGAATGAATATACCGGTGAATTAGAGAAAAAGCAAGTCCAGACATCAGAATGGCAGGGTAGTAACCAAGATCAACCGCAACTTCTTCCGGAAGCCATGATCTGAAAACCACTTCTTCCACCACGGCGATGCTAGTTGCTGTGATAAACCCTCTAAGAGCTAGCAACAATGCATTACTTGAATACTTGAAAAGATCAAATGGTCTAGCTAAGAATGAAGATGGCCCTTCTCGAAGAGTTGCAAAGCCAAGTAAAATACTTGTCGAATGCACCAGCCAAACAACAGCCACGCCTCCAACAAGACCTTGCAAAAATTCTTGCACCTGCAACCCAAGGCTAAAATGTCATATATAAATGCACTGGGACAAATATTTGCGCACAAGACAAAGCAATGATCATACCCTTGAGGCAGATGTAAGATTCATTCCATATTGCTCAACTGGATTCTCGTAGTCACGTATTCTTTTTCCCCATAGCATGACAAGTATCATTATAGATACATACAGGCCAACAATGCAAGCATCTCCAACAATTCCTGTCGAAGCGCTTATTGTCCAACTTTGAACTAGTGTTGGCAGTAGAGGAATCACAACAGGAGACCATAGAACAAGTACCATGAAGGAAAATCCCAAGATCCTAGGATTTGAAAAGGACGAGTTAAGCATAACATGATAGTAAGACATAACCATGAAAAGCTATGACAAGTTTAATATATCTGCGCAGTAGAGGTTCCACCATACTAATCTATGAAGATGTGGGGACAATGTTCACTATTTCACAGAACACTTGCAGTAAAAGAACGCACTCAAGCAAATCATTGTTCAAATAGCCACTACAGTCTAGAATGAGCCGCTCACTGATAACGCTCGTAGTGCTTAAAATATATGGTCATGACCATTTGATATATGAATAAACAATCATTAGTTCCATTACTTTAAAAGTGCAATTACGTGGAATGGAAAGTCTGTTGGCTGAAGCAAAAAATTTAAGGGTGTTAGATGTATATATATGTATATTGTATTTCCCCCATATGTTAGGGGGCTTCCTGCATATTTGCCCTGTACCTGTACTATATATTATGGCCTTTGGCCCCCAGAGGAATACAACTTGTCTATTCCTAACATGGTATCAGAGCCGGTTTTAGGGTTCCCGTGCCCACCGGTCCTCTGCTTGTGATCGCCGCCGTCAGCTCGCCCCGGCCACCCGCCGGTTCCCGTTCTGGCCGCTGCGTAAAGTCCTTTCGATTCTTTGCCATTTCCAGATTCAATTTGTTCCTATCGGATCTACACCTTCGTCCGCCCTTACCCTCCTGCAATTCTCCCACTGCTGATCGGCCCCCGCCACCTCGTCCTCTGCCCCGCCGTCTGCGCGCGCGCACGGGCCCTCCCTGCCACCACCTCCTGCGCTGCACGGCCTCTGCGCCACACATACACTAGCCTACGTCCTTTACATCTAGAGAATATTGGGTACCGTCCTTTACGTCCTTTGCATCTACACACATACACCACCTGCCTACAAACCATTTACACCAGCACCCAACTTACCCTCCTGCATAACCTCCCACTACCGCTCCGCCACGCGGGGCCCGCCACCTGCAGGAAGCCTGCCGCCCGCTCGGCGCTTCCGCCGGTGCTGATTTTGTCTGCTTGCGTCAGATCGATCTGATCTAGATTTGATCTGTGTCCAAAAAAAAGAGAGGAAGAGATATGTCTTCTTCATCGGCTTATGTTGCGATTCCTCGCTGCCCAGTGGTTTTTGATGGCGCGAATTACCCTGATTTCGCTGCCTTTATGCGCGGTCTCCGTCTTTGGGGTGTGCTCTCCGGCGAGGTCTCCTGTCCGCCGTGCCCCTCTGCTCCTGTGGCTCCTCTTCCGCCGACGCCGATTGTTCTCGGTGTTGATGCTTCTCAGGAGGCCAAGGATGCTACTCAGAGTGCTGATGATAGTGCTGTTGCTGCTTATGACCTGAAGTTCAAGCAGTACTCTTCTGATCTCGAGGCCTATCGACACGCGCTGACTGCTTACACTCAGTGGGTTGATGAGGATCCTCGTGCTGCTGCTGTTCTTACCTCCAGTGTTCTGCCCCAGTATGCTGCTGAGTTCATGAGTCTCCCTACTGTTGCCGCTCAGTGGGCTCATCTTCGTCAGCGCTATCAGCCGTCTGGGGATGCTCTTTACCTGTCTGTGGTTCGCCAGGAGCATGCTCTCCAGCAGGGTGATTCTACTATTGATGAGTTCTATACTCAGAGTGCTGCTATCTGGCGTCAGCTTGATTCTCTCCGTATTGTTGTTTGTGGCACATGCTCGTGCTGCCAGATTGTGCGCTCGGATTTGGAGTTTCACCGCATCTATGAGTTTCTGTCTCGGCTTCGCCAGGAGTTTGAGCCCCGGCGTGCTCAGCTGAATGCTCATGGTCGTGTTCCGCTCTCTGAGGTGTTGTCTGAACTTCGGGCTGAGGAGACCCGTCTCCGTGGTGCTGGTCTTCTTGCGGTTCCGTCTGTGCTTGCTACTCGTGGTGATCCTTTGCCGTCTGCTCCCTCGACTCGGCCGCGGTCCCCTGTGCCGCCGCCACCGATACTACCCACTCCTCCAGGTCAGGGTCAGGGTCAGCACCAGCAGCCTCAGGGTCAGAGTAAGCACCAGCAGACTCGTGGTCAGGGTCGCCGTGGTTCTCTTCGTCACTGCTCTTACTGCAACAGGAATGGCCACACTTGGGCCACCTGTAATACACAGGACCCTAGTTTACGTCAGCAGCACCAGGCTCGTGGGCAGTCGACTCCTTCCGGATCTTCAGCGGTTGCTCTCTCTGATCAGGACATTATCAGGAGTCTTCGCGGTCTGCTTGCTGCTACAGGCTCTTCTTCGACGGGCACTGCTGGTTCTGTGACTGACTCTTCAGGCACTGTGCGACCACCACCTTCTACACAGTCAGGTCTCCGTGGTATCTGGATTCTGGAGCTTCCTTTCATATGACCTCTGAGTCTTCTTTTCTGTCCGCTCTTCATTCTCTCCCTTCTCCTGTCCGTGTTTTTACGGCTGATGGTACCTCTCTTCCTGTTTCTAGTCGGGGCACCCTTTCTACAACTTTCTACTTCTTTTTTTGTTCCTGATATTTCTCATGTCCCTCTTCTTAAGATGAATCTGTTCTCTGCTAGCCAGCTCACTGACTCTGGTTGTCGCGTCATTCTTGATGCTGATTCTTGTGTTGTCCAGGACCGTCGCACCCAGGTCCTGGTTGGAGCTGGCCCTCGCAGCCGTGACTCTTCAGGAATTTGGGAGTTAGACTGGCTTCGTGTTCCTTCCGCTGCCACTTCATCTGCCAGTTCTTTTCCAGTTGTCGCCTCTACTACCAGCTCCTTTCAGCAGTGGCATCATCGTCTTGGTCACCGCTGTGACTCTCGCATGTCGTCATTAGTTCATCGTGGTCTTCTGGGGTCTGTCTCAGGAGATGGGTCTTTGCATTGTCAGGGTTGTAGGTTGGGTAAACAGATTCAGCTTCCCTATCCTACTAGCGCGTCTGTATCTCAGCGACCTTTTGATTTAGTTCATTCCGATGTTTGGGGTCCGGCTCCTTTCGCTTCAAAAGGGGGCCATCGCTACTATATTTTATTCATCGATGATTTTTCTCGGTAAACTTGGTTGTATTTTATGCGCTCTCTCAGTGAAGTGCTTTCCATATATCAGCGTTTTGCGGCCATGGTTCGTACTCAGTATTCTACCCCCATCCGTGTTCTTCGTGCTGATTCTGCTTGTGAGTATATCTCCCAGATGTTGCGACGAGGTGTTCTTGCTGAGCAGGGCACCCTTGCTGTCCTGGCGCGCATGCCCAGAATGGCGTTGCTGAGCGTAAGCATTTCTGGGCTATGATGATTGCTTCTTGAGACCACTCGTGCTATGATGATTGCTTCTTCTCTCCCGCCGCATTTCTGGGCTGAGGCTGTCGCTACATCGGCTTACCTCATCAATATTCAGCCTTCTGCCGCCTTGCAGGGTGGTATCCCTCTTGAGCGCCTATCTGGACAGTCTCCAAACTACTCCATGCTTCGCTTGTTTGGTTGAGTTTGCTATGTTCTCCTTGCTCCTCGCGAACGCACCAAACTGACCGCTTAGTCTGTTGAGTGTGTCTTCCTCGGATACAGTGATGAGCATAAGGGCTATTGCTGTTGGGACCCTGTTGGTCGTCGGATGCGTATCTCTCGTGATGTTACTTTTGATGAGACGCGTCCTTTCTATCCTCGTCCCACTGCTGGTACTTACCCGGTGGAAGATATCTCTTTTCTTCTCTTTCCTGACACACCTCCTTCTACCCCTATTGTGTCTTCTTCCGGATCTCCTCCCCCTGATGTCTCTTCTTCGACACAGTCCTCCTCTGCTCCGTCTAGTTCTCCTAGTTCTCCTCGTTCTCCGGAGTCTTCCTCTACTATTCCCTCTTCTTCATCGTCGTCTCCTGCGTCGTCTTCCTCTGATGATCTTCCCTCTCCTCGTCCTGTTCGTCAGCGTCGTGCCCCCAACCGTTACTCTTCTAGTCAGTATGGTCTTTCTGTTGCCTCCGAGCCTCTCCAGTATCCATAAAAAGGGAAGAACTTCTAATCTAAGTATAAAAGTAGATAAAAATAGCTGAATCGTGCAAGGACTTTTGTTGGCGGATGCGGGACTCGCTGTGCAAGACAGCATTGGGCGAATGTTTTGGTTTCTGTCGAGCTACGGTAGCAGTGAAGATGCACGTCAGGAAGTTGCTGGCGCAAGAGAATCTTGGGAGGAGCATGAGATTATGGCGGTGCATTTTTTTAACTCAGCGTTTCGTGTAGAGGGGCACGGTGTAAATATAGGCAGGTCATTCATTTGGGTATAATCTGCATGTGGTTTCTTTCGATTTGCTGAAAATAGTGTCTAGAACATCTGTTAACGCTTCTGGAGACATAGCTGAACTGTAACAGGGCAAGATTGAAAGTTTAACCATCTATAGCTACATGAAAGACATCTTCCTTCTTTCTTACAGAATAAAGGATGATCTGAAATCCCCTCTAATAGCCTGGCTAGATGCTCCATAGTTTTCTTGGGCTAGGCCCTTATGTACATTCCCTCCTTCCCATCCTTTTTGTATATATTTCATCTCTTTAATAAATTTTACTGTTGGGGCCTCCCTTACAGTTTTCGCTAAATAAAAACAGCAAACATGACATGCGAAGTGGTTCAGGGAGGAAATCAGATGTAACAAATTCCTACATATTTCAGTTGGTCATAATGCTGGATTGCTGGTTGTTTCACCATCCCCACCAAAGACAAATCAAGCAGTTGTGAGAGTTATCAGGTAGCAAGTTGGCAACTAGTTAACTACTTTGGCAAGGCCACTCGGTAATATGATTGATTTAGTTGGAATACTCAAATGATTGGAAATTATGGTGTGCTCATTCAAGGCCAGTTGGAATCCAGGGGCACTTAGCCAGTAGTTTAGAAACTAAATATCTTTCTATCATAGTCTAATGGGCTAGTGACATGGCATGCGATATTTCTGTCTATTTTTGGAGCGAATTAGAACTTGGAAAAACTGACCTCTGGAATAAGGGACGTTCGCTGATACGTAAGAACAAGATAAGCCTGTCAGTCAAGCTCATAGCACCACGAATACCTCCCCAGAGTAGAGCCATTTTCCCCACAAACTTCAGAATTCCACCTTTTTGTCCAAGTTCAGCTAAAACAGCAACGAGCCTGCTTGCAAAAGTCAGACATGGTAAGTGTATTCAGGAGATAACAAAGAGAAAAATATATAACGATAAATGAAATGGGAACATTAAACGGACCTATCATGATCAACCCCACCATCACCCTTTGTGGGTACTACAGGAGCTGCAATAGACATGGCTTTCTCAGCAAAGCTGCTTACTAAGTTGCTCTGGCTCTTTTCCTGTTCAGTTTCGTCAAGCTCATGCTCTTCAACTTCCTTTTGCTGAGATATAAAAAAATATGCATTGTTACTCAAATGTTAAATCAAATATCTCAATAACAAGATTAGGAATTTAAATTTGCAGTATGCATCTGTTTTGGTGTAACATGGAATGTGCTATACAGATCAATCTCTGTGCACTCTTGAACTTGTGACAACTGACAAAGCGAGAACTAGTACTGGTTACCTGCTACAGTACTATCCCTCCGTTTCAAAATATAAGATGTTTTAGCTTTGTGAAGCAAAGGTATCTAGACTACTTTTAGTATATAGGTTCATTCAGGTTTAGAGTGAATCTACACACTAAAATAAATCTAGATACATTTTTTTCACAAATCTAAAACATCTTATATTTTGAAACAGAGGGAGTACACAAGATATTTGGACTAACGTTTAAACAAAAAGCTGAGCTGACTCCATCATCAATGTCTTTCATTCAAGCGATAAGAGAAATGTCGAAAGAAGACTGTTATGTTCTCATCTAACTTTCCTTTAAACATGATCCAAAGGCGTGTGCATGTGCACGTACGCACAAATCGAATTATGAACAAGAAATAAACTACATAGCATTATTTACTTACTTGATGATGTGCTACGAAGGCAGAGGCACCTAGGGCAGCTGTAACAGCCCCAACCATCATGCCTTTACCCTCTGACTGTGTTATCTCCTGCTGCTTGTGCTGTCCAGTTTTTTCAATAAGATGATCTGTATTTTCTAGTTTTTTTCTGGAGGATGGATTATCTATATTTTCTTTGCCTGTATCCTGAACAATAAGATCCTCTTTCAAAATTCCCGACTTCACTGCAGCTTTTGTAAGGTTGTCATGCTTAGAGACACCAACGTGGAAATAATTTCTTAAAGACGCTAAAGTTACACCAACTATTACGCCAACTGGAAGAACGTTTCTCAGATCATGAGATTGCTGAACTGCAGTTGATACAGCTTCAATGACATTTTCTCCATGAACCACACCAAATTTCACAGTTGTTGGATTTCTCTGCACAGATGTAGCTTTGTACAACTCACAGTTGCACACAATAGTTCTAGAAACTTGAGCAGCGAGTCGTTCTGCATCATGTGCAAGACTTCTTTGAAGTTTCTCAGTATTTTTAATCCCCAACTTGCGACCAACTTCAATTTTGAGGGCATTTGATAATTCATCAGTAATGAAGTATGTGAGTGTCTGTCTCAAAGCATTACCAGGCAACTTCTCATTTCCTGCGAAGTTTCCCAGAACCGAATACGGTGGCAAAATAACATTGCCTGTCCTAGGTAGAGCTTGGGAGGAATCTGTATGTTCGATCTCTTCCTCAATGCTGATATGCTTGCCAGATTTAGAAATGTCGTCTTGCACATTGTCCATTTGATCTGCTAGTTTCCATTTACCCTCTTGTGGATCAAGGAAAAGATCAGTTGCTGAGTTCAAATCTGGTGACTGGAGTTGCAGCTGTCTTGAAAGATATTCACGAAGGTACAAAGCATACTGCACCTTCAAATAAGGATTGGCTGCTACTATACCCAATAAATAATCAGGTGAGCCGCTGTCCTGCTTTGTAACATCACTGCTCACATAGTTGCTAGGTTTGTTCCTTTGAGAATCTCTTTTCTTTCCTTTCGAAGGTGGAACGATTAAATCAGAATCTGTCTCACCAAAAGTGTGATCCTCAGACATTATTGGACAAGCTTTAACAGAAATTCTATGTTGTGGCTGATCAGATGATGATTTTTCCCCCTTCCCACTCAACTCATTGTCCACATCGTCCGTCACATCAGACTCTGTCCCATCTACAGAAGGTTCATCAGCGGTTCCCTCAGGATCATCCCCATTCTCAGAGTCATGCCTTTTTTGAAACTGGTCAATCATATTTTCGATAACTCCAAATACACTGTTGACAGCCATTTGAGTCGAGTCATCAAATCCAGTTAAGGCATCTAATGCTTGTGTCACATTAACTGGGGGAGGTCTAGATTCTTCTGCCTTAGAGACTTGCATGCTCTGATCAACACCATTATGTGCAACCTTATCTTCATTGGCAAGAACTGCATCACCTTCCTTATCTAGCACATTAGACTGTGGATCCGGCTCTGCTATAGAATCTTCGGAATGCACTTGCTCTCTAGAAGACCCATTTGAATTGGCCGTTGATTGATCATCGGAAACGCTACTTGGAGCTGTTTCACTCCTCTCATCGATACTGTGCTGTCCTTCACTGCTTTCATTTATTCCAGAGTTTCCTTTCTCTGATTTGAGCTGAGTCTGTTCACTTCCTGTTTCAACTCCAGTTCCAAGAGTTCCAGAAGGTTGGTAAGGCTTTGCTTGTAATAGATCAGTGCCTTCTCCAGGATTCCTGTCGCTCGAGGTCAAATTAGTGTCCTTTTGGTCTCCCTCACCAATGGATGTAACACTCCTGTCCTGATCAAACATTTTGGCATCCTTAAGTCCACTTTCCTGATCTGACTCTTTGACCTTTTCTTGGACCACTGACTTGTTGGATGATCTTACATTAGTCCAGCCACGCTTCAGTGCCTCTAAATTGAAATTGCCTCGTTTAGATTGTAAAATTTCAGTCACAGAAGTTGTTAGCTTTCCACGTACATCTTCAGGTACAGCTTCTTCTAGAGCTTTCACGAGAGATTCACCTTGTTCCACTGCCACCATAACCTTATGACAAGAAAGAAACATGTAAGAAGCTTGGCGTGTTCCTCAAAGACCATCACATGCAAACTTGTGTTTTGAAGTCAGGATGATAATGTTCTGTGGGGATGCAGATAATCCAAAAATTCAACATAGCAAGAAAATTACATCAGCCACCCACATCTATCACAGAAATCAAGATGGAGGAACCATTCAAACATCATAATGCATAGATAATTTTACTACGCCAGAGAATATTTGATAAATCTTATGTACCTTCTTCTTTTGATCATTATCAAGAGCACCAGGCATTGTAGCATCCAGCATATTCATCACAAGACTTGCGGATTGTAGTACATGACCCCTTTCATCATCTTCAGAACTCTCTCCTGACTCCTCTTCATCCGAATCTTTGCTAACCATATCCATGTCACGATTATCTTCTAACAACGCACTTTCACTATCTTCAGCACCGGCACCTCCATTTGCAGAACCAGTGAGCAGCCCATTTGTTCCATGTGGAATATTATTATAAAAAATCAACTGAGATTGCTCACGAAAATTATTATCTTTTGGGACCTTCACCTTCTTATTATCTAGTTGAGGTTCAATGAATGCTAGACCTTTGGATGGGTTAATAGTGATGTCTACATCTTTGATAAGCGGATGGCGACCCTTTAGAAGTGCGAACTCCACTGCTGACAACCACTGCATAAATACCAAAAAAAAAAATTAAGTGACGGCTGGAAAAAAGCTAACTGGAATAAGTACTTGCTCACATGATCCATAAGAATGTTGGATACTATGGAGTACTACAAGAAGTAGTGTTCGGTTCAATTGCTTAAAATGGATATGTCAACGGTTAGAAAACTTGTAGCAGATCAAAAAATATGTCCAGGAGAATCGCACAAGCCCATCATGAGTGAGCATCCATGTGCTTGCCCATACACTCAGGACACACACAGAGAAACAAGAAGGGGAAGGGGGAAGATATCATTGTGAAGACTCAGAAATATGCATATAAACTCCTCTTTGAGGTGGTACAAAAAATGCCTCCACTGGGAGTCAAGAAAATGACAACGTTTACCTCTAACGTAAGATTCTGGCACCACAACGCAGTGTACCTCTCAAAGGTGAAGACAGTGGAATGTACAGAAGAACAAAGGAGAAGGCTGGTAAAAGGATTTTCTGATATTGAACTGCGTGGTACTGATAGAAGTGGCACAGTCCCATCATCACTCTGCAAAATATGGTTTCAAATTAGATAACTAGATAAACAGTGTTGACAAGGCCTGAAGCTGGGTCTATTGAACATTTGGATAATTTGACGCTACACGCTAGAATAATATGGTATGTAGTGACATGACTAAGGTATACCCACTGGTCATACTAACTATATTTTGAAGTTATACCTGTATAAAGAGTACAGGTATTTTCACACTGGCAACTGATAGCCTCATGCTATTTTCTGCATAGAAATCATCAACCGTAGCAAACCCATGTGAAATCATGGATATTGCTCCATCAAAGTCCCGCAAACAGTTGGCTGACAAAGCCTTCTGAACATCAAAGTCTTTATCCTTTCCTTGAAAGAGTTCCTGAAAAAATAGAACATCAATTATCTCGACTGCCTTCCTGGAAAATAAAGACTGCTCGCAAATAGAGTGAATTATTCAGGCCATTTTCAGGGACAGCTATTTGGTCAGGTGATTCAACCTGTATAGCTTGCATTTACTAGGACCAGTTATTTACTACAATGACTTTCGACTTGATTTGTGCATCGCATATGTAAAGTTGTAAACATGTGAAATCCTGTCGTACGAAGATATGCAAGGAAGGAGTATAGGGGAGGGGAGTATAGTGTATGGTGTCAAACCTTATTAGCACGCAGAATATCAACCAAGCCAGCCGTAAGCTTTTGATCAAGAGCGATATTATGAGGAAACGATCTTGTTGCTTCTTCTAGGTCAAAAGGATTGTCAATACAGACAGCAGCAGTAAGAGGAGTAGACTCTCCAACTTCGACAAGGTACTTCGTCAGCATATTGGCACCATATCCCCACCCAACACCCATTATTGTCGTCCATGGTCTTTTTCTATTTATGAAGCCTATTGCTGTGCAGATATCATCACTGTCAGCCGCTGTAAATAACCTACAGAAGAAGTTTGTTCAGAACCTACAATTTGTGGCAAGATATCCATCCATCACTGCCACACCTAACCATCAGTAGAATACATTATTGCAATGAAATTCCTATATAAAAGGGGTGCAGTAAATCAACAGCATAGCCATCACAATAGTGGTCCCTGATGTTTCAGGACTATCCCAGTACCAGTGTGCCACAAATCCGAAATATGCTTGTGAATGGCTTGATATAATGACAGGTAAGAAGCCAAAATTATGATTGAATATACTGTCTGAACTTCACTTGACAATGTCCTGCTGCCAGTATTTCCTAGCTTTGAAGCTAGTCATTTCATTGTCGAGAACTTCAATTTCTGACAAAATCCCTAGTTTCAGTAAGGGAAGTAACACATTTCTAGGCTGTGTCCAGATAACAAGCATTTGCCATCTTTTGTTAGAATATCTTGGCCAGTTTAGTGATCGAGTTGGTAAGAGATGCCCCCAAATATGGTCACTCAAATGATGATCTCCTACCAAAAAAAGGCCATTTCCCCATGCAATTCACTCTACAAATTCACTGATTCTATCACCCTGAAATAATATTTTGTTATTCTCCAGTAGTAACACTCACTTCTAGAATTTTATCTTGCCGCCTGCTGCTACACTCCAGTACTGCCAAACGGTAGGTTGTATAAACAATGATAGTTTGTCTAACTTGATCATAATCTAAGTTGGCTGAGTTTTCAATGATAATAGTTGGCAAAGCCTGATATTTAGGCCCAACAAACATGAGCCATAAAAAAAAAGAGAAACTATAAGGTGATGAAAAACTTCTAGTTTTGCTCATTGCCACAGTAATCTACCCAGCGCTGCTAACAAGTGTGCAAAACTTTAGACTGTAAGATAATAAGGCGAGTGATTCCAACCTTGGTGTAGTAAGCGGCGACCCGCCGCAGCCTCTGGGGTTCATCACAATGGAGAAGTAACCACTCTTGAGCGCGTCCAGCACGAACATCTGGACGCCGCTGTCCATGCTCCCCTCGGGGGTGCCAGGCACGACAAGCACGGTGGAATCGAGCCCATGCTCCTTATAGAGATCCAAGTTCGCGGGCCAATCGAGCGCGATCACCCCGCCGTCCTCCGCGGGGATGCAGACCCTCTGGTACGATACCTCGCCGGCGGCCTGCCCGCCGCGCGACGCCGCGGCGGCGGGGATGCTGCCGCGGCTCAGGTTCACGTAGTGCCGCTCCTCGGTGAGCAGGCGCTCGTTGACGCCTTCGAGTAGCACGCCCCCGTCCTCGAAGGACACGGAGGGGCAGCGGAGAAGCACGCAGCGGTTGAACGGCGTCGGGGTGGTGAAGAGGATCCACTCGCCGGCGGCGTCCTCGCAGCCGTCGTCGTCGTCGTCGTCGGGGTTTGGGGTTGGAGGAGGGAGGCTGCTGCGGATGTAGGAGGAAGGGGAGGCGAGGGAGGAGGCGACGGCGGCGGCGGCCGCGGCCGCCGCGGGGCCGACGAGCGCGAGGGAGGCCGGGATGTTGGCGAGGATGTCGGGGAGGGAGGCGCGGAGGAGGGTGTAGGGGCGGTGTCGGCGCCGGCGCTGGCGGAGCCGGAGCACGAGGAAGAAGGGCGCGGTGGCGGCGGGGCAGGAGCTCCTGCGTGCCGCGGCGGCGGGGAAGCGGGGGCGAGGCGGGGAGGAGGCGGGGCGGAGAAGCATCAGCGGAGCTTCGGGGAGCTTGGGTGGTAGAGTGGGAAGAGGGAGTCCAGGCGGCTACGGCGAGGGAAGCGGTGGTGGAGAGAGGAGGAGGAGCCGGATTGGGAAAAAGGGAAATGGGACGTCGACGGCAAGGAAAGAGCTCTTGGGCTTTTCGAGCGAAAAGCTCTGGCAGTTCGTCGCTATATCGCCGGGCGGGCCCACTGGTGCGCTCGCTGATTCGTGGGCCCGGATCGCGTGTTGGCGCGCGTGTCGACCGGTCGGCGAGAGCTACGTGTGCGGCGTGCCCCGGCCGGGGGCTACGAGGACCGGTGTGTCAGTGAGAAAGCGAGAGGGCCGGTTTGCGGGAGACGGGAGTGGGGTGTCCTGTCCCGGGGATGTGGTGGTGAACAATGAACAGCAGCGACCGCGTGTCGCCGCTCGCTGGCGGCCATGCATGCGGTCCGGGGCTTGGCTGGACAGGTACAAACGGAGGGAACGTTCGAGCGGCTAGGCGGGGCTTCTCGTTGGTCTCTGTGTCCTTTTATCGAATTCTATTAGGGCTTGTTTGATTTATAGGATGGAAAAAGTATAGGAATAGAAAAAATATAGGATTAAGATGTCATGCCAACTTGAATTCTATGGGAATAGAAATTTTGTTTGATGTAGCAAAGGAATTTTTCCATGAGGTATGATCTAATGTTTCTTTCCTATAGAAATTGCACTACAAGATTCCTATAGGATTAATTCCTATAGGATGTGTTCCTATGAATCAAACAATAACATAGGAAAAATTCCCATAGGATTTAAATCCTACATAATTCCTATGTAATTCCTATGAATCAAACAAGCCCTTAGTTTTTTTTCGTCCCGTGCTCGGTGTTATAGCATCCTCACTCGATGGGCTCGATGGGCGAAATTAGGCCGAAATTCGGACTTTTTTGGCTGGATGAAAGTCGTTTTCGGCCTGGGAACGCGAGTCCGAGTTTCTAGGTTCGGCGAAATTCAGTTAAACTCGGCGAAATTTGGGCGAATATAGACGGATTTCATTAACTAGGGTAAGGACGCACATATTACATCGAATTTAACTAGGAAAAGACCGCCGCTATCGTGGTCGACGACGGACGCCGCTTCTACAGGCCGAGGCGGGGGTGGTTGCCGGCCTAGATGTGCTCCATGACGGCGGCGAGAGTTCGCCCTGGAACGCTCCACCAGCGGCGGTGAAAAGCCACATTGTGACGTGGCAGCGGCGAGCCCGGTGGTCCCTCGTGTCGGGCGAGATACTTCGGCGAAGAACTGCCTCCAGAATACCAGGTTGCCAGGATCCTCGGCGAGGTTCGGGTCTTGCATGGCGGCGATAGCCGCCTAGATCTCTCCGGCGATGTCCTCTTCAGCTGGCACCGACAGAATAGGGATCCCGTCGGCGCTGAGTTGCCAGGCGAAGGGGAGACGTTAGTCCGGCGGCGCCGTATAGCCCGCCTCGTGGAGCAGCCGGGCTTCCCATGTATGTAGCGTGCGTCGGCCGGGAAATCTCTCGGCCATGGCTTTTCGGCGGAGTTGAGGAGGTAGAAAGGTCTGGAGTTCGCCGGAGCTAGGAGCGGTGTGAGAGACTGTGCAGGGAGACAGCGAGATGTGCGTCTTTTGTAGGCCGAGTTCGGCGGCGAGGACGAGAGGGGTGTAGCGGCGAGGGCGGAACAAGGGAAACGGCGGGAAGGATGCCGACGACTCGGATTTTGTCGCTGACAGGCTGGTCCACTCGGCCAATTCGTTTCGTTCGGTGTTCCGAGAGCGTACCCGAGATCCTGGATATGGCCTGGGTAGTCTGGACCAAAGTTGGTCCAAATTCGAACGAAAACAGGTTCTTGGGTCCGGATGGCAATGGGTACCCGGTCCCCGTTAACCCGATGGGTATCCGCCTTAAATGGAGAGAGTTTGGTTGAAAAATTGCCCGCGGATGTGCTAACCGGTAAAAATCTAGACCACCAGACTTGATGGGGGTGGGTCTGGAGTTAGTAAACCCGAACCCACAAACCCGCATACCAGTCTAACCACACCTGGCTTGGCATACCCTCATCCACCAGCGCCTTCTTCTCCCAATCCTTCTACACCTACCCCTATTCCTAGCAAGGCACGCACACCGCTAGTGCCACACACAACTCACAAACTGACGCACGCACACAACGTGACAACACACAAAAACACAAGTCACGGACGCACGCGACACGCACACAGCCCAGAGGCCCAGACCCCGCGACTCTCCCTCGACTCCTCAAGTCACACCTGCTCGGCCTCCATTAACGCGCTGCCGCCCACAACAGCACAACGCCGCCGCCTCTCTCATCCCCGGAGAGCTCCCTCTTGCGTTGCCGCCGCTCACGATCGAGGATGGGTGCGCCGCCTCCAGATCCTGGTCATGCAGGCCCAGCGCTACTGCCTCTTCCGACCCTGCATCACTCCCGCTCTTGGGTCAATGCCGCTTACAGTCGAGGAAGGGAGCACCGCCGCCAGATCCCAGTCGCGCAGGTCCCAGTGCCACCACCACCGCCGCTCGTGGTCGAGGTCTCGAAGAGGGAAGCGTTGTGCAGGGCCAACTTCATCGTTGTCGTTCAGACCCGTCGGGTACCCGCAAACCCGGTGGGTCGCGGGTCTGGTGGAATTCTGGACCCGTCGGCAGGTATGGGGCCAGGTCCCTAGGGTGGGGACAAGGGCCGGGTGCGGGTATGGGGGGGACAAACCCGGCCCCGAACCCGGCGGGTGCCATCCAGATTCCTGGGTACACTACTAGGCTGATTTTCGGCGTCCAGACCTAATTTCGGCGTCCGGATCGGTGTTCTGGGTAGCCGAGTGGAGATGCCCTTAGATTATCGTATGGATATGGTTATTACCGTAGTTTAGGATAGCTTGTACTCCCTCCGTCTCAAAATAGATGTCTTAGATTTTTCAAAAATTAAATAAATCTATATATATTACATAGTGTCTAGATTCATCCAAATTTTGATAAATTTGAGACGTCTATTTTGGAAAGGGGGAGTATTTTAGTCTAATTTGATTTGTACTTTAAGATGATTTTTCGTACGTCTATATATACTTGTCCATGAGATTTAATAATACGTTTATCATATTATGTCAACCTCTCTCTATCCTTCTATATGATATCAGTCCTAAATTTGATCCAACCCTAGAGCCGCCGCCAAAACCCTAGCACCGTCGTCGCCTCTCCCCAACCTTGTGATGTCCTCCTATGGCGTAGTGCTAGCCGAGCAACACGCTTCCGTCATGCTGCCCGCGGGAAGGTCGATCTCCATGAAATCCGCCGGGTTGCGCAACCCGTCATGCTGCTCTATAAGTCTCTTTTTCCGATCTCTTGGTCGGTTTTATTTTTTTGTTTACCGATCTTAGCTTGGATTAAGTCACCCCCTCGGGTCATAGCATCACTTCAGCAGTCTACTTTGTCGCCCCCGCGCACCGACGTCCTCGGTTTCCACCGTGCCATCACCGCCGTCTGCGCATGGTCTTCGTTACGCCGTCGGATTTTTCTTCGCCTACATCGAGTACGGCCGCCGCGCCTCTCTAGGTGTCCAGCATGACAACTCCGGGTTGCCGCTGGTTTCGTCGCCCTCTACTTCTTTGTCCACTACAACTTCGTCGTCAGCGTCATCGCCTTCCCCGACAACACCATCTGATCCTCTATGCCGGCAACCACGGACAGCATCAGTGATGCGCCTAGTTGATGTAGGTGCACTTCGTCGGGAAACCCCAAGAGCAAGGTGTGATGCAGCACAGCAGCAAGTCTTCCCTCAGTAAGAAACCGAGGTTATCAAACCAGTAGGAGGAAGGAAACATCACACAAGTGTTGCAAGCAACGTGGAAACCTGGACAACACAAACTCAAGACTTTGCCCCAACGAATAGTGAGGTTGTCAATCTCACCAGTTGTTGTAACAAAGGATTAACAGTATGGTGTGGAAGGTGATGATGGTTTGCAACAAGTAAACAGTAGAAGATGTATCAATGGTAAAGATTGGACCGGGGTCCATAGTTCACTAGAGATCTTCTCCTTAGATAAACAAACATGGCATGCTGGGTAAACAAATTACAGCAGGGCAATTGACAGGAACTGAGCAAGGCATAACAATGCAATACTAGACAAAAAAGATCCTATGAGATTCGATTGGGCAATACAATAATATACATAGACCGCTATCCAACTGCATCTATGACTAGAAGTCCACCTTCAGGTTATCATCTGAACCCCCTCCAGTATTAAGTTGCAAACAATATACAACTGCTTTAAGCAAAGTGTGTAAGGTAAATAGTTCACATGTTTTATGAACAAGAGACCATTGTTTTCTCCCTAGTGGCAACAACACATCTACAACCGGAGAGATTTCTGTCACTTCCCTTGGAAACTAGAGGCATGAACCCACTATCAAGCATAAATACCCCTCTTGGAGTCACTAGCAACTACTTGACCAAGATAGCTACTAACAACAGAGAGCATGCAAGATCACAAACAACACAGACATGATAGAAACATAAGATAAAACCATTAATCAATCTGACATAGTAATCTCAATATCCATCGGATCCCCGCAAACACAACATGCATGCTTACAAATAGATTAGATTTTGATCATGAACGGAGCTCACAAGATCTATACATGAAAGCACAAAGGAGGAGATACAACCATCTAGCTACTACATGGACCCGTAGTTCAAGGTGGAACTACTCATGCTTCATACCGGAGACTGGCATGATGAAGAAGAAGGCCTCTAGGATGATCTCCCCTCCGGTAGGGTGCTGGGAAGAGCTTCAGACCCCCTGATCTAGGGACGATGGTGGTGGCGGCTACAGACGGTTTCATGGAGTTTTGATCGGGTGCCTAGAGTTTCTGCATCGGAGGCTTCTTATAGGCGAACGGGCGAGCCAGGGGGCCACCAGGGCGTCTGCACCCCCCCAGGCGCGGGGTGGGCCCACCCGTGTGGCTAGGGGTGTGGCCCCCTAGTGAGCCTTCTCCGTCTTGTCTTCTGGCTTCGTGTTGTCCATGGTAAAATATTGACTTTGGCTTTTGTCCCGTCCAGTTCCGAGAATATTGATTTTCTGCCTTTCTAGAACCAAAAACAGAAGAAAACATGCAACTGGCACTGTGGCAACTTTTTAATAGGTTAGTTCCAGAAAACATATAAAAACACCTCAAAGTGTAGACAAAGCAAATCAAAGTAGATACTAAACAAGCATGGAACATCAAAAATTATAGATACGTTTTCAACATATCAAGCATCCCCAAGCTTAACTCCTGCTCGTCCTCGAGTAGGTAAGTGATAAAAGAATAATTTTTAAGGTGACATGCACCATCAAAACCAAGATCAAACCATTTGCAAGCATTGAAAGCTGAGATTAAAGAACTCTAAACATGTGCATGAAAGATGGAGTTCTAACAATAAGACAAAGTAACTATGCATGCAACATGAAGGGCTACAAACAAAGATCATGAATAGCATACATTGAAAAAAGTTTGTTTGTTTCATATATAGAAAACATGGCAAAGTGGCAATCAGCTTGTCCCTCATAAAGTAGCAAATAGATGCATATGACACCTTCAAAGTTCATAAGAGTGACTAGATACAAATAGCACAAGAACAAGTAATATCACAATATGCATCAACCAATAAGTTTTGGGACACTGCACATAGAACTAAGAATGATCACTATGCTCTCTTAATGGTGCCTAAAGGATAGAAGGTGGAGACTAAATATAATAGTGGAACAAAGGCCCTTCATAAAGGAAAGCAGGGATTTCAAGTTTCAAAAAGAGCTTCCGAAAATTATGGTACTTGTTAGCTTTCAGCCCTCATTGCCCCTATCATAAGCATCTTGAAGTGATTAAGGTTAAAGTGAACAAACTATGGAGTATATGTTAGACAAATTATAAGTTGGCAATCTCATGTCCCTTGAATGCGAGGGCCAGACCTCATGCTACTCAACTTCAGTCACCTGTAAGTTCTTGTCATAGTAAGTACATGTGTATCATAGAGAACCGCCAACGGGGTTCCCCTTGCACATGGTACAGGAGCTATCCCATAACCAAAATGACAAGGCAAGTAGACAATGAGCATCTCAGCGATCTTTTTTATTTACTATGTGCATAGCTTTTTATTGAGGATGCTTCACACAATGCTCATTATGGTGATGCTACAAGTTTCCACCATGATTAGGCATGGCTTAGGATAGCGGCCCAGGCGTTTCTCTAACACAAAATACATAACTCCATGGACTTACAAGCTCCCTCTTTATTTCACACCGGTGGCATCCATAGACAAAAGAGCATGATATCAACTGTGTACAAAGTACAAGTGCAATGTTGAAAACGTTCCCCATGACAGCATGGTTCTGCTAATTCCAACGTATAAGTGCAAGCATATACAACTTAGATGAGACAATGGTTCAAGTTTATTAGGGGCAAAGAATATAAAGTGTGTCATCAAGTTCGTGAGGGCTTTAATCACTAAGTTTTCACATAAAAAGTTACTTTTTAATTGGAAGATAGCTGAAAACAAGAATATACTTGGAATGTTGTAACACACCATGCATAGGAGTTTATAGTGGACACTTTGGAAAAATGTGGTTTCTTGGGAGTTGGAAGCATGAGTAGAGCTTACTCATACAAGTGGAGGCTAGCAAAAGACTGGGAGCAACCAACTAAGAGAGCAATAATGGTCATAATCATGCAGAGCAACAAAACATTACTAATCAAAGCATAGAGTGGTACTACAAGTCAAGGACTAAATGATCATAGAGGCTATGGTGACTTGTCATAGTCATAACATGGTGTGAGCATGTGCCAAGTCAACCCAAACAAAGCATCAAAGGAGAATACCACAATACTATGCTTTTGTATGCTAAAACAACGCATGATTCTTTCAAGACACACTAAGCAATCCCAATTGTTTGGAACTAGACATGCTACAGCAATAATCACTAAGCATAAGTTCAAAACAACACCTAGCATGTCATGCTAAAGTCTAAGTCACAGTCAAGGCAAGCTCCTCTTGCACTTTCAAGCAGGAACTTCCTACTCCTTTTCCAACACCAATCAACTTATTTGAAACAACACAGCGAAAGCGAGAGATGACCCACAAGTATAAGGGATCGCAACAGTCTTCGCGGGTAGTATTACCCAATTTATTGATTCGACACAAGGGGAGCCAAAGAATACTTGCAAGCCTTAACAACTGAGTTGTCAATTTAGCTGCACCTGGAAATAGTTCTTGCTCATAGAAGTTTATCAGTAGCAACAGTTTGTAGTAGCAACAGCAACAGCAAAACATGAGCAATAGTACCAGTAACGGTAACAGTAGGATTCGAGTGTCGTATGCATAGGAATGGATGGACGGGCGTTGCATGGACTAGTCTGAAGATGTAACTTCAAGATCTAGGGCATTGCGGATAAATAAGAATAAGCATCCAAGTACTAAACAATCCTAGGCATGTGCTCCATATATAGTCATGCATGCTCGCAATGAGAACTTGCACAACATCTTCTGTCCATCCAGCCCGTGGCAGCGGGGCCTCTAGGGAACTACTGGCAATTAAGGTGTTCCTTTTAATAGAGCACCAGAGCAAAGCATTAACACTCCATGAACACATGTGATCCTCACACCACATCCATCCCCTCCGGTTGTCCCAATCATTGTCACTTTGGGGCCTTTGGATCCGGACAATGATATGTGTACACAACTTGCAAATAAGATCACAAACAATACTATCATAATGATTCAATAATAAGTTCAGATCTGAGATCATGGCACTCGGGCCCTAGTGACAAGCATTAAGCACAACAAGTTGCAACAAAGTCAAATAGCACTAATAGAGATACTAGGCACTATGCCCTAATAGATCTTATTCGATTACATGATAGAACTCATCCAATCCCTACCTTCCCCAAGCCTACAGCGGGGGATTACTCACTCATGGATGAGGGAAACATTGATGGTTGATGGAGAGGCGTTGGTGATGATGATGGCGATGATCCTCTCTAAATTCCCCGTCCTGGCAGGGTGCCAAAACAAAGTTTCTGGATCCGAATCTTGGTTTCTGGTGGCGGCGGCGGAGCGGAACTCTTTCTGGAAAACTATCGACCCCTCTCCCTCCTGGTTTTTAGGTCGAAAGGCAACTTATAGGCGCAGAGGGAGGCCGAGGGGGTGCCTGGGGTCCTAGGCGCGGGCAGGGCCCACCCGCGCCTGCTAGGGGTGTGGGCCCCCCAGGCCCCTTCTCCGTCTCGTCTTCTGGCTCCGTGGGTCTTCTGGTGAAATATAATTTTTGGCATATTTTTCGGGATTTTTCCTGATAGTTCATTTTCTGCACAAAAACTAGACACCAAGGTAATTCTGCTGAAAACAGCGTCAGTTTGTGTTAGTTGTATCCAAATCACACAAGTTTAGAGGAGAAACAATAGCAAAAGTGTTCAGGAAAGTAGATATATTTTGAACATATCAGCGGGGGTCCAAACTACTTTATTCAAGCAAACTAAACAATAGCAAAAGTGTTCAGGAAAGTGTTCGGAAAAGTAGATACATTTTGGACGTATCAACTCCCCCCCAAGCTTAGCTTATTGCTTGTCCTCAAGCAATTCAGTTGAAAAATGAGTGCGATAAAAGAACTTTCACGAACACATTTGCTTCAAATGATGTATATATTCTCAGCACATTTGTAGATGCTTAAAACATTCATAAGAAGAAGTATGCAACTAAGTCTACTCAATAGTCATTGCAAGCTATGAAGAGAAACCAACTCAATAATAGTAAGTAGCATGAAACATAAACATAAGCAGCATTACAATGCTCATAGTAAGGTATGATAGAGTGGTATATCGCTTGCCTTTGTTTGTAGAGCACAAGATGAATGCCAAGACACCTCTGAAGTTCAAGTGAAGACTAGAGGTAAATATATCAGAGATACAAGCATCAAATTCATGACATAATTAACCAAGTTTTGGAACAAACACAAGAATGACAACTATGCTCTCAAGAAGGTGCTCATAGAATAAGTGGTGACTCAACAAGGTTGTGAAAACGGTTTTGAAAAGTTTGAAAGGCTTCCTAATACTGAAAGGAAGATACTCATTAGCTTTGAGCTCTCATTGCCCCTATCATATGCATCTTCATATGGTTAAGGTGAAAGTGAGGTCCACTCTGAATCATAGGCTTGACAGACCATAGACTGGAAATCTCATGTCCCTTGAGTACGAGGGCCGCTCCGCATGCTACTCAACTTTGGTTACCTATAAGTTCTTGTCATTGTAAATACATGCATATCATAGAGAACTGCCAACCGGGTACCCCTTGCACATGATACAGGAGTCATCCCGTGATCAAAATGACAAGGCAAGCAGACAATGAGCATCTCAACAATCTTTTTATTTACCATATGCATAGCTTTTTATTAAGGATGCTTCATAGATGCTCATTATGGTGATGCTGCAAGTTTCCACCATGATTAGGCATGGCTTAGGCTAGCGGCCCAGGCGTTTCTCTAACACAATGTATAAACTCCATGAACTCACAAGCTCCCCTTTTATTCACATCGTCAACATCCGTAAACAAAAGAGCAAAGTATCAACCGGATAGGATATCCAAAAGGTGTTGAAAGCGTTCCCCGTACCAGCACGTTTCTGCTGACTCCCAACATATAATTTGCAAGCATATAACTTTCATGAACTAGTCACAATGGTTCAGGATTATTAAGTGCAAGGAATAAAGTGTGCCATCAAGTTCGTGAGAGCTTTACTTGTTGGAATTATGCCCTAGAGGCAATAATAAAGATGTTATTATTATAATTCTTGTTCATGATAAAGTTTATATTCCATGCTAGAATTGTATTAAGCGGAAACATTAATACTTGTGTGGTTTGTGAACAACACCGTGTCCCTAGTACGCCTCTATGGACTAGCTCATTGATCAATGATGGTTAAGGTTTCCTAACCATAGACATGAGTTGCCAATTGATAATGAGATCATATCATTAGGAGAATGATATGGTGGACAGACCCAAACTAAGCAAAGCAATTAGATCGTGTCATCGTGTTCGTCTTTGCGAAGCTTTTCTTATGTCAAATATTCTATTCCTTAGACCATGAGATAATACAACTCCCTGGTATCGGAAGAAAGCTTTGAGGTCATCAAATGTCATCCTATGAGAGGGTGATCATAAAGGTGTCTCTCAGGTGATCGGAAAGTATCTGTTGGGTTGTATGTATCGAGATGGAATTTGTCCCTCCCAAGTCGGAGAGATATACTTCGGGCCCACTCGGTAATCGATATCAACACCGCTTGCAAGCATGTGGTTAAGGAGTTAATCACAAAGTGATATCGGATTACGGAACGAGTAAAGTACTTGCTGTGAACGAGATTGAACTAGGTATGACGGTACCGACGATCAAATCTCGGGCAAGTAAAATATCGCGAGACGAAGGGAATATATATATGGGATTGATTGAATCCTGGCATCGTGGTTCATCCGATATGATCATCGATGAATGTGTGGGAGTAAATATGGGTGCCCAGACCCCGCTGTTGATTATTGATAGAAGATCATGTCTGCATATTCTCGAACCCGCAGGGTCACACACTTAACGTGTCTCAATGCTAGGATAGATTGGATAATTGGTTTATGAGTTTTTGTTCGGAGTCTCGGATGGGATCCGGGATATCACGAGAGGTTCCGGAATGGTCCGGAGAATAATATTCATATAAGGCAGTGCAGTTTTTGGAGTTCGGAATTGTTCCGGGTTAATCGGTATTGTACCGGAAGCTTCTAGAACCTTCCGGAAGGGGACCAACGTGGCCCCACCTTCCGGGAGGGGGCTTGGGCCTATGAGGGAGTGCCCTGGCCGCATTGGGCCAGGGGCACAAGGCCCCATAGGGCCCAGCCGGCCCAAGAGAGTTTAAACTCGGGATAGGGTTTCTAGAAGGGGGAGAGTCCTTGCCCCCCACTCCTCCCTCCCTTGGCCGCCGGCCCAAGGCTTGGAGGAGGGGCTAGGGCTGGCCGCCCCCCCTCTATATAAAGAGGGTGGGGCGCCACCTCCCACACACCTCCCCTCCAAACCCTAGTCGCCCTGCTGCCCTTCCTCTCTCCCTCCCGACTGTTTGTAGGCAAAGCCCTGCTGCAGAAATTCTCCACCATATACACCACGCCGTCGTGTTGTAGATCCAATCTATCTCTTCACCATACTTGCTGGTCCAAGGAAGGAGGAGACGTCGAGGTGCTGCACGTGTGCATCTCACGGAGGCACCGCCACTTGTGGTGCTAGATCGGATCGGATCGCGAGGAGGAGAAGCGAGTACGACTACATCACCCACGTTCCGACGAACGTTCCGCTGTGCGAATCTTCAAGGGTATGAAGATCTAATCCAATCTCTCTCGTTGTTTGCATCTCCTAGATTAGATCTTGGCTTTCCCTCTGTTCGCATCCGTAGAAAATTTTGATTTACTATGCCGTGAAACCCTTCAGTGGTATCAGAGCTAGATCTATGCGTAGATGTGTTTCACGAGTAGAACGCAACATGGTTGTTGCGGGCGTTGATGTTTTCTGTTGCAAGCCTCTTGTTTGTGTTCTTCTTATGACGCGGGATAGTGAGATTGAAGCGGTCCATGCCAACCTTACGCGACGTCGTTCGCGAGACCGGCTCCGCACTTGACGTGTGGCTTGTTCCACACATGCGGCTGGTGGATGTCAGTTTCTCTCACTATAGTTGTCATGGGATTAACACCGGAGTTTGGCAACCATAATATCACCGTTGTGGCTTTCCGTAGGTAAGAATCGTTCTTAGCATCTACTCCCATAAGCCACGTAAAACATGCAACAACAAAGTAGAGGCGTCTAACTTGTTTTTGCAGTGAGTGTTTTCTGTGATATGGTATGGCCCAAGATGTGATGTGTATATTGTATGCGATGATCATGTTTTGTAATGTTTCACGACTTGCATGTCGATGAGTACACAACCGGCAGGAGCCATATGGTTGTCTTTATAATTGTGTATGACCTGCGAGTCAACTTCTTATACGCCATGTAATAGCTTTACTTTATCGCTAAGTAGTTAGCAATAGTTGTAGTTGCTATTCGTGGTGGAGGCAATCATGGTGGAGTGATGGAGATCATGCCGGAACGCACAATGGAGATCATTGCGCGAAGATTGGCTATACCATGTCACATAAAGTTATATCCATGTGATGTTTATCCTTTTATGTGTCTTATTATGCTTAGATCGCGACGGTAGCATTATAAGATGATTCCTCACTTAAAGATCAAGATAAAAACTGTGTTCTCCCCAAGTGTGCACCGTTGCGAAAGTTTGTCGTGTCCAAGCATCACGTGATGATCGGGTGCTATAGACTCTACGCTCACATACAACGGGTGCAAGCCAGTTTTTGCACACACGGAAATACTTGGGTCTAACTTGACGAGCCTAGCATGTACAGACATGGCCTCGGAACACAAGAACCGAAAGGTTAAGCATGAGTCATATGAATGATATGATCGACACTTCGTTGTCCACCATTGAAACCACATATCTTCTCGTGATGATCGGATTAGGTGTGGTGAATTTGGATCGTGTTCACTAAACAACTTGAGGGATGTTGAATTTAGTGGGAGTTCATCTAGTAATTTGATTAAGTTGAACTATTTATCATGAACATAGTCTAAATTGTACTTGCAAATACTGTAGATCACATGGCCAAGTCCAACTTCAACTTCAACGTTTTTGCTGAGAAAGAAAAGCTTAGAAACAATGGGTCTAACTTCACCAATTGGTTCCGCAATCTAAGAATCATTCTATCTGGCGGACAAAAGGACTATGTCCTTGGGAAAGCGTTAGGTGACCCCCCTGCTGCAACTGCGCCGGCTGATGAGAAAGCTGTCTATCAGTCGCGTAAAGATGATTATGGTGTGATTAAGAGCACCATGTTGTTTGCTATGGAACCGGAACTTCAAAATCGTTTTGAAAACTATCCCGGGGCCTTTGAGATTCTCGAAGAGTTGAAAACCATGTTTCAGACTCAGGCCCGTTCTGAGAGATATGAGATCTCTGAGAAGTTCTTTAACTGCAAGATGGAGGAAGGGAGTTCCGTTAGTGAGCACGCCATTAAGATGACGGGCTACACTCAACGCCTTGAGCAACTGGAATGCACGATTCCAGAGGAGGTCAAGATTGACAGGGTTCTGCAATCACTCCCTCCCAGCTACAAAAGTTTTGTAGTGACTCACAATCAGATTGGTTCCACTGATACGATCACCGAGCTCTTCGCAAAGCTGAAGGCCGCGGAAGTGGACATCAAAAAGGATAATCATGTGTTGATGGTCAACAAGCCCACCTTTAAGAAAGGTAAGGGTGCAAAGAAGCCCTTCAAGAAGGGCGGCGGCAAGCGTAATGCCCCTGCTGAGAAGAAGCTCAAGTCTGGTCCTAAGTCGGACACTGAGTGCTTCTATTGCAAGGACAAGGGTCACTGGAAGCGCAACTGTCCAAAGTACTTAGCGGACAAGAAGGCTGGCACCATCAAAGGTATATTTGATATACATGTTATTGATGTTTTCTTTACTAGCCCTTGTTGTAGTGCCTAGGTATTTGATACCGGTTCAGTTGCTAATATTTGTAACTCGAAACAGGAGCTACGGAATAGACGGCGGCTTGCGAGGGATGAGGTGACGATGCGCGTTGGCAACGGATCAAGAGTTGATGTGATGGCCGTCGGCACGCTCTCCTTAGTTTTACCTTCGGGATTAGTTTTAAACCTTAATAAATGTTATTATGTGCCTACGTTGAGCATGAACATTATTTCTGGATCGTGTTTGTTGCAAGACGGTTATTCATTTAAATCGGAGAATAATGGTTGTTCTATTTATATGAGTAACATCTTTTATGGTCATGCACCTCTTGTGAATGGTTTATTTCTTCTAAATCTCGAAAGGGATGAAACTCACATCCATAACATTGAGGCTAAGAGATGCAAAGTAGATAGTGATAATACTACTTATTTGTGGCACTGTCATCTAGGTCATATGGGTGTAAAGCGCATGAAGAAACTCCATTCTGATGGACTTTTGGAGTCTCTTGATTTTGAATCATTTGACACATGCGAACCATGCCTCATGGGCAAGATGATCAAAACCCCGTTCTCCGGTATGATGGAGCGAGCAACGGACTTGTTGGAAATCATACATACCGATGTATGCGGACCGATGAGTATTTCGACGCGCGGTGGATATCGCTATTTTCTCACTTTTACCGATGACTTAAGTAGATATGGGTATATCTATTTAATGAAACATAAATCTGAAACATTTGAAAAGTTCAAGGAATTTCAGAATGAAGTGGAGAACCATCGTAACAGAAAGATTAAGTTTCTACGATCCGATCGTGGAGGTGAATATTTGAGTTATGATTTTCTCACGCATCTTAAAGCAAGTGGAAATCGTTTCACAACTCACGCCACCCGGAACACCACAGCGCAATGGTGTGTCTGAACGCCGAAATCGAACCCTATTAGATATGGTCCGATCGATGATGTCTCTTACTGATTTGCCGTTATCATTTTGGGGTTATGCTTTAGAAACCTCTGCATTCACTTTAAATAGGGCTCCATCTAAATCCGTTGAGACGACACCGTATGAACTGTGGTTTGGTGCTAAACCTAAGTTGTCGTTTCTTAAAGTTTGGGGATGCGAAGCTTACGTCAAGAAGTTGATGCCGGACAAGCTCGAACCCAAAGCGGAGAAATGCGTCTTCATAGGATACCCTAAGGAAACTATTGGGTATACCTTCTATCACAGAACCGAAGGCAAAGTGTTTGTCGCAAAGAACGGTTCCTTTCTTGAGAAGGAGTTTCTCTCGAAAGAAGTGAGTGGGAGGAAAGTAGAGCTTGACGAGGTTATTGAACCTTCTCTTGAATTGGAGAGTAGCGCAGCACCTGAAATTGTTCCAGTGCCGCCTGCACCAACAATAGAGGAAGCTAATGATAAGGATCATGAAGCTTCGGACGATACTGCTACTGAACATCGCAGGTCGACAAGGTCGCGTGCCCCTCCTGAGTGGTACGGCAACCCTGTCTTGACTGTCTTGTTAGTAGAAGACAGTGAACCTACGAACTATGAGGAAGCGATGATGAGCCCAGACTCTGAGAAATGGCTAGAAGCCATGAAATCCGAATTGGGATCCATGAGCGAAAACCAAGTATGGACTTTGGTGGACCCTCCTAGCGACCGAAAGGCCGTTGAGTGCAAATGGATCTTCAAAAAGAAAACGGACGCGGATGGTAACGTTACCGTCTATAAAGCACGGCTTGTCGCAAAAGGTTTTCGACAAGTTCAAGGTGTTGACTACGATGATACTTTCTCTCCTGTAGCGATGTTTAAGTCCATTCGGATTTTATTAGCAATTGTTGCGTTTCATGATTATGAAATATGGCAGATGGATGTCAAGACTGCGTTCCTCAATGGCAACATTGATGAAGAGTTGTACATGATGCAACCCGAAGGTTTTGTCGATCCTAAGGATGCTGATAAAGTATGCAAACTTCAGCGTTCCATTTATGGACTGAAGCAAGCATCTCGGAGTTGGAATCTTTGTTTTGATCAAGTGATCAAGAGCTTTGGATTTGTTCCAAATTGCTACGAAGCTTGCATCTACAAGAAAGTGAGTGGGAGCTCGGTGACGTTTCTGGTACTATATGTGGATGACATATTGATTATTGGAAATGACATCAACATGCTTAACGATGTGAAGAGTTATTTGAACAAGTGTTTTTCAATGAAAGACCTAGGTGAAGCTGCTTATATATTGGGCATCAAAATCTATAGAGATAGACAAAGACGCCTGATAGCTTTAAGCCAGAGTACATACCTAGAAAAGTTCTGAAAAGGTTCAGAATGGATAAGGCAAAGAAAGGTTCAGTGCCTATGTTGTCAGGTAAGATATTGAGCAAGGCTCAGTGTCCAGCTACGGTAAATGATAGGGAAGCTATGAGAAAAGTGCCTTATGCCTCGGCCATAGGTTCCATCATGTATGCCATGCTGTGTACTAGACCGGATGTGTCCAATGCTCTTAGTTTGACGAGCAGATATCAAAGTGATCCAGGAGTGGAACACTGGACAGCCGTGAAGAACATCCTAAAGTACCTAAATAGGACTAAAGAAATGTTCTTAGTCTATGGGGGTGATGAACAGCTTGTCGTAAAAGGTTACGTCGATGCTAGTTTCGACACCGACAAGGATGATTCTAAATCTCAGACAGGATACGTGTATATTTTGAATGGAGGAGCTGTGAGCTGGAGAAGCTGCAAGCAAAGCGTGATCGCGGGATCTACAGTAGAAGCGGAATACATGGCTACTACAGAAGCGTCAAGTGAAGGAGTTTGGATCAGGAACTTCATCACTGAGCTTGGCGTGGTTCCAAGTGCATTGGACCCACTGGAGTTATTGTGTGACAACACTGGCGCCATAGCACTTGCTAAGGAACCAAGATATCATCCAAAGACCAAGCATATCAACCGCAAGTTTCATATAATCCGAGATTATATAGCAGATGGAGATCTAAAGATTAGCAAAGTACATACAGATCTGAATGTCGCAGATCCATTGACTAAACCTCTTCCACGTGTAAAACATGATCAGCACCTCAGTGCCATGGGTGTGAGATTGTTGCCAGATGTAAACTAGATTATTGACTCTAGTGCAAGTGGGAGACTGTTGGAATTATGCCCTAGAGGCAATAATAAAGATGTTATTATTATAATTCTTGTTCATGATAAAGTTTATATTCCATGCTAGAATTGTATTAAGCGGAAACATTAATACTTGTGTGGTTTGTGAACAACACCGTGTCCCTAGTACGCCTCTATGGACTAGCTCATTGATCAATGATGGTTAAGGTTTCCTAACCATAGACATGAGTTGTCAATTGATAATGAGATCATATCATTGGGAGAATGATATGGTGGACAGACCCAAACTAAGCAAAGCAATTAGATCGTGTCATCGTGTTCGTCTTTGCGAAGCTTTTCTTATGTCAAATATTGTATTCCTTAGACCATGAGATAATACAACTCCCTGGTATCGGAAGAAAGCTTTGAGGTCATCAAACGTCATCCTATGAGAGGGTGATCATAAAGGTGTCTCTCAGGTGATCGAAAAGTATCTGTTGGGTTGTATGTATCGAGATGGAATTTGTCCCTCCCAAGTCGGAGAGATATACTTCGGGCCCACTCGGTAATCGATATCAACACCGCTTGCAAGCATGTGGTTAAGGAGTTAATCACAAAGTGATATCGGATTACGGAATGAGTAAAGTACTTGCTATGAACGAGATTGAACTAGGTATGACGGTACCGACGATCAAATCTCAGGCAAGTAAAATATCGCGAGACGAAGGGAATATATATATGGGATTGATTGAATCCTGGCATCGTGGTTCATCCGATATGATCATCGATGAATGTGTGGGAGTAAATATGGGTGCCCAGACCCCGCTGTTGATTATTGATAGAAGATCATGTCTGCATATTCTCGAACCCGCAGGGTCACACACTTAACGTGTCTCGACGCTAGGATAGATTGGATAATTGGTTTATGAGTTTTTGTTCGGAGTCTCGGATGGGATCCGGGATATCACGAGAGGTTTCGGAATGGTCCGGAGAATAAGATTCATATAAGGCAGTGTAGTTTTTGGAGTTCGGAATTGTTCCGGGTTAATCGGTATTGTACCGGAAGCTTCTAGAACCTTCCGGAAGGGGACCAACGTGGCCCCACCTTCCGGGAGGGGGCTTGGGCCTATGAGGGAGTGCCCTGGCCGCATTGGGCCAGGGGCACAAGGCCCCATATGGCCCAGCCGGCCCAAGAGAGTTTAAACTCGGGATAGGGTTTCTAGAAGGGGGAGAGTCCTTGCCCCCCACTCCTCCCTCCCTTGGCCGCCGGCCCAAGGCTTGGAGGAGGGGCTAGGGCTGGCCGCCCCCCTCTATATAAAGAGGGTGGGGCGCCACCTCCCACACACCTCCCCTCCAAACCCTAGTCGCCCTGCTGCCCTTCCTCTCTCCCTCCCGACTGTTTGTAGGCAAAGCCCTGTTGCAGAAATTCTCCACCATATACACCACGCCGTCGTGTTGTAGATCCAATCTATCTCTCCACCATACTTGCTGGTCCAAGGAAGGAGGAGACGTCGAGGTGCTGCACGTGTGCATCTCACGGAGGCACCGCCACTTGTGGTGCTAGATCGGATCGGATCGCGAGGAGGAGAAGCGAGTACGACTACATCACCCACGTTCCGACGAACGTTCCGCTGTGCGAATCTTCAAGGGTATGAAGATCTAATCCAATCCCTCTCGTTGTTTGCATCTCCTAGATTAGATCTTGGCTTTCCCTCTATTCGCATCCGTAGAAAATTTTGATTTACTATGCCGCGAAACCCTTCATTACTAACTAACTTTCTCAAAGCAGACAAACATTTTATTTGGAAAAAAACACGGCATATTGAATATGCACTGAAATAGCAAATGATGCTATAGGTAGATATGGTGGACACAGTTGGCAATATTGGTTTTGGGGAGTTGAAAGCACATGTAGAGCTCATACTCAGTGCAAGTGAAGGCTAGCAAAAGAGAGGGAGCGACAAACGAGAGAGCAATAATTGTCATAATCATTCTTGCAAAAAAAGGACTAACTATGGCATGAAAGTGGTACAAGAACTCTGAGGCAAAATAAATCATCGAGGCGTACTGACTATTGATTAGTCATATGCATGCGTGAGCATGTGCCAAGTCGATTCACATGAAACTTTCAGAGAAGGATACCACAATTTCATACCTAAATATGAATAAAACAATGCAAGCAAACATTCATATGTCATGCTACAAACTATTAGCAAGTTGGAGCTAATCATAGACAAGTAAGAACTACTGAGCATCCATCAGTAACACACTCCTTACCACGAACAGACTAAGCATGCTCACAATGAAGAGTATATGTACAAAAATGAAAACAAATAGAGTTCGTTACTAGCCTTTTACCATACCTCAAGTTGTCTTAATCTTCATTATTGCCCTTCACTTGTGTGACTTGAATAATAACATGAAACCAAAATCCACTAAGGACGGCTGAATCCTGCAAAGAACTCACAAAACCAAAGAAGAACAACAAATATTTTTGGTGTTTTCGATTTTTTAAAGAAAGCAAACAAAGCAAAAACAAACAAAGAAAAAGCAAAATCTTTTTGGATTTTTCTTTTAAGGCAAACCAAAGAAAAGAAGCAAAGAAACAAACTAAGAGAAACAACGGAAATATTTTTGATATTTTTATGTTTTTGAGAAAGAAGCAACAAAAACCAAAAAGAAAGCGAAACAATGGATATACAAAGAACCGACCAAACATGATATATATATGAGTGTGGTGTCGGTATACCTCCCCCCAAGCTTAGGCTTTTAGCCTAAGTGGGGCTCGATCCCAAGGTGTCCAGGTAGATGCACCTCCGTAGTATGACGAGGAGGCTCTCTCGTCCTGGTACGAGCTCGAGGACTCCCCCGTGTAGTGTACCATGGGGTCATATGAGGGCGCTTCCTCCTGATAGTGCCCATGAAAGTTAAGGGAGCGCAGCAACTCATACATCTCCTCCTTGGAGCATGACAAAGGCCCCTGAGAAATACTGAACAAAGTGGTTTGGGGGAGAGGGATCTCTCTCTCTTCCCCGTCAATAAACAACATTCAATAAACCAACTTCTCAAGGGTAGAGCTAGTGGTGACAAAGTGATGCGCCTTCATGGCAGCAAGATCAAGCCTCTCATGAGCCAAGATTGTATCATTTGGATCAACAACAATGTCTAAGGCAGCAGCAACACGCGTAGCAATAATTCCCCCATAAATGGGTCCCTTAGCTATTAAGCGACGAGTAATGAGAGAACCAAGATTATACTTGGTATCATTGTTAAGCGACGAGCAATAAGAGAACCAAGATTATACTTGGTATCATTGTTGAGCGTGGCATCTAAGAAAGCCAAATGATAGCTGGAAATATTACTAGTGTTCTTCCTACCAAGAACACTAGTGGCAAGATAGTAAGCGAAGTACTTGATGGCTGGAAGCTGAATGTTTCTTATCTTTCCCCGTTGAGCTCTACGACTATCATCATTGGTTATTCCTCGGTAAAGCTCCAACAAATCAGCGGGTTGAGATGGAATCTTCTTTGCTGACCTAGCTATACCAAGTCCAAGAGCCCCACAAAATTTCTTCAATGTCATATGGTAAGACCTACCATAAACTTTGGAAGAAACATCTGGATGGAACACACTGTTAGTAAAGGAGAAACTCTCCACATATGTTTTTGTGAGCGTAGCATATTGCGCGCTCTCATCCTGCATAAGACTCGTTAGACCAGCCTCCGAACCAAGGTCATAAAATCATTAAGAAACCCAACAGCCTGCAAGAAAGTTTGGCAAGGAAAGGCGGAGGGGTGTGCATCCCCCTCATCTCCCTCGTCACCAAATCACGGAGTGATGAGATCCTCATTGTATGAGGGCCTGACACTGGTGGATAATCTTGGAAGCCTTTCCCTTCTAGGTGCATCACCCTCAAATATTTCACCAAATGTGTGGTGGTCCATGACTTCCCTTTTCTGAAATTTTAGACAAGCATCAAACCAAGTGATTTCTAAGTTTATAAATGATGAGTAACTACTATAGGATCTTGCTAGAGGACTACACATGCATCAAAATGAAATTTCTAAGCATAGAACAAGCATGCAAGCTCAAACAACCTGTCACCTATAGCAGCAAAATACTCAAGATACAATCTACCAATCACAAATCTAATTAGACAAGTGGAGGAGGCACATGCCAAGGAATAATCTCTCCAAAAATCAGCAGCAAAGAGGGGCTGAGCAAGGAGATCGAAAATCGCGAGCAAGAACAGCAAGAACTCGAGCTTGAGCAAGTTTTCCGGTGTTTTTCAGGAGAGAGAAAGAAGATGTCTTTGAGGAGGCGGACTGAAGGGGCCCAGGTGGGCCAGACCCCCCGGGCGCCGCCCACTGGTAGGTCGCGCCTACCATGGGTTTGGTGGCCTAGGGTGGCCCCCTGGGTCACTACAGGTGTCCCTCTGCCCCTTTTTTCGAGGAAAAATTTGTTTGAATTTTCTGGGATTTTTCGGGAAACTTTATTTTTGACCAATTTTCAGGGTATGAAAATTGATTTTCTCGCAGATTTTGTTTTTCATAAGAAGCAAAATCAAACCAAAAGCCAAACTACAGGAGCTCTAAGACACTCTAACAAACAAACAACTAACAAAACCAAAGCTAGCAAAAGAAAGACAAAGACTAGGAAGGAGAAAAGTAGAAGAAAGCAAGTATAACCATAGTGAAAACATTATTTTGTTCATAAAAATCCTTTTGTTAACAAGGTTGATCAAGTCTTGTTACCAAAAAAATCTTACATGAAACAAAACTTTGCATTCCACAAGGTCATTATGTTACCTCGTACTTGATAGCAATGGTCCCAATCATAATAGTTTCAAAGTTTTCTCGTGGAATGGGACAATATATTTCTCCAACCTTGATGCTCTCAATATTTTCAATGGAATTCACACAATAGCTCTTAACAATCTTCTTGGGGAATAAATAGTATGCTCTTTTTCATCAATATTGAATGTTACTTTTCCTTGATTACAATTAATGACAGCACCTACAGTATTAAGAAAAGGTCTCCTAAAAATAATAGACATATTATCATCTTCAGGCATTTCAAGCACAACAAAATCAGTTAAAACCAAGCAATTATGAGCCACTTGAACAGGAACATCCTCACATATACCAACAGGAATCGTAGTTGACTTATCAGCCATTTGCAATGATATATCAGTTGGTATCAACTTTTCTAGCTGGAGTCTCTTGTAGAGAGAAAGAGGCATAACACTAACTAGCTCCCAAATCACATAAAGCAGTTCTAACATAATTATTCTTAATAGAGCAAGGAATAGTTGGTATACCTGGGTCACCAAGTTTCTTTGGAACCTTACCATTGAAGGAGTAATTAGCAAGCACAGTAGAAATCTCCTCATTAGGAATCTTCCTTTTATTAGAGACAATATCCTTCATATATTTTAAATAAGGAGGCAATTTAATAGCATCACTCAAAGGAATTTGCAAAAATAAAGGTTTCATCCACTCACAAAACTTGTAGTGTTCTTCCTCCTTTGACTTGTGTTTCTTACCTGGAAAAGGCATAGGTTTCTACACCCAAGGTTATCTCTCTTTACCATGTTTATTAGCAATAAAATCTTCCTTAGTGTACCTAGTGTTCTTAGTGTGCTTCTCAGGTTCTTCCTCACCTTCCTCCTTATCAAGAGCATTATTTTTATCATTACCACTCTCAGTTTCAGCATGAGAGACATATATACTATTAGGATCTACAGTAGGTTCAAGTGGTTCCTTAACTACTTTATGTTTCTTTTCCTTTCTCTTACGAGGACTACCAATATTCTCACCTTGTTGAGAATTCTGCTCAATTCTTTTAGGGTGTCCTTCAGGATATAAAGGATCTTGAGTAGCTATACCACTCCTAGTTCTAATTCCATAAGCATGTTTATTTCTCGAGGCATCAACTAGCATATCCTTTTGTACCTTAGCAAGTTGATCAAGTTGGGTTTGAACCATTTGAAAGTGTTTACAAAGCATTTTAATATCATTAGAAGTTCTTTCCACGATATCTTTCAACTCATGGATAGCTCTAGAGTTTTCCAATAAATGATTCTAAACTTGTTTATTAAAATTACCTTGTTTAACAATAAATGTGTCAAGTTCCTCTAAACATTGATCAGGAGGCTTACCATAAGGAATATCACCTTCATTAAAATGGAGAGAGTGTACCTCAATAGTGGATGAGTGGGGAATTGTCTTACATAATTCTTCTATAGGAGGTAGATTCTTCACATCTTCAGCTCTAATACCTTTCTCCTTTAGACATTTCTTAGCTTCCTTCGTCACTTCATCATTTAATGCAATAACTCCCCTCTTCTTTGGTGTTGGTGTTGGAACTGGTTCAGGAGTAATAGGCTCAGGTGTATTTAGCTCAGTTGAAGTCCAATCATCATAATTCTTGCTTATCTTAGCCATTAATTTTTCAGCATCTGTAGGAGTTCTTTTCCTGAAAACACAATTAGCAAAGCTATCTAGGTAGGTCCTAGAATAATCAGTTAGTCCATTATAATAAATATCAAGAAGCTCATTCTTAGGCAATGGACATCCAGGATGTGCATGAATCAAGGCACGAAATCTTGTCCATGACTCAGGCAATTTCTCTTCTTCTCCCTGTTTAAAATCAAAAAGTCTCTGCAAAGCAGTATGTCTAGCACTGGGAGGAAAATGTTTCTGGAAGAAAAAAGCAATCAAGCAATCAGGGCTATCAATGGAACCAGGAGGTAATCTATTAAACCAAGCCCTAGCTTCTCCTTTTAGTGAGGGAAGATCTTAGTAACAAAGTACTTGCGCATCTTAAAATCATCAGAGAATAAAGCACTCATAGTAGAAAGCTCATTCATATGAGACACAACACTCTCATTTTCAGTCCCACAAAAAGGTTCTTTCTCAACAATATCTAAATAGGACAAATCAAGAGAGAAATCATAGTCTTCATCTTTAATATCTATGGGAGAGGTGGCAAACTTAGGATCAGAGGACAGTTTAGGCATAATAGTACGTCTAGCAAGGAGACTCTTAATAGCACTAATACCATGTGTGTTTCGGCACTCTTCAACAAATTCATCAGTGAACTCAATGTAACCATCATTAATATCATAACTCTCTCTAGACTCGGGTAAGCTAACAGGTGTAACAGTGTTTTCACTAGGAGTTTTGGTATTTCCTAGTTGGTTGCTCCCAGTCTTTTGCAAGCATTGAAAGCTGGGATCAAAGAACTCTAAATATGTGCATGAAAGATGGAGTTCTAACTATAAGACAAAGTAACTATGCATGCAACATGAAGGGATACAAACAAAGATCATGAATAGCATGCATTGAAAAAAGTTTGTTTTGTTTCACATACAGAAAACATGGCAAAGTGGCAATCATCTTGTCCCTCATAAAGTAGAAAATAGATGCATAGGACACCTTCAAAGTTTATAAGAGTGACTAGATACAAATAGCACAAGAACAAGTAATATCACAATATGAATCAATCAATAAGTTTTGGGACACTACACATAGAACTAAGAATGGCCACTATGCTCTCTTAATGGTGCCTAAAGGATAGAAGGTGGAGACTCAATATAATAGTGGAACAAAGGCCCTTCATAAAGGAAAGCAGGGATTTCAAGTTTCAAAAAGAGCTTCCAAAAATTATGGTACTTGTTAGCTTTCAGCCCTCATTGCCCCTATCATAAGCATCTTGAAGTAATTAAGGTTAAAGTGAACAAACTATGGAGTATATGCTTGACAAATTATAAGTTGGCAATCTCATGTCCCTTGAATACGAGGGCCACACCTCATGCTACTCAACTTCAGTCACCTGTAAGTTCTTGTCATAGTAAGTACATGTGTATCATAGAGAACCGCCAACGGGGTACCCCTTGCACATGGTACAGGAGCTATCCCATAACCAAAATGACAAGGCAAGCAGACAATGAGCATCTCAGTGATCTTTTTATTTACTATGTGCATAGCTTTTTATTGAGGATGCTTCACACAATGCTCATTATGGTGATGCTACAAGTTTCCACCATGATTAGGCATGGCTTAGGCTAGCGGCCCAGGCGTTTCTCTAACACAAAATACATAACTCCATGGACTTACAAGCTCCCTCTTTATTTCACACCGGTGACATCCATAGACAAAAGAGCATGATATCAACTGTGTACAAAGTACAAGTGCAATGTTGAAAACGTTCCCCATGACAGCATGGTTCTGCTAATTCCAACGTATAAGTGCAAGCATATACAACTTAGATGAGACAATGGTTCAAGTTTATTAGGGGCAAACAATATAAAGTGTGTCATCAAGTTCGTGAGGGCTTTAATCACTAAGTTTTCACATAACAAAATACTTTTTAATTGGAAGATAGCTGAAAACAAGAATATACTTGGAATGGTGTAACACACCATGCATAGGAGTTTATAGTGGACACTTTGAAAAAACCTGGTTTCTTGGGAGTTGGAAGCATGAGTAGAGCTTACTCATACAAGTGGAGGCTAGAAAAAGACTGGGAGCAACCAACTAAGAGAGCAATAATGGCCATAATCATGCAGAGCAACAAAACATTACTAATCAAAGCATAGAGTGGTACTACAAGTCAAGGACTAAATGATCATAGAGGCTAT
This sequence comes from Avena sativa, assembly GCA_916181665.1. Taxonomy (NCBI): domain Eukaryota; kingdom Viridiplantae; phylum Streptophyta; class Magnoliopsida; order Poales; family Poaceae; genus Avena; species Avena sativa. The sequence continues at coordinate 380,630,570 of OV702297.1, read as the reverse complement.
GGTGACTTGTCATAGTCATAACATGGTGTGAGCATGTGCCAGGTCAACCCAAACAAAGCATCAAAGGAGAATACCACAATACTATGCTTTTGTATGCTAAAACAACGCATGATTATTTCAAGGCACACTAAGCAATCCCAATTGTTTGGAACTAGACATGCTACAATAATAATCACTAAGCATAAGTTCAAAACAACACTAGCATGTCATGCTAAAGTCTAAGTCACAGTCAATGCAAGCTCCTCTTGCACTTTCAAGAAGGAACTTCCTACTCCTTTTCCAACACCAATCAACTTATTTGAAACAACACAGCGAAAGCGGGCGATGACCCACAAGTATAGGGAATCACAACAGTCTTCGCGGGTAGTATTACCCAATTTATTGATTCGACACAAGGGGAGCCAAAGAATACTTGCAAGCCTTAACAACTGAGTTGTCAATTCAGATGCACCTGGAAATAGTTCTTGCTCAGAGAAGTTTATTAGTAGCAACAGTTTGTAGTAGCAACAGCAACAACAAAACAGGAGCAATAGTAACAGTAACGATAACAGTAGGATTCGAGTGCGGTATGCATAGGGATGGATGGACGGGCATTGCATGGACTAGTCTAAACATGTAACTTCAAGATCTAGGGCATTGCGGATAAATAAGAATAAGCATCCAAGTACTAAACAATCCTAGGCATGTGCTCCATATATAGTCATGCGTGCTCGCGATGAGAACTTGCACAACATCTTCTGTCCAGCCAGCCCGTGGCAGCGGGGCCTCTAGGGAACTACTGGCAATTAAGGTGCTCCTTTTAATAGAGCACCGGAGCAAAGCATTAACACTCCATGAACACATGTGATCCTCACACCACAGCCATCCCCTCCGATTGTCCCAATTATTGTCACTTTGGGGCCTTTAGGTCCGGATAATGATATGTGTACACAACTTGCAGATAAGATCACAGACAATACTATCATAATGATTCAATAATAAGTTCAGATCTGAGATCATGGCACTCGGGCCCTAGTGACAAGCAATAAGCACAACAAGTTGCAACAAAGTCAAATAGCACTAATAGAGATACTAGGCACTATGCCCTAACAGATCTTATTCGATTACATGATAGAACTCATCCAATCCCTACCATACCCAAGCCTATAACGGGGGATTACTCACTCATGGATGAGGGACACATTGATGGTTGATGGAGAGGCGTTGGTGATGACGATGGCGATGATCCTCTCCAAATTCTCCGTCCCGGCAGGGTGCCAGAATGGAGTTTCTGGATCCGAATCTTGGTTTTTGGTGGGGGCGGCGGGGCGGAACTCTTTTTGGAAAACTATTGAACCCTCCCCTGGTTTTTAGGTCGAAAGGCAACTTATAGGCGCAGAGGGAGGCCTAGGGGGTGCCTGGGGTGGCTGCACCCCCTAGGCGCGGGCAGGGCCCACCCGCGCCTGGCAGGGGTGTGGGCCCACCCAGGCCCCTTCTCTGTCTCGTCTTCTGGCTCCGTGGGTCTTCTGGTGAAATATAATTTTTGGTATATTTTCCAGGATTTTTTCGTATAGTTCATTTTCTACACACAAAACTAGACACCAAGGTAATTCTGCTGAAAACAGCGTCAGTCTGTATTAGTTATATCCAAATCACACAAGTTTAGAGGAGAAACAATAGCAAAAGTGTTCAGGAAAGTAGATATATTTTGAACATATCAGCGGGGGTCCAAACTACTTTATTCAAGCAAACTAAACAAACTAAGCAAAGAAAATGAAAACTAAGACGCTCCAAGAACAATACAACAGTGCATGAAACAATAAAAACGAACTGTCTAGAAAGACCTGAGCTTTTTATTGATGAAGAAGGGGATGTCTTGGACATCCCCAAGCTTTGACGCTTGTACCTATTGGATATTTATTGGGGTGACACCAGGGGTGGCATCCCCAAGCCTGAGCTTTTGTCCATTCTTCATCTCATTACATCATACTCTCTCTACACCTGAAATTTTCCCTTCATACAAAACTTCACACAATCTTCATTAGCAACATTAGTGTATTCAAAAGATAATAGACCTTTGGGTTTAGCTTTAGAACAGCAAAAATTTTCAGTAAAAACAAAAGATACTGTAGCAACTCCTTCAAAAAGCTCAATTTCCCAAAAAGAACCCAAAAATGAATCAATAAGAAGCAAATGCAAATAATGGCAGAAATCTGTCAAAACAGACCAGAAGATAGAAACCGATTTTTCCGAAGACATTATGTTGCTCAAATAAAATAGTGTTGAACTAACGAAAGTTATCTAACATACTGGGGGATTTATTCATAAATTTTCAGCTCAATACGACTTATAGAGACTCCTCACGAGTTTTTATGGTGGAGGACACGAATCTGTTTCGGGACAACAACTCTCCAAATCTTACTTCCCTCTCATTAGAGGTAATTCTTGGCACAAAAAGCAAACAAAAAGGATAAGGAGAGGTCATTACTGAAGTAATAACTTTCAATACTCAAGGAAACTTTTGGGTTATCTCCCAACAAGTACTTTTCTTTAACGCCTTTAAGTTAGGCACAAGAAGCAAGAAATCAAGTATTTTCAAATGAGGAATTGAAATCAATACTTGCAAAGTCTTCAACTATGAGAGGTATCTCATTCAAATGAGTCTTGGATGATCCCTACTCATTTCTCTTTGGTTTACTACTTTCATCAAAAGGATTTTTAGGAACAATCCAATCAAAATTCCTTTCAAAGCCTCATGCATCCCAACAAGCTTAAAGGGCATGGGTATCTTAAATTCATCTCTAGGCTTGGTTTTATCTGAAGTACCCACAACATCTACACATGAGCCTAGCATATTAAAATGCCCAAAGACCTTTTTGGCTTCCTTAGCAACATCATGGAACTCTTTTAGTAAAGTTTCAAAGATAAATTCTATCTTTTCAGCGTTATTTTCGTCTTTTAGTTTTAGGAACAAGATTTGCATCATGGGATTAAGGCTAATAAACCTAGCCTCCAACATATGAACTAAAGAAGTTGTAGCAATTTCATAATTAGGATCAAGTTCTGCAATAAATTTATCCTCAATATCTTCATGCTTGCTAACATTATTAAAGAATTGTTCAATATTATCTTCCCCAATTATGGATCCACTACCTATTGAAGGGGTTTTCAGGGTGAACTTGGGGAGCAACATGGTGAGCTAGAACAAGGTGGCAACTAGAGTAGGAGCTAATTTTTTTGTGTTTTTGATAAGAGAAAGCAAACAAACTAGACTAATTTTTTGGGAGTTTTTGATAAAAAGAGGCAAACAAAACCAAACAAAAGAAACTAAGCAAACTAAAAACAAAGTAAAGAGAAAGGTTGAGGAGGACTCCCCTTATGAATACATACTTAGCCTCCCCGGCAACGGCGCTAGAAAACTTGTTGATGCGCCTAGTTGATGTAGGTGCGCTTCATCGGGAAACCCCAAGAGCAAGGTGTGATGCAGCACATCAGCAAGTCTTCCCTCAGTAAGAAACCGAGGTTATCGAACCAGTAGGAGGAAGGAAACATCACACAAGTGTTGCAAGCAACGTGGAAACCTGCACAACACAAAATCAAGACTTTGCCCCAACGAACAGTGAGGTTGTCAATCTCACCGGTTGCTGTAACAAAGGATTAACTGTATGGTGTGGAAGGTGATGATGGTTTGCAGCAAGTAAACAGTGGAAGATGTATCAATGGTAAATATTGGACCGGGGTCCATAGTTCACTAGAGGTGTTCTCCTTACATAAACAAATATGGCATGCTGGGTAAACAAATTACAGCAGGGCAATTGAAAGGAATTGAGCAAGGCATAACAATGCAATGCTAGACAAAAAGATCCTATGAGATTCGATTGGGCAATACAACAATATATATAGGTCGCCATCCAACTACATCTATGACTAGAAGTCCACCTTTGGTTATCATCCGAACCCCCTCCAGTATTAAGTTGCAAGCAACAGACAACTGCTTTAAGCAAAGTGTGTAAGGTAAACAGTCCACTTGTTCCATGAACAAGAGACCATTGTTTTCTCCCTAGTAGCAATAGCACATCTACAACCGAAGAGATTTCTGTCACTTCCCTTGGAAACTAGAGGCATGAACCCACTATCGAGCATAAATACCCCCTCTTGGAGTCACTGACAACTACTTGGCCAAGATAGCTACTAACAACAGAGAGCATGCAAGATCACAAACAACACAGACATGATAGAATCATAAGACAAAACCATTAATCAATCTAACATAGTAATCTCAATATTCATCGGATCTCCGCAAACACAACATGCATGCTTACAAATAGATTAGATCTTGATCATGAACGGAGCTCACAAGATCTATACATGAAAGCACAAAGGAGAAGATACAACCATCTAGCTACTACATGGACCCGTAGTCCAAGGTGAAACTACTCACGCTTCATACCGGAGGCTGGCATGATGAAGAAGAAGGCCTCCAGGATCATCTCCCCTCTGGCAGGGTGCTGGGAAGAGCTTCAGATCCCCCGATCTAGGGACGATGGTGGCGGCGACTACAGGTGGTTTTGTGGAGTTTTGATCGGGTGCCTAGGGTTTCTGCATCGGGGGCTTCCTATAGGCGAAGGGGCGATCCAGGGGGGCCACCAGGGCGGCTGCACCGCCCAGGCGTGGGGTGGGCCCACCCGCACGGCCAGGGGGTGTGGCCCCATGCTGAGCCTTCTCCGTATCGTCTTCTAGCTTCGTGTTGCCACGGTAAAATATTGACTTTGGCTTTTGTCCCGTCCAATTCCGAGAATATTGATTTTCTGCCTTTCTGGAACCAAAAACAGAAGAAAATAGGCAACTGGCATTGTGGCAACTTGTTAATAGGTTAGTTCTAAAAAACATATAAAAACACCTCAAAGTGTAGACAAAGCAAAGCAAAGTAGATACTAAACAAGCATGGAACATCAAAAATTATAGATACGTTTCCGACGTATCAATCATCATCTCTTCCTTCGCTGCTCTACACCTCGCAACCTCTCTGGAGACCTCCTCTGCTAGTCTCTCTGACATGGCGACAAGTTTATGATGGTCCCTGCCCCTCGCACGCCCAGTACTGGCAACACCGGGAGTGCCTTCGTCCCCGATGCGTTTCCGAGTCTGGCAAGCTCGGATCGACGCCTCGTCTTCATTGGATTTGACAACGTCTTCTTCGGCATCGTCCCCTCTACGACTGCTTCGACCGCGTCACCGACGATTTCTTCTTTGCATACTCGGTTCTGGCAAAAACAGAGTGTGCTTTCTTCCCTGATGTGCGCCTAGTTCTAGCAAAACTATGGCCACACCTCGTCCTCGACGACTCGGACTGCATCGGCTTCGACATCGACATCCTCAACGACTGCCTCGACACGTCTCCGTCATCCTCTTTGCGCACTATGCGCATGCGACTTCACGTTCGGTTACCTTGACACCGAAATCCCCGACCACGACATCAACCACAGCAACCCCGCGCACGGCTACCTCGACCACGACACTGCCCAACGCTCTTGGCTCCCTTTACATCGACGCAAGGTCTACCACCTTGCTTGAGCATCATCATCTTCCTCTATAGTCCAAGCTACCGCGACACGACACCATACATGATGTTCCCGCTCGGACTGCGGGGGGATGTCAGTCTACTGGATTCTACTTTGGTTTATCTCTAGTCTGACCGTTCATGACGTTCCAGTTGTTCACGATGGTACCGCTATGACTGTGAGGGATGTTAGAGTATTGTACGGACACAATTATTATGGTATTTTATGATAGTTAGGACTCTAGCCTAATTTTACATGTACTCCAAGATGATCCTCTATACGCCTATATATACTCGCCCATAAGGCTCAATAATATATTCATCATATTCCGCCAATCCCTCTCTATCCTTCTACACTCGGCTCCTCGGGTGTGTCACGTGTGATTTTCTACTGACGTGGCGTGCCATGCTGACACACTTTCGTCTGGAGAAAAATCTTATGCGACCCAGGTCGGACAAGCCAGTTTGTGGACCACCTCCGGCAGGCGATAACTAGCAACCCAAATCTTAAAGCAACAATTCTAGCATGGAGTCTTTCCTCAATTCAGAAGAAACGTTGTCTCGTGGAGTGGCGTCCAAAGAAGAGAGTACACACGGAGCGATTCGCCTGTTGTGCTGTGAGCGAAGAGTCGAGAGCGCTGGTGGTTGTGTCATTGGGGCCTAAGCGCCATGCCATGGACGATGGGGGAAAGCAACCGGGATGAGTGTCCATATTTTTGTCACTGGGGGAGAGCCGTAGGGGGCATCGGTGAGTGTAGTCTTCTATGGCAGAGGAGAGGAGACGACTTGCCGATGATCATAGTGGTATAGCAAGAATATGAGTCACGTGAGAGAAGTAAAAATGAGATTCTGTAGCCAGGAATTAGGGATAGTTTTTGTCTTGGTGCTTTGAGATTTGGTTTGCCTTTGCATGCGGAAGGTGGTACACGGATCTAGCCGTGTGACCCGGGTTGCATAAGATTTTTCTCCCTTTCGCTTGGCCCAAGATTTTTGGAACAAAAAATCTCAAGCCAAACTTACTGTCCACTTTGATCGAATTTTCAAACTTTTTGTATTAATTTGTTTCAACAAGGCAAGTTCATGTACTCTGGAGTACATATACATTTGCGGCTTCTAAATTCTTGAATTTTGTGACAAGAACTCTGAATGTAAGGATACAGACCAACAACCCCGTCGATGGGCATGTTCTAATGGCGCCATTTCCGGCGTCATCACCTACTCGAGAGGCGAAGTGTGTCGATCTTGCCAACTTGAAAGCATAGGCTCCCGATCATCATGTCGACTCCGTCTCATATGAAATCGAAGGACGAACGTATTAACAGCGAGTGGATGGTGAAGTCGATGGCGCCGAAGAGAAGATAGTTCTTAGATGCGGACGAGTCGAAGATTGCGGGTGTTGGGGCCGTCGAGATCGCAACATCATCGCTCCCAGTTCCCACAGACGGCGCCAATTAATGTGGGGTTAGCATGTCAATTCCCATACTATTCCCATACTTGATGGACTTGGGTTTGAGGAAGAGGGATGCATTGGAGATCTCGTTCGGCTAACAGACAAGCAACATGAAGTTTATCCAGGTTTAGGCCCCCGAGCGAAAATCCTACCCCTTGTCTACTCTATATTATCGAGGAAACCGAAGGTTAAAGGGGGTGCCTTAATGGCGATGGTGCACATATATAATCTGACGGGTGTATGTGCTAGAGTTAGGTGATTCTCCTCGCCGTTTCCTCATGGACTTTATATGGGGGGTCAGGTCTTGGGATAAATCCGAGTTAGTTATAGATTAGGGTTTGTCTTTTAAATTTTCTATATAAAGATTCTCCCAGAAATTGCATCCTTCGTGAGTCTGGGCACCCAAATCCTTCATGGGCTTCATCATCAGATGCGAAACATCACGTGGGATCCTACTGTTGGAATTTTTGCCTAAAATAGGCCTAGCTCATTTATTATATGCCAATAAATTCCTGAAATCATAGAGGCCCATTTGGCCCATTCATGCAAGGCAAGAGCTAGGACAAATGTTTAGTCCCACATTGCTAGTTGAGTGAAAGTTGGACCAGCTTATAAGATGAGCTCTCCTACCACTTGGTAAAAGGATGAGAAGGAGAAGGAGAGAGCTCCACACGCGCGCTCCTCCTCCTCGCTCGCCTCGCCACGCCACGCCTCGCCTCGCCTCGCCTCGCCTCGCCTCGTCACGAGCGCGCGGGTTGCGGGAATATCGCCGAGCCGAGCTTTATTTTGCCACGCATGAATGGTATATGAACAGATGTACATAAGCTGAAACGTTTGCTTTGAGTGGACTTTTAATACGATTTAAATGAATACGAATTGAGTGGAGGCTGTCCGGTAGGCTGCCGCCTGTTCGCTTCATCTTTCGTCCATTTGTTTCATCTTCTGCGCAGTCTGTCTACCTTCCCCTCTGTGCCTATAAGAGAGAGAGGTCGCGCCTCCTCTCAGTTACACTGCCACACATCCTTTGCGCCTCCAGTTCCAGAGCACCACGCTACCTAGATCTTCCTCATCCCGTCTTGCGGCGTGCACCGCGAGCCAGGACAGTAGGCCTCCGAGACCCCGCTGCTTCGAGTCCTGTACGGGAGAAGGGCGATAAGTTTTTGGGGAGCGCTATCAGCGCGACTACAGGCTTTGTCACGGACTCCCTCATAGATAGCGACTGCGGCGACGTCTTCCCCGACGAGGACTTCTTCCCCGACATCAGCACTCTCTTCCTCGACGACATGAACAACGACGGTTCCAACGTCGGCGGTTCCTCTTCTGCTACTGCCGTGTATATCTTCTGTCTCAATCTTGTTCTGATCATATCCAAAGTTTTATGCCTTGCAGTTTGTTTGGTTATATGCCTTAATATGTATTCGCTATTTCACATGATTAGTATATTGCCTATTATTCTAATCATGTTTTATCTAGCATTTATTATGGATAATTCGCTTGGTAAATTGCTCTATTATTCAACAATCCAAAAACCTTATTTCAGGCAATTTGCCCCAAGTGGCTTTGTTGCTTCTATGAAGCCACCTGTGTTTGAAGGTGTGAATTACAAACGATGGCGTGCGAGAGCAGTGCTCTGGTTTCAGACCATGAGCTGCTATAACGCCATCTATGGCGCACCTGAGGGGGAACTTAATCCTGCTCAGGAAGAGGCGTTCCAAAAACTTGATACCACTTTCAAGGCTGCCTTGATCAGCATCCTTGGCGACAATATTGTCGATTCATATCTATCATTTAGCAATGGCAAAGATATGTGGGATGCGCTCGAGAGAAAATTTGGAGTCTCCAATGCTGGCAGTGAACTGTATGTCATGGAACAATTCTATGACTATAAGATGGTTGATGACCGTTCCATTGTGGAGCAGGCTCATGAGATACATTCACTTGCCAGGGAGCTTGAGCACTTCACTTGTATGTTACCGGACAAGTTTGTTGTCGGAGGCATCATTGCCAAACTTCCCCAGTCATGGAGGAATTTTGCTACTTCTCTGAAGCACAAGAGACAAGAGTTCTCCGTGACGGATCTCATTGGGACTCTTGATGTGGAAGAGAAGGCGAGAGCAAAAGACACACGTGCTCGATGTACCGAGGGAGGTTCTAATGCCAATCTCGTACAGAAAAGGAACTTCCAGCCTCACAAGTTCAAGAACAAAGGCAAGTTTGACGACAAAGGAAAGTTTGATGGAAAGAACAAGGCCTCTCAGTCCACCAGCTTCAAGAAGAAGACTGATAAGAGGAAAGGTGCTTGTCATGTGTGCAGTGATCCTAATCATTGGGCTCCTGCTTGTCCCAACCGCTTTGACAAGCGCCAGCATGGGAAGGGCAACAAGACTGCTAATATTTTCATGGGCGACGTTGAGATGAAAGATGTTGGGTATGGTATATTACCTACTGTTCTTTCATTATGTCATTCTCCTGATTGGTGGATTGACACGGGCGCTAATGTACATGTTTGTTCTGATATTTCCATCTTTTCTTCATATCAGGTCAGAGGGACTCAAACCATGCTGATGGGGAACGGCTCGCATGCTTCTGTTCATGGTGTTGGTACGGTCGATCTGAAGTTCACTTCGGAAAAGACCGTGCGCCTGAAGAACGTGCATCATGTTCCCTCAATAAATAAAAATCTTGTTAGCGGATCTCTTCTGTGTCGAGATGGTTACAAGATTGTATTCGAGTCCAATAAATTTGTAATTTCGAAGTATGGAACCTTTGTTGGTAAAGGCTATGAGTGCGGAGGCTTGTTCTGCTTATCTCTGTCGGACATTTGTAATAAAGTTGTTAATCATATTTACACGAATTTTGAATCAAATGTCTGGCACTCTCGTCTTTGTCATATTAATTTTGGTTGTATGACGCGGCTAGCCAAAATGAATTTAATCCCTGATTTCTCAACTGTTAAGGGATCTAAGTGCCAAGTCTGCGTGCAAGCTAAACAACCTCGCAAGTCACATACGACTGCAGAAATAAGAAATTTAACACCACTAGAGCTCATACATTCTGATCTTTGTGAGATGAATGGTGTGTTGACAAAAGGTGGAAAGAAATATTTCATGACTTTGATCGATGACTCTACGAGATATTTTCATGTGTATCTTCTGAAATCAAAAGATGAGGCTTTGAGTTTCTTCAAAATCTATAAAGCTGAGGCAGAAAATCAACTTGATCGAAAGATTAAGAGGCTTAGGTCTGATTGTGGTGGAGAGTATTTTTCCAACGAGTTTGATTCCTTTTGTGCGAAACATGGCTTAATTCATGAGAGGACGCCTCCCTACTCACCTCAGTCAAATGGACTAGCCGAAAGAAAGAACCGTACTCTAACAGATTTGGTTAACGCCATGTTAGACACATCGGGTCTTTCTACGGAATGGTGGGGGGAGGCACTATTGACCGCGTGTCATGTCCTAAACCGAGTTACCACAAAGAACAAAGAAATTACTCCATTCAAAGAATGGGAGAAGAAAAGATTAAACTCTCTTACTTACGTACTTGGGGTTGTTTGGCAAAGGTTAATGTACCAATCCCCAAGAAGCGCAAGCTTGGACCAAAAACCATTGATTGTGTTTTTCTGGGCTATGATTTTCATAACATTGGTTATAGATTCTTGATAGTAAAATCTGAAGTACCTGACATTAATGTCGGTACAATCATGGAGTCGACTGATGCGACTTTCTTTGAGGATATCTTTCCAATGAAGGATAAACCTAACTCATCAAATCCGGAGATACCTAGTTCATCTAATCAGGAATTTGCTATATTCTCTGGACCTACCATTCCGATTGAACACTCTGAAAGTCCTAAGGAGGATGATAATGAAATTCCTAAAAGGATCAAGAGACAAAGGACTGCAAAGTTTTTTGGTGATGATTTCATTGTGTACCTTGTTGATGACACTCCCACTTCCATTTCAGAAGCTTATGCATCTCCTGATGCTGACTACTGGAAGGAAGCTGTTCATAGTGAGATGAATTCCATCTTAGCTAATGAAACATGGGAGATCACTGATCGTCCTTATGGGTGCAAACCTGTAGGATGTAAATGGGTGTTCAAGAAGAAACTAAGGCCTGATGGTACTATTGAGAAGTACAAGGCAAGGCTTGTGGCGAAGGGTTATACCCAAAAGGAAGGTGAAGACTTTTTTGACACTTACTCACCTGTAGCAAGGTTGACCACCATTCGAGTACTACTTTCTCTGGCTGCCTCACACGGTCTTCTCGTTCATCAAATGGACGTTAAGACGACTTTCCTAAATGGAGAGTGTTGAATAATAGAGCAATTTACCAAGTGAATTACCCATAATAAACGCTAGATAAAACATGATTAGAATAATAGGCAATATACTAATCATGTGAAATAGCGAAAACATATGAAGACAGGTAACCAAACAGACTGCAAAAGATGCGATCAGAATAAGATTTATAAAGAAAACATACACGGCAGCGGTAGCAGAAGAGGAACCGCCGGTGTTCGTGTTGGCACCGTTGTTAGCCATGTCATCGAGGAAGAGGGTGCTGATGTCGGGGAAGAAGTCCTTGTTGGGGAAGATGTCGGCGCAATCGGTATCCGAAAGAGAGTCTGTGATGAAGCCAGTAGTTCCGCCGATAGCGCTCCCCAAAAACCTTATCGCCCTTCTCCCGTACAGGACTCGAAGCAGCGGGGTCTCGGAGGGCTACTGTCCCGGCTAGCGGTGCACGCCGCAAGACAGGATGGGGAAGATCTAGGTAGCGTAGTGCTCTGGAACTGGAGGCACAAAGGATGTGCGACAGATAGACTGAGAGGAGGCGCGACCTCTCTCTCTTATAGGCATAGAGGGGAAGGTAGACAGATTGCGCAGAAAATGAAACGAATGGACGGTAGATGAAGCGAATAGGCGGCAGCCCACCGGACAGCCTCCACTCAATTCGTATTCATTTAACTCGTATTAAAAGTCCACTCAAAGCAAACGTTTCAGCTTCTGTACATCTGTTCATATACCATTCACGCGTGGCAAAATAAAGCTCGGCTCGGCGAGATTCCCGTAACCCGCGGCGCGCGCGCACGTCGTGACGAGGCGAGGCGAGCGAGGAGGAGGAGCGCGCGTGTGGAACTCTCTCCTTCTCCTTCTCATCATTTTACCAAGTGGTAGGAGAGCTCACCTTATAAGGTGGTCCAACTTTCAATCAACTAGCAATATGGGACTAAACATTTGTCCCAGCTCTTGCCTTGCATGAATGGGCCAAATGGGCCTCTAGGATTTCAGGAATTTATTGGCATATAATAAATGGGCTGGGCCTATTTAGGCAAAAATTCCAACAATCCCCCACCAGATCCCAGAGGCACATGAAGTTTGCCTTTGGTTCCAAAACATTGTTTATATACCGGTACTGTAGTGGAGACTGTTAAGTTGAACTTCCACCTAGAGCTTTATGTTATACTAGGCCACAACTTGTACAGTGGACTATGCCTTGAACTGCAAGTTTGCTGCGAACCTAGCTTCACAAAAAGTCTTGACCGATACTAGGCTACCGTGGGACTTCCCCGCGGGTGGAGCTTATACGTCATACTCCATGACCTTTCATGAGTTTATTAGAGAGCACCCTACTCTCATAGACTGCGACGTTTTAACAGTCAGACTCATATAGGTGTGTTCTTCAAAAGATGTTCTGCAGGACAACATCTTTGCTTAGGATAAGCCACTTAGAACACATTAAGATAATAAATCAACCTGCCGTGCAGAATAGGAAAGTATTGCATCTTTCTGGAGCGGTGTTTATTAAAGTAGGGATACTTTCCTCTCAGCCAACCAACAGCTTGTCTCCCAATTCTAATTCACGGGATCTCCGATCATATAGAGTGATTTACCACTGTGGAAAGCTCAAATTGTGGGTCTCATACCCATCTCCTTCGATGCATTTTCTATCACGTTGCGTGATAGACCCTTTGTGAAGGGATCTGCCAGGTTCTTAGATGTTTGGATATAATCCAATGCAATAACTCCGGAGTTTCTCATTTTCCTAACAGATTTTAGTCTCCTCTCCACATGTCTTGAGGACTTCATATTATCCTTAGAACTGTTAACCTTAATAATCACAGTTTGATTATCACAGTTCATTGGAATTGCGGGTATAGGTTTTTCAACCACAAGTAAGTCCATCAAGAGTTCACGAAGCCACTCTGCTTCAACAGTGGCCGTGTCTAGTGCTGTGAGTTCTGCTTCCATAGTTGACCTCGTTAATATGGTCTGCTTGCAAGACTTCCAAGAAACAGCGCCACCACCAAGTGTGAAAACATATCCACTCGTGGCCTTTATCTCGTCAGCATCAGATATCCAATTTGAATCACTATAACCCTCTAGTACCCTCGGATACCCGGTATAGTGTATTCCATAGCTCGCAGTGCCTTTTAGATATCGCATAACTCTCTCAAGAGCATGCCAGTGATCAGCTCCTGGATTTGAAACAAATCGACTGAGTTTGCTTACAGCAAAGGCGATGTCAGGCCTCATGGCACTAGCTAAATACATAAGCGAGCCAATGATTTGAGAGTATCTTAGTTGGTCTCTAGCATTTCCTCGATTCTTTCGAAGCAACACACTAGGATCATACGGTGTAGGAGAAAAATTGACGTCGCTATACCCGAAACGACTCAAGATCTTTTCCACATAGTGGGACTGAAGCAGTGTAATCCCACCATCATCATCTCTCAATAGCTTGATGTTCAGGATGACATCAGCTACGCCCAGATCCTTCATCTCAAAGGAACGAGATAAGAAATCTTTGACCTCCTTAATTGCATTAAGGTTGGTTCCGAAAATCAGTATGTCATCAACATACAAACAAAGGATGACTCCCTCACCCCCAGCATGGCGATAGTATACACACTTGTCAGCTTCGTTTACAACAAAGCCTGCAGCGGTTAAGGTTTTATCAAATTTTTCGTGCCACTGCTTAGGTGCTTGTTTAAGACCATATAAAGACTTCAGTAGCTTGCACACTTTTCTTTCTTGACCATTTACTACAAAACCATCTGGTTGATCCATATAAATTTTCTCATCCAACTCTCCATTTAGGAAAGCCGTCTTAACGTCCATTTGATGAACGAGAAGACCGTGTGAGACAGCCAGAGAAAGTAGTACTCGAATGGTGGTCAACCTTGCTACATGTGAGTAAGTGTCAAAGAAGTCTTCACCTTCCTTTTGGGTATAACCCTTGGCCACAAGCCTTGCCTTGTACTTCTCAATAGTACCATCAGGCCTTAGTTTCTTCTTAAACACCCATTTACATCCTACAGGTTTGCAACCATAAGGACGATCAGTGATCTCCCATGTTTCATTAGCTAAGATGGAATTCATCTCACTATGAACAGCTTCCTTCCAGTAGTCAGCATCAGAAGATGCATAAGCTTCTGAAATAGAAGTGGGAGTGTCATTGACAAGGTACACAATGAAATCATCACCAAAAGACTTTGCAGTCCTTTGTCTCTTGCTCCTTTTAGGAATTTCATTATCATCCTCCTTAGGACTATCAGAGTGTTCAATTGGAATGGTAGTTTCAGAGAATATAGCAAATTCCTGATTAGATGAACTAGGTATCTCCGGATTTGATGAGTTAGGTTTATCCTTCATTGGAAAGATATCCTCAAAGAAAATCGCATCAGTCGACTCCATGATTGTACCGACATGCATGTCAGTCACTTCAGATTTTACTATCAAGAATCTATAACCAATGCTATGAAAAGCATAACCCAGAAAAACACAATCAATGGTTTTTGGTCCAAGCTTGCGCTTCTTGGGGATTGGTACATTAACCTTTGCCAAACAACCCCAAGTACGTAAGTAAGAGAGTTTTAATTTTTTCTTCTCCCATTCTTCGAATGGAGTAATTTCTTTGTTCTTCGTGGGAACTTGGTTTAGGACATGACACGCGGTCAATAGTGCCTCCCCCCACCATTTCTTAGAAAGACCCGATGTGTCTAACATGGCGTTAACCAAATTAGTTAGAGTACGGTTCTTTCTTTCGGCTACTCCATTTGATTGGGGTGAGTAGGGAGGCGTCCTCTCATGAATTATGCCATGTTCCGCACAAAAAGAATCAAACTTGTTTGAAAACTACTCTCCACCACGATCAGACCTAAGCCTCTTAATCTTTCGATCAAGTTGATTTTCTGCCTCAGCTTTATAGATTTTGAAGAAACTCAAAGCCTCATCTTTTGATTTCAGAAGATACACATGACAATATCTCGTAGAGTCATCGATCAAAGTCATGAAATATTTCTTTCCACCTTTTGTCAACACACCATTCAGCTCACAAAGATCAGAATGTATGAGCTCTAGTGGTGTTAAATTTCTCATTTCTGCAGTCGTATGTGACTTGCGAGGTTGTTTAGCTTGCACGCAGACTTTGCACTTAGATCCCTTAACAGTTGAGAAATCAGGGATTAAATTCATTTTGGCTAGCCGCGTCATACAACCAAAATTAATATGACAAAGACGAGAGTGCCAGACATTTGATTCAAAATTCGTGTAAATATGATTAATAACTTTATTACAAATGTCTGACAGAGATAAACGGAACAAGCCTCCGCATTCATAGCCTTTACCAACAAAGGTTTCATACTTCGAAATTACAAATTTATTGGACTCGAATACAATCTTGTAGCCATCTCGACACAGAAAAGATCCGCTAACAAGATTTTTATTTATTGAGGGAACATGATGCACATTCTTCAGGCGCACGGTCTTTCCCGAAGTGAACTTCAGATCGACCGTACCAACACCATGAACAGAAGCATGCGAGCCATTCCCCATCAGCACGGTTTGAGTCCCTCTGACCTGATATGAAGAAAACATGGAAATATCAGAACATACATGTACATTAACGCCCGTGTCAATCCACCAATCGGGAGAATGACATAATAAAAGAACAGTAGGTAATATACCATACCCAACATCTTTCATCTCAACGTCGCCCATGACAACATTAGCAGTCTTGCTGCTCTTCCCATGCTGGCGCTTGTCAAAGCGGTTGGGACAAGCAGGAGCCCAATGATTAGGATCACCGCACACATGACAAGCACCTTTCCTCTTATCAGTCTTCTTCTTGAAGTTGGTGGACTGTGAGGCCTTGTTCTTTCCATCGAACTTTCCTTTGTCATCAAACTTGCCTTCGTTCTTAAACTTGTGAGGCTGGAAGTTCCTTTTCTGTACCAGGTTGGCATTAGAACCTCCCTCGATACCTCGAGCACGTGTGTCTTTTGCTCTCGCCTTCTCTGCCACATCAAGAGTCCCAATGAGATCCGTCACGGAGAACTCTTGTCTCTTATGCTTCAGAGAAGTAGAAAAATTCCTCCATGACTAGGGAAGTTTGGCAATGATGCCTCCGGCAACAAACTTGTCCGGTAACACACGAGTGAAGTGCTCAAGCTCCCTGGCAAGTGACTGTATCTCATGAGCCTGCTCCACAATGGGGCGGTCCTCAACCATCTTATAGTCATAGAATTGTTCCATGACATACAGTTCACTGCCAGCATCGGAGACTCCAAATTTTCTCTCGAGCGCATCCCACATATCCTTGCCATTGCTAAATGACAGATATGAATCGACAATATTGTCGCCAAGAATGCTAATCAAGGCAGCCTTGAAAGTGGTATCAAGTTTTTGAAACGCCTCTTCCTGAGCGGGATTAAGTTCTCCCTCAGGTGCGCCATAGATGGCGTTATAGCAGCTCATGGTCTGAAACCAGAGCACTGCTCTCGCACGCCATCGTTTGTAATTCACACCTTCGAACACAGGTGGCTTCATAGAAGCAACAAAGCCACTTGGGGAAATTGCCTGAAATAAGGTTTTTGGATTGTTGAATAATAGAGCAATTTACCAAGCGAATTACCCATAATAAACGCTAGATAAAACATGATTAGAATAATAGGCAATATACTAATCATGTGAAATAGCGAAAACATATGAAGACAGGTAACCAAACAGACTGCAAAAGATGCGATCAGAATAAGATTTATAAAGAAAACATACACGGCAGCGGTAGCAGAAGAGGAACCGCCGGTGTTCGTGTTGGCACCGTCGTTAGCCATGTCGTCGAGGAAGAGGGTGCTGATGTCGGGGAAGAAGTCCTTGTTGGGGAAGATGTCGGCGCAATCGGTATCTGAAAGGGAGACCGTGATGAAGCCAGTAGTCGCGCCGATAGCGCTCCCCAAAAACCTTATCGCCCTTCTCCCGTACAGGACTCGAAGCAGCGGGGTCTCGGAGGCCTACTGTCTCGGCTAGCGGTTCACGCCGTAAGACGGGATGGGGAAGATCTAGGTAGCGCAGTGCTCTGGAACTGGAGGCGCAAAGGATGTGCGACAGACAGACTGAGAGGAGGCGCGACCTCTCTCTCTTATAGGCATAGAGGGGAAGGTAGACAGACTGCGCAGAAAATAAAACGAATAGGCGGCAGCCCACCGGACAGCCTCCACTCAATTCGTATTAAAAGTCCACTCAAAGCAAACGTTTCAACTTCTGTACATCTGTTCATATACTATTCATGCGTGGCAAAATAAAGCTCGGCTCGGCGAGATTCCCGCAACCCGCGGCGCGCGCGCGTCGTGACGAGGCGAGGCGAGGCGTGGCGTGGCGAGGCGAGCGAGGAGGAGGAGCGCGCGTATGGAACTCTCTCCTTCTCCTTCTCATCCTTTTACCAAGTGGTAGGAGAGATCACCTTATAAGCTGGTCCAACTTTCACTCAACTAGCAATGTGGGACTAAACATTTGTCCCAGCTCTTGCCTTGCATGAATGGAACAAATGAGCCTCTAGGATTTCAGGAATTTATTGGCATATAATAAATAGGCTGGGCCTATTTAGGCAAAAATTCCAACAGAGAGTTGGATGAGGAAATTTATATGGATCAACCAGATGGTTTTGTAGTAAATGGTCAAGAAATAAAAGTGTGCAAGCTACTGAAGTCTTTGTATGGTCTTAAACAAGCACCTAAGCAGTGGCACGAAAATTTTGATAAAACCTTAACCGCTGCAGGCTTTGTTGTAAACGAAGCTGACAAGTGCGTATACTATCGCCATGGTGGGGGGGGGGGTGAGAGAGTCATCCTTTGTTTGTATGTTGATGACATACTGATTTTTGGAACCAACCTTAATGCAATTAAGGAGGTCAAAGATTTCTTATCTCATTCCTTTGAGATGAAGGATCTGGGAGTAGCTGATGTCATCCTGAACATCAAGCTATTGAGAGATGACGATGGTGGGATTACACTGCTTCAGTCCCACTATGTGGAAAAGATCTTGAGTCGTTTCGGGTATAGCGACGTCAATTTTTCTCCTACACCGTATGATCCTAGTGTGTTGCTTCGAAAGAATCGAGGAAATGCTAGAGACCAACTAAGATACTCTCAAATCATTGGCTCGTTTATGTATTTAGCTAGTGCCACGAGACCTGACATCGCCTTTGCTGTAAGCAAACTCAGTCGATTTGTCTCAATTCCAGAAGATGATCACTGGCATGCTCTTGAGAGAGTTATGCGATATCTAAAAGGCACTGCGAGCTATGGAATACACTATACCGGGTATCCGAGGGTACTAGAGGGTTATAGTGATTCAAATTGGATATCTAATGCTGACGAGATAAAGGCCACGAGTGGATATGTTTTCACACTTGGTGGTGGCGTTGTTTCTTGAAAGTCTTGCAAGCAGACCATCTTAACGAGGTCAACTATGGAAGCAGAACTCACAACACTAGACACGGCCACTGTTGAAGCAGGGTGGCTTCGTGAACTCTTGATGGACTTACCTTTGGTTGAAAAACCTATACCCGCAATTCCAATGAACTGTGATAATCAAACTGTGATTATTAAGGTGAACAGTTCTAAAGATAATATGAAGTCCTCAAGACATGTGAAGAGGAGACTGAAACCTGTCAGGAAAATGAGAAACTCCGGAGTTATTGCATTAGATTATATCCAAACATCTAAAAACTTGGCAGATCCCTTCACAAAGGGTCTATCACGCAACGTGATAGAAAATGCATTGAAGGAGATGGGTATGAGACCCACAATTTGAGCTTTCCACAGTGGTAAACCACTCTATGTGATCGGAGATCCCGTGAATTAGAATTGGAAGACAAGCTGTTGGTTAGCTGAGAGGAAAGTATCCCTACTTTAATAAACACCACTCCATAAAGTTGCAATACTTTCCTATTCTGCACGACAGGTTGATTTATTATCTTAATGTGTTCTAAGTGGCTTATCCTAAGCAAAGATGTTGTCCTGCAGAACATCTTTTGAAGAACACACCTATATGAGTCTGGCTGTTAAAACGTCGCAGTCTATGAGAGTAGGGTGCTCTCTAATAAACTCATGAAAGGTCATGGAGTATGACGTATAAGCTCCACCCGCGGGGAAGTCCCACGGTAGCCTAGTATCGGTCAAGACTTTTTGTGAAGCTAGGTTCGCAGCAAACTTGCAGTTCAAGGCATAGTCCACTATACAAGTTGCGACCTAGTATAACATAAAGCTCTAGGTGGAAGTTCAACTTAACAGTCTCCACTACAGTACCGGTATATAAACAATGTTTTGAAACCAAAAGCAAACTTCATGTGCCTCTGGGATCTGGTGGGGATTGTTGAAATTTTTGCCTAAATAGGCCCAGCCCATTTATTATATGCCAATAAATTCCTGAAATCCTAGAGGCCCATTTGGCCCATTCATGCAAGGCAAGAGCTGGGACAAATGTTTAGTCCCACATTGCTAGTTGAGTGAAAGTTGGACCAGCTTATAAGGTGAGTTCTCCTACCACTTGGTAAAAGGATGAGAAGGAGAAGGAGAGAGTTCCACACGCGCGCTCCTCCTCCTCGCTCGCCACGCCACGCCTCGCCACGACGCGCGCGCGCCGCGGGTTGCGGGAATCTCGCCGAGCCGGGCTTTATTTTGCCACGCATGAATGGTATATGAATAGATGTACAGAAGCTGAAACGTTTCCTTTGAGTGGACTTTTAATACGAGTTAAATGAATACGAATTGAGCATCTTCCGTCCATTTGTTTTATCTTCTGCGCAGTCTGTCTACCTTCCTCTTTGTGCCTATAAGAGAGAGAGGTCACGCCTCCTCTCAGTTACACTGCCACACATCCTTTGCGCCTCCAGTTCCAGAGCACTGCGCTACCTAGATCTTCCTCATCCCGTCTTGCGGCGTGCACCGCGAACCGGGACAGTAGGCCTCCGAGACCCCGCTGCTGTACGGGAGAAGGGCGATAAGGTTTTTGGGGAGCGCTATCAGCGCGACTACTGGCTTCGTCACGGACTCCCTCACAGATAGCGACTGCGGCGACGTCTTCCCCGACGATGACTTCTTCCCCGACATCAGCACTCTCTTCCTCGACGACATGAACAACGACGGTTCCAACGCCGGCGGTTCCTCTTCTGCTACTGCCGTGTATATCTTCTGTCTCAATCTTGTTCTGATCATATCCAAAGTTTTATGCCTTGCAGTTTGTTTGGTTATATGCCTTAATATGTATTCGCTATTTCACATGATTAGTATATTGCCTATTATTCTAATCATGTTTTATCTAGCGTTTATTATGGATAATTCGTTTGGTAAATTGCTCTATTATTCAACACCTACTGGGCCTAACCGAATAGGCCAATTTTGAGTATTAGTAAGGCATACCCATGTTGATTGTAGCTTTTTTTGTCCTATTCCTATATCCAATCCAGTTTGATGTGAAAACAATGAGAGGCCGCAGTTCTGAAACAGCAACCAGAACAATCAGCATCGACAAGTTCACCCCTACCAGTCAATTTAACAGGTAAATTAGTAATGTGCATGGACAAGTTCACCCCTACCAGTCAATTTAACAGGTAAATTAGTAGTACGTAGAAACTAGAAACGGTAGACACTTGGGAGACCTTATTTTTGTTCTTTGTATTGATTCTGTTTACCCGCAGGTGACCACTTGGAAGACCTTATTTTCTTCGGCGGACAGATAATGGAACCCTTTTCACCGAAAAGCGGTACGGCTAATAGGAAGGAATTTCGCTTCTGCCCAATTTGGAGAAGGAATTTCGCTTGTGCCCAATTTGGATAGAATTGATGTACTGGTATGACTAGGATTAGCGTCCAATTTCCTGTGCTTGGTTTAGTAGTAAAGATTTTGCGAGGATGAAGTCGGTAAACTGACTCGCAGGCAGAAGGAATTGCTTTGAGCTTCAGCATAACGTATAATCCAGCATGTATTTGTTTCAGGACAAATAATTGTTACTAGTACAGTATACCAAAAAAATCATGCTCCTGAAATCCAAAAGAGCTCCATCGCCGGGATTTGAACCCGGGTCGCCTGGGTGAAAGCCAGGTATCCTAACCGGGCTGGACGACGATGGATTGGTGGAATAGTGTCAACTGTAACCATTTCATAGGTTCCTTTCCCTCTTCTATAATAAAAAAAAGGATCATGCTCGTGCAAAATGATGAGGAAATCCCTATTGGATGAGGGTCCAGTCATAGTGGTCAACTGAAACCACAGCTGTCAAAGAAACACCGGAGCATATTCCAGAAAACGCATTTTGTTCAAGCATTTGAGGCGTCTGGTACCAACGAACGATCAGCCCGTATTAATCCTCTTGTAGTATCCCAGTGAAAGGTGCCATCAGATATAAGATATTCCCTCTAATCCTAAATAAGTGCCATGGTTTTAAACTAACTCTAGTTGTTTAAAATGGCGACACTTATTTAGATCGGAGGTAGTAGTTCCTTGCCGACTATAGTTGCCGTGGATTTCTCTCATGTTTCACCATCATATGTGTCTACCAATGAGGGATTTCTCTCATGTTTCACCATCATATGTGTCTACCAATGAGGATGCAGCAATAATACACCTTCAAAAAAAGGTAGTGGCAAGCATGACAGTATATTCTCAGGGTAGTAACAAGCAACGGATATAAATGATCCATCTTTGTCCTACGGGTTCACTTTTACTCTTTGATTTGGGACCTGGGTCGGCTCTTTCAATGGGCTAATAATGGCTAATCCACAACGATACATAACTGAAAAAGGGACAGATGGAGTCGATCAATCTGTATGAAACTAGACTTCCCGTGGATATCGCACCAATTACTAAAATAGGAGGGAAAATGAAAATTTGCCATTGCAACTAAAATACTCTCTTTGATCTAAATTAATTAACTTGAATTTATCTAGATTCGTGAATCTAGATAAATTCAAAAGCCAATTAATTTGGATCGAAGGAGTACCACATTGACCGTCCATGAAAATCTATTCAGTATGTGGAAAACACACAAGAGGAAGAACCTAAATAAGTGATTTGTCTTCGAGAGGGAAGACTTATGCTTTGTTTTGCAGTCCGAAACAGGCCCAGGGCCCGGGCGGACATGAAACTGGCACCGGGTAATCACGTCCATATTTTTTTTTTGGTTCTGCACCTTACAATTGCTCCATGTACAAGTGGTTAAAAAGAACTAAACTTTGCAGAGATCTCTTCGTTCAGAAATTTCTCACATGTTCTAAGCTGTCAGGTGCAAGATATGTACAGTACGTGTAACAAACTGTACATGCTCTAAGCTCTCAGGCGCGTGCAACAAGAGTGGGGAACTGATCTCAAACCATAAGCTATTTACTGGAATCGGTTTGGGTACAGTCCAGAACTCCAGATCCCCAACCATTGCCACAACTAGTGTATATATGCTCTACTGCGCTTTGTCCCTGCTACCAGCTACGGACTCCGAAGCATCACTCACGGTGCTGTCGTGAGCAGGAGAGTCGACTCTCATTTCATCGTCAAGATCGTCTTCCTCGTCGTCCCTGCATCCGTCTTCTTTGCTCTTGTCAAGACCTTTCCTACTGAACATGCTTTTCAGGCTCTGAGCCGGAATTTTCCCCGCATGTTTCACCATCCGCACTGCCTTGTTCCTCAGCCGCCTTTTGGTTGGACTTTCAACCTCACCTCTCTCAGGGCTGGAATAATGGTCATCAGGCCCCTGATCTGTCCTGTTGTTCCCCGCATCTTCGTCGACAACATAGGTTACCGACACCCTGCTTTCTCCAACAGGCTGTATGTTTTGGCGAGACACTTCGAATTGAGAAGTTTCATCGTCGCTCCCGTTCTTGGGGCTCTTGTGGCGCAATGCTCCAGCTAGCTTGACCAAACCCCTTTTGACCTTGTGAAGGTGACGATGTGCTTTACCACTGGTTGGTTCTTCGGTGCTGGAGTTGCTTGTCTGAGAGTCTGACATTGATGACCTAGGGCTATCACTGCAGGGATCATTTTCCCGCAGTATTTGGGAGTCCTGGCACCGCATTCGTCCTTTCCGAGGCTCCCAGGTAGCAGTCACATCACTGCCGGGCCGGTGTACCCAGACATCAGCCTTATCTAGTCCTTCAATGTCCACTGGTTCATATTCATCAGACATCTTCCGGTATTCCACAGATGATGCACTCTCAGTGTTGGTCTTGGAAGAGATGCTAGACCTTGGTGTGCTAGCTTTCCCCTCCTTGGGTGTTCCACACTGCTCATCTCTGACATCGGGTACCTGCAAGCATCAGCATATGACACTAGCAGTGAGTTAACTCAAATTTGAACGACCAGCTCATGTTTAGTACAATTGATGCATGATTCAGCGATAACCAAGAACTGTAATCCTCACCAAATTCCATACAAATCAAAATATTAGAACTACTCTCACATCCCTATTCCTTACTAAGAAATGGCCGGCGTCCAGAACAAACATCACAAAATCCTTCATCTGTTCTCACCTTTCTATTTTCATCTTCGAGTACAGTTACAGCTATATGAATCCTCCCTGTCTTTATATGCTTTAGGGAAATCCATATATCGTGTCTTTGTCCCCCTCTCAGTTTGTTGATACTAACTGAACAATCGCTACATTAAAAGTAACATACAGAAATCAGAATGCTGAGTATATCCAGAGCATGCAATCGAGTGTCTGCAATCTTCCATGAGTAGTAATCTGATCCTACAGCATTATTTGAATGGATATGATCATATATGAGATGCTAGTCTATGGAGATGACCAACCCAAGTGCATCATCAAAGATATGGTCCTTGTCTCGAACTTGAAGAGAGAGAAGATTGAGCGATTCCCATGAAGTAATTGGTATCTTAAACTGCTCCTGCCATTTGGGGTTGAGAGTTTTCTTATGGATCTTTGTCTGGAAACGGTATGGACCAAGTTGTCCTTTCACATATGGATCCGATAAACCTGCACATCGGTTCAAAAAGAACCTCACCGAAAATTGTCAATATGAAGCATTTTCCTGAAAGAATGTTAAGCCAATCTTGGTTGCTGAACACGTACCATTTGGATCAGATGGTTTCATATCAGCCCCTTCCAAAATCTCTACCTTGGCATGTGCAATAGGTGGCTTCTCATCAACAGTGAACCAATTACCTGACACATAATAATAGATGCAAATCAATTCCAATCCTTAAAAGAGTAAAGCGGAATAGTAGTAGTTCCATATATGAATAAAAGATGAGGAGATAATTATCTGCCATCCACTTAAGACGCGTGAGAAGGGGGAGGGGGTTAAACTCAAGCCAAGGTGAAATTTCCATTTTTCTATTACGTGAGAGCATAGTGGTGCTTAATCCATCTCAAATTTTCTTACCCTTCGCACATAAACTCTATTTCCCACAACTGCAGTGGTATCAAGTGTTATCTACTAGTACTCGATAAAATATATACAAAACCTGGAAAGTGGTGTCAAATGACCACCGTGACGAATGCAAAAAATAATCTATAGTCACTCAAAGGTACTCCCATAACAGTACTATTTTAAATCATTATCAAATTATGTAGTGGAAACCAAGTTGACAACCGAAATAGCATGTATCTGTAAACATGTTATTTTCTTCAGTTGAAAATCAACTTCTGTTCACCACAAAGCAAGCCACTTAGACATGGCCCTACAGTATCTATAGGTTTTACCTAACTCAGAATCAAATAACAAAACAACAGAATGGTACTATAATGAACTGACTGAATTGGTCACAACTAACAACAGCTAAGTGAAAAAACAACACATTAGTCAGTTCAAGGACAACTTGAAGCTCAACAATTAGATTACGATAGTTACCTGTAGATTCCGAATCCGAGGCGAACTTCTCCATATCAATAACTAGCATATTAGGCTGGAAAAGAAATTTTACAGATTATTGATTACTGTGTGTATAAAAATAGTACAAGAAAATACATACTAATGACCACACATCCCATTCTATTTTTGTTGCTCAATATTATTTTTGAAGAATGTCAGAGTAGATGCAAGAAGATACTCCAACAGAATACATGTTGGTTTAGAAATGCATGACTTCTAGAATCTAACCTCAACAAGGGTCTGTCCAAAGGCAACATCCAACATCCCGTCCTGAATAGTTGGATACATCAAGGGAAATCAGTACCCTCAACGAAATGTGGCAACAAATTGAATAAAGAGAATAAAAGAACACATCAAAAGGAAAACTTACAAGCCATCCAGAAATTCCTGGCAGTTCAGTCACGTCAAGCCCATGGCCAAATAAAGGTTTCACTGTCATCTGGAAGTACGGAGGTTCAACAAAGCATACTCTTACACGACCAATAAAAGGCCACTGTCGAAGGAACCGCACACCAACAAGGACCTACAAGAGTTTAGACATGTCTGGTAAGAACAATAAAATTTTAAGTATTAAACACCCCATCTCATTGAAGCTAAGCAAACAAATATGAGATTTCCTTCCTATATCTTCTATTATCCTCCCATTTACTTCTTGTGGGGACTTAATTTTTTTCTTCAAGCATATTTTTATTTGTAAGAACATATGCTACCACCAACCTTACCAGATGATTAATCATGACATTTTCTTGGTCTAACATTAGGAGTTCGGGAGGAAATTGTAAGAAGAGATCTCACCATCCTAGAACTAAAGTACACCTACTTAGCGTAACATGATGTATCGCGGTGTGCTTAGCTGCTTACCTTGCCTTCAACATGCATGCCAGTTATATGCATATTTGCTGTAATACCAAACCCTAATCTCTTCCTTAGTTGCACAGCCATCCTTGCATCCATATCATCTGCGGCAAGGAAGTTCATTCCTATCTCCAGAACCTGGCACATCATATGTTAACCTTACAAATTTATATGGCAGGTACCAGATAAGACATGTGAACAGTATATATGTAAGGTATCACATCAACACACCAGATGGTCATCATCAGCTGATTGACTGACAACCCTGATATCTGTAAACATCGGCGGATTCCTACCCAAGTAAAGGTTCTGGATCTCTGCTTTCCTCTGCAAATGTAATAAGCATGTCAAGGACAACCAACAATACTCTCAGCTATCTAGTAGCTTGCTGTCCTAGGCAGCACGTGAGAAAATAAACAAAACGAAGTGTCCGCAATCCAAGCTTACTGCGGTCCATGGTTTGAACTTGTTTATGAACCATGGGAATATGGGCAGAAGGAATTGTTGGGATGCAACCCTTTCCAGGCAAACTGGCCAGATCTTCTCAACAGCATAATTTAACCACCTGACTGTCTCTGCATCCGAGAGAAGCTGTTCCAAAAATAAAATGAGCTGAAACTAGTGAAAGGAAGCTCTGTGGTTTACATGACACGAAAGACTAAGTAAAAATTAGTTAGACCTAAGGAGTGCATATATAAAAAATATCACCACATGATCATATTGTAGCCTACCCTTCTTTGGTTGGCCTTTTCCCTTTCTTCATGTTGTAATCGCTTCCGCAGCCTCATTGTGTACCGTTCATTCACCTGATTTGGAACATATCACAAGCCATGGACGCTATAAAGGAAATAAACGGAAGATCGAAAAATGATAAGTAGGGCTATAGCTCCACATCACATCAAGTTCATCCGAAATTCTCTCTGTTGATACCACCAAATGCTTACCATAGTATTACCTCTGTTCCACAATATGGTAGACAATTTTAGTCTACCAAAACATCTTATATTTAGAAAACGGAGGTAGTATTCAGTATGCCATTATTTTCTGATTTTTTAAAGGGATGATTAATCTATTTCTCTGATTATGTATAGTTCCTCTTGGTGAAAAATAAAAATAAAACAAAACAATTATGCTTACCACCATTATTGTGATTATTCTATTTCTCTCATTAAGTATAGTTCCTCCTCGTGAAAGTACAAAAAATAAAGCGTGTAGGACAGCGACTCAAAAGGACAAGGGGGTGTTTTGGTTCAATATAACACAATTGCCACTTCCTTGCCTAAGTGTGGCCAGCCACATTTTTGTGGTTCCATCTGTCAAACAAATTACGGAAATTTGGCAAGAATACACCGCTATGATGTGCAAAGTAAGTGTTGAAAGACGCAACTTGGCGGGAAATAAACTGTGTGGCCTAATGAAGTCAAATTTCCTTAGCTTGGGTGTGGCATAGTAATGTAACAAACCAAATACCTTCTAAATTTCCGAAGTAACACACATGATGCCAACGGCATGGATCCTGGCAGGAGCAAAAGGGCTGAGAGACGTTGTACCAACGACATGGGATGTACACTAAAATCCCACTAGCTGTATTGTAATGTAAGGCTGTAAACCTCCTAGGAGGCGTGTAACTCTTTCTACCTTTTCAATGAAATAAAACGCAAAGAGCTTTTTGCGTTTTCTTGAAAACACACTACAAAACAGCCCTGGGAAATCTGCGGCATAAGGTTTATTTCACGAGGTCAGCAGGCTGTAATATGCATCTTCTTCAAGAGAATGTCTGAGCCATGTTGGTGAAGTGAATGGTTAGAGTTCAACTATTCCACACATACATACATGCATCTTGAGCAATACATACTTTTAAGAAATGTTCCAAGCATCGAATTAAATACTGTTTAAGTAGAAACAGAGCAATCTGACACATGTGTAACACTTGCACAATGTGAACACATATGATGTCTAATGCTAGTAACTAATCCAGCTGTTTACTGAATATGAAGCTTGGTGGGAATGGAAAATTAATGCTATTTTCAGTAGCCATTTCGCCACCATGAAAACTCTATGAAAGCTTTGATAACAAAGTTAAGTAATGTAGCCTAAGCAACAGAGAAACTGCTAAATTCACAAAACTTTAGCCATATTCTGACAAAAGATTGACGGATAACCACCTTAACTACTCCCAACCGGCCACTAAGATATACTCACTACGAGCCAGTGCAGTAGTCAAGGATGGCCTCTGAACATTTAAATACAGGAGACTGTTGACCAACTAACTGCCCAGTGATCAGCTTGGCTGCTCATGGTTCTATATTTTCTTTTCCTTTTTTGGACGAAAAACGTTGTTCATATATTGTTTAAATCGTAATAATAAGGAAAAGTAGAATCTGTTCCCAGCTTTCCATTGGAAAATATTGGAAAGGAAAAAATACTTCAAACATGAATTTGTTCCCAGCTTCCTATTGGGCTTTACTATATATCATCAATATTAAGAGTTGAGATGTTAGACTTTAAACAGAACACAAAACAGATTTGTAGCCCATTTGCATCATGGAGGCATCCACCAGTGGCAGAATTTAACTTTGGTCGAACTATCAGTACCGGTTATAGTTTGTCTTCTCTGGCATGCTATTGCATATATTTGAGAGGCTTTTCTTCTCCAATTAATGCCTAAGAGGTAGGTGGTGCTGTAACCAATAAGTTTCAAAAGCTATCCATAGGCAATAGAGTATCCCTTGTGGACAGCTCAGAGAGACTTCCGCACGCCAAATTGACGCCCATGTCATGATAGCAAATACTTAGATCTCATCAAGACGCACACGCAGTGATAGGATCAGGTTTATCACAATACAGCGAGGGTGCAGAGGAGATTTATGAGCAGTCGAGGCACCAAACCATCCCCCATACAACTTTTTTAGTAAGAAAAACACCCCGAATTCGAACTCGCACCACGAGTTGGAGCTCCAGTTTAGACTTTATTAGAGCGTCGGGACACAACCAGAGCACGGAATTAATTCGACACTGGGATGATGAGGGGGAGTAGGTTAAAGCTCCTAGGAACCATGGCGCCCACCCGGAATCAATGAATGAATGCGAGAGTGGGGGAGGCAATCGGGTGCGTTGCGTGCGTGGCAGAGCAGAGAGCACTCACCGCGAAGAGGTAGACGAGGGCGGCGAGGAAGAGCGCCGGGTGCGCCCAGCCGGCGGACGCGGCGGCCCAGAGCGCGGCCAGCACCAGCGCGGCGTGGTGCACCACCGTCGCCTCCGTTATACCCATCGACCCCGGAGCACGCCACGGAAAATCCTTCGGGCGGGGGCGGGACCGCGGGAGGCCCGACGGTGCGCGCGCGGGGACAGAAACTGGTGGGGGCAAGGAGGCTGCTGAGTCAAAAGAAGGTGGGGTGGGGTGGTGGAGATTGCCGCGGCGGCGGGATGGCTAGTCTAAAATAACCCGGCTGACGCGGCGACCGAAGTTCTCTTCTGTCTAGAGCGCAGAAGCTGGTAGTTTCGGTGTGCGGCGGGCATGAACGTGGCGGGCGGTGGTGGCCAGGTGGGGTAACATGCCGACGGCGCGTGGAGCGGTGACCGCTCTGTCTGACCTGCTCCACTTTTGGGATGGATAGGATATATTGTGAAATTCGAGAGAACGTATCCCAGTGCTACAGCCCCCTCCTGTACTAGCGATTTCGCACCAATCTTGTCCGTCAGATCTGTTTCAAGGGACGAGATGGCAAATGACTCGGGATGTTTCTCCCTTCTTCGCACATATGCACGGTAGAGCATCTC
The DNA here is from genome assembly GCA_916181665.1 of Avena sativa. Taxonomy (NCBI): domain Eukaryota; kingdom Viridiplantae; phylum Streptophyta; class Magnoliopsida; order Poales; family Poaceae; genus Avena; species Avena sativa. The sequence continues at coordinate 380,600,781 of OV702297.1, read as the reverse complement.
CAACGACTGTGGCGGCCGCCGCCGGCGGGACCATGAAGAAGGGGAAGGTCTCTGGTATAAAAAAGGGCGCGGACACGACGGTCAAGAGTGTTGCCGCGCGTCGGGCACATATGCCACAATTCCAGCCATTGCCGCCACAATTCCAGGGACCGCCGTCTACGTCACCGCTCCCAAATCTTTCGCGCCATCGGACGCGGGCCGTTCGAGAGGCTTTACATGCTATGACGGCATGGGAGGCTTTGGAGTCATGGGAGCCATGGGAACGCCACCGATGATGAGTGTCTATGGAGGTATGGGAGCACCAACAGATGGATTCATGGCCTTCATGGTTGCTCCATCGAGTGATGTATATAGAGATTCTACGAGTAATGTCAACATCGTTCAAGTTTCAAATGGAGAAATAAACAACCCAAAACCAAGCAATGAAGATGGCATTGACATGGAAAGTGTTGATGTTTGATGGAGTTGATGATAAATCATGGTTGTGTTAAACTTGATTGTCTTGTGATGAATTATAGTATTTTCGTTTGATTTATTTGTATGTGTTTGATCTTCTATTTTGGAGATAGATATGTGTTTTATATTTGCAGCATCACGCGCCGTGTATTTTCCAGCGTCCGATGGAGGGCAATTTTGTCGCGCGTGAATTTGTAGCGTCCGGTGGAGCGGAGTCGATAGCAATTTTAGTACCAACTTTTACGCATGATTTTACGAATTGGTATCACTTTATGTTCTGGTTTTTAAAATCTACCACCCTAGCGTATATTTTTTGTAATTCGCACAAATCCCAGTTTTGGAGTGAATTGACACCCAAACAGACAGTGGGTCCCACCTGTCGAGATCACGTGGCACCGCAGAAACACAAAGGGGCTCATAGAATTTTTGATTTGGAACTTTTTGTAATTTCTCCATGCCTCTAAACAAATCTGAGTATATTTTGAAAATAAAAAGTCAAACAGATTGTACAGGGGCGTCCGCCGTCGCGCCTGACTCTCCTCCCTGGCCCTGGCCCGCCGCTGCGCCTGCCTCTCCTCCCCGGCCTTGGCCCATCGCCGCGCCTACACCTCCTCCCCGGCCTCGGCACGCCGCCACACCTGCCTCTCCTCCCAGCTCGGACTGCCGTCGCGCCTGGCCATCATCCCCGGCCCCGTCCCTCGCCACGCCTGGCGCAGATAGAGGCAGGATGCTCTAGAATTTTAAAAAAAAAACCCCAGAATCTGTAATCATCTCACATGTGCACGCATGCCTATTTCTTCTGTGCCACGTCATCCTGCCATGTGGATTCCATTGTCAGTTTGTCCGTCAAATTGCTCTGAGACTCTCATTTGCGTAAATTACAAAAAACATGCACTAGGATGGTAGATTTTGAAAACCAGAACACAAAGTGGTACCAATTCTAAAATCACGCGCAAAAGTGGCACTAAAATACTATTAACTCGGTGGAGCGCCACATGATCGCGCGGGTAAAAACGGTGATGCAAACTAGTTTACCGTGCGTTATTTTATCTTAGAACTTTTTTTCTTGAGTTTGTGATGATCCATCTGGTCCAATGTCTTTTTCTACTCACGCAAGGAATTAGCCCCAAATCGTCAAAGGGAAGGGAGACGGGAGTGTGGCGCAGCCGGAGCAAGGTCCTCTGCATAATGCAGCAGAGAATTTCCTTGTCTAATTTGGTTTGGTGAGCTTTTCTTTTTTGCCTTTTTCGTGAAAAAATTATAATGTTTGATGTTTATTGCTTGAAGAATGGTCTGTCGCCACGACAAATTATTTTGAATTTTAGTGAGTAATTGGTAGAATCAACTATCCTACAAGGTCTAGGGCGTAGGTTGTAGGAGTGGAAGTGAGGTTGGCGAGGGGCTGGGCACGGCCAACGGTGCGACACGCCGTGGTCGCACGAGAGGAGGAGGCGGGGCTTGAGAGAGGCGGCGGCTAGGTTTAGAAGACCGACTCCTTCAGGAGTCGACAATAAAGATTGTTATTGTTTAATTCCAAATATCTGATTACAACTCCTTATATAATAAAGATAAACTGGGATAAGGCTCTAATTAGGCCCACTAATGGGCTTCTTCCGGCTGTAGGTTATGCCGGTCATAACATCTCTTTCCGCCTGCGCAAACAACTCGTCCTCGAGCTGGAAGACTGGAAAATGCTGACGAAACTCCTCAAGCTGCTCCCACATGGCGTCCTCTATCGAAAGACCTTCCCACTGAACGAGAATGCGCCAAACGCCCCGGCTCTGTTGAGCCTTCAGCGATTTCGTCGGAGCCGGAAGAAGACGTCCATAAAGGTGTGGAGGAAGGGCCCGCGGCGCTGCCGGGGGTTCACCCCGAAAAGGCTTCAGCAGGCTCACATGGAAGACGTCGTGGATGCGCGCGCCGGCCGATAGCTGAAGGCGATAGGCAACCTTGCCCATGCGTTCGAGCACCGGAAAAGGACCCGCGTAGCGAGGACCCAACTTGCGCTTGGCACGCGGATCCAGTGACTGCGTGGTGCGATGCAGGAGGCGCAGCCACACCTAGTCGCCCACCGCAAACTCCGCCTCACAGTGGTTGTTGTCATAGTACTTCTTGGACAACTGCTGAGCTTGAAGAAGACGCTGGCGCACCTCCACCAGAATCTCATCCCTGTCGCGAAGTAGGGCGCCGGCGGCCTCCGTCCGAGCCGGCCCAGGCTCAAACGACAGCATGGGCAGAGGAGGACGACCATAGACCACCTCGAAGGGGGTGGCGCGCAGGGCGGAGTGATAGGAGGTGTTGTAGCAGTACTCCGTCCACGAGATCCAATCCACCCACGCCCGAGGACGACCACGTGTCACACAACGCAAATACATAGCAATGACCTTGTTAACCACCTCCGATTGGTTGTCCGTCTAAGGGTGGAAAGCTATACTCATGCGCAGCTTCACCCCTGCCAACCGAAAGAGATCGTGCCAAACATGACTCGTGAACACCGGGTCATGGTCGCTGATGATCAAAGAGGGAAACCCGTGGAGGCGGACGATGCCATCGAAGAAATCCCATGCCACGGAGGCGGCAGTGTAAAGGTGGACAAGCGCAATGAAGTGCGCATACTTGGAGAAGCGATCGACCACCGTCAAGATGACAACACCTTGGGGAGACCCTCGATGAAGTCCATGGAGATATCCGCCCACACCTGCGATGGAACCTCCAGTGGTTGTAACAAGCCTGCGGGCCGCAGTATCTCCGTCTTGTTGCGCTGGCATGTCACATAGGAGCAGACATAGTCGCGCACCAGCGCGCGGTCACCGGGTATGTAGAAATCAACACGAAGACGGTGAAGGGTCTTCTGCACACCCTCATGACCCGCCGAATGAGCTAGTGCTAACGCATGATCACGTAGGTCGCCCTGGCTCGGCACAAAGAGTCAACACCCATGCAAGAGCAGCCCGTCCTCCAGGCGCCAAGGCTCCTCCAACTCGCCAGCCTCAGCTTGCTGCTGCAGGAGTTGCGCGTCCCCGACGGTGGTCGTAGCCCGGCGGATGTTGTCGATGAAGGCGAAAGAGGGCCCCGAGCGGATGCACAAGGCCGTCCCCACGGCGACAACGTCGTCCGCTGCTGGGTCGGCGTCGCGGCGGGACAGCGCGTCGATGACGGTGTTGAGGCGTCCCAGGCGGTACTCGACGGTGAAATCAAAACCGAAGAGCTTGTTGATCCACTGGTGCTGCGGCATGGTAGAGAGGCGCTGAACCAACAAGTACTTGAGGCTATAGTGATCCGTGCGGATGCGGAACAACTGTCCCCATAAATATGGTCGCCAATGGTGCACAGCTTGCACCAAGCCGATGAGCTCCATCTCGCAGGCGGCGAGCTTGTGGTGGCAAGCAGCGAAGGGCCTGCTGAAGAACACGAGCGACCCGTCACCCTGATGAAGGATGACACCAAACCCGACGCCCGAGGCATCGCAGTCCACCATGAAGAGCTTGTCGAAGTTGGGCATCTAGAGGAGTGGACCCGTGGTGAGGGCCTCTTTGAGGGTCTAGAACGCCTCGATTGCCTCTGCATCCCAGGCAAAAGCGTCGCGGTGAAGGAGGCGCGGCGACGAGGCCGAAGTCGCGGATGAACTTCCGGTAGTATCCGGCGAGGCCGAGGAACCCTCGAAGAGCCCGAGGCGACTGAGGTGTGGGCCACGCCGTGACCGCCTCGACCTTGTCGGCATCCATTGCGCCGCCATCTGCTGAGATCACGTGGCCGAGGTAAGCCACGGACGTCGTGCCGAACGAGCACTTCGAGCGCTTGAGGTGGATACGACGCGCTCGAAGCTCATTGAAGACGATGGCCACATGTTGTAGGTGCTCCGCCCAGGATGCGCTGTAGATAAGAATATCATCAAAGAAAACAAGCACAAACCGGCGCAAGTAGGGCTAGAGCATGTCATTCATCAGTGCCTGGAACATTGCCGGGGCGTTGGAGAGGCTAAAGGGCATAACCAAGAACTCGAAGTGGCCATGGTGGGTGCGGAAAGCCGTCTTCACGACATCGCACGGATGCATCCGCACCTGATGATAATCAGAGCGAAGGTCGAGTTTGGTGAAGAACCTCGCCCCGTGCAGCTCATCCAAGATCTCATCCACGACTGGAATAGGAAACTTGTCCTTGGATGTCTTGGAATTGAGAGCGTGGTAGTCGATATAGAAACGCCAGGATCCATCGGGCTTACGCACGAGGAGTACCGGCACGGAGAACGGCGACGTCGAGATCCGAATGATGCCCTGAGAAAGCATGGCCGCAACCTGGCGTTCGAGCTCGTCCTTTTGCAGCTGGGGGTAGCGGTACGGTCGTACGACCACTGGGGCTGTGTCCGGCAGCAAGTGGATGTGATGATCATAGGGGCGAGCGGGCGGAATGCCCTGCGGCTCGTCGAAGAGGTCACCGTGTTGCTGCAACAGGTCGGCCATGAGGGGATGTGCCTCGTCAAGAGCGGCCGCCGTCATCTGGGGCTGAGGAGTCGCCGGGTGGGCACCACCGACGCCCTCCCACCGGACACGACGCCCCTGGTGCCAGACGATCAGTGTCAGGGCGTCGAAGTCCCATAGGATGGGGCCCAGCGTGCGTAAGAAGTCGACGTCGAGGATGAAGTCGAAGCAGCCCAAGTCAATGCCGACGCAAGTGATGGAGAAGCTCTCATCACCGATGAGGATGGGGACCTGCCAAGCAATGCCTTGACAAGCAAGGCGATCCCCGTTAGCCACAGTAACACTGAATTGCTCTGCCCCGGACGGTTGTAGCGCCAGGCGGCGCATGGCGGCCTCGGACAGGAAGTTGTGCGTGGAGCCCGTGTCTAGGAGCGTGAGTAGGAGCTCTCTGTTGATCGGCACCGGCAGCAGCATGGTATTCTCCGTCCTGATGCCTGCGAGTGCGTGGAGGGAGACGACGAAGGCGTTGGCTTGGTCCGGCCCTTGGGCAGCGGCGTCGCATCGGAGATGGCTGCGGCGGCCTCGAGCTCCATTGTGACGCCATCAACGTCAGCATCATCAATAGTCTCCAAGTAGAACAGACGGGGGCACACGTGGCCTGATACATAGGGCTCGTCGCAGTTGAAGCACAACCCTTTATGGCGGCACTCGAGCTGTTCGGCCGTGGTCAGCCGACAGAACGGCCGTGTTGCAGCGCAGCAGAGGGCCCCGCAGGCGGAAGGGCTGAGCGTGCCTGGCCTAGTGGTGTCGGTGGAGGGCGGGAGGATGGTCGCACGCCTCTAGCCGGAAAAGCCTGCTGCATGGCCAGCGCTCGCTGCTCGAAAGCACAAGCATAGTACATGGCCGTCTGTAGGTCCTTGGCAGGTCCTGGGGTTCCCGCAGCTCCACGTCGAAGCGGATGTGATCCGGAAGTCCGCCCACGAATAGCTCTACGTGCCGGCGAGCCGTGACGTTGGGCGCATGACACGCCAGGGTCTGGAAACGGTCTGCTAAGTCCTGCACCGAGGAGGTTAAGGGTAGACGCCCCAACTCTGCCAGCCGACTCCCGTGTATCAGGGGCCCGAAGCGTAGGAGGCAGAGGTCACGGAATCGCTCCCACAGAGGCATGCCGCCCTCGTCCTGCTCGAGGGCGTAATACCATGTCTGCGCGGCCCCCGGAGGTGATAGGATGCTATCCAGGTGCGGTCAGACGCCAGGGTGCGTTGCCCCCGGAAAAACTGGTCACACTGGTTGAGCCAGTTGAGGGGGTCGACGGTGCCATCGTAGATGGCGAACTCCAGCTTGGTGAAGCGAGGCGGCTGCTAGCCAGGAGGTACGGTAGAGTACGCCCCGTCATGACGGAGCAGCGATGACGCTGGGGTCGAGTAGGTGGGCATCAGAGGGCCTCCCTGGAATAGGTGTCCGTCAATGACGGTGGAGGGTTCGGCGTAGCCTGTGAATCCGCCGAAGGGCGAGGTCGAGGGTGGCGAGCCATGCCGGAAGCGATGACGGCGACGGGGGAAACCTGATCTGGTTGATCAGCACCCCTTGGGTCGTCGTGGGGGGACCCTGGTGCGGGGCAGCGGCCGGCGGTGGCAGCACGTACGCCACGGGCGGCTGCTATGATTGCGGGGCCGAGGTCACAGGACTCGGCGGCAGCGGCCCGTAGGGGCTCGCGAGGAACATGCGGATGCCCGCGATCGCCTGGGTGAGGTCGCGGATGGCTGACGTCAGCTCTGCGGGGTGAGGACGATGGAGGGGTCGAGCGACGGCGGCATGGCGGCGGAATAGAGCGACCTGGAGGTGGTCGACGCGATCCCCACAGAGGTCATCGGCGACCTGGCAGTGGTGGTGGTGGGCAGGGCGGACGACATGATCGATCCCGAGACAGCTGATACCAAATTGGTAGAATCAACTATTCTAGCAGGTCTAGGGCGTAGGTTGTAGGGATGAAAGTGAGGTTGGCGAGGGGCTGGGCGCGGCCGACGGCGCGACGGCGCCGTGGTCGCGCGAGAGGCGGCAATAAAGTTTGTTATTGCTTAATTCCAAATATCTGCTTACAGCTCTTTATATAATAAAAATAAACTGGGCTAAGCCCCTAATTAGGCCCACTAATGGGTTTCTTCCGGCTGTAGGTTATACCGGTAATAACAGTAATTATGAAAATCAATCATCTAGTAAGCCCATACGAACAAATAGATTGCAATTTGGGATTGAAAGAAAACTCACCAAACAAGGTTTTGGCTCGTGTACGGTTCGTGGCACACCTTGGCGTTGGTCCAGCTCCTTGCTAGGCCCCGGCTGCAGGCTGAGCTCCGGCGACATCAGGCTCCCTCCGTAGTGTTGATTTTCGGGCGATTCAAACTCTGTAAAGCTGTCAGAGAGACAGTGCAGCTGATGGATGATGTGCTACAAATTAGGAAGAACTCAAGGTCTTTATGTGCATTATATGTGCCAAGGTGGTAGAATCTTCCTAAATTATGTTCCATCTTGTCCCTTCAAACAGATCCGATGGCCCATATCGGTGCGGAATCAGGCGGTACACAGCAAGGCTATAGCACTGGATACTCTCTCGAGATCTGGTGTCTATGTATCCGGACGCGACAACTATTTGGCGTGCGAGATGGAAGGAGAATCCAGGCCGAAATGCGAATCAAATTTTGGTTGGACGAAACTTGATTTCGGCTTGGGAACACCGAGTTTTCCACTTGCGTTCTCATGCTGAGTTCCCGCGTTCGGCTAAATTACAGCCGAGTTTGGCAAATTCAGGCGGATTTCATTAAAGATGGACGAATATAAGCGGATTACATCGAATTTAAACTAAAGTAGTAGATAATAAAATAAAAAACATTAAAAAGGCCGCCGCCGTCGCCTTCACCGATGCCGTCGCCGCTTCTACATGCCGAAGTTGCTGTAGAAGGCCGTGTAGCCGGGATCGGCCCTTCCACCATCCTCGCCGCTATCGTCGTCGTCACTCAGCGGCTGTGGCGGGTGGGAGCTCCCCTGGCCGACGTTACCGCACCTCCACGGCTGGTAGGAGGGGCCGGCTTCGTCGTCGTCGTCGAGTACGACGAGCGGCGCGCCCTCGTAGGCGAGGACGCGGCCAGACCAGGCCTGGCGTTCGGCCTCCTGCTGTAGACGGTGGACGCGCCGTCGCTCCGTCTCCTCTCAGTCCATCCTGAACCATTCCAAGATGTGCGGCGAGGACGGCTCCACCGGCGGCTGCGGCGCCGCCTCCCGGAGGGACTCCTCCATCGCCATCTTGACGGCAAACGCGTCCTCGTCGACCGGCACCGTCCAGTCGTATGGCTCCGGCTTCGGCCTGCGAAGGCGGAGACAGCCGGTAGGCGGCGTCGGAGCGCTCCCCTCGTTGATGACGATGCCGCGGGACCTGGTCCTCGGTGGCGAACAGATGGGCGTCACCGGCTCCCGCTTAACAGGCCAGAGGGGCGGCGAAGCCACCGGCGCTGAGCCAGCCGAGTGGGAGGACGAAGAGGAGAGGCTGGCCATTCTCCTCGGCATCGAGTTGGCCGGAGGGCGCCGCCCCGACCTGGCCGTCAGCGTGGGGTTGCGGAGGAAGGCGAGGCGGGGCTCGTTGCCGACGTGGATGTGCTCCAGCACGACGACGAGTGTGCGCCCAGGAGCGCTCCAAAAGCGGCGGCGCCCAGCCGCGTTGTTCCTCATCGACGGCGAGCCCGGCGGCCCCTCGTGGCGGGCGAGCACCTGCTGCCGCCTCTCAGCGAGATGGTTCTCCCAGAAGACGCGGTTCCCGGATCCTCGGCGAGGTCGGGGTCGTCCATGGCGGCGATGGCCGCCCTATCTCGTCGTCGAGCTCCTCGAGCTTCGGTTTCGGCGGGATATGGATCCCACCGGCGTTGAGCCTCCAGCCGGCTGGGAGGCGGATGTCCGGCGGCTCCATGTAGCCCGCCTCGTACAACATGCGCGCCTCCCAAGGCTGGAGGGTGCGGCGGTCGAAGCCATTCGCCGCGGTCGGGTCGCCGTGGTACCTTTCGCCCATGGTTTGCGGGAAAAGAGAACACAAAGTTCGCCGGAGTTGGGGAGCTATGGAGGGGAAGTGGAGGAGCGTCGGAGGTGAGTGAAATGAGTCGGCGATGATGCCTGATTATATAGGCCGAGAGGGGCGGCGAGGGCGGGAGGGGTGTAGCGGCGAGGGCCAGAAAGGGGGAAAAGGCGGGAAGTTTGCTCGCCGGTCCGTCACGTGATCCGAGGCGACGACGGTGGCGCGCTAGATCGGCGACGCGTGGCCGAAGCGGCGGGCAGTTATTGCCCGGCGGTCGTCGCGTGGTTCCGAGGATGACGACGACTCGGCTTCTGTCGCTGACTCGGCGGGTCCACACGTCGCTTCAATTTTTCGCCGAGTTCGTTGCGTCCGGCGTCCCCAGGGCATACCCGGGATCCTGGGAATGGCCTAGAGAGTTCGGACCAAAGCTAGCCCAAATTCGAACGAAAACAGGTTCCTGAATACGCGATTGGGCCGATTTTCGACGTCCGAATCTAAATTCGGCGTCTGGATCGACGTCCTAGAAAGGCGAGTGGAGATGCTCTTACTAGGAGAGTTTTTAAGCGCGCTCTCCGCGGTCAGCTTCATTAACGGGTTTATTGCTGACTTGGAAATTCAAAAGCCCCAATGGTTCGTAAACACGTGGACGCCAGATGTACCTCGCTAGGTTCCTCCACCGGATGGGGTCGCCAAGGTCAACATCGATGATCCGACACTTTCAAAGAATGGCAGGCTATCGTCGTCGATGGTTGCAAATTGCAAATTGAGCGTGATGAGACATGGCTGTTCCTAGGGGTGGCAGCTTGCCGACGACCTAGAAACCGTAGAAGCAGCAGCTTGCTGGGATGGTATGGCGCTCGTGAGCGATTTAAACCTTCGCCTGGTGAAGCTGGCAAGTGACCACGCCAATGTTATCCAGAGGGCGGAGAATCAAAGCGGGAGGCATGTTGGGATCATATGACCAGCTACTCCAAGAAACAAACGCGACGACGTTGGGCTTCGATTTCACTCATGAAGGATTCCATGTTTGCCGTTACACATGATTTAGCTAGAGTCCTTTATACTAGCTTGCCGTTAGGACGGCATGTTTGGCTTCAAAATCCACCTGATGAATGAAGGGCGGGGTTCTAAAAACAACTAGTTTTCCTGGTAGTTGTCACGAAGATAACTTGATAACTAATTCTCTGCAAAGTCAACTATGCTTTCAAAAGTAATTGCTAGGACGATTGACCAAAAATGGTAGACGACAATGCCTAGAGCCCATGAACAACACTTGTTTTCATAGACATCTGTGAAGATTTTTCAAGAAACCGAGAGGCGTCTCATCATTTGGCACTCATAGATATACATAGTCAGGTGTAACACTCTCAAATCGGCCCGTACAAGTTTTAGCGATTCCTGCTAAACCCGTATAAAAATGATTCAAAGGTCCCATCAAATACTTGCGTGCGGGTGGAAAATAAAGTAATATCATTACACAATAATTCACGATCAAACCCATAGAACATATATATACAACGACTCACCGAGTCAAGAATACAGATATACAGTACGAAAATCCAAATCACTTTGAAAACGATACAACATCTAAGTATCGACAAGATGCAAATATAAGCTAAGAGCCCTAAAAAATAACCAATGACGTCCATAATCCTGCCTAGGCCAAGCCGAAAGGGTAACCCTGCTAATGACGTCGAACTCATACCTGCTAAACAAAAGGGGTGCCAACAAAGGGCAAAGAAAAAAGAGAACGATCAGTACTGAGGCCAATACACAGTGAGACTTAGAATTCGGCGGCTCTCGCCTACATAGGTATGGTGGACTAAAGCGCAGTGAAACATGCGCTAAACAATCTATAGAGACTCAATATAACCGTCGGCTATCAGAAAGGAATAAGAAAGACCTATTCGATTCCATCCTGATACTAACACCAAGCATACCCATCCTGGTATTTTCCCCTTGAAACCAAACGGGAAAGTCATGCCGAGAAAACTCACATAATTGGCAGTTTTATTCATTCATTCCATGGTAGTGATCCAACTTACTAGTCATATCAGATACAAGTCAAATTATAATATTAAACTTTAATTATAGTTGTCTATAATCGAAAAAACTGTGCTCCAAGTCGCCTATAACCACAGACATGACTTTTTAAAAAGATTTAACCCTGTAGGGGTGCGCCAAAGTATCCACACGTACTTCGACCATTTTTGCCAGATCAGGTAGGATCATGAGACATACATCCAACGGTATGTCGGTGGGGCCTCTTACACGATGTTTCCCAAATCCAAAGCAAGTACATGGGGGCCACTTCATTAAGCTACCCGCAACGAAGTATGCCGGCTCCAAAACGACCCAGAGTGTGTGACGACGGATGTAAACGACCGGAAACCTGAAAGTATGACTGGACTTATCGATACAGCAAAAACGTGCCACGAGGTTAAAGCAGTAAAGCATGACATAAATATAGAATAGTAATAACGTCGCAAACTAGGTTGTGGCCCTAGTACAATACTTTGAAATTAGGTAGTAAAGCCGATGGAGATACCCACACACCCCACCTATGGTTAACACGCTCGATCTCGGAACAGGTGTCAAGAACTCGAGTCCTAGGTGGACACAAGTGGGTAGTTAAAAATATTGACTATTAACCACTGGTGCCTCTGCATTAGTTATATCTACCATTAATATTTAATTAATAAATTATAAGTAAAACCATGATTATCTTCACCATTAAACATGTGTCAACCACCCAACAACGGTGGAACATCAACGACGCGAAGCAACACCTAAGCAAGCAACTACGACTCGCAAGGCCAACTGTCTATCAAACAACATGTAATAGGAGGTGTCTAAAGCAATATAGAGCTACAAGGAATATAAACAGTGCAGAAAAACTAAAGAACACAACATGAATAGCAATAAATCAACAGGAGGAAGTAAAGACTATAAAGACAAAATAGGTAGACAGAGGGAGAATGCTCGCCTGAAAACATAGCCGAAGGTTCATCAGAAGATCGGATCAACACTCGCATCAACTTATGGGCCTAATCCGTGAAGCAAGAAAGCACTAGAAGAAACACTGGATACATTATTTAATACTACGACAGGAGATCGGGTATGATGCATGACATGACAAAGTTACGCGATGCATTTAGATAATATTAAGAGAAACCGGGATCCAGATAATTAATTATAAGGTTCATGTTATTTAGGTATCTCGCAATTTAAATATTGTCTTAACAAGGCAAAACATGACACCGATTCGCTACACAAATTTAAATAAAGGCTTTATAAGAATAAAATAGCCCGCATATGCATTCCATATTTAATTATTAGGTGAGTCGATAAAATACCACCAAATGAAAAAGCACAAGGAGGAAAATAAAGTCAAAACAAAATAGGATTTTAGTAAAATACTTTTATCACAAAACATGCATGATAATATCATAATGATGCACATAATAAAAATAACAGAGATTTTTTAGTAGTAATTTTACCGGGTGCTACATCAGGCTGGTCATATGGATAGAGCCACTTCGTCTTGGGCACCGGCCATCTATCAAAGAAAAAAGTTCAACCCATCGCAAATACTGATATAGTGTTTTACCAAACTCCTCGCCAGTGTCAGGAAATACCTGTTTATCTTGCTCATGTCAATCACTTCAGCTTTGATAGTTGTACAGAACTCAGAACTGTCACTTGGCCTTAAAACAAATGCCTATTTCATATGACATGGCGTCACGTAAATATTAATCAATGTATGATATGGAAGCATTAATAATCCATAGTAAAAGCATTGCAACTGACCTCAAAGGGTATCCCTTCACCATGTCGCCAAGTGCTCTCTGTCTTGTCTAAAACCATCTCATGGAACTGAACATGAACAAATAAAATTAATAGAGCAGTAGATTGTTTCAAACATGAACATTTTTAAGTTATGCTTCTAAGAAACTTAACTATATACAAATTATCAAAAAAGATTACATAACTCTTTCCACGTCTACTGTACTGAACAAGAATAGTGAGAAGCTGGGAATGCTCATTTTTTGTTCTGGCGGGGTATTCTCATACTTCCTCCGATCCATATTAATTGACTTTGATTTGTTAAAATTTGGATGAACCTATATACTAAATAGAGTCTAGATTCATTCAAATCTAACAAATTTGAGTCAATTAATATGGACCGGAGGGAGTAATATTTTTTGTGAGACAATATTATGTCATGATTAGAATTTTTAACTTTGCCTCACGAAAACACAATACAGCCAAACAAGGAGACCTTCAAAGTAAGGTTTGCCTAAAAGGGAGTTAGTACAAAATGCAATGGATTATCCACATGCTCACATGCAGCAAAACAACTAAGACAAATCGAAGTATCTGACTTTGCAACATAGTTTCAGAAAAAAATCATACACATGAAACTTATGAAACAGAACCTCTGTTGCACTGAACAAAGCGACTTCATTAAGCTTCGTAATGACATCACCAACTTTGATTCCTGAATCTTTTGCTGGGGATCCATCAAAAACCTATCAAGCAAATTAAGGATCCATGAAAAACCTAGAAACCAAATCATTGTGACAAGTGCTCAACATAAAGAAAACATATAGTCATTGTGACTGTTCTCAATATTATAAAGTCATAATGTACTCATGTTCAATCTTAAAAGTCTTATTGTTGTTGGCGTGCTCAAGCAGATCTATTTATTCAGAGGGCAGGCTTTCAAATTCTACAGAATATCTTTTCAAATTCCTCTAATTATAGGGGACCGACATGTCCGATTCAGGATACATTTTCCCTCGTAAGTTGCTTGTATTTTTCTCAATACCGTTTTTTGCTGCGCTCAAAATTTCTTAGTATGGTCTATGCATTGCACATGATACTTTGCTATTCTAGATCATGTATTTGTACATGAAGTTAAAATGGTTATGTTTGATTCTGTTTCAAGTTTCAACTGGCTTTGCTAATTCATCTAGAAAACTTGCACAATTTAAAACAAGGGTATTGGATGCAATAGATATTCTTTAGAACTGGTTGTGGCAACATGAAGTCATACTATATTTTGGTCTGTTGGGGAAGCCCCGACAGGACGAACATTAATCCTTTCTTAGGGAATAATACATACAAGAGAGAGGGTGAAGGGGGATGTACAAAGAGCGTAGCCCAGGGGGAATTACAGCAAGTTTCGCCAGGAGATAAGGGGTATTCTAAGATCATCCTTCATTTTGTATACTGCTTGGGGTTTAGGGTTTAGAGAAACGGTCCTAACAGGCAGCATACAAGGAGAAAACAAATGCACATGAGAATGGTATAGCGACACAAATATACAAAAATATTAGTGTACATCAATTGCATGAGATGGAAACTGACCTTCTCTACATAGACTGCATGTGCATGCGGGAAGGTGTCATGTACTACTTCACGGATACCCAGTTTTTGAGCCTGAAGTGATCCAATCCTCAGACCAAGCCATGGCTGCACAACTCTCCTGCATGCATCACAGTTCTGGTACATGATTTATCATTTGACGTATATTTTCGTAATCAATATAAATCATGTATGATAAACATGATAAGAGAAAAATATACATATTTTCATAGACAAAACAAGTAGTATATTATGATAATTTTTTTTTGAACAAGGGGATATATTATGATAGTTTGCTAAGACAAAACAAGTAGCATCACAATTTCTTTTTTGCACTAACCCAGGTGCAATAAAATTTGCTAAGAGAATAATGTAACTAGCCCAATCAAGTCTCATAACATGAGTAGAAAATTACAACATTTGGTAACTATACACTTTACAACTTCACTTACTTACAAGAACACATCTCGCTCATAAATGTCACCAAGCAATGATCCAGATCATGACCATACTATTCTCAACTTACTTTTCGCTAGACAATTGAAGCTTTCAGGTTTGAAATATGATGTTAATGGTTATCAGTGAAACTTATGTTACACAATTCAAGATCCTATAGGAACCTAATAGGCACAACTGGTAACAAGTTCGTCGTTCAACAATAATTCATCTATGGAAGACAATTTGGCTAGCTTGGCTCCAATATAAACTTAGTGCATTCGTACAAACTCCTCACACTTTTAGTTTCAGTTTGAGAGAAACTTTACAAGGAAAAGTGTATAAAATATGACGACTCGTATTTTGGCAATTATCAATGTTAATCTTGACAACTCCCATATGTTTTCACTTTAGTCTAACCCTACCCAGGGGGTCTCGGCTAGTCCTACATGATATCAACCTGGCAAGTTGTCCAAGTCAAGTCACCCAAACAGAACTACATAAGTCCAAGAACCTAGTCATGGTGAACAAGTCAAATGGGAGGAAGTATAAAAGATTCAAAGATGAAAACTCAAGTGAAAGAAGCACAATATGGTGTAGAGATGACTGAGCCAAAACACCCTGGACTATGAACCACTCCCTCGTCCTAGTCCACCATGGACTAGTGGACCAGTAATCCCCATATGACCCCACTTTATAACCCCCATATGGGTAGCCTTGGTCATTTGTCACTTATCCCAAGCCTATAAATAGTACCCATGGAATGTAACTCATCCACTCTCACTTGAAACAAAATAAAGGAGAGAGACCCCCGAGGGATCCAAAAGACGCTTAGAGGAAGAGGGAGCTCTGAAGTGACCTTGCGAAAGAGTCCCATTTTTGAACCTTTAAGGAGTCCCAATTCGTGCTAATCCCTCCCGCTCTCTCTCTCTTTCTCCTGTACACAACCCCTATTTACATTGTGTCGTGACTCAACGTCCATCGATACCCCCTACCCTCTAGTTGTCTCCAATAAAACCAAATGTTCAACCAAATATATTAATGCTTTCAATATGCCACCAACACATCCTTGTTTCTATCTAGATTCCAGCACTAATCTCTCCACACTCAAACTCATGTCTAAAGCATCCAGTAAAGGGTGGAAAATTTATTCAACACTATCCTGGCCACACGGGACTGGATTGGAATTTATCTACAGTACATAAATAAGAACTTGAAATTTTTCTAAAAAAGAACTTGAAAACTTACCCAAATATATCAAAGTGCGTTAAACATTTCAAAAGTAGACTGATTGGTAAGAAAGGAGTTCCATCTTTTGAATAAAAGCTCATGCCAACGAAGTTTCCACCATAACAAACAAGAGGCCCACCAATCCCAGCCTAGCACAAAATAGAAGAATGGTGTGTGAAAAAGTTTTGCATAAACAGCTTAATGTTCAATCTACGCTGTAGTGTAGTATTGTAGTTCCATGTGAGTATGTTTTCACCGAACATTCCATATGAGTAAGTGAGATGCATGTGTTCCTAATAGAACCAACCACTCCTAATCTAGTCATACTACCAATTTCATTTTAGTAATACGCCTACTAAGCGATAAACTATGAGATAGCGGAAATACCTTTGTGATCTTACAAGTAGAGGTCATGAGTTCTTGGCAGTCGAGTTTGGTAGTTTTATAAAGCAGTGTGCCACCTGTAGCCATTAGTTCACCGGATTCAAAAGCGCGTCCAATAGCTACCAGTTTACTTTGAGGCAATTTTCCGTTAGCTTGCACTTGATTATGAATGTCTGCTGCGTGAAGTTCTGGAAAAGCCTTCATGTTGACAACAGCAATATTATAATACAAATCGTATTTGCACAGTTTTCCTGCAACAAGCTTGCCATTTGGCAGGCGCACCTTAATCTGCAACCATGAAAGTGGCAGCTGTTGATCGTCTCATGAAGCAAAAACACGCAAAGAAGTGTTGCAAGAAGAAAAGGTGGCTTGCGGCACTAACCTTCAACTTATCATCTATCTTACTTTCATCTTTGTTGCATCTAATAAAACTAGCAGATGTTAGAATACTCATGCTGGATTGTGTGTGTCCTACAATTGTGCCTGTACATGTAAACTATCGTGTTTTCCCTACACAAGACCAAAATCTTAATTACTGATTAACTTAAAATAATAGAACCTTGCAGACAAATGATTGAACTGTTACCCTTAAAGGAAGCAAGTGAGACAATAGACTGACACATGCTTAAAGCAAGTAATTTGATCTTTGTGTGCTCTTCACTGTAGCCATCCAGCTCCTTAAAACGATGTTCAAAAGTGTTCACCAAGCGCATTCCCCCTAGTCAAAGAAACATGACATACCGAAATATGGAATAAATCTCCAGAAACACATCAAAATGAAATAAGGGAGGGAAGAACTAGAGAATAGGAAAGTAGAACTTACCGACAAGCCCATCTGGCATAGGATAACCACGAGGAAGTTGTGTGCTTCGCATTATACGTGTGAAGTCTGGTACACAATAGGGTGAGAACTTTAAACGATTAGCAATGGATGCCATATGCAAGGTAAGTTCTGTCCGTCACATGCCAATATAAAACTAACCGTCCCTCGGCGGCGGAGAATCTGCAGGTAATGACAACGATTGGCATTAATGCTAAATTTTAATCATTAAATCACATGATAATTCAGAAACCAATGTAGCCTCCAGAAGTGCTTGAGCTATGTTCACCATCTCGGCTGGAGTTGGAAGGTGAGGTCTTTTGCCTCTTGCTTGTGCTTCCTCCCCCACATATGCTTCTACCTTCTTCATTCTCTTTATGCATCTTGTAGACCTGCAGAGAAAGAGTGTCCAGATCATATAAATTCATAATGGACATCTAGTAATAAACATCGTCATACAGTCTATCTGAATCTACTCGGCAAGGTAGAACAAATTCAGTAAACCAGTTCCAGCTTAATTACTCCCTAGTCCCTATGGCACAAAGAAAAGAAAGTTGTACTGATTTGCCCTTGAACTAGCACCAGGGGTGCAGATGAACGTTTTTCCTCTTCAGAATTAAATACAAGTCAGGCAGCTAATAGCCTAATATTGTAGTACACGTTACAGAGGAATCTCTTCGCATAGTATACTAGCAAGAACCAAATCAAGCACCCCAAGTTGTCAAGCCTAATAGGGCAATCCATACCAGATCAAGAACCAAACCAAGCACCCCAAGTTGTCAAACCCTAATACGGCAATCCATACCTTGCTTCAGTTGCCAATGTACAGTTCTTCAGTTCTGATGATGCGGGACTTCTCCGAGGAGGTTGCACGCCGTATGATGCCCAAAAGCAAACTGGGGTTTGAAGTGGAAAGAGAAATCCCCAAAAGATGGTCGCCGGATCCCCAAACCTGAGGCGGATGGGCCACCGACGAGGTTCTGCCGATCTGCGTGGCCGCTGGGGGGAGAATCGTGTATGCGGCCCTGGCCGTGCCTTTCTTGGTCAGTCGGCCGGCGAGGGAGGACCAACGACGGAGCCTCGGATCGAGAGAGATCACAAATTTTAGGTTGGCACCGTGTCTAGTTTTTGAAAAGTAAAAAAGGTTTTATACAAGATAAATAAAAATTAGAAAAACAATAGTAGATGTTGTAAGTTTTATAATCCTTATAAGCTAAATTTAGTTGGTATGATAAAATAAATTTATTCGAATACATCAGCTCTGTAAGAAGCACGATGTTATCTTTTTCCTGAAGCTTTTTGTCCTATTTTCTGTGTATATGTCCGTAAGATTGATTTTTTACCTATTGTGTTTGTCCAAAGTGGAGTAAAATTTCTCTTAGGCACAGTTCACACACAAATCATCACATACGCTATACGGTAGAAGTCGGCAGCCCACTGGAAGAAGGCAACGACAATGCAGTAGCCGATGGAACATCGGGCAAGACGGGTCTAGACACGATTTCGAGTAACTCACCAAAACGGGTTGGACCACGATTCACCGACGAAGGAAGGAACAAGCTTCCTAAACGGAAGAGGGAAGGGACATGCTTCTTAAACAGATGCACGCTACCGCCGCTAGGGTTCACACACCGTCGTATCCTTTCGTGTTGCTGGTTGCATCCACCCAGATCGACCGCCCGGAGCTCCTCACACGCCGGCCGCATCCGCTCTGCCTGCCCTACTCCATGTCTACCTGATCCGCTCCGCCACCGGTAGGATCTCCGTGTGATCCTACTCCCCAAGAAGAGATGCACTGACTGAATTTTCGGTGGACAACTGTGGTGTTGTTTCAATATTGAAGCCGGGAAAATAGAGTGGCACAAAATGGGAGGGGAGGGAGAGGGTGACGAAACATCATCTTAGTTGCACATTCACAAAATAATAGTCCAGTAGCAACGCATGGCTATTTACCTAGTATATATGTATGGGGCAACGACGATCAGGTTCACTTGTGAACGCATTGGGTAAGTTGCATGGAGTTTTCGTCCCAGTCGGACATAGCTAAAAGTAACAGTGCTAGAAACAAACAGTGTTTGGACCACTTTATGCAGCCAGTTTGGTATCATGCATGAGGGGTGATTGTATGGGTTAGATTTCTATGCTCAGGTAGTTTGGTTGCATGTGCAACACTCTTTTGACCCATCTCATGCAATTAGCTCTTGTTTGGTTCCCATTGCATGCCTGGTATTATCACCTTCTTCTCCCTTATGGTGAGATTATCATGCAGAAAGTAGCATCACATAAAAACACATGCATAAGAACATGGAAGTTCATCCCAACATGAAAAACACAAGCAGAAAATGCTGAACAACACGGCTAGAAAATTATGAACAACACAATCAAGACATCAGGATGAATACAATCAGGACATCAGGATGAACACAATTAGGACATCACGATGAACACAATCAGGCACCAAGAAGACAATTAGGACATGATGTTGAACACAATCAGGACATCAGCAAGAACACAATCAGGACATCATAACAAGCAACATATATTACAGTAACATGCTGATGCGTGATCGTTGATCAATTCACCATCACATGAGGGGTTACTATATAACACCTCATTAGGAATTTTTAGGATATAGTTACAACATCAATGCAAGTAGAAGTCATCCATCACATATTGCCTTGATCTTTTTCATCTTATCCTTGTTAGCCTCACTAGCTTTGAAAAATTCAAAAATGATGTACTCAAGATTTTTCTTTTCGTCCTTCAAACTTTGTATTCTTTCAACACCTTTGCTTGGATTTTCTGCACCTTCTTGAATTCTTCAATGCTTCTATCTGCTTGTTCTTCTCCAATGATTACTCATTATCCCTAGTAGTGGTTCCCCTAATCCTGGACAAGTTCTCCTTCAACACCTATTTCTCAGTTTTCTCCATGAATCTGTTGACATCAACTAGCGAACTCGAGTATTTCTTCCCAATCTTGTTCTTCTCATCAACCACCTCCTCCACTAACTTTGCATTCTCAATCCTCTCGTTGATTATTGTAGTGTTGTTGTCATGATACATGTCCCATAATCATCCTAATGCATTTTTGCTGGTTTTGGCCATTCCTTATCGAACCAGGCCACAAACCCACAGTTCGCGACTTCCTACAAAGCAGGATTACGAGCTCATAACTACTGGATGAACTAGTAAAGGGCATATCACAAGCTAAGAACTTACATTCTACTCTTGGCACATATAGAATTTGCGGCCTGTGTTGGTTCTTTCAAACACAACACACTTGATTGGCTGAAGCTTGTGAACGCGGCACACCTCGGGACAATCTAATGTTATGCCGTAGAATGCGGGATCTTCGATGCGGTCAGGAGAATAGTTCATATCTTTGAGGTTCTAACAGACCAAATCGAGTTCACCCTAGGGAGGAATCCGGGAAAATTGAGTTTACCCCTATATACTCGCCATCATTCCAGCTCGGCATGGCGACCGGAGAAACGACTCGACAAAGCGATGGTTGTACTCTTCACGGGATCATCCTCGCTCCCGCCACCGATGATCAGATCTGAGGAAGCCTTCGACTAGGGAAGATAGCTCGATGTGGGGCGGGTGGTTTTGGTTTTTGCGGTGAGTGGGGAGGGAGTGTTTCGGTGGGAGATGAGCGAATATCTCTGGCCAGCGGAAAAGCTCCCCCATGTGCCATCGTCGGCCGCCCTCATGCAGGGGAGATCCGCTTTTGCATCGAGTGGGCGCACGATAAGCCTGGCTCATTGGAAACACTCGATTCAAGCATTGTCCATGTACCTAGCTACGGGCTGCCTTATGGCTCACGCTAGCGTAGCCCAACCTCTGATGCGAGCATCCAAACATCTCATTTTCGTCCCGTGCGGGCCAAGCCGGACCTTTTGCGGGCTACCGAACACATCATGTGATGTCGGGTACACGTATGAGTATCACCCCTATTATGAATAGGAAGAAAACTGCCTAGAAAATATTGTTATACTTTCAGTCTATCTCTAGGCAATCATAAACCATTACTAGGAAATGGTATATAGGAGATAGCAGATTAGTGGCGCACCATCACGGCCACACCCCCATGTTAAAACTAGCTGTCTATGAAAAATGGCAACGCCTCCGACAAGACAATATCAGCGGTGTGACATGACGAGAAACAACGTCAACAGACATATGTGACTCACGCGTTTTGATTGGTGGTAGATAATAGGGGTGTGGTGGCATCACTAGTAGAGCCCCTAAACCCTCAAACCCTCGAAAATAACCGCTTATTTACATATTGCGACCGAAAAATCTCGTAGACTAGAACCCCTAAACCCTCAAAAAAATTACAGGCCCAACCCCTACTCCCCCTTCCAACCTGTACAAGTGAGGGTTGGAGGCCCCCAACCCGTCCAACCCCAATTCCTCGCCCGCGCGCGAGGGAGGGAAATTTCACCGCCTCCTTCCTCCCACCTCCTCCCATCCGAGCCATCGGCAGCCGCCAACCGCCATTCCGGTCGGCCCCCACCTCCCGTCGACGCGCGCCGCCCTCCGCCCGCTGCCCCGCACTTCCCTCTGCCGGTTCCGCCTTTCCCTGCCGCCTCCCGCCCCCCGTAGCACGCTCCCGATCCGCGCCGCCGCCGCCCCGAGCTCTCCTAGCTGCCACGCCTCGCCTCCTGCCGCCCACCGTCTCGTCGACCTCCCGCGAGCCGCCGCGCCCCGCCCCCGACCTCCCCCGAGCCGCCACGCCGCGCCCCCCTGCCGCCTCGCCGACCTCCCCTGAGCCGCCGCGCCCCGCCCCCGACCTCCCCGAGCCAGGCGGGCCAGAGGCAGCCGTGCCACCCCAAGGTATGCCTCTTTTTCCTTTTTTGTTTAATTTTTCTCTCTTTTATTCATTGTTAGCACTCACAATTTTTTGTTTGTTGTTTTGTGTAGATGGAGGTGACCACCGAAGACTCCATGTCGTTGTCTGGTTGGTCGTCGTCGGACGATTCAGACATTGAGGAGTTGCTTCAAGACGACAACATCGAGATGATGGGCCTCCTCCTCGACGTGCAAGAGTTTGAAGACCGCATGAAGCTGATGGATCAGAGGAGAGGGTCGAAGATGGGGCGGGTCACCAATTACCGGAACCGCGCTCTTGGACACAAGCAACTGATGCAAGACTACTTCGCGAAGAAGTCTCCGACATACCCACCTCGCCTCTTCCGGAGAAGGTACCGAATGCGCCGTAGTTTGTTTGTGAAGATTGTCACCGATTGTGAGGCCGCATCAGATTACTTCAAGCGTCGTAGATCCGCCGCCGGTATCATGGGGTTTAGTGGGTACCAAAAGATATCGGCTGCAATGCGTGTGCTCGCCTATGGCATACCCGCGGACTATACCGACGAGTATCTTCGCATTGGGCAAGATACAACCACGGAGTCCGTCCGTAGGTTTGCAAAATTGGTCATCCGGTTGTATGGCGATGAGTATCTTCGGGCACCCAACGAGGAAGATACAAAGAGATTTATGGAGATGAATGCAAAAAGGGGATGGCCGGGGATGCTTGGTAGTCTTGATTGCATGCATTGGACATGGAAAAATTGTCCAAAGTTATGGCAAGGAATGTATTGCGGTAAAAGCAAGGATGAAACAATTGTGCTTGAGACCGTGGCATCGGAGGACACATGGATTTGTCATGCATTTTTTGGTTTGCCGGGAACACTCAATGATATCAATGTGCTCAATAGATCTCCTTTGTTTGCAAGATTAGTTTCTGGGGATGCTCCAACATGCAACTACAAAATCATGGATAATGAGTACTGGATATGATCTCACCGATGGCATTGGGTCCCGAGTGGGCAACTCTTGTGAAGTCCATCAAGGAGAAAAATGGGGTGCCCTTAAGTAAAAAAGAGGCTCATTTCACCAAGGCACAAGAGGCAGCCTGCAAGGATATTGAGAGAGCTTTCGGTATTTTGCAAGCTAGGTTTGCCATAGTTCGGGGTCCAGCTCGTTTTTGGGACAAAAAAACATTGGAGAACATCATGAAATGTTGTGTGATTCTACACAACATGATCCTCGAGGATGAGAGAGGGTTAAACCTGCCTGTTTCTATGACAATGTTGGTACCTGTGTGCAATCGGAAAAAAACCCTTGTCGCTTACAAGCTTTTCTTGAAGCATTTCTTGAAGCACATCATAAGATTGAGGATGCAAAAACTCATGGTCAGCTCCAGGATAATCTAGTAGAGCACCATTGGCAGTTGGATGGGCGACGCCAAGGCCCATGATCTATCTTTGTTTTACTTTTCTATGTCCTATTTGATTCGAACAATTATTGTTATTTGCAAAAACATTGTTGTAATAACTTGAATGATTATTATGTGCTTGAAAGTACTATTTGGTGTTGTAATAATAACTAGAATGATTATTGTTTTCTCCAATCCGTTATTGAGATGATAAAAATTGTGATATGTCAAATGATAGTTTTGAGGGTTTGAGGGTTCTAGTCTCTGCCCTCAACCCTCAATTTTAAGGGTTTGAGGGTTCTAGTCTCTGTCCTCTTTGTCAACCCTTAAAAGTGCCAAAAAAATGCCATTTCTCACCCCTTAAACTGCTTTGAGAATTTGAGAGTTTAGGGGCTCTACTAGTGATGCTCTTAGACATGCCCCTACTAAATTCGTACCGGAGCGTGGGCACCCCGCACCCCCCCCGTAACACTTACCAGCCAAACAAATGCGGGTTAGTTTCTAAGTGCTCAAATTGGCAAAACAGAATGAACAAATGAGATTTTGATAATTCACCGCAACAATGTGAAGCACGAACAGTCACTTACAAACCGTTCAATACATTAACATTGCATTTTAGTGGGAGCATATTGGCCAAAGAATATGTTTCTAAGTGTAAAATAGCTTTGTATGTAACTCAAACAACAACCAACAAACAAACAAAATCTATGTACATGAATCTGCTAAGTTCTAGGTAATCAGCATCCTAAATCTGCAAGCCTTGTCGTCTTGTCTCTGGACCTCATGTCAAGCTTTATAGAACACTTCTGTGAGACGTGAGGCAGTGCAGATAGTTTGAGCGCCTGCAAATTAATACGTCACTCGCCTGAGTTCTGAGTTCTGGCTTGCACATGGAAACTAACAACAGAAAACTAGAAACGTTCGGTCAATGTAATGTATACCTTGCGTGTAGTTACAGACTTGATCCCTTCCCGGAGTATTATGTCAGTGTAGTTCGTCGCTATCGTGCAATCGAGCGTAAACTGCAATACAAAATTAAGCACCACGGAATTTAGACAAGCTGAACTTCAGAAGATTTAAACTACGTACTGAAAAAATAAGGAACGTAATTGCAAAAAGAAGTTCTGAAGATATGGAGTCTGAACCTGAATTTTCGGCAGAGGGAAGTTCATGATGTGCGTGGTGGCGTCGATTCGCCCGGCGATCCTGATCTCGACGAGCTTCCTCTGCGCCGAGAGCTCGCTGACGACGAGCCGGCTGAGGTTGGACTCCTCGAACACGGCGTGCATGAGCACCGTCACGTTGCTGCTGCGTGGCGGCTGGTAGAACACCGGCACGTCCATGGCGCCGACCGACTCGTTCGCGTAGGCCACGCCGAGGTCCGCCGCGCTGTACCTTATCCCGATCCCGTTGGGGTTCTGCGCCGCGAACAGCAGCGACGCCACGGAGCACGACGACGACGTCGTCGCGTTGTCGCCGCTGCGGTTCGACGGCGACGACGATGACCGGAGGCTGAACGACTTGTCCATCTGGATGGATTGCAGGACGAAGGTCGGCTTCTTCAGCCTGGTGACGAAGATGACGAGAAGCACGATCGCGACAAGGACGGAGAGGATCAGCGAGAGCAGGAGGTAAAGGCAGAGGTATTTGGCAGAGTGAGGAGGTTGGCAGTGGCGATGGCAGCTCTCCTTGCAGCTGTAGCTTCCTCTTCTGCTGCTGACCATGATAGGAATATGATCCATGGATATATCACATATGTGCGTTGATCCAAACAAGTTCGCGAGCAAGAGGAGGCATGGATCAGAGTGAGGTGAATGAATATATATGTTATTGTATTGTGCCAAGCGAGAGGAAAAGACCGAAGCAGGGCTTCTCCATGGTCGCAAGCCTCGTGCAATACTTGGGTTGCCTTTATTCCTTTCTTGAAAAGCCTGTGTGAATCTAAGCTTCTTCATGGAGAAGATGGCGATCACTTGAAGAGGTCACTAGTATCTGGTCTCCGCGGCTGGGATACTACTCTTGATCGGTAAGTTTAGCTTCGGCGGCGAGCAAGAACCTGGCCCCTGGGCCAAACTCAAAAAGGACCCTTATTTTTGGAAGAAAACTTTATACTACGTGCTTCGGCGTAATTTCATTATGAGGACTTTTACAGCACCCTCAAATCATTTTGGTCCATTCATTTTTGTAAATCCTAGGGTCAAGTTTGTATTATTACTTTGAACGCCTGTAATCTATCTATAGTAGTATTAAACACACTCCTCCCGACTCCTCCCGGGTCGCCTCGCGCGGGGCGGCTCCGGAGGCCCCCCAAACCCTAGAAAAAGCGGCGCCGCCACCTCCTCTCCCCCGGCCGCTGCCGCCGCCGGCGCCGACGGTGGCGGCCGCGCCTGGCCGTCGAAGGCGGCGGGCGAGGGAGGCGCTCTCCCGGCAGGGCCCCTTCGCGCGGAGGTGGGTCGTCACAGGGGGGTGAGGGTGGTGATTGGGAGGCGGCGAGCCCTGGAAGGGATGGCAGCGGCGATGTGGGGAAGGGCTTGGCAGCGCGAGGAAGCATGGAGGGCGGCGAGGTCCGTCCGGAGTGCTGGCGCGCTGCGGCCGCCCGTCCCCCTTGTGGCTTGTTCTTTCCTCCAGGGCGGCGGAGTGGGGCGATCTGGTGGAAGAGATGTCGACGATTGGATTCCATTGGAAGACCTAGATCGGATCTCTAACCCTAATTGCTTGCTCGATCCGTTCTCCGGAAACCGACAGACGGTGTGGGGATCGCTCTGTCAGATCTAATAATGGTGGTGGTCCTTTGGTTTCTGTTGCACGAGGACGAAGATCTGCTTGATGTCTGCCCTCGTTGATCCGAGCTAGAGAGACGGGTTCCGGAAGGCTCCGCCGGCGAACTCCCATGGGCGTATCATGCCTAGAGATTGCTGGAGCGGAAGATATTTGGTCGTGCGCACCTTGTTTTTCTGGCCGTTTGGTTTCAGCGGGAGCGTTGCGAAGCTCTGTTGTTTGTTCCCACCAAGTGCCATTCTTAGAGCCATGGTGAAGTCAGATACGGAGAATGTCAGTAAAGCGGAAATTTGAGGGTAGAGATGGTGATTTTTGTTCCTGTGGCGACAGAGATCCGGCTGCGTGATCTGGGACTCGTTGCAGCGGTTGTTGGTGCGGGAAGACAACACATGGGAGTTTCCAGTCTTATCTTGCAGGGTGAAAATCCAAGGTCTGGCCTTAGCTGGTTGTGCCTGGCAATGGCCTTGTTGAAGGCATTGTTTTGTGAGCAAGGACTTTCTCCAGGGTAAAAACCTATGACCTTTGGTCGGGCAACGATGGCGCTTAGGCACTGTTTCCTTCTTGAAGTCGTTGTTATTGGAGTGGAGGACTACTGGTGTTGTTCTGATGGTGTCACTGTCGTTTCTTTGAGGATTAGTTCTCTGTAGCGGGACTTTTCTTTTTTGTAATTTTTCTTTCTTTTTTCTGAGCTGTGTGCATCCGTAGAGCCACTAGGGCATGCGTTGTTGCAGAGGCTGGGTGTAATTGGTGTCCTTGTGATATTAATATATACTCTTTTCTAAAAAAAAAAATTAAATTGCTAGAGGTCTTTTTTTGATAGAATTGCTAGAGGTCTTGATGGTCTGATAGGTCACTATAAATTTAGCCTAAATTTTCTAAATTGCTAGAGGTCTTGATGGTCTGATAGGTCACTATATATTTAGCACAGATTTTCTAATTATTTGTATAAGATTGCCACCGCCAAATTAAATTACCCGCTGTTGTTGGTCCAACCAAAATCAAAACCTGTGTGTACCGGTGTGGCCGGCATAGACAAGAGCCAATCTCGAGTACAACTCAAACAATGCTTACAGAACCCGTGTCCTTGCTTTCCACTGCTTTTTTACTCCCAGAACCCGTCTCTCATTTTTACACGAGGTGGCCCTTGTGTGGCATGGCGAAGACGGCAAAAGCTACTGCATCGTCTTCATGGCAAGACACCACGACGAGCGGGAGCGGGATGTGCTACGTCTGTCATTGTTCGCCAAGACCATGGCGAGCGGCCGTGCTCTGGCCGTCGTCATTCGCCGACACACGGTGTCCTCGGGCCCTAGGATACGAGAGAGTGGCAGGTTGCCGAAGATGCCGCCAGGGTTCGAGGTGGATGTCACGTTCACGACCAGGGGCAGGACCTTCTCAGCCAACCTCGCACACCAGGCTGGGTAGCGGAGCGGGCCTGTGTCGTCCCACGCGATTTTAGGCCGTGGCAGAGACGGCAAAAGCTACTCCATCATTTTCATGGCAAGACAGCGAGCAGCAGCGGGACGTGCTCTGGCCGTGGTCATTTGCCGACACGCGGTGTCCTCAGGCCCTAGGGTACGAGAGAGTGGCGGGCTGCCGAAGATGCCGCCATGGTTCGACGTGGATGTCGTGTTCACGACCAAGGGCAGGACCTTCTCAGACAACCTCGCACACCGGGCTGGATAGAGGAGCGGTCCGTGTCGTAATAGTCTGGATAGAGGAGCGGTCCGTGTCGTAATATCACAAAGTGCAACTATCTTGTTAACTTCTACATGAATCTTAACAGTATGATCAAAAATATATTTTAGCTTGGCAAGGAAAGTTTCCCAGATAACTTTTTTTATAATCCACTAGGATAAAGCCCGTGCGTTGCACCGGAGAAAAAAACTATGTTGCGAACAGACACACAGTAAGTTTAAATATCTACATCGTGAAGCCGCACATTGTACGTCCTCATTGATACATTGTCGCAGAAACCATCCAACTTCAATGCATCGACATGGCGATACATGTCGGCTGACACCGCCGCCTACTCTATCTGTCGCTTCAACCAGGCCAACTGATACAAATTATTCTGCGCCGGCAATTGCCAACTCACCCTCCTCCATGAAGGTCATCGTCGAGCTAGGGAGTAGATGAAGTAGGCGAATGAGGTGCCCATTCGATCATCTTCTCCATGCAACATCGACGACGCCGAGCCCTTTACCAAAGAATTTCCATCAATTTCAACCTATGTAGGTGTGAGTTTAGAATAGAATGGTCGATTTTAAAAAGAATCTAACTTTACCCACCAATTTGGTACATGAGGCATTTCTATATCTCGAGAATTTCATGAGTGAACATATCAGATAGTGAAAATGAATATTGACAACAATTTGATGAGATATCTGAAATGGTTGCTAAGCATTTTTATTATACCACATCTAATAAGGCCATCAGTTCTTCAACATGGCGTTTGCCGTCATCAAACTACAGGAGCTTTATTTATTCCCAGGCACCGTCTTTCGTCACATGGTTTGAACGCAGGCAGAGGAAGAGGGCAAGAGGAGACAGCGGCGAACCAAGGAAGTGAGAGCTTTCTCCGTCGCACACGACACGGTCACACATACACCCGGTCACAACACACACACTACACACGCTTGGTGGACACGACCCCGACCCCGGCCACGTAACCGCACAGTGGCATCTCCACCAACCAGACCCGCTCACAACTCTCTCGTTACAATCCTCTTCTTCCTCCTGTGCCCCCGCCGCTCGACCTGCACAGAAGCCTCCCTTCCCCATCGCCTTCTGCTCAGATGGAGAGCAAGCGCCCGTGTCGCCCTCCTCCGCTCCCCGGGCGCCGCCGACCTCCCGAGTTTCCCTCGCCGTCGGCCGAGTGACATGCTCGGCCTCCATCCGCGGTCCTCCCCCTCCAACTCCGCCTCGTACAGGCCCCGAGCTCCCCCACACACAAAATCACTGAGCCGGCCGTGGCCCGGAGCTCCAACCCCGAGCCGCGCCCGCCGCCAGTCTCCCCGCCAAGACCCCCACCCCTCGTGGCTCCCCTTCCTGCGGAGCGCCACACCTCCACGAACAAGCTTCGCTGCGCCTCGTTCACCGCCTCACCCTGCGCCCCAAGCTCCTTATACTGTAAGCCATCCGCGGTCCTCCCCCTCCAACTCCGCCTCGTCCAGGCCCCGAGCTCCCCCCACACCAAATCACTGAGCCGGCCGTGGCCCGGAGCTCCCCAAGCTCTAAGGACAGACGTTAGCATACTAATCCTGGACGTTATGCTCGATTCCGATCAAATCCCAGGAAAAAAGAAAACGTCGACGCCAAACTTTACGTCGGGCGCTCCGGATTTTTCTCCCACGTACGTCTGTTTAGATAAGCATTGGGTCCTATAAATTAGCGTCTATGATAAATGTCCGACGTTGAGGAGTGGGACGCTAGGATGATTTTTTAATTTAACGATCTTTATTTTTTTCACCTAAGCGTCTTGATTAACGCCTAGCGTTAAACATGCCCTGTAAGTAAGCCCGTTCATCTGTTCAAAAAAAAAAAGTAAGCCCGTTCATTATTTGGTCTCGAACCAGCTAAACCAGAACCCAGCCCGCACCGGACCATGTGTACGGTTTCTACCGGGTTTGCGAAACCGGGTTTGCTGGTTTTCGGACTGAAACCAGGAGCTGAAAACCTGTAGCTGGTTTAAGACAGGCTCAACCTGACAAAACTGTTCAAACCGTATGCGTACAATTTCCTCGCTACAGCACTGGCAGCTGAGGCATGACGGAGTCCGAAAGCGGCTACACCATAGCTGCGACAGAGATGGAAGAGCCTTCTCCTCGGCGCTCCGTGGACATTTCTTATCCCGCATCAATGTCGGCGTCGGCGTGGCCGTGGACAGAACGGGCGGTGTGAGGAGACATGGTTTCTTTTGGCTGGTGCGGTGGCTACCGAGCGGCTGAATGGATGGTGAGAACTTGCTGCACGGACGCTGGTGGTTGTGAGCTCGGCGCTGTTCTCAATGGTGGCTCGACGTGCAGAGCTTGCTACCATGTCTCGGATGTCGAACACCTACAGCTGGCCGCGTCATGCTGCTGACAGATCAGCCCAGCGGCGGCTCGTGGAGCACGAAAGGGCAATCACGAGCGGCGTCGTAGCTGACGACCAGTCGTCCGCGGTCGTCATCTGGCAGGAGTTGCTATTCGCCGCAACGGACAAGATGCCGAGATGCCGCTGCTGAAACGCGATGCGCATAAACCGGTGCCAAACTGTAGACACCGTTGAACCAGACCACACCAACCCGTGTGCCCAGGATTAACTGTAAGCATGTCACTCGCCGCACTTGTCCTCCCGCGACCCTCTCGTTTCCCCCATTCTAGGCCGAGCCCACCGCACCACCATTTCTCCTTCTCAGTTCAGCCGGTCGGCCCTCCACTGCTTCACCACGACACGTACCTGGTCGCCTCGTTCCTTCAAGCTCGCTTAGCTCAATTTATCCGCCCTCTCTCCCTTTCTTCTGCCAATCGCTAGATTTCAATTCACG
This sequence comes from Avena sativa, assembly GCA_916181665.1. Lineage (NCBI taxonomy): Eukaryota > Viridiplantae > Streptophyta > Magnoliopsida > Poales > Poaceae > Avena > Avena sativa. Next base: position 380,570,074 of record OV702297.1, on the reverse strand, counting down.
GCGATGCTACATCTTGATTTTAGAGGCGGCTGATTCCTAGCAATTTGCAATCCTATATAGATCGGTGGAACTCGGTGGTACCGAGCAAGGTGGAACTATTCAGTAAAAAGAATGCCTCGTCTCTTATATTAGGGTAATATAATAATAAGTTGCTCGCAGCCCTAGAACAAAACTCAGCTTGTCTAAAAAAAGCCCAGCAACGAAACAATCTAGCCAATAAAAAGGGGAACGTACGATGGCAGGATTCCCGTCGTTAGTTCCTGGCAAGAGATTAGAGAGAGATTTCAAAAAAAAAAGATTAGAGAGAGAGAGGGCGCACCGAACGCGTTCTTACTTACAGGTGGCATCTATGATAATTTATATTTTGGTGTGTGTGGGGGGGACAAAACTGTTCAAAAAAGTGTTGGACCGGGAGAAACACTTCGTGCTTTATTATTAGGTATAGATATGTAGCCTAGGTACCTTCATAACAACTTTATTGATATATTGTTGGTACATGGTTTCATTTCCTCCTTCAATATCGGGGTTCTTAAAATTTATCATTTTAACAAGGTCCTTCATGGTATAATCTAGGGATGGAGCATTGCTATAATCTAGCTCTTTGGGTTCTTCATCATCATTTTCAACTCCCATCATTTTGAGTTCTTCAACCAGGTTAGGCTCAGACCTTCCTACAAACCTTGCAAGTATAAGAGTTTGACTCTCGACTAGTTTTCCCAATTATGCCTCAACAGTATTTGTTCTTTCATGTAGAGCCTTCGCATCATTTCTTATAGCAACATCTTGGTTAGAAATCTTACCAATAATAGTTTTATGGTTCTCCGTTATTTTGACAAAAGTATTATTTTTGCTCAGTTTGGTCTTGCATAAAAGATTTGATGGAATTCTCCATCATTGGGAGATTACCTTGATTTGCTCCATTATTATTATAATTTTTTATTTTGGAGCACCTACAGGATTAGGATATGGTTTTTGAAGATCAAGCCATAATTTTGACTCTTTTATGCAGGGTTATAAGTACTACGAGTAATGAAGTCAACTTTCTCAATATTAGTATTGGTGATGGCATTAACTTTGGCTTCTTTCTTACCCTTAATTATACATATGAGCTCATCTTTCTTTGATGTAAGTTGTTCATTCTTCTCCTTGGTGATAGAGTTCACCTACCTTGAGGAGGATTGATGACCTGCAAGAGCATATGTTTGTCATAGCATGTTTTTGAAGGGATTCGCGGCATAGTAAATCAAAATTTTCTACGGATGCGAACAGAGGGAAGCCAAGATCTAATCTAGGAGATGCAAACAACGAGAGAGATTGGATTAGATCTTCATACCCTTGAAGATTCGCACAGCGGAACGTTCGTCGGAACGTGGGTGATGTAGTCGTACTCGCTTCTCCTCCTCGCGATCCGATCCGATCTAGCACCGCAAGTGGCGATGCCTCCGTGAGATGCACACGTGCAGCACCTCGACGTCTCCTCCTTCCTCGGTCCAGCAAGTATGGTGGAGAGACAGATTGGATCTACAACGCGACAGCGCGGTGCAAATGGTGGAGAGTTTCTGCAGCGGGGCTTCGCCTACACGCAGTCGGGAGGGAGAGAGAGAGGAGGGCAGCAGGGCGACTAGGCTTGAGGGGAAGGTGTGTGTGTGGGGGGGGTGCGCCCCAGCCCTCTATATATAGAGGGGTGGGCGCCAGCCCTAGCCCCTCCCCCAAGCCTAGGCCGGCGGCCAAAGGAGGGAGGAGTGGGGGGCAAGGAAACCCCCCTTCTAGAAGCTCCAAACTAGGGTTTCCCCTTGTTTGGCCGGCTGGGCCCTATGGGGCCTTGTGCCCCTGGCCCAATGCGTCCAGGGCACTCCCTCATAGGCCCATGCCCCCTCCCGATAGGTGGGACCACGTTGGCCCCCTTCCGGAAGGTTCTAGAAGCTTCCGGTACAATACCGATTAACCCGGAACAATTCCGAACTCCAAAAAACTGCACTGCCTTATATGAATCTTATTCTCCGGACCATTCCGGAACCTCTTGTGATGTCCCGGATCCCATCCGAGACTCCGAACAAAAACTCATAAACCAATTATCCAATCTATCCTAGCGTCGAGACACGTTAAGTGTGTGACCCTTCGGGTTCGAGAATATGCAGACATGATCTTCTATCAATAATCAACAGCGGGGTCTGGAAACCCATATTGACTCCCACACATTCATCGATGATCATATCGAATGAACCACGATGCCAGGATTCAATCAATCCCATATATATATTCCCTTCGTCTCGCGATATTTTACTTGCCCGAGATTTGATCGTCGGTACCGTCATACCTAGTTCAATCTCGTTCACAGCAAGTACTTTACTCGTTCCGTAATCCGATATCACTTTGTGATTAACTCCTTAACCACATGCTTGCAAGCGGTGTTGATATCGATTACCGAGTGGGCCCGAAGTATATCTCTCCAACTTGGGAGGGACAAATCCCATCTCGATACATACAACCCAACAGATACTTTCCGATCACCTGAGAGACACCTTTATGATCACCCTCTCATAGGATGACGTTTGATGACCTCAAAGCTTTCTTCCGATACTAGGGAGTTGTATTATCTCATGGTCTAAGGAATACAATATTTGACATAAGAAAAGCTTCGCAAAGATGAACACGATGACACGATCTAATTGCTTCGCTTAGTTTGGGTCTGTCCATCATATCATTCTCCCAATGATATGATCTCATTATTAATTGACAACTCATGTCCATGGTTAGGAAACCTTAACCATCATTAATCAATGATCTAGTCCATAGAGGCGTACTAGGGACACGGTCTTGTTCACAAACCACACAAGTATTAAAGTTTCCGCTTAATACAATTCTAGAATGGAATATAAACATTATCATGAACAAGAATTATAATAATAACATCTTTATTATTGCCTCTAGGGCATAATTCCAACAGTCTTCCACTTGCACTAGAGTCAATAATCTAGTTTACATTTGGCAACAATCTCACACCCATGGCACTGAGGTGCTGATCATGTTTTACACGTGGAAGAGGTTTAGTCAATGGATCTGCGACATTCAGATCTGTATGTACTTTGCTAATCTTCATATCTCCATCTGCTATATAATCTCGGATTATATGAAACTTGTGGTTGATATGCTTGGTCTTTGGATGATATCTTGGTTCCTTAGCGAGTGCTATGGCGCCAGTGTTGTCACACAATATCTCCAGTGGGTCCAATGCACTTGGAACCATGCCAAGCTCAGTGATGAAGTTCCTGATCCAAACTCCTTCACTTGACGCTTCTGCAGCAGCCATGTATTCTGCTTCTACTGTAGATCCCGCGATCACGCTTTGCTTGCAGCTTCTCCAGCTCACAACTCCTCCATTCAAAATATAAACGTATCCTGTCTGAGACTTAGAATCATCCTTGTCGGTGTCGAAACTAGCGTCGACGTAACCTTTTACGACGAGTTGTTCATCACCCCCATAGACTAAGAACATTTCTTTAGTCCTATTTAGGTACTTTAGGATGTTCTTCATGGCTGTCCAGTGTTCCACTCCTGGATCACTTTGATATCTGCTCGTCAAACTAAGAGCATTGGACACATCCGGTCTAGTACACAGCATGGCATACATGATAGAACCTATGGATGATGCATAAGGCACTTTGCTCATATCTTCCCTATCATTTACCGTAGCTGGACACTGAGCCTTGCTCAATATCTTACCTGACAACATAGGCACTGAACCTTTCTTTGCCTTATCCATTCTGAACCTTTTCAGAACTTTTCTAGGTATGTACTCTGGCTTAAAGCTATCAGGCGTCTTTATCTATCTCTATAGATTTTGATGCCCAATATATAAGCAGCTTCACCTAGGTCTTTCATTGAAAAACACTTGTTCAAATAAATCTTCACATCGTTAAGCATGTTAATGTCATTTCCAATAATCAATATGTCATCCACATATAGTACCAGAAATGTCACCAAGCTCCCACTCACTTTCTTGTAGATACAAGCTTCGTAGCAATTTGGAACAAATCCAAAGCTCTTGATCACTTGATCAAAACGAAGGTTCCAACTCCGAGATGCTTGCTTCAGTCCATAAATGAAACGCTGAAGTTTGCATACTTTATCAGCATCCTTAGGATCGACAAAACCTTCAGGTTGCATCATATACAACTCTTCATCAATGTTGCCATTGAGGAACGCGGTCTTGACATCCATCTGCCATATTTCATAATCATGAAACGCAGCAATTGCTAATAAAATCCGAATGGACTTAAACATCGCTACGGGAGAGAAAGTCTCATCGTAGTCAACACCTTGAACTTGTCGAAAACCTTTTGCGACAAGTCGTGCTTTATAGACGGTAACATTACCATCCGCGTCCGTTTTCTTCTTGAAAATCCATTTGCACTCAACGGCCTTTCGGTCGCTAGGAGGGTCCACCAAAGTCCATACTTGGTTTTCGCTCATGGATCCCAATTCGGATTTCATGGCTTCTAGCCATTTCTCAGAGTCTGGGCTCATCATCGCTTCCTCATAGTTCGTAGGTTCACTGTCTTCCACCAACAAGACAGTCAAGACAGGGTTGCCATACCACTCAGGAGGGGCACGCAACCTTGTCGACCTGCGACGTTCAGTAGCAGCATCATCCGAAGTTTCATGATCCTTGTCATTAGCTTCCTCTATTGTTGGTGCAGGCGGCACTGGAACAATTTCAGGTGCTGCGCTACTCTCCAATTCAAGAGAAGGTTCAATAACCTCGTCTAGCTCTACTTTCCTCCCACTCACTTCTTTCGAGAGAAACTCCTTCTCAAGAAAGGAACCGTTCTTTGCGACAAACACTTTGCCTTCGGTTCTGTGATAGAAGGTATACCCAATAGTTTCCTTAGGGTATCCTATGAAGACGCATTTCTCCGCTTTTGGTTCGAGCTTGTCCGGCATCAACTTCTTGACGTAAGCTTCGCATCCCCAAACTTTAAGAAACGACAACTTAGGTTTAGCACCAAACCGCAGTTCATACGGTGTCGTCTCAACGGATTTAGATGGTGCCCTATTTAAAGTGAATGCAGCAGTTTCTAATGCATAACCCCAAAATTATAACGGCAAATCAGTAAGAGACATCATCGATCGGACCATATCTAATAGGGTTCGATTCCGGCGTTCAGACACACCATTGCGTTGTGGTGTTCCGGGTGGCGTGAGTTGCAAAACGATTCCGCTTGCTTTAAGATGCGTGAGAAAATCATAACTCAAATATTCACCTCCACGATCGGATCGTAGAAACTTAATCTTTCTGTTACGATGGTTCTCCACTTCATTCTGAAATTCCTTGAACTTTTCAAATGTTTCAGATTTATGTTTCATTAAATAGATATACCCATATCTACTTAAGTCATCGGTAAAAGTGAGAAAATAGCGATATCCACCGCGCGTCGAAACACTCATCGGTGCACATACATCGGTATGTATGATTTCCAACAAGTCCATTGCTCGCTCCATCATACCGGAGAACGGGGTTTTGATCATCTTGCCCATGAGGCATGGTTCGCATGTGTCAAATGATTCAAAATCAAGAGACTCCAAAATTCCATCAGAATGGAGTTTCTTCATGCGCTTTACACCAATATGACCTAGACGACAGTGCCACAAATAAGTAGTATTATCACTATCTACTTTGCATCTCTTAGCCTCAATGTTATGGATGTGTGTTTCATCCCTTTCGAGATTTAGAAGAAATAAACCATTCACAATAGGTGCATGACCATAAAAGATGTTACTCATATAAATAGAACAACCATTATTCTCCGATTTAAATGAATAACCGTCTTGCAATAAACAAGATCCAGAAATAATGTTCATGCTCAACGCAGGCACATAATAACATTTATTGAGGTTTAAAACTAATCCCGAAGGTAAAACTAAGGAGAGCGTGCCGACGGCCATCACATCAACTCTTGATCCGTTGCCAACGCGCTGTTGGAGATATGCCCTAGAGGCAATAATAAATATAGTTATTATTATATCTTTGTGTTTATGATAAATGTTTATATTCATGCTATAATAGTATTAACAAGGAAACATTAATACTTGTGTGAATTGTAAACTTAAATTGAAGTCCCTAGTATAGCCTCTATACTTCACTAGCTTGTTGGTTAATAGATGATTGTGGTTTCCCTATCATGAACATTGAGATGTTATTAACAACAAGATCATATCGTTAGGAGAATGATATGGTGGACATACTCCTATAGACAAGCGTAGCATAAAGATCAAGTCATTTCAATAGTTCAATTGCTATATGCTTTCTGATACATAGTAACCTAATTCCTTCGACCATGAGATCATGCATATCACCTTTGCTGGATGGATGCTTTGATGTCGTCAAACACCACACCGTAACAGGGTGGCTATAAAGGTGGCATTGAGTGTTCGGAAAGTATTGGTTGAAACACATGGATCAAGAGTGGGATTTGTCCATCCACATGACAGATAGATATTCTCTGGGCCCTCTCGGTGAAATGTCATCCAGTTAGCTTGCAAGCATGTGACTGGGTCACAAGGGATCACATATCACGGGAACGAGAAAAGAGTACTTATCAGTAACGAGGTTGAACTAGGTATACAGAGATACCGACGATCATAACCTCGGATAAGTAACATATCGTGAGACAAAGGGAAATTGGTATCGTATGTAAGTGGTTCATTCGATCGCAAAGTAATCGTAGAAATATGTGGGAGCCATATGAATTTCCAGATTCCTCTATTGGTTATTGTTCGGAGAAGTGTCTCGATCATGTCCGCATAATTCACGAACCGTAGGGAGACACACTTAAGGATTCGACGTTGTTTGAGTAGTTATGGTATTATGAGAAAGAGACCGAATGTTGTTCGGAGTCTCGGATGGGATCCGGGATATCACGAGGTGATCCGGAATGGTCCGGAGAATAAGATTCATATAAGGAAAGTTCCGTTTCGGAGTTGGGGAATGGTTCCGGTGTTTTCATCGGGAACATTCTAGAAGGTCCCGGAATGTCCGGCACTCCGGGGGGGAAGGGGTACATGAATGTGTCATTGCATGTTGGAATGATTGCATCATGTACTAAGTGTTCTCGCTGTCCGAAATAAAGGGTTAATTCAAATCCTAATTGGAAAAGTCAAACTGCCAGTTTTCGGTCAAACTGCCAGTTTCGGAAAGTGGAGAAAGAGGAGGAGAGGTGGAGGCCGAGTTGGAGGAGGGTTCCTCCCCTAGGCCGGCGCACCTCCCTAGGCCGAGTTGGGGAGGAACTCCTCCCCATGGCGCCGGCCCTCCCACCTATAAAAGGAGGGGCAGGGCCTCCTCCTCTAGACACAACACAAGTTTCCTATCCTCTAAACTAAACCCTAGATCTAGACCCCGGTTTAGAGCTATTCGGTTTAGAGCCTTCTAATTGGTTTAGAGCCTTCTAATTGGTGTGTCTAATTACTAGACCACTAATAGCCTCTCTCATAAGCTCCACCATACTCGCACCGGCTTAAGGCGAAGCCCTGCGGGATTTCCCCTCTACTTCCGGTACCACGCCGTTGTGCTGCCGGAATCGCGAGGAGAGTGCTACAACCTCCGCTGCCTGCTGGAACAAGGGAGAGGAAGGTCTTCGTCGAGTACCGAACGTGTGACCGACTGCGGGAGCGCTGCGGGAACGCGGCGCCGGAAGGATCGTCTACGCGATCTTGAGATCGGAAAGAGTACGACTACATCACCCACGAGAATCTGCTCTCGTTAAACACTTTGGAATCTTCGAGGGTGAGTTATTCCATCGACTCGTTGCTACAATCTAGTAGATAGATCTTGGCTTGTTTGTTTGTATGCGATAGAAAATTTTTGTTTTCCATGCTACGAACCCCTACAGTGGTATCAGAGCCGTGTCTATATGTAGATCTGTTGCACGAGTAGAACACAATGGTCATTGTGGGCGTTGATGCTTTTATTGTAGATTGCTTTTTGTGTACTTTGCATCTTGCGGTATGTTGGGATGAAGCGGCCCGGGCTAACCTTACATGACATCGTTCATGAGACTTGCTCCACGCTTGACATGCAACTCGTTTTGCATAAGTGGCTTTGCGGGTGCCTGTTTCTCCTAGCATAGTAAAGATCCAATTTACAACGGGTGATCAACAATGCTAGTATCAATGTTGTGGTTCTTGTTCGTAAGTTAGAACGACACTTATGGAAAGCCCCAAACCACGTAAAATATGCAAAGAAAGTAGAAGCGTCTAACTTTGTTTTGCAGGGGTGTGCAGTGATGTGATATGGCCATGATTGTGATTATATTTGATGTATGCAATGTTCCTTATTGTAAGTTGGCAACCGGCAGGAGCCATATGGTTGTCTTTAATTTCTGTTAAGACCTGCGTGTCTATTCAAAATAGTTGTAATAGTTGAAGCTGGTGGACGACAACCATGGAGAAGCGTCATTGACCTTGATGCTATGCCGGTGATGATGGAGATCATGTTCGTGCTTGAAGATGGAGATCGGAAGCACAAAGAAGAAAGGCCATATCATATCACATATTATGAATTGCATGTGATGTTAATCCTTTATGCATCTTGTATTGCTTAGTAGACGACGGTAGCATTATAAGATGATCCCTCATGCACATAAATTTCAAGTCTAAAGTGTTCGCCCTTAGTTAGCACCGTTGCTAAAGCTTGTTGCTTCGAAGCACCACGTGATGATCGGGTGTCTTTGATTCCACGGGTGAATACAACGTAAGCAAGCCAGATTTGCTTATGCGGTAGCTAAGGTTTGATCTTGACGAGCCTAGCATGTACAGACATGGCCTCAGGAACACGGATCGCCGAAAGGTAAAGCATGAATCATATAGCAGATATGATGAACATGTCGATTGTTCGCCATTGAAAACTATATCAACTCTCGTGATGATCGGTGTTGATGTAGTGGATTTGGTTCATGTGATCACTAAAACAATGTGAGGGATGTTGTTTTGAGTGGGAGTTCACCTAGTTTAATTTCATTAATTAATTTGAACTCAATTTGTCATAAACTTAGTCTAAACTATTGCAAATATGTTGTAGATCAATGGCAGCCCCTACCATCAATTTTAATGCGTTCCTAGAGAAAGAAAAGTTGAAAAACAATGGAAGCAACTTCGCGGATTGGTTCCGCAATTTGAGGATTGTCCTCACAGCTGGTAATTTGACCTATGTGCTGGATGCACCGCTAGGTGACCCACCTGCAGCTGATGCTACCGATGAAGTAAAGAATGTTTACCTTGCTCGGAAGAATCAGTACTCCATAGTTCAGTGTGCTATCTTGTATGGTTTAGAATCGGAGCTTCAGAAAAGGTTTGAAGAGTCAGACCCATATGATATTGTCGAGGATCTCAAATTAATTTTTGAGACTCATGCGGCAATTGAAAGTTATGAAGCTTCTGAAAAGTTCTTTAACTGCAAGATGGAAGAGGGTAGCTCCGTCAGTGAGCATGTGCTTAAAATGTCTGGGCACGCAAACAAACTTCAAAGCTTGGGTATAGTGATTCCTAATACTTTGGGAGTTTACCGCATCCTCCAATCACTACCACCAAGTTACAAGAACTTTGTGATGAACTACAACATGCAGAACATGAACAAAGAGTTGCCAGAACTATTTGCTATGTTGAAGTCTGCAGAAGTGGAGATCAAGAAAGAGCACCAAGTGTTGATGGTCAATAAGACCACCAAATTCAAGAAAGGCAAGTCTAAGCAGAAGGGACACTTCAAGAAGGGTGGTAAGCAAGTTACCATGCCGACGAAGAGGACCAAGGCTGGACCTAAGCCTGATACTGAGTGCTTTTACTGCAAAGGGGAAGGTCACTGGAAACGGAATTGCCCAAAGTACTTGGCGGATTTGAAGAACGGCAACATCAAGAAGAAAGGTATATTTGATATACATATTATTGATGTGTATTTCACTAGTATTCGTAGTAGTGCCTGGGTATTTGATACTGGTTCGGTTGCTCATATTTGTAACTCGAAACAGGAGCTGCAGAATAAACGAAAGCTAGCGAAGAACGAGGTGACGATGCGCGTGGGAAACGGATCAAAGGTTGATGTGATCGCGGTCGGCACGCTACCTCTTCATCTACCATCGGGATTAGTTTTATACTTAAATAATTGTTATTTGGTGCCTGCGTTGAGCATGAACATTATATCTGGATCTTGTTTATTGCGAGACGGTTACTTATTTAAATCCGAGAATAATGGTTGTTCGATTTATATGAGTAATATGTTTTATGCACATGCACCTTTGATAGATGGTCTATTCATATTGAATCTCGATAGTGGAAATACACATATTAATAACATTGAAGCTAAACGTTTAAAATCAAGCGATAACTTGACCTATATGTGGCACTGTCGTCTTGGTCACATTGGAGTGAAGCGTATGAAGAAACTCCATTCCGATGGACTTCTTGAATCACTTGATTTTGAATCACTTGAAAGATGCGAAGCATGTCTGATGGGTAAAATGACTAAGACTCCATTTTCTGGTATGATGGAGCGAGCCACAGACTTATTGGAAATCATACATACCGATGTGTGTGGTCCAATGAGTGTAGCATCGCGCAGTGGTTATCATTATGTTCTTACCTTCACAGATGACTTGAGTAGATATGGGTATATCTATTTCATGAAACATAAGTCCGAAACTTTCGAGAAGTTTAAGGAGTTTCAAAGTGAGGTAGAGAATCAACGTAACAAGAAGATTAAATTTCTACGTTCTGATCGTGGAGGTGAATATCTAAGTTACGAGTTTGGCGAGCATTTGAAGAAATGCGGAATACTTTCACAATTGACACCGCCGGGAACACCACAGCGTAATGGTGTGTCTGAACGTCGTAATCGAACCCTCTTAGATATGGTTCGTTCTATGATGTCACTTACAGATCTACCACTATCATTTTGGGGTTATGCATTAGAAACAGCCGCATTCACTTTAAATAGGGCACCATCTAAATCCGTTGAAACGACACCGTATGAATTATGGTTTGGGAAGAAACCTAAATTGTCGTTCCTTAAAGTTTGGGGATGCGAAGCCTATGTAAAGAAGTTACAGCCGGACAAGCTTGAACCCAAAGCGGAAAAATGCGTCTTCATAGGATACCCGAAGGAAACTATTGGGTATACCTTCTATCATAGATCCGAAGGCAAAATCTTTGTTGCCAAGAATGGATCCTTTCTAGAGAAGGAATTTCTCTCGAAAGAAGTGACTGGAAGGAAAGTAGAACTCGACGAGGTTGTCGAACCTTCTCTCGAAATTGCGAGTAGCGCAGCACCGGAAGAAGTTCCTGTGGTGCCTGCACCAATAAGAGAGGAAGCTAATGATGGTGATCATGAAACTTCGGTTGAAGTTACTACAGAGCCTCGAAGGTCAACGAGAACTCATACCACTCCAGATTGGTATGATTCCGTTATGAATGTCATGTTGGTGGACAACACCGATGACCCTGAGACATATGAGGAAGCGATGATGAGCCCAGATTCCAATAAATGGCAAGAAGCCATGAAATCCGAGATTGGATCCATGTACGAAAACCAAGTATGGACTTTGGTGGACTTACCGGATGGCCGGAAGGCTGTCGAGAACAAATGGATTTTCAAGAAGAAAACAGATGCTGATGGTAATGTTACTGTCTATAAAGCTCGACTTGTCGCAAAAGGGTTTCGACAAATTCAAGGAGTTGACTACGATGAGACTTTCTCACCGGTAGCGAAGCTAAAGTCTGTGAGGATTATGTTAGCAATCGCTGCATATTATGATTATGAGATATGGCAGATGGATGTCAAAACAGCATTCCTCAATGGAGACATTGATGAAGAGTTGTATATGATGCAACCCAAAGGTTTTGTCGATCCTAAAGATGCTAACAAGGTATGCAAACTTCAACGGTCCATCTATGGATTGAAGCAGGCATCCCGAAGTTGGAATCAACGTTTTGATAAGGTAATCAAAAGTTTTGGTTTTATACAAACTTATGGAGAAGCTTGTATTTACAAGAAAGTGAGTGGGAGCTCTGTAGCATTCTTAATACTGTATGTGGATGACATATTGTTGATTGGGAATGATGTAGACCTTCTTAATAGTGTCAAGGAATATTTGAATAATAGTTTTTCAATGAAGGATCTTGGCGAAGCAGCTTACATATTAGGCATAAAGATTTATAGAGATAGATCGAAACGCCAAATATCATTGTCACAAAGTACATATTTGGACAAAGTTCTAAAGAGGTTTGGAATGGAAGATAGCAAGAAAGGGTTCTTGCCCATGTTGCCCAATACGACCTTGAGTAAAACTCAAAGTCCGACATCGGCAGAAGATAGAGAAAGGATGAGTAAGACTCCCTATGCCTCAGCCATAGGATCTCTAATGTATGCCATGCTATGTACTAGACCCGACATCGCATATGCTGTTAGTCTAACTAGCAGATATCAAAGTGATCCAGGAGTGGATCATTGGACAGCGGTCAAAAACATCCTTAAGTACTTGAGAAGAACTAAGGATATGGTTCTTTCTTATGGAGGTGATGAACAGCTCGTTGTTAATGGTTACACCGATGCTAGTTGGAACACCGATCCGGATGATTCTAAATCACAATCTGGATACGTATTTATTTTGAATGGTGCAGCAGTTAGCTGGAGGAGTGCAAAGCAAAGCGTTGTGGCGAGATCTTCAACTGAATCGGAATACATGGCTGCTTCGGAGGCTTCACAAGAAGCGATATGGATGAAAGAGTTCATTATAGAGCTGGGTGTGGTTCCAAGTGCGCTGGACCCAATGTCTATCTACTGTGATAACATGGGCGCCATAGCCAATGCGCAAGAACCAAGGTCACACAAGAAGCTGAAGCATATCGAGCTGCGTTTTCACGCTATTCGAGAACATATCCAGGATGGGGATATAAAGATTTGCAAAGTACACACAGATCTGAATGTGGCGGATCCGTTGACTAAACCTCTCCCGAGGGCAAAACATGACCAACACCAAACTGCCATGGGTGTTCGGTATATTACCATGTAATCTAGATTAGATGACTCTAGTGCAAGTGGGAGACTGTTGGAGATATGCCCTAGAGGCAATAATAAATATAGTTATTATTATATCTTTGTGTTTATGATAAATGTTTATATTCATGCTATAATAGTATTAACAAGGAAACATTAATACTTGTGTGAATTGTAAACTTAAATTGAAGTCCCTAGTATAGCCTCTATACTTCACTAGCTTGTTGGTTAATAGATGATTGTGGTTTCCCTATCATGAACATTGAGATGTTATTAACAACAAGATCATATCGTTAGGAGAATGATATGGTGGACATACTCCTATAGACAAGCGTAGCATAAAGATCAAGTCATTTCAATAGTTCAATTGCTATATGCTTTCTGATACATAGTAACCTAATTCCTTCGACCATGAGATCATGCATATCACCTTTGCTGGATGGATGCTTTGATGTCGTCAAACACCACACCGTAACAGGGTGGCTATAAAGGTGGCATTGAGTGTTCGGAAAGTATTGGTTGAAACACATGGATCAAGAGTGGGATTTGTCCATCCACATGACGGATAGATATTCTCTGGGCCCTCTCGGTGAAATGTCATCCAGTTAGCTTGCAAGCATGTGACTGGGTCACAAGGGATCACATATCACGGGAACGAGAAAAGAGTACTTATCAGTAACGAGGTTGAACTAGGTATACAGAGATACCGACGATCATAACCTCGGATAAGTAACATATCGTGAGACAAAGGGAAATTGGTATCGTATGTAAGTGGTTCATTCGATCGCAAAGTAATCGTAGAAATATGTGGGAGCCATATGAATTTCCAGATTCCTCTATTGGTTATTGTTCGGAGAAGTGTCTCGATCATGTCCGCATAATTCACGAACCGTAGGGAGACACACTTAAGGATTCGACGTTGTTTGAGTAGTTATGGTATTATGAGAAAGAGACCGAATGTTGTTCGGAGTCTCGGATGGGATCCGGGATATCACGAGGTGATCCGGAATGGTCCGGAGAATAAGATTCATATAAGGAAAGTTCCGTTTCGGAGTTGGGGAATGGTTCCGGTGTTTTCATCGGGAACATTCTAGAAGGTCCCGGAATGTCCGGCACTCCGGGGGGGAAGGGGTACATGAATGTGTCATTGCATGTTGGAATGATTGCATCATGTACTAAGTGTTCTCGCTGTCCGAAATAAAGGGTTAATTCAAATCCTAATTGGAAAAGTCAAACTGCCAGTTTTCGGTCAAACTGCCAGTTTCGGAAAGTGGAGAAAGAGGAGGAGAGGTGGAGGCCGAGTTGGAGGAGGGTTCCTCCCCTAGGCCGGCGCACCTCCCTAGGCCGAGTTGGGGAGGAACTCCTCCCCATGGCGCCGGCCCTCCCACCTATAAAAGGAGGGGCAGGGCCTCCTCCTCTAGACACAACACAAGTTTCCTATCCTCTAAACTAAACCCTAGATCTAGACCCCGGTTTAGAGCTATTCGGTTTAGAGCCTTCTAATTGGTTTAGAGCCTTCTAATTGGTGTGTCTAATTACTAGACCACTAATAGCCTCTCTCATAAGCTCCACCATACTCGCACCGGCTTAAGGCGAAGCCCTGCGGGATTTCCCCTCTACTTCCGGTACCACGCCGTTGTGCTGCCGGAATCGCGAGGAGAGTGCTACAACCTCCGCTGCCTGCTGGAACAAGGGAGAGGAAGGTCTTCGTCGAGTACCGAACGTGTGACCGACTGCGGGAGCGCTGCGGGAACGCGGCGCCGGAAGGATCGTCTACGCGATCTTGAGATCGGAAAGAGTACGACTACATCACCCACGAGAATCTGCTCTCGTTAAACACTTTGGAATCTTCGAGGGTGAGTTATTCCATCGACTCGTTGCTACAATCTAGTAGATAGATCTTGGCTTGTTTGTTTGTATGCGATAGAAAATTTTTGTTTTCCATGCTACGAACCCCTACACGCGCATCGTCACCTCATCCCTCGCAAGCCGCCGTCTATTCTGTAGCTCCTGTTTCGAGTTACAAATATTAGCAACTGAACCAGTATCAAATACCCAGGCACTACAACGAGGGCTAGTAAGGAAAACATCAATAACATGTATATCAAATATACCTTTGATGGTGCCAGCCTTCTTGTCCGCTAAGTACTTCGGACAGTTGCGCTTCCAGTGACCCTTGTCCTTGCAATAGAAGCACTCAGTGTCCGGCTTAGGACCAGACCTGAGCTTCTTCTCAGCAGGGGCAACGCGCTTGCCACCGCCTTTCTTGAAGGGCTTCTTTGCACCCTTACCTTTCTTGAAGGTGGGGGGCTTGTTGACCATCAACACATGATTATCCTTTTTGATGTCCACCTCCGCAGCCTTTAGCTTTGCGAAGAGCTCGGTGATCGTACCAGTGGAACCAATCTGATTGTGAGTCACTACAAAACTTTTGTAGCTGGGAGGGAGTGATTGCAGAACCCTGTCAATCTTGATCTCCTCTGGAATCTTACAGTCCAGTTGCTCAAGGCGTTTAGTGTAGCCCGACATCTTAATGGCGTGCTCACTAACGGAACACCCTTCCTCCATCTTGCAGTTAAAGAACTTCTCAGAGATCTCATATCTCTCAGAACGGGCCTAAGTCTGAAACATGGTTTTCAGCTCCTCGAGAATCTCAAAGGGCCCGGGATAGTCTTCAAAACGATTTTGAAGGTCCGATTCCATAGCAAACAACATGGTGCTCTTAATCACACCATAATCATCTTTGCGCGACTGATAGACAGCTTTCTCATCAGCCGACGCAGTAGCAGCAGGGGCGTCACCTAACGCATTCTCAAGGACATAGTCCTTTTGACCGCCAGAGAGAATGATTCTCAGATTGCAGAACCAGTTGGTGAAGTTAGACCCATTGTTTTAAGCTTTTCCTTCTCAGCAAAAATGTTGAAGTTGAAGTTGGACTTAGCCATTTGATCTACAATGTTTGCAAGTACAAATTATACTATGTTCATGATAACTAGTTCAACTTTTAATCCAATTACTAGATGAACTCCCACTAAATTCAACATCCCTCAAGTTGTTTAGTGAACACGATCCAAATTCACCACACCTAATCCGATCTTCACGAGAAGAGAAGTGGTTTCAATGATGGACAACGAAGTGTCGATCATATCATTCATATGACTCATGCTTAACCTTTCGGTTCATGTGTTCCGAGGCCATGTCTGTACATGCTAGGCTCGTCAAGTTAGACCCAAGTATTTCTGCGTGTACAAAACTGGCTTGTACCCGTTGTATGTGAACGTAGAGTCTGTAGCACCCGATCATCACGTGATGCTTGGACACGACGAACTTTCACAACGGTGCATACTTGGGGAGAACACAATTTTTATCTTGATCTTTAAGTGAGGAATCATCTTATAATGCTACCGTCACGATCTAAGCATAATAAGATACATAAAATGATAAACATCACATGCATATAACTTTATGTGACATGGTATAGCCAATCTTCGCGCAATGATCTCCATCTTGTGCGTGCCGGCATGATATCCATCACTCCACCATGATTGCCTCCACCACGAATAGCAACTACAACTATTGCTAACTACTTAGCGATAAAGTGAAACTATTACATGGCGTATAAGAAGTTAACACACAGGTCATACATAATTATAAAGACAACCATATGGCTCCTGCCGGTTGTGTACTCATCGACATACAAGTCGTGAAACATTACAAAACATGATCATCGCATACATTATACACATCACATCTTGGGCCATACCATATCACAGAAAACACTCCCTGCAAAAACAAGTTAGACGCCTCTACTTTGTTGTTGCATGTTTTACATGGCTTATGGGAGTAGCATGCTAGAACGATTCTTACCTACGGAAAGCCACAACGGTGATATTATGGTTGCCAAACTCCGGTGTAAATCCCATGACAACTATAGTGAGAGAAACTGGCATCCACCAGCCGTATGTGTGGAACAAGCCACACATCAAGTGCGGAGCCGGTCTCGCGAACGACGTCACGTAAGGTTGGCCTGGACCGCTTCAATCTCACTATCCCGCGTCATAAGAAGAACACAAACAAGAGGCTTGCAACAGAAAACATCAACGCCCGCAACAACCATGTTGCGTTCTACTCGTGAAACACATCTACGCATAGATCTAGCTCTAATACCACTGAAGGGATTCGCGGCATAGTAAATCAAAATTTTCTACGGATGCGAACAAAGGGAAGCCAAGATCTAATCTATGAGATGCAAACAACG
This sequence comes from Avena sativa, assembly GCA_916181665.1. NCBI lineage: Eukaryota > Viridiplantae > Streptophyta > Magnoliopsida > Poales > Poaceae > Avena > Avena sativa. The sequence goes on along the minus strand of OV702297.1, from coordinate 380,552,774 downwards.
AGAGAGATTGGATTAGATCTTCATACCCTTGAAGATTCGCACAGCGGAACGTTCGTCGGAACATGGGTGATGTAGTCGTACTCGCTTCTCCTCCTCGCGATCCGATCCGATCTAGCACCGCAAGTGGCGATGCCTCCGTGAGATGCACACGTGCAGCACCTCGACGTCTCCTCCTTCCTCGGTCCAGCAAGTATGGTGGAGAGACGGATTGGATCTACAACGCGAAGGCGCGGTACAAGTGGTGGAGAGTTTCTGCAGCAGGGCTTCGCCTACACGCAGTCGGGAGGGAGAGAGAGAGGAGGGCAGCAGGGCGACTAGGCTTGAGGGAAAGGTGTGGGGGGGTGGTGCGCCCCATCCCTCTATATATAGAGGGGTGGGCGCCAACCCTAGCCCCTCCCCCAATCCTAGGCCGGCAGCCAAAGGAGGGAGGAGTGGGGGGCAAGGAAACCTCCCCCCTTCTAGAAGCTCCAAACTAGGGTTTCCCCTTGTTTGGCCGGCTGGGCCCTATGGGGCCTTGTGCCCCTGGCCCAATGCGTCCAGGGCACTCCCTCATAGGCCCATGCCCCTCCCGATAGGTGGGACCACGTTGGCCCCCTTCCGGAAGGTTCTAGAAGCTTCCGGTACAATACCGATTAACCCGGAACAATTCCGAACTCCAAAAAACTGCACTGCCTTATATGAATCTTATTCTCCGGACCATTCCGGAACCTCTCGTGATGTCCCGGATCCCATCTGAGACTCCGAACAAAAACTCATAAACCAATTATCCAATCTATCCTAGCGTCGAGACACGTTAAGTGTGTGACCCTTCGGGTTCGAGAATATGCAGACATGATCTTCTATCAATAATCAACAGCGGGGTCTGGAAACCCATATTGACTCCCACACATTCATCGATGATCATATCGGATGAACCACGATGCCAGGATTCAATCAATCCCATATATATATTTCCTTCGTCTCGCGATATTTTACTTGCCCGAGATTTGATCGTCGGTACCGTCATACCTAGTTCAATCTCGTTCACAGCAAGTACTTTACTCGTTCCGTAATTCGATATCACTTTGTGATTAACTCCTTAACCACATGCTTGCAAGCGGTGTTGATATCGATTACCGAGTGGGCCCGAAGTATATCTCTCCAACTTGGGAGGGACAAATCCCATCTCGATACATACAACCCAACAGATACTTTCCGATCACCTGAGAGACACCTTTATGATCACCCTCTCATAGGATGACGTTTGATGACCTCAAAGCTTTCTTCCGATACCAGGGAGTTGTATTATCTCATGGTCTAAGGAATACAATATTTGACATAAGAAAAGCTTCGCAAAGATGAACACGATGACACGATCTAATTGCTTCGCTTAGTTTGGGTCTGTCCATCATATCATTCTCCCAATGATATGATCTCATTATTAATTGATAACTCATTTCCATGGTTAGGAAACCTTAAGCATCATTAATCAATGAGCTAGTCCATAGAGGCGTACTAGGGACACGGTGTTGTTCACAAACCACACAAGTATTAAAGTTTCTGCTTAATACAATTCTAGCATGGAATATAAACATTATCATGAACAAGAATTATAATAATAACATCTTTATTATTGCCTCTAGGGCATAATTCCAACAGTTTTCGTGGAAGTATTAATTCTAGTTTTTATATCGATCCTAATAAGGAGCCTAGATTTATGCAGCGTTTCTGTCGCACCCAAGGTGTCACGTTGTCTTGGGTGAATTGACTGCAAGTGTTGAAAGTGAAAGTGTGTGAGTGAATAGTAGAGGAAACTTGAGTAAAGGAAAATGCAAGAAGTAAATAACATATAAGTCAAAGCGAGAAAAGTGTTCGGGGTTCCTGTAGATGAGAAGTTAGGCGCGGAGAGAAACGGTTCATGGTAATAGTAAATGTGGCAGGTGAATGAAATGGAATAAGTGATTATGATACTTCTTATTCATACGTGAGTAGGCACGCAACCCTATACCAACTAGGAGTCCTCTTGGTAAATTCTTTCCAGTCCCAATGATCCATCTGTCTATTACCACAGTAATGGTCAGCACATCAATTAAGGTCTTTCGACCAGATCAAGGATCTAATCTTGATGGTTCCTCTTTGATATCGGTCGTGTCACTTGGGGATCGCTGATTTGCTAGTAAACAAGTTCATACCTATGAGATCTCGGGATCATGTTATCCAGGCCCTTAAATTGGACAACAAGCATTAGACAAACATAGATATTTATTCTCACAATATAATAATCACGACAACAATCACAAATGGATGGAAGCAAATAAGGCACAAAACATCTTACCAATCCCCTACATCTCCCACGCCTATGGGTATTTACTCAGACATGAGAGGAAGATAGATCAAAGGCAATAATATTGCAAATAGAAATCATCCCAACTTTACTGTAGAAAGACACAATACCGTTTGAGGATCAAATCAAATGCAAACCAAAGTAGATCAAAGTATCAAACCCTAATCTTACAAGTGCCAATCTCTATCTATCTCCCAGTATAAGTGGGGATGATGGTGGAGTGGATGGTTCAGAGGCTAGGGATCGTCGAAGGATGAGACGGTGTTCTTCTCCTTCTTCAGATCTCATCTCCCCTCTTCTAGAACTATTTGCGGTGGTTGTGTTTGTTTCCCCCCTCCTTCACGAAAGTTTCTTGTATTGATATAACGAAGGCGTAGGAATGTAGTACGGGCAGACGGTACGGGCGTGTCGCTACCATACCAGTGGTTGTTATGGCCCCTAAACGCCTCTAATGGGAGAGGCTTAAATTGAGGATTTGTTTGTTCAAATGTAATTAGCCCATAAATGCTCTCGGATCTTTCAAAAGTGTTCATTGTCTGAAAACCAACACAAGAAACCAAGGTTTCGGTAATTTGCGATGTTAATATTAGTTAAAAGGTGAAATCCAACAAAACTCGACAAAAACCAAAGGAAAATCATCGATAAGAAGTGTTGAAATTTGGAGCTATCAAGGATCTTTCCACATGCCATTTGGCATGGTTATTTTTCATATTATCAAGAATTTTATGGAACCACCAACTTGCTTGCCCATGACGTGCCTCCAGCTGCAGTGTCAAGCATAAACTTAGACATAGGATTTCGAATATTATAGAATAAGTGGGGAATTAACCACTCTTTCATCCCATGGTTGGGAAAGTTTCTTACACACTCCTTCATCCATTCCCACGAAAGATGTAGTGGTTGAGAGTCTTCTTGTCTAAAAACTATAATGTTAGATCGAAGTTGGAAAAAACTTAGTCATGGAATATTAGAGGATTCCTCCCATGAAGTAATAGTGTCTTAGGAAAAGCTAGAAACCAATATTTTGCCTTTTTCCGTAAGTGAGAAAAGTAATAAATGCAGCCTGGCCACATTAGGGTCAATATATTGTATGCGCGTCATATCACACACCTCATCCTCATCAAAAGTATTTAAGTACGTACATACATCATCAGGAGGTGAGCCTCCAAATTGGTTATGTTAAACCAAACTCAAATAGTTAGGCTTAATTTCATAGTTTTCCTATGTGAGAGCGTCCTGAGTGATAGGTGCACGCAAAAAAATCTTCATTGTGAGTATCATACCTATCCAATCTTATTTTGTGCCATAGTTCCAACTTTCTTGGATTTTCAGATAAATATAAATAACAAGGTAACAAAAATATAAACTAATATTTATGGGTTTTCAGTCTCTACTATTTAAAAAAGACGAATTTCCTCTATTTTCTCTAGTTGCTGGTTTTGTCCAACATTTTTTAAATAAGATCATTTTTTCCTCTCACCAAATCACATGAGGTTCCGTTTTCTTCCCACTAGGTCGACCCCGTCCATACTCCGTCCCTCTGACATTCTGTTCCGTCCATCGCTCTCACCGCTATTTTTTCGTCCTATAATCTCTCTCTCTCTCTCTCTCTCTCTCTCTCTCTCTCTCTCTCTTCGGCACATGTGCAGGGTTCCTCGAACCCCCGGACGCCCCCGCCTCCCTCTAGCAGGCCAGTGCCACCCCCTCCTGCCGCCATGGATCCGGGCCAAGCTCCGCGCCCCCATGGATCCCATCTCTTTGCCACCATGGATCCCGTCGCTTCGACGCCATGGATCCTGGACATGTACCCCACTGTTGACCCGGACCAGACCGTGTGACACCTGAGATCCACGAGAAGCCTCCTCCTCACGCGCCTCCATGATTTCCCATTGATCTGCGTCCCTCCAGACGTCGGACAACCTCGAGATGGAGTGGAGGCCGCCTGCCCTTCTCCCTCCCTGTCGCCTCTTTTCCTGGCAGATGGAGGTCGTGAAGCGCCTCCTCAGTGAGGACATGTCCGTGAGCGAAAAGGGCATCTACACAGCACTTGCCGTCTCCAACGCCATCGCCAACCTCTCGGTGCGGTAGTACAAAACCCATGTGTCCAGTCGGAAGGTTCGATATTTGGTGACTGATTGATAACTGCTCTGCATTCGTACGGTATAATCTGCATTCTGATTTTTGGTGACTGATTGATTACTACCCTGCATTCATACAGTACAATCCGAATGATGCATAAGTGGTGAATTCTGTATTTTATAGATCGCGGCTTCTTATGATTGTCTACAAAAGATTGTTGATAATTACTGGTATATATAGTATAGACAAACATAAGTCATGCACATTGCCTCGCGCTCCAGTATAAGTACGTGGCCAACCATTATGAGCTCTGTGTCTTCGCCCGAGGCCCTCTTGCGAGGCCTCGAGAACACGGAGCTCCGAATCGCCAACAATGACCTCTCCAACCGCTTGGCCATGCTCGGAGGCAACCAGGGATCCAGAGTGCCCCGTCTGAGCAGCTCTGTTGCCTCCACCTCGTGACCAAGAATGACAGAGTGTTGTCGAAGAGCATATTCTAGCCTTCCTTGCTTTCATTGTGTAAACCATATCTTAGTTACAAATTACACAATGAATTATGAACTAACCAACTACAGTAGATTAAATAGTGTTGCTCTTGTAGATGGAAGTTGATTCATTTTTTATCAAATAATTTATATCTATCAAAGTGGCTTCAGTATTAGCAGCGGTAAAAAAATCTATCTATAATGGTCTCTGGTCACACAATTCATTTCTTAGTGCAAGTAATATAGTGTGGTTTTTTAACCAAACCTTTGTGGACATGTCCACATATAGTTAGTGTGGGTTTATTATATCCTCCATGACACTGAATCGAGTTCAATGTAATTCGGCAATGAAGGTGTGTGTGTGTATATATATATATATATATATATATATATATATATATATATATATATATATATATATATATGTATATATCTTTCTGAATGTTGCTACATTTTGAAGATCATTATATACAATGTGCGATCTTCAGTTGTATTGAAGTATTTTGTTTTCATGTAGAGTAGTAATTACATGATCTTGCTGAATGTATCTTGCTGAAATTTAACTGTCATGTATTTGAGTGCCAGATGGAATCAAGCTTAACTGTGAAATCATGGATATAAAACCCCATTCTTGCATCTTCATAACTTAAATGGAAATTCACACTAGGTGCTAGATAAAATGGTTTGATTTCAGTTTCTACTTTTACGCATCCTTTAGGTTTCCTATCCAGTCCGGCCTTCTTGACTACTATTGGCAATATTTCAGTACTAAAATGCTTTATATAATGTTTTTTTGGAGTCCTCAAAGTTGTAGTATTCACATGTTATCCTGTTTGTTGCTAGGCATGCAACTATATTTAAAGATCTGAATCTGATTGAACTTTTGCACCATTTGAAAAAGGGAAAATTTCCTGTGGGACACCGTTATTTTGTGGTCTTTGTCAAAACACACCGCTCAATCATGCCTTTGCTGAGTACCATTATGATTTTGTGGTCGTTTGCTGTAACACACTCCATAGCTGAAAAGGAAAAGTTTCAGGAAAACGAGCATCTGCGGTACCTTTTTTGTTCATGGCAGTGGCGGCGCTCACGCATGTGGATGCTTGGCGCTCTACGGCGAGCGGGGCATCCTGTTCACCGGCGCTATGGTCATCGTGCTCTGGGCAGCAACCTTAGTTGTCCATCCATTGGGGAAGAAGCATGAAAAATAGAAGAGTTTTTTTAAGCGAGCGGTTTATTTCCCGAGAGAAAACAAGAAGGAATTAGTGGTATACTCACGTATGCGAGTCATGTACATGTATGTCATGACATCAACATGATGTAAGCATGCATGTAGGTTATAGAGTAGGCAATATAAAGTTCAAAGTTGTATAGGCACCGACAACCGTATAGGTCAACTCGCCAGCGATCAATCGCCTGCTGCTGGCGGTCGTCCGCTGCTCTTCTAGCTGTGGCCGGTGGTTGTTGTTGTGCTGCCACCGTTGTGCATCCGCTAATGTTGCAGGTTCATCCAATTCGATCACAGATTTTAGCGGCGGTAGTCCAGAAACAGCAGCCACCATTGGCGATAGATACGAAAGAGGAAAGCAGAAACAGCAGCCACCATTCTCCTCAGCGTAAGCGGAAGAGCACTGCCACGAAGAGCATCAGTAGCACTGCCACAAAGAAATCCGCAGGAAACCGTACGCCAAAGAGTTTAAAAAACTACGTCCCGCAGCCTTCCGCCAAGCCATTGCCGGTTTTACCGTGGAATCGCAGCGACGAGGAGACCAATAGGATCTCGGAAGAACAGGTCAAGAAATTCTTTGCACCTAGACGGGCCGAGCCAAAGGAGAAAATAGATCCGGCGGTGGTGGAGAAGTTTTACAAAAATCTTGTGAAACCTGAAACCCCACTTGTGCCGGACTACGAGCGCCAGATTTTGAAGGCGGATGCAAGACGCCGCAGGGAGACTGAAAGTAGCAGTCGTGAGGCACCCCAGAAAACAGTTCCCATGCTCGGAGAGCAGGAAAACCAATCACGTGCCCCGCTCCAAATGTTCGACACACGGGACGCTCCTCCCGTAAATGATTACGAGGCAGAGCTACAAAGAAAGGCCAATGAGATGGGGATGACTTACATTGCATACTTGAACGTCATGGGAGACAATTTGCCCAAATGCGATGCCAACCCCATACAGCCATGGAAGTATGGGAAAAATCTCGTCAAGAAAGAGGAGCTCAAGAATCTACCAACAAAGATGCGAAAATTGCACAAGTGGTACCTTCATTTCTGCAAGACGAGAAAGGTAGAATGGATCACGACGCATATAAGAGATGATATTTTCTTCTGCGGAGATGACGCGATCGACTTCAACATTCAAGACTTGCATTTTCTATTCAATCAGAAGGAACTCGACAAAGCTGCCATCAGCCTTTATTGTGTGTGTAAGTACTATTTCTATAATTTATATCTCATCTCATTCACTTTATTAATTGCATGTATATATATGCTCATCATATATGTATATACTATTATGCAGGAAAAAAGTTATGGAATGCAAGAAAGGAGACCCTTTTGACATTGGGTTTGTTGACCCAAATAGAGTTCATGAAGAAGTGGTAGAAACCAAACCCGGGCAAACAGAAGATTACTTGCTAATGTCTTTACTGAGACAACAAACCAAAAGGGAAATACTATTGCCTTACAACTTCTCGTGAGTACTGTTACCCTCTCTCTTGTACACATTCTATTTCAGCTTACTCGATGTTAAGTGTAACTGATGATGAGTTATGCGTGCGTATGTTCCACTTTATTCTGCTAGTCATTCAACCCGACTCAGGAAAATTCCTTGTCATGGACTCGTTACGAAAAGAAAAAGAGATATGGGCAAACTTTAAAGAGATGCTCCAGAGGTAATTTCAATCATATTATCGCACTAGATCGGCAACTTTCGTGACAATAAGTAATTAGTTACTCCTTTATCCATTTTCTTTGCCGGACAGGGTTTGGAAAAGGTTCACGGGCAGGGCCGTGGGTGAATGGTCAGAAGAACTAAAATTTGTAGACCAAAATGTAAGTAATACTAGCTAGCTTCCAATTCCATTATATCATGCTTTATTGATTATTATTTGATTGAACTCTCTATTCTCATAAAGTGCGCGCATCAGGGACACGACAATAACTTATGTGGGTACTATGTTTGCGAGTTCATTCGTAACACGATATGTGCGACGGGCCAAGCCGCACTAGAACAACTTAGAGTAAGTAAACAAAATCCACAACATTATTTTATTACCATCAATTGTGTTGAGTTTTATTCTTATATATATATTGACGGCCCATTCTTCATATATATTCAGATCGAACGGATGCGGGACCAACTCCTACCATTTGAACGCATACGAGCCATTCAAGAGGAATTGGCGGGTTCATACTTGATGAGGTCGTCACGCCTGGCGGAGAACTCTTTAGATATCCACCAAAATGAACGATGACGATGTATATGTGCCGATGACGATGTATGTGCCGATGACGATGTTTGTGTATAATAATAGTTGCTTAATTATTCATGTACTCGTATGTACCGATGACGATTTATGTGTATACCGCTCCCGATCGATTCCCCCTCGCTCCCCCCTCCCGCAGAAATACGCCCAGAACGGGACAGAGGCAGAAGTCTACCGTGGCAGAGATTTAGGCCGTTTTCCTGCCGCGGTAGAGTTCTGCCGCGACAGGAAATCGGCCTAAATCTCTGCCGCGGCAGAACAACCTTTAACACCGGTTCCAGATACGAACCGGTGTTAAAGGGGGGGCTGAGGCCTGCGGTAGCGCACACGTGCGCCACCCTTTAACACCGGTTCGTATAAGAACCGGTGTTAAAGGGCCCCCCCTCTAACACCGAACCCTCAACAGTGGTTGGGGAATCGCTGTTAGAGGGCCCTCCCAACCGGAGTTAAAGGGGGGGCTCTGCACTAGTGCATGTAGGTTATAGAGTAGGCAATATAAAGTTCAAAGTTGTATAGGCACCGACAACCGTATAGGTCAACTCGCCAGCGATCAATCGCTTGCTGCTGGCGGTCGTCCGCTGCTCTTCTAGCTGTGGCCGGTGGTTGTTGTTGTGCTGCCACCGTTGTGCATCCGCTAATGTTGCAGGTTCATCCAATTCGATCGCAGATTTTAGCGGCGGTAGTCCAGAAACAGCAGCCACCATTGGCGATAGATACGAAAGAGGAAAGCAGAAAGAGTAATTTTCGATGGGTTGTTTCATTTTAGACTCAACTTGATATTTTTGGATGTTTTGTGTGTTATAGCAAACGGCCACAAATATCATAATGGTACTTAGCAAAGGCATGATTGAGCGGTGTGTTTTGGCATATACCACAAAATAACGGTGTCCCACAGCAAATTTTCCCTTTGAAAAATTAGAGAATATATTTCCACTTCCCAACCTAACAACCCGTGCTGGTTGAGGGATCTGGACGTCACGGCTTGGGTAGAGGTAGGTACCTCAGACCATCGCGTGCTACGGTAAGTTGCATCTATTACGGAAATGTACATTTTACATGCCAAGCCATGTGGAAGCAATCGACTCAATAAGGCATGTACCCTGTGAGTAGTTCTGCCTAACATGTTCTTTGGAGTTTGAATTATAGCCTGACGTGGAACTTATCAATCGTCTCACCAAGTGCTCAAGTCACATGTATAGACAATTTTGTAGCTCTATAGGAAACATGAGACTAAAGAAGAATAAGAACCTACATGCAACGTTGGCTCGAGGTATATTTGGATTTGAATTTTCCACTCCATGATACCACTAAAGAATGCCTGTATAAACACATATTCATGACCCCTTCCAATGTGTGTTCACATTTCTTCTGTTTGCATTAAGTAATGGATGTAATATACGGATAGCTTACGTTATCGTTTGTTCTGCATTGTAACACATTGAAGTAGTCTCTGGGTCCATTGCCAGCATGTCTCTCCTTCCCATATTATTCAACTTGAGGGGGGCCTTGTTCACATTTTGCAGCTTTTGTTTTCTATTTTTACTCTGCTTCATGAAGAAAACACTATCTTTTCTCGATACGAGCATATGTTCTTTGCTTATTCGAAGTCATTTTCTGCTTTATGTTCCATTGCATCTTCTAACATGAGCATCCGTTTAGGAATTTAAGTTTACTTATAAATTTTACTTTCTTATGTTCTTTTGTAAACAACACATTTGTTTGTCTGGTATATGTAGTAGGGTGTAAATAATGAACTTGTTGTCTTACAATTTATTTTTTTCATGCATATGTTGGCATGCGTAAAAGGTAAAATTTTCTAGGTTGTCAAAGATGTTCTAGGGCTGAAATATTCCGACTCATTTCCTCCTTTATCGGTTGTTAGTCAAGATAATTGGCATGGTGATATGTCTACCACATAAAAAAAATATTAGTGTTGGGTTCTTTTTTCCACTCTTTGGTTTTCGGTTACACTACAATTATGATCGCGGAGACGTCTCCTTAAGAAATTGTTAGGTGGGTTTCTTTTCTGCTTGAACAATATCTTATCCACGAGAAACTATTGCTCGCTTTCTTACTTGTTACCTCGATTCTAATTCTGCTTGTATCATATGAGAGGTTAGTCTTGGGGGCATCTCTAATGATTGGTTTTTGGGTTGCGGATTTCAATAAGTTCAGAAGAGCAAGGAGACAACTAAGGATTGCAATTTTACACACAGGTACGGGTACTCGCGGGTATCGTACCCGCATGGGCAGGATATGAGCTCACTTTTATACCCATACCCAACCGACTAAGTCATGGGTATGGGCACGGGTATAGGCTTGTACCCATGGGTATACCCATACCCTACCCATTTAAACGGACATGTAGAGAGTTTCAACCTATGCGGTCGAGAAACCTAATGACAAGTATAAGATTATGGTTTTTAAAATTTGATAATTTTCATGTACTCATCTACCTATTATTGAGTAGAGGTGGTTATTTTGTTACCAAATATGCTATCGATGAGTGTAAAATTATGAATAACTTGCGTATCATTGGATCTACCCTTCAGGTACCCAACAGGTATGGGTACTCATTGGGTATTGGCATGGGTAAAGTTTTATACCCGCGGATACGTGTATGGGTAAAATATTCTACCCATTGACTACACGAGTATGAGTATGGTATTGCTTTACTCTGTCCATTGCCATTCTTAGAGACAACATTGTTTGTGTAATTTCTATTATTGAGGTAAATATGTTGGATATTGTTGCAATCTCTTTGTACTCATGTGATGGATATGGCTTATTTGATAATACTATTGTTTACTAACTATTATGTTTGTATCCGGTAAATTATTTGTATTTAGGTATGGGACTTTAAAACTCTTTTGTGTGTTCACACACTGTGGGCATGAAGATGTTGTATTGAGCATCAAATAAAGGTTTATCCTGATAGCTATCTATTTGCCCTCTACAATATTTGTGCCTCGGTTCATGCATTTTTGTCTCCTTTGTATGAGTAGGGGAATATGGTACTAGGCTCGCAGGTACATGGTTCCATGTGGCAGGTAGTAGTATTGACTTAATGTGGTCTGTACATTTGGCAGGGATGGACGAGCAACTCACCTTGTGGCACCTCTAGCCACACAAGAATTGCGTCCATGGTCATATATGTATGTCCACTTAAGTGATATTATTTTGGTTATATTGATTAATATGACAGTTGTTTTAGTTTGACTACCTTTTTACTGTGTGACTCAGTGACGCATCCGATCCTTCGACATATGTGATAGCTTGGTGTGTTATTTCCTGATAGGTTACATTGGCAGATGCATAGATAAGGCTATCTTTTCTTCCAAGGAAGTATACAATGTGTTCTTTCATGTGAAAAAGACATATGTGCTCCATCAGGTTTTGGCATATGAGCCCCAGTTTCATATTGCTAGGCAACTTACTATAACAATCAATTCAAACATCAGAAAAATCTTGAAAGCCACACAACTGCAGCATATCCTCCTACAATTTATCGGCTCAATAGGAGATAATTTGTTTGGGCGTGCTTTATATTCATAATATGATGTCAAACTTTTATTGAATTACACTTTAAACAAAATAGAATCTTGGATTGTTTTGAAATATTATATGGATTTTTTATACACATTCGCAGGCATTATGTTCAAATGTGAGGAAATAAATTTGAGACCCGTTGCAACGCATGAGCACTTGTCCTAGTTAATAACAAAAAGCAAAATGATAACAATAAATAAACTAAAACAAAAATTAAACTAATAGACAAAGTCGCTAATAACCTCACTAGGGTAGCGAGAATTTCTTCCCTAGTAACGGCGCCAGAAAAATGATTAATACCTTCGGTCCGGTTTATGGACGTAGTATAGCTTGTTTTATACCTAGAAGACCTAGGTATATTGAACCTTGGGAAGGATTTTCTTGGTGTAAGATTATGTGGAAAAAGACTTTTAGAAATTTGTAGTATTTTGTTACCGCACCAAATGTTACTTTTTGTGGTTACGGTATCGATGGATGGAGATAGACTAATGCTAAGGTTTCATCTTCAACTGTGCACACACAAATGGGATAAACGATAATATTAAGTATAACTTGTATTATGATTTAATATAGATGTGGGCGATGTGTCCATAAAATACCATAGTCTTGCGGCTGCAAGCACCATAGATATTTTTTTCCAACCACTATACCACTGTGTTGCAGGGACTAAGCAGTTATTAAGTAAACATACCAAAGCTTTAGGATCTATGATTTCACCGTTATCCCCAAATGGATCTCGAACAACTACTATACTCCCCTTTCTATTACTGGGTCTTTGGTATGAGAAAAACTCACCACTCCTCTCACCTTATTACCTTTATCAATCATCGGGGTCTTTGGTACCTGACAAGTCTTTAGATCGATGCAAGAGAAAAAGAGACAAATACAAATATAGATTGAATCAAGAACACAATAATCCCATATCAAAAGATGCACATATGACTACGAGGTTTAGTCCTCATCCCTCAGCCCGTGAGGAATACTCACACATGATTATATCAACAATCATAAACATTGTATATAAATTCTTGAGAGACATACCAAATAGTCTTAAAATGTCGCCAATTGCGATGGATCCAATTAAAGTATTGGAATATGGCTATGTAGAGATATGGAGGTATGGCTATGGCGATGAAGATGGCGGCGGATCTATGGTGGATCTCCTCTTCTCTGTAGTGTTTCTTTGAATGTCGTTCTTGTTTTGGGTAGCTTTATTGTGAATCTGATATAAGCCCCTTCACGGAAGTTGTTGGGTTTGACCTGGTGGAGATGATGGCATTCGATACAGCGCTCACCCATTCTAGTGATCGTTAAGCCTCCTATAGGTTTACTTTGTGGCCTATTTGACATGGAAATATTGGAAAGTTTTAATTTTTCCTTAATTAGCTTGGTTTCATCGTAAAGCTTCTATTTCTACAAGGAAAAAATTCAAAGAAAGGATTTGCACATGTATGCAACAATTAGTGATTAGTGGCAGTTTAAGAGATATATCTCATCAAATACTTGAGTTATATATCTAGTTTAAACACAAATAAGAATGGTTGTATTTCACACAGATAAGAATGGTTGTATTTCACACCCATCATAGTACCATCGACTCGGGGAACTTCCGCATCTGTTGGGGATATGCTAAATGGGTATCACCATAGCATGTCTCTAATCCAGATAACCTAGGTGGCCCACAATTGGTAGCAAGGCCCATGGCCTGCTGGCGGTCCAGTTAGATGGATCCAGAAGGGAGGCCCACGACGGTGGCGGAATCCTACTCCTGCTATAAATCACTATAATGGCAATACGCCGAGTTACATGGAATGGTTCGCTGTGCGAGGTATGAGTTGTATTGTGTCCTAAAGGCTCCCATAGGTCCGACTTATATAGTCGCTAGATCCTAGGGTTATAGGCAAAGTTCTAGCCGGACAAGTTACAAAGTCCTACACGGTACACAACTAGTCTAACATGTCTTGCACTCCAAGGCTCCAGGTACACTGGTGACTCCTCAGTAGCCTTCCTTTATCCGTCATGGGCCCCCCTTCTGGATCCATCTAACTGGGCCGCCCATCAGGCCATGGGCCTTGCTACAAACTGTGGGCCACCCGGATTATCCGGATTAGAGACGTGCTATGGTGATACCCATTTAGCATATCCCCAACAGTAGCCCCCAAAGAACTCCAAGATCTTGCGCTGTCTTGCTTCTTCAGGTTAGTTGTTCCGTCTAGATGAATGTCGGCAAATCATGAAGCAATATCTTGTAGTTCCCCCAAGAACCCTGCAATGCTCTCCATCTTCAATATGTAAGTCAGAGAACTGCTGAATCTTCCATCATACTCTTCTCGTAGCTGGACAGGATCCGTTCATGCCGGAATCTTCAGATGGGATGGTTCACCTGCCTATGTTAGTAGAGTGTCGTAGACCATAGGTCAGCAATGCCTCGTAACTCACACATGCAAAGAACGCAATCATAGCCGTTTTTCCTGCGCGAAGGATATGAAACGTTGGCGGCGACGGTGGGAACGTGGCGAAATTTCTGCGCACGCGCTATCCACGTAGCAACCATTCGATCAACTTGCACGAATATTGATGCTGAGTACTATAAATTATAACCGTGGTAATTTTTATCCTTTCACCGCATTCTTCCTTGCATCACCTTCTACCTCCAGCAAACGCCTCCTCGAGCTCTCCACGCACACCGAGGGAAAAAACCTAGCTTTCCCATCTCTCTGCTAGTCTCCATCCTCCCCACACCAATGGCAAGCAGCAGCGCCACCCCATCCATGGAGGCGACGAGCGAGGCCACGGCTAAACCGGCGGGCTCCGCTCACGTGCCTCCAGAGGGTGTGGTGGTGCCACGCACCGCGGTGGTGGAAACCACCGTCGGCGACCATATTCCGGCGGGGTTGAAATTGCTAGAGGAGGAGGGCGATTCTCACAAGGGAGATTGGCGCAGCTCCGATATCACGGAGAGCAATCTCAAGGAGATGCTCGCCGAGGGGTACCTCCCCACGACGGAGGGGCTGGTCTGGCGGGCGATGCCAGCCGGTGAGGTCATCCCTTATCCCAAAGCTGGAGAAAAGGTGTACCTCAAAGCCCAACTGGTACGCGATGTCTCCCTCCCAATCTCCGACTTCTTCATAGAGGTCCTTAGCCACTTCCGGGCTCAACCTCAGAACCTTTCTCCGAATAGCATCCTCATGCTTAGCAACTACGCGGCGCTTTGTGAGGGCTACCTAGGAATTATGCTTAGGTTAGATCTGTTTATATACTTCTTCACCGTCAAGAGGGAAGCCGGAGTGATCAAGGATGAGCTCAGAAATTGTGGAACCATTAGCTTCAAGATACGGCCTGGCCGGCGGTTCCCCGACATTGTAGGCCACGAGTCCTACAAAAACTAGCAGAGAACATACTTCTACGGCCCAGATATCCCTCTGGACGACCGAGAAGCATCGTACCCAGACTTTGTCAACGGGGCCACCTCTGAAGCCCCGACATGGAGATCCCAAGCCCTCCTTCCCTCCGACGACGAAGCCTCCCGCATTGTAAGGAGGACCGAGTGGTTCGTAGACACGGGTCTGGCCGGGTTGGACCTAGCCATGTGCTGGTTCATCAGGCGGATCTAGCCTCTGCAGCACCGCGCGAAGCTCATGCACTAGTATACCAAGGATAGGAAGGATAGCCTCCACATCTCCAAGGACAACTTCTCGAGTGACGCCATCAAGCTCTGCCTCAAAGACATCGTCAAGGTGAAGGACAGGAAGCGTGGCTTCACCATCACCTACGACATGTTCGAGGGCAGCACGTGCCTAGAGGTACCAGTTTTATTTTCCTTGTATGACATATACTCTAGTTCTTCCGTCTAGCCATTACCATCGCATCTAACACTTCAGATTTCACTTAACAGCTAAAGAGTATAGACGAGGATAGCATGGCTGTCCAAGTCTATGACCCCAAGATGAAGGAAGTCACCGTCGTGTCCGACAACGATGTTCCGTCGGCGTGTAAGCGGAAGAGCTCCACCTCTGACGTTGTCGACGGAGGCAAGAAGAAGAAAACAGAGGGTGGAGCCTCCAAGAAGTCCACCGCCGCCCTGGAGGCAGAGAAAAGAAGAAAGATTGGTATCCCTTTGACCAAAGCACCAACCATTGTGTAAGCTTCTTAACATCCGACATTGTCTGTGAGGTTCCCAACCTTTAATAAGGTAGAGATCCCTGTGTTTACAATGCTAGTCCCTGGATCAATAGCTAGCATCCACAGTTAAGATGTAATATCAAGAAACAAAGATCATAATACAACTTTATAACCAGGAATAAAATAATTTATTACATCTTACATAGCTCATTTGGCTATCTCATTACAATGCAGCAGAATATAACAATAGCATGGGGTCCTTCATCTTCAAAGTGCCACAGGCAGACATGTTGGTTGTAGACTTGTAATCCTAATCAATAAACTTCACTAACATCAAACAAACCTGCAACATAATAAGTTACAGCCACAAGGGTCAATACATTTGAATTGTATTGGCAAGTGATACTATGGTAGTATAGTGGAGTATATCATCTATATGCTTTAGCCTAAGTGGAGCTTTAGGCTTGCATTGCTCAAAATAGATTTTCCTTATCATTTGAAAACACTAAGTTTTTGTTTGTCAAAATCATTCCCAAGGCATCTCCCAATAGAAATTGGTGATCCTTCAACCCTTGTTCAACCACAAGATTTTAACTTAGAAATTGGGATGAGGAGATTCTTGATAGCTTCCATGTCTTGATACTCAAATTGTCCTTTACCAGGGACATGGCTAAGTACTTAGATTTTTCACTCTGTAGAGGTGGTGCACTTTCCCCACAAGACTTGGTTTCACCAAGACAAGATCTTTCAGAAGCCTTCCCTTAGACCAGAATGGACGCGTTCCAACCTATCAACCCCTACCACCAACTGTCCATTTGGCTAAGTTATTGCAACCTATATGATCCAGGCAGAGCCCATAATGCCAAGTGGCTGCACTTGAAGCTTCTCAACATTTGACATCTCAAATCTCTTTGTTCCTGGGTGGCCATCCACAAGTGAGATACACAAGGTAAACCATAGAAATGGGCCATGTGAACCACTGAACACAAACCATTCCTTCCATTCCACCCAGGTGATTCATTCACTTAGTTGTTTTATTAAACAAAACACAAGTCCACAGACTTAGAAATTTTTCATAGCATGAATATATATTCCACCCTTGTTTTCTACTAGCTAAGATAAGCATGATAGTAGTAGGAATCTTAACTTTGGAGAATTCTACTAAGGTTTCATCTACTAGGATTTCCCATGGCATAGTTTACACTTAGCAAAATTCCATGCAAGTCCTACTTAGAAATATCACTAATGCATAGTGAAAATAATGGGACAAAAGTATGAAGCATCACTTGCCTTTTTGGTAGAGAATATAGGTTCACTCCTTGTCCTTGCAATACTCACACTCTTCAAATCACTATAATTCAATCAAGCAAGGCACAATTACAATCTACCATTCAAGCAAAACATCACATAAAATGATAGAGCAAAACAATGCATGCAAGCATGTCAAAGATTGTTTTATTTGAAAAAGTGGTTTCTAATGGGTCATAAACATTTGGAAAACACCTAATGGTCATTTTACAAAGTGGCAAAATCATTTGCAAAAGGTTCTATCTATAAACCATTTTAAAACAAGGTATCATTTTATGTGGTGTAGAAATGTTTTTAATAAGGCAATAATATATAGGTTCATAAAATAAGTTTTCAAATCATCAAACTTGGTGTTTGGGTCAGAGGGTTTAAATCAAAACACTTCCCAAAAAGTTTTTCTCCCAAAATGATTTTTAAACCATAATTCACATTTTTATTTGGCTAGAAATGTTTTTATTCAAAGATTGTACCCTTGATTTACCAAATACATTTTTGAAACCACCAATTGATTCCTAGGGTCAGGAGGTTCAAAACAAACCATTTTCCAAAGGTTTCATCTCAAAAATCATTTTAGAACAAATTTTATATTCTATACATGCATACACAAGTTTCTGTAAAAACAAACATTTTATCAGAAGCAAATTACTAAACAAAGTGCATTGTCAGAAAGTACTTGTCTTTATGATTCCATTGATATAAAATTTGCAAAATTTGGACGCGTGGTTTGAAAGTTATGAATTTTTCAAATTGGAACAACACATAGATCATTTCTGGTTTTAATCAAACAGTCAGGGCCACGTGGCGCTTTCCATTTCGTCTGTATCGTTTTGCTCGGATCGGCAGATGCGAGCCGTTAGATTTAAGTTGCATGGCCCGGCACAGATTGCTACTTACCCTTTCGTTCACGTTCTATCGCAACGCTACGGTCAAGATCCTACGGCTCACACTAGCTCGGTCACAGATGGGCGGCGCCAGGCGACAGCGAGCGGTGGCGCGGTCAGACGGCGGCGGGGCTGGCGATAGAGGAAGCAAGGGAGAGTAAAGAGGTGCTAACCGGGTTCGCAGCGACGTACTGGTACTCAACGTGGTTGTCGTAGGACAGGGGGCGCACGGGGTTCACGATAATTGCTCGCCGGAGTTCGTGGAGTCGTCGGGCATGCTCAGGCGAGGTTGAAGACAAGGCTTCGGAGCATTCCAGAGAAAATGGAAAGCATGGTTAGATGCGCAAGGACGTGGCGAGGATGCGTGCGTGAAAGAGAAAGAGAGGGGCGGTCAAATTCTTACCAGAGGCTTCGCCGGAGAGAAAGCAGACGGTGGCGGCGGTGGTTGTCGTCGTTGCCGAGGTTCTGGGGCGCACGGGGATGAGTTGATGCCGCTGGGAGGTGCGCCAGGGTCTGGGGGTCACGCTTGTGTGCTCGAGGAGGCGAGGGGCGACGTCGACTGGTCGGAATCGCTCACGGAGCTCGCCGGAGACAGCGGCAGTGCAAAGCAAAATGGAGGCAGCCTGGTGGCTCTCTGGCAGCGGGGTTTGAGGGGAAAGTAAGAAGAGAGGGAGGACATTTATCAGGCGTGATCGCGAGGAGTAATCGTCGAGCCATTGCAGCGAATTTACTTCGAGGAGTTAACTGCAGGAAACGGCCGGGAGGGCGTGGTCAGCGGGGTGGGTGAAGACGATGACGACGTGGCGATGGGGTCCGTTGTCAGCGAGTGAAAGAGAGTGGGGGTGGGGTCCATCTATCGGTGTCTCTGCGGGTGCAAGATTTTGTGGAAAAACGATTCGGCAGAGGGGGTGCAGGTGGGCTGCGAGTTGGGCTTAGTAGGCTAGCTGGGCTTGGTTGACCAGATTCATTCATTTTTTTTGATCTGTTTTGTTTTCCTTTTTCTATTTCTAATATTCTGTTTTGATTTTGTTTAAACAATTTAAGCATTCATTTGAATTCAAACCTTTTCCAAATTTTGTGAAGACTCAAATACTGATTCATAGTATATTCTGAAGTCAATTTTGGAATAAAATTTTATTCTTTTGGGGTCTTTTTAATTATTCAAAAAGGCCCTTGTTTTAAATCAAATAAGATTTAATAATATTTTCAAACACCATTTAAATTCTTTAAACTTTCCAAATCTTTTCAGTAGGTTTTTTTATTTGTTTAATAGGGTGTCAAATAATTCATCTTGAATTATTTGGAAAGTAATTAATATGATTCATCAATCATTTGAATTGGGTATTTGTTTTATTTCCAATGATATTAAATATAGTTTTAATTCCATAAATTTTATTTGGAAGATTTATTTTATTTAAGTTAATTAAACAACTTTTATTCCTCTTGGGTAAATTCCAAAATACTATTTTCTCATGAATTATATAATTATTCTTATTAGAGATTTGTCTTTATTAAAGTAGGGATAGAATGGTTAATGCCATTTTATTTTATTTTGGAAATTCTTTATCCTTTTGTTTTATTTGGATTTGGATTCTATTCATTCTATTTGCTTAATGGATTAGGCCAAGATTTAATTTGATCTTTAAATAATCCTTATTTAATATTTCTTTCTTCATTTTTATAAAAACCATATCTTTTTTATTTATAGATCCAAACTTGGTGATTCCAATTTGTAAAATCTTATTTGAGACTTATTTATCCTTTTAAATATCTTTAGGATTATTTGCTCACCATTTGGTATGGATTTTAGATAAGGGCTTTATTAGCTTTAAAAATTCAATTTCCTTATCTTATTAAATTCATAAGATTTTATCTATGGCTCCAAATTTTAAGTGAAACCAATTTCTATGGTTTTATAATATTTCTATTGGTCTTTCTTGATCTTTTGTAAATTTTTGTTGACAAATTTTTATATGGATCAAATCCATAGGCTTGGAGATAATTTGGAAATGATTTGTATTCCATTAGGGTTTAGGGTTTGGATTTATTTTCCAAGTGTTTAAATTTCTAGATGCATTTTAAGAGGAATGCATTTCTCTTGATTTGGATTGTGTTGGATTCAAACTTTAACTAAAGTTTGTCCAAGATTGGATTTTTAAGTTTCCACTTAGAAACAAAAGTTTCTTTTCACCCTAAAATTCAACAATAATTTATTTTGTTTATTTTATTTTTCACATTACAAGATTTGGAAAATCTTGGGATGTGACATTGTCCCTTGCTCGTCTTGTTCATGTACTTATACTTTTGCACGTTTCAGGAAGAAGGCCAGTATGAATTCAGAGAAGACCTCCAAAACATTAGGGGCTTCTAAAAATAGCAAAGAAATGTTTCACCAAGCATCTCATATAACATTAGGAGTTTTACATGCCTTTTGCATTTCATATGTAGTATCCCACTATAGCCCCCGAGGATTTAGACGGGAAACCATAGGTCTTTGTGTCTGAATTCTCTAAGAGTGAATGTGCTAGAAAACTTCGCACCGTAGCCCCCAAGTATGTAGTTTGAATGAATTATTCCAACTAGATACTTTTAGAATAGCATACGCAGTGTTTGTAAATTTCAATACTGTAGCCCCCAAGCCTCTAGTTGAAACAGAATTAGTTCCGACTAGATGCTTAAAGAAAGACTAAGCATTTTGCCAAGTTAAAAACTCTCACTGTAGCCCCAAGCCTCTAGGTGTATATTTATCCAGCTAGATGCTCCAAGTAGACTAAGTAACTTTGATCTTTTTCGCAGAATGAGAATGCTCGGAGAGGCATCGCCAACGAGAAGTTCCACAAGATGCGTGCTGACTTGGAAGCTGAAAAGGGTAAAACTGCCTTCTTGAAGGATCAAATCACCAAGAGCAAGAGTCTATTTTTCTTTTCAATTTCGCACATAATCTTGGTCTTGCGCCATTAACCTCTGACTACTCATCGTGTGCTGTCATTTTTCCGGCATGTAGAAACTATTTCCAAGGCGAAGGACATTGTCGAGCAATCCAAGCACATAGAACTGCTGGATAGCGAGAACAAGATCCTGAAGCAGGAGAGGGATGACACTCTGAAGATGCATGAAGCGTCTATGAAAACCGTGCAGGAGTATGCAAACACGGAGATCAACCGGCGGAAGGAGGAAATTGCGATCCTCAAGGAGCGGAAGAAAGCTGCCGAAGAGCAGAATAAACGCAACCTTGAGGCTTACAAGTTCCTCCGACAAGAATGGGACTCCATGGCGGGGACGCTTCAACAAGCTGAGGCGAGCATCTTTGGTAAGCAATCTCCGTCTTGTAATTTCTGTAAGCCAGGTACTCTAAACTATTTGTGTTATTGAACTCATGTATCCATTGCTTGGTCGGAAATGCAGCTCCTATTGGTTTAACCAATAATCCTCCTCCCCCAAAGGAATGCATGGTTCTTGCCGGTAACTTCATCAGTACCTCCATCAAGCAATCCAAAGAGATTGCCAAGCCCCTGAACATCAACATCAAGGCGGTGGATTCCGTCATGAAGTACTCGGAGATTCTGCGCCAAGGCCCCGAGCGTATCGTAAGCTGGAAAGCTTCATGTACCCGGGCTGGTGCAAGAATGTCGCTGGCGATGGTCAAGGCCCACTACGAGAACGCCGACATTGACACGGTAACCTCGGGTCTGCCCGACGTAGACGATGATGGCCAGAAGATTGATCATAAAGCTATCTGGTCATTGCTCACCGGCTACGACACCAGGTTCGCCGAGTTTGTTGATCCAAACTCGTTTGTGCCTCTCGAGATCATCGATGGTGACCAGCACAGCTCCTCCGAGTCCCTCAAGACCACCGACTTCGAAGATGATCAGGATGACTCTCCTGCCGCCGATGATGTTACCTCAAAGTCTCCTGCGCCATAGGAATGAAAAAACACTTTATAATATTTGTTTCCTCTGGTTGTATGTATGCAGAAAAACTTCTGTTTTAATCTTAAGGCGGAAAACAATAGCTATATGTTTCCTTCTACTCAAGTACTTAGTTCCAGCATGTATATATTTTTTAAGCAAGTGCTGGCTTATCCATTACTTTGGTTTTTATGCTTGACCTTTCGTGAGTCAGAATACTCGTAGTCGGAACCATGTGCTTAGGTGATGATGCCCAATGGCACCATAAAAAAACCTAAGCATAAAATCGCCGACTTCGAGTGCCGAAAGTCACTAATCTAGAATCCACATAAAAACAACAAAGAATCGTGTACACCAGAAAACATAAGCTAATGCCCGTAGGCGGAATTTTCACAAGTGCAAATACAAAACTTGCTCATAAAGGTTTTATACGATCCAAAAATGAACACTAAAGGAGGTAAAAGACTCAGAAAATGAGTGAACCAGAGAGCTTTATTTCATTGATCATATAAGAGGTACACAGTAGATAAAAAATACGCTAAGTGTAAAAAGGACGTAGTTGTGTGATGTCTACGCACTTCAAGATAGATACTATAAAGTGAAGGGTTTCGCAGCATAGTAAATCTACAACACGACGGCGTGGTGCAAAGGTGGAGAGTTTCTGCGGCAGGGCTTCGCCTACGCGCAGTCGGGAGAGAGAGAGAGAGGAGGGCAGCAACTAGGCGGCTAGGGTTTTGAGGAGGTGTGTGGGGAGGGTGCGCCCCTACCCTGTTTATATAGAGGGTTGGCCGGCTGCCCTTGCCCCTCCTCCAAACCCTAGGGCCAGCGGCCACATGGGGTGGAGTGGGGGCAAGTTTCCCCCCTTCTAGAAGCTCTCCCTAGGGTTTCCCCTAGGGCTTGGCCGGCTGGGCCTATGGGGCCTTGTGCCCCTGGCCCAATGCGGCCAGGGCACTCCCTCGTAGGCCCACGCCCCCTCCCGACAAGTGGGGCCACGTTGGTCCCACTTCAGAAGGTTCTAGAAGCTTTCGGTACAATACCGAACATTTCGAAACAATTCCGAAATCCAAAAACTGCTTTCCCTTATATGAGTCTTATTCTCCGGACCATTCCGGAACCTCTCGTGATGTCCTGGATCTCATCCGAGATTCCGAACAAAAACTCATAAACCAATTATCCATTCTATCCTAGTGTCGAGACACGTTAAGTGTGTGACCCTACGGGTTCGAGAATATGCAGACATGATCTTCTATCAATAATCAACAGCGGGGTCTGGAAACCCATATTGACTCCCACATATTCATCGATGATCATATCAGATGAACCACGATGCCAGGATTCAATTAATCCCATATATATTCCCTTCGCCGTGCGATATTTTACTTGCCCGAGATTCGATCATCGGTATCGGCATACCTAGTTCAATCTTGTTCACAACAAGTACTTTACTCATTCCGTAATCCGATATCATTTTGTGATTAAATCCTTAACCACTAGCTTGCAAGCGGTGTTGATATCGATTACCGAGTGGGCCCAAAGTATATCTCTCCGACTTGGGAGGGACAAATCCCATCTCGATACATACAACCCAACAAGTACTTTCCGATCACCTGAGAGACACCTTTATGATCACCCTCTCATAGGATGACGTTTGATGAACTCAAAGCTTTCTTCCGATACCAGGGAGTTGCATTATCTCATGGTCTCAGGAATACAATCTTTGACATAAGAAAAAGCTTCGCAAAGATGAACACGATGACACGATCTAATTGCTCTGCTTGATTTGGGTATGTCCATCATATCATTCTCCCAATGACATGATCTCATTATTAATTGACAACTCATGTCTATGGTTAGGAAACCTTAACCATCATTAATCAATGAGCTAGTCCATAGAGGTGTACTAGGGACACGGTGTTGTTCATAAACCACACAAGTATCAAAGTTTCCGCTTAATACAATTCTAGCATGGAATATAAACTTTATCATGAACAAGAATTATAATAATAACATCTTTATTATTGCCTCTAGGGCATAATTCCAACAGTCTCCCACTTCACCAGAGTCAATAATCTAGTTTACATCTGGCAACAATCTAACACCCATGACACTAAGGTGTTGATCATGTTTTGCTCATGGAAGAGGTTTAGTCAACGGATCTACGACATTCAGATCCGTATGTACTTTGCTAATCTTCAGATCTCCATCTGTTATATAATCTCGAATTATATGAAACTTGCGGTTGATGTGCTTGGTCTTTGGATGATATCTTGGTTCCTTAGCCAGTGCTATGGCGCCAGTGTTGTCACACAATATCTCCAGTGGGTCCAAGGCACATGGAACGACACCAAGCTCAGTGATGAAGTTCCTGATCCAAACTCCTTCACTTGACGCTTCTGCAGCAGCCATGTATTCCGCTTCTACTGTAGATCCCGCGATCACGCTTTGCTTGCAGCTTCTCCAGCTCACAGCTCCTCCATTCAAAATATAAACGTATCCTGTCTGAGATTTCGAATCATCCTTGTCGGTGTCGAAACTAGCGATGACGTAACCTTTTACGACGAGCTGTTCATCACCTCCATAGACTAAGAACATTTCTTTAGTCCTATTTAAATACTTTAGGATG
The DNA here is from genome assembly GCA_916181665.1 of Avena sativa. Taxonomy (NCBI): domain Eukaryota; kingdom Viridiplantae; phylum Streptophyta; class Magnoliopsida; order Poales; family Poaceae; genus Avena; species Avena sativa. The sequence goes on along the minus strand of OV702297.1, from coordinate 380,528,005 downwards.
TTCTTCACGGCTGTCCAGTGTTCCATTCCTGGATCACTTTGGTATCTGCTCGTCAAACTAAGAGCATTGGACACATCCGGTCTAGTACATAGCATGGCATACATGATAGAACCTATGGCCGAGGCATAAGGTACTTTTATCATAGCTTCTCTATCGTTTACCATAGCTGGACACTGAGCCTTGCTCAATATCTTACCTGACAACATAGGCACTGAACCTTTCTTTGCCTTTTCCATTCTGAACCTTTTCAGAACTTTGTCTAGGTATGTACTTTGGCTTAAAGCTATCAGGCGTCTTTGTCTATCTCTATAGATTTTGATGCCCAATATATAAGCAGCTTCCCCTAGGTCTTTCATTGAAAAACATTTGTTCAAATAACTCTTCACATCGTTAAGCATGTCAATGTCATTTCCAATAATCAATATGTCATCCACATATAATACCAAAAATATAACTGAGCACCCACTCACTTTCTTGTAGATACAAGCTTCGTAGCAATTTGGAACAAATCCAAAGCTCTTGATCACTTGATCAAAACGAAGGTTCCAACTCCGAGATGCTTGCTTCAGTCCATAAATGGAACGCTAAAGTTTGCATACCTCAGTAGCATCCTTAGGATCGACAAAACCTTCGGGTTGCATCATATACAACTCTTCATCAATGTTGCCATTGAGGAACGCAGTCTTGACATCCATCTGCCATATTTCATAATCATGAAACGCAGCAATTGCTAATAAAATCCGAATGGACTTAAACATCAGTACGGGAGAGAAAGTCTCAAGTCAACACCTTGAACTTGTTGAAAATATTTCGCGACAGGCCGTGCTTTATAGACAGTAACATTACCATCTGCGTCCGTTTTCTTTTTGAAAATCCATTTGCACTCAACGGCCTTTCGGTCGCTAGGATGGTCCACCAAAGTCCATACTTGGTTTTCGCTCATGGATCCTAATTCGGATTTCATGGCCTCTAGCCATTTCTCAGAGTCTGGGCTCATCATTGCTTCCTCATAGTTCGCAGGTTCACTGTTGTCTACTAACAAGACAGTTAAGACAGGGTTGCCGTACCACTCAGGAGGGGCACGTGACCTTGTCAACCTACGACGTTCAGTAGTAGCATCGTCTGAAGCTTCATGATCCTTGTCATTAGCTTCCTCTATTGTTGGTGCAGACGGCACTGGAACAATTTCAGGTGCCGTGCTACTATCCAACTCAAGAGAAGGTTCAATAACCTCGTCTAGCTCTACTTTCCTCCCACTCACTTCTTTCGAGGGAAACTCCTTCCCAAGAAAGGATCCGTTCTTTGCGACAAACACTTTGCCTTCGGATCTGTGGTAGAAAGTATACCCAATCGTTTCCTTAGGGTATCCTATGAAGACGCATTTCTCCGCTTTGGGTTCGAGCTTGTCCGGCATCAACTTCTTGACGTAAGCCTCGCATCTCCAAACTTTAAGAAACGACATCTTAGGTTTAGCACCAAACCACAGTTCATACGGTGTCGTCTCAACGGATTTAGATGGTGCCCTATTTAAAGTGAATGCAGCGGTTTCTAATGCATAACCCCAAAATGATAACGGCAAATCTGTAAGAGACATCATTGATCGCACCATATCTAATAGAGTTCGATTCCGGCGTTTAGACACACCATTGCGCTGTGGTGTTCCGGGTGGAGTGAGTTGCAAAACAATTCTGCTTGCTTTAAGATGCGTGAGAAAATCATAACTCAAATACTCACCTCCACGATCGGATCGTAGAAATTTAATTTTTCTGTTACGATGGTTTTCCACTTCATTCTGAAATTCTTTGAACTTTTCAAACATTTCAGATTTATGTTTCATTAAATAGATATACCCATATCTACTTAAGTCATCAGTAAAGTGAGAAAATAGCGATATCCACCGTGCGTCGAAACACTCATTGGTCCGCATACATCGGTATGTATGATTTCCAACAAGTCCGTTGCTCGCTCCATCATTCTGGAGAACGGGGTTTTGATCATCTTGCCCATGAGGCACGACTCGCACGTGTCAAATGATTCAAAATCAAGAGACTCCAAAAGTCCATCAGAATGGAGTTTCTTCATGCGTTTTACACCAATATGACCTAGACGGCAGTGCCACAAATAAGTCGTATTAGCACTATCTACCTTGCATCTCTTAGCCTCAATGTTATGGATGTGTATTTCATTGCTTTCGAGATTCAGAAGAAATAAACCATTCATAGCAGGTGCATGACCATAAAAGATGTTACTCATATAAATAGAACAACCATTATTCTCCAATTTAAATGAATAACCGTCTTGCAATAAACACGATCCAGATATGATGTTCATGCTCAACGCAGGCACATAATAACATTTATTAAGGTTTAAAATTAATCCCGAAGGTAAAACTAAGGAGAGCGTGCTGACGGCCATCACATCAACTCTTGATCCGTTGCCAACGCGCATCTTCACCTCATCCCTCGCTAGCCGCCGTTTATTCCGTAGCTCCTGTTTCGAGTTACAAATATTAGCAACTAAACCAGTATCAAATACCCAGGCACTACAACGACCGCTAGTAAGGTAAACATCAATAACATGTATATAAAATATACCTTTGATGGTGCCAGCCTTCTTGTCCGCTGAGTACTTCGGACAGTTGTGCTTCCAGTGACCCTTGTCCTTGCAATAGAAGCACTCAGTGTCCGGCTTAGGTCCAGACTTGAGCTTCTTCTCAGCAGGAGCAACGCGCTTGTCGCTGCCTTTCTTGAAGTACTTCTTTGCACCCTTACCTTTCTTAAAGCTGGGGGGCTTGTTGACCATCAACACATGATTATCTTTCTTGATGTCCACCTCCGCAGCTTTCAGCTTAGCGAAGAGCTCAGTGATCGTATCAGTGGAACCAATCTGATTATGAGTAACTACAAAACCTTTGTAGCTAGGAGGGAGTGATTGCAGAACTCTGTCAATCTTGAGCTCCTCTGGAATCTTGCAGTCCAGTTGCTCAAGGCGTTGAGTGTAGCCCGACATCTTAATGGCGTGCTCACTGACGGAACTCCCTTCCTCCATCTTGCAGTTAAGGAATTTCTCAGAGATCTCATATCTCTCAGAACGGGCCTGAGTCTGAAACATGGTTTTCAGCTCCTCTAGAATCTCGAAGGGCCCGGCGAACTCCTCAAAACGATTTTGAAGGTCCGATTCCATAGCAAACAACATGGTGCTCTTAATCACACCATAATCATCCTTACGCGACTGATAAACAACTTTCTCATCAGCCGGCGCACCTACAGCAGGGGCGTCACCTAGCGCTTTCTCAAGGACATAGTCCTTTTGTCCGCCAGCGAGAATGATTCTCAGATTGCGGAACCAGTTGGTGAAGTTAGACCCATTGTTCTTAAGCTTTTATTTCTTAGCAAAAACGTTGAAGTTGAAGTTGGACTTAGCCATTTGATCTACAAAATGTGCAAGTACAATTTAGACTATGTTCATGATAACTAGTTCAACTTAATGAAATTACTAGATGAACTCCCACTAAATCCAACATCCTCAAGTTGTTTAGTGAACATGATCCAAATTCACCACACCTAATCCGATCTTCACGAGAAGAGATGTGGTTTCAATGGTGGACAACAAAGTGTCGATCATATCATTCATATGACTCATGCTTAACCTTTCGGTTCATGTGTTCTGAGACCATGTCTGTACATACTAGGCTCGTCAAGTCAAACCCAAGTATTTCCGCGTGTGCAAAACTGGCTTGCACCCGTTGTATGTGAACGTAGAGTTTATAGCACCCGATCATCACGTGGTGCTTGAACACGACAAACTTTCACAACGGAGCATACATGGGGAGAACACAGTTTTATCTTGATCTTTAAGTGAGGAATCATCTTATAATGCTACCGTCGCGATCTAAGCATAATAAGATACATAAAAGGATAAACATCACATGCATATAATTTTATGTGACATGGTATAGCCAATCTCTGCGCAATGATCTCGATCTTGTGCGTGCCAGCATGATCTCCATCACTCCACCATGATTGCCTCCACCACGAATAGCAACTAAAACTATTGCTAACTACTTAGCGATAAAGTAAAGCTATTACATGGCGTATAAGAAGTTGACACACAGGTCATACACAATTATAAAGACAACCATATGGCTCCTGCCGGTTGTGTACTCATCGACATGCAAGTCATGAAATATTACAAAACATGATCATTGCATACAACATACACATCACATCTTGGGCCATACCATATCACAGAAACACTCCCTGCAAAAACAAGTTAGACGCCTCTACTTTGTTGTTGCATGTTTTACGTGGCTTATGGGAGTAACAAGCTAAGAACGATTCTTACCTACGGAAAGCCACAACGGTGATATTATGGTTGCCAACATCCGGTGTAAATCCCATGACAACTATAGTGAGAGAAACTGGCATCCACCAGCCGCATGTGTGGAACAAGCCACACGTCAAGTGCGGAGCCGGTCTCGCGAACGAGGTCGCGTAAACTTGGCCTGGACCTCTTCGATCTCACTATCCTGCGTCATAATAAGTACACAACAAGAGGCTTGCAACAAAAAACATCAACGCCCGCAACAAGCATGTTGCGTTCTACTCATGAAACACATCTACGCATAGATCTAGCTCTGATACCACTGAAGGGTTTCACAGCATAGTAAATCAAAAAAATTCTACGGATGTGAACGGGGAAGCCAAGATCTAATCTAGGAGATGCAAACAACGAGGGGGAATAGATGAGATCTTCATACCCTTGAAGAAATCGCACAGCGGGACGTTCAACGGAACGCGGTTGATGTAGTCGTACTAGCCTTCTCCTCCTCGCGATCCGATCCGATCCAACGCCGCAAGTGGCGACGCCTCCGAGAGATGCACACGTATGGAACCTCGACGTCTCCTCCTTCCTCGGTCCAGCAAGTGGAGTGGATAGATAGATTGGATCTACAACACGACGGCGTGGTGCAAAGGTGGAGAGTTTCTGCGGCAGGGCTTCGCCTACGCGCAGTCGGGAGAGAGAGAGAGAGAGAGAGAGAGAGAGAGAGAGAGAGAGAGAGAGAGAGAGAGAGAGAGGAGGGCAGCAACTAGGCGGCTAGGGTTTTGAGGAGGTGTGTGGGGAGGGTGCGCCCCTGCCCTCTTTATATAGAGGGCTGGACAGCTGCCCTTGCCCCTCCTCTAAACCCTAGGGCCGGCGGCCTCATGGGGTGGAGTGGGGGGAAAGTTTCCCCCCTTCTAGAAGCTCTCCCTAGGGTTTCCCCTAGGGCTTGGCCGGCTGGGCCTATGGGGCCTTGTGCCCTTGGCCCAATGCATCCAGGGAACTACCTCGTAGGCCCATGCACCCTCCCGAGAAGTGGGGCCACGTTGGTCCCACTCCGGAAGGTTCTAGAAGCTTCCAGTACAATACCGAACATTCTGAAACAATTCCGAAATCCAAAAACTGCTTTCCCTTATATGAATCTTATTCTCCGGACCATTCTAGAACCTCTCGTGATGTCCTGGATCTCATCCGAGACTTTGAACAAAAACTCATAAACCAATTATCCATTCTATCCTAGCGTCGAGACACGTTAAGTGTGTTACCCTACGGGTTCAAAAATATGCAGACATGATCTTCTATCAATAATCAACAGCGGGGTCTAGAAACCCATATTTACTCCCACATATTCATCGATGATCATATCGGATGAACCACGATGCCAGGATTCAATTAATACCATATATATATTCCCTTCGTCGCGCGATATTTTACTTGCCCGAGATTCGATCGTCGGTATCGGCATACCTAGTTCAATCTTGTTCACAGCAAGTACTTTACTCATTCCGTAATCTGATATCACTTTGTGATTAACTCCTTAACCACTTGCTTGCAAGCGGTGTTGATATCGATTACCGAGTGGGCCCGAAGTATATCTCTCTGACTTGGGAGGGACAAATCCCATCTCGATACATACAACCCAACAAGTACTTTCCGATCACCTGAGAGACACCTTTATGATCACCCTATCATAGGATGACGTTTGATGACCTCAAAGCTTTCTTCCGATACCAGGGAGTTTCATTATCTCATGGTCTAAGGAATACAATATTTGACATAAGAAAAAGCTTCGCAAAGATGAACACGATGACACGATCTAATTGCTCTGCTTGATTTGGGTTTGTCCATCATATCATTCTCCCAATGACATGATCTCATTATTAATTGACAACTCATGTCTATGGTTAGGAAACCTTAACCATCATTAATCAACGAGCTAGTCCATAGAGGCGTACTAGGGACACGGTGTTGTTCATAAACCACACAAGTATCAAAGTTTCCGCTTAATACAATTCTAGCATGGAATATAAACTTTATCATGAACAAGAATTATAATAATAACATCTTTATTATTGCCTCTAGGGCATAATTCCAACATAAAGCTCTCTATTTTGTTGTTGTTTCCTTCAAGCCTAATTAGTGAAAACAAGAAACAAAAAGACAAAATTGCAGAATCTAAAGGAAATAACTTCGAGAACTCACACCGGAGGATGTGAGTAACTTTTACCTTACGTCCCCGGCAACGACGCCAGAAAATAGCTTGATGTCTACGCACTTCTATTCTTGTAGACAGTTGTTGGGCCTCCAAGTGCAGAGGTTTGTAGAACAGCAGCAAGTTTCCCTTAAGTGGATCGCCCAAGGTTTATCGAACTCAGGCAGGAAGTGGTCAAAGGTATTCCCTCTCAAGCAACCCTGCAATCAAGATACAAGAAGTCTCTTGTGTCCCCAACACACCCAATACACTTGTCAGGTGTATAGGTGTACTAGTTCGACAAAGAGATAGTGAAATACAAGTGGTAACGGTGCCAGAAAATAGCTTCTGACTTGTTGTTGATGTGGGGTAAGACTAAAGCAAGCAAACATGCAGCAGATCTAGTAGCAAACGGTGTTTCAATGCTTAGAAACAAGGCCTAGGGATCGTACTTTCACTAGTGAACACTCTCTCATATAAATATTTTCTCTTCATGATACTACTCTTAACTACTCTCCGGTTGGACACCGTAATCCATGGTAGGGTTATAACAGCACTCCTCAAAGTCTGCCTTTCCCAATCTAGATAACCCCACACTGTCACCTTGAGCGCCAGATGGTTCCAACAAACACCACAATTTCATAAAGACAACCAACTCAAAATATACTCATGATAAATATATATGTAACCTAGCTTTAGTGCCACACACGATGTGCACGCTGTCACTTTCACACGCGTGGGGAAAAGCATAGATCTATTAAAGCATGATGAGTATTTATGTAGACTCTAGCCTAAGTGCCACCATGGCGTGCACGCTGTCACTTTCACACACATGGGGAGAGCAGAGATCTATTGCAGCACTTGAGTAGCAAGGTAGATCTACTTGATTACAAAGCTCATGACCACAACAAGATCATGCATAGAGAGAGATGAACACATAGCTATCGGTAGAGCCCTTAGCCTCGAGGAAGAACTACTCCTTCCTCATCATGGGAATCAACAATGGTGATGAAGATGGATATGGAGATCGATGGAGATGGATTCGGGGGGCACTTCCCCATCCCGGCAGGGTGCCCGAACAGAGACTTTCTGTTCCCCGAATCTCCCCTTCGGTGGTGGCGGCGCTACAGAGGTTTTCGTGGATTTCTTCTGGATTATTTAGGGTTTTTGGGTCAGAGGCTTCTTATAGGCGAAGGAGGCAAGGTAGGTGGAGGGCCAGGGGCCCACACCCCCTGTAGGCGCCACCAGGGCTTTCCCGCGCCTAGGAGGGTGTGGCCACCCTGGTTCCCTACTCCGTATTTGATTGGTGGTTCCGTGTTGCTCCGGGGAAATAATGACTTTGGATTTTGTCCCGTCCAATTCTGAGAATATTGATTTTCTGCCTTTCTAGAACCAAAAACAGAAGAAAACATGCAACTGACACTATGGCATCTTGTCTATACGTTAGTTCCAGAAAGTGTATAAAAATACCTCAAAGTGTAGACAAAACATAGCAAAGTGGATACTAAACAAGCATGGAACATCAAAAATTATAGATACATTTTCAACGTATCAAGCATCCCCAAGCTTAACTCCTGCTCGTCCTCGAGTAGGTAAGTGATAAAAAGAATAATTTTTGAGGTGACATGCACAATCAAAACCAAGATCAAACCATTTGCAAGCATTGAAAGCTGGGATCAAAGAACTCTAAACATGTGCATGAAAGATGGAGTTCTAACAATAGGACATAGTAACTATGCATGCAACAAGAAAGGCTACAAACAAAGATCATGAATTACATGCATTGAAAAACGTTTGTTTGTTTCACATACAGAAAACATGGCATAGTGACATTCAGCTTGTCCCTCATAGAGTAGCAAATAGATGCATAGGACACCTTCAAAGTTCATAAGAGTGACTAGATACAAATAGCACAAGAACAAGTAATATCACAATATGCATCAATCAATAAGTTTTAGGACACTGCACAAAGAATGGAAACTATGCTCTCTTAATGGTGCCTAAAGGTAGAAGGTGGAGACTCAATAATGGTGGAAGAAAGGCCCTTCATAAAGGGAAGCAGGGATTTCAAGTTTCAAAAATAGCTTCCAAAAATTATGGTACTTGTTAGCTTTCAGCCCTCATTGCCCCTATCATAATCATCTTGAAGTGATTAAGGTTAAAGTGAACAAACTATGGAGTACATGCTTGACAAAGCAAAGTTGGCAATCTCAAGTCCCTTGAATACGAGGGCCACACCTCATGCTACTCAACTTCAGTCACCAGTAAGTTCTTGTCATAGTAAGTACATGCGTATCATAGAGAACTGCCAACAGGGTACCCCTTTCACATGGTACATGAGCTATCCCATAACCAAAATGAGAAGGCAAACAGACAATGAGCATCTCGGCGATCTTTTTATTTACTATGTGCATAGCTTTTTATTGAGGATGCTTCATAGATAGCTCATTATGGTGATGCTGCAAGTTTCCACCATGATTAGGCATGGCTTAGGCTAGCGGCCCAGGCGTTTCTCTAACACAAAATACATAACTCCATGGACTTACAAGCTCATCCATAGACAAAAGAACATGATATCAATTGTGTACAAAGTACAAGTGCAATGTTGAAAACGTTCCTCATGACATCATGGTTCTGCTAATTCCAACGTATAAGTGCAAGCATATACAACATAGATGACACAATGGTTCAAGTTTATTAGGGGCAAGGAAAATAAAGTGTGCCATCAAGTTTGTGAGAGCTTTAATCACTATTTTTTCACATAACAAAATACTTTTTAATTGGAAGATAGCTGAAAACAAGAATATACTTGGAATGGTGTAACACACAATGCATAGGAATTTATAGTGGACACTTTGGAATAACTTGGTTTCTTGGGAGTTGGATGCATGAGTAGAGCTTACTCAATACAAGTGGAGGCTAGCAAAAGACTAGGAGCAACCGACTAAGAAGCAATAACGGCCATAATCATGCAGAGAAACAAAACATTACTAATCAAAGCATAGAGTGGTACTACAAGTCAAGTACTAGATGATCAAAGAGTCTATGGTAAACATGGTGTGATCATGTGCCAAGTCAACCCAAACAAAGAATCAAAGGAGAACACCACAATATTATGCTTTTGTATGCTAAAACAACGCAAGATTCTTTCAAGGCACATTAAGCAATCCTAATAGTTTGGAACAAGTCATGATACAACAATAATCACTAAGAATAAGGTCAAAGCAACACCTAGCATAACATGATAAAGTCTAAGTCACAATCAAAACAAGCTCCCTTTTGTACGACTTAAGCATGAAGCTTTCTACTCTTTCCAACACCAAACAACTTATTTGAAACAACTCACAAAGATAATAATCAACAAAGATCAGTGATCTTGTTTCACAAATCCACAAATAAGAACTAAAAAGTTCTAATCTGAAAGAACAAGAAAACTAAGAGTAAACACAGTGCTAGCAAAAGAGAACACTCACAAAACAATAAGAATGAAAACTAGAGTGTTCTAGGCAATGAAAACAGAGTGTGTCTCTCTCCAAAAGAAGTGTGTTGTGATCAACCAACTTTGTTCAAGCAAACTAATCAAACTAAAACTAAAAACAAAACAAAGATGATCAAGGAACAACACAACTGTGCATGAAACAATAAAAACGAAGTGTCTAGAAAGACCTGTGATTTTTATTGATGAAGAAGGGGATGCCTTGGGCATCCCCAAGCTTTAACGCTTGTACCTCTTGAATATTTTTGGGGTGACACCGGGGTGGCATCCCCAAGCTTGAGCTTTTGTCCATTCTTCATCTCATTACATCATTCTTTCTCTACACCTGAAATTTTTCCTTCATACAAAACTTCACACAATCTTCATTAGGCACATTAGTGTATTCAAAAGATAATAGACCCTTGGGGTTTAGTTTTAAAACAGCAAAACTTTCACTAAAAACACAAGCTACTGTAGCAATTCCCTGAAAAAGCTCAATTTCCCAAAAAAGAACCCAAAAAGGAATTCAGAAAAAGCAAATGCAAATAATGGCAGAAATCTATCAAAACAGACCAGTAGATAGAAATCGAACTTTTTGAAGACCTTCTGTTGCTCAAATCAAAAAGTGTTGAACTAACGAAAGTTATCTATCATACTGGGGGATTTATTCGTAAATTTTCAGCTCAATCTGACTTACAGAGACTCCTCACTAATGTTTATGGTGGAAGACAGAAATCTGTTTCGGGACAGCAACTCCCCAAATCTTACTTCCCTCTCATTAGAGGTCATTCTTGGCACAAAAAGAAAACAAAAAATGATAAGGAGAGGTCATTAAGGAAGTAATAACTTTCAAGACTCAAGAAAACTCTTGGGTTATCTCCCAACAAGTACTTTTCTTTAACGCCTTTAAGTTAGGCTTGATAGTTTGAGAAGATGCTCACATAAGAAATATGAATTGAAGTAAAAGAGAGCATCAAGAAGCAAATTCATAACACATTTAAGTCTAACCCACTTCTATTCATAGGGATCTTGTAAATAAACAAGTCATGAAATCACAAAGGAACAAGCATAGGAAAACAAAACAAGTGCAACTTCAAAACTTTCAACATAAAGAGGGGAAACTTAATATTATTGAGATACATAAAACCATGTTTACCTCTCTCATAATAACTTTCAGTGGAAACATGAATAAAATTAACAATATAACTATCACATAAAACATTCTTATCATAAGCCACATGCATAAAATGATTATTACTCTCCACATAAGCATAGTCATTCTTATTAATCATAGTGGGAGCAAATTCAACAAAATAGCTATCATTACTATTCTCATCACCATAATCATCAAATATAGGAGGCATATTGTAATCACAATTAATTTCCTCCTCAATAGTAGGTGGACTGAAGATATCATATTCATCATTGTAATCATCATATATTGGAGGTTTGGTTTCATCATAAGCAATAGAATAGCTATCTTGCAAAGTTGGGGAACTAAAAAGATTATTTTCATCAAAACTAGCTTCCCCAAGCTTAGGCTTTTCCATAGCATTAGCAATAATGGTGTCCAAAGAGTTCATACTAATAACATTTCTATTAGCATGCAAATAAAGCTCCATAGGTTTTTTAATTTTCTCTTCAAACACTTCATGTCCTAGCTCAAGATAAACACTAAAAAGCTCTCTAATTTTGTTATTGTTTTCCATTAAGACTAACTAGTGAAAACAAGAAACAAAAAGACAAAATTGCATAATCTAAAGGAAATAACTTCGAGCACTCACACCGGAGGATGTGAGTACCTTTTACCTTACTTCCCCAGCAACGGCGCCAGAAAATAGCTTGATTTCTACGCACTTCTATTCTTGTAGACAGTTGTTGGGCCTCCAAGTGCAGAGGTTTCTAGAATAGAAGCAAGTTTCCCTTAAGTGGATCACCCAAGGTTTATCGAACTCAGGGAGGAAGTGGTCAAAGGTATTCCCTCTCAAGCAACCCTGCAATCAAGTTACAAGAAGTCTCGTGTGTCCCCAACGCACCCAATACACTTGTCAGGTGTATAGGTGCACTAGTTCGGCGAAGAGATAGTGAAATACAAGTGGTAACGGTGCCAGAAAATAGCTTCTGACTTGTTGTTGACGTGGGGTAAAGACTAAAGCAAGCAAACATGCAACAAATCTAATAGCAAACAGTGTTTCAATGCTTAGAACCAAGGCCTAGGGATCATACTTTCAATAGTGAAAACTCTCTCATATAAATATCTTCTCTTCATGATACTACTCTTAACTACTCTCTGGTTGGACACTGTAATCCATGGTAGGGCTATAACAACACTCCTCAAAGTCTGCCTTTCCCAATCTAGATAACCCCACACTATCACCTTGCGAGCTAGATGGTTCCAACAAACACCACAAATTTCATAAAGACAACCAACTCAAAATATACTCATGATAAATATATATGTAACCTAGCTTAAGTGCCACACACGGTGTGTACGCTATCACTTTCACAAGCGTGGGGATAAGCATAGATCTATTAAAGCACGCTGAGTAATTATGTAGACTCTAGCCTAAGTGCCACCATGGCGTGCACGCTGTCACTTTCACACACATGGGGAGAGCAGAGATCTATTGAAGCACTTGAGTAGAAAGGTAGATCTACTTGATTACAAAGCTCATGACCACAACAAGATCATGCATAGAGAGATGAACACATAGCTACCAGTAGAGCCCTTAGCTTCGAGGAAGAACTACTCCTTCCTCATCATGGGAATAAGCAACGGTGATGAAGATGGCGATGGAGATCGACGGAGATGGCTCTGGGGGCACTTCCCTGTCCCGGTAGGGTGCCGGAACAGAGACTTTCTGTCCCCCAAATCTCCCCCTCGGTGGCGGCGCTATGGAGGTTTTCGTGGATTTCCTTTGGATTATTTAGGGTTTTTGGGTCGGAGGCTTCTTATAGGCGAAGGAGGCAAGGTCGGTGGAGGGACAGGGGGCCCACACCCCCTATAGGTGCCACCAAGGCTTGCCCGCTCCTGGGGGGTGTGGCCACCCTGGTTCCCTACTTTGTCTCTGATTCGTGGTTCCGTGTTGCTCCAGGAAAAATAATGACTTTGGCTTTTGTCTCGTCCAATTCCGAGAATACTGATTTTCTACCTTTCTAGAACCAAAAACATAAGAAAACATGCAACTGGCACTGTGGCATATTATCAATAGGTTAGTTCTAGAAAGTGTATAAAAATATGTCAAAGTGTAGACAAAACATAGCAAAGTGGATACTAAACAAGCATGGAACATCAAAAATCATCGATACGTTTTCAACGTATCACTGTGCTATGTTCCATGGCCTATAAAGCTCCGGGTAGTCATCATCCGGGTCACGTCTCTTACGCTTATGATACTTGTTTGGTCTATCCTCAAGTTCATGATTGTCAACGAGGTAGTAAAACCCATTGAGTAGCACCTTGCTTATGATGAACGGTCCTTCCCATGGCAGGGATAATTTGTGTGACTTCTTCTGCTTAAGTCGGAGCACCAGATCCCCCTCTTTAAATGAGCGATGCTGAACGCGGCGACTATGGTAGTTGTGTAGCTTCTGCTGGTAGATGGCAAATCTTTGGCATGACAATACACGCTCTTCCTCGAGAAGGTCCACATCTAGGCGTCTGGATTCTTTAGCGTCATATTCGTCGTAGGGGGCAACTCTTGGTGAATCGTGAAGGATGTCAGAAGGCAGGATGGCTTCTGCTCCATATACCATGAAATAAGGGGTGTAGCCGGTAGATCTGTTGGGTGTAGTTCGTAAACTCCATAGAACATATGGTAACTCCTCCGCCCAAGCTCCAGTTGCTCTATGTAGCGGTGCCTCGAGATGTGGCTTGATTCCCTGCAGAATTAATCCATTGGCTCGTTCAACTTGCCCATTGGACTGTGGATGTGCCACAGATGCCAAGTCAAGTCGGATGCCCTTCTCCCAGAAATAAGCTTCCACTTCTGCGAATGATAATTTGGTACCATTGTCGGTGATAATGCTATGTGGGAGACCAAACCTCACCACTAGATCCCGGACAAACCTAAGGGCAGTTGTCCCATCAAGCTTTCTAATGGGTTTAGCTTCTATCCATTTGGTGAATTTATCAACTGCTACTAGAAGATGCGTAAGCCCACATGGTGCCGTCTGTAATGGACCAACCATGTCTAGCCCCCAGACTGCAAATGGCCAAGTTATTGGTATTGTTTGCAATTCTTGAGCTGGAACATGTGGTTGTCGGGCATAGTACTGGCATACCATGCATGTCTCGACCAGCTTGTCGGCGTTCGCCTTCGCGGTCAGCTAGTAGAATCCTTGCCGGAAAGCTTTGGAGAACAATGATCGAGGAGCGGCATGATGCCCGCAATCTCCGAGATGGATCTCACGAAGGATTTCAATACCCTCTTGCTGGGAAACACACTTGAGGTATACAGCAGTGGTGCTTCTTTTATAGAGTTGTACATTGATTATGGTATAGCCCTTTGCTCGACATACTATTTGCCAACTTTCGACCTCATCGATGGGCAAAGTTCCATGTACGAGATACTCCATGAATGACTTTGTCCAAGCCGGAGGGACCCTTGTCACTGTGTGAACAAAAGAATCAACTCTATCCGGGTTCTCGGGGTCCGCTCCCTTCACGAATGGCGTCCGTAGATGCTCCAGAAAAACGGCAGGCGGAATTTGTTTGCACCCTAATCCAAGCTTTGATAGCAGATCTGCCGCCTCATTTTCCTCCCTCGGGACTTCGTAGCCCAAGAAGCTCTTGGCTATATCGTCCACTTTGTGTCGATATGCCGCCATCATAGGGTTCCGCGTGTTCCAAGTGCCAGCCACCTGCTGGGCAACCAAGTCGGAATCTCCACAGCAAACTATGCGCTTGATGCCAATATCCTTGGCTACGTGAAGTCCGTGAATGAGTGCTTCATATTCCGCCATGTTGTTTGTAGCCTCAAAGTGGATCTGCAGAACGTAATGCAGTTTTTCCCCTGTTGGTGACTGTAGCAGTACACCAGCCCCACCGAGCCGTTGAGTAGCTTTGATCCGTCAAAGTGCATGACCCAGTATTCTGGCTCTGGTATCGGGGTAGCGTCTGGCATCTCCGTCCAATCTGCGATGAAATCCGCCAAGACCTATGATTTGATAGCGTCGCGTCTCTTGTAGGTGATCTCGAAGGCGGCAAACTCAATGCCCCACTTCGCAACCCTTCCTGTAGCGTCACTGTTGTTGATAATTTCGGACAGTGGAGCTTTGCTCACAACTGTGATGGGGTGCTCCTGGAAGTAGTGCCTTAGCTTCCGAGAGGCAAGGAACACTCCATAGGCTAGCTTCTGGTAGTGTGGGTAACGCTGCTTGGACTCCGTCAAGACCTCGCTTACATAGTAAACTGGTCGTTGCACTCCGTACTCATGCCCTGGTTCTTTCCGCTCTACCACGGCGATGATGCTGATTACCCGGTTGGTGGCTGCCATGTAGATCAACATAGGCTCCATAGGTTCGGGTGCTGCAAGTATAGGTGCCGAGGAAAGTATCTCCTTTAGATTCTTGAGTCCAGCATCTGCTTTGTCTGTACAGGTAAATTTGTCCGCCTTCTTCAGCAACTTGTATAGTGGCAGAGCCGTCTCTCCAAGTCGGCTGATGAACAAGCTAACTGTTGTGACATAGCCTGTGAGCCGTTGTATGTCCTTTAGGCATGTCGGGCGGTTTATGTTTAGGATGGCCTTGATATTCTCTGGGTTGACCTTGATTCCACGCTGGGAAACGATGAAGCCCAACAATTTGCCAGCTGGAACCCCGAAGACACACTTCTTTGGTTTAAGCATCATGTTGTATTTCTAGAGATTATCAAAGGTTTCTTTTCAGTCGGAGATTAAGTCGTTTGAATTTTTAGACATCACCGCTATATCGTCCATAAAGGCATGAACGTTCCGACCAATTTGATTGTGGAGGCAACGCTGCATAGTCCGCTAGTATATAGCACCTGCGTTTTTCAGCCCAAAGGGCATCGTGACATAGAAAAACGTGTCGTAAGGTGTGGTGAACGAAGTGGCCAATTGGTCCGACTTCCTCATCTTAACCTGGTGGTATCCTGAGTATGCATCAAGAAAACACAAAAGCTCCGAGCCAGCCGTCAAATCAATGACTTGGTCAATGCGAGGCAAAGAAAATGGATCTTTGGGACACGCTTTGTTCAAGACGGTGTAATCAACGCACATTCTTAATTCTTTGGTTCCCTTTTTGGGGATAAGTATAGGATTGGCCACCCATCGGGTGTGAAGGACTTCTCATATAAAACTAGCCTTAAGTAACCTAGCTATCTCTTTGCCTATGGCGCATCTCTTCTCATCTCCGAAGCGTCATAGAGGTTGTTTCACCGGTTTGCATTTTGGGTCAATATTCAAGTTGTGCTCGGCAAGTTCCCTAGGTACACCTTTCATGTCGGCAGGTTGCCATGCAAAGGTGTCCCTATTCTCATGGAGGAACTCGACGAGCGCGCTTTCCTATTTAGGATCCAGGTTTGTCCCAATGGCGGTGGTCTTGGAGGCATCTCCTACCACAAGTTCCACCGGCTCGGTCTCGATGGCGGCCTTGAAGGCGGGATCAGAGTCAGAAATCTGCTTCTTCGATGCCGGCATCTCTATGGCATCGACCTTGCTCTGGATCTCCTTGAATTCCTCGATGTAGAGGACAACTTCTGCAAAGGCTGCTTCTCCAATCTTGCAGTCCCTCGCCTTGGTAAAGCTTCCGGATATAGTGATGATGTCGTTTGGTCCGGGTATCTTGAGCTTGTTGTAGACGAAGCATGGCTTGGCCATGAAGGCATGGAATGTGTCGCGTCCGAATATGATGTGGTACATGCTCTTGAAGGGGACCACCTCGAAGGTCATGCGTTCTTGGCATTAATTATTAACATCGCCAAAAGCGACCTAAAGCGTGATGCACCCAAGGGACCCAGCCTCCCGGCCAGGAACTACGCCATGGAAAATGGTGCTGGTCCGCCTTAGGTTGGCCTCCGTCAAGTTCATCTTGTGCAGCGTATCTAGGTACATGATGTTGATGTTGCTTCCACTGTCCACCATGCATTTGGTGAACTCGTTGCCGTCAATTAGGGGGTTGATGACCATGGTGTACTAGTTCTCTGTAGGGATGAGGTCTGGGTGATCCTTCCTGTCCCAAGTGATTGGAATCTCCGACCAGCACAGGTACTGGGGAACTGGGGGTAGGGTGGCCATCAGTATCCTCATGGAGGTTTTCTGTGCCTGGACAGTAGGGGTGCCAAGGAAAGTGTGGTAGACGGCGGCCTTCTTCTCGAAGGGGTTATTGCCTTTGCCATCGCCCTTGTCGGCGTGCTTGGGGTCAACATCCTCATCCATGTCACTTGAATCCTTGGACTCTTCCTCCTCCTCCTCCTCCTCCTCCTTCTTCTTCTTCTTCTTCTTCTTCTTCTTCGTCTTCTTCTTCCCTTTGCCCTTCCCTTGCGGTCTGTTCTTCCGACTTTGCTTGTAACCAGACTCCGGGTCCTCCTTGAGGTCGTTGACGAAATTGCAATGGTGATTGGTGTGAGTGGCCTTGCCATTGGCGTCGAGGTGTACGAGGCATGGAATATCGTGGTACTCCTTGTATGTTTGGGGAACACGGAGCATTGCCGGGGTAGCTTCACTACCTCGCTGCTGCCCACGACCAGCCCCCCGTCCACGGCCATGTTGTCCGCCATCACCTCGTCCTGCAAATGTCATGGCGACCATGTCAGAGGTTTGCTTTTCTTCTGGCGGGTTCTTCCGCTTGGTGCTGTTGTTCCTCTTAGCTTGGGTTGGAACGGCTGTTGCCGGCAAGGAGCCGTGAGCATCATCATCGGCAGCTGTGAACTCACTGGCCAGCTGGATCATCTGGTTGAGATCGAGCCTGTGATTGTCATGCAGGCGCTTTAACTTATGTCGGAGCAACGTACCTTTCTCCAACCCATCGATGAAGGCGGCCATGGCGGTGTGAGCATGCACTCCTACGCAAGAATTCTTCGTATCCAGCCAGTGGGAGAGGTAGGCATGAGATGACTCGCCTTTCTCTTTTACGCACCGCTATAGATCGCCAACAGTGTAGGGACGCTTATACATACCCTCGAAGTTTTTGGTGAACGCTTCTTGCATGTACAACCAATTGCAGATGGACTTCTCCAGCAAGTCATCAATCCATTGGTGGGTTGTGCCCGTCAACATCAGTGGGAGGTACTTGACGGCAACGTTGGGGTTACCCCCGCGATCTCCACCGCGTTGCCCTAATCCTGCAACCACGTAGCTGGTTTGGCGGTGCCATCATAGGGCTTGATCGTCTTGTTAATCCGGAAACCCTTGGGGTAAGTTGCGGTCTGTATTACGGGTCCAAAGCAACATGGTCCCAGGTACGTTCCTTCCCGAGCCTCGTGAATCTTGTCCAGGCGTGAACGTGCGTCGTATGGCTTCGGGCTTGCTTTCTTCTTCTTGCCGCCAGGGGATGGGCTGCGTGAACGACGCGGGCCCCCTCCACCATGGTGGCTGCTAGGGGGCGATAGTGGCAGAAGTGGCGGTGGGTTAGCCTTCTTGCTGTTACCCTCCTACGACGCCTCGCGCTTGTCGTGGTTGCTTACCGGACGTGGAGGGTCATGGCGTGACCTGCTCTCGTGTCCTTGGTTGCGCTCTCCATCGTGACGGGGCTACTCCGCATTGTCACGAATGACGATGCCGCCTTGCCTTGGTGAAGACATGCTTGTACGATGGTGAGATTTTGGGTCTTTGAGATGTCAGGGAGATCGGGGCGGTGGAGACGGGCGACGAGGATGAGCCTTGCATCCATGGTCGGAGGATACGGGGATAGCATCCTTCCTGTTGCGTGCATCCCTCTGACTTCGCTTCGATGAACCCGTCTGAGACCCGACATCCTGAGGAGATCGGTCCCTTGGCGGCTTAGGATTGCTAGACTGTCAATATTCTGGGTCATACTCAAGCCTCTGAGAGGTGGCCTTTTCCTGTTTTTTGACTGCTTTGATACAAGGTCATAGACCTGTTCCACAGTTGCGGGTGATCTATCCTACTCCAGAAGGGTCTTGGCGATGGCTAGGATGAGAACAGGAGTGGGCATGACCTGCCTGCCCTCGCTGTCAATGTATGGCTTGGCTTGTGGCGGATTCGGGGGAGACCATCCTAGGTTTCGCCGTACACCAGGATCATTGATGACGCGAGCCAGAGCTTTCTTAGCCTTCTGCTGCTTGAGCAGAGTTTTGTACTCGACCTCCATGGCTCTAGCTTTCTCTATTGACTTCTATGCCTTGGCCAGATCTTGATCTAGCTTTGCGCCTTGCTCCACGATGGCCTGCGCTTCCTACAGTAACTACTGGAGCTTCTCGTCAAGTTGGACTACGTTTCGTATATGATCCACAGTCATGGGATTGATGAGCAAATTGTCGTACATCACTCTATCAGCTGGAGTGATTTGGTCAGCCGCAGACGTAGATGCCGGAGGCGGCGGGTTTGCGGTGTTGTTGTTACTCGGACCGATGTTGAGTTCCTGCGGCTCCTGCACTGGGTTAGGCGGAGGGGGCATGGCCTTTGCGCGATCATTGTCAGCAGCAACATGTGGTCCCTTCCCCTTGTGCAGCGCTGTAGGCGGAGCTTGTCCGGGTTGATCTTCCTCCATCATAGTCCCAATGGAGACAAACACCTCTCGGGTTGTGATGGCCTTGTCGGCCTTCTCGTCATGTATGATGTCCTCCTCCATCTCCTGCATAGCCGAGTCGAGTTCCTCCGGGCTAAAATCTATCTCTTCCAAGTCCGTGCTGATGTTGGCGTAGAGCGCGTCCAAGACGGAGTCGGAGGGTGTCGGGGCCTCCTCGATGATGGGTGGTGGTGGTGCGGCTGCAAGGACGTTGACTGGAGGCGGTGGTGGCGGTGGCTAAGGCAGCGGGGCGTCGGGTACGGTGGCGAGCACTGCCTGAGCTTCTGCTTCAGCTGCCGCGTAGTTATTGACAGTGTGAACCATGCCCTCGAAAGTGAGGAGACCCGAGGCATGTTGCCTTCTTAGCGTATGCCGGAGAAGTGTACCGCGGTCCAGTCCTTCCACAAAGTGATAGATGGCATCATCATTGGGGTAATGTTCCAGATCGGCTCGTATATGGAGCCACCTTGGTAGGTAATCACGGGGGTTTTCACCCTCTCTCTAAACACAATGCGCCAGACCGAAGATAGTCACCACGCCGACGAACTTGGATCTCTGTTGTCCAGACGCACGGTCGAAGCCGGCGGACTTGCAGCGCTCTTCCACCGTTATATCCTGCACATGGGCGGTTTGGGTGGGCCTTGAATTTTTTGGCTCTATGTCGGCAAACTCTGAAGAGAGATCCGACTTCAATCCTTCTGCAAACGTATCCTGCCCGTAGGCGGTCCGTGTGGGCCTTGAAGATCCTCCGACTTCTAGGGAACTGTAGGGGTTCGAAGCATGGAAAACAAAAAATTTCTACCGCATGCACACAAAGAAGCGAAGATCTATCTACTAGATTGTAGCAACAAGTCGATAGAGGAACTCACCATCGAAGATTCCTAAGCGGTTAACGAGAGCAGATTCTCGTGGGTGATGTAGTCGTACACTTGCCGATCTCAAGATCGCGTAGACGATCCTTCCGGCGTTGCGTTCCGGCAGCACTTTCGTAGTCGGTCACACGTTCGGTACTCGATGAAGACCTTCCTCTTCCTTGTTCTAGCAGGCAGCGGAGGTTGTAGCACTCTCCTCGCGATTCCGACAGCACGACGGCATGGTGTCGGAAGTAGAGGGGAGATCTCGCAGGGCTTCTCCTTAAGCCGATGCGAGTATGGTGGAGCAAGAGAGGTGCCTTGGCGATCTAGGGTTTAGAAGCACCAAGGGGGGAGCTTGTCCGGTGGCTAGGGCTTGGGAAGCCCCAACTAGGCGAGTTGGGAGGAGCCCAAGGCGGCAGCGACTTGGAGATGGCCGGCGACTTGGAGGCTAGGGTTTTTGGGTGTGTGAGGGGTAGGGGAGCCCTACCCCTCCTTATATAGGTGGAGGGTGGTCGGTTGGGAGGAGGGAGTCCTCCCCCAACTCTTCCTCCTTGGCCGGCGGGTGGAGGGAGGGGAACTCCTCCCCAAGTAGGTTTCCTACTCTCCCTCCACCAAGCAAACTTGCCGTTTGACTTTTTCAAATTGGCGTTTGACTTTCAAACTAGGATTTGATTTCTCCCTTTATTTTGCCCAGCCAAGTGACCTAGTACATGATGCAACCATTCCACATTGTCATGACACATTCATGTACCCTTCCCCTCCGGAGTGTCGGACCTTCCGGACCCTTCTAGAACATTCCCGATGAAAACACCGGAATCATTCCCCAACTCCGAAACAGGACTTTCCTTATATGAATCTTATTCTCCGGACCATTCCGGATATCCTCGTGATATCCCGGATCCCATCCTAGACTCCGAACAACATTCGGTCTCTTTCTCATCATTCCATAACTACTCAACAACATCGAATCCTTAAGTGTGTCTCCCTACGGTTCGTGAATTATGCGGACATGATCGAGACACTTCTCCGATCAATAACCAATAGAGGAATCTGGAAGTTCATATGTCTCCCACATATTTCTACGATTACTTTGTGATCGAATGAACCACTTACATACGATACCAATTTCCCTTTGTCTCACGATAGTTTACTTATCCGAGGTTTTGATCATCGGTATCTCTGCATACCTAGTTCAACCTCGTTACTGATAAGTACTATTTTCTCATTCCCGTGATATGTGATCCCTTGTGAGCCAGTCACATGCTTGCAAGCTAATTGGACGACATTCCACCGAGAGGGCCTATAGTATATCTATCTGTCATATGGATGGACAAATCCCACTCTTGATCCATGTGTCTCAACCCATACTTTACGAACACTCAATGCCACCATAGCCACCCAGTTACGGTGTGGTGTTTCATGTCATCAAAGCATCCTTCCGGTGATGGTGATAAGAATGATCTCATGGTCGAACGAATTATGTTACTATGTATCAGAAAGCTTATAGCAATTGAACTATTAAAATGACTTGATCTTTATGCTACGCTTATCTATAGGAGTATGTCCATCATACCATTCTCCTAATGATATGACCTTGTTATTAACAACATCTCAAATGTTCATGATCAAGAAACTATGATCATCTATTAATCAACAAGCTAGTATTATAAAGAGGCTTTACTAGGGACTCTAATTTAGTTTACAAATCACACAAGTATTAATGTTTCTGGTTAATACTGTTATAGCATGAATGCAAACATTTATCATAAACACAAAGATATAATAATAACTATATTTATTATTGCCTCTAGGGCATATCTCCAACAGTCTCCCACTTGCACTAGAGTCAACTAATCTAGATTACATGGTAATATACTGAACACCCATGGCAGTTTGGTGTTGGTCATGTTTTGCCCCCGGGAGAGGTTTAGTAAACGGATCCGCCACATTTAGATCTGTGTGTACTTTGCAAATCTTTATGTCACCATCTTGGACATGTTCTCGAATAGCATGAAAACGTAGCTTGATGTGCTTCAGCTTCTTGTGTGACCCTGGTTCTTGCGCATTGGCTATGGCGCCCATGTTATCACAGTAGATAGACATTGGGTCCAGCGCACTTGGAACCACACCGAGCTCTGTAATGAACTCCTTCATCCATATCGCTTCTTGTGAAGCCTCCGAAGAAGCTATGTATTCCGATTCAGTTGAAGATCTCGCCACAACGCTTTGCTTTGCACTCCTCCAGCTAACTGCTGCACCATTCAAAGTAAATACGTATCCAGATTGAGATTTAGAATCATCCGGATCGGTGTTCCAACTAGCATCGGTGTAACCATTAACAACGAGCTGTTCATCACCTCCATAAGAAAGAACCATATCCTTAGTTCTTCTCAAGTACTTAAGGATGTTTTTGACCGCTGTCCAATGATCCACTCCTGGATCACTTTGATATATGCTAGTCAAACTAACAGCATATGCAATGTCAGGTCTAGTACATAGCATGGCATACATTAGAGATCCTATGGCTGAGGCATAGGGAGTCTTACTCATCCTTTCTCTATCTTCTGCCGTTGCTGGACTTTGAGTTTTACTCAAGGTCGTATTGGGCAACATGGGCAAGAACCCTTTGTTGCTATCTTCCATTCCAAACCTCTTTAGAACTTTGTCTAAATATGTACTTTGTGACAATGATATTAGGCGTCTCGATCTATCTCTATAAATCTTTATGCCTAATATGTAAGCTGCTTCGCCAAGATCTTGCATTGAAAAAACTATTATTCAAATATTCCTTGACAAAATTAAGAAGGTCTACATCATTCCCAATCAACAATATGTCATCTACATATAGTATTAAGAATGCTACAGAGCTCCCACTCACTTTCTTGTAAATACAAGCTTCTCCATAAGTTTGTATAAAACCAAAGCTTTTGATTACCTTATCAAAACGTTGATTCCAACTTCAGGATGCTTTCTTCAATCCATATATGGACTGTTGAAGTTTGCACACCTTGTTAGCATCTTTAGGATCGACAAAACCTTTGGGTTGCATCATATACAACTCTTCATCAATGTCTCCATTGAGGAACGCTGTTTTGACATCCATCTGCCATATCTCATAATCATAATATGCAGCGATTGCTAACATAATCCTCATAGACTTTAGCTTCGCTACTGGTGAGGAAGTCTCATTGTAGTCAACTCCTTGAATTTGCCGAAACCCTTTTGCGACAAGTCGAGATTTATGGACAGTAACATTACCATCAGCATCTGTTTTCTTCTTGAAAATCCATTTGTTCTCGACAGCCTTCCGGCCATTTGGTAAGTCCACCAAAGTCCATATTTGGTTTTCGTGCATGGATCCAATCTCGGATTTCATGGAATCTTGCCATTTATTGGAATCTGGGCTCATCATCGCTTCCTCATATGTCGCAGGGTCATCGGTGTTGTTCACCAACATGACACTCATAACGGGATCATACCAATCAGGAGTGGTACGATTTCTCGTCGACCTGAGAGGTTCTGTAGTAACTTCAACCGAAGTTTCTTGATCATCATCATTAGCTTCCTCTCTTATTGGTGTAGGCGCCACAGGAACTACTTCCGGTGCTGCACTACTCACAAGTTCGAGAGAAGGTTCAACAACCTCGTCGAGTTCTACTTTCCTTCCAGTCACTTCTTTTGAGAGAAATTCCTTCTCTAGAAAGGATCCATTCTTAGCAACGAAGATTTTTCCCTCGGATCTATGATAGAAGGTATACCCAATAGTTTCCTTCTGGTATCCTATGAAGACGCATTTTTCCGCTTTGGGTTCAAGCTTGTCCGGCTGTAACTTCTTTACATAGGCTTCGCAACCCCAAACTTTAAGGAACGACAATTTAGGTTTCTTCCCAAACCATAATTCATACGGTGTCATTTCAACGAATTTAGATGGTGCCCTATTTATAGTGAATGCGGCTGTTTCTAATGCATAACCCCAAAACGATAGCGGTAAATCTGTAAGTGACATCATAGAACGAACCATATCTAAGAGAGTTCGGTTACGACATTCGGACACACCATTACGCTGTGGTGTTCCCGGCGGTGTCAATTGTGAAAGTATTCCACATTTCTTTAAATGCTCGCCAAACTTGTAACTTAGATATTCACCTCCACGATCAGATCGTAAAAATTTAATCTTCTTGTTACGTTGATTCTCTACCTCACTTTGAAATTCCTTAAACTTCTCAAAAGTTTTGGACTTATGTTTCATGAAATAGATATACCCATATCTACTCAAGTCATCCGTGAAGGTAAGAACATAACAATAACCACCGCGCGATGCTACACTCATTGGACCACACACATCGGTATGTATGATTTCCAATAAGCCTGTAGCTCGCTCCATCATCCCAGAAAATGGAGTCTTAGTCATTTTACCCATCAGACATGCTTCGCATCTTTCAAGTGATTCGAAATCAAGTGATTCAAGATGTCCATCAGAATGGAGTTTCTTCATACGCTTCACTCCAATGTGACCAAGACGATAGTGCCACATATAGGTCGAGTTATCACTCAATTTCAAACGTTTAGCCTCAATGTTATTTATGTGTGTATTACTACAATCGAGATTCAATAAGAATAGACCATCTACCAAAGGTGCATGTGCATAAAACATATTACTCATATAAATCGAACAACCATTATTCTAGGACTTAAACAAGTAACCGTCTCGCAATAAACATGATCCCGATATAATGTTCATGCTCAACGCAGGCACCAAATAACAATTATTTAAGTATAAAAATAATCCCGATGGTAGATGAAGAGGTAGCATGCCGACCGCGATCACATCAACCTTTGATCCATTTCCAACGCGCATCCTCACCTTGTTCTTCGCTAGCTTCCGTTTATTCTGCAGCACCTGTTTCGAGTTACAAATATGAGCAACCAAACCAGTATCAAATACCCAGGCACTACTACGAGTACTAGTGAGATACACATCAATAACATGTATATCGGATATACCTTTCTTCTTGATGTTGTCGTTCTTCAAATCCGCCAAGTACTTTGGGCAATTCCGCTTCCAGTGACCCTCTCCCTTGTAGTAAAAGCATTTAGTATCAGGCTTAGGTCCAGCCTTGGTCTTCTTCGTCGGTGCGGCAACTTTCTTACCACCCTTCTTGAAGTTTCCCTTTTGCTTAGACTTGCCTTTCTTGAACTTGGTGGTCTTATTGACCAACAACACTTGATGCTCTTTCTTTATCTCCACTTCTGCAGATTTCAACATGGAGAAGAGTTCTGGCAACGTCTTGTTCATGTTTTGCATATTGTAGTTCATCACAAAGTTCTTGTAACTTGGTGGTAGTGATTGGAGGACACGGTAAATCCCCAAAGCATTAGGAATCACTATACCCAAACTTTGGAGTTTGTTTGCGTGCCCAGACATCTTAAGCACATGCTCACTGACGGAGCTGCCCTCTTCCATCTTGTAGTTAAAGAACTTTTCAGAAGCCTCATAACTCTCAACTGCCGCGTGAGCCTCAAATATCATTTTGAGTTCACGGACAATATCATGTGGGTCATGGTTCTCAAACCTTTTCTGAAGCTCCGATTCCAAACCATACAAGATAGCACACTGAACTATGGAGTACTAATTCTTCCGAGTGAGGTAAACATTCTTTACTTCATTGGTAGCAGTAGCTGCAGGCGGGTAACCCAGCGGTGCATCCAGCACATAGGTCAAATTAACAGCATTGAGGACAATCCTCAAATTGCGGAACCAATCCGCAAAGTTGCTTCCATTGTTTTTCAACTTTTCTTTCTCTACGAATGCATTAAAATTGATGGTAGGGGCCGCCATTGATCTACAACATATTTGCAATAGTTTAGACTAAGTTTATGACAAATTGAGTTCTAATTAATAGTTAAATTAATCTAGGTGAACTCCCACTCAAAACAATATCCCTCACATTGTTTTAGTGATCACACGAACCAAATCGACCACATCAAAACCGATCATCACGAGAGTTGATGTAGCTTAAATGGCGAACAATCAACATGTTCATCATATCTATTATATGACTCATGCTTTACCTTTCGGTGATCCGTGTTCCGAGACCATGTATGTACATGCTAGGCTCGTCAAGATCAAACCTTAGCTTCCGCATGAGCAAATCTGGCTTGCTCACGTTGTATACACTCGCACAATCTAACACACCCGATCATCACGTGATGCTTCGAAACAACGAGCTTTAGCAACGGTGCTTACTAAGGATGAACACTTTAAAACTTGAAATTTGTGTGCTTGTGGGATCATCTTATAATGCTACCGTCGTTAACTAAGCAATACAAGATGCATAAAGGATTAACATCACATGCAATTCATAATATGTGATATGATATGGCCTTTCTTCTTGTGCTTCCGATCTCCATCTTCAAGCACAAACACGATCTCCATCATCACCGGCATAGCGCCAAGGTCAATGGCGCCGTTTCATGTTTGTTGTCCACCAACTTCAACTATTACAACTACTTTGAATAGACACGCGGGTCTTAACAGAATTTAAAGAACAACCATATGGCTCCTGCCGGTTGCCAACTTACAATAAGGAACATTGCATATATCAAATATAATCACAATCATGGCCATATCACATCACAACACACCCCTGCAAAACAAAGTTAGACGCATCTAATTTTCTTTGCATATTTTACGTGGTTTGGGGCTTTCAATAAGTGTCACTCTAACTTACGAACAAGAACCACAACGTTGATGCTTGGACTATCAAGTGCCCGTTGTAAATTGGATCTATACTATGATGGGAGAGACAGGCACCCGCAAAGCCACTTATGCAATACAAGTTGCATGTCGAGCGTGGAGCAAGTCTCGTGAATGATGTCATGTAAGGTTAGCCTGGGCCACTTCATCCCATCATACCGTAAGATGCAAAGTACACAAAAAGCAATTGATAATAAAAGCACCACCGCCCACAATGACCATTGTGTTCTACTCGTGCAACAGATCTACATATAGACACAGCTCTGATACCACTGTAGGGGTTCGTAGCATGGAAAACAAAAAAATTCTACCGCATGCACACAAACAAGCCAAGATCTATCTACTAGATTGTAGCAACGAGTCGATAGAGGAACTCACCCTCGAAGATTCCAAAGCGGTTAACGAGAGCAGATTCTCGTGGGTGATGTAGTCGTACACTTGCCGATCTCAAGATCGCGTAGACGATCCTTCCGGCGCTGCGTTCCGGCAGCGCTTCCGCAGTCGGTCACACGTTCGGTACTCGATGAAGACCTTCCTCTTCCTTGTTCTAGCAGGCAGCGGAGGTTGTAGCACTCTCCTCGCGATTCCGGCAGCACGACGGCGTGGTGTCGAAAGTAGAGGGGAGATCTCGCAGGGCTTCGCCTTAAGCCGGTGCGAGTATGGTGGAGCAAGAGAGGTGCCTTGGCGATCTAGGGTTTAGAAGCACAAAGGGGGGAGCTTGGCCGGCGGCTAGGGCTTGGGAAGCCCCAACTCTGTGAGTTGGGAGGAGCCCTAGGCGGCGGCTTGGAGGTGGCCGGCGACTTGGAGGCTAGGGTTTTTGGGTGTGTGAGGGGTAGGGGAGCCCTACCCCTCCTTATATAGGTGGAGGGTGGCCGGTTGGGAGGAGGGAGTCCTCCCCCAACTCGGCCTCCTTGGACGGCGGGTGGAGGGAGGGGAACTCCTCCCCAAGTAGGTTTCCTACTCTCCCTCCACCAAGCAAACTTGTCGTTTGACTTTTTCAAATTGGCGTTTGACTTTCAAACTAGGATTTGATTTCTTCCTTTATTTTGCCCAGACAAGTGACCTAGTACATGATGCAACCATTCCACATTGTCATGACACATTCATGTACCCTTCCCCTCCGGAGTGCCGGACCTTCCGGACCCTTCTAGAACATTCCCAATGAAAACACCGGAATCATTCCCCAACTCCGAAACAGGACTTTCCTTATATGAATCTTATTCTCCGGACCATTACGGATCTCCTCGAGATATCCCGGATCCCATCCGAGACTCCGAACAACATTCGGTCTCTTTCTCATCATTCCATAACTACTCAACAACATCGAATCCTTAAGTGTGTCTCCCTACGGTTCGTGAATTATGCGGACATGATCGAGACACTTCTCCGATCAATAACCAATAGAGGAATCTGGAAATTCATATGGCTCCCACATATTTCTACGATTACTTTGCGATCGAATGAACCACTTACATACGATACCAATTTCCCTTTGTCTCACGATAGTTTACTTATCCAAGGTTTTGATCGTCGGTATCTCTGCATACCTAGTTCAACCTCGATACTGATAAGTACTCTTTTCTCGTTCCCGTGATATGTGATCCCTTGTGAGCCAGTCACATGCTTGCAAGCTAATTGGATGACATTCCACCGAGAGGGCCTAGAGTATATCTATCCGTCATATGGATGGACAAATCCCACTCTTGATCCATGTGTCTCAACCCATACTTTCCGAACACTCAATGCCACCTTTATAGCCACCCAGTTATGGTGTGGTGTTTGATTTCATCAAAGCATCCTTCCGGTGATGGTGATAAGCATGATCTCATGGTCGAAGGAATTAGATTACTATGTATCAGAAAGCTTATAGCAATTGAACTATTAAAATGACTTGATCTTTATGCTACGCTTATCTATAGGAGTATGTCCATCGTACCATTCTACTAATGATATGACCTTGTTATTAACAACATCTCAAATGTTCATGATCAAGAAACTATGATCATCTATTAATCAACAAGCTAGTATTATAAAGAGGCTTTACCATGGACTCTAATTTAGTTTACAAATCACACAAGTATTAATGTTTCTGATTAATACTGGTATAGCATGAATGCAAGCATTTATCATAAACACAAAGATATAATAATAACTACATTTATTATTGCCTCTAGGGCATATCTCCAACAGGAACTAGTGCCCGAGTCGGTTTTGTCGATGAAGAGGTGGATGTCCCCGATTGGGATGATCGAGCATTGGGTGGGGTTCGTCTTTGCCGGGATCCAGAACTCGTCGGGAGGGATGATCGAAACATTTCCAGAGAAGAGAACACGGCCGATGGTTACGGTTTCACTGATTCCCCTGAAGAGCTTGGACCTCGCCTGTTGTAGAGTCTGAAGCGCCCCTTGCCCCACGGTGGGCGCCAGTGGCGTGTCTGAGGCATGCGGCTAGTAGTATGTTATTCTTAGGCCAGTAGTACCAATGTTCTTGGATGCAATTTTGAGGGTAATCCAGCTTGAAAATCCTCAAATCCATGAGATTTTGTAAAAATCAAGGTTAGGGAACGCAAAGGGAAGTAGATCTAAGCCTGATGCATCAAATATATTTTCCAAAACCATTCGCACCAAAACAAGAGATTAGTCAAACTGAAACTTGGGGCTATTTTTTTGATTTTTTGGTGCAAATCAAACAATGAAGTCAAATTCATGAAAACCAAAAGCTTTTGATACAACTATGATGAAGTCCGACCTCTAGGGATGGCCCGATATTCACGGGTTCGAGGGGGATATGTGGGGTTCGATGAACACGACAAGTAAAATCAAACCCACTCAACACACACACATAGATATAGATAGATATATAGATAGAGAGAGAACACGATACAGTCTGTTGTCTTCCAATAGCCCGATCCACAATAGATTAATTGAATCGCCCAAGGGAGACCAAGGGGTAGAATCTCTCAGTGAGAGATCGATATGCCCTTGGTAGAATACTGGGGTGGGAGAGAGTAGGCCTTGGTAGAATCCCTATGGGAAATACCAATCACTACTAGAATCAGACACCAAGAGAGACCAAGACTATAACAAGGGTTGTTTAAAACTCCAAGATATAATCAATGAAGATGTCTATGTTTCCCACTTGGGAGAAGAGACAATCTCATAGATTTAATCTCAAATTATGTCTAAACTGAGATTTGAGTCGACTAGTTGATATTTATAGTGAAAGTACAAAATGGTAGGATAAGGTTACATGTCCAAAAGGCCATCTAGGCACATCGTCTTACGCAGAGGCGGTACTATGGACCCTCCTGGCGGTAGTTGGGCACTATTTGGAGCACCAGTCCTCCCAAAGCCAAGGACCCCTCACAGGTGGAGGCGTCATCACCGTGCTTGCCATTTCCCTAGGCATCGACCTAGGTGAGTTGCAACCAGTTCTAGGTGAGCGACGTGTTGGTTTCTCTACTTTAAAAGCTTGTGGAATGCTCACTCAGAGATGTGGTGGTTTTTACTTACATATTGCAGGATCTGGGCGTCTATACCCTGCTCCTTTGCCTAATGGTCTCTTCTCTATCGAGGAGTGACGTTTTCTATATGATGTGCAGATTGAACAACATCAACACGAGGAGGAGATTTCAGATGAGGATGAGTACCAAGAAGAGGAGCAAAAAGTTCCTCATCAGGAGGAGCAGCCACCAAACTTGTTCGCTACATATCAAGACTTCCAAGAACTTGGAGGGACTATGGAAGGGATGCATAATCTCTCCCTAAACCTCAGAGAAACCACAAGTAACTTATTAACTCAATTTTCAAACTAGAATTACAACTTTTCCCACCACCTCAGTGATTTGAAGGGCTTGCAAAAGCCTAAGCTTGGGGAAGTTTTCTATTTATTTTTATTTGGCGTTCATTTGCTTTCTTTGATTTTGAGGTTATGCTTTTTATTTGAGTTTATAAGCACCCGTGTTGGTTTCCCCAACACTTTATCTTTAGTTATTTTATTTTCGAGATTTTCAAGCCGAGCTTTGCCGCCAATTTTCTATTCTTCAATTCCCTCTCTCAAAAACAACAAAAAGATTTTTTCCTTTTATCTTCATTTCCCCTCTTTATTTTATTTTCTCCTCGAGGTTCTCACATATTTGTAGGAAGAGTGATTGACTTTGAGTTTCCAGGAAACAAATCAAAAGGGAAGAGAGAAGTGGAACCAAACATGAGAGGTATGCCTTATGACTCCCCACTTTGAAGTTTGATAAACCCATGCTAGTTAGTAGTAAATGTTAAGATAATATATTGGTGGCGTGAGTATTTATATTGGAGTACAATTTTGTTTGTATGTGTAGTTAGTTGAGTATGTTTTGTTCCAGCTCTTGTAGTTAACCAAGTCTTGCCTAAAAATTTGCTAAATAATTGAAATAAGAAAAAGTATCACAATTGAAGGCTTGGGTGTTATAGTGTTTAGTCTTGAAATCTTATTCCTAGAGACACTTAACATCATAGAAAATAATGATTGACTTGATAGCTCTCTTTAAAAGGATTTGTTCAACTGAATTAATTTTTAGCAGTTTTTGTGAGCATGCCAAAGCTTGACTTGTGAATCATAAGAATGAGATAGCTTTATGCGTGTCAAGATTCATGGGATGCCAACAACTCCGCTAGCCTACGAATGATCTTCATGGAGGAAACTCCTATATTTTGGCTATGAGTTGATTAAACATATGTAGCAGCAATGCTATAATGGTAAGGTTCTTGGCACTCTCGGGTAGCTGTGTTCATGATGGAATCACTCCTCTGGCTGATATGAGTAATCATTATGCAAAAGGAACAAAACCTTAGTGATGCCACGAGTGTCCATCACAGCTTGATAAACTAATGATTTTTTTTGGCATGCTCTCAATTACTTCAGAACTGAAATTCTTGAAGGACAATGAATAGAAAGGTAGTGCTTGAAAAGTCTTGATTTATTGATGTGGGAGAATTGAGATACTTTAGTGTATATGCTTTTCATGATAAACTCTCACACTCTCAATTTTACATGATTATACTTTATTGTTCAAAGGCAAGCTTATGAGTTGATTACATGACATGGAATAAAGTTTACTCATTTGAATCATCCATGCTAACAATAATTTTGCTGCACTATAAGGATTCATGAAACCTGTATGATATGCTTGCCATTACTCTATCTATGATGAAGTTTTTCAGATTAATAAAGTGGAGGAAACATGAGACCACCAATCATGAGTAAGATCATCATCTCATTATTTTAGTTTAACTGCTGAGTTGCTTTTTGGTTTTGGTTTTCTTGCTCGAGGACGATCAAGTTTACGCTTGGGGAGGTTGATGGTTGTGAAATTTAGCCATCCATGTCCGCATTTAAACTAGATATTATTCATATTTTTTAGGAAATGTCTCTCTAAATACTGCCACTAAAGCCTAATAATCAAAGGGGTATGCAATCCTTTCTTTCTATTTTTCCCTGCACTGATAATGATGTTTGATGATGGGAATCACAACATTAAAGTTAAAGATACGAGATTTCCAACATACCAAAGAAACACGGAGTCGTGAAGTGGAGGCAGTGCCTTTAACGACCAACTATACAACGGTAATTTTATCCCGACCATATAGTTTCGGCCGTATAGTTGGCACTGACATCGCCAAGCCAAACAGAACAACTTTCGTGAAGGGACCCCTATATAAAGATGCCTCGGGCGACGAGAAAATCCTCCTCGACATCTCTTGACCTCTGCACTCGACTCTTTGCCACCATAAGCCACCACACCAGAGGAATAGATCTAGATATAATATCCAAACCCTTCTCTGCCACCATAGCCATATTCCACCACTTGTAATAGTAGATATCAT
Source organism: Avena sativa (assembly GCA_916181665.1). Lineage (NCBI taxonomy): Eukaryota > Viridiplantae > Streptophyta > Magnoliopsida > Poales > Poaceae > Avena > Avena sativa. The sequence continues at coordinate 380,494,836 of OV702297.1, read as the reverse complement.
CTCCAATTGGCGACATTGTAATACTATTTGCTATCAATCTCATGATTTCTATTCAATGTTTTCGGTTGTTGATTTAATCTCTATGTGTGAGTAATTCTCCTTGGGCTAAGGGCTTCGGCCTAGCCATGTAGCTTTTTGTGCATGTTATTTATCAGAGATGGGATCATGTATTAGTTTGTATGACATGATGATTATTGTACCCTCTCTTGCCTCAATCTAAGGACTTGTCAGGTACCCAAGACCCCAAGGATTGATCCAGGTATAGGGAGTGTGAGTAATGACTGATCTGCAGGTTGGGAACCCTAGTGACAGAAGGGGTAGTACGGCTGTATGTGAGGGATTTACTTGGGATTAACGGTGACATCACTATGCATATCATTAGTTCTCTTTCTTCTATGTATGAGACTAGTAGGTTATAGCTATAAGTGGTTGCTGAGGCAATAGCAATTATGGATGCACCGCCCACATATAATTATATTGCTCTAACAATTACATGCATACTTTATTATTATATTTTATTCCCATTAGATGTTTTGCACGGCTACTGGTGAAACCAAAAGCCCTAGGCTCTCTCTCTCCATCGGCAACAACAACAAAAATATCGCAAACTCTTGGTCCGGTGAAAACACAAAAGGAATTCTAAAACTCCCGAAGGTCTATTTAAGTAACCTTACTATGATTTTTGCTTCCCGAGGGTTTGATAAACCTAGGTATACTAGGGAAAAAGAACTATACTACATCCATAATCCGGATCGAAGGTATCAGTATCTAAACAACATGAACCTATTAATTAATTGTTAGGACCCCGGCTCCTCTTTATAATGCCTAGTTGCATCGCATCTTTGCCATGTCGTACATCATACATGCATCATGACCGGTCTTCTGCACTAGTATTAAATAGTGCATCCGATGCTTCTTTTAGTGTTTTGCTTCTTCACAGACTAGGCCAATGAGTTAATGCGAGCTTCGCCCCATTCTTCGGATAAACCTTCTTTAGTGTTTCCCAGACGAGCATTCTCCCCCTTTCTACCTATTTTGCATTTATAGTTTATACTTCCTCCTATTGATACATTTATATATGTGTTTCCATGCTTTAGTTTGGTAGATAGTCGACATTGCGAGTCGTAGTTTCTTGCTTAGTTGCTGCTTTGCATCGTCGATGTTCCACTAATGTTGGGGGTTGGCACATGCTTAATGATGGATATGATCGTGGCTTTAATTACAGTTGGTTAATTAAATGTTAGGAGTGGATATAACTAATGCATAGGCACATGTGGGTAATAGATGAGATCTGGTTATTATCCTGCCCCCCTGTGTCCACCTAGGACCCGAGTCCCTGACACCTGACCCGAGACTGAGTGTGCTAACCACATGTGCTATTTATGGGCACCCTTATTGGCTTATTACCTAATTTCAAAGTACTATTATAGGGGACACAAACTAGTTCAGGCTTTATACGTTATCTACCTTACTTATGCCATGTATGAGATGTTTATTACCTGTAGCTCGATGAGCGTTTATTGCTGTTGCGTAGGTGCGGTACTCTGTCACGGGAATATATTGTCTATGGCCTCTGATCGCATGCTAAGTGCATGCAACCTCAGGGTCCATACAAGGATTAGCTATGCCTCATACGAATAGCTCTTTTGGGTGGCCCCCATGTACTTGCTTTGGGTCTAGAAAAGTGTCATGTCCGAAGCCCTACCAACATACTGATGGGTGTATGTTAATTGATCTAGAAAAAAGGGTAGAAGTGCGTGTGGGTACTTTGGTGCACCCCTACAAGTTTAAATCTTTTCGAAAAGTCGTGTCCACGGTTATGGACGACTTGGAGCACAGTTTCTCAATCATACACAACTACAGCTAAAATTTTCTGTTATAATTTGACTTGGACCTGATATGACTAGTAAGTTGGATAACCACCATGGAAAGAATGAATAAAACTGCCAGCTGTGTGAGTTTCCTTGGCAGGACTTCCTTGTTTGGTCTTGAGGTGAAAATACCAGGATGGGCATGTTTGGTGGTAGTATCAGGTTGGTTCTGTATTGGTATTTCTTACCTCTCTTTGATAATCGTCAATTGTTTTGAGTCTCTATAGGTTGTTCAGTGCATGCTTCACCGCCGCTTCAGTCCACCATACCTATGTAGGCGTGAGCCACCAAATTCCAAGACTCGCCGTGTACTGGCCTCAGTACTGACCGCTCCCATTTTCCTATGCCCTTTGTAGGCACCCCTTTTTTTTGACAGGTTTGAGTTTGGCGACGTTAGCAAGGTTACCCTTTAGGCTTGTCCTAGGCAGGGTTATGGACGCCATTGGTTATTCTTCTGGGCTCTTAGCCTAATTTGCATCTTATCCGTACTTGGATGTTGTATCGTTTTCAAGGTGATTTGGATCTTTGTTCTATATATCTGTATTCTTGACTCATCGAGTCTTTGTTGTATATATATGTTCTGTGGGTTCCATCATGGACTATTGTCTAATGATATAACTTCGTTTTCCACCCACACGCAAGTGCTTGGTGGGCATCTTTGAATTGTTTCTATGCGGGTTTGTCGGAAATCGCTAAGACTTGCATAGGGCCGATTTGAGGGTGTTACAAAGTGGTATCAGAGCTCAGCAGTTGTGATACCCCACTGGTCCAACCTATAGGATAACCTAGCTAACGGTTGATGTAGAGTGTCAAAACTATTTTGCAAAATCAGTTGGATAGTGAAGGGAATATGCCCTGAGAGGCAATAATAAATTGTTTATTATGTGTATTCCAAGTATATGATAGATGTTTATTTTGCATGCTATAATTGTATTAATACGGAAACGTTAATACATGTGTGTTTAATAAACAAACAGAAAGTTCCTAGTTATGCCTCTCTCATAAACTAGCTCGTTGATTAACAAGATGATCAAGGTTTCCTGATCATGGACATTGGATGTTGTTAATAACGGGATCACAACATTAGTGTAATGGTGTGATGATCATTCATCCGAAGTATAGCATTACGATCAAAGTCATTGAGTTTATACTGCTATAACAACTTACGAAGTGATCCTAATCCTTAGACCATGAGATCATGTCAATCACTAACACCGGAAGAGTTTCTTGATAACATCAAACGTCACACCGTAACAGGGTGATAATAAAGATGGATTCATAACTAATAAAGTGTTATGTTGAGGCTAATGGATCGAGAGTGGAATTTGTTCATCCCGATGACGGATAGATATACTCTGGGCCCTCTCGGTGATATCACATTGATTAGCTTGCAAGCAAGTGATTTGATCACTAGAATGTTATATCACAGGAACAAGAAAAGAGTGCATGTCAGTAACGAGATCAAACTAGGTATGGAGATACCGATGATCGAATCTCGGACATGTAATATATCGTGAAACAAAGGGATTAAGATACTAGCGTAAAAGGTTCCGACGATCACAAGAAAGTCATCGTTGAATGTGTGGGAGTCAGTATGGGTCTCCAGATCCCGCTTCTGATTATTGATCCGAGAGGGGTCTCGATCATGTCCGCATTATTCACGAACCGTAGGGTGACACACTTAAGAGACACCGACATCCAATTGGAGCAAATGTTTCATGCCGAAAGAATGAACAAGCGCAGGAATTTATTTCACTAGATACCGAAACAGGTTTTCGGGTGAAATTGTATAAAGTGGTTATGCATGTGAAATGGAATTCTAGCAAGGGGTTATTTGTGAATGTTTGTCATTAAAGTAATTGACAAAATTCTGAATAAAATAAAAGAGTTTTATTTAATGAGAGTTTGCATTAAATTTGGTGGAAATTTAATGGGAATTTGAGTGGACTTTTGAGTGGAGGGAATTTAAAGGAGATTTGTGAGTGGAGTGTCCACCCACATGAAGAGGGGAGGGCAAGGGGGCAGCCCCCATGCGCCGGCCACCCCCTTGGGGTTCCCCCTCCTCCTATAAAAGGAGCCCCCCTCCTCACTTGTCTCTCACACCTCCTCGTGAAGGATCTCTCTCCCCCTCTAGAATTTATCCCCCATGGTCTCGGACTAGCGAGATACATGTTCCCGGTGGCTATTCAGCAAGAAAGAGTTGTGCTTCCGCTGCATCGCTGGAGCGAGGAGGCAGAGGTTGCTCGATGCCTCGAACGTGTGTGCGAGCACGGATGCGCTGCTGATTTGCGGCGCTAGGACTTCCTCTCGATCTTGAGATCGGCAAGAGAACGTCTACATCAACCACGAGTTGAACTCGTTAAGCTTTGTCGGTCTTCAAGGGTATGTTCTCTAAGGATATACATCCGCCCGTTGTTTGTATCTAGTAGATAGATCTTGGTACATAGTTCACATCGTAGGAAATTTTTGTTTTCTATGCTGCAAACCCTACAGTGGTATCAGAGCCGGATCTATGCGTAGATACTTTACACGGGTAGTACACATATGAGTATGTGGGCGATGATGATCATGTTGTTGCTCCTTTGTTGTAATTTTGGATATTGGTGGCATAGTGGGATGAAGCGGCACGGACAAACTTTACATGTCCTCGCACATGAGACCTGTTCCACGCTTGACATGCAACTAGTCTGCATAAGTGGCTAGCGGGTGTCTGTCTCTCCTACTATAGTCAATATCTATTTTGCAAGCGAGTTGTCAACAATTTGGTTATCCTCGTTGTGGTTCATGTTCGTAGGTAAGAACGGTTCTATCTCGAAAGCCCTAAGCCACGTAAAACTTGCAATGGATAAATTAGAGGCGTCTAGTTTAGATTGTTGCTGGGCTAGTGTTATGATATGGTAGTGTTGTAAGTAGAAGTATGAGATGATACTCTTACAACACACATAGCGTGTAGAATCCATAGACCTTGGATTTACACATATAGGTATGATAGTGATCATACCACGATGCACATGATAGAGATCATCTGCGGGAACCATATCATTTCACTAATAAACATATGATGTTTGATAGCATCTTATATTGCTTGTTTAGCGCTTTGTTAGCATAATAAGATGATCCCTCATTTAAATATCAAGATAAGAATGTGTTCTTCCTTTAGTATGCACCGATTATGTTTTCGTCGCTCCAAGACATCAAGTGATGATCAGGTGTTCTTGGATCCATGACCATATTTCGGGTGTAAAACAGTTACACACGCGAATACTAAGGTTCTAACTTGGCGAGCCTATCATGTACATACATGGCCTCGGAACACGGACCGAAAGGTTAAGCATGAGTCATATAGTTGATATGATGCCCATTTGATGCTCGCCTTTGAAGATATATCGACTCACGTGATGATCGGACTTGGTGTAGTGGATTTGGTTCATGTAATCACCAAAAAGGCACGAGGGATGTCGTTTTTGAGTGGGAGTTCATTCGTAATATGGATTAGTTGAACTCAATCTATCATACACTTAGTCTAAACTTTACAAATTCTGTTGTAGATGGCACCACCTGCTTTTAATTTCAATGTGTTCATGGAGAAAGAGAAACTAGCAACGAACGGTAGCAACTTTACCGAATGGGCCATGAATTTGAGGATTCTCCTCTCTGCTGCACAAAAGCAATATGTGCTAGAAGCGCCGTTAGGCCCCCCACCTTTTGATGATGCCCCTGACGAGGAGAAGAATGTCTATCAGACTCGTCAGGAGGACCACAACTTAGTTCATTGCGGCATATTGTATGGGCTAGAGCCGGAACTTCGAAAGCGTTTCGAAAACGGCAATGCATTTGATACAATGGGTGAGTTGAAAATGATTTTCGACACACATGCTGCTGTAGAGAGCTACAACGCTTCAGAAAAGTTCTTTAGCTGCATGATGGAAGAGCACAACTCCGTTAGTGAGCATGTACTCAAGATGTCGGGTTACGCTGATAAGCTTGTGTCCTTGGGAATATCGATTCCCATTGACTTAGGCATCCATCGTGTTCTGCAGTCTCTGCCACCTAGCTATAAGAGCTTCGTAATGAACTATAATATGCAAGGCATGAAGAAGTCTCTCCCCGAGCTTCTGTCAATGCTTAAAACTGCAGAAGTGGAGATCAAAAAGGAACATCAAGTGTTGATGATCAATAGGAACACTGGTTTCAAGAAATATAAGAAGGGAAAACGGAAGGGAAGTAAGGGCAACAAGCCTGTTGCCGCGCCTGAAAAGAAACCCCGAGTTGGACCTAAGTCTGATTCCGAGTGCTACTATTGTAAGGGGACTGGCCACTAGAAGCGCAACTGCCCCAAGTATCTGGCAGACAAGAAGGCCGGCAAGGCAAACAAAGGTATATATGATATACATGTTATTGATGTGTACTTGACTAGTGCTCGCAGTAGCACCTGGGTATTTGATACCGGTTCAGTTGCTAATATTTGTAACTCGAATCAGGGGCTGCGGAACAAGCGACCGCTAGCAAGGGATGAGGTTAGGATGCGTGTCGGCAATGGATCAAGCGTTGATGTGATCGCCGTCGGAACGCTGCCTCTCCACTTGCCATCGGGATTAGTTATAAACTTGAATAAATGTTATCTGGTGCCTGCACTGAGCATGAACATTGTATCTGGATCGTGTTTGATGCGAAGTGGTTATTCATTTAAATCCGAGAACAATGGTTGTTCCATTTATATGAATGAAATCTTTTATGGTCATGCACCGATGATGAATGGTTTATTTCTATTAGATCTCGATGATAATGTTACACATATTCATAATGTTGATGCTAAAAGGATTAGACTTAATGATGATATATCCGCATATATGTGGCACTGCCGTCTAGGTCATATTGGCGTTAAACGCATGAAGAAGCTCCATTCGGATGGACTTTTGGAATCACTTGATTATGAATCATTTGATACATGTGAGCCATGCCTTATGGGCAAGATGACTAGAACGTCGTTTTCCGGTTCAATGGAACGGGCGACAGATTTATTGGAAATCATACATTCTGATGTATGTGGTCCAATGAGTGTGTCGGCGCGAGGTGGATATCGTTATTTTGTTACTTTCACGGATGATTGAGTAGATACGGTTATATCTACTTGATGAAACACAAGTCTGAAACCTTTGAAAAGTTCAAGGAATTTCAGAATGAAGTGGAAAATCATCGTAATAGAAAGATCAAATTTCTACGGTCCGACCGTGGAGGTGAGTATCTAAGTTACGAGTTTAGCACTCACATGAAAGAGTGTGGAATTGTTTCACAACTCACACCTACCGGAAAACCACAGCGAAATGGTGTGTCGGAACGTCGTAATCATACTTTATTAGATATGGTTCGATCTATGATGTCTCTGACGGACTTGCCGTTGTCATTTTGGGGTTATGCACTAGAAACTGCTACATTCACTTTAAATCGGGCACCATCTAAATCCGTTGAAAAGACACCATATGAATTGTGGTTTGGAAACAAACCTAAGCTGTCATTTCTTAAAGTTTGGGGATGCGATGTTTATGTGAAGAAACTTCAACCGGATAAACTCGAACCCAAAGCGGAAAAATGCGTCTTCATAGGATACCCTAAAGAAACTATTGGGTATTCCTTCTATCACAGATCCGAGGGCAAGGTTTTTGCTGCCAAGAATGGATCCTTTCTAGAGAAAGAGTTTCTCGCGAAAGGTGTGAGTAGTCGGAAGGTAGAACTCGAAGAGGTTGTGGAACCTTCTCTTCAAAGTACGGCGAGTAGCGCAGCGCCGGAAGTTGTTCCGGAGTTGGCTCCACCTGTTGAAGAGGGAACTAATGATAATGATCATGAAACTCCAAAAGAGAGTACTACCGAACCTCGCAGGTCAAACAGGACGCGTGCAGCTCCCGAGCTGTACGGAAATCCTGTCATGAATTTCATGGTTGATGAAAATGATGACCCTGCGACGTATGAAGAAGCGATGATGATCCCGGATTCCAACAAATGGTTAGAAGCCATGAAATCCGAGATGGAATCCATGTATGAAAATCAAGTTTGGAACTTGGTGGAATTACCTCACGACCGAAAGGCCGTGGAGAACAAATGGATTTTCAAAAGGAAAACTGATGCTGATGGTAATGTGACCGTCTATAAAGCTCGACTTGTCGCAAAGGGGTTTCGACAAATTCAAGGAGTTGACTACGATGAGACTTTCTCTCCCGTAGCGATGCTAAAGTCAGTTAGGATTATGTTAGCAATTGCTGCATATTTCGATTATGAGATATGGCAGATGGATGTCAAAACCGCGTTTCTCAATGGTAATATTGAAGAAGAGTTGTATATGATACAACCAAAGGGTTTTGTCGATCCTAAGGATGCTAACAAGGTGTGCAAGCTTCAGCGATCCATCTATGGATTGAAGCAAGCATCACGAAGTTGGAATCTCCGCTTTGATGAGGTGATCAAAGAGTTTGGATTTGTCCAAACTGATGGAAAAGCTTGTATTTACAAGAAAGTGAGTGGGAGCAATGTGGCATTTCTAATATTATATGTGGATGACATATTATTGATCGGAAATGATATAGATCTTTTAAACAGTGCTAAAAGTTATCTAAACAACAAATTTTCAATGAAGGACCTAGGTGAAGCGTCATACATATTAGGCATAAAGATCTATAGAGATAGATCTAGGCGCCTAATAGGGCTATCGCAAAGTACATACCTTGATAAGATTTTAAAGAAGTTTAAAATGGACGGAAGTAAGAAGGGGTTCTTACCTATGTTGCAAGGCAAGACATTGAGTAAGACTCAAAGTCCGGCTTCGGCGGAAGAAAGAGAGATAATGGACAAAGTCCCCTATGCTTCAGCCATAGGCTCTATAATGTACGCCATGCTATGTACAAGACCGGATGTGGCACATGCTATTAGTTTAACTAGTAGGTACCAATCGGATCCAGGTTCGGAACACTGGATAGCGGTCAAGAATATCCTTAAGTACTTACGAAGAACTAAGGATATGTTTCTTGTATACGGAGGTGAAGAAGAGCTCGTCGCTAAGTGTTATGTCGACGCTAGCTTTGACACCGATCCGGATGACTCTAAGTCTCAATCCGGATACGTATTTCTCATGAATGGCGGAGCGGTTAGTTGGAGGAGCTCCAAACAACCTGTGGTAGCGGGATCAACAACGGAGGCCGAATATGTTGCTGCTTCAGAAGCGGCTCAGGAAGCAGTTTGGATGAAGGAGTTCATATCCGAACTAGGAGTGGTGGCAAACGCGTTGGACCCAATGGTGATCTATTGTGACAACAATGGTGCCATTGCCAATGCCAAAGAGCCAAGGTCTCACAAGCATTCCAAGCATATTAAGCGCCGGTTTCACTCCATCCGCGAGCATGTCAAGGATGGAGATATAAAGATTTGTAAAGTACATACGGATCTCAATGTAGCAGATCCGTTGACTAAAACTCTCCCTAGAGCAAAACATGATCAACACCAGAACTCAATGGGTGTTAGATTTATCACTATGTAACTAGATTATTGTCTCTAGTGCAAGTGGGAGACTGAAGGGAATATGCCCTGAGAGGCAATAATAAAGTGTTTATTATGTGTATTCCAAGTATATGATAGATGTTTATTTTGCATGCTATAATTGTATTAATACGGAAACATTAATACATGTGTGTTTAATAAACAAACAGAAAGTTCCTAGTTATGCCTCTCTCATAAACTAGCTCGTTGATTAACAAGATGATCAAGGTTTCCTGATCATGGACATTGGATGTTGTTAATAACGGGATCACAACATTAGTGTAATGGTGTGATGAACATTCATCCGAAGTATAGCATTACGATCAAAGTCATTGAGTTTATATTGCTATAACAACTTACGAAGTGATCCTAATCCTTAGACCATGAGATCATGTCAATCACTAACACTGGAAGAGTTTCTTGATAACATCAAACGTCACACCGTAACAGGGTGATTATAAAGAAGGATTCAGAACTAATAAAGTGTTATGTTGAGGCTCATAGATCGAGAGTGGAATTTGTTCATCCCGATGACGGATAGATATACTCTGGGCCCTCTCGGTGATATCACATTGATTAGCTTGCAAGCAAGTGATTTGATCACTAGAATGTTATATCACAGGAACAAGAAAAGAGTGCATGTCGGTAACGAGATCAAACTAGGTATGGAGATACCGATGATCGAATCTCGGACATGTAATATATCGTGAAACAAAGGGATTAAGATACTAGCGTAAAAGGTTCCGACGATCACAAGAAAGTCATCGTTGAATGTGTGGGAGTCAATATGGGTCTCCAGATCCCGCTTCTGATTATTGATCCGAGAGGGGTCTCGATCATGTCCGCATTATTCACGAACCGTAGGGTGAACACTTAAGAGACACCGACATCCAATTGGAGCAAATGTTTCATGCCGAAAGAATGAACAAGCGTAGGAGTTTATTTCACTAGATACCGAAACAGGTTTTCGGGTGAAATTGCATAAAGTGGTTATGCATGTGAAATGGAATTCTAGCAAGGGGTTATTTGTGAATGTTTGTCATTAAAGTAATCGGCAAAATTCTGAATAAAATAAAAGAGTTTTATTTAATGAGAGTTTGCATTAAATTTGGTGGAAATTTAATGGGAATTTGAGTGGACTTTTGAGTGGAGGGAATTTAAAGGAGATTTGTGAGTGGAGTGTCCACCCACATCAAGAGGGGAGGGCAAGGGGGCAGCCCCCATGCGCCGGCCACCCCCTTGGGGTTCCCCCTCCTCCTATAAAAGGAGCCTCCCTCCTCACTTATCTCTCACACCTCCTCGTGAAGGATCTCTCTCCCCCTCTAGAATTTATCCCCCATGGTCTCGGACTAGCGAGATACATGTTCCCGGTGGATATTCGGCAAGAAAGAGTTGTGCTTCCGCTGCATCGCTGGAGCGAGGAGGCGGAGGTTGCTCGGTGCCTCGAACGTGTGTGCGAGCACGGATGCGTTGCTGATTTGCGGCGCTAGGGCTTCCTCTCGATCTTGAGATCGGCAAGAGAACGTCTACATCAACCACGAGTTGAACTCGTTAAGCTTTGTCGGTCTTCAAGGGTATGTTCTCTACGGATATACATCCGCCCGTTGTTTGTATCTAGTAGATAGATCTTGGTACATAGTTCACATCGTAGGAAATTTTTTGTTTTCTATGATGCGAACCCTACAGATAGATCTGATTAGGTCTGCTTTTACTCCTTACCTCTATGCTCTTCTCCTCTTACCTTTGCCTCTTTTGAATCTTCTCTCTTACCTTCTTCTCAAGTCCAGGATTTCTCGTGGTTGGGTTTTTTGTGTACCTTTACGGTTTCGCTTCCTTCTTCTTGCAATGGTGTTTCTACATCTGGTCTTCATGCTATCAGAGGAATTTTCCTCTGTTTTATCTTCAGTGGACCAAAATTCCCTAAAAAAATTCTTTGTATCTTCCTATGTTTTCCAACGCAATAACATCATCTATGTCAGATCTGATGAAGATCATGTATCACTTCTTTGTTTCTGGACATAGTTTATCAATATCTTCAGTCTGAATTCCGAGAGCTGGTTGCATAATTCTCCTATTCATGTACGTAGTAATGCTTTGAGTGAGGGATGGAGTCGTGACCATAACACTACTCTTATTATTCGCTTTTGTACGGTGAATCGGTGGATCAATGCAATTTTACTCCTCCACGGAAGTTAGAGGTGGACTTGCCTTTTGAGACCTCTACCTTTGTCTTTTGTTTCTCTGGAGTTCTCTTCAACGAATGTGAGTAACAACCCTTGTTGGTGGTGTCGCCGATTTTAACATGGAGCAAGAATCCTTTTAGTGGTGTCTAGATGATCTACATGAAGCGAGAAGATTCAGATCGCCTGCCTTCTTCCCCGTACCATGAGGCGGATCTCGAGGACGAGATCCATTGTTAGTGGTGTCAAATTGTAGCGCCCCGGATAAACCACCACTAGAAAATCGTTGTTGTTTAGTTATGCATCATAATTACATCATCATGCATGGTTCTGCGTCTAAGAGTATTTTATTAAACCCTATTTTTGTTTGCTAAGTCTTCCCCTCTTATATTAAACTAAAATCATATTATTTCTTCTATTAAAATGTTGTAAAACTATTTACAATTTTTTCTAAAAAACAAAAAGTTTTTAATTAAATAAAAAATCTAGACCTAAACCGGCCAGGCCTAAAAGGCCCAGCTGGATGAAACCCTAGAACACCTACCTAACCCTAACCAAATCCCACCCAGCCCCTGTCGCCAGCACTCTACACAGTAAACACGCACACACACCACACCACATTACACACCCAATAGACCCAACCCAACACGACCCATACACGCAACGCAGCATGCACGACACCATCCCTGCACCTCACACCGCTCGCTGCAGCCAACCTAGCGCGCGGCCGTCCCTACCCCACCGCTATGTTCCTCACGCATGCAACGCGTCACGCTCCTCGGCCCAGTCCCCAGCACCACCCCGTGACGCATGCGCCCTCTTTCCCTAACCCAACGCAACCCCTCTCGATCCTCTGCCTCTTGCGATCCTGCTCAGCACCGCTCGCCTCCATCGACCTCCTCTTCCCTGCCTTGTCGTGACCCCTAGACCCTCCTTCTGCCTCAGTACTGACCTCACCGCCACGGTCCCGCTCTACCTACCCTGCCTCCGGTTCTGCCGCCGCCTCCTGCCACGAACCACCACCGCCTCTGTTGCTCCCATTGCTCAGCTGCCTCCTCCTCTGGCCGTCCTTGCTCGCTGCTATTCACGCTTCTCCGTGCCTCTGCAAGCCGTCATAGCTATAGGGTTTGTTGCATGGAAAAAAATCTATCACAAGAACACATAAAACCAAGATCCAATCTATGGCAAAGCCAAGATCTAATCCACGAGATCGGTGCAACGATATTGAAGAGAACTAATCCTCGTAGATCCAAAGCATTTAACAAGATCGGATTCTTGTGGTCTATATAGTCGATCACTTGCCGATCTCAAGATCATGTAGACGATCCTTCCGGCGCCATGTTTCAGCAGCGCTTCCGTAGTCGGTCACATGTATGATAGTCGATGAAGACCTTCCTCTCCCTTGTTCTAGAAGGGCAACAGAGGTTGTATATCTCCTCGGAATCCCAACTGCTCGACGGTGTGGTGGTGGTGGTGGTGGTGGAGGAGGAGAGATTTTTGCAGGACTTTGCCTAAGCCGAAGCAGGATGGTGGACGAGAGAGAAGAGAGGTGGCGGCTAGGGTTAGGCGCCAAGGGACAAGGGGTGTGGGGTGCGACCCAATCCCTCATTATATAGGTGGGGGAGGCCGGCCAAGGGTTCCCAGCCCAGGCTGTGTCCCCCCCAACTTGTCCACCAAGGGGAGAGTTGGAAACTTTCCCACCAAGTCTTCCCTCTTACCAAAAACTAGAGTTTGACTTTTAAAACTAGGATTTAACTATTCAAACTAGGGTTTGACCCTTTTACTAGTCTTGGACAAATTGGCCCTTTAGGGTTTGGTGCGGCTGACCGATGGTGCTGCGTCAACGTGGGGGCGCTTCGTCGGGAAACCCCAAGAGCGAGGTGTGATGCAACACAGCAGCAAGTCTTACCTCAATAAGAAACCAAGGTTATCGAACCAGTAGGAGGAAGGAAACGTCTCAAAGGTGTTGCAAGCAACTTGGAAACCTGCACAACACAAACTCAAGACTTTGCCCCAACGAACAGTGAGGTTGTGAATCTCACTGGTTGATTGTCACATCCCAAGATTTTCCAAATATTGTAATGTGAAAAATAAATAAACAAAATACAATTATTGAAAATTAGGGTGAAAAGAAACTTTTGTTTCTAAATGGAAACTTAAAATCCCATCTTGAACAAACTTTGGTTAATGTTTGAATCCAACTAAAATTCAAATCAAGTGGAATGCATTCTTCTTAAATGCATCTGGAAATTTAAACACTTGAGAAATAAACCAAAACCCTAAAACCCTAATGGAAGAAAATCATTTCCAAGTTATCTCCAAGCCTATGGATTTGATCCATATAAAAATTGGTCAAACAAACTTTTCAAATTGATCAAGAATGACTATTAGAAATATTGTAAAACCATATGAATTGGATTCACCTACTTTGGAACCATGAATAAAATCTTATGAATTTAATAAGATAAGGAAATTGATTTCCTAAAGCTAATAAAGCAACCATCTAGAAATCCATACCAAATGGTGAGCAAATAATCTTAAAAAGGATTTAAAAAGATAAACAAATAATAAATAAAGTTATAATAGTTGGAATCGCTATTTTTGGGTCTTTAAATAAAAAGATATGGTTTTTATAAAGCAAAGGTAGAAATATAAATAAGGATTATTTTATAGAACCAAATTAAACCTTGGCCAAGCTTTTTAAAGAAAATATTTTGTTTGATAAAAATAGTAAAGGCTTATTTAAATAAAATAATAAGGATTTATTAATATCCAATTTTATTTAAGTAAAGGTTTTCCTTTTTAAGTAAACACTAAAACTTATTAAAGTATTTTAAATAAGTGATTTCCAAGTGTTTTAAATTTCAAAATGTAACTTACTGAAAATATTTTGATATTATTTAGATTTCAAAAAGAGTTTTAAAATAAATTAAAACCTATTTGAATATCTTATGTTACTGAAAATATTACTGAAAACCTACGGATCCAATCCAAGGGAAGTGACAGAAATATCTTCGGTTGTAGATGTGATGTTGCTACTAGGGAGAAAACAACGGTCTCTTGTTCATGGAACACGTGGATTGTTTACCTTACACACTTTTCTTAAAGCAGTTGTCTGTTGCTTGCAACTTAATACTGGAGGGGGTTCGAATGATAACCTTAAGGTGGACTTCTATACATAGATGCAGTTGGATGGCCGTCTATGTATATTGTTGTATTGCCCAATCGAATCTCATAGGATCTTTTTGTCTGGTATTGCATTGTTATTCCTTGCTCAGTTCCTGTCAATTGCCCTGCTGTAATTTGTTTACCCTTCATGTCATGTTGTTTATCTAAGGAGAGCACCTCTAGTGAACTATGGACCCCAGTACAATCTTTACCATTGATACATCTTCCACTTCTACTTGTTTACTTGCTGCAAACCATTACCTTCCACACCATACATTTAATCCTTTGTTACAGCAAACTGGTGAGCTTGACAACCTCACTGATTCGTTGGGGAAAAGTCTTGAGTTTGTGTTGTGCGGGTCTCCGTGTTGCTTGCAACACCTGTGTGACGTTTCCTTCCTCCTACTGGTTCGATAACCTCGGTTTCTTACTGAGGGAAAACTTGTTGTTGTGCTGCTTCACACCTTGCTCGTGGGGTTCCCAACAGACTCCACGTCAAGCACCAAGTTCTCTGGCGCCACCAAGGAGTCATCAACAAGTTTTCTGGCGCCGTTGCCAGGGAGGCTAAGGACGTATTCACTAGGAGAGTCCTCCACTTCCTTTCTGTTTACTTTGTTTTTAGTTTGCTTAGTTTCTTTTGCTAGGTTTTGTTTGCCTCTTTTCAAAAAAATCCAAAAAAAATAGTCTAGTTTGGTTTGCTTTCTTTATTCAAAAACACAAAAAAGTTAGTTCCTACTCTAGTTGCCACCTTGCTCTAGCTCACCATCTTGTTCCCCAAGTTCGCCCTGAAAGATCTTGCAATAGGTAGTGGCTCCATAATTGGGAAAGATAATATTGAAGAATTATTTAATCATGTTAGCAAGCATGAGGATATTGAGGATAAATCTATAGCAGAGCTTGCTCCTAATTATGAGATTGCTGCAGCTTCTTTAGTTCATATGTTGGAGGCTAGGTTTGTTATCCTTAACCCCTTCATACAATTCTTGTTCCTAAAACTAAAACAAGAAAAGAATGCTGAAAAGAGAGAATTCATTCTTGAAACTTTACTAAAAGAGTTCCATGATGTTGCTAGGGAAGCCAAAAAGGTCTTTGAGCGTTTCAATATGCAAGGCTCAAGTGTAGATGTTGTGGGTATTTCTGATAAAACTAAGCCTACAGAAGAATTTAAGATACCCTTACCCTTTAAGCTTGTTGGAATGCATGAAGCCTTTGTTTGATTGGATTGCTCCTGAAAATATTTTTGATGAAAGTAGTAGACCAAAGAGAGATGAGAAGGGATCCTCAAAGACCAATTTGGATGAGATACCTTTCATAGTTGAAGATTTTGCAAGTATTGATGTTAATGCTTCCTTATTTGAAAATACTCTATTCTTCTTGCTTCTTGTGGCTAACTTAAAGGCGTTAAAGAAAAGTACTTGTTGGGAGATAACCCAAGAGTTTCCTTGAGTCTTGGAAGTTATTACTTCAGTAATGACCTCTCCTTATCCTTTTTGTTTGATTTTTGTGCCAAGAATATACCTCTAATGAGAGGGAAGTAAGATTTGGGGAGTCGTTGTCCCGAAACAGATTTCTGTCCTCCACCAAAAAAATTCGTGAGGAGTCTCTGTAACTTGGATTGAGATTAAAATTTATGAATAAATCCCCTAGTATGTTATATAACTATTGTTAGTTCAACACTTTTTGATTTGAGCAACAGAAGATTTTTGAAAAAAATCGGTTTCTACCTGCTAGTATGTTTTGATAGATTTCTGCCATTATTTATATTTGCTTCTTATTGATTCCTTTTTGAGTTCTCTTTTGGTAAATTGAGCTTTTTGAAGGAGTTACTACAGTAGCTTATGTTTTTAGTGAAAAGCCTTGTTGTTCCAAAGCTTTGCTAGAGGTCTAATATCTTTTGAATACACTAATGTTGCTAATGAAGATTGTGTGAAGTTTTGTATGAAGGAAAAATTTCAGGTGTAGAGAGAGAATGATGCAATGAGATGAAGAATGGACAAAAGCTCAATCTTGGGGATGCCACCATGGTGTCACCCCAAGAAATATCCAAGTGGTACAAGCGTCAAAGCTTGGGGATGCCCAAGGCATCCCCTTCTTCATCAATAAAAAGCTCAAGTCTATCTAAACACTTTGTTTTTATTGTTTCATGCACAAGTTGTGTTGTTCTTGGAGCGTCTTAGTTTTCTTTTGCTTTGCTTAGGTTGTTTAGTTTGCTTGAATAAATTAGTTTGGACCCCCGTTCTTGCTGTGTTGTTACAAATAAGTTGCTTGATGTTGGAAAGGAGTAGTAAGTTCTTGCTTGTAAGTGCAAGAGGATCTTGCATTGACTGTGACTTAGACTTTAGCATGACATACTAGGTGTTTTTTGACCTTATGGTTAGTGATTATTGCTGTAGCATGTCTTGTTCCAAACAATTGGGATTGCTTAGTGTTCCTTGAAGAAATTATGCGTTGTTTTAGCATGTAAAAGCATAGTATTGTGGTATTCTCCTTTGATGCTCTGCTTGGGTTGACTTGGCACATGCTTACACCATGTTATGACTATGACAAGTCCATAGTCTCTATGATCATTTAGTCCTTGACTTGTAGTACCACTCTATGCTTTGATTAGTAATGCTTTGTTGCTCTGCATGATTATGGCCATTATGCTCTCTTAGTTGGTTGCTCCCAGTCTTTTGCTAGCCTCCACTTGTATGAGTAAGTTCTACTCATGCTTCCAACTCCCAAGAAACCAAGTTATTCCAAAGTGTCCACTATAAACTCCCATGCATGGTGTATTACACCATTCCAAGTATATTCTTGTTTTCAGCTATCTTCCAATTAAAAACTATTTTGTTATGTGAAAACTTAGTGATTAAAGCCCTCATGAACTTGATGGCACACTTTATATTCTTTGCCCCTAATAAACTTGAACCATTGTGTCATCTATGTTGTATATGCTTGCACTTATACGTTGGAATTAGCAGAATCGTGCTGTCACGAGGAACGTTTTCAACATTGCACTTGTACTTTGTACTCAGTTGATATCATGCTCTTTTGTCTATGGATGTCACCGGTGTGAAATAAAGAGGGAACTTGTAAGTCCATGGAGTTTGTATTCTGTGTTAGAGAAATGTCTGGGCCGCTAGCCTAAGACATGCCTAATCATGGTGGAAACTTGCAGCATCACCATAGTGAGCTATCTATGCAACATCCTCAATAAAAAGTTATGCATATGGTAAATAAAAAGATCGCTGGGATGCTCGTTGTCTGCTTGCCTTGTCATTTTGGTTATGGGATAGCTCCTGTACCATGTGCAAGGGGTACCCTGTTGGCGGTTCTTTATGATATGCAAATACTTGTAGTGACAAGAACTTACAGGTGACTGAAGTTGAGTAGCATGAGGTGTGGCCCTTGTATTCAAGGGACTTGAGATTGCCAACTTATACTTTGTCAAGCATATACTCCATCTTTGTTCACTTTAACCTTAATCACTTCAAGATGCTTATGATAGGGGCAATGAGGGCTGAAAGCTAACAAGTACCATAATTTTTGGAAGCTCTTTTTGAAACTTGAAATCCCTGCTTCCTTTATGAAAGGCCTTTCTTCCACCATTATTTGAGTCTCCACCTTATACCTTTAGGCACCATTAAAAGAGAGCATAGTTGTCATTCTGTGTGTAGTGTTCCAAAGCTTATTGATTGATGCATATTGTGATATTACTTGTTCTTGTGCTATTTGTTTCTAGTCACCCTTATGAACTTTGAAGGTGTCCTATGCATCTATTTGTTACTCTATGATGGACGATCTGAATGCCACTATGCCATGTTTTTGTATGTGAAACAAACAAACGTTTTTCAATGCATGTTATTTACGATCTTTGTTTGTAGCCTTTCATGTTGCATGCATAGTTACTATGTCCTATTGTTAGAATTCCATCTTTCAGGCACATGTTTAGAGTTCTTTGATCCCAGCTTTCAATGCTTGCAAATGGTTAGATCTTCATTGTGAAGGTGCATGTCACCTCAAAAATTATTCTTTTTATCACTTACCTACTCGAGGACGAGCAGGAGTTAAGCATGGGGATGCTTGATACGTCGGAAACATATCTATAATTTTTTATGCTCCATGCTTGTTTAGTATCTACCTTGCCTTGATTTGTCTACACTTTGAGGTGTTTTTATATCTTTTCTGGAACTAACCTATTAACAAGTTGCCACAGTGCCAGTTGCCTATTTTCTTCTGTTTTTGGTTCCAGAAAGGCAGAAAATCAATATTCTCGGAAATGGACGGGACAAAAGCCAAAGTCAATAACTTTCTGTGGGGAACAAGAAGCCCAGAGGGGAGACGGAGAAGCGGGCCAGGGTGGCCACACCCCCTAGGCGCGGCCAGGGGTGGGCCCTCTCCTAGGCAGGGTGTGGGCCCCCTGGTCACCTCCTCGGCCTCCCCCTTCACCTATAAGAAGCCCCCGTTGCAGAAACCCTAAGTACCCGATCAATATTCCATGAAACCTTCTGTAGCCGCCGCCACCGTCGTCCCTAGATCGGGGGATCTGAAGTTCTTCCTGGCACCCTGCAGGAGGGGAGATCATCCCGGAGGCCTTCTCTCAGGTATGATGCGTGAGTAGTTCCACCTTGGACTATGGGTCCATGTAGTAGCTAAATGGTTGTATCTCCTCCTTTGTTCTTTCATGTATAGATCTTGTGAGCTCCGTTCATGATCAAGATCTAATCTATTTGTAATCATGCATGTTGTGTTTGCGGGGATCCGGTGGATATTGAGATTACTATGTCAGATTGATTAATGGTTTTGTCTTTATGATACTATCATGTCTATGTTGTTTGTGATCTTGCATGCTCTCCGTTGTTAGTAGCTATCTTGTCCGAGTAGTTGCTAGTGACTCCAAGAGGGGGTATTTATGCTCGATAGTGGGTTCATGCCTCTAGTTTCCAAGGGAAGTGACATAAATCTCTTCGGTTGTAGATGTGATGTTGCTACTAGGGAGAAAACAATGGTCTCTTGTTCATGGAACATGTGGATTGTTTACCTTACACACTTTGCTTAAAGCAGTTGTATGTTGCTTGTAACTTAATACTAGAGGGGGTTCGGATGATAACCTGAAGGTGGACTTCTAGTCATAGATGCAGTTGGATGACGGTCTATGTATATTGTTGTATTGCCCAATCAAATCTCATAGGATCTTTTTGTCTGGTATTGCATTGTTATGCCTTGCTCAGTTCCTATCAATTGCCCTGCTGGAAGTTGTTTACCCTTCATGCCATGTTGTTTATCTAAGGAGAGCACCTCTAGTGAACTATGGACCCCGATCCAATCTTTACCATTGATACATCTTCCACTGTTACTTGTTTACTTGCTGCAAACCATTACCTTCCACACCATACGTTTAATCCTTTGTTACAGCAAACCGGTGAGCTTGACAACCTCACTGATTCGTTCGGGCAAAGTCTTGAGTTTGTGTTGTGCAGGTCTCCGCGTTGCTTGCAACACCTGTGTGACGTTTCCTTCCTCCTACTGGTTCGATAACCTCGGTTTCTTACTGAGGGAAAACTTGCTGCTATGCTGCTTCACACCTTGCTCTTGGGGTTCCCAACAGACTCCACGTCAAGCACCAAGTTCTCTGGCGCCACCAAGGAGTCATCAATCCCCGCAAACACAACATGCATGATTACAAATAGAAGAGATCTTGATCATGAACGGAGCTCACAAGATCTAGACATGAAAGCACAAAGGAGGAGATACACCCATCTAGCTACTACATGGACACGTAGTCCAAGATGGAACTACTCACGCTTCATACCAGAGGCTGGCATGATGAAGAAGAAGGCCTCCGAGATGATCTCCCCTCCGGCAGGGTGCCGGGAAGAGCTTCAGATCCCCCGATCTAGGGACGATGGTAGCGGCGGCTATAGACGGTTCGTGGAATATTGATCATGTCCTTAGGGTTTAGGCATCGGGGCTTCTTATAGGCGAAGAGGCGAGGATGGGAGGTGGCCAGGGGGTCCACACCCTGCCCAGGCGCGGCATGGGGTGGTCCCATGCCTGGGGGTGCGGCCGTGCTGTGGCTCCCCTCCGTCTCTCCTCTGGACTCCGTGTTCTCCTCAATAAAATATTGACTTTGTCTTTTGTCCCGTCCAATTCTAAAAATATTTCCTTACTAGCTTTTCTGGAACCAAAAATAGTAGAAAACAGGCAACTGGCACTGTGGCAACTTGTTAATAGGTTAGTACCAGAAAACATAAAAAAGCACCTCAAAGTGTGGACAAAGCAAAGGAAAGTAGATACTAAACAAGCATGGAACATCAAAAATTATAGATACGTTTCCGACGTATCACTGTCCCCTAGGGCATTCCACTATCCAAGTGAACCCCTCCCGGGGTGGTGGAACCACTGGTGGTTCCTCTAGAACATTCTAGAAGTATTCGGTCAAAACACCAAAACTTTTTTGAACCCCGGAAAACCACTTTCCTTTTATGAATTTTATTCTTCGGACCATTCCAGATCTCCTTGTGATGTCCTGGATCCAATCCAAGACTCCAAACAACATTCGGTATCCAAATAATATTCCATATCTACTTAAACAACATCGATTCCTTAAGTGTGTCTCCCTATGGTTCGTGAACTATGCAGACATGATCAAGACACCTATCCGATCAATAACCAATAGAGGGATCTGGAAATCCATATGGCTCCCACATATTTCTACAATGACATCATGATCGAATGAACCATTTACATATGATAATGATTCTCTTTCTCACTCTATACTTTACTTATCCGAGGTTTGATCATCGGTATCTCCATACCTAGTTCAACATCATTACCGAGAAGTACTTTTAACTCGTTCCGTGATATGACATCTGAAAGGATAGGATGTCACCTAGAGGGGGTGAATAGGCGATTAAAACTTTTCCTAGAGTGGCTCAACAAAGTCGGAATAAAACTAGTGTTTACTTAGTTAAGCATAACCTAGAACAACTAAGGTTCACCTATGTGCACCAACAATTTATGCTAAGCAATACAAGCAACAAAGTGATAGCAAGATATATATTACTTCAAGCACGAAGGCTATCACGATGTAAAGTGCATAAGTAAAGAGCCCGGGTATAGAGATAACCGAGGCACGCGGGGATACCGATATTTTACCGAGTTCCTCCCAACATGGAGTACGTCTCGTTTGGAGAGGGGGTGGTATCAAACCACCAACTCCACAAAAGGCCTCCCTTATTCTCCGGTGAATCTCACCCCAACGGGATCGATCCACGCTTCCACTATCGGTGCACTTGTCGGTGGCAACCGGAACCTCTCACAAGGTTGGGGCACTTCTCCACAACTTAATTGGAGGCTCCCAACAAACGCCACAAAAGGCCTCAACAAATGCCACCAAAGGTCACAATGCCACCAAGGCCACAAAACCATCTAGGGTTCCAAGAACCCACGAGGGACAAGCTCCAATGAGCAACTCAAACCAAATCCTCTGATGAGAACTCAAACTGATGCACCAAATGCAAATGGCAAGAACACCACAAAGGTGCTCAAATCCCTCACTCTCAAGTTCCAACAAAGCTACTAAAGCTATTGGGGGAACAAGAGAGGAGGGATCAAAGAGAGACACAAAATCCCCCAAAATCTAGATCCCCAAAGATACACTCACAAAGAGATGTTTTGGTTTGGTCAAAACGTAGATCTAGATCTCCTCTATATTTCTCTCAAATATTGGCATGAATCATTGGAGAGAAAACATAGAATCAAGCTCAAGAGGGAATAATAATATGGAGAAAAGCTTGAGCAAGAATAGAGAGAGAAGAAGCAACCCTAAAAGACAAAGGGGCAAAGCTATTTAAAGGGCTAGGCAAAATCTACCCGTTGGGGCATTTTTTTTGAACGGTCCGGCAGTACCGGAATTAACCGGTAGTACCACATGCTCTAGGAAATCGAAACAGCAGCAAGTCAACGGAGCAGAGCGGCAGCAAGCGAGGAAAAACAGGGGTCAGCACTGGGCGCGCCACGCGTGGGGTGGGGCAGCGAGCTGCGCAGCAGCAGCACAGAAGCAGCGCCAGCAGCAAGCAGCGCAGCGCGCGACGCAAGTGGGGCCGCAGCAACAGCAGCGCAGCGGCAACAGCGGCTAGTGGGGCAGCAGCGAGGCATGCAGTAGAGCGGGGCCCGTGCGGGGCAGGCAGAGCATGCGCGAAGCAGCGCATGCAGCGCAGCCGCAGCAGCTCGCGAGCGGGCCCAGCGGCAGTGACGCGGGGTGGCAAGCGCGTGTGTGGAAACGAGCGATAGCAGCAGAGCGAGATCTGGATCTGGGAAAGGCCGGGCCGGTAGTACCGGATTTAGGTACCCAACGAGGCAGAAAGAAAACGGGCCGTTCTCAGGGGCGGGCGGTAGTACCGGGTACTACCGCTCGGCCCAGAAAACAGATTGACGGGCAAATATTCAAATGGCAATAACTTTTGACTGGAAGCTCCGATTGACTCGATTCCAATTGCGTTGGAAATATTGATTATCACCAAGTGAGAAAGTATCAAGTAGAATAATTTGAGATACCTCTCTTGGTGAGAAACCGAAAAGCCGCATAAATCAAAATCGCAACAAGATACATATGGGAGATCCGATTTTGATGAACAAGAGCTTGTTATGGAGATTACCACAAGCTCTATATCCTCACATGGATAAGACCAAATAACACCCAAATATGATGATGCAAGTATGCAAAGGTTTGATCTCTCTCTGAATGTTGTGACCGAATTACTCATTCGAGAGCCCATCTTGATAGTACGGTTATCTATCCTAAACCCGGTCTCCTACACACAACAAGAGACCGGCAAAAGGGAAAACCTATCAAGATTATACCTTTTCCTTGAGCATTCCACTTGAGCTTGATGTAGAAGATCTTGCCCTTCTCAAGATGGAACGCCTTTCTTAATTCCTCATCATCGATCCATGATCACTGTGAATGGCAAGCATCAAACATGAGATCTTCTATAGATGGTGCATTTTGATCTTGCGCAATGCATCTTCTTCTCATTTCATCGACCTTGAAGCCACCACATGCTCCAAGTGATGCCAATGGACAAATCCTACAAGTATAACTTAATACACACGTTAGTCCATAAAGATTGTCATTAATTACCAAAACCACACATGGGGTCCCAACATGTTCTTTCACATCCCTTGTGACCTAGTAACATGCTTGCGAGCCAATTGAATGACATTCCACCAAGAGGGCTCAGAGTATATCCATCTGTCATATGGATGGACAAATCCCACTCTTGATCCATGCGCTTCAACACATACTTTCAGAATACCCAATGCCACATTTATAACCACCCAGTTACGGAAGTGGCATTTTATGTCATCAAAGTACTCATCCGGTGATGGTGATTAACATGATATCATGGTCAAAGGATTAGGTTACTATGTATCTGAAAACTTGTAGCAAATGAACTTAATGACTTGATCTTATGCTATGCTTACTATGGGTGTGTGTCCATCACATCATTCTCCTAATGATATGATGTTATTATTAATGGAATCCAATGTCCATGATCATCTATTAATCAACAAGACATCTTAACAAGAGGCTTACTAGGGACCCTTTTATGTTTACAAAACACACAAGTATTAATGTTTCCGGTTAATACAATTATAGCATGGGATGTAAACATTTATCATAAACATAAAGATATATTAATAACCACTTTATTATTGCCTCTTGGGCATATCTCCAATAGCATCCACGTGCCCCGAACCATCCCCTCTCATCCCTGTTGCCAACGCCCGAGGCTGCCCCTCTGCCTCTATGCAGCGCCCTTGTTTGTTGTACATGCCCGCATTGTCGCGCCGTCCTCGCCTCCCTCCACCCGCATCGTCCTCCGCCCCAAGATGGCCTCCTCCATCCTCTGCAAGGCTCCCGGTGACCTTGTCTTCCGCTGCCCGATGCCCCAATATCCTGCGTTTCATTGTCCCGCGCGGCTCCCCTCGACCAACGTCGCGCTATGCATCCGGGCTCCTCCACGACCTCTCTATCGGTGCCTTCTTCGGCCAAGCTCTAGGACTCGTCGTCCCTGTCTCACTTCGTCGGATGGAGACCCCTTCAACCTACACACGTGCAAGCCTTCTAAACATGTCATGTCAACAAAAGGCGGCCACTTTTCGTTGGGACTCCAAGTGTAGAGTGTTGTAGCAAGCTTCTTTCCCCCCACAAGGGTGACTCAAGGGTTTATCGAACTCTCGGGGAATTGTGAGGATATTTGTCTTCTCCTCTTCAAGCAACCTGTAAAGTAAAATATTTTGTCCTGTGTCCCCACCTCCACCAAGTGGTTGTCAAGCACAAGGTTTTGTATTAGTAATATTAAATAAAATATAAAACAAACTAAAGTAAAGTAAAGAAATGCAACCTAGATGTTATGGAAGATAGTAGAGTTGTTTTGGGGTTTTTATGAGTGATTGCAAGTAGGAAAGTATTTTTTGTATTTTCGAAATAATAAATTGCAGAAAATAAAATGGATAGTAGATGCAATGGAAAGGTGTTTATTATGATAAAAATCAGACCGGGGTTCATGGGTTCACTTAGCTACTCTCTTCTCTTTTTAAGTTGTGGTGATCACAAAACAATTCATCAATGATAAAGATTCATTGAATTTTCTATATGTTCTTGATAAAGGAATTAATATGGGCATCACATTCTAATATAGAGATGGAATACATCTCTCTCTTATACTCCTCAAGAAAGGGAAATCTCCATGCAATCTTGAATTAAGAACAAATCAGAGTATAGCTTTAAGTAATATTATATGATGTTTGAAATACAAATATGCTACCTTGATCTAACAAGGTTATCAACTATAACATGAAAACTATAGCACATGATTTCACTTTATCCCTAGTGAGGCAGCAAAGTAGATCTTGAATATTATGTGTCACAATTCAATCTCTACCACCATTCTACTCCATCTAACACACACTTCTCCCCATACAAGTTCTTGCATACAAGTTGGATCAAAACAAGCAATTAAGAATGGGGTGCATGATATGCATTTATCAAAACATCTTACACAAAATAGATTCCAATCTCAAATATCAAATCATAGAACAAAGATCCACCACATAGGAATTACAAATATGACCATAATTGTAACACCCTCTGGATCGGCCCTATGCAAGTTTTAGCGATTCCCGCCAAACCCGCATAGAAACGATTCAGAGGTGCCCACCAGGCACTTCGTGCGGGTGGAAAACAAAGTAATATCATTACACATTAGTCCATGATGGAACCCACAGAACAGATATATACAACAACGACTCCATGAGTCAAGAATACAGATATACAATACAAAGATCCAAATCACCTTGAAAACGATACAACGTACGACTACGGACAAGATGCAAATGGGGCTAAGAGCCCTAGAGAATAACCAATGGCGTCCATAACCCTGCCCAGGCCAAGACGGAAGGGTAACCTTGCTAACGACGTTGATCTCAAAACCTACTAAAACAAAAGGGGTGCCGGCAAAGGGCAAAGGAAAAAGAGAGCGGTCAGTACTGAGGCCAGTACACGGCGAGACTAGAATTCAGCGGTCCTCGCCTACATAGGTATGGTGGACTGAAGCGGCAGCGCAGCATGCACTAAACAACCTATAGAGACTCAATACAACTGGCGGCTATCAAATAGGGATAAGAAAGACCTATTCGGATCCAACCTGAAACTATCACCAAGCACACCCATCCTGGTATTTCCCCCTCGAGACCAAACGAGGAAGTCAACCAAGAAACTCACACAGTTGGCAGTTTTATTCATTCTGTTATAGTTGCGGCAATTACTATTCAGATATAGATAGCATGAATCATCCTGATATAATAAGCAATGGGCAGTTTTAGTTAACCATTCCGTTATAGTTGTAGTACTTACTAGTCAGCTACATATAGCATGAGGCATCCCAAACCGAGCAGTTGTTGGTACTTTTATTTAGCCATTCCGTTGTAGTGAAGCTGATTACTAGTCATTATATACTACCTCCGTTTCAGGGCTTAAGGCGCACACACTTTCCAAAGCAAAGTTTGACCAAAAGAATTGAGCAACAAAATCTTGATTATATTGTACATAATTAGTACCGTTGGATTCGTATTGAAAAATACTTTCCCAGTGATACTAGTTTTATACCAAAACTCTTTATGTATTTAGAGTAATTCTTGGTCAAAGAAAAAACACGCAAAACGAGGACGCCTTAAGCCCTGAAACAGAGGGAGTAGTCAAATTTATAGCACTACTTTAGTTATAGTTGTCTATGATTGAGATACTGTGCTCCAAGTCGTCCATAACCGCGAACACGGCTTTCAGAAAGTTTTACCATGCAGGGGGCACAAATAGCAACACACGCATGATTAACCTCGGGAAAAACCAAATGAAAACCCAACGAGGCATCACGACAGAACATTCGGAAGATTCATATTTGATTTTAGGGGGCCACCCCACTAAGCAACCCGCGACGAAGTTGGCCGGCTCCGAGACGGACCCAGAGGTTTGTGTCAAAGCCTGTAAACGACTGGGAACCCAAAAGTGTGACTGGGCTTGTCGATACCGCGGAAACATTCCACTTACCTAAAAATTACAGGCGCTGCATGTGCAATCGTAAATAAAGCAATAAGCATGGCATAAGTACATGATAGTAATAAAGCCTCAAACTACTTTGTGGCCCCCAGGAATTAAATATAATTCAAGCTAGGGTTAGGGGATTCATGGTCCCACATGCGGATAGTGCGAATATTCAAAGAACAGGTATCAAGTACTCGGGGTCCTACGGGACACAAGTGGACGGTTAAAAACAAAATAACATCTATTGCCCACCTATGCCTCTGCATTATTTACCTACTTCAATTTTAGTTATCAAACGGTAATTAAAGCCATGACCATCTCCAACATTAAACAAGCGGCATTACTCCAACAACTGTGGAAGATCGATGGCGCGACACATCACCTGCGCAAGCAACTACGACTCGAAAGGCCGACTATCTACCAAATAACATGTAATAGGATGTGTCCATGGCAATATAAGAACTGCATGGTACGAAATTTATAGCATCGCAACACAGATAATAATAGATCAACAGGAGGAAATAAAGACTAAAAATGTAAAATATATAGAAAGAGGGAGAATGCTCGCCTGAAAAACATTGCCGAAGTATCATAACCGAAGAACTTGTCGAAGCCCACAACATCTCATCGTCCTATCCGGGAACAAGCAAAACACTAAAAAGAACAAGCGATGCAACATTACAACTAATACGGAAGAATCGACATGATCATGATATGATGCATGACATGGAGATTTAATGATGAAAACTATGTTCAAAAGGTATTAGGGGCATCCCATATTGTTGATATAACATTCGTGAGGCGTTATTAATAAGAAACAATTAGTTCTCAATTTTATTTATCATGTTTTCTTTGCATAAAAAGTACTTATTATGAAATTGCTCTTAATGCATGATGCAAATTATAACATGTATATCATGGTTGGATAGGTCTCGTCGCGCTGATCGATTTGGACATATCATTTGTCGAATTCGGAGTTACATAATTAAAGTTATGCAATTATTAAGAAATGGCATTTATTAGCAATTAAATTATTTCGAAATTTTAAATTGCTCAAATGATGTTTCAAATAGCATATCCATATTCCTCATATTTTTCTGATTCAAAAACATATATTACACATATTATTCGAATTTGTGAATTTAAATCAATATTAAATGTAAAATAATTAAAATATGGTCAAATGTCAAAGATTTGACTAGTTAGAGTCAAATCTGGTTAAATTGGAAAATATGTTTGAATTCATATTCAAAAATGATTCACTTTTCATTTTATAAGTTTCCTCAAATTCAAAAGCATTTAAAAGTTATGAATTTATTTGTATTTATCTTTTTTCTAAAATTGTTATTGAATTCGAAAAGTTCTGGATACTTTATGTACCAAGGTGGAGGCTAGCCACAGAGGCTGACGTGCGGGCCAGCGTGCTGACGGCGGAGCTGAGGAGCTGACACATGGTGGAGGGGGACTGCGGCTTGGAAAGAACAAAATGTGAGGGGTCTTTTTACAAAACTGTTTGGGAGGTTCTCTAACGATCTGAATCAGTTCCGCGAAAAGTAGCTAGCTGACCTCGTATTCGTGAGACGATTACGAGCTAACCGCTGGGAATATCTCGATTCCGTAAGAAGCAAAGTTGGAGAGGGAACATAGTTATACATCTTTTATTCTGGAAGTTTCTTGGGAGAATCCCTGTAGAGCCGGGAAAAAACGGGGTTCAGAGATCCAACCAGGCGCAGAAACTGAATTGTGCCGACATAAACCAGAGGGTTTTCCCTGATCTTTCGAGGACTATGGCGAAGGCTACGATTCAAATTGGAGCTAGGATCCTAAACGAAGATTGTATAGGGGATGATGCTCTACAAGTTTCATGTTTGGGGTTTCACAGTTGGAGGGCTGTAGCGGGCGGAAACCAGCGAGGAACTGATATGGGAAAGCTGAGCGCTGCTATCTGTTGGGCGCGCGGCTGCTGCTGCCACTGAGGGTTTCCGTCAGGTGTGCACGCGGTGGAAATCCGGCACCAACCTGAGCTACCGGCAACGGAGAGACAAGGGGAGAGCGGGGACGGGGAATTGGGACTCACCTCGAATGATTCCCGCTGAATAGGAGGTTGGGGGCGACGAGGAACTCAGGGAGAAGGCGGAAGCTCGATAGAGATTTTGGCTCCACCAGGAAGAAGAGGAAGGCGGTGCTCCGGGTACAGGGGGTCTTTCTCCAGGTGCGTCCGGCGTAGGGAACAGCGGAGGAGCGGCTGCTGGCCTCTTCCGGGCACGGGGCAACGCATGACTCCAGAATGTCGAGGATCAGAGAATACTGGTGGTGGTATACATGAGAGGGGAAGGGATCTGCGGCACGAGGAGGGAGATGGCTAGGGTTCCAGAGGAGGAGGGCTCGAGTGCACGAGGATAAGAAGGGGGAATCGGTGGTGGGAGGTGATGCGACTGACGGGGCAACACCCACCTGCTCCGTCCATGAGTTGCAGAGAGAGGGGCGGAAGGGGAAGATAAACAGGAGGAGGGACGATGCCGTTTTCCGAAGCGGTACTGGCTTTCCAACCTAGTTGCAAACACCCAAGCTTTCCAACCTAGTTGCAAACATCATCGACACGATTTGAACCATGAGGCTTCTCTAGTGTGTGATAACACTAAGATGAAATAGCCACATTGAATCAAACAAGCCCACAATAGAATGGAACCATGGTTGAAAGGAACATGGCCTCTACCACTACATAGAATGCAAAATTGGCCATGTAGGCTCCCATACAACTATTGTGAAAACAATAAGAGGACATGTATGGAAGCATGTAGAGCTAGAAGTGGATCCATCTCATTACATATGAGCTAGACAAAAGCCAAAAGAAATGCAATGCTCATATGTAGTTGGTATGGTGAGATTATAAGGTGGTAACAAAGAAAGGTGATGGAGTTGCAAAAGAGATATGCCCACAACTCAACTTGGGCATGAAGCAATTTATCAAGAAGCAAATACAATATATCAAGAGGCAAATACAAGTAATAAGAATGCACATGCATATGAAGGAAGAACCAAATAACGGGTTTTATATGATGCTCAAATGCAAGGTGGCATGGTGACATGAGCATGATATAATGATGATGCAATAATTAACAAACACAACGATTTTCTAGTAGTGGTTTCACCCGGGGTGCTACAATAATCATGTAGGGCAGCTCATATGGTACTAGATCTATGAAGAACAAGAGAGAGAGAGAGAGCTCTACTTCCACAAACCCATATCTCGGAGGTGGACTACTCCCTCTTCATCATGGTGATGATGCCGAAGATGTTGGAGAGGGTGGAGACCTCCCTGGAGGTGGCTCCAACGGAGTTTCCCCCTCCAATCTTCATTGGATCTAACTCTGTTTGGTGGTGTTTTCGTCTCTAGTGTGCTCTGTGTCGAGGACTCCCCGGGGGTCCTCATATAGGGATTTTTAGGTCAAGAGAATTCCATGGGCGAAAGAATCGAGGCGATCGGACGGACGAGGAGGAAGATAGCATGGGTGGCACGCCCACCAGGCCTGAGCGTGCCACAGGGATGTCTTGGGCCTAGTGGTCCTCGGGTGGGATTCTTGTGCTCAAGATGCTTCTCATGGATAAATATTGGCATTCCCAAAAGTGCATGTCCATTTGACTTCGTATAGGTCCTGAAACATCAAAGACATTGAAAACAGGGTTTTTCTACCCTGTAGGCTCATAGCCAAAATAAAGGGAATCATTGGTAAATCCACAAAAATCAATATAAAACAGGGATATAACATTATATATGATGCAAATATGTGGGAAACATGTTAACAAATTACAAATTTCATGTATGAATTTTACATGCATCAACATGTTCCCTGCTTTGTTCGGTTTTCTCTACCCATGTGTGGTGCTATCATGAGAGTGATGATTCTTAGTACATGTTCTACCAAAGCCAATCCCATCCTGGTGTAGGCATCTATTGTGTGTTTGCCTCTGCTTCCTCGCACATTGAAAGCGTAAGAACAAGGTTGTGCATCCTCTTGACACGTTATTTGTCTTTTTGATGTCGTCCACGCCGCCAACATCACCATTTCGGTAGCGCTCCCACCGACAAGAACAAAAACATGGAAGTACGCCAAGATCTACCTTGACCCGATGAACCTATCGACCACTAACGTAAGTCCATGATTGATGATCAAGATAAAACCCGAAAACCACTGGTGCTTGAATCAAGTCCACCACCCTCGCTCGAGGTGGAATTCCAAGACCTTGTTCATGGATGCCAAGATCTCCTTCCCAGAGTCCGAAGTCCGATCCCGTCGAACCTTAAGACCCCTGAATACGAAACCCTAATGTGTGATCCCGATCTGAGCCCTTATTTTATAAATTGACATATACCTATTGCATATAATTGTACATGCTTGCATACATGTTTGGTGGTTTGGGGGAATTTTGCCGATTTACCTCATAAAAAAATATGGAGACCATATGCAGGCTATTCTAGGCTTATATAGGCTTAAATGGAGCCCATATTTGTGTAGTGAACCGATGACATGTTTTGCCTTGTTAAGCCAACATTTAAATTACGGGGTATCTAAACAACATGAACCTATTAATTAATTGTTGGGACCCTAGTTCCGCTTAATAATGCCTAGTTGTATCGCATCTTTGCCATGTCATGCATCATGCTCAGTATTCTACACTAGTATTAAATAGTGCATCCGGTGTTTCTTTTAGTGTTTTGATTCTTCACGGACTAGGCTGATGAGTTGATGTGATCTTCGCCCCGCTCTTCGAATGAATCTTCGGCAGTGTTTCTCAGACGAGCATTCTACCCCTTTCTACCTATCTTGCATTTATAGTTTTACTTCCTCATGTTGATCTATTGCTATATGTGTTACGATGCTTTAGTTTCTATACCACTGATATCCCCTGTAGTCTATATTACCTTGGACACCTCCTATTACTTGTTGTTTGGTAGATAGTCGACCTTGCGAGTCATAGTTGCTTGCTTAGTTGTGGCTTCATGTCCCGATGTTCCACTAATGTTGGGGGTTGGCACATGCTTAATGGTGGAGATGATTGTGGCTTTAATTATAGTTGGTTAATTAAATGTTGGGAGTGGATATAATTAATGCAGAGGAACATGTGGGTAATAGATGAGATATGGTTATTATCCCGGCCCCTAGTGTCCACCTAGGACCCGAGTCCTTGACACCTGTTCCGAGACTGAGCGCACTAACCACATGTGCGGTGTATGGGCACCCCTATCGGCTTATTACCTGATTTCAAAGTACTGTTCTAGGCCACAAACTAGTTCTGGCTTTATATGTTATCTACCGTACTTATGCCATGTATGAGATGTTTATTACTTGTTGCTCGATGAGCGTTTATTACTGTTGCGTACGTGCGACACTCTTTGATGGGAATATATTGTCTATGGCCTCTCCTTAAGTGAAAAGTGCATGCAACCTTAGGGTCTATATGTGGATTAGCTATACCTCATATGGGTAGATATTTTGGGTGGTCCCCATGTACTTTCTTTGGGTATGGGGAAGCATCGTGTCCAAAGCCCTGCCGACATACCGATGGGTGTATATTAATTGATCTGGCAAAAAGGGTGAAAGTGCGTGTGGATACTTTGGTGCATCCCTGCAGGGTTAAATCTTTTCAAAAAGTCATGTCTGCGGTTATGATCGACTTGGAGCACAATTTCTCAATCATAAACAACTACAACTAAAGTTTTCTATTATAATTTGACTTGGATCTGACACGACTAGTAAGTTTGATAACCACCATGGTAAGAATGAATAAAACTGCCAACTGTGTGAGTTTCCTCGGCAGAACTTCCTCGTTTGGTCTCAAGGAGGAAATACCAGGATGTGTATGTTTGTGGTAGTATCAGGTTGGTTCCGCATAGGTCTTTCTTACCTTCCTATGATAGCCATAAGTTGTTTTGAGTCTCTATAGGTTGTTTACTGTATGCTTCACTGCCGCTTTAGTCCACCGTACCTATGTAGGCGAGAGCGACCAAATTCTAAGACGCGTCCTGTACTGACCGCTCTTCTTTTTCGTTTCCCTTTGTCGGCACCCCTTTTGTTTGACAGGTTTGAGTTTGACGATGTTAGCAAGGTTACCCTTTAGGCTTGGCCTAGGCAGGGTTATGGACGCCATTGGTTATTCTTCAGGGCTCTTAGCCTAATTTGCATCTTATGCGTACTTGGATGTTGTATCGTTTTCAAGGTGATTTGGATCTTTGTTCTGTATATCTGTATTCTTGACTCATCGAGTCTTTGTTGTATATATATGTTCTGTGGGTTCCATCATGGACTATTGTGTAATGATATTACTTCGTTTTCCACCCGCACGCAAGTGCCTGGTGGGCATCTTTGAATCGTTTCTATGCGGGTTTGATAGAAATCACTAGGATTTGCATATGGCCAAACTGAGGGTGTTACAAAGTGGTATCAAAGCTCAGCAGTTGCAATGCCCCACTAGTATATCCTGTAGGATAACCTAGCTAACGGTCGATGTAGAGCGTCAAAACTATTTTGCAAAATCGGCTGGCTAGATCTGATTAGGTGTTCTTTTACTCCGTACCTCTATGATATTCTCCTTTTACCTTTGCATATTTTGAATCTTCCCTTTTACCTTCTTTTCAAGTCCACGATTTCTCGTGGTTGGGTTTTCGTCGTACCTTTAGGGTTTCCCTTCCTTCTTCTTGCAATGGTGTTTCTACATCCGGTCTTCATGCTATCTAAGGAATTTAGTTATGTTGTACCTTTCAGTGGACCAAAATTAACTAAAAAAATTCTTTATATCTTCCGGTGTTTTCCAACGCGAAAACAGCATCTACGTCAGATCTGATGAAGATCATGCATCACTTTTGTTTCTGGACCTCGTTTGTCAAGATCTTCAGTCTGTATTCTGAGAGTTGGTTGCATAATTCTTCTATTCATGTATAGAATAATGCTTTGAGTGCGGGATGGAGTCGCGACCATACCACTACTCTTATCATTCTCTTGTGTACAGTGAATCGGTGGATCAATGCAATTTTACTCCTCCATGGAAGTTAGAGGTGACCTTACCTTTTGAGACGTCTACCTTCGTATTTTGTTCTCCAGAGTGCTCTCTCGACAAATGTGAGCAACAACCCTTGTTGGTGGTTTCGCTGATTTCAACATGGAGAAAGAATCATTGTTAGTGGTGTCGAGAGGATCTACACGAAGTGAGAAGATTCAGATCGCGGGCCTTCTTCCCCGTACCATGAGGCGGATCTTTAGGGAGAGATCCATTGTTAGTGGTGTCGAATTGTAGCGTCCCGGATAAACCACCACTAGGAAATCGTTGTTGTTTACTTGTGCATCATCATTACATCATCATGCATGGTTCTGCCTCTAAGAGTATTTTATTAAACCCTATTTTTGTTTGTTAAGTCTTCCCCACTTATATTCAAACTAAAATCATATTCCTTTCTTCTATTTCAATGTTGTAGAACTATTTACTAATGTTTCAAAAAACAAAAAAGTTTTAAATAAATAAAAAAATCTAGACCTAAACCGGCCAGGATCAAAAGGCCCAGCCGGCTGAAACCCTAGACCACCTACCTAAACCCTTACCTAATCCCTCCCAGCCACCGCCGCCAGCACTCCACACAGTAAACATGCATGCACACCACACCACGTTACACAACCAGGATCCCCAACCCAACACAACTCGTACACGTGATGCAACACGCATGACACCCTCCCCGCGTACGTGCGCCTCACACCGCTCGCTGCCGCACATCCCGCACATGTCCGGCCCCATCCCACCGCCATGTTCCTCATGCATGCAATGCCTCACGTTCCTCAGCCCAGTCCCCGGCCCCACCCCACGATGCATGCGCCATCTTTCCCCAACCCGACACAACCCCTCCCGAGCATCTGCCTCCCGTGATCCCCGACCGAAGCCGCTCGCCTTCGCGGACCTCCTTTTCCACGCCCCGTCATGACCCCTGGACCCTGCTTCTGCCTCGGCACCGACCTCGTTGCCACGGCCCCACTCTCCCTGCTCCGCCTCCGGTTCCGGTGCAGCCTCCTGTTGTGAACCACCGTCGCCTCTGCTTCTCCCGTCACCTGGCCGCCTATTCCTCTGTCCGTCCTTCCTCGCCGCTGTTCGCGCTTCTCCGCGCCTCTGCAATCCTGCGCAGCTGCGCGCCCCGAGCCATCCACGCTCGTCCCTGTCGCCAGCGCCCGCCTCTCTGCAGCACCCTGCTTCGCCATGTGCACCCGCATCGCTGCTCCATCCTTGTCGTGGCTCCGCCCGCGTCATCCTCCTCCCCTAGATGGCCTCTTCCGTCCTCTACAAGGCTCCCGGTGGACTTGTCCTCCGCTGCCCGGTGCCCCAGCAGCCCGCGCCTCCTCATCCCGCATGTCTCCCCTCGACCGATGATGCGCCATGTGTCTGGGCTCCTCCATGACCTCCTTGTCGGTGCTTTCCTCGACCATGCTCTAGGAGCCGTCGTCCCTGCCTTGCTTCGTCGGATGGATCCACCTTCAACCTCCACACGCGCAAGCCTTCTGAACATGTTCCCTGCTCCGTTCGTTTTTCTCTGCCCATGTGTGGTGCTATAATGAGAGTGATGATGCTCAGTACATATTCTCCCGAAGCCAATCCCATCTAGGTGTAGCAAGTCTATTGTGTGTTTGCCTCTACTTCCTCGCACATCTCAAGTGCAAGATGAAGTTTGTGCATCCTCTTGACATGTTTTTTGTCTTTTTGATGTCGTCCACGCCACCAAGATCACCATTTCGGTAGCGCTCCCACTGACAAGAACAACAACATGGAAGTACACCAAGATCGACCTTGGCCCGATGAACCTATCGACCACCGAGGTAAGTCCACGATCAATGATCAAGATGAAACCCGAAGACCACCGGTGCTCGAATCAAGTACGCCACCCTCGCTCGATGTGGAATTCCAAGACCTTCGTCATGGACGCCAAGATCTCCTTCCCGGAGTCCAAAGACCGATCCCGTCAAACCTCAAGACCCCCAGATCCGAACCCCTAATGTGTGATCCCGAACCGAGCCCTTATTTTATAAATTGACATATACCTGTTGCATATAATTGTACATGCTTGCGTACATGTTTGGTGGTTTGGGGGAATTTTCCCGATTCACCTCATAAAAAATATGGAGACCATATGCTAGCTATTCTAGGCTTATATTGGCTCCATTTAAATTTGTGTAGCAAACTGATGACATGTTTTGTCTGTTTAAGCCAACATTTAAATTGTGGGGTATCTAAACAACATGAACCTATTAATTAATTGTCGGAACCCAGGTTCCACTTAATAATGCCTAGTTGTTGCAATGTCATGCATCATACATGCATCATGCCTGATCTTCTGCACTAGTATTAAATACTGCATCCGGTGTTTTTTTAGTGTTTTGCTTCTTCACAGACTAGGCCGATGAGCTGATGCGAGCTTCATCCCATTCTTCGGATAAACTTTCGGCAGTGTTTCCCAAGCGAGCATTCTCCCCCTTTCTACCTATCTTGCATTTATAGTTTTTTACTTCCTCCTATTGATCTATTGCTATCTTTATTGCGATGCTTTAGTTTACGTACCACTGATATCCCTTACAGCCTATATTTCCTTGGACACCTCATATTACTTGTTGTTTGGTAGATAGTTGTAGCATCCCAATTGTCTAACAATTGCAATGCTACTAGCCTAGTCTAGATATATGCTACCTTCCTACATATAATTGTTGCATCATCATTATATCATGCTCATGTCATCATGCCACCTTGCATTTGAGCATCATATAAAACCCTCTTCATTTGGTTCTTATCCCATATGCATTGTTAATTGTTTTTGCCTCTTGATATTGTATTTGGTTCTTGATATATTGTTTCAATGCCCAAGTTGAGTTGGGGGCATATCTTTTATTAACTCCACCACCTTTCTTTCACCACCTTATAATTCCACCATCCAACTAAATATGGGCTTGGCATTACTGGTTTTACTTCTAGCTCATGTGGGTTGGGATGGATCCAATTCTTTTCCACATGCTCTCATCTTAGCATCATGTTGTTTTCACATCATTGATATATGAGAGCCACTTGGCCACCTTTGCATGCCTTGTGAGTGGAACCCTTTCTCCTAGCTTCCATATGGACTATTATGGGTTTATGCTCATGTTGGGATAATTTGGGGACTATTAAGCATCTAGTGGTATATACACACTAGCAAGTCCCATTTTTTTTCAAACATGGCCATCTCCAACTACTCCACATGGGGCATCCTTTCATTCCTTTGCTTAGGCCTTACCCCACATTTTGGAATGCATAATAATAATGCCATGAAATAATATTGTTTTCACAAGAATCAACATGGCATTAAATATTTTGCGTGGGCCATGCAAGTACCACCTTTTGCTTGTCATTTGGATTTTATTTGTTTTTGGAGTGGATCATCTCTCTCTCTATCTCTCTCTTTTGGCTTGGTCTAGTTGATCTTGTTAGAACCCCATCACCATATCCATCTATGCCATCTTCCCCTTTTTCTCTTTTTCCCTCTTTGGCTACCTTGCTTGAGCTTGGTTGATCATCCTTGATCTAGTCAAAAAGGACCCATCCATCTCTCCCTAAACCCTAAACCTACCTCATCACCATCTACCCCCACCCCTCTCTCCTAAACCCTAATCTATACCTAAGCTTAACCAAACCCTAAGTACCCTCTCTCATCTCTCCTCTCCCTAGCCGAGCCACACCACCATGCCCTACCCTAGCTGGCCCCACCCAGCTCGCCCCACCTGACCACCCCAACCCTAGCTACCCCAAACCCTACCCTAGCTCCAAACCTAGCCCTACCCGAGCCTCACCTCTCTCTCCCTAGCTCTCTCTGCCCTAGGGGCCCCTCTAACCCGAGCCTGCCCCTGCCTCCTTGGCATCACCCTGGCCCCACCTGGAAGCCCCCTACCTGCCCTGGTCCGGCCCTGCCGTGCACGTGAGCAAGGAGGAGGAAAGGTGGCACCCGAGGCCACCTTTTCCCATCTACCCCGCGCCCACGGTACCACCTCCCTCTCCCGTCCCTATCTACCACCACACGGCACCCCTCTGCCTCTCCAGATCTGGCCGAGGCGCCTGGCCATCCTCCCTTCCCTCCACCGTCTACCCACCCCCCCTCAACGCCGGCCACCGTCGGCATCGACCACCACCACCATAGCAGAAGCCGAGCGAGGAGCCTGGACGTTGGAGAAGACCAAGACGAGCACCTGCACCACCCCTGTACACGGAGCCGAGCAAGAGGAGCCTCAGAACCCCTGCACGCCGACGCGCTCCGCCGGAACCCTAGATCCTCTGGACGTCTGCCTCGTCGTCGATCGCCAGCGTCCCAAGCCGATCCTCCGCCACCAACAACCTCCCGGTGAGCCCACGACCCTCCTAGACAACCCCCTCTGGCCGATCTCGCCCTAGCGCCGCCGTGCCTTTCGTCGAACGCCGTCGGAGCGTCGGGTTCGCTGGCGTCTGCACGCTCGCGCCCCGCGTAGTAGCCTAGCTAGGCCCCGTCCGGTTTCCGGACACCAAGCCCGAGCCAGCGCAGTGGCTCCGCCTCCGCGCGCGCCCGCAACGTCCCAGGATCGAGCCCCGCGCGCGCCGCGCTGCGTCAGGTCGTGCATCGATCTGTCGTCAAATAGTCAGAGAAGAAGCACAGTGTCGCGGGCGTTCCTTTTTGCAGAAACCCCCTCCTGGCTTTTACTCCTAAACCCGCGATACCTCTAGGCCCACCAGACAGCCACCGTGGCCATCTCCCCGAAAACCCCCTGGCTTTTCGTAACCATCAACCCGCGCTCCAGCCCAACCCCACCTGTCAGCACCTGCCCCGCTCGCTTCTGTCGCGTGGACCCCGTGGCCGCTAGCCCCACCTGTCGGCCTCTGTGTCTGGCAGCAGCTGCGGTGTAAAAAGTTTTTCTGCGCGCGTGGACGCCCAGTCAGCCTGGCCCCACCTGTAAGCGCCTGTGGCTAAGTTAGGCTGGGTATAAAAAGTTTCTGTCTGTTTCTGTTAAATTCAAATCTTTTCCAAATTATTTCAAATTCAAAATTTATTTCTGTTTTTAAATAACTTTTAAAATATAAATCCAAATAATGCAAATAATATATGTTTTGAACTCAGAAAAATATGAGGAATTCAAATATGCCCTTCAAAATATATTTTGGACATGTAAAATTACAAGTTGCTTTAAATTACATTAAAATGCCCTTTTGTCTTAATTAATTAATAACTTTTGCTTTATAACTCCAAATTTAACAAATAATATGTCTAAAATGATTAGCTCGACGAGACCTTTCTATTTATGCATTCCATGTTTTGTTTTGAAGCATGCATCATATAAATATAATGTGTACAGCAACTAATATGAGGCTAAAATGTGATTAAAACTCGATAAAATGATTTATTCTTGTATTCCACACCTCACCCATGCCATGCTACTTTATTGCCATGCAAATTGTGCATCATTTATCATGGCATGATTGTTTGCTTGATGCATTTATTCATATGCTTGCGCACTTTATTTATGTTGGCCCTTGTTTGTTTGGTTCTTCTTCGAATAGACGCTGAGCAGGGGAAATATCAAGAGAACCAGGTGCACTACCCAGATCCATCCCTTGCTTCAACTGAGCTGCCAGGCAAGCACTACCACATGCTTGCATACATATAGTACCTATTGCCTCTATCTTATTCTTGCATCATTGAGTCGCGATTGCATTAATCTGAATCCCAAGTATTGCATAGCCTTTACTTTTAAACCCCACCGAAGCTTGTTCCTCCATCCCATGAGCCATTACTACAGGAGTTGTTTGAGCCATGCGAGTCGTAGAACAGCATGTGTAGGGTATGTGAGTGTCTGATGGATAATGAGGTACCTAAACAACTTAACCTGAGTAGTAATGGGATAACTAATGAAAGTGGCATCGGTGAGCCATATTCGCTATTTGGTTTTTCAGGCTCACTTGTGTCCCGTAGGACCCCGAGTACTTGATTCCTGTTCCTTGAATATTCGCGCTATCCACATCCGGGAGGCTTATGAACCCCCCTGAGCCAGAGCTTGATTCATTCTTATTTCTTGAGGGCCACAAACTAGTTTGAGGTTTTATTTACTATCCTGTACTTATGCCATGCTTTACTGCTTTATTTAAGATTGTGCGAGGAGCACACTGTACTGTTTAGGAAATCGGAGTGTTTTCGCGGTGTCGACAAGCCCAGTCACATTTTCGGGTTCCCAGTCGTTCACAGCCACTGGCGCAAACCTTGAGGCCGTCTCGGAGTCAGCTAACTTCGTTGCGGGTAGCTCAATGGGGTGGCCCCCTGAAATATTTTTGAATCCTGTGATTGCTTTGTCGTGACTGCCTCGTTGGGTTTTGATTTGGTTTTTCCGAGGCATATCGAGTGTGTGTTGCTATTTGTGCACCCCTGCAGGGTAAAACTTTCTGAAAGCCGTGTCCGCGGTTATGGACGACTTGGAGAACAGTTTCTCGATCATAGACAAGAATAACTAAAGTACCGCTTTTAATTTGACTAGACTAGGTACCTGACTAGTAAATAGTGCAACACTCACGGAATGGATAATAAAACTGCCAACAGATGGGGGTTGTTCGTCCGCTTCCTCGTCGGTAAGCGAGGAGGAGGATGGATCTGTTAAGATTACCGTTATTACTGTTATAACTGCTGTTATTAATTCACGGACATCCGTCTATCTCTGGTTGGGCGGATGGTTAGCGAGTATCTATAGAACTGTTAGGGTTGAACTTTTGCTGCAATTGCGTCACCCCAGGTTGTGTCCCCTTTAGCGGCATAAAGTCTTGCTGAGTACCCCTAGGGTCTCACACGATAAATTATTGGTTCAGATGAACAGGTACACTCGCAAGATGGATACTGGGTGGAAGAGACGGACGATGTGGGCAACGATCATTCGGTGTAGAGATTCCGAGAACGGGGATCCGTGAGATCTGTGGGCGGGATCTGCTTATTTATGGGGCATCTTATGCCGATTTGCTTCTTATCCGTACTCAGATTTTGTCTTCCGCTTCCGCTTGATACTCTGTTGATTGATGTATGAGGAGATATCCTAAACTATTATATCTATCTAGGATATTTGGATCTTGCCGTATGGCGTTGCTATATTTCCTTTCTTTTTAGATGGAATGGCTCTGATGTACTATTGTATGGTGGCTTGCATACATACTTATTTGTGTATGTAGTTGATCCCTTCGCCTGCCGATTACGCCGCCCGTTCTTGTCCCGATGTTTGGAAATGGTTGGGACGGCCGAAAGGTCTACCTGTGCGTGGCATTTGGGCCCCACCGTACTATTTCAACCATTTCTGATCATCCAGGCTTGTACTAGGAGCGTAATTCACCGAGGTAGTTACAATAGTCGGTCTTACGAGTCGTAGTTGCTTGCTCAGTTGCTGCTTCGCGTTGTCGATGTTTCACTAATGTTGGAGGTTGGCACATGTTTAATGGTGGAGATGATCATGGCTTTAATTATAGTTGGTTAATTAAATGTTGGGAGTGGATATAAATAATGCATAGGAACATGTGGGTAATAGATGAGATCTGGTTATTATTCCTCCTCCCCATGTCCACCTAGGACCCGAGTTATTGACACATGTTTTGAGACTGAGCGCGATAACCACATGTGCGGTGTGTGGGCACCCCAATCAGCTTATTACCCGATTTCAAAGTACTGTTCTAGGGGTCACAAACTAGTTCGGGATTTATACGTTATCTACTGTACTTATTCCATGTATGATATGTTTATTATATGTTGCTCGATAAGCATTTATTCCTACTACATAGGTGCGTCACTTTGTCACGTGAATATATTGTTTATGATCTCTTCTCGGGTGACAAGTACATGCAACCTCAGGGTCCGTATGAGAATTAACTATATCTCTTATGGGTAGATTTTTTGGGTGGCTCCCATGTACTTGCTTTAGGTCTAGGAAAGCTTCGTGTCCGAAGCCTAGCCGATATACCGATGAGTGTATGTTAATTGATCTGGCAAAAAGGATGAAAGTGCGTGTGGATACTTTGATGCATTCCTGCAGGGTTAAATCTTTTTAAAAATTCATATTCGCGGTTATGGACGACTTGGAGCATAGTTTCTTGATCATACAACTAAAGTTTTCTATTATAATTTTACTTGGATCTTATATGACCAGTAAGTTGGATAACCACCATGGAAAGAATGAATAAAACTTCCAACTATGTGAGTTTCCTTGGCTAGACTTCCTCGATTGGTCTTGAGGGGGTAATACCAGGATGGGTATGTTTGGTGGTAGTATCAGGTTGGTTTCTGCATAGGTCTTTCTTACCTCTCTCTGATAGCCTTCAGTTGTTTTGAGTCTCTATAGGTTGTTTAGTGCATGTTTTCCTGCCACTTCAGTCCATCATACCTATATAGGTGAGAGCCGCCGAATTCTAAGACTTGCAGTGTACTGGCCTCAGTACTAACCGCTCTCCTTTTCCTTTGCCCTTTGTCGGCACCTCTTTTGTTTGACAGGTTTGAGTTTTGATGACGTTAGCAAGGTTACCCTTCAGGCTTGGCCTGGGCAGGGTTATGGACGCCATTGGTTATTCTTCAAGGCTCAGCCTAATTTTCATATTATCCGTACTCGGATGTTGTATCGTTTTTAAGGTGATTTGGATCTTTGAACTGTATATATGTATTCTTGACTCATCGAGTCGTTGTTGTATATATATGTTCTGTGGGTTCCATCATGAACTATTGTGTAATGATATTACTTTATTTTACAACCGCACGCAAGTGCCTAGTGGACATCTTCGAATCGTTTCTATGCAGGTTTGACGAAAATCGCTAAGACTTGCATAGAGCCGATTTGAGGGTGTTACAACTACCATCATATTGCCACTAAAATACCCGGGGGTATAATGCAAGTAAACATGACATGGTCAGTACCAAGCCGGGCGTAACGGCGGTAGTACCAACTTCAAGTTGGTCGTGGTGGTATATCGGTTGTGTGGTGGTGGTAGTATTGCTCCTGGGCTTTCTAGCCTGAGATTTCGCAGATGAGAAGGACCACTAGTACCGGTCATGTACCTTCTTGTAGCTTCTCTATTTGCTTGTCTTTTTCTACTCCGGCGTGTTGATCCAAAGGGGTTGATTCTTTTGGATTGTACCTAATTACACATAACATATCGAAATGAAGTAGCAATCTATCTAAAGGAGAGTCGAAAGCACACAACATTAGGAGAAAATTCACCTTATCATGAAGTGCCTTGACTCGAGCATGGTTCGTGGATCCACTTGAGGGACTTTGCGATATTAGAGTAGCATCATCCATAGGGTGGCTGCATCAAAACATCAATAGTCACTAATTTTGTGATGTTTTCCTTTTTTTTCAACAACTCACTGAGAAGTTTATTTCTCCACCGGTCTTCGAAAAGTTACAAATTCGATGCTACATGGGAGCAATGCTATGACGAAATCATCACACACACACTTCTCCGATTTGGCCAATTTACCCACGTACCATGCCAAATCTTATGTCCCATATATTTCTTCGAAAAATTAATTGGAATGGTCCAATTATAGCTAGAAAGTCGGCCCTTTATGGCGATTGTGAATCAAGCATTTATTATAAAAGCCCATTCAATAAACCGAACCCACTTCAAGCCGAGCCCATTTTCGCACTTTAACCAATTTATCCCCGAGTAACCATTTCTACCCATTTTGGATCGAGCCTATTGTTACCCCTTTGGCCCAAGCCCATGTTTTGCGGTTGTTATGTTTCTTCCGGTCGAACTTTTCAACCCTAATCTTTCCCTATATATATTCGAACAAGATCCATCTGTTTGCGCCGCCGCTATTTTCTAGATCTCAACACTTCGTCTCCCCTCCCACCCACCATGGTCACATCCACCGCTATTGTTTGTACAATTGTCTGCTCACATCGATCCCTCTAGCAAATTTTCAAGCCTAGCTTCCTTGCGTGTATTTGTTATCCACCATTGTGGTTGGCTTTGTTATTGTTGGTGTTCTCCTTGGAGGCCAACACCCAATTTTCGCCCAATCATCGTACCCGTCATAATCGTCTTCAATCTTCCTCTTCAAGTGGTATCGTACTCCAAACTTTGTTTTTATATTCAATTGTTATATATTTGGTGACAATAATTTGTAATTGATGCATATATATAGCTTCCTATTTGGTAGTAATGGGTTTAGATGTGTGCGATGGTTAATTGTTTGGTCATTGTATTATTGTGGTGGTGACGATAGGCTAGGGGACTTGGGGCAGCATGGTGTTAACTCTATAGCTAGGGAGGTAGGACTGGAGTTGAACCGGATGGATGATGGTGCAGTGGCCGGCGAGGGTATGGTAGTGGTCCTTCTAAATTGTTTGTGTGATAGGGGAGGAAGGTAGGGTGTTACTTTGTTGGGTTGTTAGTCAGCGGTTATATGAGATGGTTCAGAATTTTGGTTCTACTAGAAAAATACCCCTGCGTTGCTACGGTTTGTCGCGCACCGACTTGGCGTTACCAAAATCATATCGTCCAGGCCTCACCCCCTAACGGCCATATCACGCACGGACAA
Source organism: Avena sativa (assembly GCA_916181665.1). NCBI lineage: Eukaryota > Viridiplantae > Streptophyta > Magnoliopsida > Poales > Poaceae > Avena > Avena sativa. Next base: position 380,449,917 of record OV702297.1, on the reverse strand, counting down.
TAGGTCCGGCAGCTAGACACTATCGCACATAAAGATATGAATTTCGACACCGCACGAGACATTGAACCTGATAAAATGAAAGGTGAACTTTAGAACAGAAAAGCTAAGGAGGTAATGAACATTATTTCTCCTTCCGTGGAGCAAATGTTAGTAATTCTTAACTAGGAAACAAAATAGAATTGGTTAGACTTGAAACCGGTATGTTTTTTGTTCAAGAATGTCTTGATTATAAAAAATTAAAATTTGTATGATCTTTCCTTGTATAATTGGCCTGTTATTTTTATGTACTCATTCCGTATTATTTATGAAAAGCAGTCCATGCATATATAATAGCATACTTTGGTAGTAATGGCTTAGATATGTGCGGCCGTGAATTGTTTGATCATTGTATTATTGTGGTGGTGGCGGTATGTTTGGGTCCTTGGGACAGTATGGTGTTGACTACATATCTAGCGAGGTAAGACTGGGGTTGGATGGTATAGGCGATGGTGTAGTGGCTGGCGAGGCTATGGCGACAGTCCTTCTAAATGGTTTATGTGAGAGGGAGGTGGCGTGGATCAGGTGTTACTTTGTTCGGGTTGACATCCAAACACCATGGTCGACGTCCTTCGCCTTCTCCTGCACCAGGTTTTCGATCCTGGCTTACTTTTACACCCCCTCGTCGACCACATTTCCCGCCCCGTCCTCCAATACGCCGATGACACGATCATAATTCTGCGAGCAACTGAGGATTGCATCGTAAACCTTAAGGTTGTCCTTCAAACTTTTTCGGATGCCACGGGGCTTCATATTAACTTCCATAAAAGCAGTTTTGCTCCTATACACGTTGATCATGAAAAAGAAACTAATCTCGCTAATTACTTTGGCTATAATACCACCTCTTTCTCTCAGATGTATCTTAGTTTGCCTCTCTCTACTCACAAGCTTAGGCTTAATGCCTTCTAGCCATACATTAAAAAACTATGCAATAGGTTGCCGGGATGAATCGACAATGCTCTTCCTATTAGCGGACGGGCTATTCCTGTTAAAGCCTCTCTCCGTTCAATGGCCTCCCATTTGCTTTCGTCCATTCTAGTACCGGTCGGCACTATCCCAGACTTTGATAAGATTTGTAGAGCCTTTCTTTTGGGTTGGAGGTGAACATGTGCATAGCGGGCAGTGTATGTGGCCTGGGATGAAGTATGCGCTTCGCTCGCAAAAGGGGGTTTAGGTTTCCGATGCCTTTGCACCCACAACATTGCTCTGCTTATGAAATTCTTGTCTAGGATGCACTTTGGCCCTTTGACACCTTGGCATTGATGGTTCACCTCCAATTACGGCTGGTCAGAAGACATAGGTGACCATCATCGCATCTACTACACAGGGCCGTCTTCAGGAATTCAGGGCCCCGGTGCGAAATGCAAAATAGGGGCCTAAAATTTGAAAATTGACATGACAATAATAACTAAACATAATTTTCTTTTACTATATAGAAATCTAGTATCAAACATTAATCTTAATATTAGAATTAAAAAAAGACCCAGCAAACCTTGATCAGTTGGTTGTCGCCGAGAGAATCAGTTGGCCAAGCATAACGGCAACATCCTGTAGACGCCTGGCGTCTGCTGATTGATACTAGGGTGATTGGCCGATTGCCGTGCAAGCGCTAAGCGTATAATGGCAATCCAGGCCGGCGGGCAGTGACGTTCACCTTTCAGCCGTTTACGGCGATGTCGACGAGTCGGCGACACGGCGTCTCCATGATCTGTGCAATAGGCAGGCGCCATGCGAGATAGATTAGTTTAATCGGGGTGGTTTTCCTTAAGCAGATCGCTCTGTCTTTACCTGAACCAGACGAGGAGATCGATTCAACGACCTAAGGAGTACGAGCAGGCGAATCGGTTGGGCTATGTTGTACTTTGGACCCAGGAATAAAATGACGGGGCATACAACGCTGGCCCGCTCGGAAAGGAAATGGCACGCGGGTGGGCCAAAATTAACTTTATATGGTGGGCTGTTGCTGGCATATGGGACCCCCAATATTTTGGGGCCCTGTGCGGTTGGCCAGTTCGCACGGGCCCATGGACGGGCCTGCTACTACATCGCTTGGAAATATTTTCTCTTCCGCCTCACGAGTTTTCGCAATATCACTAAGGTTCAAATTGGCTCCGGCAACTCAACTCAACGTCTTTTTGGCATGACCTCTGGTTTGAACACCAAACTCTAGACCTTTGCTTCCGGCCTTTTACTCCCACGTTACTAATACAAACTGTTCGTGGCCTCTATTTTCTCATCTACAAACCTTCTCTCCAAACCCAGTCCCGCATGTCTAATGCGGCCCATGATGAGTTAATAACTATGCACTCTCTTTTGGTATCAGTTAATTTGTACGGCTCGGTTCCATACGTTAGAGTTGCGTGTTTTGACAGCAGGCCTCTGACCACCAAATCAGCGTACTCGGCAGCTTATGAACATTTGCAGGATAATCCTTTCGCATACCCAATGTGGAAGAACTTCTCGACGAACCGGAGTCGCATCTTCCACAAATGAGCCTTGGTTCAAGAGAGGTATTTCTAACTAGGACCTTTTCCTGTTCTGCTCTTGCTCGGAGACCACCGAGCACATGTTGCTACAGTGCTTGTCGATCGCCACCTTCTGGAGCAGGATTCCTTCAATTCATGCAAATGCCACTCAATGCTCTTCCATTAAGGAACTCTGCGATGGTACCCCCTTCCGTGTAAGATTAGATCTACAGTCATCATCTCTGTTCTTTGGAACCTTTGGAAGAGGCGGAACACAAAGATTTTCAGAAATGAAGACGAGCACATCCACACCGTCTTTCGCAGATGTGCCGATGATCTCAAGCTTTGGTCTAACAGGTGTACGAAACAGGAGCATCGTTTACTACTACAGGACTGGGCGATCATGTTCCGCCATTTAGCTTCTAATCAGTAGCCGTTCAGGCCCCCCCCCCCCCCCCTTAAACATGTATAGCTCTGTTTTCTCCTCTCTTTTTTTGCTATCTCTGTTTAGTCTCTTTAGCTTTTTTTGTTTCTTTTGGTTCTCGGTTTCACGCCTGTAATGTGGTTCCCCTGGTTTTTTTCTTCCTCTTAAATAAAGCCGGTTCAGTCCGGCCTTCGTGCCCGCCATATATTACCCCTAAAAAAAACTTTGTTTGGGTTGTTAGGGTTGGTGATCAGTCATATGAGATGGTTGAAAGTTTTGGTTCTATTTTTCTTTCTGTGGAGCAAATGTTAGCAATTCTTAACTAGGAAACAAAATAGAATTGGTTAGACTTGAAACCGGTCCCTTTCTTGTTCATGAATGTCTTGATTAAAAAATTAAAATTTGTATGGTCTTTCTTTCGATAATTGGCCTGCTATTTTTTATGGACTCGTTCGGTATTGTTTATGGAAAAGCAGTATACTATAGGTATTTGTACCCAACTCGATTTGGAATTATATAGCTACTACGTCCGATTTGGATCCGTTTACGCGTTGATGCCAGCTTGGTAAACGACCTCCGCCCCAAGAAAACCTTCTTATATACGTTTCCCCTACCTATTGTGCAGGTCATGATCTGACGTCACCGAGAATCTCGGTAATACCCGACAAGGAAAAACCTCTCGTGAAGTCAGCCAAGATCGACAAAACCCAGCTAGCCAAGCCGCCAAGGAGAGAGACAGAGAGAGAGGAGATCTCGTCAAGTGCAATGGAAGAAGAAAAAACCGAATCTCTGGATCACCAGCTCCAGCCAGGTGATGGATTGAAAGCCATCTATGACGTGTATATGGATGAGGAGGAGGACGAGGAGTGGGAGGCCGATCAGCAAATTATCGACGCCGCGATCGCGGCTCCCGTCCACGACGTACACATGGAGGAGGAGAAGGAGAAGGACGTTGTTGCGGCGGCGGAGGACGAGGAGGCGGATCGGCAGAATCGTGCCGCCGCCATCGCGGCCGACGAGAATATGGCGCACCGCCTGTACATCCAGGACCTCATGGGGATGGATGAGTGGCAGCTGCGCGACATGGATCGCCCCTCCCTCCGGTCTGCCCTGGAGCTTCCGCTCAGCGACTTCTCCAGCTCGTCCTCCTCCCGAGCCGGTGTCGGCGCCAACACCACCGCGCAGGGAAATTTCTCGGCCGCTGTCGTCCGGCCCTATGTGCCCCCTCCCGCGAGAGCGAGATGGATCTTCGAGAGCGTTCAGGGGGCGGAGAGTGGCAACTCGAGAATTCCGGGACCCCTCGAAGTTCAGGCGGAAAAGGGTAAAGGACCCCTCGAAGTCGAAGTTCAGCCGGAAAAGGGAATCCAGGAGATGCTCGCTACTCTCCGCTCATCTTTGGCGAGACCGGAGGCGCAGAGAGCGGCCGTCTTCCTCCCTCGGTCGGTAACCACGGCGGACAACCGCGCCGCAAACACCACTCGGGGAATTATGAGGTTTGGTCCCCGCGATTTCGCCACAACTCCGGCGAGAAAGACCGTCCACTTCAAAGACGCCGCCGGTTCCTCATCAAACCAGCGCATCCCCGGAGACGGAAAAGCAGCTGCTGTACCAAGCCAGACCCCGCCCCCGCCGGCACCCGCCAACGTTGTCCGATCGGCAGGATGCGGCTTCACCAACGCACAGCGAAAACCGACCGTCGTCGTCTCTGCCAACGACGACCCCGTTTCCACGAAACGGCGCGCCCTCCTTGCCGATGCCGACTCGGCGATCATGTTCGCCGGCTTGGAAGAAGGGAACAACAACAGCTGGTACGAGTCAATGGTCGTCCCCGAAGACGATGAGAAGCCAGAGCAGGTGGAGATGCAGGACCTCGATGAATCTTTGCAACAATGTCTCCAGAGATCTGAGCCCTACAAGCCCGCCGTGACGACGGTCGCCCAAGGACCTGATGAGTTCTCGATCCAGGACTTCTGTCAGAGGTGGGGCGTCACCCCGTCCGACATTGAGCCCGACGAGCCGGGCCCGTCGACGAGGGCGCCCAAGGTGCGCCCACTCGCCGACCACGAGGTGCCAACCTTCGACTGCGGCATCTGCATCGAGACCCTCCCCGTCTTCGACCTCTTCCACGGGCTCCCGTGCAACCACAAGTTCTGCGCGTCGTGCATGACCACGTACGTGGAGGGCAGGATCCGGTCGAGCGAGCTGCCCATCCCGTGCCCCGACCCGGCATGCGGCAGGGACAACGAGGGCGGCGGCCGCGGCGTGCTCCACCCGGAGATGTGCAAGAAGGCGATCGACTACGGCGCGTTCGGCGACTGGGGCGCGCGGCTCACCGAGAGCGCGCTCCCGCCCAACAGGCGCGCCTACTGCCCGAACCGGCAGTGCGGGGCCTTGCTCGAGACGAGCGGCGAGGTGGAGCCGGTCAGGGCGCCGTGCCCGGCGTGCGGACACGCGCTGTGCGCCACCTGCGGCATGGAGTGGAACTCGGACGGCGCCGGCCTCGGCGCGCACGACTGCACCAAGGGCCCGGACGCCGCGCTCGTGAGGCAGCTCGCGCACGATCGCCAGTGGAAGCAGTGCCCGAGCTGCAAGATGTTCGTCGAGAGGATTGACGGATGCAATCGGATGACATGCAGGTACTGCTCTTCTCTCATGTTTACTTACCTATACTTTTTTATTTTTTAACAAATACTCTCCTCCGTTTCAAAATATAAAATATTTTAGTTTTATAAAACAAATGTATCTAGACTTATTTTAATATGTAGATTCACTTAACTTGGGATGAATCTACACACTAAAAGAAATCTAGATTTATTTTTTCACAAACCTAAAACATCTTATATTTTGAAACGGATGGAGTACTTGCCTATACTTGATTGTTTATGCTTTTCGTTATTTTCCTGTTATCAATTTGTTATAATTCTAGTTCTTTTTACAAATTAATCCACTTAGCCACTTAGCTGAGGTCACCTGATAGCGTGTTTTACTTGGTCAAAGACTTGTGTAAATTTTAGCAAAACTTCAACTAGCTAGCTAGATTATATATAGGGGATGAGGTCTGCATCAAGATGATTATTAGATCCATGCTGATTCAAAAGCTTATTAGAAATGTCCATTTGTGTTGAACTTAGAAATGTCCATTTATGAAAAATCCAGGCAGCTTAGGAGATCGAGGATCATACTATGTCCGTTTATGTTGACTTGACCACTTCATTCGTGGCAAGTCAAGTTTGGCATCTTTTATTATTATTTTCCTCTATTTAAATCTAGTGCACATCAACTTTCTTTTATCTACCATGGTTGGTATCAACGACCTGTCTTTTATTCCTACATGGCTTGATTCGAAGCTTGTCGAGCTCTGCTAACTGTGTCGCACGTGTGGTTAATTATGTCTTTGAAGGTGCCGCTTCGTGTTCTGCTACCGGTGCGGGAACGCCATGTACCGTGGGCAGGCGGGAGGAGCAGGGCTGGAGCCATGCCGGTGCCTCAACGCCGGGCTCGCCTTCGCCATGGCGCACCACCACCAGGCCCACGCCAACGTCGTCGACCAGGCCATGCAGCTGCCGCCCGTGCCCGTGCAGATGGTCGACCTCAACTTGGAGCCCCAGCAGATGGCCGAACTGAACATGCAGCAGATGCAGCCCCGCTGGGATGATGACGGAGCAGACCCGGCGGATCCGGAGGAGGTCGACTGGTTTTATTAATTTATTAATTGGGCATGTCAGTTCATTAGCTGGTGCAGGCACTCGTATGATCTGCAGCGGAAGAGATGTATGCATATGTCTGCACTGCATGAGTGTTTTTGGTTCTTTTCATTTTCATGGTTAGAACTGAAGGGATTTATTGTTTTGTCTGGATGTTTGGATTTGGTTTAGTAGTTTTTCTCATTTCGGAACTTGACAAACTAGTTCGATATATATGGTGATGTAACAAGATGTTATTGTTGCTGATGCAGAGTGGCAGGACGCGAGTTTTGTGTCACCACTCGTGTGAATCCAAACCTGGGATCAGGTTCTTTGGTTTTAGGCTCAACCGAGTACTAGTATTTTCTCATGGCAGTGCTATATTTCCATTTTTATTGCAAATACTTTTGGAAAAGGAACCATATGTACAGGTTTCTCAAAGTTATTCAAAAAATGACTCTTGCTAAAGATAAGGGTTTGTTCAACACAATTTTGGTCTCTTTCTTGGTTTGCAATGTAGTCTGTGAAACTTTTTTTTTTGAAAGATCCAACAATTGTTGGCCTTTGCTAAACCCCGCGTTGCGGCGGGAGAGGAGGAAGATGATGACTCTGAGGATGCTGACAGTGGGCATGACACTGACTATGTTGTCTCCCGTCGCAAGAATGCTAAGCCCTCTTGGACCAAAAGGATGGAGGTCAAGCTCAAGAAGATCTTCTGCTTCCAGGTTGACAACCAGAAGCGCATGTATGAGGCGCTTGTATGAGGCGCATGTCTATGCCAAGAAAGCCAGTGCTCGGCAGAAGGACATGATGGCTGCTCAGGGTTTGACCGTCTCCGAGGGGTCCGAGACCAACATCACTCCAGAAGATCAGTGGATCTCTCAGCACAGCCGTTGGGACGATAATGTCTCTTTCTCGCACCGTGGCCCACCCCTTATGAGGAGGACCTTGAGGATGAGGAGGATGATTGACTGTCGGGACGGTAGTCTTGCACTTGTCTCTTTTTGGCGTCTTGATGCCAAAGGGGGAGAAGTTGCACCTTAGGCATGGGTGTTGCATGGGAAGTCACAAGCTCGTTCTTATTTTGATCCTTTTATTGCTTGTGAACTTCGATTTCCCTCTATTTATGTGTGAGACTATGTGGTTATGTAGTGGTTATGTCTTGGATCCATCGTATGAGACTATGTGGTTTATTTCATTGGATCCATATTGTGATGATATGCGTTATCTATTGTCTATATATTTCTCATCACATGTTATTATGCAAAGGTATGATTTCAAATGCTAGTATCAATATTTGTGCACCCATGTTGGGTTTGTAAAATAGAGGGGGAGGTTTGTCTCTACACATCTAGGGGGAGCCCCGTCTCTATTTTACAAATCTCATATTCTTCCTATTTAAATCATCTTGCAAAAGTGTATTGTCATCAAACACCAAAAAGGGGGAGATTGAAAGAGCATTTTCCTATCCCTCTGATTTTGATGTTTGATAACAACACACTTATTGGTTTAATCGTGTGCTAAGTGTATCACAGGGTTGATAAGGGTGTGACACAAATATTGGCATAACAGTTCCCCTTGCGAAAAACCAATGTGTCAAACGGTAGTACCGGTACTACCGCTTGACACCGGTACTACCGGTTCAAGTACCGGTTGGAACCGTGCAAGACTGATAAGGGTGGGTTCAAGTACCCGGTACCACGGAGCGGCACTACCGGTCCAACCGGTAGTACCGCTTGAGACAAGCGGTACTACCGCTTGGACACGGTCGTACCGCTCGGCAGTACCGGGCCGCTCTGAAGAAAAGCCATCCCTCTCTGTTTTGCTCAGTACCAAGCGGTACTTGGGACCGGTACTACCGCCCGGACCGGTAGTACCGCGTCAGACGACCGGTACTACCGCTTGGGGGTAGTACTGCAAGGGCGATACCGGCCAAAACTGAAGCAGGCTCGACCAACTGAAGCATCTTCGGTACCTGGACCGGTAGTACCGCTTGCCAGCGGTACTACCGCTTGAGTACCGGTGCATTAATGGCTCCAACGGCCATATTTCGTGGAGGGGTATAAATACCCCTCCAGCTACCTTGGGACAAATTGCTCAGCCACATTAAAGTCAAGACCTCCATTGGAGCCACCCAATCTTCAAGATCTCCTCATTCCACCACCCAAAGTCCTTGATCTTTGGGGAATCGAAGGAGGAGGCCCCGATCTACTACTTCACCAAAAGAGATCTTCATTTCCCCCCATTTTATTGAGGCCCCTTTGCTCTAGTGTTTTTTTGGAAACCCTAGTTCTTGTTTTGGTTCTTACAAGCTTGTCTTTGATTGCCTTGACAGCTTGCTTGTATTTGGGAGCCTCCGATTAAGTTGTGGATGTGTGCCCCAAACTTGTAATGGTGTCGGCTTCCACCTTGAAGGTTGCCGATATAGTGGAAGGTGAATCGATCCGTTGGGGTAAGATTCATCGGAGAACAAGGGAGGCCTTTCGTGGCATTGGTGGTTTGAAACCACCCCCTCTCCAAACGTAGACGTACTTCCCCTCAAAAGGAAAGAACTACGGAAAACAAATCCTTGTGTCTCTGCGTCCACCATTTTGGTTACTTCTATCCTTTACCGCACCTTACTTACTTGTTACTACTTTGTGTTGTGGTAGCTCCTGCATAATTGTCATATAGGTAAATTCACCATAGTTGCATTATCTAGAGAATTTACCTTATTGTCAAACCTTAATTTGAAAAAGAAGAAAATTTGAAGTAGCACCTATTCACCCCCCCCCTCTAGGTGCCCATACGATGCTTTCACACGATCTTGAGGAAAAGCTTCCGGCTCATCCTAAAACGGCGCCGAAACACGGCCTCTCCGTGGAGCGGCTCATCGGCGAAGTAGTCGGCGTAAAACAAGCAGTAGCCCTATATCCTTTGCCTCGCCTTGCACTTTCGGCGACCCGGCGCCGAACCACCGTGCTCCGGCTTCACCATCTATAGGTACAGCTGGGCGAGGGAGGCGAGGATGTCACATCCCAAGATTTTCCAAATCTTGTAATGTGAAAAATAAATGAATAAAATAAAACTTTGTTGATTTTCAGGGTGAGAAGAAACTTTTTGATTCCAATTGGAAACTTTCAAACTTATTTTGATCAAGATAAATCCTAAAGGGATTTAACAAATAAACATTTAATAAAGGAAAATAAAATATTTGGAATTACTATTTTGAATCTTTTTTATAAAAAGATTTGGTTTCCAAATGAAAAGGAAGAAATTTAAATAAGGATTATTTTAATAGCCAAACTAAAACCTGGCCAAGCCTTTGAAAAAAAATATTTCTATTTGATAAAAATAGTGAAGGTTTACTTAAATAAAATAACAAGGATTTAATATCCAAGTTTATTAAAAATAAAAGTTTACTATTTTTCAAAACTTATTTATTTATTTTAAACAAGTTTTCCAAGTATTCTTTATTCTCAAATAAAACCTACTGATTTGGTTTTGAAAATATTTAGTTTTCAAATGGTGCTTTTAATTAAAATAAAACCCATTTGATTTATGAACTAATGTCCATTTTATTTAATTATAAATGGACTCTAAAATAAAAATATTATTTTAATTTGGGAATTGGTTTATGTTGTTAAACAGAACCAAATTCAATTGAAATGTTTGGTGAAAGTCTGATTTGATTTGAATGTTTGAATGTTGTTTGAAATTCAAAACAGAAAATAGAATTGGAAAAAGATAAAACAATCAGGAAGAAAAAAATAGAATCTGGACACAGCCCAGCCGGATCGCACCTGTTAACTGACCCGCGCAGACGCTGACTGGTGGACCTCTTTTCCCTCTCGCTTTCTCGCTGACAGCAAGGTCCCACCTCTCCTGTTCATCATCTTCACCCCGCGCTAATTCCTCCTCGCCGTTTCCTGTCTTTACTCCGGCGATCAATTCACGCTGTTAACGGCCATTACTCCCCCTGCGACCACGTCCTTTTAATCGCCTGCGCCTTCTCCTCCTTTCCCCTCAAACACCGCAGCACAAGAGCCCCTAGGCTGCCTCAATTCGAGCTCGCAACGCCACTGCTCCGACCACCGTCCCCAGTAAATTCCGGCGAGCCCAGCCACCGCCTTGCCTCCCCGACCAAGCTCACACCTTCCCCAGCCTCTGGCGCTTCTGCCTGTACCTTCCTTTCAACCGCGGGCGCCCTAGAACCTCTACTTCGACAACCACTGACCGCGCCGCCGCGTCTGCCTCTCTCCGGCGAAGTTCCCTGGTAAGAACCGACCACCCCGCACCCTCTCCTTCACGCACGCAGCTTCGCCTTTATCTTGCGCATCTAATCGTGCCCTCGTTTTGCTTCGGGGTGAACCATAGCGTCGCCTCCGACCACGACCAGAGCCGCCTGACGCAGTCCCCCACTCCGGCGAGCAATCCCGCTAGAACCAGAGCGCCCCTCGACGAGCTGACCATACCTTGAGCATCAGAGCGTCACCGCGATCACTGTAAGCACCCTCACCTTCTTCTTTGCTTCCTGTAGTCGCTGTAGCGCCACCGCCTGACCGTCGCCACCGTCTGCCGCCGCTAGCGCCGCCAGTTAGTGGCAATTAGACAGTAGCCGTTGGATCGATATCGCGTGGCTGAGATTAGAACTGAGCGAAGCGGTATAAGTCAACCAGAGCCGTGCAATCTGCTTAAGATCCAACGCACAAGAGAGGCTGATCCGCACGAAGCGGTACCGCCCAATAGGAACCTGACGCGTGGCCAGTCTTCGATTTAAAAACAGATTTGAAATCAGATTGTTTTGCAAATTTGAAACCCTTGTAACTTTTGATCCACACGTCCAAAAATTACAAACTTTATATCAATGGAATCAGTAGAACAAGCCCTAGCCAACCATGCAATTTGTTTAGTAAAAAGCCTCTGGAAAAATGTTTGTTTTTGCAGAAACATTTGTATGCTTGTTTAGGTTAGAAAAATTATTTCAAAATGTTTTTAAGGTTGCAATCTTTGCAAAATTGGTTTGTTGTGAACCTACTGACCCTAGGAACCAAATTGTGGTTTTAAAAATGGATTTGGTGAAGATTAGGATTGGAAAATTTAATTAGCCCATTTCTAGTCAAAATGAAAATAGTGATTTTACTATGAAAATAATTTTGGTGTAAAAACTTTGGAAAATGATTTGAATCAAACCTACTAACCCTAAACACCAAGTTTTGAGAAACAACAACTTATTTGGTGAACAACATAAAGTTGTTGCTTTGATAAAAACATTTTTCACCACATAAAATAATGATTGGATTTGAAAAATGGTTTACAAATAAAACCCTTTTGCAAATGACTTTGCCACTTTAGAAAATGTCCACTTTGAGCCTTACAATGTGTAGAGCCTAGTAGAGACCACCTTTGCAAATAAAACTATCTTTTGCATGCTTGCATGCATGACTTAGTTTCTATTATTTTATGTATGTTTTGATTGTTTGATTTTGGTTGGAATGCTAGTTGATATTGTGTTTGTTTGATTGATGGTAGTGAAGTTAGAAAAGTGTGAAACTAGAAAGATCAAGAAGTGAACCAACATTCCCTACCAAAAAGGCAAGTGACACTATCATCTAAAGTCCTACTATTTTCATTATACTTAGTGGATTTTGAAACATGCATGAAAAGAATTTCTATACTTATGCTATGGTAAATCCTAATAGGATACCCTATACCTTCCTTAGTGGAAACAATGTAGTTGTTACATGCTTAGCCATGCTATAATTTGAAAAGAGATACATGTTGAGATTTTATGAAGTTGAGAAAAGGACTTGTGTTTTTATATAATAAAACAAGGACTCAATGAACCACCTGGGTGGACAAGGATACTTTGAGTTTGGGATTAGGTGGCAACAAAAGGAACCATGTCTATGGAAATCTCTTTGTGTTGTGCACCAAAAGAAAACCACCCAGGAAACTTAGAGATTGAACATGTTTCTCCAATAGTGGCTTTCGTGTACAACCACATGCTACTTATGGCTCTGGCTTGGTCAACTACATTGGGAAGACCCACGCATTGTCTTCAGGTTACTGAAAATGAGGAACTTGGAATCCTACATGGGTACTGAAGACAAGCTAGCAATGGTGTATGGGAGGACCCTCTGGAAAGACTTCGTCACATTCTCAATCTGTCGGTGCTCCATCTTGGTGAGCACTTATCCAGCGGCCACTGGTGGCAACAAGATGAGATTGTGACATGTGGGTAAAGTGTACAACTTCTGCAGAAGAAAATAAAATCTAAGTACTTAGCCGTGTCCCCGGTTATGGACAATACTGAGCAACTAAAGCTTGAAGCTATGGGAAATCTCGACATTCCAATTTCTAAAATAAAACTTTTAAGTGACAACAAAAGACTTGATGCACTTGGGGGTACCAAGGTGCTCAAGAGATTTGGATAAAAACTTGAAGCACTTGGGATTTACCAAGGAGCTCAAGAGATTTTGATAAAACTTGATGCACTTGGGGGTACCAAGGAACTCAAGAGATTTTGACAAAGACACTTGGTGGATTCCAAGGAGTTCAGAAAAGATTTGACAAAAGATCAAAACCATTTTGAAAATATAGGATAAATTATTGCTTTCTGCAAATGAGCCTAAAACCCTACTTAGCCAAATATGCATGTAATGATAGGATCCACTTATATTCTACATAGTAGTGAAACTTGCCAATACAATTCAAATGTATTGACCCTTGTGGCTGTAACTTGTAATGTTGCAGGTTTGATTGCTATTAGTGAAGTTGATTGATTAGGATTACAAAGTCTACAACCAACATGTTTGCATGTGGCACTTTGAAGATGAAGGACCCCATGCTTATAGATATTCTGCTGCAATGTAATGTAATAGCCAAACGAGCTATGTAAGATGTAATAAAATTATGTTATTCCTGGTTATAAAGTTGTATTATGACCTTTGTTTCTTGATATTACATCTTAACTGTGGATGCTAGCTATTGATCCAGGGACTAGCATTGTAAACACAGGGGACTCTACCTTATTAAAGGTTGGGACCCTTATAGATGGTATTAGAGCATTGTGTTGCCTGTAGGATTTGTAAACCTAGGATTGGACAAAAACCCTTAGAAAAAATAGGAGTTGTATTTATTCCAAAACTTATTTACAAACAAACTTGTAAACTCTTTCCTCAACCACTTTGATTTTGATTCTACATCTCATCTATTTTCAACTTGATGGAAAAACCTACCCCATGGCCCAAGACTTCACCATGTGCAAAGGACATCTTCAACTCCAATGACTTCGACTTCTCCAACTCTAATGACTTCAACATCTTCAGCATATTCACCAAAGACTTTCAACTTGGATACCACTAAGGACTACAAGTGATACAAGGAAATCTTGCTCAAGATATGGAGACTAAGGAAATGCAAAATTAGAAGGAGTTCACCTCACTTGAGGTATTATAACCAAGAGTTTTTCTCAAGGAAACCATGATCTCATGCAAGAAGAATCAACCAAAGAAGGATGGGAAGATCACAAGTGAACCATATAGATGGACCACCATATTATAGTTAAGTCAAACACACCAACTTATGTGGTGTAACAAAATATTGTGTTGCCTAAGTATGTGCTTGAACTTTGTTGTTTGAGTGAAAAGTTGTTTGTGAATGCTTGCACATTGCTTGAGTGAATTGTGATGTGTGTGATTAGAATTGATTCCTTAGAATTATTTTGTCTATTCTAATTCCCATTCAACCCAAATAGATGACTACTTCAAGAGACTCCAACATCAAGGTTGATGACACCAACACCAACCAAGAGGACAGCATGAAAGATCTCATAGCAACCCAAAACCAGTTGAACCAAATGACAGCTCAATTCATAGCCAACACCAGTGGAGAAGATCCAACCCTGCAAGGATTTTTGGAAACTCAAGCCCAATTGATGCTCAAGGTGACAGATCAAATTATCAATATGGAAGAAAACTATTCCAAAATAGTTTGTGACAACAAGGATGACAGAAATGTTATTCTAGATGGAGCCCCAGCTTGCATTATTTGTGGAGACAAGGATCATACTTCCAAGGAGCATGGAGATCAATGCCCTAACTGTGAAGAGAAACATCCTGTTGGCCAATGTCCCACCTCTCAAGCTACTTGCTACCTATGTGAAGGAAACAACCATGTTCCTATCCAATGCCCCATCTATTCCATTGTTGAACAAAGGAAACAAGGTGGAGTGCAACAAATGATTGCAAACTATCCAGAAGGATCCAAGTCTACCAAGAAGGTTGATGACAAAGGAAAAGGTCCACTTATACCTCCAAGCAAAACAACCCAATTCAAAGGACCAAAGAAAGGGCATATGAATTATCCAAAGAGCAATAGAAGGTCCAAGAAACATGTAGACATTCCTACCTATCAGATAACATATGAACAACATGAACTGGATGCACTCCTAGCTTTGGAGAAACCCAAAAAGCAAAAGAAGGACAAAAGCCATGTGCAATGTCATCGTTGTAAAGAAATGGGACACTATTCCAGTGAATGCCCAGAGAACCAGAAGTATAAAGAAATTGGCCAAGTGTGGTGCAACAACTGCAAAGAGCTAGGCCATTATGCAGCAACATGTCCACAAGAGACACGTAAAGAACTCAAAGATATCAACTGTTTCAATTGCAAAGAACCAGGACATTATGCAAGCAATTGTCCAGAAAAGATGAAGAACAAGTTAAACAAGCCTATGAAGGATCTCAACCTTGGCCCATGAGTCAAGTGTGGAAACAAAGGACACAATGCAGATGTTTGCCTAGAGAAGTTTCCCCAAGCAAGCCAACATGTAATTTAGTTTGGAAATTTTTAAGGGTGGTAGTACCCTAGATGCTTTTGAGCCTACTTGTAACCCTACCCTTCCCAAATCTCGGGACGAGATTTATTTTAAGGGTGGTAGCCTGTCACATCCCAAGATTTTCCAAATCTTGTAATGTGAAAAATAAATGAATAAAATAAAACTTTGTTGATTTTCAGGGTGAGAAGAAACTTTTTGATTCCAATTGGAAACTTTCAAACTTATTTTGATCAAGATAAATCCTAAAGGGATTTAACAAGATAAACATTTAATAAAGGAAAATAAAATATTTGGAATTACTATTTTGAATCTTTTTTATAAAAAGATTTGGTTTTCAAATGAAAAGGAAGAAATTTAAATAAGGATTATTTTAATAGCCAAACTAAAACCTGGCCAAGCCTTTGAAATAAAATATTTCTATTTGATAAAAATAGTGAAGGTTTACTTAAATAAAATAATAAGGATTTAATACCAAGTTTATTAAAAATAAAAGTTTACTATTTTTCAAAACTTATTTATTTATTTTAAACAAGTTTTCCAAGTTTTCTTTATTCTCAAATAAAACCTACTGATTCGGTTTTGAAAATATTTAGTTTTCAAATGGTGCTTTTAATTAAAATAAAACCCATTTGATTTATGAACTAATGTCCATTTTATTTAATTATAAATGGACTCTAAAATAAAAATATTATTTTAATTTGGGAATTGGTTTATGTTGTTAAACAGAACCAAATTCAATTGAAATGTTTGGTGAAAGTCTGATTTGATTTGAATGTTTGAATGTTGTTTGAAATTCAAAACAGAAAATAGAATTGGAAAAAGATAAAACAATCAGGAAAAAAAGTTAGAATCTGGACACAGCCCAGCCGGCCAGCCCATTTAGCCCAACAACCAGCCCACTCCCTCTCTCCCGAGGAAAATGATTCGCACCTGTTAACTGACCCGCGCAGATGCTGACTGGTGGACCTATTTTCCCTCTCGCTTTCTCGCTGACAGTAAGGTCCCACCTCTCCTGTTCATCATCTTCACCCCGCGCTAATTCCTCCTCGCCGTTTCCTGTCTTTACTCCGACGATCAATTCACGCTGTTAACGGCCATTACCCCCCCCTGCGACCACGTCCTTTTAATCGCCTGCGCCTTCTCCTCCTTTCCCCTCAAACACCGCAGCACGAGAGCCCCTAGGCTACCTCAATTCGAGATCGCAACGCCACTGCTCCGACCACCGTCCCCAGTAAATTCCGGCGAGCCCAGCCACCGCCTTGCCTCCCCGACCAAGCTCACACCTTCCCCATCCTCTGGCGCTTCTGCCTGTACCTTCCGTTCAACCGCGGGCGCCCTAGAACCTCGACTTCGACAACCACTGACCGCGCCACCGCGTCTGCCTCTCTCCGGCGAAGTTCCCTGGTAAGAACCGACCACCCCGCACCCTCTCCTTCACGCACGCAGCTTCGCCTTGATCTTGCGCATCTAATCGTGCCCTCGTTTTGCTTCGGGGTGAACCACAGCGTCGCCTCCGACCACGACCAGAGCTGCCTGACGCAGTCCCCCACTCTGGCGAGCAATCCCGCTAGAACCAGAGCGCCCCTCGACGAGCTGACCATACCTTGAGCATCAGAGCGTCACCGCGATCACTGTAAGCACCCTCACCTTCTTCTTTGCTTCCTGTAGTCGCCGTAGCGCCACCGCCTGACCGTCGCCACCGTCTGCCGCTGCTAGCGCCACCAGTTAGTGGCAATTAGACAGTAGCCGTTGGATCGATATCGCGTGGCTGAGATTAGAACTGAGTGAAGCGGTATGAGTCAACCAGAGCCGTGCGATCTGCTTAAGATCCAACACACCAGAGAGGCTGATCCGCATGAAGCGGTACCGCCCAATAGGAACCTGACCCGTGGCCAGCCTTCGATTTAAAAACAGATTTGAAATCAGATTGTTTTGCAAATTTGAAACCCTTGTAACTTTTTATCCACACGTCCAAAAATTACAAACTTTATATCAATGGAATCAGTAGAACAAGCCCTAGCCAACCATGCAATTTGTTTAGTAAAAAGCCTCTGGAAAAATGTTTGTTTTTGCAGAAACATTTGTATGCTTGTTTAGGTTAGAAAAATTATTTCAAAATGTTTTTAAGGTTGCAATCTTTGCAAAATTGGTTTGTTGTGAACCTACTGACCCTAGGAACCAAATTGTGGTTTTAAAAATGGATTTGGTGAAGATTAGGATTGGAAAATTTAATTAGCCCATTTCTAGTCAAAATGAAAATAGTGATTTTACTATGAAAATAATTTTGGTGTAAAAACTTTGGAAAATGATTTGAATCAAACCTACTAACCCTAAACACCAAGTTTTGAGAAACAACAACTTATTTGGTGAACAACATAAAGTTGTTGCTTTGATAAAAACATTTTTCACCACATAAAATAATGATTGGATTTGAAAAATGGTTTACAAATAAAACCCTTTTGCAAATGACTTTGCCACTTTAGAAAATGTCCACTTTGAGCCTTACAATGTGTAGAGCCTAGTAGAGACCACCTTTGAAAATAAAACTATCTTTTGCATGCTTGCATGCATGACTTAGTTTCTATTATTTTATGTATGTTTTGATTGTTTGATTTTGGTTGGAATGCTAGTTGATATTGTGTTTGTTTGATTGATGGTAGTGAAGTTAGAAAAGTGTGAAACTAGAAAGATCAAGAAGTGAACCAACATTCCCTACCAAAAAGGCAAGTGACACTATCATCTAAAGTCCTACTATTTTCATTATACTTAGTGGATTTTGAAACATGCATGAAAAGAATTTCTATACTTATGCTATGGTAAATCCTAATAGGATACCCTATACCTTCCTTAGTGGAAACAATGTAGTTGTTACATGCTTAGCCATGCTATAATTTGAAAAGAGATACATGTTGAGATTTTATGAAGTTGAGAAAAGGACTTGTGTTTTTATATAATAAAACAAGGACTCAATGAACCACCTGGGTGGACAAGGATACTTTGAGTTTTGGATTAGGTGGCAACAAAAGGAACCATGTCTATGGCAATCTCTTTGTGTTGTGCACCAAAAGAAAACCACCCAGGAAACTTAGAGATTGAACATGTTTCTCCAATAGTGGCTTTCGTGTACAACCACATGCTACTTATGGCTCTGGCTTGGTCAACTACATTGGGAAGACCCATGCATTGTCTTCAGGTTACTGAAAATGAGGAACTTTGAATCCTACATGGGTACTGAAGACAAGCTAGCAATGGTGTATGGGAGGACCCTCTGGAAAGACTTCGTCACATTCTCAATCTGTCGGTGCTCCATCTTGGTGAGCACTTATCCAGCGGCCACTGGTGGCAACAAGATGAGATTGTGACATGTGGGTAAAGTGTACAACTTCTGCAGAAGAAAATAAAATCTAAGTACTTAGCCATGTCCCCGGTTATGGACAATACTGTGCAACTAAAGCTTGAAGCTATGGGAAATCTCGACATTCCAATTTCTAAAAGAAAACTTTTAAGTGACAACAAAAGACTTGATGCACTTGGGGGTACCAAGGAGCTCAAGAGATTTGGATAAAAACTTGAAGCACTTGGGATTTACCAAGGAGCTCAAGAGATTTTGATAAAACTTGATGCACTTGGGGGTACCAAGGAACTCAAGAGATTTTGACAAAGACACTTGGTGGATTCCAAGGAGTTCAGAAAAGATTTGACAAAAGATCAAAACCATTTTGAAAATATAGGATAAATTATTGCTTTGTGCAAATGAGCCTAAAACCCTACTTAGCCAAATATGCATGTAATGATAGGATCCACTTATATTCTACATAGTAGTGAAACTTGCCAATACAATTCAAATGTATTGACCCTTGTGGCTGTAACTTGTAATGTTGCAGGTTTGATTGCTATTAGTGAAGTTGATTGATTAGGATTACAAAGTCTACAACCAACATGTTTGCATGTGGCACTTTGAAGATGAAGGACCCCATGCTTATAGATATTCTGCTGCAATGTAATGTAATAGCCAAACGAGCTATGTAAGATGTAATAAAATTATGTTATTCCTGGTTATAAAGTTGTATTATGACCTTTGTTTCTTGATATTACATCTTAACTGTGGATGCTAGCTATTGATCCAGGGACTAGCATTGTAAACACAGGGGACTCTACCTTATTAAAGGTTGGGACCCTTATAGATGGTATCAGAGCATTGTGTTGCCTGTAGGATTTGTAAACCTAGGATTGGACAAAAACCCTTAGAAAAAATAGGAGTTGTATTTATTCCAAAACTTATTTACAAACAAACTTGTAAACTCTTTCCTCAACCACTTTGATTTTGATTCTACATGTCATCTATTTTCAACTTGATGGAAAAACCTACCCCATGGCCCAAGACTTCACCATGTGCAAAGGACATCTTCAACTCCAATGACTTCAACTTCTCCAACTCTAGTGACTTCAACATCTTCAGCATATTCACCAAAGACTTTCAACTTGGATACCACTAAGGACTACAAGTGATACAAGGAAATCTTGCTCAAGATATGGAGACTAAGGAAATGCAAAATTAGAAGGAGTTCACCTCACTTGAGGTATTATAACCAAGAGTTTTTCTCAAGGAAACCATGATCTCATGCAAGAAGAATCAACCAAAGAAGGATGGGAAGATCACAAGTGAACCATATAGATGGACCACCATATTATAGTTAAGTCAAACACACCAACTTATGTGGTGTAACAAAATATTTTGTTGCCTAAGTATGTGCTTGAACTTTGTTGTTTGAGTGAAAAGTTGTTTGTGAATGCTTGCACATTGCTTGAGTGAATTGTGATGTGTGTGATTAGAATTGATTCCTTCGAATTATTTTGTCTATTCTAATTCCCATTCAACCCAAATAGATGACTACTTCAAGAGACTCCAACATCAAGGTTGATGACACCAACACCAACCAAGAGGACATCATGAAAGATCTCATAGCAACCCAAAACCAGTTGAACCAAATGACAGCTCAATTCATAGCCAACACCAGTGGAGAAGATCCAACCCTGCAAGGATTTTTGGAAACTCAAGCCCAATTGATGCTCAAGGTGACAGATCAAATTATCAATATGGAAGAAAACTATTCCAAAATAGTTTGTGACAACAAGGATGACAGAAATGTTATTCTAGATGGAGCCCCAGCTTGCATTATTTGTGGAGACAAGGATCATACTTCCAAGGAGCATGGAGATCAATGCCCTAACTGTGAAGAGAAACATCCTGTTGGCCAATGTCCCACCTCTCAAGCTACTTGCTACCTATGTGAAGGAAACAACCATGTTCCTATCCAATGCCCCATCTATTCCATTGTTGAACAAAGGAAACAAGGTGGAGTGCAACAAATGATTGCAAACTATCCAGAAGGATCCAAGTCTACCAAGAAGGTTGATGACAAAGGAAAAGGTCCACTTATACCTCCAAGCAAAACAACCCAATTCAAAGGACCAAAGAAAGGGCATATGAATTATCCAAAGAGCAATAGAAGGTCCAAGAAACATGTAGACATTCCTACCTATCAGATAACATATGAACAACATGAACTGGATGCACTCCTAGCTTTGGAGAAACCCAAAAAGCAAAAGAAGGACAAAAGCCATGTGCAATGTCATCGTTGTAAAGAAATGGGACACTATTCCAGTGAATGCCCAGAGAACCAGAAGTATAAAGAAATTGGCCAAGTGTGGTGCAACAACTGCAAAGAGCTAGGCCATTATGCAGCAACATGTCCACAAGAGACACGTAAAGAACTCAAAGATATCAACTGTTTCAATTGCAAAGAACCAGGACATTATGCAAGCAATTGTCCAGAAAAGATGAAGAACAAGTTAAACAAGCCTATGAAGGATCTCAACCTTGGCCCATGAGTCAAGTGTGGAAACAAAGGACACAATGCAGATGTTTGCCTAGAGAAGTTTCCCCAAGCAAGCCAACATGTAATTTAGTTTGGAAATTTTTAAGGGTGGTAGTACCCTAGATGCTTTTGAGCCTACTTGTAACCCTACCCTTCCCAAATCTCGGGACGAGATTTATTTTAAGGGTGGTAGCCTGTCACATCCCAAGATTTTCCAAATCTTGTAATGTGAAAAATAAATGAATAAAATAAAACTTTGTTGATTTTCAGGGTGAGAAGAAACTTTTTGATTCCAATTGGAAACTTTCAAACTTATTTTGATCAAGATAAATCCTAAAGGGATTTAACAAGATAAACATTTAATAAAGGAAAATAAAATATTTGGAATTACTATTTTGAATCTTTTTTATAAAAAGATTTGGTTTTCAAATGAAAAGGAAGAAATTTAAATAAGGATTATTTTAATAGCCAAACTAAAACCTGGCCAAGCCTTTGAAATAAAATATTTCTATTTGATAAAAATAGTGAAGGTTTACTTAAATAAAATAATAAGGATTTAATACCAAGTTTATTAAAAATAAAAGTTTACTATTTTTCAAAACTTATTTATTTATTTTAAACAAGTTTTCCAAGTTTTCTTTATTCTCAAATAAAACCTACTGATTCGGTTTTGAAAATATTTAGTTTTCAAATGGTGCTTTTAATTAAAATAAAACCCATTTGATTTATGAACTAATGTCCATTTTATTTAATTATAAATGGACTCTAAAATAAAAATATTATTTTAATTTGGGAATTGGTTTATGTTGTTAAACAGAACCAAATTCAATTGAAATGTTTGGTGAAAGTCTGATTTGATTTGAATGTTTGAATGTTGTTTGAAATTCAAAACAGAAAATAGAATTGGAAAAAGATAAAACAATCAGGAAAAAAAGTTAGAATCTGGACACAGCCCAGCCGGCCAGCCCATTTAGCCCAACAACCAGCCCACTCCCTCTCTCCCGAGGAAAATGATTCGCACCTGTTAACTGACCCGCGCAGATGCTGACTGGTGGACCTATTTTCCCTCTCGCTTTCTCGCTGACAGTAAGGTCCCACCTCTCCTGTTCATCATCTTCACCCCGCGCTAATTCCTCCTCGCCGTTTCCTGTCTTTACTCCGACGATCAATTCACGCTGTTAACGGCCATTACCCCCCCCTGCGACCACGTCCTTTTAATCGCCTGCGCCTTCTCCTCCTTTCCCCTCAAACACCGCAGCACGAGAGCCCCTAGGCTACCTCAATTCGAGATCGCAACGCCACTGCTCCGACCACCGTCCCCAGTAAATTCCGGCGAGCCCAGCCACCGCCTTGCCTCCCCGACCAAGCTCACACCTTCCCCATCCTCTGGCGCTTCTGCCTGTACCTTCCGTTCAACCGCGGGCGCCCTAGAACCTCGACTTCGACAACCACTGACCGCGCCGCCGCGTCTGCCTCTCTCCGGCGAAGTTCCCTGGTAAGAACCGACCACCCCGCACCCTCTCCTTCACGCACGCAGCTTCGCCTTGATCTTGCGCATCTAATCGTGCCCTCGTTTTGCTTCGGGGTGAACCACAGCGTCGCCTCCGACCACGACCAGAGCTGCCTGACGCAGTCCCCCACTCTGGCGAGCAATCCCGCTAGAACCAGAGCGCCCCTCGACGAGCTGACCATACCTTGAGCATCAGAGCGTCACCGTGATCACTGTAAGCACCCTCACCTTCTTCTTTGCTTCCTGTAGTCGCCGTAGCGCCACCGCCTGACCGTCGCCACCGTCTGCCGCTGCTAGCGCCGCCAGTTAGTGGCAATTAGACAGTAGCCTTTGGATCGATATCGCGTGGCTGAGATTAGAACTGAGCGAAGCGGTATGAGTCAACCAGAGCCGTGCGATCTGCTTAAGATCCAACACACCAGAGAGGCTGATCCGCATGAAGCGGTACCGCCCAATAGGAACCTGACCCGTGGCCAGTCTTCGATTTAAAAACAGATTTGAAATCAGATTGTTTTGCAAATTTGAAACCCTTGTAACTTTTGGTCCACACGTCCAAAAATTACAAATTTATATCAATGGAATCAGTAGAACAAGCCCTAGCCAACCATGCAATTTGTTTAGTAAAAAGCCTCAGGAAAAATGTTTGTTTTTGCAGAAACATTTGTATGCTTGTTTAGGTTAGAAAAATTATTTCAAAATGTTTTTAAGGTTGCAATCTTTGCAAAATTGGTTTGTTGTGAACCTACTGACCCTAGGAACCAAATTGTGGTTTTTAAAATGGATTTGGTGAAGATTAGGATTGGAAAATTTAATTAGCCCATTTCTAGTCAAAATGGAAATAGTGATTTTACTATGAAAATAATTTTGGTGTAAAAACTTTGGAAAATGATTTGAATCAAACCTACTAACCCTAAACACCAAGTTTTGAGAAACAACAACTTATTTGGTGAACAACATAAAGTTGTTGCTTTGATAAAAACATTTTTCACCACATAAAATAATGATTGGATTTGAAAAATGGTTTACAAATAAAACCCTTTTGCAAATGACTTTGCCACTTTAGAAAATGTCCACTTTGAGCCTTACAATGTGTAGAGCCTAGTAGAGACCACCTTTGCAAATAAAACTATCTTTTGCATGCTTGCATGCATGACTTAGTTTCTATTATTTTATGTATGTTTTGATTGTTTGATTTTGGTTGGAATGCTAGTTGATATTGTGTTTGTTTGATTGATGGTAGTGAAGTTAGAAAAGTGTGAAACTAGCAAGATCAAGAAGTGAACCAACATTCCCTACCAAAAAGGCAAGTGACACTATCATCTAAAGTCCTACTATTTTCATTATACTTAGTGGATTTTGAAACATGCATGAAAAGAATTTCTATACTTATGCTATGCTAAATCCTAATAGGATACCCTATACCTTCCTTAGTGGAAACAATGTAGTTGTTACATGCTTAGCCATGCTATAATTTGAAAAGAGATACATGTTGAGATTTTATGAAGTTGAGAAAAGGACTTGTGTTTTTATATAATAAAACAAG
This sequence comes from Avena sativa, assembly GCA_916181665.1. NCBI lineage: Eukaryota > Viridiplantae > Streptophyta > Magnoliopsida > Poales > Poaceae > Avena > Avena sativa. Next base: position 380,425,556 of record OV702297.1, on the reverse strand, counting down.
GACTCAATGAACCACCTGGGTGGACAAGGATACTTTGAGTTTTGGATTAGGTGGCAACAAAAGGAACCATGTCTATGGCAATCTCTTTGTGTTATGCACCAAAAGAAAACCACCCAGGAAACTTAGAGATTGAACATGTTTCTCCAATTGTGGCTTTCGTGTACAATCACATGCTACTTATGGCTCTGGCTTGGTCAACTACATTGGGAAGACCCATGCATTGTCTTCAGGTTACTGAAAATGAGGAACTTGGAATCCTACATGTGTACTGAAGACAAGCTAGCAATGGTGTATGGGAGGACCCTCTGGAAAGACTTCGTCACATTCTCAATCTGCCGGTGCTCCATCTTGGTGAGCACTTATCCAGCAGCCACTGGTGGCAACAAGATGAGATTGTGACATGTGGGTAAAGTGTACAACTTCTGCAGAAGAAAATAAAATCTAAGTACTTAGCCGTGTCCCCGGTTATGGACAATACTGTGCAACTAAAGCTTGAAGCTATGGGAAATCTCGACATTCCAATTTCTAAAAGAAAACTTTTAAGTGACAACAAAAGACTTGATGCACTTGGGGGTACCAAGGAGCTCAAGAGATTTGGATAAAAACTTGAAGCACTTGGGATTTACCAAGGAGCTCAAGAGATTTTGATAAAACTTGATGCACTTGGGGGTACCAAGGAACTCAAGAGATTTTGACAAAGACACTTGGTGGATTCCAAGGAGTTCAGAAAAGATTTGACAAAAGATCAAAACCATTTTGAAAAGATAGGATAAATTATTGCTTTCTGCAAATGAGCCTAAAACCCTACTTAGCCAAATATGCATGTAATGATAGGATCCACTTATATTCTACATAGTAGTGAAACTTGCCAATACAATTCAAATGTATTGACCCTTGTGGCTGTAACTTGTAATGTTACAGGTTTGATTGCTATTGGTGAAGTTGATTGATTAGGATTACAAAGTCTACAACCAACATGTTTGCCTGTGGCACTTTGAAGATGGAAGGACCCCATGCTTATAGATATTCGGCTGCAATGTAATGTAATACCAAATGAGCTATGTAAGATGTAATAAAATTATGTTATTCCTGGTTATAAAGTTGTATTATGACCTTTGTTTCTTGATATTACATCTTAACTGTGGATGCTAGCTATTGATCCAGGGACTAGCATTGTGAACACAGGGGACTCTACCTTATTAAAGGTTGGGACCCTTACAGAGGATCTCCATGTGCTCTGCATCTTCGGCGACCTCGGCGTTCTCCCTCTCCAGCAGTACGGCGAGTGTCTGTAGGGGTTCGTTGCATGGAAAACAAAAAAATTCTATCGCGTGAACACACACAAGCCAAGATCTATCTACTAGATTGTAGCAACGAGTCGATAGAGTACTAACCCTCGAAGATCCAAAACGATTAACGAGAGTAGATTCTCGTGGGTGATTTAGTCGTTCACTTGCCGATCTCAAGATCGCATAGACGATCCTTCCGGCAGCGCTCCCAAAGTCGGTCACACATACGGTACTCGATGAAGACCTTCCTCTCCCTTGTTCCAGTAGGCAGCGGAGGTTGTAGCTCTCTCCTCGCGATTCCGGCAGCACGACGGCGTGGTATCGGAAGTAGAGGGGAGATCTCGCAGGGCTTTGCCTAAGCCAGAGCGAGTATGGTGGAGTAGAGAGGGCCTCGGCGATCTAGGTTTTAGATGCCGAGGGAAGAGGGAAGCCGGTTGCTAGGGTTTAGGCTAGACGGCAGCAACAGTTTAGAGGGGATCTAGGGCGCCGGCGGCTTGGGGGCAGCGGCGGCCTAGGGATTAGGTCTTGGGCACCTAGGGCAAGGGGGATACCTTGGGGTGCGCCCCCACCCCTCCTTATATAGGTGGGGGCGTCCAAGGGTGTTCCCAGCCTAGGTGGAAACCCTCCCTAACTCAGAAACCCTCCCTAACTCAGAAACCCTCCCTAACTCGGAAACCATGTTGGGATTTCACTTTTTCAAACTGCCTTTTTGACTTTCAATTTAGAGTTTGATTTCTCTCTTCCAAGTGTCCAGCCAAGTGATCTAGGACATGATGCAACCATTCCACTTTGTCATGAAACATCCATGTACCCTTCCCCTTCCAGTTCGGTGGACCTTCTAGACCCTTCTAGAACATTCCGGTGAAAACGCTGAAACCATTTCCGAACTCCGGAATTGGACTTTACTTATATGAATCTTATTCTCCGGACCATTCGGGATCTCCTCGTGATATCCTGGATCTCATCCGAGACTCCGACCAACATTCGGTCTTCTTACTCACATTCCATATCTACTAAACAACATCGAATCCTTAAGTGTGTCTCCCTATGGTTCGTGAATTATGCAGACATGACCGAGACTCTTCTTAGATCAATAACCAATAGAGGAATCTGGAAACTCATATGGCTCCCACATATTTCTACGATTACTTCGTGATCGAATGAACTATTTACATACGATACCAATTTCCCTTTGTCTTGTGATACTTTACTTATCCGAGGTTTGATCGTCGGTATCTCTGCATACCTAGTTCAACCTCGTTATCGATAAGTACTCTTTACTCGTTCCTGTGAGATGTGATCCCTTGTGAGCCAGTCACATGCTTGCAAGCCAATTGGATGACATTCCATCGAGAGGGCCCAGAGTATATCTATCCGTCATATGGATGGACAAATCCTACTTTTGATCCACGTGCCTCAACACATACTTTCCGAACACTCAATGCCACCTTTATAACCACCCAGTTGCAAAGTGGTGTTTGATGTCATCAAATCATCCATCCGGTGATGGTGATTAACATGATCTCATGGTCGAAGGATGTAGGTTACTATGTATTTGAAAGCTTATAGCAAGTGAACTATTTAAATGACTTGATCTTATGCTACGCTTAACTATAGGAGTATGTCCATCACATCTTTCTCCTAATGATATTACCTTGTTGTTAATAACATCTCAATTTTCATGATCAGGAAACCATGATCATATATTAACCAACAAGCTAGTTTAACAAGAGGCTTTACTAGGTACTATTTTATGTTTACAAACCACACAAGTATTAATGTTTTCAGTTAATACAATTATAGCATGGTATGTGATAACCCACAAGTATAGGGGGTGTATCGTAATACTTTTGATAAATAGGAGTGTCGATCCCAACATGGAGCAGAAAGTGTTGACTAGTGGTATGGAGCAGGAAATCTCTGTAAATACGTAGCAAACGGATTTTTAGGGGTTTTCTGATAAAGCAAAGAAATAAAGTGCAAGTAATAAAGACAGGAAATAATTGCAGCAAGTGTCCCAATCCTTTCTTACCAAAGGACAATCCGGTGGAAATACTAATGAGGACCAAACGTTCTCGAGGACACATGGGAATTCTGTCAAGTGCTTTCCCTTCATATAGCTGAGTAGTCTTTTTTGGTTTTATAAGTGTTGTGTGGGTGAACTTGTGCTAATGTACAAACCTTACTTGGACTAATACATACTTGTGATTAAACCCCTTGCAAGCATCCATAACTACAAGAAAGCAATTAAGATAAATACCTAACCACAACATTTAACTCTGAGATCCTACACTCCCTTGTGCAATGGTTTTCTAACGGGAGTTTAGGTTTCTGTCACTCCGGCAAACCCACAATTAGTAGCCAAATACACAATGCATCCCCCCTAGGCCCATAAATGGTGAAGTATCATGTAGTCGACGATCACATGACACCACTAGAAGAATAGCACCACAACATAAATAATAAACCATTGAATAATACCTCAACACAAATCCACTACTAACAACATGACTTCTCCCATGTCCTCAAGAACTAAACGAACTACTCACGAGACATCATATGGATTAAGATCAAAGATGATATGGTGATGGATAACAATCTGAACATAAACAATAATCCAATGGTTCCACTCACAAGCATCAACTACAATAGTAATCAACACCGGGAAAGTTCCCCCTAAGAACTATGCAAGATTTAACACAATTTTTACAGCGGGATGGAGTGGTGATGATGGTGCTGGTGGAGATGATGGTGTGGATGATGATGATGATCCCAATAAAGCCTATCTTGATGATGGTGTTGATGGCGACGATCTCCCATCTCCGGGAAGGAATTTCCCTGGTAGAAATCTGTCTGCCGGAGAGCTCTTTCTCTCTTGGTGGTTTCCGCCCCGTAGAGGCGGTGGAATCTTTCTATGGTCGCTCCCCGTTTATTAGTGTTTCGAGGAGAAGATATATGCGAGAGGGTGGAGCCAGAGGTGGGCCAGATGGGCCACACCCCCTGTAGGCATGGCCTAGGGTGGCCCGCGCCTGGAGGGTGTGGGCCCCCTGTGGCCCAACTCCGCCTCCCCTTCTGGCATTCTTCATCTTCTAGGAAAATAGGATTTTTTGTAGTTTTTCTGGTATTTTTCTGATCTTCACGAAATTGCATCAAAACACCTCTTTTTCCATCAGAATCCTGACTCCGGCAGTTCATCCTCCAAGAATCATCCAACATGCAAAAACAGATGAAAAGACACAAGTAACACCTCTTAATATGAAATATATCAATGAATAGAGGCAAATTATGATATAGAATGGTGATGCAAATTAGACGTATCAACTCCCCCAAGCTTAGACCTTCGCTTGTCCCCAAGTGAAAACTGAGCTCAGTAAACATGTCTACAGGTTTATGGAGTGAAGTGTCAATAAAAAGAATACGGACAAGAAGCATCACACTTACCATTACACAACTCATAGAAGAAAGCAACTCACCATTGTATAACTTATCTTGCAACAAGTATAGGTGTCACAATAGAGATGCATAAAGATAAATCATAATTGGGATTGGCAAACTTTGTTCTTGATCAGAGATAATTGATTCATCCGACTATAGGCGAATAATTGTCATCCCTTAAATAGTCTGACTCTCTTCTCGATCCGAGATAAGTGATTCATCCGACTAACTCTTAGTCGAACGCCTTGGTTAACACTTAACTGAGTCGTGCATGGCCATGCTTTCCGAATCATATCATCCGAGAGGGCCCAGATAATATCTCTCCGAGTGGAGGGGCAAAATCTCATCTTGGTTATTCACATCACGCAGCTTGATTCTCAGTCGACCCGAACTCTGCCTTTATAACTGCCCAGTTACGGATCAGCATTTGACAGAACCTAAGTCGGTGATCCTCAACTCAGACTATGCAATAACCTCAGGTCTAAGGATTACATTGATTGAGATATACAAATGACAACCTATTCGTTGTACCTCAATATGGGTCAATCCGAATCGCTGAACTCTTTAGCCAAATCTCTGTAAGTCGGAATGGCATCTCCATGCCCATGACAAGTGGAACCGAGTCATCAAGCCGACTTTCACATTGGTCTAAGTTGTGTGTCCAGCACAACCTCGATGACCAAGGATATTTAGTACAAACAACATGAATGTATAGTTCCACAACCAAATCACATATTCAATGATATACATCAGATGCTCATACAAGGATAGTTTAATAACTTTATAAATACAATGAGAAATATCATCATACATGATTGCCTCTATGGAATATTCCCAACACAATAACCAAACAGGAGCACGTAGAACCTACCGTTCGGTTGTCGTAGTAGAAACTTTGGGGAAGACCGATCGAAGCAGATGGCAACGAAGACGGCGGTAGGCAGCACCACCCGACTTGGATGGAAGACGACCCGTGATGAAGAACTCGAGCAGTCGCGCGAAGCGCTTTCCAAAAACCTTATTCGCCCTCTCCCGTACATGATCACAAGGGCGAGTGGTTCCAGAGACCTGCTCTCCCGTCCGTCTGTGCACGCCGGCAAGCGGGATGGAGTAGACTACGGTGACGGCGCAAGTAGAGAGGATGGCAAACCCCTAGATTTTTTTTCGGTGTCTTGTGGCGATAGCCGTGCAGGATTTTATATAGAGCGGCTCAGTAAACCCTAACAGAGGCGAACGTGAGCCGAGTCCATGTTGCGCATGTTCAGGTCGATTACAGTAGCCCATGATCTGGGAGCGGTCCGAATAAGCTGACCGTTTGACAGGTCTGTCAAAACAACACAATTTTCCTAAGCAGCAAAATAAAGCTCGGCTCGTCGAGATTCCCGCAACCCGCAGCGCACGCGCGCGCGTCGTGACAAGACAAGCGGGCGGGCAGGCGGCCGAGCGGCGTCGTCGAAGGAGGAGCGCGCGCGTGTATCTCTCTTATTGCCACTCACTTACAAAGTGGTGCAACACTCCATCTTATAAGGTGGTACAACTCTCCTTCAACTTCCCATGTGGGACTAAACTTGAGCTCTCACTCCACTCCCATGTGAGCTGCCACAAACATGGGCCCAAACACATATGGGCTGCCACAAAATTGGGCTTTGAGATTTAGGGAAAATCTGAAATACACGTGGGCATAAATAGATTGCCCATTATTTCTAACAATCCCCCACCACATCTCAAATTCCCATTTGAAGATTTGCCAATCCTCGCTACTTGTTTATATACCAGTGTTTCAACAGAGATTGTTAAGTTGAACTTCCGCCTAGAATATTGAACTACGTCTATCAACAACTTGAACAATGGACAAACCTTGAATTGCAAGTTTGGTGCCAATAAATTTCACTCAAAACCATAACTAGTACCTGGCTGCCAGTAGCCTACCCCGGGGGTTGGAGCATATGCGTCATACTCCCTGATCTCTTCATGAGTTTACTAGAGATCACCCAAGTCTCATAGACCGCGACGTTTACAGTCGAGCTCATATAGGTGTGTTCTTTCAAGAATGCCCTGTAGGACGACATCTTTGCTAATTAAATCCAACAGAAACATATTAAGGCATGTTGCCAACCTGCCTTACAGATTATAAGAGTTATGCATCTTCACATAGAGAGGGTTATAAAATACTCTCCTCCGTCAAACCAATAGCTTATTCTTCCCAAGTCCTAATTCATAGGATCTTCGATCATATAGGTTGGGTTACCACTAAGGTGTGACATCCATGGGTCTCAACCCCATCTCCCTCGATGCACTTTCTATCACATTTCGTGATAGTCCCTTTGTAAAGGGATCTGCTAGGTTTTTGTTTGTTTGAATATACGTAACAGTTATTACTCTGGAGTTTCTCAATTTCCTGACAGATTTCAAACGTCTCTTCATGTGTCTTTATGACTTCGCGTTATCCTTAGAATTTTTCACTTTGACAATCATATTTTGGTTGTCACAATTCAAAAGGATTGCCGGCACGGGTTTCTCAACCACAGGCAAGTCCATCAAGAGCTCACGCAGCCATTCTGACTCAACAGTGGTTGTGTCTAAAGCAGTAAGTTCTGCTTCCATAGTTGACCTCGTCAATATGGTTTGTCTACGAGACCTCCATGACACTGTGCCACCTCCAAGGGTAAACACATACCCTCTCATGGCGTAGAGTTCATCAACATCAGAGATCCAATTCGAATCACTATATCCTTCAAGCACAGCAGGGTTCCCTGAATAGTGAATCTCATAACTCATTGTACCACATAGATAGCGCATGACCCTTTCAATTGCATGCCAATGATCAATACCCGGGTTAGACATGAACCTACTCAACTTGCTCACAACAAAAGAGATATCGGGTCTTGTAGCGCTTGCTAAGTACATGAGAGAACCAACAACTTGTGAATATTTCAGCTGATCTGTTGGTTCTTTCTTATTCTTTCGTAATATCAAACTGGGATCATAAGGTGTTGGAGAAGTCTTGCCATCATTAAAGCTAAATCGGCTCAAGACCTTCTCAACATAATGATATTGCGTTAAAGTAATCCCATTCTCGTTCTTAATAAGCTTGATGTTCAGAATCACATTAGCCTCTCCCAGATCTTTCATATCAAAACTCTTTGACAGGAAAGACTTGACTTCATTTATCACTTTCATGTTTGTACCAAAGATCAGGATGTCATCCACATACAAACATAATATAACACTATCGCCCCACCATGGCGATAGTAAACACACCTAACAACCTCATTAATGACAAAGCCAGCAGAAAGTAGAGTTCTGTCAAACTTCTCATGCCATTGCTTAGGTGCTTGTTTCAAGCCATACAAAGATTTTAATAACTTGCACACCTTTGTCTCTTCACCTTTTACCACAAACCAATCCGGCTGATCCATATAGATCTCCTCTTCCAACTCTCCATTAAGGAAAGATGTCTTCACGTCCATTTGATGAACGAGAAGACCATAAGAGGCAACCAAGGATAGTAGTACTCGAATGGTGGTTAGTCTAGCGACAGGTGAATAGGTGTCAATGTAATCTTCGCCTTCTTTCTGTGTGTAGCCCTTAGCTACAAGACGCGCCTTGTACTTATCAATAGTACCATCAGGCCTTAGCTTCTTTTTGAACACCCACTTACATCCCGCAGGTTTACAACCATAGGGTCGTTCTAATAATTCCCAAGTTCCATTAGAAAGAATCGAGTCCATCTCATTTTGGACAGCTTCTTTCCAATCATCTGCATCAGGAGATGCATATGCCTCAGTAATGGATCTAGGAGTATCATCCACAAGGTACACGATGAAGTCATTACCAAAGGATTTTGCAACCCTCTGTCTCTTACTACTCGTGAGAGGTTCATCATCATCCTTCTCAAGGAATTTCTCATGTGGTTATTCAGATTTCTCAATAGATGCACTAGATTCAGGAATTATTTCAGAAGAAATCCTACCAATGCTATGCATATCTTTCATAGGAAAAATATTCTCAAAGAATGTTGCATCATGAGATTCCATTATAGTATCAACATGCATATCAGGTACCTCAGATTTAACCACTAGAAATCTATATCCTATACTCCGTGGAGCATATCCTAGAAAGATACAATCCACTGTCTTGGGTCTGAGCTTGCGTTTCTTGGGGATCGGTATGTTGACCTTCGCCAAACACCCCCAAGTGCACAGATATGAAAGTAATGGTTTTCTCCCAATCCACTCCTCATAAGGGGTCTTTTCTTTATTCTTGTTAGGAACTCTATTCAGGACATGACATGAAGTCAACAAAGCCTCCCCCTACCATGCCTTTGATAAACCAGCAGTGACTAACATGAAATTCACCAAGTCAGTCAGCGTGCGGTTTTTCCTCTTGGCAACCCCGTTTGATTGGGCGAGTAGGGAGGCGTCCTCTCATGAATAATTCCGTGTTCCTGACAGAATTCGTCAAATATTTTGGGAACATACTCACCACCACGATCCGACCTAAGACGCTTGATCTTTCTCTCTAGTTGATTTTCAACTTCGGCCTTATAAATTTTAAAGTAGTCTAAAGCCTCATCATTAGTTTGCAACAAGTAAACATAGCAGAATTTAGTAGCATCATCTATCAACGTCATGAAATATCTCTTTTCACCTTTTGTCAACACACCATTCATCTCGCATAGATCAGAATGTATGACTTCTAGAGGTGCCAAGTTTCTCTCCTCGACAACCTTGTGAGGCTTTCGAGGTTGCTTTGATTGCACACAACTATGGCACTTAGAACCTTTGGCAATAGTGAAATTTGGAATTAAACTCATACTGGACATCCGAGACATCAAACCAAAATTAACGTGACATAAACGAGAATGCCAAACACTTGTATCATCATTAACGCCACCACAAATATGATTCACGGATTTATTACAAAACTCTGAAAGTGAAAACCGGAACAAGCCTCTGAACTCATAACCTTTACCAATAAATTGTCCATGTTTCGAAACAACGACTTTATTAGACTCTAAGATAACCTTGAACCCATCTCTGCATAGAAGGGAGCCACTAACGAGATTCTTGTTCATAGTAGGGACATGCTGCATGTTCCTCGGCTGCACGATCTTTCCAGAAGTAAACTTCAGATCCACCGTGCCAACACCACGAACAGAAGCATGTGATCCATTCCCCATTAAGACGAATGAATCCCGAGCGACCTCATAAGAAGTAAACATAGAGATGTCAGCACACACATGAACATTAGCACTCGTATCAAGCCACCAACACGGTTATTGAAATACTGAAAGAACAGTAAATAAATTACCATACCCATCAGTATTGATAGCGGTCATGACGTTGATAGTCTTGGCCTTTTTCCCTCTACAGTCTGCGCGTTCTGAACAGTACTTGGAAAAGTGGTCGGGCTCTCCAAAAGTGTAACAAGACAGATCACTTGTGTCCCTGTTCGTCTTCTTCTTCTTGAAGGTTGTAGTTTTTACAGGCTTGTTAAAGGAGGGTTTGAAGTTCCCTTTGTTCTTGCCTACGGATTTGCCTTTCTGCACAAAGTTGGCAGTAGCATGACTCTCTCCTTTCTCAGTAGTGTCCTTAGCTCGAGCCTTCTCCTCAACGTCAAGGGACGCTATCAGATTTTCAACTGATATCTCCTGTCTCTTGTGTTTGAGAGTTGTGGCAAAGTTCCTCCATGAAGGGGGCAACTTAGCAATAATGCAACCCACCACAAACTTGTCGGGTAAGGTACACTTAAGGAGTTCGAGCTCTTTGGCAATGCACTGTATCTCATGAGCTTGTTGAACCACAGGAAGGTCCTTTGTCATCTTAAAATCATGAAAGCTCTCCATGATGTACAGTTCACTGCTAGCATCTGCAGTACCAAACTTTGCGTCCGGTGCATCCTAGAGATCCTTCCCGTCTTTTATGTGCATAAACACATCACACAGACGGTCGGCAAGAATGCTTAGAATGCATCCCACAAAGATAATGTTGGCTTCCTCGAACTTCCTCTGATCCTCGTCAGACATAGTTTCTTCAGGTTTGCCTTTACTAATCTGAAACACTTTCATCGTGGTCAGCCAAAGCTCAGCCTTGTACTGTCACCTCTTAAAGTGCACACCGGTAAACTTATCCGGCCTCAGTGCATCGGTAAAACCAAATCTATTGTTAATTCAGGAAATTGCCTACATTAAGTTTTTTGGATTGTTGGATTATTAGGCATAATTTCCACGATTAATTCCAGAATATAAATCATGATAAAACCAGCTACTAGCTCATGTAACTCGAACGTACTAGATGTACGAAACAACAGAATGAACGGAAACAAACAACAGCTAAACATGTACTCGCAGAACATGATGAATAACCAAACAGGAGCACGTAGCACGTACCGTTCGGTTGTCGTAGTAGAAACTTTAGGGAAGACTGATCGAAGCAGACGACGATGAAGACGGCGGTAGGCAGCATCGCCCGACTTGGATGGAAGACAACTCGTGATGAAGAACTCGAGCAGTCACGCGAGCGCTTCCCAAAAACCTTATTCGCCCTCTCCCGTACAGAATCACAAGGGCAAGTGGTTCCGGAGCGCAGGTCTCCCGTCCGCCGGTGCACGCCGGCAAGCGGGATGAAGTAGACTACGGTGACGGCACAAGTAGAGAGGATGGCAAAACCCTAGATGGAGTAGCCGCGCATGACTTTATATAGAGCGGCTCAGAAAACCCTAACAGAGGCGAACATGGGCCAAGGCGCGCGCGTCGTGACGACACGAGCGGGCGAGCGTCGTCGTCGGAGGAGCGCGCGCGTGTATCTCTCTTATTGCCACTCACTTACAAAGTGGTGCAACACTCCATCTTATGAGGTGGTGCAACTCTCCTTCAACTTTCCATGTGGGACTAAACTTGAGCTCCCACTCCACTTCCATGTGAGCTGCCACAAACATGGGTCCAAACACATATCGACTGCCACAAATTTGATTGACCCATTATTTCTAACACTTTATTGTTAAGGATCAATTATATAAATTCAATAAAGTATGAGTTCCAGTATCAAAATTATAAAACATCATTGAAATATGAAAGAGAAATGGTATTTTTCTAAGAAAAGTTTGGCGCCCAAGAATATAATTAGCGTGGTTTAAAGAAAAAGAGACGGCTGAACAAAATTCTGTACTAGCGGGTCGAGTCACCAAAACTGGTTGTCTACTAGCAACGGTTTGTCTACTAGGAGTACTACCATTGGCCATTGCATTATTTTCAGAACTAATGGTCATTGCAGTTGAATTTTCCACTGGAACGGGTACACAAAGGACAAGAGTACACACAAGCCCAAGTAGTAGCAGGTCAAAAAAAAAAAAGCCCAAGTAGTAGGGAGCTGCAGGCCCAGGCCAGTCAGGCCTTGCAAAAAATACGCACAGCGGAAAATCCACCAAAGCGACGCGCCCTCGTTGCCGACGGTCATTTTCCTCGGCCTCTGCCACCGGCCGTCGGCTTAGCTCCGGCTGCAATTTCTTACATAGCCCTCCCATTAGGTCGCTGCTTCCACCCCCTCTTCACTCGCGCCGCCACTCATCGCCTCCTCTTGTTCCCCAGGCGCCCGAGCCTGCTATTCACGGAGGTCGCGCGTCTCACGAACCGGCCCAGCACTCAGGTCCGTTCCGCCGCGCGCTCTAGGTGCCATTTCTGCATTTCAATGCCGGCAATTGGGGATCTGCGCGAGTATGCGCAATAGCTCCGTTTCTGATCCATATTGAGCTGAAATCAATGTCTGCCAACGCAGGGAGGTGGCCGGCGACGATGGCGGAAGGGCCTTCCGCCGCTTTCTTCCGGGAAGACCGCAGCTGGATGTACGCGGGCCGTCGGAGCAGGGACTCGATAACCCCGGAGTGGGCGGAGAAGACGACGGAGTTCGTGGATCGCGTGTTCCGCCGCGTCTCGCCAGCCCGCGTCTCCCGCGGCGTGCTGTGCCCCTGCGCGCGCTGCGGCAACACCAGGCCGCGGTCCAAGCACGACATGCTGATGCACCTCTGCAAGAACGGATTCCGGCCGGGGTACATGGTGTGGGTGTACCACGGGGAGAGCCCCAGCCGCCGGCCTCTGTCCGATGAACAGTCCGACCAGAATGGTGATCTTGAAGGGGAGGAGGATGCCGAGCTTGCTGATTTCTGGGGCGAAGAGGAGGAAGTGTCCTCAAAACCGCAGGTTTTCTTCTGAATGTTGAGGAATTTCAGAAGTTGTAGCTGACAGAAGTTGTGCATTCAGGTAACAGACATTGTGTATTTCTGATTGCATTTACAGGGAGCTATGAAGATGGAAATTTCCCTCATTCAGGCATACGCATATAGCAAGCTACGGAAAGAGGATCAGATAGAGTGGGATTACCAGAAGTACCTGTGGGAGAAGGAAAAACTCCAGAAGCAGCTGGATGCAGCAGAGAGGCCGGTGAGTTTACTGTTTACCTACCTCAATCTGATTGCAGTCTTAGAGGCTATCTAATTAGGCTACGAATTTGATCAGGAAAGAATAGGCCGAAAGGTACTAAATAACTTATTACACCTTTAATCAAGCCCTGTTTATGTGCTCTATGAATCAAAATTAGCAAGACATCTACTGCAGTATTAAGAAGAACATAGGAGAAATCCGGTCTTCTTGTGTCGAACCCCTTTCAGTATTAACGTAAGGCCATGTTTGGTCATTGACCATCACATCGACCTTACCGTCATTAATTGTATCAATAACAAATCTAATGAACAAAGGAGGGATGCCTTTCATCACAAGAACTTGTTCTAGAAAGGATTTTCTATTTTAGCTCATGCTTTTTCAAAATCAACTTTGAAAACAGTCGCTGCAGTTTTCCTAAGCTTTAAATCATATACGGTTTCTTGCAGAAGAACTACACCATCTATAATATATCTACCCTTAATAAAAGTTGTTTAAATAGGCAAAATAACATTGTCATCAACTAAAAATAGTCCTAAGAATTACAAAACCTGGAAAAACTCTAAATTCAACGTCTTAAGTTGCTAATTATTAGTCAAATAGGTATAAAATTAGGCAGCGGGGGGCGTCTGGAAGCCCGGACAATTACCCAGGCAATAGAGATGTTAGGTCCACCTCTGGACATGTGCATTTTTTTTCAAGATAGAGCTTACATAAACTCATACAATATAATTTCTTCCAACAAACTTTGGCTAGCACGGGAAAAAATAAAATTTACAGAAGCTTTATCACTGATACTATATGTCATCCTCTCCTTTGCTCATTATCTGTCTCTGCTTTTTTGGTCGTGTCTCGTTGGCTAGCTATTTGTAACTTGCGAGTTCCACCGCGTTCCCTACAACGCATGTATATACATTTAGCTAGCCATGCACGTGCGTTTAGCTAGCTAGAGGGAGCTAGCAAGCGGCACATGCATGATTTATCGGGGTACGGTGTGCCGAAAGGTCCTGTCTGTTCATCATGTGCCGATTTGTTGCAGTCGGCATACCGTGTGCTGCAGCCACTTTAGAATCTGAAAATTCCAAATTTTATATATCATTTTAGAAATTGATATTATTTTAAAAAATAGCGCTGCGGTGGACACGTATAGGACACCGCGTGGACGCAAATCTAGCCAACATTTGAGCTGGAAATGGGTCACGCCGGGAGCAGAAACAGACACGCCGGAAACAAAATGCTTCGAATTTCTCTAAATGTTACTCCGGGTTTTCTAAGCCTCATTGCAGTTTTTTTAGCGGAACAGTAGATAGGCCCAAATAGTAGTCGCAAAAGCAGCAGCAAATGAGTCCCAGGCTTTGCCAAAAATACACGCTGCCGTAATCACCGAGAGGAGACGGGTCCTCAAGATTCTTAATAAAATGGTCAAGCCTATCCTCACCGCGAGCTTTAACGATTGCAGTATGTATGTCTCAAGATTTTTAATAAAAATTGCCAAGCTTATTCTCACCACGAGCTTCACGCGTCTCAAGGCTACCCACCCCGCCGACTGCCCCCCTATCTCGTCTCGTGGCCAGTCTCGTCGATCCACCTTCAAAAATGATGTAGGTTTTCTCATTTTTATCGTCTTTATGACTTTTGTTCGTGCATGGCTAAGTGCTGATGAGATTATTGTATTTAAAATTATAGCATGAGTTCGACGCGGCCTACGATGCCGCTTATGATGAATATCAGGTGGCCTTTCAGGAACATCAGACGGCGAATACAGCCTACATGCAGTACGTAAATGTAAGTTTAAACATTTGTTTTTGCAAAAGATGCAAGTCCCAATTCCCCTATTTTGATGTTTTACAGCCTGGCATATAAACTATCTTGCAGGGGATGTTGGTGGCTATACAAACTGGACAGGGTATGGATTTAGGGCCCGTGCCTCCCATGCCGGGTCCGGTGCCAATGATGCCATCGAGAGACAGTTTCGCTAGGACATACTACGCATTGACACCGGTAAGTTCTTTGCTAAACCACTGGTTACTGCTTTCCTTTGCCTCGCAAGTTGCTAACATGTAGGGAACGGGATGTTTCGGGAACCAGCACTTTGTCCCTGCCTTGTCAGGTGGGCGTCAGATTACACTGGTTCATCATAATGGTCCTTCTGCTGGTACTTCTCCCGATCCTTCAGCTGGTGCTTCTCCTACTCCCTCGCCAGGTGGTTCTTCTGTTGCTTCTACTGGATGCCACCCTCGCCAGATGTCGCCTCTTTTCACCAAGGGAGATCTCGAGTACACCCCGTCTCCTCTAGAGTTGTAAGGATGATGTTTATGGATGTGTGATGATGTTGATATATGTTTGATGTGTGAATGATGATTGAATGATGTGATCATGTTTAAATGATGTTAATAATTTCTTCTGTGAAATATTGATGCTTTGAATTAAATTATATTGCTATGAAATATTGCTGTCAAATATAGTTGATTTGGTTGAAACAGAAAAAAAATCTAAGATGGGCCTGGTTGTCGGCGCAGCGTGGTGCCTATGACCAAATGGTCACCGCTACGTCGAGGGCCAGGCCATCAGCATAGGTCCGGGCCTGGGCGCTCCAGTGGCCTCCACGTCGCGCTTATACGCCGAGGTTCTAGCCGTCGGCATAGGCCCATCCTACGCCGAGGGCTGGAGCCGTCGGCCCAGGTCCACGCCTAGGACGGCCCAACGTCTGCCACGTTGCGTGGCTACGCCGAGGGACCGGACATCGGCGTATCGAGTGCGTCGTTAGCCGATCGTGTGATGGCAGTACCGTGTTACGGCGATGGTGTTTGTGCCGACGGCCGCAGCTTGGTCGTCGGGCTAGCATATGCCAACGGCCGTTGTGGCTCTGCTGAGGGAGCTACGCCAAGGGCAGCCGTCGGCGTAGACTACGCTGACGGCATAGTGTGCATTTCCTATAGTGGTACCAGTATACATGTAACATCCCAAAAATATTGATCAAGGTTATCAAATTCTAAATCACCAAAATTAGGGTTAACAAAAACTTTTGTTAATTAAATCATATGAATGCATGTGTGTATGTGATGATTGTATGAATGCATGAATGAACTTATGTGATTGTTCTAAATAGCAAGGAATGGTTTAAAGATAAAAACAACATCATCTAAAATATTTCCAAGCAGAAACAAATCAAGAGAAAATAAAAAACAAAACAAATAAAGCAAATGGTCATTTTTGCCAATCTTGCTCAGTAGGCCACTTTGAGTGTTTCTAGTCCAATATTTCAAACAGAAACATTTGCATTTCTTTTCACCCCTTGCTAGACCAAGTAAAATTAAATCAAAGTCCACCTTTCAAACTTACAGAAACATTTGACAACTTGATTCAAATGACATTTCAAAATTGAATCTTTAACATATGTGAAGACCACCATATCTCAAAACCCAACCAAACCAATTCCCCTTGACCTTTCCAACTAACCAGAGACTCCCTAATATGTAACTAGCACACCCACAAAGTTCGAATCAAAAATTCAAATTTGAATCTCTTTCGGCCATTTTATCAAACACCTTGCAAACACCAAACCAACAAACATCAAACACTATTGTGAGCAGTAATTTTGGCCTAACTTGTTCCCTCTCTGGTTCACAACAAGCTATTAGTAGATCATCTAGCCCATTTAACAAGCTTTAGCACCACTGTGAGCTTGCCATAGCCATCAATGGTGACCATGCCGAGCTCACCTTGCCATCCCTCAGTCGACAGCAAGCTAGAAGCTTCTCTAGCCTCGCCAACCTTGTCTAGCAGGCACTCCACCGTCCACCGCCACCCCCTGTCCAAGCCTCGAGCGCAGACAGCCCCTGGACCACACAGCCCGAGCGTGCCGAGAGCGTGCCAGAGCGCCACCACGACACACGCCCACAGACCGCGCGCCGCCCTCGCCGCGTGCAAGCAAGATCGCCACCACCCCAGGAACACCCTAGACACACCCGTTCGTCGCCGTGTGACCAGGAGAGCCTGTGCGCCATGAATTTTCCCATCGGACCCGCTCAGAGCGATGCGATGTTCCGAACGTCTTGCACTGCCCCACATCGCATAGCCATGCCATTGAGCTTCGCCAGGGAACGCATCACCCTCCCCTACCTTTTCCCATGCCAGTAGCTCGCTGTGACAACGACACCGGCGAGCTCAGCCCGCGCCATTCGGTCCCCTCGCTACAGTATAATAGAGACCACCCTCGCTCGAATTCTTCACACCATCTCACTCCCCTCTCTCTCAAAACCACCCTCACTCACTCTCGAAGCAAGGCAACACATCACCGGAATTTGGCCAGAGTCTGCCGCGGAGGAGGAAGAAGGGAGCTGTTGATTGGAGCCGCCCCAGGAGAAGCCGCCGGTACCAGGAGGTTCGTCATTGTCGACTTCATCGTTCGCGCACATCGCCGACCCTCGCCTGAGCCCCGGTGAGCCTCCCACGACCCCCACTGGCTGCACTAGGGTTCTGTATCGCCGACGTTGCCCGACGTGGACGATGAACCACAGCCGTTAGATTAGAGTTTGATCGTGCGATCCACATCACCCCATACCGCTTCACACCCACCTGTCTCGCTGACTGGTGGGGTCACTCACTTAAAACCACCCGCGCGTGTGATGTGCACTGTGGGTCGGCCCAGTTAGCATCCCGCACGACCCAGTAATTAAAATTTAGATTTATTCTTTTAGTTTCAAACTCAGTTCTCTAACTAGATTCAAAAATCCACCTAGCTTGATTCACTGAACCAAAATGCATGAAACCAATTTTGTTAGAAAGGTACTAGAATTCTTAATCCAAGCCCGTTTGATTCAACTCATTTGGAATTGTAGATCACATATAGTAAAAATAACAAGGCAGAAGCTTTTCTGCATTCAAATATTTTTCAAAATTCAACCACAAAAGCTTTTTAGTTGATTCCAACTCTCAAAAATCACATTTAACTAGACCTTTCTGAATATCTAGGTTTACTTTCAGAAATAATGGACAAGTAATAAAAGAATGCCTCATAGGCCATTCTAGTCACTTTAATTAATTAAAATAAAAAGGTTAAACCTTATTAAATTGTGACACCACTTTAAATCACATTCCCATGTACTGAAATATATGGTGATGACATGTGTCAACATGATCCCATGTTTGAGTTGGAGAATATTAAATCTTAAGTAGTTTTTCAATGAGTAGAAACTACTTTTCCAAAAATAAAATAAATAAGACAAATACTTTGATGATTGTGATGCTTGTGATGATCCTAGATCATCTAGTGAAAACCTTGGTGTGATAAATAGAAGTAATTAAGTATTGTTTGGTGATTGTGTACCTCGTATTTATTTATAGACGCTAGTACCGACCAAGGATACGAGGAGGAAGGAGAATACTACGAGGAAGAAGCCGAGGAGAACTTTAACCACTGCTCTGCACAAGGCAAGCTATTAACTAAGCAAGCTAAACCTTGCAAGCTTATACTAATACCTTAGCAAGCCTATACTTGCAATCTTGCAAGCCTCACTATACCAGTTATCTTAGCAAGCTATTATCTTTGCAAGCTAAGCTAAACCATGCAAACCTTACTTGCAAGCTTACCCCACTTGATACACAATCCTAGTTTTATTTGCAAGCTTAGTATTTTATTTCTTTATCAAAGCTTTCTCTTAGAGTTTACTTAGTGACTTGTAGATTTTAGGAAGATATTTAAAGGTAGCATAAAGATCATAAAACTTGGCCTAAGTTAGAGAATCTTGATGTCATCCCGAGGCATGAGATTGAACTTAGATAAGCTACACTTGTTTACCACCCCTCATTAGTATTTACCCCCACTTGTAGATGCTAGTGCTAAGCATAAAACTTGAGCAACTTTAGATGGGATTACTTGGTGAAAATGGTTATGAAAACCTTAGAATGAGGAGTCATTATACTAAAATGTTTTGACATATGTTCTTGAACACGAGATGATTTTGATGATGGAAATGTTAAGGCATGAGCCTTAGCCCTTTATAAAACTGATGGTTGTCTGGATGCGATACCATTCCAATTTTACCGTACAACCACAATACCGAAATTTGGGTAGGGCTTGACTGGAAATTTATATACCTTAGTATGGGTTTCCTTGCGGCCAAGGTTTGAGCTGAGGCTACCTTGTGAAGGTTGTCCACCTGTGCAGTTCCCAAGATGACAGTTGGTCATGGTTGGGAGGCCAAACTCACAGGAGAGGTGCCTATACTAGGGCGTGTAATTGAAAGGTTAGGATTGATTATCCGCATACTGAGTATGGTGAATTTAGGATTGTTCCTGATGGATGTATCAAATATTCTGGTGAAAGTGTACCACCTCTGCAATGTGTCAAACTATTCAAATAGCCGCATCCGTGGTTATGGACAGTTGGAGTGGCCATACTGTTTCGTCGTCAGATGTTTTCAAAATGACTTGTGAAATGATTCATGACTTTGACTTGACCATAATAGAGTTGTGATATGAAATTCAAAGTTCCCACTTAGGTGTTATAAACTTTCAACTAGCTTTCTTTGCTTCTGAACTCAGTAGAGATAAATCTGGCTTTTTGCAAAACAACCTAGAGCTTAGTATTTCCTACTCAAAAACCACTTCACTGGTTAGTATTAGTTTGCGAGTACTTGAAGAGTACTCATGGCTTTGTCCCTGGCTATTCCCGTGGCCAGACTATGAAGAGGACTACCAGGAGGACGGACAGCAAGAAGGTTACGACAACTAGGATCATCTCCCATCGTCAGCATTGCCTGTGACCATGAAGATGGAGTCTCGCCTATGCTACCGTTATTATTACGTTATTCCGCTGCTTGAATTGTATTAAGACTAGATCATGTGATCCTTTATTTGTTGTAAGACCTTATGTATGGTTTGTAATGGATGATGTACTGTGATATCCAATCTGTTATGTCTCGCAAAAATGGTAATCCCGGGATTGCGATGTATGGCATAACAGGCATCTGGGATTAAAAATCCTGGTGTTGACAATACATGCTCAAAAAGTCCTCGCGGCTGCCATCTTCCCCAGGCACTAGCTCCTCCCTCTCTTCACCGGTGGCTCCTCCTTTGTGCCACACGCCACGCTCTGCCAAGCCTTCCTCCACCACGACCGATAACAACTACTCCAAAGCACCGACCATACTACGACCACCTGGGTGTGGCGCGGTGTCCTCCTGCTCGTGCCGCTACTATAGATGTTGGCGGAAGGAATGATGTGACGACGCGTTGATCTCGGGGAGCGGAAGAAGGCACGATAACTGCAAAAGAGGAAGAAGATCTCCTCGTACGGCTACCGCAGATACCATCGTAGTCGGGGTGTCTCATAGGCCCAAAAGACACATGGTAGGAAGAGCGAATCGTCCACAAGGAGGTGGTGCCAGAGCACGGTGGGGCTCGAGGACAAAAAGCAACCATGTGATTATGTGCACCAGAGCTTCTCACCGAGAGGACATCCGGTGCGGCAGCTTCAACGAGTGATAACCAAAGAGTGGAGAGGCGTTGTGAGATGGCAATAAGCGGACCAAACCAGATCATGTGAGGAGACGTGCTATGGTGTATAACTGCAAATCGTGGGAGGACGATCCAGGATTAGCAGGAGATTAAGAGAAAACATGGTGCGTCATATCTTTTTTGAAACTGGACGAGGGAGAAACACCGTGCCATGTGTCATTGAGGTAAAAAATACGGAAGGACGTGCTACGTGATGACCCCCAAGTATAGGGGGTGTATCGTAGTACTTTCGATAAATAGGAGTGTCGATCCCAAAGAGGAGCAGAAGGTGTTGACTAGTGGTTTGGAGCAGTAAATCTCTGTAAATACTTAGTAAACGGATTTTTAGGGGTTTTGATAAATCAAGGAAATAAAGTGCAAGTAAATAAAGACAACAAATACTTGCAGCAAGTGGCCCAATCCTTCCTTAGCAAAGGCAAGCCGGTTGTAATACTTATGAGGACCAAACGTTCTCGAGGACACATGGGAATACCGTCAAGTGCTTTCGTTACATATAGTTGATTAATCTTCTTTGGTTAATAAGTGTTGTGTGGATGAACCTATGTTAATGTACCGACCTTACTTGGCCTAATACATACTTGTGATTAAACCCTTGCAAGTCCATAACTAAAATAAAGTAATTAAGATAAAAACCTAACCACAACCTTAAACTCTGAGATACTACACTCCCTTGTGCAAAGGTTTCCTAACAGGGGTTCAGGTTTCTGTCACTTCGGCAACCCCACAATTAGTAGACAAATACACAATGCATTCCCCTAGGCCCATAAATGGTGAAGTATCATGTAGTCGACGTTCACATGACACCACTAGAAGAATAGCACCACAACTTAAATATTAACCATTGAATAATACCTCAACACAATTCCACTAATAACAACATGACTTCTCCCATGTCCTCAAGAACTAAACGAACTACTCACGAGACATCATATGGATCAAGATCAGAGATGATATGATGATGAATAACAATCTGAACACAGACAACAATTTTCAATGGTTCCACTCACAAGCATCAACTACAAAAGTAATCAACACCGGGAAAGTTTCCCCTAAAAACTATGCAAGATTCAACACAATTCCCCGAAACAGAATATGTACAAGAGAGGGTAACAATCACGAGAAGTTGTAAGGCAATAGTATTTCCCTTTTGGTTTGTTGTCTCAGTAAAGACCTTAGCAAGAAATCTTCTGTTTGCCCGGGTTTGTCTTGTACCACTCATTCATGAACTCTATTTGGGTCAATGAACTCAATGCCATAAGGGCCTCCTTTTATGCATTCCATAACCTTTTTCCTGCATAATAGTATATACATATATGGTGAGCATATATATACATGCAATTAATGAATTGAATGAGCTGAGATAGAAATTACAGAAATAGTACTTACACACAATAAAGGCTGAGGGCAGATTTGTTGAGTTCCTTCTGATTAAATAAATAATGCAAGTCTTCAATGTTGAAGGTGATCTGGTCGTCTCCGCACAAAAAATCTCATCTCTTATATGCGCCGTGATCCATTCTTCCCTTGTCTTGTAGAAATTAAGGTACCACTTATGCACTCTTCGCATCTTTGTTGGTAGATTCTTGAGCTGCTCTTTTTTGATGAGATTCTTCCTGTACTTCCATGGCTGTATGGGGTTGGCATCGCCTTTGGGCAATTGGTCTCCCATGATGTTCAAGTATGAAATGTAAGTCATCCCCATATCATTGGCCTTTCTTTGTAGCTCTTGATCGTAATCATTTACAGGAGGATCTATCCATGTATCGAACACTTGGAGCGGGGCGCACGATTGGTTTTCCTGCTCTCCGAGCTGTGGAACTGTTTTCCGGGGTGCGTGACTACTACTTTCTGACGAGGTTTAATCTCGTCAATGCCCATTGTTATGAGCTTGGGTTTTGGAGAAGATGGGGATGCTGGAGATCGCGGAACGGTTAGCAAACAAGCAACACGGGGACACGAGGTTTACCCAGGTTCAGGCCCCGGAGGGAAAACCCTACTCCTGCTTGTCTGCTCTTGATTACGGCGGAACCGAAGGTTACAGGGGTGCGCAGATGCAATCTGGCGTGGAGGTGTGTATGCGAAAGTATGAGGTGAGAGAGCTCTAGTGTTGGAATTATGCCCTAGAGGCAATAATAAAGCTGTTATTATTATAATTCTTGTTCATGATAATGTTTATATTCCATGCTAGAATTGTATTAAGCGGAAACTTTAATACTTGTGTGGTTTGTGAACAACACCGTGTCCCTAGTATGCCTCTATGGACTAGCTCATTGATCAATGATGGTTAAGGTTTCCTAACCATAGACATGAGTTGTCAATTGATAATGAGATCATATCATTGGGAGAATGATATGGTGGACAGACCCAAACTAAGCGAAGCAATTAGATCGTGTCATCGTGTTCGTCTTTGCGAAGCTTTTCTTATGTCAAATATTGTATTCCTTAGACCATGAGATAATACAACTCCCTGGTATCGGAAGAAAGCTTTGAGGTCATCAAACGTCATCCTATGAGAGGGTGATCATAAAGGTGTCTCTCAGGTGATCGGAAAGTATCTGTTGGGTTGTATGTATCGAGATGGGATTTGTCCCTCCCAAGTCGGAGAGATATACATCGGGCCCACTCGGTAATCGATATCAACACCGCTTGCAAGCATGTGGTTAAGGAGTTAATCACAAAGTGATATCGGATTACGGAACGAGTAAAGTACTTGCTGTGAACGAGATTGAACTAGGTATGACGGTACCGACCATCGAATCTCGGGCAAGTAAAATATCGCGAGACGAAGGGAATATATATATGGGATTGATTGAATCCTGGCATCGTGGTTCATCCGATATGATCATCGATGAATGTGTGGGAGTCAATATGGGTTTCCAGACCCCGCTATTGATTATTGATAGAAGATCATGTCTGCATATTATCGAACCCGCAGGGTCACACACTTAACGTGTCTTGACGCTAGGATAGATTGGATAATTGGTTTATGAGTTTTTGTTCGGAGTCTCGAATGGGATCCGGGACATCACGATAGGTTCCGGAGTGGTTCGGAGAATAAGATTCATATAAGGCAGTGCAGTTTTTGGAGTTCGGAATTGTTCCGGATTAATCGGTATTGTACCGGAAGCTTCTAGAACCTTCCGGAAGGGGACCAACGTGTCCCCACCTTCCGGGAGGGGGCATGGGCCTATGAGGGAGTGCCCTGGCCGCATTTGGCCAGGGGCACAAGGCCCCATAGGGCCTAGCCGGCCAAGAGAGGTTTAAACTCTAGATAGAGCTTCTAGAAGGGGGGGGGGTTTCCTTGCCCCCACTCTTCCTCCTTGGGGCCGCCGGCCTTGGCTTGGGGGAGGGGCTAGGGCTGCGCCCACCCCTCTATATATAGAGGGCTGGGGGAGCACCAACCCCCTACACCTTACCCTCCAACCCTAGCCGCCCTGCTGCCCTCCTCTCTCCCTCCCGACTGCTTGTAGGCGAAGCCCTGCTGCAGAAATTCTCCACCAATTGCACCGCGCCGTCGCGTTGTAGATCCAACCCATCTCTCCACCATACTTGCTGGACCAAGGAAGAAGGAGACGTCGAGGTGCTACACGTGTGCATCTCACGGAGGCACCTCCACTTGTGGTGCTAGATCGGATCGGATCGCGAGGAGGAGAAGCGAGTACGACTACATCACCCACGTTCCGACGAATGTTCCGCTGTGCGAATCTTCAAGGGTATGAAGATCTAATCCAATCTCTCTCGTTGTTTGCATCTCCTAGATTAGATCTTGGTTTTCCCTCTGTTCGCATCCGTAGAAAATTTTGATTTACTATGTCGCGAAACCCTTCAATGGTATCAGAGCTAGATCTATGCGTAGATGTGTTTCACGAGTAGAACGCAACATGGTTGTTGCGGGCGTTGATGTTTTCTGTTGCAAGCCTCTTGTTTGTGTTCTTCTTTATGACGCGGGATAGTGAGATTGAAGCGGTCCAGGCCAACCTTACGCGACGTCGTTCGCGAGACCGGCTCTGCACTTGACGTGTGGCTTGTTCCACACATGCGGCTGGTGGATGTCAGTTTCTCTCACTATAGTTGTCATGGGATTAACACCGGAGTTTGGCAACCATAATATCACCGTTGTGGCTTTTCGTAGGTAAGAATCGTTCTTAGCATCTACTCCCATAAGCCACGTAAAACATGCAACAACAAAGTAGAGGCGTCTAACTTGTTTTTGCAGGGAGTGTTTTCTGTGATATGGTATGGCCCAAGATGTGATGTGTATATTGTATGCGATGATCATGTTTTGTAATGTTTCACGACTTGCATGTCGATGAGTACACAACCGGCAGGAGCCATATGGTTGTCTTTATAATTGTGTATGACCTGCGAGTCAACTTCTTATACGCCATGTAATAGCTTTACTTTATCGCTAAGTAGTTAGCAATAGTTGTAGTTGCTATTCGTGGTGGAGGCAATCATGGTGGAGTGATGGAGATCATGCCGGAACGCACAAGATGGAGATCATTGCGTGAAGATTGGCTATACCATGTCACATAAAGTTATATCCATGTGATGTTTATCCTTTTATGTGTCTTATTATGCTTAGATCGCGACGGTAGCATTATAAGATGATTCCTCACTTAAAGATCAAGATAAAAACTGTGTTCTCCCCAAGTGTGCACCGTTGCGAAAGTTCGTCGTGTCCAAGCATCACGTGATGATCGGGTGCTATAGACTCTACGCTCACATACAACGGGTGCAAGCCAGTTTTTGCACACACGGAAATACTTGGGTCTAACTTGACGAGCCTAGCATGTACAGACATGGCCTCGGAACACAAGAACCGAAAGGTTAAGCATGAGTCATATGAATGATATGATCGACACTTTGTTGTCCACCATTGAAACCACATCTCTTCTCGTGATGATCGGATTAGGTGTGGTGAATTTGGATCGTGTTCACTAAACAACTTGAGGGATGTTGAATTTAGTGGGAGTTCATCTAGTAATTTGATTAAGTTGAACTATTTATCATGAACATAGTCTAAATTGTACTTGCAAATACTGTAGATCACATGGCCAAGTCCAACTTCAACTTCAACGTTTTTGCTGAGAAAGAAAAGCTTAGAAACAATGGGTCTAACTTCACCAATTGGTTCCGCAATCTAAGAATCATTCTATCTGGCGGACAAAAGGACTATGTCCTTGGGAAAGCGTTAGGTGACCCCCTGCTGCAACTGCGCCGGCTGATGAGAAAGCTGTCTATCAGTCGCGTAAAGATGATTATGGTGTGATTAAGAGCACCATGTTGTTTGCTATGGAACCGGAACTTCAAAATCGTTTTGAAAACTATCCCGGGGCCTTTGAGATTCTCGAAGAGTTGAAAACCATGTTTCAGACTCAGGCCCGTTCTGAGAGATATGAGATCTCTGAGAAGTTCTTTAACTGCAAGATGGAGGAAGGGAGTTCTAATAGTGAGCACGCCATTAAGATGACGGGCTACACTCAACGCCTTGAGCAACTGGAATGCACGATTCCAGAGGAGCTCAAGATTGACAGGGTTCTGCAATCACTCCCTCCTAGCTACAAAATTTTTGTAGTGACTCACAATCAGATTCGTTCCACTGATACGATCACCGAGCTCTTCGCAAAGCTGAAGGCCGCGGAAGTGGACATGAAAAAGGATAATCATGTGTTGATGGTCAACAAGCCCACCTTCAAGAAAGGTAAGGGAGCAAAGAAGCCCTTCAAGAAGGGCGGCGGCAAGCGCACTGCCCCTGCTGAGAAGAAGCTCAAGTCTGGTCCTAAGCCAGACACTGAGTGCTTCTATTGCAAGGACAAGGGTCACTGGAATTGCAATTGTCCGAAGTACTTAGCGGACAAGAAGGATGGCACCATCAAAGGTATATTTGATATACATGTTATTGATGTTTTCCTTACTAGCCCTCGTTGTAGTGCCTGGGTATTTGATACCGGTTCAGTTGCTAATATTTGTAACTCGAAACAGGAGCTACAGAATAGACGGCGGCTTGCGAGGGATGAGGTGACGATGCGCGTTGGTAACGGATCAAGATTTGATGTGATGGCCGTCGGCACGCTCTCCTTAGTTTTGCCTTCGGGATTAGTTTTAAACCTTAATAAGTGTTATTATGTGCCTGCGTTGAGCATGAACATTATTTCTGGATCTTGTTTATTGCAAGACGGTTATTCATTTAAATCGGAGAATAATGGTTGTTCTATTTATATGAGTAACATATTTTATGGTCATGCACATCTTGTGAATGGTTTATTTCTTTTAAATCTCGAAAGGGTTGAAACACACATCCATAACATTGAGGCTAAGAGATGCAAAGTAGATAGTGATAATACTACTTATTTGTGGCACTATCGTCTAGGTCATATTGGTGTAAAGCGCATGAAGAAACTCCATTCTGATGGACTTTTGGAGTCTCTTGATTTTGAATCATTTGACACATGCGAACCATGCCTCATGGGCAAGATGATCAAAACACCGTTCTCCGGTATGATGGAGCGAGCAACGGACTTGTTGGAAATCATACATACCGATGTATGCGGACCGATGAGTGTTTCGACGCGCGGTGGATATCGCTATTTTCTCACTTTTACCGATGACTTAAGTAGATATGGGTATATCTATTTAATGAAACATAAATCTGAAACGTTTGAAAAGTTCAAAGAATTTCAGAATGAAGTGGAGAACCATCGTAACAGAAAGATTAAGTTTCTACGATCCGATCGTGGAGGTGAATATTTGAGTTATGATTTTCTCACGCATCTTAAAGCAAGTGGAATCGTTTCACAACTCACGCCACCCGGAACACCACAGCGCAATGGTGTGTCTGAACGCCGGAACCGAACCCTATTAGATATGGTCCGATCGATGATGTCTCTTACTGATTTGCCGTTATCATTT
Organism: Avena sativa; assembly: GCA_916181665.1. Taxonomy (NCBI): domain Eukaryota; kingdom Viridiplantae; phylum Streptophyta; class Magnoliopsida; order Poales; family Poaceae; genus Avena; species Avena sativa. The sequence goes on along the minus strand of OV702297.1, from coordinate 380,397,965 downwards.
TGGGGTTATGCATTAGAAACCGCTGCATTCACTTTAAATAGGGCTCCATCTAAATCCGTTGAGACGACACCGTATGAACTGTGGTTTGGTTCTAAACCTAAGTTGTCGTTTCTTAAAGTTTGGGGATGCGAAGCTTACGTCAAGAAGTTGATGCCGGACAAGCTCGAACCCAAAGCGGAGAAATGCGCCTTCATAGGATACCCTAAGGAAACTATTGGGTATACCTTCTATCACATAACCGAAGGCAAAGTGTTTGTCGCAAAGAACGGTTCCCTTCTTGAGAAGGAGTTTCTCTCGAAAGAAGTGAGTGGGAGGAAAGTAGAGCTAGACGAGGTTATTGAACCTTCTCTTGAATTGGAGAGTAGCACAGCACCTGAAATTGTTCCAGTGCCGCCTGCACCAACAATAGAGGAAGCTAATGACAAGGATCATGAAGCTTCGGACGATGCTGCTACTGAACATCACAGGTCGACAAGGTCACGTGCCCCTCCTGAGTGGTACGGCAACCCTGTCTTGACTGTCTTGTTAGTAGAAGACAGTGAACCTACGAACTATGAGGGAGCGATGATGAGCCCAGACTCTGAGAAATGGCTAGAAGCCATGAAATCCGAATTGGGATCCATGAGCGAAAACCAAGTATGGACTTTGGTGGACCCTCCTAGCGACCGAAAGGCCGTTGAGTGCAAATGGATCTTCAAGAAGAAAACGGACGCGGATGGTAATGTTACCGTCTATAAAGCATAGCTTGTTGCGAAAGGTTTTCGACAAGTTCAAGGTGTTGACTACAATGAGACTTTCTCTCCCGTAGCGATGTTTAAGTCCATTCGGATTTTATTAGCAATTGCTGCGTTTCATGATTATGAAATATGGCAGATGGATGTCAAGACTGCTTTCCTCAATGGCAACATTGATGAAGAGTTGTATATGATGCAACCCGAAGGTTTTGTCGATCCTAAGGATGCTGATAAAGTATGCAAACTTCAGCGTTCCATTTATGGACTGAAGCAAGCATCTCGGAATTGGAACCTTCGTTTTGATCAAGTGATCAAGAGCTTTGGATTTGTTCCAAATTGCTACGAAGCTTGTATCTACAAGAAAGTGAGTGGGAGCTCGGTGACGTTTCTGGTACTATATGTGGATGACATATTGATTATCGGAAATGACATCAACATGCTTAACGATGTGAAGAGTTATTTGAACAAGTGTTTTTCAATGAAAGACCTAGGTGAAGCTGCTTATATATTGGGCATCAAGATCTATAGAGATAGATAAAGACGCCTGATAGCTTTAAGCCAGAGTACATACCTAGACAAAGTTCTGAAAAGGTTCAGAATGGATAAGGCAAAGAAAGGTTCGGTGCCTATGTTGTCAGGTAAGATATTGAGCAAGGCTCAGTGTCTAGCTACAGTAAATGATAGGGAAGCTATGAGCAAAGTGCCTTATGCCTCGGCCATAGGTTCCATCATGTATGCCATGCTGTGTACTAGACCGGATGTGTCCAATGCTCTTAGTTTGACGAGCAGATATCAAAGTGATCCAGGAGTGGAACACTGGACAGCCGTGAAGAACATCCTAAAGTACCTAAATAGGACTAAAGAAATGTTCTTAGTCTATGGGGGTGATGAACAGCTCATCGTGAAAGGTTACGTCGACGCTAGTTTCGACACCGACAAGGATGATTCCAAATCACAGACAGGATACGTTTATATTTTGAATGGGGGAGCTGTGAGCTGGAGAAGCTGCAAGCAAAACGTGATCGCGGGATCTACAGTAGAAGCGGAATACATGGCTGCTGCAGAAGCGTCAAGTGAAGGAGTTTGGATCAGAAACTTCATCACTGAGCTTGGCGTGGTTCCAAGTGCATTGGACCCACTGGAGATATTGTGTGACAACACTGGCGCCATAGCACTCGCTAAGGAACCAAGATATCATCCAAAGACCAAGCATATCAACCGCAAGTTTCATATAATCCGAGATTATATAGCAGATGGAGATCTGAAGATTAGCAAAGTACATACAGATCTGAATGTCGCAGATCCATTGACTAAACCTCTTCCACGTGTAAAACATGATCAACACCTCAGTGCCATGGGTGTGAGATTATTGCCAGATGTAAACTAGATTATTGACTCTAGTGCAAGTGGGAGACTGTTGGAATTATGCCCTAGAGGCAATAATAAATCTGTTATTATTATAATTCTTGTTCATGATAATGTCTATATTCCATGCTAGAATTGTATTAAGCGGAAACTTTAATACTTGTGTGGTTTGTGAACAACACCGTGTCCCTAGTATGCCTCTATGGACTAGCTCATTGATCAATGATGGTTAAGGTTTCCTAACCATAGACATGAGTTGTCAATTGATAATGAGATCATATCATTGGGAGAATGATATGGTGGACAGACCCAAACTAAGCGAAGCAATTAGATCGTGTCATCGTGTTCGTCTTTGCGAAGCTTTTCTTATGTCAAATATTGTATTCCTTAGACCATGAGATAATACAACTCCCTGGTATCGGAAGAAAGCTTTGAGGTCATCAAACGTCATCCTATGAGAGGGTGATCATAAAGGTGTCTCTCAGGTGATCGGAAAGTATCTGTTGGGTTGTATGTATCGAGATGGGATTTGTCCCTCCCAAGTCGGAGAGATATACTTCGGGCCCACTCGGTAATCGATATCAACACCGCTTGCAAGCATGTGGTTAAGGAGTTAATCACAAAGTGATATCGGATTACGGAACGAGTAAAGTACTTGTTGTGAATGAGATTGAACTAGGTATGACGGTACCGACGATCGAATCTCGGGCAAGTAAAATATCGCGAGACAAAGGGAATATATATATGGGATTGATTGAATCCTGGCATCGTGGTTCATCCGATATGATCATCGATGAATGTGTGGGAGTCAATATGGGTTTCCAGACCCCGCTGTTGATTATTGATAGAAGATCATGTCTGCATATTCTCGAACCCGCAGGGTCACACACTTAACGTGTCTCGACGCTAGGATAGATTGGATAATTGGTTTATGAGTTTTTGTTCGGAGTCTCGGATGGGATCCGGGACATCACGAGAGGTTCCGGAGTGGTCCGGAGAATAAGATTCATATAAGGCAGTGTAGTTTTTGGAGTTCGGAATTGTTCCGGATTAATCGGTATTGTACCGGAAGCTTCTAGAACCTTCCGGAAGGGGACCAACGTGGCCACACCTTCCAGGAGGGGGCATGGGCCTATGAGGGAGTGCCCTGGCCGCATTGGGCTAGGGGCACAAGGCCCCATAGGGCCCAGCCGACCAAGAGAGGTTTAAACTCTAAATAGAGCTTCTAGAAGGGGGGTTTCCTTGCCCCCACTCTTCCTCCTTGGGGCCGCCGGCCTTGGCTTGGGGGAGGGGCTAGGGCTGCGCCCACCCCTCTATATATAGAGGGCTGGGGGCGCACCAACCCCCTACACCTTCCCCTCCAACCCTAGCCGCCCTGCTGCCCTCCTCTCTCCCTCCCGACTGCTTGTAGGCGAAGCCCTGCTGCAGAAATTCTCCACCAATTGCACCGCGCCGTCGCGTTGTAGATCCAACCCATCTCTCCACCATACTTGCTGGACCAAGGAAGGAGGAGACGTCGAGGTGCTGCACGTGTGCATCTCACGGAGGCACCGCCACTTGTGGTGCTAGATCGGATCAGATCGCGAGGAGGAGAAGCGAGTACGACTACATCACCCACGTTCCGACGATCGTTCCGCTGTGCGAAACTTCAAGGGTATGAAGATCTAATCCAATCTCTCTCGTTGTTTGCATCTCCTAGATTAGATCTTGGCTTTCCCTCTGTTTGCATCCGTAGAAAATTTTGATTTACTATGCCGCGAAACCCTTCTTCTAGGTCGTGCCCTCCTAGCCTTTATATAGAGTTAGGCAGGTCTCAGGCATAAATCGAGTCGGTTACAGGTTTAGGGTTAACACGTTTGAATTTTCTATCTACTCTAGTCTTGTTCTCCAAGGATCCGAAGGCGTCATGGGCCCTGGCCACCCGAAAGTCTTCGTGGGCCGACGTATATTTGTCGTGGGCCTTCCTTGGGCTGGACTAGGTATGCTGAAGTCGTGTACCCGCGGGGTATAACCATGTCAGTAGCCCCCGAGTGTTCAATCGAATTGTAGGTTCGGCTGAGGACTCTTCAATCCTTCGGGTGCAACTCTGTCTTTCAAGAGAATGTGTAGGGATTGTTGATGTGTGTGCCTGACTCTCCCGACGGATCAAGGTCATTTAACTGTCTTAGGACAAAACAACATGATCTTCTTCAGGTTCGAGTCCCTCGACTCGAACCCAGAACATATGCTGGCGTAATTCGACTCAGGACGCGGAGGACTTACAGGAGTGGAATTCTAGTGAATTTAAATGATATACCCAATGCGTCCGTCGGGATTTTTCATCGCGCCTGTTGGCACAGATTCTTACTAGCAGAGCGCAGTCATGTGCGTTACCAGGCCATCAGATGATATCTGTAGGACTTATCTTTGTGTCGCAGACACAGCATCTGAATGTTTATCACCGTGGAGGTGCTTCGGGTGGCCAAGGAGGATGTTACTCACTTAGCATTTAATTGGGGCAGAGTTGCCGAAAAGTTTTTGCATGCTGATCCGTAGGATCGCAGTCGAAGAATTCATAGGGTGCGCGACCAGCGCTCCCTATGAGAGTAGCCCCCGAGTGTCTGTTCGAGTCATAGACTCGAGCAGAGACTTTAATTCAGCCGTTATTGGCTTCAGGTCCGTAGGACACACTTTTTTCGGATGCTTGAATTATTCCTCCCTATGGGAGTAGCCCCCGAGTCCGTAGTGGAGTCGCAGACTCGACGTAGGACTCAAAGAATCAACATTGGTGTAGTACCTTATTCATGTCTCGGTGCGCGGTCAACACTCCTGATAGGAGTAGCCCCCGAGTCCTTAGTCAAATCGTTGATTCGAGTGAGGAATCGAAGCATGCCACTCGAAGATCTTGTATGTGCGCGATCAGCGCTCCAGTTTGGAGTAGCCCCCGAGTGTCTGGCGGAGTCGTAGACTCAGGCAGAGACTCGAGTCTTGTGTTGTGCAGTTGTAGTTGACAATATCGTAGGCGTACCACTGACCCGAAAGTACATCGGGTGCGCGACCAGCGCTCCTGATAGGAGTAGCCCCCGAGTGTCTAGTCGAGTCGCAGACTTGAGTGGAGACTCATGCGAGGAGAAACCACTAACCCGGAAGTCCTTAGAGTCAGCGTCTCACACATAAGGAGCCAGGAGTCAACATAGCGGAGTGATGCGGCATTTTAGCCAGAAGGACTCACGTTGCGGATGAAGTCGACGTTGTTTCTTCTGTCGGGTGCGCGGCTAGCGCCGCTTTTGTCGATGATTGATGTGGTCATCCGAGGAATGCTTCGACTCGAGTCTTGGCATCTGTTGACGTGACTGGCGCTGGTCGACTCCGTTGGAGGACCCGATAGAATAGCTCAGCGCATTTGACATCCTTGTAAGCTGCAGAAAACATAAAGAATTGTAAAGTACTTGTATCTTGTAAGGAATATTTGCCTTTCGGTTTGTGTGGTAAGATTCTGGTGCCGATCGAGTCGATACTTTTTCACTGTATGCTAGGCCTTTTCGTTAGCCTGATTACCCTTAGTCTCAGTACCTTGTCGAGGCACTCGGAGTTCAAGGATTCGACGATCAGGCAGAATCAGCTACTCGGGCTGTCGCGTTCGAGGTGCTCGAGTGCGTGGAGCCGCACATTAGGTTACTCGAAAAGGGCGCAGCCCCCGAGTGTTTCGAGTGCGAGTTAAAAAGGAAATCAGCTCTAAGTAGAGGGAAACTTAGCTTTGTTTGTTGTCGTGGCGAAGTTGACGCGGTAGCGGGTCACACGGCGGACGTAGTCGACGCGGCGGACCACGGTCATAGCAGCGACGGGTTCCTGGGGTCGATGGCCGCATCGAGCTCCAAATCCGAAGATTGCCGCGATCAAAGATCGCAGCGGATCGTTGGAGCCGAAGACCGTAGCGGGTCGCCGGAGTCGAAGGATACATCGGGTCACCGCAGCCGAAGACCACAACGGGTTACTGGAGCCAAAGGCCGCGGCTGGTCACGCGGCGAGGGAGCCCCCGAGTCGTTGGAGTCGAAGGTCGTAGAGGATCGCCGGAGTTGAAAACTGCAGTAGGTCACGACATCGACGCCAGACGAGTAGTCAATGTGGCGGTCGAGGACAAGTAGTTCACTTGGAAGCGGGTCATGCGGCGAATGTGATCGACGCGGCGGACCGGAGTCGCATGGTGATGAATAGTAGCCGTATCCGGAGATTGTAACGGACCACAGCAGTCGAAGACCATACCGGGTTGTCGCATCCGAAGACCGTAGCGGGTTGCATGATGGAATCATCAAATATTTGTTGGATGGAGTTGATGCGGCGTTAGGTCGCGCGCAGCTGATACGTTTCTTTTTCCGTTTGGGAGAGGAGATGGCCATATTATGCTCCTAGGTACGTGAGGTCGTGCATGCCATATACTTGGCCTTTTCTTCTTTTTTCCTCTTTCAAAAATTGTAACAGCTTTACGATCTTCCATGTATGGTAATTGTAAGACACGTCTTTGTTCTCATAAAATCTCCAGAACAACATAATTGCAGCTGCAGAGACGCCGAAGCTACCGAAGCCACGCCGACGAGACAACAATGGCAGAGTCCTTGTCATAATGGATTGAACTTTAGATTGGTCGTTCGAGAATTAGTCTCCCGTGTAAACTAAACTGTCACCATTGTGCAACACAGGTCAGAAAGAATACTCCGTACGTATAGCCAGCGCTGTCCCAAAAAGAAGCACGATCCGATGGGGTCTCTCTGGATTTTCGTGATGAATTCCTTTTCTTGCTTGTTGAGACCAGGTTGCGTGATGGAGCATGGGACTCGATCCCTTTATTGTTGATAGCCATCGCTGGATCGATCGATCTAGCTTTCCGTGAAGAAACTCTTGATCTCACGAATACTCCGCCCTTTATTGGCTACGGAACATGCTGATAGCGAGTCGGCCACACTCCCGCGGTGAAGACGACATGTGCTGACATGGTTGTACCCTACGGGTGCGTGACCTCAGCATACCTAGTCCAGCCCAAGGAAGGCCCACGGCGGATGTACGCCGGCCCATGAAGACTTTCGGGTGGCCTAGGCCCATAACGCCTTCGGATCCTTGGAGAGCAAGACTAGAGTAGATAGAAAATTCAAAGGGGTAAAACCCTAGAACCTGTAACCGACTAGGACTATGCCCGGGACCTGCCTAAGTCTATATAACGGCCAGGAGGGCACGACCTAGATCTCTCGACTCATACTTTCGCAAACGCACCTCCACGCCAGATCGAATCTGCGCACCCTGTAACCTTCGGTTCCGCCGTAATCAAGAGCAGACAAGCAGGAGTAGGGTTTTCCCTCCGGGGGCCTGAACCTGGGTAAATCTCGTGTCCCCTGATTGCTTGTCTGTTAACCGTGCCACGATCTCCAGCATCCCCATCTTCTCCAAAACCCAAGTCCATAACAATGGGCATTGATGAGTCGAAACCTCGTCAATTGGCGCCGTCTGTGGGAATCGGGGCTGCTGATTGTGCGATCGTGACGGTCCCGACCCGATCGATCTACAACTCTGCGGCGACGGAGAGTCACCTCCTCTTCGGCGCCTTCGACTTCACCGCCCACTCGCCGTCCACCATGAAGGACTTCGAGCCCGTAGGCGACGGACTCAAAATCCTGTTCGGGAGCTTCTGCTTCCAGGTGGGGCAAACTGGCACCCTCCGTCTCCCTGAGCGGGTGCCCCTACCATCAATCAGGCCCGCTTCATGGGCCCCATACCCCGTGCTACGCACAACATCATCAGCAGATGATTCCTATGACAGCAGCAGCTGCAACTCCGATCTGTGCGATCTGCCATCGGATGCGGGGACCTACGGTTCCGGATCCGAAAACTGCGGCAGCAACGGACCAATCTACGATCGCTACCAATGCGCCGCAGTCATCCAGGAACAGCAAACGCCTAACCCGCCGCCCAACACGAACCCCAACCCGCAGGACAGAAACGACGGAAACGGCGGGAACAGAAGAAGCCAGTCCCCCCACCCGAAGGGGAAAACAACGGCCACGTCATCCAACTTAGCAAAGAAGGATGGGTCCAGGCACGCCGCGCCGTAGCAGGCGACATAGTCCTACCTGTAGACTCCTCACGTGAACTATTGATGACATACCATTACCTCCTCATCGAGGAGCATAAGAAGCAAGTCAAGATGCAGGAAACACTTGACAAACGCAAGCAGCCTCCGAGTCCAGCGCGCGACGAGTTGCGCTCTCCGCCATGGCCCCCGGCTCTAGCACGAACGGAAACCAAGGAAACAAGCACCGCTCACGGGTGGAGAACATGGATCCCAAGGAGCGCCGTGATGTGACCCGAACTCTCCACACATCGTTCATGGAGATGGATGCCGATGGCAACATCATCCCGAAGACACCACAAGCTGCGATCATGGAAGCCACCGCGTATCTCGCGGCCCACCAACCTCCGGAGGGGGACCCGAAGAGAGCCATGCATAAGTCCGCACTCACCGGACTCGGACTTGTCAGAGATGCGCTCCACGAAGACGCTCCTACGGAGCCGAAGAAGAAAGCTCCGGCCAGGCACGACCGGAGCCCCACCCCTTCATCCGAAGAGGAAGAGGAGCACGACCTTCCTCGAAGGAAGAAGAGCTCGCGTCACCGTAAACGCGACTACGACGCTAGAGACGCGCTTACACAGCGCAAAGTCGACAAAGCACGAGCCAAACATGCATGCTCGTCTGAATCCGAGATGGATGAAGACGAAGGAGAACTCTGTGGAGCCCGATGCTTTAGCAGATCTGTTCGATGAACACAGATGCCATGCAATTTCAAGCTTCCTTCGGATACTCCGAAGTTCAACGGCACGCAAGATCCAAAATCCTGGCTCAGTGACCATCTGTCATCCGTCAAGCTGCACGGCGGCAACAAAGAAACCGCCATGCAATGCCTTCAGCTGCAGCTGACTGGCGCGGCGCGGGTCTGGCTCAGCAGCCTATCATCAGGGTCCATCCGAAGTTGGGAGGAGCTAGCTTACAGCTTCATCCGAAACTTTAAAGGCACTAGCAAGAGGCCCGCCTCAATCGAAGAGTTGCCAGCCTGCACTCGGAGAACGGGTGAATCTATTCGCTCGTACATACTACGCTGGTCTACCACCAAGAACTCCGCAGCACACATCTCCGAAGAGAGGGCAATCGACGCCTTCAGGGACGGCAGCAAACGCCAAGATTTCAAGGAGGAGCTTGGGTGCATCAAGCCCAAAACACTCGACCACCTCATGGACATCGCCAATAGGTGGGCGGACGGCGAAGATTGCATTCACCGAGCACAATCGGATGAAGAGGACGACTACGGCCAAAGACGGGAACGCCGCAGCAAGAGGAGATCGCGCGTCTACGAGGACCGCGACGGACCCGACATGGTCGCGGCCGGCTACGCCGACCGCCGCAACGACAACAGCCGCAACAGCGGAGGATACCGCAGAGGAAACTTCCGTGACAGCGGAACGCCCATCACAGTCGTGGCAACGCCGTGTCCGTGACAACGGACCCTCAGCATACGACAAACTTTCGGGTCCATGCACCATCCACTTCTACATCGACAAGCAAGATGGCAAAAAGAAAGCCAGCCATATGCTCAAGGACTGCCGTGAGTTCCAGAAACTCAGCGAAAGCATGGTGCAGATGAGGCAACAAGCCCCAATACCTATGTTCGGAAACCCACCTGCGCCAGGCGAAATAGCGCTCGGAGCTCCTCCACCGCCGCCTATTGGAGGCCCAAACCAACCAGTCGCACCAGCATAAAACAACGCTGGGAACGGGTACCCCCACCGAAAGGAGCACTAAATATGATCCAGAAGGGACGCCCCACGAATAGGGTACAGAAGAAAATCACCCGACAAATCAACTTGGCCGTGGCAACTCCGCCTGCAATCCCTGAGTACCTCAGTGGATTGGAGTCCTGCATCACATTCACTCGCGCGAATCACCCTTGCCAGATCCCTCGCCCAGGTCATGATGCCCTGGTGCTGGAGGCGCAGATCGGAGGCTTCAAGATGAGTCGCGTCTTCATGGACGGCGGCAGCAGCATCAACCTAATGTTCGCAAGCACTCTAGCGGCAATGCGGATCCCGCAATGCAGCCTGGAACAGTCAGACACAACGTTCCACGGCATCGTTCCAGGGAAGGGCATATTCCCCCTGGGCAAAATAGGGCTCGACGTCATCTTCGGGAAGCCGGACAACTTCCGGCAGGAGCGACTCGAATTTGAAGTGGTGGACTGGCCGTCACAATACCACGCCATCCTTGGACGTGTAGCATTCGCAAGGTTCCTGGCTGTCCCACACTATGCATACCTACTACTCAAGATGCCAGGACCAAGGGGCATCATCACAGTCCACGAGAGCTTCACCCGATCGGACCAATGCGACAGGGATTTCAACAAAATCTCCAGTCTTTCGGCATGCAAGATGAACTCGTAAGGCTTCGCAAGGTGACGGATAACGGGGCACCCCCAGTCACAAGGAAAAATGCACCTGACATGTCTTTCGACTCCACCGTCAACACAAAGAAGGTACAGGTCCATCCGACTGACGCCTCCAAGACGGCGCTGATCGCCAACGACCTCAGCCCCGCATAGGAAAGCACGCTCGTCGAATTCCTCCGTGAGCGCTGGGAAATCTTCGCCTGGTGTCCTGCGGACATGCCAGGAGTTCCCAGGGAATTCGCCGAGCACGCACTCAACGTCTTTCCAGACACCAAGCCAGTCAAGCAGTCCATCCGGAGATTGTCCGAACCACGAGCCTAAGCCATCGGCAAGGAAATCAACAGATTACTCGCTGCAGACTTCATCAGGGAAATCAAGGAAATCAAGTGGCTGGCAAACACAGTCATGGTCCCAAAGAAGGACACGGACATCCTGCGGATGTGCGTGGATTTCACGTCACTAAACAAGCATTGCTCAAAGGACCACTTCCCTCTTCCTCGGATCGATCAGATCATCGATTCGACTGCAGGTTGTGAGAAACTCTCCTTTCTCGACGCCTACTCAGGCTATAACCAGATTCGACTCAAGGTCGAAGATCAGGAGAAAACGGTGTTTATCACACCGTTCGGAGTATTCTTCTACAACACAATGCCCTTCGGGCTAAAGAACGCAGGTGCTACGTACCAACGATGCATGCAGGCCTGCCTCAAGGACCAGATCGGTCACAACATCCAAGTCTATGTTGACGACATAGTGATAAAAACCAAAGAGGGAAGAACACTTATCGACGATCTCCGCGAGACGTTCGACAACCTCGATCGCTACAGGATCAAGCTCAACCCGGAAAAGTGCGCCTTCGGCGTCCCATCGGGTCAGCTGCTTGGGTACTTCATCTCTCAGCGAGGGATCGAGGCGAACCCGAAGAAAATCAGATCCATCATGGCAATGGAGAAGCCGAAAAAACTCAAAGGCGTCCAGCAGCTCGCAGGGCGAATAGCGGCGCTAAGCAGATTCATCAGTCGCATGGGCGAGAAGGCCCTGCCATTCTACCAACTGCTGCGCAAGACAGACAAGTTCGAGTGGACACCAGAAGCCAACGATGCATTCGAAAGCCTCAAGCGGCTCCTCTCCACCTCGCCCGTCTTGGTCACGCCAAAGGAGCGCGAGCCTCTGCTGCTGTACATAGCAGCCACGCACCAAGTGGTCAGCACCGTACTCGTGGTCGAGCGACCCGAAGAAGGCAAGACCCACGGGGTCCAGCGCGCAATTTACTACTTCAGCGAGGTACTGACACCAACAAAGCAGAGGTACCCTCACTACCAGAAGCTCACCTACGGCGTGTTCATGACGGCTCGACGACTGAGCCATTACTTCCAGGAGCACCAGGTGATGGTCGTCAATGAGGCACCCCTGAACAGCATCCTGAATAATCAAGAGGCCACAGGACGCGTGGCCCTGTGGGGGCATCGAGCTTTCACCCTTAGACACCGTCTATGAGAAGCGACTCACAATAAAATCTTAAGTCCTTCCGGACTTCTTGGTACATTGGATGGAGCTGCAGCTGCCAGACACCCCAGATATGTCGCAGTCATGGACGATGCACTTCGACGGCTCCAAGCGAGAAGCTGGAGCAGGGGTAGGAGTCATACTGACCTCCCCGCAAGGCGACACGATGAAGTACGTCCTTCGGATGAAATTCCGAGCTTCTAATAACGAGGCCGAATACGAAGCCCTCATCCACGGCATGAGGATGGCAAAGATATGCGGCGCAACGCGCCTGGTCATCTACGGTGACTCCAACCTCGTCGTCCAGCAGATGATGAATGAGTGCGACGCACACGCCGAAAACATGATCGCGTACCGCGCGCTCTACAACGCACTCGAAGGAGAATTTGACGGCTGCGAGCTTCGGCACGTCGGAAGAGAAAGCAACGAGGAGGACGACAGACTCGCCAACATCGGCTCCACCTGCGCGAAGGTGCCACCAGGTGTGTTCCTCGAACAGATCTGTGTGCCATCCATCAAGCGGAAATTCCCTAAGGGATCACCCGAAGAAGCAGAACACTCGGGGGCTACGCTGCCTGAAGAACATGAAGGACCCGAAAAACTAGACACAGAGGTAGCCATGGTCAACCTAATGCAGGTCATGGCAGTCGAAGAAACTTGGACGCAACCATACCTACAGTTCTTGATAAACGGAGAACTGCCTGACAACCCGACAGATTCCCGGCGCATATCTCGTCGGTCGAAAGCCTTCACCACCATCAATGGAGAGCTGTACAAGCGCAGTATTACGGGTGTACTGCAAAGGTGCGTCACCATCGGTGATGGGAAGGCCATCCTACAAGACATCCACGAGGGCATCTGCGGCCATCACGCAGGCAGCCGCTCCCTAGTCGCCAAAGCTCTGCGGGCCGGATTCTACTGGCCAACGGCCATGAGCGACGCAAAGGACATCATCCAAAGATGCAATGGATGCCAACGGTTCACCGACAAACCGCACGCACCCGGGTCAGAGCTCATACCCATACCTATAGCTTGGACCTTTGCTCAATGGGGCCTCGACATGATCGACAAACTGCCAAAGTCCTCGAAAGGGGGACATGTTTACCTCCTGGTCGCAGTCGACAAGTTCACCAAGTGGATCGAGGCCATGCCGGTTACCAACCAAAAAGGAAAAACTGCCGTCAAGTTCTTCGAGTCCATTGTCTACAGATTCGGCGTACCGCACAGCATCATCACCGACAATGGATCGAACTTTATCTCCAAGGAATTCCAGGACTTCTACGAAGGCCTCGGGATCAACATCACGTACGCCTCAGTGGCACACCCGCAAACGAACGGGCAAGTGGAAAAGGCCAACATCCTAATCGGCGCTGGCATCAAGAAGCGCCTCATGAGTCCACTCGAACGGAAAGCAGGAGCCTGGACGAAAGAGCTACCATCCGTCCTATGGAGCTTACGAACCACGCCAAATAGCTCCACAGGCTACACACCGTTCTTCATGGTGCATGGAGCTGAAGACGTGCTACCAGCCGAAGTACGCCACCGGGCCCCCCGGGTCATCGCTTACAGCGAAGCCGAATCCACGGCTGCACTCGAAGATGCCGTCGATACACTCGACGAAGCAAGAGACATAGCATCATCCCGATCAGCGGTGTACCAGCAGAGTCTCCGCAACTACCACAGCCGCCGGCTGCGCCCAAGGTCCTTCGTCGAAGGAGACCTCGTCTTGCGACTCAAGCAAGAGTGACCGACGAAATTCGAGTCACCATGGGAAGGACCCTATGTCATCACCGAAGTCATCCCAGGTGGCGCCTACCGCCTCAAGCACGTGGAGTCTGGAGTCGCATACTCCAACCCATGGAACATCTCGCACCTGCGACGATTCTATCCCTAGCAACCTACCCCCTTTACTTTCAATAAGGCTTTCAGCCAAGGCTATTCAGCCGAACAATATACTTCCTCCATTACGATATAAATAAAGCTAAGTGTCTCGCCCCAAACTTCAGTTCGCTATTTGCAACTTTACTTTATGCTACAAACGCACTCGGGGGCTCCCTCCACCTCACGATTTCATCGACTGAGGATCAAGCGTGTACACCTGAGTAGCTGACAACGTCAGGAAAACGAAAAGGACACGTACTCAATCAAAGCACTACGTGCTCACAACAAACAAACCTTTACAACAAAGGGCACAACACGCCCAATCGAAATATATAAATTTTACATTCATCTCTTTTTACAGGTACTACCTATGTTGAAGAATAACCTGAGCATGCTGCTCAAACAAATCTACGACCTGTTCGGCATACTGCCTTGCAGCTGCGTAATATGGCCGCATGTCCCACTCACCACCATCCGGCCGAAGAGGTGGCCCAGCTGCCACAACAGCCAAATCTACATCAGGCCGGTGCAGCCTCACAAGAGAAAATGCAGCCTTGACTCCGGCGACGAGCTGTTGCCGCACCAACTCCTTGACATTGCTCACGCTTCGAAACTTCGACAGAAGACCCGCAAGACTCGTCGGTACGGCATCCAAAGGAAACATGACGTGCAACACCGAGGAAAGCGACGTCTGCACTTGGCGAAGCACTCGCGAAACCTGGTGCACACGATCCTGCACCGTCGCCAGAGCCACGACACGCTCACGATCCATCCAGAAGAAGCCACCGGCCTCCATGTCCTGTTGAGTCAAGCAATTGACCCGAACAGCGACACGCTCCTTTTCTTCCCTCGGAGCAAGGTTCGCACCTGCGACAATTGTACCAAATAAACGCAAGGCCAGCAGGCTCATCCGAAGAACCGAGCTACAGCTCGAAACAAAGAACAACTTACATTGAAGCTGCTCGGACAGCCGAACCAGTTCCGCCATCAGGTACTCCTCTCTGGCTGCACCACGATCCGCCTTGGACTTCCAAACATCGGCATGACCTCGCAACCCGAGCAACTCCCTCTCCAGACTACGCACACGGTCCCGAAGAAAAGCGAGTTGAGAAGGATCATCCAAAGATGGCCGCAGCTACGCTGCAGGCGAGGTGTCAACAGGGTCGACACCCGAAGGAACCTAGAACAGCAGGAAAGCAAAGGACACAAACATTCAGACAGTGGTAGAAGCACAACTTAGGCGAATTCATTAAACATATAAGGCCACTACATGGCACAAGGATTGTGTTCTTCAAAATATTTACAGCAAAAGCAGACTACAAACTATCCTACGTCTACAATGTCTAAGACGCGGCACCCTGAGTCGCCTCGGATCCGGACTGCCTAGCTTTGGCCCCGCCCTGCTGCCGTAGTGCATACTCAGACAACAAATCAATGAGCTTGGGCCCATATCGCTTGCAGCGAGCATAGTAGGCAGCAAAGGCTACCTCGGATCCATCTGCGGTCGTCGGCATCCGGGAAGTGATCTGGGGCAGATCCAGCTTCGCTCCAGCCGCCAAGGCCATCGCCAGCCCGACGGACGCGCCGATGCCCTTCTGCTTGCGCTTGTACGCCGCAGGCGCTTCGGCTGACAGAGCCTCCGCCAGAGCATCCACATCATCGAGGGCCACGCCCTAGGGACAAGCTCCTTGTAGAAGCGGCCAAGGACTTCCTTCGCCTTGGCAAGGGATCTAACGACGGTGCTGCAGCGATCTTCGACCGCCACAGTAGCATCATCTAGAGCACTCCCGTGCTCTAGAGCACCGCGGTCAAACTCGATGCCTGTGGCATCTGAGACAAAAAAAAAAAGGAGAGAAGACATGAAGAAAAGCAGCACAGAAGAAGACAGGAAACACGAAGAAACAAACACAAATACAACACTCACCCGAAATAGCCTTGGCAGCAGCCATGAGCTTCGCCGCCACCTCTCTTTCACGAGCAGCCGCAACAGTGGCCAGCTGCTCCTCACTATCCACGACCTCCTGCTGTAGACGCTCCTTCGCTTCGGCTACCTTAGTCAGCTCTAGCTCGAGGCGTTCCTTCACGCCAATGGCGGCCTCGGCCTTCTGCTCCGATTGACCAAGGCTCTTCTTGAGAGCGTCGACCTCACGGAGAGAAGTATTATGCTCCTCTGCATTCAAAACAAGCAAACGTCAGAAAGCAGGACCGAAATAAACGAAAAAAGCACCAAAAGGCAAATAGGTACCTTGAAGCTACCGAAGGTTAGCCTCCAGCACTAGGCGCTCCTGCACCAGTCGCTTGGCCTCATGAACAAAAGGCTGCAGAAAAAAGAAACACAAGTAAGAAAAAAGGACTTGGGGGCTGCGCCCAGCATTAAGGAATAGAGGCAACACTCGAACGCGAAGACACTCAGGGGCTTCACCCCGAAGATTCGCAAAAAGAACAAGACAAGTAATTTTTCAGACACCCGGGGGCTCCCCCCGTGGTACGGAGAACAGGTACTTACATGCTCTGATGGCGACTCCAAAGGCTCGCTGGCGAAATTCTGAGGCGCAACCACATGCACCTCCTGCAACGGAGGATTCGGAGCCGCGCCACCCAAAGTCGCCACCGTCTGAGGAGGAGGAGACGCAATTTTCGACTCCCCCATCATCTCCCGCGCACCATCACTGGAGGAATCGTGGGAGGAATGTCTGCATACGAAGCAATCAGCACAAGTGCAAAAATCATGAAGGAAAAAGGACATTAGTACAACAAAAAACTTACGAGCCCAGTGAGCTCAGGTCGAAGACAGGAGGAGTCTTTCGGGCTCTCTTCTCCTCCTTCTTATCCTCCTTTTTCTCTTCCTTCTTCTCTTCCTTCTTCCGCTTCGCTGGCGGGTGCGGTGCTACAGCCTGCACAGGAATGGCAGGAATGGGAGAGGAAGAACCTCCATGCCCGTCACTATGACGATCAAGGCACAGAGGGTTTCTGGGAGTCGGAGGAGTCGAGGCATCCGAAGACTCGCTGGAGCTCCGAGATCGTTTGCGCGTATGGTCCTCACTCGACTCGTCGGCATCCTCCGCCGGAGATCGCGCCGACGGTAGTTCGGACACGGACTCAACCACTTCATTATCCGGGGCATTCGGATACTTTTTGGGCAATGGCGGTACCATGCCCGGCACTTTGAAGCTCTACAAAATAAGAAGGAACTTTGTTAGCAAACAAAGGAAATAAATACACAGCCGACAAAAAAGCACTACGCGCACAAATCTACACCTGTGGAACAGCCAACGCCGAAGAAAACGGCGGAGTCAGCGACTTCCCAGGGATTTCCTCTCCGGCCTTGAACTTCAGCAGCGAGCGAAGGGCCCTGTCAAGATCCCCCTCGGAGATTTTCTCAGCCGAAACCCTCGTCGGATCACGGCGCCCAGAATAAAGAAACATCGGATGCGCCCTCGCTTGGAGAGGCTACACCCGACGCTCGAGAAACGTCCGGATGATGTCCACGCCGTTCACTTCCTTCTCCGGAATCAGCTGGAGATCCTCCACCCGACGGTAAAGGGCCTCTATCTCCGCCACCTCGCCATCCAAGATTTTGTTTTTCCAAGACCTTTTCAGCTCAATCATTTGGGAGGGGTCAAAAGGAACAAGACCAAAATCTTGCCCAGGCACCACGGAGTCGCGGATATAAAACCATCGCCTCCGCCAGTACTGGACAGATTCGGACATGGAAAAAGAAAAGAAAAGAAGATTGGGACTAAGGGAGATGATGCAACCCCCAATGGGATAAACACCATCCGAACCAGACTGCCTCTTCACGGAATAAAGTTTCCGGAAGAGGCCAAAGTGCGGCTCAATGCCAACCTAGCACTCGAAAAAAGTGATGAAGCAAGCAATGTGGAGAAGAGAGTTGGGCGACAGATGGTGAAGCTGAATGCCATAGAAAAAGAGCAATCCACGGAGGAAGTTGTGGACTAGAAAAGAAAACCCACGCATAACGAAGGCGAGAAACATAACCCGATACCCAGCTAGGGGACGGGGGATTACCTCATTGCCGGGAAGCCTGACGGCCTCCCTATCTTGTGGGATCAGACCCCGCTCGCGAAGCTTGCGGAGATCGCTCTCCCGCGTCTCTGATCGCCGCCAGCCACCGTCGGTGACACGGGTAGTGGCGGCACCTTTCTTTCCTCCGGCAGCGCTAGTACCAACAGAAGATGAGGATTTCTTCGGTTTCCCCATTGCGCTACGGCGGCGCCGGCGGTGAAAGCGCGGAAGGGAAGATGGAAATGTGCAAGGAAATCCCAGCGCGCAGCAAGAATCGCTAGAGCAGAAGGAGGCAGTGAAAACAAGAACTGATGCGGTGAAAACAAACCGCGGATTTCCCCAATGATTATAACGACGAAGACGAAGCACGGCAACCGTCCATCCAGAAGACCTAACGCCAACGGCAGATCTGACCGTACACGTGTCAGCATCACACCGAACCGTCATTACCACGCCGTCCACTACGCGTGGAAATCGAGGAGACGCCGTAATTATCTCCACGCCGCGCGTGACCGGTCAATTCAAAGTCAGCAAGTGGGACCCACGTTCGTCCAGTCAAGTCTTCTCTGCCGTAGCAGACGCTTGAGGTCATTGATCGTCAGCACTGACGTCATCAAAAGCTATACTAGCACCAACTACAATTCTTCGGCTTCCAAGCTAAGAGTACTCACTCGAATCTTCGATTTGACTAAATACTCGGGGTCTACTCCTATCAGGAGCGCTGGCCGCGCACCCGAAAGGTGAATAAAAGCGAACTATTTCTTCGAGTCCAACGTCGAGTCTACGACTCCACTACGGACTCGGGGGGCTGCTCCCATAGGGAGGATGGATTTAAGCATCCAAATTTTTTTTGTGTCCTACGGACTTAACACTGAACAAGCGCCTGAATAAAAGTCTCCGCTCGAGTCTACGACTCGAACAGACACTCGGGGGCTACTCCCATAGGGAGAGCTGGTCGTGCACCCTATGAATTCTTCGACTGCGATCTTTCGGATCAAGCACGCAAAAACTTTTCGGCAACTCTGCCCCAATAAAACGTTGAGTGAGCAACGATCTCCTTGGCCACCCGAAACACCTCCGCGGTGACAAATGTTCGGATGCTGCGTCCGCGACGCAAAGATAAGACCTACAGATATCATCTGGTGGCCTGGCAACGCACCCGACTGCGCTTTGGTAGTATGAATCCGTGCCAACAGGTGCCATGAAAAATCCTGACGGACGCGTTGGGTACATCAATTAAATCCACTGGAATTCTACTTCTGTAAGTCCTCTGCGGCCTGAGTCAAATTACGCCAGCATATGTTCTAGTTTCGAGTTAAGGGACTCGAAACTGAGGAAGATCGTGTTGTTTCGTCCTAAGACAGTTAACTGACCATGATCTGTCGGGTGAGTCAGGCACACGCATCAACGATCCCTACACACATACTATTAATACATAGTTGCACCTGAAGGATTGAAGAGTCCTCAGCCGAATCTACGATTCGACTGATCACTCGGGGGCTACTGACATGGTTGTACCCTACGGGTGCGTGACCTCAGCATACCTAGTCCAGCCCAAGGAAGGCCCACGGCGGATGTACGCCGGCCCATGAAGACTTTCGGGTGGCCCAGGCCCATAACGCCTTCGGATCCTTGGAGAGCAAGACTAGAGTAGATAGGAAATTCAAAGGGGTAAAACCCTAGAACCTGTAACCGACTAGGACTATGCCCGGGACCTGCCTAAGTCTATATAAAGGCCAGGAGGGCATGACCTAGATCTCTCGACTCATACTTTCGCAAACGCACCTCCACGCCAGATCGAATCTGCGCACCCTGTAACCTTCGGTTCCGCCGTAATCAAGAGCAGACAAGCAGGAGTAGGGTTTTCCCTCCGGGGGCCTGAACCTGGGTAAATCTCGTGTCCCCTGATTGCTTGTCTGTTAACCGTGCCACGATCTCCAGCATCCCCATCTTCTCCAAAACCCAAGTCCATAACAATGGGCATTGATGAGTCGAAACCTCGTCATGTGCCGCAGAGGATTTCTTGGTGAATAAGGTGAGCGTTCCGGCGCCGATGAATCGACCGGATGTGATCCGATCTAGCCGATTTTGATGACAAGGGAACCAAATTAGAACCGCTTCTAGTAGCCGACAAATCGTAGATTGCAGTGGATGGGACCGTTACGATCGCATAATCAGCGTCCCTAGTTCCCACAGACGATGCCAATTGACGAGGTTTAATCTCGTCAATGCCCATTGTTATGAGCTTGGGTTTTGGAGAAGATGGGGATGCTCGAGATCGCGGAACGGTTAGCAAACAAGCAACACGGGGATACGAGGTTTACCCAGGTTCATGAAGGGTTTCGCGGCATAGTAAATCAAAATTTTCTACGGATGCGAACAGAGGGAAAGCCAAGATCTAATCTAGGAGATGCAAACAACGAGAGAGATTGGATTAGATCTTCATACCCTTGAAGATTCGCACAGCGGAACGTTCGTCGGAACGTGGGTGATGTAGTCGTACTCGCTTCTCCTCCTCGCGATCTGATCCGATCTAGCACCACAAGTGGCGGTGCCTCCGTGAGATGCACACGTGCAGCACCTCGACGTCTCCTCCTTCCTCGGACCAGCAAGTACGGTGGAGAGATGGATTGGATCTACAACATGACGGCGTGGTGTATATGGTGGAGAATTTCTGTAGCAGGGCTTCGCCTACAAACAGTCGGGAGGGAGAGAGGAGGGCAGCAGGGCAGCTAGGGTTGGAGGGGAAGGTGTAGGGGGGTGGTGCACCCCCATCCCTCTTTATATAGAGGGGTGGGCGCAGCCCTAGCCCCTCCCCCAAGCCAAGGCCGGCGGCCCCAAGGAGGAAGAGTGGGGGCAAGGAAACCCCCCCTTCTAGAAGCTCTATCTCGAGTTTAAACCTCTCTTGGTCGGCTGGGCACTATGGGGCCTTGTGCCCTTGGCCCAATGCGGCCAGGGCACTCCCTCATAGGCCCATGCCCCCTCCCGGAAGGTGAGGACACGTTGGTCCCCTTCCGGAAGGTTCTAGAAGCTTCAGGTACAATACCGATTAACCCGGAACAATTCCGAACTCCAAAAACTGCACTGCCTTATATGAATCTTATTCTCCGGACCACTCCGGAACCTTTCGTGATGTCCCGGATCCCATCCGATACTCCGAACAAAAACTCATAAACCAATTATCCAATCTATCCTAGCGTCGAGACACATTAAGTGTGTGACCCTGCGGGTTCGAGAATATGCAGACATGATCTTCTATCAATAATCAACAATGGGGTCTGGAAACCCATATTGACTCCCACACATTCATCGATGATCATATCGGATGAACCACGATGCCAGGATTCAATCAATCCCATATATATATTCCCTTCGTCTCGCGATATTTTACTTGCCCGAGATTCGATCGTCGGTACCGTCATACCTAGTTCAATCTCGTTCACAGCAAGTACTTTACTCGTTCTGTAATCCGATATCACTTTGTGATTAACTCCTTAACCACATGCTTGCAAGCGGTGTTGATATCGATTACCGAGTGGGCCCGAAGTATATCTCTCCGACTTGGGAGGGACAAATCCCATCTCGATACATACAACCCAACAGATACTTTCCGATCACCTGAGAGACACCTTTATGATCACCCTCTCATAGGATGACGTTTGATGACCTCAAAGCTTTCTTCCGATACCAGGGAGTTGTATTATCTCATGGTCTAAGGAATACAATATTTGACATAAGAAAAGCTTCGCAAAGACGAACACGATGACACGATCTAATTGCTTCGCTTAGTTTGGGTCTGTCCATCATATCATTCTCCCAATGATATGATCTCATTATTAATCGACAACTCATGCCCATGGTTAGGAAACCTTAACCATCATTAATCAATGAGCTAGTCCATAGAGGCGTACTAGGGACACGGTGTTGTTCACAAACCACACAAGTATTAAAGTTTCCGGTTAATACAATTCTAGCATGGAATATAAACATTATCATGAACAAGAATTATAATAATAACATCTTTATTATTGCCTCTAGGGCATAATTCCAACAGTCTCCCACTTGCACTAGAGTCAATAATCTAGTTTACATCTGGCAACAATCTCACACCCATGGCACTTAGGTGCTGATCATGTTTTACACGTGGAAGAGGTTTAGTCAATGGATCTGCAACATTCAGATCTGTATGTACTTTACTAATCTTCAGATCTCCATCTGATATATAATCTCGGATTATATGAAACTTGCGGTTTATATGCTTGGTCTTTGGATGATATCTTGGTTCCTTAGTGTGTGCTATGGCGCCAGTGTTGTCACACAATATCTCTAGTGGGTCCAACGCACTTGGAACCACGCCAAGCTCAGTGATGAAGTTCCTGATCCAAACTCCTTCACTTGACGCTTCTGCAGCAGCCATGTATTCCGCTTCTACTGTAGATCCCGCGATCACGCTTTGCTTGCAGCTTCTCCAGCTCACAGCTCCTCCATTCAAAATATAAACGTATCCTGTCTGAGATTTAGAATCATCCTTGTCGGTGTCGAAACTAGAATCGACGTAACCTTTTACGACAAGCTGTTCATCACTCCCATAGACTAAGAACACTTCTTTAGTCCTATTTAGGTACTTTAGGATGTTCTTCACGGCTGTCCAGTGTTCCACTCCTGGATCACTTTGATACCTGCTCGTCAAACTAAGAGCATTGGACACATCCGGTCTAGTACACAGCATGGCATACATGATAGAACCTATGGCCGAGGCATAAGGAACTTTGCTCATAGCTTCCCTATCATTTACCGTAGCTGGACACTGAGCCTTGCTCAATATCTTACCTGACAACATAGGCACTGAACCTTTCTTTGCCTTATCCATTCTGAACCTTTTCAGAACTTTGTCTAGGTATGTACTCTGGCTTAAAGCTATCAGGCGTCTTTGTCTATCTTTATAGATTTTGATGCCCAATATATAAGCAGCTTCACCTAGGTCTTTCATTGAAAAACACTTGTTAAAATAACTCTTCACATCGTTAAGCATGTTGATGTCATTTCCAATAATCAATATGTCATCCACATATAGTACCAGAAACGTCACCGAGCTCCCACTCACTTTCTTTTAGATGCAAGCTTCGTAGCAATTTGGAACAAATCCAAAGCTCTTGATCACTTGATCAAAACGAAGGTTCCAACTCCGAGATGCTTGCTTCAGTCCATAAATGGAATGCTGAAGTTTGCATACTTTATAAGCATCCTTAGGATCAACAAAACCTTCGGGTTGCATCATATACAACTCTTCATCAATGTTGCCATTGAGGAACGCAGTCTTGACATCCATCTGCCATATTTCATAATCATGAAACACAGCAATTGCTAATAAAATCCGAATGGACTCAAACATCGCTACGGGAGAGAAAGTCTCATCGTAGTCAACACCTTGAACTTGTCGAAAACCTTTCGCGACAAGCCGTGCTTTATAGACGGTAACATTACCATCCGCGTCCGTTTTCTTCTTGAAGATCCATTTGCACTCAACGGACTTTCGGTCGCTAGGAGGGTCCACCAAAGTCCATACTTGGTTTTCGCTCATGGATCCCAATTCGGATTTCATGGCTTCTAGCCATTTCTCAGAGTCTGGGCTCATCATCACTTCCTCATAGCTCGTAGGTTCACTGTCTTCTACTAGCAAGACAGTCAAGACAGGGTTGCCGTACCACTCAGGAGGGGCACGCGACCTTGTCAACCTGCGACGTTTAGTAGCAGCATCGTCCTAAGCTTCATGATCCTTGTCATTAGCTTCCTCTATCGTTGGTGCAGGCGGCACTGGAACAGTTTCAGGTGCTGCGCCACTCTCCAATTCAAGAGAAGGTTCAATAACCTCGTCCTTCTTTCGAGAGAAACTCCTTCTCAAGAAAGGAACCATTCTTTGTGACAAACACTTTGCCTTCGGTTCTGTGATAGAAGGTATACCCAATAGTTTCCTTAGGGTATCCTATGAAGACGCATTTCTCCGCTTTGGGTTCGAGCTTGTCCGGCATCAACTTCTTGACGTAAGCTTCGCATCCCCAAACTTTAAGAAACGACACCTTAGGTTTAGCACCAAACCACAGTTCATACGGTGTCGTCTCAACGGATTTAGATGGAGCCCTATTTAAAGTGAATGCAGCGGTTTCTAATGCATAACCCCAAAATGATAACGGCAAATCAGTAAGAGACATCATTGATCGGACCATATCTAATAGGGTTCGATTCCGGCGTTCAAACACACCATTGCGCTGTGGTGTTCCGGGTGGCGTGAGTTGTGAAACGATTCCACTTGCTTTAAGATGCGTGAGAAAATCATAACTCAAATATTCACCTCCACGATCGGATCGTAGAAATTTAATCTTTCTGTTACGATGGTTCTCCACTTCATTCTGAAATTCTTTGAACTTTTCAAACGTTTCAGATTTATGTTTCATTAAATAGATATACCCATATCTACTTAAGTCATCGGTAAAAGTGAGAAAATAGCGATATCCACCGCGTGTCGAAACACTCATCGGTCCGCATACATCGCTATGTATGATTTCCAACAAGTCCGTTGCTCGCTCCATCATACCGGAGAACGGTGTTTTGATCATCTTGCCCATGAGGCATGGTTCGCATGTGTCAAATGATTCAAAATCAAGAGACTCCAAAAGTCCATCAGAATGGAGTTTCTTATTGCGCTTTACTCCAATATGACCTAGACTACAGTGCCACAAATAAGTAGTATTATCACTATCTACTTTGCATCTCTTAGCCTCAATGTTATGGATGTGTGTTTCATCCCTTTCGAGATTTAGAAGAAATAAACCATTCACGATAGGTGCATGACCATAAAAGATGTTACTCATATAAATAGAACAACCATTATTCTCCGATTTAAATGAATAACCGTCTTGCAATAAACAAGATCCAGAAATAATGTTCATGCTCAACGCAGGCACATAATAACACTTATTAAGGTTTAAAACTAATCCCGAAGGTAAAACTAAGGAGAGCGTGCCGACGGCCATCACATCACCTCTTAATCTGTTGCCAACGCGCATCGTCACCTCATCCCTCGCAAGCCGCCGTCTATTCCGTAGCTCCTGTTTCAAGTTACAAATATTAGCAACTGAACCGGTATCAAATACCCAGGCACTACAACGAGGGCTAGTAAGGAAAACATCAATAACATGTATATCAAATATACCTTTGATGGTGCCAGCCTTCTTGTCCGCTAAGTACTTCGAACAGTTGCGCTTCCAGTGACCCTTGTCCTTGCAATAGAAGCACTCAGTGTCCGGCTTAGGACCAGACTTGAGATTCTTCTCAGCAGGGGCAACGCGCTTGCCGCCGCCTTTCTTGAAGGGCTTCTTTGCTCCCTTACCTTTCTTGAAGGCGGGCTTGTTGACCATCAACACATGATTATCCTTTTTGATGTCCACTTCCGCGGCCTTCAACTTTGCGAAGAGCTCGGTGATCGTATCAGTGGAACCAATCTGATTATGAGTCACTACAAAACTTTTGTAGCTGGGAGGGAGTGATTGCAGAACCCTATCAATCTTGAGCTCCTCTGGAATCGTGCATTCCAGTTGCTCAAGGCGTTGAGTGTAGCCTGTCATCTTAATGGCGTGCTCACTAACGGAACTCCCTTCCTCCATCTTGCAGTTAAAGAACTTCTCAGAGATCTCATATCTCTCAGAACGGGCCTGAGTCTGAAACATGGTTTTCAGCTCTTCGAGAATCTCAAAGGGCCCGGGATAGTCTTCAAAACAATTTTGAAGTTCCGGTTCCATAGCAAACAACATGGTGCTCTTAATCACACCATAATCATCTTTGCGCGACTGATAGACAGTTTTCTCATCAGCCGGCGCAGTTGCAGCAGGGGGGTCACCTAACGCTTTCCCAAGGACATAGTCCTTTTGACCGCTAGAGAGAATGATTCTTAGATTGCGGAACCAATTGGTGAAGTTAGACCCATTGTTTCTAAGCTTTTCCTTCTCAGAAAAAACGTTGAAGTTGAAGTTAGACTTGGCCATGTGATCTACAGTATTGGCAAGTACAAATTAGACTATGTTCATGATAACTAGTTCAACTTTTAATCAAATTACTAGATGAACTCCCACTAAATTCAACATCCCTCAAGTTGTTTAGTGAACACGATCCAAATTCACCACACCTAATCCGATCATCACGAGAAGAGATGTGGCTTCAATGGTGGACAACGAAGTGTCGATCATATCATTCATATGACTCATGTTTAACCTTTCGGTTCATGTGTTCCGAGGCCATGTCTGTACATGCTAGGCTCGTCAAGTTAGACCCAAGTATTTCCGCGTGTGCAAAACTGGCTTGCACCCGTTGTATGTGAGCGTAGAGTCTATAGCACCCGATCATCACGTGATGCTTGGACACGACGAACTTTCGCAACGGTGCATACTTGGGGAGAACACAGTTTTTATCTTGATCTTTAAGTGAGGAATCATCTTATAATGCTACCGTCGCGATCTAAGCATGATAAGATACATAAAAGGATAAACATCACATGCATATAACTTTATGTGACATGGTATAGCCAATCTTCGCGCAATGATCTCCATCTTGTGCGTTCCGGCATGATCTCCATCACTCCACCATGATTGCCTCCACCACGAATATCAACTACAACTATTGCTAACTACTTAGCGATAAAGTGAAACTATTACATTGCGCATAAGAAGTTGACACACAGGTCATACACAATTATAAAGACAACCATATGGCTCCTGGCGGTTGTGTACTCATCGACATGCAAGTCGTGAAATATTACAAAACATGATCATCGCATACAATATACACATCACATCTTGGGCCATACCATATCACAGAAAACACTCCCTGCAAAAACAAGTTAGACGCCTCTACTTTGTTGTTGCATGTTTTACGTGGCTTATGGGAGTAGATGCTAAGAACGATTCTTACCTACGGAAAGCCACAACGGTGATATTATGGTTGCCAAACTCCGGTGTTAATCCCATGACAACTATAGTGAGAGAAACTGACATCCACCAGCCGCATGTGTGGAACAAGCCACACGTCAAGTGCGGAGCCGGTCTCGCGAACGACGTCACGTAAGGTTGGCCTGGACCGCTTCAATCTCACTATCCCACGTCATTAGAAGAACACAAACAAGAGGCTTGCAACAGAAAACATCAACGCCCGCAACAACCATGTTGCGTTCTACTCGTGAAACACATCTACGCATAGATCTATCTCTGATACCACTAAAGGGTTTCGCGGCATAGTAAATCAAAATTTTCTACGGATGCGAACAGAGGGAAAGCCAAGATCTAATCTAGGAGATGCAAACAACGAGAGAGATTGGATTAGATCTTCATACCCTTGAAGATTTGCACAGCGGAACGTTCGTCGGAACGTGGGTGATGTAGTCATACTCGCTTCTCCTCCTCGCGATCCGATCCGATCTAGCACCACAAGTGGCGGTGCCTCCGTGAGATGCACACGTGCAGCACCTCGACGTCTCCTCCTTCCTCGGACCAGCAAGTACAGTGGAGAGACGGATTGGATCTACAACATGACGGCGTGGTGTATATGGTGGAGAATTTCTGCAGCAGGGCTTCGCCTACAAACAGTCGGGAGGGAGAGAGGAGGGCAGCAGGGCAGCTAGGGTTGGAGGGGAAGGTGTAGGAGGGTGGTGCACCCCCAGCCCTCTTTATATAGAGGGGTGGGCGCAGCCCTAGCCCCTCCCCCAAGCCAAGGCCGGCGGCCCCAAGGAGGAAGAGTGGGGGGCAAGGAAACCCCCCCTTCTAGAAGCTCTATCTCGAGTTTAAACCTCTCTTGGCCGGCTGGGCCCTATGGGGCCTTGTGCCCCTGGCCCAATGCGGCCATGGCACTCCCTCATAGGCCCATGCCCCCTCCCAGAAGGTGAGGCCACGTTGGTCCCCTTCCGGAAGGTTCTAGAAGCTTCAGGTACAATACCGATTAACCCGGAACAATTCCGAACTCCAAAAACTGCACTGCCTTATATGAATCTTATTCTCCGGACCACTCCGGAACCTCTCGTGATGTCCCGGATCCCATCCGATACTCCGAACAAAAACTCATAAACCAATTGTCCAATCTATCCTAGCGTCGAGACACATTAAGTGTGTGACCCTGCGGGTTCGAGAATATGCAGACATGATCTTCTATCAATAATCAACAGCGGGGTCTGGAAACCCATATTGACTCCCACACATTCATCGATGATCATATCGGATGAACCACGATGCCAAGATTCAATCAATCCCATATATATATTCCCTTCGTCTCGCGATATTTTACTTGCCCGAGATTCGATCGTCGGTACCGTCATACCTAGTTCAATCTCGTTCACAGCAAGTACTTTACTCGTTCCGTAATCCGATATCACTTTGTGATTAACTCCTTAACCACATGCTTGCAAGCGGTGTTGATATTGATTACCGAGTGGGCCCGAAGTATATCTCTCCGACTTGGGAGGGACAAATCCCATCTCGATACATACAACCCAACAGATACTTTCCGATCACCTGAGAGACACCTTTATGATCACCCTCTCATAGGATGATGTTTGATGACCTCAAAGCTTTCTTCCGATACCAGGGAGTTGTATTATCTCATGGTCTAAGGAATACAATATTTGACATAAGAAAAGCTTCGCAAAGACGAACACGATGACACGATCTAATTGCTTCGCTTAGTTTGGGTCTGTCCATCATATCATTCTCCCAATGATATGATCTCATTATTAATCGACAACTCATGTCCATGGTTAGGAAACCTTAACCATCATTAATCAATGAGCTAGTCCATAGAGGCATACTAGGGACACGGTGTTGTTCACAAACCACACAAGTATTAAAGTTTCCGCTTAATACAATTCTAGCATGGAATATAAACATTATCATGAACAAGAATTATAATAATAACATCTTTATTATCACTGGAGGAATCGTGGGAGGAATGCTTGCATACGAAGCAATCAGCACAAGTGCAAAAATCATGAAGGAAAAAGGACATTAGTACAACAAGAAACTTACGAGCCCAGTGAGCTCAGGTCGAAGACAGGAGGAGTCTTTCGGGCTCTCTTCTCCTCCTTCTTCTCCTCCTTTTTCTCTTCCTTCTTATCTTCCTTCTTCCGCTTCGCTGGCGGGTGCGGTGCTACAGCCCGCACAGGAATGGCATGAATGGGAGAGGAAGAACCTCCATGCCCGTCACTATGACGATCAAGGCACAGAGGCTTTCTGGGAGTCGGAGGAGTCGAGGCATCCGAAGACTCGCTGGAGCTACGAGATTGTTTGCGCGTATGGTCCTCACTCGACTCGTCGGCATCCTCCGCCGGAGATCGCGCCGACGGCAGTTCGGACACGGACTCAACCACTTCATTATCCGGGGCATTCGGATACTTTTCGGGCAATGGAGGTACCATGCCCGGCACTTTGAAGCTCTGCAAAATAAGAAGGAACTTTGTTAGCAAACAAAGGAAATAAATACACAGCCGACAAAAAAGCACTACTCGCACAAATCTACACCTGTGGAACAGCCAACGCCGAAGAAAACGGCGGAGTCAGCGACTTCCCAGGGATTTCCTCTTCGGCCTTGAACTTCAGCAGCGAGCGAAGGGCCCTGTCAAGATCCCCCTCGGAGATTTTCTCAGCCGAAACCCTCGTCGGATCACGGCGCCCAGAATAAAGAAACATCGGATGCGCCCTCGCTTGGAGAGGCTGCACCCGACGCTCGAGAAACGTCCGGATGATGTCCATGCCGTTCACTTCCTTCTCCGGAATCAGCTGGAGATCCTCCACCCGACGGTAAAGGGCCTCTATCTCCGCCACCTCGCCATCCAAGATTTTGTTTTTTCAAGACCTTTTCGGCTCAATCATTTGGGAGGGGTCAAAAGGAACAAGACCAAAATCTTGCCCAGGCACCACGGAGTCGCGGATATAAAACCATCGCATCCGCCAGTACTGGACAGATTCGGACATGAAAAAGAAAAGAAAAGAAGATTGGGACTAAGGGAGATGATGCAACCCCCAATGGGATAAACACCATCCGAACCAGACTGCCTCTTCACGGAATAAAGTTTCCGGAAGAGGCCAAAGTGCGGCTCAATGCCAAGCCAGCACTCGAAAAAAGTGATGAAGCAAGCAATGTGGAGAAGAGAGTTGGGCGACAGATGGTGAAGCTGAATGCCATAGAAAAAGAGCAATCCACGGAGGAAGTTGTGGACTGGAAAAGAAAACCCACGCATAACGAAGGCGAGAAACATAACCCGATACCCAGCTGGGGGACGAGGGATTACCTCATTGCCAGGAAGCCTGACGGCTTCCCTATCTTGTGGGATCAGACCCCGCTCGTGAAGCTTGCGGAGATCGCTCTCCCGCGTCTCTGATCGCCGCCAGCCACCGTCGGTGACACGGGTAGTGGCGGCGCCTTTCTTTCCTCCGGCAGCGCTAGTACCAACGAAAGATGAGGATTTCTTCGGTTTCCCCATTGTGCTACGGCGGCGCCGGCGGTGAAAGCGTGGAAGGGAAGATGGAAATGTGCAAGGAAATCCCAGCGCGCAGCAAGAATCGCTAGAGCACAAGGAGGCAGTGAAAACAAGAACTGATGCGGTTAAAACAAACCGCGGATTTCCCCAATGATTATAACGACGATGACGAAGCACGACAACCGTCCATCCAAAAGACCTAACGCCAACGGCAGATCTGACCGTACACGTGTCAGCATCACACCGAACCGTCGTTACCACGCCGTCCACTACGCACTACTAGGAAAACGGCTATAGGTAATCAGCACATCCGTGGCTCACATGGTTGAAGTGCCCCACGGCTAAAACAGGCGTGGCTCACCTGTGGGCAGTGCCCTACTAATAACTAGAACAACTGTGGCGCACATGACTATAGTGCGCCACAGATGTGTGTGGGCCAGGGCCCTGTTGGCCGCACGCCAAACATCTGTAGCGCACTATAGTCATGTGCGCCACGGTTGTTAGGGTCATTTGTGGCGCACATGGGGCTGGTGCGCTACGCCTAAGCGCATGCCCCCCTCTGCTCTGAAACGGCCACAAACTTCTGTGGCGCACTCGGCCTAGTGCGCCACAGGGAGTAGGAGCATCCGTGGCGCACATGGCATAGTGCGCCACAGATGTTTGTACTCCCTGTGGCGCACTAGGGCCGTGTGCGCCACGGATGTGTCGATTTCTTTAGGACAGCACATTGTGTGACCACATCCACCATGCACCCCACACTTCACTTTCCCCTTCTTCTTCCTCCTTAGATCTAGTCGGGATCTTCTCCTTCCCACCTCAATTTCTCCACACATTCACCATTTTTAGCATGTAAAACTTGCTTTGGATGTTACATAAGTAATAGAGGAGGTCTCCGGTCTCTCATCTATCCTTCTCCGGTCGACGCGCGCACCTCTCCTTTCCATCTTTCTCGCGATCGGTAAGTTGTCCATGTAAGGATGTGTTCATGTGTATATGGATGATGCTGTGCTCATATGTATGTAGATGATCGATGCTCATGATGTGTGTATGTGGAAAGGATCGATGGTCATATGTGTGTGTATATGGAGAGTATCGATGATGCTCATGCATGTGTGTATGGAGAGGATAATGATATGTTCATGTGTGTATGGATCGGTCTCTCTCTCTCTCTTGTGTTTGTATGTGAACAAGTTGCCATTTGTTTTGCCAAAATGTTGATTCATTTCCATTTTGGCAAGACTTTGGCATTTCGCAAAGGTCCTAATTTTAGGATAGGTCATGCCAAAATTTTCTATCGACCATTGCATGCATGCATTCATTATGTGGTTCTAATAGACTTCAAAATTGTACCGTGTACATCGTGCAGGCAAAAATGGTCCGCATAATGAGCGAAGGCATTGTGGCTAGATTTTTGAAATGTGCGACGGCCGACATGATACGAAATAACAAGACAGATATAAGATGTCCGTGCAGAAGATGCAAACTCAACTGGGTGATCGACCCAGATTCCGGGAATCTGCAGGCGAACCTGCTCCGCCATGGTTTCATGGATGGATACACTCGTTGGATAAGCGATGACGTAGATGATGGAGACGGTGAAGAAGGTGGCCAACATGACGATGATCATCATCACGGCGAGAACGGGCGAGATGATGAAGAGTCTCCTGGAGATGGTGAAGGTGCGGAAGCAGACCGGGATGATGATGATCTAGATGCCGGAGGAGCAGACGACGATGAACAACGTCAGGCTGGGTGCGGGACCCTTATGTGCAAGAGCTGCTTCTCAAGCAGACGAGTAACACCAGGGCTGCCGCTAGAGAGAAAGCCAAGCTTGCGCAACTTGAGAAAGACGCGGTTACTCCATTGTATGAAGGATGCAGGCCCGATGATACCCGGTTAAATGTAACGCTCAAGGCTATGGAGATGAAGGCAAAGCACAAATTGAGCGACGCAAGCTTCGACGATATGATGGCATTCTGGCACGATCGTCTCCCGGAGGGGAACACATGTCCAACTAGTATCGAGGATGCCAAGAAAATCGTCTGTCCTCTCGATCTACCGCATGTTAGATATCACGTATGCATCAACGATTGCATCATTTATCGGGGCGAGGACACGGAGAAAACCACATGTCCGGTGTGCGGCGTGAGTCGATACAAGAAAGGGAAGAAAGCACCTCGAAAAGTGGTATGGTACTTTCCTATCACTCCTCGTCTGCAACGCTATTTCGTGGACCCTAAGGAAGCGAAGCTCATGTGATGGCATGCGGAAAGGAAGAAGCCAGGAGATGATGATGACCCTGAAAAGGATGAGCTGCTGACGCACCCTTCAGATGCTAGCCAGTGGAAAGCATTGGACCTCGAATTCCCAGAATTCGGTGGAGATTCGAGGAACATCAGGCTTGGTGCGAGCACCGATGGACTCAATCCGTTCGGTAGCCAGAGCAGCACGCACAGCACTTGGCCCGTGTTTGTATGGATGTACAACCTCCCTCCATGGTTGTGCATGAAGAAGAAGTACATACAAATGAGTATGCTAATTCAAGGGCCGAAACAACCTGGTACCGACATCAATCTGTATCTCGGGCTGTTGAAAGAGGAGCTAGCCACGTTATGGGAATCTGGAGCCAATACTTACGACGCCGTCGCACAAGATTATTTCACTATGAGAGCCGCGTTGGTCACTACGGTGCAAGACTATCCAGGTTGCGGGTATATCTCGGGGCAGGTTATCCAAGGATTCTGCGCATGCGTTAGGTGCATGGATAACACAAGCTATCTCCAACTAGAGAAAGATCCAGGGTCATCGAAAACCGTGTTCATGGCGCACCGGAGGTGGCTCGGCAAGAATGATCCATGGAGAAAACGTGGAGACCTGTTCGATGGCAAATCAGAGACCCGAGGAATCCCAGAGCGTAGGAGCAGCGAAGAAGTGGAAGAGTTGCTGAAAAACTGGAAAGATTGTCCTAAGCCTGGAAAGAAGCGAAAGAGGCAGCAACAAGACAAGCCGCTGATGAAGGTATGGAAAACAAGGTCTGTTTTCTGGGAGTTGCCATACTGGAAGTTTCTCCGCACGCCTCATAGCCTCGACATCATGCATATCACGAAAAACGTGTGCGAGAGTCTGGTCGCCACCATAATCAACATGCCAGATAGGACGAAAGATGGTCCGAAAGCAAGGCACGACCTGATATGCTTGGGTATCCGGAAGGAGCTTCATGGAGGACGCACTACTCCTGATGATCAGGAAGATGACGATGATCATGAGTCGGAGACGACACAAGGTCGTCGGAAGGGTAAAGAGTTCAATAAGAACGAATATTACTGCCCTCCTTCTTGCTTCACTCTAAGCCAGGATGAGATCAAACAGTTTTTCAAGTGCCTTCTAGGAGTCAAATTTCCTTACGGCTACGCGGGCAAGATAAGCAGATACCTAGACGAGGCGAAGCAGAGGTTCAGTGGCATGAAGTCTCACGACTGTGTCGTGCTAATGACGCAGGTACTTCCGGTCGCACTTAGAGGGATAATGGACGAGCACGTCCGTGAAACGTTATTTGGCCTATGCAAGTTTTTCGACGTCATCTCTAGGAAGTCGATTGGCTTGAATCAGCTCGGAAGGCTACAGGAGGAGATCGTGGTGATACTATGTGAGCTTGAGGTCTACTTCCCACCCGCATTCTTCGATATTATGGTGCATCTGCTGGTCCATGTCGTGGAGGACATCGTACAACTCGGGCCGATGTTCCTCTGCAGCATGATGGCGTTCGAAAGGATGAACGGACACATCAAAGGATATGTTCGCAGCAGGTCCCGTCCAGATGGAAGCATAGCCAAGGGCTTTCTGGCCGAAGAGTGCATCTCTTTCTGCACGAATTATCTAGACATCGAGAACCCTGTCGGTCTTCCCGTCAACAGACACCTTGGCAAGCTCGACGGATCTGGTCACCGAGAGGGTCGTCGCATACTGCATGCAGACTTCGATTTTCGACGCGCAGACTTTGATCGAGCAAACCTCGTCGCGCTACAGCATTTAGAACTGGTCGATCCTTGGGTACAGAAGCACAAAAGGTTAATCGAGAAGAAGTACAGTGACCGGGGCATACAGAGGATGCAGGGATAAATAATCAAAGAGCATAACTTAGATTTCACGCGTTGGTTTAGGCAGACGCTCCTTGATAATCCCCCGCGCTCGCATTCTTCTGACACGGAAAAGATCATATTCACCTTGTCGCAGGGACCGATGCAAAACCTGGTGACCTATCAGGCGTATGATATCAACGGCTACACATTCTACACGGAGGAAAAGGACAACAAGTGTGATTATCAGAACTCAGGCGTAACGTCGGAATTCTACACCGATGACAACGTGAAGGAAAGATTCTACAGAAGAATCGAGGAGATCTGGGAGCTCGACTACTGTGGAGAAAAGGTGCCGATGTTCTGTGTCAGATGGGCAAAGAGCGTCGAAAGAGAAGACCGGTATTTCACAACCATGGTTATACCCGAAGCAGCCAAATCCAAGGCCGCCGGTGCAAACGTGGCCGCGAAAAATGAACCATGGGTACTGGCTACCAAAGTGGACCAATGTTTTTTCATTACCGACCCGACAAAGCCTAGCCGTGTTGTCGTGAGGAGAGGAAAAAGAAACATCATCGGAATGGATGGAGTCGCCAACGAGCAAGACTTCGACCAGTACGGCGATCCAAAGATTGAAGATGACGACGACTACGATGCAGCAACATACATCACAAGAAGAAAAAGGACAACCCTACCCAAAAAAGGTAGCCCGTTCGAAAGAAGAAACATTAAAGTGCCGGGGCTAAATTATTTAACCGCGACAAAGAAGGGAAAAAAGATTGTAAAACGCTAGCTCAAAAAATATTGTAAAACGCGTGGTCGAAAAAGATTGTAATATTAATAGACAAATTATTATGAAATTTAGTTATACTTTGAATCACCACTTTTATGACATATATCACCACTTTTGGGCATTTTTGGAATATTTAAAAGTATTTTAAAAACAAAACAAAACTTGTATGGCATATATCACCACTTATGGGCATTTTTTGGAACATTTAAAAGTATTTTTAAAATAAAAATAAAAAAGTGGAGCACCAGGATTCGAACCTGGGTGCTCATAGTTTAGAATAGAGCTAAGGGGCAGAACCAGTGGGATAAGAGAGTACTAGTGTTAACTAGTGGGGTGGCCGCCCTCTTATCTGGTAGTCCAACCCACATAGGCGTAGCGCACCCTGGCCAAGTGCGCTACGGTGCGCTACGCCTAT
The DNA here is from genome assembly GCA_916181665.1 of Avena sativa. Lineage (NCBI taxonomy): Eukaryota > Viridiplantae > Streptophyta > Magnoliopsida > Poales > Poaceae > Avena > Avena sativa. Next base: position 380,362,196 of record OV702297.1, on the reverse strand, counting down.
GTGGGTTGGACTAGTCAACCGCGCGTGCCACGTCGACCCGTCTCTCTCATCCCCGCATCTCACAGACACCGCCACCGCCACACTGCGCTCTCGATCCGCCACCGCCGCCCTGTGCTGTCGATCCGCCACCACCGCACTGCGCTCTCGAGGAGGAGGAGGATCTCGCGCCGCTTGTGGAGGAGGAGGAGGATCTCGCGCCGCTTGTGGAGGAGGAGGATCTCGCGCCGCTCGAGGAGGTGGAGGCCACCGTCGTCCGCCCGCCGTCGTCCGCCCGTCAGAGGTGAGCGTCGCCCCTCCCCTGTCTCTCCCTCTCTCCCTCTCTCTCCCTCCGTCCCTCTCTCCCTCTGTATGGTGGCCTCGGACACGCCGGAGTCGCCCCTCCCCTGTCTCTCCCTCTCTCTCCCTCTGTCCCTCTCTCTCCCTCTGTATGGTGGCCTCGGACATGCCGGAGTCGCCCCTCCCCTATCTCTCCCTCTCTCTCCCTCTGTCCCTCTCTCTCCCTCTGTCCCTCTCTCTCCCCCTGTCTCCAGCAGTTAGGGTTCATGGTTCATGGTTCTGGTTCATCTCTGTTACCATTACCAGAGACTAGGAGTATGAACTAGAAGGAAGTTAGGGTTCATGGTCCAGATAATTATAGGCATGTACTAGTCCAGATAATTATAGGCATGCCAACTTTCTATGATTTACTTCTATTTATGTGTAGGGGATGTTTCTTGCAAATCACTTGATCACCCAAATACATGGGCTATGGTCCAGCATGGTGTATATGTTTTATTAAGGATTTTCTATTGGCTGTGATGTACTTGTGTGACTTACAAATAGATTCTGGATGCATTTAATTGTTGTCTATCAAATGTGTATTACTACAGCAACCCTACTCTCATAAATTGATCAAAAACATATCTTTCTCACTTACTTGGCTAACAAATGGTGCAAAGGCTGAGGTTTTATCTTGAGTCAAAGACATACTAAGGTGGTTATCCTTAGCTGATCATAAGCTAGGTAGAATGATTGTAGAGATGAAATGATTTCTAGATTGGTGGCTAGGAAGATGATTAGATTCATTTAATTGATCTCTGCTGCATAATGAAATGGGTATAGTGTCTGGCTCTAGTGAGATCTAATGCACTGGTTGTTGTTGTGGTGCCTCTACCTAGAGTGTGCACAGCACCAGCTGGGTAGCATGGCTTACTGTTGTGTTACAGCTGACTGAAAATATTTCCCAGGCCAAGGATGCATAGACTGAGGCTATAAGCACATATTATCTTATGTAAATAAGGTGACCTTATCAATGATTCCTAAACTATTTGTCTAGGAAGATGATTAGATTCATTTAATTGATCTCTGCTGCATAATGAAATGGGTATAGTGTCTGGCTCTAGTGAGATCTAATGCACTGGTTGTTGTTGTGGTGCCTCTACCTAGAGTGTGCACAGCACCAGCTGGGTAGCATGGCTTACTGTTGTGTTACAGCTGACTGGAAATATTTCCCAGGCCAAGGATACATAGACTGAGGCTATAAGCACATATTATCTTATGTAAATAAGGTGACCTTATCAATGATTCCTAAACTATTTGTCTAGGAAGATGATTAGATTCATTTAATTGATCTCTGCTGCATAATGAAATGGGTATAGTGTCTGGCTCTAGTGAGATCTAATGCACTGGTTGTTGTTGTGGTGCCTCTACCTAGAGTGTGCACAGCACCAGCTGGGTAGCATGGCTTACTGTTGTGTTACAGTTGACTGGAAATATTTCCCAGGCCAAGGATGCATAGACTGAGGCTATAAGCACATATTATCTTATGTAAATAAGGTGACCTTATCAATGATTCCTAAACTATTTGTCTAGGAAGATGATTTATGTGATATTTGTACTTGCTTGCAGATGAGCTTAAATTATAGTGGCCTTATTAGTTATCAGATTGCTACTGTGGAACCTTATTAACGGGTGCACAACAGCATGACCATAGTGAATATGATCTTCTACTACTTTGACTAATGTAACTGGTCAAAGGTCATTTGTTCTTGATGATTTATGTGTGTAACTGGTTCCAGCCTATGATGCAAAGGCTGAGGCACAAGATTTAAATAAGAACAGATGCTTGAGTGCTCCAAAGCTCTATGATGAGCCTTGCATAGAATTTCTATGCAAGACTGAGAGCTTCCCCTTTTAAAAAATCTTTTCATAATAGAACAGATGCTATGATTGATCATAGGAATGGATATTTACCTAGTATTGCACAAGTTGCTGAAATGTGTTGTGGATGTGTTTCGAATTGATTAGCTTGCTATCCTAGTTTTTATACTTGAGCTACTGATCCTTCCTGGCTTAATACTGGATCTACTATTTCTTGTTGATGATGCCTCCTTCTCCTGATACTTGTATATGACCAGCTACTCCTTCTCCTGATAATCTGACCATATTTGCTAGTGCTGATCTAAAATGCTCCTGGTTTAAAATGCTCCTGGTTTGAAAATACATGGTGAAAACTTGTTGTCATATAATCTGACCATATTTGCTGTCATATTTGATGTCATATAAGTTATTTGTTGTCATATAAGTTACTTGTTGTCATATAAACTTGTATTTGCTTGCTGTCATATAATGACAGGTGCTATAATCTGCATGTATTTGCTTGCTATCATCAATGACAGGTGATATAATCTGTGGTGATATAATTGTAGCACTTGAAATTGTGATTGTGCTTGTATGAGGCACTTTATTATGTCGTGTATGCAGGTTCTTGTATGAAATGAGTCCCGATTTTTGCCGGAATGTTGATTAACTTCCGTTTCGGCAGAAATCGGGCACTCCTAGTTTAAGAAGATTAGCAAAGGTCATGCCGGATTTTTCCGTGCATTTAACCAATTATTTGTTTTTTATTAGTGCAAAGATGTGTGACAACGACGAGGCTGGATGTTCTAAGCGCATCAGCGCTGAAGGAGAACTCAGACCTCCGAATAAACAATTGACATTCTGGGAGGCGGCCCAGTGTCTAGAAGACGATGAACAATACCATCCCCAGGAGAGCGAGGATGATGAGATGGAAGACACGGAGGAAGAAGCCAAAGGAACGGCGGACGATGAAACCACTGATGGCGGCGAGGGCACAGGGAGTGGTAGCAACCCTCCTAAGAAGAAGAAGAAGAAGAAGCCGAAGGACCGGCGCCCGAACACGGTCGGCACGGTCAGGGAGGAAATTACCGAAGTGAGCCCATCAGGGGTTCCTTTGGAGCCCGCCCTTGTCGTCAAAGGGTACGGTGGGCAAGTGGCGGCGATCACCCGGACAACCATCTCAATCAACACCGAGAATCTCCGACATAAAGATAATGCCCACTTGCGCACACTCCTCTTCGAGAAGCTGCACGCAAGATACAAGTTCCCCGCTAAGTATCAGAACACAAATTATCATGGGAACGAAGTAAACAAATCCGCCCTCACAAAGATGAGCACCGCCCTGGCCAGCTGGAGAACCCGGATAAAGAAGAAGATCTATAAAGAAGGCAAAAGTCTCGAGGAGATCCAGAAGATTGACCCGCAGATCACCGAAGATCAGTTTCGGGAGTTCAAGGAGAGGTGTGAATCCGAAAGAGCCCTGGCCAATAGTAATCGGGGAAAGGCGCTGCAGGCGATGAATATAGGTCATCACCATCTCGGATATGGTGGATACAGAACCGCGGAGGCCAAATGGAATAAGGAGGACGAAGAGTATAGATCCAAGGGGATAGAAAACCCCTTTGCTAAATTCGAACCCGGGCAGGTTCGAAACTTCATCAGGGCCCGTTACCATGTGGACCCAAAAACCAAACAACTCACCGCGGATCCTGCGGTGAAGGAATTCGAGGAAATTGTGGTAAGTATAATCTAATTACCGCGGATCAACACGATTGCAATCTAATCGATGATCTAAATGATTCACTGTTACTTCTTCTGCAGGAGGAGGAAATTGTTGCTAGTCATGGATCCCAGGGTTCCTCATCCCAGGGGTCGACGGCGGCCACCCGGTGGGATAACCCTTTTAACAGGGCGATGAACCGGGCCAAGAAAATAGAGCCGGTTACGAAGAAGCCGTCGTCGGCTGGCCGTCTGGCCGGCCTCGGGGGTAAGAATTGGGTGGATCATTTTGGTCCACCGCCGAGGACGCATGTGGCGCCGTCGGGAAGGAGCGAGGAGGAAAACCGAGAGGTTCAAGAACTTAAGGCACAAGTGGCGCGGATCCCGCAGATCGTCCAAGACAACGTGGCAATCACCCTCACGTCCTTCCTGCCTACCTTGGTGGAGTCAATAGCGAACTGGAGTGCGGGTGGTCGAGTAGGGCCGTGCCTGATTCCAAGCATGGTCAGCAGCCACTCGAACAACGCGGCGCCGACGAATCCGGCGAACTACGTGTTCGTGACTCTGCCAGCTAGCACCGCGGCGCCGCAAGTGTTGGTGACTCCCCCTGCCATCACCGCGGCACCGGAGTACATGTTGGTGCCCCCCTGCCATCGTCGCGGCGGCACCGGAGCTCCAAGCACCCGTCGGTAGGGAGAATACACCGGCGGCCAGCACCGCGCCATCAAGCAGCCCTTTTGTCTCTTGCACGCCCGTCACCGTATGCGGTGCGTCGACATTAGCCGATCTCGACGCCATCACGGTAAACAAATTGCTTTAATTACCGCCTTTCATGCCATCTATTACTCTTATGGCATCTCGCTCTGACGATGCCGTACATGTTTTCCGCATACGGATGTTCCTTGCACTCTCTTATGCTACGTGAACAACGAGCTGAGGGATGTTGCCAAGGGTACCATCGTTCAACCCTTGCAGCGCACGTTCCACTCAAAGTCGATGCCAGATAGCGTGCACAGGGTTAAAATTAGTCGGGTGCTAAGGGGCTGCGACGACCTGGAACCTCCCATTCAACCCCCAGGAGCAGATGAAGAAGAGCCGTCTGTCCTCAGAAGTTGCTTCGGCTTATTCTTGCTATGGCCAAAGAGCATGATCCGTTTGGGGACGGCGGGGGCCATCACGCCACAGACAACAGCACCGCCTGTCGTGCCAGCGACAAGCGGTGGCAAGGCCCCCTTACCGCCCTCGCCGTCACTTCCACGCGCTGGGTCGGATGATCATGTTGATGATATGCACATGGCGCAGGATCCGGCCGAGGACGACAAAGACTGGAATGATCACTTCTTCAGCACTCAGTTTGGCAACGAAGAAGACCAAGCTGGTGGCCCCACAGAGAAAGCCACTATCACCAAGCGTCTGTTTGGTTCTCAGGAGACGCCTCCAGCTTGCGCCTTTACAGAGCCAGCTGATACAACCAAGCGGCCCTTTATTCTAAGCCCTGACACACTACATAGGGCGGCCAGTGCTCAGATTGCGGTGCCTGCCCGCTCTCCAAAAGGAAAAAAGGGCAGGAAAAGAAAATCTAGCAGCTCGAGCCAGCCGGTGGCGTCAACAACTGCGAATCCGATCAGGTTTCGGGACGGGCCACCAAGACCCGAGGGTATTATGTGGAGGATTCATGTGGCGGGTGAGCCCATGCTACCTAAGAATTTGCGGAAGCTCGCCAGTTCGGAACTGCAGAGTGTGCATGACAGTGTGCTGATGATAGAGAGACGCCTTCTATCGGAGAAAGATCCCTCGCACCCGGTATTCGTGGTTAAGGTGCCACCAGGCTTGGGCTTCGTCGATACTGCCCCCGCGGATCTGTTCTTCCTGCGGTTCGAGGACATCTTCAATATGTTCCACCTATACCCGCTGCACTATACCATGGTCCGTCTGTTTTCTCTCAGCCTGGCCACGCAGATCATTAGAGAGAAGACACCGGGCATCGCTATAGTGGACCCCTACTACATGCGTGACGGCTGCTTGGGTTCCCCCGCCGAACGACGTATCGTGGCCTCGTACCTAAAAAGAATCCTCGTGGCGAACAAGACAAAGGAATACATTCTCGTGCCTTACTTTCCCGAGTAAGTCGTTATTCACTCGCCACTGTCGATTGGCTTTATTAGATCATCATCATTCTTTTTCCAACACATTCCATTTGAATTTTTTGCGCAGAGATGAACACTGCACGCTCATCTCCTTATCGCCGAAGCATTCCCACGCCACATATTTCGACTCGGGGAGTCTAGAAAAGAAGAAAAACTACGACAAGATCAAGGAAGTTCTGGATGATGCTCTCACTGGCTTTGCCTCGACGGAAGGCACCAGCTTCGTGTGTAAGAAGGTCAAGTTCGACAGGCATGTCTTCAACCACGTAACGGAGTTCCCCTGCGTGAAGCAGCCGGAAAACAGTAAGAAGGAAGCCTACTATGCACTCCATCACATGAGGGCGTTCCTACTTGACTAGCGGAATTCTACGCTGCCAGATCATCTCAAACAGTGGGCCGAAGCAAAGGCCAAGATCAATGATTCGGATATTAGACAAGAGATGTATCGCATCCAGCAGCAGTTTGGGGTAATCATCTTTCGTGATGTCATGACTTCGGGGGGGATCTTCTACGGAGGAAATATCCCGAATAACCGTGACATAGAAGATCGCCTAGAGATGCAGGGTGACTATAGGAAGTTCATGACGAGACAGGGCGTCCTCCCATTCCCTAAGCCGAGCCAGAAGGCTTGATGTTGGCCTAGTTGTAGTTACAAACTATAGATGACCTTTGTGTGTGTGTGTGGACGACAAGTGAACTTATTTTGCTTATTATTATTATATATCAATCAATGCTTGGTTTTTTTGCTTACTCTTTGGTCCTTTGCTCAATTTGGTTCTTCTTTTTTTCCTTACTCTTTTTTCGAGAATAATGCCGATGATTGAAATGTCGTGGCACACTATATATGTGAATGTGCTACGATGGGATTGTACGCCTTGTGCTATGCACAAGTCCAGGTGTTGTGCATCCTACTTGGCGTACGGTTCCATCGTAGCATATTCCTGTGTCGAACGACCTATGTATATATATGAGGCATGCTTTTTGAGTTACTTTGGTCTTTTTCGAGAATAATGCCAATGATTGAAATGTCGTGGCACACTATATATGTGAATGTGCTACGATGGGATTGTCCGCCTTGTGCTATGCACAAGTCCAGGTGTTGTGCATCCTACTTGGTGTACCGTTCCGTCGTAGCATATTCCTGTGTCGAACGACCTATGTATATATATGAGGCATGCTTTTTGAGTTACTTTGGTCTTTTTCGAGAATAATGCCGATGATTGAAATGTCGTGGCACACTATATGTGAATGTGCTGCGATGGGATTGTCCGCCTTGTGCTATGCATAGCTCTAGGTGTTGTGCATCCTACTTGGCGGACAGTTCCATCGTAGCATATTCCTGTGTCGAACAACCTAGTTATATATGAGGCATGCTTTTTGAGTTTGGTCTTTTTGATTTAGGAGTACTTTCTATAAGTGTATCTTCATATACGACTTTAATTATATATGTTTTTTTCAATAGTCGGTTAATTATTATTGTCAACTTATAGATGACGTGGTACGTCGTGTACAAGGGACGGGTTCCCGGAGTCTATGATGATTGGGAAGACTGCCGGAGATAGGTGCACCATTTCAGCGGCAATAGCTACAAAGGGTACAACACTATGACGGAGGCGGAAGCTAGATACATGCTCTATATAGCGGGAGTTAGGACAAGGAACCGGATGAAGACCTACACCTTCGTCATGGCGGTAATCATGCTTATCTTCTTTGGTTATTTATCCCGCGTTTGTGTCTAGCTAGCTAGTTTAGATGTCTAAGCGAGCTTCCGAGCTCTAACTTGTTCGATCGACACATGTATTCGCATGTCACCAACTACTACTTTGTAACATGATCGAAACAATGTAATTAACTTAGACTATGTATTCATGTATGAGACTTATCTATATGTATTTGTTTCAATCTTGTTTTTCATATTGAGTATTTATATATATAATTGTATATCTTGTATCTGTGTGTGTATATCTGCTGTAATATTGTATATAATCTGTATTGCATATAATCTGGCTCAGAAATTAAAAAAAAACAAAAAATACATCTGTGGCGCACATGGTCTACCTTCTGTGGCGCACTACACCTAAAGCGCACTATGGAAGTTTAGTGGCGTACTTGGTAGTGCGCCACAGAAGATCCCAGGGGTAGCGCACCTGCCCAAACATCTGTGGCGCACTAGCAGGTGCGCTACGCCTGTCTCTACACAACCGTGGTGCACTAGACAGTGCGCCACGGCTAAGAGATAGCCGTAGCGCAAGGCCCGTGGCGCACTGCTAGTGCGACACGGATGATGATTCCAGGTGCGCCACTAAAGGCCAATTTCCTAGTATTGACGCGCGGAAATCGAGGAGATGCCGTAATTATCTCCACGCCGCGCGTGACCGGTCAATTCAAAGTCAGCAAGTGGGACCCACGTTCGTCCAGTCAAGTCTTCTCTGGCGTAGCATACGCTTGAGGTCATTGATCGTCAGCACTGACGTCATCAAAAGCTATACTAGCACCAACTACAATTCTTCGGCTTCCAAGCTAAGAGTACTCACTCGAATCTTCGATTTGACTAAATACTCGGGGTCTACTCCTATCATGAGCGCTGGCCGCGCACCCGAAAGGTGAATAAAAGCGAACTATTTCTTCGAGTCCAACGTCGAGTCTACAACTCCACTACGGACTCGAGGGGCTACTCCCATAGGGAGGATGGATTTAAGCATCCGAATTTTTTTTGTGTCCTACGGACTTAACACTGAACAAGCGCCTGAATAAAAGTCTCCGCTCGAGTCTACGACTCGAACAGACACTCGGGGGCTACTCCCATAGGGAGCGCTGGTCGCGCACCCTATGAATTCTTCGACTGCGATCTTTCGGATCAAGCACGCAAAAACTTTTCGGCAACTCTGCCCCAATAAAACACTGAGTGAGCAATGATCTCCTTGGCCACCCAAAACACCTCCGCGGTGACAAATGTTCGGATGCTGCGTCCGCGACGCAAAGATAAGACCTACAGATATCATCTGGTGGCCTGGCAACGCACCCGACTGCGCTTTGGTAGTATGAATCCGTGCCAACAGGTGCGATGAAAAATCCTGACGGACGCGTTGGGTACATCAATTAAATTCACTGGAATTCTACTTCTATAAGTCCTCTGCGGCCTGAGTCAAATTACGCCAGCATATGTTCTAGTTTCGAGTTAAGGGACTCGAAACTGAGGAAGATCGTGTTGTTTCGTCCTAAGACAGTTAACTGACCATGATCTGTCGGGTGAGTCAGGCACACGCATCAACGATCCCTACACACATACTATTAATACATAGTTACACCTGAAGGATTGAAGAGTCCTCAACTGAATCTACGATTCGACTGATCACTCGGGGGCTACTGACATGGTTGTACCCTACGGGTGCGTGACCTCAGCATGCCTAGTCCAGCCCAAGGAAGGCCCACGGCGGATGTACGCCGGCCCATGAAGACTTTCGGGTGGCCCAGGCCCATAACGCCTTCGGATCCTTGGAGAGCAAGACTAGAGTAGATAGGAAATTCAAAGGGGTAAAACCCTAGAACCTGTAACCGACTAGGACTATGCCCGGGACCTGCCTAAGTCTATATAAAGGCCAGGAGGGCACGACCTAGATCTCTCGACTCATACTTTCGCAAACGCACCTCCACGCCAGATCGAATCTGCGCACCCTGTAACCTTCGGTTCCGCCGTAATCAAGAGCAGACAAGCAGGAGTAGGGTTTTCCCTCCGGGGGCCTGAACCTGGGTAAATCTCGTGTCCCCTGATTGCTTGTCTGTTAATCGTGCCACGATCTCCAGCATCCCCATCTTCTCCAAAACCCAAGTCCATAACAATGGGCATTGATGAGTCGAAACCTCGTCATGTGCCGCAGAGGATTTGTTGGTGAATAAGGTGAGCGTTCCGGCGCCGATGAATCGACCGGATGTGATCCGATCTAGCCGATTTTGATGACAAGGGAACCAAATTAGAACCGCTTCTAGTAGCCGACAAATCGTAGATTGCAGTGGATGGGACCGTCACGATCGCACAATCAGCGTCCCTAGTTCCCATAGACGACGCCAATTGACGAGGTTTAATCTCGTCAATGCCCATTGTTATGAGCTTGGGTTTTGGAGAAGATGGGGATGCTGGAGATCGCGGAACGGTTAGCAAACAAGCAACACGGGGATACGAGGTTTACCCAGGTTCAGGCCCCCGGAGGGAAAACCCTACTTCTGCTTGTCTGCTCTTGATTACGGCGAAATCGAAGGTTACAGGGGTGCACAGATGCAATATGGCGTGGAGGTGTGTATGCGAAAGTATGAGGTGAGAGAGCTCTAGGTCGTGCCCTCCTAGCCTTTATATAGAGTTAGGCAGGTCCCAGGCACAGATCGAGTCGGTTACAGGTTTAGGGTTTACACCTTTGAATTTTCTATCTACTCTAGTCTTGTTCTCCAAGGATCCGAAGGCGTCATGGGCCCTGGCCACCCGAAAGTCTTCATGGGCCGACGTATATTTGTCATGGGCCTTCCTTGGGCTGGACTAGGTATGCTGAAGTCGTGTACCCGCGGGGTATAACCATGTCACTTTTAGACTCCCTTCGCCTTGCATCCCCCTTTATAATCTGGCGTTCATAGTCCGGCACAAGTGGGGGTTCAGGTTTCAAAAGATTATTGTAAAACTTCTCCACCATCACCGAATCTAGAATTTCTTAACCTACGATTCCACGGTAATACCACGGTAATACCACGCAATGGCTTGGCAGAAGCCTGCGGGACATAGTTCCTCGAACTCTTCGGCATACGGTTTCCTGCAGATTTCTTCGTGGTAGTAGTACTAGTACTAGCGGCGGCGGTGCTCTTCCGCTTACGCTGACGCGTCGGAGATGGCTGACGCGTAGGCGATGGCTAAAGCGGTGGAGACGGAAGAGGAGTATTCTGATAACCCGGAGATAGCTGAGGCGGCGAAGACGGCAGTGGAGTATTCTGATGACCCGGAGATAGCTGAGGCGGCGGAGACGACTCAGATTGCTAACGTTGCGGAGACGGCGGGGGAGCCAGTGGCCTCCAATTTGGAAGCATGATGTGTTCCTTCTTTCAGAGAATGGTTGTTTTCGCTCCAAATTTCAGTTGAGTTTCCCCGTCACCTGTAGCTTGGTCAAGCTGTGCTTCCTCATTTTTCTTCACAACCTCATCCACCCCGACAATAGCATAGCCATCTGGAATCGGTCGAGAGTGATAAGTTCCACCAGGTACAGGAGGTAAGGCATAGCCGACCGCCACCTTAATGGATAAGCCCATTAATTTCACATCTAGCTCAGCGTGTTCGCTCTCCGTGATCTCATCCACGGGGTATCAGGACCCGCCATTTCAAGCGTGGGCTGCACGTTCTCTGTGGAAGCCACGCTGCTTTTCCGCATAGAGTCTGGGCCGCCGGAAGCTTCCAATGCAGGTCTTCGTGCCGCCGAGATGGGTCGGTAGCTTGCTGGCTATTTTGTGCGTTCACTTGCGCCTGCAGCTCCCTAAGTGTCTGTTCTATCTGTGTCATCCGGTATGTACGCTCTTTTTCTTTTCCATCGCGCCATCTGTAAAAATCGCCCCACGCGGCAAACCCATCCTTCCATGTCATACCCCCTGTGCCTCGTGCTAGTCCAGGGTGTTCTTTTTACCGATGGCGCGTTTCAGCTGGTCATTCTCTATGTCGGGATGGAAGGTCCTGGCGGTTGTTTCCTCGAATGCCGCGATGAGTTCATTGACGGGTTTGGCAAGAACTTTTGGGAAGATACACATTCCTGTTTCTTGGTCCAACTTTGCCTCGATTCCGTAGAACCAAGTCTTTGCACGTAGCTCCCACCCCTCTGTCTGGGGTCTGATCCCTCTATCGCACAGGTCTTTCTCAGCTTTCTCCCACTTAGGCCTCTGAGATATGTAGCCACCTGACCACGTCCTCTGGTGATATTCCTTCTTCATGGCATTTAGCCTATTGGTTTATGACCTCTTTGCAGCTTTAGGACCTTCCTTGAACGCCACAAATTCGGGTCAGTGAGTTATTATCTTCGCATAATATGCATCTTCGAAATCTAGAGTCTCGCCAGCTGTGACAAATTTATTCAATTTTGTCTTCCAGTTGCGGAAAGTTGTGGCCATCTTCTATAGAGTTCACTCTTTGACCTTTTCCTTTATAGCCGGTTTATTTTCATCCTCCTCTGGCGGTAGGTTGAAATTTACCAACAGTAAAGTCCAAAGCGTTTCTTTGGATCTTTTATCAACAAAGGTAGCGTGGGCCTTCTTTGGCTCATTCCATTCTTCAATTGTGATTGGGATTTGGTCCCTAACAAGAACTCCAGTCTGACGTATAAATTTGTTTGCGGCCTTCTTGGGCTCCATCAGCTTGCCATCAACACGGATTGCTTCGATCGTGAAATTTGCACAATCTTTCAACTGATGGCTCGCGCCTCGCTTTCTCTTTTTCGTAGAAGAAGATTGTTGTTGGGTGATCGATCCGGAGGGCTAAAATAACAAAAAAAGCGTTAATTAATACATGTACATATATACAAATCAATTGGTGTAAGTCAGCTGAGGCTTCATCCATGCATATACCTCGCTGGACTTTGTAATCACTAAAGTGCATTCACCAGAGTCGTCATCTTCTCAATGACTACTTGAGCTGTCATCATGTCCCTCCAAGTTCATATATTGTGAGGTGTCCTCATGGATCATGTTCTCCATTATTTCTTTTCTCTTCAAGGTTTATACTGACTGGATCCATAGTTTCTAAAACAGTAATATTATCACACAAATATCAGTAATACATCTCGACTAAAACCAGTTGATACAAATAATACATCTCGAATAATCCAGTTGATAAAATAATGCATCTCAAAAAATCCTGATACAATAATATTATGGCATGGATATAGCTAATACATCTCGAATAATCCGGATACAATATTATTATGACATCATATAGCTAGTACATCTCGAATAATAATCCTGATCCAATTAATATCCATATCCATATCCATAATACTTATTATTAATATCACAAAATATCCATATATCCAATTAATATCCTAAAATCAATTCCCTAACACTAAATTCCTAAAACAAAATATACTATGATTATGATTATTCTCTAAACTTAATTATGATTATGACACAAAATATCCTAACATTAAAGTCCTAACAAAATATTCTCTAAACTTAATTATGATTATGATTATGACACAAAATATCCTAACAAAATATTCTAACAAAATTTCCTAAAAAATCCTAACACATATATATATGCTAATTCATAAAACAAAAATCCAAAAACAAAATTGCTAACACAAAATTGCTAAACAAAAATCCTAAAACAAAATTGCTAAACAAAAATTCTAAAACAAAAATCCTAAACAAAAATCCTAAACAAAATTGCTAAACAAAAATCACCTAGGGCACGGTGGCCGACGACGGCGAGGCGGCGCGGACGGAGGAGGCGCAGCCGATGACGTGGGGCGCGCTCGCGGTGCGGACGACGAGGCTCGCGGTGGCGGATGACACGGGCATGGTGGAGGACGGCGTTGGCACGACAGCGACATTGGCGGACGGCGACGGCGCGATTGAGCAGCCTGCCGGCGTCGTCGTTGTTCTTCGTCGCGTGCTCCTCTGCTCGATCCCAAAATTTGGCTGGGGAAGAGGAAGAATGCGCACGCTGCTTTATACCCCTCCTTTAACACCGGTTTGTGGCTGGAACCGGTGTTAAAGGAGGGGGAATTCATTTTCGCGCGCACCTTCACCCTCCTTTAACACTGGTTTGTGGTTAAAACTGGTGTTAAAGGGGGGGCATTTTAATTCCTAAAAATAGGATAGAATTTATAAAATTCATATCTTTTTCATTTCAACTCAGAAAAATATGAATAATATATCATAATTTTAATAAAAATAAGATCTATCCATTCATATAAAAACATTTTATAGTTATTGTAGATGAAAATTTTCAAAATGATTAAAACATTTACATATGAATTTTGATTATTCAATTAAGACAAAAATAAAATAGTCAAACCCTAAAACTTTGAACTTAAGAAATATTAAGCATCTGAAAAGGAATCTAACCCTATTTTTAGAAAATGAAAAATAATTAGATAAAATCATATTTTATTTTCTATTAAATTTTTTGAATTGTTTGGATATTTAAATTTAGCATCTTTTGTATAGTTTGGAATCTGACAAAACTTTCAACATGAAAAGTGTTTGCATTTGAATAAATAATCCAAAAACATTTTTTGTTTTCACAAAAAATAAAATTCTAACTATTCAAACTAGTAATAAATGGGAAAGGGCGGGCAGAATGCGCGGGAGGAAAAGGGCGGGAAGAAAAGGGTGGGAATTTTTTTATTACGATAGAACTAGAATTAAAATACATAACGCAACTAACACTAAGTTACATAAAGCATGACTGAAAATTAAGATACATAGAAGAACTGAAAATTAAGGTACATGGCCATATTAAGTCACAATCGGCCGAACTTGTTTTGGAATGTTGGAGTTATTCACTCATGCTCCTGCCTACACCTGTAATACTCGCCACTGTAGTCGTTGTACTCGCCGCGGTCGTCGTTGCTGTCGTCGTCAGGGTCGCCGTAGTTGAACCTTGAAGGCTGAGTACGCGTGGGCTGGACTTGAGGGTAGCGCGGGCGGGGGTTAGAGCCGGCCGTGTTGTAGGCCATGACGCTCTGGAGAGTTCGGCCACGCCACCACAGACGACGGCCGGCCTCGTTGATGTTCGGAGGAGGTGGGTCGTACTCCTCGTGCCTGGCGAGCGCCCTCTCATGCCGATCCATGAAGAAGGCTTTCCAAGTCGGGAAATAGTCGGGATGCCAGTTGGGATTCCTCCGCTGCTCCGGGTGAGCTCGAAGTAGTAGTGGTTCGTGATGGCCATCCGACGCGCCACACCTAGAGGGACAGGAGAGACCGTCACGCCTTTGGCGCTCAGCATCCAGCCGGGAGGGACGCAGTAGCCCGGCGGGCAGGGGTAGTTTGAGGCGCAAAGCGCCTCCGCCTCCCTGGGGGTTAGTGGTATGGTGGAAGCCATGGGAAAGAGTGATGAGGTTGCAGATATGAGTCTAGAGATGTGCAATGACAATGGAGGAAAATCCTACATATATAGTGAGAAATGGCGGGAAGAAATGGCGGGAAGAAAAATGACGGGAAGAAATGGCGGGAAGATAGAGGCGCGAATTTTTTACCAACCAGGACTAAAGGGGCTTATTTTTTGTAATAAAAATAAAAAAATGCATTTCTTTAGAACCAAGTGTTAACAGAAGAAATATAACATTGATTTCCATGTTGAGAAACATATGTGTACCAAAAAATGGCTCATTTAATACATATAGTCAATCTTATGATCGCGTCGGCCGTAACCATGGAGTATCAGCACCATTTAACAAGATGGTTGGGTCAGTCTTCAATTTGAAGGGCGGAATTTCAGCAAACTTATTATAATCTTCTGACATCTCTGTCTTGTCCTCCACTCCCACTATGTTTCTTTTCCTTGAAAGAATTATGTGACGCTTTGGCTCGTCGAGTGATGTATCTGTTTGCTTATTTTTTTCTTTTTTCGGTTTGGTAGACATGTCCTTCACATAGAAAATCTGAGCCACATCATTGGCTAGGACAAATGGTTCGTCTCTGTACCCAAGATTGTCGAGATCCACTGTTGTCAAAGGCGAGCATTCATATGGTCATCATATCAAAAACATATGACTCATGCTTAACCTTTCGGTCCGTGTTCCGAGGCCATGTCTGTACATGCTAGGCTCGCCAAGTAAGAACCTTAGTATTCGCGTGTGTAACTATCTTACACCCGAGATATGCTCGTGGATTCAAGTACACCCGATCATCACGTGATGCCTTGAAGCGACGAAACATTGTCGGTGCATACTTAAGGAAGAACACATTTTTATCTTGATATCTAAATGAGGGATCATCTTATTATGCTAATAAAACGCCAAACAAGCAATATAAGATGCTATCAAACATCACATGTTTATTAGTGGAATGATATGGTTCCCGCATATGATCTCTATCATGTGCACCGTGGTATGATCACTATCATACCTATATGTGTAAGTCCAAGGTCTATGGAGATTACACGTTATGTGTGTTCTAAGAGTATCATCTCATACTTCTACTTACAACATCACCATATCATAACACTAGCCCAACAACAATCTAAACTAGACGTCTCTAATTTATCCATTGCAAATTTTACGTGGCTTAGGGATTTCGAAGATAGAACCGTTCTTACCTACGAACATGAACCACAACGAGGATAACCAAATTGTTGACAACTCGTTGCAAATTAGATATTGACTATAGTAGGAGACACAGACACCCGCTAGCCATTTATGCAAACTAGTTGCATGTCAAGCGTGGAACAGGTCTCATGTGCGAGGACATGTAAAGTTTGTCCGGGCCGCTTCATCCCACTATGCCACCAATATCCAAAGTACAACTAAGAAGCAATAAAATGATCATCATCTCCCACATACTCATATGTGTACCACTGATACCACTGTAGGGTTCGCAGCATAGAAAACAAAAAATTTCCTACGATGGGAACATCTATGTACCAAGATCTATCTACTAGATACAAGCAACGGGTGGATATACATCCATAGAATACATACCCTCGAAGACCGAATAGCGTTAACGAGGTTGTACTCGTGGATGATGTAGACGAACGCTTGCCGATCTCAAGATCGTGATGAAGTCCATCTGGTCCAGCCGGTCCAGCACGATCAAGTCCAGCACCTCAAAGCAGTGGTGCATCCGTGATCGCACACACGTACGGATACCCCAACAACCTCCGTGCCCTCGCTCCAGCGAAGCAGCGGAAGCAACGAATCCTTCTAGAAAAAGCCACCGGGAACATGTATCTCGCTGATCCGAGACCATGGGGAAATTCTAAAGGAGGGAGAGAGATCCTTCGCGAGAAGGTGTGCTTTGAGAGGAGGAGAGGGGGGCCTTTTATAGGGGAGAGGGGGGCACCCAAGGGGCATGGCTCCCAGCCATGGAGCTGCCCCCACCTCTTCCACATTCATGTGGGTGGAGCTCCCACTCAAAATGAAAAGCCTCCACTCCCATTAAAAAGCCTCCACTCAAAAATCCACTCACATGCATTAAATTTCCACCAAATTTAATGCAAGCTCTCATTTAAATAAAACTCTTTTATTTATTTATTCAGAATTTTGTTAATTACTTTAATTAACAAACATTCACATAAAACCCCTTACAAGTATTCCATTTCACATGCAGAACCAGTTTCAGCAATTTCAACCGAAACAGTTCCGGTGTCTAGTGAAATAAAATCCTGCGCTTTCCTTTTCTTTTTCTGGCATATCATTTGCTCCGAATGGTGTCGGCATCCCTTAAGTGTGTCACCCTACGATTCGCGAATAATGCGGACATGGTCGATACCCTTCTATGATCAATAATCAGTAGCGGGACCTGGAGATCCATACTGACTCCCACACATTCAACGATGACTTCTGTGATCGTGTGAACCTTTTACGCTAGTATCTTAATCCCTTTGTTTCACGATATATTACATGTCCGAGATTCGATCATCGGTATCTCCATACCTAGTTTGATCTCGTTACCGACATGCACTCTTTTCTCGTTCCCGTGATATAACATTCCAATGATCAAATCACTTGCTTGCAAGCTAATCAATGTGATATCATCGAGAGGGCCCAGATCATATCTATCCGTCATCGGGATGAACAAATTCCACTCTCAATCCATGGGTCTCAACATAACACTTTAGTAGTTCTGAAGCCATCTTTATAATCACCCAGTTACGGTGTGACGTTTGATGTCATCGAGAAACTCTTCCGGTGTTAGTGATTGACATGATCTCATGGTCTAAGGATTAGGATCACTTCGTAAGTTGTTATAGCAATATAAACTCAATGACTTTGATCGTAATGCTATACTTTGGATGAATGTTCATCACATCATTACACTAATGTTGTGACCTCGTTATTAACAACATCCAATGTCCATGATCAGGAAACTTTGATCATCATGTTAATCAACGAGCTAGTTTATAAGAGAGGAATAACTAGGAACTTCCTTTTTGTTTATTAAACACACATGTATTAACGTTTTCGTATCAATACAATTATAGCATGTAAAATAAACATTTATCATAAATAAGGAATACGATAATAACCACTTTATTATTGCCTCTCGGGCATATTCCCTTCAGTCTCCCACTTGCACTAGAGACAATAATCTAGTTTGAAAACTTTGCGTATTGAACACCTTTGGCTTTCTGGTGTTCCATATACGCAACTGCAAGTGGTTAACATAATCTACGGATCTGATGCTTTCAGGTCCATGTGTATTTGCATGTCTTTGCGTCTCCACGCATCACTCATTCTCCAATGAGATGGCATTGTATAAATTTGGTCTTTTGGTGAGACCTTTAGTTCCTTGGGGTTAAACCATGTCGATACTATTGTCGTACAATATATCTTTAGTGTTAGCCCGTTGCGAACAACACCTTAGTTTGATAACAAACTACTTGACACAAATTCCCTCCTTTGCTGCTACTATAGCAGTCATATACTTAGCCTTTTGTTGTAGTATTCGTCATAATGTCTTAACTTTGGAACTCTTCCAAATCCATCATGGAAACTTTCTTTCCATTCATTATGCCACCCATAGTTTAAATTGAGATAAACTTAATTTGTATCTTGCGACAAAACTAGTATCAACGTAACGCTTTACAATGAACTATTTGTAATTGTTTGTCACCTCTACACAAATATATTCTTAGTTCTTCCAAAATATCACAAGAATATCCTTACTATAGTCCAATGATCATTTTATGATTCATTCTGGTATATGCTCATAACACTTAGAGCATAGGACATATCTGGATGTGTACATATCATGGTATGATTGATCAAAACATTCTCGTGATTTCACTCATCAAGTGTCAAAGCACTTGAATCTTGTTTCACTTATCAATTGTCGATACACTTGAATCTTGATTCAATTCCTTTTCCATGCGACAAGAACCGTTTCTTGTTGTTTCTATATTGAACTCCTTCAATATCTCATATATGTACGTTTGGCACAACCATATTAGCGTCACAGTCTATCCACTATAGACATTCATGCTAAATATTCGGGTTTTGCCTAAGTTTTTCATCGAAATGAAATTCTTAACCTTTGTCAATAAAAGATACATCATTTCTAATCAACAAGATGTCCTCCACAAAATGTATTAGAAATATGTCTTAGCGCTCCCACTTAATTTCTTGCAAATGCAAGCATCTTCATCGTCTCCTGATGAAAAATCTTTTTCATCACGGTGAAGATTCCAACTCCGCGATGCTTACTTCAACCATTGAAGTTTGCATGCCCTTTTAGCATCCTTTGAATTTAACAAAACCCTTTGGACCGTGTCATGTACACGTCCTAGGTAACCATTCTATTAGAAGAACTTTGTTTTGTTTATTCATCTACCATATACCAAATTATATGTAGTGGTTGCTACTTTAATCCATTCACACTAATTATCGCTATGAAAGATCAAATCTTGTCATAGTCAACTCCTTGAACATTGTCATAAAATACTTTACGACATGTCGACTATTTCATAGATATGAAACACCCATGTCTGTTTCTTTATAGATCCAAATACGATCGATAGGTTTTTACACCTTTCCGGAGGTTCTTCCAAGTTCAAAACTTGATTTATCGTGTATGGACTTATCACGGATTTTATGGCTTCAAGCCATTTGACGGAGTTAGGGCCCATCTTCTCTTCTTTGTATGTATTCGGTTCATCATTGTCAAACAATAATAATTTACTCTCAAATCTTAGCATTTGATTGTTTAACCGACCTACTTGGTTCAATAGGAACTTAGATCTCCGTGACCACAACCTTTGAGGCACATAAGCTATGAGCATTATGGCATCCTCCAGAACCATTTCCGGCGCTGCGCAACTCAGCACATTTAGCTAAGGTTCGTTAACCTTATCAAAGTTCTATTGTCCTCCCACTTAACTTTTACGAAAAAATTCCTTTTTCAAGAAACTTCACGTTTCAAGCGACAAACCCTTTTGTCCTCGGTGTTATGGAGGAATAACCAACTGTTATTCGAAATAACCTACAAAGACATGCTCATCCTACTTTGGTTGTAAACATCTTACTTATGTTTAGCATACCAAAATTTAAGAAATGACAACTTGGGTTTTACCCCAAACCATAACTCATATGGTGTCATTTCAACGGATCAAGATGGAGCTCTTTTCAGTGTAAAAGCGGAAGTCTCTAAAGCTTTTAATCTTTTAAAACCATAATGGCAGTTTTGTAAATAACACCTTTGATCCAACCATGTCAAACAAGGTTTCATTACAAATCTCAAACACTCCATACTCCTATGGTGTTTCGGGAGATGTAAATCTAGGTGTTTTGCTAAACTTGCAACTCAAATAAATCCCTTTATGATAAAATCATAATTCATTTATTTTCTTGTTACACTTGTAACTCAAATAAATACCTTATGATAAAATCATAAACTATTTATTTTCTTGTTACAATGATTTTCCACTTCATCTTGAAAGTCTTTGAAACATTTTCAAATATTTCATACTTCATTCTCATTAAGTGAACATTCACTCAAATTTCCGGAGAAAGTATATGAAGTTGAAACCCATCGCTTACGACTATAAATAATGGACTACATACATCGATATGTATAAATTCCAATATTTTAGTCGTTCGTTCTTCTTTGGCCTTTGAACGAAGTTTTTAATTATCCTGAGGAAAGTCTCACAAGCGTCACTTGATCAAATCAAAGACTCCAAAAATCCATGAAAATGGAGATTCTTCATGTTTTCTTTCCAATATAATTTAAACAGCGATGTCACTTCGTAAGTGATCTTTCAATCATTTGTCTTGCGACATTTTAGCATTAGGTTTTATGGATGTGATCTCTCCAACTAGATTTGTAAATCATCCATCTTATATGGAATACGGTAATTATTTGAACAACTTTTGTTCTCATAATACCTGATTCAAATAACAATTATTAATACAAATCTTGAAGTCAATCTTTGATGTCAACGAGAAATACAAACAACGGTTTGTTTGTTTTCGATGAACATCATCACATATTCTCTTGCTAGTTACTTAGGCCATTGTGGTTCATGAATTGCGTTGTTCTGTATGAAATTTCATACCAACCAATTCGGTATCCAATACCCAAGAACCACATTGTTTAACAAGCAAAGAATACAACCATAACATGTATATCATCCATATACCTAAATTGGATATTTCCAATCTTTTCTTTTCTGCCAAATATATTTTATAGATTCTCTTTCAGCATTTCCTTTTCCTTTTTAAAAGAATCTATCAACATCAAAAGTGGCGCCATATACATGACACATAGTCCAAAGCGTGTATATTCAAATAATAATACCTTTGGACTTGCACTTTGAAGTAGATCACCATCATCAAAATGATCGGTATTCTTTCAAAATCCATTCTTTAGTAATCTTTTAGTGTAGTAAACACTTTATATACATCTTCTATTCACCCTTATCATGAGGCTTTCACGATCAAGCTACTATAGCTTATAAAGGCGAATCGTGAGTATAACATTACTTTCCAAAACCCTTTTTGGATGATTAGGATGTCTAGCATCTCCAACCTTTGCAAATTCTCATCCAATATGAGAACATATATTATACTCTATCATATTGCAACCAAAACATTGTTTCAGATATCGTTATATCTGCCACACATGATGGTTTCTGAAACAATTCTTTCAGCTCCTATATAAACTTGATATTAAAATAATCAAGAATCATGGAGGCAAACATGATACTTAAGATACTAACATTGGAATTGTTACTCTCGATTTAATACCAATTATTAAATTTCACGGAGTAAATAGAGTTTGCTGAAAGTTTGCAATAGGACTTTAAACTTTAGATTGACACTCAACACAATACGCTACCAATTCGTAAAGTATATATCCAGAATTCTATAGTTATATTATCTCAATTACAACTATTCATAAGGTGGTGAACGAATGCCAATGACTACAACAAATTATACAAATTCACTTTGATTTAATTTATGATAAATTGAGTTCTACTAATCCAAATTAGAAATGAACTCCCACTCAAAAACGACATCCCTCGTGTCTTTTTGGTGATTACATAAACCAAATCCACTACACCAAGTCCGATCATCACGTGAGTCGGTGTAGCTTCAAAGGCGAGCATCCATATGGTCATCATATCAAAAACATATGACTCATGCTTAACCTTTCGGTCCGTGTTCCGAGGCCATGTCTGTACATGCTAGGCTCACCAAGTAAGAACCTTAGTATTCGCGTGTGTAACTTTCTTACACCCGAGATATGCTCGTGGATTCAAGTACACCCGATCATCACGTGATGCCTTGAAGCGACGAAACATTGTCGGTGCATACTTAAGGAAGAACACATTTTTATCTTGATATCTAAATGAGGGATCATCTTATTATGCTAATAAAACGCCAAACAAGCAATATAAGATGCTATCAAACATCACATGTTTATTAGTGGAATGATATGGTTCCCGCATATGATCTCTATCATGTGCACCGTGGTATGATCACTATCATACCTATATGTGTAAGTCCAAGGTCTATGGAGATTACACGTTATGTGTGTTGTAAGAGTATCATCTCATACTTCTACTTACAACATCACCATATCATAACACTAGCCCAGCAACAATCTAAACTAGACGTCTCTAATTTATCCATTGCAAATTTTACGTGGCTTAGGGATTTCGAAGATAGAACCGTTCTTACCTACGAACATGAACCACAACGAGGATAACCAAATTGTTGACAACTCGTTGCAAATTAGATATTGACTATAGTAGGAGAGACAGACACCCGCTAGCCATTTATGCAAACTAGTTGCATGTCAAGCGTGGAACAGGTCTCATGTGGGAGGACATGTAAAGTTTGTCCGGGCCGCTTCATCCCACTATGCCACCAATATCCAAAGTACAACTAAGAAGCAATAAAATGATCATCATCGCCCACATACTCATATGTGTACTACCCGTGCAAAGTATCTACGCATAGATCCGGCTCTGATACCACTGTAGGGTTCGCAGCATAGAAAACAAAATTTTTCCTACGATGGGAACATCTATGTACCAAGATCTATCTACTAGATACAAGCAACGGGTGGATATACATCCATAGAATACATACCCTCGAAGACCGAATAGCGTTAACGAGGTTGTACTCGTGGATGATGTAGATGAACGCTTGCCGATCTCAAGATCGTGATGAAGTCCATCTGGTCCAGCCGGTCCAGCACGATCAAGTCCAGCACCTCAAAGCAGTGGTGCATCCGTGATCGCACACACGTACGGGTACCTCGACAACCTCCGCGCCCTCGCTCCAGCGAAGTAGCGGAAGCAACAAATCCTTCCAGAAAAAGCCACCGGGAACATGTATCTCGCTGATCCGAGACCATGGGAAAATCTAAAGGGGGGAGAGAGATCCTTCGCGAGGAGGTGTGCTTTGAGAGGAGGAGAGGGGGCCTTTTATAGGGGAGAGGGGGCACCCAAGGGGCATGGATCCCAGCCATGGGGCTGCCCCCACCTCTTCCACATTCATGTGGGTGGAGCTCCCACTCAAAATGAAAAGCCTCCACTCCCATTAAAAAGCCTTCACTCAAAAATCCACTCACTTGCATTAAATTTCCACCAAATTTAATGCAAGCTCTCATTTAAATAAAACTCTTTTATTTATTTATTCAGAATTTTGTTAATTACTTTAATTAACAAACATTCACATAAAACCCCTTACAAGTATTCCATTTCACATGCAGAACCAGTTTCAGCAATTTCAACCGAAACAGTTCCGGTGTCTAGTGAAATAAATTCCTGCGCTTTCCTTTTATTTTTCTGGCATATCATTTGCTCCGAATGGTGTCAGCATCCCTTAAGTGTGTCACCCTACGGTTCGCGAATAATGCGGACATGATCGAGACCCTTCTCCGATCAATAATCAGTAGCGGGACCTGGAGATCCATACTGACTCCCACACATTCAACGATAACTTCTGTGATCGTGTGAAACTTTTACGCTAGTATCTTAATCCCTTTGTTTCACGATATATTACATGTCCGAGATTCGATCATCGGTATCTCCATACCTAGTTTGATCTCGTTACCGACATGCACTCTTTTCTCGTTCCCGTGATATAACATTCTAGTGATCAAATCACTTGCTTGCAAGCTAATCAATGTGATATCATCGAGAGGGCCCAGATCATATCTATCCGTCATCGGGATGAACAAATTCCACTCTCGATCCATGGGTCTCAACATAACACTTTAGTAGTTCTGAAGCCATCTTTATAATCACCCAGTTACGGTGTGACGTTTGATGTCATCGAGAAACTCTTCCGGTGTTAGTGATTGACATGATCTCATGGTCTAAGGATTAGGATCACTTCGTAAGTTGTTATAGCAATATAAACTCAATGACTTTGATCGTAATGCTATACTTCGGATGAATGTTTATCACATCATTACACTAATGTTGTGACCTCGTTATTAACAACATCCAATGTCCATGATCAGGAAACTTTGATCATCATGTTAATCAACGAGCTAGTTTATAAGAGAGGAATAACTAGGAACTTCCTTTTTGTTTATTAAACACACATGTATTAACGTTTCCGTATCAATACAATTATAGCATGTAAAATAAACATTTATCATAAATAAGGAATACGATAATAACCACTTTATTATTGCCTCTCGGGCATATTCCCTTCAAATTCTTCGTCACGTGCATCACGTCAATTGAAGAGCGGACTTCTAGGAATTTCCAATAGGGTAGGTCCCAAAATATAGATTGCTTCTTCCACATGGGCGCGTGTTTGGACTGCGACCTTTTCCAAAGATTACTTCTAGGTCCTTGACCATACCAAATACTTCCTCACCAGTATGGAGGACAGACTTCCTCCGGGGTTCTGCCTGACGTTTGAAATGCTTGCCTGTATTTCTTACGGGATGCAGGTTCGGATTAAATCGACGATGCCCTAGGTACACAACCTTCTTACATTTATCCAAATATACACTTTCAGTCTCATCTAAACAGTGTGTGCATGCTTTGAATCCCTTGTTTGTCTGCTCTAAAATGTTACTAAGAGTAGGCCAATCATTGGTGGTTACGAAAAGCAACGCTCGTAGGTCAAATGACTCCCCTTTGTGCTCATCCCACATACGTACACCTGGTTTGGCCCACAGATATAAAAGTTCTTTAACTAATGGCCTTAGGTACACATCAATGTCGTTGCCGGGTTGCCTCAGGCCTTGGATGAGCACTGGCATCATAATAAACTTCCGCTTCATGCACAACCAAGGAGGAAGGTTATAGATACAGAAAGTCATAGGCCAGGTGTTGTGACTGCAGCTCTGCTCCCCAAAAGGATTCATGTCATCTATACTTAGACCAAACCTTAAGTTCATTGCGTCACCTGCGAAGTCCGGGTACTCTCGCTCGACTTTTCTCCACTGTGACCTATCAGCGGGGTGTCTCAACATTGCGTCTTTCTTATGGTCTTCCATGTACCATCGCAACAACTTGGCATGCTCTTTGTTTCTGAAGAGACGTTTTAACCGTGGTATTATAGGAGCATACCACATAACCTTGGCAGGAACCTTCTTCCTAGGGGCCTCGCCCTCAACATCGCCAGGGTCGTCTCGTCTGATCTTATACCGCAGTGCAGTGCATACCGGGCATGAATCCAAATTCTCATACTTCTCACCGCGGTAGAGGATGCAGTCATTAATGCAGGCATGTATCTTCTGCACGTCTAATCCTAGATGGCAGACAACCTTGTTTGCTTGGTATGTACTGTCGGGCAATTCATTATTTCTTGGAAGAATATTCTTCATTTTTACCAACAACTTTGAAAATGTGTTGTCAGTCACACCGTTCTCTGCCTTCCATTGCAGCAAATCTAGTGTGGTACCTAGCTTTTTGTGGCCATCTTCGCAAGTTGGGTACAATAATGTTTTGTGATCCTTTAACATCTGCTCCAGCTTCTCCTTCTCCTTTTCAGTTTCACATTCTTCCTTTGCATCAGTAATGGCCCGACCAAGATTGTCATCAGTGGGCCCATCTGCTGCCTCTTGCTCTTCATCTAATACATTGCAGTATCATCGTATTCAGGATACATATTATGATAGTTGTCATCATCCTCGTCTTCTTCATTGTCTTCCATCATAACCCCTCTTTCTCCGTTCTTGGTCCAAAAATTATAGCTGGACATGAAATCGGACCGAAGCAGGTGGGCGTGAATGGTTTCTGTATTTGAGTAGTCTTTCTTGTTCTGACAGTCAACACATGGACATCACATAAAACCATTGTGACCACGGTTTGCCTTAGCCACAATGATGGAATTTTGGAGGCCCGTAATGTACTCGGAAGTGCGTCAGTCACCGTACATCCATTGCCGGTTCATCTGCATTATATAATTAATTACATATATCAAAAATCATTATAGTACATCATGAATTAATAGGGAGATGACCACTTTTATAGTACATCAATGACACATGAAAGGATAAAGTTGCCGACCTCGACCGAGAAGGAAAGAGCAACGAGAAAACTTAATTCGAGCTCTCGGGCATTTCACCGAACACCTCTTGTGCATAGGAAGAAAACACAAACTAGCACACCTCTAACCCTATTTGCTAAGCTCCAAAATGAGAGAGTGAAAAAATGAGAGAGAGGGGTGTGGGCTGCGGTGTATTATATAGGCGCACCCCCTTTAACACCGGTTCAAGCCACGAACCGGTGTTAAAGGGGGATATTGCGCGGCTCGGTGGTGTAGGGCCTTTAATACCGGTTCGTGGCTCGAAGCGGTTTTAAAGGGGGTGCGCCTTTTTGCTGCACGGTCCACGCTGGTACGGGCACCCCCTTTAACACTAGTTCGTAGGAGAACCGGTGTTAAAGCCCAATTTCGACCTCAACTAAAGGCCTCGTTTCCACTAGTGGCATGTGCTTCCCGTAGCTACCACGCGCAGCCGCATCCTCCCTTTTTTTGGCTGGTGGCATGCAAGGCTCCTATGGCTATTTGGGTAATTGTAAGTCTCCGTTGTCTATTTAGTTCTCTTTAATCTTGGTGAGCAGGAACACTGCTGAGGGCATAAGTCGTGCGACGCGTAGGGTTGTGGGACAATTTCATCGCATAAAATGATGTGTGTGGAAATTTTTGGTATGCACGGCGCCTATTTCCTCACCTGCCGAGGCGGCTATCTCGCCGCCCTAGGGTTCCAAGCAGCTGCCGCAGCTCTCACCTCCTTGTGCTACTGCTCTAACCTCCTGGCGCCGCAACTGGTGTCGCAGCCGCAACTCCTGCCGCATGTGCTTCCCGTAGCTGCCACGCGCAGCCGCATCCTCCCATGAATGGACACAACCGGCCTCCCGCCAACGGTCGTTTATCTACAGAGACCGGCTCCGCCACCTGCTCTACATGTGGTCAGCCGCCATTCATGCACCGCCACAGATACATACCATCACTATATCGCTTCAGCCTCTATGCATGTATGGTCATGCGCCCGGGCCGCTCAACCTCCAGGCGTCGTGCATTATGGAGCAATTATTGCTGCCTGCCGCGTCATCGTACGATGTACCACCATAAGATGTCGTTGTTCGGGAGGTGCTGCTCGGGATATGATGGCAGTGGGCGGCCAGGAAGAAGCGGGAGGAGGGTAACGATGTCCTGGCTACAGGTTGCAGTATCGGGGATGGCAGTGTCAGTTGTGCTCTTGAGGATGTGTAAGGTCTCTCCTCTCATCTTCCTATTTTCCCTAGACATGTCCTCCACTTTGTCATTGTTCTATTGATTTTTCACCACGTATGTTTGATACGTCGAAAATGTATCTATAATTTTTTATGTTCCATTCTTGTTTAGTATCTACTTTGTTTTGCTTTGTCCATACTTTGAGGTGTTTTTATATGTTTTCTGGCACTAACCTATTAACAAGTTGCCGCGGTGCCAGTTTCATGTTTTCTTCTGTTTTTGGTTCCAGAAAGGCAGAAAATCAATATTCTCGGAATTGTACGGGACAAAAGCCAAAGTCAATATTTTTTCGTGGGGAACACGAAACCGGAGTACGAGACGAAGGAGACCCACCAGGGGGCCACACCCCTTGGCCGCACGGGTGGGCCCATCCCGCGCCTGGGAGGGTGCAGTCACCCTGGTGGCCCTCTAGCGTCACCTCTTCGCCTATAAGAAGACCCTGATGCCTAAACCCTAAGGACCCGATCAATATTCCACAAAACCTTTTGTAGCCGCGCCACCATCGTCCCTAGATCGAGGGGGGATCTGAAGCTCTTCCCGGCACCCTGCCGGAGGGGAGATCATCCCGGAGGCCTTCTTCTTCATCATGCCAGCCTCTGGTATGAAGCGTGAGTAGTTCCACCTTGGACTACGGGTCCATGTAGTAACTAGATGGTTGTATCTCCTTGTGCTTTCATGTCTAGATCTTGTGATCTCCGTTTATGATCAAGATCTCATCTATTTGTAATTATGCATGTTGTGTTTGCGGGGATACGATGGATATTGAGATTACTATGTCGGATTGATTAATGGTTTTATCTTATTGATTCTATCATGTCTGTGTTTTTTGTGATCTTGCATGCTCTCCGTTGTTAGTAGCTATCTTGGCCAAGTAGTTGCTAATGACTCCAAGAGGGGGTACTTATGCTCGATAGTGGGTTCATGCCTCTACTTAATCAAGGGAAGTGACAGAAATCTCTGCGGTTGTAGATGTGCTGTTGCCACTA
Organism: Avena sativa; assembly: GCA_916181665.1. Classification (NCBI taxonomy): domain Eukaryota; kingdom Viridiplantae; phylum Streptophyta; class Magnoliopsida; order Poales; family Poaceae; genus Avena; species Avena sativa. The sequence goes on along the minus strand of OV702297.1, from coordinate 380,333,333 downwards.
GGAAGAAAACAATGGTCTCTTGTTCATGTAACAAGTGGATTGTTTAACTTACACACTTTGCTTAAAGCAGTTGTCTGTTGCTTGCAACTTAATACTGGAGGGGGTTCGGATGATAACCCAAATATGGACATCTAGTCATAGATGCATTTGGATGGTGGTCTATGTATCTTGTTGTATTTCCCAATCGAATCTCATAGGATCTTTTTGTCTAGTATTGCATTGTTATGCCTTGCTCAGTCCTGTCAATTGCCCTGCTGTAATTTATTTACCCAGCATGCCATGTTTGTTTATCTAAGGAGAACACCTCTAGTGAACTATGGACCCCGGTCCAATCTTTACCATTGATACATCTTCCAGTGTTACCGTTTACTTGCTGCAAACCATCATCACCTTTCACACCATACAGTTAATCCTTTGTTACAGCAACCGGTGAGATTGACAACCTCACTGTTAGTTGGGGCAAAGTCTTAAGTTTGTGTTGTGCAGGTTTCCACGTTGCTTGCAACACCTTTGAGACGTTTCCTTCCTCATACTGGTTTGATAACCTCAGTTTCTTACTGAGGGAAAACTTGCTACTGTGCTGCATCATACCTTGCTCTTGGGGTTTCCCAACGGGGCATCAACATGCATCAATGTTCACTTGTAATGTTGAGTAGTTGAAGCAATGGAGTGCCTCTACCGTGGTCTGGGAAGTTTTTGGTATTATTGACTATTGTAATTCTATCGAACAGCTAGATTTTATCTTCTTATAACCCTTTGTTTTCTATTTACCATAGATGTTTGTTCTCGCTTCTTTTATAAGTAGGTGTTTCATGCATACATGTTAGTTGGTTCTTGCTGATGAATGTGATGTCAAAGTAGCTCTTACTATTGTGGTATTCTTATTTGATTTTTTCCCTAAATTAACTAGATTCCTAAACTATCTAGATTCTGCAATCAACTAGGTTTTGTGATATTTGCTTCACAAAGAAATGTCTTAAGCTCCTTCACAACAATGAACATTCACTTCATCTCAGTTAGGCTGAAAGGGTGGGCACTACCCATTAGAATCAGTTGAATATCACCACTCTGCATTTCCTCTGCTATATTGTTTTGTTACAAGTCTTTGAACACCAATGCAACATCCGTATATATATTCAATAGATAATTGTTCTTAGTGGATTTGTAGATTTAGATAAAAACTTTTGCGTTGGCTCCAGGGCAACACCAACTTAAGCCATCAAATGATATTGTATTATTGCCTGTAAAGCTTCAATCATTCACTCATTGAACATGCCCTACAAACTCTTATGCTACATAACTAAATTGCATACTATGACCCCGTAAATTGTGTTTAGCCCTGTTGATTAAATGTATATTTTGGTAATCTGCCTTATCATTTTATGACCATCCATATACAACAATAACATTATTTTTTATAGATTCTTAAGAAACCCTTTTGGGTACATGATACACAATGTTTTATACCACAACTATAGTGACCACGAAAAGCTACAGTTTCGATATTCACATGTTTCATGACTATTTACAATGCGAAAATTCTTACCCTTGCGGTCATATGCTATATATGTTTAACATATATTAATGCAAGTTATTTATAAAAAATTTATGCATGAACGGATGAAAACATAGTACGTCAAATTTCATTTTAATGAAATGTAGTTTGTAAGACAAGTGAAAATGTCCAAATCCAATTATTGTCCTTTTCTATGCATTTTTTTTTGGAAAAATATATATATTAATATCACAAGGACACCAATTACACCCAGCCTCTGCAACAACGCATATCCTAGCGGCTCTACGGATGCACACAGCTCAGAAAAAATAAAGAAAAATTACAAAAAAGAAAAGTCCCGCTACAGAGAACTAATCCTCAAAGAAACGACAGTGACACCATCAGAACAATACCAGTAGTCCTCCACTCCAATAACAACGCCTTCAAGAAGGAAACAGTGCCCAAGCGCCGTCGTTGCCCGACCAAAGGTCATAGGTTTTCACCCTGGAGAAAGTCCTTACTCACAAATCAATACCTTCAACAAGGTCATTGCCAGGCACAATCAGCTAAGGTCAGACCTTGGATTTTCACCCTGCAAGATAAGACTGAAAACTCCCCTGTGTTGTCTTCCCACACCAGCAGTCGCTGCAACGAGTCCCAGATCACGCAGTCAGATCTCCGTCGGCACAAGAACAAAAATCACCATCGCTACCTCAAATTTCCGCTTTCCTGACATTCTCCGCATCTGACATCACCATGGCTCAAAGCATGACACTTGGTGGGAACAAACAACAGAGCTTCGTAACGCTCCCGCTAAAACCAAACGGCCAGAAAAACAAGGTGCGCGCGACCGAATACCTTCCGATCCAGCAATCTCCAGGCATGATACGCCCATGGGAGTTCGCCGGCGGAGCCTTTCGGAACCCGCCTCTCCAGACCAGATCCACGAGGGCAGACATCAAGCAGATCTTCGTCTTCGTGCGAAAGAAACCAAAGGACCACCTCCTTTATTAGATCCGACATAGCGATCCCCACACCGCCGGCCGGTTTCCGAAGAACGGTACGAGTAGGCAATTAGGGTTAGAGAGACGATCTAGGTCATCCAACGGAATCCCATCACCGACACCTCCTCCAACAGATCACCACCACCACAAGGAACCGCTGCCTCCATCCCGACCAAGGGACGTCGCCCAGGTCCGCGCTTCAGCCTCCTCCGCCGCTGCCCCAGCAGCTCCGGCTTCTGCCTCCGACGCACCGCCCCCAGCCACCTTCGGCAGCTAGGCCCGCCGCCACCGCGGCGAGGGCCGGAGGCAGCAGTGGCGATTGGACCTAGATGGGGGTGCTCTGGCGGCGGCTGCAGTCCCCCCTGGCGGCGCCCTGGGGAGCGTCGCGAGGGGGAGGGGTATCGTGAGGGGAGGGGGGAAGGTTATGGAGGACCTCCTTTTCTATGCATGTTTAGCATTTGTTGGAGAATCTAAGTAGAACAACTTTCTGTTGAGTTACTAGGCTATTATACCCTTTTTTGTAGTTAAGAGATTGAAAAGTTTATCACTGTTAAAAGAAGGCATGTCCGGTGCAGGTCAATGAACTTGATTCCAACTGTGGAGAGGCTACCAAGTGGACCTGCAGGTTACAGAAAACATTGGGTTCTTCTCGGTTTGTTCATATCCCTAAAAAACCTGTTGTTTCTTCAAGGTTTATTCACTCCAATTCTTTGATAATTTTATAGGACAAAGGTGTACATGTTTGATGGTAGAGAGATTAAAAAGAAGAAAACAGTTGAATAGCTTAGCCTTTGGCATCGAGGGAAAGACTTCATAAGAAAGGTTGCGTACAAAGTTAGAGTTATGGTATGAGAGAAATAAAAGTTAGATTTATGGTATTGATTCGTTGGATTGAACAGAAATAGATGTGTGATTGATTTCAAAGTCCAGATTACTTTGCAGGTTCACGTTCTTGCAAAATATTGGAAATGACAAGTGTGAAGTTCCTTATCTTAAGCAACGAAGTGCCCTAGGATCTGAAAATTTGCACAAATATATTTCCTGGTAGGTAATATTATGTCATTATTTATCTTATACATGGAATCCACGGGTGGCATGAGTGCTCCATATTTTGCATGACCTATTTGTTTTAATTCGTCCGGATCAGGGTTGTATGTTGATTTCTGATTTCACCTTGCTTTTTTAATTTAACTGAGGCAATCCATAGCCCTGCAGCTAGCCAATTGATCTCTCCGTCATATATGTTGCTTCCTTAACGCTTAGTTGACCTAAATAGTGGAATCCGTTTATTATTTGACCATATTTTTATAGGTTCAGTTTTAAAGATATATATCAGGATAGTTCTTTCTGTATGTGTTATGAGATTATTACTGTATGGTTGCCTAGAAGCGGTTGATGTATTTGTATCGATGATTTCTTTCCTTGCTCATTTGTATAGCTAGAAGTAAGCCACTTCATGAAAAATATAGTCTATTATGATATAACTGTGCTTTCTAGACTTCTATCTATTGATGTTGATGTTATAAGGCTTGAAAGAGAGTTGCGATGACCACTTCAGATTATTTGCCTTAGGAGGAAACAGAGCCCCCCGCTCCTCGGTCGCTCCCGTGCGACCTGGGGGCGGCAACCCTAATCCCGCACCTCCCTCCTTCCTCCCTCCCTCCTCCCTCCCCGGCAGCCGCCGGCGAGCGCCGCCGGGAAAAGCCCGGGCGGTGCCGGCGGCGGCTGGTCCTCCTCTACCCGTTGCGCGGAGCTCCGAGCGGGACGGAGATCTCCCCGGCTTCGGTGCGTCTCGGCGGGGGCGGCAAGGTCCTGGCGCGGCGGCGGCCGGCGGGCGGCGCCAGGGGCGGCCTCACGCACTAATGGAGGCGGCGGCGGTCTCTGAGCTCGCGGCTGCAGCAGCCGTTCGGCGGAGGCGGCCCGTCCGCTGCTCCTGCCTCCGGGTGGTGGTGGCGACGCGGCCCGTGTTGGCGTGGTGGCGGGGTGGTGACGCCGAGCGGCAGAGCGACGCGGCAACGGCGGTTGGATAGTGCACCGCCGGCCCAGATCGGGGCCCTACCGAGCCCATCTAGGCTTGGTTGGGCCCACTGCGCTCGCTGGTCGTTCTCTGGGAGTTGGAGAGGGTGGCTCAGATGGAGCAGGTTGGTAGCAGCGGCGCAGTATATCTGTTGCAGCGTGGCAGCAGAGACTTCACGGGCCCGATCCGGGCCCGGACGAGTCTTTCCAGGCCTGGTGTGTCTCCGCGGCCGCGTCCGGTCGGCAATCGCTTACAGCGATGGAGGGTAGTCCTCCCGGTGACCGTGTCGCTGCCGCACTCCGGTGTCCTGCCTGGCTACCTATTCCTCCTCGCAGGTCACACAACGCTCCATGGTACACGGAAGCGAGCTTGTGGATGCCGGGGCGGTGGCCCCGGAAGGTGGACTGCACGGCTGTCTTGGCGGCGGGACGCCGTGACGGTGGTGATGGCGCGTCTCTTTGGTCCATGAGGATGGCTTGGAGCGGGCATCGGGGATTCCTGGTGGTGACAGCGCCAGATCGCATGCTAGAAGCTTAGCTCGGGGATCGGTGGCCCGAGGAACCAAATGCGGCGAGAGTTTTTCCGAGCGAAATCCCTGCGCTTCGGCGCCGACGACGGCGGTGCCTGCGGGTATCGTGACCCTCCTGAGGGCGTCGTCGTGGCTACCCTTGCCGTATTGGAGCTCCGGGTGAAAACCCTAGACCCTTGTGGTCTCGGCGGCGGCGGCGCTTTTTGCGTCGTTACCTTCTTGGAGGCGGTGTCGTGGAGCTCCGGGTTCTTTAGTCTCGAAGTCTTCGGTGGCAAGCTAGTTGCTTCTTAGGCTTAGTTGTTTTATCTTTGGTCTGCTTGTTGAGGAATTCCTCGTCACTTTGTATCAGTTTGGCCGTGTGGCTTTATTTATAAAGCGGGGCGAAAGCCTATTTCAAGAGATAAAGCTTGAAAAAGGACTGACGGAGGATCTGAGAGGAAAATGCTTCAGATGGTGTGGAAAACAAAAGCCAAAAGGTGACACCTCCTTTGGAAACCCTGCTCTTGGTTTACGGTTGGCATCAACTGCAAACAAAAACTAAACTAAATTGTTTTACATCTAGGAGAAAAACGGTCCACCAAGCTGATCACACTTTGTCAGAACACGCTTCAGCCGGCGCGGCGAATACCGCCACGGAATATGAGAAATAGTAACACGTCTATTCAATACCAAATTCGAGCTTCTAGGCCTTTTGATTAGTCACGTGCATGAATGCACCCACAAGCAGCCTAAATTTCTATCTTTATTCCTTTTCACGTATTGGTAGAGACTACAATTCAACACACATGACCTTGACGACCAATTTGGAGCACTGTTCTTGCACAAGAAAAGGTAGGTTCATCTGTAGTCGGGTGCTTTAGTGATATCACAAGAATGGCTCCCCAATCGAAACATTCAAGCCGCAATAGGTCATTGCTACAGTATTCTTTGTCCAACTCAAATTTAGGGCATATCCACCAGGTCGACCCAAATGGTCCGTTTCTGTCCGTTTGAGTTGGGTCAGGGTCTGGCCTGTCCGGTCAGCCGTGTCCAACGATACGACTTGCTTGGAAAATACGCCTTCGCCAACACCGGCGTATTTTCAATGTGTTCCAAGGGTTTAAGACTTGAATAAACACTTTCGTTGCAAATGGCCAATGCCTAGATTGCTACATCGTACATGGTGAGCGCACAACCTAGCCTACTCGTCGGAGTCGGAGTCGGAATTGGAGAGGTAGGAGCGATGGACCATGGTGTCATCGAAGACGCTGACGGCGAGCATTGCTTCGTTGTCGTACTTGAAGACGACGATGTTGTCCGCTTCGATCTGGTGTGCGCGGGCGAACTCCTCCTAGTCGTCGGCGAGGAACATCTGGCCGAGGTGGTCGGACATAAACTCCACCGGGTACCCGGTGGTCCTGGAACCGTTCGCCCGCAGAAAGACAAGATGGGGCGGTGGGTCGGTGACCTGCGACGCGAATTTGTTGGGAGGAGCAACATGTCCCGCGCCATGCCGGAGTGGATGGCCACGACGAACTAGATGTCTGGGTAGACCAACTCGAGCGACAACGGCCTTGAGGGAGAGCGTGGTGGTGCGCTGCTTTGGTCGCGTCCTCCGCGTCTCCCTCGACGTCCACGGCCGGGACCCGGTGGTCGTCGTATTTGCCCTCCCCTCGATCCAATGCCGCCGGCCATGGCTAGCTATCGGTAGTGGAAGGACGGGAAGGATAAGGAGAGTGTGGTGTGGTGTCGGAGAAGATAGCCACGGACGGCCAGTTAAAAAGGACCGACATCGAATCGAATGTCGGCGCGGAGGCCGAAGCGACGGCATTGAAGTTTCCGGTCAGGAGGGCAAGCGTCGAGCAGCGCCAACAGGGGCAGTGAGGGAGAGCGTGGCATCCAGTAAGTGAGGGTCGCGTTCCGTCGACATTGATGGCGCGGCCCGCCGCCGGTCAGCCTTTCGTCCACGCCTCTGAATCACTGTCGTGATTGCGTCTGAATCGGTGTCGCTGCACGCGTCTGAGTCAGTGCCGCGCTAAGGGATGGCTGACGGGTGGACTAGTGGCTCGCGCGGGCAGGACGCGCCGTCGGTCCGCCCGCGTCCGGATCAACGCAACCGTTGCCTAGATTTGTGCACAGATGGGTCGAGCCTTGTCCGTCCGGATGGGTCGTGCCGTTGGGACGCCGCGCGTTTGGCTTGGACGGGTTGAATCGCCCCGGTGGAGATGTAACCTGTGCACCAATTTACATGTCGTTTACGGCAAATCGTGTTTCCAAGAAATTCTCTCTCTTTCTCTCTATTCCTATTTCTATATTTCTATTTCTTTCTGGCTATCACGCGTTTCATCTGTGGAAGTAACGCAGAAGCCGCCTTTAATAGCTGACGGGTCAAAGTGAGGATTGAACAGAAAAAGGCAGGCACGGACTCGATCTTTATCTATATATATGCATATAGTCCTGGTAGTAACTTGTAAAACTCTCTCTCTCTGTCTCTCTCTCTCTCCGCAGCCATAGATTCTACCTCCAACTCGTACCACTTGATGAGCCATTGCTTGTTCTCCGTGTCCAAGAACGAGGAGCACAGCAACTCAACGGACGGTGGTGGTAATGTTGAAAGAAATAGTCGACATGTAGGCGAGGATCCCTCCACGGGCCGTGATGGAGGCCGTGGCGAGGCGGATGCCTTTGTTGGGCATAAAAAGCGCGAGAAGAGGGAGCGGCGGCCTCGTTATGCGTTCCAGACGCGCAGCCAGGTTGACATCCTCGACGATGGCTACCGGTGGAGGAAATACGGGCAGAAGGCCGTCAAGAACAACAACTTCCCCAGGTATGTCCGTGCCTAGTTTGTCTCTCTGATGCAGTAAACAACCTTTACACTGATGATCGATCCTTAATGATGGTTAAGTTATTTTGATCTTTTGATATTGGTAATATTTTGGTCTTTTAGCATCCTTCTTCCGGTGTTCTTTTCTTTCATTATTCTGGCGTAAATTTTGTGCTTTTCTGTAGGCTTAAATAAAGTAATTCTTCCATCTAAAAATAAGTGATTACGATTTTCTATATTCATATATATCTAGACGAGTTTTAGTATATAGATATATATAAATATAAAGAAAACCAAGTCACTTAGGAGGGGGGAAGCAAGTTGAGATGGAGTCCCAATGAATCTTCCAACCGCTTGTAGTGGTCGCTTACATGGGGTCACTATATGTTTCATCCTAGTCATCTAAACGATAAGGATACTCATGATTTTGATGGGCATTATCACCAATAAATAGAGGGCTGATGGCGATCGTATTTGACTATGAATAGTCATGCACTACTTACCGTCGTAGATATGGGATGATACAGTGGCGGATCCAGAAATCCACCAAACCCAGGGCCAAGATCATATTATATGTTAAAGTTAGACTAAATTCTAGAAAAATTAGAGCATTTCTACTAATATATAGCTAATTTGTTTGTCTACACCCCGGGCCATGGTCCGGGTTGCCCGGGGTGTAGATCCGCCCCTGGGATGATATATTAGTCCGCGTGCATATGTCTATAATATAGAACATGTACTATATTTTTTAGCGTCTTATATCTATACCTAATAATAAAGGAAGGAGTGTTTCTTGTAGTACCTATATTTTTTGGACACTTTATTCTCCCATAAAACCATGTATTACCCACCAATGCCACCGCTTATTGATTTTGCTTTACCCGTAAAACACGGTTCGTCCTAAAAAAAAACCGTTAGCAAGTCTCGAACGGATCGACTTTAATGAGCTGCTTCTTACATCGAGTATAGATCAGATCGAGATGAAGCGAGGCTGCAGAAGAGCGTGCAGGCCATGCGCTGCCGCTCCCAAGCCAGAAGATGTTGGCATCGTGGTTCTCTGGAGCGGCGTGTGCTTCTCCAATCAAACCAAAGCACTTCGGGCGTCGCTGCTGGTAATTCTCTAGGTTGCGAAGACACTGCATCCTGCCGGTGTACGTGTGGGCGATACGGCTGCATGCCGCCCGACCATCCCGGCCGATCCACGAGGAACATGAAAAATATCCAGCCGGACACGCGCGGGCGTGCTTGAGACGGCCGGTGAGCGAATCGTGCTGGCCGCTCGTCGCTATGCCGCTGAGCCCGAGAGCTCGTGGCCGGTGAGCATGCCGTGTTGGCCGCACGTCAGCATGCCGCTGCCGCTGAGAGCTCACGGCCAGTGAGCGCGTCGTGCTGCCCGACAAGAGTTTAGCAAGATCGAGCAGGGCTTCTCCCGCATCGCTCCCGCCTCTAAGCTCCTAGGCCGCGACGGCGCAACTGGTCTGATGCCGCCCACTACGGCCGCCGCCTGCTTCCCCTCCTTCCCTTTGGGCGTGGTCCCTGCCTGTCCTAAATCAACTGCCTTCCACATTGCGCACGACCGCCGCCTACTCCCCCTGCTTTGCTTTACGTGCGGCCGTGGCCTGTCCTCAATCCACCGACGCCTACCATATCACGTCAAGCTGCCCGGTTATGTAATTGTGCCCGTGCTCATGTCCCTCAACCGCTCTAGAACAGGAGATCCAGCAATGTTCTTCTGCGTTCCGACCATGGCCATCTTCTTCCTCTGTAATCGCCAAACTACTATAGAGTTTGCTTCACGACCACACGACCATGAGCTGGCCTTGGCTGATCAACAGAATGGGCCTGGGGGCAAGGAACTCGGCAAGTTGGTTGTGAGTTGTCTTGTATGTGGGCTTAATTAAAAGTGAGTGAAGGACATGAAGTGAGGGAAGCGATTGTGAGCTCCCTTGGATGTGGGATTAATTAAAAGTGAGGAAAGCACTGAGACATGAAGTGAGGGAAACGATTGTACCGTCCACACATTCTATGTCTATACATACTTTTTTAAGGGAAAATTAATACTTTATGTGGTTTGTATGTGTAAAAAGATAAAAAAAATGTCTCTAAATATTTGTGTTAGAGCATTGAAATTTATCTTTTTTACTTGGAAAATGAAAAATGATTTTTACCAAAAATTTATGTGCGAACATAGAATAACCGAACGTACATGCTACTATTTTTTTTCTAAATATTTTTGACATATCACGTCAAGGAAGAGTAAGAGGGGGTCTGGAGAAAGAAAATATCCTGCTTACGAATTGGAACAATCAATTGATCGAGGAGCGGATGTTATCGAGCAGCTGTCTATGATGCAACGTGCCACTGATTAAAAATGAAACCTCACCATCGGCACAACAAATACTAACTTCTTCCGCCGCAACGCGCGGGCATTTTGCTAATATTTATAAAACATGTACTAATAAAAGCAGAATTGGTTTTGTCCTTCAATGTAGAATTACCATCGGAGTTCCGGTTATTTATCCCTGTGCCACCGGCAAGTCCACAGCTGGAGAAAAACGGTTTGATAAGCTCCTATTTTCCCGAAAACGTCGAGTATCCCATAGAGCCAATCCCTCCACTTTTATTTTGAACGGAAAAGGGTCCGAAGACCCTAGAGGCTGCATATCATTCACTGGGCGGTGGGTACGAATTACATAAAGCCCTCTTGAAAAAAGGGCAGAGCTAAAACTTTGCAAAACAGGCAATAGAACAAAATCTAAAAAAAGCAATCCGGTCCTTGAGCCTCTTCTCCACCGCCGTCGACAATGAGCAACCTTCGTCGGCCACTAGAGCACCGCGGGGGACGAACCACTTGGCAGCACGCCAGGGGGAACTCCAGCGAGGCGCTCCGATCAAGGCCTCCACTCCGGAGGTTGTAGATAGCGCTACCATGGCGCCAATCTTCCGCCCTTCGACCAGCAGGGGCAGCAGCCCAGCAGCAGTCACCGCCATCCACGGGCCACTGCGATTGAACCGCAAGAGGAGCAGCCACCGGAGAAGTAGAAGGCCGACACTGGTTCGCTGCCAGCACGGAACCGCCACCACGACGACTCTAGCTCGACGCTGCATCTCTTCTCCAAGGAGATGACCTTCCCCGCAGGCAAGGTCAACGGCCACCACACTACGGAGATCCAGCAGATTCACGATCGCATCCCCCATCCTCGCCACCATGGCCGGCCATGGGAAGGACACAACCAACCACCCGCCAGGCACCACTCCGCTCCCCCTCGCCACCTTGGCCGGCCAGGAATGGAACAACACCTCTACCTCCGCCAATCTGGTGGAGCAACTCGGCTTTATTGACCAAGAAGTTTCCTCCATCGCTCGACATAGCCAACTCCGACCGTCGGAGCAGCACCACGAGGAAGCAAAGGAGGACACGGCTCTAGATCCAGCTGGAGGGATCTGAAATCAACCTCTTCATGACATCACGTCGACACCCGGCACCATGCCGAACCCTACAGCTACTGCTACTACTAAAACCTACATCTACATCAACGCCAACCTTCCTCCGCCACTCACCGGCTAATCCGGCAAGGGAGGCATGGGAGGGGCTCGGGAGGAAGAAGGGGACTCGCGGGTGCCTCTCGATTCGTGCAGGGGTGTGGGTGGGGGGTCCAATATAATGTTTCGCCAATCCCTCCACTTGACTCGAGTTTGAGAGCGAGGTCGCCGGAGCATGGAATCGGTGGCACTAACCTCGTGGTTGAGGTTAAGGGTGGTGGCTATGGAGCGGTCGCGCGCGTCGGGCTTGTCCACGGGAGCGAAAGACCGGGTTTGTCCACGGGAGCGAAAGACCGGCAAGAAGTAGAGGCCCTTGGGGATGATCTTGCGAGGGATGCCGTCGGTGGTTGGAGATACGAGGCCAGGGCGATTTCGTGACTGTCGTTTATTTTTCCTGTATCCCTGGACGATCCCTCCTATTGACCAGAACTGCTATGTGCCTAGCGGAGGTAGAGTATGTTTTTCTTTACAGAAATTTGGTGCTTTATTGATCAAATAACATCAATACAAAGAGTTTCCCGGATACACTCCGGAACAGAATAAAAAACACAACTAGAGCTTACATGAGTGCAAAATTTAGCTAAGATATGCGCCGCTTCATTAAGAACGCGATTCACGTGGCAGAAGGAGACCGATGCAAAGCCTCTCACCAAAAATTTGATGCCGTTAGTAACCAAACCAACATAAGACCTATCAAAGCATGGTAGCGTGTGTTGGTTGTAGTCGAACACAGTGTGCGGTGTTACAATTGCAACAAGAAGATAACGAAGAACAAAAACAAAAAACACAGTAAGGGGACACAGATTTAACGTGGAAAAACCTCTCCAACAAAGAGAGGAAAAACCACGGGCGTCAGCCAGCGAAACTTTACTATATCGAGGAGTGTTTACAAACGCAGGGAATTTCACAGATGCAACTCATCCCATACTCGGCCCAAGCCTCCGGCGACGGGCCTCGCTCCACTCGTCAGAAGTTGGCCTATACTTTATAGAATTTAGATCAACATATAACAAACTCCACCATGAGACAAATTCCTCCTTGTAGCATCAACAACAATCATCTCCCTGAACAAACAAAGCAAATACTTTCGGCGCCAATAGCCACTTGGGCTAATCAGTTAAACCAACTACGTTCGAGCAAAGCTCAAACTTAGCAACAGGAACAGGTTTAGTCATCATATCAGCAGGATTATCATGAGTGCTGATCTTGCATACCTTTAATTTACCTTAAACAACAATGTCTCTAACAAAATGGTACTTGACATCAATGTGCTGAGTTCTTTCATGGAACATCTGATCTTTTGTAAGGTATATGACACTTTGACTGTCACAAAACAAAGTAATGCAAGAATCATCTCCACAAAGCTCAACAAACAAACCTTTCAACCAAACAGATTCTTTGCAAGCTTCACCAATAGCCATGTATGCAGCTTTAGTAGTAGATTATGCAACAACAGTCTGCAATATAGCCTTCTAGCTAACAGCACAACCAGCAACATATAGTCTAATTAACTTTTTAACCTAGTTTTGCAATTTAGTACTCCCTCTGACCTAGTCTAATTAACCTTTTAACCTAGTTTTGTCACTTAGGAGGGGGTAACGGAACTTCCCCTAGTTTCCTAGGGTTCATTGATAAGTGTAAACAATATACAGTCAAAAAAGTGGAAACAAAAGAATCGGCCAGTCTTACTAAATTTGTTGTACTTTTTCAGTCCGGAAACAAGTGACTTGAATTTATCTAAATTTGATACATATGGATCTAGTAAAATCAAAGTCACTTATTTCTAGACGTAGAGTACGAAAGCAATCCATAGAAAATTAGAATTTCCTATACTCGTAATTCTTCGGACCAAAGGACCAGCATCCATTGAAATTCTTTCCAAGTGTTGAAATCCTACAATCCTACGAAATTTATATACAATCCAAGGAGAGATCAATTTAGACTTACGCAGTGAGAATTACACTGTGGCTCCCGGGTGCTACACACCCCTATAACTGGAAAAATTTAAAAATAATTAAAAAGGTTAAAAAATCAAACTTTTTTGGAAATCAAAGATGACTAGGTATGCTACTTGTATAAAAATATTTTCCTAGGAAATTAGTTTCATTGCATTCTGGGTAAAAAACATATTCAAAACTTCCCATGATTAGGTACTATTCACCTTTGATTTGTCATATTTTTGTTTTTTTTCCCTGATTACCATGCGAATCATTTTCTTTTCAAATATTTTTATACGAGTAGTATACCTGATCATCTTTGATTTCTAAAAAAGTTCAAATTTTTTAACTGTTTTTAAATATGGGGTGTGTAGCACCCGAGAAGCAATATCCACTCGGGTACTAACTGAGGTTGACAAGAAAATAGGTTGACAAGAAAATAAGAAGGTGCACGCAACCATTTCTTAAAAGAAAATAAAAAAAGGCATATCCATTTAATGTCAAAATACTATGGCAAGAATAAAATTGTGCACGCACGTAGTAAAGGCATATGCTTTTGCTGTCAAGATACAACTCCTTACCTATCACAATTAATACTATCCAGTCCTGAAATAAGTGACTTCAATTTGTCTAAATAAATATGTCTAAATACATATAAATTTAGATAAATTTAATTCACTTATTTTAGAATGGAAGGGTACATAAGATTAAAATGGCAAACTAGCACCCACATTAACTTTCTTGTCACATGCAGGAGCTACTACCGGTGCACGTACCAAGGGTGCGACGTGAAGAAGCAGGTCCAGCGGCTGTCGCGCGACCAAGGCGTGGTGGTGACGACGTACGAGGGAACGCACACACACCCCATCGAGAAGACCAACGACAACTTCGAGCACATACTCACTCAGATGCAGGTCTACTCAAAGCTCAACAACACCTCCTCAACCTTTATTAACGACATGTTTCAATGAACGTTGCACGCATGGCTGAGTCATGCATGCTTACAACGCAAGTTGGAGGTTTTGTCATTTGTACATTAACCCTTGACATGTACTTATTTTTAAGAGAAAGTAAATAACATGTTATTTTTTTCTTTTTGAAATGGAGACTTAGCCCGGCCTCTACATTGGTAGATGCATGTCACCTTTTATTAAACTTGTTATTGTCAAAGTATTACAAAAGATTATATCATGGGTCGCGTAAGATCGATACATGTAACTATCTAAAGAAAAACGAACAGGAGAAATGGCTCCGCGTCAGCATGGTATCCTAAAATCAAAACGCCAATTGCACCGGCTATATATATATTTTTGAAATGGGGCAAAAGAATTATCCCAATCTATTAATTAAAAAAAGATAATTGTCCAGTTATTAATTAACAAAAAATCAGGCAAAAACCATTACAACAAAACCACAAGAGAACAATATGTAAAGCGTGCAAGATCCAAATCAACCAGCATCCTAACCTACTACAACTGCAAACAGACGACCTAAACAGACGACGAAAAGGGGTCATCAATCAAGCAGCTTCTCTTGCTAGGATCCTCTTTATTTCATGGGAGATACCTTCCCGAGAAACTTCTCCACCCTCCATATTATGTCCTTAGAAGCCTTTTCTGCCAAAATGCAAGCAATGTCTTGCCATATTCAGGGCTAGCCACCTCTAAACTGGTGAGCAAGCCACAAAGCTCTTTAGCAAAAATAGCCTCACAGCGATGCGCCAATACTCCCCCACTGTCTACAAAGGAGGGCGACTGTGGTGGCAAGGGCGTCGTGGCCACCACCAAGGCCTGAAATGAGCCCAGCTCAAGCGCCTCAGAAGATTCCCACACAACTCATGAAGTTCTTGTGTGATATGCACTACCAAAGCCAAGATTCCATACATGCCCTCACGCTCAGAGGCGCCAATCGACACATCAAGCTGCGGCGACGGACAAGGACTGCCACGAGAGGAGAAACAACTAAAGAGGCATTCTTTCTCAACGACAGATGACTTCTGCTCGCTCGAGCCAAGCGGAAACGAAGCCTGGGCGGGGTCGAGCCCCAAGCCACCATAAGTACATGCCTCTGTTGGCTCCAAAGAATCACCAACGCACGCCAATAACAGCTCGAGTGATTCCACCTCTTCTCGAAGGGGTCGAGACGCCTCCTCGACATGTACAATGACAAATCGAAGAAGCTCCATGCGCATCAAGGCAACCTAGGACTGAAAGAGAGAGTCCAAACTGGCGTTGACCTTAAAGTCCTCGCAACACATAGGGGACGGTCTTGGTGGCACTGCTTCACGCAACGACGAGGGGCACACGACCTTGGCCCAACTATGAGATGACGATAGACGACGAGGCTGAGGGAACGAAGAGCAGCTCGCATGGCAGGGAGAACGAGCACGAGTGTCCGGAGAGCGAGGACGAGCGGCAGGAAAGCGTGCACGACAAAATCGCTCCCGATAACTAGGACGACGACAGCGGATACATCTGAAGGGCTCATGACATGTGCTAACTTGATGGCCACAGTCGAAGCACCGAAAGCACCTCCTACGAGCCCAATGCTTGAAGGCGTGACTACGCTCGAGACTTTTCTTTCGAAGCAAGGACGACGGCTCACGATCGGAGCAGCCGCCGCGACCCACATGCACCCAGCCTTCCTCGTCTTCACCAACGCCCGCTCCATCAGAGAGGCCACCGTAGGCCTCCACTAATGCCATCGCCTCATGGCGTACACCAGTAATGTCGCAGGCAACCAACAACATTTGTGGGATGTCTGCAGCAATCTTGGTGGTAGTCAGCGTCTGGGGGCCCAGCTGCTCTCCATCATCCTCGTCGCTAACAACATCAGCAGTGAAGACCCACAAAATTGGCCGCAGCATAGCAGAGCATTCAAGTGGATACGGAGCAGCCAGCATTGTCTTGGGAGGCAGGTCCTCCTCACGCCCTGTGTCGCTCGTCGCGTAGGCAGCCGTAGCGGCAGATGGAGCGGGCAGCGTATGGGGGTCCAACTCTCCTTCACGCCCCTCTGCACCTGCATGTGGCAGTGGCAAATTCACTACAGGAATGGAAAGCTATGCCGACGGCCAAACGTCGGGCCGTCGGCGTAGCCATCGTCTAGGCCAGCCCCGTCAAGCAGACGTCGGCGTAGAATTGTCTTCGGCATATCCTATGCTACGCCGACGGCTGCCCTCGGCGTAGCTATTTTTTTATTTTATCTCATTAAACTTTGAAAAATCATAACTAAATCATTCTAATTTAAAAAATACAAATAATATATCAAAATTTGCAGAAAAATAAGATCTATTTATCTACACTCAAATATTACATATTTGTAAATAAAAATTAAGTAAAGCATAAAACATTATATATAGTTTAAAACGGGCATAAAAAATTCAAAAATGATCGAAACAATGCGAAACCTTTGCGTGGTGTTATATTATGTGACATAGTTAGAAGAAAAAATATCAAACTTGGTATATTGATTATGTCTCAAAGAAACCTTCACAAAATGACCTATCTCATTCGAGGTTTCTTGGCTTTGAGGTTAAATGACCAATGTTATGGCTATAATCAAGGCATAGTTTGTGATAATGTGCCCATACTGTGCATACATGTGCATCATATGATGGCGAACAATATTGTAGGAAGAAGCTTTATTTTTTGTCGCACCAAAAAGCCATTTTCTATTTTTCGAGCATAAAAAATGGACGGTTTTGTGAAGCAAACACCAAATGGCTAATTCAAAATACTACCACCACATTTTACAAATAGACCACCTTATATGGACAATGTCCTAACAGGGGGATACGAAACCTTTCCGTCCACCTTTGGTGAAAAAAACAAATTCCTACCGAATCGGTAGAAAGTGGGTCAGATATGGACTACAGGTACATGATCCGATGCTTATTTTTTTTACAAAAATTATTTTTAGGTTCACAATATGCTATTTTATCAAAGATCCAATGCAAGTTTAGCGAGGCTCGGCCCCGAGCTAAGAATCTTCATGCCCGCCATTTGACAAAGTTTGACGGTAGTTTAAAACGGGCTAAAAAATTCAAAAATGATCGAAACAATGCGAAATCTTCGCGTGGTGTCATATTATGTGACATAGTTATAAGTAAAAATATCAAACTTGATATATTGATTATGTCTCAAAAAAACCTTCATAAAATGACCTATCTCATTCGAGGTTTCTTGGCTTTCGGGTCAAATGACCAATGTTATGGCTAGAATCAAGGTATAGTTTGTGATAATGTGCCCATATTGTGCATACACATGAATCATGGGATGGCGAACAATGTTGCAGGAGGAAGTTTTCCTTTTTGTCGCACCAAAATGCCATTTCCCATTTTCCGAGCATAAAAAACGGACGGTTTTGTGAAACAACCACCAAATGGATAATTCAAAATGCTACCACCATATTTTACAAAAAAATAATATACCACCTTATATGGACAATGTCCTAACAGGGGGATATGAAACCTTTCCGTCCACCTCTGGTGAAAAAGACAAATTCCTGCCGAATCGGTAGAAAGTGGGTCAGATATGAACTACAAGTACATGATCCGATGCTCATGTTTTTTTAAAAAAATCATTTTTAGGTTCATAATATGCTATTTTATCAAAGATCCAATGCAAGTTTAGCGAGGCTCGGCTCCGAGTTAAGAATCTTCATGCCCGCCGTTTGACAAAGTTTAACGATAGTTTAAAACGTGCATAAAAAATTCAAAAACAATCGAAACAATGTGAAACCTTCGCGTGGTATCATATTATGTGAGATAGTTATAAGAAAAAATATCAGACTTGATATATTGATTATGTCTCAAAAAAACCTTCACAAAATGACCTATCCCATTCGAGGTTTCTTGGCTTTCGGGTCAAATGACCAATGTTATGGCTAGAATTAAGGAATAGTTTGTGATAATGTGCCCATATTATGCATACACATGTATCATGGGATGGCGAACAATGTTGCAGGAGGAAGTTTTACTTTTTGTCACACCAAAAAGCCATTTCCCATTTCCAAGCACCAAAAACGAACGTTTTGTGAAGCAACCACCAAATGGCTAATTCAAAATGCTACCAACATATTTTACAAAAATACTATACCACCTTATATGGATAATGTCCCAACAGGGGGATCCGAAACCTTTCCGTCCACCTCTGGTGAAAAAGAAAATTCCTGCCAAATCGGTAGGAAGTGGGTCAGATATGAACTACATGTACATGATCTAATGCTCATGTTTTTTTAATCATTTTTAGGTTCACAATATGCTATTTTATCAAAGATCCAATGCAAGTTTAGCGAGGCTCGGCCCCGAGCTAAGAATCTTCATGCCCGTCGTTCGACAAAGTTTGACGATAGTTTAAAACGGGCATAAAATTTTTAAAAACAATCGAAACAATGCGAAACTTTCGCGTGGTGTCATATTATATGACATAGTTATAAGGAAAAATATAAAACTTGATATATTGATTATATCTCAAAAAAAACTTCACAAAATGACCTATCTCATTCGAGGTTTCTTGGCTTTCGGGTCAAATGACCAATGTTATGGCTAGAATTAAGGCATAGTTTGTGATAATGTGCCCATATTGTGCATACACATGCATCATGGGATGGCGAATAATATTATAAGAGGAAGTTTTCCTTTTCGTTGCACCAAAAAGCCATTTCCCATTTTTCGAGCACAAAAAACAGACGGTTTTGTTAAGCAACCACCAAATGGCTAATTCAAAATGCTATCACCACATTTTACAAAAAATACTATACCACCTTATATGGACAATGTCCCAACAGGGGGATTCAAAACCTTTCCGTCCACCTCTGGTGAAAAAGACAAATTCCTGCCGAATCAGTAGGAAGTGGGTCAGATATGATCTATAGGTACATGATTCAATACTCATGTTTTAAAAAAAATCATTTTTAGGTTCACAATATGCTATTTTATCAAAGATCCAATGCAAGTTTTCCTTTTCATCGCACCAAAAAGGCATTTTTCATTATCCGAGGGCAAAAAGGGAATTTTCTAAAGCAACCACCAAATAGCTAATTCAAAAACGGAGGGTTCATGATTAGTTGATATGGATATCATATTTAGATTCCTCTCATTTTTCTGATCAATTTAGACATATTATTTGTTAAATTCTGATTTACACATTTAAAGATATTAATTATTCCATATTAAATAGAAAAATACAAAAAGTAAAATTATTATATTTTTATTTGAATTCAATAATATTTTTAATTATTCATTAATGTTTACTTAAATAATTGTTTGTAATTTCAAAAAATATAAACATGTGACATGATGATATAAGAGTTAATAGGATTGATATCATAGTATTGACAACAATGTATGAATTACTTTGCGGAAATAGATTACGAAGGAACGAGAAAGTTAAGCGTGTTGGAGCTGGAGTAGTATTAGGATGGGTGACCGGCTAGAAAGTTTGACCAAGACTATAATTTAATTAAATATTAAATATAATTAGTGTTAAAAATGTTCAAAGTGAGAGATTAACGAGTCAAACAATTCAATGATTAAAAAATTGAGAAAAAAATAAAAAAAAAATATTTTTTATAAAAAAATGTTTTTACAACATGTCGACAGGCTATGCTGACGGCCGCTACGCCGAGGGCATTGCCTTCGACGTAGCATACGCCGACGGTATTTTGATACGCCGACGGCCTCTATATGCTCCGCCGAGAGAGGCCTTGCCGAGGAGGCTACGCCGAGGGCAGCCGTCGGTGTATCATATGCCGAGAGCATTTTGGCCTACGCCGACGGATTTTTTCCCTCGGCGTAGCACGCGCGTCCTGTAGTGAAAGCTTTTCTCGATGAGGCTGTCAACGCAGCTGGTTGGGACTAAGAGCTCATGTCTTCACGCAGCTTCAGGGGCATCTCCATCACCAGGTGAATTGCATCATCCGACACAGGGCAGTAGGCCGTCGTAGTCCTTACAGGGATCGACACGAAGAACAACGACAACATGCCAGAGGCGACGCCGGAGAGTAGAGCTAGGACGGGCCTTGGACCCGAAGAGTCTGCCACCACATGCTTGTGGAGGGACAGGCGTGAGGTCAAGGCTGTTGGCCTAGCCCGATCGCCGAGTGCAGTCCGGCATGACGACAACGAAGTCTTTCGGCGAGCTACGCGTACGTACACAAACCAGCTAACAACGATCAGCAAGCTAGTCCAGCCTGATCAATCACGAGCAGCTAGTTTCTCTCCCAACTCATGATACGTGAAAAATATTGATGGCCACAGGACCGTCTCGGTCCTGTTAAATTGACTTGTATTGATTTCTCATGGTGGTTTACAGAGGCAATACATGGGCGTATATATACTCGGCAAGACACACAGGTCCAATACGAGTCGGTGCTGGTATTCTAGTTCTACTCGGTCTGCTACACGAAACACACACGCACACGACACCGTTCCAGTATCCTATCGGCATTATTATTTCTAACAATCACCCTCCTAAGCACAATGTGCCGTTCTTCACAGTTTGAACGCTGATCCTTCCTCACATCTCCGTGAACTTCACTCGTTTTATAGATTTAGTTAGGATATCCGCAAGCTGATCGTCGATGCAAATATAGTTGACTTCAATCTTGCTCTCCTCTACACACTGCCGTATGTATTGATACTTGGTATCAATATGCTTACTCCTGTCATGATGCACCGTATTCTTGCACAATGAAATTGCAGACTTGTTATCAATATATAGCACCACTCGTTCCGCCTCTCGATTGCTAAGATCACCGAGTAGACTCCTTAGCCACACCCCTTGACACGTCGCAGTTGCAGACGCAATATACTCAGCTTCACAGGATGAATATGCCACCACTTTTGCTTTTGTGATAGCCAACTTACTATGCTTCTTTCCAAGAAATATGCCACGCCCGAGGTACTCTTACAGTCGTCAATATCTCCTGCCATATCGCTATCACTGTAGCCAAGTATCTTCACATCCTCCTTCTCTTTCGAGTAGACAATACCAAAGTTTATAGTACCTTTGATATACCTGAGTATATGCTTCACGGCTGTCCAATGCTCCATTGTGGGTGCTTCCATGAAGCGACTCACATATCCAACGGAATAGGCCAAGTCCGGTCTTGTGTTAATGAGATACCTCAAACTTCCGACCACACTCCTATACTCCGTTGCATCAACTGTGTGGCTTCACTCCTTTTGCTCAGTTTAAGATGAGGTTCCATCGGAACATGAGTTGGATTGCAGTCTTCCATGCCACACTTATCGAGTATCTTCTTTACATATGCCTCTTGGCATAGCGTGATCTCACCTAGCTTTTGATGTACCTCGATCCCAAGGTAGTAGCTCAACAAGCCTAGATCACTCATCTTGAATAACTTCTTCATCGTAGCTTGAACTTTACAATCTCCTTCTCGTCCGCTCCTGTTATCAATAGATCATCAACATAGATGCCAATTAGTAGATGATCCCTTTCTTTACCTCGCTTATACATCGCATGCTCCAGTGTGCTCTTCTCGAATCCGAGAGAGACTAATGTACAATCAAGCTTGATGTTTCACGCCCGAGGGGCGCTTGCCGTAGCCTGTACAACGCCTTGTGTAGCTTCAAAACCTTGTGTTCTTCTCCCTATTTGATGTATCCCGGTGGTTGCTTCACATAAACTTCTTCTTCTAACTCCTCATTCAAAAACACGGATTTCGCATCCATGTGATGCAATTTCCAGGATTCTTGAGCTGCGAGAGCAATAAATAATCTCACCAATTCCATCCTTGCAACGGGAGCGAACACTTCTTCGAAATCCACACCTTGCTCTTGCACATATCCCTTGGCCACTAGCCGAGCTTTGTGTTTCAGCAACTTCCCTTCGGCATCCTTCTTGATCTTGTACACCCACTTGAGCCCTATGGCCCTGTGATTGTTGGGTAGATCGACAAGTTCTCATATATCATTGTCTTTGATCGATCCCAACTCCTCAACCATAGTACGATGCCAAAACTCTTCCGTATTAGCGTCCTCGAATTTCGTCGGCTCCTCGGTGAGTAAACACCGACCTCGCCCTCGTCCGCGCCCGCGGAAAGCCTTCGGTGGATACTACTCTAAGACGTTTCACAGTTTCTTTGGAGTAGGTGGCCGTCTCCTTGGTTTCTGTACAGTCGGAGGAGACGCTGGAACTGACGAAGTACATGCCGCACGATCTGCTGTAGTAGCTCTCGTATCAGCATCACCAGAAGCTTAGCGACGTAGCTGTGCGAGTTGATCCTGATGAGTTCTCCTTCAGCGTACGGCCTTGCGTCCGTTCTGGACTGGCGTTGCTAGTCCCTCCTAAACCAGCTCCCGTGTACTGACCTCTTTGCTTGTTTGGCAACGTACAGGCGTGACCTGCTTCTGGGTTTCCACGTAGAACTCCTCCTGGTGTTAAGACTCCACGTACACCTCCTCCTGCTAGGCACGTTCTTGGACTTGGGACTCCACGTGCAGTTCCTGCTGCTGGACTACTCCCGATCGGAGAGCCTCCGCCTGGGCCAGCTTCTGGTCTCTCGCTTGAAGCGTCCGCGTGCAAGGATGACAATTTTACTTATGGATACGGATACTAGTAGATATCGTACCTGCATGGGTAGGATATGTGCACACTTTTATACACATGGGTAATACCCATATCCTACCTATTAAGTCGTGGGTACGGGCACGGTTATAGACTTGTACCTATGGCTATACCCATATCCTGCCCGTTTAAAGTGGCATGGCAAACTTACCTATAGAGTTTCAACATATGCTGCTGAGAAGACTAGGGACAAGTATGAGATTGCGACCTATACTTTAATTTGATACTTTCATGTACTCGTCTACTATTAATATAAAGTAGAGATTATTGTCTTTTTTCAAATATGCTATTGATGAAAATAAAATTTTGAATAACTTGTGTACTATTATATATACCCGTAGGCTACCCGTCGGGTATAAGTAAGTTTTATACCCACGGTACGGGTATGGGTAAGCTTTTGTACCCATTGACTACATGGGCATGGGTATGGTATTGCTCTACCCTGTCCATACCCTGCCCATTGCCATCCTTATCCGCGCGTGGACTACCTGGTGGCGTCCCAAGGCCCCACGACATGTTCCTGCATTGTGATTCTGATGCTTCTTCCGCGCATGGAGTCATTGATGTCGTTGAATCTGTACGCGCCGGAGTAGATGCATCATCGCCCGTCCCATCCGTACTTGCTCCAGATTGATCATATGCATGCTGAGAATCACTATAAACAACAGTAAATATATCGTCTGATATCGGCTGTACCGGTTCTGCGGACCTCCAATTCCATGACTTCTCGTCCTCGAAAAGTACGTCGCGTGTAACCACCAATTTTTTGTTCACCAGGTTGTACGCGCGATATGCCTTCGTACCGGCTTCATAGCCGATCATGACCATTGGAGTGCTTCTATCCGCCAACTTGGTTGTGTGCCCGGACACCGTCTTCACATGTGCCACGCACCCGAAAGTGCGAAGATGATCAACCGAGGGTTTTCGTCTGTACCATTCTTCGTACGGCGTCATACAACCTACACTCTTAGTTGGCGCCTTGTTCAACAAATAGACAGCTGTACTAACTACCTCACCCCAAAACCTGCCCGGCATGCCTTTGCTCTTCATCATGCTGCGTGTCATGGCCACCACGGTTTGGTTCCTTCTTTCCACAACACCGTTTTTCTGCGGTGAATATGGTGGGGTGAGATACCGCCGGATCCCATTAGCTTCCGAAAGTCCTTGAATTCATTGGAGATGAACTCACCCCCTCATCGGTACGGAGAGCCTTCAACTTGGCCTCGGCCTCTACTTCGGCCGCCATCTTCACGATCCTGAAGGCTTGCAAAGCTTGATCTTTCCTCTTCAGCAACACAAGCCACATGTACCTACTGAAGTCGTCGACGATGAGCAAGAAGTACTTGTTCCTAGCGTGGGTTGCCGGCGTGATCGGTCCACACAAGTCTCCATGGACCAACTTAAGAACCTTGTTGCTCGATATTGTCCCTCCCTTGGAAACAGGGCTCGCCTTTGTTTCCCAACGAGACAACCGTCGCACAATTGCTCAACGTGATTGTCACACGGTAACCCACGCACCATCTCCTTTCGTCCAAGTTGCCGCAGAGCTTGGAAATATAGATGTCTGTAGCGTGCATGCCACTTCCACACCGAGTCTTCCATGCTTGTCATTAAACATACTGGATCCGCTCGATTGAGATTGAGGATGTAGAGTCTATTCTTTGACCTCTCCACCTTCATGATGAGTTGCCTTTGGCGGTCATATCCCCACAGGAACTCGTCCTCCAACATGATCTTGCATCCACGCTCTACGAGCTGACCAAGACTGATGATGTTGGTCTTTAGCTTGGGAATATAGTACACATCAGTGAGTACCTTGTGACCTCCATCCTTCAACTCAAACAGGACACTGCCTCGTCCTGCAATCTCCACCTTCGACACATCGCCGAATCGAACGGAGCCTCCAACGATGAGGTTTAGCTTAGAAAACCGAACCTTGTCGCCGGTCATGTGGTTGCTAGCGCCTGTGTCGAGGTACCAAACGCCATGAGCCGTCTGCATCCTCTGCGGGAAGACCTTCTCTTCCACGAGCATGACGATCTCCATAGCGGACTCCTGAGGAGTTGATTCCTTGGTGGTTGATAACCCACAAGTGTAGGGGATCGCAACAGTCTTCGCGGGTAGTATTACCCAATTTATTGATCGACACAAGGGAGACAAAGAATACTTGCAAGCCTTAAAAACTGAGTTGTCAGTTCAGCTGCACCTGGAAATAGTTCTTACTCACAGAAGTTTATCAGTAGTAACAGTTTGTAGTAGTAATAGCAAAGCAACAGCAACAGCAACAGCGAAACTGCAGCAAAAGTAACAGTAACGGTAACAGTAGGATTCGAGTGCGGTAGGCATAGGTATGGATGGACGGGCGTTGCATGGACAAGTCTAAACATATAACTTCAAAGAACTAGGGCGTTGCAGATAAATAATAACAAAAATCCAAGTACTAAACAATCCTAGGCATGTGCTCCAAATATAGTCATACGTGCTCGCAATGAGAACTTGCACAACATCTTCTGTCCAGCCAGCCCGTGGCAACGGGGCCTCTAGGGAACTACTGGCAATTAAGGTGTGAAGGGTTTCGCGGCATAGTAAATCAAAATTTTCTACGGATGCGAACAGAAGGAAAGCCAAGATCTAATCTAGGAGATGCAAACAACGAGAGAGATTGGATTAGATCTTCATACCCTTGAAGATTCGCACAGCGGAACGTTCGTCGGAACGTGGGTGATGTAGTCGTACTCGCTTCTCCTCCTCGCGATCCGATCCGATCTAGCACCACAAATGGCGGTGCCTCCGTGAGATGCACACGTGCAGCACCTCGACGTCTCCTCCTTCCTCGGACCAGCAAGTATGGTGGAGAGACGGATTGGATCTACAACACGACGGCGTGGTGTATATGGTGGAGAATTTCTGCAGCAGGGCTTCGCCTACAAATAGTCGGGAGGGAGAGAGGAAGGGCAGGAGGGCGGCTAGGGTTGGAGGGGAAGGTGTGGGGGGTGGTGCGCCCCCAGCCCTCTTTATATAGAGGGGTGGAGCGGCAACCCTAGCCCCCTCCCCCAAGCCAAGGCCGGCGGCCAAGGAGGAGGAGTGGGGGGCAAGGAAACCCCCCTTCTAGAAGCTCTATCTAGAGTTTAAACCCTCTTGGCCGGCTGGGCCCTATGGGGCCTTGTGCCCCTGGCCCAATGCGGCCAGGGCACTCCCTCATAGGCCCATGCCCCCTCCCGGAAGGTGGGGCCACGTTGGTCCCCTTCTGGAAGGTTCTAGAAGATTTCGGTATAATACCGATTAACCCGGAACAATTCCGAACTCCAAAAACTGCACTGCTTTATATGAATCTTATTCTCCGGACCACTCCGGAACCTCTCGTGATGTCCCGGATCCCATCCAAGACTCCGAACAAAAAATCATAAACCAATTATCCAATCTATCCTAGCGTCGAGACACGTTAAGTGTGTGACCCTGCGGGTTCGAGAATATGCAGACATGATCTTCTATCAATAATCAACAGCGGGGTCTGGAAACCCATATTGACTCCGACACATTCATCGATGATCATATCGGACGAACCACGATGCCAGGATTCAATCAATCCCATATATATATTCCCTTCGTCTCGCGATATTTTACTTGCCCGAGATTCGATCGTCGGTACCGTCATACCTAGTTCAATCTCGTTCACAGCAAGTACTTTACTCGTTCCATAATCCGATATCACTTTGTGATTAACTCCTTAACCACATGCTTGCAAGCGGTGTTGATATCGATTACTGAGTGGGCCCGAAGTATATCTCTCCGACTTGGGAGGGACAAATCCTATCTCGATACATACAACCCAACAGATACTTTCCGATCACCTGAGCGACACCTTTATGATCACCCTCTCATAGGATGACGTTTGATGACCTCAAAGATTTCTTCCGATACCAGGGAGTTGTATTATCTCATGGTCTAAGGAATACAATATTTGACATAAGAAAATCTTCGCAAAGACGAACACGATGACACGATCTAATTGCTTCGCTTAGTTTGGGTCTGTCCACCATATCATTCTCCCAATGATATGATCTCATTATTAATTGATAACTCATGTCCATGGTTAGGAAACCTTAACCATCATTAATCAATGAGCTAGTCCTTAGAGGCGTACTAGGGACACGGTGTTGTTCACAAACCACACAAGTATTAAAGTTTCCGCTTAATACAATTCTAGCATGGAATATAAACATTATCATGAACAAGAATTATAATAATAACATCTTTATTATTGCCTCTAGGGCATAATTCCAACAGTCTCCCACTTGCACTAGAGTCAATAATCTAGTTTACATCTGGCAACAATCTCACACCCATGGCACTAAGGTGCTGATCATGTTTTACACGTGGAAGAGGTTTAGTCAATGGAACTGCGACATTCAGATCTGTATGTACTTTGCTAATCTTCAGATCTCCATCTGCTATATAATCTCGAATTATATGAAACTTGCGGTTGATATGCTTGGTCTTTGGATGATATCTTGGTTCCTTAGCGAGTGCTATGGCGCCAGTGTTGTCACACAGTATCTCTAGTGGGTCCAATGCACTTGGAACCACGCCAAGCTCAGTGATGAAGTTTCTGATCCAAACTCCTTCACTTGACGCTTCTGCAGCAGCCATGTATTCCGCTTCTACTGTAGATCCCGCGATCACCCTTTGCTTGCAGCTTCTCCAGCTCACAGCTCCTCCATTCAAAATATAAACGTATCATGTCTGAGATTTAGAATCATCCTTGTCGGTGTCGAAACTAGCGTCGACGTAACCTTTTACGACGAGCTGTTCATCACCCCCATAGACTAAGAACATTTCTTTAGTCCTATTCAGGTACTTTAGGATGTTCTTCACGGCTGTCCAGTGTTCCACTCCTGGATCACTTTGATACCTGCTCGTCAAACTAAGAGCATTGGACACATCCGGTCTAGTACACAGCATGGCATACATGATAGAACCTATGGCCGAGGCATAAGGCACTTTGCTCATAGCTTCCCTATCATTTACCGTAGCTGGACACTGAGCCTTCCTCAATATCTTACCTGACAACATAGGCACCGAACCTTTCTTTGCCTTATCCATTCTGAACCTTTTCAGAACTTTGTCTAGGTATGTACTATGGCTTAAAGCTATCAGGCGTCTTTGTCTATCTCTATAGATTTTGATGCCCAATATATAAGCAGCTTCACCTAGGTCTTTCATTGAAAAACACTTGTTCAAATAACTCTTCACATCTTTAAGCATGTTGATGTCATTTCCAATAATCAATATGTCATCCACATATAGTACCAGAAACGTCACCGAGCTCCCACTCACTTTCTTGTAGATGCAAGCTTCGTAGCAATTTGGAACAAATCCAAAGCTCTTGATCACTTGATCAAAATGAAGGTTCCAACTCCGAGATGCTTGCTTCAGTCCATAAATGGAACGCTGAAGTTTGCATACTTTATCAGCATCCTTAGGATCGACAAAACCTTCGGGTTGCATCATATACAACTCTTCATCAATGTTGCCATTGAGGAAAGCAGTCTTGACATCCATCTGCCATATTTCATAATCATGAAACGCAGCAATTGCTAATAAAATCCGAATGGACTTAAACATTGCTACGGGAGAGAAAGTCTCATCGTAGTCAACACCTTGAACTTGTCGAAAACCTTTCGCGACAAGCCGTGCTTTATAGACAGTAACATTACCATTCGCGTCTGTTTTCTTCTTGAAGATCCATTTGCACTCAACGGCCTTTCGGTCGCTAGGAGGGTCCACCAAAGTCCATACTTGGTTTTCGCTCATGGATCCCAATTCGGATTTCATGGCTTCTAGCCATTTCTCACAGTCTGGGCTCATCATCGCTTCCTCATAGTTCGTAGGTTCACTGTCTTCTACTAACAAGACAGTCAAGACAGGGTTGCCGTACCACTCAGGAGGGGCACACGACCTTGTCGACCTGCGACGTTCAGTAGCAGCATCGTCCGAAGCTTCATGATCCTTGTCATTAGCTTCCTCTATCGTTGGTGCAGGCGGCACTGGAACAATTTCAGGTGTTGCGCTACTCTCCAACTCAAGAGAAGGTTCAATAACCTCGTCTAGCTCTACTTTCCTCCCACTCACTTCTTTCGAGAGAAACTCCTTCTCAAGAAAGGAACCTTTCTTTGCGACAAACACTTTGCCTTCGGTTCTGTGATAGAAGGTATACCCAATAGTTTCCTTAGGGTATCCTATGAAGACGCATTTCTCCGCTTTGGGTTCGAGCTTGTCCGGCATCAACTTCTTGACGTAAGCTTTGCATTCCCAAACTTTAAGAAACGACAACTTAGGTTTAGCACCAAACCACAGTTCATATGGTGTCGTCTCAACGGATTTAGATGGTGCCCTACTTAAAGTGAATGCAGCGGTTTCTAATGCATAACCCCAAAATGATAACGGCAAATCAGTAAGAGACATCATCGATCGGACCATATCTAATAGGGTTCGGTTCCGGCGTTCAGACACACCATTGCGCTGTGGTGTTCCGGGTGGCGTGAGTTGTGAAACGATTCCACTTGCTTTAAGATGCGTGAGAAAATCATAACTCAAATATTCACCTCCACGATCGGATCGTAGAAACTTAATCTTTCTGTTATGATGGTTCTCCACTTCATTCTAAAATTCTTTGAACTTTTCAAACGTTTCAGATTTATGTCTCATTAAATAGATATACCCATAGATATACCCATATCTACTTAAGTCATCGGTAAAAGTGAGAAAATAGCGATATCCACCGCGCGTCGAAACACTCATCGGTCCGCATACATCAGTATGTATGATTTCCAACAAGTCCGTTGCTCGCTCCATTATACCGGAGAACGGGGTTTTGATCATCTTGCCCATGAGGCATGGTTCGCATGTGTCAAATGATTCAAAATCAAGGGACTCCAAAAGTCCATCAGAATGGAGTTTCTTCATACGCTTTACACCAATATGACCTAGACGACAGTGCCACAAATAAGTAGTATTATCACTATCTACTTTGCATCTCTTAGCCTTAATGTTATGGATGTGTGTTTCATCCCTTTCGAGATTTAGAAGAAATAAACCATTCACAATAGGTGCATGACCATAAAAGATGTTACGCATATAAATAGAACAACCATTATTCTCTGATTTAAATGAATAACCGTCTTGCAATAGACAAGATCCAGAAATAATGTTCATGCTCAACGCAGGCACATAATAACATTTATTAAGGTTTAAAACTAATCCCGAAGGTAAAACTAAGGAGAGCGTGCCGACGGCCATCACATCAACTCTTGATCCGTTGCCAACGCGCATCGTCACCTCATCCCTCGCAAGCCGCCGTCTATTCCGTAGCTCCTGTTTCGAGTTACAAATATTAGCAACTGAACCAGTATCAAATACCCAGGCACTACAACGAGGGATAGTAAGGAAAACATCAATAACATGTATATCAAATATACCTTTGATGGTGCCAGCCTTCTTGTCCACTAAGTACTTCGGACAGTTGCGCTTCCAGTGACCCTTGTCCTTGCAATAGAAGCACTCAGTGTCCGGCGTAGGACCAAACTTGAGCTTCTTCTCGGCAGGGGCAGTGCGCTTGCCGCCTCCCTTCTTGAAGGGCTCCTTTGCTCCCTTACCTTTTGAAGGGTTTTGCGGCATAGTAAATCAAAAATTTCTACGGATGCGAACAGAGGTAAAGCCAAGATCTAATCTAGGAGATGCAAACAACGAGAGAGATTGGATTAGATATTCATACCCTCGAAGATTCGCACAGCGGAACGTTCGTCGGAACGTGGGTGATGTAGTCGTACTCGCTTCTCCTCCTCGCGATCCGATCCGATCTAGCACCACAAGTGGCGGTGCCTCCGTGAGATGCACACGTGCAGCACCTCGACGTCTCCTCCTTCCTCGGACCAGCAAGTATGGTGGAGAGACGGATTGGATCTACAACACGACGGCGTGGTGTATATGGTGGAGAATTTCTGCAGCAGGGCTTCGCCTACAAACAGTCGGGAGGGAGAGAGGAGGGCAGCAGGGCAGCTAGGGTTGTAGGGGAAGGTGTAGGGGGGTGGTGCGCCCCCACCCCTCTTTATATAGAGGGGGGGCGCAGCCCTATCCCCTCCCCCAAGCCCAAACCGGCGGCCCCAAGGAGGAAGAGTGGGGGGCCAGGAAACCCCCCCTTCTAGAAGGTCTATCTAGAGTTTAAACTCTCTTTGGCCGGCTGGGCCCTATGGGGCCTTGTGCCCCTGGCCCAATGCGGCCAGGGCACTCCCTCATAGTCCCATGCCCCCTCCCAGAAGGTGTGGCCACGTTGGTCCCGTTCCGGAAGGTTCTAGAAGCTTCCGGTACAATACCGATTAACCCGGAACAATTCCGAACTCCAAAAACTGCACTGCCTTATATGAATCTTATTCTCCGAACCACTCCAGAACCTCTCGTGATGTCCCGGATCCCATCCGAGACTCCGAACAAAAACTCATAAACCAATTATCCAATCTATCCTAGCGTCGAGACACGTTAAGTGTGTGACCCTGCGGGTTCGAGAATATGCAGACATGATCTTCTATCAATAATCAACAGCGGGGTCTGGAAACCCATATTGACTCCCACACATTCATCGATGATCATATCGGATGAACCACGATGCCAGGATTCAATCAATCCCATATATATATTCCCTTCGTCTCGCGATATTTTACTTGCCCGAGATTTGATCGTCGGTACCGTCATACCTAGTTCAATCTCGTTCACAGCAAGTACTTTACTTGTTCCGTAATCCGATATCACTTTGTGATTAACTCCTTAACCACATGCTTGCAAGCGGTGTTGATATCGATTACCGAGTGGGCCCGAAGTATGTCTCTCCGACTTGGGAGGGACAAATCCCATCTCGATACATACAACCCAACAGATACTTTCTGATCACCTGAGAGACACCTTTATGATCACCCTCTCAAAGGATGACGTTTGATGACCTCAAAGCTTTCTTCCGATACCAGGGAGTTGTATTATCTCATGGTCTAAGGAATACAATATTTGACATAAGAAAAGCTTCGCAAAGACGAACACGATGACACGATCTAATTGCTTCGCTTAGTTTGGGTCTGTCCACCATATCATTCTCCCAATGATATGATCTCATTATCAATTGACAACTCATGTCTATGGTTAGGAAACCTTAACCATCATTGATCAATGAGCTAGTCCATAGAGGCGTACTAGGGACACGGTGTTGTTCACAAACCACACAAGTATTAAAGTTTCCGCTTAATACAATTCTAGCATGGAATTGAACTTTATCATGAACAAGAATTATAATAATAACATCTTTATTATTGCCTCTAGGGCATAATTCCAACAGTCTCCCACTTGCACTAGAGTCAATAATCTAGTTTACATTTGGCAACAATCTCACACCCATGGCACTGAGGTGTTGATCATGTTTTGCACGCGGAAGAGGTTTAGTCAACGGATCTGCGACATTCAGATCTGTATGTACTTTGCTAATCTTCAGATCTCCATCTGCTATATAATCTCGGATTATATGAAACTTGCGGTTGATATGCTTGGTCTTTGGATGATATCTTGGTTCCTTAGCGAGTGCTATGGTGCCAGTGTTGTCACACAATATCTCCAGTGGGTCCAATGCACTTGGAACCACGCCAAGCTCAGTGATGAAGTTTCTGATCCAAACTCCTTCACTTGACGCTTCTGCAGCAGCCATGTATTCCGCTTCTACTGTAGATCCCACGATCACACTTTGCTTGCAGCTTCTCCAGCTCACAGCTCCTCCATTCAAAATATAAACGTATCATGTCTGAGATTTAGAATCATCCTTGTCGGTGTCGAAACTAGCGTCGACGTAACCTTTTACGACGAGCTGTTCATCACCCCCATAGACTAAGAACATTTCTTTAGTCCTATTCAGGTACTTTAGGATGTTCTTCACGGCTGTCCAGTGTTCCACTCCTAGATCACTTTGATACCTGCTCGTCAAACTAAGAGCATTGGACACATCCGTTCTAGTACACAGCATGGCATACATGATAGAACCTATGGCCGAGGCATAAGGCACTTTGCTCATAGCTTCCCTATCATTTACCGTAGCTGGACACTGAGCCTTCCTCAATATCTTACCTGACAACATAGGCACCGAACCTTTCTTTGCCTTATCCATTCTGAACCTTTTCAGAACTTTGTCTAGGTATGTACTCTGGCTTAAAGCTATTAGGCGTCTTTGTCTATCTCTATAGATTTTGATGCCCAATATATAAGCAGCTTCACCTAGGTCTTTCATTGAAAAACACTTGTTCAAATAACTCTTCACATCTTTAAGCATGTTGATGTCATTTCCAATAATCAATATGTCATCCACATATAGTACCAAAAATGTCACCGAGCTCCCACTCACTTCCTTGTAGATGCAAGCTTCGTAGCAATTTAGAACAAATCCAAAGCTCTTGATCACTTGATCAAAACGAAGGTTCCAACTCCGAGATGCTTGCTTCAGTCCATAAATGGAACGCTGAAGTTTGCATACTTAATCAACATCCTTAGGATCAACAAAACCTTCTGGTTGCATCATATACAACTCTTCATCAATGTTGCCATTGAGGAATGCAGTCTTGAGATCCATCTGCCATATTTCATAATCATGAAACGCAGCAATTGCTAATAAAATCCGAATGGACTTAAACATCGCTACGGCAGAGAAAGTCTCATCGTAGTCAACACCTTGAACTTGTCGAAAACCTTTCGCAACAAGCCGTGCTTTATAGACAGTAACATTACCATCCGCGTCCGTTTTCTTCTTGAAGATCCATTTGCACTCAACGGCCTTTCGGTCACTAGGAGGGTCCACCAAAGTCCATACTTGGTTTTCGCTCATGGATCCCAATTCGGATTTCATGGCTTCTAGCCATTTCTCAGAGTCTGGGCTCATCATCGCTTCCTCATAGTTCGTAGGTTCACTGTCTTCTACTAACAAGACAGTCAAGACAGGGTTGCCGTACCACTCAGGAGGGGCACGCAACCGTGTCGACCTGCGACGTTCAGGAGCAGCATCGTCCGAAGCTTCATGATCCTTGTCATTCGCTTCCTCTATTGTTGGTGCAGGCGGCACTAGAACAATTTCAGGTGATGCGCTACTCTCCAATTCAAGAGAAGGTTCAATAACCTCGTCTAGCTCTACTTTCCTCCCACTCACTTCTTTCGAGAGAAACTCCTTCTCAAGAAAGGAACCGTTATTTGCGACAAACACTTTGCCTTCGGTTCTGTGATAGAAGGTATACCCAATAGTTTCCTTAGGGTATCCTATGAAGACGCATTTCTCCGCTTTGGGTTCGAGCTTGTCCGGCATCAACTTCTTGACGTAAGCTTCGCATCCCCAAACTTTAAGAAACGACAACTTAGGTTTAGCACCAAACCACAGTTCATACGGTGTCATCTCAACGGATTTAGATGGTGCCCTATTCAAAGTGAATGCAGCGGTTTCTAATGCATAACCCCAAAATGATAACGGCAAATCAGTAAGAGACATCATTGATCGGACCATATCTAATAGGGTTCGATTCCGGCGTTCAGACACACCATTGCGCTATGGTGTTCCGGGTGGCGTGAGTTGCGAAACAATTCCGCTTGCTTTAAGATGCGTGAGAAAATCATAACTCAAATATTCGCCCCCACGATCGGATCGTAGAAACTTAATCTTTCTGTTACGATGGTTCTCCACTTCATTCTGAAATTCCTTGAACTTTTCAAATGTTTCAGATTTATGTTTCATTAAATAGATATACCCATATCTACTTAAGTCATCGGTAAAAGTGAGAAAATAGCGATATCCATCGCGCGTCGAAACACTCATCGGTCCGCATACATCGGTATGTATGATTTCCAACAAGTCCGTTGCTCGCTCCATCATACCGGAGAACGGGGTTTTGATCATCTTGCCCATGAGGCATGGTTCGCATGTGTCAAATGATTCAAAATCAAGAGACTCCAAAAGTCCATCAGAATGGAGTTTCTTCATGCGCTTTACACCAATATGACCTAGACGACAGTGCCACAAATAAGTAGTATTATCACTATCTACTTTGCATCTCTTAGCCTCAATGTTATGGATGTGTGTTTCATCCCTTTCGAGATTTAGAAGAAATAAACCATTCACAATTGGTGCATGACCATAAAAGATGTTACTCATATAAATAGAACAACCATTATTCTCCGATTTAAATGAATAACCGTTTTGCAATAAACAAGATCCAGAAATAATGTTCATGCTCAACGCAGGCACATAATAACATTTATTAAGGTTTAAAACTAATCCCGAAGGTAAAACTAAGGAGAGCGTGCCGACGGCCATCACATCAACTCTTGATCTGTTGCCAACGCGCATCGTCACCTCATCCCTCGCAAGCCACCGTCTATTCCGTAGCTCCTGTTTCGAGTTACAAATATTAGCAACTGAACCGGTATCAAATACCCAAGAACTACAACGAGGGCTAGTAAGGAAAACATCAATAACATGTATATCAAATATACCTTTGATGGTGCCAGCCTTCTTGTCCGCTAAGTACTTCGGATAGTTGCGCTTCCAGTGACCCTTGTCCTTGCAATAGATGCACTCGGTGTCCGGCTTAGGACCAGATTTGAGCTTCTTCTCAGCAGGGGCAATGCGCTTGCCGCCGCCTTTCTTGAAGCGCTTCTTTGTACCCTTACCTTTCTTAAAGGTGGGGGGCTTGTTGACCATCAACGCATGATTATTTTTCTTAGTATCCACCTCCGCAACTTTCAGGTTAGCGAAGAGCTCAGTGATCATATCAGTGGAACCAATCTGATTGTGAGCAACTATAAAACTTTTGTAGCTAGGAGGGAGTGATTGCATAACTCTGTCAATCTTGAGCTCTTCTGGAATCTCGTAGTCCAGTTGCTCAAGGCGTTGAGTGTAGCCCGTCATCTTAATGGCGTGCTCACTAACGGAACTCCCTTCCTCCATCTTGTAGTTAAAGAATTTCTTAGAGATCTCATATCTCTCAGAACAGGCTTGAGTCTGAAACATGTTTTTCAGCTCCTCGAGAATCTCAAAGGGCCCGGCGAACTCCTCAAAACGATTTTGAAGATCCGATTCCAAAGCATACAACATGGCGATCTTAATCAAATCATAATCATCCTTGCGCAACTGATAAACAGCTTTTTCATCAGCCGGCGCATCTATAGCAGGGACGTCACCTAGCGCTTTCTCATGGACATAGTCCTTTTGTCTACCAGCGAGAATGATTCTCAGAATGCGGAACCATTTGGTGAAGTTAGACCCATTGTTTCTAAGCTTTTCTATCTCAGCAAAAACGTTGAAGTTGAAGTTGGACTTGGCCATGTGATCTACAGTATTTGCAAGTACAATTTAGACTATGTTCATGATAAATAGTTCAACTTAATCAAATTACTAGATGAACTCCCACTAAATTCAACATCCCTCAAGTTGTTTAGTGAACACGATCCAAATTCACCACACCTAATCCGATCATCACGAGAAGAGATGTGGTTTCAATGGTGGACAACGAAGTGTCGATCATATCATTCATATGACTCATGCTTAACCTTTCGGTTCTTGTGTTCCGAGGCTATGTCTGTACATGCTAGGCTCGTCAAGTTAGACCCAAGTATTTCCGCGTGTGCAAAACTGGCTTGCACCCGTTGTATGTGAGCGTAGAGTCTATAGCATCCGATCATCACGTGATGCTTGGACACGACGAACTTTCGCAACGGTGCATACTTGGGGAGAACACAGTTTTTATCATGATCTTTAAGTGAGGAATCATCTTATAATGCTACCGTCGCGATCTAAGCATAATAAGATACATAAAAGGATAAACATCACATGCATATAACTTTATGTGACATGGTATAGCCAATCTTCGCGCAATGATCTCCATCTTGTGCGTTCCGGCATGATCTCCATCACTCCACCATGATTGCCGCCACCACGAATAGCAACTACAACTATTGCTAACTACTTAGCGATAAAGTAAAGCTATTACATGGCGTGTAAGAAGTTGACTCGCAGGTCATACACAATAATAAACACAACCATATGGCTCCTGCCGGTTGTGTACTCATCGACATGCAAGTCGTGAAACATTACAAAACATGATCATCGCATACAATATACACATCACATCTTGGGCCATACCATATCACAGAAAACACTCCCTGCAAAAACAAGTTAGACGCCTCTACTTTGTTGTTGCATGTTTTACGTGGCTTATGGGAGTAGATGCTAAGAACGATTCTTACCTACGGAAAGCCACAACGGTGATATTATGGTTGCCAAACTCCGGTGTTAATCCCATGACAACTATAGTGAGAGAAACTGACATCCACCAGCCGCATGTGTGGAACAAGCCACACGTCAAGTGCGGAGCCGGTCTCGCGAACGACGTCGCGTAAGGTTGGCCTAGACCGCTTCAATCTCACTATCCCGCGTCATAAGAAGAACATAACAAGAGGCTTGCAACAGAAAACATCAACGCCCGCAACAACCATGTTGCGTTCTACTCGTGAAACACATCTACGCATAGATCTAGCTCTGATACCACTGAAGGGTTTCGCGGCATAGTAAATCAAAATTTTCTACGGATGCGAACAGAGGGAAAGCCAAGATCTAATCTAGGAGATGCAAACAACGAGAGAGATTGGATTAGATATTCATACCCTTGAAGATTCGCACAGCGGAACGTTCATCGGAACGTGGGAGATGTAGTCGTACTCGCTTCTCCTCCTCGCGATCCGATCCGATCTAGCACCACAAGTGGCGGTACCTCCGTGAGATGCACACGTGCAGCACCTCGACGTCTCCTCCTTCCTCGTACCAGCAAGTATGGTGGAGAGACGGATTGGATCTACAACACGACGGCGTGGTGTATATGGTGGAGAATTTCTGCAGCAGGGCTTCGCCTACAAACAGTCGGGAGGGAGAGAGGAGGGCAGCAGGGCAGCTAGGGTTGGAGGGGAAGGTGTAGGGGGGTGGTGCGCCCCCACCCCTCTTTATATAGAGGGGGCGCAGCCCTAGCCCCTCCCCCAAGCCCAAACCGGCGGCCCCAAGGAGGAAGAGTGGGGGGCAAGGAAACCCCCCCTTCTAGAAGCTCTATCTAGAGTTTAAACCCTCTTGGCCGGCTGGGCCCTATGGGGCCTTGTGCCCCTAGCCCAATGCGTCCA
Organism: Avena sativa; assembly: GCA_916181665.1. Lineage (NCBI taxonomy): Eukaryota > Viridiplantae > Streptophyta > Magnoliopsida > Poales > Poaceae > Avena > Avena sativa. The sequence goes on along the minus strand of OV702297.1, from coordinate 380,295,184 downwards.
GGGCACTCCCTCATAGGCCCATGCCCCCTCCCGGAAGGTGGGCCCACGTTGGTCCCCTTCCGGAAGGTTCTAGAAGCTTCTGGTATAATACCGATTAACCCGGAACAATTCCGAACTCCAAAAACTGCACTGCCTTATATGAATCTTATTCTCCGGACCATTCCGGAACCTCTCGTGATGTCCCGGATCCCATCCGAGACTCCGAACAAAAACTCATAAACCAAATATCCAATCTATCCTAGCGTCGAGACACGTTAAGTGTGTGACCCTGCGGGTTCGAGAATATGCAGACATGATCTTCTATCAATAATCAACAGCGGGGTCTGGAAACCCATATTGACTCCCACACATTCATCGATGATCATATCGGATGAACCACGATGCCAGGATTCAATCAATCCCATATATATATTCCCTTCGTCTCGCGATATTTTACTTGCCCGAGATTTGATCGTCGGTACCGTCATACCTAGTTCAATCTCGTTCACAGCAAGTACTTTACTCGTTCCGTAATCCGATATCACTTTGTGATTAACTCATTAACCACATGCTTGCAAGCGGTGTTGATATCGATTACCGAGTGGGCCCGAAGTATATCTCTCCAACTTGGGAGGGACAAATCCCATCTCGATACATACAACCCAACAGATACTTTCTGATCACCTGAGAGACACCTTTATGATCACCCTCTCATAGGATGACGTTTGATGACCTCAAAGCTTTCTTCCGATACCAGGGAGTTGTATTATCTCATGGTCTAAGGAATACAATATTTGACATAAGAAAAGCTTCGCAAAGACGAACACGATGACACGATCTAATTGCTTCGCTTAGTTTGCGTCTGTCCACCATATCATTCTCCCAATGATATGATCTCATTATCAATTGACAACTCATGTCTATGGTTAGGAAACCTTAACCATCATTGATCAATGAGCTAGTCCATAGAGGCGTACTAGGGACACGGTGTTGTTCACAAACCACACAAGTATTAAAGTTTCCGCTTAATACAATTCTAGCATGGAATATAAACTTTATCATGAACAAGAATTATAATAATAACATCTTTATTATTGCCTCTAGGGCATAATTCCAACACCTTTCTTGAAGGTGGGGGGCTTGTTGACCATCAACACATGATTATCCTTTTTGATGTCCACTTCCGCGGCCTTCAGCTTTGCGAAGAGCTTGGTGATCGTATCAGTGGAACCAATCTGATTGTGAGTCACTACAAAACTTTTGTAGCTGGGAGGGAGTGATTGCAGAACCCTGTCAATCTTGAGCTCCTCTGGAATCGTGCATTCCAGTTGCTCAAGGCGTTGAGTGTAGCCCGTCATCTTAATGGCGTGCTCACTAACGGAACTCCCTTCCTCCATCTTGCAGTTAAAGAACTTCTCAGAGATCTCATATCTCTCAGAACGGGCCTGAGTCTGAAACATGGTTTTCAGCTCTTCGAGAATCTCAAAGGGCCCGGGATAGTCTTCAAAACGATTTTGAAGTTCCGGTTCCATAGCAAACAACATGGTGCTCTTAATAACACCATAATCATCTTTACACGACTGATAGACAGATTTCTCATCAGCCGGCGCAGTTGCAGCAGGGGGGTCACCTAACGCTTTCCCAAGGACATAGTCCTTTTGACCGCCAGAGAGAATGATTCTTAGATTGCAGAACCAATTGGCGAAGTTAGACCCATTGTTTTTAAGCTTTTCCTTCTCAGCAAAAACGTTGAAGTTGAAGTTGGACTTAGCCATTTGATCTACAATATTTGCAAGTACAAATTAGACTATGTCCATGATAAATAGTTCAACTTTTAATCAAATTACTAGATGAACTCCCACTAAATTCAACATCCCTCAAGTTGTTTAGTGAACACGATCCAAATTCACCACACCTAATCCGATCTTCACGAGAAGAGATGTGATTTCAATGGTGGACAACCAAGTGTCGATCATATCATTCATAAGACTCATGCTTAACCTTTCGGTTCATGTGTTTCGAGGCCATGTCTGTACATGCTAGGCTCGTCAAGTTAGACCCAAGTATTTCCGCGTGTGCAAAACTGGCTTGCACCCGTTGTATGTGAGTGTAGAGTCTATAGCACCCGATCATCACGTGATGCTTGGACACGACGAACTTTCGCAACGGTGCATACTTGGGAAGAACACAGTTTTTATCTTGATTTTTAATTAAGGAATCATCTTATAATGCTACCGTCACGATCTAAGCATAATAAGATACATAAAAGGATAAACATCACATGCATATAACTTTAATGTGACATGGTATATCCAATCTTCACGCAATGATCTCCATCTTGTGCGTTCCGGCATGATCTCCATCACCCCACCATGATTGCCTCCACCACGAATAGCAACTACAACTATTGCTAACTACTTAGCGATAAAGTGAAACTATTACATGGCGCATAAGAAGTTGACACACAGGTCATACACAATTATAAAGACAACCATATGGCTCCTGCCGGTTGTGTACTCATCGACATGCAAGTCGTGAAACATTACAAAACATGATCATTGCATACATTATACACATCACATCTTGGGCCATACCATATCACAGAAAACACTCCCTGCAAAAACAAGTTAGACGCCTCTACTTTGTTGTTGCATGTTTTACGTGGCTTATGGGAGTAGATGCTAAGAACGATTCTTACCTACGGAAAGCCACAACGGTGATATTATGGTTGCCAAACTCCGGTGTTACTCCCATGACAACTATAGTGAGACAAACTGACATCCACCAGCCGCATGTGTGGAACAAGCCACACGTCAAGTGCGGAGCCGGTCTCGCGAACGACGTCGCGTAAGGTTGGCCTGGACCGCTTCAATCACACTATCCCGCGTCATAAGAAGAACACAAACAAGAGGCTTGCAACAGAAAACATCAACACCCCCAACAACCATGTTGCGTTCTACTCGTGAAACACATCTACGCATAGATCTAGCTCTGATACCACTGAAGGGTTTCACGGCATAGTAAATCAAAATTTTCTACGGATGCGAACAGAGGGAAAGCCAATATCTAATCTAGGAGATGCAAACAACGAGAGAGATTGGATTAGATCTTCATACCCTTGAAGATTCGCACAGCGGAACGTTCGTCGGAACGTGGGTGATGTAGTCGTACTCGCTTCTCCTCCTCGCGATCCGATCCGATCTAGCACCACAAATGGCGGTGCCTCCGTGAGATGCACACGTGCAGCACCTCGACGTCTCCTCCTTCCTCGGACCAGCAAGTATGGTGGAGATACGGATTGGATCTACAACACGATGGCGTGGTGTATATGGTGGAGAATTTCTGCAGCTGGGCTTCGCCTACAAACAGTCGGGAGGGAGAGAGGAAGGGCAGCAGGGCGGCTAGGGTTGGAGGGGAAGGTGTGGGGGTGGTGCGCCCCCAGCCCTCTTTATATAGAGGGGTGGGGCGGCAACCCTAGCCCCCTCCCCCAAGCCAAGGCCGGCGGCCAAGGAGGAGGAGTGGGGGGCAAGGAAACCCCCCCCCTTCTAGAAGCTCTATCTAGAGTTTAAACCCTCTTGGCCGGCTGGGCCCTATGGGGCCTTGTGCCCCTGGCCCAATGCGGCCAGGGCACTCTCTCATAGGCCCATGCCCCCTCCCGGAAGGTGGGGCCACGTTGGTCCCCTTCCGGAAGGTTCTAGAAGCTTCCGGTATAATACCGATTAACCCGGAACAATTCCGAACTCCAAAAACTGCACTGCCTTATATGAATCTTATTCTCCGGACCACTCCGGAACCTCTCGTGATGTCCCAGATCCCATCCGAGACTCCGAACAAAAAATCATAAACCAATTATCCAATCTATCCTAGCGTCGAGACACGTTAAGTGTGTGACCCTGCGGGTTCGAGAATATGCAGACATGATCTTCTATCAATAATCAACAGCGGGGTCTGGAAACCCATATTGACTCCCACACATTCATCGATGATCATATCGGATGAACCACGATGCCAGGATTCAATCAATCTCATATATATATTCCCTTCGTCTCGCGATATTTTACTTGCCCGAGATTCGATCGTCGGTACCGTCATACCTAGTTTAATCTCGTTCACAGCAAGTACCTTACTCGTTCCGTAATCCGATATCACTTTGTGATTAACTCCTTAACCACATGCTTGCAAGTGGTGTTGATATCGATTACCGAGTGGGCCCGAAGTATATCTCTCCGACTTGGGAGGGACAAATCCCATCTCGATACATACAACCCAACAGATACTTTCCGATCACCTGAGAGACACCTTTATGATCACCCTCTCATAGGATGACGTTTGATGACCTCAAAGCTTTCTTCCGATACCAGGGAGTTGTATTATCTCATGGTCTAAGGAATACAATATTTGACATAAGAAAAGCTTCGCAAAGACGAACACGATGACACGATCTAATTGCTTTCCTTAGTTTGGGTCTGTCCACCATATCATTCTCCCAATGATATGATCTCATTATTAATTGACAACTCATGTCCATGGTTAGGAAACCTTAACCATCATTAATCAATGAGCTAGTCCTTAGAGGCGTACTAGGGACACGGTGTTGTTCACAAACCACACAAGTATTAAAGTTTCCGCTTAATACAATTCTAGCATGGAATATAAACATTATCATGAACAAGAATTATAATAATAACATCTTTATTATTGCCTCTAGGGCATAATTCCAACAAGGTGCTCCTTTTAATAGAGCATCGGAGCAAAGCATTAACACTCCGTGAACACATGTGATCCTCACACCACAGCCATCCCCTCCGGTTGTCCCAATTATTGTCACTTTGGGGCCTTTGGATCCGGACAATGATATGTGTACACAACTTGCAGATAAGATCACAAACAATACTAATGATTCAATAATAAGTTCAGATCTGAGATCATGGCACTCGGACCCTAGTGACAAGAATTAAGCACAACAACTTACAACAAAGTCAAATAGAACTAATAGAGATACTAGTCACTATGCCCCTAACAGATCTTATTCGATTACATGATAGAACTCATCCAATCCCTACCATCCCCAAGCCTACAGCGGGAGATTACTCACTCATGGATGAGGGAAACATCGGTGGTTGATGGAGATGCGTTGGTGATGACGATGGCGATGATCCTCTCCAAATTCCCCGTCCTGGCAGGGTGCCAGAACAGAGTTTCTGGATCCGAATCTTGGTTTCTCGTGGCGGCGGTGGAGAGGAACTCTTTCTGGAAAACTATCAAAACCTGTCGTGGGAATGGTCACGGCAGATGCTGCAATCGGCAGCGAGTAGTAGAACGAGGGGCAAGGGCGGCCAGCCATCTGCGGAGCGAGATGAGGGCGGAGACACAGGGTTTTACCCAGGTTCGGCCCCCCGGAGGGTAAAGACCTACTCCTGCTAGATTGTATTATGAAGGTGGTACAATGGGCGAGCTCGGCGGCTAGGCGGCGAGTCGCGTGGGGGTATGATGGAATGTATCTCTACACGCCCCGCAGGGAGGTTTATATAGGCTCACCTCCCCTAGGGTTTACATATCTCAACCGATTCAGTTAAAGCTTCAATACTCATTTAACCTAATCTGACTGGGCCTATCTACTCGCCTGGGCCTTCAGCTTCCAGTCGCTTGGTTCCTCGCTGGGCTTCAATCCAGTCGCCGTCTTGCAGGCCCACTCGCCAAGTCTTGGGTCAGTCGGAAACGTCCTGCTGGGTATACCCCGGTAGGCATATCCCCATCAGTAGTCCCCGAGGCCGTCGTCGATTTGGCGTAAGTGGCTGCTGGCAGTCGGAGCATACGGCTGCTGAGTAGACATCCAGTCGAATCAACGGCGGGCTCCTGTATAAAGGAAAAACTAATCACACTACTCGTAGCTTTGGCGAGTCGAGTCGGCGAAACACTGTCATAGTGGTTGGGTCGGCGAGCCGAGTGGCTGAAGTTGGACCGTTAAACATGGTCAAACTAGCCGTTGGAGTTAATCCAACGGTAACTTTTGGCGTAATCATCGCGCGGTAACGGTTCCCTGATTTGGCGGGTAGCAACCGCTATATAAAAGGAATGGCTAGCGATCAGAGGACCACCGTCTCACCATTTCCTCCGACTGCGCGCACCTTTCACCTCCCTCCGCACCGCGACCCAGCCAACCGGAAATCCTCCGAGCCCCCACAAATCTTTCCACCATGGCCCTCTCCACCGAACCTTGGGGCAGATCGAAATGCACTAGGGCGCAACTGGCTTCCTTTGAGGAGGCCGGGATTCTGCAAGCCGGCTGCTGGCGCATCCCCGCGGCCGGAGAGGTGACTCCAAACCCGCGAGGGAGGGAGTTCATCTGCTTCACCAGTCATCTCGAACGGGGGCTAGGGTTCCCCACGTCCCTATTCTTCCGGTGCTTCTGCTCCTACTACGGCATCCAGCCGTCGGATATGGGCCCCCATAGCGTCGAGAAGCTCGCCATCTTTGTGGCGTTCTGCGAGTGCTACTTGGGCTGCCAGCCCTACTTCCCTCTTTGGCAAGATCTGTTCCATGGATGGATCAGCCGCGAGGAGGCGGGCGGCCCAATGCTCGCCGCGGGTGGCCTAACCTTCCAGCTGAAGTCGAAGGCCTCATTCTTCGACCTGATGCTGCCCGCCAAGGCAGCGAGCGACTGGAAAAAGCCGTGGTTCTACGTTGCCGAGGTGACTCCAGAAGGCGAGACGGCGATTCCGTGGTACTCCGCCGATCGGTCCGAGCCGCGCCGCCTTCAAATCGGCAAGCTTCCCGGCGACCAGCGAATGGTCGTCGACGAGATGCTTCAGACCATCCGCGGTCTGAAGAAGAAGGGCCTCCAGACGATAAACCTGTACAACTGCTGGCTCGGGCGGCAACTCGTCCCGCTAGCCCGGCGCGAGCACTACATGTACCAGTACACCGGCCGGGACGACCCGACAAAGGCTAGCCTGGCCGAGTGGAGGCTCGACGACTACACCGCGGCCCTGAAGAAAATCACCCAAACGGTGTACTTGGACGCTCAAGCTGGGGTCGCCCCCTATACCGCGAAGCGCTCAGCCCCAATGGTAATCACTTCGTATCATTCGCAGTCGCAGTCCTTTTGCAGTCGCGGTCATACTAACTTCAACTTGCCTTTGTTGCAGCTGTTCCAAGTGGTGGAAGGGTGGCTCCCGCCCTCGGATGACGAGAATTCGAGCTCGTCCGTCCAAGACATGGGCGGGTCGCCCGCTAGGAGCGACGAAAGCGACAGCGACGACGAATCCGAGGAGGAAGCCGCCCCGCTGGCTCGCAAGACCCGCGGGCAACGTCAGCGCGAGCTCGAGGCGAGCAAGAGCCTCGAGCGCCATGATGATGAAGAAGAACTTCCGGAGACGACCTCGCGCCGCCAAGCTACTCCGTCAAAGAAGAAGAGGAAGGAGAAGGAGGTGAAGGCCCCTCCAAGAAGGAAGACGAAACCGACGAGGCCGGCCTCGCCACCACACTCGGCAAGCAGTTCCGACGCCCCAGCCCGGCCAAGGATGAGGCGCCTCCGCTGACGGCCGCGCTGGACACGGCCACCATCGAGGTGCCCCTGGCGTCGATGCCTCTGCCATTCGCCCCGGTCTCGGGGCTGGGGGAGGCTCCGGCCGCAGCGACTTCGCCTCGCAGGGAAGCTCCTGTCGAAGAAGTTACAGAGGCTCCGGTCGCAGCTTCGATGACGAAGAAGCCATCCGTGTCTTGGGCACGTGACGTCCTGGACATGGGGCTCAGCCGCCGACTGGGCCCTGAGCTGGAGAAGCCAGCCGGCCTCCGTACGGGGCTGCGCTTCATTCCGGTCGCCAAGTGTGTGTGCTCGCCTTCCTTTGTCTCCCATAATCATTGAATTATCTTTCTTATATGATCGATGTACAGGACCGGAGTGAAGAAGATGGGCCACCCAACCGTGGCTAAGGTGCCGTCCGTCGTCAGCGAGGAGGATTCTTCCCGCAAGAGGAAGGCGGACGAAGTCGTCGTCCCTGCGGATGGCGGCAAGAAGGCCAAGGGTGACACCGTCATCACGATTTCTGACGACACGGCGGCCGCGCCGGCTGGTCCTGCAACGGAGGCGGCCGCGTCCACGAAGGAGGGCGCTCCGTTGCCTGGAACGGCCGAGCCGACCTCCTTTGGGGCGGGTGCCTCTATCGCCACCTTCCCGCGCTTCATGACCAAGGCGGCCGCGGCGAGTGGAACTTCGCCTTCGAGCCACGCTCCAGGAGTCGCCGACGCTGAAGTCGACCAGCACCGTGGGCATACGCCAGCTCTCCTCGCGTCCGTGGACGCGATACAACTCCACGGCATGCTTGGCGCAGCCATCCAGGTACATCCAGTCCCCGAGTGCGCACTCGCTGAATTTCAGCGGGTGGGCACTTAGGAATTTCTTTGAGTACCAGTCCCCGAGTGCGCACTCGCTGAATTTCAGCAGGTGGGCACTTTAGGAGTTTCTTTGATTGCTAGTCCCCGAGTGCGCACACGCTGAATTTAAGCGGGTGGGCACTTTAGGAGTTTCGTTGATTGACCTTTTGGTGATGTGCAGGGTCTGCAACTTGAATCGGCCGACCGATTGGCGGCGAAGCAGCACGCGGAAAAGGAACTGGCCATCGTCCAGGAGGCGAACGAAGGGCTTCGGGCTGTTGCCGCGAAGGCAGAGGAAGCTCGCCAGGGGCTTGTCCCCGCTAGTGAATTGGCGGCGGCGCAGTCGGCTTTGAGTTCAGCCGAACAACGGATCGCCGACCTCGAGCGCCAGCTGCAGGAGGCGAAGGAAGAAGCGAGCTCAGCCGATGGGCGAGCCAAGGCCGCCGTTGCAGCCGCCGAAGAGGATCGCAGAGTGTCGGAAGTCCTTATTGCTGGGCTTCAGGACGACCATACGTCGCTTCAATGCTTCATCACGGATCTCGACCACCCGTTGATTGGTAAGTGCGTCTGCCTCTTTCAGTAGTTGTGCCATTTGTGGTGTCCGTCGTATTCATTATTGTCTTCTACTCGCAGGTCGCATCATCGACAGCGCGGAAGAAGCAAGCACGTTCAACGCGCGGCAGTGTGTGAGCACGCTTGTCGATTCGGCAATGTTGTCGGTGACGTGCATCCGTGCCTATCTCCAGGAGATATCGCCCATGGAAGTGATTCCCAGCGACCTCGTTGAGGTGTGGAGGTATTTGGAGAAGGCGCCCGCGGTCGTTGAGTTCATGACGCGGTCGGCGTTTCGGCGCGGGGCGGCAACGGCGCTTAGTCTTGGACTTGCCCACTTCCCCGAGGACTTCGACATCGACGACGTGACGAGTGGCTACCCATCGTCGACCGGCGCGGTGGAGCTTTCCGAGGTCCTCAAGTTGCAAGACCGCGCCGCCAAGTACTCGGAGCGTGTCTTGGCGATGGGCGACCTCCTTCCATACCAGGAGACGGTCGTCGTGTCTAGCGACCCCGAGCCGCCGCATCGTGTTTCAAGGTTGAGCAACCCTTCCGCGCGGTGATGGCGGGTGAACTGATGACGTATCCGTCGAACCCGTACACGCCGTTCATCCGCAATCGCCGTGGAGTTGGCGAGTCGTCGTCTAAGCCTGCAGAATAGGATAGTTTGCCTTGTGGCGTTAGCAGTAGTTCTGCCATGCGGGCATATTTTGTAATGCGAGACAATGCAACATGCTATCGAATGAGATGTCATGTCTATTTTGGTATTTGTCAAGTGTTTGTGATTGTTGTTTGAACGAGTCCCCGAGCGCGTCCGCCCTTTTATGGGGTTTACCTCGTATGTGATGTGTTTGTTGTCTTTGTGTGTTTTATTATTGTGGTCGACTCGCCCGGACTCGAAGAGCCAGTCGCTAGGCGACTCCCTTGAACGCGTTGTACTTCGCCGTTTTCCCGTGCGCGAACGAGGTCGGGTGGCCGAGTCCCCCAGCGTGGTACTTGGCTGTTCCAGGCACGACTCGAGGGTAAGTGAGGACTTGGCGCGTTAGTTTGTGCGCGTCACTCCTGCCTGGCCCGTGGGGTCAGTCGCGTGGCGAGTCCTGGGCATGCTCTCCTACTTGGCGTTTTCCCGGACCGCTCGAGGTGAACTGGTCCGCAGTCCCCGAGCATGGTACTTAGCCGTTCGAGTCGCTATGTCGAGGATGCGGAGGACCGTGGTCGCTGTAAGAAGCGTAGGTAGTAGTCTTGGTTCGTAGAACCAGTCGAGCTAGGCGACTCCAATGGGGCTCCGGGTAGGCGTTTTTCGTGGACGATGCAAGACCTGAGGTGACTCAGTGCTCTTGCACCGCACTACTCAGCCGTGCCGATCGCTGTACCAAAGGTTGACTTCTGCGGTTAGCGTGTTGCTGTTATTACGAGTGCGAGTGGCACAAGACACGGAGAGTAGGCGCAATTTGCGGTAACCGTTTCTTTTTATTTCGTAGCGACTGGAGAGTACATATGTGGGGTTCTAGGCGTAGAACTTCCGTAGGAGGTTTACATTCCATGGTCGCTTGACGTCGAGTTCGCCGTCCCCGCGGACGTCGGTGAGGTAGTAGGCGTCGTTACCGAGTACACGGCCGATGGCGAATGGTCCCTCCCATGGAGGGGAAAGCTTGTGCATGCCCTTCTTGTCCTGGATGAGACGCAGCACCAGGTCGCCTTCTTGGAAGGTGCGAGTTCTCACCCGCCGGCTGTGATAGCGGCGGAGTCCTTGTTGGTAGATGGCAGTGCGCAAGCGAGCTAGGTCGCGTGCCTCGTCGAGTTGATCGACTCCATCCTGTCGTGCGAGTTCGTTCGCAGCTTCCGTGTAGTGGACGACCCTTGGCGAGTCGTGCTCAAGGTCGGTGGGCATGACTGCCTCGGCGCCGTACACCATGAAGAAGGGGGTGAATCCTGTCGACTTGTTGACCGAGGTGCGGATTCCCCAGATGACGGAGGGTAGCTCCTCGACCCAGCACCCGGCGGTGCGCTCGAGTGGTACTTGGAGTCGCGGCTTCAGGCCGTGGAGGATGCTTTGGTTGGCCCGTTCCGCCTGGCCGTTGGATTTCGGGTGGGCGACTGACGCGAGGTCGAGCCGAATGTGGTGCTCTTCGCAGAATTCGGCCATGGCTCCTTTGGCGAAGTTGGTGCCGTTGTCCATGATGATGCTGTTGGGGAACCCGTAGCGATATATGAGTTCGCGTAGGAATTTCGTGGCGGTCTTCCCGTCGCATTTCCGGACTGGCTTGGCCTCCACCCACTTTGTGAATTTGTCGACTGCGACTAGGAGGTGGGTGTAACTGGAGGGAGCCTTCTTGAAGGGGCCCACCATGTCCATGCCCCATACGGCGAATGGCCAGGTGATGGGGATTGTTTTGAGCGCTGAGCTCGGCACGTGCGTCTGGTTGGCGTACTTCTGGCACCCGGCGCACCGCTGGACGATGTCGACAGCGTCGGCGTGTGCGGTGGGCCAGTAGAATCCATGTCGCATAGCCTTGGCGACGAGAGAGCGGGCGCCGGCGTGGTGGCCGCAGTCACCAGAGTGGATGTCGTGGAGGATCTTGCGTCCGTCGGCGGGTTGGACGCAGCGTTGGAACACGCCGGTGACACTGCGCTTGTGGAGCTCACCGTCGATGATGACGTAGGACTTGCATCGACGGGTGATCATTCGAGCTTCCGTCTCGTCTGCCGGCAAGGTGCCGGCTTCTAGGTAGGCGATGTAGGGCTTGGTCCAGTCGTCTGGCTCGTTGACGAGTGCGACCAGGGCTGCTTCTGGTTGGAGCGGGACTCCGATGTCGATCTCCCTTGGGGGAGAGACTGATGGCTTGGTGATCGTGTCGAGGAAGACGCCGGCGGGTGGTGCGAGTCGAGCCGACCCGATGCGAGAGAGGGCGTCGGCCTCCTCGTTCTTCCGCCTGTCGATCCACTCGACGGAGTAGCCTGTGAAGTGTCCGCCCAGATTGTCCACTGCTTGGCGGTACGCCGCCATGGTGGGGAGACGGCGTCGCAGGTGCCAGCGACTTGTCCTGCGACGAGGTCGGAGTCACCGTAGCAGCGTAGGCGGTTGACATTCATCTCCCTGGCGGCCCTCATGTCGTGTAGTAAGGCCTCGTACTCGGCCATGTTGTTTGTGCAGGGTGTGAAGTCCAGGCAGAGGACATAGCGGAGCTTGTCGCCCTTCGGAGAAGTTAACACGATCCCTGCGCCTGCGCCGTCCGCGTTCTTGGAGCCGTCAAAGTGCAGGCTCCAGTAGTGGAGGTATGGCAGCTTCTCTGGCTGCTGGGCTTCTTCCCAGTCGGCGATGAAGTCCGCTAGGGCTTGCGACTTGATCGCTCTTCGTGGCTCGTATTTGAAGTTGTGGACGCCGATCTCGACGGCCCACTTGGCGACTCGCCCGGTCGCCTCACGGTTGCGGATGATGTCCTGCAATGGTGCGGAGGAGACGACCGTGATCGGGTGCTCCTGGAAGTAGTGCGGCAGGCGTCGCTGTGCCCCGAAGACCGCGTATACCAGCTTCTGGTACTGCGGGTACTGCTGGCGCGACTCGGTGAGGACCTCGCTGATGTAGTAGACCGGTCGCTGTACTGGGCGCTCCTTTCCTTCCTCCGGTCGCTCGACGATCATGACCGCGCTGACGACGCGCTCGGAAGCCGCGACGTAGACTAGCATGGGTTCTTTGTCGACCGGGGCGGCGAGTAGCGGTGCGGCGAGTAGCACCTTCTTGAGGTCGCGGAGGGCGTCGTCCGCCTCCTTGTCCCACTGGAATGTGGGGTTCTTGCGCATCAGGCGATATAGAGGCATTGCCTTCTCGCCCAAGCGGGGGATGAAGCGACTGAGAGCCGCTACTCGCCTGGCCAGCTTCTGAACATCGCGCAAGCACTCGGGTTTGCCGAGTCGGGCGATCGTGTCGATCTTGGTGGGGTTCGCCTCGATCCCGCGCTTGGAGACGACGTAGCCTAGTAGCTGCCATGCGGGTACACCGAAGGTGCATTTGCCTGGGTTGAGCTTTATCTTGTATTTTCTCAAGTTGGCGAACGTTTCCGCCAGGTCGGCGAGTAGGTCGCCGTGGCGAGCGGACTTTACGACCATGTCGTCGATGTAGACGTGGATGTTGCGGCCAATTTGGCTCGCAAGGCATTCTTGCATGCACCGCTGGTAGGTTGCCCCGGCGTTCTTGAGGCCGAAGGTCATGGCGGTGTAGCAGAAGGCTCCGAATGGCGTGATGAACGCCGTCTTCTCCTCGTCCGCGACAACCATTTTGATCTAGTTGTAACCAGAGTAGGCGTCGAGGAAACACAGCGACTCCGAGCCCGCGGTGGAATCGATTATCTGGTCGATCCGCGGGAGGACGAACTGCTCCTTTGGGCAGGCGTTGTTCAGGTTTGTGTAGTCGATACACATCCTCCAGGTCCCGTTTTTCTTCTCGACCAGGACTGGGTTTGCCAGCCACTTGGAGTATTTGATCGGCCGGATGAAGCCTGCAGCGAGTAGACGCTGCACCTCTTCGGCGATTGCTCGGCGGCGCTCTTCATTGAAGGGTCGCAGCGACTGCTTGACAGGTCGCACTTTGGGGTCGGCGTTTAGCTTGTGCTCAGCGAGCTCCCTGGGGACACCGGGCATGTCAGAGGGCTTCCATGCGAAGATGTCCCTGTTCTCACGGAGGAACTCGATGAGCACGCCTTCCTATGCCGGGCTCATGCCCATCCCGATCGTCACCGTCTGGCTGGAGTCGCCTGGGACCAGCTCGACGGTACGGGTGTGCGTGGTGGCCTCAAAGGTTGAGGTGTTTGCGCCCTCCGAGTTGGGTTTCTTGACTATGGTGGGGTCGTCGTTGTTGACCCCGCTCGCGTATTTGGCGAGTTCATACGCGTGGTTGGTCTCCGCCGTGATGACGGCGTCAGCGAGCTCGGCGCCTTTGGCCTCGCACTCGGCGGCCATGTCGGGGTCGCCGTTGATGGTGATGACGCCGCACGGCCCGGGGAGCTTCATTGCGTTGTACGCGTAGTGGGGCGCTGCCATGAACTTGGCGAACGCCTGGCGCCCCAGGACGCAATGGTAGGGGCTGTCGAATGGCACGAGCTCGAAGACGATCCACTCGGTGCGGAAGTTTGCTGGTGTGCCGAAGGTGACTGGCAGCGTGACCTTGCCGATCGGGTACGCCTTCCGACCAGGGACGATGCCGTGGAACGTGGTGTGGGTCGTCTCGATCATCGACTGCGGGAGCCGCAGCCGCCTGAAGGTGTCCAGGTACAGGATGTTGATGGAGCTTCCGCCGTCCATCAATGTCTTGGGGAGCCAGTAGTCGCCGACCTTGGGCTTGACCACCAGGGCGACTCGACCTGGGTACTCGATGCGTGGCGAGTGGTCTTGTCGACTCCAGGTGATGGGATGCTCCGACCAGTTGAGGAACTGGGGGACGTCCACCTGGGCCACCGTGTTGACGGCGACAGCGCGGGCGATGACCTTCTTCTCGCGCTTCGTGTTGAAGCCCGTGAAGGTGTGGAGCGAGCCGGCCACTTTGCCGAATTTTTCGCCGTTTGGCGGGTCATTGTCGGGGTCCTCCCGTGATCGCCGTGCCTTCTCGATCTCCCTGAGGGTGTGGCAGTCGGCGGTGGTGTGCGTGGTGGGCTTTCCTTCCCTGCTATGAAACGCACATGGTTGGTTAAGGAGAGTCGCGGGGTCGAACCTTGGCTTGGCCTTGTAGTTGCCGCCGTCGCGGCGTTATCCTCTATCGCGGCGGAAGCTCTTGGGCTCGCGTTGCGCATGCCCGGCGTTGGCGACGAAGTCGACTCGCCCGTCACTGCGGCGCTTGCCGGTGAGGCGAGTGTTGCTGTAGTGCAGGTCGGACCGTCGTCCGCTGTCGTTGCTGCTCGTGCGGCGTTGACCTCCTGACTCGTCGTCAGTTTCCTGGTTTGGATCTTCCTCCGCGTACCGTTTGGCGATCTCGAGGAGGTCGGGGATGTTGTCGAGTGTGCGAGAGTGTCGCTTGAGCTTGGCGACCAGGGGCTCGTATCAGCACGAGGTCTTGAAGCAATGGATCGCGGTGTCCGGGTGGATGCCGACTGCGTTGTACCAGAGTTCTTGCCACCGTTGGACCCAGTTGCGGGTCGACTCGTGGGGTCCCTGGACGCATCGCTCCAGGTCCTCGATAGTGGTGGCGCGGGTGTAGGAGCACTCGAAGTGCCTGACGAAAGCGCCGCGCATCTCCTCCCAGGAGTCTATACTGTCCTGAGGGAGGGTGTTGATCCACTGCCTGCACGTCCCCTCCATCATCAGGGGGAGGTAACGGGCGGCCAGTAGGTCGGTGTGGCCTGCGATCCCCATTGCCATGAGGTATGTGTCGAGCCAGACGGCAGGGTCGTACGAGGGATCGTACTTTTCTATCTCCTTCGGCGCCTTAAAGTTTGGCGGGTACTTCTCACCACGGATCATCGGTCCGAAGCACTTGGGGCCGAGTCGACTGAGCGACCCCATGGGCTCGCCGTCGTGGCGATTGGTTAGGGTGTGCCGCAGGTCGTCGGGCTGGCGTGCGCGCCAGCTTTGGTTGTTGATGATGTGGGTGCGGGCGTCGATGGGCTGACCGTTGGCGGTGACGAGGTTGGTCGCCGGCCTGGGGTCGTTGGTGGAGAGTGCCGCGTTCGCGGGTCGGTGTTGGAGCTGCAGTGGCTCCGGTGGTGGCCAGTTGAGTTTGTTTGCCGCCATTGGGCGGCCGCTCGAGGCCGCCCTGCTTCCCGAAGAACGCGAGTATACTCGACCTTGCGAGTCGGCGCCCGCTCTTTGCTGCTCGACGGCCTTTGCGAGCAGGGCCCTAACGTATTGGATCTGTAGGGCGCCGTCGCCGGTGGCCGTGATGCTGTCGGCTGCTGCTCGGCCTGCCACGAGGTTGTCCATAGGGGTGGAGAACAGTGGGAGGACGTTTGCGTCTCACTCCCGTGAGGAGACTACTATCCGCGGCTGGTCCCTGGGGGGTGTGCGGTTGGGTGGAGGCGGGGCACCCATCGCCGTCGACCCTGGCGGGGGTCGGGCGCTTCCTCCTGGTGGCGCGTTCTCGCAGATCGCGCGCTCGGCCACGCGGGCCGGGTCATTTTCGTCGTCGAAGTTCAGGGCGCGCCCCTGAATGGTGGGGTTCAGGCGCGACCTGATCCGCTGTTGGTGGTAGCGCAATAGCTCCTGCGCCGTCACCTGCTCGAGGCGAAATTTCACGCGCTCGGCTTGCTCCTTGCGCACTGCCTCCGCCAGTTTCAGGCGGAGTTCCTCGACCTCCATCGCCGTGGCGTTAGGAGGGATTGGGGTGGAGAATGGATCCTCTGGCGGATCGGTGCCGGTCGCCATGTAGGTCGCAGCGTGGCGGCTGGTTCCGTCACGGAGGTCGGCGGAGTTCTCCGACCCGGAGTCGAATTCGAAGATCCCGAGGATGGAGGGGTCCTCGAAGTCTCCCACGTTGGAGACCTGAGTAATGGAGCCCGCGGGTGAAGCCGCGGTGATGGACCCGGCGAGTGACGTCGGGGTTGCCGAGTCGGCGTCGTTGTTGAGGGCCGCGTCTTCCGCGGCTGCTGAGTTTTCGGCCACGCCGTTGTGGGCCGAATTGTACTCGGAGGCGAGGCGATGGATCGTGCGGATCTGGCTTTCGGAGAGCCGATCGCGTGGCGGCGACTCGCGGATGCGAGCCGAGTCCTCCAAGACGATGACGTCGGTGAGGCCGACGAAGAGGATGATCGTGCCGATCGGCAGGATCACGCTGTGCGTGACGGGTCGCGCCGCCGGGACGTAGCTGCTCGGCAAGATTTGGAGCATCTCGCCGATCGCTATCATGCGGCCGGTGGCAACCGTCTCGTTGATGGGCAGATTGGATCTCGCCGTAGAACACCGGCCAGACCGGCCAGGCCCCACGGTGGGCGCCACTGTCGTGGGAATGGTCACGGCAGATGCTGCAATCGGCAGCGAGTAGTAGAACGAGGGGCAAGGGCGGCCAGCCATCTGCGGAGCGAGATGAGGGCAGAGACACAGGGTTTTACCCAGGTTCGGCCCCCCGGAGGGTAAAGACCTACTCCTGCTACATTGTATTATGAAGGTGGTACAATGGGCGAGCTCGGCGGCTAGGCGGTGAGTCGCGTGGGGGTATGATGGAACGTATCTCTACACGCCCCGCAGGGAGGTTTATATAGGCTCACCTCCCCTAGGGTTTACATATCTCAACCGATTCAGTTAAAGCTTCGATACTCGTTTAACCTAATCCGACTGGGCCTATCTACTCGCCTGGGCCTTCAGCTTCCAGTCGCTTGGTTCCTCGCTGGGCTTCAATCCAGTCGCCGTCTTGCAGGCCCACTCGCCAAGTCTTGGGCCAGTCGGAAACGTCCTGCTGGGTATACCCCGGTAGGCATATCCCCATCAAAACCCCCTCTGTTTTTAGGTCAGAAGGCAACTTATAGGCGCGGAGGGAGGCCGAGAAGCTGCCTGGGGTGGCCAAACCTCCCCCAGGCGTCGGGTCAGTTGGCCCGCACCTAGGGTGGGTCTGGGGCCCCCAGGCCTCCCCTCTGTCTCCCCTTCTGGCTATGTGGATCTTCTGGTGAAATATATTTTTTGGCATATTTTCTAGGATTTTTCCTGATAGTTCATTTTCTGCACAAAAACAAGACACCAAGGTAATTCTACTGAAAACATCGTCAGTCCGTGTTAGTTGTATCCAAATCACAGAAGTATAGAGGGAAAACAATAGAAAAGTGTTCGAGAAAGTAGATACGGTTTGGATGTATCAACTCCCCCAAGCTTAGCTTATTGCTTGTGCTCAAGGAATTCAGTTGAAAACTGAGTGCGATAAAAGAACTTTCACAAACACTTTGCTTCATATGATGTATATATTCTCAGCACATGAGTAGATGCTTAGACAATTCATAATTAGGAGTATGCAACTAAGTCTAATCAATAGTCATTGCAAGCTATGAAGAGAAACCAACTCAATAATAATAAGTAGCATGAAACATAAACATAAGCAACATTACAATGCTCATAATAAGGTATGATAGAGTGGTATCTCGCTTGCCTTTGTTTGAAGAGCACAATATAACTGCCAAGGCACCTCTGAAGTTCACATGAAGACTAGAGATAAAGATATCAGAGATACAAGCATCAAAGTCATGACACAATTAACCAAGTTTTGGAACAAACACAAGAATGACAACTATGCTCTCAAGAAGGTGCTCATAGAATAAGTGGTGACTCAACAAAACTGTGAAAATGGTTTTGTGAAGGTTTGAAAGGCTTCCTAATGCTGAAATGAAGGTACTCATTAGCTTTGAGCTCTCATTTCCCCTATCATAGGCATCTTCATGTGGTTAAGGTGAAAGCGAGGTCCACTCTGAATCATATGCTTGACAGACCATAGACTGGAAATCCAAAGTCCCTTGAATACGAGGGTCACTCCGCATGCTACTCAACTTTGGTCACCTGAAAGTTCTTGTCATTGTAAATACATGTATATCATCGAGAACCACCAACGGGGTACCCCTTGCACATGGTACATGAGCTTTCCCATAACCAAAATGACAAGGCAAGCAGACAATGAGCATCTCAGCAATCGTTTTATTTACCATATGCATATCTTTTTATTGAGGACGCTTCATAGATGCTCATTATAGTGTTGCTGCAAGTTTCCACCAGGATTAAGCATGGCTTAGGCTAGCAGTCCAGGCGTTTCTCTAACACAATGTATAAACTCCACAACTTCCCCTTTTATTTCACATCGTCGACATCCGTAAACAAAAGAGCAAAGTATCAACTGGATAGAATTATCCAAGAAGTGTTGAAAGCGTTCCCCATGACAGCACGGTTCTGCTCACTCCCAGTATATAGTAAGCAAGCATATAACTTTCATGGACTAGTCACAATGGTTCAAGATTATTAAGCGCAAGGAATAAAATGTGTCATCAAGTTCGTGAGAGCTTTACTAACTAACTTTCTCAAAACAGACAAATATTTTATTTTGGAAGAAAACATAGCATATATAAAATATGCACTGAAGTAGCAAATGATGCTAATAGGTAGGTATGGTGGACACAGCTGGCAATATTGGTTTTGGGGAGTTGGAAGCACAGGTAGAGCACATACTCAGTGCAAGTGAAGGCTAGCAATAGAGAGGGAGCGACAAATGAGAGAGCAATAACTGTCATAATCATGCTTGCAACAAAACAGGAATAACTATGGCATGAAAGTGATACAAGAACTCTGAGGCAAAATAAATCATTAAGGCTTACTGACTATTGATTAGTCATATGCATGCGTGAGCATGTTCCAAGTCGATTCACATGAACAGTCAGAGGAGGATACCACAATATCATACCAAAGTATGAATAAAACAATGCAAGCAAACATTCATATGACATGCTACAAACTATTAGCAAGCTGGAGCTAATCATAGACAAGCAAGAACTACTAAAAGCATCCATAATGACATACACCTTACACAAATAGGCTAAGCATGCTCACAATGATAAGTATATGTACAAAAATGAAACAAATAGAGTTTGTTACCAGCCTCTTACCACACCTCAAGTTGTCTTAATCTTCATTCTTGCCCTTCACTTGGGTGACTTGAATAATTAACATGAAAACCAATATCCACTGAGGACGGCTGAACCCTGCGAAGAACTCACAAAACCAAAGAAGAACAACAAATATTTTTGGTGTTTTCGATTTTTTAGAAACAAGCAAACAAAGAAAAACCAAACAAAATCAAAGCAAACCAAACAAAGCAAAATATTTTTGGATTTTTCTTTTAAGGAAAACCAAAGCAAAGAAACAAACCAAGAGAAACAACAAAAATATTTTTGGTATTTTTGGATTTTTGAGAAAGAAGCAACAAGAACCAAAAAGAAAGCGAAACAATGGATATGCAAAGAACCGACCGAACATGATATATAGATGAGTGTGATGTCGGTGTACCTCCCCCAAGCTTAGGTTTGGCCTAAGTGGGGCTCAATAACACGGATAGTAACCCCATGCTGGTGGGTCATCATAGGAATGATCATAGTTAGGCACTTGTGATGAAGAAGAAGACGTGCCCCAATCAAATGAGGGTTGCTGGTATGAAGACTCTCCCAAGTTGGAGGGCTGAACCGAATTGTCTTCGGCATCCTCTTCAACATTCTATTCTTGCTGGGAGAGTTCCCCAACATATGTGTCAACATCCTCCTCCGTAAGTGACCATCCTTGCCTGTTATCAAAGTTAAACAAAGCAGGTGCAGGCAAATAAACTATTTTCTCACTCCTACCTTTTCTCCGACCTTGCTGGACAAAAGATAGTTCATATGGCAAACTTCACACATTAGACCCCAAAGAAACAAAACCATGCTGAATCATGGATTCAATATCAAGCCTCTCTATGGAAAACTGAAAATCTGAATAATGAGGCTCTAAACCATGGAAAACTAGCAACCTATAAGCAATGAGACCTCCACAAATTCCACCCTTCTCACGGTTGGTGGTGAGACGGTGAGCTATCAAAGCACCCAAATTATAAGAACTATTCCTATTCAGAGCAGCTGTAATAAAAGCTAGATCAAAAGAAGACAACTTTCTAGCAGTCTTTCTAGCAAGAACACACTTGGTAATGAAATAGGAAAAGTATCTAATAGCCGGGAGCTGGATGTTCCGAATTTTACCACTTTCCTTTGAGAAGTCGAAACCTTGGCAAATCTCAGCATACAAATCAACAAGTGACTTGGGCCTCTCATTGATCTTCTCACAAGATCCCCACTGAGGTACTCTAATTGTTGCACAGAAATCAGCAAAAGGCAAGTTGGCAAGCATATTATATATTTTGTAATGGACCATGGGATTAGAAGTAGACCAAGTGAACCGGAAGTCCTGCATAAAAGCCACGGTTAGCTTAACATATTGGATTGGTTCACCTTCAACAAAGTGCTCCAACCCTGCATTTGTAACCAAAGTTTGAAAATCTTGGAGAATCCCCACAGCTCTCATAAATTCATGGCATGGATATATGGAAGGAAAAACTGCCTCCTCACGATGAACCTTCATTGGCTCATGCACCATCAAGTCATATTGATTCAGTGAATAAGCACTCATCTTCTTTGCTGAAATTTTTAGACAACCATCAAACCAAGTGATTTCTAAGTTGATAAATAAAGAGCAACCACTATAGGAACTTGCTAGAGGACTACACATGCATCAAAACAAGGTTTCTAAACATAGAACAAGCATGCAAGCTCAAACAACCTGTCACCTACAGTAGCAAAATACTCAAGATACAATCTACCAATCACAAATCTAAGTGGACAAGTGGAGGAGGCACATACCAAGGAGCAAACCCTCCAAAAATCAGCACTTGAGATGGGATGAACAAGGAGAGCAGAAATCGCGAGCAAGAACAGCAAGAACTCGAGCTTGAGCAAGTTTTCCGGTGTTTTTCGGGAGAGAGAAAGAAGGTGGCTTTGAGGAGGGAGCCTGGAGGGGCCCGCGTGGGCTAGACACCCCCTAGGCGCCACCACTAGGTAGGTCGCGCCTACCATGGGTGTGGGGCCTAGGGGTGTCCCCCTGGGCATCTCAGGTGTCACTCTGCCCCTTTTTTCGAGGAAAAAATTATTTTAAATTTTCTGGAATTTTTCGGGAAACTTTATTTTTGGCCAATTTTCAGGGTATGAAAATTGATTTTCTCGCAGAAACAGTTTTTAAGAAGAAGCAAAAGAAAATCAAAAGCCAAACTATAGGAGCTCTAAGAAACTCAAACAAGCAAACAACTAACAAAACTAAAGATAAAGCAAAGATTAGGAAGGAGAAAGGAAAAAGAAAGCAAGTATAACCACAGTGGAAACATTATTTTGTTCATTAAAATCCTTTTAATAAGGTTGATCAAGTCTTGTTACCAAAACAATCTTATATGAATCAAAACTTTGCATTCCACAAGGTGATTATGTTACCTCATACTTGATATTAATGATCCCAATCATAATAGTTTCAAAATTTTCTTGTGGAATGGGACAATATATTTCTCCAACCTTGATGCTCTCAATATTTTCAATGGAATTCAGGCAATAGCTTCTAACAACCTTCTTGGGGAAATAGACAGTGTGCTCTTTTTCATTAATATTGAATGTTACTTTTCCTTGATTGCAATTGATGACAGCACCTGCAGTATTAAGAAAAGGTCTCCTAAGAATAATAGACATATTATCATCTTCAGGCATTTCAAGCACAACAAAATAGTCAAAACCATGCAATTATGAGCAACTTGAACAGGAACATCCTCACATATACCAACAGGAATAGTAGTTAACTTATCAGCCATTTGCAAAGATATATCAGTTGGTATCAACTTTTCTCGCTGGAGTCTCTTGTAGAGAGAAAAAGGCATAACACTAACTCCAGCTCCCAAATCACATAAAGCAGTTCTAACATAATTATTCTTAATAGAGCAAGGAATAGTTGGTATACCTGGATCGCCAAGTTTCTTTGAAACCTTACCATTGAAGAAATAATTAGCAAGTAGAGTAGAAATATCCTCATTAGGAATCTTACTTTTATTAGAGACAATATCCTTCATATACTTTGAATAAGGAGGCAACTTAATAGCATTAGTCAAAGGAATTTGCGGAAATAAAGGCTTCATCCACTCACAAAACTTGTTGTAGTGTTCTTCCTCCCTTGACTTGTGTTTCTTACCTGGAAAAGGCATAGGTTTCTTCACCCAAGGTTCTCTCTCTTTACCATGTTTATTAGCAATAAAATCTTCCTTTGTGTACCTAGTGTTCTTAGTGTGTTTCTCAGGTTCTTCCTCAACTTCCTCCTTATCAGGAGACTCATTATTATTACCACTCTCAGTTTCATCATCAGAGACAGATATACTATTAGGATCTATAGCAGGTTCAAGTTGTTCCTCAACTTTTTAATGTTTCTTTTTTTTCCTCTTACGAGGACTACCACTATCCTCACCTTGTTTGGAATCCTGCTCTATTCTTTTAGGGTGTCCTTCAGGATATAAAGGATCTTGAGTAGCTATACCACTCCTAGTTCTAATTCCATAAGCATGTTTATTTCCTGAAGCATTAACTAGCATATCCTTTTGCACCTTAGCAAGTTGATCAAGTTGAGTTTGAACCATTTGAAAGTGTTTACAAAGCATTTTAATACCATTAGAAGTTCTTTCCACAATATCTTTCAACTCATGGATAGCTCTAGAGTTTTCCAATAAATGATTCTGAATCTGATTATTAAAATGACCTTGTTTAACAATAAAAATGTCAAGTTCCTCTAAGCATTGATCAGGAGGCTTGCCATAAGGAATATCACCTTCATCAAAGTGTTGGAGAGAGTGTACCTCAATAGTAGATGAGTGGGGAATTAGCTTACATAATTCTTCTATAGGAGGTAGATTCTTCACATCTTCAGCTCTAATACCTTTCTCCTTTAGACACTTTTTAGCTTCCTTCATCACTTCATCATTTAATGCAATAACTCCCCTCTTCTTTGTTGTTGGTGTTGGAACTGGTTCAGGAACAGTTGGTTCAGGAGTAATAGACTCAGGTGTATTTAGCTCAGTTGAAGTCCAATCATCATAATTCTTGCTTATCTTGTTCATTAATTCTTCAGCATCTATAGGAGTCCTTTTCCTGAAAACACAATCAGCAAAGCTATCTAGGTAGGTCCTAGAATCATCAGTTAGTTCATTATAATAAATATCAAGCAACTCATTCTTAGGTAATGGAAATCCAGGATATGCATGAATCAAGGAACGGAATCTTTTCCATGACTCAGGCAATTTCTCTTCTTCTTCCTGTTTAAAATCAAAAAGTCTCTGCAAAGCAGCATGTCTAGCACTGGGAGGAAAATATTTATGGAAGAAAGAAGCAATCAAGCAATCAGGGATATCAATGGAACCAGGAGGTAATCTATTAAACCAAGCCCTAGCTTCTCCTTTTAGTGAAAAAGGGAAGATCTTAGCAACAAAGTACTTGCGCATTTTAAAATCATCAGAGAACAAAGCACTCATAGTAGAAAGCTCATTCATATGAGCCACAACACTCTCATTTTCAGTACCACAAAAAGGTTCTTTCTCAACAATATCTAAATAAGCTAAATCAAGAGAGAAATCATAATCTTTATCTTTAATATCTATGGGAGAGGTGGCAAACTTAGGATCATAGGACTTCTTAGGTATAATAGTATGTCTAGCAAGGAGACTCTTAATAACACTAGCACCATGTGTATTTCGACACTCTTCAACAAATTCATCAGTGAGCTCTATGTAACCATCATTAATATCATAACTCTCACTAGACTTAGGTGAGCTAACAGGTGTAATAGTGTATTCACTAGGAGTTTCGGTATTTCCTAGACTAGCCATAGTAGCATCTAGAAAAGGACCTAGTGAACCACTCGCATCAAGCACAATAGAAGTAACACCATGAGCATCAAAAGCAGTTTCAGATTCAGCAGTAGTAGCAGTGTGTGTAGCATGAGTATGTGGTGGTGGTGTGACAATCTTTCTTATAACAGACGGTGAATCAAGAGCAACAGAGGTGTTTAGGAATGTACCTCTTCTTGTAGTGGATGGTAAAATAGGGAACTTTCCATCACGAGACTTCCCCATGATGAAAGTAGTAGCAGTGAACAATAATAGATCCAAGTGAACCTACAAATAAAGCTATGCTCCCCGGCAACGATGCTAGAAAATAGTCTTGATGATCCACAAGTGTAGGGGATCGCAACAGTCTTCGCGGATAGTATTACCCAATTTATTGATTCGACACAAGAGGAGACAAAGAATACTTGCAAGCCTTAACAACTGAGTTGTCAGTTCAGCTGCACCTGGAAATAGTTCTTGCTCATAGAAGTTTATCAGTAGCAATAGTTTGTAGTAGTAACAGCAAAGCAACAACAGCAGCAACATCAACAGTGAAACAACAGCAGAAGTAACAGTAACGGTAACAGTAGGATTCGAGTGCGGTAGGCATAGGGATGGATGGACGGGCGTTGCATGGACGAGTCTAAACATGTAACTTCAAAGAACTAGGGCATTGTAGATAAATAATAACAAGCATCCAAGTACTAAACAATCCTAGGCATGTGCTCCAAATATAGTCATACGTGCTCGCAATGAGAACTTGCAAAACATCTTCTGTCCAGCCAGCCCGTGGCAGCGGGGCCTCTAGGGAACTACTGGCAATTAAGGTGCTCCTTTAATAGAGCACCGGGTCAAAGCATTAACACTCTGTGAACACATGTGATCCTCACACCACAACCATCCCCTCCGGTTGTCCCAATTATTGTCACTTTGGGGCCTTTGGATCCAGACAATGATATGTGTACACAACTTGCAGATAAGATCACAAACAATACTATCATAATGATTCAATAATAAGTTCAGATCCAAGATCATGGCACTTGGGCCCTAGTGACAAGCATTAAGCACAACAAGTTGCAACAAAGTCAAATAGCACTAATAGATATACTAGGCACTATGCCCCTAACAGATCTTATTCGATTACATGATAGAACTCATCCAATCCCTACCATCCCCAAGCCTATAGCGGGGGATTACTCACTCATGGATGAGGGAAACATCGGTGGTTGATGGAGATGCGTTGGTGATGATGATGGCGATGATCCTCTCCAAATTCCCCATCCTGATAGGGTGCTAGATAGGAGTTTCTGGATCCGAATCTTGGTTTCTCATGGCGGTGGCAGAGCGGAACTCTTTCTGGAAAACTATCAAACCCCTCTCTATTTTTAGGTCAGAAGGCAACTTATAGGCGCGGAGGGAGGCCGAGAAGCTGCCTGGGGTGGCCAAACCTCCCCCAGGCCTCCCCTCTGTCTCCCCTTCTGGCTCTGTGGATCTTCTGGTGAAATATAATTTTTGGCATATTTTCTGGGATTTTTCCTGATAGTTCATTTTCTGCACAATAACAAGACACCAAGGTAATTCTGCTGAAAACAGTGTCGGTCCATGTTAGTTGTATCCAAATCACACAATTCTAGAGGAAAACAATAGAAAAGTGTTCGAGAAAGTAGATACATTTTGGACGTATCGGTGGTCATTAACTCGCAAGCTTCAAGCATGAGCATCATCGGTCCATCATCTCCTTCCTTCGCCATGAGAGCCTTTTCCTTTGAACGGTTGGGAAACTCGGAGTTGAAGTGCCCGAGCTGATTGCACTTATGGCAGCGAAGATTCTTCTTGTCGAATTTCTTTTTTGGCTTCTTCGGCTTGCTGTCCGACTTCTTCGCTGGAACCTAATCATCGCCACTGCCAGATGCTTTATCGCTCCTCTCCTTGGCGACCATTGCCTGCCACTGGGCACGCGTAAGTATGAGGTGCTCATCGGCTTTTGTGTCGCCGTAGGTGATATTCATCCGCTCGTCGTGCGCCTTGAACCGTCCAACCAGGTCATCCATCGTGAGGGTGGTGAGATCAACGCATTGCTCGATTGCCGACTCCACTAATATGTAACGCGGCGGCGCCGCGCGTAGGAAACGCATTACGACTGAGATCTCTTCCAGCTTCTCACCTTGCGCGCGAATCACGTTGACAATTGTGGCTACCCTCGAGGCAAAAGCGTTCAGCGTCTCATATCCTCCCATCTCCAGGTTCTCGTACTTCCTCTGCAACGTTTGTAGGGTTGCCCTGCGGATGTGCTCGTTCCCAAGATTCAATGTCTTGAGTGTCTCCACGCCTCCTTTGCAGAGTCCTTCGAGATCAGGTGCTGCATCACGTCCGCCGGCACCACGGAGCCGATGGCCATGAGTGCCTGTCAGTCCTTGCGGTACTTCGTGTTGGAGATAAGCCCAAGAGGCAATAATAAAGTGGTTATTATCATATCTTCATACTTATGATAAATGTTTACATGCCATGCTATAATTGTATTAACCGAAAACATTAATACTTGTGTGTTTTGTAAACATAAAAGAGTCCCTAGTAAAGCCTCTTGTTAAACTAGCTTGTTGGTTAATATATGATCATGGTTTCCTGATCATGAACATAGAGATGTTATTAACAACAGGGTCATATCATTAGGAGAATGATGTGATGGACATACTCCTATAGATAAGCGTAGCATAAAGATCAAGTCATTTAATATAGTTCATTTGCTATAAGATTTCTGATACATAGTAACCTAATTCATTCGACCATGAGATCTTGTTAATCACCATCACCGGAAGGATGCTTTGATGACATCAAACACCACACCTTAACTGGGTGGCTATAAAGGTGACATTGAGTATTCGGAAAGTATGGGTTGAGGCACATGGATCAAGAGTGGGATTTGTCCATCCATATGATGGATAGATATACTCTGGGCCCTCTTGGTGGAATGTCATCCAATTAGCTTGCAAGCATGTGACTGGTTCACAAGGGATCACATACCGCGAGAACGAGAAAAGAGTACTTATCAGTAACGAGGTTGAACTAGGTATGCAGAGATACCGACGATCAAAACCTCGGATAAGTAAAATATCGTGAGACAAAGGGAAATTGGTATTGTATGTAAGTGGTTCATTCGATCGCTAAGTAATCGTAGAAATATGTGGGAGCCATATGAATTTCCAGATTCCTCTATTGGTTATTGATCGGAGAAGTGTCTCGGTCATGTCCGCATAATTCACGAACCGTAGGGAGACACACTTAAGGATTCGATGTTGTTATGTAGTTAAGGAATGATGAGTAAGAGACCAAATGTTGTTCAGAGTCTCGGATGGGATCCGGGATATCACGAGGAGATCCGGAATGGTCCGGAGAATAAGATTCATATAAGGAAAGTCCTGTTTCGGAGTTCGGGAATGATTCCGGTGTTTTCACCAGGAATGTTCTAGAAGGGTCTAGAAGGTCCGGCACTCCGAAGGGGAAGGGTACATGAATGTGTCATGACAATATGGAATGGTTGCATCATGCACTGGGTCACTTGGCTGGGCAAAATAAAGAGAGAAATCAAATCCAAGTTTGAAAGTCAAACGCCAATTTGAAAAAGTCAAACGGCAAGTTTGCTTAGTGGAGGGAGAGTAGGAAACCTACTTGGGGAGGAAGTCCCACTCCCTCCACCCGCCGGCCATGAAGGGGAGTAGGAGGAGGACTCCCTCATCCCAAGTCGCCCCCTCCCACCTATATAAGGAGGGGTAGGGCGCCCCCCTACCCCTCACACCTAAACCCTAGCCCAAGTCGTCGACCACCTCCAAGCGCCGCCGCCTAGGGCTTCTCCAACTCGCCGAGTTAGGGTTTCCCCAAACCCTAGCCGCCGGCTACACCTCTCCCCTTGGTGCTTCTAAACCCTAGATCTCCAAGGCACCTCTCTTGCTCCACCATACTCGCTCCGGCTTAAGGCGAAGCCCTGCGAGATCTCCCCTCTACTTCCGACACCACGCCGTTATGCTACCGGAATCACGAGGAGAGTGCTACAATCTCCGCTGCCTGCTGGAACAAGGGAGAGGAAGGTCTTCATCGAGTACCGAACGTGTGACCGACTGCGGGAGCGCTGCCGGAACGCAGCGCCGGAAGGATCGTCTACGCGATCTTGAGATCGGCAAGTGTACGACTACATCACCCACGAGAATCTGCTCTCGTTAACCACTTTGGATCTTCGAGGGTTAGTATTCTATTGACTCGTTGCTACAATCTAGTAGATAGATCTTGGCTTGATCATAGATTAGATCTTGATTATGTGTTCATGCGGTAGAATTTTTTTGTTTTCCATGCTACGAACCCCTACACTTTGACGTGCCCTTCTTGAACTCGTCGCCGCCGGGATCGACAGACTCCCAGATGTCGTTGCCCTCCATGGCCCACTCCATCTGTTTTGCCCATGTCGTGTAGTTGCCGCGATCATACCGCGGGTACTGTGACGACACCGATGCACCCGCATCCGCATCGGAGTACTCGCCTAGCTTCTTGCCCGTCATGACCTCCCGTTACTAGGAGATCCTCCGCGAGGTTCTGATACCAATTGTTGGCCCAGCCCCGATCGCCGAGTGCAGTCCGGCGTGACGACAACGAAGTCTTCCGGTGAGTTACGTGTACGTACACAAACCAGCTAACAACAATGAGCAAGCTAGTCCAGCCTGATCAATCACGAGCAGCTAGTTTCTCTCCCAACTCATGATACGTGAAAAATATTGATGGCCACAGGACCGTCTCGGTCCTGTTAAATTGACTTGTATTGATTTCTCACGGTGGCTTACAGAGGCAATACATGGGTGTATATATACTCGGCAAGACACACAGGTCCAACACGAGTCGGTGCTGTTATTCTAGTTCTACTCGGTCTGCTACACGAAACACACACGCACACGACACCGTTCCGGTGTCCTATCGGGATTATTATTTCTAACAAAGTCCCATCGATTCTCCTTCCACAACTTGCATTTGGGGGCTGCATCTTGGCCGGCTTGGTCGCCGAAGGCGCAAGATCACCATACCACATCAAGCATCAGACGCGGGAGCAGGCCGACGAGCTCAGCAGAGGCGGATCTAGGGAGGGGCGAGGGGTGGCTAGGCCCCCCCTATGGTTCGGCCCCCCCTCAAGGATATGCAATAGGGGTTAGCACTAATTTTGATGCTCGATTACTAATTTTAATTTTTTTTCCATTAGCCTAGACCAATATGTCCAATGTGTTGATTGCTCAAGTTTTATGGGACAAGCCGAAAACATTATCCATCAAGGGATAGTACATACCTATTGAAGTATCAACAAAACCACACATCGATCAACTGATCCATGGGACACATCTGAATTTCTTCTCTACTCGGTTTCCCTCGGCGATCTAATCGGCTTATTTCTCCTTTCTTCGCCACCGCTATGGCACCGCCGTCAGTATCGGGATTTTGTATTCAAGTGTCGGCGTGTTCGTGATTACTGATTAGTAAAGGCACAGAGAACAACTCACATGTGTCTAAAAACTATCAACTATGGCCTGCTTCATCCACGAGACATGTCCAATACGTGAAGTGATCGTCCTAAGGTATGATCCTAGATATATGCATGTTGGCTACTGCAATTGCTAGTTTGATTACCCCATCTAATAGAAATTGCTTAGTCAAATCAACTGCAGATTATATTCACCATTTTTACAAAGTATTTAGTGATTAAATAATTATTGAATTGCTGTGTCATTATTTGATAGCTCTGGGCATAGACCTACACTCAAACTAGTAGAATGTAGTTTGCTTTTTTTATTGCAAAACATTTAATTTTCCAATTTGATATCCATAGTATACATAATATAAGTTGGTATAGTTTCAATGTTTATCTCTTTTATGGTGAATTTCTTCTTCTCCCCACCACTGATTTGCCCCTTGATTTATTTAGTATTCTTCTATACCTTATATAGTTATTCGTATTTGTAAGGAAAATTTCTGTAAATTTTACCGTTTGATCATAGACTTGTTATTTAACGGATTTGTAATTGTAAAGCAAATAAAATAAAGCTTTAGTTATAGAAAATGTGTTCGGATAAAGAAACTACGTATATTTAAGATTTAGTATAATGTTGTTATAAACCTATTTTATGGTTGTTGTCGTCTCGCCCCCCCCCCCCCCCCCCCCCCCCCCCCCCCCGATGAAATCCTGGATCCGCCCTGGAGCTCAGCGTGGTGGTGTTGAAGACGCCAACGAGATGGAGGTTGGCAACGCCGACAGTAAGTGGAGGCCGCGGACTGTATGAGGAACATATAGGAAACACGGAGGCAATCCCGGATCTGGTCCCAGCGGAGGCGAGGGTGGCCAGAGCAGGGAAATGGCGGCGGTGGCTGCCGCGCACCTACCTGGCGACATGCACGGTCGCGAGAGCTCCTATACCTGTTCAATGTTTTATCCTCTCGGTTATATAAATCATGTGCCAGGGACTCTAGCTGGGTACACCTACTATCTAGCGTCTCGCGCTGCTTCATAGGTTACA
Organism: Avena sativa; assembly: GCA_916181665.1. NCBI lineage: Eukaryota > Viridiplantae > Streptophyta > Magnoliopsida > Poales > Poaceae > Avena > Avena sativa. Next base: position 380,264,359 of record OV702297.1, on the reverse strand, counting down.
GAAAGGACAACGTACGGATCCAATGTATAGACTGAGAGCTAACATCTAGCTTTTTGCAAGTCAAATTATTCACATGCTTTTTCTTCCAGTGGCCGATACCTTTCAAAATTTGATATTATTCGCATTTTTTTCTAGTACGATTAAAGGAGATCAAAATAGTGTGACAAGAGTCGAGGCTATACATTGTTCTGGTGTGCGTGAGTTAGCTTCTTGCAAGTCAAGTCATTTATTTAGAGTCGGCTATTATACAAACCCAAGGCGTGCGTATTGGAATGGGCCAGATTTGAGTTGTGGAATAGACACAGTTTAGAGTATTCTTGTTAAAAATCTCTATTGTCGTGTGAGTTCCTATGATGTGCGTAGGATATTGCAAGCTAAGCCTATACAGTTCATCCACGTTATTTCGACTAGAAGGGTTGGCGTGTTGTTTCTGCGGTATTTGTGAATGTCTTTGTTTTTTTTTTTTTGAACGGTTTTTTTTTAACGGTTGTGAATGTCTTTGTAAACCTGCAATTGCTACTTGCTGCGATGGATGAGAGTGCCGTCAAAGATCCAGGCCAACGACGGATCGATCCTCGGCGTCTTTCTCAAAAAATAAAAGGAAGAGCTACGTATCGTACTCAAACTCAACAGTCTCGACACGTACGTACGGGTTCAGTTCATCAGTTGAGTTCACTGAACCTGAGGCAAGTGGGATCCATGGCGCCTATCGATCTATCTACTTACGCGATATCTGGTCCATCGCTGCGCTTTATGTGCTCATCGCTGTATGGCAGTTCCTTTTCAGGCCGCGGCGTTTTCTTTGTCACTTGCACAAGGGTTGATGTGAGGGCCATATAGTTGAAGATATTATGCTATAAAATATCTGATCATCAACCTCGTCGATGTAGATGTTTGTCACGGGATGTAAAAAAGTCTACAGCGATAGTAGAAAACTGAAACTTCCTTCTCATGGGATTCAGGTCCTCAATCTTGCAAGGTGTACACTTGCTAATTCTTAGACCTAGATTGCCCAAATATAATACTCCTATCCTATCCTACAATAGTGGAGTACTACCATTGTTCTTCTCACCACGCAAGGTTAGGTTAGAGCAAGACTGCGCGCGAGCCCACTTGGCTGGAAACTTTAGAACAAAATGAAACTGGGCATGCACTGCATATAAGCATCCATGGCACTGACAATTAGGAGGACCATATCCATCCATGATTCCAAGACAGCTGCGTTCGAGCATCCAGGTTGGCCAATTTGCGCACTACTAGATCTTGGGAAATGATCAGCCATGAAGTGCACTGGCCCTGAACCTGGAGCATGAGCTTCCCACAAGTGTTGCTTCTTGCGAAGAAGGGCGTCACTGAGCATGTACGATGAAAAGGATATGCCAACACGGAAATCCAATTCGGCTCACGTGTGCAAATAAAACTATTGTATGTAAATATATTTTAAAACGTCAAAAGAAATGGAAAAAAATATTTGCATGTATATTCGGACACTAAATGTTCGTACAAAAGTTTGCGGGTGAAAAAACATTTTACCTGTCTCATGTAAAAAGACAAATTTTAGCTATATATTATGCAGGCTGACCGACTTCCTCACTAGGAAACTCAGAGACTTGTTAAAACTATTGGCTGGAGGAGCGCCAACCTGGTAAAGCAAAACCAGGAACAGAATCCAGTGTGCAACTGATCATTTGTTTTCTAGAATCAGTTTTCCCAGATACCGTCAGCTCCAGTTTTATAATCTTCAGCGTCAAACTGTACCACACAAATTTACAAATGCCAAGTGTTAGCTAGTGACTTGGCCATCTACCAATCAGAACCCCATGTTGCATCAGCCTGTAAGCATAGTTTAAAAAACCAAACCGGTAATTAAACCGACGAGGCTATCGGTTCAGGTTTTTATTGGTTGGACCGTCGGTTCACCCGGTTTACTGTCTGGTTTTTTAAGCTATAAAATCATATATATTTATTGATAAATACTGCAATAAATAGATAAATATACTTGAAAAACATGTTAGGGTCTAGACTTAGAATCTGGAAGAATAATAATTCACACAGCAAGTTGTAAATAGTCGCCATAACAAGTTGTAAATAGTCTTAATTTCCAATTTTAAACCTTTTCCAAATTTAACATGGTGTGTGTTGGACGAATTCATTCTACACGTTTCACTGACACAACATAACTCCTTGTTACGTGAATATTATCAGAGATCAGGACCATAGTTTTAAAAATAAGGAGTACAAATATTATTGTTACCGTGCAAACTAATTACAAAAAAGGCTTGTCTAGCAATTCTAGCAATTCTTAGTTCAATTCTTAGCCTTATATTTCTATAAGGAACTGTATTGTACATATCCGGAGGTGCATGTGTAACTTTACATGTTGTTTGGTTCTTGCATAACACTTGGGGATGGATCTTGTGTAGGCTAAGAATTGAACTAAGAATTGCTAGAATTACCGTGCAAACTAATTACAAAAAAAGGCTCGGATATGTACTATGTTTTGCAGTGAAGGATTTATGGTTTTCTAATGCGGGTATTAACCAACACTCGAGCACAAGATAATGGGGGTGATTGCAATATGCTAAACGACCAAGATGAGGATCTTACAGACTAGATATAAAAAGTTACATGCTATATTTCAAAAAGTTACAGGCTAGAGTCAAAAAGTTACAGACTAGATATAAAAAGATACAGGCTAGATTAAAAGTTACAGGCTGATATAAAAAGTTACAGGTTAGATTAAAAAATTTGCATGCTAGTTATAAAAAGCTACGTGCTATATATAAAAAGCTACAACCCACATGCTTAAAAGTAACAACATATTTGTAAAAATGTTACAGTCCATATACAAAAAGTTACGTGCTAAGATGAATTAGTGGCCCTTCATCTAAAGTGCATCAAATTAGTGCGAATTTGAACATGATAGTTACATTCTAATCAGAATTAGTGCTAATTTGAACATTATAATTACATTCTGTGGCACAAACACAATAGCACAAGCATCACCAACAACACCATCCCCTTCGACAAAAAAAATCAGAGAACAAAAATGGAGAGGCAAACTCTCATCCATGTAACAAGGTTCAATTTCAAGGGATCTACATGACTAAAAAAATCTAAAACTTTAGGTGTGAAAACATACACCTTGTGTGTAGAATATTCCAGATATACTCATGATTTTATGAGACTTTACATGCATAAGCAAATTTTTTAGCATAAAAATATGTCGTATGAGTACCAAGAAATAATACATCCATAGCACATTTGTAAGAATGCAAAAAAATATATAGGACTAAGGATTAGAAAACATTCTTAAAACATGTTTTTCCCCAGATATTAAACATAAACTGTTCTATTAGTACATACCGTTTGAACAAAAATTCCAATGACCACACTGTGTACTTCCACACAATAAATTGAATCTTGGATCCCTATGTCACTATTGAGCCAAAACTGCATAGTTTACTACTGTCTATTCTAAACAGAGAAACTATCTTATGTAAGATAAACTGAACTCCAGTAGCACCACCGTGACACAGCACCATCGTAACTACTAGCTAGACCAGCACCGTGGTGACTACTAGACCAGCACCACCGTGAACAATTTGGGGGCAAAATCAATTTCAAATCTGCAACCTCTGAAGCAAGGAAAGAAAAAAGAGTGAGATTGGAGCACTCACCAACCCAAAATAATCAACAAAAGTGTGCGTTTTGGGCGCATGACCACGCCGCCGATGCTCTCTCGCCGATACCTCCCCGATCACGGCCACCGACTTCGGATGAGTCGATTCGCGAGGCCGAGCCACCGAATCTCCTGAACTGGCTCCTCCCACCATGGCCTCGCTCCTCGTGCACGTCGATTTGCGGGGCCGCGGCACCGAAGGACCTGCCTCACCAAGGCCACCTCGCCTCAGATGTGTCGATCCGCGACGTCGATGCTCCTCCACCACTCCTTCCACCAACTAGGCCAACCGGCCCCTGGATTTCCGGCGGACCTCTCAACGCCGACGAGGGCAGATCGAACAGGAGATCAAGCGGGGAAGGGGTGGGGGTGGGAGGGTGAGGACAGGGCAATGGAGGCGAGCTCGTGTTTGAAAAAGTCATAGGAAAGGGAGGATAGGAAGAAGAACTATCGTTTTCTTTGGAGGCGCCGCTTCGTTGGGCTGCTCGATTGCCATCGGACGCGCGCGATAGGTGAGCACGGTGGAAGACAAAACCGAGCCCAGGCAATAATTAGATTTCACCTTTATATATTTTTCCAACGTGTGGTTAGTTGAATCGGTCAGACCGATGGCCGGTTTAATGCCTGAAACCGATGATTCGACCGCGGTTCAAACGGTTTATTCTGGTTCGCTTGTGCATCCAGTCTACTGCGCTTAAACAACCGGAGAAGCCTCTGGTTCCGGTTTTTTCCGGTTCAACCGACGGTCCGGTCCGGTTTTTAAAACTGGAAACGGCTGTCCACGGCGCCCACGAATCGAATCGTGGTGGCCTCCGGTTCCGGTTTTTTCCGGTTCAACCGGTGGTTCGGTCCGGTTTTTAAAACTAGAAACGGTGTCCACGGCGCCCACGAATCGAATCGTGGTGGAGAGTTGCGGCGCGCATGCTACCGTCGCTGCCGCGCCGCTTTGATACCGACTCGAGGCCCTCATGGCTATGAAGTCGGGCGCCATGCCCCAAGGAATTGCCCCATCTTCTTCGCCCCATCCATCCGTCCCTCTTCTCTGGCCACCTCCATCCCGTCCCTCGAGCACTCGGTGCCTGACGAGATCCATGGGGAACGGCCGGCGTTGGGTGAGATCCATGGGGAACGGCACGCATCAAAGCACGTCCATGGGGAGGAGAGGGGGGCAGCCAGATTCTGAAATTCAACGGTGACCGATTGGTGTTTCTGGGAGTGAATTGAAACAGGAGCAAGACATGAGCTGAAGGCTAGCGGTGTGCCGACTACGGGAGGTATATACATTTCTAGTCCCACAACTTGTACCACCGGAGCGGTTTAGTCCCACATCTTGCAAAGTGAGCAAGATTAGTCTCATAACTTGTAACCAGGGAGTAGTTTAGTCCAATTTGATCTAATTTCGGCGATTTTGACTGAATTCGTTCTCTTACATCATGTGGGACGGGCCGCAGCCAATATTGATGGGCTTCTAAACGTGGGGAAGGAAACACGTCGTCTCATAGAACGTCTCTAGGTCTAGGTGCTATTTGGTTTTGAATTTTTAGACGAGTATGAAAGCGTCGTAGGTAAAAAAGTAAAAATTCTCTACTTGACTATTTTTTTTGTAGTGACTCCTACTTCATATGTTGCATTCAACTTAGGGTGTGTTCGGTTCTAGAACGAGAGGGAATGGAACGGAGTGAGTCCATTCCGAGGGCATGGGACGGTTCCGACCCTGCGTTCGGTTTGGAAAAGAACGAGGAACGGAATGGTCCCATGTTGTGTTCGGTTGGGAGAATTGGGACCGGAACGGAATAACTATAATGATGCTTAAAATTCTAGTAATTTGAGCTTAAATTTAACAATTGTAATTAACGGTAGAAAATATTTTTTTTCTTAAAATCTTTGCTAAAAGTACCAAATCATAGAAATATTTTTGTTTTAAAATCTTTGCAAAATATACTCAAATTAATGGGCCGCGTGTTTTTGCAAGATTTTGTCGCTAATCATCTCAGCTAATTATCGCCACAGCTAAAAATCTCCGTTGATTCAGTAATTAATCATCTTAACTGGGTTAGTTCGCCAATTAGCGAGTCGTTCCGCGCGATCCGGCCGATTCGGTCGGACGACCTCGTTCCGCATATTAGAGGAATATTCCGTTCCGAGGAACTACCTGGTTCCGTTCTTTTCTTCCAACCGAACACACGGACGGACGCTAGGCGCGGAACGGACCGGTTCCGTTCCACCTAATTCTAAAACCGAACACACCCTTAGACTACAAACAATTTGTGTCTTGGGAACTTACATATATCGCGCTGAACCTAGGTTAAACAAATATGTTGGATGCCACTTTATTGAATTTACGCAAACATTTCAGTAATATCGTATATCCATTCTAATAGTGACGATGAGCCTGCACCCGGCAGATGATCTCGTCGGTGGACTTGGTGTTGCAGCCGCGGTGCTCGAAGTCCCCATTTCTGTCTGTTTGGTGTCTCCACCACGTGGCTGTGTGTTGGTAGTGATCTTTCGAACCTACGTAGACCATGTGCATGGAGTAATGTAACTTGCGCGATGTTTGTGACTTGTACTTTGAATTGAACATGTGCGATGGACCATGTCGTGATATTTGTGAGTCGTATGGTACTATATATGCGACATCTTTGACAATTGTGGTAGATTTGATGACGTTTTATCTATACGAGGTGCATATATGTAAATATTCGGCATATATATATATATACCATGTGCAAGAGTGATATATATATATATATATATATATATATATATATATATATATATATATATATATATATATATATATATATATAAACCCTATTCAGCACCCAGGATGCAGAATAGTTATTTTGCACCCAACATATTTTTACATTGTTAGATTGAAAAAATTATGTTTTATATACGAATAATTATGTTCATCTATTCACCACAACCAAAAAAATTGACAAAAAAATAATATTTATGAGTCATTATAGTGTAAAAAACACCAAAAATATATATTTATGTCTAATTTTTTTAGGCATGTAAACAAAAATAATTATATCATTTCTTAATTTTATTATGTTCTTCTCGACTTACAAAGTAATACAAAATTTACGTGACGTAAAAATAATATACGGTTCTAAAGATAGAGGGTGGGTGTAGAATAGGTGTCAAATAGGGTCGATCAGCTGCGAGCAGATCAGACGAGTAGACGACGGCCGGTTCTCTCTCGTCCACACGGAACTGCAACGGCGACGGCAAACTACAACGGCAGTACTGGTCCGCCCGTGCACCTCGGCTGCGCTTTTGCATGTTCCCGGTGCATGCCGCAGCTGCGTGCGGCGCACAGGCAACTCGCGCTCGTACGTCGCGCGAGATCCGCGATGCCGCTGGTAGTACGTCGACTGACGTCACGGATATCTCAAGGCAAGGGCGTGCAGTACTGGATAAATAGTCGCGAACGCTTTTCTTGTCCGCCTCGATCACCGCCTGATCGAGTGGCTATGGCTACTCGATCGCTCTCTCGTCCCGAGGCAAATAGGAGAGGAGAGGAAAAACGGCCTGCAACTTGTCTGTCGATTAATTCTCGCACGTACGAGGGATATCATCATCGCTGGTTTCATCTGGGCTCGCTCGGGCCGGCTGCGCCGTGCCGTCGCCGTCGTCGTCATCTGATCGCGTCCGTGCGTCCGCGGCCGCGCCGCTGGAGAACGGAACGGAGGATCGGGTCGGCGCCGAAGATCGGGCGAGCCCCCGTCGTTGTAGGCTGCCATGGCGCGATAATGCTCGTGCCGGCACGCGCACGACAGAGATGGATGCGATCGGACCGGTACACACACATACAACACGGTATGCAGATCAGGAGAGCCGTGCATTGCATTGCATGCATGTGACAAGATAAGGTACGTAGCCAAGTTATACGTACCCAGCTGCTCGTGTTACGTCGTCGTTGCATCGTCGCAGCACAGGTTTGGACGAAGAGATGTCCTCTATTTGTGTACGTAGTAAAGGATTGGCCGGCCCGTCGACAGGAGAACAGAAGTGGCGGTCTGTCTGCCTCATCATCGGGAAATTCGGCTAATTAAGGCCGCGCCGCGCCACGCCTTCGACACGCCACGCGACGCAAACGCCTCTGGCGCCAAGCGCCGGCCGCTGCGCTGGGTCGCCGCGGGTGACGAGCGCGGACTTCCTCTCTCTCGACCGACCTGCAGCAGGGAGCGAACGACTTTCTGTTGCCCCCAATCACACACGTCGGCCAGATAGCAGTAGCATCAGGGGACAGCGACAAGCTGGCTGGCGCGCCAAGACACGAGAAGAAGCTAAAGCAAATGATTGACGCCGGCACGATTCAGGGCATGGAGCTAACTTTTTTTTTTCTTATAGAAAACGGTCTGTATGGAACTAACTCGAGCTAGGAGCTAGGACACTAACGTACGTACTCAAACTCAAACAGTCTGGACACGTACGGGTTCAGTACTTCATCAGTTGAGTTCACTGAACCTGAGGCAAGTGGGATCCATGGCGCGTAGGTATCACCACCGCGAGCGACAAGGCCCCAACCAAAGCACCTATCGCTTTATGTGCTCATCGATGTACCCCAGTAGCTAGCAGTACGCTCCAAGGCGGCGACGTTTCTGTCACTCGCAGAAGGGTTTGATGTGAGGGCCATATAGTTGAAGAAGATATGCGACTAAAATATCTGATCATCGCCTCGTCGATGTAGATGTTCGTCACGGGATCTAAAAAGTCTACAGTGATAGAAAACTGAAACTTCTTTGTCATGGGATTCAGGGTCCTGAATCTTGCAAGGTTCACACTTGCTAATTCTTAGAGCTAGATTGCGCCTCCGTCCCCCCCCCCCCCCCCCCTTCCTCTCGGCACGAAACTAGAGGCAGGCCTTGAGAGTCGCCGGCGTGCGTTCCAGCCCCTCCCTGGGCGCACTCGCTGGAAAAGCTGGCGAGTGGCGGCCGGGAGATGGCGCCGACGTAGATAGGGAGATGGCGCCGACGTAGATAGGTTTAGGTTTTTGCTTTGCTTTTTGAGTTTGGGTTGTTTGCCTGGTTGTGCAGATCCAGATCGGGACCGGATTTGGATTCTTCGGTTCGCCCTTGCCGTGTCCATGCTCCTCTGGTCGGAGCTGGACCTGGTCCTGGCGACCACCGCATCTTCGAATAAAATCGAGGTCATTGGCTGCCTGCTGGTCTCGAGAGCTTCTGCTTGTCATCGTCTTCTTCTGGACGGCCGGGCGGCGAGGGGATGAAGACGATGGGTATGGCGAGCTGCAGAGCTAGAGGTGGCGGGAGTGATTCCGCTCCGGCGCGTGGGCACGGCGCTAGGCGGTGGTCTAGTTCGTCCTCTGCTTCTATGCTTCTTCCGGCCGGCCGAGGTGGCGAGGGGAGGAGTTTGGGGAGGCGACAAGCTTCCTACTCCATGTTCAAGCGCGGCCACCTAGTTGCTGCTTCCTCTGTTAAGCTTCATGTCCTCCTGGCCGGCCGTGGCGGCGAGGGGGAGGGCGTGAGCTTGCGGTGGGTTGCGGCTCGCAGTTGGCCTAGGAGGCTACCTGGCCTCCAGGAGCTTTTGGAGTTTTGGCTCCCCGCGGCGTCTTCTGAGTGTCGGCCTCGTCGCGCCGCCGCTATCTACGGCCACAAGGGTGGTCACGCCGCGCTCGTCTTCTTCATCGATGCGAGCTTCTTCTTCCTCTGCGAGAGGAACTTCTGCAGTTTCGTTGCGGCACTGAAGCCCCTCCTGCAACCAAGTGGTATAGTCCCCGGTTGTCACTATGGTGGCGCCGCCATGGATCTGCTCATCGCCGGCGGTATGCAAGGACTTGATTGCTTTTCTGCAATCCTTTTTAGGGTGTCATGTGTTATTTCGGGGACCTGTTAGCACTTTTCTCATTCTTTTTGTAGCTCTCTGTAATTGTACACCCGTCGCTGGAATAAAAAAAAACTAAAAACCCTCTGGGCCTGTATCTGTTCAAAAAAAAACTTGGACGGAAACCTTAGAACACAATGAATCTGATCATGCGGTCTCCGTCACTGTTAAGCATCCATGACACTAACAATTAGGAGGACCATCCATCCATGATTCCAAGACCGCCGCATCCAAGTAGGCCAATTTGCGCGCTTGATTTTGCGCTCGGAGATCTTGGGAAATGATCAGGCATGAAGCGGACTGGCCCTAGCCCTGGCCCTGGAGCATGAGCTTCCCACAAGTGTTGCTACTTGCGAAGAAGGGCGTCGCTCAGCATGTACGATGAAAAGGATATGCCAACAGCTATACGTGCAAAGCTGACGCCGACTTCCTCCCAAGGATATTCAGAGACTTGTTAACTATTGGCTGGAGGAGCGCCAACCTGGTAAAGCAAAACCAGGTCTCAAATCCAGTGTGCAACTGACCATTTGTTTTTACAGATTCAGTTTTCCCAGATACAGTCAGCTCCAGTTTTATAATCGTCAGCATCAGAGTGTACCACACAAATTTACAAATGCCAAGTGTTAGCTAGTGACTTGGCCATCCACCAATCAGAACCTGATGCTGTAATCTGGCACTAATTAATCCATCTCAACAAACAATTGAGTAACAGACTAAAGACAAACGATGACGCTCAGCGACATCATTTAGTATGCGAGCTTCTTGAGTTGGTCATACACACTAGATCTCTCTAGATCTCGGACCATGTCACAGAAAGCACAGAAAGCGAAAGCGAGCACTCGCAGAACACACAATTGCAGATATACAATATAGGAACGATCATGTACTTACTTAATAGGCACAATACAGCAGTCATATGACCAAGGTAGGGTTATTAAATCCGGTCTCCAACATGCACCCAATCATAGACACGACTTGCATACACAGAATATAGACACGGCATACCGTTCCACTGCCAGCAGCATATAGTCTTAGCATAACTACGGTTTGATCCGCTACGAAACATAGCAGATGCCACCGGTTCTTCTTCATCTTGGACAATGGGCATTGGACCTGGCAGCAAAACCAAATTGGAGACTACTTATTAGCAGCAGCTGTAGTTTCATACAAAAAAAACAAGTATGCATTAGCAGAAGCTGCAGTTCATACAAAAAAAAAAAATACTTCCTCCGTCCCAAAATAGATGTCTCAAATTTTTCAAAATTTGGATGAATCTATATACTAAATAGTGTCTAGATTCATTCAAATTTTGACAAATCCAAGACATCTATTTTGGGACGGAGGAGTACTAATGAAATGCGGTATGTATAGCTTACATGTTTGCTATGGCCCCTCAATAAGCACCGGCTGCCATGAACAGCTCATCAAGGCTCCAGAGATCCCCATTACTAGCGGCATCCTCCATGACACTGTTCAGCATAAGGCTGTCCATCGAACCGTCTGAGCTGCTCTCGACGTAAGGCAATGAATACTTCATCTCATGGTCAAAAGCACAGATATCCTGTGCGATATTGATCCCATCATTTCCCTCAGGGAGCACGGCCACACCAAAATTGTTCCTCATCCTCTTTGGCGCGCCGCCTTGCAGGTAAGCAGGCTCGCCATATGACGGCATGGCAGCATTTGGAACGAAGACGGATGTGTAGTCTGGCGTCATGGCCTCGTCGTCCCACCCGAAGTCAGTAGAGCCAAATGAGTTGCTGCTCTGATCAGAGAGCATGTTCATCCCGAATGTCTCAGCGGGAACAAGAGGCTTCACTGGAAGGAGGAAGTCGACACTCTCTGCTGGCTTTGCAGGGACCTTCTTTTCAGTGAAGGCAAACATCGCGAACAAATCATTGTCTCCATTACTCAGATGATTGAAAGGCTCGTCCTCGCAGGTCTTTGGAAGTGGAGCTAGATTTTCTGATTTGGCAGTAGTAAGCTTCGGGGTGGACTTCTGAGCAACTGGCTTAAGGTTGGACTTCTGAGCAGCTGGCACTTCATCAGGAAAATTGACCTTGGCTTTCTTGCCACGGATCTTGCGGGCTTCAGCATCATATGCCCTAGCTGCCTCCTCAGGAGTGTTGTATGTCCCAAGCCAAACACGGACACCCTTGCTAGGGTCTCGGATTTCAGCTGCCCATTTTCCCCAGGGACGCTGGCGGATCCCTCTATACTGATTCTTCCGGTTGCGCTTCACCGTTCTAGTAGCAGAACCATCATGTTGAAGAGCATCTATATTAAAGGTTACTTATTAATGCATCTCAACAAGAAATTCTAAAAAGGAAATTAGGTGTTAGTACAACAATACCATTAGCAATCGACTACATAAAAATTGATCATAGCTAGAAACCATTGACAGAGGCGAAACCACAGGCAAACATTTCACAGTTAAAACAGCCTAAAGCACCTTCAGAAATGGCTATAGAACTGCATGCCAGGTGATAAGTTAGTGTATCAAATAGCCAATAAATTCAACAGTATGTGGTAAATAATAAGCAACAGGTAATCTGGTTATATCAACAAGTGATCACCCATTCGAACAGATGACAATTCATATGTGGAAGAGATGAATTCATATGTTTGACCTGGAAATCTGTTTTATGTGCAAATACACACAAAAAAAACATCCAAAGATGACAATGGGGTGACTGACTAATCTTCCAGATTTAGCATAACTGGTTTCGAGTTCGATAATACATCCCTAAGATAATTAGTTATATGAACAATAACAGGTAATGAAAAGCTAAACTGGAGAACAGTAACAGGTAATGAAAAGGTAAAATTTTAACAAGGTAATAGGAAGAAAGTAACAGATTATTGTACTGAAAATTGATCAAGTAAGCGCAGTAAACCCTCGTTCACAGTAATAGATCTCACAAAGTGTATACACCTAAATCTCAATTTATTGCAAGGAGATGGCAGTACATCAAGAACAGGTAAAATTAAGACGGCGTACTGACCACAGGCACGCATCATCACATCGCTTATTACAAGCGATCATAATAGACAGGTCAATCCTAAAATCACAATACAAGGTCTAAGCCTGCCAAACTAAACCCGAGATTAGTAATGGAGACGCACAAACACACCGAGCACCCACAAGAACTCAACCACCTTCGAAACTCATCAACTTTCCCCTTGCTAGACTGGAACAGATCAGGGAAACCTAGAGAGCAGATTGCAAGACGGAGTTAAGTCTAAGAATCAATTAACCCCCGTTTGGGGCGCGTAGTATAGCCACAACTTCCCTGCCAACTTCTTATATACTACAGTACTTAGGTAGATTTGGAGAAAAAATAGGGTGATTTTTGCAGTATCCGGTACTGGATGGATCAGTAGCCCCAAGAATGAATCTACTCGCGTCTTGCGGTTAGTGAGAAGCCCATTTGGCAGAGATACTGGATGGAACATCTCTCCTCGGCGGAAAAACGGGGACGCGGATCAGGCGGGGTTTCTTTTGCCCTTTAACTAAAGAAGGTTCTCACCTTGGTCGGCGGCATGAGGGAGCGCCCTGGCGTCGGCGGGCTTGGCGCGGAAGGCGAACCCCGCGGGCGCACGCGGCGGGGGAACCTCCTCGACCACGTCATCGTCGTCGTCTTGGACGGCGTCCTCGTCGGTGGAGTCCCGCTCGAAGTCGCGGAAGTCGGCCTCGAAGTCCTCGTCCCCCTGGGAGTGGGAGACGGCCTTCCTCCGCAGGCCCGGCCAGAGCGAGTCGGCCGTCACCCTCCGCTGCAGCTGCAGCTGCTGGTGCTGCTTCTTCTTGGCCGCCGCCGCCTTGGCCGCCGCCGCGGCGGCGGACGGCGGGATGAAGCCGGAGAGGATGGCGCCGCCGCACATCGCGAGGGGTGGGGGGCTGGATCGGCGCGGGGGGAGGGCACGGGCGGCACAGTGGAGGAGGAGGAGGAGGAGAGGTTGCTGTTGTGTGAGAGGGCGGAGTGGGGGAGGGAGGGTGGTGGTGGTAGCTGGCGGCCGCTGCTCCCCTCTTATAATGTAGTAGCAATCTCAGCTGACGCACTACTCGACAGGGACAATCAAAGTGGCCCGGGACGGGAGCTGAGCTCCCGGGCGTCATTTTTTACCCCGGTAAATTACTCTGCCTCCACGTCTCTTTCGCACCCAAAGGTGAAAGGTGTATAGTACTACTACGTGCCAAAGTGTAAAGATTCCATTTACCGCGGCTAGTGACCCACCTACTAGGATGAAGATGAAAGAACAGCTTCAGTAGCAGTAGTACAGAGTATATCCGAGCGATCGTCCTATACTGATTAGCTACGAGAAATTCAGAACCCTACAAGATACTGTACCAGCACGGCACGAGAGCCATTGTTGTCAGTTGTCACGTAGGTGAGCCCGTTGGGAGGTTCCAGTGACCATAAACCGCGCTTTATTAGGTGGTGTTTAGACGACGGTACGTCGTCGCGTCTCGCAAAGCTGCTTTGAGAACAAAACCGATCATCTCGCAAAGCAAACCTCCTGCCATATACGTATCTTTTACCCCGGTGATTTACCGATGGAGCTTTCCATGCCTCTACTATCGCATCGCACCGCCCCAAGTGTCAGAAATCCAATTACGTCTATGTATGTATGTACTCCTCGGTACACCAAAACTTTTCCTCTTTTTTTTTTTAGATCAGGTATGTACCAAAAACTTGATTTAGTACGTGGCCTGTGAGGCTGTGAAGATGGGAGAGAACGTGTCATGTCCGAGTGACCGACCATACTGATCAAACTTGATCAGCTGTGAGAAACCCTAGGAGATAGTGTTGGGTGTTTGTTTGGAGCCACCGTCTGTCTGTCACGTAGGTGGTGCGCGTGAGGTAGGCTCGGCTCGGTTGGAAAGTTCGGGCGATCTAGATTATTTCCGCAGCTTAGATGGTTGTCGCGTCCCGCGCAAAGCTGCTTTGGGAGCAAACCGACCATGTGACCGATCGACCCTTCTGCCGCCTTGGGTCTGCTACTCTGCACCGCGTTGGTGCCGTGACGTATCCTTTTCGGTGTTATTTGTCCTGACTCCCGCCGAAATGAGGGGGCGAGCTAGTACGTGATTACGCAGCGTTTTTTAGCGAGTACCGCGATAAGAAACGCAGGCACGTGACACGAGTGTTTTTTTTGTAAGTAGTAGTAGCGTCGGAAGGAACCGGTGGGCACGCGCGAGGGTGGTTTTGCGGTACGGCGGCTGGCTCTGACGCCTGAATTCGTCGTTCCGGCCGGCAGCTCTGCGTCCAACTATCTATATATGTCGGCTTGGCTATATACGTACGTGTGGTCACACCTTTTTTTTTCCCGTGCTTTTTTTTCTCGTCTTTATTGCACGCCGTCAGAAAAACAGTACTACTGTACTCCTCCCTAATGGTAGTGTGCAAGTTCAAGCAGCTTTGTTTCTTCTCTCTTGACGAACGGGGAAATGTCTCTTCTGCGTAGAGCAAGTGAAGCTCATTGATCTTCTAATATTAGAGCATCTCCAGCAGCTGTCTGTAAAAACACGTTTTAGCGCGCGCGCAAAAAATAAGCGCAAAGACAGGCGCTGTAAAATGCAGCGCGCGCGCCCAGCAAACAACAAAATGCAATGCAAATGATCAAACAAAGATCAAACACACACAATAAATCAAGAATAAATAGTTCAAATATTCATACAACATCAACACAAATGAATAGTTCAAAGTACCGATGCACCATCACCACATACAACAAGCATACAACAAATGTATCTCAAAGAACATACAACAAACAACGGAGAACATCACTTTCCTCCATTCCAAACCCACCACTCCGCCATGACATCCTTTTGGAGAGTATCATGCACCTCATTTGTTCGAATGGCATGGTAGGAGGCAAGGAACCGGGCTAGCCTATCTTCCCTCCTTCGAATTCGGACGGGTTGTCCCACATGCTCATAGTTGTAGTCGAGGTCTTTCTCACCACGCTCATCCTCTATGATCATGTTATGCATGATCACACAAGCCATCATGATGTACCAAAGTATCTCTTGATCCCAAAACCGAGCCGGTCCACGCACAATAGCAAATTGAGCTTGCAATATCCCGAATGCTCTCTCCACATCTTTTCTTGCCGCCGCTTGTGCATTATGGAAATCCACTTCACACTTGCCTTCGGGATCCTTGACCGGCTTCACAAATGTCCTCCACCTTGGGTAGATGCCATCGGCAAGGAAGTAGCCATAGTGGTATGTTCTGTTGTTTTCCACAAACTGCACTCGTGGAGTTTCACCTTTAGCTATCCTTGTCATGAGTGGTGACCGCTGGAGAACATTGATATCATTGCAAGATCCGGGCATCCCAAAAAAAAGCATGCCAAATCCATGTCTCATAATCGGCCACGACTTCAAGGATGATGGTGGAATCCTTCTTGTGGCCTTTGAATTGTCCATGCCAAGCCGCAGAACAATTCTTCCAACTCCAATGCATACAATCAATAGAGCCAAGCATCCCGGTGAACCCACGGCGCTTGTTTTGCTCCAATAGCCTTGCCGTGTCTTGAGCATTGGGGGATCTCAAGTACTCCTCCCCGAACACTCTCACAATAGCCACGTCAAAGCGGCGAACACAAAGAATAGATGTGCTCTCCCCCATTGCCAAGTGGTCATCAACCAAGTCCGCTGGAATACCATATGCCATCATACGCAAGGCGGCGGTCACCTTTTGGTATGTGCTATGCCCAAGCTCTCCGGCGGCATTCCTCCTTTGCTCAAAGAACCGATCAAACTCCATGACACTCTCGGCGATGCCCTTGAACAATCTTGTGCTCATCCTAAACCGTCGCCGGAAGTAGCGCTCGGGGAAGATGGGCTTCGCGATGAAATAGCTTCTCATCAATTTGGCATGCCCTTCCAACCTCTCCCTCCACAATCTCTCTGGCCCAATCACGGAACCACCATGCTTCGGCCGCTTCTTCCTCGCCCGCACGGCCAAAATGATAGCAAGGTCTTCCTCTTCTTCCGCATCCCATTCTTCGTCGGACTCTTCCCTCGACCGGCGGCGCACCATCTACATATGACGGCTACATCTAAAAATGGTATCCTAGAACAAGAAGGCATAGCAATGGAGGTGAGCACATACCTTGGTGGGGACTAGCGCCGGCGGTGGCGCGGGAGCGACGGCGGCGGCGGTGGACGGCCGGGGCAGCGTCGGATCTGAGCGCGCGGAGCTCGAATCGGTGAGTTGTGGCGCCGGTGCTCGCGCGGAAGCGACGGGGGCGCGACGGCGGTCGTCGATTTAGCGCGGTGGCGGCGACTCGCGAGGCGCCATGGCGACGACGGCAGGCGCAGCGGCGGTGCGTAGCGTCGGCGGTCACTAGCGGGGCGAGGCGCGGCGGCGAGCTGTCGGCGCCGGCGGGATTTGGGAATGGGGAGCGGAAGCGCGGGCGCGGGGGTGAAATTTCAGCTCAGCGTGCGCAGCTCGTGTTTCCAGCGCGCGTCAACAGAGGCTCTAGATCTAGCGCTCGCGATAGCGCAAATAAGACACGCTGAAAATTTATTTTGGACGCGCGCTATTTTAGCGCCGCTGCTGGAGCGCCGAATGCCGCTAAAAAGCAGTTTTTTGGACACGCGCCATATTTAGCGCCGCTGCTGGAGATGCTCTTAGTCTTTCACGCTATTTTATTTATTTACAAGTCACCATAGAAATAGTTCGTAAAATAAGCTCACCACGAGCTATTTTATTTATTTACAAGAGGCATCATTTTATATTGGTATTATAATCCATCATTATTATATAAAAGAACGTACATATACAACCAGATTGTACCATTTTTCAACTAGACAATGGAGCAAGCATTCAGAAACCAGAACACCCTGAGATGAATACTTTAATCATTGGCATAGTTTTATCTTTGTTTTCCGTCCAAGTCTTTTGTGACTAGCTATACGTTGTATCTGTCCCATCTATATTGGGCACGGAGATTCCCACTTAAACCGCATGGTTTGTCGTATTCGGAAGCATACTATTATAACTGCATAAGTGTACCGGATGTACGAACTACGTTGTTTATATGGAGTGTTATATTACATGGACAGATTTTTGAAGTCCACTATCATTCTTTTAGGTAGCCTATGGAACTTGTTTACGAGAGATCCACTTTGACTAGGAGTACAATACATGCATGCATACAGATGGAGATTGACTTCTCGAGCTCTCAAAATGTGCATATGGGTTCAGTAGTTTAGTTGCAGCATTTGCAGCTTGTTCTTATCTCCATCTCCAATAGTATACAATCATTTAGACGATCATGGGAGGGAGATGAGAGACTCTTGGCAGAAATGGGAGAACTTTTTTTATTATCACGCAATACCTGGCCCATCCCTCGGGTAGTTGGATATGTTGAGCATGACCATGTCCCTTAATCTGCGATTCTTTTTTTGCGTGAGAATCGTCGTGCAGCTGAAAATGTCAGAGCACCGTAGGCCACGAAAATCTCAAGCCCAACCGACCTTTACATTTTTCTATTCAATGAACACGGAGGAGATGGTAGTACAGACCAACTCAGGTACAATTTCTTTGGGTGCGTGTCTGTAGCGCTGCACATCACCCTGTCTTGGCGTCACATGGCAAAGCCAACTGGGAGCACCAGAAACAATAAATTGTGTACCTCCGCGGTGTCATCAAACTTCAATCATGCATTGAACGGGACGAGATGCTTAATGGCAGACTATTTAATTCCATGAAGAAAACAAAAAATCATTTGGGATAATTAAGTGCCGGTAGCTGAGATCACTCAGCTGCTAACCAACCAAGCGCAAAGCAATCTAGTACTCTCTCCGTTTTAAAATATTAGATGTTATAGTTTTGTAAAACAAATATATGTAGACTATTTTTAATATGTAGGTTAATTATGTTTGATATAAATCTACACACTAAAACAAATCTAGATATACTTTTTTTCACAAACTTAAAACATCTTATATCTTGAAACGGCCGGATTAGTACATGTCATTTCGATGCCAATCTAGTCCCAATCTCGGTGCTAATGGACAAGGCTGGGTAAGGGGATCTACAGCTACACAACCAATTCTGGAGACTCAAACTGTTTGGCCTAGTCCATATAGGTCGGCACACGCGCATAAATATTTGATCGCGGTCCGGCTTGTCATGCCAGTTTTTCAGCTGTGCGGCCCATTTCGTTCGGAGGGGCGTGACTCATTGTCTCTGGCATACAAAATTCACCATCATATTTACAATAAAACCAGAACAATAAATAAAGTAAATATAGTACATGAATATAAATAGTTTACAACCATATAGTTTCACACAAACAATCAAACATAATTTGCAAATTACATAGAACAAACAAGAGAATTTTAATAGCCATGTTGATTTCCCATATATGTTCAATTAAATCGGGTTAAAGCTGGTCATGAGTGGTCTGATCACACAACTCTTTCACAAATCTCTTACATTACTCATCTTGAGGGTTGCAGGCGGTCTTGACAAAGATGAACCACTAAGGATAGATGCCATCAACTAGATAATAACCATTGTCATAAGCATTGCTATTGATCACATAGTTAACCTAAAAAAGCATTGCCTTCTGCAAGCCTAGCAAATACAAATGAGTGCTGGAGCATATTGATATAATTGTTAGATCCTGACATGTCAAAGAAGGAGTGCTAAATCCATAGATCATGTGATGCAACTGCCTCAAGTATGATCATGCACCTCTCTATATGCCCTTTGAACTGGCTTTGCCAACTAAAAGGACGGTTCTTTCGCTCCTAATGCATGCAGTCTATGATGACCAACATCCTAGGAAACTCCCTACCAGCAACATTTTTGGTAAGAGGAGAAGCCAACCTTACCAGCAACATCGAGCTTGGCATCGAAGTAGTCATCATATTCCCTCACGCCACCGAGAATCTGCAGGAAAAACTTTGGACATCCGATAGTTGCGATGGAATACCTTCTCATTGTACACCGAATCGGTTTGGTGGAACTAATCCCTCATGAGGCGCTCCTGGCCACCTACTCGATCGCGATCGGTGTTGGCCTTGCGCTTCTCCGACAAGCCACCTGTACGCGGCGACAACAGGTAGTGGCCATGCACCATGGTAGCAGCGGCAAACAAAAGTTCAATCTCACCATCAAATTCCTCGTCCGACGATGATTCAATTACATTCATATAGAAAACTCGATTGCCCTACTACCCATCTATACAAGTAGATTGTCGAGGACCAGTTCATGGATACATCATCAATATCCATGCCTACGCATGTGCAAAGCAAGAAAAAGGAAATTGGACGGCCACCATTACCTCAAACGCGGTTGGGCAACTAGATGAGCATGTTATGGGCGCAGTGGCTAGCGACGCGCCCGTGCGTGTGGCCGACGATGAATTGGTATCGCGGCCAGTGTTGGGATGTACAACAGGATCCATCCAGTATGGAGTGGCAATAGCAAAGGCGACCCAAAAAGTAGACGGCGGAGATGGCGGTAGTCTA
Organism: Avena sativa; assembly: GCA_916181665.1. NCBI lineage: Eukaryota > Viridiplantae > Streptophyta > Magnoliopsida > Poales > Poaceae > Avena > Avena sativa. Next base: position 380,244,329 of record OV702297.1, on the reverse strand, counting down.
GACATGGAGTGACTTGTGTGTGTGTGCATTGTGTGCCACTACGGAAGGCCTCGGGGTGGCCAAGTGGAGCACGTGCGCGCTATTTGGCACGACGCAACCTTGACCCAAATTTTGTGGACGGATGCATCTGTTAGCGGAAGTCAGTTTGTCTGGGTCGCACCGCTGGGTCGTGTTTTGGTTGTCCTCCTATCCGCGTGGACTGGTTTAAACGTCTTTGTACCAGATAGGTCGTGCCGCTAGAGATACCCCTAAAAGCTCGAACTTGTTTGAGTGGTTTACTTGCCGGTTAGGAATTTGTAATTTTTAGATCAAAGCCGGCAAAGGCCGCCGCTTCTGCCGTCTTTTCGATGCTTTACCGTAGGAAATCTGACTATTTTTCGTACGTACGGAAAATGCATCAGCGGACGGGTGGCAACGTACGGTACGGTACGGTTGAAGCAGATTAATGGTGACATCCGGGGAGCTAGCGGCAGCTAGTGGCAGAGCTAGCTTTCTTCAGATCGAAGTCGCCTGACGGTGATGCTGTTGGCTTATGGGCTCGTCGCTCGTGGCTGTTTGGGGACACCCTGGCAGAAGAAAGTGGTAACGGCCGACGTGCTCCCTGGGCTTCGTACGCGAGATTGCGTGCGCCCCGTTTCACACACACACAGACACAGGCCACGTCACTCGTGTCACGTAGCGTACGGGCTTTTACGTGCTGTCAGGCGTATATAGTAGGCGGCAGCAGGCAGCCCGATAGGAAGCGCGCGAGACGTCACCACGCATCTGTGCTTTGGCCGCCGTGCCGTATCGCCGCCGACCAGACCAACGAGTGGCCAGCCGAGCCGGGTGCCTGCTGTTTTGCTTCCGCGCGCGCACAGCGAGGCGGCTCATGGCAGAGGATCCCGCGCGTGGCGTACGCGAGCTGCTTGCACGCACGCCCAGACCGGGATGCAGGCGAACTTTTTGCTGAAATAATATACTCGTCGCTTCTCGGTTTTTTTAGGTGCTGCTTGGTACGCGACGCTTCGAAGTGCTAGAAGCATGGTAAAAATTTGGAGGCGCAGCTGTTGCGAGTCATCTTTGTTTTCGTCGAACCGCAGGTGTCGGTATTGTTTTCTCTCTTATTTGTTTTTTGTCTTTTTTAGATTAAAGTTGTTTTGTTTGATCTAGCCGGTGGTCTCGCGGTTGTGTTGGTTGATTGCTCTGTTAATACACTCGGGGAAAAGCTAATTTCGATGAGAATTGCGAAACAGAACACCCTGGCGTGAATTCTTTATTGCTAGAATCACTTTGTTTTCCGTAAGTTTTTGTGACTAGTTGTACGTTGTTGTATCTGCCCATCTATATTGCGCACGGAGATTCCCACTTAAACCGCATGGTTTGTCGTATTCGGGAGTAGTATATTATACGAATAAGTTGTTGTATAATACACTACAGATCTTGAAGTCCACTGTATCATCGTTTTTAGCTTGCCTATGGAACTTGTTTAGGAGAGATCGACTTTGACTATAGGAGAATAATACATGCATGCGTACAAATGGACATGGACTTCGATCTCGCAAAATGTGCAGCACTGCATGGGTTCATGAGTTCAGTCGCAGCATTTGCAGGTTGTTCTTATTATCTCTATAAGAATAGTATAGTACTAGTAAAATCATTTTGACGATCATGGGACCGAGATAAGACACTCTTGGAAGAATTGGGAGAATAATGTGCGCCTAGCCCATCCCTCGGGTAGTCAGGTTTGTTGAGCACGACCATTTCCCTAAATCTGCAACTCTTTTTTTTTTGTGTGTGTGTGAGAATCGTCGTGCAGCTGAATATGTCAGATCACCAGAGGCCACGAAAATCTCAAGCCCAACTAACCATTTCATTTTCTATTGAATGAACACAGAGAAAATGCTACTCCCTATACATCTAAATTAAAGTCAACTAATATAGGTCGGGGGGAGTAGTACATCCCAGCTTAATTTTTTATTTTTAATTGTGGGCGTGTCTGTAGCGCTGCACGTCACCCTGTCTCGGCGTCACATGGCAGACCCAACTGGGAGCACCAGAAACAATAAATTGTGTACCTCTGCGGTGTCATCAAACTTCAATCATGCATTGCATTGAACGGGACTGGATGCTTAATGGAAGACTATTTAATTCCATGGAAAAATTCGTCGGGCTAATTAAGTAGTACGGGTAGCTGAGATCACTCCAAACTGCTAACCAACCAAGCGAAATGCAATCTACCGTCACTTTGCTGCGAATCTAGTCCTAATCTCGGTGCTAATGGACACGACTAACAACTCAAACTTTTGTTCTATTGCGCGAACTAATACTTCTTCCGTGCATTCTTGTTTGAGTGGTTTACTGGCCGGCCAGGAATTTGTAATTTGTACTACTCCCTACTTAACTAATGTAAAACCTTCTACTTCTTTTTCTTCTGAAATACATGCATCTAGACATGTTTTATTATTAAGGTTCGTCCATTTTAGTCTGAATCGAGACTACCTGCATATGATGCTCATTTTGCTGCATCAATTTTGTGTGATTCTGCAAGAGCAATCTGGGGTTTCGTGGGCTCCTCTTCGCTGCAAGCTCGCCATCTGGTTGATAATCTGTGCAAGAGTCAGGACGACACACCGACTGGCGAAACAAGACCTGCCACATATTAGTATTTTGCAAGCAGGTGACAACAGAAGATGCTAATCGTTTCTTCACAAGGTGTGCGGTCATCAAGCATCATTAGGAATTCAATTCTCAGGTGGGCTGGTATACAACACGCGAATTTTTGACAAAAAATACCACATGTCCTAATGAATTGTCAAAATGACCATGTCTCAAAAACATTGTCAAAATGACCACTTTTCCGTGGTGGCAGGCCGGCAAGGTGACACGTGGCACATGGTGCCGTCGACGGAGGCGGCAAGGCCCTATCGCCATAGGCACAGGCGGCACGTTGGCCAGCGTCGACGATACAGTATGTCAAGGGCATCTCTATCAGGCCGACCCATCCCATCCGAACGTGTTCAAACTCGTCCGTACGGATGCACGGGACGTGCGCGGTGTCACAACGCCCCAAGCATCAATCTTGACCCATCCGTATATCTAATCTGGACAACGGTTGCGTCGGCCCGAACATGCGGAGACAGCGCAGATGTCCTACTCGTGTGTGCCACTGACCCACCCGTCACCCACCACTTACCGGCGGCATTGATTCAGAAGCGGTCAGCGGCACCGATTCAGACGCAACCGCGGCAGCCTGCGCCATCAATGACGACGAGACGGCACACTGATCTGTTGGGCGCCGTCTGCGTTCTTGCACCGACATTGATGGAGAAGGAGCGGAAAGCTGCGCGTGTTCACAGATGACGTCCAGTGGAGTTCCGGAGCCAGCTCGCGGGGGACTACCCGCCACCGCGGGACCGCCGCACCTGGCGATACTACCGCGTCGAGGAGTGCGAGCGCCGGTGGAGGGAGGGTCGCGACATCCAGCACATGGATGTCTCCCTCTCTACCGGCTGGCACCTCAACCGGGACCGTGTCCCAGTACCGCCACCGCCCAAGGCGAGCAGAGGGCTAGCAGAGGAGATCTGCCGCCGGATCAGCAACCTCCCCCGGACCCAATGGTAGGAGAGGGGCTACCACTCCATTGCGTACTGGATCAAGTTCCTCGAGTGGGAGCACAAGGTGTAGCACGCCACCACCATCCACCGTGACCTGCAGCCCGAGGAGGTCTACCAGATCCCCGACATCGACTCGGACGACGAGGGCACCCACAACCACTCCGATGTCGGCCTCGGCAGTGAGGATGGCAACAACGAGGACGACGACTACGTCGTCAAGCAGGAGGCTGTGGACGGAATTGTCCTGTAGCTTCCGAGAGTGTTGGAGGTGGCCGGCAGTACACGTGAGCCGCCGCACCTCGTCAAGCTCCCGCAGTTGCCAGCCGCGACATCGCCAAGATCCACCGCACCTCGTCAAGCTCGGTCGGGTCCAACAAGTCTTCAAACTCGTCCGGATGCACTCGTGCCCGCAAGGTGTTCACTGTTTTGGCTCGCCGGCACCGTGAGTTCAAAAATGGTCGATGAGGATTAGCATGAGAATGCCGAGCAACTTGGAGGGTGGGATTTTCATTTTCATGGGCCTATGGCAAAGCCAGAGCATGCACCTGTTGGAGATATGCCCTAGAGGCAATAATAAAAGTGGTTATTATTATATCTTTGTGTTTATGATAAATGTTTACATTCATGCAATAATAGTATTAACCAGAAACATTAATACTTATGTGATTTGTAAACTAAATTAGAGTCCCTGGTAAAGCCTCTTTATAATACTAGCTTGTTGGTTAATAGATGATCATGGTTTCCTGATCATGAACATTGAGATGTTGTTAACAACAAGATCATATCATTAGAATAATGGTATGATGGACATACTCCTATAGATAAGCGTAGCATTAAGATCAAAGTCATTTCAATAGTTCATTTGCTATAAGCTTTCTGATACATAGTAGCCTAATTCCTTCAACTGTGAGATCATGCTAATCACCATTACCAGAAGGATGCTTTGATGACATCAAACACCACACCATAACTGGGTGGCTATAAAGGTGGCATTGAGTGTTCGGAAAGTATGTGTTGATGCACATGGATCAAGAGTGGGATTTGTCCATCCATATGACAGATAGATATACTCTGGGCCCTCTCGGTGGAATGTCATCCAATTAGCTTGCAAGCATGTGACTGGCTCAAAAGTGATCACATATCACGGGAACGAGAAAAGAGTACTTATCGGTAACGAGGTTGAACTAGGTATGCAGAGATACCGACGATCAGAACCTCGGATAAGTAAACTATCGCGAGACAAAGGGAAATTGGTATCATATGTAAGTGGTTCATTCGATCGCAAAGTAATCGTAGAAATATGTGGGAGCCATATGAATTTTCAGATTCCTCTATTGGTTATTGATCGGAGAAGTGTCTCGGTCATGTCCGCATAATTCACGAACCGTAGGGAGACACGCTTAAAGATTCGATGTTGTTTAGTAGATTTGAAATGTAAGTAGGGATACCGAATGTTGTTCGGAGTCTCAAATGGGTTCTGGGATATCACGAGGAGATCCAGAATGGTCCGGAGAATAAGATTCATATAAGGAAAGTACGATTCCGGAGTTCAGGAAAGATTCCGATGTTTTCATCGGAGAGGATCTAGAAGGTTCTAGAAGGTTCACCGGACCGGAAGGGGAATGGTCCATGAATGTGTCATGGGTAAGTGGAATGATTGGATCATATCCAAGGTCACTTGGTTTGGGCATTTGCAAGAGAGAATTAAAGCTCTAAATCGAAAGTCAAACGGGAGGTTTGAAAAGTCAAACTGGAACAATGGTTTCCTAGTGGAAGAAGAAAAGAGTCCTTTTTTCAATCCAACTTGGGTTTGGCTTTGGATTCAAACCCTCCCCTCCCAAGGCTGCCCGCTCTCATAAATAGAGGGGGAGGGCTGCCCCAAACAACACAAGAGCCAGCCCTCCCCACCCCGTGCACCGCCGCCACCGACACCTCCTCCTCCTCCCGGCCTTCTAAACCTAGATTGTCGGGAAACCCTAGATCCACCATAACTCGCACCGGCTTAGGCGAAGCCCTGCAGGATATTCCCTCTACTTCCGACACCACGCCATCGTGCTGCCGGAATCGCGAGGGGAGAACTACAACCTCCGTTGCCTGCTGGAACAAGGGAGAGGAAGGTCTTCATCGACTACCGAACGTGTGACCGACTGCGGAAGCGCTGCCGGAATGCGGCGCCGGAAGGATCGTCTATGCGATCTTGAGATCGGAAAGTGTACGACTACATCACCCACGAGAATCTGCTCTTGTTAACCGCTTTGGAATCTTCGAGGGTGAGTGCTTCTATCGACTCGTTGCTACAATCTAGTAGATAGATCTTGGCTTGTTTGTGTGCATGCGGTAGAATTTTTTTGTTTTCCATACTACGAACCCCTACAGTGGTATCAGATTCGTGTCTATATGTAGATCTGTTGCACGAGTAGAACACAATGATTATTATGGGCGTTGATGCTTTTGTTGTCGATCGCTTCTTGGGTACTTTGCATCTTGCGGGATGGTGGGATGAAGCGGCCCGAACTAACCTCACATGACATCGTTCATAAGACTTGCTCCACGCTTGAAATGCAACTTGTATTGCATAAGTGGCTTTGCGGGTGCCTGTTTCTCCCAACATAGTTAAGATTCAATTTACAACGGGTGATTGACAATACTAGTATCGACGTTTTGGTTCTTGTTTGTAAGTTAGAACGACACTTATTGAAAGCCCCAAACCACGTAAAACATGCAAAGAAAATTAGAGGCGTCTAACTTTGTTTTGCAGGGGTGTGTTGTGATGTGATATGGCCATGATTGTGATTATATATGATGTATGCAATGTTCCTTATTGTAATTCGGCAACCGGCAGGAGCCATATGGTTGTCTTTTAATTCCATTAAGACATGCATGTCTATTCAAAGTAGTTGTAATAGTTGATGCTGGTGGACAACAACCATGAAGCGGCGCCATTGACCTTGACGCCATACTGGTCATGATGGAGATCATGTTCGTGCTTGAAGATGGAGATCGGAAGCACAAGAAGAAAGGCCATATCATATCACATATTATGAATTACATGTGATGTTAATCCTTTTATGCATCTTGTATTGCTTAGTCCGTGACGGTAGCATTATAAGATGATCCCTCTAGCACAAAATATCAAGTTATAAAGTGTTCATCCTTAGTTAGCACCATTGCTAAAGCTCGCTGTTTCGAAGCACCATGTGATGATCGGGTGTGTTAGATTCTGCGAGTGTATACAACGTGAGCAAGCCATATTTGCTCATGTGGAAGCTAAGGTTTAATCTTGATGAGCCTAGCATGTACAGACATGGTCTCGGAACACGGATCACCGAAAGGTAAAGCATGAGTCATATAGTAGATATGATGAACATGTTGATTGTTCGTCATTGAAGTTACATCAATTCTCGTGATGATCGGTTTTGATGTGGTGGATTTGGTTCGTGAGATCACTAAAACAATGCGAGGGATATTGTTTTGAGTGGGAGTTCACCTAGATTTATTTAATTATTAATTAAAACTCAATTTGTCATAAACTTAGTCTAAACTATTGCAAATATGTTGTAGATCAATGGCGGCCCATACCATCAATTTTAATGTGTTCCTAGAGAAAGAAAAGTTGAAAAACAATGGAAGCAACTTCACGGATTGGTTCCGTAATTTGAGGATTGTCCTCAATGCTGGTAATTTGACCTATGTGTTGGATTCACCGCTAGGTGACCCACCTGCAGCTGATGCTACCGATGAGGTAAAGAATGTTTTCCTCGCTCAGATGAATAAGTACTCCACAGTTCAGTGTGCTATCTTGTATGGTTTGGAATCGGAGCTTCAGAAAAGGTTTGAGAACCATGACCCACATGATATTGTCCGTGAACTCAAAATGATATTTGAGGCTCACGCGGCAGTTGAGAGTTATGAGGCTTCTAAAAAGTTCTTTAACTGCAAAATGGAAGAGGGCAGCTCTGTCAGTGAGCACGTGCTTAAGATGTCTGGGCACGCAAGAAAGCTTCAAAGCTTCGGTATAGTGATTCCTAATTCTTTGGAGATTCACCGTGTCCTCCAATCACTACCACCAAGTTACAAGAATTTTGTGATGAACTACAATATGCAAAACATGGATAAGTCGTTGCCCGAACTCTTCTCCATGTTAAAATCTGCAGAAGTGGAGATCAAGAAAGAGCACCAAGTGTTGATGGTTAATAAGACCACCAAATTCAAGAAGCAAGGCAAGTCTAAGAAAAAGGGAAACTTCAAGAAGGGCGGTAAGAAAGTTACCGCGCCGGCGAAGAAGACCAAGGCTGGGCCTAAGCCTAATACTGAGTGCTTTTACTACAAGGGAGAAGGTCACTGGAAGCGAAATTTCCCTAAGTACTTGGCGGATTTGAAGAACGGCAACATCAAGAAGAAAGGTATATCAGAGGTACATGTTATTGATGTGTATCTCACTAGTACTCGTAGTAGTGCCTGGGTATTTGATACTGGTTCGGTTGCTCATATTTTTAACTCAAAATAGGTGTTGCAGAATAGACGGAAACTAGCGAAGAACAAGGTGATGATGCACGTTGGAAATGGATCAAAGGTTGATGTGATCGCGGTTGGCACGCTACCTCTTCATCTACCATCGGGATTAGTTTTATACTTAAATAATTGTTATTTGGTGTCTGCGTTGAGCATGAACATTATATCCAGATCATTTTTATTGCGAGACGGTTACTTGTTTAAGTCCGAGAATAATGGTTGTTCGATTTATATGAGTAATATGTTTTATGCACATGCACCTTTGATAGATGGTATATTCTTATTGAATCTCGATTGCGGAAATACACACATTAATAACATTGAAGCTAAACGTTTGAAATTAAGCGATAACTCGACCTATATGTGGCACTGTCGTCTTGGTCACATTGGAGTGAAGCGTATGAAGAAACTCCATTCCGATGAACTTCTTGAATCACTTGATTTCGAATCACTTGAAAGATGCGAAGCATGTCTGATGGGTAAAATGACTAAGAATCCATTTTCTGGTATGATGGAGCGAGCTACAGACTTATTGGAAATCATACATACCGATCTGTGTGGCCCAATGAGTGTAACATCGTGTGGTGGTTATCGTTATGTTCTTACCTTCACGGATGATTTGAGTAGATATGGGTATATCTATTTCATGAAGCATAAGTCCGAGACTTTTGAGAAGTTTAAGGAATTTTAAAGTGAGGTAGAGGATCAACATAACAAGAAGATTAAATTTCTACGATTTGATCATGGAGGTGAATATCTAAGTTACGAGTTTGGCGAGTTACTTTCACAATTGACACCGCCGGGAACACCACAACATAATGGTGTGTCCGAACGTCGTAATCGAACTCTCTTAGATATGGTTTGTTCTATGATGTCACTTACAGATTTACCGCTATCATTTTGGGGTTATGCATTAGAAACAGCCGCATTCACTTTAAATAGGGCACCATCTAAATCCGTTGAAATGACACCGTATGAATTATGGTTTGGGAAGAAACCTAAATTGTCGTTCCTTAAAGTTTGGGGTTGTGAAGCTTATGTAAAGAAGTTACAGCCCGACAAGCTTGAACCCAAAGCGGAAAAATGCGTCTTCATAGGATACCCGAAGGGAACTATTGGGTATACCTTCTATCATAGACCCGAGGGAAAAATCTTCGTTGCCAAGAATGGATCCTTTCTAGAGAAGGAGTTTCTCTCGAAAGAAGTGACTGTAAGGAAAGTAGAACTCGACGAGGTTGATGAACCTTCTCTCGAACTTGCAAGTAGCGCAACACCGAAAGTAGTTCCTGTGGCGCCTACACCAATAAGAGAGGAAGCTAATGATGTTGATCATAAAACTTCGGTTGAAGTTACTACGGAACCTCGCAGGTCAACAAGAACTCGTACCACTCCTGATTGGTATGTTCTCGTGATGAGCGTCATGTTGGTGGACAACACCGATAACCCTGCGACATATGAGGAAGCGATGATGAGCCCAGATTCCAATAAATGGCAAGAAGCCATGAAATCCGAGATTGGATACATGTACGAAAACCAAGTATGGACTTTGGTGGACTTACCGGATGGCCGGAAGGCTGTCGAGAACAAATGGATTTTCAAGAAGAAAACAGATGCTGATGGTAATGTTACTGTCTATAAAGCTTGACTTGTCGCAAAAGGGTTTATACAAATTCAAGGAGTTGACTACGATGAGACTTTCTCACCGGTAGCGAAGATAAAATCTATGAGGATTTAATTAGCAATCGCCGCATATTATGATTATGTGATATGGCAGATGGATGTCAAAATAGCGTTCCTCAATGGAGACATTGATAAAGAGTTGTATATGGTACAACCCAAAGGTTTTGTCGATCCTAAAGATGCTAACAAGGTATGCAAACTTCAACGGTCCATTTATGGATTGAAGCAAGCATCCCGAAGTTGGAATCAACATTTTGATAAGGTAATCAAAAGCTTTGGTTTTATACAAACTTATGGAGAAGCTTGTATTTACAAGAAAGTGAGTGGGAGCTCTGTAGCATTCTTAATACTATATGTAGATGACATATTGTTGATTGGGAATGATGTAGACCTTCTTAATAGTGTCAAGGATTATTTGAATGATAGTTTTTCAATGAAAGATCTTGGCGAAGCAGCTTATATATTAGGCATAAAGATTTATAGAGATAGATCGAGACGCCTAATATCATTGTCACAAAGTACATATCTGGATAAAGTTATAAATAGGTTTGGAATGGAAGATAGCAAGAAAGGGTTCTTGCCCATGTTGCCCAATACGACCTTGAGTAAAACTCAAAGTCCTGCAATGGCAGAAGATAGAGAAAGGATGAGTAAGACTCCCTATGCCTCAGCCATAGGATCTCTTATGTATGCCATGCTATGTACTAGACCCGACATTGCATATGTTATTAGTTTGACTAGCAGATATCAAAGTTATCCAGGAGTGGATCATTGGACAGCGATAAAAAACATCCTTAAGTACTTGAGAAGAACTAAGGATATGGTTCTTTCTTATGGAGGTGATGAACAGCTCGTTGTTAATGGTTACACCGATGCTAGTTGGAACACCGATCCGGATGATTCTAAATCTCAATCTGGATACGTATTTACTTTGAATGGTGCAGCAGTTAGCTGTAGGAGTGCAAAGCAAATCGTTATGGCGAGATCTTCAACTGAATCAGAATACATAGCTGCTTCGGAGGCTTCACAAGAGGCGATAGGGATGACGGAGTTCATTACAGAGCTCGGTGTGGTTCCAAGTGCGCTGGACCCAATGTCTATCTATTGTGATAACATGGGTGCCATAGCCAATGCGCAAGAACCAAGGTCACACAAGAAGCTAAAGCACATCCAAGATGGTGACATAAAGATTTGCAAAGTACGCACAGATCTGAATGAGGCGGATCCGTTGACTAAACCTCTCCCGAGGGCAAAACATGACCAGCACCAAACCACCATGGGTGTTCGGTATATTACCATGTAATCTAGATTAGTTGACTCTAGTGCAAGTGGGAGACTGTTGGATAAATGTTTATGATAAATGTTTACATTCATGCTATAATAGTATTAATCGGAAACATTAATACTTGTGTGATTGGTAAACCAAATTAGAGTCCCTGGTAAAGCCTCTTTGTAATACTAGCTTGTTGGTTAATAGATGATCATGGTTTCCCGATCATGAACATTGAGATGTTGTTAACAACAAGATCATATCATTAGGAGAATGGTATGATGGAAATACTACTATAGATAAGCGTAGCATTAAGATCAAAGTCATTTCAATAGTTCATTTGCTATAAGCTTTCTGATACATAGTAACCTAATTCCTTCGACCATGAGATCATGATAATCACCATTACCAGAAGGATGCTTTGATGACATCAAACACCACACCGTAACTGGGTAGATATACTCTGGGCCCTCTCGGTGGAATGTCATCCAATTAGCTTGCAAGCATGTGACTGTCTCAAAAGTGATCACATATCACGGGAACGAGAAAATAGTACTTATCATTAACGAGGTTGAACTAGGTATGCAGAGATACCGATGATCAGAACCTCGGATAAGTAAACTATCGCGAGACAAAGGGAAATTGGTATCGTATGTAAGTGGTTCATTCGATCACAAAGTCATCATAGAAATATGTGGGAGCCATATGAATTTCTAGATTCCGCTATTGGTTATTGATCGGAGAAGTGTCTCGGTCATGTCCGCATAATTCACGAACTGTAGGGAGACACGCTTAAGGATTCGATTTTGTTTAGTAGATATGGAATGTAAGTAGGGATACCGAATGTTGTTCTGAGTCTCAGATGGGATCCGGGATATCACGAGGAGATCCGGAATGGTCCGGAGAATAAGATTCATATAAGGAAAGTCTGATTCCGGAGTTCGGGAAAGATTCCGATGTTTTCATCGGAGAGGTTCTAGAAGGTTCTAGAAGGTTCACCAGACCGGAAGGGGAATGGTCCATGAATGTGTCATGGGTAAGTGGAATGATTGGATCATTTCCAAGGTCACTTGGTTTGGGCATTTGCAAGAGAGAATTAAAGCTCTAAATTGAAAGTTAAACGGGAGGTTAGAAAAGTCAAACTGAAACAATGGTTTCCTAGTGGAAGAAGGAAAGAGTCCTTCTTTCAATCCAACTTGGGTTTGGGTTTGGATTCAAACCCTCCCCTCCCAAGGCTGCCACCCTCTCATAAATAGAGGGGGAGGGCTGCCCCAAACAACACAAGAGCCAGCCCTCCCCATCCCGTGCGCCGCCTAGCCGTCGCTGCCTTGTCGCCGTCGCCCTAGCCGCCACCAACACCTCCTCCTCCTCCTCCCGGCCTTCTAAACATAGATCGTCGGGAAACCCTAGATCCACCATAACTCGCACCGGCTTAGGCGAAGCCCTGCGGGATCTTCCCTCTACTTCCGACACCACGCCGCTGTGCTGCCGGAATCGCGAGGGGAGAACTACAACCTCCGCTGCCTGCTGGAACAAGGGAGAGGAAGGTATTCATCGAGTACCGAACGTGTGACCGACTGCGAAAGCGCTGCCGGAACGCAGCGCCGGAAGGATCGTCTACGTGATCTTGAGATCAGCAAGTGTACGACTACATCACCCACGAGAATCTGCTCTCGTTAACCGCTTTGGAATCTTCGAGGGTGAGTGCTTCTATCGACTCGTTGCTACAATCTAGTAGATAGATCTTGGCTTGTTTGTGTGCATGCGGTAGAATTTTTTTTCCATGCTACGAACCCCTACAGCATCATGATACGTCGGAAACGTATCTATAATTTTTGATGCTCCATTCTTGTTTAGTATCTACTTTGCTTTGCTTTGTCTACACTTTGAGGTGCTTTTTACATGTTTTCTGGTACTAACCTATTAACAAGTTGCCATAGTGCCAGTTGCCTGTTTTTTGCTGCTTTTGGTTTCAGAAAAGCTATTAAACAAATATTCTCGGAATTGGGTGGGACAAACGTCAAAGTCAATTACTTTCCGTGGGGAACAAGAAGTCCAGAGGGGAGGCGAAGAAGCGGGCCAGGGCAGCCAACCCCCGCCCCATAGGCGCGGGTGGGCCCTGCCCCGCGACTGGGTAGGGTTTGACCCCCCTGGCCGCGTCCTCGGCCTCCCCCTTCGCCTATAAGAAGCCCCCGATGCAGAAACCCTAAGTACCCGATCAAATCTCCACGAAATCTTCTGTAACCGCCGCCACCGTCGTCCCTAGATCGGGGGGATCTGAAGTTCTTCCTAGCACCCTGCCGGAGGGGAGATCATCCCGGAGGCCTTCTCTTCGATATGATGCGTGAGTAGTTCCACCTTGGACTATGGGTCCCTGTAGTAGCTAGAGGGTTGTATCTCCTCCTTTGTGCTTTCATGTATAGATCTTGTGAGCTCCGTTCATGATCAAGATCTAATCTATTTGTAATCATGCATGTTGTGTTTGTGGGGATTCGATGGATATTGAGATTATTATGTAGCTTTGATTAATGGTTTTGTCTTTATAATTCTATCATGTCTGTGTTGTTTGTCATCTTGCATGCTCTCCATTGTTAGTAGCTATCTTTGCCAAGTAGTTTCTAGTGACTCCAAGAGGGAGTATTTATGCTCGATAGTGGGTTCATGCCTCTAGTTTCCAAGGAAAGTGACAATAATCTCTTCGGTTGTAGATGTGTTGTTGCTACTAGGGAGAAAACAACAGTCTCTTGTTCATGGAACATGTGGACTGTTTACCTTACACACTTTGCTTAAAGCAGTTGTCTGTTGCTTGCAACTTAATACTGGAGGGGGTTCAGATGATTACCTGATGGTGAACTTCTAGTCATAGATGCAGTTGGATGGCGGTCTATGTATCTTGTTGTATTGCCCAATCGAATCACATAGGATCTTTCTGACTAGTAATTGCATTGTTATGCCTTGCTCAGTTCTTGTCAATTGCCCTGCTGTAATTTGTTTACCCTTCATGTCATGTTGTTATCTAAGGAGAGCACCTCTAGTGAACTATGGACTCTGGTCCAATCTTTGCCATTGATACATCTTCCACTGTTACTTGTTTACTTGCTGCAAACTATTACCTTCCACACCATATGTTTAATCCTTTGTTACAACAAACTGGTGAGCTTGACAACCTCATTGATTCGTTGGGGCAAAGTCTTGATTTTGTGTTGTGCAGGTCTCTGTGTTGCTTGCAACACTTGTGTGATGTTTCCTTCCTCCTACTGGTTCGATAACCTTGGTTTCTTACTGAGGGAAACTTACCGCTGTGCTGCTTCATACCTTGCTCTTGGGGTTTCCAACAAAGCGTTCCACGACAAGTGCTGGGCGCCATTAAGCTATTTTCTGGTGCCGTTGCCGGGGAGGGTAAGGACGTCTTCACAAGGGGAGTCCTTCACTTCCTTTCTCTTTACTTTGTTTTTAGTTTTATTTGTTTGGTTTTGTTTGCCTCTTTTCAAATAACCAAAAAAAATTAGTCTAGTTTGGTTTGCTTGCCTTATTCAAAAACACAAAAAAATTAGTTCCTACTCTAGTTGCTACCTTGCTCTAGCTCACCATGTTGTTCCCCAAGTTCGCCCTGAAAGATCTTGCGATAGGTAGTGGCTCCATAACTGGGAAAGATAATATTGAAGAATTCTTTAATCATGTTAGCAAGCATGAGGATATTGAGGATAGATCTATAGAGGAACTTGCTCCTAGTTATGACAGTGCTGCAGCTTCTTTAGTTCATATGTTGGAGGCTAGGTTTGTTAGCCTTAACCCCTTCATACAATTCTTGTTCCTAAAACTAAAAGAAGAAAAGAATGCTGAAAAGAGAGAATTCATCCTTGAAACTTTATCAAAAGAGTTTTATGATGTTGCTAGGGAAGCCAAAAAGGTCTTTGAACGTTTCAATATGCTAGGTTCAAGTGTAGATGTTGTGGGTATTTCTGATAAAACTATGCCTAGAGAGGAATTTAATATACCCATACCCTTTAAGCTTGTTGGAATGCATGAAGCCCTTGAAAAGAATTTTAATTGGATTGCTCCTGAAAATCTTTTTGATGAAAGTAGTAGACCAAAGAGAGATGAGAAGGGATCCTCCAAAACCCATTTGGTTGATATATATTTCATAGTTGAAGATTTTGCAAGTATTGATGTTAATGCTTCCTCATTTGAAAATACTTGATTCTTCTTGCCTCTTGTGCCTAACTTAAAGGCGTTAAAGAAAAGTACTTGTTGAGAGAAAACCAAAGAGTTTCCTTGAGTCTTGGAAGTTATTGCTTCAGTAATGACCTCTCTTTATCCTTTTTGTTTGCTTTTTGTGCCAAGAATGACCTCTAATGAGAGGGAAGTAAGATTTGGGGAGTTGCTGTTCCGAAACACATTTTTGTCCTCCACCAAAAAAAATCATGAGCAGTATCTGTAACTCGTATTGAGCTGAAAATGTAAGAATAAATCCCCTAGTATGTTATCTAACTTTCATTAGTTCAACACTTTTTGATTTGAGTAACATAAGATGTTCTAAAAAATCAGTTTCTACCTGCTGGTCTGTTTTGACAGATTTCTGCCATTATTTGCATTTGCTTCTTATTGATTCCTTTTTGAGTTCTCTTTAGGTGAATTGAGCTTTTTGAAGGAGTTACTACAGTAGCTTGTGTTTTTAGTGAAAAGCCTTGCTATTCCAAAGCTTTGCCAGAGGTCTAGTATCTTTTGAATAAGCTAATGTTGCTAATGAAGATTGTGTGAAGTTTTGTATGAGGGAAAAATTCCAGGTGTAGAGAGAGAATGATGTAATGAGATGAAGAATGGACAAAAGATCAAGCTTGGGGATGCCGCCATGGTTTTACCCCAAGAAATATCCAATATGTACAAGCGTCAAAGCTTTGGGATGCCCAAGACATCCCCTTCTTCATCAATCAAAGCTTTGGGATGCTCAGGTCTGCCTAGACACTTCATTTTTATTGTTTAATGCACAGTTGTGTTGTTCTTGGACCATCTTAGTTTTCGTTTGATTTGCTTAGTTTGTTTAGTTTGCTTGAGTAGTTTGTACCCCCATTCTCGTTGTGTTGTTTTGCAAATAAGTTGCTTGGTGTTGGAAAGGAGTAGTAAGTTCTTGCTTGTAAGTGGAAGAGGAGCTTGCATTGACTGTGACTTAGACTTTAGCATGACATGGTAGGTGTTGTTTTGACCTTATGCTTAGTGGTTATTGTTGTAGCATGTCTTGTTCCAAAAAAATTGGGATTGCTTAGTGTGCCTTAAAGAAATTATGCGTTGTTTTAGCATGCAAAAGCATAGTATTGTGGTATTCTCCTTTGATGTTTTGCTTGGGTTGACTTGGCACATGCTCACATCATGTTATGACTATGACAAGTCACCATTAGCCTATATGATAATTTAGTCCTTGACTTGTAGTACCACTCTTTGCTTTGATTAGTAATGCTTTGTTGCACTGCATGATTATGGTCATTATTGCTCTCTTATTTGGTTGCTCCCAGTCTTTTGCTAGCCTCCACTTGTATGAGTAAGTTCTACTCATGCTTCCAACTCCCAAGAAACCAAGTTATTCCAAAGTGTCCACTATAAACTCCTATGCATGGTGTGTTACACCATTCCAAAGTATATTCTTGTTTTCAACTATCTTCCAATTAAAACTATTTTGTTATGTGAAAATTTAGTGATTAAAGCCCTCACAAACTTGATGGCACACTTTATATTTTTTGCCCCTAATAAACTTGAACCATTGTGTCATCTATGTTTTATATGCTTACACTTATACGTTGGAATTAGCAGAACCATGCTGTCACGGGGGACGTTTTCAACATTGCACTTGTACTTTGTACTCAGTTGGTATCATGCTCTATTGTCTATGGATGTCACCGATGTAAAATAAAGAGGGAACTTGTAAGTCCATGGAGTTTATATCCTGTGTTAGAGAAACGCCTGGGCCGCTAGCCTAAGCCATGCCTAATCATGGTGGAAACTTGCAGCATCACCATAGTGACATCTATGAAGCATTCTTCTTATAAAAAAGAGACACACTGAGAAAGAGGAATGAGAGAAAAAAGCACCATATTCCCATGGTAAATAAGAAGATTGTTGAGATGCTCATTGTCTGCTTGCCTTGTCATTTTGGTTATGGGAAAGCTCATGTACCATGTGCAAGGGGTACCCCGTTGGCGGTTCTCAATGATATGCAAATAGTTACAATGACAAGAACTTACAGGTGACCAAAGTTGAGTAGCATTAGGTGTGGCCCTCGTATTCAAGGGACTTGAGATTGCTAGCTTATACTTCCTAAAGCATATACTTCATCTTTGTCACTTTTACCTTAATCACTTCAAGATGCTTATGATAGGGACAATGAGGGCTGAAAGCTAACAAGTACCATAATTTTTGGAAGCTCTTTTTGAAACTTGAAATCCCTCCTTCCTTTATAAAAGGTCTTTCTTCCACCATTATTTGAGTCTCCACCTTCTACCTTTGATGCAGCCCGTCCTACGAACGCTACTACATCTACTCCTACGATCCCCCAAGTGGACCCATGACTCGCACCCGAGCCAAACTCCTACAAGCTAAGGTTAACTCGCTCCTTTCCTTGTGTGATTTCGATACGCCCCTGGATGGCTTGCTACTTCATACGCATACCCTGTGCATCATCAGGTACGAAGAGAAGGACCCATGGAACGGAGAAACCATAGCGAAAGGGACCAACTGCAGTCAAACGCCCGCGGTACTACCGGATCAGGCGACCGGTACTACCGGTGCACGCGGTACTACCGAACCTTGCTACCAGACGCTCCAGGAGGAACCCATCCAAGCCCCAGACGCCAGCGGTACTACCGGAGCTGGAACCGGTACTACCGGCCAGCGGTACTACCGCCCTCTACTACCGCTCACTACTGACGATGCCACCCGAAGCCCCAGGACTGCAAGCGGTACTACCGGACCCTGAGCGGTACTACCGATTGAGACCAGTACTACCGGTCGCGAGCCCGGTACTACCGAACGTGCCTGAACCTGATCGCGTCAGCTCGGCCCAGCGCCCTGTACCCCTCTCTATATTTTTTCATTTCGTTCCTAAACTACCCCTGTTTATGTGGCTGGCCTATATATAGCCCCCACCCTCTATTGTAAACCCTAGACTTGGATAATTGTAATTGAAGACACCCCTCTGAGGATCTATCAACTATTTGTCTCATGCTCCTTGACAAGGAGCACCAAATTATCCACAAACCTCTTGGATTTTGCCTAGTGCGTTCAAGTTGTACAAGTCCTTGGGATCTCGGTGTCTCGTGCCCAAGTAGTCAAGATCTCATCAAGCCTCTCACCCCCGTTGTTAGCCGTGGGAGAGTGTCTTGCCCAAAGCCAATCCTAGGGATTGTGTTGGACCGGTTGCCACCGGCATGAGCTATCGGCTTGTATCGTGTTTTCGTGTGTGTGTGTGTTCATCGAGTTCTTCGCGTGTGTGTTCGTGGTCATCCCCTTCCTCCTTCCACCACTATCCCCTCGATTCCCACAGAATTTATGAAAGATCGGGCCACCCTAAGGGGTCACCCCCAACATATTGGTATCAAGAGCAAGGTTGATCACAAATTTCCCCTCAAAATTTTCTTCTATCCACCATAAATTTGAAAATTCCCTAAAAAAGAGCCCCAAATCGCCTTCGGATCGATCTTTGGATTTGGTGAGTTTTTCGTGGTTTTGGACCATAGAACTGTTGCTTTTGGAGTCGATCTACAGTCCTCTTATGTTCCTAGCCCAGCCTTTCGGTCAGATAACCACGAATTTTAGGATGTTTCAAGATTGATCGCGTGCCAGATATGCGCCCGGTGGTACTACCGGTCGTACGAGCGGTACTACCGGTCGTACCCGGCGGTACTACCGCTCGCTACTGACAGTGTTCCAGTTCCTTTTGACACCTCAACTTCGTTTGCTGACTAACCACTTTCGTTTGTTCGTGTTTCACGTCTGTGTCACCATACTAACAAAAGCTTCCGCAACAAAGTTCACCTCGCGCTCAACGACACCGCGACACTCGAACATCATCCCCAACAACGGTTGCAAGTCATCAACAATACCAAAGGTATAACTTGCGCCACTTTGACAGCCCCATATCTTCCTTTGTGTGTATCTATCCTATGAGAGCAACTCATTTTATGTTTGTCTAAGCATTGTGCACTTGCCTTTGGAAAGTGAGAGTGTGAGGCCAAATACAAAAGTTAACATAGTAGTATAGAAAGGGAGAAAAAGAATAAAAAAAGCAAAAGAATAATAGAAAGATACATAGTCTCCCAATACAAAGAGAATATCAAGCTTGTAAGCCAAAAAGAGAGAGGAAAAAGCGCGCCAAGGCAAGTCCACAAATCCGTTGTTTACCCTCTTTTGGCAAACGAGTTGTGGTCTCTCCTTGAGTTGGCACGACAACCGAGTGTAGTCTTCGTTAGGACCTTTTGTGCTCATTTTTATAGTCGTGCTAACCCCTTTAATCTCCACGTGTGCGTTCTTCCGTGTTTTTGTAGATCGTATCATTTTTGCTTTTGATCTTTGGTTCTTTACCACTTAGAACAATAACCTTTTGCTTGGATTGTTTCGTTTGGTTTTCCACAATCCTAACCTTTCACCAAAAGATTTTGAGAGTTGTAGTTTATTTGTGTTAGAGTTTCTTTGCGACTTCACTTTGTAAGCTCTCAGCTCTCTTGTGTGGCGATTGGTTTGATACAATCTCCAAGGTGAGGTAAAAGGCTAACTCCCCCCGTTTTCCTCTCCATATACAACCCTTGTCGGCTTTGCATCATGGACAGGAATGGCGAGTCGTCCCAACCAACACCACCTCAAGAGGACGACACACAATACATGACCAGATGGGATCATTGGAAGGTCCGAGGAGAATTCAACTACTATTGTGAAGCCCTTGAGCGGCGCCAAGACGAACAATTTAGCGAAGCCCGAGTGGAGTTCAAGAACATCGACAACCGCTTCGAAGAAGTCCGAGGACAAATGCATGCCATGCAACACAACCTCGGCCATCAAATTGAAGCTCTTGGTCGCGCCCTCGCCGCAACGGATGAGAAGCTTCAGCGCCTCATTGATGGGCTAGCAAGGCCACGATCGCGCGACTCAAGCTCGTCATGGCACTCCTCAAGTGAATCAAGCGCTCCTCGCCGTCACCCTTCTAGGCACCAAGATGGACCCGTCCTTCACTCCATGAGCTCTTCTCAAGCGGTACCGTCTCCGCGACACGCCGCGACGTCAAGCTATGATGGTGACCTCTCCGCAAGACCTCCAAGACGTGAAGCGAACCGTCCACAACCAAGGTCACTAGTGATTCAACAAGAGCAACCTCACGTGGACCACCAAGCCCATCACCAACGACATGTTCCTTCAACAACAAGTGAAGCATCCGAAGTGGACGAACAAGAGCGCCATCGGCGTGAAGCACTCGAAGACCCACCAAGACGTCATCATCGACATGAACATCAACATCGACAACATGATCATCATGACGAGCCTCATCCACATCAAGAAGAACGGGAGCAACCCATTGCGCATGCAGTTCATCGTCCTCCTCGCCACATGGCGCAAGACAATGCTCATTGACATCAACCACGACAAGAACAAGAGCAAGCTCCCCAAGCTCGTCGTGAGGACCAACAACCTCCTCCTCGTCCTCAACCGCGCGAACAACACGAGCAAGCTCCCCAAGCTCGTCGTCCTCGTCCACAACACCACCAAACGCGGCACCTCAACAACCGCAAGGGCAATGCAACCATCACCAAGCAAGACATGAGAGCTCGGATGATGAAGATGGCCGCCAAAACCATGGCAACCGCCGCCATCGGAACCGCAATGAAGAAGAAACTTTCGGCAAGATCAAACTCACCATGCCCAAGTTCAGCGGTTCCAATGAACCCGAAGAATATCTCTCGTGGGAACTCAAGGTTGACAAGATCTTCCGCATGCACAACTATAGCAATGAGAAGATGATG
The DNA here is from genome assembly GCA_916181665.1 of Avena sativa. Classification (NCBI taxonomy): domain Eukaryota; kingdom Viridiplantae; phylum Streptophyta; class Magnoliopsida; order Poales; family Poaceae; genus Avena; species Avena sativa. Next base: position 380,223,270 of record OV702297.1, on the reverse strand, counting down.
GCCATGGCATCCCTCGAGTTTAATGAGTATGCCAACCTTTGGTGGGAACAAGTCCAACTCGCTCGTGAAGCAAAAGAAGAGCCTCCAATCTCAACTTGGCAAGATATGAAGGCTCATATGAGATCCCGCTTTGTTCCTTCGCACTACACGCGTGACCTTTTCAACAAGCTTCAAACGCTTATTCAAGGGACAAAGACCGTGGAAGAGTACTTCAAGCAAATGTAGCTCAACATGATCCGTGCCAACATTGAAGAGCGTGATGAACAAATAATGGCACGTTTCCTCAATGGCTTGAACCATCCAATCAAGCGCATCACCGAGTTCCAAAAGTACAACATGTTTGAGCTTGTACACATAGCATCAAAATCCGAACGTCAAGTGCAAGAGGACATCAAGTACACAAGCCAAAGACGTACTTCACCTACAAGCAAGCAACAACCACTACTCCAACAACACCAAGTGGAAGCTCATCAAGTACCACCAAGCTTCCCTTCAAGCCAACACTTCCTCAAGGAAAACCGCCCCCAAGTGGCAAATACCCAAAGGATGATCAACCATTCAATGGTGAGTGCTACAAGTGTGGAGGCAAAGGACACAAGTCGTCTGCATGTGGAAACAAGAAAGTTTTGTTCATCCACGACAATGGCGATGAAGAATACTTGAGTGAAGATGAGTTTGATGCAAGGGTCAAGGAAGCATTGGCTAGGCAATATTTGGAAGATGACCAAGACCTACTTGTGTGTGAGCATGACGCAAGTCCATCGCTTGTGGTCACAAGGGTCTTAACTACTCAAGTCAATGAGAATGAAGACCAAAGATCAAACATCTTCCAAACTCGTGCCGGTATCGATGGGAAGTCCATCAAAGTTGTCATCGATGGAGGGAGTTGCCACAATCTTGCAAGCACAGAATTGTGTGAGAAACTCAACCTCACCCTCCATCCGCACAAGCATCCCTACCATATACAATGGCTAAGTGACCAAGGGTCCGTCAAGATCAAGCACACCGTCTCGGTAACGTTTTCAATTGGACCATACAAAGACACGGTGGAATGTGATGTGGTACCCATGACGGTTTGCCATATGTTGCTAGGAAGGCCGTGGCAATATGACAAGCGTGCTTTGCATGATGGTCACACAAACACTTATACCTTCAAATGGCTTGAAAAGACTTGTGTTTTGCAACCAATGACTCCTAGACAAATAATTGCAGACAATGCAAAGGCTTTAGCGAGGGTGCAAAGCACAAAACCACATTGTGAGAAAAGTAGTGAGCGATAGAACCACACTATAGTGAGTGAGATCCACAAACCAAACTCAAGTCGAAAAACTAAGAGTGTTCTTCTTGCCACCAAAAGTGAGATGAGAGAAGTGCGGAACAACCCATCCATCTTGCACTATGTCCTTGTATGCAAGGGACTAGCGCAAGGAACTAATGACTTGACAAATGTTCCTCCTTCTTTGATGGCTATTTTGCAGGAATTCCAAGATGTATTCCCCGAAGAGATTCCTCATGGACTACCCTCTCTTCGCGGAATCGAGCACCACATCGACCTCATACCCTGCGCTCCACTCCCAAACCGCGCCGCGTATCGCACAAACCCGGAAGAGACAAAGGAGATATAACGACAAATCAACCAACTCGTCTCCAAAGGTTTGATCCAAGTAAGCACTAGCCCAAGCGCGGTACCCATGATTCTAGTTCCAAAAACGAATGATACGTTGCGGTTATGCATGGACTGCCGTCCAATTAATGCTATCACCGTGCGTTATCAACATCCTATACCGCGTCTTGATGACATGCTTGATGAGTAATGTGGAGCCACTATATTTTCAAAAATTGATCTTTGTAGTGGTTACCATCAAATTCACATGGCCGAAGGTGATGAGTGGAAAACCGCCTTCAAGACCAAGCTTGGTCTCTATGAATGGTTGGTTATGCCCTTTGGATTATCAAATACCCCATCTACCTTCATGCGCCTCATGAACCATATTTTGAGATCTCTCATTGGGAAGAGTGTCGTTGTTTACTTTGATGACATCCTTGTCTATAGCAAGTCACTAGAGGAGCATGTTACTCATGTTAAGGAGGTCCTTCAAATCCTTCATCATGAAAAGCTCTATGCTAATCTCCCAAAGTGCACTTTTGCAAAAGACAAACTGATTTTCCTTGGTTTTGTTGTGTCTTCTAATGGCATTGAAGTTGATGTCTCTAAAGTTAAGGACATAAGAGATTGGCCCATACCTACCATTGTTAGTGAACTTCGTAGTTTTCATGGGTTGGCCAGTTTCTACCGTCGCTTTGTGAAAGACTTTTCTACCATTGCTTGCCCTCTCAACGAGTTGACCAAGAAAAATGTCACTTTTGTTTGGGGCAAAGCACAACAAAAAGTGTTTGATGAGCTCAAAAAGAGGCTCACCGAAGCACCACTCCTTGCTTTACCGGATTTCACAAAAAAAATTGAGATCGAGTGTGACGCTAGTGGTATTGGCATTGGAGGCGTCCTTATGAAAAATGGGCGTCCTATTGCATACCATAGTGAGAAACTCGACGGCGCACGCCTTAACTACCCAATTTATGACAAAGAGCTTTTTTGCCTTGGTTCGTGTTCTTCAAGTGTGGCAACACTACCTTTGGCCCAAAGAATTTATCATCCATTCCGACCATGAGTCGTTGAAATATCTTAAGGGCCAAGCCAATTTGAGTAAAAGGCATGCCAAATGGGTTGAGTTCATGGAATCCTTTCCTTACATTGTCAAGTACAAGAAGGGCAAAGAAAATGTAGTCGCAGACACCTTGTCTCGCAAAAACACAAACCTTCTTACGCGAATTGAAGTAAATGTCTTGGGTCTTGATGACATCAAATCTTTGTACGCGTCTGACCCATTCTTTGGATCAATTTTTGAAAAGTGTTCAATAGACAAAGGGGTTGATGATTTCTATTTGCATAAGGGTTTTCTTTTCAAACAAAACAAGCTTTGCATTACGAAGTTATCTCTCCAAATTTTGCTTCTTCAAGAGTCCCATGGTGGAGGACTTATTGGCCACTTTGTCCGTGACAAGACATATGACATGCTCTCCACTCACTACTATTGGCCCAAGATGAAGCGCGACATGGAGCGCCACGTCCAACGATGCACTATTTGTGTCCAAGCTAAGTCCAAGTCTAACCCCTTTGGTCTTTATATGCCATTTCCTATTCCTCATGCACCTTGGTCGGACATTAGCATGGACTTTGTGATAGGATTGCCTAGATCTAAACATGGACATGATTCTATATTTGTGGTAGTGGATCTCTTTTCCAAAATGGCACACTTCATCCCATGCCATAAGACCGATGATGCTTCACATGTAGGAAATTTGTTTTTCAGGGAAATAATTCGGCTACACGGTGTACCAAGAACAATCATCTCCGACCGCGATGTCAAATTCATGAGATACTTTTGGAAGACACCCATGGCCAAGCTCGGCATCAATCTCCTATTCTCGTCCGCCTCGTATCCTCAAACCGATGGACAAACCGAGGTCGTCAATCGAAGCCTTGGCACACTTCTACGCGTGTTGATAAAGAAGAATCTTAAAGATTGGGAGGAATGCATTCCACACGCCGAGTTCGCCTACAATCACGCAAAGCACTCCACCACCATGATGAGCCCGTTCATGATCGTCTATGGATTCGAGCCTCTCACCGCGCTCGACATATTACCTCTTCCTTTACACGACCGCACCAACATGGACGTTGCCAAGCGTGCCCAAGCAATGAAACAGCTACATGAAGACACAAGAGCTACGATCGAGCAACGAGTCCTTAGCCACGCATCAAGGCTAAACAAGAACAAGAAAGAGATGATCTTCGAAGAAGGCGACCTTGTGTGGATACACTTGAGTAAAGACCGCTTCCCCAAGGATCGCGACTCCAAACTCAAGACAAGAGGTGATGGACCGTTCAAAGTACTCAAGAGGATCAACAACAACGCCTACATCATCGATATCCCAACATCGAAGTACCTTGTGAGCCCAACGTTCAATGTTAAGGACCTTTCACCCTTCCATGGAGATGATGATGTTGAGAAGGTTGAAGAGTCGAGGATGACTCTTTCCTAAGGGGGGAGCTGATGCAGCCCGTCCTACGAATGCTACTACATCTACTCCTACAATCCTCCCAAGTGGACCCATGACTCTCGCCCGAGCCAAACTCCTACAAGCTAAGGTTAACTCGCTCCTTTCCTTGTGTGATTTCGATACGCCCCTGGATGGCTTGCTACTTCATATGCATACCCTGTGCATCATTAGGTACGACGAGAAGGACCCATGGAACAGAGAAACCACAGCGAAAGGGACCAACCACAGTCAGATGCCCGCGGTACTACCGGATCAGGCGACCGGTACTACCGGTGCACGCGGTACTACCAGACTCTGCTACCGGGCGCTCCAAGAGGATGAAGGGTTTCGCAGCATAGTAAATCAAAATTTTCTACGGAAGTGAACAGAAGGAAAGCCAAGATCTAATCTAGGAGATGCAAACAACGAGAGAGATTGGATTAGATCTTCATACCCTTGAAGATTCGCACAGCGGAACGTTCGTCGGAACGTGGGTGACGTAGTCGTACTCGCTTCTCCTCCTCGCGAACCGATCCGATCTAGCACCACAAGTGGCGGTGCCTCCGTGAGATGCACACGTGCAGCACCTCGACGTCTCCTCCTTCCTCGGACCAGAAAGTATGGTGGAGAGATGGATTGGATCTACAACACGACGGCGTGGTGTATATGGTGGAGAATTTCTACAGCAGGGCTTCGCCTACAAACAGTCGGGAGGGAGAGAGGAAGGCAACAGGGCTACTAGGGTTTGGAGGGAGGTATCTGTAGGGGGCGCCCTAGCCCTCTATATATAGTGGGGGAGGGGGCGGCCAGCCCTAGACCCTCCTCCAAGCCTTGGGCCGGCGGCCAAGGGATAAGGAGGAGTGGGGGGGATAGGGTTCTATCTCCAGTTTAAACGATTTAAAATTTCCCTTATCTAGAAATTCTATCTTTAGATTTAAACGAGTTAAATCTATCTAGAATCGGCTGGGCCCTATGGGGCCTTGTGCCCCTGGCCCAATGCGGCCAGGACACTCCCTCATAGGCCCATGCCCCCTCCCGGAAGGTGGGGCCACGTTGGTCCCCTTTCAGAAGGTTCTAGAAGCTTCCGGTACAATACCGATTAACCCGGAACAATTCCGAACTCCAAAAATTGCACTGCCTTATATGAATCTTATTCTCCGGACCATTCCGGAACCTCTCGTGATATCCCGGATCCCATCCGAGACTCCGAACAAAAATTCATAAACCAAGTATCCAATCTATCCTAGCGTCGAGACACGTTAAGTGTGTGACCCTGCGGGTTCGAGAATATGCAGACATGATCTTCTATCAATAATCAACAGCAGGGTCTGGGCACCCATATTGACTCCCACACATTCATCGATGATCATATCGGATGAACCACGATGCCAGGATTCAATCAATCCCATATATATTCCCTTCGTCTCGCGATATTTTACTTGCCCGAGATTCGATCGTCGGTATCGTCATACCTAGTTCAATCTCGTTCACAGCAAGTACTTTACTCGTTCTGTAATCCGATATCACTTTGTGATTAACTCCTTAACCACATGCCTGCAAGCGGTGTTGATATCGATTACCGAGTGGGCCCGAAGCATATCTCTCCGACTTGGGAGGGACAAATCCCATCTCGATACATACAACCCAACAAATACTTTCCGATCACCTGAGAGACACCTTTATGATCACCCTCTCATAGGATGACGTTTGATGACCTCAAAGCTTTCTTCCGATACCAGGGAGTTGTATTATCTCATGGTCTAAGGAATACAATATTTGACATGAGAAAAGCTTCGCAAAGACGAACACGATGAAACGATCTAATAGCTTTGCTTAGTTTGGGTCTGTCCACCATATCATTCTCCCAATGATATGATCTCATTATCAATTGACAAATCATGTCTATGGTTAGGAAACCTTAACCATCATTGATCAATGAGCTAGCCCATAGAGGCGTACTAGGGACACGGTGTTGTTCACAAACCACACAAGTATTAAAGTTTCCGCTTAATACAATTCTAGCATGGAATATAAACTTTATCATGAACAACAATTATAATAATAACATCTTTATTATTGCCTCTAGGGCATAATTCCAACAGTCTCCCACTTGCACTAGAGGCAATAATCTAGTTTACATTTGGCAAGAATCTCACACCCATGGCACTGAGGTGCTGATCATGTTTTACACGTGGAAGAGGTTTAGTTAATGGATCTGCGACATTCAGATCTGTATGTACTTTGCTGATCTTCAGATCTCCATCTGCTATATAATCTCGGATTATATGAAACTTGTGGTTGATATGCTTGGTCTTTGGATGATATCTTGGTTTCTTAGCAAGTGCTATGGCGCCAGTGTTGTCACACAATATCTCCAGTGGGTCCAATGCACTTGGAACCACGCCAAGCTCAGTGATGAAGTTCCTGATCCAAACTCCTTCACTTGACGCTTCTGCAGCAGCCATGTATTCCGCTTCTACTGTAGATCCCGCGATCACGCTTTGCTTGCAGCTTCTCCAGCTCACAGCTCCTCCATTCAAAATATACACGTATCCTGTCTGAGATTTACAATCATCCTTGTCGGTGTCGAAACTAGCATCGACGTAACCTTTTACGACGAGCTGTTCATCATCCCCATAGACTAAGAACATTTCTTTAGTCCTATTTAGGTACCTTAGGATGTTCTTCACGGCTGTCCAGTGTTCCACTCCTGGATCACTTTGATATCTGCTCGTCAAACTAAGAGCATTGGACACATCCGGTCTAGTACACAGCATGGCATACATGATGGAACCTATGGCCGAGGCATAAGGCACTTTGCTCATAGCTTCCCTATCATTTACCATAGCTGGACACTGAGCCTTGCTCAATATCTTCCCTGACAACATAGGCACTGAACCTTTCAATGCCTTATCCATTCTGAACCTTTTGAGAACTTTGTCTAGGTATGTACTCTGGCTTAAAGCTATCAGGCGTCTTTGTCTATCTCTATAGATCTTGATGCCCAATATATAAGAAGCTTCACCTAGGTCTTTCATTGAAAAACACTTGTTCAAATAACTCTTCACATCGTTAAGCATGTTGATGTCATTTCCAATAATCAATATGTCATCCACATATAGTACCAGAAACGTCACCGAGCTCCCACTCACTTTCTTGTAGATGCAAGCTTCGTAGCAATTTGGAACAAATCCAAAGCTCTTGATCACTTGATCAAAACGAAGGTTCCAACTCCGAGATGCTTGCTTCAGTCCATAAATGGAACGCTGAAGTTTGCATACTTTATCAGCATCCTTAGGATCGACAAAACCTTCGGGTTGCATCATATACAACTCTTCATCAATGTTGCCATTGAGGAAAGCAGTCTTGACATCCATTTGCCATATTTCATAATCATGAAACGCAGCAATTGCTAATAAAATCCGAATGGACTTAAACATCGCTACGGGAGAGAAAGTCTCATCGTAGTCAACACCTTGAACTTGTCGAAAACCTTTCGCAACAAGCCGTGCTTTATAGACGGTAACATTACCATCCGCGTCCGTTTTCTTCTTGAAAATCCATTTGCACTCAACGGCCTTTCGGTCGCTAGGAGGGTCCACCAAAGTCCATACTTGGTTTTCGCTCATGGATCCCAATTCGGATTTCATGGCTTCTAGCCATTTCTCAGAGTCTGGGCTCATCATCGCTTCCTCATAGTTCGTAGGTTCGCTGTCTTCTACTAACAAGACAGTCAAGACAGGGTTGCCGTACCACTCAGGAGGGGCACGTAACCTTGTCGACCTGCGACGTTCAGTAGCAGCATCGTCCGAAGCTTCATGATCCTTGTCATTAGCTTGCTCTATTGTTGGTGCAGGCGGCACTGGAACAATTTCAGGTGCTGCGCTACTCTCCAATTCAAGAGAAGGTTCAATAACCTCGTCTAGCTCTACTTTCCTCCCACTCACTTTTTTGAGAGAAACTCCTTCTCAAGAAAGGAACCGTTCTTTGCGACAAACACTTTGCCTTCGGTTCTGTGATAGAAGGTATACCCAATAGTTTCCTTAGGGTATCCTATGAAGACGCATTTCTCCGCTTTGGGTTCGAGCTTGTCCGGCATCAACTTCTTGACGTAAGCTTCGCATCCCCAAACCTTAAGAAACGACAACTTAGGTTTAGCACCAAACCACAGTTCATACGGTGTCGTCTCAACGGATTTAGATGGAGCCCTATTTAAAGTGAATGCAGCGGTTTCTAATGCAGAACCCCAAAATGATAACGGCAAATCAGTAAGAGACATCATCGATCGGACCATATCTAATAGGGTTCGATTCTGGCGTTCAGACACACCATTGCGCTGTGGTGTTTCGGGTGGCGTGAGTTGCGAAACGATTCCACTTGCTTTGAGATGCGTGAGAAAATCATAACTCAAATATTCGCCCCCACGATCGGATCGTAGAAACTTAATCTTTCTGTTACGATGGTTCTCCACTTCATTCTGAAATTCTTTGAACTTTTCAAACGTTTCAGATTTATGTTTCATTAAATAGATATACCCATATCTACTTAAGTCATCGGTAAAAGTGAGAAAATAGCGATATCCACCGCGCGTCAAAACACTCATCGGTCCGCATACATCGGTATGTATGATTTCCAACAAGTCTGTTGCTCGCTCCATCATACCGGAGAACGGGGTTTTGATCATCTTGCCCATGAGGCATGGTTCGCATGTGTCAAATGATTCAAAATCAAGAGACTCCAAAAGTCCATCATAATGGAGTTTCTTCATGCGCTTTACACCAATATGACCTAGACGACAATGCCACAAATAAGTAGTATTATCACTATCTACTTTGCATCTCTTAGCCTCAATGTTATGGATGTGTGTTTCATCCCTTTCGAGATTTAGAAGAAATAAACCATTCACAAGGGGTGCATGACCATAAAAGATGTTACTCATATAAATAGAACAACCATTATTCTCCGATTTAAATGAATAACCGTCTTGCAATAAACACGATCCAGAAATAATGTTCATGCTCAACGCAGGCACATAATAACATTTATTAAGGTTTAAAACTAATCCCGAAGGTAAAACTAAGGAGAGCGTGCCGACGGCCATCACATCAACTCTTGATCCGTTGCCAACACACATCGTCACCTCATCCCTCGCAAGCCGCCGTCTATTCCGTAGCTCCTGTTTCGAGTTACAAATATTAGCAACTGAACCAGTATCAAATACCCAGACACTACAACGAGGGCTAGTAAGGAAAACATCAATAACATGTATATCAAATATACCTTTGATGGTGCCAGCCTTCTTGTCCGCTAAGTACTTCGGACAGTTGCGCTTCCAGTGACCCTTGTCCTTGCAATAGAAGCACTCAGTTTCTGGCTTGGGTCCAGACTTGAGCTTCTTCTCAGCAGGGGCAACGCGTTTGCCGCCTCCTTTCTTGAAGGGCTTCTTTGCACCTTTACCTTTCTTAAAGGAGGGCTTGTTGACCATCAACACATGATTATCCTTCTTGATGTCCACCTCCGCAGCCTTCAGCTTTGCGAAGAGCTCGGTGATCATATCAGTGGAACCAATCTGATTATGAGTCACTACAAAACTTTTGTAGCTGGGAGGGAGTGATTGCAGAACCTTGTCAATCTTGAGCTCCTCTGGAATCTTGCAGTCCAGTTGCTCAAGGCGTTGAGTGTAGCCCGACATCTTAATGGCGTGCTCACTAACGGAACTCCCTTCCTCCATCTTGCAGTTAAAGAACTTCTCGGAGATCTCGTATCTCTCAGAACGGGCCTGAGTCTGAAACATGGTTTTCAGCTCCTCGAGAATCTCACAGGGCCCGGGATAGTTTTCAAAACGATTTTGAAGTTCCGGTTCCATAGCAAACAACATGGTGCTCTTAATCACACCATAATCATCTTTGCGCGACTGATAGACAGCTTTCTCATCAGCCGGCGCAGTTGCAGCAGGGGGGTCACCTAACGCTTTCCCAAGGACATAGTCCTTTTGTCCGCCAGACAGAATGATTCTTAGATTGCGGAACCAGTTGGTGAAGTTAGACCCATTGTTTCTAAGCTTTTCTTTCTCAGCAAAAACGTTGAAGTTGAAGTTGGACTTGGCCATGTGATCTACAGTATTTGCAAGTACAATTTAGACTATGTTCATGATAAATAGTTCAACTTAATCAAATTACTAGATGAACTCCCACTAAATTCAACATCCCTCAAGTTGTTTTAGTGAACACGATCCAAATTCACCACACCTAATCCGATCATCACGAGAAGAGATGTGGTTTCAATGGTGGACAACGAAGTGTCGATCATATCATTCATATGACTCATGCTTAACCTTTTGGTTCTTGTGTTCCGAGGCCATGTCTGTACATGCTAGGCTCGTCAAGTTAGACCCAAGTATTTCCGCGTGTGCAAAACTGGCTTGCACCCGTTGTATGTGAGCGTAGAGTCTATAACACCCGATCATCACGTGATGCTTGGACACGACGAACTTTCGCAACGGTGCATACTTGGGGAGAACATAGTTTTTATCTTGATCTTTAAGTGAGGAATCATCTTATAATGCTACCGTCGCGATCTAAGCATTATAAGATACATAAAAGGATAAACATCACATGCATATAACTTTATGTGACATGGTATAGCCAATCTTCGCGCAATGATCTCCATCTTGTGCGTTCCGGCATGATCTCCATCACTCCACCATGATTGCCTCCACCACGAATAGCAACTACAAGTATTGCTAACTACTTAGCGATAAAGTAAAGCTATTACATGGCGTATAAGAAGTTGACTCGCAGGTCATACACAATTATAAAGACAACGATATGGCTCCTGCCGGTTGTGTACTCATCGACATGCAAGTCGCGAAACATTACAAAACATGATCATCGCATACAATATACACATCACATCTTGGGCCATACCATATCACAGAAAACAATCCCTGCAAAAACAAGTTAGACGCCTCTACTTTGTTGTTGCATGTTTTACGTGGCTTATGGGAGTAGATGCTAAGAACGATTCTTACCTACGGAAAGCCACAATGGTGATATTATGGTTGCCAAACTCTGGTGTTAATCCCATGACAACTATAGTGAGAGAAACTGACATCCACCAGCCGCATGTGTGGTACAAGCCACACGTCAAGTGCGGAGCCGGTCTCGCGAACGACGTCGCGTAAGGTTGGCCTGGACCGCTTCAATCTCACTATCCCGCGTCATAAGAAGAACACAGACAAGAGGCTTGCAACAGAAAACATCAACGCCCGCAACAACCATGTTGCGTTCTACTCGTGAATCACATCTACGCATAGATCTAGCTCTGATACCACTGAAGGGTTTCGCAGCATAGTAAATCAAAATTTTCTACGGAAGCAAACAGAAGGAAAGCCAAGATCTAATCTAGGAGATGCAAACAACGAGAGAGATTGGATTAGATCTTCATACCCTTGAAGATTCACACAGCGGAACGTTCGTCGGAACGTGGGTGATGTAGTCGTACTCGCTTCTCCTCCTCGCGATCCGATCCGATCTAGCACCACAAGTGGCGGTGCCTCCGTGAGATGCACACGTGCAGCACCTCGACGTCTCCTCCTTCCTCGGACCAACAAGTATGGTGGAGAGATGGATTGGATCTACAACACGACGGCGTGGTGTATATGGTGGAGAATTTCTGCAGCAGGGCTTCGCCTACAAACAGTCGGGAGGGAGAGAGGAAGGCAGTAGGGCTACTAGGGTTTGGAGGGAGGTATCTGTAGGGGGCGCCCTAGCCCTCTATATATAGAGGGGGAGGGGGCGGCCAGCCCTATCCCCTCCTCCAAGCCTTGGGTCGGCGGCCAAGGGATAAGGAGGAGTGGGGGGATAGGGTTCTATCTCCAGTTTAAACGATTTAAACTTTCCCTTATCTAGAAATTCTATCTCTAGATTTAAACGAGTTAAATCTATCTAGAATCGGCTGGGCCCTATGGGGCCTTGTGCCCCTGGCCCAATGCGGCCAGGACACTCCCTCATAGGCCCATGCCCCCTCCCGGAAGGTGGGGCCACGTTGGTCCCCTTCCGGAAGGTTCTAGAAGCTTCCGGTACAATACCGATTAACCCGGAACAATTCCGAACTCCAAAAACTGCACTGCCTTATATGAATCTCATTCTCCGGACCATTCCGGAACCTCTCGTGATATCCCGGATCCCATCCGAGACTCCGAACAAAAATTCATAAACCAAGTATCCAATCTATCCTAGCGTCGAGACACGTTAAGTGTGTGATCCTGCGGGTTCGAGAATATGCAGACATGATCTTCTATCAATAATCAACAGCGGGGTCTTGGCACCCATATTGACTCCCACACATTCATCGATGATCATATCGGATGAACCACGATGCCAGGATTCAATCAATCCCATATATATTCCCTTCGTCTCGCGATATTTTACTTTCCCGAGATTCGATCGTCGGTATCGTCATACCTAGTTCAATCTCGTTCACAACAAGTACTTTACTCGTTTCGTAATCCGATATCACTTTGTGATTAACTCCTTAACCACATGCCTGCAAGCGGTGTTGATATCGATTACCGAGTGGGCCCGAAGCATATCTCTCCGACTTGGGAGGGACAAATCCCATCTCGATACATACAACCCAACAGATACTTTCCGATCACCTGAGAGACACCTTTATGATCACCCTCTCATAGGATGACGTTTGATGACCTCAAAGCTTTCTTCCGATACCAGGGAGTTGTATTATCTCATGGTCTAAGGAATACAATATTTGACATGAGAAAAGCTTCGCAAAGACGAACACGATGAAACGATCTAATAGCTTTGCTTAGTTTGGGTATGTCCACCATATCATTCTCCCAATGATATGATCTCATTATCAATTGACAACTCATGTCTATGGTTAGGAAACCTTAACCATCATTGATCAATGAGCTAGTCCATAGAGGCGTACTAGGGACACGGTGTTGTTCACAAACCACACAAGTATTAAAGTTTCCGCTTAATACAATTCTAGCATGGAATATAAACTTTATCATGAATAAGAATTATAATAATAATATCTTTATTATTGCCTCTAGGGCATAATTCCAATAGAGGAACCCATCCAAGCCCCAGACGCCAGCGGTACTACCGGAGCTAGAACCGGTAGTACCGGCCAGCGGTACTACCGCCCTCTACTACCGCTCACTATTGACGACGCCACCCGAAGCCCCAGGACTGCAAGCGGTACTACCGGACCCTCAGCGGTACTACCGGTTGAGATTGGTACTACCGGTCGCGAGCCCGGTACTATCGGACGTACCTGAACCTGATCGCGTCAGCTCGGCCCAGCGCCCTGTACCCCTCTCTATATTTTTCCATTTCGTTCCTAAACTACCCCTGTTTATGTGGCTGGCCTATATATAGCCCCCACCCTCTATTGTAAACCGTAGACTTGTATAATTATAGTTGAAGACACCCCTTTGAGGATCTATCAACTATTTGTCTCATGCTCCTTGACAAGGAGCACCAAATTATCCACAAACCTCTTGGATTTTGCCTAGTGAGTTTAAGTTGTACAAGTCCTTGGGATCTCGGTGTCTCGTGCCCAAGTAGTCAAGATCTCATCAAGCCTCTCACCCCCGTTGTTGGCCGTGGGAGAGTGTCTTGCCCAACGCCGATCCTAGGGATTGTGTTGGACCGGTTGCCCCCTGCGTGAGCTATCGGCTTGTATCATGTTTTCGTGTGTGTGTGTGTGTTCATCGAGTTCTTCGCGTGTGTGTTCGTGGATTTCATCCCCTTCCTCCTTCCACCGCTATCCCCTCTATTCCCACAGAATTCGTGAAATATCGGGCCACCCTAAGGGGTCACCCCAACAACCTTTAGGCACCATTAAGAGAGCATAGTTGTCATTCTGTGTGCAGCGTTCCAAAGCTTATTGATTGATGAATATTGTGATATTAATTGTTTTTTTGCTATTTGTTTCTAGTCACTCTTGTGAACTTTGAAGGTGTCCTATGCATCTATTTGCTACTCTATGAGGGACAAGCTGATTGCCACTATGCTATGTTTTCTGTATGTGAAACAATCAAACGTTTTTCAATGCATGTTATTCATGATCTTTATTTGTAACTTGTCATGTTGCATTCATAGTTACTATGTCCTATTGTTAGAACTCCATATTTCATGCACATGTTTAGAGTTCTTTGATCCCAGCTTTCAATGCTTGCAAATGGTTGGATCTTTATTGTGAGGGTGCATGTTACCTCAAAAATTATTCTTTTTATCACTTACCTACTCGAGGACGAGCAGGAGTTAAGCTTGGGGATGCTTGATATGTCGGAAACGTATCTATAATTTTTGATGCTCCATGCTTGTTTAGTATCTACTGTTCTTTGCTTTGTCTACACTTTGAGGTGCTTTTTACATGTTTTCTGGTACTAACCTATTAACAAGTTGCCACAGTGCTAGTTGCCTGTTTTCTGTTGTTTTTTTGTTTCAGAAAATCTAGTAAATAAATATTCTCGGAATTGGATGGGACAAACGTCAAAGTCAATTACTTTTCGTGGGGAACAAGAAGTCCAGAGGGGAGACGAAGAAGTAGGCTAGGGCGGCCAAACCCCCCTAGGCGCGGGTGGGCCCTGCCCCGCGCCTGGGTAGGGTTTGACCCCCCTGGCTGCCTCCTCGGCCTCCTCCTTCGCCTATAAGAAGCCCCCAATGCAGAAACCCTAAGTACCCGACCAAATCTCCACAAAACCTTCTATAGTCGCCGCCACCGTCGTCCCTATATCAGGGGGGGGGTCTGAAGTTCTTCCCGGCACCCTGCCGGAGGGGAGATCATCCCGGAGGCCTTCTCTCCGGTATGATGCGTGAGTAGTTCCACCTTGGACTATGGGTCCATGTAGTAGCTAGAGGGTTGTATCTCCTCCTTTGTTCTTTCATTTATAGATCTTGTGAGCTCCGTTCATGATCAAGATCTAATCTATTTGTAATCATGCATGTTGTGTTTGCGGGGATCCGATGGATATTGAGATTATTATGTTGGTTTGATTAATGGTTTTGTCTTTATGATTCTATCATGTCTGTGTTGATTGTGATCTTGCATGCTCTCCGTCGTTAGTATCTATCTTGGCCAAGTAGTTGCTAGTGACTCCAAGAGGGGGTATTTATGCTCGATAGTGGGTTCATGCCTCTAGTTTCCAAGGGAAGTGACAATAATCTCTTCGGTTGTAGATGTGCTGTTACTACTAGGGAGAAAACAACGGTCTCTTGTTCATGGAACATGTGGACTATTTACCTTACACACTTTGCTTAAAGCAGTTGTCTGTTGCTTGCAACTTAATACTGGAGGGGGTTCGGATGATAACCTGAAGGTGGACTTCTAGTCATAGATGCAGTTGGATGGCGGTCTATGTATCTTGTTGTATTGCCCAATCGAATCTCATAGGATCTTTCTGACTAGTAATTGCATTGTTATGTCTTGCTCAGTTCGTGTCAATTGCCCTATTGTAATTTGTTTACCCTTCATGCCATGTTGTTATCTAAGGAGAGCACCTCTAGTGAACTATGGACCCCGGTTCAATCTTTACTATTGATACATCTTCCACTGTTACTTGTTTATTTGCTACAAACCATTACCTTCCACACCATATGTTTAATCCTTTGTTACAACAAACCGGTAAGCTTGACAACCTCACTGATTCGTTGGGGCAAAGTCTTGAGTTTGTGTTGTGCAGGTCTCCGCGTTGCTTGCAACACCTGTGTGACGTTTCCTTCCTCCTACTAGTTCGATAACCTCGGTTTCTTACTGGGGGAAACTTGCTGTTGTGCTGCTTCATATCTTGCTCTTGGGTTTTCTAACGAAGCGTTCCACGACAAGTGCTGGGCGCCTTCACATCACAAGAATTTGAAACCTACCTCCAAGTTCACCAAGAAATTTGAGACAGAAAACTCATGATCAACTTCAAGCCGATTTGGTTGGGCACATATGGACGCACAAAGGAGCAAATGTCGAATAATTGTAACTTGAATAATTTTTTGAAATTTTAAACTATGTTACTCGAATAGTTATATAAATTGTGCTCGAATGCTTGAAATATGTAAGAAATGGGTTCAAATCTGAGTGGAGGACAAGATTTGGAGCCGCCCGTTGGGTGCTAGGGGCGAACAAGGGGCGGACAGAGGTTATTTTCCTCCCCAAACATGTGTTCGTGTGGGCAAAAAGGGACCAAATTTGGGGACCGTCTTTGGAGATGCTCTTACTCTCTCCATCTCAAAGCTTAAGCTTATATTTTATTCAAAAGTCGAGAGGTTAGTCAAGTTTTTAGAAAAATATTAATAATTATAATATAAAATCCATATCTTTTGATACATCACGAGACATATTTTCACATGGTATCTATATAATATCATAATTTTTTATAGTTTTTTTAAAGTTTGGTCAAAAAATTTATAGCTTGACTTAAAAAAAGACAAAGGTAATATACTGTATACAGTCTTATGTTGCTGCGGAGCCGCCCATCGTTCTAAAATGTTCCAACTTTGCAATTGTCAACTGAGGAGTGTTGAACTTCTCAATACTCACTTCGGTCCGATTTATTAGCCACGTGTTTAGTTTAAGAACAACTTTAACCATTAATTTTGGTCAACAAATTTGATATAATATGTCATAAAAAATATATTATTAGATTGATCTTCGAAAATAGTTTTAATGGTACTTCCTCCGTTTCAAAATATAAGATTTTTTTGGTTTGTGAATAAAATGTATCTAGACTTTTTTTAGTGTCTAGATTTAGTCTAACCGAACCTAAATACTAAAAATAGTCTAGATACATTTGCTTCACAAAGCTAAAACATTTTATATTTTGAAACGGAGCGAGTATATTTTTTAAGGCATAAATTGCATATTTTATTAGTCAAAATTGATGATTAATTTTTCCTTAAACTACATACATGGCTAATAAACCGGATCAAAGAGAGTAACAAAAATCACGAGTACTAAACAACATGCTGCGCAGTTTTGGTAGAACAAAGCCCAATTAAGTGTCCAACCAATAAATTCATTTCAGCAAACACATCATGAGCTGCTTGGCTTGGGGACATTCGGACAGAAAGTGGTAACGGCCGACGTGTTCTCTAGGCTTCCTATTTTTTCAGTTTAGAAATGTAAGATATTTTAGTTTTGTGAAATAAATATATTTAGACGATTTTTAGGATATAAGTTCACTCCGAAATTTTATAGACCTATACACTAAAAATGTCTAGATATATTTTATTTATTAAAATAAAATATCTTATATTTGTAAATGGAGGGAGTAGTATCTACTTGTATAGACCATAAACTGGGACTAAAGGGCTCTCACGTGACCGCGGTCGAGTGTGTTGGAATTTTTGCCTAAATAGGCCTAGCCAATTTATTATATGTCAATAAATTCCTGAAATCTTAGAGGCCCATTTGGCCCATTCATGCAAGACAAGATCTGGGACAAATGTTTAGTCCCACGTTGCTAGTTGAGTGAAAGTTGGACCAGCTTATAAAGTGAGCTCTCCTACCACTTGGTAAAAGGATGAGTAGGAGAAGGAGAGAGTTCCACACGCTCTCTTAGATCGTCTGTCGCACATCCTTTGCGCCTCCAGTTCCAGAGCACTGCGCTACCTAGATCTTCCCCATCTCGTCTTGCGGCGTGCACCGCTAGCCGGGACAGTAGGCCTCCGAGACCCCGCTGCTTCGAGTCCTGTACGGGAGAAGGGCGATAAGGTTTTTGGGGAGCGCTATCAGCGCGACTACTGGCTTCGTCACGGACTCCCTTACAGATAGCGACTGCGGCGACGTCTTCCCCGACGAGGACTTCTTCCCTGACATCAGCACCCTCTTTCTCGATGACATGGCCAACGACGGTTCCAACACCAGCGGTTCTTCTTCTGCTACTGCCGTGTATATCTTCTTTCTCAATCTTGTTCTGATCATATCCAAAGTTTTATGCCTTGCAGTTTGTTTGGTTATATGCCTTAATATGTATTCGCTATTTCACATGATTAGTATATTGCCTATTATTCTAATCATGTTTTATCTAGCGTTTATTATGGATAATTCGCTTGGTAAATTGCTCTATTATTCAACAATCCAAAAACCTTATTTCAGGCAATTTGCCCCAAGTGGCTTTGTTGCTTCTATGAAGCCACCTGTGTTCGAATGTGTGAACTATAAACGATGGCGTGCGAGAGCAGTACTCTGGTTTCAGACCATGAGCTGCTATAACGCCATCTATGGCGCACCTGAGGGAGAACTTAATCCCGCTCAGGAAGAGGCATTCCAAAAACTTGATACCACTTTCAAGGCTGCCTTGATCAGCATTCTTGGCGACAATATTGTCGATTCATATCTTTCATTTAGCAATGGCAATGATATGTGGGATGCGCTCGAGAGAAAATTTGGAGTCTCCGATGCTGGCAGTGAACTGTATGTCATGGAACAATTCTATGACTATAAGATGGTTGATGACCGCTCCATTGTGGAGCAGGCTCAGGAGATACAGTCACTTGCCAGGGAGCTTGAGCACTTCACTTGTGTGTTACCGAACAAGTTTGTTGCCGGAGGCATTATTGCCAAACTTCCTCAGTCATGGAGGAATTTTGCTACTTCTCTAAAGCACAAGAGACAAGAGTTCTTCGTGACAGATCTCATTGGAACTCTTGATGTGGAAGAGAAGGCGAGAGCAAAAGACACACGTGCTCGAGGTACCGAGGGAGGTTCTAATGCCAATATGGTACAGAAAAGGAACTTTCAGCCGCACAAGTTCAAGAACAAAGGCAAGTTTGATGACAAAGGAAAGTTCGATGGAAAAAACAAGGCCTCACAGTCTACCAGCTTCAAGAGGAAGACTGATAAGAGAAAAGGTGCTTGTCATGTGTGCGGTGATCCTAATCATTGGGCTCCTGCTTGTCCCAATCGCTTTGACAAGCGCCAGGATGGGAAGGGCAGCAAGACTGCTAATGTTGTCATGGGCGACGTTGAGATGAAAGATGTTGGGTATGGTATATTACCTACTGTTCTTTCATTATGTCATTCTCCTGATTGGTGGATTGACACGGGCGCTAATGTACATGTTTGTTCTGATATTTCCATGTTTTCTTCATATCAGGTCAGAGGGACTCAAACCGTGCTGATGGGGAACGGCTCGCATGCTTCTGTTCATGGTGTTGGTACGGTCGATCTGAAGTTCACTTCGGGAAAGACCGTGCGCCTGAAGAACGTGCATCATGTTCCCTCAATAAATAAAAATCTTGTTAGCAGATCTCTTCTATGTCGAGATGGCTACAAGATTGTATTCGAGTCCAATAAATTTGTAATTTCGAAGTATGGAACCTTTGTTGGTAAAGGCTATGAGTGCGGAGGCTTGTTCCGCTTATCTCTGTCAGACATTTGTAATATAGTTGTTAATCATATTTACACGAATTTTGAATCAAATGTCTGGCACTCTCGTCTTTGTCATATTAATTTTGGTTGTATGACGCGGCTAGCCAAAATGAATTTAATCCCTAATTTCATAACTGTTAAGGGATCTAAGTGCCAAGTCTGCGTGCAAGCTAAACAATCTTGCAAGTCACATACGATTGTAGAAGTGAGAAATTTAACACCACTAGAGTTCATACATTCTGATCTTTGTGAGATGAATGGTGTGTTGACAAAAGGTGGAAAGAAATATTTTATACTTTGATCGATGACTCTACGAGATATTGTCATGTGTATCTTCTGAGATCGAAAGATGAGGCTTTTTTCTTCAAAATCTATAAAGCTGAGGCAGAAAATCAACTTGATCAAAAGATTAAGAGGCTTAAGTCTGATCGTGGTGGAGAGTATTTTTCCAACGACTTTGATTCTTTTTGTGCAGAACATGGAATAATTCATGAGAGGACGCCTCCCTACTCACCCCAGTCAAATGGAGTAGCCGAAAGAAAAAACCGTACTCTAACAGATTTGGTTAATGCCATGTTAGACACATCGGGTCTCTCCAAGGAATGGTGGGGGGAGGCACAATTGACCGTGTGTCATGTCCTAAACAGAGTTCCCACAAAGAACAAAGAAATTACTCCATTCGAAGAATGGGAGAAGAAAAGATTAAAACTCTCTTATTTACGTACTTGTGGTTGTTTGGCAAAGGTTAATGTACCAATCCTCAAGAAGCGCAAGCTTGGACCAAAAACCATTGATTGTGTTTTTCTAGGCTATGCTTTTCATAGCATTGGTTATAGATTCTTGATAGTAAAATCTGAAGTGCCTCACATTCATGTCGGTACAATCATGGAGTCGACTGATGTGACTTTCTTTGAGGATATCTTTCCAATGAAGGATAAACCTAACTCATCAAATCCGGAGATACCTAGTTCATCTAATCAGGAATTTGCTATATTCTCTGAACCTACCATTCCAATTGAACACTCTGAAAGTCCTAAGGAGGATGATAATGAAATTCCTAAAAGGAGCAAGAGACAAAGGACTGCAAAGTCTTTTGGTGATGATTTCATTGTGTACCTTGTCGATGACACTCCCACTTCCATTTCAAAAGCTTATGCATCTCCTGATGCTGACTACTAGAAGGAAGTTGTTTCATAGTGAGATGAATTCCATCTTAGCTAATGAAACATGGGAGATCACTGATCGTCCTTATGGGTGCAAACTTGTAGGATGTAAATGGGTGTTTAAGAAAAAACTAAGGCCTGATGGTACTATTGAGAAGTACAAGGCAAGGCTTGTGGCCAAGGGTTATACCCAAAAGGAAGGTGAAGACTTCTTTGACACTTACTCACCTGTAGCAAGGTTGACCACCATTCGAGTACTACTTTCTCTAGCTGTCTCACACGGTCTTCTTGTTCATCAAATGGACATTAAGACAACTTTACTAAATGGAGAGTTGGATGAGGAAATTTATATGGATCAACCAGATGGTTTTGTAGTAAATGGTCAAGAAAGAAAAGTGTGCAAGCTTCTGAAGTCTTTATATGGTCTTAAACAAGTACCTAAGCAGTGGCACAAAAAATTTGATAAAACCTTAACTGCTGCAGGCTTTGTTGTAAACGAAGCTGACAAGTGTGTATACTATCGCCATGGTGGGGGTGAGGGAGTCATCCTTTGTTTGTATGTTGATGACATACTGATTTTCGGAACCAACCTTAATGCAATTAAGGAGGTCAAATATTTCTTATCTCGTTCCTTTGAGATGAAGGATCTGGGAGTAGCTGATGTCATCCTGAACATCAAGCTATTGAGAGATGATGATGGTGGGATTACACTGCTTCAGTCCCACTATGTGGAAAAGATCTTGAGTCGTTTCGGGTATAGCGACATCAATTTTTCTCCTACACCGTATGATCCTAGTGTGTTGCTTCGAAAGAATCGATAAAATGCTAGAGACCAACTAAGATACTCTCAAATCATTGGCTCACTTATGTATTTAGCTAGTGCCACGAGACCTGACATCACCTTTGCTATAAGCAAACTCAGTCGATTTGTTTCAAATCCAGGAGATGATCACTGGCATGCTCTTGAGAAAGTTATGCGATATCTAAAAGGCACTGCGAGCTATGGCATAAACTATACCGGGTATCCGAGGGTACTAGAGGGTTATAGTGATTCAAATTGGATATCTGATGCTGACGAGATAAAGCCCACGAGTGGATATGTTTTCACACTTGGTGGTGGCGCTGTTTCTTGGAAGTCTTGCAAGCAGACCATCTTAACGAGGTCAACTATGGAGGCAGAACTCACAGCACTAGACACGGCCACTGTTGAAGCATAGTGGCTTCATGAACTCTTGATGGACTTACCTGTGGTTGAAAAACCTATACCCGCAATTCCAATGAACTGTGATAATCAAACTGTGATTATTAAGGTGAATAGTTCTAAGGATAATATGAAGTTTTCAAGATATGTGAAGAGGAGACTAAAATCTATTAGGAAAATGAGAAACTCCGGAGTTATTGCATTGGATTATATCCAAACATCTAAGAACCTGGCAGATCCCTTCACAAAGGGTCTATCACGCAACGTGATAGAAAATGCATCAAAGGAGATGGGTATGAGACCCACAATTTGAGCTTTTCACAGTGGTAAACCACTCTATGTGATCGGAGATCCCGTGAATTAGAATTGTGAGACAAGTTGTTGGTTAGCTGAGAGGAAAGTATCCCTACTTTAATAAACACCACTCTATAAAGATGCAATACTTTCCTATTCTGCACGGCAGGTTGATTTATTATCTTAATGTGTTCTAAGTGGCTTATCCTAAGCAAAGATGTTGTCCTGCAGAACATCTTTTGAAGAACACGCCTATATGAGTATGACTGTTAAAACGTCGCAGTCTATGAGAGTAGGGTGCTCTCTAATAAACTCATGAAAGGTCATGGAGTATGACGTATAAGCTCCACCCGCGGGGAAGTCCCACGGTAGCCTAGTATCGGTCATGACTTTTGTGAAGCTAGGTTCGCAACAAACTTGCAGTTCAAGGCATAGTCCACTGTACAAGTTGCGGCCTAGTATAACATAAAATCTAGGTGGAAGTTCAACTTAACAGTCTCCACTACAGTACCGGTATATAAAAACAATGTTTTGGAACCAAAGGCAAACTTCATGTGCCTCTGGGATCTGGTGGCGCATTGTTGGAATTTTTGCCTAAATAGGCCCAGCCCATTTATTATATGCCAATAAATTCCTGAAATTCTAGAGGCCCATTTGGCCCATTCATGCAAGACAAGAGCTGAGACAAATGTTTAGTCCCACATTGCTAGTTGAGTGAAAGTTGGACCAGCTTATAAGGTGAGCTCTCCTACCACTTGGTAAAAGGATGAGAAGGAGAAGGAGAGAGTTCCACACGCGCGCTCCTCCTCCTCGCTCGCCTCGCCTCGCCTCGCCTCGTCACGACACGACGCGCGCGGGTTGCGGGAATCTCGCCGAGCCGAGCTTTATTTTGCCATGCATGAATGGTATATGAACAAATATACAGAAGCTGAAACGTTTGCTTTGAATGGACTTTTAATACGAGTTAAATGAATACGAATTCAGTGGAGGCTCTCCGGTGGGCTGCCGCCTGTTCGGTTCATCTCCCGTCCATTCGTTTCATCTTCAGCTCCCCTCTGTGCCTATAAGAGAGAGAGGTCGCGCCTCCTCTCAGATCGTCTGTCACACATCCTTTGCGCCTCCAGTTCCAGAGCACTGCGCTACCTAGATCTTCCCCATCCCGTTTTGCGGCGTGCACCGCTAGCCCGGACAGTAGGCCTCCGAGACCCCGCTGCTTCGAGTCCTGTACGGGAGAAGGGCAATAAGGTTTTTGGGGAGCACTATCAGCGCGACTACTGGCTTCGTCACGGACTCCCTCACAGATAGCGACTGCGGCGACGTCTTCCCCGACATCAGCACCCTCTTTCTCGACGACATGGCCAACGACGGTTCCAACACCGGCGGTTCTTCTTCTGCTACTGCCGTGTATATCTTCTTTCTCAATCTTGTTCTGATCATATCTAAAGTTTTATGCCTTGCAGTTTGTTTGGTTATATGCCTTAATATGTATTCGCTATTTCACATGATTGGTATACTGCCTATTATTCTAATCATGTTTTATCTAGCGTTTATTATGGATAATTCGCTTGGTAAATTGCTCTATTATTCAACAGAGTGCTGGGATTGGAGGACCTTTAGTCACACCAACTGGGACTAAAGGACTCTACGATGGCTGCGGCCGAGCCTTGGGGCTATTTCCATTTAATTCTTTTTCATTTTGTGTTTTCCATTTAATTATTTTTCATTTTATTGTTTTCCTTTTCGTTTTGTGTTTTCCATTCAATTCTTTTTCATTTCAAAAGATGGTTGCGCTGCTATTTTTGGGTCACCGAGGAAGCTTCGACGACATGGCCGCACGGCGAAACTCGCAGGCGAGCGACAGCAGGCCACTATGGGAGGCGATGGGTAAATCGAAGAGGACCACGAGAACCGGAGGCTCACCAGGAGTGCGGCGAGCTTGATGGCGAGTCCTGGGGAGGTCGGAGACAACGACAAGGATAGCGGCAAGCTTCAGAATGCCGAGGACGATTCCGACGGACTGAGGTCAAACAATGTCGATTCCTTCGACCAAGTGAACGAGGGCGACGAGGCAGTGATGTCGAGCTACTCGTTGGGTCTTGGGACGACAAGGAACGGCGGGGAGAGGCGATGGCTGACACTAGGGTTTTGGCCTGAGCAAGGAGAAGAGAGGAGGAAGACCAAGTGGAGTGCTAGGGTTTGTCCGTGGCGGTGGCGGGGTATTTGTAGATGTTCGGGGGCGCGACGTTGATCCCGACGGCAACCGGCAATGAGGGCATTGACTACGAGCAGTTTCGCCGATCAGGATGTGGAAGATGACGATCGAATTGGTTAAGTCCTGAAAAGAAAGGGAGAAGAGAAGCCGTGGGTTATATAGTTGCGATCCCTTTAGTTCCGGGTGGTACCACGAACCGGACAGTATTGCAAGTAAAACATTTTTTTTCGATTGGCCGGAAAGAAGTAGATAGACTTCATAATGAGTTGGCTTTGTATTGGAACAGAATCAGAGAGCATAGCAGCAAGCTAGCTAAGCTTTGTGCTGGGGCAAAATGGATAGCAGAAAAGGAGCTGACAATGGAGAAACTGTTTATGTGGTACGTATTTATATGGGTACGGCGGACAGGCCGCACATTCCAGCTTATTTTCTACTCCTACCTGCGGGCGACCACTTACGATTTTAAGTGGGGCGGCCATGCGGCACCACAGAGCGTCCTAGGGATGACATTGGAGCGGGTTTGGACGGATATACCAAAACCAAATCCAAATCCAAATCCAAATCCAAATCCATGAACCTCAATTTAGCCCACCCACAAAGATATCCAATAATTATAACAAAATTCAGCATAACTACAATATAATAGCAATTTTCGACCGCATTTCAACAAATATTATATGGATATAATATATATATAAATATCGAAGCAACAATATTTTAACCACATAGTACTTAAAATATGTCAAATCTCACACGATAACATCACAAAATACATAGATGTCTTATAACAGTCTTAGAGAATGCTTTTTATTACAAGTTTCCAATACAATATCTCGTACATTCAATAGATATAGCAATGCATATTAGAAATGTTGAGTTGAAACTTGGATGATTAGAGTCTCATTCTTTGCTGACAATATGGTAATTGGGGGGGGGATTAGGGTTAATTAGGATTACTACTTAGGTGGGATTTTTGGCATGTGGCTTGGAAGTTGGGGCCTTTATTGAGTACATATTGCATATGTAAAAAACAATCTTACTGACATGTGGGAACGTGTCAGTCGGGTATCTGTTGAATATCCATGGAGTGAAACCACTATCCATGTCCACCCCATGAATTAGCGGATATCCGCTCCATGAAATCCGTGGATATAATTAGGCC
Source organism: Avena sativa (assembly GCA_916181665.1). NCBI lineage: Eukaryota > Viridiplantae > Streptophyta > Magnoliopsida > Poales > Poaceae > Avena > Avena sativa. Next base: position 380,197,741 of record OV702297.1, on the reverse strand, counting down.
TCCATACCCTTGCCCACCGGGTCGGATATCCGTGGATACCCGGATCCATGGATAAAATTGCCATCCTTAAGCGTCCGCGTCCATTTGCAGCGTGACGTACTGTTAGCGTCCACTTGGCCAGCCCAGCACTCAGCCCACGTTCTGGACGTTCATGCGCTCACAGCCCAACTATAAGAAGAGAGCCCACTCCATCCCAAAAGTCCGGACTGAAGGGAGGAAGGAATCTCTCCCTTATAAGTTGGGTGTGGCCTCCTCCCGTAGGCGGGATGGGACTAAACTTCGTGTAGCCTCATCGGTCAACAGCAGCTTAACATCCCATCCCCCTGAGAAGCCCCTCAGGAAGGCATGGCGATCGCTAGCTCTGATACCAGATGTTAGCGTCCACTTGGCCAGCCCAGCACTCAGCCCACGTTCTGGACGTTCATGCGCTCACGGCCCAACAATAAGAAGAGATCCCACTCCATCCCAAAAGCCCGGACTGGTGGGAGGAGGCAAACTCTCCCTTATAAGCTGGTCGTGGCCTCCTCCCGCTAGCGAGGTGGGACTAAAGTCATCGGCAACGCTTGGTACCTAACACCCCATCCCCCTAGGAAGCCCCCTAGGCGGGCATGGCGGTGCTGGCTCTGATACCAATTGTCAGCGTCCCGGGCCCAGCTCCACACACTCGCGTTGCGTTTGGACGTTTCCTGGCCTACGGCCGCGCACACGGCCCAACATTCAGCGGAGAGCCCACTCCATCCCAAAAGCCCGGACTGAAGAGAGAAAGGGATCTCTCTCTTATAAGCTGGGTGTGGCCTCCTCCTGTAGGCGAGGTGGGACTAAACCAAGCAGCCTCCACCGGTCAACAGAGGGGTCCTCACATCCCATCCCCCTGAGAAGCCTTTGAAAGGCATGGCGATCGCTAGCTCTGATACCAGATGTTAGCGTCCACTTAGCTAGCCCAGCACTCAGCCCATGTTCTGGACGTTCATGCGCTCACAGCCCAACTATAAAAAGAGAGCCCACTCCATCCCAAAAGTCCGGGCTGAAAGGAGGAAGAAATCTCTCCCTTATAAGCTGGGTGTGGCCTCCTCCCGTAGGCGGGATGGGACTAAACTTCGTGTAGCCTCACCGGTCAACAGCAGCCTAACGCGGTAGCAGGCAGCCCGATCGGATGCGCGCGAGCCGTCAATTGCAGTTGCACCGCGCATCTGAGCTTTGGCCGCCGTGCCGCATCGCGAGCGAACCGATTCACGAACCAATCGGATCGAAGGTCAGTGAGTGCCGCCGACCAACAAGCCTGGTGCTGTTTTGCTTCCGCGCGCACAGCGCATGCAGCGGCTCATGGTCATGGCAGATGATCCCGCGCGCGCGAGACGCTTACGTGAGTCAGTCTTGCACGCCCGCCCGCCCAGCCGTGCTCGTGATGTTTTGCTTCCACTAGATCGACGTGCGGCCCGGTCTCGCTGGCGTGACGCACGTGTTGATCACCACCGTCGCGCATCTTCTTTTCATGGCATCCAAGGACCATCACGTCCATCACAACGTGTTGGGATGAACGGCGATTTGAGCAAAGTCATCGGATGGCCAAGTCTGCTTCACTCGAGTAGGTTCGCACTACAGGACGCGCGCGCTACGCCGAGGGCAAAAAGCCGTTGGCGTAGGCCAAAATGCCCTCGGCGTATGATACGTCGACGGCTGCCCTCAGCGTAGCCTTCTCGGCAAAGATCTCCCTCGGCGGAGCATATAGAGGCCATCGGCGTATCACAATACCGTCGGCGTATGCTACGCCGAGGGCAATACCCTCGGTGTAGCGGCCGTCGGCATAGCCTGTCGACATGTTGTAAAAACATTTTAAAAAAAATTATTATTTTTTCAACTTTTTAATCTTTGAATTGTTTGACTCGTTAATCTCTCACTTTGAACATTTTTAACACTAATTATATTTAATATTTAATTAAATTATAGTCTTGGTCAAACTTCTCAGCCGGTCACCCATCCTAATACTACTCCAGCTTCAGCACGCTTAACTTTCTCGTTCCTTCATAATCTATTTTCGCAAAGTAATTCATATATTGTTGTCAATAGATCAATCCTATTAACTCTTATATCATCATGTCACATGTTTGTATTTTTTGAAATTACAAAAAATTATTTAAGTAAATATTAATGAATAAGTAAAAATATTATTGAATTCAAATAAAAATATAATAATTTTACTTTTTGTATTTTTCTATTTAATATAGAATAATTAATATCTTTAAATCTGTAAATCGGAATTTAACAAACAATATGTCTAAATTGATCAGAAAAATGAGAAGAATCCAAATATGATATACATATCAACTAATCATAAACCCTCCGTTTTTGAATTATCTATTTGGAGGTTGCTTTAGAAAATTCCCTTTTTGTGCTCGGATAATGAAAAATGGCTTTTTGGTGCGATGAAAAGGAAAACTTGCATTGGATCTTTGATAAAATAACATATTGTGAACCTAAAAATATTTTTTTAAAAAAAACATGAGCATCGGATCATGTACCTGTAGTTCATATCTGACCCACTTCCTACCGATTCGGCAGGAATTTGTCTTTTTCACCAGAGGTGGACGGAAAGGTTTCGGATTCCCCTGTTGGTACATTGTCCGTATAAGATGGTATAGTATTTTTTTGTAAAATATGGTGGTAGCATTTTGAATTAGCCATTTGGTGGTTGCTTCACAAAATCGTCCGTTTTTTATGCTCGGAAAATGAGAAATGACTTTTTGGTGCGACTGAAAAGAAAACTTCCTCCTGCAACATTGTTCGCCATCTCAAAATGCATGTGTATGCACAATATGAGCATATTATCACAAACTATGCCTTGATTCTAGCCATAACATTGGTCATTTGACCCGAAAGCCAAGAAATCTCGAATGAGATAGGTCATTTTGTGAAGGTTTTTTTCAGACATAATTAATATATCAAGTTTGATATTTTTACTTATAACTATGTCACAGAATATGACACCACGCGAAGGTTTCACATTGTTTCGATCGTTTTTGAATTTTTTATGCCCGTTTTAAACTATCGTCAAACTTTGTCAAACGACGGGCATGAAGATTCTTAGCTCGGGGCCGAGCCTCGCTAAACTTGCATTCGATCTTTAATAACATAGCATATTGTGAACCTAAAAATGATTTTTGTAAAAAAACATGAGCATCGGATCATGTACCGATTCGGCAGGAATTTGTCTTTTTCACCAGAGGTGGACGGAAAGGTTTTGGATCCCCCTGTTGGGACATTGTCCATATAAGGTGGTATAATATTTTTGTAAAATGTGGTCGTAGCATTTTGAATTAGCCATTTGGTGGTTGCTTCACAAAACCATCCGTTTTTTGTGCTCGGAAAATGGGAAATGGCTTTTTGGTGCGACGAAAAGGAAAACTTCCTCCTGCAACATTGTTCTCCATTCCATGATGCATGTGTATGCACAATATGGGCACATTATCACAAACTATGCCTTAATTCTAGCCATAACATTGGTCATTTGACCCGAAAACCAAGAAACCTCGAATGAGATAGGTCATTTTGTGAAGGTTTTTTTGAGACATAATCAATATATCAAGTTTGATATTTTTTACTTATAACTATGTCACATAATATGACACCACGTGAAGGTTTTGCATTGTTTCGATCGTTTTTGAATTTTTATGCCCGTTTTAAACTATCGTCAAACTTTGTCAAACGACGGGCATGAAGATTCTTAGCTCAGGACCGAGCCTCGCTAAACTTGCATTGGATCTTTGATAAAATAGCATATTGTGAACCTAAAAATTAATTTTGTAAAAAAACATGAGCATCGGATCATGTACCTGTAGTTCATATCTAACCCACTTTCTACCGATTCGGCAGGAATTTGTCTTTTTCGCCAAAGGTGGACGGAAAGGTTTCGGATCTCCTGTTGAGACATTGTCCATATAAGGTGGTCTAGTATTTTTGTAAAATGTGGTGGTAGTATTTTGAATTAGCCATTTGGTGGTTGCTTCACAAAACCGTCCATTTTTTATGCTCAGAAAATGGAAAATGGCTTTTTGGTGCGACAAAAAGGAAAACTTCCTCCTGCAACATTGTTCGCCATCCTATGATGCACATGTATGCACAATATGAGCATATTATCACAAACTATACCTTGATTCTAGCCAAAACATTGGTTATTTGACCCGGAAACCAAGAAACCTCAAATGAGATAGGTCATTTTGTGAAGGTTTTTTTGAGACATAATCAATATATCAAGTTTGATATTTTTACTTATAGCTATGTCACACAATATGACACCACACGAAGGTTTCGCATTGTTTCGATCGTTTTTGAATTTTTTATGCCCGTTTTAAACTATCGTCAAACTTTGTCAAACGGTGGGCATGAACATTCTTAGCTCGGGGCCGAGCCTCGATAAACTTGCATTGGATCTTTGATAAAATATCATATTGTGAACCTAAAAATGATTTTTGTAAAAAACACATGAGCATCGGATCATGTACCTGTAGTTCATATCTGACCCACTTCCTACCGATTCGACAGGAATTTATCTTTTTCACCAAAGATGGACAGAAAGGTTTCGGATCCCCCTGTTGGGACATTGTCCAGATAAGGTGGTATAGTATTTTTGTAAAATATGGTGGTAGTATTTTGAATTGGCCATTTGGTGGTTGCTTCACAAAACCGTCCGGTTTTTATGCTCGAAAAATGAAAAATGGCTTTTTGGTGCGACAAAAAGGAAAGTTTCCTCCTGCAACATTGTTCGCCATCCTATGATGCATATGTATGCACACTAAAGGCACATTATCACAAACTATGCCTTGATTCTAGTCATAACATTGGTCATTTGACCTGAAAGCCAAGAAATCTCGAATGAGATAGGTCATTTTGTGAAGGTTTCTTTGAGACATAATCAATATACCAAGTTTGATATTTTTCCTTCTAACTATGTCATATAATATAACACCACGCGAAGGTTTCGTCTTGTTTCGATATTTTTTAATTTTTTATGCATGTTTTAAACTATATATAATGTTTTATGTTTTACTTAATTTTTATTTACAAATATGTAATATTTGAGAGTACATAGATAGGTCTTATTTTTCTGTAATTTTTGATATATTATTTGTATTTTTACGAATTAGAATGATTTAGTTATGATTTTTCAAAGTTTAATGAAATGAAATAAAAAAGAGCTACGCCGAGGGCAGCCGTCGGCGTAGCATAGGATATGCCGAGGACAATTCTACGCCGACGGCTGCTTGGCGGGGCTGGCCTAGACGATGGCTACGCCGACGGTCCCGACGTTTGGCCGTCGAGTAGCGACCGGCCGTCGGCGTAGCTTCCCATTCATGTGGTGTCGTGGCATTGAAGGTGTAAAAGTGTGTAGAAATACACAACCAGTCTCATATCTTTTATGCTGACGATTTACGGATCCTTATAAAGGCAAACATAGTTAATACGATCTACTCTCCTGTTTTATATTATAAGATGTTTTAGCTTTCGTGGATCGAATGTATTTTCACAAAAAGATAAAATATCTTGTATATTAAAACGGAGTGAGTAGTTAAGAAAGTGCTTCATTACTATCGTGCAAACTCACGACATCCTGTTAGACAGATAAAGTGCAATATCTTCTTTAGTCCGAAGTTGATGTCCAATTAAAGGACTATATTTGCACTGATCTAAACATGATGACACAAGCTCTCTTGGATAGATATCCTGGTCTACTAGAAAGAATCATAGAGCTCCACCTCCCGAACCCTCCTCCTCCCGCACCCGCGCGGCGGTGCCGTGCCACGCCGGGCGGCCTCCCCTACCTGCCGAGCTCTCCCTCTCGTGGTCTCTCCTCCCCGCCGTCGCCCGGATCGTCGCCAGGCAAAGACCTGGGGGCATGGCGGCGGCGGCGTCCCTGATCGCGATCTGGCGGGAAGGCGGCGGCATCCGTTCCGGATGGTTTGGCGGTGGTGTTGTGGTGAGCGGCGGCCGGTAATCCTCGGCCTAGATGCCGTCAGGCGGCGGCGGGGATCTGGGCCTAGCCGCGATCTGTCCCGTACGTTGGCCTCGACGCGGGTGCCCGGACGACTCGGGCCTTGTCCATGACACTAGGGCGCTTGGGGCATCTGCACCCGACATGGTGGTGGTGGCCTCCTTCTCCGTCGGAATGGTCAGCCGGGTGGTCTTGCCGTCTTGCGACGGATCCTCCTAGTTTCCGGCGGGTGGCGTGGGGGATGCTGGCTCGGTTTCAATAAAGGAGGTGGTCTTGGATCCCTCTCAAGCCAAGACGATGATCTGTCGGATGCTGGTCTTCATTGATCTGGTTTCTGTGTCATGTTCCGGAAGGCTCCGTCGACGAACTCCATAAGTGCTATCATGCCGTGACTTTGCTGGAAGGATTGAATTCGGTCGTACGCACCCATGTTTACCCTGACAGTTTGGTTTCAGAGGGTGTGCTTCGAAGCTTTGTTGGTTGTTATTATCATGAGGCATGTTCTCGTTCCATAGTGCTGACGCAGAAAGTCATGGAGACCGAGATCTGAGGAAAGACAATGGTGGTTCGAGTCTGGGTGGTGATGAGGAATTGGCTAGGTGACTTGTGAATTGGAGCAGTGGCATGCAAGTAGGGACGAATGCACGGGAGAGGTCCATGGTCCTACTTCTCAGGGTGAAAACCCAGGGTCTGGCCTTAATTGGTTGTGTCTGGCAATGGCCTTGTTGAAGGTATTATTTTGAGTGCGCGGACTTTCTTCAGGGTGAAAACCTAGATCATTGATCGGGCGATAACGATGTTTGTGCACTGTTTCCTTCTTGGAGGCGTCGTTTTTCGAGAAGCTGGATTTCTGGTGCTGTCTTGGTGGTAGTAATATTGTTGTTTTAATGAATGAGTCACTATAGCGGGACTTTTCTTTTTTGTAATTCTTCTTTCATTTTTTTGGCTGTGTGCATCCGTGTGACCGCTAGGGCAATGCATTGTTGCAGAGGCTGGGTGTAATTGGTATCATCTGATATTAATATATGCTCATTTCCAAAAAAAAAGAATTATAGAAAGACTGTAATGGTTGGAAAGAAAAACATTTTTCAATGTGCGATGTGTGTGTGGGGGCGGGGGGCGGGAAAAAAAGATTTTACATTATCTATTCCAGCATTTTTAATAAAAACATAAATATACAACCTAATTGTACTATTTTTCAACTAGATGATGGAGCGAGAATTCAGAAACAGTGGAGAAAAACCAAACGCTCCGGCGATCGGCTCGCCCCTGTGGGTGACCGGCCGCGCCTCCGAATCCAGTGTCCCGAGCTTTCCTTCACAACCCCTCTCTCCCGCCGTCGTCAGCGTTCGGTGTTGGGGCGACACTGGGGTGGAGGCTCTCGGCTTCAACCCTATCGATGTCGAGCCTACGTGGGGCGACATGGCGACAGGGGGTGTTCTCAGGCGGTGACGGACCGTCGCGATGTCAGGGTGACTTGGAGCTGACTGGGTGGCTCTCGATGGGCCAGAGCGTCTGATTGGCGGCGGGGAGTTGTGGTAGTATGGATATGCCTGCCCTCCCAGCCTAGATCTAGGTATTGGTGGGCTGCACTAGGCACGGCGGTGGCTTCTCAGGTGGGTGGTGGAGCGGGAGCTGGTGTTGGGTTGGCAGTGTCAGTGGCGCCCCTGCTGTAGTGCGATGACGGGGCTTTACGGGCCCATTTGGGCCCCTCTAGGTTGACGAGGACCTGGTTTATCCCTACTGCTGCATCCGATCGGCTACCGCATTCTGGTGTTGGAGGTAGTTCTCTCCCGTGTGCTATTGTACCATCGACAGTTTACCGGCCTCGCAACGTGGACCATGATGAGACGACGATGATGATTGCAATAATGTGGTGGTGTGTGCTAGCTAGTGGCAAGTTTAGTGGAACGATAAAGAGCGTCCAGGGTGTGATTTGGGGGGGTGAGGGTCAGAAGAAATCCTTGTTGTCTTAGCATCGACATGGTGATGCCTGCTGTTGTCGCTATCCTTTCTGAAGAGCGTTGGGTGTACCTCTTTCCCGCCACTATAGGGTACCTAGGTATACCCTAGGATATTGTGAGGCAATAGCTTCATCGTCGTCGCTTCTCTTCTTGGAGGTATTGCGTGGTAAGCGACGCTTCGAAGTGATAGGAGCATGGTGGAAATTCTTCGAAGGCCGCAGCTGTTGCGAGTCGTCTCCGTTTTCGTCGAACCGCCGGTGTTGGTATTGTTTTCTTTTCTTATTTTTTTATTGTTTCTTTTGGGTTGAAGTTTTGTTGTTTTCCCTAGCAATGGTCTTAGCAGTTGTGTCCGCTATAAGGAAAAACTATTTCAAGAAGAATTCCGAAACAGAACACCCTGAGGTGAATTCTTTATTGCCAGAATCAATTTGTTCTTCGTCCAAGCCTTTGTGACTAGTTGTACGTTGTATCTGCCCATCTATATTGCGCACGGAGATTCCCACTTAAACCGCATGGTTTGTTGTATTCGAGGGTATATTATATACTGCATAAGTGTGCCAGATGTAGTACGAATTAGTTTTTTTTTTGTAGCAGTAGTACGAATTAGTTGTTGTATAATACTTACTACACGACAGATCTTGAAGTCCACTGTATCATCCTCTTAGCTAGCCTATGGTACTTGTTTAGGAGATATCGACTTTTGACTAGGAGTATAATACGTACATGATCGAATGCATAGCAGATGGACATTGACCTGGAGCTCTGAAAATGTGCAGCACCGCATGGGTTCAGGAGTTCAGTTGCAGCATTTGTAGGTTGTTCTTATTATCTCCAAGAATATAGTATTAGCACAATCATTTTGACGATCATGGGGCCGAGACCCGAGATTTAGAGACCCTTGGCAGAAATAAGAGATTTTTATTTATATTATCCCACCCCGCGATGCGTAGCCCATCCCGGCCTCGGGTAGTCAGGTTTGTTGAGCGACTCTTTTTTTATGTGAGAATTATCGTGCAGCTGAAAATGTCAAATCACCGGAGGCCACGAAAATGTCGGGTGCACATGATCTTAAAGTTTTTAATAAAAACTCGGGTGCACAGATTTCTGTGTGTGCGTGTCTGTAGCGCTGCACTGCACGTCACCCTGTCTTGGCGTCACATGGCAAAGCCAACTGAGAGTGATATTTGGAAAGAATAATAACTTGTGTATTATATAGAGATTACAGAGGTATATATAAGGGCCAAAACCAGCTAGGGTTTATAGCCAAACCGACCTAAGAGTCTAAACTGATTATAACAAGAATAAATCGCTAATACCCCCGCAGTGGCAACGTCTAGCTCGACGACGTTGAGACTGGACCGAATATCGCAGAAGGATGCAGTAGGAAGCCCCTTTGTGAAGATGTCAGCAAACTGAGCACTGGTCGGTACGTGAAGAACGCGAACCTTGCCGAGAGCCACCTTCTCACGGACAAAATGAATATCTATCTCAATGTGCTTGGTTCGACGATGCTGAACGGGGTTGCTGGCCATGTAGACGACAGAGATATTGTCACAGTAGACAATGGTGGCGCACTTAAGTGGTCGATGAAGCTCGGCAAGAAGTTGACGAATCCAGACGGCTTCGGCGACAGAGTGTGCAACAGCTCTGTATTCGGCTTTAGCAGAGGACCTGGAGACCGTGACCTGCCTTTTGGATGAACAAGAAAAAAGATTATCCCCCAAATAAACACAAAACCAGATGTGGATCATCGAGTGTCGGGGCAATCAACCTAGTCTGCATCAGAATAAACTGTCAAGCTTGTTGGAGAGGAAGAATTGATGAGAAGACCATGGTCAAGAGTTCCTTTGAGATAACGGAGAATGCGTTTGACATGAGAGAGATGAGGAACACGAGGATCATGCATGAAAAGACAGGCTTGTTGAACAGAGTATGATATTTCTGGACGTGTTAAAGTAGCATACTGGAGAGCACCAGTGAGACTGTGATAGAAAGTAGGATCAGAGACAGGTTCACCGTTGGCAGAAAGTTTAGAACCAACATCAGCAGGTGTACGGGAAGGCTGGCAATCAGTCATCCCGGCGCGAGAGAGTAAATCAAGAATATACTGACGTTGAGAAAGAAAAAGAGAGGTGGGAGTACGAGAGGCGGTGACACCAAGAAAATGATGTAGAGGTCCGAGATCAGTCATAGAAAATTCAGTATGAAGAGACAAGATGATTTGTTATAAGGAGTCGGAGGAGGCAGTGAGAACAATGTCGTCAACGTAAAGGAGAAGATAAGCCGTGTGTTTGTGGGAATGAAAGAGAAATAGAGAAGAGTCAGATTTTGAAGGAGTGAAGCCGATGGTTTGAATGAAAGAGGCAAAGCAATGAAACCAGGCGCGAGGAGCCTGTTTGAGACCATAAAGAGACTTGTGAAGGAGACAGACAAAATCAGGAGTGGAGGAGTTCTCAAAACCGGAGGGTTGTTGACAATAGACAATTTCGTTGAGAGTGCCATTAAGAAAAGCATTTTTGACATCAAGCTGGTGAATGGGCAAGGAAGAAGAAACAGCGAGACTAAGAACTATACGAATGGTGCTGGGTTTGACGACAGGAGAAAAGGTTTCATCGAAGTCAATCCCATGCTGCTGGGAGAAACCACGGCAGACCCAACGAGCTTTATAACGAGCGAGAGTGCCATCCGAGTGAAATTTATGACGGAAGACCCATTTACCAGAAACAACGTTGGCGCCGGAGGGTTTGGGAACGAGAGACCATGTGTTGTTTTGGAGGAGATCATCAAATTCCTCACGCATAGCAGAATGCCAGAGAGGGTCGAGAAGAGCACGTTTTTAGGTTGTTGGAATTGGGTAAATAGTTGTGGTAGTGGTGGTCGCAGAAAGATTTAGAAGGCGACGAGGAATGTGAAAACCTCGTTTGCCTCGAGTACACATAACGTGATCGTTCTCGGTAATGGTTGTGGGAACAGCATTGGGAGGAATCGGAGGTGGTGTAGGCGAGGGAGAAGATGGTGTGGAGGAGATGAGAGAGCTGTCGAACGGTGGAGGGGAGAACTCTGTCGCGGCAGAGGAGACATGGAGAGATGCTGCCGTGGAAGAGGAGGGTGTGAGCGCTGCCGCGACAGAGGAGAGAGGTGGCGTGGCTGCCGCGGTAGAGGAAGAGGGCGCGGGTGCTGCCACGGCAGGAGGAGCAGGCACGGGAGCTGCCGCGGCAGGAAAAAACAGAAGGGGTCTCTGCCGCGGCAGAGTGTGCGGCAGCGATGATGACGGGAGGGTTGGTGTTATGGGTGGGGGTAGTTTGGGGGGTGGTTTGGTGGGTGGCAGCATTGGCGATGGTGTAGGGAAAGGTGTGTTCATCGAAGATGACATGACGGGAGGTGAGAACCCGACCAGAAGCGGGATCAAAACATCGGTATCCCTTGTGATCACTAGAGAGACCAAAGTGAATGCACGTTAGAGAGCGAGGTGCAAGTTTATGGGGAGAAGTAGAGGTGGTGTTTGGAAAGCATAAACAGCCAAAGACACGTAACATGGAGTAGTCCGGAGAGGTGAGAAAAATAGATTGATAAGGAGTGTATAGAGGGCATGTTTTGGTTGGACAAACGTTGATGAGAAAGGTGGCGACATTGAGAGCTTCTACCCAAAAGGGTGGAGGAAGAGAGGCCTGAATTAGGAGCGTGCGGAGAATATCATTGATGGATTGAAGAGAGCGTTCAGCTTTGCCATTTTGTTGGGAGGTGTAAGGACAGGAAAAACGAAGAAGAATGCTGTGAGAGAGAAAGAAGTTGCGATTTTTGGTGTTATCAAATTCTCGTCCATTGTCACATTAGATGAAACGGATATGAAGACTAAAGTGAGTATGAACATAATTTTGGAAATTTTGAAAGACGGTGTGGACGTCAGATTTTGCACGGAGAGGAAAAGTCCATATGTAATGAGAATAATCATCAAGAATAACAAGATAATATTTAAAACCAGAAACACTAGGCACAGGAGATGTCTATAAATTACAGTGTAATAATTCGAAAGGAAAAGAGCTATGAGTGGATGAAGTTCTAAACGGTAATCAAACATGTTTGCCACACTGACAGGCATTACAAACAGAGGAATCATGAGGATAACTAATACTAGGGATACAAAATTCCTGAAGTAACGAAGACAACGTGGCTTTATTTGGATGCCCTAGGCGACGATGCCAAAGTCCAACGGAAGCAATCATGGCAAGAGGTGTAGAGGTGGACGCACCATGGAGAGGATAGAGATCCCCGGAGCTATTGTACCGGGCGAGAAGCTTCCCCGTTTGAAGATCCTTCACAGATAAACCAAAGGGATCAAACTCAAGAGAGACACGATTATCGATGGTAAATTTGCGAACATATATGAGATTTTTAATTAAAGAAGGTGCTAAAAGAATTTGACAAAGAAGAAATTGAACATGTGGATGCGATATATAGGAATCACCGGTGCCGGAGATGGGAATAGAAGATCCGTCACCAATGGTAATGGAAGAAAAGGGAGAAGAAGAACAAGCTAACAGAAAATCCAAATTCGAAGACATGTGCGAGGAAGCACCAGAATCAAAAATCCAATCCATACCTTCGGTATTATTGAGGGTAAAATTGTTCATGGCAGCTATGAAGGCGGCCTGGTCCCAGCTTGGTGTAGAAGGCGCTGACGATGGCCCTGGCGCGGTTGACGAAGATGCGTACATGTACGGCGGAGCCGAATGAGGGCCATATATGTAAGGTGGTGCCGCGTAGCCGGGGTACGAAGCCTGAGCGCTGTACACCTATGCAGGGGGTCGAGGGCCGAGAAGTCCAGGGGAGCCGGTGAGCGGACGGAGGCCGGAGTTCCAAGTCGGTGGAGCGCCGTATGATGCAGGAGCCGTCCACGGCATGGACCAGGCCTGGACCATACCGGTCCAGGGATCGTGCTGGTGGCGCCAAGTTAGTGCAACAGGGGGCGCCGTCGGTGCTGGTGCAGGGGGTGCTGTCGGAGGGGGGCGCGGCGGCGGAGGGGGCCGGTAGATGGGATTCTTGCCGCGGTAGTTGGGGCTAGGGCGCCAGCCGGCAGGAGCTGCCGCGGCAGGGTTTTGTCCTGAATTTGCTGTCGCGGCAGGAGGCTACATGGGAGGAGTTGCCACGGCAGGCGCGGACGCGGGCGGCCGTGGGGTGGCGACGAAGACGTGGTGGCGCGACTCCCGGTTCTGACGAGTGCGATCTGCACTTTGAAGGATCGACCGAACCTCGGCGAAAGTGGGGCGGGGCCGCATCAGAGGTATGAACGAGGCCTGCTTGTCGAAGTCCTCGCTAAGGCCAATGAGGAGGATGTTGATGAGTTGCCGATCTTCAATGGGATCACCGAGTTCGCGGAGTTCGTCAGCGATGGAGGAGAGACGCTGACAGTAGACGCCCACGGGAGAGGTGCCTTGGATGATGTTGCGAAGCTCGATGTTGAGGGCGTTGACACGAGAGTCGATGTTATCCTAGAAGAGCTGACGAAGGGCCGCCGAAAGAGCGGCGACGGACGAGGCGGTGCGGTAGACGAGATGGAAGATCTCGGTGGAGACTAGCGATCATCCTTGACCCATCGAGGGTCGTCGGGGCGAGGGACGCAATCCGTGGCGACGTGATGAAGAATATTGCATCGCCCCAGGTGAACTTCGAACAGATGTCGCCAATGATAGTAGTTGTGGGCTGAGAGATCAAGGGTAATGGTGATGAAGGGAGATATATCTGTGATCGTGTCGGTGAACGACATGGTGGCTAGGGTTTGGGTGGTGGTGACACCGACGGCAGGAGGAGAGGGTGCGTCGGCGGTGTGAAGGGGGACTAGGGTTTGAGAGGAAGAAGAGAAGGAGGGAGCGCCAGCGACGCGGAATTCCGCCAGGGAGAAGAGAGAGCCCGGCGGCGGCGGCGGAGGTGGGGTGGGCGGAGCCATTCCAGGTACGGAAAAACCTAGGCGTCTGATACCATGATATTTGAAATGAATAATAACTTATGTATTGTATAGAGATTACAGAGGTATATAAGAGGACCAAAACCAGCTAGGGTTTAGAGCCAAACCGACATAAAAGTCCAAACTGATTACAATAAAAATAAATCACTAATAGGGAGCACCAGAAACAATAAATGTGCACCTCTGCTCTCTGCGGTGTCATCAAACTTCAATCATACATTGAACGCAACAAGATGCTTAATGGAGGACTATTTACTAATTCCATGAAGGAAATAGATAATCATTTGGGATAATTAATTAAGTGCCGGTAGCTGAGATCACTCTAGCTGCTAGCGAGTTAATAGCATAGAACTATCAGTTTCTGAGCTAAATTCTGGAAGTCTACCTGTTTATGTTTACGCAGCAAAAATTTATCATATTTGGCGTCCGTTTTCTCAAATCGCACTAAACTCGTCCCGATCGCGAATTGATATGGAAACTGACAAGGATGGCCCACCCCCGTCAGGCTGACGTGGCAGCGCAAGACTGTGTGTCGTCTGCCGTTTTGCACACAGATCCTCAAGTTTTGACTGAAAATTACGCAGAAGCCTTTGGCACTATTAAAACCTTCATAACTTTTGAATACGAATTCAAATGGAAAAACTTTAAATACGAAAAGTGCTTAGAATTGTTTGAATCTCTTTTTACAAATTTTATTTATTATTTTATATAATTAAAATATGCAAAAATATAAAAATTGTTTTATTAATTATAAGAAATTATTTTGTTAATTATACAAAAACTTTAGAAATTCATAACTTTAACTATATAACTCTAAATAATATAAATAATATGTCTAAATTTATTAGAAAAATCCAAGGAATCCATTTCTTATATTTATAATGCATGAATCATATCCATTCCTCTCGGATATTTTGATTATGCTAGTAATCATAATAATAAATATGTGCCATTTTTTATTCTTGCATATTTGTAGATGCACTAGAAATTGGATTCATGTTGTGACTTGAGCGAGTTAAAAAAATATTATACACATGTGTCAGATATTGAAGCATCGGCATGCAGGGGCGGAGCCAGGATTCAGGTATAGGGGGGGCGAGACACCGAGGGAGCAAAAAAACATCTTTCCTTGGTCAAATTACTAAAGAATTGTTTTTTCTTTAATAAGCATTTAGTTCACCCTCGTAAACACATTATAGATATCGACGCGGTTTTGCTACACACGGACATAGCTGCGCATAGGCTTAGGACCGTTGGATAAAGAGATCACATACACTACTAGCTTAGATGGTAATGGCTGGATCTTGAAAGTAGTAACGGTGCCTAACGACGTTTGAAGCAGCGCGTGTGTGTACTTGCATGCGATGCCTACAGGCTCGTGAAAACCCTAAAAAGTTTAGCTCGTTGTTTGGCAAAGAAACTTTTAACATCTAAAATAGAAAGATAAGTCAACAAGACTTAAAATGAGTTCTACATAGTATGCAAACCCTAGTGAAGGTTTGTGGTACTATGCAAACCCTAAAATATCATCTAACTGGTTTAGTGTATTGTTTTTTTTGGCGGGAGAGACTAAATAAGTTAGGGTTTTTTAGCATGTTGTTCGTTAGGGTTTGCCTCACCTAAACGAAACTAGATAAGCTTTGTTTTGCATGTTGCCCCTTAGGGTTTGCCTCATGCAAACGAAATTAGACAAGTTTTGTTTTGCATGTTGATCGTTAGGGTTTGCCTCATGCAAACGAAAATAGACAAGCTTTGTTTTGCATGTTCCTCGTTAGGGTTTGCCTCATGCAAACGAAATTAAACAAGCTTTGTTTTGCATGTTCTCGTTAGGGTTTGCCTCATGCAAACGAAATTAGACAAGCTTTGTTTTGCATGTTGCTCGTTAGGGTTTGTCTCATGCAAACGAAATTAGACAAGCTTTGTTTTGCATGTTGCTCATTAGGGTTTGCCTCATGCAAACGAAATTATACAAGCTTTGTTTTGGTAGGGCTTCATGCATGCATGGCAAAGGAACACTAACGGCGTTAGTTCTTAGACAAATCTTGGGTCTGGATACATGTGCTCCCTATATTAAAAGAGGATAGAATCAACGGTGGATACGCTATGCGCAGCTATGCCCGTGTTTAGCAGGCTATTTCCCTTATATATATATATATATATATATATATATATATATATATATATATATATATATATATATATATGTATATGTATATGTATATGTATATATATATATAGTCTTAGTTAGCCTTACCAATGTACCATGAATTGTAAAGGTATTAGGCAAAG
Source organism: Avena sativa (assembly GCA_916181665.1). Classification (NCBI taxonomy): domain Eukaryota; kingdom Viridiplantae; phylum Streptophyta; class Magnoliopsida; order Poales; family Poaceae; genus Avena; species Avena sativa. The sequence goes on along the minus strand of OV702297.1, from coordinate 380,181,540 downwards.
TCACATTCCGGCGATGTGTTTCACTAAAGACCAAAAAATAACGGTCTCCTCCGGCAAATTATACCATAATCATTATCGAAGTTGGCATACAAATTATAGATGAAATTGCTGAATTTTCTGCTAGCGCTAACTGGACTGAACGGTAAGTATTGTTGATCGGGTAGCACTTCTTCTAGGCTTCATAGTTTTACATACATACACAAATCAATAGTGACTAATTATCTATATTATTAAAAAGATTGGAACCGTTCGTCGTTCCTTAAATTTTCCGTCTGCCATTAAAAAACGATTTTGCCCCTATGTGTTCGGGGGTATTACAAGAACTGCCACCGCTTATGTCAATGTCAAACTAAACGGTTCGACTAAACGGTTCGTCAAATTCATCAGGCGCACGACCGCATCCTCTCCTCTCTCTATCCCCACAACACACGCCCTGCAAGTCACCCTGTAAATGGGCGCGTCCATGGAGGCCCACCACCTTGCCGCCTGTGCCCAGATAAACTAGATGGGATGTTTTGTTTGTGCCCATTCAAACTGTCTAGGTTTCGCGGCGTCTACTTTGCTCACCTAAACCCATTTTAGTTTCTCTATATGTTACGCTGGATGCGCTGCTGTTTCTTCACGCTACCTTACGCCTGTGTCCAGAAGTTTTGCCCGGGCAGCTATGCATGCTAGCTTTGCAAACTCTGGTATATATTTCTAATAGTGATCATCCAAAAGATCAATATACTCCCTCCGTCCCGTAAAAGATCCTTCTGCCCAGTTCAATTTTTTTTTGCAAAAATATCCCTAATACATTTAGAACGTTTGAAATTTGGGCTTCAAAATTAAATTCCAAATTGAAATCTTTCCGTCACGCTGCTTCCGCCGATCGACTGGTCCGTCAGTTGTCCCGCTGCATCCGAGATCACGGACGCGCAGGAGATTGATCACGGACGCCAGACTTGGAGGCTCGACCTGGCGGCCTGCTAGCCGTGCTCCCTCCTACGGGCGCACCGCTCCCGTCGTCGTTCTCCCAGCACTGTTGGTCATCCGAGAATAGACGGCTCCTCGCCAGCACCATACCCCCTGGAAGTGCCCACCCTTGGCATACACATTTGCAAGGGAATTGTAGGTCTCTATCGTTGGTAGGCTACCAATTTCAGTAGGCCTCCTGACTATCAACTGCAAGGGAGTAAATAAGATTTTAGAAAGGGGTTATTTTAACATTCATAGTATGATACAACAGTGTGTGGTTTATAGGCTCACCTCATACATCAGTCAGGAGTCTTGAATTATTTCTGTTGTCGCTGAAGTGAATTAATTCCACTTAACATGATTTCTGCTTGGACTCTTTCACAGAGCTGCACTCTTAACATGATTTTTACTTGATTTTTGAATAATCGTCGTTCAGTTCAGTACATGTTCAGAGCAATGACTTTCACAGAGCTGCACCCCGAGAAATGACTCTTTCACCTTGAAAAATTCAGAGAAAGAAGAGAAATGATAAATAACTTAAGATAACAACACAGAAAGAGAGAGCTTACATGGTGGAGTTACATGACGAACGAACCATCATTTTGATTACCAGACTACAGTAAGTAGTAAGATTTGATTCATACTAAAGTTATGAACAAATAGGCTTGTACTAGTCCAGGTTCAGGTGCAGAACCATTTAGTTCTGCTTATGTACAAAATATGCTCATACATCTAGAGAGTTTGAGATGCTCAGGTTCAGATGCTCACTATTGGTTCACTTCACATCGTTAATTAACCATCATATATTAGAGAAACATATCTACACACGAGTTTGTTGTCAAGCCTCTAAAAAACCATCAGAGTTTTACACATAAGTTGGATGAGTTTTTTTGGCTAGTGTCTTTTGGTTTCCCACCAACATATCTAAAAATACAGCACTACAACTACATTTATTCAGAATCGAAGACCAAAATCTGAAGCTAGCATGACTGGGATACTCTAGATCAGAACATTTTTGCAAGTTGTTTCTAGAGTTGTTCTGCAAACATCAGGGAAAACTGACCCCTTTTCCATACAACTTCGATTTCAGAACTGACCCATTTTAAGTAAAATTCCATCAGGACAAACATTCCATCAACTTTTTTAGCAAGGTTCTGCTAAAAAAACAAGTATTTGACGCTACAGTCTACATGGATCTTACATGGATCCTTCCAAACACCGATTAAATTTAGCGTCACGCTATAGTCCACACTGCACACTATCTGGTTGAATTTAAGCAGGATGGAGAGGACGATTTACCTTCTTCCCCTTCTTCTTGGACGAAGCCATTGGATCCTGCCCCATAGAGATGCTACCCGCTGGATCCTGCGCCAAATCCCTAGACTCCTGGCCTCCTTGCTCCGTGGGCGAGGGTCTAGATATGATGTCGCCGCAGACGGGGGAAGTGGGCGAGTGGGCGAGGATTGGGGCGGCGCCGTGCTGTCCATGCGGCTTGGAATGCGAGGGCAAGGATGAGGGCGAGCGGGGGAAGGAAGGGGGCGAGTGGGGGAAGGCAACGGCGACGGGGGAATGGGTCGTCGGGGCATGGCGTCTGCCTCCATCGAGGGGAATGGGGGAGTCCCGATGCAGCATGGGCGTGGCGGCGGTAGCGAGCAGCCCGTCCGTGTCTATGATATTATTTCGCTAGCCTATGGGTGTCCATTTAGCGGAACCAGATGGGATGGGCTGGCGGCGCCGTGGGCTGCCCGATCCCACCTACAGGCTGACCTGCAAGCATCAGTCGATCCAAAATCCACACAACCTTCCAGATTCGGACGTCGGCGTGATGATCTGAGGAAGCGCCCCTCGAGCCGAGCGATTCGATCTAGGGTTCAGTCACCTCGCCTCTGCTGCGTCCGGTTGTGACGCGCCGTTTGTCCGATGCGTCCATCAGGCCAGCGACGAGTCGGACGATGTGGCGCACTAGGGCCTCCGGTGCAGCCATACGGGGCGACTTCAGGGCGGGCACGTGCTCGACTCAGCGAAGGCGGGCAGAGGAGGCGGACGCCGCCGTGACTATTCCAGGACGCAGGCTTAGCGGACTCTGGCCCGATGTAAGGTCAGTTGACACCACGCGTGCACCACCCCTCCACATCTCGCTGCTGCCGTCCTTCCGTGTGCCCGACCAAGGATAGTTGACACCGCACTTGCACCACCACTCCACATCTTGCTGCTGCCGTCCCGCCGTGTGCGGCGGCCATGGACACGGATCTGCAGTGTTGATTCTCGATCTGAAGCATCGTAGGCATATCGTGTCGCCCACTTTGTCCACATCCTACAAGAGGCGGGCGTAGGCCCTGTATAGCTTCTCCCCTTCTGGTTCTGGCCATGGACGGGGCGACTGCGAGCACTGGCTGGTAGTCAATCGTCATAGAGCCGCACAAGACAACTCTGGTAACCTCTTTGAGGTACAAATGAGCCTACTTGTGGCTTATATCAATTCGTCTTGCATATTTACATTGACCATGTGCACATGTCCATCTAATCTCAATTTCGGGTATGGCCTTCTTCTCACGGTTATCCCAGCACAGCAGGTCCCCGTAGCTCACTGATCCCTTGAACGACAGTGATGGCTAGGTGGAGAAGCAGGAACTACAGGGGCAAAAACTGTTGCCATCCTCGCCTGCCTAGCTCCAGGATGCACCATCCGAACGAGCTCCAGACCTCTCATCCTGCCTCAGCTGTTGCCCAAGATCTTTGCCCTGAGACCATAGCAGCCTTCTTGAACCATTGCCATTCTCACATCGGGGTGCCCTTGATCCCCATATACTAGGATAACCTGTTGTTGGATAGGTTCGTCAGATCGTTGGGTTAGATTCTCAGTGATAAGCACGTGGATGGAAAATAAGTTTCAGTTTCACATTGGTATGACTGCAGCTGGTTATCCTGGAAAAAAACTAGATTTTGCTAAGTCGATATGATTCTTTACATGTGGAAAAATGTAAGTCGCTGTTTTTATTCTTTTTGCTTATGCAGATACTCAAGTTCAGCAACCACTAGCACCATACTTTTGTGTACCGCAATAAGTAGAACTTTTGGTCTATCTAGCGCTCTGAAATTTTCCTGTATCTCCCGATCTTAGCCCATTGGTTAGATCAAGACTGACAAACTTGGGGACCATTTAATATGGATAAGCAGTTTTCGATTCTCAAGAAGTGATGAACTAGCAATTCTCCTGTGCAAATTCATCTCCTTCATTCATAAATATTAATAGGTGATTCTGATCTCTTGAAGTATTATGTTGCTGAGCTAATCTACTAGCTAAATATCTTGGCAAGGTAGCGAATTAGTATTCTGGTCAAATCACTCTTATTTTGTAGCCTGCAGAATTTTGTTGACTCTTTCTTAGTTCGCAAGCAAAATGAAGGGAACTAGGAATATTTTGTGTGGTAACAATATTTTCAATTTCCATCAATTATTCAGATGAACGTGAATTAATGCAATTTTCTTTGTTTCACCAAGACTGTCAACTTGTGAGTGTTTGTTCCGTGCATACTACCTTTTAACTACCACTCCCACTCATTCGAGGAATTTCTGAATACTCTAAGTATGCGTGCAAGTGTATACTTATTTATGTGATCATTGTAGTATATGAAAAACAAAACGTACATGGTTTAAAACCAAGCAATGCAATTATTGCATATTTTTCTTTTTACTAATATAGCACTTAGGCTCTGAAAATGTTTTCGTTGTGCTCGAGGGTGTGTACAAGACAAAGAACAGTGAAGTATGTCCATGTTTTGGTTCAGAAAAGTACAATCATGAATGTGTGCTTGATTAGCCTAGAATCTTAATGTTTTAATATGTTGTGTGTGACTGTAGTTTATACTTTAGTGTGTTATACTACGTCTAAGAAAAAATCTTCGACGACCGTGGCAACGCACGGGCATTCAGCTAGTCTATATAATACAACAATCGTAGCTTTAGATTGGGAGCTTGATGAGATACAAAACAATTGGGGAGTTCTGACATATCTTGGCTATGATGGTGAGCAACACTTATGGTACGGTTCAATAGAGAGGCTGGCCCGACGGCATCAAGAGGGTCCATGTCCTTATTTCCTTGCAGCTCGCGATTGTTGTAGATTGCTAGCGGCGGCAGTCAACAGCCGCCAAGTCCCCTAGCAAATGGATCTGAGGCGATAGAAAAAGAATTTGATAGGGAGGAGACGATTGGAACAATTGGAATATCACTTTTAGACTGCTAGACTAACTTAAAACTAAGTGGGACAAGTGGAATAAGCTAGATTTAACATATTTCGTTTATTTCACCTAAATTAGAGTTAGTCTAGTAGTCTAAAAGGGTATCCCACTTATCCCAATTGTTTCACCCTTGTATCCCTACTTTCACATGCTGTCAGACGTACATTACGGCGGTAGCACTAGCAGGCAGCCTGATAGGAGGCGTCGCGAGACGTCAGTTGTAGTTGCACCATGCTGTCCACCGCATCTGTTCTTTGGTCTCGGTGCCAACATATGATAGAGTGGCGTCGATGCACGATCCGAATTTTGAGCAAAGCATGAACTTGTCGAATGTGGTGGTGGAGACACACCGTCAATAGTTTGGGGCGCGTTTGATAGCCTGCCGTCTTGGCAGTGTTGGCCGTTGCACTGTCCATAAACAAGTGCTAGGCCAACTTCTGCAGCCTGTTTGATAGTCTGGGCCGTATTCTTTGGATCAAAATTACATCTCGTTTGGTTGTCTGTTTTTTTCAGCAGATGCAAAAAAAATATTTGGTGCTTAGCGTGATTGCTTATCTTTTCACACACATATTGATACACTCATCATATTTAAATATGGTGATCTTACCACAACACATCAACACAACACACTTTTATGGATTAGATCACATCACATCATATCACACATTCATAAAAACTAAAAACTAGACTAGGCACATTCACAAACTAGACTAGGAAGATTAGTTCATAGTCAGGTGCATCCCATGGCACCTGATAGTTTGTTCATGCCAGGGGTACACACCCCTGACCCAAAAGACACTCAAAAGATAGTGGTTCGACATTGCATTCATCAGACAAATTAGACTATATATACAATCAACAGCAGATAGGACGATCATATGAGCTTATCATAGATGATCAACTCCTCTGTGCTGTTGAAAACCCTAAAGAGACTCACCTTGAAGCCCTTCTGCTTGTTGATGTACTTGAAGGCGAGGACGTCCCTAACCCAGAGCTTGATCTTTGACGCAAACTCACTCCAACCTTCATGAAGTACATCTGCCCCTCGAACATTTGCAGCTGTACACAGAAGGAGGAGGTCTTAGGGGGAGAGTGCAGACCTGCTACCTTATCTGCAACTGCTTCAGCACAACCGCTTTAGAGCTTTTCAGGAGTTGGAGTGCAGTTAGGTCCGTGGCCTTGATCTGGACGTAGAAGCGACGAGGGAGGTCATCATTCCTATGGTGACCAAGGCGTGTGTTGCGGCCCTGACGTTCCTTCTTCTTCCTCGTCTGCACTTCCGCTAGCAAGCTCTTAAGGGCAGGTCTAGCCGTTGAGGGATGGAGGTCTCGGATGAAGTCCTCGTACCCAGGTATAGGAGGAACTGTGTTGCTACACAAGGTGTCCCAGTCCTATTTGGGTACCTTTTCAATCAGAACTAGTCAGAAAACAGTAGCAAATACATCGTGTAAATCAAACAGATCAATGACAGTTGTACAAAGAGATTGGTGCATTGCATTTGCTTCATCTACACATGCATAAGGCGGTTGTGACATTCATCTACACATGCATAATGGTGTTGCCAAACATCTACACAAATAAATTGGCAGTGACATCCATCTAAACATGCATAATGGTGCTGTCAAGTATCTACACAAGCAAATTGGCAGTGACATTTATCTAAACATGCATAATGGTATTGCCAATCATCTACACAAGCAAATTGGCGGTAACATTTATCTACACATGCATAATGGTGCTGCCAAGCAACTACACAAACAAAATGTCAGTGACATCCATCTACACATGCAAAATGGTAGTGGCAAGCATGTAAACATGCATAATGGCAGTGCCATTCATCTACACATGTATAATGGTGCTGCCAAGCATCTAGAAAATAAAATTGACAATGACATTCATCTACACATGCATAATGGTAGTGGCAAGCATGTAAACATGCATAATGAAAGTGACATGCATCTACACATACAAAATTTGATCTTCCCTTGCGAAACGGTCACTTATCAAGCAACATACCAACATACCCACCAAGCATTTGCACAATGGTATCATATGAAGCTACATAACAAGCATTGGGCTATGTACAGATTGTAATCTACAATGCAACAGTCGTATGTAACATATTCTATCAAGCAAACATATCAATTTGTATAGAGGACACAAGAAGAGACGGGGAACAGAAAACCCTACCTACGGCAAAGAAGTGGATGGCCTAATCGTCGGAGGTGTTGGTGAAGCAGCAACGGATCTAGCCGTCGCGATGGCTGCTGGCACGGTCATGCTAGGTGCGTCCTGCCCGGAGGGGCTGCTGCATGTAGAGCTCGCCTTTTTAAAAAAAAAAGGAAGAAATAAAACAGAAACAGAAAATAGAACAGAAACACAACAGTGAAAAAAACCTGGAACCAAAGCAACATGGGCCGGCCCACCAGTGGACGTCCCTGTGCGTGGCCATCGGCCCGCGCCGCTGCGGGCGGCAGATAGAATTTGCCTCACCGCCAGGGACGCCCTTCTGGCTAAGAGCATCTCCAAGAGCTTACCTAAATATGGGTGAGCAAAAAGTGTTTGGGTAAGAAGAGAGAGAAGGTATAGGTAAGGAGATTTTGGTTTGCTTTTCTAGCTTACCCATTTTTTGCTTACCCAAAATATGGGTAAGCTCTTGGAGATGATCTTACCCATATTTTCTCACCCAAAATTGTTTTGCATAGTTTTAATGAAATAAACACAAGATATCAAATAGAAACATTATCAATAAAATTGCAACATCATTCAGTGCATAGAACAAAACAAAATAGATAGTTCATCGATCATAGAGTAGTACGAAAGCGAATGGTTCATCGGTACATAAAACACCACCACACAATAGTAGTAGACAGTTCATTGATAATAGAAGTAGTAGATAGTTCCTTGATAATAGAAGTAGTAGATAGTTCCTTGATGCATACTATAATCTCACATGTCACCACCACCATTGCCTCCATCACCACCACCACCATTGCCTCCACCATGGCCACCTACATACCCTCTTGCCATCAATATTTGGTCACGGCAAAGCTCCCAATAAGCTCGCCCCTTCTCATCTAGAGTACTTGGGCCCATGAACATGAGCTTCTACTCTTGCTCCATCCTTTTGAGCATTTCTTCATTTGCTAACTTCCTCTCTTCGAGCTCAACACGTTTCTCCTCGGCCGTCGCCTTCCTCTCCTCGGCTAACACCTTCCTCTCCTCAACTAACTTCCTCTCTTCAATCTCTTTGTTCTTCACCTCCCTCCTTTCTTTGGCGAGCTCCTTCCTCACCGTCATCATGTTGTCCAAAGACTCCTTGTACATGTTCTCACCTCCTTTTGCCCTTGCGTCTTTAGCTTTCTTCCTACCTTCGGGCCTCTTCCTTGGAGTGGGGCTACTTGAGCCTTCATCATCGGTGTCAAGCTCGAAACCTTCTCCGACCAATGTTGCTTTCCTTTTATTCGGAATCTCATTGGAGGACCGGTTCTTCCATTTCTCTTCCTCCCCAAGAATACTCCAACAATGGAACAAATTGAAGGCTTTTCCCGGCTTACCACCTTTCTTTTTTGGTTTCCCAATATACAAGGTTCGAGCAATGTTAAGCTACAGATAAGAAAGAAGATGGAGTTAACTTGTGCATAAATAAACCAACACGAGCAATGCTAAACTACAAATAAGAAAGAAGATGGAGTTAACTTGTGCATAAATAAACCAACTTTTACCTTATCAACGGGACCGGTTCCACTTGGATTGATACGATCCACCTGAGCTAAGCAATTGGACCATTTGAAGCAATCTCCGTTGATAATAGACCAACGGTGTTGTAGAGAAACAATGGTTCTTGGCTTCCTAGAGTGTTCCCGATAATGCGCATGGATACGCTCCCAATATGTGTTAGTTGTTTGTTCATTCCCGGTGATGGGATCAACACCAATCACAAGCCATGCATTGCACAAAGCCTCATCTTCCTTTTGAGTGAAATTAACTCCTCGAGTAGCCCTTCGTGGAGTTTGGTCATCAACAAAACCCTCACCATCTCCATCACCAACAATACCATCTCCATCACCAATGATACTATCTTCTTGTGCAAATTCTTGAGATTGAGCATCCACATCATTTTGTGTAAATTCTTGAGATGGACCACAAGTGAAATTGAAGAAGGACTCATCATCCATACTACATGAGCATAAACACCATATTATAATTTATTTGCCTAAAATTATAGTAAAATTTATTTTCCTAAAGCCGTAGCATAAACATCATCCATACTACATAGTTTACATATTTATAGAAATTTCTTCCAAAAAGAATTATGAGCATAATGCACGCAAGCATCTTCTGTTTCCAAAAAAAGACTAACTGCTACAGTATTAGTTGATGTCAAGTGCTACTTTCTGTTTCACTTTCGCTCATTTTCTGAATTCAATTCAACTAGTAAGATCTGCTAATTGCTATAGTAATTCACTTGTGATTTCTGCCACCATCTGAACTATTAATGGACAACCTGTAGAGCGTGTGCTCTCAAGATCAGGACGAGTACACACGCCGCCGCCACGTAAACATCAAGAAACAAGAAATGTTGTACGCGAAATCAAGCTGTATGCAAACACAAGCTGTACCCGAATACAAGAGACAAGCAGAGAGAAAATTGGACCTTGGGTGCATTTGGTCGAGCGGGTTGCATGCGCCGATGGTGCTGTCGAGCTGCGGCGGAGCTGGCGCTCCCATCAGCGGCATACGCGCTGCAGGATCTGGTAGGAAAGGCTCGAGGACGACCGCAGCTTGATGGGGATGCGCGAAGACGGCCGCCGTCGTCGCCTTCTTCGCCGCGCAAGAGCCCACGGCCGCTGGCACCTTCGGCGCCCTCTTCTTCGTCGGTTTCTTCACAGGAGCACTCTGAGGAGCGGCAGCGCTCTCGATGACGGCCGCCTTAGTTGCGCCAGTAGCCCTAGGCGGCGGGGCAAGCCCTAGGCGGCGGGCGGAGGCCGGCTTGCTCCGCGCGTCGGTCTGGAGAAGGGGCGGAGTGGGCTGGTGGTTGGAGGGGGCATGGGGGAGGTTGGGGTGGTCGGCCATGGCGGGGTGGCGGCCGGAGCGGCGGCGACGTGCCAGGAACGCGCGGAGACGGTGGCTGCGTCCGGCGGCTGTGTCGGGCGAAAAATTCCCCTGCGCGTCGGTTGGTTCTCCCGCGTGTGCGCTATGTGTTTTGGGTGATTGGGTTGGATCACCCAAATATAGGTAGAAAGAGGCAAAATATAGGTGATCACCCAAAAAAATTTAGTGGGGAATCACTTTTAGGTAAGCTGTTGGAGATGTCATTTTGTCCCATCTTACTAAAAAAGCGGCTATTGTCTCTCTTACCCATATTTAGGCAAGCTCTTGGAGATGCTCTGAGCCACCGTTCCGCGGCGTTCCTTTCCTCTCCTCCAAGACACCACCGTAGTCTGAGTCTATAGACGCCGCACTCCATCGGCATTTACACACGCATCATCTCACACAAAGCGCGCGGCCAGACCATCGAGCGCCCGATCTCGAATCAGGAGGAGACCCGGGAACCCCAGGAGCGGAGGATTCACCCGGAACCGGAAGCGCGGCACCATGTCTGTAACCGCGGGGGACGAGGCGACGGTGGCGGAGCGCCTGGAGGCGCTGCGGAAGAACCTCGGGAAGAAGCAGCACTTCGAGGGGGCCGTCGCCGACCTCGCCGCCACGCTCCGGGACCGCTACCCCGGCGCCTCGCCCGCCCTACGCGAATCGGTATGGACGACCCCGCCTCACCTTCCCCACCCTCCCCTACGAGCAGAATTCTCGCGCCTGACCTGCCATGGGGATGGCAGACATGTGTGTGGGCTTAGATTTGGTCGTGAAAGGGAGAGGTGGCTGCTTGGTATGGATCTGGGAGGGGAAGATTTGGGGATGGAAAATTCGATTACTGAATTGACATTTGTTTCGATACAACTGCTCAAATTGAAGCTATATGACTTCCCTTAGTTAAGCCAACCAGCAATGAACTTTCTGTTCTTCAGCATCCGGTGATGGCGTGGTAGACGATGAATATTATTAGAATTTGGATTAACCGAAGCTGGCAAACAGCACAAAAGTTTAGTACTCCCTCCGATCCATAATAAGTGTCGCTGATTTAGTACAAAGGGGTAGTATATGCCTAGTGCCGCTGGCGTTATCTAGGTAAAATTAGAATGACCTTATCGTTCTGCTGCAGCTAACCTCAGCATCCATTGGCTACATCAATCCATGTCTTGTGTCCGAAGCAAGGATTAAGTGTCGTTCGACAAGTCTAGACTTGTCGCACGACAAGTCTACCTGTCGCAATCCTGATGTCGACAAGGTGGAACGACAAGAAAAGTTTAACTTGTCGAGCGACAAACCTAGACTTGTCTCTGTGAACTAATCGATCGACAACTTAAAGGGCTGGGATATAAGAAGCCTCGCGTGAAACCCTACACCCGTGATTCCCTCCCCTAGCTGTCTCTCCCCTGGTGCCCCTCCCCTGGCGCTGCCTCTCCTCTGGCCGCCGCTGGCTCGCCGTCGCCTCCACCTCTCCCCTGCTCCTCCCCTGGAACTTGTTCTCTTGAACTTATTTACTTGCTTGTGGACGTGTGGTTGTGGCCTTGGGCATCTGAACTTATTTGGTTATGAGCTTGGTATTTTTTAGTAGTTACTTGGTATTAATAGGCTAGTTACTTGATATTTTTTAGTAGTTACATGGTATTAATAGGCTAGTTACTTGATATTTTTTAGTAGTTCCTTGTCGACAGCACATCGACAAGTCTAGCACTTGTCGAGACTTGTCAAGACTTGTCTACTTGTCGGTACCCCAACGACAACTTGCGACAGGTCGACATGTAAACCTTGGTCCGAAGTGAACTAAGCCCCGACTCTTGAATCGTGGAGATTAATCCATCCTCACGAATAACTAATCTTGTGACAGAACTGTATCCTTTCTTTTCCCTGAGAACTGATATTTCCTGTGACGGTGTGATAGACGATGAATACTACAATTTATATGCTAATATGCCAATTCAAAATCATGCTTGTTGCCCAGTGTCTGAAGTGACCATTGTTAAGCTGCTGTTTCCACCGAATGAAGGTTATGATATATTATCATGAAGATATTTGCCATGTATCTATACCACTATATAGTGTACGGATAACTTTGATCATTGACCGTTGGATGAAGACTAGCAAATCCCAACATAGGTGACCGTTGGATTTTCTTTTCCATATGTTAGATTATGTCACATCTAAGATCTAGATGATTCTATTGTTAGCATTTAGAATAATGTGGACACTTTGCACAAACTTTAGAACACACTTCTCTATCATTTTAGAATCTTCTACACTTAAAATATCACAACTTACTTTTCTTAATAGAACTGCCATTTTTTTAGTTTGTGATTTCAGGACTATATCTTTACTAAATTTCATTTATGTTTTGCATATGGATCACTAGCTATTCATGTTAATTTGCACTGTCAACATGAGATACTTAATTATAAGTGACACCTCCCAGATAGAATGTGTTATACATATTTTAACTAAGTTTTCTGTAGAGTATGTCACACAATTTTCGAGTATTAGGTAGCTAAGAAAGGTCGATTTATAAATGAAGTACAAGAACTAAATATACACCTGATACTTCATGGATGTAGCTAAAAATTATAATTATTTTTTAGTTATACCAATTATAATTTGATATAGTGATGATATGTCATACTTCTAGTATATGTGCTTTTATGTGCAAGTCACGTGTAACTTACTAGTAGTAATAGTATTCATTTATGTTATCCTTTCTATTCCCATTATCTCCTGAACCTATCTTTTTTTACTTAGTACATATATGCCTATAAAGCCAGGCTTCTACGAGCCATGCTGTTATTGTTTTACGTAAGGTATAGTTTGGGATGTTTACATGCTATAGTCCGTGTTTTTCATACCTGTCGTCTATTTTTCTGCCATGATTTTCTTTATTGATATAGTGAACTATTTCTTACAGATGTACTCTACAGTTTGCCGTGTGGCAACCGTCCTTCAGACTAGATATACAGCACCTGGATTCTGGCGTGCTGGTCTGAACCTCTTCTTAGGAACAGAGAAGCTGTTAACTGATGCCTCAGAAAAAGAGCGCCTGAAGACATGCATTTTGAGGGCCCGGGAGCATCTTGATGAAAAAGAAAATGAGGAGTCCATGCCAAGCAACAGAGTACCAGGTATATAATTAAGATTTAAATATCTTGTGAAGCTTCATAACACATTAATGCTTGGCAAGTTAGCATGAATACGTTTTGTAAGATTTTGGAAGGCAATATTCCCGCGGCACATTCCTTTCTAGTAATCCTCTATTGATTGGTCTTCGGGAGTGTTCGTAATGGCAAATAAGAACTTCAGCTTGTAGCGTCCATAGTTAATAGATAGTATTATTTGGTGTATCACAGCTACTATAAATAAACATATGAGAGTTTTGGCCGTATAAGATTTTTTATGAGCGTACTTTGATTACATCAATAGTCTGTCCTGAAAAGTCTCTATAGTCTTTGAAATGTCTATTTGCTAATAAGTTGTTGCCTTTCCCAGACTCCAGATATCTATTTGAAGGTCACCTTACCGTGGGACAAGAACCTCCTCCTCCAGCATGGCTTGTCGCCCAAAATTTAGCACGTGAATTGAGCATTCTAGAGGAACCTTCTGGAGATCAAGACGGGAACAACAGAAGAACAGAGTTGAGAGAAGGGGAGATGCCACCTGCTTTAGTGAACTTCTTAAACACCATATCAGGGACAGGGGACATGGATTTCGAAGCTGCCTTGGAAGCATCACTGCAGGTAGGCATAAGTGCTTCATGAGAATCAGTTCTTGTTGTGTCTAGATTTATATCCTAACCTCTCAATGTTTAGTGTGTTGATGCAAACAATGTGCTTGATAGCTTAACTAACCAGACAAGGCATACAAGTAAAAGTTTTGGCTTTCTTGGGGATGTAGAGAAAAGTATTGGCTTTCTTAGTACCGTATCTAATCTGTAATTTAGTGTACTTTGTGAGTTATCCTTTGAGCCTAGCCAGCACAACACGCAAGTGGTGCTGAATTGCTAAAAAAGAGGTCAATATCCTTGATAGGTTTTGAATGTGTACTCTGATAGACCCTTTTTGTTTCCTATAATGGGAATGTACAATTGATTCACTACTTTCTAGTGTCTCTATCACAAGTCTATCAAGACTAGTCTTTCTTTTCAGTTATTAGTACTACAATAGAGTAGATACAAATTGTATATTCTTATGGATCTTGAGAGTCAATTTATTATTGTCAGGGTACCTCAGCGCAGCCCAAGGTACCCCCAGCTTCAAAGGAAGTCGTGGCTAATCTTCCGGTTGTAACTGTTACTGAAGAAGTAATTGCTAGACTGGGCAGTGAGACCGAGTGTGCTGTTTGCCGGGAGAACTTGGTTGTGGATGACAAGATGCAGGAGCTGCCGTGCAAGCACCTTTTCCATCCTCCATGCCTCAAGCCGTGGCTGGTAAAATCTCCCTCGCGCACCCTCAAAACCATTGCTCTCTTGAAACAGTTTTGATCGTTACAACTCTGCATAGCTAACTAATCATGATGTTTGTCCCACAGGATGAGAACAACTCCTGCCCGATCTGCCGGCACGAGCTGAGGACGGACGACCATGCTTACGAGAGCCGGAAGGAGCGGGAGCGAGAGGAGGAGGAAGACAGGAAGGGAGCGGCCAATGCTGTCAGGGGTGGGGAATTCATGTACATCTGATATCTGAAGTGCAGTTACTGTTTATGCCAGGGAATGTAACGTAATCCATCTTTCTCATGCCTTGTGGTCGTGATACCTGAAATTAAGCATCTCTTATGTTGTCCCCAGTTTGTTACCAGCTTATCACGCACCATAGAAATCTTACAACAGCTTTAATGATATTTTAGACAGATGGTGAGTCACACCTAAAAAAGCTTCATCGCTGGCACAATGAGTTCAAAACTAATGCAGGATTCTCGTGCCAGATCATTGAGCCTTTGCTCCTCATCAGAAAAAAAAGTCACTCTCTCATGCTAGTTTTAACTTATCTACATGGTTTCTATTGTCTCTGCAACTAATAAACCAAGTGCACATCAAGCCCAAACCCTTATATCTGGATAACCATATGCATATCCATTTCCTTCTTGGAATTGCAAAACCGAGATGATTCCAGAGCACAAACAACCATTGAACTGTACGTATCCTAGAAAACCGAGATGATTCCAGAACACAAAAAACCATCAACAGTCCAGTACTAGTTCTTTAGTCTCCAAATAAAACGGACATGAGAGGAGTGCCACCAGCAGAACTGAAGCTGTAGCTAGCCCAGGCTTCAGCTTGGCACCAAATCCTGGAGCATGATTACTCTTCGTTAGGCAATGCAGTCAAGGCCTTTCAAATTAAATGCCAGTGAATCCAAATGTTTTGTAGAAAATATTTCTTAAACAGAACAGTATATTCATCAGAAAAACCAAGTCACTCTTCATGCTAGTTTTAACTTGATCAGTCTGTTGTCTCTGCAACCAATAAACCAATTTCTCATCAAGCCCTCGCCCTTTTAGCTAGATAGCCATATGCGTATCCATTTTTTCTTGGAATTGCAAACCGAGATGATTCCAGAGCACAAACAACCATTGAATGGTAAACATCCTAGAAAACCGAGATGATTCCAGAACACAAACAACCATTGAATAGTAAGCATCCTAGAGTTAAGAGATATGCAAGACATCAGCATTTTCTCACATAACTGGAGAGTGGCGATTGACAGTGGTAGCTAGCCGTAGGAGCAGGAAGTGCGTGTCTGCGTACGATGAAGAAGGGGATAACAGAGAGCCCTGCAAGTTTCAGCTATCCCCATGAATAACAAGAGAAAACAACAGTCAGGCAGATAAACAAATGGTTTGTTCAGTTTCTAGGATCAGACCAAGCACAAAGATGTAGAGAGAGAGAAACTGCAAAAAGTCGGATCTGGAGAAAAAGAAGACCCAATTCCTTGAATACAATAAGACAGATCGTATATATGAACAAACTTAAAAAATAAAGTAAAATATGTGTTGTCTGTATGCCAGTGTGCGTTGAGTAATTGAGTTGGATGGTCATACTTTGATTACGTCACATTTGCACTTGTTATGTGGTATACTATGTTCTAAAACCCTAAAACTACATGTACAAGCAGGGCAAAAGCCTACAACTACATGTACAAGCAGGGCAAGCTGTAATGTTTTCATTTTCACGAGAAAAGTGAAAATGTGTAAGATACCTCACTTAGCATCTTTCAATTATTTCTAGATGTCATACAAAAGAGGAAGCTCAAAAAATCTTCTAGCAAGAAACCGAAAAACCAAGAGGTCTCAGGCTTATTGAACAAGAAAAATAGAAAGGGAAGCAAGAAGTCTGTTTTGTCTAATCAGAAGGCTACCAAGAACAGTTGTGAAGTTCAAACCATTCTTAAGAAACACTTAAGGACATAAGTAGGAGCATTTCTGAAAAACTCAGATGCTACGTGTCCATCAATCTCTTCTCTCAAATTAAAACCTGTTACATTTTCTGACACGGATGACGCATGTGGATTGACTGCCCCCTGTTCTAAACATAACACAGAGCAATCACAGGTAGTGCAGACATCCCAACAACCTTCCGAGAGAAACAATCATCAGTAGTTGATGATCAGCGCAATACAAAAGAGCCACAGTTGTATGAACGAAAAGATGCTATATCAGAGATTATTGAGGAGAATAGCAGCTCTTTATCTGAGATAAGTTATCTATTCCACTTACCAAATCAAAGGAGAAAACTACTCTGCCCAATTTTGTCGATGTGAATGCATAGATACTGAAGAGGCACAACAACAACCATTTGAGCTCATGGAGCTCAGCTGCCCTATCTAGTCAAGGGTCCCCTTGAACAACAATAGAAGACAAATGTCAGGCAGAGAACCAAATGATTTTTTCAGTATCTAGGATCAGACCAAGCACAAAGATTTACATAGAGGAAGTGCACAAAAATCAGATTGGAGCAAAAGAAGACATTCCAACATTGTACATTATAATAGCATATAGGCATGCTCTTCTATTCTAGAATTAGAATCTAGCCCAAAATTACATACGCATCTCTGCGCAAAATTATTTTAGAATCTAACAACAAACAGAGAAGCACAAAGGATGGTGTTTTCACAACCCCACCAGAGATGCCGAGAGCAAAAAGGGACAATGAGACAAAACTGATTAGTGGTTGTGTCATTTCAAGTGTATCCTAAAAAAACTATGCTTCTTGGCTATCTTTTGACGCCTCTTCCATTTCTAATTCCTTCACAGCTGCTACGAGGCTGCGTATAATACCCTTAAGGCGTAATCCGCTACCCTCAATTTCCTCCAGGAGCTTCTCAGCTGTTCTCCAGTCCATAGCCTTGAGACATAATGACTGGATAAGTTTGTTATACTCATCCATATTTGGCAGCAATCCATCTCCCTTCATCTCCTTTAGGCATTCCAGGGCCTTCTCAAACTCCTCCATCTTGCAGTAACCACGAATTAGTATGTGATATGTAACCCTGCTTAGTTTTGGGTGGAGCTTCTTGGCTTCGCGGAGTAGAGAATGGGCTTCATCAATCATGCCTCCTTTAGTGTAGCCACTCATGATCACACTGTATGTATAGATATCAGGGCGTAGCCCTCGGCTCTCCATCACCCTTATTAAACCCTTTGCTTCCTCCATTTCTCCCTCTTTAGACAATCCCGTGATAACAAAGTTGAACACTGCACTGCCAGGAGCTGGGTCAAGATTCACCATCCTCATCAACAATTTCTTTGCATCCTTCACATTTTTCATCCTACACAAACCATGTATAACTGCAGCAAAGGACTTGCCTGCATGCTTGAGAGACTCCCCTTTGTATTCCTCCAGCAGCTCCAGAGCCGTACTGATGGTCTCATCATTCCTCGCCAAAGCACCAACAAGGAAATCCAAGGTTGATGTTGGAATCTGAACCTTCTTCTCCTTCGCTGCGAGGTATACCGAATGTGCCTCCTTGACCTTCTTCCCCTTGCAAAAGAAGGTCACGATCTCACCGGTCTTCTTCCCATCAGGGAAGCACCCAGAGGCAACCATCTTCTCACACACATCCCATGCAGCACCAACCATGGCCTTCTTTCCGGCTGCTTGAATAACCCGATAATAGCTGTCACCATCCGGAGTACAGCCAAACTCACTGAAATTGTCAAGCACCTCCAGCGCCGCCCTCGACTTCTCAAGCTTCCAGAACATTGATATCACTTGATTCAGAAGCTGGGTGTTCACTGATCCTGGCACACTGCCCATTCCCTTAACCATATCCCAGAGCAAGTACGCGTCCATCTTGTCGATATCATTGGAATCAGCAAGCTTGCTAGCGATGATTTCAAGATTGGCAAGGCTCTTGAATCGGGGTTGTTCTTCCCGGCAGACTTGAATAACAGGAGTAGCTTTTCACCAGAGCAGTTCTCGGCAGAGAGGAGGACGGCGGCTAGGAGCGGCTCGGTGAAATCAACGACCATGTCGGCGATGGCGGAGGGTATCTGGTCCTCCGGGGTGGACTCCACGACGGCGCGGACGCGGGCGACCTCCTCGTCGCTGGCTTCGGCATTGGCGGTGTCGGAGGAGGCGGTGGAGACGAAGATGTTGTCGGCGTCGTCCGCATCCTCCTCCCAGAGCGTGGCCAGTTTCTCCTCGCCGTCCTCAGTGGGATCAGCCGACGCGGATATGGCGTCGGACGAGGAGGATGGGTGGGCGTCCGGGAGGGCCTCCGGGGAGGAGGAGAGGAAACGGGAGAGAAGGCGTGGCGGTGGGGCTCGGCTCAAGGTTCGAAGTGGATTTAGCTGCGGGGGAGATCTCGGGGTGGAAGAGCGGAGGAGGAGGAGAGCACGAGCTCGCGAACGCCACATCGTCGTCGTCGGCGGCGGCGGCGTCAGCGAGGCGTTGTGCTGGTTCTTTTGTGTGGCAGAGACGTGGAGTGTAGAGGGGGAAATTGCTCCGTAGCGCGCGGGTGATCTTTACCCAGGAACGAGCTGACAGCCCAACGGGCCCAAAATACATGCACCTGAAAACCCGAATGACTACCAGCCCATCTCTATGCTCAACATCAGTGTGAAGATTATTACCAAAGCTCCTTGCAAATCGCCTACAAGAATTAGTCCTCAAGTTAGTTCACATAAATCAGTATGGATTCCTAAAATCTAGGACCATCTAAAATTGTGTTGCTTGGGCCTATGAGTATATTCACCAGTGTAAGAAGTCCAAGAAAGCAACGGTTATTTTGAAATTGGATTTTGCAAAAGCATTCAATACAATTTACTTCGATGCTAGGGCTGTGATGATAGATGGCTTTCCTAGGTTCGTGCTATATTTACTTCTCTTTTTTCATCAGTTCTCCTAAATGGTGTCCCTGTGGAAAAAAATCCATGTCGTCGAGGTGTGCACCAAGGCGATCCCTTCTCGCCAATTCTTTTTGTTGCCGGCACCGATTTATTGCAGACTATGGTGAACCGGCTGGTGCATGATGGTGTGTTGATTCCTCCGCTACCACTATCGGACAGAGACTTTCCAATCGTTCAATATGCAGATCATACACTTCTCATACTCCAAGCCTGCCCTGTTCAATTGTTAGCTCTCAAATATTTGTTGCAAATATTTACTGATGCTACGGGTCTATGGGTGAATTATAATAAATTTTGTTTGATGTTGGTCAATGTTGATAATGCTAAGGTAGACTCTCTAGCGGAGGTGTTCAGGTTTGTAGTTGGATCCCTGTCGTTTGCTTATCTTGGGTTACCGCTTGGTACGACTAAACCAACAATCCAAGACCTTACACCCCTTGTCGATCATATTGAGAGGCGTCTCAATGTGAGTACTCGTTTTCTTGACTACGGTGGGCGTCTGCAACTTGTCAATTCAGTGCTATCTACCTTGCCCAATCATTACCTTTGTTCCTTGAATCCACAAGACAGTCGTTAAGATTGTAGATAGATCTCGAAGACATTGTCTCTAGATCAAAGAGGAGGACTCAAATTCTGCACACTCTGTTGGTGAGTTGATAGCATAAAACTACCACTTTGTATATCGATTTTTTCAAATCATACCAGTCGCTCTCGCAATCGCACAAAGACACCACATTGGATCCTGATTGTCGCAAAATGCACTGATCGCCCTCTCACAGTGAATTGACACGGCCTAAGACATGCGGGCCCACCTGTCAGGGCCACGTGGCCCGCGTTAGACGCCGCCTCGACACGCCCGGTAACGGCCGTTAACCGGCGCCGCTTCGGACAGGCTAGGGTACGGTTAGTCTCGCGTGCGCGCCTGTATGTGTCTCTCCCCCCTCACTGGCGATGGCGGCGGCGACTCCCGGCGGCGGCGAGCTTGGCGGCAGCGACGAGTTCGGTGGCGGAGATTATGAGGCTAGCTCACGTGGTGGCGGTGTGGAGCACTTTCTCTCCCCCAATGCCTCGTCGCTGTAATTGACTATAGATGATGATTGTATTTAATGGACTGTTTAAATTTCATATGTTGTGTCATTGCTGTAATTGACTGTAGTGTTGTTCTTTATTTCACTTATGCATTTTAGATGATGACATATGAGATATAAGGTTCCATTTCCCTAGGCTAGACAATTTAGAGAGAACATTGGGCCAATCAGACATAACAGTGCTAAATTTTGTTAGCACTTATAGAAGGGCATGGATATGGAACCAACAATAAGATGTATTATGTTGAAGAAAAAGGAAAATAAAAGAGTGGAATGGAGACAATTGACAGTATGGGAAAGGTGTACAAGATGTTGAAAAAATTTGAGGATGACAAGCTGCTCAACAACACTGTACTGGATTCCAATACCCCATGGCCCGTTGAGTTGAATATTGATGGCACAGAAGCTCAGCCTTTGCATGATGATGTTGTGTTTTCAGTTGACAAAGAAGGTGTGACTTATTTGTCAGATTATCAGTCAGATGACCACGAACAAGAACAAGAAATAATCCCTGTTGATGATGATTGTTTTTCCCAGTAGCTATTGATGTTACAGAAGCCTTATATTTTGGCACACAACAAAGCTCCAATCTACATAAGGGAAAGGCAGTTGATGTTGAATGCATAAGTGAAGATGCGGAAGAGGATTGGTTCCAGTACAACACATGTGAATTTAATCTTGAAGAGCACAATAAAGGAGTTGAAGCTGAGATGGCCCTAATTAGAACATTTAGGGAGGAGAGGAAACAGAGACAAAAGGATGATGCTAAGCACAATATTGTAGTGGGAGATGAGGTTGACCTTGTTAGGAAATTAAAGGAGCATCAACAACATAGAGCAGTGGAGGATAATGAGAAGGCAGAAATGTTGGAGATTCTCAATGAACAAAAGAGGCAGAGAGAAGACCCTCTTCTTCACTATGAAGGAGACACTGATGTTGAGGAGTTATACCAGGATGAAGAAGGAGATAAGGAATTAGATGTTGAAGAATTATCTGAACCAGACATATTTGCAAAGAAGCCAGCAAAGAGGCTAGGTCCTACTACCAGGGCTCATCATGAGGCTGGTTTTGAAGAACCTTACTATTTATCCCAAGTGATGATGAGATATGGAGCCATGATGAGTTGTGCTCTGATGATGATGATGGATTTGTGACAAAGTTTGCTACTAGTTGTGGAAGGAAGAGGAAATTAAAGAAACCAGCAAAAAAAGGATATGGTATGATCCAAACAGAGCTAACCCCCATGAGCAATTTTGTCTCAAACTATGCTTCAACACTGTCTATGATTTTAGAATTGCTCTTAGGACCTACCATATTGCACAACTGAGAAATTATCACTATCATAGAAATAGTAGTGAAAGGATCATTGTTGATTGTACTCAGAGAGGACCCCTTCAGAACTGTCCTTTCTTTCTATTTTCTTCCAAGATTGCACATGAGAAGACCTTCACAATTAGGAAATTTAGAGCCTTGCATACATGTATACCTAGTGGAGAGAACACCAAGGTCACTATTAATTGGGTAGCTCATCAATCTGAGCAGGCTATGAGAGTTGATCCTAACACATGTGTGGATACTCTCATGGACAATGCTAAGCAGAAATATGGTGTACAAATTCCAAGAAGCAAAGCTTATAGGGCTAGGACTAAAGCATTCAAGGTTGTGATTGGTGATAAAAAGAGGCAGTACACACGTCTTAGGGATTATCTGCAGGTTGTGCTTGATACAAATCCAGGAAGCAGGTGTGTGGTGACTACTAAGCAGCTTGCTGAGCATCCTAGCCCAAATCCTAGATTTCATGGGCTGTTTATTTGCCTAAATGCTTCAAAGGAGGGATTTTTAAATGGATGCATGCCTTTTATAGGTAACCTTAATGCTACTTCTTTGTTTGAATTCATGGATGTTTCATGGTACTTTCCTTTTGGATAATTTTTTCTTTGCTATGCAATCTAGGTTTGGATGGATGTTTCATAAAGTTCACCACTGGACAACAATTTTTTGTAGCTACTGGAAGGGATGGGAATAACAATATTTTTCCCATTGCCTTTGGTATAGTTGACAAATAAGACACAACTAGCTAGATGTGGTTTTTAACCCAGCTAAAGTATTGCTTAGGAGAGGCTTCTAACTTTGGTAACTATACCATCATCTCTGATAGGCAGAAGGTACTAAACCCACCTCAAACATTTTTCCACTACATTTATTATTCTAGTATTGCATTGACATGAACTGTGATAGGCAGAAGGCACTAAACCCAGCTAAAAATAATTGTGTAGGGACTGATCAAAGCAATATCCACATTATTCCCAAACTCACCACAAAGATATTGTCTTAGGCATATATATGCAAATTTCCAGACAGCTGGCTCCAGAGGAGAATCACTTAATAAACACATGTTTGCAGCTTCATATTCATACACTAGATCAGGTTTTGACCTTGCAATGTAAGCTCTAAAAGATGATTGTGAAGAAGCTTACAATTGGCTAGTTCAAATCCCACCTGAAACTTGGGCTAGGCATTTGTTTGACACAACATGCAAGACAGACCTAGTAGTGAACAACCTCAGTGAGGTTTTTAATAAGGTGATATTGAATGTTAGAAACAAGCCAATCAGAACAATGCTTGAAGGGATAAGAGACAAATTGATGGTGAGGTACAGTGGGATCAGGGAAAAGATGGAGAGAACCTACTGGGAAATCACACCTACTTATTCTGAATTGCTAGCAGAGTCCAAGTGGTATTCTAGGGATTGCATTGCTAAGAACTGTGAGGTTGGTTTATGGCAAGTCACATCTAGGGCTAGAATCTAGGGATACTTCTAGAATAGGGACAATAACTTGCAGCAATTGCAAGCTCACAGGCCATAGGTACACCAGCTGCAATGTCCCATTGAAACCTCACCTAGCAGTGAGGAAACAAATCAACATGGTAATGTGCATCTACATCTAGTTTACTAATTCCTCACCCTGTTTGCTTTCACAAAGTTAATTAATTACTGACCTTGTTTATTGTTTGCAATCACAGTGTGCATCTACATCTGGTAGTATAGCAACAACACCTCCAAGGCAGCCTGCTACAACTCCAGCAAGAACTGCATCAGCCCCTCCAACTGCACCTCCAAGGCAGCCTGCTACAACTCCAGGGAGAACTGCATCAGCCCCTCCAATTGCACCACAGAGATCTACAACCCCAAGACCCTTCCTTGCACCTAGGAGTGCTACTGAAGGTGGTTCCAGTTCTGCATCAACAAGGCTTGGAAAAAGGCCAACTAAACTCATTGCAAGGAGCCCAACTACACAAGCTACTAGTATTAGCACAATAAGTCATAATTTTAATACATTGACCCAAATTACCACAATAAGTTCAACATCCATTACTAGCTTAACAACCATTACCACAATAAGTTCAACATCCATCCTAACAAACTAAGCAAGTACACAACTAGGTTCTTACACAAAACATATAAAAGTGTTCTTACACATCCATTACATAAATGGGCAATAAACTAGGTAGGTACTCCATCACTACTCATCACATATTGCTTTGATCCTCTTGATCTTCTCCTTGTTACTATCAGTGGCATTGAAAAGATCAAACATAATGTACTCTAATTTTTCTTCTCCTCTTTCAGAGCATGTTTTTCATCCTCCCACTTCTTCTGCTTCTCCTTATAAACTACTGATTGGGTTTTTAGCAAATTCTTGAATTCTTCACTCCCTTTATTATACACCCGCACTTCATTCTTCAACCCTTCAATGTACTTCTCCATATGTTCTTCCTGCTCGGCCTCACTGTAAATCCTCCTCCTGTTTTCTTCCATAGCCTTCTTCCCAGTCTCCTAAAAAAACTTGTTAGTTTCTGCAATAAGGCATGCATGTTTCTTGACAACTTTTTCTTCTCTTCAGCAAGATCCTTCAGCATCTTGGATGACTCATACCTCTCTTCAATTCTTGCACTATTACTTTTATTGTACATTTCCCATAGCCTAGCCAATGCATTCTTCATTGTGGCAGGACACTCTGGATCTATCTAACTATGAAATCCACAATTATTGACCTCTTGTACAATGATAAAACAGTGTCCCAGATCAGTATACATATATGATTTCATGACCTTATTGTTGTAACAAAAACAACAATTATAATGGGCTTATACTATCTATATGTTTATGAAGGGTTTCGCGGCATAGTAAATCAAAATTTTCTACGGATGCGAACAGAGGGAAAGCCAAGATCTAATCTAGGAGATGCAAACAACGAGAGAGATTGGATTAGATCTTCATACCCTTGAAGATTCGCACAGCGGAACGTTCGTCGGAACGTGGGTGATGTAGTCGTACTCGCTTCTCCTCCTCGCGATCCGATCCGATCTAGCACCACAAGTGGCGATGCCTCCGTGAGATGCACACGTGAAGCACCTCGACGTCTCCTCCTTCCTTGGTCCAGCAAGTATGGTGGAGAGATGGTTTGGATCTACAACGCGACGGCGTGGTGCAATTGGTGGAGAATTTCTACAGCAGGGCTTCGCCTACAAGCAGTCGGGAGGGAGAGAGGAGGGCAGCAGGGCGGCTAGGGTTGGAGGGGAAGGTGTAGGGGGTGGTGCGCCCCCATCCCTCTTTATATAGAGGGGTGGGCGGCAGCCCTAGCCCCTCCCCCAAGCCCAAACCGGCGGCCAAAGGAGGAGGAGTGGGGGGCAAGGAAACCCCTCCTTCTAGAAGGTCCAATTAGGGTTTCCCCTTGATTGGCCGGCTGGGCCCTATGGGGCCTTGTGACCCTGGCCCAATGCGGCCAGGGCACTCCCTCATAGGCCCATGCCCCCTCCCGGAAGGTGGGGCCACGTTGGTCCCCTTCCGGAAGGTTCTAGAAGCTTCCGGTACAATACCGATTAACCCGGAACAATTCCGAACTCCAAAAACTACACTGCCTTATATGAATCTTATTCTCCGGACCACTCCGGAACCTCTCGTGATGTCCCGGATCCCATCCGAGACTCCGAACAAAAACTCATAAACCAAATATCCAATCTATCCTAGCATCGAGACACGTTAAGTGTGTGACCCTGCGGGTTCGAGAATATGCGGACATGATCTTCTATCAATAATCAACAGCGGGGTCTGGAAACCCATATTGACTCCCACACATTCATCGATGATCATATCGGATGAACCACGATGCCAGGATTCAATCAATCCCATATATATATTCCCTTCGTCTCACGATATTTTACTTGCCCGAGATTCGATCGTCGGTACCGTCATACCTAGTTCAATCTCGTTCACAGCAAGTACTTTACTCGTTCCGTAATCCGATATCACTGTGATTAACTCCTTAACCACATGCTTGCAAGCGGTGTTGATATCGATTACCGAGTGGGCCCGAAGTATATCTCTCCGACTTGGGAGGGACAAATCCCATCTCGATACATACAACCCAACAGGTACTTTCCGATCACCTGAGAGACACCTTTATGATCACCCTCTCATAGGATGATGTTTGATGACCTCAAAGCTTTCTTCCGATACCAGGGAGTTGTATTATCTCATGGTCTAAGGAATACAATATTTGACATAGGAAAAGCTTCGCAAAGATGAACACGATGACACGATCTAATTGCTTTGCTTAGTTTGGGTCTATCCATCATATCATTCTCCCAATGATATGATCTCATTATTAATTGACAACTCATGTCTATGGTTAGGAAACATTAACCATCATTAATCAATGAGCTAGTCCATAGAGGCGTACTAGGGACACGGTGTTGTTCACAAACCACACAAGTATTAAAGTTTCCGCTTAATACAATTCTAGCATGGAATATAAACATTATCATGAACAAGAATTATAATAATAACATCTTTATTATTGCCTCTAGGGCATAATTCCAACAGTCTCCCACTTGCACTAGAGTCAATAATCTAGTTTACATTTGGCAACAATCTCACACCCATGGCACTAAGGTGCTGATCATGTTTTACACGTGGAAGAGGTTTAGTCAATGGATCTGCGACATTCAATGTATGTACTTTGCTAATCTTCAGATCTCCATCTGCTATATAATCTCGGATTATATGAAACTTGTGGTTGATATGCTTGGTCTTTGGATGATATCTTGGTTCCTTAGCGAGTGTTATGGCACCAGTGTTGTCACACAATATCTCCAGTGGGTCCAATGCACTTGGAACCACGCCAAGCTCAGTGATGAAGTTTCTGATCCAAACTCCTTCACTTGACGCTTCTGCAGCAGCCATGTATTTCGCTTCTACTGTAGATCCCGCGATCACGCTTTGCTTGCAGCTTCTCCAGCTCACAGCTCCTCCATTCAAAATATAAACGTATCCTGTCTGAGATTTAAAATCATCCTTGTCGGTGTCGAAACTAGCATCGACGTAACCTTTTACGACGAGCTGTTCATCACCCCCATAGACTAAGAACATTTCTTTAGTCCTATTTAGGTACTTTAGGATGTTCTTCACAGCTGTCCAGTGTTCCACTCCTGGATCACTTTGATAACTGCTCGTCAAACTAAGAGCATTGGACACATCCGGTCTAGTACACAGCATGGCATACATGATAGAACCTATGGCCGAGGCATAAGGCACTTTGCTCATAGCTTCCCTATCATTTACCGTAGCTGGACACTGAGCCTTGCTCAATATCTTACCTGACAACATAGGCACTGAACCTTTCTTTGCCTTATCCATTCTGAACCTTTTCAGAACTTTGTCTAGGTATGTACTCTGGCTTAAAGCTATCAGGCGTCTTTGTCTATCTCTATAGATCTTGATACCCAATATATAAGCAGCTTCACCTAGGTCTTTCATTAAAAAACACTTGTTCAAATAACTCTTCACATCGTTAAGCATGTTAATGTCATTTCCAATAATCAATATGTCATCCACATATAGTACCAGAAATGTCACCGAGCTCCCACTCACTTTCTTGTAGATACAAGCTTCGTAGCTATTTGGAGCAAATCCAAAGCTCTTGATCACTTGATCAAAACGAAGGTTCCAACTCCGAGATGCTTGCTTCAGTCCATAAATGGAACGCTCAAGCTTGCATACTTTATCAGCATCCTTAGGATCGACAAAACCTTCGGGTTGAATCATATACAACTCTTCATCAATGTTGCCATTGAGGAACGCAGTCTTGACATCCATCTGCCAAATTTCATAATCATGAAACACAGCAATTGCTAATAAAATCCGAATGGACTTAAACATCGCTACAGGAGAGAAAGTCTCATCGTAGTCAACACCTTGAACTTGTCGAAAACCTTTCGCGACAAGCCGTGCTTTATAGACAGTAACATTACCATCCGCGTCCGTTTTCTTCTTGAAAATCCATTTGCACTCAACGGCCTTTCGGTCGCTAGGAGGGTCCACCAAAGTCCATACTTGGTTTTCGCTCATGGATCCCAATTCGGATTTCATGGCCTCTAGCCATTTCTTAGAGTCTGGGCTCATCATCGCTTCCTCATAGTTCGTAGGCTCACTGTCGTCTACTAACAAGACAGTTAAGACAGGGTTGCCGTACCACTCAGGAGGGGCACGCGACCTTGTCGACCTGCGACGTTCATTAGCAGCATCGTCCGAAGCTTCATGATCCCTTTCATTAGCTTCCTCTATTATTGGTGCAGGCGGCACTGGAACAATTTCAGGTGTTGCGCTACTCTCCAATTCAAGAGAAGGTTCAATAACCTCGTCTAGCTCTACTTTCCTCCCACTCACTTCTTTCGAGAGAAACTCCTTCTCAAGAAAGGAACCGTTCTTTGCGACAAACACTTTGCCTTCGGTTCTGTGATAGAAGGTATACCCAATAGTTTCCTTAGGGTATCCTATGAAGACGCATTTCTCCTCTTTGGGTTTGAGCTTGTCCAGCATCAACTTCTTGACGTAAGCTTCGCATCCCCAAACTTTAAGAAACGACAACTTAGGTTTAGCACCAAACCACAGTTCATACGGTGTCGTCTCAACGGATTTAGATGGTGCCCTATTTAAAGTGAATGCAGCGGTTTCTAATGCATAACCCCAAAATGATAACGGCAAATCAGTAAGAGACATCATTGATCGGACCATATCTAATAAGGTTCGATTCCGGCGTTCAGACACACCATTGCGTTGTGGTGTTCCGGGTGGCGTGAGTTGCGAAACGATTCCGCTTGCTTTAAGATGCGTGAGAAAATCATAACTTAAATATTCACCTCCACGATCAGATCGTAGAAACTTAATCTTTCTGTTACGATGGTTCTCCACTTCATTCTGAAATTCCTTGAACTTTTCAAATGTTTCAGATTTATGTTTCATTAAATAGATATACCCATATCTACTTAAGTCATCGGTAAAAGTGAGAAAATAGCGATATCCACCGCGCGTCAAAACACTCATCGGTCCGCATACATCGGTATGTATGATTTCCAACAAGTCTGTTGCTCGCTCCATCATTCCGGAGAACGGGGTTTTGATCATCTTGCCCATGAGGCATGGTTCGCATGTGTCAAATGATTCAAAATCAAGAGACTCCAAAAGTCCATCAGAATGGAGTTTCTTCATGCGCTTTACTCCAATATGACCTAGACGACAGTGCCACAAATAAGTAGTATTATCACTATCTACTTTGCATCTCTTAGCCTCAATGTTATGGATGTGTGTTTCATCCCTCTCGAGATTTAGAAGAAATAAACCATTCATAATAGGTGCATGACCATAAAAGATGTTACTCATATAAATAGAACAACCATTATTCTCCGATTTAAATGAATAACCGTCTTGCAATAAACATGATCCAGAAATAATGTTCATGCTCAACACAAGCACATAATAACATTTATTAAGGTTTAAAACTAATCCCGAAGGTAAAACTAAGGAGAGCGTGCCGACGACCATCCCATCAACTCTTGATCCGTTGCCAACGCGCATCGTCACCTCATCCCTCGCAAGCCGCCATCTATTCTGTAGCTCCTGTTTCGAGTTACAAATATTAGCAACTTAACCAGTATCAAATACCCAGGCACTACAACGAGGGCTAGTAAGGAAAACATCAATAACATGTATATCAAATATACCTTTGATGGTGCCAGCCTTCTTGTCCGCTAAGTACTTCGGACAGTTGCGCTTCCAGTGACCCTTGTCCTTGCAATAGAAGCACTCAG
Organism: Avena sativa; assembly: GCA_916181665.1. Taxonomy (NCBI): domain Eukaryota; kingdom Viridiplantae; phylum Streptophyta; class Magnoliopsida; order Poales; family Poaceae; genus Avena; species Avena sativa. The sequence goes on along the minus strand of OV702297.1, from coordinate 380,151,654 downwards.
TGTCCGGCTTTGGACCAGACCTGAGCTTCTTCTCAGCAGGGGCAACACGCTTGCCACCGCCTTGCTTGAAGGGCTTCTTTGCACCCTTACCTTTCTTAAAGGAGGGCTTGTTGACCATCAACACATGATTATCCTTTTTGATGTCCACCTCCGCAGCCTTCAGCTTTGCGAAGAGCTCGGTGATCGTATCAGTGGAACCAATCTGATTGTGAGTCACTACAAAACTCTTGTAGCTGGGAGGGAGTGATTGCAGAACTCTGTCAATCTTGAGCTCCTCTGGAATCTTGCAGTCCAGTTGCTCAAGGCATTGAGTGTAGCCCGACATCTTTATGGCGTGCTCACTAACGGAACTCCCTTCCTCCATCTTGAAGTTAAAGAATCTCTTAGAGATCTCATATCTCTCAGAACGGGCCTGAGTCTGAAACATAGTTTTCAGCTCCTCAAGAATATCAAAGGGCCCGGGATAGTCTTCAAAACAATTTTGAAGGTCCGATTCCATAGCAAACAACATGGTGCTCTTAATCACACCATAATCATCTTTGCGCGACTGATAGACAACTTTCTCATCAGCCGGCGCAGTTGCAGCAGGGGCGTCACCTAACGCTTTCTCAAGGACATAGTCCTTTTGACCGCCAGAGAGAATGATTCTCAGATTGCGGAACCAGTTGGTGAAGTTAGACCCATTGTTTCTAAGCTTTTCCTTCTCAGCAAAAACGTTGAAGTTGAAGTTGGACTTAGCCATTTGATCTACAGTGTTTGCAAGTACAAATTAGACTATGTTCATGATAACTAGTTCAACTTTTAATCATATTACTAGATGAACTCCCACTAAATTCAACATTCCTCAAGTTGTTTAGTGAACATGATCCAAATTCACCACACCTAATCCGATCTTCACGAGAAGAGATGTGGTTTCAATGGTGGACAACGAAGTGTCGATCATATCATTCATATGACTCATGCTTAACCTTTCGGTTCATGTGTTCCGAGGCCATGTCTGTACATGCTAGGCTCGTCAAGTTAGACCCAAGTATTTCCGCGTGTGCAAAACTGGCTTGCACCCGTTGTATGTGAGCGTAGAGTCTATAGCACCCGATCATCACGTGATGCTTGGACACGACGAACTTTCGCAACGGTGCATACATGGGGAGAACACAGTTTTATCTTGATCTTTAAGTGAGGAATCATCTTATAATGCTACCGTCGCGATCTAAGCATAATAAGATACATAAAAAGATAAACATCACATGCATATAACTTTATGTGACATGGTATAGCCAATCTTCGCGCAATGATCTCCATCTTGTGCGTGCCGGCATGATCTCCATCACTCTACCATGATTGCCTCCACCACAAATAGTAACTACAACTATTGCTAACTACTTAGCGATAAAGTGAAACTATTACATGGCGTATAAGAAGTTGACACACAGGTCATACACAATTAAAAAGACAACCATATGGCTCCTGCCGGTTGTGTACTCATCGACATGGAAGTCGTGAAACGTTACAAAACATGATCATCGCATACATTATACACATCACATCTTGGGCCATACCATATCACAGAAAACACTCCATGCAAAAACAAGTTAGACGTCTCTACTTTGTTGTTGCATGTTTTACGTGGCTTATGGGAGTAGATGCTAAGAACGATTCTTACCTACGGAAAGCCACAACGGTGGTATTATGGTTGCCAAACTCCGGTGTAGATCCCATGACAACTATAGTGAGAGAAACAGGCATCCACCAGCCGCATGTGTGGAACAAGCCACACGTTAAGTGCGGAGCCGGTCTCGCGAACGACGTCGCGTAAGGTTGGCCTGGACCGCTTCAATCTCACTATCCCGCATCATAAGAAGAACACAAACAAGAGGCTTGCAACAGAAAACAGCAACGCCCGCAACAACCATGTTGCATTCTACTCGTGAATCACATCTACGCATAGATCTAGCTCTGATACCACTGAAGGGTTTCGCGGCATAGTAAATCAAAATTTTCTACGGATGCGAACAGAGGGAAAGCCAAGATCTAATCTAGGAGATGCAAACAACGAGAGAGATTGGATTAGATCTTCATACCCTTGAAGATTCGCACAGCGGAACGTTCGTCGGAACGTGGGTGATGTAGTCGTACTCGCTTCTCCTCCTCGCGATCCGATCCGATCTAGCACCACAAGTGGCGATGCCTCCGTGAGATGCACACGTGCAGCACCTCGACGTCTCCTCCTTCCTTGGTCCAGCAAGTATGGTGGAGAGATGGGTTGGATCTACAACGCGACGGCACGGTGCAATTGGTGGAGAATTTCTGCAGCAGGGCTTCGCCTACAAGCAGTCGGGAGGGAGAGAGGAGGGCAGCAGGCCGGCTAGGGTTGGAGGGGAAGGTGTAGGGGGGTGGTGCACCCCCAGCCCTCTTTATATAGAGGGGTGGGCGGCAGCCCTAGCCCCTCCCCCAAGCCCAAACCGGCGGCCAAAGGAGGAGGAGTGGGGGGCAAGGAACCCCCCCTTCTAGAAGATCCAATTAGGGTTTCCCCTTGATTGGCCGGCTGGGCCCTATGGGGCCTTGTGCCCCTGGCCCAATGCGGCAAGGTCACTCCCTCATAGGCCCATGCCCCCTCCCGGAAGGTGGGGCCACGTTGGTCCCCTTCCGGAAGGTTCTAGAAGCTTCCGGTACAATACCGATTAATCTGGAACAATTCCGAACTCCAAAAACTGCACTGCCTTATATGAATCTTATTCTCCGGACCACTCCAGAACCTCTCGTGATGTCCCAGATCCCATCCGAGACTCCGAACAAAAACTCATAAACCAAATATCCAATCTATCCTAGCGTCGAGACACGTTAAGTGTGTGACCCTGCGGGTTCGAGAATATGCGGACATGATCTTCTATCAATAATCAACAGCGGGGTCTGGAAACCCATATTGACTCCCACACATTAATCGATGATCATATCGGATGAACCACGATGCCAGGATTCAATCAATCCCATATATATATTCCCTTCGTCTCGCGATATTTTACTTGCCCGAGATTCAATCGTCGGTACCGTCATACCTAGTTCAATCTCGTTCACAGCAAGTACTTTACTCGTTCCATAATCCGATATCACTTTGTGATTAACTCCTTAACCACATGCTTGCAAGCGGTGTTGATATCGATTACCGAGTGGGCCCGAAGTATATCTCTCCGACTTGGGAGGGACAAATCCCATCTCGATACATACAACCCAACAGGTACTTTCCGATCACCTGAGAGACACCTTTATGATCACCCTCTCATAGGATGACGTTTGATGACCTCAAAGCTTTCTTCCGATACCAGAGAGTTGTATTATCTCATGGTCTAAGGAATACAATATTTGATATAGGAAAAGCTTCGCAAAGATGAACACGATGACACGATCTAATTGCTTTGCTTAGTTTGGGTCTGTCCATCATATCATTCTCCCAATGATATGATCTCATTATTAATTGACAACTCATGTCTATGGTTAGGAAACCTTAACCATCATTAATCAATGAGCTAGTCCATAGAGGCGTACTAGGGACATGGTGTTGTTCACAAACCACACAAGTATTAAAGTTTCCGCTTAATACAATTCTAGCATGGAATATAAACATTATCATGAACAATAATTATAATAATAACATCTTTATTATTGCCTCTAGGGCATAATTCCAACAATTTATAGCTAGGTAGCTAACAAAACAACAATTATACTGGGATCATCACAATTATGTTGGTTAGTATGTAAGAACAAGATGATGTTCTGTCCACTAAATATTACAGGTTTATTGAGCTACCATTCTATATTAACATATTAACTGATGCTTGCATTTTCTGGTCACTAAGCATTCCACATTTACTAATCATTCTATATTAACTGATGATGATTGCAGCATTACATTTAAGCATTCATATTAACTGATGCTTGCATTTTCTGGTCACTAAGTAGATGATGATTGCAGCAACAAATTCCATATTAACATAGGTTAAGGAAACTTACATGTCCCACTTGACATAGGCAGAACTTTCTGCCTGTGTTGATCCCTTCGAATGCAACACATTTGCATAGTGGCAACTTGTGGCCACGACACAGCTCAGGGAAATCATCAGTGATTCCATAAAATGTTGGGTCATCAGTGGTAGCGGGAGCGTGGTCAGGCGCCATGAACTCCTAATCGAAGAGAAAATCGAGTTTAATCCAGGGGAATTTGGGGAAATCGAAGAAATCCCAAATCGGCTGAAACCCTAATCCTAACAAGATGGAGGAATCGGAGCTCTTACCTCTAAATGCTCCCGCTGGAGGAGGACCCGTCATGCCAACTGGGCATGGCGACGACGGCGGACAAGCGGCGACAGCGGCGTAGCATCAAGCTCGGGGAAGAAGACAGTGGGGAGTGGAGGACGGAGACTAAGGTCCACCCTGAGGTGGGACCCATTGAAGCGGAGCCGGTTAACGGCCGTTACCGGGCGTGTCGGGGCGGCGTCTAACGCAGGCCACGTGGCCCTGACAGGTGGGCCCGCGCGTCTTAGGCCGTGTCAATTCGCTATCAGAGGGCGATCAGTGCATTTTGCGACAATCAGGATCCAATGTGGTATCTTTATGCGATTGCGAGAGCGACTGGTATGATTTGGGAAAATCGACATACAAAGTGGTAGTTTTATGCTATTAACTCCTCGTTGGTGGTTTGGTCTCATGTATGTAGGCCTAAATGAAAAGGGGGCTGGGGGTCATTAATCTCAAACTCCGGAATGAGGCTTTGCTCCTTAAACAATTACATCAGTTCTTTTGTAAGGCGAACATACCTTGGGTAAAATTAATTTGGTCCACCTACTCCTTTGATAGTCCTCCTCATACTCAATCTTGTCGAGGATCCTTTTGGTGGAGAGATGTGTTTAGTTTGATTGACATCTACTGAAGCATCACTACATGTGAACCTAATTCAGGAAACACTGTCATATTTTGGAAATATTTTTGGTTAGGACAAGAACTCCTTTGTGAAAAATTCCCACGACTGCACTCTTATGCTCTTAATGAAGATGTCTCGATAGCAAAATTTGTTCAAACCTATTAGAATATGAGTCGGATACGTTTGTTTTAGAGTTTTGCTTGTAATCCAAGTAAGGGTGGTCGCCTTCCCCCTCATATATACCCCTTGTAATCTCCAAACAATAAATCAATTTATGAGACAAATATTATTCTACATGGTATCAGACTAAAACTGATCTAGGGCATGACGCCGCCCATCCCACCACCGTCGTCCAGCTATTTCGAGTGGCGCGCCCAAATCGCCGCCTCCAAGCTCGCCGCTGCCATGGCGCAATCCTCCACCTCTACCTCTACCAAAACCCTAGTCTCCTCTACCCCACACACCATCCAATATGCCGATACAATTCAAGATGTTAGTCCCTTTATTCCCGTTACTTTAGATCTTCCCAAGCAAAACTACTACCATTGGCGTTGATGACCCACAAGTGTAGGGGATCGCAATAGTCTTCGCGGGTAGTATTACCCAATTTATTGATTCGACACAAGGGGAGCCAAAGAATACTTGCAATCCTTAACAACTGAGTTGTCAATTCAGCTGCACCTGGAAATAGTTCTTGCTCACAGAAGTTTATCAGTAGCAACAGTTTGTAGTAGCAACATCAAAGCAACAGTGAAACAGGAGCAATAGTAACAGTAACGGTAATAGTGGGATTCGAGTGCGGTAAGCATAGGGATGGATGGACGGGCGTTGCATGGACAAGTATAAACATGTAACTTCAAGATCTAGGGCATTGCAGATAAATAATAACAAGCATCCAAATACTAAACAATCCTAGGCATGTGCTCCATAAATAGTCATACGTGCTCGCAATGATAACTTGCACAACATCTTTTGTCCAGCCAGCCCGTGGCAGCGGGGCCTCTAGGGAACTACTGGCAATTAAGGTGCTCCTTTTAATAGAGCACCGGAGCAAAGCATTAACACTCTGTGAACACATGTGCTCCAATTATTGTCACTTTGGGGCCTTTGGATCTGGACAATGATATGTGTACACAACTTGTAGTTAAGATCACAAACAATACTATCATAATGATTCAATAATAAGTTCAGATCTGAGATCATGGCATTCGGGCCCTAGTGACAAGCATTAAGCACAACAAGTTGCAACAAAGTCAAATAGCACTAATAGAGATACTAGACACTATGCCCTAATAGATCTTATTCGATTACATGATAGAACTCATCCAATCCCTACCATCCCCAAGCCTACAATGGGAGATTACTCACTTATGGCTGAGGAAAACATCGATGGTTGATGGAGATGCGTTGGTGATGACGATGACGATGATCCTCTCCAAATTCCCCGTCCTGGCAGGGTGCCAGAACAGAGTTTCTGGATCTGAATCTTGGTTTCTGGTGGCGGCGGGGGAGCAGAACTCTTTCTGGAAAACTATCGACCCCTCCCCCCGATTATTAGGTCGAGAGGCAACTTATAGACGCAGAGGGAGGCCGAGGGGGTGCCTGGGGTGGCTGCACCCCCTAGGCGCGGCCAGTGGTGGGCCCGCGCCTGGCAGGGGTGTGGGCCCCCTAGGCCCCTTCTTCGTCTCGTCTTCTAGCTCCGTGGGTCTTCTGGTGAAATATAATTTTTGGCATATTTTTCGGGATTTTTCCTAATAGTTGATTTTCTGCACAAAAACTAGACACCAAGGTAATTCTGCTGAAAACAGCATCAGTCCATGTTAGTTGTATCCAAATCACATAAATTTAGAGGAGAAACAATAGCAAAAGTGTTCGGGAAAGTAGATACGTTTTGGACGTATCAATTCCCCCCAAGCTTAGCTTATTTCTTGTCCTCAAGCAATTCAGTTAAAAACTAAGTGCGATAAAAGAAATTTCACGAACACATTTGCTTCAAATGATGTATATATTCTCAGCACAGGAGTAAATACCTAAACCATTCATAATAAGAAGTATGCAACTAAGTCTACTCAATAGTAATTGCAAGCTATGAAGAGAAACCAACTCAATAATAATAAGTAGCATGAAACATAAACATAAGCAACATCGCAATGCTCATAGTAACGTATGATAGAGTGGTATCATCGCTTGCCTTTGTTTGTAGAGCACAATATAAATGCCAAGGCACCTATAAATTTCAAGTGAAGACTAGAAGTAAAGATATCAGAGATACAAGCATCAAAATCATGACATAATTAATCAAGTTTTGAAACAAACACAAGAATGATAACTATGCTCTCAAGAAGGTGCTCATAGAATAAGTGGTGACTCAACAAGGTTGTGAAAAGGTTTTGAAAAGTTTGAAAGGCTTCCAAATGCTGAAAGGAAGGTACTCGTTAGCTTTGAGCTCTCATTGCCCTATCATAGGCATCTTCATGTGGTTAAGGTGAAAGTGAGGTCCACTCTGAATTATATGCTTGACATACCATAAACTGGAAATCCAAAGTCCCTTGAGTACGAGGGCCGCTCCGCATGCTACTCAACTTTGGTTACCTGTAAGTTCTTGTCATTGTAAATACATGCATATCACAGAGAACCGCCAATGGGGTACCCCTTGCACATGATACATGAGCTATTCCGTGATTAAAATGACAAGGCAAGCAGACAATGAGCATCTCAGCGATCTTTTTATTTACTATATGCATAGCTTTTTATTAAGGATGCTTCATAGAATGCTCATTATGGTGATGCTGCAAGTTTCCACCATGATTAGGCATGGCTTAGGCTAGCGGCCCAAGCGTTTCTCTAACACAATGTATAGATTTCATGAACTCACAAGCTCCCCTTTTATTTCACATCGTCGACATCCGTAAACAAAAGATCAAAGTATCAACTGGATAAGATATCCAAAAAGTGTTCCCCGTGACAGCACGGTTCTGCTGACTCCCAGCATATAATTTGCAAGCATATAACTTTCATGGACAAGTCACAATGGTTTAGGATTATTAAGTGCAAGGAATAAAGTGTGCCATCAAGTTCATGAGAGCTTTACTAACTAACTTTCTCAAAACAGACAAACATTTTATTTTGGAAGAAAACACGGCATATAGAATATGCACTGAAGTAGCAAATGATGCTAATAGGTAGGTAAGGTGGACACGGCTGACAATATTGGTTTTGGGGAGTTGGAAGCACAGGTAGAGCTCATACTCAGTGCAAGTGAAGGATAGCAATAGAGAGGGAGCGACAAACAAGAGAGCAATAACTGTCATAATCATGCTTGCAACAAAACAGGACTAACTATGGCATAAAAGTGATACAAGAACTCTGAGGCAAAATAAATCATCGAGGCTTACTGACTATTGATTAGTCATATGCATGCGTGAGCATGTGCCAAGTCGATTCACATGAAACTTCCAGAGGAGGATACCACAATATCATACCAAAATATGAATAAAACAATGCAAGCAAACATTCATATGATATGCTACAAACCATTAACAAGCTGGAGCTAATCACAAGCAAACAAGAACTACTAAACATCCATAATGACATACACCTTACACAAACAGGCTAAGCATGCTCACAATGATGAGTATATGTACAAAAATGAAAACAAATAGAGTTCGTTACCAGCCTCTTACCACACCTCAAGTTGTCTTAATCTTCATTATTGCCCTTCACTTGTGTGACTTGAATAATAACATGAACCCAAAATCCACTGAGGACGGCTGAACCCTGCAAAGGACTCACAAAACCAAAGAAGAAGAACAAATATTTTTGGTGTTTTTGATTTTTTAAAGCAAGCGAATAAAGAAAAAACAAAAAAGCAAAAGAAAACCAAAAAAAACTAAGACGCTCCAAGAACAACACAACTGTGCATGAAACAATAAAAACAAAGTGTTTAGAAAGACCTGAGATTTTTATTGATGAAGAAGGGGATACCTTGGACACCCCCAAGCTTTGATGCTTGTACCTCTTGAATATTTCTTGGGGTGACACGGGGTGGCTCCCCCCAAGCTTGAGCTTTTTGTCCATTCTTCATCTCATTACATCATTCTCTCTCTACACCTGAAATTTTTCCTTCATACAAAACTTCACACAATCTTCATTAGCAACATTAGTGTATTCAAAAGATAATATACCCTTAGGATTAGCTTTAGAACAACAAAAAAATTCACTAAAACACAAGCTACTGTAGCAACTTCTTAAAAAATCTCAATTCCCCAAAAGAGAACACAAAAAGGAATCAATAAGAAGCAAATGAAAATAATGACAGAAATCTGTCAAAACAGACCAGCAGGTAGAAACCGATTTTTTTGAAAATTTTCTGTTACTCAAATAAAAAAGTGTTGAACTAACGAAAGTTATCTAATATACTAGGAGATTTATTCGTAAATTTTGATCTCAATCCGACTTACAGAGGCTCCTCACGAATTTTTATGATGGAGGACAGAAATCTGTTTCGGGACAGCAACTCCCCAAATCTTACTTCCCTCTCATTAGAGGTCATTATTGGCACAAAAAGCAAACAAAAAGGATAAGGGGAGGTCATTACTGAAGTAATAACTTCCAAGACTCAAGGAAACTCTTGGGTTATCTCCTAACAAGTACTTTTTTTAACGCCTTTAAGTTAGGCACGACGAAGAGCAAAGATTGGAAGGGAGAAAAATAAAAGTGAGCAAGTATAACCACTGTGAATACATTATTTTGTTTATTAAAATCCTTTTGTTAACAAGGTTGATCAAGTCTTGTTACCAAAACAATTTTATATGAAACAAAACTTTGTATTCCACAAAGTGATTATGTTACCTCATACTTGATAGTAATGGTCCCAATCATAATAGTTTCAAACAAAATTGTGGAATGGCACAATATATTTCTCCAACCTTGATGTTCTCAATATTTTCAATGGAGTTCAGGCAATAGCTCTTAACAACCTTCTTGGGGAAATAAACAGTATGCTCTTTGTCATCAATATTGAATGTTACTTTTCCTTAATTACAATTGATGACAGCACCTGCAGTATTAAGAAAGGGTCTCCCAAGAATAATAGACATATTATCATCTTCAGGCATTTCAAGCACAACAAAATCAGTTAGAACCAAGCAATTATGAGCCACTTGAACAGGAACATCCTCACATATTCCAACAGGAATAGTAGTTGACTTATCAGCCATTTGCAAAGATATATCATTTGGTATCAACTTTTCTAGCTGGAGTCTCTTGTAGAGAGAAAAAGGCATAACACTAACTCTAGCTCCCAAATCACATAAAGCAGTTCTAACATAATTGTTCTTAATAGAGCAAGGAATAGTTGGTATACCTGGATCACCAAGTTTCTTTGGAACCTTACCATTGAAGGAGTAATTAGCAAGCAAAGTAGAAATCTCCTCAATAGGAATCTTCCTTTTATTAGAGACAATATCCTTCATATACTTTGAATAAGGAGGCAATTTAATAGCATCAGTCAAAGGAATTTGCAAAAATAAAGGTTTCATCCACTCACAAAACTTGTTGTAGTGTTCTTCCTCCTTTGACTTGTGTTTCTTACCTGGAAAAGGCATAGGTTTCTGCACCCAAGGTTCTCTCTCTTTACCATGTTTATTAGCAATAAAATCTTCCTTGGTGTACCTAGTGTTCTTAGTGTGCTTCTCAGGTTCTTCCTCAACTTCCTCCTTATTAGGAGCATCATTTTTATCATTACCAATCTCAGTTTCAGCATCAGATACAGATATACTATTAGGATCTAAAGCAAGTTCAAGTGGTTCCTCAACTATTCTATGTTTCTTTTTCTTCCTTTTACGAGGACTACCACTACTCTCACCTTGTTGAGAATCCTGCTCTATTCTTTTAGGATGTCCTTCAGGATATAAAGGATCTTGAGTAGCTATACCACTCATAGTTCTAATTCCATAAGCATGTTTATCTCCTAAAGCATTAACTAGCATATCCTTTTGTACCTTAGCAAGTTTATCAAGTTGGGTTTGAACCATTTGAAAGTGTTTACAAAGCATTTTAATATCATTATAAGTTCTTTCCATAATATCTTTCAACTCATTGATAGCTCTAGAGTTTTCCAATAAATGATTCTGAACTTGTTTATTAAAATTACCTTGTTTAACAATAAAAATGTCAAGTTCCTCTAAACATTGATTAGGAGGCTTACCATAGGGAATATCACCTTTATCAAAGTGTTGGAGAGAGTGTACCTCAATAGTAGATGAGTGAGGAATTGGCTTGCATAATTCTTCTATAGGAGGTAGATTCTTCATATCTTCAACTCTAATACCTTTCTCCTTTAGACACTTCTTAGCTTCATTCATCACTTCATCATTTAATGCAATAACTCCCATCTTCTTTGTTGTTGGTGTTGGAACTGGTTCAGGCACAATTGGTTCAGGTGTAATAGGCTCAGGTGTATTTAGCTCAGTGGAAGCCTAGTCATCATAATTCTTGCTTATCTTAGCCATTAATTCTTTAGCATCTGTAGGAGTTCTTTTCCTAAAAACACAATCAACAAAGCTATCCAGGTATGTCCTAGAATTATCAACTAGTCCATTATAATAAATATCAAGAACCTCATTTTTAGGCAATGGACATCCAGTATGTGCATGAATCAAGGCATAGAACCTTGTCCATGACTCAGGCAATTTCTCTTCTTCTCCCTGTTTAAAATCAAAAAGTCTCTGCAAAGCAGCATGTCTAGCACTGGGAGGAAAATATTTCTAGAAGAAAGAAGCAATCAAGCAATCAGGGCTATCAATTGAACCAGGAGGTAATCTATTAAACCAAGCCCTAGCTTCTCCTTTTAGTGAAAAGGGGAAGATCTTAGTAACAAAGTACTTGTGCATCTTAAAATCATCAGAGAATAAAGCACTCATAGTAGAAAGCTCATTCATATGAGCCACTGCACTCTCATCTTCAGTCCCACAAAAAGGTTCTTTCTCAACAATATCTAAATAAGATAAATCAAGAGAGAAATCATAGTCTTAATCTTTAATATCTATGGGAGAGGTGGCAAACTTAGGATCAGAGGACAGTTTAGTCATAATAGTACGTCTAGCAAGGAGACTCTTAATAGCACTAGTACCATGTGTGTTTCGGCACTCTTCAATAAATTCATTAGTGAACTCAATGTAACCATCATTAATATCATAACTTTCACTAGACTCAGGTGAGCTAACAGGTGTAGCATTGTCTTCACTAAGAGTTTCGGTATTTCCTAGACTAGCCATAGTAGCATCTAGGAAAGGACCTAATGAACCACTCGCATCAAGCACAGTAAAAGTAACATCATGAGCATCAAAAGCAGTTTCAAACTCAGCAGTAGTAGTAGTGTGTGTAGCATGAGTATGTGGTGGTGGTGTGACAAGCTTACTTATAACAGACGGTGAATCAAGAGCAACAGAGGTGTTTAGGACTGTACCTCTTCTTGTAGTGGATGGTAAAATAGGGAACTTTCCATCACGAGACTTACCCATGATGAAAGGACTAGCAGTGAACAATAGTAGATCCAAGTGAACTTACAAATAAAGCTATGCTCCCCGGCAACGGCGCCAGAAAATAGTCTTGATGACCCACAAATGTAGGGGATCGCAACAGTCATCGCGGGTAGTATTACCCAATTTATTGATTCGACACAAGGGGAGCCAAAGAATACTTGCAAGCCTTAACAACTGAGTTGTCAATTCAGCTGCACCTGGAAATAGTTCTTGCTCACAGAATTTTATCAGTAGCAACAGTTTGTAGTAGCAACAGCAAAGCAGCAACAATAGTGAAACGGGAGCAATAGTAACAGTAACGGTAACAGTGGGATTCCAGTGCGGTAGGCATAGGGATGGATGGACGGGCGTTGTATGGACGAGTCTAAACATTTAACTTCAAGATCTAAGGCATTGCAGATAAATAATAACAAGCATCCAAGTACTAAACAATCCTAGGCATGTGCTCCATAAATAGTCATACGTGCTCGCAATGAGAACTTGCACATCTTTTGTCCAGCCAACCCGTGGCAGCGGGGCCTCTAGGGAACTACTGGAAATTAAGGTGCTCCTTTTAATAGAGCACCGGAGCAAAGCATTAACACTCCGTGAACACATGTGATCCTCACACCACAGTCATCCCCTCCGGTTGTCCCAATTATTGTCACTTTGGGGCCTTTGGATCCGGACAATGATATGTGTACACAACTTGCAGATAAGATCACAAACAATACTATCATAATGATTCAATAATAAGTTCAGATCTGAGATCATGGCACTCGGGCCCTAGTGACAAGCATTAAGCACAACAAGTTGCAACAAAGTCAAATGTCACTAATAGAGATACTAGGCACTATGCCCTAATAGATCTTATTCGATTACATGATATAACTCATCCAATCCCTACCATCCCCAAGCCTACAGCGAGGGATTACTCACTCATGGATGAGGTAAACATCGATGGTTGATGGAGATGCGTTGGTGATGACGATGATCCTCTCCAAATTCCCCGTCCCGGCAGGGTGCCAGAACGGAGTTTCTGGATCCGAATCTTGGTTTCTGGTGGTGGAGCGGAACTCTTTCTGGAAAACTATCAACCCCCCCTCGGTTTTTAGGTCTAGAGGAAACTTATAGGCGCAGAGGGAGGCCGAGGGGGTGCCTAGGGTGGTTGCACCCCCCTAGGCGTGGCCAGTGGTGGTGGCAGGGGTGTGGCCCCCCCCCTCCCCCCAGGACCCTTCTCCGTCTCGTCTTATGGCTCCATGGGTCTTCTGGTGAAATATAATTTTTGGCATATTTTTCGGGATTTTTCGTGATAGTTGATTTTCTGCACAAAAACTAGACACCAAGGTAATTCTACTGAATACAGCGTCAGTCCGTGTGAGTTGTATCCAAATCACATAAGTTTAGAGGAGAAACAATAGCAAAAGTGTTCGGGGAAGTAGATACGTTTTGGACGTATCAGGCGCCACCTCTTCGAAGTTCATCTAGGCCGCTGCAATCTCCTCAGCCACGTCGACGCTAACTCCGTTACCCAGCCTGATGACCCACAAGTATAAGGGGTGTATCGTAGTACTTTCGATAAATAGGAGTGTCGATCCCAACGAGGAGCAGAAGGTGTTGACTAGTGGTGTGGAGCAGGAAATCTCTGTAAATACTTAGCAAACAGATTTTTAGGGGTTTTCTGATAAAGCAAAAAAACAAAGTGCAAGTAATAAAGACAAAGAACAAACACAGCAAGTGGCCCAATCCTTTCTTAGCAAAGGACAAGTCGGTGGAAATACTTATAAGGACCAAACGTTCTCGAGGACACATGGGAATTCTGTCAAGTGCTTTCGCTTCAAATAGCTGAGTACTCTTCTTTGGTGTTGTAAGTGTTGTGTGGGTGAACCTGTGCTAATGTACCAACCTTACTTGGACTAATACATACTTGTGATTAAACCCCCTGCAAGCATCCTCAACTACAGGAAATTAATTAAGATATAAACCTAACCACATCCTTAAACTCTGAGATCCTACACTCCCTTGTGCAAAGGTGTCCTAACGGGGGTTCAGGTTTCTGTCACTCCGACAACCCCATGATTAGTAGCCAAATACACAATGCATTCCCCTAGGCCCATAAATGGTGAAGTATCATGTAGTCAACATTCACATGACACCACTAGAAGAATAGCACCACAACTTAAATACTAAACCATTGAATAATAACTCAACACAAATCGACTACTAACAACATGAATTCTCCCATGTCCTGAAGAACTAGATGAACTACTCACAAGACATCATATGGATCAAGATCAAAGATGATATGGTGATGAATAACGATCTGAAGATAAACAATAATCCAATGGTTCCACTCACAAGCATCAACTACAATAGTAATTAACACCAGGAAAGTTTCCCCCATGAACTAAGCAAGTACCCAACACGATTGTTACAGCGGGATGGAGTGGTGATGATGGTGCTGGTGGAGATGATGGTATGGATGATGATGATGATCCCAATGAAGCCTATCTTGATGATGGTGTTGATGGCAACGATATCACCTCTTCGGGAAGGAGTTTCCTTGGTAGAAATCTATCTATCGGAGAGATCTTTCTCTCTCGGTGTTTTCCGTCCCGCAGAGGCGGCAGAAATCTATCTGTGGTCGATCCCCTGGTATTAGGGTTCCGTGAGGAAGATATAGGCGAGAGGGCGGAGTCAGGAGCTGGCTAGGTGGGCCACACATGCCCTAGGCGCGGCCCAGGGGGACCCGGCCTAGGGGGTGTGGGCCCACTGTGGCCCAGCTACGCCTCCCCTTCTGGCTTCCTTCGTCTTCTGGGAAAATATAATTTTTTAATATTTTTCTGATCTTCACGAAATTGCATCAAAACACCTCTGTTTCCATCAGAATCCTGACTCCGGCAGTCCATCCTCCAAGAATCATCCAACATGCAAAAATAGTGGAAAATACATAAGTAATACGTCATAATAAGACATATATCAATGAATAGAGGAAAATTATGATATAGAATGGTTATGCAAATTGGACGTATCAACTCCCCCCAAGCTTAGACCTTCGCTTGTCCCCAAGTGAAAACTGAGCTCAGTAAACATGTCCACGGGTTTATGGAGTGAAGTGTCTATAAAATAATACGGACAAGAAGCATCACACTTACCATTATCCAACTCATAGAAGAAAGCAACTCACCATTATATAACTTAGCTTGAAACAAGTACAGAAGTCACAATAGAGATGCATAAAGATAAATCATAATTGGAATTGGCAAACTTTGTTCCTGGTAAGAGAATAGCTAGCAAACAGTTTCACAAAAAACTTTTTGTAGAAGTTTTACAACAGGAGCACTCTTTTCTCAAAAAGGTTTTTCAATGAAGGCTTTCAAAGTAATACTCAATAGATAAGAGTTTTGTGCAAAAAAGGAAGATAAAGAACATGATTGAATAAATCACCATATGAATGCTTGCAACACAACAACTCAAATTCTTGCTGGAGATAGAGAGAAAGTAGGCTTACTGACTCAACTCAGAAAATAGGAGAAAGGTCCCTTCATAGAGGGTAGCAGGGATTTCAAGTCATAAAGAGCTTCCAAAAGATTATGATACTTACTAGCTTTGAGCCATCATTGCCCCTATCATAGGCATCTTAAGATGATTAAGGTTAAAGTGAACAAGGATGGAGTATATGCTTGACGAAATATAAGTTAGCAATCTCATGTCCCTTGAGTACGAGGGCCACTCCTCATGCTACTCAACTTTGGTTATCAGTAAGTTCTTGTCATTGTGAGTACATGTGTATCATAAAGAACCGCCAACAGGGTACCCCTTGCACATGGTACATGAGCTATCCCATAGCCAAAATGACAAGGCAAGCAGACAATGAGCATCTCAGCGATCTTTTTATTTACTATGTGCATAGCTTTTTATTGAGGATGCTTTACAGAATGCTCACTATGGTGATGTTGCAAGTTTCCACCATGATTAGGCATGGCTTAGGCTAGCGTCCCAGGCGTTTCTCTAACACACATACATCACTCCATGGACTCACAAGTTCCCTATTTATTTTACACTGACGACATCCGCAAACAAAAGAGCATGATATCAACTGTGTACAACGTACATGTGCAATGTTGAAAGCGTTCCCCGTGACAGCACGGTTCTGCTAATTCCAACGTATAGATTCAAGCATATACAACTTCGATGACACAGTGGTTCAAGTCTATTAGGGGCAAGGAAATAAGGTGTGCCATCAAGTTCGTAAGAGCTTTACTAACTAGTTTTCACATAACAAAATACTTTTTAATTCGAAAGATAGATGAAGCTTGAGAATTTGCTTGGAATATCAATAATGCTAATAGGTAGATATGGTGGACACAAATGGCAAAGGCTTTGGTTCAAAGGGTTTGGAAGAATGAGAATTCTGCCTTCTCAAAACAGGTTTTTGGCTAGCAAGGCTGAGTAGCAAGCAAAAGAGTTGAAAGAAACAAGCAAACCTACAAGTGATAAAGCCAAACATGCAATCTTCCTTGAAGACACAAAAGATCTTAAATAAATAATACTAAGCTTATGAGCCAACAAGAAAGAAAATAAATGATACAAAATACCTGTAAGCTTTTATCTTTTTCTTTCAAACCTAAAAAAGTATTTCTACTGACCAGAACTCGGTTTTCCAAAACCAATTTAGATCCACTTGATGATCCCAAAGTGATGCCAATACTGATCAACAAGATCCATCATATAACAGAGATTGCAAACTAAAATAAGAAGTGCAAAAATTAAAAGATGAAACTTCTCATTAATATTCCATGGCACTCACACCAAGGGATACATAGATAATCAACTAAAGGAGAGATACTTGCACATGCAAACCAAACTATAAGATAACCTCTCTACCAAAGATATGAATCCACTAAAAAGGTAAAAGATAGAAGATAATGATGGTGATAACGCGGCACTCCCCCAAGCTTGGAACAATCCAAGGGGATGCCAAACCTGATGACGAATTACTCCTTCGGTGATGGTGGTGTTCTCTTGATAAGCTCTTCAACAAGTTTCTTCAAATCCTCAATCTCAAAGGTCAAAGTATGAATCAACTCCAAATTCTGCTCAATGCGGTTTATGATCATATCAGGCCGAGAATTCCGGTCCTTGCTATTCTTTTCCCACTCTTCCTTCTTTGTATGCTCCTCCCCTGCATGGTTAGAACGAGGCATATCCCACATCGAGGGCAAGTTCCCTTTGGGCACATGTTGATATTGACGCTCATGTATAAGAGTATGGAAAGGTCTCTTGGTGCGTGGAGGAGATGACTGTGGAGCGAGGTAGGTTTTGCCACCACTCCAATGCTTGCGATGGTAGTGCGGGTGTCCAGTTTCTTGTCCTCCTCCATGTCTTCTTCATCCCCTATGAAAATCTCCTCCTCCTTGGGATTTTGAGGATCATCTTCCTCGGGCTTCTTGCCTTTGTCGTTGGCGGAGACCATGGTGCTCTAAACTTGAGAAGTTTTCCTGACAGAAACAGATCGAAACGAAAACACGACGAGAACACGATGCACGAACCTCGGGGGATCCGGCAGGGTTATATATTACGAACTTTCAAATCATAAGGAAGGTTTTGATACGAAACCGAGACGGAGATGGAGCTCGGGGGAGGCACACCCCCTCCAGGCACGGCCAGCTGGGGCCCGCGCCTAGGGTGGGTTTGGCCACCCCGGCCTCCGGTTATTCCTCTGTTCCGCCTCGTAACTTCCCTTATGTACTAAAAACATCAAAAATATAAAAATATTGGGGTTCCACGAACCTTCTGTTTTCACCACTTTTACCTATTCAAAGACGAACTCAGTAGACTCCTTTTCTCCTTCTCCTAGAAATTCCTTTCCTACAAGGTCTCACATAAACCTCAATGGCAACATTAGTGTAAGAAAAAACAATAATCCTTTAGGTGCACACTTCAACTGAAATCCATCAAAACAAAGGCTTCTATAAGAGGCAAATGCAAATGACAAAGAAATTTATCAAAACAGACCAGCAGGTAAAGATTGATTTTTTCGAAAACCTTCTGTTGTTCAAATCAAAAAGTGCGAAACTAATGAAAGTTGGGTAACAACCTAGAGAACAAGCTCAGAAAAATATAGCTCCATCCGACATACTGAGCTCCCTCACGAATTTTTACAATGCAGCACAAAAATCTGGCCCATGACAGCCACTTTTCAGAACTCCTCCACTTCTCAAAAGTAGTTGGCACAAAAACCAAAAAAAAGGATAAGGAGCGGTTATTACAGAGGTAATAATTTCCGAGACTCAACCAAACTCTTGGGTTATCTTCCAACAAGTACTTTTCTTTAATGCCTTTAAGTTAGGCTTAAAACTTTCAAAGATGCTCACATAGGATATATATATCGGGAGTGAAAGAGAGTATCAAGAAGCAAATAACCAACACATTTGAGTCTAACCCACTTCCTATGCATGGGAGTGTCATGAGAAAACAAATTGTTGAAACAAAAAGGCACTAGCATAGGAACACAAAATAAATGCAACTTCAAAGCTTTCAACATAAAACGGGGAAACTTAACATTATTGAGATGCATAAAACCGTGTTTCCCTCTCTCATAATAACTTTCAGTAGCACTTTGAATAAAGTTGACAATATAACTGTCACTGGAAACAACTTTATCATAAGAATGAGCATACTTACTATCACTAAAAAGAGGTCCAAGGTCATAAACCGGATCAATAGAAGAAAGTTGTTCCATCCTGAAATCTTCATTAGGCAAGCTATTTTCACAAGGAGTTTTATCAAATTTGGAAAAGTTAAACTCATAATAATCTCCATCAAACTTAGTTAAAACTTTTTCCTTCTTACAATCTATAATATCTCCACAAGTGTTCAAGAAAGGTCTACCAAAATTATAGGGCAAGTTTTGCTAGCTGCTGAATTAAGCACTAGAAAATCAGCAGAATATTTAATCTTACCACAAAGAACCTCCACATCTCTTACAATACCAATAAGGCAAATGGTTTCCTTATTAGCAAGGTGAATAACCACATCAATGTCCTCAAGCTCACAAGGACCAATCTCATGCATAAATCTATCTGTGGTCGCTCCCCTAGTATTAGGGTTCCGTGAGGAAGATATAGGCGAGAGGGCGGAGTCGGGAGATGGCCAGGTGGGCCACACCTGCCCTAGGCGCAGCCTAGGGAGGGTGTGGCCCCCCTGTGGCCCATCTACGCCTCCCCTTCTGGCTTCCTTCGTCTTCTAGGAAAATATAATTTTCTAATATTTTTCTGGTATTTTTCTGATCTTCGCGAAATTGCATGAAACCACCTCTTTTTCCATCAGAATCCTGACTCCGTCAGTTCATCCTCCAAGAATCATCCAACATGTAAAAACAGTGGAAAATATATAAGTAATACCTCATAATAAGATATATATATATCAATGAATAGAGGCAAAATATGATATAGAATGGTGATGCAAATTGGACGTATCACAGCCCTCGGATCCTCACTAGGTAAACGACGACCTTGCCATCATCCAGTGGATCTACCAATGGGTGTCCATCGAGATCTTCAACCTTGTCTTCCGCGACGCCTCCAACACCGCGACACTCTGGGCGGCCCTCCATCAACTGTTTCAAGACAATGTCGACGCTCGTGTCAACACCCTCCGCACCGAGCTCCGCAACACCGTCCAAGGCGACTCCCAAGTGGAGGTTTTTTGTCAGCGGCTCAAGGCTCTCGACGACGAGCTTCGCGAACTCGGCGACCCCATCAACGACCGCCAACTCATCAATGTTCTTCTCGTCGGGCTCGATGAATGTTTTGAGAAGCAAGCCTCCTTCATCCCCATGATGCGTCTGCGACCCTCCTTCGCTGAGGTACGCTCCATGCTTCAATGGGCAGATCGCGCCATCACCAACAAGGAGGCTCGCCTCCAAGTCTTCGCGGAAGTCCAACGTCCGCCCGCTCTAGCTCCACCGCCGCTTGACTGTCAACCTTCTAAAACCCCTGTAGACACTACAACCAAGTTCTCCTTTTCTGGTGAGGTTTTTCCCGATGCCACTCTTTATCGTAGTATAACTGATTCTTTACAATATGTTACTCTCACTCTCCTAGAAATTTCTTTTGCTGTCCAACAAGCCTGTCTCTACATGCATGATCCTCGAGTTCCCCATTATAATCATGTTAAACATGTCCTCCGCTATCTCAAAGGTACTTTACATCATGGTCTACACATTTATTCATCTTCTCCACACACTTTTACAGCATATTCCGATGCCGACTGGGCTCTCGTCGATCCACATATGGATACTGTGTTTTTCTTGGTAACAACTTGATTTCATGGTCTTCGAAACGCCAGGTTACAGTTTCAGACATCTTCACCAAGGGACTCCCTACATCATCATTTACCGACATTCGTTTCAGTCCAACATTGGTGAACCCCACGTTGACACTGCGGGGGATGTTAGAATATGAGTCGGATACGTTTGTTTTAGAGTTTTGCTTGTAATTCAAGTAAGGGTGGCCGCCGGCTCCCTCATATATACCCCTTGTAATCTTGAAAAAAATCAATCAATTTATATGAGACAAATATTATTCTACAAAACCCAAGATCCTTTCTCTCTGTTTGCACTGGCCCTCTCCACTCAAGCTTTTCATGAACTTACTCTTTGAGGGAAATTATCCAACCTTTGACGCTTACATCCACTGAGCCAGACGTTCGAAATTTTGCCTAGGGTAGTAAAAGTTACACGTCATCAAAATTCTATAAATTCATGTTTGGGGCCTTTCCTTAATATGTCACATTGTCTGTAATTTGGAAATCAAAATGTCTACCCAAGTTTCGGGTTTTGACTGGCTGCTCTTATTAGACCGCCTGAATACCAAAGATATCACGAGGAGAAAAAATTGGCAGGTGAAGGGAGGATTATTCCGTGTTCTATGTATAGGTCGGGCTCACGAAACTCGAGACCATTTGTTCTTTCATTGTCCATTTGCTACTGCTTGTTGCGAGAAGGTCGGCGTTTCTTAGGATTGTTTGCTGGAGATATCTGAACGTTTGTACAAGCAAAAAGAATTTTCCTTGGACCATGCTTTATAGAGATAGTGATTTGCGTTGTATGGAATGTGTGGAAAGAAAGAAGCGACCATATTTTCAAAAATCAGGCCCCTTCACTTGCACGTTGGAGAGTTCGCTTTCAACATAATCTATTGCTTCATCAACATAGAGTGAAAGATTCTTTGGTGCAACCTCTTCTAGATTAGGTTTGTATACTTTTACTTAGCTCATGTCGCATGTTGTTTTTAGTATTTAACACTTCTTTCCTTCTTAATGTAACTTTCCTGATACTCTTTGTATTTTTGTACATACTTTTATATAATATGAAAACCATAAGCTAAGGGTTCTCCCCTACGGTTTACCTGTCAATTTTTTTTGCATCAATCATGTCAAAACAGTCCGGCTCTAACACCACCGGTTTATCACTCCATTCGAGAGCTAGACAGAGGCCTTAAGCGCAAGCCTCGTTTCAGCTTCTAGGAGATCACTACAATTAAACAGTTGGCGATATGAGGAGAAAATAATCCTTCCAACTTCATCACGCATGATCATGCCCACTTCTGCCGAACCATCCTCCTTATAAGAACCATCACAATTAAGTTTAACCTAGCCTGGAGAGTGTTTTAGCTAGTGTGCCACCTGCAAGTCAGAGTTACAAACAATAGTAGCAGCCTCCATTCCTTGTGACAATGGGCAATTTTCCTTAATTATCTCCTCTGTGGACAGAGATTTAATGCTCTTCAAGGTCTTGACATAGCTAATCAAGAATCGCTTAGAGCCTTCACTCAGATGGAAGTGGTTTATCATGTATTACCTTATTATGGGCGTACCAGATACGCCAAGGGATCAGTAAAATAGAATCCACCACCCTGCTCAGTACTTTCTCAATAACCATTTGAAACCACTTGTGAGGATCAACATGAAGATCAAGATATGTGGGTATATTCCATATCTCCCTCACCGTTTACCACAAATCCTTTGCATGCAAGCATTTGAACAAAGCATGAGCGATGTTCTCTTGTTCTCTGTCACACATAAGAAAGTTTCCAGTTACCCCAAAACCCAACGCTAAGCCATTAGATGTAGCTCTGTACACAAATGTTTTAACTTTAGGAGAAATCCTAGACTACCAAATGTGTTTCCAACAACCGATTGCATCATTAGGAACCGAACTCGATGTAGCAAATACACATTGTTCGGGAGACTCATGAAAGGTAAGATTATATGCGCTATGTATTCGTAAACCGACCTAATTTCTCAGGGTGCCATGCAAGCAGATCATCATCCAACTAGCGAGAGAAGGTTTGATCATAAAAATTGATGTTGCATCCATGGGCATGAAGATATTGCGAACCAAAGCTTCATTCAAGTTTCCATGATCGTCAAGAAATTCAGATACATGTCGTACGCTGGTATCCTCTGGATATGAGAACTTTCATACATGACAACCGAGGTATCCAACTATCACGCCAAATGTGTATTTTATGCCCAGTACCGATACGCCGTATTATTCCCTTTTTCAACAACTCTAAGCCATGTGATATTGCCGTCCGGTTGGACGAGGGGTTCCCCATAAATACTGTATCATACAATTCCCTATGCGGATAATATTTCGCCTTTAGCACATGCCCACATAGGATTTATGGGAATTCCAACAATCTCCAGGCTTGTCGAGCTAGTAAAGCTTGGTTATACAATCTCATATATCACGAAAATTGAGTCCTCTTTGACTATTGGCTTGTTAAGTTTAGGCCAAATGATCCAGTGAGTTTTCCGTTTACCATTCTCTAAACCCCACCAAAAGTCCCAAAGTAATTTTGTCAACTCATCACAAACTGAATAAGGAAGCTTAAACACCCGCATGACATAAGCCAGAATAGCTTGAGCAACTGCTTTAATAAGGATTTCTCTTGCACTTTGAGCTAGAATTCCATCACCACAATCAACCAAGAAATTACTTAAGTGAGACAACAAACTTTGAAATCTTCCTTTATGCCATCTCGGATGCGTAAACCCAGATATTTCACATCAAACATGTGTTGCTCCACATTCAGAGTATTCTGAATCACAACTTGATTACCTTCTGGACATGAGGCACTAAATAGGACCAGACGCTTGGATGGGTTAATTAGTTGTCCAATACGACCTTGAAAGCATTAATGACCTCTTTCACCTGAGTAGTTTGAGCTTTAGTTGCCCTAAAGAACAACAAAGTATCGTCCGTGAATAATAAGTGTGATATACCAGGAGCCTTATGACACACTTTCAGCGAAGAAACACCATTACTTTCCACCTCATTTTGTAACAAAGTTGTTAAGCCAGCTACAACAAACCTGAACAAGAAAGGGTATAGTGGATCCCATTGTCGAAGGCCTCAAGTAGGAGAGAATTCTTCCAAAAGGGTTCCATTAAATTTTATCAGAATACCTCGTCATGGTCACGCACGCCATGATCCATTGCACCCACCAAGAAGAAACCCCCAATGTATGGATGATACTCTCTAGAAAATACCAATCCATCCTATCATAAGCTTTTGAAATCCACCTTGTAAGCACAAAAATCAATTCACAACAGTACCATTGACATGGTTATACCCCACAGGTACATGATCTCAGCATATCTGGTCCAGCCCAAGGAAGGCCCACGGCAAATATACGCCGGCCCATGAAGACTTTCGGGTGGCCAAGGCCCATGACGCCTTCGGATCCTTTGAGAGCAAGACTAGAGTAGATAGGAAATTTAAAGGGGTAAACCCTAAAACCTGTAACCGACTAGGTCTGTGCCTGGGACCTGCCTAAGTCTATATAAAGGCTAGGAGGGCACGACCTAGATCTCTGACCTCATACTTTCGCATACACACCTCCACACTAGATTGCATCTGCGCACCATTGTAATCACCGGTTCCGCCGTAATTAAGAGCAGACAAGCAGGAGTAGGGTTTTCCCTCCGGGGGCCTGAACCTGGGTAAACTTCGTGTCCCGTGTTGCTTGTTTGCTAACCGTTCCGCGATCTCCAGCATCCCCATCTTCTCCAAAACACAAGTTCATAACAATGGGCATTGACAAGATTAAACATCGTCAATTGGCGCCGTCTGTGGGAACTAGGGACGCTGATTGTGTGATCGTGACGGTCCCAACCCGAGCGATCTACAACTCCGTGATGACGGAGAGTCACCTCCTCTTCGGCGCTTTCGACTTCACCGCCCACTCACCGGCCGCCATGAAGGACTTCGAGCCCGTAGGCGACGGACTCGAGATCCTATTCGGGAGCTTCTGCTTCCAGGTGGGGCAAACCGGCACCCTCCGCCTCCCAAAGCGGGTGCCCATGCCATCAATCAGGCCCGCTTCATGGGCCCCACACCCTGTGCTACGCACATCATCATCAACAGATGAGTCCTACGACAGCAGCAGCTGCAACTCCGATCTGTGCGATCCGCCATCGGACGAAGGGACCTACGGTTCTGGATCCGAAAG
Source organism: Avena sativa (assembly GCA_916181665.1). Taxonomy (NCBI): domain Eukaryota; kingdom Viridiplantae; phylum Streptophyta; class Magnoliopsida; order Poales; family Poaceae; genus Avena; species Avena sativa. The sequence continues at coordinate 380,126,692 of OV702297.1, read as the reverse complement.
TTGCGGCAGCAGCGGACCAATCTACAAGCGCTACCAATGCGCCGTAGTCATCCAGAGTGACGTGGACCAGCGAGCGCCCAACCCGCCACCAAACCCGCCATCTAACCCGTGGAACAGAAACACCGAGAACAGAAGAAGCCAGTCCCCCCCACCCGAAGGGGACGACGCTGGCCAGGTCATCCGCCTTAGCAAAGAAGGATGGGCCCAGGCACGCGCCGCCGTGGCGGGTAACACGATCCTGCCTGCAGATGCCTCACGAGACCTACTGATGGCATACCACTTACTCCTCATCGAGGAGCACAAGAAGCAGGTCAAGATGCAAGAGGTGCTTGACAAACGCAAGCAAGTAGCCTCAGAGTCCAGCGCGCGACGAGATGCGCTCTCCGCCATGGGCATCGGCTCCAGCTCGAACGACAACCACAGCAACAAGCACCGCTCCCGGACGGAGAACACGGACCCCAAGGAACGCCGTGAGGTGACCCGAACCCTCCACGCATCCTTCATGGAGATGGATGCCGACGGCAACATCATCCCGAAAACGCCGCAAGCTGCGATCATGGCAGCCACCGCGTACCTCGCGTCCCACCCACCTCCGGAGGGGGACCCGAAAAGAGCCATGCACAAGTCCGCACTTACCGGACTCGGACTCGTCGGAGCTACCAAGAAGCTCCTACGGAGCCGAAGAAGAAAGCTACGGTCAAGTTCGACCACAGCCCCACTTCTTCATCCGAAGAAGAGGACCATGACCTTCCTCGAAGGCACAAGAGCTCGCGCCATCGCAGCCGCGATTACGATGCCAGAGACGCGCTCACACAACGCAAAATTGACAAAGCGCGAGCCAAACGCGCATGCTCGTCTGAATCCGAGATGGACGAAGACGAAGGAGAACTCTGCGGGGCCCGGTGCTTCAGCAGATCTGTTCGATGAACACGGATGCCGTGAAATTTCAAGCTTCCTTCGGATACTCCGAAGTTCGACGGCACACAAGACCCCAAGGCGTGGCTCAGCGACCACCTGTCGTCCGTCAAGCTGCACGGTGGAAACAAGGAAACCGCCATGCAATGCCTTCAGCTGCAGCTGACAGGCGCAGCTCGGATCTGGCTTAGCAGCCTATCTTCAGGATCCATCCGAAGCTGGGAGGAGCTGGCTTACAGTTTCATCCGAAACTTCAAAGGCACCAGCAAGAGGCCCGCCTCGATCGAGGAGTTGCGAGCCTGCACTCAACGAACGGGCGAAACCATTCGCTCGTACATACTGCGTTGGTCCAACACCAAGAACTCCATAGCGCACATCTCCGAAGAAAGGGCCATCGACGCCTTCAAGGACGGCGTCAAGCGCCAGGACTTCAAGGAGGAACTTGGGCGCGTCAAGCCCAAGACACTCGACCACCTCATGGACATCGCCAACAGGTGGGCCGACGGCGAAGATTCCGTCCACAGGGCGCACTCGTAGGAAGAGGACGACTACGGCCGGCGATGGGAACGCCGTAGCAAGAGGAGATCGCGCGTCTACGACGATCGCGATGGACCCGACATGGTCGCGACCGGCTACGCCGATCGCCGCAACAACGCCAACCGCAACAGTGGCGGATACCACGGAGGGAACTTCCGTGATGGAGGGCGCCCAACACAGTCGTGGTAGCGCCGCGATCGCGATAACGGACCCTCAGCATACGAAAAACTGCCGGGTCCATGCACCATCCACTTCTACATCGACAAACAGGATGGTAAGAAGAAGGCAAGCCACATGCTCAAGGACTGCCGCGAGTTCCAGAAGCTCAGCGAAAGCATGGTTCAGATGAGGTAGCAAGCTCCACCCCCTGGATTAGGGAACGCACCCGCACCAGGAGAAATAGCGCATGGAGCTCCTCCACCGCCACCTGTAGGAGGCCCGAACCAACCAGTCGCACTAGCACAAAACAACGCTGGGCATGGGTATCCCCCGCCGAAAAGAGCACTGGTGATCCAGAAGGGGCGCCCAACGAATAGGGTGCAGAAGAAAATCACCCGTCAGATCAACCTGGCCGTGACAGCTCCACCCGCCATCCCTGAGTACCTCAGCAGATCGGAGTCCTGTATCACGTTCAGCCGTTCGGATCACCCCTGCCAGGTCCCTCGCCCAGGTCATGCTGCCTTGGTGCTCGAGGCGCAGATCGGAGGTTTCGAGATGAGCCGCGTCTTCATGGACGGTGACAGCGGCATCAACCTAATGTTCACAAGCATTCTAGCAGCAATGTGGATCCCGCTGTGCAGCCTGGAATAGTCAGACACAACGTTCCACGGCATCGTTCCAGGAAAGGGCATATTCCCCCTGGGAAAGATCTGGTTGGACGTCATCTTCGGCAAGCCGGACAACTTCCGATGCGAGCAGCTCGAGTTCGAAGTGGTGGACTGGCCATCACAATACCACGCCATACTCGGGCGTGTAGCATTCGCAAGGTTCTTGGCTGTCCCACACTACGCATACCTACTACTCAAGATGCCAGGGCCGAAGGGCGTCATCACGGTTCACGGGAGCTTCACCTGATCGGGCCAATGCGACAGAGATTTCAACAAAATCTCCCAGACTTTCGGCATGCAAGACGAGCTCGTAAGGCTCCGCGAGGTGATGGACAATGGGGCACCCCCAGTCGCACGACAAAACGCACCTGATATGTCTTTCGACTCCACCGTCAACACAAAGAAGATGCAGGTCCACCCGACGGATGCCTCCAAGACGGCGCGGATTGCCAACGATCTCAGCCTCGCATAGGAAAGTGCGCTCATCGAATTCCTTCGTGAGCGCTGGGAAATATTCGCCGGGTGTCTTGCGGACATGACAGGAGTTCCCAGGGAATTCGCCGAGCACGCACTCAACGTCTTTCCAGACACCAAGCCTGTCAAGCAGTCCATCCGGAGACTGTCCGAGCCGCGGGCCGAAGCCATCGGGATTGAAATCAACAGACTACTCGCTGCAGACTTCATCATGGAGATTAAAGAAAGCGAGTGGCTCGCCAATACAGTGATGGTCCCCAAAAAGGACACGGACATCCTGCGGATGTGCATGGACTTCACGTCGCTGAATAAGCACTGCCCAAAGGACCACTTACCTCTCCCTCGGATCGATCAAATCATCGATTCGACCGCAGGATGCGAGAAACTCTCCTTCCTCGATGCCTACTCAGGCTACAACCAGATTCGACTCAAGGTCGAAGATCAAGAGAAAACGGCGTTCATCACGCCGTTCGGAGTGTTCTGCTACAACACAATGCCCTTCGAGCTAAAGAACGCAGGTGTCACGTACCAGCGGTGCATGCAGTCATGCCTGAAAGACCAGATCGGTCGCAATGTCCAAGTCTATGTCGACGACATAGTCATCAAAACCAGGGAGGCGAGAACGCTCATCCACAATCTCCGCGAGACGTTCGATAATCTCGACCGCTACATGATCAAGATCAATCCCGAAAAGTGCGCCTTTGGCGTCCCATCAGGTCAGCTACTTGGCTACTTCATCTCCTAGCGAGGGATCGAGGCGAACCCGAAGAAAATCCGGGCCATTATGGCCATGGAGAAGCCGACGAATCTCAAGGGTGTCCAGCAGCTCGCAGGACGAATAGCGGCATTGAGCAGGTTCATCAGCCGCATGGGCGAGAAAGCCCTGCCCTTCTACCAGCTGCTACGCAAGGCAGACAAATTCGAGTGGACGCCCGAGGCGGACGACGCATTCAAAGATCTAAAGCAGCTACTATCCACCTCGCCTTTCTTGGTTACGCCAAAGGAGCGCGAGCCCCTACTGTTGTACATAGCAGCCACACACCAGGTGGTAAGCACCGTGCTGGTGGTCGAGCGACCCGAAGAAGGCAAGACCCATGGGGTCCAACGCCCAATCTACTACCTCAGCGAGGTATTGACGCCAACAAAACAGATATACCCTCACTACCAAAAACTCGCCTACGGCGTGTTCATGACGGCTCGTCGGTTGAGCCACTACTTCCAGGAGCACCAGGTGATGGTCGTCAATGAGGCACCCCTGAACAACATCCTGAACAACCCGGAGGCCACAGGACGCGTGGCACTGTGGGGCATCGAGCTGTCACCTCTTGACATCATCTACGAGAAGCGCCACTCGATCAAGTCTCAAGTCCTCCCGGACTTCCTTGTACACTGGATGGAGCTGTAGCTGTCAGACACCCCAGACATGACGCAGTCATGGATGATGCACTTCGACGGCTCCAAGCGTGAAGCCGGAGCAGGAGCCGGGGTCATACTGACCTCTCCACAGGGCGATAAGATGAAGTACGTCCTCCGGATGAAGTTTCGAGCCTCCAACAACGAGGCAGAATACGAGGCCCTCATCCACGGCATGAGTATGGCAAAAATCTGCGGCGCAACGCGCCTGGTCATATACGGTGACTCCAACCTCGTCGTCCAGCAGACGATGAACGAGTGCGACACGCACACCGCCAACATGATCGCGTACCGCGCACTCTACAACGCACTCGAAGGAGGCTTCGACGGCTGCGAACTTCGGCACGTTGGAAGAGAAAGCAACGAGGAGGCCGACAGACTCGCCAACATCGGCTCCACCTGCGCAAGGATGCCGCCAGGTGTGTTCCTCGAACAGATCTGCGTGCCATCCATCAAGCGGAAATTCCCCAAGGGATCACCCGAAGAGGCAGAGCACTCGGGGGCCACGCTACCCGAAGGTCATGAAGGACCTGAAAAACTGGATACAGAAGTCGCCGTGGTCAACCTGATGCAGTTCATGGCAGTCGAAGAAACATGTACACGACCGTACCTCCAGTACTTGATAGGCGGAGAACTGCCTGATAGCCCGACGGATGCCCGGCGCATATCTCGCCGGTCAAAAGCCTTCACCATCATCAATTGCGAGCTGTACAAGCGCAGTATTTCGGGTGTACTACAAAGGTGCATAACCATCGGTGACGGGAAAACCATACTCCAAGACATCCACGAGGGCATCTGCGGCCATCACGCAGGCAACCGATCCCTTGTCACCAAAGCTCTACGATCTGGGTTCTACTGGCCAACGGCTATGAACGACGCAAAGGACATCGTTCGAAGATGCAAAGGGTGCCAAAGGTTCACCGATAAACCACACGCACCCGGGTCAGAGCTCAGGCCCATGCCTTTGGCCTGGCCTTTCGCCCAATGGGGCCTTGACATGATCGGCAAACTGCCAAGGTCCTCAAAAGGGGGTCACGTCTACCTCCTGGTCGCAGTCGACAAATTCACCAAGTAGATTGAGGCCATGCCGGTCACTAACCAAAAGGGCAAGACTGCTGTCAAGTTCTTTGAATCCATTGTCTACTGGTTCGACGTGCCGCATAGCATCATCACCGACAATGGATCAAACTTCATCTCCAAAGAATTCCAAGACTTCTGCGAAGGCCTCGGAATCAACATCACATACGCCTCCGTGGCACACCCGCAAACGAACGGGCAGGTGGAAAAGGCCAACGGCCTAATCGGCGCCGGCATCAAGAAGCGCCTCATGAGCCCACTCGAATGACTCGCTGAATCCTGGACAAAAGAGCTACCCTCCGTCCTATGGAGCCTGCGTACCACGCCAAACAGCTCAACCGGCTACACGCCGTTCTTCATGGTGCACGGAGCCGAAGCCGTGCTACCAGCCGAAGTACGCCACCAGGCCCCCCGGGTCGTCGCTTATAGCGAAGCCGAATCCACGGCTGCACTCGAAGACGTTTTTGTCGACACACTCGATGAGGCAAGAGACATAGCAGCAGCCCGATCAGCGATGTACCAGCAGAGTCTCCGCAACTACCACAGCCGACGGCTGCGCCCAAGGTCCTTCGTCGAAGGAGACCTAGTCTTGCGACTCAAGCAAGAGCGACCGAAGAAATTCGAGTCGCCATGGGAAGGACCCTACATCATCACCGAAGTCATCCCAGGTGGCGCCTATCACCTCAAACACGTGGAGTCTGGAGTCGCATATTCCAACCCATGGAACGTCGCACATCTGCGACAATTCTACCCCTAGCTACCTCCCCCTTCACTTTCAATAAGGCTATTCAGCCAAGGCTACTCAGCCGAACAATGTACCTCCTCCATTACGATATAAATAAAGCTAAGTGTCTCGCCCCAAAATTCTGTTTTCTATTCGCACTTTACTCCATGCTACAAATGCACTCGGGGGCTCCCCCACCTCACGATTTCGTCGACTGAGGATAAAACGTGTACACCTAAGTAGCTGACCACGTCAGGCTAACAAAAAGGATACGTATGCGAACAAAGCACTACGTGCTCGAACAATAACCAAACCTTTATAACAAAGGGCAAAACACGCCCAGACAAATATATACAAATTTTACATATGTCCTTTTTACAGGTACTACTTATTCTGAAGAATAACTTGAGCACGCTGATCAAAAAGATCTACGACCTGTTCGGCATACTGCCTTACAGCCGCATAATGCGGACGCATATCCCACTCGCCACCATCCGGCCAAAGAGGCGGCCCAGCCGCCACAATAGATAGATCTAAATCAGGGCGGTGTAGCCTCACAAGGGACAGCACAGCCTTCACCCCTGCGACGAGCTGCTGCCGCACCAATTCCTTGACATGATGCATGTTCCAAAACTTCGACAGAAGGCCAGAGAGAGTTGACGGTGCATCATCCAGCGGAAACATCACATGCAGAACCGATGCGAGTGAAGTCTTCACCTGACGAAGCACCCGCGACACTTGGTGAACGCGGTCTTGCACTGTCGCAAGGACTATGGCACGGTCACGGTCCATCCAGAAGAACCCGCCGGCCTCCATGTCCTGCTGAGTCAAGCAGTTGATCCGAACAGCAACGCGCTCCTTTTCCTCTTTCGGAGCAATATTAGCACCTGCAGCACTCGCAAAAGAGTAATATGAAAGGACAACAGGCGCATCCGAAGTAGCGGGCTACAGCTTGAAAAAACTCACACTGAAGCCGCTCAGACAAGCGAAGCAACTCCGCCATCAAGTACTCCTCTCTGGCACCGCCTCGATCCAAACGTTAGCATGGCCACGCACCGCTAGCAAGTCTTTCTCAACGCTACGGATACGGTCTCGAAGAAACACAAGCTGTGACGCATCATCCAAGGATGGCCGCAGCTGCGCCGCAGACGAAATATCAACAGGATCACCATTCGAAGGACCCTAGAGTAACAGAAAGACAAGGACATGAACACGCAGATAAAGGAGCACAGAACTCAGCGAATTCATTAAGTGCAGCAAAAGCCACTACGTGGCACAACGATTGTTCATCTAAATATTTACAACTATCCTACAGCTACAACGCCTACGAAGCAGCGTTCTGATTCGCCTTGGAGCCAGACTGCCTCGCCTTGGCTTCCCCCTGCTGCCTTAGCGCGTACTCGGCCAGCAGATCAATCAGCTTTGGCCCGTAACGCTTACAGCGAGCAGCATAGGTGGCGAAGGCTAGCTCAGATCCATCAGCAGTCGTCGGCATCCGGGTAGTGACCTGATGAAGGTCCAGCTCTGCTCCAGCCGCCAAGGCCATTGCCAGCCCGACGGATGCGCCAATTCCCTTCTGCTTGCGCTTGTACGCCGTAGGTGCTTCGGCTGACAGCGCCTCCACCAGGGCATCAACATCATCAAGGGTCACACCCTTGGGGATAAGCTCCTTGTAGAAGCGCCCAAGGACCTCCTTGGCCTTGGCAAGCGAGTTGACGACGGTGCTGCAGCGATCTTCGACCGCTGCAGTGGCATCATCCAGAGCACTCCCGTGCTCCTGAGCACCACGATTAAACTCGATGCTCGCGGCATCTAAGACAACAAGGAAGAAGAATGAAAGAAAGCACTACGAAAGAAAGACAAGGAAATCAAAAAAGACGAAGGTGAAGATACTCACCCGAAACAGCCTTGGCAGCCGCCATAAGCTTGCCGGCCACCTCTCTTTCGCGCGCAGCTGCGGCGGTGCCGAGCTGCTCCTCGCGGTCTGTAGCCTCCTGCTGCAGGCGCTCTTTCGCCTCGGCCGCATGAGCCAACTCCATCTCGAGGCGCTCCCTGGCACCAACGGCGACCTCGGCCTTCTTCTCCGCTTGACCGAGGCTCTTTTTGAGAGAATCAATCTCACGAATAGAGGTGTTGTGATCCTCTGCAATAAACCAATACAAGCGTCGGATAACAGGACAGGAATACAAGAAGAAACAAATACCAAGGCATAAAAAGTACCTTGCAGCTGCTTGAGGCCGGCCTCCAGCGCCAGGTGCTGCTGCACCAGTCGATTGGCATCTTACACAAAAGGCTGCAGAAAAAAGAACTACTAGTCAAAACAAGGGCTCGGGGGCTACGCCCAAAAGAACGAGCAGAAGCAATTTACACATACGAAATTGCTCGGGGGTTCCCCTGGAGACTCGAAAGAAAAACGACAAAGCAAACTACCCTACAGATGCCCGAGGGCTCCCTCCGAGGTAGGGACAAAGGAGATAATCACAGGATCATCCAAAAAAGGCTCGGGGGCTCCCCCCGTGGCAGGAAGCAGAGTTACTTACATGATTCGACGGCGACTCCGAAGGTCCACTTGCAGCCTTCTGAGGCGCAACCACCCAAACCTCCTGCAGAGAAGGGTCTGGAGCAGCGCCTTCAGAGGTGGCCACCATCTGAGGAGGAGGAAGCATGACTTTTGACTCCCCCATCATCTCCTGAGCACCATCACTGGAAGAATCGTTGGAGGAGTGGCTGCACAAAGACAAATTAGCACAAGTACAAAGGAAACAAGCAAGAAAATCAATACAGGACTAAAGAAACTTACGAGTCAAGCTCGCTCAAGTCAAAGACGGGAGGAGTCCTCCGGACCTTCTTCTCCTCTTTCTTCTCTTCCTTCTTTTCTTCCTTCTTCCGCTTCGCCGGCGGGTGCGGTGCCACAGCCCGCACAGGAACGACAGGAATCGGAGAGGAAGAGCCCCCATACCCATCACTATGACGGTCAAGGCACAGTGGGTTCCTAGGATTCGGAGGAGTCAAGGCATCCAAAGACTCGCTGGAGCTCCGTGTCCGCTTGCGAGTGTGGTCCTCGCTCGACTCGTTGGCCTCTTCAGCCGGAGATCGCGCCGATGGCAGCTCGGACATGGAATCCACTACCTCATTGTTCGGTGTAGCCGGAAACAATTCGGGAAGCGGTGGCGACATGCCCGACACCTTGAAATCCTGCACAGAAGAATAAAATTTGTTAGCAAACAAATACAAGAACAATGCAGTTGAAAATAGCGCTACGCGCACGACCCGGATCTACACCTGTGGGACAGGACGCGAAGCAGAGAACGGAGAAGTCAGCGACTTCCCCGGGATATCCTCTCCAGCCTTGAACTTCAGCAGCGGGCGAAGGACACCGTCGAGATCTCCCCTGGAGAATTCTTTAGCCGAAACCCTCGCCGGGTCACGACGACCAGCGTAAAGGAACATCGGGTGTGCCCTAGCCTGGAGTGGTTGCACCCGACATTTCAGGAAGGTGCGGATGATATCCACACTGTTCACCTCCTTATCAGGAATCAGCTGGAGATCCTCCACCCGACGATAGAGAGACTCTATCTCCGCTACCTCGCCATCCAAGATCTGGTTTTTCCAGGACCTCTTCGGCTCGATCTTTTGGGAGGGGTCGAAAGGAACAAGACCAAAATCTTGCCCAGCCACCGTGGAGTCGCGGATGTAAAACCATCGCCTCCGCCAGTACTGGACAGATTCAGACATGGAAAAGAGAAGAAAAGAAGATTGGGTTTGAGAGAGATGATGCAACCCCCAATGGGATAAACACCATTAGAACTAGACAGCCTCTTCACGGAATAGAGTTTCCGGAAGAGGCCAAAGTGCGGCTCGATACCGAGCCAGCACTCGCAGAAAGTGATGAAACAGGCAATGTGTAGAAGAGAATTGGGGGAAAGATGATGCAGCTGGATGCCGTAAAGAAAAAGCAGTCCACGAAGGAAGTCGTGGACTAGGAAGGAGAAGCCCCGAAGAACAAAAGCAACGAACATAACCCGAAACCCAGCGGGGGGACGGGGAATTACCTCGTTGCCTGGGAGTTGGACGGCCTCCATATCTTGCGGGATCAAGCCCCGCTCACGAAGCTTGCGGAGATCACTCTCCCGCGATCACCGTCCATCAAGAAGACCTAACGCCAACGACAAGATCTGACTGTACACGTGTCAGCATCACAACGAACCGTCACCTAAACGCCGTCCACTACACGCGAAAATCGAGGAAACGCCGTAATTATCTCCACGCCGCACGTGACCGGTCAATTCAAGGTCAGAAGGTGGGACCCATGTTCGTCCAGTCACGTCATCTCTGGCGCAGCAGACGCTTGAGGTCACTGATCGTCAGCAGTGACGTCATCAACAGCTATACTAGCAACAGCCACAATTTCTTCGGCTCCAAAGCAAAGAGTACTCACTCGAATCTATGATTCGACTAACTACTCGGGGGCTAGTCCTATCAGGAGCGCTGGCCACGCACCTGAAAAATGAACAACATGTTACAACACTGAATTGTTTCTTCGAGTCCTACGTCAATTCTGCGACTCCACTACGGACTCGGGGGCTACTCCCATAGGGAGGATGGATTCAAGCATCCGAAAAATTTGTGTCCTACGGACCTGACGCGGAACAACGACTAAATAAAAGTCTCTGATCGAGTCTACGACTCGAACAGACACTCAGGGGCTACTCCCATAGGGAGCGCTGGTCGCGCACCCTATGAATTTTCGACTGCGATCCTTCGGATCAGCATGCAACATTTTTTCGGCAACTTTGCCCCAATTAAATGCTAAGTGAGCAACATTTCTCCTTGGCCACCCAAAACACCTTCGCGATGATAGAAATTCGGATGCTGTGTCTGCGACGCAAAGATAAGACCTACAGATATCATCTGATGGCCTGGTAACGCACACGACTGTGATCTGCTAGTATAAATTCGTACCAACAGGCGCGATGAAAAATCCCGACGGACGCGTTGGGTACAACATTTAAATTCACTGGAATTCCACTCCTGTAAGTCCTCTGCGGCCTGAGTCGAATTACGCCAGCATATGTTCCAGGTTCGAGTTGAGGGACTCGAACCTGAAGAAGATCGTGTTGTTTCGTCCTAAGACAGTTAACTGACCCTGATCCGTCCGGTGAATCAGGCACACGCATCAACAATCCCTACACATGTACTCTTGAAATACAACGTTTGCACCCGAAGGATTAAAGAGTCCTCAGCCGAATCTACGATTCGACTGATCACTCGGGGGCTACTTACATGGTTATACCCCGCGGGTATATGATATCAGCATATCTGGTCCAGCCCAAGGAAGGCCCACGGCAAATATACGCTGGCCCATGAAGACTTTCGGATGGCCAAGGCCCATGATGTCTTCGGATCCTTGGAGAGCAAGACTAGAGTAGATAGGAAATTCAAATGGGTAAACCCTAAAACCTGTAACCGACTAGGTCTGTACCTGGGACCTGCCTAAGTATATAAAGGCTAGGAGGACACGACCTAGATCTCTGACCTCATACTTTCGCATACACACCTCCATGCCAGATTGCATCTGCGCACCCCTGTAATCACCGGTTCCGCCGTAATCAAGAGCAGACAAGCAGGAGTAGGGTTTTTCCTCCGGGGGCCTGAACCTGGGTAAACTTCGTGTCCCGTGTTGCTTGTTTGCTAACTGTTCCGCGATCTCCAGCATCCCCATCTTCTCCAAAACCCAAGTCCATACCAATAGGCATTGACGAGATTAAACCTCGTCAACCATGTTCCATATAATGCAAATACTTAAAAGCCACGAGAGTGTTATCAATGATCATCCGCTCAGGAACAAACGCACTTTGATTTTCTGAGATAACCTCATCAAGTAGAGGTCTTAATCTATTAGCTAAGAATTTAGAGACAATCTTGTATATGACATTACATAAACCAATAGGCCTATAGTCCTTAATATCCACAGGATTATCTATTTTTGGAATAAGAACAATAGATGTGTCGTTCATACCTTCTGGCATATGCTCAGTATAAAAAAAGTGTCTCACCGCAAAGATAATTTCATATTTTAACATGCCCCAGTTTCTATGGTAAAATCTCGTCGGGAATCCGTTTGTCCCAGAAGCCTTAATCGGACCAATTTGGAACAAGACATCCGAAATTTCCTTGTCCGTGAAATCCATACAAAGCTGAGTATTCATATCATCCAAAATCTTCTCCTGAATTAAATTTGTATTTGACGCATGATCTAAGGTCAGGTCAGAGTATACAAAGACTGAAACTAGGAGACCATCAATCTTTGCATATCAGCTGGAACCGTTTAATAACACCATCGTCATCTCTCAACTTCGATATTTTGTTTCTCCGAGCCCTCCATACAGCCTTGTAGTGAAAATTTTGGCATTCCGTCTCCTTCCTGTAGCCAATCTGTGTGAGAGCGCTATAGCCAAATCATCTCCTCCGTGTACATAGTTTCATTCATCGGGTCGATAAAAATTCCGGTCTACCCCCTAGGAGCATTTGAAGCATGTAAGCCTATAACAGAGTTAATTTATCTCGAAGCCTTTTCACTTCCCGGGTCATGTTGTCAAAGCATTGCCCAGCCCAAAGCTACAGAGGTTTCATTACCGTAGCAAGGCCACTATTGACACTACCAAGATCGGTCATGTGCCCAAGATCACACCACGTTGTTTCAATTAATTCCTTGAGAGCTGGATCTCTCTCCTAGAATATTTCATATCGCATGCACTTGGACCTAATCGTTCCATTGACCTCCTTTGCAATTTCCAAAGTACATGGCAGTGATTCGAACAAGGTGAAACAAGATGAACCAAAGAGGAGTTCGTATAGATATCCCGTCACCACCGATCATATACAACTACTCTATCCAGCCGTACTTGAACATTATTGTGGCCAAATCATTTATTATTAAAGGTAAACAATAGACCACTCAAACCCAAATCCTTCAAACCACATAACTGTAAACAGTCTCGAGACGCCGCCATCTATGTTTCAGATCTCGCACAGGCCGAGAAGTGTTCATATGACCACAATGCCTCATTAAACTCCCTAACCAGGGCCCAAGGTAGATTACATGCAACCTTTAGTTCTAAAAATTTTGCCCACATGCGATGTCTATTCTCCGTTCTTAGTTCAACATATACAAATGTCACATGAAATAATGGCTCATCCGGGGACATTCGCATCCATGCATCAATGAACCTCTCAGATGCCTCCTTAACGTCCACATGGACACTCTCATGCTAGAAAAGGGCCAAGTCACCGTTCATTCCGCAACTATCCACTCCCGCAAAACCCTTTAACTCTAGCCGACAACGTAACCGTCTCATCCTGTTTACACGTTGTCTTGTCTCATATAGGAAAAATATCTTTGGTTTGTGTGTTCTTTGAAGAACCCCAAGCTCGTGCACTATCATCGGACTGCCACCCCCGCGACAGTTAAAACTTATGCAATTCATTGCACTTTAAAAGGATCTAATCAGATCAAACACGAGCAGTCCATGTTACTCCACAAACTTCTATTCTTGTAGACAGTTGTTGGGCCTCCAAGTGCAGAGGTTTGTAGAACAGCAGCAAGTTTTCCTTAAGTGGATTACCCAAGGTTTATCGAACTCAGGGAGGAAGTGGTCAAAGGTATCCCTCTCAAGCAACTCTGCAATCAAGATACAAGAAGTCTCTTGTGTCCCCAACACACCCAATACACTTTTCATGTGTATAGGTGCACTAGTTCGGCGAAAAGATAGTGAAATACAAGTGTTATGAATGATTATAAGACAACAGTGCCAGAAAAGAGCTTGACGACGTGGAAGAGACTGGAAGCAAGCAAACATGCAACAAATCTAGTTGTAAACGGTGTTTCAATGTTTAGAAACAAGGCCTAGGGATCATACTTTCACTAGTGAACACTCTCTCATATAAATATCCTATCTTCATGATACTACTCTTAACTACTCTCTGGTTGGAATCTCTAATCCATGGTAGGGCTACAAAAGCACACCTCAAAGTTCGTCTTTCCCAATCTAGATAACCGCACACTTTCACCTTGAGCGCTAGATGGTTCTAGCAAACACCACAATTTTATAGAGACAACCAACTCAAAATATATTCATGATAAATATATATGTAACCTAGCTTAAGTGCCACACACAGTGTGCACGCTGTCACTTTCACACACGTGGGTAAAAGAATAGATCTATTAAAGCACGATGAGTATTTATGTAGACTCTAGCCTAAGTGCCACCATGGCGTGCACACTGTCACTTTCACACACATGGGGAGAGAAGAAATCTATTAAAGCACTTGAGTAGCAAGGTCGATCTACTTGATTACAAAGCTCATGACGACAACAATATCATGCATAGAGAGAGAGAGATGAACACATAGCTACCGGTAGAGCCCTTAGCCTCGAGGAAGAACTACTCCCTCCTCATCATGGGAATCAGCAAACGGTGAAGAAGATGGCGATGGAGATGGCTCCGAGGGCACTTCCCCGTTCTGGCAGGGTGCCGAAACAGAGACTTTCTGTCCCCCGAATCTCCCCTTTGGTGGCGGCGGCGTTGCAGAACTTCTCGTGGCTTTCTGGTCCGTTCTTTAGGGTTTCTAAGTCGGGGGCTTCTTATAGGCGAAGGAGACAAGGTCGATGGAGGGCCAGGGGGCCCACACCCCCTGTGGGCATGGGCCCGTGCCCACCTTGGGTGTGGCCACCCTGGTGTCCTCCTCCGTCTCATCTTCGATCTTCCTTATCGTTCAAGGAAAAATATGAACTTTGGCTTTTGTCCCGTCCAATTCCGAGAATATTCATGTTTTAGCTTTCTGAAACCAAAAACAGCAAAAAACACACAACTGGAACAGTCACATCTTGTCAATAGGTTAGTTCTAGAAAGTGTATAAAAATACCTCAAAGTGTAGACAAAACATAGCAAAGTTGATACAAAACAAGCATGAAACATCAAAAATTATAGATACGTTTACGACGTATCAAGCATCCCCAAGCTTAACTCATGCTCGTCCTCGAGTAGGTAAGTGATAAAAAGAATAACTTTTGAGGTGACATGCACCAGCACAATCATGACCAAACCATTTGCAAGCATTGAAAGCTGGGATCAAAGTACTCTAAACATGAGCATGAAAGATGGAGTTCTAACAGTAAGACAAAGTAACTATGCATGCAACATGAAAGGTTACAAACAAAGATCATGAATAACAATGCATTGAAAGACGTTTGTTTGTTTCACATATAGAAAACATAACATAGTGTCATTCAGCTTGTCCCTCATGGAGTAGCAACAAATGCATAGGACACCTTCAAAGTTCATAAGAGTGACTAGAACAAATAGTTCAAGAACAAGCAATATCAACAATATGCATCAATCAATAAGTTTTGGGACATTGCATATAGAACAAAGAATGAAAACTATGCTCTCTTAACTAGTGCCTAAAGGTAGAAGGTGGAGACTCAATATAATGGTGGAAGAAAGGCCCTTCATAAAGGGAAGTAGGGATTTCAAGTCTCAGAAAGAGCTTCCAAAAATTATGATACTTGTTAGCTTTCATCTCTCATTGCCCCTATCATCAGCATCCTGAAGTGATTAAGGTTAAAGTGAGTAAACTATGGAGTATATGCTTGATAAAGTATAAGTTGGCAATCTCATGTCCCTTGAATAAGAGGGCCGCACCTCATGCTACTCAACTTTAGCCACATGTAAGTTCTTGTCATAGTAAGTACATGTCTAGCATAGAGAACCGCCAACGGGGTACCCCTTGCACATGATACATGAGTTATCCCATAATCAAAATGACAAGGCAAGCAGACAATGAGCATCTCAGCAATCTTCTTATTTACCATGGGAAAATGGTGCTTTTTTCTCTCTTTCCTCTTTTCAATATGTCTCTTTTCTTTATAAGAAGAAAGCTTCATAGATTGCTCACTATGGTAATGCTGCAAGTTTCCACCATGATTAGGCATGGCTTAGGCTAGTGGCCCAGGCGTTTCCTGTGACAACACGGTTCTGCTAATTCCAACGTATAAGTGCAAGCATATACAACATAGATGACACAATGATTCAACTTTATTAGGGGCAAGAAATATAAAGTGTGCCATCAAGTTTGTGAGAGCTTTAATCACTAAGTTTCACATAACAAAATAACTTTTTAATTGGAAGATAGATAAAACAAGAATATACTTGGAATGGTGTAACACACCATGCATAGGAATTTATAGTGGACACTGGAATAACTTGGTTTCTTGGGAGTTGGATGCATGAGTAGAGCTTACTCATACAAGTGGAGGCTAGCAAAAGACTGGGAGCGACCGACTAAGAGAGCAATAATGGCCATAATCATGCAGAGCGACAAAAAATTATTAACTAAAGCATAAAGTGGTACTACAAATCAAGGACTAAATGATCATAGAGGCTATGGTGACTTGTTCATAGTCATAACATGGTGTGAGCATGTGCCAAGTCAACCCAAACAAAGCATCAAAGGAGAATACCATAATACTATGCTGTTGTATGCTAAAACAACGCATGATTCCTTCAAGGCACACTAAGCAATCCCAATTGTTTGGAACAAGTCATGATACATCAATAATCACTAATCATAAGGTCAAAGCAACATCTATCATGACATGATAAAGTCTAAGTCACAGTCAAAACAAGCTCTCTTTTGTACCACTATAAGCATAAAACTTCCTACTCTTTTCCAACACCAATCAACTTATTTGAAACAACTCACAAAGATAATAATCAATAAAGACCAGTAATCTTGTCTAACAAATCTACAAAGAAGAACTAAAAAGTTCTAAGCACAAATCAGAAGAAAACTAGGGCTAAACACAGTGATAGCAAAAGAGAACACTCACAAAACAATAAGAATAAAAACTAGAGTGTTCTAGGCAATGAAAATAGAGTGTATCTCTCCAAAATAAGTGTTCTGTGATCCGTCCAACTTATTCAAGCAAACTAAGCAAACGAAAACTAATACACTCCAAGAACAACACAACTATGCACGAAGCAATAAAAATGAAGTGTCCAGAAAGACCTGAGCTTTTTATTGATGAAGAAGGGGATGCCTTGGGCATCCCCAAGATTTGACGCTTGTAACTCTTGAGTATTTCTTGGGGTGACACGGGGTGGCATCCCCAAGCTTGAGATTTTGTCCATTCTTCATCTCATTACATCATTCTTCCTCTACACCTGAAAATTTTCCTTCATACAAAACTTCACACAATCTTCATTAGCAACATTAGTGCATTCAAAAGATAATAGACCTTTGGGTTTAGCTTTAGAATAGCAAAACTTTCACTAAAAACACTAGCTACTGTAGAAATTCCCTCGAAAAGCTCAATTTCCCAAAAGAATCCCAAAAGGAATCAATAAGAAGCAAATGCAAATAATGGCAGAAATCTGTCAAAACAGACCAGCAGGTAGAAACCGATTTTTTCGAAGTCCTTATGTTGATCAAATCAAAAAGTGTTGAACTAACTCAAGTTATCTAACATACTGGGGGATTTATTCACAAAATATCAGCTCAATCCGACTTACAGAGATTCCTCGCAAATCTTTACGGTGGATCACAAAAATCTGTTTCGGGACAGCAACTCCTCAAATCTTACTTTCCTCTCATTAGAGGTTATTCTTGGCACAAAAAACAAATAAAAAAAGATAAGGAAAGGTTATTACAGAAGTAATAACTTCCAAGACTCAAGAAAACTATTGGGTTATCTCTCAATAAGTACTTTTATTTAACGCCTTTAAGTTAGGCTCGATAGTTTGAGAGGATGCTCACATCAGAAATATGAATTTAAGCAAAAGAGAGCATCAAGAAGCAAATTCAGAACACATTTAAGTCTAACCCACTTCCTATGCATAGGAATCTTGTAAAGAAACAAGTCAGGAAAGCACAAAGCAACAAACATAGGAAAGCAAAACAAGTGCAACTTCAAAATTTTCAACATAAAGAGGGGAAACTTAATATTGTTGAGATACATAAGACCATGTTTCCCTCTCTCATAATAACTTTCAGTAGCATCATGAATAAAATTAACAATATAACTATCACATAAAACATTCTTATCATGAGCCACATGCATAAAATAATTATTACTCTCCACATAAGCATAGTCATTCTTTGTAGTGGGAGCAAATTCAACAAAATAGCTATCATTATTATTCTCATCACCATAATCATCAAATATAGGAGGCATATTGTAATCACATTTAATTTCCTCCTCAATAGTAGGTGGACTGAAAATATCATATTCATCATTATAATCATTATAAGCAATAGATTAGCTATCTATCAAAACAAAGGCTTCTACAAGAGGCAAATGCAAATGACAAAGAAATCTGTCAAAACAGACCAGCAGGTAAAGATTGATTTTTTCGAAAACCTTCTGTTGCTCAAAGCAAAAAGTGCAAAACTAATGAAAGTTGGGTAACAACCTAGAGAACAAGCTTAGAAAAATACAGCTCCATCCGACGTACTGAGCTCCCTCACGAATTTTTACAATGCAGCACAAAAATCTGGCCCAAGACAGCCACTTTTCAAAACTCCTCCACTTCTCAAAAGTAGTTGACACAAAAACCAAAACAAAAAGGATAAGGAGCGGTTATTACAGAGGTAATAATTTTCGAGACTCAACCAAACTCTTGGGTTATCTCCCAACAAGTACTTTTCTTTAATGCCTTTAAGTTAGGCTTGAAACTTTCAAAGATGCTCACATAGGATATATATCTGGAGTGAAAGAGAGCATCAAGAAGCAAATAACCAACACATTTGATTCGAACCCACTTCCTATGCATGGGAGTGTCATGAGAAAACAAATTGTTGAAACAAAAAGCCACTAGCATAGGAAGACAAAACAAATGCAACTTCAAAGCTTTCAACATAAAACGGGGAAACTTAACATTATTGAGATGCATAAAACCGTGTTTCCCTCTCTCATAATAACTTTTAGTAGCACTTTGAATAAAGTTGACAATATAACTGTCACTGGAAACAACTTTATCATAAGAATGAGCATACTTACTATCACCAAAAAGAGGTCCAAGGTCATAAACCGGATCAATAGAAGAAAGTTGTTCCATCCTGAAATCTTCATTAGGCAAGCTATTTTCACAAGGAGCTTTATCAAATTTGGAAAAGTTAAACTCATAAGAATCTCCATCAAACTTAGTTAAAACCTTTTCCTTCTTACAATCTATAATAGCTCCACAAGTGTTCAAGAAAGGTCTACCAAAAATAATAGGGCAAGTTTAGCTAGCTGCTGAATTAAGCACTAGAAAATCAACAGAATATTTAAGCTTACCACAAAGAACCTCCACATCTCTTACAATACCAATAGGGCAAATGGTTTCCTTATTATCAAGGTGAATAACCACATCAATGTCCTCAAGCTCACAAGGACCAATCTCATGCATAATTTCCCTGTAAAGCTCATAAGGAATAGCACTAGAACTAGCACCAATATCACATAAACCATAGTAGCAATGATCACCAATTTTAACAGAAAGCACAGGAACACTAGCTTTTCTAGCCTTACTAGGATGAGAGATAATATTAGAAGCGTCTTCACAGAAGACAATGTGCTCATCCTCTATATTTCTAGTGATAGGGTCTTTCACAATAGCTACCACATGTTCAATATTCAATTGCTCATCAGGCTCCACAGTTTTCTTAGTACCTTTATTATCTGCACTAATCATCATAGAATACTCCTTTACCTTAGCTGGGAAAGGTATTTTCTCAACATAAGGTTCAGGCACAATATGATTATTAGTACAAACTTCAGTACTTCTAACAAGAACATGATTAACAACATCTTTATAAGGAGCATGGTACTTATTCCAATTCTTTTTGGAAATTTCTATGTAAGAGGCAAAGGCCTTAAAACAGTTGGCAATACTTTGGGAATCAAGACCAAACTCATTGCCAATATCATGGAAGTCATCAGTTCCCATAAAAGATTTTATGCATTCATAATCATAGTTTATACCTGACTTTCTTCCTTTGTCATTCTCCCAAGCTTCAGTGTTCTCTTGAATACGGTCTAGTAGATCTGATTTAGCTTCTTCCTTCATACGTGTGAATGATCCAGCACAAGAAGCATCTAGTAAATCTTTATCATGAAGAGAAAGCCTAGCATAAAAGTTATTGATAATAATATTGTTAGGGAGTTCATGAATAGGACATTTAAGCATTAGTAACTTCAATCTCCCCCAAGCTTGAGCTGTACTCTCTCCATCACGAGGCCAGAAGTTATATATATCAGATTTCTATCCTGATGAATTTCACTGGGAGGATAGGATTTAGAATAAAAGAGAGAAGCCATTCCCTCCCATTCCATGGATTGTCCATTCTTCAGCAGCTTATACCATTCTTCAGCTCTCCCTTTCAAGGATATAGAGAGTAACTTCTTCACCAGTTCAGTTGTGATACCTACACACTTAAAAAACCCGCATAATTCATGGATAAAAAGCAAGTGATCACCAGGATGGACAGTTCCATTCCCAAAATAATAATTATCCATAACACGATCAACAATACTTGTAGGTATCTTAAAAGGATCTATCTTAACAGGTGGTGGTTCATCTATTACCCTAGCAGTGGTAGTAGTTTTCCCAAACAGAAAACCAAGTGGGTTATCCATATTGGAAACAGAGTAACAAGCAGTAACAAAAAGCAATACTCATAGTAGAAGTTTCCTTTACCAGTTCCACTCTTCAATAGCACTTCACTCCCCGGCAACGGCGCCAAAAAATAGTCTTGATGACCCACAAGTATAGGGGGTGTATCATAGTACTTTCGATAAATAGGAGTGTCGATCCCAACAAGGAGCAGAAGATGTTGACTAGTGGTGTGGAGAAGGAAATCTCTGTAAATACTTAGCAAACGGATTTTAGGGGTTTTCTGATAAAGCAACAAAACAAAGTGCAAGTAATAAAGACAAAGAACAAACATAGCAAGTAGCCAAATCATTTCTTAGCAAAGGACAAGCTGGTGGAAATACTTATAAGGACCAAACATTCTCGAGGACACGTAGGAATTCTGTCAAGTGCTTTCGCTTCAAATAGATGAGTACTCTTCTTTGGTGTTATAAGTGTTGTGTGGATGAACCTGTGCTAATGTACCGACCTTACTTGGACTAATACATACTTGTGATTAAACCCCCTGCAAGCATCCGCAACTATAGGAAAGTAATTAAGATATAAACCTAACCACAACCTTAAACTCTGAGATCCTACACTCCCTTGTGCAAAGGTGTCCTAACGGGGGTTCATGTTTGTGTCACTCCAGCAATCCCACGATTAGTAGCCAAATACACAATGCATTCCCCTAGGCCCATAAATGGTGAAGTATCGTGTAGTCGACATTCACATGACACCACTAGAAGAATAGCACCACAACTTAAATACTAAACCATTAAATAATAACTCAACACAAATCCACTACTAACAACATGAATTCTCCCATGTCCTGAAGAACTAGACGAACTACTCACAAGACATCATATGGATCAAGATCAAAGATGATATGGTGATGAATAACAATCTGAACATAAACAATAATCCAATGGTTCCACTCACAAGCATCATCTACAGTAGTAATTAACACCGGGAAAGTTTACCCTATGAACTAAGCAAGTATCCAACACAATTGTTACAGCGGGATGGAGTGGTGATGATGGTGCCAGTGGAGATGATGGTATGGATGATGATGATGATCCCGATGAAGCCTAGCTTGATGATGGTGTTGATGGCGATGATCTCCCCTCTCCGGGAAGGAGTTTCTCCGGCAGAAATCTGTCTGCTGGAGAGATCTTTCTCTCTCGGTGTTTTCCGCCCCGCAGAGGCGGTGTAAATCTATCTGTGGACGCTCCCCTGGTATTAGGGTTCCATGAGGAAGATATAGGCGAGAGGGCGGAGTCGGGAGCTGGCCAGGTGGGCCACACCTGCCCTAGGCGCGGCCTAGGGGGGGTGTGGGCCCCCTGTGGCCCAGCTACGCCTCCCCTTCTGGCTTCCTTCGTCTTCTAGGAAAATATAATTTTCCAATATTTTTCTGATCTTCGCGAAATTGCATCAAAACACCTCGTTTTCCATCAGAATCCTGACTCCGGCAGTCCATCCTCCAAGAATCATCCAACATGCAAAACAGTGGAAAAGACATAAGTAATACCTCATAATAAGATATATATATCAATGAATAGAGGCAAATTATGATATAGAATGGTGATGCAAATTGGACGTATCACAACCCTCGGATCCTCACTGGGTAAAGGACGACCTTGCCATCATCCAGTGGATCTACCAACGGGTGTCCACCGAGATCTTCAACCTCGTCTTCCGCGACGCCTCCAACGCCGCCACACTCTGGGCGGCCCTCCGTCAACTATTTCAATACACTGTCGATGCTCGTGTCAACACCCTCTGCACCGAGCTCCGCAACAACGTCCAAGGCGACTCCCAAGTGGAGGTCTATTGTCAGCGGCTCAAGGCTCTCGCCGGCGAGCTCCGCGAACTCGGCGACCCCATCAACGACCGCCAACTCATCAATGTTCTTCTCGTCGGGCTCGATGAATGTTTTGAGAAGCAAGCCTCCTTCATCCCCATGATGCGTCTGCGACCCTCCTTCGTCGAGGTATGCTCCATGCTTCAATGGGAAGATCGCGCCATCACCAACAAGGAGGCTCGCCTCCAAGTCTTCGCGGAAGTCCAACGTCCGCCCGCTCTAGCTCCACCGCCGCTTGACTGTCAACCTTCTAAAACCCCTGTAGACACTACAACCAAGTTCTCCTTTTCTGGTGAGGTTTTTCCCGATGCCACTCTTTATCGTAGTATAACTGATTCTTTACAATATCTTACTCTCACTCTCCCAGAAATTTCTTTTGTTGTCCAACAAGCCTGTCTCTACATGCATGATCCTCGAGTTCCCTATTATAATCATGTTAAACATGTCCTCCACTATCTCAAAGGTACTTTACATCATGGTCTGCACATTTATTCATCTTCTCCACACACTTTTACAGCATATTCCGATGCCGATTGGGCTCTCGTCGATCCACATCCGGATACTGTGTTTTTCTTGGTAACAACTTGATTTCATGGTATTCGAAACGCCAGGTTACAATTTCAGACATCTTCACCACGGGACTCCCTACATCATCGTTTACCGGCATTCGTTTTAGTCCAACATTGGTGAACCCCACGTTGACACTGCGGGGATGTTAGAATATGAGTCGGATACGTTTGTTTTAGAGTTTTAATTGTAATTCAAGTAAGGGTGGCCGCCAGGCCCCCTCACATATACCCCTTGTAATCTCAAAACAATCAATCAATTTATATGAGACAAATATTATTCTACAAAACCCAAGATCCTTTCTCTCTGTTTGCACTGGCCCTCTCCACTCAAGCTTTTCATGAACTTACTCAATTGAGGGAAATTATTCAACCTTTGACGCTTACATCCACTGAGCCAGACGTTCAAAATTTTGCCTAGGATAGTAAAAGTTACATGTCATCAAAATTCTATAAATTCATGTTTGGGGCCTTTCCTTAATATGTCATGTTGTCTGCAATTTGGAAATCAAAATGTCTACCCAAGTTTCGGGTTTTGACTGGCTGCTGTTACTAGACCGCCTGAATACCAAAGATATCACGAGGAGAAAAAATTGGCAGGTGAAGGGAGGATTATTCTGTGTTCTATGTATAGGTCGGGCTCACGAAACTCGAGACCATTTGTTCTTTCATTGTCCATTTGCTACTGCTTGTTGCGAGAAGGTTGGCGTTTCTTAGGATTGTTTGCTGGAGATATCTGAACGTTTGTACAAGTAAAAATAATTTTCCTTGGACCATGCTTTATAGAGATAGTGATTTGCGTTGTATGGAATGTGTGGAAAGAAAGAAGCGATCATATTTTCAAAAATCAGGCCCCTTCGCTTGCACGTTGGAGAGTTCGCTTTCAACATAATCTGTTGCTTCATCAACATAGAGTGAAAGATTCTTTGGTGCAACCTCTTCTAGATTGGGTTTGTATACTTTTACTTAGCTCATGTCGCATGTTGTTTTTAGTATTTACTACTTCTTTCCTCCTTAATGTAACTTTCCTGATACTCTTTGTATTTTTGTACATACTTTTATATAATATGAAAACCATACGCTAAGGGTTATCCCCTACGGTTTACCTGTCAATTTTTTTGCATCAATCATGTCAAAACAGTCCGGCTCTAACACCACCGGTTTATCACTCCATTCAAGAGCTAGACAGAGGCCTTAAGCGCAAGCCTCGTTTCAGCTTCTAGGAGATCACTGCAATTAAACAGTTGGCGATATGAGGAGAAAATAATCCTTCCAACTTCATCACTGCAATTAAACACGTTGTCTTGTCTCATATAGGAAAAATATCTTTGGTTTGTGTGTTCTTTGAAGAACCCCCCAACTCGTGCACTATCATCGGACTGCCACCCCCGCGACAGTTAAAACTTATGCAATTCATTGCACTTCAAAAGGATCTAATCAGATCAAACACGAGCAGTCCATGTTACTCCACAAACTTCTATTCTTGTAGACAGTTGTTGAGCCTCCAAGTGCAGAGGTTTGTAGAACAACAACAAGTTTTCCTTAAGTGGATTACCCAAGGTTTATCGAACTCAGGGAGGAAGTGGTCAAAGGTATCCCTCTCAAGCAATCCTGCAATCAAGATA
Organism: Avena sativa; assembly: GCA_916181665.1. Classification (NCBI taxonomy): domain Eukaryota; kingdom Viridiplantae; phylum Streptophyta; class Magnoliopsida; order Poales; family Poaceae; genus Avena; species Avena sativa. Next base: position 380,101,995 of record OV702297.1, on the reverse strand, counting down.
TAAGAAGTCTCTTGTGTCCCCAACATACCCAATACACTTGTCAGGTGTATAGGTGCACTAGTTCGGCAAAAAGATAGTGAAATACAAGTGGTATGAATGATTATAAGACAACGGTGCCAGAAAAGAGCTTGACGGCGTGGAAGAGACTTGAAGCAAGCAAACATGCAACAGATCTAGTTGTAAACGGTGTTTCAATGTTTAGAAACAAGGCCTAGGGATCATACTTTCACCAGTGAACACTCTCTCATATAAATATCCTATCTTCATGATACTACTCTTAACTACTCTCTGGTTGGAATCTCTAATCCATGGTAGGGCTACAAAAGCACACCTCAAAGTCCGTCTTTCCCAATCTAGATAACCGCACACTTTCACCTTGAGCGCTAGATGGTTCTAGCAAACACCACAATTTTATAGAGACAACCAACTCAAAATATACTCATGATAAATATATATGTAACCTAGCTTAAGTGCCACACACGGTGTGCATGCTGTCACTTTCACACACGTGGGTAAAAGAATAGATCTATTAAAGCACGATGAGTATTTATGTAGACTCTAGCCAAAGTGCCACCATGGCGTGCACGCTGTCACTTTCACACACATGGGGAGAGCAGAAATCTATTAAAGCACTTGAGTAGTAAGGTAGATCTACTTGATTACAAAGCTCATGACGACAACAAGATCATGGATAGAGAGAGAGATGAACACATAGCTACCGGTAGAACCCTTAGCCTCGAGGAAGAACTACTCCCTCCTCATCATGGGAATCAGCAAACGGTGATGAAGATGGCGATGGAGATGGCTCCGAGGGAACTTCCCCGTCCCGGCAGGGTGCCAAAACAGAGACTTTCTATTCCCCGAATCTCACCTTCGGTGGCGGCGGCACTGCGGAACTTTTCGTGGCTTTCTTGTCCGTTCTTTAGGGTTTCTAAGTCGGGGGCTTCTTATAGGCAAAGGAAACAAGGTCGATGGAGGGCCAGGGGGCCCACACCCCCTGTGGGCATGGGCCCGTGCCCACCTTGGGTGTGGCCACCCTGGTGTCCTCCTCCGTCTCATCTACGATTTTCCATATCGTTCAGGGAAAATATGAACTTTGGCTTTTGTCCCGTCCAATTCCGAGAATATTCATGTTTTAGCTTTCTGAAACCAAAAACAGCAAAAAACACACAACTGGCACAGTCGCATCTTGTCAATAGGTTAGTTCCAGAAAGTGTATAAAAATACCTCAAAGTGTAGACAAAACATAGCAGAGTTGATACAAAACAAGCATGAAACATCAAAAATTATAGATACGTTTACGACGTATCAAGCATCCCCAAGCTTAACTCCTGCTCGTCCTCGAGGAGGTAAGTGATAAAAAGAATAACTTTTGAGGTGACATGCACCAGCACAATCAGGATCAAACCATTTGCAAGCATTGAAAGCTGGGATCAAAGTACTCTAAACATGAGCATGAAAGATGGAGTTCTAACAGTAAGACAAAGTAACTATGCATGCAACATGAAAGGTTACAAACAAAGATCATAAATAACAATGCATTGAAAGACGTTTGTTTGTTTCACATATAGAAAACATAACATAGTGTCATTCAGCTTGTCCCTCATGGAGTAGCAACAAATGCATAGAACACCTTCAAAGTTCATAAGAGTGACTAGAACAAATAGTTCAAGAACAAGCAATATCAACAATATGCATCAATCAATAAGTTTTGGGACATTCCATATAGAACTAAGAATGAAAACTATGCTCTCTTAACTAGTGCCTAAAGGTAGAAGGTGGAGACTCAATATAATGGTGGAAGAAAGGCCCTTCATAAAGGGAAGTAGGGATTTCAAGTCTCAAAAATAGCTTCCAAAAATTATGATACTTGTTAGCTTTCAGCTCTCATTGCCCCTATCATAAGCATCCTGAAGTGATTAAGGTTAAAGTGAGTAAACTATGGAGTATATGCTTGACAAAGTATAAGTTGGCAATCTCATGTCCCTTGAATAAGAGGGCCGCACCTCATGCTACTCAACTTTAGCCACATGTAAGTTCTTGTCATAGTAAGTACATGTGTAGCATAGAGAAACGCCAACGGGGTACCCCTTGCACATGATACATGAGCTATCCCATAATCAAAATGACAAGGCAAGCAGACAATGAACATCTCAACAATCTTCTTATTTACCATGGGAAAATGGTGCTTTTTTTTCTCTTTCCTCTTTCCAATATGTCTCTTTTCTTTATAAGAAGAAAGCTTCATAGATTGCTCACTATGGTGATGCTGCAAGTTTCCACCATGATTAGGCATGGCTTAGGCTAGTGGCCCAGACGTTTCTCTAACACACATACATAACTCCATGGAATTACAAGCTCCCCTTTTATTTCACACCGACGACATCCATAGACAAAAGAGCATGATATCAACTATGTACAATGCACAAGTGCAATGTTGAAAGCGTTTCCCGTGACAACATGGTTTTGCTAATTCCAACATATAAGTACAAGCATATACAACATAGATGACACAATGATTCAAGTTTATTAGTGGCAAGAAATATAAAGTGTGCCATCAAGTTCGTGAGAGCTTTAATCACTAAGTTTCACATAACAAAATAACTTTTTAATTGGAAGATAGATAAAACAAGAATATACTTGGAATGGTGTAACACACCATGCATAGGAATTTATAGTGGACACTGGAATAACTTGGTTTCTTGGGAGTTGGATGCATGAGTAGAGCTTACTCATACAATTGGAGGCTAGCAAAAGACTGGGAGCGACCGACTAAGAGAGCAATAATGGCCATAATCATGCAGAGCGACAAAAAATTATTAACTAAAGCATAAAGTGGTACTACAAATCAAGGACTAAATGATCATAGAGGCTATGGTGACTTGTTCATAGTCATAACATGGTGTGAGCATGTGCCAAGTCAACCCAAACAAAGCATCAAAGGAGAATACCATAATACTATGCTGTTGTATGCTAAAACAACGCATGATTCCTTCAAGGCACACTAAGCAATCCCAATTGTTTGTCATGATACATCAATAATCACTAATCATAAGGTCAAAGCAACATCTATCATGACATGATAAAGTCTAAGCCACAGTCAAAACAAGCTCCCTTTTGTACCACTATAAGCATAAAACTTCCTACTCTTTTCCAACACCAATCAACTTATTTGAAACAACTCACAAAGATAATAATCAATAAAGACCAGTAATCTTGTCTCACAAATCTACAAAGAAGAACTAAAAAGTTCTAAGCACAAAGCAGAAGAAAACTAGGGCTAAACACAGTGATAGCAAAAGAGAACACTCACAAAACAATAAGAATGAAAACTAGAGTGTTCTAGGCAATGAAAATAGAGTGTATCTCTCTCCAAAATAAGTGTTCTGTGATCCGTCCAACTTATTCAAGAAAACTAAGCAAACGAAAACTAATACACTCCAAGAATAACACAACTGTGCATGAAGCAATAAAAACGAAGTGTCTAGAAAGACCTGAGCTTTTTATTGATGAAGAAGGGGATGCCTTGGGCATCCCCAAGATTTGACGCTTGTAACTCTTGAGTATTTCTTGGGGTGACACGGGGTGGCATCCCCAATCTTGAGATTTTGTCCATTCTTCATCTCATTACATCATTCTTCCTCTACACCTGAAAATTTTCCTTCATACAAAACTTCACACAATCTTCATTAGCAACATTAGTGCATTCAAAAGATAATAGACCTTTGGGTTTAGCTTTAGAATAGCAAAACTTTCACTAAAAACACTAGCTACTGTAGCAATTCCCTCGAAAAGCTCAATTTCCCAAAAGAACCCCAAAAGGAATCAATAAGAAGCAAATACAAATAATGGCAGAAATCTGTCAAAACAGACCAGCAGGTAGAAGCCGATTTTTTCGAAGACCTTCTGTTGATCAAATCAAAAAATGTTGAACTAACTCAAGTTAGCTAACATACTGGGGATTTATTCACAAAATATCAGCTCAATCCGGCTTACATAGATTCCTCACAAATTTTTACGGTGGAGCACAAAAATCTGTTTCGGGACAACAACTCCTCAAATCTTACTTTCCTCTCATTAGAGGTTATTCTTGGCACAAAAAACAAATAAAAAAGATAAGGAGAGGTTATTACAGAAGTAATAACTTCCAAGACTCAAGAAAACTATTGGGTTATCTCTCAATAAGTACTTTTATTTAACGCCTTTAAGTTAGGCTCGATAGTTTGAGAGGATGCTCACATAAGAAATATGAATTGAAGTAAAAGAGAGCATCAAGAAGCAAATTCAGAACACATTTAAGTCTAACCCACTTCTTATGCATAGGAATCTTGTAAAGAAACAAGTCAGGAAAGCACAAAGCAACAAGCATAGGAAAGCAAAACAAGTGCAACTTCAAAATTTTCAACATAAAGAGGGGAAACTTAATATTGTTGAGATACATAAGACCATGTTCTCTCTCTCATAATAACTTTCAGTAGCATCATGAATAAAATTACCAATATAACTATCACATAAAACATTCTTATCATGAGCCACATGCATAAAATAATTATTACTCTCCACATAAGCATAGTCATTCTTTGTAGTGGGAGCAAATTCAACAAAATAGCTATCATTATTATTCTCATCACCATAATCATCAAATATAGGAGGCATATTGTAATCACAATTAATTTCCTCCTCATGAAAATATCATATTCATCATTATAAGTAATAGAATAGCTATCTTCCAAAGCTGGTGGACTAAAAAGATCATTTTCATAAAAACTAGCTTCCCCAAGCTTAGACGTTTCCATAACATAACAATAATGATGTCCAAAGAATTCATACTAATAACATTACTATTAGCATGCAAATAAAGCTCCATAGGTTTTTTAATTTTCTCTTCAAACACTTCATGTCCTAACTTAAGATAAATACTATAAAGCTCTCTAATTTTGTTGTTGTTTTCCATTAGTCTAACTAGTGAAAACAAGAAACAAAAAGACAAAATTGCAGAATCTTAAGGAAATAACTTTAAGCACTCACACCGAAGGATGTGAGTACCTTTTACCTTACCTCCCCGGCAACAGAGCCAGAAAATAGCTTGATGTCTACGCACTTCTATTCTTGTAGACAGTAGTTGGGCCTCCAAGTGTAGAGGTTTGTAGAACAGTAGCAAGTTTCCCTTAAGTGGATTACCCAAGGTTTATCGAACTCAGGGAGGAAGTGGTCAAAGGTATCCCTCTTAAGCAACCCTGCAATCAAGATATAAGAAGTCTCTTGTGTCCCCAACACACCCAATACACTTGTTAGGTGTATAGGTGCACTAGTTCGGCGAAGAAATAGTGAAATACAAGTGGTATGAATGATTATAAGACAACGGTGCCAGAAAAGAGCTTGACGGCGTGGAAGAGACTGGAAGCAAGCAAACATGCAACAAATCTAGTTGTAAACGGTGTTTCAATGTTTAGAAACAAGGCTTAGGGATCATACTTTCACCAGTGAACACTCTCTCATATAAATATCCTATCTTCATGATACTACTCTTAACTACTCTCTGGTTGGAATCTCTAATCCATGGTAGGGCTACAAAAGCACACCTCAAAGTCCGTCTTTCCCAAAGTGCCACTCAAAGTCCGTCTTTCCCAAAGTCCGTCTTTCCCAAAGTCCGTCTTTCCCAAAAGCATAGATCTATTAAAGTACGATGAGTATTTATGTAGACTCTAGCCAAAGTGCCACCATGGCATGCATGCTGTCACTTTCACACACATGGGGAGAGCAGAGATCTATTAAAGCACTTGAGTAGCAGGATAGATCTACTTGATTACAAAGCTCATGACGATAACAAGATCATGCATAGAGAGATAGATGAACACATAGCTACCGGTAGAGCCCTTAGCCCCGAGGAATAACTACTCCCTCCTTATCATGGGAATCAACAACGGTGATGAAGATGGCGATGGAGATCGATGGAGATGGCTTCGGGGGCACTTCCCCATTCCGGAAGGGTGCCGGAAGAGAGACTTTCTGTCCCCTGAATCTCTCCTTCGGTAGCGGCGGTGCTGTGAAACTTTTCATGGCTTTCTGGTCCGTTCTTTAGGGTTTCTGAGTCGGGGGCTTCTTATAGGTGAAGGAGGCAAGGTCGGTGGATGGCCAGGGGGCCCACACCCCCTGCGGGCGTGACCAGGGTAGGCCCGCGTCCACCTAGGGTGTGGCCACCCTGGTGTCCTCCTCCATTTCGTTTTCGATTTTCTGTATCGTTTAGGGAAAAATATAAACTTTGGCTTTTGTCCCGTCCAATTCCGAGAAAATTCATTTTTTAGCTTTCTGAAACAAAAAAAAGCAGAAAACAGGTAACTGGAACTGTGGCATCTTGTCAATAGGTTAGTTCCAGAAAGTGTATAAAAATACCAAAGTGTAGACAAAACATAGCAAAGTTGATACAAAACAAGCATGGAACATAAAAAATTATAGATACATTTACGACGTATCAGTCTACAAACATTCATAAAAAATATGATAATGTGTGGTCTCACATAGCTTCACTTAGTTTTATTGTGGTTCTATGTTAAGTTACGTTTCTCTATTTTATTTTATTCCGTTTCATTTATTCAAAAAATATGTTCCTGTTATAGTGAAGACGTGTTTGACGGATGCTAATATTTTTCCATGTATAGATGTGATTTTGTTCCACTATTGCTAAAGTTTTGGTTCACTTAGTCCGAAAATATGTTTTCCTAGAAGTAATGTTTTGTTCCTCGCGTGTTTAAAATTTTCTCTATATGTTTAAAATTTGTGTTCATCTTATAATCATGATTTGTGCACGTGATCTAAAATTATGGTCCAAATATGGTTTCACTTATAGTCAGTGTTCAATGGGAACTGGAATTTTATTCGATTTACTCTAAATTTTTGTTCCACCAATAGTTGTTATTTGATTCACGTGTGCATAAGTTTTATCCCACATAGTCTAAATTTGTGCTCCCTAGTAATCGCGGTTTTGTTCTACTTCTGTTTAAACCTTTCTTCCATTGGTTTAAAGGTGTGTTCATCTTGTACACGTGATTTTGTTCCACATGCACTAAAATTTCCGTCCATATTTGTTTCACTTAGTTTGAATTATTGTTCCAAAAGTAGTTGTGTTTGTTATGCAACTAGTATTTATTTCTGCATGGTGATATTATTTGTTCCTTGGGGAGCCAAATTCTTTTTCCATCTACTGTCGTCGTTCGTTCATATGGTTCTAAGATTTTGTTCCACTCGGACCAAAATGTTGTTTCTCTTGTAGTCATGATTTGATCCATTAGTGATAAAATTTCATCCACTATGCACATGTTCATCTTGTAGTTAGATTTGGTATGAAGATAATACAATTTATTTCTCTTGATCTAAAATGTGTACTGCATCAAACATGATTTGTTCTCCAGGCTATAAAATTCTTAGTCCAATTGTATTCGTGTTTTGTTCCACACTACCTAAACTATTGTTACACTTGGTCTAAAATTTGTTTCGCTTGTATTCATGATTTGTTTCATGGGTGCTAATATTTGTTCCACATGACTAAACTTTTGTTTCTCTTGTATGCATGATTTGTTCTAGAGACCTAGAACACTAGTACAAAGGATGTTGAGGATACCCTCCTGAGAAATGACAACGATATGGCCTATGGTTAAACGTAATTGTGTATGGCTGACTTAACCTGCTAGAGATATATCTGCGACGGATAAACATATGTCTTCGTTGCCAAATAGGGTTTAAGGTTTCAGGTCAAGGATTTGTTTCTATTTGCATTATATTCAGTACCTGGACCCTATACCTCAAACTCTATTATAAGTCTAGTAGGGTTAGGTCTGAGGTTTATACATTATATTGAGTTTAGTTGGCAAGTTATGTGAATGTTTTTATTCTTGTTATGGTTTTGTGAGTGTGCTAATCCTTGTTTTGTTTTAGTTTTAATAGTATGTCGGTTATCCTACATAATAAAGAATTAGTTGTCCAAGAAATTATTGCTAGGAGGATAATTTCTTGCCTCCAAATCGTTTCCGGAGGACAAGCTATATGGAGAGGTATCTTCTAGTTTCCTACTTCTATTATACACATATTTTCTAATTATTAATAACTATATTTATGTAAGGTACTCCCTCCGATCCATAATAAGTGTCGCTGATTTAGCATAAATTGTTCTAAGTCAATGACACTTATTATGGATCAGAGGGAGTAACATCTTCTTTGGCCCCATTCTTACTACTCACAAAATTATTATGCAGAGGTCGGTCTATATACCTACAAATACTTACTTGTTCGTTACAATTTAAAATTATCGTATAACTTAAAATCTCTAAAAACTCGAACATGCCATAACTTATATGGTGTTGTTTTCACGAATGTGGAGGAAGTGAAAGAGAAAATTTACCCACGGATAGATCGAAAGAACTTTATCACTCATCATCAATGGATCTTCGATTTCCTGGAGCGGTGCAATGTTTTACAAGCTACTACTCTAGCAGTATGTTGGCACATTTGGGAGGCCCAGAACACTTTCAGGAATTCAGAAGAAAAGGAAGAAAAGACTAATCAGCTTTATACGTGCAAAAAAAGATCGTTGCTTATATTGACTTGATTAGATTGCATCTTTTAAAAAAAGATTTGGTTCAAAGGCATGACTCCAGTCGACGAACTCCATCGTCACTAGGTTCCTTTATTATCAATGCCAATGCAGAAATCCTTTAGGCCATGGGCAGAATGGGGGCTTGCATGGTTATTTGTTCTCATGATGGAAGGTTTATCGCGGCATGTTGGCAGCAACTCCCTGGACTTGCAGCTCCTGAATTTGCTAAAGCCTTGACACTTCGTCGAGCGGTCAGTTTCGCTCAGGAACGAAACAAAGCTATCTTTGCCACATATTGTCTTCCTCTTGTCCATCGGCTCAATTAATCGAAGATTAACATGTCTACAATGGGTACTATGGTTGATGGTATCAAGGCCATGGCCAGTAGCTTCACATCGGCTTCGTTCATCCATGTGAAGAGAACTCAGAATGAGGCACCACATTTGTCACCTACGTCGTGTAAGACTGTTTTTTTATCTAGTTGTGTTTTATTTTTTGTTCTGGACTTTATCCGGTGAACCCTGTGTATCAGTGTGATGGTTCGTTTTGTGCTACGGATAATTCGGCTGAAGCGGGGTCTATCTTGCGTGATGCTTAGGGACACCCCGTCTTCTCGTCATATGGCGTTCTGTGTTTCACCACTTGAAGCTAAACTCCAAGCTTGCTTGGATGGACTAGAGAAGGCACTGCAATTTTCTCAAGCGCCAATTATTATTGAATCTGATTGCCTCCAGTTGATCGAAGCGGTGAAGTTCAGGTCACCTGATAGATCTTTATTTTGCCATCTTGTCTCGGCGATAAAAAAGCTTGCTAGGTGTGATAGAGTGTGTGTATTTGTAAAAGCGAAATGTCCGGAGGTTAGGGTTAGTCATTGTCTTGCAAACTTTGCAAGAGCGGAGCGTCGCACTGTCACTTGGTTGTGTTCCGTTCCTGACGTCGCACGTCACGAACATGAGCTCGACATCTCTGTAACCCCGCCTGTTTAATGAAGTTCCATTTTACCCCCAAAAAATGATTTAATTAATAAAGCGCTATTTATAATGTAAAAAAGGCATATAATAATATGATCCCACAGGCTGGTCATAGTGGTAGTATCATGCTGCTAGTATCATGCATATAATACTAGTGTATGATAATATCTCCATAATGCATGGTATCATATGGTAGTATCATACTAGTACTATATTTAATGATCTGTAGAATATCAATACAAAATTATGTATAAAATTTATCTGTATGAGGATTTTCTAGTTTTATGTGCTATGATATGACATGCATGATACTAGCTATGACACTCTCACTAGAACCAACCTTATATAATTAGAAAAAGAGGACACAAAGCTAGCGGTTAGCTAGCCGAGTGAATGAATGATGGAAGCTTCCTATACGAACTCAAATCGAATAAATAAAGATGACGATGGAAAATTGGGTCGTGAAACGCCCGATACTACAAACAAAATACACCGTATTTTCTATCAAATCTCAAAATAAGCTTTTGTCCTGCTATATAAATAAAACAATGACACGATAGAAGAGTTTGAATGAACGAAAATGCTGGAGCAGCAGCTTAAACATGTCCAAGAAAAAAATGAAAGTAAAGTTGAATCAATGAAACGAGGGTGACTGACCACCGCCGCGCCCTCCGAATTTGTCCCACCACGCTCCTAGCACACCGAATCGCCCAGTACCAAATAACAACTTCAAGAAGGGAAGCGCAGTAGCGACGCTGCTGCCCAGACCAATGCACTGGACCCAGGGTTTTCCCCGACACTTGAAGTAGAGTGGACTAGGGATATCCGCAACTCCCTCTAGGAGGGAATGACGCCACCCAAAGATGGCACCCCGCAAGTGTCGGATGAGCTGACAAGGATCTCTCCCTAACTCCAGCCACAAAAAACCTACGCAATTCGGAGCACCACCGCCAAGCACGTTCTTGCACTCACCGTTGTCATCATCTTATCGTGCACACCGGAGAGCGGCCCACAAGACGGTGGCGGGTAACATTGCTCGAGATAGGGATGACAGGGAGGAGCCCACCTCCACCACGAGAGGCAAGAAAACTTTAATAAAAAGATTACTGACTACGGTCCAAGATGGAGGGTTCATGGTGTCATATAGGTTCTTTACCAGACCAATTGAGTGACGCTTATTGCTTATTTATGTCTACTAAGACACAATGGGTATATATGATTTTAAATTATATGAAATTGTTTGTGAAATACCATACGCGAAAATGTATATAGATGACCATGACAGTGCACATGCATTCAGCTAGAGGACCGTAGCAACGCACGGACATTCAACTAAACGGATCAAACGAGTCGCTCGCCCACAGGCTGGCGGGCCCACCTCATTATGAGACGGAAGACGGCACAACCGTCGCTCGCTCCATCGTTCAGGGGTCGGGACACACGCCGAAACGGATCAAACGAGTCCTCTCCCACGAACAAGCACGCAAACGCCCAAGCACAAACCAGCACCGCCCGAAAAACACACACGCCTGCACTGCACGCCTCCCATCCCATACGAACGATCGACGCGAGTCCAGTTCGCCACATCATCGTAGGCTGCACACAGATTCCGTTCGGATCCGATGGCCAAAAGCCAAGGACGACGCCAACAAATACACACACACACGCATGCGAGACTTTCTCCTCCCTACTACTACTACCAGCCCAACCAAAACCAAAAGCATCCATCCATCCGATCGGGGCAAGCCAGAAACACAAAACAAATTCCCCAATCCCATTCCCGAAATTCCCATCTAATCTTTTTAATTTTTGTTTTTCCCTTCCCGTCCAGTAATGTGGAGGCAGCAGCAGAGAAAACGAAAAGCGCCAAGAGAACAACAACGCACCAGCAGCATCATCATCGACGGAGCAAGATTAGATGCGAGGAGCCAGCGAGCACAAAAAAATCCATCCGATCCCAAAGGAAAAAGGTCCGAGCCCCCACTGCGCCAGCCCCCGAGCGAGCCTGTCAAAATCCAATCTTTGACGGACGCGTCCCCTCTATTCTAGTATCTATCTATCTATCTATCTATCTATCTATCTATCCCCTACTGTTCTCCAGGTTTGTTTGCGGCTCCGCGATAATTATTATTGGCATCCGTCCCAGGCAGCGCCGGTTGGTGGCTGCTGCTAATCGCTGCTGCCGCGGCCTAATCCGCGAATCTCCGCGTGATTCTTTCTGGTCCGGGTTCTTGGAGGAGGAGGAGGAGGAGGTTTCTTGGATTCATTCGGCTCGATCGGGATGGATGGGGTCGCGTCCAATTCGCCTCCACCACCACCGCCACAACTAGTACGCTTCTTTTTTATTGTTTCCGGAGTGGGATTTGCCTTTGCGCCGTGAAGAGCTATTTCGGCAAGGGATTTGTTAGGGCTCCCGTCTTCTCCCCCTCCACGCTTTACTCTTTTCTCCCTTGCCCGCCCCAAATCGAATCCCCTTCCTCCTCCCCCCTCCGCGCCCGACGGATCCGAGGTCCTCGATTTCGCCCGCGCCGCCCGGCCCCCGATTCGGCCTCCAAATCCGCATCCTGGTACGTTTCTTGCGACGATTTGCTTCGGATTTGGTTCGATTTTGGGGGGATTCCTGGCGTGATCTGTTCTTTTTTTTTTGGCTGCTGCCGCAGGGTTCCATGAAGGCCTGAGGTGATTCTTTCTTCTGCGTCCATGTCGCAAATCCAGAGCTTGTCGCGCCAGAGCTGCGTGCTACTCGCGGTGCTCTGTGGTAAGCACGCCGACAAGCGTGCGCCGCCGCCGGGGAGGTCGGGGCCGGAGGCCAAAAGGCTACGGCCGTCCTATCCGTTTCCTGAGCTCAGCTCGTCGGGCAGATTGGAGGTCAGTCAGTGTTCTACTTGCTGCTTCCGGGTGGATTTGCTTGTGAACTCAATCCTTGAGGGGCTTTTCGATGCAGGTGCACACGCTCATCAATCCAACGCCCGAGCAGTTCCTTGAGGCACAGCGGGTGGTGCAGCCCAACTTCTTTTACATCCAAGGGCAGCAGCTGGAAGATGAGAAGGAGATTGGTTCCCTCGTCTGGGGGGACGCCGACATGTCTGACCCGCAGTCGTTTATCTGTCTCATCAGCCCACCATTCCCGACGATAGTAAGCACCTCAAGCGTTTGCAATCTTATTATTCCTTAGCTGGGTGTTGTAGACTTGTAGTGATATTAGCTGTTAATGGAGTTGCAAACAACTGGGCCTGATATTTGCATCAGCTCTTAGTTGCATCGATGGTCCTTGAGATGTTTAAGTCGACGTTCTAGTGCCATACTTCAATTGTCATGTTTGATTGCAGCTGCTGTATGAATATGAAGAAATTGGTCCGCGGATGCTTGTTTTACTTGTTACGATACCTTGCCAACTAGAGTAGCTAATGTCTTCTCCATTCTCTGCATACTGGACAAAATTTGCCAATTTGTTTTTTCAGAGACGGAGTTCTTCACTATATTGCATTGTACTCCCTCCATCCGGAAAAGGATGTCGCAGATTTGTCTAGATTCGCATGTATCTAGATGTGTTTTAGTGTATAGATACATGCAAATCTAGACAAATCTGCGAAATCCTTTTCTGGATGGAGGGAGTACTTTGGTTGACTTGTGCTACTGTACGCTTATCAGATTCTATTGTTTTTTTTTGTGGTTGATGGTAACAGCGTTGTCTGGTTATAACACAGGTTTATCTGGAGGTTCCCATTGGCGAAAAACTTGCCCAGGCAGTTCATTCAAAGGTAGACACTTTAGTCAGTTTTTTGTGCCAAGTTTGCAACCCGTTGCCCAGGCAACTAGAGTCCCATCGTCCATTTCTTAGAGTGTAGTTGAAGGAGTTGGCTGCACACAGAAGTATCCAGTAATCAGTCTTAAGTTTCGCAAAAGAAAATCACTTTGTCTTAGTTATACATATTGTAATCTGCCAAATAATCAGTACCATAATTTACGTATGTTAAACAACCAATTATATTATTTTTACATGATATTTTACCTCTCTTTAGAATTGATTGTTCTGATTGTTTCATTTCAGGGTATTCCATACGTAATATACTGGAGAAATTCATTTTCATCTTATGCAGCATCCCATTTTCGCAATGCATTGCTGTCAGTAGTTCAAAGGTATACCATCCCCTTTTCACCTTTCATTATTATCCTATATTAATGGAACAGTATTAATCTTGTTATGTTTGGATGCAGTTCGGTGAGCCATACATGGGATTCCTTTCAGCTTGCTCATGCATCCTTTCGACTATACTGTGTAAGAAATAATCATGTGCAAAGTGTTAAGCTTGGGCCTCGTCTACTTGGGGATGCTCCAAAGATAAATGTTGTGCCTCCCGAGAATGAAATGGCAGAGGAAGAAGGTTCTTCTGAAGGGTCCCCAGCTATAAAAATATATGATGATGACATCAACATGAAATTTCTTCTCTGTGGAGTACCAGGCACCCTGGTAAGCTTTGATATGTTATATGAATTGTCCACATCTCTTGCATCTTCTGTTGTTTGCTCCTTGATTCAGTATCTCCTAATGCCATATTTTTCTTATGCAGGACCCTTGTTTGTTGGGCTCATTAGAAGATGGTCTCAATGCGCTTCTGAATATTGAAGTATGGACTAAAGCATTGTAGTTGAACAATAGTTGTGCTCCACTTCCTTCTTTGCGTGGAATAAACATGATTTCTCAGCCATGAAAAAAATGCTAAAACTATTTGGTAAAGGAAAATATGCAGCACAGTGATTCTAACAGCAACCACCTTCTGTTAGATAACCTAAGAAATCTTGTTTACTATGTTACATGTTGGAATTTTTTTTTTCTCTAGTACAATGGATTTCAATAGCCAGAAAGAGCTGTAATTTGCATGGACAGTTGTTCCAAGGACCACCGAAAAAATCCATCATGAGTGGCACCAAACACTGCGTGTAAATGAGATTCTAGATTAGTAGCTTGAGTTCATTCTATTTGTACATAAAATGACAACATTAGTAAGAAGATAACATTATTTTATCTTGTATGTGAAGCGGCAAAATCAGATTTCATCTTGATATGATATTATGATCGATGCACATCCAAAAACACTATTATTAGTCATCTATTTCTTTTACTATTTTGTGATAAGCACATGCTACACAAATAAAACAAGGTAGCCCTTGAATCAAATGTGCCAATCTTAGCTGCTCTGAAATTTGTTTAGCTAATTCTTATCTACTACCTCTGTTCCTAAATATAAGAACAGAGGTAATATCAATCTTTAAAATACTTCTGTTTGTTTAATTGTCCATTTTGTTGTTAATAACTTCCATGTGATGTTTGATTCTATTTTTGTGCAGATGCGTGGGAGTAAACTTCAGAATCGAATCAGGTGTGTTGCATTTCTGTATGTTTGGGTTTGAGAATACTTACCTGATGACCTTCCTGTAGAGTCATGCCAGTTTTGTTTATACATAATTTATTCTCATGTAGCACTTCACTGTTGTTACTTACTATTCTTTCTTTGTGAAAGAGAGTGGGGTGGGGGTACTTCTTGAAGTAGATTATCGTTTTGTATAAAATGAACAAGTGAGACTTCATGGGCCGAGTTGCTAACTAAAAGTAACATGCATACCTTCTTTGTAAACATCAGAGTCACCCCATGCAAGAGGTCTTTTCATCAACAGTTTCTTTTCTGCTCCCAACTTTATCTTCGGCAAAGATTCTTTATGGGTAGAGCACTGATTGGTTCTTCTTCTTATGTGCAGTGCTTCTCCACCTCCTCTTGAAGCAGCGTCTTTACCACGTGGAATGGTTACCATGCGTTGTGATATCACTACCTGCAGTTCTTCTCATGTGTCACTTCTTGTTTCTGGCAGTGCACAAACATGTTTTGATGACCAGGTAAAGATTAGCTCATACTTGAGACGTTTCTTGTCTTGACCACACAAATTCATATGGTGCTTACTATCTGCAGCTTCTAGAAAGCCACATAAAAAATGAACTCATCGAGAAGAGCCAGCTAGTCCGTGCTCTCCCAAATAGTGAGGATAAGTCATTGACCGAGCCCTTCACTTCCATGTCCACAGCTTGTGGGGCTTCTACATTCGAAGTCTGGATGACCCTTCCTAAGTGGGCATCACAGGTTCGTTTAATGCATTGAACACAACATCTGTGCAGGGTGTGCTGATGTGCCTATTGTCTTTGTTATCCTTTATTTACTTTTATTCTTATTGTCTGTGCATTAGAGTCAATTTAGCTACATCTATGCCTCAAGCTTGAGTTGTTACATATTAATCAGTTTTTTTGGTTATAACTGACTGAACATTATGTTCTGGATATTCAGGTTTTGAAGCATCTAGCACCGGAAATTTCATACAGGAGCCTAGTTGCACTTGGAGTTGGTTGCGTAAATGCTACTCCTGTTGCTTCATTCGACAGGCAAGATGCAGACCGCCTTCTTTTCTTTTGCACCAGTCAACGGAAAGATTTAGCCAGTGGAAGTGGTCCATATTTTCATCTGCCAAGATGGTCAGCCTCCCTTACCAAGGACAGAGCAAAAACGGGTTCAGAGTCAAAACCGAATTTATTAGGTGTTAACGGAACTTTAGAGGACAAGAAACCTCCAGTTGCAGGGCCTTCCTCGCTGACATCCTTCAAGGGAAAATTGAAGCCTGCAACTATGAGGCCCATTCCACACTCTCGACAGCAGCAAATGCATCCTTTTATGGGTTTCCCTGAAGCTAACGCTCATGAAACTAGTCAGGCCAAGCCAAACTTGCCTGTTGCTCCACCTGTTAAGCATAGTTCAGTACCTGCTGCTACAGCAGCACATAGAAAATCAACATCAGGTCCATCTCATGCTCAATCAATCATTCAGTTGAATCCTCTTCCAATGAAGAAACATGGATGTGATCGGTTGCCCATCCAAGTGTGCTCTGAGGTATGCTGCTTTGACCTTTATGAGGATGAAATGCTTCTAGACTACTTCACCATCCTTGGATAATGGATTTTTTTTTACCTTTTGTAGGAGGACTTTTTGAAGGATGTCATGCAGTTTTTAATTCAGAGGGGCCACAATCGACTGGTTCCTCATGGAGGTCTAGCTGAATTTCCTGATGCAGTCCTTAATGCAAAGCGCCTTGATCTCTATAACTTGTACAAAGAGGTAATTCTGCACTTTGCTAGTTTGCAGCGGAAGGACTAAAGAGGTCTAGATAAATGTGCATGTTCTTGGTCCATTGATTCTTGACAGCATTGATCCTTGACAAAATGTTCTGTTTTTTCAGGTGGTGTCCAGGGGTGGCTTCTATGTGGGCAATGGTATAAACTGGAAGGGTCAAGTCTTTTCGAAGATGCGAAACCATACTGTTACAAATAGAATGACTGTACGTATCAACTCTTCACTTCTCTTCCAAATTCATCAATTTTGTTTTATCTTTTAGCTTTCATGCCGAAGAACAAGGGAACAACGTGGACATCTTGTCATTTAAAGGACCATGAGCTAGTTTAGTTTTGATTTGGTCTTGATGATAACAATTAATTGCCACCTTCATTTTTCAGGAAATTTCATGTTTACTTCCATTAGTTCTCTTAGTTAGCTTTGCTGCTGATTGTCGAGTGAAATTCTGAACATGTTCTAATTTTACACTTTGGCTGTGTATATTTAGGGTGTCGGGAACACACTGAAAAGGCACTACGAGACTTACTTGCTGGAATACGAGTTATCACATGATGATGTAGACGGGGAATGCTGTTTGCTTTGTCACAGGTTCGATCCTTTCTGTCATTATGTTTGCTTTTAAGACTTCAAGTTTGTCACAATGAAACCTAACACCATCTTTTGTATATAATTTCAGTAGCGCTCCGGGAGACTGGGTGAACTGTGGTTTATGCGGCGAATGGGCTCATTTCGGTTGTGATAGACGACAAGGATTGGGCACTTTCAAGGTAAAAACTCATCTTTGACTTACCCCCCCACCCACCTCTTTCGTCATAACTCTAATTAGCGATCTTCTTTCCAGGATTACGCGAAGACAGATGGTTTGGAATACATCTGCCCGCACTGTAGTCTAGCAAATTATAAGAAGAAGCCACCGGCGCCCCAGAAAGTAGCTAACGGCTTTGGGCCGGTGCCTGTATCACGAAATGTTTAATCCTTTTCTTTCTTCCTTTTTTGCCTTTCTGCCCCATGTTTTGGGGAGATGAGTCAGTAGAATATAGGGCCTGATAGAGAGGGGGAGGCTTGTAGTGTTGATCTGTATTATCCCATTAATTTGGTTCAGTGTAGGAGCTTAAGTTTTTTTATAGCATGTAACAACTGACAGCACA
The DNA here is from genome assembly GCA_916181665.1 of Avena sativa. Classification (NCBI taxonomy): domain Eukaryota; kingdom Viridiplantae; phylum Streptophyta; class Magnoliopsida; order Poales; family Poaceae; genus Avena; species Avena sativa. The sequence goes on along the minus strand of OV702297.1, from coordinate 380,084,114 downwards.
GAGAGGCTACTACAGTAGTTGGCCAGATTAAGTGTAAGCGCCTGTTGATATAAGTTAATCTGTATCTCCAGTTTCCCTTGCCAGACTGTATGTTACCACCATGTGGCCCTTGCTCAGTCAACTCCGACAAATTCGGATACTCTGATTATTCTATGGAATATTTGCTGTAGAATTGTTACAGGATGATTATCCGTCACAGCGGACCTCTATCTGATACATGAATTGCATCAAAGGGAAGGCTGAACAAACTCAGATCTAGGTTCTGTTTTCATCTGTTCAAAAAGTTCAGTAATAAGCTCAAATCTAGCTCCTGTTATTCTCATGGAGAGGAGAGCCTATAATTAGCTTTTTAGAATATTATTTTCTAATTAACCTACAGTTCTCACCCCTGCACTTGTAATGGGCACCAGTGTAAGCTAAGGGAACAGAGAAGGTAGCGAAAATAGGTAGCAAAAATTCACTTTGGAGCTAGTCCGACAGATCCTTTATTTTTTAAAGAGAATTTCGAACTTTGATTTCAAAGTTTCAAACAAATTCAAAAAGAATACCTGGATAAAGCCAGCTATGTACACTGCAAGGTGCAAATTTTCAATGTGAAATAGTACCTTATATATGGGCTCAGCAAAAAATGAAAAATCGGACAAATTTTGGAATGCTCAAATTTTGCACCGTTCACCACACACATTTGTCATTTTCTCTGAGCCCGTAATATATGGTATTTTGTACACGTCCGTCTATAAATAAGTGACTTTGATTTTTTTAGATTTGTATGGTATTTTAGTATATAGATACATACGAATCTAGACAAATCTAAACCACTTATTTTCGGATGAAAAGAGTATTATAAATTTACACACGGGTAGAATATAGTATGACTATATCCAGTTTTTATTTCCAGATTTTTTTGAAACTTTGAATTCAAAATTTCGAAGTTTGGAAAAACGGGCTATCTGTAAGACACTGCACTCGGTCATAGTATGGTGCCACGTTTGTGTATAGAACAGGTATTCGCCGCAAAAGATAGAAGCAGCTTCTGCAGTTGTTCGTGAACCGATTGTTAACTGGTAAGGAAATCTGTACTAATTACGGAAAGGAATGAGTTTAGGCAAAAACTGAAGGTTTCGTATAGAAAACTGGCAGGAACTGTGCCATGACAAATCGTTTTACTCGGAGGTGTTCTCTGCAAAATAAAAGTACTAATCTTGATGCCAATAGGACAAATGAACCGTGACCCTCACGTATATGTAGTGTTGCATTTTCGAGTTTATTCACCGTGTTCCGTGTTACCGAGTAGTAGTACACATGGGCTATTTATGTACTCCCTCCGTTTATAAATAAGTGTACATCTAGTTTTTGACTAAGTGAAAGATAACTAAATTTGACCAACTTTATAAACAAATATAAAAACATATATTATATCAAATTGATATATTATAAAATTAGATTTAAAAATAAATCTAATGATATCAATTTAGTGTTATAAATGTTGATACGTTGTCCTAAAAAATTAGTTAAACATATTAAAGTTTGACTTAAGACAAAGTTAGAGATACACTTATTTACGGACAGAGAGAGTAGCAGCCACCGGCGTCCGGCGGCTACGCACGTTCGTACTTTGGAAGTCACGCGTCCGACCAGGTGTCAGGTGATATCGTACTCGCCGACCTCGGCCTCCCCGGTGATCCCGAGCGCGTCCAACACCGCCTGCGACGCGTCGACGACGTTGTTGCGGCACGGCGGCTGGAAGGCATGCTCGCGGTCGCACTCGTCCACCACCTTGGCGAGCACGGACCCGTACGTTCCTGCCGCAGCGGGAGCCCCGGCGTACCAGCCCGTGGAGGGCGCCACGACGCGCTCGGTGTTGCTGTGGAACGTGCCGTCGCACTCCGACGGGTCCCCGCCGTCGCCGCCCTCGTCGAAGTCATTCAGCGTCATGACCGCTCGGGTCGAGGAGGCGGAGACCGGTGGCGAACACCTGTACGTCGGGTACGCCTGCCCGGCTTTGCAGCAGTCCTCGCACGGGTGGCTCTTGCTCGGCGCGCAGCGCTGGCCGACGGCGGCGAGCGGCAGGTGGCTCGCCGCCAGCGCGAGCACCAGAAGCATCAGGCAGCCGCCGGTGGACCTCAACATCTTTGTAGGCTGTTTTTGATCGATCAGAGTCGAGACTGCGGCGCGAGAGTCGTCGTCAGAGAAAGACTGCACTTGGGTAGCTGTATATACAGGCAGAGGCAGGGGCGGCGGCGGAATGGAGCGTCGTGCGTGTGTTCGCGGTTCCCGTACCATGTGATCTTGCATGAATGCGGTTGCCGGGGAACGTGTTTACAGTTGCAAGTCAGGCGGCGATGGACTGAGGACGGCACAGAGACGGCGACGCCAGAGACAAAACATGTCAAGGTCTCAGGGATATGCATGGCAGGCGAAATAGCAAAACCAATCAATACAAGGCGTGCTGCCCCCCAAGGAATCTTATAGTGCTACAGGGAGGGGTGACCACAGTGCCGTCAGAGTTCAGCCTTGGCGTGAGATGAGTCTAGCAAGATTACTTAGCGCGAGTCTAAGGTCATGTCCAATGCATAGCCCCAAAGGTGCTGTACCGCAGCTTTAGTTAGGTTTTAGGAAGGCAGTCTCTTCTATAGGAGGCAGACTCTTTTTAACACAAATGAAAAATGAGGGGAAAAGGTGAGAGAGAAAGAGAGAAACTAAATCAGCTTTTGAAGGAGGGAGGAAGAAGGAGGGAGGAAGTGGCATGGGTTGGAATACAAAAGAACAGGAAAAAGGGCTCGAATAAAATCAGACTCATACGTGGGACAGTAGTATACCACTGCCCCCATTGCTTATGCCCTAAGAGCATTTTCACTCCTTGGGCGAACCTAGGCCGAAATCCGGATATTTTTTTGGCCGGACGGAACTTGATTTCGGCCTGGGTACGCCCAGTTTCCCACTCGCGCACCCAGGCCGAGTACCCAGGCGAACATAAAACGGCGACATATTTGAATCTTCATCGTTCCCGCCAGCGAGTGCTCGGCCACAAGGTGTTCGACAGAAACATCCACAAATTCGGCGGCAAATTATTACATAAACGCCCACAAATTCGGCGGAAAAAGACTCAGTCGTTGATGGGGATGGGCTCATGCGGCGTGGCCGACGCGGCGTTGTCGTCCGTCTCGCCGGTGAAGGCCACCGGGTTGGAGGAAGTGGAAGCAGAGCTCGGCGTGGGGGCGTCCGGCGCAGGTGCGTTCGGCGCAGAGGAAGGGGAAGCCGTGATCACGCCCTGGAGGAAGGCCTGACATTGCGCCATGTACCAGGCCTTGACCGGCGAGCTCATCTTCGCCGTGTCTTCGCCGCCCATCAAGAACTTGAGGTCTGTGTTGCGCTTCTTGGCGGCGTAGTTGGCCTTCTTCTCGGCGAGGTTGGCCTTGACGAGGGCCACCTTTTCCCCTTGTGTCTCCATCAGCTGCTTCCAGCGCTCCTCGCTCTTCTCAGCCCTCTTCTCGGCCTGCGCCCTCGTGTCGGTGATGCATTTCTCGATCGAAGCCTGGAGACGCTCGGCGGGAGGTCCGACGGCCTTGAGCATCTTCGCCTTCTTTTGGACGATCTCTGGTCTTCCTTCGCCGGCAGCAGCGGCCAGGGCCTCGGGGTTATAGACGCCGTCCTTGCTCTTGGAGAGACTCAGGAGTGTCCCGCCACTTCTCGCAATTCTCGATTTGCTCGAAGACATGATGGAACTTGAACTCCATGTTGGGGATATGCTATATGGGTATCCTCATAGCATGTCACTTATCCGGATAACCCGGGTGGCCCACAGTTGGTAGCATGGCCCATGGCCTGTTGGGCGGCCCAGTTAGATGGATCCAGAAGGGAGGCCCATGCCGGATAAAGGAAGGCTACGGTGGAGTTACCAGCGTACCCGGAGCCTTGGAGTGCAAGATACACAAGACTAGTAATAGACGGTGTAGGACTCTGTAACCTGTACGGCTAGGACTGTAACCCTAGGACCTGGCGACTATATAAGTCGGGCCTATGGGAGCCTTTAGGGCACAATCTCAGATAACTTAGTGTCGACTACGACGCACCTCGCACAGCGAACCAATCCCTGTAACTCGGCGTATTGCCCTTATAGTGATTTATAGCAGGAGTAGGATTCCGCCACCGTCGTGGGATCTGAAACCTGGGTAAGCTGTGTTACCTCGTACCCGTCAACCGTCCGCCTTACCCCACGTCTCTAAACACGCACCATGAGGACCCCTCCATGGCGTACTCGTCGGCAATACCACGACAGTTGGCGCCCACCGTGGGGCAAGAGGCGCTTCAGGCTCTTCAGCGGGCGAGGACCAAGATCTTCGCGGGAATCGGCGAAACCGTAGCCATCGGTCGCGTTCTCTTCTCCGGCAATGTTCCGATCGTCCCTCCTGAAGAGTTCTGGATCCCGGCGAAGACGAACCCTACGCGGTGTTCGATCGTTCCTATCAGAGACATCCACCTCTTCATCGGCGAAACCGACTCGGGCACTAGTTCCCTGGGAGTCGGAGGAGCATCAAGGCCCGCACAGACCGCCTATGGGTAGGATACATTCGCGGAAGGATCAATGTCGGATCTCTCCTCGGAGTTTGCCGGCAAAGATCGGAAAAATCCAAGGCCCACCCAAACCGCTCCTGTGTAGGATATAAAGGTGGAAGATCACTGCAAATCCGCCAGCTTCGTCCATGCGTCTGGACAGCAGAGATCCAAGTTCGTCGGCGTGGTTACCATCTTCGATCTGGCGCGCTGCGTTCAGAGAGAAGGCGAAAACCCCCACGATTACCTGGCCAGGTGGCTCCGTATACGAGCCGATCTGGCCCACTACCCCAATGATAACGCTTTGTATCACTTCGTGGAAGGACTGGACCGTGGCACGCTTCTCCGACATTCTTTAAGACGGCAACAGGCAACAGGGCGTCTTACCCTCGAAGAGATGGTGAGCACCATCAACAACTACGCGGAAGCTGACGCAGCAGCCCAGATGGCGCTTGCGCTCAGGGACGGAGAACTTCTGATTCAGCAACCGCCACCACCGCCTCCTGCCGCCATCGTCCCAGCAGCACCACCACCTCCAGTCATCGTCGAGGCCGTTGCACCTCCACCGCCCGTCATCGAGGAGGTCTTGGCACCCTCCGACTCTGTCATTGACGCGCTCTATGCTGATTTCAGTGCAGATTCATAGGAGATAGATTTCAGTCCAGAAGAGCTAGACTCCGCTATGCAGGAGATGGAGGAGGAGTACTCACACGACGAGCAAGCCAACAACACCGTCACGTCCCAAGGGGTGTTCGTCACCATTGGGACGGTGATGGATGAAGATCAACCCGGACGAGCTCCGCCTACAGCACTGGAAAAGGGAAAGGGGCCACTTACTGCTGTTGACGATGATCGCGCAAAGGTCATGCCTCCTCCGCCTAACCCAGTGCAGCCGCCGCAGGAACTCGGCACCGGCCCAAGCAACAACAACACCGCAAACTTGCCGCCTCCAGCATCCACATCTGCAGCAGCCCAAGTTACTCCAGCTGATAGAGTGATGTACAACAATCTCCTCGTCGAGCCATTGACCGTTGCTCATATCCAGAACGTGACCCAGCTTGACGAGAAGCGCCAGCAGCTACTGGAGGAAGCGCAAGCCATCGCGGAGCAAGGCGCTAAGCTAGATCGAGATCTTGTCAATGCGCAGAAGTCCATGGAGAAAGCTAGAGCAATGGAGGTCAAGTACAAGACTTTACTGCAGCAGCAGAAGGCTAAGAAAGCTCCGGCTCGCGTCATCAACGATCCTGGTGTGCGGCGTAACCTAGGATGGCCCCCCTCGAAGCCGGCACAAGCCAAGCCATACATTGACAGTGAAGGCAAGCAGGTGATGCCCACCCCACTCCTTAACCTCGCCGTTGCCAAGACCCTTCTGGAGCAGGATAGATCGCCTGAGGCAGTGGAACATGTCTATGACCTAGTGGCCAAGGCGGTGAAGCAGCAGGAAAAGGCCACCTCTCAGAGGCTTGAGTCTGACCCAACGCTCTGCCAATCTAGCCAGTACAAGCCGCCAAGGGACAAATCTCCTCTTGATGTCGGGTCCCAGACGAGTTCATCAGAACGAAGACGGAGGGATGCACGCAATAGGAAGGATGCTATCCCATATCCTCCGACCACGGAGAAAAGACCCGACCTCGACGCCCGTCGCCACCGCCCCGATCGCCCCGACATTGCATAGATTACAAGGCTCACCATTCGACAAGCAACCGTGACAGGCGTGAGGCATCGCAGGAGGGTAACAGCAAGAAGGCTAACCCACCGCCACCTCCACCTCCGTCACCACCTAGCAGTCACCATGGCGGAGGAGGCCCGCGTCATTCACGCAACCCATCCCCTGTTGACAAGAAGAAGAAGAACCCGGAGCCGTACGATGCACGTTCGTGGATTGATAAGATCCACGAGGCCTGAGAAGGACCATACCTGGGACCACATTGCTTTGTACATGCAATACGGTCCGCAACTTACCCCAAAGGATTCCGGATTGACAAGACCATCAAGCCCTATGACGGCACCGCCAAGCCAGCCACGTGGTTGCAGGACTACGACAACGCGGTGGAGATTGCCGGAGGCAACCCGAACGTCGCCGTAAAGTACCTCCCATTAATGTTGGCGGGCACGACCCGTCAATGGATCGACGACTTGCCGGAGAAATCTATCTACAACTGGCTGGACATACAAGAAGCATTCACCAAGAACTTTGAGGGTACATACAAGCGTCCCTGCACTGTGGGCGATCTACAGCGGTGCGTGCAAGAGAAAGACGAGACATCTCGCGCCTACCTCTCTCGCTGGCTGGACATGAAGAATTCCTGCGCAGGAGTGCACGCTCAGACTGCCATGGCCGCCTTCATCGACGGATTGGAAAGGGGCACATTGCTCCGGCATAAGCTGAAGCGCTTGCAGGACAATCACCAGCTTGACTTGAACCAGATGATTCAGTTAGCTAGTGAGTTCGCAGCTGCCGACGATGATGCTCGCGGCTCCCTGCCGGCAACAGCCGTTCCAACTCAAGCTCAGAGGAACAACAGTACAAAGCGGAAAACCGCTCCAGAAGAAAAGCAATCTACTGACATGGTCGCTATGACTTTTGCAGGACGAGGAGAAGGCGGACAACGTGGCCGAGGAAGGGGAGCTGGTCGTGGGCAGCAACGAGGAAGTGAAACTACCTCGGTGCCGCTCCACGTTCCCCAAACCTACGAGGAGTACCACGATATGCCGTGCCTCGTACACCTCGATGCCAACGGTAAGGCCACCCATACCAATCGACACTGCAAGTTCGTCAACGACCTCAAGGAAGACCCGGAGTCCGGCTACAAGCGAAGTCAAAAGAACAGACCGTGAGGCAAGGGCAAGGGGAAGAAGAAGGAGGAGGATTCCAAGGATTCAAGTGACATGGACGAAGACGTTGACCCCAAGCACGCCGCCAAGAGCAACGACAAGGGCAAGAACCCCTTCGCAAAGAAGGCTCCAGTCTACCACACTTTCCTTGGCACCCCCACCGTCTGACAACAGAAGACCTCTCTGAGGATCCTGATGGCCACTCTCCCCCCAGTTCCCTAGTACCTGCGCTGGTCGGAGGTTCCAATAACTTGGGACAGGACGGACCACCCAGACCTTATACCCACGGAGAACCAGTACGCCATGGTCATTAACCCCTTGATTGATGGCATGGAGTTCACCAAGTGTATGGTGGATAGTGGAAGCAACATCAACATCATGTACCTGGATACATTGCAGAAGATGAAATTGACGGAGGCAAACCTAAGGCGAACCAACACCATCTTCCACGACGTAGTTCCTGGTCGGGAGGCCCGGTCCCTCGGGTGCATTACACTTCAGGTTGCCTTTGGCGATGTTAATAATTACCGCCAAGAGCGCATGACCTTCGAGGTGGTCCCCTTCAAGAGCATGTACCACGTCATATTCGGCCGCGACATATTCCACACGTTCATGGCCAAGCCATGCTTCGTCTACAACAAACTCAAGATACCCGGACCAAACGGTATCATCACCGTATCCGGAAGCTTTACCAAGGCAAGGGACTGCGAGATCAATGAAGCAGCCGTTGTAGAAGCTGACCTCTACAACAAAGAATTCAAAGAGATCCAGAGCAAGGTCGATGACTCAGAGATGCCCACATCGAAGAAGCAGATCTCTGACTCCGCTCCTGCGTTCAAGGCCGCCATCGATACTAAGCTGGTGGAACTTGTGGTAGGCGATGCCTCCAAGGTCACCGCCATTGGGACGAACCTGGATCCCAAATAGGAAAGCGCGCTCGTCGAGTTCCTCCGTGAGAATAGGGACATCTTTGCCTGGCAACCTGCCGACATGAAAGGTGTACCTAGGGAACTTGCCGAGCACAACTTAAACATTGATCCAAAATGCAAACCAGTGAAACAACCTCTACGACGCTTTGGAGATGAGAAGAGACGCGCCATTGGCAAAGAGATAGCTAGGTTACTCAAAGCTAGATTTATCCGAGAAGTCCTTCACACCCGATGGGTGGCCAATAGTGTACTTGTCCCCAAAAAGAGAACCAATGAATTAAGAATGTGCGTTGATTACACCGGCTTGAACAAAGCATGTCCCAAAGATCCGTTTGCTTTGCCTCGCATTGACCAAGTCATTGACTTGACGGCTGGCTCAAAGCTTTTGTGTTTTCTCTATGCATACTCAGGATACCACCAGATCAAGATGAGGAAGTCGGACCAATTGGCCACTTCGTTCACTACAACCTACGACACGTTCTGCTATGTCATGATGCCCTTTGGGCTGAAAAACACAGGTGCTACGTACCAGCGGACAATGCAACATTGCCTCCACGACCAAATTGGTCGGAACGTTCACGCCTATGTGGAAGATATCGCGGTGATGTCTAAAAAATCAAACGACTTAATCTCCGACTTAAAAGAAACCTTTGATAATCTCTAGGAATACAACATGATGCTTAACCCTAAGAAGTGCGTCTTCGGGGTCCCAGCCGGCAAATTGTTGGGTTTCATCATTTCCCAACGCGGAATCGAGGTTAACCCGGATAAAATCAAGGCCATCTTAAACATAAACCGTCCGACATGCCTAAAGGACATTCAACGACTAACTGGTTGTGTTGCAGCAGTTAGTCGGTTTGTTAGCCGACTTGGAGAGAAGGCTCTGCCGCTGTACAAGTTGCTGAAGAAGTCAGGAAAATTCACGTGGACGGACGAAGCAGATGCAACATTGAAGCAGCTCAAGGAGATTCTTTCCTCAATGCCCATCCTTGCAGCACCCGAACCTGGAGAGCCCCTGTTAATCTACATGGCGGCAACCAACTGGGTAATCAGCATCGTCGTCGTGGTAGAGCGGAAGGAACCAGGCTATGAGCACGGAGTTTAACGACCAATTTACTATGTGAGCGTGGTCTTGATGGAGTCCAAGCAGCGTTACCCGCACTACCAGAAGATAACTTATGGAGTATTCCTTGCTTCTCGGAAGCTGAGGCATTACTTTCAGGAACACCCAATCACAGTGGTGAGCAAGACTCCACTGTCCGACATTATCAACAACAGCATCGCTACAGGAAGGGTTGCGAAGTGGGGCATTGAACTTGCCGCCTTCGAGATCACCTACAAGAGACGCGGCGCTATCAAGTCACAAGCCTTGGCGGATTTTGTTGCAGATTGGACGGAGATGCCAGATGCTACTCCGTTGCCGGAACCAGAGTATTGGGTGATGCACTTTGACGGATCAAAGCTTCTCAATGGCTCGGGGGCTGGCGTATTGCTATAGTCACCAACAGGATACAAGCTACACTACGTTCTGCAAATCCACTTCGAGGCTACAAACAACATGGCGGAGTATGAAGCACACATTCACGAACTACGTGTAGCCAAGGATATTGGCATCAAGCGCATAGTTTGCTGTGGAGATTCCGACTTGGTTGCCCAGCAGGTGGCTGGCACCTGGAACGCGCGGAACCCTATGATGGCGGCATATCGAGACGAAGTGGACGAGATAGCCAAGAGCTTCTTGGGCTACGAAGTCAAGTATGTACCTAGGAAGAAAAACGAGGCGGCTGATCTGCTGTCTAAGCTTGGATCAGGGCGCAAGCAAATTCCGCCAGGAGTTTTCCTAGAGCACCTGCGCACACCATCTGTGAAGGGAGCCGACATTGACAACCCGGATAGAGCTGACTCTTTTGTCAACATGGTGACTAAGGTCCCTCCGTCTTGGACAAAACTGTTCATGGAATATCTCGAACACGGAACTTTGCCCGACGACGAATTCGAAAGACGGCAAATAGTACGACGAGCAAAGGGTTATACCATAATTAATGGGCAACTCTACAAAAGGAGCAGTACTGGTGTATACCTAAAGTGTGTTTCCCAGCTAGAAGGTATGGAAATCCTGCGCGAAAACCATCTCGGAGATTGCGGGCATCACGCCGCTCCTCGATCGTTGGTCGCAAAAGCCTTCCGGCAAGGATTCTACTGGCTGACTGCGAAGGCGGACGCCGAAAAGCTGGTTGAGACATGCATGGGATGCCAGTATTATGCCCGACAACCACATGTTCCTGCTGAAGAACTACGAACAATACCAATAACTTGGCTGTTTGCAGTGTGGGGGCTGGACATGGTGGGACCGTTACAGACGGCACCTTGTGGGTTTACGCATCTGCTTGTAGCAATTGACAAATTCACTAAATGGATAGAAGCTAAACCCATTAGAAAGCTTGATGGGGCAACTTCCCTCAGGTTTGTCCGAGATCTAGTGGTGAGATTTGGTCTCCCACACAGCATTATCATCGACAACGGCAGCAATTTGTCACTCGGAGAAGTGGAGGCTTATTTCTGGGAGAAAGGCATCCGACTTGACCTTGCATCTGTGGCACACCCACAATCCAATGGTCAGGTTGAGCGAGCCAATGGATTAATTCTGCAGGGAATCAAGCCACATCTTGAGGCACCGCTACATAGAGCAGCGGGAGCCTGGGCAGAAGAACTGCCACCTGTGCTGTGGAGTTTACGAACTACACCCAACAGATCCACCGGCTACACCCCTTATTTCATGGTATATGGAGCAGAAGCCATCCTGCCTTCCAACATCCTTCACGATGCACCAAGAGTTGCCGCCTACGACGAAGATGACGCTGAAGAATCCAGACGCCTAGATGTGGACCTTCTCGAGGAGTAGCGCGTTTTGGCATGCCAAAGATCCGCCATCTACCAGTAGAAGCTATGCAGCTACCATAGTCGCCGCGTTCGGAATCACTCGTTTAAAGAGGGGGATTTGGTGCTCCGACTTAACCAGAAGAAGTCACACAAATTATCCCCGCCATGGGAAGGACCGTTCATCATAAGCAAGGCGCTACTCAATGGGTCTTACTACCTTGTCGATAATCGTGAACTGAAGGATAAACCCAACGAGGATCATAAGCGTAAGCGACGTGACCCGGATGATGACTACCCAGAGCTTGATCGGCCATGGAACATAGCACAACTACGTCCTTTTTACACTTAGTATTTTTTATCTAATTGTGTACCTCTTATATGATCAATGAAGTAAAGCTCTCTGGTTCACTCATATTTCTGAGTCTTTTACCTCCTTTAGTGTTCATTTTTGGATCATGCAAAACCTTTTATGCACAAGCCTTGCGTTTGCACTTGTGAAAATTCCGCCTACGGGCGTTAGCTTAAGTTTTCTGGTCTACACGTTCTCTGTCGTTTTTATGTGGATTCTAGAGTAGTGACTTTCGGCACTTATTGTCGGCGATTTTGTGCTTAGGTTATTGACGGTGCCATTGGGCATCATCACCTGAGCGCATGGTTCTGACAATGAGTCTTCCAACTCACGAAAGGTCAAGCATAAAAACCAAAGTAATGGATAAGCCAGCACTTGCTTACAAAATATATACATGCTGGAAACTAGTTCTTAAGTAGCAGGAAATAACAACCACTGTTTTCCGCCTTAAGTTACATCAATAAGTTTTTTCTGCACATGCACCAAAGGTGAAACAAATAATACAGAATTGTTCTTCATTCCTTTGGCGCAGGAGACTTAGAAGCAGCGTCGTCGCCAGCCGGAGAGCCACCCTCAAAGTCGGCGCTGTGGTGGGACTCAGAAGAATCTTGGTTGCCGCTGTCGATGGTGTTCATGGGCATGAAGATGTTGATATCGACCAAGTCGGCAACTCTGATGTCATAGCCCGCGAGCGATGATAGGATGGCTTCGTGATTAATCTCTTTGCCATCATCGTTTGTGTCGGGAATGCCAGAGGTCACCGTCTCGAAGTCGGCATCTTCATAGTGTGCCTTCACCATTGACAGCGCCATCCTTGCGCCATCCCGTGCACATGAAGCTTTCCAGCATGTGATTTGCTTGGGGGCTCGGCGCAAAATCTCCGAGTACTTCGCCATGGAGTCCGATGCCTTGATGTGTATCTGGAGGGGCTTTGCAATCTCCTTGGCTTGGGTAATGGCAGTGTTGATGAAGTTGCCGACAAGAACCATGCATTCCTTGGCCGGAGGAGGTGATCGGGTTAAATAAACCCATCGGAGCTGAAAATTCTAACAAGGAGCGCATGAGTTCAATAAATCAAAGTATCCAGACTGCAAAAATCCAAGTCAGAGAAAACTTACTGAAGATGCTGGCCTCAGCTTGCCAGAGGGTGTCCTCCAAGGATTGTTTCTCTTGTTGGAGGAGCTTGTATGCCTCGCTATGGCGATGATTTTTCTCATCGACAGCTTGCTTTTGATCTTTTAAGATCGCAATCTCCTCCTTCAAGAGGTTGATTTCCTCGGTGGCGGAGTCCTGCAAGGCCTTCATCGACTCCTCATGCATTTTCAGCATCTCTTTCCTCTCCTGCTTAAGAATCTTGTTTTCGCTATCCAGCTCTTGAATGTGCTTGGATTGCTCGACAATATTCTTGGCCTTGGTGATGGTTTCTGCATGTCGGAGAAAGAAAAGTACACAGTGAGTACTCGGAGAATATAGGCACAAAACCAAGTCGGAATGCGCATTAGAAAATAGACGCTTGCTCTTGGTGATCTGTTCCTTCAAGAAGGCAGTTTTACCCTTTTCAGCTTCTAGATCTGCACGCATATTCTGGTACTTGTCATTGTCCATACCCCTCCGAGCATTCTCGTTCTGTGGAAAAAAGAGCAAAGTTAAAATGTTGTCTAGTCTGCTTGGAGCATCTAGTCGGAAATTTTTCATCTAGACGCTCGGGGGCTACAACGAGAGTTTTTGACTTAACAATATGCTTAGCTTTCTTTAAGCATCTAGTAGGAACTAATCTAGTTCTCGAGTAGAAGCTTGGGGGCTACAGTATAAAGTTTTTTAATCGGATATCTGCTTAGCTTTTCTGTAAGCATCTAGTCGGAACTAATTCAGTTACAACTAGAGGCTTGGGGGCTATAGTATTGAAATTTATAAACACTGCGTATGCTACTCTTAAAGCATCTAGTCGGGATAGTTCATTCCATCTAAATGCTTGGGTGATACAGTGAGAGTTTTTCTAACTTACTCACTCTTAGAGCATATAGATGCAAAAATCTATGGTTTTTCCGTCTACATCCTTGGGGGCTATAGTGGGATACTCATCTGAAATGCAAAAGGCAAAGAAAAATTACAAGTGCGATGATCTTGAGGTTCGTAGCAATCTCGGCCAGCAGCTTGGCAAAGGATTCGCTATTTCCTTGCAAGATTTCTGCTTGCCGGCGGAGTTCCTCTAGACCGCACATCGGAGCTGTCGGCGCCGCACCAGGAACCAAAGCAGTGCTACCTGGTGTAAGTACCAGATAGACTATCTTCGGATATACTATGGTTTTCTTGGGTGCGGGGGCGCCGCCAACGACAGAAGTACCAGCTTCCACCATCGCCTTGCTGCCACCGATGACATCCTTAGCCAAATCTTCAACCATTTGTTGAGAGGTGCTCTTCTGTGTTGCCTGCTCACCGACAACAGCGAGTTCGGTAGAGGCACCAGATTCATTTCCATGGCGGAAGGGCCTAATGCCTCCTTATCTTGTGAGCTTGTCGGGGCAGACGTGGGCTTGACGGCAGGAGTAGCAGGGACGACGGCGGGGGAGGTGTCGCGATGCAGCATGTCCTTGATATTTCGAGAAGCGCCCGATGTTTTGGAGGTCTTCTTGAGGCTGGTCATGGCTTTCTTCCTGAAACGTGCGAAATGCATAATTACAGGAGCAAGACAGATAAATAGACAATGTCGGAGAATGAGAAGCTTACACAAGTGGGGGTGCTTTGGCAAAGGGGATCCCAGTAACTTTTCTCTTTTCCGCCTCTAGGGCGGTAGTCTTCTTGGAGGCTCCACCCTCTGTCTTCTTCTTCTTGCCTCCATCGGCAGCGTCAGAGGTGGAGCTTTTTCCGCTTCCGCGCCAACGGAACCTCGTCGTCGGACACGACCGTGACTTCCTTCATCTTTGGATCATAGATTTGGGCAGCCAGGTTGCCCTCCTATAGATCGCTAAGCTGTTAAGTGAGAAATCACCGTTTTAGATGAGATGATATTTGCAAGATGGAAGAACTGGAGCATATGTCATACACGAAAAATAAATACCTACCTTTGGGCACTTGCCATCTACGAACATGTCGTAGGTGATGGTGAAGCCACGCCTCTTATCCTTCACCTTGACGATGTCCTCTTGACGGAGTCGCTCAAGAAGTTGTCCACGGAGATGCGGAGACTATCCCTTCTGTCGCTGGTATACTTGTGCATGAGCTTTGCGCGGTGCTGTAGAGGTTGGATTCGCCTGATGAACCAGCACATGGCTAGGTCCAAGCCGGTCAGACCCGTCTCTACGAACCACTCGATCCGCCTTATGGCCCGAGAAGCGTCGAGGTCGGAGGGAAGGGAGGCTTGGGATCTCCATGACGAGGCTTCAGCGGCGGCTCCGTCAACGAAGTCCGGGTACATAACTTGTCGGCCAGCCAGAGGGATGTCTGGGCCGTAAAAGTACGTCCGTTGCCAATTCTTGCAGGACTCGTGGCCGACGATGTCGGGGAACCGCCAGCCAGGTCGAATCTTGAAGCTTATGGTGCCACAGTTCCTAAGCTCTTCCTTGCTATGTCCGGCTTCACGTTTGACGGTGAAGAAGTACACAAAAAGGTCTAACCTAGGCCTTATCCCTAGATATCCCTCGAAAAGTGCCGCGTAGTTGCTAAGCACTAAGATACTATTGGGGGAAAGGTTCTGGGGCTGGACCCTATAATGGTTCAAGACGGAGAGGAAGAAGTTGGAGATGGGCAGGGAGACGGCGCGTACCAGTTGAGCTTTTAGGTACACCTTTTCTCTGGCTTGGGGAGAAGGTGTCACCTCGCCGGCCGGCGCCGCCCGCCAGGCAAGCCCCTCCATCGTGGGGAGGTAGCCCTCGGCGATCATCTCTTGGATGTCACGGTCGGTGATATCCGAGCCGCGTCGGTCGCCCTTGTGCGAGTCTGGTTCCTCCTCCAACGGCTCCAGCGCCACCATATTAAGGTCGCCACCGGTGGTCTCGATAACCGCTGATGCGGGAATGACTAGGCCCTCTAGAGGCACGACGATGGAGCTCGCCGGCTTTGCCGCGGCTTCGCTCGACACCGCCATTGATGGAGAGGTGCTGCTGCTAGCCATGGAGTGAGGATTGGGTGCGACTGGTGCAGATTGGAGCTAGGGTTTTTTCGGGAGTTCTCGCGGAGAGCTCGAGGAGACACGCGGCTGGAGGAAGAAGATGATGCAAGGAGAATGAGGTAAAAAGTGGAAATTTCCCCACGGTTACTATTTATCATCCTCGGCGTCAAGATTCGTGCAGCTTGATCGGACGGTTGCCGCGTGGACGACGTGTTCGCGAACGTGTGCGGAAATTTCGCCACGTCTCCAACCGTCGCCGCCAACGGTTCTTATTGCTCGCACGGGAAAATCGGACATGATTGCGTTCTCTGCATGTGTGATTTACGAGGCGTCGCTGACCTAAGCCTACACCGTCCTAGCTGACATGGGTAGATGAGCCGTCACATCGAAGATTCCGACATAGACGGATCTAATCCGACTACGGAAGTGTATGATGGAAGATTCAACATTTCTCCGGCTTACAAGTTGAAGACGGAGAAAGTTTTGCAGGGTTCTTTGGGAGGAATACAAGATATTGCTTGACGATTTGCCGACATCCAACTAGACGGAGCATTCATTTGAAAAGGCAAGACGGCGCAAGATCTCGAAGTTCTCTGGGGGCTACTGTTGGGGATATGCTATATGGGTATCGTCATAGCATGTCACTTATCCGGATAACCCGGGTGGCCCACAGTTGGTAGCATGGTCCATGGCCTACTGGGCGGCCCAGTTAGATGGATCCAGAACAGAGGCCCATGCCAGATAAAGGAAGGCTACGGTGGAGTCACCAGCGTACCCGGAGCCTTGGAGTGCAAGATACCCAAGACTAGTAATAGACGGTGTAGGACTCTGTAACTTGTCCGGCTAGGACTTTTCCCTGTAACCCTAGGACCTGGCGACTATATAAGTCGGGCCTATGGGAGCCTTTAGGGCACAATCTCAAATAACCTAGTGTCGACTACGACGCACCTCGCACAGCGAACCAATCCTTTTAACTCGGCGTATTTCCCTTATAGTGATTTATAGCAGGAGTAGGATTCCGCCACCGTCGTGGGATCTGAACCTGGGTAAGCCGTGTTACCTCGTACCCGTCAACCGTCCGCCTTACCCCACGTCTCTAAACACGCACTGTGAGGACCCCTCCATGGCGTACTCGTCGGCAATACCACGGCACTCCATCTTCATGTCCTCTCAAAATAGAGCAAGTGCACACCGAAGCTGCAAAATGAAAGTGTGTCAAAATGGAAGAGAGTGCACGACAAAGCTAGTGTTCGCGAGTACCTTGTTGTCCATGTTTTCCCCACTGACTTGTGTGCGGTCGACCTCTTCCACGCAGCTGTGCCACTTGCTGCAGGCAGTCTGGATGATCGCCCAATGATTGGTAATAGCCTTCTCCCCTCGCTCCATGTGGATTTTGCGATACTTTGGTCGCAAAGGCTACGCTCGTCGAACGCTGCCTTCACGCGCCGCCAATAGTTGTCTGAATTCTGGTTAGCACCGGTGATCGGATCCATGCTCACCGTCTTCCAAGCTTCGGCGAGGCAGGTGTCCTCGGCCACGGTCCACTTGATCCGAGCGTCCGCCGAAGTGCCTGGCTTCTTCTTCCCCTTCTTGAATTTCGCCAACAACAAGGCTTCACCCTCGGCGTCCTCTGGCTGAGTCTGCTCGGCCTGCATCTCCTCGGCGTCGGTGTCGGCGAGATCCTGGGACTCGATGCCAGGCTCGGCGTCGTCCCGAGTCTGCTCTTCCGTGAAGAACAAGGGGTGGTTGGAGGCCGAGCCTGTTGCGATCATGTACTTCATGTACGCCTCGGCCGACATGCCGGCCGGCAGGATGCCCGGCATTGCGCTGAATAGGTTGCGCGCGTCGGCCTTGCCGAAGGGCGTCGAGCTTCTGCCGAAAGGAAGTAGTCTGCAACGCAGAGCGAGGCTTGCATACGCCGGAGAGGTGGAGTAGAGGAGGTTGATGTCCACGCTGAAGGCCGAAGGAGGGTGCGGCACCGGGCAGGGGAAGATCACGCTGGGGTTGAACCCGCCGTCAAACTCGGGCGACGAGGAGTACCTCTGCCGAGCAGTCGCCTGGCTCTCCTGGAAGCCTACCGAAGAGATCGGCGAGAATCCGGCGGGCGAGCCGACGCTCGCCTAGCTTCCCCAGTGTGGTGGGTACAGCGCCGCCATCATTGCCGACCGCGTCATCACCGCCTTCTTCGCCTTCATGATCGCCTGCTATTCCGCCACCGCCTTCTCCTCCACCGCCGCTTGCTCTTGCCGGAGCTTTGCCTTCTCCTTTCTGCCCTTCCGGTCGGCCGACGCGATCTGCCTGGCGTGCTCCTTCTTCTTCCAGTCAACGGAGGACATGCCCTCCGGCTTCGTCAGCGGCGCTCTTGGCTTCCTCTCCTTCTTCTCCACCGGACCATCGCTGAGGATCGATCTGGGTTGGACGAAGCTCTTGGGCGGCATGTTGGGCATGGAGCTTGGCAGAGTGGCGGGAGGGGAACGAGGAAGAAAGACAGAAGGGGGGAAGAAAAGGGCAGGAGCTCGGCAAAGTGGCGGGAGCTCAACATTCTCTCACCGACAGAGCTGGCCCACGCCCGTTTTGGCTATGTTCGGCGTTCCCAAGGCGTACCCAGGATCCTAGGTACGGCCTGGGTAGGCCGGACCAAAACACGCCCAAATCCGGATGAAAACAGGTTCCTGGGTACGCGACTGGCCTGAA
The DNA here is from genome assembly GCA_916181665.1 of Avena sativa. Classification (NCBI taxonomy): domain Eukaryota; kingdom Viridiplantae; phylum Streptophyta; class Magnoliopsida; order Poales; family Poaceae; genus Avena; species Avena sativa. The sequence continues at coordinate 380,065,765 of OV702297.1, read as the reverse complement.
TTTTTGCGTCCGGACCGAATTTCGGCGTTCGGATCGGTGTCCTGGGTAGGCGAGTGGAGATGCTCTAAGAAGACCAACCCGTTTCTCCAAGCCAATCACTGTCCTTCTCCGCGACCCCGCATACACCGCAATTGTTTTATGCCCAAACTCAAGGTAGACCTTTCCCCGTATAAAACGGCTATACCTTAGTTGGATACACACAACAACCATTAACACTAGAAATTAGTCTTTTGTAAGCCCAGATCCACGATAGACCTTTCCCCATATAAAACGTCTATACCCATGATCTACAACTTACAAACTCCCAGAACAGTGTCCAATGCATGCGAAAGGGAGCCGATCCAGCTGACTTCTCCGTCCCATTCCAAATCTCATGGTTAACACGTAATATACGACGCAGAATCACTGGTGGCATTGGTTGTTAAGTCCTAGATGATACATTCTTGTGCAGTGGTATTCCAACTGCCAGATTTAATAGATTAGCTGATCACCCTGGATCAGTAACCGATACTTCAAGTTTATTATGAAAATAGTGTTTTCAATCTTTTTGGAATGCATGTGATGACAACACTGGATTTGCAAAATACTTTATAGAAAATAATCAAAGGACATGAGCAAGTGTGAACTTGCCTTTTGTGATTGCAAGATTATGCACTCACGGTCTTCGAGACAATATAAGATCCAATATCTGAAATCAGCATCATTGGTCCGGTAAGGACTAATGTTTAAAGAAGCAAGATGAAGTTATGCATAAGGAATGATATGTATTTTGTAAAACTCCCAAAGTGAATCCCCAATGCTTTGATTGAAGTGAATTTAGGTGATTCTTTTAAGAGTTGGTTTATCTTCAAATTTTACTTTATAAGTAATGAAATTTATAAGGAACTTAAGTGTTAACAATCCAAAATATACAAGTAAAGGATAAGGTAATGTGATTATGATTAATTGTTATCTAGTGACTATGACAATAGTCCTTCGGTTGAGTTGTTAAGAGTTGGAGGAACTATTATAAAGTTGTTGTTTGAAGTGGCAAAAAGAATAACCTTCGAAGAAAAGGTTTCTTTGATAAGGTTCAAACAATCTTTAAGGGTTAATAGAATGTGGTCGATGTCTCTTGGCGTTTGTTTGATTAGTTTGGTCTTGAGATACTTTATGTCTTAATTGAAATAGGCCAAAGTTAACTATAAAAATATAAGTATTTTATTAGACATGATGTTTATAAGCCTTTGAGACTAAAGTTAACTTTAAAAGGGTAAATAAACTTATGGTGCAATTTGTTTTAATTATTCTCAAGTTTTGGAGTTATGTTGAGTATGATTAAGATATAATGATTATTCACTATATTATATATGAGTGATACACAATACTTACTTAAAAGTTTTTTTTAATTTGGGATTTTTAAGTTTTTTAAAAGAATATTTTAAAGTTAATAGTTATACTTAGGCTTGATTATGAATTCAAGTTATGGTTTTGGAATTAGTACTTAGATATTAATTATTTAAGATTTTATATAAAATTGTGATTATTTCTTACTTAAGAATTGTTTTTGAAGAATTTACCAAATTAGATAATCGAGAAGGATTTATTACTTTAAAACATTAAAAAACTTTCTAATAATATATTTAATATTTTTCTAGTGTAATGTATTTATTCAAGACCTTAAAAATAATTTTTTATTTATTTTTAAGTATTATTCTTATGTTCATAAAATTCCATTAAGAATTAAATGTCTTTGAATACTTACTTAGAATTGTATTATAAAATAACTAAATTAGTATTTTTATAAAATAGTAGTTTTATTTTTATACATAAAAATGATTTTCATTATTTTTTTTGGATTTTTTCTTATATTGTTATAATTTATCGATTATTTTTGTGGATTTAAGATTTAGTGGTATTTTGGTTAATTCAACAAGTGGTTATATATTTTTCTTAGATATATCTCATTTTTTTGTGATTATATAGATACATTATATATATTTATGATTTTTCTATAATTTTCTAGAGCGTTAACTGTCACAAGGTATTTTGGTAATTTTTATTTTATTCTTAAATTGATTTTTCTTTTTCTCTTTTAAATCAGGCCCAATGGTTCCAGCTAGGATTTGTTTGGCTGGCCGCCTCGGATGGCCTGGCCCAGCTAGGCTAGGATCGGGTCACCTTTGCCCCGGCCCACCTCTTCTCTCATGCGTCATCCACGCCCTCACACGCATGCACGCACACATCGCCCCCTCCTGGCTGATTGCGATGCCGCTATCGCCGCCAGCGCTGCCGCTTGCTTCGCCGGCCCTCGCCAGCATCTCCCGACGCCGCTATGCATCTCTCTCTCCTCCGATTCCCCTCTGCTGAGGTGCCCAGTACCCGTGCACCTTTACCTTGGGAGAAACCGTAGCCTCCCAATGCGTATGCCGCCGCCTGCCACTACTCCAGCCGCCGTCGACTGCATCTGACGGAGCTGCTCGCCGGCGATGCCTTGCCATCTCCTCCTCTTTCCTTCTTCCCCGGTCGATTTGGCTCGATCGTTCCTGGACAAAACCCTTGCCCCTACATCGATCTTGGCCATTGGCTACTCTTAGCCGAAGACCACGACCTCCTAGTCGCCACCTACAACCCCCACCGTTCCTTCCTCGAGCTCCAGCTTGATACCACTGCCAACAACCCTCTCCTGGTGTCGTGGTGGTATCACGGCATATGCCATGGGTAGGCTAAAGTTGGGGCCGATGGACGTGGAGGAATCCGGGGAGGGATGATGCAGTGAAGACCGCACTCGTATGAACAAAGAGAAATACAATGTGTATTGGATTGAAGCTCTCAAGTGGAGATAACACCTCATTCTATACATCTAATCTCTTATAATCTTGCCATACTTGTGGCTACAATCATGCTCCTTGAGCTGTATCTCCTATGCTTCTATCTAGATCTCTCTATGAGAGTTGAGGAAGAGGAAGAAGGAGAGCTCCTGGTGAGCAGAGAGGGGAGGAGCCCTTCAGGGCCTCTCGTGGAACGATCCCCCTGGTGCTCCTTATAAAGGGGAGCCCAGGGGACAAGACTTGTTCCCCACGCTTGGCATCTATGTAGCATATTCCTGGCATCTATCTAGATGCTCAGCATATGCCTTGGCATCTTTGGAGATGCCATGGCATATTCCTGATGCTAAGAGCATATTCCTAGCATCTCGTTAGATGCCATGGGCATACTCCTCATGACATGTGCCAGTCTGAGCCATGGGCGTCCCAAGACTGGCACGATTCTTGTGGATCTCGTCTTGAATGGATGGCGTGCTCTTGTGGTGGTCGGGGAAGCATCTAGAGATAAATTAGAGGGCATATTAGGCGACATAACCTGGCCCAGATGCTATTGAAGAGGTATAGATTGGGTGTGGCCCGTAGTTGACTCGGCCTGGGACCAAATAGGCCCAGCCGGACTAGATCTGCACTCAGCCGAATCAATCAGTAATGGCCCAGCCGGGTTGAGTGGATTCGGCCCATGAAGAGAAGCAGCAGCTTAGCGACATGGAGGGAGTGTCGGCCCGTGGTGGGCCGAGTCATCCTTATCTCGGCCCACCCGGGGGAATCTGGCGGGGTGCTATGGATGTTTTCTTCCCTGACGGGCCGAACTCGCCGTTTGCCGACCCACGCGAGATTTCCTGTCGAGGGGGAGTTTGGCGGGAGCTGATGACGAGGCGATAAGGAAGGAGGGGCTTGGCGTTGAGGTGGGCTGACTGGGAGCATCTCGGCCCAGCCGAGATGTGTGGTAGTTCGGCCTGGGAGCGACGAGGTGGGCGAGATGGTTTGTTAGGTGGGCCGGCTGCTGGGGGTAATTCGGCCCAGCCGAGATCGTTTTCCCTTCCTCTTAATTAACTCGGCTGTAGAGAATGTGGACTGGGCCGAGATTCCCCTTACTCGGCCCAGTTGTTCTTTATTGTCTTTTTCCTTTTCTATTTGACATTCTTTTATCAAATATACTTTCGTTTATTCTTGTCTCTTATCTATGGACCAACTCTGGGGTACCTGGGGTTATATCCCCGACACCTGGACTCCTTCATCGACCATGCTCTTCGTCTACTGCACGACGGCGTGGCTCGCCCTCTGCTCCCTGGTCTATGGATGTTGCTGTCGCTTGATTGAATGGTCGGCCTCCTACTATAGCTACGCGTCGGCAGCTTGGTTGGTATGATCTAGCCGTGATGGTGTGGCTGCTGTTGCGGCGATGGGGTCGTGTTGTCTACCTCGCCCTCGAGGCCAGCGAGACGGTGCCGCAAACACAACCCTCGACATCGGTCTTCCTTGCCTAATTTTCCTATGATACCGCTACTGCATCGGCCATGCCTCCGGTTCAGGTAAATTCTTCTGTGATCGGTCTTTGGACTGATGAACTGATTTGGTTGCAAGATATAAGATCCCACCTTTATAAAGGTAAAGATCCCTGTGATTGCAATGCTAGTCCCTGGATCAAATGCTAGCATCCACAGTTTAAGATGAAGTACACAGAAACAAAGGTCATTATTACATCGTCATTCCAGACATAACATAGTCTTATACAACTCCATAGCCATAGGCTAGTACAAGAGTTTAACTTAACAATAATAATAAAAGTCTTCATCTTCATGTGCCACAGACAAGCATGTTGAGTGTAGACTCATAACCCCTAATCATCATCAGAGTGACCTGCAACATCACAAGTAACATCCACAATGGGTCAATACATTGGAATAGTATTGGCAAGTGATACCTTAGTAGAATATTAGCATCTAGGTACTACATGATTTTGGTTAAGTGTAGCTTAGGATTGCTTTGCTCAAAATAGGTTTTACCTATCAATTGAAAACACTAAGTTTTTGTTTGGCAAAATTCCCAAGGAACCACCAATAGAAATTGGTGAACCTTCACCCTTGTTCAACCACAAGTTTTAACTTAGAAAATTGGGATGAGGATATTCTTGATAGCTTCCATGTCTTGATGCTCAAATTGTCCATTACCGGGGACACGACTAAGTACTTAGTTTCTTCCTTCTGCAGAGGTGGTGCACTTTCCCCACAAGACTTGATTTTCACCAAGACAGGACCTTTGAGAAGCCTTCCCTTAGACCAAAATGGACGCGCTCCAAACCTATTAATCCCCTACCACCAACTGTCCATTTGGCTAAGTTATTGCAACCTATATGATCCAGGCAGAGCCCATAATGCCATGTGGCTGCACTAGAAGATTCTTAACATTTGGCATCTCAAATCCCTTTGTTCCTGGGTGGCAATCCACAAGTGAGATACACAAGGTAAACCATACAAATGGGCCTTGTGTAACCACTCAACCAAAAACCACCAAGCAATTACCATTCCACCCAGGTGTTTCATTCACTTAGTTGTTTTATTAAGCAAAAACATAAGTCAAAGACTTAGCAATATTTTTCCATAGCATGTATATATTCCACCCTTGGTTGCTACTAGCTAGGATAAGCATGGCAATATTAAGTATCTTAACTTAGAGAAAATTCTAACAATTCTACAACTACTAGGATTTCCCAAGCATAGCATATAGATACTTAGCAAAAATATTCATGCAAGCCCTATACAAAATATTTCTAATGCATAGTCAAAATATTGGGACAAAAATATGAAGCACCACTTGCCTTGATAGTTGGGGGATTAGCAACAATCTTCACAGTCACAATCACCACTAGCACCAAAATCTACACATAAAATGATAACACCAAATTCACATATCAAAATAATCAAGCAAAAATATATGAATGCATGCAAATGCCATGTGATGATTTTTCCAATTCAAGCAAGACAAGTGAAACATTACTGAACACTAAACTAAACATTTATACACTAATTAAACTTAATTTGATCTTTAAAACATTTTCCAAATGATTTATATACTCAAAATAGGCCTACAAATGTCTCTGCAAAAATAATCAATTTTACAGAAGCAATTTATTAAATAAAGTGTATGGTTGGATAGAATTCTTTCTCCTGATTCCAATGATATAAAATTTACAAAATTTGAACGTGTGGATCAAAAGTTATGAATTTTGCAAGTTTGAACTTTTAATAGATCTAAATCCAGATTTTAAATCAAACTACAGGCCACACGACGCTATCTGATTGGTCGATACCGGTTCGCACGGATCGGCTAACGTGGGTCGTTGGATTTAAGTGGCAGCGCACGGCCAGATCTGCGCGTACCACTTCGCTTAAGTGATCTATTTCTACGCATCATATCTAGATCTAACAGCCTAAAATAATCGAACCAAAAACCAGCGGCTACTGCGACGGTGGCTGGCGGCGACGCAGTCAGATGGTGATGCTACTGGCGATACAGGAAGCGAGAAGGTTAGTGGGGTAGCTCACCGAGTTCGCGTGACGACGTTGATGCTCAAGGTGGTATTCGTTGGCGGAGGGGCGCTCGGAGTCATCAGGGATTCCTCACCGGAGTTCGCGAAGGCATCGGGTACGGCTGTTCGTCGTCGTTGGCGAAGGTACAGATCATGCCAGGGCAAACGAAGCAGTGCGTTAGATGCGCAAAGTGATGCTAGTCACGCGAGTGTCAACGAGAGGGGGCGGCACGGTCAGTACTAACCAGAGGAGTTCGTCGGAGAAGAGGTAGACGGCAGCGCTGTTCTGGTCGAAGACATAGTCGAGGTTTTAGGGCGCGCGCGAGTGAGCTGGTGGTACTGGGAGGTGCGCAAGGTGAAGTGGAGCGTGCTCGTGGTGTCTGGAGGGCAAGGGGCGACGGCGTCTGGCCGGAATTTGAACTGGGGCTCGTCGGAGCAGCGGTGGTGTTTAGCGAAATAGGGGCAGCCTGGTGGCAAAGTGGGGGTGCTGAGCGAGGGGAAATGGTCGTCGAGGGGTGGGAATTAAGTAGCCGAGTGAGGAGGAGGAATTACTCCGGGAAGCAAGTGCAATCAACCGGATTTGATTCAGGAGGAAACGGCCGCGTGGAGCAGTTCCTCCGCGCGTGATTGACGATGATGCTGAGGTGGCGGTGGGGTCAGAGCGTCAGTGAGGGGGTGTGCGCGGGTTGAGTAAGAAACAGAGGGAGAGGGGAAAACCCGGGTGGGCTGCATCTGCTATTGGGCCGAAAGAGTGGCGCCGACCCTTTTCTATTTCTTTTGCCTTTTTCTTTTTCTGTTTGATTTTCTAGAAACCCTTTTCAAATGATTTTTAAAGGAGTTTGAATTTAAACATTTTCTGGATTTTTGTAAAGTGAAATAGGTACATTTTTGTGCATAAAGCATTGCCTTTATCATTTAATTAATATTGGGCCAATGGATTTTAAGATAAACATTGCCTTTATCATTTAATTAATATAGACATATGAATGGTTTTAAATTCATATTTTTTTTTGAAAAACTTTGTCCAAGCTTTGGAAATATCACACAATCCTATGCTCAAATCTTTTCTGGTCAAAACAAATAATCTCATATTAAAGAGTAGCATTTAGGCTATTGCCTTGCTTACATGAAATAATAGATCACAAAGTTTCTGTTTTTGAAGAAATGATCCTAAAATGTTTATGAATGCATGAATGATATGCAAACTTTGAAATCATGATTTTTGGGATGTTACATAGGATGACTTGATGTTTTTGGTTGTGCTAGTGATCTCCTAATTATGAGATATAGGTTGTTATGCATCATTCCTAGTGTACTTGTTCTAGTTGGTTTTGCTAGCTATGCAATGAATCTGGCTTATGGAATTGAATGAGGCTAATTGATTATGCCCAAATTAGCTCTAAATGTCAGAGTAGATGATCCCATTGACTTAGTGTTGTGTATCAGGTGTAACTAGATCATGCACAAGCTAATTTTATCCCATAAATATGTATGTGATATTTAAGTGTATAGAGCAAACATGTGTTGTAGTATAGACATGCTTGCTAGACTCTGAATTATTTGCTAGCTCAAATATTGGTTCAAATGTATAAGATTACACGATTTGGTAATATTTTTCTACTCTAAATGTGTTCTTGTATTGTTTTGCATGTTCTAGTAGTTCTTGATAATGAACCTGATGTAATTAAATGTGTTGGCTGAATCTTGACTTTCCTGATTAAGTTCTAGTTGTAGCTGTAGCTAAAATTATTGGTATGAGTAGATCCTCTACATAGAATTATATTGTGTGCATTTGCAATATGCACACCCAGTTTTCATGTGTATATGATGTTTCCCTAGGTTAACTGGATTTTTATTTCATGAACAAGTCTAGATGAATTTTATCTACCCATGATGTCCAAAATAAAAGTTTAAATGATCTGTAGTTATTTTATCTAGAGAAATGATTTAGATTAGCTTTGAATGTCTTGTAAACCTGAGTTATTTCGGCTAACTTGTTCTGGTGACCTCTATTACCTGGAGGTTCTTGCTGTGGTGCCTCCATTTAGAGTGTGCACAGCAATCCTTCCTGTAGCATGATCTGCTACCATTTGTCTGGTTGCACTGGATGGAACTATCCATTCTATAAAGGAATGATTGGAATTTTTGGAAAGAATCCCTGTCTATGATGCTAAGTCTGAGACTAGTTGGTTTGGCAGAAATTGGTAAGCTTACCACTGTGGTGCCTCCCCTGAGAGTATGCACAATGGTAAACATCTTAGATGCTGTTTATTGGATTTCTTAGTTTGGCCTATGATGCAAAGGCTGAGGCCAAATCCTTTGGGATAAAAACAGATATGATTGGTTGGCTTTAATCTTCTGTAATGAACCTTGCATGGCACCTCCATGCAGTTCTGAGAACATAACTCCATATATCCCCCCTAGATGAGTATCTAATGTAATATTAGCTGGAGCTAGTTGATGTATATGATTTTCCTTATATGCCCAGATTTATATGCAAGATATGAGGACATTTACTGTATAATCTAGTGGATGATTCAGCTGATTTTTACCTGTGGCTGGTGAGTGGTCAATGGCCTGTTAGAAATCTTGGTTTATCACAACTACTTCTGGATTCACTTGCTGTGAGCTTGACCCACCTTCTCCCTTGCTCTTGTGATCTGATACTGGTGTAGGACCAGTTACTCTTTGCTATTGCTGGCCTGGCCTTCTCCACCTTGTTCTTGCCATTGGATGGCTTCTTGAAGCAACCATGGTGCAAATGATGTGGTGGTGATCTGGGCTAGTGTCTTGGTTGGTGAGATATGGATTGGCTATGATGAGTTCTCAAGAGGAATGAGTTCTTGAGTTTTTTGGTGTAGTGATAAAATGGATCAGGACGTGTTGGTCTTGTGATTCTGCTGATATGGATATGCTCCCCTGAATTTTCCCTTGGCCTGCTCCTCCTATGGCTGCCGCGAGCCTTCTCCTTCTTCTGGTGAGTATGGTTAACTCAACTAGCTACCCATGATTGGATGATTTGATAATTTGGTAAGGAAGTGTGCTCTTGCTGTTCTTGTGGAGAACAAATAAGAACAAGTGATGTTTCTTGGTGGTGTTCTTGCTCTGTGCTAATGTTGTGCTGCAGCTGTGCCTTGGTCTTTTATGTGTTAAGCTTGCTCTCTCTAGTGCTGACAACACAACACTTGCATGGGTGATAGAGCTGCTGTCAAGTGGGTCCCTTTGGGTGCAAGTTTCCATGAATGAAACTTGATGGTGTGGATGAGCTCGGCTGATTCTGATATTTATCCATGTTTTGGATACTTCTACACTTGGTGAAACTTGCCCCTTGCCTGTGATGCATAGACTGAGGCCACTACTAGATAAGAACAGATACTATTCATTTGGTGAAACTTTCCCTTTCTAGAAACAACTCAGCTCAATGAGGAGACAAAACAGTGCACTACACTGTTGATATCTGAGAGCAATAAACCAAACTAACCCCCTTTATTCCTTATTTTCCATTCTTTTGTTTTTTGTTATCTTTTGTGTTGTTTTGCAGGGATCAAGAATCAAGAAAAGATAAAGATAAAGGATCAGGAGTAGATTTAGGAATTTTCCCTTTATTCATTTTTAATTTTTATTTACTTGTAAGAACCTTGTAATATTTATATTAAAGTAATGAAGATTAACCTTTTCCTTTTAAACATTATATTAGTATTCACTAATTGTAATTGATCTTTATTATTTATAACTTGTAATTTCTTAAATTCACATTTATGTAATAAAGATTATATTTACTTATACCATTTTGTATTATTGTTGTAATTCTTTTTTCTTTTTGTATTTAAATTTCAATTATCTTTTCTAATTGGATATCTGAAACAATTGTATCTTACAAATAAGAGTTCATCTCTTATTTCCTACTACAATTCAATTTCCATTTACTATTTTATTTCAAATCCTTTTTGTATTCAAATTTATTAATTAAATATTAAATTTGAATTGTCTTCCACTCAAACACATAAGTATAGTAGAGGTCATGTCGAAATCCATCGCACATGTCCTGATGTTTCCATCAGAACAAGAGAGACCTCGATTCCTCTATAGTTTCTTTTGTTTTGCGTGAAAATTCCCCGAATTTTCTGATGCATGAATGCAATGCACACACCTGCGTCCTCTATAATTCTAGGTGCTAATCCTGGGATGTTACACATTTAGTATCAGCAAGGGGCCCACCAACTGACTACTTTTGCCTTTCCCCAAACCAGACATCATCTCCTTTCTCCCTCACGCGGCCGCCACGACCCCCTTCCTAGGTGCATCTAGGTGTACCGTAGGGGTCAACCCTATCTTAGACGTTGAATCTAGTGCTGGACTCGAGTCCTGGAATCTTTTCCTTAGCTATAGGTAGTGCACTGTTTAGACACAAGTCTAAAATCTCTTAGACTCAAGTTTTGATCAACGCTGCGCACACCCTCATGTCGTTGAATGTATTTATCCCTGTACCAATACTTGCCATATAGTACACCATCGTATCGTCTCCCCTTCAGCTCGAAACAAAAACAATCACACAGTACACCAATGGGATCACTGCCGGGCCAGACATCACAACTAAGCCCAAAATAAAAAAGATAAAAAGAGAGAAAAGAATGCCGACAACACCAGATCAACAAAAGTGATGGTGATTAGCAACCGTTGTGCCCTTCGAAGAAGTCCCACCACGCGCTCCTATGCCTCCAAATCGTCGTGTACCAAGCAACATCTTTAAAAAAGAATGTGACGATGACGTTGCTGTATGGACTAGTCCTAAGATTTCTCCCGGTACACGAAGGGGAGAGGGGAAGGAGTACACCCGAAGACCTTCAAAGGGAATGGCATCACCCGCTGGCATCACCGAGTCGATGTCGGCAGCGCCGACATGGATTTCTCCTGACTACCAAAAAACCACCACCTGGACAGTCCAAAGCGCTCCATCAAGCTTTCCGCCCACCAACATGCACCACCACGGTCTTGAAGACACCATCGTCATCTCACCATGGCAAACACTTTGAGGCCGACCAAACTACATGAAAGAGCCGTAGACAAGGAGCGAAAGTATCAAAACCACGTGGGAGGGAACAACCTCCACCGCCGTAAATGGTAGCTGGCGGGACGCAGCGGCAAGAGCACACCAGGCAAATCATGGGAGCCAGAGGGCGGCAGGCGCAAAGCTACCTAGATGGCTTCCTCTACTGCCATTGGCGGGTGCTGGCCAGATGCGGCAGCAGGGACCACTTATAGGAAAAAGACTATTGGTGATATTTGAAAAAGGGGTTAATGGCGTTCCACCCACACGCCTCTAATCTCACGCAACGAGTAACTGCTACTGGTGGCGTGTGGCTAGAATTCCACCAATAAAATGGTACCAATGGCATTCCGTGCGAACACCACCAGTAAAGCCTCACCACTGACGTGCTCCCTAAACGCCACCATTGAAATATACATCTATGGCGTTTAGTGTATATCAAATGCCGCTAGTATGAATTCCAAAATAAAAAAACTATGTTTACATTATTGAATTTCATAACAATTATATATTAGGAACTGAATATTCATATACAATAGTAGAGAAAATAAAGTAACACCATCCAGAAGTTATTATTATTGCATTTATCTAGCTAGAGAGATAACATGCATGCATAGTGATAATCCCCAAGGGCAGGGAACCACTGTAGCACAATTCAATAAGTATTTGAGTGTCATACCCATGAGGAGTTGAAGGTAAATTATCTATTCTCTAAAGACCTATAATCCACTTATATGGCCTTTTATGCAACGCAATGAGATAGGGCGTCTTCTAACTAGAAAACTATAAGGTGCTGAAAGTAATAACATAAAGTAAAACTAGTGCAAGTAAAGAAAAGCAAGTAAAAGTAAAAGCGGTTAACTCAAGGGAGCAAGTGTTTAGGCAAATTGTTATTTCATTTGTTTGGTTGTCACAATAAGTGAAGCATATAGGTAGTATTTTTATTGTTTCTTTTAGAGAGAAGCCATAAATAGGTGCAACCATATTACTGTGCAAATACACCCCTAGCGATCAATCCTAAAACCAGTTACAAGCAAGCAAGGAAGTTATTAAAACATTAATTCTAACCACCGCTGTAAGTTTTAAAGTCCCCATAACTTATCCCCGTTAGTTAACCATGAATTCATATAGCATTTATATTTAAGACTTGGGACACGGTTTCTATCAATCTCCGACCATCCCTCCTCCTATCATCATGCAACGATGACAACCTTATGCATCGATCCCTCATAATATGTGTGCACTCATATATTAGTACATAATATCATCATAGAAGATAACATATACTAGTATGCAACCAACAACGAACTATTTTAGAATTTCCACAAATAGATCACTACTCAAAAATAGACATAAAGATACAATAGATCATGGGAAAACAATAGATTACATCACACATCATGTTTGCCAAGAAATTACAATAGAGGGACGGAGAGGATATCGCTATAGATGATGATGACCACGCCGGAGGGGGGTTAAAGGCAACCGGAGGTGATTCCGGTGGTGGTTCCCCTCTCCGATCTCCGCTAGTGGTGGTCTGCAGACTCTATGTGTTGGTGTTTTCGATCTCCGGTTCCGTATGTTCCGAGATCACGATGGGGACCCTTTTATAGATTTTAGGTCAAGACAAAGAGGATGGCAGTGGAATCGATGAAATCCGAGCAACGAGGCCCGAACGAGGGTAGGTGGCACAACCCACTAGGGTGTCCGTGCAACTGGGCCTCTTTCCTAGCCCATGAGGCTCCTGGTGACCTCTTGGTGCTCTAGTTGCTTCTCTTCGCGAAAAATACTCTTTGAAAAATCCCCAGGCTATTTGACTTCGCATAGGTCCCTGAAAGATAAAAACACACAAAACAGGGTTTTCCTATCCTGAAGAGTTAGAACCAGTGGAGAGGGGATTGTTTAGAAAATCCCCAAAAATCAATGTAAAACATGGATATAACATTCTATAAGATATAAATATATGAGAATATGTGTCAATAAACTACAAAGTTCATGTATGGATTTTACATGCATCACATAGTAGTTGTTTGCTAGCTACTCCTCGGCATATTCATGCTCATAGTACCCATCCTCATCTTGTGACCAGCTGGGGTCAATGCAATCAAAGTAAATGATGTGATGCACATAGTTGAGGGTGAATATGATGATGTCCCCGACGTTCATCTGGTAGCGATTGAGAAACTATGTCTAGGTAGGTCCACTGAAATATGCGACAGTCGACTCGTTGGTGACTTAAACCGTGAAATTGGGTTCGGCCTTTTTGTGTGACTCAATGATGACTTCAACCGTTCCATAGTATTGATTTCTTCTGAAGACTTGCTCCAAGAAGCCATGTATTGACTTGCATGGGATGCTTTGAGTGATCATTAGAAAATAAACGTTATTTTAAACTGTTATAGCACATATAGTATGAACAAGGTAGATTGAATATACATATAGTTCAGAGAACATACAGTTCTAGTTTTAAAGTTCTGAGGGAGCACTATGCGAAACTTCCTGTCCATACACGAGGTGTAACCACACATGACGCACGGCGGATCCATATGCTGCATATATGACTATCTCAACTTAGCATCATGTTGCATAAACATTAAACATTCTAAAGTCTAGCAAGATATAACACAATATATAAGTAGCACATTACTTAAACATATTAAGCATTCTAAAGTCTAGCAAGATACAATATGATAATTAGTATGATCAACTGCATAAGAAACATCCTAAGGCTCTACATCGAGTTGGTGAAACCGTTAGAGCTGCTAGAGTCAAAGTACGATGAGTGAAAATGTGACGTTGGCATAGTGGTAAAGTTGCATGGCCTGAACCCGTAGTATGGGGGCTAGTGGGCACTAGGTGGAGGGGCCTATGCTATTGGTCCTAGAGGGGCTGGCCTTTTGGCGCATGATGGAGTAGCTCGTGCCGAAGACCTGGCTCGCAGTGGAGGAGCTCCTGTCGACGACCTGGAAGTTATATGCCATCACATCAGGATTGTTGGGGAACAACCACGACAACTGGTGGCACTGGGTGGAGCAGCCCATGTTGTCGGTCCTAGAGGGACCAGCCTCCTGGCGTGTGCTGGAGGAGCCCATGCCGAAGACCTGGCTCGTGGTGGAGGATCCCGTGCCGAAGACCTAGCTCGTGGTGGAGGAGCCCTTGCCGAAGACCTGGAAGTTATATGCCATCACCTAGAGATTGTCGAGGAACAACCTTAATGGGGGGAGGGTCTGACTCCTCCTTTTTGCGCTCCCTCTGCATCCTCTACACCATTTGCCTCACCGTCTGATTGTGCTCCATCTCCTGCGCCTTCGTGTAGAACCTCATACCCGGGGCCCATTGAGATGTGCCCTCGCTCAATCCCTCTCAAAGTTCAGTCGGGCGTATGACCCCAAGTGTTGAACCGCCGCGCAGCTGTAGGCATGTGCGGACAGCTCAGAGTCCCTTCATGTACCAAGATAATACTTGGTACGATCAACAGTGATCTAATCCCCCCACGCCAGGATCTTCTGCGTTTCCTGTGAACTTCCGCTCCGACATGATACTAGCTATTTTTTTTTAATACAAGTGTTAACTATATGAATATGTAAAAATTAATACAAGTGTTAACTATATGAATATATAACAATTAATACAAGTGTCAACCAACCATATAAACATGTAATATTTAATACAACTTTTATCTAGCAATTTGTATAAAATCTTTATCTAAATATATTATCTAACATTTTCTATCTAAAATATCTATCTAAAATATAAGATATTTGCATATCCATATAAAATTTGTGCCTATGTTTCTAAAATCTCTATCTAGAATTTGTGCCTAAGTTTCTAAAACACTATCTAAAATATCTATCTAGAATTTGAGCCCAAGTTTCTATCTGAAGCAACGCTGCCTAACATATCTATCTAGAATTTCTAAATTGCAACTAAAAAATGGAGGCACGACAGGCGGTTCACCGAGGACGGGGACGGTGTGGGTGCAGTGGCCGGTGGCTCAGGTACATGGCGGTTGCGGAGGCTGATGGCTCGGGGACATGGCGTTTTCCATGGCGGAGGCATCTTGAGTGAACGCAGCGGCCGATGGATCGAGCAGTATGGGTGGTATGGGGGGAGAGTGGAGGGAGGGAGAGGGGCATTAGATGCGGGGCGCCCGGCGGCGGACGCGTGTGGTCACAGGTGGGAGCGGAGAGGGAGAGCACCAGATGCGGGACGACGGCAGCGACGCACACACCCAACATGGGGGGGGGGTGAGTGGAGAGAGGGAAACAAGTGTGTGTGTGACACATGTGGGCCGTGATATCGGTAGGGTAACTTTAACCATGGCATTCGAATGTATCAATGCCACCAATACAATATGTATCAGTGGCGTTCATTTTATTGAACACCACCACTATGTTTTCCCTGACTGCACCTGTGGTTTGCATTTTCGGGTGGTGTAGGTGAATCGGGAGTGCCTATTGTGAGTGTCGGCGATGTTGCCCTTTGAGGAGGATCCTGTGATGGAGGAGAGTGCCGCCCACCGAACGCTCGACTCATCAGCTGCCTTCTTGCGCTGGTCAAGTTGAGCTTGCACCTCCTGTTGGCGATTAAATTCCTTCTTGGCGAGCCAGTAGTAGGGAAACAACATGTCACGAGATGTCATGGTGGTGTCATGGCATATGCCATGGGTAGGCTAAAGTTGAGGCCGATGGAAAATGGAGGAATCTGGGGAGGGATGATGAAGTGAAGACCGCATACGAAGAACATGGAAGAACCCTAGAGATGATCGATGTATGATGAACTCCTTCTCTTATTGCTTCTATATATTGGTTACAAATGCTCCTTGAGCTGTTTCCCTAGTTGATACTTGGATCTTGAGGAAGAAGAAGTGTTCATATGTGAACTCAGAGGAGAGGAGCCCTCTGGGGCATCTCTGGGAACGATCCCCTGGTGCTCCTTATAAAGGGGATCCCATGGGACAAGGTATGTCCCACAAGTACTGCCTATGAGCTGGCTAATGGGTCCTTGCTTGGTCATCTTGTCCTTTGTCTTATCCTTTAGTAAGTCATAAGTATTATCCCTTCAGCATATTCCTTAGCATCTTCTGAGATGCCCAACATATTCCTTAGCATCTTCTAAGATGCCCAGCATATTCCTTAGCATCTTGGACCAACAGTGCCAGTCTGAGCCAGGGACGTCCCAAGGTTGGCATCTGACGAAGAGCTTGACCTGGCGAGTGTTATGTCGATGTTGAGGTTGAGAGAGCGTCTGGAGATGAATACGAGGTCACCTGGGGTGAATTAACTCGGCCCAAGTGCTCTGGGTGAATAGGAGATTTAGCCTGGACTGCTACTGTTGGCCCATCCGAGTCAAGGATCGAGTCAAGGGTCCGATCAAAGGATTCGAGTCAAGGATCCGAGTCAAGGATACGAGTCAAGAGTCCGAGTTAGGGAGTATTCCAACCCAGTTTTCCCTAAGCCGGCCTAGTTGGCCTTTTTCCTCCTTTCCTTTTTATCCTATTCTTTTTATACCTCACATCCTCTTACATATATGTCTTTTATCTTTACATCCTGTATTGAATTACTCATGGCTTTGTTGGATTACTTGATACCTCAACCGTGGGTTACCCGGGGTCATATCCCCGACATTAGTCCCCGAGGCTATGTGGCTCATAGAGTCGCGCATAGGCTTCATATTATAATATTCCTAGAGTGGTGTGATCCAAATCTGAGTCATATGACTCATAATCCGAGTCATGTGACCAAAATCCGAGTCATTTGACTTTCAGTCTGAGTTATCTGACCCAAATCCGAGTCTTGTGATCAAATCCGAGTTACTTGACTCATAATCCGACATATAGCCTTTACTAGGCGAATTTGACTCATGGCAATCATGGGCACTTGTCATAACTTGACATATAACCTTCATGGGCATTTGTCATATAGCCTTTGTTGGGAAAATTTGACATATAACCTTCATGGGCACTTTTGGCATACAATTTCGACATGTATGATCCAAAATCTGACATATATGCCACAAATCTGAGTTAGATGATGAGATCCAAGTTATATGACTCAAATCTGACTTACATGATATAAATTCGAGTCATATGAATTTTGACTCTTTCTGTATGTCATATTCTGACATACATGTCCTAATCCGAGTCATATGACTCAAATCCAAGTCATATGAATTTGACTCTTTCTTTCTGTCTTATTCTGGCATACATATCATGATCCGAGTCATATGAATTTGACTCTTTCCGTCTGTCATATTTTGACATACATGTCCAAATCCGAGTCATATGTTTGACTCTTTCTATCTGTCATATTCTGACATACTTTTCCTAATCCGAGTCATATGACTCAAATCCGAGTCATATGAATTTGACACTTTCTATCTGTCTTATTATGACATACATGTCCTAATTCGAGTCATATGACTCAAATCCGAGTGACCTGACTTTGACTCTTTCCGTCTGGCATATTCCGACATACATGCCCAAATCTGAGTCATATGAATTTGACTCTGTCTGTCTGTCATACATGTCCTAATCTTAGTCATATGACTCAAATCCGAGTCATATGAATTTGACTCTTTTTATCTGTCATATTCTGACATACATTTCCTAATCCGAGTCATATGACTCAAATCCGAGTCATATGAATTTTACTCTTGGTTAAGTGACACAAATCCGAGTTATATGGTACAAATCCGAGTTATATGACACAAAATTTGATATACCGCCTTCATTAGGAAAAGAATACATATAAACTTCATGAGCATTCATCATATATCCTCTTTGGGTAAGGTCTGACATCGGGTCTTTATGGGCACTCGTCATATAACCTCTTTGGGTAAATTGACATGTAGCCTTCATGTGCATTTGTCATATAACCCTTTTTGGGTGATTTTTGACATCTGGCCTTCTTGGGCACTCGTCATTTAACCTCTTTGGGTAAGTTTTGACATATAGCCTTCATGGGCATTTGTCATATAACCTCTTTGGGTAAGTTTTGACATATAAACTTCATGGGCATTTATCATATAACCCTTTTTGGGTAAGTCGACCTATAGCCTTCATGGGTATTTGTCATATAACCTCTTTGGGAAATTTTCGACATCTGGCCTTCTTGGGAACTCGTCATATAACCCCTTTGTGTAAATTGACATATAGCCTTCATGGGCATTTGACATATAACCTATTTTGGGTAAGCCTTCTTGGGCACTCGTTATTTAACCTCTTTGGGAAAGTTTCAACATATAGCCTTCATTGGCATTTTTCATATAACCTCTTTTGGTAAGTTTTGACATCTAGCCTTCTTGTCATAATTCGGACATATATGTTCCAATCTGGGTTATCTATCTGAGTTACATGACTCAAATCTGACATATATCTCAAATCCGAGTCAAGGATCTGAGTCAAAATCCAAGTTGTATGATACTCATCCGAGTTATAATATTTGTGATATGATGTGACTTGATGATATACTGGCAAACTGCCATAAACTGGGATCTGAGATACAAATCCAAGAGATAATTTGACTTTATGATACGTTCGCAAACTGCCATGAATAGGGATCCGAGATATGAATCCGAGTCATAATTTGACTCTATGATATGATGGCATACTGTCGTGAATAGATATCTGAGATATGAATCTGAGTCATAATTTGACTATATGATATGCTGGAAAACTATCATAAATAGGGATTCGAGATATAGATTTGAGATATGAATCCGAGTCATAATTTGACTCTATGATATGCTATCATACTGGCATGAATAGAGACTTGAGATATGAATCTGAGTCATAATTTGACTCTATTATATGCTGGCAAACTGCCATGAATAGGGATCCAAGATATAGATCCGAGATATGAATCCGAGTCATAATTTGACTCTATTATATGCTATCATACTACCATAAATAGAGATCCGAGATATGAATCCGAGTTATAATTTGACTCTATTATATGCTGGCCAACTGCCATGAATTGGGATCCAAGATATAGATCCAAGATATGAATCTGAGTCATAATTTGACTCTATAATATGCTGGCATACTGCTATGAATAGAGATCCGAGATATGAATCCGAGTCTTAATTTGACTCTATGATATGCTGGCAAAATGCCATGAATAGAGATCCGAGATGTAGATCCGAGTCATAATTTGTCTTGGCAAGCTAGCAATCCGAGATATAAGTTGACCTAGAAAACTGATATAAACAGTAATTCGGGATATATTTTAACCTGGCAAACTGAGATAAATAGTAATCTGAGATATAAGTTAACTTGGCAAAGTAATACGAATAGCAATCCGAATCATAAGATGACCTGGCAAACCGATACCAATAGCAATCCGAGTCATAATTTGACCTGGCAAACTGATATAAATAGTAATTTGGGATATATTTTAACCTGGCAAACTAAGGTAAATGGAAATTCGAGATATAAGTTAACTTGGCAAACTAATACGAATAGCAATCCGAGTCATAAGATGACCTGGCAAACTGATACCAATAGCAATCCGAGTCATAAGATGACCTGACAAACTGATATAAATAGTAATCCGGGATATATTTTTAACCTAGCCAACTGAGGTAAACAACAATTCGATATATATTATATGCTTTTTCTAAGTAATAGTTCTATGCATGAGGGTGCCAGATTAAATAATGACTGAGTCCCCGAGACTCTTTTTCCATCTATGGGTGAAAGGTATGATGGCTAGTACCTGAGTTGAGTCATGATTGTTGAGTCAATCAATACTTACAATACTCTTGGTGATGAGGTTGAGTCACCCTTGTTGAGTCAACGAGGAAGGCTCATATGCCAACCTCCCTAATCTATGTACGTTGGGGAAGAGTATGAAGAAGCTATTGCTCGATGGTGAAGCAAAGGTTGATAAAGATGTTCCCATCCGGATGGAAACCCAACCAGCGCCTCTAATCAGCCCCACGGTGGGCGCCAAATGTCGTGGTGGTGTCACGACATATGCCATGGGAAGGCTATGTTGGAATTATGCCCTAGAGGCAATAATAAAGATGTTATTATTATAATTCTTGTTCATGATAAAGTTTATATTCCATGCTAGAATTGTATTAAGCGGAAACTTTAATACTTGTGTGGTTTGTGAACGACACCGTGTCCCTAGTACGCCTCTATGGACTAGCTCATTGATTAATGATGGTTAAGGTTTCCTAACCATAGACATGAGTTGTCGACTAATAATGAGATCATATCATTGGGAGAATGACATGATGGACAGACCCAAATTAAGTGAAGCAATTAGATCGTGTCATCGTGTTCATCTTTGCGAAGCTTTTCTTATGTCAAATATTATATTCCTTAGACCATGAGATAATACAACTCCCTGGTATCGCAAGAGAGCTTTGAGGTCATCAAACGTCATCCTATGAGAGGGTGATCATAAAGGTGTCTCTCAGGTGATCGGAAAGTACCTGTTGGGTTGTATGTATCGAGATGGGATTTGTCCCTCCCAAGTCGGAGAGATATACTTCGGGCCCACTCGGTAATCGATATCAACACTGCTTGCAAGCATGTGGTTAAGAAGTTAATCACAAAGTGATATCGGATTACGAAACGAGTAAAGTACTTGCTGTGAACGAGATTGAACTAGGTATGACGATACCGACGATCAAATCTCGGGCAAGTAAAATATCGCGAGACGAAGGGAATATATATGGGATTGATTGAATCCTGGCATCGTGGTTCATCCGATATGATCATCGATGAATGTGTGGGAGTCAATATGGGTTTCGAGACCCCGCTGTTGATTATTGATATAAGATCATGTCTGCATGTTCTCGAACCTGAAGGGTCACACACTTAACGTGTCTCGACGCTAGGATAGATTGGATAATTGGTTTATGAGTTTTTATTCAGAGTCTCGGATGGGATCCGAGACATCACGAGAGGTTCTGGAATGGTCCGGAGAATAAGATTCATATAAGGCAGTGCAGTTTTTGGAGTTCGGAATTGTTCCTGGTTAATCGGTATTGTACCGGAACCTTCTAGAACCTTCCGGAGGGGGACCAACGTGGTACCACCTATCGGGAGGGGGAATGGGCCTATGAGGGAGTGCCATGGCTGCATTGGGCCAGGGCACAAGGCCCCATAGGGCCCAGCCGGCCAAACAAGGGGAACCCTAATTGGAGCTTCTATAAGGGGGGGAGGGTTTCTTGCCCCCACTCCTCCCTCCTTTGGCCGCCGGCCTAGGGCTTGGGGGAGGGGTTAGGGCTGGCGCCCACCCCTCTATATATAGAGGGCTGGGGCGCACCACCCCCACACACCTTCCCCTCAAGCCTAGTCGCCCTGCTGCCCTCCTCTCTCTCTCCCTCCCGACTGCGTGTAGGCGAAGCCCTGCTGCAGAAACTCTCCACCACTTGCACCGTGCCGTCGCGTTGTAGATCCAATCCGTCTCTCCACCATAGTTGCTGGACCGAGGAAGGAGGAGACGTCGAGGTGCCGCACGTGTGCATCTCTCGGAGGCATCGCCACTTGCGGTGTTAGATCGGATCGGATCGCGAGGAGGAGAAGCGAGTACGACTACACCACCCACGTTCCGACGAACGTTCCGCTGTGCGAATCTTCAAGGGTATGAAGATCTCATCTAATCCCTCTCGTTTTTTGCATCTCCTAGATTAGATCTTGGCTTCCCTCTGTTCGCATCCGTAGAAAATTTTGATTTACTATGCCGCGAAACCCTTCAGTGGTATCAGAGCTAGATCTATGCGTAGATGTGTTTCACGAGTAGAACGCAACATGGTTGTTGCGGGCGTTGATGTTTTCTGTTGCAAGCCTCTTGTTTGTGTTCTTCTTATGACGCGGGATAGTGAGATTGAAGCGGCCCAGGCCAACCTTATGCGACGTCGTTCGCGAGACCGGCTCCGCACTTGACGTGTGGCTTGTTCCACACATGCGGCTAGTGGATGCCTGTTTCTCTCACTATAGTTGTCATGGGTTTAACACCGGAGTTTGGCAACCATAATATCACCGTTGTGGCTTTCCGTAGGTAAGAATCGTTCTTAGCTTGCTACTCCCATAATCCACGTAAAACATGCAACAACAAACTAGAGGCGTCTAACTTGTTTTTGCAGGGAGTGTTTTCTGTGATATGGTATAGCCCAAGATGTGATGTGTGTATTGTATGCGATGATCATGTTTTGTAATTTTTCACGACTTGCATGTCGATGAGTACACAAACGGCAGGAGCCATATGGTTGTCTTTATAATTGTGTATGACCTGCGAGTCAACTTCTTATACGCCATGTAATAGCTTTACTTTATCGCTAAGTAGTTAGCAATAGTTGTAGTTGCTATTCATGGTGGAGGCAATCATGGTGGAGTGATGGAGATCATGCCGGCACGCACAAGATGGAGATCATTGCGCGAAGATAGGCTATACCATGTCACATAAAGTTATATGCATGTGATGTTTATCTTTTTATGTATCTTATTATGCTTAGATCGCGATGGTAGCATTATAAGATGATTCCCCACTTAAAGATCAAGATAAAACTGTGTTCTCCCCATGTATGCATCGTTGCGAAAGTTCGTCGTGTCCAAGCATCACGTGATGATCGGGTGCTATAGACTCTACGCTCACATACAACGGGTGCAAGCCAGTTTTGCACACGCGGAAATACTTGGGTTTGACTTGACGAGCCTAGCATGTACAGACATGGCCTCGGAACACATGAACCGAAAGGTTAAGCATGAGTCATATGAATGATATGATTGACACTTCGTTGTCCACCATTGAAGCCACATATCTTCTCGTGAAGATCGGATTAGGTGTGGTGAATTTGGATCATGTTCACTAAACAACTTGAGGGATGTTGAATTTAGTGGGAGTTCATCTAGTAATTTGATTAAAAGTTGAACTAGTTATCATGAACATAGTCTAATTTGTACTTGCAAATATTGTAGATCACATGGCTAAGTCCAACTTCAACTTCAACGTTTTTGCTGAGAAAGAAAAGCTTAAGAACAATGGGTCTAACTTCGCCAACTGGTTCCGCAATCTGAGAATCATTCTCTCTGGCGGTCAAAAGGACTATGTCCTTGAGAAAGCGTTAGGTAACCCCCCTGCTGCAACTGCGCTGGCTGATGAGAAAGCTGTCTATCAGTCGCGCAAAGATGATTATGGTGTGATTAAGAGCACCATGTTGTTTGCTATGGAATCGGACCTTCAAAATCGTTTTGAAGACTATCCCAGGCCCTTTGAGATTCTTGAGGAACTGAAAACCATGTTTTAGACTCAGGCCCGTTCTGAGAGATATAAGATCTCTGAGAGATTCTTTAACTGCAAGATGGAGGAAGGGAGTTCCGTTAGTGAGCACGCCATAAAGATGTCGGGCTACACTCAACGCCTTGAGCAACTGGACTGCAAGATTCCAGAGGAGCTCAAGATTGACAGGGTTCTGCAATCACTCCCTCCTAGCTACAAAAGTTTTGTAGTGACTCATAATCAGATTGGTTCCACTGATACGATCACCGAGCTCTTCGCAAAGCTAAAGGCTGCGGAGGTGGACATCAAAAAGGATAATCATGTGTTGATGGTCAACAAGCCCTCCTTTAAGAAAGTTATGGGTGCAAAGAAGCCCTTCAAGAAAGGCGGCGGCAAGCGCGTTGCCCCTGCTGAGAAGAAGCTCAAGTCTGGTCCTAAGCCGGACACTGAGTGCTTCTATTGCAAGGACAAGGGTCACTAGAAGCGCAACTGTTCGAAGTACTTAGCGGACAAGAAGGCTGGCACCATCAAAGGTATATTTGATATACATGTTATTGATGTTTTCCTTACTAGCCCTCGTTGTAGTGCCTAGGTATTTGATACTGGTTCAGTTGCTAATATTTGTAACTCGAAACAGGAGCTACGGAATAGACGGCGGCTTGCGAGGGATGAGGTGACGATGCGCGTTGGCAACGGATCAAGAGTTGATGTGATGGCCGTCGGCACGCTCTCCTTAGTTTTACCTTCGAGATTAGTTTTAAACCTTAATAAATGTTATTATGTGCCTGCGTTGAGCATGAACATTATTTCTGGATCGTGTTTATTGCAAGACGGTTATTCATTTAAATCGGAGAATAATGGTTGTTCTATTTATATGAGTAACATCTTTTATGGTCATGCACCTGCTGTGAATGGTTTATTTCTTCTAAATCTCGAAAGGGATGAAACACACATCCATAACATTGAGGCTAAGAGATGCAAAGTAGATAGTGATAATACTACTTATTTGTGGCACTGTCGTCTAGGTCATATTGGTGTAAAGCGCATGAAGAAACTCCATTCTGATGGACTTTTGGAGTCTCTTGATTTTGAATCATTTGACACATGCGCACCATGCCTCATGGGCAAGATGATCAAAACCCCGTTCTCCGGAATGATGGAGCGAGCAACGGACTTGTTGGAAATCATACATACCGATGTGTGCGGACCGATGAGTGTTTCGACGCGCGGTGGATATCGCTATTTTCTCACTTTTACCGATGACTTAAGTAGATATGAGTATATCTATTTAATGAAAAATAAATCTGAAACATTTGAAAAGTTCAAGGAATTTCAGAATGAAGTGGAGAACCATCGTAACAGAAAGATCAAGTTTCTACGATCCGATCGTGGGGGCGAATATTTGAGTTATGATTTTCTCACGCATCTTAAAGCAAGAGGAATTGTTTCGCAACTCACGCCACCCGGAACACCACAGCGCAATGGTGTGTCTGAACGCCGGAATCGAACTCTATTAGATATGGTCCGATCGATGATGTCTCTTACTGATTTGCCGTTATCATTTTGGGGTTATGCATTAGAAACCGCTGCATTCACTTTAAATAGGGCACCATCTAAATCCGTTGAGACGACATCGTATGAACTGTGGTTTGGTGCTAAACCTAAGTTGTCATTTCTTAAAGTTTGGGGATGCGAAGCTTACGTCAAGAAGTTGATGCCAGACAAGCTCGAACCCAAAGCGGAGAAATGCGTCTTCATAGGATACCCTAAGGAAACTATTGGGTATACCTTCTATCACAGAACCGAAGGCAAAGTGTTTGTCGCAAAGAACGGTTCCTTTCTTGAGAAGGAGTTTCTCTCGAAAGAAGTGAGTGGGAGGAAAGTAGAGCTAGACGAGGTTGTTGAACCTTCTCTTGAATTGGAGAGTAGCGCAGCACCTGAAATTGTTCCAGTGCCGCCTGCACCAATAATAGAGGAAGCTAATGATAAGGATCATGAAGCTTCGGACGATGCTGCTACTGAACGTCGCAGGTCGACAAGGTCGCGTGCCCCTCCTGAGTGGTACGGCAACCCTGTCTTAACTGTCTTGTTAGTAGATGACAGTGAGCCTGCGAACTATGAGGAAGCGATGATGAGCCCAGACTCTGAGAAATGGCTAGAGGCCATGAAATCCGAATTGGGATCCATGAGCGAAAACCAAGTATGGACTTTGGTGGACCCTCCTAGCGACCGAAAGGCCGTTGAGTGCAAATGGATTTTCAAGAAGAAAACGGACGCGGATGGTAATGTTACCGTCTATAAAGCACGGCTTGTCGCGAAAGGTTTTCGACAAGTTCAAGGTGTTGACTACGATGAGACTTTCTCTCCCGTAGCAATGTTTAAGTCCATTCGGATTTTATTAGCAATTGCTGCGTTTCATGATTATGAAATTTGGCAGATGGATGTCAAGACTACGTTCCTCAATGGCAACATTGATGAAGAGCTGTATATGATGCAACCCGAAGGTTTTGTCGATCCTAAGGATGCTGATAAAGTATGCAAGCTTGAGCGTTCCATTTATGGACTGAAGCAAGCATCTCAGAGTTGGAACCTTCGTTTGATCAAGTGATCAAGAGCTTTGGATTTGTTCCAAATAGCTACGAAGCTTGTATCTACAAGAAAGTGAGTGGGAGCTCGGTGACATTTCTGGTACTATATGTGGATGACATATTGATTATTGGAAATGACATTAACATGCTTAACGATGTGAAGAGTTATTTGAACAATTTTTTTCAATGAAAGACCTAGGTGAAGCTGCTTATATATTGGGCATCAAAATCTATAGAGATAGACAAAGATGCCTGATAGCTTTAAGCCAGAGTACATACCTCGACAAAGTTCTGAAAAGGTTCAGAATGGATAAGGCAAAGAAAGGTTCAGTGCCTATGTTGTCAGGTAAGATATTGAGCAAGGCTCAGTGTCCAGCTACGGTAAATGATAGGGAAGCTATGAGCAAAGTGCCTTATGCCTCGGCCATAGGTTCTATCATGTATGCCATGCTGTGTACTAGACCGGATGTGTCCAATGCTCTTAGTTTGACGAGCAGATATCAAAGTGATCCAGAAGTGGAACACTGGACAGCCGTGAAGAACATCCTAAAGTACCTAAATAGGACTAAAGAAATGTTCTTAGTCTATGGGGGTGATGAACAACTCGTCGTAAAAGATTACGTCGAGGCTAGTTTTGACACCGACAAGGATGATTCTAAATCTCAGACAGGATACGTTTATATTTTGAATGGAGGAGCTGTGAGCTGGAGAAGAAGCAAGCAAAGCGTGGTCACGGGATCTACAGTAGAAGCAGAATACATGGTTGCTGCAGAAGCGTCAAGTGAAGGAGTTTGGATCAGGAACTTCATCACTGAGCTTGGCGTGGTTCCAAGTGCATTGGACCCACTGGAGATATTGTGTGACAACACTGGCGCCATAGCACTCGCTAAGGAACCAAGATATCATCCAAAGACCAAGCATATCAACCGCAAGTTTCATATAATCCGAGATTATATAGGAGATGGAGATCTGAAGATTAGCAAAGTACATACAGATCTGAATGTCACAGATCCATTGACTAAACCTCTTCCACGTGTAAAACATGATCAGCACCTCAGTGCCATGGGTGTGAGATTGTTGCCAAATGTAAACTAGATTATTGACTCTAGTGCAAGTGGGAGACTGTTGGAATTATCCCCTAGAGGCAATAATAAAGATGTTATTATTATAATGCTTGTTCATGATAAAGTTTATATTCCATGCTAGAATTGTATTAAGCGGAAACTTTAATACTTGTGTGGTTTGTGAACGACACCATGTCCCTAGTACACCTCTATGGACTAGCTCATTGATTAATGATGGTTAAGGTTTCCTAACCATAGACATGAGTTGTCGATTAATAATGATATCATATCATTGGGAGAATGACATGATGGACAGACCCAAATTAAGCGAAGCAATTAGATCGTGTCATCATGTTCATCTTTGCGAAGCTTTTCTTATGTCAAATATTATATTCCTTAGACCATGAGATAATACAACTCCCTGGTATCGGAAGAGAGCTTTGAGGTCATCAAATGTCATCCTATGAGAGGGTGATCATAAAGGTGTCTCTCAGGTGATCGGAAAGTACCTATTGGGTTGTATGTATCGAGATGGGATTTGTCCCTCCCAAGTCGGAGAGATATACTTCGGGCCCACTCGGTAATCGATATCAACACCGCTTGCAAGCATATGGTTAAGGAGTTAATCACAAAGTGATATCGGATTACGGAATGAGTAAAGTACTTGCTGTGAACGAGATTGAACTAGGTATGACGGTACCGATGATCAAATCTCGGGCAAGTAAAATATCGCGAGACGAAGGGAATATATATATATGGGATTGATTGAATCCTGGCATCGTGGTTCATCCGATATGATCATTGATGAATGTGTGGGAGTCAATATGGGTTTCCATACCCCGCTGTTGATTATTGATATAAGATCATGTCTGCATGTTCTCGAACCCGAAGGGTCACACACTTAACGTGTCTCGACGCTAGGATAGATTGGATAATTGGTTTATGAGTTTTTGTTCGGAGTCTCGGATGGGATCCGGGACATCACGAGAGGTTCCGTAATGGTCCGGAGAATAAGATTCATATAAGGCAGTGCAGTTTTTGGAGTTCGAAATTGTTCCGGGTTAATCGGTATTGTACCGGAACCTTCTAGAACCTTCCAGAGGGGGACCAACGTGGTCCCACCTATCAGGAGGGGGCATGGGCCTATGAGGGAGTGACCTGGCCGCATTGGGCCAGGGGCACAAGGCCCCATAGGGCCTAGCCGGCCAAACAAGGGGGAACCCTAATTGGAGCTTCTAGAAGGGGGGGAGGTTTCCTTGCCCCCCACTCCTCCCTCCTTTGGCCGCCAGCCTAGGGTTTGGGGGAGGGGTTAGGGCTGGCGCCCACCCCTCTATATATAGAGGGCTGGGGCGCACCACCCCCACACACCTTCCCCTCAAGCCTAGTCGCCCTGCTGCCCTCCTCTCTCTCTCCCTCCCGACTGCATGTAGGCGAATCCCTGCTGCAGAAACTCTCCACCACTTACACCACGCCGTCGCGTTGTAGATCCAATCCGTCTCTCCACCATACTTGCTGGACCGAGGAAGGAGGAGACGTCGAGGTGCCGCACATGTGCATCTCTCGGAGGCATCGCCACTTGCGGTGTTAGATCGGATCGAATCGCGAGAAGGAGAAGCGAGTACGACTACATCACCCACGTTCCGACGAACGTTCCGCTGTGCGAATCTTCAAGGGTATGAAGATCTCATCTAATCCCTCTTGTTGTTTGCATCTCCTAGTTAGATCTTGGCTTCCCTCTGTTCGCATCCGTAGAAAATTTTGATTTACTATGCCGCGAAACCCTTCAGGCTAAAGTTGGGGCCGATGGACACTGGAGGAATCCGGGAAGGGATGATGAAGTGAAGACCGCATATGAAGAACATGGAAGAACCCTACATATGATCGATGTATGAAGAACTCCTTCTCTTATTGCTTATGTATATTGGTTACAAGTCCTCCTTGAGCTGTTTCCCTAGTTGCTACTTGGAGCTTGAGGAAGAAGTGTTCATACGTGAACTGAGAGGAGAGTATCTCTCTAGGGCCTCTCTGGGAACGATCCCCTGGTGCTCCTTATAAAGGGGAGCTCAGGGGACAAGGTATGTCCCATAAGTACTGCCTATGAGCTGGCTAATGGGTCCTTGCTAGGTCATCTTGTCCTTTGTCTTGTCCTTTAGTGAGTCATCAGTCTTATCCCTTCAGCATATTCCTTACCATCTTCTGAGATGCCTAGCATATTCCTTAGCATCTTCTAAGATTCCTAGCATATTCCTTAGCATCTTGGACCAATGGTGCCAGTCTGAGCCAGGGGCGTCCCATGACTGGCATCTGATGTAAGAGCTTGACCTGGCTAGTGGTATGTAAATGTAGAGGTTGAGAGAGCGTCTGGAGATGAATACGAGGTCACCTGGGGTGAATTACTCGGCCCAAGTGCTCTGGGTGAATAGGAGATTTGGCCTGGACTGCTCCTGTTGGCCCATCCGAGTCAAGGATCCGAGTTAAGGATCCAAGTAAATCAAGGATCCGAGTCAAGGGTCCGAGTTAGGGAGTTGGCCTTTTTCCTCCTTTCCTTTTATCATATTCCTTTTATAACTCACATCCTCTTACATATATGTCTATTATCTTTACATCCTCTATTGAATTACTCATTGCTTTGTTGGATCACTTGATACCTCAACTCTGGGGTACCCAGGGTCATATCCCCGACATAGGATGCATCTTCCGATAGAGGGTTGCCTCGCAGGGCTTTCCTCTCCCTTTCCCACTCAGGATCTTGGAGGTGGATATCGGGGCGAACCGACACACTGCCGCTGTTGGCGTCGGGGTTAGGAGGGTCGCGATTGCCCTCATTCCCGGTATCGCCATGGGTGCCTTCATTGTCGTTGATGATGATGGCGCACATGTAATGGTTGGGGAGGTCGTTACTCCCGCAACTCTATGGCCCGAAGCTGTCGAATATGTACCTACCAGGCCCGTCGTTGATGCTACCATGATGCCAACCAGTGCCACTTCCATGCGCTTGTCTATCAAACACGCCTGTCGCCGAGACCCCGTAGCACCACTCTACTGATACCGCTGCCATCAACACGGTAGATGAAGCACCGTTCCGCCGACAGTCCCCTCCAGGAAGTATGTGCTCTAAAAGGATGCCCAAGAGGGACAACGACATCAATTGCCATCATCGACTGATCTGGGAGACCCAGATCTATGGTTTCCCCAAAGCTTCCCCAGCAAGGAAGCGATAGCTGCAAAAACGATTCCTTTAACAAGGGGACGATGCGAAGAGATGCCGCCATAATTGACCTTAGTTTTCACTGGAAGGCGCGTAATTCCAAGCTTGACACTGGATGGACCAATATGCAACCACGCGAACGAACATGTAATGAAAGAGATTGTTGGGAATATGCCCTAGAGGAAATCATGTATGATGTAATTCCCATTGTATTCATAAAGTTATTGAGTTGTCCTTGTATAAACATCTGATGTATACCATTGAATATGTGATTCATTTGTGGAAATATACATTCATGTTATTCATACTAAATATCCTTGGTCATTGAGGTTGTGTTGGACACACAACTTAGACTAACGTGAAAGTCGTCTGATGAATCGGTTCCACTTGTCATGGGCATGGTGGTGCCATTCCGACTTACACGAATTCAGCTAAAGAGTTTAGTGAGTCGGATTGACCCATATTAAGATACAACAAACAAGTTGTTATTTGTATGTCTCAATCAATGTAATCCTTAGACCTGAGGTTATTGCACAATTCGAGCTATGGATCACCGACTTAGGTTTTGTCAAACGTCGTTCATCACATGGCAGTTATAAAGACAGAGTTTGGGTCGATTGAGAATCAAGCTGCGTGATATGGATAACCAAGATGGAATTTTGCCCCTCCAACTAGAGAGATATTCTCTGGGCCCTCTCGTGTGATATGATTCAGAAAGCATGACCATGCACGACTCTTTTAAGTGTTAACCGAGGCGATCGACTAAGAGTTAGTCAGATGAATCACACATCATGAATCGAGAAGAGGGTCGGACTATTTAAGGGATGATGTTTATTCGCCTATAGTTTGACAAGGTATATTGTGAGACAAAAGGGACTTGGACGTAAGTCACATTGGAAGGTATGTCGTCATGACTCTTTGGTACTTGGGAATCAGCACGTTCTGCTAGGAGCCGCTACCGACTGATCGATTGCGAGTCGGACTTCAATCGTATCCAAGTTGCCATGAGTCTGCGGGGTCACACACTTAAGAACGGGAGCAAGTCGTTTGGGTTGGACCTGAATCAGACACGGACTGGGTCAGTGAGTTGGACTCGTAGTGAATCGTATATGCTTTAATGGATTGGCCGTAAGTGAGTGGAGCCACTTTCACTCCCTATATATACTGGGCGCGGGATGCCCAAAGGGTACAGCTAGACCACTCCATGCGTTCGAAACCCTAGCCCCAGTCTATTGGAGATATGCCCTAGAGGCAATAATAAAAGTGGTTATTATTATATCTTTGTGTTTATGATAAATGTTTATATTCATGCTATAATAGTATTAACCGAAAACATTAATACTTGTGTGATTTATAAACTAAATAAGAGTCCCTAGTAAAGCCTCTATGTAAAACTAGCTTGTTGGTTAATAGATGATCATGGTTTCCTGATCATGAGCATTGAGATGTTGTTGACAATAAGATCATATCATTAGGAGATTGGTATGATGGACATACTCCTATAGATAAGCGTAGCATTAAGATAAAGTCATTTTAATAGTTCGTTTGCTATAAGCTTTCTGATACATAGTAACCTAATTCCTTCGACCATGAGATCATGCAAATCACCATCACCGGAAGGATGCTTTGATGACATCAAACACCACACCGTAACTGGGTGGCTATAAAGGTGGCATTGAGTGTTCGGAAAGTATGTGTTGAGGCACATGGATCAAAAGTGGGATTTGTCCATCCATACGACGGATAGATATACTCTGGGACCTCTCGGTGGAATGTCATCCAATTGGCTTGCAAGCATGTGACTGGCTCACAAAGGATCACATATCACGGGAACGAGAAAATAGTACTTATCGGTAACGAGGTTGAACTAGGTATGTAGAGATACCGATGATCAAAACCTCGGATAAGTAAACTATCGTGACACAAAGGGAAATTGGTATCGTATGTAAGTGGTTCATTCGATCGCAAAGTAATCATAGAAATATGTGGGAACCATATGAATTTCCATATTCCTCTATTGGTTATTGATCGAAGAAGTGTCTCGGTCATGTCCACATAATTCACGAACCGTAGGGAGACACACTTAAGGATTCGATGTTGTTTAAGTAGATATGGAATGTTAGTAGGGATGCCGAATGTTGTTCGGAGTCTCGGATGGGATCCGGGATATCACGAGGAGATCCGGAATGGTCCGGAGAATAAGATTCATATAAGGAAAGTCCTATTTTGGAGTTTGGGAAAGTTTCCGATGTTTTCATCGGAGAGGTTCTAGAAGGGTCTAGAAGGTTCACCGGTCTGGAAGGAGAATGGTCCATGAATGTGTCATGGATATGTGGAATGATTGGATCATATCCTAGGTCACTTGGTGTTAGCATTTGCAAGAGAGAAATAAAGCTCTAAATTGAAAGTCAAACGGGAAGTTTGAAAAGTCAAACTGGAACAATGGTTTCCTAGTGGGAGAAGAAACAAGTCCTTCTCTCAATCCAACTTGGGTTTGGGTTTGGATTCAAACCCACCCCTCCCAAGGCTGCCCCTCCCTCTCATAAATAGAGGGAGAGGGCTGCCCCAACACTACAAGCCCTAGCCCCTCTTCACACGAGCCGCCGCCGCAGCCCCGCCGCCGCGCCGCCTCCCCGCGCCGCCGCGCCGTCACCGCCGCCCTAGCCGCCGCCGACACCTCCTCCTCCTCCCGGACTTCTAAACCCTAGATCTCCGGGAAACCCTAATCCACCATAACTCGCACCGGCTTAGGCAAAGACCTGCGGGATCTTCCATCTACTTATAACACCACGCCGTCGTGTTGCCGGAATCACGAAGGGAGAACTAAAACCTCCGCTGCCTGGTGGAACAAGGGAGAGGAAGGTCTTCATCGAGTACCAAATGTGTGAACAACTGCGGAAGGGCTGCCGGAACGCAGCACCGGAAGGATCGTCTACGCGATCTTGAGATCGGCAAGTGTATGACTACATCACCCACAAGAATCTGCTCTCGTTAACCGCTTTGGAATCTTCGAGGGTGAGTGCTTCTATTGACTCGTTGCTACAATCTAGTAGATAGATCTTGGCTTTTTTGTGTGCATGCTGTAGAATTTTTTAGTTTTCCATGCTACGAACCCCTACAGTGGTATCAGAGCCATGTCTATATGTAGATTTGTTGCACGAGTAGAACACAATGGTCATTATGGGCGGTGGTGCTTTCATTATCAATTGCTTTTTGTGTACTTTGCATCTTGCGGTATGATGGGATGAAGCGGCCCGGGCTAACCTTACATGACATCGTTCATGAGACTTGCTTCACGCTCAACATGCAACTTGTATTGCATAAGTGGCTTTGCGGGTGTCTGTATCTCCCATCATAGTATAGATTCAATTTACAATGGGCACTTGATAGTTTAAACATCAACATTGTGGTTCTTGTTCGTAAGTTAGAACAACACTTATTGAAAGCCCCAAACCATGTAAAATATGCAAAGAAAATTAGAGGCGTCTAACTTTGTTTTGCAGGGGTGTGTTGTGATGTGATATGGCCATGATTGTGATTATATATGATGTATGCAATGTTACTTATTGTAAGTTGGCAACCGGCAGGAGCCATATGGTTGTCTTTTAAATTCCGTTAAGACCTGCGTGTCTATTCAAAGTAGTTGTAATAGTTGAAGCTGGTGGACGACGACCATGAAACGACGCCATTGACCTTGACGCCATACCGGTGATGATGGGGATCATGTTCGTGCTTGAAGATGGAGATCGGAAGCACAATAAGAAAGGCCATATCATATCACATATTATGAATTGCATGTGATGTTAATCCTTTATGCATCTTGTATTGCTTAGTTTGCGACGGTAGCATTATAAGATCATCCCTCATGCACACAATTTCAAGTTTTAAAGTGTTCATCCTTAGTAAGCATCGTTGCTAAAGCTCGTTGTTTCAAAGCACCACGTGATGATCGGGTGTGTTAGATTCTGCGAGTGTATACAACGTGAGCAAGCCAGATTTGCTCATGCAGAAGCTAAGGTTTGATCTTGACGAGCCTAGCATGTACAGACATGGTCTCGGACGGATCACCGAAAGGTAAAGCATGAGTCATATAGTAGATATGATGAACATGTTGATTGTTCACCATTGAAGCTACATCAACTCTCGTGATGATCGGTTTTGATGTGGTGGATTTGGCTCGTGTGATCACTAAAACAATTTGAGGGATATTGTTTTGAGTGGGAGTTCACCTAGATTAATTTAACTATTAGTTAGAACTCAATTTGTCATAAAACTTAGTCTAAACTATTGCAAATATGTTGTAGATCAATGGCGGCCCCTACCATCAATTTTAATGCATTCCTAGAGAAAGAAAAGTTGAAAAACAATGGAAGCAACTTCGCGGATTGGTTCCGCAATTTGAGGATTGTCCTCAACGCTGGTAATTTGACCTATGTGCTGGATGCACCGCTGGGTGACCCGCCTGCAGCTACTGCTACCGATGAGGTAAAGAATGTTTTCCTCGCTCGGAAGAATCAGTACTCCATAGTTCAGTGTGCTATCTTGTATGGTTTGGAATCGGAGCTTCAGAAAAGGTTTGAGAACCATGACCCACATGATATTGTCCGTGAACTCAAAATGATATTTGAGCCTCACGTGGCAGTTCAGAGTTATGAGACTTCTGATAAGTTATTTAACTGCAAGATGGAAGAGGGCAGCTCCGTCAGTGAGCACGCGCTTAAGATGTCTGGGAACGCAAGCAAGCTTCAAAGCTTGGGTATAGTGATTCCTAATGCTTTGGGTATTCACCGTGTCCTCCAATCACTACCACCAAGTTACAAGAACTTTGTGATGAACTACAATATGCAAAACATGGACAAGTCGTTGCCAGAACTCTTCTCCATGTTGAAATATGCAGAAGTGGAGATCAAAAAAGTGCACCAAGTGTTGTTGGTCAATAAGACCACCAAATTCAATAAGCAAGGTAAGTCTAAGAAAAAGGGAAACTTCAAGAAGGGCAGTAAGAAAGTTACCGCGCCGACGAAGAAGACCAAGGCTGGGCCTAAGCCTGATACTGAGTGCTTTTACTGCAAGGGAGAAGGTCACTGGAAGCGGAATTGCCCAAAGTACTTGGCGGATTTGAAGAACAGCAACATCAAGAATAAAGGTATATCCGATATACATGTTATTGATGTGTATCTCACTAGTACTCGTAGTAGTGCCTGGGTATTTGATACTGGTTCAGTTGCTCATATTTGTAACTCAAAATAGGTGCTGCAGAATAAACGGAAGCTAGCGAAGAACGAGGTGACGATGCGCGTTGGAAATGGATCAAAGGTTGATGTGATCGCGGTCGGCATGCTACCTCTTCATCTACCATCGGGATTACTTTTATACTTAAATAATTGTTATTTGGTGCCTGCGTTGAGCATGAACATTATATCTGGATCATGTTTATTGCGAGATGGTTACTTGTTTAAGTCCGAGAATAATGGTTGTTCGATTTATATGAGTAATATGTTTTATGCACATGCACCTTTGATAGATGGTCTTTTCTTATTGAATCTCGATTGTGGAAATACACACATTAATAACATTGAAGCTAAACATTTGAAATTGAGCGATAACTCGACCTATATGTGGCATTGTCGTCTTGGTCATATTGGAGTGAAGCGTATGAAGAAACTCCATTCCGATGGACTTCTTGAATCACTTGATTTCGAATCACTTGAGAGATGCGAAGCATGTCTGATGGGTAAAATGACTAAGACTCCATTTTCTGGTATGATGGAGCAAGCTACGGACTTGTTGGAAATCATACATACCGATGTGTGTGGCCCAATGAGTGTGGCATCGCGCAGTGATTATTCTTATGTTCTTACCTTCACGGATGACTTGAGTAGATATGGGTATATCTATTTCATGAAACATAAGTCCGAAACTTTTGAGAAGTTTAAGGAATTTCAAAGTGAGGTAGAGAATCAACGTAACAAGAAGATTAAATTTCTACGATCTGATCGTGGAGGTGAATATCTAAGTTACGAGTTTGGCGAGCATTTGAAGAAATGCGGAATACTTTCACAATTGACACCGTCGGGAACACCACAGCGTAATGGTGTGTCCGAACGTCGTAATCAAACTCTTTTAGATATGGTTCATTCTATGATGTCACTTACAGATTTACCGCTATCGTTTTGGGGTTATGCATTAGAAACAACCGCATTCACTTTAAATAGGATACCATATAAATCCGTTGAAACGACACCGTATGAATTATGGTTTGGGAAGAAACCTAAATTGTCGTTCCTTAAAGTTTGGGGTTGCGAAGCTTATGTAAAGAAGTTACAGCCCAACAAGCTTGAACCCAAAGCGGAAAAATGCATCTTCATAGGATACCCGAAGGAACTATTAGGTATACCTTCTATCATAGATCTGAAGGCAAAATTTTCGTTGCCAAGAATGGATCCTTTCTAGAGAAGGAATTTCTCTCGAAAGAAGTGTCTGGAAGGAAAGTAGAACTCGACGAGGTTGTTGAACCTTCTCTCGAACTTGCGAGTAGCATAGCACCGGAAGTAGTTCCTGTGATGCCTGCACCAATAAGAGAGGAAGCTAATGATGTTGATCATGAAACTTCGGTTGAAGTTGCTACGGAACCTTGCAGGTCGACGAGAACTCGTACCACTCCTGATTGGTATGATCCCGTTATGAGTGTCATGTTGGTGGACAACACCGATGACCCTGTGACATATGAGGAAGCGATGATGAGCCTAGATTCCAATAAATGGCAAGAAGCCATGAAATCCGAGATTGGATCCATGTACGAAAACCAAGTATGGACTTTGGTGGACTTACCGGATGGTCGGAAGGCTGTCGAGAACAAATGGATTTTCAAGAAGAAAACAGATGCTGATGGTAATGTTACTGTCTATAAAGCTCGACTTGTCGCAAAAGGGTTTCGACAAATTCAAGGAGTTGAATACGATGAGACTTTCTCACCAGTAGCAAAGCTAAAGTCTGTGAGGATTATATTAGCAATCGCTGCATATTATGATTATGAGATATGGCAGATGGATGTCAAAACGGTGTTCCTCAATGGAGACATTGATGAAGAGTTGTATATTATGCAACCCAAAGGTTTTATCGATCCTAAAGATGCTAACAAGGTATGCAAACTTCAACGGTCCATATATGGATTGAAGCAAGCATCCCGAAGTTGGAATCAACGTTTTGATAAGGTAATCAAAAGCTTTGGTTTTATACAAACTTATGGAGAAGCTTGTATTTACAAGAAAGTGAGTGGGAGCTCTGTAGCATTCTTAATACTATATGTAGATGACATATTTTTGATTGGGAATGATGTAGACCTTCTTAATAGTGTCAAGGATTATTTGAATAATAGTTTTTCAATGAAACATCTTGGCGAAGAAGCTTACATATTAGGCATACAGATTAATAAAGATAGATCAAGACGCCTAATATCATTGTCACAGAGTACATATTTGGACAAAGTTCTAAATAGGTTTGGAATGGAAGATAGCAAGAAAGGGTTCTTGCCCATGTTGCCCAATACGACCTTGAGTAAAACTCAAAGTCCTGCAACGGCAAAAGATAAAGAAAGGATGAGTAAGACTCCCTATGCCTCAGCCATAGGATCTATTATGTATGCCATGCTATGTACTAGACCCGACATTGCATATGCTGTTAGTTTGACTAGCAGATATCAAAGTGATCCAGGAGTGGATCATTGGACAGCGGTCAAAAACATCCTTAAGTACTTGAGAAGAACTAAGGATATGGTTCTTTCTTGTGAAGGTGATGAACATCTCGTTGTTAATGGTTACAACGATGCTAGTTGGAACACCGATCCAGATGATTCTAAATCTCAATCTGGATACGTATTTACTTTGAATGGTGCAGTAGTTAGCTGGAGGAGTGCAAAGAAAAGTGTTGTGGCGAGATCTTCAACTAAATCGGAATACATAGCTGCTTCGGAGGCTTCACAAGAGGCGATATGGATGAAGTAGTTCACTACAGAGCTCGGTGTGGTTCCAAGTGCTATAGACCCAATGTCTATCTACTGTGATAACATGGGCATCATAGCCAATGCGCAAGAACCAAGGTCACACAAGAAGCTGAAGCACATCAAGCTACGTTTTCACGCTATTTGAGAGCATGTCCAAGATGGTGACATAAAGATTTGCAAAGTACACACATATCTGAATGTGGCGGATCCGTTGACTAAACCTCTCCCAAGGGCAAAATATTACCAGCACCAAACCGCCATGGGTGTTCAGTATATTACCATGTAATCTAGATTAGTTGACTCTAGTGCAAGTGGGAGATTGTTGGAGATATGCCCTAGAGGCAATAATAAAAGTGGTTATTATTATATCTTTGTGTTTATGATAAATGTTTATATTCATGCTATAACAGTATTAACCGGAAACATTAATACTTGTGTGATTTATAAACTAAATAAGAGTCCCTAGTAAAGCCTCTATGTAAAACTAGCTTGTTGGTTAATAGATGATCATGGTTTCCTGATCATGAGCATTGAGATGTTGTTGACAAAAAGATCATATCACTAGGAGAATGGTATGATGGACATACTCCTATAGATAAGCGTAGCATTAAGATCAAGTCATTTTAATAGTTTGTTTTCTATAAGCTTTCTGATACAAAGTAACCTAATTCCTTCGACCATGAGATCATGCAAATCACCATCACCGGAAGGATGCTTTGATGACATCAAACACCACACCGTAACTGGATGGCTATAAAGGTGGCATTGAGTGTTCGGAAAGTATGTGTTGAGGCACATGGATCAAAAGTGGGATTTGTCCATCCATATGACGGATAGATATACTCTGGGCCCTCTCGGTGGAATGTCATCCAATTGGCTTGCAAGCATGTGACTGGCTCACAAGGAATCACATATCACGGGAACGAGAAAAGAGTACTTATCGGTAACGAGGTTGAACTAGGTATGTAGAGATACCGACGATCAAAACCTCGGATAAGTAAACTATCGTGAGGCAAAGGGAAATTGGTATCATATGTAAGTGGTTCATTCGATCGCAAAGTAATCGTAAAAATATGTGGGAACCACATGAATTTCCAGATTCCTCTATTGGTTATTGATCGGAGAAGTGTCTCGGTCATGTCCACATAATTCACGAACCGTAGAGAGAGACACTTAAGGATTCGATGTTGTTTAAGTAAATATGGAATGTTAGTAGGGATGCCGAATGTTGTTCGGAGTCTCGGATGGGATCCGGGATATCACGAGGAGATCTGGAATGGTCCGGAGAATAAGATTCATATAAGGAAAGTCCTATTTCGGAGTTCGGGAAAGTTTCCGATGTTTTCATCGGAGAGGTTCTAGAAGGGTCTAGAAGGTTCACCGGTCTGGAAGGAGAATGGTCCATGAATGTCATGGATATGTGAAATGATTAGATCATATCCTAGGTCACTTGGTGTTGGCATTTGCAAGAGAGAAATAAAGCTCTAAATTGAAAGTCAAACGGAAGTTTGAAAAGTCAAACTGGAACAATGGTTTCCTAGTGGGAGAAGAAACAAGTCCTTCTCTCAATCCAACTTGGGTTTGGGTTTGGATTCAAACCCACCCCTCCCAAGGCTACCCCTCCCTCTCATAAATAGGGGGGGGAGGGCTGCCCCAACACTATAAGCCCTAGCCCCTCTTTACACGAGTCGCCGCCGCCGCAGCCCCGCCTCCCCTCGTCGCCGCGCCGTCGCCGCCGCCCTAGCCGTCGCCGACACCTCCTCCTCCCGAACTTCTAAACCCTAGATCTTCGGAAAACCCTAATCCACCATAACTCGCACCGGCTTAGGCGAAGCCCTGCAGGATCTTCCATCTACTTCTGACACCACGCTGTCGTGCTGCCAGAATCACGAAGGGAGAACTACAACCTCCGCTGTCTGCTGAAACATGGGAGAGGAAGGTCTTCATCGAGTACCGAACGTGTGACCGACTGCGGAAGCGCTGCCGGAACGCAGCGTCAGAAGGATCGTCTACGCGATCTTGAGATCGGCAAGTGTACGACTACATCACCCACGGGAATCTGCTCTCGTTAACCGCTTTACAATCTTCGAGGGTGAGTGTTTCTATTGACTCGTTGCTACAATCTAGTAGATAGATCTTGGCCTTTTTATGTGCATGCAGTAAATTTTTTTTGTTTTCCATTCTACGAACCCCTACACATTCAGTCCAGCTGCCGCACCGAACCTAGTCTGCCGTCAGAGCTCCTCCTTATACGTGTGCATACCGGCAGAGGTGATGTACGTTCAGCACTTCGACGATCGTGAAATTGGATCAAGATCGTGAGGACTGCACTGCATCAACTGACGTGCTTCATCAGTAATCTACATCTGCGCGTGTAGTGATATTTCTCGTGGCCTTTTACCTCAGCTAGATCTTGGGATCTCCGCGTAGGAAAAAAGTTCTGTTTATCTCCACACGGCCCAACAGAGATTCCCAACATCGATCGAAGATCGGGCCTAAACATCCCTGTAGTTGTAGCCATCCGCCGCCCTTGCCGATCAGGGGTGAAACCTTCAGATCTAGCCACCAGATAGCCGTCTGTGGTACCGTTGCTGCTCTGGCCATTTCGCCGCCGCCGCCACAAACCGGAAGGCCTCGCCGCAGTGATGACCGACCAGGACCACGTCCAGGCCCAGGGTAGCATAGCATCCGTGGTTTTAAATAGCGGGCTATAGGGGCTCTACAGTCCTGCTATAGCGTTTTGCACCCCATACCGCTAAGTACATTAGCACGCTAAAATGTGATCAAACCCTTAAATAGCACACTATAGCGGGGATTTATTCGGCGCGCTAGGGTCTTTGTGCTATTTAAACATTGGTTGTCCCGCGCCACCAACCCCGCATGTGGAGAAGCGAGGTGCGGCAGCGACGACCAAGTTTTGCTCGGCCACACCTTCTAGGGGTGGGGGAGAGCTGGCGGCTGCGACTAGGGTTCCCTCCTCGTTGCCTCACGAGAGGAACGCGAGAGGGACACGAGTGGGGTTCACAATTTGGAGCTTTGTTTACTACTTCATTTGCTCCACTAAAAAGGCTTATATCATGAAACAGAGAGAATACATATAGCACGCGACAATGCTCCCAGTCCGTGAACTTATTTTCGTGCAAAACAAAATAATCAGTAAAATACAAAGGCAGGGGCCTTACTCATTCGAAACTGTTCAAGTACAACATAAATACTCCTACGGAGCACACCGCTGCCAGAGTTTCAGACGTGCGCTCATGCTTCATGCAGAGTGGCAGATGTGCATCCATCAGTTTCGGTCGCGGAACTCGTTCATGAAGGACTCGTGGAAGGCCCTGAGGCGCGAGATCATCGTCTTGATCTTGTCCTCGCCGGGGAGGATCGTGCACCGGATGTGGTATGTCCCGGCGGCCCTGTTGC
Organism: Avena sativa; assembly: GCA_916181665.1. Classification (NCBI taxonomy): domain Eukaryota; kingdom Viridiplantae; phylum Streptophyta; class Magnoliopsida; order Poales; family Poaceae; genus Avena; species Avena sativa. Next base: position 380,023,864 of record OV702297.1, on the reverse strand, counting down.
GTCCAGAGACCTTGTCTCGTCCCCGGCATTTAATTGCAAGAAAATCACCAATGTCAGGCAACCACAGTTAACAATCTGAAGAAAATGTACTGTATGCAATCTCCCAGCCACATTGATTTTCTTTTACAGATAATATAAGTCTGACCTGATGGAATCCGGAGCCAGGGACGACGGCGATCCCGGCATCGTTGAGGAGTCGGCAGGCGTAGAAGATGTCAGGGGATACGCCCTCTGTCTTGGCAGCTTTGATCGCTGCTGCGGGGAGGTGGATCTTGGGGAAGAGGTAGATCGCGCCCTCTATCCTGTTGCAGGTCACGCCCTCCAAACTGCTGAATGCCTTCTCCAAGGTCTGTAATGGAGACAAAGGCGAAACCGTAATGTGTCAAAGGCAAGGTTTTGGTAACCGGATATCCCGACCACCCTCGGGAAATCGGTTTACCGGACAAAAAATCCCGAATTTATTTGAATTGTATGAAATTTATGAATTTTAACAAAAAACCGATGTAAATGGTCATACCGAGGACTTTGAATTCGAATTTTGAAATTTAAATTCGTCCGATAACCGGTCAGGATTTCTCGGTAACCGCGGTAACCGGAAATCCCGACCACCCTCGGGAATTTTTTTCGTACCAGGAACCAAAACCTTGGTCAAAGGTAGTATGCAAAGCTGGGTTTTCTTCAGTTTCATCCTACATCTGGTGGGAGGAACATGAAATACCATTGTGACTGTGCCTAGTAGCATACCTTGGCTCGCTTCACCAGAGATGAATGGATGCTTTCCTTCTCAGCCAAAAACTTCTCAAAACAATCATCCCCTATCTGCAAACATAAATGTGAGCATCCTAAAATCGCACGTCGTTGCGTATTTCGTTAAGGTGGAGGCCTTTCGGTTCGTAAGAAAATTGGGCTAAGGGGTAACTTAATATAGCAAGAATACAAATATCTGCGAAGCTTCATCAGATTCCTATCGGAGTAGAGATTTGGTGCACATGGACACCAGTGCTTCCTACGTTTTGAAAAAAATAAAAAAATAGAACGTTTAGGTTTTATAAAAATATTGAATAAAATCTCGGGAACACATATACATGGTCCAAATATTTGTGTGAATTTTCAGTAAAAAACATTTTATTTTAGGCTATATGAAAAAGACAAACTTCTGACAATGAATTAGATTAGAAATACATATCTTTTCTGTCTGAAATTTGTCTTTTTTGTGTAGCCCAAAATACATTAAACCAAATTTCTGGCGTATATTCTAAATGTATGTATCTAGTTATATATTTATTTTCAATTTTTTTTGAGACAATAGTATATTTTTTTGAAAAAAAGCAGGAACACTGATGCCATGTGCCAAAGACACTTTCCGTTCCTATTATCACGATGTTGTTAATTTTCCTGCTAAAAAATTAGTTACACGATTATTTATTGAGAACATTTTTCAATAAATATTTGGCATTATTTATTGAGAACATTTTTCAAGAAGAAATATTCGGCTGCAAATTCAAGGAAAATACAAAGGAGGGAAAAATGTCACGATGCATTAGATAATGTTGAGATGTAATTGTATTCAGTAGGTCTTCGTGTAACCTTGTATTATACCCTGTAATTGTCTATATATATAGACGTGGCAGCCGGCCCTTTTGGAGATGTGCAATCTCCCATAGTCTCTCTACGTGGTATCAGCCTAATCGATCCTCCTCAACCCTAACCTAGCGCCGCCGCCTCCCTTCGGCGCCGCCGTCGCTGTGCTCCATCCAGCCACCGCCTCCCCCTCAAGCGCCGCCAGCTCCGCTCCCGCCGCCTCCTCACCATGGACGGGTTCGCCTCCTCCTTCGGCAAATCCGACCCCTTCAACTCCTCCCGCTCCGGCAGCACCAACCCCTTCGCCGGCCCCTCCGTCGCCGTCATCCACGACGTTCCCATCGCCGAGCGCATGCCCGTGAAGCTCTACCACACCGCTGCTAACTTCTTCCCGTGGAAGACGTACTTAGAGCTTCTCTTCCGCGAGTACGATCTCCTCGACCACGTCGACGGCACCATCAACCTCCTCGCCATGCCCCATGACCCCGAGTGGTTGGCGATCGACACCACCATCATCCGCTGGTTTTTCCAGACCGTCTCCAACGAGATCTTCCGCACCGTCATCAAGGATGGCGACTCCGCACGATCACCTACCTCTTCACCGACAACAAGCTCCAGCGGGTCACCTTCCTCCAGCAGGAATTCTTCGGCACCCACCAGAACAATCTCTCCCTCGACGACTACCTCCTCCGGCTCAAGTCCTTCTCTGACGAGCTACGTGACCTGGAGTTCCCGATCGATGACAAGATCCTCCTCTCCACGTTGTCGGCAGGACTCGGCGAAGACCTCAGCAACGCTGCCTCCAACCTCACGCTGCTCACCACGTCGACCTTCGAGCAAGCCGTGGCGTACCTCCTCCCCGAGGAGCGGCGGCTGAAGCACCTGCGGGCCCGGGCGGCTCACACCGCCTTCGCCGCTGGCATCTCCCACGCCTCCACGACTCCGTCGCCCACGGCGCATCCCACGCCTCGCGCACCGGCCCCGACCCCGCCCGCGTTCTACGCGCCTCAGCAGCCGCCTATCCGCCTCCCACCAACGGCGGCAACGGGGGCATCGTCGGTCGTTGACGGCGGCGCGGCAACGGGGAGGGGGAGGGAGGGGCATCGGCGGCAACGGGGGTAACACCAATTTCTCCCCGCCCCGCCCGACGCAGCAAGCCGCCCCGACCCCGCCCTGGATGACGGCCACCAACCCTTGGACGGGGTCGTCCACGCCTACACGATGCCCGTTCCGCGCGCCCCCTACCCGGGCATCATGGGGCCGCGCCCAGCCAACCACCAGGTGTTCTTTGCGGGGCTGACCGCGTCTGCGCCCTACACCACGCCTTCGCCCCCTACTACCCCGCGCCTCAGCCGTCGTCGACTCAGTGGGATCCCGCGCTGCTGACCGCCCTCCAGTCCACCCCCACCGCTGGCCCCTATGGTGGTGGTAGCGACTGGTTCATGGACACCGGCGCCTCCGCGCAAATGTCCTATCACCCGGTAACCTCTCCACCTCTTTCCCCACTTCCACTTCGTCTCGCATCATCGTTGGCAACGATCATGCTCTTCCTATTACTCACACCGGCTCAGCTGCCTTTTCTTCTAACTCCACTCCTCTCACTCTAAATAATATCGTCGTCTCTCCTGAATTAATTCAGAATTTAGTCTCAGTTTGTTCTCGCTCATGACAATTCTGTGACTGTGGAATTTGATGCTTTTGATTTTTCTGTTAAGGATGGTCGTACCCGGATGCTACTCCACCGCAATGACGGCTCTAGCGATCTGTACCCTGTCGGATCTTCCACCACCGTCGTCCCCACCACCAGCCGCCTCGCCCTCTCCGCTGGTGGTGTCGACCTCTGGCAAGCGTGCCTCAGCCATCCTAGCTCCACCACTCTCCATCAAAGAATTAGAGGATTTTATTTTACATGTAATAAAACGGATGCTCATTCTTGTGAAGCATGTCGTCTCGACAAACATGTCCGCCTTCCGTTTAATTCCTCCTCCATAGTAGCGTCCTTTCCTTTTCAGTTAATTCATAATGATGTTTGGACCTCGCCGATTCCCAGTAATTCTGGCTTTAATTACTATCTTATGATTTTAGACGATTATTCGCACTTTGTATGGACTTTTCCCCTACGCCGTAAGTTAGATGTTTCCTCCACCCTCGCCTCCTTTTTCGCCTATGTCTCCACCCAATTCATTCGCCCCATACATGCTCTCCAAACTTGACAATGGCAAAGAGTTCGACAACATCACTGTCCGCACACTCCTTGCCTCTCATGGCACCGTCTTCCATCTAACGTGTTCCTACACCTCTCAACGAAATGGTCGTGCTGAACGCATCCTCCGCACTCTAAACGATTGTGTTCGCACCCTTTTGTTCCACGCGTATATGCCTCCACGATTCTGGACGGATGCCCTCGCCACCGCTACTCTTCTCATTAACATTCACCCATGTCGTTCCCGCTAGCAATACGCGCCGCACCATCTCCTCTTTGGCACGCCTCCGTCCTATGACGATCTCCGCATCTTCGGCTGCCTCTGCTACCCTAGCACCGCCGCCACCACGCCCCATAAGCTCGCCCCCCGCTCCTTGCCTCGTATGTTCCTCGGATATCCTGCCAACACTAAGGGCTATCGCTGCTACGATCCGGTCTCTCGTCGCGTAATCACCTCGAGGCACGTTTACTTTGATGAGTTGGTTTTTCCGTATGAGTTGGTTTTTCCATTTCAGCAGGGAGTTTTGGCGACCCCTTCGACGACACCAGTGGCTTCGCTTGAGGCCGCCCCTAGACGACGTCGGGCTGCCCTCGCCGCGCCCGCCTCGGCGCCTTCCCCGCTGGCTCCGCCAGCACCCGGGCACGCGCCGTCGCCACCGTCCACGCCCTCGACGCCCGCCGCGTTGCCCTCCGCCTCGATGCCGGCTGCGTCGGCCGCCGCCTCGCCTTCTACATCCAGCTCGACCGCCGACACCCCGTCCCCTGCTCCCGCGGGTGTTGTCGCTCGGGCTCGCGCGGGTGTGCGTCGCCCGTCCACTCGCTACCCCTCCACTAAGTACGTCTGTGCGGCCTCTACATTGGCGCCCTCGTCGGTACTCTCTCCGGTGCCCACCTCCGCCCAGGCTGCCCTTCGAGACCCTCACTAGCACGCTGCCATGCAGGAAGAGTTTGATGCGCTGCAGCGCAATCGGACTTGGGAGCTCGTTCCTCGACCTCCTCACGCCAACGTCATCACCGACAAGTGGGTCTTCAATCACAAGTTGCGTCCTGACGGGACTCTCAAGCGCTACAAGGCGCGTTGAGTGGTTCGCGGTTTCCGCCAACGTGCCGGCGTCGACTTCACGGATACGTTCGTCCCGGTTGTCAAACCGGGCACGATCCGCATGGTGCTGCACCTCGCCGCCTCTCGAGCTTGGCCGGTGCATCATATGGATGTCTGCAACGCCTTTCTTCATGGACACCTCTCCGAGCAGGTGTCACCGGCTTCGTCGACAACGATCACCCCGAGCACGTGTGCCTGCTCTCGCGCTCCATGTATGGCCTGAAGCAAGCGCCGCACGCCTGGTACCAGCGCATCGCGGCATTCCTCCATGAGCTTGGCTTCCGGTCTACGCGCTCCGACGCCTCGCTGTTTGTATTTCGACATGGCACCGAGATTGCCTACCTGCTGCTCTACGTTGACGACATCATTTTAACGGCCAGCACCGCTGATCTCCTTTGACAGCTCACCGATCACCTTCGCGCTGAGTTCTCCATCAAGGACTTGGGCCCACTGCATTACTTCCTCGTCCTCGAGGTGGTCCGTCGAGCGGACGGGTTCTTTCTTCACCAGCGGAAGTATGCTCATGAGATTCTCGAGCGCGCCAGGATGCTTAATTGCAATCCTGCGCCCACTCCCGTCGACACGAGGGCCAAGTTGTCCGCCACCGATGGCTCACCGGCTCCTGATGCGTCGCTCTACCGCTCCATCGTCGGAGCCTTGCAGTACTTGACGCTTACGCGACCGGAGCTGCAGTATGCCATGCAGCAGGTGTGTCTTCATATGCATGCACCACGGGACGCCCACTGGACTACGGTCAAGCGGGTGCTTCGCTACATCTGCGTCACTATGGATCTCGGCCTCTCGATCACCGCCTCGCCGTCCTCGGACATCGTGGCATACTCCGACGCGGACTGGGCGAGCTGCCCTGACACTCGGCGCTCTACCTCGGAATATTGTGTCTACCTCGGCTCGTCGCTCATCTCTTGGTCGTCCAAGAGACAGCTCACCGTCTCGCGCTCTAGCGCAGAGGCAAAGTATCGCGCCGTGGCTAACGCCGTCGCCTAGTGCACCTGGCTTCGTCAGCTTCTCTCCGAGCTCTCTTGTCCTATTGACAAGGCTATTGTTGTCTTCTGCGACAACGTTTCGGCTGTCTACCTCTCCGCTAACCCCGTTCATCATCGACGTACTAAGCACATCGAGCTGGATATCCACTTCGTTCGCGAGCAGGTTGCTCTCGGTCATGGTCGAGTTCTTCACGTGCCGACCTCTCAGCAGTTTGCGGATATCATGACGAAGGGCTTGCCAACGTCGACCTTTGACGAGTTCCGATCCAGTCCGTGTGTCGGTACCGACCCTTCGACTGCGGGGGAGGGGGGTGTTGAGATGTAATTGTATTACAGTAAGTCTCCGTGTAACCGTTGGATTGTACCCTGTAATTGTCTATATATATTCGTGGCAGCCGGCCCTATTGGAGCTGTGCAATCTTCCATAATTTCTCTATAGATAACCTAATCAAGACATCACAACATTTTTCTAGAGCACTTTTTTTTCTTTTCGAAAAATCAAGACATCACAAGAAACTTTTAGTCAATAAGGAAAAAGTGCAAGAAGGAGAAATATACCAATTACTACGAATGTTGGGGAACAATTACATGTTTCATGGAAATAATGGTAGTTGATGAGTAAGACTCATGAAACAAAGTTATCTACATGAATATGCTAAATTCAATTGGTCACAACAGCTTAGAGGCTAAATTTAATCTATGTGGAATGGTCGTGTAACTTGAACATACTTCTAATAATGCAATAAAAGGCTACATGCATCGATCGATGCATAGGCCATGCCCCCTTTTTGGATAAAGACAATTGGATGGCTGAAATGATGGATGATGTGGATAGCTTACATGTGGAAATAGACCATCACTAGTAAATGTTAGTGAGGATGTGGAAATAGACCATCACTAGTAAATGTTAGTGAGGATGATATGGACAACTAGATGACCGAAAGAATGGATGATATAATAGCTTGCATATAGAGATGAAATATTGTTAATGATTGTTAATGGAGTTTGTTTTAGAAGAGATATAGATAAAACAAACTTTAATAAACACAAGAAGGGCAGGACAAACCTTAGGTGTATCCATAACTAGGCTGGTAAGAATTTGGCCACCTATGTTGGGGCAAAGGGTCAAAGAAGCCACCTTGCAAATCTCACCCATCACATCTTCTCCAAAACCACATATCTCCATGTAGCCTCCCCTTCTGCCACATTCTCCATAGTACCCTGCAAAGTTGGAAGTTGAGATGATGAAAGAATAACCAGCGTTTTTTAATCCATGCTCTTGAGGCTTATTTTGTACAGAATATGAACCATGTTTTTTATCTACTAAGTTTTACCCATTGAAACCGAATGATATGACACTATAGAGATGTCATCCTCGTTGTAGCCAAGTGATCTGGCAACTTTCTTAAAAGAATTGAACTTCTTATCCTCCACATAAACGTTATCTTGGTATACCTGTAAAAGAAATTAGTCAATTAATATGCCAAACATCATCATTAATAACAAATTATCTTGCTTTCTGGTGGGAAAGACGAATGCAATTTACAAAACAAACACAATATATTGCCATTCAGAAAGGGCAAACCTCATCGGCAAGTATAACTAAGCCTTCCTTCCGACAAAATTCCACAATCTCCTCCTGGTTGGTGACAGAGAGTACCTACAACAGAGCTTGTAAATGTTAAAACGAAAATTGGGAGTTTGCCTGATAGTAATTCTACGATGCATGACCGCCTCCAACATATCATTTGGGCGTCTGGTTTACTCTCTATTTTCAGGTAAACCTTTTTTAGAAATGTATTATATTATCCAATTTACATGTATGGTATTGTGAGAAATATAAATATACGTTTCCATACTTGTCCAGTAGGATTTCCAGGATTTATGACCACCATAGCTTGAACAGTCAAGCCGGATATACGAGCCTCCTCCAAACACCTCTTTACTTCGAAAATCTCAAGTCCCCAATCACCATCCTCACTAAGGTTGTACGGCACCTAAAAAGTCAATTCAGTAACTTGGTCATTTCTTGCATGTAAAATAATGAGCAGTCCTTTTATACATCACCATCCTCACTAAGGTTATATGGTACCAAAATACTCATTTCAGTAACTAGTCCTTTTACACATTCCCGCTTCATTTGTTTTTTGAGGAAAAATGTCAGCCATCTGATTTTAAGTTTGAGATGCAATGAACAAAGTAACTCTGAGGAATTGCAATTTTTTCTTGATTATTCATAGAGCTAGCACCATACCATTGTTCCACCATGAAGCAGAATGGAACCCGAATATAATGGATATTCAGGTAAAGGGCATAAAAAGGCATCTTCCTCGGATCTGATGAGTATCTGCATAGTCAAATTAATCTGGAAGGAAGAAAAGAAAAAGGTATCCCGGTTTAGAATCTCCAGATAGACCAAGTAGCATGCACATGTGATGTGGATGTGGAGCTATGGGGTGCAGAGTATTACAGCTGAGCTTGCTCCATCTGTCAGAAAAATGTCTTGTGGCCTTGATGGATAACCATCTCTCCCAGCAATGCCATCAGCAACAGATTCACGCAGACTTTTGATTCCCTGATCATGATAGAAAAATTACAAAAAAGACAATCCGGATATGATAGGGAAAATGTATCGTCATTGGGCAACAGGACAAGACTGAAGCCAGAATGTCGGTGGTTGCACTAGTGCAGTACAAACATCTCAAACGACCCGATCGTGTACTCCAACAAATACCTGACTGGGAGTATATGGTCCGGAGTCTCTGCCAGGCATTGCCTCGATAATCTTCCGCGCTCTTTTCATGGCGCATTGACTGTAATATTTGATTCAGATAGCACAGGTCAATTTTACGTCGTATCAAATATTGCCTCGTCGAAAGACAGTAATAGTACCAGTTTTTCTACCAGAAAGAAAAATGAATCATGTTATCAATATCCACCACTGTTTGTTCTGTATTTTCTTTATAAGGATTGTACATAAGAGAGATGCCAAATAAAGCTGAGCTATTTAGAAGTAGTACAGTCCAACCTGAATAACAGATGGGCCTCGTCTCTGTGCAGGAGGGCTGGATTGTCACAGAGAGAAAGAACCTGCAGAAGACAATCACTTGACATGAAGCATCAATGCATGTCATATTCCCCGGTTAAAATTTCCGAGAGCAAAAGAGTTGTAACCTCGCGAAAGAATGTTATCGGCCGCTGACCGAGGGCCTGGGGGTTCCCAAGATTGCAGTATATTATCTGCTAGAAAGAAACTCTTGTCATAAAAAGTTTTACTCATAGGAATCACTTGTAGTAGTATCACACAATGGTAAGCACACGCAACGCACCTCTTGGAAAGGGCGAGAGCCTGGATTTTTGTTCAGCTCCTCCTGCAACCGCTGGATGACACAGAAAAACACTAGGTTTATTCCTTCAACCAGTGTTTCCACGGATTTATGGGCCAGGATCAGGAGTGCGATAGCGACGAAGACCAGATTTTGTGCAAAATAGAGTAGTTCATAGGAATCTTTGTGTGTGCTAATTAATTGCTGAGATGGCCAGTTGGCCTAGAGTAGTTTCGTGTAATCTAGTTCAAATAACGGCGGAGGTGTGTGCCATGTGCAGAGTGCAGGCCGGTAGAAGCTTAGCATTACCTCTGCGTGCCGAGCAATCTCGCCGCAGGGCTCATAGTTGAACATCTTGACCTTCAAAGGGAACCATGTGTACATGTTAACTCCATAAATTTTCTTGTAAAAACAGAATCGTGGCTTGAGCTTTAGTACTACTACCAAAGAAAGATGCCGTACCCGGGGGTTTATGGTCTCCGCGGTGATGTTGGCGGTCTTGTTGTAGGACATGGCGCGCAGAGGAAAGTGAGGGTGGTGTGGTGCAGAGGAGAGAAGTGGAGGGAGGCACAGCTGCGTGCTTGCTGCGCGTGTTGCCGGGGCAGCGGAGCCATGGGCGAAGAAGATGATGATGATGATGAGGAGGAGGAGCTAAGGCGGCGACGGTGGGGAGCGGGCAGACCGCGGCTGCCACGTCTCGGGTGGGAACAACGCTCCGAGTCTGGGCCTCCGCTTCGTGTAAGCACCCCCGCTGCTCTGGCGCGCGTTCTTAGCGCTGGAGGTCTGGACCTCGGTCGGCGGCACCGTTCGGTCCGTGATTACAATATGTGCCACATGTGTCCCACGGCCCAGAGCAACTCCACCAGAGGCGTGTTAAAACTGGTTCGGAGGACGCTGGAACTTTTTAGCACGTGGCGGCGACCACTTGTCCGTCATCGGGGTCGTGAGGGGAAAACGCTTCCAGCGAAGACGTTAAAATACAGCACGCGACGCCCGACGCAAACTGTTTTTCATAACTAACAATGATCAACAAAGATCAACTAAATCAGAAAACTTCCGTAATAAATAGCTCTAAAATCTCTACATCTCAACCTAGATAGCATAGTTCAAATTCTTGACCTAGTTCAAATACAAAGGATAATTGCACACAATCAAGTTCAATATAAATATGACTCAAGCACACACAAACACATCGTTTGTCAACATCATCATAGTCTTCGACGGCGTTGTGGGCATCAACATCGGTAGTAGGTGTTGGATCCACCAAGGAGGCCATGAATCTCCCCCGATGGCGCTGCCATGCCACCATAGCCTCCTTGTGGCGCTGCCATGTCGCCAAAGCCTCCAAATGCACCCGGTGTTGCCCTCTTTCAAGTACTTCAAGGACTTAAATACTCTTTAATAGATGAAAATCAATGGATTTTGAATTTCGATAGTAACATAATGTTGGCAAGCCTGGCCCCAAAGCCTCCAAAGCAACCCATGTCGCCATAGCCACTCATGCCGCCAAAGACACTTGTAGGTGCACTCACCCCTTCGCTTTGGGCCTTCAAGTAGTTTGCCATCATTTTTTTTGGCCAAGACTTCATCACGAGCAAGGTTTATGTACTCTTTTTGTCTTTCATCCATGTTGGTAGTGTCCTTTGAAAAGACCTCCCTCTCTTCTTCCACTAGGCGTTGATGCTCCTCATTGGCCCACTTATTCTCCTCCAATGCCGCCATCCTCTCCTCTGCAGCCGCCATCCTCTCCTCCAATGCCACCCTCCGCGTCTCGTCCTCGGCCTCCAAGCTCCTAGCCAACTTCTTATCCTCATTTTCTTGTTGCCTTGCTTTGATATAGGCAATCCTAACACAAAGTCCATGCTTATATCCGACCAAGGTGCATATGGAATAGGAAATGACATATAAAGACCAAATGGGTTAGACTTGGACTTAGCTTGTAAGCACGTTGTGCAGCATTGGACAAGGCGCTCCACGTCCCGCTTCATCTTTGGCCAATAGTAGTGATTAGCCAACATGTTGTATGTGTTGTCACGCCCGAAGTGACCCATCAAGCCACCACCGTGGGACTCTTGGAGTATCAACATTTGGAGAGACGACTTCGGAATGCAAATCTTGTTTTGTTTAAAGAGAAAGCCATTGCGCAAATAGAAGTCCTCAAATCCCTTGTGAGTGGAACACTTAGCAAATATTGGACCAAAGAACGAGTCAAAAGCATACATTTTTTTTATATCATCAAGACCCATAACATTCACTTAAAGGCGCGTGAGGAGGGTGAAGTTTTTGCGGGAAAGAGCATCCACGACCACACTATCTTTACCCTTGTTGTACTTGACAATGTAGGAAAATGACTCCATAAATTCAATCCACTTGGCGTGCCTTTTGCTCAAATGAGCTTGACCCTTAAGATACTTCAACGACTCATGGTCAGAGTGTATGATGAACTCTTTGGGCCAAAGGTAATGCTGCCAAACTTGCAAAACACGAACCAAAGCAAAAAGTTCTTTGTCATAAATTAGATAGTTAAGACGTGCTCCATCAAGTTTCTCGCTATGGTAGGCCACGGAAAGTCCGTGTTGCCCAATGCTAATACCGCTAGCATCACACTCTATCTCAATTTTTTTTGTGAAATCCGGTAAAGCGAGAAGAGGTGCTTTGGTGAATCTCTTTTTAAGCTCATCAAATGCTCTTTGTTGTGCTTTTCCCAAAACGAAAGTGACATTCTTTTTAGTCAGTCCGTTTAAAGGGCAAGCAATGGTAGAGAAGTCCTTAAAAAATCAATGATAAAAGCCGCAAGCCCATGAAAGCTTCGAAGTTCACCCACATTTTGTGGAATAGGCCAATCTTATGTCTTTGACTTTGGAAGTATCAACTTTATTACCATTCAAAGAAACAACAAATCCAAGTAAAGCCAATTTATCTTTAGCAAAGGAACATTTTGGAAGATTTGCATAAAGATTTCCTTTTAAAGAATTTCCAAAACTTCCTTGACATGTGCAACATGCTCATCAAGCGACTTTCTATAAACAAGGATGTCATCAAAATAAACAACAACACTCTTGCCAATGAGAGAACACAAAATATGATTCATAAGGAGCATGAAGGTGGATGGGGAATTAGACAAGCCAAATGGCATGACCAACTATTCATATAGACCAAGTTTGGTCTTGAAGGTGGTTTTCCACTCATCACCCCCGCCCATACGTATTTGATGGTAGCCACTACGAAGATCAATTTTTGAGAAAATCGTGGCTCCACTCAATTCATCAAGCATGTCATCAAGGAAAGGTATATGATGTCTATAACGTACGATAATAGCATTTATAGGATGGAAATCCATGCACAACTGTAGCGTATCATCCGTTTTTTGCACAAGAATCACGGGGATTGCACTAGGACTAAGGCTTTTCCTGTATCAAACCTTTGGAGATGAGGTGGTGAATTTGGCGTTCTATCTCCTTAGTCTCCTCCAGGTTTGTGCGATAAGCGGCGCGGTTTGGTAGTGGCGCCCCGGGTATAAGATCGATGTAGTGCTCTATTCCATGAAGAGGAGGTAGTCCATGAGGAAGCTCTTTAGGAAACACATCATCGAATTACCGCAACATAGACAACAAAGACGAAGGAAGGTTTGTTAAGTCGTTAGTTCCTTGTGCCAATTCCTTGCATACTAGGATGTAGTGCAAAATGGTTGTGTTATCCCTCACTTCTCTCATCTCACTTTTGGTGGCAAGGAGAACTCTCTTGTGTTTGTCACTCATATTTGTCTTGTGGCACTCACTTCCTTTTGGGTGGTTCTCACGCTCACCACTAGCATCACTAGTTTGTTTTGTGGTTTGAACCCTCGCTAAAGCCTTTGTTCGCAATTATTTGGCTAGGATTCATCGGTTGCAAAACACATGTATTATCGAGCCACTTAAAGGTATACATGTTCGTGCAAACATCATGTGTGGCCCCCTTATCAAATTTCCAAGGGAGTCCAAGCAACATATGGCACACCATCATTGGGAAAACATCACACTACACCGTGTCTTTGTATGGTCCAATAGCAAATGTGAAAGAGACCGTGTGTTTAATCTTGACGGATCCATTGTCGCTTAACCATTGAACATGATATGGGTGCTTGTGAGGACGAAGGGGAAGGTTGGGTTTCTCACATAGTTCCATGCTTGCAAGATTGTAGCAACTCCCTCTGTCAATGATAACTTTGATGGATTTTCCATTGATGCTAACACGGGTTTGAAAGATGTTGCACCTTTGATCTTCAGGTTCTTGTGCTTGTGTAGTTAGCACTCTTGTGATGACATGCGATGGACTTGCATCATGCTCACACATGAGGATATCTTGATCATTGATGTTCACTTGTTGATGTGCCATTACCTCCTTGACTCTTGCTTCAAACTCTTCTTCAATCAATTATTCTTCGTCGCCGTTTTGATTGACAAACAAGACTTTAGTGTTGCTGCATTGGTAAGACTTGTGTCCTTTGCCTCCATACTTGTAGCATTCGACTTGTGCCATGGATTTGTATTCCAAAGGTTGCTTGCCACTTGGGGGCGGTTTTCCTTGAGACGTTGTTGACTTGAACGGAGGCTTGAAGCTACTTTGAGTGCTTGCTTTGGGACTTGGTGTAGGAGCGGGGGGAGATGACTTGTAGGTGAAATAGGTGTCCGGCTTGCTATATTTGAGGTCCTCTTGCAATTGACACTCGTCCTTGGTGGCAATGTGCATGAGCTCAACCATGTTTCGATAAGCTTGGAACTTTGCAATGCGCTTGGCAGGATGATTCAAGCCCATAAAAAACGAGCCATGGTTTGCTCCTCTTATTCTTCTATGTTAGCATGAATAGTTTGGAGTTCCATTTCCTTGAAGTACTCTTCTACACTTTTGGTTCCTTGAGTAAGATTTTGAAGCTTGTTGAAAAGGTCACGAGTGTAGTGCGATGGAACAAAGTGAGAATGCATGTGCTCCTTCATTGCTTGCCATGTCATAATAGGTGGCTCTTCTCGTGCCTTGTGAGCAACTTGGACTTGTTCCCACCAAAGGTTGGCATAATCATCAAACTCGAGCGATGCCATAGCCAACATATTTGCATTGCTATAGTTGTGCATTCGGAAGATCTTATCCACCTTGAGTGCCGATGAGAGATATTCTTTGAGGTAGTTGGTACCGGTAAACTTAGGCATGGTGAACTTGAGCTTGCCAAATGTATCTTCATCTTGACGTCGGTGACAGTTTCCATTATGGTGGTGGCGTTGGTGATCCTCATCATCCGAGCTATCATGGTGGTGGTTGTCCTAGTGTTGCCGTGGTTGAGGATGAGGAACTTGGGGGTCATCTTGCCGTAGAGGAGGAGCTTGTTGTTTTTGTGGTTATTGAGCCACATTTGGTAGAGGAGGAGCTTGTTGGTTATCTTGCCGCGGTTGAGGAGCTTGTTGTGGTGGCTGTTGTGACATATTTGGTTTTGGAGGCACTTGGTCCTCCTGATGATGATGATGGCCATTGTGAGCATCGCGGAATTGTTGTGGAACGTGAGGCTCATGCCTAGGTTATTGATGAGGTTGAGGTCGATCATCGTTTGCATGTTGATTCTCATGGTGTCGGTGGTGACGGTCATGGTGGCGATGACGCCTTGGTGGATCTTCAAGTGCTTCACGTTGACGGCGTGCTTGTTCATCAAGGTTGGAGTCATCGCCTGTTGTGGAGTGAAGGTCTTGTGGATGCTCGTTACACGGAGGTGAAGCTTGTAGTGGCGCATCCTCATGGATGATGAGTGCCCTGGGTATTCATTCCTTGATGGAGGTCGTGATGAATAATCACCATCGTAGCTTGACGAATAAGAGTGTCTTGGAGTTGACACATGTTGTGAAGAGCTCTCATCATCATCTATGGGGCACACATTGCGTCGAGGAGCCTGAGGATCATGGTCGTGATGTCGAGGCATTCGATGGAGCGGAGAGCTTGAGCCACTATAGTGGTTCCTTGAAGAGCTTGACACGCGAGAACATGGCCTTGTGTTGTGCACGATCTCCGCCATGGAGCGTTGGAGAGCTTCATTTTGGTGTGTGAAGTTGTGATGCATTGCATTCATCTGGTTCTCAAGGCCGTCGAAGTGAGCGTCCATCCTCTTGAACTCGTTGCAAGTTTTGAAAAAGTGTTCATCTTGATGCGTCTCAAGGGCACCGCAACGACTACGAAACTCTTCACGAATGATGAAGTGGCTGGCTCACGTCATGTACGGTGCTTCGCCATCTTGTGGGTCTTGGATTGTCTTGCCGTTACTATCCATGATTCACCAAAAGAAGGATGCTATGTGGAAATGAAATAGGTGGAGAAGTTAGCCCTTTAACTCACATTTGGAAATGGATTGGACAAGTAGCCACACTTGAAGGACCAACAATGTCTAAAGTGAATGTGAAAAGCAGCCTCACACTAAAGGCAACTAAGACTCTCAAAAAGGCCTATGGTGGAAGGTTAGGATGGTGGGATGCCAAAGGAACAACCAAATCAAAAAGGATATTCAAAAGTGGGTAAAATACAACAAAACTCAAGTCAAAGGAAAATGTAATCTCGAAGGTTGATGGTTACCTACGACTATACACACACGTGGAGATTATTGACATTAGCATGACTATGAAAATGAGCACAAAATATCCTAACAATGACTACGCTCGGTTTTCGTGCCAATGCAAAGAGAGATGGTGGCTCGTTTCCAAAGACAAAAATGAGCAATGGGTTTGCGCACTTGCCTTGGGCTCTCTTATTTCTCTTGCTTACAAGCTTTGAGATTCTTGTATGCTATGAAGACTTCCTTTTTTATATATTTTTCTCTTCTTTTGCTCTCCCTTGATGCTATCAACTCACTCTTGCAATTGCTCTTACACTCTCACTATCCAAGGACAAGTGCACAATGCTCAAGCAAACACAAGATGAGACACTCTCGATGGGAAAGATGCACACAAAGGAAGATATGTGTTAACAAAGTGATCGCAAGTTATACCTTAGTTGGTGACGATGTACTTGCAGTCGGTGGTGCGGGATGATGTTCAAGTTCCATGGTGTTGATGAGCGCATGAGGTGATGTTGTGGAAGCTTGTTGTTAGTTGCTCACACGAATCACGAACAACAAAGGAAAATTTAGCCAAGGTGGAAGGGAGACAAAATTGGGCAAAAGTGGGTGTCAGGGCTGGACACTCCAGTCGGCCGGAGACTTCGGGCGGTCAGGACCGGAGACTCCGGGGTCAGGAATCTACTTGAACTGCTCGTGTTCTTGAGCAAAAAACCACGCCTTGGGACTTCAAATCCACGAAAAATTGGCCAAAATTGGGCTAAGAAATGCAAACAAAAGGTGGACCAACACCTGAGACAATATTTGGTCGAATCAAAACCACAAATAACACTCCAAATCAAGAGATCGGTCCAAAGGCAAATTTGGGGCTCTTTTTTGGGGATTTTCTAATTTAAGGTGGGAGAATAAAATTTTATGGTGAAAATCATGATGAACAAGGCTCTTGATACCAATATGTTAGGGCATGACCTTTAGGTTGCCCGATCTTTCATGATTTCATGGGGATTCACGGTGGATTCAAAGGGGGAGAGGAAGAGGAAGAACTCGATGAACACAAACCACGAAGAACACGACGAACTCACGCAAAACACACATACAAATAAACACGATTGGCTCGCATCGGCGGCTACCGGTCTAATACAATCCTATAGGATCGATATTGGGCAAGCGAATTATGACAAGATCTTGATAACTTCATAAGGAGAAACCCAATACAGAGATCTTGTACAACCGAACGCTATTAAGCTAGATCTGAGAGGTTTGTGATACTAGGTGCTCCTCGTGAAGGAACATGAGACTAACTAGATAGAGATCCTCAAGAGGGAGTCTTCTTCTAGCCTAATGTCAAGTCTAGGGTTTACAATGGAGGTGTGGGGCTATTTATAGGCCAACCACTAAAACAGGGGTACTTTGGGGATAAAGGCAAAGTCTGGACAAAATTTGGGGTGTTACATGGGCTAGGCCTAGAAGTTGACGCGTGGCCCTGTCACTTAGGCCTGACACTCCAGGGTCAGAAGGCTGGACACTCCGGTGGGGGCCAGACATTCCGGTGGTGAAGGGGCGAAGACTTCAGGGTCGGCCGAGTGTTCGGGTGGAGTCCGAACTGGGTCTCTGGCGGGCTGCACCAGTGTCTGAGTCGATGGCGGCTGGACATTCCGGGACGATGTCAGCGGACAGTTCAGTTCTCCGGGCGGTGCAGACCGGAGACTCCGGGCTTCATGCTTGGCTTCGCCTTTTTCTTGTTCAACGCTTGTTCCTTCTTCCGAGGGGGCTTTGTAGCTGAGAATGCAGAGTGTGGTTGCATGAAGTAGAAAGCCATCCAAGGAGGTATTAAAATCACACGAGGATAGGAGAGAGTTAACCTTAGCTTGTAGGAGCTTGGCTCGAGCACACGTCATTGGTCCACTTGGGGGACTAGGTGGTGGGGATGTAGGGACGCCCATAGGACGGGTTGCATCACTACTTTGCACACCCCTCGTAGTTCATTTATCTCAATAATATATTGCATATTCCTACTGCATCAAAAAATCTCTTATTAGTTCATAAACTTACCTTAAACAACCATGTCTTTATAGAGTTTCAACCATTTCTGTTTTATTTTGTCACGGATAAGGTCACAAAGAAAATTATCTTTAAATGACCTTGTCATGGTGGTGTCTACCCAATTATGCCTTTATCCACGGGGTCTCATAAGCGTGCCTTCATCACCATCAAGCCTACTTCCTCCGCATGGCATAATCATCAGGGCATTAATTATATTTTATTGTTCAACAAGTTCCTAGAAAAAATAATCTCCTTCATGATCCACAAATAAATCTTTACATAGGTGATCCTTGTAAACAAGCCAAACAGGGCATTAATTATATTTTATTGTTCAACAAGTTCCTAGAAAAAATAATCTCCTTCATGATCCACAAATAAATCTTTACATAGGTGATCCTTGTAAACAAGCCAAGAGCCACTAGTTGCCCTATCCTACATCTACTACTGTGTCTACTATTCCACTGGAACATGTATTCTCTAATGTATGGGGGTACATCTCTAGCCTCTATTCAGAAATATTTATATTATGTAAGCTTCATCGATGGTTTTATCACACTTGGATCTATTTGCTTAAGAAGCATACCGATGTCTATCAAGTTTTTCTCAATTTCCAGCAACTTGTCGAACACAAATTTGGTCAGAAAATAATTACCATGCAAACTGATTACGGTGGTGAATATGGAAAACTAAATTATTTATATCAAAAAGTAGGTATTATACATAAGGTCACGCTGACCAACAAAATGGTTCAGCTAAATGTAAACATTGCACATTGTTGAGTTTGGTCTTTCCTTGCTTGCTCATGCATCCATGCATCTTAAATCTTGGGGCAAAGCTTTTCTCACTGCCACATATCCCATCAATGTGCTTCCCACTAAAGTACTCAATCATATAAATCCTATGAAAAACTCCTCAATGTCAAGACCAACTATGAGTCTCTTCATGTATTTGGGTGTGCATGTTGGACAAACCTCTCTCAACAAATGCAAGATATCTTTTCATTCCAAGAGATGTGTTTTTGGGGTTATAGTCCTCTTCATAAAGGGGTTAAGTGGCTAGATACATCCATTGGCTACGTCTATATCTCGAGTGATGTTGTATTTGATGAGAATATTTTTCCATTTGCACTTATTCATCCCAATGTCGGTTCTAGCCTCCACTAAGAATTTCTATTATTAACTCATACAAATACATCAATTTTCAAACATGAGGGAATGCACACTAATGATGATCACATGTTTGTTCTTCCTACTATTGCTAATCCTCTACATGTCACCATGCTCGAGGACTCAACTACATCAACTCAAGAAACTAGTTCTAAAAATTCAGAAACACATAACCATGATCATTTATAAAATACTAATGAACTGCGTGCATGTAGCGATTTGCCTCCAATTACCGGTCCCGATGCAGATCTGTCCTAGTAATCTGTCTCGCATCAGGAGAAAATATCCTCCTCAGGGTGGTCCTAGATGGCTGGTGTGTCCGATGACGCCATGTCGCATCGTCAGTTGACAATTGGGCAGACAACATCTACCCGGGTCCACGTGTGACGTCGTCCAAGAGGACACAACTCGGGTCCCTATCATCTAGATCTTCTATGCCTGTTGCCAGCAACACAACATCTTTCGGATATTTTGTGCCTAGAAGATCTGGTTTGTCTGGTTCGATGTTAAATTCTAGCTCTTATGAATCCTCTATGCCTATGGGTTATGCATTACCTCATGTTGCTCCTATAATACGTCCTATTCCTTTCCAAAAAAATACCTCCTATTGCTGAACCTAGAACACACCTTAAAAAAGGTATATGCAAACCTAAAATTTATACCGAGGACACTATTCGGTATGGCATGCTTACTATTACATGAGAACCACATGATATTTTTGAGGCTTTTGCGGGAAAAATGGTGTAATGCTATGGAAGAAAAATATGAGGCACTTATGCGTAACAACACATGGCATATTGTTTCACCTAGTTCCACCAAAAACTTGCTTGATTGCAAGTGGGTCTATTGTATCAAGAAATTTCAATGGTACAATTGACAGATATAAAGCCTGCCTTGTTGCCAAAGGTTTCAAACAACGTTATGAAATTGATTATGAGGACACATTTAGTCATATTATCAAAACATCCATTATTCGCCTTATATTTGACATCTTTGTTTCTCGTGGTTGTAGCTTATGCCTGTTAGACGTAAAGAACATGTTTTTACATGGCGCTCTAGTTTACATGAAACAACCCCATGGGTTTGAAAATCCTCAATCTGCACATCATGTTCGTAGACTCGACAAGGCTCTCTATGACTTGACACAAGCCTCTCATGCATGGTATTATCGGCTTAGTTCCAAACTCCATGTATTGGCCTTATTATCATCCAAAGCAGATATGTCTTTATTTCGTTGTCATAAGTTAGATGTCACAATTTTTTGTTGATCTATATGGATGATATAATTATGACCAGCTCCTCTAGCGAGGCGATTTCTTCTATCTTACATGGCTTACAACAAGATTTTGCTCTCAAAGATTTGGGTGATCTCCACTCCATTTTGGGCACTGAAGTCAAGCATGTACGTGACACATTGATTTTAACATAAGATAAATATGCTGCCGATTTTCTTACTAGAGTGGGCATGTGTAACTGTACACCATGCCCTATCCCACTATCTTCATCAGACAAACTATTATTGACTAATTTCACACCTCTTGGCCTTGGTAATAATACACAAAACAGTAGTACCATTGGTGTCTTGCAGTATTTAACACCCACACGTTTTGATCTATCCTTTTCCATCAACAAAGTTTGTCAGTATCTCCATGTACCTACAACAGCTCACTGGACGAAAACCAAAAGAATTTTGAGGTATGTCAAAGGTACATAAGAAGTTGGTCTCTCATTTCATAGGACTCCTGCTACCCTCCATAGTGCATTTTCCGATGCATATTGGTAAGGATGTGTTGATGATAGACAATCTATAGGTGGCTTTGCTATCTTTTTGGTCCTATCCTTATTTTATGGAGTGCTCTCAAGCAAGATAAAGTTTCTCGTTCTAATACTGAAACCGAGTATAAAGCTCTAACTAATGCCACCACTGAGTTAATTTGGGTTGAAGGCTTACTCAAGAACCCGTTGTTCATCTTATAGAAAGGTCATGGTTATCATGTGATAATCTTGGTGCTATATATTTTTATTCTAGTCTTCTGTTTCACGTTCGTACCAAACACATCAAGATTGACTATCAATTTGTCTAAGAAAGAGTTTCAAACAAAAATTTTGACATTTTGTATCTCAAGCAAAGATCAGACTGTAGATGGTTTTAATAAGATGTTACCAGTCATGGACCTTGAGAAATTCGAGTATAATCTAAATCTTTCCAAGGTTTAGAGTGGGGGACGGGGGTGTTGAATGTATTTATCCTTGAACCGATACTTATATGGTGTAGTACACCACAATATCATTTTCCCTTCTAAACTCTAGCGTCTCCCTTCCACCTCTTTGTTTGCTCTCGTTGTAATTGCCATGATGGGGGTTGTTTCTGAAAGGAATATGCCCTCTTGGAAATAATAAAGTGGTTATTATGCTATTCCAAGTTTATAATACATGTTTATTTTTATGCTATAATTGTATTAATAGGAACATTAATACATGTGTGATTTATAAATAGATAAGGTTCCTAGTAAAGGCTCTCTTTATACTAGCATGTTGATTAACGGATGATGAAAGGTTTCCTAATCATAACATTGGATGTTGTTAATAACATGGTCATATCATTGGAGAATAATATGATGAACAGTTACCCGCAGTAGATGTAGAAATACGATCATTTCATCAAGTTTAAATTGCTATCACATTTGTTGTAACTCAATGTCCTCCGACCATGAGATCACGCCAATCAACGGAAAGTACTTTGATTACATAAAACGTCACATCGTAATAAGGTGATTATAAAGGCGTCGTCGGGTATTTGGAAAGTGTTAATTGAGACTCGTGGATCAAGAGTGGGATTTTTTCCAGAGATATACTCAGGGCCCTCTCAGTGATATCACATTGACATAGCTTGCAAGGAAGTGATGTGATCACTAAAAGGTCATATCATAGGAACGAGAAAAAGAGTACTTGTTAGGAACAAGATTAAAAAAAAGGTATGGTTGATACCAAGTGATCGAATCTCAGACAAGTAAAATATCACGATACAAAAGGAATTTGATTACAGCAAAAGAGGTTCAGACGATCATCTGATTTTCGTGGAACTAGTGGGAGTCATTATGGATCTCCATGTCCCGCTAATTATTATTAATCGGAGAAAGTCTCGATCATGTCTACATAGTTCTCGAATCAGTAGGGAGACACACTTAGGTAAACCAACGCATTTGAACGTATAGGGAACACAAGGGAATTCAATGGACATCACAGAAAATTGTTCTGCCAAAATAGTTTCGGGGTATCGAAACAAAGAAAGGGATCAAAATGTTAATGTGTTCATTAAATGAAGTACTCATTGAATGAAGTGTTCATTAAATTGAGTTACATTAAAACAAGGGAATTAAAGTGCTTTAATGGAAAGACCTTTGATTTTGAGTGGAGAATAAATGCAAGAAAGTAGAGAGGTGAATTATGTGAGTGGAGAGAGCACTCACATGAATGAAGGGAGGAGAGGGGGCACCCTCTTGGCCGCCGGCCAAGGGAGGGGATCCCCCCCTATAAAAGGAGGTGGCCTCCCCCCTCTCACACACTCTCCCTTATGCTCTCTCATATGCCCTTTGGTTGGCATCTTCTCCCCTTGATTGCCTTGTCCATTGTCACTAGAAAAGGTGATCGGCGAAGACCTGCTCTAAACATTCCCCTCCACCACCAGTACCATGGCGTAGCGCTGTTGGAGTTCCCAGTGATCCTCTATGTAAACTAGATTCATGACTCTATAAACTAGATTATTGACTCTAGTGCAAGTGGGAGAGTGAAAGGAATATGCCCGAGAGGCAATAATAATGTGGTTATTATGCTATTCCAGGTTTATAATATATGTTTATTTTTTATGCTAGAATTGTAGTAGTAGGAAACATTAATACATGTGTTATTTATTAACAGATAAGGTTCCTAGTAAAGCCTCTCTTTATACTAGCCTGTTGATTAACGTATGACCAAAGGTTTTCTGATCATAACATTGGATGTTTTTAATAACAGGGTCATATCACTGGAGAATGATATGATGAACAGTCACTCGTAGTAGATGTAGCAATACGATCATGTCATCAAGTTTAAATTGCTATCATATTCGTAGTAACTCAATGTCCTTAGACCATGAGATCACTTCAATCACTTTTACCGAAAAAGTACTTTGATTATATCAAATGTCACACCGTAACAGGGTGATTATAAAGGTGTCGTCGAGTATTTGGAAAGTGTTAGTTGAGGCTCATGGATCAAGAGTGGGATTTTTCCATCTGGATGATGGAGAGATATACTCAGGGCCCTCTCGGTGATATCACATTGATATAGCTTGCAAGCAAGTGATTTGATCACTAGAATGTCATATCATAGGAACGAGAAAAAGAAAACTTGTTAGGAACAATATTAAACAAGGTATGATTGATACCAAGTGATCGTATCTCGGACAATTAAAATATCGCGAGATAAAAGGAATTTGATTGCAGCGAAAGAGGTTCAGACGATCATCTGATTTTCGTGGAACTAGTGGGAGTCATTATAGATCTCTAGGTCCCGCTAATGATTATTGATCGGAGAAAGTCTCGATCATGTCTACATAGTTCTCAAACCCGTAGGAAGACAGATTTAAGGTAAACCGACACATAGGAAACACATGGGAAGTCAATGGACATCGTAGAAAATTGTTCTGCTGCAGAAAATTGTTTTGCCGAATCTGCCGAAATAGTTTTGGGGTATCGAAACAAAGTAAGGGATTAAAATGTTAATGTATTCATTAAATGAAGTACTCATTAAATGAAGTGTTTATTAAATTGAGTTGCATTAAAACAAGGGAATTAAAGTGTTTTAATGGAAGGACCTTTGATTTTTGAGTGGAGAATAAATGGAAGAAAGTGGAGAGGGGAATTATGTGAGTGAAGAGAGAACTCACATGAATGAAGGGAGGAGAGGGGGAACTATCTTGGCCACCGGCCAAGGGAGGGGCTTCCCCCCCCCCTATAAAAGGAGGTGGCCTCCCTCCCCTCTCTCACACGCTCTCCCATAGCCTATCTCATATGCCCTTTGGTTGGCATTTTCTCCCTCTAGCTTTTCTTGTCTATTGCCACTAGAAAAGGGCGAAGCCCTGCTCTAAACATTCCCTTCCACCACTACCATGGCATAACACTATTGGAGTTCTTGGGGATCGGCTACTTCTGTTGCCCGGCTGGAAGCGAGGGTTCGGGAGTCGTTTGCGCACCGTACGTGTGACCGATTTGCGGAGGCACTGCCCGTTTGTGGCGTTGATTGTCTACACATCCTTGAGGACGGTAGTGTACATCTACATCAACCATGTTTTTTTGCGGGAACGTTTTCTCTCTTACGGTCTAGGAGCGTCAGTCCATCTGTAACTGTTATAAGTATCGCCTAGATATGATCTTGGCAGTTGCAATCATAGGAATTTTTTTTTCTATGCAACGAACCTCATCAGTGGTATCAGAGATATGTCTATGCATAGATGCTTTGTATGGTTAGAACACATGGATATGTGGGCGTTGATAGTCTTGTTATTGGAAATCTATTGTACTTCGGATATTGGTGGCCTATTAGGATGAAGCGGCCCGGATAAACTTTACATGTCCTCGCACATGAGACCTATTCCACGCTTGACATGCAACTCGTTTTGCATAAGTGGATAGCGGGTGTCTGTCTCTCCCACTATAGTTGATATCTGATTTACAATGGTCTGATTAATAACTTGGTTATCACCGTTGTGGCTAAAGTTCGTAGGTAGAACAGTTTTATCATAGAAAGCACACAGCCGCGTGAAATATGCAAAAATAAATTAGAGGCGTCTAACTTGTTTTTGCAGGGCATGTGATGTGATATGGTCTATGATACAAATATTGTTGTATGAAATGTGTTTTATTATAAAACAACTGACATGATCCATATGGTTGTTATTTAATTTTATGGCCTGCATGCCGGAAAATGGAAATCGATGTGATTAGATTAGTGGAGAGCAACCTTTTATGGTGGCACCATGGACCTTGGTGACACGCTGGGGGAATGATGGAGATCATGCCATGACGCCTGCGATGGAGATCGAATGCGAGAATGACCATATCATATCACATTATATATGCATGTGATGTTTATCCTTTGACGCATCTTATTTTGCGTTGATTTGATATCCTTGGTGTTGGGGATATACTTTCTAGGTATACCCCGAGGGCTCGCTGACCAGGGTGGCCCACCAACGGGTTAGAGCTTTGCTTCACGGGCGTCCCGGTCAGGGAAATATGATGGAGTCATTTCCGGCTATGACAAGGATCAGAAGATTTACCGATGTAGGCTTATAGATTACTTGTAGTCCAAGTTGTACTTAGTTACTGACTCTATAATGTAGCCAGATAGGTCTCTCCTGTAACCCTAGGTCGCAGCGCCTTTATAAATCGGACCTAAGGGAGCTTTTAGGGCACAATCTCCATGACAACCACAACCAACTCGCATAGGCGAACCTAACATCTTGCTCTCGCCGATATATTACTGGGTTACTAGCATGAGTAGGATCCGATCACCGCAGTCGGATCTGAACCTGGATAAACTTGTGCTTACCTATCCCAGAACACCATACGTCTCACACCCCATCTTCTCAACACCTTCAGGACCCCCTATGGCGTACTTGTCATCAATCCGATGATAGTTGGCGCCCACCATGGGGCAGGTGACCTTCGAAGCTTCATCCGGGGCGGAATCTGCATGTGTAGGAGTCGGCAAAACAATCGACATCGGTCGTGTGTTCTATGCTAGTGATGTCCCTCTCGTCCTTCTCGATGAGACCTGGATTCTGGCTAAGGAGCCCGTGACGACCTTCACAATCATGCCAATCGGAAATATCGATATCTATCTCGGTTTCACTGAATCTGCCCAACCCACCTTGAGGTGATGACCATGGTAGAAGAAAATTCTGGATCTGCTCTGTCTACAGAGGAAGAAGAGTCCACCTAGCCCACTCCCGAAGTGGAAGAAGAATCCGGATCTGATCTCCCTGTTAAGGTCGGATACACGGATGAGGAGTATATTCGCTTCGAATCTGGTTCTACCGATGCTGGAGCAATAAAATCACTCTTGAGGCACATGATAATTAGATGATGCAGCGCCCCCTACATCGAGTACAAAGGCATAGCTGAGATAAAGCAGAGCTTTGAAGAAGCGGAGGCAGAATCCCAACTGTTTCGTTACCTCGAGTCCATGAAGAAAAAGAAGCGTTGCTTCGTGCGCTACATTGGCTCTAGATCTGACTCTGTCGATGCTAGAGCCAAAAACGACTTAGTTCTTGATGAAATTGGAGAAAATACTGACTTACCCGCTTCCCCTCATGAATCACTGATGTCGCAAGAACTCCGAGACTTCGAGAAAGAGATGTAAGCATACAAAGAAGATTACAAATCCAAGCAAGGTGCGGAGGAGACGCCTCCAAGTCCGTATGATAGCATGGACGAAGAATACACCTCACAAGATGACATGGACACCACAGATTCTTCCGAGGTACAGAAACTAACTATGATGGAAAGTACCAATGGAATCTTATCTCTCGGTACCGGAACAATAGCCGTCTTTGCCACTGTACGCACGTAAAGGCTAGTGGGCGGTCAAAGAAGAAGAAGAATAAAAACCCAACACCGGTAGATCCGGTAGAGGAATCCAACAAAGGAGAAGTTGACAAAGAGATCAAGGTGGAGAATCGAAATGGAGATCTGGTCAATCTCGCACCGATCGACCCTCCGGTTGATGGACACGTTGTCACCCAAGGTGCGTGTGAAATCTACGAAGATGCACTAACAATACCGATCCCAACTGCTTCAAATCTCACTCTTGAGGATATGGAGAAAATTGTTGAGGATCTGGAGAAGCATCACTTTTTTTGCTTGAAGAGGCCGCACGCATCGTCGAGATTAGGCAGCAGATAGACAACAATCCCGCCTAGTACGAGTTAGAATTCAAGCGGCTGCCAAACAAGACTAGAGGTGGCCCGATTCTTGCTAATAGGAACCCGGATGTCCACATAGATTTATTCGACTGTAAAACCGGTGAGAAGATCCGAGTCTATAGCACACCAGTGGAGAATGCTGCAGCTGCTCGAGCTAGCCTCGCCAATAATCTGTCTCCATAACAGGTCCAGGAGTGCGTAGAATTGCTCGACAAAGGGCTGCAATAGCAGAAGCCAGCAACATCGTTCAGTGGGAAGATGGCGTCAAAGTTAGAATATTGCCACACTGATGCAGGCCAGAACGCTGATGTAAGACCCCAGAGGGATACAAATCAGCATCATTGCCCTGTCCCTA
Organism: Avena sativa; assembly: GCA_916181665.1. NCBI lineage: Eukaryota > Viridiplantae > Streptophyta > Magnoliopsida > Poales > Poaceae > Avena > Avena sativa. Next base: position 379,996,553 of record OV702297.1, on the reverse strand, counting down.
GGGATGAAAAAAACCCAAGGACCGGATCAAACAGTCATCATTGCATGGCCGCGCGGGACTGATCGGGAGTTATTCCGGCTGTCTCCCAAGATGCCATTAGGGAATTTGGTCCCTCACCAACCCCCTCGTTGGCAAAATAATTGCCACATGGATGAAGAGGAAGCACGGCACCGGAAGGAGCGGGACCGACAAAGGATGCCGCCTCCTAGGCATGCCAGCCATCTGGCCGAGCCTCGTTGGAACGACAATAACGCTGGACGAAGGAACAACATAGATCATCTAGGAACAAGCCGGGACGGAGACCGACATTGTGAAGAACAACCTCGGATCCAGCATAACGAAGCTCCAGTAGCTCGTCACTCAGCCAGAAATAACCCACCAGAGCCACCATAATTGCCTGGCAGTGGCCATGAAGGATCTCATCACAGCCATGGAAGCCACAGGGGCGGAGTAGGCAATGACGGAAGAAGCAGAATTCTGACTCCTATACCGTGCATGCATAGTGAGCAACCGAGGTGCAGATCTCTCTTGCCCAATGACGCTCACGATCACATTGAATCCAACTTAGAAGCACAGCGATATGAGGAGGAATATGTGTATGTGGTACCCAAATGGTTTGGCCCACGTATCCATCAAACAAAATTTCCGATTGACTTCGGCATTGCCAAACACATTCAACCCTATGACGGTGCGGCTCAGCCAGATACTTGGCTCCAGGACTTTTTCCTGGCTTGTTGCATCGCCAACGGAGGAAACATCCTGGTCGTAGTCCGGTATCTCCCACTCATGTTAAGCAAGACGACTCGATCATGGCTCATTGAACTGCCAAAGAACTCAATTCACAACTGGTATGATATGCAAAGTGTGTTCTTTTCAAATTTCAAGGGTACATACAGGAGGCCCTGCACAGTCAGAGACTTGTAGAGTTGCACCCAAAGACCCCGATAAACTTGCCGAGATTACCTCAGATGATGGATCAACATGAAGAACTCAAGTGAAGGAGTAAATGAGCAAACCGTGATCGAAGCTTTCATCGCAGGGCTCCGAGTCGGATTATTGCATCATAGGCTGAAGCGTGACAAAGTTACAGACTTGGGAGAGATGCTAGAAACGATGAGCAAGTATGCTAACGTCGAAGATGATTCAGATGGACTGCTGAATATTCTGGCCAAGCCAAATGTGGCCAAGCAGCCAAAATAGCAAACTCAGAAGCGCAAGAATACCTCAGAAGATAAGCATAATCCGGATAATGCAGCTTTCAATGCAACTTTTGGATCTTGTGGCCGAGGAGGGCGCGGAGGCGGCCATGGACGAGGCCGTGAAACTTCTCGAGTCCAGGGTAGAGGAGATCAGTAGCCCAAAAAAATCATATTCCTAGGCCAACATTGCCAATAACCCTTGTGTGCATCACCCGGACGGGAATGGAGGTTCTATCCATACCAATGTTGAGTGTCATTTCAATGACGACATCAAAAGAGACGAATTCGTAGGCTACAGGGCCAAGCGATGAAAAGGAAATAAAAATTCCAAGAAAGGCAAGGAGGCCAAGGAAGATTCCGACATGGAAGAAGCGGATGCCGCACAGCCCAAGTCGGATAGAAAAAAGGATTATCCCACAAAGAAAGACACTTATGTCTGCTTCCTTGGAACTCAGCCAGCTAAGGTCAGAAAGGCGGTCCTCCATGAGCTCAATGCCACAGTTCCGACTGTTCCCTAGTTTTTGGATTGGTCAGACGTAACCATCACCTTCGACCAAAGCGATCACCATAAGAAAACACATCATCATGGAAAGTACCCACTGGTTGTCAATCCTCTTATTGATGGCTATGAGTTCTCCAAAACTCTGATGGATGGTGGCAACAACATGAAGATCCTCTACATCGATACGCTCCACCGCATGAAGATCCACGAAAGCCAGCTAAACCACAACAATGTGATTTTTCATGGCATTGTACCAGGAAGACAGGCGGATTCGCTAGGTGAGATCACACTGGACGTGATATTTGGAACTCCGGACAATTACCGGACCAAGCCACTCTCCTTCGAGGTGGTACCGTTCAAAAGTGCGTACCAAGCCATCTTCGGGAGGTCTGGCTTACCGGGCGTTCATGGCCCGCCCCTGCTACATCTACAACATGATGAAACTTGTAGGTCCCAACGACATCATCACCATCCGGGGAAACCTAAAGAAAGCACAATATTTCAAAGATGGATCTGCTTCCTTTTCCGAAGCCATGCTGAACGCCTAGGAGTACCAGGAGATCAAGAAAAACACCGACCCATCCGAGATGCCCGCTACGAAGAACGAGGTGCTAAAACCGAGTCTGCAGTTCTAGGCATCAAAAGAGATGAAGAATACATAGTTGAAGGAAGATGATCGCTCCAAGGTGACCAACATAGGGATAGGTTTAGATCCCAAATAGGAAAGTGCGCTTGTCGAGTTCCTCAAAGCTAATAAACATATCTCCGCATGGAAACCTTGTGACATGACCGGAGTACCTAGGGAACTCACCGAGCACTCTCTCAATGTTTACCTTGACGCTAAACCCATCAAATAGTCCTTACGATGGTTTGGTGATGAAAATCGCAAAGCTATAGCTAAAGAGTTAGCCTGACTTGAATTAGCCGAATTTATCTTAGAGGTCATCCACATAGAGTGGGTGGCAAATCATGTACTCATCCCTAAAAATGACACTATTTATTTAAGGATGTATGTTGATTATACCACCTTGAACAAGGCTTGTTCCAAAGATCTGTTTCCCTGGCCAAGAATCAATCAAGTTATCGACTCCACGGCAGGATCATAATTACTCTGTGTTCTCGACGCATATTTCGGATATCACCAAATATCGGTGAAAAATCGGATCAAAACAAGACGTCTTTTGTCACTCCTTTTGGAACCTTCTGCTACAAAACTATGCCTTTTGGATTAAAGAATGCAGGAGAAACATATCAACGCACTATGCAGAGTTGTCTCAACGACCAAATCGGATGCAACATCCATGTATACGTAGATGATATAGAGTGATGACCAAAAAGAAGGAAACACTTATTTCCAACTTGTAGGAAACATTTGCTAGACTACGAAAATATAATATGATGCTAAATCTGAAGAAGTGATTTTTCAGAATCCCAGTCAGAAAATTGTTAGGTTTCATCATGTCTAAAAGAGGCATAGAGGTGAACCAGGACAAAACCAAGGCTATACTGAACATTACCAGGCTGACTCGTCTGAAGGACATCCAACGTCTCGCTGGATGCATTGTAGCAGTGAGTCGGTTTGTTAGCCGGCTCGAACAAAGAGCCACACCTTTATATAAGCTCTTGTAGAAAACCGATACATGTATCTAGAACAAAGAAGCCGACGCGGCCCTACAAAGTTTGAAAGATCTTCTTTCAAATCCACCAGTCCTTGCTGCACCAGAGCCACAAGATCCTATGTTACTCTACATCATAGCAACAAACAAAGTTGTAACATCCCAATTTCCGCAACCCTGATCTTTGTCAAAAAGACAGAAATCAGGGGGAACAAAAACTTTTTCCTGCTAAATGTTGAAATGCTTGTTGATTGTTTGCCTGTGCTTATGCCACTACTTGTGCATTAGAGGATATACCCTTACCTCAAGCTAGTCTTGATGGTAACCTTAGTAGTAGTGGTTAAGCTTGATAAGATGAGTTACCTTGATCTGTTGTCCGATGACTTGCCATGATTTGCTGATTGCCTTGTGTGCTTAGGAACTAGAGAAAGCTAATCAAGTAGCTCATCCCCTAGGACCCAATCTATGTTTGTGACCCTCAATCTCAAACCAAGCATCGAAATCTGGATCTATCCCAAGCCACTAAAGCGACCATCTCATCCCCTAATCAGATCAATCTAGATCTAATCCCTTCTAATAGTTTCCAACTCAATGAAGGCCCAACCTAAGAATGGATCATATCTACTTAATCAACACTTCAAATTCATCTACTTGATCTTGAGATTAGAACCTATCAATCTCTCAAAATGATCTACACTTGTAATCTAGTCTAAAACCTTAAATCTGCCAAATTTGGCCAAGTCTGGAATCTTTAGCTAGATTCAACCTTGGGATCTCTACCTATTCCAACCTATGTGCATTCTTGAGAATGCACTTGAAACATCTTGTAGTACATCATTAGTACTACCAAATCCTACCCTTTACCTTGCCTAAACTCTTCTTTAACCCACCCATCCATGATGGTTTTGTAGGCAAGATGATAATCCTTTTCTGCAAATCTAGTCAACTTGCCTACTTTGACAAAGGCTCACATCCATATTCCATTCCCCTTGACCAACTCCTTGCATGGTTATGATCTACTAACCATGGTCTATCATCCCATACCTCAATTGTTTCCACTGGAGCCCTGTGCCTCTTAAACCCTCATGGTTTATTAGGCATCATGACACATCTATTATGGCAACCTTGTTTTCAACAAAGTTTGCCATCTCTTCTGTATCACCTCAAATACAATCAATCCCAACTCTTGGCATCATGATCATCTATACAACTTTTTCTATCTATCCATATAGCCCTTGTACCAAGGTGAGCTCTGAACTCCCTAATCCAACCTTGTTTAGTGGGTATAAAAATATCAACCCCCTAGATCCTTCAACATCTAGTTCCTTCCATTTTTTATGATGATATTAAAACCCAAGTTTGGTTATGAGATACATTATGTTGAAATCATCTATATTGTATATGATCATTTACCAAATAATTCCCCTAATTATTTGGAACCTAAAACTATTTAAATTCCTTTATTTGCTAAATCCTCAAGACCTTCTATATAAAGGAAAGTTTGTTTTTCTCCAAACCACCTTGTGAACTCAAGACAGCTTTGATGGCTATATACCCTATGTTATCTTCCCAACTCAAAAATCAATGTTTTTAGATTCTTTATTATTTCTTTTTGCCATTTTTCTTAAATGGCAGAAACAAGAAATAATCCTTTTTAAATACTTTTCCATCCCAATAAATTCCAATAAAATTACCCAATGTGTGATATGGTATTTAGATCCATTTCACACCAAAAACCCATCTTGACAAATGTAAAAATAACACATTATCTTCTATAATCTATTTCTGCACTTTTTGAATAAATGAGATTATATGGACTTATAATGTTCAGAAAATTTCCAAATAAATAGTGGAGCTCCATCTAGACCATATCCATCTATCCTAACCATAACCTCATCCCGCAAGGATCAAAATCCAAGAGTTTCTTTATAATCCCTAACTATGGCAAATTTGATCATAACCATAAATCACTAATCAAACCACTTCCACACCTCACCCAAACCTTGCCCAGCACTTCTCCAGCACCCATCAATCCCTCCAGGTCGTGATCACTATAGCAATTCATTGTACCTTTGTCCACCCTTGACACATGTACTAGTCTAAGAGGGAGACAAGAAAAACAACACAACAAAGACATTACTCTCCCTTGCAGCCACCCCCTGTCCCCCTATGCCTCATACCACGACAAGAGCACCACCATACCACTCTCCATGCACCCAGTATCCCACCCCTGGTTTCCACCCCTCCCCCATTTCCCTCTCATGGACCATGTCCACCATAAGTCCTCCTCCATGGGCTAACTAGGCCAGAGGCTCTCCTCTCCTCTCTCACTGCCCTCATTTCATTCCCTGGCCCCCAGAGCACCACCCCAATCACCCCTGCTCACTCCCTCTGCCTCCTAGGCTCTAGAGAGGAAGAACAACCTTCTTCGACCATTGTTGAGCCTCGGCTTGAGGTACTCTCTCCCTTCTCCCAGCCCTCTACAATAGCCTACCCACGCCCCTCTCCCACTGATCTACCATCCCCTACCTTTAGAGCCTCTCCCAACACCTGCCATGACCAGGAGAGGAGGATTTACCTTCTCTCTGTCTTCCACAAGAAAGTCACTCGGTGGTCTCCTTCCTGCTCCCCTTCCCCCTCTATTGGCATTCTCTGCCTCCCCGAAATCATCACTGACTTTCCTGACCCCCCTCTCTGTCTTATGCAGGCAAGAAGGAAGCGCTTAGACGAACTAAGACGAGCTCCTCCTTGGCCACCATCGCGCGAGGAAGCTCCTTACGTTGAACCCCCTCCTACCAACTGTCCCCGAGCTCGCCGTTGCCCTCCGTGTCGACCCACCTCCTCCCCGACGTCTCCCCGCTCCTAGGTAAGCTCCCCTCAACCTCTCCCTACTCCCCTAGGGTTTTGTCTCCACCATGGCAGGCGCGAGGTGGACGACGACTCTAAGTCGTCGATCCCCTCCTAATCGAAGGGCCTAGATCACCCTGTACCCCTTTGCCCCTGGTCCTGCTAATGGGCTGGCCCCGCCAATCTGATAGCCGACTATCTCTCGGGCGCGTGCGCAGCCCGGGTGGGCCGATTTCGTCCCTACGGCCCGCTTGCCCTCTAGATCTGGCCACGAACCTCTCTTCCCTTTCTCCTTTAATTAATTTCTCCAGATCTGTATGATTGGTTAAATCCGTTTGAAATTGGAAAACCCCCTAAATCGACCAGATCTAAATTTTCCCATATACCCACATGTTATCTTAAACATGTAGTACCACAGTTTTGACCAGATTGTTTCTAGTTATTTTCTAATAAATACAATACCACAGGGTGTCTCTTTGACTCAATAAATCTTCTAGAGAATTTGGTAAACCCAAATGGATGAACCCAACTTCCTCTAGAAGGTATTTGAAATACCCAACCAAGGGAATTTGTCCCATGTCAAGGGGAACTATGAACTGCCAGTAATAAAAATAACAAAGACATCCTATTAATGCCTTTAAGAATTTATCTAGGTAAAACCATAAATGGTATTGACCCAATTACAGATCTCAGTATACATGAACACCAATATCTATCAAACCCTAGGAGATCCCAATTTATCGAGCTATCTTTAATTTATGGTGAATTAAACATTTCTGTGCATTATCTACTCACCAATAAATTCATCATAATAGTTCTGTTCATACAAAAAGGAGTGAATCCAATTTCTACAGAAAGGTATTTGAAATACCTAACATGTGTCTTTGAAATCACATCAAAGACCCTTATAGAACTAATCTGGTTAATAAGATAAAATATCATCCAGAACTGACTTTGGGAATTTCCCAAGGGCATTCTGGTAATTATTTTGGGATGATTCCAACTCTCAGTGAATCAGTCCACTAAACCCTACCTAACCATTCAAATAAATAATTTTTGGAACTCCAGAACTATTCTGGTGGATTATTTCCTAAAACTAGAGCTTTAATTACTAGGAAATTCATTATAAATCAATGATAATTGATAAAATAGTGAAACTACTTTTTTTGGTTTAATTTTATCAATATCTATCTAATGGTATCACTTTTATACAATGGTATCATACAGAATATGCTATTGGTACAAAACACTCTCTTAGGCCTTTTCTATACCATAAATCCTAAGTGATATTCCCCAAATAAATCCAAGCCTTTTCCAATCTTCTCAAATCAATCATCCAGCACCCTACTGTCCCATATTTAGTGATTACCCTTTTGCTTGCTATATGTATTGGTGCTTGTTTGTCTTGTCTTGATTGGTGCTCTGTTTTCATGCATGTTTTCTCGATAACGGCGATAGTTGCGTTTGTGTGCCATCAAGAAGAAGGAGGCCTCGGAGTATTATTATTTAAATGGGTAATCTTGGTATTCTGGTTTTCTTGAGAAGTCCTGGGACATATATGCCATATTGCTGAATTATTAGGCAAGCCACCTTCTTGCTCATACGCCTTTGACCTACTATTTTACTTATGCATGTTTTATCTACTGTTTATGAAAATTGCATGGTTTTACCTTATTATGTTTTATATGTGGGAATGTTTGGCTCCTCCAAACTATTACCATTTTGGTACCATTAGATACAACCCCTATGATGACACCCATTTGACTTTAGTATGATAGATGGTGTTTAACACCATAACCCTTTGGAGAACCCGTTTTAGCCTAAGCAAAAGTATAGGATGAGAAGACCCCAGGAAAGTGTTTATAAAATGTTTTATGAGAAAACCTTGGTGAGGTTTAACCTACCAAGAGAAGTTTGAGAAACTAAAAAGGTTTTGTTTTACAAAATGGATGGGACAAATGAGGAGGAAAAAGGTTTATAAAAAGGGCACCTAGTTCTTTGCAGTTTTTCCAGAACAATTACCCCATGCAACTACAATACCCTGAAGTGGGAACATGGATTAACCCGAAGTTAGTTCACTTTGATGCGGGTATCTGTGTGACTAATTATAAGGGATCATCTCCCTCTAATTCTGGGCTTCCTTTATAAAAGGGTCAACTGCGCGACAGTCACCTAAAGGAAGCAGGATCACCCATGTGAGTGACCGGGTGATACTATGGGCCTCTCATTGAAAGTGCAGGCTCTGAAGGGGCTGGGTTGCACTTTGGTTGGTCCGTTTATCCTAACCTCCCGGGTTGAGAGGAACAACTCATAGGGTAGGGCCTTTGTTGGAGTGGACTTTCTGAAGGTTCTATTTGATTATTCGAACCCCCGTATACCGTGTGTATCGGGCCGTGGTTGTATCTCGGCGGATGTATCAAATCTTGTGGGTAAAGTGTACAACCTCTATAGAGTGTAAGAATATTTGAATAGCCGATTCCTCGGTCATGGACGGTTGGTAAGGTTTCTATAGAGCGGTGCCTATCTTCTTTTCAAAACTGTTTTCATAAAGAAAATGTTTACTAAAACCTGGTGGTCCATGGGACACTAGAGAGGAGGAGGATAACCCGATCAGTCGAGAACCGTGGCAATGATATAGGGTGACCCAGTCCTATTTGTTTTACAAAACTTTTAAAAAGGTTTAAATGTTTTACAAAAAGTATTCAACAAAACCTTGTAGATGCTATATCTACAAGAGAAACTAATTTATATAATAACCTCTTATGGAGCCATTCTACCACCTCTGCCATATTGCATATCCTTTTATTGTTATTATCTTAAGGTGGTTTGCGAGTACATTCCAAGTACTCACGATATTGTCCTTGGCTATTAACTTGGACAGATTCCTAGAAGAGCAAGGAATGAGGAAGAAGCTGACGTCTATATGAGCTAGGGCGTATCTCCAAGTCGGGCACCCTATTGGGTTATGACTTGACTCGGGTCCTCCGCGATTAGAAGTTCCGCTGATTTTATGCATTTGAGCCCTTAGCGGCATTATGTAAGTCTATTTATGTAAACATTGTTGTAATCGATGTTGTAATGGATGTACACTTTGATATGTGTCGATTATGCGCCACGATGCACTAATCATTGGATCGTGGTGGTATGCATAAAAGGTATTCCCGGACTGTAAATCCCGGGGTGCCACAGACTTGGTATCAGAGCCATCCTGACTATAGGACCACCTTAGTTAGCATGGACGTTAAACAGGAAAACCCCTATTTCTAAAAATACGGACTTTCAAACACTACTTTTTCAAAATCTTTTCGAAAATATTCCTTACCTTACCTTCTATGACTTAAACTGTTTGAAACAAGTTTATTCTATACCTCGTCTACTTCAACTATTTTGTTTTCAAAAACAAGTCCGACTTCGAAACCGTCCCAAGATGAAGAGAAGCCAAGACAAGCAAAACAAAGGAGCTACCTACGACGAGAGACACTATAAGATCGCCCGACCAACGGAGTCCTTCCCTCGCCCCAAATGAATCAAGTACGGCATCAATGACCGCAAATGACAAGACCAAAGTCGATAACCCCTTACCGTCCGTACTTACGATATGTATTGTCACATCCCAAGATTTTCCAAATTTTGTAATGTGAAAAATAAATGAACAAAATAAAATTATTGTTGAAAATCAGGGTGAAAAGAAACTTTTGTTTCTAAGTGGAAACTCAAATCCCATCTTGAACAAACTTTGGTAAAGTTTGAATCTTACTGAATTCAAATCTAGAGAAATGCATTCCTCAATGAATGTATCAGGAAATTTAAACACTTGGAAAATAAATCCAAACCCTAAACCCTAATGGAATAAAAATCATTTCCAAGTTATCTCCAAGCCTATGGATTTGATCCATATAAAAATTTGTCAACAAACATTTACAAAAGATCAAGAAAGACAAATAGAAATATTATAAAGCCATAGAAATTGGTTTCACTTAATTTGGAACCTTGGATAAAATCTTATGAATTTAATAAGATAAAGGAATTGAATTCACAAAGCTAATAAAGCACTTATCTAGAATCCATACAAAATGGTGAGCAAATAATCCTAAAAGGATTTAAAAGGATAAACAAATATTAAACAAGATTTTACAAATTGGAATCACCAAGTTTGGATCTATAAATAAAAAGATATGAATTTTATAAGATGAAGAAAGAAATATTAAATAAGGAATATTTAAAGGCCAAATCCAATCTTGACCTAGTCCATAATCAAATGGAATGAATACAATACAAATCCAAATAAAATAAAAAGGATAAAAAATTTCCCAAAATAAAATAAAATGGCATAAACCAAATTCTATTTGAATAAAGACAAGTCCAATTTTAAATGATTAATAAATCATATTAAAAGCTTTTCCAAATAATTCAAGATGAATTATTTGACACCCAAATAATCAAATAAAAACCTACTGAAAAGAATTGGAAGGTTTTTAGAAACTTAAATGGTGTTTGAAAATATTAATAAATCTTATTTGAAAGGGCCTTTTTAATAATTAAAAGACCCCAAAAGGAATAAAAATTTATTCCAAAAATTGACTTCAGAATATATTACTAATCAGTATTTAAATCTACACAAATTTTGGCAAAAGTTTGAATTCAAATGAGTGTTTGAAGTAATTAAACAAAACCAAAACAGATTAATAGAAATGAAAAGGAAAAAAAAACAGAACAAAAAAATGAAAAGGTCGACCCAGCCCAGCCAGCCCATTAAGCCCAGTCCAGCCCACCTCTCCCTCTCACCCGAGCAAAACGTTTTCTCACCGCAGAACTCACCCACTCCGCCACTGACCGCTAGACCCCTCCATAGACCCATCTCTCACGATGACAACACGGCCCCACCTACCAGTTCGTCGTTCCCACCCGCGAGACTGTTTCTTCCCCCAAACCTCACTGTTCCTGCCGTTTAATTCCTCGCTTGAATTCATCTTAATGATGCAGAGATTACACCCGCGATTACTCCCTTTAACTCGCCACGCTCCCCTCTACCTTTCCCCCCAGACACCATCTCCTCTCCTCCCCTAGGCCACATTGAATTCGTCTCGAAACTCTCTGGCTCCGGCGAGCTATTTTCTCCGATTCCGATCAGTAGACGTCGCCCCTTGCTCCCTCAACCACTCGAGCCTTCTCCCCTCTTCCAGACGCATCTCCCCGTGGCTTGGACTTGCCCGCGCTTGACCCACAGCGCCAGCAACGACGTCAACCAACAGCGCCGCTGTCTGCAAACAACTCCGGCGAGCTTCATCGCTTGAACCCGTGCGCGCCTTGACCAGAGTTTCATGCCGACTTGTTCGCCTGTGCCTTGTGAACATCCAGGTGCTCGCCATTCACTCGCGCAGGACCCGTAGGCTCGCCTTCGACGTCGACAGCAAGTGCCAGACGCAGATGACAACTCCGGCGAGAAATTGCCTTCGTCCTCGTGCGCCCCCTGCCTCCCCAAGAGCATGTTGAGCATCAGCTTCGTCCAGCGAATCAGGTGAGCCCCCTCTCTCTTTCTCGCTTCCTGCAGCTCCGGCGACGCCACTGCCAGGCTGCCGCCGCCGCGTGTCAGAGTCCAGCGCCGCCAGTTCTAGGTCATTAGACTAGGACCGTTGGATCTTGATCCTGAAGCTTAGATAGAATCACTTAAAGCCGAAGGGGTATGCAATCTGTGTCGTGCGTCCCACTTAGATCCAATGGTTCTCAACGCGCGATCCGAACGAACCGGTATCAGCGAGTAAGAACACGCCACGTGGCTCTGTTCGTTTGATTAAAAACAGATTTGATCTATTAGATGCTAGATTTTGTAAAATCTATAACTTTTAATCTACACGACCAAATTTTGCAAGTTTTATATCAATGGATTCAGCAAGACAAGCCCTAGCCAACCATGCACTTTGTTTAATAAAAAGCTTATGTTAAATTGTTTGTTTTTATATAAACTTGTGTATGCATGTTTAGAATATAAAAAATGTTCTAAAATGATTTTGGGGATAAAATCTTTGGCAAATGGTTTGTTTTGAACCTACTGACCCTATAAATCAACTGGTGGATTCAAAAATGTATTTGGTGAAACAAAGGTACAAATTCTTGAATAAAAGCATTTCTAGCCAATTAAAAATGTTGATTTGGTTTAAAAATAATTTTGGAGGAAAAACCTTTGGGAAATGTTTTGATTTAAACTCTCCGACCCCAAACATCAAGTTTTATGATTTGAAAATGTATTTGGTAAACCCTATAAAAATTATTACTTTGCTAAAGACATTTTCAACCACATAAAATAATGACTTGGTTTAAAAATGGTTTATGAAGTGAAATATTTTGCAAATTATTTTGCCAATTTATAAAATGACCATTAGGTGTTTTCAAATGTTTATAACCTACTAGAAACCACTTTTCCAAATAAAACAATCTTTTGCATGCTTGCATGCATTGCTTTGTTCTTATTATTTTATGTGTTGTTGCTTGAGTGATAGATTGAATTTGTGCCTTGCTTGATTGAATTGTAGTGATTTGAAGAGTGTGAATATTGCAAGGACAAGGAGTGAACTCATATTCTCTACCAAGAAGGCAAGTGATGCTTCATACTTTTGTCCCATTATTTTCACTATGCATTAGTGATATTTCTAAGTAGGACTTGCATGGAATTTTTGCTAAGTATAAACTATGCCATGGGAAATCCTAGTAGATGAAACCTTAGTAGAATTTCCTAAGTTAAGATGCCTACTACTATCATGCTTAGCTTAGCTAATAGAAAACAAGGGTGGAATATATATTCATACTATGAAATATTTCCAAGTCAAGGACTTGTGTTTTGTTTAATAAAACAACTAAGTGAATGAATCACCTGGGTGGAATGGAAGGAATGGTTTGTGTTGAGTGGTCATGCAAGTCCAGTATGCTAGGGAAAACTTGGGCATCACCAAGTCCAGTATGCTGGGGAAAACTTGGTGTCTCACTTGTGGATGGACACCCAGGAACAAAGAGATTTGAGATGTCAAATGTTGAGAAGCTTCAAGTGCAGCCACTTGGCAATATGGGCTCTGCCTGGATCATATAGGTTGCAATAACTTAGCCAAATGGACAGTTGGTGGTAGGAGATGATAGGTTGGAACGCGTCCATTCTGGTCTAAGGGAAGGCTTCTGAAAGATCTTGTCTTGGGAAACCAAGTCTTGTGGGGAAAGTGCACCACCTCTACAGAGTGTAAAATCTAAGTACTTAGCCATGTCCCTGGCAAAGGACAATTTGAGCATCAAGACATGGAAGCTATCAAGAATCTCATCATCCCAATTTCTAAGTTAAAAACTTGTGGTTGAACAAGGGTTGAAGGATCACCAATTTCTATTGGGAGATGCCTTGGGTGTTTTTGTCAAGCAAAAACTTAGTGTTTTCAAATGATAAGGAAAATCTATTTTGAGCAAAGCAAGCCTAAGCTCTACCTAGTCAAATGCATATAGATGATAGACTCCACTATACTACCATAGTATCACTTGCCAATACAATTCAAATGTATTGACCCTTGTGGCTGTAACTTGTTATGTTGCAGGTTTTGTTTGATATTAGTGAAGTTTAATGATTAGGATTACAAGTCTACAACCAACATGTCTGCCTGTGGCACTTTGAAGATGAAGGACCCCATGCTATTGTTATATTCTGCTGCATTGTAATGAGATAGCCAAATGAGCTATGTAAGATGTAATAAATTATTTTATTCCTGGTTATAAAGTTGTATTATGACCTTTGTTTCTTGATATTAGATCTTAACTGTGGATGCTAGCTATTGATCCAGGGACTAGCATTGTAAACACAGGGATCCTTTACCTTATTAAAGGGTGGGAACCTTACAGATGGTATCCGAGCATTGTGTTTCCTGTAGGATTTGTAACCCTGGGATTGGACAAAACCCCTTAGAAAAATAGGAGTTGTATTTGTTCCAAAACTATTTACAAACAATCTTGTAAACTCTTTCCCCAACCATTTTGGTTTTGATTCTACATCTTGCCTATTTCAAACTTGATGGATAAAGCCTACCCCATGGCCAAAGACTTCACCATGTGCAAAGGACTTCATCAACTCTAATGACTTCAACATCTTCAAGTGATTTCAACCTTATTCCCAACAAGACTTCAACCTTGGATATCACTAAGGACTACAAGTGAGACAAGAAATCTTGCTCAAGACTTGAAGACTAAGGAAACACAACTTAGAAGGAATCATCATCACCTTTGAAGTTTTTGTGATCAAGAATTTTTCCAAGGAAACCATGTTCTCATGCAAGAAGAATCAACCAAGAAGGAAGGAAAGATTTCAAGTGAACCATATAGATGGACAACCATAATAAGTATAGGTCAAACACACCAACTTATGTGGTGTAACAAAAATATTTTTGGTTGCCTAAAAAAATATATGCTTGAAACTTGTTGTTTGAGTGGAATGTTTGTTTGTGATTGCTTACACATTGCTTGTGTGAATTGAGATGTGTGTGATTAGAATTAATTCCTTAGAAATATCTTGCCTATTCTAATCCCAATCCAACCCAAACAGATGACTTCTCCAAGAGACTCCAACATTAAGGATGGTGACAACAACAACAACAACAACAACCAAGAGGTCAACATGAGAGAACTCATAGTAACCCAAACCCAGTTGAACCAAGTGACAGCTCAATTTATAGCCAACACCAGTGAGGTAGATCCAACCATGCAAAGTTTTTGGAAACCCAAACCCAATTGTTGCATAAGGTGACAGATCAAATGATCAACATGGGAAGCAACTCTTCCAAAAGAGTTTGTGACAACAAGGATGACAAAGATGATATTCTAGAAGGAACCCGAGCTTGCAATATTTGTGGAGACAAGGATCACACTTCCAAAGAGCATGAAGATCAATGCCCCAACTGTGAAGAGAAACATCCAATTGACCAATGCCCCACATCTCAAGCTACTTGTTACCTATGTGAAGGAAATAATCATGTCCCTATCCAATGCCCCATCTACTCCATAGTTCAACAAAGGAAACAAGGTGGAGTGCAACAACAGATTGCAGATTACCATGAGAGAGCAAAGTCTACCAAGAAAGATGAAGACAAAGGAAAATCTCAGCTTGCACCTCCATGCAATATGACTCAATTCAAAGGACCAAAGAGGAGACATATGTATTATCCAAGGAATAGGAAAGGGTCAAGGAGACCAGGAAACATTCCTACCTTTGAGATAACATATGAAGAACATGAACTAGAAGCACTCCTAGCTTTGGAGAAACCCAAGAAAAAGAAGGACAAAAGCCATGTGCAATGTTGTCATTGTAAAGAAATGGGACACTATGCCAGTGAATGTCCAGAGAAGAAGAAGTATAAGGAGATTAGCCAAGTGTGGTGCAACAACTGCAAAGAGCTAGGCCATTATGTAGCAACTTGTCCACAGAAGATACGTGATGAACTCAATCTTATCACATGTTACAATTGTGGTAACCAAGGACATTATGCAAGCAACTATCTAGAAAAGATGAAGCACAAGATAAAGCCTATGAAGGATCTCAGCCTTGTCACATGTTTCAAGTGTGGAAACAAAGGACACTATGCAGATGTTTGTCCAGAGAGATTTCAACAGGACCCCAAGAAGGCCAATACGTAATCTAGTTGGAAATTTTTTAAGGGTGGTAGTACCCTAGTTGCTTTGAGCCAACTTGTAACCCCTAGCCTCCCCAAATCTCGGGACGAGATTTATTTTAAGGGTGGTAGCCTGTCACATCCCAAGATTTTCCAAAATTTGTAATGTGAAAAATAAATGAACAGAATAAAATTATTGTTGAAAATCAGGGTGAAAAGAAACTTTTGTTTCTAAGTGGAAACTCAAATCCCATCTTGAACAAACTTTGGTAAAGTTTGAATCTAACTAAATTCAAATCTAGAGAAATGCATTCCTCAATGAATGTATCTGGAAATTTAAACAGTTAGAAAATAAATCCAAACCCTAAACCCTAATGGAATAAAAATCATTTCCAAGTTATCTCCAAGCCTATGGATTTGATCCATATAAAAATTTGTCAACAAACATTTACAAAAGATCAAGAAAGACAAATAGAAATATTATAAAGCCATAGAAATTGGTTTCACTTAATTTGGAACCTTGGATAAAATCTTATGAATTTAATAAGATAAAGGAATTGAATTCACAAAGCTAATAAAGCACTTATCTAGAATCCATACAAAATGGTGAGCAAATAATCCTAAAAGGATTTAAAAGGATAAACAAATATTAAACAAGATTTTACAAATTGGAATCACCAAGTTTGGATCTATAAATAAAAAGATATGGATTTTATAAGATGAAGAAAGAAATATTAAATAAGGAATATTTAAAGGCCAAATCCAATCTTGACCTAGTCCATAATCAAATGGAATGAATACAATACAAATCAAAATAAAATAAAAAGGATAAAAAGTTCCCAAAATAAAATAAAATGGCATAAACCAAATTCTATTTGAATAAAGACAAGTCCAATTTTAAATGATTAATAAATCATAATAAAAGCATTTCCAAATAATTCAAGATGAATTATTTTACACCCAAATAATCAAATAAAAACCTACTGAAAAGAATTGGAAGGTTTTTAGAAACTTAAATGGTGTTTGAAAATATTAATAAATCTTATTTGAATTAAAACAAGGGCCTTTTGAATAATTAAAAGACCCCAAAAGGAATAAAATTTTATTCCAAAAATTGACTTCAGAATATATTACTAATCAGTATTTAAATCTACACAAAATTTGGCAAAAGTTTGAATTCAAATGAGTGTTTGAAGTAATTAAACAAAACCAAAACAGATTAATAGAAATGAAAAGGGGAAAACAAAACAGAACAAAAAAAATGAAAAGGTCGACCCAGCCAGCCCATTAAGCCCAGTCCAACCCACCTCTCCCTCTCACCCGAGCGAAACGTTTTCTCACCACAGAACTCACCCACTCCGCCACTGACCGCTGGACCCCTCCACAGACCCATCTCTCACGATAACAACACGGCCCCACCTACTAGTTCGTCGTTCCCACCCGTGAGACTGTTTCTTTCCCCAAACCTTGCCGTTCCTGCTATTTAATTCCTCGCTTGAATTCGTCTTAATGATGCAGAGATTACACCCGCGATTACTCCCGTTAACTCGCCACGCTCCCCTCTACCTTTCCCCCCAGACACCATCTCCTCTCCTCCCCCAGGCCACCTTGAATTCGTCTCAAAACTCTCTGGCTCTGGCGAGCTATTTTCTCGGATTCCGATCAGTAGACGTCGCCCCTTGCCCCCTCAACCACTCGATCCTGCTCCCCTCTTCCAGACGCATCTCCCCGTGGCTTGGACTTGCCCGCGCTTGACCCACAGTGCCGGCAACAACGTCAACGAACAGCGCCACCGTCTGCAAACAACTTTGGTGAGCTTCATCGCTTGAACCCGTGCGCGCCTCGACCAGAGTTTCATGCCGACTTGTTCGCCTGTGCCTTGTGAACATCCAGGTGCTCACCATTCACTCGCGCAGGACCCGTAGGCTCGCCTTCGACATCGACAGCAAGTGCCAGACGCAGACGACAACTTCGGCGAGAAATTGACTTCGTCCTCATGCGCCCCCTGCCTCCCCAAGAGCACGTTGAGCATCAGCTTCGTCCAGCGAATCAGGTGAGCCCCCATCTCTCTTTCTCGCTTCCTACAGCGCCGGCGACGCCACTGCCAGGCTGCCGCCGCCGCGCGTCAGAGTCCAGCGCCGCCAGTTCTAGGTCATTAGACTAGGACCGTTGGATCTTGATCCTGAAGCTTAGATAGAATCACTTAAAGCTGAAGGGGTATGCGATCTGTGCCGTGCAATCCCACTTAGATCCAATGGTGCTCAATGCGTGATCCGAACGAACCGGTATCAGCGAGTAAGAACACGCCACGTGGCTCTGTTCGTTTGATTAAAAACAGATTTGATCTATTAGATGCTAGATTTTGTAAAATCTATAACTTTTAATCTACACGACCAAATATTGCAAGTTTTATATCAATGGATTCAGCAAGATAAGCCCTAACCAACCATGCACTTTGTTTAATAAAAAGCTTCTGTTAAATTGTTTTTTTACAGAAACTTGTGTATGCATGTTTAGAATATAAAAATTGTTCTAAAATGATTTTGGGGATAAAATCTTTGGAAAATGGTTTGTTTTGAACCTACTGACCCTATAAATCAATTGGTGGATTCAAAAATGTATTTGGTGAAACAAAGGTACAAATCCTTGAATAAAAGCATTTCTAGCCAATTAAAAATGTTGATTTGGTTTAAAAATAATTTTGGAGGAAAAACCTTTGGGAAATGTTTTGATTTAAACTCTCTGACCCCAAACACCAAGTTTTATGATTTGAAAATGTATTTGGTAAACCCTATAAAAATTATTACTTTGCTAAAGACATTTTCAACCACATAAAATAATGACTTGGTTTAAAAATGGTTTATGAAGTGAAATCTTTTGCAAATTATTTTGCCACTTTATAAAATGACCATTAGGTGTTTTCAAATGTTTATAACCTACTAGAAACCACTTTTCCAAATAAAACAATCTTTTGCATGCTTGCATGCATTGCTTTGTTCTTATTATTTTATGTGTTGTTGCTTGAGTGATAGATTGAATTTGTGCCTTGCTTGATTGAATTGTAGTGATTTGAAGAGTGTGAATAGTGCAAGGACAAGGAGTGAACTCATATTCTCTACCAAAAAGGCAAGTGATGCTTCATACTTTTGTCCCATTATTTTCACTATGCATTAGTGATATTTCTAAGTAGGACTTGCATGGAATTTTTGCTAAGTATAAACTATGCCATGGGAAATCCTAGTAGATGAAACCTTAGTAGAATTTCCTAACTTAAGATTCCTACTACTATCATGCTTATCTTTGCTAAAAGAAAACAAGGGTGGAATATATATTCATACTATGAAATATTTCCAAGTCAAGGACTTGTGTTTTGTTTAATAAAACAACTAAGTGAATGAATCACCTGGGTGGAATGGAAGGAATGGTTTGTGTTGAGTGGTCATGCAAGTCCGGTATGCTGGGGAAAACATGGGCATCACCAAGTCCAGTATGCTGGGGAAAACTTGGTGTCTCACTTGTGGATGGCCACCCAGGAACAAAGAGATTTGAGAAGTCAAATGTTGAGAAGCTTCAAGTGCAGCCACTTGGCAATATGGGCTCTGCCTGGATCATATAGGTTGCAATAACTTAGCCAAATGGACAGTTGGTGGTAGGGGATGATAGGTTGGAACGCGTCCATTCTGGTCTAAGGGAAGGCTTCTGAAAGATCTTGTCTTGGGAAACCAAGTCTTGTGGGGAAAGTGCACCACCTCTGCAGAGTGTAAAATCTAAGTACTTAGCCATGTCCCTGGCAAAGGACAATTTGAGCATCAAGACATGGAAGCTATCAAGAATCTCATCATCCCAATTTCTAAGTTAAAAACTTGTGGTTGAACAAGGGTTGAAGGATCACAAATTTCTATTGGGAGATGCCTTGGGTGTTTTTGTCAAGCAAAAACTTAGTGTTTTCAAATGATAAGGAAAATCTATTTTGAGCAAAGCAAGCCTAAGCTCTACCTAGTCAAATGCATATAGATGATAGACTCCACTATACTACCATAGTATCACTTGCCAATACAATCCAAATGTATTGACCCTTGTGGCTGTAACTTGTTATGTTGCAGGTTTTGTTTGATATTAGTGAAGTTTAATGATTAGGATTACCAGTCTACAACCAACATGTCTGCATGTGGCACTTTGAAGATGAAGGACCCCATGCTATTGTTATATTCTGCTGCATTGTAATGAGATAGCCAAATGAGCTATGTAAGATGTAATAAATTATTTTATTCCTGGTTATAAAGTTGTATTATGACCTTTGTTTCTTGATATTACATCTTAACTGTGGATGCTAGCTATTGATCCAGGGACTAGCATTGTAAACAGAGGGATCCTTTACCTTATTAAAGGTTGGGAACCTTACATGTATTCTCAATATAGGATTCCTATTATGGCGTGTAGTCACCCCTTAGTGCCTATGGTGTGCCTTGTCTGCTTGTCACATGCTTGTATGATGCTTGCAGTGTGTGCTTGTCTTCCTCGGATCATTCGATCCTATTGTATGACTACCTCATTTGTGTTTCATGACACGAACCCTTGTAAGCCCATAACCTGAAAACTCTCCTTAGCGGGATGGCCACCAAAAGAAAATAGAAGACAAGCCCATCCAACCCTCTGTCGTACCAACGGGAAATCCTCGCCATAAATCTAATGCCCCAAAATCCCGAAGATAAGGAGGCCCGAAACCAACAAGTCTACTCCGTCATCGAATCGAAGCAACACAAAGAGTCCAAGTCAAGCAAACCTCCCTGAAGCTCACCTCCTCTACCCCGACTGAAGACGAAGAAATAAGAGTAGCTAAACGCTAAACCTAACCAGAGTTAACCCTTACAGCTTAGTAATGTAACCATTGCCGCAAGGTAGTTCCAGATACTTGATAACAGTCGCTGATTGGATAGAGATGGCAGAAAATACCAGTCCTCCAGACTCAGAATTTTGGACCCTTCAATTTGACGGATCAAAAGCACGAGGAGGCTCGGGTCTAGCATAGTTCTCAAGTCACCCCAAGGATATAAGCTGTTGAAAGGATACGGATGTCGCCTAGAGGGGGAGTGAATAGGCGATTAAAACTTTTCCTAGAGTGGCTCAACAAAGGCGGAATAAAACTAGTGTTTACTTTGTAAAGCACAACCTAGAAACAACTAAGGTTTACCTATGTGCACCAACAACTTATGCTAAGCAATACAAGCAACAAAGTGATATCAAGATATATATTACTTCAAGCGCGAAGGCTATCACAATGTAAAGTGCATAAGTAAAGAGCTCGGGTATAGAGATAACCGAGGCACGCGGGGACACCGATATTTTACCGAGTTCCTCCCAACATGGAGTACGTCTCGTTTGGAGAGGGGGTGGTATCAAACCACCAACACCACAAAAGGCCTCCCTTATTCTCCGGTGAATCTCACCCCAATGGGATCGATCCACGCTTCCACTATCGGTGCACTTGTCGGTGGCAACCGGAACCTCTCACAAGGTTGGGACACAACTCCACAACTTAATTGGAGGCTCCCAACAAATGCCACAAAAGGCCAAAATGCCACCAAGGCCACAAAACCGTCTAGGGTTCCAAGAACCCAAGAGGGACAAGCTCCAGTGAGCAATTCAAACCAAATCCTCCAAAGAGAACTCAAACCAATGCACCAAATGCAAATGACAAGAACACCACAAAGATGCTCAAATCCCTCACTCTCAAGTTCCAACAAAGCCACTAAAGCTAATGGGGGAACAAGAGAGGAGGAATCAAAGAGAGACACAAAATCCCCCAAAATCTAGATCCCCAAAGATACACTCACAAAGAGATGTTTTTGTTTGGTCAAAACGTAGATCTAGATCTCCTCCAACTACCCCTCAAATATATGCAAGAATCAATGGAGGGGTGTGTAGAAATCAAGCTTAAAGAGTAGAGCAAATGGGGGCAAAGCTTGGACAAGAAAAGGAGAAACAAGTAACCCTAAATGAAAATAGACAAAAGACTTATATAGGGCTAGCCAAAATATGGCCGTTGGGGCAATTTTTCTGGGCTGACCAGTAGTACCGGATTGGACTAGTACCGGATTGGACCGGTACTACCGGACCGAAATAACAAACAACGAAAAACAGGGAAAACGCAAAGCAGCTAGCGAGCTAAAACAATGGCAGCAGACAGGGGCCAGCACCGCAGGCCCACGCAGCCGCACGCGCGCAGCACAACAGCGCGGCAGCAGCTAGCGTGCAGCGCGGCAGCAGCAGCAAGGCAGAACCGCGCGAGGCCCAGCATGCAGCGCAGTAGCAAGGCGCGCGACAGCAGCAAGCAGTGCAGCGGTGCCGGGCGTGCGTGCAGGTGGGGGCCGCATGATGCAGCAGCGCAGCAGCAGCTGCAGGCCCAGGCACGCGCGCACCAAGCCGCAGCAGCAGCAGCGAGCAGCGGCCCCAGCGCGCGCAGCAAGCGGTGGACAGGACGCGCGCGGTGCCAGGCACGAGGTCAACGGGCCAGGAAATCTAGATCTAGATCTGGGTGTTTCTGGGAAAAATAACTGGGCCGGCCGTTACTACCGGGCCGGCCGGTAGTACCGGATTTAGGTACCCAGCGAGGCAGAGAGAAAACGGGCCGTTTTTAGGCCCGGATGGTAGTACCGGCCCGTCCGGGCGGTACTACCGCTCGGCCCAGAAAACAGACAAACATGCAAATATTTAAACGGCAATAACTTTTGACTGGAAGCTCCGATTTACCCGATTCAAATTGCATTGGATAGAGGACGACAAGGGTTTCCCAATAAAAAGTGGAAATATTGATTATCACCAAGTGAGAAAGTATCAAGTAGAATAATGTGATATACCTCACTTGGTGAGAAACCGAAAAGCCGCATAAATCAAAATCGCAACAAGATACAAATGGGAGATCCGATTTTGATGAACAAGAGCTTGTTATGGAGATTACCACAAGCTCTATATCCTCACATGTATAAGACCAAATAACAAACAAATGCGATGATGCAAGTATGCAAAGGTTTGAGCTCTCTCCGAACGATGTGACCGAATTACTCATACGAGAGCCCCTCTTGATAGTACGGTTATCTATCCTAAACCCGGTCTCACACACACACAACATGAGACCGGCAAAAGGAAAAACCTATCAAGATTATACCTTTGCCTTGAGCATTCCACTTGAGCTCGATGTAGACGGTCTTGCCCTTCTCAAGATGGAACGCCTTTCTTAATTCCTCATCATCGACCTCGCATATTGAGCTTGCCCAACCTATATTATTTGCATTTCATCGACCTTGAAGCCAACACATGCTCTAAGCGATGCCAATGGACAAATCCTACAAGTATAACTTAATACACACATTAGTCCATAAAGATTGTCATTAATTACCAAAACCACACATGGGGGCCCAACATGTTCTTTCAGCTGTTCTATGTGTTATAGATCCAATTCACGGCAACTAATAATATTGCCGAATATGAAGCACTATTACATGGAATATGCATGGCCAAAAACATTGGCGTAACGTGAATCATGTGTTATGGAGACTCGGATTTAGTTGTCCAGCAAGTATGTGATATCTATAACGCAAATAAACACATGGCAGCATATAAGGTTGTTGTGGATGAGCTAACCAAATCGTTTGAGGGTTTTGAGGTTCAACACATCCCTCGAGAAAAAAATGAGGAAGAAGATGCTCTATCAAGAATAGGATCTATGTGGAAACAAGTTCCGAATGGCTTTTCTATAGAACCAAAAATTCCCTCTATCATAGGAGTTGATGAGGACTATCCGATGAAATCCGACTCACCTTTAGTAGCAGTCCTGGATGTAATTCCTAGCTGGACAAAACCCTATCTGGATTTCTTGATAGACAGAAAATTACCCAAAGATGAAGTTCTAGGCTGACAGATCATTCGACGAGCAAAATCCTATACAATAATCAATGGTGAGCTCTATAAGCGGAGTATTTCTGGAGTTTTCCAACGCTGTATTTCTCCATAAGGAGTGGAAATCTTAAAAGGGATCCACGAAGGTGAATGCGTTCATCACGCCATAGCCAAATCCTTAGTGGAAAAAGCTTTTTGATACAGATTCTTTTGGCTCACAACTAAGGAAGGTACCGAGAAACTGGTCAAATCATGCAAAGGCTGCCGAAAATACGACCGCTAGGCACACATTCTGGCTGATCAGCTGCGACCAATCCCTATTACATGGCCATTTGCGGTCTGGGGGCGTGATATGGTAGGACCATTTCGGATGGCAAAATGCGAATTTACTCACCTACTAGTGATGGTGGATAAATTTACAAAGTGGATTGAGGGTAAACCCATAACAAATTGCGATGGAGCCATAGCCATAATGTTCATTGAGGATGTGATCATCAGATTCAGATATCCACACTATATCATTACTGACAACGGGAGCAACTTTTCCATGGGAGAATTAGCCGAATTCTGTGAAGAACAAGGAACCCGACTCGATATTGCATCAGTTGCTCATCCACAAGCCAATGGAAAAGTCGAAAGGGCAAACAGTCTCACTTTACAAGGACTCCGACCTCGTCTCGAGGCACCACTTTTTCGTGCTACAGGCGATTAGGCGCAAGAATTACCGTCTGTGATATGGAGCTTACGAACAACTCCTAACAGGTCAACTGGATATAATCCTTTCTTCTTGGTCTATGGTGCAGAAGCAGTTCTTCTGAGTGATTTAATCCATCAATTCCCCTCAGTTAAAGCGTATATCGAAGAAGATGCAGAAGTTTCTCGACAAGATAATCTCGATATAATCGAAGAAATTCGCGTTGTTGTTGTTGAGCAGAGATCTGCATCCTCTCAGCAGAAGTTACGCAAGTACCATTGTCAACGAGTTCAAAATCGTTCTTTCAGGAAGGGTGATTTGGTTCTCTAACTTGTGCAACAAATAAAGCACAAACTTTCCCCGATTTGGGAAAAACCTTTAATGATCAGCCGTGCTCTGCATAATGGGTCATATTATTTAATCGACATGAGAACAATCAAGGAAATACCTGACACTCGGAAGAGAAAGAGAGCTGGTGGTAACATAGACCCAGATGAATTAGACCGTCCCTGGAATATTGCACTGCTACGTCCCTTCTATTCTTAGTTATATTTCCTTGTAATCATATGTACATGTTCAAAGTGAAATAAAGTATTGGTTGCCTCATAATTTTCTGAGAAGTTTTTTACCATCTTATTTCCAAAAGAGCATGTAAATTTCAAAAATCCCAGGATGCTTGAAAGTACTTTATGATCATGTTCGTTTTGGTTATGATTTTTGAAAATCTATTAAAATGTTACCTTTGGGTGTAAATCTCATTTTATGTTTATACTTTGGTTCTTTATCTGATTGCTTAGACGCGGGCATTTTTTGAGTAATGAATTGTTGGTACTAGAAGTCGGCTTTGTTTCCGAGTTCAAACTGGTTTAGCAATTGCGCTCCATTGACTCGACAAAGTTTCCGTGTTAAAGGTTGGCCGTCTCACGAAAGGGACGAGGCAGAGCGCTAGATAAAATGACAAGTGTAAACACAAAGTGTTTTAGAAAATTTCGAACACACATTCAAATATCCATAAAAAGTGCTAAGTAGTAAAGCATAAGTTCTTCTACCAGCACACATAGAAACTCAAAATATAGTACCCATCATTACAGACCATATGAATGTTTCAGGATAATGCATCAAGATGTTTATGCTGCAGATTCAGTTTGAGGAGGTGGAGACTTTGGAGCGCTGGAGTCGATATCATTGTCATCCTGCTCAGGAGACTCAGAAGTTTCTTTGTCTTCAACGAGGCTATCTTCTGGCTCTTTTGAAGAAGGAGGCACAATGATTAACTAGAAGAATGGCGTCATGTAGTTCGTCATCTCTGCCACGTGACAAACATAGCCCGCACAAGATTCTTGGATGGACTTGATGTGTTGTGGGTTACCCTCATCATCCTTGTTGGCGATGCCCTTGGTGACGTGCCAAATCTGCATCTCGCTACATCACCAAAGTGAGGGCAGTTTGTGCAGTAGTCTGGGCGTATGATATCTTCCAGTCCTCGATAAGCTTCAGAACCTCTTTCACTCTATCCCTCATTTCGAGAACTGGCAAGTTTTTCAGGTCAGAAAGTTTCACCGACTCGCCAGCCTCTTCAAGATTCTAGCGGATGTTGAACATGTCTGACTGATTTGATGTGCTCGGAACAAGGTTCAGAGGAAGGAGAGTCAGAAAGATGTAGAGGATCTAGGAAAGAACAAAATCAAAAAATTTGACAAAAAACATCGGAAAATCAAAGAGGAAATATAATGCCGGGAAAATTACCTAGCATTAAGTGGTTCCACTAGGAATGCTCCTCCCGGAGATTCTTCAGCTTCGCTTCAGTGGCTTGGGCAAGATCTTTCTGGTCTCAAAATCTTTCTTCAGGTCATCTAGTTATTTATCTAGAAGGGCCGCAAGTTTTCCGAGCCTCTTGGTCTCCATATTTCTCAACTCCAGGAGGTTGTTCATGGATTTCTCGTGTTCATCCTTATGATTTTTCAGCTCCTGGTGAAGTTCTTCATTTTCCATCAGGCAGACCTTGAAGTTTTCGACCTCCTCCACCATATTGTTGGGTTGCAAAGTACAAAAACATCAGTTAGAATAAATATTCGACTAAGAAAAATTGTGATTAAGTGTTGGAAAAGTTTAGCTTCGGCCTCATCCTTCTCAATCTGCAACTTGGAATTTTCAAGGCGCAAAGCTTTGATTTCTTTGCACTTGTTACAAATATCCTTGAGCAATTCCTGGTTGTAAGTAACAACTTTCTGTAAGTTAAAGATGGAATACCGTTAAATGGCTACTAAGACTCGGGCTGCAACTTTAACTAAGTTAAATTCTAGAACAATCCTTGGGGGTACACTACATCATTCTTTTGCATCCTATAAGCATCAACTCGGATCTTATGCTATGATCTCTATCTGACTATATGCTTGGGGGCTAGAGGATATGATAATAAAATACTGTAAATGATAGTCGTAAAACTTACAATGTACTCCAAGTGCAGCTTTTCGAATCCGATGTTGTGGAAGACCTTCTTGGCGAGGGAGATAGGAGAAGCAGTATCAGCTGTAGCTTCACCGGCTTCGATCTTTCTATCTCGGACTCAGATTTTTTCTAGGAGGCCTTCAATCTTCACATCCTCCGTCTCCTGGATTGCTGCTTCTGAAGTAAGGACTTGCTTCTCAAGAAATGTGTGAGCCATTTTGAGAATCTCCTGTTTCTGTTTCCTCTTTAGGCCGGTAGCAGCAGAACCAACAATCGTACCCATATTTCCTGGCGAAATATCCATGGGATCATTACCCTTAGCGGGTTCACCCTTGTCAATGGTCTGGATACCAGTGGTAACCAGAGCTTGTGAGGATGTGGAATCGTTAGGAATGGCAGAGCCAACACGCGGAGAGGAAGGAACCTCCGATGTTGAAGTCAGAGTGGTTGTTGGAGTTGGAGGGGGCAGAACTAGGGACATTGCATGCTTTTGCTGGCGCAGTTGCTTGACTGGTTTGCTCTCCGGTTTTAACTTGCTCTTCAAAACGTTTTTACCTCTGAATCACATAAATAAAAATGTCATATGTGACTCGAAATGTATAACAGGGGTAATGGAAGATACAAGGTACTTACTTTTTAACCACTGACAATACTTGTGTGCCAGCGGTTATGACAACTTATTTGGCTTTGCGTTTCTTGGAAACGGGGCCAGAAACTTCCTTCACCTCATCATCCTCCATATCTTTCAAGTCTTCTAGAGGATAACCCTCAAGAGTGGCTAAGTCAGACTTGAGAAGATCCTTAAGCTAGGAAGTTATAAGACATCATCACATCTAAAGCCAGATAACGAGGACAAGAGAAAAAAAACTGAAATGCAACGTCGAAAAGTTTACCGGAGTCAGAGGTCAGTCGGCTGTGAACATCTGCATGGAGATCTCGGGAACTATCTTGTTCACCCTATCCTTGATCAGTAAATGCATTAGGGATTTATAGTCCTTCGTAGCAATGCGCGTCGCACAAATCTTCATGTTGTCCTTCCGGTCTCCGGTAACCATGTGCATCAGCTGGTCGCCATGGTGCTTCAGCGGCTGAATCCGACAATCCAACCAATAGTGAATTAAGTTAGAACCACGAAGGCCTCGGTGCTTCATCAAAAATTCGATCCTCCCCTTGACGATGACCAAATCTTTTGAAAGTTTCGGCGCCTCTGCATCTCGTGCTTCGTTGTGGGGAGCAGCGCCGTTGATGAAAGCCGGAAGACCTTCTGTTTTCGGGAGCCAGTATGTCTTTGTTGTAAAAGAATGTCACAGCCTATCTTCTAATCGATTCACTAGCGAAGATCCTAGGGTAGACTCGGCCTCTCTTAAGAACTAATCTAAGAGTGTCAATAATATAAGGAACTTCGGCACTGATAGAATTTTTCTGAGTACCATAATAGTACCGAAAAGGGTGAGATTCGGCCTAATGCCAAGGAATCCCTAATTAAGAGCTGCGTGGGTACTAAGCTCAAGCAAAGAATTGGGAGGAAGGTTATGTAAATGCACACCGTAATGTTGGAGTAGCTCCATGAGGAACTTTGATGGTGGAAAACTGAGACCATGATCGACATGAGTCCCGAAGAGAACTCGCTCGCCGTCGTGGGGACCAGGGACGGGCTCGACGAGGCCACTCCTCCAGGTTCCGACGGTGAGGTAGCCCTCGTTCTCCATGGCCTGGAGCTACTAGTTGTCCAGCGCATTGGGGACCCAAAGTCCTTGGTGGCTCCTATCATCTGCTGTCATTGTCGCCGTGCTAGAGCTAGACGTTGTCTCCGCCATCTCATCGGAGAGGGTCAAAAAGTGGCGGCGTTGTGGGTATTTGGTGGTTACGGTGGAAGATGGCAACACAAGGAGTACGAGGAGACAATGAAAGAGGTGAGGAATGAATCTGGGAAGAAGAGAGGAATCTCAAACTTAATAACCTCCATGCCAAGATTCGCGCTGGGTGTGTGCGATTTGCGCCACGTGTATAGAAGAGAGGGAAGTGTCTTCCTCACGACACCTTCGCCCCCTTGATCCTCGCGTATGCACTCAAACGTTGACTTGGTTCCGCAAAAAACAGACCCACCAACAGTCATGTCGATAGGATATTTGTCAGTGACAAGACATGACCTAAAAAGTTGTTAGGAAGACATCACCACTTAAATCCGGCTAAAGTTTGAATCAAGCAAGGAAATTACTGAAGTCAAGAAGACATATCCGACTCAGATGAGACTCGGAATCCTACACTATTGAATGAAATTTTCGGGAACCCTTCAAAATTCTCAAGACGGAGAAACCATCAAGCTAGACGATTATTCTTACTTTGGATCTTGGAGACTTCCGGCGGCTACTGTTGGGGATATACTTTCCGGGTATAACCACAGGGCTTGCTGACTAGGGTGGCCCACCAACGGGTTAGAGCTTTGCTGCATGGACGACCTAGTCAGGGAAAGAGGATGGAGTCAATTTCGGGTACGACAATGCCTATAAGACTTAAAGACTTATGCATGTAGATTACTTGTAGTCCAAGTTGTATTTAGTTATCGACTCTGTAACATAGCCGAATAGGTATCTCCTGTAACCCTAGGTCTCAATTCCTTTATAAACCGGACCTGAGGGAGCCTTTAGGCACAATCTCTACGACAACCACAACCAACTCGCATAGGCAAACCTCTCTTGTAATCCACTGTAACATCCGACTCTCACCGATATATTACTGGGTTTCTAGCAGGAGCAGGATCCGATCACTGTAGTTGGATTTTAACCTGGGTAAACTTGTGCTCACCACTCCCGGAACACCGTACGACTCACACCCCATATTCTCAACGCTTTAGAACCCCCTATGGCATACTTGTTATCAATCTGACGACACTCGGTAGTATTTGACTGCCTCGGTAGCATTATAAGATGATCCCTCCCACTAAATATCAATATAATAATATGTTATTCCTTAGTATGCATCGTTAAGAAAGTTCTTTGTCTCGAAGCACCATGTGATGATCGACTGTGATAGATTCTACGTTCACATACAACGGGTGTAAGACAATTTTACACACGTGAATACTAAGGTTCTTACTTGACGAGACTAGCATGTACCGACATTGCCTCGGAACATGAACCAAAAGGTAAAGCACGAGTCATATGGATCTATGATGAACCATACGATGCTCGCCATTGGAGTTGCGCCACCACTCGTGATGATCGGTCGTGGCGTAGTGAATTTGGTTAGTGTAATCACTAAAATGACTAGCGGGATGTCATTTTGATTGGGAGTTCACATAAGTAAGTTTGAATTAGCTTGAACTATATATTTTATAAACCTAGTCTAAAAAGTCTTTGCAAATATATTGTATATTATGGCACCCCCTGCATTCATTTTAAATTGGTCTAACTTTTACCAACTGGCACCACAACTTCAGGATTATCCACGCGGGCATGAAAAGGTCCTATGTACTTGACGGTCCGTTAGGTGACGCCCCTACAGATGCTCCTCCTCAGGGGCAGCATACTGTGTATGACACAAATTTTAATGACTACACTCTTGTGCGGTACGCAATACTCCGATCGTTGGAGCCTAAACTCTAGAAACGCTTTGAACTTACTGATGATGATATCATGTTGGAGGAACTCAAAACTATGTTTGAGGACCAAATCTGTGCCGAGAGATATGAGATCTCCTAAAAGTTCTTTAGCGCTAAGATGGGCGAGCACAACTCTGTGAACGAGCACGTCATAAAGATGACGGGCTACGCTCGACGTCTTGAGATACTAGGATGTGAGAATCCAGTTGATCTCATGACGGACAGGGTATTGCAATCGCTATCACCGAGTTTCATACGGTTTGTAATAAAATACAATATGAATGGTGCCGATAAGTCTCTCACCAAATTCGCAGCTATGCTTAAGACTACCGAGGTAGACATCAAAAAGGAACATCAAGTGTCAATGGTCAATAATACCACCAATTTCAAGAAAAGAGGCCGAAAGGGCAATCCTAAAGGTAACTTCAAGAAGGACAACATGTCTATTGCCGCACCTGAGAAGAAGACCAAGAGAGGCCCTATGCCCGATACTGAATGCTTTTACTGCAAGGAGGCTGGTCATTGGAGGCGGAACTGTCCAAAGTACTTGGCAGATAAGAAGGCCGGGAAAGTGAACAAAGGTAAAAATGATATACTTGTTATTGATGTGTACCTTACTAGTAGTCTAAGTAGTACCTGGGTATTTGATACTAGTTCGGTTTCTAATATATGTAACTCAAAACAGGAACTAATAAATAGTCGACCACTAGCAAAGGATGAAGTGACGATGCACGTAGGCAATGGATCAAAGGTTGATGTGATCTCTATCAGGACGCTGCCACTTCATCTACCATCAGGATTGACAATAAACCTTAATAATAATTATTATGTGCCTGCATTGAGCATGAACATCATATCTGGATCATGTTTATTGCAATACGGTTATTCATTTGTATCGAAGAACAATGGTTGTTCCTTTTATATGAATAACATGTTTTATGGTCACACACCTATGTTGAATGGTTTATTTGTCTTGAAGCTTGATATTAGAAGTACATATATTCATAATGTGAATGCTGAAAGGATTAAGTTAAATGATGATATTTCTACATATTTGTGGCATTGCCATTTAGATCATATTGGTGTAAAACGCATGAAGAAGCTTCATTCTGACAGACTGCTTGAATCACTTGATTATGAATCATTTGAAACATGTGAACCATGCCTTATGGGAAAGATGGCCAGAACTCCGTTCTCTGGAACAATGGAGCGTGCGACCAACTTGTTGGAAATAATACATATCGATATATGCGGTCCAATGAGTATGTCGGCACGTGGCGGATATCATTATTTTATAACCTTCATGGATGATTTAAGTACATATGGGTATATTTACTTAATGAAACACAAGTCTAAAATATTTGAAAAGTTCAAAGAACTTCAGAGGGAAGTATAAAATCATCGTAACCGAAAGATCAAGATTCTACAATCTGATAGTGAAGGAGAATATCTTAGTTATGAGTTTGGCACACACATGAGAAAATGTGGAATTGTTTCACAACTCACTCCCGCCGGAACACCACAGCGTAATGGTGTGTCTGAACGTCATAATGGAACCTTATTAGATATGGTACGATCTATGATATCCCTTACAGATTTGCCATTATCATTTTGGGGTCATTCATTACAGACTACTGCATTCACTTTAAATAGGGCACCATCAAAATACGTTGAAACGACATCATCGTATGAATTACTATCCCATGATGGCGCACATTGCGACGCCCGTAAGAAGTAACTGGAGATTTGGAGATACTTCTTACCCTGATGTTGAACCAAAAAATGAGTTCTTGTAGGCACAAGCTATACATGAGGTATTGCATTGTGCTCATCACCTGGTGGTGCTCTAGGACGCTATCACCTAAAATATGAGAAAAAACATCAAGAATTCCGGTGACATACAGATCTTAGAGGAAAACCATAAAGCTTGTCAACTTGTGATTCACCACTCACCGGGTTGTTCATACAGACAGATATGTACTTGCTGGCGGACGTGGGATACCATCGTCAGTAGTGAAGCCATGCTAGTTTATGTTGCGGTAGCCGGCGTACACGGTGCACCAGCGCCGGATACCCTCCGCTCTACCACCATCTTTGTACGGGAACGAATAAAAAATAAGAGCCCTCATCTACTGGGACAACAACAGGTGATTAACTTCTGCGGGGACCTGCCCATCGTCAGAGCTAGAAAATCATAGTGGTGGACGAACAATGCCAGCGATAGGTCGGGTTTCATTGCGGTGTCGAATGAACAAGGCCGCTACTAGGGTTTCGTAGTTCCATCGCCATGAGTACGACGGCCACACGTGTGGTCACATGGATGAACTATATCCGCCCAAAGAGGAAATGAATCGTGATTGGGCCTGCGGCGTAGAAGCATACCATGAGGCCTAGTGAACGATAAACCGCGCAGGTAGTTCTGCGGAGTAGAAACCCTGACACGTTCGCCTTCGCGCTTCGCTAGCGACGCTAGGGGAAAATGAGATTATATGGAGCGCTGAATAAAAGATCCAACGACCTAGGAAGCCAAATCATTGTGAGGGGTCCTAGCTAGGTGAGTTTTACTATTTCTTAATGGTTTGGTAACAAACCTAAGCTATCACTTCTAAAAGTTTGGGGATGTGATGCTTATGTGAAGAAACTACAACCTGATAAGCTCAAACCCAAAGTGGAAAAATGCGTCTTCATAGGATACCCAAAAGAAAAAAATGGATACACCTTCTATCACCGATCCAAAGGCAAAGTGTTTGTCGCCAAGAATGGATCCTTTCTAGAAAAAGAGTTTCTATCGAAAGGTGTGAGTAGTAGGAAGGTAGAACTCGATGAGGTTATTGAACCTCCTTCTCCAGAAGTGGCGAGTAGCGCAGCGCTGGAATCTGTTCCAGTGTTAACTCCACCAATGGAAGAAGGAAATAATGATGAGGTACCCACCCCTCCTCATGAAACTCCAATAGAGAATACTACCAAACCTTGCAGGTCAGGAAACATACGTGCAACTACGGAATTGTAAGATAATCCATACCTCAATTTCATGATAGATGGAAGTGATGACCCTACGACATATAATAAAGCGATGATGATCCTGGATTCCAACAAATGGCTATAAGCCATGCAATACGAGATGGAATCCATGTATGATAACCAAGTTTGGACTTTGGTAGACTTACCTCACGACCAAAAGGCCGTTGAGAATATGGATTTTCAAAAAGAAAATGGACGCTGACGATAATGTGACCATCTATAAACATCGACTTGTCACGAAGGGGTTTCGACAAATTCAAGGATTTGACTATGATGAGACTTTCTCACCGGTAGCGATGCTAAAGTATGTTAGGATTATGTTAGCAATTGCTGCATTTTTCGATTATGAAATCTGGTAGACGGATGTCAAAACATCATTCCTCAATGGAAACATTGAGAAAGAATTGTATATGGTACAACTAAAAGGTTTTGTCGATCCTAAGGATGCTAACAAGATATGCAAACTTCAGCGATCCATCTATGGACTAAAGCAAGCATCCCGAAGTTGGAATCTTTGATTTGATGAAGTTATCAAAGGTTTTGGATTTGTCCAAACCATCGGAGAAGCTTGTATTTACAAGAAAGTGAGTGGGAGATCTATTGTATTTCTAGTATTATATGTGGATGACATATTATTGATTGGAAATGACATAGAACTTTTGAAAAGCATACAGATCTTGGTGAAGCTGCATACATATTAGGCATCAAGATCTATTGAGATAGATCAAGACGCTTAATAGGATTGTCACACAGTACATACCTTGACAAGATTTTGAAGAAGTTCAAAATGGACGAAAGTAAGAAGGGGTTGTGACCGATGTTGCAAGGGACGGTTTTGAGTAAGACTCAAAGTCTAGCGAAAAAACAGATAGAGAAATGAAGGACCATGTCCCCTATGCCTCAGCCATAGGTTCTCTTATATATGCTATGCTATGTACAAGGCCAGATGTAACATACCACCTTTTGTGTAATATTAATAAAACATGTTTGAGCATTGCATGCATGCATAATACTTGCACTTTGACTTAATCAAAACAAACACAAACAAAACCCTAGTTTTGTTCCCTCTCAAACCATTCAAATGAATTTTATACTTTGAAAACTACCCAAAAGAATGGAACCCAAAATGAATAAAAGGTTCCCACACTATTTTATACACTTTATAAAAAGTCTCTGGTAATTTTGAAATTATTCAAAACAGTATGAAATTGAAAATACAAACAGAAATAAGAAAATAGAAAAAGAAAATAGTTTTCATAAAAATAAATAGCTAACCTAGCTCTATTGGGCCGAGCCCACCTCTCCTCCCCTCTCTCTCTACCGCCAGCGCAGCGTGTAGCAGCTAGCAACAAGCCCACCCGGGGCCCAAGCCAGCCCAGCAGCAGCCCTCCTCGGCCTCGTACCCTTTCGTGTCGTCTTCTACCTCGCAGACAGGCAGCTCCATGCCGCCTGCTCTGCCGCCCGCCGTCGTTGCGATGCTCGCTGGCGCCAAGATCCGTGCCATCGCCCCCAAATTCCTACAAGATCCCCTGTGCCACCGCGGATGAACCCTAGACCCTACTTCCCCCTCTCTTCCTCACCTTCTCGACATGGCCGACGAACCCTAGCTACTGCCGTCGTTCGTCCCCGACGTCTCCGGCCGCCCTAGCTCAAGCTGATGCCACCACTGGAATCGCCGTGCTCGACTCCTTCCTAATAGCTACTTTTCCCCATCGCGCGCGACCTCAACCGCCTGGATCGAAAGCTTCGGCCGCCGTCGGTCTCCATCGATCCCCGCCGTTCCTGGGCTCGCACGGCCTTGCCACCACCTCTGTCGTGTTCCTGGTGAGCTGCTGGTCCTCGTGGTGCCCTCCGTTCTCTCCCTCTCCCCCTGTACCGCCCTCCCCGCGTGTGTATGATGCTGCCGCTGCTGTAGCTCGTCGGAGGCGACACTCCGGTGACCAAGAAGGAGCGGCGCCGCCACTATCTTGCTCAGCATGTCAGCCCGCGTCCAACGCGCCCCTCCGCTTGCACTAGATCGATGGATCCTTGCTCGATCTAAGGAGGAGCTCCATTGCTGACGTCATGCTAGTGTCAGCATGAGGCAATAATCATTTTCTTTTATTAATTGTTTTGTAAATATTTTCTATAAATAAGAAATATATGACAGGTGGGCCCTGTCTGTCAGGATTTTTATCTTTTCTGTAAATGTTTTCTGAAATTGTTAAAAGTCTGACATGTGGGCCCAAGTTGGAAATTATTTTAAATATTCCAAAAATGATTTAAAATGAATTAAATTTGGAGAAATTCATAACTAAATCATTTTAAATCAGAAAAATACAAATAATATACCAAAATGATCAGAAAAATGAGCTCTATCTAACTAAGCTATAATCATACATTGTTAATCAACTTCCATCACAAGTTTAATTAGAAGAACCAATTGAACCCCACAGGTGATTCCGAGGATCCCCTGTTCTAGGGTTTGGACCTCTCAGACCCCCTTTAAAGTGACCAAGAATGTATAGGGTTCATTTCAACACTATTTAACTTGTCATATCATCCATATTGTATGAGAATTGCACATGACATGTGTTGAATGTTGCTTTCTCTTTTCCGGTGATTGGTTCTTCGCGAATAGGAACTGAACCCGAGGCTGAAGTTAACGCCACCGAAGAGTAGTACCAGTCCAAAAACAGACAAGGCAAGGGAAGCCCCACTCATAAATATGAATCCTATGTTTACAAAGTATTTCATTCTCGCCATATGCATTCAGTTCAACAGTCTTTTATTAGTAGATAGAGTAATCCTATCTGATGCATGTTTCCCTTTGGTTAACTATATTACCTGATCCACTGCTCCTAGCATAACTAGGGTTTTTCTTACGAGCATCACTAGTGCCACAGTTCAGTCAAGCTTAGCCATGCTTAGTGGTTCGATGCTGATCATTAGATGATGAACTAGAGATCCAAATGAATGTAGTATGGTAGGATGTGGTGATGTGATCAGAGATGGATAATAAACATGCTAAGGCTTGTATGGGAGGACACGTGGGTGTTGGAGATATGCCCTATAGGCAATAATAAATGTAGTTATTATTATATCTTTGTGTTTATGATAAATGTTTACATTCATGCTATAACAGTATTAACCAGAAACATTAATACTTGTGTGATTTGTAAACTAAATTAGAGTCCCTGGTAAAGCCTCTTTATAATACTAGCTTGTTGATTAATAGATGATCATGGTTTCTTGATCATGAAAATTTGAGATGTTGTTAATAACAAGGTCATATCATTCGGAGAATGATATGATGGGCATACTCCTATAGATAAGCGTAGCATAAAGATCAAGTCATTTTAATAGTTCAATTGCTATAAGATTTCTGATACATAGTAACCTAATTCCTTTGACCATGAGATCATGCTTATCACCATCACCGGAAGGATGCTTTTATGACATCAAACACCACACCATAACTAGGTGGCTATAAAGATGGCATTGAGTGTTCGGAAAGTATGGGTTGAGACACATGGATCAAGAGTGGGATTTGTCCATCCATATGACGGATAGATATACTCTGGGCCCTCTCGGTGGAATGTCATCCAATTAGCTTGCAAGCATGTGACTGGCTCACAAGGGATCACATATCACGGGAATGAGAAAAGAGTACTTATTGGTAACGAGGTTGAACTAGGTATGCAGAGATACCGACGATCAAAACCTCGGATAAGTAAACTATCGTGAGACAAAGGGAAATTGGTATCGTATGTAAGTGGTTCATTCGATCGCAAAGTAATCGTAGAAATATGTGGGAGCCATATGAATTTCTAGATTCCTCTATTGGTTATTGATTGGAGAAGTGTATCGATCATGTCCGCATAATTCACGAACCGTAGGGAGACATACATAAGGATTCGATGTTGTTGAGTAGTTATGGTATGATGAGAAAGAGAAAGAATGTTGTTCGGAGTCTCGGATGGGATCCGGGATATCACGAGGAGATCCAGAATGGTTTGGAGATTAAGATTCATATAAGGAAAGTCCTGTTTCGGAGTTCGGGAATGATTCCGGTGTTTTCACCAGGAATGTTCTAGAAGGGTCCGGAAGGTCCGGAACTCCGGAGGGGAAGGGTACATGAATGTGTCATGACAATATGGGATGGTTGCATCATGTACTAGGTCACTTGGCTGGGAAAAATAAAGGAGAAATTAAATCCTAGTTTGAAAGTCAAACACAAATTTGAAAAAGTCAAACGACAAGTTTGCTTGGTGGAGGGAGAGTAGGAAACCTACTTGGGGAAGAGTTCCTCTCCCTCCACCCACCGGCCAAGGAGGCCGAGTTGGGGGAGGACTCCCTCCTACCAACCGGCCACCCTCCACCTATATAAGGAGGGGCAGGGCTGCCCCTCTCCACCACACCTCAAACCCTAGCTCCTGCGCGCCTCCACCTCCAAGTGCAGCTGTCGCCGCCGCCTAGGGTTTCCCCTCCAACTCGGCGAGTTGGGGCTTCTCCAAGCCCTAGCCGCCGGCCACACCCTCCCCTTGGTGCCCTCTAAACCCTAGATCACCAAGGTCTCTCTCATAGTCCACCATACTCGCTCCGGCTTAAGGCGAAGCCCTGCGGGATCTCCCCTCTACTTCCGACACCACGCCGTCATGCTGCCGGAATCGCGAGGAGAGTGCTACAACCTCCGCTACCTGCTGGAACAAGGGAGAGGAAGGTCTTCATCGAGTACCGAACGTGTGACCAACTGCGGAAGCGCTGCCGGAACGCAGCGACGGAAGGATCGTCTACGCGATGTTGAGATCGGCAAGAGTACGACTACATCACCCACGAGAATCTGCTCTCGTTAACCGCTTTGGAATCTTCGAGGGTGAGTTCCTCTATCAACTCATTGCTACAATCTAGTAGATAGATCTTGGCTTGTTTGTGTGCATGCGGTAGAATTTTTTTTCCATGCTACGAACCCCTACAGTGGTATGAGAGCCGTGTCTATATGTAGATCTGTTGCACGAGTAGAACACAATGGTCATTGTGGGTGGTGGTGCTTTTATTATTAATTGCTTTTTGTGTACTTTGCATCTTGCGGTATGATGGGATGAAGCGGCCCGGGCTAACCTTACATGACATCGTTCATGAGACTTGCTCCATGCTCAACATGCAACTTGTATTGCATAAGTGGCTTTGCGGGTGTCTGTCTCTCCCATTATAGTATAGATCCAATTTACAACGGGCACTTGATAGTTCAAACATCAACATTGTGGTTCTTGTTCGTAAGTTAGATCAAGACTTATTGAAAGCCCCAAACCACGTAAAATATGCAAAGAAAATTAGAGGCGTCTAACTTTGTTTTGCATGGGTGTGCTGTGATGTGATATGGCCATGATTGTGATTATATATGATGTATGCAATGTCCCTTATTGTAAGTTGGCAACCGACAGGAGCCATATGGTTGTCTTTAATTTATGTTAAGACCCGCATGTCTATTCAAAGTAGTTGTAATAGTTGAAGCTGGTGGACGACAACCATGAAGCGGCGCCATTGACCTTGACGCTATACCGGTGATGATGGAGATCATATTCGTGCTTGAAGATGGAGATCGGAAGCACAAGAAGAAAAGGCCATATCATATCACATATTATGAATTGCATGTGATGTTAATCCTTTATGCATCTTGTATTGCTTAGTTAACGACGGTAGCATTATAAGATGATCCCTCAAGCACGCAAATTTCAAGTTTTAAAGTGTTCGTCCTTAGTAAGCACCATTGCTAAAGCTCGTTGTTTCGAAGAACCACGTGATGATTGGGTGTGTTAGATTCTACGAGTGTATACAACATGAGCAAGCCAGATTTGCTCATGCGGAAGCTAAGGTTTGACCTTGACGAGCCTAGCATGTACAGACGTGGTCTCGAAACACGGATCACCGAAAGGTAAAGCATGAGTCATACAGTAGATATGATGAACATGTTGATTGTTCGCCATTGAAGCTACATCAACTCGCGTGATGATCGGTTTTGATGTGGTGGATTTGGTTCGTGTGATCACTAAAAATATGTGAGGGATATTTGTTTGAGTGGGAGTTCACCTAGATTAATTTAACTATTAATTAGAACTCAATTTGTCATAAACTTAGTCTAAACTATTGCAAATATGTTGTAGATCAATGGCGACCCCTACCATCAATTTTAATGCGTTCCTAGAGAAAGAAAAGTTGAACAACAATGGAAGCAACTTCGCGGATTGGTTCCGCAATTTGAGGATTGTCCTCAATGTTGGTAATTTGACCTATGTGCTGGATGCACCGCTGGGTGACCCTCCTATAGTTGATGCTACCGATGAAGTAAAGAATGTTTACCTCACTCGAAAGAATCAGTACTCCACAGTTCAGTGTGCTATCTTGTATGGTTTGGAATCGGAGCTTCAGAAAAGGTTTGAGAACCATGACCCACATGATATTGTCCGTGAACTCAAAATGATATTTGAGACTCATGCGGCAGTAGAGAGTTATGAGGCTTCTGAAAAGTTCTTTAACTGCAAGATGGAAGAGGGCAACCCCGTCAGTGAGCACGTGCTTAAGATGTCTGGGCACGCAAACAAACTCCAAAGCTTGGGTATAGTGATTCCTAATGCTTTGGGGATTTACTGTGTCCTCCAATCACTGCCACCAAGTTACAAGAACTTTGTGATGAACTACAATATGCAAAACATGAACAAGACGTTGCCAGAACTCTTCTCCATGTTGAAATCTACAGAAGTGGAGATCAAGAAAGAGCATCAAGTGTTGTTGGTCAATAAGACCACCAAATTCAAGAAAGGCAAGTCTAAGCAAAAGGGAAACTTCAAGAAGGGTGGTAAGAAAGTTGCCGCACCGACGAAGAAGACCAAGGCTGGGCCTAAGCCTGATACTGAGTGCTTTTACTGCAAGGGAGAAGGTCACTGGAAGCGGAATTGCCCAAAGTACTTGGAGGATTTGAAGAACGGCAACATCAAGAAGAAAGGTATATCCGATATACATGTTATTGATGTGTATCTCACTAGTACTCGTAGTAGTGCCTGGGTATTTGATACTGGTTCGGTTGCTCATATTTGTAACTCGAAACAGGTGCTGCAGAATAAACGAAAGCTAGCAAAGAACAAGGTGACGATGCACATTGGAAATGGATCAAAGGTTGATGTGATCGCGGTCGGCACGCTACCTATTCATCTACCATCGAGATTAGTTTTATACTTAAATAATTGTTATTTGGTGCCTGCGTTGAGCATGAACATTATATCTGGATCATGTTTGTTGCGAGACGGTCTATTCTTATGAGTAATAATGGTTGTTCGATTTATATGAGTAATATGTTTTATGCACATGCACCTTTGATAGATGGTCTATTCTTATTGAATCTCGATCATGGAAATACACATATTAATAACATTGAAGCTAAACGTTTGAAACTGAGCGATAACTCGACCTATATGTGGCACTATCGTCTTGGTCACATTGGAGTGAATCATATGAATGTAACATCCCAAAAATACTAAACTTAGATCATCAAACACTAATCATCAAATTTAGGGTTAACAAAAACTTTGCTAAAATAAAAACATGAAAGCATGCATGTGGGTATGCATTTCATTTTGAATTCTTTTGAACCACCTTGTTTGTGTGTTCCATTGCTTGTAAATGGATGCTTAGGTGAAATAAACATCATCTAAACATTTCCCACACTTTTCCCAAAGACAAGTAAATCAAAACAAATAAAATAAGGGAATGGTCATTTTGACCAATTTAACTCCCATGCCTACTTTGGCTGTCTCAAACTTTCAGAACTTAACAAAAACTTTTCTGGATCTTTGCACCCATTGATTGTACTCATAACAAAGTATCAAGGCCCACTTTGTGATCATCCAGAAAATTTCAAATGCATAGTTTAAATGACAATTCAAAATTGAATCTTTATCATATGGGAAGATCCCACTTTTTCAAAAACCACTCAAACAAGCTCAATTTTCAAAACCCAAGCATCTGCAGATTCACCAGCACCAATCTAGCACACCCACCAAAAATCTTTTCAAAATTCAAAACTTGAGTTCTTGCGGCCATTTCATCAAACACTTGGCAGGCACAAATCAAACAAAATCCAAACACTATTGTGAGCAGTGATTGAAGCCTAACTTGTTCCCTCTCTAGCTCACAACCATCTCAATAGATCATCTAGCAAGTTAAACCAAGCACTAGCCTCACTATAAGCTGGGCAATGACATCAATGGTGAACAGCCGAAGCTCACCATGCCACCCCAGTGGAGACAACAAGCTAGGAGGAGATTTAGCCGTGCCAACCTTGTCTAGGAGGCAGCCCACCGTCCACCGCCACTCCCTGTCTCAGCCGCGAGCGTTGCCAAACCCTGGACC
This sequence comes from Avena sativa, assembly GCA_916181665.1. Classification (NCBI taxonomy): domain Eukaryota; kingdom Viridiplantae; phylum Streptophyta; class Magnoliopsida; order Poales; family Poaceae; genus Avena; species Avena sativa. Next base: position 379,954,715 of record OV702297.1, on the reverse strand, counting down.
ACCCGCACGAACCGCTCCCAGCTTGCCAGCAACCATGTCGAGCATGCGCCAGAGCACCACACTCGACCGACGCCCACAGACTGCGCGCCGCCCTCACCGCGTGCATACATGATCGCCACCAACCCAGGAGACCGCCAAACATCCCCGTTCGCCGCTCCATGCCACACAGCCACCGTTCGTCGTCGAAGACGCCACCTCTGCCGCGCATAGCATCGCGCGTTCCAGACCAAACCACACCGCCCCTACGCGCGCATTAAAGCCGTAGAGCATCGCCAGGAGACCACCAAGCGATCGCCCCCACCGGCCATGCCTCTCGACGCCCATAGCCATGTCGCCACCGTCGCCTGCCCATGCCATTCGGTCTCGTCGTCGATACTATAAATAGAGGCCACCCCCAGCCGAATTGAGCACACCATCTCACTCCCCTCTCCTCACTGATCATTCCACCCCGTTCCCGGAGCAAGGCGAGTAGCACTTCGCCGGAATTTCACCGGAGTCTGTCGCTACTAGAGAAGAAGGGGGCCATCGATTGGAGCCGCAACAGGAGAAGCTGCCGGTACCAGGAGGTTCGCCGTCGTCGACTTCGTCGTTCGCCCGCCTCGCCGACCCTCGCCTGAACCCCGGTGAGCCCCCAACGACCCCCACTGGCCGCGCTAGGTTTCTGTCTCGCCGGCGTTGCCCAACATCGACGATGACTCTCAGTCATTGGATTAGAACCAGATCGAACGCACCACATCGCCCCATACCGCTTCGCACCCACCTGTGTCACTGATGCATGGGGACAGCAACTTAAACAGCCCGCGGAAGCGCTGTGCTTAGCAGGCCAGCCCGTTAACCCTTCCCGCCCAGCCCAGTTATTTGAATTAAACCTTTTCCATTTTATTTCAAACACACTTCTGTACCTAGTTTCAAAAATCAACCCAGGTAGATTCATTGTACCAAATTGAATAAAACCAATTTTGTTAGAAAGGTCTGGGAATGCAGAATCCAAGCCCGTTGGATTCAAGTCATTTGGATCTTTAGATCACCCTTGGCAAAAATAACAAGGCAGAAGCTTTTCTGCATTCAAACATTTTTCAAATTTAAACCACAATAGCTTTGGAGTTGATTCCATCTCTCAAAAATCACATTTAACCATACCTTTCAGAATATATAAAAATATATAGGTTTACTTACAGAAATTTTGACCAAGTAATAAAAGAATGCCACATATGCATTTCTAGTCACTTTAATTAATTAAAATAAAAGGGTAAAACCTTATTAAATTGTGACACCACTTTAAATCACATTCCCATGGACTAAAATATGTGGTGATGACATGTGTCAACATGATCCCATGTTTGGTTTGGAGAATATTAAATCTTAAGTAGTTTTTCCATGAGTAGAAATTACTTTTCTAAAAATAAAAGGAATTAAACCAAGCTTTAATCTTGTAATGTTAGTGATGATGCTAGATCATCTATAGGACCATTGTGTGTGATGATTGCAAGTAGTTAAGTTTTGTTTGGTGATTGTGTACATCGTATTTATTTATAGACACTAGTACCGACCAAGGATACGAGGAGGAAGGAGGATTCTACGAAGAAGAAGAAGCCGAGGAGAACTTCAACCACTGCTCTGCACAAGGCAAGCCAATACTTGCAAGCTACTAACTTAGCAAGCCTTACTAATCAAGTTGACCTATGCAAGCTTATACTTTCAATTGTGCAAGCTAATACTTGCTTGTTACCATGCCAACTATATGCCCTGAGCATATGTGATCATACCCACTTGGTACCCAATCCTAGTTTTAAGTGCAAGCTTTCTATTTTATTTCTTTATCAAAGCTACTTCTTTAGAGAGTACTCAAGTGACTTGTAGATTCTAGAAAGATCTTGGAAGGTTGCATAAAGAGCATAAAATTTTGCCTAATCTAGAAAATCTTGATGTCATCCTAAGGCATGAGATTGAACTTAGCTGAAACTCCACTAGTTTACCACCCCTCATTAGTACTTACCCCCATTTGTAGATGCTAGTGCTAAGCATAAAACTTGATCAAATCTAGATGGGAATACTTGGTGAAAATGGTTATGAAAACCTTAGAATGATGGATCATTCTACTAAGATGTTTTGACATGTGTTTCCGAACACCAGATGATTATGGTGATGAAAATGTTGAGGCATGAGCCTTAGCCCTTTTTTTAAAACTGATGGTTGTCTAGATGCGATACTATTCCAATTTTATCGTACAACCACAATACCCGAAGATTGGGTAGGGCTTGACTGGAAACTTATATACCTTAGTATTAGTTCCCTCACGGCCAAGGTATAAGCTGAGGCTACCTTGTGAAGATTGTCCACCTGTGTAGTACCCAAGATGACAGTTGGTCATGGTTGGGAGGCCAAACTCATAGGAGAGGTGCTTATACTAGGGCGTGTAATTGAAAGGTTATGATTGATTATCCGCATACTAAGTATGGTGAATTCAGGATTTGTTCCTGACGGATGTATCGAATGTTGTGGTGAAAGTGTACAATCTCTGTAGAGTGTCAAACTATTCGAATAGCCACGTTCGCGGTTATGGACAGTTGGAGTGGCCATACTGTTCCCCCGTCAAATGTTTTCAAAATGACTTGTGATATGAATTGAGACTTTGACTTGACCACAACAGGGTTGTGCTACGAAATACAAGTTCCCACTTAGGAGTTATAAAACTTTTGACTAGCTCTCTTGCTTCTGAACTTAGTAGATGTAAATCTGGCCTTTGCAAAACAACCCTAGAGCCTAGTGTCCTATTATCCAAAACCCTTTTACTTGCTAGTATTAGTTTGCGAGTACTTGAAGAGTACTCATGGCTTTGTCCCTGGCTATTCCCGTGGCCAGACTATGAAGAGGAGTACTTGGAGGATGGACTCCAGGAAGGTTACGACAACTAGGATCATCTCCCATCGTCAGCATTGCCTATGACCCCGAAGATGGAGCTTCGCCTACGCTACCGTTATTATTACGTATTCCGCTGCTTATGTTGTATTAAGACTGGATCATGAGATCCCTATTTGTGTAAGAACTTATGTACGGTTTGTAATGGATGATGTACTATGGTATCCAATTCTGTTATGTCTCGCAAAAATGGTAATCCTGGGATTGCGATGTATGGCATAACAGGCATCTAGGATTGAAAATCCGGGTGTTGACAAGTTGGTATCAGAGCCATCCTGACCATAGGAGACCCTAGTTAGACTGGACGTTTGAATCAAAAACTTAGTTTCAAAACCAAAGAAAACAAATATCTACAAAAACTTATTCTCATTCTTATCCTTTTGATTCTTTCATGAAAATTCATGTTCCTCAAAAACTCTTGCAAAATACATAAAATTTTGACACACTTGATCACTCTACTAACTTACTCATCCTATATTCTTATAGATGGACGTGAAGTACAGCAAGTTTTATCAGTTGGGGAATGGAGGAGACCTTATCTTTGAGAGGGATTTGGACCAGCTTTCGGAACTTCTGGAGCGTCCGCACCCCAAGTTCTTCGGAGCTCAGCTCAATGATCAAGGAGGAGAAGATCTGCAATGGCTAATTGTTGCAAGTCTCCGAGGGAAGATTGAACCTCCCACTGCTGAGGGAATTCAGTTTACCTTGAGAGAGAACAACTGGCTCAAAGGACTTGCCAGGGCCAAGGAGGAAAGTCTTTCCCGCCTGTCTGGGCAGAGCATCAATCATATCAAGGGAACCCGCTTTGAGTTTTTCCTAAGGCGTGATGCAAATGGACAACCACTAGAAGCCCCATACCACCCTGAGTTGAAGACTCAATTGGACCACCTTAGTTTTATGATGTACAATCGTCAGCAGGAGTTGAATAACTGCCATGACTACTCCAACCACAAGTCTGCCATCATCAAAATGAAGGATCAAAACATCGCCATGCTAGCAAAGGATCGCAAGTCTTGCCACCGTCCGCTCGACAAGAAGGAGCGCATCATTGCCCGTCTTCGCCACCACATCTCATCTTTGGAGGAGACCATCCACGAGAGATACATGTAGTTGGAGGAAAGGGAGAATGCTGGAGAGGATCTTCGTGGAGACCCCTACTCCTATCTCAGCGACGATGATGATTTTCTGGAGGATCAGGTTATGTATTTCTTCACCGATGAGGACGATTTTGCCTTCATTGATGATGATGAAGATGAGCAAGCCACCGATTCCGAGGAGTAGTACCACTTGAGCACTAGAGTAGTGAGTAGTATTCGGTCCCACTGTATCGTAGTTTTCAGAATGGTTCTTAAAATCATCTGTTTTTATTTGTTGTGGTGTGTGTTGTATCGTGTGCTATGAGTGAATGAATGAAAAGCAAGTTGCTAGAAAACTCTAAGTCAAACTTAAAAACTTTTCAAAGTCCCCAAAACCTTAGAAATCTCCCTCTTTTCTCATGATCTATCTCAATCTTCAGATGCCACGCGGAGGAAGTGGTTCATCCCCGGACCCGATGTTGCAAATCCTGCAAATGTTGACCTCTGACCGCGAAGCTGAAAGAGCGGAACGTCAAGCCAACCTAGCCACCCTACAACAGATAGCTCAGCTTGTCCACAATAACCAAGGCCACGGAAATCAGGACAACCATGGATCTAAGCTCAAGAATTTCCAGAATACCACCCCACCTGTTTTCACTAAGTCAGAAGAGCCCCTAGACGCCGATGATTGGTTGCAAACCATGGAAAATAACCTAGAAGTCGTCGGAGTGGAAGCCAACGAGAAAGTTCTGTTCGCCACCCACTATCTAGCCGGAGATGCTAGGGCATGGTGGAACAGTGTTCGCGCAATGACCGGAGGCCAGATGATGACCTGGGAGGAATTCAAGGTCAAGTTCAGTAGAACCCATGTGCCACCAGGTTTGATCAAAAGGATGAGAGACGAGTTCAGAGAACTGAAGCAAGGAAGGATGACATTAGTGGAATACCGTGACAAATTATTGTCATTAGCTAGGTATGCCCCGGATGAGATCGACACCGAAGCCAAGAAGAAAGAGAGATCCTTGAATGGTCTGCATGATGAGATGCAGACAGTGTTAGTCAATATCCCCTTTGTTGATATTGAAGCCCTTGTAGACTCTGCTATCCAGATGGAAGGAAAGATCAACCAAGCCAACGAGAACCGCAAGCGTCGCATGATGCATCAGCCAGGAACCCATTAGACCCCAAAGTATCGCCCTAACCCATCTCCCAGATTTGCCCCAAGAACCAATAGACCCCTGATGAATCGTCCGACCTATCCTAACCGTGAAACCCTAGGCCCGGAGGAAATCACAACAACCCCGGCAACTCTAGCAATTTCAACCGTGCCCCACCCAAGTTCAACAACAACAATGCTACCGCCAACACCAACACTGCCCCGAGGACTGGAAGCAATGCTGTGCCTATAGCAGCAAGGGACAAGTCGCAAGTGACTTGTTATGACTGTGGAAATAAAGGCCACTATTCCAACGAGTGCCCCAACACGAAGAATGCCGCAGCTCCCAATACCAATGCCCCAGCTCAGCAGCAGCGTCGAGTTCAGCCAGGAAGAAGATTTGCCCCAGGGAATTCGCTCAACCGCAATGGCCGTCTTTTTCTCATGCATGCTGAAGAAGCTCAGGAAGCGCCAGACGTCATGCTGGGTATGTTTTCTGTTAATTCGGTACTTGCAAGAGTGTTGTTTGATTCTGGTGCATCGCATTCATTTGTCACCGAAGAATTTGCATGCACTAGTAAAATTCAACCAACCAAACTGAAGCATGTCATGATTGTTCAAATTCCCGGATCAACCACCAAGGCTAGGCAAATTTGCAAAGCCGTCCCTATCCGAATCCATGGCATAGATTTTTATGCTAATCTGATAGTACTCGGAACTAAAGGTTTGGAAGTAGTACTAGGAATGGATTGAATGTCCAAACATAAAGGATTGATTGACTGTGCCAAGAAAGCCATAACCATGACCAGTACAGCCGGAATATCAGTCAAGCATATATCTGAAACCTTACCTCGCCAATTCAAGTGTAACAAGAGTATAGCCCAACCTACCATTGACCAAGTCCGGATAGTCTATGAATACCCCGATGTATTTCCAGATGTTTTGCCCGGTATGCCCCCAGATCGGGATATCGAGTTTATCATTGAACTAATCCCCGGAACTGGACCCATAGCCCAGAGACCCTATAGTATGAATCCGTCAGAGCTAGCAGAACTGAAGAAGCAACTGGATGCCATGCTGGAAATTGGATTGATTCAACCAAGTGCATCACCATGGAGATCACCTGTCTTGTTTGTGGACAAGAAGGATGGAGGTAACCGTTTATGTATGGATTATCGGAAGTTGAATGATGTCACCATCAAGAACAAGTACCCCTTTCCCAAGATAGAAGATTTGTTTGATCAGTTGACCGGTGCCAAAGTGTTTTCTAAGATTGATCTTAGGACTGGCTATCATCAACTCAAAATTCATGTAGAGGATATTCCAAAGACTGCCTTTACTACCAGATATGGATTATACAAGTATACCATCATGTCTTTTGGATTAACCAATGCCCCCGCTTATTTCATGAATCTCATGAATAAGATTTTTATGGACTTCCTGGATAAGTTTGTCGTTGTTTTCATTGATGACATTCTGATTTATTCCAAATCATAAGAAGAACATGAGCTACACCTAAGGACCATTCTTGGAACCCTTAGAGATCATCAGCTGTATGCAAAGTTTAGCAAATGTGAATTCTGGTTACAGGAGGTAGGATTCCTCGGTCACATTGTATCAGTCGGAGGAATTGCCGTTGACCCTGCCAAAGTGAAACATGTAGAAGATTGGCAAGCCCCAACCACTCAAACCCAAGTTCGTGCATTTCTCGGATTGGCGGGATATTACTGCAAATTTGTAGAAGGATTCTCGAGTATCGCCAGACCCATGACCCAATTGCTGAAGAAGGACAAGAAGTTTGAATGGACCGACAAATGTGAAGCGAGTTTTCAAGAACTCAAGAGGAGATTGATTTCAGCCCCAATCTTGATCATGTCGGATATCACAAAGCCCTTCGATGTGTATTGCGATGCATCCAAGATCGGTCTCGGATGTGTGCTAATGCAAGAAGGCAAAGTTATATCTTATCTATCTCGACAATTGAAGCAACATGAGCAAAACTACCCAACCCATGACCTCGAACTAGCAGCCGTAGTTCTAGCTCTGAAGACATGGAGACATTACCTGATGGGAAACCGCTGTGAGATTTATTCGGATCACAAGAGCTTGAAGTATATATTCACTCAGAAGGAGCTGAATATGAGACAGAGGAGATGTATTGAGCTAATCAAGGATTACGATCTGGACATTCACTACCACCCTGGTAAAGCCAATGTGGTAGCAGATGCCCTTAGCAGATTGCGGTGCCGCTTGAACTCCATGATCTTGAAGGAGCAACCAAGCTTGCACAACGAGATGGAAGATTTCCGAATGGAATTAGTGAGTGAAGGATTTTTGGCTAGCATAGAACTTCAACCCACTTTGATCAGCCAGATCAAAGAGGCGCAGAAAGGAAATGCTAGTATCAACGGAATCAAGCGTCGTATCGGTACAGGCAAGGTACCCGGATTCACCGAAGACAAAGAAGGAGTTCTGTGGTACAAAGGACGCCTTTGTGTACCTGCAGATTCTGAGTTGAAAGAAGTTATTCTGAAGGAAGCTCATGATACTCTTTATTCTATCCATCCCGGAGGAACTAAGATGTATCAAGATTTTAAAGAGCAATTTTGGTGGCATAAGATGAAGCGAGAAATCGGAAGCTATATCGCCAAGTGTGACATATGTCAGCGAGTCAAGGCAGGACATCAAAGACCCGCTGGATTGTTGCAACCATTGCAGATTCCGGAATGGAAATGGGATTCCGTTGGAATGGACTTTATCACTGGACTACCTACTTCTAGTAGGGGAAATGACTCTATCTGGGTCATAGTGGACAGATTGTCCAAAGTCGCCCATTTCTTGCCCGTCAAGACCACATATCAGAGTTCGAAGCTAGCGGAGTTGTACATCGCTAGGATAGTTAGTTTGCATGGAGTCCCCAAGAACATCATATCGGATCGAGGAACTCAGTTTACCTCGAGATTCTGGAAGAAAGTCCAAGAAGGTTTAGGAACCCGCCTAGATTTCAGCACCGCGTATCACCCTCAGATCGATGGACAAACGGAGCGAGTAAATCAAATACTCGAAGATATGCTGAGAGCATGCGTGTTAGAATATGGATCCAAGTGGGAAGACTGTCTGTCGTTTGCAGAATTTTCTTACAACAACAGTTATCAGGCTAGTTTGCAAATGGCCCCATTTGAATTCATGTACGGAAGAAAGTGTCGCACCCCTTTGAACTGGTCGGAAGTAGGAGAGAGTCGGATTTTCAGACCCGACATCCTACGAGAAGCAGAAGAGAAGGTTCACAAGATTCATGAGCACCTCAAGACAGCCCAGTCTAGACAGAAGAGTTACGCCGACAAGAGACGTCGAGACCTCGCCTTCAACATAGGAGATTTTGTTTATCTGAAGGTGTCGCCATTGAAGGGAATGTAGCATTTCCAACTCAAAGGAAAGTTAGCCCCCAGATATATCGGACCCTTTAAGATTTTGAACCGTCGAGGAGAAGTGTCGTATCAATGGGAACTACCCGAGGAGTTGTCCGCAGTGCACAATGTGTTCCATATCTCGTTACTTTACAAATGTCTCGAAGTCCCAGAGAAGACCGAAGTGTTCAAGAACATCGACCACCAAACCATAGAGATCAACGATGACCTGACCTATCCCGAAGTACCCATCCGTATTTTAGAAGAAGCCTTCAGAACTACCCGAACCCGAAGCATGAAGTTTCTCAAGATTCAGTGGAGCAACCACACAGAAGAGGAAGCTACCTGGGAGCGCGAAGATCACATCAGGATGGAGTTTCCTGATCTCTTCAAATCTTAGGTAATATTTTTCGTCCTTTTTCAAATCTCGGGACGAGATTTTGTTTAAGGGGGTAAGGTCTGTAACATCCCAAAAATACTAAACTTAGATCATCAAACACTAGTCATCAAATTTAGGGTTAACAAAAACTTTGCTAAAATAAAAACATGAAAGCATGCATGTGGGTATGCATTTCATTTTGAATTCTTTTGAACCACCTTGTTTGTGTGTTCCATTGCTTGTAAACGGATGCTTAGGTGAAATAAACATCATCTAAACATTTCCCACACTTTTTCCAAAGACAAGTAAATCAAAACAAATAAAATAAGGGAATGGTCATTTTGACCAATTTAACTCCCATGCCTACTTTGGCTATCTCAAACTTTCAGAACTTAACAGAAACTTTTCTGGATCTTTACACCCCTTGATTGTACTCATAACAAAGTATCAAGGCCCACTTTGTGATCATCCAGAAACTTTCAAATGCATAGTTTAAATGACAATTCAATATTGAATCTTTATCATATGGGAAGATCCCACTTTTTCAAAAACCACTCAAACAAGCTCAACTTTCAAAACCCAAGCATCTGCAGACTCACCATCACCAACCTAGCACACCCACCAAAAATCTTTTCAAAATTCAAAACTTGAGTTCTTGCGGCCATTTCATCAAACACTTGGCAGACACAAATCAAACAAAATCCAAACACTATTGTGAGCAGTGATTGAAGCCTAACTTGTTCCCTCTCTAGCTCACAACCATCTCAGTAGATCATCTAGCAAGTTAAACCAACCACTAGCCTCACTGTAAGCTGGGCAATGACATCAATGGTGAACAGCCGAAGCTCACCATGCCACCCTAGTGGAGACAGCAAGCAAGCAGGAGATTTAGCCGTGCCAACCTTGTCTAGGAGGCAGCCCACCATCAACCTCCACTCCCTATCTCAGCCACGAGCGTTGCCAAACCCTGGACCACCCGCATGAACCGCTCCCAGCTCGCCAGCAACCATGCCGAGCATGCACCAGAGCGCCACACTCGACTGACACCCACAGACCGCGCGCCGCCCTCACCGCGTGCATACATGATCGCCACCGACCCAGGAGACCGCCAGACATCCCCGTTCGCCGCTCCATGCCGCACAGCCACCGCTCGTCGTCGAAGACGCCACCTCTGCCGCGCAGAGCATCGCGCGTTCTAGACCAAACCGCACCGCCCCTACGCGCGCATTAAAGCCGTAGAGCATCGCCAGGAGACCACCAAGCGATCGCCACCACCGGCCATGCCTCTAGCCGCCCGTAGCCATGTCGCCACCGTCGCCTGCCCATGCCATTCGGTCTCGTCGTCGATACTATAAATAGAGGCCACCCCCAGCCGAATTGAGCACACCATCTCACTCCCCTCTCCTCACTGATCATTCCACCCCGTTTGCGTAGTAAGGCGAGTAGCACTTCGCCGGAATTTCACCGGAGTCTGTCGCTACTGGAGAAGAAGGGGGCCATCGATTGGAGCCGCCCCAGGAGAAGCTGCTGGTACCAGGAGGTTCGCCGTCGTCGACTTCGTCGTTCGCCCGCTTTGTCGACCCTCGCCTGAACCCCGGTGAGCCCCCAACGACCCCCACTGGCTGCGCTAGGTTTCTGTCTCGCCGGCGTTGCCCAACATCGACAATGACTCTCAGCCGTTGGATTAGAACCAGATCGAATGCACCACATCGCCCCATACCGCTTCGCACCCCCCTGTGTCACTGACGCGTGGGGACAGCAACTTAAACAGCCCGCTGAAGCGCTGTGCTTAGTAGGCCGGCCCGTTAACCCTTCCCGCGTAGCCCAGTTATTTGAATTAAACCTTTTCCATTTTATTTCAAACACACTTCTGTACCCAGTTTCAAAAATAAACCCAGGTCGATTCAGTGCATCAAATTGAATGAAACCAATTTTGTTAGAAAGTTCTGGGAATGCTGAATCCAAGACCGTTGGATTCAAGTCATTTAGATCTGTAGATCACCCTTGGCAAAAATAACAAGGCAGAAGCTTTTCTGCATTCAAACATTTTTCAAATTTAAACCACAATAGCTTTGGAGTTGATTCCAACTCTCAAAAATCACATTTAACCATACCGTTCAGAATATATAAAAATATATAGGTTTACTTACAGAAATATTGACCAAGTAATAATAGAATGCCACATAGGCATTTCTAGTCACTTTAATTAATTAAAATAAAAGGGTAAAACCTTATTAAATTGTGACACCACTTTAAATCACATTCCCATGGACTAAAGTATGTGGTGATGACATGTGTCAACATGATCCCATGTTTGGTTTGGAGAATATTAAATCTTAAGTAGTTTTTCCATGAGTAGAAATTACTTTTCTAAAAATAAAAGGAATTAAACCAAGCTTTAATCTTGTAATGTTAGTGATGATGCTAGATCATCTATAGGACCCTTGTGTGTGATGATTGCAAGTAGTTAAGTTTTGTTTGGTGATTGTGTACATCGTATTTATTTATAGACGCTAGTACCGACCAAGGATACGAGGAGGAAGGAGGATTCTACGAAGAAGAAGCCGAGGAGAACTTCAACCACTGCTCTGCACAAGGCAAGCCAATACTTGCAAGCTACTAACTTAGCAAGCCTTACTAATCAAGTTGACCTATGCAAGCTTATACTTGCAATTGTGCAAGCTAATACTTGCTTGTTACCATGCCAACTATATGCCTTGAGCATATGTGATCATACCCACTTGGTACCCAATCCTAGTTTTAAGTGCAAGCTTTCTATTTTATTTCTTTATCAAAGCTACTTCTTTAGAGAGTACTCAAGTGACTTGTAGATTCTAGAAATATCTTGGAAGGTTGCATAAAGAGCATACAATTTGGCCTAAGCTAGAAAATCTTGATGTCATCCTAAGGCATGAGATTGAACTTAGCTAAAACTCCACTAGTTTACCACCCCTCATTAGTACTTACCCCCATTTGTAGATGCTAGTGCTAAGCATAAAACTTGATCAACTCTAGATGGGAATACTTGGTGAAAATGGTTATGAAAACCTTAGAATGATGGATCATTCTACTGAGATGTTTTGACATGTGTTTTCGAACACCAGATGATTATGGTGATGAAAATGTTGAGGCATGAGCCTTAGCCCTTTTTTTTAAAACTGATCGTTGTCTGGATGCGATACCATTCCAATTTTATCGTACAACCACAATACCCGAAGATTGGGTAGGGCTTGACTGGAAACTTATATACCTTAGTATTAGTTCTCTCACGGCCAAGGTATGAGCTAAGGGTACCTTGTGAAGATTGTCCACCTATGCAGTACCCAAGATGACAGTTGGTCATGGTTGGGAGGCCAAACTCATAGGAGAGGTGCTTATACTAGGGCGTGTAATTGAAAGGTTAGGATTGATTATCCGCATACTGAGTATGGTGAATTCAGGATTTGTTCCTGACGGATGTATCAAATGTTGTGGTGAAAGTGTACAATCTCTGCGGAGTGTCAAACTATTCGAATAGCCGCGTCCGTGGTTATGGACAGCTGGAGTGGCCATACTGTTCCCCCGTCTGATGTTTTCAAAATGACTTGTGAAATGAATTGAGACTTTGACTTGACCACAACAGGGTTGTGCTACGAAATACAAGTTCCCACTTAGGAGTTATAAATCTTTTGACTAGCTCTCTTGCTTCTGAACTTAGTAGATGTAAATCTGGCCTTTGCAAAACAACCCTAGAGCCTAGTGTCCTATTATCCAAAAACCCTTTTACTTGCTAGTATTAGTTTACGAGTACTTGAAGAGTACTTATGGCTTTGTCCCTGGCTATTCCCGTGGCCAGACTATGAAGACGAGTACCTGGAGGATGGACTCCAGGAAGGTTACGACAACTAGGATCACCTCCCATCGTCAGCATTGCCTGTGACCCCAAAGATGGAGCTTCGCCTATGCTACCGTTATTATTACGTATTCCGCTGCTTATGTTGTATTAAGACTGGATCATGAGATCCCTATTTGTGTAAGAACTTATGTACGGTTTGTAATGGATGATGTACTATGGTATCCAATTCTGTTATGTCTCGCAAAAATGGTAATCCTGGGATTGCGATGTATGGCATAACAGGCATCTAGGATTGAAAATTCGGGTGTTGACAAGTTGGTATCAGAGCCATCCTGACCATAGGAGACCCTAGTTAGACTGGACGTTTGAATCAAAAACTTAGTTTCAAAACCAAAGAAAACAAATATCTACAAAAACTTATTCTCATTCTTATCCCTTTGATTCTTTCATGAAAATTCATGTTCCTCAAAAACTCTTGCAAAATACATAAAATTTTGACACACTTGATCACTCTACTAACTTACTCATCCTATATTCTTATAGATGGACGTGAAGTACAGCAAGTTTTATCAGTTGGGGAATGGAGGAGACCTTATCTTTGAGAGGGATTTGGACCAGCTTTTGGAACTTCTAGAGCATCTGCACCCCAAGTTCTTCGGAGCTCAGCTCAATGATCAAGGAGGAGAAGATCTGCAATGGCTAATTGTTGCAAGTCTCCGAGGGAAGATTCAACCTCCCACTGCTGAGGGAATTCAGTTTACCTTGAGAGAGAACAACTGGCTCGATGGACTTGCCAGGGCCATGCAGGAAAGTCTTGCCCGCCTGTGTGGGCAGAGCATCAATCAGATCAAGGGAACCCGCTTTGAGTTTTGCGCAAGGCGTGATGCAAATGGACAACCACTGGAAGCCCCATACCACCTTGAGCTGAAGACTCAATTGGACCACCTTAGTTTTATGATGTACGATCATCGGCAGGAGTTGAATAACTGCCGTGACTACTCCAACCACAAGTCTGCCATCATCAAAACGAAGGATCAAACCATCGCCATGCTAGCAAAGGATCGCAAGTCTTGCCACCGTCCGCTCGACAAGAAGGAGCGCATCATTGCCCGTCTTCGCCACCGCATCTCATCTTTGGAGGAGACCATCCACGAGAGAGACATGCAGTTGGAGGAAAGGGAGAATGCTGGAGAGGATCTTCGTGGAGACCCCTACTCCTATCTCAGCGACGACGATGATTTTCTGGAGGATCAGGCTATGGATTTCTTCACCGATGAGGATGATTTCGCCTTCATTGATGATGATGAAGATGAGCAAGCCACCAATTCCGAGGAGTAGTACCACTTGAGCACTAGCGTAGTGAGTAGTATTCGGTCCCACTGTATCGTAGTTTTCAGAATGGTTCTTAAAATCATCTGTTTTTATTAGTTGTGGTGTGTGTTGTATCGTGTTCTATGAGTGAATGAATGAAAAGCAAGTTGCTAGAAAACTCTAAGTCAAACTTAAAAACTTTTCAAAGTCCCCGAAACCTTAGAAATCTCCCTCTTTTCTCATGATCTATCTCAATCTTCAGATGCCACGCGGAGGAAGTGGTTCATCCCCGGACCCGATGTTGCAAATCCTGCAAATGTTGACCTCTGACCACGAAGCTGAAAGAGCGGAACGTCAAGCCAACCTAGCCACCCTGCAACAGGTAGCTCAGCTTGCCCACAACAACCAAGGCCACGGAAATCAGGACAACCATGGATCTAAGCTCAAGAATTTCCAGAATACCACCCCACCTGTTTTCACTAAGTCAGAAGAGCCCCTAGACGCTGATGATTGGTTGCAAACCATGGAAAATAACCTAGAAGTCGCCGGAGTGGAAGCCAACGAGAAAGTTCTGTTCGCCACCCACTATCTAGCCGGAGATGCTAGGGCATGGTGGAACAGTGTTCGCGCAATGACCGGAGGCCAGATGATGACCTGGGAGGAATTCAAGGTCAAGTTCAGCAGAACCCATGTGCCACCAGGTTTGATCAAAAGAATGAGAGACGAGTTCAAAGAACTGAAGCAAGGAAGGATGACGGTAGTGGAATATCGTGACAAATTCTTGTCATTAGCTAGGTATGCCCCGGATGAGATCGACACCGAAGCCAAGAAGAAAGAGAGATTCTTGAATGGTCTGCATGATGAGATGCAGACAGTGTTAGTCAATATCCCCTTTGTTGATATTGAAGCCCTTGTAGACTCTGCTATCCAGATGGAAGGAAAGATCAACCAAGCCAACGAGAACCGCAAGCGTCGCATGATGCATCAGCCAGGAACCCATTAGACCCCAAAGTATTGCCCTAACCCATCTCCCGGATTTGCCCCAAGAACCAATAGACCCCTGATGAACCGTCCGACCTATCCCAACCGTGGAAACCCTAGGCCCGGAGGAAATCACAACAACCCCGGCAACTCTAGCAATTTCAACCGTGCCCCACCCAAGTTCAACAACAACAATGCTACCGCCAACACCAACACTGCCTCGAGGACTGGAAGCAATGTTGTGCCTGTAGCAGCAAAGGACAAGTCGCAAGTGACTTGTTATGACTGTGGAAATAAAGGCCACTATTCCAACGAGTGCCCCAACAAGAAGAATGCCGCAGCTCCCAATACCAATGCCCCAGCTCAGCAGCAGCGTCGAGTTCAGCCAGGAAGAACATTTGCCCCAGGGAATTCGCTCAACCGCAATGGCCGTCTTTTTCTCATGCATGCTGAAGAAGCTCAGGAAGCGCCAGACGTTGTGCTGGGTATGTTTTCTGTTAATTCAGTACTTGCAAGAGTGTTGTTTGATTCTGGTGCATTGCATTCATTTGTCACCGAAGAATTTGCATGCACTAGTAAAATTCAACCAACCAAACTGAAGCATGTCATGATTGTTCAAATTCCCGGATCAACCACCAAGGCTAGGCAAATTTGCAAAGCCGTCCCTATCCGAATCCATGGCATAGATTTTTATGCTAATCTGATAGTACTCGGAACTAAAGGTTTGGAAGTAGTACTAGGAATGGATTGGATGTCCAAACATAAAGGATTGATTGACTGTGCCAAGAAAGCCATAACCATGACCAGTACATCCGGAATATCAGTCAAGCATATATCTGAAACCTTACCTCGCCAATTCAAGTGTAACAAGAGTATAGCCCAACCTACCATTGACCAAGTCCGGATAGTCTATGAATACCCCGATGTATTTCCAGATGTTTTGCCCGGTATGCCCCCAGATCGGGATATCGAGTTTATCATTGAACTAATCCCCGGAACTGGACCCATAGCCCAGAGACCCTATAGTATGAATCCGTCAGAGCTAGCAGAACTAAAGAAGCAACTGGATGCCATGCTGGAAATTGGATTGATTCAACCAAGTGCGTCACCATGGAGATCACCTGTCTTGTTTGTGGACAAGAAGGATGGAGGTGGGAGACTTTTGGAGATATGCCCTAGAGGCAATAATAAATGTAGTTATTATTATATCTTTGTGTTTATTATAAATGTTTACATTCATGCTATAACAATATTAACCAGAAGCATTAATACTTGTGTGATTTGTAAACTAAATTAGAGTCCCTGGTAAAGCCTCTTATAATACTAGCTTGTTGATTAATAGATGATCATGGTTTCTTGATCATGAACATTTGAGATGTTGTTAATAACAAGGTCATATCATTAGGAGAATGATATGATGGACATACTCCTATAGATAAGCGTAGCATAAAGATCAAGTCATTTTAATAGTTAAATTGCTATAAGCTTTCTGATACATAGTAACCTAATTCTTCGACCATGAGATCATGCTTATCACCATCACCGGAAGGATGCTTTGATGACATCAAACACCACACCGTAACTGGGTGGCTATAAAGATGGCATTAAGTGTTTGGAAAGTATGGGTTGAGACACATGGATCAAGAGTGGGATTTGTCCATCCATATGACTGATAGATATACTCTGGGACCTCTTGGTGGAATGTCATCCAATTAGCTTGCAAGCATGTGACTGGCTCACAAGGGATCACATATCACGGGAACGAGAAAAGAGTACTTATCGGTAACAAGGTTGAACTAGGTATGCAGAGATACCAACGATCAAAACCTCGGATAAGTAAACTATCGTGAGACTAAGGGAAATTAGTATCGTATGTATGTGGTTCATTCGATCGCAAAGTAATCGTAGAAAGTATGAATTTCCAGATTCCTCTATTGGTTATTGATCGGAGAAGTGTCTCGATCATGTCCGCATAATTCACGAACCGTAGGGAGACACACTTAAGGATTCGATGTTATTGAGTAATTATGGAATGATGAGAAAGAGACCAAATGTTGTTCGGAGTCTCGGATGGGATCCGGTATATCACGAGGAGATCCGGAATGGTCTGGAGAATAAGATTCATATAAGGAAAGTCATGTTTCGGATTTCGGGAATGATTCCGGTGTTTTCACTAGGAATGTTCTAGAAGGGTCTGGAAGGTCCGGCACTCCGTAGGGGAAGGGTACATGAATGTGTCATGACAATATGGAATGGTTGCATCATGTACTAGGTCACTTGGCTGGGCAAAATAAAGGGATAAATCAAATCCTAGTTTGAAAGTCAAACGCCAATTTGAAAAAGTCAAACGGCAAGTTTGCTTGGTGGAGGGAGAGTAGGAAACCTACTTGGGGAGGAGTTCCTCTCCCTCCACTCGCTGGCCAAGGAGGCCGAGTTGGGGGAGGACTCCCTCCTCCCAACCGGCCACCCTCCACCTATATAAGGAGGGGCAGGGCTGCTCCTCTCCACCACACCTCAAACCCTAGCTCCTACGCGCCTCCACCTCCAAGTGCAGCCTTCGCCGCCGCCTAGGGTTTCCCCTCCAACTCAGCAAGTTGGGGCCTCTCCAAGCCCTAGCCGCCGGCCACACCCTCCCCTTGGTGCCCTCTAAACCCTAGATCACCAAGGTCTCTCTCATAGTCCACCATACTCGCTCCGGCTTAAGGCGAAGCCCTGCGGGATCTCCCCTCTACTTACGACACCACACCGTCGTGCTGCCGGAATCGCGAGGAGAGTGCTACAACCTCCGCTGCCTGCTGGAACAAGGGAGAGGAAGGTCTTCATCGAGTACCGAACGTGTGACCAACTGCGGAAGCGCTGTCGGAACGCAGCGCCGGAAGGATCGTCTACGCGATCTTGAGATCGGCAAGAGTACGACTACATCACCCACGAGAATCTGCTCTCGTTAACCGCTTTAGAATCTTCGAGGGTGAGTTCCTCTATCGACTCGTTGCTACAATCTAGTAGATAGATCTTGGCTTGTTTGTGTGCATGCGGTAGAAATTTTTTGTTTTCCATGCTACGAACCCCTACAGTGGGTTGTGGTTTTTGTAGTCCCATACTTGCCACCCTTAGGACCTGATGTTCTTGCCTCTTGAACCAAGACGAGCGTACAACCACACGGGGGCCTGGAAACCCCCTCGGCCAACTAACTTGCCTAGTAGATTCCATGAGTCACATAGTTCAGGCTTTCCATTCGACATACGCATATTGGTTGTTCTTGAATGGAGGTGAAGGAGGTGCATTCATAACAGGTAGGTAAGCATGGATGGGAACAAGAGATGCCCGACATCCGTAATCTTGAACCCTGCGCACATCATTAGGGACCGAGTTTGGGACTTAACCCGTTACGGCGGCATCTCCCTGGTGCGTGACTCATGGTCTCGGCGAAAGCAAGGTAAAGGTCGTGGTCAACCACTCTCTGCCGGCCTTCCAAGGAAGAGGGCTAATAAGTTGGCATTAAGAATCGTTTGGTATGTGTGGGTAAAGTTGTGCACCCCTGCAGGGTTATAATCTTTTCGAAAAGTCGTGTCCACGGTTATGGATGACTTGGGAATGGATTCTGTGATCATAGAAAACTATAACCGAAAGATAAAACTTGGCCAACTAACGTGAGATCCGGAATACTTCCTTGGGGTTGTTTGAGGGGGTAGTCCGGGAAGAGAGGTTCAGTTGATGATGGTTCCTGGTGGATATCAAAGATGACTTCGAGGAGCTAGAGTTGTAGTCTTCTTATCCCCTTTGAAAATGATCTGACTAGACGAGTTTCTTTTCTCTCTCTTGTTTTGAAAACAAAAGATGGCTTTATGAAAAAAACTCCACTAGCCATAAGTCTTGCGGAGTACACCCTGTACTCAGCCTTGCCTCGTTGATGTTTTTCTACAGATGAAGCTACTCCAACTGAAGGAGGTTTCTACGTCGAAGTCGACGAGTAGTCGGGGTTCCCGGGCAGCAGCCTAGGATCTATGGAAGGGTCGCTACTTCTGTTTATGGCCTCTTAGGCCCTTTGCTAAGTTTGTTGTTTAGAACAACTTGTTTGCTTCCGTTGTTTGTTGTAATGATGGGTCTATGACCCCTGGCTTGTATGACTGGTTTGTAACTCTGTTAAGAGTTTACCTTATTAATGTATGGTTTGTATGTTCTGTAATGTTACCGATCTTTCCCTGCGTGCTTCAGAATTTAGGTTAGGCTCATAACAGATAAGGATCTGGTATTTGTCTAGCCCTGATCCCGGGTCGTGACACCAGATGTGGTACATGTTGTTAGTTTGACTAGCAGGTACCAATCTGATCTAGGTTTGAACACTCAAAGGCAATCAAGGATGTCTTTAAGTACTTAATAAGAACTAAAGACATGTTTCTCGTATATGGAGGTGAACAAGAGCTCGTCGCAAGGTGTTACGCAGATTCTAGCTTCGACATCGATCCGGATGACTCTAAGTCATAATATGGATATGTATTTTTGATGACTGGTGCAGCGGTAAGTTGGAGGAGCTCCAAGAGACCGGTGATTGCGAGATCTACGATGGAGGTAGAATATATCTCTACTTCGGAAGAAGTGGCAGAAATAGTTTGGATGAAGGAGTTCATTTTTTGAAATGGGTGTGGTTCCAAGTGCTTTGGATCCTATGGTGATCTATTGTGACAACAATGGTGCCATAGCCAATGCTAAGAAACCAAGGTCTCACAAGTATTTCAAGCATATAAAGCGCCGATTTAACTCCATATGGGAACATGTTCAGGATGGCAATATAGAGATTTGCAAAGTAGATATGGATCCGAATGTTGCAGATCCATTGTCTAAAGCTCTCCCAAGGTAAAAACATGATCAACACCATAACTCTATGGGTGTTAGATTCATGACTATGTAAACTAGATTATTGACTCCAGTGCAAGTGGGAGAGTGAAAGGAATATGCCCGAGAGGTAATAATAAAGTGGTTATTATGCTATTCCAGGTTTATAATATATATTTATTTTTCATGCTAGAATTGTAGTAATAGGAAACATTAATACATGTGTGATTTATAAATAGATAAGGTTCCTAGTAAAGCCTGTCTTTATACTAGCCTGTTGATTAATGGATGATTAAAGGTTTTCTGATCATAACACTGGATGTTGTTAATAACAGGGTTATATCATTGGAGAATGATATGGTGAACAGCCACCCGTAGTATATGTAGCAATACGATCATGTCACCAAGTTTAAATTGCTATCATATTCATAGTAACTCAATGTCCTTAGACCATAAGATCACGTCAATCACTTTCACTGGAAAAGTACTTTGATTACATCAAATGTCACACCATAACAGGGTAATTATAAAGGTGTCGTCGGGCATTTGGAAAGTGTTATTTGAGGCTCGTGGATCAAGAGTGGGATTTGTCTATCTAGATGATGGAGAGATATACTCAGGACACTCTCGGTGATATCACGTTAACATAGCTTGCGAGCAAGTGATTTGATCACTAGAATGTTATATAACAGGAACGAGAAAAAGAGTACTTGTCAGGAACAAGATTAAACAAGATATGGTTGATACCAAGTGATTGGATTTCGGACAATTAAAATATCACGAAACAAAAGGAATTTGATCGCTATCGAAAGAGGTTCAGACGATCATCTGATTTTCGTGGAACTAGTGGGAGTCATTATGGATCTTTAGGTCCCGCTAATGATTATTGATCAAAGAAAATATTGATCATGTCTACATAGTTCTCAACCCATAGGGAGACACATATAAGGTAAACCGACACATTTGAGCGGATAGGAAACAAAGGGGAAGTCAATATACACTGTAGAAAATTGTTCTGCTGCAGAAAATTATTCTGTCGAATCTGCCGAATTAGTTTCGAGGTATCAAAACAAAGTAAGGAATTAAAATGTTAATTTACTTATTAAATGAATTACTTATTGAATGAAGTGTTCATTAAATTAAGTTTCATTAAAATAAGGAAATTAAAGTGTTTTAATGGAAAGACCTTTGATTTTTGAGTGGACAATAAATGGAAGAAGGTGGAGAAGGAAATTATGTCAGTGGAGAGAGAACTCACATGAATGAAGGGAGGAGAGGGGGCACTCTTGGCCGCCGGCCAAGGGAGGGGCTTGCCCCCTCCCCCTATAAAAGGAGGTGGCCTCCTCCCCCTCTCCCACACACTTTCCCATAGCCTCTCTCATATGCCCTTTGGTTGGCATCTTCTCCCTCTTGCTTGGCTTGTCCATTGCCACTAGAAAAGGTGTTCGGCGAAGCCCTACTCTAAACATTTCCCTCCACTACCACTACCATGGCGTAGTGCTGTTGGAGTTCCCTGGGATCAGCTACTTACGATGCCTGGCTGGAAGCGAGGGTTCGGGAGTCGTTGGCGCACCATACGTATGACCGATTGCAAAGACGCTGCTCGTTTGTGGGGATGATCGTCTGCACGTCCTTGAGAACGGTCGTGTACATCTATGTCAACCACGTTTGTTTGCGGGAACGTTTTCCTGCTTACAGTCTACGAGGGTGGGTCCATCTATAACCGTTACAAGTATTGTCTAGAAATGATCTTGACAGTTGCAACCGTAGGATTTTTTTTGTTTTCTATGCAGCGAACCCCATCAGTTACCATCTTGATATAACACGAAACCTTACCATCTTGATATAACACGAAACCTTACCCTTAAACCGGGGTATCGTTCTCTGCAAACCAATATAGGCGTGGCCTTTGGTATGCCACGTGTAAAATATACCAGCGGTGTATTAGAGCATCTCCACCGGGAGACCCCAAAGCATGGCCGACAACCACGCCGTCATATGCGGTGGGAAATTTGCCCCAAACTGCCAGAAGTTTTGAGCCGTGTTCCGCACCGACACCCTCAATAAATAAGCCCCCCAAACTAGATTTCTTTGGTACAACGAGCAGGTTGACAGGACTGTCGTCGACACCGACACGGCGCCAGACAGTGCCACCACCTTGCGCTTGTCTATCAAAACTCGCTCATCGCCGAGACCCGCCGTACCACACCGGCGAGACCAGCCACCTCGACACGGTAGATGAGACACCGCTTCGCCAGCAGACCCCTCCAGGAAGTATGTGCTCTAAAACGATGCTCCAAGAAGGATAACGACATCGATTGCCATCATCGGCCGATCTGGAAGACCTAGATCTAGGGTTGGTTTCCCCTAGAGCTTCCCGAGCAAGGAAGCGACAGCTGAAAAAACAATGTCTTCTGGAATGACGCCAAGAGACGCCGCCATTGTCCACCTCAGTTTTCACCAGCAGGCGCATAATTCCAAGCTCCACACTGGATGGCGGAGATGCAGCCACGCCAAAGGACATATAGCACGCGACAATGCTCCCAGTCCGTGAACTTATTTTCGTGCAAAACAAAATACTCAGTAAAATACAAAGGCAGGGGCCTTACTCATTCGAAACTGTTCAACTACAACACAAATACTCCTACGGAGCACACCACTGCCAGAGTTTCAGACGTGCGCTCATGCTTCATGCAGAGTGGCAGATGTGCATCCATTAGTTTCGGTCGCGGAACTCGTTCATGAAGGACTCGTGGAAGGCCCTGAGGCGCGCGATCATCATCTTGATCTTGTCCTCGCCGGGGAGGATCGTGCACCGGATGTGGTATGTCCCGGCGGCCCTGTTGCGTCCAGAGACCTTGTGGCGTCCCCGGCATTTAATTGCAAGAAAATCACCAAAGTCAGGCAACCACAGTTAACAATAATCTGAAGAAATTGTTATGCAATCTCCCAGCCGCATTGAATTTCTTTTACAGATATACAGTAGACAGTACAAGAGTCTGACCTGATGGAACCCGGAGCCAGGGACGACGGCGATCCCGGCATCGTTGAGGAGTCGGCAGGCGTAGAAGATGTCAGGGGATACGCCCTCCGTCTTGGCGGCTTTGATCGCTGCTGTGGGGAGGTGGATCCTGGGGAAGAGGTAGATCGCGCCCTCTATCCTGTTGCAGGTCACGCCCTCCAAATTGCTGAATGCCTTCTCCAAGGTCTGCAATGGAGACAAAGGTGAAACCGTCATCTTTTCTTCAGTTTCATCCTACCTTTGGTGGGAGGTACAAGAAAGACCATTGTGATTTGTGCCAATCTGCATGCGTGTAGGAGCATACCTTGGCACGCTTCACCAGAGATGAATGGATGCTTTCCTTCTCAGCCAAAAATTTCTCAAAACAATCATCCCCTATCTGCAAATATAAATACGAGCATCGTATTTCGTTGAGGTGGAGGCCTTTCTGTTTGTAAGAAAATTGGCTAAAGAGTAACTTAATATAGCAAGAATACAAATATCTCCGAGGCTTCATCAAATTCCTATCTGTCACTATGTTGTAATTGTCCTACTAAAAATTTAGTTACGCGGTTATTTATAGAGCACATTTTTCTAGAAATATTTGGCTACAAAGTAAGGAAAATACAAAGGAATATGACGAGGGGAAAGTGTTAGGATGCATTAGATAACCTAATCAAGACGTCACAACAAACTTTTAGTCGATAAGCACAAAGTACAAGAAGGAGAACTATACCAATTACCACGAACTTTGGGGAACAGTTACATGCTTCACGGAAAGAATGGTAGTTGATGATTTTAGGACAAACATATGTCAAGTAAAAGGATACTATGCGCACAGCAGTAGGAATCTCTTTAAGAAATCCATTGTGTAAATGAGTATAAGATGCATGAAAAAAAGTTATCTACATGAATATGCTAAATTCAATTGGTCACAACATCTTAGAGACTAAATTTAATCAACCTGGAATGGTTGTGTAACTTGAAACATACTTCTAATAATGCAATAAAAGGCTGCAGAGGCCGGGGTATGCCCCTTTCTCGAAAAAAAGACAATTGGATGGCTGAAATAATGGATGATGTGGATAGCTTACATGTAGAAATAGACCATCACAATAAATGTTAGTGAGGATGAGATGGACAACTACATGACTGAAAGAATGGATGATATGAATAGCTTGCATGAAGAGATGAAATATCGTTAATGAATGTTAATGGAGTTTTTTTACACTTTTGCTTCGGTCCCCCCCCCCCCCCTCCTTCCTCCTTTTTTTCAAACTTTGACAAACAAAAACTCGATACCGATTGTTTAGAGGACCGTACGAACTCACCCGAAGTATATATGGTCCTCTTATACGTATACTCACCGTACACATATACTTATATGTTTCCAGAATGCGAAAATCGTAAGTTATATAACAACAACAACAACAAAAAATTTAAATATGACATGCAAAGACGTAGATCGCGATAATAGGAGGTGGGATCAGCCGTCCGGAGCGTGGATTATACCCGGTTCGACCGAGTACACATATACAGAGATATACGTGGCCTCGATATGGGTTTCGAGGGATCAAAGAAATAAAACGGCCCAAGAAGCTTAAGTTTAGGGGGGGGACCGAAGCACACCTCGTTTTTTTATAAGAGATATAGGTAAAACAAACTCTAATGAACACAATAAAGGTAGGACAAACCTTAGGTGTATCCATAACTAGGCTGGTAAGAATTTGGCCACCTATGTTGGGGCAAAGGGTTCCAGAAGCCACCTTGCACATCTCACCTATCACATCTTCTCCAAAACCACATATCTCCATGTAGCCTCCCCTTCTTCCACATTCTCCATAGTACCCTGCAAAGTTGGAAGTTCAAATGATGAGAGAATAACCAGCATTTTTTAATCCATGCTCTTGAGGCTTATTTTGCAAAGAATATGAACCGTGTTTTTTATCTGCGAAGATTTACCCATCGAAACTGAATGATATGACACTATAGAGATGTCATCCTCATTGTAGCCAAGTGATCTGGCGACTTTCTTAAAAGAATTGAACTTCTTATCCTCCACATAGACGTTATCTTGGTATACCTGTAAATGAAATTAGTCAATTAATATGGCAAACATCATCATTAATAACAAATTAGCTTTGCTTTCTGGCGGGAAAGACGAATGCAATTTACAAAACAAGCACAATATATTGCCATTAAGGGAGGGCAAACCTCGTCGGCAAGTATAACTAAGCCTTCTTTCCGACAAAATTCCACTATCTCCTCCTGGTTGGTGACAGAGAGTACCTACAACAGAGTTTGCAAATGTTGAAAAGAAAATTGGGAGTTTGCCTGATAGTATAATTCTACGATGCAGGACCGCCTCCAACATATCATTTGGGCGTTTGGTTTACTCTTCTATTTTCAGGTAAACCTTTTGCAGAAATGTATTATATTATCCAATTTACATGTATGGTATTGTGAGGAATATAAATATCTGTTTCCATACCTGTCCAGTAGGATTTCCAGGATTTATGACCACCATGGCTCGAACAGTCAAGCCGGATATACGAGCATCCTCCAAACACCTCTTTACTTCAAAAATCTCAAGTCCCCAATCACCAGCCTCACTAAGGTTATACGGTACCTAAAAAGTCAATTCAGTAACTTGATCATTTCTTGCATGTAAAATAACGAGCAGCCATTTTACGTCACCATCCTCACTAAGGTTATATGGTACCAAAATACTCATTTCAGTAACTAGTCCTTTTACACATCCCCGCTTCATTTTTTTTTGAGGAAAAATGTCAGCCATCTGATTTTAAGTTTGAGATGCAATGAACAAAGTAACTCCGAGGAATTGCAATTTTCTCTTGATATTTCATAAAGCTAGCACCATACCATTGTTCCACCATGAAGCAGAATGGAACCGGAATATAATGGATATTCAGGTAAAGGGCATAAAATGGCATCTTCCTCGGATCTGATGAGTATCTGCATAGTCAAATTAATCTGGAAGAGAGAAAAGAAAAAGGTATCCCGGTTTAGAATATATATTCAGATAGACCAAGTAGCATGCACATGTGATGTGGATGTGGAGCTCTGGGGTGCAGAGTATTACAGCTGAGCTTGCTCCATCTGTCAGAAAAATGTCTTCTGGCCTTGATGGATAACCATCTCTCCCAGCAATGCCATCAGCAACAGATTCACGCAGACTTTTGATTCCCTGGTCATGATAGTTTTTTTAATGGTATGATGGAAAAATTCCAAAAAAGATAATCCGAATATGATAGGAAAATATATCGTCATTGGGCAACAGGACATCACTGAAGCCAGAACATTCTAACACGCTGATCCTGGTGATTTGAGACTGTCCGTGGTTGCGTGTACTCCAACAAATACCTGACTGGGAGTATATGGGCCGGAGTCTCTGCCAGGCATTGCGTCGACAATCTTCCATGCTCTTTTTATGGCGCATTGACTGTAATATTAGATTCAAATAGCACTGGTCAATTTTACATTGCCTCATCAAAAGATGGTAATACTCCTACCAGTTTTTCAAATGAATCACGTTATCAATATCCACCACCTGCTTGTTCTGTTTTTTCCCTTTATAATAAGGATTGTAAGAGAGATGCCAAATAAAGTTGAGCTAACTAGAAGTAGTGGTGTCGAACCTGAATAACATACGGGCCTCGTCTCTGTGCAGGAGGGCTGGATTGTCACACAGAGAAAGAACCTGCAGAAGACAATCACTTGACATGAAGCATCAATGCGTGTGGTATTCCCCAGTAAAAAAATTCGAGAGATGTAAGAATCGTAACCTCGCGAAAGAATGTTATCGGTCTCTGACCGAGGGCCTGGGGGTTCCCAAGATTGCAGTATATTATCTGCTAGAAAGAAACTTTGGGATAAAAAGTTTTACTCAAAGGAATGACTTGAAGTAGTATGGCATAATGCTAAGCACACGCACCTCTTGGAAAGGGCGAGAGCCCGGATTTTTGTTCAGCTCCTCCTGCAACAGCTGGATGACACAAAAACCAACAAACGAGAAAATAAGGTTTAAACACTGTTAGAGTTCGTGTGATTTGTAGGATCCTCAGAATGTACGAACATGAAGATCACAGGATTGGAGTGGCATGCCCACTTAAATCCTATAGGATTAGAAAACTGTATGATTTTGGCTCAAGCAGTGTTTGATTGCATGGGAAAACCAAAGAATTTTTTTCTCCAAATTAGAGTGCAAAAGAAATTCCTATGGATTATAATCTATGAATCAAACGACTTTTTTATGGAAAAATCCTAAGGATCCAAATCCTACAAAAATATTGCACATTTTCTTTGAATCAAGCAAGCCGTTAATCAGTGTTCCCATTCCGCAGATTTATTGGCAAATAGGATGGCAACGAAGATCTAAGTTTGTGCAAAATATTCTCAAAAAAAAAAGAAATTTGTGCAAAATGGAGTAGTTTACATGAATCTTTCTGCATGCTAATTTGATTATTAAGTAAGAGCATCTCTAGCAGTGCCCGTAAATAGCCCAAAACCATAAAATAACCGCCGTTTATCGGTGCCTCGAAAAAATCGTGCGGCGGTCAGTGCCCGTAAACACTCCCGGCCCAAAAAATGTTTTACGGGGCGCGCCAAATATCGCCCACGAAACCTGTGATGCCAGGACAAGAGAGCGAACCGAGCGGTAGCCTCTATCTGCACGGGAGCGTTGGCGCGCTGAAGTTTCAGCCGGCCATATCTTCTTCCTCCCAACTCTCCCCAAATCCATTTCTCCCGCGCCGCCGCTGCCTCCGACAGCCCTCATATATTTAGGCCGTAGCCGCCACACGCCCTCCATGCCCGAGTGCCCCGCACCTCGCCGCGTCCGCGGAAGGTTGGATTTCGCGCGGGGACCGAATTCGGCAAGCTAGGCGACTAGATTCGGCAAGCTAGGCGACTGGATTCGGCGAGCTAGGCGACGGGTTGTCGACCTCGCTGACCATGAAGTTCTTGATGGACGACTCGTCGTCATACTCCTCCGACTCGGACCTCGAGGAGCTTCTCAACGACGACGACACGGAGATGATGGTTATGATCCTCGCCGCCAAGCAGATCCAAGACAAGATCGGCTTCATACGCCGGCGCCGCGGTACGCAGTTCGGCCGCGCTTGCATTCCGCGGTTGAGGCTGTGGCATCGCAGAACTTATGAATTTAGCATTTCTTCTTTGGATTGTCGGGACCACTCAATGATATAAACGTATAGCATAAATCCCCATTGTTTGGAAAAATAGCTAATGGAGAAGCCCCGGCTTGCAACTTCAAGGTCAATGGACATGATTATACCATGGGCTACTACCTTGCCGACGGCATCTACCCAGCTTGATCAACATTTGTTAAAACTATCCAAACTCCGAGAAACAAAAAGGAGGCCAATTTTGCACAAGCTCAAGAAACATGCCGAAAGGACATTGAAAAAGCTTTCGGTGTTTTGCAAGCAAGGTTTGCCATTGTTCGGGGCGGACAAAAAAACCCTGCGAACATCATAACATGTTGTGTAATTCTTCACAACATGATCATCGAAGATAAAATAGATTTAAATTTAGAGTTCTTTTATGATAATGTTAGGACCCGTGTGTAACCACAAAGAAACCGGACCGCATCCAAGCTTTTCTTAAGACCCATAGTAAAATTGAAGATGCAAGTACTCATCTCCAACTCAACAATGATCTCATCAAGCACCATTGAATGCTAGCCAGCAAGAGGTGATGTCCTAAAAAATCATTGTACTTGTAAAACGTGTGTAATTACTAATTTGAACCATTCATTTATTTGCTACATTATTTGATTTGAAAAATTGTTGTAATTTGATTCGTTGAATATTGTAATTTTGATGAGCCCCGTAAATCGAATCCGCAAAACAGAACTGCACTGCCGCCCGCGAAACGGGAAATCACGGATTCGGCGTCCCAAATTCGGACGTTTACGGTTTGCTAATTACTGCTAGATGCTAGAGATGCTCTATAGGGCAAGTTCGCTCATACTAGTTTACAGGAATGCTACAGTGAAAGTTAAGATAACGGCGGAGGTGTTTATTGTGCAGAGTGCGTGTAGAGGCTTTAGCATTACCTCAGCGTGCCGAGCAATCTCGCCGCAGGGCTCATAGTTGAACGTCTTGACCTTCAAACGGAACCATGTGCACATGTAACTACATCTATTTTTCATGTAAAAACAAAACCGTGGCTTATGCTTTTAGTACTACCAAAGACAGATGCTTACCCTGGGATTTATGGTCTCCGCGGTAATGGAGGCGGTCTTGTTGTACGACATGGCGCGGGAGCGCGCGGACGCAGGGGAAAGTGAGGGTGGTGTGGTGCAGAGGATTGAGGCAGCTGCGTGCTTGCTGCGCGTGTTGCCGGGGCAGCGGAACCATGGGCGAAGAAGATGATGATGAGGAGGGGGAGCTTAGGCGGTGACGGTGGGGAGTGACTGCCACGTCCCGGGTGGGAACAACGCTCCGAGTCTGCGCCTCCGCTTCGTGTAAGCACCCCCGCGAGCCGAGCTGCGCTGGCGAGCTGGAGGTCTGGAGCTCGGTCGGGTCCACTGATTATGATCTGTGCCACATGTGCCCCACGGCAGCAGCCATCCTGGCGCGCGCGACGCGGAGCGGTGCCGAGCGGCAGGGTGGAAATAAAAAACGAGAGATCAAGGACTACTCCAAAACTTGGCTTTACTCAGCTCAAACTCCAATACTAAGGCTTGTCCTCATAAAAATTACTCCCTACGATTCATTTGGATTTTTCTAGATTTAAATAAATCTACACATATTTAGTACTGTAGGTTCATCCAAATTTTAACAAATCCAAGTCAACTAATATGGATCAGAGGAAGTAGTATTTTTAGGTTGTTATCTTAACGAGTTAGTTGCAAATACTTGATAAGCTCATTAATATTTACACGTTGATGTGACGTTTATAGATTAGTTAAGATTATCCTCGCTCCGGTGATCCGTCTAGCATTGACGGAGGATGTATAGAGTCGTGTGTCCGATAGATCCCTTGGGATCCGGTCGTTTTTCGTTGGTGTGTTTCGACGCCAGTCTCTACGTTGGTTATCTTTGGCGATGGTTGCTGCTCTGGTACGCTGGTCCATTGGGCCTTAGCACGACGACTTCCCGTCTGTCTACTACAACAAGCTCTACTACGACAAGCTTTGCCCGGCTCCGGTGATGAAGGGGCGAGGACGGTGGCACGCCTTCGGCTCGTGCCAGTGTTTCTAGTCGTCGCTAGGTGGTCCATTGACCAATTTGTATTTTTTATTACTTTTAGGACTCTTCGTACCGCTGTTGATGATTATTAATAGATCAGTGGAATTTCAGAAAAAAAAAGACTAAAGACACAAGACCTTTAGGCAAAAAAATATACATGAACAATCTGGTGTCGCTAGATGGTCCAAAAAGCTATTTATAATTTTAATACTTTTAGTTCTCTTTATACTACTATTGATGATTATTAAATGATCAATTGAATTTCGCAAAAATAAATCTGGTAAAAGCCTAAAGTCTATATGGAGAGGCATCAAGAATGAAACATCCTTTTTGTACTATTTCTTTATGATGAGTTAATTACGATGTTAAGTTACTCAATGAGTTTATCAAGGTTATCGAGCCAACTCGAGTTTTTATTGAGTCGAGTCAATCCAGAGTTTTTAACTTGTTAAGTTAATGAATTGAGTCGAGCTAGTATTTACGAGTCGAGTCAGTTAAGTCGAGTTGACTCGATATCTACCCCTATCCACCGGACGATCAGAACGCGTTTGCTAGCCAACAATATTTTTTGTCTCCACGGAGAAAAGCCCCGATGGCAAGACTGTAGAGAAACGATAGCAAATCCATGTCCTGTATTTTGTTTGGTTGCCCATATTTTGTTTGTCGGCATGGATAAGAAACTATCTCTATTTCATTTGGTAGGTTGCACACAACCCTCTTACGCTGGGTGATGCAAGTCAAGGTTGCCTACATGGGCTTGTGTATGGTACCAAGATCTAAATGTGGTGAGCTTATCGTGTCAATGCATATTACATTCGATCATAGAGATAAATTATAAAAACATGAGCTTCAAGATCATCATGAGAAGGATGATTGAGCTTACTCTATCAGTCCTGAATTGCTTCTTCATCTATAACCAAAACTTGAATAGGCTATGACTGATCAGCCATAGGAATAGCCAATGATTGAACAACCTGGCAAACTAAGAAACTATTGCCCTCCTCCATCGCATCCTCCACAATTTCCTTCCCTCTATAGTTGTTGGAGAAATCACTGGCTTGATCTTGACATATCCTCCATGAATTGTAGACTCCAGGTCGTCTTCCTCTAAACACCACATACCACTAACAAGACACAAATTACAAGTTAGGTACATCATCACAAGCATCGCTGAAATTATATCAAAGGATGACAAGTTCACAACATATTATAAACTAAGGGGAGAATGCATGATCATTACTAAAAGAGGATAAGAAGTTCATTCTAGATCCTACCACCAGGTGGCTGAGTGCCGCCATTAGGGACTCCTACGAGAAGCCGACCATGTCTATGACTACATTGTATATGTCAGGGTGCATGTCAGTGGGCTTGCTGTCGCTAATAGCCTGTGCGATGTCCTTGAAAACATTGGAAATGTTGGCGAAGGCCATGAGCTCATCATCAGCAATGGCACCCCTCTTCCTCTTTCCTGTAGCCGGTGGCAGGCCATCAACATGCTTGTCGGGGTCATCGAAGATGATGGTCTCGAACTTCTGAGTGTCAACGTAGTGAGGTGTAGGTACCAATGGGCTCACCAGATCCCATGGAAAACTTGCCAGTGGCAAGAACAAATGAGAAGATGGCATGCATCTGAAAGTAGTTAGCGATGGGCTTATTCAAGGAACTTAGCATCCTTGGGGTGGTCCTAAAATTGGAAGACAGTGCATTAGTTTTGCATGATAGTGCATTAGTGAGCGATGATCAACTGAAAGAAGGGTGCTCACAGTGTGCTAACCTTGATGTGCCCTTGATAGTGCTCACTCTCCAGGATAATGCTTTAGGTGTAGTCGCACCATTGATACCCACTGAGATTTCTTAGATTGATCACCTGAATCCACCTTACCCTCCACTTGCGCAGGTGGTTGTATACCTACGTAGACATCACCTCAGCGCCGCGGTGCTCAAATAGAGTTTTAACACAAGAGGTTAGATGGACTTCTTTGAAGCCCTTGTGAGTGCACACACCACTCTTGATGATTGATCTCATTTTCTCTAGGAAGAATTTCGACATAAAGGGAAGCCATTTAATGGTTCCCTTCATAGAATCCTTCTGCACCTTGGCAATCCTTACGGCCTCCTTGAAAGCATCATTCTTCACAAGGATCTACATAGGACCCTCCAACATGGATCCTCGCTGTGCAAGATGAGGCATGTTAGAATTCTAGCCCATCTCTGCAGTCTGTGTCATGGGCTGAGTCTTGTCCACAAACGAAGGGATTTGCGACTCACCCACGGGCACCAGAGACTAGCTAAAGTCGTAATCGGAGTCCTATATTATCACACATGACATAAAAATGTGAAAAGCAAGCATAGATTCAAATATCTAACTACGAAGCAAGGATTCAAAGAACACTACCACAAGCACAAATTGAAAGATGGAGCTACAAGATGAACATGAGAAAACACATCTACCATATTACCATACTAAAAAAATCCCAAAGATTTGCACAAAATACCATACTAAAAGCACACGCATGTAATATGAGAAAACACATCTACCAAGAACAAGCACATGTACCATAATAAACCTAGCCAGATCTACCATTGCAAGCTCATATATCTAACCAACCAAGATTAGGAGGTAAGGTTACTTACCACCATCGATGGAGGTGGAGCGGGATGAGGACAAATCGAGGAAGAAAGCGTAGTAGCCTAGGTGTTGTTGTTGTTGTTGTTGTTGTTGTTGTTGTTGTTGTTGTTGTTGTTGTTGTTGTTGTTGTTGTTGTTGTTGTTGTTGTTGTTGCCATTATCTTGGACTCTGCCACCGTTGTTTACCTGTTTACCTTAACCGGTGACTTGAGCTTGAGAGATGGTAATGGGGGTTTTGGATTTGGGAGGTGAGTGAGAGGGTAGATATATGACATGTGTTTCGGCAGTAGGTTACTGAATTTGCCCTGCCATCTTTTCCTTTGGAAAGCGTGAGCTCGCCTCATCTCCATGGTCGCAGCTCCTCGTGTAACTTGCGACACTTTTTAAATATGGGGTATGCAAGACGAGGGTGGCTTCCTAGAAACGGATGAATCGATATCTCCCATCGGGCCTGGCCTAGGACTGCTTTGTCGCACACGCTGGACACAACGTGGAGATGGCCGAGGCTACATGCATCCAATCAACTCGTTTTTGACTCTAGGCCTAGTTGAACTCCATACGGGCTATCAAACCCTTGAAGGTTGGAGCTATTTAGACGTATCACAAGACAATGATCCCCGTCCATGATTTTTTTAATTTCAACCATTATAATAATCATCAACAAAAGTAGAGCCCTAAAAGTAACAAAAAATATAAATAGGTATACCACTTAACAACGACTACAGTTCCATAAAAATATATGCAAAGCGATATACTAGTTACCCCAAGTGAGAAATTCCACAATTATTTTTGGAAATATAAACTATCCACCCCTTTGTACCAACTGATACACATATCTATTTTATTGCATAGTTAACATCAAACTCGTAATTACCGAAAATATAGAGTATTACAATTCACGGATAACACACGCATAGCGGATATAATAAAACACATGCGAAATATAGAAAACATGTAGCCCATATACATCATATATTCTACTTTTAGACTACCATTCACCCAGTGAATTTATCCGGTATTGTTAAAAAATAATATTTCATATAGCCCTACATAAGTATGAAGTTATACATGAATTTAAGCCTTAGCTTTTTATTAATACCATTCAACAAATTTCCAACCATATTCGTTATGTTAGTTGTATGAGGCAAATCAAATATAATGTGAACTATTTGTTAAAGAAGACAAACCAAGTAAATTGTTTTAAAGAACCAAAATGAACCGATTTTTGTCCATTTTATAATTTTTCATAAGGTACAGTCTCACTCATCAGGTCACATGGCCAGCATGGCTAGGATGAGGGAACAATTGAGGGTCATGAGCAAAGAAAGTCATGCATTACAAATTAGGGAAAATTGCTAGAGGAAACCGTTATTTTCTGTCATTTGCTGAAACACACCGTCTGATTGTGTCATTGCTAGGTATCATTATAATTTTGTGGCGCATTTACCAGAACACACCGCATGACCAAAAATATAAAGTTTTGGCACTTTTTCCCGTGTGACCATGTTATGGATGAGTTTGAAAAAAATATGTCAAACTTTTTTTATTTTGACAGTGCGGTGTATTCTAGCAAATGTGCCATACAATTGTAATGATATCTGAAAAATACACAATCGGACGGTGTGACAAACGTATGAAAATAAAGGTGTCATGTAGCAAAATTTCCCAACAAATTACTACAAAGGTTTGTCTGTGGTTCCATAAGAAGGTAATTTCTCCATGAATGTGTCCCGTGTAAACGATATACTCTAAGTTTTCAATGAGGAAAACAACTTACTTATTGCTCCTTACTCTAAGGAGAAAGTGAAAAATGCTGCTTTTCAAATGGAACACAACAAAGCCCCTAGTACAGATGGTTTCCTAACAGAGTTATACTAGAAATTTTGGGATATCATTAAATCGGACCTTATAGATTATTCCGTTTTCTACATTCTAGACAACTAGAACCGTTTCGCCTAAATTTTGGTGAGATAATTCTATCACCTAAGGTTAACTAAGCAGAAAAGATCCAAAAAAAATACATGCATATAAGTCTTCTTAATGTTAGTTTTAAATTTTTCACCAAAGTTACAACAATCAGGCTGAACATGGTGGCTGACCATGTTGTTCATCCTTCTTCGACTGCTTTCAAGTAAGGCCGCAACATCCTGGATAGGGTGGTTATCCTTCATGAAACAGTACACGAACTACATAGAATAAAGTTGAATGGAGTTATTTTAAAATTTTGATTTCGAGAAAGTCTATAACAAAGTCAAATGGTCTTTCCTCCAATAGACTCTCGGAATGACAAGTTTTTCTGTAGAGTGGTGTGGCCATTGAAGTCAATGATGATGTTGGCAAAATACTTGTAGACAAAGAACGAGCTAAGACATGGGACCCATTATCACTATAATGTCTGATATTCTAGGTATTATGATTGAGCGTGGAAAGTATGATGGCAAAATTAAAGGTGTGATTCCTCACCTGGTTGTTGATGGATCATCTATCCTATAATATGACAATGCAACAATCCTTTTTATGAAACATGATATCGAAAAGCGAGAAATCTGAAGCTAATTTTGCCAGCTTTCGAGAAACTCTCCGGTCTAAAAATTAATTTTTATAAGAGCTAATTGTTTTGCTTCAGCGAGACTCAATATGAGACCAATTTCTATGCTGAGTTATTTGGTTGAGGACAAGACCAGTTTCCAATTAGATATTTGGGTATAACGATATGTTATCATAGACTTACAAATGCTAAATGAAAACTTTTTAAGGAGAGACATCAATAAAGATTAAGTAGTTGAAAAGGTAAACTATTATCTTGGGGGGGGGGGGGAGATTGGGTCTCATTAACTCAGTGCTAAGTAACATCGTACTGTATATGATATCCTTCTTTCAACTAGCAAAAAGAGTCTTAAAACAATTTTATTACGATCAAGATTATTTTGGCAAGGTGAAAGTGAGAAAAAGAAATATCGAGTAGCTAAGTGCAGTGTGGTTTTCCGTGCCGAAGACCAGGATGGGCTAGGTATTCATGATCTTGAGGTCAAGAATACATACTTTCTTGGTAAATGGCTCTTCAAGTTACTTACTAAAGATAGGGTATGACAAAATCTCCTTAAATGAAAATATGTTTGATCAAATGCATTGTCCCAGTTATATTGGAAACCTTGTGATTCACATTTCTAGGCCCGTTTAATGGCTAGGAAGAAACATTTCTTCTATTCTGGATTGTTTTCAGTTAAGGATGGATGGACAAGTGGCTAGACAATGCAACACTCCGGGAATAGTATCACACTCTGTACGAGTGGCAAGGCTGATTCAATCGCCATAGTTTTGGAGTCTTCTCCTCTAAATATGACATTCATAAGAGATTTACTTGAATCTAGGCTTGCTTCTTGAAATGACTTGCTTTAGTGACTGGCCTTAGTCCATTTAACACCTGGACGGGATGGATTTCGTTGGAATATATATGGGAATGGTAAATTCTTGGTTAATTCTATCTACAATGCACTAATCCAACCAAACTTACCAGTTGATAATATTAGTAAAATCTGGAAGGCGAAGATACGAGTGAAGATCAAAATATTTGTTCGGTATCTTCGTCATGGGGTTATCCTTATTAAAGACAACCTTGTTAGGCGGAATTGGCACGAGAGTAGAAAATATGATTTTTGTCATCATGATGAGATAATCAAGCATCTCTTCTTTCAATGCAATTTTGTCTGTACAGTCAGTCATCCAAGTAGGTTCAAACATGTATCCACCTCGTAGTGTTGCCAATATTTTACGAATTGACTCCTTGGTACATATATCAAGTAAAAAATTCTACCTAGGATGGGAGCGGTCGACATTATTTGGTCGCTATGGATATATAGAAATTATAATGTTAAGGATATCGCTTATCAGTAATTTATCGGCAGGCTGAAAATTGGTGATTTTTCATCATATCGGCTGATTTATCGGACGATAAATCAGAAAATCGGACGATAAATCGAAATGTCGGTATATTGTCCACCCTCGAGTAACGATAAATCGGACGATTAATCGTCATATCAGCTGATTTTTTGAACAGTGAGAAATTATAATATTTTTAATGATAAAAATACTTCTCTTTTGCAGGTTATCTATTGGTGTACCGGTACGCTCCGTTTATGCTCGTCTCTATAAACGTGTGGAGTGTTATTGACCTTTTTAGAAAGATGTCTACACGACTCGAAGTAAACGGCGAGGGACTTTTTTATTCAACATGGATGACAGCGTAATCTTTGAATTGGCCCTCCACCACCATAAGCGCTTTGCAATTTCTCATGTTGATATGTAACTCGCCTTTTTCCGTTTTATAACTCCTGAACTTATGTTGGTTGTGTGCATCATAGTTATGTAGAGCCGGGTGTAATGCTTTAAATTTTTTAAGTAAAAGAGCGCCATTTATCAAAAAAAAGGGTCAATGTGGCAGGTTTCTCTCGGGTTTTCCTACGGACCAAACTTGAACCGAGCATTTTGGAGGTTATAATTTTTTACTTTCAGCTAAAATTATATTTAAAGTAGAAAATATATAGTAGTTCGTTTTGTCAATGAATTTGTATTAAGCTACCGTGATTTTTCAGGATCTTTTTTAAAACTTTCTATTTTGATTGATCATGGCCGGAAGTAAAAAAAACCCTAAGAAACTTCAGATCACCAGCGTGAATTAGATGATAGTTCCCCAGTTTACTCACTACATGTAGATTGAATTAGTAGATTTTTAGAGTTTTTAAAATAGCTTGACTTTTGAACATTTTTTGCTGAAAGTAAAAAAAATGCCAAAACTTCAAAAGTGCGGGTTAAGATTGGAATTGTGAACTAATTTCAACCGAAAGTTAAAATATTGAAAACTTCCAAACGGTCCAGTCAGTCTGGTTTGATCCAGAAGATTTTTTTTGAGAGAATTGCCTCGTATGCCACGAATCTGACTGGTGGGCACATGTTGTTGTAGTAAACTCTGTCAAACTGGCTAAATCACGTGATATGTGTTTTATCAAACAACTTGCCTTAGGAGTTGTTGTTTGCTGAAAAACAATCCTATTCCAGAAATTGTGGTTTTGTGAAAATTACTCTTATGTTAATAAATGATGAAATGGATTGAATGAAGCTCAGCGGTTGTACTTTTCTTAACATTCTTATGCTGAAGATAATGGCTTTACCAAATGATGGGCAGAAACATGCTCATAAATAAAGGTTCCATTATTAAATGGGGGATTTAGTGAGACACTGGCGCACTGCGTCTACCTTGTGTTGTCTCACAGCATAAGAAGCAATAAGAACCTATCTAGATATCATTCACACATTAAAAAAGCTATATGGGTAATATTCACACAGCACTATGGAAAACAGATATGAGATATGGTCGTTCTTTTATATCTTTGCCAGTAGAATCACTCCTATAAGACAGCCGCTTTTGTTAATGCAGCAGGGAAATGTGCTAAGCTCATGAAAGGAGTAGTCAGATACTTGATCCTGGCCCAGTTGCTTGCCCGAATGAGATGGGACAAAAAGATGAGACATCATGCAAGATGAGAGAACGAACAGCTCACTTATCTTAGCTTTCTAAGTAATAAAGTTTGGTTGTGGTCTTCCTCCCTCAATTTGGTGTAGAACTTGGATGAATTTTCTGTAAAGTTGCAGGTATGTAGACCAAGAAAAATACACTCTAAAATTTGTGATGAACGTTTCATGGCACAAAATGACGTGGTCTCTATCTCATAGATGGTTACCTCTATCTCAACTTGTGATGAACAATCTTTTATTGAGATTCTCCACGATACAGTTGTCGGAGGGTGTGAACGAATTCAAATAAAAATTATCACAGAGTGGTAAAATTTTCGTTAATTCATTATATAGAGCTTTGATCCCCGGATATTCCAGCAAATGATAATAGTAAAATTTGGAAATGAAAACACCCCTTAAAACAAAGATATTCATTTCGTATCTCCGTGTAAGGGGGTCATCCTTACAAAAGATAATCTTATTAAGAGGAATTGGCAGGCAAGTACACAATGTGTTTTTTATCATCATAATGAGACAATTCGGCATTTATTCTTTCAGTGTAAATTTGCTCGTGCTATATGGTCAATCATCAAAGTAGCATCTGATTTATCTCCTCCTTGTTCGATAGCCAATGTATTTGGCAACTGGTTGCACGGGATTGAGGATAAATATTAGACTTTGTTTAGGGTGGAAGAGCTTGCCATTATTTGGTCGCTTTGACTATGTAGAAATGACAATATTTTTAATAACATTGTATCTTCTTCCTTGCAGGTTATCTATCGAGCCACGGCTATCCTCCGATCATAGACTACTCTCCAACGTATGGAGTTTCACGACTTATTTGTGGAGGGGTGTACGCGATTGAAGGACACGACGAGGGATATTTTGTCCCGATATGGATGGCAGCGTGATCTGTGGATAGATCTGCTATAGCTCGATGCCGTTTCTCGTATTAGTATGCTTTATAATTTTGGTACCTTTTCTTTCGAAATAAGTTGTATGGTTGATCGGCTGTGTGCATCCTAGCTATATAGATAAACATTACTTATGTAATAAAGCGCCTATTTTCAAAAAAAAAATCTTCTTCTAGCTGCTTCTCATTGTGTTAGTCGTTTTCTAACTCTACAGAAGATTCCATTCTGGTACCATTTGTGTTCCCCATCAAGTTGCTAGATGCCACAGCATCATTCGCCTCTCTTCCCATTGCTTCCATTTGGCATCAAATTCTGGCACCTAGAGATCCAGTCGTGTGTCCAGAACTACTCCACGAGTTTGATACTTGATCACAATTCTTTTTGAACCAAGATGCTACACAATTTTGATGCATAACTTGTTTACTTTCTTTGTTGGCCAAAGGAAACTTATTTACTTTCTTCCATCTAAAATTAACCGGATGCATGCCCAATAACAGGAGGTCGGAAGAAGGTCGTTACATTTCTTGAATTAGGACTGCAACTCTCCAACAACCTGACTGCAAAAAAAAGACATCTCTGCCATCCAACTCTCACTTCTATGCAATTATGCATACGTTTCCCCCGTTTAGTTTGCAGTTCGTTTATATAATTATGACATTGTTGCATCGTGAATTCTTGGTACTTTTGTTCAATTACTCGTAGCATACTGAATTCTTGAGAACTAAGCACGTATCTCATCATGTTCGGGCATGCACTGTGCACATGTTAGGCTGCGGCCAGTAATTTCCTAGGCGTGGCGCGGATCGCCACCGCCGGCGCCGGACGTGGCCCGTGGTGGTGGCGACGATCGTGCGGTAGGCCTCGCCGGTCCTTCATGACCATGGCCTCGTGTTCTCTCGCCTCGTCGGACAAGATCTGCTGCCACCGGCACTCCTCGCTGCAGAACCCCTGATCACCCCTGCAAACACAGCAAAAGTCAGCCGTGCACCATG
The DNA here is from genome assembly GCA_916181665.1 of Avena sativa. NCBI lineage: Eukaryota > Viridiplantae > Streptophyta > Magnoliopsida > Poales > Poaceae > Avena > Avena sativa. The sequence goes on along the minus strand of OV702297.1, from coordinate 379,914,534 downwards.
GAGCCTTCCGATGTTCCCATGGCAGTTCAGAACTTCAGATCACAAGTCTGTCCATGTATGTTTCAGTACCTGTACATGTACACGTCCTTGTCAGGGCTGAGCTCCCTCTTGCACAAGAAGCAGGCCCTCGATGAGCTGCACGGCCGGCGGTGGCGCGCCGGCGGCCAGCTGACCATCTGCTTAAGGACGACGTGACACGGCTGCGGGTGGTGGCGGTGTTGCTGGACCAGGATCTGCAGCCCGACGACGACATCTGTGCCGTCTCTTGCTCCTCGCCGCAGCCGGCGGCCGTGGTTTTGTCCCGCCAGGCGCCGCTGATGGATGTCAACGGGGTTCTCTCCATGATGATCAGCATCACCAGCCTCTTCCCCGAGGTGGAAGATGCTTCTTTGGATCCTTGGAAGCATGGTGGATCCGAGGAGGTGACCACTTCAGAGTCTATGGCGTTTGTGTAGTGGTGAGAGGTGAGGGTGGAGAGGAGTGATGGGTATTTAAAGACACTTGGTGTCCACAAATCGGTACAAGTAGAATTAGAACACCACCACTAGAAACTGTAGTATATACTGTAATGCTAATGCACTTGTCGACCAAACACCAATATGAGCAATTGTCGTGCTGATCAGAACCTGGGACCAGGTGATGGAGATGTGCTGATGCTGCTGGTGATTTGAGAGCAGTGGCGACTCGCGAGCAATAACATACTACTAGTACTAAGCAGATACTATCCAGGAAGTAACAAAAAATGGATGAATTATAGTTACACACGATAGAACCACTGAAGCACCACATACGGGCATCACAATATCACATCACGCATCAAACGCAGTTAGGCAGCTTATTTGTGGCCTACATATCGGGGGCGGCAGCTACCATTGTCTGCCATTGTTTCCCCCTAATTCCCTGTAAATTCTAGCAGTCTGGTAAAATGATCAAGCAAAAATTATCTCCGGACAGATAGGACGTATTTGGTAGCGTGTTTGAGGTCCGGCCGGGTCTCATGATGATGAATGTGGGCCAATTGGTTGCATGCCTGTACCATGCGTTATGGTCCCCTTCGAGCCACCCTCAGCGCAAAGCCTTTTAGAAACTACCGATTAAGATGTTTCTAGCAAGCCATCTTTATCGTGTGCTCCTTAGATGCAACAAGAGGAGACTCCTTGCATGAGCCCAACCACACATGGAGATGGAGGGAGCCCGCACGCTCCAGCTAAAAGGAAAATGGGACGCAAGAAGGATTTCTGTCACCTTCCTCCGGAACCCTTCCTCTACTTCTACACCCCGACCCCCAACTCTCACCTCCATTTAAAAAGCCATCATTCCCCCTCCCCTTTGAACTCCATTGCCGGACCGAGAGCCAGTATAAGGCGCAGTCATCTCTAGTCGGAGACAGCAGACTACTACCTCCTCTGAGTCGAGTTCTCCTCCACCTCCAGTGATGACTGTAAGTAATCACGCATCCACGCTCTCGAGTTCATCTCGAAATGCAAGTAGATCTAGGGCTTCTGTTAGATCATCTGCAGGTGCTTCCATATAAGATCTAGAGCTTGTGTTAGATCATCTCTCTAAACTGCCATTTTAGATCAAGAGCTTGTGTTAGATCATCTCTTTGAACTACAATTTTAGATCAAAGTCTTTTTTTTTATCATCTCTCTGAATTGACATATTAGATCAAGAGATTGTGTTAGATCATTTACCTGTATTGCCATTTTAGAACAAGATCTTGTGTTAGATGATGTGTAGATTTAGATTTTTCCTATTGGTTGCTGGATCTTCTTGTTGTTACATTGAGCTGTCATCCATGTCAAATGTAGGACTCCGTGTCGGACGACTTTACCCAAGCCTTGGTCCCCTTTGAGGAGTCACAAATCCCTTTGTTTGTGGTTCATTCACAACTAGATCCATAAAATGACGTGTAGGTCTCGTAATACGTTGCAACCAACTGCCACGTCCATATGCAGTCCTTGGTGAGGAAGGTTGCTGCAAAGATTGCAGATGACAAGAAGGCTGAGAAAGCACACAAGGCCAACTGCACGTGCAAAGGCTCTATTCGAGCATTTGAAGAGAATATGCCCGAGAGGCAATAATAAAATGGTTATTATCGTATTCCTTGTTTATGATAAATGTTTATTTTGCATTCTATAATTGTATTAATACAGAAACTTTAATACATGTGTGTTTAATAAACAAAAAGGAAGTTTCTAGTTATGCCTCTCTCATAAACTAGCTCGTTGATTAACAAGATGATCAAGGTTTCCTGATCATGGACATTGGATGTTGTTAATAACGAGGTCACAACATTAGTGTAATGATGTGATAAACATTCATCCGAAGTATATCATTACGATCAAACTCATTGAGTTTATATTGCTATAACAACTTACGAAGTGATCCTAATCCTTAGACCATGAGATCATGTTAATCACTAACACCGAAAAAGTTTCTTGATGACATCAAACGTCACACCGTAACTGGATGATTATAAAGATGGCTTCAGAACTACTAAAGTGTTATGTTGAGGCTCATGGATCAAGAGTGGAATTTGTTCATCCCGATGACGGAGAGATATACTCTGGACCCTCTCGGTGATATCACATTAATTAGCTTGCAAGCAAGTGATTTGATCACTAGAATATTATATCACGGGAACGAGAAAAGAGTACATGTCGGTAACGAGATCAAACTAGGTATGGGTATACCGATGGTCGAATCTCGGACATGTAATATACTGCGAGACAAAGGGATTGAGTTACATGCGTATAAGGTTCACACGATCACATAAGTCATCGTTGAATATGTGGGAGTCAGTACGGATCTCCAGGTCCCGCTGCTGATTATTGATTGGAGAGAGGTCTCGATCATGTCTACATTATTCGCGAACCGTAGGGTGACACACTTAAGGGATACCGACACCATTTGGATCAAATAATATGCCATGGAAAGAATAACACGCGCAGTAATTTATTTCACTAGACACTGAAACTGTTTCAGTTGAAATTGTTGAAACTGGTTCTACATGTGAAATTGAATACTAGCAAGGGGTTTTATGTGAATGTTTGTTAATTAAAGTAATTAACAAAATTCTGAATAAATAAATAAATAAAAGTTTTATTTAAATGAGAGCTTGCATTAAATTTGGTGGAAATTTAATGCCTGTGAGTGGATTTTTGAGTGGAGGCTCTTTTATGGGAGTGGAGGCGTTTCATTTTGAGTGGGAGCTTCACCCACATGAATGTGGAAGAGGTGGGGGCAGCCACCATGGCTGGCGCCATGCCCCTTGTGGTGCCCCCCTCTCCCTATAAAATGCCCCCTCTCCTCCTCTCAAAGCACACCTCCTCGCGAAGGATCTCTCTCCCCCCTTTAGAATTTCCCCATGGTCTCGGATCAGCGAGATACATATTCCCGATGGCTTTTTCTGGAAGGATTTGTTGCTTCCGCTGCTTCGCTGGAGCGAGGGCGCGGAGGTTGTCGGGGTATCCGGACGTGTGTGCGATCACGGATGCACCACTACTTTGCGGTGCTGGACGTGATGGTGCTGGACCGGCTGGACCAGATGGACTTCATCACGATCTTGAGATCGGCAAGCGTTCGACTACATCATCCACGAGTACAACCTCGTTAACGCTATACGGTCTTCGAGGGTATGTATTCTATGGATATATATCCACCTGTTGCTTGTATCTAGTAGATAGATCTTGGTGCTTTGTTTCCATTGTAGGAAATTTTTTGTTTTCTATGCTGCGAACCCTTCAGTGGTATCAGAGCCGGATCTATGCGTAGATGCTTTGCACGGGTAGTACACATATGACTATGTGGGCGATGATGATCATTTTATTGCTTCTTAGTTGTACTTTGGATATTGGTGGCATAGTGGGATGAAGCGGCCCGGACAAACATTACATGTCCTTGCACATGAGACCTGTTTCACGCTTAACATGCAACTAGTTTTGCATAAGTGGCTAGCGGGTGTCTGTCTCTCCTACTATAGTCAATATCTAATTTGCAACGAGTTGTCAACAATTTGATTATCCTCATTGTGGTTCATGTTCGTAGGTAAGAACGGTTCTATCTTCGAAAGCCCTAAGCCACGTAAAACTTGCAATGGATAAATTAGAGACGTCTAGTTTAGATTATTGCTGGGCTAGTGTCATGATATGGTGATGTTGTAAGTAGAAGTATAAGTCGATACTCTTACAACACACATAACGTGTAGGTTCCATAGACCTTGGCCTTGCACATAGAGGTATGATAGAGATCATACCACGATGCACATGATGGATATCAATGGCGGGAACCATATCATTTCACTTATTAACATGTGATGTTTATTGCATCTTATATTTTTTGTTTGGCGTTTTATTAGCATAATAAGATGATCCCTCATTTAGATATCAAGATAAAAATGTGTTCTTCCTTAAGTATGCACCGACAATGTTTCGTCGCTTCAAGACATCACGTGATGATCGGGTGTACTTGAATCCACGAGCATATCTCGGGTGTAAGACAGTTACACACACGAATACTAAGGTTCTTACTTGGCGAGCCTAGCATGTATAGACATGGCCTCGGAACATGGACCAAAAGGTTAAGCATAAGTCATATGTTTTGATATGATGACCATATGGATGCTCGCCTTTCAAGCTACACCGACTCACGTGATGATCGGACTTGGTGTAGTGGATTTGGTTCATGTAATCACCAAAAAGACACAAGGGATGTCGTTTTTGAGTGGGAGTTCATTTCTAATTTGGATTAGTAGAACTCAATCTATTATAAATTAAATCAAAGTGAATTTTCATAATTTGTTGTAGTCATTGGCATTCGTTCACCACCTTATGCTTAGTTGTAATTGAGATAATAGAACTATATAATTCTGGATATTTACTTTACGAACTGGTATCGTATTGTGTTGAGTGTCAATCTAAAGTTTAAAGTCCTATTGCAAACTTTTAGAAAACTCTGTTTACTCCATGAAATTTGATAATTAGTATTAAATTGAGAGTAACAATTCCAGTGTTAGTATCTTAAGTATCATGTTTGCCTCTATGATTCTTGATTTAAATATCGAGATTATCTAGGAGCTGAAAGAATTGTTTCAGAAACCATCATGTGTGGCAGATATAACGATATCTGAAACAATGTTTTGGTTGTAATATGATAGAGTATAATATATGTTCTCATATTGGATGAGAATTTGCAAAGGTTGGAGATGCTAGACATCCTAATCATCCAAAAGGGTTTTGGAAAGTAATGTTATACTCATGATTCGCCTTTATAAGCTACAGTAGTTTGATCATGAAAGTCGTCATGATAAGGATGAATAGAAGATGTATGTAAAGTGTTTACTACACTAAAAAATTACTAAAGAATGGATTTTGAAAGAACGTCGATCATTTGATGATGGTGATCTACTTCAAAGTGCGAGTCCAAAGGTATTATTATTTGAATATACATGTTTTGGACTATGTGTCATGTATATGACGCCACTGTTGATGTTGATAGATTGTTTTAAAAAGAAAAGGAAATGCTGAAAGAGAATCTATAAAATATATTTGGTAGAAAAGAAAAGATTGGAAATATCCAATTTAGGTATATAGATGATATACATGTTATGGTTGTATTCTTTGCTTGTTAAAAAATGTGGTTCTTGGGTATTGGATACCGAATTGGTTGGTATGAAATTTCATACAGAACGTTGCAATTCATGAACCACAATGGCCTAAGTAACTAGCAAGAGAATATGTGATGATGTTCATAAAAAAAAACCTTTGTTTGTATTTCTTATTGACATCAAAGCTTGACTTCAAGATTTGTTTTAATAATTGTTATTTAAATCAGGTATTATGAGAACAAAGGTTGCTCAAATAATTACCGTATTCCATATAATATGGATGATTTACAAATATAGTTGGAGAAATCACATCCATAAAACCTAATGCTAAAATGTCTCAAGACAAATGATTGGAAGATCACTTACGAAGTGACATCGCCGTTTAAATTATATTGGAAAGAAAACATGAAGAAACTCCATTTTCATGGATTTTTGGAGTCTTTGATTTGATCAAGTGACTCTTGTGAGACTTTCCTCGGGATAATTAAAACTTTGTTCAAAGGCCAAAGAAGAACGATCGACTAAATTATTGGAATTTATGAATATCGATGTATGTAGTCCATTATGTGTAGTCGTAAGCGATGGACTTCAAATTCATATGCTTTCTCCGGAAATTTGAGTAAATATTCACTTAATGAGGAAGAAGTATGAAATATTTTAAAATGTTCAAATACTTTCAAGATGAAGTGAAAAATCATTGTAACAAGAAAATAAAATGGTTTATGATTTTATCATAAGGGATTTATTTGAGTTACAAGTGTAACAAGAAAATAAATGAATTATGATTTTATCATAAAGGGATTTATTTGAGTTGCAAGTTTAGCAAAACACCTAGATTTACATCTCCCGAAACACCATAGGAGTATGGCGTGTTTGAGATTTGTAATGAAACCTTGTTTGACATGGTTGAATCAAAGGTGTTATTTATAAAACTGTCATTATGTTTTAAAAGATTAAAAGCTTTAGAGACTACCGATTTTACACTGAAAAGAGCTCCATCTTGATCCATTGAAATGATAGCATATGAGTTATGGTTTGGGGTAAAACCCAAGTTGTCATTTCTTAAATTTTGGTATGCTAAACATAAGTAAGACGTTTACAACCGAAGTCGGATGAGCATGTCTTTGTAGGTTATTTCAAATATCAATTGGGTATTCCTCCATAACACCAAGGACAAAAGGGTTTGTCGCTTGAAACGTGAAGTTTCTTGAAAAAGAAGTTTTTCATAAAAGGTTAAGTGGGAGGATAATATAACTTTAATAAGTTTAACGAACATTAGCTATATGCGCTGAGTTGCGCAGCGCCGGAAAATGTTCCGGAGGCAGCCATAATGCTCATAGCTTATGTGACTCAAAGGTTATGGTCACGAAGGTCTAAGTTCCTATTGAACCAAGTAGGTCGGTTAAACAATCAAATGCTAAGATTTGAGAGTAAATCATTATTGTTTGACAATGATGAACCGAATACATACAAAGAAGCGATGATGGGCCCTGACTCTGTCAAATGGCTTGAAGCCATAAAATTCGTGATAGTTCCATACACGAGAAATCAAGTTTTGAACTTGGAAGACCCTCCGGAAAGGTGTAAAAACATATCGGTCATATTTGGATCTATAAAGAAACAGACATGGATGTTTCACATCTATGAAACAGTCTACATGTCGTAAAGTATTTTACGACAAATGTTCAAGGAGTTGACTATGACAAGATTTGATATTTCATAGCGATATTTAGTCTGGACGGATTAGAGTAGCAACCACTACATATAATTTGGTATATGGTAGATGAATAAACAAAACAAATTTCTTCTAAAAGAATGGTTACCTAGGACATGTGCATGACACGATCCAAAGGGTTTTGTTAATTCAAAGGATGCTAAAAGGGCATGCAAACTTCAATGGTTGAAGTAAGCATCGCGGAGTTGGAATCTTCACCATGATGAAAAAGGAGTTTTCATCAGGAGACGATGAAGATGCTTGCATTTGCAAGAAATTAAGTGGGAGCGCTAAGACATATTTCTAATACATTATGTGGAGGACATCTTGTTGATTGGAAATGATGTATCTTTTATTGACAAAGGTTAAGGATTTCATTTCGATGAAAGACTTAGGTAAAACCCGAGTATTTAGCATGAATGTCTATAGTGGATAGACTGTGACGCTAATATGGTTGTGCCAAACATACATATATGAGATATTGAAGGAGTTCAATATAGAAACGACAAGAAACGGTTCTTGTTGCATGGAAAGGAATTGAATCAAGATTCAAGTGTATTTACACTTGATAAGTGAAACAAGATTCAAGTGCTTTGACACTTGATGAGTGAAATCACAAGAATGTTTTGATCAATCATACCATGATATGTACACATCCAGATATGTCCTATGCTCTAAGTGTAATGAGCATATACCAGAATGAATCATGAAATGATCATTGTATGATAGTAAGGATATTCTTATGATCTTCTGCAGGAACTAAGAATATATTTGTGTAGAGGTGACAAACAATTACAAATAGTTCATTGTAAAGCGTTACATTGATACTAGTTTTGTCACAAGATACAAATTAAGTTTATCTCAATTTAAACTATGGGTGGCATAATGTAATGAAAAGGAGATTCCATGATGGATTTGTATGAATTCCAAAATTAAGACATTATGACGGATACTACAACAAAAGTGCTAAGTATATGACTGCTAAAGTAGCAGCAAAGGAGGGCATTTGTGTCAAGTAGTTTGTTATCAAACTAAGGTGTGGTTCGCAATGGGCTAACACTAAAGATATATTGTACGACAATAGTATCGACATGATTTAACCCCAATGAACTAAAGGTCTCACCAAAAGACCAAATTTATACAATGCCATCTCATTGGAGAATGAGTGATGCGTGAAGACGCAAAGACATGCAAATACACACGGACCTGAATGCGTCAGATATGTATATTATGTTAACCACTTGCAGTTGCGTTTATGGAACACCAGAAAGCCATAGGTGTTCAATACGCAAAGTTTTCAAACTAGATTATTGTCTCTAGTGCAAGTGGGAGACTGAAGGGAATATGCCCGAGAGGTAATAATAAAGTGGTTATTATCGTATTCCTTGTTTATGATAAATGTTTATTTTGCATGCTATATTGTATTAATACGGAAACTTTAATACATGTGTGTTTAATAAACAAAAAGGAAGTTCCTAGTTATGCCTCTCTCATAAACTAGCTCGTTGATTAACAAGATGATCAAGGTTTCCTGATCATGGACATTGGATGTTGTTAATAACGAGGTCACAACATTAGTGTAATGATGTGATGAACATTCATCCGAAGTATAGCATTACGATCAAAGTCATTGAGTTTATATTGATATAACAACTTACAAAGTGATCCTAATCCTTAGACCATGAGATCATGTCAATCACTAACACCGGAAGAGTTTCTTGATGACATCAAACGTCACACCGTAACTGGATGATTATAAAGATGGATTCAGAACTACTAAAGTGTTATGTTGAGGCTCATGGATCAAGAGTGGAATTTGTCCATCCCGATGACGGAGAGATATACTCTGGGCCCTCTCGGTATATCACATTAATTAGCTTGCAAGCAAGTGATTTGATCACTAGAATGTTATATCACGGGAACAAGAAAAGAGTACATGTCGGTAACGAGATTAAACTAGGTATGGGGATACCGATGGTCGAATCTCGGACATGTAATATATTGGGAGACAAAGGGATTGAGTTACATGCATATAAGGTTCACAAGATCATAGAAGTCATCATTGAATATGTGGGAGTCAGTACGGATCTCCAGGTCCCGCTGCTGATTATTGATTGGAGAGAGGTCTCGATCATGTCTACATTATTTGCGAACCGTAGGGTGACACACTTAAGGGATACCGACACCATTTGGATCAAATAATATGCCAGGGAAAGAATAACAAGCGCAGGAATTTATTTCACTAGACATTGAAACTGTTTCGGTTGAAATTGCTGAAACTAGTTCTGCATGTGAAATTGAATACTAGCAAGGGGTTTTATGTGAATGTTTGTTAATTAAAGTAATTAACACAATTCCGAATAAATAAATAAAAGAGTTTTATTTAAATGAGAGCTTGCATTAAATTTGGTGGAAATTTAATGCATGTGAGTGGATTTTTGAGTGGAGGCTCTTTTATGGGAGTGGAGGCTTTTCATTTTGAGTGGGAGCTCCACCCACATGAATGTGGAAGAGGTGGGGGCAGCCACCATGGCTGGTGCCATGCCCCTTGGGGTGCCCCTCTCCCTATAAAAGGCCCCCCTCTCCTCCTCTTAAAGCACACCTCCTCGCGAAGGATCTCTCTCCCCCTTTTAGAATTTCCCCATGGTCTCAGATCAGCGAGATACATGTTCCCGGTGGCTTTTTCTGGAAGGATTTGTTGCTTCCGCTGATTCGCTGGAGCGAGGGCGCGGAGGTTGTCGAGGTACCCCGGATGTGTGTGCGATCACGGATGCACCACTGCTTTGCGGTGCTGGACGTGATGGTGCTGGACCGACTGGACCAGACGGACTTCATCACGATCTTGAGATCGGCAAGCATTCGACTACATCATCCACGAGTACAACCTGGTTAACACTATATGGTCTTCGAGGGTATGTATTCTATGGATGTATATCCACCCGTTGCTTGTATCTAGTAGATAGATCTTGGTGCTTTGTTCCCATCGTAGGAAATTTTTTGTTTTCTATGCTGCGAACCCTTCAACATTGTGGAGTTGTACTGTATCTCTACTTAGGTGTACAATCACCTAAGAAAGTGTGTGTGGGGGAGTGTGACATCCCAAATTTTTTCCAAATTTTGAAATGTGAAAAATAAATAAACAAAAGAAAATAATTGTTGAAATTTAGGGTGAAAGTAAACTTTTTGTTTCAAATTGGAAACATCAAAACCCATCTTGAACAAAAATTTGAATAAAATGGAATCCAACAAATTTCAATCAAGTGAAATGCATTCATCAATGAAGGTATCTTGAAATTTAAACACTTGGGAAAAATAAACCAAAACCCTAAAACCCTAATGGAAGAAAATCATATACAAGATCTCTCAAAAGACTATGGATTTGATCCATATAAAAATCTAACAACAAACATTTATAGATGATAAAAAATGATAAACAAAAATATTATAAAACCATAGAAAATGATCTCATTCAATTTGGAGCCATAGATAAAAACTTATGGATATAATAAGATAAAAGGAAATAATTTCCAAAGCTAATAAATCTCCTAACTAAACTCATGCCAAAATTATGAACAAAGTAATCCTAAAAGGATTTAAAAGGATAAACAAATAATAAATAAAATTATACAAATAGAAATCACTAATTTTGGAACTATAAATAAAAAGATATGGATTTTATAAGATAAAGAAAGAAATGAATAAATAAGGAATATTAGAAGACAAATTAAATCTTGGCCAAACAAATGAAATGAAGGATTATGGAATAATAAAAAGTAATAAAAGATTATTTAAATAAAATCATAAGGATTGAATATTATCCAATTTTATTTAAATAAAGACAAATTGCCTAAATAATAAAATCCCAGGAAAATTATTTAGAAGACAATTTAAATCTTGAATAAAATTGTATGCAAATGAAATAAAGATAATCCAATTAAAATAAAGGGATAAATAATAGTCAAATAAAATTATATGGCATTAAATCATATTCAAGTTATTTAAATGAAGACAAAATCCCTAAAATAAATGATTAATTAAATCATGAGAAAATAATAAATTGGAATTTGCCCAAGTGGAATAAAAGTTATTTAATTAACTTAAATGGAATAAAAGAATCAATTGAATAAAATTTATATGGAATTAAAAACATATTTGATTTTATTTGAATAAAGACAAATGCCAAATTTAAATGATTAATAAATCATATTCAAATGTTCATATAAATTTGGGCAAAATAATTTTGCACTAAATAAAAGCTACCGAAAAAGGTTTGGTAAAAATTGGAATGCAAATAGAGGTTTGAAAATGTAATTAAAATCTTATTTGAATAAAGGCAAATGTCTATTATAAATAAATAATAATCCATATTAGAATAAAATAATTATTCTAAAATGGACTTTAAATACATATTTACAACAGTATAGTAACATACTAAATATTTGGAAAATATTTGAAAAAGAAATCTGAATTCAAATGGTAGTTTGAAATTCAAAACAAAAAATAGAAAAATAAAAGAAAAGAAAACAGAAGAAAAAATGGGAAAGGAACCAGCCCAGCCCAACCTGGCCCAACCAAGCCCAGCTAGCCCACTCTCTCCTCCCCCGAAACGTTTTCTTTCACTCGCGTCTGAAACCACTCAGCCACTGATGTGTAGACCCCACTGTATCCCCTCCGCACTCGCTGACGCCAGGCCCCACCGCCAGCTCATATTCTTCCTCACCCGCCGCTGACCACGCCCTCTCTGGCCGCTTTACTGCCGTTGAATGCCGGCGTGAATACGCATCGATGCCGCGCTAAATCCTCGCCACGACCATGCACGTTAAATATCCTCCCTCTTCTCTACCTTTCCCCCCAGACGCCACGCACTCGCGGCCCGCGCCTAGGGGGGGGGGTCTAGGCGCCCTGGCTTGCCCCTCTGACTCCCCTCTGGACTTCTTGTTCCCCACGGAAAGTAATTGACTTTGACGTTTGTCCCGTCCAATTCCGAGAATGTTTCTTTACTAACTTTTCTGAAACCAAAAACAGCAGAAAACAGGCATCTGGCACTATGGTAACTTGTTAATAGGTTAGTACCAGAAAACATGTAAAAATCACCTCAAAGTATAGATAAGCAAGGCAAAGTAGATACTAAACAAGCATGGATCATAAAAAAATTATAGATACGTTTCCGACGTATCAAGCATCCCCAAGCTTAACTCCTGCTCGTCCTCGAGTAGGTAAGTGATAAAAGAATAATTTTTGAGGTGGCATGCACCCTCACAATAAAGATCCAACCATTTGCAAGCATTGAAAGCTGGGATCAAAGAACTCTAACCATGTGCATGAAAGATGGAGTTCTAACAATAGAACATAGTAACTATGCATGCAACATGACAAGCTACAACAAAGATCATGAATAACATGCATTGAAAAACGTTTGTTTGTTTCACATACAGAAAACATAGTATAGTGGCAATCATCTTGTCCCTCATAGAGTAGCAAATATATGCATAGGACACCTTCAAAGTTCACAAGGGTGACTAGAAACAAATAGCACAAGAACAAGTAATATCACAATATGCATCAATTAATAAGCTTTGGAACACTGCACACAGAATGACAACTATGCTCTCTTAATGGTGTCTAAAGGTAGAACGTGGAGACTCAATAGCGGTGGAAGAAAGACCTTTTATAAAGGAAGCATGGATTACAAGTTTCAAAAAGACCTTCCAAAAATTATGGTACTTGTTAGCTTTCAGCCCTCATTGCCCCTATCATAAGCATCTTGAAGTGATTAAGGTTAAAGTGATAAAGATGGAGTATATTCTTGACAAAGTATAAGTTGGCAATCTCAAGTCCCTTGAATACGAGGGCCATACCTCATGCATACTCAACTTTGGGCCCAGGTAAGTTCTTGTCATTGTAAGTATTTGCATATCATTGAGAACCGCCAACGGGGTACCCCTTGCACATGGTAAAGGAGCTTTCCCATAACCAAAATGACAAGGAAAGTAGACAATGACCATCTCAGCAATCTTTTTATTTACCATATGCATAGCTTTTTATTGAGGATGCTTCATAGATGGCTCACTATGGTGACGCTGCAAGTTTCCACCATGATTAGGCATGGCTTAGGCTAGCGGCCTAGGCCTTTCTCTAACACAAGATACAAACTCCATGGACTTATAAGTTCCCTCTTTAATTCACACCGGTGACATCCATAGACAAAAGAGCATGATATCAACTGAGTACAAAGTACAAGTTCAATGTTGAAAACGTTCCCCGTAACAACACGGTTCTGTTAATTCCAACGTATAAGTGCAAGCATATACAACATATATGTCACAATGGTTCAAGTTTATTAGGGGCAAAGAATATAAAGTGTTCCATCAAGTTCGTGAGGGCTTTAATCACTCAGTTTTCACATAACAAAATAGTTTTTAATTGAAAGATAGTTGAAAACAAGAATATACTTTGAATGTTGTAACACACCATGCATAGGAGTTTATAGTGGACACTTTGGAATAACTTGGTTTCTTGGGAGTTGGAAGCATGAGTAGAACTTACTCATACAAGTGGAGGCTAGCAAAAGACTGGGAGCAACCAACTAAGAGAGCAATAATGGCCATAATCATGCAGTGCAACAAAGAATTACTAATCAAAGCATAGAGTGGTACTACAAGTCAAGTACTAAATGATAATAGAGGCTAATGGTGACTTGTGAGAGTAATAACATGGTGTAAGCATGTGCCAAGTCAACCCAAGCAAAGCATCAAAGGAGAATACCACAATACTATGCTTTTGCATGCTAAAACAACGCATAATTTCTTCAAGGCACACTAAGCAATCCCAATTGTTTGGAATAAGACATCCTATAGCAATAATCACTAACCATAAGGTCAAAACAACACATAGCATGTCATGCTAAAGTATACGTCACAGTCAATGCAAGCTCCTCTTGCACTTCAAGCAAGAACTTACTACTCCTTTCCAACACCAAGCAACTTATTTGCAAAACAACACAGCGAGAACGGGGGTCCAAACTAATTTATTCAAGAAAACTAAACAACCTAAGCAAAGCAAACTAAAACTAAGACGCTCCAAGAACAACACAACTGTGCATGAAACAATAAAAACGAAGTGTCTAGACAGACCAGAGCTTTTTATTGATGAAGAAGGGGACGCCTTGGGCATCCCCAAGCTTTAACGCTTGTAACTCTTGGATATTTCTTGGGGTGACACCATGGTGGCATCCCCAAGCTTGAGCTTTTGTCCATTCTTCATATCATTGCATCATCCTCTCTCTACACCTGAAAATTTTGAGCTCAATCCGAGTTACAGAGACTCCTCATGAAATTTTTTGGTGGAGGACAGAAATCTGTTTCGGGACAGCAACTCCCCAAATGTTACTTCCCTCTCATTAGAGTTCATTCTTGGCACAAAAAAACAAACAAAAAGGATAAGGAGCGGTCATTACTGAAGTAATAACTTCCAAGACTCAAGGAAACTCTTGGGTTATCTCCCAACAAGTACTTTTCTTTAACGCCTTTAAGTTAGGCACAAGAAGCAAGAAGAATCAAGTATTTTCAAATGAAGAATTGCCCCTCTTGTTCTTTCCTTTCTTACCTTTCTTCTTATCTTTAGGGAAGATATGATTGCTTACCGGAGGAGCAAAGTGCATAATGCCTTTTCCCACATCTATTACCGCTCCAAGATGCTTCAGTAGGGATCTTCCTGTGATCTGTCCTTTGCCTACACATTCAATAACAAGATAATCAGTAGACACCATTTTCCCTGAGATTTTTGTAAACACACCTTCAGCTATTCCAATGGGCAATAAAGTGGCATTGTTGGTAAGAGTGATTTCCTCTCCTTCTTCAGTAATCCCCCAAAGACTCAAGGAATCATAAATATCTTTAGGCATGAGACAAAATTCAGACATGATATCATAGCGAGCATCAAAAAGTGTAGTATTTATAGAGAGTTTGATTGTGGGAAACCACTTTGAAGGCTCAGAATTTATGGGAACATAATCATGGTAAGCCCTAAGCGTGTGATAGCAACTATTCATAGCAGCAATACTAGTCTCAAGAGTGTTCAACCTGGCAAAAATATTTGTGAAAGAGGAATCAGACTTGCCAGGTGTATTATAAATTGCAGTCAACTTTTTTATGGCATCAAAAGCTTCATCCTCAGTGCATAGAAAAATATCTTTCTCAGCCACAACATCCAAAGCATATCTATAACGAAGAGCAATACCACGATAGAAACTATCAATAACCAAGCTAAGACTCATCTTAGGCTTTGTTTCCCTTTGTAAAGCGGAAATTCTAGACCAAGCTTCTTTAAAACTTTATTCACTTTTTTGCTTAAAAGTGGAGATTTCTACCATAGGGGAAATAAAGGTTGGTCCAAAACCAAACATGGTAGCAACTAGAGAAAGAACTAATTTTTTTTGTGTTTTTGAATAAAGCAAGCAAA
This sequence comes from Avena sativa, assembly GCA_916181665.1. Taxonomy (NCBI): domain Eukaryota; kingdom Viridiplantae; phylum Streptophyta; class Magnoliopsida; order Poales; family Poaceae; genus Avena; species Avena sativa. The sequence continues at coordinate 379,898,752 of OV702297.1, read as the reverse complement.
CCAAACTAGACTAATTTTGGGGGGGGGGTTGAAAAGAGGCAAAAAAACCAAGCAAAAGAAACAAAGCAAACTAAAAACAAAGTAAATAGAAAGGAAGTGAAGGACTCCCCTAGTGAAGACGTCCTTAGCCTCCCCGGCAACGGCGCTAGAAAACTTGTTGATGGTGCTGACGTGGAGCACTTCGATGGAAACCCGAAGAGCAAGGTGTGATGAGCACATCAGCAAGTCTTCCCTTAGTAGAGACCGAGGTTGTCGAACCAGAAGGAGGAAGGAAACGTCACACTGGTGTTGCAAGAAATGCGGAGACCTGCACAACACAAACTCAAGACTTTGTCCCAACGAATCAGTGAGGTTGTCAAGCTCACCGGTTTGCTGTAACAAAGGATTAAACATACCGTGTGGAAGGTAATGGTTTGCAGCAAGTAAACAAGTAACAGTGGAATATGTATCAATGGTAAAGATTGGACCGGGGTCCATAGTTCACTAGAGGTGCTCTCCTTAGATAAACAACATGGCATGAAGGGTAAACAAATTACAGCAGGGCAATTGACAGGAACTAAGCAAGGCATAACAATGCAAATACTAGTCAAAAAGATCCTATGAGATTCAATTGGGCAATACAACAAGATACATAGACCGCCATCCAACTGCATCTATGACTAGAAGTCCACCTTCAGGTTATCATCCGAACCCCATCCAGTATTAAGTTGCAAGCAACAGACAACTTCTTTAAGCAAAGTGTGTAAGGTAAACAGTCCACATGTTCCATGAACAAGATACCGTTGTTTTCTCCCTAGTAGCAACAACACATCTACAACTGAAGAGATTTCTATCACTTCCCTTGGAAACTAGAGGCATGAACCCACTATCGAGCATAAATACCGCCTCTTGGAGTCACTAGCAACTACTTGGCCAAGATAGCTACTAACAACGGAGAGCATGCAAGATCACAAACAACATAGACATGATAGAATCATAAAGACAAAACCATTAATCAAACCAACATAATAATCTCAATATCCATCGGATCCCCGCAAACACAACATGCATGATTACAAATAGATTAGATCTTGATCATGAACGGAGCTCACAAGATCTATACATGAAAGCACAAAGGAGGAGATACAACCATCTAGCTACTACATGGACCCATAGTCCAAGGTGGAACTACTCACGAATCATACCGGAGAGAAGGCCTCCGGGATGATCTCCCCTCTGGCAGGGTGCCGGGAAGAACTTCAGATCCCCCCGATCTAGGGACAATGGTGGCGGCGGCTACAGACGGTTTCGTGGAGATTTTATCGGGTGCCTAGGGTTTCTGCATCGGGGGCTTCTTATGGGCGAAGGGGGAGGCCGAGGTGGTGGTCAGGGCCCCCACACCCCTCCCAGGCGCGGGGCAGGGCCCACCCGCGCCTAGGGGGTTCTGGGCGCCCTGGCTTGCCCCTCCGGCTCCCCTCTAGACTTCTTGTTCCCCACGGAAAGTAATTGACTTTGACGTTTGTCCCGTCCAATTCCGAGAATATTTCTTTACTAACTTTTTTGAAACAAAAAATAGCAGAAAATAGGCATCTGGCACTGTGGCAACTTGTTAATAGGTTAGTACTAGAAAACATGTAAAAAGCACCTCAAAGTAAAGACAAGCAAAGCAAAGTAGATACTAAACAAGCATGGAGCATCAAAAATTATAGATACGTTTCCGATGTATCAGACGCTTGTACCTCTTCAGTATTTCTTGGGGTGACACGGGGTGGCATCCCCAAGCTTGAGATTTTGTCCATTCTTCATATCATTACATCATTCTCTCTCTACACCTAAAAATTTTCCTTCATACAAAACTTCACACAATCTTCATTAGAAACATTAGTGAATTCAAAAGATAATAGACCCTTGGGTTTAGCTTTAGAACAGCAAAACTTTCACTAAAAACACAAGCTACTGTAGCAATTCCCTCAAAAAGATCAATTTCCCAAAAAGAACCCCAAAAGGAATCAATAAGAAGCAAATGCAAATAATGGCAGAAATCTGTCAAAACAGACCAGCAGGTAGAAACCGATTTTTCCAAAGACCTGTTGTTGCTCAAATCAAAAAGTGTTGAACTAACGAAAGTTAGCTAACATACTGGGGGATTTATTCACAAAATATCCACTGAATCTGACTTACAGAGATTCCTCACAATTTTTTACGGTGGAGCACAAAAATCTGTTTCGGGACAGCAACTCCCCAAATCTTACTTCCCTCTCATTAGAGGTTATTCTTGGCACAAAAAGCAAACAAAAAGGATAAGGAGAGGTCATTACTGAAGTAATAACTTCGAAGACTCAAGAAAACTTTTGGGTTATCTCCCAATAAGTACTTTTCTTTAACGCCTTTAAGTTAGGCACAAGAAGCAAGAAGCAAGAATCAAGTATTTTCAAATGAAGAAGCATTAACATCAAACCTTGCTTTCAAAGGAGGATCGAAAATCAACTTCTCTCTCCTCATAGGGAAGTGTTCAATACCTTTGTTGAATGGAAATTGATATTTAATGGTGCCTTCTTTCGTATTAATAATGGCACCAATAGTTCTAAGAAAAGGTCTTGACAAAGTAATAGGACAAGAAGCATTGTATTCAACATCCAAAACATAGAAATCAACAGGGACATAAGCATTGTTAACCATAATAAGAACATAATTAACACTCCCCATGAGTTTCTTCTTAGCATTATCATTAAGTGGGACATCCAAATAACAATCTTCCAAAGGTGGCAAATCAAGCATTTCATAAATCTTTCTAGGCATAATAGAGACACTAGAACCAAGGTCATATGAAGCTTTGAGATCAAAGTCATTCACTTGCATATTAATAATGGGTTCCCAACTATCTTCTACTTTCCTAGGAATAGAGGCTTTGTGTTTCAACTTCTCTTCCTTAATTTTAATAAGAGCATCTGTAATGTGTTTGGTGAAAGTCACATTCATATCACTAGCATCACGACTTCTAGCAAGATTTTGTAGGAACATAATCACTTCAGAAATATTGCAACCATCCAGATCAAAATCAAACTTAGCATCACTAGTAGTAGGCTCATTGGGTTTAGGCATTATGGTAGGAGGAATAGGGACTTCTTGTGGTTTAGTGGCATTCATATTGGTGGTGGTGATAGTGCTCACACTATTGTTTCTAGCAATTTCAGCTTCTTTTTCCCACTTAGAATGTAGTTGGTCTAACAGTCTAACATTTTCATCAATAGTAACTTGTATGGCATGAGTAGCAGCAAAGGTACTTTCTAAAGTTTCAGGTTTAGCAGCCATTTATTAATCAAAGAGGACTGTGCTTCAGACAAAGAGGAAATATTTTTCTCATCACTCAAATTTTTTGACTGTAAACTAGGAATTTCTCTATTCAAGTTCTCAAACTGATGACTAATATTTTTCAAGATAGCGGATTGTTCTTCCATAGTTTTAGTGAATATCTTGTTTTGCTCATATTGCATTTGCATAAAGTTTTTAGTGGATCTTTCAACTTCTAGAATCCTATCTTCACTAGGTATTCCAGATCTACCATGCTAAGTATTGCCATTTTTAGGAGGATAAGGCCTAAAGTTATTACCATAAGCATTGTTTCCAAAATTATTATTCCTAATGAAGTTCACATCAACTTTCTCTTGTTGAGCAACAAAAGAGGCTAAGGGAACATTATTTGGATCTATATGAGCTTTCCTATTAACAAGCATAGCCATGATATAATCAATCTTATCACTCAAATAGGAGGTTTCTTCAACAGAATTTACCTTCTTACATGTGGAGCTCTCTCAGTGTGCCATTCAAAATAATTAACCATCATATTGTCAAGGAGTTTGTTGTAGAGCCCAAGGTGATGGTCATAAAGGTACCTCCAGCGGCTGAATCCAACAGGTTTCTTGAAGAGAAGTTCAAACCTGCATAAAAAGTCTGGATAATCATCTAAGCAGTAAGTCCATGAGTGGGACAATTCTTAACCAAAGATTTCATTCTTTCCCAAGCTTGAGCAACATGTTCATTATCAAGTTGTTTAAATTTCATAATAACACTTCTCATAGATATAATCTTAGTAGGAGGGTAGTATTTTCCAATAAAAGCATCTTTGCACATAATCCAAGAATCAATACTATTTATAGGCAAGGATAGCAACCATTCTTTAGCTTTTCCTCTCAAGGAGAAAGGGAACAACTTGAGCTTAATAATATCTCCATCTACATCCTTATATTTTGGCATCTCACAAAGTTCAACAAAGTTATTGAGGCGGGCAGCATCATCATCAGAACTAGCACCAGAAAATTGCTCTCTCATCATAAGATTCAACAAAGCAGGCTTAATTTCACAAAGGTAGCATCAGGATCAGGTGGAGTGTCACATCCCAAGATTTTCCAAATCTTGTAATGTGAAAAAAATAAATGAATAAAATAAAACTTTGTTGATTTTCAGGGTGAGAAGAAATTTTTTGAATCCAATTTGAAACTTTCAAAACCTATTTGGATCAAATAAAATCCTAAAGGAATTTGAAAAGATAAATAAACAATAAAGTTAAAATATTTAGATTTACTATTTTGTTTCTTTTAATAAAAGGATTTGGTTTTCAAATGAAAAGGAAGGAATTTAAATAAGTATTATTTTATAAGCCAAATTAAAACTTGGCCAAGCCTTTAAAACAAAATAATTCTATTTGATAAAAATAGTAAAAGTTTATTTAAATAAAGTAATAAGGATTTAATATCCAAGTTTTAGTAATAAAGGTTTTTACTATTTCTAAAACATCAAAACTTGTTTATTTGTTTAAAATAAGTTTTCCAAGTATTTTATATTCTCAAATAAAACCTACTGATTTGATTTTGAAAATATTTAGATTTCAAAAGGAGTTTTTAAATAAATCAAATCCTATTTTGATTTATTAAAACAAGGTCTATTTATCTAATTAATAATGGACCCTAAAATAAAATTATTATTTTGATCTTTGGACTTTGGTTTATGTTGTTAAAACAGAACCAAATTCAATTGCAATGTTTGGTGAAAGTTTGAATTGATTTGAATGCTTGAGTATTGTTTGAAATTCAAAACAAAAAATAGATTTAGAAAAAAGATAAAACTTTCAGGAAGAAAAAAAATAGAACCAGACTCAGCCCAACTGGCCAAGCCCAACAGCCCAGTACCAGCCCAGCTTCTCTCCCCCACGCGCGAAGCGTTTTTCACCAGAACCCGCACCCGCAGAGTGACTGACCAGTGGACCCTCCTTCCCTCCCATCTTCTCGCTGACAGCAAGGCCCCACAGCACTGTTCTTTCTCTTCTTCCTCGCGCCGATTACTCCCTGCCGTTGCGGCCATTACTCTGGCGATCAATACGCGTTGATACCGCGACCGTTACTCGCCGTGACTGCACCCTATTAACCGCCCAGGCTTCCTCTCCATTTCCCCTCAAGCTCCTCTCTCTCTGCCTCCAGGCTGCGACTATTTCGCCCCGCACCGTCACTACTCCGACCACCGTCTCCGGTCAATTCCGGCCGCACCCTGTCGCCCCCTGCCTTCCTGAGCACACCGCCGAGATCCCCAGATCCTTGCGCATCTCACTGTGCCTTCCGTTCAACCGCGGGCGCCCCTGAGCGTCGCCTTCGACAACCACTGACCGCGCCGCCGCGACTGCCTCTTTCCGGCGAAGTCCCCTGGTAAGCACAGATCGCCCCGTGCTCTCTCGTTCACACGCCCACACTCGCCACATCCTCCCGCATCTGACCATGCTCTTGTCTTGCCTTAGGGCGATCTGGAACGTCGCCTCCGACCAGGACCAGAGCCGCCTGACGCTGATTCCCACTCCGGCGAGCAATCCTGCTAGAACCCGTGTGCCCCTTGCCAAAACGACTCCACGTTGAGCTTCCCCAGGCTTCTGCGATCACGGTGAGCATACTCCCCTCCCTTCTAGCTTCCTGCGTCGCCAGCTTCGCCGACGTCTGACCGTCGCCGCCGCGCACAGCCGTCGAGCGCCGCCAGAGCTTGGTCAATGCGACGATAACCGTTAGATGCGAATCCTGCGGTTGTGTTAGATCCACTTAAAAGAAAGGGTATGCGACGATCTAAGCCGCACAGGCCCCTTTTAATCCTACGGTCTGTGTTAGTCGATCCACCCGAAACGTTTTCGACGAATAGGAAACAGGCGCGTGGCACCAGACGATTTAAAACAGAATTTTGAATCTGATTTAGATGCAGATTTGAAACCTTTGTAACTTTTGATCCACACGTCCAAAAATTACAAACTTTATATCATTGGAATCAGTGGAACAAACCCTAGCCAACCCTGCAATTTGTTTAGTAAAAAGCCTCTGATAGATTGTTTGTTTTTACAGAAACATTTGTATGCTTGTTTAGGTTAGAAAAATTATTCAAAAATGTTTTTGAGATTGAAACCTTGGAAAATTAGTTTGTGGTGAACTTACTGACCCTAGGAACCAACCCATGGTTTTGAAAATGGATTTGGTGCAGTTTAGGATGGATTAATTAATTTAGCCCATTTCTAACCAATTAAAAATAATGGTTTTGTTATGAAAATGTTTTTGGAGTAAAAGCTTTGGGAGAATGATTTGAATCAAACCTACTGACCCTAAAAACACCAATTTTTGAGAAAAAACAACTTATTTGGTGAACAACATAAAGTTTTGCCTTGATAAAAACATTTTTCACCACATAAAATAATGATTGGATTTAAAAATGATCTATAGGAAAAACCCTTTTGCAAATGACTTTGCCACTTTGGAAAATGACCACTTTGAAACTTACAAAATTTAGAAGCCTAGTGGAGACCATCTTTGCAAATAAAACTATCTCTTGCATGCTTGCATGCATGACCAATTTCTATTATTTTATATGTGTTAGTTTGTTTGATTGTTTGATTGGAATGCTAGTTGATATTGTGTTTGCTTGATTGATTTGTAGTGAAGTTAGAAAAGTGTGAAACTAGCAAGATCAAGAAGTGAACCAACATTCCCTACCAAAAAGGCAAGTGACACTATCATCTAAAGTCCTAATATTTTCATTATACTTAGTGGATTTTGAAACATGCATGAAAAGAATTTCTATACTTATGCTATGCTAAATCCTAATAGGATACCCTATACATTCCTTAGTGAAAACAATGTAGTGCTTAGCCATGCTATATTTTGAAAAGAGATACATGTTGAGATTTTATGAAGTTGAGAAAGGACTTATGTTTTATATAATAAAACAAGGACTCAATGAACCACCTGGGTGGACAAGGAAACTTTGAGTTTTGGAGAAGGTGGCAACAAAAGGAACCATGTCTATGGCAATCTATTTGTGTTGTGCTCCAAAAGAAAACCACCCAGGAAACTTAGAGATTGAACATGTTTCTCCAATTGTGGCTTTCGTGTACAACCACATGCTATTTATGGCTCTGTCTTAGTCAACTACATTGGGAAGACCCATGCATTTTCTTCAGGTTACTGAAAATGAGGACCTGGAATCCTACATGGGTACTGAAGACAAGCTAGCAATGGTGTATGGGAGGACCCTCTGGAAAGACTTCGTCACATTCTCAATCTGCCAGTACTCCATCTTGGTGAGCACTAATCCAGTGGCCACTGGTGGCAACAAGATGAGATTGTGACATGTGGGTAAAGTGTACTACTTCTGCAGAAGATAATAAAATCTAAGTACTTAGCCGTGTCCCCGGTTATGTACAATACTGAGCAACTAAAGTTTGAAGCTATGGGAAATCTCGACATTCCAATTTCTAAAAAGAAAAACTTTTAAGTGACAACAAAAGGCTTGATGCACTTGGGGGTACCAAGGAGCTCAAGAGATATTGATAAAACTTGATGCACTTGGGGGTACCAAGGAGCTCAAGAGATTTTTTTGACAAGGACTTGATCACTTGGGAGTTTACCAAGGAGTTCAAGGGATTTTGAAAAAGAGATTTGACAAAAGATCAAGACCATTTTGAAAAGATAGGATAAACCATTCCTTTCTGCAAATGAGCCTCAAACCCTACTTAACCAAAAATGCATGTAATGATAGGATCCACTCATACTCTACATAGTAGTGAAACTTGCCAATACAATTCAAATGTATTGACCCTTGTGGCTGTAACTTGTAATGTTGCAGGTTTGATTGATTTTTAGTGAAGATTGATTGATTAGGATTACAAAGTCTACAACCAACATGTCTGCCTGTGGCACTTTGAAGATGAAGGACGCCATGCTTATAGTTATTCCGCTGCAGTGTATTGTAATAGCCAAATGAGCTATGTAAGATGTAATAAAATTATGTTATTCCTGGTTATAAAGTTATATTATGACCTTTGTTTCTTGATATTACATCTTAACTGTGGATGCTAGCTATTGATCCAGGGACTAGCATTGTAAACACAGGGGATTCCACCTTATATTATTTAAAGGTTGGGACACTCCTTCTACAGATGGTATCAGTGCATTGTGTTGCCTGTAGGATTGTAAACCTAGGATTGGACAAAAACCCTCAGAAAAATAGGAGTTGTATTTGTTCCAAAACTTATTTACCAACAATCTTGTAAACTCTTTTCCCAACCATTTGGTTTTGATTCTACATCTCTTCTATTTTCAACTTGATGGAAAAACCTACCCCATAGCCAAAGACTACACCAAGTGTAAAGAACATCTTCAACTCTAATGACTTCAACATCTCCAACTCTAATGACTTCAACTTCTTCAACTCTAATGAATTCAACATCTTCAGCATATTCACCAAGGACCTCCAACTTGGATACCACTAAGGACTACAAGATAGACAAGTAAATCTTACTCAAGATATGGAGACTAAGGGAATGCAAAAATTAGAAGGAGATCATTTCACTAGAAGTTATTGTAACCAAGAGTTCTTCTCAAGGAAACATGATCTCATGCAAAGAAGGAATCAACCAAGAATGATGGAAAGATCACAAGTGAACCATATAGATGGACCACCATATTATAGTTAAGTCCACACACCAACTTATGCGGTGTAACAAAATATTTTGTTACCTAAGTATGTGCTTGAACTTTGTTGATTGAGTGAAAAGTTGTTTGTGAATGCTTGCACATTGCTTGAGTGAATTGTGATGTGACTGATTAGAATTATTCCTTAGAAAATCTTTTGCCTATTCTAATCTTCATTCAACCCAAACAGATGACTACTCCAAGAGACTCCAACATCAAGGTTGTTGACACCAACACCAACCAAAATGACAGCATGAAAGAGCTCATAGCAACCCAACACCAGTTGAACCAAATGACAGCTCAGTTCATAGCCAACACTAGTGGTGAAGATCTAACCCTGCAAAAAAAATTGGAAGACCAAGCCCAATTGATGCTTAAGGTGACTGATCAAATGATCAACATGGAAGAAAACTATTCCAAAAGGGTTTGTAACAACAAGGATGACAGAAATGTTATTCTAGATGGAGCCCCAGCATGCATTATTTGTGGAGACAAGGATCATACTTCCAAGGAGCATGGAGATCAATGCCCCAATTGTGAAGAGAAACATCCAGTTGGCCAATGCCCCACCTCTCAAGCTACTTGCTACCTATGTGAAGGAAACAACCATGTTCCTATCCAATGCCCCATCTATTCCATTGTTGAACAAAGGAAACAAGGTGGAGTGCAACAAATGATTGCAAACTATCCAGAAGGATCCAAGTCTACAAAGAAGGTTGATGACAAAGGAAAAGGTCCACTTATACCTCCAAGCAAAACAACCCAATTCAAAGGACCAAAGAAAGGGCCTATGAATTATCCAAAGAGCAAGAGAAGGTCCAAGAAGCATGTAGACATTCCTACCTACCAGATAACATATGAACAACATGAACTAGATGCACTCCTAGCTTTGGAGAAACCCAAAAAGCAAAAGAAGGACAAAAGCCATGTGCAATGTCATAAATGTAAAGAAATGGGACACTATTCCAGTGAATGCCAGAGAACCAGAAGAATAAGGAGATTGGCCAAGTATGGTGCAACAACTGCAAAGAGCTAGGCCATTATGCAGCAACTTGTCCACAAGAGACACGTAAAGAACTCAAGGATATCCACTGTTTCAATTGCAAAGGACCAGGACATTATGCAAGCAATTGTCCAGAAAAGATGAAGAACAAGTTAAACAAGCCTATGGAGAATCTCAACCTTGGCCCATGAGTCAAGTGTGGAAACAAGGACACCATGCAAATGTTTGCCCAGAGAAGTTTCCCCAAGATCCCAAGCAAGCCAACATGTAGTTTAGTTGGAAAATTTTTAAGGGTGGTAGTACCCTAGATGTTTTGAGCCTACATTGTAACCCTAGCCTTCCCAAATCTCGGCACGAGATTTATTTTAAGGGTGGTAGCCTGTCACATCCCAAGATTTTCCAAATCTTGTAATGTGAAAAATAAATGAATAAAAGAAAACTTTGTTGATTTTCAGGGTGAGAAGAAACTTTTTGAATCCAATTTGAAACTTTCAAAACCTATTTGGATCAAATAAAATCCTAAAGGAATTTGAAAAGATAAATAAATAATAAAGTTAAAATATTTAGATTTACTATTTTGTTTCTTTTAATAAACGGATTTGGTTTTCAAATGAAAAGGAAGGAATTTAAATAAGGATTATTTTATAAGCCAAATTAAAAATTGGCCAAGCCTTTAAAACAAAATAATTCTAGTTGAGAAAAATATAAGTTTATTTAAATAAAGTAATAAGGATTTAATATCCAAGTTTTATTAATAAAGGTTTTTACTATTTCTAAAACATCAAAACTTGTTTATTTGTTTAAAATAAGTTTTCCAAGTATTTTATATTCTCAAATAAAACATACTAATTTGATTTTGAAAATATTTAGATTTCAAAAGGAGTTTTTAAATAAATTAAATCCTATTTTGATTTATTAAAACAAGGTCTATTTATTTAATTAATAATGGACCCTAAAATAAAATTATTATTTTGATCTTTGGACTTTGGTTTATGTTGTTAAAACAGAACCAAATTCAATTGCAATGTTTGGTGAAAGTTTGAATTGATTTGAATGCTTGAGTATTGTTTGAAATTCAAAACAGAAAATAGATTTGGAAAAAAGATAAAACTTTCAGGAAGAAAAAAAATAGAACCAGACTCAGCCCAACTGGCCAAGCCCAATAGCCCAGTACCAGCCCAGCTTCTCTCCCCCACGCGCGAAGCATTTTTCACCAGAACCCGCACCCGCAGAGTGACTGACCAGTGGACCCTCCTTCCCTCCCACCTTCTCGCTGACAGCAAGGCCCCACAGCACTGTTCTTTCTCTTCTTCCTCGCGCCGATTACTCCCTGCCATTGCGGCCATTACTCCGGCGATCAATACGCGTTGATACCGCGACCGTTACTCGTCGTGACTGCACCCTATTAACCGCCCAGGCTTCCTCTCCATTTCCCCTCAAGCTCCTCTCTCTCTCTGCCTCCAGGCTGCGACTATTTCGCCCCGCACCGTCACTGCTCCGACCATCGTCTCCGGTCAATTCCGGCCGCACCCTATCGCCTCCTGCCTTCCTGAGCACACTGCCGAGATCCCTAGATCCTTGCGCATCTCACTGTGCCTTCCGTTCAACCGCGGGCGCCCCTGAGCGTCGCCTTCGACAACCACTGACCACGCCGCCGCGACTGCCTCTTTCCGGCGAAGTCCCCTAGTAAGCACAGACCGCCCCGTGCTCTCTCGTTCACACTTCCACACTCGCCATATCCTCCCGCATCTGACCATGCTCTTTTCTTGCCTTAGGGCGATCTGCAACGTCGCCTCCGACCAGGACCAGAGCCGCCTGACGCTGATTCCCACTCCGGCGAGCAATCCTGCTAGAACCCGTGCGCCCCTTGCCAAGACGACTCCATGTTGAGCTTCCCCAGGCTTCTGCGATCACGGTGAGCATACTCCCCTCCCTTCTAGCTTCCTGCGTCGCCAGCTTCGCAGATGTCTGACCGTCGCCGCCACGCACAACCGTCGAGCGCCGCCAGAGCTTGGTCAATGCGACGATAGCCGTTAGATGCGAATCCTGCGGTTGTGTTAGATCCACTTAAACGAAAGGGTATGCGACGATCTAATCCGCACAGGCCCCTTTTAATCCTACGGTCTGTGTTAGTCGATCCACCCGAAACGTTTTTGACGAATAGGAAACAGACGCGTGGCACCAGACGATTTAAAACAGAATTTTGAATCTGATTTAGATGCAGATTTGAAACCTTTGTAACTTTTGATCCACACGTCCAAAAATTACAAACTTTATATCATTGGAATCAGTGGAACAAACCCTAGCCAACCCTGCAATTTGTTTAGTAAAAAGCCTCTGATAGATTGTTTGTTTTTACAGAAACATTTGTATGCTTGTTTAGGTTAGAAAAATTATTCAAAAATGTTTTTGAGGTTGAAACCTTGGAAAATTAGTTTTTGGTGAACTTACTGACCCTGGGAACCAACCCATGGTTTTGAAAATGGATTTGGTGAAGTTTAGGATGGATTAATTAATTTAGCCCATTTCTAACCAATTAAAAATAATGGTTTTGTTGTGAAAATGTTTTTGGAGTAAAAGCTTTGGGAGAATGATTTGAATCAAACCTACTGACCCTAAAAACACCAAGTTTTGAGAAACAACAACTTATTTGGTGAACAACATAAAGTTTTGCCTTGATAAAAACATTTTTCACCACATAAAATAATGATTGGATTTAAAAATGATCTATAGGAAAAACCCTTTTGCAAATGACTTTGCCACTTTGGAAAATGACCACTTTGAAACTTACAAAATTTAGAAGCCTAGTGGAGACCATCTTTGCAAATAAAACTATCTCTTGCATGCTTGCATGCATGACCAATTTCTATTATTTTATATGTGTTAGTTTGTTTGTTTGATTGTTTGGTTGGAATGCTAGTTGATATTGTGTTTGCTTGATTGATTTGTAGTGAAGTTAGAAAAGTGTGAAACTAGCAAGATCAAGAAGTGAACCAACATTCCCTACCAAAAAGGGAAGTGACACTATCATCTAATGTCCTAATATTTTCATTATACTTAGTGGATTTTGAAACATGCATGAAAAGAATTTCTATACTTATGCTATGCTAAATCCTAATAGGATACCCTATACATTCCTTAGTGAAAACAATGTAGTTGTTACATGCTTAGCCATGCTATATTTTGAAAAGAGATACATGTTGAGATTTTATGAAGTTGAGAAAGGACTTGTGTTTTATATAATAAAACAAGGACTCAATGAACCACCTGGGTGGACAAGGATACTTTGAGTTTTGGAGAAGGTGGCAACAAAAGGAACCATGTCTATGGCAATCTATTTGTGTTGTGCTCCAAAAGAAAACCACCCAGAAAACTTAGAGATTGAACATGTTTCTCCAATTGTGGCTTTCGTGTACAACCACATGCTATTTATGGCTCTGGCTTAGTCAACTACATTGGGAAGACCCATGCATTGTCTTCAGGTTACTGAAAATGAGGACCTGGAATCCTACATGGGTACTGAAGACAAGCTAGCAATGGTGTATGGGAGGACCCTCTGGAAAGACTTCGTCACATTCTCAATCTGCCAGTACTCCATCTTGGTGAGCACTAATCCAGTGGACACTGGTGGCAACAAGGTGAGATTGTGACATGTGGGTAAAGTGTACTACTTCTGCAGAAGATAATAAAATCTAAGTACTTAGCCGTGTCCCCGGTTATGGACAATACTGAGCAACTAAAGTTTGAAGCTATGGGAAATCTCGACATTCCAATTTCTAAAAAGAAAAACTTTTAAGTGACAACAAAAGGCTTGATGCACTTGGGGGTACCAAGGAGCTCAAGAGATTTTGATAAAACTTGATGCACTTGGGGGTACCAAGGAGATCAAGAGATTTTTTTGACAAGGACTTGATCACTTGGGAGTTTACCAAGGAGTTCAAGGGATTTTGAAAAAGAGATTTGACAAAATATCAAGACCATTTTGAAAAGATAGGATAAACCATTGCTTTCTGCAAATGAGCCTCAAACCCTACTTAACCAAAAATGCATGTAATGATAGGATCCACTCATACTCTACATAGTAGTGAAACTTGCCAATACAATTCCAATGTATTGACCCTTGTGGCTGTAACTTGTAATGCTGCAGGTTTGATTGATTTTTAGTGAAGATTGATTGATTAGGATTACAAAGTCTACAACCAACATGTCTGCCTGTGGCACTTTGAAGATGAAGGACCCCATGCTTATAGTTATTCCGCTGTAGTGTATTGTAATAGCCAAATGAGCTATGTAAGATGTAATAAAATTATGTTATTCCTGGTTATAAAGTTATATTATGACCTTTGTTTCTTAATATTACATATTAACTGTGGATGCTAGCTATTGATCCAGGGACTAGCATTGTAAACACAGGGGATTCCACCTTATATTATTTAAAGGTTGGGACACTCCTTCTACATGGAGCAATAGGAGTACTTAGGAAATCATTATTGTTTGTGCTAGTGATGTCACACAACTTGGTGTTCTCATCAGAGTTCATTTTGGCAAAAGTGGAGCAAGCCAACAGCAGCAGCAACTAGAGCAGGAACTAATTTTTTGTGTTTTTGATAAGAGAAACCAAACCAAACTAAACTATTTTTTTTGGAGTTTTTGATAAAAAGAGGCAAACTAAACCAAGCAAAAAAAACAAAGTAAACAGAAAGGTTGTGAAGGACTCCCCTTGTGAAGACGTACTTAGCCTCCCTGTCAACGGCGCCAGAAAACTTGTTGATGGCGCGTGGTAGCGCTTCGTTGGGAGACCCCAAGAGCAAGGTATGATGAGCACAGTAGCAAGTCTTCCCTCAGTAAGAAACCGAGGTTATCGAACCAGTAGGATAAAGGAAACGTCTCAAAGGTGTTGCTAGCAACTTGGATACCTGCACAACACAAACTGAAGACTTTAACCCAATGAATAGTGAGGTTGTCAATCTCACCGGTTGCTCTAACAAAGGATTAACTATATGGTGTGGAAGGTAATAGTGGTATGCAGAAAGTAAACAGTAACATTGCAAGATGTATCAATGGTAAAGATTGGACCGGAGTCCATAGTTCACTAGAGGTGTTCTCCTTAGATAAACAAACATGGCATGCTGGGTAAACAAATTATAGCAGGGCAATTGACAGGACTGAGCAAGGCATAACAATGTAATACTAGACATTCATGATCCTATGAGATTTGATTGGGCAATACAACAAGATACATAGACCGCCATCCAACTGCATCTATGACTAGAAATCCACCTTCAGGTTATCATCCGAACACCCTCCAGTATTAAGTTGCAAGCAACAGATAACTGCTTTAAGCAAAGTGTGTAAGGTAAACAATCCACTTGTTCCATGAACAAGAGACCGTTGTTTTCTCCCTAGTGGCAAGAGAAAATTTACAACCTTAGAGATTTCTGTCACTTCCCTTAGATTAAATAGAGGCATGAACCCACTATCTAGCATAAATACCCCCTCTTGGAGTCACTAGCATCTACTTGGCCAAGATAGCTACTAGAAATGGAGAGCATGCAAGATCACAAACAACACAGACATGATAGAATCAATAAGACAAAACCATTAATCAATCTGACATAGTAATCTCAATATCCATTGGATCCCCGCAAACACAACATGCATGATTACAAATAGATCATCTTTATCATGAACGGAGCTCACAAGATCTAAACATGGTAGCACAAAGGAGGAGATACAACAATATAGCTACTACATGGACACGTAGTCCAAGGTGGAACTACTCACACTTCATACCGGAGGCTGGCATGATGAAGAAGAAGGCCTCTAGGATGATCTCCCCTCCGGCAGGGTGCCGGGAAGAGCTTCAGATCCCCCCGATCTAGGGACGATGGTGGCAGCGGCTACAGACGATTTTGTGGAATATTCATCAGGTACTTATGGTTTTGGCATTAGGGGGTCTTTATAGTCGAAGAGGCGAGGCAGGGAGGCGGCCAGGGTGGTCACTCCCCCAGGCGCGACTAACCCTAACCCGTGCCGCCAGGGGGTGTGGCCCCCTGGTGCCTCCCCTCTGTCTCGTATTTTGGCTCTGTGTTTCCCACGGTAAAATATTGACTTTGGCTTTTGTCCCGTCCAATTCCGAGAATGTTGATTTTCTGCCTTTTTGGAACCAAAAACAGAAGAAAACAGGCAACTGGCACTGTGGCATATTGTTAATAGGTTATTATTAGAAAACATATAAAAACACGTCAAAGTGTAGACAAAGCAAAGCAAACTAGATACTAAACAAGCATGGAACATCAAAAATTATAGATACGTTTCCGACGTATCACACAACATGGTTGCCTAGTGGAGGGAAGAGAGGAAACCCACTTAGGGAAGGTTTCCTCCCTCCCCTTCCCACCGGCCTAGAATAGGATTTGGGGGAGGACTCCCCTCCCCCAAAACCGCCTCTCCCACCTATATAAGGAGGGGCAGGGGCGCCCCTACCCCTCACCCCAAAACCCTAGCCGACCGCCACCCCCTCTCAAGTCTCCGCGGCCTAGGTCTCCTCTAAAGTCACTGCTGCCTGTCCCTCTACTAGCCGCCGGCCACCACCTCTCCTTTGCCTCTAAACCATAGTAGCCAAGGTCCCTCTCTACTCCACCATACCCGCTCCGGCTTAGGAGAAGCCCTACAGGAATTTCCCCTCTACTTCCACCACCACGCCGTCGTGCTGCTGGAATCGCGAGGAGAGATCTACAAACTCCGCTGCCTGCTGGAACAAGGGAGAGGAAGGTCTTCATTGAGTACCGAACGTGTGACCGACTACGAAAGCGTTGCCGGAACGCGGCTCCGTAAGGATCGTCTACGCGATCTTGAGATGGGAAAGTGAACGACTAAATCAACCACGAGAATCCGATCTCATTAACCGCTTTGGAATCTTCGAGGTTTAGTACTCTATCAACTCGTTGCACCGATCTAGTAGATTAGATCTTGGCTTGTGTGTGTTCATGCGGTAGAATTTTTTGTTTTCCATACTACGAACCCCTACACTTTTTCTATCTTTAAGGGGGCAAAGGAAGATGAGATTATGACTTCCAATGCTGACGTGTTGTCAGTTCTCAAAGGAAATCCCTCGATTTCCTCCAATGAAGCACCTCTGTGTGACTTGGAAGAAGAAATTGGATGGTTAGGAAGATCTCGGAGTTCATACTCTCCTTTGTGTTTCCTTCAATGGAGATCCTCGAGTTTAGCCACTATATTGCTTTTATCCCCCTATTTGATGATCTACATATTAAGGTTGGCCTACCTGTTGTTGATCCAGATGCATCCTCTTGGTTCATGGAAACATGGGTTAAAGTTAAGGAATTACTAACAAGATGCGGAATGAAGAAGCAATTAGAGAAGTGATCTATAGTGGGTAGAGCCGTTGTAGTAGATGAGTTGTCCATCATCAAAGAAGATTGGGTCAAAGCTAAGGTCTGGTATCAAAACACAAAAAGATCCATGGAATGTCTGAGGTGTTCAAGAAGATGGGTGGCTTTGCTCTTACTGTTCTCTCGATTCTTGACCCTAGGGGACCAGCCAGTGTGACCGATCCTTCAAATCATCCAGCTGATATAACATAAGTGTAGGGGATCGCTAAAACCTTTAGAGTGTGTATTAGTATTGATCCCACGAGGAGCTGAACGTTTAAGTATTTTATTCTTTCAAATAAGAGTATCACTATTCGAATGATTTATGCACTTAACAAATTAAATAAACTAAGATGATTGCTTTTGAGAGTTGAAAACTGAAACTAAATATGCAAGCTACTAGATATGCAAGAAACAAAATATGCAACAAATATAAGTGCTCTTTATGAGAGAAAACTCAATCCCCTTGCATCAGGAGGGCAAGATCAAGGTGTGTTCTTATGTAAGACAAACATTCCCAAGGGCAGCATAGACTTCATGGCATAAAGATTTCCAAAATAGTATGGTAAGCATCTTGTCAAGTGTTAATCTCATTGGACGGAGCCTTAAATAGGTGTAGCCACAAGCATGATCAAACACACCCCTAATGGTTGTTCCCAAGGCCTAAATGATCAATGAAGAGATTCATTAAGACATAAATGTCCAACTATTGCATTAAGTTCTATGGTCCTCGATCATATAACTCCCCTTAATGCAACTCCAACGATCTGGATAGGTTTTTATCATCTCCTGCCATCCATACTCCCTCTAATTACATTAAGGTGCACCCCTATGAGCCCATATATGTGAAGTAAATACAGCAAACTTCACATATTACCATCATAGAACCACATCAAAGTATAAACCTTGACCAAATACTCATAGCATATTATGTTGAAATCATAATTAATTCATCCTATGCCCTAGGAACATGGGAACCTACTTACAATGGAGAGACATTACAAAGATCATAGGCTTGATGGAGTTGTTTATGGAGAGGAGAAGCATCCCCGTGGTGATGAATAAGAAGGCCACAACGCTTGCGAACAATGAGGCAGTGGCCCTTGGAGGGGTGGCAAACCCTTTCCCCTATTCTTCCTTAGAGTTGGTGCAGCAATGAAGGAGTTTATCCCCTCCTTGGAGGCTACCAGGAGGAGGAATTTTCATGGATTTTGCTTGGTTCCTCCAAAAGTAAGGTTCCCCGCATTATATATAGTTGGAGATGCAATCTAGGCCATGAGATTGATGCCCCTTTGCTCTAAGGGCTCATGGGAACTTCTAAAACCTTCCTAGGCCTACCATGTGTCCCTCATGATCCCATGGAGTCGTGGCTTATCGAATCCATCAAGTATGGAAGGAGTTTGAGTCAATCACGTCAAAACTTTTGGACTCCCAAAACTGCATTTGTACCCTTTGGTAAAATGGTATGTAGGTCACACACGAACTCCGTTTTGGAATAATTTTATATTAATCAACATTAAAAAAATATTCCCAACAACTTATGTGTTGAATGTTTTTCCATGTGATGTCATCTTCGGGTCTCGATCTTGGCGTCTTTGAAAACTGTTTTGCAAAGATATATTCCAGGAAACTCCAAATTTCACC
Source organism: Avena sativa (assembly GCA_916181665.1). Taxonomy (NCBI): domain Eukaryota; kingdom Viridiplantae; phylum Streptophyta; class Magnoliopsida; order Poales; family Poaceae; genus Avena; species Avena sativa. The sequence continues at coordinate 379,879,739 of OV702297.1, read as the reverse complement.
ATAATGAGCTATCTCCTTTCATATTTGTGCAATTACTACACCAAACTGTAATAAAAAAATGTACACTTTTCAACTATTAGTATGTTAGTCCCAATAAATATAATAAAGTCTCAAATTATTAAGTATTTTAACACAATAAACTACAAAGAACATTGATGCATTTCACATGCATCAGCATCCCCAAGATTAACCTATGCTCGTCCTTCAGCATAAAGGTAATAACTAAATGGTTTTGGAGTTTATTGTCAATATATACAATATAATTCATGATAATTTCTACCCAAAGTATAATGGTTTATTGAATAATATCAAGCAATCATCACATGAAGAAAAAGAAAACATAAACTTCAAATATGTATAAGAATGAAAGCATCATGCATAGTAGTAAATGAACAAGTAGTATGAAAAAATAGAAAAACTTTTTGCAAGATATTATTGATTAATATTCAAGCTTATACATGAAGCATTGTTCCTTTATGTGATCTTATAATAGAGAACTTTTAAGAAACTTTGTTTCTCTGACCCGGAAATAAGTACAAAATAAGCAGGGATTAAACATGTGGAAGAAATTTATCTTCCAAACTTCATTACTTCATGGCATGCTTTAGATCATGGTTTATCATTAGAGTTTGGTTCCATTTCCCTATATTTGGAATCTTTTGTTATAGAAAAGGTTAAATTAATATTTAATATACCCATTATATCATTGACATGATTAAGTTGAGTGTATCATTCTTATTGATTATAATTACCAGTTCCACATGCTTCAAGTCATTTATCTTAGTGTGTATAAATGATATCATCGAAGTGGCACTGGGTACCTCTTGAACACCTATATGAGTATCCTTTGTAGACTATCCATACTCAGATGACAAGACAAACATACATGAGCGTCCTCTATGAACTATTTATTTACTATTTGTATAGCTTTTTATTTAGTAGTTTTGGAATTTGCTGATGCTAAACTTATCTCCATGTTAGTGTGGCTTAGGTTAGCGGCCCAATTCTCCTTTCATCATAAATACATACTCAAATATACTTTATCTTCGGCCAAGTCAGTTTGAGCACCGCCATACATAGACATAACCAAAGATGCATGATATCAACACCTTTTGATTTTAAGTCCAAAACTTGCCCCATGCCAGGTCGTTAAACTAACAGATCAACCAAGCATGTAAAGTGTACAATACACATATTTCCAATCACAATGGCAAATTTATTAATTATTTGTGCTCTTATCAAGTTCGTGGATCACCCCACAACCAACTTATCCATCCCAAGCATAGACAAAAGCAATATTGTTTGGAATCAAGATAATATAGCACATGAGAAATTTATAGCATTGAGAGCTATACATAGGTAGATATAGTGGATACACTAGAATAACTTGGTTTATTGTTGTTGGAAGCACACCTAGACTATATCATATTTAGTGCATGAAAGGCTAGAAAAGGGGAGAATTTTGACCACTAGAAATAACTAATAAGCATGCAAAAGTGTCCATTGTACTACTCATTTCATAGCATAAATGATAAAAATAAACTTAAAGATATAAGAGTTAAATAAGTACTAGTACTACATGTAACAGTTTCAAGATATCATAAACTCAAGAATAAAACATCACACAAAATGTAAGACTAGCCATGTGTTCTTTTTATGTAACTATTCATCCCTTCATCTTTTTTAATGAACTTCGATCTTGAACTTAGTTTTATCCTAGTACATAAGTGATATATAATAATCACATATACTAGTGGTGGTATTTTATTTAGTAGATAAATTGCTAAATAAAACTCAAAATAAAAACTAGATACAAACACTCCAAGTTTTTGAGATAGTTGTATGTTGCTCGAAAGACAAAGTTTAGAGGTTTGAAAACCAAGAATATGATAGGTACAGTGGGGCGCCTTGGGAATCCCCGAGCTTACGGGTTTCACCATTACTAGATAGCTCCTTTATTGTTGTTCCTCCATTCCCCGTGGAAAAAACTTCAACACAATGTTTTTCCCATTTCTTTTCTATGGGGTAACATTAGTGGCAGAAAGATAAAGTCCAAGCTTCTACCAAAACTTCAAATAAATTAGAATCATAAATATCCAGAGATTTACCTAATTGTTGAACATTCATAATATTTCAAAAGACCTAAAAAAATCAAAAAAAACTTTAAATATACCACTCTTCCATCAAAAGACAAAATCTTTCTAGAAAACTAGCTACTGAAAAACATAATTATTTTGACCGTTTAAAATTGTTAGAATTTTTTCCATTTTTTATACATAGGATGAAATGTTGTATCTCGAGTAGAAATTTCAGACCAATCGGAGATACCAAAAGGTGTAGATATTTTTTCTCAACGTGTAGGAATCTCCAACTCTACATATGTGTTATCAACTTTATCATCCAAAATGGATAAAACTTGGTACTTTATTCTTGAAATTTTTTAAAATAAACTAAAAAAATATTTTAACATATAAGAAAAGCTAAGAAAACAAAACAAAATAAAATAAACACATGGTTCCCACAAATATGCAAAAGATCATGAAGGCAAAACTCAAACATGAGTCTGAAATAATAAAACCTGAGATTACTTGAAATAAGAGGGGTATGCGAGGGCTTCCCCCAAGCTTATGGTTTTGCTAGTTCTTATCTTATACTCCTTTCTTATCATCTCATGTTTCATCTCAAACAACAAAATATTTTTATCTCCGTGATATTTTTGGTCCCTATAAAATGGTTAGTTCTCCACATAAATGATATAGTAGTTTCAACCAAGATGCAAACTCACTTATTATTAGGAAACCATTTTATTCAAAAAGAAAATATGTACAAAGAAACACTCTTTTTATTTTATTTTATTATGGGAACAATTTTAATGATATGTACTTCTTAACGGTTTCATTGGCATGAACAACACATGCTGAAGGTCAACCCCAACTTCTCCACTGCTCATCCTTCTCATTTACTTTCCAAATTTTATTTTTATTTAAACTCGTAACTTTATTTGTTGAATAAAAGTAGTTATACTTAGTTAGAAGAAATCAGGGTTCCATGGTGTGATCAAACGAAGCAAAATATTTAACATTTGGAAGCATAAAAGAACATACCATAAAGAATAGATCAAGTAACAACAAAGTCTAACATTATTTGTATGCATTGGCATTTTATTATAAATAAATAACAACAAGTAGGGGTAAACAAATGCATATTTTCATTAGGTACATGCAACCAATAATTATTAGTAACATAAAGAGGTCTTTTATTACCTCCTCTTTCATAATAGTTGCAACCATTAGAAACAAACTTGACAATATAACCACTAAAAGAATGCAACTTTGTAAATTTTGAAACATAGTGAGGATCATTAAAATTATGGCAATAATTAACATGTTTTACTCTCTCAAAATAGTTTCAAGAATCAATATAAACATTGTGGTTGTGGATAGAATGGTTATTAGTGCATGATAATTTCAGACCACATAGATATTTTTCAACATAAGCATATTTCTCCTCTATGGTGTAAATAGGAGAGTTTAAGAATTATATCTATAGGACTCTCTTGAATGAGAGTATCATTATCATTTGCATTCTCATCACACACCTTATTTGTAACCATATGCAGCCTCATGCGTGCAACAAACACCATTGCTTTGCATTAGCGCAACCAAAAACAGGTATACACTACAGGAATGGGAAGTTACGCCGACGGCCGGTCGCTACGCCGACGGTCAAACGTTAGGACCGTCGGAGTATCCATCATCTAGGCTAGCTCCGCCAAGCAGCCGTCGGCGTAGAATTGCCCTCGGCATATGGCTATTTTTTATTTTATCTTATTAAACTTTGAAAAATCATAACTAAATCATTCTAATTCAGAAAAATACAAATAATATATCAAAACTTGCAGAAAAATAAGACCTATCTATCTACACCCAAATATTACACATTTGTAAATAAAAATTAAGTAAAACATAAAACATTATATATAGTTTAAAACGGCCATAAAAAATTCAAAAATGATCGAAACAATGCGAAACCTTCGCGTGGTGTTATATTATGTGACATAGTTAGAACGAAAAATATCAAACTTGGTATATTGATTATGTCTCAAAGAAACCTTCACAAAATGACCTATCTCATTCGAGGTTTCTTGGCTTTCGGGTCAAATGACCAATGTTATGGCTAGAATCAAGGCATAGTTTGTGATAATGTGTCCATATTGTGCATACATGTGCATCATAGGATGGTGAACAATGTTGCAGGAGGAAGCTTTCCTTTTTGTCGCACCAAAAAGGCATTTTCCATTTTCCGAGCATAAAAAACGGACGGTTTTATGAAGCAACCACCAAATCGCTAATTCAAAATACTACCACCACATTTTACAAAAAACAATAGAGAACCTTATATGGACAATGTTCCAACAGTGGGATCCGAAACCTTTCCGTCCACCTTTGGTGAAAAAGACAAATTCCTGCCGAATCGGTAGGAAGTGGGTCAGATATGAACTACAGGTACATGATCCGATGCTCATGTTTTTTTTAAAAAAAATCATTTTTTAGGTTCACAATATGCTATTTTATCAAAGATCCAATGCAAGTTTAGCGAGGCTCGGCCCCGAGCTAAGAATCTTCATGCCCGCCGTTCGACAAAGTTTGACGATAGTTTAAAACGGGCATAAAAAATTCAAAAACGATTGAAACAATGCGAAACCTTCGCGTGGTGTCATATTATGTGACATAGTTATAAGTAAAAATATTAAACTTGATATATTGATTATGTCTCAAAAAAACCTTCACAAAATGACCTATCTCATTCGAGGTTTCTTGGCTTTCGGGTCAATGACCAATGTTATGGCTAGAATCAAGGCATAGTTTGTGATAATGTGCCCATATTGTGCATACACATGCATTATGGGATGGCGAACAATGTTGTAGGAGTAAGTTTTCCTTTTCGTCGCACCAAAAAACCATTTTCCATTTTCCGAGCACAAAAAACGGATGATTTTGTGAAGCAACCACCAAATGGCTATTTCAAAATGCTACCACCATATTTTACAAAACATACTATACCACCTTATATGGACAATGTCTCAACAGGGGGATCCGAAATCTTTCCGTCCACATCTGGTGAAAAAGACAAATTCCTGCCGAATCGGTGGGAAGTGGGTCAGATATGAACTACATGTACATGATCCGATGCTCATGTTTTTTTACAAAAATCATTTTTAGGTTCACAATATGCTATTTTATTAAAGATTCAATGCGAGTTTTCCTTTTCATCGCACCAAAAAGCTATTTTTCATTATCCGAGCGCAAAAAGAGAATTTTCTAAAGCAACCACCAAATAGATAATTCAAAAATGGAGGGTTTGTGATTAGTTGATATGGATATCATATTTAGATTCCTCTCATTTTTTTGATCAATTTAGACATATTATTTGTTAAATTCCGATTTACAGATTTAAAAATATTAATTATTCCATATTAAATAGAAAAATACAAAAAATAAAAATTATTATATTTTTATTTGAATTCAATAATATTTTTACTTATTCATTAATGTTTACTTAAATAGTTGTTTGTACTTTCAAAAAATACAAACATGTGATATGTTGATATAAGGGTTAATAGGATTGATATATAGTATTGACAACAATGTATGAATTAGTTTGCGAAAACAGATTCTGAAGAAACGAGAAAGTTAAGCGGGCTGGAGCTGGAGTAGTATTAGGATGAGTGACCGACCGGGAAGTTCAACCAAGACTGCAATTTAATTAAATATTAAGTGTAATTAGTGTTAAAAATATTCAAAGTGAGAGATTAACGAGTCAAACAATTCAAAGATTCAAAAATTGAGAAAAAAAGAAAAAAATTTAAAAATGTTTTTGCAATCTGTCGACAAGCTATGCCGACGGCCGCTACGCCGACGGCATTTTGATACGCCGACGGCCTCTATGTGCTCCGCCGAGGGAGCTCTTTGCCGAGGAGGCTACGCCGAGGGCAGCCGTCGGCGTACCATACGTCGAGGGCATTTTAGCCTACGCCGACGGCTTTTTGTCCTCGGGGCGTAGCGCGCGCGTCCTATAGTGATATGCTGTCTAACAAACAAATGAGTATAGTTATCCACCCATATAACCAATAAAAAACCTGGCACCAAATAAAATATGTCCGAAAGGCCATTTTCGTGTGGACATGCACCGAGGATCTAGGCAGAACGAGTCCCAATTTCATGCAACCTAGGAAACGCGGCCTGACTAATTGAATCCCGTGGTCTCACCGGACAAGGACGTTGTCGATTGTCATGCTGAGTATTAGACCATGCGTTTCTTTCATAAGAAAAAGAAAAATCGGATTTAAACGTGAGCCGTCCCTTTATTATTGTTCGTGTTTTTCCTCATCGTCCGTGACATCTCTCGAAGAGCTTTGACACAATCGAAAGAGACGAAAGAAATGACGTTCCAACCGACCGATTCCCAGTCCTGTCCAGCTTCTCCTCTGTTAAGATTTTTTTTTTGAAACGAGGCTCCTCTGTTAAGATTTGAGAACACGGGTACCATGCGTGGACCAACCTTTGCTACGCCATGGATTCGTGATGTACACCCATGTTCACTGTTGCGATATAAGCACACGCCACAGATCCTAACTTGACGCACGACAACCTGCTTGCGGCATTTTATTTTATTTTGCAAAAATTCCGCCGATCTATTAAAGATTATCAACATCAGTACAAAGAGATCCATAAGTAATAAAAATTAAAAATAGGTCCACGGACCACTTAGCAACGAAACACTTGCACAAGCCAAAGACATGCCGACTTCTTCGCCCCTACATCACCAAACCTGGACAAAGCGTCGTAGTACATCTTGTTGTAATATACAGACGGATAGTTATCGTGCTAAGACCTCAACGAATATCACACTAGATCAACAACCATCACTGATAATAATATTCGGATCGGAAGAAACTGACCTGAAATCACATCAACTAACCCAAAAACCGACGAGATCCCAAAAGATTCGCCGGACACACGACTCCAAGCGTCCTATATTACCAGTATACGCACCACGGAAACGAGGGTAGAGGGAAGAGAATGTTATTCTGACTTTAAAATGTAGTTGTCACATCGTTATTCCCAAAAGACATGTAAAATAAACTAAACAAATAATGAAATTCTTTACTGGTAACAGATTGTGGTCCGCCACACCTCCAAGATTCTAACACCACCGAAGACAGAGTGGGTCAGCGATATCACTCACGTGGGGAACGAAACCCTAGATGGCTCTTGCAGCCGCTCGATCACCTCGCGAGCCTCAAAGTTACGTACCGGTTCAACTAGAATATTGACCTTTCAACTGCTTGCGGTATTTGATTCTGCCCATGCATAATTGACCGCTGCGAATTGTAACAAGGAATTAATCGCGGTCGTGTGGTGGCAAACTAAGAATTTGCAAAAGCTCGCGCGAATCTCCTTTTGGCCAAACGCGGAAAGCTAGCTGCACCGCTCATGTACTAACAACTGGACGATGCTCTGTACGTACTCCTATTTTTTAGGCCCCTCCAAAGACATGTATGCCGTCGCGACACACTAACTCGATCATTCTTAGGAGTGGATCCTAGCCTAGCCGTTTGCTTAGACTTCAATCTTCAGAGCAGAGAATAATGTCAAGATTGATTTGTTAATCACCATTAATTCACCGCGTACAATTTCGGACTAGTAGTTCACGTGTATGTAATTCGATCGCGGTAATATAATCCGATCGACAGACAGATTTTCAAACTGAGGCCTGCAAGCTCCAGAAGAATAAAAAGAAGAAACCGAAGAAAATGAAGGGAAAAAAGAGAGTTTGCAAGCACATATTGGGAGATTCTCCGGTGCCGATCAATGTCAATGTTGCAAGAAAATGTACATGTCCCTTGATCTCGCTACACCGATGACGACTTGGATTAAGATGCTTAACGGCTTCTCAGCCTAACGCTCCTAGCTAGCACGGATCCCACTCATGACTCGTGCAACCAGTTTTCTTTCCACGCTAGCTACACGCCTAAACAGAAAGTTGGACAAATAATTGTACGCCGGTCGATCTCCCCCCTCACACGTACGCACACGGCCTAATCAGCTGAAAATATCGTGCCTCTGCGCTATAGCTAGGCTAGATGGCAGCACAGCATAAAAGTGTGTATTATTGGTATGCCGTCCTGCTCGCCCGTATAGGAGTACGTAGCTCGTACTCGTAGCAGGAATAGTGGTGTGCTAGCTTAGCAAATTCCATGTCGTAGTCGTAGCTGAGTCGATATTGTGCTCGACGGTTCGCGCTGTCAGCTACCACAAACAGTAGTACGTACCGTGCTAGCTGTCAGCTGATGCCTGCCTCGGAAGTCGGAATGATGGATCGAGCTTTGCGACGTGCCACCTACCGTTTCGTGATAGCATGCAGCTCACAGCATCTGCCAGCCAGTTGCACTGATGTGATGTTGTGATGGCAATCGGCCGGAGTTTAGCGCTTCAGGATCCCTGACGGGAATCCAATTCGATCTGCTTACTCTTTTTTTTTAGAATTAAATTCTGCTACTAGCTAAAGGGGTTTGCTTGCTATCGAGAGGCCATGGCTATACATTTGTTTCTTTATCTACTAGATAGAGGAACAGAGCCAGCCAGACCCCACGCGGTCGTCTGGTCCACGAAATTGCATACTCGGCTTTCCGCAGAATTTCACCTCAAATTGCAGCCCATGGGTTTATGGGCTGTGACGCGTCAGGTGAGATCCAGAAAACCCACCTTTAACTACATCACAACCGAGCCTGCCATAGATCGATCCCGAGTAGGAGAGGCGAGATGCGCTGAATCATCGACAAAGGCAGCACAACTTTATGAATGGAAAATGATACTCGTCCGGAGATCGTACGCGACGCGTCCCCCGGTCGATCGCGCGACGCGTGTCACCTCTTTTCTTTTTATCTCTTCTTCATTCGTTTCCAATATCCTCTCATAGACTTCACCACACGCACGCCATGGCTGTGCAGTTTAGCTCGCGCTACCCCTGCTCCCCCCTCCCAGCTAGTCCCCGCTCCCCCCACCCAGCTAGTACCCGCTCCCGTCGCCGTCTCCTCGCGCTCGCGGTGGACCCCAAGCAGCCGCCCACGCCGCTAGCGTGTCACCGATGCTCCCATCTCCATAGCGTGAGCTCATCATGCGGCCGGCCTTGGACTCGCCCTGTCGCCGGCCTTGAGCATGCCCGGAGAGGCCTCTCTCTCTCTCCTACCTCCGACGAGGACCGGTGTTTCAAGGGGGCGCATCTCGTGTCCTGAACCGGCACACGTTGCCGCCGAACCTGCGGAGGGGCGATGTAAGATCCCTCCTTTATAAAGGAAAAAGGATCCTTGTGATTGCAATGCTAGTCCCTGGATCAATGCTAGCATCCACAGTTTAAGATGAAGTACACAGATACAAAGGTCATTATTACAGCCATTCCAGAGATAAACATAGTCTTTACAACTCCAAGGCCACAGGCCTAATACAAGAGTTTGAATAAGTAAATAAATAAAAGTCTTCATCTTCATGTGCCACAGGCAAACATGTTGAGTGTAGACTCATGACTCCTAATCCTCATCAGAGTATCCTGCAACATCACAAGTTACAGCCATAGTGGGTCAATATATTGGAATAGTATTGGCAAGTGATACCTTAGTATAATTTAGGTGGACTAGATTCTATATGCAATTTGGCTAAGTGTAGCTTGGCTTGCTTTGCTCAAAATAGGTTTTGCCTATTAGTTGAAATCACTAAGTCTTTTCTTTGTCAAAACTTCCCAAGGAACCACCAATAGACATTGAGGTCCTTCACCCTTGTTCACCCACAAGTTTTTACTTAGAAATTTGGATGAGGAGATTCTTGATAGCTTCCATGTCTTGATGCTCAAATTGTCCATTACCATGGACTTGGCTAAGTACTTAGATTCTTCCATCTGCAGAGGTGGTGCACTTTCCCCACAAGCCTTGATTTTCACCAAGACAGGACCTTTCAGAAGCCTTCCCTTAGACCAAATGGACGCGTTCCAACCTATCATCCCACTACCACCAACTGTCCAAATGGCTAAGTTCTAGCAACCTATGTGATCCTGGCAGAGCCCATATTGCCAAGTGGTTGCACTAGAAGCTTCTTAACATTTGGCCTCTAAAATCTCTTTGTTCCTGAGTGGCTTTCCACAAGTGAGATACACAAGGTAAACCTTAGAGATGGGCCTTGTGTAACCACTCAACATAAACCAATCCTTCCATTCCACCCAGGTGTTTCATTAACTTAGTTGTTTTATTAGGAAAAACACAAGTCCAAAGACTTAGAAATATTTTCATCATAGCATGTATATTTCACCAACCCTTGGTTGCTACTAGCTAGGCTAAGCATGGCATAGATAAGCATCTTAACTTAGAAATTTCTAGCAATTCTACAACTACTAGGATTCCCCAACATGGCATAAGCAAAATATAGAATGCAAGTTTAACAAAATATTTCTAATGCTTAGTAGAAAAACATAGGAATGAAATTATCATGAAGCACCACTTGCCTTGGTAGTTTGGACAGTAGCTACACTCCTCACAATCACAATCACTAGCACCAACATCTACACAAAGAATTGTAGCAACAAATCACATACAAAACATATACAATCAAAAATATATATGCATGTATGCAAAATGATATGGGATGATTTTTAAAACTCAACCAAGCAAGTGTACAGTACTGGTTCCTAAACAAGTTGAAAACTTGCCAAACAACATTTATTTAAACCCTAAAACAATTCCTAAATATTTCATATACTCAAATTAGTCCTACACAAGTTTCTGCAAATAAAACTATTTTAACCGAAGCAAAACATTAAACACATTGCATAATCAGAAAGGGCTTGCTCTCCTGATTCCAACGGTATAAAATTTGTCCAAATCTAACGTGGGGATCAAAAGTTATAGCCAAAACAAATTTGAACATCTAATAGATTCAAATCCAGTTTTTAAATCTAAACTACTGCCACACGTCTTAATCTAATTGGCCCGTACCGCTTCGCGTTGGATCACGCTTCTGAGCCGCTATATCTAACTTAATCGCGCGGCTCAGATCCAATCTTACCGCTTCGCTTATGTTATATCGTATCCGCACGATCTGGATCTAACGATCCTGAGCAGCCTGACCATCCAGTGGCGGCGCTAGCGGCGGCGACAGGCGGCGACGCCTCTGTCAGAGATGTTACCGGTGTTCTAGGTCGCGCGGAAGAGGGGGAAGGGGTTTACCAGAATCGCAGGGAGCTGCTGATGCTCAAGGTGGCGGTGGTTCGGCAAGGGGCGCTCTGGAGTGGCCGAGGGAGCTCGTCGGAGTTGCGGGCGGCGTCGGGTTTGAGTGGACGGCGATGTTGGCGACGCTCCTGGTCTCCCTAGCACAAACAAGCGGCATCAGATGATGCGCAAGACAGTGGCGAACAACTTCGCGTGAGTCAGAGGCGAAGGGGAACAAAGGGCTTACGGAATTTGGTCGCCGGAGTTGAGGTTGTCGTCGGGAGCTTGCGGTGTTGAGCGAAATCGACGACCTGGGGCAGTAAAGAAGGAACCAGCAGTGTCAGTAGATGCGCAAGGAAGTTGCGAAGCTGTCTACAAGAACCAGAGGGAGAGGGGCGCACGAGGCTCACCGTGGAATCGGTCGTCGGAGGGCTCTCTGTCTGCGGCGGTGCGAGGATGAATGCGGGCAGCCTGGGGGCGCTTTGTGCTCAGAGTTTGGGAGGAAATGGAGAGGGGGCAGAGGGGGTTTAAGTAGCATGGTCACGAGCGAGATTTACTCCGGCATTCAACGTGAATTGACACCGCGAATCAATACAGGGAACGGCCGGCGTGATTTGGGGATTGAGCTGTTTGCGGGGTGGAGACGACGACGTCGTGTGGGCCGTGGCTGTCAGCGAGAAAAACAGAGAGGGAGTGGGTCCAGTCTGTCAGCGACCTAGCGGGTGCGGGTGTGAGTGAAGAAAACGTTTCGCGTGGGGTGGGGTTGCTGGGCTTAGTTGGGCTAGTTGGGCCAGATTCGTCTGTTTGTTTTCTTTCTCTTTTAATCTTTTCTTTTTCTGTTTGTGTTTTTCTGAAATGGTTTTCAAATTTCAATTCAAATATGTTTGAATCCAAAGCTTTTCAGGACTTTTGTACAATAAATCTTGTACTCAAATAAGTGTCAAGCACTTCTGTTCACTCAAACACACTTGGGTATTTTGAAAAAATAAAATAAAACCATGCCTTTATATGGTGTAATAATAGGCATAGATTTGGTTTCACTTCATATTTTGCTTTGAGACTTTACTCAAGTTTTTGAAATCACTTGAGTTTGGATTCTAAACAATAGTGAATGATTAACAGTACCTTTCTCAACAACCAGTAGCACAAAGGTTTGAGTAAACTTGCATAAAATATTGAGCAACAATGCTCCTGTTTAGAAATGGTTTTTGAAAATGAAATCCTAAATGATCATGGATGCATGGATGATATGCATGAGTTTGAAACATGATTTTAGGGATGTTACAAATCTAACCCCCTTAAGGTGAATCTCGCCCTCGAGATTCGGATTGGCTAGCAAATAGGTGAGGGTGGTCTTTCCGAAGATCATCTTCTCTTTCCCATGTTGCTTCCTCTTCGGAATGATGGTTCCACTGAACTTTGCAAAACTTGATAGTCTTAGTCCGTGTGACTCTTTCTGCAGTCTCAAGAATCTTGATAGGCTTCTCTTCATAAGTGAGATCACTTTCCAACTGAACCTCTTCCAAAGGTATAGTATCCTTCAAAGAAGTTTCTTCCATTTCTGGATGACATTTCTTAAGTTGACTTACATGAAACACATTATGGACAGCTGATAGAGATTCTGGCAATTCTATTTCATAAGCGACTTCTCCTTTACGAATCCGAATTTTGAATGGTCCAACATATCTTGGGGCCAACTTTCCTTTGATTTTGAACCTCTTCACTCCACGAAGTGGTGATACTCTAAGATAAGCTCTATCACCAATTTCGTAGGTGACTTCTCTCCGCTTAGGATATGCGTAGCTTTTCTGTCGGGACTATGCTATCTTCAATCTGTCCTTAACCAACTTGACTTTCTCTTCGGCTTCTTTGATAAGTTCTGGTCCGAACAAACTTCTTTCTCCCACACCATTCCATAACAATGGAGTGGTACACTTTCTCCCGTAGAGAAACTCAAATGGTGACATCTCAATGCTGGCTTGATAGCTGTTGTTATAAGAAAATTCTGCGTAAGGTAGACTTTCATCCCAACTGGCTCCATAGTCTAGGGCACATGCCCTCAACATGTCTTCAAGAATTTGATTAGTCCTTTCGGTTTGTCTATCAGTTTGAGGATGAAAAGCAGTGCTGAATTCCAACCTCGTTCCTAATGACTCATGTAGCTGTCTCCAAAAATGGGAAGTGAATTGAGTTCCCCTATCAGACACAATACTCTTGGGCACTCCATGTAAACATACAATTCTACTCATATAGATTTTGGCCAACTTAGCACTTGTGTAGGTTGTCTTCACGGGTATGAAATGAGCCACTTTAGTTAGGCGATCCACTACTACCCAAATAGAATCGTATCCTGACCGGGTCCTTGGTAATCCGGTAATGAAATCCATACCAATCTTGTCCCACTTCCAATCAGGAATAGGTAGTGGTTGAAGCAAACCTGCTGGTTTCTGATGTTCCGCCTTCACTCTACTACACACATCACACAAAGCAATATGTTCGGCGATGTCCCTCTTGAGATTATTCCACCAAAATCTTTCTTTCATATCCATGTACATTTTGGTATTACCCGGATGAATGGAATACGGTGAGTTGTGTGCTTCTTGCAAAATCAGTTTTCGAAGCTCCGGATCTTGTGGGACACAGATACGTTTCCCATGCCATAAAGTACCCTGTTCGTCTTCGTGGAATCCCTTGGCTTTTCCTTTGCCAATCTTTCCCTTGATCTCATCAATTTCCTTATCAATCTTCCGGGCTTCTCTGATCTTGTCCAACAAAGTGGGTTGAACATCCAAGGACATGAGATGTCCTTCAGGTACAATCTCCAATCTGAGATCTCTAAATTGGGCACACAAATCATCTGGCAATTCTCCCTTAGTGAGACCATTCACAAAAACTTTGCGGCTTAGAGCATCCGCTACAACATTCGCTTTACCGGGTGGTATTGCAAACTTAAGTCATAGTCCTTGATGAGCTCTAGCCATCTTATTTGTCTCATATTAATTTCCTTCTGGGTGAAGATATACTTCAAACTCTTATGATCTGTGAACACTTCACATCGCTTTCCCAAAAGATAATGTCTCCATGTTTTGAGTGCATGGACAATAGAGGCTAACTCTAAATCATGAGTAGGGTAGTTCACTTCATGAGTTTTGAGTTGTCTCGAAGCATAAGCCACAACTTTTCCTTCTTGCATAAGAACTGCACCCAAACCATGATGAGATGCATCACAATATACTTGGCAATCTTTTTCTAGGTCTGGCAAACACAAAACTGGTGCTGTCACAAGTCTCTTCTTCAATTCCTGAAAACTGAGTTCATAACCTTCCGACCAAGCAAATTTCTTGTCTTTCTTTAGCAATTCAGTCATAGGCTTAGCTACCTTGGAGAAATTTTCAATGAACCTTCTGTAGTAACCTGCTAAGCCAAGGAAACTACGAACCTCTTTCACTGACTTGGGAGATTCCCATTCAGTTACAGCTGAAACTTTAGCAGGATCAACTGCTACACCATCTTTTGTCATAACATGTCCAAGAAATCCAACTTCATTCAACCAGAATTCACACTTGCTGAATTTGGCATACAATTTATGTTCTCTAAGCTTCTCAAGTATCAGACGCAAATGTCCTTCATGTTCTTCTTTGCTCTTGGAGTAGATCAAAATGTCGTCGATGAAAACGACAACAAACTTATCGAGAAATTCCATGAACACTTTGTTCATCATATTCATAAAGTATGTTGGAGCATTGGTCAAACCAAATGGCATCACGGTATACTCATACAATCCATACCTTGTAGTGAAAGATGTTTTAGGTATGTCTTGTTCCCTTATCTTGAGTTGAAAATAACCTGACCGGAGATCAATCTTTGAGAACACACAAGCTCCTTCTAGCTGATCAAACAAGTCATTGATTCTAGGCAAAGGGTATTTGTTCTTAATAGTTACCTCATTGAGTGAACGGTAATCTATGCATAACCTTTGACTTCTATCTTTCTTCTCCACAAATAAAACTGGGGCTCCCCAAGACGAAGAACTTGGTTGAATAAATCCTTTCTGCAACTGTTCTCCAAGTTGTTTCTTGAGTTCCTTCAGTTCATCAACTGACATTTTATATGGTCTCTTTGCTATTGGTCCAGACCCTGGTACCAAATCTATAAGAAATTCCACATCTCTATCTGGTGGCATTCCTGGCAATTCTTCCGGAAACACATCCGGATATTCACTCACAATTGGTACACTGTCTATGCTAACCCCCTTAAGAGAATTAAGCATACTCCTTTTTGCTTCAAAGTTGGTCTTGAATCTGATCCTTTTATTTTCTGGAGTTGTGAGTGAGACAGTATGGTTGGCACAATCTATCACTCCCTTGTGCTTAGTCATCCAGTCCATTCCCAAAATGACATCCAATCCTTGGGAGTTTAGAATTATCAAGTTAACGGGAAACTTATACTTCCCAAACTCTATGACTAGATCATGACATCCTGAATTCACTATCATTTCTTCGCCAGGAGAACTTACTTTTATAGGACACCCAATAGTTTCTACCAGTAGTTCATTTCTTTCAACAAATGCTCTTGATATGAATGAATGAGATGCACCAGTATCAAAGAGAACAAATGCTGGAACAGAATTGAGTTTGAACTTACCAGCAACAGCATCAGGCTCCTCATAGATTTCCTCCACATTGACGTGGTTTACTTGTCCTTTCTGGAAAGGGTTGGGCTTGTTGGGTCCTTCAACTTTCTTTTCTGGGCATTCATTTGCATAATGTCCCATCTTCTTGCACTTGAAGCATTCAACCTGACTAATGTCCTTCTTGACAGGCTGGCTTCCACTTCCACTTCCACTGTGGTGGCTCTTATATCCACCCTTGTGGTTCTTGTACTTGTCATTGTCATGACTACGGTGATGCTTGTTGTCATGACAGTTGTGGTTGTGGTGCTTGTTGAATTTCCCATGCTTGTGGGATCCTGAGCTTCCACTATCATCATAATGGGAACGCTTGTCAGACGATCCTGAGCTGTGCTTATCTGAGTGCTTTCTCTTTCTGCTTTCAACTTGCTTCATTTTGTTCTCCAAAATAGAAGCCTTGTCACAAAGGGACTGATAAGTGGGAACATAGGCCACTGATAGCTGCAGATTCAGTTCATCATTCAGGCCCTCGAGGAATTTCTCTCTCCTCTTAGCATCTGTGTCAACCTCATCCGGTGCGTAACGCGCCAGATTGTTGAACTCCTCAATATACTCTGCCACGCTGCGGTGGCGTTGCTTCAAGTTATGGAACTCCTTCTTTTTCAGACTCATCACTCTGGATGAGATGTGAGCAGTACGAAAGCCATCCTCAAAGATAGCCCATGTCACATCCTCTATGGGAGTGGTGATCTGGAAGTTATCCCACCAAGTGGCGGCTGGTCCTTCTAGCAAATGTGCTGCAAATCAGACCTTTTCTGCATCAGTACAGCCCACAGTTACCAAGTCCTTGTTCACAGAGCGTAGCCAATCATTGGCCACCATGGGATCAGTTGTTCCTGAGAAATTTGCTGGCCTCAATCTCAAGAACCTGGTAAGCATGTCAAAACCCGGTGGGTTGTTGTTGTTGTTATTGTTGTTGTTTTGGTTCTGGATGAATGTCGTCATCATTTGCATCAGCTGAGTCTGAGCTGTCATCATATGTTGCATTTCTGGAGTGATTTTGTTGTTGTTATTGGGGTTGGGATTTGCACGACGGGGAGGCATCTGTGGTTTTTTCAATAGAGATAAGAATGAGATACCCATAGATGCTTTTATGCACAATACATCACATAACAATCTCAAAGCATGCAACAAAAAGGATAAAGGTTCAACAACAAGATAACAAGTTCGCAAAGTAAAACACACACAGATAACAAGCCATCCACATGTTGGATGGTCAGATAACAAGTTCCCAACAACAAGTATGATAATAAATGATAAATGAGTAGTCAAATCTACTCCTCAGCATCAACCTCCTCCTCGACTAGGGTAAGACCTGCATTCTCCATTGCGGTCTTGTACTCCTCGACATTGGCGGTCAAGGTCTCTATCTTGGCTTTGAGAGCCCTCTTCTAGGAACGAAGCCTCTCAATCACCGTCTGCTGATGCTCGAGCTTGAAGTCCTTGGCCTCCAGTTCTGCAGTCATGTCCTGAATCCTCTTGTTCCTATCTTGGACTCGCTTCTCTTGACTCTTGAACTTTCTGTCCTGACTCTCGAACTTCATCTCCATCTCCTTGACTATCTCATCTTGCTCTGCGAAGAGCTTGTCCTTCTCACGAAGCTGCACCTGGAGTTCGTCATTGCTGAGCATGACGTTGGTCCTATCAGTGTCTACATGCCTAAGAAGAACCTCTAAGTCCTGAAGGTATAGACGAATAGGCTCTGCTGTGTCCCTCGAATCGTCCTCGAAGTCGATGGCCTCTCCATCCTCATCACGTCTACCGAAGACATGAAAGTGAGTACCTCTAACCTGTCGAGAGTGTCTCCCTAATAGACGTCCTATCAGATCCTGCATGACTACCTCAAGGCCTCTCTCCTTGTCATCGTGCATAAGCTTGAAGATGATGGCCTCCGTGGTAGGCTCTGTGTGACGTCCGGGCTGATTGACCTTGAAGCCCCAAAGGTCTTTCCTCTCAAACTTGGTGAGGGGAAGAACCATGATGGTAGGAAGAGGGAGATTGAGCAAGGTAGTAAGCTCAACAATACAAGGACCAAAGCGAGTTCCCTGGAACTCCTCAACAGTGTTGATGGTAACATTAGGCATCTAATTGTAAGATAGAAAAAGTTAGAACAACACAATTTAAGATAAAACACAAGGCAAGGCATCACATACATATCCTTGGAAATCAAAACACACAAGTCAAGGCATACATGGATCCATTACAACAATCAAGGTTCAACTTATTTTTAAAGCAACATTTGGAAAATAAGGTGATAAGTGGTGGTCCAACTAACGAAGTACGTTTACAATCCTATCTCACTGGATCTGTTGGCTAACACAATGTTTCTAGAAGCAATTAGTCTATCTTGTTCACATGACTCCATCACTAAGTCTATAATGTCTCCTCTTAAAGTTTGGTTGGTAGCCTCCAACTCTTGGGTATGTTTCTTCTCTTCCTTTAGGTCATTTTGGAGGTTGAGCATTCTGCACTTGACTCTATCACTAAGTTCTTTGATAGTCCTCCAAGCTGCATCCCTTACTGACTCAAAGAATGTGGTGTGCACCACAGTGTTGGTGAACATGCAGAATCCTGATTCCTTGTGGTTGTCTTCCTTGTTTTTGTACAAGTGAAGTTGCACCCACCAGTACTCAACTCCTTCATCCATCATAGGAAAGCCTTTGTACACAGTTGCACCATGTATTTCCATTGCCACCATGAGGTCCTTGAGAGCCTTGGGAAATTCTGTCTCACACTCCAAAGTCATTGTCATGAGTGGTCCTTTCCTTACGGCTTCGTTGATGGAGTTCATCTACAAATAGAGATGAGAAAGAAGATTAGAAAAGTTTACAAGAAGAATAGACAAGTGTAGAAGTTGCTGAAAAAAATTTCTTAGTGGTTTCCAATCCTAGGGTCATAATCCTACAGGCAACACAGTGCTCTGATACCATCTGTAAGATGCCTCCTTTATAAAGGAAAAAGGATCCTTGTGATTGCAATGCTAGTCCCTGGATCAATGCTAGCATCCACAGTTTAAGATGAAGTACACAGATACAAAGGTCATTATTACAACCATTCCAGAGATAAACATAGTCTTTACAACTCCAAGGCCACAGGCCTAATACAAGAGTTTGAATAAGTAAATAAATAAAAGTCTTCATCTTCATGTGCCACAGGCAAACATGTTGAGTGTAGACTCATGACTCCTAATCCTCATCAGAGTATCCTGCAACATCACAAGTTACAGCCATAGTGGGTCAATACATTGGAATAGTATTGGCAAGTGATACCTTAGTATAATTTAGGTGGACTAGATTCTATATGCAATTTGGCTAAGTGTAGCTTGGCTTGCTTTGCTCAAAATAGGTTTTGCCTATTAGTTGAAATCACTAAGTCTTTTCTTTGTCAAAACTTCCCAAGGAACCACCAATAGACATTGAGGTCCTTCACCCTTGTTCACCCACAAGTTTTTACTTAGAAATTGGGATGAGGAGATTCTTGATAGCTTCCATGTCTTGATGCTCAAATTGTCCATTACCATGGACTTGGCTAAGTACTTAGATTCTTCCATCTGCAGAGGTGGTGCACTTTCCCCACAAGCCTTGATTTTCACCAAGACAGGACCTTTCAGAAGCCTTCCCTTAGACCAAATGGACGCGTTCCAACCTATCATCCCACTACCACCAACTGTCCAAATGGCTAAGTTCTAGCAACCTATGTGATCCTGGCAGAGCCCATATTGCCAAGTGGTTGCACTAGAAGCTTCTTAACATTTGGCCTCTAAAATCTCTTTGTTCTGGGTGGCTTTCCACAAGTGAGATACACAAGGTAAACCTTAGAGATGGGCCTTGTGTAACCACTCAACATAAACCAATCCTTCCATTCCACCCAGGTGTTTCATTAACTTAGTTGTTTTATTAGGCAAAATACAAGTCCAAAGACTTAGAAATATTTTCATCATAGCATGTATATTTCACCAACCCTTGGTTGCTACTAGCTAGGCTAAGCATGGCATAGATAAGCATCTTAACTTAGAAATTTCTAGCAATTCTACAACTACTAGGATTCCCCAACATGGCATAAGCAAAATATAGCATGCAAGTTTAACAAAATATTTCTAATGCTTAGTAGAAAAACATAGGAATGAAATTATCATGAAGCACCACTTGCCTTGGTATTTTGGAGAGTAGCTACACTCCTCACAATCACAATCACTAGCACCAAAATCTACACAAAGAATTGTAGCAACAAATCACATACAAAACATATACAATCAAAAGTATATATGCATGTATGCAAAATGATATGGGATGATTTTTAAAACTCAACCAAGCAAGTGTACAGTACTGGTTCCTAAACAAGTTGAAAACTTGCCAAACAACATTTATTTAAACCCTAAAACAATTCCTAAATATTTCATATACTCAAATTAGTCCTACACAAGTTTCTGCAAATAAAACTATTTTAACAGAAGTAAAACATTAAACACATTGCATAATTAGAAAGGGCTTGCTCTCCTGATTCCGACGGTATAAAATTTGTCAAAATCTAACGTGGGGATCAAAAGTTATAGCCAAAACAAATTTGAACATCTAATAGATTCAAATCCAGTTTTTAAATCTAAAGTACTGCCACGCGTCTTAATCTAATTGGCCTGTACCGCTTCGCGTTGGATCACGCTTCTGAGCCGCTGGATCTAACTTAATCGTGCGGCTCAGATCCAATCTTACCGCTTCGCTTATGTTCTATCGTATCCGCACGATCTGGATCTAACGATCCTGAGCAGCCTGACCATCCAGTGGCGGCGCTAGCGGCGGCAACAGGCGGCGACGCCTCTGTCAGAGATGTTACCGGCGTTCTAGGTCGCGCGGAAGAAGGGAAAGGGGTTTACTAGAATCGTAGGGAGCTGCTGATGCTCAAGGTGGCGGTGGTTCGGCAAGGGGCGCTCTAGAGTGGCCGAGGGAGCTCGTGGGAGTTGCGAGCGGCGTCGGGTTTGAGTGGACGGCGACGTTGGCGACGCTCCTGGTCTCCCTAGCACAAACAAGCGGCATTAGATAATGCGCAAGACAGTGGCGAACAACTTCATGTGAGTCAGAGGCGAAGGGGAACAAAGGGCTTACGAATTTGGTCGCCGGAGTTGAGGTTGTCGTCGGGAGCTTGCGGTGTTGAACGAAATCGACGACCTGGGGCAGTAAAGAAGGAACCAGCGGTGTCAGTAGATGCACAAGGAAGTTGCGAAGCTGTCTGCAAGAACCAGAGGGAGAGGGGCGCACGAGGCTCATTGGAATCGGTCGTCGGAGGGCTCTCTGTCTGCGGCGGTGCGAGGATGAATGCGGGCAACCTGGGGTCGCTTTGTGCTCGGAGTTTGGGGGGAAATGGAGAGGGGGCAGAGGGGGTTTAAGTAGCATGGTCGCGAGGGAGATTTACTCCGGCATTCAACGTGAATTGACGCCTCGAATCAATACAGGGAACGGCCGGCGTGATTTGGGGTTTGAGCTGTTTGCGGGGTGGAGACGACGAAGTCGTGTGGGCCGTGGCTGTCAGCGAGAAAAACAGAGAGGGAGTGGGTCCAGTCTGTCAGCGACCTAGCGGGTGTGGGTGTGAGTGAAGAAAACATTTCGCGCGGGGTGGGGTTGCTGGGCTTAGTTGGGCTGGTTGGGCCAGATTCGTCTGTTTGTTTATTTTTTTCTCTTTTAACCTTTTCTTTTTCTGTTTGTGTTTTTCTGAAATGGTTTTCAAATTTCAATTCAAATATGTTTGAATTCAAAGCTTTTCAGGACTTTTGTACAATAAATCTTGTACTCAAATAAGTGTCAAGCACTTCTGTTCACTCAAACACACTTGGGTATTTTGAAAAAATAAAATAAAACCATACCTTTATATGGTGTAATGCATATATTTGGTTTCACTTCATATTTTGCTTTGAGACTTTACTCAAGTTTTTGAAATCACTTAGAGTTTGGATTCAAAACAATACTGAATGATTAACAGTACCTTTATCAACAACCAGTAGTACAAAGGTTTGAGTCAACTTGCATAAAATATTGAGCAACAATGCTCCTGTTTTGAAATGGTTTTTGAAAATGAAATCCTAAATGATCATGGATGCATGGATGATATGCATGAGTTTGAAACATGATTTTAGGGATGTTACAGGCGACGACCGTTCCTACCATAGGCATCGACAGTTGCTACCAGAGGCGGCGACCGTTGCTACAACCGGCGGTGGCCATTGCTACCACAGGCATCGGACGGGCGGGCACTGGTACTGCATGTGCTGACCTTGCTACCTTCAGCGAGAGGACCTACTACACATGGCAACGCGCCTGCTACATACGGCTTCTGGTGTTGCTACCTACGGCAAGCTACGCTGCTACATGGCATTTTTTTTCTTACAAGTTTTTGCTCCGGCGAAGTCGTTTTTGCTATATTAGCATAGTTTTTCTGCTACATCTGATTTCTGATTTTGCTACAATAGCACAAACTTCTTGCTACGAGTTATCCGGCGAGATCTCTCGGCGATTCTCCGGTGAAGTCGATTTTGCTACGCTAGTTTATTTTTTTTTGCTACATGGTCTCCGGCGAGGTCTCCGACGAACTCTCCGACGAAATCTAACTTGTCTGTTATTTTTCTAGTTCAGACCGTTTTCTGCTACATGTAGCAAAAGCGGGCTATTTGTAGCAAAAACGAGGTTGTTTTGTAGCAGAAGCAGGTTTTTAGCCATAAACGGATGGACACGTGGTTGGCTGGGGA
Organism: Avena sativa; assembly: GCA_916181665.1. Classification (NCBI taxonomy): domain Eukaryota; kingdom Viridiplantae; phylum Streptophyta; class Magnoliopsida; order Poales; family Poaceae; genus Avena; species Avena sativa. The sequence continues at coordinate 379,857,059 of OV702297.1, read as the reverse complement.
CCCGGGGGATGAAAACCACCGATCCCCCGGGGAACGCGTAGTAGTGTCCTTATGAATACCATGATCTTTGATAACCATCAGCGCCGGCCAAACCTTCAGCAATCTCAGCAGGAAAATCTGCCAACCCCACACTGCATGAGAGGATGAAGTCTCCAGTGTGATCGCTGATCCTCTGTTCGATTGATCTCCTCCGCATGGGCCCAACAGCCCACTGGGCCCTTTGACTCACGTCTGATGGGGGCGCTCAACCCAATATGGTTGGCAGGCCCCTGTCACACCGGGTATATAAAGAGGTGGGAGCCAGCGGCTCGAAACACGAGGTTCGTCGTGTGCCGCACACCCTATCGACACGCCCTTCTGATCTAGGGATTCGCGCAGTAGTAACGGGAAGCTCCGCCACCACCTTTCCCACGCTCACACCGCCGCTCCTTCGCCATGGCCAATGGTTCGAGCTCGTCGAGCCAAAACAAGGGTATGATCTATATCTCTCTCTTTGTACCCTATCCCATTGTTTTCGTCTATGGGCATTGGCTACCGAATAGATCTGGAGCTAAATGATCTAGCAAGTCAAACAATGGTATCAAAGCAAGTGCTCTGTAGATCTTTTCATGTAGAAACCTCAAAGAGAAAAGGCAAAGCAAAACCCTAACCCTAAAAGTACAGTGCGCCGCCGTTGCCGGCCGCGATGTTCCTCTCGATCCAGATTCGCATCCTAGTGAGGCATTTGGAAGAAGAACCAACCCCTACTAGGGCAAAGCATACCACGGTTCCCGAACCCGAAAAGAAAGAAATCCCCAGATCCCCGAATCAAAAGCAAAGAAAAACACGAAGAATCAACCGGTCGCGGCCATGAGCTGCACCCGCAAATTTTGCCTCCATCTCGGCCACTTGACGGCGGCGCATCCACCCTCGGGGGGATGCGCGCATCTGCAAGGAGCCAAGGGGGGCGCTGACTTTTCCTCCATGCACCGAGATCGACGCGTGGGATGTGGTGGGGGTGGACGGGGTAAGCAGAGCAAAGGGGGAAGAGGGAAGGTCGCGGCCTTGGGCCGGCACTGCCCATCGCTGGCGAGCCGTTGGTTGTAGCGCCACCAAAGAGCTGCGAGAGGACACGTGGGTGGGGGCAGAGAGCAAATGGCTAGGGTTGGGGACGGGGCGACTGACCCGGGTGGTTTTGATCAAGCGATAACGGCGCTCAACCTTCCGATGGCGCTGGGCGGCCAGTATCCCGCTGCAACTAGGCCATGGGCCGCTCTCAGGCTGCAAGCGCGCAGGCGAGCTGAGCAGCGCACAGAGAGCCACCGCGTGGTTGGTCGTGGGCCGTTGCAGGCCGCAAATCACGCCAGCGCGTGGTAAAGAAAGGAAACAACGCACGGTCTGGGCTATATTCGAGCCCAGGAAGGGTCTGCGTGTTTATTTTTTGTTTTTGTTTTTGTTTTTATTTTCACGGAAGCTTTTTTAGGGCATTTTGAATCTGTTTTTTGATAAAATTTGCCTAGATTTTTATTTTCAAACTAATCCAACTAAGAGTTTGTTTTAGAAAATTGAAAAGTAATAGTGAAGTTTCTGTAAAAGTGCAAAGTTTAATGAATTTTATTTATTTCTTCCGCTATAAATAGTTAAAAGTGTTCTTTTAAATTTAATAAAGACAAAGTGAGTATTAAATTTTTTGAGAGCATATTAAAGATTTATTCTAATCATGTTCATATTATTTTTCTAACCAACGTTGTTAATAGCACGATCATGATTAGCCTGTTTTGATTAAAGTGGTTACCTTGTGCATTTATTTCTATATTCTGCAAAACAGTAATGTAGTTTTAAATTGCATAAATAGTTGTATGTGTTAGTTTTGATCAACATTGAATTAATACATGCAATTATTATTGTGTTCTTACTTTTTTGTGGTTTTTATAAGGGTACTACTTAATGAGCTGCATCAAGAACGTCCCCACACTTAGAGGTGATAACTACTTCAAGTGGAGAAAGAAAGTGGACTTGGTATTTATCTGTGCTGAGCTGGACTGAGTCCTTAAGACCAAGCAGCCCACCAAACCGACAGAGCCACTCTAAGTCGGGAGAAAAAGAAAAGAGACTATGCTCCACTAGAGATGGCCTATACTTTAGAGAACAAAACATGGCAAACCGCCAATAAAAAGTGTATGGCATTTATAAAAAACACGATTGATTAGGACATTGTCGGCTCAATCATAGAGTGTGCTTCCGTAGCGGAGTACTTAGAAAAGATAAAGAGTCGGTTCACTAGCTCTTCAAAGACATATCCTACCCAGCAGTTGGTCATAGAAAAGTACACATGAGGTGGACATGGCATAAGGGAGCACATCTTCCGAATGAGCAACATGGCTACCCGATACGTCGTAAACGTATCTATAATTTTTCATGTTCCACGATTGTTTAGTATCAACTTTGCTATGCTTTGTCTATACTTTGAGGTATTTTTATACATTTTCTAGGACTAACCTATTAACAAGATGCCGCAGTGCCAGCTGCCTGTTTTCTGCTGTTTTTGGTTTCAGAAAAGCTAGTAAGGAAATATTCTCGGAATTGGACGAGACAAAAGCCAAAGTCAATATTTTACCGGAATGAACACATAGACCGAAGGGCAGCCGGAGGGGCGCCACAGGGTGGCCGCACCCCCAGGCGCGGGCCCACCCTAGGCCACGCCAGGGCAGGGTGTGGGCCCCCTGGTTGCCCTACTGCCTCGCCTCTTCGCCTATAAAAGCCCACCGATGCCAAAACCCTAAGTACGCGGATCAGATCTCCACAAAAAGTTCCACATCTCTGCTGCCACCGAAGAGGAGATTCGGGGGACAGAAGTCTCTATTCCGGCACCCAGCTGGGACGGGGAATTGCCCATGGAGTCATCTCGATCAATCTCCACCACCATCTCCATCGCCATCGCTGACTCCCATGATGAGGAGGGAGTAGTTCTCCCTTGAGTCTAAGGACTCTACCGGTAGCTATGTGTCCATCTCTCTCTATGTGTGATCTTATTATCGTCATGAGCTTTGCAATCAAGTAGATCTACTCTGCTATTCAAGTGCTTTAATTGTAATCTCCGGTTATCCCCACGTGTGTGAAGATGACAGTGTGCACACCGTGTGGCACTTAGGCTAAAGATTACATAATACTTATCATGAGTTATATTTTGAGTTGGTTGTCTCTATGAAATTGTGGTGTTTGTTGGAACCATCTAGAGCTCAAGGTGACAGTGTGGGGTTATCTTGATGGGGAATGCAAACTTTGAGGTGTGTTGTTATAGCCCTATCGTGGATTAGAGTTGTCCAACCGGATAGTAGTTCAGAGTAGTATCATGATGAGAATATATTTATATGAGAGTGTCCACTAGTGAAAGTATGATCCCTAGGCCTTGTTTCTAAGCATTGAAACACCATTTACAACTAGACCTGGCGCCGTTGCCGGGGAACTATAGGGCCTTTAGTGTCTTCCTCCCCGTCAAGCTCTTTTCTAACGCCGTTGCTTGCTACCATCTTTATTTCAGATTGCAATTACCACTTATAATCATCCATATCACTTGTATTTCACCATCTCTTTGCTGAACGACTGCACCTATACACCTGACAAGTGTATTGGGTGTGTTGGTGACACAAGAGACTTCTTATATCTTGATTGTAGGGTTGCTTGAGAGGGATACCTTTGACCACTTCCTCCATGAGTTCGATAAACCTTGGGTGATCCACTTAAGGGATACTTGCTGCTGTTCTACAAACCTCTGCACTTGGAGGCCCAACACTTTCTACAATATTAGAAGCGTGTGTAGACATCAAGCTCTTTTCTAGCGTCGTTGCCGGGGAGGTAAGGTAAAAGGTACTCACATCCTCTGGCTACTAAGCTATCTTTGATGGAGCCCACCACTTGTCGTGGGACGCTTTGTTGGAAACCCCAAGAGAAGGTATGAAGCGGCACAACAACAAGTTTCCCTCAATAAGAAAAACTGAGGTTATCGAACCAGTAGGAGGAAGGAAACATCACACAGGTGTTCCTAGAAACGCGAAGACCTGCACAACACAAACTCAAGACTTTGCCCCAACGAATCAGTGAGGTTGTCAAGCTCACCGGTTTGCTGTAACAAAGGATTAAACATATGGTGTGGAAGGTAATGGTTTGCAGCAAGTAAACAGGTAACAGTGGAAGATGTATCAATGGTAAAGATTGGACCGGGGTCCATAGTTCACTAGAGGTGCTCTCCTTAGATAAACAACATGGCATGAAGGGTAAACAAATTACAGCGGGGCAATTGACAGGAACTGAGCAAGGCATAACAATGCAATTACTAGCCAGAAAGATCCTATGAGGTTGATTGGGCAATACAACAATATACATAGACCGTCATCCAACTGCATCTATGACTAGAAGTCCACCTTCAGGTTATCATCCGAACCCCCTCCAGTATTAAGTTGCAAGCAACAGACAACTCCTTTAAGCAAAGTGTTTAAGGTAAACAGTCCACATGTTCCATGAACAAGAGACCGTTGTTTTCTCCCTAGTAGCAACAACACATCTACAACCGAAGAGATTTCTGTCACTTCCCTTGGAAACTAGAGGCATGAACCCACTATCGAGCATAAATACCCCCTCTTGGAGTCACTAGCAACTACTTGGCCAAGATAACCACTAGCAATAGAGAGCATGCAAGATCACAAACAACACAGACATGATAGAATCATAAAGATAAAACTATTAATCAAACCAACATAATAATCTCAATATCCATCGAATCCCCGCAAACACAACATGCATGATTACAAATAGATTAGATCTTTATCATGAACAGAGCTCACACGATCTATACATGAAAGCACAAAGGAGGAGATACAACCATCTAGCTACTACATGTACCCATAGTCCAAGGTGGAACTACTCACGCATCATACCGGAGAGAAGGCCTCCGGGATGATCTCCCCTCCGGCAGGGTGCCAGGTAGAACTTCAGATCCCCCCAATCTAGGGACGATGGTGGCGGCGGCTACAGACGGTTTTGTGGATTTCTGAGCGGGTACCCAGGGTTTCTGCATCGGGGGCTTCTTATAGGCGAAGAGGCGAGACCGGGAGGCGGCCAGGGCCACCAAACCCTAGCCAGGCGCGGGCCCACCTGCCCCTGCGCCTGGGGTGGGTCTGGCCCCCCTGGCCTGCCCCTCCGGCTCTCCTCTAGACTTCTTGTTGCCCACGGAAAGTAATTTACTTTGACGTTTGTCCCGTCCAATTCCGAGAATATTTCTTTACTAACTTTTCTGAAACCAAAAACAGCAGAAAACAGGCATCTTGCACTGTTGCAACTTGTTAATAGGTTAGTACTAGAAAACATGTAAAAAGCACCTCAAAGTGTAGACAAGCAAAGCAAAGTAGACACAAAACAAGCATGGAGCATCAAAAATTATAGATACGTTTCCAACGTATCAGCATCCACAAGCTTAACTCCTGCTCGTCCTCGAGTAGGTAAGTGATAAACAGAATAATTGTTGAGGTGACATGCACCCTCATAATAAAGATCCAACCATTTGCAAGCATTGAAAGCTGGGATCAAAGAACTCTAAACATGTGCATGAAAGATGGAGTTCTAACCATAGGAAATAGTAACTATGCATGCAACATGGCAAGTTACAAACAAATATCATGAATAACATGCATTGAAAAACATTTGTTTGTTTCACATGCAGAAAACATAGCATAGTGGCATTCAACTTGTCCCTCATAGAGTAGCAATATAATGCATAGGAAACCTGCAAAGTTCACAAGGGTAATTATAAACAAGTAGCACAAGAACAAGTAATATCACAATATGCATCAATTAATAAGCTTTGGAACACTGCACACAAAATGACAACTATGCTCTCTTAATGGTGCCTAAAGGTAGAAATGGAGACTCGAAAGGCCTTTTTTGTAAAGGAAGCAGGGATTACAAGTTTCAAAAAGAGCTTCCAAAAATTATGGTACTTGTTAGCTTTCAGCCCTCATTGCCCCTATCATAAGCATCTTGAAGTGGTTAAGGTTAAAGTGGCAAAGCTGGAGTATATGCTTGACGGAGTATAAGTTGTCAATCTCATGCCCCTTGAATACGAGGGCCACACCTCATGCATACCCAACTTTGGGTTCAGGTAAGTTCTTGTCACTGTAAGTATTTGCATATCATTGAGAACTGCCAACGGGGTACCCCTTGCACATGGTATAGGAGCTTCCCCATAACCAAAATGACAAGGCAAGCAGACAATGAACATCTCAGCAATCTTTTTATTTGCCATACGCATAGGTTTTTATTGATGATGCTTCATAGATAGCTCATTATGGTGATGATGCAAGTTTCCACCATGATTAGGCATGGCTTAGGCTAGCGGCCAGGCATTTCTCTAACACAGAATACAAACTCCATGGACTTACAAGTCCCCTCTTTATTTCACACCGGTGACATCCATAGACAAAAGAACATGATATCAACTAAGTACAACAAGGTACAAGTGCAATGTTTAAAACGTTCCCCATGACAGCATGGTTCTTGCTAATTCCAACTTATAAGTGCAAGCATATACAACAAAGTTGTCAAAATGGTTCAAGTTTATTAGGGGAAAAGAATAAAGTGTGCCATCAAGTTCGTGAGGGCTTTAATCACTAAGTTTTCACATAACAAAATAGTTTTTAATTGGAAGATAGCTGAAAACAAGAATATACTTGGAATGGTGTAACACACCATGCATACGAGTTTATAGTGGACACTTTGGAATAACTTGGTTTCTTGGGAGTTGGAAGCATGAGTAGAACTTACTCATACAAGTGGAGGCTAGCAAAAGACTGGAAACAACCAACTAAGAGAGCAATAATGGCCATAATCATGCAATGCAACAAAGCAAACTAATCAAAGCAAAGAGTGGTACTACAAGTCAAGGACTAAATGATTATAGAGGCTAATGGTGACTTGTCATAGTCATAACATGGTGTGAGCATGTGCCAAGTCAACCCAAGAAAAACATCAAAGGAGAATACCACAATACTATGCTTTTGCATGCTAAAACAACACATAATTTCTTCAAGGCACACTAAGCAATCCCAATTGTTTGGAACAAGACATGATACAGAAATATTCACTAAGCATAATGCTAAAACAACACCTAGCATGTCATGCTAAAGTCTAAGTCACAGTCAATGCAAGCTCCTCTTGCACTTCAAGCAAGAACTTACTACTCCTTTCCAAACACCAAGCAAACTTATTTGCAAAACAACACAACAAGAATGGGGGTCCAAACTACTTTATTCAAGCAAACTAAACAACCTAAGCAAAGCAAACGAAAACTAAGACGCTCCAAGAACAACACAACTGTGCATGAAACAATAAAAACGAAGTGTCTAGACAGAGCTGAGCTTTTTATTGATGAAGAAGGGGATGCCTTGGGCATCCCCAAGCTTTGAAGCTTGTACCTCTTGGATATTTCTTGGGGTGACACCATGGTGGCATCCCCAATCTTGAGCTTTTGTCCATTCTTCATCTCATTGCATCATTCTCTCTCTACGCCTGAAATTTTTCTTTCATATAAAACTTCACACAATCTTCATTAGCAACATTAGCTTATTCAAAAGATATTAGACCTCTGGAAAAGATTTGGAACAGCAAGGCTTTTCACTAAAAACACAAGCTACTGTAGTAACTCCTTCAAAAAGCTCAATTTACCTGAAGAGAACTCAAAGAAGAATCAATAAGAAGCAAATGCAAATAATGGCAGAAATCTGTCAAAACAGACCATCAGGTAGAAACAAATTTTTCCGAACATCTTCTATTGCTCAAATCAAAAAGTGTTGAACTAACTAAAGTTATATAACATACTGGGGCATGTATTCGTAAATTTTGAGCCCAATACGAGTTACAGAGCCTCCTAACGAATTTTTTTGGTGGAAGACAGAAATCTGTTTCGGGACAGCAACTCCCCAAATCTTATTTCCCTCTCATTAGAGGTCATTCTTGGCACAAAAAGCAAACAAAAAGGATAAGGAGAGGTTATTACAGAAGTAATAACTTCCAAGACTCAAGGAAACCCTTGAGTTATCTCCCAACAAGTACTTTTCTTTAACGCCTTTAAGTTAGGCACAAGAAGCAAGAAGAATCAAGTATTTTCAAATGAGAAAGCATTAACATTCATACTTGCAAAATCTTCAACTATGAAAGGTATCTCATCCAAATGGGTTTTGGAGGATACTTTCTCATCTCTCTTTGGTCTACTACCTTTATCAAAAAGATTTTTAGGGGCAATTTAATCAAAGTTCATTTCAAAGGCTTCATGCATTCCAACAAGCTTAAAGGGTATGGGTATATTGAATTCCTTTCTAGGCTTAGTTTTATCAGAAATACCCACAACATCTACACTTGAACCTAGCATATTGAAACGTTCAAAAACCTTTTTGGCTTCCCTAGCAACATCATGGAATTCTTTTGATAAAGTTTCAAGGATGAATTCCCTTTTTTCAACATTCTTCTCTTCTTTTAGTTTTAGGAATAAGAATTGTATGAAGGGGTTAAGGCTAACAAACCTAGCCTCCAACATATGAACTAAAGAAGCTGCAGCAATCTCATAATTAGGAGCAAGTTCAGCTATAGATTTATCCTCAATATCCTCATGCTTGCTAACATAATTAAAGAATTCTTCAATATTATCTTTCCCAATTATTGAACCACTACCTATTGTAAGATTTTTCAGAGCAAACTGGGGGAGCAACATGGTGAGATAGAGCAAGGTGGCAACTAAAGCAGGAACTAATTTTTTTGTGTTTTTGAATAAGGTAAGCAAACCAAACTAGACTAATTTTTTTTGGGTTTTTTGGAAAGAGGCAAACAAAACCAAACAAAAAGAAACAAAACAAACTAAAAACAAAGTAAAGAGGAAGGAAGTGAAGGACTCCCCTAGTGAAGACGTCCTTAGCCTCCCCGGCAACGGTGCCAGAAAATAGCTTGATGACGCCCACCACTTGTCATGGGACGCTTCGTTGGAAAACCCCAAGAGCAAGGTATGAAGCAGCACAGCAGCAAGTTTCCCTCAGTAAGAAACCGAGGTTATCGAACAAGTAGGAGGAAGGAAACGTCGCACAAGTGTTGCTAGCAACGGGAGACCTGCACAACACAAACTCAAGACTTTGCCTCAACGAATCAATGAGGTTGTCAAGCTCACCGGTTTGCTGTAACAAAGGATTAAATGTATGGTGTGGAAGGTAATGGTTTGCAGCAAGTAAACAGGTAACAGTGGAAGATGTATCAATGGTAAAGATTGGACCGGGGTCCATAGTTCACTAGAGGTGCTCTCCTTAGATAAACAACATGGCATGAAGGGTAAACAAATTACAGCGGGGCAATTGACATGAACTGAGCAAGGCATAACAATGCAATTACTAGCCAGAAAGATCCTATGAGGTTGATTGGGCAATACAACAATATACATAGACTATCATCCAACTGCATCAATGACTAGAAGTCCATCTTCAGGTTATCATCTGAACCCCCTCCAGTATTAAGTTGCAAGCAACAGACAACTCCTTTAAGCAAAGTGTTTAAGGTAAACAGTCCACATGTTCCATGAACAAGAGACCGTTGTTTTCTCCCTAGTAGCAACAACACATCTACAACCGAAGAGATTTCTGTCACTTCCCTTGGAAACTAGAGGCATGAACCCACTATCGAGCATAAATACCCCCTCTTGGAGTCACTAGCAACTACTTCGCCAAGATAACCACTAGCAACGGAGAGCATGCACGATCACAAACAACACAGACATGATAGAATCATAAAGATAAAACCATTAATCAAACCAACATAATAATCTCAATATCCATCGAATCCCCACAAACACAACATGCATGTTTACAAATAGATTAGATCTTGATCATGAACGGAGCTCACACGATCTATACATGAAAGCACAAAGGAGGAGATACAACCATCTAGCTACTACATGGACCCATAGTCCTAGGTGGAACTACTCACGCATCATACCGGAGAGAAGGCCTCCGGGATGATCTCCCCTTCGGCAGGGTGCCGGGAAGAACTTCAGATCCCCCCGATCTAGGGACGATGGTGGCGGTGGCTACAGACGGTTTCGTGGATTTCTGATCGGGTATTCAGGGTTTCTGCATTGGGGGCTTCTTATAGGCGAAGGGGCGAGACCGGGAGGCGGCCAGGGCCACCAAACCCTAGCCAGGCGCGGGCCCACCAGCCCCCGTGCCTAGGGTGGGTCTGGTCCCCCTGGCCGGCCCCTCCAGCTCTCCTCTGGACTTCTTGTTCCCCACGGAAAGTAATTGACTTTAACGTTTGTCTCGTCCAATTCTGAGAATATTTCTTTACTAACTTTTCTGAAACCAAAAACAGCAGAAAACAGGCATCTCGCACTGTTGCAACTTGTTAATAGGTTAGTACTAGAAAACGTGTAAAAAGCACCTCAAATTGTAGACAAGCAAATCAAAGTAGATACAAAACAAGCATGAAGCATAAAAAATTATAGATACGTTTCCAACGTATCAATCTTCTAGTACTGTTGCTGGTGTGTGAGTGCTCAAAGTTATTTCCTTTAGATTCTGCAATCTTATCTTTTTGTTTCTTGTTTTCACTAGTTAGGCTTAATGGAAAAAAACAACAAAAAATAAAAAGCTTTATAGTATTTATCTTGAGTTAGGACATGAAGTGTTTGAAGAGAAAATTAAAAAACCTATGGAACTCTATTTGCATGCTAAAGCAATGTTATTAGTATGAATTCTTCGAACACCATTATTGCTAATGCTATGGAAAAGTCTAAGCTTGGGGAAGCTAGTTTTTATGAAAATAATCTTTTTAGTTCCCCAGCTTTAGAGGAGAAAATTTGCTATGATGATACTAAACCTCCAATATATGATGATTGCAATGATGAATATGATATTTTCAGTCCACCTACTATTGAGGAGAAAGTTAATTATGATTACAATATGCCTCCTATATTATATGATTATGGTGATGAGAACAATAATGATAGCTATTTTGTTGAATTTCCCCCACTACAATTAATAAGAATGACTATGCTTATGTGGAGAGTAATAATTATTTTATGCATGTGTCTCATGATAATAATGTTTTATGTGATAGTTATATTGTTAATTTTATTCATGATGCTACTGAAAGTTATTATGAGAGATGGAAACATGGTTTCATGCATCCTAATAATATTAAGTTTCCCCTCTTTATGTTGAAAATTTTGAAGTTATTCTTGTTTTATCTTCCTATGCTTGTCACTTTGTTCTTTGTGAATTTATTTGCGTACAAGATTCCTATGCATAGGAAGTGGGTTAGACTTAAATGTGTTTTGAATTTTCTTCTTGATGCTCTCTTTTACTTCAATTCATATTTCTTATGTGAGCATCATCGAAATTATCATGCCTAACTTAAAGGCTCTAAAGAAAAGTACTAATTGGGAGATTACCCAAATTTCAGTAGGTTTTACTTTTGTTGAGTCTTGGAAGTTATTACTTCTGTAATAACCTCTCCTTATCCTTTTTTGTGGTTTTTGTGCCAAGAATAACCTCTAATGAGAGAGAAGTAAGATTTGGGGAAGTTGCTGTCCCGAAACAGATTTTTGTGCTTGAGTGTAAAAATTCGTGAAAAATACCTGTATGTCGGATTGAGATATAATTTTCTGTTCTTATGCCCCAGGTTATTATCCAACATTCGTTAGTTCAACACTTTTAGATTTGAGCAACATAAGGTCTTCAAAAAAAATCGGTTTTTACCCGCTGGTCTGTTTTGACAGATTTCTATCATTATTTGCATTTGCCTCTTATCGGTTTCTTTTTGAGTTCTCTTTGATCACTTGAGCTTTTAAAAGGAATTTCTACAGTAGCTTATGTTTTAATGAAAGTTTTACTTGTGTTGAAACTAAACCCAAAGGCCTATTATCTTGAATATACTAATGTTGCTAATGAAGATTGTGTGAAGTTTTGTATGAAGGAAATTTTCAAGTGTAGGGGAAGAATGATGTAATGAGATGAAGAATGGACAAAGTTCAAGCTTTTGGATGCCACCCGGTGTCACCCCAAGAAATATTCAAGAGGTACAAGCGTCAAAGCTTGGGGTTGCCCAAGGCATCCCCTTATTCATCAATAAAAATCTTAGGTCTCTTTCTAGACACTTTATTTTTATTGTGTCATGCACTTTCGTGTTGTTCTTAGATCGTCTTTGTTTTGTTTTTAGTTTTATTTTGCTTTTTTTTGCTGCAATAAGTTGGTTGGACCCCATCACACTTCTTTTGGAGAGAGACACACTCCGTTTTCATTGCCTAAAACACTCTAGTTTTCACTCTTATTGTTCTGTGAGTGTTCACTTTTGCTAGCACTGTGTTTAGCTTTAGTTTTCTTCTGCTTTCATCTTAGAACTTTTTAGTTCTTCTTTGTGGATGTGTGAGACAAGCTCACTGATCTTTATTGATATTATCTTTGTGAGTTGTTTTAAATAAGTTGATTGGTGTTGGAGAAGAGTAGAAAGTTTCATGCTATTAGTGGTCCAAAGGGAGTTTGTTTTGACTGTGGCTTAGACTTTATCATGTCATGTTATATGTTGCTTTGACCTTATGCTTAGTAATTATTGTTGTAGCATAACTTGTTCCAAACAACTGAGATTGCTTAATGTGCCTTGCAAGAATCATGCATTGTTTTAGCATACAAAAGCATAATATTGTGGTATTCTCCTTTGTTGTTTTGTTTGGGTTGACTTGGCACATGCTCACACCATGTTATGACTATGAACCAGTCACCTTAGCCTCTATGATCATTTAGTTTTTGACTTGTGATACCACTTTATGCTTTAATTGATAATGTTTTGTCGCTCTGCATGATTATGGCCATTATTGCTCTCTTAGTTGGTCGCTCCCAGTCTTTTGCTAGCCTCCACTTGTATTGAGTAAGCTCTACTCATGCATCCAACTCCCAAGAAACCAAGTTATTCCAAAGAGTCCACTATAAATTCATATGCATGGTGTGTTACACAATTCCAAGTATATTCATGTTTTATCTATCTTCCAAATTAAACTTGTTATGTGAAAATTAGTGATTAAATCTCTCATAGACTTGATGGCACACTTTACTTTTTTGCACCTAATAAGCTTGAACCATTGTGTCATCTATGTTGTATATGCTTGCACTTATAAGTTATCATGGGGAACGCTTTCAACACCTGTACATATTACCTAGTTGATTTCATGATCTTTTATTTGCGGATGTCGATGGAGTGAAATAAAAGGGGAGCTTGTAAGTCCATGGAGTATTGTATATGTGTTAGAGAAACACCTGGGTGGCTAGCCTAAGCCATGCCTAATCATGGTGGAAACATGAAGCATCACCATAGTGAGCAATCTATGAAGCATCTTCAGAAAAAAATAGAAAAAAATGAGAAAAAAGCACCATGCTCATGGTAAATAAAAAGATCGCTGAGATGCTCACTATTTGTTGCCTTGTCATTTTGATATGGGATAGCTGCTGTGTCATGGGGCAAGGGGTTCCCCGTTGGCGGTTCTCTATGATACACATATACTTACAATGACAAGAACTTCCTTGTGACTAAAGTTGAGTAGCATGAGGAACGACCCTCATACTCAAGGGACATGAGATTGCTAACTTATGATTTGTCAAACATATACTCCATATTTGTTTCAATTTAACCTTAATAACTTAAGGATGCTTATGATAGGGGCAATGACAGCTGAAAGCTAATAAGTACCATAATTTTTGGAAGCTCTTTATGAAACTTGAAATCCCTGCTTCCCTTTGTGAAGGGCCTTTCTTCCTAATTTTATATTGAGTCTCCACCTTCCATATTTATTGTCACATCCCAAGATTTTCCAAATCTTGAAATGTGAAAATAAATGAATAAAATAAAACTTTGTTTGATTTTCAGGGCCAGAAGAAAATTTTTGAATTCAATTGGAACTTCAAACCAAGTTGGATCAAATAAAATCCTAAAGGGATTTAAAAAAAATAAAACATTTATTAAAGGAAAATAAAAAAATATTTAAAATCACTATTTAGGATCTTTTAAATAAAAGGATTTGGTTTACAGAAGAAAAGGTGGTTTTATAAATAAAGATTATTTTATAAAGCCAAATTAAACCTTGGCCAAAACTTATGAAATAAATGCTTTGTTTTGATAAAAATAGTAAAGGGTTATTTAAAAATAAATTAATAAGGATTTAATATCCAAGTTTTATTAATAAAGGTTTTACTATTTCCAAAACATCAAAACTTATTTATTTATTTGAAATAAGTTTTCCAAATATTTTATATTCTTAGATAAAACCTACTGTTTTGGTTTTGAAACTAAATAGATTTCAAATGGAGTCTTAAAATAAAAATCAAATCCTATTTTGATTTATTAAAACAAGGTCTATTTATTTAATTAATGATGGACCCTAAAATAAGACTATTTTATTTTAATCTTTGAATTTTGGTTTATGTTACCAAACAGAACCATTTTCAATGTTACAGAGTTTGGTGATTGTTTGAATTGATTTGGTTGTTGTTTGGTTGTTTGGAATTTCAAAACAGAAATTAGTTTCCGAAAAAGAAAAGGGTTCAGATTAGGAAAAAAATAAGATTTAGGTCGACCCAACCCAGCAGCCCAACTAGGCCCAACAAACCATCCCATCTCCCCTCCCCGAAGAAAACGCTTCGCACTCGTTTCCTGACCCGTATAGCGAATGACTGGTGGACCCTCCCCTCACTCCCTTTCCTCGCTGACAGCAGGGACCCACACAGCCAACTCACCCCTCTTCTTCCTCGCAACGACCACGCCGGCCGTTTCTGCCAGTGATTCCGCGTGTTAATTCACGAGTAATGGCTGTGTTAATCTCGCCCCTGACCATGCGTACATAAGCACCTCTCCTCCCTCTATCATTCCCCTCAAACGCCAACCCCTCCTTGCCACCAGGCTGCTCGGAATCATCTCCAAACCGCCGCTGCTCCGATGAGCTTCCTTCCCCAATTCCGGCCGAGCCTCGCCACCTCCTGCCTCCCTGAGCACACTAGGAGATTCCCCACCTCCTGACGCATCTGTTCGTACCCCTCGTTTGACCGCGGGCGTCCCTGAGCGTCGACTCCGACCAAGCTCTGAGCGTCGCCGTCTGTCTTCAACTGCGACGACGACTTCCAGGTAAACCAGACCGCCCCGCGCCTCCTCGTTCACGCTCCCTCACTCGCCTCGACCATGCGCAGCTAACCATGTCCTCTATTTGTCTTCTTGTGACCCGTAGCATCGTCCTTGACCTCGACTGCGTGCAACCGTCGCCAGACCCAACTCCGGCGAGGAATTACGACTGCCCCTGAGCGCCCCTTGTCAAGCCAACAGTACCTTGAGCATCACCACAGCCCTGCGATTCTGGTGAGCACTTTCCCATCCTCCCTCGCTTCTTGTAATCGCCGTAGCGCCACCGCCTGGCCGTGCGCCGCCGCTAGCCACCATCGGCGCCGCTCGCATTTGGTCAATCAAGCCAGCGCCGTAGGATCTAGATCGGGCGAGCAAGATTAGATCACTTAACCGGGAAGAGGTACGCGTCCTGTGCCGCACGATCTGATTAGATCCAATGGCTGCAGCACGTGATCCACCCAAACCGGTACCGTCCAATTAGAGAGCGACGTGTGGCCAACTCTAGTTTAAAAATGAAATTTGAAAATAGATTTGTTTGTGATTTTCAAACCCTTGTAACTTTTGATCCACACGTCCAAATTTTACAAATTTGATATCATTGGAATCAGTAGAACAAACCCTAGCCAACCATGCCCTTAGTTTAGTAAATAGTATTTGTTAGTTTGCTTGTTTTTGCAGAAACTTTTGTGTGCTTGTTTAGATTAGAAAAATTGTTCAAAAATGTTTTTAGGGTTAAAACCTTTGCAAAATGGTTTGTTGAGAACTTACTGACCCGAGGAACCAACCCATGGTTTTGAAAATGATTTTGGTAAAGTTTAGGGGGATTAATTGGTTTAACCCATTTCTAGCCAAATAAAAATAATGGTTTTGTTATGAAAATGATTTTGGAGTAAAAACTTTGGGAAAATGTTTTGGAACAAATCTACTAACCCTAAACACCAAGTTTTGAGAAACAACAACTTATTTGGTGAACCACTTAAAGTTGTTGCTTTCATAAAAATGTTTTTCACCACATAAAATGATTAATGGATTTAAAAATGGTTTTTGGATAAAACCCTTTTGCAAAAGACTTTGCCATTTTGGTAAATGACCACTATGGACTTTACAAAGTTTAGAAGCCTAGTGGAGACCATCTTTGCAAATAGAACCATCCCTTGCATGCTTACATGCATGACTTAGATTCCATTGTTTTATGTGTGTGAAATTGTTTGATTGATTATTGGTTTGGAATGCTAGTTGATGTTGTATTTGCTTGATTGATTGTAGTGAAGTTAGAAAGTGTGAGACTAGCAAGATCAAGGAGTGAACCAACATTCCCTACCAAAAAGGCAAGTTACACTATCATCTAAAAGTCCTACTATTTTCATTTTACTTAGTGGATTTTGAAACATGCATGAAAATAATTTTATACTTATGCTATGCTAAATCCTAATAGGAAACCCTATACATTCCTTAGAAAAAAACAATGTAGTGGTTACATGCTCAGCCATGCTATATTTTGAAAAGAGATACATGTTGAGATTTTATGAAGTTGAGAAAAGGACTTGTGATTTTACATAATAAAACAAGGACTCAATGAACCACCTGGGTGACCAAGCATACTTTGAGTTTTGGAGAAGGTGGCAACAAAAGGAACCATGTCTATGGTAATCTCTTTGTGTTGTGCTCCAAAGGAAACCACCCAGGAAACTTAGAGATTGAACATGTTTCTCCAATTGTGGCTTTCATGTGCAACCACATGCTATTATGGCTCTGGCTTAGTCAACTACATTAGGAAGACCCATGCATTGCCTTTAGTTTACTGGACATGGGGACCTGGAATCCTTCATGGGTGCTGAAGACAAGCTAGCAATGGTGTATGGGAGGACCTTTTGGAAAGACTTAGTCACATTCTCAATCTGCTAGTGCTCCATCTTGGTGAGCACTAATCCAGTGGCCACTGGTGGCAACAAGATGGGATTGTGACATGTGGGTAAAGTGTACTCCTTCTGCAGAAGATAATAAAAATCTAAGTACTTAGCCGTGTCCCCGGTTATGGACAATACTGAGCAACTAAAGTTTGAACTATGGGAGATCTCGACATTCAAATTTCTAAAATAAAAACTTGATGCACTTGGGGGTACCAAGGAATTCAAAGAGATTTTGCTAAAGCTTGATGCACTTGGGGTACCAAGGAATTCAAAGAGATTTTGCTAAAGCTTGATGCACTTGGGGTTACCAAGGAGCTCAAGAGATTTGATAAAACTTGATGCACTTGGGGTTACCAAGGGGCTCAAGAGTTTTTGTTGAAAAACTTGATACACTTGGGGTTACCAAGGTGTGCAAGGAGATTTTGTTAACAACTTAAACACTTGGGCTTTGCCAAGGGATTTTCAAAGATTTGATCAAAAGATAAAAACCATTTTGGGAAGATAGGATAATTTTTGCTTCTGCAAAATGAGCCTCAAACCCTACCTAGCCAAATATGCATGTAATGATAGGATCCACTTGTATTCAACTAAGTAGTGAAACTTGCCAATACGATTCAAAAGTATTGACGCTTGTGGCTATAACTTGTAATGTTGCAGGTTTGATTGATTTTAGTGAAGATTGATTGATTAGGATTACAAAGTCTACAACCAGCATTTGCCTGTGGCACTTTGAAGATGAAGGACCCCATGCTTATAGTTATTCCGCTGCAATGTAATGTAATAGCCAAATGAGCTATGAAATGATGTAATAAAATTATGTTATTACTGGTTATAAAGATATATTATGACCTTTGTTTCTTGATATTACATCTAAACTGTGGATGCTAGCTATTGATCCAGGGACTAGCATTGTAAACACAGGGGACACCACCTTATGTTAATAAAGGTTGGAACACTCCCTCTACAGATGGTATCAGAGCATTGTGTTGCCTGTAGGATTTGTAAACCTAGGATTGGACAAAAACCCTTAGAAAATAGGAGTTGTACTTGTTCCAAAACTTATTTACAAACAATCTTGTAAACTCTTTCCTCAACCATTTTGGTTTTGACTCTACATCTCATCTATTTCAAACTTGATGGAAACCTACCCCATGACCCAAGACTACACCATGTGCAAAGGACTTCTTCAACACTTTCAACTCTAATGACTTCAACTTCTTCAACTCTAATGACTTCAACATCTTCAGCATGTTCACCAAGGACTTCCAACTTGGATATCACTAAGGACTATAAGTGAAACAAGGAAATCTTGCTCAAGACTTAGAGACTGAGGGAATGCAAAAGTTAGAAGGAGCCTACATCATTAGAAGTCAAAGTAACCAAGGAGTTTACCCAAGGAAACCATGATCTCATGTGAAGAAGAAGCAACCAAGAAAGATGGAAAGATCACAAGTGAACCATATAGATGGACCACCATATCTTAGTTAAGTCAAACACACCAACTCATGTGGTGTAACAAAAATATTTTGTTGCCTAAGTGTGTACTTGAACTTTGTGTATGAGTGAAATGTTTGGTTTGTGATTGCATGTACATTGCTTGTGTGAATTGAGATGTGTGTGATTAGAATTGATTCCTTAGAAATATCTTGCCTATTCTAATCTTCAATCAACCCAAACAGATGACTACTCCAAGAGACTCCAACCTCGAGGTTGATGACACCAACACCAACCAAGAGGACAGCATGAAAGAGCTCATAGCAACCCAACACCAGTTGAATCAAATGACAGCTCAGTTCATAGCCAACACTAGCGATAAAGATCCAGCCCTGCAAAAGTTTTTGGAAGATCAATCCCAACTGATGCTTAAGGTGACTGATCAAATGATCAAAATGGAAGAAAGCTATTCCAAGAAAGTTTATGACAACAAGGATGACAAAAATGTTATTCTAGATGGAGCCCCAGCTTGCATTATTTGTGGAGACAAGGATCATACTTCCAGGGAGCATGGAGATCAATGCCCCAACTGTGAAGAGAAACATCATGTTGGACAATGTCCCACCTCTCAAGCTACTTGCTACCTATGTGAAGGAAACAATCATACTCCTATCCAATGCCCCATATTTTCCATTGTGGAACAAAGGAAGCAAGGTGAATCCAAGTCAACCCAAGGAAAAGGACCACTTATACCTCCAAACAAGATAACCCAGTTCAAAGGATCAAAGAAACTCAAGAAGCAAAAGAAGGACAAAAGCCAGGTGCAATGTCATAAATGTAAGGAAATGGGACACTATTCCGGTGAATGCCCAGAGAACCCAAAGAATAAGGAGATTGGCCAAGTAATGTGCAACAACTGCAAAGATCTAGGCCATTATGTAGCAACTTGTCCACAAGAGCCACGTAAAGAACTCAAGGATATTCACTGTTTCATTTGCAAGAACCCAGGACATTATGCAAGCAACTGCCCAGAAAAGATGAAGAACAAGTTGAACAAGCCTATGGAGAAACTCAACCTTGGCCCATGAGTCAAGCATGGAAACTAAGGGCACAATGCAAATGTTTGCCTAGAGAAGCCTTCCCAGGATTCCAAGAAGGACACTATGTAATTTTTGTTTGAGAATTTTTAAGGGTGGTAGTACCTTAGTTGTTTTGAGCCTACTTGTAACCCTAGCCTTTCCAAATCTCGGGACGAGATTTATTTTAAGGGTGGTAGCCTGTCGCATCCCAAGATTTTCCAAATCTTGAAATGTGAAAATAAATGAATAAAATAAAACTTTGTTTGATTTTCAGGGCCAGAAGAAACTTTTTGAATTCAATTGGAACTTCAAACCAAGTTGGATCAAATAAAATCCTAAAGGGATTTTAAAAAATAAAACATTTATTAACGGAAAATAAAAAAATATTTAAAATCACTATTTAGGATCTTTTAAATAAAAGGATTTGGTTTACAGAAGAAAAGGTGGTTTTATAAATAAAGATTATTTTATAAAGCCGAATTAAATCTTGGCCAAAACTTATGAAATAAATGCTTTGTTTTGATAAAAATAGTAAAGGGTTATTTAAAAATAAATTAATAAGGATTTAATATCCAAGTTTTATTAATAAAGGTTTTACTATTTCCAAAACATCAAAACTTATTTATTTATTTGAAATAAGTTTTCCAAATATTTTATATTCTTAGATAAAACCTACTGTTTTGGTTTTGAAAATAAATAGATTTCAAATGGAGTCTTAAAATAAAAATCAAATCCTATTTTGATTTATTAAAACAAGGTCTATTTATTTAATTAATGATGGACCCTAAAATAAGACTATTTTATTTTAATCTTTGAATTTTGGTTTATGTTACCAAACAGAACCATTTTCAATGTTACAAAGTTTGGTGATTGTTTGAATTGATTTGGTTGTTGTTTGGTTGTTTGGAATTTCAAAACAGAAATTAGTTTCAGAAAAATAAAAGGGTTCAGATTAGGAAAAAAATAAGATTTAGGTCGACCCAACCCAGCAGCCCAACTAGGCCCAACAAACCAGCCCAGCTCCCCTCCCCAAAGAAAACGCTTCGCACTCGTTTCCTGACCCGTATAGCGAATGACTGGTGGACCCTCCCCTCACTCCCTTTCCTCGCTGACAGCAGGGACCCACACAGCCAACTCACCCCTCTTCTTCCTCGCGACGACCATGCCGACCGTTCCTGCCAGTGATTCCGTGCGTTAATTCACGAGTAATGGCCGTGTTAATCTCGCCCCTGACCATGCGTACATAAGCACCTCTCCTCCCTCTCTCATTCCCCTCAAACGCCAACCCCTCCTCGCCACCAGGCTGCTCGGAATCATCTCCAAACCGCCGCTGCTCCGACGAGCTTCCTTCCCCAATTCCGGCCGAGCCTCGCCACCTCCTGCCTCCCTGAGCACACTAGGAGATTCCCCACCTCCTGACGCATCTGTCCGTACCCCTCGTTTGACCGCGGGCGTCCCTGAGCGTCGACTCCGACCAAGCTCTGAGCGCCGCCGTCTGTCTTCAACTGCGACGACGACTTCCAGGTAAACCAGACCGCCCCGCGCCTCCTCGTTCACACTCCCTCACTCGCCTCGACCATGCGCAGCTAACCATGTCCTCTGTTTGTCTTCTTGTGACCCGTAGCATCGTCCTCGACCTCGACCGCGTGCAACCGTCGCCAGACCCAACTCCGGCGAGGAATTACGACTGCCCCTGAGCGCCCCTTGTCAAGCCAACAGTACCTTGAGCATCACCACAGCCCTGCGATTCTGGTGAGCACTTTCCCATCCTCCCTCGCTTCTTGTAATCGCCGTAGCGCCACCGCCTGGCCGTGCGCCGCCGCTAGCCACCATCGGCGCCGCTCGCATTTGGTCAATCAAGCCAGCGCCGTAGGATCTAGATCGGGCGAGCAAGATTAGATCACTTAACCGCGAAGAGGTACGCGTCCTGTGCCGCACGATCTGATTAGATCCAATGGCTGCAGCGCGTGATCCACCCGAACCGGTACCGTCCAATTAGAGAGCGACGTGTGGCCAACTCTAGTTTAAAACAGAAATTTGAAAACAGATTTGTTTGTGATTTTCAAACCCTTGTAACTTTTGATCCACACGTCCAAATTTTACAAATTTGATATCATTGGAATCAGTAGAACAAACCCTAGCCAACCATGCCCTTAGTTTAGTAAATAGTATCTGTTAGTTTGCTTGTTTTTGCAGAAACTTTTGTGTGCTTGTTTAGATTAGAAAAATTGTTCAAAAATGTTTTTAGGGTTAAAACCTTTGCAAAATGGTTTGTTGAGAACTTACTGACCCGAGGAACCAACCCATGTTTTTGAAAATGATTTTGGTAAAGTTTAGGGGGATTAATTGGTTGAACCCATTTCTAGCCAAATAAAAATAATGGTTTTGTTATGAAAATGATTTTGGAGTAAAAACTTTGGGAAAATGTTTTGGAACAAATCTACTAACCCTAAACACCAAGTTTTGAGAAACAACAACTTATTTGGTGAACCACTTAAAGTTGTTGCTTTCATAAAAATGTTTTTCACCACATAAAATGATTAATGGATTTAAAAATGTTTTTGGATAAAACCCTTTTGCAAAAGACTTTGCCATTTTGGTAAATGACCACTATGGACCTTACAAAGTTTAGAAGCCTAGTGGAGACCATCTTTGCAAATAGAACCATCCCTTGCATGCTTACATGCATGACTTAGATTCCATTGTTTTATGTGTGTGAAATTGTTTGATTGATTATTGGTTTGGAATGCTAGTTGATGTTGTATTTGCTTGATTGATTGTAGTGAAGTTAGAAAGTGTGAGACTAGCAAGATCAAGGAGTGAACCAACATTCCCTACCAAAAAGGCAAGTTACACTATCATCTAAAAGTCCTACTATTTTCATTTTACTTAGTGGATTTTGAAACATGCATGAAAATAATTTTATACTTATGCTATGCTAAATCCTAATAGGAAACCCTATACATTCCTTAGAAAAAAACAATGTAGTGGTTACATGCTCAGCCATGCTATATTTTGAAAAGAGATACATGTTGAGATTTTATGAAGTTGAGAAAAGGACTTGTGATTTTACATAATAAAACAAGGACTCAATGAACCACCTGGGTGGCCAAGGATACTTTGAGTTTTGGAGAAGGTGGCAACAAAAGGAACCATGTCTATGGCAATCTCTTTGTGTTGTGCTCCAAAGGAAACCACCCAGGAAACTTAGAGATTGAACATGTTTCTCCAATTGTGGCTTTCGTGTGCAACCACATGCTATTATGGCTCTGGCTTAGTCAACTACAATAGGAAGACCCATGCATTGTCTTTAGTTTACTGGACATGGGGACCTGGAATCCTTCATGGGTGCTGAAGACAAGCTAGCAATGGTGTATGGGAGGACCTTTTGGAAAGACTTCGTCACATTCTCAATCTGCTAGTGCTCCATCTTGGTGAGCACTAATCCAGTGGCCACTGGTGGCAACAAGATGGGATTGTGACATGTGGGTAAAGTGTACTCCTTCTGCAGAAGATAATAAAAATCTAAGTACTTAGCCGTGTCCCCGGTTATGGACAATACTGAGCAACTAAAGTTTGAACTATGGGAGATCTCGACATTCAAATTTCTAAAATAAAAACTTGATGCACTTGGGGGTACCAAGGAATTCAAAGATATTTTGCTAAAGCTTGATGCACTTGGGGTACCAAGGAATTCAAAGAGATTTTGCTAAAGCTTGATGCACTTGGGGTTACCAAGGAGCTCAAGAGATTTGATAAAACTTGATGCACTTGGGGTTACCAAGGGGCTCAAGAGTTTTTGTTGAAAAACTTGATACACTTGGGGTTACCAAGGTGTGCAAGGAGATTTTGTTAACAACTTAAACACTTGGGCTTTGCCAAGGGATTTTCAAAGATTTGATCAAAAGATAAAAACCATTTTGGGAAGTTAGGATAATTTTTTGCTTCTGCAAAATGAGCCTCAAACCCTACCTAGCCAAATATGCATGTAATGATAGGATCCACTTGTATTCAACTAAGTAGTGAAACTTGCCAATACAATTCAAAAGTATTGACCCTTGTGGCTGTAACTTGTAATGTTGCAGGTTTGATTGATTTTAGTGAAGATTGATTGATTAGGATTACAAAGTCTACAACCAGCATTTGCCTGTGGCACTTTGAAGATGAAGGACCCCATGCTTATAGTTATTCCGCTGCAATGTAATGTAATAGCCAAATGAGCTATGAAATGATGTAATAAAATTATGTTATTACTGGTTATAAAGATATATTATGACCTTTGTTTCTTGATATTACATCTAAACTGTGGATGCTAGCTATTGATCCAGGGACTAGCATTGTAAACACAGGGGACACCACCTTATGTTAATAAAGGTTGGAACACTCCCTCTACATTTATGCACCAATTAAGAGAGCATATTTTTCATTCTTAGTTTTATGTGCATTGTCCCAAAACTTATTGATTGATTTATAATATTGATATTGCTTGTTCTTGAACTATTTGTATCTAGTCACCCTTATGAACTTTGAAGGTGTCCTATGCATTTATGCTACTCCATGAAGGACAAGATGAATACCACAATGCTATGTTTTCTATATGTGAAACAAACAAACGTCTTTCAATGCATTGTTATTCATGATTCTTTGTTTATATCTTTTCATGTTACAACATAGTTCCTATGTATTATTATTAGAACTTCATCTTTCATGCTCATGTTTAGAGTACTTTGATCCCAGCTTTCAATGCTTTGTAAATGGTTTGATCAAGATTGTGATGGTGCATGTCACCTCAAAAATTATCCTTTTTATCACTTACCTACTCGAGGACGAGTAGGAGTTAAGCTCGGGGATGCTTGATACGTCGTAAACGTATTTATAATTTTTGATGTTCCATGCTTATTAAGTATCAACTTTGCTATGCTTTTTCTACACTTTGAGGTATTTTTATACATTTTCTGGGACTAACCTATTAACAAGGTGCCACAGTGCCAGTTGCCTGTTTTCTGCTATTTTTGGTTCCAGAAAAGCTAGTAAGGAAATATACTCGGAATTGGACAGGACAAAAGCCAAAGTCAATATTTTACCGGAACGAACACAGAGACCGAAGGGCAGCCGGAGGGGCGCCATACGGTGGCCGCACCCCCAGGCACGGGCCCACACTAGGCCACACCAGGGAAGGGTGTGGGCCCCCTGGCCTCCCTCCTGCCTCGCCTCTTCGCCTATAAAATCCCCTGATGCCAAAACCCTAAGTACACGGATCAGATCTCCACAAAAAGTTCCGCAGTGCCGCCGCCACCGAAGAGGAGATTCGGGGTACAGAAGTCTCTGTTCTGGCACCCTGCCGGGATGGGGGATTTCCCCCGGAGCCATCTCCATCGATCTCCACCACCATCTCCATCACCGTTGCTGACTCCCATGATGAGGAGGGAGTAGTTCTCCCTCAAGGCTAAGGGCTCTACCGGTAGCTATGTGTTCATCTCTCTCTCTCTCTCCCTATGCATGATATTATTGTGGTCATGAGCTTTGTAATCAAGTAGATCTATTCTGCTATTCAAGTGCTTTAATTATAATCTCCGGTTATCCCCACGTGTGTGAAGGTGACAGTGTGCACACCGTGTGGCACTTAGGCTAAAGATTACATAATACTTAGCATGAGTTATATTTTGAGTTGGTTGTCTCTATGAAATTGTTGTGTTTGTTTGAACCATCTAGCACTCAAGGTGACAGTGTGGGGTTATCTAGATGGGGGATGCGAACTTTGAGGTGTGTTGTTATAGCCCTACCATGGATTAGAGTTGTCCAACCGGACAGTAGTTCAGAGTAGTATCATGATGAGAATATATTTATATGAGAGTGTCCACTAGTGAAAGTATGATCCCTAGGCCTTGTTTCTAAGCATTGAAACACCATTTACAACTAGACCTGGCGCCGTTGTCGGGGAACTATATGGCCTTTAGTGTCTTCCTCCCCATCAAGCTCTTTTCTAATGCCGTTGCTTGCTACCATCTTTATTTCAGATTGCAATTACCACTTATAATCATCCATATCACTTGTATTTCACCATCTCTTTGCTGAACTAGTGCACCTATACACCTGACAAGTGTATTGGGTGTGTTGGTGACACAAGAGACTTCTTGTATCTTGATTGTAGGGTTGCTTGAGAGGGATACCTTTGACCACTTCCTCCATGAGTTCGATAAACCTTGGGTGATCCACTTAAGGGATACTTTCTGCTGTTCTACAAACCTCTGCACTTGGAGGCCCAACATTGTCTACAAGAATAGAAGCGTGCGTAGACATCACTGCCAAGTTGAAGCTCATGAATGTTGATCTAGAGCTAAAGCATGTACTCCTTGTCCACATGGTCATGACTTCACCGCCTCAACAATTTGACACTTTTGTTGTCAATTACAATATGTCGCCATAAAAGTGGGATATTGAAAAGTATATAGTCATGTGTGTCCAAGAATAGGAGAGGCTTAAAACCTTCAATGGTGGTTCCTTGAACTATGTCAAGGACAATAAGAAAAGGACCTACCATCAAAGCAACCAAGGTTACCCTTCTAAGCCACATGGTAAAGCTCACATGCACTATCAGCATCAGCACAGGCCTCTCCCAGTGAACAAAGATGCATGTATCCACAGCAACAAGAAAGGGCATTTCAAGAAAGATTGCCCTGTTTGGCTAAAGTAACTAATGGCAATGAAAGGTAACAACATTGTTTATTTTGTAAATGAATCACTATATACACAGTTTTCGAAATCTACTTGGTAGATTGAATTAGGTGCAACTGTTCATGTTGCAAATTATTTACTGGGATTCCATCTGACACAGACTACGAAAAGAAGCAAAAGAGGCATTGAAATCGCAAATGGAGTACAAGCGGACGATGAAGCTGTTGGCGACATCTCCTTGCAGCTTGTTGATGGATCAAAGATCCTGCTTAGAGATCTCTTATATGTTCCTTCATTACACACAAATTTAATAAGTGTATCACGTTTGGACAAAGTTAACTACGAGTGTCATTTTGGACATGGCTAGTGTGCCATTTGGTGTAATAAAGATTGTGTGGGTGTTGCTTTCCTTCATAATGAGCTTTATTTATTATCCATTTGTGAAAAAGTATATTCTATGTGTAATGTGAATGAGCATGTTTTTGCATCGGATAAAGATCAAAAGAAAAGAAAGAGAAGACTCGTCAAAATTATGGCACTGTCATTTATGCCATATTTCGAGGGGGAATAGAAAGACTAGTTGAAAATGATATTCTTCCTCCATTAGAGTTCTCTGACATAGAGAAATGCATAGATTGCATTAAAGGAAAGTATGTAAATCTAATCAAAAGGGGTGCACAACGAAGCACCAAAACACTAGAAATTATCACAATGACATATGTGGACCATTTCCTATGAAACATGTGGATGGTTATGGCTCATTCATAACATTCATAGATTATTACTCCCGTTATGGTTATATTTATCCAATTAAAGAAAGATTGGAAGCGTTGGATAAATTTAAGATATTCAAAGATGAAGTTGATAATTAGCACAATAAAACAATAAATATAGTAAGGTTTGACCGTGGAGGTGAGTACTATGGTAGGCACACCCCATATGGCCAAGTCCCTGGACCGTTTGCAAGGTTCTTACAGGAGACTGGCATAGTGGCCCAGTATTTGATGTCGGGCGAACCTCGGCAAAATGGAGTAGCTAAAAGGCGTAACCGTACCCTTATGGATATGGTGCACATTATGATGAGTTACTCCACCTTGCCATTTGGATTGTGGATGGAGGCGTTAAAACCGCCATTCATATTTTCAATAGAGTACCAAGCAAGTCGGTGCCCAAAACACCATATGAGTTGTGGACAGGAAGAGTTACATCGCTACAGAACCTAAGGGTGTGGGGGAGCCCAGCTGAGGCCAAAGTATTTAACCCAAATATTGCAAAGCTTGACCCTAAAACAGTCAGTTGCCATTTCATTGGCTATCCTGAAAAATTAAAAGGTTTTTGTTTCTACTGTTTAGACATATACACAAAGTTTGTAGAAACAAGACATGTTGTCTTCTTAGAGGATGAAATGATGAGGGGGAGCATGGTATCTCAGAAAATTGATCTTGAGGAGAAGAAGATGCATGCACCTAATCAGTTAAATTAGGAGCCATTTTTCACACTACCTATTGTTCCTACATCGATGACCCCAGAGGTTGTGGTCTAACCACCTGTTGCAACTCCACCCATGACAAAAATGCGTGAAGATCCGGAACCTGTCCGTCAGGAGACGAATGAACCCACTATTGATCATGAAAGGGAGCAGCAACAGCCACCTCCAAAAGATACGCCACATGTTGAGACACATGATGTGTCAGTATATGAGGCCCCTAGAAGGTCTCAAAGAGTTAAAATATTAGCAATTCCTAGTGATTATAAAGTTTTATAACATAGGAAGAGTTTAAGTGGAGAATGATCCCAGTTCATTTGAAGAAGCCATGAGTATCCCTCAATCATCAAAGTGGCTAGAGGCCATGGAATATGAGATGAGGTTTATGAGTTCTAACAAAGTTTGCGACTTAGAAGAAATTCCAAAAGGAGCCAAAACAGTAGGCTGTAAATGGGTCTACAAAACAAAGTATGACTCTAGAGGGAATGTGGAGAAGTACAAAGCACGACTCATGGCAAATTATATAGACAAAGAGAAGGAGTATATTACAATGAGACTTTTTCTCCAGTCTCATGTAAGGATTCCTTCAGAATCATAATGGCACTAGTTGCACATTTTGATTTAGAGCTGCATAAAATGGATGTAAAGACGGCATTTATAAACAGGAATTTAGAAGAAAGAGTCTACATGAAACAACCAAAGGGTTTTGTCATGGGAGGCAAGGAAAACAAGGGATGCTGCCTAAAGAAATCCATTTATGGATTAAAGCAAGCTTCATGATAGTGATATCTGAAGTTTAATGAGACCATTAAGAAATTTGGATTTAAAGAGAATGTTGAGGATAACTGCTGAAAGTGCAATGGACATCGCCTAGAGGGGGTGAATAGGCTTTTAAAATTATTACGGTTTAGGCTCAAATAAATACGGAATAAAACTACCGTTCAATTTATTGAGCATAAAACCTAACCACTAGGTCCACCTAATTGCACCAACAACCTATGTTAAGCAATACAAGCAACACGGTGATAGCAATATGAAATATTTCAAGTACGATGGCTATCACAAGGTAAAGTGCATAAGTAAAGGGTTTGGTTGAGAGATAATCGATGTACGCGGAGACGGATATTTTTATCTTGAAGTTCACTTCCAAAGAAGCTACGTCTCTGTTGGAGAGGTGCGATGGTGCAATGCTCTCTGAAAGCCACAAATGGCTCACCTCTAGGTGTGGTGGCTTGATGCTCACCCAATGCCACACAAGGCCTCACCCTAGATGCGAAGGCACGCAACTCACCGGCGCCACAAAAGGCTCATCCTATTCTCCCGTGAGCTCGCCACAAAGGCCTACTCACGATCCACTAAGGGACACTTGAGGGCAGTCACCAAAACCCGTACAAGGTTAGGGCTATCTACACAACTCAATTGGAAGCTCCCAACAACAAAGCCACAAAAGGCTACAATGCCACAAAAGTCCAACAAAGCCACAAAAGGCTACAATACCACAAAAGGTCACAAGAAGTCAACAACCCAACCACACAACCGTCTAGGGTTCCAAGAACCCAAGAGAAACAAGCCAGCAAGCTTTAACTCGCCGAATCTCCGAGGAGAACTCAAACCTATACAGCAAATGCAAGGGCTAGTCCTTCTCACCCAAATTCCAACAAAGCTACAAAAGTTATTGGGGTAATAAGGGAGGAAGAACACAAAAGGAGAACACAAAACTCTCCAAGATCTAGATCCCAATGATTCCTTAAAAAAAAGGGGGCTTGGGGGGTTGTAGATCTAGATCTCCTCTCTCAAATCCTTCAAAAAGATGCAAGAATCATAGGAGGGGAAAGGGGAGAGGGAAAGCTCTTCAAGGTCAACCATGGAGGAGAGAGAGAAAGCCAAGAACCAAGAAAAGAGCTAGTTCCCACGAAGGGGAAGAGGAGCCCCTTTTAAAGGGATCCTAGATCTGCCCGTTATGGGCATTCACGACCCTGTCCGGAACTTTCGGTGGGAGGCCAAAAATTCCGGTGGCACTCAGCCAACAGTCAAAAAACTGCGAGGCGAAAGACAGAAAAAAGAGACTGGCCGGAACTTCCGCTGGTTCATCGGAACTTCCGGTGGGAGCGGAACTACCAGTGGAAATTCCAACCTAAGTTCCATCAAATAGAGCACATAAAACACAGAGGTTACAGTACGTGAGCGGAATGAGAGCCGGATTTTCACTGGAACTTCTGGCGACAACTAGGCCCGAGCAGAATTTTTGGTGCAACTTCATATCCAAATTCCATCAAATACAACAAACCAGACAGGGAAGATACATTACGTGAGTGGAAGAAGAACCATATCTTCCACCAAAACTACCGGCAGCAAAATTCCCTAGTAGTACTACCGGTGGCTATCCGGAACTTCCGGTCAGGAAAACACCAGAAACCAAAACTGCAATAACTTCCGCATTCAAACTCCAAACGAGATGAAACCAATTTTGTTGGAAGGATAATGATGCATATAATCCACGAATTGAATCAAAATATTGGGTATCACCAAGGGATAAAATACCATGAATATATATTTGAGGTATCTCCCAAGGTGTGGAGCCGGAAAACTCACAAGATCAATAACAGCAATAAGATATGCAAGGGAAATCCTTAAATGATGAACTAGATCTTGTTATGATGATAACCACAAGCTCTAGATCCTCTCATGGACAAGAACCAAAGAACAACCAAGAAATATGATGTTATGCATTGAAAGGTTTGATCTCTCTTCAAACGATGCGATCGAGACACCCGCTTGAGAGCCCCTCTTGATAGTATGCTATCTATCCTAAACCCTGTTTCCCAACTAACAACACAAGACCAAAAAAAGAGAAGCCCTATCAATATCATACCTTTGCCTTGAGCATTCCACTTGAACTTGATGTAGACCATCTTGTTCTTCTCAAGAGGTAACACCTTTCTTGATTGCTCTTGCTCGTTCTTGCTTGATGAAGACTTGCAAATTGCTCCCCCATACTCCATGGGGAAACCTCTTATTTGAACTTTTCTTCATCACCCCATGATCACGAGGATGGAAAGCTTCAAGCATGAGATCTTCTAGAGATAGCGCATCTTGAGCTTGCCCTTCTTCATCCCTTCTTGAGGTTGATCCATCTTTATGCAACTCTTTGAACTTGCCTTGATCAACCTTCAAGCACTTTCTTTCTTCATGATTCCAATGGGTACAAATCCCTTGGACATTTCTTATTATCCTTATTCACTTCTTCATCTTCGAGACCAACACATGGCCCCGGCGATGCCAATGGACAAACCTACAAGTGAAACTCAATTTACACATTAGTCCATAGAGATTTTCATTAATTACCAAAACTACACATGGGGGCATACATGCCCTTTCAACTGTGTTTATGCAAAGTTTAAAAGTGGGAGATATATCTTCCTAATTTTGTATGTGGATGATATCTTGCTTGCTAACAGCGATGTCAGTCTATTACTAGAAACAAAGAAGTTCTTGTCCTCAAATTTTGATATGAAAGATCTTGGTGAAGCTTCATATGTTTTAGGCATAGTAATTCACCAAGATAGGACAAATGGGGTTCTAGTCCTATCGCAAAAGGCATACCTAGAGAAGATTATAAAGAAATATAGTATGCATGTGTGCAATACCACACCTGCTCCTATATTCCAGGGCGAAAGCTATGGGAAATTTCAATGTCCCAAGAGTCAATATAAGATCGATCAAATGAAAGTAGTACCATATGGTTCGGCTGTTGGAAGCTTATAGTATGCACAAGTGTGCACTCGCCCTGACTTAGATTTTATCACCGGGGTACTCGATAGATATCAAGAGAATCTAGCCATAGAGCACTAGAAGATGGTAAAGAAAGCTTTGCGTTATGCGCAAGGCACAAAATACATCATGCTAACATATAGAAGGTCTGATTCCCTAGAGATAAGAGGGTATTGAGATGCAGATTTTACGGGAGTTAGAGATGATAGAAAATCCACAACAGGATTTGTCTTCACTCTCGCGGGAGGGGCTATTTCGTGGAGAAGGTCCAAACAGTCAATAGTTGCATCATCCACGATGTATGAAGAATTTATAGCATGTTATGAGGCCACGAGGCAGGCAATACGGTTAAAGAAATTTATATCAGACTTGAAAGTGGTAGATTGCATTAACAAACCACTAAAGATGCACTCTGACAACGATCCCGTGGTATTCTATGCTCACAACAACAAATCGAGTAATGCTTCCAAACCAATAGAGATAAAGTATTATGTTGTGAAAGATAAAATCCAGGATCACACTATAAGTCTCGACCATATGAGGACAAAGGATATGCTTACGGATCCGCTAACGAAAGGCTTACCACCCAGTGTGTTTAAGGAACACTTATTCGATATAGGTTTAAGGGAAAGCCTATGATTCCTGGATCATAAGAGGCCCAAAAAGGAACGGAATTTGTTTCAAAACAAGAGGTATATTGTAGCTGTCTAATTCTATCGACAATTGAGCTATGACGATAAAACATGCTCTATGTACTGATCCGTGATGAAATGAGTAAAGCATAAAGTATACATTAAAAGTAAAAGTTGAGATCAAGGCGGAGAATGGTAGATTGATCTCTTCTGCATGGGCCCAATGGCCCACCGGGCTCTTTGACTCGCGCCCTGGGTTGGCGGGCCTCTGTCACACTGCGTATATAAAGAGGTGGGGGCCGGCGGCTCAGGACATGAGGTTCGTCGTGTGTCGCACACCCCACTGACACGCTCTATATACTGATCCTCATCACATACGATTGCTAGTTCATTAGGGAAGAAAGATGCATCAACATGTAAACAAACCATACTTGCACGTGGTGGAGACCATTGAGGATGACCATGGAGCTTAATCTCACACCTCAAATCAGGATTCCGCTTGTAACAATATTGGACGATCATGTCAACATAGGCCTTGATCTTTGTTGCTACACGTCGAGGATGCAAGGTGCCACCATTATTCCTCGTATCATTTCTAGCGCCATATGTGCCAGCAAGTGATAGCAACCATAGTGGCCGAAATGGCATTTTCCTGAGCCAACAGATCAAAATTACATTGTATCGCATTTACTAGGTCCTTTTGGTGTAGCTTTAGAGGGAAAGATTCTTTAACTGAACTCCACACCGCTCGAGCAAAAGGACAGAGAGGGAATATATGTTCCACTCGTTAGGATTTCACATAGAAGACACACAAGTCATTCGCTGGAATGTGTTTGCTGAAGTTGAAAACCAGTGGTAAACAGTCATATGACATCCTCCACAACACTATCTTCATTTTATTTGGGGCCTGAATCGCCCACAAGGCCTTCTAGTTCTTCGTCTGCCGAGCTCTGTCAGAGGACACACCATGCCCTAAGTTAGCCCTCTTGGAGCAGAAAGTTTATATCCGAAGTAGGTTGTATGCTGACGTGACAGTGTAGCACCCAAAGTTGTCATGCGGCCACGCAACAAAATCTTCCCCTCCATGACGGCTATCCAGCAGACTATCTTAAAATAGGATTGAGGATGGAATTTAAAATTGTTAATCCAAGCAATGGACGGAGTGGGGTGTTATTCTACTTTGGAAAATAGAGATAATTGCGCAACAAATTTTCTCGGATCCTAAGTATACTAATGTTCGTATTGTGGAGAGTTCGGAGAGGACTTGGAGGTTGACCCGGAGGATGGATTCGTTTGATCCCTGGGGAATAATATCGCTTTCCCTTTTCAATAGGCGGAATTGTAGTAATTTTGGTGAGAACCGAAAGATAGTGAATCTTTCCGCATCACATAGTGAAAGGGTTCTTCATGTGCTATGGGAGATCTTAATAGACCCGGTCTATACTGGTGGCACATGTAAATAAAGAGTTAAGCCGGCATAAAATGGATCTAGGGTTATAGGCATAACGCGGAAGCTGGCTGTATTTTTTCAATAGGTCGAATACATAGTGATAGAACCATAATTTTGGTGAGAACCAAAAGATAGTTTAATAAACCTATGCATTGAGGGGCACCAAACAGTGATAGCGACCGTTTTTGGGGCCTCACGTGTTGTTAATGTTAGGGGGAGATACACAACCCCTGCTGCTTGCAGTAAACCCCGAGGATAGTTTCAATCAACAAATATGCAGCGGAAATAAAACAACGAGCACATGCACAGGTGACACAAGGATTTACGTGGAAAAACCTCCTCAAGGTGAGGAGGAAAAAACCACAGGTGCGGACCAACCGGTCCACCGAGCTTAACTATGAACAACCTAGGTATAGAGTCTTCTCTAGAACATCTAGAGGTATACAACACACTCAGCACGTTGTCCACCGGCAACAACAATAACAACCACTTGAGAGAAAGATTACATCAAATCATAGTATCTCAATTTCTGTCCCCTTCTCTTAGCACCAAACATGGTAGACAATCTGACATACGAGTACCCAACATACATGCCAAATTTCAGGCCAATCGGACACCATTTTCCTGCCCAAACTATTCGTCTACCAAGACTTCTCTGTGCTGAAACTGCAACAGTCCGAACTGACTAAACCGCTTCCAAATCTGATGCTACACTGACCCAAATCTCAAACCAGCTAACCAGATCGAAGCATTCAAAGACATAAACAAGCTCACCAAGTTTGGAGCCAATCCAATCACGTTTGAGCCTCCAAACACCATCTTGAAGACAGACCGGTCAGATCTCAGAAATCTGGACAGAAATCACCTCTCCTTCTTCTTCCTCTCTTCTCACTAGGTTGTGGTATTCTTGGGTGTTCTCTCACCCTCTCTCTTGCTTAGCTCACACTCTCACACAGCGGCTCACACACTGATTGAGTCAGACAGCCACCAAGGGTGGCTATGGTTTTCTTTTCTACTCCTCTCCCAAGGAGCACCTCAGTCGTTGGATACAAACATCGATCAATGGTTGAAACGTGTTGCACTTTCACGTGCTGATGTTGGGATGCCAACACACCTCCATGTGGAGGGACATGGACCAACAA
The DNA here is from genome assembly GCA_916181665.1 of Avena sativa. Taxonomy (NCBI): domain Eukaryota; kingdom Viridiplantae; phylum Streptophyta; class Magnoliopsida; order Poales; family Poaceae; genus Avena; species Avena sativa. Next base: position 379,822,315 of record OV702297.1, on the reverse strand, counting down.
AATCCACCTCCCGACATCATGGAGGGTCTCACTGCCAACCGACAGTCATGCCGGCGAGCCGGCGGCAAACCTCAAGCTTTCCTCTTGTCACCACCTTGGTCAACATATCAGCCCCATTGTCATTTGTGTGCACTTTCTCAATTTGCATTTTCTTGGAACTCAGCACATCTCGAATCCAATGATAGCGTACATCAATATGCTTCGACCTCGAATGAAAACTTGCATTCTTACTCAGATGAATGGCACTTTGGTTATCACAAAACAAAACATACTTGTCTTGCTCAAAACCAAGCTCACAAGCCAATCCTTTTAGCCACAATAGCTCCTTGCTCGCCTTAGTTACTGCGATGAACTTGACATCAGTTGTATTCAGATCCACACACTTTTGCAACCTGCTTTGTCATGCCACTGCTCCCCCTGAATGGGTAATAAAATAACCTGAAGTATACTTCCTTCCATCGGCAATCAGCTTGGGCTCACTACCACCAAAGCAGATCTTCATATTAGTGTTGCCTAGAGATACCTGAAAATCCACTTCATGGCTTCCTAATGTGGTCTTCTTGTATTGGACATGAATCTGCTCACAGTACTAACCTCTTGAGCAATGTTAGGCCGTGTGCACACCATAGCATACATCAAACTCCCAACAGCTGAAGTATAATGAACCTTTTGCATTTCCTTTTCCATCTCTTCAATGGAGGGACATTGCTTCTTACTCATCTTGAAATGAGCTGCGAGCAGACAGCTCACTTCCCTTGCCTTGTCCATCTTGAACTTATGAAGTACCTTCTCAATATATTTCTCTTGAGACAAGTACAACTTGTTGGATTTTCTGTCTCTCTCAATTCTCATGCCGAGAATACACTTTGCTGGACCGAAGTCTTTCATGGCAAAACTTTTGCTCAACTCTTTCTTTATCCTAGCAATCCTAGAGACATTCTTGCCAATAATCAAGATATCATCAACATAGAGCAACAACATGATAAAATTATCACCTGAGAACCTATGAATAAACACACAATGGTCTAAGCTACACCTCTTGTAGCCTTGATCCCCCATGACAGATTCAAACTTCATGTACCATTGTCTCGGTGCTTGTTTTAGGCCATAAAGACTTTTCTTCAATTTTCACACATAGTCTTCTTTGCCTTTAACAAGAAACCCCTCAGGCTACTCCATGTAGATTTCTTCCTCCAACTCTCCATGAAGGAAAGTTGTCTTCACATCCATTTGCTCAACCTCCAAGTTGAGACTTGCTGCCATGCCAAGGATCATTCGGATTGATGTCATCTTCACCACCAGAGAAAATATTTCATCAAAGTCAATACCTTTTCTCTGGCTGAATCCTTTTACAACTAGCCTAACCTTGTACCTTGGATGTGACGCTTCTTCTTGCTTGATTATCTAGACCCACTTGTTCTTTAAAACTTTCTTGCCCTATGCAACTTCACTAGCTTATAAGTATGATTCTTATGCAAGGAATCCATCTCTTCTTGCATAGCATTATTCCACTCCTTGTTCTCATCTTTCATTGCATGTTGAAAGCACTCAGGTTCTAAACCATCAGACAATAACACCACATATTGGTCTGAGTCATACCTAGTGGAAGGAACACGGCCTCGGCTGGACCATCTGAGTAGAGCAGCTGGTGGACTATCTGGTTCAGGTGCTTATTGATCATGATCATCTTGTTCAGCATCATACTCTTGCTACTGGGGAGCATCCTCACCTGTACCACTATGTGCATCATCTTGCACATCTTCTGCATCATCATTTTCAGCCTCTTGTTGAGCTGAATCTGCAGGAACTAGGTCAGAATCAGATATGTTTCGATGCTGATTTTGAGGAGAAACATGTACTGGAACTTGCTCCGGAACCTGCACATTTGTCTTCACAATATCCTCAATTGTTTGGTCTTCAGCAAACACAACATCACAGCTTCTCACAACCTTTCTTGTTATTGGATCATACAACTTATAGCCAAACTGATCACCTCCATAGCCAAGAAATATACACTATCGTGTCTTTGAATCAAGCTTTGACCTTTCATCTTGAGGGATATGAATAAAGGCCTTGCACCCAAAAACCTTCAGGCGCTCATACGAGACGTCCTTGTCATAAAATACCCTGTTTGGAACATCTCCCTGCAATGGATAACTTGGTGAGAGATTAATAAGATAAACTGTAGTCGACAAAGCCTCACCCCAATAATGTTTGGGCAGCTTTGCAATCGATAACACGCATCTAACTCTCTCAACAATTGTCCTGTTCATCCTCTCAGCAAGACCATTCAGCCGTGGTGTCTTCGGATGAGTAAATTGGTGCCTAATTCCCTGCTCCTTGCAATAGGCATCAAATGGGCCAATATACTCTCCCCCATTATCAATGCGAATGCACTTGATCTTCTTCTCAGTTTATCTCTCAGATGAGACTTGGAATTGCTTCAATACACTTAGTACTTGATGTTTATTCTTCAAAACATAGACCCAAACCTTTCTGGAACAATCATCAATAAATGTGACAAAGTACTTTGCTCCACCCATTGACCTCACCGACATTTTGCAAACATCGGAATGTATCAAGTCCAACACCTCAGGATTCTTGTGAGGAGGTTGACTCTTGAATGCAACTTTGTGTTGCTTCCCCGCTAGACAATCTGAACATTTCTTGATGTGAACACCTTTCACACCTTTCAATAGATTTTTCTTCACTAGCACTGTCATCCCCTTCTCACTCATGTGCCCAAGTCTCTTGTGCCAAGCATCCTCTTTCTGCAATGCATTGACACAATCAGCAGAAAGCTTAGCATGAACATGATACAAAACTGAAACCATGTTACCTTTTGCAACAACCAGGTTCCCTTTGGTGAGCTTGTACTTTCCATTTCCAGATATGCTCAAGTGCCCATCTCCATCAACCAATACAACCAAGATAATGTTGAACCGAAGGGCCTCAACATGCCTCACCGACTTGAGGACTAGTGTCGTACCATTTTCAGTCTCCAAGTGCACATCTCCTCTTCCAATGATTTTTGCTCTATCATGGTTTCCCATCTTCACAACACCAAAATCACATGTTGTGTAGTTGGTGAAGAGCTCTCTCCGATATGTAGCATGTATGGTAGCACCGCTATCCGGAATCCAAGTCATCTCATCACCATCTGCAAGGTTGATGGTATCATCAGAAACTACAGTGATCCTCTCCTCAGTGGTGGAAACATGTAACTACCTCGGTGAATTACGCTCTTAGTTACAAGCCTGGATGAGCAGAAATGGTTAAAATAGTACGGTGGGGCCAAATGCCACTCACAGGTAGACCTTTCGGCCGTCCTAACCATTTCCAAACATCGGGACAAGAACGAGCGGCGTAATCGGCAGGTGAAGGGATCAACTACATACACAAATGAGTATGTATGCAAGCCACCATACAACAGTCCTCAGAGCCATTCCATCTAAAAGAAATAGAAATATTGCAACGCCATACGGCAAGATCCAAATATCCTAGATAGATATAATAGTTTAGGATATCTCCTCATACATCAAACACCAGAGTATCAGGTGGAAGCGGCAATCAAGATCCGAGTACGGATAAGAAGCAAATCGGCATAAGATGCCCCATAATAAACACATCCCGCCCACAGATCTCATGGATCCCCGTTCCCGGAATCTCTACACCGAATGATCGCCGCCAACATCGTCCGTCTCCTCCACCCAGTATCCATCTTGCGAGCTTACCTGTTCATCTGAATCAAACAATTTATCGTGTGAGACCCTAGGGGTACTCAGCAAGTATTTATGCCTCTAAAGGGGACACAACCTGGGGTGACGCAATTGCAGCAAAAGATAATACCTAACAATTCTATAGATACTCGCTAACCATCCGCCTAACCAAAGATAGACGGATGTCCGTGAATTAATGACAACAGTTATAATGGTAATATTAACAGATCCATCCTCCTCCCCGCTTACCAACGAGGAAGCGGACGAACAACCCCCATCCGTTGGCAGTTTTATCATCCATTCCATGAGTGGTACACTATTTACTAGTCAAGTACTTAGTCATATTAAAAACGGTACATTAGTTATACTTGTCTATGATCGAGAAACTGTGCTCCAAGTCGTCCATAACCGCGGACACGGCTTTCAGAAAGTTTTACCCTGCAAGGGTGCACAAATAGCAACACACACTCAATCAACCTCGGAAAAACCAAATCAAAACCCAACGAGGCATTCACGACAAAGCGATCACAGGATTCAGAAATATTTCAGGGGGCCACCCCATTAAGCTACCCGCAACGAAGTTGGCCGGCTCCGAGACGGACTCAAGGTTTTCGTCAATGGCTGTAAACGACTAGGAACCCGAAAGTGTGACTGGGCTTGTCGATACCGCGAAAACACTCCGCTTACCTAAACAGTACAGGTGCTCCTCGCACAATCTTAAATAAAGCAGTAAAGCATGGCATAAGTACAGGATAGTAATAAAGCCCCAAACTACTTTGGCCCCAAGAAATAAGAATGAATCAAGCTCTGGCTCAGGGGGGGTCATAAGCCTCCCGGATGTGGATAACACGAATATTCAAGGAACAGGAATCAAGTACTCGGGGTCCTACGGGACACAAGTGAGCATGAAAAACCAAATAGCAGATATTGCTCACCGGTGCCACTTTCATTAGTTATCCCATTACTACTCAGGTTAAGTTGTATAGGTACCTCGTTATCCATCAGACACTCACATACCCTACACATGCTGTTCTACGACTCGCATGGCTCAAACAACTCCTGTAGTAATGGCTCATGGGATGGAGGAACAAGCTTCGGTGGGGTTTAAAAGTAAAGGCTATGCAGTACTTGGGATTCAGTTTAATGCAATCGCGACTCAATGATGCAAGAATAAGATAGAGGCAATAGGTACTATATGTATGCAAGCATGTGGTAGTGCTTGCCTGGCAGCTCAGTTGTAGCGAGAGAAGGATCTGGGTAGTGCTCCTGGGTTTCTTGATATATCCCCTGCTCAGCGTCTATTCGAAGAAGAACCAAACAAACAAGGGCCAACATAAATAAAGTGCACAAGCATATGAATTAAATGCGACAAGCAAACAATCATGCCATGATGAATGATGCACAATTTGCATGGCAATAATGTAGCAAGGCATGGGTGAGGTGGGGAATACAAGAATAAAGCCTTTTATTGAGTTTTAGTCACATTTTAACCTCATATAAGTTGCTGTATACTTTATATTTATATGATGCATGCTGCAATTCAGAACATGGAATGCATAAACAGAAAGGTCTCGTCGAGCTGATCATTTTAGACATATTATTTGTCAAATTTGGAGTTATACAACAAAGTTATTAATTAATTAAGGAAAAAGGGCATTTTATTGTAATTTTGGTCAACTCGAAATTTAAAGTGTTCAAACATTACTTTGAAGGGCATATTTGAAATCCTCACATTTTCCTGATTTCAAAACATATATTACATGTTTAATTTGGAATTGTATTTTAAAAATTATTTGACTCTGATAAGAATTTGAATTTAAATAAATTTGGAAAAGATTTAAATAAAAACAGACTCAGGAAAAACTTTTGTTACCCAGGCGAAATCAACCCCAGACACTGACAGGTGGGCCTTGGTGCGGACTGGACCACGCACGGGGAAATCCTTTTGTCACCGCGTCTCGGGCTAGCCACTGAGGCTGCAGGGTGGGCCAACTGGCGCAGGCCCGCGTGTCAGCGGTGAGCGAGACAGGGGCTGACAGGTGGGGCTGGGGCTAGAGCGCGGGTTGCGGCCAGGAAAAGCCGAGGGGTTTTCTGCAAGATGACCAGGGTGGCTGGCAAGTGGGACCTCTAGGAGCGCGGGTTACAGGAATCAAAAAGGTGGGGGGCTTTTTGTAAGATGACCACGGGCCCGTACTGTTCTTCGTTTTCCTTCGTCTGGCGAGAAAATCCGGCGTGCGGCGCGAGTGGGGATCGATCCCGGGACGCGGGCGTGCGCGCGAAGGGTGCTAACCGGTGCGGCTGGCTCGGGTAGTTGACAGGGAGGTGGGTGCGGGCTAGGTAAGGGGCTGACAGGTGCGGGGAGGCTGCAGAAGACGGCGAGCTCTGGCGCGTGGCGGGTGTTCGATGAAACGATCGGCGGCGCTAGGGCGGTACGGCGAGGCGGAAGGTGTCAGGGGAGAAGGGAGTCTCACCGCGGGCTCGACGGCGGGCTCGGATCGGAGCGGGGAGCGCTGGTACGGCGAGGACGCTGGCGCACCGGCGGCTAGGGTTTGGCGTCGGGCGGCGGGGATCTGGCGGTGCTGGGGCATTCTCCTTCGCGTTGGCATGAATAGGGCGTCGTAGAGGATCCTCCTCGAGCTCCTAGGCCACCTTCAGGTCGAGCTGCACGGCTAGATCGACGGGGACGCGATGGGTGCTGGCGGCGACTGGCGGCAGGAGCTGGGTCGGAGCGGAGGAAGGGGAAGAAGAGGGCGGCTCTGGGGCGGATCTGGGGACTCCAGAGAGTCGTGTGGAGGGAGGAAAAAAGGAGGGAGAGAGGAAGGAGGCAGCTGGGGCACGACAGAGATAAAGGTGGCCTCGGTGCTTTTCTTATCTCCTCGATCACGTGCTTGCTCGGGCTGGGGAAGGTAGGCATGGAGAGGCTGCAGGTGGGGACGGCAGGGACGGTGGGGAGTAGCATCTGGGCCAGCCTGGCAGGCGGTAGAGAGAAGAGAGAGGGGAGGGGTAACTCGGGTGAACTCGGGTTAGACTAGGCATGGGCTAGGGTTAGGTTTAGAAGAGGGTAGATGGGGTGTGGGCCAGGGAGAGAGAGTGGCCAGGTGGGGCCAGGTAGATGGGTTAGGGGGTGGCTCGGTTTTGGCTAGAGGGGGTTAGAGCTAGGGTGGTTAGGGTTTGAAGAGAGAGGAAAAGAAAAAGAGCTAGGGAGAGAGGGTTTTGGGCATGAACAAAAATAAATGGCAAGCAAAAGGGTGGGGTTTGGGTGATGGATAGGGAGAGATAGGTTTAACATGATCAAGACAAACTCAAGCAAGAAAAGGTGGTGGACAAGATGGGAGGTGTGTCTAGGGTTTTAGGTGCACATGGCAAGGAGAGACAAGAACAAGATGAGGAGGTTTTGAATAAGAGAGAAAATGAAGCTCACAAAAGAAAGGATCCACTCAAAAACCGAAGAAAAACCAAAGGAGAAAGAATGGTGGTGCTTTGCATGGCCCATGCAAAAACTTAAATGCCATGTTTTAATCTTGTGAAAACAGAATAAATAATCATGGCATTTGTGCCTATGCATTCCAAAATATGGAATAAAGCCAAGCTAAAAGAATTAAAAGGATGCCCCATGTGGAGTAGATGGAGATGACCATATTTGAATAAAAAATGGGACTTGCTAGTGTGTATGTGCCACTAGGTATTTAGTAAGCCCAAAAATATCCCAACATGAGAATAACCCCAAAACAACCCATATGGGGGCTAGAAAGAGGTTCCACTCACAAGGCATGCAAAGGTGGCTCCACATATCACTAATGTGAAAACAACATGATGCTAATATGAGAGCATGTGGAGAAATAGAATTGGATCCATCCCAACTCACATGAGCTAGAGGTAAAACCCAATAAAGTGCAAAGCTCATATTTAGTTGGATGGTGGAATTATAAGGTGGTGACAAAGAAAGGTGATGGAGTTGAATAAAAGATATGCCCCCAACTCAACTTGGGCATTTAAACAATATATCAATAACCAAATACAATATCAAGAGGCAAATACAATTTACAATGCATATGAGAGAAGAACCAAAACAAAAAGGGTTTTATATGATGCTCAAATGCAAGGTGGCATGATGACATGAGCATGATATAATTATGGTGCAACAATTATATATATGAAGTAGCCATTATATTACTAGACCAAGTAGCATTACAATTGTTAGACAATTGGGATGCTACAACTCTCCCCCACTAAACAAGAATCTCGCCCCGAGATTCCTAGGAAAAAGAGAACAACACAAGAAGAGGCGGGTGTTCGGAACAAAGGTGATCCTTGCGTTCCCAAGATGATGAAGAACTGAATGTTGCGACCACTACACCTTGCAAAACTTGCTAGACTTGTTGCGAGTCTTGCGTTTTGCTTGAGACACAAAGGGTTAGAAGAATTGAAGGATTGTCGTGAGACAAGAAGGATAGGATGGACATAGCTTCATGTTTTCGAGAAACAAGATAAAAGACTAGAAGTCCTTGAGAGAAAAAGAAAGGCCGATGTATCCGGAAGAAAAGAATGACTTTGGAGAAGTTATCAACCACTATGACAATAGCATTATCTCTTCTCTCGGATTTGGGAAAAGAAGTACGGAAACAATATCGCCTTCAAACAATAGAGTTCCTTGATATCAACAGAAAGATTTAGTTAGACATCGTCGGATTAGATTCTACTTGCGCCGGTAAGAACCAAGGATCACGCAATTGAGGTGCGCGGATATAACTACCAGAGACGGATGTGAAGCCAGATCATGGTGGAATCCTGAGAAGCAAAGAATATGGAGGATCTGGAGTTTATTGTAGAGATACTTATTGCTTTCTTTAGCCTTGAGGCTAACGCAATAGATTTGCGGCTGATGGCATCAACCATAATTGGCTTTACCACAGAAAAAGAATTGTTGAAACAAAGAGAGAGAGAGTTTCCTTTCATCTTGTTTGTGGATGTAGAGCATTGGTAGAATGACGAGGACAGAAAAGAGTTTGCGTTTGTTTCCACCAGATAATTGTAGATTTTGCTCCATCTAGAATAGACAGACCACCAACAAGAGATTATTGATTACTTTCTTCGAGAGAGCACTCCGGAAAAACAAGGACGGAAGTAAAAGTATCAAGGGATAAAGGCCACTTCTAACTTCCGTGGAATGAGTGAAATCACATTAATTCACCAATTCAATGTACAAGAGCGAATGATAAGAGTAGTGGTATGGTAGCTACTCCATCCCGCACTCAAAGCATTACTCCGCACATGAATAAGAAAACCATGCAACCCAACTACCGAAACAGACTGAAGGTATTGACAAGAAGAGCTCATGGAACTCCGCTAGAAAACAAGGATGGATGCAAACGATTCGCCGGATTCATAGATAGATAAAGATGATGATGTTGTCGTCATGTCGAAAGTACCAAGCCACCGGAAAGATATGAAGGAAGATTACGGAGAACAACTGCAAGATTCAACAGCTACAGAAAAGATAGCACCAACTTGAACGGAAGGAATACAAGATCTAGAAGGTCTCCATGGCCTCCGGTGGATTGAGCATAGACGATAGAGCGAGAGGGTTTCAAGAGATCACTTGACGAGACTGAGGTGAAAGAACTCCATGTTCTTCTTGAAATGATTGCGAGAGATTTAGCAGTTTTGAGGAAATCTTCAGCGAAACGACGATGATAACTTGCCAACAAGGAAAACTCCGGGTTTGATTGAAGATGGAAGATGGAATTAACAATGAACTTGCTGAGTCCCGAATTGAAGCGATCTATTTAGTAGAAGGACGTGGCCGAGATAGGTGACTTCAAGAAGTCAGAATTCTCACTTTGAGACTTTGCACGCAGGCAGTGCTCACGAAGCTTGAGAGAAAGAGACACAGATGATCTTCCATGTCCTTCCATAGATATCGAATAGGCAAGCATATTATCAACATATGCCACCATGGATTAACAAGATATTCCCAGAATACCAAGTTCAAAAGACGAGAGAAACGAACAAATGCTCAAACACTTCCTGAGCTCAACGCTCTTAGAAAGATCAATATTAAGAGCACGGGTTCGTGTTGAAGAAGATGCACTGGAAGAATATATTATCTGGTCCTTCAGAAGAAAAAGAGATGACACCTGGTTCACATTGTCGATTGGATCGCCGGTTACAAAGATAAAGAGATCTTGGATAAGAAACGATGATAGCTCATACCTTAAGCAAAGCTATCAGAAGCGAAAAGGTGCAATTCCCTCGTCTCAAAGAGAATTTTGCAGATATGGAGTTCAAAAAGATGTGCAGCATGATGGACAGATGATAGACCGCCGTAGTGCTTTGAGAAACTCCGGATTGCCAAAGATGCTTGAATATGCATAGATATGATCACGGTGTACTCAAAATCACAGGAGATAACCGTCACCATTTGGAGGATAGTGTTGATAGCATTTTCCATATTCCACTCATGATAAGTGTCCTATAGCTATGCTGAGAACCAAATTACAATCACCAGCATCGGATCAACACATGTTATGTAATTAGCCCAAGATAATAGGAGATGGAATGAAACTCTAGGATTAAGCGCCGGTGACAAAAGAATGAGTTAGCATGGACATGCTGATAAAAGGGAGATAGATAATGTTTCACACACGACTGGAAAAGGAGTGTGGAAACACAGATGTATGAAAGAATTTTTTTTCGCATTTTTCGGCATTAAAATACCAATAGATGCACAAAAACACTTATCAGGTAGAGATTAGCAACTCCACATTCTGTGAAAGCATGCTGAAAGGAAGAACACCCTTAAGAAGATGGCACCGGTTAACAAGGAGTCGGATAGATCGTGCCGGTTTTTCAAAAGCCTGTCAGTATGGAATGTACCAACAGTTGATAACCAAAGGCAGATTGTGATAACAAATTGGATGCAACAGATAGACAAGGAATTACACACACACACACACACACTTTCTATGGTACTACGGAAACCCAGAACACGTGAATCCTAGTTTGAATTTTAAGAAGAGGATTGAAAACGTTGGACTTCCTTACCAGAAAAGGGTGGGTGGTTGGGTAAGAAGAAAAGTGGAAGCAGTCCTACTCTCGCGTTTTGTTTTTCCCTAGTATACATAGCTACCAAAATATTTGCTAGACTGACAACGACCATTTGGCTGAGACCCTGAAGGGCGGGATGGCTCTGATACCAATGGTAACTACCTCGGTGAATTACGCTCTTAGTTACAAGCCTGGATGAGCGGAAATGGTTAAAATAGTACGGTGGGGCCAAATGCCACTCACAGGTAGACCTTTCGTCCGTCCTAACCATTTCCAAACATCGGGACAAGAACGAGCGGCGTAATCGGCAGGCGAAGGGATCAACTACATACACAAATGAGTATGTATGCAAGCCACCATACAACAGTCCTCAGAGCCATTCCATCTAAAAGAAATAGAAATATTGCAACGCCATACGGCAAGATCCAAATATCCTAGATAGATATAATAGTTTAGGATATCTCCTCATACATCAAACACCAGAGTATCAGGTGGAAGCGGCAATCAAGATCCGAGTACGGATAAGAAGCAAATCGGCATAAGATGCCCCATAATAAACACATCCCGCCCACAGATCTCACGGATCCCCGTTCCCGGAATCTCTACACCGAATGATCGTCGTCAACATCGTCCGTCTCCTCCACCCAGTATCCATCTTGCGAGCTTACCTGTTCATCTGAATCAAACAATTTATCGTGTGAGACCCTAGGGGTACTCAGCAAGTCTTTATGCCTCTAAAGGGGACACAACCTGGGGTGACGCAATTGCAGCAAAAGATAATCCTAACAATTCTATAGATACTCGCTAACCATCCGCCTAACCAAAGATAGACGGATGTCCGTGAATTAATGACAACAGTTATAACGGTAATATTAACAGATCCATCCTCCTCCCCGCTTACCAACGAGGAAGCGGGCGAACAACCCCCATCCGTTGGCAGTTTTATCATCCATTCCATGAGTGTTGCACTATTTACTAGTCAGGTACTTAGTCATATTAAAAACGGTACTTTAGTTATACTTGTCTATGATCGAGAAACTGTGCTCCAAGTCGTCCATAACCGTGGACACGGCTTTCAGAAAGTTTTACCCTGCAGGGGTGCACAAATAGCAACACACACTCGATCAACCTCGGAAAAACCAAATCAAAACCCAACGAGGCATTCACGACAAAGCGATCACAGGATTCAGAAATATTTCAAGGGGCCACCCCATTAAGCTACCCGCAACGAAGTTGGCCGGCTCCGAGACGGACTCAAGGTTTGCGTCAATGGCTGTAAACGACTGGGAACCCGAAAGTGTGATTGGGCTTGTCGATACCGCGAAAACACTCCGCTTACCTAAACAGTATAGGTGCTCCTCGCACAATCTTAAATAAAGCAGTAAAGCATGGCATAAGTACAAGATAGTAATAAAGCCCCAAACTACTTTGTGGCCCCAAGAAATAAGAATGAATCAAGCTCTGGCTCAGGGGGGTTCATAAGCCTCCCGGATGTGGATAGCGCGAATATTCAAGGAACAGGAATCAAGTACTCGGGGTCCTACGGGACACAAGTGAGCATGAAAAACCAAATAGCAGATATTGCTCACCGGTGCCACTTTCATTAGTTACCCCATTACTACTCAGGTTAAGTTGTATAGGTACCTCGTTATCCATCAGACACTCACATACCCTACACATGATGTTCTACGACTCGCATGGCTCAAACAACTCCTGTAGTAATGGCTCATGGGATGGAGGAACAAGCTTCGGTGGGGTTTAAAAGTAAAGGCTATGCAGTACTTGGGATTCAGTTTAATGCAATCGCGACTCAATGATGCAAGAATAAGATAGAGGCAATAGGTACTATATGTATGCAAGCATGTGGTAGTGCTTGCCTGGCAGCTCAGTTGTAGCGAGAGAAGGATCTGGGTAGTGCTCCTGGGTTTCTTGATATATCCCCTGCTCAGCGTCTATTCGAAGAGGAACCAAACAAACAAGGGCCAACATAAATAAAGTGCACAAACATATGAATTAAATGCGACAGGCAAACAATCATGCCATGATGAATGATGCACAATTTGCATGGCAATAATGTAGCAAGGCATGGGTGAGGTGGGGAATACAAGAATAAAGCCTTTTATTGAGTTTTAGTCACATTTTAACCTCATATAAGTTGCTGTATACTTTATATTTATATGATGCATGCTGCAATTCAGAACATGGAATGCATAAACAGAAAGGTCTCGTCGAGCTGATCATTTTAGACATATTATTTGTCAAATTTGGAGTTATACAACAAAAGTTATTAATTAATTAAGGAAAAAGGGCATTTTATTGTAATTTTGGTCAACTCGAAATTTAAAGTGTTCAAACATTACTTTGAAGGGCATATTTGAAATCCTCACATTTTCCTGATTTTAAAACATATATTACATGTTTAATTTGGAATTGTATTTTAAAAATTATTTGACTCTAATAAGAATTTGAATTTAAATAAATTTGGAAAAGATTTAAATAAAAACAGACTCAGGGAAAAACTTTTGTTACCCAGGCGAAATCAACCCCAGACACTGACAGGTGGGCCTTGGTACGGACTGGACCACGCACGGGGAAATCCTTTTGTCACCGCGTCTCGGGCTAGCCACTGAGGCTGCAGGGTGGGCCAACTGGCGCAGGCCCGCGTGTCAGCGGTGAGCGAGACAGGGGCTGACAGGTGGGGCTGGGGCTAGAGCGCGGGTTGCGGCCAGGAAAAGCCGAGGGGTTTTCTGCAAGATGACCAGGGTGGCTGGCAAGTGGGACCTCTAGGAGCGCGGGTTACAGGAATCAAAAAGGTGGGGGCTTTTTGTAAGATGACCACGGGCTCATACTGTTCTTCGTTTTCCTTCGTCTGGCGAGAAAATCCGGCGCACGGCGCGAGCGGGGATCGATCCCGGGACGCGGGCGTGCGCGCGGAGGGTGCTAACCGGTGCGGCTGGCTCGGGTAGTTGACAGGGAGGTGGGTGCGGGCTAGGTAAGGGGCTGACAGGTGCGGGGAGGCTACAGAAGACGGTGAGCTCTGGCGCGTGGCGGGTGTTCGATGAAACGATCGGCGGCGCTAGGGCGGTACGGCGAGGCGGAAGGTGTCAGGGGAGAAGGGAGGCTCACCGCAGGCTCGACGGCGGGCTCGGATCGGAGCGGGGAGCGCTGGTACGGCGAGGACGCTGGCGCACCGGCGGCTAGGGTTTGGCGTCGGGCGGCGGGGATCTGGCGGTGCTGGGGCGTTCTCCTTCGCGTTGGCGTGAATAGGGCGTCGTAGAGGATCCTCCTCGAGCTCCTAGGCCACCTTCAGGTCGAGCTGCACGGCTGGATCGATGGGGACGCGGTGGGTGCTGGCGGCGACCGGCGGCAGGAGCTGTGGTCGGAGCGGAGGAAGGGGAAGAAGAGGGCGGCTCTGGGGCGGATCTGGGGACGCCAGAGATTCGTGTGGAGGGAGGAAAAAAGGAGGGAGAGAGGAAGGAGGCAGCTGGGGCACGGCAGAGATAAAGGTGGCCTCGGTGCTTTTCTTATCTCCTCAATCACGTGCTTGCTCGGGCTGGGGAAGGTAGGCATGGAGAGGCTGCAGGTGGGGACGGCAGGGACGGTGGGGAGTAGCATCTGGGCCAGCCTGGCAGGCGGTAGAGAGAAGAGAGAGGGGAGGGGTAACTCGGGTGAACTCGGGTTAGACTAGGCATGGGCTAGGGTTAGGTTTAGAAGAGGGTAGATGGGGCGTGGGCCAGGGAGAGAGAGTGGCCAGGTGGGGCCAGGTGGATGGGTTAGGGGGTGGCTCGGTTTTGGCTAGAGGGGGTTACAGCTAGGGTGGTTAGGGTTTGAAGAGAGAGGAAAAGAAAAAGAGCTAGGGAGAGAGGGTTTTGGGCATGAACAAAAATAAAGGGCAAGCAAAAGGGTGGGGTTTGGTTGATGGATAGGGAGAGATAGGTTTAACATGATCAAGACAAACTCAAGCAAGAAAAGGTGGTGGACAAGATGGGAGGTGTGTCTAGGGTTTTAGGTGCACATGGCAAGGAGAGACAAGAACAGGATGAGGAGGTTTTGAATAAGAGAGAAAAGGAAGCTCACAAAAGAAAGGATCCACTCAAAAACCGAAGAAAAACCAAAGGAGAAAGAATGGTGGTGCTTTGCATGGCCCATGCAAAAACTTAAATGCCATGTTTTAATCTTGTGAAAACAGAATAAATAATCATGGCATTTGTGCCTATGCATTCCAAAATATGGAATAAAGCCAAGCTAAAAGAATTAAAAAAATGCCCCATGTGGAGTAGATGGAGATGACCATATTTGAATAAAAAATGGGACTTGCTAGTGTGTATGTGCCACTAGGTATTTAGTAAGCCAAAAAATATCCCAACATGAGAATAACCCCAAAACAACCCATATGGGGGATAGAAAGAGGTTCCACTCACAAGGCATGCAAAGGTGGCTCCACATATCACTAATGTGAAAACAACATGATGCTAATATGAGAGCATGTGGAGAAATAGAATTGGATCCATCCCAACCCACATGAGCTAGAGATAAAACCCAATAAAGTGCAAAGCTCATATTTAGTTGGATGGTGGAATTATAAGGTGGTGACAAAGAAAGGTGATGGAGTTGAATAAAAGATATGCCCCCAACTCAACTTGGGCATATAAACAATATATCAATAACCAAATACAATATCAAGAGGCAAATACAATTTACAATGCATATGAGAGAAGAACCAAAACAAAAAGGGTTTTATATGATGCTCAAATGCAAGGTGGCATGATGACATGAGCATGATATAATTATGGTGCAACAATTATATATATGAAGTAGCCATTATATTACTAGACCAAGTAGCATTACAATTGTTAGACAATTGGGATGGTACAAAACACTGCTGCCATCATGTTCTTCATGCATAAGAAACATGGTCTCCTCTACCGCAGCAATCCGGCCTCCCTCACTGTCACTATCATTGTCGACCTGTTTCTGAACTTTTCTTTTCCTTTTTGTCCTTCTTCCATTGTTCACAATGCCACTTGATGTGGCCCTTCTCATGGTAGTGATGGCATATAATACCAGCACACTTGCCTTTGCCTCTTGATTTGCTTCTACTTTTTTCTCCTCCCTTACTCGGACCTTTGCTCTTGCTTCTCCCCCGACGGTCACTAACATTTCAGAATGTGAGGAAGAACCGTTCTTATCAGCAATTTTTCTGGACTCTTTATTTAGTACCTTGGTCTTCACAAGGTTCCAAGTGACTACTCCATAAGGTGCTGAATTGCACACGGTGACCTTAAAGGTCTCCCAAGTGTCAGGTAATGAGCCAAGTAGCAGCAAGGCTCTGACTTCATCTTCAAATATGATTCCCATTGAAGATATCTGATTTATAATGCCCTGAAATTCATTCACATGATCTGCAATTGGAGTGCCCTCCTTGTACCTCAAACACATCAATTTCTTGATCAATAACATCTTGTTGGTACCTTCTTTGCGGGGATACAACTCCTCCAATTTCTGCCATAAGGTACGTGCATGTGACTTATCAATGATATGGTTCAAAATATTATCATCCACCCATTGTCGGATGAACCCACAAGCTTAGAGATGAAGTATCTCCCAATGATGTTCGTGCATATCACTAGGCATCTCAGTGGAGAACACTGACTTTCAGTAATCCTTCACATATAACAATTCCTTCATCTTGTTCTTCCATGCGTGATCATTTATACCATTCAAAGAAATCATTCTATTGGTATTCACTTCCATCCTTCACCATAAGAAAATGCACTCAGCTCAAAAAAAATCTTGCTCTGAAACTGACCACGAACTGAACCTTAGCTCTGATACCACTTTGTTGGGGGGAGATACATAACCCTCGCTGCTTGCGGTGAACCCCGAGGATAGTTTCAATCAACAGATATGCAGCGAAAATAAAACAACGAGCACATGCACATGTGGCACAAGGATTTGGAAAAACCTCCTCAAGTTGAGGAGGAAAAAACCACGGGTGCGCACTAACCGGTCCATCGAGATTCACTATGAAAAACCTGGGTACAGAGTCTTTTCTAGAATATCTAGAGATATACAACACACTCAGCATGTTGCCCACCAGCAACAACAATAACAACCACTTGCGAGAAAGATTACAGCAAAATAGATTATCTCAGTTTCTGTCCCCTTCGGTAATCAGCAAGCTGCTCTTAAACCACAGATCCAATCAGCACCAAACTTGGTAGACAAGCTGACATACGAGTACCCAACATACATGCCAAATTTTAGGCCAATCAGATATTGTTTGCCTGCCCAAACTGTTTGTCTACTAAGACTGCTCTATGCTGAAACTGCAGCAGTCCGAACTGACTAAACCGCTTCCAAATCTGATGCTACACTGACCCAAATATCAAACCAGCTAACCAGATCGAAGCACTCAAAGCAAGAAACAAGCTCATCAAGTTTAGAGCCAATCCAAGCACGTTTGAGTCTCCAAACGCCAGCTTGAAGACAGACCGACCAGATCTTAGAAATCTGGACAGAAATCACATCTCCTTCTTCTTCCTCTCTTCTCACTAGGTTGTGGTATTCTTGTGTGTTCTCTCATTCTCTCTCTTGCTTAGTTCACACTCTCACACGGTGTCTCACACCCTTGGTGGCTAGAGTTTTCTTTTCTACTTCTCTTTTAAGAAGCACCTCAGCCGTTGGATACGAACGTCGATCAACGGTTGAAACGTGTTGGACTTTCACGGGCTGATGTTGGGCTGCCAACACATGTGGAGGGACATGGTCCAACAGTTGAAACAGTTCTTTTTTGGCAACAAATTTATTTTAGGGTATTCGCCGTCGGAGATTGCTGTAACAAACACGTGGCGCGAGTCTACGCATAAGTATGACTAGACACCGAGAGGAAGAAGACGCAGCAGGAAATGGAGGAATAATGTACTTCTCGAACCTCATGGTAGGATGAACGGTGGAGCACATAACTTGATGTTGAGGTAACTGACTATGCCCTGCAAATCACGATGACGACGACTCAGAAGGTGACTGCTTAGCCCATCCTCATCAATAATTAAGCAAGCCAAGACGACGAGCAAGAGCTCCTCGAACAAAAGAAGCTAGCGGGATTTGTACGCACATGCATATACCTGTGGATTGCCACGATGATCTCAACAACAACGCGCCGTCGTCTTCTCCTCGTGTCCCTGATGACATACTTCTCGCTCGCTGGCCTCCACGCCGGCCGCGGCGTCCCTCTCCTTCGACTTCGACTTCTCCAACCCCTACACGTTCAGCCTGGCCGACTTCACCACCGCCGGCGTCGCCGCGTTCCATGGCGGGCTGTTCGACCTCACGGCCAACTCGTACGGGACCAGCATCTCCTTCGACGTCGGCCGTGTGGCCTACGCGCACCCGGTGCCGCTCTGGGACGAGGCCACAGGCCAGGTGGCCAGCTTCACCACCTCCTTCTCCTTCGCCATCAACGTCACGGACCCGAACAACAAGGGCGACGGCATGGCCTTCTTCCTCAGCCACTACCCGTCCGCCATCCCTCCAAACTCGCAGGGCGGCGCCCTCGGCCTCTGCAGGGGCGCCTGCGTCGATGCCGTCCGCAAGGACCGCCGGTTCGTCGCCGTGGAGTTCGACACGTTCAACGACAGCTGGGACCCCAGCCTGAGCTACGATCACATGGGCATCGACGTGAACTCGATCAAGTCCGTGGCCAACGTCACGCTGCCCAGCTTCAGCCTCGACGGGCAGATGAGCGCGCGGGTCGACTACAACGGCAGCACCGGCGTGATGGACGTCGAGCTGCGGTTCGACCATAGCCCCCGGTTCTACGGCGCAACCGCAACCTTCAACATGAGCGCGAAGGTGGACCTCCGGACCGCTCTGCCTGAGCAGGTGGCGATGGGATTCTCAGCAGCCACCGGTGCGTCCGTCGAGCTGCACCAGTTGCTCTCATGGTCTTTCAGCTTGTTAACTTCCGGGAGCTCGCGCGGCACGGACACTGGCACAGCTCCGGACGTTGGTACGTGTATGATCTGGCTGTAAAAACCTTGTGTTCCTAATTCGCATGGGAACTTTGGCTCATTCCCATGATAATTCTTTTGCTCACACCTCCTTCTTTTCACTCTACTAGGTGGTTCTTCTTCTTCGAAGAGGAAGAGCGGCACTGGGCTGACCGTGGCTTTGGCGATTACCAGCTCAGCATCTTTCTTCCTCTGCTTAGCCGTTCTAGCCTTGCTCCGTGCACTGCGAAGGAAGACTGTAGCTCTTTCTGAGAAAGAGCAAGAGTATGAAGCTCGGAGAAACAAGCTCATGGATGAGGATTTCGAGAAGGGGTCAGGACCCAAGCGATTCGAGTACAGCCAGCTTGCCTCTGCGACCAAAGACTTCTCCGATGAGGATAAGCTAGGCGAAGGCGGCTTCGGATCCGTTTACAGAGGATTTCTCAAGGAGCTAGATCTCCACGTCGCCATCAAGAGAGTTTCTAGGGGCTCAGAGCAAGGAAGAAAAGAGTACACCTCCGAGGTGAAGATCATAAGCAGGCTGCGGCATCGGAACCTTGTGCAGCTCATCGGTTGGTGCCACGAGGGCAGGGAGCTGATGCTTGTGTATGAACTCATGCCAAACGGCAGTCTTGATGCCCACCTCTACAACCCAACCACTCTTCTAACATGGCCAGTCAGGTATTTAACTAAGATCTGTATATTAGTAACTCGACGATCTGGTAGCTTCAGGTTGTTGTGGTGCAGTGCAGGTTCAAGATTGTGCTCGGGCTAGGCTCTGCTCTACTGTACCTTCACCAGGAGTGGGAGCAGTGCGTGGTGCACAGGGACGTGAAGCCGAGCAACATCATGCTGGACGCGTCGTTCCACGCCAAGCTCCGCGACTTCGGGCTGGCGAGGCTCGTAGAACACGGACACGGCTCTCACACGAGCAACCTCGTGGGCACCATGGGGTACATGGACCCGGAGTACCTCATCACCGGCCGCGCCGGGCCTGAGACGGACGTGTACAGCTTTGGGGTCGTGCTGCTCGAGATCGCGTGCGGCCACCGGCCGGTGGCGCCCGACCAGGAGGACCCGCGCCTCGTGGAGATGGTCTGGGACATGTATGCACGGCGCGCCGCTCTGGAGGCCGTGGACGAGCGGCTCAGCGGCGACTTCGACAGTGGCGAAGTGGAGCGCGTGATGGTGGTTGGGCTCGCGTGCGCTCACCCGGACTGCAGCCTGCGGCCGTCCATCAGGACGGCGATGAGCATGCTGCAAGGCGAGGCTCCGTTGCCGACCCTGCCCGCAAAGATGCCGACTCCAAACTATCTGTGACGGGCTGACGAAGATCGAGTCGCAGACTCCTAGCCCGACTCTCGTAGGGCATATACCGGTGAACGCAGAAATTCCACATAGTTGTGGGTGTCCCCGTCCTATCCTACGGTGTACCGGACTCCGAGATTCGTGCTAGTCTGTTTTGCACTTACAACCTGTACAAAGTACATCTTTACACCCTTATAGGAGCGAAAGTGGACATGTCTATCTTGTGGAGCTTCAATCCCTTCCCCTGTCGCCGTCTCTCTCTCTCACCTTCTCTTCTCCCCTACCCGGCGTCGTAGAACGGCAACATCGGTCATCGGTGGCGCAGGCTTTAGACGGGAGGACGTGGTAGAGAAGGCGTTGCGGCCGCCGTGGCATCCGTCCTCGTTGAAGGAGCCGTCTGGTATCCATGATTCATCCTCCCTTCGGCAGCCGAAATTTTAATGGATGGCTGCTGGAAGCCGTACGTGTTCATCCTCCTTTCTTATCGCTGGCAGAATGATAGCAGAAGATTCTATTTATTTGGCATGGATGCTCCGGTGGCAGAAAAGTAGCAGATCTGGATGCTCGATCTGATCCACCACTTCCTCGGCTCCTTGTTCTGTATTCTTGTTAAAGAAATTTTTGTTTGGATTTTATTTGCTCCCACGGGTCTTCCATTATTTCCTATTTATCTCTATGTTTCCTAATACTCTGGTCCAGATCCTGCATATCAGTTGCAAAATCGGGTTTTATTTGTTCTCTTTGCTTCGGCTTTCAGTTCCATGGTTCTCGCGCAACGATTGAGAAGGACATAGGATAGGGTGGTGAATAAATCGGAGGTGTTCTTTGCAACGAGGAGAAAATATGCTTGGAGGTTTTTTTTACAACCAGCACAAGCTGCTGCACAGATCTCAGAGTGCGAGTGGACGTCCCAGGATAAGACCGGGACGCCCTCGTATATGTAGAATTGGTTTTTCGATATACCGGTGTACCGTATGTGTCTTGTGTAGCCGCTGCAGGATTGGATTGTACTGTAGACATGATTTGACTTTTCAAAAAAAAAATATTTTCTAGAATGGTGGTAACAAATTATATTTCTTTAAGGGGTGAACATATGTACCTAAGTTTCCCAAAACAAAAAATAATGCTATGGACGTGTTCCCGACCAATCGGGACATGCCACATTTTCGTATATTTTTATATACTAGCACAAAAGCCCGTGCGTTGTACCGGGAATTAGCTAGGAGTCCATTTCAGAATCGGCTCCTAGCCTCCCACTTTTCATGCTTCTTTCAAGAATGATGGGTTTTTCTTGGCGGTTATCATCCCACCCAGAGCACACTATCTTGTTTGCTTCGCCATGTACCCAACCTCTAGCGGTCGACGAAGCCCGTCTTTTAGACGGTGATTATTAGCCCTTAGTACTCCTTGATATCCCTGATCATACAGTCCTCCAGGCCAGAGAGCCTCGTGACCCGCTCGTCCAGCCGCCGGCTCGCTAGGCCAGAGAGACCTCGTGCCCCGCCCTATGGATGCCGATGCATGGGGCAGCAGCGGAGCTCGAGCCCCCTTGCCCCGCCCGTCCAGCCGCTGGCTCGCTAGGACAAAGAGCCCTCGTGCCCTGCCCTCTGAATGCCGACGCGTCGGGCAGCAGCAGAGCTCGCCGGCGCTGCAGTAGAAGGTGAACGGCGACGCTCGAGCCCTCGTGCCCCGCCCGTCCAGCCGCCGGCTCGCTAGGCCAGAGAGCCCTCGTGCCCCGCCCTCTGGATGCCGATGCGTCGGGGAGCAACGGAGCTCGTCGGCGCTACAATAGAAGGTGAACCGCGATGAGTGTGAGGAGTGGTAGGTGGCCAAGTGCGTGTCCGCATGCTATGTGCGTGTGTGTACCTGGAAGATGCCAGCTCGAGTTGCTGCACCTCGCTGCACGTTTTGTATATTTTGTATCCCAGCACGCTCGCTCTTAGATCAAGATCATGCGCGTACCTTCAGCCTGGCAGTAATTACCATGGTCATGATGCAGGTTCAGTTGTATCTCTTAGTTTGTGCCTCTGAACCCACCCAATTGATCTCTAAAAGCCGCTCGTTTGTCTGGTGGGCTCGTGGCCACTTGGATCCGAACTTGCTGTATGCACCGGTATATACGGATATCGAGGACTGTTTTGCACGTGAAAAAAAACAATTGAGCGTGACTTATGTGTAGCATGGTGGGTAATATACATGAAGTGTTAGGGATAAAGTTGTCCAAAAAAGTGTTGGACCTTGAGCGTGACTTATGTGTGACATGGTGGGTAATATACATGAAGTGTTAGGGACAAAGTTATCCAAAAAAGTGTTAGACCACTGGTGGAAACGGGGCTATAGGTCCCGGTTGGTACGGGGCTTTAGTCCCGGTTGCCCAACCGGGATGGGGCAATCGGGACTAAAGCCCTAACCTTTAGTCCCGGTTGCCCCACCAACCGGGACAAAAGGGTGCACACGTGGCAGCGGCAGAGGGCGAGGGGGTGGGGCATTAGTCCCGGTTCGTAACACGAACCGGGACTAATAACCTTCTGCCGCGGCAGAGAATTCATTTTGGCACATTTTGTTGCCGCGGCAGCATTTTCGCCACTTTTTGTGCCGCGGCAGAGAATTCATTTAGGTTGTTTTATTGTTTATTTAGTCATTTGCACTTATCAATGAAGGAACCTTATATTACATCATGAATATCATGACAATATTACATTGAATACACGGATCGAGTTCATGCACTACATACAAAAGTTGCTATTCGATGCTACCGGCCAATTCCTTCAAAGTTGCTATTTTTGCAATCCCTATTGTCTATACACAGCCGAATAGTATTCCCCTTTTGGGTCTAGGACTTTTGCATCCAAGAATCCCGTCAATTCCTCCCGAATTGCTCGTACGCAATCCTTTGGCAAAAGACCGTCCCGTAGACGTTCGATCTGATTTAAAAAAGGAGTCAGCCTATATGAATGAAATTAAACACAATTTGATTATAATTAAAAACTATAGAAATTGTTTACGTGCGTGGAGTTGCTCTAAATTTCTGCCCTTCTCATCGCACGTCTGCCGGATGAACTCGCAAACATAGTATCCACATAGATTGTTACCTGGTCCCTGCGTCAGGCACTTTACGAGAACATAGTTCAATCAAAATAATAATCAAGCATGATAATAACTGTATCAAAACTAGAATCAAAGAGATGCGCGGATATAGCTAGTGGTTCTTACATTTAGTGGTTGAAATGTAAGCTCCTCTTTCCAAACACCCATAGCCTTGTTGGTGAACCGTTTCCAAGCGTTGCCCGGCGTAGAAAACGAATAAAATAAGTTATTAAGTACTTGATATCATAAAATTCACGAACGTTGCCGATATAGTGTCGTAATGATTAGAATTACCGCTGGAGAAGTATCTGCATGTCCTTCCACGTTTCAAGGGATTTATGTTTCGAGTCCATAACTAGTACATGCCCTTTTTCAAGTTGAATGATTAACAGAATATAGTGGTAGCTGCGAATACATAACTAATCAATTATATACTTAACATCAAGTAAGCGAAATAGAAAGTGTATACAAGACAATAACACTCACTCGAAGTTGTAAGGAAATAGTATTTCCCTTTTGATTTCTTGAAACCTTAAGGCGTGTACTATATTATCCTCAGTATCCTGGGGGTTTGTTTTGAGATTAGCTTGATGAACCCAATATGGGTCAATGAAGCCAATGTCATAGATTTGTCCTCTGCTGCATTCGAGAATCTTCATTCTGCATATTACAGTATGATTATATACATGCAATAAACAAGGTGAGATAGCTGGAGACTAAATTAATTACAGAATTAGTACTTACAGACAATAGGCACTGATGATCGATTTGTTCAAGGCGTCTTGATTGAATAATTGAAATAGTTCATCAAATTCAATGGATATCATGTCATCCATATCTTTCCCATAATGCTTTTTTGTAACCTTCAGCACTATCCAGTTAGCCCCGGCCTTTGTGGCATGCATGTACCAGTTATGCAATCTTCGCATTTTTGTTAAAAGATTGTTTACCTCCTCAGGTTTGACGAGAGGTTTGCCGTACTGGTATTTGTATGCTACTTCACTCACGGGGAAGAACTCTAACTGGGATAAGTACTGGGCAATACTCATACCTTGAGCAGCGGCAGCTTCTCCGTATTGTGCAACTACCTCTGGATCATACTGCTCTTCGGCCCCATATTTGCTTGACCCCACATTGGTTTGGGAAATCACCTTGAGAGGGGCGCAAGTCTGTTTTGCTTATTCTTCGAGCTAGGCAACAGATTTCTCGCTTGCATCAGTACTGCTCTTCGAGGCTTTTTGTGCCGCATGTGACTTGAGAATAGAACGTTCATAGTCTGATGACAGCTTTGGCTCGGGTTGATGAAGAGTCTTTAGCATTTTCAACACTTTGGCTTTTTCTTCTTTGGTGCTGGGGAACTCTGGCTCTTTCGGCCGCCTCAGCTTAGCGAAAAACGCTGTCGTTTCCGCATCAATGATCGCCGCAGTCTCCTCTTCAGTACAGTCATAAGCTCTCTTGGGAGGAACCTTTGGTACTTTTGGAAGAGGCTCTTGTTTACGTTTCGGCGATCGCTTACCACGACGCACAGTAGCGGTACGCTTACGCTTTTTATCCTGAGGCGCCGGCGATGGCTCCCGCGGCGATGGCTGCGCCGGAGATTTGTGAGGCGACGGAGCCGGGTGAGGCGACGAAGACGGCTGCCGCGGCGGCGACGACCTCGCTGGAGACGGGTGAGGCGGCGGCGAAGATGGCCTTGGCGTGTGATTTCGAAGCACGATACATTCCTTCGGCCATAGAATGGTGACGTTTTTTGCGTCTCCCAGTACAGTCACATCCCCTTCACCTGCAGGGTAGTGAAGATCCAAAACTTCAAAGGTGGGCATGATTTCATCCACCCCGACAACAGCGTAGCCCTCTGGAACCGGACGACGGTGGTAAGTTGGTGTGGGTCCAATTGGTAAGGCATAGCCGACCGCCACCTTCATTGATATGTTCACAACTTTGACATGTAGCTCGCAGTGTGTCATCTCTGTGATATCATCCACTGGGTAGCCAACAGGAGCCATCGTCGGTGCACCATCGTCATCGCCATTGTCATCACCCGGGACCTCGGTGGAAGCCACACTGCTTTTTTGATTATTCGATAGGCCGGTAGCATCGAATGCAGTGTGCTGCTGAGATGGGCCGGTAGTACTTTGCTCTTTAAGTGCGTTAATTTCATCTTGTTGTTGCTTTAATCGTTCTTCAATTAAACGCATTCGCTCTTTCTGACTATTTGCTTCAACTTCCACCCTGTCCTTTCTCCTCTGACGGCTTCTATCAGGATATTTCTTCCTCTCTTCGGGAAACCCAGTCCTCCATGGTTGGGAGCCTCTTGTGCCTCGTGTTCGTCCATCATGTTCCTTATTTCCAAGGGCGAGTGTGAGCTCATCATTCTCTCTATCGGGAATGAAGTCCCCATCTTTAACAGCCTTTACTGCTTTTCTCATCCTCTCGATTGGCAAGGGGTCTTCTTTATGTCGTATGTTATATATACACCTCCCTTCCGAGTCCAACGTGCCCCCATGCCCGTAAAACCAATTCCTTGCACGTTCTACCCAATCGTCTGTCTCTGGGGTGATCTTTTTAGCACGCAGTTCATTCTCAAGTTTCTCCCACTTAGGAATGCCAGCCCTGTAGCCACCTTGCCCCATAGTATGGTGATACTTCTTGTTAGCAGCATTCAGCTTATTCGTTTCAGACATTTTCTTAGCTTTTTCTGATTTCTTATATTCCACAAACTCAGCCCAGAATGGTTTTATCTTCTCAAACTGAATATTCTTGAAATCGGGAGTCTTCTCTTTCATGACATAGTCAAGGTGCAATCTTTTCTTCCAGTTGGTGAAACACTGGGCCATCTTCTTCAAAGCCCACTCCCTGACCTTAGCCTCCATGGCTCTCCCATGTTGTAAGGTGCCCTCAACTGGATCCTCCGCATTTGGATCCATCTCTATCTTCGGTAGTTTGAAATTAACCATGAGCCTCTTCCACACTAAATCTTTGGCCTGGTTAGGGACAAATAAACATGTTCCCTCTTCATCCGCATTAGCAGGCCTATTCCAATTTCTAATAGTGATCGGGATTAAGTCCCTAACGATTACTCCGCATTGTGCCACAAATTTGGTTGCGACAACTTCGGGAGTCGTCGGTTTGCCGTCTTCAGCGACATCTTCGATCCTGAACCTCTCATGGTCTTGCAACTTTTTGGTTGGGCCTCGTCTGCTCTTTTCAGTAGATTCCTTCGATCCGGAGGGCTAAAAGAAGAAAGATCGTCATTACTATTTCTATATAGATAGCAGATGATTAATTAATGAATTGATTATATTACATGCACCTCGCCGGAGCGGTCGTCTTCTCGATTACACAAGGCATCGCCTTCTCCCTCGCGGAAGGCAACACCTTCAACCTCAAACAAGTCGTCTATTCCGGTAAAAAGAGGATCACCCTCACCGGAGTTGTTCAGAAACGTTGATACGTCTAAATTTTCTTCCCCACAGATCACACCTTGGATCAACTCTTCCTTTTCTTCGTCTCTGACGTGTGGGTCCATATTTTCTGCATAGGTGGAAAAACGAATAAGTCAAAGCGGCTAAAGGAGAAAGTTAGGTACGGTGTTGAGAGATATAAACCCTAATTCAGAGAAACCCAAATATATACATACACAATAATAAAAATGAAGAGAAACCCTAAACCTAGCTACAAAAAGGAAACCGTGTAGTAGATAGGTAACTCTAGCTAAAATCAACTAAAATCAATATTCCGGAGTTCCGAGGGGTGTAAAACCTAGTTCGGAGAAACCTCGGATGCATATGAGAGGGGAACATGAGTATAAGGCTACAAAAGGGAAACTATCCAGCAAATAGGTAACACTAGATACTAACAAAATACCATATTGGAATCGATTTAAGAGGGTTCGGAATGCCATGGCGAAGGCACATCGTCGAACCCACATGCACCTAAGGGGCATGCAATTTCATGGGAAGATTTACGCGCGACCGAGCCAGACCGAGCTTTCCTACGTCGAACACAATGGTTTTGACCGCGCGACCCCTTCGCCCATGTCTCGCCCACGCGTGAGCGAACAGGGGAACTTCCATCGGCGCCGCCTCCTCCCCCCTCTCCTCACCTTCCCCGAGCAAACAGAGCTTCTGCCTCTCTTGCCACAATACACCCGCCCCACGCGTCCCTGCACGCCTCCCATGTCCTGCGGAACCGGCCACCGACATCCCCTTTTCTCGAGCCTTACAAACCCGACATGAGGGAGTATAAATCTATCATTGAGTAAATGTGATACTCCTATAGCAAACGAGGATAGTCCGATGATAAGGATGCGATTAGGGATGGCAATGAGGCCCCGAAACCCACAAACCCGATGGATACCCGCCTTAAATGGGGAGGGTTTGGTAAAAAGTTAGACCCTCCAAGTTTAATGGGGCGGGTATGGGGGTGGCAAACCCATACCCGCAGACCCGCTCTAAGGGCATGTATTACACCAGGCGTTTAGGTAGCCGCTTAAGCGATGAAAATTAATACGTACGAAAAAGAAAACGTACCCAAACGCCCCATCCTCCAACGGAAACCGCTAACCAAGGCGCTAAATATGATTTTTTTTCCGCATCCGTAGTGTTTGTTGTTCATTAAAACCGTTTGCTGCAAGAGATAGAGACATAGCGTCTGGCGTTTCTTTTTTCGTCGACGCTACACTTTTTCACGGAATCTGCTGGGAATATGGCCAAACTGTCCGGAATCTAATACTAGCGTTCCTCGTTAGCGACCGCGTTGTACGTGCCCTAAGCCTTCATCCTATCCCTAATAATCATATGATGACTAACCACATGTCCACGCGGGCCATGCACGCAGATAACACACATCACCCGAAGCCGCCGCCCACCACCCGATCGAAGCCCACCAGCAGCAGCCGCCGCCCAACACCCGAAGCCCACCATGCAGCAGCACCTACTAGCAGTAGCCGCCGCCCACCAGCTGCAGCAGAGGGAGGGGGAGGACAGAGGCGGGGAGGGGCGTACCTGACGCGCGGCGGTAGGGGAAGGGCGCGGGCGGCGCGGGCGTCGACGGGAAGAGACGCGGGCGGCGGACGTCGGGGAGCGCGCGGCGGCGGTCGTCAGGGAGCGCGCGCGGCGGCGGTCGTCGGGGAGCGCGCGGCGGCGGCGGCCGGAGGCGAATGCGTTGACGACGACGAAGGCAGTGCGCGGGCATCCTGGCGGCATCGTCGATGAAACTGAAAAGCAGAGAAGAGAAGCAGAGAAGAAGAAGAGAAGTTATATAAAAGGAAGGGAGTATACGTCCCGGTTGGTGGCTCCAACCGGGACTAAAAGGGCATTCGTCCCGATTGGTGGCTCCAACCGGGACGTATTCCCCTGTTTTCAAATTTTTTCAGATTTTTTCTCTCTGTTCCCGCCTTATTTTTTATTTTGGGGTTTAAATTTGTAATGTTTTTTAAATGATAATTACTTTGGAATTTAGAAAAACTTTAAACATAAAAAGTGTTTGAATTTGAATAACTAATTCGAAACCATTTTCTGTTTTGAAAAATAATTAATGTAACCATTTAAACTATGAACCATTTAAAATTAATAATGAAATAACTTATATTTTTTAAATATTAATTTGGAATTTAGAAAAACTTTAAATATAAAAAGTGTATGGATTTGAATAAATAATCCAAAACCATTTTCTATTTTTAAAAAATAATTAATGTAGCCATTTAAAATTAATAATGAATTAACTTATATTTTTTAAATATTACTTTGGAATTTAGAAAAAATTTAAACATAAAAAGTGTATGGGTTTGAATAAATAATCCAAAACCATTTTCTATTTTTAAAAAAGAATTAATGTAACCATTTAAAATTAAAAATGAATTAACTTATATTTTTTAAATATTAATTTGGAATTTAGAAAAACTTTAAACATAAAAAGTGTATGAATTTGAATAAATAATCCAAAACCATTTTATATTTTTAAAAAATAATTAATGTAACCATTTAAAATTAAAAATGAATTAACTTATATTTTTTAAATATTAATTTGGAATTTAGAAAAACTTTAAACATAAAAAGTGTTTGGATTTGAATAAATAATTCAAAACCATTTTCTGTTTTAAAAAATAATTAATGTAACCATTTAAAATATGAACCATTTACAATTAAAAATGAATTAAATTATAAGTAATTCAAAACCATTTTCTGTTTTTAATGGGCGGAAAAAAGAGGACGAAAAATAATGGGCGGAAAGAAAATTTGATTAGGATAGAACTGGAATTAAAGTACATAACACAACTAACACAAAGTTACATAGAAGAACTGAAAATTAAGATACATGGCCAGATTAAGCCACAATCGGCCGAACTTGTTTTGCAATGTTGGAATAATTCAGTCATGCTCCTGCCTACACCTGTAATACTCGCCACTGTACTCGTCGTACTCGCCGCGGCCGTCGTCGCTATCGTCGTCGGGGTCGCCGTAGTTGAACCTTGAAGGTTGAGTACGAGTGGGCTGGACTTGAGGGTAGCGCAGGCGGGGGCTAGAGTCGGCGGCCGTGTCATAGGCCATGACGCTCTGGAGAGTCCGGTCGCGCCACCACAGCCGACGGCCGGCCTCGTTAGAGTTCGGAGGAGGTGGGCCGTCCTCCTCATGCCTGGTGAGTGCCCTCTCACGCCGATCCACGAAGAAGGCTTCCCGAGTCGGGAAATAGTCGGGATGCCATCTGGGATTCCTCCGCTGCTCCGGCGTGAGCTCGAAGTAGTAGTGGTTCGTGATGGCCATCCGACGCGCCACACCTAGAGGGACAGGAGGAACCGGCATGCCTCCGGCGCTCAGCATCCAGCCGACGGGGACATAGTAGCCCAGCGGGCAGGGGTAGTTCGAGGCGCAAAGCGCCTCCGCCTCCCTAGGAGTTAGTGCTACGGTGGAAGCCATGAGAAAGAGTGATGAGGTTGCAGATATGAGTCTAGAGATGTGCAATGACAATGGAGGCCAACCCTACATATATATATAGTGAAGAACTGGCGGGAAGAAAAATGGCGGGAAAAATGGCGTGTCGACATTATGTCGTGCGGAGTGTACCTTGCCCCGGATGGTGTCACCAACCGGGACTAAAGATGAAAAATAGGGGACGAGCATCGTTAGAACTTGCATTGGATCTCTGAAAAAACCACATATTGCGAGTCTAAAAATGATTTTTTCAAAAAATCACGGGCGATAGATCATGTACCTGTAGTACAAACCGGACCCACTTCCTGCCGATTCGGCAGACATTTGTCCTTTTTACCCGGGATGGACTAAAAGGTTTGAGATGTACCGGTTGAGAGATAGTCCATGTAAGGTGGTCTAGTATTTTAGGAAAATGGGACGGTAGCATTCTGAAACGGCATTTTGGTGGTTACTTCACAAAACGAACCGTTTTTTGCGCTCGGAAAATGGAAAAGGGCTTTTCCGTGCGACAAAAAGGAAAACTTCCTCCTGCAACATTGTTCTCCATACCAATGTACACACACATGTATAATATGGGCACAACATCACAAACTATGTCGTGATTCAGCACATAACATCGGTCATTTGGACTGAAAGCCATGAAACCTCGAACATGATAGGTTATTTTGTGAAGTTTTTTCAAAACATGGTCAACATACCAAGTCTGGTATTTTTCCTTTCAACTATGTAACATAATATGACACCACGCGAAGGATTCGGATTTTTTTTGAATTTATTATGCCCGTTTTGAATTATCTGAATTTCTAACTATGGTCGAATCGGTGTGCATGAAGATAGGGGACGAGCATCGTTAGAACTTGCATTGGATCTCTGAAGAAACCACATATTGCGAGTCTAAAAATGATTTTTTCAAAAAATCACGGGCGATAGATCATGTACCTGTAGTACAAACCGGACCCACTTCCTACCGATTCGGCAGACATTTGTCTTTTTTTACCCGGGATGGACGAAAAGGTTTGAGATGTACCGGTTGGGAGATAGTCCATGTAAGGTGGTCTAGTATTTTAGGAAAATGGGACGGTAGCATTCTGAAACGGCATTTTGGTGGTTACTTCACAAAACGACCCGTTTTTTGCGCTCGGAAAATGGAAAAGGGCTTTTCCGTGCGACAAAAAGGAAAACTTCCTCCTGCAACATTGTTCTCCATACCAATGTCCACACACATGCATAATATGGGCACAACATCACAAACTATGCCATGATTCAGCACATAACTTCCTGCCGATTCGGCAGACATTTGTCCTTTTTACCCGGGATGGACGATTTCGGCAGGCTGGGCCAGGCAGCACTAATGATAGGGGTGAGTGTCGATATTATGTCGTGCAGCGTGTACCTTGTCCCAGATGGTGTCACCAACCGGGACTAAAGATCAACCTGTAGTCCCGGTTGGAGACACCAACCGGGACAAAACACGAGTCAACACTAATGATAGGGGTGAGTGTCGACATTATTTCGTAAGTGTCGACACTATGCCGAGCTGCTTGTACTATAAATAGGCATCCTTACGAGTCCAGTCCTCCAGCCAGTTTTCGAGAGCAGGGACACCACTGCGGCCAGTTTCAGGGAGATGCCGACGGAGCCCAGTCCTCCGGCATCTCCGAGAAACTGGTCATAGAGGCACTCCCTAATATGTGAAATTAGTTAGCTCTGAGGCGTATTGATCTAGTTAGAGAAGTTACAAGCTGCAAGATGGTTTTCGAGAGCAGGGACACCACTGCGGCCAGTTTCAGGGAGATGCCGACGGAGCCCAGTCCTCCGGCATCTCCGAGAAACTGGTCATAGAGGCACTCCCTAATATGTGAAATTAGTTAGCTCCGAGGCATATTGATCTAGTTAGAGAAGTTACAAGATGCAAAATGGTTTTCGAGAGCAGGGACACCACTACGACCAGTTTCAGGGAGATGCCGCCGGATCCTAGTCCTCCGGCATCTCCAAGAAACTGGTCATAGAGGCACTCCCGGTCCAGCCACAAAACGGGACTAACACTCAAGACATTTATTAATATTAAAAACTGAGACTACAAAACCGGGACTAAAGGCCACAAACCGCGAAAGATATCCTTCGGTCAAGCCACAAACTGCGAAAGACATGAACTAGAGTTACATAATATGAGCATGAACTTCTTGGCATATGTCATTCCTTATGATCGCTTTAGACGTAACCATGGAGCATCTTCTTTACTTAACGGAATGCTTGGGTCAGTTTTCACTGTGAAGGGCGGAATTTCATCAAACTTATTATAATCTTCTGACATGTCTGTCTTGTCCTCGATTCCCACGATGTTTCTTTTCCCTGAAAGAACTATGTGACGCTTTGGCTCATCATATGATGTATTCGTTTGCATATTTTTTCTTTTTTTCGGTCTGGAGGACATGTCCTTCACATAGAAAACCTGAGACACATCATTGGCTAGGACGAATGGTTCATCTCTATAACCAAGATTGTTGAGATCCACTATTGTCATTCCGTACAACTGGTCTATCTTTACCCCTTCCCCATTCAGGTTGACCCATTTGCAGCGAAACAAAGGGACCTTAAAAGAGACTCCATAGTCTAGTTCCCATATCTCCTCTATGTAACCATAATATGTGTCCTTTTGTCCATTCTCGTCTATTGCATCAAAGCGGACACCACTATTTTGGTTGGTGCTCTTTTTATCTTGGACGGTCGTGTAGAATGTATTCCCATTTATTTCGTACCCTTGGAAATTCAATACAGTAGAAGATGGTGACGCGGCCAACAAGTATAGCTGATCTCCAACAGTGGTGTCATTCAAGAGATGTGTCCGCATCCAACCACCGAAAGACTTCATGTGTTCATCTGTAATCCATGATTCAGGCTTCCCCGGGTTTTTGGAGCGTACAATATTCTTGTGTTCCTCTATATATGGAGCTGCCAAGGTGAAATTATGTAGAACTGTGTAGTGTGCTTTAGTGAAAGAATCCCCGTCCCTACATATCATTGCTTTCTTTCCCAGCGTGCCTTTTCCACTTAGTCTTCCCTCATGCCGCGAGTCAGAAACACCAATCGGCTTAAGGTCAGGAATAAAGTCAACACAAAACTCAATGACCTCCTCTGTTCCATATCCCTTGGAGATGCTTCCTTCTGGTCTAGCAGGTTATGAACATATTTCTTTAAGACTCCCATGAACCTCTCAAAGGGGAACATATTATGCAGAAATATCGGACCGGGAATGGCAATCTCTTCCACTAGATGAACCAGGAGATGCGTCATAATATTGAAGAAGGATGGTGGGAACACCAATTCAAAACTAACAAGACATTGTACCACATCCTTCTGTAACCTTAGCAGAATATCTGGATTGATTACCTTCTGAGATATTGCATTGAGGAATGAACACAGCTTCACAATGGGTACTCGAACATTTTCCGGTAGAAGCCCCCTCAATGCAATCGGAAGCAACTGCGTCATAATCACGTGACAGTCATGAGACTTCAGGTTTTGTAACTTTTTCTCTGCCATATTTATTATCCCCTTTATATTAGATGAGAAGCCCGACGGCACCTTGATACTGTAAAGGACTTCAAAAAAGATTTCCTTCTCTTCTTGGTAAGTGACGCCCTTTATCCGTCTTGTTATGTGTATGCATGTTCTTTGGGTCTTTCATAATTTGTTGGTCCTCCCGTGCTTCAGGTGTATCTTTTGTCTTCCCATACACGCCTAGGAATCCTAGCAGGTTCACGCAGAGATTCTTCGTCACGTGCATCACGTCGATTGAAGAGCGGACACGCAGGACTTTCCAATATGGCAGCTCCCAAAATATAGATTTCTTCTTCCACATCGGTGTGTGTCCTGTAGCGACGTCGTTCGGAACTGATTGACCGTCGGGACCCTTTCCAAAGATTACTTCTATGTCCTTGACCATACCAAATACATCATCACCAGCAGGGAGTTCAGGCTTCTTCCGGTGATCTGCCTCACCTTTGAAATGCTTGCCTTTCTTTCTTACGGGATGATTGGTCGGAAGAAATCATTGATTCGCCAGGTACACAACCTTCTTGCATTTATGCAAATATGTACCTTCGGTCTTATCTAAACAGTGGGTGCATGCCTTATATCCCTTGTTTGTCTATCCTGAAAGGTTACTAAGAGCAGACCAATCATTGATGGTTACGAATAACAACCCCCGTAGATCAAATGGCTCCTGTTTGTTCTCATCCCATGCACGTACACCTGGTTTGCCCCACAACTGTAAGAGTTCTTCAACTAATGGCCTAAGGTACACATCAATGTCGTTGCCCGGTTGCTTTGGGCCTTGGATGAGCACTGGCATCATAATGAACTTACGCTTCATGCACAACCAAGGAGGCAGGTTGTAGATACATAGAGTCACGGGCCAGGTGCTGTGACTGCAGCTCTGCTCCCCAAAAGGATTCATGTCATCCGTACTTAGACCAAACCATAAGTTCCTTGCGTCACCTGCAAAGTCTGGGAAGTCTCTCTCGATTTTTCTCCACTGTGACCCATCAGCAGGGTGTCTCAACTTCCCGTCTTTCTTACGGTCTTCTTTGTGCCATCGCAACAACCTGACATGCTCTTTGTTTCTGAACATGCGTTTCAACCTTGGTATTATAGGAGCATACCACATAACCTTAGCAGGAACCCTCTTCCGGAGGGGATCTCCCTCAACATCACCAGGGTCATCTCGTCTGATCTTATACCGCAACGCATTGCATACCGGACATTTATCTAAATTCTCATACTCCTTACCGCGGTAGAGGATGCAGTCATTAATGCATGCATGTATCTTTTGCACATCTAATCCCAGAGGACAGAGAGTCTTCTTTGCTTCGTAGGTACTCTCGGGAAGTTCGTTATGTTTTGGAAACTTCGGCTTCATTATTTTCAGCATCTTTTCAAATGAGGAGTCAGTTAGACCACACTCTGCCTTCCATCGCAACAATTCCAGTGTGGTACCGAGCTTTGTGCTGCCATCTTCACAATTTGGGTACAACAATTTCTTGTGATCTTCTAACATGCCCTCTAACTTCAACTTCTCATTTTCTGTTTCACAGTCTCGCTTTGCATCAGAAATGACCCTACCAAGTTCATCAGCCGGCTCATCTGATGCCCGTTCTTCACCTCCTTCCTCTCCATTGTCTTCCATTGCAGTATCACTGTATTCAGGAAACATATGATGATAGTTGTTATCATCATCTTCTTCTTCACCATCTTCCATCATAACCCCTCTTTCCCCGTGCTTGGTCCAGCAATTATAGTTGGGCATGAAACCTTTCATAATCAGGTGACTGCGAATGATTTTCGAGGAAGAGTACTCCTTGTTGTTCCGACATTGAACACATGGACAACGTATAAATCCATTCTCTTTGTTTGCCGTAGCCACATCGATAAATTTATCCACGCCTTTGATATACCCGGCTACGCGCTGGTCACCGTACATCCATTCTCGACCGTTCATCTGCATCATATAAGTAAGTTTATCAAAAAACAGGACATCATAAATAGTGAAATAACCAATTCACACCGACACATGAATTGCATCAATGACCTAGAAAAGATAAGATTGCTAACCTCGATCGAGGGAAATAAAGAGGAGAAAGCTCAAGTGCGTCTCCGACACCTTCTATATTTTTGTTCTATGAGAAATTCAACGGGATTATTCACTCAAACATTTCATCAAACACCTTCAATGCATGCATAGAAGAGAAAAAACTAGCACACCCCTCACACCTTCCACCATTCGAAAAAACAGAGTGGAGGCAGAGGGGGCTGGGGCGTTGCATTTATAGAGGGCAGGAGAATACGTCCCGGTTGGAGCCAGCAACCGGGACTAAAGGTGCGTGCCACGCCACGTGGTTGTGGCCAAATCTTTAGTCCTGGTTGGTGGCTCCAACCGGGACGTATTCCCCCTTACCAACCGGGACGCATGCCCCCTGGCCCCGTGCCCGCTCCAACCGGGACGCGTGCCAGCATTAGTCCCGGTTGGTGGCGCAACCGAGACTAATGCTCTGAGGGGTCGCGAACGGATGGCCCTTTTTCCTCTAGTGGACCGGGAGAAACACTTCATGCTTTATTATTAGTAATATAATATAATACAATATAATATATAATAATAATATGCACCGGTATATACGGATATCGAGGACTGTCTTGCACGTGAAAAAAAAACAATTGAGCGTGACTTATGTGTGGCATGGTGGGTAATATACATGAAGTGTTAGGGACAAAGTTGTCCAAAAAAGTGTTGGACCTTGAGCGTGACTTATGTGTGGCATGGTGGGTAATATACATGAAGTGTTAGGGACAAAGTTGTCCAAAAAAGTGTTGGACCGGGAGAAACACTTCGTGCTTTATTATTATGTATAAATGAGAAAATACAAGGAGAAACGTTGCATTAGCGGCTCTCCCGTGCGGCGGGCTATGATTCGTGAAAAGTGGATCGCATCCCATGTGGTTCGACCAACCGGCTCGGTCTAGTTTTATCCTTGCCCCCTCACGAACCACTCTTGGCCATACAATCTTGTTGACCTCTGTCTCTCGCTGAGATAACCATGGAAAAGCAGTGCCTCGCGTGGGGATTCCAGAAGCCCTTACCGGAGAGCCGGAGAGAAGAAGGCCGCCACCGACAATGTAGCGGGTAGGGTGCCGCCAAGTATGCAGCGGGAGGCTATCGCCGAAGAGAGGGAAGAAGAGGCATCCATGGGCTAGCACCGAAGGCCACCACCAAACGTGAAGCAGGGAGGCCACCACCGACGAGCGCGAGAGGAGGCATCTGTTGACTAGCGCGGGGACACAGCCACCGAGCATGCAGTTGGGAGAGAACCACCGAGCACACAGTGAGTCCGTCGTCGCCGAGCCTGACGAAGAGCATGCCATCGTCGAGTATGAGCAAGCCACAGTGTCGAGCGCAAGGAGGCCGCCGGTGATGAGCGCGGGCAGAGGCGTCTGTCGACTATCATGATGGAGGGGGCGTCGTCGATCCACTTACAAGGTTGCGCGTAAGGTCGATCTGGGCCGCTTCATCTCACAGTATCGCGATATAAACAAATACATGTGGGAAGGTAACAACTAGAGGATCAATGCCCACGCTTTGCATGTGTCTATCTATGCTAGCATACTGCGCATAGATCGGACTCTGACACCACTGTTGGGGTTCCGGTGTAGAAATAAAAAAAATTACTATGTGTGAAACCCTAATTGCTAAGATCTATCTATTAGTAATGCGGTAATGGAGGAAGACAGCGGAAAGCATGCCCTTGTAGACCGTAAGCGTATAACGCTCATACAGAAGCGTGGATGATGTAGTCATACCCGTCCGACCTTAAGGTCACGAAGCTCCTCACATGTTCAGGTCCTCGTACGATGGCCGGGTCGCTCCAAGTGTAGCTCCCCCGAGTTGTCACACATGTACGGTGCAAGACAACGACTCCCGGTCTCGGATCCTATCGAGGTTGCGGAAGTAGAACTCCTGGCTAAAATCCCTGCAGCAAAACGGCATGCTGCAGCGGTGTTGGCCTTGCGTGTATAGTTCTTTCGAGGATTGTGCACTTGCAAAGGAAACTAGAGACAGAAAGAGGGATATTCTCTAAGAAAACTGGCTAAGAGAATATCTTATTGGTGTGTCTTTAATCCTCCTATGGACATCCCTTTATATAGCCGGAGGGAGGTGTGCCCTCCCTTTTGGGTGCCCCATGTGGGACTAAACATAAAAGAGAAATAGGAAAATAAAAGGCAGCAGCCAGGTGGGCGGGGGGCTCTTACCACAGCCAGCTCGCGGCAGAGCACCCCGGTGTGGCCCAGCAGTGGAGCCAGTGGTGGCTGCCAGCCGGGTGGGCTGGCGCGCCTCCCGGTGGCCCATATCGTAGTGAGCGGCCTGCTGGTGCGAGGCGGTGGCAGAGGCAACTGGCCCCGATTGGGCCGGCCGCGGCCCAGCGCGCGCTCGCGCCTCGACCAGTAGAATCGGCAGCCTTCCCGGGTGGGCCAGCTCGCCCTGCGCGTCCCGCGAGCGGTGCAGGCTATGTACCTCCCCCCCCCCCCCCCCCCGCGTGCGACAATAACTATATTTTGCCCACGCGCGTGGGTTGGTCAAACCAGCCCTTTGTTTTTTTTGTTTTTCTTTCTCTTTTTCCGCAGTTTTCTTCTAGGTTAATTCCCTTGATGTCTACGCACTTCTATTCTTGTAGACAGTTGTTGGACCTCCAAGTGCAGAGGTTTGTAGAACAGCAACAAGTTTCCTTAAGTGGATTACCCAAGGTTTATCGAACTCAGGGAGGAAGTGGTCAAAGGTATCCCTCTCAAGCAAGCCTGCAATCAAGATACAAGAAGTCTCTTGTGTCCCCAACACACCCAATACACTTGTCAGGTGTATAGGTGCACTAGTTCGACAAAGAGATAGTGAGATACAAGTGATAACGGTGCCAGAAAAGAGATTCTGACTTGTTGTTGATGTGGGAGAGACTAAAAGAAAACTGAAATAAAGATGGAAGCAAGCAAACATGCATCAGATCTAGATGCAAACGGTTTTTCAATGTTTATAAACAAGGCCTAGGGATCATACTTTCACTAGTGAACACTCTCAATGAATATATTCTCTTCATGATACTACTATTAACTACTCTCCGGTTGGACACTCTAATCCATGGTAGGGCTATAACAGCACTCCTTAAAGTCTGCCTTTCCCAATATAGATAACCCCACACTGTCACCTTGAGTGCTAGATGGTTCCAACAAACATCACAATTTTATAAAGACAACCAACTCAAAATATACTCATGATAAGATTTATAAACTCTAGCCTAAGTGCCACCACGGCGTGCACGTTGTCACTTTCACACGTGGGGAAAAGAATAGATCTATTAAAGCACGATGAGTATTTATGTAGACTCTAGCCTAAGTGTCACCATGGTATGCACGCTGTCACTTACACACACGTGGGGAGAGCAGAGATCTATTGAAGCACTTGAGTAGCAAGGTAGATCTACTTGATTACAAAGCTCATGACCACAACAAGATCATGCATAGAGAGAGAGATGAACACATAGCTACCGGTAGAGCCCTTAGCCTCGAGGAAGAACTACTCCCTCCTCATCATGGGAATCAGCAACGGCGATGGAGATGGTGATGGAGATCGATGGAGATGGCTCCGGGGGCACTTCCCCGTCCTGGCAGGGTGCCGGGACAGAGACTTTCTATCCCCCGAATCTCCCCTTCGGTGGCGGCGGCACTGCGGAACTTTTCATGGCTTTTTGGTCAATTCCCTAGGGTTTCTGAGTCAGGGGCTTCTTATAGGCGAAGGAGGCAAGGTCGATGGAGGGCCAGGGGGCCCACACCCCATGCGGGTGCGGCCTAGGGTGGGCCCGCGCCCACCTAGGGTGTGGCCACCCTGGTGTCCTCCTCCGTCTCGTCTTTGATTTTTCGTATCGCTCAGGGAAAAATATGAACTTTGGCTTTTGTCCCGTCTAATTCCGAGGATTTTCATTTTTTTAGCTTTCTGAAACCAAAAACAGCAGAAAACAGGCAACTGACACTATGACATCTTGTTAATAGGTTAGTTCCAAAAAGTTTATAAAAATACCTCAAAGTGTAGACAAAACATAACAAAGTTGATACAAAACAAGCATGGAGCATCAAAAATTATAGATACGTTTACGGCGTATCAAGCATCCCCAAGCTTAACTCCTGCTCGTCCTCGAGTAGGTAAGTGATAAAAAGAATAATTTTTGATGTGACATGCACCATAAAAATCAAGATCAAACCATTTGCAAGCACTGAAAGCTCGGATCAAAGAACTCAAAACATGAGCATGAAAGATGGAGTTCTAACAGTAAGACATAGAAACTATGTTGCAACATGAAAGGATACAACCAAAGATCATGAATAATAATGCATTGAAAGAAGTTTGTTTGTTTCACATACAGAAATCATAGCATAGTGGAAATCATCTTGTCCCTTATAGAGTAGCAAATAGATGCATAGGACACCTTCAAAGTTCATAAGAGTGACAAGATACAAATAGCACAAGAACAAGTAATATCAACAATATGCATCAATCAATAAGTTTTGGGACAATGCACATAGAACTAATAATGGCAACTATGCTCTCTTAACTGGTGCCTAAAGGATAGAAGGTGGAGACTCAATATAATGGTGGAAGAAAGACCCTTCAAAAAGGGAAGCAGGGATTTCAAGTCTCAAAAGGATCTTCCAAAAATTATGATACTTGTTAGCTTTCACTTTCATTGCCCCTATCATAAGCATCTTGAAATGATTAAGGTTAAAGTGAACAAACTATGGAGTATATGCTTGACAAAGTATAAGTTGGCAACCTCATGTCCCTTGAATACGAGGGCCGCTCCTCATGCTACTCAACTTTAGTTACTTGCAAGTTCTTTTCATAGTAAGTACATGTGTATCATAGAGAAACGCCAACGGGGTACCCCTTGCACATGATACAAGAGCTATCCCATAATCAAAATGACAAGGCAAGTAGACAATGAGCATCTTAGCAATCTTCTTATTTACCATGGGAATATGGTACTTTTTTCTCTCTTTCCTCTTTTCAATATGTCTCTTTTTTTATAAGAAGAAAGCTTCATAGGTGTCATTATGGTGGTGCTGCAAGTTTCCACCATGATTAGGCATGGCTTAGGCTAGCGGCCCAGGCGTTTCTCTAACACACATACATAACTCCATGGACTTACAAGCTCCTCTTTTATTTCACACCGACGACATTCATAAACAAAAGAGCATTATATCAACTGTGTACAAAGTACAAGTGCAATGTTGAAAGCGTTTCCCGTGACAGCACGGTTCTGCTAATTCCAACGTATAAGTGCAAGCATATACAACATAGATGACACAATGGTTCAAGTTTATTTAGGAGCAAAAAATAAAGTATGCAATCAAGTTTGTGAGCGCTTTAATCACTAACTTTCACATAACAAGTTTAATTTGAAAGATAGATAAAACAAGAATATACTTGGAATGGTGTAACACACTATGCATAGGAATTTATAGTGGACACTTTAGAATAACTTGGTTTCTTGGGAGTTGGACGCATGAGTAGAGCTTACTCAATACAAGTGGAAGCTAGCAAAATACTGGGAGCAACCAACTAAGAGAGCAATAATGGTCATAATCATGCAAAGCGAAAAAACATTATCAACTAAAGCATAAAGTGGTACTATAAGTCAAAAACTAAATGATCATAGAGGATATTGTGACTTGTTCATAGTCATAACATGGTGTGAGCATGTGCCAAGTCAATCCAAACAAAGCATCAAAGGAGAATACCACAATACTATGCTTTTGTATGCTAAAACAATCCGTAATTCTTTCAAGGCACATTAAGCAATCTCAATTGTTTGGAACAAGTCATGCTACAGCAATAATCACTAAGCATAAGGTCAAAGCAACATCTAGCATGACATGATAAAGTCTAAGTCACAGTCAAAACAAGCTCCCTTTTGTACCACTATAAGCAAGAAACTTTCTACTCTTTTCCAACACCAATCGACTTATTTGAAACAACTCACAAAGATAATAATTAATAAAGATCATCGAGCATGTCTCACAAATTCACAAAGAAGAACTAAAAAGTTCTAATCTGAAAGCACGGAAAAACTAAGGCTAAACACAGTGCTAGAAAAAGTGAACACTCACAGAATAATAAGAATGAAAACTAGAGTGTTTTAGGCAATGAAAACAGAGTGTCTCTCTCTCTCCAAAATAAGTGTGCTAGGATCCGTCCAACTTATTGCAGCAAGCAAACCAAAAGAAAACTAAAAACAAAAACAAATACGCTCCAAGAACAACACAACAGTGCATGAAACAATAAAAACGAAGTGTCTAAAAAGACCTAAGATTTTTATTGATGAAGAAGGGGATGCCTTGGGCATCCCCAAGCTTTGACGCTTGTACCTCTTGGATATTTCTTGGGGTAACACCGGTGTGG
This sequence comes from Avena sativa, assembly GCA_916181665.1. Classification (NCBI taxonomy): domain Eukaryota; kingdom Viridiplantae; phylum Streptophyta; class Magnoliopsida; order Poales; family Poaceae; genus Avena; species Avena sativa. The sequence goes on along the minus strand of OV702297.1, from coordinate 379,780,236 downwards.
CATCCTCAAGCTTGAGCTTTTGTCCATTCTTCATCTCAGTACATCACTCTCTCTCTACACCTAAAAAATTTCCTTCATACAAAACTTCACACAATATTTATTAGCAAAATTAGTGTATTCAAAATATAATAGACCTTTGGGTTTAGCTTTAGACCAGAAAAAATTTCACTAAAAACACAAGCTACTGTAGCAATTACCTCAAAAACTCAATTTCCCAAAAAGAACCCCAAAAGGAATCAATAACAAGCAAATGCAAATAATGACAGAAATCTGTCAAAACAGACCAGCAGGTGGAAACTGATTTTTTCAAAGACCTACTGTTGCTCAAATCAAAAAGTGTTGAACTAACGAAAGTTAGATAATATACTGGGGGATTTTTTTTGTAAATTATCATCTCAATCCGACTTGCAGATATTCCTCACGAATTTTTATGGTGGAGCACGAAAATCTGTTTCGGGACAACAACTCCCTAAATCTTACTTCTCTCTTATTAGAGGTTATTCTTGGCACAAAAAGCAAAAAAAAGGATAAGAAGAAGTTATTACAGAGGTAATAACTTCCAAGACTCAAGAAATTTTTTGGGTTATCTCCCAATAAGTACTTTTCTTTAACGCCTTTAAGTTAGGCTTGATAGTTTGAGAAGATGCTCACATAAGAAATATGAATTGAAGTAAAAGAGAGCATCAAGAAGCAAATTCAAAATACATTTAAGTATAGCCCACTTCCTATGCATAGGAATCTTGTAAATAAACAAGTCATGAAAGCACAAAGCAATAATCATAGGAAAGCAAAACAAGTGCAACTTCAAGACTTTCAATATAAAGAGGGGAAACTTAAAATTGTTGAGATATATAAGACCATGTTTCCCTCTCTCATAATAATTTTTAGTAGCATCATGAATAAAATTAACAATATAACTATCACATAAAACATTCTTATCATGATCCACATTCATAAAATAATTATTACTCTCTACATAAGCATAGCCATTCTTATTAATTATACTGGGAGCAAATTCAACAAAATAGCTATCATTATTATTCTCATCACCATAATCATCAAATATAGGAGGTATATTTTAATCATAATTACTTTTCTCCTCAATAATAGATGGACTGAAAATATCATATTCATCATTGTATCATCATAAGTAATAGAATAGCTATCTTCCAAAGCTGGGAAACTAAAAAGATTATTTTCACAAAAACTAGCTTCCCCAAGCTTAGACGTTTCCATAGCATTAGCAATAATAGTGTTCAAAGAATTCATACTAATAACATTGATATTAGCATGCAAATAAAGTTCCATAAGTTTTTTAATTTTCTCTTCAAACATTTCATGTCCAAACTCAAGATAAATACTATAAAGCTCTCTATTTTTTTCCATTAATCCTAACTAGTAAAAACAAGAAAAAAAAGAAAAAATTGTATAATCTAAAAAAAATAGTTTGATGTCTACGCACTTCTATTCTTATAGACAGTTGTTGGACCTCCAAGTTCAGAGGTTTGTAGAACAGCAGCAAGTTTCCTTTAAGTAGATTACCCAAGGTTTATCGAACTCAGGGAAGAAGTGGTTAAAGGTATCCCTCTCAAGCAACCCTGCAATCAAGATACAAGAAGTCTCTTGTGTCCCCAACCAGTGGCGGACGCACGGGGTATGTCGGATATGCCGCGGCATACCCGGAGCTCAGCCATCCAACCGTATACTAGTAGAAAAAGACGTAGTTGATCGATCATGTAAAACCGGTCAGCTCTAGACGTCCGGCAGTATCGTGCTTCCTGTTAAAAAAGAGGGAAAACATGACTGCTTGGCTGAGGATCCGATCTCCAAACGCATCTCCGGCTGCGCATCTACGCTGCTACGTCACATTGCCGCTACTACACCTCGCACCCTCGCCTAAGCCCGGAGCGTAGCCGCATCGCCTCCACCGTGCCTCGCGCCCTCGCTAAGCTAGGTTGTCAAGAGGAGCTCCGGGAACTCGACCATCTGATCGCTGAACAGAACTGCAGTCTATCTGTGTATATGGCAGCACGCAAGGTTTGCCCCACGTTGGCAGCCCGCCACGCCGATTGCCGCAATACCGCAGCAAGGTTGAACCTGTCCGGTTGGACACTCTAATCCATGGTAGGGATATAACAGCACTCCTCAAAGTCCGCATTTCCCAATCTATATAACCCCACACTGTCAACTTAAGCGCTAGATGGTTCCAACAAACACCATGATTTCATAAAGACAACCAACTCAAAATATACTCATGATAAGATTTATAAACTCTAGCCTAAGTGCCACCACGGCGTGCACGCTGTCACTTTCATACACGTGAGAAAAAGCATAGATCTATTAAAGCACGATGAATATTTATGTAGACTCTAGCCTAAGTGCCACCACAGTATGCACGTTGTCACTTACACACACGTGGGGAGAGCAGAGATCTATTGAAGCACTTGAGTAGCAAGGTAGATCTACTTGATTACAAAGCTCATGACCACAACAAGATCATGCATAGAGAGAGATATGAACACATAGCTACCGGTAGAGCCCTTGGCCTCGAGGAAGAACTACTCCCTCCTCATCATGAGAATCAGCAACAGCGATGGAGATGGTGGTGGATATCGATAGAGATGGCTCTGGGGGCACTTCCCTGTCCCGTCGGGGTGCCGGAATAGAGACTTTCACTCCCCCGAATCTTCCCTTCGGTGGCGACGGTGCTACAGAACTTTTCGTGGCTTTTTGGTCGATTCCCTAGGGTTTCTGAGTCGAAGGCTTCTTATAGGCGAAGGAGGCAAGGTCGATGGAGGACCTCTAGGTGCGGCCTAGGGTAGGCCCGCGCCCACCTAGGGTGTGGCCACCCTGGTGTTCTCCTCCGTCTCGTCTTCGATTTTTCGTATCGCTCAGGGAAAAATATGAACTTTGGCTTTTGTCCCGTCCAATTCCGAGGATTTTCATTTTTTAGCTTTCTAAAACCAAAAAACAGCAGAAAACAGGCAACTGGCACTATGACATCTTATCAATAGGTTAGTTCAAGAAAGTGTATAAAAATACCTCAAAGTGTAGACAAAACATAGCAAAGTTGATACAAAACAAGCATGGAGCATCAAAAATTATAGATACGTTTACGACGTATCATCCCTCCAGGGTCTTGGCCTAATAAGAAAGTTGTCTTTATAAATATTAATTTATTTATTTAGAATATATTAATTTATAATTAATATATAATAAATGTATATTTAAATTGCCATTTACTCAAAACTCATTTCTGTCTCTTTTCCTTCTTTCTTTCTCCGAACAACTTTGGATCTCTAGAACAATTTCGGTTTCTCTCTCTTCTGTGATTCCTTCTTACATGATGATATCTAAGCATCGTAATGCTCTTAAGAATGCATCCCTATAGTTCGGGAATGTCATATACATGATCTGTATCAATGATCAATAGCAAGACCGGGATGCCTATGTTAATCCCTATGCACTCCACCTGTCACCATCGTGTCAAACCTTAAATAATGTGTCCTATTCCTTTTGTATCTATGATACTTGCATTGTCTGAGATTTGATCATCGATATCACCATGTCAGGCTCAACCTCGTTATCGACAAATGCTACTTTACTCATTCCGATAAGTGATATCCCAGTGACCTAGTCACATGTTGCGCAACATATTAGATCCAACTTATCCGAGTAGGCCCAGAGTATCTTCCATCACGTGGATGTACAAATCCCGCTCTTGACACATATGCCTCAACCTATCCCTTTGATTACTTGATCATACCTTTATAATCACTATGCTACCAAGTGACGTTTGATGCTTTCAAGACACTCTCAGGTGATAGTGATTAAATATGGTCTCATGGTATAATGAACAAGTCACTATGTTTCTAATAATTGCAACAATGAACTTTGTGATATGATCTTGTTGCAACAATCATCTGTAGAAACTGTCTACCAACTTATTCTCCAGTAAGATGGCTCCATTGTCAATAGGTGCTGAAGCACCAACATGATCAGGAAACCTTGATCATCCGTTGACCAATAAAATAGTTGAATAGAGGCCACTAGGGACTTGAGTTTGTTTACATATCACACGTGTATCAATGTTTCCAACTGATACAGTTATAGCATTATATAAAACTATTATGAACTAATGAAATATGTTAAATAAACTCCTTTATTATTTGCCTCTAGGGTATATTTCCTTCAAGCTAGTACCTAATTAATATTGAAATTATTATAAATCTAGCTAGTAGGCCTAATTAATATACTCCCTCCTTCTAGGTTTATTATGTTTAATAAAAGGTAAAAACTATCTATCAGAGTCCGGTGGAAAACAATCTGTCGGACCTCTCGCACGACGTCCATCTCGTTAGATCGAACGTACCGGGTGCCCACCTCGTATTTTTTTCCGTTAACCAAGCACCGACCAAAATCCCAAAATTTCCCGTCATAATGCCTCCTGACGTTTCTCCCCGCCTCCACAATCGATCCCCAATTATGCCGCATCATCGTCGTTCGCCTCCTAGCTGCTCTGCTCCGTGATCTACTGCATCGCCATCTCTACCACCATGCCACTTCCTCCCCTCCAGGTCGTCACCTCTGCTTGGTTCATCTCGTGCATTGGCGGCACGCATGACGCTCCGCCATGGGGTTGTTGGTAAACTGAGGCGGCGGGCGCCCATGGTGTGAGAGGCAGCTTAAACCGTCTATGAAACAATCCGGCGACCGAATCTGTGGGTCGTACGCAGCTTCACAGCTCACTTCAAGGAATACACGATCCGGGAGAAGGTACTAGCAACTGATGTAGGTTCCAATCTGTGCCTATTTTCTCAATTTATGAAATCTAAATCCTTGTAGTCCTTCACTAGACGAATTTGTGGATTCAAATTACAGACCATTCATATACCGATATTCATATATTTTGTATCTGCTAGGTTGTAGATCTTTATGGGGTATCAGTAATGTTCATGATGCTAATAGCTATATTTTGGTGGTTCCATGTACTGCTTGTCATGCTGTGTGAGATTCATATTTTTCCTTTGTGTTTAGCATGTCTCTCATGAAGTATACATTGCCGATGATGAAGTTGGGTTCATATACGGATAAATTGGCAGCAACCACTGCTATGTTATACTTCTCAAATTTGTCTGCATCTACAGATATTTTAATATGTTGCGTACAAACAAATTTTTTACTTCTATGTTTCCATGCTTCCAAAGGATTTTTCATAAATTTCCTAACTACTGAATGATTGCTTCCACATAGTTTTCCTAACTACAATCTCACACATTATCATGCTTCCGATCTCTTTTGTAGCACACATCTTCGAAATGACCAAGGATGCCAAACCAGATTGTATGCTGAAGAGTCATTTACGGCAGTTCAACCGAGATAGGTAGTACATGGGCTTGAGGAACCTAGGAGGAAACTCGTTATTGATCTGATGGTGGGGTGTTCTTCTTACCGGCTCTTCATCGATAGCCACATAGCCTCATCGATGACCGACTCCACTGCCTCATGTTGCCCTATAATCCCATCAACGAGTGTTGCGGAGCTGGCATGGCAGATGTCTCTCCTATAGCACCATCACCAAGGCTCCAATGGTTATGACATCGGGCTTGTCCATGCGGGGGCACGATAGTTGTCGTCTCATCTTGAGGAAATTCTCCCTGTGTAGCGACTTAATGGCTAGGTTGTCCAGGCAGTGCAGAAGCACACGAGAAATAAGAAGGGAGCGAGCAGAAGGAAAAATCGAAGCATAAACGTGATTAGCAATGGATGCATGCATGGGAGCGAGCAGAAGGTAAAAACTATCTATCAGAGTCCGGTGGAAAACAATCTGTCGAACCTCTCGCAAGTTTAGAAAAATCTCAGAAGTTAGGCTCATATCGAGTACTAATTAATTCCCACTATGGCATGCAACCAATAGTTGTCCTCGTAAACGCTCCCACCAATTCTAGAGATTGACATGCAGTCATAGCAACTAGGTCTAATTATTACGGCATTTAGTAAAAAATTAACCTCCTAATTCATAATCTTCCGCTAAGACTAAATAGTATGGAAACTAGTACATATTGAATCTGATAGTTAGGTCTTATTAATCATTAAAAAAGGATTTTGCAATCCTCTCTCTCTTACTCCTCGTGGGAGGTTGATATGTTGCAAACATATCTATAATTTTTTATGCTCCATGCTTATTTTGCACCAATTATCTTATGTTTTGGTCTACACTTTGTGGCATTTTTATGAATTTTCTGGAACTAACATATTAACAAGTGCCACAGATCTAGTTTCCTGTTTTCTGTTGTTTTTGTATTTCAGAAAAGCTAGTAAAGAAATATTCTCGAAATTGGACGAAACAAAAGCCAACCTTCCTATTTTTTAGAGACGAAGACGGAGTCCGGAGGCCAGGGGAGGCGCACCCCAGGGCGGCCACAACTAGGTCAGGCGCGGGCAGGGGCGCACCACCCTAGGGTGTGAGCCCCCTGGCGCTCCACCAACCTCACCTCTCCGCCTATATAATCCCCCCGAGACGAAAACCCTAAGTACCTGATCAGAATTCCATGAAAAAGTCTGTAGACGCCGCCACCGTCGTCCCTAGATCGGGAGGGATCTAAAACTCTTCCTGGTACCCTGACGGAGAGGGGAGATCATCCTGGAGGCCTTCTTCATCACCATGCCCGTCGCCGGAGTGATGTGTGAGTAGTTCATCCTTGGACTACGGGTCCATAGCAGTAGCTAGATGGTTGTTTCTCCTATTTGTGCCGTCATGTTTAGATCTTGTGAGCTACCTATCATGATCAAGATCATCTTATTGTAATGCTACATGTTGTGTTTGTTGGGATTCGTTGAATTTTTAGTATTATGTCAGATTGATTATTGTTCAATCATGTCTATGTTATTTGTGATGTTGCATGCTCTCTGTTGCTAGTAGTTACTTTGGCCAAGTATTTGCTTATGACTCCAAGAGGGAGTATTTATGCTCGATAGTAGGTTCATGTCTCTAGTAATCTGGGAGAGTGACAAAAACTTCTAAGATTGTAGATGTGTTGTTGCTACTAGGGAGAAAACAACAATCATTTGTCCAAGGGAAATTGTATTGTTTACATTACATACTTTGCTTATTGCAGTTATCTGTTGCTTGCAACTTAATACCCGAGGGTTGTTCGGATGATATCCTAGAGGTGGATTATTAGTCATAGATGCAGTTGGATTACGGTCTATGTATCATGTTGTAATGCCCAAGTGAATCTCATAGTGATCATCATGTCATGTACATGCATTTTTATGCATTCTCTAATTGTCAATTGCCCCTCTATAATTTTTTCACCCAGCATGTTATTTATCTTATGGAGAAACTCCTCTAGTGAACTATGGACCCTGGTCCATTCCTTCCCACTGATATTCCATCTACTGTTTACTATTTACTTTCTGCAATTACTACGATCAGTTACTTTCCTCCATACTATATGTTTAATCATTTGTTTTTAGCAAAACAAGTGAGCTTGACAACCTCACTGATAAGTTGGGGCAAAGTATTTTGGTTGTGTTGTGTGCAGGTTCCACGTTGCTAGCAACACCTTTGGAAGTGGTTTCTTTCTTCTACTGGTTCGATAACCTTGGTTCCATAACTGAGGGAAAACTTGCTGATGTGATCATCATACCTTGCCCTTGGGGTTCCCAACAGGCCCCACATCAACTGAGCCATCAGAGGTTCATCGTCATCCTTCTCAAGGACTTTCTCATGTGATTGCTCATAATTCTCAATAAACGCACTAGATTTAGGAAGTTTTTCAGAACAAATTCTACCAATGCTATGCATATCTTTCATAGGAAACATATTCTCAAAGAATGTTGCATCACAAGATTTCATTATAGTATCGATATGAATATCAGGTACCTCGGATTTAGCCACTAAAAACCTATAGCCTAACTATGTGAAGCATATCCTAGAAAGATACAATACACGGTCTTACAACCGAGCTTGCGCTTCTTGGGAATTGGTATGTTGAACTTTGCCAAACACCCCCAAGTGCGCAAGTACGAAAGTGATGGTTTTATCCCAGCCCACTCCCCATAAGGGGTCTTTTCTTTATTCTTGTTAGAAACTCTATTCAGGACGTGACATGAAGTCAATAAAGCCTCCCCTACCATGCCTTTTGATAAACCAGTTGTGGCTAACATGGAATTCACCAAGTCAGTTAGTGTGTGGCTTTTTATCTTGGCAATCCCGTTTGATTGCAGGGAGTGGGGAGACATCCTATTATGAATAACACCATGTTCCTCAAAGAGTTTTTCAAATATTTTGGGAAAATACTCACCACCACGATCTGGCCTAATACGCTTGGCCTTTCTCTCTAGTTGATTTTGAACTTCAGCCTTAATTTTTTTTAAATGTTCTAAAGACTCATATTTGGTTTGCAATAAGTAAACATAGCAGAATATAGTAGCATCATCTATCAATATCATGAAATATTACTTTCCACCTTTTTTAATACACCATTCATCTCGCATAGATCAGAGTGTATGAGTTCTAGAGGTGCCAAGTTTCTCACCTTGGCTGCCCTATGAAGCTTTCGAGGTTGCTTTGATTGCACAAAACTATGGCACTTAGAACCTTTGGCAATAGTGAAATTCAGAATTAAACTCGTGCTCAACATCCGAAACATCAAACCAAAATCAATGTGACATAAACGAGAATGCCAAACATTGGTATCATCATTAACACCTGCACAAATATCATTCACAGATTTATTATGGAACTCTGAAAGTGAAAAATGGAACAAGCCTCCAAACTCATAGCCTTTACCAATAAATTATCCATGTTTTGAAACAACGACTTTATTAGACTATAAAACAACCTTAAACACATCTATGCATAGAAGGGAACCACTAACAAGATTCTTGTTCATAGTAGGGACAGGTTGCACGTTCTTCAACTACATGATCTTTCTAGAAGTGAACTTCATATCCGTCGCTTCAATACCACAAATAGAAGCATGTGATCTATTCTCCATTAGGACAGAAGAATCTCGAGCAACCTGATAAGAAGTGAACATAGTGATGTCAGGACACACATGAACATTAGCACCCATATCAATCTACCAACATGGTGATTGAACTATCCAAATAATAGTAAATAAATTACCGTACCCATTAGTATTTCTAGAGGTCACGATGTTGATAGTCTTCCCACTTTTCTCTCTGTGATATGCATGTTCTAGGAAGTCTTATAAAATTGGACAAGCTCTCTACAAGTATAGCAACCTAGCTCAGCCTTGATATGCTTATTCGTCTTCTTAAAGGTTGTAGTCTTTGCAAGCTTGTTGAATGAGGGCTTGTTGTATGATCTTATCGTTCCCTTTATTCTTGCCATAGTTTTTTCGTCTGCGCCATATTGGTATTATACCGACCTCGCCTCCAATCTCACCAGTGTCCTTAGCCCGAGGTTTCTCCTCAACATCAAGAGATGTTATCAGGTTTTCAACGGATATCTCCTATCTCCTGTGTTTGAGAGTTATGGCGAAGTTTTTTCATAAAGATGGTAACTTTGCAATAATGCATCCAGACACAAACTTGTCGGGTAAGACACATTTAAGGAGTTCGAGCTCTTTAGCAATGCACTGTATCTCATGATCTTGCTCAACTACAGAATGGTTGTTCACCATCCCGATGTCATGGACGCTCTCCATAATGTATAGTTCATTGCCTGCATAAGTGCCTCCCAGAGCTATTTTCCATCTATGATGTACATGTACATATCAAACAATTTGTTGTCAAAAACACCAAGAGAGCATCCTACAAAGGCAATATTGGCTTCCTCGAACTTGTTTCGATCCTCGTCGAATATAGTTCCTTCGGGTAAGCCTTTACTAGCCTCGAATACTTTCAGAGCTTGCAGCCAGAGCGTTGCCTTGTATTGCCACCTCTTAAAGTGCACTCTGGTAAATTTGTCCGGCTTCAGTGCATCGGCTAAGTGTCCCATGTTTAACTCAGAAAATTTCCTATGATAAGGTTTTTAGATTGTTAGATTATTAGGCATAATTTCCACAACTAATTTCAGAATATAAATCAGGACTACAACAGCTATGATCACATTAAAATATAAGATACTAGAAGTACTAATCAACATGAACAGTAGCAGTGCATATATAAAACTAGCCATAATATAGCAACAGATCTGATCACGGTATATGTACTGATCGGTTGCCGATAAAGTAATCGTGGATGCAGACGTTGCAGAGACAAAATCATGTACAAGACATAGCATGGGTCAAGGCCATGTTGCGTACGAGTTCGAGTCGGCTACACTAGCAAGCGCGCGGATAGGAGGATGGTCAAGTATCATCAGAGAAGCGCACGTGTAGCACTTCTCTTCTTACTCACTTACAAAGTGGTGAGACATTCCATCTTATAAGGTGTCGCAACTTTCCTCGAACTTTTCATATGGGACTAAAGTTTAGTTCCCACTCTTTTACCGCACAAATATGAGCTATCACTAACTTGTGCTACTTCACATATGAAGTCTGGCGGGCATTTGACCACTGCATGACAGTGCTTTAATTCTTAAAGAAGGCTAATTAATAGGGTTTATACATTAACGAATAAGGACAAAAATGGCGATGTCAGCGAATTAAATTTGAAAAACTAAAAATCAAAATGCTTTGTAGGTTAAATAGTTTATCTGATTTAGAATCCATTTTTATCGTTGATCTAGTCATGATGAGATCTTCAAAATTAGATCTCATGTCGATATGTTTCGACAATATTTTTGGACCTAAAAGTTATCCATATATAACATAAAAGTTATTCAGGTTGTACTATGTAAGTTATTCACCCGGTAACACGTAAGTTATCCACCCTATAAATAGGTTGTGTGTTTGCATTTTGTATGAATGCGAAAAGAATAAATATGAACTCCTCTGATTTAGGATCTGTTTTCACCGTGTTGATGGCGATAAAGACTCGGTATCCCAACACATATCCTACCACGTCCAAATAAATTAAGTCTATATCACATGTAATTAACTAGAAATAGAAGGTAAACAAGACATAAAAAATATAGTGCCCACAAAGAGAAACTAAAGTTATCATGACAATTGTACAAAAGTTATCCATTGGGATAAACAAAAATTATGCATGACATTATACAATAATTATCCACATAATTAGGAAAAAGTTACCAAGGCTTTACATCGTAGTTACCCACAAACAAACTAAAAAGTTATCCACCTAAAAAATAATAAACACCTTCTTGCATAAGGATATAATATGTTGAGGTTAATTACAACATCCTAACTCCACCAAGCCTTATGGCTTGTTTGATTCATAGGATAGGAAAAGTATAGGAATAGAAAAAACATGTGATTAATATGTCAGGCCAACTTGAATCCTATGAAAAAACAATTATGTTTGATATAGCAAAAAAAAATTCTATGAGGTCTGATCTAATATTTGTTTCCCATAGGAATTACACTACAAGATTCCTATAGGATGTGTTCCTATAAATCGAATAATAACATAGAAAAAATTTCATAGGATTCAAATCCTACATAATTTCTATGAATCAAACAAGCGCTAAGTTATATTGTACACACATAACAAAATTTCTATAAATGATACACTTATCTAGCGGCTCGGCTTCGTTGCCCAACGTCGCGCGTGTAACTTAGCCTCGAAAGGCTACCGCGTGAATGTAGTCTTGTCCCATACAAAAATACCTCCGCACGGTTGGCAACTTACATGGATAATTTACATACAATTGCATGTGTAATTCATGTGTTAGAAGTCGATAACTTTTAGGTTAATTATTTGTTTGTCGAAACATACTAATAGGAGTCTAGTTTTAAAAATATCGTCACGGCTAGTCCAATGGTAAAAATGAATGTTTGATTGAATAAACGGCTTGAGCTATAAAATTTTTTAAATATTCGAATTTTTATATTAAATGCTAATGACGTCAGCATTTTTGGTTTATGTTGCATGCATGCATGGTGGCAGAGAATTAGAAAAAGAAAGACATGTAGGAATGCATGCATTGCATTCGATCGCCCGCTAGGTTTAGACGTTTTCATACGTATCGGTAGATAAAATTTTCAATTCCAATTAGAATCACATGGTGTTATCCAATTTCAATTCTTGTTTGGATGTTTAAACCATGGAATTGGATTTTTTTTATGTTTGGCTACTTTATACTTGTGTAAATGTTCGGACAATCACATGTGTATATATTACAATGAGTATTATTTTTCACACATAGTAACATTAAAATAATCTCTAGCTTTATTACCTTGGATGTATAACTCAAACAAGGAGAGAACTAGCAAATCAATATGCTACAGAGGAACACCCGATGCATACAACGAAGGCCGTAGATAATACTAGTTCATAATTAACCAGTGTACGATAGTACTTACTCTATGAACCAGTATACCTTCATCTGGTTGGCCGTGGACAACCAAGACGGGAATCATTGCCAACAAGGGGTTGTACGAAGTAGGCAATTATGCAATGGTGATCTCCTGAAGAGGTCGAGGCCATAGGCTGCAGGGCACCTGTCCAGGCCCATGCGATTGACATCTTTAGAACATGCATGCATCGTGGGAGAATCAGAAAATAAAAAGGGCTGCACTACTTGGCCATGGACAACCAAGACGGGGATGTGGTTCCCCGATTCCCCATCCTTCCCATCCACCGACGTTCATCCGGTTGTCGCCGGTCGCTGCTTGACCTATGGTTAGGCAGCGGAGACAGTCAAAGTATGGCTTGGGTGTAGGTCAATGCTGGCGGCCAGAGAAGATACGGAACTGGCCGGAGAGGAGAGGTATAAGGGGAGGAAGGAGAGAGAGGGGTGGGCGGGGATGGCAATGCAGATCGATGGGCGTACCTTTTATTGTAAAGAGTATATATTAATATCACAGGGATACCAATTACACCCAACCTCTGCAACAACGCATGCCCTAGCGGCTCTACGGATGCACACAATCCAGAAAAAAGAAAAAGAATTGCAAAAAAAGAAAAGTCTCGCTACAGAAAACTAATCCTCAAAGCAACAACACTGACACCATCAGAACAACACCAGTAGTCCTAAGTCCTCGCTCACAAAACAATGTCTTCAACAAGGTCATTGCCAGACACAACCAGTTAAGGCCAGACCTTGGATTTTCACCCTGCAAGGTAAGACTGGGAACTCCCCCTGTGTTGTCTTTCCGCGCCAACAGTCACTGCAACGAGTCTTAGATCACGCAGCCAGATCTTCGTCGCCACAAGAGCAAAAATCACCATCGCTACCCTCATATTTCCGCTTTCCTGACATTCTCCGCATCTAACTTCACCATGGCTCTAAGATGGCACTTGGTGGGAACAAACAACAGAGCTTCGCAACGCTCCCGCTGAAACCAAACGGCCAAAAAAACAAGGTGCGCACGACCGAATACCTTCCGATCCAGCAAACTCCAGGCATGATACGCCCATGGGAGTTCGCCGACGGAGCCTTCCGGAACCCGCATCCCAGACCAGATCCACGAGGGCATACATCAAGCAGATCTTCGTCTTCGTGCGAAAGAAACCAAAGGACCAAGCCAGGACAACCATCGACGCCACCTCGACGTCAGACAGCTCCACCAACCTGCGCGAATCCATCAGGCCACATCCATCACCGAGACTCTGTGACACCTTGCCGCCGAGACTCGCCGTCTTCAACGCCATCGATGAAAGACCGCTCCACCTTATTCCTTCCGCATCCAGCACTTGCTCCAAGAACGATGCCCTCATGAGGGAGACGACGCTGAACGCGCCGCCATCGACTGATCCGGGAAGGCCCAGATCTGGGGTTTCCCCCAGAGCAGCTCGAGCGACGAAGAGACAAAGGTTGCAAGGTCGATGCCTCCAACAAGGTAACGGTGTTGTTGCGCCGCCATCGCCCGCCGTCACCGAGTGAGAGCCCGTTTTTCACCGGATCCCCCGCCTCTCGACACCCACAGCCGTCTGGATCTCCGCCGATTCGTGCAGATCGGCTCCGCACTAGCCTCCCAACCGCGCCGCAACTGGCCGAGGCCTGAAGCACCGGATCTAGATAGGAATCGAGATCCACGACCAGCCTCCTCCGCCCAAGAGGACGAGCCAAGGACGGCAATGGCCGCCGCCTGGTCCAGATCGCCGTCCAACCACCGCACCCGAGCATGCGGCGATGTGTTTGGGAGGAAGGCGCGTTGCGTGCGAGAGGGAGGAGATGGAGCGAGGACTCTGCGCGAGGGATCGATCGCAGATGATTTCCGTAGCGATTCGGAGGTCTGACCTTCCGAATTGGATCGACCAGTGGGACACCGCGCGCGGGGTTTCTAGAATTGGTGCATCCTTTCCGGGCCCAAATTTTAGGACAAAACAAACGGTAGAATTTGTTGTCTAATTTCAATTCCTTAATTCTAGGCCTATTTGAGTGCATTCAAACATAGTGTAACAGTAATTCGGTCGACCTCATTCAAATGAGGATCTAGGCGGACAACAGAAGAACGGACGCAAATCAGCTTATGGTGGCGGACGGGATGCTCATCACAAACCTGTGTGCGGCTGGCCGGCTGGGCAGTGGAATGGACGAGATTGTGCGCAGCAGGAAAACCGATTGGAATAGGAATGCAGCATTTGATCGATTCTGTTTTAGCAGGCGTCAGTATGTACGTGCTATTGTGGCCTTTAGCCCTTGACTAGTTGCTTTGAGCTTGGCCCGTTCAAGTATAACGGTGGTTTAGTGGCTGGGGTTTTGGCAGGATCAGGGCTTCGATTTGCTAATGATTGGTGTATTTATATTTAGCCCCTGCTACATATCGATAGGGGGCGAACCATGGACAATCCGCCACTGCTATGTCCTATTTTGAACCGCTCAAGATTCTTCGTGTTCATCACCTGAACATGCCAGTTTTCATCATTGGATGCAGGGTAATCGGAGTGTCTTCATGACCAACAATTAAAAATAAAATCAAATACTCGCATGGTATGCCCACGAGGTCGTAAGATGTCCACGCGAGACAACACTCAAACGCAAAGGTTTCTAGTTCTTTTGCCCATTGTGGCGTGGCCGTTCTAAGAGCATTTCTAGCCGAACTCGTTAAATCAGTTAGATGCGCATATTCTTGGTGTTGCGCGGCTAAACTGCACCGAACTAACCGTGCATCAGCATTAGCCGCGTAAAAAATTTGGGAACCGGCCTCTTCGGCTCGCAAATATAGAAGACCGCGGCGTCGACTCGTAAACGCCACCAACCCCTGCCGCGCCAACTGCCTTCCACCCGCGCCACCATTTTCTGTCGCCGAGATCCTTGAGCCCCCTCCACTGTCCTCCCCCGCTCCTCCTCGCTCACCGGCGCTTTCCGTCGCCGGAATCGGGCTAGAGGGCCGCCGCATCGACATCGATTCCGCCACCAATTCGACCTCGATTCCGGCCGTTCAGACCTCTGTTTCTTCGAAATCGGGGCCGCCGGAGCATAGGGCAGTGGTGGATTGACCTCCGCAGAGCTAAGTGTGTCCAAATAGCCGGCGTTGGGTTGACAGGATTTATCCAAAATGGGCCATGTTTGTGAAGACAATTCAGCGGATACTTTGCAACAACCCAAAGTAATCTCACTTTGCAACTGTTCAAGAGGCTACAAGAAAAGATGTGGAGAGAGCTTTCGTGTGCTGTAGAAGAGCCATTATTTGTGGACCTGTCAAGTATTGAAAACCGCAAGTTCTACGGCAAATTATGACATGTTGCATTATTTTACATAATATGATCATTGAAGATGAGCGAGATATGCCAGAGAACTATTGATATGTCTTTAATGGAGATCCCGTAGAGTCAGAGCATCATCCAAATAGAATTTAGCGCTTCCTCGAGATGCACCAAACCATAGCAGAGCGAGGACACACACTTACAACTACACGATGATCTTGTTGAGCATCATTAGCGTCTCTTCGGCAATTCTGTGCCCCCCCCCCCCCCCTCCCCAAATCCTTGATTTATTTGGTTTCAAACAATTTGATTTATTACATTTATTATTTTGGTGTGTAATATTGAATAATTTGATTTATTACATTTATTATTTTGGTTTGTAATATTGAATTTCGGTTAGAATGATTTGATTTGCAACATTTTTTTTTTTGCTCATTTAAGTATAAGAGTTCGGCTAGGTGTAGCTTCTTATTAGTCAAAGTTTATAAAATTTGATTTTGACTAAATGTAAAATGCAGAGTAATTTGAGACGGAGAGAGTAGATGTTCAAATAAGGGGAGTTAAATGATAGGGGCCGATATACGCGGCTAACCGATGTACGTTCGATTAGAGATGCTCTAAGGTTGTAGCTACGCGAATAAATGAGTCTCCACCACACAAGTATGTACGTCTCATTTCAAAAAAACATACTACATGTATGTGTTCAATTTTATTTCTTTTTGACAAAAGGGATTCTCCAACTTAATTAATAAAGCAGCATGAGTTTTCTACGTTGTTATGATTACAGATTCGTAACCACACACGATTGATGCAATATCCAGAATGAAACCAAAAGCAGGAAGTTGCAAAAGAAATTAAGCTTCATTACATGTCCAGCAAGCTTTCCTCCCTTAATCAAAGCCACCACTCGGGTTCTTCACGAAGATGATTCACTGCAAGGTCTTCGACATAGCGGCGCCCAACCTCTAGATCTCCCTAATCATCTTCTTAAGCCGCTCAATTCCTTTTTTTTATACGAAAATTTCACCGATCTCATAAATAATCATCAACGATAGTACAAAAAAGTCTAAATGTAATAAAAATTATAAATAGGTCAAAGGACCACGTAGAGACGACTATAAACACTAGTGCGAGCTGAATACGCGATGCCATCCTCGCCCTTCCAACACCGGAGCCGAGCAAAGTTTGTCATAATAGAGCTTATTGTAATAGACAGACGGGAAGTCGTCGTGCTAAGACCCTAAAGTACCAGCGCACTAGAGCAGCAACCATCGTCAATGATTACATCCGTATATCGGAAGAGACTTACCTGAAAACACACCAACGAACACGAAAAACGAACAAATCCCGAAAGATATGTCGGACACACGACTCCACGCGCCCTCCATTGATGCTAGATGCACACCGAAACAAAGATAGGGCGGGAAAGACCTTATTCTGACTTCTGGATGTAGTCGTCGCCTCACCGTCCCGAAAAACAGTCTAACCAACAAACAGAAACCTCCCGCCAGCGAGAAGCCGTGGTCCGCCACACCTCCAAGGCCTCAAGGCAACCAGAGGCAGAGCGAACCGGCGGCATCACCCGCAGGGGAACAAAACCCTAGATGAGGTTTTCTTAGCAGTCGTCGCCTCTAGAGTCAACTACCAGTTCGGTGTCCTTTTTTGTTCAAGTCGCTCAATTCCTTGACGAAGTACAGCTTGTACTCTTGGTTTTTGCAGTTCACACCAATCCGTTACTATGGCATATTAGAGCATCTCCACTCGGGGGGCCCTAAAGCCCCCGTAAAGGGCTATGGGGGTGTCGGCGCTCAAAATTGCGCCCCCCCTCCAATTCTTTTTTATGTCAACGCAGCCCATTTAGTTATCTGTCGCCCCCAGGCAAAACCCTACACATAGGGGGGCAAGCGGGGGCGCCGGGTGGAGCTGAAATAACGTGGGCCAGCCCTGGCTGTGGGAGAAAGCTTCCTTCATGTCCTTTTCACCGCTTCCTGCTTCGTCTTCCCGCCCTTTTTCCGGATATATGTAGGCGCCCCTCCCTCCCTCCCTTGCTTCCCCTCTCGCCGCCGCCATGGAGAGGCCCAAACTCAATTTCTATGAGCACGTGATGTTCGCCCACTATGACATCCTCGTGTTGTCGCGTGCGAGGCTTCCAACAGGATTCGAGCTCAGCTACGCCGGTGTGCCCGTGGCACCGAGTTGGCGATGAAGATAGAGGAGCGTCGTCGCGAGCTGCCGGAGCGAAAGAGGGATAAGGCCCGGTACGCGCCCACAAGCACGAACTAGCCGAAGAGGTTCAAGAAGGAGCGGGCGAAAGAGCTCGCACTGTGCTAAGCTCACCGGTGGCAGCTCCAAAGGGACGAAGCGCTTCTAGGCAGTGCACGGGCATACGGTCTACACCGCTATCGACGAGGCGCGGCGTCAAGCCGAGGTGGCGCGTCATGAGGAGGGTGGAGGCCGCCGGGATCGTCGACCTCAATTTTGACACAGAGAGGGAGGAGGATGGCGACACAGCGGATAGCGCCGATGGCGAAGACGGCGACAGCGAGGGTGAAAGCAGTATAGTAGATTAGGCACGAAGTTGATGATACAGAATCGCCCTTCGTTTATCTATATATGTAATATAAATTGAATATATAAACTATTTGAAGGGGACGTAACTGTGAACACTCTCCCTAGATTAAGAAAACAGCCGTCGCCTTCTCATATATGGGCTAAAAATTGCTGCCGCCGGAGCCTACATAGGGAGACCGAGCGGAGATGTTCTTATATAGATAATATCGCATCGATCATTCTGTAAAACTTCGTCAAAAGAAGTTCTATTCCTTGTTTTCAATTGGACCAGAAAATAGCAACAAGGAAATCTTGACGGCAACTTTCTCAAATCCTTGGAGGTTATTCAACCACATTCATTTCAACCATGTTTTTTGGTTGAGGAGGAGAGTTAAAAGCACGCTGAAACATATGGTCCACCATATAAATCTGCAACATGACTAGAAAAAACAAATGGTTTATGTTTTCATCTGCAGCACAAAAAATGCACAGTACAGATCCATCCCAACCTGCTTCTAGAATATGCTAGTTAATGTTCTCCCCCCCACCTCAAGGATCACTGGAAAATCTTAATTTTCGTAGAATTTTTTCATACACCACAGTTGGTTAAAAAAAATCACAGTTAGTGTTTTGGATTTGTAAAGCACTACATAGAGATTTAACAGTAAAACCCTTGTGCCCCAACTTCCACACAAGTTTTGTCATCCCCTTCACTAATTGGATGCACGTTAATTTGGAGAAGCAAGTTAGCGGCCATTGTTGCATGGCGAGGGTATTAGCACTAATCAAGGAAAGCATGCTCGCCCAAACTTAGCCTCCACAAACGTCTCCCTGCCCTTCTTTCCTCGGAATCCCGCGGTGCCCAAATAAACACTCGTTCTCCAATGCCTTCCGCCCCCTTTCTCCAATCCTCTCTGCCATGTCCGGTGTAAGGCAGAGAGCGAGAGAGAGAGGAAGAAGTCGTAGATAAAGGAGAAAAAAAATACTTTTCCCTCCAAAAAAGGGAAAATAAACAGCTCCTCCGTCGACCATGTCGTCGGGGTCGGCGTTCGGCGACTTCGGGCCGCTCACGGAGCGTCGCAAAGCCGAAAATGCGAAGAAGCTCCGCAATCGCATTATGACCGGCGTCGGGGTCATCGTCCTCATAGCCATTGTGTGTGCCGTCGCCGTCACGTACAACGGTAAAAAGGACGCAAAGGGCGGAGGGTCGGGCAGCAAGAAAAAGGGCGGAGGGTCCGGCGGCAGCAGCGAAGACGAAGGCTCCGAAGAAGGCGGAGGATCTGCCTCGCCGGGGGACCTAAAAGCCGTGTCGAAGACCATCACGATTCTGTGCAAGCAGACGGACTTCGTGGACGTGTGCCAGGAAAGCCTGACGCGGTGCGCGAACGCGAGCGCCTCGTCGCCCAAGGACGTGGTGCGCTCGGCCGTGATGGTGATCGGGGAAGCGATCTCTCAGGCGTTCGACCGCGCCGACATGATCATGAGCACCGACCCCCGCGTGAAGGCCGCCGTCGCCGACTGCAAGGATTTCTTCCTGTGGGCCAAGGACGAGCTGAACCGCACGCTCAGCGGCATGGACGCCAAGGACAGCCTCACCACGCAGGGGTACCAGCTGCGCATCTGGCTCAGCGCGGTGGTCGCGCACCAGGAGACCTGCATCGACGGCTTCCCCGACGGGGAGTTCAAGGACAAGGTGAAGGAATCGTTCGTCAAGGGGAAGGAGCTGACCAGCAACGCGCTAGCGCTCATCGAGAAGGGGGCGACGTTCCTCAACGACCTCAAGGTCCCGCAGCGCCGGCTTCTCGTCGAGGACGAGGGAGCGGCGCCACGGCGTGCCGAGCCGGTGCTCGGGGAGGATGGTATCCCGGAGTGGGTGCCGGAGAGCGATCGGAGGGTTCTCAAGGGCGGCGGGTTCAAGGCCGACGTCAAGCCCAGCGTGGTGGTGGCCAAGGACGGCAGCGGAAAGTTCAAGACCATCAACGAGGCGCTGGCTGCCATGCCAAAGACCTACGTTGGAAGGTAGTACAAATATTGTCCACCATGGGTCGTCGTCCAATATTTGTGCGCATGCCCCTCTCATCCTCTCCTAAAAATGTCCTTGCATTGTGTACCTCCTAGATACGTGATCCAGGTGAAGGAGGGTTTGTACGAGGAGTATGTTACCATCACAAGACAGATGCCGAACGTGACCATGACCGGGGACGGATCCAAGAAGACCATCATCACCGGTAAAAAGAACTTCATCGACGGCGTCACCACCTTCAAGACCGCAACATTCTGTAAGAAAACTTCATCGGCGCCCTCTAGCTTATAAGCTTGTTCCCAGCAGCAATATAATTACTGACTGAGTACGCACCCGGCGGGCAAATAAACTGTTTTGTGCAGCCGCGCTGGGCGACGGGTTCATGGCGATCGGGATCGGGTTCCAGAACACGGCGGGCCCGGAGAAGCACCAGGCGGTGGCGCTGCTGTCGACCTCGGACAAGTCCATCTTCCTCAACTGCCGCATGGACGCGTTCCAGGACACGCTGTACGCGCACTCCAAGGCGCAGTTCTACCGCAACTGCATCATCACGGGGACCGTGGACTTCATCTTCGGCGACGCGGCGGCCGTGTTCCAGAACTGCGTCATCACGCTCCGGCGCCCGATGGACAACCAGCAGAACATCGTCACCGCGCAGGGCCGCGCCATCGCCCGGGAGGCCACGGGGTTCGTGCTCCAGAAGTGCGAGTTCAACGGCGAGCCCCCGCTCACGGCGCCGGGAAAACCGCCCATCAAGAACTACCTCGGCCGGCCATGGCGCGAGTTCTCGCGCACCATCATCATGGAGTCCGAGCTCCCGGCGCTCATCGACAAGGAAGGGTACATGCCGTGGCAGGGCGACTTCGCGCTCAAGACGCTCTTCTACGCCGAGTACGGCAACAAGGGGCCGGGAGCCGACATAGCCGGCCGCGTCAAATGGCCAGGGTACAAGAAAATTATCAGCAAGCAGGAGGCGACCGAGTTCACCTTGGAGAAATTCCTCCACGCACAGGCGTGGATTGACTCGACCGGCACGCCGGCCAAGTACGACTTCTTCGCATGAGAGCGTGCATGCACGATAGGTGGGTCAATCGCGGGGCGTAGGGGATTTGGTGGAAGGGGCAGCGGGGTACAATCTTGCACGCAGCTGCATCCACCAAGGGTGTGGAATGCATGCCGCGCATGCAGGCTTGTTCGTGGGAGGTATTGCACGCGCGCATATGCATATGCATGCATGTGTGTCTAGTTTCACTCTGTGTCTGTATATTGGCTGATATACTTGTTTTTTTGCACTTGTACATGTATATTTGTGATTCCGATTAAATTTCGACTATAGCAGATGGACACCAATGAGCCCCCTCCTGGGATCAATTCCCCCATGACCCCTGCCTCCCAAGCCGACCACCCAACCCTTGCAACGTACCCCAACTTGCATAGCAAATTTATTGTACAATTCGAGCATGGTTGCAACATTTCAATCCCGCAGAGGGCCAAAACTATGACAAAAATTCGCAGCATTTTTAAAACATCGATGCAGCAAAAAATGAGTCAGCAACAAACAAACACAAGTATGCATCAAATCATTGAGGCAACACCAAAATCGACCTAAAAAGTCAAAACACATATGTAGCATGATAGACCAAAGTTTGCAACACCTCACGTGGAAACATTTGAAGCATTGAAGCAAATATTCGCAGCAAACACCCAGAATCGTCGCAACACCTTGTCGGCGATAGGTAGATTAAGGTATGTAATTATCATTATATGGATCTTGCTCCACTTTTCTGCCCACGACGATCTCAATGTCCATGACTTGGAAGCCCATATCCAGAAGCTCTCCACTGACCTGACATGTGATGCTGCAAGAAGACTTCCTGGAGTGTCCTGAAGACCAGACGTACATTAAAGGGGTCGAAGATCAACTTGACGTACAAGAAAAGATGGAGGCCTAAAGTGACCTGACGAGACTCTTACACCACCCGCGGCTATGTATATTGAAGATAATTCATTCGCTTGAAGAGTACATGTCATCTGTGTCACCGTTGTAGCTTTAGTCTTTGTAGTCAAAAACCCTAGATTAATATACCCATGTCGTGTATCTCTATAAACCTATTGTGATCCATCTTGTAAACACTTGTACGATCTCTTTTTTTAACCGTATTACCATAGGGGAAGCCCCTACAGTGTAACTTGTACGATCTCTTGATCACACCGTGAATAAGGACTGGGGGAACTCCATTACCATAATCTTTGTCTCTTTGATAACCTACTGCCCAAGCCATTTCTAAATAAATAAATTCTCTTTCGATCTTCAGAAGTGAGGTTGTTGTGTGCTCATGAAAATTATGCTTCATCACACCTTGCTCACATGTTCGCAGAAAAATGTGCATGAATTTGCAGCAATTTCAAAATCTCAGGCAACATCCAAAATTCATTGAAAACTTATGTTGTGACCTCACCGTCCCAGGCTTGTTGGTGATGGACCTAGCTCGTTAGAGCCCCGTCAACGCCAGATCCGACAACCATGGATCAATTTCCCATAGTCTTGTTTCTTACTAAAGCTCCCTGATGTCATCAACTTTTGAGCCCCCTTCTAGATGCAGGTACTAGGAGAGGTGCACCTGTGGTGGGCGGTGGAGGAGCATCAGAGATACACAGCGGAGGAGATTGGAAGTTTTTTTTTGAAATGGGTGATATATTACTCAAAGTCAAATATTACACCCAGCCTCTGCATAACCAGAATGCACACATGCAACAGAAGTCCAGAACAACAAAAATAGTTGTCGACAAATTACAGGATCTTAAAGAGAAAATCCAGACGCCTAGACAAAGACTAAGGCGGGTCAATACGTGGATCACGTTGCCACCCATGTCGGGAAAAAATATCATTTGTCGTATCCTCCAAACGTGTACAACCCTCCATAAATAGGTCTTGAAACTCCACCCGCGGTAGAGGCTACCACGAACGGAGCATAGCCGTGCAACAGTAGATAACCTGCATAAGAGAAGACATCTTATCATTAAATACCTTTTCATTTCTACAAAGCCATAGCGACCAGATAACGCAAGCGCTCCCACCCTAAACAGAGTTATGTACTTAAAATCTATTTGCCGATTGCCAAATATATTTGCAACACAACATGGAGGACTTAGTCCAGAAGCTACCTGGATGAGTGACCATATAGACCTAGCGAATTTGCATTGGAAGAATATGTGCTTAATTGTCTCATCATGTGGAGAAAAACACATTGTTTACTTCCTTGCCAATTCCTTTTAACAAGGTCATCCTTTGTTAATATTACACCTCGACTGAGATACCATGCGAATATTTTCATATTCAAAGGTATCCTCATGGACCATATTTTTTTGTTATTATCAGCTCGCACAGAAGGCAGAATAGGGCTCTGTACATGGACTCCACCCAGAAATTCCCATTCTCAAGTAAATTCTATTTGAACACTGATGGTTCATCATTGTATCAGATCGTTCCACCATGTAAGTCTGGGTCCGAATAATTTCGTATGAACGACACATTAGGAGGAGATGATGTCAGCACCAATGCAATGGTGTCCCCTTTATGTCGAACAATATTGTACAGAGCCGGGTGTTGTTCTCGAAGAGTAGCATTACCTAGCCACTTGTCCTCCTCCCACAATCTTACCTCGGATCCATCCTTAATGAAAAACATGCTGAATATAAAGAAAAGTTCATTCGTGTTCATCAGCCCAGCCCAAAAGTGTGAATCTCCTGGCTTCCATAGCACTTGAGATAACACCTTTGAGCCTACGTATTTCCTCTAAAGGAGTTGTTGCCATATACCATCTTCAGTAAGTAGCTTGAATAGCCACTTGCCTAGTAGAGTAGTATTTTTGACCTCCAGGTCATGAATACCTAGTCCACCTTGGTCCTTTTGCCAACAAACCACACTCCATTTTGCCAATCGGTATTTCTTTTTCTCACTATCTCCTTGCCTAAAGAATCTGGATCGATAATAATCCATTTTTTTCAAGATTCCTTTAGGAAGCGAGAAAAAGGAGATTATATACAGTACCATATTAGTGAGTATTGAATTTATGAGCACCGGTCTCCCGTCTCGAGAAAGTAATTTGCCTTTCCAACTACTAAGCCTTTGTTGTAGTCTCTCCTCGACCAATTTGCATTTAGTGTTTGTGAGTCTCCGATGGTGTATCGAAATTACCAAATAGTTGATTGGAAATTGTCCTTGCTCATGACAAAAAGCTCAGCATAATAGTGGACCTCGTTTTGTGCGTCTCCAAAGAAAAATAATTCACTTTTATAAAAGTTTACTTTGAGCCCGGATAATTGCTCGAATGCTGATAATATAAGTTCTAGATTCTTTGCTTTCTCTAGATCATGTTCCATAAAAAGAATTGTGTCGTCAGCATACTGAAGAATATATAACCCTCCATCAACAAGCTAGGGAACTATACCTTAAATCTAGCCATTGGACTTAGCATATTCTATCAAGATTGCCAACATATCTGCCACTATATTAAATAGGCGATAGAGGGTCACCTTGTCTCAAACATTTTCGTGTCTAGAAATATGTGTCAATATCGTCATTGACTTTAATGGCAACACTACCTCCGGAGACGATGCTATGTATGATATCCCACCACTCTTGCGAAAAACCTTTCATCCAAAGAGTTTGCTAGAGAAAGGACCACTTGACTTTGTCATAGGCCTTCTCAAAATTAATTCTTAACAACACACCCTTCAGTTTTTTCATGTGCAGTTCATGCACTATATCATGTAGTATTACTACACCATTAATATGTCTCTTCCTTGCATAAAATCAAATTGCAAAGGACAGACTACGTGATCCGTGACAAAATTAAGCCGAATAGTTGCTACCTTTGTGAATTAAGAAGGCAGATCGAGCAATATTGTTGAATCTGTACCACCTCATTAACCTTAGGTAAAAGAATTATTTCGCCAAAGTTTAAGCGGAAAAGATCTAGCTCACCATCATGAAGACATGCAAAGATCTATAACAGGTCCAGCTTGATAACTTCCCAAAGGTTTGGGTAAAAATCTGCTGGAAAACCATCAGGGCTCGGAGCCTTGTTATGTTCCATTTGAAAAAACATCTTTTTGTTTCCTACTTTGTATATGGGGCGTTTAGAAGGTTGTTTTCCGTGGGTGTAACTTAAGGGATATCATATGTCCGATTTTTGTCCATAGAGAAACCATTCTCCTCTGGCATTCTGAATAATCCTTTGTAGTAATTCGTAATATAATACTTCAGTTGTTTGTGGCCTTCGATCGTGTCATCCTGTACTAGAGAATGAATAAGTTTATTCCAATGTCTGCCATTAGCAATCCCATGGAAGTATCTTGTATTTAAGTCTCCTTCTAGGATGAATCTAGCATTAGATCTTTGATACCACTTAATTGTTGGAGATATGCCCTAGAGGCAATAATAAAAGTGGTTATTATTATATCTTTGTGTTTATGATAAATGTTTACAATCATTCTATAATAGTATTAACCGGAAACATTAATACTTGTGTGATTTGTAAACTAAATTAGAGTCCCTGGTAAAGCCTCTTTATAATACTAGCTTGTTGATTAATAGATGATCGTGGTTTCTTGATCATGAACATTGAGATGTTATTAATAACAGGATCATATCATTAGGATAATGGTATGGTGGACATACTCCTATAGATAAGCGTAGCATTAAGATCAAGTCATTTCAATAGTTTGTTTGCTATAAGCTTTCTGATACATAGTAACCTAATTCCTTCGACCATGAGATCATGTTAATCACCATCACCGGAAGGATGCTTTGATGACATCAAACACCACACCGTAACTGGATGGCTATAAAGGTGGCATTGAGTGTTCGGAAAGTATGGGTTGAGGCACATGGATCAAGAGTGGGATTTGTCCATCCATATGACGGATAGATATACTCTGGGCCCTCTCGGTGGAATGTCATCCAATTAGCTTGCAAGCATGTGACTGGCTCACAAGGGATCACATATCATGGGAACGAGAAAAGAGTACTTATCGGTAACGAGGTTGAACTAGGTATGCAGAGATACCGACGATCAAAACCTCGGATAAGTAAACTATCGTGAGACAAAGGGAAATTGGTATCGTATGTAAGTGGTTCATTCGATCGCAAAGTAATCGTAGAAATATGTGGGAGCCATATGAATTTCTAGATTCCTCTATTGGTTATTGATCGTAGAAGTGTCTCGGTCATGTCCGCATAATTCACGAACCGTAGGGAGACACACTTAAGGATTCGATGTTGTTTAGTAGATATGGAATGTTAGTAGGGATATCGAATGTTGTTCGGAGTCTCAGATGGTATCCGGGATATCACGAGGAGATCCGGAATGGTCCGGAGAATAAGATTCATATAAGGAAAGTCTGATTCCGGAGTTCGGGAACATTCCGATGTTTTCATCGGAGAGGTTCTAGAAGGTTCTAGAAGGTTCACCGGTCCGGAAGGAGAATGGTCCATGAATGTGTCATGGATAAGTGGAATGATTGGATCATATCCTAGGTCACTTGGTGTGTGCATTTTCTAGAGAGAATTAAAGCTCTAAATTAAAAGTCAAACGGGAGTTTGAAAAGTCAAACTGGAACAATAGTTTCCTAGTGGGAGAAGAAACAAGTCCTTCTCTCAATCCAATTTGGGTTTGGGTTTGGATTCAAACCCACCCCTCCCAAGGCTGCCCCCCCCCTCTCATAAATAGAGGGGAAGGGCTGCCCCAAGACACATAAGCCCTACCCCTCTCTCCCCGCGCCAAGCCGCCGCCGCCGCGCCGCCCAGCCACCGTCACTGACACCTCCTCCTCCTCCCGTTCATCTAAACCCTAGATCTCCGGGAAACCCTAAATCCACCATAACTCACACCGGCTTAGGCGAAGCCCTGCGGGATCTTCCCTCTACTTCCGACACCACGCCGTCCTGATGTCGGAATCACGAAGGAGAACTACAACCTTCGCTGCCTGCTGGAACAAGGGAGAGGAAGGTCTTCATCGAGTACCAAACGTCTGACCGACTGCGGAAGCGCTGCCGGATCGCAGCGCCGGAAGGATCGTCTACGCGATCTTGAGATCGGCAAGTGTACGACTACATCACCCACGAGAATCTGCTCTCGTTAACCGCTTTGGAATCTTCGAGGGTGAGTTCTTCTATCGACTCGTTGCTACAATCTAGTAGATAGATCTTGGCTTGTTTGTGTGCATGCGGTAGAAATTTTTTGTTTTCCATGCTACGAACCCCTACAGTGGTATCAGAGCCGTGTCTATATGTAGATCTGTTGCACGAGTAGAACACAACGGTCATTGTGGGCGGTGGTGCTTTTATTATCAGTTGGTTTTTGTGTACTTTGCATCTTGCGGTATGATGGGATGAAACGGTCCGGGCTAACCTTACATGACATCGTTCTTGAGACTTGCTCCACGCTTAACATGCAACTTGTATTGCATAAGTGGCTTTGCGGGTGTCTGTCTCTCCCATCATATTATAGATTCAATTTATAACGGGCACTTGATAGTTTAAGCATCAATGTTGTGGTTCTTGTTCGTAAGTTAGAACGACACTTATTGAAAGCCCCAAACCACGTAAAATATGCAAAGAAAATTAGAGGCGTCTAACTTTGTTTTGAAGGGGTGTGTTGTGATGTGATATGGCCATGATTGTGATTATATATGATGTATGCAATGTTCCTTATTGTAAGTTGGCAACCGGCAGGAGCCATATGGTTGTCTTTTAAATTCCGTTAAGACATGCATGTCTATCCAAAGTAGTTGTAATAGTTGAAGCTGGTGGACGACAACCATGAAACGGCGCCATTGACCTTGACGCCATACCGATGATGATGGAGATCATGTTCGTGCTTGAAGATGGAGATCGGAAGCACAAGAAGAAAGGCCATATCATATCACATATTATGAATTGCATGTGATGTTAATCCTTTATGCATCTTGTATTGCTTAGTTTGCGACGATAGCATTATAAGATGATCCCTCAAGCACAAAATTTCAAGTTTTGAAGTGTTCATCCTTATTAAGCACCGTTGCTAAAGCCCGTTGTTTCGAAGCACCACGTGATGATCGGGTGTGTTAGATTCTGCGAGTGTATACAACGTGAGCAAGCCAGATTTGCTCATGCGGAAGCTAAGGTTTGATCTTGACGAGCCTAGCATGTACAGACATGGTATCGGAACACGGATCACCGAAAGGTAAAGCATGAGTCATATAGAAGATATGATGAACATGTTGATTGTTCGCCATTGAAGCTACATCGACTCTCGTGATGATCGGTTTTGATGTGGTAGATTTGGTTCGTGTGCTCACTAAGACAATTTGAGGGATATTGTTTTGAGTGAGAGTTCACCTAGATTAATTTAACTATTAATTAGAACTCAATTTGTCATCAACTTAGTCTAAACTATTGCAAATATGTTGTATATCAACGGCGGCCCCTACCATCAATTTTAATACGTTCCTAGAGAAAGAAAAGTTGAAAAACAATGGAAGCAACTTCGCGGATTGGTTCCGCAATTTGAGGATTGTCCTCAATGCTGGTAATTTGACCTATGTGTTGGATGCACCGCTAGGTAACCCGCCTGCAGCTGATGCTACCGATGAGGTAAAGAATGTTTTCCTCACTCAGAAGAATCAGTACTCCACAGTTCAGTGTGCTATCTTGTATGGTTTGGAATCGGAGCTTCAGAAAAGGTTTGAGAACCATGACCCACATGATATTGTCCGTGAACTCAAAATGATATTTGAGGCTCACGCGGCAGTTGAGAGTTATGAGGCTTCTGAAAAGTTCTTTAACTGCAAGATGGAAGAGGGCAGCTCCATTAGTGAGCACGTGCTTAAGATGTCTGGGCACGCAAGCAAGCTTCAAAGCTTAGGTATAGTGATTCCTAATTCTTTGGGGATTCACCGTGTCCTCCAATCACTACCACCAAGTTACAAGAACTTTGTGATGAACTATAATATGCAAAACATGGACAAGTCGTTGCCAGAACTCTTCTCCATGTTAAAGTCTGCAGAAGTGGAGATCAAGAAAGAGCACCAAGTGTTGTTGGTCAATAAGACCACAAAATTCAAGAAGCAAGGCAAGTCTAAGAAAAAGGGAAGCTTCAAGAAGGACGGTAAGGAAGTTACCGCGCCGGCGAAGAAGACCAAGTCTGGGCCTAAGGCTGATACTGAGTGCTTTTACTGCAAGGGAGAGGGTCACTGGAAGCGAAATTGCCCCAAGTACTTGGCGGATTTTAAGAACGGCAACATCAAGAAGAAAGGTATATCCGATATACATGTTATTGATGTGTATCTCACTAGTACTCGTAGTAGTGCCTGGGTATTTGATACTGGTTCAGTTGCTCATATTTGTAACTCGAAACAGGTGCTGCAGAATAAACGGAAGCTAGCAAAGAAAAAGGTGATGATGCACGTAGGAAATGGATCAAAGGTTGATGTGATCGCGGTCGACACGCTACCTCTTCATCTACCATCGGGATTAGTTTTATACTTAAATAATTGTTATTTGGTGTCTGCGTTGAGCATGAACATTATATCTGGATCATGTTTATTGCGAGACGGTTACTTGTTTAAGTCCGAGAATAATGGTTGTTCGATTTATATGAGTAATATGTTTTATGCACATGCACCTTTGATAGATGGTCTATTCTTATTGAATATCGATTGTAGTAATACACACATTAATAGCATTGAGGCTAAACGTTTGAAATTAAGCGATAACTTGACCTATATGTGGCACTGTTGTCTTGGTCATATTGGAGTGAAGCGTATGAAGAAACTCCATTCCGATGGACTTCTTGAATCACTTGATTTTGAATCACTTGAAAGATGCGAAGCATGTCTGATGGGTAAAATGACTAAGACTCCATTTTCTGGTATGATGGAGCGAGCTGCGGACTTATTGGAGATCATACATACCGATGTGTGTGGCCCAATGAGTGTAGCATCGCGCGGTGGTTATCGTTATGTTCTTACCTTCACGGATGACTTGAGTAGATATGGGTATATCTATTTCATGAAACATAAGTCCGAAACTTTCGAGAAGTTTAAGGAATTTCAAAGTGAGGTAGAGAATCAACGTAACAAGAAGATTAAATTTCTACGTTCTGATCATGGAGGCGAATATCTAATTTACGAGTTTGGCGAGCATTTGAAGAAATGCAGAATACTTTCACAATTGACACTGTCGGGAACACCACAGCGTAATGGTGTGTCCGAACGTCATAATCGAACTCTCTTAGATATGGCTCGTTCTATGATGTCACTTACAGATTTACCGCTATCATTTTGGGGTTATGCATTAGAAACAGCCGCATTCACTTTAAATAGGGCACCATCTAAATCCGTTGAGACGACACCGTATGAATTGTGGTTTGGGAAGAAACCTAAATTGTTGTTCCTTAAAGTTTGGGGTTGCGAAGCTTATGTAAATAAGTTATAGCCAGACAAGCTTGAACCCAAAGCGGAAAAATGCATCTTCATAGGATACCCGAAGGAAACTATTGGGTATACCTTCTATCATATATCCGAGGGCAAAACCTTCGTTGCCAAGAATGGATCCTTTCTAGAGAAGGAGTTTCTCTCGAAAGAAGTGACTGGAAGGAAAGAAGAACTCGACGAGGTTGTTGAACCTTCTCTCGAACTTGCGAGTAGCGCAGCACCGGAAGTGGTTCCTGTGGCGCCTACACCAATAAGAGAGGAAGCTAATGATGTTGATCATGAAACTTCGATTGAAGTAACTACGGAACCTCGCAGGTCAACGAGAACTCGTACCACTCCTGATTGGTATGATCCTGTTATGAGTGTCATGTTGGTGGACAACACCGATGACCCTGCGACATATGAGGAAGCAATGATGAGCCTAGATTCCAATAAATGGCAAGAAGCCATGAAATCCGAGATTGGATCCATGTACGAAAACCAAGTATGGACTTTGGTGGACTTACCGGATGGCCGGAAGGCTGTCGAGAATAAATGAGATTTCAAGAAGAAAACAGATGTTGATGGTAATGTTACTGTCTATAAAGCTCGACTTGTCGCAAAAGGGTTTCGATAAATTCAAGGAGTTGACTACGATGAGACTTTCTCACCAGTAGCGAAGCTAAAGTCTGTGAGGATTATGTTAGCAATCGATGCATATTATGATTATGAGATATGGGAGATGGATGTCAAAACGGCGTTCCTCAATGGAGACATTAATGAAGAGTTGTATATGTTGCAACCCAAAGGTTTTGTTGATCCTAAAGATGCTAACAAGGTATCAAACTTCAACGGTCCATATATGGATTGAAGCAAGCATCCCGGAGTTGGAATCAACATTTTGATAAGGTAATCAAAAGCTTTGGTTTTATACAAACTTATGGAGAAGCTTGTATTTACAAGAAAGTGAGTGGGAGCTCTGTAGCATTCTTAATACTATATGTAGATGACATATTGTTGATTGGGAATGATGTAGACCTTCTTAATAGTGTCAAAGATTATTTGAATAATGGTTTTTCAATGAAAGATCTTGGCAAAGCAGCTTACATATTAGGCATAAAGATTTATAGAGATAGATCGAGATGCCTAATATCATTGTCACAGAGTACATATTTGGACAAAGTTCTAAAGAGGTTTGGAATGGAAGATAGCAAGAAAGGGTTCTTGCCCATGTTGCCCAATACGACCTTGAGTAAACCTCAAAGTCCAGCTACGGCAGAAGATAGAGAAAGGATGAGTAAGACTCCCTATGCCTCAGCCATAGGATCTCTTATGTATGCCATGCTATGTACTAGACCCGACATTGCATATGCTGTTAGTTTGACTAGCAGATATCAAAGTGATCCAGGAGTGGATCATTGGACAGCGGTCAAAAACATCCTTAAGTACTTGAGTAGAACTAAGGATATGGTTCTTGCTTATGGAGGAGATGAACATCTCGTTGTTAATGGTTACACCGATGCTAGTTGGAACACCGATCCGGATGATTCTAAATCTCAATCTGGATACGTATTTACTTTGAATGGTGCAACAGTTAGCTGGAGGAGTGCAAAGCAAAGCGTTGTGGCGAGATCTTCAACTGAATCGGAATACATAGCTGCTTCAGAGGCTTCACAAGAGGCGATATGGATGAAGGAGTTCATTACAGAGCTCGGTGTGGTTCCAAGTGCGCTGGACCCAATGTCTATCTACTGTGATAACATGGGCGCCATAGCCAATGCGCAAGAACCAAGGTCACACAAGAAGCTGAAGCACATCAAGCTACGTTTTCACGCTATTCGAGAGCATGTCCAAGATGGTGACATAAAGATTTGCAAAGTACACACAGATCTGAATGTGGCGGATCCGTTGACTAAACCTCTCCCGAGGGCAAAACATGACCAGCACCAAACCGCCATGGGTGTTCGGTATATTACCATGTAATCTAGATTAGTTGACTCTAGTGCAAGTGGGAGACTGTTGGAGATATGCCCTAGAGGCAATAATAAAAGTGGTTATTATTATATCTTTGTGTTTATGATAAATGTTTACATTCATGCTATAATAGTATTAACCGGAAACATTAATACTTGTGTGATTTGTAAACTAAATTAGAGTCCCTGGTAAAGCCTCTTTATAATACTAGCTTGTTGATTAATAGATGATCGTGGTTTCTCGATCATGAACATTGAGATGTTATTAATAACAGGATCATATCATTAGGTGAATGGTATGGTGGACATACTCCTATAGATAAGCGTAGCATTAAGGTCAAGTCATTTCAATAGTTTGTTTGCTATAAGCTTTCTGATACATAGTAACCTAATTCTTTCGACCATGAGATCATGTTAATCACCATCACCGGAAGGATGCTTTGATGAATCAAACACCACACCATAATTGGGTGGCTATAAAAGTGGCATTGAGTGTTCGGAAAGTATGGGTTGAGGCACATGGATCAAGAGTGGGATTTGTCCATCCATATGACGGATAGATATACTCTGGGCCCTCTCGGTGGAATGTCATCCAATTAGCTTGCAAGAATGTGACTGGCTCACAAGGGATCACATATCACGGGAACGAGAAAAGAGTACTTATAGGTAACGAGGTTGAACTGTAGGGTTTCGTAGCATGGAAAACAAAAAAATTCTATCGCATACAAACAAATAAGCCAAGATCTATCTACTAGATTGTAGCAACGAGTCGATGGAATAACTCACCCTCGAAGATTCCAAAGTGTTTAACGAGAGCGGATTCTCGTGGGTGATGTAGTCGTACTCTTCCCGATCTCAAGATCGTGTAGACGATCCTTCCGGCGCTGCGTTCCGGCAGCGCTCCCACAGTCGGTCACACGTTCGGTACTCGACGAAGACC
The DNA here is from genome assembly GCA_916181665.1 of Avena sativa. Classification (NCBI taxonomy): domain Eukaryota; kingdom Viridiplantae; phylum Streptophyta; class Magnoliopsida; order Poales; family Poaceae; genus Avena; species Avena sativa. Next base: position 379,746,600 of record OV702297.1, on the reverse strand, counting down.
TTCCTCTCCCTTGTTCCAGCAGGCAGCGGAGGTTGTAGCACTCTCCTCGCGATTCCGGCAGCACAACGGCGTGGTACCGGAAGTAGAGGGGAGATCTCGCAGGGCTTCGCCTTAAGCCGGAGCGAGTATGGTGGAGTATGAGAGAGTCCTCGGTGTTCTAGGGTTTAGACACACCAAGGAGGGGGCAAGCTGGCGGCTAGGGTTCAGCTAGGCAGCGGCGGCGGTTTTCCCTAGGGCCGGTGGCGGCTATGGAGGCGGCGGCGGCTTGGGGCTAGGGTTAGAGGTGTAGGAACTTGTGTGTCTAGGAGGGGAGCCCTGCCCCTCCTTTTATGGGTGGAGGGGGCCGGCCAAGGGGAGGGGAGTCCCTCCCCAACTCGGCTTGGTGGTGCGCCGGCGGTGGGAGGAGGAACTCCTCCCCCAAGTCGGTTTCCACCTCCCTCTCCACTTCCCAAAATTGCCGTTTGACTTTCAAACTTGGCGTTTGACTTTTCAAACAAGGATTTGATTAATCCCTCTATTTTGTTCAGCGATGACACTTAGTACATGATGCAATCATACCAACTTGATATAACACATCCATGTACCCTTCCCCCCCGGAGTGCCGGACATTCCGGAACCTTCTAGAACATTCCCGATGAAAACACCGAAACCATTCCCCAACTCCGAAACGGGATTTTCCTTATATGAATCTTATTCTCCGGACCATTCCGGATCTCCTCGTGATATCCCGGATCCCATCCGAGACTCCGAACAACATTCGGTATCTTTCTCATCATTCCATAACTACTCAAACAACGTCGAATCATTAAGTGTGTCTCCCTACGGTTCGTGAATTATGCGGACATGATCGAGACACTTCTCCGAACAATAACCAATAGAGGAATCTGGAAATTCATATGGCTCCCACATATTTCTACGATTACTTTGTGATCGAATGAACCACTTACATACGATACCAATTTCCCTTTGTCTCACGATAGTTTACTTATCCGAGGTTATGATCGTCTATATCTCTACATACCTAGTTCAACCTCGTTACTGATAAGTACTCTTTTCTCGTTCCCGTGATATGTGATCCCTTGTGAGCCAGTCACATGCTTGCAAGCTAATTGGATGAAATTTCACCGAGAGGGCCCAGAGTATATCTATCCGTCATATGGATGGACAAATCCCACTCTTGATCCATGTGTCTCAACCAATACTTTCCGAACACTCAATGCCACCTTTATAGCCACCCAGTTACGGTGTGGTGTTTGATGTCATCAAAGCATCCATCCGGTAAAGGTGATATGCATGATCTCATGGTCGAAGGAATTAGGTTACTATGTATCAGAAAGCATATAGCAATTGAACTATTAAAATGACTTGATCTTTATGCTACGCTTATCTATAGGAGTATGTCCACCATATCATTCTCCTAATGACATGATCTTGTTGTTAATAACATCTCAATGTTCATGATAGGGAAACCACAATCATTTATTAACCAACAAGCTAGTGATGTATAGAGGCTACAGTAGGGACTTCAATTTAAGTTTACAAATCACACAAGTATTAATGTTTCCTTGTTCATACTATTATAGCATGAATGTAAACATTTATCATAAACACAAAGATATAATAATAACTACATTTATTATTGCATCTAGGGCATATCTCCAACAGTCTCCCACTTGCACTAGAGTCATCTAATCTAGATTACATGGTAATATACCGAACACCCATGGCAGTTTGGTGTTGGTCATGTTTTGCCCTCGGGAGAGGTTTAGTCAACGGATCCGCCACATTCAGATCTGTGTGTACTTTGCAAATCTTTATGTCCCCATCTTGGACATGCTCTCGAATAGCGTGAAAACGTAGCTTGATATGCTTCAGCCTCTTGTGTGACCTTGGTTCTTGCGCATTGGCTATGGCGCCCATGTTATCACAGTAGATAGACATTGGGTCCAGCGCACTAGGAAACACACCCAGCTCTGTAATGAACTCTTTCATCCATATCGCTTCTTGTGAAGCCTCCGAAGCAGCCATGTATTCTGATTCAGTTGAAGATCTCGCCACAACGCTTTGCTTTGCACTCCTCCAGCTAACTGCTGCACCATTCAAAGTAAATACGTATCCAGATTGTGATTTAGAATCATCCGGATCGGTGTTCCAACTAGCATCGGTGCAACCATTAACAACGAGCTGTTCATCACCTCCATAAGAAAGAACCATATCCTTAGTTCTTCTCAAGTACTTAAGGATGTTTTTGACCGTTGTCCAATGATCCACTCCTGGATCACTTTGATATCTGCTAGTTAAACTAACAGCATATGCAATGTCGAGTCTAGTACATAGCATGGCATACATTAGAGATCCTATGGCTGAGGCATAGGGAGTCTTACTCATCCTTTCTCTATCTTCTGCCGTTGTCGGACTTTGAGTTTTACTCAAGGTCGTATTGGGCAACATGGGCAAGAACCCTTTCTTGCTATCTTCCATTCCAAACCTCTTTAGAACTTTGTCCAAATATGTACTTTGTGACAATGATATTAGGCGTCTCGATCTATCTCTATAAATCTTTATGCCTAATATGTAAGCTGCTTCGCCAAGATCCTTCATTGAAAAACTATTATTCAAATATTCCTTGACACTATTAAGAAGGTCTACATCATTCCCAATCAACAATATGTCATCTACATATAGTATTAAGAATGCTATAGAGCTCCCACTCACTTTCTTGTAAATACAAGCTTCTCCATAAGTTTGTATAAAACCAAAACTTTTGATTACCTTATCAAAACATTGATTCCAACTTCGGGATGCTTGCTTCAATCCATAGATGGACCGTTGAAGTTTGCATACCTTGTTAGCATCTTTAGGATCGATAAAACCTTTGGGTTGCATCATATACAACTCTTCATCAATGTCTCCATTGAGGAATGCTGTTTTGACATCCATCTGCCATATCTCATAATCATAATATGCAGCGATTGCTAACATAATCCTCACAGACTTTAGCTTCGCTACAGGTGAGAAAGTCTCATCGTAGTCAACTCCTTGAATTTGTCGAAACCCTTTTGCGACAAGTCGAGCTTTATAGACAGTAACATTACCATCAGCATCTGTTTTCTTCTTGAAAATCCATTTGTTCTCGACGGCCTTCCGGCCATCCGGTAAGTCCACCAAAGTCCATACTTGGTTTTCGTACATGGATCCAATCTCGGATTTCATGGCTTCTTGCCATTTATTGGAATTTGGGCTCATCATCGCTTCCTCATATGTCTTAGGGTCATCGGTGTTATCCACCAACATGACATTCATAACGGGATCATACCAATCTGGAGTGGTACGAGTTCTCGTTGACCTGCGAGGCTTTGTAGCAACTACAACCGAAGTTTCATGATCATCATCATTAGCTTCCTCTCTTACTGGTGTAGGCGTCACAGGAACTACTTCCGGTGCTGCGCTACTCGTAAGTTCGAGAGAAGGTTTGACAACCTCGTCGAGTTCTACTTTCCTTCCAGTCACTTCTTTCGAGAGAAACTCCTTCTCTAGAAAGGATCCATTCTTGGCAACGAAGATTTTGCCTTCGGATCTATGATAGAAGGTATACGCAATAGTTTCCTTCGGGTATCCTATGAAGACGCATTTTTCCGCTTGGGGTTCTAGCTTGTCTGGCTGTAACTTCTTTACATAGGCTTCGTAACCCCAAACTTTAAGGAACGACAATTTAGGTTTCTTCCCAAACCATAATTCATATGGTGTCGTTTCCACGGATTTAGATGGTGCCCTATTTAAAGTGAATGCGGCTGTTTCTAATGCATAACCCCAAAATGATAGCGGTAAATCTGTAAGTGACATCATAGAACGAACCATATCTAAGAGAGTTCGATTACGATGTTCGGACACACCATTACGCTGTGGTGTTCCCGGCGGTGTCAATTGTGAAAGTATTCCGCATTTCTTCAAATGCTCGCCAAACTTGTAACTTAGATATTCACCTCCACGATCAGAACGTAGAAATTTAATCTTCTTGTTACGTTGATTCTCTACCTCACTTTAAAATTCCTTAAACTTCTCGAAAGTTTCGGACTTATGTTTCATGAAATAGATATACCCATATCTACTCAAGTCATCCGTGAAGGTAAGAACATAACGATAACCACCGCGCGATGCTACACTCATTGGACCACACACATCGGTATGTATGATTTCCAATAAGTCCGTAGCTCGCTCCATCATACCAGAAAATGGAGTCTTAGTCATTTTACCCATCATACATGCTTCGCATCTTTCAAGTGATTCGTAATCAAGTGATTCAAGAAGTCCATCGGAATGGAGTTTCTTCATACGCTTCACTCCAATGTGACCAAGACGACAGTGCCACATATAGGTCAAGTTATCGCTCGATTTCAAACGTTTAGCTTCAATGTTATTAATATGTGTATTTCCACTATCGATATTCAACAAGAATAGACCATCTATCAAAGGTGCATGTGCATAAAACATATTACTCATATAAATCGAACAACCATTATTCTCGGATTTAAACAAGTAACCGTCTCGCAATAAACAAGATCCTGATATAATGTTCATGCTCAACGCAGGCACCAAATAACAATTATTTAAGTATAAAACTAATCCCGATGGTAGATGAAGGGGTAGCGTGCCGACCGCGATCACATCAAGCTTTGATCCGTTTCCCACGCGCATTGTCACCTCGTTCTTCGCTAGCTTCCGTTTATTCTGCAGCACCTGTTTCGAGTTACAAATATGAGCAACCGAACCAGTATCAAATACCCAGGCACTACTACGAGTACTAGTGAGATACACATCAATAACATGTATATCAGATATACCTTTCTTCTTGATGTTGTCGTTCTTCAAATCCGCCAAGTACTTTGGGCAATTCCGCTTCCAGTGACCTTCTCCCTTGCAGTAAAAGCACTCAGTATCAGGCTTAGGTCCAGCCTTGGTCTTCTTCGTCGGCGTGGTAACTTTCTTACCACCCTTCTTGAAGTGTCCCTTTTGCTTAGACTTGCCTTTCTTGAATTTGGTGGTCTTATTGACCAACAACACTTGGTGCTCTTTCTTGATCTCCACTTCTGCAGATTTCAACATGGCAAAGAGTTCTGGCAACGTCTTGTTCATGTTCTGCATGTTGTAGTTCATCACAAAGTTCTTGTAACTTGGTGGTAGTGATTGGAGGACACGGTAAATCCCCAAAGCATTAGGAATCACTATACCCAAGCTTTGAAGTTTGTTTGCGTGCCCAGACATCTTAAGCACATGCTCACTGACGGAGCTGCCCTCTTCCATCTTGCAGTTAAAGAACTTTTCAGAAGCCTCATAGCTCTCAATTGCCGCATGAGTCTCAAAGATCGATTTGAGATCACGGACAATATCATGTGGGTCTGAATTCTCAAACCTTTTCTGAAGCTCCGATTCTAAACCATACAAGATAGCACACTGAACTGTGGAGTACTGAGTCTTCCGAGTGAGGTAAACATTCTTTACTTCATCGGTAGCAGTAGCTGCAGGTGGGTCACCCAGCGGTGCATCCAGCATATAGGTCAAATTACCAACTGTGAGGACAATCCTCAAATTGCGGAACTAATCCGCGAAGTTGCTTCCATTGTTTTTCAACTTTTCTTTCTCTAGGAACGCATTAAAATTGATGGTAGGGGCTGCCATTGATCTACAACATATTTGCAATAGTTTAGACTAAGTTTATGACAAATTGAGTTCAAATTAATAATAAAATTAATCTAGGTGAACTCCCACTCAAAACAACATCCCTCACATTGTTTTAGTGATCACACGAACCAAATCCACCACATCAACACCGATCATCACGAGAGTTGATATAGTTTCAATGGCGAACAATCGACATGTTCATCATATCTACTATATGATTCATGCTTTACCTTGCGGTGATCCGTGTTCCGAGACCATGTCTGTACATGCTAGGCTCGTCAAGATCAAACCTTAGTTTCCGCATGAGCAAATCTGGCTTGCTCACGTTGTATACACTTGCGGAATCTAACACACCCGATCATCACGTGGTGCTTCGAAACAACAAGCTTTAGCAACGGTGCTAACTAAGGGTGAACACTTTATGATTTGAAATTCATGTGCATGAGGGATCATCTTATAATGCTACCGTCGTCTACTAAGCAATACAAGATGCATAAAGGATTAACATCACATGCAATTCATAATATGTGATATGATATGGCATTTCTTCTTTGTGCTTCCGATCTCCATCTTCAAGCACGAACATGATCTCCATCATCACCGACATTGCATCAAGGTCCATGACGCTGCTCCATGGTTGTCATCCACCGGCTTCAATTATTACAACTACTTTGAATAGACACGCGCTCTTAACAGAATTTAAAGACAACCATATGGCTCCTGCCGGTTGCCAACTTACAATAAGGATCATTGCATACATCAAATATAATCACAATCATGGCCATATCACATCACTGCATACCCCTGCAAAACAAAGTTAGACGCTTCTACTTTCTTTGCATGTTTTACGTGGCTTGGGGCTAGGGTTTGAGGTGTGTTGGGTGTAGGGAAGAGGGGCAGCCCTGCCCCTCCTTATATAGGTGGGAGGGCGCGGCTTGGGAGGAGGGAGTCCTCCCCCAAGTCGGCCTCCTTGGCCGGCGGGTGGAGGGATAGGAACTCCTCCCCAAGTAGGTTTCCTACTCTCCCTCCACCAAGCAAACTTGACGTTTGACTTTTTCAAATTGGCGTTTGACTTTTAAACTAGGATTTGATTTCTTCCTTTATTTTGCCCAGACAAGTGACCTAGTACATGATGCAACCATTCCATATTGTTATGACACATTCATGTAACCTTCCCCTCCGGAGTGTCGGACCTTCCGGACCCTTCTAGAACATTCCCGATGAAAACACCAGAATCATTCCCCAACTCCAAAACAGGACTTTCCTTATATGAATCTTATTCTCCGGACCGTTCCAGATCTCCTCGTGATATCCCGGATCCTATCCGAGACTCCGAACAACATTCGGTCTCTTTCTCATCATTCCATAACTACTCAACAACATCGAATCCTTAAGTGTGTCTCCCTACGGTTCGTGAATTATGCAGACATGATCGAGACACTTATCCGATCAATAACCAATAGAGGAATCTGAAAATTCATATGGCTCCCACATATTTTTATGATTACTTTGCGATCGAATGAACCACTTACATACGATACCAATTTCCCTTTGTCTCACAATATTTTACTTATCCGAGGTTTTGATCGTCGGTATCTCTGCATACCTAGTTCAACCTCGTTACCGATAAGTACTCTTTTCTCGTTCCCGTGGTATGTGATCCCTTGTGATCCAGTCACATGCTTGCAAGCTAATTGGATGACATTCCACCGAGAGGGCCCAGAGTATATTTATCTGTCATATGGATGGACAAATCCCACTCTTGATCCATGTGTCTCAACCCATACTTTCGGAACACTCAATGCCACCTTTATAGACACCCAGTTACGGTGTGGTGTTTGATGTCAGCAAAGCATCCTTCCGGTGATGGTGATAAGCATGATCTCGTGGTCGAAGAAATTAGGTTACTATGTATCAGAAAGCTTATAGCAATTGAACTATTAAAATGACTTGATATTTATGCTACGCTTATCTATAGGAGTATGTCCATCATATCATTCTCCTAATGATATGACCTTGTTATTAACAACATCTCAAATGTTCATGATCAAGAAACCATGATCATCTATTAATCAACAAGCTAGTATTATAAAGAGGCTTTTTACTAGGGACTCTAATTTAGTTTACAAATCACACAAGTATTAATGTTTCTTGGTTAATACTGTTATAGCATGAATATAAACATTTATCATAAACACAAAGATATAATAATAACTACATTTATTATTGCCTCTAGGGCATATCTCCAACAATAAGAACCTAACCTATGTGAGGGCCTCCAACTCATCAATGATGGATGATAATCGAGCTTCTCCTTCTTTAGGATCCGACTGTGTGTCTGGCTCATCCAGTTAAGAATTTACGTAAAGCACGTGTTTTATTATTCCATCTTTGAATTGGCGCGATACCACTAGCCGGTTTATCCCATACATTCTTAACCATCTCATGGAAGCCATCACGGTGTAACCAATCAAGTTTAAACTTAAATTGGCGTTTAAACAGTGTCCACGGCGTCCATGTGGACAAAATGATAGGAGCATGATCTGATAAAGCCTCAATATGTTATAGTGCATGCACGAACACCATAGGAAACTTATATTCCCAATCGGTATCCATAAGTACGCGATCTAGTTTTTCGTACATAGGTTATGGTAGACTGTTCGCCCATGTGATTTTTCTCCCGATCATTGAAACCTCTCTTAAGTCTAGGCTGTTAATTACAGCGTTGAAGAAAAGAGGACAATGATTATCAAATCTTTCACGACTTTTTTTATAAGAGTACCTTAACAAATTGAAGTCCCCACCGACTAAGATCGGATACGGGTTATCTTTCGCCAAATTCACTAACTCACAAAGAAAATCATCCTTAAATTCATCTTGGGTTGCACCATACACATCAACCAATGTCTAAATAAAGTTATCAACCTTGTTACGGATATGGAGCGTAATATGGAAGTCTTCAACCGAACTAGTCAATATATCCATTGTTTCAGTTTTAATGCCTAGTAAGATGCCTCCCGATCTACCATGGGGTGGGCGTGATATCCAAGTAAAGTCTATACCGTCAGATAGGCGGTTCAGTAGACTAATTGAGAAATCACGTCTATCTGTTTCAGATAAGGCCACAAAATACAATTTATGGTCCCTAGCATAATCAGCAATATGTAAATGTTTAGCCAAGTCTCCAAGACCTCTGCTATTTAAAAACATGCCAATCATCAGGAAACCTTTGGAGATTTGGAATTACGTTGACATTTCTTAGAGGCGGTTCTATTCGACTTTCGTCCAGAAGCTTTGAGTTCATACAATGAACTAAGCATGTCCTCGTCAAATACCACCTCCGATATTGTATCAACTAAGTGAGAGAGGAGTTGACCATCTAGTGTGGCATGCAACTCTTTCTTCTCTATTAATGTTGTAAAGGATGTACTAGAGATTTTTGGAGTAACCGTTAGACGGTCATATGCCATATGTCTTAGGGCGGAAGCAGAAAATAATTTATCCCTAACAAACTACCCAAATTAATACGAACATTGTGTAACTTGAAATTAGTATCAGTAGTAGAAAAGGACAAAAAAGACTTGGACAAAGATTTTATACCTGTTGTCCAGGGTTTTTTCAGTTTTGCGGCGCATGGCTTTTGCTATTGAATCTTCGTTAGAGCCACATAAACCATCATCATCTGTAAACTGCCATGTACTGCATCGAGTCAGAGTGGTTACATTATTCATGCCCGAGCTCACCAGCGTGGATGGGGAAAAAGGTGTTGGAGGTCCCTTCATCCCGCCGGTAGCCTCGCGATGCACCTCAACACATTCCAAAGCTTTGTGCGTTTCCCCTGTAAACTCAACATCATTTGTTCCCGATAGTCCATGTGTCGCTGCATTAGAACTAAATGCTCACTTAGCATCTGGCTTGTCCTCGCATGCAGCAGCTGCGCACGCAGTAGCATTAGTATCTGCAAGAGCGGAAGGTATGCTAGCGGGAGGAGTATCAGGAGATACAACAGCAGAGGAGCACGGATCTAAAGATTGTTAGGAAGGGAGAGAAGGAGGATATGAAAGGGAGACAGGCATGGGCGGAGCCAACGGGTGTGCCGCACCCAGAACTTTGGAGGGAAATCATGGTCATCTAGACACTCCAATCTTTTTTTTGAATACGTACGCTTATAGGCATACACTAGCAGAAGTGTCCGTGCGTTGCTACGGGTTAACCCATAGGCCGAGCCGTGCGGTGCGGGAATACACCTGTCTGGTGTAGTTGACCTCCATTCGTTGTTAAGTTTTGTTGTAAGTGGTAACCTAATTATAATTCCACGGTATAACTTAATTCCCTTTCATCAAAAAGATAGGTTATCTTCCACTACAGACCACTTCCTCTCCTATTTTACTTTTAGTCACCGTGCTTTCTCGACACACTATTTGCTTGTGCATCCAAATAAACCAAGCGTCAACTTCATTAAAACAAACCAAGTGGTAGTCATTTAAAATGAATTTAATAGATGCTTAGTGAGGAGCATGCCGGCCAGGATCAAGGTTGTCAACACCTGGTAATTGACAATGGCGAGACCCACCAGCCTCAGTTCACGGGGCGGAGGACCAACGGATAAAAGAGGCCATTCGTTTGCCTCGTTTTCAAATGCATGTGAATCCAGGGATCCTTGTGCAAAATGGCCGAATGGATAATGTACGTTGACCTCCTGTGCGGTTCAGAGATAACTCACACAAGCCCCGCTGCCAGGGCCTTCCCCGAGCCCCTTTGAACCTCGTGAACTGAGGGTGAGCCGTCGCTCGCCTCTCAGCGAGGAGCGAGCCGTCGCTGCCCCGATCCTGCACGCGAGCCTGGTGTGATCCCCGCCGCCAGCGCTCTCCGATCCCCTCTCCCCTGCGCACCCTCCTCTCCTTCCCTCGTCCAAGCTCTCACCGTCGTTTGTCCCAGACGGATGTCAACGGACCTCGTTGGCCCCTGACGTACGTACTGACCATCATCTCCCTCTGTAATTAGGCTTGGCCCTCTATCCCGTTGGAGACATCATTTGATTACACAGTGGTATCGCTTATCTGATTACGAGTTAGCTTGCTGATTCTAGGCACTTCGCGATTGTATATAAACCGGTGGGATTCTGTCTAAAGTAGCCATGTGGGACTATTCAATCCCCTATGCATGGATTGCTGCAGTAGTTGTTTTGTGAGCAGGACTGGGGATGGAATTGGGCCGGACTCTTGTATTGTTCGCGCCAAAAATTTTGGCACAAATCGACTTGTCTTTATGCTAATGGGCTAGTTTGCATGCAACGCGGCGATCGGTCTGATCGGTCCGGATAACTGTTCGATCAGATTTATCTGGAAGAAAAAAAACCCTATTTGACTTATGGATGGTACGGTGGGTAATATCCCAGGACTAATAGGGGTAAACCGGTCCAAAAAAGTGTTGGACCGGGAGAAACACTTCGTGCTTTATTATTAGGTATAGATATAGACTAGCAAAATGCCTGCGTGTTGCAGCGGAAGAAGTTAGTCTTTGTTGTGTTGGTGGCGAGTTTTTTACCCTCTCTATCTAGAAATAACTGAGCTGAGTTTGTCTAGATTCGAATGTATCAATACACTAAAATACATCTATATACATTCAATTTAGACAAATCCAAGTTAATAATTTCTAGTCTGAGAGAGTAAAAATAGGGGCACATCTCGCAGCATATGTTTTTACTTGCTCAGCCGCTCACCGCGTGCGACGAAGTTGGCTAGTCGGAGAAGTTAGAGCATTGGCGAGGGTCGAGTTGTCAACGTCATGAGGCCAGACGATTGGATTGATCAAAACTTTTACACACCCGTCCTGTATACGTACGCGGTGCCCGCCTCGCTGCCACGCTGCATGTCCCGTACCCAAGCCACGGACCTTGCACAGCACAACACACACGATCTAAAACCGCAAGAAAAGAAAATGGCTTTCTGGCTCTCGCAACCTTCCACGACACGGTAACGGAGACGCGCACGCTACGCCCACCCTGCTCCCTCGCGCAAATCCCGGACCCACCCCGGCTGCTTCCTCTTTTCTCCCCACGATCCCCTACCTACCCCCGCTTGCTCCCGTGAGCCACACAGCCGCGTCCCCGCGCCGGCGGACTCCTTCCTCCCCCCGTGGCCTTCCCCCTCACCACCCGAGCGTCGTCTCCTCCCGAGCCGCCCGCCATGCTGCCCTGGCGCCGTCCCGCCCCCTTTTTCCTCAGCAACATCGTCATCCTCCGGATGCAGCTCAGGCCGGGCATCTCTGCCGCCCGCAGGCTCCCTCGCCGCGAGCTCCCGTGAGCCCCTCCCATCTCATTGGAGCGCCGCCACCTCTTCCCCCACTCGAGTCCGAGCCTGAGCGCTCCTCCCCACGTCCGACCTTCCTCTCCATCGTTGCCTCCTCCTCTTTCCCTTGCCTGCCGCCACCGTTTCGCCTCTCTTCCCTTCGCACGCTCGCCCGTCTCTCTCCCCCTCGACCCGAGATCCATGCCTCGACGCCTCTGCATCCGCCCATTTTGTTATGCTCCTATCCATGCTTTTCAGGGCTAGTTGATTTGCCGTTTCTTTCTCATATCGAACTCATGTTTGGCTTGTTGATAGCCCATATGTGGAAGTATATAAATAGGTATAATTTGGTTTAATATAGCGAGGTGGTACTATTTACAACCATTTGAAGCAGGTTCGGACTCGTAATATTTGCCGACGGTCCAGGCCCTGAGAAAGAGGTGGGACCGAGGAATAACTGGGCCAGGCCTGTACAGGTGATGGACAAATTTTTTTTAACATCCAGGAATCTGGTGGTTGAAACATGGACCGACAGTGAGGCAAACAAACGAACCGGTAGATTTTTTTATTTACCGGTGGCGCTTGGGGCAATACGTGGTTTAGTGGGAGGGTAAAGCGGTCCAAAAAAGAGTTGGACCAGAAGAAACACTTCGTCTTTTATTATTAGGTATAGATTACGTGTATTCATAACGGTAGCAGTATAAAGATGGTGCACATACAAGTAATAGTAAACAAGGATAAAACAAATGGTTGAACAACTGCAAACCAAACTGTTGGGGATATATTTTCCGGATATACCCTTTGCCACTAGACCCCTGTGGCGTACCTGTCATCAATCCGACGACACAAACCATCCTTGCCGCAACTACTAAGGAGCCAAATCATTTGCCTTTGTCGGAAAAGACGAAGATCACCATCAACGGGTCCACACTTTAGCACTGAAGAAACCCCTAGCCATATAGCGTTAGTGAGGCGCAATAACCACCAGCCCCGTAAGATTGGATCTAGCCTGCTGCTAAGAAACATCGGCCGAAGGAGCCTTCCGAGAATCTTCAATGCCAGATCCGGGGCAAGCACCACCCCGCCTATCAGGCGGCTGGATCCTCCACCATTCACCACAAACCAACAGCAATCCACACCATCGCACTCCAAGGCCGCCAGGACCATATCGGCGACGAGATCAACAACACACAAAGTCGGAGAACACGCCCAACGAACACCATATCCCACAGGCTTCTCCACGCCATATACGCCGCCGAGATGGGGTTGAAGATGGGGAACTCCTACCCTGTCATGCTATAAAAAAATCTCTTAAAAGAGAATAGAGAAGTCAGGGAGATAAGCTCCAATCAGGCCCGTCCATGGGCCCGTGCGAACTGGCCAACCGCACAGGGCCCCAAAATATTGGGGGCCCCATATGCCAGCAACAGCCCACCATATAAAGTTAATTTTGGCCCACCCGCGTGCCATTTCCTTTCCGAGCGGGCCAGCGTTGTATGCCCCGTCATTTTATTCCTGGGTCCAAAGTACAACATAGCCCAACCGATTCGCCTGCTCGTACTCCTTAGGTCGTTGAATCGATCTCCTCGTCTGGTTCAGGTAAAGACAGAGCGATCTGCTTAAGGAAAACCACCCCGATTAAACTAATCTATCTCGCATGGCGCCTGCCTATTGCACAGATCATGGAGACGCCGTGTCGCCGACTCGTCGACATCGCCGTAAACGGCTGAAAGGTGAACGTCACTGCCCGCCGGCCTGGATTGCCATTATACGCTTAGCGCTTGCACGGCAATCGGCCAATCACCCTAGTATCAATCAGCAGACGCCAGGCATCTACAGGATGTTGTCGTTATGCTTGGCCAACTGATTCTCTCGGCGACAACCAACTGATCAAGGTTTGCTGGGTCTTTTTTTAATTTTAATATTAAGATTAATGTTTGATACTAGATTTCTATATAGTAAAAGAAAATTATGTTTAGTTATTATTGTCATGTCAATTTTCAAATTTTAGGCTCCTATTTTGCATTTCGCACCAGGCCCTGAATTCCTGAAGACGGCCCTGGCTCCAATGATGTGTCCGTTAATAATCAAAGCCCATAAGAACATCTTTAGCAGAATCCTTATAACCCGTGGATTCTTATAACCGTCATTTTACCGCTTTTGACAGGAAAAAACGCCTAGGTCTTTCACCTTATACCACCCTGTCCTTTAATTTTTTTAGGAGGGCGGAAAAGTCACACCCCTACCTCGCAAAAACCAGGGTTCCGTGCACGGCCCGATTGTGCCCTTTATTGAGACCCAACCCTTGGCGGGAGGGACATATCAGCCTGTGCGAGTTTGCTCCTCCCATCCCGCACCCAGCTTTCGCAAGGGGCGGCTATGGTGGCAGAGGGGGGTAGGATCATTGGCAGCAAGGGAGGAAAGGAGAAAGGGGGGAATAGATCAAGTCATTGCCGAGGGGGTCCCCTTCCACCAAATCTAATGTGGCTTTAGTTGTCGACACCCCTAGTTCGATGTCTTTGGGTAGGGGCCGACACGGACTCGTGTCAGACAATCAGACAGAAAATTGGGCCTTGCATGGTGCTAGCACCCGCTGGGGGCTGCCGGTGCGAGCCATATTTGCCCAGCACCCCCAAAACCCGTTTGGGGCGGTTGAAGTGCGCTGGTGAAGATGCTCTTACATAAGTTAATTTGTCTATAATTGTAAAAGGAATCTCGCCTGAATTGTTCTTAAACTGTTTACTATAATTAACTTTAAAATAACCTATGTTGTTCAAATACTCCGTAAGAAGACATAACTTTGTCTAATTCTGATGAGACACACCAGGATTTTCCAAATTTGAAAATTATGGATTGGACATACTACACTAGATCTTGTAGTCTTTTTTGGAGGAAGTAAATTATCGTTTACTCGATGTACCTTCTTTTCGAGTTGTAGGACTATCTAGGATTCGCGATCTTCCTTTCAAATTTTGTAATAGTTTTGTTCACTGTCAAAATGTCAAATTGGTCTTTTTAAAAATCAACCAAAAATAGTGTGCGAACACCAGTCAAGGGGAGCAACATATTTCCAATTAACATAATTGTCAATCAATACAAGTTGCATATTATGAAATTCAAAGAATATATATAATAAATCATGGATACAACAAAATATAATCATATCTATGATTGTCTCTAGGAGATATTTCTAACACCAGCCATGGCGACAGCGGAGACTCGCGGTATGGCTATGTTCCGATCTGAGGCAGTGTACATTGGCTTCATGTCCTTCTAGCATGTAGATTGTGGTTGGTGCACGGTTCCAGTAGCATTTAGTCAATGGAATGGACTTTTTGAAGGGATCCTTTTTCCCAAGTTTGTCGTTGACTGATGATACTCTCAAGGTGGGTTTCGGTGATGCGTGTTACTCTCATTGTCGCGTGTCAACAAACTCATGCTGTCATGCAAGCACAATTTTGTTTGGTCGCATGGTGTCGATAACATCATATTTGTGTGTGTGAGCATTAGTTGAAAGGACAACATTCAGGCTTAATACATTCTAAGATGTCATGCTCCATTGTTGTCGTGCATGAGTCTTATACATATTCATTGTCGAGTTTTCTAGGAAATGAAGTGTATAAGAGTATGGGCGCATGTCTATGTTTGGCAATGTCAAGGGTACACTACAGCACGCGACGGCTACGCCGACGGCAAAAAGCCCTCGGCGTAGCCAGCTTTGCCGTCGGCATACGCTACGTCGAGGGCTGCCGTCGGCGTAGCCCCCTCGGCGAAGGTCTCCCTCGGCGGAGCAAAAATGGCCGTCGGCGTAGGCCTACGCCGACGGCCATAGCGTGCCCGTCGGCGTAACGGCCGTCGGCGAACGGCGGCACTGCCGTTACACGGCCGCTAACGGCGCACCATATACGCCGACGGCCTTACCCTCGGCGTACGGTCGCCACGTGGCACCCGCTGGGCCTCCCCAGGAGGAGGCTACGCCAACGGCCTCGCCCTCGGCGTATGTGGACGCGTGTCCACCGCCTGGGCCTCCCAGGCTGGCGCGAGGCTGGCGCTAGGCCGACGGCCTGCCCTCGGCGTAGGCGCAGGTGCTACGCCGACGGCAGTGTCCTCGGCGTAGCCCTGACCATATGGCACATGGCAGAGGGCTACACCGAGGGCATTGCCGTCGGCGTATCACATGCATAGGTTTTTTTTTTGAATTTTTCACAGCAGCAGCAACACTCACAGCAGCACACTCATAGCAGTACAATCATCCATACATCAGTCATACAATTGAAACAAGATATATTCCGTGCAATATATATTCCACACCAATTAAAACAAGATCACATATGCCATACATGTATCAACATCATCCATACATCAGTCATACAAGATCATCCATACATTAGTCATACAAGATCATCGACATCATCACACATGCCTACAACTCTGGAGGAGAGGGGGTGTACCCGAGATCTCCCCTGGTGAAAAGTGGCGACCTCTGGCGAGGGTTGCGTCCAGTAGAAGCAGCAGAAGAGCCACCTGGCGAGGGAGTAGGAGAAGTGTGAAGCTCGGGAGAACCACCTGCAGAATGGCCAGGAGATGGACCATTATCATGAAGCGGTGTGATCTGACGCCCATCCGGCGAGGCGTGGCCAAAGTGCCGGTTCCCAGAAGCTCCCGTTCCCTACATGTTACCTACATGTTAGCAACTTGCGAGGCAAATTAAAGCGATAACCAGTGGGTTAGCAAAGAACTTACCGGTATCGATGCGTAGTAGGTCCTAGCGAAGCTGTCCTTCGATTGCAAAAATGGCGTCGGACCTGGCATGAAAGGCACGGGCCCTAAATCTCTATTCTGGCCAGTTTGAATATTCACCAACATGGCATGCAAGATAGTTTAGAAGTCAGGCCGTAGTACAACAAACGGGGGGAAGTGGGACTTGTATCTTTTGCAAAATAAAGGTTTGGACTTACATTTACGTACTGCATGTAGATCGCATTCGCCTCCTGATGCTGTCGAAAGGCCACCTGATATTCCTCATGAGCGGTATCGTAGACCGCGTCTAACTCAGGCTACAATTTCAAATACAAGGAATCTCGTCAGCGGTTAGCCATGCAGGAACAAAAGTCATAAAGATGATGAAAACGAGAAAAACTTACATCCTCTCTGGATCGACGAGGCTGGCCACGAGGCGGGATAGGGGGGCCGTCGGCGGGGTAGGTAGCCTTGAGACGGCTGAAGCTCGTGCTGAGGGTAGGCTTGACCTTCTTATTCAGAATCTTGAGGCGTCCATGCTGCAATCCGTGCCCCGACAGGACCAACGACTCCTCGTCGATCTCCGCGTGAATGGGGTCATCCACATGGGGGTGACGAGCCTTCACCATCGTGTTGTAGTTCCCCAAGTCGTTCTGGGCAGTGCCGAAGTACACGGGCAACGAGGGTTGAGGCTCCGAGTAATTGGGCTTCTTTCGCCGCATCATGTCATAGACGACGACGTCATGAATCACCTCCCCGGGTTGTGCCTCGGCCACCTGTATCGCGAAAAGAAATATTATGCATATGAAGTACAAACATGACGAGAAACACACGCAGGTCGTTCCATGTATATACGTACCACCTTCCCCTTGAAGCGGTCAAAGTTGCGGTTTCTCACGCAGTGTGTTCCACCATCGCCTCGGTCATCCGCGTTCCGCCTCGACAAGGCTGCAAACTCCTCGACTTCTCTGAGCCACCTCGTCCTAACCAGCTCCTCCCATGCGAGTCAATGCGGCTCAGCCCAATCGGGGATAACTTGAAAATGCAATACTCAACTCCAGACAATGCAATGGCAACTTAGCAACAATGTAGAATCTTATTGACATTTTACTCACCGACATGTACTCTTCTGGCGTCATCGAGTACTCAGGATTAGGGTTCCTACCGACAATGTCTTCCTTCCTGACCCTCACGCCCCTGTCAGCCCAGAAGTGGCTAGCGGCCGTGACCTTCTGGTTGTACCACACCTGGGGGGTCAACTTCACACAAGCCCCAAGCAAAGTCCTTTGCGCCTTCTCCTGGTCCTCCTCGGCCACAGGGTAAAAGCACTTCAATCATGCATAAGAGTCATGAGTTAGCACGGTGGGGTCATCAAGTATGAACATAACTCGAGAAATATGCCTTACCCAAAACTTGGTGATGACAGCATCAACAGCTGTCGGAAAGCCCGGGACACGGGTAGTCTGGTAGTCTGCCCAAGTAGTAGCTAGCTTCCTGTCACCCTCGTGGGTAATGTGATAGCCCGGCCAGAACTTCTTAATCAGAGCTCCAACGAGGCTGTTAGGAAGGCGAGCCTTGGTCCCCGGAGAAATGTCCAATTGCTGCACAATAATAAACATTAGTACACAATAATTATTTATGACCAACATGAAATAAAATGTTTCGACGGACAGTATCAAGGCAGTAGTAGGCATGCGGCTTGAACCAATTCTTTCGACGGACAGTAGGAGGCTGCATGTGTAATCTCTTCCTATCACAAAGCTTCTCAACATCGACTCTAGCCTTGACATTATCCTTTGACTTCCCAGGAATGTTCAGGACTGTGTGAAAAAGGGACTCCCCGACATTCTTTTTGGTGTGCATCACATCGATGTTATGGGGAAGTTCGAGGTCCTTGTAATACACGAGATTCGTTAAGGCTGCCACGTGAGTCCAATTATGCGTTACACCATATCCCCCAAATTGATGGCCAGTTCCCGGCGCCGCGGGCACGAGAGCACGTATCTCGGCATCAACAGTTGCACCCTCGAACTTTGGTACCTCTTTTACTTCATGCACAACTTTGCCCTTCTTGAAGTTCTTTCTATCTTCTCTGAACGAATGATTTCTTTTGAGCTACTGTCGATTCGTGTCAAACGCAACATATTTGCGACCCGACTTTAGCCAAAGGAACTCAAGTCGGTGTCTGCACGCTGGACATGGCCACTTACCAGCTGTACACCATCCGCACGTTAGGGCGTACCCGGGCATGTCATGCATAGTATACTGTAACCAAAATTTCATCAAAAAGTTTCTCTTTGATGCTCGGTCGTATGTCAACGTCCCGTGTATCCAAGAGTGGTTCAAATCATCCACAATCGGCTGCATGTAGACACTCAAGTTCTTCCCCGGATACTCAGGTCCTGGAATTATCAGCGACAAAAACATGGTCTTCCGTTGTATTAATACTCCGGGAGGGAGATTGAGCGGAATAACATACACCGCCAGCAGCTGTACGAGGCCGTCGACATACCATATGGGTTGAAGCCATCTGTTGCTATCGCAATTCTAACATTCCGAGCCTCTTCTGCCCACCGGGGGTATTTGTCATCGAAGTTCTTCCATGCCTTACCATCAGATGGATGTCCCATCTTCTTCCGTCCGTGCTCGTCCTCGTATCTTTTCCCCTTCTTGTGCCACGTCATCTGTTTGGCAGTCTCCTCGCTCAAGTAAAGCCGCTTGATTCTTTTTATGAATGGGAGATACCGAAGTATCTTCTTAGCGACCTTCGACTGCCTCACCTGACCATCCTTCCCCTTTATCTCTTCATATCTAGAGGCCTTACAAATGGAGCAGTACTTGTCACCCTCAAACTGTTTCCAAAACAAAAGGCAGCCTTTTGGACAACAATCTATCTTTTCATAATCCATGTTGAGCTCCTTCATGAGTTTCTTCGTTTAGTGAAAGGTTTTAGGCAGACAATGCCCTTCGGGCAACATGTTACCACATGTTCTCAGATTAGCTTCAAAGTGAGAACGGGTGGCGGAGTACTGGCACTTGTCGGCTAGACACTGAGAGATGGCATCGAGCTGAGAAATCTTTGCACCCTCGTACAGAGGCCTCTTAGCCGCGGCCATCATATCAAGGAAGGCCTTCGCGGTTGGCTCTGGTTCCTCCGGTTCTAGCGAGTTCCTCCGGTTCTGGTGATTCCTCTCGTGGAGGTGGCGAATTCGGCTGGTCGGCATCGATAAGATCATCTAGCATGTTTCTAATCCCATCGTGCTCATTGCCATTGAGCCGCTGACGCATCACCTCACCTCTGTCACGTTCGTACCGAGCAAAGTCGACTTGCGTGACATAGTTAGACATGTACCCATATTGCAGAAGGTGTTTGTACATGTCATCCTTTCCCTGACGATGACGCTTAGTGCAATGAGCGCAGGGACAAAGTGCCCGAACCATTGCCTTCGAACCACGCGCTAACTCATTCACTAACAAATGAGTGTTCCGTACCCAATCGTATGTTTTATTAGTCGCACTAATACGACCACTGTACATCCACCCATTATCATCCATCCTCTTCTGCTTTGTTGGGAGACAAACAACAAATATAACATTTTATATCAAACAGGAGATTAAATGCTTCGTATTTTTACGCATTCATCAACTTACATGTCCAATAGGAAAAGAGGGTCCTAACCAGCCGCCGGATCCGTAGATTAGGTAAGTTCTCCCTGGTTCTACCCCGATCCAAGCAGAATTTTGGCAGCACCTCCCCGCTGCTCTCCCGATACACGTCTCGACAAAAAGCCAAGAGGATGTGCATCCGGAGAACAACGAGGAGGCGCCACCAAAATCCTGTCTCGAATCGAGGTAGAGCCAGGGAGAACCAAACCCAACTACGAATCCGCCGACTGCCCGATAAAAGCCATAAGCGTTACGGTCCAAAATATGCGAGACCACTAATGCATATTAAGTCGCGTAACGCTTACGGTCGGGATGACGCCTAGGTGACGCGACATACTTGGTGATCTAGACACGAAAATAAACCTAGGTACAAGAGAGGCGAACAGATTCTCACCCTCAAAGCGTGATCAAATCATCGAAGATGATCCGGGACCCCGCCGTCGAAACACTCCCCCCGCTCACCCTCCGGTAACTGCAAAAAACAAGAAAAGATGGTTACATATGCAACATCTATTTAGCAAATTTCATCTATTTTACTAAATTATATTTATATTTCACTTTCTAATTATATTTATATTTCAATTTATAATTCTAATTCTATTTTGAGCAAACTACTAGCAAAGTCCTATTTCTACTAGCAAACTCCTATTTCTACTAGCAAACTCACATAGTACAAACTTCTATTTCTACAAACTACTAGCAATTCTAAATCTAAAACAATTTCTACTCCTATTTCGACAAACTCCTACTTCTACAATCACCTAACAATTACTAAATTACTAATATTAAACTATTTACACTAGCATTGAAAAAAACAAAAATGGGTCATTACCTCCAAGCGGCGGGACAGTGAGGGGCGACGCTCGGGGAGGCGGGAGCCAAGCTTTGGGAGGTGGGGCGAGCTCGGGGAGGCGGGTGGCGAGCTCGGGGAGGCTGGAGCCGAGCTTGGGGAGGAGGGCCGAGCTCGGGGAGGGGAAGGGGAGGCGGCAGGGAGGGGGCTGGTGGACGGGGTTGGGCTTGGGGAGCGGCGGCGGCACTCGGGGAGGAGGAGGGAGGCGGCGGCGCTCGGGAAGGAGGAAGGAGGGAGGCTAGGGGAGGAGGCGGCGGCGCTCTTGGGCAGCGACGGGGTCGGGCTTGGGGAGCGGCGGGGTCAGGGAGTAGTGGATGGCGGCGGCGGCGTGGCGGCTGGTGCGGGGCGGGCGCGGGGTCGGGCAAGATTGGGGAGGAGTGTTGGCTGAGTGGCCCGGGGTGGGCCGCGGGCCAAACTAATGCGATAATGCTACGCCGACGGCCAGGCATACGCCGAGGGCAGCCGTCGGCGTAGCTAGGGTTTTTTTCCTGGGTCCTTCTACGCCGACGGCCAGGCATACGCCGAGGGCTGCCGTCGGCGTAGCCAGGGTTTTTTTTTGAAGGAAGGTTTTTTTATTAATATCAAACTATAACAAATTATAATATATTATTTGGTGTCTACTATTATAGAAGAAACTATAATATATTCCCCCTATAATATATTATCTCGTTGTCTTCCTCCGGCGAAACCCTGATCTCTGTGCACACTCGGATCGTCTACCCTCCTAGACGTTCCTCTGACAGGGGTACTCCGGCGTAGCTCTCTCTTGTTTTGTGTTTGTTTAGGTCATAAGGGGATTTAAAACCATGTTGGTTCACAAGTTGGGGCACTATCCTACCCGGTTTCACCTAAACGGGGAGATTCCCCCCTTATACGGGTCCGGAATCTTCGCCTCTAGGTTAAAGCGCATGCATGCGAGGGGGGACACATGCAAGCACCTATACCAACCTCTCACCACACTCACACACATATGCTAGGGACACATGCAAGTTTTCATCTGATTCTGATGTTCTCGTGGTCTTCCTCCGGCGAAACCCTGATCTCTGTGCACACTCGGATCGTCTACCCCCCTAGACGTTCCTCTGACAGGGGTAGCCCGGCGTAGCTCTGTCTTGTTTTGTGTTTGTTTAGGTCATAGGGTGATGTAAAACCATGTTGGTTCACAAGTTGGGGCACTATCCTACCCGGTTTCACCTAAACGGGGAGATTCCCCCCTTATACGGGTCCGGAACCTTCGCCTCTAGGTTAGAGCGCATGCATGCGAGGGGGGACACATGCAAGCACCTATACCAACCTCTCACCACACTCACACACATATGCTAGGGACACATGCAAGTTTTCATCTGATTCTGATGTTCTCGTGGTCTTCCTCCGGCGAAACCCTGATCTCTGTGCACACTCGGATCGTCTACCCCCCTTGACGTTCCTCTAACAGGGGTAGCCCGGCATAGCTCTCTCTTGTTTTGTGTTTGTTTAGGTCATAGGGTGATGTAAAACCATGTTGGTTCACAAGTTGGGGCACTATCCTACCCGGTTTCACCTAAACGGGGAGATTCCCCCCTTATACGGGTACGGAACCTTCGCCTCTAGGTTAGAGCGCATGCATGCGAGGGGGGACACATGCAAGCACCTATACCAACCTCTCACCACACTCACACACATATGCTAGGGACACATGCAAGTTTTTATCTGATTCCGATGTTCTCGTGGTCTTCCTCCGGCGAAACCCTGATCTCTGTGCACACTCGGATCGTCTACCCCCCTAGATGTTCCTCTGACAGGAGTAGCCCGGCGTAGCTCTCTCTTGTTTTGTGTTTGTTTAGGTCATAGGGTGATGTAAAACCATGTTGGTTCACAAGTTGGGGCACTATCCTACCCGGTTTCACCTAAACGGGGAGATTCCCCCCCTTATACGGGTCCGGAACCTTCGCCTCTAGGTTAGAGCGCATGCATGCGAGGGGGGACACATGCAAGCACCTATACCAACCTCTCACACACATATGCTAGGGACACATGCAAGTTTTCATCTGATTCTGATGTTCTCGTGGTCTTCCTCCGGCGAAACCCTGATCTCTGTGCACACTCGGTTTGTCTACCCCCCTAGACGTTCCTCTGACAGGGGTAGCCCGGCGTATCTCTCTCTTGTTTTGTGTTTGTTTAGGTCATAGGGTGATGTAAAACCATGTTGGTTCACAAGTTGGGGCACTATCCTACCCGGTTTCACCTAAACGGGGACATTCCCCCCTTATACGGGTACGGAACCTTCGCCTCTAGGTTAGAGCGCATGCATGCGAGGAGGGACACATGCAAGCACCTATACCAACCTATCACCACACTCACACACATATGCTAGGGACACATGCAAGTTTTCATCTGATTCCGATGTTATCGTGGTCTTCCTCCGGCGAAACCCTGATCTCTGTGCACACTCGGATCGTCTACCCCTCTAGACGTTCCTCTGACAGGGGTAGCCCGGCGTAGCTCTCTCTTGTTTTGTGTTTGTTTAGGTCATAGGGTTATGTAAAACCATGTTGGTTCACAAGTTAGGGCACTATCCTACCCGGTTTCACCTAAACGGGGAGATTCCCCCCTTATACGGGTACGGAACCTTCGCCTCTAGGTTAGAGCGCATGCATGCGAGGAGGGACACATGCAAGCACCTATACCAACCTCTCACCACACTCACACACATATGCTAGGGACACATGCAAGTTTTCATCTGATTCCGATGTTCTCGCGGTCTTCCTCCTGCGAAACCCTGAGCTCTGTGCACACTCGGATCGTCTACCTCCTTAGACGTTCCTCTGACAGGGGTAGCCCGCCGTAGCTCTCTCTTGTTTTGTGTTTGTTTAGGTCATAGGGTGATGTAAAACCATGTTGGTTCACAAGTTGGGGCACTATCCTACCCGGTTTCACCTAAACGGGGAGATTCCCCCCCTTATACGGGTCAGGAACCTTTGCCTCTAGGTTAGAGCGCATGCATGCGAGGGGGGACACATGCAAGCACCTGTACCAACCTCTCACCACACTCACACACATATTCTAGGGACACATGCAAGTTTTCATCTGATTCCGATGTTGTCGTGGTCTTCCTTCGGTGAAACCCTGACCTCTGTGCACACTCTGATCGTCTACCCCTCTAGATGTTCCTCTGACAGGGGTAGCCCGGCGTAGCTCTCTCTCGTTTTGTGTTTGTTTATGTCATATGGTGATGTAAAACCATGTTGGTTCACAAGTTGGGGCGTCCTACCCGGTTTCACCTAAACGGGGAGATTCCCCCCTTATACGGGTACGGAACCTTCGCCTCTAGGTTAGAGCGCATGCATGCGAGGAGGGACACATGCAAGTACCTATACCAACCTCTCACCACACTCACACACATATGCTAGGGACACATGCAAGTTTTCATCTGATTCCGATGTTCTCATGGTCTTCCTCCGGCGAAACCCTGATCTTTGTGCACACTCGGATCGTCTACCCCCCTAGACGTTCCTCTGACAGGGGTAGCCCGGCGTAGATCTCTCTTGTTTTGTGTTTGTTTAGGTCATAGGGTGATGTAAAACCATGTTGGTTCACAAGTTGGGGCACTATTCTACCCGGTTTCACCTAAACGGGGAGATTCCCCCCTTATACGGGTACGGAACCTTCGTCTCTAGGTTAGAGCGCATGCATGCGAGGAGGGACACATGCAAGCACCTATACCAACCTCTCACCACACTCACACACATATGCTAGGGACACATGCAAGTTTTCATCTGATTCCGATGTTCTCGTGGTCTTCCTCCGGCGAAACCCTGATCTCTGTGCACACTCGGATCGTCTACCCCCCCTAGACATTCCTCTGACAGGGGTAGCCCGGCGTAGCTCTCTCTTGTTTTGTGTTTGTTTAGGTCATAGGGTGATGTAAAACCATGTTGGTTCACAAGTTGGGGCACTATCCTATCCGGTTTCACCTAAACGGGGAGATTCCCCCCTTATACGGGTACGAAACATGCTATATCTACAAGAGAAACTATCGTCCGCTCCTCATTAGGGTTGACAGAACCACTTGCGATAAAAGCATTCAATCTTTGAACAGCTTCTCCAAAATGTGTGATACATAAAATTCACACACACTTCATGTGGGCGTGGTGAGTGCTATTCAGAACCACATGCGGTAATAACACTTACAAACATATAGAAATTTCTCGGGGTGTGAGAAAATTCGCAACGACATTTTATGTGGACGTGTAGACTGCTATTCAGAGGGTACGAAATCATCCAATTAATAAAAAAACATAAATAATTGATACAAATATAAAATAAGTGAAAAATGCAGAAGGATACGCCGAGGGTGACCGTCGGCATACGTGGCAGGTACGCTGAGGGTCGCCGTCGGCGTATAGTATGTCGAGGGTCACCGTCGGCCTAACGGACGGTACCGTTAGCGCGCCGTCCGTGCTGGCCGGTTGTTGGAATTATGCCCTAGAGGCAATAATAAAGATGTTATTATTATAATTCTTGTTCATGATAAAGTTTATATTCCATGCTAGAATTGTATTAAGCGGAAACATTAATACTTGTGTGGTTTGTGAACAACACCGTGTCCCTAGTACGCCTCTATGGACTAGCTCATTGATCAATGATGGTTAAGGTTTCCTAACCATAGACATGAGTTGTCAATTGATAATGAGATCATATCATTGGGAGAATGATATGATGGACAGACCCAAACTAAGCAAAGCTATTAGATCGTTTCATTGTGTTCATCTTTGCGAAGCTTTTCCTATGTCAAATATTGTATTCCTTAGACCATGAGATAATGCAACTCCCTGGTATCGGAAGAAAGCTTTGAGGTCATCAAACGTCATCCTATGAGAGGGTGATCATAAAGGTGTCTCTCAGATGATCGGAAAGTATCTGTTGGGTTGTATGTATCGAGATGGGATTTGTCCCTCCCAAGTCGGAGAGATATACTTCGGGCCCACTCGGTAATCGATATCAACACCGCTTGCAAGCACGTGGTTAAGGAGTTAATCACAAAGTGATATTGGATTACGGAACGAGTAAAGTACTTGCTGTGAACGAGATTGAACTAGGTATGACGATACCGACGATCGAATCTCGGGTAAGTAAAATATCGCGAGACGAAGGGAATATATATATGGGATTGATTGAATCCTGGCATCGTGGTTCATCCGATATGATCATCGATGAATGTGTGGGAGTCAATATGGGTGCCCAGACCCCGCTGTTGATTATTGATAGAAGATCATGTCTGCATATTCTCGAACCCGCAGGGTCACACACTTAACGTGTCTCGACGCTAGGATAGATTGGATACTTGGTTTATGAATTTTTGTTCGGAGTCTCGGATGGGATCCGGGACATCATGAGAGGTTCCGGAGTGGTCCGGAGAATAAGATTCATATAAGGCAGTGCAGTTTTTGGAGTTCGGAATTGTTCCGGATTAATCGGTATTGTACCGGAAGCTTCTAGAACCTTCCGGAAGGGGGCCAACGTGGTCCCACCTTCCGGGAGGGGGCATGGGCCTATGAGGGAGTGTCCTGGCCGCATTGGGCCAGGGGCACAAGGCCCCATAGGGCCCAGCCGATCCTAGATAAGTTTAAACTCGTTTAAACTAGAGATAGGGTTTCTAGATAAGGGATAAGTTTAAATCGTTTAAACTAGAGATAGGCTTGGAGGATGGGCAAGGGCTGGCCGCACCCCCCCCCCCCCTCTATATATAGAGGGCTGGTGCGCCCCCTCCCCCCAACCTACACCTTCCTCCAAACCCTAGTTGCCCTGCTGCCCTCCTCTCTCCCTCCCGACTGTTTGTAGGCGAAGCCCTGCGGCAGAAATTCTCTACCATATACACCACGCCGTCGTGTTGTAGATCCAATCCATCTCTCCACCCTACTTGCTGGTCTGAGGAAGGAGGAGACGTCGAGGTGCTGCACGTGTGCATCTCACGGAGGCACCGCCACTTGTGGTGCTAGATCGGATCGGATCGCGAGGAGGAGAAGCGAGTACGACTACATCACCCACGTTCCGACGAACGTTCCGCTGTGCGAATCTTCAAGGGTATGAAGATCTAATCCAATCTCTCTCGTTGTTTGCATCTCCTAGATTAGATCTTGGCTTTACTTCTGTTCGCTTTCGTAGAAAATTTTGATTTACTATGCTGCGAAACCCATCAGTGGTATCAGAGCTAGATCTATGCATAGATGTGTTTCACGAGTAGAACGCAACATGGTTGTTGCGGGCGTTGATGTTTTCTGTTGCAAGCCTCTTGTTTGTGTTCTTCTTATGACGCGGGATAGTGAGACTGAAGCGGTCCAGGCCAACCTTAAGCGACGTCGTTCGCGAGACCGGCTCCGCACTTGACGTGTGGCTTGTTCCACACATGCGGCTGGTGGATGTCAGTTTCTCTCACTATAGTTGTCATGGGATTAACACCGGAGTTTGGCAACCATAATATCACCGTTGTGGCTTTCCGTAGGTAAGAATCGTTCTTAGCATCTACTCCCATAAGCCACGTAAAACATGCAACAACAAAGTAGAGGCGTCTAACTTGTTTTTGCAGGGAGTGTTTTTCTGTGATATGGTATGGCCCAAGATGTGATGTGTATATTGTATGCGATGATCATGTTTTGTAATGTTTCACGACTTGCATGTCGATGAGTACACAACCGGCAGGAGCCATATGGTTGTCTTTATAATTGTGTATGACCTGCGAGTCAACTTCTTATACGCCATGTAATAGCTTTACTTTATCGCTAAGTAGTTAGCAATAGTTGTAGTTGCTATTCGTGGTGAAGGCAATCATGGTGGAGTGATGGAGATCATGCCGGAACGCACAAGATGGAGATCATTGCGCGAAGATTGGCTATTCCATGTCACATAAAGTTATATGCATGTGATGTTTATCCTTTTATGTATCTTATTATGCTTAGATCGTGACGGTAGCATTATAAGATGATTCCTCACTTAAAGATCAAGATAAAAACTGTGTTCTCCCCAAAGTATGCACCGTTGCGAAAGTTCGTCGTGTCCAAGCATCACGTGATGATCGGGTGCTATAGACTCTACGCTCACATACAACGGGTGCAAGCCAGTTTTGCACACGCGGAAATACTTGGGTCTAACTTGACGAGCCTAGCATGTACAGACATGGCCTCGGAACACAAGAACCGAAAGGTTAAGCATGAGTCATATGAATGATATGATCGACACTTCGTTGTCCACCATTGAAACCACATCTCTTCTCGTGATGATCGGATTAGGTGTGGTGAATTTGGATCGTGTTCACTAAACAACTTGAGGGATGTTGAATTTAGTGGGAGTTCATCTAGTAATTTGATTAAGTTGAACTATTTATCATGAACATAGTCTAAATTGTACTTGCAAATACTGTAGATCACATGGCCAAGTCCAACTTCAACTTCAACGTTTTTGCTGAGAAAGAAAATCTTAGAAACAATGGGTCTAACTTCACCAACTGGTTCCGCAATCTAAGAATCATTCTGTCTGGCGGACAAAAGGACTATGTCCTTGGGAAAGCGTTAGGTGACCCCCCTGCTGCAACTGCGCCGGCTGATGAGAAAGTTGTCTATCAGTCGTGCAAAGATGATTATGGTGTGATTAAGAGCACCATGTTGTTTGCTATGGAACCGGAACTTCAAAATCGTTTTGAAAACTATCCCGGGCCCTTTGAGATTCTCGAGGAGCTGAAAACCATGTTTTAGACTCAGGCCCGTTCTGAGAGATATGAGATCTCCGAGAAGTTCTTTAACTGCAAGATGGAGGAAGGGAGTTCCGTTAGTGAGCACGCCATTAAGATGTCGGGCTACACTCAACGCCTTGAGCAACTGGACTGCAAGATTCCAGAGGAGCTCAAGATTGACAGGGTTCTGCAATCACTCCCTCCCAGTTACAAAAGTTTTGTAGTGACTCATAATCAGATTGGTTCCACTAATACGATCACCGAGCTCTTCGCAAAGCTGAAGGCTGCGGAGGTGGACATCCAGAAGGATAATCATGTGTTGATGGTCAACAAGCCCTCCTTTAAGAAAGGTAAAGGTGCAAAGAAGCCCTTCAAGAAGGGCGGCGGCAAGCGCAATGCCCCTGCTGAGAAGAAGCTCAAGTCTGGTCCTAAGACGGACACTGAGTGCTTCTATTGCAAGGACAAGGGTCACTGGAAGCGCAACTGTCCGAAGTACTTAGCGGACAAGAAGGCTGGCACCATCAAAGGTATATTTGATATACATGTTATTGATGTTTTCCTTACTAGCCCTCGTTGTAGTGCCTGGGTATTTGATACTGGTTCAGTTGCTAATATTTGTAACTCGAAACAGGAGCTACGGAATAGACGACGGCTTGCGAGGGATGAGGTGACGATGCGCGTTGGCAACGGATCAAGAGTTGATGTGATGGCCGTCGGCACGCTCTCCTTAGTTTTACCTTCGAGATTAGTTTTAAACCTTAATAAATGTTATTATGTGCCTGCGTTGAGCATGAACATTATTTCTGGATCGTGTTTATTGCAAGACGGTTATTCATTTAAATCGGAGAATAATGGTTGTTCTATTTATATGAGTAACATCTTTTATGGTCATGCACCTCTTGTGAGTGGTTTATTTCTTCTAAATCTCGAAAGGGATGAAACACACATCCATAACATTGAGGCTAAGAGATGCAAAGTAGATAGTGATAATACTACTTATTTGTGGCACTGTCGTCTAGGTCATATTGGTGTAAAGCGCATGAAGAAACTCCATTCTAATGGACTTTTGGAGTCTCTTGATTTTGAATCATTTGACACATGCGAACCATGCCTCATGGGCAAGATGATCAAAACCCCGTTCTCCGGTATGATGGAGCGAGCAACGGACTTGTTGGAAATCATACATACCGATGTATGTGGACCGATGAGTGTTTCGACGCGCGGTGGATATCGCTATTTTCTCACTTTTACCGATGACTTAAGTAGATATGGGTATATCTATTTAATGAAACATAAATCTGAAACGTTTGTAAAGTTCAAAGAATTTCAGAATGAAGTGGAGAACCATCGTAACAGAAAGATTAAGTTTCTACGATCCGATCATGGGGGCGAATATTTGAGTTATGATTTTCTCACGCATCTCAAAGCAAGTGGAATCGTTTCACGACTCACGCCACCCAGAACACCACAGCGCAATGGTGTGTCTGAACGCCGGAATCGAACCTTATTAGATATGGTCCGATCAATGATGTCTCTTACTGATTTGCCGTTATCATTTTGGGGTTATGCATTAGAAACTGCTGCATTCACTTTAAATAGGGCTCCATCTAAATCCGTTGAGACGACACCGTATGAACTGTGGTTTGGTGCTAAACCTAAGTTGTCGTTTCTTAAAGTTTGGGGATGCGAAGCTTAAGTCAAGAAGTTGATGCCGGACAAGCTCGAACCCAAAGCGGAGAAATGCGTCTTCATAGGATACCCTAAGGAAACTATTGGGTATACCTTCTATCACAGAACTGAAGGCAAAGTGTTTGTCGCAAAGAACGGTTCCTTTCTTGAGAAGGAGTTTCTCTCAAAAGAAGTGAGTGGGAGGAAAGTAGAGCTAGACGAGGTTATTGAACCTTCTCTTGAATTGGAGAGTAGCGCAGCACCTGAAATTGTTCCAGTGCCGCCTGCACCAACAATAGAGGAAGCTAATGACAAGGATCATGAAGCTTCGGACGATGCTGCTACTGAACGTCGCAGGTCGACAAGGTCGCGTGCCCCTCCTAAGTGGTACGGCAACCCTGTCTTGACTGTCTTGTTAGTAGAAGACAGCGAACCTACGAACTATGAGGAAGCGATGATGAGCCCAGACTCTGAGAAATGGCTAGAAGCCATGAAATCCGAATTGGGATCCATGAGCGAAAACCAAGTATGGACTTTGGTGGACCCTCCTAGCGGCCGAAAGGCCGTTGAGTGCAAATGGATCTTCAAGAAGAAAACGGACGCGGATGGTAATGTTACCGTCTATAAAGCACGGCTTGTTGCGAAAGGTTTTCGACAAGTTCAAGGTGTTGACTACGATGAGACTTTCTCTCCCGTAGCGATGTTTAAGTCCATTCGGATTTTATTAGCAATTGCTGCGTTTCATGATTATGAAATATGGCAAATGGATGTCAAGACTGCTTTCCTCAATGGCAACATTGATGAAGAGTTGTATATGATGCAACCCGAAGGTTTTGTCGATCCTAAGGATGCTGATAAAGTATGCAAACTTCAGCGTTCCATTTATGGACTGAAGCAAGCATCTCGGAGTTGGAACCTTCGTTTTGATCAAGTGATCAAGAGCTTTGGATTTGTTCCAAATTGCTACAAAGCTTGCATCTACAAGAAAGTGAGTGGGAGCTCGGTGACGTTTCTGGTACTATATGTGGATGACATATTGATTATTGGAAATGACATCAACATGCTTAACGATGTGAAGAGTTATTTGAACAAGTGTTTTTCAATGAAAGACCTAGGTGAAGCTGCTTATATATTGGGCATCAAAATCTATAGAGATAGACAAAGACGCCTGATAGCTTTAAGCCAGAGTACATACCTAGACAAAGTTCTGAAAAGGTTCAGAAGGGATAAGGCATTGAAAGGTTCAGTGCCTATGTTGTCAGGTAAGATATTGAGCAAGGCTCAGTGTCCAGCTACGGTAAATGATAGGGAAGCTATGAGCAAAGTGCCTTATGCCTCGGCCATAGGTTCCATCATGTATGCCATGCTGTGTACTAGACCGGATGTGTCCAATGCTCTTAGTTTGACGAGCAGATATCAAAGTGATCCAGGAGTGGAACACTGGACAGCCGCGAAGAACATCCTAAGGTACCTAAATAGGACTAAAGAAATGTTCTTAGTCTATGGGGGTGATGAACAGCTCGTCGTAAAAGGTTACGTCGATGCTAGTTTCGACACCGACAAGGATGATTCTAAATCTCAGATAGGATACGTGTATATTTTGAATGGAGGAGTTGTGAGCTGGAGAAGCTGCAAGCAAAGCGTGGTCGCGGGATCTACAGTAGAAGCGGAATACATGGCTGCTGCAGAAGCGTCAAGTGAAGGAGTTTGGATCAGAAACTTCATCACTGAGCTTGGCGTGGTTCCAAGTGCATTGGACCCACTGGAGATATTGTGTGACAACACTGGCGCCATAGCACTCGCTAAGGAACCAAGATATCATCCAAAGACCAAGCATATCAACCGCAAGTTTCATATAATCCGAGATTATATAGCAGATGGAGATCTGAAGATCAGCAAAGTACATACAGATTTGAATGTCGCAGATCCATTGACTAAACCTCTTCCACGTGTAAAACATGATCAGCACCTCAGTGCCATGGGTGTGAGATTGTTGCCAAATGTAAACTAGATTATTGACTCTAGTGCAAGTGGAAGACTGTTGGAATTATGCCCTAGAGGCAATAATAAAGATGTTATTATTATAATTCTTGTTCATGATAAAGTTTATATTCCATGCTAGAATTGTATTAAGAGGAAACATTAATACTTGTGTGGTTGGTGAACAACACCGTGTCCCTAGTACGCCTCTATGGACTAGCTCATTGATCAATGATGGTTAAGGTTTCCTAACCATAGACATGAGTTGTCAATTGATAATGAGATCATATCATTGGGAGAATGATATGATGGACAGACCCAAACTAAGCAAAGCTATTAGATCGTTTCATTGTGTTCATCTTTGCGAAGCTTTTCCTATGTCAAATATTGTATTCCTTAGACCATGAGATAATGCAACTCCCTGGTATCGGAAGAAAGCTTTGAGGTCATCAAACGTCATCCTATGAGAGGGTGATCATAAAGGTGTCTTTCAGGTGATCGGAAAGTATCTGTTGGGTTGTATGTATCGAGATGGGATTTGTCCCTCCCAAGTCGGAGAGATATACTTCGGGCCCACTCGGTAATCGATATCAACACCGCTTGCAAGCACGTGGTTAAGGAGTTAATCACAAAGTGATATTGGATTACGGAACGAGTAAAGTACTTGATGTGAACGAGATTGAACTAGGTATGACGATACCGACGATCGAATCTCGGGTAAGTAAAATATCGCGAGACGAAGGGAATATATATATGGGATTGATTGAATCCTGGCATCATTGTTCATCCGATATGATCATCGATGAATGTGTGGGAGTCAATATGGGT
The DNA here is from genome assembly GCA_916181665.1 of Avena sativa. Classification (NCBI taxonomy): domain Eukaryota; kingdom Viridiplantae; phylum Streptophyta; class Magnoliopsida; order Poales; family Poaceae; genus Avena; species Avena sativa. The sequence continues at coordinate 379,713,194 of OV702297.1, read as the reverse complement.
GCCCAGACCCCGCTGTTGATTATTGATAGAAGATCATGACTGCATATTCTCGAACCCGCAGGGTCACACACTTAACGTGTCTCGACGCTAGGATAGATTGGATACTTGGTTTATGAATTTTTGTTCGGAGTCTCGGATGGGATCCGAGACATCACGAGAGGTTCCGGAGTGGTCCGGAGAATAAGATTCATATAAGGCAGTGCAGTTTTTGGAGTTCGGAATTGTTCCAGATTAATCGGTATTGTACCGGAAGCTTCTAGAACCTTCCGGAAGGGGGCCAACATGGTCCCACCTTCCGGGAGGGGGCATGGGCCTATGAGGGAGTGTCCTGGCCGCATTGGGCCAGGGGCACAAGGCCCCATAGGGCCCAGCCGATCCTAGATAAGTTTAAACTCGTTTAAACTAGAGATAGGGTTTCTAGATAAGGGATAAGTTTAAATCGTTTAAACTAGAGATAGGCTTGGAGTATGGGCAAGGGCTGGCCGCACCCCCCCCCCCCCCTCTATATATAGAGGGCTGGTGCGCCCCCTCCCCCCCAACCTACACCTTCCTCCAAACCCTAGTTGCCCTGCTGCCCTCCTCTCTCCCTCCCGACTGTTTGTAGGCGAAGCCTTGCGGCAGAAATTCTCTACCATATACACCACGCCGTCGTGTTGTAGATCCAATCCATCTCTCCACCCTACTTGCTGGTCTGAGGAAGGAGGAGACGTCGAGGTGCTGCACGTGTGCATCTCACGGAGGCACCGCCACTTGTGGTGCTAGATCGGATCGGATCGCGAGGAGGAGAAGCGAGTACGACTACATCACCCACGTTCCGACGAACGTTCCGCTGTGCGAATCTTCAAGGGTATGAAGATCTAATCCAATCTCTCTCGTTGTTTGCATCTCCTAGATTAGATCTTGGCTTTCCTTCTGTTCGCTTCCGTAGAAAATTTTGATTTACTATGCTGCGAAACCCATCACCGGTTTGTGCCACGCGTCCGCTTGCTACGCCGAGGGCCGCCACTACGGCGAGGGTGACCGTCGGCGTAGAGTATACTACGCTGACGGCTTGGCTACGCCGAGGGCTGTCCAGTTGGGCTGGCCTAGTCCGTTGCTACGCCGACTTGCCCCGACGTTTGGCCGTCGGCGTAGCAAACGGCCGTCGGTGCATCTGGCCATTCCTGTAGTGGTAGATGGTCAAGTGGATACGACAACACATTGTGGTTGAGTTTGAGTTTTGGTGGTGCTACTTTAGTACCAGGAATAGAGCTTTTGGTTGAACTCCCTTAGGTTGAGCTTCGTCTGTCATACATGGAAAAGGCATCACTGTGTTTGCTTAGTCCTGCTCTTTAGGGTGAAAACTCGTATCAAGTCTTTATCGTGTGTGTCGGTCCTTTCCTTGGAGATACTGCATTTGGAGAACCTTCTCGCATCACGTGTGTTGCTAGGACAGTGGTTGATGTCGATGTTAGTTAATGTGTGCCATAGATCTTATTTTTAATATATAACTAGTACGGTGGCCCTCGCAAATGCGAGGGCGTCATCTTTAAGTATTTGAGAATAATTTCAATGGTTGGATCAAACAAAAAAGAGAGTGCATGATGTTCATGTTAGGAAGCATTTCTTTGGAGGACCATTGTGTTGCTTGGATGGTGTCAAAGTTGGGGTTTAAGTTGAAGATCAATTATTCATGTCAATCATTCTTTTCTTTATATACAGTAAATGCATAAAAACTCAACATTATAGGAATATCAATGATGAGAATTTTCATTTTCCCTCATCCACATATTACTTCTCTCATTTAGTATCGTCGTATGGAATATAAATGATGTTTTCTCCACCCATTTTGATATATGTGGCATCATAGACATAGACACGGTCTCGAAGATAAAATTTTGACAAAATTTCTTTACCTGTAAGACATAGACATAGGCTATAAATTAAGTATTAAATATTCAACTATTGGCACATTTTAAGTCATGTCACATGAACCGCATGCCTCTTCTCACTCCATCGGGAGCTACGTGACGCATCAAACGTGTTTGATAGTGTCAATTCTATATGGAAAGTAGCCTCTTTCTCACTGTTATAGGCTAGTTCTATCTTCTACGTAGGTTAGTTTACGTTACATCATAGTCAATCGTAGCCGTTAAGTAATTATCAAACAGTCTACAGAGTTTAAGTGATTTTAGACTAACATGATGTGTCTATTTTAGAGCCTGGTTATTGTTTTTTTTTTGGCAAAAGAGATTCCGGCTATTTTCACTGAAAAGAGATATGTATATTCGTATATCCAGGCCAGTTTATTTCGGGTCTAATGCATACACACGGACGATCCAGTCATGTGAAAAAGAAACTACAAGAGGGTAGCCATAACACGTTTGGTGTAACTACTGTATACGTGATTTGTACTCATGTCGCAGCTAAAAAAAAGGTATGCACCTAACATGTGTGCCACGTGTTTGGCCCAGCCAAATATTTTTACAATTGAAATACATCATAATTGTTACTTGAATTTTAGAGTTGGGATGTAAAATTCTATACTACATCAATTCTAGATCTCACACATATTTTTTCAGGTAACCGTTTGTTGGTTTTGGCCGATTGCCGACTTTAAACTACTCGTGGTTCGACTACTAAGTCAAAGTTAACCGGTATTTTGCTTCCGGGCCAGCTGGTTGCTCATCGGTTTCAGTTTTTTTTTGGCCCAGCATGACTAAGACCTTCGTTTTGGCCTAGCTGGTTGCTTCTCTTTTAAAACAAAAGGTTAACGTGACTACTAACTTTAATTTGGTACGAAACAGTTTACGGAGTTAAACAAAATCTTGACCGTACATATTAGATCTAACCACTAAAACAATTCTGATGATGTGGATCGACGTGGTGCCTCGAAAGACAGCCTTATATCAGGGGCGTACCCATGTTAGGCCAGCAGGGATCACAGGACACCCGGTCCAATTTGATTTCCTTCATATATTTGATCAATTTATACTGTGTGACACCCCAAAATCTTGATGAAAATTATGGGCTACACGTATAGTGACACCGGGTTAATTTTGCTCTGGGTCCGCCCCTGTCTTATATTGCTTTTAGTATATAATAGATAGATTTGATAATGTGCATTCTCGATGTTTCACAGCTCGTGATATTTTGAGTTGTTGCAGAGACCAGGTGTACTTGATATGTTATTTGGATATTTTTTTGAAATGGATCCCTGTTCCCATGCTCGTCGGCTATCGATGGAGAGGATGGCATTGGTTCGACGAAGGGGCACTTAATGTGGTTCCTGTTGATGTTTGTTACTTTTGTCATCGCTCGTCAACAAGCTCATACGCGCACCATATTTTGGTCGCCTCACATCACAATTGTGTGTGAGAGCGCATTGGTTGGAAGGCCCAACATTAAGGCTTATGGGGTTCTAACACGCCAAGTTCCATGGTTCTTGTGTATATGCTATAGAGGCTTATAGATATCCATTGTCAAGTGGTCTTGGACATGGCTCGTACAAAACTATGGGCGTCTATCAGTTTTTTGCAATGTCAAGGCTAGATTGAATGACGGCGGTGGTCAAGCGGATGCGACGGAACATCGTGGTTGAGTTCTGGTGGTACTACTTTCAGTACCGAAACTAGAGCTTCATGGTGAAAACCCATGGTCTACTTTCATTGGTCATACATGGCAACAGTAATTTACTCGGTCCTAAAGCTTTAGGCTAGTCATAGTGCAAGTAACTTGAGTACTCAACCACGATAATATGTTTCACCTTGAAGCTCTAGTTTTCGTACTGAAAGCTTTAGATTAGAAATGCAAGCAATCAAAATCTAAAGCTTTCGGTACTGAAACCTCTAGTCCTAAAGCTTTAGATTAGATCACGTGTTTTCACCCTAAGGCTGGTCAAAATAATTATTTTGGCTTTTGTCCCGTCCAATTTCGAGAATATTGATTTTCTGTCTTTTCTGGAACCAAAAACAGAAGAATACAAACAACTGGCTGTGACATCTTGTTAATAGGTTAGTACATAAAGTGTATAAAAATACCTTAAAGTGTAGATAAAACATAAGACAAATGATATAAAATAAGCATGGAGCATCAAAAATTATAGATACGTTTACGACGTATCAGGGGACGAGCAGGGGCTAGACCCCCCTAACCATCAGCCACCCTCAATATATGTGCATATTTCAGCACTAAACTAATGGCACTAATCCCAAATTTCATTGGTTTGTCATGCTGCTCTCTACCAAAGGACAAACATAGCCCATGGTTTTTGTGTATTAGTCAATCTCAGTAACCTGCCTTCACATTCTTTGTTTGTGTAAGACCTAGTAGCTAGCACCATATTCAGTCGTTCGGATCAATTGGCTAGACGTTGCCGTCGTCGCTCACTCCTACTTAGTCGTAAGATGCCACATGATGTCGTGATCACGTGCTAGCCAGCCATGTTGTTTGCCATTTCTACCTTTGTTAATCATGCCGCAACACCGACAACAGGCATGTTGTGCCATCGAGTATAAGAATATATCTTCCTTATTCATATTAAAGGTACCAAGTCGTTAGTCTTTTTTTGATAGATTACATAACCTGTAGTTTAATTGATTCATTTACAAAAAAGATGTGTCTTTTGTTTGATGTTTGCTCGATGACGACGACTTATTGCATAATGATTGCTATATTGGAAAAAAATTACTAGGAAGGTCACCTCCAATGAAATTATCAAACTTTATACTCATAGAGACAAAGTTTGTCCAATATAAACTTATCTTATGTTTTGTACTGTCCAAGATTTAGTGCTACATATTAATATCAGTTCTATGTCGAGACTTTGATATTTTTTTGAATGGTCAAGGGGGGGTGAACCCCACCTGAATTTTATTAAAAATAGGGCTAGACTAACCCGGAGAGGGAAGGCCATCGAGAGTTTTTACATGCGCAGCATTACATTCAATTTATTGCAACTACATACTGAAAGGGTATTTTACCCTATGCTATTTTTGGTTGACAATGACACCATGGTTAGAACGGACTAATGCAATTTCTAGTGTCTTACACAGGTTCTAGTCCAATGCTGTGATGAAATGTTATCGGAGACCCCCCCATTTTGATAACGAAGCTTCGCACCGGAGTTTTTCCTTTTCATGTAATTTGAGTCCGGTTAGGAGCTCCGCACTATTAAGAGGGGTTCTCTCGATGAGCTTGTTGGGATGATCACCTAAGCCTTATACACATCCCTTTCTCCTACCTAATTCATCACCAAAGAGAGAAGAGAAGAAATCCTATCCACCTGAGCCTTTTCTGCAGATCCGGTTTTCAGACCGGTTGGACCGGCTCCCAGACCGGACCGTCCGGTGTCAGGATCGGAAATCCGGACTCAAACCGGGTTCTCCGGTTTACTCACTCCGAGTCTATCCGAGTCTGGGTACTGAGAGCAGTTTCGGTTTCGGTCCGGTTTTCCGGGCTGTGGACCGGACTGTCCGGTGTGTGGACCGGACCAACCGAACTTAAAACCAGACCTTGGGTTTTTGGCTCAAAACGGCTAGTTTTTCTCCTTGAGTATAAATATCCCTTCTTCCAACTTGAGTAGGTTGGGCATTCAGTTTATATCATTTCTTGAAGCTCTCTCTCTCTCCCCCCATTGTTGAAACACAAAAGCTTGAGGATCTCTCATTCTACCCAACCAAATCCAAATCCCTTTGGTAGAAAGGAAGAGGAGGTCCCGATCTACGTTTCCACCAAGCCAAAGTTCATTCCCCCTTGAGTTCATCGAGTTAGCTTGTTACTATTGGGTTTGTGGGAAACCCTAGGCGGCTAGGGTCGCCCGGAGGCATTCAGCTTGTGATTTGCCCCGTGGAAAGTTTATGAGGGTTTGGAGACTACCCTAAAGTCTACCACGAGTAAGTGAGCTATTCCTTCGTGGGATAGGCTCGGAGAAGAAGGTGAGCCTTCGTGGCGCGTGAGGAATCCTTCGTGGAACCTCACACCTCTCCAACGTGACGTAGCCCCCTTTCCAAAGGTGGTGAACACGGGAATACATCTTCGTCTCCGCGTGCTTCGGTTATTCCTTAACCGATCTCTTACTTGTGTTGTTTATCTTGTGATAGCCTTCGAGCTTGAAGTATATTGTACATCATCTAGGTTGCCTCACCTAGTTTGCATTTAGGCTCACTTATATTCCGCAAAGCCTAAAACTTGCAAAAGATTATAAAGAATTTTGTAGAAACCTATTCACACCCCCCCCCCCCCCCCCCCACACACACACACACACCTCTAGGTTAACCATCTTACACTTTCGGTAGAAACCTAGATTAATTATAAAAAATTGTACTCCCTCCGACTCATATTAGTTGACTTCAATTTGGATGTATCTATCACAAAAACTAGTCTAGATACATCTAAATTGGAGTCAACTAATATGGGTCGGAGAAAGTACCATTGAAAGTGTATTTTAAATATGAATATAATGGTATAATTTTTGTTAAATATAATTTAGTATATTTTATTGACTAAATTTATGGTTAAACTATTTTCTTGGAGGAGTATTTGCCTTATAAACAGTAGGCTTTTTTTTTGTCACACCAACGGAATTTGAGCCTTGATTTCTTGAGCTAATGGTTGTCAGCTGTTCATGAAAATTGCACCCGAATTTTTTCCACGCGGTAAATCTTGTACGGAGTACCGACGTGATTCTTTGCGTCAACTCACCGGAATACAAGCCGCTGTTGGTTCCCGATGCATCCGCTGATTTCCGACGACAGGAATTGAATTGGCAGGAAGGGCGATCAGCCCAGCAGCCACAGTAGACGGTTGTGCTTCCCCTACCTACCACCTCTGCTACAGATACGCGCATATCTTATGCCTCCACAATAATACCCCATTTCTCTCAAGTTCAACAATGTCAGGGCACCAGGTTTCCTTGTACGCAGGGACTTCCCGAGTTCCCGCTCGCGGGCACTACCGGTCAGGCGCTGTCCTGACTGGTGCCGCCGCGCTCCGCTGGGTTCCCTATGCCACCGCCGTATCCACCGTCCGGGCTCTCATGGGTGCGTCCCACGAAGACCTCCGGCTCCGCGCGCAGCAGCTTTCGCGTGCGCTGGGCAGCACCTTCTTCTACGACACCAATGCGGAGCAGCGCACGGTGCCGCCCTTCTCGGCTACCACTCGGTTCCCTGAAGAGGAGCTGTTCATCTGCTCCGACCACTCGCCTTTCATGCCCGCGCTGCAGGCCGTGAACCAGGCCATGGCGCAGGTGGCGCTGAAGGACGCCAGCCAGGAGGCCTGCGCCTGCTACTACGACGCCGTTGGCAAGCTCTTGCGTCTGCTGACTAACAATGTTTATGAGTTCCACGTCTTCACTCGGGCGAAGTTTGAGTCAAGATTCGGCCTCCAATGGGTCACCACTATTAGTGGGGTTGCTTCTTCAAGAGTAAATTAGTGGGGTTGCTTCTTCACCACTATTGCTATTTGCTAGTCTGCTGTTGCCTGTTGGTACCGAGTATGCATGCTTAAGTGCAATTTGCTATAGGGTATTAGGCTTATGATTTGTGAACCGGATGCTTTGATCATCAATAAAGTATGCATGTTTACCCCCGAATTGGTGCATTTTGCTACTCTCCACTTACAATGTGTTCGACTTGTTGGTAGTGATCTTTGACTGGCTAATATTACAGTGGTTTTTGATATACCATGCCCCAACACAAGAATTGGACTCAGTCATGAATGCTCTGCATAAATGAAAGTGTAAACATTTGAAAAAATAGTACCTTATATGCAAGTATCCTCTCGCAAGCGAAGAAACACCATGAAATGTATGCTTGGCCGTCCTTAGGTGGGTAATGAGAATGATTTGACCAGAAGGGCCAGTTTGTCCCCGCTGCCTGGTTTTGTAAAAAAGGAACGGAAGGCTGTAACCATTACGTATCTAACTTGTATTTAACTAAATACTCCCTCCGTTTAGAAATATAAGATGTTTTAGGTTTGTGAAGGAGATGTTTGTAGACATATTTTAGTGTCTAGATTCATTTGAACCTACACACTAAAACGTGTCTAGATGCATCTCCTTCACAAACCTAAAACATCTTATATTTCTAAACGGAGGGAGTACTAGTAAAAAAAATTCAAAAGCTCTGTGCCAGAATTTGACCGCATATTGTATATTGCGGAAATTTACAAATTGAGCGAAATTGGAAACTATCTTGAGGAATAATGCTGAATAATTGGTGCAAGATCAGGCTGAGATCTCTAAGCAGCGGGAAGGCAAAACGTTTTGGTTGATATACTTGCCACACTTTGCAAGGCATTTTACCCGGTGCTTCCTAGCAGAAAGTTCTCCATAGCAACGAAACAATTATTCAACATCCAACAGCCTAGTTTCAGTTTCATGTTAGTCTAAAAGAGAAGAAACTAAGTAAAAAAAAATTAGACAGGCTGCTGCAAGTAAAAGGACTAAGAGCCAAAATGACTGAAATAAAATTCAGAAATAGAAACAGGAAGTTGTGATTGGGTTGATTGTAACTGAAGAGAGCAAATCTCGGTACCATTTCCTCATAGCAGGCATTACATTGACCCAACTCCACAAGCACAGACATTCTCAACGAACAAATCATTCATCCTACTACAACAAACTGGTTTCAGTTTCATGTTACAATCTAAAGGAAAAGAAAGTCCGTTAAAACATAGACAGGAAACTGCAAGTAAAAGGGCAAGAGCCAAATTGACCTGACAGATAGGACAGATTAAAATTCAGGAATCAAAATGATATACAGTAGTATCAAATTAGAAGCAGTGACTGGACCGATGATATTGAACAGAGCCTATCTCAGTAGCATTTCTTCATAGCAAGCTTTACATTAGAAGCACAAGCACAAACATCCGCACAGGTTACTACTTAGTTTCATTGGTTTTGTGGTACAGTCTAAAAGGAAAGAGACTGAGTTAAAAAATACTACAGTAGTAGACACGAATCTGCAAGTGGACAGATAGAGAATATTCGAACGGATATAAAATTCAGAAATCGAATTAGAAGCTGCGATTGGATTGATGAAATTGAGAAGGGGAAATCTCGGTAGCATTTCTTCATATCCATAGCAAGCATTACATTAAACCACGAACACTCAGATCCACAAACCACATAAGCCTATCTCTCTAGCCGCCGAAGCCGTACAGGGTGCGCCCCTGGCGCTTGAGTGCGTACACGACGTCCATGGCGGTGACGGTCTTGCGGCGGGCGTGCTCGGTGTAGGTGACGGCGTCGCGGATGACGTTCTCAAGGAAGATCTTGAGCACGCCGCGGGTCTCCTCGTAGATGAGGCCGGAGATGCGCTTCACGCCGCCCCTCCGCGCGAGACGGCGGATCGCCGGCTTGGTGATTCCCTGGATGTTGTCACGCAGCACCTTCCGGTGGCGCTTGGCGCCGCCCTTGCCAAGCCCCTTGCCGCCCTTGCCTCTCCCGGACATCTTGCTCTGCTGGCTCTGGCTGGAAGAAGAAAGGATTTGTGGATTTTTCGCTGGAGGGGAGAGCTTCTGGATTGGTGTTCTCATGGATGGGTGGTGGGGGAGATTATATACAGTTGGCTTGCTAGGAGGTGGGATGGAGAGGCATTGGATCCGAGCGCGATCCGTGTGACGGCGGCCAGCGATGGCCTCAGCCGTTGGATTTCCAAAGGTGCGCGGCTAATGGTGGAACGGTGGGAGCGCGGATCGTGACGAGGGATACGAGACACGGAACGTGCCGGGAACGAAAATTGGGTGAAAATTTTGCGCGGCGGCTTCCAGTGAGACGTGGGAGTGCTTGGGCCGTCCGGCCATGAATGTACTGCGATAGACTTTGGACGGAGATTTGGTCTCTGGCCTGCTTAATCGCTTGACTATAGAGTCCATTCCATTTCAACATGCACTGCCGTGGCTTGTACATTTTGGCTCGTGCCGTGTTCTAAGGACGTCTCTAGCAACACGATCAATTTCTGACTGCCGATGTGTTTGAAATGATACCTTTGGGTCGACCCATTGCTAGAAAATATGGCTCGATCCGTTTTGGGTCAAGGGGTACCCAGACCCAGCGGCAGCCGCATATGACCTTCCCGCACGTTGTATAAGGATTGACGCGGCGAAGTTAATGGCGACGTCCTATCGTCAACCGCTCGGCCACAAGGTTTTTGCCATAGTTGGTTACTGTTCCCCGTGCATGCACCGTGATCGTTTTCTGTCCACGGTCAGAAACATCCCGCGCCCAGCCGGGCACTTTCCGCTTAGGTCGCGAGCTATACATATGGTCGCCCCGTGGAGCATGAGTATGCGTTGTACCTCCGATTGGCCATATGTGGCCCAAATCCAAAACGCCATGGGATTGCAATCCCGAGGCCGCTCCTCCCGTCCACGGGCGAACATCGTCGCTCCACGAGTGATTAGGGCCGCGTGGCTCCAAAATCTCGCGCTCGCTCTCCGCACATCCGCGTCCCTCGGTCGCGCACCCAGCTCTGGAGGATCTCAGCGAGGCCTCCATTGGAGCCTGCAACGAGTCTCTCTCAAGCGGGAGAGACGTGACGAGCGGCCATCCCTTCGGCTTTGGTGGTCGCCATGTTGCCCTTCATTCTAAGTTACACCGACGGTACTATTTCTCTTAATATTGTGCCCAGGAAATATTTCTAGCACCGAAGTTTTATGCTACTAGCTCTCTCTATGAACAATCTAAAATTCTATTGTTGAAGATATATTGTGGTCACCATAAATTAATAGTAGCTCTTTTCTTTAGCTGCTTCGTTCAGAAAATGCTTCTTGTTTACTCATTGCACTGAGGTGTAACTAGGAGCAACTTGAACCATATATATTGATCGAGACGTTGCAATGGAAAAGGCCGATAAAAGTTCTAGGAGTCGAGCATTTATGTAGTCGACGGGATGATTGTGGCGATGAAAACAAAAGTTCAAAGAGAAAGCCAACTTGGATTGATAGGTTATCCAAGAGAAGAAAATAAAACCAACTAAAGTTGGAGATCAAGAACAACCATCTACGGTATTCCATTAGTTGGAGATCATCGAGAGTTTTTTTTTTTTTTTGAGGGAAATTCATTGGGAGTTACACAGGCCCGGATGGTACTCTTTCTCTTAATGTTGTGTTCAAGAAACATTTCTGGTACTCAAGCTTTATGCTAACTCTATCAACAAATAGAAATTTACTGTTGAAGACATATTGGCTGAAGATATACTTTGCTAACAATGAATTCAGAAATACAGATGCATGATACACCAGTAGTTATTCAGAAAATGCTACACTTGTTTCTTCAGTGCACTGAGTCTTCAGGAACACTGGAGACTTCGTGAGAGTTTTCAGTGCCAAAATTTTAGATTACATTCAGTCCACTGAGAATAATTTCAAAAAAAAAATCAGTCCAGAGAGAAGTATCACTACTGTAGTGGTTTCACCTGTAATCTGCTTTGTCTACGTGTTAGAGGCTTCCTACTATGAGTAGCATGCATTTGTGCTCACACCGTCCGGCCAGTTTTGGCCTACGCAATTCATTCAGTGGAGTATCACGATGTTTAGCCAAGCCACAAACCATCAAACTCACCATCGATTAGTTTCAGATTTCATGTTACGAAACAGGATGGAATAGACCAGCAAAGAATGACAAGTTAGCAACACAGGACCAAAGGTGAATTTTCTCACATTCAAACATAGCAATTCAGAAGGCGTGACTGGATTTGACAATAAACAGAAGTCAATCTCGACATACTTTCTTCATGGAGTTGCCACCATTACATTAAACCACGACCACAAACACTCTCAGAGCCACGGCCTAATAGATACAGAAGCCTATCTCTCCTAGCCACCGAAGCCGTACAGGGTGCGTCCCTGGCGCTTGAGCGCATACACGACGTCCATGGCGGTGACGGTCTTGCGGCGTGCGTGCTCGGTGTAGGTGACTGCGTCGCGGATGACGTTCTCGAGGAAGATCTTGAGCACGCCGCGGGTCTCCTCGTAGATGAGGCCGGAGATGCGCTTGACGCCGCCCCTCCGCGCGAGACGACGGATCGCCGGCTTGGTGATGCCCTGGATGTTGTCGCGCAGCACCTTCCGGTGGCGCTTGGCGCCGCCCTTGCCGAGCCCCTTGCCGCCCTTGCCCCTCCCGGACATCTCCGCGCCGCTGCTCTGCTGCCTCGCTCTCGAGGTAGAAGGATGGATTTGGGGATTTTTGCTGGAAGGGAACGGGAGTTGATTGCTGTGCTGGTAGATGGGTGGACGGGAGTATATATAGCGTTTGACAATCTCGGAGGAGGCGTTGGATTCGGGTCCGATCCGTGTGTGGGGTGCTAGCGATAACGTGGTCCGTTGGATGTGGAAAGGTTGGTTACTATTGGTGGACCGGCGGGAGCGCGGATCTGCTGGGGGTTAGGATTTGGGGATGGAATCGCGCGGGGCATGAAAATTTAGTTCGCGGTTTCCTCAGATTGAAAGCTTCCATGCCGGAAAATCGCATTAGAGCACAGGTTCCATGGATCTCGTTTTTAAAAAAATTAAAATTAATCAAATATTTTCAAAAAAAAAACTACGTGTAGCCAACAATATAAAATAGACATATGACAATTTTTAATGGAAAACATCTTGTACTTTCTCTGATCAGAAATAATTGACTTAGGTTGTCTAAATTTAAATGTATCTAGACATGTTTTAGTGTATAAATACGTTCGTTTCAACGAACGCAAGTCAGTTATTTCTAGACGGAGGAAATACTTCCTGGTAATAAAATATTCTCTTTTTATCTGAGACCAGAATATAAAATATTTTCATATATTTTTGCAGGAGTGTATTATAAATCATTTTACGCCTTGATATTTTTTCGATTTTTTTAATCTTTAAATTTGTTTTTTCTTTCAAAAAATGAATAAGGTCCTTCATGGAGACCATCCTCCAAATCTACCTACTTGCTTTCCTGCACCTTTTCTTTACTACTAATTGACGGAAATATACAGTCTTCGTCTTAAAATAGATGTCTTAAATTTATTAAAATATAAATAAATCTAAACACTATTTAGTATATAGATTTATCCAAATTTTAAAAAACTTAAAAATATCTATTTTAAAACAAAAGGAGTATTATTTTTAATTTTAGCGACCATTTCTCGGTCAAAATAGTTACTTCTCCATGGAATTTATGACATCTTCGACCATGCCCTGCATACAGACTGGACTGGTCCAATTGTGTTCGATCGGATAGAGACATGGCCCAAGAGGGCACCGCAAATGGACGGAGGTTGTGACCGTGTCTATTTGACCTTATTTTTAGCCCAAATTTCGGTTGGTTCTGCGGGAACACGGACCACTTCCGAGTTCGCTCGTGTTCTCCCCTGGCCTTTGTGGGGCCCACGCGCAGCGAGAGAGGGAGAGGTACGGCCCATCTTGTCGTGAGATCCTCCGGTATCGGGCCATCCTCCCAACGGATCTAGATGGGACCCGCGTATGCCGTCGACTTTCAACGGTGGAAGCAGTTGTTTGAGGCCGAGCATGATGCTCTATCGAGGCCTACCTTGAGGGCCTGACGACGACATCGAGGACTACGATGCCTTCAAGTTGGTGGAGGACCTATCGCCGTTGTCGCTGATGGAGGATTACTCGTCCTTCAAGAAGTAGCCCGAGGAGTGGGTGGGTGGGCATTCTCCACCCTAGAGTGTCACAGACGGACTGGTCGCGGTACCATGGCTCGGCGACATAGTACATGGACCCGCTGCCACTGCTTCCACCCAACGTCCGCTATGTCATCAAGGAGGAACCGACAGAGGACCACAAGATGATGGAGGAGGAGGAAGTCTAGACCACCATCGAGTTAATGTGTTGCAACATACCTTGCTCTTGGGGTTTCCCAACGGGGCGTCAACACGCATCAGCGGGGCGACGCGGGATCGCGGTTAGAACGCCCGCTAGAAACGCACGTTTTTAGGGTGTCCGCCGGGTATGCGTGTGTTCTCCTTGATCACTTGAGCTTTTGAAAAGAATTGCTATAGTAGCTTTTGTTCTAATGGAAGTTTTACTTGTGTTGAAACTAAACCAAAGGCTTATTATCTTGAATAACTAATGCTGCTAATGAAGATTGTGTGAAGTTTTGTATGAAGGAAATTTTCAAGTGTAGGGGAAGAATGATGTAATGAGAAGAAGAATGGACAAAAGCTTAAGCTTGGGTATGCCACCCCGTGTTACCCCAAAAAATATTCAAGAGGTACAAGCATCAAAGCTTGGGTATGCCATCCCCTTCTTTATCAATAAAAACCTCAGGTCTCTTTCTAGACACTTCGTTTTTATTGTTTCATGCACTGTTGTGTTGTTCTTGGAGCATCTTAGTTTTCGTTTTTGGTTTTAGTTTGCTTGAATAAAGTAGTTGTACCCCCGCATTCGCTCTTTGTTTCAAATAAGTTGATTGGTGTTGGAAAAGAGTAGAAAGTTCCATGCTTATAGTGGTACAAAAGGGAGCTTGTTTTGACTATGGCTTAAACTTTATCATGTCATGCTAGATGTTGCTTTGACCTTATGCTTAGTGATTATTGTTGTACTATGACTTGTCCCAAACAATTGAGATTGCTTAATGTGCCTTGAAAGAATCATGCGTTGTTTTAGCATACAAAGGCATAATATTGTGGCATTCTCCTTTGATGCTTTGTTTGGGTTGACTTGGCACATGCTCACACCATGTTATGACTATGAACCAGTCATCTTAGCCTCTATGATCATTTAGTTTTGACTTGTGGTACTATTTTATGTTTTAGTTAATAATGTTTTGTCGCTCTGTATGATTATGGCCATTATTGCTCTCTTAGTTGGTCGCTCCCAGTCTTTTGTTAGCCTCCACCTGTATTGAGTAAGCTCTACTCATGCATCCAACTCCCAAGAAACCAAGTTATTCCAAAGAGTCCACTATAAATTTCTATGCATGGTGTGTTACACCATTCCAAGTATATTCTTGTTTTATTTATCTTCCAAATTAAACTTGTTATGAGAAAATTAGTGATTAAAACTCTCACAAACTTGATGGCATACTTTACTTTCTTACACCTAAAAAGCTTGAACCACTGTGTCATCTATGTTGTATATGCTTGTACTTATAAGTTGGGAATTATCAGAACCATGTTGTCATGGGGAAGCTTTCAACACCTGTACATATTACCCAGTTGATATCATGATCTTTTGTTTGGGGATATCGGCGGTGTGAAATAAAAGGGGAGCTTGTAAGTCCATGGAGTATTATATATGTGTTAGAGAAACGCCTAGGCGGCTAGCCTAAGCCATGCCTAATCATGGTGGAAACTTGCAGCATCACCATAATGAGCAATCCATGAAGCATCTTTAGAAAAAAAATATAAAAAAGAGAGAGAGGAAATATAGCACCATACCCATGGTAAATAAGAAGATTGCTGAGATGCTCCTTGTCTGTTGCCTTGTAATTTTGATATGGGATAGCTCCTGTGTCATGGGGCAAGGGGTACCCCGTTGGCGGTTCTCGATGATACACATATACTTACAATGACAAGAACTTGCTTGTGACTAAAGTTGAGTAGCATGAGGAACGACCCTCGTACTCAAGGGACATGAGATTGACAACTTATGATTTGTCAAGCATATACTCCATATTTGTTTCACTTTAACTCACTTCAAGATGCTTATAATAGGGGAAATGAGAGCTGAAAGCTAAAAAGTGCATGTAACATCTCAAAAATCATGATTTTAAAGCTTGCATATCATTCATGCATTCATAATCATTTTAGGATCACTTTCAAATATGATTTCAAAAACAGAAGCATTTGAATGTCTATTATTTTATGTAAGCAAGGCAATGGCCCACTGCTTCTCTCTAATATGAGAATATTTGTTTTGACCAGAAAAGAATTGATCATAAGATTGATTGATATTTTCCAAAGCTTGGACAAAGATTTTCAAAACAAAATATGTATTTAAAACCATCCATATGTCTTTATTAAATAAGTGATAAAGGCATTATTTATTTTTAAATTCCAATGGGCCAAAGTTTTTTGAGTGAGCAACATTGTTATGTAACCAAAAAGGTGCAAGCTTTACTTTACAAAAATTTAGAACAAGTTTGAATTCAAACCCATGTGAAAAACATTTGAAAAATATTCATGCAAATCAAATTAGAAAAAGAAAAGGGAAAAGAAAAAAAAGAAAAACAGGCGCTACCATTTGAGCCCAGCACCAGAACCGGCCTAGTAAGCCCACCCGGGCCAGTCCCCCTCTACCCCTCTCTCACCCGCGCGAAACTTACCCCACAGCCACTGACGCTGGGCCTCTCCACGTCATTGTCGTCTCCCCCGAATCCTCGCGCGCAGACGCTGCTCCGCCGTTACCTTCCCCGCAGTGACGCCGCAAATAAAATCGGCTTAAACCCCATTGATTGGCCGCGTGAATGCCGCCCCTGCTCCGGCTACAAAAACCCCTCCCCACCCCGCACCTTTCCCCTCACTTCACTCGCTCGCTCCGCCACCAGGCTGCTCGTATTTAAACTCGAACCACCGCAGTACCGACGACCTCCGGCGGCGAATTATGGTGAGCCCTCTCCGCCCTTGCCTCCTGGTCTTGCTAGCACGTTCACTGCATCCTTGCGCGTCGTTTAACATCGTTGTTGTGTGCTAGGACAACCTAGAATGTTGCCAACGTCAACGACTGCGAGCACGACGAAGCACTCAACTCCGACGAGCTTTCCTGGTTAGTTCTGACCGCTCCTTGCCCTCTCTTTGATACTCGCGTGACCTGCATCGCCTTACGCATCTGACGCACTGCTTATTTCCCCCTGGCGTGATCTGTACCCTCGCCAACGACGACGAACAGTCGTGCCCGACGCCTTCACGAACTCCGGCGAGAAATCCCTGACGACTCCGAGCGCCCCTCCGCCAACGACGACCACCTTGAGCATCAACATCGTCGCGCGAACTCGTGAGCTACCCCACTGCCCATCTCGCTTCCTATATCACCGGCAGCATCACCGTCTGACCGCGCCGCCGCCAGCCACCGTCGCAGCGCCGCTAGTTTTTGGTTCGTTTGATATGGGCCGTTAGATCTAGATCAGGCGTGTAGGAATAGATCACTTAAGCAAAGAGGTAAGTTTAGATCTGAGCCGTGCGATGCATTTTAATGCAACGATCCAGAAAGCCTGATTCGGGCGAATCGGTTTCGACCAATCAGATAGCGCTGCGTGGCCTGTAGGTTAATTTAAAATCTGGAATTAGATCTATTAGTTGTTCAAACTTGCAAAATTCATAACTTTTGATCAACACGTTCAAATTTTGCAAATTTTATATCATTGGAAACAGGAGAAAGAATTCTATCCAACCATGCACTTTGTTTAATAAATTGCTTATGTAAAATTGGTTGTTTTTGCAGAGACATTTATAGGCTTATTTTGAGTATAAAAAATTATCTGAAAAATGTTTTAAAGACTAAATAAAGCTTATTTAGTGTATTTTTTGTTTTGTTTGTGATTCAGTACTGTTCCACTTGTCTTTTTTGATTTAGAAAATCTTCACATGGCATTTGCATGCATTCATATATTTTTGCTTGTTTATTTTGATATGTGAATTTGGTGCTATCATTTTATGTGTACATTTTGGTGCTAGTGGTGATTGTGATTGTGAGGATTGTTTCTACTCCCCCAGCTACCAAGGAAAGTGGTGCTTCATATTTTTATCCCAATATTTTGACTATGCATTAGAAATATTTTGTATAGGGCTTGCATGAATATTTTGCTAAGTATCTATATGCTATGCTTGGGAAATCCTAGTAGTTGTAGAATTGTTAGAATTTCCTTTAAGTTAAGATACTTATTATTGCCATGCTTAGCCTAGCTAGTAGCAACCAAGGGTGGAATATATTCATGCTATGTAAATATTGCTAAGTCTTTAACTTATGTTTTTGCTTAATAAAACAACTAAGTGAATAAAATGTTGAATAATAGAGCAATTTACCAAGCGAATTATTTATAATAAACGCTAGATAAAACATGATTAGAATAGTATGCAATATACTAATCATGTGAAATAGCGAAAACATATTAAGGCATATAACCAAACAAACTGCAAGGCATAAAACTTTGGATATGATCAGAACAAGATTGAGACAGAAGATGTACATGGCAGTAGCAGAAGTGGAACCGCCGGCATTGGAACCGTCGTTGGCCATGTCGTCGAGGAAGAGGGTGCTGATGTCGGGGAAGAAGTCCTCGTCGGGGAAGACGTCGCCGCAGTCGCTATCTGTGAGGGAGTCCGTGACGAAGTCAGTAGTCGCGCTGATAGCGCTCCCCAAAAACCTTATCGCCTTTTTCCCGTACAGGACTCGAAGTAGCGGGGTCTCGGAGGCCTACTGTCCCGGCTCGCGGTGCACGCCGCAAGACGGGATGGGGAAGATCTAGGTAGCGCAGTGCTCTGAAAGGATGTGTGGCAGTGTAACTGAGAGGAGGCGCGGCCTCTCTCTCTTATAGGCACAGAGGGAAAGGTAGACAGACTGCGCAGAAGGTGAAACGAATGGACAGAAGATGAAGCGAACAGGCGGCAGCCCACCGGACAGCCTCCACTCAATTTGTATTCATTTAACTCATATTAAAAGTCCATTCAAAGCAAACGTTTCAGCTTCTGTACATCTGTTCATATACCATTCATGCGTGGCAAAATAAAGCTCGGCTCGGCGAGATTCCCGCAACCCGCGGCGCGCGCACGTCGTGACGAGGCATGGCGTGGCGTGGCGTGGCGTGGCGAGGCGTGGCGAGGAGGAGGAGGAGCGCGCGTGTGGAACTCTCTCCTTCTCCTTCTCATCCTTTTACCAAGTGGTAGGAGAGCTCACCTTATAAGCTGGTCCAACTTCCACTCAACTAGCAATGTGGGACTAAACATTTGTCCCAGCTCTTGCCTTGCATGAATGGGCCACATGGGCCTCTAGGATTTTCAGGAATTATTGAAATGGAAAATGGGCTAGACTATTTGGGCCAAAATTCCAACAATCCCCCACCAGATCCAGAGGCACATGTAATTTGCCTTAGGTTCCAAACACTGTTTATATACCGGTACTGTAGTGGAGACTGTTAAGTTGAACTTGCACCTAGAATTCTATGTTACACTAGGTTGCGACTTGTACAGTGGACTATGCCTTGAACTGCAAGTTTGCTGCAACCTAGCTTTACACGAAGCCTTGACCGATACTGCGCTACCGTGGGACTTCCCCGCGGGTGGAGCTTATGCGTCATACTCCATGGCCTTTCATGAGTTTATTAGAGAGCACCCAACTCTCATAGACTGCGACGTTTTAACAGTCAGACTCATATAGGTGTGTTCTTCAAAAGATGTTCTGCAGGACAACATCTTTGCTTAGGATAAGCCACTTAGAACACATTAAGATAATAAATCAACCTGCCATGCAGAATAGGAAAGTATTGCATCTTTATGGAGTGGTGTTTATTAAAGTAGGGATACTTTCCTCTCAGCTAACCAACAACTTGTCTCCCAATTCTAATTCACGGGATCTCCGATCACATAGAGTGGTTTACCACTGTGGAAAACTCATAGTGTGGGTCTCATACCCATCTCCTTCGATGCATTTTCTATCACATTGCGTGATAGTCCCTTTGTGAAGGGATCTGCCAGGTTCTTAGATGTTTGGATATAATCCAATGCAATAACTCCGGAGTTTCTCATTTTCCTAACAGATTTTAGTCTCCTCTTCACATGTCTTGAGGACTTCATATTATGCTTAGAACTGTTCACCTTAATAATCATAGTTTGATTATCACAGTTCATTGGAATTGCGGGTATAGGTTTTTCAACCACAGGTAAGTCCATCAAGAGTTCACGAAGCCACTCTGCTTCAACAGTGGCCGTGTCTAGTGCTTTGAGTTCTGCTTCCATAGTTGACCTCGTTAAGATGGTCTGCTTGCAAGACTTCCAAGAAACAGCGCCACCACAAAGTGTGAAAACATATCCATTTGTGGCCTTTATCTCATCAGCATCAGATATCCAATTTGAATCACTATAACCCTCTAGTACCCTCGGGTACCCGGTATAGTGTATGCCATAGCTCGCAGTGCCTTTTAGATATCGCATAACTCTCTCAAGAGCATGCCAGTGATCATATCCTGGATTTGAAACAAATCGACTGAGTTTGCTTACAGCAAAGGCGATGTCAGGCCTCGTGGCACTAGCTAAATACATAAGCGAGCCAATGATTTGAGAGTATCTTAGTTGGTCTCTAGCATTTCCTCGATTCTTTCGAAGCAACACACTAGGATCATACGGTGTAGGAGAAAAATTGACGTCGCTATACCCGAAACGACTCAAGATCTTTTCCACATAGTGGGACTGAAGTAGTGTAATCCCACCATCATCATCTCTCAATAGCTTGATGTTCAGGATGACATCGGCTACTCCCAGATCCTTCATCTCAAAGGAACGAGATAAGAAATCTTTGACCTCCTTAATTGCATTAAGGTTGGTTCCGAAAATCAGTATGTCATCAACATACAAACAAAGGATGACTCCCTCACCCCCACCATGGCGATAGTATACACACTTGTCAGCTTCGTTTACAACAAAGCCTGCAGCGGTTAAGGTTTTATCAAAATTTACGTGCCACTGCTTAGGTGCTTGTTTAAGACCATACAAAGACTTCAGTAGGTTGCACACTTTTCTTTCTTGACCATTTACTACAAAACCATCTGGTTGATCCATATAAATTTCCTCATCCAACTCTCCATTTAGGAAAGCCGTCTTAACGTCCATTTGATGAACGAGAAGACCGTGTGAGGCAGCCAGAGAAAGTAGTACTCGAATGGTGGTCAACCTTGCTATAGGTGAGTAAGTGTCAAAGAAGTCTCCACCTTCCTTTTGGGTATAACCCTTGGCCACAAGCCTTGCCTTGTACTTCTCAATAGTACCATCAGGCCTTAGTTTCTTCTTAAATACCCATTTACATCCTACAGGTTTGCACACATAAGGACGATCAGTGATCTCCCATGTTTCATTAGCTAAGATGGAATTCATCTCACTATGAACAGCTTCCTCCCAGTAGTCAACATCAGGAGATGCATAAGCTTCTGAAATGGAAGTGGGAGTGTCATCGACAAGGTACACAATGAAATCATCACCAACAGACTTTGCAGTCCTTTGTCTCTTGCTCCTTTTAGGAATTTCATTATCCTCCTCCTTAGGATTATCAGAGTGTTCAATTGGAATGGTAGATTCAGAGAATATAGCAAATTCCTGATTAGATGAACTAGGTATCTCCGGATTTGATGAGTTAGGTTTATCCTTCATTGGAAAGATATCCTCAAAGAAAGTCGCATCAGTCGACTCCATGATTGTACCAACATGAATGTCAGGCACTTCAGATTTTACTATCAAGAATCTATAACCAATGCTATGAAAATCATAGCCCAGAAAAACGCAATCAATGGTTTTTGGTCCAAGCTTGCGCTTCTTGGGGATTGGTACATTAACCTTTGCCAAACAACCCCAAGTACGTAAGTAAGAGAGTTTTAATATTTTCTTCTCCCATTCTTCGAATGGAGTAATTTCTTTGTTCTTTGTGGGAACTCGGTTTAGGACATGACACGCGGTCAATAGTGCCTCCCCCCACCATTCCTTAGAAAGACCCGATGTGTCTAACATGGCGTTAACCAAATCTGTTAGAGTACGGTTCTTTCTTTCGGCTACTCCATTTGACCGGGGTGAGTAGGCAGGCTTCCTCTCATGAATTATGCCATGTTCCGCACAAAAGGAATCAAACTCATTGGAAAAATACTCATCTTTCGATCAAGTTGATTTTCTGCCTCAGCTTTATAGATTTTGAAGAAACTCAAAGCCTCATCTTTAGATTTCATAAGATACACATGACAATATCTCGTAGAGTCATCGATCAAAGTCATGAAATATTTCTTTCCACCTTTTGTCAACACACCATTCATCTCACAAAGATCAGAATGTATGAGCTCTAGTGGTGTTAAATTTCTCACTTCTGCAGTCGTATGTGACTTGCGAGGTTGTTTAGCTTGCACGCAGACTTGGCACTTAGATCCCTTAACAGTTGAGAAATGAGGGATTAAATTCATTTTGGCTAGCCACGTCATACAACCAAAATTAATATGACAAAGACGAGAGTGCCAGACATTTGATTCAAAATTCGTGTAAATATGATTAACAACTTTATTACAAATGTGTGACAGAGATAAGCGGAACAAGCCTCCGCATTCATAGCCTTTACCAACAAAGGTTCCATACTTTGAAATTACAAATTTATTGGACTCGAATACAATCTTGTAGCCATCTCGACACAGAAGAGATCCGCTAACAAGATTTTTATTTATTGAGGGAACATGATGCACGTTCTTCAGGCGCACGCTCTTTCCCGAAGTGAACTTCAGATCGACCGTACCAACACCATGAACAGAAGCATGCGAGCCATTCCCCATCAGCACGGTTTGAGTCCCTCTGACCTGATATGAAGAAAACATGGAAATATCAGAACAAACATGTACATTAGCGCCCGTGTCAATCCACCAATCAGGAGAATGACATAATGAAAGAACAGTAGGTAATATACCATACCCAACATCTTTCATCTCAACGTCGCTCATGACAACATTAGCAGTCTTGCTGCTCTTCCCATGCCGGCGCTTGTCAAAACGGTTGGGACAAGCAAGAGCCCAATGATTAGGATCACCGCACACATGACAAGCACCTTTCCTCTTATCAGTCTTCTTCTTGAAGGTGGTGGACTGTGAGGCCTTGTTCTTTCCATCGAACTTTCCTTTGTCATCAAACTTGCCTTTGTTCTTGAACTTGTGAGGCTGGAAGTTCCTTTTCTGTACCAGGTTGGCATTAGAACCTCCCTCGGTACCTCGAGCACGTGTGTCTTTTGCTCTCGTCTTCTATTCCACATCAAGAGTCCCAATGAGATCCGTCACGGAGAACTCTTGTCTCTTGTGCTTCAGAGAAGTAGCAAAATTTCTCCATGACTGGGGAAGTTTGGCAATGATGCCTCCGGCAACAAACTTGTCCGGTAACACACAAGTGAAGTGCTCAAGCTCCCTGGCAAGTGACTGTATCTCATGAGCCTGCTCCATAATGGAGCGGTCATCAATCATCTTATAGTCATAGAATTGTTCCATGACATACAGTTCACTGCCAGCATCGGAGACTCCAAATTTTCTCTCGAGCGCATCCCACATATCCTTGCCATTGCTAAATGACAGATATGAATCAACAATATTGTAGCCAAGGATGCTGATTAAGACATATTTGGACAAAGTTCTAAAGAGGTTTGGAATGGAAGATAGCAAGAAAGGGTTCTTGCCCATGTTGCCCAATACGACCTTGAGTAAAACTCAAAGTCCGACAACGACAGAAGATAGAGAAAGGATGAGTAAGACTCCCTATGCCTCAGCCATAGGATCTCTAATGTATGCCATGCTATGTACTCGACCCGACATTGCATATGCTGTTAGTTTAACTAGCAGATATCAAAGTGATCCAGGAGTGGATCATTGGACAGCGGTCAAAAACATCCTTAAGTACTTGAGAAGAACTAAGGATATGGTTCTTTCTTATGGAGGTGATGAACAACTCGTTGTTAATGGTTACACCGATGCTAGTTGGAACACCGATCCGGATGATTCTAAATCACAATCTGGATACGTATTTACTTTGAATGGTGCAGCAGTTAGCTGGAGGAGTGCAAAGCAAAGCGTTGTGACGAGATCTTCAACTGAATCGGAATACATGGCTGCTTCAGAGGCTTCACAAGAAGCGATATGTATGAAAGAGTTCATTACAGAGTTGGGTGTGGTTCCTAGTGCGCTGGACCCAATGTCTATCTATTGTGATAACATGGGCGCCATAGCCAATGCGCAAGAACCAAAGGTCACACAAGAAGCTGAAGCACATCAAGCTACGTTTTCACGCTATTCGAGAACATGTCCAAGATGGGGACATAAAGATTTGTAAAGTACACACAAATCTGAATGTGGCGGATCCGTTGACTAAACCTCTCCCGAGGGCAAAACATGACCAGCACCAAACTGCCATGGGTGTTCGGTATATTACCATGTAATCTAGATTAGATGACTCTAGTGCAAGTGGGAGACTATTGGAGATATGCCCTAGAGGCAATAATAAATGTAGTTATTATTATATCTTTGTGTTTATGATAAATGTTTACATTCATGCTATAATAGTATTAACAAGGAAAGTTTAATACTTGTGTGATCTGTAAACTAAAAATAGAGTCCCTAGTAAAGCCTATTTATAATACTAGCTTGTTGGTTAATAAATGATTGTGGTTTCCCTATCATGAACATTGAGATGTTATTAACAACAAGATCATATTGTTAGGAGAATGATATGGTGGACATACTCCTATAGATAAGCGTAGCATAAAGATCAAGTCATTTTAATAGTTCAATTGCTATATGCTTTCTGATACATAGTAACCTAATTCCTTCGACCATGAGATCATGCATATCACCTTCACCGGATGGATGCTTTGATGACATCAAACACCACACCGTAACTGGGTGGTTATAAAGGTGGCATTGAGTGTTCGGAAAGTATTGGTTGAGACACATGGATCAAGAGTGGGATTTGTCCATCCATATGACGGATAGATATATACTCTAGGCCTCTCGGTGAAATGTCATCCAATTAGCTTGCAAGCATGTGACTGGCTCACAAGGGATCACATATCACGAGAACGAGAAAAGAGTACTTATCAGTAACGAGGTTGAACTAGGTATGCAGAGATACCGACGATCATAACCTCGGATAAGTAAACTATCGTAATACAAAGGGAAATTGGTATCGTATGTAAGTGGTTCATTCGATCGCAAAGTAATCGTAGAAATATGTGGGAGCCATATGAATTTCCAGATTCCTCTATTGGTTATTGTTCGGAGAAGTGTCTCGATCATGTCCACATAATTCACGAACCGTAGGGAGACACACTTAAGGATTCGACGTTGTTTGAGTAGTTATGGAATGATTAGAAAGAGACCGAATGTTGTTCGGAGTCTCGGATGGGATCCGGGATATCACGAGGAGATCCGGAATGGTTCGGAGAATAAGATTCATATAAGGAAAGTCCTGTTTCGGAGTTGGGGAATGGTTCCGATGTTTTCATCGGGAATGTTCTAGAAGGTTCCGGAATGTCCGACACTCCGAAGGGGAAGGGTACATGAATGTGTCATACCAAGTTGGAATGATTGCATCATGTACTAGGTGTCATCGCTGAACAAAATAAAGGGTTTAATCAAATCCTAATTTGAAAAGTCAAACGCCAATTTGAAAAGTCAAACGGCTATTTTGGGAAGTGGAAGGGAAGTGGGAAACCGAGTTGGGGAGGAGTTCCTCCTCCACCGCCGGCCCACTTGGGATCCGAGTTGGGGAGGGACTCCCCTACCCTTGGCCGGCGCCTCCCACCTATAAAGGGAGGGGCAGGGCTGCCCATCCTAGCACACAAGATCTCCACCCCAAAACCCTAGCCCGGCGCCGCCACCTCTAGTTGCCGTCGCCTAGGGCTCCCCTAGCCGCCAACTTGGGCAAGCCCCAAGCCCTAGCCGCCGGCCCTAGAACCTCCTCCTTGGTGTGTCTAAACCCTAGATAGCCGAGGAGCTCTCTCATAGTCCACCATACTCGCTCCGGCTTAAGGCGAAGCCCTGCGAGATCTCCCCTCTACTTCCGGTACCACGCCGTTGTGCTGCCGGAATCGCGGGGAGAGTGCTACAACCTCCGCTGCCTGCTGGAACAAGGGAGAGGAAGGTCTTCGTCGAGTACCGAACGTGTGACCGACTGCGGAAGCGCTGCCGGAATGCAGCGCCGGAAGGATCATCTACGCGATCTTGAGATCGGCAAGAGTACGACTACATCACCCACGAGAATCCGCTCTCGTTAAACACTTTGGAATCTTCGAGGGTGAGTTATTCCATCGACTCGTTGCTACAATCTAGTAGATAGATCTTGGCTTGTTTGTTTGTATGCGATAGAAAATTTTGTTTTCCATGCTACGAAACCCCTACAGTGGTATTAGAGCCGTGTCTATATGTAGACCTGTTGCACGAGTAGAACACAATGGTCATTGTGGGCGTTAATGCTTTTATTGTCGATTGCTTCTTGTGTACTTTGCATCTTGCGGGATGTTGGGATGAAGCGGCCCGGGCTAACCTTACATGACATCGTTCATGAGACTTGCTCCACGCTTGACATGCAACTTGCATTGCATAAGTGGCTTTGCGGATGTCTGTCTCTCCCATTATAGTATAGATCCAATTTACAACAGGCACTTGATAGTTCTAGCATCAACGTTGTGGTTCTTGTTCGTAAGTTAGAGCGACACTTATTGAAATCCCCAAACCACGTAAAATATGCAAAGAAAATTAGAGGCGTCTAACTTTGTTTTGGAGGGGTGTGCTGTGATGTGATATGGCCATGATTGTGATTATATTTGATGTATGCAATGTTCCTTATTGTAAGTTGGCAACCGGCAGGAGCCATATGGTTGTCTTTAAATTCTGTTAAGACCCGTGTGTCTATTCAAAGTAGTTGTAATAGTTGAAGCTGGTGGACGACAACCATGGAGCGGCGTCATTGACCTTGATGCAATGCCGGTGATGATGGAGATCATGTTCATGCTTGAAGATGGAGATCGGAAGCACAAAGAAGAAAGGCCATATCATATCACATATTATGAATTGCATGTGATGTTAATCCTTTATGCATCTTGTATTGCTTAGTTAACGACGGTAACATTATAAGATGATCTCCCAAGCACACAAATTTCAAGTTTTAAAGTGTTCATCCTTAGTTAGCACCGTTGCTAAAGCTTGTTGTTTCGAAGCACCACGTGATGATCGGGTGTGTTGGATTCTGCAAGTGTATACAACGTGAGCAAGCCAGTTTTGCTCATGCGGAAGCTAAGGTTTGATCTTGACGAGCCTAGCATGTACAGACATGGTCTAGGAACACGGATCACCGAAAGGTAAAGCATGAATCATATAGTAGATATGATGAACATGTCGATTGTTCACCATTGAAGCTACATCAACTCTCGTGATGATCGGTGTTGATATGGTGGATTTGGTTCGTGTGATCACTAAAACAATGTGGGGGATGCTGTTTTGAGTGAGAGTTCACCTAGATTAATTTAACTATTAATTAGAACTTAATTTGTCATAAACTTAGTCTAAACTATTGCAAATATGCTGTAGATCAATGGCGGCCCCTACCATCAATTTTAATGCCTTCCTAGAGAAAGAAAAGTTAAAAAACAATGGAAGCAACTTCGCGGATTGGTTCCGCAATTTGAGGATTGTCCTCACAGCTGGTAATTTGACCTATGTGCTGGATGCACCGCTGGGTGACCCACCTGCAGCTACTGCTACCGATGAAGTAAAGAATGTTTACCTCACTCGGAAGACTCAGTACTCCACAGTTCAGTGTGCTATCTTGTATGGTTTAGAATCGGAGCTTCAGAAAAGGTTTGAGAATTCAGACCCACATGATATTGTCCGTGATCTCAAATTTATCTTTGAGACTCACGGGGCGATTGAGAGCTATGAGGCTTCTGAAAAGTTCTTTAACTGCAAGATGGAAGAGGGCAACTCCGTCAGTGAGCATGTGCTTAAGATGTCTGGGCACGCAAACAAACTTCAAAGCTTGGGTATAGTGATTCCTAATGCTTTGGGGATTTATCGTGTCCTCCAATCACTACCACCAAGTTACAAGAACTTTGTGATGAACTACAATATGCAAAACATGAACAAGCAGTTGCCAGAACTCTTTGCCATGTTGAAATCTGCAGAAGTGGAGATCAAGAAAGAGCACCAAGTGTTGATGGTCAATAAGACCACCAAATTCAAGAAAGGCAAGTCTAAGCAAAAGGGACACTTCAAGAAGGGTGGTAAGAAAGTTATCGCGCCGACGAAGAAGACCAAGGCTGGACCTAAGCCTGATACTGAGTGCTTTTACTGCAAGGGAGAAGGTCACTGGAAGCGGAATTGCCCAAAGTACTTGGCGGATTTGAAGAACGGCAACATCAAGAAGAAAGGTATATCCGATATACATGTTATTGATGTGTATCTCACTAGTACTCCTAGTAGTGCCTGGGTATTTGATACTGGTTCGGTTGCTCATATTTGTAACTCAAAACAGGTGCTGTAGAATAAACGGAAGCTAGCGAAGAACGAGGTGACGATGCGCGTGGGAAACGGATCAAAGGTTGATGTGATCGCGGTCGGCACGCTACCCCTTCATCTACCATCGGGATTAGTTTTATACTTAAATAATTGTTATTTGGTGCCTGCGTTAAGCATGAACATTATATCGGGATCTTGTTTATTGCGAGACGGTTACTTGTTTAAGTCCGAGAATAATGGTTGTTCGATTTATATGAGTAATATGTTTTATGCACATGCACCTTTGATAGATGGTCTATTCTTATTGAATCTCGATAGTGGAAATACACATATTAATAACATCGAGGCTAAACGTTTGAAATCGAGCGATAACTCGACCTATATGTGGCACTGTCGTCTTGGTCACATTGGAGTGAAGCGTATGAAGAAACTCCATTCCGATGGACTTCTTGAATCACTTGATTTCGAATCACTTGAAAGATGCGAAGCATGTCTGATGGGTAAAATGACTAAGACTCCATTTTTTGGTATGATGGAGCGAGCTACGGACTTATTGGAATTCATACATATCGATGTGTGTGGTCCAATGAGTGTAGCATAGCGCGGTGGTTATCGTTATGTTCTTACCTTCACAGATGACTTGAGTAGATATGGGTATATCTATTTCATGAAACATAAGTCCGAAACTTTCGAGAAGTTTAAGGAATTTCAAAGTGAGGTAGAGAATCAACGTAACAAGAAGATTAAATTTCTACGTTCTGATCGTGGAGGTGAATACCTAAGTTACGAGTTTGGAGAGCATTTAAAGAAATGCAGAATACTTTCACAATTGACACCGCCGGGAACACCACAGCGTAATGGTGTGTCCGAACGTCGTAATCGAACTCTCTTAGATATGGTTCGTTCTATGATGTCACTTACAGATTTACCGTTATCATTTTGGGGTTATGCATTAGAAACAGCCGCATTCACTT
The DNA here is from genome assembly GCA_916181665.1 of Avena sativa. NCBI lineage: Eukaryota > Viridiplantae > Streptophyta > Magnoliopsida > Poales > Poaceae > Avena > Avena sativa. The sequence continues at coordinate 379,684,082 of OV702297.1, read as the reverse complement.
TAAATAGGGCACCATCTAAATCCGTTGAAACGACACCGTATGAATTATGGTTTGGGAAGAAACCTAAATTGTCGTTCCTTAAAGTTTGGGGATGCGAAGCCTATGTAAAGAAGTTACAGCCGGACAAGCTTGAACCCAAAGCGGAAAAATGCGTCTTCATAGGATACCCGAAGGAAACTATTGGGTATACCTTCTATCATAGATCCGAAGGCAAAATCTTCATTGCCAAGAATGGATCCTTTCTAGAGAAGGAATTTCTCTCGAAAGAAGTGACTGGAAGGAAAGTAGAACTCGACGAGGTTGTTGAACCTTCTCTCGAACTTGCGAGTAGCGCAGCACCAGAAGAAGTTCCTATGGTGCGTGCACCAATAAGAGAGGAAGCTAATGATGATGATCATGAAACTTCGGTTGTAGTTGCTACAGAGCCTCGCAGGTCAACGAGAACTCGTATGACTCCTGATTGGTATGATCCCGTTATGAGTGTCATGTTGGTGGACAACACCGATGACCCTGCGACATATGAGGAAGCGATGATGAGCCCAGATTCCAGTAAATGGCAAGAAGCCATGAAATCCGAGATAGGATCCATGTACGAAAACCAAGTATGGACTTTGGTGGACTTACCGGATGGCCGGAAGGCCGTCGAGAACAAATGGATTTTCAAGAAGAAAACAGATGTTGATGGTAATGTTACTGTCTATAAAGCTCGACTTGTCGCAAAAGGGTTTCGACAAATTCAAGGAGTTGACTATGATGAGACTTTCTCACCTGTAGCGAAGCTAAAGTCTGTGAGGATTATGTTAGCAATCGCTGCATATTATGATTATGAGATATGGCAGATGGATGTCAAAACAGCATTCCTCAATGGAGACATTGATGAAGAGTTGTATATGATGCAACCCAAAGGTTTTTTTGACCCTAAAGATGCTAACAAGGTATGCAAACTTCAACGGTCCATCTATGGATTGAAGCAAGCATCCATAAGTTGGAATCAACGTTTTGATAAGGTGATCAAAATTTTCGGTTTTATACAAACTTATGGAGAAGCTTGTATTTACAAGAAAGTGAGTGGGAGCTCTGTAGCATTCTTAATACTATATGTGGATGACATATTGTTGATTGGGAATGATGTAGACCTTCTTAATAGTGTCAAGGAATATTTGAATAATAGTTTTTCAATGAAGGATCTTGGCGAAGCAGCTTATATATTAGGCATAAAGATTTATAGAGATAGATCGAGACGCATAATATCATTGTCACAAAGTACATATTTGGACAAAGTTCTAAAGAGGTTTGGAATGGAAGGTAGCAAGAAAGGGTTCTTGCCCATGTTGCCCAATACGACCTTGAGTAAAACTCAAAGTCCGACAACGGCAGAAGATAGAGAAAGGATGAGTAAGACTCCCTATGCCTCATCCAGAGGATCTCTAATGTATGCCATGCTATGTACTCGACCCGACATTGCATATGATGTTAGTTTAACTAGCAGATATCAAAGTGATCCAGGAGTGGATCATTGGACAGCGGTCAAAAACATCCTTAAGTACTTGAGAAGAACTAAGGATATGGTTCTTTCTTATGGAGGTGATGAACAGCTCGTTGTTAATGGTTACACCGATGCTAGTTGAAACACCGATCCGGATGATTCTAAATCACAATCTGTATACGTATTTACTTTGAATGGTGCAGCAGTTAGCTGGAGGAGCGCAAAGCAAAGCGTTGTGGCGAGATCTTCAACTGAATCGAAATACATGGCTGCTTCGGAGGCTTCACAAGAAGCGATATGGATGAAAGAGTTCATTACAGAGCTGGGTGTGGTTCCTAGTGCGCTGGACCCAATGTCTATCTACTGTGATAACATGGGCGCCATAGCCAATGCGCAAGAACCAAAGGTCACACAAGAAGGTGAAGCACATCAAGCTACGTTTTCACGCTATTCGAGAACATGTCCAAGATGGGGACATAAAGATTTGCAAAGTACACACAAATCTGAATGTGGAGGATCCGTTGACTAAACCTCTCCCGAGGGCAAAACATGACCAGCACCAAACTGCCATGGGTGTTCGGTATATTACCATGTAATCTAGATTAGATGACTCTAGTGCAAGTGAGAGACTGTTGGAGATATGCCCTAGAGGCAATAATAAATGTAGTTATTATTATATCTTTGTGTTTATGATAAATGTTTACATTCATGCTATAATAGTATTAACAAGGAAAGTTTAATACTTGTGTGATTTGTAAACTAAAAATAGAGTCCCTAGTAAAGCCTCTTTATAATACTAGCTTGTTGGTTAATAAATGATTGTGGTTTCCCTATCATGAACATTGAGATGTTATTAACAACAAGATCATATCGTTAGGAGAATGATATGGTGGACATACTCCTATAGATAAGCGTAGCATAAAGATCAAGTCATTTTAATAGTTCAATTGCTATATGCTTTCTGATACATAGTAACCTAATTCCTTCGACCATGAGATCATGCATATCACCTTCACCGGATGGATGCTTTGATGACATCAAACACCACACCATAACTGGGTGGCTATAAAGGTGGCATTGAGTGTTCGGAAAGTATTGGTTGAGACACATGGATCAAGAGTGGGATTTGTCCATCCATATGACGGATAGATATATACTCTGGGCCCTCTCGGTGAAATGTCATCCAATTAGCTTGCAAGCATGTGACTGGCTAACAAGGTATCACATATCACGGGAACGTGAAAAGAGTACTTATCAGTAACGTGGTTGAACTAGGTATGTAGAGATACTGACGATCATAACCTCGAATAAGTCTATCATGAGACAAAGGGAAATTGGTATCGTATGTAATTGGTTCATTCGATCGCAAAGTAATCGTAGAAATATGTGGGAGCCATATGAATTTCCAGATTCCTCTATTGGTTATTGTTCGAAGAAGTGTCTCGATCATGTCCGCATAATTCACGAACCGTAGGGAGACACACTTAAGGATTCAACGTTGTTTCAGTAGTTATGGAATGATGAGAAAGAGACCGAATGTTGTTCGGAGTCTTGGATGGGATCTGGGATATCACGAGGAGATCCGGAATGGTCCGGAGAATAAGATTCATATAAGTAAAGTCCTGTTTCGGAGTTGGAGTATAGTTCCGGTGTTTTCATCGGGAATGTTCTAGAAGGTTCCGGAATGTCCGGCACTCCAGAGGGGAAGGGTACATGAATGCGTTATATCAAGTTGGTATGATTGCATCATGTACTAGGTGTCATCGCTGAACAAAATAAAGGGTTTAATCAAATCCTAGTTTGAAAAAGTCAAACGCCAATTTGAAAGTCAAACGGCTATTTTGGGAAGTGGAAGGGAGTTGGAATCCAAGTTGGGGAGGAGTTCCTCCCCTCCACCGCCGGCCCCCTTGGGAGACCGAGTTGGGGAGGGACTCCCCTCCCCTGGCGCGGCTCCTCCACCTATAAAAGGAGGGGCAGGGCTCCCCTCCTAGACACCCAACACCTCCACCTCTAAACCCTAGCCGCTGGCGCCGCCACCTCCTGCTGCCGCCGCCTAGCAACCCTAACCGCCGGCCAAGCCTCCTCCTCGGCGTATCTAAACCCTAGATCGTTGAGGGCTCTCTCATAGTCCACCATACTCGCTCCGGCTTAAGGCAAAGCCCTGCGAGATCTCTCCTCTACTTCCAGTACCACGCCGTTGTGCTGCCGGAATCGCGAGGAGAGTGCTACAACCTCCGCTGCCTGCTGGAACAAGGGAGAGGAAGGTCTTCGTCCAGTACCGAACGTGTGACGACTGCGGGAGCGCTGCCGGAACGCAGCGCCGGAAGGATCGTCTACGCAATCTTGAGATCGGGAAGAGTACGACTACATCACCCACGAGAATCCACTCTCGTTAAACACTTTGGAATCTTCGAGGGTGAGTTATTGCATCGACTCATTGCTACAATCTAGTAGATAGATCTTGTCTTGTTTGTTTGTATGCGGTAGAAATTTTTTGTTTTCCATGCTACGAAACCCTACAGTCAACTCAGGACCTGCAAGGTGTTCCGAGGGAGTTGGCTGAGCACTCTTTGTGTCACATCCCAAAATTTTCCAAATTTTGAAATTTGAAAAATAAATAAACAAAATAAATTTTTGTTGAAATTTAGGGTGAGAAGAAACTTTTTGATTCCAAAGGGAAACATCAAAACCTATTTTGATCAAATAGTATCCTAAAGGGATTTAAAAATATAAACAATTAATAAATAAAGTTTTAAAAGTTCAAATCACCATTTTTGGATATTTTAATAAAAAGATATGGTTTTTATAAGCAAACGTAGAAATAATGAATAAGGACTATTTTTAAAAGAGCCAAATTAAATCTTGACCAAGCTTTTAAAATAAAATATTTTGTTTGATTAAAATAGTAAAGGTTTATTTAAATAAAACCATGAGGATTTATTTATATCCAAATTTCATTCAAGTAAAGATATTTTCCTATTTTGAATGATCATTAAAAAACTTATTAAAGTATTTTAAATTATATTTCAAGGTGTTATGTTTCTTTTTAATAAAACCTACTGAAAATATTTTTGTAGAAAATTAGGAAGTCAAATGGAGTTTTACACATATTTGAATTCTATTTGAAATAAAGACTAAAGACTATTTATTTATTTTTAATAAATAATAAACCCTAAAAATAATTGTTCTATTTTGGACTTTGGAAAATGTTGTTAAACAGAATTGATTTATACCTAAAGTTTGGAAGTGGTTTGAATTCAAATGGAGTTTGAATTATTTGAATGAAAATCAAAAACAGAAAATTCAAAATAGAAAAAGAAAAGCAATCAGTATAAAAAAAATAGAAACGAAGCAGCCCACTGCCAGGCCCAACCCATCCTAACTCGCAGTCCACCTACTCCCCCTCTAGCGAAACGTTTTTCACCCACACGCTCACCCACAGAGACGCCAAACTCTCGTCCCCACTCTCTCTCTCTCTCTCTCTCTCTCTCTCTCTCTCTCTCTCTCTCTCTCTCTCTCTCTCTCTCTCTCTCTCTCTCTCTCTCTCTCTCTCTCTCTCTCTCAGACAGACAGACCCCACCTGCCAGGTCGTCGTCTCCACCACGACCACGTCCCCCTCGCCGTTTCTGCCATTGATTGCGGCGATCAATACGCGTTGATGGCTGTATTAAAATCGACAGTGACCATGCTCGATTAAACGCCTAGCCCTCCTCTCTCTTTTCCCCCAAGCCACACCTCCCCTCTGCCACCGGGCTGCTCCAATTTTGAGCTCGTACCCCTCTGCTCCGACGAGCTTCTCCAACCAATTCTGACGCTGTCCAACTGCCCCTCGCCTCCCAGAGCACGCAGGCTTACTCCCCATCTCCTGGCGCATCTCCCAGTGTCGCTCGCTAGCCCGCGCACTCACCGTAGCCTCGGCAACCTCGACACCTGAGCGTGCGCTGCCGTCTGCCATCGCTCCGACGAGCCCCCTGGTAAGCTCAGACCACCCCAAACCCTCCTGATGATGCTTCCATGATACCCAGTGCAGTACGCGTCTAACACCCTCTCACGTTTGCCTCGGCATGACCTGCAGCCTCGCCCCCGACGACATCCAGAGACACCGACGCCGCTGCAAACTCCGGCGAGCAATCCCCTCCGTTCCTGAGCGCCCCTCGTCAAGCAGACCACGCCTTGAGCTTCGCCGCACCCCTGCGAGCACGGTGAGATACTCCTCCCTCTCCCTCGCTTCCTGAATCGTCACCAACGCCAACGCCCGAGCGTGCGCCGCCGTCCGCCGCCAAACCATGGTCAAAACGTTGTGGTCCGTCGGATCTAGATCGAAAGGATCAGATTAGATTTTAGATGAAGGGGTATGCGTCCATCTGTGCCGTGCATTTTAAGTAAGATCCAGCGGCCAGTCTTAGTGAATCCAAACGAAACGGTATCGACCAATAAGGAAGCGCCACGTGGACAGGGTTTGATTTAAACCAGAAATTAGAATCTATTAGATATGCAAACTTGTAAAATTCATAACTTTAATTCTACACGTCCAAATTTTGCAAAATTTATATCAATGGATTCAGAAGAACAAGTACTTTGCAACCATGCACTTTGTTTACTGTTTTGCTTCTGGAAAATTGGTTGAATTTGCAGAAACTTGTGTAGGCATAATTTGAATATAAAAATTGTTCTAGATATATTTTTAAGGTGAAATCTTTGCAAAATGGATTGTTTTGAACCTACTGACCATAGGAACCAACTTATGGATTTAAAAATGTATTTTGTAAAGTTAAGGAATAAATATTGAGTTAGCTCATTTCTAGTCAAATAAAAAAATATTGTTTATGGTTTAGAAATGATTTTGAGTAAAACCTTTGGGAAATGATTTGATTCAAACCTTCTGACCCTAAACACCAAGTTTTGAGATTAAGAACATATTTGATGAACCATATAAAGTTATTGCTTTGCTAAAAGATATTTTCAACAACATAAAATATCACCTTAGCATAAAATTTGGTTTATGAGATAAAACCTTTTGCAAATGGTTTTACCACTTTTGTAAATGACCAATGTGAGCTTGAAAATGTTTAGAGCCTAGTAGGAACCACTTTTCCAAATAGAACTATCTTTTGCATACTTGCATGCATGATCTTGTTTTTGTTATTTTATGTGGTGAAATGGTTTGAATGCTAGTTGAATTTGTGTTTGCTTGATTGAATTGTAGTGAAGTTAGAAGAGTGTGATATTTGCAAGATCAAGAAGTGAACCAACATTCTCTACTCAAAAGGCAAGTGACACTATCATCCAAGTCCTACTATTTTCATTACACTTAGTGGATTTTTTGTAACATGCATAAGACTATTATATTTCTATGCTATGCTATATCCTAATAGGATACCCTTATATATTCCTTAGTGAAAACATTGTAGTTGTAGTAAGCTTAGCCCTGCTATATATTTGGGATGGGATACATGATATGAATATATGAAGTGTTGGAAAGATATATGTTTTATATAGTAAAACAAGTACTCAATGAACCACCTGGGTGGACAAGGATACTCAAGATTGGACAAGGTGGCAACAAAGGGAACCATGTTTATATGGCTATCTTTTTGTATGTGCACTATAAGAAAACAACCCAGGGACTTAGAGATTGAACATGTTTCCGTACAGTGGCTTCCGTGTACAGCCACATGCTAAATGGGCTCTGGCTTAGTCAACTACATAGTGGAAGACCCATGCATTGGCATCTTCAGGTTAACTAGAATTGTGTATGGGAAATTTATCCCTACATTGGTGCCTGGTTGACAAGCTAGCATTGTGTATTGGGAGGACTTCTATGGAAAGACTTTGCCACATTCTCGATCTGCCGGTACTCCATTTGGTGAGTACTTATCCAGCGGCCACTGGTGGCGTCAAGACGAGATTGTGTCATGTGGGTAAAGTGTACAACTTCTGCAGAAGATCAAATTCTAAGTACTTAGCCGTGTCCCCGGTTACGGACAACTCTGAGCAACTAAGGCCTGAAGCTAGTGAAGATCTCGACATTCCAATTTCTCAAAGTAAAACTTGATGGTGACAACAAGGGGTTTGAAGCACTTGGAGTTTTCCAAGAAGTTTAGAAAGATTTTCAAAAGATCAAAACTATTTTGAAAAGATAGGATAAAACTATATTGCTTTCTGCAAAAGAGCCTAAACCCTACTTAGACAAATATGCATGTAATGATAGGATCCTCTTATTTCTACATAGTAGTGAAACTTGCCAATACAATTCAAATGTATTGACCCTTGTGGCTGCAACTTATTATGTTGCAGGTTTGTTTGATGTTAGTGAAGTGTGTTGAATAGGATTACAAGTCTACAACCAACATGATTGCCTGTGGCACTTTGAAGATGAAGGACCGCATGCTATTGTTATATTCTGTTGCATTGTAATGAGATAACCAAATGAGCTATGTAAGATGTAATAAATTATTTTATTCCTGGTTATAAAGTTGTATTATGACCTTTGTATCTTGATATTACATCTTAACTATGGATGCTAGCTATTGATCCAGGGACTAGCATTGTAAACACAGGGATCTGTACCTTCTTAAAGGTTGGGAACCTTACACTTTGCATGTAAGGCCAGGAGCAAGGCCGGTGAAGCAACCTCTCCGCCGCTTCGCCGAAGACAGGAGAAAGATAATAGGGGATGAGATAGCTCGGCTCCTTGCAGCCGGGTTTATTATGGAGTGCTTCACCCGGATTGGCTATCAAATCCAGTGTTGGTAGAAAAGGAAAAGGATGACCCAAATGTGGCCGTAGTATGGCGAATGTGCATCGATTACACGAACCTCAATAAGGCGTGTCCCAAAGGTCCTTTTACTTTACCTAGGATAGACCAAGCCATTGATTCGACCGCAGGCTGTGAGCTGTTATCATTTGTAGACACGTATTCTGGTTTCCACCAGATACCATTAACCCGGCTGATCAAATAAAGACTGCATTTATCACCCCGTATGGGGCTTATTGCTATCGCACCATGCCATTTGTCCTGCGTAACACAGGAGCAACATACCAAAGATGCATGCAAAAATGTCTGCATGACCAAATAGGGAACAATGTGCAAGTATATGTTGACGATGTGGTTATAAAAACCAAAGAGAGCAAAATGCTCCTAGAAGATATTCGGCAGACATTCGCAAACCTGAGAAGGTTCCGAATGAAACTTAACCCGGAAAAATGTACCTTTGGTGTACCGGCTGGAAAATTATTCGGTTTCCTCGTGTTTAGCCGAGGTATAGAGGCAAATCCAACTAAGATCCGAGCAGTGGAAAGAATGGAACTGCCGAGGTGCCTGAACGATGTACAAAAATTTACAGGATGTCTTGCGTCTCTGAGTCGATTTATATGTCGGCTGGGAAAAAAAGCATTACCTCTATACCAACTGATGAAAAAATCTGACAAGTTCATATGGACACCGCAAGCCGATAGTGCATTTCATGAGTTAAAAAAGATGTTGGTCACAACACCAATTTTGGCTTCTCCATTGTCAAAGGAGCCTATGTTACTATATGTGGCAGCTACTAACAGAGTGGTAAGTACGGTAGTTGTTGTGGAACGGAACGAAGAGGATAAATCAATACAAAGGCTGGTATATTACCTAAGTGAGGTATTATCGACCTCAAAGCAAAACTACCCGCACTACCAGAAGATGGCTTATGGAGTATACATGTCGGCGAAAAAACTCAAACACTACTTCGAAGAACATGCGATAAAAGTGATTTGTGAAGCACCCATAGCCGAGATATTAAGCAACAAAGATGCAAGTGGCCGAATAGCAAAATGGGCAATTGAGTTATCGCCTTATGCTCCGCAGTTTGATAGGCGAGATGCAATTAAGTCTCACGCAGTGGCCGACTTCTTTGTGGATTAGGCCGAGGTACAATATGAGCCCCCATTACTAGATCCGAACTATTGGACGATGCATTTTGACGGGTCCAAGTTAAGAAATGGGCTAGGAGCAGGAATAGTACTGACTTCACCGAAAAAAAATCAGCTGAAATACGTGCTGCAGATACATTTCGCTGAATCGAACAATGTGGCCGAGTATGAAGCACTCGTCCACGGCCTAAAGATGGCAATAGAGATTGGCATACGTCGGATTCTATGTTACGGGGATTCAGACCTCGTAGTACAACAAGTATCAGGGAATTGGGACGCACGGAATATGGCCCTGTATAGATTTCATGTGCAGAAGATCAGTGGTTATTTTGATGGGTGTGAATTCCATCACATACCTCGGGCAGAAAATGATGCTGTGGATACACTGTCAAAACTCGGATCGACCAGGCAGTCAATTCCCCTAGGCATAGCTTTAGAGCACCTGAGAAAACCATCGATTACACCTTCGCCAGAATCCGAATCAATTCGTATCTCGGCAGAACAGATAGAAGGAAGTGTCCCAATGGAAATTGACGAGGAATACGATCTGAATTATTTAAGGATTAATTCGTCTGACCCACGGGTGAACAGGGAAAAGCCCAAAGATGTTATGCCGGCGGAAACTATGGAAATTGACAACGTAGTTTTCCCGAAAAAAGTCACGTCGACATGGGCACAACCCATATTCTCATTCCTTAAAGAGGAAATCTTGCCGGGTGATGAGGTCCTGCCTAGGCAGATAGTGAGAAGAGCAAAAGCCTACACAATCATAAACAATGAGCTATATAAGAGAAGTGTCACGAACGTACTACAACGATGCGTTGACTCGGCAGAAGGTGTCACATCCCAAGATTTTCCAAATCTTGTAATGTGAAAAATAAAATAAACAAAATAAATTTTTGTTGAAAATCAGGGTGAAAAGAAACTTTTGTTTCTAAATGGAAACTTAAAATCCCATCTTGAACAAACTTTGGTTAAAGTTTGAATTTAACAAAATCCAAATCTAGGGAAATGCATTCCTCAATGAATGTATCTGGAAATTTAAACACTTGGAAAATAAATCAAAACCCTAAAACCCTAATGGAATAAAAATCATTTCCAAGTTATCTCCAAGCCTATAGATTTGATCCATATAAAAACCTTATCAACAAACATTCACAAATGATCAAGAAATACAAATAGAAATAATATAAGACCATATAAATTGGTTTCACTCAATCTGGAGCCATAAATAAAATCTTATGATTTTTTTTTGAGAATAAAATCTTATGAATTTAATAAGATAAGAAATTGAATTCCCAAAGCTAATAAAGAACCTATCCAGAAACTCATACCAATTGGTGAGAAAATAATCTAAAAGAGATTTAAATGGCTAAACAAATAATAAACAAGATTTTACAAATTGGAATCACCAAGTTTGGATCTCTAAATAAAAAGATAAGGATTTTATAAGAAAAGAAAGAAATATTGAATAAAGAATATTTAAAGACCAAATCAAATCTTGACCAAATCCATAAACAAGTGGAATAAGTTATAATCCAAATCCAAATAAAAATATTGGTTAAAGAATTGCCAAAGTAAAATAAAATGTCTTAAACCAAATCCTATTGGAGTAAGACAAATCCAAATTTTAAATGATTAATAAATCTTATTAAAAACCTTTCCAAATAATTCAAGATGGATTATTTGACACCCAATTAATCAAATAAAAACCTACTGAAAGGATTTGGAAAGTTAAAGATTTTAAATGGAGATTTAAAAATATTATTAAATCCTATCTAATTAAAAACTAGAGCCTATTTTGAATAAATAAAAGACCCCAAAATGAATAAGGTTTTATTCAAAAATTGATATCAGAATACAATACTAACCAGTATTTAAACCCACACAAAATCTGGCAAAGTTTTGAATTCAAATGGGTGTTTGAATTAATTAAACAAAATCAAAACAGATTTGAAGAAAAAGAAAAAGAAAAGAAACAGGAACAAAAAAATATATAAACGGACTCGACCCAACTAAGCTTGGCCCAACTAAGCCCAGTTAGCCCACCTCTCCTCTCGAACCGTTATTCACTCAGAAACGCACCCACTCAGCGACTGACCGGTGGACCTCGTTCCCTCTCTTCCTCTCACGCTGCCAAACGGACCCCACCGCCAGCTCCTTCTTCCCCACCCGCTGCTGACCACGCCCCTCACTCCGCCGGCCGTTGCAAGCGATTAAGACGCGACTTAATTCGCATTACTGGCGCAGCTGACCGACCCCCCGACCATGCCCTATTACTCGCCTGCGTCTCCCCTCCATTTCCCCTCTGTCTCCACACCCAAGCGCGCCCCTAGGCTGCTGAATTTTGCCCTTCACCTCCACTGTCTCCGGCGAGATTCTCCATCGATTCCAGCCAGTATCCTCCGCCCCTCGCCCCGTCGACCACACGAGCGTGATCCCCAGCCTCTGGCGCACCTCCCTGTCCTTCCCATTCATCCACGCGAACACCAGAACGTCGGCAACGACAACAACCCGCAGCGCCACCGTCTGCTCCAACTCCGACGAGCTCTACTGGTAACGTTCGATCACGCCGCTCCCTCTCTTTGATGCACCCGTATTCTCTACCCTTCTACGCGTCTAATATCACCCTCTGTACCCTCTCCCATGCACTGTAGCAACGTCCTCGACGACGCCAGTGCAAGCCCGACGCCAGGCAGAACTATGACGAGGAATCCCGGTCGACTCCGTGTGCCCCTTCAGCAACGACAACCGCCTTGAGCTTCCCCACGACGTTGCAAACACGGTGAGCATCTCCCCTTCTTCCCTCACTTCCTGTAGCATCGACTCCGCCGCCGTCTGACTGCTCCGCCACCACCAGCCGCCGCCAGCGCCGCCCATCCTTGACTAGCTCATGTGAACCGTTCGATCTGAATCCGACGCTCGCGATAGAAACTAACTGAAAGGGTACGCTAGCATCTGAGCCGTGTGATTCCACTTAAATCCTACGGTCTGTGTTAGTCGATCCACGCGAAACGTTTTCGACGAATAGGAATAAGACGCGTGGCCAGACTCTGGTTTTAAAAACAGATTTGAATCTATTAGATATGTGATTTTGTAAATTCCATAACTTTAAATCTACATGTTCAAATTTTGCAAACTTTATATCAATGGATTCAGAAAAGCAAGCCCTAGCCAACCATGCACTTTGTTTAGTAAAAAACTTCTGTTAAATTGACTGTTTTTGCAGAAACTTGTGTATGCTTGTTTAGGATATAAAATTTGTTCTAAAATGATTTTGAGGATAAAATATTTGGCAAATGGTGTGTTTTGAACCTACTGACCATAGGAAACAAATTGTGGTTTCAAAAATGTATTTTGTGAAACAAAAGAATGAATCTTTGATTTAAACCATTTCTAGTCTAATAAAAATATGGTTTATTTATTAAAAATGGTTTTGGAGGAAAACCTTTGAGAAATATTTTGGAAATAAACTCTCTGACCCTAAACACAAGGTTTTATGGTTTGAAAACATATTTTGTGAACCCTATAGATTAATGCCTTATTGAAAACATTTTTACACCACATAAAATGATACCTTGTTTTAAAAAGGGTTTATAAAGTGAAACCTATTGCAAATGACTTTGCCACTTTATAAAATGACCAATAGGTGTTTCCAAATGTTTACAACCTACTAGAAACCACTTTTACTAATAAAACAACCTATTGCATGCTTGCATGCATTACTTTGATTTTATCATTTTATGTGATGAATTGCTTGAATGGTAGATTGAAATATTGTTTGCTTGATTGAATTGTAGTGATTTGAAGTGAGTGAACATTGCAAAGATCAAGGAGTGAACTTATACTCTATACCAAAAAGGCAAGTGATGCTTCATACTTTTGTCCCATTATTTTCACTATGCATTAGTAATATTTTTCTAAGTAGGACTTGCATGGAACTTTTGCTAAGTATAAACCATGCTATGGGAAAACCTAGTAGGTGAAACCTTAGAGAAAATCTCCTAAGTTAAGATTCCTACTAGTATAATGCTTAGCTTAGCTAATAGAAAACAAGGGTGGAATATATATTCATGCTGTGGAAAATTTCTAAGTCTGAGGACTTGTGTTTTGTTTAATAAAATAACTAAGTGAATGAATCACCTGGGTGGATTGGAAGGAATGGTTTGTGTTGAGTGGTTCACAAGGCCCATTTCTATGGTTTACCTTGTGTATCTCACTTGTGGATGGCCATCCAGGAACAAAGAGATTTGAGATGTCAAATGTTGAGAAGCTTCAAGTGCAGCCACTTGGCATTGTGGTCTCTACCTGGATCATATAGGTTGCAATAACTTAGCCAAATTGACAGTTGGTGGTAGGGGATTGATAGGTTGGAGTGCGTCCATTTTGGTCTAAGGGAAGGCTTCTGAAAGATCTTGTCTTGGTGAAACCAAGTCTTGTGGGGAAAGTGCACCACCTCTGCAGAGTGTAAAATCTAAGTACTTAGCCATGTCCCTGGCAAAGGACAATTTGAGAATCAAGACATGGAAGCTATCAAGAATCTCATCATCCAAATTTCTAAGTTAAAATCTTGTGGGTGAACAAGGGATTGCAGGATCACCAATTTCTATTGGGAGATGCCTTGTCAAGCAAAAACTTAGTGTTTTCAAATGATAAGGAAAAATCTATTTTGAGCAAAGCAAGCCTAAGCTCCGCTTAGCCAAATGCATATAGATGATAGACTCCACTATACTACCATAGTATCACTTGCCAATACAATTCAAATGTATTGACCCTTGTGGCTGTAACTTGTTATGTTGCAGGTTTGATTGATATTAGTGAAGTTTAATGATTAGGATTACAAGTCTACAACCAACATATCTGCCTGTGGCACTTTGAAGATGAAGGACCCCATGCTATTGTTATATTCTGCGGCATTGTAATGAGATAGCCAAATGAGCTATGTAAGATATAATAAATTATATTATTCCTGGTTATAAAGTGGTACTATGACCTTTGTTTCTTGATATTACATCTTAACTGTGGATGCTAGCTATTGATCCAGGGACTAGCATTGTAAACACATGGATCTCTACCTTATTAAAGGTTGGGAACCTTACAGAAGGGCAGAAAATCCTTTTGGATATACATCAGGGAGAGTGTGGACATCACGCCTTGTACAGAGCTCTAGTGGCCAAAGCATTTAGGCATGGATTTTATTGGCCAACTGTGCTAAAGGAAGCAAAGGAATTAGTAGAAAGGTGTAATGGTTGCCAGAGATACGCCAACAAGATACATCTGCCTTCGTCCGAGTTAAAGACAATACCAATCACCTTGCCCTTTTCTGTATGGTGTTTGGATATGGTAGGTCCATTCAAGCCTGCCCGAGGCGGAATGACTCATGTTTTGGTCATGGTGGACAAATTCACAAAGTGGATAAAAGTAAAACCGATAAGAAAATGTGATGGACCCACAACAGTGAAATTCCTCAATGATATTATCTTGAGATATGGATATCCACACAGTATTATCACGGATAATGGCACAAACTTCGCTGAAGGAGCTTTTGCTAGGTTTTGCCAAGAGAAACACATAAGACTAGATGTTGCCTCGGTGGCTCACCCGGCATCGAATGGGCAAGTAGAAAGATCTAATGGACTAGTATTGTCAGGAATAAAACCTCGGCTAATTGAACCGCTGCAAAGGTCGGCAGGATGCTGGATTGAGGAACTTCCAGCAGTGCTGTGGAGCCTCATGACCACTCCCAAATATATCGATGGGGTATACCCCATTCTTTCTCGTATACGGAGCAGAAGCTGTACTTCCAGCCAACATAATGCATGACTCGCCAAGAGTGGTCCAATACACAAGTGCCGAGGTAAATGAAATATCATGGCAAGACGATGTGGACTTGCTGGAGGAAGCAAGGGAATTGGCATTATCAAGATCAACTATTTATCAGCAAGAGCTCAGACGATATCATAGCAAAAAGGTCAGTCCAAGAGTTTTTAAAGAAGGAGATCTAGTTCTTCGGCTAGTACAACGCACAGCCGGCATGCTCAAGCTCTCACCCCCATGGGAAGGACCATTTATCGTGAGTAAAGCATTACACAATGATGCATACTACCTGATCGACGCTCAGACACCAGAAAAGAACAAGGCAAACAAGGCCGGAGATGAATAAAAAAGACCATGGAACATGCCTTACTTCGCCCGTTCTATACCTATAAGCCCTATGTTTCATATCATGGCATGATGCACCAAATCAGAGTATCAAGCATGTATCAAACTTTGGCACCCCGAGTAGTGACTCGGGGACTGCCCCATGTTATTTCTTATTTTGAACTATGTATCAAACTTCGGCACCCCGAGCAGTGACTCGGGGACTGCCCCATGTTATTTCTTATTTTGAACTATGTATCAAACTTCGGCACCCCGAGCAGTGACTCGGGGACTACCACATGTTATTTCTTATTTTGAACTATGTATCAAACTTCGGCACCCTGAGCAGTGACTCGGGGACTGCCCCATGTTGTTCTTTGTTTTGAATTATGTATTACATTTCGACAACCCGAGTAATAACTCGGGGACGGCCTCATATTGTTTGATATTTTTTGAGCATGTGTGAAACCTCGGCAACCCGAGCAATAACTCAGGGATTGCCTCATATTGTCCACTGATTTTTGGCATACATGTAAAAGTTCGGTAACTCAAGCAATAACTCGGGGACTGCACCGACTAATCAGTCATAAATCACAAGATGCGATATAAGCTTTCCTCGGCCATTGGCGAAATAACACGGAGGAAACAACTAACGATTTCTAAAATCATAGTAACAAGAATGACAACATCAACAATTCGAGGTATAATGAGGGAAGTACCCTATCTATATCGTCTTACCAGTGAATACCTCGGCAAGGGTAGTAAGTCAATCAGTTTAAAAAGATCTATGGTCTTAGAACATAGTGCTTCAAGGAGAAATTGCGAAAACGGCAATTATACAACCAAGTTTACATAAGAAACACAAGATGGATGCCGAACAAAAATCAGTCATATGAAAAATATGACCCGGATTTACGAAGTTAAAGTTTGGGAAAGCAAAGATACGATTCACATAAACTCAATTAGTTAGAGTAGCAACAATTACCAGGGCTTCAGAGGCCAAAATAAAAACGGTTCGCATTATACCAAAAGGCGGATAATTTTTTCAAAGATAGCATACACCCGGCATACCGGGGACTTAAAGAAATAGGAGTTGTTGAACCTAAACACCGGCAAAGACCAAATCACCCGTAGGAGGGGCAGTAGCAGCACCAGGAGCTTCAGACATGGGTGCCTCGGACACAAGCGGAATGACCTCGGTTTCCTTCAGAGGGGTATCTTTAGGAATTGGGCGCTCCGAGGTTGTTTAGGCCTCTGCAGAGGTCACTTCGGCATTGATGGAGGCCGTAGTAACCTCTGGGGCAAGCTTCGGTTGCTGGGAGACACCACCCTGGGCTCGAGAAGTTTCAGTTCCTTTGGAAGATGATCGAGCGTCGCCATCCCCATCTGAGCTATCATTGGAATCATCGGCATTATCCGAGCCATCCTCCAATTCATCTTGATCAGCCGAGTCACCAGCAGATGCATCTTCAGCTTCGACATCATCGGCCGTGTTGGGAAGAAAACTCGGCCCCTCGATCCAATGATGCACATCTGCATACTCGATAAGCTAGAAGGCACGGGCTTGACAGCGAGCAACGAACTCCGGGTTCTCAATCTAGGGAGAGCCAGTGCACAAATTCATCAGGATATCGAGGGAAAGATCCTCGTACCATGACAAAACAGCTGTAAGCGCCATATCGGCACCAACTCTTCCAGCAGATTCCCTCCAGAGGTTAAGCTGAGTCTGAGACTCCATCAATCTTGCCACAAGCACTTCCACTTCATCAATATCCGGGTCATTTGGCCAGAGAACATGATAGGCTCGGATAGCTGCTTGCACCAGATCTTTTCCCATAATTTTCATTGGCCCAATAGCAGCGCCAACCGCAATCAGGAAATCTTCATAGAATATTCTTGATTCGGCGTAACGGGAACACCTCGGTGCTCACGAGCAGAAATCACAGCCTTGGAGTTCACAGGTTTGGCTTCTGGGAAATGATCTACACGAGAGGACGCTATATAAGTTAAGATGATCAAGGGAAAAGCATAAATCAACGAGAAACAAAAACTTACAATGGATGTAACTCAGCATATTATGGTGATCCTGGGACCAGTCGGCCCTACTCTTCTCCAAACGAATGATTTCCTCGCTCATTGCCTGATTCTTTAATTCGGCAGCATCAAGAAGTTCCTTGCCTTTCTGAAGCTGTAGACTCAGTCGGTTCTTTTCCTAAGAGAACTCCTGATCAACCTTCTCTAATTCAGACATCTGGGAGAGCTTAAGAGATTCAACCTCGGCGCGTAACCGGGTTATCTCGTCATCCTTTTCTTGGAGTTGTGTCGAATGAGCGGCAGCTTGTTCTAAAAAATGCAGCATCATATCAGGCATGGATATGCATTCTTGATGCGACGCTGCAAGTGTTCGTAACTCGGCTATACCAAAGCCGGGACGTCGTAAGATACCCAAAATTTACCTCGAACAAAGAGTTAAAAAATTCAAAGGCATAAGAAATGACTAACCTTCAAGAGTACCAACTTTCTTGGTAAGTCAGGTATTCTGGTTATTGACACTAGCTGCATAACAACAAAATACGAGTTGGAACAACAACTAAAATCTCCCACGGGGATAAGATAAACTAAGCAAACCAGATAGTTTACCAGTCTTCTTCACGACAGGGACAATTTTCTCAAACTTGTCTTGAAGTTTCTTGTGCGCAAAGAGCAACCTCTAAAATTCGGCTGTTCGCCGATCATGGGCAACCTGAAAATGACAACAAGTTACACAAAGTAAAAATAGATCCAAATCAAGTAAAACTTGACTCGGATCTAGGTGGCTGGATATTCAAAATAGAACAGATCTGAATCAAGTGAAACTTGACTCGGATCTAGGTGGCTGGATATTCAAAAATAGAACAGATCTGAATCAAGTAAAACTTGACTCGAATCTAGGTGGCTGGATATTCAAAAGAAAAATAGATCCGAATCAAGTGAACTTGACTCGGATCTAGGTGGCTGGATATTCAAAAATAAATCAGATCTGAATCAAGTAAAACTTGACTCGAATCTAGGTGGTTGGATATTAAAAAGTAAAACTTGACTCGAATCTAGGTGGTTGGATATTAAAAAGTAAAACAGATCCGAATCAAGCAAAACTTGACTCAGATCTAGTTGGCCGAATATTCAAAAATAAATAGCTCCGAGTCAAGTAAAACTTGACTCAGAGATAGGTGGTTGGATATTCTAGACCACGTTTAATCCGAATCACGAAGAAAATTGACTTAGCAAGTAATGTATTTAAAAACAGGTTGAAGCTTCCAAACGAACAACAAATTATCTGGTTGCAAGCTTCGGGGACTAGTGTATGTATAGTATCATCTGAATAATAGACAAAGTATCAAAGAAGGTGTTTACCTCGTTCATCTTATCACTTTCAAGAACAATCTTAGCAGCCATATCCAAGCGACTGCTGATGTCGGAAAGTTGAAATAGTTGGCTACTTGGATTGCCCTCGAGCTGATCGACAGCATTCCAGTTGTTCGCATACTCCACCAGTGAGCCGAGGCTGTTCTCGCTTTCAGTATGGGTCAACACTTTACCTCGGGCTTGCAGCATAACTGCAGCCGCCGCTGGACTCTTGTGAATAATAAGTTGGGTGTCGGTAGCAAGGGTGACACTAGGTTTAGCGGTGGAAGCTCCTTTATGAAGTATATCAGCAATGCTGGGTTGAGAAGAGATTGTTGACCCTTTCTGAGGAGGCAAGGATTTAGTAACAACAACTTTTCTTGCTCTTGGTAGACGCCTCGGTAGGGGCAACAACCTCTGCACTGGGGGCCACGTCCTTGGAGGCAGGAGGAACAACAGTTTGCGAAGGGGTCGAGGTAGTGGTATCCTCGGTGGGAATTGGAGCGGGAGCTGGAACTTCGGTGGTCAAAGAATTACTAGGGGAAACCTAAGGAGTCTTAAGAGGGACAGCAGAGTCGGCCGGGTGATCTGGCGTAGGGGTATCGTCGGTGACAACAGGGGGAGCACTGGGATTATCTTGTCGAGGTGATACATTAGTCGGCGCTGGAGGAGAGTAAACACGAGGGGGACTGGGAACCCAAATATTCTACATAGGCGGGGGAGAAGATGATCGAGTAGTATGAGTTGTCATACTCGTACCGCTTGGCTTTGCGGAAAGAGGACCTCTGCCAAAAAGTAAAGGTTGAGTCAAAAACAGAAAGGGAGAAACACGAAATACAAATGAAAACATAAAGGGAAACTTACCCAGCAACCCCAGGAGTAGTCTTACACCTCGGAATGTGCTGAGAAGATTTCTTGGTTTGCTTCTTGGCGGCAGCATCAAAAGGGTCGGTCGAAGCGGTGCGCTTCTTCGAAGCAACAGGAGCTTCGGAACCAAGAGGCTCAATGTCGTGCACCTGACCAGCTGGATTAGCTGGGAAAGAAGGAGCCGGAAATGCGTAAGAGATAGGCACTGCGACAACTACCTCAAGAATTTGGATATCATCCGAATCACCTTCATCCGCATGGGCCGAGGTCTTGCTCCGGGGACGAACAGGAGTAGCATCCAAATTAGGGACAAACTCCTTCGGGTCAGGCTCTCCATTGTCCGGGGTATTGTGGTCAGCGGTCCAAGGAAGAGCCAAAACCTCGGCATCTTCTGTCTTCTGCTCCACAAACCTCTGCGAGAAAATTGAATAAGAGTTAGCAAAAGAACAATGGAAAAACAACTCGGGAGAACGCACCTGTGTTTAACTTACCTGAGGAGGAGGATTACCGCGAGAAAATGGCCTCAATCCCCACGTCCATTCCTTGGGAATCTCAGTCTTAAAAATAGCCCGGTCACGTTTATAGATTTGATAACTATCAAGCTCGACCGTAGAAACTCGGTTGGGATCTAGAGGACCACTCATATAGCAGAGATTGTGAGAGCGAAGCTGGAAAGGGCAGATTCGGCTAGTAACAAATGCAGTCATCATGTCCTCACCTCGGAGCCCAGCACGAGTCAGTTCCTTAAGCCGGAGCTCAAATGCCTCGGCAATAGCATGGCTCTTCCTCGGATTGTAGATCAAGTTCTTCTTTGAGGGAGGACCGATAGAGAAATCGGGGAGCCGAATCTTGTCTTCTTTCCCAGTATTCTTGACATAGAAAAATGATTTATGCCACTTCTTACAAGATTTGAGGCTGGCGACCCGGGGGAACACGGAGTTTTTCTGAGGTGTAATGGATGCAACCCCGCATTGGGTGAGAGATTTTTCAGCAGGATGCAGAGATTTATCTGGCACTACGTTAGCTCGGATCTGAAAGAATTTGGACCAAACATCTACGGAAGGCCAGAGGCCAAAATACCCCTCCGAAGCCGAGATAAAGGCCGATAGAGAGGCTATGGCGATAGCCGGCAGGTGATGCGGCTGAAGGCCGAAGTAATCTAAGAAGCTCCTAGCGAAGTCACTAGAGGGAGGCCGAATCCACGAGCAAAGTGGGGCATAAAAACTACGTACTCGCCCTCATTAAGTACAGGGAAGGATTCTTTGCTGGGTAAGCGACAATTTACCTCGGCAGGAATTCGGCGTGTTTTGATCAGCCATTCTATTTCTCGGCGAGTAATTGTGGAACCCTGCCAGGAACCACACTCTGGACCGGCCGCAAGGTCATCTTCCCCGACGAGAGCGCCGCTAGCGGAGCTAGACATGGGCTCGTCGGAGGAATCGACCGAAGAAAAACTGGCGGCAGGGAGAGGCCTAGAGGTGCAGGGGCCCGTCGCGATGGTGACAAACGCAGCGGCGGAACAAAGAAAGAACCGCCGCGGGGAATCTAGGAAAACTAGAAGAATGCCTAACGCTGGGACCTAGCAGCAGCACTGTAGAAAAACTCACCGGCGAGAACGCCAAAGCGGAGGCTCTGCGGTGAGGTCGCGGAAGCCAGAGAACCGCAGCGTGTCCGTCGAGGGGGAACGGCGGTGGCGTGGCCACTAGAATGCGATATGGAGGCGGCGGCACGGGGAAGAAGACGAAAGGAATAGAAAGGGGGAAAGTGAATCATCCTACCCCGCTCCCCTCTTTATAACCGCGTAGGGTAAACCGTAGTAGGATTGTGGCTGTGCCACGCTAACCGCGTAATCGCGTGTATCGCTTAACCGCTCGCAGGCAGTGGAGCTACACCGAAGGCCACATGGCGCAGGAGGGGATCAAGCCTTCTGACTGCTGTGGTACTCGAGGCGTAACTGCGCCGACGTGACGGGTGCAGTAATCACTGTAGCGTGTCAGTGAACACTATAGAGGAACAAAAAACTAGAGAACAATGATGATTGGTACACATAGGACGAGGCTTACCCAGGAAGCCAAGCAAATACCTCGAACGAGAGGAAATAACTCGGAACATAGTTCACAGTGGGAATAGAAGGAGATGAGGAAGAGGATAACAAAAAAAGAACGTCGGGTAAGAAATACCTCGGACAGAAAGTGAGAAAGGATAAATGTCAGGAAACTGATGTGGCCCGGCCGGGGTTTCTGGTAGGACCGCACCAGCTTCGGGGACTAATGTTGGGGGGGGGGTGACCCCAGATAGGTTCAAGATAGGGGAAAGACGAAAGGAGTCTCCCTTACCTTGAGCCGAATTACTGACTGGGTCGGCCGAATCATGCAAGATCCGGCCGAGGTAAGCTGAGGCTTGGTAAATATAGAGTGAGTAACACATTACTCGGCCGACGTATAAGATAAGTTGGTCGAATAGGGTTGATTTACTTGCATACAGGTGAAGGCCGAGCCGAGCTATGCAAGATGAGGCCGAGTAACGTGAGACTTGCAGGAGAAGGAGGAGCCTATAGTCAAACCCTAGTTGCTGGCTAGGAGGAATCTAAACAGAGCCAAGCGCTAAGGACAAAGAGCAGAGCTACAAAGGGGCAGACAAGCGTCACGGAAGTGACAGTGAGGAAGCCTGAGGCACACATGTGAGGGCCTCTGGAACTTTGCCGCCGATAGAAGGGGGACACGGAAAGGAGTCCGCCAAGTTACCACTTTGGGACAAGCATATTCCAAGAATATGCTTGCCACGTCAGCCCTAGAAGGAGCCAAGGAGGGGTATGGGCTCCTGAGAGGGGGATTGATTCATTCCATACCGAAGGGCTCGGGTAGTAGTTCTGTTCTTCTCTTTGATTCAGCTCTAGGAGCATTTGTAGTTCTTGAGAGGAGGAATAAAGATCTACTTGTTAGTCATTTGAGTGTAGAAATCACTATATATTCCCTCCCCGGATCCCTCTAGCATCCATTGGCCCCATACTTTAGCCTACCCATGGAATCTCCCGTGCCACCACCACGACAAGCATTGTAAACACATGAATTTCTACCTTATTAGGTTGGGACCTCTACAACAACTGAGTTGTTAAGGTTTTACAAGTATTATTTGGCTCCGCTTGTGTCGAATCAATAAATTGGGTAATACTACTCGCGAAGACTGTTGTGATCCCCTATACTAGTGGGTCATCGAGACTATTTTCTGGTGCCGTTGCCGGGGAGCATAGCTTTATTTGTAAGTTCACTTGGATCTATTATTGTTCACTATTACTCCTTTCATCAAGGGGAAGCCTCGTGATGGAAAGTTTCCTATTTTACCATCCACTACAAGAAGAGGTACAGTCCTAAACACCTCTGTTGCTCTTGATTCACCGTCTGTTATAAGTAAGCTTGTTACACCACCACCACATAGTCATGCTACACACACCGCTACTACTACTGAATCTGAAACTACTTTTGATGCTCATGATGTTACTTCTACCGTGCTTGATGTAAGTGGTTCATTAGGTCCTTTCCTAGATGCTACTATGGCTAGTCTAGGAAATACCGAAACTCCTAGTGAAGACACTGTTACACCTGTTAGCTCACCTGAGTCTAGTGAGAGTTATGATATTAATGATGGTTACATTGAGTTCACTGATGAATTTGTTGAAGAGTGTCGAAACACACATGGTACTAGTGCTATTAAGAGTCTCCTTGCTAGATGTACTATTATGCCTAAACTGTCCTCTGATCCTAAGTTTGCCACCTCTCCCATAGATATTAAAGATGAAGATTATGATTTCTCTCTTGATTTATCATATTTGGACATTGTTGAGAAAGAACCTTTTTGTGAGACTGAAAATGAGAGTGATGTGGCTCATATGAATGAGCTTTCTACTATGAGTGCTTTGTTCTCTGATGATTTTAAAATGTGCAAGTACTTTGTTACTAAGATCTTCCCTTTTTCACTAAAAGGAGAAGCTAGGGCTTGGTTTAATAGATTACCTCCTCATTCCATTGATAGCCCTGATTGCTTGATTGCTTCTTTCTTCCAAAAATATTTTCCTCCCATTGCTAGACATGCTGCTTTGCAGAGACTTTTTGATTTTAAACATGGAGAAGAAGAGAAATTGACTGAGTCATGGACAAGGTTCTGTGCCTTGATTCATGCACATCTTGGATGTCCATTACCTAAGAATGAGCTTCTGGATATTTATTATAATGGACTAACGGATGATTCTAGGACCTACCTAGATAGCTTTGCTGATTGTGTTTTCAGGAAAAGAACTCCTACATATGCTAAAGAATTAATGGCTAAGATAAGCAAGAATTATGATGATTGGACTTCAACTGAGCTAAATACACCTGAGACTATTGTTCCTGTACCAGTTACTCCTGAACCAGTTCCAACACCAACACCAAAGAAGAGGGGAGTTATTGCATTAAATGATGAAGTGATGAAGGAAGCTAAGAAGTGACTAAAGGAGAAGTGTATTAGAGCTGAAGATGTGAAGAATCTACCTCCTATAGAAGAATTATGTAAGCCAATTCCCCACTCATCTACTATTGAGGTACACTCTCTCCAACACTTTGATGAAGGTGATGTTCCCTATGGTAAGCCTCCTGGTACATGCTTAGAGGAAATTGACATTTTTATTGTTAAACAAGGTAATTTTAATAAACAAGTTCATAATCATTTATTGGAAAACTCTAGAGCTATCAATGAGTTGAAAGATATTGCAGAAAGAAATTCTAATGATATTAAAATGCTTTGAAAACACTTTCAAATGGTTCAAACCCAACTTGATCAACTTGCTAAGGTACAAAAGGATATGCTATTTAATGCCTCAGGAAATAAACATGCTTATGGAATTAGAACTAGGAGTGGTAAAGCTACTCAAGATCATTTATATCCCGAAGGACACCCTAAAAGAGTTGAGCAGGATTCTCAACAAGGTGAAAGTATTGGTAGTCCTCGTAAGAGAAAGAAAAAGAAACATAAGGTAGTTGAGGAACCACTTGAACCTGCTGTAGATCCTAGTAGTATAGCTGTCTCTGATGCTGAAACTGAGAGTGGTAATGATAAAAATGAGTCTCCTGATAAGGAGGAAGGTGAGGAAGAACCTGAGAAGCACACTAAGAACACCAGGTACACTAAGGAAGATTTTATTTCTAAGAAACATGGTAGTGAGAGAGAACCTTGGGTGTAGAAACCTATGCCTTTTCCAGGTAAGAAACACAATTCAAAGGAGGAAGAACACTACAACAAGTTTTGTGAGTGGATGAAACCTTTATTTTTGCAAATTCCTTTGACTGGTGCTATTAAGTTGCCTCCTTATTCAAATTATATGAAGGATATTGTCTCTAATAAAAGGAGATTCCTAATGAGGAGATTTCTACTTTGCTTGCTAATTACTCCTTCAATGGTAAGGTTCCAAAGAAACTTGGTGATCCAAGTATACCCACTATTCCTTGCTCTATTAAGAACAATTATGTTAGAACTGCTTTATGTGATTTGGGAGCTGGAGTTAGTGTTATGCCTTTTTCTCTCTACAAGAGACTCTAGCAAGAAAAGTTGATACCAACTGATATATCTTTGCAAATGGCTAATAAGTCAACTACTATTCCTGTTGGTATATGTGAGGATGTTCCGGTTCAAGTGGCTCATAATTGCTTGGTTCTGACTGATTTTGTTGTGCTTGAGATGCCTGAAGATGATAATATGTCTATTATTCTTGGGAGACATTTTCTTAATACTGCAGGTGCTGTCATCAATTGTAATCAAGGAAAAGTAACATTCAATATTAATGATAAAGAGCATACTGTTTATTTCCCCAAGAAGGTTGCTAAAAGCTATTGCCTGAATTCCATTGAAAATATTGAGAGCATAAAGGTTGGAGAAATATATTGTTCGATTCCATAAGAGAATTTTGAAACTATTACGATTGGGATCATTGCTATCAAGTATGAGGTAACATAATCACCTTGTGGAATGCAAAGTTTTGTTTCTTATAAGATTGTTTTGGTAACAAGACTTGATCAACCTTGTTAACAAAAGGACTTTAATGAACAAAATAATGTTTCCACTATGGTTATACTTGTTTTCTTTTACTTTTATCCTTCCTAGTATTTGCCTTTATTTTGCTAGCTTTGGTTTTGTTAGTTGTTTGCTTGTTAGAGTGTCTTAAAACTTCTGTAGTTTGGCTTTTGGTTTGTTTTTTCTTCTTCTAAAAATTGTTTCTGCGAGAAAATCAATTTTCATACCCTAAAAATTGGCCAAAGATAAAGTTTCCCAAAAAATCCCAGAAAATTCAAAATAAATTTTTCCTCAAAAAAAGGGGCAGAGGGACACCTGAAGTGACCCAGGCGGCCACCCCAGGCCACCACACCCATGGTAGGCGCGGCCTACCTGTGGGTGGCGCCTAGGGGGGGTCTGGCCCACCTAGGCCCCTTCATGGTGCCCCCTCACAGCCATCTTCTTTCTCTCTCCCAAAAAACACCGGAAAACTTGCTCAAGATCGAGTTCTTGCTGTTCTTGCTTGCGATTTTAGATCTCCTTGCTCAGCCCATCTTTGCTGCTGATTTTTGGAGAGATTGCTCCTTGGTAAGTGCCTCCTCCACTTGTCCAATTAGATTTGTGAGTGGTAGATTGTATCTTGAGTATTTTGCTACTATAGGTGTCAGGTTGTGTGAGCTTGCATGGTGGTTCTATGCTTAGAGATTTCATTTTGGTGCATGTGTAGCCCTCTAGCAAGTTCCTATAGTAGTTGCTCATCATTTGTCAACATGGAAATCACTTGATTTGATGCTTGTCTAAAAATTTCAGAATAGAGTGGTCATGGAAAACCACACATTTGGAGAGATATTTGAGAGTGATGCACCTAGAAGGGCAAGGCTTTCAAGGTCATCCACCCGTGCTAGGCCCTCATACAATGATGATCTCATTACCCCGCGATTCGGCGACGAGGGAGATGAAGGGGATGCGCACCCCTCCGCTTTTCCTTGCCAAACCTTCTTGCGGGCTGCTGGGATTCTTGATGATTTTATGACCTTGGTTCGGAGGGTTGGTCTAACAAGTCTTATGCAGGATGAGAGCGTGCAATATGCTACACTCACTAAGACATTTGTGGAGAGTTTCTCCTTTAATAATAGCATGTTTAGTCCAGATGTTTCTTTCAAAGTTTATGGCAGGTCTTACCATATGTCACTGAAGAAATTTTGTGAAGCTCTAGGACTTGGTACGGCTGGCTCAGCAAAGAAGATTCCAGCTCAACTCGCTGATTTGTTGGAGCTCTATCACGGAATAACCAATGATGACAACCATAGAGCTCAACTGGGAAAGATAAGAAACATTCAGCTTCCAGCCATCAGGTACTTCACTTACTATCTTGCCACTAGTGTTATTGGTAGGGAGAACACTAGTAATATTTCCATCTATCATTTGGCTTTCTTAGCTGCTGCGCTAAACAATGATACCAAGTATAATCTTGGTTCTCTCATTGCTCGTTGTTTAACTACTAAGGGACCCATTTATGGGGGAGTTATTGCTATGCGTGTTGCTACTTCCTTGGAAATTGCTGTTGATCCAAATGATACAGTTTTGGCTCCTCAGAGGCTTGATCTTGCTGCCATGAATGTGCACCATTTTGTCACCACTAGCTCTACCCTTGAGAACTTGGTCTATAAAATGCTGTTTATTGACGGGGAAGAGAGAGAGATCCCTCTTCCCCAAACCACTTTGTTTAGTATTTCTCAGGGACCTTTATCACACTGCAAGGAGGAGATGGATGACAAGTTGCGCTCTCTTAGCTTCTATGGACACTATCAGGAGGAAGCGCCCTCTTATGACCCGACTATACACTACACAGGGGAGTCCTCGAGCTCGTACCAGGACGAGGGAGCCTCGTCGTTATACTACGGAGGTGCACCTACTTGGGCACCAGGGGATTGAGCTCCACTTAGGCCAAAAGCCTAAGCTTGGGGGAGGTATACCGACATCACAATCATATATATATATATATCATGTTCGGTCGGTTCTTTGTATATCCATTGTTTCGCTTTCTTTTTGGTTCTTGTTGCTTCTTTCTCAAAAACACAAAAATACCAAAAATATTTTCGTTGTTTCTTGTTCTATTTCTTTTCTTTGGTTTGCCTTAAAAGAAAAATCCAAAAATATTTTGCTTTGCTTGGTTTGCCTTTTCTTTGTTTGGTTTTGCTTTGTTTGCTTTCTAAATAAATCGAAATCACCAAAAATATTTGTTGTTCTTCTTTGGTTTTGTGAGTTCTTTGCAGAGTTTAGCCATCCTTAGTGTATTTTGGTTTCATGTTATTATTCAAGTCACACAAGTGAAGGGCAATAATGAAGATTAAGACAACTTGATGTCGTGGTATTGCCGACGAGTATGCCATGGAGGGGTCCTCACAGTGCGTGTTTAGAGATGTGGGGCAAGGCGAACGGTTGACGGGTACGAGGTAACACAGCTTACCCAGGTTTAGATCCCACAATAGTGGCCGAATCCTACTCCTGCTATAAATCACTATAAGGGCAATACGCCGAGTTACAGAGATAGGTTCGCTGTGCGAGGTGTATGTGAAGTTGTGTCCTAAAGGCTCCCATAGGCCCGACTTATATAGTCGCCAGGTCCTAGGGTTACAGGGAAAAGTCCTAGCCGGACAGGTTACAGAGTCCTACACTGACTATAACTAGTCTATATTGTCTTGCACTCCAAGGCTCCGGGTACGCTGGTGACTCCATCGTAGCCTTCCTTTATCCGGCATGGGCCTCCCTTCTGGATCCATCTAACTGGGCTGCCCAGCAGGCCATGGGCCATGCTACCAACTATGGGCCACCTGGGTTATCTGGATAAGAGACATGCTATGAGGATACCCATATAGAATATCCCCAACAGTAGCCCCCGGAGAACTCCAAGATCTTGCGTCGTCTTGCCTCTTCACGTTGAATGCTCCATCTAGATGGATGTCGGCAAATCGTCAAGCAATATCTTGTAGTCCTCCCAAAGAACCCTGCAAGGTTTTCTCCGTATTCAAGTTGTAAGTCGGAGAATTGCTGAATCTTCTATCGTACTCTTTCGTAGCCGGACTGGATCCGTCCATGTCGGAATCTTCCGATGTGATGGCTCATCTGCCTATGACAGCTAGGACGACGTAGACATAGGTCAGTGACGCCTCGTAACTCACACATGCAGAGAACACAATCATGTCCGTTTTTCCCATGCGAGAGATACGAACCGTTGGCGGCGACGGTTGGTACATGGCAAAATTTCCGCGCACGCCCCCGCACACGTCGTCTACGCGACAACCATTCGATTACGCTGCACGAATCTTGATGCCGGAGACCATAAATAGTAACTGTGGTGGAAATTTACTTTTTCACCTCATTCTCCTCTGCATCTTCTTCTTCCTCAGGCAAGCGTCTCCTCGAGCTCTTCGGGCCTCGCACGAGAAAAACCCTAGCTCCCAATCTCACCAGCCACCACCGAACGCACCCAATGGCCAGCAGCAACTCATCCCCTTCCATGGCGGCATGAGGCGATGTTGCGGCGAAGCCGGCGAGCTCCGTCGTCATGCCCCTAGAGGGCCTGGTCATCCCCAAGTCCGCGGTGGTGGAAACCACCGGCGGCGACCATAACTCAGTGGCGCTGGAGCTGCTGGAGGAGGAATATGATTCCCACAAGGGCGATTGGCGCGGTTCGGATATCACCGACCGTGATATCAAAGAACTGATCAATGAAGGCTATCTCCCTACGACGGAGGGGCTTGCCTGGAGGGCGACACCGGCCGGCGAGGTTACACCTTCTCCCTAAGTCGGAGAAAGGTGTACCTCAAAGCACAACTGGTACGCGGCGTCTCCCTGCCCATCTCCAACTTCTTCCTTGTTGTCCTGAATCATTACCGAGTACATCCATAGAACCTTTCCCCCAATAGCATCTTAGCGCTTAGCAACTACGCGGCGCTTTGCGAGGGTTATCCAGGGATTAGGCCTAGGCTAGACCTCTTTATATATTTCTTCACCGTCAAGCGCGAAGCCGGAGCCAACAAGGACAAACTTAGAAATTGTGGCACCATTAGCTTCAAGATCCGGCCTGGCCGGCATTTCCCCGACATTGTCGGCCACGAGTCCTGCAAGAACTGGTAGCGTACTTACTTCTATGGCCCAGATATCCCTCTAGTCGTCCGAGAAGTAATGTACCCGGACTTCATCGATGGAGCCGCCGCCGAAGCCCCGACATGGAGATCCCAGGCCTCCTTTCCCTCCGACATCGACGCTTCCCACGCTATAAGGTGGATAGAGTGGTTTGTAGATATGGGTTTGACCGGATTGGACCTAGCCATGTGCTGGTTCATCAGGCGGATCCAGCCTCTGCAGCACCGCTCGAAGCTGATGCACGAGTATTCCAACGATAGAAGGGATAGCCTCCGCATCTCCGAGGATAACTTCTCGAGCAACTCCGTCAAGCTTCGCCTCAAGGACATTGTCAAGGTGAAGGATAGGAAGCGTGGCTTCACCATCACCTACGACATGTTTGTAGAGAGCAAGTGCCCAAAGGTACCTGTTTATTTTCTGTGTATGACATATACTCCAGTTCTTCCGTCTAGCCATTACCATCTCATCTAACACGGTGGTTTTTCACTTAATAGCTTAGCGACATAGATGAGGACATCATGGCTACTCAAATCTATGATCCAAAGATGAAGGAAGTCACCGTCGTGTCCGACGACGATGCCCCGTTGGCATGAAAGCGGAAGAGCTCCACCTCTGACGCTGCGGACGAGGCAAGAAAAAGAAGACGGAGGGTGGAGCCTCCAAGAAGATTACCGCCACCCTAGAGGCGGAGAAAAGAAAGGTTACTGGGATCCCTTTTGCCAAAGCACCCCCTCTTGTGTAATCCTCTTTCTTTCCGACATTGTCCATTGTTTGTCTTATTCCTGTACTAATGCATTTTGCACGTTTCTGGAAGCAAGCCACAACCAGCTTGAAGAAGACCTCCAAAACTTTGGGGGCTTCTAGAACCATCAAGGATATGCTGCATCACGACGTATCTCCCGCCATTGCCCCTGTCACTCCCATCGTCCAACCTTCTTCTGCTCTGACAAGCTCTCAAGCTAAAGAAGCATCTGGCCCTTCCGCCATGGAAGTGGACTCAGGCGCCTCCATAGAGCTCGCTATTGTCAGCAAACAGGAGACGCAGGAGAGTGCCGCAAACCAAATGGTTGAAGCTTCGGCTAAGGATGCCATGGGTAGCGGTAAGGCGGTGATGGAAGGTCGTACATCTGTCGAAGGCGATGCCCTCGCCCCCAAGAAGACCATAGAGTTCCCAGAGATAGTCTATCCAGCACTTATGTCAGGTAGCACTTCTCTGGTTCCTGGTGCGGCACCGACATCTCCGACGTGCGGTCTCGAGGAGCTTCTCCGGCAAGCAGAGATCTTGCAAGGAAACGGTGTATCCTTCGGCAAGCTGCTGGATGAGAGTGCTACCAACCTCAAGATCATTGCACTTGTAAGTTTTATTTGCCTTTTGCATTTCATATGAGTATCCCACTGTAGCCCCCGAGGATTTAGACGGAAAACCATAGGTCTTTGCATCTAAATGCTCTAAGAGTGACTAAGCTAGAAAACTTCTCACTGTAGCCCCCAAGCATGTAGTTTGAATGAATTATTCCGACTAGATGCTTTAAGAGTAGCATACATGGTGTTTATAAATTTCGATACTGTAGCCCCAAGCTTCTAGTTGTAACTGAATTAGTTCCGACTAGATGCTTTAAAGAGAAGCTAAGCATATGACTGAGTTAAGAAACTTTATACTGTAGCTCCAAAGCTTCTAATCGAAAACTGAATTAGTTCTGACTAGATGCTTAAAGAAAGACTAAGCATATTACTAGGTTAAAAAACTCTCGTTGTAGCCCCCGAGCGTCTAGGTGGAAATTTTTCCGGCTAGATAATCCAAGTAGGCCGAACAACGTTTAACTTTCTTCTTTCCATAGAATGAGAATGCTCGGAGGGGCATGGCCAACGACAAGTACCAGAAGATGCGCGCGGACTTGCAAGCTGAAAAGGGTAAAACTGCCTTCTTGAAGGAACAAATCACCAAGAGCAAGCATCTATTTTCCTTTCTTTTTCGCATTCCAACTTGGTTTTGCACCCACATTCTCCGAGTACTCATTGTGTACTGTTATTTCTCCGACTTGAAGAAACCATTTCCAAGGCAAAGGATATTGTTGAGCAATCCAAGCATATTCAACAGCTGGATAGCGAAAACAAGATCCTCAAGCAGGAGACGAAGTACATGCTGAAAATGCATGAAGACTCGATGAAAGCCCTGCAGGACTCCGCCAACGAGGAGATGAACCGCTTGAAGGAGGAAATCGTGGTCTTGAAGGAGCAGAGAAAAGCTACTGATGATAAAAATCAACGCCATCATGAGGCGTACAAGCTCCTCCAACAAGAACGGGACTCCATGGCGGAGACTCTCTGGCAGGCTGAGACCAGCATCTTCAGTAAGTGATTCTCCATCTTGGATTTCTGTAGTCCAGATACTTATGAATTTGTTGTATTTTTGAACTCGTGCATTTCTTTGTCGGAAATTTGCAACTCCTATGGGTTTAACCCGATCGCCTCCTCTGCCAAAGGAATGCATGATCCTTGCCAACAACTTTATCAACACCGCCATCGCGTAGACCAAAGAGATTGCCAAGCCTCTCCAGATTAACATCAAGGCAGCGGACTCTGTGACAAAGTTCTCGGAGATCCTGCGTCGAGCCCCCGAGCGTATCTCAAGCTGGAAAGCTTCATGTGCACGGGCCGGCGCTAGTATGGCATCGTCAATGGTGAAGGCACACTACGAGAATGCTGACATCGACACGGTAACCTCCGGTATCCCCGACGTAGACGAAGAAGGCCAAAAGATAAACCATGAATCTATCTTGGTGTCGCTCGCGGGTTATGACACCAGAGTCGCCGAGTTGGTCGACGTTAACGTCTTTGTGCCCATGAAGACCATTGAAGACAAAGGCCAAAGCTCCTCCGACTCCCTCAACACTGCCGACTTTGAGGAAGGTGACTCTCCAGCTGTCGATGATGTTGCTTCCAAGTCGCCTGCGCCAGAGGAATAAAAACAACTTGTAATATTTGTTTCCTATAGGATGTGTTACGCAGAAAAAAACAATGTATTAACTTAAGGCGGAAAACAATGATGTATGTCCTGCTACTTAAGAACCAATTCTAGCATGTATATATTTTTAAGCAAGTGCTGGCTTATCCATTACTTTGGTTTTTATGCTTGACCTTTCGTGAGTCGAAAGACTCATTGTCGGAACCATGCGCTCAGGTGATGATGCCCAATGGCACCGCCAATAACCTAAGCACAAAATCGCCGACAATAAGTGCCAAAAGTCACTACTCCAGAATCCACATAGAAACAACAAAGAACGTGTGGACCAGAAAACTTAAGCTAACGCCCGTAGGCGGAATTTTCACAAGTGCAATTGCAAAGCTTGTGCATAAAGGCTTTATATGATCCAAAAATGAACACTAAAGGAGGTAAAAGACTCAGAAGTATGAGTGAACCAAAGAGCTTTATTTCATTGATCATATAAGAGATACACAATAGATAAAAATATGCTAAGTGTTGAAAGGACGTAGTTGTGCTATGTTCCATGGCCGATCAAGCTCCGGGTAGTCATCATCCGGGTCACGTCGCTTACGCTTATGATCCTCGTTGGGTCTATCCTTCAGTTCACGATTGTCAACGAGGTAGTAAGACCCATTGAGTACCCCCTTGCTTATGATGAACGGTCCTTCCCATGGCGGGGATAATTTGTCTAACTTATTCTGCTTAAGTCGGAGCACCAGATCCCCCTCTTTAAACGAGCGATGCCGAACGCGGTGACTATGGTAGTTGTGTAGCTTCTGCTGGTAGATGCCAAAACACGCTCCTCCTCGAGAAGGTCCACATCTAGGCATCTGGATTCTTCAGCATCATCTTCGTCGTAGGCGGCAACTCTTGGTGCATCATGAAGGATGTCGGAAGGCAGGATGGCTTCTGCTCCATATACCATGAAATAAGGGGTGTAGCCAGTGGATCTGTTGGGTGTAGTTCGTAAACTCCACAACACAAATGGCAATTCTTCTGCCTAGGCTCCAGCTGCTCTATGTAGCGGTGCCTCAAGACGTGGCTTGATTCCCTGCATATTGGCTCGCTCGACCTGACCATTGGACTGTGGGTGTGCCACAGATGCAATGTTAAGTCGGATGCCTTTGTCCCAACAATAAGTCTCCACTTCTCTGAGTGACAAGTTGCTACCGTTGTCGGTGATGATACTATGTGGGATACCAAATCTCACCACTAGATCTCGGACAAACCTAAGGGCAGTTGCCCCATCAAGATTTCTAATGGGTTTAGCTTCTATCCATTTATTGAATTTATCAACTGCTACTAGCAGATGTGTAAATCCACATGGTGCCGTTTGTAATGGTCCCACCATGTCTAGCCCCCAAACTGCAAACGGCCAAGTTATTGGTATTGTTCGCAATTCTTCAGCAGGAACATGTGGTTGTCGGGCATAATACTGGCATCCCATGCATGTCTCAACTAGCTTGTTGGCGTTCGCCTTTGCGGTCAGCCAGTAGAATCCTTGCCAGAAGGCTTTCACGACCAAAGATCGGGGAGCGGCGTGATGCCCGCAATCTCCGAGATGGATTTCGCGTAGGATTTCAATACCTTCTTGCTGGGAAACACACTTAAGGTATACACCAGTAGTGCTTCTTTTGTAGAGTTGTCCATTGATTATGGTATAGCCCTTCGCTCGACGTACTATTTGTTGTCTTTCGACATCGTCGTCGGGCAAAGTTCCGTGTTCGAGAAACTCCATGAATGGTTTTGTCCAAGCCGGAGGGACCTTTGCCACCATGTGGACAAAAGAGTCAAGTCTATCCGGGTTGTTGATGTCTGCTCCCTTCATGGATGGTGTCCGTAGATGCTCTAGGAAAACTCCAGGGGGAATTCGTTTGTGAGCTGATCCGAGCTTAGACAGCAGATCAGCCGCCTCGTTTTTCTCCCTAGGTACATACTTGACCTCGTAGCCCAAGAAGCACTTGGCTATCTCGTCCACGTCGTCTCGATATGCCGCCATCATAGGGTTCCACGCATTCCAGGTGCCAGCCACCTGCTGGGCAACCAAGTCAGAATCTCCACAGCAAACTATGCGCTTGATGCCAATATCCTTGGCTACGCGTAATCCGTGAATGAGTGCTTCATACTCCGCCATGTTGTTCATAGCCTCGAAGTGGATCTGCAGAACGTAGTGTAGCTTGTCCCCAGTTGGTGACTGTAGCAGTACACCAGTCCCCGAGCCGTTGAGCAG
Source organism: Avena sativa (assembly GCA_916181665.1). Classification (NCBI taxonomy): domain Eukaryota; kingdom Viridiplantae; phylum Streptophyta; class Magnoliopsida; order Poales; family Poaceae; genus Avena; species Avena sativa. Next base: position 379,648,910 of record OV702297.1, on the reverse strand, counting down.
ATTTGATCCGTCAAAGTGCATCACCCAGTATTCTGGCTCCGGCAATGGGGTAACATCTGGCATCTCTGTCCAATCTGCGATAAAATCCGCCAAGGCTTGTGACTTGATAGTGTCGCGTCTCTTGTAGGTGATCTCGAAGGCAGCAAGTTCAATGCCCCACTTTGCTACCCTTCCTGTGGCATCACTGTTGTTTATGATGTCGGACAGTGGAGTCTTGCTCACCACTGTGATTGGGTGCTCCTGAAAGTAGTGCCTCAGCTTCCGAGAAGCAAGGAATACTCCATAAGCTATCTTTTGGTAGTGCGGGTAATGCTGCTTGGACTCTGTCAAGACCTCGCTTACATAGTAAACTGGTCGTTGAACTCCGTGCTCGTAGCCTGGTTCCTTCCGCTAAACCACGACGATGACGCTGATTACTCGGTTGGTGGATGCCATATAAATTAACATGGGCTCTCCAGGCTCGGGTGCTACAAGGATAGGCACTGAGGAAAGTGTCTCCTTGAGCTGATTCAATGATGCATCTGCTTCGTCCGTCCACGTGAATTTGTCCGCCTTCTTTAGCAACTTGTATAGTGGCAGAGCCTTCTCTCCAAGTCGGCTGACGAACCGACTAACTGCTGCAACACAACCTGTTAGTCGTTGTATGTATTTTATGCATGTCGGACGGTTTATGTTTAAGATGGCCTTGATTTTATCTGGGTTGACCTCGATTCCATGCTGGGAAATGATGAAGCCCAACAATTTGCCTGCTGGAACCCCGAAGACGCACTTCTTAGGGTTCAGCATCATGTTGTATTTCTAGAGAATATCAAAGGTTTCTTTTAAGTCGGAGATTAAGTCATTTGACTTTTTAGACATCACCGCTATATCATCCACATAGGCGTGAACGTTTCGACCAATTTGATCGTGTAGGTAACGTTGCATTGTCTGCTGGTATGTAGCACCTGCGTTTTTCAGCCCAAAGGGCATCGTGACATAGCAAAACGTGTCGTAGGGTGTAGTGAACAAAGTGGCCAATTGGTCCGACTTTCTCATCTTGATTTGGTGGTATCCTGAGTATGCATCGAGAAAACACAAAAGTTCCAAGCCAGCCATCGAGTCAATGACTTGGTCAATGCGAGGCAAAGCAAGATCTTTGGGACATCCTTTGTTCAAGCCGGTGTAATCAACGCACATTCTTAATTCTTTGGTTCCCTTTTTGGGGACAAGTAAAGGATTGGACACCCATTGGGTGTGAAGGACTTCTCGGATAAAACTACCTTAAGTAACCTAGCTATCTCCTTGCCTATGGCGCGTCTCTTCTCATCTCCAAAGCATCGTAGAGGTTGCTTCACTGGTTTGCATTTAGGATCAATATTCAAGTTGTGCTCGGCAAGTTCCCTAGGTACACCTTTCATGTCGGTAGGTTGCCAGGCAAATATGTCCCTATTCTCACGGAGGAACTCGACGAGCGCGCTTTCCTATTTGGGATCCAGGTTTGTCCCAATGGCGGTGGTCTTGGAGGCATCGCCTACCACAAGTTCCATCAACTTGGTTTTGATGGTGGCCTTGAATGCTGGGGCGGAGTCAAAAATCTGTTTCTTCGACACGGGCATCTCTGAGGCATCGACCTTGCTCTGGATCTCCTTGAATTCGTCGCTGTAGAAGACAGTTTCTGCGTAGGATACTTCTCCAATCTCGTAGTCCCTAGCCTTTGCAAAGCTTCCGAATACGGTGATAACACCGTTTGGTCTGGGTATCTTGAGTTTATTGTAGACGAAGCATGGCTTGGCAATGAAGATGTGGAATATGTCGCGGCCGAATATGACGTGGTACACGCTCTTGAAGGGTACCACCTCAAAGGTCATGTGCTCTTGGCGGTAATTATTAACATCACCAAAGGCGACTTGAAGTGTGATGCATCCAAGGGACCGAGCCTCCCGACCAGGAACTACGCCGTGGAAGATGGTGTTGGTCCGGCTTAGATTTGCCTCCGTCAAGTTCATCTTCTGCAGTGTATCCAGGTACATAATGTTGATGCTGCTTCCACTATCCACCATACACTTGGTGAACTCATTGCCGTCAATCAGGGGGTTGATGACCATGGCGTATTGGTTCTCCGTAGGGATGAGGTATGGGTGATCCTTCCTGTCCCAAGTAATTGGAACCTCCGACCAGCGCAGGTACTGGGGAACTAGGGGTAAAGTAGCCATCAGGATCCTCATGGAGGTCTTCTATTGTCGGATGGTGGGGGTGCCAAGGAAAGTGTGGAAAACTGCCGCCTTCTTCTCGAAGGGGTTCTTTCCTTTGCCGTCGCTCTTGGCGGCATGCTTGGGGTCGACATCCTCGTCCATGTCACTTGAATCCTTGGACTCCTCCTCCTTCTTCTTCCCCTTGCCCTTGCCTCACGGTCTGTTCTTCCGACTTTGCTTGTAGCCGGACTCCGGGTCCTCTTTGAGGTCGTTGACGAACTTGCAGTGGCGATTGGTGTGGGTGGCCTTGCCGTTGGCATCGAGGTGTATGAGGCACGGCATATCGCGGTACTCTTTGTAGGTTTGGGGAACGTGGAGCGCTGCCGAGGTAGTTTCACTTCCTCGCTGTTGCCCATGACCATCTCCCCGCCCTCGGCCACGTTGTCCGCCATCACCTCGTCCTGCGAAAGTCATAGCGACCATGTCGGGAGTTTGATTTTCTTCTGGTGCGGTCTTCCGCTTAGTGTTGCTGTTCCTTCGAGCTTGAGTTGGAACGGCTGTTGCCGGCAGGGAGCCGCGAGCATCGTTGTCGGCAGCTACGAACTCACTAGCCAACTGGATCATCTGGTGATTGTCCTGCAAGCGCTTCAGCTTATGCCGGAGCAACGTGCCCCTTTCAAACCCATCAATGAAGGCGGCCATGGTGGTTTGAGCGTGCACTCCTGCGCAGGAATTATTCATATCTAGCCAACGGGAGAGGTAGGCACGAGAAGTCTCGTCTTTCTCTTGCACGCACTACTGTAGATCGCCAATAGTGCAGGGACGCTTATACGTACCCTCGAAGTTCTTGGTGAACGCTTCTTGCATGTCCAACCAATTGCAGATGGATTTCTCCAGCAAGTCATCAATCCATTGACGGGTCGTGCCCGCCAACAGCAATGGGAGGTACTTGACGGCGACGTTGGGGTTACCTCCGGCGATCTCCACCGCGTTGCCATAGTCCTGCAACCAAGTAGCTGGCTTGGCGGTGCCGTCATAGGGCTTGATGGTCTTGTCAATTCGGAAACCCTTGGGGTAAGTTGCAGACCGTATCACATGTCCAAAGCAACGTGGTCCTAGGTATGGTCCTTCCTAGGCCTCATGGATCTTATCTATCCGCGCACGTGCGTTGTATGGCTTCGGGCTTCTCTTCTTCTTGTCAACAAGGGATGGGTTGTGTGAGCGACACATGCCCCGTCCGCCATGGTGACTGCTAGGTGGCGGCGGAGGCGGAGGTGGCGGTGGGTTAGCCTTCTTGCTGTTACCCTCCTGCGATGCCTCACGCTTGTCGTGGTTGCTTGTCGGATACGGAGGGTCTTGGCGTGACCTTCTCTTGTGTCCTTGGTTGCGCTCTCCGTCATGACGGGTCCGCTCCGTGTTATCGTGGATGACGATGCCGCTCTACCTTGGCGGGGGCATATCCATACGACGTTGAGCCTTGGGGTCTTCGCGATGTCGGGGGGAACGGGGCGGTGGCGATGGGCGACGAGGTTGGGATTTGCCTCCATTGTCGGAGGATATGGGGATAGCATCCTTCCTGTTGCGCGCATCCCTCCGTCTTTGTTCTGATGAACCCGTCTGAGACCCGCCATCAAGAGGAGATATGTCCCTTGGCGGCTTATGATGGCTAGACTGGCAAAACGCTGGGTCAGACTCGAGCCTCTGAGAGGTGGCCTTTTCCTGTTGTTTCACCGCCTTGGCCACTAGATCATAGACCTGTTCCACCGCCTCAGGCGATCGATCCTACTCCAGAAGGGTCTTGGCGACGGCGAGGTTGAGGAGAGGAGTGGGCATCACCTGCCTGCCTTCACTGTCAATGTATGGCTTGGCTTGTGCTGGCTTCGGGGGAGCCCATCCTAGGTTTCGCCGTACACCAGGATCATTGATGACGCGAGCCGGAGATTTCTTGACCTTCTGCTGCTGTAGCAGAGTCTTGTACTCGGCCTCCATTGCTCTAGCTTTCTCTATGGACTTCTGCGCGTTGACCAGATCTCGATCTAGTTTAGTGCCTTGCTCCGCTATGGCCTACGCTTCCTTCAGCTGGCGCTTCTCTTCAAGCTAGGTCACGTTCCGGATATGAGCTACGGTCAGCGGCTCGACAAGGAGGTTGATGTACATCACTCTATCAGCTGGAGTAACTTGGGCAGCAGCAGACGTAGATGCTCGAGGCAGCAAGTTTGTGGTGTTGTTGTTGCTCGGTCCGGTGCCGAGTTCCTGCGGCTGCTGCACTGGGTTGGGCAGAGGGGGCATGTCCTTCGCGCGATCATTGTCGGCAGCGAGAGGTGGTCCCTTCCCCTTCTCCAGCGCTATAGGTGGAGCTCTTCCAGGTTGATCTTCATCCATCGCCATCCCAATGGTGACGAACACTTCTCGGGACGTGACAACGTTGTTGGCCTGCTCGTCGCGCTGGTAATCCTCCTCCATCTCCTGCATGGCAGAGTCTAGCTCCTCCGGGCTGAAATCTATCTCCTCTGAATATGCACTGAAGTCAGCGTAAAGCGCGTCAATTACAGAGTCGGAGGGTGCCGATACTTCCTCGATGACGGGGGGGGGGGGGGGGGGTGGAGGTGCAACGGGTGCGACGATGACTGGAGGTGGTGGTGCTGCTACGGCGATGGCGGCTAGAGGTGGTGGTGGCTGAGCCGGTGGCGCTCCGTCAATGAGCACAAGAGCCGTCTGAGCCGCCTCCTCAGCCTCCGCGTAGTTGTTGACGTTATTCACCATGCTTTCTAAGGTGAGGAGTCCTAAAGCCTGCCGCCGCCTTAGAGAATGCCGGAGAAGCGTTCCCTGGTCCAGTCCTTCCACAAAGTGATACATAGCATCATCATTGGGGTAGTGTGCCAGATCGCCTCGTATATGGAGCCACCTGGCAAGGTAATCGCGGGGGTTGTCGCCCTCTCTCTGAACGCAACGCGCCAGATCTAAGATGGTAACCATGCCGACAAACTTGGACCTCTGCTGTCCAGACGCACAGACGAAGCCGGCGGACTTGCAGTGATCTTCCACCATTATATCCTGCACAGGGGCAGTTTGGGTGGGCCTTGAACTTTTCCGATCTTTGCCGGCAAACTCCGAGGAGAGATCCAACATCGATCCTTCCGCGAACGTATCCTGCCCATAGGCGGTCCGTGCGGGTCTTGGTGCTCCTCCGACTCCCAGGGAACTAGTACCCGAGTCGGTTTCGCCGATGAAGAGGTGGATGTTTCTGATGGGGACAATCGAGCATCGCGTAGGGTTCGTCTTCGCCAGGACCCAGAACTCGTCGGGAGGGACGATCGGAATGTTACCGGAGAATAGAACGCGACTGATGGCTACGGTTTCGCCGATTCCCATGAAGACCTTGGTCCTCGCCCGCTGAAGATCCTGAAGTGCCTCTTTCCCCACGGTGGGCGCCAAATGTCGTGGTATTGCCGACGAGTACGCCATGGAGGGGTCCTCACAGTACGTGTTTAGAGATGTGGGGGAAGGCAGATGGTTGACGGGTACGAGTTAACACAGCTTACCCAGGTTTAGATCCCACAACTGTGGCGGAATCCTACTCCTGCTATAAATCACTATAAGGGCAATACGCCGAGTTACATAGATAGATTCGCTGTGCGAGGTGTATGTGAAGTTGTGTCCTAAAGGCTCCCATAGGCCCGACTTATATAGTCGCCAGGTCCTAGGGTTATAGAGAAAAGTCCTAGCCGGACAGGTTACAGAGTCCTACACTGACTATAACTAGTCTAGATTGTGTTGCACTCCAAGGCTCCAGGTACGCTGGTGACTCCACCGTAGCCTTCCTTTATCCGGCATGGGCCTCCCTTCTGGATCCATCTAACTAGGCCGCCCAGCAGGCCATGGGCCATGCTACCAACTGTGGGCCACCCAGGTTATCCGGATAAGAAACATGCTATGAGGATACCCATATAGCATATCCCCAACACTTGAGGTGTGGTAAGAGGCTAGTAACGAACTCTATTTGTTTCATTTTTGTACATATACTCATCATTGTGAGCATGCTTAGCATGTTCTTGTAAGGTGTATGTTACTGGTGGATGCTTAGTAGTTCTTGCTTGTCTATGATTAGCTCCAGCTTGCTAATAGTTTGTAGCATGTCATATGAATGTTTGCTTGCATTGTTTTATTCATATTTTGGTATGATATTATGGTATCCTCCTATGAAGATTTATGTGAATCGACTTTGCACATGCTCACACATGCATATGAATAATCAATAGTTAGTAAGCCTCGATGATTTATTTTGCCTCAGAGTTCTCGTATCACTTTCATGCCATAATTAGTCCTGTTTTTTTGCAAGCAAGATTATGACAATTATTGCTCTCTCGTTGGTCACTCCCTCTCTATTTGCTAGCATTCACTTGCACTGAGTATGAGCTCTGACTATGCTTCCAATTCCCCAAAACCAATATCGCCAACTGTGTCCACCATACCTACCTATTAGCATCATTTGCTATTTCAGTTCATATTCTATATGCCTTGTTTTCTTCCAAATAAAATGTTTGTCTGTTTTGAGAAAGTTAGTTAGTAAAGCTCTCACGAACTTGACGGCACACTTTATTCCACGCACTAAATAATCCTGAACCATTGTGACTTGTCCATGAAAGTTATATGCTTGCAAATTATATGCTGGGAGTCAGCAGAACCGTGCTATCACGGGGAACTCTTTCAACACTTTTTGGATATCCTATCTAGTTGATACTTTGCTCTTTTGTTTACGGATGTCGACGATGTGAAATAAAAGGGGAGCTTGTGAGTTCATGGAGTCTATACATTGTATTAGAGAAACGCCTGGGCCACTAGCCTAAGCCATGCCTAATCATGGTGGAAACTTGCAGCATCACCATAGTGAGCATTCTATGAAGCATCCTCAATAAAAAGCTATGCACATACTAAATAAAAAGATTGCTGAGATGCTCATTGTTTGCTTGCCTTTTTATTTTGATCACGGGATAGCTCTTGTATCATGTGCAAGGGGTACCCCGTTGGCGGTTCTCTATGATATGCATGTATTTACAATGACAAGAACTCACAGGTAACCAAAGTTGAGTAGCATGTGGAGCGGCCCTTGTACTCAAGGGACTTGGGATTTCCAGTTTATGGTCTTTCGAGCATATAACTGTAAGATCCCTCCCTTTATAAAGGTAAGGATCCCTGTGATTTCAATGCTAGTCCCTGGATCAATGCTAGCATCCATAGTTTAAGATGAAGTACACAGAAACAAAGGTCATTATTACAAGTCATTCTAGAGACAAACATTGTCTTATACAAACTCCATGGCCATAGGCCTAGTACAAGAGTTCAAATATCTAATAAGATAAACAAGTCTTCATCTTCATGTGCCACAGGCAAGCATGTTGAGTGTAGACTCATAACCCCTAATCATCATCAGAATATCACAAGTTACAGCCACAGTGGGTCAATACATTGGAATAGTATTGGCAAGTGATACCTTAGTAGAATATTGGTAGACTAAATACTATATGCATTTTGGCTAAGTGTAGCTTAGGCTTGCTTTGCTTAAAATAGGTTTTACTTATTAGTTGAAAACTCTAAGTTTTTCTTTGTCAAAAACCTTCCCAAGGAACCACCAATAGACATTGGAGAACCTTCACCCTTGTTCAACCACAAGTTTTTACTTAGAAATTGGGATGAGGAGATTATTGATAGCTTCCATGTCTTGATGCTCAAGTTGTCCAATACCAGGGACATGGCTAAGTACTTAGATTCTTCCATCTGCAGAGGTTGTGCACTTTCCCCACAAGACTTGATTTTCACCAAGACAGGACCTTTCAGAAGCCTTCCCTTAGACCAAATGGACGCGTTCCAACCTATCATCCCACTACCACCAACTGTCCAAATGGCTAAGTTATTGCAACCTATGTGATCCAGGCAGAGCCCATATTGCCAAGTGGCTGCACTAGAAGCTTCTTAACATATGGCATCTCAAATCCCTTTGTTCCTGGGTGGATTTCCACAAGTGAGATACACAAGGTAAACCATAGAAATGGGCCTTGTGTAACCACTCAACATAAACCATTCCTTCCATTCCACCCAGGTGTTTTATTCACTTAGTTGTTTTATTAAGCAAAGCACAAGTCCAAAGACATAGAAATATTTTTATCATAGCATGAATATATAACCACCCTTGGTTTCTACTAGCTAGGCTAAGCATGGCATTGATAAGAATCTTAACTTAGAAATTTCTAACAATTCTACAACTACTAGGATTTCCCAAGAATAGCATATAGACCAAAAATATCCATGCAAGTCTAGCAAAATATTTCTAATGCATAGTTGAAAAACATAGGTATAAAATCATGAAGCACCACTTGCCTTGGTAGTTTGGAGAGTATCTACAATCCTCACAATCACAATCACTATTTGCACCAAAATCTACACATAAAATAATAGCACCAAAATCACATACAAAATAAATACAAGAAAAAATACATGAATGTATGCAATATGCCATGTGATGATTTTCTACACCAAACAAGACAAGTGCATTGACTGAAGCATAAACAAGTACAAAACAAGCTAAATAAACTTTATTTGAATTACAAAACATTTCCAGACAATTACTATACTCAATTTATGCCTACAAATGTTTCTGCAAAAACAACCATTTTAACAGAAGAAAAACATTAAACACATTAAATAAATGGAAAGGATTTTCTCTCCTGATTCCATTGATATAAAATTTGTCAAATTTGGACGTGGGAATCAAAAGTTATGAATTAATCAAGTTTAAACATCTAATAGATCTAATTTCTGAACTTAAATCTAACTCACAAACACGCGGCGGCGTTTGATTGGACGATACCGATTCGCACGGATCGGCTAAAGTGGACCGCCAGATCTGACTAAAACTGTCACATCCCAAGATTTTCCAAATCTTGTTATGTGAAAAATAAAGGAATAAAATAAAACTTTGTTGATTTTTAGGGTGAGAAGAAACTTTTTGATTCCAATTGGAAACCTTCAAACCTATTTAATCAAACAAATCCTAAAGGGATTTGAAAATATAAACAATTAATAAAGAAAATATTAAATATATTAAATTACTATTTTTGGATCTTTTAATAAAAAGATTTGGTTTCAAAAGAAAAGGATAGAATTATAAAGATTATTTTATAGAGCCAAATTAAATCTTGGCCAAGCTTATGAAATAAAAATATTTCTATTTAATAAAAAGAGTAAAAGTTTATTTAAATAAAATATTGAGGATTTATTAATATCCAAATTTATTAAAGTAAAGGCTTTGCCATTTTAATTAAACATTAAAACTTGTTAAATTATTTTAAACAAGTTTCCCAAGTATTTTATATTTTCAAATAAAACCTACTGATTTGGTTTTGATAATATTTAGATTTCAAATGGAGATTTTAATAAAACAAATCCTATTTTGAATTAATGACTAAGGTCTATTTATTGAATTATTAAATAAATCCTAAAAGAATAAAAGTATTATTTTAATTTGGACTTTGATTTGTGTTAGTTAACAGAACTAAAATCAATACAAAGCTTAGAAAAAGTTTGAATCCATTTGTATGTTTGAATTGATTGAATTTCAAAACAGAAAATCAAATAGAAAAAGGAAAAAGCAATCAGTATAAAAAAATGAAACAGCAACCCAACCCAACAGGCCCAGCAGCCCAACTCGCAGCCCAACTTTTTCCCCCACAGCGAAGCGTTTTCTTACACGCGAGCACACCCGCAGAGGCACCGACAGGCAGGCCCCACTTCCACTCTCCCTCTCTCACTGACAGACGGACCCCACCGCTAGCACGTCATCGTCTTCACCGCGACAATTCCTCTCGCCGTTTCTGCCCTTTAACTCCGGCGATCAATTCGCGTTATTGCCTGCTTTAACTCCCCCGACGACCACGCGAGCATAAACGCCCCTCTCCGCTCTATCTTTCCCCCCAGACAGCTCCTCCCCTCTACCCATAGGCTGCCCCGATTTCTTCCTGTTCCGCCACTGCTCCGACGAGCGTCCTAGAGAAATTCCGGCCACACCCCGCCGCCTCTCGCCTCACTCGGCACGCGAGCATGCTCTCCAGCACCTTGCGCGTCTGCCCATAGCCTCACCTAGCTCCCGCGCGCTCTGGAAGCTCGGCTTCGTCATCAACTGAGCACCGCCGCGTCTGCTTCTTTTCCCGGCGACCTCCCTTGGTAAGTCTCGACCTCCCCAACACCCCCCGATGACGCTCCCTTACGCGCGACCCTCGTGCGCACCTAACCATACCTTTGCCTTATCTTAGCGCGGTCCTAAATGACGCCAGCAACGACGCCCGAGCGTGCCCGACGCCGCCACCGACTCCGGCGAGGAATTGCCGCCATCCCTGAGCGCCCCTTGCCAAGCCGACCACGCGTTGAGCATCACCTCGACCTCGCGAGCATGGTGAGAACCCCCGTTTCTTCCCTTGCGTCCTGTATCGCCGGCACCACCGCGGGCAGAGCGTGCTCCGCCAGACGCCGCCGCCAGCGCCGCCCATTCCTGGTCAACCTCACAGCAGCCGTTGGATCATCACCTAGTGGCTACGATATAACAGCTTAGCGAAGAGGTATCAGTCAATCTGCACCGTGTGATCTAAATGAGATCCTATGGTCTGTAACAGTCGATCCACCCGAAGCGGTACCGGCCAATTAGGTTGCGCCACGTGGACTGGTTTTGATTTAAAACAAAACTCTGAATCTGATTTATATGCAAACTTGTAACTTGCATAACTTTTGATCCACACGTCCAAAATTTGCAAATTTTATATCAATGGATTCAGAAAAACAAGCCCTATCGAACCGTGCACTTTGTTTAGTAAAAAGCTTCTGGTAAAATGTTTGTTTTTGCAGAAACTTGTGTATGCTTGTTTGGGATATAAAATTTATTCCAAAATGATTTTGGGGTTGAAATCTTTGCAAAATGGTTTGTTGTGAACCTACTGACCTTAGGAACTAACGTATGGATTTAAAAATTTATTTTGTGAAGTTTAGGATTGAATAATTGAATTAGCTCATTTCTAGTCAAATAGGAACATTGATTTTGATATGGAAATGATTTTTGAGAAAAACCTTTGGAAAATGTGTTGATTCAAACCTACTGACCCTAAATACCAAGTTTTGTGAATTAACAACTTATTTGGTGAACAATATAAAATTATTGCCTTACCAAAAGCATTTTCACCACATGAAATAATGATTTGATTTAAAAATGGTTTATAGATAAAAACCTTTTGCAAATGGTTTTGCCACTTTAGAAAATGACCACTTTGAGCCTTACAATGTTTAGAGCCTAGTAGAAACCACCTTTGCAAATAAAACTATCTTTTGCATGCTTGCATGCATGACCTTGTTTCTATTGTTTTGTGTGTTAAATTGTTTGAATATTGGTTGGAATGCTAGTTGAATCTATGTTTGCTTGATTGATTTGTAGTGAAGTGAGAAGAGTGTGATATTATCAAGATCAAGAAGTGAACCAACATTCCCTACCAAAAAGGCAAGTGACACTATCATCCAAGTCCTACTATTTTCATTACACTTAGTGGATTTTGAAACATGCATGATAAGGACTACTATATTTTGCTATGCTAAATCCTATTAGGATACCCTTATACATTCCTTAGAGAAAACAATGTAGTTGTAATATGCTTAGCCCTGCTATATATATTGAGATGAGATACATGTTGAGATTATATGAAGTTGGGAAAAGACTTATGTTTTATATAATAAAACAAGTACTCAATGAACCACCTGGGTGGACAAGGATACTCAAGTTTTGGACAAGGTGGCAACAAAAGGAACCACGTTTATATGGCAATCTCTTTTTGTATGTGCACTAAAAGAAAACCACCCAGGGACTTAGAGATTGAACATGTTTCTCGTACAGTGGCTTCCGTGTACAGCCACATGCTAAATGGGCACTGGCTTAGTCAACTACATAGTGGAAGACCCATGCATTGGCCTCTTCAGGTTAACTGGAATGAGGGAACTAGGAACCCTACATTGGTGCCTGAAGACAAGCTAGCATTGTGTATTGGGAGGACCCTATGGAAAGACTTCGTCACATTCTCAATCTGCCAGTACTCCATCTTGGTGAGTACTTATCCAGCGGCCACTGGTGGCATCAAGATGAGAATGTGTCATGTGGGTAAAGTGTACAACTTCTGCAGAAGATAAAAATCTAAGTACTTAGTCGTGTCCCCGGTTATGGACAATACTGAGCAACTAAAGCCTGAAGCTATGGGAAATCTCGACATTCCAATTTCTAAAAGTAAAACTTGAAAGTGACAACAAGATACTTGAAGCACTTGGAGGTTTCCAAGGAGTTCAGAAAGAATTGACAAAAGATTTTCAAAAGAGCAAAACTATTTTGGAAAAGATAGGACAAAACTATATTGCTTTCTGCAAATGAGCCTAAAACCCTACTTAGCCAAATATGCATGTAATGATAGGATCCACTTATTTCTACATAGTAGTGAAACTTGCCAATACAATTCAAATGTATTGACCCTTGTGGCTGTAACTTATTATGTTGCAGGTTTGTTTGGTGTTAGTGAAGTGTGTTAAATAGGATTACAAGTCTACAACCAACATGTTTTCCTATGGCACTTTGAAGATGAAGGACCCCATGCTTATAGATATTCTGCTGCAATGTAATGTAATAGCCAAATGAGCTATGTAAGATGTAATGAATTATTTTATTCCAAGTTGTATTATGACCTTTGTTTCTTGATATTACATCTTAACTGTGGATGCTAGCTATTGATCCAGGGACTAGCATTGTAAACACAGGGATCTCTACCTTATTAAAGTTTGGGACCTCTACAAAAATGCACGGCCAGATCTGATCCATACCCTTTCGTTAAGTGATCTATCCTACACGTTAGATCTAGATCCAACGGTGATCGATCAACTTACCAAAGTCTGGCGGCGCGCGGCGACACTGAGCGGCGGCGCGCTCTGTCAACGGCGACGCGGTGGCTACAGAGGGGGTTGGGGTCGTCGGAGAGGCTTACCAGACTCGCGGAGGTGTGCTGGAGCTCAACGTGGCAGTGGCTTGTCAAGGGGCGCCCGGACACGGTGAGGATTCCTCGTCGGAGTAGAGGCAGACGTCGTGCAAGCTTTGGCGTCGTCGGGGGCGAGGTTCTGGTGCGCGCTAACACAAACCAGCGATGCTGTTAGATGCGCACAAGCCTGGCGAACAAGTGAGTATCGAAAATGGAGGAAGGGGTTGTCGGGAACTACCAGGAGGGGTTGCCGGAGTTGCGCCGAGCTTCGGTTGCTCCCAGTGGTGGACGGTGACAATGTTCTGGGATGGGACAGAGGAAAAGGAAGGCATGAGAAGATGCGCAAGGACATGTAGAACATGCTCGCATGAATCAGAGACAAAGGGGTGGACGATGCTCACCGGAATTGATCGCCGGAGGTCGTCGGTGCTGCGGCGGTGTGGGCAAGATTACGGGCAGCCTGGTGGAGTGGTGTCTGCGCTGAGTGAGGGAAAATGAGCAGCAAGAGGAGGGGGTTTTATAGCTGGAGCAGGGGCGAGAATCTCGCGAGGAAACGCCCGCAATCAAGCCCGCATAAATCACGGCAGTGATGAGGTAACGGCGGCGTCGACGGGGTCGTGGGGGGCGCGTGGCTGGAGACGATGCTTGTGTGGCGCTTGGGTCCACCAGTCAGCGAGCGTGGGGTAAGTCTGCGCCGCGTGAGAGAGAGAGGAAAACCCCGGGTGGGCTTGTGGGCTGCGTTTGCTGATGGGCCAAAAGTCTAGCGCCGGACTTTTCTTATTTCTTTATTCCTTTTCTTTCTCTGTTTGAATTTCCAGGAAACATTTTCAAATGATTTCAAAAGCCATTTGAATTCAAATCCTTTCTGGATTTTTGTAGAGTGTAATACTCACATTTTTGGGCATAAAACATGTGGTCTCTCTGCACTAACCTGGTCCCTTTGATTAAACAAAATAAACAGTGTCATAGCACTTGATTTGAATAAGTTTTGAAAAAATGGTTTTAAACCATATTTGTTTTGTAAATTTTTGGTTTAAGCACTAGCATTCAAGCAAAACAATCTGAGAGCAACAAGTCTTGGTTTTAAAACAATTATACTCTCATTTGAGAGTGACATTTGATTAGTGTTTGCTCACATAAAATCATAGCTCTCAAGTTTTTGCTTCTTCCAAATGAGTTTGAATTTGATCCCTAAATGAGGTGCATGCATGCATGATATGAAATCCTTGAAAACATGATTTTAGGGATGTTACAAATCTAACCCCCTTAAGGTGAATCTCGCCCTCGAGATTCGGGTTGGCTAGCAAATAGGTGAGGGTGGTCTTTCCGAAGATCATCTTCTCTTTCCCATGTTGCTTCTTGTTCGGAATGATGGTTTTTTTGCAGAATTTGATAGTCTTAGTCCGAGTAACTCTTTCTGCAGTCTCAAGAATCTTGATAGGTTTCTCCTCATAAGTGAGATCACTTTCCAATTGGACCTCTTCCAAAGGTATAGTATCCTTCAAATAAGTCTCTTCCATTTCTGGATGGCATTTCTTAAGCTGACTCACATGAAACACATTATGAATATCTGAAAAAGACTCTGGCAATTCAATCTCATACGCTACTTCTCCTTTACGACTCAGAATCTTGAATGGTCCAACATATCTTGGGGCCAATTTACCTATGACACCAAACCTCTTCACTCCACAAAGTGGTGACACTCTAAGATAAGCTCTATCACCTACTTCATAGGTGACTTCTCTACGCTTAGGATCTGCATAGCTATTTTGTCGGGATTGTGCTATCTTTAGTCTGTCCTTAACTAGCTTGACTTTCTCTTCAGCCTCTTTGATTAGTTCTGGTCCGAACAAACTTCTTTCTCCCACACCATTCCATAGCAACGGGGTGGTACACTTTCTCCCATAGAGAAACTCAAATGGTGCCATCTCAATACTGGCTTGATAGGTGTTATTGTAAGAGAATTCTGCGTAAGGTAGACTTTCATCCCAACTGGCTCCATAGTCTAGAGCACATGCTCTCAACATATCTTCAAGAATCTGATTGGTTCTTTCTGTTTGTTCATCAGTTTGAGGATGAAAAGCAGTGCTAAATTCCAATCTCGTTTCCAATGACTCATGTAATTGCCTCCAAAAATGAGAAGTGAATTGAGTTCCCCTATTAGACACAATACTCTTGGGTACTCCATGTAGACATACAATTCTACTCATATAGATCTTGGATAACTTAGCACTTGTGTAAGTTGTCTTCACGGGTATGAAATGAGCCACTTTAGTTAAGCGATCCACTACTACCCAAATAGAATCATATCCTGACCGGGTCCTTGGCAATCCGGTGATGAAATCCTGAAGGGTTTCGCGGCATAGTAAATCAAAAAAATTCTACGGATGCGAACAGAGGGAAAGCCAAGATCTAATCTAGGAGATGCAAACAATGAGAGATATTGGATTAGATCTTCATACCCTTGAAGATTCGCACAGCGGAACTTTCGTCGGAACGTGGGTGATGTAGTCGTACTCGCTTCTCCTCCTCGCGATTCGATCCGATCTAGCACCACAAGTGGCGGTGCCTCCGTGAGATGCGAACGTGCAGCACCTCGACGTCTCCTCCTTCCTTGGTCCAGCAAGTATGGTGGAGAGATGGGTTGGATCTACAACGCGACGACGCGGTGCAATTGGTGGAGAATTTCTGCAGCAGGGCTTCGCCTACAAGCAGTCAGGAGGGAGAGAGGAGGGCAGCAGGGCGGCTAGGGTTGGAGGGGAAGGTGTAGGGGGTTGGTGCGCCCCAGCCCTCTATATATAGAGGGGTGGGAGCAGCCCTAGCCCCTCCCCCAAGCCAAGGTCGGCGGCCCCAAGGAGGAAGAGTGGGGGGCAAGGAAACCCCCCCTTCTAGAAGCTCTATCTAGAGTTTAAACCTCTCTTGGCCGGCTGGGCCCTATGGAGCCTTGTGCCCCTAGCCCAATGCGGCCAGGGCACTCCCTCATAGGCCCATGCCCCCTCCCGGAAGGTGGGGCCACGTTGGTCCCCTTCCGGAAGGTTCTAGAAGCTTCCGGTACAATACCGATTAACCAGGAACAATTCCGAACTCCAAAAACTGCACTGCCTTATATGAATCTTATTCTCCGGACCACTCCGGAACCCATCCGAGACTCCGAACAAAAACTCATAAACCAATTATCCAATCTATCCTAGCGTCGAGACACGTTAAGTGTGTGACCCTGCGGGTTCGAGAATATGCAGACATGATCTTCTATCAATAATCAACAGCGGGGTCTAGAAACCCATATTGACTCCCACACATTCATCGATGATCATATCGGATGAACCACGATGCCAGGATTCAATCAATCCCATATATATATTCCCTTCATCTCGCGATATTTTACTTGCCCGAGATTTGATCATCGGTACCGTCATACCTAGTTCAATCTCGTTCACCGCAAGTACTTTACACGTTCCGTAATCCGATATCACTTTGTGATTAACTCCTTAACCACATGCTTGCAAGCGGTGTTGATATCGATTACCGAGTGGGCCCGAAGTATATCTCTCCGACTTGGGAGGGACAAATCCCATCTCGATACATACAACCCAACAGATACTTTCCGATCACCTGAGAGACACCTTTATGATCACCCTCTGATAGGATGAAGTTTGATGACCTCAAAGCTTTCTTCCGATACCAGGGAGTTGTATTATCTCATGGTCTAAGGAATACAATATTTGACATAAGAAAAGCTTCGCAAAGACGAACACGATGACACGATCTAATTGCTTCGCTTAGTTTGGGTCTGTCCACCATATCATTCTCCCAATGATATGATCTCATTATCAATTGACAACTCATGTCTATGGTCAGGAAACCTTAACCATCATTGATCAATGAGCTAGTCCATAGAGGCGTACTAGGGACACGGTGTTGTTCACAAACCACACAAGTATTAAAGTTTCCGCTTAATACAATTCTAGCATGGAATATAAACATTATCATGAACAAGAATTATAATAATAACAACTTTATTATTGCCTCTAGGGCATAATTCCAACAGTCTCCCACTTGCACTAGAGTCAATAATCTAGTTTACATCTGGCAACAATCTCACACCCATGGCACTGAGGTGCTGATCATGTTTTACACGTGGAAGAGGTTTAGTCAATGGATCTGCGACATTCAGATATGTATGTACTTTGCTAATCTTCAGATCTCCATCTGCTATATAATCTCGGATTATATGAAACTTGCGGTTGATATGCTTGGTCTTTGGATGATATCTTGGTTCCTTAGCGAGTGCTATGGCGCCAGTGTTGTCACACAATATCTCCAGTGGGTCCAATGCACTTGGAACCACGCCAAGCTCAGTGATGAAGTTCCTGATCCAAACTCCTTCACTTGACGCTTCTGCAGCAGCCATGTATTCCGCTTCTACTGTAGATCCCGCGATCATGCTTTGCTTGCAGCTTCTCCAGCTCACAGCTCCTCCATTCAAAATATAAACGTATCCTATCTGAGATTTAGAATCATCCTTATCGGTGTCGAAACTAGCATCGACGTAACCTTTTACGACGAGTTGTTCATCACCCCCATAGACTAAGAACATTTCTTTAGTCCTATTTAGGTACTTTAGGATGTTCTTCACGGCTGTCCGGTGTTCCACTCCTGGATCACTTTGATATCTGCTCGTCAAACTAAGAGCATTGGACACATCCGGTCTAGTACACAGCATGGCATACATGATAGAACCTATAGCCGAGGCATAAGGCACTTTGCTCATAGCTTCCCTATCATTTACCGTAGCTGGACACTGAGCCTTGCTCAATATCTTACCTGACAACATAGGCACCGAACCTTTCTTTGCCTTATCCATTCTGAACCTTTTCAGAACTTTGTCTAGGTATGTACTCTGGCTTAAAGCTATCAGGCGTCTTTGTCTATCTCTATAGATTTTGATGCCCAAAATATAAGCAGCTTCACCTAGGTCTTTCATTGAAAAACACTTGTTCAAATAACTCTTCACATCGTTAAGCATGTTGATGTCATTTCCAATAATCAATAGTCATCCACATATAGTACCAGAAACGTCACCGAGCTCCCACTCACTTTCTTGTAGATACAAGCTTCATAGCAATTTGGAACAAATCCAAAGCTCTTGATCACTTGATCAAAACGAAGGTTCCAACTCCGAGATGCTTGCTTTAGTCCATAAATGGAACACTGAAGTTTGCATACTTTACTAGCATCCTTAGGATCGACAAAACCTTCGGGTTGCATCATATACAACTCTTCATCAATGTTGCCATTGAGGAAAGCAGTCTTGACATCCATCTGCCATATTTCATAATCATGAAATGCAGCAATTGCTAATAAAATCCGAATGGACTTAAATATCGCTACAGGAGAGAAAGTCTCATCGTAGTCAACACCTTGAACTTGTCGAAAACGTTTCGCGACAAGCTGTGCTTTATAGACGGTAACATTACCATCCGTGTCTGTTTTCTTCTTGAAGATCCATTTGCACTCAACGGCCTTTCGGTCGCTAGGAGGGTCCACCAAAGTCCATACTTGGTTTTCGCTCATGGATCCCAATTCGGATTTCATGGCTTCTAGCCATTTCTCAGAGTCTGGGCTCATCATCGCTTCCTCATAGCTCATAGGTTCACTGTCTTCTACTAGCAAGACAGTCAAGACAGGGTTGCCGTACCACTCAGGAGGGGCACGCGACCTTGTCGACCTGCGACGTTCAGTAGCAGCATCGTCCGAAGCTTCATGATCCTTGTCATTAGCTTCCTCTATTGTTGGTGCAGGCGGCACTGGAACAATTTCAGGTGCTGCGCTACTCTCCAATTCAAGAGAAGGTTCAATAACCTCGTCTAGCTCTACTTTCCTCCCACTCACTTCTTTCGAGAGAAACTCCTTCTCAAGAAAGGAACCGTTCTTTGCGACAAACACTTTGCCTTCGGTTCTGTGATAGAAGGTATACCCAATAGTTTCCTTAGGGTATCCTATGAAGACACATTTCTCCGCTTTGGGTTCGAGCTTGTCCGGCATCAACTTCTTGACGTAAGCTTCGCATCCCCAAACTTTAAGAAACGACAACTTAGGTTTAGCACCAAACCACAGTTCATACGGTGTTGTCTCAACGGATTTAGATGGAGCCCTATTTAAAGTGAATGCAGCGGTTTCTAATGCATAACCCCAAAACGATAACGGCAAATCAGTAAGAGACATCATCGATCGGACCATATCTAATAGGGTTAGGTTCCGGTGTTCAGACACACCATTGCGCTGTGGTGTTCCGGGTGGCGTGAGTTGCGAAACAATTCCACTTGCTTTAAGATGCGTGAGAAAATCATAACTCAAATATTCGCCCCCATGATCGGATCGTAGAAACTTAATCTTTCTGTTATGATGGTTCTCCACTTCATTCTGAAATTCCTTGAACTTTTCAAATGTTTCAGATTTATGTTTCATTAAATAGATATACCCATATCTACTTAAGTCATCGGAAAAAGTGAGAAAATAGCGATATCCACCGCGCGTCGAAACACTCATCGGCCCGCATACATCGGTATGTATGATTTCCAACAAGTCCGTTGCTCGCTCCATCATACCAGAGAACGGGGTTTTGATCATCTTGCCCATGAGGCATGGTTCGCATGTGTCAAATGATTCAAAATCAAGAGACTTCAAAAGTCCATCAGAATGGAGTTTCTTCATGCGCTTTACACCAATATGACCTAGACGACAGTGCCACAAATAAGTAGTATTATCACTATCTACTTTGCATCTCTTAGCCTCAATGTTATGGATGTGTGTTTCATCCCTTTCGAGATTTAGAAGAAATAAACCATTCACAAGAGGTGCATGACCATAAAAGATGTTACTCATATAAATAGAACAACCATTATTCTTCGATTTAAATGAAGAACCGTCTTGCAATAAACACGATCCAGAAATAATGTTCATGCTCAACGCAGGCACATAATAACATTTATTAAGGTTTAAAACTAATCCCGAAGGTAAAACTAAGGAGAGCGTGCCGACGGCCATCACATCAACTCTTGATCCGTTGCCAATGCGCATCGTCACCTCATCCCTCGCAAGCCGCCGTCTATTCCGTAGCTCCTGTTTCGAGTTACAAATATTAGCAACTGAACCAGTATCAAATACCCAGGCACTACAACGAGGGCTAGTAAGGAAAACATCAATAACATGTATATCAAATATACCTTTGATGGTGCTAGCCTTCTTGTCCGCTAAGTACTTCAGACAGTTGCGCTTCCAGTGACCCTTGTCCTTGCAATAGAAGCACTCAGTGTCTGGCTTAGGACCAGACTTGAGCTTCTTCTCAGCAGGGGCAACGCGCTTGCCTCCGCCTTTCTTGAAGGGCTTCTTTGCACCCTTACCTTTCTTAAAGGAGGGCTTGTTGACCATCAACACATGATTATCCTTCTTGATGTCCACCTCCACAGCCTTCAGCTTTGCGAAGAGCTCGGTGATCGTATCAGTGGAACCAATCTGATTATGAGTCACTACAAAAATTTTGTAGCTGGGAGGGAGTGATTGCAGAACCCTGTCAATCTTGAGCTCCTCTGGAATCGTGCATTCCAGTTGCTCAAGGCATTGAGTGTAGCCCGTCATCTTAATGGCGTGCTCACTAACGGAACTCCCTTCCTCCATCTTGCAGTTAAAGAACTTCTCAGAGATCTCATATCTCTCAGAACGGGCCTGAGTCTGAAACATGGTTTTCAGCTCTTCGAGAATCTCAAAGGGCCTGGGATAGTCTTCAAAACGATTTTGAAGTTCCGGTTCCATAGCAAACAACATGGTGCTCTTAATCACACCATAATCATCTTTGCGCGACTGATAGACAGCTTTCTCATCAGCCGGCGCAGTTGCAGCAGGGGGGTCACCTAACGCTTTCCCAAGGACATAGTCCTTTTGACCGCCAGAGAGAATGATTCTTAGATTGCGGAACCAATTGGTGAAGTTAGACCCATTGTTCTTAAGCTTTTCTTTCTCAGCAAAAACGTTGAAGTTGAAGTTAGACTTGGCCATGTGATCTACCGTATTTGCAAGTACAATTTAGACTATGTTCATGATAAATAGTTCAACTTAATCAAATTACTAGATGAACTCCCACTAAATTCAACATCCCTCAAGTTGTTTAGTGAACACGATCCAAATTCACCACACCTAATCTGATCATCACGAGAAGAGATGTGGTTTCAATGGTGGACAACGAAGTGTCGATCATATCATTCATATGACTCATGCTTAACCTTTCGGTTCGTGTGTTCCGAGGCCATGTCTGTACATGCTAGGCTCGTCAAGTTAGACCCAAGTATTTCCGCGTGTGCAAAACTGGCTTGCACCCGTTGTATGTGAGCGTAGAGTCTATAGCACCCGATCATCACGTGATGCTTGGACACGACGAACTTTCGCAACGGTGCATACTTGGGGAGAACACAGTTTTTATCTTGATCTTTAAGTGAGGAATCATCTTATAATGCTACCGTCGCGATCTAAGCATAATAAGATACATAAAAGGATAAACATCACATGCATATAACATTATGTGACATGGTATAGCCAATCTTCGCGCAATGATCTCCATCTTGTGCGTGCCGGCATGATCTCCATCACTCCACCATGATTGCCTCCACCACGAATAGCAACTACAACTATTGCTAACTACTTAGCGATAAAGTAAAGCTATTACATGGCGTATAAGAAGTTGACTCGCAGGTCATACACAATTATAAAGACAACCATATGGCTCCTGCCGGTTGTGTACTCATCGACATGCAAGTCGTGAAACATTACAAAACATGATCATCGCATACAATATACACATCACATCTTGGGCCATACCATATCACAGAAAACACTCCCTGCAAAAACAAGTTAGACGCCTCTACTTTGTTGTTGCATGTTTTACGTGGCTTATGGGAGTAGATGCTAAGAACGATTCTTACCTACGGAAAGCCACAACGGTGATATTATGGTTGCCAAACTCCGGTGTTAATCCCATGACAACTATAGTGAGAGAAACTGACATCCACCAGCCGCATGTGTGGAACAAGCCACACGTCAAGTGCGGAGCCGGTCTCTCGAACGACGTCGCGTAAGGTTGGCCTGGACCGCTTCAATCTCACTATCCCGCGTCATAAGAAGAACACAAACAAGAGGCTTGCAACAGAAAACATCAACGCCCGCAACAACCATGTTGCGTTCTACTCGTGAAACACATCTACGCATAGATCTAACTCTGATACCACTGAAGGGTTTCGCGGCATAGTAAATCAAAAAAGTTCTACGGATGCGAACAGAGGGAAAGCCAAGATCTAATCTAGGAGATGCAAACAACGAGAGAGATTGGATTAGATCTTCATACCCTTGAAGATTCGCACAGCGGAACGTTCGTCGGAACGTGGGTGATGTAGTCGTACTCGCTTCTCCTCCTCGCGATCCGATCCGATCTAGCACCACAAGTGGCGGTGCCTCCGTGAGATGCACACATGCAGCACCTCGACGTCTCCTCCTTCCTTGGTCCAGAAAGTATGGTGGAGAGATGGTTTGGATCTACAACGCGACGGCGCGGTGCAATTGGTGGAGAATTTCTGCAGCAGGGCTTCGCCTACAAGCAGTCGGGAGGGAGAGAGGAGGGCAGCAGGGCGGCTAGGGTTGGAGGGGAAGGTGTAGGGGGTTGGTGTGACCCCAGCCCTCTATATATAGAGGGGTGGGCGCAGCCCTAGCCCCTCCCCCAAGCCAAGGCCGGCGGCCCCAAGGAGGAAGAGTGGGGGGCAAGGAAACCCCCCTTCTAGAAGCTCTATCTAGAGTTTAAACCTCTCTTGGCCGGCTGGGCCCTATGGAGCCTTGTGCCCCTGTCCCAATGCAGCCAGGGCACTCCCTCATAGGCCCATGCCCCCTCCCAGAAGGTGGGGCCACGTTGGTACCCTTCCGGAAGGTTCTAGAAGCTTCCGGTACAATACCGATTAACCCGGAACAATTCCGAACTCCAAAAACTGCACTGCCTTATATGAATCTTATTCTCCGGACCACTCCGGAACCTCTCGTGATGTCCCGGATCCCATCCGAGACTCCGAACGAAAACTCATAAACCAATTATCCAATATATCCTAGCGTCGAGACACGTTAAGTGTGTGACCCTGCGGGTTCGAGAATATGCAGACATGATCTTCTATCAATAATCAACAGCGGGGTCTGGAAACCCATATTGACTCCCACACATTCATCGATGATCAAACCGGATGAACCATGATGCCAACATTCAATCAATCCCATATATATATTCCCTTCGTCTCGCGATATTTTACTTGCCCGAGATTTGATCGTCGGTACCGTCATACCTAGTTCAATCTCGTTCACCGCAAGTACTTTACTTGTTCCGTAATCCGATATCACTTTGTGATTAACTCCTTAACCACATGCTTGCAAGCGGTGTTGATATCGATTATCGAGTGGGCCCGAAGTATATCTCTCCGACTTGGGAGGGACAAATCCCATCTCGATACATACAACCCAACAGATACTTTCCGATCACCTGAGAGACACCTTTATGATCACCCTCTCATAGGATGATGTTTGATGACCTCAAAGCTTTCTTCCGATACCAGGGAGTTGTATTATCTCATGGTCTAAGGAATACAATATTTGACATAAGAAAAGCTTCGCAAAGACGAACACGATGACACGATCTAATTGCTTCGCTTAGTTTGGGTCTGTCCACCATATCATTCTCCCAATGATATGATCTCATTATCAATTGACAACTCATGTCTATGGTCAGGAAACCTTAACCATCATTGATCAATGAGCTAGTCCATAGAGGCGTACTAGGGACACGGTGTTGTTCACAAACCACACAAGTATTAAAGTTTCCGCTTAATACAATTCTAGCATGGAATATAAACATTATCATGAACAAGAATTATAATAATAACAGCTTTATTATTGCCTCTAGGGCATAATTCCAACAATCCATACCAATCTTGTCCCACTTCCAATCAGGAATAGGTAGTGGTTGTAACAATCCTGCTGGTTTCTGGTGCTTCGCTTTCACTCTAGTACATACATCACACAAAGCAATATGTTCGGCGATGTCCTTCTTGAGATTATTCCACCAAAATCTTTCTTTCATATCCATGTACATTTTGGTGTTACCCGGATGAATAGAATATGGTGAGTTGTGTGCCTCTTGTAAGATCAGTTTCCGAAGTTCCGGATCCTGTGGAACACAGATATGTTTTCCATGCTATAAAGTACCATGTTCATCTTCATGGAATCCTTTGACTTTTCCCTTGCCAATCTTTTCCTTAATCTCTTCAATTTCCTTATCTGCCTTTTGGGCTTCTTTGATCTTGTCCAACAAAGTGGGTTGAACATCCAAAGACATGAGATGTCCTTCAGGCACAATCTCCAATCTAAGATTTCTGAATTGGGTACACAGATCATCTGTCAATTCTCCCTTAGTAAGGCCATTCACAAAAACTTTACGGCTTAGAGTATCCGCTACAACATTTGCTTTACCGGGATGGTATTGCAAACTCAAGTCATAGTCTTTGATGAGTTCCAGCCATCTTCTTTGTCTCATGTTAATTTCTTTCTGGGTGAAGGTATATTTCAAACTCTTGTGATCTGTGAACGCTTCACAACGTTTTCCCAAAAGATAGTGTCTCCATGTTTTAAGTGCATGGACAATAGAGGCTAACTCTAAATCATGAGTAGGGTAGTTTACCTCATGAGTTTTGAGTTGTCTCGAGGCATAAGCCACAACTTTCCCTTCTTGCATAAGTACTGCACCTAATCCATGATGAGATGCATCACAATATACTTGGAAATCTTTCTCCAAATCTGGCAAACATAAGACAGGTGTTGTCACTAGTCTCTTCTTCAATTCTTGAAAACTAAGTTCACAGCCTTCAGACCAAGAAAATTTCTTGTCTTTCTTTAGCAACTTTGTCATAGGCTTAGCTATGTTGGAAAAATTCTCGATAAATCTTCTGTAGTATCCTGCCAAGCCAAGGAAACTACGAACCTCTTTCACTGACTTAGGAGATTCCCATTCAGTTACAGCTGAAACTTTAGCGGGATCAACTGCTACACCATCTCCTGACACAACGTGTCCAAGAAATCCAACTTCACTCAACCAAAATTCACACTTGCTGAATTTGGCATACAACTTATGCTCTCTAAGCTTCTCAAGTATCAAATGTAGATGTCCTTCATGCTCTTCTTTGCTCTTGGAGTAGATCAAAATATCATCAATGAAAACGACAACATATTTTTCAAGGAAGTCCATGAACACTTTGTTCATCATGTTCATGAAATAGGCTGGTGCATTGGTCAAACCAAATGGCATCACGGAAAATGTTGAAGATGTTGAAGTCATTAGAGTTGAAGAAGTTGAAGTCATTAGAGTTGAAGAAGTCCTTTGCACATGGTGTAGTCTTTGGTCATGGGGTAGGTTTTTCCATCAAGTTGAAATAGAAGAGATGTAGAGTTGAAACCAAAATGGTTGAGGAAAGAGTTTACAAGATTGTTTGTAAATAAGTTTTGGAACAAATACAACTCCTATTTTTCTAAGGGTTTTTGTCCAATCCTAGGTTTACAAATCCTACAGGCAACACAATGCTCTGATACCATCTGTAAGGGTCCCAACCTTTAAATAAGGTAGAGTCCCATGTGTTTACAATGCTAGTCCCTGGATCAATAGCTAGCATCCACAGTGAAGATGTAATATCAAGAAACAGAGGTCATAATACAACTTTATAACCAGGAATAACATAATTTTATTACATGTTACATAGCTCATTTGGCTATTACATTACATTGCAGCAGAATATCTATAAGCATGGAGTCCTTCATCTTCAAAGTGCCACAGGCAGACATGTTGGTTGTAGACTTTGTAATCCTAATCAACACACTTCACTAAATCAATCAAACCTGCAACATAACAAGTTACAGCCACAAGGGTCAATACATTTGAATTGTATTGGCAAGTGATACTATGGTAGTATAGTGGAGTCTATCATCTATATGCATTTGGCTAAGTGGAGTTGAGGCTTGCATTGCTCAAAATATATTTTCCTTATCATTTTGGAAACACTAAGTTTTTGCTTGACAAAAATATTTCTCCCAATCAAAGATTGAAGATCCTTTAACCCTTGTTCAACCACAAGTTTTTAACTTAGAAATTTGGATGATGAGATTCTTGATTGCTTCCATGTCTTGATGCTCAAATTGTCCTTTACCAGGGACATGGCTAAGTACTTAGATTTTTACACTCTACAGAGGTGGTGCACTTTCCCCACAAGACTTGGTTTCCCAAGACAAGATCTTTCAGAAGCCTTCCCTTAGACCAAAATGGACGCGCTCCAACCTATCAAACTCTACCACCAACTGTCCATATGGCTAAGTTCTTGCAACCTATATGATCCAGGCAGAGCCCATAATGCCAAGTGGTTGCACTTGAAGCTTCTCAACATTTGACATCTCCAATCTCTTTGTTCCTGGGTGGCCATCCACAAGTGAGATACACAAGGTCAACCATAGACATGGGCCTTGTGAACCACTCAACCAAAAACCACCAAGCAATTACCATTCCACCCAGGTGATTCATTAACTTAGTTGTTTTATTAAAGAAAAACACAAGTCCTCAGACTTAGAATTTTTTCATAGTATGGATATATATTCCACCCTTGTTTTCTTTTATCTAGGCTAAGCTTGATAGTAGTAGGAATCTTAACTTAGGAAAATTTCTACTAAGGTTTCATCTACTAGGTTTTCCTATAGCAAGGTTTATACTTAGCAAAATTCCATGCAAGTTTTACTTAGAAAAAAAATCACTAATGCATAATGAAAGTAATGGGACAAAAAGTATGAAGCATCACTTGCCTTTTTGGTAGAGGGTATAAGTTCACTCCTTGTCCTTGCAACAATCACACTCTTCAAGTCACTACAATTCAATCAAGCAAGGCACAAACTCAATCTACCAATCAAGCAATTCAACACATAAAATCATAAAGCCAAAGTAATGCATGCAAGCATGCCAAGCTTTGTTTTATTTGAAAAGTGGTTCCTAATGGGTCATCAACATTTTAAAACACCTATTGGTCATTTTATAAAGTGGCAAAAGTCATTTGCAAGGGATTTCACTTCCTAAACCATTTTCAAAACAAAGTATCTTTTTATGTGGTGTAGAAATATTTTTACTAAGGCATTAATCTATAGGGTTCACCAAATATGTTTTCAAACCATAAAACTTGGTGTTTGGGGTCAGAGAGTTTAAAACAAAACATTTCCCAAAAGTTTTCTTCCAAAACCATTTTTAATAGATAAACTATATTTTTATTTGACTAGAAATGGTTTTAAAACAAAGAATCATTCTTTTGTTTCACCAAATACATTTTTGAATCCACAAAGTGTTTCCTATGGTCAGTAGGTTCAAATCACACCATTTTCCACAGGTTTTATCCCCAAAATCATTTTTGAACAATTTTTATAATCTAAACAAGCATACAAATGTTTCTGCAAAAACAAACATTTTTCCAGAAGCTTTTTACTAAACAAATGGCATGGTTGGCTAGGTCTTGCTCCACTGATTCCATTGATATAAAGTTTGCAAAATTTGGACGTGTGGATCAAAAGTTACAAGGGTTTCAAATTTGCATCTAAATCTGTTTTCAAATTCTGTTTTAAATCATCCAGTGACACGCGGCGTGTTCTGATTCGTCCATACCGTTTCGGTTGGATCGACTGCTCTGGCGCGTTAGATCAAGTCAGATCGTGCGGCACAGGATCATTCGTACCCCTTCGGCTAAGGATCTATCGTGACGCTTGGATCATCATCTAACGGCTATTATCGCATTGACCGAGCTCTGGCGGCGCAGCGACGATGGCTGGCGGCGGCGAGGTCAGATGGTGGCGGCGCTGGTGAAACAGGAAGCGAGGGAGGATGGGAAGATGCTCACCGCGTTCGCCGAAGCTTGGGGAAGCTCAAGGTGGCACTGGCTGGCGGAGGGGCGCATGTGACTGTCCTTAATTGCTCGCCGGAGATGAGCTGGGCCTCGGGCGGCTCTGGAGGTCGTCGAGGGCGAGGATGGAGGGCACCCTAGGACAAACGGGAGGCACCGTTAGGTTCGCAAGAGCATGGCAATCATTATCGCGTTCACGGGTAAGAGAGGGGAGGTCTGGTTTACCTGGGAGACGTCGTCGCAGTTGGAGACAGACGGCGGCGCTGGCTCGGGGTGACGCTATCGAGCTTGCAGAGCTCGCGCGGGTGAGCTGGCGATGCGAAAATGTGCCACAGGGCTTGGGAAGTATGCGAGTGTGGTCAAGGAGGCGAGGGGTGGCAGGACACGGCCGGAATCGAGGGAAAAGTTTGTTGGTGGCAGTGAGGTTCGGAGAGGAATCAGGGCGGCCTGGGGGCGTGCTAATGTGGGGTGACAGAGGGGAAATGGAGAGGAGGCATGAGCGTTTAAGCTTGCGTGATCAAAGCGAGTAATGGTGGCCGCGTTAAGGCGAATTGACGTCGATGAATTCCGCCAGAAATGGTCGAGGAGGGAGGCGCTGTCACCGCGGGTGAGGACGATGAACAGGAGGGGTGGGGCATACTTGTCAGCGAGAAAGGGAGTAAGGGGGAGGGGTCCACAAGTCAGTGGCCTCGCGGGTTTCCTTCGCGGTGAAAAACGATTCGCTCGCTGAGAGGGAGAGGTGGGCTAGGTTGGGCTGAGTTGGGCTGGAACTGGGCCAGATGGTTGGGCTGCTGTCTGGTTCCATTTTTTTTCTTTCTTATTCTTTTTCTAATTCTATTTTCTGTTTTGAAATTCAAACAACAATTCAAACAACTAAATGAAATCAAACAATCACCACACTTGTAATGAGTTTTGGTTCTGTTTAACAACATAACCAAAGTCCAAAAATAAAATAATATTTTAATCTTTTTAGGATCCATTCATTAATTAAATAAAATGGACCATAGTTATTTAATCAAATAGGGTTTGATTTATTTAATACAATCTCCATTTGAAATCTAAATATTTTCAAAACCAAATCAGTAGGTTTTATTTGAAAATAGAAGATACTTGGAAAACTTGTTTAAAATAAAATAACATTTTATTTTAGGGTCCATTAATAATTAAATAAAATGGACCTTGGTTATTAAATCAAATAGGATTTGTTTTATTTAAAATATTTAATTTGAAATCTAAATTAAACCAAAAACACTTCAGTAGGTTTTATTTGAGAAT
This sequence comes from Avena sativa, assembly GCA_916181665.1. Taxonomy (NCBI): domain Eukaryota; kingdom Viridiplantae; phylum Streptophyta; class Magnoliopsida; order Poales; family Poaceae; genus Avena; species Avena sativa. Next base: position 379,619,423 of record OV702297.1, on the reverse strand, counting down.
ATAAAATACTTAGAAAACTTATTTAAAATAAATAAATAAGTTTTAGTGTTTATTTAAAATGGGAAAAAGCCTTTACTTAAATAAAATTGGATATTAAATCCTTATTATTTTATTTAAACAAACCTTTATTATTTTAATCAAAGCAAAAAGATTTATTTCAAAAGTTCGACCAAGGTTTAATTTGGTTCCATAAAATAACTCATTAAAAGATCCAAAATAGTAATTTTAAATATTTTTAAGTTTATTATTTATTTAATTTTTTTAAATCCCTTTAGGATTTTATTTGAACCAAATAGGTTTTGAAAGTTTCCAAATGGACTCAAAAAGTTTCTTCTCACCCTAAAAATCAACAAAGTTTTATTTTATTTATTTATTTTTCACATAACAAGATTTGGAAAATCTTGGGATGTGACAGGCTACCACCCTTAAAATAAATCTCGCCCCGAGATTTGGGGAGGCTAGGGTTACAAGTAGGCTCAAAACAACTAGGGTACTACCACCCTTAAATTCCAACTAGATTACATCTTGTCTTGCTTGGGATCTTGGTGTAACTTTCCTGGACAGAAGTTTGCATAGTGGCCTAGTTCCTTGCATTTGAAACACATCACTTGGCTGATATCTTTCTTTTCCTTTGGTATCATTGCCTCTTGTTTGTTTCTTTGGTTCTTCTTCTTTTCTGGGCATTCATTGGCATAGTGTCCCATCTCTTTGCAATTGTAACATTGCACTTGAGTAATATCCTTCTTGTTAGGGTTGGGGCATTTCTTCTTCTTCTTGGGTCTCTCCAAAGCTAGGAGTTCTTCTAGTTCATGCTCTTCATATCTCTCCTCAAAGGTGGGAAATCTTTCTCTCTTCTTGGGGCAGTTACTAGGGATATGACCTTCTTCTTCACAATTAGGGAATTGATCTTCATGCTCCTTGGATGCATGATCTTTGTTTCCACAAGTATTGCTAGCTTGGGTTCCTTCTAGAATAGCATCTTTGTCATTCTTGTTGTCATAAGCCTTTTGGGAAAAGTTTTCTCTCATGTTGATTATTTGAGTAACCAATCCTTGCAGCAATTGGGATTGAAGTTTCAAAATCCTTTGTATGGCTGGGTCTAGTCCATTGTTGTTGGCTAAAAGCTGAGTTGTCTCTTGGCTCAACTGGTTTTGGGTTGCTATGAGTTTCTCCATGTTGTCCTCTTGGTTGGTGTTGGTGTCATCAACCTTGATGTTGGAGTCTCTTGGAGTAGTCATCTGTGTGGGTTGGATTGGGATTAGAATAGGCAAAAGATTTCTAAGTAATGGTTCTAATCACACACATCACAATTCACACAAGCAATGTGCAAGCAATCACAACAACTTTTCACTCAAACAACAAAATTCAAGCACATTTTTAGGCAACAAAATATTTTTGTTACACCACATAAGTCGGTGTGTTTGACTTAACTAAAATATGGTGGTCCATCTATATGGTTCACTTGTGATCTTTCCATCCTTCTTAGTTGATTCTTCATGATCAAGATGTTTGTATCCTTGGAGAATTTTTGCATCTTGGTCACAAAACTTCAGAGGTGATCATGGTTCCTTCTAAGTGGTGTTTCCTTAGTCTTCAAGTCTTGAGTAACATTCCTTGTCTCACTTGTAGTCCTTAGTGATATCCAAGATTGAAGTCCTTGGTGAAATTTTTGAAGATGTTGAAGTCATTAGAGTTGAAGTCATTAGAGTTGAAGAAGTCCTTTGCACATGGTGTAGTCTTTGGTCATGGGGTAGGTTTTTCCATCAAGTTGAAATAGAAGAGATGTAGAGTTGAAACCAAAATGGTTGAGGAAAGAGTTTACAAGATTGTTTGTAAATAAGTTTTGGAACAAATACAACTCCTATTTTTCTAAGGGTTTTTGTCCAATCCTAGGTTTACAAATCCTACAGGCAACACAATGCTCTGATACCATCTGTAAGGGTCCCAACCTTTAAATAAGGTAGAGTCCCCTGTGTTTACAATGCTAGTCCCTGGATCAATAGCTAGCATCCACAGTTAAGATGTAATATCAAGAAACAGAGGTCATAATACAACTTTATAACCAGGAATAACATAATTTTATTACATCTTACATAGCTCATTTGGCTATTACATTACATTGCAGCAGAATATCTATAAGCATGGAGTCCTTCATCTTCAAAGTGCCACAGGCAGACATGTTGGTTGTAGACTTTGTAATCCTAATCAACACACTTCACTAAATCAATCAAACCTGCAACATAACAAGTTACAGCCACAAGGGTCAATACATTTGAATTGTATTGGCAAGTGATACTATGGTAGTATAGTGGAGTCTATCATCTATATGCATTTGGCTAAGTGGAGTTGAGGCTTGCATTGCTCAAAATAGATTTTCCTTATCATTTTGGAAACACTAAGTTTTTGCTTGCCAAAAACATTTCTCCCAATCAAAGATTGAAGATCCTTTAACCCTTGTTCAACCACAAGTTTTTAACTTAGAAATTTGGATGATGAGATTCTTGATTGCTTCCATGTCTTGATGCTCAAATTGTCCTTTACCAGGGACATGGCTAAGTACTTAGATTTTTACACTCTACAGAGGTGGTGCACTTTCCCCACAAGACTTGGTTTCCCAAGACAAGATCTTTCAGAAGCCTTCCCTTAGACCAAAATGGACGCGCTCCAACCTATCAAACTCTACAACCAACTGTCCATATGGCTAAGTTCTTGCAACCTATATGATCCAGGCAGAGCCCATAATGCCAAGTGGTTGCACTTGAAGCTTCTCAACATTTGACATCTCAAATCTCTTTGTTCCTGGGTGGCCATCCACAAGTGAGATACACAAGGTCAACCATAGACATGGGCCTTGTGAACCACTCAACCAAAAACCACCAAGCAATTACCATTCCACCCAGGTGATTCATTAACTTAGTTGTTTTATTAAACAAAAACACAAGTCCTCAGACTTAGAAATTTTTCATAGTATGGATATATATTCCACCCTTGTTTTCTTTTAGCTAGGCTAAGCTTGATAGTAGTAGGAATCTTAACTTAGGAAAATTTCTACTAAGGTTTCATCTACTAGGTTTTCCTATAGCAAGGTTTATACTTAGCAAAATTCCATGCAAGTTTTACTTAGAAAAAAATCACTAATGCATAATGAAAGTAATGGGACAAAAAGTATGAAGCATCACTTGCCTTTTTGGTAGAGGGTATAAGTTCACTCCTTGTCCTTGCAACAATCACACTCTTCAAGTCACTACAATTCAATCAAGCAAGGCACAAACTCAATCTACCAATCAAGCAATTCAACACATAAAATCATAAAGCCAAAGTAATGCATGCAAGCATGCCAAGCTTTGTTTTATTTGAAAAGTGGTTCCTAATGGGTCATCAACATTTTAAAACACCTATTGGTCATTTTATAAAGTGGCAAAAGTCATTTGCAAGGGATTTCACTTCCTAAACCATTTTCAAAACAAAGTATCTTTTTATGTGGTGTAGAAATATTTTTACTAAGGCATTAATCTATAGGGTTCACCAAATATGTTTTCAAACCATAAAACTTGGTGTTTGGGGTCAGAGAGTTTAAAACAAAACATTTCCCAAAAGTTTTCTTCCAAAACCATTTTTAATAGATAAACTATATTTTTATTTGACTAGAAATGGTTTTAAAACAAAGAATCATTCTTTTGTTTCACCAAATACATTTTTGAATCCACAAAGTGTTTCCTATGGTCAGTAGGTTCAAATCACACCATTTTCCACAGATTTTATCCCCAAAATCATTTTTGAACAATTTTTATAATCTAAACAAGCATACAAATGTTTCTGCAAAAACAAACATTTTTCCAGAAGCTTTTTACTAAACAAATGGCATGGTTGGCTAGGGCTTGCTCCACTGATTCCATTGATATAAAGTTTGCAAAATTTGGACGTGTGGATCAAAAGTTACAAGGGTTTCAAATTTGCATCTAAATCTGTTTTCAAATTCTGTTTTAAATCATCCAGTGACACGCGGCGTGTTCTGATTCATCCATACCGTTTCAGTTGGATCGACTGCTCTGGCGCGTTGGATCAAGTCAGATCGTGCGGCACAGGATCACTCGTACCCCTTCGGCTAAGGATCTATCGTGACGCTTGGATCATCATCTAACGGCTATTATCGCATTGACCAAGCTCTGGCGGCGCAGCGACGGTGGCTGGCGGCGGCGAGGTCAGATGGTGGCGGCGCTGGTGAAACATGAAGCGAGGGAGGATGGGAAGATGCTCACCGCGTTCGCCGAAGCTTGGGGAAGCTCAAGGTGGCACTGGCTGGCGGAGGGGCGCACGTGACTGTCCTTAATTGCTCGCCGGAGATGAGCTGGGCCTCGGGCGGCTCTGGAGGTCATCGAGGGAGAGGATGGAGGGCACCCTAGGACAAACTGGAGGCACCGTTAGGTTCACAAGAGCATGGCGATCATTATCGCGTCCATGGGGAAGAGAGGGGAGGTCTGGTTTACCTGGGAGACGTCGTCGCAGTTGGAGACAGACGACGGCGCTGGCTCGGGGTGACGCTCTCGAGCTTGCAGAGCTCGCGCGGGTGAGCTGGCGATGCGAAAAGGTGCGCCAGGGCTTGGGAAGTATGCGAGTGTGGTCAAGGAGGCGAGGGGTGGCAGGACACGGCCGGAATCGAGGGAAAAGTTCGTCGGTGGCAGTGAGGTTCGGAGAGGAATCAGGGCGGCCTAGGGCGTGCTAATGTGGGGTGACAGAGGGGAAATGGAGAGGAGGCATGAGCGTTTAAGCTTGTGTGATCAAAGCGAGTAATGGTGGCCGCGTTAAGGCGAATTGACGCTGATGAATTCCGTCAGAAACGGTGGAGGAGGGAGGCGCTGTCACCGCGGGTGAGGACGATGAACAGGAGGGGTGGGGCATACTTGTCAGCGAGAAAGGGAGTGAGGGGGAGGGGTCCACAAGTCAGCGGCCTCGCAGGTTTCCTTCGCGGTGAAAAACGATTCGCTCACAGAGAGGGAGAGGTGGGCTAGGTTGGGCTGAGTTGGGCTGGAACTGGGCCAGATGGTTGGGCTGCTGTCTGGTTCCATTTTTTTTCTTTCTTATTCTTTTTCTAATTCTATTTTCTGTTTTGAAATTCAAACAACAATTCAAACAACTAAATCAAATCAAACAATCACCACACTTGTAATGAGTTTTGGTTCTGTTTAACAACATAACCAAAGTCCAAAAATAAAATAATATTTTTAATCTTTTTAGGATCCATTCATTAATTAAATAAAATGGACCATAGTTATTTAATCAAATAGGGTTTGATTTATTTAATACAATCTCCATTTGAAATCTAAATATTTTCAAAACCAAATCAGTAGGTTTTATTTGAAAATAGAAGATACTTGGAAAACTTGTTTAAAATAAAATAACATTTTATTTTAGGGTCCATTAATAATTAAATAAAATGGACCTTGGTTATTAAATCAAATAGGATTTGTTTTATTTAAAATCTTTAATTTGAAATCTAAATTAAACCAAAAACACTTCAGTAGGTTTTATTTGAGAATATAAAATACTTAGAAAACTTATTTAAAATAAATAAATAAGTTTTAGTGTTTATTTAAAATGGGAAAAAGCCTTTACTTAAATAAAATTGGATATTAAATCCTTATTATTTTATTTAAACAAACCTTTATTCTTTTAATCAAAGCAAAAAGATTTATTTCAAAAGTTTGGCCAAGGTTTAATTTGGTTCCATAAAATAATCCTTATTTATAAATCTACCTTTTCTTTTGAAAACCAAATCTTTTCATTAAAAGATCCAAAATAGTAATTTTAAATATTTTTAAGTTTATTGTTTATTTAATTTTTTTAAGTCCCTTTAGGATTTTATTTGAACCAAATAGGTTTTGAAAGTTTCCAAATGGACTCAAAAAGTTTCTTCTCACCCTGAAAATCAATAAAGTTTTATTTTATTTATTTATTTTTCACATAACAAGATTTGGAAAATCTTGGGATGTGACAATATGAATGAATGAGATGCACCAGTATCAAAGAGAACAAATGCCGGAACAGAATTGAGTTTGAACTTACCAACAACAGCATCAGGTTACTCATAGATTTCTTCCACATTGATGTGGTTCACTTGTCCCTTTTGAAAAGGGTTGGGCTTGTTGGGTCCTTCAACTTTCTTTTCTGGGCATTCATTTGCATAATGCCCCATCTTCTTGCACTTGAAACATTCAACCTGACTAAGATCCTTCTTGACAGGCTGGCTTCCACTGCCACTTCCACTTCCATTGTGGTGGCTCTTATATCCACCCTTGTGATTCTTGTACTTATCGTTGTCATGACTACGGTGGTGCTTGTTGTCATGATAATGGTTGTGGTTGTGGTGCTTGTTGAACTTCCCATGCTTGTGGGATCCAGAACTCCCACTGTCATCATAATGGTAATGGGAACGCTTGTGAGACGATCCCGAGCTGTGCTTGTCAGAGTGCTTTCTCTTCCTGCTTTCAACTTGTTTCATCTTGCTCTCCAAAATAGCAGCCTTGTCACAAAGAGACTGGTATGTGGGAACATAGGCAGCTAACTGCAGGTTCAATTCATCATTCAACCCTTCAAGGAACTTTTCTTTCCTCTTAGCATCAGTGTCAACTTCATCCGGTGCATATCGCGCCAGATTGTTGAACTCCTCAATATATTCAGCCACGCTGCGGTGGCGCTGCTTCAAGTTATGGAACTCTTTCTTCTTCAAACTCATCACTCCGGATGAGATGTGAGCAGTACGGAAACCATCTTCAAAGATAGCCCATGTCACATCCTCAATGGGAGTGGTGATCTGGAAGTTATCCCACCAAGTGGCTGCTGGTCCTTCCAACAAGTGAGCTGCAAATATGACTTTCTCTTCATCAGTACAGCCAACAGTTACCAAGTCCTTGTTCACAGAGCGTAGCCAATCATTGGCCACCATAGGATCAGTAGTTCCTGAGAACTTTGTTGGCCTTAGCCTTAAGAACCTGGTAAGCATGTCAAAACCCGGTGGGTTGTTCTGATTGTTGTTGTTGTTATTATTATTGTTGTTGTTGTTCTGATTCTGGATGAACGTGGTCATCATTTGCATCAACTGAGTCTGAACTATCATCATCTGCTGCATCTCAGGGGTGATGTTGTTGTTGTTGGGGTTGGGATTGGCACTTCGGGGAGGCATATGTGGTTTTCAATAAGGATAAGAATGAGATACCCATAGATGCTAACATGCACAATACATCACATAACAACTCACAATCATGCATCATAGTAGTAAAGGTTCAACAACACAGACAACAAGTTTTTGGAAAAGTAAACACACCAATAGCAAGCCATCCACATGTTGGATGGTCATTGCGACTCAATAATCAAAGACTGATAAATAAAGGTAAATGAGTAGTCATCACTAGTCCTCTGCATCAACCTCCTCATCAACAAATGTAAGACCTGCATTCTCCATTGCGGTCTTGTATTCCTCGACGTTGGTGGTCAAGGTCTCTACTTTGGCTTTGAGAGCCCTCTTCTGTGAACGAAGCCTCTCCATCACAGTCTGCTGATGCTCGAGCTCGAAGTCCTTGGCCTCTAGTTCTGCAGTCATGTCTCAAATCCTCTTGTTCCTATCTTGGACTCGCTTCTCTTGACTCTTGAACTTTCTATCCTGACTCTCAAACTTGGCCTCCATCTCCTTGACTATCTCATCTTGCTCCGCGAAGAGCTTGTCCTTCTCACGAAGCTGCACCTGGAGTTCATCATTGCTGAGCATGCCGTTGGTCCTATCAGTATCTAGGTGCCTAAGAAGAACCTCTAAGTCCTGGAGGTATAGACGAATCGGCTCTGCCGTCTCTCTAGCAGTATCCTCGAAGTCAATGGCCTCACCATCCTCATCACGTCTACCGAAGGCATGGAAGTGAGTACCTCTAACCTCTCGAGAGTGTCTCCCTAGTAAACGTCCAAGAAAATCCTGCATGACTACCTCTAGGCCTCTCTCCTTATCATCATGCATGAGCTTGAAGATGATTGCCTCTATGGTAGGCTCAGTCTGGCGTCCTGGCTGATTAACCTTGAAGCCCCAAAGGTCTTTCCTCTCAAACTTGGTGAGGGGAAGCATCATGATGGTAGGAAGTGGGAGATTGAGCAAACTAGTGAGCTCAATAATACGGGTGCCAAAACGAGTTCCCTTGAACTCTTCAGCCATGCTGATAGTAACATTAGGCATCTATTTAATAAGATAGAAAAAGTTAGAATCAACTCAACTTAAGATAAATCACAAGACAAGGCATCACATGCATAACTTTGGAAATCAAAACACACAAGTCATGGCATACATGGATCCATTACAAACAACCAAGGTTCAACTTATTTTAAACAACATTTGGGAAATAAAATGATAAGTGTGGTGGTCCAACTAATGAGGTACATTACAATCCCATCTCAATTGCCAAGTTGGCTAACAGGGCATCCCTAGAGGCAATCTGTTTATCTAGATCACATGACTCCATTGCTAAGTCTATGATGTCCTTCCTTAAACTTTGTTTGGTAGCCTCTAACTCTTGGGTATGTTTCTTTTCTTCCCTAAGGTCATTCTGGGTGTTAAGCATTCTGCACTTGATTCTATCACCAAGTTCTTTGATGGCCTTCCAAGCTGCATCCCTTGCTGAATCAAAGAATGTGGTGTGCATCACTGAGTTGGTGACCATGCAGAATCCTGAGTCCTTGTGGTTGTCTTCCTTGTTTTTATACAAGTGAAGTTGCACCCACCAGTACTCAACTCCTTCATCCATCACAGGAAAACCTTTGTACACAGCTGCACCATGTATTCCCATGGCAACATGAGGTCCTTGAGAGCCTTGGGGAATTCCGTCTCACACTCCAAAGCCATAGTCATGAGTGGTCCCTTCCTTACGGCTTCGTTGATGGAGTTCATCTACAAATAGAGATGAGAAAGAAGATTAGAAAAGTTTATGAGAAGAAAAGACAAGTGTGGAAGTTGTTTAATTTTTTTTCCTTAGTGGTTTCCAATCCTAGGGTCATAATCCTACAGGCAAGACAGTGCTCTGATACCATCTGTAAGATCCCTCCCTTTATAAAGGTAAGGATCCCTGTGATTGCAATGCTAGTCCCTGGATCAATGCTAGCATCCATAGTTTAAGATGAAGTACATAGAAACAAAGGTCATTATTACAAGTCATTCCAGAGACAAACATAGTCTTATACAAACTCCATGGCCATAGGCCTAGTACAATAGTTCAAATATGTAATAAGATAAACAAGTCTTCATCTTCATGTGCCATAGGCAAGCATGTTGAGTGTAGACTCATAACCCCTAATCATCATCAGAATAACCTGCAACATCACAAGTTACAGCCATAGTGGGTCAATACATTGGAATAGTATTGGCAAGTGATACCTTAGTAGAATATTGGTAGACTAAATACTATATGCATTTTGGCTAAGTGTAGCTTAGGCTTGCTTTGCTCAAAATAGGTTTTACTTATTAGTTGAAAACTCTAAGTTTTTCTTTGTCAAAAACCTTCCCAAGGAACCACCAATAGACATTGGAGAACCTTCACCCTTGTTCAACCACAAGTTTTTACTTAGAAATTGGGATGAGGAGATTCTTGATAGCTTCCATGTATTGATGCTCAAGTTGTCCAATACCAGGGACATGGCTAAGTACTTAGATTCTTCCATCTGCAGAGGTTGTGCACTTTCCCCACAAGACTTGATTTTCACCAAGACAGGACCTTTCAGAAGCCTTCCCTTAGACCAAATGGACGCGTTCCAACCTATCATCCCACTACCACCAACTGTCCAAATGGCTAAGTTATTGCAACCTATGTGATCCAGGCAGAGCCCATATTGCCAAGTGGCTGCACTAGAAGCTTCTTAACATATGGCATCTCAAATCCCTTTGTTCCTGGGTGGCTTTCCACAAGTGAGATACACAAGGTAAACCATAGAAATGGGCCTTGTGTAACCACTCAACATAAACCATTCCTTCCATTCCACCCAGGTGTTTTATTCACTTAGTTGTTTTATTAAGCAAAGCACAAGTCCAAAGACTTAGAAATATTTTTATCATAGCATGAATATATAACCACCCTTGGTTGCTACTAGCTAGGCTAAGCATGGCATTGATAAGAATCTTAACTTAGAAATTTCTAACAATTCTACAACTACTAGGATTTCCCAAGCATAGCATATAGACCAAAAATATCCATGCAAGTCTACCAAAATATTTCTAATGCATAGTTGAAAAACATAGGTATAAAATCATGAAGCACCACTTGCCTTGGTAGTTTGGAGAGTAGCTACAATCCTCACAATCACAATCACTATTTGCACCAAAATCTACACATAAAATAATAGCACCAAAATCACATACAAAATAAATACAAGCAAAAATACATGAATGTATGCAATATGCCATGTGATGATTTTCTACACCAAACAAGACAAGTGCACTGTACTGAATCATAAACAATTACAAAACAAGCTAAATAAACTTTATTCGAATTACAAAACATTTCCAAACAATTACTATACTCAATTTATGCCTACAAATGTTTCTGAAAAAACAACCATTTTAACAGAAGCAAAACATTAAACACATTGCATAAATGGAAAGGATTTTCTCTCCTGATTCAATTGATATAAAATTTGTCAAATTTGGATGTGGGAATCAAAAGTTATGAATTAATCAAGTTTAAACATCTAATAGATATAATTTCTGAATTTAAATCTAACTCACAGACACGCGGCGACGTTTGATTGGACGATACCGATTCGCATGGATCGGCTAACGTGGACCGCCAGATCTGACTAAAACGCACGGCCAGATCTGATCCATGCCCTTTCGTTAAGTGATCTATCCTACACGTTATATCTTGATCCAACGGTGATCGGTCAACCTACCAAAGTCTGGTGACGCGCGGCGACGGTGAGCGGCGGCGCGCTCTGTCTACGGTGACATGGTGGCTACAGAGGGGGTTGGGGTCATCGGAGAGGCTTACCAGACTCGCGGAGGTGTGCTGGAGCTCAACGTGGCAGTGGCTTGTCAAGGGGCGCACGGACACGGTGAGGATTCCTCGTCGGAGTAGAGGCAAACGTCGGGCAAGCTTTGGCGTCGTCGGGGGCGAGGTTCTAGTGCGCGCTAAGACAAACCAGCGATGCTGTTAGATGCGCACAAGCCTGGCGAACAAGTAGGTATCGAAAATGGAGGAAGGATTGGTCGGGAACTACCAGGAGGGGTCACTGGAGTTACGCCGAGCTTCGGTTGCTCCCAGTGGTGGATGGTGACGATGTTCTGGGATGGTACAGAGAAAAGGAAGGCATGATAGGATGCGCAAGGACATGTACAACATGGTCGCATGAATCAGAGACAAAGGGGTGGACGATGCTCACCGGAATTGATCGCCGGAGGTCGTCGGTGCTGTGGCGGTGTGGGCAAGATTACGGGCAGCCTGGTGGCGTGGTGTCTGCGCTGAGTGAGGAAAAATGAGCAGCGAGAGGAGGGGGTTTTATAGCTGGAGCAGGGGCGAGAATCTCGCGAGGAAACGCCAGCAATCAAGCCCGCATCAATTGTGGCAGTGATGAGGTAACGGCGGCGTCGACATGGTCGTGGGGGCGCGTGGCTGGAGACGATGCTTGCGTGGCGCTTGGGTCCACCAGTCAGCGAGCGCGGGGTAAGTCTATGTCGCGTGAGAGAGAGAGAGAGAGAGAGAGAGAGAGAGGAAAACCCCGGGTGGGCTTGTGGGCTGCGTTTGCTGATGGGCCAAAAGTCTGGCGCCGGCCTTTTCTTATTTCTTTATTCCTTTTCTTTTTCTGTTTGAATTTCCAGGAAACATTTTCAAATGATTTCAAAAGCCATTTGAATTCAAATCTTTTCTGGATTTTTGTAGAGTGTAATACTCATATTTTTGGGCATAAAAACATGTGGTCTCTCTATACTAACCTGGTCCCTTTGATTAAACAAAATAAACAGTGTCATAGCACTTGATTTGAATAAGTTTTGAAAAAATGGTTTTAAACCATATTTGTTTTGTAAATTTTTGGTTTAAGCACTAGCATTCAAGCAAAACAATCTGAGAGCAACAAGTCTTGGTTTTAAAACAATTATACTCTCATTTGAGAGTGACATTTGATTAGTGTTTGCTCACATAAAATCATAGCTCTCAAGTTTCTGCTTCTTCCAAATGAGTTTGAATTTGATCCCTAAATGAGGTGCATGCATGCATGATATGAAATCCTTGAAAACATGATTTTAGGGATGTTACAAATCTAACCCCCTTAAGGTGAATCTCGCCCTCGAGATTCGGGTTGGCTAGCAAATAGGTGAGGGTGGTCTTTTCGAAGATCATCTTCTCTTTCCCATGTTGCTTCTTCTTCGGAATGATGGTTCCATTGAACTTTGCAGAATTTGATAGTCTTAGTCCGAGTAACTCTTTCTGCAGTCTCAAGAATCTTGATAGGTTTCTCCTCATAAGTGAGATCACTTTCCAATTGGACCTATTCCAAAGGTATAGTATCCTTCAAAGAAGTCTCTTCCATTTCTGGATGGAATTTCTTAAGCTGACTCACATGAAACACATTATGAATATCTGACAAAGACTCTGGCAATTCAATCTCATACGCTACTTCTCCTTTACGACTCAGAATCTTGAATGGTCCAACATATCCTGGGGCCAATTTACCTTTGACACCAAACCTCTTCACTCCACGAAGTGGTGACACTCTAAGATAAGCTCTATCACCTACTTCATAGGTGACTTCTCTATGCTTAGGATCTGCATAGCTATTTTGTCGGGATTGTGCTATCTTTAGTCTGTCCTTAACTAGCTTGACTTTCTCTTCAGCCTCTTTGATTAGTTCTGGTCCGAACAAACTTCTTTCTCCCACACCATTCCATAGCAACGGGGTGGTACACTTTCTCCCATAGAGAAACTCAAATGGTGCCATCTCAATACTGGCTTGATAGCTGTTATTGTAAGAGAATTCTGCGTAAGGCAGACTTTCATCCCAACTGGCTCCATAGTCTAGAGCACATGCTCTCAACATATCTTCAAGAATCTGATTGGTTCTTTCTGTTTGTTCATCAGTTTGAGGATGAAAAGCAGTGCTAAATTCCAATCTCGTTTCCAATGACTCATGTAATTGCCTCCAAAAATGAGAAGTGAATTGAGTTCCCCTATCAGACACAATACTCTTGGGTACTCCATGTAGACATACAATTCTACTCATATAGATCTTGGCTAACTTAGCACTTGTGTAAGTTGTCTTCACGGGTATGAAATGAGCCACTTTAGTTAAGCGATCCACTACTACCCAAATAGAATCATATCCTGACCGGGTCCTTGGCAATCCGGTGATGAAATCCATACCAATCTTGTCTCACTTCCAATCAGGAATAGGTAGTGGTTGTAACAATCCTGCTGGTTTCTGGTGCTCCGCTTTCACTCTAGTACATACATCACACAAAGCAATATGTTCGGCGATGTCCTTCTTGAGATTATTCCACCAAAATCTTTCTTTCATATCCATGTACATTTTGGTGTTACCCGGATGAATAGAATATGGTGAGTTGTGTGCCTCTTGTAAGATCAGTTTCCGAAGTTCCGGATCCTATGGAACACAGATACGTTTTCCATGCCATAAAGTACCCTGTTCATCTTCATGGAATCCTTTGACTTTTCCCTTGCCAATCTTTTCCTTAATCTCTTCAATTTCCTTATCTGCCTTTTGGGCTTCTTTGATCTTGTCCAACAAAGTGGGTTGAACATCCAAAGACATGAGATGTCCTTTAGGCACAATCTCCAATCTAAGATTTCTGAATTGGGTACACAGATCATCTGGCAATTCTCCCTTAGTAAGGCCATTCACAAAAACTTTACGGCTTAGAGCATCCGCTACAACATTTGCTTTACCGGGATGGTATTGCAAACTCAAGTCATAGTCTTTGATGAGTTCCAGCCATCTTCTTTGTCTCATGTTAATTTCTTTTTGGGTGAAGATATATTTCAAACTCTTGTGATCTGTGAACACTTCACAACGTTTTCCCAAAAGATAGTGTCTCCATGTTTTAAGTGCATGGACAACAGAGGCTAACTCTAAATCATGAGTAGGGTAGTTTACCTCATGAGTTTTGAGTTGTCTCGAGGCATAAGCCACAACTTTCCTTTCTTGCATAAGTACTGCACCTAATCCATGATGAGATGCATCACATTATACTTGGAAATCTTTCTCCAAATTTGGTAAACATAAGACATGTGTTGTCACTAGTCTCTTCTTCAATTCTTGAAAACTAAGTTCACAGCCTTCAGACCAAGAAAATTTCTTGTCTTTCTTTAGCAACTCTGTCATAGGCTTAGCTATCTTGGAAAAATTCTCGATAAATCTTCTGTAGTATCCTGCCAAGCCAAGGAAACTACGAACCTCTTTCACTGACTTAGGAGATTCCCATTTAGTTACAGCTGAAACTTTAGCGGGATCAACTGCTACACCATCTCCTGATACAACGTGTCCAAGAAATCCAACTTCACTCAACCAAAATTCACACTTGCTGAATTTGGCATACAGCTTATGCTCTCTAAGCTTCTCAAGTATAAAACGTAGATGTCCTTCATGCTCTTCTTTGCTCTTGGAGTAGATCAAAATGTCATCAATGAAAACGACAACAAATTTTTCAAGGAATTCCATGAACACTTTGTTCATCATGTTCATGAATAGGCTGGTGCATTGGTCAAACCAAATGGCATCACGGTATACTCGTATAATCCATACCTTGTGGTGAAAGCTGTCTTAGGTATGTCTTGTTCTCTTATCTTGAGCTAGAAATAACCTGACCGTAGATCAATCTTTGAGAACACACAAGCTCCTTCTAACTAATCAAACAAGTCATTGATTCTTGGCAAAGGGTATTTGTTCTTGATAGTCACCTCATTGAGTGAACGGTAATCTATGCATAACCTTTGACTTCTATCTTTCTTCCACAAACAAAACTGGTGCTCCCCAAGATGAAGAACTTGGTTGAATAAATCCTTTCTGCAACTTTTCTCCAAGTTGCTTCTTGAGTTCTTTCAACTCATCAACTGACATCTTGTATGGTCTTTTTGCTATTGGTCCAGATCCTGGTAGCAAATCAATAAGAAACTCCACATCTCTATATGGTGGCATTCCCGGCAATTCTTCCGAAAACACATCCGGATATTCACTCACAATTGGCACACTGTCTATGCTAACCCCCTTAAGAGAATTAAGCTTACTCCTTTTTGCTTCAAAGTTGGTCTTGAATCTGATCCTTTTGTTTTCTGGAGTTGTGAGTGAGACAGTATGGTTGGCACAATCTATCACTCCCTTGTTCTTAGTCATCCAGTCCATTCCCAAAATAACATCCAATCCTTGGGAGTTTAGGATTATCAGGTTAACGGGAAACTTATACTTCCCAAACTCTATGACTAGATCATGACATCCTGAATTCACTATCATTTCTCCGCCAGGAGAACTTACTTTTATAGGACACCCAATATTTTCTACCGGTAGTTCATTTCTTTCAACAAATGCTCTTGATATGAATGAGTGAGATGCACCAGTATCAAAGAGAACAAATGCCGGAACAGAATTGAGTTTGAACTTACCAACAACAGCATCAGGTTACTCATAGATTTCTTCCACATTGATGTGGTTCACTTGTCCCTTTTGAAAAGGGTTGGGCTTGTTGGGTCCTTCAACTTTCTTTTCTGGGCATTCATTTGCATAATGCCCCATCTTCTTGCACTTGAAACATTCAACCTGACTAAGATCCTTCTTGACAGGCTGGCTTCCACTGCCACTTCCACTTCCATTGTGGTGGCTCTTATATCCACCCTTGTGATTCTTGTACTTATCGTTGTCATGACTACGGTGGTGCTTGTTGTCATGATAACGGTTGTGGTTGTGGTGCTTGTTGAACTTCCCATGCTTGTGGGATCCAGAACTCCCACTGTCATCATAATGGGAATGGGAACGCTTGTGAGACGATCCCGAGCTGTGCTTGTCAGAGTGCTTTCTCTTCCTGCTTTCAACTTGTTTCATCTTGCTCTCCAAAATAGCAGCCTTGTCACAAAGAGACTGGTATGTGGGAAAATAGGCAGCTAACTGCAGGTTCCATTCATCATTCAACCCTTCAAGGAACTTTTCTTTCCTCTTAGCATCAGTGTCAACTTCATCCGGTGCATATCGCGCCAGATTGTTGAACTCCTCAATATATTCAGCCACGCTGCGGTGGCGCTGCTTCAAGTTATGGAACTCTTTCTTCTTCAAACTCATCACTCCAGATGAGATGTGAGCAGTACGGAAACCATCTTCAAAGATAGCCCATGTCACATCCTCAATGGGAGTGGTGATCTGGAAGTTATCCCACCAAGTGGCTGCTGGTCCTTCCAACAAGTGAGCTGCAAATATGACTTTCTCTTCATCAGTACAGCCAACAGTTACCAAGTCCTTGTTCACAGAGCGTAGCCAATCATTGGCCACCATAGGATCAGTAGTTCCTGAGAACTTTGCTGGCCTTAGCCTTAAGAACCTGGTAAGCATGTCAAAACCCGGTGGGTTGTTCTGATTGTTGTTGTTGTTATTATTATTATTATTGTTGTTGTTGTTGTTCTGATTCTGGATGAACGTGGTCATCATTTGCATCAACTGAGTCTGAACTATCATCATCTGCTGCATCTCAGGGGTGATGTTGTTGTTGTTGGGGTTGGGATTGGCACTTCGGGGAGGCATATGTGGTTTTCAATAAGGATAAGAATGATATACCCATAGATGCTAACATGCACAATACATCACATAACAAATCACAATCATGCATCATAGTAGTAAAGGTTCAACAACACAGACAACAAGTTTTTGGAAAAGTAAACACACCAATAGCAAGCCATCCACATGTTGGATGGTCATTGCGACTCAATAATCAAAGACTGATAAATAAAGGTAAATGAGTAGTCATCACTAGTCCTCTGCATCAACCTCCTCATCAACAAATGTAAGACCTGCATTCTCCATTGCGGTCTTGTATTCCTCGACGTTGGTGGTCAAGGTCTCTACTTTGGCTTTGAGAGCCCTCTTCTGTGAACGAAGCCTCTCCATCACAGTCTGCTGATGCTCGAGCTCGAAGTCCTTGGCCTCTAGTTCTGCAGTCATGTCTCGAATCCTCTTGTTCCTATCTTGGACTCGCTTCTCTTGACTCTTGAACTTTCTATCCTGACTCTCAAACTTGGCCTCCATCTCCTTGACTATCTCATCTTGCTCCGCGAAGAGCTTGTCCTTCTCACGAAGCTGCACCTGGAGTTCATCATTGCTGAGCATGCCGTTGGTCCTATCAGTATCTAGGTGCCTAAGAAGAACCTCTAAGTCCTGGAGGTATAGACGAATCGGCTCTGCCGTCTCTCTAGCAGTATCCTCGAAGTCAATGGCCTCACCATCCTCATCACGTCTACCGAAGGCATGGAAGTGAGTACCTCTAACCTCTCGAGAGTGTCTCCCTAGTAAACGTCCAAGAAAATCCCGCATGACTACCTCTAGGCCTCTCTCCTTATCATCATGCATGAGCTTGAAGATGATTGCCTCTATGGTAGGCTCAGTCTGGCGTCCTGGCTGATTAACCTTGAAGCCCCAAAGGTCTTTCCTCTCAAACTTGGTGAGGGGAAGCATCATGATGGTAGGAAGTGGGAGATTGAGCAAACTAGTGAGCTCAATAATACGGGTGCCAAAACGAGTTCCCTTGAACTCTTCAGCCATGCTGATAGTAACATTAGGCATCTATTTAATAAGATAGAAAAAGTTAGAATCAACTCAACTTAAGATAAATCACAAGACAAGGCATCACATGCATAACTTTGGAAATCAAAACACACAAGTCATGGCATACATGGATCCATTACAAACAACCAAGGTTCAACTTATTTTAAACAACATTTGGGAAATAAAATGATAAGTGTGGTGGTCCAACTAATGAGGTACATTACAATCCCATCTCAATTGCCAAGTTGGCTAACAGGGCATCCCTAGAGGCAATCTGTTTATCTAGATCACATGACTCCATTGCTAAGTCTATGATGTCCTTCCTTAAACTTTGGTTGGTAGCCTCTAACTCTTGGGTATGTTTCTTTTCTTCCCTAAGGTCATTCTGGGTGTTAAGCATTCTGCACTTCATTCTATCACCAAGTTCTTTGATGGCCTTCCAAGCTGCATCCCTTGCTGAATCAAAGAATGTGGTGTGCATCACTGAGTTGGTGACCATGCAGAATCCTGAGTCCTTGTGGTTGTCTTCCTTGTTTTTATACAAGTGAAGTTGCACCCACCAGTACTCAACTCCTTCATCCATCACAGGAAAACCTTTGTACACAGCTGCACCATGTATTCCCATGGCAACATGAGGTCCTTGAGAGCCTTGGGGAATTCCGTCTCACACTCCAAAGTCATAGTCATGAGTGGTCCCTTCCTTACGGCTTCGTTGATGGAGTTCATCTACAAATAGAGATGAGAAAGAAGATTAGAAAAGTTTATGAGAAGAAAAGACAAGTGTGGAAGTTGTTTAATTTTTTTTCCTTAGTGGTTTCCAATCCTAGGGTCATAATCCTACAGGCAACACAGTGCTCTGATACCATCTGTAAGATCCCTCCCTTTATAAAGGTAAGGATCCCTGTGATTGCAATGCTAGTCCCTGGATCAATGCTAGCATCCATAGTTTAAGATGAAGTACATAGAAACAAAGGTCATTATTACAAGTCATTCCAGAGACAAACATAGTCTTATACAAACTCCATGGCCATAGGCCTAGTACAAGAGTTCAAATATGTAATAAGATAAACAAGTCTTCATCTTCATGTGCCATAGGAAAGCATGTTGAGTGTAGACTCATAACCCCTAATCATCATCAGAATAACCTGCAACATCACAAGTTACATCCATAGTGGGTCAATACATTGGAATAGTATTGGCAAGTGATACCTTAGTAGAATATTGGTAGACTAAATACTATATGCATTTTGGATAAGTGTAGCTTAGGCTTGCTTTGCTCAAAATAAGTTTTACTTATTAGTTGAAAACTCTAAGTTTTTCTTTGTCAAAAACCTTCCCAAGGAACCACCAATAGACATTGGAGAACCTTCACCCTTGTTCAACCACAAGTTTTTACTTAGAAATTGGGATGAGGAGATTCTTGATAGCTTCCATGTCTTGATGCTCAAGTTGTCCAATACCAGGGACATGGCTAAGTACTTAGATTCTTCCATCTGCAGAGGTTGTGCACTTTCCCCACAAGACTTGATTTTCACCAAGACAGGACCTTTCAGAAGCCTTCCCTTAGACCAAATGGACGCGTTCCAACCTATCATCCCACTACCACCAACTGTCCAAATGGCTAAGTTATTGCAACCTATGTGATCCAGGCAGAGCCCATATTGCCAAGTGGCTGCACTAGAAGCTTCTTAACATATGGCATCTCAAATCCCTTTGTTCCTGGGTGGCTTTCCACAAGTGAGATACACAAGGTAAACCATAGAAATGGGCCTTGTGTAACCACTCAACATAAACCATTCCTTCCATTCCACCCAGGTGTTTTATTCACTTAGTTGTTTTATTAAGAAAAGCACAAGTCCAAAGACTTAGAAATATTTTTATCATAGCATGAATATATAACCACCCTTGGTTGCTACTAGCTAGGCTAAGCATGGCATTGATAAGAATCTTAACTTAGAAATTTCTAACAATTCTACAACTACTAGGATTTCCCAAGCATAGCATATAGACCAAAAATATCCATGCAAGTCTAGCAAAATATTTCTAATGCATAGTTGAAAAACATAGGTATAAAATCATGAAGCACCACTTGCCTTGGTAGTTTGGATAGTAGCTACAATCCTCACAATCACAATCACTATTTGCACCAAAATCTACACATAAAATAATAGCACCAAAATCACATACAAAATAAATACAAGCAAAAATACATGAACGTATGCAATATGCCATGTGATGATTTTCTACACCAAACAAGACAAGTGCACTGTACTGAATCATAAACAAGTACAAAACAAGCTAAATAAACTTTATTTGAATTACAAAACATTTCCAAACAATTACTATACTCAATTTATGCCTACAAATGTTTCTGCAAAAACAACCATTTTAACAGAAGCAAAGCATTAAACACATTGCATAAATGGAAAGGATTTTCTCTCCTGATTCCATTGATATAAAATTTGTCAAATTTGGACGTGGGAATCAAAAGTTATGAATTAATCAAGTTTAAACATCTAATAGATCTAATTTCTGAATTTAAATCTAACTCACAGACACGAGGCGGCGTTTGATTGGACGATACTGATTCGCACGGATTGGCTAACGTGGACCGCCAGATCTGACTAAAGCGCACGGCCAGATCTGATCCATACCCTTTCGTTAAGTGATCTATCTTACACGTTAGATCTAGATCCAACGGTGATCGATCAACCTACCAAAGTCTGGCAGCGCGCGGCGACGGTGAGCGGCGGCGCACTTTGTCTACGGCGGAGCGGTGGCTACAGAGGGGGTTGGGTCGTCGGAGAGGCTTACCAGACTCGCGGAGGTGTGCTGGAGCTCAACGTGGCAGTGGCTTTTCAAGGGGCGCACGGACACGGTGAGGATTCCTCGTCGGAGTAGAGGCAGACATCGGGCAAGCTTTGGCGTCGTCTGGAGCGAGGTTCTGGTGCGCGCTAAGACAAACCAGCGATGATGTTAGATGCGCACAAGCCTGGCGAACAAGTGAGTATCGAAAAGGGAGGAAGGGTGGTCGGGAACTACCAGGAGGGGTCGCCGGAGTTGCGCCGAGCTTCGGTTGCTCCCAGTGGTGGACGGTGACGACGTTCTGGGATGGTATAGAGGAAAAGGAAGGCATGAGAAGATGCGCAAGGACATGTAGAACATGATCGCATGAAGCAGAGACAAAGGGGTGGACGATGCTAACCAGAATTGATCGCCGGAGGTCGTCGATGCTGCGGCGGTGTGGGCAAGATTACGGGCAGCCTGGTGGCGTGGTGTCTATGCTGAGTGAGGGAAAATGAGCAGCGAGAGGAGGGGGTCTTATAGCTGGAGCAGGAGTGAGAATCTTGCGAGGAAACGCCGGCAATCAAGCCCGCATCAATCGCGGCAGTGATGAGGTAATGGCGGCGTCGACGGGGTCATGGGGCTGCGTGGATGGAGACGATGCTTGCGTGGCGCTTGGGTCCACCAGTCAGCGAGCGCGGGGTAAGTCTGCGCCGCGTGAGAGAGAGAGAGAGGAAAACCCCGGGTGGGCTTGTGGGCTACGTTTGCTGATGGGCCAAAAGTCTGGCGCCGACCTTTTCTTATTTCTTTATTCTTTTTCTTTTTCTGTTTGAATTTCCAGGAAACATTTTCAAATGATTTCAAAAGCCATTTGAATTCAAATCTTTTCTGGATTTTTGTAGAGTGTAATACTCATATTTTTGGGCATAAAAACATGTGGTCTATCTGTACTAACCTGGTCCCTTTGATTAAACAAAATAAACAGTCTCATAGCACTTGATTTGGATAAGTTTTGAAAAATGGTTTTAAACCATATTTGTTTTGTAAATTTTTGGTTTAAGCACTAGCTTTCAAGCAAAACAATCTGAGAGCAACAATTCTTGGTTTTAAAACAATTATACTCTCATTTGAGAGTGACATTTGATTAGTGTTTGCTCACATAAAATCATAGCTCTCAAGTTTCTGCTTCTTCCAAATGAGTTTGAATTTGATCCCTAAATGAGGTGCATGCATGCATGATATGAAATCTTTGAAAACATGATTTTAGGGATGTTACAATAACTCATATTGGACGTCACTTTCACCTTAACCACATGAATATGCCTATGATAGGGGCAATGAGAGCTCAAAGCTAATGGGTACCTTCCTTTCAGCATTAGGAAGCCTTTCAAATTCAAAACCGTTTTCACTCTCTTGTTTAGTCACCATTTATTCTATGAGCACCTTCTTGAGAGCATAGTTGTCATTCTTGTGTTTGTCTCAAAACTTGGTTAATTATGTCATGACTTTGATGCTTGTATCTCTGATATTTTTACCTCTAGTCTTCACTTGAACTTCAGAGGTGCCTTGGCATTTATACTGTACTCTACAAACAAAGGCAAGCGAGATACCACTCTATCATACCTTACTATAAGAATTGCAATGTTGCTTATATTTATGTTTCATGCTACTTATTATTATTGAGTTGGTTTCTCTTCATAGCTTGCAATGACTATTGAGTAGACTTAGTTGCGTGCTTCTTATTATGAATGGTTTAAGTATCTACTCCTGTGCTGAGAATATATACATCATATGAAGCAAATGTGTTCGTGAAAGTTCTTTTATCGCACTTGGTTTTCAACTGAATTGCTTGAGGACAAGCAATAAGCTAAGCTTGGGGGGAGTTGATACGTGCAAAACGTATCTACTTTCTCGAACACTTTTGCTATTGTTTCTACTCTAAACTTGTGTGATTTGGATACAACTAACACGGACTGACGTTGTTTTCAGAAGAATTACCTTGGTGTCTTGTTTTTGTGCAGAAAATCAACTATCAAGAAAAATCCCGAAAATATGCCAAAAATTATATTTCACTAGAAGACCCACGGAGCCAGAAGACGATATGGAGAAGGGGCCTGGGTGCCCACACCCCTACCAGGCGCGGGTCCACCTCTGGCCGTGCCTAGGGGGTGCAGCCACCCCAGGCACCCCCTCGGCCTCCCTCTGCGCCTATAAGTTGCCTCTCAACCTAAAAACTGGGGGCGATAGTTTTCCAGAAAGAGTTCCGCTCCACCGCCGCCACCAAAAACCAAGATTCGAAACCAGAAACTCCATTCTAGCACCCTGCCGGGGCGGGGAATTTGGAGAGGATTGATGCGTGCACCCAGTGTTGACGTGGGACACTTCGTTGGAACCCCAAGAGAAAGGTGTCTTGAGCACAACAGCAAGTTTCCCTCAGTAGAGACCGAGGTTATCGAACCTGAAGGAGGAAGGAAACGTCTCAAAGGTGTTGCAATTTCACATCCCAAGATTTTCCAAATCTTGTAATGTGAAAAATAAATTAATAAAATAAAACTTTGTTGATTTTCAGGGTGAGAAGAAACTTTTTGAATCCATTTGGAAACTTTCAAAACCTATTTGGATCAAATAAAATCCTAAAGGGATTTAAAAAGTTAAATAAACAATAAACTTAAAAATATTTCAAATTACCATTTTGGATCTTTTAATAAAAGGATTTGGTTTTCAAAAGAAAAGGTAGATTTATAAATAAGGATTATTTTATAAAGCCAAATTAAACCTTGGCCAAGATTTTGAAACAAAAGGTTTTGCTTTGATTAAAAGAGTAAAGGTTTATTTAAACAAAATAATGAGGACTTATTAATATTCAATTTTATTAAAAATAAAGGCTTTTCCCATTTTAAATAAACACTAAAACTTATAAATTATTTTAAATAAGTTTTCCAGGGTTTTTTATTCTCAATTAAAACCTACTGAAGTGTTTTTTGGTTTTATTTTAGATTTCAAAATAAAGTTTTTAATAAAACAAATCCTATTTGATTTAATAACTAAGGTCCATTTTATTTAATTATTAATGGACCCTAAAATAAAAATGTTATTTTATTTTAAACAAGTTTTCTAAGTATCTTATATTTTCAAATAAAACCTACTGCTTTGGTTTTGAAAATATTTAAATTTCAAATGGAGATTTTAATAAATCAAATTCTATTTTGATTTAATAAACAAGGTCTATTTATTTAATTAATAATAGATCCTAAAATAAAAATATATTTTTTTGTTTTGGGACTTTGGTTTATGTTGTTAAACAGAACCAAAAACTCAATGCCAAGTTTGGGAAAATTTTGAATTGATTTGTTGATTGATTTGTTTGATTGAATTTCCAAAACAGAAAATAGAATTAGAAAAAGAAAAAGCAATCAGGAAGAAAAAAAATAGAAATGGACATAGCCCAGCCGGCCAGCCCAACTAGGCCCAGCAGCCCATTTCCCTCTCTCCCTCGAAGCGTTTTTCTCTCACTCACCAGACGACCCATAGAGCCAATGACAGGTGGACCCAACTCCCCTCTCCTCTCTCTCGCTGACCAACCGACCCCACCCCTCTTGTTCATCGTCCTCACCCGCGGTGACAGCGCCTCCCTCCTCGACCGTTTCTGGCGGAATTTATCGGCGTCAATTCGCGTTAACGTGGCAGTTAAATCAGCCCTGCAACCTCGCCCTCATAAACGCCTCTGTCACCTCCCCATTTCCCCTCGCTCACTCCTCTCTTCCGGCCATAGGGCTGCCACGATTTCACGCATGAACCCACTCTGCTCCGACGAGCTGTAGCACAAATTCCGGCGAAGCCAGACAACCCCATTGCCCCTGGAGCACACGAGCTTGCTCCTTACCTTCTGGCGCATCACCCTGAGCTTTCCGTTCATCTGCGCGAGCATCGTGAGCTCGGCAACGTCTTCCCCGAGCCAGCACCGCCGTCTGTCTCCAACTGCGGCGACGTCTCCCCGGTAAACCCGACCACCCCTCTCTTCCCCGTGGACACTATATTGATCACCATGCCCTTGCGAACCTAACGGTGCCTCCCGTTTGTCCTAGGGTGCCCTCCATCCTCACCCTCGACGACCTCCAGAGCACGCCCGCCGTCGTGTGGACTCCGGTGAGCAATCCATGTCGGACCAGAGCGCCCCTCGACAAACGGACCACACGTTGAGAATCAGCACGACGCCACGAACACTGTGAGTATCTCCCCAGCCACTCTTGCTTCCTATATCACCGGCAACACCACCGCCAGGCCGCTCCGCCGCCAGACGCCTCCACCAGCGCCGCCAGTTCTTGGCAGGAAGCTGTGAGCCGTCTGATTTTGATCCGAGCGCTGCGATAGTTTCATTTAGCGAATCGGTATGGAGCGTTCTGTGCCGCTCGATCTGTTTTAATCCGACGCTCCACAGAGCTCAATCCTCGCGAAACGTTTTCGGCCAATCAAAACATTCCACGTGGCCTCTGTTTGATTTAGAAACCAGAAAACTTTCTATTAGATGTCCATTTTGTAAATTCCATAACTTTAGTTCCACACGTCCAAATTTTGCAAACTTTATATCAATGGAATCAGTGGAACAAGCCCTAGCTAACCATGCCATTTGTTTAGTAAAAAGTTTCTGTTAAATGGGTTGTTTTTGCAGAAACATTTGTATGCTTGTTTAGATTGTAAAAATTGTTCAAAAATGATTTTGGGGATAAAATCTTTGGCAAATGGTGTGATTTGAACCTACTGACCATAGGAAACACTTGTGGTTTCAAAAATGTATTTGGTGAAACAAAAGAATGATTCTTTGATTTAAAACCATTTCTAGTCAAATAAAAATATAGTTTATTTATTAAAAATGGTTTTGGAAGAAAACTTTTGGGAAAGGTTTTGTTTTAAACTCTCTGACCCCAAAACACCAAGTTTTATGGTTTGAAAACATATTTGGTGAACCCTATAGATTAATGCCTTAGTAAAAATATTTCTACATCACATAAAATGATACTTTATTTTGAAAATGGTTTTTGAAGTGTAACCTTTTGCAAATGACTTTGCCACTTTACAAAATGACCATTAGGTGTTTTCAAATGTTTATGTCCCATTAGGAACCACTTGTCCAAATAAAACAATCCTTGGCATGCTTGCATGCATTATCTTGGTTCTATGATTTTATGTGATGTTTGCTTGATTGGTAGATTGAGATTGTGCCTTGCTTGATTGAATTGTAGTGACTTGAAGAGTGTGATTGTTGCAAGGACAAGGAGTGAACCTATAACCTCTACCAAAAAGTCAAGTGATGCTTCATACTTTTGTCCCATTACTTTCAGTATGCATTAGTGATTTTTCTAAGTAAAACCTGCATGGAATTTTGCTAAGTATAAACCTTGCTTTAGGAAAACCTAGTAGATGAAACCTTAGTAGAAATTTTCCTAAGTTAATATTCCTACTACTATCAAGCTTAGCTTAGCTAATAGAAAACAAGGGTGGAATATATATCCATACTATGGAAAATTTCTAAGTCTGAGGACTTGTGTTTTTGTTTAATAAAACAACTAAGTTAATGAATCACCTGGGTGGAATGGGACTTGAATGGTGGTTTTTGGTTGAGTGGTTACACAAGGCCCATGTTTATGGTTTACCTTGTGTATCACACTTGTGGATTGCCACCCAGGAACAAAGAGATTTGAGATGTCAAATGTTGAGAAGCTTCAAGTGCAGCCACTTGGCATTATGGGCTCTGCCTGGATCATATAGGTTGCAAGAACTTAGCCATATGGACAGTTGGTGGTAGAGTTTGATAGGTTGGAACGCGTCCATTTTGGTCTAAGGGAAGGCTTCTGAAAGATCTTGTCTTGGTGAAACCAAGTCTTGTGGGGAAAGTGCACCACCTCTGCAGAGTGTAAAATCTAAGTACTTAGCCATGTCCCTGGTAAAGGACAATTTGAGCATCAAGACATGGAAGCAATCAAGAATCTCATCATTCAAATTTCAAAGTTAAAAACTTGTGGTTGAACAAGGGTTAAAGGATCTTTAATCTTTGATTGGGAGAAATGATTTTGTCAAGCAAAAACTTAGTGTTTTCAAATGTTAAGGAAAAATCTATTTTGAGCAATGCAAGCCTCAACTCCACTTAGCCAAAAGCATATAGATGATAGACTCCACTATACTACCATAGTATCACTTGCCAATACAATTCAAATGTATTGACCCTTGTGGCTGTAACTTGTTATGTTGCAGGTTTGTTTGATATTAGTGAAGTTGATTGATTAGGATTACAAGTCTATAACCAACATGTCTGCCTGTGGCACTTTGAAGATGAAGGACCCCATGCTTTTAGATATTCTGCTGCAATGTAATGTAATAGACAAATGAGCTATGTAAGATGTAATAAAATTATGTTAATCCTAGTTATAAAGTTGTATTATGACCTTTGTTTCCTGATATTACATCTTAACTGTGGATGCTAGCTATTGATCCAGGGACTAGCATTGTAAACACAGGGGACTCTACCTTATTAAAGGTTGGGATCCTAACAGATGGTATCAGAGCATTGTGTTGCCTATAGGATTTGTAAACCTAGGATTGGACAAAACCCTTAGAAGAATAGGAGTTGGATTTGTTCCAAAACTTATTTACAAACAATCTTGTAAACTCTTTCCTCAACCATTTTGGTTTTGACTCTACATCTCTTCTATTTTCAACTTGATGGAAAAACCTACCCCATGGACAAAGACTTCACCATGTGCAAAGGACTTCTTCAACTCTAATGACTTCAACTTCATCAACTCTAATGACTTCAACATCTTCAACTCTAATGACTTCAACATCTTCAGCATATTCACCAAGGACTTCAACCTTGGATAGCACTAAGGACTACAAGTGAGACAAGGAAATCTTGCTCAAGATATGGAGACTAAGGAAATGCAAAAATTAGAAGGAGTTCACTTCACTTGAAGTTTTGTGACCAAAAGTTTTCCTAAGGAAACCATGATCTCATGCAAGAAGAATCAACCAAGAAGGATGGAAAGATCACAAGTGAACCATATAGATGGACCACCATATATAGTAAGTTAAACACACCAACTTATGTGGTGTAACAAAAATATTTTTGATTGCCTAAAAATATGCTTGAAACTTGTTGTTTGAGTGAAATGTTTGTTTGTGATTGCTTGCACATTGCTTGTGTGAATTGTGATGTGTGTGATTGGAAATATTCCCTTAGAAATATCTTGTCTATTCTAATCCCAATTCAACCCAAACAGATGACTTCTCCAAGAAACTCCAACATCAAGGATGGTAACAACCACAACCAAGAGGACCACATGAGAGAACTTATAGCAACCCAAAACCAGTTGAGCCAAGAGACAACTCAGCTTTTAGCCAACAACAATGGATTAGACCCAGCCATACAAAGGATTTTGAAACTTCAATCCCAACTGTTGCAAGGATTGGTTACTCAAATGATCAACATGGGAGAAAACTTTTCCCAAAGAGATAATGACAACAAGGATGACAAAGATGACATTCTAGAAGGAACCCAAGCTTACAATATTTGTGGAGACAAGGATCATGCATGCAAGGAGCATGAAGATCAATGCCCCAATTGTGAAGAAGAAAGTCATATCTCTAGTAACTGCCCCAAGAAGAGAGAAAGATTTCCCACCTCTGAGGTGAGATATGAAGAACATGAACTAGAAGAACTCCTAGCTTTGAAGAGACCCAAGAAGAAGAATAAATGCCCCAACCCTAACAAGAAGGATATTGCTCAAGTGCAATGTTACAATTGCAAAGAGATGGGACACTATGCCAGTGAATGCCCAGAAAAGAAGAAGAGACAAGAAGACAAACAAAAGCTAGTGAAACCCAAGATGAGGAAGGATTTTAGCCAAGTGATGTGCAACCACTGCAAAGAGTTAGGACATTATGGATCATATTGTCCAGAGAAGCCACCTCAAGACCTCAGCCTTGTCACATGTTTCAAATGCAAGGAACTAGGCCACTATGCAAACTTCTGTCCGGGAAAGTTACATCAAGATCCCAAGCAAGCCAAGATGTAGTGTAGTTGGAAATTTTTTAAGGGTGGTAGTACCCTAGATGCTTTTGAGCCAACTTGTAACCCTAGCCTTCCCAAATCTCGGGACGAGATTTATTTTAAGGGTGGTAGCCTGTCACATCCCAAGATTTTCCAAATCTTGTAATGTGAAAAATAAATGAATAAAATAAAACTTTGTTGATTTTCAGGGTGAGAAGAAACTTTTTGAATCCATTTGGAAACTTTCAAAACCTATTTGGATCAAATAAAATCCTAAAGGGATTTAAAAAGTTAAATAAACAATAAACTTAAAAATATTTAAAATTACCATTTTGGATCTTTTAATAAAAGGATTTGGTTTTCAAAAGAAAAGGTAGATTTATAAATAAGGATTATTTTATAAAGCCAAATTAAACCTTGGCCAAGATTTTGAAACAAAAGGTTTTTCTTTGATTAAAAGAGCAAAGGTTTATTTAAACAAAATAATGAGGACTTATTAATATTCAATTTTATTAAAAATAAAGGCTTTTCCCATTTTAAATAAACACTAAAACTTATAAATTATTTTAAATAAGTTTTCCAGGTTTTTTTTTATTCTCAATTAAAACCTACTAAAGTGTTTTTTGGTTTTATTTTAGATTTCAAAATAAAGTTTTTAATAAAACAAATCCTATTTGATTTAATAACTAAGGTCCATTTTATTTAATTATTAATGGACCCTAAAATAAAAATGTTATTTTATTTTAAACAAGTTTTCCAAGTATCTTATATTTTCAAATAAAACCTACTGCTTTGGTTTTGAAAATATTTAAATTTCAAATGGAGATTTTAATAAATCAAATTCTATTTTGATTTAATAAACAAGGTCTATTTATTTAATTAATAATAGATCCTAAAATAAAAATATTTTTTTTTTTTTGGGACTTTGGTTTATGTTGTTAAACAGAACCAAAAACTCAATGCCAAGTTTGGGAAAATTTTGAATTGATTTGTTGATTGATTTGTTTGATTGAATTTCCAAAACAGAAAATAGAATTAGAAAAAGAAAAAGCAATCAGGAAGAAAAAAAATAGAAATGGACACAGCCCAGCCGGCCAGCCCAACTAGGCCCAGCAGCCCATTTCCCTCTCTCCCCCGAAGCGTTTTTCTCTCACTCACCAGACGACCCGCAGAGCCAATGACAGGTGGACCCAACTCCCCTCTCCTCTCTCTAGCTGACCAACCGACCCCACCCCTCCTGTTCATCGTCCTCACCCGCGGTGACAGCGCCTCCCTCCTCGACCGTTTCTGGCGGAATTTATCGGCGTCAATTCACATTAACGCGGCAGTTAAATCAGCCCTGCAACCTCGCCTTCATAAACGCCTCTGTCACCTCCCCATTTCCCCTCGCTCACTCCTCTCTTCCGGCCACAGGGCTGCCACAATTTCACGCATGAACCCACTCTGCTCCGACGAGCTGTAGCACAAATTCCGGCGAAGCCAGACAACCCCATTGCCCCTGGAGCACACGAGCTCGCTCCTTACCTTCTGGCGCATCACCCTGAGCTTTCCGTTCATCTGCGCGAGCACCGTGAGCTCGGCAACGTCTTCCGCGAGCCAGCGCCGCCGTCTGTCTCCAACTGCGGCGACGTCTCCCCGATAAACCCGACCACCCCTCTCTTCCCCGTGGACACTATATTGATCACCATGCCCTTGCGAACCTAACGGTGCCTCCCGTTTGTCCTAGGGTGCCCTCCATCCTCGCCCTCGACGACCTCCAGAGCACGCCCGCCGCCGTGTGGACTCCGGTGAGCAATCCACGTCGGACCAGAGCGCCCCTCGACAAACGGACCACATGTTGAGAATCAGCACGAGGCCACGAACACTGTGAGTATCTCCCCAGCCACTCTTGCTTCCTGTATCGCCGGCAACACCACCGCCAGGCTGCTCCGCCGCCAGACGCCTCCACCAGCGCCGCCAGTTCTTGGCAGGAAGCTGTGAGCCGTCTGATTTTGATCCGAGCGCTGCGATAGTTTCATTTAGCAAATCGGTATGGAGCGTTCTGTGCCGCTCGATCTGTTTTAATCCGACGCTCCACAGAGCTCAATCCTCACGAAACGTTTTTGGCCAATCAAAACATTCCACGTGGCCTCTGTTTGATTTAGAAACCAGAAAACTTTCTATTAGATGTCCATTTTGTAAATTCCATAACTTTAGTTCCACACGTCCAAATTTTGCAAACATTATATCAATGGAATCAGTGGAACAAGCCCTAGCCAACCATGCCATTTGTTTAGTAAAAAGTTTCTGTTAAATGGGTTGTTTTTGAAGAAACATTTGTATGCTTGTTTAGATTGTAAAAATTGTTCAAAAATGATTTTGGGGATAAAATCTTTGGCAAATGGTGTGATTTGAACCTACTGACCATAGGAAACACTTTGTGGTTTCAAAAATGTATTTGGTGAAACAAAAGAATGAATCTTTGATTTAAAACCATTTCTAGTCAAATAAAAATATAGTTTATTTATTAAAAATGGTTTTGGAAGAAAACTTTTGGGAAAGGTTTTGTTTTAAACTCTCTGACCCCAAAACACAAAGTTTTATGGTTTGAAAACATATTTGGTGAACCCTATAGATTAATGCCTTAGTAAAAATATTTCTACATCACATAAAATGATACTTTATTTTGAAAATGGTTTTTGAAGTGAAACCTTTTGCAAATGACTTTGCCACTTTACAAAATGACCATTAGGTGTTTTCAAATGTTTATGTCCCATTAGGAACCACTTGTCCAAATAAAACAATCCTTGGCATGCTTGCATGCATTATCTTGGTTCTATGATTTTATGTGATGTTTGCTTGATTGGTAGATTGAGATTGTGCCTTGCTTGATTGAATTGTAGTGACTTGAAGAGTGTGATTGTTGCAAGGACAAGGAGTGAACCTATAACCTCTACCAAAAAGGCAAGTGATGCTTCATACTTTTGTCCCATTACTTTCAGTATGCATTAGTGATTTTTCTAAGTAAAACTTGCATGGAACTTGGTAAGTATAAACCTTGCTTTAGGAAAACCTAGTAGATGAAACCTTAGTAGAAATTTTCCTAAGTTAATATTCCTACTACTATCAAGCTTAGCTTAGCTAATAGAAAACAAGGGTGGAATATATATCCATACTATGGAAAATTTATAAGTCTGAGGACTTGTGTTTTTGTTTAATAAAACAACTAAGTTAATGAATCACCTGGGTGGAATGGGACTTGAATGGTGGTTTTTGGTTGAGTGGTTACACAAGGCCCATGTTTATGGTTTACCTTGTGTATCACACTTGTGGATTGCCACCCAGGAACAAAGAGATTTGAGATGTCAAATGTTGAGAAGCTTCAAGTGCAGCCACTTGGCATTATGGGCTCTGCCTGGATCATATAGGTTGCAAGAACTTAGCCATATGGACAGTTGGTGGTAGAGTTTGATAGGTTGGAACGCGTCCATTTTGGTCTAAGGGAAGGCTTCTGAAAGATCTTGTCTTGGTGAAACCAAGTCTTGTGGGGAAAGTGCACCACCTCTGCAGAGTGTAAAATCTAAG
The DNA here is from genome assembly GCA_916181665.1 of Avena sativa. Lineage (NCBI taxonomy): Eukaryota > Viridiplantae > Streptophyta > Magnoliopsida > Poales > Poaceae > Avena > Avena sativa. The sequence continues at coordinate 379,587,256 of OV702297.1, read as the reverse complement.
TACTTAGCCATGTCCCTGGTAAAGGACAATTTGAGCATCAAGACATGGAAGCAATCAAGAATCTCATCATTCAAATTTCAAAGTTAAAAACTTGTGGTTGAACAAGGGTTAAAGGATCTTCAATCTTTGATTGGGAGAAATGATTTTGTCAAGCAAAAACTTAGTGTTTTCAAATGTTAAGGAAAAATCTATTTTGAGCAATGCAAGCCTCAACTCCACTTAGCCAAAAGCATATAGATGATAGACTCCACTATACTACCATAGTATCACTTGCCAATACAATTCAAATGTATTGACCCTTGTGGCTGTAACTTGTTATGTTGCAGGTTTGTTTGATATTAGTGAAGTTGATTGATTAGGATTATAAGTCTACAACCAACATGTCTGCCTGTGGCACTTTGAAGATGAAGGACCCCATGCTTTTAGATATTCTGCTGCAATGTAATGTAATAGCCAAATGAGCTATGTAAGATGTAATAAAATTATGTTAATCCTGGTTATAAAGTTGTATTATGACCTTTGTTTCCTGATATTACATCTTAACTGTGGATGTTAGCTATTGATCCATGGACTAGCATTGTAAACACAGGGGACTCTACCTTATTAAAGGTTGAGACCCTAACATGCAAGCAACGTGGAAACATGTACAACACGAACTCAAGACTTTGACCAACGAATCAGTGAGGTTGTCCAGCTTAACAGTTTGTTGTAACAAAGGATTAAATGTATGGTTTGGAAGGTAATGGTTTGTAGCAAGTAAACAATTAACAGTGGATATGTATCAATGGTAAAGATTGGACCGGGGTCCATAGTTCACTAGAGGTGCTCTCCTTAGATAAACAACATGGCATGAAGGGTAAACAAATTACAGCGGGGCAATTGACAGGAACTGAGCAAGGCATAACAATGCAATTACTAGTTAGAAAGATCCTATGAGATTCTATTGGGCAATACAACAATATACATAGACCGCCATCCAACTGCATCTATGACTTGAAGTCCACCTTCAGGTTATCATCCGAACCCCCTCCAGTATTAAGTTGCAAGCAACAGACAACTGCTTTAAGCAAAGTGTGTAAGGTAAACAGTCCACATGTTCCATGAACAAGAGACCGTTGTTTTCTCCCTAGTGGCAACAACACATCTACAACCGAAGAGATTTTTCTCACTTCCCTTGGAAACTAGAGGCATGAACCCACTATCGAGCATAAATACCCTCTCTTGGAGTCACTAGCAACTACTTGGTCAAGATAGCTACTAACAACGGAGAGCATGCAAGATCACAAATAACATAGACATGACAGAATCAAAAAGCCAAAACCATTAATCAAACCAAAATAATCTCAATATCCATCGGATCCCTGCAAACACAACATGCATGATTACAAATAGATTAGATCTTGATCATGAACAGAGCTAACAAGATCTATACATGAAAGCACAAAGGAGGAGATACAACCATCTAGCTACAACATGGACCCATAGTCCAAGGTGGAACTACTCACGCATCATACCGGAGAGAAGGCCTCCGGGATGATCTCCCCTCCGACAGGGTGCCAGGAAGAACTTTAGATCCCCCCGATCTAGGGACGATGGTGGCGGGGGCTATAGACGGTTTCGTGGAGATTTGATCGGGTGCTTAGGGTTTCTGCATCGGGGGCTTCTTATAGGCGAAGGGGGAGGCCGAGGAGGCGACCAGGGGGGGTCAAACCCTACCCAGGCGCGGGTCCACCCCTGGTCGCGCGTAGGGGGGTTTGACCGCCCTAGCACGCTTCTCCGTCTCCCCTCTGTACTTCTTGTTCCCCACGGAAAGTAATTGACTTTGACGTTTATCCCATCCAATTCCGAGAATATTTCTTTACTAGCTTTTCTGAAACCAAAAACAGCAGAAAACAGGCAACTGGCATTGTGGCAACTTGTTAATAGGTTAGTACCAAAAAACATGTAAAAAGCACCTCAAAGTGTAGACAAAGCAAAGCAAAGTAGATACTAAACAAGCATGGAGCATCAAAAATTATAGATACGTTTCCGACGTATCAAGCATCCCCAAGCTTAACTCATGCTCGTCCTCGAGTAGGTAAGTGATAAAAAGAATAATTTTTTAGGTGACATGCACCCTCACAATAAAGATCCAACCATTTGCAAGCATTGAAAGCTAGGATAAAAGAACTCTAAACATGTGCATGAAAGATGGAGTTCTAACAATAGGACATAGTAAATATGCATGCAACATGACAAGCTACAAACAAAGATCATGAATACCATGCATTGAAAAACATTTGTTTGTTTCAGATACAGAAAACATAGCATAGTGGCAATCAGCTTGTCCCTCATAGAGTAGCAATATAGATGCATAGGACACATTCAAAGTTCACAAGGGTGACTAGAAACAAATAGCACAAGAACAAGTAATATCACAATATGCATCAATTAATAAGCTTTGGAACACTGCTCACAGAATGCCAACTATGATCTCTTAATGGTGCCTAAAGGTAGAAGGTGGAGACTCAATAGTGGTGGAAGAAAAGCCTTTTTGTAAAGGAAGCAGGGATTTCAAGTTTCAAAAAGAGCTTCCAAAAATTATGGTACTTTTTAGCTTTTAGCCCTCATTACCCCTATCATAAGCATCTTGAAGTGATTAAGGTAAAAGTGACCAAACTAGGGAGTATATGCTTGATGAAGTATAAGTTGGCAATCTCAAGTCCCTTGAATACGAGGGCCACACCTCATGCTACTCAGCTTTAGTCACCTGTAAGTTCTTGTCACTGTAAGTATTTGCATATCATTGAGAACCGCCAACGGGGTACCCCTTGCACATGGTACAGGAGCTATCCCATAACCAAAATGACAAGGCAAGCAGACAATGAGCATCTCAGCAATCTTCTTATGTACCATGGGAATATGGTGCTTTTTTCTCTCTTTCCTCTTTTCTCAATGTGTCTCTTTTTTTATAAGAAGAAGCTTCATAGATGTCACTATGGTGATGCTGCAAGTTTCCACCATGATTAGGCATGGCTTAGGCTAGCGGCCCATGCGTTTCTCTAACACAGCATACAAACTCCATGGACTTACAAGTTCCCTCTTTATTTCACACCGGTGACGTCCATATACAAAAGAGCATGATATCAACTAAGTACAAAGTACAAGTGCAATGTTGAAAACGTTCTCCGTGACATCACGGTTCTGCTAATTCCAACGTATAAGTGCAAGCATATACAACATAACGCCACAATGGTTCAAGTTTATTAGGGGCAAAGAATATAAAGTGTGGCATCAAGTTTGTGAGGGCTTTAATCACTAAGTTTTCACATACCAAAATAGTTTTTAATTGGAAGATAGTTGAAAACAAGAATATACTTGGAATGGTGTAACACACCATGCATAGGAGTTTATAGTGGACACTTTAGAATAACTTGGTTTCTTGCGAGTTGGAATCATGAGTAGAGCTTACTCATACAAGTGGAGGCTAGCAAAAGACTAGGAGCAACCAACTAAGAGAGCATAATGGCCATAATCATGCAGAGCAACAAAGCATTACTAATCAAAGCTTAGAGTGGTACTATAAGTCATGGACTAAATGATCATAGAGGCTAATGGTGACTTGTCATAGTCATAACATGGTGTGAGGATGTCCCAAGTCAACCCAAGCAAAGCATCAAAGGATAATACCACAATATACTATGTTTTTTGCATGCTAAAACAACACATAATTTCTTCAAGGCACACTAAGCAATCCCAATTGTTTGGAACAAGACATGATACAACAATAATCACTAAGAATAAGGTCAAAACAACACCTAGCATGTCATGCTAAAGTCTAAGTCACAGTCAATGCAAGCTCCTCTTGCACTTCAAGCAAGAACTTACTACTCCTTTCCAACACAAAGCAACTTATTTGCAAAACAACACAACGAGAACGGGGGTCCAAACTACTTTATTCAACCAAACTAAACAACCTAAGCAAATCAAACGAAAACTAAGACGCTCCAAGAACAACACAACTATGCATGAATCAATAAAAACGAAGTGTCTAGACAGACCTGAGCTTTTTATTGATGAAGAAGGGGATGCCTTGGGCATCCCCAAGCTTTGATGCTTGTACCTCTTGGATATTTCTTGGGGTGACTCCTATGGTGGCATCCCCAAGCTTGAGATTTTGTCCATTCTTCATCTCATTGCATCATTCTCTCTCTACACCTGAAATTTTTCCTTCATACAAAACTTCACACAATCTTCATTAGCAACATTAGTTTATTAAAAAGATATTAGACCTCTGGAAAAGCTTTGTAACAGCAAGGCTTTTCACTAAAAACAGAATTTACTATAGTAACTCCTTCAAAAAGCTCAATTTACCTAAAGAGAACTCAAAAAGGAATCAATAAGAAGCAAATGCAAATAATGGCAGAAATCTGTCAAAACAGATCAGCAGGCAGAAACCGATTTGTTAGAACATCTTCTGTTGCTCAAATAAAAAAGTGTTGAACTAACGAAAGTTAGATAACATACTGGGGGGTTTATTCATAAATTTAGATCTCAATCTGAGTTACAGAGACTCCTCACAAATATTTTTGGTGGAGGACAGAAATCTGTTTCGGGACAGCAACTTCCCAAATCTTACTTCCCTCTCATTAGAGGTCATTCTTAGCACAAAAAACAAACAAAAAGGATAAAGTAATAACTTCCAAGACTCAAGGAAACTCTTGGGTTATCTCCCAACAAGTACTTTTCTTTAACGCCTTTAAGTTAGGCACAAGAAGCAAAAAGAATCAAGTATTTTCAAATGAAGAAGCATTAACATCAAATCTTGCTTTCAAAGGAGGAGCAAAAAGCAACCTCTCTCTCCTAATAGGGAAGTGTTCAATACCTTTCTTGAATGAAAAATTATATTTAATGGTACCTTCCTTCATATCAATGATGGCACCAACTGTTCTAAGAAAAGGTCTTCCCAAAGTAATAGGACAAGAAGCATTGTATTCAATATCCAAAACATAGAAATCAACAGGGACATAAGCATTATTAACCATGATGAGAACATCATTAATACTCCCCATGAGTTTCTTCTTAGCATTATCATTGAGTGGGACATCTAAATAACAATCTTCCAAAGGTGTCAAATCAAGCATTTCATAAATCTTCCTAGGCATAATAGAGACACTAGAACCAAGATCACATGAAGCTTTGAGATCAAATTCATTCACTTGCATATTAATAATGGGTTCCCAACTATCTTCTACTTTCCTAGGAATAGAAACTTTGTGTTTTAGCTTTTCTTCCTTAATCTTAACAAGAGCATCTGTAATGTGTTTAGTGAAAGCAACATGCATATCACTAGCATCAGGACTTCTAGCAAGCTTTTGTAGGAACATAATCACTTCAGAAATATTGCAACCATCAATATCAAAATCAAACTTGGCATCACTAGTGGTAGGCTCAATAGGCTTAGGAATAGTAGGAGGAGAAATAAGGACTACTTGTGGTTTAGTGGTGATGGTGCACACACTATTGTTTTTATCAATTTCAGCTTCCCTTTCCCACCTAGCATGAAGTTGAGCTAACAGCCTAACATTTTCATCAATAGTAACTTGTATGGCATGATCAGTAGCAAAGGTATTTTCCATGGTTTCAGGTTTAGCAGCCATTTTATTAATCAAGGAGGACTGAGCTTCAGATAAAGAGGATATATTTTTCTCAATAGTTAAAAGCTTTTCCTCTATAGTCTTATTGAAAGTGGTTTGTTTACTAATAAAGTCCTTGAGCATGACTTCAAGTTCAGAGGGGGCACTTCTAGCATTATTGTAGGAGCTTCCATAGGAATTGCCATTATTAGGAGGATAAGGCCTATAATTGTTGTTGCTACCAAAATTATTCCTATAGGCATTGTTGTTGAAATTGTTGTTTCTAATGAAGTTCACATCAACTTGCTCTTCTTGAGCAACCAAAGAGGCTAAGGGAACACTATTAGGATCTAGAGGAGCTTTCCAATTAACAAGCATAGCCATAATAACATCAATCTTTTCACTCAGAGAGGAAGTTTCCTCAACAGAATTTACCTTCTTACCATGTGGAGCTCTCTCAACATGCCATTAGGAGTAGTTAACCATCATATTATCAAGGAGCCTTGTTGCAGAACCCAAAGTGAGGCCCATGAAGGTACCTCCAGCAGTGGAATCCAACAGATTTCTTGAGGAGAAGTTCAAACCTGCATAAAAAGTCTGGATAATCATCCAAGCAGTGAGTCCATGAGTAGGGCAATTCTTCACCAAAGATTTCATTCTTTCCCAAGCTGGAGCAACATGTTCACTATCAAGTTGTTTAAATTTCATAATATCACTTCTCATAGATATAATCTTAGCAGGAGGACAGTATTTTCCAATAAAAGCATCTTTGCACTTATTCGAAGAATCAATACTATTTTTAGGCAAGGAAAGCAACCATTATTTAGCTTTTCCTCTCAAGGAGAAAGGAAAAAAGCTTGATCTTAATAATGTCTCCATCTACATCCTTATATTTTTGCATCTCACAAAGTTCAACAAAGCTATTGAGATGGATAGCAGGATCATCAGAACCAGCGCCAGAAAATTGCTCTCTCATCACAAGATTCAACAAAGCAGTCTTAATTTCATAAAAGGTAGCATCAGGAGCAGGTGGAGCAATAGGTGTGCTAAGTAATTCATTGTTGTTGGTGCTAGTGAAGTCACACAACTTGGTGTTCTCAGCATAGTTCATTTTGGCAAAGGTGGGCAAGCCAAAAACAGCAGCAACAGCTAGAGCAGGAACTAATTTTTTTGTGTTTTTGAATAAAGCAAGCAAACCAAACTAGACTAATTTTTTGGGGTTTTTTGGAAAGAGGTAAACAAAACCAAGCAAAAGAAACAAAGCAAACTAAAAACAAAGTAAAGAGAAAGGAAGTGAAGGACTCCCCTTGTGAAGACGTCCTTAGCCTCCCTGGCAACAGTGCCATAAATCTTGATGCGTGCACCCAGTGTTGACGTGGGACACTTCGTTGGAACCCAAGAGCAAGGTGTGATGAGCACGGCAGGAAGTTTCCCTCGGTAGAGACCAAGATTATCGAACCTAAAGGAGGAAGGAAACGTCTCAAAGGTGTTGCAAGCAACGTGGAAACCTGCACAACACAAACTCAAGACTTTGTCCCAACGAATCAGTGAGGTCGTCAAGCTCACCGGTTTGATGTAACAAAGGATTAAACGTATGGTGTGGAAGATAATGGTTTGCAGGAAGTAAACAAGTAACAGTGGAAGATATATCGATGGTAAAGATTGGACCGGGGTCCATAGTTCACTAGAGGTGCTCTCCTTAGATAAACAACATGGCATGAAGGGTAAACAAATTACAGCGAGGCAATTGACAGGAACTAAGCAAGGCATAACAATTCAATTACTAGTCAGAAAGATCGTATGAGATTCGATTGGGCAATACAACAATATACATAGACCGCCATCCAATTGCATCTATGACTAGAAGTTCACCTTCAGGTTATCGTCCGAACCCCCTCCAGTATTAAATTGCAAGCAACAGACAACTGCTTTAAGCAAAGTGTGTAAGGTAAATAGTCCACATGTTCCATGAACAAGAGACCATTGTTTTCTCCGTAGTGGCAACAACACATCTACAACCGAAGAGATTCATGTCACTTCCCTTGGAAACTAGAGGCATGAACCCACTATCGAGCATAAATACCCCCTCTTGGAGTCACTAGCAACTACTTGTCCAAGATAGCTACTAACAACGGAGAGCATGCAAGATCACAAACAACACAGACATGATAGAATCATAAAGACAAAACCATTAATCAAACACAACATGCATGATTACAAATAGATTAGATCTTGATCATGAATGGAGCTCACAAGATCTATACATGAAAGCACAAAGGAGGAGATACAACCATCTAGCTACTACCTGGACCCATAGTCCAAGGTGGAACTACTCACGCATCATACCGGAGAGAAGGCCTCCGGGATGATCTCCCCTCCGGCAGGGTGCCGGGAAGAACTTCATATCCCTCCCCGATCTAGGGACGATGGTGGCGGCGGCTATAGACGGTTTCGTGGAGATTTTATCGGGTGCTTAGGGTTTCTACATCGGGGGCTTCTTATAGGCGAAGGGGAAGGCCGAGGAGGCGACCAGGGGGGTCAAACCCTACCCAGGCGCGGGCCCACCCCTGGTCGCGCCTAGGGGGTTTTGCCGCCCTGGCACGCTTCTCCGTCTCCCCTCTGGACTTCTTGTTCCCCACGGAAATTAATTGAATTTGACGTTTGTCCCGTCCAATTACGAGAATATTTCTTTACTATCTTTTCTAAAACCAAAAAACAGCAGAAAACAGGCAACTGCACTGTGGCAACTTGTTAATAGGTTAGTACCAGAAAACATATAAAAAGCACCTCAAAGTGTAGACAAAGCAAAGCAAAGTATATACTAAACAAGCATGGAGCATCAAAAATTATAAATACGTTTCCGACGTATCAAGGATCATCGCCATCATCATCACCAACGCATCTCCATTAACCATCGATGTTTCCCTCGTCCATGAGTGAGTAATCCCCCGCTGTAGTCTTGGGGATGGTAGGGATTGGATGAGTTCTATCATGTAATCGAATAAGATCTGTTAGGGCATAGTGCCTAGTATCTCTATTAGTGCCATTTGACTTTGTTGCAACTTGTTATGCTTAATGCTTGTCACTAGGGCCTGAGTGCCATGATCTCAGATATGAAATTATTATTGAATCATTATGATAGTATTGTTTGTTATCTTATCTGCAAGTTTTGTACACATATCATTGTCTGGATCCAAAGGCCCCAAAGTGACAATAATTGGGATAACCGGAGGGGATGGTTGTGGTATGAGGATCACATGTGTTCACAGAGTGTTAATGCTTTGCTCCGGTGCTCTATTAAAAGGAGCACCTTAATTGCCATTAGTTCCCTAGAGGCCCGCTGCCACGGGCTGGCTGGACAGAAGATGTTGTGCAAGTTCTCATTGCGAGCACGTATGACTATATATGGAGCACATGCCTAGGATTGTTTAGTACTTGGATGCTTGTTATTATTTATCTGCAATGCCCTAGATCTTGAAGTTACATGTTTAGACTCGTCCATGCAACGCCCGTCCATCCATTCCTATGCCTACCTCACTCGAATCCCACTGTTACCGTTACTATTACTATTGCTCGTGTTTTACTGTTGATGTTGCTTTGCTGTTGCTACTACAAACTATTGCTACTAATAAAATTCTGTGAGCAAGAACTATTTCTAGGTGCAGCTGAATTGATAACTCAGTTGTTAAGGCTTGCAAGTATTCTTTGGCTCCCCTTGTGTCGAATCAATAAATTGGTTAATACTACTCACGAAGACTGTTGCGATCCCCTATACTTGTGGGTCATCATTATTCCAAAGTGTTCACTATAAATTCCTACATGGTGTGTTACACCATTCCAAGTATATTTTTGTTTTATCTATCTTCCAAATTAAACTTGTTATGTGAAAGTTAGTTATTAAAGCTCTCACAAACTTGATGGCACACTTTATTTTTCTTGCCCCTAATAAACTTAAACCATTGTGTCACCTATGTTGTATATGCTTGCACTTATAAGTTGGAAATTAGCAGAACCATGCTGTCATGGGGACGCTTTCAACATTGCACATGTACATTATACCCAGTTCATATCATGATCTTTTGTTTATGATGTCATCGGTGTGAAATAAAAGGGGAGCTTGTAAGTCCATGGAGTTATGTATGTGTGTTATAGAAACGTCTGGGCCGCTAGCCTAAGCCATGCCTAATCATGGTGGAAACTTGCATCATCACCATAGTGATCAATCTATGTAGCATTCTTTTTATAAAAAAGAGAGAGATAGAAAAAAAGATTGATAAAAAGAAAAAAAATAGATGAGAAAATAGGAAAGAGAGAAAAAAGCACCATTTTCCCATGGTAAATAAGAAGATTGCTGAGATGCTCATTGTCTGCTTGCCTTGTCATTTTGATTATGGGATAGCTCTTGTATCATGTGCAAGGGGTACCCCGTTGGCGGTTCTCTATGATACACATGTACTTACTATGACAAGAACTTACAGGTGACTAAAGTTGAGCAGCATGAGGAGCGACCCTCGTATTCAAGGGACATGAGATTGCCAACTTATACTTTGTGAAGCATATACTCCATATTTTGTTCACTTTAACCTTATTCACTTCAAGATGCTTATGATAGGGGCAATGAAAGATGAAAGCTAACAAGTACCATAATTTTTGGAAGCTCTTTATGAGACTTGAAATCCCTGCTTCCCTTTCTGAAGGGCCTTTCTTCCACTTTTATATTGAGTCTCCACCTTCTATCTGTAGGCACCAATTAAGAGAGCATAGTTTCCATTCTTAGTTCTATGTGCATTGTCCCAAAACTTATTGATTGATTCATAATGTTGATATTGCTTGTACTTGAATTATTTGTATCTAGTCACTATTATGAACTTTGAAGGTGTCCTATGCATTTATTATTTGCTACTCCATGAGGGACAAGCTGGATGCCACTATGCTATGTTTTCTATATGTGAAACAAACAAACGTCTTTCAATGCATTGTTATTCATGATCTTTGTTTGCAACCTTTCATGTTGCATGCATAGTTACTTTGTCTTATTGTTAGAACTACATCTTTCATGCTCATGTTTAGAGTACTTTGATCCCAGCTTTCAATGCTTCCAAATGGTTTGATCATGATTGTGATGGTGCATGTCACCTCAAAAATTGTTCTTTTTATCACTTACCTACTCGAGGACGAGCAGGAGTTAAGCTTGGGGATGCTTGATACGTCTTAAACGTATCTATAATTTTTTTTATGTTCCATGCTTGTTTAGTATCTACTTTTCTTTGCTTTGTCTACACTTTGAGGTGTTTTTATATGTTTTCTGGTACTAACCTATTAACAAGATGCCACAGTGCCAGTTGCCTGTTTTCTTCTGTTTTTGGTTCCAGAAAAGGCAGAAAATCAATATTCTCGGAATTGGACGGGACAAAAGCTAAAGTCATTATTTTACTCAACACGACACGGAACCATGAAGCAGAGATGGAGGAGGACACCAGGGTGGCCGCACCCCTAGGCACGGGCCAGCCCTGGTGGCGCAACCAGGGGGTGTGGGCCCCTGGGCCTCCATCGTCCTTGCCTCCTTCGCCTATAAGAAGCTCCTGACTCAAAAACCCTAAATCATCTGGCGTAAATCCATGAAAACCTCCACAGCGCCGCCACCGAAGGGGAGATTCGAGGGACAGAAAGTATCTGTTCTAGCACCCTGCCGGGATGGGGAAGTGCCCTCGGAGCCATCTCCATCGATCTTCACCACCATCTTCATCACCGTTGCTGATTCCCATGATGAGGAGGGAGTATTTCTTCCTCGAGGCTAAGGGCTCTACCGGTAGCTATGTGTTCATCTCTCTCTATGCGTGATCATATTATGATCATGAGCTTTGTAATCAAGTAGATCTACTCTACTACTCAAGTGCTTTAATAGATCTATGCTCTCCCCGCGTGTGTGAAAGTGACAGCATGCACACCGTGGTTCTACTTAGGCTAGAGTTCATAAATATTTATCATGAGTATATTTTGAGTTGGTTATCTCAATGAAATTGTGGTGTTTGTTGGAACCATCTAGCGCTCAAGGTGACAGTGTGGGGTTATATAGATGGGAAGGCGGACTTTGAGGTGTGCTTATGTAGCCCTACCATGGATTAGAGTGTCCAACCGAAGAGTAATTCAGGGTAGTATCATGAAGAGAATATATTTATTGAGAGTGTTCACTAGTGAAAGTATGATCCCTAGGCCTTGTTTCTAAACACTGAAACACCCTTTGCATCTAGATATGTTACATGTTTGCTTGCTTCCATCTTTTTGCCTTTAGTATTTTCCTCCCTGTTGGAAGCTCTTTTCTGGCACCGTTACCACTTATAATCATCCATACCACTTGTATTTTATTATCTCTTCACCGAACTAGTGCACCTATACACCTGACAAGTGTATTGGGTGTGTTGGGGACAAAAGAGACTTCTTGTATCTTGATTGCAGGGTTGCTTGAGAGGGATATCTTTGACCACTTCCTCCCTGAGTTTGATAAACCTTGGGTAATTTTTACTTAAGGGAAACTTGTTGCTGTTCTACAAACATCTGCACTTGGAGGCCCAACAACTGTCTAAAAGAATAGAAGTGCGTAGACATGACTTCCCCAAGCTTAGACCCTTGCTCGTCCCGATCAAGGTTAGCTTAATGGATGTGATCCTCATATTCATGAAGCTAAATCGATAAAATAAATGAGGCACTTGCAGCATGTGTTTATCATATATGATACATAAGAATAAGTTTATGAATAGTACCTTACTCAAACCATCCGAATAATATTAGTAGGCTTCCACACCTTAGCATTTAACAATTCACAAAAGATTACTCTCAATATGATGTAAAAGTGTTTCAGTTTGACCGAATGAGTTAGCGAGGTAATCCAAGGCGTTTTAGGATTAACACATTCACTTGGGATTTAAAATCTGAAACGTTCCTTTGTCTCAGCACAATATAGTGGTATATGCCTATTTGCTCTTTGCAAATTTTCTTTTCTCTTTCCTTGTTTTTAATGCTCACACTTTTGTTTAAGTGTTGTGCAAAGGAGATAGCCATACATTCCACTTCATGTAGGAATTCAAAATTTAACGATCTCAGTTACCAAATTCAACTTGTATATGAAGCATCTTTAAAGCTTGAATACTCTACATCGTCTTGTTCTCGCTCTAATTTGATAGCAGTTTTAATTTTATTTTGTTCAAAGTTTCTTTCTCAACTTAACTGACTAGATAATTTTTTCCTTTGTAAATCAAACCATGAGCTTACAACATATTGATCAAATTATTTTTGTATGTTCTATTAATACCAATGGTGTGCAAGACTCCTATTGCTATCATCAAGTGCAAGTAAAATTATACTCAAGCCATTCATATATCTAATAAGACAAACGCAAACTCAATAATGCTCCATATATGATAATAAACTTGGAATTTCATAAAAGGGATCGACTATTCCTGAAGGGAATTCTAATGATGCAAACTTTATTTCTAAGCTCAAACTAATGCAAAGCTAAAATAGTAATATAAAACTTATAAGATAGATTATAAGGTATTAAAGATCTCCCCAAGCTTGGAATCAAGCCAGGCGAGATCAAATAAAGCCAGGCAGTGATTATTATAGATCACTATGGCACCATGGCACGTGGTATATTTTATGCACGGCTAGACTGAGACGGAGGGATTGTTTGACAGCCTCCAGTTGTTTAATATGCAGCTTGTAGAAAAGATTATTTCTCTCCAGCACTTTCACTTGTTCTTTAATGAGCTCATCGTTATCTTGGAGGGTTTGTATCGCCTTAAGACTCATAGAAAAACCTGATTCGGTTGTGTGCTTAATATCTTCATCAAGTTTATCAAGATAAAGTCGCAGCAACCGAAGATGCCTGGGTGTCCCTGGTGCCTCCTTATCCACCTCTGCAATTTTTAGCTCGAGGGATTTCAACTCCCTCTTCTGGTGTCCTTTGTCGGCGTCAAGAAAATCTATAGGGATGGTCTTGATCTCCTTGTTTTGCTTGCTATTGCTCCCGATCTCCATAGGAACTTCTATCCTTGTCTTCCCGGCCCAAGAGGTAGATTAGTTCCTGGTGATTATGATTAGACATAGACACAATGGAAGTATATAAGGGGGTCATAGATCGGTAAAACTCGCAAAAAATACCAAAGTTACGGTCAAGAAAATAATCTTAACAAAATAGGGAAAGAAATCAAGGATTTGGAAAAGTCCAGTTGCGCAACGACCAATCATATGGACGCGGCTCGTATAGTTCTGGCCGTATAGTTGGTTTCGGGCAGATATTTCTAAAATATCTCGAGTCTAGGTCGGTTAGGTTATTGACTTGGAACCAACAAATTTTTTCATAATAAAACAAAAAAGAATAGAGATGAAAAAAAGTTTAACGACCAACTATACAGCGGGAGAAAAATTTCCGGCCATATAGTTGCGGTCGTATAGTTTCCAGACATCGAAAAAAATTCGCGAAGAGACTACTGTAGGTATAACGAGCAACTATACGGCGGGAGAATTTTCTCCGACCATATAGTTGCGGCGGTATATTTGGTAAAAACCCTGAGAAACTTCAGAAAAACATGAGGAATTCAAAGGTAAAAATTTTAGGAGTATAAATTGTGAAAACAAATCACTTATTTAGAGAAATAAAACTTATCTTGTATTTACCGTTTATTTAGTCGGGGGTGATAGGCTCCTCTAACAACAAGGACTTCTTATCTTTTGGAGGAATTGACCTTAGCTCATCTAATAATTCTCGTAAAAAATCACCAGGACTAAAGTTCCTCTCAATAAGATTGGTGCCTTGCTGGGCAAGTGTGGATATTGCATCCAATATCTTTATTTCTTACCTCTGCATAATCTGCAACTCAAATTCTTAAAGTAAAAGGATCCAACGAATCAGTCTTGGCTTATGATTTTTCCTATCAAGGAGTTTTTTTAAACCATCGCGATCTTTATGAACTCTTACTTTTGCATTCACTATATAAGAACAAAATTTATCGCAAGAGAAAAATACAGCAAAAAGTTCTCGTTCTTTTTTAGGATAATTCTTTTGAGCACTATTAAGAGTTATACTAACATGATGTATAATATTAAATCTGTGACATATATGTTGTCCCAGAGTTACTCCTACAACATCATCACTAGCTTCACATATTAAATCAAAATTCATATCCCATATAGGCGGTTTAATTATAGGAGCATAGGATAAAGCATATTTAAGTTTATCAAAGGAAATAAGGCATTTATCATCAAAATTTAATCTTACTCCCTATTGAAAAAGGTTAGTTAAAGGTATATAAGTTCCAGAGAAATTCCTAATGAACATTCTATAAAAACCCACATGACCAAGACAACTTATACCTTTTATATCCCTTGGTTGTGGCATTCTCTCTATTACTTCGACCTTAGCTCTGTCTACTTCAATACCCTTACCTGATACCTTATGTACAAGGACTATACCTTCTTTGACCATGAAATGGCACTTCTCCCAGTTTATAACAAGATTGGTTTCTTCGCAACGCTGCAAAACCCTTTTTGAGATTATCCAAGCAACTAGTAAACAAAGTTCCATAGACAGAGAAGTCATCCATAAATACTTGCATTATCAATTCTATAAAATCTGCAAAAATAGCAGTCATGCATCTTTGAAAAGTAGCTGGAGCATTACATAAACCAAAAGGCATGCATCGGTAAGCATGTAAACCATAAGGACTAATGAAAGTTGTTTTAAGTTGGTCATCGGGATAAACATCTATTTGGGAAAAACCAGAGTATCCGTCCAAGTAGCAAAAATGAGTGTGGTTTGCTAACCTCTCTAAATTTTGGTCTATGAACAGTAACGGATATTGATCTTTCCTAGTTTCTTTATTCAATTTCATGAAATCTATACACATCTTATGTCTAACAATAGTTCTAGTAGGTATCAATTAATTGTTTTCATTAGGAACAACAGTAAAACCGCCCTTCTTAGGATCACAATAAACATGACTTATCCATTCACTTTTTTTACAGGATAGATTATACATGCATCCAGTAGGCATACTATTTCTTTTGTTACCACTTCCTTCATTTCGGGCTTCAGTCGTCTATTAAATTCTGTAACTGGTTTAGCACCTTCCTCCATGAATATTCGATGGACGGCTATCATGGTACTAATGCCCTTCAAATCATCTGTCGAGTACCCAAAGGCCTTGCGATGCTCCTTAAGTACTTTCATGAGTTCTTATTCTTCATCCCCTGAAAGTTTAGCACTAATAATAACATGGAATTTATTTTCATTTTCCAAAAAATCATATTTAAGATTATCTGGTAAATTCTTCAATTCTGGGGGGGGGGGGCAGTAATTCCTCGTCCCCTCTCTTTTCTGGCTCTTCAAAATCCTCATCAGTTGGAGGCCCTAAAATGGGAAGCAAATCGAATTCACTTTCTAATTCTTCTAGGGATTTGTCCTCCATAATTATTTCTTCATAATTTGAGTCTTCATTTGTTCTTCTACTTGATTACTAAAGAAGAGAGCTGCCATCTCCTTAATAGTTTTCCTTTCTCTTCTTCTTGTATTTGTAGAGGTCTGTCTTTAAATTTGGAAAAGTGGAATTCTTTTTCCGCTTCCCCAAGATTAAGAGACACAATCTCCTTTTTGAAATCAACTTTGGCACCTAAGTCATTCAAAAAGTTTTTTCCAAATATAATAGGGAAAAGAGTGTCAGCTGGCATATCAACAACTACAAAATTGATAGGAAAATTTTCATTGTCAATTGTGACAGTTGCATCTTCAACTACTCTCATTGGAACTCTAAGAGATTTATTGGCTAACATGATTGTCATATTAGTATTCTCTATTGTAGCCGGTACTATCTCTTCTTTTATTTATAAATAAAAATCATAAGATATAACATTAACTGCGGTGCCAATATCACATAAACCATAATGTGAGGTTTCTTTAAATATGCAGGGAAGAATAAGCTTACCCATATATTTTAGCTTAATTTTACCTTCAACCATTACGAAAGTCTCTTTATCAAGTTCAACTATCTTGCAATGTGCATACATAGCCATAATTGCTTCCTTGGTTACCTCTTCAACTTTGGTTTTATCCAAATATTCTTCAACTTCACACTTTCCTCTTCTTTCTTCTGTTGTACTGCTTTAACCTGTTCATATTCGAAAATATGTTTCTACGCAGTGAGGGAAAGGTATCTCATACATTGATTCTAGGGAGGCCAATGTTTCTTTAACTTCTCTTTTCTTCCTAGGTTCAGGTGGTGGATCATACTTTACCCATCCCTCTTCTAGATCTTTGATATGTTCTGTAAAAAGCTTTAACAACATGCAACACAAGATCTGAATCAAAATAAAGTTCTTTAGATAATTCATTAACTTTTCCCTTTTTATTATAGTCATGAATACAATCATAATCTATTTCTATGTCTTCTTCGCTTCCTAGACCAAATTTTCAAGATACTCTATGATCGCGAATTCTATTAAGTAAACCCCAAGCTTTAGTTATGGAAAGATTCATAAAACCTCCTCTCGTGCAAGAGTCTAGTTCCGATTTATTAGGTTCAATTAAGCTGCCATAAAAGATATGCAATAAATATCATTCAGGAAAATCATGATGAGGACATTGATTAAGTAAATCTTTAAATTTTATATAAGTTTTTACTAGTCCTTCATTAGGAAAGTTTCTCCAAGTCATTATAAGACATGTCATTCCAAAATATTTTGATAAAGGATAATATGTAGCTAGAAACTCACAGGCTAAATTATCCC
The DNA here is from genome assembly GCA_916181665.1 of Avena sativa. NCBI lineage: Eukaryota > Viridiplantae > Streptophyta > Magnoliopsida > Poales > Poaceae > Avena > Avena sativa. The sequence continues at coordinate 379,569,860 of OV702297.1, read as the reverse complement.
AGGTAGTAGTGGCTTCTAGGGGTAAATATTTGTACCATGAGAGAGTTGTGCTAGTCAAAGTATGACTAAAGAGTTTTAGTCTTACCTCATTAGTAGTATACCCTGGAAATTGGAAAGTGCCACATATATCTTTAAAGCATGCAATGTGCTCATATGGATCAGGATTTTCTTCATCTCCGGTAAATTGCTTCTTGTGTAAAATATCAAGTAGTAAAGGATTTATTTCAAACCCCCCATGTCTTCTTGTTGGAGTTGTCTCTTTTATTAATATCATAGGGCTTTCTAAAGTGGCTCAGTGGGTTAGCACTAGTCAAATGCTCAAACTCTATCATGTTGGTGAAAACCTGTAACTCAAAACAAAACTTAGCAAGACTAAAATAAATAAGAAAAAACTAAAAGACCTACAACGCTTAGCTCCCCGGCAACGGCACCAGAAAATAGCTTGATGACTACAAGTGCACATATCATTTGTAGCTAGTTTCGAAATAAATATATCGATCCCATAGGGAGCGGGAGTTCTAAAGTCTAATAACTCTTGAATTAAATGCCAAAATAGTAATGCTAAATAATGTTTTAAGTAACAAGATAAAATGCGAGTTCTGTGTAAAAAGGTATTTTTGGGTTTTTGTATAAGAGAACAATAAGTAAAGTAAAACAAACTGAATACAGAAAGTAAGTATCGCGTATGTAAAAGAGATATAAAACTGCAATGGAAAAAAGTGTTCTCATAGAGTAGCGGATACACCTCTAGCATTATAAAGGGTTTAAAGTAAAGATTATTATCATGAACATTCTCAACTATGTATGAGTGGGAGAAACTCCGTAATTGGAAGAATGCCCAGCAACCATTGCAAACAAAATCCTCATAACCACAGCAGACAAGTAATCGACATCAATCGAATTACTATGCTATTAAGGGACTTTATCCCATAGGATGTATCCCGTGGCATTGACAATGTTCCGTTAGTTTTCTCGGTTCCCAGGTTGATATGTAAGGGGTACTAACAGCTTTATAGTCACCGTAAGTGCTAACACACCTCCGTCTACCAACAAGTAGTTCCCTCCATCAAGTCCCCACAAGAGGCTAATATTGAGAGGTCGACTTGTCTCAACATCAAGATAAAGACAATCTAACACATGGTCACATCGATGAATATCATAATAAACTTTATCTTATTTCAATCCCATACTAGGGTTTCTCCATCTCCCTAAGAACTAATGATATACTCAGACATGGAGGCAATCAACATCATGGCAAAGACAATGGAATCTATCCTAGATGAATAGTACTTGTATCAATCCACAACAAGTATGGAAGTTACAATAAGATTTAGACAAGATATAGATGAGATGGATGGAGATGGTGGTGATGCAGCGGTTGATGATGAAGATCGACACCTTAGCCTCCCGAATCTGCGTAGGGTGAAGATGGATCCCCGGTGGATGAGTTCCCCCTCCAGATCCCTTCCCAAGGTGAGGTTTCTGTGATTTCTGATTGTTCTGTATGTCGTCCGTTCGACCCGATTGCACGGGGCAAAATTATTTGAAGAGGTGGTGACGGTGATAACTATACGACGGAAACTATACAACCGGAAAAAATATTTCCGCCGTATAGTTGGTCGTTAAACCTATTGGTTGTTGCGATCGCCTCGGGTTTTCTTCTGGTGTTATTGATATTTCTCAAATTAGTGATTTACGTTGTTTTTTACTCTTTTTCGCTCCAATACAACTGATTTAAGAATTGTGTCCATCGTATCCATCATTTATCCTAATCCTGGTAAAAATAGACATAAAAGATGCGTGAATACCGTAAAATACTAAAATTCTAGTACAAAAGTATAAAATAATAATATAAAACATGATTCAAATATGTACTCATCAGTCCCTAGCTATACATATGGTCATCCCGTGGAGCGTGAGTATGTGGCGTGCCTAGCTCCGATTGCCCGTACGTGGCCCAAATCCAAAACACCAAGGATTGGAATCCCGAAGCCGCTCCTCCCGTCCACGGGCGAACATTGTCGCCCCACGAGTGAATAGGGCCGCGTGACTCCAAAATCTCGCGCTCGCTCTCCGCACATCCGCGTCCCTCGATCGGTCTCACAGTGCGCACCCAGCTCTGGAGGATCTCAGCGCGTCCTCCAGTGGAGCCTGCCACGAGTCTCTCTCGAGCGGGAGAGACGTGATGAGCGGCCATCCCGCTCTGGTGGTCGCCATGCTGCCGCTCATTCTAATTTACACCGACGGTACTCTTTCTCTTAATATTGTGCCCCGGAAATATTTCTAGCACCGAAGCTTTATGCTACTAGCTCTCTCTATGAATAATCTAGAATTCTATTGTTGAAGATATATTGTGGTCACCATAAATTAATAGTAGCTATTTTCTTAAGCTGCTTCGTTCAGAAAATGCTTCTGGTTTAGTCATTGCACTGAGCTGTAACAAGGAGCAACTTGAACTATATATATTGATCGAGACGTTGCAATGGGAAAGGCCGATAGAACGTGTATTTCTAGGAGTCAAGCATTTATGTAGTCGACGGGATGATTGTCGTGATGAAAACAAAAGTTCAAAGAGAAAGTCAACTTGGATTGATAGGTTATCCAAGAGAAGAAAAAAAACCAACTAAAGTTGGAGATCAAGAACAGCCATCTACGGTATTCCCTTAATTATATAGTACACAGGCCCGGATGGTACTCTTTCTCTTAATGTTGTGTTCAAGAAACATTTCTGGTACTCAAGCTTTATGCTAACTCTATCAACAAACAGAAATTTACTGTTGAAGACATATTGGCTTAAGAGTTCATATATTTTGCTCACAATGAATTCAGAAATAGAGATGCCTGATGCACCAGTAGTTATTCAGAAAATGCTACACTTGTTTCTTCAGTGCACCGAGCTCATCAGGAACACTAGAGACTCCGTCAGAGTTTTCAGTGCCAAAATTTTAGATTACATTCAGTCCACTGAGAATAATTTTTTAAAAAAATCAGTCCAGTGAGAAGTATCACTACTGTAGTAGTTTTACCTGTAATCTGCTTTGTATAGTCGTGTTAGAGGCTTCCTACTGTGAGCAGCAAGCATGTGTTCTCACACCGTTCCAGCTCGGTCCTCCTTTTCTCCGAAGTTTTTGACTCTGTCAAGCCCGTCCGGCCAATTTTGGTCTACGCAATTCATTCAGTGGAGTATTGCGATGTTTAGCCAAGCCACAAACAATTAAACTCACCATCAATTAGATTCAGATTTCATGTTACGAAACAGGATGTAATAGACCAGCAAAGAATGACAAGTTAGCAACACAGGACCGAAGGTGAATTTTCTCACATTCAAGCATATAGCAATTCAGAAGGCACTGATTGGATTGACAATAAACAGAATTCAATCTCGATATAATTTCTTCATAGAGTTGCGAGCATTACACTAAACCAGGAGCACAAACATTCTCGAAGCCACGACCTAATAGATACAGAAGCAGATCTCCTAGCCGCCGAAGCCGTACAGGGTGCGGCCCTGGCGCTTGAGCGCGTACACGACGTCCATGGCGGTGACAGTCTTGCGGCGGGCGTGCTCGGTGTAGGTGACGGCGTCGCGGATGACGTTCTCGAGGAAGATCTTGAGCACGCCGCGGGTCTCCTCGTAGATGAGGCCAGAGATGCGCTTCACGCCGCCCCTCCGCGCGAGACGACGGATCGCTGGCTTAGTGATTCCCTGGATGTTGTCGCGCAGAACCTTCCGGTGGCGCTTGGCTCCGCCCTTGCCGAGCCCCTTGCCGCCCTTGCCTCTCCCGGACATCTCCGCGCCGCTGCTCTGCTGCCTCGCTCTCGAGGTAGAAGGATGGATTTGGGGATTTTTGCTGGAAGGGAACGGGAGTTGATTGCTGTGCTGGTAGATGGGTGGACGGGAGTATATATAGCGTTTGACAATCTCGGAGGAGGCGTTGGATTCGGGTCCGATCCGTGTGTGGGGTGCTAGCGATAACGTGGTCCGTTGGATGTGGAAAGGTTGGTTACTATTGGTGGACCGGCGGGAGCGCGGATCTGCTGGGGGTTAGGATTTGGGGATGGAATCGCGCGGGGCATGAAAATTTAGTTCGCGGTTTCCTCAGATTGAAAGCTTCCATGCCGGAAAATCGCATTAGAGCACAGGTTCCATGGATCTCGTTTTTAAAAAAATTAAAATTAATCAAATATTTTCAAAAAAAAAACTACGTGTAGCCAACAATATAAAATAGACATATGACAATTTTTAATGGAAAACATCTTGTACTTTCTCTGATCAGAAATAATTGACTTAGGTTGTCTAAATTTAAATGTATCTAGACATGTTTTAGTGTATAAATACATTCGTATCTAAACGAACGCAAGTCAGTTATTTCTAGACGGAGGAAATACTTCCTGGTAATAAAATATTCTCTTTTTATCTGAGACCAGAATATAAAATATTTTCATATATTTTTGCAGGAGTGTATTATAAATCATTTTACGCCTTGATATTTTTTCGATTTTTTTTAATCTTTAAATTTGTTTTTTCTTTCAAAAAATGAATAAGGTCCTTCATGGAGACCATCCTCCAAATCTACCTACTTGCTTTCCTGCACCTTTTCTTTACTACTAATTGACGGGAAATATACAGCCTTCATCTTAAAATAGATGTCTTAAATTTATTAAAATATAAATAAATCTAAACACTATTTAGTATATAGATTTATCCAAATTTTAAAAAACTTAAAAATATCTATTTTAAAACAAAAGGAGTATTATTTTTAATTTTAGCGACCATTTCTCGGTCAAAAAAGTTACTTCTCCATGGAATTTATGACATCTTCGACCATGCCCTGCATACAGACTGGACTGGTCCGATTGTGTTCGATCAGATAGAGACATGGCCCAACAGGGCACCGCAAATGGACGGAGGTTGTGACCGTGTCTATTTGACCTTATTTTTAGCCCAAATTTCGGTTGGTTCTGCGGGAACACGGACCACTTGCGAGTTCGCTCGTGTTCTCCCCTGGCCTTTGTGGGCCCACGCGCAGCGAGAGAGGGAGAGGTACAGCCCATCTTGTCGTGAGATCCTCCGGCATCGGGCCATCCTCCCAACGGATCTAGATGGGACCCGCGTACGCCGTCGACTTTCAACGGTGGAAGCAGTTGTTTGAGGCCGAGCATGATGCTCTATCGAGGCCTACCTTGAGGGCCTGACGACGACATCGAGGACTACGATGCCTTCAAGTTGGTGGAGGACCTATCGCCGTTGTCGCCGATGGAGGACTACTCGTCCTTCAAGAAGTAGCCCGAGGAGTGAGTGGGTGGGCATTCTCCACCCTAGAGTGTCACAGACGGACTGGTCGCGGTACCATGGCTCGGCGACATAGTACATGGCCCCGCTGCCACTGCTTCCACCCAACGTCCGCTATGTCATCAAGGAGGAACCGACAGAGGACCACAAGATGATGGAGGAGGAGGAAGTCTAGACCACCATCGAGTTAATGTGTTGCAACATACCTTGCTCTTGGGGTTTCCCAACGGGGCGTCAACACGCATCAGCGGGGCGACGCGGGATCGCGGTTAGAACGCCCGCTAGAAACGCGCGTTTTTAGGGTGTCCGCCGGGTATGCGTGTGTTCTCCTTGATCACTTGAGCTTTTGAAAAGAATTGCTATAGTAGATTTTGTTCTAATGGAAGTTTTACTTGTGTTGAAACTAAACCAAAGGCTTATTATCTTGAATACACTAATGCTGCTAATGAAGATTGTATGAAGTTTTGTATGAAGGAAATTTTCAAGTGTAGGGGAAGAATGATGTAATGAGAAGAAGAATGGACAAAAGCTTAAGCTTGGGTATGCCACCCCGTGTTACCCCAAAAAATATTCAAGAGGTACAAGCATCAAAGCTTGGGTATGTCATCCCCTTCTTTATCAATAAAAACCTCAGGTCTCTTTCTAGACACTTCGTTTTTATTGTTTCATGCACTGTTGTGTTGTTCTTGGAGCATCTTAGTTTTCGTTTTTGGTTTTAGTTTGCTTGAATAAAGTAGTTGTACCCCCGCATTCGCTCTTTGTTTCAAATAAGTTGATTGGTGTTGGAAAAGAGTAGAAAGTTCCATGCTTATAGTGGTACAAAAGGGAGCTTGTTTTGACTATGGCTTAAACTTTATCATGTCATGCTAGATGTTGCTTTGACCTTATGCTTAGTGATTATTGTTGTACTATGACTTTTCCCAAACAATTGAGATTGCTTAATGTGCCTTGAAAGAATCATGCGTTGTTTTAGCATACAAAGGCATAATATTGTGGCATTCTCCTTTGATGCTTTGTTTGGGTTGACTTGGCACATGCTCACACCATGTTATGACTATGAACCAGTCATCTTAGCCTCTATGATCATTTAGTTTTGACTTGTGGTACTATTTTATGTTTTAGTTAATAATGTTTTGTCGCTCTGTATGATTATGGCCATTATTGCTCTCTTAGTTGGTCGCTCCCAGTCTTTTGTTAGCCTCCACCTGTATTGAGTAAGCTCTACTCATGCATCCAACTCCCAAGAAACCAAGTTATTCCAAAGAGTCCACTATAAATTTCTATGCATGGTGTGTTACACCATTCCAAGTATATTCTTGTTTTATTTATCTTCCAAATTAAACTTGTTATGAGAAAATTAGTGATTAAAGCTCTCACAAACTTGATGGCATACTTTACTTTCTTACACCTAAAAAGCTTGAACCACTGTGTCATCTATGTTGTATATGCTTGTACTTATAAGTTGGGAATTATCAGAACCATGTTGTCATGGGGAAGCTTTCAACACCTGTACATATTACCCAGTTGATATCATGATCTTTTGTTTGGGGATATCGGCGGTGTGAAATAAAAGGGGAGCTTGTAAGTCCATGGAGTATTATATATGTGTTAGAGAAACGCCTAGGCGGCTAGCCTAAGCCATGCCTAATCATGGTGGAAACTTGCAGCATCACCATAATGAGCAATCCATGAAGCATCTTCAGAAAAAAATATAAAAAAGAGAGAGAGGAAATATAGCACCATACCCATGGTAAATAAGAAGATTGCTGAGATGCTCCTTGTCTGTTGCCTTGTAATTTTGATATGGGATAGCTCCTGTGTCATGGGGCAAGGGGTACCCCGTTGGCGGTTCTCGATGATACACATATACTTACAATGACAAGAACTTGCTTGTGACTAAAGTTGAGTAGCATGAGGAACGACCCTCGTACTCAAGGGACATGAGATTGACAACTTATGATTTGTCAAGCATATACTCCATATTTGTTTCACTTTAACTCACTTCAAGATGCTTATAATAGGGGAAATGAGAGCTGAAAGCTAAAAAGTGCATGTAACATCTCAAAAATCATGATTTTAAAGCTTGCATATCATTCATGCATTCATAATCATTTTAGGATCACTTTCAAATATGATTTCAAAAACAGAAGCATTTGAATGTCTATTATTTTATGTAAGCAAGGCAATGGCCCACTGCTTCTCTCTAATATGAGAATATTTGTTTTGACCAGAAAAGAATTGATCATAAGATTGATTGATATTTTCCAAAGCTTGGACAAAGATTTTCAAAACAAAATATGTATTTAAAACCATCCATATGTCTTTATTAAATAAGTGATAAAGGCATTATTTATTTTTAAATTCCAATGGGCCAAAGTTTTTTGAGTGAGCAACATTGTTATGTAACCAAAAAGGTGCAAGCTTTACTTTACAAAAATTTAGAACAAGTTTGAATTCAAACCCATGTGAAAAACATTTGAAAAATATTCATGCAAATCAAATTAGAAAAAGAAAAGGGAAAAGAAAAAAAAGAAAAACAGGCGCTACCATTTGAGCCCAGCACCAGAACCGGCCTAGTAAGCCCACCCGGGCCAGTCCCCCTCTACCCCTCTCTCACCCGCGCGAAACTTACCCCACAGCCACTGACGCTGGGCCTCTCCACGTCATTGTCGTCTCCCCCGAATCCTCGCGCAGACGCTGCTCCGCCGTTACCTTCCCCGCAGTGACGCCGCAAATAAAATCGGCTTAAACCCCATTGATTGGCCGCGTGAATGCCACCCCTGCTCCGGCTACAAAAACCCCTCCCCACCCCGCACCTTTCCCCTCACTTCACTCGCTCGCTCCGCCACCAGGCTGCTCGTATTTGAACTCGAACCACCGCAGTACCGACGACCTCCGGCGGCGAATTACGGTGAGCCCTCTCCGCCCTTGCCTCCTGGTCTTGCTAGCACGTTCACTGCATCCTTGCGCGTCGTTTAACATCGTTGTTGTGTGCTAGGACAACCCAGAATGTTGCCAACGTCAACGACTGCGAGCACGACGAAGCACTCAACTCCGACGAGCTTTCCTGGTTAGTTCTGACCGCTCCTTGCCCTCTCTTTGATACTCGCGTGACCTGCATCGCCTTACGCATCTGACGCACTGCTTATTTCCCCCTGGCGTGATCTGTACCCTCGCCAACGACGACGAACAGTCGTGCCCGACGCCTTCACGAACTCTGGCGAGAAATCCCTGACGACTCCGAGCGCCCCTCCGCCAACGACGACCACCTTGAGCATCAACATCGTCGCGCGAACTCGTGAGCTACCCCACTGCCCATCTCGCTTCCTATATCACCGGCAGCATCACCGTCTGACCGCGCCGCCGCCAGCCACCGTCGCAGCGCCGCTAGTTTTTGGTTCGTTTGATATGGGCCGTTAGATCTAGATCAGGCGTGTAGGAATAGATCACTTAAGCAAAGAGGTAAGTTCAGATCTGAGTCGTGCGATGCATTTTAATGCAACGATCCAGAAAGCCTGATTCGGGCGAATCGGTTTCGACCAATCAGATAGCGCTGCGTGGCCTGTATGTTAATTTAAAATCTGGAATTAGATCTATTAGTTGTTCAAACTTGCAAAATTCATAACTTTTGATCAACATGTTCAAATTTTGCAAATTTTATATCATTGGAATCAGGAGAAAGAATTCTATCCAACCATGCACTTTGTTTAATAAATTGCTTATGTAAAATTGGTTGTTTTTGCAGAGACATTTATAGGCTTATTTTGAGTATAAAAAATTATTTGAAAAATGTTTTAAAGACTAAATAAAGTTTATTTAGTGTATTTTTTGTTTTGTTTGTGATTCAGTACTGTTCCACTTGTCTTTTTTTATTTAGAAAAATCTTCACATGGCATTTGCATGCATTCATATATTTTTGCTTGTTTATTTTGATATGTGAATTTGGTGCTATCATTTTATGTGTACATTTTGGTGCTAGTGGTGATTGTGATTGTGAGGATTGTTTCTACTCCCCCAGCTACCAAGGAAAATGGTGCTTCATATTTTTATCCCAATATTTTGACTATGCATTAGAAATATTTTGTATAGGGCTTGCATGAATATTTTGCTAAGTATCTATATGCTATGCTTGGGAAATCCTAGTAGTTGTAGAATTGTTAGAATTTCCTTTAAGTTAAGATACTTATTATTGCCATGCTTAGCCTAGCTAGTAGCAACCAAGGGTGGAATATATTCATGTATGTAAATATTGCTAAGTCTTTGACTTATGTTTTTGCTTAATAAAACAACTAAGTGAATAAAATGTTGAATAATAGAGCAATTTACCAAGCGAATTATTTATAATAAACGCTAGATAAAACATGATTAGAATAGTATGCAATATACTAATCATGTGAAATAGCGAAAACATATTAAGGCATATAACCAAACAAACTGCAAGGCATAAAACTTTGGATATGATCAGAACAAGATTGAGACAGAAGATGTACATGGCAGTAGCAGAAGTGGAACCGCCGGCATTGGAACCGTCGTTGGCCATGTCGTCGAGGAAGAGGGTGCTGATGTCGGGGAAGAAGTCCTCGTCGGGGAAGACGTCACCGCAGTCGCTATCTGTGAGGGAGTCCGTGACGAAGCCAGTAGTCGCGCTGATAGCGCTCCCCAAAAACCTTATCGCCTTTTTCCCGTACAGGACTCGAAGTAGCGGGGTCTCGGAGGCCTACTGTCCCGGCTCGCGGTGCACGCCGCAAGACGGGATGGGGAAGATCTAGGTAGCGCAGTGCTCTGAAAGGATGTGTGGCAGTGTAACTGAGAGGAGGCGCGGCCTCTCTCTCTTATAGGCACAGAGGGAAAGGTAGACAGACTGCGCAGAAGATGAAACGAATGGACAGAAGATGAAGCGAACAGGCGGCAGCCCACCGGACAGCCTCCACTCAATTTGTATTCATTTAACTCATATTAAAAGTCCATTCAAAGCAAACGTTTCAGCTTCTGTACATCTGTTCATATACCATTCATGCGTGGCAAAATAAAGCTCGGCTCGGCGAGATTCCCGCAACCCGCGGCGCACGCACGTCGTGACGAGGCATGGCGTGGCGTGGCGTGGCGTGGCGTGGCGAGGCGAGGCGTGGCGAGGAGGAGGAGGAGCGCGCGTGTGGAACTCTCTCCTTCTCCTTCTCATCCTTTTACCAAGTGGTAGGAGAGCTCACCTTATAAGCTGGTCCAACTTCCACTCAACTAGCAATGTGGGACTAAACATTTGTCCCAGCTCTTGCCTTGCATGAATGGGCCACATGGGCCTCTAGGATTTTCAGGAATTATTGAAATGGAAAATGGGCTAGACTATTTGGGCCAAAATTCCAACAATCCCCCACCAGATCCCAGAGGCACATGTAATTTGCCTTAGGTTCCAAACACTGTTTATATACCGGTACTGTAGTGGAGACTGTTAAGTTGAACTTGCACCTAGAATTCTATGTTACACTAGGTTGCGACTTGTACAGTGGACTATGCCTTGAACTGCAAGTTTGCTGCAACCTAGCTTTACACGAAGCCTTGACCGATACTGCGCTACCGTGGGACTTCCCCGCGGGTGGAGCTTATGCGTCATACTCCATGGCCTTTCATGAGTTTATTAGAGAGCACCCAACTCTCATAGACTGCGACGTTTTAACAGTCAGACTCATATAGGTGTGTTCTTCAAAAGATGTTCTGCAGGACAACATCTTTGCTTAGGATAAGCCACTTAGAACACATTAAGATAATAAATCAACCTGCCATGCAGAATAGGAAAGTATTGCATCTTTATGGAGTGGTGTTTATTAAAGTAGGGATACTTTCCTCTCAGCTAACCAACAACTTGTCTCCCAATTCTAATTCACGGGATCTCCGATCACATAGAGTGGTTTACCACTGTGGAAAACTCATAGTGTGGGTCTCATACCCATCTCCTTCGATGCATTTTCTATCACATTGCGTGATAGTCCCTTTGTGAAGGGATCTGCCAGGTTCTTAGATGTTTGGATATAATCCAATGCAATAACTCCGGAGTTTCTCATTTTCCTAACAGATTTTAGTCTCCTCTTCACATGTCTTGAGGACTTCATATTATCCTTAGAACTGTTCACCTTAATAATCACAGTTCATTGGAATTGCGGGTATAGGTTTTTCAACCACAGGTAAGTCCATCAAGAGTTCACGAAGCCACTCTGCTTCAACAGTGGCCGTGTCTAGTGCTGTGAGTTCTGCTTCCATAGTTGACCTCATTAAGATGGTCTGCTTGCAAGACTTCCAAGAAACAGCGCCACCACAAAGTGTGAAAACATATCCATTTGTGGCCTTTATCTCATCAGCATCAGATATCCAATTTGAATCACTATAACCCTCTAGTACCCTCGGGTACCCGGTATAGTGTATGCCATAGCTCGCAGTGCCTTTTAGATATCGCATAACTCTCTCAATAGCATGCCAGTGATCATATCCTGGATTTGAAACAAATCGACTGAGTTTGCTTACAGCAAAGGCGATGTCAGGCCTCGTGGCACTAGCTAAATACATAAGCGAGCCAATGATTTGAGAGTATCTTAGTTGGTCTCTAGCATTTCCTCGATTCTTTCGAAGCAACACACTAGGATCATACGGTGTAGGAGAAAAATTGACGTCGCTATACCCGAAACGACTCAAGATCTTTTCCACATACTGGGACTGAAGTAGTGTAATCCCACCATCATCATCTCTCAATAGCTTGATGTTCAGGATGACATCGGCTACTCCCAGATCCTTCATCTCAAAGGAACGAGATAAGAAATCTTTGACCTCCTTAATTGCATTAAGGTTGGTTCCGAAAATCAGTATGTCATCAACATACAAACAAAGGATGACTCCCTCACCCCCACCATGGCGATAGTATACACACTTGTCAGCTTCGTTTACAACAAAGCCTGCAGCGGTTAAGGTTTTATCAAAATTTACGTGCCACTGCTTAGGTGCTTGTTTAAGACCATACAAAGACTTCAGTAGGTTGCACACTTTTCTTTCTTGACCATTTACTACAAAACCATCTGGTTGATCCATATAAATTTCCTCATCCAACTCTCCATTTAGGAAAGCCGTCTTAACGTCCATTTGATGAACGAGAAGACCGTGTGAGGCAGCCAGAGAAAGTAGTACTCGAATGGTGGTCAACCTTGCTATAGGTGAGTAAGTGTCAAAGAAGTCTCCACCTTCCTTTTGGGTATAACCCTTGGCCACAAGCCTTGCCTTGTACTTCTCAATAGTACCATCAGGCCTTAGTTTCTTCTTAAATACCCATTTACATCCTACAGGTTTGCACACATAAGGACGATCAGTGATCTCCCATGTTTCATTAGCTAAGATGGAATTCATCTCACTATGAACAGCTTCCTCCCAGTAGTCAACATCAGGAGATGCATAAGCTTCTAAAATGGAAGTGGGAGTGTCATCGACAAGGTACACAATGAAATCATCACCAACAGACTTTGCAGTCCTTTGTCTCTTGCTCCTTTTAGGAATTTCATTATCCTCCTCCTTAGGATTATCAGAGTGTTCAATTGGAATGGTAGATTCAGAGAATATAGCAAATTCCTGATTAGATGAACTAGGTATCTCCGGATTTGATGAGTTAGGTTTATCCTTCATTGGAAAGATATCCTCAAAGAAAGTCGCATCAGTCGACTCCATGATTGTACCAACATGAATGTCAGGCACTTCAGATTTTACTATCAAGAATCTATAACCAATGCTATGAAAATCATAGCCCAGAAAAACGCAATCAATGGTTTTTGGTCCAAGCTTGCGCTTCTTGGGGATTGGTACATTAACCTTTGCCAAACAACCCCAAGTACGTAAGTAAGAGAGTTTTAATATTTTCTTCTCCCATTCTTCGAATGGAGTAATTTCTTTGTTCTTTGTGGGAACTCGGTTTAGGACATGACACGCGGTCAATAGTGCCTCCCCCCACCATTCCTTAGAAAGACCCGATGTGTCTAACATGGCGTTAACCAAATCTGTTAGAGTACGGTTCTTTCTTTCGGCTACTCCATTTGACCGGGGTGAGTAGGCAGGCTTCCTCTCATGAATTATGCCATGTTCCGCACAAAAGGAATCAAACTCATTGGAAAAATACTCATCTTTCGATCAAGTTGATTTTCTGCCTCAGCTTTATAGATTTTGAAGAAACTCAAAGCCTCATCTTTAGATTTCATAAGATACACATGACAATATCTCGTAGAGTCATCGATCAAAGTCATGAAATATTTCTTTCCACCTTTTGTCAACACACCATTCATCTCACAAAGATCAGAATGTATGAGCTCTAGTGGTGTTAAATTTCTCACTTCTGCAGTCGTATGTGACTTGCGAGGTTGTTTAGCTTGCACGCAGACTTGGCACTTAGATCCCTTAACAGTTGAGAAATGAGGGATTAAATTCATTTTGGCTAGCCACGTCATACAACCAAAATTAATATGACAAAGACGAGAGTGCCAGACATTTGATTCAAAATTCGTGTAAATATGATTAACAACTTTATTACAAATGTGTGACAGAGATAAGCGGAACAAGCCTCCGCATTCATAGCCTTTACCAACAAAGGTTCCATACTTTGAAATTACAAATTTATTGGACTCGAATACAATCTTGTAGCCATCTCGACACAGAAGAGATCCGCTAACAAGATTTTTATTTATTGAGGGAACATGATGCACGTTCTTCAGGCGCACGCTCTGTCCCGAAGTGAACTTCAGATCGACCGTACCAACACCATGAACAGAAGCATGCGAGCCATTCCCCATCAGCACGGTTTGAGTCCCTCTGACCTGATATGAAGAAAACATGGAAATATCAGAACAAACATGTACATTAGCGCCCGTGTCAATCCACCAATCAGGAGAATGACATAATGAAAGAACAGTAGGTAATATACCATACCCAACATCTTTCATCTCAACGTCGCTCATGACAACATTAGCAGTCTTGCTGCTCTTCCCATGCTGGCGCTTGTCAAAACGGTTGGGACAAGCAGGAGCCCAATGATTAGGATCACCGCACACATGACAAGCACCTTTCCTCTTATCAGTCTTCTTCTTGAAGGTGGTGGACTGTGAGGCCTTGTTCTTTCCATCGAACTTTCCTTTGTCATCAAACTTGCCTTTGTTCTTGAACTTGTGAGGCTGGAAGTTCCTTTTCTGTACCAGGTTGGCATTAGAACCTCCCTCGGTACCTCGAGCACGTGTGTCTTTTGCTCTCGTCTTCTATTCCACATCAAGAGTCCCAATGAGATCCGTCATCGAGAACTCTTGTCTCTTGTGCTTCAGAGAAGTAGCAAAATTTCTCCATGACTGGGGAAGTTTGGCAATGATGCCTCTGGCAACAAACTTGTCCGGTAACACACAAGTGAAGTGCTCAAGCTCCCTGGCAAGTGACTGTATCTCATGAGCCTGCTCCATAATGGAGCGGTCATCAATCATCTTATAGTCATAGAATTGTTCCATGACATACAGTTCACTGCCAGCATCGGAGACTCCAAATTTTCTCTCGAGCGCATCCCACATATCCTTGCCATTGCTAAATGACAGATATGAATCAACAATATTGTAGCCAAGGATGCTGATTAAGACATATTTGGACAAAGTTCTAAAGAGGTTTGGAATGGAAGATAGCAAGAAAGGGTTCTTGCCCATGTTGCCCAATACGACCTTGAGTAAAACTCAAAGTCCGACAACGACAGAAGATAGAGAAAGGATGAGTAAGACTCCCTATGCCTCAGCCATAGGATCTCTAATGTATGCCATGCTATGTACTCGACCCGACATTGCATATGCTGTTAGTTTAACTAGCAGATATCAAAGTGATCCAGGAGTGGATCATTGGACAGCGGTCAAAAACATCCTTAAGTACTTGAGAAGAACTAAGGATATGGTTCTTTCTTATGGAGGTGATGAACAACTCGTTGTTAATGGTTACACCGATGCTAGTTGGAACACCGATCCGGATGATTCTAAATCACAATCTGGATACGTATTTACTTTGAATGGTGCAGCAGTTAGCTGGAGGAGTGCAAAGCAAAGCGTTGTGACGAGATCTTCAACTGAATCGGAATACATGGCTGCTTCAGAGGCTTCACAAGAAGCGATATGTATGAAAGAGTTCATTACAGAGTTGGGTGTGGTTCCTAGTGCGCTGGACCCAATGTCTATCTATTGTGATAACATGGGCGCCATAGCCAATGCGCAAGAACCAAAGGTCACACAAGAAGCTGAAGCACATCAAGCTACGTTTTCACGCTATTCGAGAACATGTCCAAGATGGGGACATAAAGATTTGTAAAGTACACACAAATCTGAATGTGGCGGATCCGTTGACTAAACCTCTCCCGAGGGCAAAACATGACCAGCACCAAACTGCCATGGGTGTTCGGTATATTACCATGTAATCTAGATTAGATGACTCTAGTGCAAGTGGGAGACTATTGGAGATATGCCCTCGAGGCAATAATAAATGTAGTTATTATTATATCTTTGTGTTTATGATAAATGTTTACATTCATGCTATAATAGTATTAACAAGGAAAGTTTAATACTTGTGTGATCTGTAAACTAAAAATAGAGTCCCTAGTAAAGCCTCTTTATAATACTAGCTTGTTGGTTAATAAATGATTGTGGTTTCCCTATCATGAACATTGAGATGTTATTAACAACAAGATCATATCGTTAGGAGAATGATATGGTGGACATACTCCTATAGATAAGCGTAGCATAAAGATCAAGTCATTTTAATAGTTCAATTGCTATATGCTTTCTGATACATAGTAACCTAATTCCTTCGACCATGAGATCATGCATATCACCTTCACCGGATGGATGCTTTGATGACATCAAACACCACACCGTAACTGGGTGGTTATAAAGGTGGCATTGAGTGTTCGGAAAGTATTGGTTGAGACACATGGATCAAGAGTGGGATTTGTCCATCCATATGACGGATAGATATATACTCTAGGCCCTCTCGGTGAAATGTCATCCAATTAGCTTGCAAGCATGTGACTGGCTCACAAGGGATCACATATCACGAGAACGAGAAAAGAGTACTTATCAGTAACGAGGTTGAACTAGGTATGCAGAGATACCGACGATCATAACCTCGGATAAGTAAACTATCGTAATACAAAGGGAAATTGGTATCGTATGTAAGTGGTTCATTCGATCGCAAAGTAATCGTAGAAATATGTGGGAGCCATATGAATTTCCAGATTCCTCTATTGGTTATTGTTCGGAGAAGTGTCTCGATCATGTCCACATAATTCACGAACCGTAGGGAGACACACTTAAGGATTCGACGTTGTTTGAGTAGTTATGGAATGATTAGAAAGAGACCGAATGTTGTTCGGAGTCTCGGATGGGATCCGGGATATCACGAGGAGATCCGGAATGGTTCGGAGAATAAGATTCATATAAGGAAAGTCCTGTTTCGGAGTTGGGGAATGGTTCCGATGTTTTCATCGGGAATGTTCTAGAAGGTTCCGGAATGTCCGGCACTCCGAAGGGGAAGGGTACATGAATGTGTCATACCAAGTTGGAATGATTGCATAATGTACTAGGTGTCATCGCTGAACAAAATAAAGGGTTTAATCAAATCCTAATTTGAAAAGTCAAACGCCAATTTGAAAAGTCAAACGGCTATTTTGGGAAGTGGAAGGGAAGTGGGAAACCGAGTTGGGGAGGAGTTCCTCCTCCACCGCCGGCCCACTTGGGATCCGAGTTGGGGAGGGACTCCCCTACCCTTGGCCGGCGCCTCCCACCTATAAAGGGAGGGGCAGGGCTGCCCATCCTAGCACACAAGATCTCCACCCCAAAACCCTAGCCCGGCGCCGCCACCTCTAGTTGCCGTCGCCTAGGGCTCCCCTAGCCGCCAACTTGGGCAAGCCCCAAGCCCTAGCCGCCGGCCCTAGAACCTCCTCCTTGGTGTGTCTAAACCCTAGATAGCCGAGGAGCTCTCTCATAGTCCACCATAATCGCTCCGGCTTAAGGCGAAGCCCTGCGAGATCTCCCCTCTACTTCCGGTACCACGCCGTTGTGCTGCCGGAATCGCGGGGAGAGTGCTACAACCTCCGCTGCCTGCTGGAACAAGGGAGAGGAAGGTATTCGTCGAGTACCGAACGTGTGACCGACTGCGGAAGCGCTGCCGGAATGCAGCGCCGGAAGGATCATCTACGCGATCTTGAGATCGGCAAGAGTACGACTACATCACCCACGAGAATCCGCTCTCGTTAAACACTTTGGAATCTTCGAGGGTGAGTTATTCCATCGACTCGTTGCTACAATCTAGTAGATAGATCTTGGCTTGTTTGTTTGTATGCGATAGAAAATTTTGTTTTCCATGCTACGAAACCCCTACAGTGGTATTAGAGCCGTGTCTATATGTAGACCTGTTGCACGAGTAGAACACAATGGTCATTGTGGGCGTTAATGCTTTTATTGTCGATTGCTTCTTGTGTACTTTGCATCTTGCGGGATGTTGGGATGAAGCGGCCCGGGCTAACCTTACATGACATCGTTCATGAGACTTGCTCCACGCTTGACATGCAACTTGCATTGCATAAGTGGCTTTGCGGATGTCTGTCTCTCCCATTATAGTATAGATCCAATTTACAACGGGCACTTGATAGTTCTAGCATCAACGTTGTGGTTCTTGTTCGTAAGTTAGAGCGACACTTATTGAAATCCCCAAACCACGTAAAATATGCAAAGAAAATTAGAGGCGTCTAACTTTGTTTTGGAGGGGTGTGCTGTGATGTGATATGGCCATGATTGTGATTATATTTGATGTATGCAATGTTCCTTATTGTAAGTTGGCAACCGGCAGGAGCCATATGGTTGTCTTTAAATTCTGTTAAGACCCGTGTGTCTATTCAAAGTAGTTGTAATAGTTGAAGCTGGTGGACGACAACCATGGAGCGGCGTCATTGACCTTGATGCAATGCCGGTGATGATGGAGATCATGTTCATGCTTGAAGATGGAGATCGGAAGCACAAAGAAGAAAGGCCATATCATATCACATATTATGAATTGCATGTGATGTTAATCCTTTATGCATCTTGTATTGCTTAGTTAACGACGGTAACATTATAAGATGATCTCCCAAGCACACAAATTTCAAGTTTTAAAGTGTTCATCCTTAGTTAGCACCATTGCTAAAGCTTGTTGTTTCGAAGCACCACGTGATGATCGGGTGTGTTGGATTCTGCAAGTGTATACAACGTGAGCAAGCCAGTTTTGCTCATGCGGAAGCTAAGGTTTGATCTTGACGAGCCTAGCATGTACAGACATGGTCTAGGAACACGGATCACCGAAAGGTAAAGCATGAATCATATAGTAGATATGATGAACATGTCGATTGTTCACCATTGAAGCTACATCAACTCTCGTGATGATCGGTGTTGATATGGTGGATTTGGTTCGTGTGATCACTAAAACAATGTGAGGGATGCTGTTTTGAGTGAGAGTTCACCTAGATTAATTTAACTATTAATTAGAACTTAATTTGTCATAAACTTAGTCTAAACTATTGCAAATATGCTGTAGATCAATGGCGGCCCCTACCATCAATTTTAATGCCTTCCTAGAGAAAGAAAAGTTAAAAAACAATGGAAGCAACTTCGCGGATTGGTTCCGCAATTTGAGGATTGTCCTCACAGCTGGTAATTTGACCTATGTGCTGGATGCACCGCTGGGTGACCCACCTGCAGCTACTGCTACCGATGAAGTAAAGAATGTTTACCTCACTCGGAAGACTCAGTACTCCACAGTTCAGTGTGCTATCTTGTATGGTTTAGAATCGGAGCTTCAGAAAAGGTTTGAGAATTCAGACCCACATGATATTGTCCGTGATCTCAAATTGATCTTTGAGACTCACGGGGCGATTGAGAGCTATGAGGCTTCTGAAAAGTTCTTTAACTGCAAGATGGAAGAGGGCAGCTCCGTCAGTGAGCATGTGCTTAAGATGTCTGGGCACGCAAACAAACTTCAAAGCTTGGGTATAGTGATTCCTAATGCTTTGGGGATTTATCGTGTCCTCCAATCACTACCACCAAGTTACAAGAACTTTGTGATGAACTACAATATGCAAAACATGAACAAGCAGTTGCCAGAACTCTTTGCCATGTTGAAATCTGCAGAAGTGGAGATCAAGAAAGAGCACCAAGTGTTGATGGTCAATAAGACCACCAAATTCAAGAAAGGCAAGTCTAAGCAAAAGGGACACTTCAAGAAGGGTGGTAAGAAAGTTATCGCGCCGACGAAGAAGACCAAGGCTGGACCTAAGCCTGATACTGAGTGCTTTTACTGCAAGGGAGAAGGTCACTGGAAGCGGAATTGCCCAAAGTACTTGGCGGATTTGAAGAACGGCAACATCAAGAAGAAAGGTATATCCGATATACATGTTATTGATGTGTATCTCACTAGTACTCCTAGTAGTGCCTGGGTATTTGATACTGGTTCGGTTGCTCATATTTGTAACTCAAAACAGGTGCTGTAGAATAAACGGAAGCTAGCGAAGAACGAGGTGACGATGCGCGTGGGAAACGGATCAAAGGTTGATGTGATCGCGGTCGGCACGCTACCCCTTCATCTACCATCGGGATTAGTTTTATACTTAAATAATTGTTATTTGGTGCCTGCGTTAAGCATGAACATTATATCGGGATCTTGTTTATTGCGAGACGGTTACTTGTTTAAGTCTGAGAATAATGGTTGTTCGATTTATATGAGTAATATGTTTTATGCACATGCACCTTTGATAGATGGTCTATTCTTATTGAATCTCGATAGTGGAAATACACATATTAATAACATCGAGGCTAAACGTTTGAAATCGAGCGATAACTCGACCTATATGTGGCACTGTCATCTTGGTCACATTGGAGTGAAGCGTATGAAGAAACTCCATTCCGATGGACTTCTTGAATCACTTGATTTCGAATCACTTGAAAGATGCGAAGCATGTCTGATGGGTAAAATGACTAAGACTCCATTTTTTGGTATGATGGAGCGAGCTACGGACTTATTGGAATTCATACATATCGATGTGTGTGGTCCAATGAGTGTAGCATAGCGCGGTGGTTATCGTTATGTTCTTACCTTCACAGATGACTTGAGTAGATATGGGTATATCTATTTCATGAAACATAAGTCCGAAACTTTCGAGAAGTTTAAGGAATTTCAAAGTGAGGTAGAGAATCAACGTAACAAGAAGATTAAATTTCTACGTTCTGATCGTGGAGGTGAATACCTAAGTTACGAGTTTGGAGAGCATTTAAAGAAATGCAGAATACTTTCACAATTGACACCGCCGGGAACACAACAGCGTAATGGTGTGTCCGAACATCGTAATCGAACTCTCTTAGATATGGTTCGTTCTATGATGTCACTTACAGATTTACCGTTATCATTTTGGGGTTATGCATTAGAAACAGCCGCATTCACTTTAAATAGGGCACCATCTAAATCCGTTGAAACGACACCGTATGAATTATGGTTTGGGAAGAAACCTAAATTGTCGTTCCTTAAAGTTTGGGGATGCGAAGCCTATGTAAAGAAGTTACAGCCGGACAAGCTTGAACCCAAAGCGGAAAAATGCGTCTTCATAGGATACCCGAAGGAAACTATTGGGTATACCTTCTATCATAGATCCGAAGGCAAAATCTTCGTTGCCAAGAATGGATCCTTTCTAGAGAAGGAATTTCTCTCGAAAGAAGTGACTGGAAGGAAAGTAGAACTCGACGAGGTTGTTGAACCTTCTCTCGAACTTGCGAGTAGCGCAGCACCAGAAGAAGTTCCTGTGGTGCGTGCACCAATAAGAGAGGAAGCTAATGATGATGATCATGAAACTTCGGTTGTAGTTGCTACAGAGCCTCGCAGGTCAACGAGAACTCGTATGACTCCTGATTGGTATGATCCCGTTATGAGTGTCATGTTGGTGGACAACACCGATGACCCTGCGACATATGAGGAAGCGATGATGAGCCCAGATTCCAATAAATGGCAAGAAGCCATGAAATCCGAGATAGGATCCATGTACGAAAACCAAGTATGGTCTTTGGTGGACTTACCGGATGGCCGGAAGGCTGTCGAGAACAAATGGATTTTCAAGAAGAAAACAGATGTTGATGGTAATGTTACTGTCTATAAAGCTCGACTTGTCGCAAAAGGGTTTCGACAAATTCAAGGAGTTGACTATGATGAGACTTTCTCACCTGTAGCGAAGCTAAAGTCTGTGAGGATTATGTTAGCAATCGCTGCATATTATGATTATGAGATATGGCAGATGGATGTCAAAACAGCATTCCTCAATGGAGACATTGATGAAGAGTTGTATATGATGCAACCCAAAGGTTTTTTTGACCCTAAAGATGCTAACAAGGTATGCAAACTTCAACGGTCCATCTATGGATTGAAGCAAGCATCCATAAGTTGGAATCAACGTTTTGATAAGGTGATCAAAATTTTCGGTTTTATACAAACTTATGGAGAAGCTTGTATTTACAAGAAAGTGAGTGGGAGCTCTGTAGCATTCTTAATACTATATGTGGATGACATATTGTTGATTGGGAATGATGTAGACCTTCTTAATAGTGTCAAGGAATATTTGAATAATAGTTTTTCAATGAAGGATCTTGGCGAAGCAGCTTATATATTAGGCATAAAGATTTATAGAGATAGATCGAGACGCATAATATCATTGTCACAAAGTACATATTTGGACAAAGTTCTAAAGAGGTTTGGAATGGAAGGTAGCAAGAAAGGGTTCTTGCCCATGTTGCCCAATACGACCTTGAGTAAAACTCAAAGTCCGACAACGGCAGAAGATAGAGAAAGGATGAGTAAGACTCCCTATGCCTCATCCAGAGGATCTCTAATGTATGCCATGCTATGTACTCGACCCGACATTGCATATGATGTTAGTTTAACTAGCAGATATCAAAGTGATCCAGGAGTGGATCATTGGACAGCGGTCAAAAACATCCTTAAGTACTTGAGAAGAACTAAGGATATGGTTCTTTCTTATGGAGGTGATGAATAGCTCGTTGTTAATGGTTACACCGATGCTAGTTGAAACACCGATCCGGATGATTCTAAATCACAATCTGTATACGTATTTACTTTGAATGGTGCAGCAGTTAGCTGGAGGAGTGCAAAGCAAAGCGTTGTGGCGAGATCTTCAACTGAATCGAAATACATGGCTGCTTCGGAGGCTTCACAAGAAGCGATATGGATGAAAGAGTTCATTACAGAGCTGGGTGTGGTTCCTAGTGCGCTGGACCCAATGTCTATCTACTGTGATAACATGGGCGCCATAGCCAATGCGCAAGAACCAAAGGTCACACAAGAAGGTGAAGCACATCAAGCTACGTTTTCACGCTATTCGAGAACATGTCCAAGATGGGGACATAAAGATTTGCAAAGTACACACAAATCTGAATGTGGAGGATCCGTTGACTAAACCTCTCCCGAGGGCAAAACATGACCAGCACCAAACTGCCATGGGTGTTCGGTATATTACCATGTAATCTAGATTAGATGACTCTAGTGCAAGTGAGAGACTGTTGGAGATATGCCCTAGAGGCAATAATAAATGTAGTTATTATTATATCTTTGTGTTTATGATAAATGTTTACATTCATGCTATAATAGTATTAACAAGGAAAGTTTAATACTTGTGTGATTTGTAAACTAAAAATAGAGTCCCTAGTAAAGCCTCTTTATAATACTAGCTTGTTGGTTAATAAATGATTGTGGTTTCCCTATCATGAACATTGAGATGTTATTAACAACAAGATCATATCGTTAGGAGAATGATATGGTGGACATACTCCTATAGATAAGCGTAGCATAAAGATCAAGTCATTTTAATAGTTCAATTGCTATATGCTTTTTGATACATAGTAACCTAATTCCTTCGACCATGAGATCATGCATATCACCTTCACCGGATGGATGCTTTGATGACATCAAACACCACACCATAACTGGGTGGCTATAAAGGTGGCATTGAGTGTTCGGAAAGTATTGGTTGAGACACATGGATCAAGAGTGGGATTTGTCCATCCATATGACGGATAGATATATACTCTGGGCCCTCTCGGTGAAATGTAATCCAATTAGCTTGCAAGCATGTGACTGGCTAACAAGGTATCACATATCACGGGAACGTGAAAAGAGTACTTATCAGTAACGTGGTTGAACTAGGTATGTAGAGATACTGACGATCATAACCTCGAATAAGTCTATCATGAGACAAAGGGAAATTGGTATCGTATGTAATTGGTTCATTCGATCGCAAAGTAATCGTAGAAATATGTGGGAGCCATATGAATTTCCAGATTCCTCTATTGGTTATTGTTCGAAGAAGTGTCTCGATCATGTCCGCATAATTCACGAACCGTAGGGAGACACACTTAAGGATTCAACGTTGTTTCAGTAGTTATGGAATGATGAGAAAGAGACCGAATGTTGTTCGGAGTCTTGGATGGGATCTGGGATATCACGAGGAGATCCGGAATGGTCCGGAGAATAAGATTCATATAAGTAAAGTCCTGTTTCGGAGTTGGAGTATAGTTCCGGTGTTTTCATCGGGAATGTTCTAGAAGGTTCCGGAATGTCCGGCACTCCAGAGGGGAAGGGTACATGAATGCGTTATATCAAGTTGGTATGATTGCATCATGTACTAGGTGTCATCGCTGAACAAAATAAAGGGTTTAATCAAATCCTAGTTTGAAAAAGTCAAACGCCAATTTGAAAGTCAAACGGCTATTTTGGGAAGTGGAAGGGAGTTGGAATCCGAGTTGGGGAGGAGTTCCTCCCCTCCACCGCCGGCCCCCTTGGGAGACCGAGTTGGGGAGGGACTCCCCTCCCCTGGCGCGGCTCCTCCACCTATAAAAGGAGGGGCAGGGCTCCCCTCCTAGACACCCAACACCTCCACCTCTAAACCCTAGCCGCTGGCGCCGCCACCTCCTGCTGCCGCCGCCTAGCAACCCTAACCGCCGGCCAAGCCTCCTCCTCGGCGTATCTAAACCCTAGATCGTTGAGGGCTCTCTCATAGTCCACCATACTCGCTCCGGCTTAAGGCAAAGCCCTGCGAGATCTCTCCTCTACTTCCAGTACCACGCCGTTGTGCTGCCGGAATCGCGAGGAGAGTGCTACAACCTCCGCTGCCTGCTGGAACAAGGGAGAGGAAGGTCTTCATCCAGTACCGAACGTGTGACGACTGCGGGAGCGCTGCCGGAACGCAGCGCCGGAAGGATCGTCTACGCAATCTTGAGATCGGGAAGAGTACGACTACATCACCCACGAGAATCCACTCTCGTTAAACACTTTGGAATCTTCGAGGGTGAGTTATTCCATCGACTCATTGCTACAATCTAGTAGATAGATCTTGTCTTGTTTGTTTGTATGCGGTAGAAATTTTTTGTTTTCCATGCTACGAAACCCTACAGTCAACTCAGGACCTGCAAGGTGTTCCGAGGGAGTTGGCTGAGCACTCTTTGTGTCACATCCCAAAATTTTCCAAATTTTGAAATTTGAAAAATAAATAAACAAAATAAATTTTTGTTGAAATTTAGGGTGAGAAGAAACTTTTTGATTCCAAAGGGAAACATCAAAACCTATTTTGATCAAATAGTATCCTAAAGGGATTTAAAAATATAAACAATTAATAAATAAAGTTTTAAAAGTTCGAATCACCATTTTTGGATATTTTAATAAAAAGATATGGTTTTTATAAGCAAACGTAGAAATAATGAATAAGGACTATTTTTAAAAGAGCCAAATTAAATCTTGACCAAGCTTTTAAAATAAAATATTTTGTTTGATTAAAATAGTAAAGGTTTATTTAAATAAAACCATGAGGATTTATTTATATCCAAATTTCATTCAAGTAAAGATATTTTCCTATTTTGAATGATCATTAAAAAACTTATTAAAGTATTTTAAATTATATTTCAAGGTGTTATGTTTCTTTTTAATAAAACCTACTGAAAATATTTTTGTAGAAAATTAGGAAGTCAAATGGAGTTTTACACATATTTGAATTCTATTTGAAATAAAGACTAAAGACTATTTATTTATTTTTAATAAATAATAAACCCTAAAAATAATTGTTCTATTTTGGACTTTGGAAAATGTTGTTAAACAGAATTGATTTATACCTAAAGTTTGGAAGTGGTTTGAATTCAAATGGAGTTTGAATTATTTGAATGAAAATCAAAACAGAAAATTCAAAATAGAAAAAGAAAAGCAATCAGTATAAAAAAATAGAAACGAAGCAGCCCACTGCCAGGCCCAACCCATCCTAACTCGCAGTCCACCTACTCCCCCTCTAGCGAAACGTTTTTCACCCACACGCTCACCCACAGAGACGCCGAACTCTCGTCCCCACTCTCTCTCTCTCTCTCTCTCTCTCTCTCTCTCTCTCTCTCTCTCTCTCTCTCTCTCTCTCTCTCTCTCTCTCTCTCTCTCTCTCTCTCTCTCTCTCTCTCTCTCTCTCTCTCTCTCTCTCTCTCTCTCTCTCTCAGACAGACAGACCCCACCTGCCAGGTCGTCGTCTCCACCATGACCACGTCCCCCTCGCCGTTTCTGCCATTGATTGCGGCGATCAATACGCGTTGATGGCTGTATTAAAATCGACAGTGACCACGCTCGATTAAACGCCTAGCCCTCCTCTCTCTTTTCCCCCAAGCCACACCTCCCCTCTGCCACCGGGCTGCTCCAATTTTGAGCTCGTACCCCTCTGCTCCGACGAGCTTCTCCAACCAATTCTGACGCTGTCCAACTGCCCCTCGCCTCCCAGAGCACGCAGGCTTACTCCCCATCTCCTGGCGCATCTCCCAGTGTCGCTCGCTAGCCCGCGCACTCACCGTAGCCTCGGCAACCTCGACACCTGAGCGTGCGCTGCCGTCTGCCATCGCTCCGACGAGCCCCCTGGTAAGCTCAGACCACCCCAAACCCTCCTGATGATGCTTCCATGATACCCAGTGCAGTAAGCGTCTAACGCCCTCTCACGTTTGCCTCGGCATGACCTGCAGCCTCGCCCCCGACGACATCCAGAGACACCGACGCCGCTGCAAACTCCGGCGAGCAATCCCCTCCGTTCCTGAGCGCCCCTCGTCAAGCAGACCACGCCTTGAGCTTCGCCGCACCCCTGCGAGCACGGTGAGATACTCCTCCCTCTCCCTCGCTTCCTGAATCGTCACCAACGCCAACGCCCGAGCGTGCGCCGCCGTCCGCCGCCAAACCATGGTCAAAACGTTGTGGTCCGTCGGATCTAGATCGAAAGGATCAGATTAGATTTTAGATGAAGGGGTATGCGTCCATCTGTGCCGTGCATTTTAAGTAAGATCCAACGGCCAGTCTTAGTCAATCCAAACGAAACGGTATCGACCAATAAGGAAGCGCCACGTGGACAGGGTTTGATTTAAACCAGAAATTAGAATCTATTAGATATGCAAACTTGTAAAATTCATAACTTTAATTCTACACGTCCAAATTTTGCAAAATTTATATCAATGGATTCAGAAGAACAAGTACTTTGCAACAATGCACTTTGTTTACTGTTTTGCTTCTGGAAAATTGGTTGAATTTGCAGAAACTTGTGTAGGCATAATTTGAATATAAAAATTGTTCTAGATATATTTTTAAGGTGAAATCTTTGCAAAATGGATTGTTTTGAACCTACTGACCATAGGAACCAACTTATGGATTTAAAAATGTATTTTGTAAAGTTAAGGAATAAATATTGAGTTAGCTCATTTCTAGTCAAATAAAAAAATATTGTTTATGGTTTAGAAATGATTTTGAGTAAAACCTTTGGGAAATGATTTGATTCAAACCTTCTGACCCTAAACACCAAGTTTTGAGATTAAGAACATATTTGATGAACCATATAAAGTTATTGCTTTGCTAAAAGATATTTTCAACAACATAAAATATCACCTTAGCATAAAATTTGGTTTATGAGATAAAACCTTTTGCAAATGGTTTTACCACTTTTGTAAATGACCAATGTGAGCTTGAAAATGTTTAGAGCCTAGTAGGAACCACTTTTCCAAATAGAACTATCTTTTGCATACTTGCATGCATGATCTTGTTTTTGTTATTTTATGTGGTGAAATGGTTTGAATGCTAGTTGAATTTGTGTTTGCTTGATTGAATTGTAGTGAAGTTAGAAGAGTGTGATATTTGCAAGATCAAGAAGTGAACCAACATTCTCTACTCAAAAGGCAAGTGACACTATCATCCAAGTCCTACTATTTTCATTACACTTAGTGGATTTTTTGTAACATGCATAAGACTATTATATTTCTATGCTATGCTATATCCTAATAGGATACCCTTATATATTCCTTAGTGAAAACATTGTAGTTGTAGTAAGCTTAGCCCTGCTATATATTTGGGATGGGATACATGATATGAATATATGAAGTGTTGGAAAGATATATGTTTTATATAGTAAAACAAGTACTCAATGAACCACCTGGGTGGACAAGGATACTCAAGATTGGACAAGGTGGCAACAAAGGGAACCATGTTTATATGGCTATCTTTTTGTATGTGCACTATAAGAAAACAACCTAGGGACTTAGAGATTGAACATGTTTCCGTACAGTGGCTTCCGTGTACAGCCACATGCTAAATGGGCTCTGGCTTAGTCAACTACATAGTGGAAGACCCATGCATTGGCATCTTCAGGTTAACTAGAATTGTGTATGGGAAATTTATCCCTACATTGGTGCCTGGTTGACAAGCTAGCATTGTGTATTGGGAGGACTTCTATGGAAAGACTTTGCCACATTCTCGATCTGCCGGTACTCCATTTGGTGAGTACTTATCCAGCGGCCACTGGTGGCGTCAAGACGAGATTGTGTCATGTGGGTAAAGTGTACAACTTCTGCAGAAGATCAAATTCTAAGTACTTAGCCGTGTCCCCGGTTACGGACAACTCTGAGCAACTAAGGCCTGAAGCTAGTGAAGATCTCGACATTCCAATTTCTCAAAGTAAAACTTGATGGTGACAACAAGGGGTTTGAAGCACTTGGAGTTTTCCAAGAAGTTTAGAAAGATTTTCAAAAGATCAAAACTATTTTGAAAAGATAGGATAAAACTATATTGCTTTCTGCAAAAGAGCCTAAACCCTACTTAGACAAATATGCATGTAATGATAGGATCCTCTTATTTCTACATAGTAGTGAAACTTGCCAATACAATTCAAATGTATTGACCCTTGTGGCTGCAACTTATTATGTTGCAGGTTTGTTTGATGTTAGTGAAGTGTGTTGAATAGGATTACAAGTCTACAACCAACATGATTGCCTGTGGCACTTTGAAGATGAAGGACCGCATGCTATTGTTATATTATGTTGCATTGTAATGAGATAACCAAATGAGCTATGTAAGATGTAATAAATTATTTTATTCCTGGTTATAAAGTTGTATTATGACCTTTGTATCTTGATATTACATCTTAACTATGGATGCTAGCTATTGATCCAGGGACTAGCATTGTAAACACAGGGATCTGTACCTTCTTAAAGGTTGGGAACCTTACACTTTGCATGTAAGGCCAGGAGCAAGGCCGGTGAAGCAACCTCTCCGCCGCTTCGCCGAAGACAGGAGAAAGATAATAGGGGATGAGATAGCTCGGCTCCTTGCAGCCGGGTTTATTATGGAGTGCTTCACCCAGATTGGCTATCAAATCCAGTGTTGGTAGAAAAGGAAAAGGATGACCCAAATGTGGCCGTAGTATGGAGAATGTGCATCGATTACACGAACCTCAATAAGGCGTGTCCCAAAGGTCCTTTTACTTTACCTAGGATAGACCAAGCCATTGATTCGACCGCAGGCTGTGAGCTGTTATCATTTGTAGACACGTATTCTGGTTTCCACCAGATACCATTAACCCGGCTGATCAAATAAAGACTGCATTTATCACCCCGTATGGGGCTTATTGCTATCGCACCATGCCATTTGTCCTGCGTAACACAGGAGCAACATACCAAAGATGCATGCAAAAATGTCTGCATGACCAAATAGGGAACAATGTGCAAGTATATGTTGACGATGTGGTTATAAAAACCAAAGAGAGCAAAATGCTCCTAGAATATATTCGGCAGACATTCGCAAACCTGAGAAGGTTCCGAATGAAACTTAACCCGGAAAAATGTACCTTTGGTGTACCGGCTGGAAAATTATTCGTTTTCCTCGTGTTTAGCCGAGGTATAGAGGCAAATCCAACTAAGATCCGAGCAGTGGAAAGAATGGAACTGCCGAGGTGACTGAACGATGTACAAAAATTTACAGGATGTCTTGCGTCTCTGAGTCGATTTATATGTCGGCTGGGGAAAAAAGCATTACCTCTATACCAACTGATGAAAAAATCTGACAAGTTCATATGGACACCGCAAGCCGATAGTGCATTTCATGAGTTAAAAAAGATGTTGGTCACAACACCAATTTTGGCTTCTCCATTGTCAAAGGAGCCTATGTTACTATATGTGGCAGCTACTAACAGAGTGGTAAGTGCGGTAGTTGTTGTGGAACGGAACGAAGAGGATAAATCAATACAAAGGCTGGTATATTACCTAAGTGAGGTATTATCGACCTCAAAGCAAAACTACCCGCACTACCAGAAGATGGCTTATGGAGTATACATGTCGGCGAAAAAACTCAAACACTACTTCGAAGAACATGCGATAAAAGTGATTTGTGAAGCACCCATAGCCGAGATATTAAGCAACAAAGATGCAAGTGGCCGAATAGCAAAATGGGCAATTGAGTTATCGCCTTATGCTCCGCAGTTTGATAGGCGAGATGCAATTAAGTCTCAGGCAGTGGCCGACTTCTTTGTGGATTAGGCCGAGGTACAATATGAGCCCCCATTACTAGATCCGAACTATTGGACGATGCATTTTGACGGGTCCAAGTTAAGAAATGGGCTAGGAGCAGGAATAGTACTGACTTCACCGAAAAAAAATCAGCTGAAATACGTGCTGCAGATACATTTCGCTGAATCGAACAATGTGGCCGAGTATGAAGCACTCGTCCACGGCCTAAAGATGGCAATAGAGATTGGCATACGTCGGATTCTATGTTACGGGGATTCAGACCTCGTAGTACAACAAGTATCAGGGAATTGGGACGCACGGAATATGGCCCTGTATAGATTTCATGTGCAGAAGATCAGTGGTTATTTTGATGGGTGTGAATTCCATCACATACCTCGGGCAGAAAATGATGCTGTGGATACACTGTCAAAACTCGGATCGACCAGGCAGTCAATTCCCCTAGGCATAGCTTTAGAGCACCTGAGAAAACCATCGATTACACCTTCGCCAGAATCCAAATCAATTCGTATCTCGGCAGAACAGATAGAAGGAAGTGTCCCAATGGAAATTGACGAGGAATACGACCTGAATTATTTAAGGATTAATTCGTCTGACCCACGGGTGAACAGGGAAAAGCCCAAAGATGTTATGCCGGCGGAAACTATGGAAATTGACAACGTAGTTTTCCCGAAAAAAGTCACGTCGACATGGGCACAACCCATATTCTCATTCCTTAAAGAGGAAATCTTGCCGGGTGATGAGGTCCTGCCTAGGCAGATAGTGAGAAGAGCAAAAGCCTACACAATCATAAACAATGAGCTATATAAGAGAAGTGTCACGAACGTACTACAACGATGCGTTGACTCGGCAGAAGGTGTCACATCCCAAGATTTTCCAAATCTTGTAATGTGAAAAATAAAATAAACAAAATAAATTTTTGTTGAAAATCAGGGTGAAAAGAAACTTTTGTTTCTAAATGGAAACTTAAAATCCCATCTTGAACAAACTTTGGTTAAAGTTTGAATTTAACAAAATCCAAATCTAGGGAAATGCATTCCTCAATGAATGTATCTGGAAATTTAAACACTTGGAAAATAAATCAAAACCCTAAAACCCTAATGGAATAAAAATCATTTCCAAGTTATCTCCAAGCCTATAGATTTGATCCATATAAAAACCTTATCAACAAACATTCACAAATGATCAAGAAATACAAATAGAAATAATATAAGACCATATAAATTGGTTTCACTCAATCTGGAGCCATAAATAAAATCTTATGATTTTTTTTTTGAGAATAAAATCTTATGAATTTAATAAGATAAGAAATTGAATTCCCAAAGCTAATAAAGAACCTATCCAGAAACTCATACCAATTGGTGAGAAAATAATCTAAAAGAGATTTAAATGGCTAAACAAATAATAAACAAGATTTTACAAATTGGAATCACCAAGTTTGGATCTCTAAATAAAAAGATAAGGATTTTATAAGAAAAGAAAGAAATATTGAATAAAGAATATTTAAAGACCAAATCAAATCTTGACCAAATCCATAAACAAGTGGAATAAGTTATAATCCAAATCCAAATAAAAATATTGGTTAAAGAATTGCCAAAGTAAAATAAAATGTCTTAAACCAAATCCTATTGGAGTAAGACAAATCCAAATTTTAAATGATTAATAAATCTTATTAAAAACCTTTCCAAATAATTCAAGATGGATTATTTGACACCCAATTAATCAAATAAAAACCTACTGAAAGGATTTGGAAAGTTAAAGATTTTAAATGGAGATTTAAAAATATTATTAAATCCTATCTAATTAAAAACTAGAGCCTATTTTGAATAAATAAAAGACCCCAAAATGAATAAGGTTTTATTCAAAAATTGATATCAGAATACAATACTAACCAGTATTTAAACCCACACAAAATCTGGCAAAGTTTTGAATTCAAATGGGTGTTTGAATTAATTAAACAAAATCAAAACAGATTTGAAGAAAAAGAAAAAGAAAAGAAACAGGAACAAAAAAATATATAAACGGACTCGACCCAACTAAGCTTGGCCCAACTAAGCCCAGTTAGCCCACCTCTCCTCTCGAACCGTTATTCACTCAGAAACGCACCCACTCAGCGACTGACCGGTGGACCTCGTTCCCTCTCTTCCTCTCACGCTGCCAAACGGACCCCACCGCCAGCTCCTTCTTCCCCACCCGCTGCTGACCACGCCCCTCACTCCGCCGGCCGTTGCAAGCGATTAAGACGCGACTTAATTCGCATTACTGGCGCAGCTGACCGACCCCCCGACCATGCCCTATTACTCGCCTGCGTCTCCCCTCCATTTCCCCTCTGTCTCCACACCCAAGCGCGCCCCTAGGCTGCTGAATTTTGCCCTTCACCTCCACTGTCTCCGGCGAGATTCTCCATCGATTCCAGCCAGTATCCTCCGCCCCTCGCCCCGTCGACCACACGAGCGTGATCCCCAGCCTCTGGCGCACCTCCCTGTCCTTCCCATTCATCCGCGCGAACACCAGAACGTCGGCAACGACAACAACCCGCAGCGCCACCGTCTGCTCCAACTCCGACGAGCTCTACTGGTAACGTCCGATCACGCCGCTCCCTCTCTTTGATGCACCCGTATTCTCTACCCTTCTACGCGTCTAATATCACCCTCTGTACCCTCTCCCATGCGCTGTAGCAACGTCCTCGACGACGCCAGTGCAAGCCCGACGCCAGGCAGAACTATGACGAGGAATCCCGGTCGACTCCGTGCGCCCCTTCAGCAACGACAACCGCCTTGAGCTTCCCCACGACGTTGCAAACACGGTGAGCATCTCCCCTTCTTCCCTCACTTCCTGTAGCGTCGACTCCGCCGCCGTCTGACTGCTCCGCCACCACCAGCCGCCGCCAGCGCCGCCCATCCTTGACTAGCTCATGTGAACCGTTCGATCTGAATCCGACGCTCGCGATAGAAACTAACTGAAAGGGTACGCTAGCATCTGAGCCGTGTGATTCCACTTAAATCCTACAGTCTGTGTTAGTCGATCCACGCGAAACGTTTTCGACGAATAGGAATAAGACGCGTGGCCAGACTCTGGTTTTAAAAACAGATTTGAATCTATTAGATATGTGATTTTGTAAATTCCATAACTTTAAATCTACACATTCAAATTTTGCAAACTTTATATCAATGGATTCAGAAAAGCAAGCCCTAGCCAACCATGCACTTTGTTTAGTAAAAAACTTCTGTTAAATTGACTGTTTTTGCAGAAACTTGTGTATGCTTGTTTAGGATATAAAATTTGTTCTAAAATGATTTTGAGGATAAAATATTTGGCAAATGGTGTGTTTTGAACCTACTGACCATAGGAAACAAATTGTGGTTTCAAAAATGTATTTTGTGAAACAAAAGAATGAATCTTTGATTTAAACCATTTCTAGTCTAATAAAAATATGGTTTATTTATTAAAAATAGTTTTGGAGGAAAACCTTTGAGAAATATTTTGGAAATAAACTCTCTGACCCTAAACACAAGGTTTTATGGTTTGAAAACATATTTTGTGAACCCTATAGATTAATGCCTTATTGAAAACATTTTTACACCACATAAAATGATACCTTGTTTTAAAAAGGGTTTATAAAGTGAAACCTATTGCAAATGACTTTGCCACTTTATAAAATGACCAATAGGTGTTTCCAAATGTTTACAACCTACTAGAAACCACTTTTACTAATAAAACAACCTATTGCATGCTTGCATGCATTACTTTGATTTTATCATTTTATGTGATGAATTGCTTGAATGGTAGATTGAAATATTGTTTGCTTGATTGAATTGTAGTGATTTGAAGTGAGTGAACATTGCAAAGATCAAGGAGTGAACTTATACTCTATACCAAAAAGGCAAGTGATGCTTCATACTTTTGTCCCATTATTTTCACTATGCATTAGTAATAATTTTCTAAGTAGGACTTGCATGGAACTTTTGCTAAGTATAAACCATGCTATGGGAAAACCTAGTAGGTGAAACCTTAGAGAAAATCTCCTAAGTTAAGATTCCTACTAGTATCATGCTTAGCTTAGCTAATAGAAAACAAGGGTGGAATATATATTCATGCTGTGGAAAATTTCTAAGTCTGAGGACTTGTGTTTTGTTTAATAAAATAACTAAGTGAATGAATCACCTGGGTGGATTGGAAGGAATGGTTTGTGTTGAGTGGTTCACAAGGCCCATTTATATGGTTTACCTTGTGTATCTCACTTGTGGATGGCCATCCAGGAACAAAGAGATTTGAGATGTCAAATGTTGAGAAGCTTCAAGTGCAGCCACTTGGCATTGTGGTCTCTACCTGGATCATATAGGTTGCAATAACTTAGCCAAATTGACAGTTGGTGGTAGGGGATTGATAGGTTGGAGTGCGTCCATTTTGGTCTAAGGGAAGGCTTCTGAAAGATCTTGTCTTGGTGAAACCAAGTCTTGTGGGGAAAGTGCACCACCTCTGCAGAGTGTAAAATCTAAGTACTTAGCCATGTCCCTGGCAAAGGACAATTTGAGAATCAAGACATGGAAGCTATCAAGAATCTCATCATCCAAATTTCTAAGTTAAAATCTTGTGGGTGAACAAGGGATTGCAGGATCACCAATTTCTATTGGGAGATGCCTTGTCAAGCAAAAACTTAGTGTTTTCAAATGATAAGGAAAAATCTATTTTGAGCAAAGCAAGCCTAAGCTCCGCTTAGCCAAATGCATATAGATGATAGACTCCACTATACTACCATAGTATCACTTGCCAATACAATTCAAATGTATTGACCCTTGTGGCTGTAACTTGTTATGTTGCAGGTTTGATTGATATTAGTGAAGTTTAATGATTAGGATTACAAGTCTACAACCAACATATCTGCCTGTGGCACTTTGAAGATGAAGGACCCCATGCTATTGTTATATTCTGCGGCATTGTAATGAGATAGCCAAATGAGCTATGTAAGATATAATAAATTATATTATTCCTGGTTATAAAGTGGTACTATGACCTTTGTTTCTTGATATTACATCTTAACTGTGGATGCTAGCTATTGATCCAGGGACTAGCATTGTAAACACATGGATCTCTACCTTATTAAAGGTTGGGAACCTTACAGAAGGGCAGAAAATCCTTTTGGATATACATCAGGGAGAGTGTGGACATCACGCCTTGTCCAGAGCTCTAGTGGCCAAAGCATTTAGGCATGGATTTTATTGGCCAACTGTGCTAAAGGAAGCAAAGGAATTAGTAGAAAGGTGTAATGGTTGCCAGAGATACGCCAACAAGATACATCTGCCTTCGTCCGAGTTAAAGACAATACCAATCACCTTGCCCTTTTCTGTATGGTGTTTGGATATGGTAGGTCCATTCAAGCCTGCCCGAGGCGGAATGACTCATGTTTTGGTCATGGTGGACAAATTCACAAAGTGGATAAAAGTAAAACCGATAAGAAAATGTGATGGACCCACAACAGTGAAATTCCTCAATGATATTATCTTGAGATATGGATATCCACACAGTATTATCACGGATAATGGCACAAACTTCGCTGAAGGAGCTTTTGCTAGGTTTTGCCAAGAGAAACACATAAGACTAGATGTTGCCTCGGTGGCTCACCCGACATCGAATGGGCAAGTAGAAAGATCTAATGGACTAGTATTGTCAGGAATAAAACCTCGGCTAATTGAACCGCTGCAAAGGTCGGCAGGATGCTGGATTGAGGAACTTCCAGCAGTGCTGTGGAGCCTCATGACCACTCCCAAATATATCGATGGGGTATACCCCATTCTTTCTCGTATACGGAGCAGAAGCTGTACTTCCAGCCAACATAATGCATGACTCGCCAAGAGTGGTCCAATACACAAGTGCCGAGGTAAATGAAATATCATGGCAAGACGATGTGGACTTGCTGGAGGAAGCAAGGGAATTGGCATTATCAAGATCAACTATTTATCAGCAAGAGCTCAGACGAT
Organism: Avena sativa; assembly: GCA_916181665.1. Lineage (NCBI taxonomy): Eukaryota > Viridiplantae > Streptophyta > Magnoliopsida > Poales > Poaceae > Avena > Avena sativa. The sequence goes on along the minus strand of OV702297.1, from coordinate 379,533,681 downwards.
ATCATAGCAAAAAGGTCAGTCCAAGAGTTTTTAAAGAAGGAGATCTAGTTCTTCGGCTAGTGCAACGCACAGCCGGCATGCTCAAGCTCTCACCCCCATGGGAAGGACCATTTATCGTGAGTAAAGCATTACACAATGATGCATACTACCTGATCGACGCTCAGACACCAGAAAAGAACAAGGCAAACAAGGCCGGAGATGAATAAAAAAGACCATGGAACATGCCTTACTTCGCCCGTTCTATACCTATAAGCCCTATGTTTCATATCATGGCATGATGCACCAAATCAGAGTATCAAGCATGTATCAAACTTTGGCACCCCGAGTAGTGACTCGGGGACTGCCCCATGTTATTTCTTATTTTGAACTATGTATCAAACTTCGGCACCCCGAGCAGTGACTCGGGGACTGCCCCATGTTATTTCTTATTTTGAACTATGTATCAAACTTCGGCACCCCGAGCAGTGACTCGGGGACTACCACATGTTATTTCTTATTTTGAACTATGTATCAAACTTCGGCACCCTGAGCAGTGACTCGGGGACTGCCCCATGTTGTTCTTTGTTTTGAATTATGTATTACATTTCGACAACCCGAGTAATAACTCGGGGACGGCCTCATATTGTTTGATATTTTTTGAGAATGTGTGAAACCTCGGCAACCCGAGCAATAACTCAGGGATTGCCTCATATTGTCCACTGATTTTTGGCATACATGTAAAAGTTCGGTAACTCAAGCAATAACTCGGGGACTGCACCGACTAATCAGTCATAAATCACAAGATGCGATATAAGCTTTCCTCGGCCATTGGCGAAATAACACGGAGGAAACAACTAACGATTTCTAAAATCATAGTAACAAGAATGACAACATCAACAATTCGAGGTATAATGAGGGAAGTACCCTATCTATATCGTCTTACCAGTGAATACCTCGGCAAGGGTAGTAAGTCAATCAGTTTAAAAAGATCTATGGGCTTAGAACATAGTGCTTCAAGGAGAAATTGCGAAAACGGCAATTATACAACCAAGTTTACATAAGAAACACAAGATGGATGCCGAACAAAAATCAGTCATATGAAAAATATGACCCGGATTTACGAAGTTAAAGTTTGGGAAAGCAAAGATACGATTCACATAAACTCAATTAGTTAGAGTAGCAACAATTACCAGGGCTTCAGAGGCCAAAATAAAAACGGTTCGCATTATACCAAAAGGCGGATAATTTTTTCAAAGACAGCATACACCCGGCATACCGGGGACTTAAAGAAATAGGAGTTGTTGAACCTAAACACCGGCAAAGACCAAATCACCCGTAGGAGGGGCAGTAGCAGCACCAGGAGCTTCAGACATGGGTGTCTCGGACACAAGCGGAATGACCTCGGTTTCCTTCAGAGGGGTATCTTTAGGAATTGGGCGCTCCGAGGTTGTTTAGGCCTCTGCAGAGGTCACTTCGGCATTGATGGAGGCCGTAGTAACCTCTGGGGCAAGCTTCGGTTGCTGGGAGACACCACCCTGGGCTCGAGAAGTTTCAGTTCCTTTGGAAGATGATCGAGCGTCGCCATCCCCATCTGAGCTATCATTGGAATCATCGGCATTATCCGAGCCATCCTCCAATTCATCTTGATCAGCCGAGTCACCAGCAGATGCATCTTCAGCTTCGACATCATCGGCCGTGTTGGGAAGAAAACTCGGCCCCTCGATCCAATGATGCACATATGCATACTCGATAAGCTAGAAGGCACGGGCTTGACAGCGAGCAACGAACTCCGGGTTCTCAATCTAGGGAGAGCCAGTGCACAAATTCATCAGGATATCGAGGGAAAGATCCTCGTACCATGACAAAACAGCTGTAAGCGCCATATCGGCACCAACTCTTCCAGCAGATTCCCTCCAGAGGTTAAGCTGAGTCTGAGACTCCATCAATCTTGCCACAAGCACTTCCACTTCATCAATATCCGGGTCATTTGGCCAGAGAACATGATAGGCTCGGATAGCTGCTTGCACCAGATCTTTTCCCATAATTTTCATTGGCCCAATAGCAGCGCCAACCGCAATCAGGAAATCTTCATAGAATATTCTTGATTCGGCGTAACGGGAACACCTCGGTGCTCACGAGCAGAAATCACAGCCTTGGAGTTCACAGGTTTGGCTTCTGGGAAATGATCTACACGAGAGGACGCTATATAAGTTAAGATGATCAAGGGAAAAGCATAAATCAACGAGAAACAAAAACTTACAATGGATGTAACTCAGCATATTATGGTGATCCTGGGACCAGTCGGCCCTACTCTTCTCCAAACGAATGATTTCCTCGCTCATTGCCTGATTCTTTAATTCGGCAGCATCAAGAAGTTCCTTGCCTTTCTGAAGCTGTAGACTCAGTCGGTTCTTTTCCTAAGAGAACTCCTGATCAACCTTCTCTAATTCAGACATCTGGGAGAGCTTAAGAGATTCAACCTCGGCGCGTAACCGGGTTATCTCGTCATCCTTTTCTTGGAGTTGTGTCGAATGAGCGGCAGCTTGTTCTAAAAAATGCAGCATCATATCAGGCATGGATATGCATTCTTGATGCGACGCTGCAAGTGTTCGTAACTCGGCTATACCAAAGCCGGGACGTCGTAAGATACCCAAAATTTACCTCGAACAAAGAGTTAAAAAATTCAAAGGCATAAGAAATGACTAACCTTCAAGAGTACCAACTTTCTTGGTAAGTCAGGTATTCTGGTTATTGACACTAGCTGCATAACAACAAAATACGAGTTGGAACAACAACTAAAATCTCCCACGGGGATAAGATAAACTAAGCAAACCAGATAGTTTACCAGTCTTCTTCACGACAGGGACAATTTTCTCAAACTTGTCTTGAAGTTTCTTGTGCGCAAAGAGCAACCTCTAAAATTCGGCTGTTCGCCGATCATGGGCAACCTGAAAATGACAACAAGTTACACAAAGTAAAAATAGATCCAAATCAAGTAAAACTTGACTCGGATCTAGGTGGCTGGATATTCAAAATAGAACAGATCTGAATCAAGTGAAACTTGACTCGGATCTAGGTGGCTGGATATTCAAAAATAGAACAGATCTGAATCAAGTAAAACTTGACTCGAATCTAGGTGGCTGGATATTCAAAAGAAAAATAGATCCGAATCAATTGAACTTGACTCGGATCTAGGTGGCTGGATATTCAAAAATAAATCAGATCTGAATCAAGTAAAACTTGACTCGAATCTAGGTGGTTGGATATTAAAAAGTAAAACTTGACTCGAATCTAGGTGGTTGGATATTAAAAAGTAAAACAGATCCGAATCAAGCAAAACTTGACTCAGATCTAGTTGGCCGAATATTCAAAAATAAATAGCTCCGAGTCAAGTAAAACTTGACTCAGAGATAGGTGGTTGGATATTCTAGACCACGTTTAATCCGAATCACGAAGAAAATTGACTTAGCAAGTAATGTATTTAAAAACAGGTTGAAGCTTCCAAACGAACAACAAATTATCTGGTTGCAAGCTTCGGGGACTAGTGTATGTATAGTATCATCTGAATAATAGACAAAGTATCAAAGAAGGTGTTTACCTCGTTCATCTTATCACTTTCAAGAACAATCTTAGCAGCCATATGCAAGCGACTGCTGATGTCGGAAAGTTGAAATAGTTGGCTACTTGGATTGCCCTCGAGCTGATCGACAGCATTCCAGTTGTTCGCATACTCCACCAGTGAGCCGAGGCTGTTCTCGCTTTCAGTATGGGTCAACACTTTACCTCGGGCTTGCAGCATAACTGCAGCCGCCGCTGGACTCTTGTGAATAATAAGTTGGGTGTCGGTAGCAAGGGTGACACTAGGTTTAGCGGTGGAAGCTCCTTTATGAAGTATATCAGCAATGCTGGGTTGAGAAGAGATTGTTGACCCTTTCTGAGGAGGCAAGGATTTAGTAACAACAACTTTTCTTGCTCTTGGTAGACGCCTCGGTAGGGGCAACAACCTCTGCACTGGGGGCCACGTCCTTGGAGGCAGGAGGAACAACAGTTTGCGAAGGGGTCGAGGTAGTGGTATCCTCGGTGGGAATTGGAGCGGGAGCTGGAGCTTCGGTGGTCAAAGAATTACTAGGGGAAACCTAAGGAGTCTTAAGAGGGACAGCAGAGTCGGCCGGGTGATCTGGCGTAGGGGTATCGTCGGTGACAACAGGGGGAGCACTGGGATTATCTTGTCGAGGTGATACATTAGTCGGCGCTGGAGGAGAGTAAACACGAGGGGGACTGGGAACCCAAATATTCTACATAGGCGGGGGAGAAGACGATCGAGTAGTATGAGTTGTCATACTCGTACCGCTTGGCTTTGCGGAAAGAGGACCTCTGCCAAAAAGTAAAGGTTGAGTCAAAAACAGAAAGGGAGAAACACGAAATACAAATGAAAACATAAAGGGAAACTTACCCAGCAACCCCAGGAGTAGTCTTACACCTCGGAATGTGCTGAGAAGATTTCTTGGTTTGCTTCTTGGCGGCAGCATCAAAAGGGTCGGTCGAAGCGGTGCGCTTCTTCGAAGCAACAGGAGCTTCGGAACCAAGAGGCTCAATGTCGTGCACCTGACCAGCTGGATTAGCTGGGAAAGAAGGAGCCGGAAATGCGTAAGAGATAGGCACTGCGACAACTACCTCAAGAATTTGGATATCATCCGAATCACCTTCATCCGCATGGGCCGAGGTCTTGCTCCGGGGACGAACAGGAGTAGCATCCAAATTAGGGACAAACTCCTTCGGGTCAGGCTCTCCATTGTCCGGGGTATTGTGGTCAGCGGTCCAAGGAAGAGCCAAAACCTCGGCATCTTCTGTCTTCTGCTCCACAAACCTCTGCGAGAAAATTGAATAAGAGTTAGCAAAAGAACAATGGAAAAACAACTCGGGAGAACACACCTGTGTTTAACTTACCTGAGGAGGAGGATTACCGCGAGAAAATGGCCTCAATCCCCACATCCATTCCTTGGGAATCTCAGTCTTAAAAATAGCCCGGTCACGTTTATAGATTTGATAACTATCAAGCTCGACCGTAGAAACTCGGTTGGGATCTAGAGGACCACTCATATAGCAGAGATTGTGAGAGCGAAGCTGGAAAGGGCAGATTCGGCTAGTAACAAATGCAGTCATCATGTCCTCACCTCGGAGCCCAGCACGAGTCAGTTCCTTAAGCCGGAGCTCAAATGCCTCGGCAATAGCATGGCTCTTCCTCGGATTGTAGATCAAGTTCTTCTTTGAGGGAGGACCGATAGAGAAATCGGGGAGCCGAATCTTGTCTTCTTTCCCAGTATTCTTGACATAGAAAAATGATTTATGCCACTTCTTACAAGATTTGAGGCTGGCGACCCGGGGGAACACGGAGTTTTTCTGAGGTGTAATGGATGCAACCCCGCATTGGGTGAGAGATTTTTCAGCAGGATGCAGAGATTTATCTGGCACTACGTTAGCTCGGATCTGAAAGAATTTGGACCAAACATCTACGGAAGGCCAGAGGCCAAAATACCCCTCCGAAGCCGAGATAAAGGCCGATAGAGAGGCTATGGCGATAGCCGGCAGGTGATGCGGCTGAAGGCCGAAGTAATCTAAGAAGCTCCTAGCGAAGTCACTAGAGGGAGGCCGAATCCACGAGCAAAGTGGGGCATAAAAACTACGTACTCGCCCTCATTAAGTACAGGGAAGGATTCTTTGCTGGGTAAGCGACAATTTACCTCGGCAGGAATTCGGCGTGTTTTGATCAGCCATTCTATTTCTCGGCGAGTAATTGTGGAACCCTGCCAGGAACCACACTCTGGACCGGCCGCAAGGTCATCTTCCCCGACGAGAGCGCCGCTAGCGGAGCTAGACATGGGCTCGTCGGAGGAATCGACCGAAGAAAAACTGGCGGCAGGGAGAGGCCTAGAGGTGCAGGGGCCCGTCGCGATGGTGACAAACGCAGCGGCGGAACAAAGAAAGAACCGCCGCGGGGAATCTAGGAAAACTAGAAGAATGCCTAACGCTGGGACCTAGCAGCAGCACTGTAGAAAAACTCACCGGCGAGAACGCCAAAGCGGAGGCTCTGCGGTGAGGTCGCGGAAGCCAGAGAACCGCAGCGTGTCCGTCGAGGGGGAACGGCGGTGGCGTGGCCACTGGAATGCGAATGGAGGCGGCGGCACGGGGAAGAAGACGAAAGGAATAGAAAGGGGGAAAGTGAATCATCCTACCCCGCTCCCCTCTTTATAACCGCGTAGGGTAAACCGTAGTAGGATTGTGGCTGTGCCACGCTAACCGCGTAATCGCGTGTATCGCTTAACCGCTCGCAGGCAGTGGAGCTACACCGAAGGCCACATGGCGCAGGAGGGGATCAAGCCTTCTGACTGCTGTGGTACTCGAGGCGTAACTGCGCCGACGTGACGGGTGCAGTAATCACTGTAGCGTGTCAGTGAACACTATAGAGGAACAAAAAACTAGAGAACAATGATGATTGGTACACGTAGGACGAGGCTTACCCAGGAAGCCAAGCAAATACCTCGAACGAGAGGAAATAACTCGGAACATAGTTCACAGTGGGAATAGAAGGAGATGAGGAAGAGGATAACAAAAAAAGAACGTCGGGTAAGAAATACCTCGGACAGAAAGTGAGAAAGGATAAATGTCAGGAAACTGATGTGGCCCGGCCGGGGTTTCTGGTAGGACCGCACCAGCTTCGGGGACTAATGTTGGGGGGGGGGTGACCCCAGATAGGTTCAAGATAGGGGAAAGACGAAAGGAGTCTCCCTTACCTTGAGCCGAATTACTGACTGGGTCGGCCGAATCATGCAAGATCCGACCGAGGTAAGCTGAGGCTTGGTAAATATAGAGTGAGTAACACATTACTCGGCCGACGTATAAGATAAGTTGGTCGAATAGGGTTGATTTACTTGCATACAGGTGAAGGCCGAGCCGAGCTATGCAAGATGAGGCCGAGTAACGTGAGACTTGCAGGAGAAGGAGGAGCCTATAGTCAAACCCTAGTTGCTGGCTAGGAGGAATCTAAACAGAGCCAAGCGCTAAGGACAAAGAGCAGAGCTACAGAGGGGCAGACAAGCGTCACGGAAGTGACAGTGAGGAAGCCTGAGGCACACATGTGAGGGCCTCTGGAACTTTGCCGCCGATAGAAGGGGGACACGGAAAGGAGTCCGCCAAGTTACCACTTTGGGACAAGCATATTCCAAGAATATGCTTGCCACGTCAGCCCTAGAAGGAGCCAAGGAGGGGTATGGGCTCATGAGAGGGGGATTGATTCATTCCATACCGAAGGGCTCGGGTAGTAGTTCTGTTCTTCTCTTTGATACAGCTCTAGGAGCATTTGTAGTTCTTGAGAGGAGGAATAAAGATCTACTTGTTAGTCATTTGAGTGTAGAAATCACTATATATTCCCTCCCCGGATCCCTCTAGCATCCATTGGCCCCATACTTTAGCCTACCCATGGAATCTCCCGTGCCACCACCACGACAAGCATTGTAAACACATGAATTTCTACCTTATCAGGTTGGGACCTCTACAACAACTGAGTTGTTAAGGTTTTACAAGTATTATTTGGCTCTGCTTGTGTCGAATCAATAAATTGGGTAATACTACTCGCGAAGACTGTTGTGATCCCCTATACTAGTGGGTCATCGAGACTATTTTCTGGTGCCGTTGCCGGGGAGCATAGCTTTATTTGTAAGTTCACTTGGATCTATTATTGTTCACTGTTACTCCTTTCATCAAGGGGAAGCCTCGTGATGGAAAGTTTCTTATTTTACCATCCACTACAAGAAGAGGTACAGTCCTAAACACCTCTGTTGCTCTTGATTCACCGTCTGTTATAAGTAAGCTTGTTACACCACCACCACATAGTCATGCTACACACACCGCTACTACTACTGAATCTGAAACTACTTTTGATGCTCATGATGTTACTTCTACCGTGCTTGATGTAAGTGGTTCATTAGGTCCTTTCCTAGATGCTACTATGGCTAGTCTAGGAAATACCGAAACTCCTAGTGAAGACACTGTTACACCTGTTAGCTCACCTGAGTCTAGTGAGAGTTATGATATTAATGATGGTTACATTGAGTTCACTGATGAATTTGTTGAAGAGTGTCGAAACACACATGGTACTAGTGCTATTAAGAGTCTCCTTGCTAGATGTACTATTATGCCTAAACTGTCCTCTGATCCTAAGTTTGCCACCTCTCCCATAGATATTAAAGATGAAGATTATGATTTCTCTCTTGATTTATCATATTTGGACATTGTTGAGAAAGAACCTTTTTGTGAGACTGAAAATGAGAGTGATGTGGCTCATATGAATGAGCTTTCTACTATGAGTGCTTTGTTCTCTGATGATTTTAAAATGTGCAAGTACTTTGTTACTAAGATCTTCCCTTTTTCACTAAAAGGAGAAGCTAGGGCTTGGTTTAATAGATTACCTCCTCATTCCATTGATAGCCCTGATTGCTTGATTGCTTCTTTCTTCCAAAAATATTTTCCTCCCATTGCTAGACATGCTGCTTTGCAGAGACTTTTTGATTTTAAACATGGAGAAGAAGAGAAATTGACTGAGTCATGGACAAGGTTCTGTGCCTTGATTCATGCACATCTTGGATGTCCATTACCTAAGAATGAGCTTCTGGATATTTATTATAATGGACTAACGGATGATTCTAGGACCTACCTAGATAGCTTTGCTGATTGTGTTTTCAGGAAAAGAACTCCTACATATGCTAAAGAATTAATGGCTAAGATAAGCAAGAATTATGATGATTGGACTTCAACTGAGCTAAATACACCTGAGACTATTGTTCCTGTACCAGTTACTCCTGAACCAGTTCCAACACCAACACCAAAGAAGAGGGGAGTTATTGCATTAAATGATGAAGTGATGAAGGAAGCTAAGAAGTGACTAAAGGAGAAGTGTATTAGAGCTGAAGATGTGAAGAATCTACCTCCTATAGAAGAATTATGTAAGCCAATTCCCCACTCATCTACTATTGAGGTACACTCTCTCCAACACTTTGATGAAGGTGATGTTCCCTATGGTAAGCCTCCTGGTACATGCTTAGAGGAAATTGACATTTTTATTGTTAAACAAGGTAATTTTAATAAACAAGTTCATAATCATTTATTGGAAAACTCTAGAGCTATCAATGAGTTGAAAGATATTGCAGAAAGAAATTCTAATGATATTAAAATGCTTTGAAAACACTTTCAAATGGTTCAAACCCAACTTGATCAACTTGCTAAGGTACAAAAGGATATGCTATTTAATGCCTCAGGAAATAAACATGCTTATGGAATTAGAACTAGGAGTGGTAAAGCTACTCAAGATCATTTATATCCCGAAGGACACCCTAAAAGAGTTGAGCAGGATTCTCAACAAGGTGAAAGTATTGGTAGTCCTCGTAAGAGAAAGAAAAAGAAACATAAGGTAGTTGAGGAACCACTTGAACCTGCTGTAGATCCTAGTAGTATAGCTGTCTCTGATGCTGAAACTGAGAGTGGTAATGATAAAAATGAGTCTCCTGATAAGGAGGAAGGTGAGGAAGAACCTGAGAAGCACACTAAGAACACCAGGTACACTAAGGAAGATTTTATTTCTAAGAAACATGGTAGTGAGAGAGAACCTTGGGTGTAGAAACCTATGCCTTTTCCAGGTAAGAAACACAATTCAAAGGAGGAAGAACACTACAACAAGTTTTGTGAGTGGATGAAACCTTTATTTTTGCAAATTCCTTTGACTGGTGCTATTAAGTTGCCTCCTTATTCAAATTATATGAAGGATATTGTCTCTAATAAAAGGAGATTCCTAATGAGGAGATTTCTACTTTGCTTGCTAATTACTCCTTCAATGGTAAGGTTCCAAAGAAACTTGGTGATCCGAGTATACCCACTATTCCTTGCTCTATTAAGAACAATTATGTTAGAACTGCTTTATGTGATTTGGGAGCTGGAGTTAGTGTTATGCCTTTTTCTCTCTACAAGAGACTCTAGCAAGAAAAGTTGATACCAACTGATATATCTTTGCAAATGGCTAATAAGTCAACTACTATTCCTGTTGGTATATGTGAGGATGTTCCGGTTCAAGTGGCTCATAATTGCTTGGTTCTGACTGATTTTGTTGTGCTTGAGATGCCTGAAGATGATAATATGTCTATTATTCTTGGGAGACGTTTTCTTAATACTGCAGGTGCTGTCATCAATTGTAATCAAGGAAAAGTAACATTCAATATTAATGACAAAGAGCATACTGTTTATTTCCCCAAGAAGGTTGCTAAAAGCTATTGCCTGAATTCCATTGAAAATATTGAGAGCATAAAGGTTGGAGAAATATATTGTTCGATTCCATAAGAGAATTTTGAAACTATTACGATTGGGATCATTGCTATCAAGTATGAGGTAACATAATCACCTTGTGGAATGCAAAGTTTTGTTTCTTATAAGATTGTTTTGGTAACAAGACTTGATCAACCTTGTTAACAAAAGGACTTTAATGAACAAAATAATGTTTCCACTATGGTTATACTTGTTTTCTTTTACTTTTATCCTTCCTAGTATTTGCCTTTATTTTGCTAGCTTTGGTTTTGTTAGTTGTTTGCTTGTTAGAGTGTCTTAAAACTTCTGTAGTTTGGCTTTTGGTTTGTTTTTTCTTCTTCTAAAAATTGTTTCTGCGAGAAAATCAATTTTCATACCCTAAAAATTGGCCAAAGATAAAGTTTCCCAAAAAATCCCAGAAAATTCAAAATAAATTTTTCCTCGAAAAAAGGGGCAGAGGGACACCTGAAGTGACCCAGGCGGCCACCCCAGGCCACCACACCCATGGTAGGCGCGGCCTACCTGTGGGTGGCGCCTAGGGGGGTCTGGCCCACCTAGGCCCCTTCATGGTGCCCCCTCACAGCCATCTTCTTTCTCTCTCCCAAAAAACACCGGAAAACTTGCTCAAGATCGAGTTCTTGCTGTTCTTGCTTGCGATTTTAGATCTCCTTGCTCAGCCCATCTTTGCTGCTGATTTTTGGAGAGATTGCTCCTTGGTAAGTGCCTCCTCCACTTGTCCAATTAGATTTGTGAGTGGTAGATTGTATCTTGAGTATTTTGCTACTATAGGTGTCAGGTTGTGTGAGCTTGCATGGTGGTTCTATGCTTAGAGATTTCATTTTGGTGCATGTGTAGCCCTCTAGCAAGTTCCTATAGTAGTTGCTCATCATTTGTCAACATGGAAATCACTTGATTTGATGCTTGTCTAAAAATTTCAGAATAGAGTGGTCATGGAAAACCACACATTTGGAGAGATATTTGAGAGTGATGCACCTAGAAGGGCAAGGCTTTCAAGGTCATCCACCCGTGCTAGGCCCTCATACAATGATGATCTCATTACCCCGCGATTCGGCGACGAGGGAGATGAAGGGGATGCGCACCCCTCCGCTTTTCCTTGCCAAACCTTCTTGCGGGCTGCTGGGATTCTTGATGATTTTATGACCTTGGTTCGGAGGGTTGGTCTAACAAGTCTTATGCAGGATGAGAGCGTGCAATATGCTACACTCACTAAGACATTTGTGGAGAGTTTCTCCTTTAATAATAGCATGTTTAGTCCAGATGTTTCTTTCAAAGTTTATGGCAAGTCTTACCATATGTCACTGAAGAAATTTTGTGAAGCTCTAGGACTTGGTACGGCTGGCTCAGCAAAGAAGATTCCAGCTCAACTCGCTGATTTGTTGGAGCTCTATCACGGAATAACCAATGATGACAACCATAGAGCTCAACTGGGAAAGATAAGAAACATTCAGCTTCCAGCCATCAGGTACTTCACTTACTATCTTGCCACTAGTGTTATTGGTAGGGAGAACACTAGTAATATTTCCATCTATCATTTGGCTTTCTTAGCTGCTGCGCTAAACAATGATACCAAGTATAATCTTGGTTCTCTCATTGCTCGTTGTTTAACTACTAAGGGGCCCATTTATGGGGGAGTTATTGCTATGCGTGTTGCTACTTCCTTGGAAATTGCTGTTGATCCAAATGATACAGTTTTGGCTCCTCAGAGGCTTGATCTTGCTGCCATGAATGTGCACCATTTTGTCACCACTAGCTCTACCCTTGAGAACTTGGTCTATAAAATGCTGTTTATTGACGGGGAAGAGAGAGAGATCCCTCTTCCCCAAACCACTTTGTTTAGTATTTCTCAGGGACCTTTATCACACTGCAAGGAGGAGATGGATGACAAGTTGCGCTCTCTTAGCTTCTATGGACACTATCAGGAGGAAGCGCCCTCTTATGACCCCACTATACACTACACAGGGGAGTCCTCGAGCTCGTACCAGGACGAGGGAGCCTCGTCGTTATACTACGGAGGTGCACCTACTTGGGCACCAGGGGATTGAGCTCCACTTAGGCCAAAAGCCTAAGCTTGGGGGAGGTATACCGACATCACAATCATATATATATATATCATGTTCGGTCGGTTCTTTGTATATCCATTGTTTCGCTTTCTTTTTGGTTCTTGTTGCTTCTTTCTCAAAAACACAAAAATACCAAAAATATTTTCGTTGTTTCTTGTTCTATTTCTTTTCTTTGGTTTGCCTTAAAAGAAAAATCCAAAAATATTTTGCTTTGCTTGGTTTGCCTTTTCTTTGTTTGGTTTTGCTTTGTTTGCTTTCTAAATAAATCGAAATCACCAAAAATATTTGTTGTTCTTCTTTGGTTTTGTGAGTTCTTTGCAGAGTTTAGCCATCCTTAGTGGATTTTGGTTTCATGTTATTATTCAAGTCACACAAGTGAAGGGCAATAATGAAGATTAAGACAACTTGATGTCGTGGTATTGCCGACGAGTATGCCATGGAGGGGTCCTCATAGTGCGTGTTTAGAGATGTGGGGCAAGGCGAACGGTTGACGGGTACGAGGTAACACAGCTTACCCAGGTTTAGATCCCACAATAGTGGCCGAATCCTACTCCTGCTATAAATCACTATAAGGGCAATACGCCGAGTTACAGAGATAGGTTCGCTGTGCGAGGTGTATGTGAAGTTGTGTCCTAAAGGCTCCCATAGGCCCGACTTATATAGTCGCCAGGTCCTAGGGTTACAGGGAAAAGTCCTAGCCGGACAGGTTACAGAGTCCTACACTGACTATAACTAGTCTATATTGTCTTGCACTCCAAGGCTCCGGGTACGCTGGTGACTCCATCGTAGCCTTCCTTTATCCGGCATGGGCCTCCCTTCTGGATCCATCTAACTGGGCTGCCCAGCAGGCCATGGGCCATGCTACCAACTATGGGCCACCTGGGTTATCTGGATAAGAGACATGCTATGAGGATACCCATATAGAATATCCCCAACAGTAGCCCCCGGAGAACTCCAAGATCTTGCGTCGTCTTGCCTCTTCACGTTGAATGCTCCATCTAGATGGATGTCGGCAAATCGTCAAGCAATATCTTGTAGTCCTCCCAAAGAACCCTGCAAGGTTTTCTCCGTATTCAAGTTGTAAGTCGGAGAATTGCTGAATCTTCTATCGTACTCTTTCGTAGCCGGACTAGATCCGTCCATGTCGGAATCTTCCGATGTGATGGCTCATCTGCCTATGACAGCTAGGACGACGTAGACATAGGTCAGTGACGCCTCGTAACTCACACATGCAGAGAACACAATCATGTCCGTTTTTCCCATGCGAGAGATACGAACCGTTGGCGGCGACGGTTGGTACATGGCAAAATTTCCGCGCACGCCCCCGCACACGTCGTCTACGCGACAACCATTCGATTACGCTGCACGAATCTTGATGCCGGAGACCATAAATAGTAACTGTGGTGGAAATTTACTTTTTCACCTCATTCTCCTCTGCATCTTCTTCTTCCTCAGGCAAGCGTCTCCTCGAGCTCTTCGGGCCTCGCACGAGAAAAACCCTAGCTCCCAATCTCACCAGCCACCACCGAACGCACCCAATGGCCAGCAGCAACTCATCCCCTTCCATGGCGGCATGAGGCGATGTTGCGGCGAAGCCGGCGAGCTCCGTCGTCATGCCCCTAGAGGGCCTGGTCATCCCCAAGTCCGCGGTGGTGGAAACCACCGGCGGCGACCATAACTCAGCGGCGCTGGAGCTACTGGAGGAGGAATATGATTCCCACAAGGGCGATTGGCGCGGTTCGGATATCACCGACCGTGATATCAAAGAACTGATCAATGAAGGCTATCTCCCTACGACGGAGGGGCTTGCCTGGAGGGCGACACCGGCCGGCGAGGTTACACCTTCTCCCTAAGTCGGAGAAAGGTGTACCTCAAAGCACAACTGGTACGCGGCGTCTCCCTGCCCATCTCCAACTTCTTCCTTGTTGTCCTGAATCATTACCGAGTACATCCATAGAACCTTTCCCCCAATAGCATCTTAGCGCTTAGCAACTACGCGGCGCTTTGCGAGGGTTATCCAGGGATTAGGCCTAGGCTAGACCTCTTTATATATTTCTTCACCGTCAAGCGCGAAGCCGGAGCCAACAAGGACAAACTTAGAAATTGTGGCACCATTAGCTTCAAGATCCGGCCTGGCCGGCGTTTCCCCGACATTGTCGGCCACGAGTCCTGCAAGAACTGGTAGCGTACTTACTTCTATGGCCCAGATATCCCTCTAGTCGTCCGAGAAGTAATGTACCCGGACTTCATCGATGGAGCCGCCGCCGAAGCCCCGACATGGAGATCCCAGGCCTCCTTTCCCTCCGACATCGACGCTTCCCACGCTATAAGGTGGATAGAGTGGTTTGTAGATATGGGTTTGACCGGATTGGACCTAGCCATGTGCTGGTTCATCAGGCGGATCCAGCCTCTACAGCACCGCTCGAAGCTGATGCACGAGTATTCCAACGATAGAAGGGATAGCCTCCGCATCTCCGAGGATAACTTCTCGAGCAACTCCGTTAAGCTTCGCCTCAAGGACATTGTCAAGGTGAAGGATAGGAAGCGTGGCTTCACCATCACCTACGACATGTTTGTAGAGAGCAAGTGCCCAAAGGTACCTGTTTATTTTCTGTGTATGACATATACTCCAGTTCTTCCGTCTAGCCATTACCATCTCATCTAACACGGTGGTTTTTCACTTAACAGCTTAGCGACATAGATGAGGACAGCATGGCTACTCAAATCTATGATCCAAAGATGAAGGAAGTCACCGTCGTGTCCGACGACGATGCCCCGTTGGCATGAAAGCGGAAGAGCTCCACCTCTGACGCTGCGGACGAGGCAAGAAAAAGAAGACGGAGGGTGGAGCCTCCAAGAAGATTACCGCCACCCTAGAGGCGGAGAAAAGAAAGGTTACTGGGATCCCTTTTGCCAAAGCACCCCCTCTTGTGTAATCCTCTTTCTTTCCGACATTGTCCATTGTTTGTCTTATTCCTGTACTAATGCATTTTGCACGTTTCTGGAAGCAAGCCACAACCAGCTTGAAGAAGACCTCCAAAACTTTAGGGGCTTCTAGAACCATCAAGGATATGCTGCATCACGACGTATCTCCCGCCATTGCCCCTGTCACTCCCATCGTCCAACCTTCTTCTGCTCTGACAAGCTCTCAAGCTAAAGAAGCATCTGGCCCTTCCGCCATGGAAGTGGACTCAGGCGCCTCCATAGAGCTCGCTATTGTCAGCAAACAGGAGACGCAGGAGAGTGCCGCAAACCAAATGGTTGAAGCTTCGGCTAAGGATGCCATGGGTAGCGGTAAGGCGGTGATGGAAGGTCGTACATCTGTCGAAGGCGATGCCCTCGCCCCCAAGAAGACCATAGAGTTCCCAGAGATAGTCTATCCAGCACTTATGTCAGGTAGCACTTCTCTGGTTCCTGGTGCGGCACCGACATCTCCGACGTGCGGTCTCGAGGAGCTTCTCCGGCAAGCAGAGATCTTGCAAGGAAACAGTGTATCCTTCGGCAAGCTGCTGGATGAGAGTGCTACCAACCTCAAGATCATTGCACTTGTAAGTTTTATTTGCCTTTTGCATTTCATATGAGTATCCCACTGTAGCCCCCGAGGATTTAGACGGAAAACCATAGGTCTTTGCATCTAAATGCTCTAAGAGTGACTAAGCTAGAAAACTTCTCACTGTAGCCCCCAAGCATGTAGTTTGAATGAATTATTCCGACTAGATGCTTTAAGAGTAGCATACATGGTGTTTATAAATTTCGATACTGTAGCCCCAAGCTTCTAGTTGTAACTGAATTAGTTCCGACTAGATGCTTTAAAGAGAAGCTAAGCATATGACTGAGTTAAGAAACTTTATACTGTAGCTCCAAAGCTTCTAATCGAAAACTGAATTAGTTCTGACTAGATGCTTAAAGAAAGACTAAGCATATTACTAGGTTAAAAAACTCTCGTTGTAGCCCCCGAGCGTCTAGGTGGAAATTTTTCCGGCTAGATAATCCAAGTAGGCCGAACAACGTTTAACTTTCTTCTTTCCATAGAATGAGAATGCTCGGAGGGGCATGGCCAACGACAAGTACCAGAAGATGCGCGCGGACTTGCAAGCTGAAAAGGGTAAAACTGCCTTCTTGAAGGAACAAATCACCAAGAGCAAGCATCTATTTTCCTTTCTTTTTCGCATTCCAACTTGGTTTTGCACCCACATTCTCCGAGTACTCATTGTGTACTGTTATTTCTCCGACTTGAAGAAACCATTTCCAAGGCAAAGGATATTGTTGAGCAATCCAAGCATATTCAACAGCTGGATAGCGAAAACAAGATCCTCAAGCAGGAGACGAAGTACATGCTGAAAATGCATGAAGACTCGATGAAAGCCCTGCAGGACTCCGCCAACGAGGAGATGAACCGCTTGAAGGAGGAAATCGCGGTCTTGAAGGAGCAGAGAAAAGCTACTGATGATAAAAATCAACGCCATCATGAGGCGTACAAGCTCCTCCAACAAGAACGGGACTCCATGGCGGAGACTCTCTGGCAGGCTGAGACCAGCATCTTCAGTAAGTGATTCTCCATCTTGGATTTCTGTAGTCCAGATACTTATGAATTTGTTGTATTTTTGAACTCGTGCATTTCTTTGTCGGAAATTTGCAACTCCTATGGGTTTAACCCGATCGCCTCCTCTGCCAAAGGAATGCATGATCCTTGCCAACAACTTTATCAACACCGCCATCGCGTAGACCAAAGAGATTGCCAAGCCTCTCCAGATTAACATCAAGGCAGCGGACTCTGTGACAAAGTTCTCGGAGATCCTGCGTCGAGCCCCCGAGCGTATCTCAAGCTGGAAAGCTTCATGTGCACGGGCCGGCGCTAGTATGGCATCGTCAATGGTGAAGGCACACTACGAGAATGCTGACATCGACACGGTAACCTCCGGTATCCCCGACGTAGACGAAGAAGGCCAAAAGATAAACCATGAATCTATCTTGGTGTCGCTCGCGGGTTATGACACCAGAGTCGCCGAGTTGGTCGACGTTAACGTCTTTGTGCCCATGAAGACCATTGAAGACAAAGGCCAAAGCTCCTCCGACTCCCTCAACACTGCCGACTTTGAGGAAGGTGACTCTCCAGCTGTCGATGATGTTGCTTCCAAGTCGCCTGCGCCAGAGGAATAAAAACAACTTGTAATATTTGTTTCCTATAGGATGTGTTACGCGGAAAAAAACAATGTATTAACTTAAGGCGGAAAACAATGATGTATGTCCTGCTACTTAAGAACCAATTCTAGCATGTATATATTTTTAAGCAAGTGCTGGCTTATCCATTACTTTGGTTTTTATGCTTGACCTTTCGTGAGTCGAAAGACTCATTGTCGGAACCATGCGCTCAGGTGATGATGCCCAATGGCACCGCCAATAACCTAAGCACAAAATCGCCGACAATAAGTGCCAAAAGTCACTACTCCAGAATCCACATAGAAACAACAAAGAACGTGTGGACCAGAAAACTTAAGCTAACGCCCGTAGGCGGAATTTTCACAAGTGCAATTGCAAAGCTTGTGCATAAAGGCTTTATATGATCCAAAAATGAACACTAAAGGAGGTAAAAGACTCAGAAGTATGAGTGAACCAAAGAGCTTTATTTCATTGATCATATAAGAGATACACAATAGATAAAAATATGCTAAGTGTTGAAAGGACGTAGTTGTGCTATGTTCCATGGCCGATCAAGCTCCGGGTAGTCATCATCCGGGTCACGTCGCTTACGCTTATGATCCTCGTTGGGTCTATCCTTCAGTTCACGATTGTCAACGAGGTAGTAAGACCCATTGAGTACCCCCTTGCTTATGATGAACGGTCCTTCCCATGGCGGGGATAATTTGTCTGACTTATTCTGCTTAAGTCGGAGCACCAGATCCCCCTCTTTAAACGAGTGATGCCGAACGCGGTGACTATGGTAGTTGTGTAGCTTCTGCTGGTAGATGCCAAAACGCGCTCCTCCTCGAGAAGGTCCACATCTAGGCATCTGGATTCTTCAGCATCATCTCCGTCGTAGGCGGCAACTCTTGGTGCATCATGAAGGATGTCGGAAGGCAGGATGGCTTCTGCTCCATATACCATGAAATAAGGGGTGTAGCCGGTGGATCTGTTGGGTGTAGTTCGTAAACTCCACAACACAAATGGCAATTCTTCTGCCTAGGCTCCAGCTGCTCTATGTAGCGGTGCCTCAAGACGTGGCTTGATTCCCTGCATATTGGCTCGCTCGACCTGACCATTGGACTGTGGGTGTGCCACAGATGCAATGTCAAGTCGGATGCCTTTGTCCCAACAATAAGTCTCCACTTCTCTGAGTGACAAGTTGCTACCGTTGTCGGTGATGATACTATGTGGGATACCAAATGTCACCACTAGATCTCGGACAAACCTAAGGGCAGTTGCCCCATCAAGATTTCTAATGGGTTTAGCTTCTATCCATTTATTGAATTTATCAACTGCTACTAGCAGATGTGTAAATCCACATGGTGCCGTTTGTAATGGTCCCACCATGTCTAGCCCCCAAACTGCAAACGGCCAAGTTATTGGTATTGTTCGCAATTCTTCAGCAGGAACATGTGGTTGTCGGGCATAATACTGGCATCCCATGCATGTCTCAACTAGCTTGTTGGCGTTCGCCTTTGCGGTCAGCCAGTAGAATCCTTGCCAGAAGGCTTTCACGACCAAAGATCGGGGAGCGGCGTGATGCCCGCAATCTCCGAGATGGATTTCGCGTAGGATTTCAATACCTTCTTGCTGGGAAACACACTTAAGGTATACACCAGTAGTGCTTCTTTTGTAGAGTTGTCCATTGATTATGGTATAGCCCTTCGCTCGACGTACTATTTGTTGTCTTTCGACATCGTCGTCGGGCAAAGTTCCGTGTTCGAGAAACTCCATGAATGGTTTTGTCCAAGCCGGAGGGACCTTTGCCACCATGTGGACAAAAGAGTCAAGTCTATCCGGGTTGTTGATGTCTGCTCCCTTCATGGATGGTGTCCGTAGATGCTCTAGGAAAACTCCAGGGGGAATTCGTTTGTGAGCTGATCCGAGCTTAGACAGCAGATCAGCCGCCTCGTTTTTCTCCCTAGGTACATACTTGACCTCGTAGCCCAAGAAGCACTTGGCTATCTCGTCCACTTCGTCTCGATATGCCGCCATCATAGGGTTCCATGCATTCCAGGTGCCAGCCACCTGCTGGGCAACCAAGTCAGAATCTCCACAGCAAACTATGCGCTTGATGCCAATATCCTTGGCTACGCGTAATCCGTGAATGAGTGCTTCATACTCCGCCATGTTGTTCATAGCCTCGAAGTGGATCTGCAGAACGTAGTGTAGCTTGTCCCCAGTTGGTGACTGTAGCAGTACACCAGTCCCCAAGCCGTTGAGCAGATTTGATCCGTCAAAGTGCATCACCCAGTATTCTGGCTCCGGCAATGGGGTAACATCTGGCATCTCTGTCCAATCTGCGATAAAATCCGCCAAGGCTTGTGACTTGATAGTGTCGCGTCTCTTGTAGGTGATCTCGAAGGCAGCAAGTTCAATGCCCCACTTTGCTACCCTTCCTGTGGCATCACTGTTGTTTATGATGTCGGACAGTGGAGTCTTGCTCACCACTGTGATTGGGTGCTCCTGAAAGTAGTGCCTCAGCTTCCGAGAAGCAAGGAATACTCCATAAGCTATCTTTTGGTAGTGCGGGTAATGCTGCTTGGACTCTGTCAAGACCTCGCTTACATAGTAAACTGGTCGTTGAACTCCGTGCTCGTAGCCTGGTTCCTTCCGCTAAACCACGACGATGACGCTGATTACTCGGTTGGTGGCTGCCATATAAATTAACATGGGCTCTCCAGGCTCGGGTGCTACAAGGATAGGCACTGAGGAAAGTGTCTCCTTGAGCTGATTCAATGATGCATCTGCTTCGTCCGTCCACGTGAATTTGTCCGCCTTCTTTAGCAACTTGTATAGTGGCAGAGCCTTCTCTCCAAGTCGGCTGACGAACCGACTAACTGCTGCAACACAACCTGTTAGTCGTTGTATGTATTTTATGCATGTCGGACGGTTTATGTTTAAGATGGCCTTGATTTTATCTGGGTTGACCTCGATTCCATGCTGGGAAATGATGAAGCCCAACAATTTGCCTGCTGGAACCCCGAAGACGCACTTCTTAGGGTTCAGCATCATGTTGTATTTCTAGAGAATATCAAAGGTTTCTTTTAAGTCGGAGATTAAGTCATTTGACTTTTTAGACATCACCGCTATATCATCCACATAGGCGTGAACGTTTCGACCAATTTGATCGTGTAGGTAACGTTGCATTGTCTGCTGGTATGTAGCACCTGCGTTTTTCAGCCCAAAGGGCATCGTGACATAGCAAAACGTGTCGTAGGGTGTAGTGAACAAAGTGGCCAATTGGTCCGACTTTCTCATCTTGATTTGGTGGTATCCTGAGTATGCATCGAGAAAACACAAAAGTTCCAAGCCAGCCATCGAGTCAATGACTTGGTCAATGCGAGGCAAAGCAAGATCTTTGGGACATCCTTTGTTCAATCCGGTGTAATCAACGCACATTCTTAATTCTTTGGTTCCCTTTTTGGGGACAAGTAAAGGATTGGACACCCATTGGGTGTGAAGGACTTCTCGGATAAAACTACCTTAAGTAACCTAGCTATCTCCTTGCCTATGGCGCGTCTCTTCTCATCTCCAAAGCATCGTAGAGGTTGCTTCACTGGTTTGCATTTAGGATCAATATTCAAGTTGTGCTCGGCAAGTTCCCTAGGTACACCTTTCATGTCGGTAGGTTGCCAGGCAAATATGTCCCTATTCTCACGGAGGAACTCGACGAGCGCGCTTTCCTATTTGGGATCCAGGTTTGTCCCAATGGCGGTGGTCTTGGAGGCATCGCCTACCACAAGTTCCATCAACTTGGTTTTGATGGTGGCCTTGAATGCTGGGGCGGAGTCAAAAATCTGTTTCTTCGACACGGGCATCTCTGAGGCATCGACCTTGCTCTGGATCTCCTTGAATTCGTCGCTGTAGAAGACAGTTTCTGCGTAGGATACTTCTCCAATCTCGTAGTCCCTAGCCTTTGCAAAGCTTCCAGATACGGTGATAACACCGTTTGGTCTGGGTATCTTGAGTTTATTGTAGACGAAGCATGGCTTGGCAATGAAGATGTGGAATATGTCGCGGCCGAATATGACGTGGTACACGCTCTTGAAGGGTACCACCTCAAAGGTCATGTGCTCTTGGCGGTAATTATTAACATCACCAAAGGCGACTTGAAGTGTGATGCATCCAAGGGACCGAGCCTCCCGACCAGGAACTACGCCGTGGAAGATGGTGTTGGTCCGGCTTAGATTTGCCTCCGTCAAGTTCATCTTCTGCAGTGTATCCAGGTACATAATGTTGATGCTGCTTCCACTATCCACCATACACTTGGTGAACTCATTGCCGTCAATCAGGGGGTTGATGACCATGGCGTATTGGTTCTCCGTAGGGATGAGGTATGGGTGATCCTTCCTGTCCCAAGTAATTGGAACCTCCGACCAGCGCAGGTACTGGGGAACTAGGGGTAAAGTAGCCATCAGGATCCTCATGGAGGTCTTCTATTGTCGGATGGTGGGGGTGCCAAGGAAAGTGTGGAAAACTGCCGCCTTCTTCTCGAAGGGGTTCTTTCCTTTGCCGTCGCTCTTAGCGGCATGCTTGGGGTCGACATCCTCGTCCATGTCACTTGAATCCTTGGACTCCTCCTCCTTCTTCTTCCCCTTGCCCTTGCCTCACGGTCTGTTCTTCCGACTTTGCTTGTAGCCGGACTCCGGGTCCTCTTTGAGGTCGTTGACGAACTTGCAGTGGCGATTGGTGTGGGTGGCCTTGCCGTTGGCATCGAGGTGTATGAGGCACGGCATATCGCGGTACTCTTTGTAGGTTTGGGGAACGTGGAGCGCTACCGAGGTAGTTTCACTTCCTCGCTGTTGCCCATGACCATCTCCCCGCCCTCGGCCACGTTGTCCGCCATCACCTCGTCCTGCGAAAGTCATAGCGACCATGTCGGGAGTTTGATTTTCTTCTGGTGCGGTCTTCCGCTTAGTGTTGCTGTTCCTTCGAGCTTGAGTTGGAACGGCTGTTGCCGGCAGGGAGCCGCGAGCATCGTTGTCGGCAGCTACGAACTCACTAGCCAACTGGATCATCCGGTGATTGTCCTGCAAGCGCTTCAGCTTATGCCGGAGCAACGTGCCCCTTTCAAACCCATCAATGAAGGCGGCCATGGTGGTTTGAGCGTGCACTCCTGCGCAGGAATTATTCATATCTAGCCAACGGGAGAGGTAGGCACGAGAAGTCTCGTCTTTCTCTTGCACGCACTACTGTAGATCGCCAATAGTGCAGGGACGCTTATACGTACCCTCGAAGTTCTTGGTGAACGCTTCTTGCATGTCCAACCAATTGCAGATGGATTTCTCCGGCAAGTCATCAATCCATTGACGGGCCGTGCCCGCCAACAGCAATGGGAGGTACTTGACGGCGACGTTGGGGTTACCTCCGGCGATCTCCACCGCGTTGCCATAGTCCTGCAACCAAGTAGCTGGCTTGGCGGTGCCGTCATAGGGCTTGATGGTCTTGTCAATTCGGAAACCCTTGGGGTAAGTTGCAGACCGTATCACATGTCCAAAGCAACGTGGTCCTAGGTATGGTCCTTCCTAGGCCTCATGGATCTTATCTATCCGCGCACGTGCGTTGTATGGCTTCGGGCTTCTCTTCTTCTTGTCAACAAGGGATGGGTTGTGTGAGCGACACATGCCCCGTCCGCCATGGTGACTGCTAGGTGGCGGCGGAGGCGGAGGTGGCGGTGGGTTAGCCTTCTTGCTGTTACCCTCCTGCGATGCCTCACGCTTGTCGTGGTTGCTTGTCGGATACGGAGGGTCTTGGCGTGACCTTCTCTTGTGTCCTTGGTTGCGCTCTCCGTCATGACGGGTCCGCTCCGTGTTATCGTGGATGACGATGCCGCTCTACCTTGGCGGGGGCATATCCATACGACGTTGAGCCTTGGGGTCTTCGCGATGTCGGGGGGAACGGGGCGGTGGCGATGGGCGACAAGGTTGGGATTTGCCTCCATTGTCGGAGGATATGGGGATAGCATCCTTCCTGTTGCGCGCATCCCTCCGTCTTTGTTCTGATGAACCCGTCTGAGACCCGACATCAAGAGGAGATATGTCCCTTGGCGGCTTATGATGGCTAGACTGGCAAAACGCTGGGTCAGACTCGAGCCTCTGAGAGGTGGCCTTTTCCTGTTGTTTCACCGCCTTGGCCACTAGATCATAGACCTGTTCCACCGCCTCAGGCGATCGATCCTACTCCAGAAGGGTCTTGGCGACGGCGAGGTTGAGGAGAGGAGTGGGCATCACCTGCCTGCCTTCACTGTCAATGTATGGCTTGGCTTGTGCTGGCTTCGGGGGAGCCCATCCTAGGTTTCGCCGTACACCAGGATCATTGATGACGCGAGCCGGAGATTTCTTGACCTTCTGCTGCTGTAGCAGAGTCTTGTACTCGGCCTCCATTGCTCTAGCTTTCTCTATGGACTTCTGCGCGTTGACCAGATCTCGATCTAGTTTAGTGCCTTGCTCCGCTATGGCCTACGCTTCCTTCAGCTGGCGCTTCTCTTCAAGCTAGGTCACGTTCCGGATATGAGCTACGGTCAGCGGCTCGACAAGGAGGTTGACGTACATCACTCTATCAGCTGGAGTAACTTGGGCAGCAGCAGACGTAGATGCTCGAGGCAGCAAGTTTGTGGTGTTGTTGTTGCTCGGTCCGGTGCCGAGTTCCTGCGGCTGCTGCACTGGGTTGGGCAGAGGGGGCATGTCCTTCGCGCGATCATTGTCGGCAGCGAGAGGTGGTCCCTTCCCCTTCTCCAGCGCTATAGGTGGAGCTCTTCCAGGTTGATCTTCATCCATCGCCATCCCAATGGTGACGAACACTTCTCGGGACGTGACAACGTTGTTGGCCTGCTCGTCGCGCTGGTAATCCTCCTCCATCTCCTGCATGGCAGAGTCTAGCTCCTCCGGGCTGAAATCTATCTCCTCTGAATATGCACTGAAGTCAGCGTAAAGCGCGTCAATTACAGAGTCGGAGGGTGCCGATACTTCCTCGATGACGGGGGGGGGGGGGGGGGGGGGGGGGTGGAGGTGCAATGGGTGCGACGATGACTGGAGGTGGTGGTGCTGCTACGGCGATGGCGGCCAGAGGTGGTGGTGGCTGAGCCGGTGGCGCTCCGTCAATGAGCACAAGAGCCGTCTGAGCCGCCTCCTCAGCCTCCGCGTAGTTGTTGACGTTATTCACCATGCTTTCTAAGGTGAGGAGTCCTAAAGCCTGCCGCCGCCTTAGAGAATGCCGGAGAAGCGTTCCCTGGTCCAGTCCTTCCACAAAGTGATACATAGCATCATCATTGGGGTAGTGTGCCAGATCGCCTCGTATATGGAGCCACCTGGCAAGGTAATCGCGGGGGTTGTCGCCCTCTCTCTGAACGCAACGCGCCAGATCTAAGATGGTAACCATGCCGACAAACTTGGACCTCTGCTGTCCAGACGCACAGACGAAGCCGGCGGACTTGCAGTGATCTTCCACCATTATATCCTGCACAGGGGCAGTTTGGGTGGGCCTTGAACTTTTCCGATCTTTGCCGGCAAACTCCGAGGAGAGATCCAACATCGATCCTTCCGCGAACGTATCCTGCCCATAGGCGGTCCGTGCGGGTCTTGGTGCTCCTCCGACTCCCAGGGAACTAGTACCCGAGTCGGTTTCGCCGATGAAGAGGTGGATGTTTCTGATGGGGACAATCGAGCATCGCGTAGGGTTCGTCTTCGCCAGGACCCAGAACTCGTCGGGAGGGACGATCGGAATGTTACCGGAGAATAGAACGCGACTGATGGCTACGGTTTCGCCGATTCCCATGAAGACCTTGGTCCTCGCCCGCTGAAGATCCTGAAGTGCCTCTTTCCCCACGGTGGGCGCCAAATGTCGTGGTATTGCCGACGAGTACGCCATGGAGGGGTCCTCACAGTACGTGTTTAGAGATGTGGGGGAAGGCGGATGGTTGACGGGTACGAGTTAACACAGCTTACCCAGGTTTAGATCCCACAACTGTGGCGGAATCCTACTCCTGCTATAAATCACTATAAGGGCAATACGCCGAGTTACATAGATAGGTTCGCTGTGCGAGGTGTATGTGAAGTTGTGTCCTAAAGGCTCCCATAGGCCCGACTTATATAGTCGCCAGGTCCTAGGGTTATAGAGAAAAGTCCTAGCCGGACAGGTTACAGAGTCCTACACTGACTATAACTAGTCTAGATTGTCTTGCACTCCAAGGCTCCAGGTACGCTGGTGACTCCACCGTAGCCTTCCTTTATCCGGCATGGGCCTCCCTTCTGGATCCATCTAACTAGGCCGCCCAACAGGCCATGGGCCATGCTACCAACTGTGGGCCACCCAGGTTATCCGGATAAGAAACATGCTATGAGGATACCCATATAGCATATCCCCAACACTTGAGGTGTGGTAAGAGGCTAGTAACGAACTCTATTTGTTTCATTTTTGTACATATACTCATCATTGTGAGCATGCTTAGCATGTTCTTGTAAGGTGTATGTTACTGGTGGATGCTTAGTAGTTCTTGCTTGTCTATGATTAGCTCCAGCTTGCTAATAGTTTGTAGCATGTCATATGAATGTTTGCTTGCATTGTTTTATTCATATTTTGGTATGATATTATGGTATCCTCCTATGAAGATTTATGTGAATCGACTTTGCACATGCTCACACATGCATATGAATAATCAATAGTTAGTAAGCCTCGATGATTTATTTTGCCTCAGAGTTCTCGTATCACTTTCATGCCATAATTAGTCCTGTTTTTTTGCAAGCAAGATTATGACAATTATTGCTCTCTCGTTGGTCACTCCCTCTCTATTTGCTAGCATTCACTTGCACTGAGTATGAGCTCTGACTATGCTTCCAATTCCCCAAAACCAATATCGCCAACTGTGTCCACCATACCTACCTATTAGCATCATTTGCTATTTCAGTTCATATTCTATATGCCTTGTTTTCTTCCAAATAAAATGTTTGTCTGTTTTGAGAAAGTTAGTTAGTAAAGCTCTCACGAACTTGACGGCACACTTTATTCCACGCACTAAATAATCCTGAACCATTGTGACTTGTCCATGAAAGTTATATGCTTGCAAATTATATGCTGGGAGTCAGCAGAACCGTGCTATCACGGGGAACTCTTTCAACACTTTTTGGATATCCTATCTAGTTGATACTTTGCTCTTTTGTTTACGGATGTCGACGATGTGAAATAAAAGGGGAGCTTGTGAGTTCATGGAGTCTATACATTGTATTAGAGAAACGCCTGGGCCACTAGCCTAAGCCATGCCTAATCATGGTGGAAACTTGCAGCATCACCATAGTGAGCATTCTATGAAGCATCCTCAATAAAAAGCTATGCACATACTAAATAAAAAGATCGCTGAGATGCTCATTGTTTGCTTGCCTTTTTATTTTGATCACGGGATAGCTCTTGTATCATGTGCAAGGGGTACCCCGTTGGCGGTTCTCTATGATATGCATGTATTTACAATGACAAGAACTCACAGGTAACCAAAGTTGAGTAGCATGTGGAGCGGCCCTTGTACTCAAGGGACTTGGGATTTCCAGTTTATGGTCTTTCGAGCATATAACTGTAAGATCCCTCCCTTTATAAAGGTAAGGATCCCTGTGATTTCAATGCTAGTCCCTGGATCAATGCTAGCATCCATAGTTTAAGATGAAGTACACAGAAACAAAGGTCATTATTACAAGTCATTCTAGAGACAAACATTGTCTTATACAAACTCCATGGCCATAGGCCTAGTACAAGAGTTCAAATATCTAATAAGATAAACAAGTCTTCATCTTCATGTGCCACAGGCAAGCATGTTGAGTGTAGACTCATAACCCCTAATCATCATCAGAATATCACAAGTTACAGCCACAGTGGGTCAATACATTGGAATAGTATTGGCAAGTGATACCTTAGTAGAATATTGGTAGACTAAATACTATATGCATTTTGGCTAAGTGTAGCTTAGGCTTGCTTTGCTTAAAATAGGTTTTACTTATTAGTTGAAAACTCTAAGTTTTTCTTTGTCAAAAACCTTCCCAAGGAACCACCAATAGACATTGGAGAACCTTCACCCTTGTTCAACCACAAGTTTTTACTTAGAAATTGGGATGAGGAGATTATTGATAGCTTCCATGTCTTGATGCTCAAGTTGTCCAATACCAGGGACATGGCTAAGTACTTAGATTCTTCCATCTGCAGAGGTTGTGCACTTTCCCCACAAGACTTGATTTTCACCAAGACAGGACCTTTCAGAAGCCTTCCCTTAGACCAAATGGACGCGTTCCAACCTATCATCCCACTACCACCAACTGTCCAAATGGCTAAGTTATTGCAACCTATGTGATCCAGGCAGAGCCCATATTGCCAAGTGGCTGCACTAGAAGCTTCTTAACATATGGCATCTCAAATCCCTTTGTTCCTGGGTGGATTTCCACAAGTGAGATACACAAGGTAAACCATATAAATGGGCCTTGTGTAACCACTCAACATAAACCATTCCTTCCATTCCACCCAGGTGTTTTATTCACTTAGTTGTTTTATTAAGCAAAGCACAAGTCCAAAGACATAGAAATATTTTTATCATAGCATGAATATATAACCACCCTTGGTTTCTACTAGCTAGGCTAAGCATGGCATTGATAAGAATCTTAACTTAGAAATTTCTAACAATTCTACAACTACTAGGATTTCCCAAGAATAGCATATAGACCAAAAATATCCATGCAAGTCTAGCAAAATATTTCTAATGCATAGTTGAAAAACATAGGTATAAAATCATGAAGCACCACTTGCCTTGGTAGTTTGGAGAGTATCTACAATCCTCACAATCACAATCACTATTTGCACCAAAATCTACACATAAAATAATAGCACCAAAATCACATACAAAATAAATACAAGAAAAAATACATGAATGTATGCAATATGCCATGTGATGATTTTCTACACCAAACAAGACAAGTGCATTGACTGAAGCATAAACAAGTACAAAACAAGCTAAATAAACTTTATTTGAATTACAAAACATTTCCAGACAATTACTATACTCAATTTATGCCTACAAATGTTTCTGCAAAAACAACCATTTTAACAGAAGAAAAACATTAAACACATTAAATAAATGGAAAGGATTTTCTCTCCTGATTCCATTGATATAAAATTTGTCAAATTTGGACGTGGGAATCAAAAGTTATGAATTAATCAAGTTTAAACATCTAATAGATCTAATTTCTGAACTTAAATCTAACTCACAAACACGCGGCGGCGTTTGATTGGACGATACCGATTCGCACGGATCGGCTAAAGTGGACCGCCAGATCTGACTAAAACTGTCACATCCCAAGATTTTCCAAATCTTGTTATGTGAAAAATAAAGGAATAAAATAAAACTTTGTTGATTTTCAGGGTGAGAAGAAACTTTTTGATTCCAATTGGAAACCTTCAAACCTATTTAATCAAACAAATCCTAAAGGGATTTGAAAATATAAACAATTAATAAAGAAAATATTAAATATATTAAATTACTATTTTTGGATCTTTTAATAAAAAGATTTGGTTTCAAAAGAAAAGGATAGAATTATAAAGATTATTTTATAGAGCCAAATTAAATCTTGGCCAAGCTTATGAAATAAAAATATTTCTATTTAATAAAAAGAGTAAAAGTTTATTTAAATAAAATATTGAGGATTTATTAATATCCAAATTTATTAAAGTAAAGGCTTTGCCATTTTAATTAAACATTAAAACTTGTTAAATTATTTTAAACAAGTTTCCCAAGTATTTTATATTTTCAAATAAAACCTACTGATTTGGTTTTGATAATATTTAGATTTCAAATGGAGATTTTAATAAAACAAATCCTATTTTGAATTAATGACTAAGGTCTATTTATTGAATTATTAAATAAATCCTAAAAGAATAAAAGTATTATTTTAATTTGGACTTTGATTTGTGTTAGTTAACAGAACTAAAATCAATACAAAGCTTAGCAAAAGTTTGAATCCATTTGTATGTTTGAATTGATTGAATTTCAAAACAGAAAATCAAATAGAAAAAGGAAAAAGCAATCAGTATAAAAAAATGAAACAGCAACCCAACCCAACAGGCCCAGCAGCCCAACTCGCAGCCCAACTTTTTCCCCCACAGCGAAGCGTTTTCTTACACGCGAGCACACCCGCAGAGGCACCGACAGGCAGGCCCCACTTCCACTCTCCCTCTCTCACTGACAGACGGACCCCACCGCTAGCACGTCATCGTCTTCACCGCGACAATTCCTCTCGCCGTTTCTGCCCTTTAACTCCGGCGATCAATTCGCGTTATTGCCTGCTTTAACTCCCCCGACGACCACGCGAGCATAAACGCCCCTCTCCGCTCTATCTTTCCCCCCAGACAGCTCCTCCCCTCTACCCATAGGCTGCCCCGATTTCTTCCTGTTCCGCCACTGCTCCGACGAGCGTCCTAGAGAAATTCCGGCCACACCCCGCCGCCTCTCGCCTCACTCGGCACGCGAGCATGCTCTCCAGCACCTTGCGCGTCTGCCCATAGCCTCACCTAGCTCCCGCACGCTCTGGAAGCTCGGCTTCGTCATCAACTGAGCACCGCCGCGTCTGCTTCTTTTCCCGGCGACCTCCCTTGGCAAGTCTCGACCTCCCCAACACCCCCCGATGACGCTCCCTTACGCGCGACCCTCGTGCGCACCTAACCATACCTTTGCCTTATCTTAGCGCGGTCCTAAATGACGCCAGCAACGACGCCCGAGCGTGCCCGACGCCGCCACCGACTCCGGCGAGGAATTGCCGCCATCCCTGAGCGCCCCTTGCCAAGCCGACCACGCGTTGAGCATCACCTCGACCTCGCGAGCATGGTGAGAACCCCCGTTTCTTCCCTTGCGTCCTGTATCGCCGGCACCACCGCGGGCAGAGCGTGCTCCGCCAGACGCCGCCGCCAGCGCCGCCCATTCCTGGTCAACCTCACAGCAGCCGTTGGATCATCATCTAGTGGCAACGATATAACAGCTTAGCGAAGAGGTATCAGTCAATCTGCACCGTGTGATCTAAATGAGATCCTATGGTCTGTAACAGTCGATCCACCCGAAGCGGTACCGGCCAATTAGGTTGCGCCACGTGGACTGGTTTTGATTTAAAACAAAACTCTGAATCTGATTTATATGCAAACTTGTAACTTGCATAACTTTTGATCCACACGTCCAAAATTTGCAAATTTTATATCAATGGATTTCAGAAAAACAAGCCCTATCGAACCGTGCACTTTGTTTAGTAAAAAGCTTCTGGTAAAATGTTTGTTTTTGCAGAAACTTGTGTATGCTTGTTTGGGATATAAAATTTATTCCAAAATGATTTTGGGGTTGAAATCTTTGCAAAATGGTTTGTTGTGAACCTACTGACCTTAGGAACTAACGTATGGATTTAAAAATTTATTTTGTGAAGTTTAGGATTGAATAATTGAATTAGCTCATTTCTAGTCAAATAGGAACATTGATTTTGATATGGAAATGATTTTTGAGAAAAACCTTTGGAAAATGTGTTGATTCAAACCTACTGACCCTAAATACCAAGTTTTGTGAATTAACAACTTATTTGGTGAACAATATAAAATTATTGCCTTACCAAAAGCATTTTCACCACATGAAATAATGATTTGATTTAAAAATGGTTTATAGATAAAAACCTTTTGCAAATGGTTTTGCCACTTTAGAAAATGACCACTTTGAGCCTTACAATGTTTAGAGCCTAGTAGAAACCACCTTTGCAAATAAAACTATCTTTTGCATGCTTGCATGCATGACCTTGTTTCTATTGTTTTGTGTGTTAAATTGTTTGAATATTGGTTGGAATGCTAGTTGAATCTATGTTTGCTTGATTGATTTGTAGTGAAGTGAGAAGAGTGTGATATTATCAAGATCAAGAAGTGAACCAACATTCCCTACCAAAAAGGCAAGTGACACTATCATCCAAGTCCTACTATTTTCATTACACTTAGTGGATTTTGAAACATGCATGATAAGGACTACTATATTTTGCTATGCTAAATCCTATTAGGATACCCTTATACATTCCTTAGAGAAAACAATGTAGTTGTAATATGCTTAGCCCTGCTATATATATTGAGATGAGATACATGTTGAGATTATATGAAGTTGGGAAAAGACTTATGTTTTATATAATAAAACAAGTACTCAATGAACCACCTGGGTGGACAAGGATACTCAAGTTTTGGACAAGGTGGCAACAAAAGGAACCACGTTTATATGGCAATCTCTTTTTGTATGTGCACTAAAAGAAAACCACCCAGGGACTTAGAGATTGAACATGTTTCTCGTACAGTGGCTTCCGTGTACAGCCACATGCTAAATGGGCACTGGCTTAGTCAACTACATAGTGGAAGACCCATGCATTGGCCTCTTCAGGTTAACTGGAATGAGGGAACTAGGAACCCTACATTGGTGCCTGAAGACAAGCTAGCATTGTGTATTGGGAGGACCCTATGGAAAGACTTCGTCACATTCTCAATCTGCCAGTACTCCATCTTGGTGAGTACTTATCCAGCGGCCACTGGTGGCATCAAGATGAGAATGTGTCATGTGGGTAAAGTGTACAACTTCTGCAGAAGATAAAAATCTAAGTACTTAGTCGTGTCCCCGGTTATGGACAATACTGAGCAACTAAGGCCTGAAGCTATGGGAAATCTCGACATTCCAATTTCTAAAAGTAAAACTTGAAAGTGACAACAAGATACTTGAAGCACTTGGAGGTTTCCAAGGAGTTCAGAAAGAATTGACAAAAGATTTTCAAAAGAGCAAAACTATTTTGGAAAAGATAGGACAAAACTATATTGCTTTCTGCAAATGAGCCTAAAACCCTACTTAGCCAAATATGCATGTAATGATAGGATCCACTTATTTCTACATAGTAGTGAAACTTGCCAATACAATTCAAATGTATTGACCCTTGTGGCTGTAACTTATTATGTTGCAGGTTTGTTTGGTGTTAGTGAAGTGTGTTAAATAGGATTACAAGTCTACAACCAACATGTTTTCCTATGGCACTTTGAAGATGAAGGACCCCATGCTTATAGATATTCTGCTGCAATGTAATGTAATAGCCAAATGAGCTATGTAAGATGTAATGAATTATTTTATTCCAAGTTGTATTATGACCTTTGTTTCTTGATATTACATCTTAACTGTGGATGCTAGCTATTGATCCAGGGACTAGCATTGTAAACACAGGGATCTCTACCTTATTAAAGTTTGGGACCTCTACAAAAACGCACGGCCAGATCTGATCCATACCCTTTCGTTAAGTGATCTATCCTACACGTTAGATCTAGATCCAACGGTGATCGATCAACCTACCAAAGTCTGGCGGCGCGCGGCGACACTGAGCGGCGGCGCGCTCTGTCAACGGCGACGCGGTGGCTACAGAGGGGGTTGGGGTCGTCGGAGAGGCTTACCAGACTCGCGGAGGTGTGCTGGAGCTCAACGTGGCAGTGGCTTGTCAAGGGGCGCCCGGACACGGTGAGGATTCCTCGTCGGAGTAGAGGCAGACGTCGTGCAAGCTTTGGCGTCGTCGGGGGCGAGGTTCTGGTGCGCGCTAACACAAACCAGCGATGCTGTTAGATGCGCACAAGCCTGGCGAACAAGTGAGTATCGAAAATGGAGGAAGGGGTTGTCGGGAACTACCAGGAGGGGTTGCCGGAGTTGCGCCGAGCTTCGGTTGCTCCCAGTGGTGGACGGTGACAATGTTCTGGGATGGGACAGAGGAAAAGGAAGGCATGAGAAGATGCGCAAGGACATGTAGAACATGCTCGCATGAATCAGAGACAAAGGGGTGGACGATGCTCACCGGAATTGATCGCCGGAGGTCGTCGGTGCTGCGGCGGTGTGGGCAAGATTACGGGCAGCCTGGTGGAGTGGTGTCTGCGCTGAGTGAGGGAAAATGAGCAGCAAGAGGAGGGGGTTTTATAGCTGGAGCAGGGGCGAGAATCTCGCGAGGAAACGCCGGCAATCAAGCCCGCATAAATCACGGCAGTGATGAGGTAACGGCGGCGTCGACGGGGTCGTGGGGGGCGCGTGGCTGGAGACGATGATTGTGTGGCGCTTGGGTCCACCAGTCAGCGAGCGTGGGGTAAGTCTGCGCCGCGTGAGAGAGAGAGGAAAACCCCGGGTGGGCTTGTGGGCTGCGTTTGCTGATGGGCCAAAAGTCTAGCGCCGGACTTTTCTTATTTCTTTATTCTTTTTCTTTCTCTGTTTGAATTTCCAGGAAACATTTTCAAATGATTTCAAAAGCCATTTGAATTCAAATCCTTTCTGGATTTTTGTAGAGTGTAATACTCACATTTTTGGGCATAAAACATGTGGTCTCTCTGCACTAACCTGGTCCCTTTGATTAAACAAAATAAACAGTGTCATAGCACTTGATTTGAATAAGTTTTGAAAAAATGGTTTTAAACCATATTTGTTTTGTAAATTTTTGGTTTAAGCACTAGCATTCAAGCAAAACAATCTGAGAGCAACAAGTCTTGGTTTTAAAACAATTATACTCTCATTTGAGAGTGACATTTGATTAGTGTTTGCTCACATAAAATCATAGCTCTCAAGTTTTTGCTTCTTCCAAATGAGTTTGAATTTGATCCCTAAATGAGGTGCATGCATGCATGATATGAAATCCTTGAAAACATGATTTTAGGGATGTTACAAATCTAACCCCCTTAAGGTGAATCTCGCCCTCGAGATTCGGGTTGGCTAGCAAATAGGTGAGGGTGGTCTTTCCGAAGATCATCTTCTCTTTCCCATGTTGCTTCTTGTTCGGAATGATGGGTTTTTTGCAGAATTTGATAGTCTTAGTCCGAGTAACTCTTTCTGCAGTCTCAAGAATCTTGATAGGTTTCTCCTCATAAGTGAGATCACTTTCCAATTGGACCTCTTCCAAAGGTATAGTATCCTTCAAATAAGTCTCTTCCATTTCTGGATGGCATTTCTTAAGCTGACTCACATGAAACACATTATGAATATCTGAAAAAGACTCTGGCAATTCAATCTCATACGCTACTTCTCCTTTACGACTCAGAATCTTGAATGGTCCAACATATCTTGGGGCCAATTTACCTATGACACCAAACCTCTTCACTCCACAAAGTGGTGACACTCTAAGATAAGCTCTATCACCTACTTCATAGGTGACTTCTCTACGCTTAGGATCTGCATAGCTATTTTGTCGGGATTGTGCTATCTTTAGTCTGTCCTTAACTAGCTTGACTTTCTCTTCAGCCTCTTTGATTAGTTCTGGTCCGAACAAACTTCTTTCTCCCACACCATTCCATAGCAACGGGGTGGTACACTTTCTCCCATAGAGAAACTCAAATGGTGCCATCTCAATACTGGCTTGATAGGTGTTATTGTAAGAGAATTCTGCGTAAGGTAGACTTTCATCCCAACTGGCTCCATAGTCTAGAGCACATGCTCTCAACATATCTTCAAGAATCTGATTGGTTCTTTCTGTTTGTTCATCAGTTTGAGGATGAAAAGCAGTGCTAAATTCCAATCTCGTTTCCAATGACTCATGTAATTGCCTCCAAAAATGAGAAGTGAATTGAGTTCCCCTATTAGACACAATACTCTTGGGTACTCCATGTAGACATACAATTCTACTCATATAGATCTTGGATAACTTAGCACTTGTGTAAGTTGTCTTCACGGGTATGAAATGAGCCACTTTAGTTAAGCGATCCACTACTACCCAAATAGAATCATATCCTGACCGGGTCCTTGGCAATCCGGTGATGAAATCCTGAAGGGTTTCGCGGCATAGTAAATCAAAAAATTTCTACGGATGCGAACAGAGGGAAAGCCAAGATCTAATCTAGGAGATGCAAACAATGAGAGATATTGGATTAGATCTTCATACCCTTGAAGATTCGCACAGCGGAACTTTCGTCGGAACGTGGGTGATGTAGTCGTACTCGCTTCTCCTCCTCGCGATTCGATCCGATCTAGCACCACAAGTGGCGGTGCCTCCGTGAGATGCGAACGTGCAGCACCTCGACGTCTCCTCCTTCCTTGGTCCAGCAAGTATGGTGGAGAGATGGGTTGGATCTACAACGCGACGACGCGGTGCAATTGGTGGAGAATTTCTGCAGCAGGGCTTCGCCTACAAGCAGTCAGGAGGGAGAGAGGAGGGCAGCAGGGCGGCTAGGGTTGGAGGGGAAGGTGTAGGGGGTTGGTGCGCCCCAGCCCTCTATATATAGAGGGGTGGGAGCAGCCCAAGCCCCTCCCCCAAGCCAAGGTCGGCGGCCCCAAGGAGGAAGAGTGGGGGGCAAGGAAACCCCCCCCTTCTAGAAGCTCTATCTAGAGTTTAAACCTCTCTTGGCCGGCTGGGCCCTATGGAGCCTTGTGCCCCTAGCCCAATGCGGCCAGGGCACTCCCTCATAGGCCCATGCCCCCTCCCGGAAGGTGGGGCCACGTTGGTCCCCTTCCGGAAGGTTCTAGAAGCTTCCGGTACAATACCGATTAACCCGGAACAATTCCGAACTCCAAAAACTGCACTGCCTTATATGAATCTTATTCTCCGGACCACTCCGGAACCCATCCGAGACTCCAAACAAAAACTCATAAACCAATTATCCAATATATCCTAGCGTCAAGACACGTTAAGTGTGTGACCCTGCGGGTTCGAGAATATGCAGACATGATCTTCTATCAATAATCAACAGCGGGGTCTAGAAACCCATATTGACTCCCACACATTCATCGATGATCATATCGGATGAACCACGATGCCAGGATTCAATCAATCCCATATATATATTCCCTTCATCTCGCGATATTTTACTTGCCCGAGATTTGATCATCGGTACCGTCATACCTAGTTCAATCTCGTTCACCGCAAGTACTTTACACGTTCCGTAATCCGATATCACTTTGTGATTAACTCCTTAACCACATGCTTGCAAGCGGTGTTGATATCGATTACCGAGTGGGCCCGAAGTATATCTCTCCGACTTGGGAGGGACAAATCCC
This sequence comes from Avena sativa, assembly GCA_916181665.1. NCBI lineage: Eukaryota > Viridiplantae > Streptophyta > Magnoliopsida > Poales > Poaceae > Avena > Avena sativa. Next base: position 379,497,066 of record OV702297.1, on the reverse strand, counting down.
ATCTCGATACATACAACCCAACAGATACTTTCCGATCACCTGAGAGACACCTTTATGATCACCCTCTGATAGGATGACGTTTGATGACCTCAAAGCTTTCTTCCGATACCAGGGAGTTGTATTATCTCATGGTCTAAGGAATACAATATTTGACATAAGAAAAGCTTCGCAAAGACGAACACGATGACACGATCTAATTGCTTCGCTTAGTTTGGGTCTGTCCACCATATCATTCTCCCAATGATATGATCTCATTATCAATTGACAACTCATGTCTATGGTCAGGAAACCTTAACCATCATTGATCAATGAGCTAGTCCATAGAGGCGTACTAGGGACACGGTGTTGTTCACAAACCACACAAGTATTAAAGTTTCCGCTTAATACAATTCTAGCATGGAATATAAACATTATCATGAACAAGAATTATAATAATAACAACTTTATTATTGCCTCTAGGGCATAATTCCAACAGTCTCCCACTTGCACTAGAGTCAATAATCTAGTTTACATCTGGCAACAATCTCACACCCATGGCACTGAGGTGCTGATCATGTTTTACACGTGGAAGAGGTTTAGTCAATGGATCTGCGACATTCAGATCTGTATGTACTTTGCTAATCTTCAGATCTCCATCTGCTATATAATCTCGGATTATATGAAACTTGCGGTTGATATGCTTGGTCTTTGGATGATATCTTGGTTCCTTAGCGAGTGCTATGGCGCAGTGTTGTCACACAATATCTCCAGTGGGTCCAATGCACTTGGAACCACGCCAAGCTCAGTGATGAAGTTCCTGATCCAAACTCCTTCACTTGACGCTTCTGCAGCAGCCATGTATTCCGCTTCTACTGTAGATCCCGCGATCATGCTTTGCTTGCATCTTCTCCAGCTCACAGCTCCTCCATTCAAAATATAAACGTATCCTATCTGAGATTTAGAATCATCCTTATCGGTGTCGAAACTAGCATCGACGTAACCTTTTACGACGAGTTATTCATCACCCCCATAGACTAAGAACATTTCTTTAGTCCTATTTAGGTACTTTAGGATGTTCTTCACGGCTGTCCGGTGTTCCACTCCTGGATCACTTTGATATCTGCTCGTCAAACTAAGAGCATTGGACACATCCGGTCTAGTACACAGCATGGCATACATGATAGAACCTATAGCCGAGGCATAAGGCACTTTGCTCATAGCTTCCCTATCATTTACCGTAGCTGGACACTGAGCCTTGCTCAATATCTTACCTGACAACATAGGCACCGAACCTTTCTTTGCCTTATCCATTCTGAACCTTTTCAGAACTTTGTCTAGGTATGTACTTTGGCTTAAAGCTATCAGGCGTCTTTGTCTATCTCTATAGATTTTGATGCCCAAAATATAAGCAGCTTCACCTAGGTCTTTCATTGAAAAACACTTGTTCAAATAACTCTTCACATCGTTAAGCATGTTGATGTCATTTCCAATAATCAATATGTCATCCACATATAGTACCAGAAACGTCACCGAGCTCCCACTCACTTTCTTGTAGATACAAGCTTCATAGCAATTTGGAACAAATCCAAAGCTCTTGATCACTTGATCAAAACGAAGGTTCCAACTCCGAGATGCTTGCTTTAGTCCATAAATGGAACACTGAAGTTTGCATACTTTACTAGCATCCTTAGGATCGACAAAACCTTCGGGTTGCATCATATACAACTCTTCATCAATGTTGCCATTGAGGAAAGCAGTCTTGACATCCATCTGCCATATTTCATAATCATGAAATGCAGCAATTGCTAATAAAATCCGAATGGACTTAAATATCGCTACAGGAGAGAAAGTCTCATCGTAGTCAACACCTTGAACTTGTCGAAAACGTTTCGCGACAAGCTGTGCTTTATAGACGGTAACATTACCATCCGTGTCTGTTTTCTTCTTGAAGATCCATTTGCACTCAACGGCCTTTCGGTCGCTAGGAGGGTCCACCAAAGTCCATACTTGGTTTTCGCTCATGGATCCCAATTCGGATTTCATGGCTTCTAGCCATTTCTCAGAGTCTGGGCTCATCATCGCTTCCTCATAGCTCATAGGTTCACTGTCTTCTACTAGCAAGACAGTCAAGACAGGGTTGCCGTACCACTCAGGAGGGGCACGCGACCTTGTCGACCTGCGACGTTCAGTAGCAGCATCGTCCGAAGCTTCATGATCCTTGTCATTAGCTTCCTCTATTGTTGGTGCAGGCGGCACTGGAACAATTTCAGGTGCTGCGCTACTCTCCAATTCAAGAGAAGGTTCAATAACCTCGTCTAGCTCTACTTTCCTCCCACTCACTTCTTTCGAGAGAAACTCCTTCTCAAGAAAGGAACCGTTCTTTGCGACAAACACTTTGCCTTCGGTTCTGTGATAGAAGGTATACCCAATAGTTTCCTTAGGGTATCCTATGAAGACACATTTCTCCGCTTTGGGTTCGAGCTTGTCCGGCATCAACTTCTTGACGTAAGCTTCGCATCCCCAAACTTTAAGAAACGACAACTTAGGTTTAGCACCAAACCACAGTTCATACGGTGTTGTCTCAACGGATTTAGATGGAGCCCTATTTAAAGTGAATGCAGCGGTTTCTAATGCATAACCCCAAAACGATAACGGCAAATCAGTAAGAGACATCATCGATCGAACCATATCTAATAGGGTTAGGTTCCGGTGTTCATACACACCATTGCGCTGTGGTGTTCCGGGTGGCGTGAGTTGCGAAACAATTCCACTTGCTTTAAGATGCGTGAGAAAATCATAACTCAAATATTCGCCCCCATGATCGGATCGTAGAAACTTAATCTTTCTGTTATGATGGTTCTCCACTTCATTCTGAAATTCCTTGAACTTTTCAAATGTTTCAGATTTATGTTTCATTAAATAGATATACCCATATCTACTTAAGTCATCGGAAAAAGTGAGAAAATAGCGATATCCACCGCGCGTCGAAACACTCATCGGCCCGCATACATCGGTATGTATGATTTCCAACAAGTCCGTTGCTCGCTCCATCATACCGGAGAACGGGGTTTTGATCATCTTGCCCATGAGGCATGGTTCGCATGTGTCAAATGATTCAAAATCAAGAGACTTCAAAAGTCCATCAGAATGGAGTTTCTTCATGCGCTTTACACCAATATGACCTAGACGACAGTGCCACAAATAAGTAGTATTATCACTATCTACTTTGCATCTCTTAGCCTCAATGTTATGGATGTGTGTTTCATCCCTTTCGAGATTTAGAAGAAATAAACCATTCACAAGAGGTGCATGACCATAAAAGATGTTACTCATATAAATAGAACAACCATTATTCTCCGATTTAAATGAAGAACCGTCTTGCAATAAACACGATCCAGAAATAATGTTCATGCTCAACGCAGGCACATAATAACATTTATTAAGGTTTAAAACTAATCCCGAAGGTAAAACTAAGGAGAGCGTGCCGACGGCCATCACATCAACTCTTGATCCGTTCCCAACGCGCATCGTCACCTCATCCCTCGCAAGCCGCCGTCTATTCCGTAGCTCCTGTTTCGAGTTACAAATATTAGCAACTGAACCAGTATCAAATACCCAGGCACTACAACGAGGGCTAGTAAGGAAAACATCAATAACATGTATATCAAATATACCTTTGATGGTGCTAGCCTTCTTGTCCGCTAAGTACTTCAGACAGTTGCGCTTCCAGTGACCCTTGTCCTTGCAATAGAAGCACTCAGTGTCTGGCTTAGGACCAGACTTGAGCTTCTTCTCAGCAGGGGCAACGCGCTTGCCTCCGCCTTTCTTGAAGGGCTTCTTTGCACCCTTACCTTTCTTAAAGGAGGGCTTGTTGACCATCAACACATGATTATCCTTCTTGATGTCCACCTCCACAGCCTTCAGCTTTGCGAAGAGCTCGGTGATCGTATCAGTGGAACCAATCTGATTATGAGTCACTACAAAATTTTTGTAGCTGGGAGGGAGTGATTGCAGAACCCTGTCAATCTTGAGCTCCTCTGGAATCGTGAATTCCAGTTGCTCAAGGCATTGAGTGTAGCCCGTCATCTTAATGGCGTGCTCACTAACGGAACTCCCTTCCTCCATCTTGCAGTTAAAGAACTTCTCAGAGATCTCATATCTCTCAGAACGGGCCTGAGTCTGAAACATGGTTTTCAGCTCTTCGAGAATCTCAAAGGGCCTGGGATAGTCTTCAAAACGATTTTGAAGTTCCGGTTCCATAGCAAACAACATGGTGCTCTTAATCACACCATAATCATCTTTGCGCGACTGATAGACAGCTTTCTCATCAGCCGGCGCAGTTGCAGCAGGGGGGTCACCTAACGCTTTCCCAAGGACATAGTCCTTTTGACCGCCAGAGAGAATGATTCTTAGATTGCGGAACCAATTGGTGAAGTTAGACCCATTGTTCTTAAGCTTTTCTTTCTCAGCAAAAACGTTGAAGTTGAAGTTAGACTTGGCCATGTGATCTACCGTATTTGCAAGTACAATTTAGACTATGTTCATGATAAATAGTTCAACTTAATCAAATTACTAGATGAACTCCCACTAAATTCAACATCCCTCAAGTTGTTTAGTGAACACGATCCAAATTCACCACACCTAATCCGATCATCACGAGAAGAGATGTGGTTTCAATGGTGGACAACGAAGTGTCGATCATATCATTCATATGACTCATGCTTAACCTTTCGGTTCGTGTGTTCCGAGGCCATGTCTGTACATGCTAGGCTCGTCAAGTTAGACCCAAGTATTTCCACGTGTGCAAAACTGGCTTGCACCCGTTGTATGTGAGCGTAGAGTCTATAGCACCCGATCATCACGTGATGCTTGGACACGACGAACTTTCGCAACGGTGCATACTTGGGGAGAACACAATTTTTATCTTGATCTTTAAGTGAGGAATCATCTTATAATGCTACCGTCGCGATCTAAGCATAATAAGATACATAAAAGGATAAACATCACATGCATATAACATTATGTGACATGGTATAGCCAATCTTCGCGCAATGATCTCCATCTTGTGCGTGCCGGCATGATCTCCATCACTCCACCATGATTGCCTCCACCACGAATAGCAACTACAACTATTGCTAACTACTTAGCGATAAAGTAAAGCTATTACATGGCGTATAAGAAGTTGACTCGCAGGTCATACACAATTATAAAGACAGCCATATGGCTCCTGCCGGTTGTGTACTCATCGACATGCAAGTCGTGAAACATTACAAAACATGATCATCGCATACAATATACACATCACATCTTGGGCCATACCATATCACAGAAAACACTCCCTGCAAAAACAAGTTAGACGCCTCTACTTTGTTGTTGCATGTTTTACGTGGCTTATGGGAGTAGATGCTAAGAACGATTCTTACCTACAGAAAGCCACAACGGTGATATTATGGTTGCCAAACTCCGGTGTTAATCCCATGACAACTATAGTGAGAGAAACTGACATCCACCAGCCGCATGTGTGGAACAAGCCACACGTCAAGTGCGGAGCCGGTCTCTCGAACGACGTCGCGTAAGGTTGGCCTGGACCGCTTCAATCTCACTATCCCGCGTCATAAGAAGAACACAAACAAGAGGCTTGCAACAGAAAACATCAACGCCCGCAACAACCATGTTGCGTTCTACTCGTGAAACACATCTACGCATAGATCTAACTCTGATACCACTGAAGGGTTTCGCGGCATAGTAAATCAAAAAAGTTCTACGGATGCGAACAGAGGGAAAGCCAAGATCTAATCTAGGAGATGCAAACAACGAGAGAGATTGGATTAGATCTTCATACCCTTGAAGATTCGCACAGCGGAACGTTCGTCGGAACGTGGGTGATGTAGTCGTACTCGCTTCTCCTCCTCGCGATCCGATCCGATCTAGCACCACAAGTGGCGGTGCCTCCGTGAGATGCACACATGCAGCACCTCGACGTCTCCTCCTTCCTTGGTCCAGAAAGTATGGTGGAGAGATGGTTTGGATCTACAACGCGACGGCGCGGTGCAATTGGTGGAGAATTTCTGCAGCAGGGCTTCGCCTACAAGCAGTCGGGAGGGAGAGAGGAGGGCAGCAGGGCGGCTAGGGTTGGAGGGGAAGGTGTAGGGGGTTGGTGTGACCCCAGCCCTCTATATATAGAGGGGTGGGCGCAGCCCTAGCCCCTCCCCCAAGCCAAGGCCGGCGGCCCCAAGGAGGAAGAGTGGGGGCAAGGAAACCCCCCTTCTAGAAGCTCTATCTAGAGTTTAAACCTCTCTTGGCCGGCTGGGCCCTATGGGGCCTTGTGCCCCTGTCCCAATGCAGCCAGGGCACTCCCTCATAGGCCCATGCCCCCTCCCAGAAGGTGGGGCCACGTTGGTCCCCTTCCGGAAGGTTCTAGAAGCTTCTGGTACAATACCGATTAACCCGGAACAATTCCGAACTCCAAAAACTGCACTGCCTTATATGAATCTTATTCTCCGGACCACTCCGGAACCTCTCGTGATGTCCCGGATCCCATCCGAGACTCCGAACGAAAACTCATAAACCAATTATCCAATATATCCTAGCGTCGAGACACGTTAAGTGTGTGACCCTGCGGGTTCGAGAATATGCAGACATGATCTTCTATCAATAATCAACAGCGGGGTCTGGAAACCCATATTGACTCCCACACATTCATCGATGATCAAACCGGATGAACCATGATGCCAACATTCAATCAATCCCATATATATATTCCCTTCGTCTCGCGATATTTTACTTGCCCGAGATTTGATCGTCGGTACCGTCATACCTAGTTCAATCTCGTTCACCGCAAGTACTTTACTTGTTCCGTAATCCGATATCACTTTGTGATTAACTCCTTAACCACATGCTTGCAAGCGGTGTTGATATCGATTATCGAGTGGGCCCGAAGTATATCTCTCCGACTTGGGAGGGACAAATCCCATCTCGATACATACAACCCAACAGATACTTTCCGATCACCTGAGAGACACCTTTATGATCACCCTCTCATAGGATGATGTTTGATGACCTCAAAGCTTTCTTCCGATACCAGGGAGTTGTATTATCTCATGGTCTAAGGAATACAATATTTGACATAAGAAAAGCTTCGCAAAGACGAACACGATGACACGATCTAATTGCTTCGCTTAGTTTGGGTCTGTCCACCATATCATTCTCCCAATGATATGATCTCATTATCAATTGACAACTCATGTCTATGGTCAGGAAACCTTAACCATCATTGATCAATGAGCTAGTCCATAGAGGCGTACTAGGGACACGGTGTTGTTCACAAACCACACAAGTATTAAAGTTTCCGCTTAATACAATTCTAGCATGGAATATAAACATTATCATGAACAAGAATTATAATAATAACAGCTTTATTATTGCCTCTAGGGCATAATTCCAACAATCCATACCAATCTTGTCCCACTTCCAATCAGGAATAGGTAGTGGTTGTAACAATCCTGCTGGTTTCTGGTGCTTCGCTTTCACTCTAGTACATACATCACACAAAGCAATATGTTCGGCGATGTCCTTCTTGAGATTATTCCACCAAAATCTTTCTTTCATATCCATGTACATTTTGGTGTTACCCGGATGAATAGAATATGGTGAGTTGTGTGCCTCTTGTAAGATCAGTTTCCGAAGTTCCGGATCCTGTGGAACACAGATATGTTTTCCATGCTATAAAGTACCATGTTCATCTTCATGGAATCCTTTGACTTTTCCCTTGCCAATCTTTTCCTTAATCTCTTCAATTTCCTTATCTGCCTTTTGGGCTTCTTTGATCTTGTCCAACAAAGTGGGTTGAACATCCAAAGACATGAGATGTCCTTCAGGCACAATCTCCAATCTAAGATTTCTGAATTGGGTACACAGATCATCTGTCAATTCTCCCTTAGTAAGGCCATTCACAAAAACTTTACGGCTTAGAGTATCCGCTACAACATTTGCTTTACCGGGATGGTATTGCAAACTCAAGTCATAGTCTTTGATGAGTTCCAGCCATCTTCTTTGTCTCATGTTAATTTCTTTCTGGGTGAAGGTATATTTCAAACTCTTGTGATCTGTGAACGCTTCACAACGTTTTCCCAAAAGATAGTGTCTCCATGTTTTAAGTGCATGGACAATAGAGGCTAACTCTAAATCATGAGTAGGGTAGTTTACCTCATGAGTTTTGAGTTGTCTCGAGGCATAAGCCACAACTTTCCCTTCTTGCATAAGTACTGCACCTAATCCATGATGAGATGCATCACAATATACTTGGAAATCTTTCTCCAAATCTGGCAAACATAAGACAGGTGTTGTCACTAGTCTCTTCTTCAATTCTTGAAAACTAAGTTCACAGCCTTCAGACCAAGAAAATTTCTTGTCTTTCTTTAGCAACTTTGTCATAGGCTTAGCTATGTTGGAAAAATTCTCGATAAATCTTCTGTAGTATCCTGCCAAGCCAAGGAAACTACGAACCTCTTTCACTGACTTAGGAGATTCCCATTCAGTTACAGCTGAAACTTTAGCGGGATCAACTGCTACACCATCTCCTGACACAACGTGTCCAAGAAATCCAACTTCACTCAACCAAAATTCACACTTGCTGAATTTGGCATACAACTTATGCTCTCTAAGCTTCTCAAGTATCAAATGTAGATGTCCTTCATGCTCTTCTTTGCTCTTGGAGTAGATCAAAATATCATCAATGAAAACGACAACATATTTTTCAAGGAATTCCATGAACACTTTGTTCATCATGTTCATGAAATAGGCTGGTGCATTGGTCAAACCAAATGGCATCACGGAAAATGTTGAAGATGTTGAAGTCATTAGAGTTGAAGAAGTTGAAGTCATTAGAGTTGAAGAAGTCATTTGCACATGGTGTAGTCTTTGGTCATGGGGTAGGTTTTTCCATCAAGTTGAAATAGAAGAGATGTAGAGTTGAAACCAAAATGGTTGAGGAAAGAGTTTACAAGATTGTTTGTAAATAAGTTTTGGAACAAATACAACTCCTATTTTTCTAAGGGTTTTTGTCCAATCCTAGGTTTACAAATCCTACAGGCAACACAATGCTCTGATACCATCTGTAAGGGTCCCAACCTTTAAATAAGGTAGAGTCCCATGTGTTTACAATGCTAGTCCCTGGATCAATAGCTAGCATCCACAGTGAAGATGTAATATCAAGAAACAGAGGTCATAATACAACTTTATAACCAGGAATAACATAATTTTATTACATGTTACATAGCTCATTTGGCTATTACATTACATTGCAGCAGAATATCTATAAGCATGGAGTCCTTCATCTTCAAAGTGCCACAGGCAGACATGTTGGTTGTAGACTTTGTAATCCTAATCAACACACTTCACTAAATCAATCAAACCTGCAACATAACAAGTTACAGCCACAAGGGTCAATACATTTGAATTGTATTGGCAAGTGATACTATGGTAGTATAGTGGAGTCTATCATCTATATGCATTTGGCTAAGTGGAGTTGAGGCTTGCATTGCTCAAAATATATTTTCCTTATCATTTTGGAAACACTAAGTTTTTGCTTGACAAAAATATTTCTCCCAATCAAAGATTGAAGATCCTTTAACCCTTGTTCAACCACAAGTTTTTAACTTAGAAATTTGGATGATGAGATTCTTGATTGCTTCCATGTCTTGATGCTCAAATTGTCCTTTACCAGGGACATGGCTAAGTACTTAGATTTTTACACTCTACAGAGGTGGTGCACTTTCCCCACAAGACTTGGTTTCCCAAGACAAGATCTTTCAGAAGCCTTCCCTTAGACCAAAATGGACGCGCTCCAACCTATCAAACTCTACCACCAACTGTCCATATGGCTAAGTTCTTGCAACCTATATGATCCAGGCAGAGCCCATAATGCCAAGTGGTTGCACTTGAAGCTTCTCAACATTTGACATCTCCAATCTCTTTGTTCCTGGGTGGCCATCCACAAGTGAGATACACAAGGTCAACCATAGACATGGGCCTTGTGAACCACTCAACCAAAAACCACCAAGCAATTACCATTCCACCCAGGTGATTCATTAACTTAGTTGTTTTATTAAAGAAAAACACAAGTCCTCAGACTTAGAAATTTTTCATAGTATGGATATATATTCCACCCTTGTTTTCTTTTATCTAGGCTAAGCTTGATAGTAGTAGGAATCTTAACTTAGGAAAATTTCTACTAAGGTTTCATCTACTAGGTTTTCCTATAGCAAGGTTTATACTTAGCAAAATTCCATGCAAGTTTTACTTAGAAAAAAAATCACTAATGCATAATGAAAGTAATGGGACAAAAAGTATGAAGCATCACTTGCCTTTTTGGTAGAGGGTATAAGTTCACTCCTTGTCCTTGCAACAATCACACTCTTCAAGTCACTACAATTCAATCAAGCAAGGCACAAACTCAATCTACCAATCAAGCAATTCAACACATAAAATCATAAAGCCAAAGTAATGCATGCAAGCATGCCAAGCTTTGTTTTATTTGAAAAGTGGTTCCTAATGGGTCATCAACATTTTAAAACACCTATTGGTCATTTTATAAAGTGGCAAAAGTCATTTGCAAGGGATTTCACTTCCTAAACCATTTTCAAAACAAAGTATCTTTTTATGTGGTGTAGAAATATTTTTACTAAGGCATTAATCTATAGGGTTCACCAAATATGTTTTCAAACCATAAAACTTGGTGTTTGGGGTCAGAGAGTTTAAAACAAAACATTTCCCAAAAGTTTTCTTCCAAAACCATTTTTAATAGATAAACTATATTTTTATTTGACTAGAAATGGTTTTAAAACAAAGAATCATTCTTTTGTTTCACCAAATACATTTTTGAATCCACAAAGTGTTTCCTATGGTCAGTAGGTTCAAATCACACCATTTTCCACAGGTTTTATCCCCAAAATCATTTTTGAACAATTTTTATAATCTAAACAAGCATACAAATGTTTCTGCAAAAACAAACATTTTTCCAGAAGCTTTTTACTAAACAAATGGCATGGTTGGCTAGGTCTTGCTCCACTGATTCCATTGATATAAAGTTTGCAAAATTTGGACGTGTGGATCAAAAGTTACAAGGGTTTCAAATTTGCATCTAAATCTGTTTTCAAATTCTGTTTTAAATCATCCAGTGACACGCGACGTGTTCTGATTCGTCCATACCGTTTCGGTTGGATCGACTGCTCTGGCGTGTTGGATCAAGTCAGATCGTGCGGCACAGGATCATTCGTACCCCTTCGGCTAAGGATCTATCGTGACACTTGGATCATCATCTAACGGCTATTATCGCATTGACCAAGCTCTGGCGGCGCAGCGATGATGGCTGGCGGCGGCGAGGTCAGATGGTGGCGGCGCTGGTGAAACAGGAAGCGAGGGAGGATGGGAAGATGCTCACCGCGTTCGCCGAAGCTTGGGGAAGCTCAAGGTGGCACTGGCTGGCGGAGGGGCGCATGTGACTGTCCTTAATTGCTCGCCGGAGATGAGCTGGGCCTCGGGCGGCTCTGGAGGTCGTCGAGGGCGAGGATGGAGGGCACCCTAGGACAAACGGGAGGCACCGTTAGGTTCGCAAGAGCATGGCAATCATTATCGCGTTCACGGGTAAGAGAGGGGAGGTCTGGTTTACCTGGGAGACGTCGTCGCAGTTGGAGACAGACGGCGGCGCTGGCTCGGGGTGACGCTATCGAGCTTGCAGAGCTCGCGCGGGTGAGCTGGCGATGCGAAAATGTGCCACAGGGCTTGGGAAGTATGCGAGTGTGGTCAAGGAGGCGAGGGGTGGCAGGACACGGCCGGAATCGAGGGAAAAGTTCGTTGGTGGCAGTGAGGTTCGGAGAGGAATCAGGGCGGCCTGGGGGCGTGCTAATGTGGGGTGACAGAGGGGAAATGGAGAGGAGGCATGAGCGTTTAAGCTTGCGTGATCAAAGCGAGTAATGGTGGCCGCGTTAAGGCGAATTGACGTCGATGAATTCTGCCAGAAATGGTCGAGGAGGGAGGCGCTGTCACCGCGGGTGAGGACGATGAACAGGAGGGGTGGGGCATACTTGTCAGCGAGAAAGGGAGTAAGGGGGAGGGGTCCACAAGTCAGTGGCCTCGCGGGTTTCCTTCGCGGTGAAAAACGATTCGCTCGCTGAGAGGGAGAGGTGGGCTAGGTTGGGCTGAGTTGGGCTGGAACTGGGCCAGATGGTTGGGCTGCTGTCTGGTTCCATTTTTTTTCTTTCTTATTCTTTTTCTAATTCTATTTTCTGTTTTGAAATTCAAACAACAATTCAAACAACTAAATGAAATCAAACAATCACCACACTTGTAATGAGTTTTGGTTCTGTTTAACAACATAACCAAAGTCCAAAAATAAAATAATATTTTAATCTTTTTAGGATCCATTCATTAATTAAATAAAATGGACCATAGTTATTTAATCAAATAGGGTTTGATTTATTTAATACAATCTCCATTTGAAATCTAAATATTTTCAAAACCAAATCAGTAGGTTTTATTTGAAAATAGAAGATACTTGGAAAACTTGTTTAAAATAAAATAACATTTTATTTTAGGGTCCATTAATAATTAAATAAAATGGACCTTGGTTATTAAATCAAATAGGATTTGTTTTATTTAAAATATTTAATTTGAAATCTAAATTAAACCAAAAACACTTCAGTAGGTTTTATTTGAGAATATAAAATACTTAGAAAACTTATTTAAAATAAATAAATAAGTTTTAGTGTTTATTTAAAATGGGAAAAAGCCTTTACTTAAATAAAATTGGATATTAAATCCTTATTATTTTATTTAAACAAACCTTTATTATTTTAATCAAAGCAAAAAGATTTATTTCAAAAGTTCGGCCAAGGTTTAATTTGGTTCCATAAAATAATCCTTATTTATAAATCTACCTTTTCTTTTGAAAACCAAATCTTTTCATTAAAAGATCCAAAATAGTAATTTTAAATATTTTTAAGTTTATTATTTATTTAATTTTTTTAAATCCCTTTAGGATTTTATTTGAACCAAATAGGTTTTGAAAGTTTCCAAATGGACTCAAAAAGTTTCTTCTCACCCTGAAAATCAACAAAGTTTTATTTTATTTATTTATTTTTCACATAACAAGATTTGGAAAATCTTGGGATGTGACAGGCTACCACCCTTAAAATAAATCTCGCCCCGAGATTTGGGGAGGCTAGGGTTACAAGTAGGCTCAAAACAACTAGGGTACTACCACCCTTAAATTCCAACTAGATTACATCTTGTCTTGCTTGGGATCTTGGTGTAACTTTCCTGGACAGAAGTTTGCATAGTGGCCTAGTTCCTTGCATTTGAAACACATCACTTGGCTGATATCTTTCTTTTCCTTTGGTATCATTGCCTCTTGTTTGTTTCTTTGGTTCTTCTTCTTTTCTGGGCATTCATTGGCATAGTGTCCCATCTCTTTGCAATTGTAACATTGCACTTGAGTAATATCCTTCTTGTTAGGGTTGGGGCATTTCTTCTTCTTCTTGGGTCTCTCCAAAGCTAGGAGTTCTTCTAGTTCATGCTCTTCATATCTCTCCTCAAAGGTGGGAAATCTTTCTCTCTTCTTGGGGCAGTTACTAGGGATATGACCTTCTTCTTCACAATTAGGGAATTGATCTTCATGCTCCTTGGATGCATGATCTTTGTTTCCACAAGTATTGCTAGCTTGGGTTCCTTCTAGAATAGCATCTTTGTCATTCTTGTTGTCATAAGCCTTTTGGGAAAAGTTTTCTCTCATGTTGATTATTTGAGTAACCAATCCTTGCAGCAATTGGGATTGAAGTTTCAAAATCCTTTGTATGGCTGGGTCTAGTCCATTGTTGTTGGCTAAAAGCTGAGTTGTCTCTTGGCTCAACTGGTTTTGGGTTGCTATGAGTTTCTCCATGTTGTCCTCTTGGTTGGTGTTGGTGTCATCAACCTTGATGTTGGAGTCTCTTGGAGTAGTCATCTGTGTGGGTTGGATTGGGATTAGAATAGGCAAAAGATTTCTAAGTAATGGTTCTAATCACACACATCACAATTCACACAAGCAATGTGCAAGCAATCACAACAAATTTTCACTCAAACAACAAAATTCAAGCACATTTTTAGGCAACAAAATATTTTTGTTACACCACATAAGTCGGTGTGTTTGACTTAACTAAAATATGGTGGTCCATCTATATGGTTCACTTGTGATCTTTCCATCCTTCTTAGTTGATTCTTCATGATCAAGATGTTTGTATCCTTGGAGAATTTTTGCATCTTGGTCACAAAACTTCAGAGGTGATCATGGTTCCTTCTAAGTGGTGTTTCCTTAGTCTTCAAGTCTTGAGTAACATTCCTTGTCTCACTTGTAGTCCTTAGTGATATCCAAGATTGAAGTCCTTGGTGAAATTTTTGAAGATGTTGAAGTCATTAGAGTTGAAGTCATTAGAGTTGAAGAAGTCCTTTGCACATGGTGTAGTCTTTGGTCATGGGGTAGGTTTTTCCATCAAGTTGAAATAGAAGAGATGTAGAGTTGAAACCAAAATGGTTGAGGAAAGAGTTTACAAGATTGTTTGTAAATAAGTTTTGGAACAAATACAACTCCTATTTTTCTAAGGGTTTTTGTCCAATCCTAGGTTTACAAATCCTATAGGCAACACAATGCTCTGATACCATCTGTAAGGGTCCCAACCTTTAAATAAGGTAGAGTCCCCTGTGTTTACAATGCTAGTCCCTGGATCAATAGCTAGCATCCACAGTTAAGATGTAATATCAAGAAACAGAGGTCATAATACAACTTTATAACCAGGAATAACATAATTTTATTACATCTTACATAGCTCATTTGGCTATTACATTACATTGCAGCAGAATATCTATAAGCATGGAGTCCTTCATCTTCAAAGTGCCACAGGCAGACATGTTGGTTGTAGACTTTGTAATCCTAATCAACACACTTCACTAAATCAATCAAACCTGCAACATAACAAGTTACAGCCACAAGGGTCAATACATTTGAATTGTATTGGCAAGTGATACTATGGTAGTATAGTGGAGTCTATCATCTATATGCATTTGGCTAAGTGGAGTTGAGGCTTGCATTGCTCAAAATAGATTTTCCTTATCATTTTGGAAACACTAAGTTTTTGCTTGCCAAAAACATTTCTCCCAATCAAAGATTGAAGATCCTTTAACCCTTGTTCAACCACAAGTTTTTAACTTAGAAATTTGGATGATGAGATTCTTGATTGCTTCCATGTCTTGATGCTCAAATTGTCCTTTACCAGGGACATGGCTAAGTACTTAGATTTTTACACTCTACAGAGGTGGTGCACTTTCCCCACAAGACTTGGTTTCCCAAGACAAGATCTTTCAGAAGCCTTCCCTTAGACCAAAATGGACGCGCTCCAACCTATCAAACTCTACAACCAACTGTCCATATGGCTAAGTTCTTGCAACCTATATGATCTAGGCAGAGCCCATAATGCCAAGTGGTTGCACTTGAAGCTTCTCAACATTTGACATCTCAAATCTCTTTGTTCCTGGGTGGCCATCCACAAGTGAGATACACAAGGTCAACCATAGACATGGGCCTTGTGAACCACTCAACCAAAAACCACCAAGCAATTACCATTCCACCCAGGTGATTCATTAACTTAGTTGTTTTATTAAACAAAAACACAAGTCCTCAGACTTAGAAATTTTTCATAGTATGGATATATATTCCACCCTTGTTTTCTTTTAGCTAGGCTAAGCTTGATAGTAGTAGGAATCTTAACTTAGGAAAATTTCTACTAAGGTTTCATCTACTAGGTTTTCCTATAGCAAGGTTTATACTTAGCAAAATTCCATGCAAGTTTTACTTAGAAAAAAATCACTAATGCATAATGAAAGTAATGGGACAAAAAGTATGAAGCATCACTTGCCTTTTTGGTAGAGGGTATAAGTTCACTCCTTGTCCTTGCAACAATCACACTCTTCAAGTCACTACAATTCAATCAAGCAAGGCACAAACTCAATCTACCAATCAAGCAATTCAACACATAAAATCATAAAGCCAAAGTAATGCATGCAAGCATGCCAAGCTTTGTTTTATTTGAAAAGTGGTTCCTAATGGGTCATCAACATTTTAAAACACCTATTGGTCATTTTATAAAGTGGCAAAAGTCATTTGCAAGGGATTTCACTTCCTAAACCATTTTCAAAACAAAGTATCTTTTTATGTGGTGTAGAAATATTTTTACTAAGGCATTAATCTATAGGGTTCACCAAATATGTTTTCAAACCATAAAACTTGGTGTTTGGGGTCAGAGAGTTTAAAACAAAACATTTCCCAAAAGTTTTCTTCCAAAACCATTTTTAATAGATAAACTATATTTTTATTTGACTAGAAATGGTTTTAAAACAAAGAATCATTCTTTTGTTTCACCAAATACATTTTTGAATCCACAAAGTGTTTCCTATGGTCAGTAGGTTCAAATCACACCATTTTCCACAGATTTTATCCCCAAAATCATTTTTGAACAATTTTTATAATCTAAACAAGCATACAAATGTTTCTGCAAAAACAAACATTTTTCCAGAAGCTTTTTACTAAACAAATGGCATGGTTGGCTAGGGCTTGCTCCACTGATTCCATTGATATAAAGTTTGCAAAATTTGGACGTGTGGATCAAAAGTTACAAGGGTTTCAAATTTGCATCTAAATCTGTTTTCAAATTCTGTTTTAAATCATCCAGTGACACGCGGCGTGTTCTGATTCATCCATACCGTTTCGGTTGGATCGACTGCTCTGGCGCGTTGGATCAAGTCAGATCGTGCGGCACAGGATCACTCGTACCCCTTCGGCTAAGGATCTATCGTGACGCTTGGATCATCATCTAACGGCTATTATCGCATTGACCAAGCTCTGGCGGCGCAGCGACGGTGGCTGGCGGCGGCGAGGTCAGATGGTGGCGGCGCTGGTGAAACAGGAAGCGAGGGAGGATGGGAAGATGCTCACCGCGTTCGCCGAAGCTTGGGGAAGCTCAAGGTGGCACTGGCTGGCGGAGGGGCGCACGTGACTGTCCTTAATTGCTCGCCGGAGATGAGCTGGGCCTCGGGCGGCTCTGGAGGTCATCGAGGGAGAGGATGGAGGGCACCCTAGGACAAACTGGAGGCACCGTTAGGTTCACAAGAGCATGGCGATCATTATCGCGTCCACGGGGAAGAGAGGGGAGGTCTGGTTTACCTGGGAGACGTCGTCGCAGTTGGAGACAGACGACGGCGCTGGCTCGGGGTGACGCTCTCGAGCTTGCAGAGCTCGCGCGGGTGAGCTGGCGATGCGAAAAGGTGCGCCAGGGCTTGGGAAGTATGCGAGTGTGGTCAAGGAGGCGAGGGGTGGCAGGACACGGCCGGAATCGAGGGAAAAGTTCGTCGGTGGCAGTGAGGTTCGGAGAGGAATCAGGGCGGCCTAGGGCGTGCTAATGTGGGGTGACAGAGGGGAAATGGAGAGGAGGCATGAGCGTTTAAGCTTGTGTGATCAAAGCGAGTAATGGTGGCCGCGTTAAGGCGAATTGACGCTGATGAATTCCGTCAGAAACGGTGGAGTAGGGAGGCGCTGTCACCGCGGGTGAGGACGATGAACAGGAGGGGTGGGGCATACTTGTCAGCGAGAAAGGGAGTGAGGGGGAGGGGTCCACAAGTCAGTGGCCTCGCGGGTTTCCTTCGCGGTGAAAAACGATTCGCTCACAGAGAGGGAGAGGTGGGCTAGGTTGGGCTGAGTTGGGCTGGAACTGGGCCAGATGGTTGGGCTGCTGTCTGGTTCCATTTTTTTTCTTTCTTATTCTTTTTCTAATTCTATTTTCTGTTTTGAAATTCAAACAACAATTCAAACAACTAAATCAAATCAAACAATCACCACACTTGTAATGAGTTTTGGTTCTGTTTAACAACATAACCAAAGTCCAAAAATAAAATAATATTTTTAATCTTTTTAGGATCCATTCATTAATTAAATAAAATGGACCATAGTTATTTAATCAAATAGGGTTTGATTTATTTAATACAATCTCCATTTGAAATCTAAATATTTTCAAAACCAAATCAGTAGGTTTTATTTGAAAATAGAAGATACTTGGAAAACTTGTTTAAAATAAAATAACATTTTATTTTAGGGTCCATTAATAATTAAATAAAATGGACCTTGGTTATTAAATCAAATAGGATTTGTTTTATTTAAAATCTTTAATTTGAAATCTAAATTAAACCAAAAACACTTCAGTAGGTTTTATTTGAGAATATAAAATACTTAGAAAACTTATTTAAAATAAATAAATAAGTTTTAGTGTTTATTTAAAATGGGAAAAAGCCTTTACTTAAATAAAATTGGATATTAAATCCTTATTATTTTATTTAAACAAACCTTTATTCTTTTAATCAAAGCAAAAAGATTTATTTCAAAAGTTTGGCCAAGGTTTAATTTGGTTCCATAATATAATCCTTATTTATAAATCTACCTTTTCTTTTGAAAACCAAATCTTTTCATTAAAAGATCCAAAATAGTAATTTTAAATATTTTTAAGTTTATTGTTTATTTAATTTTTTAAGTCCCTTTAGGATTTTATTTGAACCAAATAGGTTTTGAAAGTTTCCAAATGGACTCAAAAAGTTTCTTCTCACCCTGAAAATCAACAAAGTTTTATTTTATTTATTTATTTTTCACATAACAAGATTTGGAAAATCTTGGGATGTGACAATATGAATGAATGAGATGCACCAGTATCAAAGAGAACAAATGCCGGAACAGAATTGAGTTTGAACTTACCAACAACAGCATCAGGTTACTCATAGATTTCTTCCACATTGATGTGGTTCACTTGTCCCTTTTGAAAAGGGTTGGGCTTGTTGGGTCCTTCAACTTTCTTTTCTAGGCATTCATTTGCATAATGCCCCATCTTCTTGCACTTGAAACATTCAACCTGACTAAGATCCTTCTTGACAGGCTGGCTTCCACTGCCACTTCCACTTCCATTGTGGTGGCTCTTATATCCACCCTTGTGATTCTTGTACTTATCGTTGTCATGACTACGGTGGTGCTTGTTGTCATGATAACGGTTGTGGTTGTGGTGCTTGTTGAACTTCCCATGCTTGTGGGATCCAGAACTCCCACTGTCATCATAATGGTAATGGGAACGCTTGTGAGACGATCCCGAGCTGTGCTTGTCAGAGTGCTTTCTCTTCCTGCTTTCAACTTGTTTCATCTTGCTCTCCAAAATAGCAGCCTTGTCACAAAGAGACTGGTATGTGGGAACATAGGCAGCTAACTGCAGGTTCAATTCATCATTCAACCCTTCAAGGAACTTTTCTTTCCTCTTAGCATCAGTGTCAACTTCATCCGGTGCATATCGCGCCAGATTGTTGAACTCCTCAATATATTCAGCCACGCTGCGGTGGCGCTGCTTCAAGTTATGGAACTCTTTCTTCTTCAAACTCATCACTCCGGATGAGATGTGAGCAGTACGGAAACCATCTTCAAAGATAGCCCATGTCACATCCTCAATGGGAGTGGTGATCTGGAAGTTATCCCACCAAGTGGCTGCTGGTCCTTCCAACAAGTGAGCTGCAAATATGACTTTCTCTTCATCAGTACAGCCAACAGTTACCAAGTCCTTGTTCACAGAGCGTAGCCAATCATTGGCCACCATAGGATCAGTAGTTCCTGAGAACTTTGTTGGCCTTAGCCTTAAGAACCTGGTAAGCATGTCAAAACCCGGTGGGTTGTTCTGATTGTTGTTGTTGTTATTATTATTATTGTTGTTGTTGTTCTGATTCTGGATGAACGTGGTCATCATTTGCATCAACTGAGTCTGAACTATCATCATCTGCTGCATCTCAGGGGTGATGTTGTTGTTGTTGGGGTTGGGATTGGCACTTCGGGGAGGCATATGTGGTTTTCAATAAGGATAAGAATGAGATACCCATAGATGCTAACATGCACAATACATCACATAACAAATCACAATCATGCATCATAGTAGTAAAGGTTCAACAACACAGACAACAAGTTTTTGGAAAAGTAAACACACCAATAGCAAGCCATCCACATGTTGGATGGTCATTGCGACTCAATAATCAAAGACTGATAAATAAAGGTAAATGAGTAGTCATCACTAGTCCTCTGCATCAACCTCCTCATCAACAAATGTAAGACCTGCATTCTCCATTGCGGTCTTGTATTCCTCGACGTTGGTGGTCAAGGTCTCTACTTTGGCTTTGAGAGCCCTCTTCTGTGAACGAAGCCTCTCCATCACAGTCTGCTGATGCTCGAGCTCGAAGTCCTTGGCCTCTAGTTCTGCAGTCATGTCTCGAATCCTCTTGTTCCTATCTTGGACTCGCTTCTCTTGACTCTTGAACTTTCTATCCTGACTCTCAAACTTGGCCTCCATCTCCTTGACTATCTCATCTTGCTCCGCGAAGAGCTTGTCCTTCTCACGAAGCTGCACCTGGAGTTCATCATTGCTGAGCATGCCGTTGGTCCTATCAGTATCTAGGTGCCTAAGAAGAACCTCTAAGTCCTGGAGGTATAGACGAATCGGCTCTGCCGTCTCTCTAGCAGTATCCTCGAAGTCAATGGCCTCACCATCCTCATCACGTCTACCGAAGGCATGGAAGTGAGTACCTCTAACCTCTCGAGAGTGTCTCCCTAGTAAACGTCCAAGAAAATCCTGCATGACTACCTCTAGGCCTCTCTCCTTATCATCATGCATGAGCTTGAAGATGATTGCCTCTATGGTAGGCTCAGTCTGGCGTCCTGGCTGATTAACCTTGAAGCCCCAAAGGTCTTTCCTCTCAAACTTGGTGAGGGGAAGCATCATGATGGTAGGAAGTGGGAGATTGAGGAAACTAGTGAGCTCAATAATACGGGTGCCAAAACGAGTTCCCTTGAACTCTTCAGCCATGCTGATAGTAACATTAGGCATCTATTTAATAAGATAGAAAAAGTTAGAATCAACTCAACTTAAGATAAATCACAAGACAAGGCATCACATGCATAACTTTGGAAATCAAAACACACAAGTCATGGCATACATGGATCCATTACAAACAACCAAGGTTCAACTTATTTTAAACAACATTTGGGAAATAAAATGATAAGTGTGGTGGTCCAACTAATGAGGTACATTACAATCCCATCTCAATTGCCAAGTTGGCTAATAGGGCATCCCTAGAGGCAATCTGTTTATCTAGATCACATGACTCCATTGCTAAGTCTATGATGTCCTTCCTTAAACTTTGTTTGGTAGCCTCTAACTCTTGGGTATGTTTCTTTTCTTCCCTAAGGTCATTCTGGGTGTTAAGCATTCTGCACTTGATTCTATCACCAAGTTCTTTGATGGCCTTCCAAGCTGCATCCCTTGCTGAATCAAAGAATGTGGTGTGCATCACTGAGTTGGTGACCATGCAGAATCCTGAGTCCTTGTGGTTATCTTCCTTGTTTTTATACAAGTGAAGTTGCACCCACCAGTACTCAACTCCTTCATCCATCACAGGAAAACCTTTGTACACAGCTGCACCATGTATTCCCATGGCAACATGAGGTCCTTGAGAGCCTTGGGGAATTCCGTCTCACACTCCAAAGTCATAGTCATGAGTGGTCCCTTCCTTACGGCTTCGTTGATGGAGTTCATCTACAAATAGAGATGAGAAAGAAGATTAGAAAAGTTTATGAGAAGAAAAGACAAGTGTGGAAGTTGTTTAATTTTTTTTCCTTAGTGGTTTCCAATCCTAGGGTCATAATCCTACAGGCAACACAGTGCTCTGATACCATCTGTAAGATCCCTCCCTTTATAAAGGTAAGGATCCCTGTGATTGCAATGCTAGTCCCTGGATCAATGCTAGCATCCATAGTTTAAGATGAAGTACATAGAAACAAAGGTCATTATTACAAGTCATTCCAGAGACAAACATAGTCTTATACAAACTCCATGGCCATAGGCCTAGTACAAGAGTTCAAATATGTAATAAGATAAACAAGTCTTCATCTTCATGTGCCATAGGCAAGCATGTTGAGTGTAGACTCATAACCCCTAATCATCATCAGAATAACCTGCAACATCACAAGTTACAGCCATAGTGGGTCAATACATTGGAATAGTATTGGCAAGTGATACCTTAGTAGAATATTGGTAGACTAAATACTATATGCATTTTGGCTAAGTGTAGCTTAGGCTTGCTTTGCTCAAAATAGGTTTTACTTATTAGTTGAAAACTCTAAGTTTTTCTTTGTCAAAAACCTTCCCAAGGAACCACCAATAGACATTGGAGAACCTTCACCCTTGTTCAACCACAAGTTTTTACTTAGAAATTGGGATGAGGAGATTCTTGATAGCTTCCATGTATTGATGCTCAAGTTGTCCAATACCAGGGACATGGCTAAGTACTTAGATTCTTCCATCTGCAGAGGTTGTGCACTTTCCCCACAAGACTTGATTTTCACCAAGACAGGACCTTTCAGAAGCCTTCCCTTAGACCAAATGGACGCGTTCCAACCTATCATCCCACTACCACCAACTGTCCAAATGGCTAAGTTATTGCAACCTATGTGATCCAGGCAGAGCCCATATTGCCAAGTGGCTGCACTAGAAGCTTCTTAACATATGGCATCTCAAATCCCTTTGTTCCTGGGTGGCTTTCCACAAGTGAGATACACAAGGTAAACCATAGAAATGGGCCTTGTGTAACCACTCAACATAAACCATTCCTTCCATTCCACCCAGGTGTTTTATTCACTTAGTTGTTTTATTAAGCAAAGCACAAGTCCAAAGACTTAGAAATATTTTTATCATAGCATGAATATATAACCACCCTTGGTTGCTACTAGCTAGGCTAAGCATGGCATTGATAAGAATCTTAACTTAGAAATTTCTAACAATTCTACAACTACTAGGATTTCCCAAGCATAGCATATAGACCAAAAATATCCATGCAAGTCTAGCAAAATATTTCTAATGCATAGTTGAAAAACATAGGTATAAAATCATGAAGCACCACTTGCCTTGGTAGTTTGGAGAGTAGCTACAATCCTCACAATCACAATCACTATTTGCACCAAAATCTACACATAAAATAATAGCACCAAAATCACATACAAAATAAATACAAGCAAAAATACATGAATGTATGCAATATGCCATGTGATGATTTTCTACACCAAACAAGACAAGTGCACTGTACTGAATCATAAACAATTACAAAACAAGCTAAATAAACTTTATTCGAATTACAAAACATTTCCAGACAATTACTATACTCAATTTATGCCTACAAATGTTTCTGAAAAAACAACCATTTTAACAGAAGCAAAACATTAAACACATTGCATAAATGGAAAGGATTTTCTCTCCTGATTCAATTGATATAAAATTTGTCAAATTTGGATGTGGGAATCAAAAGTTATGAATTAATCAAGTTTAAACATCTAATAGATCTAATTTCTGAATTTAAATCTAACTCACACACACGCGGCGACGTTTGATTGGACGATACCGATTCGCATGGATCGGCTAACGTGGACCTCCAGATCTGACTAAAACGCACGGCCAGATCTGATCCATGCCCTTTCGTTAAGTGATCTATCCTACACGTTATATCTTGATCCA
The DNA here is from genome assembly GCA_916181665.1 of Avena sativa. Classification (NCBI taxonomy): domain Eukaryota; kingdom Viridiplantae; phylum Streptophyta; class Magnoliopsida; order Poales; family Poaceae; genus Avena; species Avena sativa. The sequence continues at coordinate 379,473,430 of OV702297.1, read as the reverse complement.
ACGGTGATCGGTCAACCTACCAAAGTCTGGTGACGCGCGGCGATGGTGAGCGGCGGCGCGCTCTGTCTACGGTGACATGGTGGCTACAGAGGGGGTTGGGGTCGTCGGAGAGGCTTACCAGACTCGCGGAGGTGTGCTGGAGCTCAACGTGGCAGTGGCTTGTCAAGGGGCGCACGGACACGGTGAGGATTCCTCGTCAGAGTAGAGGCAAACGTCGGGCAAGCTTTGGCGTCGTCGGGGGCGAGGTTCTGGTGCGCGCTAAGACAAACCAGCGATGCTGTTAGATGCGCACAAGCCTGGCGAACAAGTAGGTATCGAAAATGGAGGAAGGAGTGGTCGGGAACTACCAGGAGGGGTCACTGGAGTTACGCCGAGCTTCGGTTGCTCCCAGTGGTGGATGGTGACGATGTTCTGGGATGGTACAGAGAAAAGGAAGGCATGATAGGATGCGCAAGGACATGTACAACATGGTCGCATGAATCAGAGACAAAGGGGTGGACGATGCTCACCGGAATTGATCGCCGGAGGTCGTCGGTGCTGTGGCGGTGTGGGCAAGATTACGGGCAGCCTGGTGGCGTGGTGTCTACGCTGAGTGAGGGAAAATGAGCAGCGAGAGGAGGGGGTTTTATAGCTGGAGCAGGGGCGAGAATCTCGCGAGGAAACGCCGGCAATCAAGCCCGCATCAATTGTGGCAGTGATGAGGTAACGGCGGCGTCGACGTGGTCGTGGGGGCGCGTGGCTGGAGACGATGCTTGCGTGGCGCTTGGGTCCACCAGTCAGCGAGCGCGGGGTAAGTCTGCGTCGCGTGAGAGAGAGAGAGAGAGAGAGGAAAACCCCGGGTGGGCTTGTGGGCTGCGTTTGCTGATGCCAAAAGTCTGGCGCCGGCCTTTTCTTATTTCTTTATTCCTTTTCTTTTTCTGTTTGAATTTCCAGGAAACATTTTCAAATGATTTCAAAAGCCATTTGAATTCAAATCTTTTCTGGATTTTTGTAGAGTGTAATACTCATATTTTTGGGCATAAAAACATGTGGTCTCTCTATACTAACCTGGTCCCTTTGATTAAACAAAATAAACAGTGTCATAGCACTTGATTTGAATAAGTTTTGAAAAAATGGTTTTAAACCATATTTGTTTTGTAAATTTTTGGTTTAAGCACTAGCATTCAAGCAAAACAATCTGAGAGCAACAAGTCTTGGTTTTAAAACAATTATACTCTCATTTGAGAGTGACATTTGATTAGTGTTTGCTCACATAAAATCATAGCTCTCAAGTTTCTGCTTCTTCCAAATGAGTTTGAATTTGATCCCTAAATGAGGTGCATGCATGCATGATATGAAATCCTTGAAAACATGATTTTAGGGATGTTACAAATCTAACCCCCTTAAGGTGAATCTCGCCCTCGAGATTCGGGTTGGCTAGCAAATAGGTGAGGGTGGTCTTTTCGAAGATCATCTTCTCTTTCCCATGTTGCTTCTTCTTCGGAATGATGGTTCCATTGAACTTTGCAGAATTTGATAGTCTTAGTCCGAGTAACTCTTTCTGCAGTCTCAAGAATCTTGATAGGTTTCTCCTCATAAGTGAGATCACTTTCCAATTGGACCTATTCCAAAGGTATAGTATCCTTCAAAGAAGTCTCTTCCATTTCTGGATGGAATTTCTTAAGCTGACTCACATGAAACACATTATGAATATCTGACAAAGACTCTGGCAATTCAATCTCATACGCTACTTCTCCTTTACGACTCAGAATCTTGAATGGTCCAACATATCCTGGGGCCAATTTACCTTTGACACCAAACCTCTTCACTCCACGAAGTGGTGACACTCTAAGATAAGCTCTATCACCTACTTCATAGGTGACTTCTCTATGCTTAGGATCTGCATAGCTATTTTGTCGGGATTGTGCTATCTTTAGTCTGTCCTTAACTAGCTTGACTTTCTCTTCAGCCTCTTTGATTAGTTCTGGTCCGAACAAACTTCTTTCTCCCACACCATTCCATAGCAACGGGGTGGTACACTTTCTCCCATAGAGAAACTCAAATGGTGCCATCTCAATACTGGCTTGATAGCTGTTATTGTAAGAGAATTCTGCGTAAGGCAGACTTTCATCCCAACTGGCTCCATAGTCTAGAGCACATGCTCTCAACATATCTTCAAGAATCTGATTGGTTCTTTCTGTTTGTTCATCAGTTTGAGGATGAAAAGCAGTGCTAAATTCCAATCTCGTTTCCAATGACTCATGTAATTGCCTCCAAAAATGAGAAGTGAATTGAGTTCCCCTATCAGACACAATACTCTTGGGTACTCCATGTAGACATACAATTCTACTCATATAGATCTTGGCTAACTTAGCACTTGTGTAAGTTGTCTTCACGGGTATGAAATGAGCCACTTTAGTTAAGCGATCCACTACTACCCAAATAGAATCATATCCTGACCGGGTCCTTGGCAATCCGGTGATGAAATCCATACCAATCTTGTCTCACTTCCAATCAGGAATAGGTAGTGGTTGTAACAATCCTGCTGGTTTCTGGTGCTCCGCTTTCACTCTAGTACATACATCACACAAAGCAATATGTTCGGCCATGTCCTTCTTGAGATTATTCCACCAAAATCTTTCTTTCATATCCATGTACATTTTGGTGTTACCCGGATGAATAGAATATGGTGAGTTGTGTGCCTCTTGTAAGATCAGTTTCCGAAGTTCCGGATCCTATGGAACACAGATACGTTTTCCATGCCATAAAGTACCCTGTTCATCTTCATGGAATCCTTTGACTTTTCCCTTGCCAATCTTTTCCTTAATCTCTTCAATTTCCTTATCTGCCTTTTGGGCTTCTTTGATCTTGTCCAACAAAGTGGGTTGAACATCCAAAGACATGAGATGTCCTTTAGGCACAATCTCCAATCTAAGATTTCTGAATTGGGTACACAGATCATCTGGCAATTCTCCCTTAGTAAGGCCATTCACAAAAACTTTACGGCTTAGAGCATCCGCTACAACATTTGCTTTACCGGGATGGTATTGCAAACTCAAGTCATAGTCTTTGATGAGTTCCAGCCATCTTCTTTGTCTCATGTTAATTTCTTTTTGGGTGAAGATATATTTCAAACTCTTGTGATCTGTGAACACTTCACAACGTTTTCCCAAAAGATAGTGTCTCCATGTTTTAAGTGCATGGACAACAGAGGCTAACTCTAAATCATGAGTAGGGTAGTTTACCTCATGAGTTTTGAGTTGTCTCGAGGCATAAGCCACAACTTTCCTTTCTTGCATAAGTACTGCACCTAATCCATGATGAGATGCATCACATTATACTTGGAAATCTTTCTCCAAATTTGGCAAACATAAGACATGTGTTGTCACTAGTCTCTTCTTCAATTCTTGAAAACTAAGTTCACAGCCTTCAGACCAAGAAAATTTCTTGTCTTTCTTTAGCAACTCTGTCATAGGCTTAGCTATCTTGGAAAAATTCTCGATAAATCTTCTGTAGTATCCTGCCAAGCCAAGGAAACTACGAACCTCTTTCACTGACTTAGGAGATTCCCATTTAGTTACAGCTGAAACTTTAGCGGGATCAACTGCTACACCATCTCCTGATACAACGTGTCCAAGAAATCCAACTTCACTCAACCAAAATTCACACTTGCTGAATTTGGCATACAGCTTATGCTCTCTAAGCTTCTCAAGTATAAAACGTAGATGTCCTTCATGCTCTTCTTTGCTCTTGGAGTAGATCAAAATGTCATCAATGAAAACGACAACAAATTTTTCAAGGAATTCCATGAACACTTTGTTCATCATGTTCATGAATAGGCTGGTGCATTGGTCAAACCAAATGGCATCACGGTATACTCGTATAATCCATACCTTGTGGTGAAAGCTGTCTTAGGTATGTCTTGTTCTCTTATCTTGAGCTAGAAATAACCTGACCGGAGATCAATCTTTGAGAACACACAAGCTCCTTCTAACTAATCAAACAAGTCATTGATTCTTGGCAAAGGGTATTTGTTCTTGATAGTCACCTCATTGAGTGAACGGTAATCTATGCATAACCTTTGACTTCTATCTTTCTTCCACAAACAAAACTGGTGCTCCCCAAGATGAAGAACTTGGTTGAATAAATCCTTTCTGCAACTTTTCTCCAAGTTGCTTCTTGAGTTCTTTCAACTCATCAACTGACATCTTGTATGGTCTTTTTGCTATTGGTCCAGATCCTGGTAGCAAATCAATAAGAAACTCCACATCTCTATATGGTGGCATTCCCGGCAATTCTTCCGAAAACACATACGGATATTCACTCACAATTGGCACACTGTCTATGCTAACCCCCTTAAGAGAATTAAGCTTACTCCTTTTTGCTTCAAAGTTGGTCTTGAATCTGATCCTTTTGTTTTCTGGAGTTATGAGTGAGACAGTATGGTTGGCACAATCTATCACTCCCTTGTTCTTAGTCATCCAGTCCATTCCCAAAATAACATCCAATCCTTGGGAGTTTAGGATTATCAGGTTAACGGGAAACTTATACTTCCCAAACTCTATGACTAGATCATGACATCCTGAATTCACTATCATTTCTCCGCCAGGAGAACTTACTTTTATAGGACACCCAATATTTTCTACCGGTAGTTCATTTCTTTCAACAAATGCTCTTGATATGAATGAGTGAGATGCACCAGTATCAAAGAGAACAAATGCCGGAACAGAATTGAGTTTGAACTTACCAACAACAGCATCAGGTTACTCATAGATTTCTTCCACATTGATGTGGTTCACTTGTCCCTTTTGAAAAGGGTTGGGCTTGTTGGGTCCTTCAACTTTCTTTTCTGGGCATTCATTTGCATAATGCCCCATCTTCTTGCACTTGAAACATTCAACCTGACTAAGATCCTTCTTGACAGGCTGGCTTCCACTGCCACTTCCACTTCCATTGTGGTGGCTCTTATATCCACCCTTGTGATTCTTGTACTTATCGTTGTCATGACTACGGTGGTGCTTGTTGTCATGATAACGGTTGTGGTTGTGGTGCTTGTTGAACTTCCCATGCTTGTGGGATCCAGAACTCCCACTGTCATCATAATGGGAATGGGAACGCTTGTGAGACGATCCCGAGCTGTGCTTGTCAGAGTGCTTTCTCTTCCTGCTTTCAACTTGTTTCATCTTGCTCTCCAAAATAGCAGCCTTGTCACAAAGAGACTGGTATGTGGGAAAATAGGCAGCTAACTGCAGGTTCCATTCATCATTCAACCCTTCAAGGAACTTTTCTTTCCTCTTAGTATCAGTGTCAACTTCATCCGGTGCATATCGCGCCAGATTGTTGAACTCCTCAATATATTCAGCCACGCTGCGGTGGCGCTGCTTCAAGTTATGGAACTCTTTCTTCTTCAAACTCATCACTCCAGATGAGATGTGAGCAGTACGGAAACCATCTTCAAAGATAGCCCATGTCACATCCTCAATGGGAGTGGTGATCTGGAAGTTATCCCACCAAGTGGCTGCTGGTCCTTCCAACAAGTGAGCTGCAAATATGACTTTCTCTTCATCAGTACAGCCAACAGTTACCAAGTCCTTGTTCACAGAGCGTAGCCAATCATTGGCCACCATAGGATCAGTAGTTCCTGAGAACTTTGCTGGCCTTAGCCTTAAGAACCTGGTAAGCATGTCAAAACCCGGTGGGTTGTTCTGATTGTTGTTGTTGTTATTATTATTATTGTTGTTGTTGTTCTGATTCTGGATGAACGTGGTCATCATTTGCATCAACTGAGTCTGAACTATCATCATCTGCTGCATCTCAGGGGTGATGTTGTTGTTGTTGGGGTTGGGATTGGCACTTCGGGGAGGCATATGTGGTTTTCAATAAGGATAAGAATGATATACCCATAGATGCTAACATGCACAATACATCACATAACAAATCACAATCATGCATCATAGTAGTAAAGGTTCAACAACACAGACAACAAGTTTTTGGAAAAGTAAACACACCAATAGCAAGCCATCCACATGTTGGATGGTCATTGCGACTCAATAATCAAAGACTGATAAATAAAGGTAAATGAGTAGTCATCACTAGTCCTCTGCATCAACCTCCTCATCAACAAATGTAAGACCTGCATTCTCCATTGCGGTCTTGTATTCCTCGACGTTGGTGGTCAAGGTCTCTACTTTGGCTTTGAGAGCCCTCTTCTGTGAACGAAGCCTCTCCATCACAGTCTGCTGATGCTCGAGCTCGAAGTCCTTGGCCTCTAGTTCTGCAGTCATGTCTCGAATCCTCTTGTTCCTATCTTGGACTCGCTTCTCTTGACTCTTGAACTTTCTATCCTGACTCTCAAACTTGGCCTCCATCTCCTTGACTATCTCATCTTGCTCCGCGAAGAGCTTGTCCTTCTCACGAAGCTGCACCTGGAGTTCATCATTGCTGAGCATGCCGTTGGTCCTATCAGTATCTAGGTGCCTAAGAAGAACCTCTAAGTCCTGGAGGTATAGACGAATCGGCTCTGCCGTCTCTCTAGCAGTATCCTCGAAGTCAATGGCCTCACCATCCTCATCACGTCTACCGAAGGCATGGAAGTGAGTACCTCTAACCTCTCGAGAGTGTCTCCCTAGTAAACGTCCAAGAAAATCCCGCATGACTACCTCTAGGCCTCTCTCCTTATCATCATGCATGAGCTTGAAGATGATTGCCTCTATGGTAGGCTCAGTCTGGCGTCCTGGCTGATTAACCTTGAAGCCCCAAAGGTCTTTCCTCTCAAACTTGGTGAGGGGAAGCATCATGATGGTAGGAAGTGGGAGATTGAGCAAACTAGTGAGCTCAATAATACGGGTGCCAAAACGAGTTCCCTTGAACTCTTCAGCCATGCTGATAGTAACATTAGGCATCTATTTAATAAGATAGAAAAAGTTAGAATCAACTCAACTTAAGATAAATCACAAGACAAGGCATCACATGCATAACTTTGGAAATCAAAACACACAAGTCATGGCATACATGGATCCATTACAAACAACCAAGGTTCAACTTATTTTAAACAACATTTGGGAAATAAAATGATAAGTGTGGTGGTCCAACTAATGAGGTACATTACAATCCCATCTCAATTGCCAAGTTGGCTAACAGGGCATCCCTAGAGGCAATCTGTTTATCTAGATCACATGACTCCATTGCTAAGTCTATGATGTCCTTCCTTAAACTTTGGTTGGTAGCCTCTAACTCTTGGGTATGTTTCTTTTCTTCCCTAAGGTCATTCTGGGTGTTAAGCATTCTGCACTTGATTCTATCACCAAGTTCTTTGATGGCCTTCCAAGCTGCATCCCTTGCTGAATCAAAGAATGTGGTGTGCATCACTGAGTTGGTGACCATGTAGAATCCTGAGTCCTTGTGGTTGTCTTCCTTGTTTTTATACAAGTGAAGTTGCACCCACCAGTACTCAACTCCTTCATCCATCACAGGAAAACCTTTGTACACAGCTGCACCATGTATTCCCATGGCAACATGAGGTCCTTGAGAGCCTTGGGGAATTCCGTCTCACACTCCAAAGTCATAGTCATGAGTGGTCCCTTCCTTACGGCTTCGTTGATGGAGTTCATCTACAAATAGAGATGAGAAAGAAGATTAGAAAAGTTTATGAGAAGAAAAGACAAGTGTGGAAGTTGTTTAATTTTTTTTCCTTAGTGGTTTCCAATCCTAGGGTCATAATCCTACAGGCAACACAGTGCTCTGATACCATCTGTAAGATCCCTCCCTTTATAAAGGTAAGGATCCCTGTGATTGCAATGCTAGTCCCTGGATCAATGCTAGCATCCATAGTTTAAGATGAAGTACATAGAAACAAAGGTCATTATTACAAGTCATTCCAGAGACAAACATAGTCTTATACAAACTCCATGGCCATAGGCCTAGTACAAGAGTTCAAATATGTAATAAGATAAACAAGTCTTCATCTTCATGTGCCATAGGAAAGCATGTTGAGTGTAGACTCATAACCCCTAATCATCATCAGAATAACCTGCAACATCACAAGTTACATCCATAGTGGGTCAATACATTGGAATAGTATTGGCAAGTGATACCTTAGTAGAATATTGGTAGACTAAATACTATATGCATTTTGGATAAGTGTAGCTTAGGCTTGCTTTGCTCAAAATAAGTTTTACTTATTAGTTAAAAACTCTAAGTTTTTCTTTGTCAAAAACCTTCCCAAGGAACCACCAATAGACATTGGAGAACCTTAACCCTTGTTCAACCACAAGTTTTTACTTAGAAATTGGGATGAGGAGATTCTTGATAGCTTCCATGTCTTGATGCTCAAGTTGTCCAATACCAGGGACATGGCTAAGTACTTAGATTCTTCCATCTGCAGAGGTTGTGCACTTTCCCCACAAGACTTGATTTTCACCAAGACAGGACCTTTCAGAAGCCTTCCCTTAGACCAAATGGACGCGTTCCAACCTATCATCCCACTACCACCAACTGTCCAAATGGCTAAGTTATTGCAACCTATGTGATCCAGGCAGAGCCCATATTGCCAAGTGGCTGCACTAGAAGCTTCTTAACATATGGCATCTCAAATCCCTTTGTTCCTGGGTGGCTTTCCACAAGTGAGATACACAAGGTAAACCATAGAAATGGGCCTTGTGTAACCACTCAACATAAACCATTCCTTCCATTCCACCCAGGTGTTTTATTCACTTAGTTGTTTTATTAAGAAAAGCACAAGTCCAAAGACTTAGAAATATTTTTATCATAGCATGAATATATAACCACCCTTGGTTGCTACTAGTTAGGCTAAGCATGGCATTGATAAGAATCTTAACTTAGAAATTTCTAACAATTCTACAACTACTAGGATTTCCCAAGCATAGCATATAGACCAAAAATATCCATGCAAGTCTAGCAAAATATTTCTAATGCATAGTTGAAAAACATAGGTATAAAATCATGAAGCACCACTTGCCTTGGTAGTTTGGATAGTAGCTACAATCCTCACAATCACAATCACTATTTGCACCAAAATCTACACATAAAATAATAGCACCAAAATCACATACAAAATAAATACAAGCAAAAATACATGAACGTATGCAATATGCCATGTGATGATTTTCTACACCAAACAAGACAAGTGCACTGTACTGAATCATAAACAAGTACAAAACAAGCTAAATAAACTTTATTTGAATTACAAAACATTTCCAAACAATTACTATACTCAATTTATGCCTACAAATGTTTCTGCAAAAACAACCATTTTAACAGAAGCAAAGCATTAAACACATTGCATAAATGGAAAGGATTTTCTCTCCTGATTCCATTGATATAAAATTTGTCAAATTTGGACGTGGGAATCAAAAGTTATGAATTAATCAAGTTTAAACATCTAATAGATCTAATTTCTGAATTTAAATCTAACTCACAGACACGAGGCGGCGTTTGATTGGACGATACTGATTCGCACGGATTGGCTAACGTGGACCGCCAGATCTGACTAAAGCGCACGGCCAGATCTGATCCATACCCTTTCGTTAAGTGATCTATCTTACACGTTAGATCTAGATCCAACGGTGATCGATCAACCTACCAAAGTCTGGCAGCGCGCGGCGACGGTGAGCGGCGACGCACTTTGTCTACGGCGGAGCGGTGGCTACAGAGGGGGTTGGGTCGTCGGAGAGGCTTACCAGACTCGCGGAGGTGTGCTGGAGCTCAACGTGGCAGTGGCTTTTCAAGGGGCGCACGGACACGGTGAGGATTCCTCGTAGGAGTAGAGGCAGACATCGGGCAAGCTTTGGCGTCGTCTGGAGCGAGGTTCTGGTGCGCGCTAAGACAAACCAGCGATGATGTTAGATGCGCACAAGCCTGGCGAACAAGTGAGTATCGAAAAGGGAGGAAGGGTGGTCGGGAACTACCAGGAGGGGTCGCCGGAGTTGCGCCGAGCTTCGGTTGCTCCCAGTGGTGGACGGTGACGACGTTCTGGGATGGTATAGAGGAAAAGGAAGGCATGAGAAGATGCGCAAGGACATGTAGAACATGATCGCATGAAGCAGAGACAAAGGGGTGGACGATGCTAACCAGAATTGATCGCCGGAGGTCGTCGATGCTGCGGCGGTGTGGGCAAGATTACGGGCAGCCTGGTGGCGTGGTGTCTATGCTGAGTGAGGGAAAATGAGCAGCGAGAGGAGGGGGTCTTATAGCTGGAGCAGGAGTGAGAATCTCGCGAGGAAACGCCGGCAATCAAGCCCGCATCAATCGCGGCAGTGATGAGGTAATGGCGGCGTCGACGGGGTCGTGGGGGTGCGTGGATGGAGACGATGCTTGCGTGGCGCTTGGGTCCACCAGTCAGCGAGCGCGGGGTAAGTCTGCGCCGCGTGAGAGAGAGAGAGAGGAAAACCCCGGGTGGGCTTGTGGGCTACGTTTGCTGATGGGCCAAAAGTCTGGCGCCGACCTTTTCTTATTTCTTTATTCTTTTTCTTTTTCTGTTTGAATTTCCAGGAAACATTTTCAAATGATTTCAAAAGCCATTTGAATTCAAATCTTTTCTGGATTTTTGTAGAGTGTAATACTCATATTTTTGGGCATAAAAACATGTGGTCTATCTGTACTAACCTGGTCCCTTTGATTAAACAAAATAAACAGTGTCATAGCACTTGATTTGGATAAGTTTTGAAAAATGGTTTTAAACCATATTTGTTTTGTAAATTTTTGGTTTAAGCACTAGCTTTCAAGCAAAACAATCTGAGAGCAACAATTCTTGGTTTTAAAACAATTATACTCTCATTTGAGAGTGACATTTGATTAGTGTTTGCTCACATAAAATCATAGCTCTCAAGTTTCTGCTTCTTCCAAATGAGTTTGAATTTGATCCCTAAATGAGGTGCATGCATGCATGATATGAAATCTTTGAAAACATGATTTTAGGGATGTTACAATAACTCATATTGGACGTCACTTTCACCTTAACCACATGAATATGCCTATGATAGGGGCAATGAGAGCTCAAAGCTAATGGGTACCTTCCTTTCAGCATTAGGAAGCCTTTCAAATTCAAAACCGTTTTCACTCTCTTGTTTAGTCACCATTTATTCTATGAGCACCTTCTTGAGAGCATAGTTGTCATTCTTGTGTTTGTCTCAAAACTTGGTTAATTATGTCATGACTTTGATGCTTGTATCTCTGATATTTTTACCTCTAGTCTTCACTTGAACTTCAGAGGTGCCTTGGCATTTATACTGTACTCTACAAACAAAGGCAAGCGAGATACCACTCTATCATACCTTACTATAAGAATTGCAATGTTGCTTATATTTATGTTTCATGCTACTTATTATTATTGAGTTGGTTTCTCTTCATAGCTTGCAATGACTATTGAGTAGACTTAGTTGCGTGCTTCTTATTATGAATGGTTTAAGTATCTACTCCTGTGCTGAGAATATATACATCATATGAAGCAAATGTGTTCGTGAAAGTTCTTTTATCGCACTTGGTTTTCAACTGAATTGCTTGAGGACAAGCAATAAGCTAAGCTTGGGGGGAGTTGATACGTGCAAAACGTATCTACTTTCTCGAACACTTTTGCTATTGTTTCTACTCTAAACTTGTGTGATTTGGATACAACTAACACGGACTGACGTTGTTTTCAGAAGAATTACCTTGGTGTCTTGTTTTTGTGCAGAAAATCAACTATCAAGAAAAATCCCGAAAATATGCCAAAAATTATATTTCACTAGAAGACCCACGGAGCCAGAAGACGATATGGAGAAGGGGCCTGGGTGCCCACACCCCTACCAGGCGCGGGTCCACCTCTGGCCGTGCCTAGGGGGTGCAGCCACCCCAGGCACCCCCTCGGCCTCCCTCTACGCCTATAAGTTGCCTCTCAACCTAAAAACTGGGGGCGATAGTTTTCCAGAAAGAGTTCCGCTCCACCGCCGCCACCAAAAACCAAGATTCGAAACCAGAAACTCCATTCTAGCACCCTGCCGGGGCGGGGAATTTGGAGAGGATTGATGCGTGCACCCAGTGTTGACGTGGGACACTTCGTTGGAACCCCAAGAGAAAGGTGTCTTGAGCACAACAGCAAGTTTCCCTCAGTAGAGACCGAGGTTATCGAACCTGAAGGAGGAAGGAAACGTCTCAAAGGTGTTGCAATTTCACATCCCAAGATTTTCCAAATCTTGTAATGTGAAAAATAAATTAATAAAATAAAACTTTGTTGATTTTCAGGGTGAGAAGAAACTTTTTGAATCCATTTGGAAACTTTCAAAACCTATTTGGATCAAATAAAATCCTAAAGGGATTTAAAAAGTTAAATAAACAATAAACTTAAAAATATTTCAAATTACCATTTTGGATCTTTTAATAAAAGGATTTGGTTTTCAAAAGAAAAGGTAGATTTATAAATAAGGATTATTTTATAAAGCCAAATTAAACCTTGGCCAAGATTTTGAAACAAAAGGTTTTGCTTTGATTAAAAGAGTAAAGGTTTATTTAAACAAAATAATGAGGACTTATTAATATTCAATTTTATTAAAAATAAAGGCTTTTCCCATTTTAAATAAACACTAAAACTTATAAATTATTTTAAATAAGTTTTCCAGGGTTTTTTATTCTCAATTAAAACCTACTGAAGTGTTTTTTGGTTTTATTTTAGATTTCAAAATAAAGTTTTTAATAAAACAAATCCTATTTGATTTAATAACTAAGGTCCATTTTATTTAATTATTAATGGACCCTAAAATAAAAATGTTATTTTATTTTAAACAAGTTTTCTAAGTATCTTATATTTTCAAATAAAACCTACTGCTTTGGTTTTGAAAATATTTAAATTTCAAATGGAGATTTTAATAAATCAAATTCTATTTTGATTTAATAAACAAGGTCTATTTATTTAATTAATAATAGATCCTAAAATAAAAATATATTTTTTTGTTTTGGGACTTTGGTTTATGTTGTTAAACAGAACCAAAAACTCAATGCCAAGTTTGGGAAAATTTTGAATTGATTTGTTGATTGATTTGTTTGATTGAATTTCCAAAACAGAAAATAGAATTAGAAAAAGAAAAAGCAATCAGGAAGAAAAAAAATAGAAATGGACATAGCCCAGCCGGCCAGCCCAACTAGGCCCAGCAGCCCATTTCCCTCTCTCCCTCGAAGCGTTTTTCTCTCACTCACCAGACGACCCATAGAGCCAATGACAGGTGGACCCAACTCCCCTCTCCTCTCTCTCGCTGACCAACCGACCCCACCCCTCCTGTTCATCGTCCTCACCCGCGGTGACAGCGCCTCCCTCCTCGACCGTTTCTGGTGGAATTTATCGGCGTCAATTCGCGTTAACGCGGCAGTTAAATCAGCCCTGCAACCTCGCCCTCATAAACGCCTCTGTCACCTCCCCATTTCCCCTCGCTCACTCCTCTCTTCCGGCCATAGGGCTGCCACGATTTCACGCATGAACCCACTCTGCTCCGACGAGCTGTAGCACAAATTCCGGCGAAGCCAGACAACCCCATTGCCCCTGGAGCACACGAGCTTGCTCCTTACCTTCTGGCGCATCACCCTGAGCTTTCCGTTCATCTGCGCGAGCATCGTGAGCTCGGCAACGTCTTCCCCGAGCCAGCACCGCCGTCTGTCTCCAACTGCGGCGACGTCTCCCCGGTAAACCCGACCACCCCTCTCTTCCCCGTGGACACTATATTGATCACCATGCCCTTGCGAACCTAACGGTGCCTCCCGTTTGTCCTAGGGTGCCCTCCATCCTCACCCTCGACGACCTCCAGAGCACGCCCGCCGCCGTGTGGACTCCGGTGAGCAATCCACGTCGGACCAGAGCGCCCCTCGACAAACGGACCACACGTTGAGAATCAGCACGACGCCACGAACACTGTGAGTATCTCCCCAGCCACTCTTGCTTCCTATATCACCGGCAACACCACCGCCAGGCCGCTCCGCCGCCAGACGCCTCCACCAGCGCCGCCAGTTCTTGGCAGGAAGCTGTGAGCCGTCTGATTTTGATCCGAGTGCTGCGATAGTTTCATTTAGCGAATCGGTATGGAGCGTTCTGTGCCGCTCGATCTGTTTTAATCCGACGCTCCACAGAGCTCAATCCTCGCGAAACGTTTTCGGCCAATCAAAACATTCCACGTGGCCTCTGTTTGATTTAGAAACCAGAAAACTTTCTATTAGATGTCCATTTTGTAAATTCCGTAACTTTAGTTCCACACGTCCAAATTTTGCAAACTTTATATCAATGGAATCAGTGGAACAAGCCCTAGCTAACCATGCCATTTGTTTAGTAAAAAGTTTCTGTTAAATGGGTTGTTTTTGCAGAAACATTTGTATGCTTGTTTAGATTGTAAAAATTGTTCAAAAATGATTTTGGGGATAAAATCTTTGGCAAATGGTGTGATTTGAACCTACTGACCATAGGAAACACTTGTGGTTTCAAAAATGTATTTGGTGAAACAAAAGAATGATTCTTTGATTTAAAACCATTTCTAGTCAAATAAAAATATAGTTTATTTATTAAAAATGGTTTTGGAAGAAAACTTTTGGGAAAGGTTTTGTTTTAAACTCTCTGACCCCAAAACACCAAGTTTTATGGTTTGAAAACATATTTGGTGAACCCTATAGATTAATGCCTTAGTAAAAATATTTCTACATCACATAAAATGATACTTTATTTTGAAAATGGTTTTTGAAGTGAAACCTTTTGCAAATGACTTTGCCACTTTACAAAATGACCATTAGGTGTTTTCAAATGTTTATGTCCCATTAGGAACCACTTGTCCAAATAAAACAATCCTTGGCATGCTTGCATGCATTATCTTGGTTCTATGATTTTATGTGATGTTTGCTTGATTGGTAGATTGAGATTGTGCCTTGCTTGATTGAATTGTAGTGACTTGAAGAGTGTGATTGTTGCAAGGACAAGGAGTGAACCTATAACCTCTACCAAAAAGTCAAGTGATGCTTCATACTTTTGTCCCATTACTTTCACTATGCATTAGTGATTTTTCTAAGTAAAACCTGCATGGAATTTTGCTAAGTATAAACCTTGCTTTAGGAAAACCTAGTAGATGAAACCTTAGTAGAAATTTTCCTAAGTTAATATTCCTACTACTATCAAGCTTAGCTTAGCTAATAGAAAACAAGGGTGGAATATATATCCATACTATGGAAAATTTATAAGTCTGAGGACTTGTGTTTTTGTTTAATAAAACAACTAAGTTAATGAATCACCTGGGTGGAATGGGACTTGAATGGTGGTTTTTGGTTGAGTGGTTACACAAGGCCCATGTTTATGGTTTACCTTGTGTATCACACTTGTGGATTGCCACCCAGGAACAAAGAGATTTGAGATGTCAAATGTTGAGAAGCTTCAAGTGCAGCCACTTGGCATTATGGGCTCTGCCTGGATCATATAGGTTGCAAGAACTTAGCCATATGGACAGTTGGTGGTAGAGTTTGATAGGTTGGAACGCGTCCATTTTGGTCTAAGGGAAGGCTTCTGAAAGATCTTGTCTTGGTGAAACCAAGTCTTGTGGGGAAAGTGCACCACCTCTGCAGAGTGTAAAATCTAAGTACTTAGCCATGTCCCTGGTAAAGGACAATTTGAGCATCAAGACATGGAAGCAATCAAGAATCTCATCATTCAAATTTCAAAGTTAAAAACTTGTGGTTGAACAAGGGTTAAAGGATCTTCAATCTTTGATTGGGAGAAATGATTTTGTCAAGCAAAAACTTAGTGTTTTCAAATGTTAAGGAAAAATCTATTTTGAGCAATGCAAGCCTCAACTCCACTTAGCCAAAAGCATATAGATGATAGACTCCACTATACTACCATAGTATCACTTGCCAATACAATTCAAATGTATTGACCCTTGTGGCTGTAACTTGTTATGTTGCAGGTTTGTTTGATATTAGTGAAGTTGATTGATTAGGATTATAAGTCTACAACCAACATGTCTGCCTGTGGCACTTTGAAGATGAAGGACCCCATGCTTTTAGATATTCTGCTGCAATGTAATGTAATAGCCAAATGAGCTATGTAAGATGTAATAAAATTATGTTAATCCTGGTTATAAAGTTGTATTATGACCTTTGTTTCCTGATATTACATCTTAACTGTGGATGTTAGCTATTGATCCATGGACTAGCATTGTAAACACAGGGGACTCTACCTTATTAAAGGTTGAGACCCTAACATGCAAGCAACGTGGAAACATGTACAACACGAACTCAAGACTTTGACCAACGAATCAGTGAGGTTGTCCAGCTTAACAGTTTGTTGTAACAAAGGATTAAATGTATGGTTTGGAAGGTAATGGTTTGTAGCAAGTAAACAATTAACAGTGGATATGTATCAATGGTAAAGATTGGACCGGGGTCCATAGTTCACTAGAGGTGCTCTCCTTAGATAAACAACATGGCATGAAGGGTAAACAAATTACAGCGGGGCAATTGACAGGAACTGAGCAAGGCATAACAATGCAATTACTAGTTAGAAAGATCCTATGAGATTCTATTGGGCAATACAACAATATACATAGACCGCCATCCAACTGCATCTATGACTTGAAGTCCACCTTCAGGTTATCATCCGAACCCCCTCCAGTATTAAGTTGCAAGCAACAGACAACTGCTTTAAGCAAAGTGTGTAAGGTAAACAGTCCACATGTTCCATGAACAAGAGACCGTTGTTTTCTCCCTAGTGGCAACAACACATCTACAACCGAAGAGATTTTTCTCACTTCCCTTGGAAACTAGAGGCATGAACCCACTATCGAGCATAAATACCCTCTCTTGGAGTCACTAGCAACTACTTGGTCAAGATAGCTACTAACAACGGAGAGCATGCAAGATCACAAATAACATAGACATGACAGAATCAAAAATCCAAAACCATTAATCAAACCAAAATAATCTCAATATCCATCGGATCCCTGCAAACACAACATGCATGATTACAAATAGATTAGATCTTGATCATGAACAGAGCTAACAAGATCTATACATGAAAGCACAAAGGAGGAGATACAACCATCTAGCTACAACATGGACCCATAGTCCAAGGTGGAACTACTCACGCATCATACCGGAGAGAAGGCCTCCGGGATGATCTCCCCTCCGACAGGGTGCCAGGAAGAACTTTAGATCCCCCCGATCTAGGGACGATGGTGGCGGGGGCTATAGACGGTTTCGTGGAGATTTGATCGGGTGCTTAGGGTTTCTGCATCGGGGGCTTCTTATAGGCAAAGGGGGAGGCCGAGGAGGCGACCAGGGGGGGTCAAACCCTACCCAGGCGCGGGTCCACCCCTGGTCGCGCGTAGGGGGGTTTGGCCGCCCTGGCACGCTTCTCCGTCTCCCCTCTGTACTTCTTGTTCCCCACGGAAAGTAATTGACTTTGACGTTTGTCCCATCCAATTCCGAGAATATTTCTTTACTAGCTTTTCTGAAACCAAAAACAGCAGAAAACAGGCAACTGGCATTGTGGCAACTTGTTAATAGGTTAGTACCAAAAAACATGTAAAAAGCACCTCAAAGTGTAGACAAAGCAAAGCAAAGTAGATACTAAACAAGCATGGAGCATCAAAAATTATAGATACGTTTCCGACGTATCAAGCATCCCCAAGCTTAACTCATGCTCGTCCTCGAGTAGGTAAGTGATAAAAAGAATAATTTTTTAGGTGACATGCACCCTCACAATAAAGATCCAACCATTTGCAAGCATTGAAAGCTAGGATAAAAGAACTCTAAACATGTGCATGAAAGATGGAGTTCTAACAATAGGACATAGTAAATATGCATGCAACATGACAAGCTACAAACAAAGATCATGAATACCATGCATTGAAAAACATTTGTTTGTTTCAGATACAGAAAACATAGCATAGTGGCAATCAGCTTGTCCCTCATAGAGTAGCAATATAGATGCATAGGACACATTCAAAGTTCACAAGGGTGACTAGAAACAAATAGCACAAGAACAAGTAATATCACAATATGCATCAATTAATAAGCTTTGGAACACTGCTCACAGAATGCCAACTATGATCTCTTAATGGTGCCTAAAGGTAGAAGGTGGAGACTCAATAGTGGTGGAAGAAAAGCCTTTTTGTAAAGGAAGCAGGGATTTCAAGTTTCAAAAAGAGCTTCCAAAAATTATGGTACTTTTTAGCTTTTAGCCCTCATTACCCCTATCATAAGCATCTTGAAGTGATTAAGGTAAAAGTGACCAAACTAGGGAGTATATGCTTGATGAAGTATAAGTTGGCAATCTCAAGTCCCTTGAATACGAGGGCCACACCTCATGCTACTCAGCTTTAGTCACCTGTAAGTTCTTGTCACTGTAAGTATTTGCATATCATTGAGAACCGCCAACGGGGTACCCCTTGCACATGGTACAGGAGCTATCCCATAACCAAAATGACAAGGCAAGCAGACAATGAGCATCTCAGCAATCTTCTTATGTACCATGGGAATATGGTGATTTTTTCTCTCTTTCCTCTTTTCTCAATGTGTCTCTTTTTTTATAAGAAGAAGCTTCATAGATGTCACTATGGTGATGCTGCAAGTTTCCACCATGATTAGGCATGGCTTAGGCTAGCGGCCCATGCGTTTCTCTAACACAGCATACAAACTCCATGGACTTACAAGTTCCCTCTTTATTTCACACCGGTGACGTCCATATACAAAAGAGCATGATATCAACTAAGTACAAAGTACAAGTGCAATGTTGAAAACGTTCTCCGTGACATCACGGTTCTGCTAATTCCAACGTATAAGTGCAAGCATATACAACATAACGCCACAATGGTTCAAGTTTATTAGGGGCAAAGAATATAAAGTGTGGCATCAAGTTTGTGAGGGCTTTAATCACTAAGTTTTCACATACCAAAATAGTTTTTAATTGGAAGATAGTTGAAAACAAGAATATACTTGGAATGGTGTAACACACCATGCATAGGAGTTTATAGTGGACACTTTAGAATAACTTGGTTTCTTGCGAGTTGGAATCATGAGTAGAGCTTACTCATACAAGTGGAGGCTAGCAAAAGACTAGGAGCAACCAACTAAGAGAGCATAATGGCCATAATCATGCAGAGCAACAAAGCATTACTAATCAAAGCTTAGAGTGGTACTATAAGTCATGGACTAAATGATCATAGAGGCTAATGGTGACTTGTCATAGTCATAACATGGTGTGAGGATGTCCCAAGTCAACCCAAGCAAAGCATCAAAGGATAATACCACAATATACTATGTTTTTTGCATGCTAAAACAACACATAATTTCTTCAAGGCACACTAAGCAATCCCAATTGTTTGGAACAAGACATGATACAACAATAATCACTAAGAATAAGGTCAAAACAACACCTAGCATGTCATGCTAAAGTCTAAGTCACAGTCAATGCAAGCTCCTCTTGCACTTCAAGCAAGAACTTACTACTCCTTTCCAACACAAAGCAACTTATTTGCAAAACAACACAACGAGAACGGGGGTCCAAACTACTTTATTCAACCAAACTAAACAACCTAAGCAAATCAAACGAAAACTAAGACGCTCCAAGAACAACACAACTATGCATGAATCAATAAAAACGAAGTGTCTAGACAGACCTGAGCTTTTTATTGATGAAGAAGGGGATGCCTTGGGCATCCCCAAGCTTTGATGCTTGTACCTCTTGGATATTTCTTGGGGTGACTCCTATGGTGGCATCCCCAAGCTTGAGATTTTGTCCATTCTTCATCTCATTGCATCATTCTCTCTCTACACCTGAAATTTTTCCTTCATACAAAACTTCACACAATCTTCATTAGCAACATTAGTTTATTAAAAAGATATTAGACCTCTGGAAAAGCTTTGTAACAGCAAGGCTTTTCACTAAAAACAGAATTTACTGTAGTAACTCCTTCAAAAAGCTCAATTTACCTAAAGAGAACTCAAAAAGGAATCAATAAGAAGCAAATGCAAATAATGGCAGAAATCTGTCAAAACAGATCAGCAGGCAGAAACCGATTTGTTAGAACATCTTCAGTTGCTCAAATAAAAAAGTGTTGAACTAACGAAATTTAGATAACATACTGGGGGGTTTATTCATAAATTTAGATCTCAATCTGAGTTACAGAGACTCCTCACAAATATTTTTGGTGGAGGACAGAAATCTGTTTCGGGACAGCAACTTCCCAAATCTTACTTCCCTCTCATTAGAGGTCATTCTTAGCACAAAAAACAAACAAAAAGGATAAAGTAATAACTTCCAAGACTCAAGGAAACTCTTGGGTTATCTCCCAACAAGTACTTTTCTTTAACGCCTTTAAGTTAGGCACAAGAAGCAAAAAGAATCAAGTATTTTCAAATGAAGAAGCATTAACATCAAATCTTGCTTTCAAAGGAGGAGCAAAAAGCAACCTCTCTCTCCTAATAGGGAAGTGTTCAATACCTTTCTTGAATGAAAAATTATATTTAATGGTACCTTCCTTCATATCAATGATGGCACCAACTGTTCTAAGAAAAGGTCTTCCCAAAGTAATAGGACAAGAAGCATTGTATTCAATATCCAAAACATAGAAATCAACAGGGACATAAGCATTATTAACCATGATGAGAACATCATTAATACTCCCCATGAGTTTCTTCTTAGCATTATCATTGAGTGGGACATCTAAATAACAATCTTCCAAAGGTGTCAAATCAAGCATTTCATAAATCTTCCTAGGCATAATAGAGACACTAGAACCAATATCACATGAAGCTTTGAGATCAAATTCATTCACTTGCATATTAATAATGGGTTCCCAACTATCTTCTACTTTCCTAGGAATAGAAACTTTGTGTTTTAGCTTTTCTTCCTTAATCTTAACAAGAGCATCTGTAATGTGTTTAGTGAAAGCAACATGCATATCACTAGCATCAGGACTTCTAGCAAGCTTTTGTAGGAACATAATCACTTCAGAAATATTGCAACCATCAATATCAAAATCAAACTTGGCATCACTAGTGGTAGGCTCAATAGGCTTAGGAATAGTAGGAGGAGAAATAAGGACTACTTGTGGTTTAGTGGTGATGGTGCACACACTATTGTTTTTATCAATTTCAGCTTCCCTTTCCCACCTAGCATGAAGTTGAGCTAACAGCCTAACATTTTCATCAATAGTAACTTGTATGGCATGATCAGTAGCAAAGGTATTTTCCATGGTTTCAGGTTTAGCAGCCATTTTATTAATCAAGGAGGACTGAGCTTCAGATAAAGAGGATATATTTTTCTCAATAGTTAAAAGCTTTTCCTCTATAGTCTTATTGAAAGTGGTTTGTTTACTAATAAAGTCCTTGAGCATGACTTCAAGTTCAGAGGGGGCACTTCTAGCATTATTGTAGGAGCTTCCATAGGAATTGCCATTATTAGGAGGATAAGGCCTATAATTGTTGTTGCTACCAAAATTATTCCTATAGGCATTGTTGTTGAAATTGTTGTTTCTAATGAAGTTCACATCAACTTGCTCTTCTTGAGCAACCAAAGAGGCTAAGGGAACACTATTAGGATCTAGAGGAGCTTTCCAATTAACAAGCATAGCCATAATAACATCAATCTTTTCACTCAGAGAGGAAGTTTCCTCAACAGAATTTACCTTCTTACCATGTGGAGCTCTCTCAACATGCCATTCGGAGTAGTTAACCATCATATTATCAAGGAGCCTTGTTGCAGAACCCAAAGTGAGGCCCATGAAGGTACCTCCAGCAGTGGAATCCAACAGATTTCTTGAGGAGAAGTTCAAACCTGCATAAAAAGTCTGGATAATCATCCAAGCAGTGAGTCCATGAGTAGGGCAATTCTTCACCAAAGATTTCATTCTTTCCCAAGCTGGAGCAACATGTTCACTATCAAGTTGTTTAAATTTCATAATATCACTTCTCATAGATATAATCTTAGCAGGAGGACAGTATTTTCCAATAAAAGCATCTTTGCACTTATTCGAAGAATCAATACTATTTTTAGGCAAGGAAAGCAACCATTATTTAGCTTTTCCTCTCAAGGAGAAAGGAAAAAAGCTTGATCTTAATAATGTCTCCATCTACATCCTTATATTTTTGCATCTCACAAAGTTCAACAAAGCTATTGAGATGGATAGCAGGATCATCAGAACCAGCGCCAGAAAATTGCTCTCTCATCACAAGATTCAACAAAGCAGTCTTAATTTCATAAAAGGTAGCATCAGGAGCAGGTGGAGCAATAGGTGTGCTAAGTAATTCATTGTTGTTGGTGCTAGTGAAGTCACACAACTTGGTGTTCTCAGCATAGTTCATTTTGGCAAAGGTGGGCAAGCCAAAAACAGCAGCAACAGCTAGAGCAGGAACTAATTTTTTTGTGTTTTTGAATAAAGCAAGCAAACCAAACTAGACTAATTTTTTGGGGTTTTTTGGAAAGAGGTAAACAAAACCAAGCAAAAGAAACAAAGCAAACTAAAAACAAAGTAAAGAGAAAGGAAGTGAAGGACTCCCCTTGTGAAGACGTCCTTAGCCTCCCTGGCAACAGTGCCGTAAATCTTGATGCGTGCACCCAGTGTTGACGTGGGACACTTCGTTGGAACCCAAGAGCAAGGTGTGATGAGCACGGCAGGAAGTTTCCCTCGGTAGAGACCAAGATTATCGAACCTAAAGGAGGAAGGAAACGTCTCAAAGGTGTTGCAAGCAACGTGGAAACCTGCACAACACAAACTCAAGACTTTGTCCCAACGAATCAGTGAGGTCGTCAAGCTCACCGGTTTGATGTAACAAAGGATTAAACATATGGTGTGGAAGATAATGGTTTGCAGGAAGTAAACAAGTAACAGTGGAAGATATATCGATGGTAAAGATTGGACCGGGGTCCATAGTTCACTAGAGGTGCTCTCCTTAGATAAACAACATGGCATGAAGGGTAAACAAATTACAGCGAGGCAATTGACAGGAACTAAGCAAGGCATAACAATTCAATTACTAGTCAGAAAGATCGTATGAGATTCGATTGGGCAATACAACAATATACATAGACCGCCATCCAATTGCATCTATGACTAGAAGTTCACCTTCAGGTTATCGTCCGAACCCCCTCCAGTATTAAATTGCAAGCAACAGACAACTGCTTTAAGCAAAGTGTGTAAGGTAAATAGTCCACATGTTCCATGAACAAGAGACCATTGTTTTCTCCGTAGTGGCAACAACACATCTACAACCGAAGAGATTCATGTCACTTCCCTTGGAAACTAGAGGCATGAACCCACTATCGAGCATAAATACCCCCTCTTGGAGTCACTAGCAACTACTTGTCCAAGATAGCTACTAACAACGGAGAGCATGCAAGATCACAAACAACACAGACATGATAGAATCATAAAGACAAAACCATTAATCAAACACAACATGCATGATTACAAATAGATTAGATCTTGATCATGAATGGAGCTCACAAGATCTATACATGAAAGCACAAAGGAGGAGATACAACCATCTAGCTACTACCTGGACCCATAGTCCAAGGTGGAACTACTCACGCATCATACCGGAGAGAAGGCCTCCGGGATGATCTCCCCTCCGGCAGGGTGCCGGGAAGAACTTCATATCCCTCCCCGATCTAGGGACGATGGTGGCGGCGGCTATAGACGGTTTCGTGGAGATTTTATCGGGTGCTTAGGGTTTCTACATCGGGGGCTTCTTATAGGCGAAGGGGAAGGCCGAGGAGGCGACCAGGGGGGTCAAACCCTACCCAGGCGCGGGCCCACCCCTGGTCGCGCCTAGGGGGTTTTGCCGCCCTGGCACGCTTCTCCGTCTCCCCTCTGGACTTCTTGTTCCCCACGGAAATTAATTGAATTTGACGTTTGTCCCGTCCAATTCCGAGAATATTTCTTTACTATCTTTTCTAAAACCAAAAAACAGCAGAAAACAGGCAACTGCACTGTGGCAACTTGTTAATAGGTTAGTACCAGAAAACATATAAAAAGCACCTCAAAGTGTAGACAAAGCAAAGCAAAGTATATACTAAACAAGCATGGAGCATCAAAAATTATAAATACGTTTCCGACGTATCAAGGATCATCGCCATCATCATCACCAACGCATCTCCATCAACCATCGATGTTTCCCTCGTCCATGAGTGAGTAATCCCCCGCTGTAGTCTTGGGGATGGTAGGGATTGGATGAGTTCTATCATGTAATCGAATAAGATCTGTTAGGGCATAGTGCCTAGTATCTCTATTAGTGCCATTTGACTTTGTTGCAACTTGTTATGCTTAATGCTTGTCACTAGGGCCTGAGTGCCATGATCTCAGATATGAAATTATTATTGAATCATTATGATAGTATTGTTTGTTATCTTATCTGCAAGTTTTGTACACATATCATTGTCTGGATCCAAAGGCCCCAAAGTGACAATAATTGGGATAACCGGAGGGGATGGTTGTGGTATGAGGATCACATGTGTTCACAGAGTGTTAATGCTTTGCTCCGGTGCTCTATTAAAAGGAGCACCTTAATTGCCATTAGTTCCCTAGAGGCCCGCTGCCACGGGCTGGCTGGACAGAAGATGTTGTGCAAGTTCTCATTGCGAGCACGTATGACTATATATGGAGCACATGCCTAGGATTGTTTAGTACTTGGATGCTTGTTATTATTTATCTGCAATGCCCTAGATCTTGAAGTTACATGTTTAGACTCGTCCATGCAACACCCGTCCATCCATTCCTATGCCTACCTCACTCGAATCCCACTGTTACCGTTACTATTACTATTGCTCGTGTTTTACTGTTGATGTTGCTTTGCTGTTGCTACTACAAACTGTTGCTACTAATAAAATTCTGTGAGCAAGAACTATTTCTAGGTGCAGCTGAATTGATAACTCAGTTGTTAAGGCTTGCAAGTATTCTTTGGCTCCCCTTGTGTCGAATCAATAAATTGGTTAATACTACTCACGAAGACTGTTGCGATCCCCTATACTTGTGGGTCATCATTATTCCAAAGTGTTCACTATAAATTCCTACATGGTGTGTTACACCATTCCAAGTATATTTTTGTTTTATCTATCTTCCAAATTAAACTTGTTATGTGAAAGTTAGTTATTAAAGCTCTCACAAACTTGATGGCACACTTTATTTTTCTTGCCCCTAATAAACTTAAACCATTGTGTCACCTATGTTGTATATGCTTGCACTTATAAGTTGGAAATTAGCAGAACCATGCTGTCATGGGGACGCTTTCAACATTGCACATGTACATTATACCCAGTTCATATCATGATCTTTTGTTTATGATGTCATCGGTGTGAAATAAAAGGGGAGCTTGTAAGTCCATGGAGTTATGTATGTGTGTTATAGAAACGTCTGGGCCGCTAGCCTAAGCCATGCCTAATCATGGTGGAAACTTGCATCATCACCATAGTGATCAATCTATGTAGCATTCTTTTTATAAAAAAGAGAGAGATAGAAAAAAAGATTGATAAAAAGAAAAAAATAGATGAGAAAATAGGAAAGAGAGAAAAAAGCACCATTTTCCCATGGTAAATAAGAAGATTGCTGAGATGCTCATTGTCTGCTTGCCTTGTCATTTTGATTATGGGATAGCTCTTGTATCATGTGCAAGGGGTACCCCGTTGGCGGTTCTCTATGATACACATGTACTTACTATGACAAGAACTTACAGGTGACTAAAGTTGAGCAGCATGAGGAGCGACCCTCGTATTCAAGGGACATGAGATTGCCAACTTATACTTTGTGAAGCATATACTCCATATTTTGTTCACTTTAACCTTATTCACTTCAAGATGCTTATGATAGGGGCAATGAAAGATGAAAGCTAACAAGTACCATAATTTTTGGAAGCTCTTTATGAGACTTGAAATCCCTGCTTCCCTTTCTGAAGGGCCTTTCTTCCACTTTTATATTGAGTCTCCACCTTCTATCTGTAGGCACCAATTAAGAGAGCATAGTTTCCATTCTTAGTTCTATGTGCATTGTCCCAAAACTTATTGATTGATTCATAATGTTGATATTGCTTGTACTTGAATTATTTGTATCTAGTCACTATTATGAACTTTGAAGGTGTCCTATGCATTTATTATTTGCTACTCCATGAGGGACAAGCTGGATGCCACTATGCTATGTTTTCTATATGTGAAACAAACAAACGTCTTTCAATGCATTGTTATTCATGATCTTTGTTTGCAACCTTTCATGTTGCATGCATAGTTACTTTGTCTTATTGTTAGAACTACATCTTTCATGCTCATGTTTAGAGTACTTTGATCCCAGCTTTCAATGCTTCCAAATGGTTTGATCATGATTGTGATGGTGCATGTCACCTCAAAAATTGTTCTTTTTATCACTTACCTACTCGAGGACGAGCAGGAGTTAAGCTTGGGGATGCTTGATACGTCTTAAACGTATCTATAATTTTTTTTATGTTCCATGCTTGTTTAGTATCTACTTTTCTTTGCTTTGTCTACACTTTGAGGTGTTTTTATATGTTTTCTGGTACTAACCTATTAACAAGATGCCACAGTGCCAGTTGCCTGTTTTCTTCTGTTTTTGGTTCCAGAAAAGGCAGAAAATCAATATTCTCGGAATTGGACGGGACAAAAGCTAAAGTCATTATTTTACTCAACACGACACGGAACCATGAAGCAGAGATGGAGGAGGACACCAGGGTGGCCGCACCCCTAGGCACGGGCCAGCCCTAGTGGCGCAACCAGGGGGTGTGGGCCCCTGGGCCTCCATCGTCCTTGCCTCCTTCGCCTATAAGAAGCTCCTGACTCAAAAACCCTAAATCATCTGGCGTAAATCCATGAAAACCTCCACAGCGCCGCCACCGAAGGGGAGATTCGAGGGACAGAAAGTATCTGTTCTAGCACCCTGCCGGGATGGGGAAGTGCCCTCGGAGCCATCTCCATCGATCTTCACCACCATCTTCATCACCGTTGCTGATTCCCATGATGAGGAGGGAGTATTTCTTCCTCGAGGCTAAGGGCTCTACCGGTAGCTATGTGTTCATCTCTCTCTATGCGTGATCATATTATGATCATGAGCTTTGTAATCAAGTAGATCTACTCTACTACTCAAGTGCTTTAATAGATCTATGCTCTCCCCGCGTGTGTGAAAGTGACAGCATGCACACCGTGGTTCTACTTAGGCTAGAGTTCATAAATATTTATCATGAGTATATTTTGAGTTGGTTATCTCAATGAAATTGTGGTGTTTGTTGGAACCATCTAGCGCTCAAGGTGACAGTGTGGGGTTATATAGATGGGAAGGCGGACTTTGAGGTGTGCTTATGTAGCCCTACCATGGATTAGAGTGTCCAACCGAAGAGTAATTCAGGGTAGTATCATGAAGAGAATATATTTATTGAGAGTGTTCACTAGTGAAAGTATGATCCCTAGGCCTTGTTTCTAAACACTGAAACACCCTTTGCATCTAGATATGTTACATGTTTGCTTGCTTCCATCTTTTTGCCTTTAGTATTTTCCTCCCTGTTGGAAGCTCTTTTCTGGCACCGTTACCACTTATAATCATCCATACCACTTGTATTTTATTATCTCTTCACCGAACTAGTGCACCTATACACCTGACAAGTGTATTGGGTGTGTTGGGGACAAAAGAGACTTCTTGTATCTTGATTGCAGGGTTGCTTGAGAGGGATATCTTTGACCACTTCCTCCCTGAGTTTGATAAACCTTGGGTAATTTTTACTTAAGGGAAACTTGTTGCTGTTCTACAAACATCTGCACTTGGAGGCCCAACAACTGTCTAAAAGAATAGAAGTGCGTAGACATGACTTCCCCAAGCTTAGACCCTTGCTCGTCCCGATCAAGGTTAGCTTAATGGATGTGATCCTCATATTCATGAAGCTAAATCGATAAAATAAATGAGGCACTTGCAGCATGTGTTTATCATATATGATACATAAGAATAAGTTTATGAATAGTACCTTACTCAAACCATCCGAATAATATTAGTAGGCTTCCACACCTTAGCATTTAACAATTCACAAAAGATTACTCTCAATATGATGTAAAAGTGTTTCAGTTTGACCGAATGAGTTAGCGAGGTAATCCAAGGCGTTTTAGGATTAACACATTCACTTGGGATTTAAAATCTGAAACGTTCCTTTGTCTCAGCACAATATAGTGGTATATGCCTATTTGCTCTTTGCAAATTTTCTTTTCTCTTTCCTTGTTTTAATGCTCACACTTTTGTTTAAGTGTTGTGCAAAGGAGATAGCCATACATTCCACTTCATGTAGGAATTCAAAATTTAACGATCTCAGTTACCAAATTCAACTTGTATATGAAGCATCTTTAAAGCTTGAATACTCTACATCGTCTTGTTCTCGCTCTAATTTGATAGCAGTTTTAATTTTATTTTGTTCAAAGTTTCTTTCTCAACTTAACTGACTAGATAATTTTTTCCTTTGTAAATCAAACCATGAGCTTACAACATATTGATCAAATTATTTTTGTATGTTCTATTAATACCAATGGTGTGCAAGACTCCTATTGCTATCATCAAGTGCAAGTAAAATTATACTCAAGCCATTCATATATCTAATAAGACAAACGCAAACTCAATAATGCTCCATATATGATAATAAACTTGGAATTTCATAAAAGGGATCGACTATTCCTGAAGGGAATTCTAATGATGCAAACTTTATTTCTAAGCTCAAACTAATGCAAAGCTAAAATAGTAATATAAAACTTATAAGATAGATTATAAGGTATTAAAGATCTCCCCAAGCTTGGAATCAAGCCAGGCGAGATCAAATAAAGCCAGGCAGTGATTATTATAGATCACTATGGCACCATGGCACGTGGTATATTTTATGCACGGCTAGACTGAGACGGAGGGATTGTTTGACAGCCTCCAGTTGTTTAATATGCAGCTTGTAGAAAAGATTATTTCTCTCCAGCACTTTCACTTGTTCTTTAATGAGCTCATCGTTATCTTGGAGGGTTTGTATCGCCTTAAGACTCATAGAAAAACCTGATTCGGTTGTGTGCTTAATATCTTCATCAAGTTTATCAAGATAAAGTCGCAGCAACCGAAGATGCCTGGGTGTCCCTGGCGCCTCCTTATCCACCTCTGCAATTTTTAGCTCGAGGGATTTCAACTCCCTCTTCTGGTGTCCTTTGTCGGCGTCAAGAAAATCTATAGGGATGGTCTTGATCTCCTTGTTTTGCTTGCTATTGCTCCCGATCTCCATAGGAACTTCTATCCTTGTCTTCCCGGCCCAAGAGGTAGATTAGTTCCTGGTGATTATGATTAGACATAGACACAATGGAAGTATATAAGGGGGTCATAGATCGGTAAAACTCGCAAAAAATACCAAAGTTACGGTCAAGAAAATAATCTTAACAAAATAGGGAAAGAAATCAAGGATTTGGAAAAGTCCAGTTGCGCAACGACCAATCATATGGACGCGGCTCGTATAGTTCTGGCCGTATAGTTGGTTTCGGGCAGATATTTCTAAAATATCTCGAGTCTAGGTCGGTTAGGTTATTGACTTGGAACCAACAAAATTTTTCATAATAAAACAAAAAAGAATAGAGATGAAAAAAAGTTTAACGACCAACTATACAGCGGGAGAAAAATTTCCGGCCATATAGTTGCGGTCGTATAGTTTCCAGACATCGAAAAAAATTCGCGAAGAGACTACTGTAGGTATAACGAGCAACTATACGGCGGGAGAATTTTCTCCGACCATATAGTTGCGGCGGTATATTTGGTAAAAACCCTGAGAAACTTCAGAAAAACATGAGGAATTCAAAGGTAAAAATTTTAGGAGTATAAATTGTGAAAACAAATCACTTATTTAGAGAAATAAAACTTATCTTGTATTTACCGTTTATTTAGTCGGGGGTGATAGGCTCCTCTAACAACAAGGACTTCTTATCTTTTGGAGGAATTGACCTTAGCTCATCTAATAATTCTCGTAAAAAATCACCAGGACTAAAGTTCCTCTCAATAAGATTGGTGCCTTGCTGGGCAAGTGTGGATATTGCATCCAATATCTTTATTTCTTACCTCTGCATAATCTGCAACTCAAATTCTTAAAGTAAAAGGATCCAACGAATCAGTCTTGGCTTATGATTTTTCCTATCAAGGAGTTTTTTTAAACCATCGCGATCTTTATGAACTCTTACTTTTGCATTCACTATATAAGAACAAAATTTATCGCAAGAGAAAAATACAGCAAAAAGTTCTCGTTCTTTTTTAGGATAATTCTTTTGAGCACTATTAAGAGTTATACTAACATGATGTATAATATTAAATCTGTGACATATATGTTGTCCCAGAGTTACTCCTACAACATCATCACTAGCTTCACATATTAAATCAAAATTCATATCCCATATAGGCGGTTTAATTATAGGAGCATAGGATAAAGCATATTTAAGTTTATCAAAGGAAATAAGGCATTTATCATCAAAATTTAATCTTACTCCCTATTGAAAAAGGTTAGTTAAAGGTATATAAGTTCCAGAGAAATTCCTAATGAACATTCTATAAAAACCCACATGACCAAGACAACTTATACCTTTTATATCCCTTGGTTGTGGCATTCTCTCTATTACTTCGACCTTAGCTCTGTCTACTTCAATACCCTTACCTGATACCTTATGTACAAGGACTATACCTTCTTTGACCATGAAATGGCACTTCTCCCAGTTTATAACAAGATTGGTTTCTTCGCAACGCTGCAAAACCCTTTTTGAGATTATCCAAGCAACTAGTAAACAAAGTTCCATAGACAGAGAAGTCATCCATAAATACTTGCATTATCAATTCTATAAAATCTGCAAAAATAGCAGTCATGCATCTTTGAAAAGTAGCTGGAGCATTACATAAACCAAAAGGCATGCATCGGTAAGCATGTAAACCATAAGGACTAATGAAAGTTGTTTTAAGTTGGTCATCGGGATGAACATCTATTTGGGAAAAACCAGAGTATCCGTCCAAGTAGCAAAAATGAGTGTGGTTTGCTAACCTCTCTAAATTTTGGTCTATGAACAGTAACGGATATTGATCTTTCCTAGTTTCTTTATTCAATTTCCTGAAATCTATACACATCTTATGTCTAACAATAGTTCTAGTAGGTATCAATTAATTGTTTTCATTAGGAACAACAGTAAAACCGCCCTTCTTAGGATCACAATAAACATGACTTATCCATTCACTTTTTTTACAGGATAGATTATACATGCATCCAGTAGGCATACTATTTCTTTTGTTACCACTTCCTTCATTTCGGGCTTCAGTCGTCTATTAAATTCTGCAACTGGTTTAGCACCTTCCTCCATGAATATTCGATGGACGGCTATCATGGTACTAATGCCCTTCAAATCATCTGTCGAGTACCCAAAGGCCTTGCGATGCTCCTTAAGTACTTTCATGAGTTCTTATTCTTCATCCCCTGAAAGTTTAGCACTAATAATAACATGGAATTTATTTTCATTTTCCAAAAAATCATATTTAAGATTATCTGGTAAATTCTTCAATTCTGGGGGGGGGGCAGTAATTCCTCGTCCCCTCTCTTTTCTGGCTCTTCAAAATCCTCATCAGTTGGAGGCCCTAAAATGGGAAGCAAATCGAATTCACTTTCTAATTCTTCTAGGGATTTGTCCTCCATAATTATTTCTTCATAATTTGAGTCTTCATTTGTTCTTCTACTTGATTACTAAAGAAGAGAGCTGCCATCTCCTTAATAGTTTTCCTTTCTCTTCTTCTTGTATTTGTAGAGGTCTGTCTTTAAATTTGGAAAAGTGGAATTCTTTTTCCGCTTCCCCAAGATTAAGAGACACAATCTCCTTTTTGAAATCAACTTTGGCACCTAAGTCATTCAAAAAGTTTTTTCCAAATATAATAGGGAAAAGAGTGTCAGCTGGCATATCAACAACTACAAAATTGATAGGAAAATTTTCATTGTCAATTGTGACAGTTGCATCTTCAACTACTCTCATTGGAACTCTAAGAGATTTATTGGCTAACATGATTGTCATATTAGTATTCTCTATTGTAGCCGGTACTATCTCTTCTTTTATTTATAAATAAAAATCATAAGATATAACATTAACTGCGGTGCCAATATCACATAAACCATAATGTGAGGTTTCTTTAAATATGCAGGGAAGAATAAGCTTACCCATATATTTTAGCTTAATTTTACCTTCAACCATTACGAAAGTCTCTTTATCAAGTTCAACTATCTTGCAATGTGCATACATAGCCATAATTGCTTCCTTGGTTACCTCTTCAACTTTGGTTTTATCCAAATATTCTTCAACTTCACACTTTCCTCTTCTTTCTTCTGTTGTACTGCTTTAACCTGTTCATATTCGAAAATATGTTTCTACGCAGTGAGGGAAAGGTATCTCATACATTGATTCTAGGGAGGCCAATGTTTCTTTAACTTCTCTTTTCTTCCTAGGTTCAGGTGGTGGATCATACTTTACCCATCCCTCTTCTAGATCTTTGATATGTTCTGTAAAAAGCTTTAACAACATGCAACACAAGATCTGAATCAAAATAAAGTTCTTTAGATAATTCATTAACTTTTCCCTTTTTATTATAGTCATGAATACAATCATAATCTATTTCTATGTCTTCTTCGCTTCCTAGACCAAATTTTCAAGATACTCTATGATCGCGAATTCTATTAAGTAAACCCCAAGCTTTAGTTATGGAAAGATTCATAAAACCTCCTCTCGTGCAAGAGTCTAGTTCCGATTTATTAGGTTCAATTAAGCTGCCATAAAAGATATGCAATAAATATCATTCAGGAAAATCATGATGAGGACATTGATTAAGTAAATCTTTAAATTTTATATAAGTTTTTACTAGTCCTTCATTAGGAAAGTTTCTCCAAGTCATTATAAGACGTGTCATTCCAAAATATTTTGATAAAGGATAATATGTAGCTAGAAACTCACAGGCTAAATTATCCCAGGTAGTAGTGGCTTCTAGGGGTAAATATTTGTACCATGAGAGAGTTGTGCTAGTCAAAGTATGACTAAAGAGTTTTAGTCTTACCTCATTAGTAGTATACCCTGGAAATTGGAAAGTGCCACATATATCTTTAAAGCATGCAATGTGCTCATATGGATCAGGATTTTCTTCATCTCCGGTAAATTGCTTCTTGTGTAAAATATCAAGTAGTAAAGGATTTATTTCAAACTCCCCATGTCTTCTTGTTGGAGTTGTCTCTTTTATTAATATCATAGGGCTTTCTAAAGTGGCTCAGTGGGTTAGCACTAGTCAAATGCTCAAACTCTATCATGTTGGTGAAAACCTGTAACTCAAAACAAAACTTAGCAAGACTAAAATAAATAAGAAAAAACTAAAAGACCTACAACGCTTAGCTCCCCGGCAACGGCACCAGAAAATAGCTTGATGACTACAAGTGCACATATCATTTGTAGCTAGTTTCGAAATAAATATATCGATCCCATAGGGAGCGGGAGTTCTAAAGTCTAATAACTCTTGAATTAAATGCCAAAATAGTAATGCTAAATAATGTTTTAAGTAACAAGATAAAATGCGAGTTCTGTGTAAAAAGGTATTTTTGGGTTTTTGTATAAGAGAACAATAAGTAAAGTAAAACAAACTGAATACAGAAAGTAAGTATCGCGTATGTAAAAGAGATATGAAACTGCAATGGAAAAAAGTGTTCTCATAGAGTAGCGGATACACCTCTAGCATTATAAAGGGTTTAAAGTAAAGATTATTATCATGAACATTCTCAACTATGTATGAGTGGGAGAAACTCCGTAATTGGAAGAATGCCCAGCAACCATTGCAAACAAAATCCTCATAACCACAGCAGACAAGTAATCGACATCAATCGAATTACTATGCTATTAAGGGACTTTATCCCATAGGATGTATCCCGTGGCATTGACAATGTTCCGTTAGTTTTCTCGGTTCCCAGGTTGATATGTAAGGGGTACTAACAGCTTTATAGTCACCGTAAGTGCTAACACACCTCCGTCTACCAACAAGTAGTTCCCTCCATCAAGTCCCCACAAGAGGCAAATATTGAGAGGTCGACTTGTCTCAACATCAAGATGAAGACAATCTAACACATGGTCACATCGATGAATATCATAATAAACTTTATCTTATTTCAATCCCATACTAGGGTTTCTCCATCTCCCTAAGAACTAATGATATACTCAGACATGGAGGCAATCAACATCATGGCAAAGACAATGGAATCTATCCTAGATGAATAGTACTTGTATCAATCCACAACAAGTATGGAAGTTACAATAAGATTTAGACAAGATATAGATGAGATGGATGGAGATGGTGGTGATGCAGCGGTTGATGATGAAGATCGACACCTTAGCCTCCCGAATCTGCGTAGGGTGAAGATGGATCCCCGGTGGATGAGTTCCCCCTCCAGATCCCTTCCCAAGGTGAGGTTTCTGTGATTTCTGATTGTTCTGTATGTCGTCCGTTCGACCCGATTGCACGGGGCAAAATTATTTGAAGAGGTGGTGACGGTGATAACTATACGACGGAAACTATACAACCGGAAAAAATATTTCCGCCGTATAGTTGGTCGTTAAACCTATTGGTTGTTGCGATCGCCTCGGGTTTTCTTCTGGTGTTATTGATATTTCTCAAATTAGTGATTTACGTTGTTTTTTACTCTTTTTCGCTCCAATACAACTGATTTAAGAATTGTGTCCATCGTATCCATCATTTATCCTAATTCTGGTAAAAATAGACATAAAAGATGCGTGAATACCGTAAAATACTAAAATTCTACTACAAAAGTATAAAATAATAATATAAAACATGATTCAAATATGTACTCATCAGTCCCTAGCTATACATATGGTCATCCCGTGGAGCGTGAGTATGTGGCGTGCCTAGCTCCGATTGCCCGTACGTGGCCCAAATCCAAAACACCAAGGATTGGAATCCCGAAGCCGCTCCTCCCGTCCACGGGCGAACATTGTCGCCCCACGAGTGAATAGGGCCGCGTGACTCCAAAATCTCGCGCTCGCTCTCCGCACATCCGCGTCCCTCGATCGGTCTCACAGTGCGCACCCAGCTCTGGAGGATCTCAGCGCGTCCTCCAGTGGAGCCTGCCACGAGTCTCTCTCGAGCGGGAGAGACGTGATGAGCGGCCATCCCGCTCTGGTGGTCGCCATGCTGCCGCTCATTCTAATTTACACCGACGGTACTCTTTCTCTTAATATTGTGCCCCGGAAATATTTCTAGCACCGAAGCTTTATGCTACTAGCTCTCTCTATGAATAATCTAGAATTCTATTGTTGAAGATATATTGTGGTCACCATAAATTAATAGTAGCTATTTTCTTAAGCTGCTTCGTTCAGAAAATGCTTCTGGTTTAGTCATTGCACTGAGCTGTAACAAGGAGCAACTTGAACTATATATATTGATCGAGACGTTGCAATGGGAAAGGCCGATAGAACGTGTATTTCTAGGAGTCAAGCATTTATGTAGTCGACGGGATGATTGTCGTGATGAAAACAAAAGTTCAAAGAGAAAGTCAACTTGGATTGATAGGTTATCCAAGAGAAGAAAAAAAACCAACTAAAGTTGGAGATCAAGAACAGCCATCTACGGTATTCCCTTAATTATATAGTACACAGGCCCGGATGGTACTCTTTCTCTTAATGTTGTGTTCAAGAAACATTTCTGGTACTCAAGCTTTATGCTAACTCTATCAACAAACAGAAATTTACTGTTGAAGACATATTGGCTTAAGAGTTCATATATTTTGCTCACAATGAATTCAGAAATAGAGATGCCTGATGCACCAGTAGTTATTCAGAAAATGCTACACTTGTTTCTTCAGTGCACCGAGCTCATCAGGAACACTAGAGACTCCGTCAGAGTTTTCAGTGCCAAAATTTTAGATTACATTCAGTCCACTGAGAATAATTTTTTAAAAAAATCAGTCCAGTGAGAAGTATCACTACTGTAGTAGTTTTACCTGTAATCTGCTTTGTATAGTCGTGTTAGAGGCTTCCTACTGTGAGCAGCAAGCATGTGTTCTCACACCGTTCCAGCTCGGTCCTCCTTTTCTCCGAAGTTTTTGACTCTGTCAAGCCCGTCCGGCCAATTTTGGTCTACGCAATTCATTCAGTGGAGTATTGCGATGTTTAGCCAAGCCACAAACAATTAAACTCACCATCAATTAGATTCAGATTTCATGTTACGAAACAGGATGTAATAGACCAGCAAAGAATGACAAGTTAGCAACACAGGACCGAAGGTGAATTTTCTCACATTCAAGCATATAGCAATTCAGAAGGCACTGATTGGATTGACAATAAACAGAATTCAATCTCGATATAATTTCTTCATAGAGTTGCGAGCATTACACTAAACCAGGAGCACAAACATTCTCGAAGCCACGACCTAATAGATACAGAAGCAGATCTCCTAGCCGCCGAAGCCGTACAGGGTGCGGCCCTGGCGCTTGAGCGCGTACACGACGTCCATGGCGGTGACAGTCTTGCGGCGGGCGTGCTCGGTGTAGGTGACGGCGTCGCGGATGACGTTCTCGAGGAAGATCTTGAGCACGCCGCGGGTCTCCTCGTAGATGAGGCCAGAGATGCGCTTCACGCCGCCCCTCCGCGCGAGACGACGGATCGCTGGCTTAGTGATTCCCTGGATGTTGTCGCGCAGAACCTTCCGGTGGCGCTTGGCTCCGCCCTTGCCGAGCCCCTTGCCGCCCTTGCCTCTCCCGGACATCTCCGCGCCGCTGCTCTGCTGCCTCGCTCTCGAGGTAGAAGGATGGATTTGGGGATTTTTGCTGGAAGGGAACGGGAGTTGATTGCTGTGCTGGTAGATGGGTGGACGGGAGTATATATAGCGTTTGACAATCTCGGAGGAGGCGTTGGATTCGGGTCCGATCCGTGTGTGGGGTGCTAGCGATAACGTGGTCCGTTGGATGTGGAAAGGTTGGTTACTATTGGTGGACCGGCGGGAGCGCGGATCTGCTGGGGGTTAGGATTTGGGGATGGAATCGCGCGGGGCATGAAAATTTAGTTCGCGGTTTCCTCAGATTGAAAGCTTCCATGCCGGAAAATCGCATTAGAGCACAGGTTCCATGGATCTCGTTTTTAAAAAAATTAAAATTAATCAAATATTTTCAAAAAAAAAACTACGTGTAGCCAACAATATAAAATAGACATATGACAATTTTTAATGGAAAACATCTTGTACTTTCTCTGATCAGAAATAATTGACTTAGGTTGTCTAAATTTAAATGTATCTAGACATGTTTTAGTGTATAAATACATTCGTATCTAAACGAACGCAAGTCAGTTATTTCTAGACGGAGGAAATACTTCCTGGTAATAAAATATTCTCTTTTTATCTGAGACCAGAATATAAAATATTTTCATATATTTTTGCAGGAGTGTATTATAAATTATTTTACGCCTTGATATTTTTTCGATTTTTTTTAATCTTTAAATTTGTTTTTTCTTTCAAAAAATGAATAAGGTCCTTCATGGAGACCATCCTCCAAATCTACCTACTTGCTTTCCTGCACCTTTTCTTTACTACTAATTGACGGGAAATATACAGCCTTCATCTTAAAATAGATGTCTTAAATTTATTAAAATATAAATAAATCTAAACACTATTTAGTATATAGATTTATCCAAATTTTAAAAAACTTAAAAATATCTATTTTAAAACAAAAGGAGTATTATTTTTAATTTTAGCGACCATTTCTCGGTCAAAAAAGTTACTTCTCCATGGAATTTATGACATCTTCGACCATGCCCTGCATACAGACTGGACTGGTCCGATTGTGTTCGATCAGATAGAGACATGGCCCAACAGGGCACCGCAAATGGACGGAGGTTGTGACCGTGTCTATTTGACCTTATTTTTAGCCCAAATTTCGGTTGGTTCTGCGGGAACACGGACCACTTGCGAGTTCGCTCGTGTTCTCCCCTGGCCTTTGTGGGCCCACGCGTAGCGAGAGAGGGAGAGGTACAGCCCATCTTGTCGTGAGATCCTCCGGCATCGGGCCATCCTCCCAACGGATCTAGATGGGACCCGCGTACGCCGTCGACTTTCAACGGTGGAAGCAGTTGTTTGAGGCCGAGCATGATGCTCTATCGAGGCCTACCTTGAGGGCCTGACGACGACATCGAGGACTACGATGCCTTCAAGTTGGTGGAGGACCTATCGCCGTTGTCGCCGATGGAGGACTACTCGTCCTTCAAGAAGTAGCCCGAGGAGTGAGTGGGTGGGCATTCTCCACCCTAGAGTGTCACAGACGGACTGGTCGCGGTACCATGGCTCGGCGACATAGTACATGGCCCCGCTGCCACTGCTTCCACCCAACGTCCGCTATGTCATCAAGGAGGAACCGACAGAGGACCACAAGATGATGGAGGAGGAGGAAGTCTAGACCACCATCGAGTTAATGTGTTGCAACATACCTTGCTCTTGGGGTTTCCCAACGGGGCGTCAACACGCATCAGCGGGGCGACGCGGGATCGCGGTTAGAACGCCCGCTAGAAACGCGCGTTTTTAGGGTGTCCGCCGGGTATGCGTGTGTTCTCCTTGATCACTTGAGCTTTTGAAAAGAATTGCTATAGTAGATTTTGTTCTAATGGAAGTTTTACTTGTGTTGAAACTAAACCAAAGGCTTATTATCTTGAATACACTAATGCTGCTAATGAAGATTGTATGAAGTTTTGTATGAAGGAAATTTTCAAGTGTAGGGGAAGAATGATGTAATGAGAAGAAGAATGGACAAAAGATTAAGCTTGGGTATGCCACCCCGTGTTACCCCAAGAAATATTCAAGAGGTACAAGCATCAAAGCTTGGGTATGCCATCCCCTTCTTTATCAATAAAAACCTCAGGTCTCTTTCTAGACACTTCGTTTTTATTGTTTCATGCACTGTTGTGTTGTTCTTGGAGCATCTTAGTTTTCGTTTTTGGTTTTAGTTTGCTTAGTTTGCTTGAATAAAGTAGTTGTACCCCCGCATTCGCTCTTTGTTTCAAATAAGTTGATTGGTGTTGGAAAAGAGTAGAAAGTTCTATGCTTATAGTGGTACAAAAGGGAGCTTGTTTTGACTATGGCTTAAACTTTATCATGTCATGCTAGATGTTGCTTTGACCTTATGCTTAGTGATTATTGTTGTAGTATGACTTGTCCCAAACAATTGAGATTGCTTAATGTGCCTTGAAAGAATCATGCATTGTTTTAGCATACAAAGGCATAATATTGTGGCATTCTCCTTTGATGCTTTGTTTGGGTTGACTTGGCACATGCTCACACCATGTTATGACTATGAACCAGTCACCTTAGCCTCTATGATCATTTAGTTTTGACTTGTGGTACTACTTTATGTTTTAGTTAATAATGTTTTGTCGCTCTGTATGATTATGGCCATTATTGCTCTCTTAGTTGGTCGCTCCCTGTCTTTTGTTAGCCTCCACCTGTATTGAGTAAGCTCTACTCATGCATCCAACTCCCAAGAAACCAAGTTATTCCAAAGAGTCCACTATAAATTTCTATGCATGGTGTGTTACACCATTCCAAGTATATTCTTGTTTTATTTATCTTCCAAATTAAACTTGTTATGAAAAAATTAGTGATTAAAGCTCTCACAAACTTGATGGCATACTTTACTTTCTTACACCTAAAAAGCTTGAACCACTGTGTCATGTATGTTGTATATGTTTGTACTTATAAGTTGGGAATTATCAGAACCATGTTGTCATGGGGAAGCTTTCAACACATGTACATATTACCCAGTTGATATCATGATCTTTTGTTTGGGGATATCGGCGGTGTGAAATAAAAGGGGAGCTTGTAAGTCCATGGAGTATTATATATGTGTTAGAGAAACGCCTGGGTGGCTAGCCTAAGCCATGCCTAATCATGGTGGAAACTTGCAGCATCACCATAATGAGCAATCCATGAAGCATCTTCAGAAAAAAAATATAAAAAAGAGAGAGGAAATATAGCACCATACCCATGGTAAATAAGAAGATTGCTGAGATGCTCCTTGTTTGTTGCCTTGTAATTTTGATATGGGATAGCTCCTGTGTCATGGGGCAAGGGGTACCCCGTTGGCGGTTCTCGATGATACACATATACTTACAATGACAAGAACTTGCTTGTGACTAAAGTTGAGTAGCATGAGGAACGACCCTCGTACTCAAGGGACATGAGATTGCCAACTTATGATTTGTCAAGCATATACTCCATATTTGTTTCACTTTAACTCACTTCAAGATGCTTATAATAGGGGAAATGAGAGCTGAAAGCTAACAAGTGCATGTAACATCTCAAAAATCATGATTTCAAAGCTTGCATATCATTCATGCATTCATAATCATTTTAGGATCACTTTCAAATGTGATTTCAAAAACAGAAGCATTTGAATGTCTATTATTTTATGTAAGCAAGGCAATGGCCCACTGCTTCTCTCTAATATGAGAATATTTGTTTTGACCAGAAAATAATTGATCATAAAAGCTTGGACAAAGATTTTCAAAACAAAATATGTATTTAAAACTATCCATATGTCTTTATTAAATAAGTGATAAAGGCATTATTTATTTTTAAATTCCAATGGGCCAAAGTTTTTTGAGTGAGCAACATTGTTATGTAACCAAAAAGGTGCAAGCTTTACTTTACAAAAATTCAGAACAAATTTGAATTCAAACCCATGTGAAAAACATTTGAAAAATATTCATGCAAATCAAATTAGAAAAAGAAAAGG
This sequence comes from Avena sativa, assembly GCA_916181665.1. Taxonomy (NCBI): domain Eukaryota; kingdom Viridiplantae; phylum Streptophyta; class Magnoliopsida; order Poales; family Poaceae; genus Avena; species Avena sativa. The sequence goes on along the minus strand of OV702297.1, from coordinate 379,432,669 downwards.
GAAAAGAAAAAAAGAAAAACAGGCGCTACCATTTGAGCCCAGCACCAGAACCGGCCTAGTAAGCCCACCCGGGCCAGTCCCCCTCTACCCCTCTCACCCGCACGAAACTTACCCCACAGCCACTGACGCTGGGCCTCTCCACGTCATTGTCGTCTCCCCCGAATCCTCGCGCGCAGACGCCGCTCCGCCATTACCTTCCCCGCAGTGACGCCGCAAATAAAATCGGCTTAAACCCCATTGATTGGCCGCGTGAATGCCGCCCCTGCTCCGGCTACAAAACCCCCTCCCCACCCCGCACCTTTCCCCTCACTTCACTCGCTCGCTCCGCCACCAGGCTGCTCGTATTTGAACTCGAACCACCGCAGTACCGACGACCTCCGACGGCGAATTACGGTGAGCCCTCTCCGCCCTTGCCTCCTGGTCTTGCTAGCACGTTCACTGCATCCTTGCGCGTCGTTTAACATCGTTGCTGTGTGCTAGGACAACCCAGAATGTTGCCAACGTCAACGACTGCGAGCACGACGAAGCACTCAACTCCGACGAGCTTTTCTGGTTAGTTCTGACTGCTCCTTGACCTCTCTTTGATACTCGCGTGACCTGCATCGCCTTACGCATCTGACGCACTGCTTATTTCCCCCTGGCGTGATCTGTACCCTCGCCAACGATGACGAACAGCCGTGCCCGACGCCTTCACGAACTCCGGCAAGAAATCCCTGACGACTCCGAGCGCCCCTCCGCCAACGACGACCACCTTGAGCATCAACATCGTCGCGCGAACTCGTGAGCTACCCCACTGCCCATCTCGCTTCCTATATCGCCGGCAGCATCACCGTCTGACCGCGCCGCCGCCAGCCACCGTCGCAGCGCCGCTAGTTTTTGGTTCGTTTGATATGGGCCGTTAGATCTAGATCAGGCGTGTAGGAATAGATCACTTAAGCAAAGAGGTAAGTTCAGATCTGAGTCGTGCGATGCATTTTAATGCAACGATCCAGAAAGCCTGATTCGGGCGAATCGGTTTCGACCAATCAGATAGCGCTGCGTGGCCTGTATGTTAATTTAAAATCTGGAATTAGATCTATTAGTTGTTCAAACTTGCAAAATTCATAACTTTTGATCAACACGTTCAAATTTTGCAAATTTTATATCATTGGAATCAGGAGAAAGAATTCTATCCAACCATGCACTTTGTTTAATAAATTGCTTATGTAAAATTGGTTGTTTTTGCAGAGACATTTATAGGCTTATTTTGAGTATAAAAAATTATTTGAAAAATGTTTTAAAGACTAAATAAAGTTTATTTAGTGTATTTTTTGTTTTGTTTGTGATTCAGTACTGTTCCACTTGTCTTTTTTTATTTAGAAAAATCTTCACATGGCATTTGCATGCATTCATATATTTTTGCTTGTTTATTTTGATATGTGAATTTGGTGCTATCATTTTATGTGTACATTTTGGTGCTAGTGGTGATTGTGATTGTGAGGATTGTTTCTACTCCCCCAGCTACCAAGGAAAATGGTGCTTCATATTTTTATCCCAATATTTTGACTATGCATTAGAAATATTTTGTATAGGGCTTGCATGAATATTTTGCTAAGTATCTATATGCTATGCTTGGGAAATCCTAGTAGTTGTAGAATTGTTAGAATTTCCTTTAAGTTAAGATACTTATTATTGACATGCTTAGCCTAGCTAGTAGCAACCAAGGGTGGAATATATTCATGTATGTAAATATTGCTAAGTCTTTGACTTATGTTTTTGCTTAATAAAACAACTAAGTGAATAAAATGTTGAATAATAGAGCAATTTACCAAGCGAATTATTTATAATAAACGCTAGATAAAACATGATTAGAATAGTATGCAATATACTAATCATGTGAAATAGCGAAAACATATTAAGGCATATAACCAAACAAACTGCAAGGCATAAAACTTTGGATATGATCAGAACAAGATTGAGACAGAAGATGTACATGGCAGTAGCAGAAGTGGAACCGCCGGCATTGGAACCGTCGTTGGCCATGTCGTCGAGGAAGAGGGTGCTGATGTCGGGGAAGAAGTCCTCGTCGGGGAAGACGTCGCCGCAGTCGCTATCTGTGAGGGAGTCCGTGACAAAGCCAGTAGTCGCGCTGATAGCGCTCCCCAAAAACCTTATCGCCTTTTTCCCGTACAGGACTCGAAGTAGCGGGGTCTCGGAGGCCTACTGTCCCGGCTCGCGGTGCACGCCGCAAGACGGGATGGGGAAGATCTAGGTAGCGCAGTGCTCTGAAAGGATGTGTGGCAGTGTAACTGAGAGGAGACGCGACCTCTCTCTCTTATAGGCACAGAAGGAAAGGTAGACAGACTGCGCAGAAGATGAAACGAATGGACGGAAGATGAAGCGAACAGGCGGCAGCCCACCGGACAGCCTCCACTCAATTTGTATTCATTTAACTCATATTAAAAGTCCATTCAAAGCAAACATTTCAGCTTCTATACATCTGTTCATATACCATTCATGCGTGGCAAAATAAAGCTTGGCTCGGCGAGATTCCCGCAACCCACAGCGCGCGCACGTCGTGACGAGGCATGGCGTGGCGTGGCGTGGCGAGGTGAGGCGTGGCGAGGCGAGCGAGGAGGAGGAGGAGCGCGCGTGTGGAACTCTCTCCTTCTCCTTCTCATCCTTTTACCAAGTGGTAGGAGAGCTCACCTTATAAGCTGGTCTAACTTCCACTCAACTAGCAATGTCGGACTAAACATTTGTCCCAGCTCTTGCCTTGCATGAATGGGCCACATGGGCCTCTAGGATTTTCAGGAATTATTGAAATGGAAAATGGGCTAGACTATTTGGGCCAAAATTCCAACAATCCCCCACCAGATCCTAGAGGCACATGTAATTTGCCTTAGGTTCCAAACACTGTTTATATACCGGTACTGTAGTGGAGACTGTTAAGTTGAACTTGCACCTAGAATTCTATGTTACACTAGGTTGCGACTTGTACAGTGGACTATGCCTTGAACTGCAAGTTTGCTGCAACCTAGCTTTACACGAAGCCTTGACCGATACTGCGCTACCGTGGGACTTCCCCGCGGGTGGAGCTTATGCGTCATACTCCATGGCCTTTCATGAGTTTATTAGAGAGCACCCAACTCTCATAGACTGCGACGTTTTAACAGTCAGACTCATATAGGTGTGTTCTTCAAAAGATGTTCTGCAGGACAACATCTTTGCTTAGGATAAGCCACTTAGAACACATTAAGATAATAAATCAACCTGCCATGCAGAATAGGAAAGTATTGCATCTTTATGGAGTGGTGTTTATTAAAGTAGGGATACTTTCCTCTCAGCTAACCAACAACTTGTCTCCCAATTCTAATTCACGGGATCTCCGATCACATAGAGTGGTTTACCACTGTGGAAAACTCATAGTGTGGGTCTCATACCCATCTCCTTCGATGCATTTTCTATCACATTGCGTGATAGTCCCTTTGTGAAGGGATCTGCCAGGTTCTTAGATGTTTGGATATAATCCAATGCAATAACTCCGAAGTTTCTCATTTTCCTAATAGATTTTAGTCTCCTCTTCACATGTCTTGAGGACTTCATATTATCCTTAGAACTGTTCACCTTAATAATCACAGTTTGATTATCACAGTTCATTGGAATTGCGGGTATAGGTTTTTCAACCACAGGTAAGTCCATCAAGAGTTCACGAAGCCACTCTGCTTCAACAGTGGCCGTGTCTAGTGCTGTGAGTTCTGCTTCCATAGTTGACCTCGTTAAGATGGTCTGCTTGCAAGACTTCCAAGAAACAGCGCCACCACAAAGTGTGAAAACATATCCACTTGTGGCCTTTATCTCATCAGCATCAGATATCCAATTTGAATCACTATAACCCTCTAGTACCCTCGGGTACCCGCTATAGTGTATGCCATAGCTCGCAGTGCCTTTTAGATATCTCATAACTCTCTCAAGAGCATGCCAGTGATCATATCCTGGATTTGAAACAAATCGACTGAGTTTGCTTACAGCAAAGGCGATGTCAGGCCTCGTGGCACTAGCTAAATACATAAGCGAGCCAATGATTTGAGAGTATCTTAGTTGGTCTCTAGCATTTCCTCGATTCTTTCGAAGCAACACACTAGGATCATACGGTGTAGGAGAAAAATTGACGTCGCTATACCCGAAACGACTCAAGATCTTTTCCACATAGTGGGACTGAAGCAGTGTAATCCCACCATCATCATCTCTCAATAGCTTGATGTTCAGGATGACATCGGCTACTCCCAGATCCTTCATCTCAAAGGAACGAGATAAGAAATCTTTGACCTCCTTAATTGCATTAAGGTTGGTTCCGAAAATCAGTATGTCATCAACATACAAACAAAGGATGACTCCCTCACCCCCACCATGGCGATAGTATACACACTTGTCAGCTTTGTTTACAACAAAGCCTACAGCGGTTAAGGTTTTATCAAAATTTTCGTGCCACTGCTTAGGTGCTTGTTTAAGACCATACAAAGACTTCAGTAGCTTGCACACTTTTCTTTCTTGACCATTTACTACAAAACCATCTGGTTGATCCATATAAATTTCCTCATCCAACTCTCCATTTAGGAAAGCCGTCTTAACGTCCATTTGATGAACGAGAAGACCGTGTGAGGCAGCCAGAGAAAGTAGTACTCGAATGGTGGTCAACCTTGCTATAGGTGAGTAAGTGTCAAAGAAGTCTTCACCTTCCTTTTGGGTATAACCCTTGGCCACAAGCCTTGCCTTGTACTTCTCAATAGTACCATCAGGCCTTAGTTTCTTCTTAAATACCCATTTACATCCTACAGGTTTGCACACATAAGGACGATCAGTGATCTCCCATGTTTCATTAGCTAAGATGGAATTCATCTCACTATGAACAGCTTCCTCCCAGTAGTCAACATCAGGAGATGCATAAGCTTCTGAAATGGAAGTGAGAGTGTCATCGACAAGGTACACAATGAAATCATCACCAACAGACTTTGCAGTCCTTTGTCTCTTGCTCCTTTTAGGAATTTCATTATCCTCCTCCTTAGGATTATCAGAGTGTTCAATTGGAATGGTAGATTCAGAGAATATAGCAAATTCCTGATTAGATGAACTAGGTATCTCCGGATTTGATGAGTTAGGTTTATCCTTCATTGGAAAGATATCCTCAAAGAAAGTCGCATCAGTCGACTCCATGATTGTACCAACATGAATGTCAGGCACTTCAGATTTTACTATCAAGAATCTATAACCAATGCTATGAAAAGCATAGCCCAGAAAAACGCAATCAATGGTTTTTGGTCCAAGCTTGCGCTTCTTGGGGATTGGTACATTAACCTTTGCCAAACAACCCCAAGTACGTAAGTAAGAGAGTTTTAATCTTTTCTTCTCCCATTCTTCGAATGGAGTAATTTCTTTGTTCTTTGTGGGAACTCGGTTTAGGACATGACACGCGGTCAATAGTGCCTCCCCCCACCATTCCTTAGAAAGACCCGATGTGTCTAACATGGCGTTAACCAAATCTGTTAGAGTACGGTTCTTTCTTTAGGCTACTCCATTTAACCGGGGTGAGTAGGGAGGCTTTCTCTCATGAATTATGCCATGTTCCGCACAAAAGGAATCAAACTCATTGGAAAAATACTCATCTTTCGATCAAGTTGATTTTCTGCCTCAGCTTTATAGATTTTGAAGAAACTCAAAGCCTCATCTTTAGATTTCATAAGATACACATGACAATATCTCGTAGAGTCATCGATCAAAGTCATGAAATATTTCTTTCCACCTTTTGTCAACACACCATTCATCTCACAAAGATCAGAATGTATGAGCTCTAGTGGTGTTAAATTTCTCACTTCTGCAGTCGTATGTGACTTGCGAGGTTGTTTAGCTTGCACGCAGACTTGGCACTTAGATCCCTTAACAGTTGAGAAATGAGGGATTAAATTCATTTTGGCTAGCCACGTCATACAACCAAAATTAATATGACAAAGACGAGAGTGCCAGACATTTGATTCAAAATTCGTGTAAATATGATTAACAACTTTATTACAAATGTGTGATAGAGATAAGCGGAACAAGCCTCCGCATTCATAGCCTTTACCAACAAAGGTTCCATACTTTGAAATTACAAATTTATTGGACTCGAATACAATCTTGTAGCCATCTCGACACAGAAGAGATCCGCTAACAAGATTTTTATTTATTGAGGGAACATGATCCACGTTCTTCAGGCGCACGCTCTTTCCCGAAGTGAACTTCAGATCGACCGTACCAACACCATGAACAGAAGCATGCGAGCCATTCCCCATCAGCACGGTTTGAGTCCCTCTGACCTGATATGAAGAAAACATGGAAATATCAGAACAAGCATGTACATTAGCGCCCGTGTCAATCCACCAATCAGGAGAATGACATAATGAAAGAACAGTGGGTAATATACCATACCCAACATCTTTCATCTCAACGTCGCTCATGACAACATTAGCAGTCTTGCTGCTCTTCCCATGCTGGCTCTTGTCAAAACGGTTGGGACAAGCAGGAGCCCAATGATTAGGATCACCGCACACATGACAAGCACCTTTCCTCTTATCAGTCTTCTTCTTGAAGCTGGTGGACTATGAGGCCTTGTTCTTTCCATCGAACTTTCCTTTGTCATCAAACTTGCCTTTGTTCTTGAACTTGTGAGGCTGGAAATTCCTTTTCTGTACCAGGTTGGCATTAGAACCTCCCTCGGTACCTCGAGCACGTGTGTCTTTTGCTCTCGCCTTCTATTCCACATCAAGAGTCCCAATGAGATCCATCACGGAGAACTCTTGTCTCTTGTGCTTCAGAGAAGTAGCAAAATTTCTCCATGACTGGGGAAGTTTGGCAATGATGCCTCCGGCAACAAACTTGTCCGATAACACACAAGTGAAGTGCTCAAGCTCCCTGGCAAGTGACTGTATCTCATGAGCCTGCTCCACAATGGAGCGGTCATCAATCATCTTATAGTCATAGAATTGTTCCATGACATACAGTTCACTGCCAGCATCAGAGACTCCAAATTTTCTCTCGAGCGCATCCCACATATCCTTGCCATTGCTAAATGACAGATATGAATCAACAATATTGTCGCCAAGGATGCTGATCAAGACATATTTGGACAAAGTTCTAAAGAGGTTTGGAATGGAAGATAGCAAGAAAGGGTTCTTGCCCATGTTGCCCAATACGACCTTGAGTAAAACTCAAAGTCCGACAACGGCAGAAGATAGAGAAAGGATGAGTAAGACTCCCTATGCCTCAGCCATAGGATCTCTAATGTATGCCATGCTATGTACTCGACCCGACATTGCATATGTTGTTAGTTTAACTAGCAGATATCAAAGTGATCCAGGAGTGGATCATTGGACAGCGGTCAAAAACATCCTTAAGTACTTGAGAAGAACTAAGGATATGGTTCTTTCTTATGGAGGTGATGAACAGCTCGTTGTTAATGGTTACACTGATGCTAGTTGGAACACCGATCTAGATGATTCTAAATCACAATCTGGATACGTATTTACTTTGAATGGTGCAGCAGTTAGCTGGAGGAGTGCAAAGCAAAGCGTTGTGACGAGATCTTCAACTGAATCGGAATACATGGCTGCTTCAGAGGCTTCACAAGAAGCGATATGTATGAAAGAGTTCATTACAGAGCTGGGTGTGGTTCCTAGTGCGCTGGACCCAATGTCTATCTATTGTGATAACATGGGCGCCATAGCCAATGCGCAAGAACCAAAGGTCACACAAGAAGCTGAAGCACATCAAGCTACGTTTTCACGCTATTCGAGAACATGTCCAAGATGGGGACATAAAGATTTGTAAAGTACACACAGATCTGAATGTGGCGGATCCGTTGACTAAACGTCTCCCGAGGGCAAAACATGACCAGCACCAAACTGCCATGGGTGTTCGGTATATTACCATGTAATCTAGATTAGATGACTCTAGTGCAAGTGGGAGACTATTGGAGATATGCCCTAGAGGCAATAATAAATGTAGTTATTATTATATCTTTGTGTTTATGATAAATGTTTACATTCATGCTATAATAGTATTAACAAGGAAACATTAATACTGGTGTGATTTGTAAACTAAAAATAGAGTCCCTAGTAAAGCCTCTTTATAATACTAGCTTGTTGGTTAATAAATGATTGTGGTTTCCCTATCATGAACATTGAGATGTTATTAACAACAAGATCATATTGTTAGGATAATGATATGGTGGACATACTCCTATAGATAAGCGTAGCATAAAGATCAAGTCATTTTAATAGTTCAATTGCTATATGCTTTCTGATACATAGTAACCTAATTCCTTCGACCATGAGATCATGCATATCACCTTCACCGGATGGATGCTTTGATGACATCAAACACCACACCATAACTGGGTGGTTATAAAGGTGGCATTGAGTGTTCGGAAAGTATTGGTTGAGACACATGGATCAAGAGTGGGATTTGTCTATCCATATGACGGATAGATATATACTCTAGGCCCTCTCGATGAAATGTCATCCAATTAGCTTGCAAGCATGTGACTGGCTCACAAGGGATCACATATCACGGGAACGAGAAAAGAGTACTTATCAGTAACGAGGTTGAACTAGGTATGCAGAGATACCGACGATCACAACCTCGGATAAGTAAACTATCGTAATACAAAGGGAAATTGGTATCGTATGTAAGTGGTTCATTCGATCGCAAAGTAATCGTAGAAATACGTGGGAGCCATATGAATTTCTAGATTCCTCTATTGGTTATTGTTCGGAGAAGTGTCTCGATCATGTCCGCATAATTCACGAACCGTAGGGAGACACACTTAAGGATTCGACGTTGTTTGAGTAGTTATGGAATGATTAGAAAGAGACCGAATGTTGTTCGGAGTCTCGGATGGGATCCGGGATATCACGAGGAGATCCGGAATGGTCCAGAGAATAAGATTCATATAAGGAAAGTCCTGTTTCGGAGTTGGGGAATGGTTCCGGTGTTTTCATCGGGAATGTTCTAGAAGGTTCCAGAATGTCCGGCACTCCGAAGGGGAAGGGTACATGAATGTGTCATACCAAGTTGGAATGATTGCATCATGTACTAGGTGTCATCTCTGAACAAAATAAAGGGTTTAATCAAATCCTAATTTGAAAAGTCAAACGCCAATTTAAAAAGTCAAACGGCTATTTTGGGAAGTGGAAGGGAAGTGGGAAACCGAGTTGGGGAGGAGTTCCTCCTCCACCGCCGGCCCACTTGGGATCCGAGTTGGGGAGGGACTCCCCTACCCTTGGCCGGCGCCTCCCACCTATAAAGGGAGGGGCAGGGCTGCCCATCCTAGCACACAAGATCTCCACCCCAAAACCCTAGCCCGGCGCCGCCAACTCTAGTTGCCGCCGCCTAGGGCTCCCCTAGCCGCCAACTTGGGCAAGCCCCAAGCCCTAGCCGCCGGCCCTAGAACCTCCTCCTTGGTGTGTCTAAACCCTAGATCGCCGAGGAGCTCTCTCATAGTCCACCATACTCGCTCCGGCTTAAGGCGACGCCCTGCGAGATCTCCCCTCTACTTCCGGTACCACGCCGTTGTGCTGCCGGAATCACGAGGAGGGTGCTACAACCTCCGCTGCCTGCTGGAACAAGGGAGAGGAAGGTCTTCGTCGAGTACCGAACATGTGACCGACTGCGGAAGCGCTGCCGGAACGCAGGGCCGGAAGGATCGTCTACGCGATCTTGAGATCGGCAAGAGTATGACTACATCACCCATGAGAATCCGCTCTCGTTAAACACTTTAGAATCTTCAAGGGTGAGTTATTCCATCGACTCGTTTCTACAATCTAGTAGATAGATCTTGGCTTGTTTGTTTGTATGCGATAGAAAATTTTGTTTTCCATGCTACGAAACCCCTACAGTGGTATTAGAGTCATGTCTATATGTAGACCTGTTGCACGAGTAGAACACAATGGTCATTGTGGGCGTTGATGCTTTTATTGTCGATTGCTTCTTGTGTACTTTGCATCTTGCGGGATGTTGGGATGAAGCGGCCCGGGCTAACCTTACATGACATCGTTCATGAGACTTGCTCCACGCTTGACATGCAACTTGCATTGCATAAGTGGCTTTGCGGGTGTCTGTCTCTCCCGTTATAGTATAGATCCAATTTACAACGGGCACTTGATAGTTCTAGCATCAACGTTGTGGTTCCTGTTCGTAAGTTAGAGCGACACTTATTGAAAGCCCCAAACCACGTAAAATATGCAAAGAAAATTAGAGGCGTCTAACTTTGTTTTGCAGGGGTGTGCTGTGATGTGATATGGCCATGATTGTGATTATATATGATGTATGCAATGTTCCTTATTGTAAGTTGGCAACCGGCAGGAGCCATATTGTTGTCTTTAAATTCTGTTAAGACCCGTGTGTCTATTCAAAGTAGTTGTAATAGTTGAAGCTGGTGGACGACAACCATGGAGCGGCGTCATTGACCTTGATGCAATGCCGGTGATGATGGAGATCATGTTCATGCTTGAAGATGGAGATCGGAAGCACAAAGAAGAAAGGCCATATCATATCACATATTATGAATTGCATGTGATGTTAATCCTTTATGCATCTTGTATTGCTTAGTTAACGACGGTAGCATTATAAGATGATCTCTCAAGCACACAAATTTCAAGTTTTAAAGTGTTCATCCTTAGTTAGCACCGTTGCTAAAGCTTGTTGTTTCGAAGCACCACGTGATGATCGGGTGTGTTGGATTCTGCAAGTGTATACAACGTGAGCAAGCCAATTTTGCTCATGTGGAAGCTAAGGTTTGATCTTGACGAGCCTAGCATGTACAGACATGGTGTAGGAACACGAATCACCGAAAGGTAAAGCATGAATCATATAGTAGATATGATGAACATGTCGATTGTTCGCCATTGAAGCTACATCAACTCTCGTGATGATCGGTGTTGATATGGTGGATTTGGTTCGTGTGATCACTAAAACAATGTGAGGGATGCTGTTTTGAGTGAGAGTTCACCTAGATTAATTTAACTATTAATTAGAACTCAATTTGTCATAAACTTAGTCTAAACTATTGCAAATATGCTGTAGATCAATGGCGGCCCCTACCATCAATTTTAATGCGTTCCTAGAGAAAGAAAAGTTAAAAAACAATGGAAGCAACTTCGCGGATTGGTTCCGCAATTTGAGGATTGTCCTCACAGCTGGTAATTTGACCTATGTGCTGGATGCACCGCTGGGTGACCCACCTGCAGCTACTGCTACCGATGAAGTAAAGAATGTTTACCTCACTCGGAAGACTCAGTACTCCACAGTTCAGTGTGCTATCTTGTATGGTTTAGAATTGGAGCTTCAGAAAAGGTTTGAGAATTCAGACCCACATGATATTGTCCGTGATCTCAAATTGATCTTTGAGACTCACGGGGCGATTGAGAGCTATGAGGCTTCTGAAAAGTTCTTTAACTGCAAGATGGAAGAGGGCAGCTCCGTCAGTGAGCATGTGCTTAAGATGTCTGGGCACGCAAACAAACTTCAAAGCTTGGGTATAGTGATTCCTAATGCTTTGGGGATTTATCGTGTCCTCCAATCACTACCACCAAGTTACAAGAACTTTGTGATGAACTACAATATGCAAAACATGAACAAGCAGTTGCCAGAACTCTTTGCCATGTTGAAATCTGCAGAAGTGGAGATCAAGAAAGAGCACCAAGTGTTGATGGTCAATAAGACCACCAAATTCAAGAAAGGCAAGTCTAAGCAAAAGGGACACTTCAAGAAGGGTGGTAAGAAAGTTATCGCGCCGACGAAGAAGACCAAGGCTGGACCTAAGCCTGATACTGAGTGCTTTTACTGCAAGGGAGAAGGTCACTGGAAGCGGAATTGCCCAAAGTACTTGGCGGATTTGAAGAACGGCAACATCAAGAAGAAAGGTATATCCGATATACATGTTATTGATGTGTATCTCACTAGTACTCCTAGTAGTGCCTGGGTATTTGATACTGGTTCAGTTGCTCATATTGTAACTCGAAACAGGTGCTGTAGAATAAACGGAAGCTAGCGAAGAACGAGGTGACGATGCGCGTGGGAAACGGATCAAAGGTTGATGTGATCGCGGTCGGCACGCTACCCCTTCATCTACCATCGGGATTAGTTTTATACTTAAATAATTGTTATTTGGTGCCTGCGTTAAGCATGAACATTATATCGGGATCTTGTTTATTGCGAGACGGTTACTTGTTTAAGTCCGAGAATAATGGTTGTTCGGTTTATATGAGTAATATGTTTTATGCACATGCACCTTTGATAGATGGTCTATTCTTATTGAATCTCGATAGTGGAAATACACATATTAATAACATCGAGGCTAAACATTTGAAATCGAGCGATAACTCGACCTATATGTGGCACTGTCGTCTTGGTCACATTGGAGTGAAGCGTATGAAGAAACTCCATTCCGATGGACTTCTTGAATCACTTGATTTCGAATCACTTGAAAGATGCGAAGCATGTCTGATGGGTAAAATGACTAAGACTCCATTTTCTGGTATGATGGAGCGAGCTACGGACTTATTGGAATTCATACATATCGATGTGTGTGGTCCAATGAGTGTAGCATCGCGCGGTGGTTATCGTTATGTTCTTACCTTCACGGATGACTTGAGTAGATATGGGTATATCTATTTCATGAAACATAAGTCCGAAACTTTCGAGAAGTTTAAGGAATTTCAAAGTGAGGTAGAGAATCAACGTAACAAGAAGATTAAATTTCTATGTTCTGATCGTGGAGGTGAATACCTAAGTTACGAGTTTGGAGAGCATTTAAAGAAATGCAGAATACTTTCACAATTGACACCGCCGGGAACACCACAGCGTAATGGTGTGTCCGAACGTCATAATCGAACTCTCTTAGATATGGTTCGTTCTATGATGTCACTTACAGATTTACCGTTATCATTTTGGGGTTATGCATTAGAAACAGCCGCATTCGCTTTAAATAGGGCACCATCTAAATCCGTTGAAACGACACCGTATGAATTATGGTTTGGGAAGAAACCTAAATTGTCGTTCCTTAAAGTTTGGGGATGCGAAGCCTATGTAAAGAAGTTACAGCCGGACAAGCTTGAACCCAAAGCGGAAAAATGCGTCTTCATAGGATACCCGAAGGAAACTATTGGGTATACCTTCTATCATAGATCCGAAGGCAAAATCTTTGTTGCCAAGAATGGATCCTTTCTAGAGAAGGAATTTCTCTCGAAAGAAGTGACTGGAAGGAAAGTAGAACTCGACGAGGTTGTTGAACCTTCTCTCGAACTTGCGAGTAGCGCAGCACCGGAAGAAGTTCCTGTGGTGCCTGCACCAATAAGAGAGGAAGCTAATGATGATGATCATGAAACTTCGGTTGTAGTTGCTACAGAGCCTCGCAGGTCAACGAGAACTCGTATGACTCCTGATTGGTATGATCCCGTTATGAGTGTCATGTTGGTGGACAACACCGATGACCCTGCGACATATGAGGAAGCGATGATGAGCCCAGATTCCAATAAATGGTAAGAAGCCATGAAATCCGAGATTGGATCCATGTACGAAAACCAAGTATGGACTTTGGTGGACTTACCGGATGGCCGGAAGGCTGTCGAGAACAAATGGATTTTCAAGAAGAAAACAGATGTTGATGGTAATGTTACTGTCTATAAAGCTCGACTTGTCGCAAAAGGGTTTCGACAAATTCAAGGAGTTGACTACGATGAGACTTTCTCACCTGTAGCGAAGCTAAAGTCTGTGAGGATTATGTTAGCAATCGCTGCATATTATGATTATGAGATATGGCAGATGGATGTCAAAACAGCATTCCTCAATGGAGACATTGATGAAGAGTTGTATATGATGCAACCCAAAGGTTTTTTTGATCCTAAAGATGCTAACAAGGTATGCAAACTTCAGGTCCATCTATGGATTGAAGCAAGCATCCAGAAGTTGGAATCAACGTTTTGATAAGGTGATCAAAATTTTTGGTTTTATACAAACTTATGGAGAAGCTTGTATTTACAAGAAAGTGAGTGGGAGCTCTGTAGCATTCTTAATACTATATGTGGATGACATATTGTTGATTGGGAATGATGTAGACCTTCTTAATAGTGTCAAGGAATATTTGAATAATAGTTTTTCAATGAAGGATCTTGGCGAAGCAGCTTATATATTAGGCATAAAGATTTATAGAGATAGATCGAGACGCATAATATCATTGTCACAAAGTACATATTTGGACAAAGTTCTAAAGAGGTTTGGAATGGAAGGTAGCAAGAAAGGGTTCTTGCCCATGTTGCCCAATACGACCTTGAGTAAAAATCAAAGTCCGACAACGGCAGAAGATAGAGAAAGGATGAGTAAGACTCCCTATGCCTCATCCATAGGATCTCTAATGTATGCCATGCTATGTACTCGACCCGACATTGCATATGCTGTTAGTTTAACTAGCAGATATCAAAGTGATCCAGGAGTGGATCATTGGACAGCGGTCAAAAACATCCTTAAGTACTTGAGAAGAACTAAGGATATGGTTCTTTCTTATGGAGGTGATGAACAGCTCATTGTTAATGGTTACACCGATGCTAGTTGGAACACCGATCCGGATGATTCTAAATCACAATCTGTATACGTATTTACTTTGAATGGTGTAGCAGTTAGCTTGAGGAGTGTAAAGCAAAGCGTTGTGGCGAGATCTTCAACTGAATCGAAATACATGGCTGCTTCGGAGGCTTCACAAGAAGCGATATGGATGAAAGAGTTCATTACAGAGTTGGGTGTGGTTCCTAGTGCACTGGACCCAATGTCTATCTACTGTGATAACATGGGCGCCATAGCCAATGCGCAAGAACCAAAGGTCACACAAGAAGCTGAAGCACATCAAGCTACGTTTTCACGCTATTCGAGAACATGTCCAAGATGGGGACATAAAGATTTGCAAAGTACACACAGATCTGAATGTGGAGGATCCGTTGACTAAACCTCTCCCGAGGGCAAAACATGACCAGCACTAAACTGCCATGGGTGTTCGGTATATTACCATGTAATCTAGATTAGATGACTCTAGTGCAAGTGAGAGACTGTTGGAGATATGCCCTAGAGGCAATAATAAATGTAGTTATTATTATATCTTTGTGTTTATGATAAATGTTTACATTCATGCTATAATAGTATTAACAAGGAAAGTTTAATACTTGTGTGATTTGTAAACTAAAAATAGAGTCCCTAGTAAAGCCTCTTTATAATACTAGCTTGTTGGTTAATAAATGATTGTGGTTTCCCTATCATGAACATTGAGATGTTATTAACAACAAGATCATATCGTTAGGAGAATGATATGGTGGACATACTCCTATAGATAAGTGTAGCATAAAGATCAAGTCATTTTAATAGTTCAATTGCTATATGCTTTCTGATACATAGTAACCTAATTCCTTCGACCATGAGATCATGCATATCACCTTCACCGGATGGATGCTTCGATGACATCAAACACCACACCATAACTGGGTGGCTATAAAGGTGGCATTGAGTGTTCGGAAAGTATTGGTTGAGACACATGGATCAAGAGTGGGATTTGTCCATCCATATGACGGATAGATATATACTCTGGGCCCTCTCGGTGAAATGTCATCCAATTAGCTTGCAAGCATGTGACTGGCTAACAAGGGATCACATATCACAGGAACGAGAAAAGAGTACTTATCAGTAACGAGGTTGAACTAGGTATGCAGAGATACCGACGATCATAACCTCGAATAAGTCTATCATGAGACAAAGGGAAATTGGTATCGTATGTAAGTGGTTCATTCGATCACAAAGTAGTCGTAGAAATATGTGGGAGCCATATGAATTTCCAGATTCCTCTATTGGTTATTGTTCGGAGAAGTGTCTCGATCATGTCCGCATAATTCACGAACCGTAGGGAGACACACTTAAGGATTCGACGTTGTTTGAGTAGTTATGGAATGATGAGAAAGAGACCGAATGTTGTTCGGAGTCTCGGATGGGATCTGGGATATCACGAGGAGATCCGGAATGGTCCGGAGAATAAGATTCATATAAGGAAAGTCCTGTTTCGGAGTTGGGGAATGGTTCCGGTGTTTTCATCGGGAATGTTCTAGAAGGTTCCAGAATGTCCGACACTCTGAAGGGGAAGGGTACATGAATGTGTCACACCAAGTTGGAATGATTGCATCATGTACTAGGTCTCATCGCTGAACAAAATAAAGGGTTTAATCAAATCCTAATTTGAAAAGTCAAACGCCAATTTGAAAAGTCAAACGGCTATTTTGGGAAGCGGGAAACCGAGTTGGGGAGGAGTTCCTCCTCCACCGTCGGCCCACTTGGGATCCGAGTTGGGGAGGGACCCCTCCCCTTGGCCGGCGCCTCCCACCTATAAAGGGAGGGGCAGGGCTGCCCCTCCTAGCACACAAGATCTCCACCCCAAAACCCTAGCCCGACGCCGCCACCTCTAGTTGCCGCCGCCTAGGGCTCCCCTAGCCGCCGACTTGGGCAAGCCCCAAGCCCTAGCCGCCGGCCCTAGCACCTCCTCCTTGGTGTGTATAAACCCTAGATCGCCGAGGAGCTCTCTCATAGTCCACCATACTCGCTCCGGCTTAAGGCGAAGCCCTGCGAGATCTCCCCTCTACTTACGGTACCACGCCGTTGTGCTGCCGGAATCGCGAGGAGAGTGCTACAACCTCCGCTGCCTGCTGGAACAAGGGAGAGGAAGGTCTTCGTCGAGTACCGAACGTGTGACCGACTGCGGAAGCGCTGCCGGAACGCAGCGCCGGAAGGATCGTCTACGCGATCTTGAGATCGGCAAGAGTACGACTACATCACCCACGAGAATCCGCTCTCGTTAAACACTTTGGAATCTTCGAGGGTGAGTTATTCCATCGACTCATTGCTACAATCTAGTAGATAGATCTTGGCTTGTTTGTTTGTATGCGATAGAAAATTTTGTTTTCCATGCTAAGAAACCCCTACAAGCTCACCTTATAAGCTGGTCCAACTTCCACTCAACTAGCAATGTGGGACTAAACATTTGTCCCAGCTCTTGCCTTGCATGAATGGGCCACATGGGCCTCTAGGATTTTTAAGAATTATTGAAATGGAAAATGGGCTAGACTATTTGGGCCAAAATTCAAACATAAAACACCTGGGTGGAATGGTAATTGCTTGGTGGATTTTGGTTGAGTGGTTACACAAGGCCCATTTCTATGGTTTACCTTGTGTATCTCACTTGTGGATTGCCACCCAGGAACAAAGGGAATTGAGATGCCAAATGTTAAGAAGCTTCTAGTGTAGCCACATGGCATTATGGGCTCTGCCTGGATCATATAGGTTGCAATAACTTATCCATATGGACAGTTGGTGGTAGGGGAATGATAGGTTTGGAGCGCGTCCATTTTGGTCTAAGGGAAGGCTTCTGAAAGGTCCTTTCTTGGTGAAAATCAAGTCTTGTGGGATAAGTGCACCACCTCTGCAGATGGAAGAAACTAAGTACTTAACCATGTCCCCGGTATTGGACAATTTGAGCATCAATACATGGAAGCTATCAAGAATCTCCTCATCCCAATTTTCTAAGTTAAAACTTGTGGTTGAACAAGGGTGAAGGTTCACCAATTTCTATTGGTGGTTCCTTGGGAAAGTTTTTTCAAACAAAAGCTTAGTGTTTTCAACTGATAGGAAAAAACTATTTTGAGCAAAGCAAGCCTAAGCTACACTTAGCCAAATTCATGTAGTAACTAGATGCTAATATTCTACTAAGGTATTACTTGCCAATACTATTCCAATGTATTGACCCACTGTGGCTGTAACTTGTGAGATTGCAGGTTACTCTAATGATGATTAGGGGTTATGAGTCTACACTCAGCATGCTTGCCTGTGGCACATGAATATGAAGACTTTTATTTATATTGTTATGATAAAATCTTGTACTAGCCTATGGCTATGGAGTTGTAAAAGACTATGTTATCTCTGGAATGACGATGTAATAATGACCTTTGTTTCTGTGTACTTCATCTTAAACCGTGGATGCTAGCAAATGATCCAGGGACTAGCATTGCAATCACATGGATCTTTACCTTTATAAAGGTTTGATCTTACAGATGGTATCAGAACACTGTGTTGCCTGTGGGATTATGACCCTAGGATTGAATTAGAAACCACTAAGGAAAAAATTTCAACAATTTCCACACTTGTCTTTTTCTTCTCGTAAACTTTTCTAACCTTCTTTCTCATCTCTATTTGTAGATGAACTCCATCAACGAAGCCGTGAGGAAGGGACCACTCATGACCATGACTTTGGAGTGTGAGACTAAATTTCCCAAGGCCCTCAAGAACCTTATGGTTACCATGGGGATACATGGTGCAGCTGTGTACAAAGGATTCCCCGTGATGGATGAAGGAGTAAAATACTGGTGGGTGCAACTTCACTTGTACAAAAACAAGGAAGACATGGTCACCAACTCAGTAATGCACACAACATTCTTTGACTCTACAAGAAATGCAGCATGGAATGCTATCAAGGAGCTTGGAGATAGACTCAAGTGCAGAATGCTCAACACCCAAAATGACCTTAGAGAAGAAAAGGAGCATACCCAAGAGTTAGAGGCTACTAACCAACGTTTAAGAGAAGCCATCATATACTTAACAATGGAGTCATGTGATCAAGATCAACAGATTTCCTCTAGGGATGCCCTGTTAGCCAACTTGGCAAGTGAGTGGGGATTGTAATGCACTTCGTTAGTTGGACCACCACACTTATCGTTTTTATTTCCAAAAATTTGTTTAAGTCATGTTGATCCTTTGATGCTTGTAATGGATTTGTGTGTGCCACGATTTGTGTGTTTGTTGCAAAAGATATGCATGTGATATTTTGTCTTGTGATTCTTTTTCTATTGATGTTGATTCTAACTTTAATCTATCTTATAAAAATAGATGCCTAAGGTTATTATCAACTCGGCTGAGGTGTTCAAGGGAACTCGTTTTGGTACTCGTCTCATTGAGCTCACTACTGTGCTCAACCTTCCACTTCCTAGCATCATGACACTTCCACTCACCAAGTTTGAGAGGAAAGACCTTTGGGGCTTCAGAGTCACTCAGCCTGGCTGCCAGACAGAGCCAACCACGGAGACCATCACTTTCAAGCTGATGCATGACGACAAAGAGAAAGGCTTAGATGTAGTCATGCAAGAGTTACTCGGGCGCCTGGTAGGGAGACACTCCATAGAGCTTAGAGGTCTTTACTTCCACCCCTTCGGGAGACACAACGAGGAAGGTGAGGCTATTGAGTACGAGGATGCTGCTAGAGATACGATGGATCCGATTCGTCTATACCTCCAGGACCTAGAGGGTCTTATTAGGCACCTAGATACTGATAGGACCAACGTCATGCTTAGCAATGACGAGCTCCAGGTTCAACTTCGTGAGAAGGACAAGCTCTTCGTGGAGCAAGACGAGATAGTCAAGGAAATGGAGGCCAAGTTTGAGAGCCAGGACAGGAAGTTCAAGAGCCAAGAGAAAAGAGTCCAAGACAGGAACAAGAGGATCCGGGAGATGAAGGAAGAGTTAGAGGCCAAGGACTTCGAGCTTGAGCGCCAGCAGGGAGTGATTGAGAGGTTTCGCTCACAGAAGAGGATTCTTAGGGCTAAGATAGAGGCCTTGACTACTAGTGTTGATGAGTACAAGACCGCCATGGAGAGCGCAGGTCTTACACTTGTTGACGAGGAGGTTGATGCGGAGGAGTAGCGTAGACTATTCGTTTATCTTTCATCTACCGTACCTTTGTTTATTGAGTCGCAATGACCATCCAACATGTGGGTGGCTTGCTATGGTGTGTTTGCATTTTCAAACTTGTTGTTTATGTCGTCCAAACTATATGTTATTTTGATGCTTGGTTATTGTGATTGTCTATATGATGTATTGTGCATGTTAAGCATCTATGGGTATCTCATTCTTATCCTTATGAAAACCATAGATGCCTCCTCGACGTGCCAACCCCAACCCAAACAACAACAATGTCACTCCCGAGATGCAGCAGTTGATGACATCATAGGCATAACTGATGCAGTTGATGACCACTTTCATGCAGAATCAGAATAACAACAATAACGACAACAACAATCAGAACAATCCGTCAGGCTTTGACATGCTCACCAAATTCTTAAGACTGGGACCCGCAAAGTTCTCAGGAACCACTGATCCAATGGTGGCCAATGATTGGCTATGTTCTGTTAACAGGGATTTAGTGACTGTCGGCTGCACCGACAAGGAGAAAGTCAGGTTTGCAGCACACCTGTTGGAAGGACCAGCAGCAACCTGGTGGGATAACTTCCAGATCACCACTCCCATTGAGGATGTGACTTGGGCTATCTTTGAGGATGGATTCCGCACAACTCAAATCTCATCCGGGGTGATGAATTTGAAGAAGAAAGAGTTCCACAATCTGAAGCAGTGTCACTGCAGCGTGGCTGAATATATTGAGGAGTTCAACAATCTAGCGCGTTATGCACCGAATGAAGTTGATACTGATGCCAAGAGGAAGGAGAAATTCCTCAAAGTACTGAATGATGAACTGAATCTGCAGCTATCTGTTGCCTATGTCCCAACCTACCAATCACTCTGTGACAAGGCTACCATCTTGGAGAACAAGATGAAACGGGTTGAAAGCAGAAAGAGGAAGCACAACTCCGGATCGTCTCACAAACGTTCCCATCATGATGATAGTTGGAGTTCTAGATTCCACAAACATTGAAAGTACAACAACCACCACAACCGCCATCATGACAACAAGCATCACCGTAGTCATGATAATGACAAGTACAAGAACCACAAGAGTGGACACAAGAGCCACCACAGTGGAGGTGGAAGTGGAAGTGGTAGTCAACCTGCAAAGAGGGATATCAGTCAGGTTGAATGTTTCAAGTGTAAGAAGATGGGGCATTATGCAAATGAGTGCCCAGAAAAGAAAGTTGAAGGAACCACCAAGCCCAACCCTTTCCAGAAGGAACAAGTAAACCACATCAATGTGGAAGAGATTTATGAGGAATCTCATGCTGTGGATGGTAAGTTCAAACTCAATTCTATTCCAACACTTGTTCTTTTTGATACTAGTGCATCACATTCATTCATATCAAAAGCATTGTTGATAGAAATAGGTTTCCAACTGAAAATATTGGGTGTCCAATAAAAGTAAGTTCTCCTAGTGGAGATATGATAGTAAGTCTTGGATGTCGTGATCTAGTGATAGAATTTGGAAAGCATAAGTTTCCAGTTAGCCTGATAATCTTGGATTCCCAAGGACTGGATATAATCTTGGGAATGGACTGGCTGACCAAGTATGAAGGAGTACTAGATTGTGCCAATCGTACTATCGCACTCACAACCCCGGAAAAGAAACGGATAAGATTCAAGTCTAACTTTGAATCAAAAGGGAGTACGCAAAATTCTCTTAAGGGGGTTAGCATAGACAGTGTGCTAATTGTGAGAGAATATCCAGATGTGTTTCCGAAAGAATTACCAGGAATGCCACCAGATAGAGATGTGGAGTTTCTGATTGATTTGCTCCCAGGATCAGGACCAATAGCAAAGAGACCTTACAAGATGTCAGTTGACGAGTTGAAAGAACTCAAGAAACAACTTGGAGAATAGTTGCAGAAAGGATTTATTCAACCAAGTTCTTCATCTTGGGGAGCACCAGTTTTGTTTGTAGAAAAGAAAGATAGAAGTCAAAGGTTATGCATTGATTATCGTTCACTAAATGAGGTGACTATCAAGAACAAATACCCTTTGCCTAGAATCAACGATTTGTTTTACCAGTTAGAAGGAGCCCGTGTGTTCTCAAAGAGATCTTCGGTCAGGTTATTTTCAGCTTAAGATAAGGGAACAAGACATACCTAAGACAACTTTCACCACTAGGTATGGATTGTATGAGTACACCGTGATGCCATTTGGTTTGACCAATGCACCAGCTTACTTCATGAATATGATGAACAAGGTGTTCATGGAGTTCCTTGACAAGTTTGTTGTCGTTTTCATCGATGACATTTTGATCTACTCCAAGAGCAAAGAAGAGCATGAGGGACATTTGCGTTTGATACTTGAGAAGCTTAGAGAGCATAAGCTGTATGCCAAATTCAGCAAGTGTGAATTCTGGTTGAATGAACTTGGATTTCTTGGACACATCGTGTCAGGAGATGGTGTAGCAGTTGATCCCGCAAAAGTGTCAGCTATAACTGAATGGGAATCTCCTAAGTCAGTGAAAGAAGTTCATAGTTTCCTTGGCTTGGCAGGATACTATAGAAGATTCATTGAGAATTTCTCCATGGTAGCTAAGACAATGACGGAGTTACTAAAGAAAGACAAGAAATTTGCTTGGAATGAAGGATGTGAACTCAGTTTCCAAGAGTTGAAGAAGAGACTAGTGACATCACTAGTCTTATGTTTGCCAGATTTGGAGAAGGATTTCCAAGTGTATTGTGATGCATCTCATCATGGATTAGGTGCAGTTATGATGCAAGAAGGGAAAGTTGTGGCTTACGCCTCGAGACAACTCAAAACTCATGAAGTTAATTATCCTACTCATGATTTAGAGTTAGCCTCTGTTGTCCATGCACTCAAAACATGGAGACATTATCTTTTGGGAAAGCGATGTGAAGTGTTCACAGATCAAAAAAGTTTGAAGTATATCTTCACTAAGAAAGAAATCAACATGAGACAAAGAAGATGGCTAGAACTCATCAAGGACTATGACTTGAGTTTGCAATACCACCCCGGTAAAGCAAATGTTGTAGCAGATGCTCTAAGCCGTAAGGTTTATGTGAATGGCCTTACTAAGGGAGAATTGCCAGATGATCTGTGTGCCCAATTCAGAGATCTCAGATTGGAGATTGTGCCTAAAGGACATCTCATGTCATTGGATGTTCAACCCACCTTGTTGGACAAAATCAAGGAAGCCCAAAAGATGGACAAAGAAATTTAAGAGATTAAGGAAAAGATTGACAAGGGAAAATCCAAAGGATTCCATGAAGACGGACATGGTACTTTATGCTATGGAAAACGTATATGTGTTCCACAAGATCTGGAGCTTCGGAAACTGATTTTACAGGAAGCACACAACTCACCATATTACATTCATCCGGGTAACACCAAAATGTACATGGGTATGAAGGAAAGATTTTGGTGGAATAATCTCAAGAAGGACATCGCCGAACATATTGCTTTGTGTGATGTATGCAGTAGAGTGAAAGCAGAACATCAAAAACCAGCAGGATTGCTACAACCACTACCTATTCCTGATTGGAAGTGGGACAAGATTGGCATGGATTTCATTGTCGGATTGTCAAGGACTAGGTCAGGATATAATTCTATTTGGGTAGTAGTGGATCGCCTAACTAAAGTGGCTCATTTCATACCCGTGAAGACAACGTATACAAGTGCTAAGTTGGCCAAGATCTATATCAATAGGATTGTGTGTCTGCATGGAGTACCCAAGAGTATTGTGTCTGATAGGGGAACTCAATTCACTTCCCATTTTTGGAGACAATTGCATGAGTCATTGGGAACGAGATTGGAATTCAGTACTGCTTTTCATCCCCAGACTGATGGACAGACATAAAGGACCAACCAGATTTTAGAGGATATGTTGAGGGCATGTGCCCTAGACTATGGAGCTAGTTGGGATGAAAGTCCGCCTTACGCAGAATTCTCTTATAACAACAACTATCAAGCCAGTATTGAGATGACATCGTTTGAGTTTCTCTATGGGAGAAAGTGTACTACCCCATTTCTATGGAATGGTGTTGGAGAAAGGAACTTGTTCGGGCCAGAATTAATCAAGGAAGCTAAAGAGAAAGTCAAGTTGGTAAAGGACAGATTGAAGATAGCACAGTCCCAAAAGAAGAGATACGCATATCCAAAGCGTAGAGAAGTCACCTATGAGGTGGGTGATAGAGCATATCTTAGAGTATCACCACTTCGTAGAGTGAATAGATTTGGAGTCAAAGGAAAATTGGCCCCAAGATATGTTGGACCATTCAAGATTCTGAGTCGTAAAGGAGAAGTAGCTTATGAGATTGAATTGCCGGAATCATTGTCTGCCGTTCACAATGTGTTTCATGTAAGTCAGCAAAATAAATGCCTTCCGGAGATGGAAGAGACTTCTTTGAAGGATACTATACCTTTGGAAGAGGTCCAATTGGAAAGTGATCTCACTTATGAGGAGAAACCTATCAAAATTCTAGAGACCGCAGAAAGAGTTAATCGGACAAAGACTATCAAATTCTGCAAAGTTCAGTGGAACCATCATTCCAAAGAAGAAGCAACATGGGAAAGGGAAGATGACCTTCGGAAAGACCACCCTCACCTATTTGCTAGCCAATCCGTATCTCGAGGGAGAGATTCACCTTAAGGGGGTTATATTTGTAACATCCCAAAAATCATGATTTCAAAGCTTGCATATCATTCATGCATTCATAATCATTTTAGGATCACTTTCAAATGTGATTTAAAAAATAGAAGCATTTGAATGTCTATTATTTTATGTAAGCAACGCAATGACCCACTGCTACTCTCTAATATGAGAATATTTGTTTTGACCGAAAAAGAATTGATCATAACATTGATTGATATTTTCCAAAGCTTGGACAAAGGTTTTCAAAACAAAATATGAATTTAAAACCATCCATATGTCTTTATTAAATAAGTGATAAAGGCATTATTTATTTTTAAATTCCAATGGGCCAAAGTTTTTTGAGTGAGCAACATTGTTATGTAACCAAAAAGGTGCAAGATTTACTTTACAAAAATTCAGAACAAGTTTGAATTCAAACCCATATGAAAAACATTTGAAAAACATTCCTGAAAATCAAATTGGAAAAAGAAAAGGGAAAATAAAAAATAAAAATAGGCGCTACCATTTGAGCCTAGGACCAGAACCGGCCCAGTAAGCCCACCCGGGCCAGTCCCCCTCTACCCCTCTCTCACCCGCGCGAAACTTACCCCGCAGCCACTGACGCTGGGCCCTCTCCACGTCATCGTTGTCTCCCCCGAATCCTCGTGCGCAAATGCCGCTTCGCCGTTACCTTCCCCGTAGTGACGCTGCAAATAAAATCGGCTTAAACCCCATTGATTAGCCGTGTGAATGCCGCCCCTGCTCCGGCTACAAAACCCCCTCCCGACCCCGCACCTTTCCCCTCACTTCACTCGCTCGCTCCGCCACTAGGCTGCTCGTATTTGAACTTGAACCACCGCAGTACCGACGACCTCCGGCGGCGAATTCCGTTGATCCCTCTCCGCCCCTTGCCTCCTGGTCTTGCTAGCACGTTCACATCATCCTTGTGTGTCGTTTAACACCACTGCTGTGTGCTAGGACAACCCAGAACGTCGCCAACATCAACGACTGCGAGCATGATGAAGCACTCAACTCCGACGAGCTTTCCTGGTTAGTTCTGACCGCTCCTTGCCATCTCTTTGATACTCGCGTGACCTGCATCACCTTACGCATCTGACGCACTGCTTATTTCCCCCTGGCGTGATCTGTACCCTCGCCAACGACGACGAACAGCCGTGCCCGAGCCTTCACGAACTCCGGCGAGAAATCCCTGACGACTCCAAGCGCCCATCCGCCAACGACGACCACCTCGAGCATCGGCATCGTCGCGCAAACTCGTGAGCTACCCCACTTCCCATCTCGCTTCCTATATCGCCGGCAGCATCACCGTCTAACCGCGCCGCCGCCAGCCACCGTCGCAACACCGCTAGTTTTTGGTTCGTTTGATATGGGCCGTTAGATCTAGATCGGGCGTGCATAAATAGATCACTTAAGCGAAGAGGTAAGTTCAGATCTGAGCCGTGCGATGCATTTTAATGCAACGATCTAGAAAGCCTGATTCGGGCGAATCGGTATCGACCAATCAGATAGCGCCGCGTGGCCTATAGGTTAATTTAAAATCTGGAATTAGATCTATTAGTTGTTCAAACTTGCAAAATTCATAACTTTTGATCCACACGTTCAAATTTTGCAAATTTTATATCATTGGAATCAGTAGAAAGAATTCTATCCAACCATGCACTTTGTTTAATAAATTGCTTCTGTAAAATTGGTTGTTTTTGCAGAGACATTTATAGGCTTATTTTGAGTATAAAAAATTATTTGAAAAATGTTTTAAAGACTAAATAAAGTTTATTTAGTGTATTTTTTGTTTTGATTGTGATTCAGTATTGTTCCACTTGTCTTGTTTGATTTAGAAAAATCTTCACATGGCATTTGCATGCATTCATATACTTTTGCTTGTTTATTTTGATATGTAAATTTGGTGTTATCATTTTATGTGTAGATTTTGGTGCTAGTGGTGATTGTGATTGTGAGGTGTCGTGGTGATGGCACGGCAGATGCCATGGGTAGGCTAAAGTATGGGGCCAATGGATGCTAGTGGGATCTGGGGAGGGAAGATGCAGTTGATTCTACACACAAGAGACTAAGGCAAAGATCTTTATTTCTCCTTTCTTGGGCTACAAGTGCTCCTTGAGCCGTATACAGGGAGAGAATAAGAACTTTACCATCCTAACGGTACCTAAATGAGCCGATCCCTTCCTCAGGGTCCAAGCCTCTCCTTATAAAGGAGAGCCTTGGGTGCCTTTAGGGCTAACGGGGCAAGCATATTCGAGGAATATGCTTGTCCCAAAATAGTAGTTCGGCGCCCTCCTTTCCCTGTCGCCCTTCTAACGACGGCAAGGCTCCAGAGGGCCCCTCTGCGTGCCTCGGGCTTCAGGACTGTCGCCTCCGTGACCTCCTTCTGCCCCTCTGACGCTCTGCGCCTTTGTCTCTGGTGCTTGGCTCCGCTCAGATTCCTTCTAGCCTGCAGCTAGAGTTTGACCTTGGGTTTCTCCTTCTCCTGCAAGCTTCGTATCATTCGGCCTTACCTCGAGTAGCTCGGCTTGTCCTTCACCTGCATCAAGATTACTCGGACTAACCCGGCCGACTTACGTAACATCCCGGCCGGGTAATGCCTTGCCTTTGTCATAATGGTCCTGCCCTTCCCTATCTTGGCCGACCTCTACAGGATTCGGCCGACTCAAACAATAACTCGGAAACAAGACGGGCAACTTCCTTTCATCTTTCCCCGTCTTTACCCTACCCGAGGTCATCTCCCCAACATTAGTCCCCGAAGCTGGTATGGCCCTGCCAATAACTTCGGCCGGGCCGTATCAGTTTCAAGAGATTTCTTTTGCCTTGTTTCCGAGTTAATTTGCTCGTGGTATCATCCTATCTTCTCGCGTACGCCTCGTCCTACGTGTCTTACTCATCATTGTATTTCTAGTTTTTTGTTCCTCTACAGTATTCATTGTCAGTCTACAGCTACCGTTGCGCCTATCGCGTCGGCTCTATGACGCCTCGCGTGTCGTTTCCATCGGGGATCGTGGCTTTCTTTCCCACTGTGTGGCCGCTGGTGCGGTTCCCCTCATCATCGTGCGTTCGTGCTACATACACGATCTACACAATCAACTGCCTCACGCACGATCCCACTACCTTGCAGGTAACGCGGTTATAAAGAGGGGCGCGGCGCTGGGGGATTCACTTCCCCTTTTCACTCGCCTGTGCCCTTCTTCTTCCTCTCGCCCTTGCGCCCGCTCGCGCTTCCGCCGCCGTGCGCTCATCTGCGTTCTTGGTAGCACGAATCCGGCCGCACCGCTCCGTCGTCGTTATTGCTGCTCGCCCGCTTTGGCGCCGTCGCCGGTGAGTTTCTCCGGTCCCATCGCCTGGCTTTTCCTCTAGAGATCTCAACTCCTCTTCTGTTATCGCGCGGCAGTTCTGTCTCCGCTCCGCCGCCGTTTTTTAGATAGAATCACGACGGGGCCTTGTAGTTCTAGATTTTCCTCCGCCGCTAGTTCTTCCTCCGCGGATTTCTCCGGCGAGCCCATGTCTAGCTCCGTCAGCGGTGCCCTGATAGAGGATGATGATGCTGGCTCTGGGCCCGAGCGAGGCTCGTGGCAGGGCTCCTCCATCACTCGCCGCGAGATCGAGTGGCTTATCCGGACTCGGAGGATTCCCGTCGAGGTAGCTTGTCGCTTACCCGGCAGCGAGTCCTCTCCCGACCTTAGGGAGGGCGAGTATGTAGTTTTCATGTCGCATTTCGCGCGTGGCTTTGGTCTCCCTCTCAGCGACTTTGCTAGGGAATTTCTTGATTACTTTGGCCTTCAGCCGCATCATCTTCCTGCCAATGCCATCGCTTCTCTCTCTGCCTTTATCTCTGCCTCGGAGGGATATTTTGGCCTATGGCCGTCCGTGCATGTCTGGTCAAAGTTTTTCCAGATTCGTTCTAACATTGTCCCAGACAAGTCTCTGCACCCTTCTGAGAAGTTGCTTACCCAATGTGGAGCAGCGTCCATTACACCTCGGAGGAAGTCCGTATTTCCTCGTGTCATGGGGCTAGAGTCGTGCAAGAAGTGGCACAAGTCCTTCTTCTATGTCAAGAACACAGGAAAGGAGGATAAGATTCGGCTCCCTGCCTTCTCCATTGGCACACCTTCCAAGGAGAACTGGACTTATAATCCGAGGAAGAGTCACGCTTTGGCCGAGGCTTTTGAGATTCGGCTTAAGGAACTGATCCGCGCCGGGTTACGCGGCGAGGATCTGATGGCTACCTTCGTCAGTAGCCGAATCTGCCCATTCTAGAAAAGCACGCACAAACTCTGCTACATGAGCGGTCCTCTTGACCCCAACCGAGTCTCGACCGTGGAGCTGGACAACTATCTCATCTTTAAGCGTGTCCGAGCTATCTTTAAGACGGAGATGCCTGGGGACTGGGCTTGGGGATTGAAGCCGTTCACCCGCGAGCATCCCCCTCCCGAAGTAAGCTTAATCACTAATGCTTTGCTTTCCAATTGCTTTTGTAACTGTCTTTGCTAATCTTCCTCTTTCTTGTATTACAGAGGTTTGCGGAGCAGAAGGATGAGGACGCCGAGGTTTTGTCACTCCCGTGGCCTGCGGACCAGAATACCCCAGACAGTGGGGAGCCGAACTCGGAAGAGTTCATCCCCAAGTCGGATCTCGCTCCGGCTCGTGCTCGTGGCAAGACCTCGGCCCACGAGGAGGAAGGTGATTCGGACGAGGTCCAAATTCTAGAGGTAGTTGCCGCAATGCCAATTTCTTATGCATTTCCGGCTTCTACTTTCCCAGCTAATCTGGCCGGTCAGGTTCACGACGCCGAGCCTATTGCTTCCCGGCCCCCTATTACCTCGGGGAAACGTGGGGCTCCCGCTGGTGCCTCAGAGGCGGCCTCCAAGAAACGAATGAAGAAATCCGCTCCGAATCCTCCCAGGCGCAAGACCATGCCTGGAGTCGCAGGGTAAGTTTCTTTTGCTCGTATTTCTTGTTTTTCTCTTTCTGCTTTTTAACCTGACCTTTTTTATTTTCGCAGTGCTCCACTTTCTGTTAAGCCCGGCGGTCCTAGCATGACGAGTCGTATGACTCGGCAGCCGTCTCCTCCACCTACTGAAGATGTCAGGATTCCCAGTCCTGCTCGCGCTGCATCTCCTCCAGCTCCGAATCGGACGCCACCTCGCCACGATGCACCCGAGATTCCTCTTGTTGATGTTGATTCCCCTCGGCCCACAGATATTTCTACCGAACCTGCTGCCTTCTCTGTGAACCCTAATGTCTCTACTGAGCCTCTTTCTGCCCCCGCGATTTCCACAGTGACTCCTTCCCTGGCCGAGGATGTCCATATCTCTGCGCCTTCTGCGACCGTGACTCCTCTGGCTCCTAAAGATGCCGTTCCTATTGCCGAGGTATCAGCTCCTACTAATGCCTCTTCTAAAACACGAAAAGATGCCTTCCTTAAAGCTTCCTCCTCTCAGAAAGGTTTTGCCGGCTCTTCTCAGCCGAATATTGCCGATGTGCCACGCAAAGGAGCTACCTCCGCCAAAGCCTCCGTTACCTCGGCTGCCAGTACCCAGCTCGCTCTTCATAAAAGCCCTGCGGTAGCGGTGTCTACACAACATGTCCGAGGTAAAGTCCTAACTCGCACGGCGAGTGGGAACAGTCTCGGCTCGCTGGTTGAATATGCCAATAACTGGAATGCTGCCGATCAGTTCGAGGGTAATCCAGGCAGCCAGCCGTTTCAGCTTTCCGACATCAGCAGCCGCCTGCATCAAGCCGCCAAGATCGTTCTTGAGAGTGACAAGATGAATGAGGTAATTGCCTTTTATGGAGTTTTGACTGGTTCTCCAGATGCTACTATATACATTCTAGTCCCCGAAGCTTGCAAGCGAATAACTTGTTATTCGTTTGGAAGTTTTATGATGCTCTACTTAGTTGAATTTTATCTTAGAATTCGAACCTCCATCCAGCTAGATCTGCCTTAAATTTTGCTTGATTTGGGTTTATCTAAGCTTCGTTTATCCAGCCACCTAGGTCCGGGGTAAGTCTATCTTGACTCGAATCTGTTTTAGCTTCGAATATCCAGCCACCTAGGTCCGGGGTAAGTCTAGCTTGACTCGGATCTGTTTTAGCTTCGAATATCCAGCCACCTAGATCCGGGCTAAGTTTTGCTTGACTCGGATCTGTCGTAGCTTCGAATATCCAGCCACCTAGATCCGGGTTAAGTTTCGCTTGACTCGGATCTGTCGTAGCTTTGAATATCCAGCCACCTAGATCCGGGTTAAGTCTATCTTGACTCGGATCTGTCGTAGCTTCGAATATCCAGCCACCTAGATCCGGGTTAAGTTTTGCTTGACTCGGATCTGTTGTAGCTTCGAATATTCATTTACCATTTGCTTTATTGCTTAGGTCGCGCATGATCGGCGGACTGCCGAGTTCCAAAGGCTGCCTTTTGCGCATAGGAAGTTGGAAGAAAAGTACGAGAAGGTTATTCCTGTGGTAAAGAAAGCCGGTAAGTCGATAAACTCTTGCGTTATCTCCGAAGCTTTTATTTTTTGTATACGAGATGTTGGCTCACTTTTTTGGTAAACAGGGAACATCAATAATCTTAACATCCATCTTGAGAAGAAGGTTAAGGCCCTAGAAGGTTAGTTACTCTTTTACTTTACATACTCCCCTTTGGAATGTGCACTAAGTTTCTTTTAACTCTTTTGGCTTTGGTAAAGCCGAGTTACAAACCTTTGCAGCATCTCACCAAGATTGCATGCCCATGCCTGATGTGATGCTGCATTTTTTAGAACAAAGCGCTGCTCATTCGGCGCAGCTAAAAGAAAAAGATGATGAGATAGCTCGCTTGCGCGCCGAGGTGGAGGCCATTAAGATCTCTCAGAAGTCCACATTAGAAAAGGTCGATCAGGAGTTCTCCGAGGAGAAAAATCGGCTAGCTTTACAACTTCAGAAAAATAAAGAGCTCCTCGAGGCTGCCGAACTGAAGACACGGGGAATGAGCGAGGAGATCACTCGCTTTGAGAAGAGCAAAATTGACTGGGCTAAAGACCTTCAGATAATGCTGAGTTATATTCATCGTAAGTTTCTTACCGCGACCGGGTTATCTTTTTTCCTTTTCCTATTGCCGACTGACACAGTCGTGTTTTGCACAGATCACTTTCAAGAAGCCAAGCCCGTGAGCTCTAAAGCGGTTCTTAGTGCTCGTGTGCGCCGAGGTGTTCCTGTTGACGCGGACTCGGAGTACTCGATGGAAGATTTCCTTGTTGCTGTCGGCGCTGCAGTTGGTCCTATGAAGATTATGGGCAGGGATTTGGTGCAGGCAGCTATCCGAGCCTACCATGTTCTTTGGCCGAATACTTCTGGGACTCCTAATATTGATGAGGTCAAATTGCTGGTGGAAAGATTAATGGCATCTGAGAGGCAGCTAAGTCTTTGGAGGGAATCAGCCGGACGAGCTGGTGCTGATATGGCTCTCACTGTTATCATGTCATGGTATGAAGATATTTCTCTTGATATCTTGAGAAATTTGCGCACTGGTTCCCGTTGGGTTGAGGATCCAACCTTTGTCGCTCTTCGGCAAGCTCGTGCCTTCCAGCTCGCTGAGTATGCCGACGTGCATACCTGGAATGAAGGTCCGAGTTTCCTTCCTAACCCAGAAGACGAGGTCGTAGTTGAGGATGCGTCGGATAACAACTCAGCTGATCAAGGAGAAGATGAAGGTGACTTGGCTACTTCTGGTGATTCCAGTTCGAGCTCAGATGGTAACGGCAACGCGCGATCCTCCTCCAAAGGTACTAGGCATTCTACTGCGCAAACTGACGCCCCTCAGCAGCCTCGGGCTTCCTCCGAAGTCGCTCCTAGGTCTGTGGAGGGCGAGGCAACCTCGGCCAAGGTTCCACCTATCTCGGAGTGTCCCGCCCCTGACCAAGTTATTGCCTCTCCAACTAAAAACCTCTAAGTTATTTCTTACCCCTGGTATGCCGGGCGTATGATGTACGTGGAATATTTGTCCGTCTTTTGTATGTATGGATTTCTTTTGCCGTGTGCCGCTGAGACATATATGGTTGTAATTGTTATCACTTTGTTTAAGTGGTCTTGTTCGTCCGAATCCTTGCTTTGGCGGCCTACAATTTCTTGAGTTTGGGATATATATTTGCCTTTGTACTCCCGTGGTTTAGACTATTAATCTGGGTGTGGACTTCGAATATCATACGAGATTGAGCTGTTCTTACTTTGGGTGCCGAAGTTTGATACCCCCCTTGTGTCAAAGGATAACCACTACTTTGAAAAAATATAGGGCAGTCCCCGAGTCACTGCCTATGGCGCCGAAGTCTAGTATATAAACCAAATTTCAGAAATAATATAAGACGGTCGCCGAGTCGCTACTCAAGGTGCCGAGGTTTAATAAATCACCAAATCTAGAAAGAACATGTGACAGTCCCCGAGTCACTGCTCACGGTGCCGAGGTTTAGTATGTGAATTAAGCTTAGAAATAAATCTGGGGCAGTCCCCGAGTCATTGCTCAGGGTGCCAGGTTTTAATACACAATCCAATCTTAAAAGCAATCTAGTGCAATCCCCGAGCCACTGCTCGAGGTGCCGAGGTTTAATACATAACATAAAATTGAAATAACATATGGCAGTCCCCGAGTCACTGCTCTGGATGCCGAGGTTCAAAACATAATTGGTGCTTGATCCTGAGATACTACTTTACAATGTGTCACTGATGACTGCTAAGAGTAAAATGGACGAAGTAAAGCTATGTTCCATGGCCTTTTCGTTTCTTCGCCGGCTTTGTCTGCCCTGTTCTTTCCTAGGGATTGAGCATCGATTAGGTAATAGGCATCATTGTGCAATGCTTTGCTCACGACGAATGGTCCTTCCCATGGAGGCGACAACTTGTGCATGCCGGCCGTGCGTTGCACCAGTCGGAGAACTAAATCTCCTTCTTTGAACACTCTTTGATTCACCTTCTTGCTGTGATATCGTCGCAAGTTCTGCTGATAAATAGCTGATCTTGATAGCGCCAACTCTCTGGCTTCTTCTAGCAGATCAACAGTATCTTGCCGAGCTACTTCATTTACTTCTGAAGTTGTATATTGGGTAACTCTTGGCGAGTCATGTATTATGTCGGCTGGAAGCACGGCTTCTGCCCCATATACCAGAAAGAATGGTGTATAACTTGTTGATCTGTTTGGAGTAGTCCTGAGGCTCCATAGTACTGCTGGTAGTTCCTCAATCCAACATCCAGTCGACCTTTGGAGCGGTTCGACGAGTCGTGGTTTTATTCCGGACAGTACTAGTCCATTAGACCTTTCCACTTGCCCATTGGATGCTGGGTGAGCCACAGAGGCAACATCTAATCTTATGTGCTTTTCTTGGCAAAATCTAGCGAAAGCTCCTTCTGCAAAGTTTGTGCCGTTGTTTGTAATAACACTGTGCGGGTATCCATATCTTAAGATTATATCTTTGAGGAATTTCACTGCTGTGGGCCCATCACATTTTTTTATTGGTTTCACTTCAATCCATTTTGTGAACTTGTCCACCATGACCAATATGTGGGTCATCCCACCTCGGGGCGGCTTAAATACTCCCACCATATCTTAGCACCATACAGAAAATGGCCAAGTAATGGGTATCGTTTTTAACTCGGATGATGGCATGTGTATCTTGGTTGCATATCTCTGACAACCATTGCATTTTTCAACCAGCTCTTTGGCTTCTTTCAACGCCGTTGGCCAATAAAACCCATGCCAGAATGCTTTGGCCACTAAGGCTCGAGATGAGGCATGATGTCCACATTCTCCTTGATGTATATCTAGGAGGATCTCCTGGCCTTCTGCCGAACTCACACATCTTTGCAATACACTTGTGACGCTTCTTTTGTATAGCTCATTATTTATGATCGTATAAGCTTTAGCTCTTCTTGATGTCTGTCTTGCTAACACCTCATTATTCGGCAAAGTCGCGTCTCTAAGGAAAGAGAATATGGGTTGCGCCCATACAGGTGTGATTTTCTCCTGTGTGGTCTCACTGTCTATTTCCATGTTTTCTGCCGACATAACTACCTCGGCTTTCTCCATAATCATGCTTACATCAGCTGTCTTTCTCTTTGGGAATTCCGGGTTATATTGCTGGTCAATTTCCATCGGCACATTATCTTCTCCTGACTTTGCCGGAATAAAGATGGATTCGGACTCTGGTGATGGTGTTATCGATGGTTTCCTTAGGTGCTCTAGGGCGATACCTGGGGGAATTGACTGCCTAGTTGATCCTAGCTTCGACAACGTGTCTGCGGCATCGTTTTCTGCCCGAGGTATATGATGAAATTCACATCCTTCAAAGTATCCACTGATTTTTTGCACATGAAATCTATACAAAGCCATATTATCATCCAATGCATCCCAATTGCCTGAGACTTGCTGTACTACTAGATCTGAGTCTCCATAGCATAAGATTCGGCGTATGCCAATATCTTTTGCCACCTTCAATCCATGGACCAGTGCTTCATATTCGGCTACGTTGTTTGACGCGGCAAAATGTATTTGCAGCACATATTTCAGCTGATCTCTTTTGGGCGAGGTTAACACTATTCCTGCCCCCAAACCATTTCTTAGTTTGGAACGGTCAAAGTGCATCGTCCAATAATTCGGGTCTGGCAATGGTGGCTCATATTGCACCTCGGCCCAATCTACGAAGAAGTCGGCCACAGCCTAAGATTTGATTGCATCTCTCCTATCGAATTGCGGAGCATAAGGTGACAATTCAATTGCCCATTTTGCTATCCGGCCACTTGCATCTTTGTTACTCAATATGTCGGCTATGGGTGCTTCACAAATCACTTTGATGGGGTGCTCTTCGAAGTAATGTTTAAGTTTCTTTGCCGACATGTATACTCCATAAGCCATCTTCTGATAATGTGGGTAATTTTGCTTTGAAGCGGACAACACCTCGCTCAGGTAATACACCGGCCTCTGTACTGACTTATCATTTTCGACTCGTTCTACGACGATTACATCACTCACTACTCTGTTGGTGGCCGCTATGTAGAGTAACATAGGCTCTTTTGATAATGGAGAAGCTAAGATGGGCATTGTGACCAACATCCTTTTCAATTCATGAAATGCATTATCTGCTTGTGGAGTCCAAATGAACTTATCTGATTTCTTCATCAGTTGATAGAGTGGTAATGCCTTCTCTCCCAGCCGACATACAAACCGGCTAAGCGAGGCTAAACAACCCGTGAACTTTTGTACGTCATTTAGACACCTTGGCAACTCCATCCTTTCTACTGCCTTTATCTTGGTTGGGTTGGCCTCTATACCTCGGCTAGATACGAGAAAACCGAGTAATTTTCCTGCTGGCACGCCAAATGTGCATTTTTCCGGGTTAAGCTTCATTCGGAACCTCCTCAGGTTCGCGAAAGTCTGCCGTATATCATCCAGTAGTGTTTTGCTTTCTTTGGTTTTGATAACCACATCATCCACATATACTTGTACATTTTTCCTATCTGGTCATGTAGACATTTTTGCATGCATCTTTGATACGTTGCTCCTGCGTTGCACAGGCCGAATGGCATTGTGCGATAGCAATAAGCCCCGTACAGGGTAATAAACGCAGTCTTTATTTGATCGGCCAGATTTAACGGTATCTGGTGAAAACCAGAATACGCATCTACAAATGACAATAGTTCACAACCAGTGGTCGAATCAATGACTTGGTCTATTCTAGGTAAGGGAAAAGGATCTTTTGGACACGCCTTGTTCAGGTTCGTGTAATTGATACACATTCGCCATACAATGGCTACATTCGGATCATCCTTGTTCTTTTCTACTAGAACCGGGTTTGACAACCAATCCGGATACATCACCTCCATGATGAACCCGGCCGCAAGGAGCCGAGATATTTCATCCCCTATTATTTTTCTCCTGTCTTCGGCGAAGCGGCGGAGAGGTTGCTTCACCGGCCTTGCTCCTGGCCTTACATTCAGAGAGTGCTCAGCCAACTCCCTCGGAACACCTTGCAGATCCTGAGTTGACCATGCAAAGATATCCCGATTCTCACGGAGGAAGTTGGTGAGCTCGCTTTCCTATTTAGCATCTAGGCCTGCACCAATAGTAACAGTACGCTCTGGGAATTGCTCATCTATCTAAAACTTCTTTGTTTCTTTAGTGGGCTGAAAGGAGACACTTCCATGTGGATTGGCTAATGCCGGCATATTCAGCTGTGACGACTGAGCGAGGGCTGCTACCTCCTGAATCCTTCTTTTTTCTCTTGCTATAACCAATGACTCGGCCAAATTTGACCCGGCTGAAGCACATTCCATTGACTTCATGTAATCCCCTGCTACTGTTATCACTCCTTGTGGTCCGGGTAGCTTCATTTTCAGATAACTTACATGACAGTTTCCCATGAATTTGGCCAATGCTGGCCGTCCGAGTAAAGCATGATAACAACTCTCTAGATCCACCACTTCAAACTCCAAGTTTTCTGCTCTGCGGTTATCTCTTGTGCCGAATAACACATCCACTCGAACCTTACCAATGGGTTCGCATGAAAGCCCTCGTACTATCCCATGGAAAGTGGTCCTCGTGGATTGCGGCATGTTCTGCGATATTCCGAGTTTATGCATGGTATCTTTGTACATGATGTTGATACTGCTCCCATTGTCAATGAGAACCTTTGAAAATTTCACATTAATGCTTGGTCCAACAAATGTTGGATCCAACACGAGTGCATACGACCCCGGACTCGGCATTATCTTGGGGTGATCCTTTATGCTCCAAGTTACTTCTTGATCTGACCAAGGCATATATCTTGGTACTGCCAGCATAACCGCATTTACTTCCATATGCCGGCGCTGCACACTCTGCTTGTCTTGCTGTTCGGTCGTGAATACGCAATACGACTGATGATGTTCTCTGTAATCATTGCATCCATTATTTCCTGGATTCGTTCTTCCATCCTGGCCTTGGTTCATCACTTGATGTACCGCATCTCTCCGGTCCGAGTTATCATACCTCGGGGGAGGAGGCGGTAACATCAGTTGCTGTGCATTTGCTCCAGTCAACTGCGGCTGATGCTGCTGATGTGCCTGGAGAGGTGCTGCCTGAATGCCTGCAGGGTTTCCCATTGCATTTTTCATCCATGCACATTGGCGGGTCATATGGTTGGCTGGCCTGGCTGGGTTTGACGTGTGAAATTTACACGGCTGATCTAACATAGATTCGAACGTGTACTTTGGCCTCTCCTGCCATTGCTTCTTTTGTTCTGGTGTCCACTATCTTTTTCCTTCATTCCTTGGTGTCCACTGCTGAGGACCATTCTTTTGCCGTTGAGTCGTTCCGTGACTCGGCTGATCTTGCGCTACCGCTGCCACTTGGGCCGAATTATATCTATAACCCGGCCTTTCTTCTCTTCTTCTTCCTCTAAAGTCATTACGCCTGGATGACCCGGCCAAATCTCTTGCATATTGGTCTTGTTGCTCCCGATGATCTGCCGACATTAATTCTGGTTGCGTCGGATCTCCCAATGCATAGGAGTCCGCTATTCTGATGGTTTCTGCAAATGTGGTTGGCATATCTCTTTGCAGTCGCTGCCATAACACACTGGCATAACGGCATCCTTGAGCGAACCAAGCTATTGCTTGTGATTCTATAACTCCTTCACACGAGTTTCTCAGGTTACATCACCGAGTTAAAAACTCTCTGTCCGTTTCATTCGGCCTTTGCTTGCACATGGCTAACTGTTGCGGCCTGTTTGGCCTCTTGTATGTACTGGTAAAGTTGCTAACGAACATTTCTTCAAAATCCAACCAGCAGTTGATGCTGCCTGCGGGCAGATTATTCAGCCATACTCTAGCTGGTCCTTCCAACATTTGTGGGACATACCGTACTGCCCATCGTAAGTTCCTACCTGCTATTTTCACAGCAGTGGCATAATCAATCAACCAGTCTTGTGGTTTGGTGCTCCCATTATATGTCTTTGTGCCTCTTGCCAGCTGAAAGTTCGGCACAGGTGGTTCGCCCATGATCCGTGGTCCGAAGCATGTCGGACCCGGTGGACCCTGTTCTTCCAGCAACTCGGATCGGTATAGCCGGTCTAGCTTTACTCTGGCATCATTTGATGGCAAATCTCTGTACATAACTCTGTCTTGCATTCCATAGTGGTTATTTCCACCATGGATCGCATATTCCATCTCGGAATAACCATCATTGTACCTTTCATTTACTTGATTGTGGCGAGCTGGTCTTGCTTCTCTTTCCTGCCGAGGTTCATGTCTTGGCTGCGGGTTGAGCGGCGGTTCTCTCCTTACTTCAACTGGGATATTGCTCTCATGATTGCCTCTTCCGAGTTCTCTTCTGCCGAGATCTCCATTGCCTCGGCTTTCGCCGTCTTTCTCAGCACGGCCGGGATTCCTCTCACCACTGTTACCTCGGCTTCCATTGCCTCTGTTCTCGTTTGCTTTCCCAGCTATCGCTGGATCATACAGAACGATTTGCTTGTTTCTCTTTCCTGAAGTTACCGCTTTGTCTTTTCGTGCATTGTTTCCTGGTGAGGATGCTGCTGCCACAGACAAGGCAGGTGCTGATCCAGCCGAGTGAACCATTCACGAGGCCCCTGGCCTCGCCGGATCTGCTCTGAGCATTTCTTCGTTTTGCTGGTTTGCGATGCGCACTAGCTCATTCACTCTTTCTTGCTGTTTCTGCCGGGCTTCGCCGGTCAATCCCTCTAACTCTAATGCTGCAGCATTTGCCGCTCTCAGGTTCTTTGCCGGGGTACTGTACCTCGGCAAGCCCAAATCAACTGATTCTGCCTTATGATCATCATGCTCCTTGTTGATATCATCTATGAGGTTCTTCCCTCTTAATCTCAACTCGTCAACCCGTTCGGGAGCGACGTCAAGCTTGTTAGCTTTGGCATATTCTCGCAGGGTCCTGTTTAAGGACTCCCGCAAGGCCGACACCTTTTTTGCCTCTACCAGCACCTTTTGCCTGGTTTCTTCTAACTCTGCCTGAGCATTAGCCGGATCAAGTATCGGCGCTACAGGTGTAGTCAGGTTTTCTATGGTTGCCTGAAGAATGTTTTCTGGTCTTTCCAGAGGTGGCCCTCTTACTCTTGGTGCCTTTGGGGTAGTGTCCTGTACTTCGGCCTGGTTGGTCACTGGAGGGATTACCTCGGTGGGTGGTGGTGCCGTCTGCCTGGGCGCGACCTGCACGCCTGCGGCAGGGTCTCTGGTTGATCCGGCACCCGCTACTCCCGCCTGCACTCCGGCTGCGACCATCACCTCGACGCTGCTTACCGGATGCGCTCCACGCGGACGACTCGCAGCGCTAAGGGGTGGCTCTCTTGCAACAACAACCTGGTGAGGATAAATGCCGGAGATGTCGACGCCGACATAGACCTGGTGCCTTCCCAAGCTGATGAAGACACCGTTGCACGGGGGAGTTTTTCCCCTGAAGCTGCCTGCATTGTCACTGACGTAGTCACAGAGATCAAATCTCCGGACCAAGCCAGAAACAACGCGCTCGCCAGTGTTGATGAAGTTTCCCGTCCGGATCATGACTCTAGCTAGCACCGCTGCTGGCCCCACGGTGGGCCCCCTACCCCTCACACCCAAAACCCTAGCCTCCTAGCCGCCGTCCTCCTCCAAGTCGCCGCCTAGGGACTCCTCTAGCTCGGCGAGTTAGGGTTTCCCCAAACCCTAGCCGCCGGCCAAGCCCTCCCTTGGTGCCCTCTAAACCCTAGATCAACAAGGCCTCTCTCATACTCCACCATACTCGCTCCGGCTTAAGGCGAAGCCCTGCAAGATCTCCCCTATACTTCCGGTACCACGACGTCGTGCTGCCGGAATCGTGAGGAGAGTGCTACAACCTCCGCTGCCTGCTGGAACAAGGGAGAGGAAGGTCTTCATCGAGTACCGAATGTGTGACCGACTGCGGAAGCGATGTCGGAACACAGCACCGGAAGGATCGTCTACGCGATCTTGAGATCGGCAAGAGTACGACTACATCACCCACGAGAATCTGCTCTCGTTAACCGCTTTGGAATCTTCGAGGGTGAGTTCCTCTATCGACTCGTTTCTACAATCTAGTAGATAGATCTTGGCTTGTTTGTTTGCATGCGATAGAATTTTTTTGTTTACCATGCTACGAACCCCTACATTGGTATCAGAGCCGTGTCTATATGTAGATCTGTTGCACGAGTAGAACACAATGGTCATTGTGGGTGATGGTGCGTTTATTATCAATTGCTTTTTGTGTACTTTGCATCTTGCGGTATGATGGGATGAAGTGGCCCGGGCTAACCTTACATGACATCGTTCATGAGACTTGCTCCACGCTCAACATGCAACTTTTATTGCATAAGTGGCTTTGCGGGTGCCTGTCTCTCCCATCATAGTAAAGATCCAATTTACAACGGGCACTTGATAGTTCAAGCATCAACGTTGTGGTTCTTGTTCGT
Source organism: Avena sativa (assembly GCA_916181665.1). NCBI lineage: Eukaryota > Viridiplantae > Streptophyta > Magnoliopsida > Poales > Poaceae > Avena > Avena sativa. Next base: position 379,391,779 of record OV702297.1, on the reverse strand, counting down.
AAGTTAGAGCAACACTTATTGAAAGCCCCAAACCACATAAAATATGCAAAGAAAATTAGAGGCGTCTAACTTTGTTTTGCAGGGGTGTGCTGTGATGTGATATGGCCATGATTGTGATTATATTTGATATATGCAATGTTCCTTATTGTAAGTTGGCAACCGGCAGGAGCCATATGGTTGTATTTAAATTCTGTTAAGACCCACATGTCTATTCAAAGTAGTTGTAATAGTTGAAGCTGGTGGACGACAACCATGAAACGACGCCATTGAACTTGACGCTGTACCGGTGATGATGGAGATCATGTTCGTGCTTGAAGATGGAGATCGGAAGCACAAGAAGAAAGGCCATATCATATCACATATTATGAATTGCATGTGATGTTAATCCTTTATGCATCTTGTATTGCTTAGTTAATGATGGTAGCATTATAAGATGATCCCTCAAGCACACAAATTTCAAGTTTTAAAGTGTTCATCCTTAGTAAGCACAATTGCTAAAGCACGTTGTTTCGAAGCACCACGTGATGATCGGGTGTGCTAGATTCTGCGAGTGTATACAACGTGAGCAAGCCAGATTTGCTCATGCGGAAGCTAAGGTTTTATCTTGACGAGCCTAGCATGTACAGACATGGTCTCGGAACACGGATCACCGAAAGGTAAAGCATGAGTCATATAGTAGATATGATGAACATGTTGATTGTTCGCCATTGAAGCTACATCAACTCTCGTGATGATCGGTTTTGATGTGGTGGATTTGGTTCGTGTGAGCACTAAAACAATGTGAGGGATATTGTTTTGAGTGGGAGTTCACCTAGATTAATTTAACTATTAATTAGAACTCAATTTGTCATAAACTTAGTCTAAACTATTTCAAATATGTTGTAGATCAATGGCGATCCCTACCATCAATTTTAATGCATTTCTATAGAAAGAAAAGTTGAAAAACAATGGAAGCAACTTCGCGGATTGGTTCCGCAATTTGAGGATTGTCCTCAATGCTGGTAATTTGACCTATGTGCTGGATGCACCGCTGGGTGACCCGCCTACAACTACTGCTACTGATGAAGTAAAGAATGTTTACCTCATTCGGAAGAATCAGTACTCCACAGTTCAATGTGCTATCTTGTATGGTTTGGAATCGGAGCTCCAGAAAAGGTTTGAGAACCATGACCCACATGATATTGTCCGTGAACTCAAAATGATATTTGAGGCTCACGCGGCAGTTGAGAGTTATGAGGTTTCTGAAAACTTCTTTAACTGCAAGATGGAAGAGGGCAGCTCCATTAGTGAGCATGTGCTTAAGATGTCTGGGCACGCAAACAAACTCCAAAGTTTGGGTATAGTGATTCCTAATTCTTTGGGGATTCACCGTGTCCTCCAATCACTACCACCAAGTTATAAGAACTTTGTGATGAACTACAATATGCAAAACATGGACAAGACGTTGCCAGAACTCTTCTCCATGTTGAAATCTGCAGAAGTGGAGATCAAGAAAGAGCACCAAGTGTTGTTGGTCAATAAGACCACCAAATTCAAGAAAGTCAAGTCTAAGCAAAGGGGAAACTTCAAGAAGGGCGGTAAGAAAGTTACCGCACCAACGAAGAAGACCAAGGCTGGGCCTAAGCCTGATACTGAGTGCTTTTACTGCAAGCAAGAGGGTCACTAGAAGCGGAATTGCCCAAAGTACTTGGTGGATTTGAAGAACGGCAACATCAAGAAGAAAGGTATATCCGATATACATGTTATTGATGTGTATCTCACTAGTACTCGTAGTAGTGCCTGGGTATTTGATACTGGTTCGGTTGCTCATATTTGTAACTCGAAACAGGTGCTATAGAATAAACGGAAGCTAGCGAAGAACGAGGTGACGATGCGCGTTGGAAATGGATCAAAGGTTGATGTGATCGCGGTCAGCACGCTACCTCTTCATCTACCATCGAGATTAGTTTTATACTTAAATAATTGTTATTTGGTGCCTGCGTTGAGCATGAACATTATATCTGGATCATGTTTATTGCGAGACGGTTACTTGTTTAAGTCCGAGAATAATGGTTGTCCAATTTATATGAGTAATATGTTTTATGCACATGCACCTTTGATAGATGGTCTGTTCTTATTGAATCTCGATTGTAGTAATACACATATTAATAACATTGAGGCTAAACGTTTGAAATTGAACGATAACTCGACCTATATGTGGCACTGTGGTCTTGGTCACATTGGAGTGAAGCGTATGAAGAAACTCTATTCCGATGGACTTCTTGAATCACTTGATTTCGAATCACTTGAAAGATGTGAAGCATGTCTGATGGGTAAAATGACTAAGACTCCATTTTCTGGTATGATGGAGCGAGCTACGGACTTATTAGAAATCATACATACCGATGTGTGTGGACCAATGAGTGTAGCATCGCGCGGTGGTTATCGTTATGTTCTTACCTTCACAGATGACTTGAGTAGATATGGGTATATCTATTTCATGGAACATAAGTCCGAAACTGTCGAGAAGTTTAAGGAATTTCAAAGTGAGGTATAGAATCAACGTAACAAGAAGATCAAATTTCTACGATCTGATCATGGAGGTGAATATCTAAGTTACGAGTTTGGCGAACAGTTGAAGAAATGTGGAATACTTTCACAATTGACACCGCCGGGAACACCATAGTGTAATGGTGTGTCCGAACGTCGTAATCGAACTCTCTTAGATATGGTTCGTTCTATGATGTCACTTATAGATTTACCGCTATTGTTTTGGGGTTATGCATTAGAAACAGCCGCATTCACTTTAAATAGGGCACCATCTAAATCCGTTGAAACGACACCGTATGAATTATGGTTTGGCAAGAAACCTAAATTGTCGTTCCTTAAAGTTTGGGGTTGCGAAGCCTATGTAAAGAAGTTACAGGCGGACAAGCTTGAACCCAAAGCGGAAAAATGCGTCTTCATAGGATACCCGAAGGAAACTATTGGGTATACCTTCTATCATAGATCCGAGGGCAAAATCTTCGTTGCCAAGAATGGATCCTTTCTAGAGAAGGAATTTCTCTCGAAAGAAGTGACTGGATGGCAGGTAGAACTCGACGAGGTTGTTGAGCCTTCTCTCGAACTTGCGAGTAGCGCAGCACCGGAAGTAGTTCCTATGGCGCCTACACCAATAAGAGAGGAAGCTAATGATGATGATAATGAAACTTCGGTTGAAGTTACTACAGAGCCTCGCAGGTCAACGAGAACTCGTACCTCTCCTGATTAGTATGATCCCGTTATGAGTGTCATGTTGGTGGACAACACCGATGACCCTGCAACATATGAGGAAGCGATGATGAGCCCAGATTCCAATAAATGGCAAGAAGCCATGAAATCCGAGATTGGATCCATGTACGAAAACCAAGTATGGACTTTGGTGGACTTACCGGATGGCCGGAAGGCTGTCGAGAACAAATGGATTTTCAAGAAGAAAACATATGCTGATGGTAATGTTACTGTCTATAAAGCTCGACTTGTCGCAAAAGGGTTTCGACAAATTCAAGGAGTTGACTACGATGAGACTTTCTCACCGGTAGCGAAGCTAAAGTCTGTGAGGATTATGTTAGCAATCGTTGCATATTATGATTATGAGATATGGCATATGGATGTCAAAACAACGTTCCTCAATGGAGACATTGATGAAGAGTTGTATATGATGCAACCCAAAGGTTTTGTCGATCCTAAGGATGCTAAAAAGGTATGCAAACTTCAACGGTCCATATATGGATTGAAGCAAGCATCCTGAAGTTGGAATCAACATTTTGATAATACTAGCTTGTTGGTTAATTGATGATTGTGGTTTCCCTATCATGAACATTGATATGTTATTAACAACAAGATCATATCATTAGGAAAATGGTATGATGGACATACTCCTATAGATAAGCGTAGCATAAAGATCAAGTCATTTTAATAGTTCAATTGCTATAAGCTTTCTGATACATAGTAACCTAATTCCTTCGACCATGAGATCATGCTTATCACCATCACCGGAAGGATGCTTTGATGACATCAAACACCACACCGTAACTGGGTGGCTATAAAGATGGCATTGAGTGTTCGGAAAGTATGGGTTGAGACACATGAATCAAGAGTGGGATTTGTCCATCCATATGAAGGATAAATATACTCTGGGCCCTCTCGGTGGAATATCATCCAATTAGCTTGCAAGCATGTGACTGGCTCACAAGGGATCACATACCACGGGAACGATAAAAGAGTACTTATCGGTAACGAGGTTGAACTAGGTATGAAGAGATACGGACGATCAAAACCTCGGATAAGTAAACTATCGTGAGACAAAGGGAAATTGGTATCGTATGTTAGTGGTTCATTCGATCGCAAAGTAATCGTAGAAATATGTGGGAGCCATATGAATTTCCAGATTCCTCTATTGGTTATTGATCGGAGAAGTGTCTCGATCATGTCCGCATAATTCACGAACCGTAGGGAGACACACTTAAGGATTCGATGTTGTTGAGTAGTTATGGAATGATGAGTAAGAGACCAAATGTTGTTCGGAGTCTCGGATGGGATCCAGGATATCACGAGGAGATCCGGAATGGTCCGGAGAATAAGGTTCATATAAGGAAAGTCCTATTTCGGAGTTGGGGAATGATTCCGGTGTTTTCACCGGGAATGTTCTAGAAGGGTCCGAAAGGTCCGGCACTCCGGAGGGGAAGGGTACATGAATGTGTCATGACAATATGGAATGGTTGCATCATGTACCAAGTCACTTGGCTGGGCAAAATAAAGAAACAAATCAAATCCTAGTTTGAAAGTCAAACGCCAATTTAAAAGTCAAACACCAATTTGAAAAGTCAAACAACAAGTTTGCTTGGTGGAGGGAGAGTAGGAAACCTACTTGGGGAGGAAGTCCCCTCCCTCCACCCACCGGCCAAGGAGGCCGAGTTGGGGGAGGACTCCCTCCTCCCAACCGGCCACCCTCCACCTATATAAGGAGGGGTAGGGCACCCCCTACCCCTCACACCCAAAACCCTAGCCTCCTAGCCGCCGGCCTCCTCCAAGTCGCCGCCGCCTAGGGACTCCTCTAGCTCGGCGAGTTAGGGTTTCCCCAAACCCTAGCCGCCGACCAAGCCCTCCCTTGGTTCCCTCTAAACCCTAGATCACCAAGCCCTCTCTCATACTCCACCATACTCGCTCCGGCTTAAGGCGAAGCCCTGCGAGATCTCCCCTCTACTTCCGGTACCACGCCATCGTGCTGCCGGAATCGCGAGGAGAGTGATACAACCTCCGCTGCCTGCTGGAACAAGGGAGGGAATGCAGCGCCAGAAGGATCGTCTACGCGATCTTGAGACCGGCAAGAGTACGACTACATCACCCACGAGAATCTGCTCTCGTTAACCGCTTTGGAATCTTTGAGGGTGAGTTCCTCTATCGACTCGTTGCTACAATCTAGTAGATAGATCTTGGCTTGTTTGTTTGCATGCGGTAGAATTTTTTTGTTTTCCATGCTACGAACCCCTACACTAATCACACATGAAAGGCAACACAAACAAAAGATCATGAATAATGCTTTGAAAGACATTTGTTTGTTTCACATAGAGAAAACATAGCAAGAGTGGTATTTAGCTTGTCCTTCATGTAATAGCAAAACTTAAATGCATAGGACACCTTCAAAGTTCATAAGGGTGACTAGATACAAATAATTTAAGAACAAGTAATACCAGAATTATGAATCAATCAACAAGTTTTGGGACAATGCACACTGAACTCAGAATGACAACTATGCTCTCTTAGCTGGTGCATAAAGATAGAAGATGGATACTCAACAAAAAGTAAAAAAGAAAGGCCCTTCATAGAGGGAAGCAGGCATTAAATGGTTTTATAAAGCTTCCAAAAATTCTGGTACTCATTAGCTTTGAGCTCTCATTACCCCTATCATAAGCATCTTGAAGTGATTAAGGTTAAAGTGAGGGCAAATATGAGTTATATGCTTGACAAATCACAAGTTGAAAATCTCATGCCCCTTGAGTACGAGTACCGAGGCCTCATGCTACTCAACTTTGGTCCCATGCAAGTTCTTGTCATTGTAAGTATATGTGTATCATAGAGAACAGCCAACGGGGTACCCCTTGCCCCATGACACAGAGTTATCCCATATCAAAATGACAAGGCAACAAACAATGAGCATCTCAGCAATCCCTTTTTTTGCTATTTGCGTAGTTTTTTTATTGACGATGCTTCTATAACATCCCTAAAATCATGATTTCAAAGATTGCATATCATTCATGCATGCATATATATTTTGGGATCATTTTCCAACTCTTTTCAAGAAAACAGAAGCACATAGTGCTATTATTTTATGTGAGCAAACATAAATCAAATGACTATCCTCAATTGAGAGAAAAAGTGTTTTAAACCAAGTTTTGTTTGCTTCCTTGTTGATTGGATTGAATGTGGAGTTTGGACAAAAATTCACAGAACAAGTATGGTTTCAAAACCATTTTCAAAACATTTCCAAATCAAGTGCTATAGCACTGTTTATTTTGTTTGTTCAAAAGAACCAAGCTTGAACAGAGAGACCACATGTTTCTATGCCTAGAAATATGAATGTTGCACCCTACAAAATCGTGAAAAAGTTTGAATTCAAAAAGCTTTTGAAACCATTTGAAAATCATTCTAGAAATTCAAAATAGAAAAAGAAAAAGAGAAAGGAAATAGAAAAGGGCCAGCGCCAGTCTTTTGGCCCAACTGAGAAAGCAGCCCACTAAGCCCACCCGGGTTCCCTCTCTCCCTCTCTCACTCGCAGACTCACCCATCGAGTGACTGACGCCAGGACCCCACACCCCCTTTGTTTCTCTCGCAGACAACTGGGCCCCGTCCACGTCACCGTCGTCTTCCCCAAATCTCGCGAAGAACACGTCGCCGCGGGCCGTTGCTGACGTTGATCACGCGGCGTAATTACCATTGAATCTACACACGTTTCCTATCGAGCCCCTGCCTACTTAACCCCCTCTTCACCGCGAACATTTCCCCACACTCAATTTCCTCTCCACGCCACCAGGCTGCCCGTAATCTTGCCCATACCGCCGCAGCTCCGACGACCTCCGGCGTGCGATTCCGGTAAGACCCCGTCGCCCCTTGATGTCTAAGTTTGCCAGAATGATCACGACAACCATGCGCATCTTCTCACCCTATTGGTGCATGCTAGGACCGTCTGGAGACTCGCCAACGACGACGACCGCAAGTGCCTGACGCTTTCTTCTTCTCCAGCGATCGATTGCGGTAAGCACTGAGCGCCCCATGACCTCTCTCGCATACGACTAGGTTCGCCTTGTCCTTGCGCAACTACGGATGCCTCTGGTTGGTACTAGGAAGACCCAGAGCGTCGGCAACAACTTCGTCTGCAACCACCCGACGCCGTGCACGACTCCGACGAGCTCCAGCAGCCCACTCCGTGCGCCCCTTGCCAAGCAGCCGCCAGGTTGAGCATCAGCACGTCGCCACGGTTCTGGTAAGCCCCTCCGACGACCCTAGGACGACCTGTAGCGCCGTGCCGCCGTAGGCAGAGCTCGCCGCCGCCAGTAGTCGCCGCCAGCGCCGCTCAGTTTTGGTCGATTGATACGTAGCCGTCAGATCTAGATCCAGCACGTAGGATTAGTTCACTTAACGAACCGTTACACGTTAGATCTGGCCGTGCATCTTTAGTTAAATCGTGCGGCTCTCGTTGATCGATCCGCCCAAAACGGTACGGGCCAATTAGAAACAGACGCGTGGCTAGGGTTTAGATTTAAAACAGGATTTGAATCTGATTAATGTTTGAATTTGATTTGGCTATAACTTTTGATCCCCACGTTAGAATTTGACAAATTTTATACCGTTGGAATCAAGAGAGCAAGCTATTTCTGATTATGCAATGTGTTTAAAGTTTTGCTTCTGTTAAAAAGGTTTTATTTGCAGAAACTTGTGTAGGACTAATTAGAGTTTATGAAATGTTTAGGAAATGAATTAGGGTTTAAATAATTGTGGTTGGCAAGATTTTGACTTGTTTATGAAACAGTACTGTATACTTGCTTTGTTGATTTTTAAAAATCATCACATATCATCTTGCATGCATGCATGTATTTTTGATTGTATGTTTTGTGTGTAATTTGTTGCTACCATTCTTTGTGTAGATTTTGGTGCTAGTGATTGTGATTGTGAGGAGTGTTACTCTCCCAACTACCAAGGCAAGTGGTACTTCATGAATATTTTTATCCCATGTTTTATACTAAGCATTAGAAATATTTTGCTAAGTCTTGCATGATATTATTTTGCTTATATGCCATGTTGGGAAATCCTAGTAGTTGTAGAAATGCTAGGGAATTTCTAAGTTAAGTTACTATCTATGCCATGCTTAGCCTAGCTAGTAGCAAACAAGGGTTGGTGAAATATACATGCTATGATGAAAATATTTCTAAGTCTTTGGACTTGTGTTTTACCTAATAAAACAACTAAGTTAATGAAACACCTGGGTGGAATGGAAGGATTGGTTTATGTTGAGTGGTTACACAAGGCCCATTTCTATGGTTTACCTTGTGTATCTCACTTGTGGTAAGCCACCCAGGAACAAAGAGATTTTAGAGGCCAAGTGTTAAGAAGCTTCTAGTGCAGCCACTTGGCAATATGGGCTCTGCCTGGATCACATAAGTTGCTAGAACTTAGCCATTTGGACAGTTGGTGGTAGTGGGAATGATAGGTTGGAGCGCGTCCATTTGGTCTAAGGGAAGGCTTCTGAAAGGTCCTGTCTTGGTGAAACCAAGTCTGGTGGTGAAAGTGCACAACCTCTGCAGATGGAAAAATCTAAGTACTTAGCCAAGTCCATGGTAATGGACAACTTGAGCATCAAGACATGGAAGCTATCAAGAATCTCCTCATCCCAATTTCTAAGTAAAATTTGTGGGTGAACAAGGGTGAAGGACCTCAATGTCTATTTGTGGTTCCTTGGGAAAAGTTTTGACAAAGAAAAACTTAGTGATTTCAACTAATAGGCAAAACCTATTTTGAGCAAAGCAAGCCAAGCTACACTTAGCCAAATTGCATATAGTATCTAGTCCACCTAAATTATACTAAGGCATCACTTGCCAATACTATTCTAATGTATTGACCCACTATGGCTGTAACTTGTGATGTTGCAGGTTACTCTGATGAGGATTAGGTGTCATGAGTCTACACTCAACATGTTTGCCTATGGCACATGAAGATGAAGACTTTTATTTATTTACTTATTCAAACTCTTGTATTAGGCCTGTGGCCTTGGAGTTGTAAAGACTATGTTTATCTCTGGAATGGCTATAATAAATGACCTTTGTATCTGTGTACTTCATCTTAAACTGTGGATGCTAGCATTGATCCAGGGACTAGCATTGCAATCACAGGGATCCTTTTTCCTTTATAAAGGAGGGATCTTACAGATGGTATCAGAGCACTGTGTTGCCTGTAGGATTATGACCCTAGGATTGGAAACCACTAAGGAAAATTTTTCAACTACTTCTACACTTGTCTATTCTTCTCGTAAAACTTTTCTAATCTTCTCTCTCATCTCTATTTGTAGATGAACTCCATCAACGAAGCCATAAGGAAAGGACCACTCATGACAATGACTTTGGAGTGTGAGACAGAATTCCCCAAGGCTCTCAAGGACCTCATGGTTGCATTGGAGATACAAGGTGCAACTGTGTACAAAGGTTTTCCTGTGATGGATGAAGGAGTGGAATACTGGTGGGTGCAACTTCACTTGTATAAAAACAAGGAAGACAACCACCAGGAAAAAGGATTCCGCATGTTCACCAATTCAGTGGTGCACACTACATTTTTTGAATCAGCAAGGGATGCAGCTTGGAAGACCATCAAAGAACTTGGTGATAGAGTCAAGTGCAGAATGATCAACCTCCAAAATGATCTAAAGGAAGAGAAGAAACATACCCAAGAGTTGGAAGCAACCAACCAAACCTTAAGAGGAGACATTATAGACTTAGTGATGGAGACATGTGAGCAAGATAGGCTGATTGCTTCTAGAAACATTGTGTTAGCCAACAGATCCAGTGAGATAGGATTGTAAACGTACTCTGTTAGTTGGACCACCACTTATCACCTTATTTTCCAAATGTTGCTTTAAAATAAGATTGAACCTTGGTTGTTGTAATGGTTTCATGTATGCATGACTTGTGTGTTTTGCCTTCCAAGGATATGTATGTGATGTTTTGCCTTATGTTTTACTTGAATTGTGTTGTTCTAACTTTTATATCTTATAAATAGATGCCTACTGTTACCATCAACACTGTTGAGGAGTTCCAGGTTACTCGCTTTGGTCCTCTTATCGTTGAGCTTACTACTTTGCTCAATCTCCCCCTTCCTACCATCACGGTGCTTCCCCTCACCAAGTTTGAGAGGAAAGACCTTTGGGGCTTCAAGGTCAACCAGCCCGGACGCCAAACAAAGCCTACCATGGAGGCCATCGTCTTCAAGCTCATGCATGATGACAAGGAGAGAGGCCTTGAGGTAGTTATGCAGGATCTGATAGGACGTCTGCTAGGGAGACACTCCCGACAGGTTAGAGGTACTCACTTCCACGTCTTCGGTAGACGTGATGAGGATGGAGAGTCCATCGACTTCGAGGACGATTCGAGGGACACAGCAGAGCCGATTCGTCTGTACCTCCAGGACTTAGAGTCTGTCATTAGGCACGTGGACACTGATAGGACCAACGTCATGCTCAACAATGACGAACTCCAGGTGCAGCTTCGTGAGAAGGACAAGCTCTTCGCGGAGCAAGATGAGATAGTCAAGGAGATGTAGGCAAGTTCGAGAGCCAGGACAGAAAGTTCAAGAGTCAGGAGAAGCGAGTCCAGGATAGAAACAAGAAGATCCGGGACATGACTAAAGAACTACAGTCCAAGGACTTCGAGCTCGAGCAACAGCAGACGGTGATTGAGAGGCTTCGTTCCCAGAAGAGGGCTCTCAAATCCAAGATAGTGACCTTGACCACTAGTGTCGAGGAATACAAGACCGTGATGGAGAACGCAGGTCTTACCTTTGTCGAGGAGGAGGTTGATGCCGAGGAGTAGATTTGACTACTCATTTATCACTTATTATCATACTTGTCATTGAGAACTTGTTATTTGACCATCCGACATGTGGATGGCTTGTTATTTGTGTGTGTTTTACTATGAGAACTTGTTATCTTGTTGTTGAACCTTTATCCTTTTTTGCATGCTTTGTGTTGGTTATGTGATGTATTGTGCATGATAGCATCTATGGGTATCTCATTCTTATCTCTATTGAATAAACCACAGATGCCTCCCCGTCGTGCAAACCCCAACCCCAACCCCAACAACAACAACATCACTCCAGAAATGCAGCAAATGATGACCGCTCAAACTCAGCTGATGCAGAAGATGACGACGTTCATCCAGAACCAAAACAACAACAATAACAACAATAACAACAACAACAACCCACCGGGTTTTGATAGGCTTACCAGGTTCTTGAGATTGAGGCCAGCAAAGTTCTCAGGAACGACTGATCCCATGGTGGCCAATGATTGGCTACGCTCCGTGAACAAGGACTTGGTAACTGTAGGTTGTACTGATGCTGAAAAGGTCAGATTCGCAGCACATTTGCTAGAAGTACCAGCCGCCACTTGGTGGGACAACTTCCAGATCACCACTCCCATCGAAGATGTGACATGGGCTATCTTTGAGGATGGCTTTCGTACTGCTCATCTAGAGTGATGAGTCTGAAAAAGAAGGAGTTCCATAACCTGAAGCAACGCCACCGCAGCGTGGCTGAATATATCGAGGAGTTCAACAATCTGGCGCGATATGCACCGGATGAAGTTGACACTGATGCTAAGAGGAAAGAAAAGTTCCTCGAAGGGTTGAATGATGAGCTAAATCTGCAGTTGGTTGTGGCCTATGTTCCCACTTATCAGTCTCTCTGAGACAAGGCTGCTATTTTGGAGAACAAAATAAAGCAAGTTGAAAGCAGAAAGAGAAAGCACTCAGACAAGCACAGCTCGGGATCGTCACACAAACGTTCCCACTATGATGACAGTGGAATCTCAGGATCCCACAAGCATGGGAAATTCAACAAGCACCACAACCACAACCGTCATGACAACAAGCATCACCATAATCATGACAATGACAAGTACAAGAACCACAAGGGTGGATACAAGAGCCACCACAGTGGTAATGGAAGTGGAAGTGGAAGTCAGCCTGTCAAGAAGGACATCAGTCAGGTTGAATGCTTGAAATGCAAGAAGATGGGGCATTATGCAAATGAATGCCCAGAAAAGAAAGTTGAAGGACCCAACAAGCCCAACCCTTTTCAGAAGGGACAGGTGAACCACATCAATGTGAAGGAAATCTATGAGGAGCCTGATGCAGTTGCTAGTAAGTTCAGACTCAATTCTATTCCAGCATTTGTTCTTTTTGATACTGGAGCATCGCATTCATTCATATCAAAAGCATTTGTTGATAGAAATGGGTTTCCAACTGAAAACATTGGGTGTCCAATAAAAGTTAGTTCTCCGGGTGGAGATATGATAGTAAGTCTTGGATGCAGGGATCTAGTAATAGAGTTTGGAAAGCATAAATTTCCAGTGAGTCTGATAATCCTAGATTCCCAAGGACTGGACGTAATATTGGGAATGGATTGGATGGCTAAGTATGAAGGAGTACTAGATTGTGCTAATCGTACGGTTGCACTCACAACCCCGGAAAGAAAACGGATTAAATTCAAGTCCAACTTTGAATCAAAAGGGAGTAAGCTAAATTCTCTTAAGGGGGTTAGCATAGACAGTGTGCCAATTGTGAGTGAATATCCGGATGTGTTTTCGGAAGAATTTCCGGGAATGCCACTAGATAGAGATGTGGAGTTTCTTATATATTTGGTACCAGGATCTGGACCAATAGCAAAGAGACCTTATAAAATGTCAGTTGATGAACTGAAAGAACTCAAGAAACAACTTGGAGAGCAGTTGCAGAAAGGATTTATTCAACCAAGTTCTTCATCTTGGGGAGCCCCAGTTTTGTTTGTGGAGAAGAAAGATAGAAGTCAAAGGTTATGCATAGATTACCGTTCACTCAACGAGGTAACTATCAAGAACAAATACCCTTTGCCTAGGATCAATGACTTGTTTGATCAGCTAGAAGGAGCTTGTGTGTTCTCAAAGATTGATCTCCGGTCAGGCTATTTTCAACTCAAGATAAGAGAACAAGACATACCTAAGACAACGTTCACTACAAGGTATGGATTGTATGAGTATACCGTAATGCCTTTTGGTTTGACCAATGCTCCAACATACTTCATGAATATGATGAACAAGGTTTTCATGGAATTCCTTGACAAGTTTGTTGTCGTCTTCATCGATGACATTTTAGTCTACTCCAAGAGCAAAGAAGAGCATGAAGGACATTTGCGTTTGATACTTGAGAAGTTAAGAGAGCATAAACTTTATGCCAAATTCAGCAAGTGTGAATTCTGGTTGAATGAAGTTGGATTTCTTGGACATGTTATGACAAAGGATGGTGTTACAGTTGATCCTGCTAAAGTTTCAGATGTAACGGAATTGGAATCTCCCAAGTCAGTAAAGGAAGTTCGTAGTTTCCTTGGCTTAGCAGGTTACTACAGAAGGTTCATTGAAAATTTCTCCAAGGTAGCTAAGCCTATGACTGAATTACTAAAGAAAGACAAGAAATTTGCTTGGACGGAAGGTTGTGAACTCAGCTTCCAGGAGTTGAAGAAGAGACTTGTGACAGCACCAGTCTTGTGTTTGCTAGACTTGGAAAAAGATTTCCAAGTATATTGTGATGCATCTCATCATGGTTTGGGTGCAGTACTTATGCAAGAAGGAAAAGTTGTGGCGTATGCCTCGAGACAACTCAAAACTCATGAAGTGAACTATCCTACTCATGATTTAGAGTTAGCCTCTGTTGTCCATGCACTCAAAACATGGAGGCACTATCTTTTGGGAAAGCGTTGTGAAGTGTTCACAGATCACCAGAGTTTGAAGTATATCTTCACCTAGAAGGAAATTAATATGAGACAAAGAAGATGGCTAGAACTCATTAAGGACTATGACTTAAGTTTGCAATACCACCCCGGTAAAGCAAATGTTGTAGCAGATGCTCTAAGTCGTAAGGTTTTTGTGAATGGCCTTACCAAGGGAGAATTGCCAGATGATTTGTGTGCCCAATTCAGAAAACTCAGATTAGAGATTGTGCCTGAAGGACATCTCATGTCTTTGGATGTCCAACCCACTTTGTTGGACAAGATCAAAGAAGCCCAGAAGATTGATAAAGAAATCGAATAGATTAAAGAAAAGATTGGCAAAGGAAAAGCCAAAGGGTTCCATGAAGACGAACAGGGTACATTATGGCATGGGAAACGTATCTGTGTTCCACAAGATCCGAAGCTACGGAAACTGATTTTGCAAGAAGCACACAACTCACCGTATTCCATTCATCCGGGTAACACCAAAATGTACATGGATATGAAGGAAAGATTTTGGTGGAATAATCTCAAGAAGGACATCACCGAACATATTGCTTTGTGTGATGTGTGTAGTAGAGTGAAGGCGGAACATCAGAAACCAGAAGGTTTGCTTCAACCACTACCTATTCCTGATTGGAAGTGGGACAAGATTGGTATGGATTTCATTACCGGATTACCAAGGACCCGGTCAGGATACGATTCTATTTGGGTAGTAGTGGATCGCCTAACTAAAGTGGCTCATTTCATACCCGTGAAGACAACCTATACAAGTGCTAAGTTAGCCAAAATCTACATGAGTAGAATTGTATGTCTGCATGGAGTGCCCAAGAGTATTGTGTATGATAGGGGAACTCAATTCACTTCCCATTTTTGGAGACAGCTACATGAGTCATTGGGAACGAGGTTGGAATTCAGTACTGCTTTTCATCCTCAAACTGATGGACAGAAAAAAGGACCAATCAGATTCTTGAAGACATGTTGAGAGCATGTGCCTTAGACTATGGAGCCAGTTGGGATGAAAGTCTGCCTTACGCAGAATTTTCTTATAACAACAGCTATCAAGCCAGCATTGAGATGGCACCATTTGAGTTTCTCTACGGAAGAAAGTGTACCACCCCATTGTTATGGAATGGTGTGGGAGAAAGAAGTTTATTCGGACCAGATCTTATCAAAGAAGCCGAAGAGAAGGTCAAGTTGGTTAAGGACAGGTTGAAGATAGCACAGTCCCGACAGAAAAGCTACGCGGATCCTAAGCATAGAGAAGTCACCTACGAAGTCGGTGATAGAGCCTATCTTAGAGTGTCACCACTTCGTGGAGTGAAGAGGTTCGGAGTCAAAGGAAAATTGGCACCAAGATATGTTGGGCCATTCAAGATTCTGAGTCGTAAAGGAGAAGTTGCCTATGAAATTGAACTGCCGGAATCTTTGTCAGCTGTTCATAATGTGTTTCATGTGAGTCAGCTTAAGAAATGTCATCCAGAAATGGAGGAAACTTCTTTGAAGGATACTATACCTTTGGAGGAGGTTCAATTGGAAAGTGATCTTACTTACGAGGAGAAGCCTATCAAGATTCTTGAGACTGCAGAAAGAGTCACACGTACTAAGACTATCAAGTTTTGCAAAGTTCAGTGGAACCATCATTCTGAAGAGGAAGCAACATGGGAAAGAGAAGATGATCTTCGGAAAGTCCACCCGCACCTATTTGCTATCCAATCCGAATCTCAAGGGCGAGATTTACCTTAAGGGGGTTAGATTTGTAACATCCCTAAAATCATGATTTCAAAGATTGCATATCATTCATGCATGCATATATATTTTGGGATCATTTTCCAACTCTTTTCAAGAAAACAGAAGCACATAGTGCTATTATTTTATGTGAGCAAACATAAATCAAATGACTATCCTCAATTGAGAGCAAAAGTGTTTTAAACCAAGTTTTGTTTGCTTCCTTGTTGATTGGATTGAATGTGGAGTTTGGACAAAAATTCACAGAACAAGTATGGTTTCAAAACCATTTTCAAAACATTTCCAAATCAAGTGCTATAGCACTGTTTATTTTGTTTGTTCAAAAGAACCAAGCTTGAACAGAGAGACCACATGTTTCTATGCCTAGAAATATGAATGTTGCACCCTACAAAATCGTGAAAAAGTTTGAATTCAAAAAGCTTTTGAAACCATTTGAAAATCATTCTAGAAATTCAAAATAGAAAAAGAAAAAGAGAAAGGAAATAGAAAAGGGCCAGCGCCAGTCTTTTGGCCCAACTGAGAAAGCAGCCCACTAAGCCCACCCGGGTTCCCTCTCTCCCTCTCTCACTCGCAGACGCACCCATCGAGTGACTGACGCCAGGACCCCACACCCCCTTTGTTTCTCTCGCAGACAACTGGGCCCCGTCCACGTCACCGTCGTCTTCCCCAAATCTCGCGAAGAACACGTCGCCACGGGCCGTTGCTGGCGTTGATCACGCGGCGTAATTACCATTGAATCCGCAGGCGTTTCCTGTCGAGCCCCTGCCTACTTAACCCCCTCTGCACCACGAACATTTCCCCTCACTCAATTTCCTCTCCATGCCACCAGGCTGCCCGTAGTCTTGCCCATACCGCCGCAGCTCCGACGACCTCCGGCGTGCAATTCCGGTAAGACCACGTCGCCCCTTGCTGTCTAAGTTTGCCAGAATGATCACGACAACCATGCGCATCTTCTCACCCTATTGGTGCATGCTAGGACCGTCTGGAGACTCGCCAACGACGACGACCGCAAGTGCCTGACGCTTTCTTCTTCTCCGGCGATCGATTGTGGTAAGCACTGAGCGCCCCTTGACCTCTCTCGCATACGACTAGGTTCGCCTTGTCCTTGCGCAACTACTGATGCCTCTGGTTGGTACTAGGAAGACCCAGAGCGTCGGCAACAACTTCGTCTGCAACCACCCGACGCCGTGCACGACTCCGACGAGCTCCAGCAGCCCACTCCGTGCGCCCCTTGCCAAGCCGCCGCCAGGTTGAGCATCAGCACGTCGCCACGGTTCTGGTAAGCCCCTCCTACGACCCTAGGACGACCTGTAGCGCCGCGCTGCCGTAGGCAGAGCTCGCCGCCGCCAGTAACCGCCGCCAGCGCCGCTCAGTTTTGGTCGATTGATTCGTAGCCGTCAGATCTAGATCCAGCGCGTAGGATTAGTTCACTTAACGAACCGTTATGCGTTAGATCTGGCCGTGCATCTTTAGTTAAATCATGCGGCTCTCGTTGATCGATCCGCCCGAACCGGTACGGGCCAATTAGAAACAGACGCGTGGCTAGGGTTTAGATTTAAAACAGGATTTGAATCTGATTAATGTTTGAATTTGATTTGGCTATAACTTTTGATCCCCACGTTAGAATTTGACAAATTTTATACCGTTGGAATCAGGAGAGCAAGGTCTTTCTGATTATGCAATGTGTTTAAAGTTTTGCTTCTGTTAAAAAGGTTTTATTTGCAGAAACTTGTGTAGGACTAATTAGAGTTTATGAAATGTTTAGGAAATGAATTAGGGTTTAAATAATTGTGGTTGGCAAGATTTTGACTTATTTATGAAACAGTACTGTATACTTGCTTTGTTGAGTTTTAAAAATCATCACATATCATCTTACATGCATGCATGTATTTTTGATTGTATGTTTTGTGTGTAATTTGTTGCTACCATTCTTTGTGTAGATTTTGGTGCTAGTGATTGTGATTGTGAGGAGTGCTACTCTCCCAACTACCAAGGCAAGTGGTACTTCATGAATATTTTTATCCCATGTTTTATACTAAGCATTAGAAATATTTTGCTAAGTCTTGCATGATATTATTTTGCTTATATGCCATGTTGGGAAATCCTAGTAGTTGTAGAAATGCTAGGGAATTTCTAAGTTAAGTTACTATCTATGCCATGCTTAGCCTAGCTAGTAGCAAACAAGGGTTGGTGAAATATACATGCTATGATGAAAATATTTCTAAGTCTTTGGACTTGTGTTTTACCTAATAAAACAACTAAGTTAATGAAACACCTGGGTGGAATGGAAGGATTGGTTTATGTTGAGTGGTTACACAAGGCCCATTTCTATGGTTCACCTTGTGTATCTCACTTGTGGTAAGCCACCTAGGAACAAAGAGATTTTAGAGGCCAAGTGTTAAGAAGCTTCTAGTGCAGCCACTTGGCAATATGGGCTCTGCCTGGATCACATAAGTTGCTAGAACTTAGCCATTTGGATAGTTGGTGGTAGTGGGAATGATAGGTTGGAGCGCGTCCATTTGGTCTAAGGGAAGGCTTCTGAAAGGTCCTGTCTTGGTGAAACCAAGTCTGGTGGTGAAAGTGCACAACCTCTGCAGATGGAAAAATCTAAGTACTTAGCCAAGTCCATGGTAATGGACAACTTGAGCATCAAGACATGGAAGCTATCAAGAATCTCCTCATCCCAATTTCTAAGTAAAATTTGTGGGTGAACAAGGGTGAAGGACCTCAATGTCTATTGGTGGTTCCTTGGGAAAAGTTTTGACAAGGAAAAACTTAGTGATTTCAACTAATAGGCAAAACCTATTTTGAGCAAAGCAAGCCAAGCTACACTTAGCCAAATTGCATATAGTATCTAGTCCACCTAAATTATACTAAGGTATCACTTGCCAATACTATTCCAATGTATTGACCCACTGTGGCTGTAACTTGTGATGTTGCAGGTTACTCTGATGAGGATTAGGTGTCATGAGTCTACACTCAACATGTTTGCCTGTGGCACATGAAGATGAAGACTTTTATTTATTTACTTATTCAAACTCTTGTATTAGGCATGTGGCCTTGGAGTTGTATAGACTATGTTTATCTCTGGAATGGCTGTAATAAATGACCTTTGTATCTGTGTACTTCATCTTAAACTGTGGATGCTAGCATTGATCCAGGGACTAGCATTGCAATCACAGGGATCCTTTTTCCTTTATAAAGGAGGGATCTTACAGCTTCATAGAATGCCACTATGGATTTGCTGCAAGTTTCCACCATGATTAAGCATGGATTAGGCTAGACACCCAGGAGTTTCTCTAACACATATACAAACTCCATGGACCCGCAAGCTCCCATCTCATTTCACACCGATAAGTGCAAGCTCCCATAAACAAAAGAACATGATATCAACTGAATAAATAAGTGCAATGTTGAAAGCGTGCCCCATGAAAGCATGGTTTTGCTAACTCCCAACTTACCATTTGCAAGTGTATAAGCATCATAAGATAGTCACAATGGTTCAGGTTTATTAAGTGCAATAAATAAAATGTGCCTTCAAGTTCGTGAGAGCTTTAATCACTAATTTTCACATAACAAAAATTTAATTTGGAAGATAGATAAAAACATGAATATACTTGGAATGGTGTGACACACCATGCATAGGAATTTATAGTGGACTCTTTGGAATAACTTGGTTTCTTGGGAGTTGGATGCACGAGTAGAGCTCATACTCAGTATAGGTGGAGGCTAGCAAAAGACTGGGAGCGACCAACTAAGAGAGCAATAATGTTCATAATCATGCAAAGCAACAAAACATTATTAATCAAAGCATAAAGTGATATCACAAGTAAAAGACTAAATGACCATAGAGGTTAAGGTGACTGGTTCATAGTCATAGCATGGTGTAAGCATGTTCCAAGTCAACCCAAATAAAGCATCAAAGGAGAATACCACAATATTATACTTTTGTATGCTAAAATAACGCATGATTCTTTCATGGCACATTAAGCAATCTCAATTGTTTGAAACAAGTCATGTTACAACAATAATCACTAAGCATATGGTAAAATAAACATCTAACATGAGATGATAAAGTCTAAGCCACGGTCAAAACAAGCTTCTTTTTGTACCACCATAAGCATGAAACAGTCTACTCTTTTCCAACACTAATCAACTTATTTGAAACAACTCACAAAGATAATAATCAATAAATACCAGAGATATTATCTCACCTAACTACAAATAAGAACTAAAAATTCTAAGCAAAAATAAGAAGAAAACTAAATCTAAACGCAATGCTAGCAAAAGAGAACACTCACAAAACAATAAGAGTGAAAACTAGAGTGTTCTAGGCAATGAAGAACGGGGTGTGACTTCTACAAAATAAGCGTGCTGGGATCCAACCAACTTATTGCATCAAACAAATCAAAAGAAAACTAAAAACAAAGCTCCAAGAACAACACATAGTGCATGAAGCAATAAAAATATAGTGTTTTGAAAGAAGACCTGAGATTTTTGTTGATGAAGAAGGGGATGCCTTGGACATCCCCGAGCTTTGACGCTTGTATCTCTTGAATGTTTCTTGGGATGACTCGGGTGGCATACCCAAGCTTGAGATTTTTTCCATACTTCATCTCATCACATCATTCTCTCCCTACACTTGAAAACTTCCTTCATACAAAACTTCACACAATCTTCATTAGCAACATTAGTGTATGCAAGATAATAAATCTTTGGATTCAGTTTCAACTCAAGTAAAACATACATTAAAACATAAGCTACTGTAGAAACTCCTTTTAAAAGCTCAAGCGATCAAAAGAACTCAAAAAGAAATCGATTAAGAGACAAATGCAAATAATGGCAGAAATCTATCAAAACAGACCTGCACGTAAAGACCGATTTTTTTTCTAAAATATTATGTTGCTCAAATAAAAAAGTACAAAACTAACAAAAATTGGGTAAATAGAGGGTCATGCGCACAAAAAATTTCAGCGCAATCTGACATTCTGGCTAAGAGAATGGTTTTTTACGGTAACAACACATAATCAGTTTTGGGACAGCAACTTCCCTAAATCTTACTTTCCTCTCATTAGAGGCTATTCTTGGCACAAAAACCAAACAAAAAGGATAATGAGAGGTTATTACATAGGCTATAACTTCCAAGACTCAACAAAACAAAAACTTACTGAACTAAAAATTGGGTTATCTCCCAAGAGTGCTTTTCTTTAACGCCTTTCAGCTAGGCATAAAAAGCAATAATCAAGTATTTTCGAATGAAGAAGCATCAACATCAAAATTTGTTCTAATAAGAGAATAAAAATATAGCTTCTTTCTTTTTTTAGGGAAGTGTTCCATACCTTTCTTGAGTGGGAATTGATATTTAATGGTGCCTTCCTTCATATCAATAATGGCACCAACAGTTCTAAGAAAAGGTCTTCCCAAAATAATAGGACAAGAAGCATTACATTCAACATCCAAAACATAGAAATCAACGGGGACAAAGGTATTGTTAACCATAATAAGAACATCATTAATTCACCCCATAGGTTTATTTTTAGCATTATCATCAAGATGCACATACAAATAACAATCTTCCAATGGCGCTAAATCAAGCATATCATAATTTTTTCTTGGCATAATAGAGACACTAGCAAAAAGATCACATAAAGCTTTGAAACCAAAATCATTCACTTTCTTTTTAATGATGGGCTCCCAACCATCTTCTAATTTCCTAGGAATAGAAGCTTCATGTTTCAATTTTTCTTCTTTAATTTTCATGAGAGCATTTGTAATATGTTTTGTAAAAGCCATATTCATAGCACTAGCATTATGACTTCTAGCAAGCTTTTGCAAGAACATAATTACTTCAGAAATATTGCAACCATCAAGATCAAAATAAAAATTATCCTCAAAGGTAGTAGAACTATTGTCTCACATATTTAAAAAAAATTCAACATTTTTATTGGAAAAAGTTCCAGTGGGTTTAGGCATTGTTGCAAAAGGAGTGGGGACTTTGTCTACACCAATTATTTTACCATTAATAGTAGGAGGTTTGCTAGCATCAACATCACTAGTGGTGGCAATGGTACAAATTTTAGTCATATTATTATTTCTAGCAATTTTATCTTCTCTTTCCCACCTAGCATGCAATTCAGCTAACATCCTAACATTTTCATCAATTCTAACTTGAATGGCATTCAAAGTCTTGCGTTCTTTAACATAATTTGGAATAACCTTTAATTTAAGAAGTTCAATGTCACATCCCAAGATTTTCCAAATCTTGTAATGTGAAAAATAAATAAACAAAATAAATCTTTGTTGAAAATCAGGGTGAAAAGAAACTTTTGTTTCTAAAAGGAGACTTAAAATCCCATCTTGAACAAACTTTGGCTAAAGTTTGAATTCAACAAAAATCCAAATCAAGGGAAATGCATTCCTCAATGAATGTATCTGGAAATTTAAACATTTGGAAAATAAATCCAAATCCCTAACCCTAATGGAAGGAAATCATTTTCCAAAGTATCTCCAAACCTATGGAATTGATCCATACCAAAAATTGATCAACAAATATTCACAAAGGATCAAGAAAGGCAAATAGAAATAAAATAAAGCCTTAGAAATTGGTTTCACTCAAATTTGGAACCATAAATAAAATCTTATGAATATAATAAGATAAGGAAATTGAGTTTCCAAAGCCTTTAAAGCCCTCATCTAAACCCCATACCAGTTGGTGAGAAATTAATCCTAAAGGGATTAAAAAGATAAACATTTATCAAAGGAAAATAAATTGTTTTGGAAACACTGATTTAGATCTTTTAATAAAAGACTTTGGTTTCAAATGAAAAGGTGAGCCAAATTAATTTTGGCCAAACTTTTGAAATAAAATATTTTGTTTTGATAAAATGAGTAAAGGTTTATTTAAATAAAATAAAGGATTTAAATATCCAATTTTATTTAAGTAAAGGCTTTTCCCATTTTAAATGAACACCAAGTATTTTATTACTACTTTGAAATCTTTTATTAAAAGGTTTTGCTTTGATTAAAATGAGTAAAGGATTATTTAAATAAAATAATAAGGATTTAATTATCCAATTTTATTTAAGTAAAGGCTTTCCCATTTTAATTAAACACCAAAACTTATTTATTTATTTAAATAAGTTTCCAAGTATTCTTTTATTTTTCAAATAAAACCATCTGGTTTGGTTTTGAAAATAATTGGATTTCAAATGGAAATTTTATTAAATAAATCAAACACTATTAAACAACTAAAGATCCATTTTATTTAATTATTAAATGGATCCTAAACTAAATAAAAATATTTTTTTTTTTTGGATTTGGATTATGTTGATAAACAGAACCAAATTCAAAGTGAAGTTGAGTGCTTGTTTGAATTGAATTGAGTGTTGTTTGAATGTGTGATTAATTGTTTGAATTCCAAACAGAAAATAGAATAGAAAAAGAAAAGTGTTTAGACAGAATAAAAAAATAGGAAAAGGCAGACCCAGCCCAATAGGCCTAGTCCAGCCCACCTCTCTTCTCCCTCAGAAAAACGATTCACACCAAATAATTAACCCGCACAGAGAGTGACAGCCCGGACCCACTCCTCCTCTCTCTCACTCGCTGACGAGACGACCCCACCTCCTCTTATTTTCCCCGAACCGTTTTCTTCACCGCAAAAGAAACCCACGCAGAGACTAACAGGTGGACCTCCCCCTCCTTTATATTCCCACTGACCACTGGACCCCCTTTCCACTGTTATCCTTCCCCACCCCGCGACCAGTTCTTCCTCCTCTCGTCGCCGTTTTCTGCTTTGATTCCTCCGGCTTAATTCGCAGTAAAGTCGTGCATTAAACCTCGCCGTGACCTCGCCATTTTAAGCGCCAGCGTTCCCTCCTCCTTTCCCCTCACACGCCACTCCCTCTCTGCCCCGAGGCTGCCGTAATTCGAGCTCGCATCACCATAGCTCCGACCACCGTCTCCGGCCGATTCCAGCCAACACACGCCCCCTCCTGCCTCCTCGAGCACGCAGCGGTGCTCAGCATTCCTCAGCGGACTCTTCTGCAACCGCAGCTCACCCGCGGGCGCCCCGGAACGCCGTCTACGACAAGCACAGAGCGCCGCCGTGTCTGCTTCTTCTCCGACGACGTCTCCCAGTCGAACCAGACCGCCCCGCGCCTTCTCATTCACGCCCACACATTTGCCGTGCCTTTGCGCGTTTAACAGTACCCTTGGTTCGCTTCCTTGTGATCTGTAGCTTCGACTCCGACCGCGAGCAGTACCCCCCGACGCCGTCCTCCACTCCGGCGAGCAATCCCTGACAGCATCGTGCGCCCCTCGTTGAGCCATCAGCACGTCGAGCTTCACCGCAACCTCCTGAGCACGGTGAGCAACTTCCATTTCTCCCTCGCCGCCTGTAGCGTCGCCTCCGTCACCGACCGATCGCTCCGCCGCCGGTAGCCACCGCTCCGCCGCCAGTTCCTGGCTGATACGATGTGAGCCGTTAGATCACGATCCTATGCACACGATAGATCACTTAACCTGAACCGTTACGTTTGATTTGCACCGCACAATCCCACTTAAATCCTGCGGTCCACATCACGCGATCCTACTGAACCGTTATGAGCCAATAGGATATAGACACGTGGCCCAGAGATGTTTTAAAAACAGAAATTGAAACAGATTTAAGTGCCATTTTCAAACCCATGTATATTTGAATCCACACGTCCAAAATTTACAAATTTTATGTCGTTGGATTCAGGAGAGCAAGCTCTAACTAACCCTACCCTTAGTTTAGCAAATAGTATCTGTTAGCTTGTTTGATTTGGCAGATTCTTTTGTGTGCTTGCTAACATTAGAAAAATTGTTTAAAAATGATTTTAGGGTTAAAACCTTTGCAAAATGGTTTGTTGTGACCTTGCTGACCCTAGGAACCAATCCATGGAGTTAAAAATGATTTTGGAAAGGTTTAGAATGGATTGATTAGTTTAGTCCATTTCTAGCTAATTAAGAACCATTGTTTTGTTTATGAAAATGCTTTCATAAAGAAAACCTTGGAAAAATGTTTTGGACCAAACCTACTGACCCAAAACACCAAGTTTTGCAATAGCAACTCATTTGGTGAAAAACATAAAAGTTTTGCCTTGAATAGAAATATTTTCCACCACATAAATTGATGAATGGATTGTAAAATGGTTTTTGAGCAAAACCCTCTAACCAATGACTTTGCCATTTTGGTAAATGACCAAATTGGAACTTACAAAGTTTAGAAGCCTAGTGGAGACCATCCTTACAATAGAACCAACCTTTGCATGCTTATGCATGACTTAGATTCCATTGCTTTGTGAGTGTGAAATTGTTTGTTTGACTTTGTTTGGAATGTTAGTTGATTTTGTGTTTGCTTGATTGACTTGTAGTGAAGTTAGAGAAGTGTGAGACTAGCAAGATCAAGGAGTGAACTATCATTCCCTACCCAAAAAGGCAAGTTGCACTATCATACAAAAGTCCTACTATTTTTCATTATACTTAGTGGATTTTGAAAACATGCATGAAAACAATTTTATACTTATGCTATGCTAAATCCTAATAGGATTCCCTTACATTACTTAGTGAAAACCTTGTAGTTGTACATGCTTAGCCATGCTATATTTTGAAAAGAGATACATGTTGAGATTTTACAAAGTTGAGAAAAGGATTTGTTTTATATAATAAAACAAGGACTCAATGAACCACCTAGGTGGAGGATACTTTAAGTTTTGGAGAAGGTGGCAACAAAAGGAACCATTCTATGGCAATCTCTTTGTGTTGTGCTCCAAAAGAAAACCCACCTAGGAAACTTAGAGATTGAACATGCTTCTCCAATTGTGGCTTTCGTGTGCAACCACATGCTATTATGGCTCTGGCTTAGTCAATTACATTAGGAAGACCCATACATTGTCTTTAGTTACCAGACATGGGGATCTGGAATGCTTCATGGGGGCTAAAGACAAGCTAGCAATGGTGTATGGGAGGACCTTTTGGAAAGACTTCGTCACACTCTCAATCTGCCAGTATTCCATCTTGGTGAGTACTAATCCAGCGGCCACTGGTGGCAACAAGATGAGAGTGGGACATGTGGGTAAAGTGTACAACTTCTGCAGAAGATAATAAAATCTAAGTACTTAGCCGTGTCCCCGGTTATGGACAATACTGAGCAACTAAAGGCCTGAAGCTATGGAAGATCTCGACATTCTAATTTCTAAAAGAAAACTTTTAAAACTTGTTGCACTTGGAGTTACCAAGGAACTCAAGAGATTTTGACAAAACTTGATGCACTTGGAGTTACCAAGAAGCTCAAGATATTTTGACAAAACTTGATGTACTTGGAGTTACTAAGGTGCTCAAGAGTTTTTTGACAAGGACTTGAACACTTGGGTTTTTACCAAGGAGTTCAAGAGATTTTTGAAAGGAGATTGGACAAAGGACCAAAAACCATTTTTGAAAAGATAGGATAAAATATTGCTTTATGCAAATGATCCTGAAACTCCACTTAGCCAAATTTGCATGTATTGATAGGATCCACCCATATTATTCATAAAAGTGAAACTTGCCAATACAATTCAAATGTATTGACCCTTGTGGCTGTAACTTATTATGTTGCAGGTTTGATTGTTTTTAGTGAGGATTGATTGATTAGGATTACAAAGTCTACAACCAACATCTGCCTGTGGCACTTTGAAGATGAAGGACCCATGACTATAGTTATTCCGCTGCAATGTAATGTATATAGCCAATGAGCTATGTTTGATGTAATAAAATTATTTTACTCCTGGTTATAAAGTTGTACTATGACCTTTGTTTCTTGATATTACATCTGAACTGTGGATGCTAGCTATTGATCCAGGGACTAGCATTGTAAACACAGGGGACTCAATCTTATTTAAGGTTGGGGACCTTACAGAATGGTATCAGAGCATTGTGTTGCCTGTAGGATTTGTAACCCTAGGATTGGACAAAAACCCTTAGAAAAATAGGAGTTGTATTTTGTTCCAAAACTTATTTACAAAACAATCTTGTAAACTCTTTCCTCAACCATTTTGGTTTCAACTCTACTTCTCATCTATTTCAACTTGATGGAAAGCCTACCCCATGACCAAAGACTACACTATGTGCAAAGGACTTCTTCAACTTCATCAACTCTAATGACTTCAACTTCTTCCACATCTTCAACATGTACACCAAGGACTTCAACTTGGATATCACTAAAGAATACAAGTCTTGAGTAACATTTCATTTGAAGACTAAGGAAACACAACTTAGAAGAAACCATCATCACCTTTGAAGATTTGTGACCAAGACACAAGAATTCTCCAAGGATACAAAGATCTCAATCAAAAAGAATCAACCAAGAAGGATGGAAAGATTCCAAATGAACCATATAGATGGACCACCATATTTAGTTTAAGTCAAACACACCAACTTAAGTGGTGTAACAAAAATTATTTTGTTGCCTAAGTATGTGCTTGAAACTTGTTGTTTGAGTGGAGTGCTTGTTTGTGATTGCTTGCACATTGCCTGTGTGAATTGTGATGTGTGTGAATAGAAATATCTCCTTAGAAATCTTTTGCCTATTCTAATCCCTATCCAACCCAAACAAATGACTTCTCCAAGAGACTCCAATATCAAGGATGGTGACAACAACAACAACCAAGAGGTCAACATGAGAGAACTCCTAGAAACCCAACACCAATTGAGCCAACTGACAACTCAGTTCATAGCCAACAATAGTGATAAAGACCCTACCTTGCAAAAGTTTTTGGAAGAACAATCCCAACTGATGCTTAAGGTGACTAATCAAATGATCAGCATGGAAGAAAATTATCCCAAAAGAGTGTATGACAACAAGGATGACAAGAATATTATTCTAGATGGAGCCCCAGCTTGCATTATTTGTGGAGACAAGGATCACACTTCCAAAGAGCATGAAGATCAATGCCCCAATTGTGAAGAGGAACATCCAGTTGGCCAATGCCCCACATCTCAAGTTACTTGTTACCTTTGTGAAGGAAACGACCATGTCCCTATCCAATGCCCCATCTATGCCATTGTTGAACAAAGGAAACAAGAAGGATCCAAGTATGCCAAGAATGTTGATGACAAAGGAAAAGGACCACTCATACCTCCAAACAAGACAACCCAATTCAAAGGATCAAAGAAGTCCAAGAAACCAAAGCGAGACATGAGCCTTGTGCAATGTCGTAAATGTAAGGAAATGGGACACTACCCCAGTGGATGCCCAGAGAACCCGAAGAATAAAGAGATCGGCCAAGTAGTGTGCAACAATTGCAAAGAACTAGGCCACTATGTAGCCACTTGTCCACAAGAGCAACGTAGAGAACTCCAAGATATCCACTGTTTCAATTGCAAGGAACCAGGACACTATGTAAGCAACTGTCCAGAAAAGATGAAGAACAAGATAAACAAGTCTATGGAGAAACCCAACCTTAGCCCATGAGTCACGTGAGAAAATAAAGGACACGATGCAGAAGTTTTCCAAGATTCCAAGCAAGCCAACATCTAGTCTAGTTGGAAATTTTTTAAGGGTGGTAGTACCCTAGTTGTTTTGAGCCGACTTGTAACCCTAGCCTTCCCAAATCTCGGGACGAGATTTATTTTAAGGGTGGTAGCCTGTCACATCCCAAGATTTTCCAAATCTTGTAATGTGAAAAATAAATAAACAAAATAAATCTTTGTTGAAAATCAGGGTGAAAAGAAACTTTTGTTTCTAAAAGGAGACTTAAAATCCCATCTTGAACAAACTTTGGCTAAAGTTTGAATTCAACAAAAATCCAAATCAAGGGAAATGCATTCCTCAATGAATGTATCTGGAAATTTAAACATTTGGAAAATAAATCCAAATCCCTAACCCTAATGGAAGGAAATCATTTTCCAAAGTATCTCCAAACCTATGGAATTGATCCATACCAAAAATTGATCAACAAATATTCACAAAGGATCAAGAAAGGCAAATAGAAATAAAATAAAGCCTTAGAAATTGGTTTCACTCAAATTTGGAACCATAAATAAAATCTTATGAATATAATAAGATAAGGAAATTGAGTTTCCAAAGCCTTTAAAGCCCTCATCTAAACCCCATACCAGTTGGTGAGAAATTAATCCTAAAGGGATTAAAAAGATAAACATTTATCAAAGGAAAATAAATTGTTTTGGAAACACTGATTTAGATCTTTTAATAAAAGACTTTGGTTTCAAATGAAAAGGTGAGCCAAATTAATTTTGGCCAAACTTTTGAAATAAAATATTTTGTTTTGATAAAATGAGTAAAGGTTTATTTAAATAAAATAAAGGATTTAAATATCCAATTTTATTTAAGTAAAGGCTTTTCCCATTTTAAATGAACACCAAGTATTTTATTACTACTTTGAAATCTTTTATTAAAAGGTTTTGCTTTGATTAAAATGAGTAAAGGATTATTTAAATAAAATAATAAGGATTTAATTATCCAATTTTATTTAAGTAAAGGCTTTCCCATTTTAATTAAACACCAAAACTTATTTATTTATTTAAATAAGTTTCCAAGTATTCTTTTATTTTTCAAATAAAACCATCTGGTTTGGTTTTGAAAATAATTGGATTTCAAATGGAAATTTTATTAAATAAATCAAACACTATTAAACAACTAAAGATCCATTTTATTTAATTATTAAATGGATCCTAAACTAAATAAAAATATTTTTTTTTTTTGGATTTGGATTATGTTGATAAACAGAACCAAATTCAAAGTGAAGTTGAGTGCTTGTTTGAATTGAATTGAGTGTTGTTTGAATGTGTGATTAATTGTTTGAATTCCAAACAGAAAATAGAATAGAAAAAGAAAAGTGTTTAGACAGAATAAAAAAATAGGAAAAGGCAGACCCAGCCCAATAGGCCTAGTCCAGCCCACCTCTCTTCTCCCTCAGAAAAACGATTCACACCAAATAATTAACCCGCACAGAGAGTGACAGCCCGGACCCACTCCTCCTCTCTCTCACTCGCTGACGAGACGACCCCACCTCCTCTTATTTTCCCCGAACCGTTTTCTTCACCGCAAAAGAAACCCACGCAGAGACTAACAGGTGGACCTCCCCCTCCTTTATATTCCCACTGACCACTGGACCCCCTTTCCACTGTTATCCTTCCCCACCCCGCGACCAGTTCTTCCTCCTCTCGTCGCCGTTTTCTGCTTTGATTCCTCCGGCTTAATTCGCAGTAAAGCCGTGCATTAAACCTCGCCGTGACCTCGCCCTTTTAAGCGCCAGCGTTCCCTCCTCCTTTCCCCTCACACGCCACTCCCTCTCTGCCCCGAGGCTGCCGTAATTCGAGCTCGCATCGCCATAGCTCCGACCATCGTCTCCGGACGATTCCAACCAACACACGCCCCCTCCTGCCTCCTCGAGCACGCAGCGGTGCTCATCATTCCTCAGCGGACTCTTCTGCAACCGCAGCTCACCCGCGGGCGCCCCGGAACGCCGTCTACGACAAGCACAGAGCGCCGCCGTGTCTGCTTCTTCTCCGACGACGTCTCCCAGGTGAACCAGACCGCCCCGCGCCTTCTCATTCACGCCCACACATTTGCCGTGCCTTTGCGCGTTTAACAGTACCCTTGGTTCGCTTCCTTGTGATCTGTAGCTTCGACTCCGACCGCGAGCAGTACCCCCTGACGCCGTCCTCCACTCCGGCGAGCAATCCCTGACAGCACCGTGCGCCCCTCGTTGAGCCATCAGCACATCGAGCTTCACCGCAACCTCCTGAGCACGGTGAGCAACTTCCATTTCTCCCTCGCCGCCTGTAGCGTCGCCTCCGTCACCGACCGATCGCTCCGCCGCCGGTAGCCACCGCTCCGCCGCCAGTTCCTGGCTGATACGATGTGAGCCGTTAGATCACGATCCTATGCACACGATAGATCACTTAACCTGAACCGTTACGTTTGATCTGCACCGCACAATCCCACTTAAATCCTGCGGTCCACATCACGCGATCCTACTGAACCGTTATGAGCCAATAGGATATAGACACGTGGCCCAGAGATGTTTTAAAAACAGAAATTGAAACAGATTTAAGTGCCATTTTCAAACCCATGTATCTTTGAATCCACACGTCCAAAATTTACAAATTTTATGTCGTTGGATTCAGGAGAGCAAGCTCTAACTAACCCTACCCTTAGTTTAGCAAATAGTATTTGTTAGCTTGTTTGATTTGGCAGATTCTTTTGTGTGCTTGCTAACATTAGAAAAATTGTTTAAAAATGATTTTAGGGTTAAAACCTTTGCAAAATGGTTTGTTGTGACCTTGCTGACCCTAGGAACCAACCCATGGAGTTAAAAATGATTTTGGAAAGGTTTAGAATGGATTGATTAGTTTAGTCCATTTCTAGCTAATTAAGAACCATTGTTTTGTTTATGAAAATGCTTTCATAAAGAAAACCTTGGAAAAATGTTTTGGACCAAACCTACTGACCCAAAACACCAAGTTTTGCAATAGCAACTCATTTGGTGAAAAACATAAAAGTTTTGCCTTGAATAGAAATATTTTCCACCACATAAATTGATGAATGGATTGTAAAATGGTTTTTGAGCAAAACCCTCTAACCAATGACTTTGCCATTTTGGTAAATGACCAAATTGGAACTTACAAAGTTTAGAAGCCTAGTGGAGACCATCCTTACAATAGAACCAACCTTTGCATGCTTATGCATGACTTAGATTCCATTGCTTTGTGAGTGTGAAATTGTTTGTTTGACTTTGTTTGGAATGTTAGTTGATTTTGTGTTTGCTTGATTGACTTGTAGTGAAGTTAGAGAAGTGTGAGACTAGCAAGATCAAGGAGTGAACCATCATTCCCTACCCAAAAAGGCAAGTTGCACTATCATACAAAAGTCCTACTATTTTTCATTATACTTAGTGGATTTTGAAAACATGCATGAAAACAATTTTATACTTATGCTATGCTAAATCCTAATAGGATTCCCTTACATTACTTAGTGAAAACCTTGTAGTTGTACATGCTTAGCCATGCTATATTTTGAAAAGAGATACATGTTGAGATTTTACAAAGTTGAGAAAAGGATTTGTTTTATATAATAAAACAAGGACTCAATGAACCACCTAGGTGGAGGATACTTTAAGTTTTGGAGAAGTTGGCAACAAAAGGAACCATTCTATGGCAATCTCTTTGTGTTGTGCTCCAAAAGAAAACCCACCTAGGAAACTTAGAGATTGAACATGCTTCTCCAATTGTGGCTTTCGTGTGCAACCACATGCTATTATGGCTCTGGCTTAGTCAATTACATTAGGAAGACCCATACATTGTCTTTAGTTACCAGACATGGGGATCTGGAATGCTTCATGGGGGCTAAAGACAAGCTAGCAATGGTGTATGGGAGGACCTTTTGGAAAGACTTCGTCACACTCTCAATCTGCCAGTATTCCATCTTGGTGAGTACTAATCCAGCGGCCACTGGTGGCAACAAGATGAGAGTGGGACATGCGGGTAAAGTGTACAACTTCTGCAGAAGATAATAAAATCTAAGTACTTAGCCGTGTCCCCGGTTATGGACAATACTGAGCAACTAAAGGCCTGAAGCTATGGAAGATCTCGACATTCTAATTTCTAAAAGAAAACTTTTAAAACTTGTTGCACTTGGAGTTACCAAGGAACTCAAGAGATTTTGACAAAACTTGATGCACTTGGAGTTACCAAGAAGCTCAAGAGATTTTGACAAAACTTGATGTACTTGGAGTTACTAAGGTGCTCAAGAGTTTTTTGACAAGGACTTGAACACTTGGGTTTTTACCAAGGAGTTCAAGAGATTTTTGAAAGGAGATTGGACAAAGGACCAAAAACCATTTTTGAAAAGATAGGATAAAATATTGCTTTATGCAAATGAGCCTGAAACTCCACTTAGCCAAATTTGCATGTATTGATAGGATCCACCCATATTATTCATAAAAGTGAAACTTTCCAATACAATTCAAATGTATTGACCCTTGTGGCTGTAACTTATTATGTTGCAGGTTTGATTGTTTTTAGTGAGGATTGATTGATTAGGATTACAAAGTCTACAACCAACATCTGCCTGTGGCACTTTGAAGATGAAGGACCCATGACTATAGTTATTCCGCTGCAAGGTAATGTATATAACCAATGAGCTATGTTTGATGTAATAAAATTATTTTACTCCTGGTTATAAAGTTGTACTATGACCTTTGTTTCTTGATATTACATCTGAACTGTGGATGCTAGCTATTGATCCAGGGACTAGCATTGTAAACACAGGGGACTCAATCTTATTTAAGGTTGGGGACCTTACATTCAACATCAAGGGCAAGGCTATCAACTTTAGAAGCAAGATCATCAATTTTTCCAAGCTTTTCCTCAACTGTTTTATTGAAAGCAGTTTGTTTACTAATAAAATCCTTAAGCACGACTTCAAGTTGAGAGGGTGCACTTCTATTGTTGTTGTAGGAATTTCCAGAAGCATTACCATTATTAGAAGGATTTGGCCTATAATTATTATTACCAAAATTATTCCTATAAGCATTGTTGCTAAAATTATTACTTCTAATGAAGTTCACATCAACTTGCTCTTCATGAGCAACCAAAGAGGCTAAAGGAACATTATTTGGATCAATATGAGCTTTTCCACTAACAAGCATAGACATAATAGTATCAATCTTATCACTCAAGGAGGAGGTTTTTTCAACAAAATTTACCTTCTTACCTTGTGGAGCTCTCTTAGTGTGCCATTCAGAATAATTAATCATCATATTATCCAAACATTTGTTGCAGAACCCAAAGTGATGGACATAAAGGTACCTCCAGCAGCCGAATCCAGCAAATTTCTTGAAGAAAAATTCAATCATGCATAAAAGGTTTGGATAATCATCCAAGTAGTCAGTCCATGAGTGGTGCAATTCTTCACTAAAGATTTCATTCTTTCCCAAGCTTGAGAAACATGTTCATTATCAAATTGTTTAAATTTCATTATGTCACTTCTCATGGATATAATATTAGCAGGAGGATAATAGTTTCCAATGAAAGCATCTTTGCATTTAATCCAAGAATCAATACTATTTTTAGGCAAAGATAGCAACCAATCTTTAGCTCTCCCTCTTAAAGAGAAAGGAAACAATTTAAGATTAATAATATCTCCATCTACATCCTTATATTTTTGCATCTCACAAAGTTCAACAAATTATTAAGGTGAGCAGCAACATCATCGGTACTAACACCAGAAAATTGCTCTTTTATAACAAGATTTAGCAAAACAAGTTTAATTTCATAGAAAGTAGCTTTAGGAGCAGGTGGAGCAATAGGTGTGCAAATTAAATCATTATTGTTCGTGCTAGTGAAGTCACACAACTTAGTATTTTCAGGAGTAGTCATTTTTGCAAGATTAAAGCAAAAATAGCAACTAAAGTAGGAACTATTTTTTGTGTGTTTTTTGATAAAAAGAAGCAAACCAAACAAAGCAAAAGAAACTAAGAAAAACAAAAACAAAGTAAAGAGATTGGTAGTGAGAGACTCCCCTTGTAGAAATCTTGTTTCTCCCCGGCAACGACGCCAGAAAATCTTGTGATGGCTCAGTTGATATGGAGCCTGTTGGGAACCCCAAGAGCAAGGTATGATGAGCACAACAGCAAGTTTTCCCTCGGTTATGGAACCAAGGTTATCGAACTAGTAGGAGAAAGAAACCACTTCTGAAGGTGTTGCTAGCAATGTGGAACCTGCACACAACACAACCAAAATACTTTGCCCCAACTTATCAGTGAGGTTGTCAAGCTCACTGGTTTTGCTGAAAATAAAGGATTAAACATACAGTGTGGAAGAAAGTAATTGCTTGTAGTAATTGCATAAATTAAATAGTAAACAGTAGATGGAATATCAGTGGTAAGGAATGGACCAGGGTCCACAGTTCACTAGAGGCATTTCTCCATAAGATAAATAACATGCTAGGTGAACAAATTACAGCTGGGCAATTGACAAATAGAGAATGCATGACAATGCATGTACATGTCATGATGATCATTATGAGATTCACTTGGGCATTACACCATGATACATAGACCGCAATCCAACTGTATCTATGACTAATAATCCACCTCCGGGATATCATCCGAACAACCCTCGGGTATTAAGTTGCAAGCAACATATAATCGCTTAAGCAAAGTGTGTAATGTAAACAATACAATTTCCCTTGGAAAAATGTTTTTTGTTTTCTCCCTAGTAGCAACGGTACATCTAAAATCTTAGAAGTTTCTGTCACTATCCTAGATTACTAGAGGCATGAACCTACTATCGAGCATAAATACTCCCTCTTGGAGTCACAAGCAAATACTTGGCCAGAGTAACTACTAGCAACGGAGAGCATGCAAGATCACAAATAACATAGACATGATAGAACAATAATCAATCTCACATAATACTCAATATTCACCGGATCCCAGCATGTAGCATTACAATAAGATGATCTTGATCATGATAGGCAGCTCACAAGATCTAAACATGACGACACAAATAGGATAAACTACCATCTAGCTACTGCTATGGACCCGTAGTCCAAGGATGAACTACTCACACATCACTCCGGAGGTAGGAATGGTGATGAAGAAGGCCTCCGGGATGATCTCTCCTCTCCGGTAGGGTGCCGGGAAGAGCTTCAGATCCCTATCGATCTAGGGACGACGGTGGCGATGGCTATAGACTTTTTCGTGGAATTATGGTCAGGTACTTAGGGTTTTTGCCTTGCGGGGATTATATAGGCTGAGAGGCGAGGTTGGTGGAGCGCCAGGGGTCCCACACCCTAGGGCGGCGCATCCCCCTGGCCGCGCCTGGCCCAGGTGTGGCCGCCCTAGGGTGCGTCTCCCCTATCCTCCGGACTCCATGTCGTGTTAGCAAAAATAGGAACGTTGGCTTTTGTTTTGTCCAATTCCGAGAATATTTATTTATTAGTTTTTCTGAAATCAAAAACAACAAAAAACAGGAAGCTGGCTCCGTGGCACTTGTTAATATGTTAGTTCCAGAAAATTCATAACAATGCCACAAAGTGTAGACAAGAACATAAGATAATTGGTGCAAAACAAGCATGGATCATAAAAAAATATAGATACGTTTGCAACGTATCACAGTGCAGCGGGGAAAAGTGCCTTGGTGATCATGGCCATGTCTACATTGGCCATGGAACCATATCTCCTCTTCCCAACAAAGTGTTGGCGAGAAACAAGGCGAAGTAGTGGATTGTCGGGTTCTGAATGGTGGACATATTCTTCTGGTAGAAGTCCCTGCCACCGTTAGCAGAAATAACCTCCCAAGTTTCTCCACTTGAGATGCTATATAAATTTGTAACAGATGATTCCCCATATTGAGGGAATCCAAAAGCTTCACAAAATTGTTGAAAAGAGATTTGATATAGCTGCTGGTTTATGATTAAGCTTACCGTGCACGCATTACCTTTCTCCTTGTAGTCATCATAGAAGGAGGCGGGGAACTCAAAGGTGAAATCAGTGTAGGTGTAGTGGTTTGCGTAGGCGAGGAGTGATAGCCCTGCATTTGCACACATGTGGTTGAAATCCATTCTCAAACCTGCCGCAGCGAGAAGGCCATCATCGGCCCAACGTTTGGGCATCACCCTCCTTGATGAAACCATGGCGTACTTGTTGTCGAGCTCAGCCTGGAGCCCCGATCCCTCACCATGTTGGCGCTTGCTCTTGTGGAAAATTCTACCAAGCTTGTTCATCTTGATATACTGAAAAATTTCAACATAAAACCTTAGGCATATAGTTTCTACATGATATACAAATGATTCTACGTGGAGAAATTTAATCCTAACATGAGAAATCAAAAAGGAAAATCAAACAAGCTTGAGTTTATCCAGTAGATCAATGTGAGAGTTTCAACCATGGAATTCTGAAAATAAAGCATGGATAGGGAGAGAAACATACCGATATGTTGATTCCCCAAATTAAACAAACGAAATCTGCAAAAGAAATCAAGAATTCTAGGTGGGTTTTGAGGAGTTTGGAGAGAGAATATGATAGAAAAGTGAGGAGGAGGAAGAGCCCTAGCCCCGAGGCTCATTTAAGAGGTCGGACGAACTATACAGTGGGAACTATACAGGAGGATATGTAGTTCCCGCCGTATAATTGTGGCTTGCGTCGATAATTAGGATTTCTTTATGCCAGATCTCAACTATATGGGTGCAACTATACGGCCGGACCAAAAAGTCCCGCCGTATAGTTGGTAGTTGAGATAAAATTTGTGAAAAAGGGGGTCGATAACTATACGACCAAAACTATACGTCTAGAATAATATTCCCGCCGTATAGTTGGTCGTTATACTCTCCAGGACATGCGTTTTGCGCATTTTTTCAAAGATACTCTTTTTAATCAGAACAATATGTTTAGGCTAGTTCTTGTAGATAAAACTCAAACTTAATTTTTACACGTAATCTATGCTTATTCAGTTGATATTTCTACTACTTTTTGACAGCTGCATCTTTACGGGCGCGCTTCTGCAAGAATGTCTGTGAAAAAGTTGTAGGAATGCGATGAACATTTTATTCTTTAAATTATTTTATTAATGTGATGGGTTGACTCCCATTAAGCATTTTATTAAGAATGGTTGAATATTTCAACCCCTTATCTGTTCTCTAATTCTTACCTTGGGTTGCCCCTTATCAAGGGCACTCACCACTTGAACTCGTTTTGCCGGTGGAATATACCTTTCTCCTGCTTCTTGCTTCTTTGGAAAATACCGGATGATTTCAGCATCATAAACATTGAAGATTATTTTTCCCTCAGCACAATCAAGTGAAGCTCCTGCAGTACTAAGGAAAGGTCTTCCAAGTATTATACATAATTTTTCATCCTCTGGCATTTCAAGAATAATAAAATCAGTGGTAATAACATGCTCATCAATTCTAAGTAGAACATCCTCAATCATACCAATGGGTTGTTTAGTGGATTTATTAGCCATCTGTAAAGTGATAGAAGTAGGGAAATACTCCCCCAATCCTAACCTTTTATAGAGTGAGTATGGCATTACACTAACTCCTGCACCTAAATCACACAAGACATTGTGAATATCAGTTTTGCCAATTGAGCATGAAATAGTTGGTATTTCGGGATCTCCCGACTTAGACAATAACTTCCCATTAGCAGGATAACTAGTCACCATGGCAACGGTTTCAGTTATTTTTTTCTTTCTATTAAGAATATCACGGAGAAATTTAGAATAGGTAGCAACTTTTATCGCATCCACAAATGGAATTTCTAGACGAAGATCACCAAGTGCCTTTTTTAAAGAGTCATAGATTACCTGATCTGATGCTTTCTTTTTGCGATCTAGATATGGAAGTTTTTGCTCACCTTTCTTATTCTTGTCTTATACCTTTTATGGGGGATCATGCCCTTTAGTTGTTTTCTTTTGTTGATGCTTATTGCTTTTCTTCTTTTCTACTGCAACAATTTAATCTTCATTGCTTATCTCTTTTATTCTCTTGGATCAACAGTCTCTACATCAGAGTCATAGCGGTCATCCTGTGCATCATTTTACTCCTCCAAGGTTTGGTCTTGTGTTTCTTGAGCAGTTTCATCCTGAGGATCCACCAGTGTGTCATCTTCTTGGCTTTCTTTGAGCAAGGCTTTTTCCCTTCGATCTTTTTCAGCTTCATATTCTGGTGGTCCTAATGGTCCTATAACAAATGCACCTCTCCTTGTAACAACATTAGTAGAAACAGGAATATTTATATCATCTTGAAGAAAAATTTGATAACCAGATGCTTGATGACCCACAAGTATAGGGGATCGCAATAGTCTTCGTGGGTAGTATTATCCAATTTATTGATTCGACACAAGGGGAGCCAAAGAATACTTGCAAGCCTTAACAACTGAGTTGTCAATTCAGCTGCACCTAGAAATAGTTCTAGCTCACAGAAGTTTATCAGTAGCAACAGTTTGTAGTAGCAACAGCAAAGCAACAACAGTAGTGAAACAGGAGCAATAGTAACAGTAGCAGCAAACAGTAGGATATGAGTGTGGTAGGCATAGGGATGGATGGACGGGCATTGCATGGACGAGTCTAAACATGTAACTTCAAGATCTAGGGAATTGCAGATAAATAAGAATAAACATCCAAATACTAAACAATCATAGGCATGTGCTCCATATATAATCATAAGCACTAATAGAGATACTAGGCACTATGCCCTAACAATCTTATTCGATTATAAGATAGAACTCATCCAATCCCTACCATCCCCATAGCCTACAGCGGGGGATTACTCACTCATGGATGAGGGAAACATTGATGATTGATGGAGATGCGTTGGTGATGGCGATGGCGATGATCCTCTCCAAATTCCCTGTCCCGGCAGGGTGCCAGAACGGAGTTTCTGGATCCGAATCTCGGTTTCTTGATGGTTGCGGTGGAGTGGAACTCTTTCTGGAAAAACGTCGCCCCCCCTAGTTTTTAGGTCAAGGGGTAACTTATAGGCACAGAGGGATCCCGAGGGGGTGCCTGGGGTGGCCGCACCCCCTAGGTGCGTGCAAGGCCCACCCGCGCCTGGCAGGGGTGTGGCCCCCCCAGGCCTCCACTCCATTTTGTCTTATGGCTCCATGGATCTTCTGGTGAAATAGGATTTTGGGCATATTTTCTGGGATTTTTCCTCATAGTTGATTTTCTGCACAAAAAATAGACACCAAGGTAATTCTGCTGAAAACAACGTCAGGTCGTGTTAGTTGTATCCAAATCACACAAGTTTAGAGGAGAAACAATAGCAAAAGTGTTCAGGAAATTAGATACGTTTTGGACATAATAACTCCCCGCAAGCTTAGATTATTGCTTATCCTCAAGCAATTCAGTTGAAAACTGAGTGCGATAAAAGAACTTTCACGA
The DNA here is from genome assembly GCA_916181665.1 of Avena sativa. NCBI lineage: Eukaryota > Viridiplantae > Streptophyta > Magnoliopsida > Poales > Poaceae > Avena > Avena sativa. The sequence goes on along the minus strand of OV702297.1, from coordinate 379,352,098 downwards.
ACACATTTGCTTCATATGATGTATATATTCTTAGCACAGGAGTAGATACTTAGACAATTCATAATAATAAGTATGCAACTAAGTCTACTCAATAGTCACTGCAAGCTATGAAGAGAAACCAACTCAATAATAAGTAGCATGAAACATAAACATAAGCAACATTGCAATGCTCATAAGAAGGTATGATAGAGTGGTATCTCGCTTGCCTTTGTTTGTAGAGCACAATATAAATGTCAAGGCACCTTTGAAGTTCAAGTGAAGACTAGAAGTAAAGATATCAGACGTACAAGTATCAAAGTCATGACATAATTAACCAAGTTTTGAGACAAACACGAGAATGCCAACTATGATCTCAAGAAAGTGCTCATAGAATAAGTGGTGAATCAACAAGGAAGTGAAAAGGTTTTGAAAGGTTTTAAAGGCTTCCAAATGCTGAAAGTAAGGTACTCATTAGCTTTGAGCTCTCATTGCCCCTATCATAGGCATCTTTATATGGTTAAGGTGAAAGCGAGGTCCAATATGAGTTATGCTTGACAGACCATAAACTGGAAATCCCAAGTCCCTTGAGTACGAGGGCCACTCCTCGTGCTACTCAACTTTACTTACCTGTAAGTTCTTGTCATTGTAAATACATGACTATCATAGAGAACCGCCAACGGGGTACCCCTTGCACATGATACAGGAGCTATCCCATAATCAAAATGACAAGGCAAGCAGACAATAAGCATCTCAGCGATCTTTTTATTTTCTATTTGCATAGGTTTGTATTGAGGATGCTTCACAAATGCTCATTATGGTAATGCTGCAAGTTTCCACCATGATTAGGCATGGCTTAGGCTAGCGGGCCAGGCGTTTCTCTAACACATATATATAACTCCATGAACTCACAAGATCCCCTTTTATTTCACACCGACGACATCCGCAAACAAAAGAGCATGGTATCAACTGGATATGTATCCATAAGTGTTGAAAGCGTTCCCCGTGACAACACGGTTCTGCTAAATCCCAGCCTACAATTTGCAAGCACATAACTTTCATGAACAGTCACAATGGTTTAGGTTTATTAAGTGCAAGGAATAAAGTGTGCCATCAAGTTCGTGAGAGCTTTACTAACTAACTTCCTCAAAACAGTCAAACATTTTATTTGGAAGAAAACAAGGCATAATGAATATGCAATGAATAGCAAATGATGCTAATAGGTAGGTGTGGTGGACACTATTGGCAATAATGGTTTTGGGGAGTTGGATGCACAAGTAGAGCTCATACTCAGTGCAAGTGAAGGCTAGCAATAGAGAGGGAGCGACAAACGAGAGAGCAATAACTGTCATAATCATGCTTGCCACAAAACAGGACTAATTATGGCATGAAAGTGATACAAGAACTCCGAGGCAAAATAAATCATTGAGGCTTACTGAATATGTTTAGTCATATGCATGCATGAGCATGTGCCAAGTCGATTCACATGAAACATTCAGAGGACGATACCACAATATCATACCAAGTTATGAACAATGCAATCAAACATTCATATGACATGCTACAAACTATTAGCAAGCTGGAGATAATCACAAGAAAGCAAGAACTACTAAGAATCCATCAATAACATACACCTTACATGAACAGACTAAGAATGCTCACAATGATGAGTATATGTACAAAAATGAAAACAAATAGAGTTCGTTACCAGCCTCTTACCACACCTCAAGTTGTCTTAATCTTCATTATTGCCCTTCACTTGTGTGACTTGAATAATAACATGAAACCAAACTCCACATGAGGACGGTTGAACCCTGCAAAGAACTCACAAAACCAAAGAAGAACAACAAATATTTTTGGTGTTTTCAATTTTTTTAAAGCAAGCAAAACAAAGCAAAAACAAACCAAGCAAAAACAAACAAAGCAAAATCTTTTTGGATTTTTATTTAAGGCAAACCAAAGCTAAAAATCAAAGAAACAAACCAAGAGAAACAACGGAAATATTTTTGGTATGTGTTTTGAGAAAGCAGAAACAAAAACCAAAAAGAAAGCGAAACAATGGATATACAAAGAACCGATGAACATGATATATAGATGAGTGTGATGTCGGTATACCTCCCCCAAGCTTAGGCTTTTGGCCTAAGTGGGGCTCAATAGCGCGGGTAGTAACCCCAAGCTGGTGGGTCATCATAGGAATGATCATAGTCAAGCGCTTGCGATGAAGAAGAAGACACTTCCCAATCATAGGTGGGTTGCTGGTATAAAGACTCTCCCAAGTTGGAGGACTGAACCGAATCATCTTCAGCATCCTCTCCAACATTCTCTTGCTGGAGAGATCCGCCACGTATGTGTCAAACTCCTCCTCCGTGAGCGACCATCCTTGCCTGTTATCAAAACTAAACAAAGCAGGTGCATGCAAATAAACTACTTTCTCGGTCCTACCCCCTCTCCAACCACGCTTGACAAAGGATAATTCGTATGGTAAACTTCTCATAGTAGCCCTAGAGAAATAAAGTTACGCTGAACCATGGAATCAAGATCAAGCCTCTCTATGGGGAACCGATAATCTGAATGGTGAGGCTCTAAACCATGGAAAGCTAGCAACCTAGAGGCGATAATACCTCCACAAATTCCACACTTCTCGCGGTTAGTGGTAAGACGGTAAGCTATCAAAGCACCCAGGTTATAATATCTATCCCTATTCAAAGCAACTGAGATAGAAGCTAGATCAAAATAAGATAACTTTCTAGCAATCTTTCTAGCAAGAACACACTTGGTAATGAAATAGGCAAAATATCTAATGGATGGGAACTGAATGTTCCGAATTTTACCACTTTCCTTAGAGAAGTCGAAACCTTGGAAAATTTCAGCATATAAATCCATAAGTGACTTAGGCCTCTCCTTGATCTTCTCACAAGATGAGGTACTCTAATTGCTGCAGAGAAATCAGCAAAAGGTAGGTGGACAGCTAGATTGTATATTTTATAATGGACCATGGGATTAGATGAAGACCAAGTAAACCGGAAGTCCTTGTAAGATCCCTCCTTTATAAAGGAAAAGGATCCCTGTGATTGCAATGCTAGTCCCTGGATCAATGCTAGCATCCATAGTTTAAGATGAAGTACATAGATACAAAGGTCATTTATTACAGTCATTCCAGAGATAAACATAGTCTTTACAACTCCAAGGCCACAGGCCTAATACAAGAGTTTGATTAAGTAAATAAATAAAAGTCTTCATCTTCATGTGCCACAGGCAAACATGTTGAGTGTAGACTCATGACACCTAATCGTCATCAGAGTAACCTACAACATCACAAGTTACAACCACAGTGGGTCAATACATTGGAATAGTATTGGCAAGTGATACCTTAGTATAATTTTAGGTGGACTAGATACTATATGCAATTTGGCTAAGTGTAGTTTGGCTTGCTTTGCTCAAAATAGATTTTGCCTATTAGTTGAAATCACTAAGTTTTTCTTTGTCAAAACTTTTCCCAAGGGACCACCAATAGACATTGAGGTCCTTCACCCTTGTTCACCCACAAGTTTTTACTTAGAAATTGGGATGAGGAGATTCTTGATAGCTTCCATGTCTTGATGCTCAAGTTGTCCATTGCCATGGACTTGGCTAAGTACTTAGATTTTTCCATCTGCAGAGGTTGTGCACTTTCCCCACCAGACTTGGTTTCACCAAGACAGGACCTTTCAGAAGCCTTCCCTTAGACCAAATGGATGCGTTCCAACCTATCATCCCACTACCACCATCTGTCCAAATGGCTAAGTTCTAGCAACCTATGTGATCCAGGCAGAGCCCATATTGCCAAGTGGCTGCACTAGAAGCTTCTTAACACTTGGCCTCTAAAATCTCTTTGTTCCTGGGTGGCTTACCACAAGTGAGATAGTAACTTAACTTAGAAATTCCCTAGCATTTCTACAACTACTAGGATTTCCCAACATGGCATATAAGCAAAATAATACCATGCAAGACTTAGCAAAAATATTTCTAATGCTTAGTATAAAACATGGGATAAAATATTCATGAAGTACCACTTGCCTTGGTAGTTTGGAGAGTAGCATTCCTCACAATCACAATCACTAGCACCAAAATCTACACAAAGCATCATAGCCACAATCACATACAAAGCATATACAATCAAAAATATATGCATGCATGCAAAATGATATGTGATGATTTTTTTTAAAAAAACTCAACAAAGCAAGTATACAGTACTGATTCATAAACAAGTTAAAACTTGCCAAACAACATTTATTTAAACCTTAAATTATTTTCCAAACCATTCATATATTCAATTTAGTCCTACACAAGTTTCTGCAAATAAAACCTTTTTAACAGAAGCAAAACATTAAACACATTGCATATTTAGAAAGAGCTTGCTCTCCTGATTCCAACGGTATAAAATTTGTCAAATTCTAACATGGGGATCAAAAGTTATAGCCCAATCAAATTTGAATAACAATCAGATTCAAACCCAGTTTTAAATCTAAATTCCAGCCACGCGTCTGTTTCTAATTGATCCATACCGTTTCGCGTTGGATCGCGCTTCTGGGCCGTTGGATCTACTTAACCCGCACGGCTCAGATCTATTCGTAACGGTTCGTTAACTGAACTAATCCTACGCGCTGGATCTAGATCTGACGGCTACGAATCAATCGACCAAAACTGAGCGACGCTAGCGGCGGCTACTGGCGGCGGCGAGCTCTGCCTACGGCGGCGCGGCGCTACAGGTCGTCCTAGGGTCGTTGGAGAGGCTTACCAGAACCATGGTGACGTGCTGATGCTCAACCTGGCGGCGGCTTGGCAAGGGGCGCACGGAGTGGGCTGCTGGAGCTCGTCGGAGTTGTGGGCGGCGTCGGGTTCGAGTAGACGGTGACGTTGGCGACGCTCCTGGTCTCCCTAGCACAAACAAACGGCACCAGATGATGCACAAGACAGTGGCGAACAACTTCGTGTGGGTCAGAGGTGAAGGGGCGCAAAGGGCTTACGGAATTTGGTTGCCGGAGTCGAGGTTGTCGTCAGGAGCTTGTGGTGCTGAACGGAATCGATGACCTGGGGCAGTACAAGACGAACCAGTGGGGTCAGGAAGTGCGCAATGAAGCTGCGAAGCGGCTCGTATGAACTAGAGGGGAAGGGGCGCACGGGGCTTACCGGAATCGATCGCCGGAGTGAGCTCTGTCTGCGGCGGTGTGAGGTTGATTGCGGGCAGCCTGGTGGCGGAGAGGTGGTGCTAAGTGAGGGGAAATGGTCGCAGAGAGGTGAGGGTTAAGTAGGCGGAGCAGGGGCGAGAATCTCGCGAGCAATCAACGCCAATTAAGCGCATTTGCGTCGGGGAGGAAACGACCACGGCGAGCAGGTCTTCAGCGCGAGATTGACGACGAGCCTGACGTGGCAGTGGGTCTACCTGTCAGCGAATAAAACAGAGAGGGGGTGGGGTCCTGGCGTCAGTCTCTCTGCGGGTTCGTCTGCGAGTGAGAACGAGAGAGGGGGAACCCGTGTGGGCTAAATGGGCTGGTTTCTCTGTTGGGCTAGAATAGCAGCGCCGACCCTTTTCCTTTTCTTTAATCCTTTTCTATTTCTATTTGCATTTTCAGAAATCATTTTCAAATGGTTTCAAAAGCTATTTGAATTCAAACCTTTTCAGGAATTTTGTAGGGTGCAACATTCATATTTCTGGGCATAAAAACATGTGGTCTCTCTGCTCAAGCTTGGTTCTTTTGAATAAACAAAATAAACAGTGCTATAGCACTTGATTTGGAAATGTTTTGAAAATGGTTTTGAAACCATATTCGTTCTGTGAATTTTTGTCCAAACCCCACATTCAATCCAATCAACAAGGGAGCAAAAAAAACTTGGTTTAACACACTTATGCTATCAATTGAGGATAGTCATTTGATTTATGTTTGCTCACATAAAATAATAGCACTATGTGCTTCTGTTTTCTTGAAAGAGTTGGAAAATGATCTCAAAATATATATGCATGCATGAATGATATGCAATCTTTGAAATCATGATTTTAGGGATGTTACAAATCTAACCCCCTTAAGGTGAATCTCGCCCTCGAGATTCAGATTGGCTAGCAAATAGGTGAGGGTGGTCTTTCCGAAGATCATCTTCTCTTTCCCATGTTGCTTCCTCTTCGGAATGATGATTCCACTGCACTTTGCAAAACCTGATAGTCTTGGTCCGTGTGATTCTTTCCGCAGTCTCAAGAATCTTGACAGGTTTCTCTTCATAGGTGAGATCACTCTCCAACTGAACCTCCTCCAAAGGTATGGTATCCTTCAAAGAAGTTTCTTCCATTTCTGGATGACATTTCTTAAGTTGACTCACATGAAACACATTATGGACGGCTGATAAAGATTCTGGCAGTTCAATTTCATAGGCAACTTCTCCTTTACGACTCGGAATCTTGAATGGTCCAACATATCTTGGGGCCAACTTTCCTTTGACTCCGAACCTCTTCACTCCACGAAGTGGTGACACTCTAAGATAAGATCTATCACCGACTTCGTAGGTGACTTCTCTACGCTTAGGATCTACGTAGCTTTTCTGTCGGGACTGTGCTATCTTCAACTTGTCCTTAACCAACTTGACTTTCTCTTCGGCTTCTTTGATGAGATCTGGTCCGAATAAACTTCTTTCTCCCACACCATTCCATAACAATGGGGTGGTACACTTTCTTCCATAGAGAAACTCAAATGGTGCCATCTCAATGCTGGCTTGATAGCTGTTGTTATAAGAAAATTCTGCGTAAGGCAGACTTTCATTCCAACTAGCTCCATAGTCTAAGGCACATGCTCTCAACATGTCTTTAAGAATCTGATTGGTCCTTTCTGTCTGTCCATCAGTTTGAGGATGAAAAGCAGTACTGAATTCCAACCTCGTTCCCAATGACTCATGTAGCTGTCTCCAAAAATGGGAAGTGAATTGAGTTCCCCTATCAGACACAATACTCTTGGGCACTCCATGTAGACATACAATTCTACTCATGTAGACCTTAGCCAACTTAGCACTTGTATATGTTGTCTTCACGGGTATAAAATGAGCCACTTTAGTTAGGCGATCCACTACTACCCAAATAGAATCGTATCCTGACCGGGTCCTTGGTAATCCGGTAATGAAATCCATACCAATATTGTCCCACTTCGAATCAGGAATAGGTAGTGGTTGAAGCAAACCTACTGGTTTCTGATGTTCCGCTTTTACTCTACTACACACATCACACAAAGCAATATGTTCGGCGATGTCCTTCTTGAGGTTATTCCACCAAAATCTTTCCTTCATGTCCATGTACATTTTGGTGTTACCCGGATGAATGGAATACGGAGAGTTGTGTGCTTCTTGCAAAATCAGTTTTCGAAGCTCCGGATCTTGTGGAACACATATACGTTTCCCATGCCATAAAGTTCCCTGTTCGTCTTCATGGAATCCTTTGGCTTTTCCCTTGCCAATCTTCTCTTTAATTTCTTCAATTTCCTTATCAGTCTTCTGGGCTTCTTTGATCTTGTCCAACAGAGTGGGTTGAACATCCAAAGACATGAGATGTCCTTCAGGCACAATCTCCAATCTGAGTTCTCTAAATTGGGCACACAAATCATCTGGCAATTCTCCTTTGGTAAGGCCATTCACAAAAACCTTACGACTTAGAGCATCTGCTACAACATTTGCTTTACCGGGGTGGTATTGCAAACTTAAGTCATAGTCCTTAATGAGTTCTAGCCATCTTCTTTGTCTCATATTAATCTCCTTCTGGGTGAAGATGTACTTCAAACTCTTGTGATCTGTGAACACTTCACAACGCTTTCCCAAAAGATAGTGCCTCCATGATGGGGATATGCCTACCGGGGTATACCCAGCAGGACGTTTCCGACTGGCCCAGGAACTGGCGAGTGGGCCTGCAAGACGGCGACTAGATCAAGGCCCGGTGTGGATCCAAGCGACTGGAAGCTGAAGGCCCAGGCGAGTAGATAGGCCCAGTCGAGTTTGGTTAAACGATTACCGAAGCCTTAACTGATTCGGTTGAGATATGTAAACCCTAGGGAAGGTGAGTCTATATAAATCTCCCTACAGGGCGTGTAGAGATACGTTCCATCATACACCCAAGCGACTCGCCGCCTAGCCGCCGAGCTCGTCCATTGTACCACCACCATAATACAATCTAGCAGGAGTAGGTCTTTACCCTCCGGGGGGCCGAACCTGGGTAAAACCTTGTGTCTCCGCCCTCATCTCGCACCGCAGATGGCTGGCCGCCCTTGCCCCTCGTTCTACTACTCGCTGCCGATTGCAGCATCTGCCGTGACCATTCCCACGACAGTGGCGCCCACCGTGGGGCCTGGCCGGTCTGGCCGGTGTTCTGCGGCGAGATCCAATCTGCCCATCAACGAGACGGTCGCCACCGGCCGCATGATAGCGATCGGCGAGATGCTCCAAATCTTGCCGAGCAGCTACGTCCCGGCGGCGCGACCCGTCACGCACAGCGTGATCCTGCCGGTCGGCACGATCAGCCTCTTCGTCGGCCTCACCGACGTCATCGTCTCGGAGGACTCGGCTCGCATCCGCGAGTCGCCGCCACGCGATCGACTCTCCGAGAGCCAGATCCGCACGATCCATCGCCTCGCCTCCGAGTACAACTCGGCCCACAGTAACGTGGCCGAAAACTCAGCGGCCGCAGAAGACGCGGCCCTCAACGACGACGCCGACTCGGCGACCCCGGCGTCACTCGCCGGATCCATCACCGCGGCTTCACCCGCGGGCTCCATCACCCAGGTCTCCAGCATGGGAGACTTCGAGGATCCCTCCATCCTTGGGATCTTCGACTTCGACTCCGGGTCAGAAAATTCCGCCGACCTCCGCCCCGGGACCGGTCGCCACGTCGCGACCTACATGGCGACCGACACCGATCCGCCGGAGGATCCCTTCTCCACCCCGATCCCTCCTAACGCCACGGCAACGGAGGTCGAGGAACTCCGCCTGAAGCTGGCGGAGGCAGTGCGCAAGGAGCAAGCCGAGCGCGAAAAATGTCCACTTTGGGTTCGGCGTTTAGTTTGTGCTCAGTGAGCTCCCTAGGGACACCAGGCATGCCAGAGGGCTTCCATGCGAAGATGTCCCTGTTCTCACGGAGGAACTCGATGAGCGCGCCTTCCTAGGCTGGGCTCATTCCTGTTCCGATCGTCACCGTCTGGCTGGAGTCGCCTGGGACCAGCTCGACGATGCGGGTGTGCGTCGTTGCCTCGAAGGTTGAGGTGTTTGCGCCCTCCGAATTGGGCTTCTTGAGTATGGTGGGGTCATCATTGTTCACCCCGCTCGTGTACTTGGCGAGCTCGTCAGCGTGGTTGGCTTCTGCCGCGATGACGGCATCGGCGAGTTCTGCTCATTTGGCTTCGCACTCGGCGGCCATGTCGGGGTCGCCGTTGATGGTGATGACGCTGCACGGCCCGGGGAGCTTCATCGCGTTGTACGCGTAGTGTGGCGCTGCCATGAACTTGGCGAACGCCTGGCGCCCCAAGACGCAGTGGTAGGGGCTGTCGAAGGGCACCAGCTCGAAGACGATCCGCTCGGTGTGGAAGTTTGCTGGTGTGCCGAAGGTGACTGGCAGCGTGACCTTGCCGATCGGGTACGCCTTCCGGCCGGGGACGATGCCGTGGAACGTGGTGTGGGTTGTCTCGATCATCGACTGCGAGAGCCGCAGCCGCCTGAAGGTGTCCAGGTACAGGATGTTGATGGAGCTGCCGCCGTCCATCAATGTCTTGGGGAGCCAGTAGTCGCCCACCTTTGGCTTGACCACCAGGGCGACTCGGCCTGGGTACTCGATGCGCGGCGAGTGGTCCTGGCGGCTCCAGGTGATGGGCTGCTCCGACCAGTTGAGGAACTGGGGAACGTCCACCTGGGCCACCGCGTTGACGGTGACAGCGCGGGTGATGACCTTCTTCTCGCGCTTCGTGTTGAAGCCTATGAAGGTATGGAGCGAGCCAGCCATGTTGCCGAACTTTCCGCCGTTTGGCGGGTTGTTGTCGGGGTCCTCCCTTGCTCGCCGTGCCTTCTCAATCTCCCTGAGGGTGTGGCAGTCGGTGGTCGTGTGCGTTGCGGGTTTGCCCTCCCTGCTATGAAACGCACAAGGTTGGTTAAGGAGGGCCGCGGGGTCGAACCTTGGCTTGGCCTTGTAGTTGCTGCCGTCGTGGCGTTGTCCTCCGTCGCGACGGAAGCTTTTGGGCTCGCGTTGTGCGTGCCCGGCGTTGGCGACGAAGTCGACTCGCCCGTCACTGCGACGCTTGCCAGTGAGGCGAGTGTTGCTATAGCGTAGGTCGGCCCGTCATCCGCTGTCGTTGCCGCTCGTGCGACGTTGGCCTCCCGACTCGTCGTCGGTTTCCTGGTTTGGATCTTCCTCCGCGTACCGTTTGGCGATCTCGAGGAGGTCCGGTATGTTGTCGAGTGTGCGAGAATGTCGCTTGAGCTTGGCGACCAAAGGCTCGTAGCGGCACGAGGTCTTGAAGCAATGGATCGCGGTGTCCGGGTGGATGCCGACCGCGTTGTACCAGAGTTATTGCCACCGCTGGACCCAGTTGCGGGTCGACTCGCGGGGTCCCTGGATGCATCGCTCTAGGTCCTCGATGGTAGTGGCGCGGATGTAGGAGCACTCGAAGTGCCTGACGAAGGCGTCGCGCATCTCCTCCCAGGAGTCGATGCTATCCTGGGGGAGGGTGTTGATCCATTGCCTGCACGTCCCCTCCATCATCAGGGGGAGGTAACGGGCGGCTAGCAGGTCGGTGTGGCCTGCGATCCCCATCGCCATGAGGTATGTATCGAGCCAGACGGCGGGGTCGTACGAAGGGTCATACTTTTCTATCTCCTTCGGTGCCTTGAAGTTTGGCGGGTACTTCTCGCCTCGGATCATCGGTCCGAAGCACTTGGGGCCAAGTCGACTTAGCGACCCCATTGGCTCGCCGTCGCGGCGATTGGTTAGGGTGTGTCGCAGGTCGTCGGGATGGCGTGTGCGCCAGCTTTGATTGTTGATGATGTGGGTGCGGGCATCGATGGGTTGACCGTCGGCGGCGACGAAGTTGGTCGCTGGCCTGGGGTCGTTGGTGGAGAGCGCCGCGTTCGCGGGTCGGTGTTGGAGCTGCAGTGGCTCTGATGGCGGGCAGTTGAGGGTGTTTGCCGCCATTGGGCGACCGCTTGAGGCCGCTCTGCTTCCCGAAGAACGCGAGTACACTCGACCCTACGAGTCGGCGCCTGCGTTTTGCAGCTCGACGACCTTTGCGAGCAGGGCCCTGACGTACTGGATCTGTAGGGCACCGTCGCCGGTGGCCGTGATGTTGTCGGCTGCTGCTCGGCCCGCCACAAGGTTGTCCATCGGGGTGGAGAACAGTGGGAGGCCGTTCGCGTCCCGCTCCCGTGAGGAGACTACTATCCGCGGCTGATCCCTGGGGGGTGTGCGGTTGGGTGGAGGTGGGGCGCCCATCGCCGTCGACCCTGGCGGGGGCCGGGCGCTTCCTCCTGGTGGCGCGTTCTCATAGATCGCGCGCTCGGCCACGCGGGCCGGGTCGTTTTCATCGTCGAAGTTCAGGGCGCGCCCCTGGACGGTGGGGTTCAGGCGACCTGATTCGCTGCTGGTGGTAGCGCGATAGCTCCTGCGCCGTCACCTGCTCGAGGCGAAATTTTTCGCGCTCGGCTTGCTCCTTGCGCACTGCCTCCGCCAGCTTCAGGCGGAGTTCCTCGACCTCCGTTGCCGTGGTGTTAGGAGGGATCGGGGTGGAGAAGGGATCCTCCGGCGGATCGGTGCCGGTCGCCATGGAGGTCGCGGCGTGGCGACCGGTCCCGTCGCGGAGGTCGGCGGAATTTTCCGACCCGGAGTCGAAGTCGAAGATCCCAAGGATGGAGGGATCCTCGAAGTCTCCCATGCTGGAGACCTGGGTGATGGAGCCCGCGGGTGAAGCCACGGTGATGGATCCGGCGAGTGACGCCGGGGTCGCCGAGTCGGCGTCGTTGTTGAGGGCCGCGTCTTCTGTGGCCGCTGAGTTTTCGGCCACGTTACTGTGGGCCGAGTTGTACTCGGAGGCGAGGCGATGGATCATGCGAATCTGGCTCTCGGAGAGTCGATCGCGTGGCGGCAACTCGCGGATGCGAGCCGAGTCCTCCGAGACGATGACGTCGGTGAGGCCGACGAAGAGGCTGATCGTGCCGACCGGCAGGATCACGTTGTGCGTGACGGGTCGCGCCGCCGGGACGTAGATGCTCGGCAAGATTTGGAGCATCTCGTCGATCGCTATCATGTGGCCGGTGGCGACCGTCTCGTTGATGGGCAGATTGGATCTCGCCGCAGAACACCGGCCAGACCGGCCAGGCCCCACGGTGGGCGCCACTGTCGTGGGAATGGTCACGGCAGATGCTGCAATCGGCAACGAGTAGTAGAACAAGGGGCAAGGGCGGCCAGCCATCTGCGGTGCGAGATGAGGGCGGAGACACAAGGTTTTACCCAGGTTCGCCCCCCCGGAGGGTAAAGACCTACTCCTGCTAGATTTTATTATGGTGGTGGTACAATGGACGAGCTCGGCGGCTAGGCGGCGAGTCGCTTGGGTGTATGATGGAACGTATCTCTACACGCCCTATAAGGAGGTTTATATAGACTCACCTCCCCTAGGGTTTACATATCTCAACCGAATCAGTTAAGTCTTCGGTAATCGTTTAACCTAACTCGACTGGGCCTATCTACTCGCCTGGGCCTTCAGCTTCCAGTCGCTTGGATCCACACCGAGCCTTGATCCAGTCGCTGTCTTGCAGGCCCACTCGCCAGTTCCTGGGCCAGTCGGAAACGTCCTGCTGGGTATACCCCGGTAGGCATATCCCCATCACTCCATGTTTTGAGTGCATGGACGACAGAGGCTAACTCTAAATCATGAGTAGGGTAGTTCACTTCATGAGTTTTGAGTTGTCTCGAGGCATACGCCACAACTTTTCCTTCTTGCATAAGTACTGCACCTAAACCATGATGAGATGCATCACAGTATACTTGGAAATCTTTTTCCAAGTCTGGCAAACACAAGACTGGTGCTGTCACAAGTCTCTTCTTCAATTCCTGAAAGCTGAGTTCACAACCTTCAGACCAAGCAAACTTCTTGTCTTTCTTTAGTAATTCCGTCATGGGTCTAGCTACCTTGGAGAAATTTTCAATGAACCTTTTGTAGTAACCTGCTAAGCCAAGGAAACTACGAACTTCTTTCACGGACTTGGGAGATTCCCATTCAGTTACAGCTGAAACTTTAGCAGGATCAACTGCTACACCATCCTTTGTCATAACATGTCCAAGAAATCCAACTTCATTCAACCAAAATTCACACTTGCTGAACTTGGCATAAAGTTTATGCTCTCTTAACTTCTCAAGTATTAAACGTAAATGTCCTTCATGCTCTTCTTTGCTCTTGGAGTAGACTAAAATGTCATCGATGAAAACGACAACAAACTTGTCAAGGAATTCCATGAACACCTTGTTCATCATATTCATGAAGTATGCTGGAGCATTGGTCAAATCAAAAGGCATTACGGTATACTCATACAATCCATACCTTGTAGTGAACGTTGTCTTAGGTATGTCTTGTTCTCTTATCTTGAGTTGAAAATAGCCTGACCGGAGATCAATCTTTGAGAACACACAAGCTCCTTCTAGCTGATCAAACAAGTCATTGATTCTAGGCAAAGGGTATTTGTTCTTGATAGTTACCTCGTTGAGTGAACGGTAATCTATGCATAACCTTTGACTTCTATCTTTCTTCTCCACGAACAAAACTGGGGCTCCCCAAGATGAAGAACTTGGTTGAATAAATCCTTTCTACAACTGTTCTCCAAGTTGTTTCTTGAGTTCTTTCAGTTCATCAACTGACATTTTATAAGGTCTCTTTGCTATTGGTCCAGATCCTGGTACCAAATCTATAAGAAACTCCACATCTCTATCTGGTGGCATTCCCGGCAATTCTTCTGGAAACACATCCGGATACTCACTCACAATTGGCACACTGTCTATGCTAACCCCCTTAAGATAATTTAGCATACTCCTTCTTGCTTCAAAGTTGGTCTTGAATCTGATCCTTTTATTTTCTGGAGTTGTGAGTGAGACAGTATGGTTGGCACAATCTATCACTCCCTTGTGCTTAGTCATCCAGTCCATTCCCAAAATGACATCCAATCCTTGGGAGTTTAGAATTATCAAGTTAACGGGAAACTTATACTTCCCAAATTCTATGACTAGATCATGACATCCTGAATTCACTATCATTTCTCCACCAGGAGAACTTACTTTTATAGGACACCCAATAGTTTCTACCGGCAGTTCATTTCTTTCAACAAATGCTCTTGATATGAATGAATGAGATGCACCAGTATCAAAGAGAACAAATGCTGGAATACAATTGAGTTTGAACTTACCAGCAACAGCATCAGGCTCCTCATAGATTTCCTCCACATTGATGTGGTTCACCTGTCCCTTCTGAAAAGGGTTGGGCTTGTTGGGTCCTTCAACTTTCTTTTTTGGGCATTCATTTGCATAATGCCCCATCTTCTTGCACTTGAAGAATTCAACCTGACTAATGTCCTTCTTGACAGGCTGACTTCCACTTCCACTTCCATTACCACTGTGGTGGCTCTTGTATCCACCCTTGTGGTTCTTGTACTTGTCATTGTCATGACTACGGTGATGCTTGTTGTCATGAAAGTTGTGGTTGTGGTGCTTGTTGAATTTCCCATGCTTGTGGGATCCTGAGCTTCCACTGTCATCATAATGGGAACGTTTGTGTGACGATCCCGAGCTGTGCTTGTCTGAGTGCTTTCTCTTTCTACTTTCAACTTGTTTTATTTTGTTCTCCAAAATAGCAGCCTTGTCACAGAGAGACTGATAAGTGGGAACATAGGCCACAGCCAACTGCAGATTCAGCTCATCATTCAACCCTTCGAGGAACTTTTCTTTCCTCTTAGCATCATTGTCAACTTCATCTGGTGCATATCGCGCCAGATTGTTGAACTCCTCAATATATTCAGCCACGCTGCGGTGGCGCTGCTTCAGGTTATGGAACTCCTTCTTTTTCAGACTCATCACTCCAGATGAGATATGAGCAGTACGAAAGCCATCCTCAAAGATAGCCCATGTCACATCTTCTATGGGTGTGGTGATCTGGAAGTTATCCCACCAAGTGGCGGCTGGTCCCTCCAGCAAATGTGCTACAAATCTGACTTTTTCAGCATCAGTACAGCCCACAGTTACCAAGTCCTTGTTCACGGAGCGTAGCCAATCATTGGCCACCATGGGATCAGTCGTTCCTGAGAACTTTGCTGGCCTCAATCTCAAGAACCTGGTAAGCATGTCAAAACCCGGTGGGTTGTTGTTGTTGTTGTTGTTATTGTTGTTGTCTTGGTTCTGGATGAACGTCGTCATCATCTGCATTAGCTGAGTTTGAGCGGTCATCATTTGCTGCATTTCTGGAGTGATGTTGTTGTTGTTGGGGTTGGGGTTTGCATGACAGGGAGGCATCTGTGGTTTGTTCAACAGAGATAAGAATGAGATACCCATAGATGCTTTCATGCACAATACATCACTTAAACAATCACAAAGCATGCAACATAAATATAAAGATTCAACAACCAGATAATAAGTTCGCAAAGTAAAACACACACCAATAACAAGCCATCCACATGTCGGATGGTCAAATAACAAGTTCTCAAACAACCAGTACGATAATAAATGATAAATGAGTAGTCAAATCTACTCCTCAGCATCAACCTCCTCCTCGACAAAGGTAAGACCTGTGTTCTCCATCGCGGTCTTGTATTCCTCGACACTAGTGGTCAAGGTCTCTATCTTGGCTTTGAGAGCCCTCTTCTAGGAACGAAGCCTCTCAATCACCGTCTGCTGATGCTCGAGCTCGAAGTCCTTGGCCTGCAGTTCTTCAGTCATGTACCGGATCTTCTTGTTCCTATCCTAGACTCGCTTCTCCTAACTCTTGAACTTCCTGTCCTGGCTCTCGAACTTCGCCTCCATCTCCTTGACTATCTCATCTTACTCTGCGAAGAGCTTGTCCTTCTCGCGAAGCTGCACCTGGAGTTTGTCATTGTTGAGCATGACATTGGTCCTATCAGTGTCCACGTGCCTAATGAGAGACTCTAAGTCCTGGAGGTATAGACGAATCGGCTCTGCTGTGTCCCTCGAATCGTCCTCGAAGTCGATGGACTCTCCATCCTCATCACGTCTACCAAAGACGTGGAAGTGAGTACCTCTAACCTGTCGGGAGTGTCTCCCTAGCAGACGTCCTATCAGATCCTGCATAACTACCTCAAGGCCTCTCTCCTTGTCATCATGCATGAGCTTGAAGACGATGGCCTCCGTGGTAGGCTCTGTCTGGCGTCCAGGCTAGTTGACCTTGAAGCCCCAAAGGTCTTTCCTCTCAAACTTGGTGAGGGGAAGCACCATGATGGTAGGAAGGGGGAGATTGAGCAAAGTAGTAAGCTCAACGATACGAGGACCAAAGCGGGTAACCTGGAACTCCTCAACAGTGCTGATGGTAGCAGTAGGCATCTATTTATAAGATAGGAAAGTTAGAACAACACAATTCAAGTTACAACATAAGGCAAAACATCACATACATATCCTTGGAAAGCAAAACACACAAGTCATGCATACATGAAACCATTACAACAACCAAGGTTCAATCTTATTTTAAAGCAACATTTGGAAAATAAGGTGATAAGTGGTGGTCCAACTAACGAAGTACGTTTACAATCCTATCTCACTGGATCTGTTGGCTAGCACAATGTTTCTAGAAGCAATCAGCCTATCTTGCTCACATGTCTCCATCACTAAGTCTATAATGTCTCCTCTTAAGGTTTGGTTGGTAGTTTCCAACTCTTGGGTATGTTTCTTATCTTCCTTTAGATCATTTTGGAGGTTGAGCATTCTGCACTTGACTCTATCACCAAGTTCTTTGATGGTCTTCCAAGCTGCATCCCTTGCTGATTCAAAGAATGTAGTGTGCACCACTGAATTGGTGAACATGCAGAATCCTTTTTCCTGGTGGTTGTCTTCCTTGTTTTTATACAAGTGAAGTTGCACCCACCAATATTCCACTCCTTCATCCATCACAGGAAAACCCTTGTACAAAGCTGCACCTTGTATCTCTAATGCAACCATGAGGTCCTTGAGAGCCTTGGGGAATTCTGTCTCACACTCCAAAGTCATTGTCATGAGTGGTCCTTTCCTTACGGCTTAGTTGATGGAGTTCATCTACAAATAGAGATGAGGAAGAAGATTAGAAAAGTTTACGAGAAGAATAGACAAGTGTAGAAGTTGCTGAAATTTTTTCCTTAGTGGTTTCCAATCCTAGGGTCATAATCCTACAGACAACACAGTGCTCTGATACCATCTGTAAGATCCCTCCTTTATAAAGGAAAAGGATCCCTGTGATTGCAATGCTAGTCCCTGGATCAATGCTAGCATCCACAGTTTAAGATGAAGTACATAGATACAAAGGTCATTTATTATAGCCATTCTAGAGATAAACATAGTCTTTACAACTCCAAGGCCACAGGCCTAATACAAGAGTTTGATTAAGTAAATAAATAAAAGTCTTCATCTTCATGTGCCACAGGCAAACATGTTGAGTGTAGACTCATGACACCTAATCGTCATCAGAGTAACCTACAACATCACAAGTTACAACCACAGTGGGTCAATACATTGGAATAGTATTGGCAAGTGATACCTTAGTATAATTTTAGGTGGACTAGATACTATATGCAATTTGGCTAAGTGTAGTTTGGCTTGCTTTGCTCAAAATAGATTTTGCCTATTAGTTGAAATCACTAAGTTTTTCTTTGTCAAAACTTTTCCCAAGGGACCACCAATAGACATTGAGGTCCTTCACCCTTGTTCACCCACAAGTTTTTACTTAGAAATTGGGATGAGGAGATTCTTGATAGCTTCCATGTCTTGATGCTCAAGTTGTCCATTGCCATGGACTTGGCTAAGTACTTAGATTTTTCCATCTGCAGAGGTTGTGCACTTTCCCCACCAGACTTGGTTTCACCAAGACAGGACCTTTCAGAAGCCTTCCCTTAGACCAAATGGACGCGTTCCAACCTATCATCCCACTACCACCATCTGTCCAAATGGCTAAGTTCTAGCAACCTATGTGATCCAGGCAGAGCCCATATTGCCAAGTGGCTGCACTAGAAGCTTCTTAACACTTGGCCTCTAAAATCCCTTTGTTCCTGGGTGGCTTACCACAAGTGAGATACACAAGGTAAACCATAGAAATGGGCCTTGTGTAACCACTCAACATAAACCAAACCTTCCATTCCACCCAGGTGTTTCATTAACTTAGTTGTTTTATTAGGTAAAACACAAGTCCAAAGACTTAGAAATATTTTCATCATAGCATGTATATTTCACCAACCCTTGTTAGCTACTAGCTAGGCTAAGCATGGCATAGATAGTAACTTAACTTAGAAATTCCCTAGCATTTCTACAACTACTAGGATTTCCCAACATGGCATATAAGCAAAATAATACCATGCAAGACTTAGCAAAAATATTTCTAATGCTTAGTATAAAACATGGGATAAAATATTCATGAAGTACCACTTGCCTTGGTAGTTTGGAGAGTAGCACTCCTCACAATCACAATCACTAGCACCAAAATCTACACAAAGCATCATAGCCACAATCACATACAAAGCATATACAATCAAAAATATATGCATGCATGCAAAATGATACGTGATGATTTTTTTTAAAAACTCAACAAAGCAAGTATACAGTACTGATTCATAAACAAGTTAAAAACTTGCCAAACAACATTTATTTAAACCTTAAATTATTTTCCAAACCATTCATATACTCAATTTAGTCCTACACAAGTTTCTGCAAATAAAACCTTTTTAATAGAAGCAAAACATTAAACACATTGCATATTTAGAAAGAGCTTGCTCTCCTAATTCCAACGGTATAAAATTTGTCAAATGCTAACGTGGGGATCAAAAGTTATAGCCCAATCAAATTTGAATAACAATCAGATTCAAATCCAGTTTTAAATCTAAATTCCAGCCACGCGTCTGTTTCTAATTGGTCCATACCGTTTCGCGTTGGATCGCGCTTCTGGGCCGTTGGACCTACTTAACCCGCATGGCTCAGATCTATTCGTAACGGTTCGTTAAGTGAACTAATCCTACGCGCTGGATCTAGATCTGACGGCTACGAATCAATCGACCAAAACTGAGCGGCGCTAGCGGCGGCTACTGGCGGCGATGAGCTCTGCCTACGGCGGCGCGACGCTACAGGTCATCCTAGGGTCGTCGGAGAGGCTTACCAGAACCGTGGCGATGTGCTGATGCTCAACCTGGCGGCGGCTTGGCAAGGGGCGCACGGAGTGGGCTGCTGGAGCTCGTCTGAGTTGCGGGCGGTGTCGGGTTCGAGTAGACGACGACGTTGGCGACGCTCCTGGTCTCCCTAGCACAAAAGAACGGCACCAGATGATGCACAAGACGGTGGCAAACAACTTCGTGTGGGTCAGAGGTGAAGGGGCGCAAAGGGCTTACGGAATTTGGTCGCCGGAGTCGAGGTTGTCGTCAGGAGCTTGCAGTGCTGAACGGAATCGATGACCTGGGGCAGTACAGGACGAACCAGTGGGGTCAGGAGGTGCGCAATGAAGTTGTGAAGCGGCTCGTATGAACTAGAGGGAAAGGGGCGCACGGGGCTTACCAGGAGCTCTGTCTGCGGCGGTGTGAGGTTGATTGCGGGTAGCCTGGTGGCGGAGAGGTGGTGCTAAGTGAGGGGAAATGGTCGCAGAGAGGTGGGGGTTAAGTAGGCGGAGCAGGGGCAAGAATCTCGCGAGCAATCAATGCCAATTAAGCGCATTTGCGTCGGGGAGGAAACGGCCACGGCGAGCAGGTCTTCAGCGCGAGATTGACGACGAGCCTGACGTGGCAGTGGGTCTACCTGTCAGCGAATAAAACAGAGAGGGGGTGGGGTCCTGGCGTCAGTCTCTCTGCGGGTTCGTCTGCGAGTGAGAACGAGAGAGGGGGAACCCGGGTGGGCTAAATGGGCTGGTTTCTCTGTTGGGCTAGAATAGCAGCGCCGATCCTTTTCCTTTTCTTTAATCCTTTTCTATTTCTGTTTGCATTTTTAGAAATCATTTTCAAATGGTTTCAAAAGCTATTTGAATTCAAACCTTTTCAGGATTTTTGCAGGGTGCAACATTCATATTTCTGGGCATAAAAACATGTGGTATCTCTGCTCAAGCTTGGTTCTTTTGAATAAACAAAATAAACAGTGCTATAGCACTTGATTTGGAAATGTTTTGAAAATGGTTTTGAAACCATATTTGTTCTGTGAATTTTTGTCCAAACCCCACATTCAATCCAATCAACAAGGAAGCAAACAAAACTTGGTTTAACACACTTATGCTCTCAATTGAGGATAGTCATTTGATTTATGTTTGCTCACATAAAATAATAGCACTATGTGCTTCTGTTTTCTTGAAAGAGTTGGAAAATGATCTCAAAATATATATGCATGCATGAATGATATGCAATCTTTGAAATCATGATTTTAGGGATGTTATAGTCATGCACCATAGTTATGGTTAGCTTAACATATTGAAAAGGTTCACCTTCGACAAAGTGTTCCAACCCTGCATTGGTAATCATAGTCTGGAAATCTTGGAAGATCCCCGCGTCTCTCATAAATTCAGGGCACGGATATATGGAAGGGAAGACTCCTTCCTCACGATGGACTTCTTTTGGCCCAGGTACCATCAAATCATATTGATTCAGTGGGTATGCACTCGTCTTTCTTTCTGAAATTTTGAGACAAAAATCAAACCAAGTGATTTCCATGTTGATAATTGATGAGAAACTACTATAGGAACTTGCTAGAGGGCTACACATGCATCAAAATGAAATCTCTAAGCATAGAACAAGCATGCAAGCTCACACAACTTGACACCTATAGCAGCAAAATACTCAAGATACAATCTACCAATCACAAATCTAATTGGACAAGCGGAGGAGGCACATACCAAGGAGCAATCCCTCCAAAAATCAACAATACATATGGGCTGAGCAAGGAGATCGAAAATCGGGAGCAAGAACAGCAGGAAATCGAGCTTGAGAAAGTTTTCTGGTGTTTTTCGGGAGAGAGAAAGAAGATGGTTGGGAGGAGGCATCTTGGAGGGCCACAGGTGGGCCACACCCTAGCTAGGCGCCACCTGGGGGCTGGTCGCGCCACCCAGGGGTTTGCTGTCCTGGGGGGCTCCCTAGGGAACTCTAGGTGTCCCTCTGCCCCTTTTTTCGAGGAAAAATTTATTTTGAATTTTCTAGAATTTTTCGGGAAACTTTATTTTTGGCCAATTTTCAGGGTATGGAAATTGATTTTCTCGCAGAATAGAATTTTTTAGAAGAAGCAAAAGCAAACCAAAACCAAAACTACAGAAGTTCTAAGACACTCTAACAAGCAAACAACTAGCAAAACCAAAGCTAGTAAGAGAAAAAGCAAAGACTAGGAAGGAGAAAAGTAAAAGAAAGCAAGAATAACCACAGTGAAAACATTGCTTTGTTCATTAAAATCCTTTTGTTAACAAGGTTGATCAAGTCTTGTTACTAAAACAATATTATATGAAACACAACTTTGCATTCCACAAAGTGATTATGTTACCTCAAACTTGATAGCAATGGTCTCAATCATAATAGTTTCAAAATTTTCTTATGGAATGGGACAATATATTTATCCAACCTTGATGCTCTCAATATTTTCAATGGAATTCAGGCAATAGCTCTTAGCAACCTTCTTGGTGAAATAGACAGTATGCTCTTTGTCATAATATTAAAAGTTACTTTTCCTTGATTACAATTGATGACAGCACCTGTAGTATTAAGAAAAGGTCTCCCAAGAATAATAGACATATTATCATCTTCAGGCATTTCAAGCACAACAAAATCAGTCAAAACCAAGCAATTATGAGCCACTTGAACAGGAACAACCTCACATATACCAACAGGAATAGTAGTTGACTTATCAGCCATTTCCAAAGATATATCAGTTGGTATCAACTTTTCTAGCTGGAGTCTCTTGTAGAGAGAAAAAGGCATAACACTAACTCCAGCTCCCAAATCACATAAAGCAGTTCTAACATAATTAATCTTAATAGATCAAGGAATAGTTGGTATACCTGGATCACCAAGTTTCTTTGGAACCTTACTATTGAAGGAATATTTAGCAAGCAGAGTAGAAATTTCCTCATTACGAATCTTCCTTTTATTAGAGACAATATCCTTCATGTACTTTGAATAAGGAGGCAACTTAATAGCATCAGTCAAAGGAATTTGCAAAAATAAAGGTTTCATCCACTCACAAAACTTGTTGTAATGTTCTTCCTCCTTTGACTTGTGTTTCTTATTTGTAAAAGGCATAGGTTTCTACACCCAAGGTTCTCTCTTAGTACCATGTTTTTAGCAATAAAATCTTCCTTACATTACCTAGTGTTCTTAGTGTGCTTCTCAGGTTCTTCCTCAACTTCTTCCTTATCAGGAGCATCATTTTTATCATTATCACTCTCAGTTTCAGCATTAGAGATAGATATACTATTAGGTTCTATAGCAGGTTCAAGTGGTTTCTTAACTACCTTATGTTTCTTTTTCTTTCTCTTACGAGGACTACCACTACTTTCACCTTGTTGAGAATCCTGCTCAATTCTTTTAGGGCGTCCTTCAGGATATAAAGGATCTTGAGTGGCTGCTCCACTCCTAGTTCTAATTCCATAAGCATGTCTATCTCCTCAGGCATTAACTAGCATATCTTTTTGTAACTTAGCAAGTTGATCAATTTGGGTTTGAACCATTTGAAAGTGTTTACAAAGCATTTTAATATCATTTGCAGTTCTTTCCACAATATCTTTCAACTCATTAATAGCTCTAGAGTTTTCCAATAAACGATTCTGGACTTGTTTATTAAAATTACCTTGTTTAACAATAAATGTGTCAAGCATTGGTCAGGAGGCTTACCATAGGGAATATCACCTTCATCAAAGTGGAGAGAGTGTACCTCAATAGTAGATGAGTGGGGAATTGGCTTACATATTTCTTCTATAGGAGGTAGATTCTTTACATCTTCAGCTCTAATACCTTTCTCCTTAAGACATTTCTTAGATTCTTTCATCACTTCATCATTTAATGCAATCGCTCCCCTCTTCTTTGGTGTTGGTGTTGGGACTGGTTCAGGCACAATTGGTTCAGGAGTAATAGGCTCAAGTGTATTCAGCTCAGTTGAAGTCCAATCATCATAATTCTTGCTTATTTTAGCCATTAATTCTTCAACATCTGTAGGAGTCCTTTTCCTAAAAACACAATCAGCAAAGCTATCTAGGTATGTCCTAGAATCATCAGTTAGTCCATTATAATAAATATCAAGAAGCTCATTTTTAGGTAATGGACATCTAGGATGTGCATGAATAAGGCACAGAACCTTGTCCATGAGTCAGGCAATTTTTCTTCTTCTCCCTGTTTAAAATCAAAAAGTCTACAAAGCAGCATGTCTAGCACTGGGAGGAAAATATTTCTGGAAGAAGGAAGCAATCAAACAATCAGGGCTATCAAGGGAACCATGAGGTAATCTATTAAACCAAGCCTTAGATTCTCCTTTAGTGAAAAAGGGAAGATCTTAGTAACAAAGTACTTGCGCATCTTAAAATCATCAGAGAATAAAGCACTCATAGTAGAAAGCTCATTCATATGAGCTACAACATTCTCATTTTCAGTCCCACAAAAAGGTTCTTTCTCAACAATGTCCTATATTTAATATCTATGGGAGAGGTGACAAACTTAGGATCAGAG
Organism: Avena sativa; assembly: GCA_916181665.1. Classification (NCBI taxonomy): domain Eukaryota; kingdom Viridiplantae; phylum Streptophyta; class Magnoliopsida; order Poales; family Poaceae; genus Avena; species Avena sativa. The sequence continues at coordinate 379,328,239 of OV702297.1, read as the reverse complement.
GACAGTTTAGGAATAATGGTACCTCTCTCAAGGAGACTCTTAATAGCACTAGCACCATGTGTGTTTCGGCACTCTTCAATAAATTCATCAGTAAACTCAATGTAACCATCATTAGTATCATATCTCTCTCTAGACTCAGGTGAGCTAACATGTGTAATAGTGTCTTCACTAGGAGTTTCAGTATTTTCTATACTAGCCATAGTAGAATCTAGGAAAGGACCTAATGAACCACTCGCATCAAGCACAGTAGAAGTAACATCATGAGTATCAAAAGCAGTTTCAGATTCAGCAGTAGTAGCAGTGTGTGTAGCATGAGTATGTGGTGGTGGTGTAACAAGCTTACTTATAACAGATGGTGAATCAAGAGCAGCAGAGGTGTTTAGGAATGTACCTCTTCTTGTAGTGGATGGTAAAATAGGAAACTTTCCATCACAAGACTTCCCCATGATGAAAGGAGTAGCAGTTAACAATAGTAGATCCAAGTGAACTTACAAATAAAGCTATACCCCCTGGCAATAGCGCCAGAAAATAGTCTTGATAACCCACAAGTATAGGGGATCGCAACAGTCTTCGCGGGTAGTATTACCCAATTTATTGATTCAACACAAGGGATCCAAAGAATACTTTCAAGCCTTAACAACCGAGTTGTCAATTCAGCTGCACCTGCAAATAGTTCTTGCTCACAGAAGTTTATCAGTAGCAATAGTTTGTAGTAGCAACAGCAAAGCAACAACAGTAGTGAAACAAGAGCAATAGTAACAGGAGCAGCAAATAGTAGGATATGAGTGTGGTAGGCATAGGGATGGATGGACGGGCGTTGCATGGATGAGTCTAAACATGTAACTTCAAGATCTAGGGCAATTGCAGATAAATAAGATAAAGTACCCAAGTACTAAATAATCATAGCCATGTGCTCCATATATAGTCATGCGTGCTCGCGATGAGAACTTGCACAACATCTTTTGTCCTGCCAGCCTGTGGCAGCGGGGCCTCAAGGGAACTACTGGCAATTAAGGTGCTCCTTTTAATAGAGCACCAGAGCAAAGCATTAACACTCCATGAACACCTATGATCCTCACATCACAGCCATCCCCTCCGGTTGTCCCAATTTCTGTCATTTCGGGGCCTTTGGATCCGGACAATGATATGTGTACATAACTTGCAGATAAGATCACAAACAATACTATCATAATGATTCAATAATAAGTTCAGATTTGAGATCATGGCACTCGGGCCCTAGTGACAAGCATTAAGCACAACAAGTTGCAACAAAGTCAAATAGCCCTTGAAAGAACATATGGTCCCCCATGTGTGGTTTTGGTAATTAATGACAATCTCTATGGACTAATGCTTGTATCAAGTTGTACATGTAGGAATTGTCCATAGGCAATGCTTGAACCATTTGTTGGCTTCAAGGTTTGGAGAAGAAGTGAAGAGGATCATGTGGTGACCAAGGTGTTCAAAGAATGATCCACAGATTGGTCATGTGAGAGTTAAACCTATGGCAAGTATGTTTTGAAGAATAAGATGGAGTAATATCTCTGGTGTATCTTCAAGGCATCAACATAATGAAGAAAAGAAGAAATGATGTGAAATCTAAAGATGTGCAATATCTAGAAGATCTCATGCTTAAAGCTTGCCATCCTCGGTGGTCATGGATCGATGAAGACAAGGTCAATGTAAAGGTTTCCCCATGTTGTATGGGGGAGTAACTTGCAAGTCTGCATCAAGCAAGTGCGTAAAACAGCAATCAAGAAAGGTGTTCCATCTTGAGAAGGACAAGATCGTATACATCAAGATCAGGTGGAATATGCGCAAGGCAAAGGTATGATATTGATAGGGTTTCTTTCTTACTGGTCTCGTGGTGTTAGTTGGGGAGACTGGTTTATAGGATAGACAACCGTATGAAGGGTTTCACAACATAGTAAATCAAAAAAGTTCTACGGATGCGAACGGGAAAGCCAAGATCTAATCTAGGAGATGCAAACAACGAGGGGGGGATAGATGGGATCTTCATACCCTTGAAGATTCGCACAGCGGAACGTTCGACGGAACGTGGGTGATGTAGTCGTACTCGCTTCTCCTCCTCGCGATCCTATCTGATCTAACACCGCAAGTGGCGATGCCTCCGAGAGATGCACACGTGCGGCACCTCGACGTCTCCTCCTTCCTCGGTCCAGCAAGTATGGTGGAGAGATGGATTGGATCTACAACGCGACAGCGCGGTGCAAGCGGTGGAGAGTTTCTGCAGCAGGGCTTCGCCTACACGCAGTCGGGAGAGAGAGAGAGAGGAGGGCAGCAGGGTGGCTAGGGCTTGAGGAGGAGGTGTGGGAGGGGGTGTGCCCCTAGCCCTCTTTATATAGAGGGGTGGGCGGCCAGCCCTTTCCCCTCCCCCAAACCCTAGGGCCGGCGGCCAAGGAGGGAGGAGTGGAGGGCAAGTTCCCCCCCTTCTAGAAGCTCCCCTAGGGTTTGCCCTAGGTTTGGCCGGATGGGCCCTATGGGGCCTTGTGCCCCTGGCCCAATGCGTCCAGGGCACTCCCTCATAGGCCCATGCCCCCTCCCGGCAGGTGGGGCCACGTTGGTCCCCCTCCGAAAGGTTCTAGAAGCTTCCGGTACAATACCGATTAACCCGAAACAATTCCGAACTCCAAAAACCGCATTGCCTTATATGAATCTTATTCTCCGGACCATTCCGGAACCTCTCGTGATGTCCCGGATCCCATCCGAGACTCCGAACAAAAACTCGTAAACCAATTATCCAATCTATCCTAGCGTCGAGACACGTTAAGTGTGTGACCCTTCGGGTTCGAGAATATGCAGACATGATCTTATATCAATAATCAACAGCGGGGTCTGGAAACCCATATTGACTCCCACACATTCATCGATGATCATATCGGATGAACCACGATGCCAGGATTCAATCAATCACATATATATTCCCTTCGTCTCGCGATATTTTACTTGCCCGAGATTTGATCGTCGGTATCGTCATACCTAGTTCAATCTCGTTCACAGCAAGTACTTTACTCGTTCCATAATACGATATCACTTTGTGATTAACTCCTTAACCACATGCTTGCAAGCGGTGTTGATATCGATTACCGAGTGGGCCCGAAGTATATCTCTCTGACTTGGGAGGGACAAATCCCATCTTGATACATCCAACCCAACTGGTACTTTCCGATCAACTAAGAGACACCTTTATGATCACCCTCTCATAGGATGACGTTTGATGACCTCAAAGCTTTCTTCCGATACCAGGGAGTTGTATTATCTCATGGTCTAAGGAATACAATATTTGACATAAGAAAAGCTTTGCAAAGATGAACACGATGACACGATCTAATTGCTCCGCTTAGTTTGGGTCTGTCCATCATATCATTCTCCCAATGATATGATCTCATTATTAATCGACAACTCATGTCTATGGTTAGGAAACCTTAACCATCATTAATCAATGAGCTAGTCCATAGAGGCATACTAGGGACACGGTGTTTTTATAAACCACACAAGTATTAAAGTTTCCGCTTAATACAATTCTAGCATGGAATATAAACTTTATCATGAACAAGAATTATAATAATAACATCTTTATTATTGCCTGTAGGGCATAATTCCAACAGTCTCCCACTTGCACTAGAGTCAATAATCTAGTTTACATTTTGTAACAATCTCACACCCATGGAACTAAGGTGTTGATCATGTTTTGCACGTGGAAGAGGTTTAGTCAATGGATCTGCGGCATTCAGATCTGTATGTACTTTGCTAATCTTCAGATCTCCATCTGCTATATAATCTTGAATTATATGAAACTTGCGGTTGATATGCTTGGTATTTGGATGATATCTTGGTTCCTTAGCGAGTGCTATGGCGCCAGTGTTGTCACACAATATCTCCAGTGGGTCCAATGCACTTGGAACCACGCCAAGCTCAGTGATGAAGTTCCTGATCCAAACTCCTTCACTTGACGCTTCTGCAGCAGCCATGTATTCCGCTTCTACTGTAGATCCCGCGATCACGCTTTGCTTGCAGCTTCTCCAGCTCACAGCTCCTCCATTCAAAATATAAACGTATCCTGTCTGAGATTTAGAATCATCCTTGTCGGTGTCGAAACTAGCGTCGACATAACCTTTTACGACGAGCTGTTCATCACCTCCATAGACTAAGAACATTTCTTTAGTCTTATTCAAGTACTTTAGGATGTTCTTCACGGCTATCCAATGTTCCACTCCTGGATCACTTTGGTACCTGCTCGTCAAACTAAGAGCATTGGACACATCCGGTCTAGTACACAACATGGCATACATGATAGAACCTATGGCCGAGGCATAAGGCACTTTGCTCATAGCTTCTCTATCATTTACCGTAGTTGGACACTGAGTCTTGCTCAATATCTTACCTGACAACATAGGCACTGAACCTTTCTTTGCCTTATCCATTCTGAACCTTTTCAGAACTTTGTCTAGGTATGTACTCTGGCTTAAAGCTATCAGGCGTCTTTGTCTATCTCTATAGATTTTGATGCCCAATATATAAGCAGCTTCACCTAGGTCTTTCATTAAAAAACATTTTTTCAAATAACTCTTCACATCGTTAAGCATGTCAATGTAATTTCCAATAATCAATATGTCATACACATACAGTACCAGAAATGTCACTGAGCTCCCACTCACTTTCTAGTAGATACAAGCTTCGTAGCAATTTGGAACAAATCCAAAGCTCTTGATCACTTGATCAAAACGAAGGTTCCAACTCCGAGATGCTTGCTTCAGTCCATAAATGGAACGCTGAAGTTGGCACACTTTATCAGCATCCTTAGGATCAACAAAACCTTCGGGTTGCATCATATACAACTCTTCATAAATGTTGCCATTGAGGAAAGTAATCTTGACATCCATCTGCCATATTTCATAATCATGAAACATAACAATTGCTAATAAAATCCGAATGGACTTAAATATCGCTACGGGAGAGGAAGTCTCATCATAGTCAACACCTTGAACTTGTCGAAAACCTTTCACGACAAGTCGTGCTTTATAGACGGTAACATTACCATCCGCGTTCGTTTTCCTTTTGAAGATCCATTTGCACTCAACGGCCTTTCGGTCGCTAGGAGGGTCCACCAAAGTCCATACTTGGTTTTCGCTCATGGATCCCAATTCGGATTTCATGGCCTCTAGCCATTTCTCAGAGTCTAGGCTCATCATCGCTTCCTCATAGTTCACAGGTTCACTGTCATCTACTAACAAGACAGTTAAGACAGGGTTGCCGTACCACTCAGGAGGGGCACGCGACCTTGTCGACCTATGACGTTCAGTAGTAGCATCATCTGAAGCTTCATGATCCTTGTCATTAGCTTCCTCTATTGTTGGTGCAGGCGGCACTGGAACAATTTCAGGTGCTGCGCTACTCTCCAACTCAAGAGAAGGTTCAACAACCTCGTCTAGCTCTACTTTCCTCCCACTCACTTCTTTCGAGAGAAACTCCTTCTCAAGAAAGGATTCGTTCTTTGCGACAAACACTTTGCCTTCGGTTCTGTGATAGAAGGTATACCCAATAGTTTCCTTAGGGTATCCTATGAAGACGCATTTCTCCGCTTTGGGTTCGAGCTTGTCCGACATCAACTTCTTGACGTAAGCTTCGCATCCCCAAACTTTAAGAAACGACAACTTAGGTTTAGCACCAAACCACAGTTCATACGGTGTCGTCTCGACGGATTTAGATGGTGCCCTATTTAAAGTGAATGCAGCGGTTTCTAATGCATAACCCCAAAATGATAACGGCAAATCAGTAAGAGACAACATTGATCGGACCATATCTAATAGGGTTCGATTCCGGCGTTCAGACACACCATTGCGCTGTGGTGTTCTGGGTGGCGCGAGTTGCGAAACGATTCCGCTTGCTTTAAGATGCGTGAGAAAATCATAACTCAAATATTCACCTCCACGATCGGATCGTAGAAACTTAATCTTTCTGTTACGATGGTTCTCCACTTCATTCTGAAATTCCTTGATTTTTTCAAATGTTTCAGATTTATGTTTCATTAAATAGATATACCCATATCTACTTAAGTCATCGGTAAAAGTGAGAAAATAGCGATATCCACCGTGCATCGAAACACTCATCGGTCCGCATACATCGGTATGTATGATTTCCAAAAAGTCTGTTGCTCGCTCCATGATACCGGAGAACAGGGTTTTGATCATATTGCCCATGAGGCATGGTTCGCATGTGTCAAATGATTCAAAATCAAGAGACATCAGAATGGAGTTTCTTCATGCGCTTTACACCAATATGACCTAGACGACAGTGCCACAAATAAGTAGTATTATCACTATCTACTTTGCATCTCTTAGCCTCAAGTTTATGGATGTGTGTTTCATCCCTTTCAAGATTCAGAAGAAATAAACCATTCACAGCAGGTGCATGACCATAAAAGATGTTACTCATATAAATAGAACAACCATTATTCTCCGATTTAAATGAATAACCGTCTTGCAATAAACACGATCCAGAAATGATGTTCATGCTCAACGTAGGCACATAATAACATTTATTGAGGTTTAAAACTAATCCTGAAGGTAAAACTAAGGAGAGTGTGCCGACGGCCATCACATCAACCCTTGATCCGTTGCCAACGCGCATCGTCACCTCATCCCTTGCAAGCCGCCGTCTATTCCGTAGCTCCTGTTTCGAGTTACAAATATTAGCAACTGAACCAGTATCAAATACCCAGGCACTACAACGAGGGCTAGTAAGGAAAACATCAATAACATGTATATCAAATATACCTTTGATGGTGCCAGCCTTCTTATCCCCTAAGTACTTCAGACAGTTGTGCTTCCAGTGACCCTTGTCCTTGCAATAGAAGCACTCAGTGTCCGGCTTAGGTCCAGACTTGAGCTTCTTCTCAGCAGGAGCAACGCGCTTGCCGCCGCCTTTCTTGAAGGGCTTCTTTGCACCCTTACCTTTCTTAAAGCTGGGGGACTTGTTGACCATCAACACATGATTATCCTTTTTGATGTCCACCTCCGCAGCCTTTAGCTTAGCGAAGAGCTCGGTGATCGTATCAGTGGAACCAATCTGATTATGAGTCACTACAAAACTTTTGTAGCTGGGAGGGAGTGATTGCAGAACCCTGTCAATCTTGAGCTCCTGTGGAATCTTGCAGTCCAGTTGCTCAAGGCGTTGAGTGTAGCCCGACATCTTTATGGCGTGCTCACTAACAGAACTCCCTTCCTCCATCTTGTAGTTAAAGAATTTCTCAGAGATCTCATATCTCTTAGAACGGGCCTGAGTCTGGAACATAGTTTTCAGTTCCTCAAGGATCTCATAGGGCCCGGGGTATTCTTCAAAAAAAATTTAAGGTCCGATTCCATAGCAAACAACATGGTGCTTTTAATCACACCATAATCATCTTTGCCCGACTGATAGACAGCTTTCTCATCAGCCGGCGCATCTACAGCAGGGGCGTCACCTAGTGCATCTTCAAGGACATAGTCCTTTTGTCCGCCAGCGAGAATGATTCTCAGATTGCGGAACCAGTTGGTGAAGTTAGGCCCATTGTTTCTAAGATTTTATTTCTCAGCAAAAACGTTGAAGTTGAAGTTGGACTTAGCCATTTGATCTACAATATTTGCATGTACAAATTAGACTATGTTCATGATAACTAGTTCAACTTAATCAAATTACTAGATGAACTCCCACTAAATTCAACATCCCTCAAGTTGTTTAGTGAACATGATCCAAATTCACCACACCTAATCCGATCTTCACGAGAAGAGATGTGGTTTCAATGGTGGACAACGAAGTGTTGATCATATCATTCATATGACTCATGCTTAACCTTTCGGTTCATGTGTTCCGAGGCCATGTCTGTACATGCTAGGCTCGTCAAGTCAAACCCAAGTATTTCTGCGTGTGCAAAACTGGCTTGCACCCGTTGTATGCGAACGTAGAGTCTATAGCACCCGATCATCACGTGATACTTGGACACGACAAACTTTCGCAACGGTGCATACATGGGGAGAACACAGTTTTATCTTGATCTTTAAGTGAGGAATCATCTTATAATGCTACCGTCGCGATCTAAGCATAATAAGATACATAAAAGGATAAACATCACATGCATATAACTTTATGTGACATGGTATAGCAAATCTTCGCGCAATGATCTCCATCTTGTGTGTGCCGGCATGATCTCCATCACTCCACCATGATTGCCTCCACCACGAATAGCAACTACAACTATTGCTAACTACTTAGCGATAAAGTGAAGCTATTACATGGCGTATAAGAAGTTGACACACAGGTCATACACAATTATAAAGACAACCATATGGCTCCTGCCGGTTGTGTACTCATTGACATGCAAGTCGTGAAACATTACAAAACATGATCATTGCATACAACATACACATCACATCTTGGGCCATACCATATCACAACAAACACTCCCTGCAAAAACAAGTTAGACGCCTCTACTTTGTTGTCGCATGTTTTACGTGGCTTATGGGAGTAGCAAGCTAAGAACGATTCTTACCTATGGAAAGCCACAACGGTGATATTATGGTTGCCAAATTCCGGTGTAAATCCCATGACAACTATAGTGAGAGAAACTGGCATCCACCAGCCGCATGTGTGGAACAAGCAACACGTCAAGTGCGGAGCCGGTCTCGCGAACGACGTCGCGTAAAGTTGGCATGGACCGCTTCAATCTCACTATGCCGTGTCATAAGAAGTACACAAACAAGAGGCTTTCAACAGAAAACATCAACGCCCGCAACAACCATGTTGCGTTCTACTCGTGAAACACATCTACGCATAGATCTAGCTCTAATACCACTGAAGGGTTTCGCAGCATAGTAAATCAAAAAAATTCTACGGATGCGAACGGGAAAGCCAAGATCTAATCTAGGAGATACAAACAACGAGGGGGGGATAGATGAGATCTTCATACCCTTGAAGATTCGCACAGCGGAACGTTCGATGGAACGTGGGTGATTTACTCGTACTCGCTTCTCCTCCTCGCGATCCGATCCGATCTAACACCGCAAGTGGCGATGCCTCCGAGAGATGCACACATGCGGCACCTCAATGTCTCCTCCTTCCTAGGTCCAGCAAGTATGGTGGAGATATAGATTGGATCTACAACGCGATGGCGTGGTGCAAGCGGTGGAGAGTTTCTGCAGCAGGGCTTCGCCTACACGCAGTCGGGAGGGAGAGAGAGAGGAGGGCAGCAGGGCGGCTAGGACTTGAGGAGGAGGTGTGGGAGGGGGTGCGCCCCCAGCCCTCTTTATATAGAGGGGTGGGCGGCCAGCCCTTGCCCCTCCCCAAACCCTAGGGCCAGCGGCCAAGGAGGGAGGAGTGGGGGGCAAGTTCCCCCCTTCAAGAAGCTCCCCTAGGGTTTGCCCTAGGTTTGGCCGGCTGGGCCCTATGGGGCCTTGTGCCCCTGGCCCAATGTGGACAGGGCACTCCCTCATAGGCCCATGCCCCCTCCCGGCAGGTGGGGCCACGTTGGTCCCCCTCCGGAAGGTTCTAGAAGCTTCCGGTACAATACCGATTAACCCAAAACAATTCCGAACTCCAAAAACTGCATTGCCTTATATGAATCTTATTCTCCAGACCATTCCGGAACCTCTCGTTATGTCCCGGATCCCATCCGAGACTCCGAACAAAAACTCATAAACCAATTATCCAATCTATCCTAGCGCCGAGACACGTTAAGTGTGTGACCCTTCGGGTTCGAGAATATGCAGACATGATCTTATATCAATAATCAACAGCGGGGTATGGAAACCCATATTGACTCCCACACATTCATCGATGATCATATCGGATGAACCACGATGCCAGGGTTCAATCAATCCCATATATATATTCCCTTCGTCTCGCGATATTTTACTTGCCCGAGATTTGATCGTCGGTACCGTCATACCTAGTTCAATCTCGTTCACAGCAAGTACTTTACTCGTTCCGTAATCCGATATTACTTTGTGATTAACTCCTTAACCACATGCTTGCAAGCGGTGTTGATATCGATTACCGAGTGGGCCCGAAGTATATCTCTCCGACTTGGGAGGGACAAATCCCATCTCGATACATACAACCCAACTGGTACTTTCCGATCACCTGAGAGACACCTTTATGATCACCCTCTCATAGGATGACGTTTTATGACCTCAAAGCTTTCTTCCGATACCAGGTAGTTGTATTATCTCATGGTCTAAGGAATACAATATTTGATATAAGAAAAGCTTCGCAAAGATGAACATGATGACACGATCTAATTGCTCCGCTTAGTTTGGGTCTGTCCATCATATCATTCTCCCAATGATATGATCTCATTATTAATTGACAACTCATGTCTATGGTTAGGAAACCTTAACCATCATTAATCAATGAGCTAGTCCATAGAGGCATACTAGGGACACGGTGTTGTTCATAAACCACACAAGTATTAAAGTTTCCGCTTAATACAATTCTAGAATGGAATATAAACTTTATCATGAACAAGAATTATAATAATAACATCTTTATTATTGCCTCTAGGGCATAATTCCAACACCGTACTATCAAGAGGGGCTCTCAAGTGAGTAACTCGATCATATCGTTCAGAGAGAGAGCTCAAACCTTTGCATACTTAGCATCATCCTTTCTTGGTTGTTATTTGGATCCTATCCATGTGAGGTCCTAGAGCTTGTGGTAATATTCATAACAAGCTCTAGTTCATCAAAAACGGATTTCCCTTTTATATCATATTGTGTTTTTGATCTTTGTGGTTTTACGGTTTCTCACCAAGAGAGGTATATCACATTATAATACATGAAATGTTCTCTCTTGGTGGTATCCAATATTTCCACTTTTTGTTGGGTAGCCCTTGTTGTCCTCTTTCCAACAAAATTGGTTTCGGGTCAATCGGAGTTTCCAAACTCTAGATATCGCCATTTGAAGTTTGCCTCTTATTTGGTCCTGACCGGAGTCTCCGGTCTGTGCGGACCGGAGTCTCCGGTGTAGTCCGGAGTTTCCGGATGTGTCTCCGGTGGTGACTTCAATATCAGGGCTGGGACATACTGTATGGGGGTCCGGAGCCAGGTCCGGAGGCTACCCCGGAGTCTCCGGTGTTTCCTTAGTCCGGAGTCTCCGGTGTTGGAAGACCGGAGTCTCCGGTCTTGTTGGGTCTTGGATGGCCCATGTCATCCAGATGGGCGGTCCGGAGGCTGGTCCGGAGGTTGGGCCGGAATCTCCGGTGTAGACCGGAGTCTCCGGTCTGACTTTTCCACAACGGGCAGAAAACGGTCAGAAATCTGTGGGCCTATAAAAAGGGGCCCTTCTTCCCCAATGCAACTGCTCGAGTTTCACAGGCTTTCTCCTCCATTCTTGACCCTCTTGAGCTTGCTCCCCCTTCAACCCCTCCCTTGATTCTTGCATATACTTTAGGGATTTGAAAGAGGAGATCTAGATCTACAATCCCACCAATCCATCTCTCCTCTAAGTGAGAGGAACATCTTGGGATCTAGATCTTGGAGTCTTTTGTGGATTTCCTCCATTGTTCTTCCTCTCTTATTCCCCCACAAGCTTTTGTATCTTTGGTGGAATTTGGAAGAGAAGGATTTGAGCACTATTTATGTTCTTGCCATTTGCATTTGGTGCATCGGTTTGAGTTCTCCCCGGAGGATTTGGTGAGTGAAAGTTGAGAAGCTTTTTACTCTTGGGTTCTTGGAACCCTAGACGGTTTGTTGGTGTTGCAGGTTGTGGCCTTGGTGGCGTTTGTTGGGAGCCTCCAATTAAGTTGTGGAGAAGTGCCCCAACCTTGTGAGAGGTTCCGGTTTGCCACCAACAAGTGCGCTGATAGTGGAAGTGTGGATCGATCCCATTGGGGTGAGATTCACCGGAGAATAAGGGAGGCCTTTTGTGGCGTTGGTGGTTTGATACCACCCCCTCTCCAAATGAGACGTACTCCATGTTGGGAGGAACTCGGTAAAATATCGTTGTCTCCGCGTGCCTCGGTTATCTCTATATCCGAGCTCTTTACTTATGCACTTTACATTGTGATAGCCTTCGTGCTTGAAGTAATATATATCTTGCTATCACTTTGTTGCTTGTATTGCTTAGCATAAGTTGTTGGTGCACATAGGTGAACCTTAGTTGTTCTAGGTTGTGCTTTACAAAGTAAACACTATTTTTATTCCGCCCTGTTGAGCCACTCTAGGAAAAGTTTTAATCGCCTATTCACCCCCCTCTAGGCGACATCCGTATCCTTTCAATTGGTATCAGAGCCTGGTCTCTCATTTTAGGCTTCACCTCCTTCATAGTAAAGATGTTGGCTAGAGGATTTGTGCACAATGACATATTCACATTCGATGGCACAAATTATGATATATGGATAAATCACATGCTCATTCATTTTCGGGACATGGACCCAAATTTGGAGCGTATTGTAGATATAGGTTTTTCTCCTCCAATGGATTTCAAAAATCTATCTAGTGAGGATGAGAAAAACTTATATCTCGATGCTCAAGCTTCTAATGTGCTTGTTAATGCTTTGAGCTATGTAGTTACATCCTCAATCATTCCTTTTTGGAGCGCTCATGAGTTATGGACAAAACTTCAAGATAAATATGTTGTGTCCACCATTATTGAGGATGATTGTGTTGCTTCCACTTCTGGTCGAGATGGGTTCTCATCCTCTACCACTTCACCAACATGTGAGTGAGTGGTGATAGAAATGCAATATGGATAGTGTGTTCACTATTTGTAATCCCTCATATCTATCTAGTTGCAATGATCTATCTTTGGACCTTAACACTTCTAGCACTCAACATTCCTCACATGCTTGTGTTAATAGTCCTTGCATATCATGTAGAAATGACTTGAATAAATCTCATGATGAAATGCTCATGCTGTCTTGTTGCCATGATGAAAATGCTTCTATTTCCTCTAGTGCTTGTGTTGATAACCATGTAGAGGAAAATGAAGATTATATGCGCCAAGACAAGGTCTTGAAGAGAGCTACAAGTGCAATCACATCATCACCTTCCTCCGGTTCTCACATATGCCTTATGGCTAAGGGAACAAAGGTAAACTCTTTGAATCCCATTGTATCTCATGATGATGATGAGGTTGAGAATGATAATGATGATTATCGAAGTAAGTATGATATTACCTCTATTAAGAAAATGGGAGAGGTTGTCTATAGCGCTCTCTTCAAAAATAAAATTGCTTCCTCCAACTTTCTTGAAATCTTGAATTGTGCCATAGAAGGCAATGATCTTGTTGAGGAGCAAGAAAACTTAATTGATGAAAAGTTTGCACTTGAGCGTGAGTATGCTAATGAAGTTGCACAACTAAAGGAATCCCTTGAAGAATAACAAACCACCAAAGAATCTCTTGAGGAGACTTTTACTCTAGAATTATCTAGACTAAAGGAATACCATGATAGAGAACTTGCAGTGGCAAACTCCTTCAAGATTAAAAATGATGAACTTGAAGGTGCTTATGCTAAACTCCTTGAGGATTTTGAGCACCTCAAAAATGGCTCTAGGGTCATCAAGGGTGAGCTCATCAAACTCACCGAGTCACATGAGCAACTTAAAGCTTCATATTCAAAAGAGCTTACCAAGTTGCCCTCACCTCTTGCAAATAGTGATGATGCTTGTGCTACTAACTCTATTTCTTGTGAAGCATCTACTTTGAAGGAGAATGTTGAGCTAAAGGCTCAACTTGCGTTGCTAACTAGCAACTATGGGAAATTAGAAGAAAGTCATGTTAAGCTCTCGAGCTCGCATGAGGATCTTCTAGTCTCCCATGGTAGGCTAAAGGTAGCTCATGAGGCCATCATGTCAAAGGTAACATCTAGTGGGCATCATGTGGACATTAGCACTATATCTACTTCAAATGTTATATTGCCATGTGCTAGTCCTTGTAATTCATCCTCTCACAACCATGCTATATCTCGTGATGAATTACATTCCATGCCTTGTTGCTCTAACAATGTAGCATCTACTTACTATAGTACTTTTATTGAAACTAACCATGTAGAGGAAATCAAAAGGCTCAAGGCTCAAGTCACTTCTTTGAAGAATGACTTGAAAAAGGGTCATCAAGGGAAGGTCACACTCAACAAAATCTTGAGTGTGCAAAAATCCCCAAATGACAAGAGTGGGCTTGGATTCAAATCCAATGTCAAGAACAAGTCCACTATCAAGTTGAAGCACAAGGACAAAAAGAAGAATAACCAAGATCAAGTCAAGAATCCGGCCAACATTGTTTGCTTCAAGTGCAAGGAAGAAGGGCACAATGTTAGATCTTGCCCATTGAAGAAAAAGCCTCTTAGTGTGAAGCAACAAGGGAAGTGGCCTAAAGCTCCACCTCAAGTCATTAATGGGCCTCTTCATAAGAGGACTACTCGAGCTCTTCCTCGAGTTGTGGCTTCACCTAATAAGAAATATGGCAAGAGAAGAACTTGCTACATTTGTCGTGCAAAGGGGCATATTTCTTCCTCATGCACTATCGGTATCTTCTCATCCACCCCTATCATTATTGATGATGCTTATTCTCTTTGTAAGGATGAGGTTGGCAATGTGTTTGCCAAATTTTTTGGTGCTCAATGTGGGTTCAAGAAAAGAACCATTTGGGTTGCCAAGCCTATTGTGACTAACCTCTTAGGACCCAACTTGGTTGGGGACCAACAAGCCAAAACTTGATCAATAGGTATTGATGGAGGGCATTGGAGACTTGGTTACATTATGAAGAATTGAGGGATCTTCATCAATTATTTGTGTCAAGCCAAGCAAATTGGATTATCATGATTATGTTATATATCCAATGTTCCTCCTTGCGGTAACATATGCTTAACTCATTACATTGAAAGTTACTCGCCCCCTTGTGCATGTGTTGGTTTTGTATCTTCCATGCTTTTGTACATGTTGTGCTTTCCACTTAATTATCTTGAGGTATCGAGCCTATTTTTGTATGATTAGGTGGCACTCCATGTATGTGTGTTTCTTGTGTTTGAGCCTTACTTGGTTCTTATTTGGATCTTGTGAGAGATTAATGGATTATCCCATTTTGGGGGAGTGTTATGCTTGGGCATTCCACAATCCTAAAAATGTGTGTACATGAGGAATACCACCTAGTATTTATATTGGATTATTGTCTAGTCTCTATGTGGTATAATTCTCATGAGAAATTTAAGTTTATAATGTCCATTAATTATCTCTATTTGTATCTTTTTGCCTCGTGTTGATTTTATGGTAGTATCACATGATGGGGGAGTCATATGATTAGTGCATATTACAATCCTAGAAAATGTGAACATTCGAGGTTGTGTCACTTAGAATCGATATTGACAATTATCTAGCTCCTACGTGACACATTTGCTCATACAAGTTCCAGTTTGCTTGAATGCCCTTATTGCTCATATTTTGGATCTTGTATGTGAGAGTGTTTCTTGGTATGTGTTTCCTCATATTTAGATATCTATATCCTCATGCAAACCATTTCCTTCAAGTTACTCTAATCACTAGTGATTGTGTGACTGTTGGAAGATATCAAGAATCTCTTTCGAAGCATCAAGCTTAATTCTTATATTTTGTTATATGCTTCTTATTGTGACTATGATCTTAGATATCCATGCAAGCTACCTTGGGAAATTTATTCCCAATATTTATTGTCCTTGGACAATTAGTACCAAATTTATGGTAGACTTTTTTTATCATATTCACTTTGGCCTTTGCTTAATCTTGCCCTATATTTGGCCAAGTAAATGTTTTGTGTGCTCCCATGTATTCCTTGCTACTTTTGGATCTTCTTATTTTATTGATATCTTCTTGTGTTTTATTTAATATAGGTAGTAGTGATGATCTCATTTGTGTACATTTTGCATTCAAAATAAAATTATATATAATGTACTACTTATGGATGATCTCTCCTATATTATCTAGAACAATCCTTATATGCTTCCTGTTTTGTTCCATATCATATTTTATATGCTTGGAAGCTCAATCTTTTCGTTTTGGTATTTTGTGCCATCATGAAAAGTTTGGGGAGTTTGGTTTCTTGTTGGAACCTTGCTCTTTTTGGGAGTTGGTTTTGTCTCATTCCTTGTTTCATGTTTTGTCTATTTTTAGAATGAGATAAATCCTTGAGTATTTGTGTTCTTATATATCCTTTGCTCTTTGGATTTTGCCTAGTTTATTTGTTGAACTTTTGAATCTTTCATGTGTTGAATTGGTTCTTTGATACAATTTGGACACCATTTGTCATTTCTCACTCTTGTGTGTGACATCTCGGTTTACTTGGTGCTTTTGTTCAAACTGTATCTTCTTTTTGGTTCTTGAAAGCCTCGTGCAGGCATATTTACTACATGTTTATATTATGGCATGTTTGCTTTCTTTGATCCAATATATAGTGAAAACTCCACCAAATCCCATCGGCTAAGTTGTGCATGAAATTCAATTTCATATCAATATGCACATATTTATGTGGAGTCTCTCCTATGTATTGTAGTTGCACTAACTACATTGGACCCAATAAGTTTGGGGACCATTTTGTACTTAATTGTGTTTTAGGTACATTGGAGATATATTGGATGCTTGTCTCTCGATTTTGAAGAAGTAGTGCTTACAAGAAAATTTGAGGCAAGCTGTGGGATGATCAACAAATTCCTATCCTCTACATCCTACCAATTATATCTCGGTAACAAGTATCTCTTGCTCATGCATATTTATCTTACTTCCAACCTTTTGTAGGTTGCATCTTGGCATGAATTCTTGTTATTGTATTTATTGTTGTATTTCTAGCCATGGTATTAAAAGAACTCTCTATTGTAAATGTGCATAAGTTGAGATGAGTGCATATAATTGGGACTATACAAAATCATGCATATGATCCACATGAAAAACATTATGGACTGCTGATAAAGATGCTGGCAGTTCGATTTCATATGCAACTTCTCCCTTGCGACTTAGAATTTTGAATGGCCCAACATATCTTGGTGCCAGCTTTCCTTTGACTCCAAATCTTTTCACTCCATGAAGTGGTGATACTCTAAGATAAGCTCTATCCCCAACTTCGTAGGTGACTTCTCTACGCTTAGAATCCGCGTAGCTTTTCTGTCGGGACTGTGCTATCTTTAACCTGTCTTTAACCAATTTGACTTTCTCTTCGGCGTCTTTGATAAGATCAGGTCCAAATAAACTTCTTTCTTCCACACCATTCCATAGCAATGGGGTGGTACACTTCCTTCCGTAGAGAAACTCAAATGGTGCCATCCCAATACTAGATTGATAACTGTTATTGTAAGAGAACTCTGCGTAAGGCAGACTTTCATCCCAACTCGCTCCATAATCTAGAGCACATGCCCTCAACATGTCTTCAAGAATTTGATTAGTCCTTTCTGTTTGCCCATCGGTTTGAGGATGAAAAGCAGCGCTGAATTCCAACCTCGTTCCCAAAGATTCATGAAGTTGTCTCCAAAAGTGAGAAGTAAACTGAGTTCCTCTATCAGACACAATACTCTTAGGCACACCGTGAAGGCATACAATTCTGCTCATGTAGATTTTGGCTAACTTGGCACTTGTATAAGTTGTCTTCACGGGTATAAAATGTGCCACTTTAGTTAGGCGATCCACTACTACCCATATAGAATCATACCCTGACCTGGACCTTGGTAATCCGGTGATGAAATCCATACCGATATTTTCCCACTTCCATTCAGGAATAGGCAGTGGTTGAAGCAAACCGGCTGGTTTTTGATGCTCCGCTTTTACTCTACTACACACATTACACAAAGCAATATGTTCGGCGATGTCCCTTTTTAGATTGTTCCACCATAATCTTTCTTTCATATCCATGTACATCTTGGTGTTTCCCGGGTGAATAGAATATGGAGAGTTATGGGCTTCTTGTAGAATCAGTTTTCGCAACTCCGGATCTTGTGGAACACAAATACGTTTCCCGTGCCATAAAGTACCTTGTTCGTCTATATGGAAACTTTTAGCTTTCCCTTGACTAATCCTTTCCTTAATCTCTTCGATTTCTTTATCCGTATTTTGGGCTTCTTTAATCTTATCCAACAGAGTGGGTTGAACATCCAAAGACATAAGATGTCCTTCTGGCACAATCTCCAATCTGAGTTCTTTGAATTGCTTACACAAGTCATCTGGCAATTCACCTTTGGTAAGGCCATTTACAAACGCCTTACGACTTAGAGCATCTGCTACTACATTTGCTTTACCGGGGTGGTATTGCAAACTTAGGTCGTAATCCTTGATAAGTTCTAGCCATCTCCTTTGTCTCATATTGATTTCCTTCTTGGTGAAGATATATTTCAAACTCTTGTGATCGGTAAATACTTCACAACGCTTTCCCAAAAGGTAGTGTCTCCATGTTTTAAGTGCATGGACAACAGCTGCTAATTCCAAATCATGAGTCGGATAGTTTACTTCATGAGTTTTGAGTTGTCTCGAGGCATAAGCCACAACTTTTCCGCCTTGCATAAGTACGGCACCTAATCCTTGATGCGAAGCATCACAATACACTTGGAAATCTTTTTCCAAATCTGGCAGACACAGAATTGGTGCTGACACAAGTCTCTTCTTCAATTCTTGAAAGCTGAGTTCACAATCTTCAGACCAAGCAAACTTCTTGTCTTTCTTTAACAATTCAGTCATGGGCTTAGCAACCTTTGAGAAATTCTCAATGAACCTTCTGTAATAACCTGCTAAGCCGAGGAAACTGCGAACTTCTTTCACATTCTTGGGAGATTCCCATTCTGTCACAGCTGAAACTTTAGCAGGATCAACTGCTACACCATCCTTTGTCATAACATGACCAAGAAAACCAACTTCTTCTAACCAGAACTCACACTTGCTGAATTTGGCATAAAGTTTATGCTCCCTTAGTTTCTCAAGTATCAAGCGTAAATGTCTTTCATGCTCTTCCTTGCTCTTGGAGTAGACTAAGATGTCATCGATGAAAACGACAACGAACTTGTCGAGAAATTCCATGAACACTTTGTTCATCATATTCATGAAGTATGCTGGAGCGTTGGTTAAACCAAAAGGCATCACAGTGTACTCATACAATCCATACCTTGTGGTGAATGCTGTTTTAGGTATGTCTTGCTCTCTTATCTTGAGTTGAAAATAGCCTGACCGAAGATCAATCTTCGAGAACACACATGCTCCTTCTAGCTGATCAAACAAGTCGTTGATTCTTGGCAAAGGATATTTGTTCTTGATGGTTACCTCGTTGAGAGAACGGTAGTCAATACATAATCTTTGTGTTCTATCCCTCTTTTCCACGAATAAAACTGGAGCTCCCCAAGATGAAGAACTTGGCTGGATGAATCCTTTCTGCAATTGTTCTCCAAGTTGTTTCTTGAGTTCCTTTAGTTCGTCAACTGACATTTTATAAGGTCTCTTTGCTCTTGGTCCAGAACCTGGTACCAAATCTATTATAAACTCCACATCTCTATCTGGTGGCATTCCCGGTAACTCTTCCGGGAACACATCCGGATATTCACACACAATTGGCACAGTGTCCATGCTAACCCCCTTAAGAGAATTCAGCTTACTTCCTTTAGATTCAAAGTTGGACTTGAATTTTATCCTCTTACCTTCAGGGTTTGTGAGTGTAACTGTACGATTGGCACAATCTAGTACTCCCTCATACTTAGCCATCCAATCCATTCCCAAAATCACATCCAATCCTTGGGAATTCAGGATTATTAGATTCACTGGAAACTTATGTTTTCCAAACTCTATGACTAAGTCATGACATCCTGAGTTTACTATCATTTCTCCACCAGGAGAACTTACTCTTATAGGACACCCAATGGTTTCTACCGGTAGTTCATTTCTTTCGACAAATGCTTTTGATATGAATGAATGAGATGCACCGGTATCAAAGAGTACAAATGCTGGAATTGAATTTAGTCTGAACTTACCAGCAACAGCATCAGGCTCTTCATAGACCTCCTCCACATTGATGTGGTTAACCTGTCCTTTCTAAAAAGGATTGGGCTTGTTAGGTCCTTCAACTTTCTTTTCAGGGCACTCATTAGCATAATGCCCCAGCTTCTTGCATTTGAAGCATTCAACCTGACTGATGTCCTTTTTAGGCTGGTTTCCACTTCCACTTCCACTGTGGTGGCTCTTATGTCCACTCTTGTGATTCTTGTACTTATCATTGTCATGACTGCGATGATGCTTGTTGTCATGACGGTTGAGGTTGTGGTGCTTGCTAAATTTCCCATGCTTGTGGGATCCTGAGCTGACGCTATCATCATAGTGAGATCGTTTATGAGACGATCCCGAGCTGTGCTTGTCGGAGTGTTTCCTCTTTCTACTCTCGACTTGCTTCATTTTACTCTCCACAATAGCAGCCTTGTCACACAGCGACTGATAAGTTGGAACATATGCCACAGACAGCTGCAGATTCAGCTCATCATTCAAGCCTTCCAGAAACTTTTCCTTTCTTTTGGCATCTATGTCAACCTCATCCGGTGCATAGCGCGCCAGATTGTTGAACTCTTCTATATATTCAGCCATGCTGTGGTGGCGCTGCTTCAGGTTGTGAAACTCCTTCTTTTTCAGGCTCATCATTCCTGGTGAGATATGAGTAGTGCGAAAGCCATCTTCAAAGATAGCCCAAGTCACCTCATCAATAGGAGTGGTGATCTGGAAGTTGTCCCACCATGTGGCGGCTGGTCCTTCCAACAGATGTGCTGCGAACCTGACTTTTTCAGCATCCGTGCAGCCCACGGTCACTAAGTCTTTGTTCACAGAACGTAGCCAATCATTGGCCACCATGGGAGTCGTTCCCGAAAACTTAGTTGGCCTCAGACGCAGAAATCTGGTGAGCATATCAAAACCCGAAGGGTTGTTGTTGTTGTTGTTGTTGTTATTGGGGTTGTTGTTGTTATTGGGGTTGTTGTTGTTATTGGGGTTGTTGTTGTTCTGGTTTTGGATGAATGTCGTCATCATTTGCATAAGCTGTGTCTGCGCGTTCATCATCTGTTGCATTTCCGGGGTAATGTTGTTGGGGTTGGGGTTTGCGCGACGGGGTGGCATCTGTGGTTTGTTCAAATAGAGATAAGAATGAGATACCCTTACATGATTCATTACATCACATAAGCAAACACATAGCATGCAACACAAGGATCAAAGTTCAACAACAAGATAACAAAGTCTCAAAGTAAAAACACACAAGTGGCAAGCCATCCACATGTCGGATGGTCCAATAACCGAGTAGTCAGGTCTACTCATCAGCATCAATCTCCTCCTCGACAAAGGTAAGACCTGCGTTCTCCATCGCGGTCTTGTTCTCCTCGATAGTAGTGGTCAAGGACTCAATCTTGGTCTTGAGAGCCCTCTTTTGGAAGCGAAGCCTCTCAATAACCATCTGCTGCTGCTCTAGCTCGAAATCCTTGGACTTCAGTTCCTCGGTCATGTCCCGAATCTTCTTGTTCCTATCCTGGACACGTTTCTCCTGACTCTTGAACTTACGGTCCTGGGTCTCGAACTTTGCCTCCATCTCCTTGACTATCTCGTCCTGCTGCGCGAAGAGCTTGTCCTTCTCGCGAAGCTGCACCTGGAGCTCGTCATTACTGAGCATGACATTGGTCCTGTCAGTATCCACGTGCCTAATAAGAGTCTCTAAGTCCTGGAGGTACAGGCGTATCGGCTCTGCTGCGGCCCTCGAGTCGTCCTCAAAGTCGATGGACTCTCCGTCATCATCACGCCTTCCGAAGGCGTGGAAGTGAGTGCCTCTAACCTGTCGGGAGTGACGACATAACAGACGTCCTATCAGATCCTGCATGACGACCTCCATGCCTCTCTCCCTGTCATCGTGCATAAGCTTGAAAACAATGGCCTCCGTAGTGGGCTCCGTCTGGCGTCCTGGCTGGTTCACCTTGAAGCCCCAGAGGTCCTTCCTCTCGAACTTGGTGAGTGGGTGCACCATGATGGTGGGAAGAGGGAGAACGAGCAAGGTAGTAAGCTCTACGATACGAGGACCAAAACGGGTAACCTGGAACTCCTCAACAGTGCTGATGGTAATAGGCATCTATTTATAAGATTGAAAAAGTTAGAACAACACAATTTAAGATAAACAAGACAAACATTCATACATATCCATGGAACAAAAAAAAATCACACAAGTCATGCATACACAATTCCATTACATCAATCAAGGTCCAAACTTATTTAAGGTATCAATCTTGGAAAAATAAGGTGATAGATGGTGGTCCAACTAACGAAGTGTGCTCACAATCCTACCTCACTAGTTCTGGTGGCTAACACAATGTTCCTAGAGGAAATCCACCTATCTTGTTCACATGATTCTATCACTAAGTCTATAATATCTCCCCTTAATTCTTGGTTGGTGGCTTCCAACTCTTGGGTAAGTTCCTTTTCTTTCTCTAAGTCTTTTTGGAGGTTGAGCATCCTGCACTTGACTCTAGCACTTAGTTCTTTGATGGTCCTCCAAGCTGCATCTCTGGCTGACTCAAAGAATGTGGTGTGCATCACAGTGTTGGTGTACATGCAGAAGCCTCCTTCTTTGTGGTTGTCTTCCTTGTTTTTGTACAAGTGAAGTTGCACCCACCAATACTCCACTCCTTCATCCATCACTGGAAAGCCCTTGTACACAGCTGCACCATGAGCTTCCATTGCCACCATGAGGTCCTTGAGAATTTTGGGAAACTCAGTTTCACACTCCAAGGTCATGGTCATGAGTGGTCCTCTCTTCACGGCTTCATTGATGGAGTTCATCTACAAATGGAGATGAGAATGAGAAGATTAGAAAAGTTTACGAGGAGAATAGACAAGTGTAGAAGTAGTTAGAAATATTTTTCTTAGTGGTTTCCAATCCTAGGGTCATAATCCTATAGGCAACACAGTGCTCTGATACCATCTGTTAGACCCCTTCTTTATAAAGGAAAGGATCCCTGTGATTGCAATGCTAGTCCCTGGATCAATGCTAGCATCCACAGTTTAAGATGAAGTACACAGATACAAAGGTCGTTTATTACATTCATTCTAGAGATAAAACATAGTCTTTTACAACTCGGGGCCAAAGGCCTAATACAAGAGTTTATGGAATAAGTAAATAAACATAAGTCTTCATCTTCATGTGCCACAGGCAAGCATGTTGAGTGTAGACTCATGACTCCTATTCATCATCGGAGTAACCTGCAACATCACAAGTTACAGCCACAGAGGGTCAATACTTTGGAATAGTATTGGCAAGTGATACCTTAGTTTATTTAAAGTGGACTATGATACTATATGCATTTTGGCTAAGTGTAGCTTGGCTTGCTTTGCTCAAAATAGGTTTTCCTATTAGTTGAAATCACTAAATTTTTCTTTGTCAAAACTTCCCAAGGAACCACCAATAGACATTGAGGTCCTTTACCCTTGTTCACCCACAAGTTTTACTTTGAAGTTGGAGTGATGAGATTCTTGTAGCTTCCATGTCTTGATGCTCAAGTTGTCCATTGCCATGGACTTGGCTAAGTACTTAGGTTTTCCATCTGCAGAGGTGGTGCACTTTCCCCACCAGACTTGGTTTCCCAAGACAGGACCTTTCAGAAGCCTTTCCTTAGTCAAATGGATGCGTTCCAACCTATCATTCCCTCTACCACCAACTGTCCAAGAGACTAAGTTCTAGCTACCTATATGATCAAGGCAGAGCCCATTTTGCCAAGTGGTTGCACTGTAAGCTTTCTCAACACTTGGCCTCCAAATCCCTTTGTGCCTGGGTGGCATACCACAAGTGAGATACACAAGCCAAATCCATGGCCTTGTGTAACCACTCAACATAAACCAATCCTTCCATTCCACCCAGGAGGTTCATTTGACTTAGTTGTTTTATTAAGAAAACATAAGTCTCAGGACTTAGAAACATAGGCAATATAGCATTAATAGATTATACCAACCCTTGTTTGCTAATAGCTAGGCTAAGCATGGCATGGCAACTTAACTTTAGGGAAAATTTCCTAGCAACTCTACCATTCTAAACTACATAGGATTTCCCATCATATCATTTGACAAAAGTAGCATGCATGTCTTAGCAAAAATATCTAATGCTAGTATAAAATATAGGAATGGAATATTCATGAAAATATCACTTGCCTTGGTAATGGGGAGAGTAGCACTCTTCACAGTCACAATCACTAGCAAAATCTACACAAAATTGTAGCATACAATTACACACAATTTATATACAATCAAAAAATAATATGAATGCATGCATGCATGAATTTACTAAGTGGTGATTTTGAAAACTCTACCAAGCATGTGCATGTTACTGAAACATAACAAGACCCAAAATTTGCCAAATCAAACTTATTTGGTACTTAAACAAATTGCTAAACTAAAACCATACTCAAAATAGCCTTAAACATGTTTCTACAAACAAAGTCATTTTAATGGTTACTACATGTTAAACACTTTGTATAATCAGAAAGGCCTTGATTCACTAAATCCAACGGTATAAAGTTTGCAAAATTCCAACGTGGCAATCAAAAGTTATAGGTATTTGAAATTTGGATCAAATTCTGATTTGAAATCTGTTTTTAGATCTAACCCTAGACACGTGTCGCGGTATCACTGGCGCGTACCGATTCGCACCGGATCAAGCTCTGCAGCCGCAGGATCTAATTAAATCGCACGGCCCTAAACGCATACCTCTTCGCTGATAAGTGAATCTATCCTGACGCTTGGATCTAGATCCAACGGTGCTCGAGCACGCGACCATGTCCTGGCGGCGCGCGGCGTCAGTGAGCGGCGGAGCGCTCAGTCTACGGCGGCGCTAGCGTTCCAGGTCGTCCGCAAGAGGGAGAAGGGTCATACCAGATCCGCAGGAGGCTGCTGAAACTCAAGGTGGCGTTGGTTTGTGAAGGGGCGTGCTGACGCGGTGATGATTCCTCGTCGGAGTTGAGTCTGGCGACAGGTGGTTCTGTTCGAGGTCGAGGGCGACGTTGTCGATCACTAGGAGGCAAACGGAGGGTGTGGTCAGATGCAGAAGATCACGGAGAACATGCGTGTGTGAAAGACAAGGCTTGGGGCGGTCTGGACTTACCACTGGAGGTCGTCGGAGTTGAAACCGAAGATGGTGGCGGCCAGTCGTCGACGTTGCTGGAGCTATGGTTCATGCGGAGGCAAATGGGGTGTGTCAGTAGGTGCGCAGAGACTCACTGAACCAGATAGCATGAATGAGAGGCAGAGGGGAGCTCAGAACTCACTGGAATTCACCGGCGCAGTCGTCGGAACAGCGGCGGCGGCGTGCGAGTCGTGGGCAGCCTGGTGGCGTGAAGGCAAAAATTGACTGGGGGGAAATGGTCGTGGGGAGGTGGGGATCTTATAGCTAGAGGCTCGACAGGAATCGCTCGTCGCATCAATGCTAATTAAGCTCGGGGTATCACTGCTGCAACGGCCAGCGGCGGAGATCATGCGCGGATTCAGGGGAAAGACGAAGACGACGTGGACGGGGCCCGCTGGTCAGCGTAATAAGCAAAGGGGGTGTGGGGTATGTCTGTCAACGGCTGAGTGAGTGCGCTCACGCGTGAGAGAAGAAAAGAAATGCCCCGGGTGGGCTTGTTGGGCTTGATTCACTGCTGGGCTGAATTGGTGGCGCGCGGCCCTTTTCATTTGTTTTGCTTATTTTCTTTTTCTATTTCTATTTTCTGAATAGGTTTTCAAAAGATTTCAAGTTTCATTTGAATTCAAATTTTCCTGAGGTTTTGTAGTGGTGAATTGGTCTCAGAAATATGTCAAAACCCATGGGGTTGCTTTGCAAGGGCTTGGTCAAGCTTGGAGTATTGAATAAACAGGTATTTTGCATCTGATTTGCAAATGTTTGAAAAAGGGGTTTTGAAATAATTTCTAAGTTGAAAACTTTGGTCTAAAATTTTCACACAAACTTTCCAACAATGGAGGCAAGCAACCAAGTTTCCTAAACTTCCATCTTTCAAATGGTGATGGCCATTTGAATTAAATCTGCTCACATGAAATCATAGCACCATGCTTCTGTTTTTCTGAAATGAGTTTGAAAATGAACTAAACCTATATGCATGCATGAGTGATATGCAAACTTTGAAACTTATGATTTTAGGGATGTTACAATATGGTGGGAACTATACGGCCGGAGAAAATGTTCTTGACGTATAGTTGGTCGTTAAACCTACTAGTTGCCTTCCTCGATTGCTTCCAAAAAGAGATTTGCTTGTTTTCGCCTAAATATTGTATTTTTGCTGTTGAAATCTTCTGTTGATGTTCAAAACCTGAAACACACATTGAAAACCAAGTTTTCTTTGCTACCGAAGTATTAGCGTTAGGTAAAGCTAGAAAACCATCAAATCTAGATGAAAACCATCAAGAAAAACCATTAAAAATGTATCGAATCTCACTGCTATCAGGCTGTGATACCAATTGAAATGGATCTTATGGGCACCTAGAGGGGGGGGTGAATAGGTGCTACTCCAAATTTTAGTTATTTTTTAATTTTAGGCTTGACACAAAGTAAATTCTCTAGATATGCAATAAAGATAATTTCCCTATATGCAAATTTAACTACTAAGCATGTAAAAGGAGCGAGGAAACCGTAGTGGAGAACAAGGAGACACAAGGATTTGTTTGACCGCAGTTCCTTCCTTGGTAAGGGAAGTACGTCTGCGTTGGAGGTGTGGGCGGTTCTAAGATCACCATGGCACAATAGACCTCACCCTATTATCCGATGGATTTCGCCACCAAAGGCCTGATCCACCTTTCCACTATTGGTACCCTTCGAGGCGGGAACCAGTGCCTTTATAATGCTAGCGGGCACACATCCACAACTGAATTGGAGGCTCCCGTGAGAACAACAAGCTGCCACAAGAACAAGGATTATCAAATAATCAAAACATGGATCTAGATATTTGCAAGAAATACTAGATCGAAAATCCTCCAAGTGAATGGAGGGGAAGTGAAGCGCTTGATTGTTGTTGATG
This sequence comes from Avena sativa, assembly GCA_916181665.1. Classification (NCBI taxonomy): domain Eukaryota; kingdom Viridiplantae; phylum Streptophyta; class Magnoliopsida; order Poales; family Poaceae; genus Avena; species Avena sativa. The sequence continues at coordinate 379,301,241 of OV702297.1, read as the reverse complement.
AAGATCGAGGCCTCCTCCTTCGATTCCCCAAAGATCGAAGCCTTTGGGTGGATGAAGATGGAGATCTCATGTTGGAGCTTGAAGAACAGGTCTGGACTTTTTCGAAATGAATCAAGAGTTCTAGCAGGAGGTGGTGAAGGAGATTAAATACCCCCTGCCAAAACTTGTCGTTGGAGACTTTGGGGGCCGGATTATCTGGCCCAAATGGGGGTCGGATTATCTGGCCCGGGGAAAGATCCGCCCTGAAATCGGGAAATCCAGGGGATTTTCCGCCCCATACAGAACGTCGCGCCTTATCTTCCTTCTCAAAAATCCTTGAGGGGGGCAGATTATCCGCCCCCTGGGGGCGGATGGGGGCGGATTACCTGGCCCGGGCAAAAACTCCAGCCCTGGCCAAACAATCCGGGGGATTTCCCGCCCCCCATGCAGTGCGCCGCGCCTTTGCTCCCTTTGCAAAATCCTAGGGGGCGGATTATCCGGCCCCCTGAGGGGTGTATTACCGGCCCTGGCCAGACAATCCGGGGGAATATCCGCCCCCCATACAGTGCGACACACCTTAGTGCCGTTTGACGATTGGGGTGGGCCGGATTATCTGGCCCTTGGCAGGACGGATAATCCGCCCCAACACAACTGATTTGCTGCATTTAATTGGACCAATATCTGCAACACTTCAACACACATTAAATATTTATTGGTATTCTTATCTAACACACAAAACACTAGAGATCATATAATATTCTTTCAACGACTACATCACCATCACCATCATCATCACCATCCCCTATGATTCATATGCCTCCATCCTATTGTAAGTCGTAAACTCTATTGTGGATTTGTACAAGTATTCATCCATCCACTTGTATTCTATTCATATTACTATGATGATGTTGATTGACTCCAAGTGTGAGTAGTTTTATTTGTTCTTGGGGAGATCAAGAAACATAGAAAACATTATGTGTTGAAATAAAGACGGTATATAACTTAGGTTTATGGTGTATGTATTGATTAACTCTCTTGATGTTATGTGAATATGCACCACATAACAATTTCCTTTGGCATTTAAGAGAGAACTATAGTTGGGAGTATAGTGTTGTTGACGATGTTAAGTGACATGTCATGTAAGATCATCATTTGTGCAATCAACAGGGATAAAAGGGGACTCAAAAAACCTAGTCCCTAACCATGGGGTTAACCCTTAATTGTTGGGGATCAGAGTGGCTGGCCTATGGTCACAACTGTGGTTGTGAGGGATGAAACTCAGATGGTTGGTCAGTGATTATTCAATTTAGAGCTTCTCCCATACATACCCATGAACAAATATATAGATCTATCCTAGTCATAAATAATCTATTTTTCAGTGGTGGATCCAACATTTCTTGAGAACTCTTTAGCATTACTGCACTTTCATATTATTTATATCGTGAATCTCTCTATGTTTACTTTACTTAGTTTACTATTACTCTGTTCACACACACGTACACTTCTTTACTCATGACACTCTCGCTAGAAATCAAAGAAAACGCTTAGCACGCTTTGGTTAATAATAACGAGGGAATTAAGTCCTCTAACAGTAGCTCTTTTAATACTTTTATTTCGAAACTAGTTACTAACGAACCGTCCACTTGCTGTAATGAGACCCCTTCTCACACCGTTGCCCGCAAAAAGCCATAGAATATTTGGAGTTGTCCGCCGCCTGCTAGCCTTCCACTACATGCTAGACCACCAGATCGATTACTCCTCTGCTCCACCGAATCCATTCCTCTCCTCCATCGCCTGCTGCTTTCCTCCCCTCCGCCACAAGGGGGAGAGAGAGGAGGGAAACAAGAGTGGATAAGTGTGAGAGGAGAGACTTGTTTAGGGGCCTTTCTACTCATGTCGATAGCCGTCGTTCTAGCAAGCGTACTCGGAGATGCGTCGCCCGCCGCCACACATGTACGGGCTAGAAGTAAGGACAAAAATGAGACATGAAGTGACAGTTTTGCCCTGTCTGGCTAGTCACACTAGTCGTTGCTACATGTCTCTCTCCGTGGGACAGGAAGATTATTTTGATACCCCTCCCGATACCTCTCCCTCCCTCGTCGCCTCCGCGTGGCGACAGGAGGGGACCCTAGATTTGGGTGCCGCCGCCAGATCCCCCTCCCTCGCCGCCGCCAGGAGGGCACGGCTGCGCGAAGCCCGGTCGGCGCCGGCGGCGGCGGGGCCTCCCCGTCTCCTTTCTTGGGGTTGCTCGCGCGGGGTGGAACCACTGAGCTTGGACGTGGCTCTGGCGCTGGAAGCTTCGGCGACGGCGCGGGGCTTGCCCTGCTGTGGGTCGCGGCGGGCGGTGCAAGGCAAGGGGATGGCACACCGTGCTTCGGGGATGGCGGACGACGGCGGCCAGCGGCGGTGGGAGGTCGTAGGCAGGGGCGGCGCTGTCCTCCCGGCCTCGGCCTCCGGATGGTGATGGTAGGAGCGTGTCGAGCCCGATCTCGACCATTTCATGTCGGATCTGTTGCAGCCGGTAGCGGGATGGCTTCTGGGTTCGTCCGGCTTCACGAGGTCACCTAGGGATGCGAGCCCGGGCATGGTGGTGGTGGCCTTTCTCCCCCTGTCGGAGTTGGTCGGCCGGTCGAATAAAGGTGGATCGGCCTAGGGTCCTTCTTGTGTGGAGATGATCACCTTCCTGAGGATGGTTCTTGATTTGGCCGGAGTGTGGAGTTCCAGAAGGCTCCGCCGGTGAATCACTAGTGGAAAAAAGGCATATAGTCCCGGTCTGTAAGAGCCTTTAGTCCCGATTTTGCACCCGGGACTGTGAAATCGAGACTAAATGCCCCTATCTCTAGTCCCGGTTTGTTACAACCCGGGACTAGAGGTCACCGCATGGGCCACCGCATGGTTGTTTTTATAGCAGGGTGGCGAAGGACCTTTAGTCCCGGGTCGTAATACGGCCATGGACTAAAGATCTTTTTCCAAATATTTTTTTCAAATTTTTTCTTGAACTTTTGAATTGTTTGGCTCGTAATCCTCTCACTTGGAACATTTTTAGTACTAAGTATATTTAATATTAGGTCAAATTACATTTACGGTAAACTTTCCACTCGGTCACCCATCCTAGCACTACTCCACCCTCAGCACGCTTAACTTCTCTGTTCCTCAGGATATCCTCGCGCGAAGCCCATTTGTACCTTCTTGTCAACACTACCATATCTATCCTATTAGCCCATATCAATATGCCATACATCTTTATTTTTTGAAATTACAAACAACTATTTTAGTAAACAACAATAAATAAGTAATAATAATATTTTAATCCAATGAAAGTAAAAAACCAAATAAAATAATATTTTATTCCTTTTTTGCCATTTATTCATTTAATATGGCATAAATAATATCTTTAAATCTGTTAAATCGAAATTCGACAAATAATATATCCATAATTATTAGAAAAATATGAGGAATCCAAATATGGAATAAATAAAATTGCAAAAAAAATTAATTTTTTAAATAACTTTTTTTTCTTTTCGAAATTTAAAAATCTAAAATAATCTAGAATGGCCTAAGGCTGTTGAAATCGAACTCATAATTTTTTTCCACACATTTTGATCGACTGTACATTTTTTTCCGATATCATACGCAAAAGTTATAGTCAATTTAAGTTTTCCTGCCGGGCCCCGCACCCTTTAGTCCCGGGCCGTATCACGACCCGGGACTAAAGGGTGTTGCCCGTGCCCGAACCCCTTTAGTCCCGGACCGTATCACGACCCGGGACTAAATGTCTGAAACGACCCGGGACTAGAGTTTCCTCGGGCTCCTAGTCACCGAAAACGGTACAAACCGGGACTAGTGCTCATACTAGTCCCGGCCCGGAACAAATCGGGACTAGTGTTAGACTCTAGATCGAACCGAAGACCCTTTTCTACTAGTGAATGTACCAGCGCTTCTATGCCCGTAGTTCGCTGGATCAGATGGTATTCGGTCGTGGGCACCCATGTTTTATTCCGACCGTTTGGTTCATGAGGGAGCGTCGCGAAGCTCTGTCCTTTGTTGCCACCAGGCGACTGTCGATCCATGGTGAAGTCGGAGGTGGAGAATTTATGAAGGCCAGGTTTGGAGATCTATCTATGGAGGTTTGAGTCACGTGCAGTTGAGGTACTTGCTTGGTGTTCTGGGCTAAACAGCAGCTGTATGTAAGTGGGGGCGGCAACACAGGTGAATGTCAGAATCTTACCTTTCAGGGTGAAAACCCAAGGTCTGGCCTTAGCTGGTTGTGCCTGGCAATGGCCTTGTTGAAGGCATTGTTTTGAGAGTGGGGATTATCTTCAAGGTGAAAATCTACATCTTTGATCGGACGGCGACGGCGCTTGTGCACTGTTTCCTTCTTGGAGGCGTCGCTTTTGAAGAAGCCTGGAGTTCAGGTGTTGTATTGGTGGTGGTTGTATTGTTGCTGCTAGGACCGGAACACTGTAGCAGGTCTTTTTTTTCTTAGTTTTCTTTATTTTGTGTTGGCTGTGTGCATCCGTAATGCCAATAGAGTATGCGTTGTTGCAGAAACCGAATGTAATTGGTATCTCTATTAATATATGCTCCTTTCTAAAAAAAAATGTCTCTCTCCGTTTCTTCACTTCCCTTCGAGCAGTCGTGGAGCAGTCTATGATCATTAGGCCCCGCAACAAGCAGGTCCCCACCGTTCGTAGGTTGGCTAGAAATGGCACAAGTGAGTGAAAGAAGCAAACAGAAGGGCTAACCGACGGCCAGTATCTGTTTGCTAGCAAGATCCGACCGCCAGAACCACACATGCCCTCAAAGCCCTCTTCTTGAGCTACAATATTTATCTTAGATAAAATGCCCTTCTTGTTAGAGCCCCTGAAGAGGAGAGAGCAAAAGCACAGTCATCAAATCCTTGCCCCTCGCGTTCGAGGCGCGCAAAGAATAGTGGCATATGTAGAGAAGACGTGCGGCAGACACATCCTCAACACTATTTGAGCGACCACATGTAGCACGATGCGACGGAATACCCAAACAGCACCGTTCTCCTGACACAATCGCGGCACCGACACAAGCAAATCCAACGACGCCGGAGCTGCAAATATCCTGTATTTACAAAACCATCTCCAAACGATTCGTTGTGTAAATATCCTTGTATTCTAAAACATTCTTAACATCGTGTCTCATGGGGTGTGAACACGGATTAGAACCTGCATTCCTCCACCCCAAAAAAAGCCTAATCCAACGCCACTGCCGCTCATCCTCAACAACTCTGGCAAGCGATTCACGCCGCTCCGACCGCAGATCCGCGAAGCCGGCGACTGGATGGCCACCCAGCACCATGGATGCGGCCTAGGCGGCGGTCGTAGCGGCGACGACAGTGGAGGAGGAGGCGGTGGCAGGCGGCCGCCTGCGAGGTCGCCGCATCCGTGCGGCGACGAGGCGGAGAAGAAGCGTGTGCGCTCCATCGGGGCAAAGCTCCGTGTGGCGCGGCGTTGGACGAACCGGGAGCTATTCCCCCTCCCACGGCGGCCTACGTCGACTTCCCCGACGAGCCTGCTCCGCGAGATCTTCTCCCTCCCATTGGTGAGTCCTCTTCCTCGCGCCCGCAGCGCAAGCGTCGTGACGACGCCGAGGAGATGGAGCAGCTCCTCCAGGCACTCGCCGCATCCGTGGCCGAACACGAGCAGCAGGCGCGCCGCGAGCGTGAGGAGGTGGATGCCGCCGAACGCGCGGAGGTGGAAGAGGCCCTCGCCGAGGTGCGTGTCGCGGACAAGTCGCCGTTGACGGTGTGGAGATGCAGGTGATCGTCCTTGACTAGATGGACGGCGCAACGCTGCGGCGACCCAGAGCTCGATTTTGTCCATTTAAAAACACGGCGGTGTCCTCCGACGAGCTCTGCCCCTTTTTATTTTTATTTTAGGTGTAATTTTGCTATGTAATTAACAATGAATCGTAATCTAGCCGTATGATGATCAACGCGCGTGTTCATATTTTCCAGGGATTTTTAAATTTTGATTTTATAGTTTAAATTTAAAGTTTCTGATCTACGTCGCCATCAAACGTAAAAATCACGCGTTTTACGGATCTGGCGTTTACATGTGCTGTTAGTCGTGCTCCCCTCCACATGAAAATGTTCCGTGATAGTACTAGCGTACAACCGTTGTCCCGATAAAAACAAAATGTTGAGACTTTTAGTTATAATCATGCTTTTGATGCCAGGTATAATTAGACTTGTTCCTTGTTTTTTTGTGTGCATTTGTGCCAGAGCAGCTGTCGTCTCTCGTTCTTTCCTTTGTTTTCCGCATGCTTATAACGCCTATGAACCATTTTGATAGGATTAAGAAAAACAATAACTCATCTTTTTATTACTACATGCACCAATAGTTATACATGCATGAGAGAAGAGAAACAAAAAGAAGCCATACATTGGTGAGAGATGGTAATAAATGAGAAATAACTTATAATTTCTAACATTTTAAAAAAGCTCTTGGGCCTTATAATTCCTAACGGATGGAGTACTATATGTGCTTTGACTAATACTAGATGCTCGGTAAACCTCCTGTGAAAATTATTTTTTCATAAATTTGCCGTGTTCACATATTTTGCCGTATATTTTCTAAGTTACACACGTCAAAAACAGACTTTGCCGTGTTCCGGTCCGTTTGGCACAAGACAAAAACGTGTCTACGACAGCGACATTTTTTTCACATCTCATCTTTCATAAACTCAGAGTATATATATATATCTCTACTGTCTGCTAGCTCAGGTGCGCTGACGTTGGATCAATCATGCGATCAATAAGAAATGGTACAAAAGAATGTGAATCGCGCGCGTACACATCCGTGGCATTATCAACCAACCACGTCATGTCAAGCAAGATCACTTAAAAAATAAAAGAAAATTATAAAACAACTTGGTCGATCAATCACGGCAAGTGGTACAGACTGGACGGCTTGATCCCGGCGGTGACGTTGAAGTATCTGAACGTATCGGCCCACCGGCGGTTGTCCTTGATCATGTGCACGGCGACGGTGTCCGGCCGGAAGTTGTCCCTGTTCCAGTTGAGGTCGTACATCCGCGGCTTGAGGTCGTAGCGGTTCTTGCCCCTCTTCCCGATGTTGAGCCACTTGCCGAAGAGGAGGTCCTCGGGGCCATGGGTGTCGTTGTACCGGAGGATGTCCTCGTTGGTGGACACCCAGCTCGCGATGTCCCAGGACACGAGGTACCCCATGCCGTGCATGAACTGCATCGGGTCGTCGCCGACGGCGAAGCCGTAGCCGAGGTAGACGTCGTCGCGGGGCTTGCTCCGGAGCTCCTCGGCCATGGCCGCCACGCGCAGGTACGTGTCGTCGTCGGTCTTCATGACGTAGTCGTAGGGCGCGTCCGCGAAGGTCCGCGGCACGGAGGAGAAGTACTCGTGCGTCTTGCCGTCGTTCATGTTCTCGGTGCAGTTGAGGACCAGGACGTCGCCGTGCCGCGCGGCCTCCAGCGCCACCAGCGCCGCGTCCACGGGGTCGTCCACGCCGCAGAAGACGAAGCGCACGTCCACCTGCGCGTACGCGGGCGCCGGCGGCTGCAGCGCGTACGCCAGCCGCACGATGCCCCGCCGCTCGTACCGCTTCGGCGTCGTCAGCACGCCCACCAGGAGCCGGAACTCCGGCTGCGCCGGGGTAGCGGTGGAGACGACCTTCTCGGCTCCCGACGCGACGGGGTAGCCGTCGGTGTCGAGGCCCGGGCAGAGCACGCCGAGGCCGTTGGAGCGGACGTGGGAGGAGCCGAGGCTGGGGAGGACGACCACGGCGGCGAGGAGGCCGAGGGGCACGAGGAGGAGGTACGGGGTGCAGAGCGTGGAGGAGGTGGGGAACAACGCCTGCGACGACGAGCTGGTCTTCATGGCGCGCGCGTCTCCAGTAGTAGTCTCGACGAAATAGAGACGAGGAAATGCACGTGCCCTTATAGGCAAGGCAAGACACGAACACGTAACCTGCGCGTTTGACGACGTGCGTAAACTAACTAATTCGCTTAAAATTTTCGGTTGAATCGTTCGTTGGCCACGCGGACGTCGCGTCTAGCGATTCAAGGGCGACAGGGAATCGACCTGGGTTCTCCATCAGATCTTCCTGTGCACATTAACATGCATTAGGAGACGTGTCGCCGTCGAGGGGCATGTTATTATTAGGTGGCAGATCACCAGATGGAACCTTATTCTATTTCAGTTTGTAAACGGGACCACGAAGAACTAACTAATCATTTCATCAAGTATGGCATGGCACGGCAGAGTGGCTTGCTTGCTTGTTTGATCTGCGTGATGGAGGCAGGGCAGAGGCAAGAAGGTAGTCGGGGACGTGCTAGTTTGTCGGTTGCTACTTACTTATGCTTCACGAGTTGACGTACTGTACATGATTTGCCTCGCCCAGCAGCCGGCCTTGTGATCGAATATCAGATCTCGCCAGCTTCAATAATTGCATTACTATATAGTCAGGGGTATTGAAAAAAAATAGATTATAATCACGGTTTCTGTTTTCTTGGCACTGTGTTTCTTCTAAGAACGCCATTTCTTGACTGAAAACCCGATGACCTGGTGCTGCCCGACACACCACAATGTAAACAGTAAGAAAATAGGGTTATGACGGCTGGAAATATGACCTAGAACCAATAATAAAGTAATTATTATCATATTTTATTTTTGATAAGTATTTATTCTTCATCATATAACTGTATTAACCGGAAACTCAAATACATGTGTATAAACAACAAGGTGTTCCTGGCAAGCCTCTACTAACTCGTTGATTAAGAGATGGTTAAGGTTTTCTAACCGTGAACATGAGTTGTCACTTAATAATAAGGTTATATCATTAGAAGAATTGTGTGATTGATAAACCCAAACTAATCATAACATTTGATCGTGTCACCACATTTAAAATGTTGTAGTGTTTTCATGTCAAGTATATATTTCTTAGACCATGAGATCATGTCACTCCCTAGTACCGGAAGAATACTTTGTGAGCATCAACCATCATTTCGTAACTGGGTGATCATTAAGGTGTTCTATAGGCAGTGGCGTTCACGAGAATGAATTGGAGAGTGGACACACTTCAAAAAAAAAATTGCGCTGACCCATGTAGAATACAAAATCTGTCTAAAACGTAATGTAAATAGCATAGTAAAATCTCATAATATTATAGTTCTATAATATGTTCTAATTTTCAGGTCAAAAATATATTTTCATTTTATGGTACACCATAGACAAGTAAACAATAGACTTAAACAATTAGAAAAATGATGCTTTTTAGCTACTAGACTTACGTAAGTAGAGCTTATCCCTTGTTAGATTTATTTTACAATAACCCATGTGACACACGAAATCTGTCTAAAAAATCTTGTATTGTATTCATTGATAGAGGATTACAGAGTTTATATACTCTCTCCGGTCTAATTTAATAGACTCAGATCCATTTAGATATAAATGTATGTAGCACTAAAATATGTCTAGACATCCATATCTAGACAAATTTTAGTTTATTAGTTTCGGAGGGAGTAGTACATGTGATGACTGTCTAAAAAGTGATATTTGCTAGAATACGCCAACGGTAGTAAAAGATGTATGGTTTGTATGTTTAGTCAAAACTACTGGACTTAAATCTCTTCCACTCTCACGTATAGATCCTAATTTCTCCGGGATCCCACGATTTCCACCGTCTGGGTCCGCCGTTGCGTGCAATGTTTGCATCCGTGGTGGGCCTCCTAGAACCTCATCTCCTCCACGACTCCGATGAGGCTCTCAAAAAAATGTCTCTGACAAGACATGTCTTTTAACTTTTGTCCTATGGGTGAACTTTTTTGCTACATGCAAAATCCGGACATTTTATAGAAAAACGACACATTTTGTAGCAAAAGTGAAGATTTAACAAAAAGTACAAAACAAGTGTCAGCAGGAGAACCTGAACAATGGCAACACGCCATCAATCCGGGAATGCTTAGTGTTATCTATTTTTATGCAATCAACTATTCCTACGACTGGAAAATGAGTACTTCAAAACTGGTCTGCGATCTGAACATCCGATTATTTTTTAGATGATGAATATTAGATTAGAGGTAGTCTATTTATTCTCTAGAATTCTGGGTAGGCCATGGCCCACCCGGCCCCACCCCTGCGTAGGCCCATGTCTGGAGGTATCTCAGAAGGTGCTTGTTGAGTTGCATGGATCAAGACTAGGATTTTTTACTCCATATGACCGAGAGATATCGCTGGGCCTTCTCGGTAAAATAACATCCTAAGTAGCTTGCAAGCATGTGACTAATGTGTTTAGTCATGAAGATATTATATTACGGAACGAGTAAAGAAAACTTGTCAGTAACAGGATTAAACTAGGTATGGTGATACCGATAATTGAATTTCGGGCAAGTGTTATATCGCGAGACAAAGGAAAACTGTATACTGATTTAATGGAATCCTCGAAATTGTGGTTCAATCGATAATGATCTTCTTCGAATGTGTGGGAGTCATTACGGGCGTCCAAAGGTCCTATGATTGTTGGTTGGCGAGGAGTCTCGATTATGTCTGCATGTTCTCGAACTCGTAGCACACTTAACGTTCGATGTTGCTAGGGTTTTATGAGATAAATAGATGGTGTTATTGAATTTTGATTTGAAGTCCTGGATAGGATCCCGAACATCATGAGATAAATAGGGTTTTACAGAACGAGTAAATAGAACTTGCCACTAACGAGATTGAATTAGGTATGATGATACCGATGATCGAATTCCGAACAAGTGATATATCGCGAGAGACACTACTAGAAAAACAAATATACGTAATTCGCACATGCTAGGAAAACAACTATGCTAGAGAGAAAAAAAGAGTTGATCGATGGGCATGTTTGTGAAGCCCGAAACATTAGTACATATTTTTCAACAAAAAATTGCACGTTTTAGAATCATCTTCGTGCATCTGTACAAAAATCAGATTTTTTGGAAACTTCAGTAACATTTTGATATTTTGGAAAAAGGGTTTCATGTAGCCTGTCTTGTGTACTGGAATATTTCTATAGCTTAAGCGTGATCAGCTGCGTGTATTCTGAGGCCACCTGCCGATTTTGTTTGTCTGAACGATGGGTCCTTGCAGCACACCGAGCAGTGGAAAACTCCTTCTTCCATATTTCCTTCCCACCTTCTCTTGCTATTCCGACCCCATTGTCCGCATCGCGCTCTCTCTTCTCCTCCGACGCCCCCTCGCCTCCCGCCTAGCCGAAGATGGCACTGGCCGCCGGCAGCCGCCCGTGCTTCTCCTTTTACCAAATTCACACATCTCAAATATAATTGTGGAGAAACAACCAAAAAATTGCGCATGTGCACCTCCACGTATATGTGCTCACTTAAAGTTTCGCGGAAAACGATATTTTGTGTGTTGTGTGATATGACTTATTTTAACATCGGATTTTGTCATTTTTACATGACACAAATATTCCATCTTTCGGGAAACACCTTTGCGCGCACATATAATGTGGAAATGTAGATGCAGGTATTTGTTTTGATTTTTTTAATGTTTTAAAATGCTTTAAAATTACATTTCAAATAAAGGGAACATATTATTATACATCAAGAGCAAAAACACCGCGTCCCGTCCTTAATGTCTCAACCATTTTTACAGATGAGTGACGGATTTGGTCATACCCCGATCTGGCAAGTGCAGAAGGCAGCTCTGCACGGCTACACCATACCACCAAGCCCGATGGTTGGTTGGTGCCGCCCACGTACGGGATTTAACGCCCCAGGTTGGATGGAGATTTGAACTAGTAGCACGATTGCAAGGGACACGATTTAACGCCCCACGTACTATTCCAACAGAAGCCTCTACCCAGGGCCTCGCATCTCATAGAAGAATCAACAACAATTCGATGACGCGATCAAAGAATTTTCTGCACGAAGCATGAGTATCATAAGGTCCATTCGATCGGTCGTCTCGTCACCACCAAGAAAGCAATATCTAAAAGCAACACCCTGCACAATTGGGCTGCCTCAGGCGGGTCAGCACATGGCTACAATGCGCGTGGGCGATCGAAATCCCAACTAAAAGAATCGCGGGATACACACAGATTCGAGAACAAGAACTAAAGAGAAGATCGATCACGGCAAGCGGTACAGCTTGTTGGACGGCTCGATCCCCGCGGTGACGTTGAAGTACCGGAGCGTAGTCGCCCAGCGGCGGTTGTCCTTGAGCATGTGCACGACGACGGTGTCCGGGCGCAGGTTGTCCATGTTCCAGTTGAGGTCGTACATCCTCGGCTTGAGGTCGTACCTGTTCTTGCCCTTCCCGGCGAGGTTGACCCACTTGCCGAGCATGAGGTCCTCGGGCCCGACGGTGTCGTTCCTGGCCAGGATCTCCTCCGCGCTGGCCACCCAGCTGACCAGGTCCCAGGACATGACGTACCCCATCCCGTGCATGAACAGCATGGGGTCGCCGCTCATGTTGAAGCCGTAGCCGAGGTACACGTCCTCGCGGGGCTTGCCCCGCAGCTCCTCCACCAGCGCCGGCACGCGCAGGTACGTGTCGTCGTCGGTCTTCATGACGTAGTCGTAGGGCGCGCCCGCGAAGAGGCGCGGCACGGAGGAGAAGTAGGCGTACGTCTTGCCGTCGTTCATGTTCTCGGCGCAGTCCAGCACGAGGATGTCGCCGTGCGCCATGATCTCCAGCGCCACCAGCGCCGCGTCCACCGGGTCGGTGACGTTGCAGAAGACGAAGCGCACGTCGACGCGCGCGTAGGAGGGTACCGGCGGCTGCAGCGCGTACGCGAGACGCACGATGTCGCGCCGCTCCCGCAGCTTCGGCATCGTCAGGATGCCGACCAGCAGGCTCAGCTCGGGCTCGGCCGGAGCAGCCTCCTTCTCCGGCGCCGCGACGGCGTAGTGGTCGGCGCCGGCGCGGCGGGCGCAGAGGACGCCGAGGCCGTCGGAGCCGGCGCCGGAGCGGTTGAGCGAGGCGACTAGGAAGACGAGGAGCAGGACCGCGACGGGGGCGAGGAGGAGGCAGGAGGTGGACGAGGGCGCCTTCGTCGAGGTCATGGTTCCGCAGTTTGATGGAACGGGAAGCGTGGCGTGGCGCAAAAAAGTGTGCAACGACGACGCGTGTTATAGCGCTAAGCTTGTAGCTGGCTCGAGAAAACAAGAAGGATCCTGCTAGAAATTCGGACTAGTCAATCCGATGGAAGAAATCGTGGAACTGTTGTAAACAGGAAGAATCGGCTGGCTGATGATTTGATCAAGACGGTGCACCCTGCAGTCTGCAGCGAGAAACTTTCGAAAAGCAGGCGCGTGACAACTCGGTGCAGTTTCAGTTTCCCGGATCTGCAACAGTTGAGCTGCCCATGTGCAGTTTTCCATGGAGCGTTGAATCAGCAGTCATATACTAGTAGTAGTAGTATCACTGTAAAATGCTCCTTGAACGATTTTGACCCCTGTATATAACAACCCAGGCAAGTACAGTAGAAGTATATTCCTTTTTTTTTGCGGGTACCAGGAGTATACCCAACGGTATGTGACAAAGAATTAGAAGATGCGTGAGCGCACGTCTCATCAAAGCACTTGCAGAATATGCTTGTAAAAAAATACTGTACTAATTTCCCTGATCATCAGCGCGATCAACGGGAGCCACGGCAGCGTGTAGTGCTCTTCACGACGGCGGCACGAACGCGACCAGGACGAGCACCACATGCACGTATACGGCGGCATTGATCGTCGTGGGAAGACGCACGCTAGTTTCGCAGGTACGTAGATTCGTCCGTCCGTCAATCTGGGGGGCCTCGACGTGCCATGCATGCTCCTCCCTGCTTCCTCCTCGTCACCACGGTCCACGGTCACCGCAGGCCGGTTCCGCCACATCGGTCGATACCAAGTCGCCGTTGTTTGGCGAGTTCTCGTCCCAGGAGCACGGCGTCCAGGTGTTCCGTAACGTGACCACGTACTAGTACGTGTGTTCTTTTTTCCCCTTCTCCTGTCGGTCGAGTCTAACCGGCCTGTGCTTCTAGCGGAAGTAATTGGCAGAGGACGGAGTCCACAAGTAACTGAAGCAGACTTGATCGAGCAGGACGCTCCTAAACGAGATCGCCTTCGACGAGCTGAACAAAGTTTCGCTTGACCAAAACATACGAAAGTTCCAACCCGCGCGCGCGGGTCGTCTTCGCACGAGGGGACCGCCCCGCCAGCGTCAGTTTCGATCGAGACGTGCGGCTACGAATAGCAAGTCCAGTACACATCCATCCATCCATCCATCCTCGCGGGCTACTACGAACAGAGCTCGGCAATAAACGACTGATGCCCATCATAGGCGGGCGGGTACCTGTCACTCTCACTCCCACGCGCGGGGTCGGCGACGGGCGCTGATGAGTAGTATGGTTGGCAAAAATCACAGAATTAACCTAAAATTGCGAAGAAATCATAGAATGACCTGTTTTTTTTGAAGATATCACAATCTAACCTACTCGCATGACGCTTTACAAGAAAGCGCCATGGTCAGTAGCATGACGCTCCCCTCAAAAGCGTCATGGTCCATTTAACGCGCTGGTCAAAAACGCCATCGTTTGGTCCGACGTGGCGATCAACTGCGGCCGCGGGCCCATTTTTTTAGCTCGACGCTTTTGCCGGGGGCGTCATGCCTACATGCATGGCGTTTTTGCAGGAGGCGCCATGCCTACGTGTATGTGCGCGAGCCAAACGAAAGCTTTCCTGAAAATTTTCTAAGTCATGACCATGGCGCTTTTGGCAAAAGCGTCATGCTATTGACCATGGCGCTTTTGGCAAAAGCGTCATGCTACCATGGCGTGGAGTTACAGAACATATGCACGAGCCTAACAAAATCTCTCTAGAAAATTTGCTAAGTCATGAGCATGGCGCCCTCCGCAAAAACGCCATGCTAAAAAAAGTGGGCCTGCGGGCCCGGTTGACTGCCACATCGGCTGAGAGGATGACGTTTTTTACCAAAGCGCTATAGGTTGCATGACGCTTTTCGTGAGAGCGTCATGCTATTGAGCATGGAGCTTTCCGGTAGAGCGTCATGCGAGTAGGTTAGATTGTGATATATTCGAAAAAGCAGGTTATTTTATGATTTCTTCACGACTTTAGGTTAATTATGTGATTTTTGCCAGTATGGTTGCCCTTTGCGTCCTTGTCCAGAGGCGTACATCGACGTCAGTGTGTTGTTAAGCTGTCAAATCGCCGGTAGGGGCCTTGGCCGTACTGTTGACGAGTTGCGGTGATGAGTGGAGACGTGTCTCAGGTCCCCTGGCTGCGCGTTTCGTTAACAAAAGGAAGGAAGGCGCGTGTTTGTATGCGTGATGTGCTTATGTATCTATCCATGGGCAGCAAGTGCCATTGTGCTGGCTTGAATACGAGCTGTTCCAGGATGTGGTTGTTTTTCCTTCTGGATTATCGACGTGGCCAACGGTGCTAGGAACCTTCTGGCTGCACGACAGCACGAATGCTCTCTCGGGTACGGTCCATTTATGTTTTGTGGTTCACCTAGCCTAGTTTCTGCGAAATATGCAAAGGCTAGACCGTTCGAGCATCTCCATCGGGACGTTCTTTCCGGCAACAGCAGTGGAGCCACCATATCGGGCTGTAATAATTTATACGAATTTGCAAGTTCTCAGGTGCATAAGAATTTTTTATGTTTCAGACACTTCTCACGTTATTGGATTTATCTCGTAATCCTTGTCACGTGGAATTTACACATGAGTTATAACTAACTTCTAACTAAGAATTATTATAAATTTTATAAATTGCAACTGAGAATTAGCACATATAGTAAGATGCAGCGACTTAGCCATGACAAGTTCTCATGCGTCTAAGGTCTAGCCACTCCCTAATTTATACACTAATTTAAGTCATACTTACGTTAAGACTAGCCCAGATGTTTGGTTTTCTTTGAACCTCAGATGCACAACAAGATCATCAATGTCAACTAAAAAGATTTCACTCTTCACAGATTTACTTGATCCTCTGTATGGTTTTCCTCAACCTTCTAGACGGCAGCACGAATGCTCTCTTGTGTACGGTGAAATTTCAAAGGAAACGAGTTGCGGGGCAGAAGAATAAAATGTGGTGTCCCGTTTTCGAGATCGCACACAGGGGGCAAAGCCCATCCCCAGGGCCATGCCGCTTGGCCACCTCCATTCCCGAGGGTAGCCGGTCGCGCAGCAACTGCCAGAGGAAAAAATTTATCTTCAGGGGGAGAGGGGCCTTCCAAAGGGGGGCAGCCCAAGGAATGGAAGGCCCACCAAACAGGGCCCGATACATGGAACCCACGGAAAAGGCGCCCGAGGGCGAGAGGTGCCAATACATGCTATCTGGGGATTGAGACTGAGACACCGGGCTGTCCCACAGTCCCTCCCAAGAAGCCCGCTCGGCGGCCCCAAGGTTCCGACGGAACACAACTTGACAGACCCCGTCTTGGACAGCGTCCGCCACCAAGAGCAGAGGGTCTACGCAGATCGCGAACAACTCGGGAACCTCGTGGCGCAAGGAGCGCCCACCCACCCAAGGGTCAAGCCAGAAGATGTTGTTTCTCCCATTTCCGATGGAAAATAGAGAGCCCCTTTCGGATTGCCGGCTTGATGTCCTGGATAGATCTACAAAACTGAGATCTCTCCCGACGTTCACAAGCCAGAAGTGGGCGCCCACGCAGATACTTAGCTTTGACTAGTTGTAACCAAAGGTCGCCATCGTCGGTCAGGATCCGCCAAACCCAAAGTAGCATCAGGGCCACATTCATATGACGAGAGGAAAGGATCCCTATGCCCACTAGATCCTTGGGGGCGCAAATGTCCGTCCACTTAACCATATGATATTTTTGGTGATCATCGTTCGCCATCCAAAAGAACCGGGAAAGCTCCTTGTCAAAGTTGGCGTGCACGCCTTCCTGAAGGATATATAACCCCATGATATACATGGGGAGCCTGAAGAGGCAGGCATCAATGAGGATGGTCTTGATCCCTTTGGAGGTAAACCTGCCTTTACATGGCTCGGATTTTGCCTTAACCCGACCCATAAGGGGATACAGGTCCCTAGAGGATCCTGTTGTCCCTGACTGGCATCCCCGGGTAGTTCAGGGGGAAAGATGCCAGCCGACAATTTAGATTATCAGCAATCCTCTGTTGCTCTTTCAAGGGATAGCCAAGTACCATCACTTCACTCTTGTCAAAGTTAATTTTGAGGCCGGACATGGCCTCAAAGCAAAGGAGCAGGAATTTCAGGTTGATGATATCCTGTTTCGACCCCTCCACCATAAGCATGGTGTCATCCGCATATTGGAGGTGGGTCACTCCCCCTCCAGGGATAAGATGTCCCTCCACACCTGAGATGTGGCCGGAAATCTTGGCTTTCTCCATGATTTTCGCAAGGGCATCCACCGCAACATTAAAAAAGATTGCCGAGATCAGGTCCCCTTGTCTAACCCCACACGTGGGCTTGAAATAGGGGCCAACCTCTTCATTTATGTTTATTGCCGTGTTCCCTCTCATGACGATCTGCATGATCCACCCTATCATGCGATCATCAAGGCCCCTACGCTGGAGGACTTGGTGAAGAAAGTCCCAATCTAGCCTATCATAGGCCTTTTGGAAGTCGAGCTTCAGGAATACGCCTCGATGGCGCCTAACCTTTACCTCGTGGATAATCTCATGGAGCGCCAGGATCCCATCGTGGATATATCTGCCTTTAAGAAAGACAAACTGGTAAGGATGCGTCAGGCGTTCTATGATAGGAGCCAACCTACGCGCACATACCTTGGACATAATCCGTTGGATTACATTGATTACAGTAATCGGCCTAAACTGCCAAATATCTGTGGCTCCCACCACCTTGGGAATCAGGGTAATCACACCAAAGTTTAGTCGCGACATCATGAGGGTCCCAACAAATAACTCCTGAAACATGGGCATCACAGCCCCCTGTATACTCTCCCATAACTTTTGGGGAAAAAATGACATGGAGGCCATCAGGGCCGGGGCCGAGTTAGCCTTCATTTCCATGATGGCCTGTCTAACCTCAGCTAGCAAGAACGGGAGCGTGAGCTCCAAGTTCTCCGCGTCGGATACTCTGGCCCCCTCTGGCCAAAAGTCTCCGGCTAACGCGACCCCTGACCCGGGACCAGCCGAAAAAAGCTCCTTATAGAAGGAGTAGATATTGGAGGTGACATAAGATTAGGACATGTTCACCGGGACCTTCCTAATAGTCTGTCTGGCAATAGCGACAAGCAACCGTATTGGGTCGTTAATAGTTTATACAATAATTTAAATTATATTATATTAAGACAAGTGAGAAGTCTGGTTTTCTTTGAGCCACAGATGCTCAACAAGATCAACTAAAAACATTTCAGTCTTTACAGATCTGCTTGATCCTCTTTATCATTTTCTTTTGTGCACACTAATAGCTATCAGGAGATCAAACAACATGTATCAAAGTTTGTTCTTCTCCTCCTTCATTTCTTTCCTCTACTCGACTCATTTATTCATCCTTTTCTCCATCTTCTCCAACACAGCCTCGCACTACTGCTCGGAGCTCTCCTTCAACCTTGCCATGTTTTGCTCCAACTTTTTTTTTTCTTGGTGAAATCCATCCATACTTCTTCGTATCATTTAATAAAAAATGGTGTATTTCTTATCCATCTTATTATTCTTCAACGTCTTTCTGCCTTTCAGTTCATAAGCACGTGTTGCCAATGGTGGACGGACTGAGTCAACACTAGTAGAAATCAGGTATTTGGTCCAGACAATTAGTCCCGGTTTTACTACAAACCAGAACTAATTTCCTGGTCCCAATGGCTAGAAACGGCTGCAGGGCCTCGCCGCCACTAGTCCCGGTTCGAAGGGGACCTTTAGTCCTGGTTCGTATAATAAATCGGGACTTAAGGGTCTAGCGCTGTATAGGGCATGTCGTATGGACATTAGTTCTGGTTTGTCACATGAACCAGGACTAAATATGGACTATTAGTCCCTGTTCAATTTATAAACCGGGACTATTGTCTCTACTATATTTTCTTCCCTGCCCGAGCCATTTCAAACTGCTGGTGGCGTCTTCCTCTGTTTTCTTCCCTCAAGCTTAAGTTTATGCCATTTTTTCTCAAGATTTGAAAAGATTTTTCGGCTCCACATCTATCCAAGGGTTCTAAAAGGTTAGCAACTTTATTCTTTTATTTTTCATTGCTAGTTTAGCTCATTTTATGCTGTAGAAATGGAAGGATTTGTGGGTTTATTAGTTTGGTAGTAATTTTTGCAATAATTAACATGAGATGTGGATTCTATATATCTTGTATTAATGTAATGAAATCCAAGCTAAATATCTTTTTCAATATGGATTCTATCTATATTTGATTTGGCACATATAGATAGTTTTGAAATTCATTTGATTCATAGAAGCACAGAGATATAAATAAGTTCATCATCTTGGTTTGACACATAGTCTCGAAATTTATTTGATTCAAAGATGCATCATGCACCATCCAGCAACAAAATATCCTTCTTCTTCTACCTGCCTTTAGCAAACTCACAAACTGTAATAAAAATAGGGTTAATTCACAAAAGCCATCGTAACAAAAAAAGCAAAACTATAAAGATCAAGTATTATAGGGCCTCATACTTATGTTGGACAACAAAATCATAGGGACGGCATGAGCGAGCCTAGTAGGATGCCCAATATATGTCCTTGTGCATATCACAAGGGTCGCTCACACCGCCCCAGGATCACATCCGAAATGAAGGCACACATATATAGTTGCGACCTAGCATTTTAATCATCGACCGTTACAACAAAGAAGAACCAAAAACATAAACACGCCGGGGAGCTAACAAATTTCACATATTAGGGAGTGCCTCTATATGGAGTGCTCCTCGAAGATGTCTAAGGACGGGATCCTAAGTCATCTTCGAGAAGCTCCGCCATAGCGGTGTCCCTGCTCTCGCACAACATCTTGCAGTTTATAACTTCGCTAGCTAGATCAATACGCTGGTGGAGCTAAAAAATCACATATTAGGGAGTGCCTCTATGGCGAGCTCCTAAAATATGTCTGGGGACGGGGTCCTAAGACATCTTCGAGAAGCTCCACCGTAGTGGTGTCCCTACTCTCGCACACGATCTTCCTTACAATTAATATTTCACAAGGAATCCTATTTATAGATTAAGCAGCACAACATAGTGTCGACACTCATGACATAATGTTCTCACCCTATCATAGTGTCTCCACCCACCGAAATAGTTTTGCCACTCACGACATAGTGTCTGTCGTAGGATTGTCGACAGGTACGCCATAGGTGGTCCTAGTGGCATTGGAAAGATGGGGTGTGAGACGTCAGATGTTCCAGAAACGGTGAGCACAACTTTACACGGGTTCAGATCCGACTACGGTGATCGGATCCTACTCCTGCTAGCAACCCAGTAATATATCGGCATAAGCAAGATGTTACAATGGATTACAAGAGAGTTTCGCTTGTGCGAGTTGATTGTTGTGTTACGATTGGTTGTGTTGCCCTAAAGGCTCCCATAGGACTGGTTTATATAGCTACCAGGGCCTACGGTTACAGGAGAGACCTATTCGGCTACGTTATAGAGTTGGTAACTAGCTACAGCTTGGACTACAAGTAATACTATAGGCCTAAGTCGGTAACTCTTCTTGGCCTTGTCGTAGCCAGAACTGGCTCTTCCTCTTTCTCTGACTGGGCCGCCCGTGAAGCAATGCTCAAACCCGTTGGTGGTACACCCTGGTCAGCGAGTCATGTGGGTATACCCGGAAAGTATATCCCCAACAGTGTCGTCACCCATTTTTAGTCCCACTTTTAGTCTCCTTTAGTCCCGGTTGGAGACACCATCTGGTACTGAACGGGCTCACGCCGGCCCCAGCCTGCAGCAACCCCTTTAGTCTCAGTTGGTGTGTCCAATCAGGACTAAAGTGTTGGGTTTGCAACATAGAAAACATTTTTTTCCTACGATGGGAACAACTATGTACCAAGATATATCTACTAGATACAAGCAATAGGTGGATATACATCCATAGATAACATACCCTTGTAGACCGACAAAGTTTAACGAGGTTGTACTCGTGGATGATGCTGACGAACGCTTGCCAATCTCAAGATCGAGATGAAGTCCAGCGCCGCAAATCAGCAGTGCATTCGTGCTCGCACACACGTCCAAGCCACCGAGCAACCTCCGCCTCCTCGCTCCAGCGATGCAGCGGAAGCAACAACTCTTTCTTGCCAAAAAGCCACTGGGAACATGTATCTCGCTAGTCCGACACCATGGGGGATAAACTAGAGGGGAAGATAGATCCTTCAAGAAGAGGTGTGAGTGTGAGAGAGGGAGAGGGGGGCTTTATATAGGAGGGAGGGGCACCCCAATGGGGTTGCCGGCGCATGGGGGCTGCCCCCTCCCCTCCTCCATTCATGTGGGTGGAGCTCCCACTCACCTTTTAGCCCCTTCATTTCTCCACTCAAAATATCACTCAAAAATCCCATTAAATTTTCACCAAATTTAATGCAATCTCTCTTTAAATAAAACTCATTTTATTTATTTATTCAGAATTTTTTCAAATACTTTAATGGACAAACATTTACATAAAACCCCTTGCTAGTATTTTATTTCACAAGTAGAAACACTTTTAGCAATTTCACCCAAAACAATTCCGGTGTCTAGTGAAATAAATTCCTGCGCTTTGTAAATCTTTTAGATAAGAAACTATTTGTTCCAAATGGTGTCGGTGTCTCTTAAGTGTGTCACCCTATGCTTCACGAATAATGCGGACATGATCGAGACCCCTCTCGGATCAATAATCGGAAGCGGGACCTAGAGATCCATACTGAGTCCCACACATTCAACGATGACTTTCTTGTGATCGTGAGAACCTTTTACGCTAGAATCTTAATCCCTTTGTCTCGCGATATATTACATGTCCACGATTTTATCATAGGTATCTTCATACATAGTTTTATCTCGTTACTAACATGTACTATTTCCTTGTTCCTGTGATATAATATTCTACTGATCAAATCACTTTCTTGCAAGCTAACCAATGTGATATCACCGAGAGGGTCCAGAGTATATCTATCCGTCATCGGGATGGACAGATTCTACTCTTGATCCATGGGCCTAAATATAACACCTTCGTAGTACTAAACCCATCTTTATAGTCACCCTGTTACGGTGTGACGTTTGATGTTATCAAGATACTCTTCTAGTGTTAGTGATTGACATGATCTAATTGTCTAACAATTATGATTACTTCGTATGATGTTATAGTAATATAAACTCAATGACTTTGATTGTAATGCTATACTTCGGATGAATGTTCATCACACCATTCTAATAATGTTGTGACCTCGTTATTAACAACATCCAATGTCTATGATCAGAAAATCTTGATCATCTTGTTAATCAACGAGCTAGTTTATAAGAGAGGCATAACTAGGAACTTTATGTTTGTTTATTAAACACACATGTATTAACGTTTCCGTATTAATACAATTATAGCATGCAAAATAAACATCTATCATATACTTGGAATATACATAATAACAACTGTATTATTGCCTCTCAGGGCATATTCCCTTCAGTCTCCCACTTGCACTAGAGACAATAATCTAGTTACATTGTGATAAATCTAACACCCATGGAGTTCGGGTGTTGATCATGTTTTGCTCTAGGGAGAGTTTTAGTCAACAGATCTGCTACATTGAGATCCGTGTGTATTTTACAAATCTTTATATCTCCATCCTTGACATGCTCGCGGATGGAGTGAAAACGGCGCTTAATATGCTTGAAATTCTTGTGAGACCTTGGTTCTTTGGCATTGTCTATGGCTCCATTCTTGCCACAAAAGATCACCATTGGGTCCAATGCTCTAGCAACCACACCTAGTTCGGTTATGAATTCCTTCATCCAAACTGCTTCATGAGCCGCTTCCGAAGCAGCAACATATTCGGCATCCGTTGTTGATCCAGCCACCACGGGTTGTTTGGAACTCCTCCAACTAACCGCTCCACCATTAATGAGAAATACATATCCGGATTGAGACTTAGAGTCATCCGGCTCGATGTCGAAGCTAGCGTCGACATAACACTTAGCGACGAGCTCTTTGATGACCCACAAGTATAGGGGATCGCAACAATCTTCGCGGAAGATATTACCCAATTTATTGATTCGACACAAGGGGAGCCAAAGAATACTTGCAAGCCTTAACAACTGAGTTGTCAGTTCAGCTGCAGCTGGAAATAGTTCTTGCTCACAGAAGTTTATCAGTAGTAACAGTTTGGTGGTAGCAACAGTAAAGCAACATCAATAGTGAAATAGTAGCAATAGTAACAGTAATGGTAAACAGTGGGATTCAAGTGCGGTAGGCATAGGGATGGATGGACGGGCGTTGCATGGACGAGTCTAAACATGTAACTTCAAGATCTAGGGCATTGCAGATAAATAATAACAAGCATCCAAGTACTAAACAATCCTAGGCATGTGATCCAAATATAGTCATACATTCTCGCAATGAGAACTTGCACAACATCTTCTGTCCAGCCAGCCCGTGGTAGTGGGGCCTCTAGGGAACTACTGGCAATTAAGGTGCTCCTTTTAATAGAGCACCAGAGCAAAGCATTAACACTCCATGAACACATGTGATCCTCACATCATAGTCATCCCCTCCGGTTGTCCCAATTATTGTCACTTTGGGGCCTTTAGATCCGGACAATGATATATGTACACAACTTGCAGATAAGATCACAAACAATACTATCATAATGATTCAATAATAAGTTTAGATCTGAGATCATGTCACTCGGGCCCTAGTGACATGCATTAAGCACAACAAGTTGCAACAAAGTCAAATAGCAATAATAGAGATACTAGGCACTATGCCCTAACAATCTTATTCTATTTCATGATAGAACTCATCCAATCCCTACCATCCCCAGGCCTATAGCGGGGGATTACTCACTCATGGATGAGGGAAACATCGGTGGTCGATGGAGATGCGTTGGTGATGACGATGGCGATGACCCTATCCAAATTCCCCATCCCGGCAGGGTGCCATAACGGAGTTTCTGGATCCAAATATTGGTTTCTGGTGGCGGCGGTGGAGCGGAACTCTTTCTGAAAACTATTGAATCCCCCTCGGTTTTTAGGTCGAAAGGAAACTTATAGGCTCAAAGGGAGGCTCAGGGGGTGCCTGGGGTGGCTGCACCCCCCCAGGCGCGGCCAGTGGTGGGCCCGCGCTGGCATGGGTGTGGGCCCCCCGGGCTCCTTCTCCGTCTCGTCTTCTGGCCTCGTGGATCTTCTGGTGAAATATAATTTTTGGCATATTTTCTGGGATTTTTCCTGATAGTTCATTTTCTGCACAAAAACAAGACACCAAGGTAATTCTGCTGAAAATAGCGTCAGTCCGTGTTAGTTGTATCCAAATCACACAAGTTTAGAGAAGAAACAATAGCAAAGTGTTCGAGAAAGTAGATATGTTTTGGACGTATCAACTCCCCCAAGCTTAGCTTATTGCTTGTCCTCAAGCAATTCAGTTGAAAACTGAGTGCGATAAAAGAACTTTCACGAACACTTTGCTTCATATGATGTAAATGTTCTTAGTACAGGAGTAGATGCTTAGACAATTCATAATAAAGAGTATGCAACTAAGTCTACTCAATAGTCATTGCAAGCTATGAAGATAAACCAACTCAATAATAATAAGTAGCATGGAACATAAACATAAGAAACATTGCAATTCTCATAATAAGGTATGATAGAGTGGTATCTCGCTTGCCTTTGTTTGAAGAGCACAATATAAATGCCAAGTCACCTCTAAAGTTCAAGTGAAGACTGGAGATAAAGATATCAGAGATACAAGCATCAAAGTCATGACATAATTAACCAAGTTTTGGAATAAACACAAGAATGACAACTAATGCTCTCAATAAGGTGCTCATAGAATAAGTGGTGACTCAACAAGGTGGCGAAAACAGTTTTGGAAAGTTTGAAAGGCTTCAAAATGCTGAAAGGAAGGTACTCATTAGCTTTGAGCTCTCATTGCCCCTATCATAGGCATCTTAATGTGGTTAAGGTGAAAGTGAGGTCCACTCTTAACCATATGCTTGACATACCATAGACTGGAAATCCCAATTCCCTTGAGTACGAGGGCTGCTTCGCATGCTACTCAACTTTGGTCACCTGAAAGTTCTTGTCATTGTAAATACATGCATATCATCGAGAACCGCCAACACGGTACCCCTTGCACATAGTACATGTTGGAGATATGCCCTAGAGGCAATAATAAAAGTGGTTATTATTATTACATCTTTGTGTTTATGATAAATGTTTACATTCATGCTATAATAGTATTAACCGGAAACATTTATACTTGTGTGATTTGTAAACTAAATTAGAGTCCCTAGTAAAGCCTCTTTAATAATACTAGCTTGTTGGTTAATAGATGATCGTGGTTTCTCGATCATGAACATTGAGATGTTATTAACAACAAGATCATGTCATTAGGAGAATGGTATGATGGACATACTCCTATAGATAACCGTAGCATCAAGATCAAGTCATTTCAATAGCTCGTTTGCTATAAGCTTTCTGATACATAGTAACCTAATTCCTTTGACCATGAGATCATGCTAATCACCATCACCGGAAGGATGCTTTGATGACATCGAACACCACACCGTAACTAGGTGGCTATAAAGGTGGCATTGAGTGTTCGGAAAGTATGGGTTGAGGCACATGGATCAAGAGTGGGATTTGTCCATCCATATGACGGATAGATATACTCTGGGCCCTCTCGGTGGAATGTCATCCAATTAGCTTGCAAGCATGTGACTGGCTCACAAGGGATCATATATCACGGGAACAAGAAAAGAGTACTTATCGGTAACGAGGTTGAACTAGGTATGCAGAGATACCGACGATCAAAACCTCGGATAAGTAAACTATCGTGAGACAAAGGGAAATTGGTATCCTATGTAAGTGGTTCATTCGATCGCAAAGTAATCGTATAAATATGCGGAAGACATATGAATTTCCAGATTCCTCTATTGGTTATTGATCAGAGAAGTGTCTCGGTCATGTCCGCATAATTCACGAACCGTAGGGAGACACACTTAAGGATTCGATGTTGTTTAGTAGATATGGAATGTTAATAAGGATACTGAATGTTGTTCGGAGTCTCGGATGGGATCCAGGATATCACGAGGAGATTCGAAATGGTCCGGAGAATAAGATTCATATAAGGAAAGTCCGATTCCGGAGTTCGGGAAAGATTCCGATGTTTTCATCGGAGACGTTCTAGAAGGTTCTAGAAGGTTCATCGGTCCGGAAGGAGAATGGTCCATGAATGTGTCATGGATAAGTGTAATGATTGGATCATATCCTAGGTCACTTAGTGTGTGCATTTGCAAGAGAGAATTAAAGCTCTAAATTGAAAGTCAAACGGGAGTTTGAAAAGTCAAACTCGAACAATGGTTTCCTAGTGGGAGAAGAAACAAGTCCTTCTCTCAATCCAACTTGGGTTTGGGTTTGGATTCAAACCCACCCCTCCCAAGGCTGCCCCCTCTCATAAATAGAGGGGGAGGGCTACCCCAAAACACACAATGTTGGAGATATGCCCTAGAGGCAATAATAAAAGTGGTTATTATTATATCTTTGTGTTTATGATAAATGTTTACATTCATGCTATAATAGTATTAACCGGAAACATTAATACTTGTGTGATTTGTAAACTAAATTAGAGTCCCTAGTAAAGCCTCTTTATAATACTAGCTTGTTGGTTAATAGATGATCGTGGTTTCCCGATCATGAACATTGAGATGTTGTTAACAACAAGATCATATGATTAGGATAATGGTATGATGGACATACTCCTATAGATAATCATAGCATAAAGATCAAGTCATTTTAATAGTTCAATTGCTATTAGCTTTCTGATACATAGTAACCTAATTCCTTCGACCGTGAGATCATGCTAATCACCATCACTGGAAGGATGCTTTGATGACATCAAACACCACACCATAACTGGGTGGCTATAAAGGTTGCATTGAGTGTTCGGAAAGTATGGGTTGAGGCACATGGATCAAGAGTGGGATTTGTCCATCCATATAACGGATAGATATACTCTGGGCCCTCTCGGTGGAATGTCATCCAATTAGCTTGCAAGCATGTGACTGGCTCACAAGGGATCACATATCACCTGAACGAGAAAAGTGTACTTACCGATAACGAGGTTGAACTAGGTATGCAGAGATACCGACGATCAAAACCTCGGATAAATAAACTATCGTGAGACAAAGGGAAATTGGTATCGTATGTAAGTGGTTCATTCGATCGCAAAGTAATCGTAGAAATACGTGGGAGCCATATGAATTTCCAGATTCCTCTATTGGTTATTGATCGGAGAAGTGTCTCGGTCATGTCCGCATAATTCACGAACCGTAGGGAGACACACTTAATGATTCGATGTTGTTGTGTAGTTATGGAATGATGAGTAAGAGAACGAATGTTGTTTAGAGTCTCGGATGGGATCCGGGATATCACGAGGATATCCGGAATGGTCCGGAGAATAAGATTCATATAAGGAAAGTCCTGTTTCGGAGTTCGGAAATGATTCCGGTGTTTTCACCAGGAATGTTCTAGAAGGGTCTGGAAGGTCCGGCAGTCCGGAGGGGAAGGGTACATGGATGTGTCATGACAATGTGGAATGGTTGCATCATGTACTAGGTCACTTGGCTGGGCAATATGAAGAGAGAAATCAAATCCAAGTTTGAAAGTCAAACGCCAATTTGAAAAGTCAAATCCGAAGTTTGCTTGGTGGAGGGAGAGTAGGAAACCTACCTAGGGTAGGAGTCCCACTCCCTCCACCCGCCGGCCAAGGAGGAGGAGTTGGAGGGGGACTCTCTCCTCCCAACCGCCTCCCTCCCACCTATATAAGGAGGGGTAGGGCGCCCCTACCCCTCACACCCAAAAACCCTAGCTCCTTGGCGCCACCACCTCCAAGTGTCGCCGCCTAGGGCCTCCTCCAAGGCGCCGACTTGGGGCTTCCCCAAGCCCTAGCCGCCAGCCACACCCCCCTTGGTGCCTCTAAACCGTAGATCGCCAAGGCCCTCTCTTACTCCATCATACTCGCTCTGGCTTAGGCGAAGCCCTGCGGGATCTTCCCTCTACTTCCGACACGACGCTGTCATGCTGCCAGAATCACGAGGAGAGTGCTACAACCTCTGCTGCCTGCTGGAACAAGGGAGAGGAAGGTCTCCATCTAGTACCGAATGTGTGACCGACTGCGGAAGCGCTGCCGGAACACAGCGCCGGAAGGATCGTCTACGTGATCTTGAGATCGGCAAGAGTACGACTACATCACCCACGAGAATCTGCTCTCGTTAACCGCTTTGGAATCTCCAAGGGTGAGTTCTTCTATCGACTCGTTGCTACAATCTAGTAGATAGATCTTGGCTTGTTTGTGTGCATGCGGTAGAATTTTTTGTTTTCCATGCTACGAACCCCTTCAGTGGTATCAGAGGCATGTCTATATGTAGATCTGTTGCACGAGTAGAACACAATGGTCATTGTGGGCGGTGGAGCTTTTATGATCAATTGCTTTTTATGTACTTTGCATCTTGCGGTATGATGGGATGAAGTGGCCCGGGCTAACCTTACATGACATCGTTCATGAGACTTGCTCCACGCTCAACATGCAACTTGTATTGCATAAGTGGCTTTGCGGGTGTCTGTCTCTCCCATCATAGTATAGATTCAATTTACAACGGGCACTTCATAGTTCAAGCATCAACGTTATGGTTCTTGTTCATAAGTTAGAACGACACTTATTGAAAGCCCCAAACCACGTAAAATATGCAAAGAAAATTAGAGGCGTCTAACTTTGTTTTGCAGGGGTGTGCTGTGATGTGATATGGCCATGATTATGATTATATATGATGTATGCAATGTTCCTTATTGTAAGTTGGCAACCGGCAGGAGCCATATGGTTGTATTTTAATTCCATTAAGACCTGCGTGTCTATTGAAAGTAGTTGTAATAGTTGAAGCTGGTGGACGACAACCATGAAATGGCGCCATTGACCTTGACGCTATACCTGTGATGATGGAGATCATGTTCGTGCTTGAAGATGGAGATCGGAAGCACAAGAAGAAAGGCCATATCATATCACATATTATGAATTGCATGTGATGTTAATCCTTTTATGCATCTTGTATTGCTTAGTTCATGACGGTAGCATTATAAGATGATCCCTCAAGCACAAAATTTCAAGTTTTATAGTGTTCATCCTTAGTAAGCACCGTTGCTAAAGCTCGTTGTTTCGAAGCACCATGTGATAATTGGGTGTGCTAGATTCTGCGAGTGTATACAACGTGAGCAAGCCAGATTTGCTCATGCGGAAGCTAAGGTTTGATCTTGACGAGCCTAGCATGTACAGACATGGTCTTGGAACACGGATCACCGAAAGGTAAAGCATGAGTCATATAGTAGATATGATGAACATGTTGATTGTTCGCCATTGAAGCTACATCAACTCTCATGATGATCGGTTTTGATGTGGTGGATTTGGTTCGTGTGATCACTAAAACAATGTGAGGTATATTGTTTTGAGTGGGAGTTCAACAACAATTTGATTAAATGTTGAACACTATTTATCATAAATTAAATCAAAGTGAATTTGCATAGTTGTTGTAGTCATTGGCATCCATTTACCACCTTGCGCTTAGTTATAATTGAGATGATAGAACTATAGAATTCTGGTTAGTTACTTTACGAACTGGTATCATATTACTTTACGAACTTGTGGATGGAATTTTGGAGTCTTTTTATTTTTGATATAATGATGTTTGTGAAACTTTCCTAGAGATAATTAAAATTTCGTTCATAGGCCAAAAAGGAACGAATGACTAGCTTATTGGAACTTGTACATATTATTGTACGAAGTCCATTATGTGTAGTCAAGAGCGATGGATTTCAAATTCATATGCTTTCTCCGAAAATTTGAGTGAATATATAAATATTTACTTAATAAGGATGAAGTATGAAACATTTGAAAAGTACTTGGCGGATTTGAAGAACGGCAACATCAAGAAGAAAGGTATATCTGATATACATGTTATTGATGTGTATCTCACTAGTACTCGTAGTAGTGCCTGGGTATTTGATACTGGTTCGGTTGCTCATATTTGTAACTCGAAACAGGTGCTGCAGAATAAACGGAAGCTAGCGAAGAACAAGGTGACGATGCGCGTTGGAAATGGATCAAAGGTTGATGTGATTGCGGTCGGCACGCTACCTCTTCATCTACCATCAGGATTAGTTTTATACTTAAATAATTGTTATTTGGTGCCTGCGTTGAGCATGAACATTATATCTGAATCATGTTTATTGCGAGACGGTTACTTGTTTAAGTCCGAGAATAATGGTTGTTCGATTTATATGAGTAATATGTTTTATGCACATGCACCTTTGATAGATGGTCTATTCTTATTGAATCTCGATTGTGAAAATACACACATTAATAACATTGAAGCTAAACGTTTGAAATTGAGCGATAACATGACCTATATGTGGCACTGTCGTCTTGGTCATATTGGAGTGAAGCGTATGAAGAAACTCCATTCCGATGGACTTCTTGAATCACTTGATTTCGAATCACTTGAAAGATGCGAAGCATGTCTGATGGGTAAAATGACTAAGACTCCATTTTCCGGTATGATGGAGCAAGCTACGGACTTATTGTAAATCATACATACCGATGTGTGTGGCCCAATTAGTGTAGCATCACGCGGTGGTTATCGTTATGTTCTCACCTTCACGAATGACTTGAGTAGATATGGGTATATCTATTTCATAAAACATAAGTCCGAAACTTTCGAGAAGTTTAAGGAATTTCAACGTGAGGTAGAAAATCAACGCAACAAGAAGATTAAATTTCTACGATCTGATCGTGGAGGTGAATATCTAAGTTACGAGTTTGGCGAGCATTTGAAGAAATGCGGAAAACTTTCACAATTGACACCGCCGGGAACACCACAGCGTAATGGTGTGTCCGAACGTTGTAATCGAACTCTCTTAGATATGGTTCGTTCTATGATGTCGCTTATAGATTTACCGCTTTCGTTTTGGGGTTATGCATTAGAAACAACCGCATTCACTTTAAATAGGGCACCATCTAAATCCGTTGAAACGACATCGTATGAATTATGGTTTGGGATGAAACCTAAATTGTCGTTCCTTAAAGTTTGGGGTTGCGAAGCTTATGTAAAGAAGTTACATTCAGACAAGCTTGAACCCAAAGCGGAAAATGCGTCTTCATAGGATACCCGAAGGAAACTATTGGGTATACCTTCTATCATAGATCCGAAGGCAAAATCTTCGTTGCCAAGAATGGATCCTTTCTAGAGAAAGAATTTCTCTCGAAAGAAGTGACTGGAAGGAAAGTAGAACTCGACAAGGTTGTTGAACCTTCTCTCAAACTTGCGAGTAGCGCAGCACCGGAAGTAGTTCCTGTGGCACCTGCACCAATAAGAGAGGAAGCTAATGATGTTGATCATGAATCTTTGGTTGAAGTTACTACGGAACCTCGCAGGTCGATGAGAACTCGTACCACTCCTGATTGGTATGATCCCGTTATGAATGTCATGTTGGTAGACAACACCGATGACTCTGCGACATATGAGGAAGCGATGATGAGTCCAGATTCTAAATGGCAACAAGCCATGAAATACGAGATTGGATCCATGTACGAAAACCAAGTATGGACTTTGGTGGACTTACCGGATGGCCGGAAGGCTGTCGAGAACAAATGGATCTTCAAGAAGAAAACAAATGCTGATGGTAATGTTACTGTCTATAAAGCTCGACTGTCGCAAAAGGGTTTCGACAAATTCAAGGAGTTGACTACGATGAGACTTTCTCACCAGTAGCGAAGCTAAAGTCTGTGAGTATTATGTTAGCAATCGCTGCATATTATGATTATGAGATTTGGAGATGGATGTCAAAACAACATTCCTCAATGGAGACATTGATGAAGAGTTGTATATGATGCAACCCAAAGGTTTTGTTGATCCTAAAGATGCTAACAAGGTATGCAAGCTTCAACGATCCATATATGGATTGAAGCAAGCATCCCGAAGTTGGAATCAATGTTTTGATAAGGTAATCAAAAGCTTTGGTTTTATACAAACTTATGGAGAAGCTTGTATTTACAAGAAAGTGAGTGGATGCTCTGTAGCATTCTTAATACTATATGTAGATGACATATTGTTGATTGGGAATTATCTAGACCTTCTTAATAGTGTCAAGGATTATTTGAATAATAGTTTTTCAATGAAATATCTTGGCGAAGCAGCTAACATATTAGGCATAAAGATTTATAGAGATAGATCGAGAGGCCTAATATCATTGTCACAAAGTACATATTTGGACAAAGTTCTAAAGAGGTTTGGAATGGAAGATAGCAAGAAAGGGTTCTTGCCCATGTTGCCCAATGCGACCTTGAGTAAAACTCAAAGTCCTGCAACGGCAGAAGATATATGAAGGATGAGTCAGACTCCCTATGCCTCAGCCATAGGATCTCTGATGTATGCCATGCTATGTACCAGACCCGACATTGCATATGCTGTTAGTTTAACTAGCAGATATCAAAGTGATCCAGGAGTGGATCATTGGACAACGGTCAAAAACATCCTTAAGTACTTGAGAAGAACTAAGGATATGGTTCTTTCTTATGGAGGTGATGAACAACTCGTTGTTAATGGTTACACCGACGCTAGTTGGAACACCGATCCGGATGATTCTAAATCTCAATCTGGATATGTATTTACTTTGAATGGAGCAGCAGTTAGCTAGAGGAGTGCAAAGTAGAGCGTTATGGCGAGATCTTCAACTGAATCGGAATACATAGCTGCTTCGGAGGCTTCACAAGAGGCGATATGGATGAAAGAGTTCATTACAGAGCTCGGTGTGGTTCCAAGTGCGCTGGACCCAATGTCTATCTACTGCGATAACATGGGCGCCATAGCCAATGTGCAAGAACCAAGGTCACACAAGAAGCTGAAGCACATCAAGCTACGTTTTCACGCTATTCAAGAACATTTCCAAGATGGTGACATAAAGATTTGCAAAGCACAAACAGATCTGAATGTGGCGGATTCTAAAGGGAATATGCCCTGAGAGGCAATAATAAAGTGTTTATTATGTGTATTCCAAGTATATGATAGATGTTTATTTTGCATGCTATAATTGTATTAATACAGAAACATTAATACATGTGTGTTTAATAAACAAACAGAAAGTTCCTAGTTATGCCTCTCTCATAAACTAGCTCGTTGATTAACAAGATGATCAAGGTTTCCTGATCATGGACATTGGATGTTGTTAATAACGGGATCACAACATTAGTGTAATGGTGTGTTGAACATTCATCCGAAGTATAGCATTACGATCAAAGTCATTGAGTTTATATTGCTATAACAACTTACGAAGTGATCCTAATCCTTAGACCATGAGATCATGTCAATCACTAACACCGGAAAAGTTTCTTGATAACATCAAACGTCACACCGTAACAGGGTGATTATAAAGATGGATTTAGAACTAACAAAGTGTTATGTTGAGGCTCATGGATCGAGAGTGGAATTTGTTCATCCCGATGATGGATAGATATACTCTGGGCCCTCTCGGTGATATCACATTGATTAGCTTGCAAGCAAGTGATTTGATCACTAGAATGTTATATCACGGGAACGAGAAAAGAGTGCATGTCAGTAACGAGATCAAACTAGGTATGGATATACCGATGATCGAATCTCGGACATGTAATATATCGTGAAACAAAAGGATTAAGATACTAGTGTAAAAGGTTTCGACGATCACAAGAAAGTCATCGTTGAATGTGTGGGAGTCAGTATGGGTCTCCAGATCCCGCTTCTGATTATTGATCCGAGAGGGGTCTCGATCATGTCCGCATTATTCACGAACTGTAGGGTGACACACTTAAGAGACACCGACATCCAATTGGAGCAAAAGCTTCATGCCGAAAGAATGAACAAGCGCAGGAATTTATTTCACTAGATACCAAAATAGGTTTTCGGGTGAAATTGCATAAAGTGGTTATGCATGTGAAATAGAATTCTAGCAAGGGGTTATTTGTGAATGTTTGTCATTAAAGTAATTGACAAAATTCTGAATAAAATAAAAGAGTTTTATTTAATGAGAGTTTGCATTAAATTTGGTGGAAATTTAATGGGAATTTGAGTGGTTTTTTGAGTGGAGAAAATAGAAGGGCCATTTTATGAGTGGAGTGTCCACCCACATGAATGAAGGAGGGGAGGGGGCAGCCCCCATGGCCGGCGGCCACCCCCTTGGGTGCCCCCCTTCCTCCTATAAAAGGAGCCCCTCCTCTCACTTCTCACTCACACCTCCTCGTGAAGGATCTCTCCCCCCTCTAGAATTTATCCCCCATGGTCTCGGACTAGCGAGATACATGTTCCCAGTGGCTATTCGGCAAGAAAGAGTTGTGCTTCCGCTGCATCGCTGGAGCGAGGAGGCGGAGGTTGCTCGGTGCCTCGAACGTGTGTGCGAGCACGGATGCGCTGCTGATTTGCGGCGCTAGGACTTCCTCTCGATCTTGAGATCGGCAAGAGATCGTCTACATCAACCACGAGTTGAACTCGTTAAGCTTTGTCGGTCTTCATGGGTATGTTCTCTACGGATATACATCCGCCCGTTGTTTGTATCTAATAGATAGATCTTGGTATATAGTTCACACCGTAGGAAATTTTTTGTTTTCTATGCTGCGAACCCTACAGTGGTATCAGAGCCGGATCTATGCGTAGATACTTTACACGGGTAGTACACATATGAGTATGTGAGCGATGATGATCATGTTGTTGCTCCTTAGTTGTAATTTTGGATATTGGTGGCATAGTGGGATGAAGCGGCCCGGACAAACTTTACATGTCCTCGCACATGAGACCTGTTCCACGCTTGACATGCAACTAGTTTGCATAAGTGGCTAGCGGGTGTCTGTCTCTCCTACTATAGTCAATATCTATTTTGCAACGAGTTGTCAACAATTTTGTTATCCTCGTTGTGGTTCATGTTCGTAGGTAAGAACGGTTCTATCTCGAAAGCCCTAAGCCACGTAAAACTTGCAATGGATAAATTAGAGGCGTCTAGTTTAGATTGTTGCTGGGCTAGTGTTATGATATGGTGATGTTGTAAGTAGAAGTATGAGATGATACTCTTACAACATACATAACGTGTAATCTCCATAGACCTTGGACTTACACATATAGGTATGATAGTGATCATACCACGGTGCACATGATAGAGATCATATGCGGGAACCATATCATTTCACTAATAAACATGTGATGTTTGATAGCATCTTATATTGCTTGTTTAGCGCTTTGTTAGCATAATAAGATGATCCCTCATTTAAATATCAAGATAATAATGTGTTCTTCCTTTAGTATGCACCGATTATGTTTTCGTCGCTCCAAGACATCACGTGATGATCGGGTGTTCTTGGATCCACGACCATATTTCGGGTGAAAAACAGTTACACACGCGAATACTAAGGTTCTAACTTGGCGAGCCTAGCATGTACAGACATGGCCTCGGAACACAGACCAAAAGGTTAAGCATGAGTCATATAGTAGATATGATGTCCATTTGATGCTCGCCTTTGAAGCTATACCGACTCACGTGATGATCGGACTTGGTATAGTGGATTTGGTTCATGTAATCACCAAAAAGGCACGAGGGATGTCGCTTTTGAGTGGGAGTTCATTCGTAATATGGATTAGTTGAACTCAATCTATCATACACTTAGTCTAAACTTTACAAATTCTGTTGTAGATGGCACCACCTGCTTTTAATTTCAATGTGTTCATGGAGAAAGAGAAACTTGCAACGAATGGTAGCAACTTTACCGAATGGGACATGAATTTGAGGATTCTCCTCTCTGCTGCACAAAAGCAATATGTGCTAGAAGCACCGCTAGGCCCCCCACCTTTTGAGGATGCCCCTGACAAGGAGAAGAATGTCTATCAGACTCGTTAGGAGGACCACAACTTAGTTCATTGCGGCATATTGTATGGGCTAGAGCCAGAACTTCGAAAGCGTTTCGAAAACGGCAATGCTTTTGATACAATGGGTGAGTTGAAAATGATTTTCGACACACATGCTGCTGTAGAGAGCTACAACGCTTCAGAAAAGTTCTTTAGCTGCATGATGGAAGAGCACAGCTCCGTTAGTGAGCATGTACTCAAGATGTCGGGTTACGCCGATAAGCTTGTGTCCTTGGGAATATCGATTCCCATTGACTTAGGCATCCATCGTGTTTTGCAGTCTCTGCCACCTAGCTATAAGAGCTTTGTGATGAACTATAATATGCAAGGCATGAAGAAGTCTCTCCCCGAGCTTCTGTCAATGCTTAAAACTGCAGAAGTGGAGATAAAAAAGGAACATCAAGTGTTGATGATCAATAGGAACACTGGTTTCAAGAAAGACAAGAAGGGAAAACGGAAGGGAAGTAAGGGTGGCAAGCATGTTGCCGTGCCTGAAAAGAAACCCCGAGTTGGACCTAAGTCTAATACCGAGTGCTACTATTGTAAGGGGACTGGCCACTGGAAGCGCAACTGCCCCAAGTATTTGGCAGACAAGAAGGCCGGCAAGGCAAACAAAGGTATATATGATATACATGTTATTCATGTGTACTTGACTAGTGCTCGCAGTAGCACCTGGGTATTTGATACCGGTTCAGTTGCTAATATTTGTAACTCGAATCAGGGGTTGCGGAACAAGCGACCGCTAGCAAGGGGTGAGGTCAAGATGCGTGTCGGCAATGGATCAAGCGTTGATGTGATCGCCGTCGGAACGCTGCCTCTCCATTTGCCGTCGGGATTAGTTATAAACTTGAATAATTGTTATCTGGTGCCTGCACTGAGCATGAACATTGTATCTGGATCGTGTTTGATGCGAAGTGGTTATTCATTTAAATCCGAGAACAATGGTTGTTCTATTTATATGAATGAAATCTTTTATGGTCATGCACCGATGATGAATGGTTTACTTCTATTAGATCTCGATGATAATGTTACACATATTCATAATGTTGATTATAAAAGAATTAAACTTAATGATGATATATCCGCATATATGTGGCACTGCCGTCTAGGTCATATTGGCGTTAAATGCATGAAGAAGCTCCATTCAGATGGACTTTTGGAATCACTTGATTTTGAATCATTTGATACATGTGAGCCATGCCTTATGGGCAAGATGACTAGAACGCCATTTTCCGGTTCAATGGAACGGGCGACAGATTTATTGGAAATCATACATTCTGATGTATGTGGTCCAATGAGTGTGTCGGCACGAGGTGGATATCGTTATTTTGTTACTTTCACGGATGATTTGAGTAGATACGGTTATATCTACTTGATGAAACACAAGTCTGAAACCTTTGAAAAGTTCAAGGAATTTCAGAATGAAGTGGAAAACCATCATAATAGAAAGATCAAATTTCTACGATCCGACCGTGGAGGTGAGTATCTAAGTTACGAGTTTAGCACTCACATGAAAGAGTGTGGAATTTTTTCACAACTCACACCTGCCGGAACACCACAGCGAAATGGTGTGTCGGAACGTCGTAATCGTACTTTATTAGATATGGTTCGATCTATGATGTCTCTGACGGACTTGCCGTTGTCATTTTGGGGTTATGCACTAGAAACTGTTGCATTCACTTTAAATCGGGCACCATCTAAATCCGTTGAAAAGACACCGTATGAATTGTGGTTTGGAAACAAACCTAAGCTGTCATTTCTTAAAGTTTGGGGATGCGATGTTTATGTGAAGAAACTTCAACCGGATAAACTCGAACCCAAAGTGGAAAAATGCGTCTTCATAGGATACCCTAAGGAAACTATTGGGTATTCCTTCTATCACAGATCCGAGGGCAAGGTTTTTGTTGCCAAGAATGGATCCTTTCTAGAGAAAGAGTTTCTCGCGAAAGGTGTGAGTAGTCGGAAGGTAGAACTCGAAGAGGTTATTGAACCTTCTCTTCAAAGTATGGCGAGTAGCGCAGCACCAGAAGTTGTTCCGGAGTTGGCTTCACCTGTCAAAGAAGGAACTAATGATAATGATCATGAAACTCCGAAAGAGAGTACTACCAAACCTCGCAGGTCTAGCAGGACGTGTGCAGATCCTGACGGAAATCCTGTCATGAATATCATGGTTGATGAAAATGATGACCCTGCGACGTATGAAGAATCGATGATGAGCCCGGATTCCAACAAATGGTGAAGCGTCATACATATTAGGCATAAAGATCTATAGAGATAGATCTAGACGCCTAATAGGGCTATCGCAAAGTACATACCTTGATAAGATTTTAAAGAAGTTTAAAATGGACGGAAGTAAGAAGGGGTTCTTACCTATGTTGCAAGGCAAGACATCGAGTAAGACTCAAAGTCCAGCTTCGGCGGAAGAAAGAGAGATAATGGACAAGGTCCCCTATGCTTCAGTCATAGGCTCTACAATGTACGCCATGCTATGTACAAGACCAGATGTGGCACATGCTATTAGTTTGACTAGTAGGTACCAATCGGATCCAGGTTCGGAACACTGGATAGCGGTCAAGAATATCCTTAAGTACTTACGAAGAACTAAGGATATGTTTCTTGTATACGGAGGTGAAGAAGAGCTCGTCGCTAAGTGTTATGTTGACGCTAGCTTTGACACCGATCCGGATGACTCTAAGTCTCAATCCGGATACGTATTTCTCATGAATGGCGGAGCGGTTAGTTGGAGGAGTTCCAAACAACCTGTGGTGGCGGGATCAACAACGGAGGCCGAATATGTTGCTGCTTCAGAAGCGGCTCAGGAAGCAGTTTGGATGAAGGAGTTCATATCCGAACTAGGAGTGGTTGCAAACGCGTTGGACCCAATGGTGATCTATTGTGACAACAATGGTGCCATTGCCAATGCCAAAGAGCCAAGGTCTCACAAGCATTCCAAGCATATTAAGCGCCGGTTTCACTCCATCCGCGATCATGTCAAGGATGGAGATATAAAGATTTGTAAAGTACATACGGATCTCAATGTAGCAGATCCGTTGACTAAAACTCTCCCTAGAGCAAAACATGATCAACACCAAAACTCAATGGGTGTTAGATTTATCACTATGTAACGAGATTATTGTCTCTAGTGCAAGTGGGAGACTGAAGGGAATATGCCCTGAGAGGCAATAATAAAGTGTTTATTATGTGTATTCCAAGTATATGATAGATGTTTATTTTGCATGCTATAATTGTATTAATACAGAAACATTAATACATGTGTGTTTAATAAACAAACAAAAAGTTCCTAGTTATGCCTCTCTCATAAACTAGCTTGTTGATTAACAAGATGATCAAGGTTTCCTGATCATGGACATTGGATGTTGTTAATAACGGGATCACAACATTAGTGTAATGGTGTGATGAACATTCATCCAAAGTATAGCATTACGATCAAAGTCATTGAGTTTATATTGCTATAACAACTTACGAAGTGATCCTAATCCTTAGACCATGAGATCATGTCAATCACTAACACCGGAAGAGTTTCTTGATAACATCAAACGTCACACCGTAACAGGGTGATTATAAAGATGGATTCAGAACTAACAAAGTGTTATGTTGAGGCTCATGGATCGAGAGTGGAATTTTTTCATCCCGATGACGGATAGATATACTCTGGGCCCTCTCGGTGATATCACATTGATTAGCTTGCAAGCAAGTGATTTGATCACTAGAATGTTATATCACGGGAACGAGAAAAGAGTGCATGTTAGTAACGAGATAAAACTAGGTATGGAGATACCGATGATCGAATCTCGGACATGTAATATATCGTGAAATAAAGGGATTAAGATACTAGCGTAAAAGGTTCCGACGATCACAAGAAAGTCATCGTTGAATGTGTGGGAGTCAGTATGGGTCTCCAGATCCCGCTTCTGATTATTGATCCGAGAGGGGTCTCGATCATGTCCGCATTATTCACGAACCATAGGGTGACACACTTAAGAGACACCGACATCCAATTGGATAAAAAGTTTCATGCCGAAAGAATGAACAAGCGCAGGAATTTATTTCACTAGATACCGAAACAGGTTTTCGGGTGAAATTGCATAAAGTGGTTATGCATGTGAAATAGAATTCTAGCAAGGGGTTATTTGTGAATGTTTGTCATTAAAGTAATTGACAAAATTCTGAATAAAATAAAAGAGTTTTATTTAACGAGAGTTTGCATTAAATTTGGTGGAAATTTAATGGGAATTTGAGTGGGTTTTTGAGTGGAGAAAATTGAAGGGCCATTTTGTGAGTGGAGTGTCCACCCACATGAATGAAGGAGGGGAGGGGGCAGCCCCCATGGCCGGCGGCCACCCCCTTGGGTGCCCTCCCTTCCTCCTATAAAAGGAGCCCCTCCTCTCACTTCTCACTCACACCTCCTCGTGAAGGATCTCTCTCCCCCTCTAGAATTTATCCCCCATGGTCTCGGACTAGCGAGATACATGTTCCCGGTGGCTATTCAGCAAGAAAGAGTTGTGCTTCCGCTGCATCGCTGGAGCGAGGAGGCGGAGGTTGCTCGGTGCCTCGAACGTGTGTGCGAGCACGGATGTGCTGCTGATTTGCGGCGCTAGGACTTCCTCTCGATCTTGAGATCGGCAAGAGATTGTCTACATCAACCACGAGTTGAACTCGTTAAGCTTTGTCGGTCTTCAAGGGTATGTTCTCTACGGATATACATCCGCCTGTTGTTTGTATCTAATAGATAGATATTGGTATATAGTTCACACCGTAGGAAATTTTTTGTTTTCTATGCTGCGAACCCTACAGATTCATTGACTAAACCTCTCCCGAGGGCAAAACATGACCAACACCAAACTTCCATGGGTGTTCGGTATATTTCCATGTAATCTAGACTAGTTGACTCTAGTGCAAGTGGGAGACTGTTGGAGATATGCCCTAGAGGCAATAATAAAAGTGGTTATTATTATATCTTTGTGTTTATGATAAATGTTTACATTCATGCTAGAATAGTATTAACCGGAAACATTAATACTTGTGTGATTTGTAAACTAAATTAGAGTCCCGAGTAAAGCCTCTTTATAATACTAGCTTGTTGGTTAATAGATGATCGTGGTTTCTCGATCACGGACATTGAGATGTTGTTAACAACAAGATCATATCATTAGGATAATGGTATGATGGACATACTCCTATAGATAAGCGTAGCATAAAGATCAAGTCATTTTAATAGTTCAATTGCTATTAGCTTTCTGATACATAGTAACCTAATTCCTTCAACCATGAGATCATGCTAATCACCATCACTGGAAGGATGCTTTGATGACATCAAACACCACACCATAACTAGGTGGTTATAAAGGTGGCATTGAGTGTTCAGAAAGTATGGGTTGAGGCACATGGATCAAGAGTGGGATTTGTCCATCCATATGATGGATAGATATACTCTGGGCCCTCTCGGTGGAATGTCATCCAATTAGCTTGAAAGCATGTGACTGGATCACAAGGGATCACATATCACGGGAACGAGAAAAGAGTACTTATCAGTAACGAGGT
Source organism: Avena sativa (assembly GCA_916181665.1). Classification (NCBI taxonomy): domain Eukaryota; kingdom Viridiplantae; phylum Streptophyta; class Magnoliopsida; order Poales; family Poaceae; genus Avena; species Avena sativa. Next base: position 379,259,620 of record OV702297.1, on the reverse strand, counting down.
TGAACTAGGTATGCAGAGATACCGACGATCAAAACCTAGGAAAAGCAAAATATTGTGAGACAAAGGGAAATTGGTATCGTATGTAAGTGGTTCATTCGATTGCAAAGTAATCGTAGAAGTATGTGGGAGCCATATGAATTTCCAGATTCCTCTATTGGTTATTGATCGGAGAAGTGTCTCGGTCATGTCCGCATAATTCACGAACCGTAGGGAGACACACTTAAGGATTCGATGTTGTTGTGTAGTTATGGAATGATGAGTAAGAGACCGAATGTTGTTCGGAGTCTTGGATGGGATCCGAGATATCACGAGGAGATCTGGAATGGTCTGGAGAATAAGATTCATATAAGGAAAGTCCTGTTTCGGAGTTCGGAAATGATTCCGGTGTTTTCACCAGGAATGTGCTAGAAGGGTCTGGAAGGTCCGTCAGTCCGGAGGGGAAGGGTACATGGATGTGTCATGACTATGTGGAATGGTTGCATCATGTACTAGGTCACTTGGCTGGGCAATATGAAGAGAGAAATCAAATCCAAGTTTGAAAGTCAAACGCTAATTTGAAAAGTCAAATCCGAAGTTTGCTTGGTGGAGGGAGAGTAGGAAACCTACCTAGGGTAGGAGTCCCACTCCCTCCACCCGCCGACAAAGGAGGAGGAGTTGTAGGAGGACTCCCTCCTCCCAACCGCCTCCCTCCCACCTATATAAGGAGGGGTAGGGCGCCCCCTACCCCTCACACCCCAAAACCCTAGCTCCTTGGCACCACCACCTCCAAGTGCTGCCGCCGCCTAGGGCCTCCTCCAAGTTGCCGACTTGGGGCTTCCCCAAGCCCTAGCCGCCGGCTACACCCCCCCTTGGTGCCTCTAAACCGTAGATCGCCAAGGCCCTCTCTTACTCCACCATACTCGCTCCATCTTAGGCGAAGCCCTGCGGGATCTTCCCTCTACTTCCGACACCACGCCGTCGTGCTGCCGGAATCATGAGGAGAGTGCTACAACCTTCGCTGCCTGCTGGAACAAGGGAGAGTAAGGTCTTCATCGAGTACCGAACGTGTGACCGACTGCGGAAGCGTTGCCGGAACGCAGCGCCGGAAGGATCGTCTACCCGATCTTGAGATTGGCAAGAGTATGACTACATCACCCACGAGAATATGCTCTCGTTAACCGCTTTGGAATCTTCGAGGGTGAGTTCTTCTATCGACTCGTTGCTACAATCTAGTAGATAGATCTTGGCTTGTTTGTGTGCATGCGGTAGAATTTTTTTGTTTTCCATGCTATTAACCCCTTTAGTGGTATCAGAGCCGTGTATATATGTAGATCTGTTGCACGAGTAGAACACAATGGTCATTGCGGGCGGTGGTGCTTTTATTATCAATTGCTTTTTGTGTACTTTGCATCTTGCGGTATTATGATAAATGTTTACATTCATGCTATAATAGTATTAACTGGAAACATTAATACTTGTGTGATTTGTAAACTAAATTAGAGTCCCTAGTAAAGCCTCTTTAATAATACTAGCCTGTTGGTTAATAGATGATCGTGGTTTCTCGATCATGAACATTGAGATGTTATTAACAACAAGATCATGTCATTAGGAGAATGGTATGATGGACATACTCCTATAGATAAGCGTAGCATAAATATCAAGTCATTTCAATAGTTCATTTGCTATAAGCTTTCTGATACATAGTAACCTAATTCCTTCGACCATGAGATCATGCTAATCACCATCACCGGAAGGATGCTTTGATGACATCAAACACCACACCGTAACTGGGTGGTTATAAAGGTGGCATTGAGTGTTCGGAAAGTATGGGTTGAGGCACATGGATCAAGAGTGGGATTTGTCAATCCATATGACAGATAGATATACTCTGGGCCCTCTCGGTGGAATGTCATCCAATTAGCTTGCAATCATGTGACTGGCTCACAAGGGATCACATATCATGGGAACGAGAAAAGTGTAATTATCGGTAACGAGGTTGAACTAGGTATGCAGAGATACCGACGATCAAAACCTCGGATAAGTAAACTATCGTGAGACAAAGGGAAATTGGTATCGTATGTAAGTGGTTCATTCGATCGCAAAGTAATCGTAGAAATATGTGGGAGTCATATGAATTTCTAGATTCCTATATTGGTTATTGATCGGAGAAGTGTCTCGGTCATGTCCGCATAATTCACGAACCGTAGGGAGACACACTTAAGGATTCAATGTTGTTTAGTAGATATGGCATGTTATTAAGGATACCGAATGTTGTTCGGAGTCTCGGATGGGATCCGGGATATCATGAGGAGATCCGAAATGGTCCGGAGAATAAGATTCATATAAGGAAAGTCCGATTCCGGAGTTCGGGAAAGATTCCGATGTTTTCATCGGAGAGGTTCTAGAAGGTTCACCGGTCCGGAAGGAGAATGGTCCATGAATGTGTCATGGATAAGTGGAATGATTGGATCATATCCTAGGTCACTTGGTGTGTGCATTTGCAAGAGAGAATTAAAGCTCTAAATTGAAAGTCAAATGGGAGGTTGAAAAGTCAAACTGGAACAATGGTTTCCTAGTGGGAGAAGAAACAAGTCCTTCTCTCAATCCAACTTGGGTTTGGGTTTGGATTCAAACCCACCCCTCCCAAGGCTGCCCCCCTCTCATAAATAGAGGGGGAGGGCTGCCCCAAAACACACAAGCCCTAGCCCCTCTCCCCGCACATGAGCCGCCGCCGCAGCCCCGCCGGATCGTCACCGCCGCACTAGCCGCCACCGACACCTCCTCCTCCTCCCGGTCATCTAAACCCTAGATCTATGGGAAACCCTAATCCACCATAACTCACGCCGGCTTAGGGGAAGCCCTGCGGGATCTTCCCTCTACTTCCGACACCACACTGTCGTGTTGCCGGAATCACGAGGGGAGAACTACAACCTCCGCTGCCTGCTAGAACAAGGGAGAGGAATGTCTTCATCGAGTATCGAACGTGTGACCGACTGCGGAAGCGCTGCCGGAATGCAGAGCCGAAAGGATTGTCTACGCGATCTTGAGATTGGCAAGTGTACGACTACATCACCCACGAGAATCTGCTCTCGTTAACCGCTTTGGAATCTTCGAGGGTGAGTGCTTCTATCGACTCGTTGCTACAATCTAGTAGATAGATCTTGGCTTGTATGTGTGCATGCGGTAGATTTTTTTTGTTTTCCATGCTACGAACCCCTACAGTACATGAGCATTCCCATAACCAAAATGACAAGGCAAGCAGACAATGAGCATCTCAATAGTCTTTTTATTTACCATATATATAGCTTTTTATTGAGGATGCTTCATAAATGCTCATTATGGTGATGCTGCAAGTTTCCACCATGATTAGTCACGGCTTAGGCTAGCGGACCAGGCATTTCTCTAACACAATGTATAGACTCCATGAACTCACAACCTCTTCTTTTATTTCACATTGTCGACATCCGTAAAAAAAAGAGCAAGGTATCAACTGGATAGGATATCCAACAAGTGTTGAAAGCGTTCCCCGTGACAGCACGGTTCTGCTGACTCTCAGCATATAATTTGCAAGCATATAACTTTCATGGACAAGTCACAATGGTTTAGGATTATTAAGTGCAAGGAATAAAGTGTTCCATCAAGTTCGTGAGAGCTTTACTAACTAAATTTCTCAAAACAGACAAACATTTTATTTTGAAGAAAACACGGCATATAGAATATGCGCTGAAGTAGCAAATGATGCTAATAGCTAGGTATGGTGGACACAGCTGACAATAATGGTTTTGGGAAGTTGGAAGCACAGGTAGAGCACATACTCAGTGCAAGTGAAGGCTAGCAATAGAGAGGGAGCGACAAACGAGAGAGCAATGAATGTCATAATCATGCTTGCAACAAAACAGGACTAATTATGGCATGAGAGTGATACAAGAACTCTGAGGCAAAATAAATCGTCGAGGCTTACTGACTATTGATTAGTCATATGCATGCGTGAGCATGTGCCAAGTCGATTCACATGAACAGTTAGAGGAGGATACCACAATATCATACCAAATTATGAATAAAACAATGCAAGCAAACATTCATATGACATGCTACAAACTATTAGCAAGTTGGAGCTAATCATAGATAAGCAAGAACTACTAAGCATCCATAATGACATACACCTTACACAAACAGGCTAAGCATGCTCAAAATGATGAGTATATGTACAAAAATGAAACAAATAGTGTTCTTTACCAGTCAATTACCACACCTCAAGTTGTCTTAATCTTCATTATTGCCCTTTACTTGTGTGACTTGAATATTAACATGAAACCAAAATCCACTGAGGACGGCTGAACCCTACAAAGGACTCACAAAACCAAAGAAGAACAACAAATATTTTTGGTGTTTTCGATTTTTTAAACAAGCCAACAAATCAAAAACAAACAAAGAAAAAGAAAACCACAAACAAAAACTAAGACGCTCCAAGAATAACACAACTGTGTATGAAATAATAAAAACGAAGTGTCTAGAAAGACCTGAGATTTTTATTGATGAAGAAGGGGATGCCTTGGGCACCCCCAAGATTTGACGCTTGTACCTCTTAAATATTTCTTGGGGTGACACGGAGTGTCCCCCCAAGCTTGAGATTTTGTCCATTCTTCATCTCATTACATCATTCTCCTTCTACACCTGAAATTTTTCCTTCATACAAAACTTCACACAATGTTCATTAGCAACATTAGTTTATTCAAAAGATATTAGACCTCTGGAACAGCTTTGGAACAACAAGTATTTTCACTAAAAACACAAGCTATAGTATCAACTCCTTCAAAAATCTCAATTCACCTAAAGATAACTCAAAAAGGAATCAATAAGAAGCAAATGCAAATAATGGCAGAAATCTGTCAAAACAGACCAGCAGGCAGAAACCGATTTTTTCGAAAATCTTCTGTTGTTTAAATCAAAAAGTGATGAACTAACGAAAGTTATATAACATACTTCGGGATTTATTCGTAAATTTTGAGCTCAATCCGAGTTACATAGACTCCTCAAGAATTTTTATGGTGGAGGACAGAAATCTGTTTTGGGACAACAACTCCCCAAATCTTACTTCCCTCTCATTAGAGGTCATTCTTGGCACAAAAAACAAACAAAAAGGATAAGGAGAGGTTATTACTGAAGTAATAACTTCCAAAACTCAAGGAAACTCTTGGGTTATCTCCCAACAAGTACTTTTCTTTAACGCCTTTAAGTTAGGCACGATGAAGAGGAAAGATTGGAAAGGAGAAAAATAAAAGTGAACAAATATAACCACAGTGGATACATTATTTTGTTCATTAAAATCCTTTTGTTAACAAGGTTGATCAAGTCTTGTTACCAAAACAATCTTATATGAAACAAAACTTTGTAATCCACAAGGTGATTATGTTACCTCATACTTGATAGCAATGGTCCCAATCATAATAGTTTTAAAATTTTCTTGTGGAATGGGACAATATGTTTCTCCAACCTTGATGCTCTCAATATTTTCAATGGAATTCAGGCAATAGCTTCTAGCAATCTTCTTGGGGAAATAAATAGTATGCTCTTTGTCATTAATATTGAATGTTACTTTTCCTTGATTACAATTGATGACAGCACGTGTAGTATTAAGAAAAGGTCTCCAAGAATAATAGACATATTATCATCTTCAGACATTTTAACCACAACAAAATCAGTTAACACCATGCAATTGTGAGCTACTTGAACATGAACATCCTTACATATATCAACAGGAATAGTAGTTGACTTATCAGCCATTTGCAAAGATATATCAGTTGGTATAAACTTTTCTAGCTGGAGTCTCTTATAGAGAGAAAAAGGCATAACACTAACTCCAGCTCCCAAATCACATAAAGTAGTTCTAATATAATTGTTCTTAATGGAGCAAGGAATAGTTGGTATACCTGGATCATCGAGCTTCTTTGGAACCTTACCATTGAAGAAGTAATTAGTAAGCAAAGTAGAAATATCCTCATTAGGAATCTTACTTTTATTAGAGACAATACCCTTCATATACTTTGAATAAGGAGGCAATTTAATAGCATCAGTCAAAGGAATTTGCAAAAATAAAGGTTTCATCAACTCACAAAACTTGTTGTAGTGTTCTTCCTCCTTTGACTTATGTTTCTTAGCTAAAAAAGGCATAGGTTTCTGCACCCAAGGTTTTCTCTCTTTACCATGTTTATTAGCAATAAAATCTTCCTTTGTGTACCTAGTGTTCTTAGTGTGCTTCTCGGGTTCTTCCTCACCTTCCTCCTAATCAGGAGACTCATTTTTACCATTACCACTCTCAGTTTCAGCATCAGAGACATATATACTATTAGGATCTACAACAGTTTCAAGGGGTTCCTCAACTATCTTATATTTCTTTTTCTTCCTCTTACGGGGACTACCACTATCTTCACCTTGTTAGGAATCCTTCTCTATTATTTTAGGGTGTCCTTCAGGATATAAAGGATCTTGAGTAGCTATACCACACCTAGTTCTAATTCCATAAGCATGTTTATCTTCTGAAGCATTAACTAGCATATCTTTTTGTACCTTAGCAAGTGGATCAAGTTGGTTTTGAACTATTTGAAAGTGTTTACAAAGCATTTTAATATCATTAGAAGTTCTTTCCACAATATCTTTCAACTCATGGATAGCTCTAGAGTTTTCCAACAAATGATTCTGAACTTGTTTATTAAAATACCCTTGTTTAACAATAAATGTGTCAAGTTCCTCTAAACTGTTGGAGATATGCCCAAGAGGCAATAATAAAGTGGTTATTATCATATCAACATACTTATGATAAATGTTTACATACCATGCTATAATTGTATTAATCGGAAACATTAATACTTGTGTGATTTGTAAACATAAAAGAGTCCCTAGTAAAGCCTCTTGTTAAACTAGCTTGTTGGTTAATATATGATCATGGTTTCCTGATCATGAACATAGAGATGTTATTAACAACAGGGTCATATCGTTAGGAGAATGATGTGATGGACATACTCCTATAGTTAAGCGTAGCATAAAGATCAAGTCATTTAATATAGTTCATTTGCTATAAGCTTTCTGATACATAGTAACCTAATTCCTTCGACCATGAGATCATGTTAATCACCATCACCGGAAGGATGCTTTGATGACATCAAACACCACACCGTAACAGAGTGGCTATAAAGGTGGCATTGAGTATTTGGAAAGTATGGGTTGAGGCACATGGATCAAGAGTGGGATTTGTCCATCCATATGACGGATAGATATACTCTGGGCCCTCTCGGTGGAATGTCATCCAATTAGCTTGCAAGCATGTGACTATCTCACAAGGGATCACATATCATGGAAACGAGAAAAGAGTACTTATCGGTAACAAGGTTGAACTAGGTATGCAGAGATACCGACGATCAAAAGCTCGGATAAGTAAACTATCGTGAGACAAAGGGAAATTGGTATCGTATGTAAGTGGTTCATTCGATCGCAAAGTAATCGTATAAATATGTGGGAGCCATATGAATTTCCAGATTCCTCTATTGGTTATTGATCGGAGAAGTGTCTTGTAAGGGTCCCAACCTTTAATAAGGTAGAGTCCCCTGTGTTTACAATGCTAGTCCCTGGATCAATAGCTAGCATCCACAGTTAAGATGTAATATCAAGAAACAAAGGTCATAATATAACTTTATAACCAGGAATAACATAATTTTATTACATCTTACATAGCTCATTTGGCTATTACATTACATTGCAGCAGAATATCTATAAGCATGGGGTCCTTCATCTTCAAAGTGCCACAGGCAGACATGTTGGTTGTAGACTTTGTAATCCTAATCAACACACTTCACTAAATCAATCAAACCTGCAACATAACAAGTTACAGCCACAAGGGTCAATACATTTGAATTGTATTGGCAAGTGATACTATGGTAGTATAGTGGAGTCTATCATCTATATGCATTTGGCTAAGTGGAGCTTAGGCTTGCATTGCTCAAAATAGATTTTCCTTATCATTTGAAAACACTAAGTTTTTGCTTGACAAAAATAATCTTTCCTCAAGGCATCTCCCAATCAAAGATTGAAGATCCTTTAACCCTTGTTCAACCACAAGTTTTTAACTTAGAAATTTGGATGATGAGATTCTTGATTGCTTCCATGTCGTGATGCTCAAATTATCCTTTACCAGGGACATGGCTAAGTACTTAGATTTTACACTCTGCAGAGGTGGTGCACTTTCCCCACAAGACTTGGTTTCCCAAGACAAGATCTTTTAGAAGCCTTCCCTTAGACCAAAATGGACGCGCTCCAACCTATCAAACTCTACCACCAACTGTCCATATGGCTAAGTTCTTGCAACCTATATGATCCAGGCAGAGCCCATAATGCCAAGTGGCTGCACTTGAAGCTTCTCAACATTTGACATCTCAAATCTCTTTGTTCCTGGGTGGCCATCCACAAGTGAGATACCCAAGGTCAACCATAAACAAGGGCCTTGTGAACCACTCAACCAAAAACCACCATTCAAGTCCCATTCCACCCAGGTGATTCATTAACTTAGTTGTTTTATTAAACAAAAACACAAGTCCTCAGACTTAGAAATTTTCCATAGTATGGATATATATTCCACCCTTGTTTTCTATTAGCTAAGCTAAGCTTGACGGTAGTAGGAATATTAACCTAGGAAAATTTTACTAAGGTTTCATCTACTAGGTTTTCCTATAGCAAGGTTTATACTTAGCAAAATTCCATGCAAGTTTTACTTAGAAAAATCACTAATGCATAGTGAAAGTAATGGGACAAAAGTATGAAGCATCACTTGCCTTTTTGGTAGAGGGTATAAGTTCACTCCTTGTCCTTGCAACAATCACACTCTTCAAGTCACTACAATTCAATCAAGCAAGGCACAAACTCAATCTACCAATCAAGCAAAACAACACATAAAATTCATAGAACCAAGATAATGCATGCAAGCATGCAAAGGATTGTTTTATTTGGAAAAGTGGTTCCTAATGGGACATAAACATTTGAAAACACCTATTGGTCATTTTATAAAGTGGCAAAGTCATTTGCAAAAAGGTTTTACTTTATAAACCATTTTCAAAACAAGGTATCATTTTATGTGGTGTAGAAATATTTTTACTAAGGCATTAATCTATAGGGTTCACCAAATATGTTTTCAAACCATAAAACTTGGTGTTTAGGGTCAGAGAGTTTAAAACAAAACATTTCCCCAAAGGTTTTCTTCCAAAACCATTTTTAATAAATAAACTATAATTTTATTTGACTAGAAATGGTTTTAAATAAAAGAATCATTCTTTTGTTTCACCAAATACATTTTTGAAACCACAAAGTGTTTCCTATGGTCAGTAGGTTCAAATCACACCATTTGCCAAAGATTTTATCCCCAAAATCGTTTTTGAACAATTTTTACAATCTAAACAAGCATACAAAAGTTTCTGCAAAAACAACCATTCTACCAGAAGCTTTTTACTAAACAAAAGGCATGGTTGGCTAGGGCTTGTTCCACTGATTCCATTGATATAAAGTTTGCAAAATTTGGACGTGTGGAACAAAAGTTATGGAATTTACAAATTGGAACATCTAATTGATTTGCTTCTGTTTTTAAATCCAAAGGCTGGCCACGTGGCATGATTCTACTGGGCAATACCGGCTCGCGCGGATTGCGCTCTCTGGTGCGTTGGATCAAAGCAGATCGCACGGCTCAGGCATGCTCATACCGCTTCACGCTGTTCTAATTACAACCACAGGATCAAAATCTAACGGTGATAATCTAATCGACCTTACTCGGGCGGAGCTGACGGCGGCTGGCGGCGGCACACGGTCAGGCGGTGGCGCTACGGCAGCAACAGGAAGCAAGGAGAGAGGGGGAGGTGCTCACCGTGTTCGCGAGGTCGAGGTGGTGCTCAACGTGTGGTCGGCTTGGCAAGGGGCGCTCAGGGACAGCAGCGATTCCTCGCCGGAGTGGGAAACGATGTCGGGCGGATCTGGTCGTCGTCGTGGGCGGTGTTGTGGTTCGCCCCGAGGGAAAATAAGGACACGGTTAGGTTCGCAAGATCATGGCGAAGCTGTGTGCGTGAAGGAAAGGGCGCGGGGTGGTCTGGCTTACCAGGGGGAGGTCGTCGGAGAAGAACCAGACGGTGGCGGCGGCGGTTGTTGTCGTTGCTAACGCTCAGGGGAGCGCGCGAGCGAGCTGCGGATGCAGAAAGGTCCGCCAGGAGATGGGGAACTTGTGAGTGTGATCGAGGAGGCGAGGGGCGATGCGGTGCTGCCGGAATCGTCGTCGGAGCGTCGTCGGACAGTGGGTGGTGTGGCGAGGAATTGGGCGGCCTGGGGGCGTGTTGAGGTGGGGCGACAAAGGGGAACGAGAGAGGAGACGCTGGCGTTTATCACTGCATGGTCACGGCGAGGTTTAAGCGCGACATTATGGCGAATTGATCGCGAGCTTTTAACGGCAGAAACGGCCGCGGCGTGGTCTGCGGCGGGTGGAAACGAAGAACAGTAGCGTGGGTCCATCTGGCAGTGAGAGAGAGAAGAGGGAAGTTGGGTCCACCTGTCATTGGCTCTGTGAGTCGTCTGGTGAGTGAGAGAAAAACGCTTCGGGGGAGAGAGGGAGTGGGCTGGAGTTGGGCCTAGACTGGGCTGGCCGGCTGGGCTACTGTTGTTTCATATTTTTTTTGTACTGGAACTTTTTCCTATTTTCCAATTCAATTTCTGTTTTGAAATTCAAACATTCAAATCAATCAAATTTCTACCACACTTTGTATTGAATTTTTGTTCTGTTTATCAACACAAAACTAAAGTCCAAAATAAAATAATAATTTTATACTTTTTAGGATCTATTTAATAATTAAATAAAATAGACCTTAATTATTAACTCAAATAGGTTTTGATTTATTTAATAAAATCTCCATTTGAAAACTAAATATTATCAAAACCAAATTAGTAGGTTTTATTTGAAAATATAAAATACTTGGAAAACTTGTTTAAAATAAAATAACAATTTTATTGTTCCATTAATAATTAAATAAAATGGACCTTAGTTATTAAATCAAATAGGATTTGTTTTATTAAAATCTTTATTTTGAAATCTAAAATAAAACCAAAACACTTCAGTAGGTTTTACTTGAGAATATAAAATACTTGGGAAAACTTATTTAAAATAATTTAATAAGTTTTGATGTTTTATTTAAAATGGGAAAAGCCTTTACTTTAATAAATTTGGATATTAATAAATCCTCATTATTTTATTTAAATAAACCTTTACTAATCTTTATCAAATAGAAATATTTTATTTCAAAGGCTTGGCCAAGTTTTAATTTGGCTCTTTAAAATAATAGTACTTATTTTATTTCTATCCTTTTATTTTTGAAAACAAATCTTTTTATTAAAAGATCCAAAATAGTAATTCTAAATATTTTTATTTTCCTTTATTAAATGTTTATCTTTTATATCCCTTTAGGATTTATCTTGATCAAAATAGGTTTGAAGGTTCCCAATTGGAATTCAAAAAGTTTCTTCTCACCCTAAAAATCAACAAAAGTTTATTTTATTCATTTATTTTTCACATTACAAGATTTGGAAATCTTGGGATGTGACAGGCTACCACCCTTAAAATAAATCTCGTCCCGAGATTTGGGAAGGCTAGGGTTACAAATTGGCTCAAAGCATCTAGGGTACTACCACCCTTAAAAAAATTCAAACTAAATTACATGTTGGCCTTCTTGGGATCCTGGGGGAACTTCTCTGGGAAAACATCTGCATGGTGTCCTTTGTCTCCACACTTGACTCATGGGCCAAGGTTGAGATCCTTCATAGGCTTGTTTAACTTGTTCTTCATCTTTTCTGGACAATTGCTTGCATAATGCCCTAGGTTTTTGCAATTGAAACAGTTGATGAGTTTGAGTCCTTCACGTGTCTCTTGTGGACAAGTTGCTGCATAATGGCCTAGCTCTTTGCAATTGTTGCACCATACTTGGCCAATCTCTTTATACTTCTGTTTCTCTGGGCATTCACTGGAATAGTGTCCCATTTCTTTGCAATGATGACATTGCACATGGCTTTTGTCCTTCTTTTGCTTTTTGGGCTTCTCCAAAGCTAGGAGTGCATCTAGTTCATGTTGTTCATATGTTATATGGTAGGTAGGAATGTCTACATGCTTCTTGGACCTTCTATTATTCTTTGGAAAATTCATATGCCTCTTCTTTGGTCCTTTGAATTGGGTTGTATTGCATGGAGGTATAAGTGGACCTTTTCCTTTGTCATCATTCTTCTTGGTAGACTTAGATCCTTCTGGATAGTTTGCAATCATTTGTTGTAATCCACCTTGTTTCCTTTGTTCAACTATGGAATAGATGGGGCATTGGATAGGGACATGATTGTTCCCTTCACATAAGTAGCAAGTTGCTTGAGAGGTGGGGCATTGGCCAACCGGGTGTTTCTCTTCACAATTAGGGCATTGATCTACATGCTCCTTAGTAGTGTGGTCCTTGTCTCCACAAATATTGCAAGCTTTGGTTCCTTTAAGAATAACACCTTTGCCATCCTTGGAAAAGTTGCTTTCCATGTTGAGCATTTGGTCTGTCACTTTAAGCAACATTTGAGCTTGGTCTTCCAAAAACTTTTGCAGGGTTGGATCTTCTCCACTAGTGTTAGCTATGAACTGAGCTGTCATTTGATTCAACTGGTTTTGGGTTGATATGAGCTCTCTCATGTTGTTCTCTTGGTTGGTGTTGGTGTCATCAACCTTGGTGTTTCTTGGAGTAGTCATCTGGTTGGGTTGAGTAGGGATTAGAATAGGCAAAATATTTCTAAGGAAATAATTCTAATCACACACATCACAATTCACGCAAGCAATGTGCAAGCAATCACAAACAAACATTCCACTCAAACAACAAAGTTCAAGCACATTTTTAGGCAACAAAATATTTTTGTTACACCACATAAGTTGGTGTGTTTGACTTAACTAAAATATGGTGGTCCATCTATATGGTTCACTTGTGATCTTTCCTTCCTTCTTGGTTGATTCTTCTTGCATGAGATCATGGTTTCCTTGGGAAAACTTTTGGTCACAAAAACTTCAAGTGAAGTGAACTCCTTCTAATTTTGCATTTCCTTAGTCTCCATATCTTGAGCAAGATTTCCTTGTCTCACTTGTAGTCCTTAGTGGTATCCAAGATTGAGGTCCTTGGTGAATATGCTGAAGATGTTGAAGTCATTGGAGTTGAAGAAGTTGAAGTCATTAGAGTTGATGATGTTGAATTCTTTGGTCATGGGGTGGGTTTTTCCATCAAGTTTGAAATAGAAGAGATGTAGAATCAAAACCAAAATGGTTGAGGAAAGAGTTTACAAGATTGTTTGTAAATAAATTTTGGAACAAATATAACTCTTATTTTTCTAAGGGGTTTTGTCCAATCCTAGGGTTACAAATCCTACAGGCAACACAATGCTCTGATACCATCTGTAAGGGTCCCAAACTTTAATAAGGTAGAGTCCCCTATGTTTACAATGCTAGTCCCTGGATCAATAGCTAGCATCCACAGTTAAGATGTAATATCAAGAAACAAAGGTCATAATATAACTTTATAACCAGGAATAACATAATTTTATTACATCTTACATAGCTCATTTGGCTATTACATTACATTGCAGCAGAATATCTATAAGCATGGGGTCCTTCATCTTCAAAGTGCCACAGGCAGACATGTTGGTTGTAGACTTTGTAATCCTAATCAACACACTTCACTAAATCAATCAAACCTGCAACATAACAAGTTACAGCCACAAGGGTCAATACATTTGAATTGTATTGGCAAGTGATACTATGGTAGTATAGTGGAGTCTATCATCTATATGCATTTGGCTAAGTGGAGCTTAGGCTTGCATTGCTCAAAATAGATTTTCCTTATCATTTGAAAACACTAAGTTTTTGCTTGACAAAAATAATCTTTCCTCAAGGCATCTCCCAATCAAAGATTGAAGATCCTTTAACCCTTGTTCAACCACAAGTTTTTAACTTAGAAATTTGGATGATGAGATTCTTGATTGCTTCCATGTCGTGATGCTCAAATTATCCTTTACCAGGGACATGGCTAAGTACTTAGATTTTACACTCTGCAGAGGTGGTGCACTTTCCCCACAAGACTTGGTTTCCCAAGACAAGATCTTTTAGAAGCCTTCCCTTAGACCAAAATGGACGCGCTCCAACCTATCAAACTCTACCACCAACTGTCCATATGGCTAAGTTCTTGCAACCTATATGATCCAGGCAGAGCCCATAATGCCAAGTGGCTGCACTTGAAGCTTCTCAACATTTGACATCTCAAATCTCTTTGTTCCTGGGTGGCCATCCACAAGTGAGATACCCAAGGTCAACCATAAACAAGGGCCTTGTGAACCACTCAACCAAAAACCACCATTCAAGTCCCATTCCACCCAGGTGATTCATTAACTTAGTTGTTTTATTAAACAAAAACACAAGTCCTCAGACTTAGAAATTTTCCATAGTATGGATATATATTCCACCCTTGTTTTCTATTAGCTAAGCTAAGCTTGACGGTAGTAGGAATATTAACCTAGGAAAATTTTACTAAGGTTTCATCTACTAGGTTTTCCTATAGCAAGGTTTATACTTAGCAAAATTCCATGCAAGTTTTACTTAGAAAAATCACTAATGCATAGTGAAAGTAATGGGACAAAAGTATGAAGCATCACTTGCCTTTTTGGTAGAGTGTATAAGTTCACTCCTTGTCCTTGCAACAATCACACTCTTCAAGTCACTACAATTCAATCAAGCAAGGCACAAACTCAATCTACCAATCAAGCAAAACAACACATAAAATTCATAGAACCAAGATAATGCATGCAAGCATGCAAAGGATTGTTTTATTTGGAAAAGTGGTTCCTAATGGGACATAAACATTTGAAAACACCTATTGGTCATTTTATAAAGTGGCAAAGTCATTTGCAAAAGGTTTTACTTTATAAACCATTTTCAAAACAAGGTATCATTTTATGTGGTGTAGAAATATTTTTACTAAGGCATTAATCTATAGGGTTCACCAAATATGTTTTCAAACCATAAAACTTGGTGTTTAGGGTCAGAGAGTTTAAAACAAAACATTTCCCCAAAGGTTTTCTTCCAAAACCATTTTTAATAAATAAACTATATTTTTATTTGACTAGAAATGGTTTTAAATCAAAGAATCATTCTTTTGTTTCACCAAATACATTTTTGAAACCACAAAGTGTTTCCTATGGTTAGTAGGTTCAAATCACACCATTTTCCAAAGATTTTATCCCCAAAATCATTTTTGAACAATTTTTACAATCTAAACAAGCATACAAAAGTTTCTGCAAAAACAACCATTCTACCAGAAGCTTTTTACTAAACAAAAGGCATGGTTGGCTAGGGCTTGTTCCACTGATTCCATTGATATAAAGTTTGCAAAATTTGGACGTGTGGAACAAAAGTTATGGAATTTACAAATTGGAACATCTAATTGATTTGCTTCTGTTTTTAAATCCAAAGGCTGGCCACGTGGCATGATTCTACTAGGCAATACCAGTTCGCGCGGATTGCGCTCTCTGGTGAGTTGGATCAAAGCAGATCGCACGGCTCAGGAGTGCTCATACCGCTTCGTGCTGTTCTAATTACAAGCACAGGATCAAAATCTAACGGTGATAATCTAATCGACCTTACTCGGGCGGCGCTGACGGCGGCTGACGGCGGCGCACGGTCAGGCAGTGGCGCTACGGCAGCTACATGAAGCAAGGAGAGAGGGGGAGGTGCTCACCGTGTTCGCGAGGTCGAGGTGGTGCTCAACGTGTGGTCGGCTTGGCAAGGGGCGCTCAGGGATAGCAGCGATTCCTCGCCGGAGTGGGGAACGGCGTCGGGCGGCTCTGGTCATCGTCGTGGGCGGTGCTGTGGTTCGCCCCGAGGGAAAACGAGGACCGGTTAGGTGCGCAAGATCAAGGCGAAGCTATGTGCGTGAAGGAAAGGGTGCGGGGTGGTCTGGCTTACCAGGGGGAGGTCGTCGGAGAAGAACCAGACGCTGGCGGCGGCGGTTGTTGTCGTTGCTGACGCTCAGGGGCGCGAGCGAGCGAGCTGCGGATGCAGAAATGTCCACCAGGATATGGGGAACTTGTGAGTGTGATCGAGGAGGCGAGGGGCGATGCGGTGCTGCCGGAATCGTCGTCGGACAGTGGGTGGTGTTGCGAGGAATTGGGCGGCCTGGGGGCGTGTTGAGGTGGGGCGACAGAGGGGAACGAGAGAGGAGACGCTGGCGTTTATCACTGCGTGGTCACAGCGAGGTTTAAGCGCGACATTATGGCGAATTGATCATGAGCTTTTAACGGCAGAAACGGCCGCGGCGTGGTCAGCGGCGGGTGGAAACGAAGAACAGTAGCGTGGGTCCATCTAGCAGTGAGAGAGAGAGAAGAGGGGAGTTGGGTCCACCTGTCATTGGCTCTGCGGGTCGTCTGGTGAGTGAGATAAAAACGCTTCGGGGGAGAGAGGGAGTGGGCTGGAGTTGGGCCTAGACTGGGCTGGCCGGCTGGGCTGCTGTTGTTTCCTTTTTTTTGTACTGAAACTTTTTCCTATTTTCCAATTCAATTTCTGTTTTGAAATTCAAACATTCAAATCAATCAAATTTCTACCACACTTTGTATTGAATTTTTGTTCTGTTTATCAACACAAAACTAAAGTCCAAAATAAAATAATAATTTTATACTTTTTAGGATCTATTTAATAATTAAATAAAATAGACCTTAATTATTAACTCAAATAGGTTTTGATTTATTTAATAAAATCTCCATTTGAAAACTAAATATTATCAAAACCAAATCAGTAGGTTTTATTTGAAAATATAAAATACTTGGAAAACTTGTTTAAAATAAAATAACAATTTTATTTTAGGTTCCATTAATAATTAAATAAAATGGACCTTAGTTATTAAATCAAATAGGATTTGTTTTATTAAAATCTTTATTTTGAAATCTAAAATAAAACCAAAACACTTCAGTAGGTTTTACTTGAGAATATAAAATACTTGGGAAAACTTATTTAAAATAATTTAATAAGTTTTGATGTTTTATTTAAAATGGGAAAAGCCTTTACTTTAATAAAATTGGATATTAATAAATCCTCATTATTTTATTTAAATAAACCTTTACTAATCTTTATCAAATAGAAATATTTTATTTCAAAGGGTTGGCCAAGTTTTAATTTGGCTCTTTAAAATAATACTACTTATTTTATTTCTATCCTTTTCTTTTTGAAAACAAATCTTTTTATTAAAAGATCCAAAATAGTAATTCTAAATATTTTTATTTTCCTTTATTAAATGTTTATCTTTTTATATCCCTTTAGGATTTATCTTGATCAAAATAGGTTTGAAGGTTCCCAATTGGAATTCAAAAAGTTTCTTCTCACCCTGAAAATCAACAAAAGTTTATTTTATTCATTTATTTTTCACATTACAAGATTTGGAAATCTTGGGATGTGACATGTCTCGACCATGTCCGCATAATTCACGAACCATAGGGAGACACACTTAAGGATTCGATGTTGTTGAGTAGTTATAGAATGATGAGTAAGAGACTGAATGTTGTTCGGAGTCTCGGATGGGATCCGGGATATCACGAGGAGATCCGGAATGGTCCGGAGAATAAGATTCATATAAGGAAAGTCCTGTTTCGGAGTTGGGGAATGATTCCGGTGTTTTCACCAGGAATGTTCTAGAAGGGTCCGGAAGGTCCGGCACTCTGGAGGGGAAGGGTACATGAATGTGTCATGCCAATATGGAATGGTTGCATCATGTACTAGGTCACTTGGCTGGTCAAAATAAAGGAAGAATTCAAATCCTAGTTTGAAAGTCAAACGCCAATTTGAAAAGTCAAACGGCAAGTTTGCTTGGTGGAGGGAGAGTAGGAAACCTACTTAGGGAGGAAGTCCTACTCCCTCCACCCGCCGGCCAAGGAGGAGGAGTTGTAGGAGTACTCCCTCCTCCCAACCGTGCCTCCCTCCCTATATAAGGAGGGGTAGGGCTGCCCCCTACCCTCACACCCGAAACCCTAGCTCCAAGTCGTCGGCCACCTCCAAGCGCCGCCGCCTCGCTCCTACCAAGTCGCCGACTAGGGTTTCCCCAAACCCTAGCCGCCAGCTACACCACCCTTCTTGGCGCCTCTAAACCCTAGATCGCCAAGGGCTCTCTCATAGTCCACCATACTCGCTCCGGCTTAAGGCGAAGCCCTGCGAGATCTCCCCTCTACTTCCGGTACCACGCCGTCGTGCTGCCGAAATCACGAGGAGAGTGCTACAACCTTCGCTGCCTGCTGGAACAAGGGAGAGGAAGGTCTTCATCGAGTACCGAACGTGTGACCGACTGCGGGAGCGCTGCCGGAACACAGTGCTAGAAGGATCGTCTACGCGATCTTGAGATCGGAAGTGTACGACTACATCACCCACGAGAATCTGCTCTCGTTAACCGCTTTGGATCTTCGACGGTTAGTATTCCATCAACTCGTTGCTACAATCTAGTAGATAGATCTTGGCTTGATCATAGATTAGGTCTTGATTGTGTGTTCATGCGGTAGAATTTTTTTGTTTTCCATGCTACGAACCCCTATAGTGGTATCAGAGCCGTGTCTATATGTAGATCTGTTGCACGAGTAGAACACAATGGTCATTATGGGCGTTGATGCTTTTGTTGTTGATTGCTTCTTGTGTAATTTGCATCTTGCGGGATGGTGGGATGAAGCGGCCCGGGCTAACCTTACATGACATCGTTCATGAGACTTGCTCCACGCTTGACATGCAACTTGTATTGCATAAGTGGCTTTGCGGGTGCCTGTTTCTCCCAACATAGTTAAGATTCAATTTACAACGGGTGATTGACAATACTAGTATCAATGTTGTGGTTCTTGTTCATAAGTTAGAATGACACTTATTGAAAGCCCCAAACCACGTAAAACATGCAAAGAAAATTAGAGGCGTCTAACTTTGTTTTGAAGGGGTGTGATGTGATGTGATATGGCCATGATTGTGATTATATATGATGTATGCAATGTCCCTTATTGTAAGTTGGAAACCGGCAGGAGCCATATGGTTGTCTTTTAAAATTCCGTTAAGACCTACATGTCTATTCAAAGAAGTTGTAATAGTTGATGCTAGTGGACAACAACCATGAAACGGCGCCATTGACCTTGACCCCACACCGGTGATGATGGAGATCATGTTCGTGCTTGAAGATGGAGATCGGAAGCACAAGAAGAAAGGCCATATCATATCACATATTATGAATTGCATGTGATGTTAATCCTTTTATGCATCTTGTATTGCTTAGTTAACAACGGTAGCATTATAAGATGATCCCTCAAGCACACAATTTAAAGTTTTAAAGTGTTCATCCTTAGTAAGCACCGTTGCTAAAGCTCGTTGTTTTGAAGCACCACGTGATGATCGGGTGTGTTAGATTCTGCGAGTGTATACAACGTGAGCAAGCCAGATTTGCTCATGCAGAAGCTAAGGTTTGATCTTGACGAGCCTAGCATGTACAGACATGGTCTCGGAACACGGCTCACCGAAAGGTAAAGCATGAGTCATATAGTAGATATGATGAACATGTTGATTGTTCGCCATTGAAGCTACATCAACTCTCATGATGATCGGTTTTGATGTGGTGGATTTGGTTCGTGTGATCACTAAAACAATGTGAGGGATATTGTTTTGAGTGGGAGTTCAATAGCAATTTGATTAAATGTTGAACACTATTTATCATAAATTAAATCAAAGTGAATTTGCATAGTTGTTGTAGTCATTGGCATCCATTTACCACCTTGCGCTTAGTTATAATTGAGATGATAGAACTATAGAATTCTGGTTAGTTACTTTACGAACTGGTATCGTATTACTTTACGAACTTGTGGATGGAATTTTGGAGTCTTTTTATTTTTGATAAAATGACCTTTGTGAAACTTTCCTAGAGATAATTAAAATTTCTTTCATAGGCCAAAAAGGAACGAATGACTAGCTTATTGGAACTTGTACATATTATTGTATGAAGTCCATTATGTGTAGTCAAGAGCGATGGATTTCAACTTCATATGCTTTCTCCGAAAATTTGAGTGAATATATAAATATTTACTTAATAAGGATGAAGTATGAAACATTTGAAAAGTTCAAAGACTTTCAAGATGAAGTGCAAAATCATTGTAACAAGAATATAAGTAGTTTATGATAAGATCATAAAGGACGATATTTGAGTTACAAGTTTAGCATAATACCTAAGATTTAAGGAATCGTTCCGTGGATTTGCATGTCCCGAAACACCATAAGAGTATGGAGCGTTCGAGATATGTAATTCAACCTTGTTTGACATGGTAAGATCGAAGGTGTAATTCATAAAACTGCCATTATATTTTAAAGATTAAAAGCTTTAGAGACTACCATTTTTCCACTGAAAAGAGCTCCATCATAATCCGTTTAAATGAGACCATATAAAGTTATGGTTTGGGATAAAACCCAAGTTGTCCTTTCTTAAACATTGGTATGCTATGCATAAGAAAGATGTTTGCAACCAAAGTCGGATGAACCTGTCTTTGTATGTTATTTCGAATAACTATTAAGTATTCCTCCATAACATCGGAGACAAAAGTGTTTGTCACTTAGAATGTCAAGTTTCTTTGAGAAGGAATTTTTCGTGAAAAGATAAATGGGAGGACAATAGAACTTTGATAAGGTTAAAAGAACCTTAGCTATATGTGCAAAGTTGCGCAGCGCCGAAAAGTGTTCCGGAGGCAGCAACAATGCTCATGGCTCACGTGCCTCAAAGGTTGTGGTTATGGAGGTCAAAGTTTCTATTGAACCAAGTAGGTCGAGTAAACAATCAAATACCAAGATTTGAGGGTTGAATCATTATTTGAGAATAATGAACGGACTACGTGCAAAGAAGCGATGATGGGCCCTGACTCCGTAAAATGGCTTGAAGCCATAAATCCGTGATAGTTCCATACACGAGAAATCAAGTTTTGAACTTGAAGGACCCTCGAGAAAGGTGTAAGACCTTACAGTTGTGTTTGGATCTATAAAGAAATAGACATGGATGTTGCACATCTATGAAATAGTCGACATGTTGGGAAAGAGTTCACAACAATGTTCAAAGGTTAACTATGACAAGATTTGATCTTTCATAGCGGTATTTAGTCTAGACGGATTAATGTAGCAACCACTACATATAATTTTTTTATGTGGTAGTTGAGTAAGCAAAACAAGTTCTTCTAATAGAATTGTTACCTAGGACATGTGCATAACACGGTCCATAGGGTTTTGTTAATTCAAAGTATGCTAAAAGCATATGCAAACCTCAATTGTTGAAGTAAGCATTGCGGAGTTGGAATCTTCACTATGATGAAACTGTTAAAGGAGTTTAAATTCGTCGGAGACGATGAAGATGCTTGCATTTGCAAGAAATTAAGTGGGAGCGCTAAGACATGTTTCTGATACATTATGTGGAAGACATATTGTTGATTGGAAATGATGTATCTTTTATTAACACATGTTAAGAATTTCATCCCGATGAAAGATTTAGGCAAAACCCAAATATTTGGCATCAATATCTATATAGATAGATTGAGACACTAATATGGTTGTGCCAGAAGTACATAGATGAGATATTGAATAAGTTCAATATAGAAACTACAAGAAAAGTTCTTGTTGCATAGGAAGGATTGAATAAATATTTAAGTATTTTGATACTTGATAGATAAAATCACAAAGAGTATTTTATCAATCATGTTGTGATGTGTACAAATCTAGATATGTCCTATGCTCTAAATGTTATGAGCGTATACCAGAATGATTCATAAGATGATTATTGGACGATAGTAAAGATATTCTTATGATCTTATAAAAGAAATAAGAATATATTATTTTGTAGAAGTGACAAATAGATGGTTAGTTCATTGTAAATGAATTACATTGATACTAGTTTTGTCACAAAGTACAAATTAAGTTTATCTCAATCTAAACTAAGGGTGGCACAATATGATGGAAAGTAAGTTCCATAATGGATTTGGATGAGTTCCAAAGTAAAGATATTGTGACAGATACTACAACAAAAGGCTGAGTATATAACTGCTATTATAGCAGCAAAAGAGGGTATTTGTGTCAAGTAGTTTGTTATCAAACTAGGTGTAGTTCACAACAGGGATAATACTATGAAGATATATTGTACGACAATATTATCAACATGTTTTAACCCCAAAGAACTAAAGGTCACACCAAAGGACCAAATTTGTACAAAGCCATCTCATTAGAGAATGAGTGATGCGTAGAGACGCAAAGACATGCAATCACACACAGACCTAGAAGTGTCAGATCCGGAGATCAGTTGACCACTAGCAATCGTGTACATACGACACCAGAAAGCCATAGGTGTTGAATACACAAAGGTTTGAAACTAGATTATTGACTCTAGTGCAAGTGGGAGACTATTGGAGATATGCCCAAGAGGCAATAATAAAGTGGTTATTATCATATATTCATACTTATGATAAATGTTTACATACCATGCTATAATTGTATTAATCGGAAACATTAATACTTGTGTGATTTGTAAACATAAAAGAGTCCCTAGTAAAGCCTCTTGTTAAACTACCTTGTTGGTTAATATATGATCATGGTTTCCTGATCATGAACATAGAGATGTTATTGACAACAGGGTCATATCGTTAGGAGAATGATGTGATGGACATACTCCTGTTGGGGTTCGCAGCATGGAAAACAAAAAAATTCTACCGCATGCAAACAAACAAGCCAAGATCTATCTACTAGATTGTAGCAACGAGTCGATAGAAGAACTCACCCTCGAAGATTCCAAAGCGGTTAACAAGAGCGGATTCTCGTGGGTGATGTAGTCGTACTCTTTCCGATCTCAAGATCGTGTAGACGATCCTTCCGGCAGCGCTCCCGCAGTCGGTCACATGTTTGGTACTCGATGAAGACCTTCCTCTCCCTTGTTCCAGCAGGTAGCGGAGGTTGTAGCACTCTCCTCGTGATTCCAGCAGCACGACGACATGGTACCGGAAGTAGAGGGGAGATCTCGCAGGGCTTCGCCTTAAGCCGGAGCGAGTATGGTGGACTATGAGAGAGCCTTGGCGATCTAGGGTTTAGAGGCACCAAGGAGAGGGAGCTAGGCCAGCGTCTAGGGCAAGGGGAGAGCCCCAACTCGGTGACTTGGCAAACCCTAGGAGGCGGCGGCGACTTTGGTGGAGGTCGGCGGCTAGGGCTAGGGATTAGAGGAGAGAGGTGTGTTTCTAGAGGGGCACCCTTGCCCCTTCTTTTATAGGTGGGAGGGCACGGCTAAGGGGGAGGGAGTCCTCCCCCAACTCGGCCTCCTTGGCCAGCGGTGGAGGGAGAGGAACTCCTCCCCAAGTAGGTTTCCTACTCTCCCTCCACCAAGCAAACTTGTCGTTTGACTTTTCAAATTGGCGTTTGACTTTTCAAACTAGGATTTGATTTATCCCTTTATTTTGCTCAGCGATGAAACCTAGTACATGATGCAACCATTCCAACTTGTTATGACACATTCATGTACCCTTCCCCTCCGGAGTGCCGGACCTTCCGGAACCTTCTAGAACATTCCTGATGAAAACACCGGAACCATTCTCTAACCCCGAAACAAGACTTTCCTTATATGAATCTTATTCTCCGGACCATTCCAGATCTCCTCGTGATATCCCGGATCCCATCCGAGACTCCGAACAACATTCGGTCTCTTACTCATCATTCCATAACTACTCAACAACTTCGAATCCTTAAGTGTGTCTCCCTACGGTTCGTGAATTATGCGGACATGATCGAGACACCTCTCCGATCAATAACCAATAGAGGAATCTGGAAATTCATATGGCTCCCACATATTTCTACGATTACTTTGCGATCGAGTGAACCACTTACATACGATACCAATTTCCCTTTGTATCACGATAGTTTACTTATCCGAGGTTTTGGTCGTCGGTATCTCTGCATACCTAGTTCAACCTCGTTACCGATAAGTACTCTTTTCTCATTCCCGTGATATGTGATCCCTTGTGAGCCAGTCACATGCTTGCAAGCCAATTGGATGACATTCCACCGAGAGGGCCCAGAGTATATCTATCCATCATATGGATGGACAAATCCCACTCTTGATTCATGTGTCTCAACCCATACTTTCCAAACACTCAATGCCACCTTTATAGCCACCCAGTTACGGTGTGGTGTTTGATGTCATCAAAGCATCCTTCCGGTGATGGTGATAAGCATGATCTCATGGTCGAAGGAATTCGATTACTATGTATCAGAAAGCATATAGCAATTGAACTATTAAAATGACTTGATCTTTATGCTACGCTTATCTATAGGAGTATGTATCAGAAAGCATATAGCAATTGAACGATTTAGCATGAATGTCTATAGTGGATAGACTGTGACGCCAATATGGTTGTGCCAAACGTACATATATGAGATATTGAAGGAGTTCAATATAGAAACGACAAGAAACAATTATTGTTGCATGGAAAGGAATTGAATCAAGATTCAAGTGTATCGACACTTGATAAGTGAAACAAGAATGTTTTGATGAGTGAAATCACGAGAATGTTTTGATCAATCATACCATGATATGTACACATCCAGATATGTCCTATGCTCTAAGTGTTATGAGCATATACCAGAATGAATCATAAAATGATCATTGGACGATAGTGAGGATATTCTTATGATCTTTTTGAAAGAAATAAGAATATATTTGTGTAGAGGTGACAAACAATTACAAATAGTTCATTGTAAAGAGTTACATTGATACTAGTTTTGTCACAAGATACAGATTAAGTTTACCTCAATTTAAACTATGGGTGGCACAATATAATGGAAAGGAGTTTCCATGATGGATTTGGAAGAGTTCCAAAGTTAAGACATTGTGATGAATACTACAACAAAAGGCTAAGTATATGACTGCTATAGTAGCAGCAAAGGAGGGAATTTGTGTCAAGTAGTTTGTTATCAA
This sequence comes from Avena sativa, assembly GCA_916181665.1. Taxonomy (NCBI): domain Eukaryota; kingdom Viridiplantae; phylum Streptophyta; class Magnoliopsida; order Poales; family Poaceae; genus Avena; species Avena sativa. Next base: position 379,234,574 of record OV702297.1, on the reverse strand, counting down.
ACTAAGGTGTGGTTCACAACGGGCTAACACTAAAGATATATTGTGTGACAATAGTATCGACGTGTTTTAACCCCAAGGAACTAAAGGTCTCACCGAAAGACCAAATTTATACAATGCCATCTCATTGGAGAATGGGTGATGCGTGAAGACGCAAAGACATGCAAATACACACGGACCTGAAAGTGTCAGATCCGTAGATTATGTTAACCACTTGCAATTGCGTATATGGAACACCAGAAAGCCATAGGTGTTCAAAACGCAAAGTTTTCAAACTAGATTATTGTCTCTAGTGCAAGTGGGAGACTGAAGGGAATATGCCCAAGAGGCAATAATAAAGTGGTTATTATCGTATTCCTTGTTTATGATAAATGTTTATTTTACATGCTATAATTGTATTAATACGGAAACGTTAATACATGTGTGTTTAATAAACAAAAGGAAGTTCCTAGTTATGCCTCTCTTATAAACTAGCTCGTTGATTAACAAGATGATCAAGGTTTCCTGATCATGGACATTGGATGTTGTTGATAACGGGATCACAACATTAGTGTAATGGTGTGATGAACATTCATCCGAAGTATAGCATTACGATCAAAGTCATTGAGTTTATATTGCTATAACAACTTACGAAGTGATCCCAATCCTTAGACCATGAGATCATGTCAATCACTAACACCGGAAGAGTTTCTTGATAACATCAAACGTCACACCGTAACAGGGTGATTATAAAGTTGGATTCATAACTAATAAAGTGTTATGTTGAGGCTCATGGATCGAGAGTGGAATTTGTTCATCCCGATGACGGATAGATATACTCTGGGCCCTCTCGGTGATATCACATTGATTAGCTTGCAAGCAAGTGATTTGATCACTAGAATGTTATATCACGGGAACGAGAAAAGAGTGCATGTCAGTAACGAGATCAAACTAGGTATGGAGATACCGATGATCGAATCTTGGACATGTAATATATCGTGAAACAAAGGGATTAAGATACTAGCGTAAAAGGTTCACACGATCACAGAAGTCATCGTTGAATGTGTGGGAGTGAGTATGGATCTCCAGGTCCCGCTACTGATTATTGATCGGAGAAGGGTCTCGATCATGTACGCATTATTCGTGAACCATAGGGTGACACACTTAAGGGATGACGACACCATTCGGAGCAAATGATATGCCAAAAAAAGAAAAGGAAAGCGCAGGAATTTATTTCACTAGACACCGAAACTGTTTCGGTTGAAATTGCTGAAACTGGTTCTGCATGTGAAATGGAATACTAGCAAGGGGTTTTATGTGAATGTTTGTTAATTAAAGTAATTAACAAAATTCTGAATAAATAAATAAAAGAGTTTTATTTAAATGAGAGCTTTCATTAATTTTGGTGGAAATTTAATGCATGTGAGTGGATTTTTGAGTGGAGGCTTTTTAATGGGAGTGGAGGCTTTTCATTTTGAGTGGGAGCTCCACCCACATGAATGTGGAAGAGGTGGGGACAGCCCCATGGCTGGGCGCCATGCCCCTTGGGTGCCCCACCCCCTCTCCCCTATAAAAGGCCCCCCTCTCCTCCTCTCAAAGCACACCTCCTCGCGAAGGATCTCTCTCCCCCCTTTAGAATTCCCCCATGGTCTCGGATCAGCGAGATACATGTTCCCGGTGGCTTTTTCTGGAAGGATTTGTTGCTTCCACTGCTTCGCTGGAGCGAGGGCGCGGAGGTTGTCGGGGTACCCGTACGTGTGTGCGATCACGGATGCACCACTGCTTTGAGGTGCTGGACTTGATCGTGCTGGACCGGCTGGACCAGATGGACTTCATCATGATCTTGAGATCGGCAAGCGTTCGTCTACATCATCCACGAGTACAACCTCGTTAACACTATTCGGTCTTTGAGGGTATGTATTCTATGGATGTATTTCCACCCGTTGCTTGTATCTAGTAGATAGATCTTGGTACTTAGTTGTTCCCATCATAGGAAATTTTTTGTTTTCTATGCTGTGAACCCTACAGTGGTATCAGAGCCGGATCTATGCGTAGATACTTTGCACGGGTAGTACACATATGACTATGTGGGCGATGATGATCATTTTATTGCTTCTTTGTTGTACTTTGGATATTGGTGGCATAGTGGGATGAAGCGGCCCGGACAAACTTTACATGTCCTCGCACATGAGACATGTTCCATGATTGACATGCAACTAGTTTGCATAAGTGGCTAGCGGGTGTCTGTCTCTCCTACTATAGTCAATATCTAATTTGCAACGAGTTGTCAACAATTTGGTTATCCTCGTTGTGGTTCATGTTCGTAGGTAAGAACGGTTCTATCTTCAAAAGCCCTAAGCCACGTAAAATATGTAATGGATAAATTAGAGGCGTCTAGTTTAGATTGTTGCTAGGCTAGTGTTATGATATGGTGATGTTGTAAGTAGAAGTATGAGATGATACTCTTACAACATACATAACGTGTAATCTCCATAGACCTTGGACTTACACATATAGGTATGATAGTGATCATACCACGGTGCACATGATAGAGATCATATGCGGGAACCATATCATTTCACTAATAAACATGTGATGTTTGATTGCATCTTATATTGCTTGTTTAGCGTTTTATTAGCATAATAAGATGATCCGTCATTTATATATCAAGATAAAAATGTGTTCTTCCTTAAGTATGCACCGACAATGTTTCGTCGCTTCAAGGCATCACGTGATGATCGGGTGTACTTGAATCCATGAGCATATCTCGGGTGTAAGACAGTTACACACACGAATACTAAGGTTCTTACTTGGCGAGCCTAGCATGTACAGACATGGCCTCGGAACACGGACCAAAAGGTTAAGCATGAGTCATATAGTAGATATGATGCCCATTTGATGCTCGCCTTTGAAGCTACACCGACTCACGTGATGATCGGACTTGGTGTAGTGGATTTGGTTCATGTAATCACCAAAAGGACAAGAGGGATGTCATTTTTGAGTGGGAGTTCATTTCTAATTTGGATTAGTAGAACTCAATTTATCATAAATTAAATCAAAGTGAATTTGCATAATTTGCTGTAGTCATTGGCATTCGTTCACCATCTTATACATAGTTGTAATTGAGATAATAGAACTATAGAATTCTGGATATATACTTTACGAACTGGTATCGTATTGTGTTGAGTGTCAATCTAAAGTTTAAAGTCCTATTGTAAACTTTTAGCAAACTCTGTTTACTCCGTGAAATTTAATAATTGGTATTAAATCGAGAGTAACAATTCCAGTGTTAGTATCTTAAGTATCATGTTTGCCTCTATGATTCTTGATTGTTTTAATATCAAGTTTATATAGGAGCTGAAAGAATTGTTTCAGAAACCATCATGTGTGACAGATATAACGATATCTGAAACAATGAATTGGTTGCAATATGATAGAGTATAATATATGTTCTCATATTGGATGAGAATTTACAAAGGTTGGAGATGCTAGACATCCTAATCATCTAAAAGGGTTTTGGAAAGCAACATTATACTCACGATTCTCCTTATAAGCTACATTAGCTTGATCATGAAAGTCGTCATGATAAGGATGAATAGAAGATGTATGTAAAGTGTTTACTATACTAAAAGATTACTAAAGAATGGATTTTGAAAGAACGCCGATCATTTGATGATGGTGATCTACTTCAAAGTGCAAGTCCAAAGGTATTATTATTTGAATATACACGCTTTGGACTATGTGTCATGTATATGGCGCCACTTTTGATGTTGATAGATTCTTTTAAAAAGGAAAAGGAAATGCTGAAAGAGAATCTATAAAATATATTTGGCAGAAAAGAAAAGATTCGAAATATCCAATTTAGGTATATGTATGATATACATGTTATGGTTGTATTCTTTGCTTGTTAAACAATGTGGTTCTTGGCTATTGGATACCGAATTGGTTGGTATGAAATTTCATACAAAACAACGCAATTCATGAACCACAATGGCCTAAGTAACTAGCAAGAGAATATGTGATGATGTTCATCGAAAACAAACAAACCGTTGTTTGTATTTCTCGTTGACATCAAAGTTTGACTTCAAGATTTGTTTTAATAATTGTTATTTGAATCAGGTATTATGAGAACAAAGGTTGTTCAAATAATTACCATATTCCATATTAGATGGATGATTTACAAAACTAGTTGGAGAGATCACATCCATAAAACCTAATGCTAAAATGTCGCGAGACAAATGATTGAAAGATCCCTTACGAAGTGACATCGCCGTTTAAATTATATTGGAAAGAAAACATGAAGAATCTTCATATTCATGGATTTTTGGAGTCTTTGATTTGATCAAGTGACGCTTGTGAGACTTTCCTCGGGATAATTAAAACTTCGTTCAAAGGCCAAAGAAGAACGAACGACTAAAATATTGGAATTTATACATATCGATGTATGTAGTCCATTAGTGTAGTCGTAAGCGATGGGTTTCAACTTCATATACTTTCTCCGGAAATTTGAGTGAATATTCACTTAATGAGAAAGAAGTGTGAAATATTTGAAAATGTTCAAAGACTTTCAAGATGAAGTGAAAATCATTGTGACAAGAAAATAAATGGTTTATGATTTTATCATAAGAGATTTATTTGAGTTACAAGTGTAACAAGAAAAATAAATGAATTATGATTTATCATAAAGGGATTTATTTGAGTTGCAAGTTTAGCAAAACACCTAGATTTACATCTCCCGAAACACCATAGGAGTATGGAGTGTTTGAGATTTGTAATGAAACCTTGTTTGACATGGTTGGATCAAAGGTGTTATTTATAAAACTGTCATTATGTTTTAAAAAGATTAAAGCTTTAGAGACAACCGCTTTTACACTGAAAAGAGCTCCATATTGATCCATTAAAATGACACCATATGAGTTATGGTTTGGGGTAAAACCCAAGTTGTCATTTCTTAAATTTTGGTATGCTAAACATAAGTAAGATGTTTACAACCGAAGTCGGATGAGCATGTCTTTGTAGGTTATTTCGAATAACAATTGGTTATTCCTCCATAACATCAAGGACAAAAGGATTTGTCGCTTGAAACGTGAAGTTTCTTGGAATTTTTCATAAAAGTTAAGTGGGAAGACAATAGAACTTTGATAAGGTTAATGAACCTTAGCTAAATGTGCTGAGTTGCGCAGCGCCGGAAATCGTTCCGAAGGCTGCCATAATGCTCATGGCTTATGTGCCTCAAAGGTTGTGGTCACGGAGATCTAAGTTCATATTGAACCAAGTAAGTCGGTTAAACAATCAAATGCTAAGATTTGAGAGTAAATCATTATTGTTTGACAATGATGAACCGAATACATACAAAGAAGCGATGATGGGCCCTGACTTCGTCAAATGGCTTGAAGCCATAAAATCCGTGATAGTTCCATACACGAGAAATCAAGTTTTGAACTTGGAAGACCCTCCGGAAAGGTGTAAAAACCTATCGGTCGTATTTGGATCTATAAAGAAACAGACATGGATGTTTCACATCTATGAAATAGTCGACATGTCGTAAATTATTTTATGACAATGTTCAAGGAGTTGACTATGACAAGATTTGATCTTTCATAGCGATATTTAGTCTGGACGGATTAAAGTAGCAACCACTACATATAATTTGGTATATGGTAGATGAATAAACAAAACAAAATTCTTCTAATAGAATGGTTACCTAGGACGTGTACATGACACGGTCCAAAGGGTTTTGTTAATTCAAAGAATGCTAAAAAGGGCATGCAAACTTCAATGGTTGAAGTAAGCATCGCGGAGTTGGAATCTTCACCGTGATGAAAAGGAGTTTTCATCAGGAGATGATGAAGATGCTTGCATTTGCAAGAAATTAAGTGGGAGCGCTGAGACATATTTCTAATACATTATGTGGAGGACATCTTGTTGATTAGAAATGATGTATACTTTATTGACAAAGGTTAAGAATTTCATTTCGATGAAATACTTAGGCAAAACCCGAATATTTAGCATGAATGTCTATAGTGGATAGACTGTGACGCCAATATGGTTGTGCCAAACGTACATATATGAGATATTGAAGGAGTTCAATATAGAAACGACAAGAAACAGTTCTTGTTGCATGGAAAGGAATTGAATCAAGATTCAAGTGTATCGACACTTGATAAGTGAAACAAGATTCAAGTGCTTTGACACTTGATGAGTGAAATCACGAGAATGTTTTGATCAATCATACCATGATATGTACACATCCAGATATGTCCTATGCTCTAAGTGTTATGAGCATATACCAGAATGAATCATAAAATGATCATTGGACGATAGTGAGGATATTCTTATGATCTTTTTGAAAGAACTAAGAATATATTTGTGTAGAGGTGACAAACAATTACAAATAGTTCATTGTAAAGAGTTACATTGATACTAGTTTTGTCACAAGATACAGATTAAGTTTACCTCAATTTAAACTATGGGTGGCACAATGTAATGGAAAGGAGTTTCCATGATGGATTTGGAAGAGTTCCAAAGTTAAGACATTGTGACGAATACTACAACAAAAGGCTAAGTATATGACTGCTTTAGTAGCAGCGAAGGAGGGAATTTGTGTCAAGTAGTTTGTTATCAAACTAAGGTGTGGTTCGCAACGGGCTAACGCTAAAGATATATTGTGTGACAATAGTATCGACGTGTTTTAACCCCAAGGAACTAAAGGTCTCACCGAAAGACCAAATTTATACAATTCCATCTCATTGGAGAATGGGTGATGCGTGAAGACGCAAAGACATGCAAATACACACGGACCTGAAAGTGTCATATCCGTAGATTATGTTAACCACTTGCAATTGCGTATATGGAACACCAGAAAGCCATAGGTGTTCAAAACGCAAAGTTTTCAAACTAGATTATTGTCTCTAGTGCAAGTGGGAGACTGAAGGGAATATGCCCGAGAGGCAATAATAAAGTGGTTATTATCGTATTCCTTGTTTATGATAAATGTTTATTTTACATGCTATAATTGTATTAATACGGAAACGTTAATACATGTGTGTTTAATAAACAAAAGGAAGTTCCTAGTTATGTCGCTCTTATAAACTAGCTCGTTGATTAACAAGATGATCAAGGTTTCCTGATCATGGACATTGGATGTTGTTAATAACGGGATCACAACATTAGTGTAATGGTGTGATGAACATTCATCCGAAGTATAGCATTACGATCAAAGTCATTGAGTTTATATTGCTATAACAACTTACGAAGTGATCCCAATCCTTAGACCATGAGGTCATGTCAATCACTAACACCGGAAGAGTTTCTTGATAACATCAAACGTCACACCGTAACAGGGTGATTATAAAGATGGATTCAGAACTAATAAAGTGTTATGTTGAGGCTCATGGATCGAGAGTGGAATTTGTTCATCCTGATAACGGATAGATATACTCTGGGCCCTCTCGGTGATATCACATTGATTAGCTTGCAAGCAAGTGATTTGATCACTAGAATGTTATATCACGGGAACGAGAAAAGAGTGCATGTCAGTAACGAGATCAAACTAGGTATGGAGATACCGATGATCGAATCTCGGACATGTAATATATCATGAAACAAAGGGATTAAGATACTAGCGTAAAAGGTTCACACGATCATAGAAGTCATCGTTGAATGTGTGGGAGTCAGTATGGATCTCCAGGTCCCGCTATTGATTATTGATCGGAGAAGGGTCTCAATCATGTACGCATTATTCGCGAACCGTAGGGTGACACACTTAAGGGATGCCGACACCATTCGGAGCAAATGATATGCCAGAAAAAGAAAAGGAAAGCGCAGGAATTTATTTCACTAGACACCGGAACTGTTTCAGTTGAAATTGCTGAAACTGGTTCTGCATGTGAAATGGAATACTAGCAAGGGGTTTTATGTGAATGTTTGTTAATTAAAGTAATTAACAAAATTATGAATAAATAAATAAAGGAGTTTTATTTAAATGAGAGCTTGCATTAATTTTGGTGGAAATTTAATGCATGTGAGTGGATTTTTTAGTGGAGGCTTTTTAATGGGAGTGGGGGCTTTTCATTTTGAGTGGGAGCTCCACCCACATGAATGTGGAAGAGGTGGGGGCAGCCCCATGGCTGGGCGCCATGCCCCTTGGGTGCCCCCCTCTCCCCTATAAAAGGCCCCCCTCTCCTCCTCTCAAAGCACACCTCCTCGCGAAGGATCTCTCTCCCCCCTTTAGAATTCCCCCATGGTCTCGGATCAGCGAGATACATGTTCTCGGTGGCTTTTTCTGGAAGGATTTGTTGCTTCCGCCGCTTCGCTGGAGCGAGGGCGCGGAGGTTGTCGGGGTACCCGTACGTGTGTGCGATCACGGATGCACCACTGCTTTGAGGTGCTGGACTTGATCGTGCTGGACCGGCTGGACCAGATGGACTTCATCATGATCTTGAGATTGGCAAGCGTTCGTCTACATCATCCATGAGTACAACCTCGTTAACGCTATTTGGTCTTTGAGGGTATGTATTCTATGGATGTATATCCACCCGTTGCTTGTATCTAGTAGGAAATTTTTTGTTTTCTATGCTGCGAACCCTACAGTTTTTCCCTCGGCAGAGGTTTAGTCAATGGATCCGCCACATTCAGATCTGTGTGTACTTTGCAAATCTTTATGTCACCATCTTGGACATGTTCTCGAATAGCGTGAAAACGTAGCTTGATGTGCTTCAGCTTCTTGTGTGACCTTGGTTCTTGCGCATTGGCTATGGCGCCCATGTTATCACAATAGATAGACATTGGGTCCAGCGCACTTGGAACCACACCGAGCTTTGTAATGAACTCCTTCATCCATATCGCTTCTTATGAAGCCTCCGAAGCATCTATGTATTCCGATTCAGTTGAAGATCTCGCCACAACGCTTTACTTTGCACTCCTTCAGCTAACTGCTGCACCATTCAAAGTAAATATGTATCCAGATTGAGATTTAGAATCATCCGGATCGGTGTTCCAACTAGCATCGGTGTAACCATTAACAACGAGCTGTTCATCACCTTCATAAGAAAGAACCATATCCTTAGTTCTTCTCAAGTACTTAAGGATGTTTTTGACCGCTGTCCAATGATCCACTTCTGGATCACTTTGATATCTGCTAGTTAAACTAACAGCATATGCAATGTCGGGTCTAGTACATAGCATGGCATACATTAGAGATCCTATGGCTGAGGCATAGGGAGTCTTACTCATCCTTTCTCTATCTTCTGTCGTTGCAGGACTTTGAGTTTTACTCAAGGTCGTATTGGGCAACATGGGCAAGAACCCTTTCTTGCTATCTTCCATTCCAAATCTCTTTAGAACTTTGTCCAAATATGTACTTTGTGACAATGATATTAGGCGTCTCGATCTATCTCTATAAATCTTTATGCCTAATATGTAAGCTGCTTCGCCAAGATCTTTCATTGAAAAACTATTATTCAAATATTCCTTGACACTATTAAGAAGGTCTACATCATTCCCAATCAACAATATGTCATCTACATATAGTATTAAGAATGCTACAGTACTCCCACTCACTTTCTTGTAAATACAAGCTTCTCCATAAGTTTGTATAAAACCAAAACTTTTGATCACCTTATCAAAACGTTGATTCCAACTTCGGGATGCTTGCTTCAATCCATATATGGACCTTTGAAGTTTGCACACCTTGTTAGCATCTTTAGGATCGACAAAACCTTTGGGTTGCATCATATACAACTCTTCATCAATGTCTCCATTGAGGAACGTTGTTTTGACATCCATCTATCATATTTCATAATCGTAATATGCAGTGATTGCTAACATAATCCTTACAGACTTTAGCGTCGCTACTGGTGAGAAAGTCTCATCGTAGTCAACTCCTTGAATTTGTCGAAACCCTTTTGCGACAAGTCGAGCTTTATAGACAGTAACATTACCATCAGCATCTGTTATCTTCTTGAAAATCCATTTGTTCTCGACAGCCTTCCGGCCATCCGGTAAGTCCACCAAAGTCCATACTTGGTTTTCGTACATGGATCCAATATCGAATTTCATGGCTTCTTGCCATTTATTGGAATCTGGGGTCATCATCGCTTCCTCATATGTCGCAGGGTCATCGGTGTTATCCACCAACATGACACTCATAACGGGATCATACCAATCAGGAGTGGTACGAGTTCTCATTGACCTGCGAGGCTCTGTAGCAACTTTAACCGAAGTTTCATGATTATCATCCTTAGCTTCCTCTCTTATTGGTGTAGGCGCCATAGGAGCTACTTCCGGTGCTGCGCTACTCGCAAGTTCGAGAGAAGGTTCGACAACCTCGTCGAGTTCTACTTTCCTTCTAGTCACTTCTTTCGAGAGAAATTCCTTCTCTAGAAAGGATCCATTCTTGGCAACAAAGATTTTGCCTTCGGATCTATGATAGAAGGTATACCCAATAGTTTCCTTCGGGTATCCTATGAAGACGCATTTTTCCGCTTTGGGTTCAAGCTTGTCCGGCTGTAACTTCTTTACATAGGCTTCGCAACCCCAAACTTGAAGGAACGACAATTTAGGCTTCTTCCCAAACCACAATTCATACGGTGTCGTTTCAACGGATTTAGATGGTGCCCTATTTAAAGTGAATGCGGCTATTTCTAATGCATAACCCCAAAACGATAGCGGTAAATCTGTAAGTGACATCATAGAACGAACCATATCTAAGAGAGTTCGATTACGATGTTCGGACACACCATTACGTTGTGGTGTTCCCGGCGGTGTCAATTGTGAAAGTATTCCGCATTTCTTCAAATGCTCGCCAAACTCGTAACTTAGATATTCACCTCCACGATCAGAACGTAGAAATTTAATCTTCTTGTTATGTTGATTCTCCACCTCACTTTGAAATTCCTTAAACTTCTCGAAAGTTTCAGACTTATGTTTCATGAAATAGATATACCCATATCTAATTAAGTCATCCGTGAAGGTAAGAACATAACGATAACCACCGCGCAATGCTACACTCATTGGACCACACACATCGGTATGTATGATTTCGAATAAGTCCGTAGCTCGCTCCATCATACCAGAAAATGGAGTCTTAGTCATTTTTCCCATCAGACATGCTTCGCATCTTTCAAGTGATTCGAAATCAAGTGATTCAAGAAGTCCGTCGGAATGGAGTTTCTTCATACGCTTCACTCCGATGTGACCAAGACGACAGTGCCACATATAGGTCGAGTTATCGCTCAATTTCAAACGTTTAGCCTCAATGTTATTTATGTGTGTATTGCTACAATCGAGATTCAATAAGAATAGACCATCTATCAAAGGTGCATGTGCATAAAACATATTACTCATATAAATTGAACAACCATTATTCTCAGACTTAAACAAGTATCCATCTCGCAATAAACAAGATCCCGATATAATGTTCATGCTCAACGCAGGCACCAAATAACAATTATTTAAGTACAAAACTAATCCCGATGGTAGATGAAGAGGTGGTGTGCTGACCGCGATCACATCAACCTTTGATCCGTTTCCCACGCGCATCGTCACCTCGTTCTTCGCTAGCTTCCATTTATTCTGCAGCACCTGTTTCGAGTTACAAATATGAGCAACCGAACCAGTATCAAATACCCAGGCACTACTAGGAGTACTAGTGAGATACACATCAATAACATGTATATCGGATATACCTTTCTTCTTGATGTTGCCGTTCTTCAAATCCGCCAAGTACTTTGGGCAATTCCGCTTCCAGTGACCTTCTCCCTTGCAGTAAAAGCACTCAGTATCAGGCTTAGGTCCAGCCTTGGTCTTCTTCGTCGGCGCGATAACTTTCTTACCACCCTTCTTGAAGTGTCCCTTTTGCTTAGACTTGCCTTTCTTGAATTTGGTGGTCTTATTGACCATCAACACTTGGTGCTCTTTCTTGATCTCCACTTCTGCAGATTTCAACATGGCAAAGAGTTCTGGCAACTGCTTGTTCATGTTTTGCATATTGTAGTTCATCACAAAGTTCTTGTAACTTGGTGGTAGTGATTGGAGGACACGATAAATCCCCAAAGCATTAGGAATCACTATACCCAAGCTTTGAAGTTTGTTTGCGTGCCCAGACATCTTAAGCACATGCTCACTGACGGAGCTGCCCTCTTCCATCTTGCAGTTAAAGAACTTTTCAGAAGCCTCATAACTCTCAACTGCCGCGTGAGCCTCAAATATCATTTTGAGTTCACGAACAATATCATGTGGGTCTGAATACTCAAACCTTTTCTGAAGCTCCGATTCCAAACCATACAATATAGCACACTGAACTATGGAGTACTAATTCTTTCGAGTGAGGTAAACATTCTTTACTCCATCGGTAGCATCAGCTGCAGGCGGGTCACCCAGCGGTGCATCCAGCACATAGGTCAAATTACCAGCATTGAGGACAATCCTCAAATTGCGGAACCAATCCGCGAAGTTGCTTCCATTGTTTTTCAACTTTTCTTTCTCTAGGAACGCATTAAAATTGATGGTAGGGGCCGCCATTGATCCACAACATATTTGCAATAGTTTAGACTAAGTTTATGACAAATTGAGTTCTAATTAATAGTTAAATTAATCTAGGTGAACTCCCACTCAAAACAATATCCCTCACATTGTTTTAGTGATCACACGAACCAAATCCACCACATCAAAACCGATCATCACGAGAGTTGATGTAGCTTCAATGGCGAACAATCGACATGTTCATCATATCTACTATATGATTCATGCTTTACCTTTCGGTGATCCGTGTTCCGAGACCATGTCTGTACATGCTAGGCTCGTCAAGATCAAACCTTAGCTTCCGCATGAGCAAAACTGGCTTGCTCACGTTGTATACACTTGCAGAATCCAACACACCCGATCATCACGTGGTGCTTCGAAACAACAAGCTTTAGCAACGGTGCTAACTAAGGATGAACACTTTAAAACTTGAAATTTGTGTGCTTGAGAGATCATCTTATAATGCTACCGTCGTTAACTAAGCAATACAAGATGCATAAAGGATTAACATCACATGCAATTCATAATATGTGATATGCTATGGCCTTTCTTCTTTGTGCTTCCGATCTCCATCTTCAAGCATGAACATGATCTCCATCATCACCGGCATTGCATCAAGGTCAATGACGCCGCTCCATGGTTGTCGTCCACCAGCTTCAGCTATTACAACTACTTTGAATAGACACACGAGTCTTAACAGAATTTAAAGACAACCATATGGCTCCTGCCGGTTGCCAACTTACAATAAGGAACATTGCATACATCAAATATAATCACAATCATGGCCATATCACATCACAGCACACCCCTGCAAAACAAAGTTAGACGCCTCTAATTTTCTTTGCATATTTTACGTGGTTTGGGGCTTTCAATAAGTGTCGCTCTAACTTACGAACAAGAACCACAACGTTGATGCTAGAACTATCAAGTGCCCGTTGTAAATTGGATCTATACTATAATGGGAGAGACAGACACCCGCAAAGCCACTTATGCAATACAAGTTGCATGTTCAGCGTGGAGCAAGTCTCATGAACGATGTCAGGTAAGGTTAGCCCGGGCCGCTTCATCCCATCATACCGCAAGATGCAAAGTAAACAAGAAGCAATTGATAATAAAAGCACCACCGCCCACAATGACCATTGTGTTCTACTCGTGCAACAGATCTACATATACACACGGCTCTTATACCACTGTTGGGGTTCGCAGCATGGAAAACAAAAAATTTCTACCGCATGCAAACAAACAAACAAGCCAAGATCTATCTACTAGATTGTAGCAACGAGTCGATAGAAGAACTCACCCTCGAAGATTCCAAAGCGGTTAACGAGAGCGGATTCTCGTGGGTGATGTAGTCGTACTATTTCTGATCTCAAGATCGTGTAGACGATCCTTCCGGCGCCGCATTCCGGCAGTGCTCCCGCAGTCGGTCACACGTTCGGTACTCGATGAAGACCTTCCACTCCCTTGTTCCAGCAGGCAGCGGAGGTTGTAGCACTCTCCTCGTGATTCTGGCAGCACGACGGCATGGTACCGGAAGTAGAGGGGAGATCTCGCAGGGCTTCGCCTTAAGCCGGAGCGAGTATGGTGGATTATGAGAGAGCCTTGGCGATCTAGGGTTTAGAGGCACCAAGGAGAGGGAGCTAGGCCGGCGGCTAGGGAAAGGGGAGAGCCCCAACTCGGTGACTTGGCAAACCCTAGGAGGCGGCGGCGACTTTGGTGGAGGTCGGCGGCTAGGGCTAGGGATTAGAGGAGAGAGGTGTGTTTCTAGAGGGGCACCCTTTCCCCTACTTTTATAGGTGGGAGGGCGCGGCCAAGGGGGAGGGAGTCCTCCCCCAACTCGGCCTCCTTGGACGGCGTTGGAGGGAGAGGAACTCCTCCCCAAGTAGGTTTCCTACTCTCCCTCCACCAAGCAAACTTGCCGTTTGACTTTTCAAATTGGCGTTTGACTTTTCAAACTAGGATTTGATTTATCCCTTTATTTTGCTCAGCGATGACACCTAGTACATGATGCAACTATTCCAACTTGTTATGACACATTCATGTACCCTTCCCCTCCAGAGTGCCGGACCTTCCGGAACCTTCTAGAACATTCCCGATGAAAACACCGGAACCATTCTCCAACCCCGAAACAGGACTTTCCTTCTATGAATCTTATTCTCCGGACCATTACGGATCTCCTCGTGATATCCCGGATCCCATCCGAGACTCCGAACAACATTCGGTCTCTTACTCATCACTCCATAACTACTCAACAACACCGAATCCTTAAGTGTGTCTCCCTACGGTTCGTGAATTATGCGGACATGATCGAGACACCTCTCTGATCAATAACCAATAGAGGAATATGGAAATTCATATGGCTCCCACATATTTCTACGATTACTTTGCGATCGAATGAACCACTTACATACGATACCAATTTCCCTTTGTATTACGATAGTTTACTTATCTGAGGTTGTGATCGTTGGTATCTCTGCATACCTAGTTCAACCTCGTTACTGATAAGTACTCTTTTCTCGTTCCCGTGATATGTGATCACTTGTGAGCCAGTCACATGCTTGCAAGCCAATTAGATGACATTCCACCGAGAGGGCCCAGAGTATATCTATTCGTCATATGGATGGACAAATACCACTCTTGATTCATGTGTCTCAACCCATACTTTCCAAACACTCAATACCACCTTTATAGCCACCCAGTTACGGTGTGGTGTTTGATGTCATCAAAGCATCCTTCTGGTGATGGTGATAAGCATGATCTCATGGTCGAAGGAATTAGGTTACTATGTATCAGAAAGCATATAGCAATTGAACTATTAAAATGACTTGATCTTAATGCTACGCTTATCTATAGGAGTATGTCCATCATACCATTCTCCTAATGATATGATCTTGTTGTTAATAACATCTCAATGTTCATGATAGGGAAACCACAATCATCTATTAACCAACAAGCTAGTATTATGAAGAGGCTTTACTAGGGACTCTAATTTAGTTTACAAATCACACAAGTATTAATGTTTCCTTGTTAATACTATTATAGCATGAATGTAAACTTTTATCATAAACACGAAGATATAATAATAACTATATTTATTATTGCCTCTAGGGCATATCTCCAACAACTCCTATAGTTAAGCGTAGCATAAAGATCAAGTCATTTAATATAGTTCATTTGCTATAAGCTTTCTGATACATAGTAACCTAATTCCTTTGACCATGAGATCATGTTAATCACCATCACCGGAAGGATGCTTTGATGACATCAAACACCACACCGTAACAGGGTGGCTATAAAGGTGGCATTGAGTATTTGGAAAGTATGGTTTGAGGCACATGGATCAAGAGTGGGATTTGTCCATCCATATGACGGATAGATATACTCTGGGCCCTCTCGGTGGAATGTCATACAATTAGCTTGCAAGTATGTGACTAGCTCACAAGGGATCACATATCACGGAAACGAGAAAAGAGTACTTATCGGTAACGAGGTTGAACTAGGTATGCAGAGATACCGACGATCAAAACCTCGGATAAGTAAACTATCGTGAGACAAAGGGAAATTGGTATCGTATGTAAGTGGTTCATTCGATCACAAAGTAATCGTAGAAATATGTGGGAGCCATAAGAATTTATAGATTCCTCTATTGGTTATTGATCGGAGAAGTGTCTCGACCATGTCCGCATAATTCACGAACCGTAGGGAGACACACTTAAGGATTCGATGTTGTTGAGTAGTTATGGAATGATGAGTAAGAGACTGAATGTTGTTCGGAGTCTCGGATGGGATCCAGGATATCACGAGGAGATCCGGAATGGTCCAGAGAATAAGATTCATATAAGGAAAGTCCTGTTTCGGAGTTGGGGAATGATTCCGGTGTTTTCATCGGGAATGTTCTAGAATGGTCCGGAAGGTCCGGCACTCCGGAGGGGAAGGGTACATGAATGTGTCATGACAATATGGAATGGTTGCATCATGTACTAGGTCACTTGGCTGGGAAAAATAAAGGAAGAATTCAAATCCTAGTTTGAAAGTCAAACGGCAAGTTTGCTTGGTGGAGCGAGAGTAGGAAACCTACTTAGGGAGGAAGTCCTACTCCCTCCACCCGCCGGCCAAGGAGGAGGAGTTGGAGGAGGACTCCCTCCTCCCAACCGTGCCTCCCTCCCACCTATATAAGGAGGGGTAGGGCTGCCCCCTACCCTCACACCCAAAACCCTAGCTCCAAGTCGCCGGCCACCTCCAAGCACCGCCGCCTCCTAGGGCTCCTCCCAAGTAGCCGACTAGGGTTTCCCCAAACCCTAGCCGCCGGCTACACCACCCTCCTTGGCGCCTCTAAACCCTAGATCGCCAAGGGCTCTCTCATAGTCCACCATACTCGCTCTGGCTTAAGGCGAAGCCCTGCGAGATCTCCCCTCTACTTTCGGTACCACGCCGTTGTGCTGCCGGAATCACGAGGAGAGTGCTACAACCTCCGCTGCCTGCTGGAACAAGGGAGAGGAAGGTCTTCATCGAGTACCGAATGTGTGACCGACTGTGGGCACTGCCGGAACGTAGTGCCGGAAGGATCGTCTACGCGATCTTGAAATCGGAAGTGTATGACTACATCACCCACGAGAATCTGCTCTCGTTAACCGCTTTGGATCTTCGAGGGTTAGTATTCCATCAACTCGTTGCTACAATCTAGTAGATAGATCTTGGCTTGATCATAGATTAGATCTTGATTGTGTGTTCATGCGGTAGAAATTTTTTGTTTTCCATGCTACGAACCCCTACATAAACATTGATCAGGAGGCTTACAATAAGGAATATCACCTTCATCAAAGTGTTGGAGAGAGTGTACCTCAATAGTGAATGAGTGGGGAATTGGCTTACATATTTCTTCTATAGGAGGTAGATTCTTCACATCTGCAACTCTAATACCTTTATCCTTTAGACACTTCTTAGCTTCCTTCATCACTTCATCATTTAACGCAATAACTCCCCTCTTCTTTGTTGTTGGTGTTAGAACTGGTTCAGGAGTAATATGCTCAGGTGCATTCAGCTCTGTTGAAGTCCAATCATCATAATTCTTTGCTTATCTTAGCCATTAATTCTTTAGCATATATAGGAGTTCTTTTCCTAAAAACACAATCAGCAAAGCTATCTAGGTATGTCTTAGAATCATCAGTTAGTCCATTATAATAAATATCAAGAAGCTCATTTTAGGTAATGGACATCCAAGATGTTCATGAATCAAGGCACAGAACCTTGTCCATGACTCAGGCAATTTCTCTTCTTCTCCCTGTTTAAAATAAAAAAAGTCTCTGCAAAGCAGCATGTCTAGCACTGGGAGGAAAATATTTCTGAAAGAAAGAAGCATTCAAGCAATCAGGGCTATCAATGGAACCAGGAGGTAATCTATTAAACCAAGCCCTAGATTCTCCTTTTAGTGAAAAGGGGAAGATCTTAGTAACAAAGTATTTGTGCATCTTAAATTCATATGAGCCACAACACTCTCATTTTCAGTCCCACAGAAAGGTTCTTTCTCAACAATATCTAAATAAGATAAATCAAGAGAGAAATCATAATCTTTATCTATGGGACACTTGAGGGCGGTCACCGAACCCGTACAAGATTGGGGCTATCTCCATAACTCAATTGGAGGCTCCCAACAACAAAGCCACAAAAGGCTACAATGCCACAAAAGGCTATAATGCCACAAAAGGCCAACAAATCCACAAAAGGCTACAAGACCACAAAAGGTCAACAATCCAACCACACAACTGTCTAGGGTTCCAAGAACCCAAGAGTAACAAGCGCACAAGCTTGTACTCGCCAAATCTCCTAGGAGAACTCAAACCTATGCAACAAATGCAAAAGGCAAGTCCTTCTCTCTCAAATTCCACCAAAGCTACAAAAGCTATTGGGCGAATAAGAGAGGAAGTACACAAAACTCTCCAAGATTTAGATCCTAATGATTCCTTCACAAAGAAGGGATTAGGCTTGGGGGGATTGTAGTTCTATGTAACATCCCAAAAATATCAAACTTAGATCACCAAAACACTAATCATCAAGATTAGGGTTAACAAAAACTTTTCTAAGTAAACCCATGAATGCATGTATATGTGTATGCATGGATTTTGAATTTCTTTAAAAACCACTTTGTTTGTGTGATCCATTGCTTGTAAAATGTTTCTTAGGTGAAATGAACATCATCTAAAACATTTCCCACACTTTTCCTAAAAACAAGTGAATCAAAACAAATATATTATGTGAATGGTCATTTTGACCAATTTAACTCACATGCCTACTTTGGCTGTCTCAAACTTTCAGAACCTAACAGAAACTTTTCTGGATCTTTGCACCCCTTGAATGTACTCATAACAAAGTATCAAGGCCCACTTTGTGATCATCCAGAAACTTTCAAATGCATAGTTTAAATGACAATTCAAAATTGAATCTTCTTCATATGGGAAGATCCCACTTTTTCAAAAACCACTCAAACAAGCTCAACTTTCAAAACCCAAGCATCTGCAGACTCACCAGCACCAATCTAGCAAACCCACCAAAATTCATTTCAAAATTCAAAACTTGAGTTCATGCGGCCATTTCATCAAACAGGTCGTAGACACAAATCAAACAAAACAACAAACACTATAGTGTGCAGTGATTCTTGCCTAACTTGTTCCCTAGTTAGCTCACACACAACTCAGTAGATCATCTAGAAAGATTAGCCCAACACTAGCACCCCTGTGAGCTTGCCATTGCCATCAATGGTGAACAGCCGAGCACCTCAATGCCACCCCATAGTCGACAGCAGGCTAGAGGAAGAACTAGCCGAGCCAACCTTGTCTGGGAGGCAACCCACCGTCCATCGCCACTGCCTGTCCCAGCCGCGAGCGTTGCCAAGCCCTAGACCACTCGCACAAGCCGCGCCCAGACCATGCCGAGCGTGCGCCAGAGCGCCACCCTCGACCAGCGTCCACAGACCGTGCACCGCCCTCACCGCGCGCGCACACGATCACCACCGACTCAGGAGACCGCCAGACATCCCCGTTTGCCGCCCCGTGCCATACAGCCACCGCCCGTCGTCGAAGACGCCGCCTCTGCCGCGCAGAGCACCGGCCGTTCCAGACCAAACCACAACGCCCCATGCCTGGCGATCATGTCGTTGAGCATCGCCAGGAGACACAGCACCGTCCCCTACCCTTGCCCATGCAATTAGCCGCCTGTAGCGTCGCCCCCAACGAGCTCACCGTGCACCCCGACGGTCCCCTCGCTCGACTATAAATAGAGGCCACCCCCGCACGATTTCTTCACACCATCTCACTCCCCTCTCCTCACTGATCGTGCCACACCGTTCTTAGAGCAAGGCAAGCACCACCTCGCCGGAATTTCACCGGAGCCCGCCGCCTCTGGAGAAGAAGGGAGCCAGCGATTGGAGCCGCCCCAGGAGAAGCCACCGGTACCAGGAGGTTCGCCGTCGTCGACTTTGTCGTTCGCCCGCCTCGCCGACCCTCGCCCGTACCCCGGTGAGCCCCCAGCACCCCTCACTGGCCACGCTAGGTTTGGTTCTCGCCGGCTTTGTCTCGCGTCGACAATGACCCACAGCTGTTAGATTAGAACTAGATCGAACGATCCACGTTGCCCCATACCGCTTCGCCCAGCCCCGTGTCACTGACGAGTGGGGACACCCACTTAAGCAACCCGCGGGAGCCCTGTGCTTAGCAGGCCGGCCCGTTAGAATTTCCCGCGTAGCCCAGCAATTCAAATTAAACCTTTTCTTTTTAAATTCAAACACACTTCTGTACCCAACTTCAAAAATCAACCCAGATCGATTCAGTGCACCAAATTGGATGAAACCAATTTTGTTGGAAAGGTCTGTGAATGCTTAATCCAAGCCCGTTGGATTCAAGTAATTGGGATCTCTAGATCACCCATAGTAAAAATAACAAGGCAGAAGCTTTTCTGCATTCAAACATTTTTAAAATTGAAACCATAATAGCTTTTGAGTTGATTCCAACTCTCAAAAATCACATTTAACCATACCTTTAAGAATATATATAAATATATAGGTTTACTTGCAGAAATAATGTTCAAGGAATAAAAGAATGCTTCATAAGCATTTCTAGCCACTTTAATTAATTAAAATAAAAGGGTAAAACCTTATTAAATTGTGACACCACTTTAAATCACATTCCCATGGACTACAATATGTGGTGATGACATGTGTCAACATGATCCCATGTTTAGTTTGGAGAATATTAAATCTTAAGTAGTTTTTCAATGAGTAGAAATTACTTTTCTAAAAATAAAAAAGATTTAAACCAAGCCTTAACCTTGTAATGTTAGAGATGATGCTAGATCATCTATAGGACCCTTGTGTATGATGATTGCAAGTAGTTAAGTATTGTTTGGTGATTGTGTACCTCGTATTTATTCATAGACGCTAGTACCGACCAAGGATACGAGGAGGAAGGAGGATACTACGAAGAGGAAGCCGAGGAGAACTTCAACCACTACTCTGCACAAGGCAAGCCTAATACTACTAGTTGATTGAGCAAGCTAGTAACCTTGCAAGCTAACACTTGCAATTTAGCAAGCTTATACTGATATTGATGCAAGCTAACCCTTGCCAGATACCCTACTGATGCCACAAACCCATACTTGTGATATGACTACTATATGCCTTAAGCATATGTGATCATACCCACTTGATAAACCAATCCTAGTTTTATGTGCAAGCTTCTTACTTTATTTCTTTATCAAAGCTTACTTAGAGTCTACCTAAGAGTTTGGTAGATACTATACAGTTGTGCTGAAGGTTGCATAAAGAGCATAAAATTTGGCCTAAGATAGAAACCTTGATATCAGCCTAAGATATAAAGTTGGACTTAGTAAAACTCCACTAGTTACCACCCCTCATCAGAACTACCCCCACCTGTAGATGCTAGTGTTAAGCATAAAACTTGATCAACTTTAGATGGGAATACTTGGTGGAAAAATGGTTATGAAAACCTTGGAATGATGGATCATTCTATTGAAATGTTTTGGACATGTGTTTCCAAACACTTGATGATTTTGGTGATGAAAATGTTGAGGCATGAGCCTTAGCCCCCTTATAAAACTAATGGTTGTCTGGATGCGATTCCATTCCAATTTTAGCGTACAACCACAATACCCGAATATTGGGTAGGGCTTGACTGGAAACTTATATTCCTTAGTATTAGTTCCCTCATGGCCAAGGTCTGAGCTGAGGCTACCTTGTGAAGATTGTCCACCTGTGCAGTACCCAAGATGACAGTGGTCATGGTTGGGAGGCCAAACTCACAGGAGAGGTGCTTATATTAGGGCGTGTAATTGAAACGTTAGGATTGATTATCCACATACTGAGTATGGTGAATTCAGGATTTGTTCCTGACGGATGTATCGAATGTTGTGGTGAAAGTGTATAATCTCTGCAGAGTGTCAAACTATTCGAATAGCCGCATCCGTGGTTATGGACAGTTGGAGTGGCCATACTGTTCCCCCGTCAGACTTTTCAAAATGACTTGTGAAATGAATTGAGACTTTGACTTGACCACAACAGAGTTGTGACCTGAATTACAAGATCCCACTCAGGAGTTATAAATTTGTGACTAGCTTTGTAACTTAGTAGAGATAAACCTGGATTTTTGCAAAACAACCCTAGCGCCTAGTGTCCTATTACCCAAAAAACCCTTACCTCTTAGTATTAGTTTGCGAGTACTTAAAGAGTACTCATGGCTTTGTCCCTGGCTATTCCCATGGCCAGACTATGAAGAGGAGTACCTCAAAGATGGACCCCAGGAAGGTTACGACAACTAGGATCATCTCCCATCGTCAGCATTGCCTGTTACCCCGAAGATGGAGCTTCGCCTACGCTACCGTTATTATTACGTATTATGCTGCTTGATGTTGTACTAAGAACTAGATCATGAGATCCCTATTTGTGTAAGAACTTATGTATCGTTTGTAATGGATGAAGTACTATGGTATCCAATTCTGTTATGTCTTGCAAAAATGGTAATCCTAGGATTGCGATGTATGGCATAACAGGCATCTAGGATTGAAAAATCCGGGTGTTGACAAGTTGGTATCAGAGCCATCCTGACCATAGGAGACCCTAGTTAGACTGGACGTTGAACCAAAAACTTAGTTTCAAAACCAAAGAATAAAAATATTTATGAAAACCTATTCTCATTCTTATCTCTTTGATTCTTTCATAAAAATTCATGTTCCTCAAAAACTCTTGCAAAATAGATAAAATTTTGACACACTTGATCACTCTGCTAATCTACTCATCCTCTATTTTTATAGATGGACGTGAAGTACAGCAAGTTTTATCAGTTGGGGAATGGAGGAGACCTTATCTTTGAGAGGGATCTGGATCAGCTTTCGGAACTTCTGGAGCGTCCACACCCCGAGTTCTTCGGAGCTCAGCTCAATGATCAAGGAGGAGAAGATCTGCAATGGCTAATTGTTGCAAGTCTCCGAGGAAAGATTGAACCTCCCACTGCGGAGGGAATTCAGTTTACCTTGAGGGCAAACAACTGGCTCGATGGACTTGCCAGAGCAATCCAGGAAGCTCTTTCCCATCTGTGTGGGCAGAGCATCAATCAGATCAAGGGTACTCGCTTTGAGTTTTTCCCAAGACGTGATGCAAATGGACAACCACTGGAAGCCCCATACCACCCCGAGCTAAAGACTCAATTGGACCACCTTAGCTTCATGATGTATGATCGTCAGCAGGAATTGGACAATTGCCGTGACTATTGCAACTACAAGTCTGCCATCATCAAGACGAAGGATCAGACCATCGCCATGCTAGCAAAGGATCGCAAGTCTCGCCGCCGTCAGCTTGATAAGAAGGAGCGCATTATTGCCCGTCTTCGCCATCGCATCTCATCTCTGGAAGAGACCATCCACGAGAGATACATGCAGTTAGAGGAAAGGGAGAATGCCGGAGAGGATCTTCGTGGAGACCCTTACTCCTATCTCAGCGATGACGATGATTTTCTGGAGGATCAGGCCATGGACTTCTTCACCGATGAGGATGATTTCGCCTTCATCGATGATGTTGAAGATGATGAAGCCACAAACTCCGAGGAGTAGTAGCACTGAGCACTAGCGTAGTGAGTAGTAGTCGGTCCCACTGTATCGTAGTTTCCAGAATGGTTCTTAAAACCATCTGTTTTTCCTTGTTATGGTGTGTGTTGTACTGTGTGCTATGAATGAATGAAAAAGCAAGTTGCTAGAAAAATCTGAGTCAAACCTTTAAAACTTTTCAAAAACCCAAAACCTTAGAAATTTCCCTCTTTTCTCATGATCTATATCAATCTTCAGATGCCACGTGGAGGAAGTGGTTCAGCCCCGGACCCGATGTTGCAGATCCTGCAAATGTTGACTTCTGACCGCGAAGCTGAAAGAGCGGAACGTCAAGCCAACCTAGCCACTCTGCAACAGATAGCCCAACTAGCCCATAACAACCAAGGCCATGGAAATCAGGACAACCATGGATCTAAGCTCAATAATTTCCAGAATACCAACCCACCTGTTTTCACCAAGTCAGAAGAACCTCTAGATGCCGATGATTGGCTGCAAACCATGGAAAACAACTTAGAAGTAGCCGGAGTCGAAGCCAACGAGGAAGTCCTGTTCGCCACCCATTATCTAGCCGGAGATGCCAGGGCATGGTGGAACAATGTTCGTGCCATGACCGGAGGCCAGATGATGACCTGGGAGGAATTCAAGGTCAAGTTTAGCAGAACCCATGTGCCACCAGGTTTGATCAAGAGAATGAGAGACGAGTTCAGGGAGTTGAAGCAAGGAAGGATGACTGTAGTGGAATACCGTGACAATTTTTTGTCATTAGCTAGGTATGCCCCGAACGAGATAGACACCGAAGCCAAGAAGAAAGAAAGATTCCTGAATGGTCTGCATGATGAGATGTAGACAGTGTTAGTCAATATCCCCTTTGTTGATATTGAAGCCCTTGTCGACTCTGCTATCCAGATGGAAGGAAAGATCAACCAGGCCAATGAGAACCGCAAGCGTCGCATGATGCATCAACTAGGAACCCATCAGACCCCAAAGTATCGCCCCAACCCATCTCCAGGATTTGCCCCAAGAACCAACAGACCCCCTATGACCCGTCCGACCTATCCCAACCGTGGAAACCCTAGACCCGGAGGAAATCACAACAACCCCGGCAACTCTAGCAATTTCACCCGTGCCCCACCCAAGTTCAACACCAACAATGCTACCGCCAACCCTAACACTGCCCCGAGGACTGGAAGCAATGTTGTGCCTGTCGCAGCCAAGGACAAGTCATAAGTGACCAGTTATGATTGTGGAAATAAATGCCACTATTCTAATGAGTGCCCCAACAAGAAGAATGCTACAGCCCCTAATACCAATGTCCCAGCTCAGCAGCAGCGTCGTGTCCAGCCAGGGAGAAGATTTGCCCTAGGGAATTCACTCAACCGCAATGGCCATCTTTTTCTCATGCATGCTGAAGAAGCTCAGGAAGCGCCAGACGTCGTGCTGGGTATGTTTTCTGTTAATTCAGTACTTGCAAGAGTGTTGTTTGACTTTGGTGCATCGCATTCATTTGTCACCGAAGAATTTGCCTGCACTAGTAAAATTCAACCAACCAAATTGAAGCATGTGATGATTGTACAGATTCCCGGATCAACCACCAAGGCTAGGCAAATTTGCAAGGCCGTCCCTATCCGAATCCATGGCATAGATTTTTATGCTAACCTAATAGTACTCGGAACTAAAGGTTTGGAAGTAGTAATAGGAATGGATTGGATGTCCAAACATAAAGGATTGATTGACTGTGCTAAGAAAGCCATCACCATGACCAGTACCACCGGAATATCAGTCGAGCATATATCTGAAACCTTACCTCGCCAATTCAAGTGTAACAAGAGTATAGCCCAACCCACCATTGACCAAGTTCGGATAGTCTGCGAATACCTCGATGTATTTCCAGATGTTTTGCCCGGTATGCCCCCAGATCGGGATATCGAGTTTACCATCGAACTAATCCCCGGAACAGGACTCATAGCCTAGAGACCCTATATTATGAACCCGTCAGAACTAGAAGAACTGAAGAAGCAACTGGATTCCATGTTGGAAATTGGACTAATTCAACCAAGCGCGTCCCCATGGAGATCACCTGTCTTGTTTGTGGACAAGAAAGATGGAGGTAACCGTTTGTGTACGGATTATCGGAAGTTGAATGATGTCACCATCAAGAACAAGTACCCCTTGCCTAAGATAGAAGATTTGTTTGATCAGTTGACCGGTGCCCAGGTGTTTTCTAAGATTGATCTTAGGACTGGCTATCATCAACTCAAGATTCGTGCAGAGGATATTCCAAAGACTGCCTTTACCACCAGATATGGATTGTACGATTATATAGTCATGTCTTTTGGATTAACCAATGCCCCCGCTTATTTCATGAACCTCATGAATAAGATTTTTATGGACTTCCTGGATAAGTTTGTTGTTGTTTTCATCAATGACATTCTGATTTATTCCAAATCAGAAAAAGAACTTGAGCTACACCTAAGGACCATTCTTGGAACCCTTAGAGAGCATCAACTGTATGCAAAGTTTAGCAAATGTGAATTCTGGTTACAGGAAGTAGGATTCCTCGTTCACATTGTATCAGCCGGAGGAATTGCTGTTGACCCTGCCAAAGTGAAAGATGTAGAAGATTGGCAAGCCCCAACCACTCAAACCCAAGTTCGTGCTTTTCTCGGATTGGCGGGATATTACCGCAAATTCGTAGAAGGATTCTCTAGTATCGCCCGACCCATGACCCAATTGCTGAAGAAGGACAAGAAGTTTGAATGGACCGACAAATGTGAAGCGAGTTTTCAAGAACTCAAAAGGAGATTGATTTCAGCCCCAATCTTGATCATGCCGGATATCACGAAGCCCTTCGATGTGTATTGTGACGCATCCAAGATTGGTCTCGGATGTGTGATAATGCAAGAAGGCAAAGTTATATCTTATCTATCGCGACAATTGAAGCAACATGAACAAAATTACCCAACCCATGACCTCGAACTCGCAGCCGTAGTTCTAGCCCTAAAGACATGGAGACATTACCTGATGGGAAACCGTTGTGAGATTTATTCGGATCACAAGAGCCTAAAGTATATATTCACTCAGAAGGAGCTGAATATGAGGCAGAGAAGATGGATTAAGCTAATCAAGGATTACGACCTGGACATTCACTATCACCCTGGTAAAGCCAATGTGGTAGCCGATGCCCTTAGCATATTGCCGTGCCGCTTGAACTCCATGATTTTGAAGGAGCAACCAAGTTTGCACAAAGAGATGGAAGATTTTCGAATAGAATTAGTAAGTGAAGGATTTTTGGCTAGCATAGAACTTCAGCCCACTTTGATCAGTCAGATTAAAGAGGCGCAGAAGGGAAATGCTAGTATCGACAGAATCAAGCGTCGTATCGGTACAGGCAAAGTACCCGGATTCACCGAGGACGAAGAAGGAGTTTTGTGGTACAAAGGACGCCTTTGTGTACCAGCAGATTCGGAGTTGAAAGAAGTTATCTTGAAGGAGGCTCATGATACTCTTTATTCTATCCACCCCGGAGGAACTAAGATGTATCAGGATTTGAAAGAGCAATTTTGGTGGCATAAGATGAAGAGAGAAATCGGAAGCTATATCGCCAAGTGTGATATATGTCAGCGAGTCAAGGCAGGACATCAAAGACCCGCTGGATTGTTGCAACCTTTGCAAATTCCGGAATGGAAATGGAATTCTGTAGGAACGGACTTTATCACTAGACTACCTACTTCTAGTAGGGGAAATGACTCTATTTGGGTCATAGTGGACAGATTGTCCAAAGTCACCCATTTCTTGCCCGTCAAAACCACCTATCAGAGTTCGAAGCTAGCGGAGTTGTACATCGCTAGAATCGTTAGTTTGCATGGAGTCCCAAAAAACATAGTATCGGATCGAGGAACTCAGTTTACCTCGAGATTCTGGAAGAAAGTCCAAGAAGGTTTAGGAACCCGCCTAGATTTCAGTACCGCGTATCACCCTCAGACCAATGGACAAACGGAGCGAGTAAACCAAATACTCGAAGATATGCTTAGAGCATGTGTGTTAGAATATGGATCCAAATGGGAAGACTATCTGCCGTTTGCAGAATTTTCATACAACAACAGTTATCAAGCCAGTTTGCAAATGGCCCCATTTGAATTTATGTACGGAAGAAAGTGCTGCACCCCTTTGAACTGGTCGGAAGTAGGAGAGAGTCAGATTTTCGAACCCGACATCCTACGAGAAGCAGAAGAGAAGGTTCACAAGATTCGTGAGCACCTCAAGACAGCCCAATCCCGACAAAAGAGTTACGCCGACAAGAGACGTCGAGACCTCGCCTTCAACATAGGAGATTTTGTTTATCTCAAAGTGTCACCATTGAAGGGAATGCAGCGTTTCCAACTCAAAGGAAAGTTAGCCCCTAGATATATCGGACCTTTCAAAATTTTGAACCGTCGAGGAGAAGTATCGTATCAACTGGAGCTACCCGAAGAGATGTCAGCTGTGCACAATGTGTTCCATATCTCGTTACTTCGCAAGTGTCTCGAAGTCCCCGAGAAGACCGAAGTGTTCAAGAATATCGACCACCGGACCATAGAGATCAACGATGACCTAACCTATCCCGAAGTACCCATCCGTATATTGGAAGAAGCCTTTCGAACTACCAGAACCCGAAGCATCAAGTTTCTCAAGATTCAGTGGAGCAACCACACAGAAGAGGAAGCTACCTGGGAACGCGAAGATCACATCAGGACGGAGTTTCCCGATCTCTTCAAATCCTAGGTAATCTTTTCGTCCTTTTTCAAATCTCGGGACGAGATTTTGTTTAAGGGGGGAAGGTTTGTAACATCCCAAAAATATCAAACTTAGATCACCAAAAGACTAATCATAAGATTAGGGTTAACAAAAACTTTTCTAAGTAAACCCATGAATGCATGTATATGTGTATGCATGGATTTTGAATTTCTTTAAAAACCACTTTGTTTGTGTGATCCATTGCTTGTAAAATGTTTCTTAGGTGAAATGAACATCATCTAAAACATTTCCCACACTTTTCCTAAAGACAAGTAAATCAAAACAAATATATTATGTGAATGGTCATTTTGACCAATTTAACTCACATGCCTACTTTGGCTGTCTCAAACTTTCAGAACCTAACAGAAACTTTTCTGGATCTTTGCACCCCTTGAATGTACTCATAACAAAGTATCAAGGCCCACTTTGTGATCATCCAGAAACTTTCAAATGCATAGTTTAAATGACAATTCAAAATTGAATCTTCTTCATATGGGAAGATCTCACTTTTTCAAAAACCACTCAAACAAGCTCAACTTTCAAAACCCAAGCATCTGCAGACTCACCAGCACCAATCTAGCAAACCCACCAAAATTCATTTCAAAATTCAAAACTTGAGTTCATGCGACCATTTCATCAAACAGGTTGCAGACACAAATCAAACAAAACAACAAACACTATAGTGTGCAGTGATTCTTGCCTAACTTGTTCCCTAGTTAGCTCACACACAACTTAGTAGATCATCTAGAAAGATTAGCCCAACACTAGCACCCCTGTGAGCTTGCCATTGCCATTAATGGTGAACAGCCGAGCACCTCAATGCCACCCCATAGTCGACAGCAGGCTAGAGGAAGAACTAGCCGTGCCAACCTTGTCTGGGAGGCAGCCCACCGTCCATCGCCACTGCCTGTCCCAGCCGCGAGCGTTACCAAGCCCTGGACCACTCGCACAAGCCACGCCCAGACCATGCCGAACGTGCGCCAGAGCGCCACCCTCGGCCAGCGTCCACAGACCGCGCGCCGCCCTCACCGCGCGCGCACACGATCACCACCGACCCAGGAGACCGCCAGACATCCCCGTTTGCCGCCCCGTGCCATACAGCCACCGCCCGCCGTCGAAGACGCCGCCTCTACCGCGCAGAGCACCGGCCGTTCTAGACCAAACCACAATGCCCCATGCCTCGCGATCATGTCGTTGAGCATCGCCAGGAGACACAGCACCGTCCCCTACCCTTGCCCATGCCATTAGCCGCCTGTAACGTCGCCCCCGACGAGCTCACCGTGCGCCCCGACGGTCCCCTCGCTCGACTATAAATAGAGGCCACCCCCGCACGATTTATTCACACCATCTCACTCCCCTCTCCTCACTGATCGTGCCACACCGTTCTCAGAGCAAGGCAAGCACCACCTCGCCGGAATTTCACCAGAGCCCGCCGCCTCTGGAGAAGAAGGGAGCCAGCGATTGGAGCCGCTCTAGGAGAAGCCACCGGTACCAGGAGGTTCGCCGTCGTCGACTTCGTCGTTCGCCCGCCTCACCGACCCTCGCCCGTACCCGGTTGAGCCCCCAGCACCCCTCACTGGCCGCGCTAGGTTTCGTTCTCGCCGGCATTGTCTCGCGTCGACGATGACCCACAGCCGTTAGATTAGAACTAGATCGAACGATCCACGTTGCCCCATACCGCTTCGCCCAGCCCCGTGTCACTGGCGAGTGGGGACACCCACTTAAGCAGCCCGCGGGAGCCCTGTGCTTAGCAGGCCGGCCCGTTAGAATTTCCCGCGCAGCCCAGCAATTCAAATTAAACCTTTTCTTTTTCAATTCAAACACACTTCTGTACCCAACTTCAAAAATCAACCCAGATCGATTCAGTACACCAAATTGGATGAAACCAATTTTGTTGGAAAGGTCTGTGAATGCTTAATCCAAGCCCGTTGGATTCAAGTAATTTGGATCTCTAGATCACCCATAGTAAAAATAACAAGGCAGGAGCTTTTCTGCATTCAAACATTTTTAAAATTTAAACCATAATAGCTTTTGAGTTGATTCCAACTCTCAAAAATCACATTTAATCATACCTTTCAGAATATATAAAAATATATAGGTTTACTTGCAGAAATAATGTTCAAGGAATAAAAGAATGCTTCATAAGCATTTCTAGCCACTTTAATTAATTAAAATAAAAGGGTAAAACCTTATTAAATTGTGACACCACTTTAAATCACATTCCCATGGACTACAATATGTGGTGATGACATGTGTCAACATGATCCCATGTTTAGTTTGGAGAATATTAAATCTTAAGTAGTTTTTCAATGAGTAGAAATTACTTTTCTAAAAATAAAAAAGATTTAAACCAAGCCTTAACCTTGTAATGTTAGAGATGATGCTAGATCATCTATAGGACCCTTGTGTGTGATGATTGCAAGTAGTTAAGTATTGTTTGGTGATTGTGTACCTCGTATTTATTCATAGACGCTAGTACCGACCAAGGATACGAGGAGGAAGGAGGATACTACGAAGAGGAAGCCGAGGAGAACTTCAACCACTGCTCTGCACAAGGCAAGCCTAATACTACTAGTTGATTGAGCAAGCTAGTAACCTTGCAAGCTAACACTTGCAATTTAGCAAGCTTATATTGATATTGATGCAAGCTAACCCTTGCCAGATACCCTACTGATGCCACAAACCCATACTTGTGATATGACTACTATATGCCTTAAGCATATGTGATCATACCCACTTGATAAATCAATCCTAGTTTTATGTGCAAGCTTCTTACTTTATTTCTTTATCAAAGCTTACTTAGAGTCTACCTAAGAGTTTGGTAGATACTATACAGTTGTGATGAAGGTTGCATAAAGAGCATAAAATTTGGCCTAAGATAGAAACCTTGATATCAGCCTAAGATATAAGGTTGGACTTAGTAAAACTCCACTAGTTACCACCCCTCATCAGTACTACCCCCACCTATAGATGCTAGTGCTAAGCATAAAACTTGATCAACTTTAGATGGGAATACTTGGTGGAAAAATGGTTATGAAAACCTTGGAATGATGGATCATTCTATTGAAATGTTTTGGACATGTGTTTCCAAACACTTGATGATTTTGGTGATGAAAATTTTGAGGCATGAGCCTTAGCCCCCTTATAAAACTGATGGTTGTCTGGATGCGATTCCATTCCAATTTTAGCGTATAACCACAATACCCGAATATTGGGTAGGGCTTGACTGAAAACTTATATTCCTTAGTATTAGTTCCCTCACGGCCAAGGTCTGAGCTGAGGCTACCTTGTGAAGATTGTCCACCTGTGCAGTACCCAAGATGACAGTGGTCATGGTTGGGAGGCCAAACTCACAGGAGAGGTGCTTATACTAGGGCGTGTAATTGAAAGGTTAGGATTGATTATCCGCATACTGAGTATGGTGAATTCAGGATTTGTTCCTGACGGATGTATCGAATGTTGTGGTGAAAGTGTACAATCTCTGCAGAGTGTCAAACTATTCGAATAGCCGCGTCCGCGGTTATGGACAGTTGGAGTGGCCATACTGTTCCCCCGTCAGACTTTTCAAAATGACTTGTGAAATGAATTGAGACTTTGACTTGACCACAACAGAGTTGTGACCTGAATTACAAGATCCCACTCAGGAGTTATAAATTTGTGACTAGCTTTGGAACTTAGTAGAGATAAACCTGGCTTTTTGCAAAACAACCCTAGAGCCTAGTGTCCTATTACCCCAAAACCCCTTACCTCTTAGTATTAGTTTGCGAGTACTTAAAGAGTACTCATGGATTTGTCCCTGGCTATTCCCATGGCCAGACTATGAAGAGGAGTACCTCAAAGATGGACCCCAGGAAGGTTACGACAACTAGGATCATCTCCCATCGTCAGCATTGCCTGTGACCCCGAAGATGGAGCTTCGCCTACGCTACCGTTATTATTACGTATTATGCTGCTTGATGTTGTACTAAGAACTGGATCATGAGATCCCTATTTGTGTAAGAACTTATGTATCGTTTGTAATGGATGAAGTACTATGGTATCCAATTCTGTTATGTCTCGCAAAAATGGTAATCCTGGGATTGCGATGTATGGCATAACAGGCATCTAGGATTGAAAAATCCGGGTGTTGACATTCTAGATCTCCTCTCTCAAATCCCTCAGAAAGATGCAAGAATCATAGAAAGGGAAAGGGAGAGGAACAAGCTCTTCAAGGTCAACAAGGAGAGAGATAAAGCCAAGAACCAAGAAAAGAGCCACTAACCACGAAGGGGATGAGGAGCCCCTTTTAAAGGGCTCCCAGATCTGCCCGTTATGGGCAATCGCGACCCTGACCGGAACTTCCGGTGGGAGGCCGGAAGTTCTGATGGAACACAACCAACGGTCAGAAAACTGCGATGCGAAAGACCGAAAAAGATACTGGCCGGAACTTCCGCCGGTTCACCAGAACTTCCGGTGGGAACGAAACTGCCGGTAGAACATCCGACCAAAATTCCGTCAAATATGACACTTCCAAAATAGAAGTTTACTGATCGTGAGCGGAACGAGAGATGAATTTTTAATCAAAACTTCCGGCGGAAACTAGGCCCAAGCGGAATTTCCGATGGAACTTCCGGTCCAAATTCCGTTAAATACAACAAACCGGATAGAGAGGATACAGTACGTGAGCGGAAGGAGCACCGGAACTTCCATCGGAACTTCTGACGGCAAGATGCCCTAGCGTAACTTCCGGTGGGTAGCCGGAACTTCCGGTGAGGGAAAATCCAGAAACCAAAACTGCAATAACTTACGCATCCGAACTCCAAACGAGATGAAACCAATTTTGTTGGAAATATAACGACGAATATTGGGTATCACCTAGGGAGAAAATACCATGAATATATATGTGAGATATATCCCAAGGTGTGGAGCTGGAAAACTCGCAAGATCAAAAACCGCAATAAGATGCAAGGGAAATCCTTGGATGATGAACTAGAGCTTGTTATGATGATGACCACAATCTCTAGATCCTTTCATGGACAAGAACCAAATAACAACCAAGAAAGATGATGCTATGCATGCAAAGGTTTGAGCTCTCACCAAACGAGGAGAATGAGACACCCGCTTGAGAGCCCCTCTTGATAGTACGGCTATCTATCCTAAACCCGGTCTCCCAACTAACAAAACGAGATCGACAAAAGAGAAGCCCTAACAAGAACATACCTCTGTCTTGAGCATTCCACTTGAACTTGATGTAGACCGTCTTGTTCTTCTAGGGTGGGAACACCTTTCTTGTTTGCTCTTGCTTCATGAAGATGAAGACTTGCAAATTGTTCCCCATACTTCATCGGGAAACCTCTTCTTTATACTTGTCTTCATCACCCCATGATCACGAGGATGGCAAGCTTCAAGCATGAGATCTTCTAGAGATGGCGCATCTTGAGCTTGCCCTTCTTCATCCCTTCTTGAGGTTGATCCATCTTGATGCAATTCTTTGCACATATCTTAATCAACCTTCAAGCTCCTTCTTTCTTCATGGTTTCAATGGGCACAAAACCCTTGGACATTTCTTCATCTTTCAACCTTGAGACCAACACATGATCCAAGCGATGCCAATGGACAAACCTGCAAGATGAAACTCAATTTACACATTAGTCCCTGGAGATTATCATTAATTACCAAAACCACACATGGAGACATACAAGCCCTTTCACAAGGTCGGCAAAGAATCAGAAAAATACGGCCAAAAAGAAATATCACCATAATCTAGGGACAAGTGGCTACAAGAGTGCAATGCCTAAGTGGGCAAAAACCGAGGCCGAGGAAATTTGGAGGGAAACAAGCACGAGACACCACCACATTTTTTTTTGAATATACACTTCTCGTTTTTTTGAATCGTCGTGACATCCAAATTGTGTTTTTAAAGAGTTTTTTAGTCGATTATTGTTTAAGTTGAAATCCAAGAGACATGATATCTTAAAATATACCTTTTTTTCTTTGCTTACGTTCCGAATTGGGAGCGAGGTTTTAAAACAGACAACACATCCTTCTCAAGTTGAATTGGATTCGCAACCAAGAATGAATAACCACAATCACTTCCGGGTCCATAATCGAGTTAAGACTTAATCTAGCGGGCGCCTCTCTGACTCTTACCATAGTCCTTCACTGCTCAAGCTTTTCGTATCCATGGACCGCATTCGGCACCACACATTAACAATGTTTTCATTTCATTTTATACTTATTTAAATTTGTGTTCATTTTTTGAATACTCCGTATAAAAACTTTGTAGTTAAAAGTATATAGATCACATGTGCGGATATTTTTTTCTTGACAAAAAAAACCGAACTCAGCTTTTGTTCATAAAGTTTACATCACTTGTTCACGTGTATTTAAGAAAATATTACTCCCTCCAACCCATATTAGTTGATTTAACTTTTTCTAGATTCATATGAATTTAGTTAAGTATCTAATCTAGATACATCCGTATCTAGACAAAGTTGAGTCAACTAATATGAGTCGGAGGGAGTAACTTATTTTTAAATGAATGTTCATATTATAGAAAAACAATGTTTATTTATTTTTAAATAGAGTACATGTTTGTATGCGTAGAAGTATTTACATATATTCATAAAAAAGAACATCGTTATACATCAAATAGTTTGTTCATGTTCAAATAAAAAGAAAAAAACACACCCTAAATAAGCCCGGTCGAGAAGCAGGGTTCTTTTAGGCGTCACCGAACGTATACCAAAGAGGCCAGTGCCCATACTTCTGTTCGCAAGTCGCAACCCATCCTCAGGGCCCAAACACACACAAAAAAAGGTTCCATCTCCCACCAGAAACCGCGAAACTCGACGCCCATCTTTTTCGTTCCCCGCGCGCCCGATCTCCCAAATCTCACCACACCGATCCGCGCTCCCGTCGCTCCACCAATAGCAGCGTACCTTTCCGCATCCAACGGCTGAAACCGTCGTTCACACCCCTCACGCGGATCACTTCCGAATCCAACGCCTCCCACATATCCTCCCAGCAAGGCAAATGCTATATATTCCGCCCCACCCATCTGCCAGCACACCAATCCAATCCTGCTCCCTTCCAGCGAAAATCCCCAAATCCATCCTTCCACCTCGAGAGCGAGACAGCAGAGCAGCGGCGCGGAGATGTCCGGGAGAGGCAAGGGCGGCAAGGGGCTCGGCAAGGGCGGCGCCAAGCGCCACAGGAAGGTGCTGCGCGACAACATCCAGGGCATCACCAAGCCGGCGATCCGTCGTCTCGCGCGGAGGGGCGGCGTCAAGCGTATCTCCGGCCTCATCTACGAGGAGACCCGCGGCGTGCTCAAGATCTTCCTCGAGAACGTCATCCGTGACGCCGTCACCTACACCGAGCACGCACGCCGCAAGACTGTCACTGCCATGGACGTCGTGTACGCGCTCAAGCGCCAGGGACGCACCCTGTACGGCTTCGGCGGCTAGGAGATGATAGGCTTCTCTGTAGGTTGTGGCTCTGCGAATGTCTGTGCTTGTGGTTCTAATGTAATACTACTTGCTATGAAGAAATGGTACTACTGAGATTGTCTCTGTTCAATACCATCGATCCAATCACGGCTTCTAGTTTCGTAGTATGGCGTTTCGATTTCTGAAATTTAGTTTCTGTCCTATCTGTCGGTCATTTTGGCTCTCGCCCGTGTACTTGCTGTTTCCAGCCTACTCTGAGTATGTTTTAACTTAGTGTCTTGTCTTTTAGACTGTAACATGAAACTGAAACTGCATTGTTGTGATGAATTGAGAAATAGTACTGAGATTGATTATGTTTAGTTACAATCAATCCAATCTCGGCTTATAATTTGTTAACGTTTTGATTTCTGAATTTTATTTCCGTTCGTGTCTGACCATCATTTTGGCTTAGTCCTTTTACTTGCAGCTGCCCGTCTTGTTTTTTAAACTTAGTTTCTTCTCTTTTAGAGTACTACTAACATGAAATTGAAAATAGCTTGTTGGATGTTAAATGATTGTTTCTTGCTATTCAGAACACTTTCTTCTAGTAAGCACTTGGTAAAATGTCTTGTGGACTATATAGAGTGAGGTAACGAAATCAAAAAAGACGTTTTGCCCTTCCGCTGCTTAGAGATCCCAGCCTTTTCTGGGCTTCTGGCACCAATGTTGAGTATTGTTCCTCAAGATAGAATGGCATTTGGTTTTCCAGTTTCGCTCAAATTCTAAATTTCAGCAGTCTACGATTTTCATTTTTCAAGTTCTGGCACAACGTTTTTGAAGAAAAAGAATTTAGTATTTGGATAAATAAAAGTTAAGATACGAATGGTTAGAGCCTTCAATTCCTTTTGACAAAACGAGGCAGTGGACAAATCAGCCCCCTCTTGATCAAACTACCCTCACCTAACAAACGGCCAAACACTAAAAAGATCATTTCTTGGTGTTTTGTTGCTTGAGAGAGGATACTTGCATATAAGGTCTATTACTTGATTGTTTACATTTTCATTTCTGCAAAACATTCATTACCGACTCCAATTCCTGCGTACTTGTGGTCGCGCAATAGTGTTCACGATGTTTCTCTTCGACATAGTCTGCCACACATCTTTTCTATGGATGCCGCTATTTTTTTGAACGCCTAGAACGCCATCAAAATATAACTTCGCCTCGGTCCAGGAAAGTTGGTTTGGTGTCTCCTCTTTAGGGGCTTTAACAAGATGGACATGTTATCCTTAGTCACTGTGCCATGGGAGTTACCGAATAAGAGAAACGTGAGGGTCTCGGAACACCTCCTCCATGCTGACAGGTGACAGTCGTGGTTGCTACCATTGAAATCGGAGAGTCCATGTTGGTGAAAGTCGGTGCTAAGCATCTTTAGTTTCTTCTTGGAGAGAGTAAGCTTTTGTTTTCGCCTCGTTCACAAGGCATTTGTGTTTTCTTAACCTCATAAACCACGCTCTTATTTAACGGAACGAGGCTAAACTTTTGTCTCTATTTCAGAAAAAATAAGTTACCTTAAGAGGGTATGGCTCTCAAAACATAGAGAACATATAATTGGAATATCATGACTTTATGAATACCACATAGAATAAAAACTCATTTGAACTTCAATTCAATTTTAGTATTTTGCAGGCGACTGAGAAATAACTAATCATAAGTCTAAGATATTGGATCTGATAAATCGAGGCTCATGCAAGTACGAGATAATGGAAAATCTGTATTAAACATCTATGAATACCAACTGAATAATGATAAATCGCTGTCAAAAGGTGGCTCAATGTGCTGACAACTGTACATGGCTGATTATTTATTGTCTGACTTGGGCCCAATCAAAGTAATCCAGTCCATTTCCTATTGTGACAAACCTCCTTGTTTTTTAGACCAAACGAGATCTCCTCGTCGATTTCATATAAAGAAACTGCCAACTAGTTTTACAAACATAAAGCAAAAGAACATAAGGAAAATAAAGAAAAAACATGAGGCACGAGAAGAACAACCTTCACGAGACGAGCTAAAGTAAAGAACTTCTCGGGCAACCACAGACAATGGCCAAGGCATGAAATAGAAGAAAATTATTACAAGTTTTCTTCTCAAAAGTATGAGGATCCATATGCCAATCTAGCCACCATGGGATGCTAGCCATGCGATCTGGAGTAGGCGTCTCGGATCACCTCGCGTATCATCTTCACTCTGCCTTCAAGCTTTCTTCTATCTTGGATTGTCTGCAAAATTCTCTAGGAATTTATCATATTACAATGCCCGTAGACAATGCTAGTAGGATCATCAAAAAATCTTCTTTTGAAACAAGCATCGTTTCTTGTCTTCCAGATTGCCCAGCACATTGTTGCACCCCCACGTAGCAGCATCTTGCGTTAGTTAGCCGGAAAGGCATTCACCCAGTCACTGACATTAACCGGTGTCGTAGAAATACCAAGAGCACATCGTACCACCTGCCAACCAAACCTAGCAACCTTACAAGTAAAGGGGACATAATCCACACTTTCTTTATGCCCACAAAAATGACATTGATCATTTCCAGTCCACCCTCTCTTAAAGAGATTGTACATAGTTAAGATGCTATTTTTAAGCACAAACCAACAAAAAATTCTCACTTTCACAGGATCTATAATTTTCCAGACAATTTTATGATGGAAAACACCTCTGGATCTTAAGTGGAGATGGAGATCTCTCACTTTGAAATTACCAGATCTTCCTATATTCCATTTCACCCTGTTTTTTTTTTTAATTTTTGAACTGAATCATTTCCACCTTTCTTTTAACTCCATCCCGTTGTTCTGCTGTTTCACCCACAGTAGTCTTCTAAATCTTACTCTCCCCCATCCAAAATCTAAAAATCTTTGACTTCCTTAATTGCCACCTTCTTGTGAAAGGTCAAATTATATAGCCTCCATCTAGAATTAATTAGATTAAATATGACATTGAAAAGCATCTCACAAACCTTCCTTGGCTTACTATTCTGATTAGAGAGGCCTCATATTCATACGAAGTGGATTTTGATTTTATCAATTCTTGTTCGACTAAGAAATGACCTATAAGAAGTCGACTCCAAGAACAACCCGATGAGATCCGCGCAATACAGAAAAACGAAACAACCTTTATTGGATGCCTAAGAGTATTGACGCAGAAAAAAAAAACCCCAAGTCCAATAAGAAGTAACTATTTTGACCGAGAAATTGTCACTGGAATAAAAAATAGTCCCTCCGTCCGGAGATAAGCCACTTGAATTTATCTATATTTGCGTGTATTTAGACACATTTTGGTTTGTAGATATATATAAATCTAGATAAACTTAAGGCAATTATCTGAGGATGGAGGGATTAATACATTTCCCCACCAAATCATATAGTGAGAAAAGAAAGGTGCATCTAAGCTTTCTATCTGGGTGTCCGAAATGGGCCTATATAGGCAGACAATCCTGGAGGGCCCATGGGCAATTGTCTCAACAGCTGAGCCAGTTAGATGCCCGGGTGTTCAACAACAGGCCATAAGTAAGGTTGCAAATTTTTTGTAGCGGGGCATCCTCTGGGCAATTCAGATATTTCCTTTTTTTTTTTTCTTTTTCCAAAGTGCTTGTTTCCTCAAACGCGTTTTACCCATGTTTTCCTTCCCCACCTCGAACGATTCATGATGACCTCCGTCAGAACGTCACAGTGTATTGGATCCGGATAACAATCATACACAGAGCCTGGTGCGAGCCTGCGAGGCCTCCTGTCTGAATTCTTAGACACGGTGCACACTAGCGAATGCAGGCCACCGTGACAGGTAGTACTCCAGTAATCCTCCTCCTGCAGTGACAGGATGAGGCGTGAGCAGAGCGAAGACCGAATATTCACGGATACACACGCACGAACGAACGAAGAGAATATTTAGCCAGCCGCATTGCGGTCTGCGGTCTGCAGGCAGCGCAGCGCCAAAAAGCCTTGGCGCTCGATCGGCAGCTTTCATATTGTCCTGCAGCGGTGCAGCCTAGTAGCCAGCCTACTAGTGATCTGTCTGCGCGCGCGAGCCAGCAGGCGATCATTGCGACGCAGGCCGCACAATCCGAGACCGCTGCCAAGAAAATCCCTGCCGCCTTGATCATGCATGCAGGCTGCAGCAGCCAGGGCCAGGCGATCAATCAGCAGGGAAATTATTCGCGCGGCACCAAGCCGATCAACAAGCAAAAAGGGACATGGATGGAGCATCATCGGCAGGGAGTAGTAGTCGTACCGCGGGGTTTCTTTCTAGGATTCTGCTGCACTGTGCATGTGCAGATGCGAACAAAACGATGAAAGGCGATCGATACGATACCTGACCGGACCAAACCGGGCGCCAATCATTGCGGGCGCGGGAGATGCCACGCCTTTTTTGAACGAGGACGAGCGCTCAGCGCTCGGCTGGCTGAGTTGGTTCCAGGGTGATGATTCTTTCTTCTTTCCTTTTTGGACGGAGTCAGGTCAGGCCGTCAGGGTGATCATTCTGGGCCGGCGGCGGTGCGATGTACTACTCCGTCAGGGCTTCAAGGCTAGGACCAGCCATGTGTGCCTGACTGCTTCAGGGATTTCCGTGACGAGCACGAGCCGAGCTGATCCGTCGGAGACGCTCGGGCTGCTGGACCACCCACCACCCGGCATGGTTCCGAGAGAACCGTCGATCCCGGCTGGGAACAGATGCAGGTGCGGTACGTGACGGGTTCACTTTCACATCGATCGTGACATGAACCGTCGCGAGAGGGCTTGGACGAGACCGATGACC
This sequence comes from Avena sativa, assembly GCA_916181665.1. Lineage (NCBI taxonomy): Eukaryota > Viridiplantae > Streptophyta > Magnoliopsida > Poales > Poaceae > Avena > Avena sativa. Next base: position 379,193,979 of record OV702297.1, on the reverse strand, counting down.
CGCTCCGGCGCAGGAGCCGGGACAGGAGAGGCTGGCCCGGCTGCCACGGCACGAAACGCACGGGCAACGTCTGCGCGCGGGCCGGGAAAGTCGCCTCCTCCTCGCCTGGCCTCTGGCGCGCCGGGCCTGGGCTTGGCACTGCGCTGCAATCGCATCGAATGCATGCCCGTCACCCGTCAGGGCGTAAAAGGGATCCTATGTCTCGACCTAGCGAGCTAGACGCGCCGCTGTCTCTAGCTCTGGCAGCCTGTTTAGAGGCTGTTTTGTTTCGTAGCTGCATCTTGACCCGATCATTTAGCTAGCGGCCGGCCGGCCTAGCAACTGCATGCCAGCTGAAAGCTACTTCAAGATACTACTACACTGCTCATGGTCTCGCTACACTCGCAGCTAGTGCTGCCGCTAGTAGTAGCATGAGACATTTTCCTCTCCCTTTTTACCCGAACCGACCGGCTGCCGGATCATGTGCGAGAAGATCCAGGGGATGGAGTTGTGATAGCTGGCCAGCTGGCCGCCAGACTGCTCATGAGATCTTTGACGGCTAGTAGCTCCACCCAGGTCTTCCTCTGCCGGCACATTTGCTACAGTAAAGAGAAAATGGAACAGATGGAGCAGCTACGGCTACAGCTACAGCTACCTATAGAACAAGTATACGATGTGCCCACGCTATATATAGCTACCTCGAGAGGAATCATGGAATGCTCTCTCTGCATGCATGCCTTTGCCATCCGCTCGAGGACTCGCATTGCGCAGTGTTTCAGAGCTACTCCGTACTAGCTACTGTCCATAGACGAGTACACTATATACCAGCTGTTCCAGTAAGAAACCAGGAATCTGTTGGGGTTAATTAAGCACATGCTTTCTCTCTCACGAAGCAGTCTTTCCCCCGGAAATCCAATTCGCACTCACGGATGCGTGCAGATGAAATCATTGTTTGAAAACATATATTAATATATCAAAAAAGTTAGCTGCACGTACATCTCAACATTCTGTTCCGACACAAGTTTTAGAAAAAGGAACATTATTTATGTCATGTGTGAACTGATGTTCATTTCGGACGTTTCAACATGATTATACTTAAAAAAATATTTGCCTTTTTTACACAAGTCACATTAAACGTTCTTTTGCCCCAAAACTTGAGCACGAACACAAGATGTTTGAACGTACAGTCGCATTTTTTTCAACTTTTGTTTTACATTTTTAAATTTAGTTTTGTGTATTTTTCATAACAGGTTTATTTGCCTCCGCCAGCCAAAACACCATCCCCACTTTCACCCTGCCATATAAATATAGCAACTATACCATACAACCAACAAAACTTGTGAAACGAAGAAAATGCTAGGCAACAGCAAAAACATACCCTAACCAAAAGAAGAAACAAAATAAAGACTGAAGCAGATCGATTAAGCGACGGTGACCCGCAATCGCTGCACTCTTCGAAGATATTCCAACATGCTCCTAGCATCAAGACGTCAGGTGCTAAGCAACACCCTCAAGAAGGAAATCAATATGCTTGCCACCTGAACCAACTGATCCTAGGGTTTCCCCTGACACACACAATAAGTGGATCTCGAGTAGCTAGACGCCCTCCAAAAAAGAATGGTGCCACATGAAAGCGGTATAGTGTCAGTGTCGGTCGAGCCAACAAGGATTTCTCCTAAAAAAACTGCATCCACAATCCCCGAACATTCTGATGCATAGGAGGCCCGCAAGGTCGAAGCCTCGACACCACCAGACTCGTCGCCCGCCAGCATGCACCACTACGGTCCGGAGTCGCCATCATCGTCTCCTTGAAACTACAGTCAAGAGGCTTGCACGAAGGAGGCGAAGGTAATTCGAATCTGGATTGGCAGTACCGCGACCCGGTGGAAGGGAACAACCTCTAGCCTAGAGGAGGTAATTAACCAGACACGATAATAGAGCACACCAGTCCCATATGGATCCACCCAGACACACCAATATCAAGAGGATCTGACCAGACCCAGATTCGATGTAGGAGTAGAAATCTCGTCGTCACCCTGCAATAGACCAGCCGTCGTCGCTATCGATCCCATCCTCGAGCTGAGTGTCATCACCATCTCAGGACTATCGCCGCTAGCAAGATGGCCCGGTGCAACCCAGATTGGTGCCATAGGGCCGAGAACTGGGGCGGACAGGGCGACGAGCCACCCTTCTGCGCCACATCGCCACTTTGCCCAAAAGAGCCCATGCGTCGACGGCGTCGCCGGTTCGTTGTTGCCCCCGGCCACACCGACCCTAGAAACCAGACAGGGTGTGGAAATCGCAAATCCACGCCGGTGACGGACCCATAAAGCCTGGGGACCGAAAAGGACACGATACAACGTTGCGTCTGATCTTGCCACGCACCGTGTAGTATGCGCCGCAGCTGTACTGAACCTGTACTTGCGGAACGCCCGTGGGCATGGGCCGGCTTTAGCTTATTAGCTCGCGCGCAGAGGTCGATCGGCATCGGCGGGTCGTTATACCGTACAAGTGTACAGCCGTGGCCCTGGTGGCGTAGCGGATGAGTGTGAGCCAGGGTGGCGTTCACGTGCCGCTTTGCATGTCGGCTCGATCGATCGGTCCCTACGTACACAGACTGAGGCAGCGTAGTAGCGACGTGGCCATTTCAGTGTCACGTGGGCTTAATTTCCACGTACGGATGCATATGATCCCATTGCACGTACGAGTGAAATCTAGAGCTTCGAGAACTCGCATATGCATGCCAGCCCGTCCAACGTTGACCATACTAAACTATCGCTCACTGCTGTCGCTCCATGATCTTTGTCTATTGTTCAATTTTCTGAGCGTCGATTAAATTCATGTAATTTCGCATGAACCAGGAGAACCTGCGTCGATCTCATACACAGATGAAATGAAGCACGCTAGAGAACGATGATGTACTCCCTCCGAATTAAAGTAGACGTCGCGAGTTTATTAAAATTTAAATAAATATATATACTAAATAATGTTTAAAATTATTTAAATTTAAAAAAATCCGCCACATCTATTTTAAAACGGGGGAGTAGTATAAATTACACACATGCTGTTAGAGAACGTGCCCACGTCCTTCTCGCCAGTAGTGACATGGCTTAATCTTTGTCAAAACATCTTCTTGTGTTGTCGCCTTTTGGTGTCCTCTATTAATTGGACTTCTGCGCGATAGGACTATCGAAGGTATTTTAGCAAGTCCGTGTAACATTCTTGGAGTGCACTTGCGTCTTGGGCAACCATATTTTTTACAGTTATAGTTGCACTCTCTTTCATATGCTACATATAATTGTGTACTATGATTTTCTTGTACGAAAAGATCCAGCAAATGCTACTAGTTTTTATTGTTATGAACTAGGCAGAACATACCATAATAACTGGTAGCAAAAAATCAACCATAGTATTCCCTCCGACTCAAAAAAGATGTTTCAGATTTGTTAAAATTTGGATAAATATAAATTTTAATAAACTTGAGACATCTATTTTGAAACGGAGGGAGTAGTATAATTAAAGGGTTGTATATTGCCCATGTTTTCCTACGAGTTCGAGTTTTTTGGGCGTAGTAGTTCGTGCATCCCACTTGGAGAGAAACGCAAGAAGTTCAAAGGTAAACTCATAAACATAGTTGCCAAAATGCACACGTCTGATTATTTTTGAATTTACAGTCTCATTTTCAATGGTATTTTAGCAAGTCCGTGTAACATTCCTATCACTTTTGTAATTCATAAGATTCTTGGAGTGCACTTGCGTCTTGGGCAACCATATTTTTTACAGTTGTAGTTGCACTCTCTTTCATATGCATTTGTTTGCGTATTTTTGCACAACATTGTAATTGCACTTATTTTCTACAATTATGCACTCATCATGTCATATAAAAAGTGAAACTTCCATAGAAGTTAGTCATCCGTGTCCTAGACACTCACGAGGAGCACCCTCCTCCCTAGCGGGAGCAAAAACTTGTCGGCGTCTAACAGAAAACACAATCCATTAACTTTGATTTCCTCACGGGTGGCCGCCGATCTAACAATCACCTACATAGCCATCACAAGCCCATGCAATCCAAGACAGAACACAACCACTCAAGACCAAGCAAACCCATTTTAGGTTATTGTGCACAAAACAACATACCTTCCAAACTAAAAGACTAAACCCGGAAATATACCAACAAAGCAGAAAAGAAAGAACCCGAGCACAAACCCACACGACACATCTTCAAGTGTAAATGGCAAAGATGACCGTTTCTCTCGGAAAATGGTAATCTGTCTTTTAAACCATGCATGATTTACTATGGTTGGAGTTATTTTTGTATCAAGCAACCCAAATTTAGTTTCCACAATAAAATGGAACATATATTAAATATGCGTGCTACATTAAGATCATTACAGAGAAATCCAAGTACAAGAATAAATTTTATTTTCTGATGTTACAACGGTGCTTGTTGCAATGTACAATTGCGTAAACAACACGCATCATTTCCCCACTTAGCTAATACAAGTGTTACCTCTATTCTTGGCTTATTTTCTTGAGATCGGCATCATATATCTCCTTCAATATGTTGCCTATGTATATGATGTTTCTTCACTAGTATAGTCAACACTACTACCCCCGCTTGTTTTGACCAATTGAACACTAGGGTGTGGCCTCCCATGGTTGCATAACTTAGAGAATCTCCACTCGGCTACCCAGGACGCCGATCCGGACGCCGATTTTAGGTCCGGACGTCGAAATTCGGCCCAGTCACGTTCCCAGGAACCTCTTTTTGTCCGAATTTGGGCCAACTTTGGTCCGGACTTCCCAGGATCCCGGGAACACCGGACGAAGCGAACTCGGCAAAAAACGAAGCGACATGTGGATCCGCCGAGTCAGCAACGGAAGCCGAGTCGTCGTCATACTCGGAACCACGCGGCGACCGCTGGACAATAACTGCCCTTCGTGTCGACCACGCGTCGCTAAAGTGCCGCACCACCCCGGCCCCCTCGGCTCCCGCTACGGACCGGCGGGCAGTAACTTCCCGCAATTTCCCCTTTTCCCGCCCTCGCTGCTACACCCCTCCTGCTCTCGCCGCCCATCTCGGCCTATATAATTCGGTGGCATCGCTGGCTCATTTCACTCACCTCCAACGCTCCTCCACTTCCCCTCCACAGCTCCCCAACTCCGGCGAACTCCGAGTTCTCCTTCCCCGCACACCACGGGAGAAAGGTACCCCGGTGACCCGGCGGCGACGAATGGCTTCGGCCGCCGCACCCTCCAGCCGGTTGGGAGGCAAAGCTCGAGGAGCTCGACGACGAGATAGCGGCTGCCATCGCCGCCATGGACGACCCGGACCTCGCCGAGGATCCGGGCAACCGCGTCTTCTAGGAGCAGCATCTCGCCGAGCGGCGGCAGCAGGCGCTCGCCCGCCACGAGGGGCCGCCGGGCTCGCCGCCGAAGAGCAACAACGCGGCTGGGCGCCGCCGCTTCTAGAGAGCTCCCGGGCGCACACTCTGTAACATCCTAGGATTAGCATCTAGAATTATAGAGGACACATGTTTGTGCATTGCATTCATGCATAAGAAAATCCGGAATTTTTTTGCGCAAAACTAAAAGAGCTATAGAGGGATCGAGATCTCTCTTGTACTGATGGAAACTTCAGAGCAAGTGCGATAGATTTCGACATGACCTTTATAGAATTCCTTGTTTAGGGGGAAAGTTGCTCAAACATGTAATTGAATTTCAAATATGAATTTCAAATGAATTTATAAAATTCACAAATGGAAATTAGAAACACTTAATAACTTGAATTGAAATGATTACAAAAGAAAATGATATAAAAAGATTTCTTTATTAATATATACATATAGTATTACATTGATCTTTTACAATAAATAAATAAAAGTAAAGTATGAGGAATCAAATAAGCAGAAAAAGGAATTACATTACTGAAATAAATAAAAGAACTCTTTATTACAACAAAATAAATATGACATTGTCTTTACAAAAGAATTGTAAAAGAAAAAGGAAATAAGTAAACTTTATTGAATAAAATACAACAATACAATGTTTTTACAATATTCAAACAAAAAATAAATTACAATATTTGATATTACGAAACTCCTGAGCTACTGTTCTCTTATTCCCTTCATCATCTGACATTTTCTTTCTTCTTCTCGTTTCCTGCAAAACAACACAAAAGATTGTTGGAGATATGCCCTAGAGGCAATAATAAAAGAAGTTATTATTATATCTTTGTGTTTATGATAAATGTTTACATTCATGCTATAATAGTATTAACAAGGAAACATTAATACTTGTGTGATTTGTAAACTTAATTTGAAGTCCCTAGTAAAGCCTCTATATAATACTAGCTTGTTGGTTAATAGATGATTGTGGTTTCCCTATCATGAACATTGAGATGTTATTAACAACAAGATCATATCGTTAGGAGAATGATATGATGGACATACTCCTATAGATAAGCGTAGCATAAAGATCAAGTCATTTTAATAGTTCAATTGCTATATGCTTTCTGATACATAGTAATCTAGTTCCTTCGACCATGAGATCATGCATATCACCTTTACCGGATGGATGCTTTGATGACATCAAACACCACACCGTAACTGGGTGGCTATAAAGGTGACATTGAGTGTTCGGAAAGTATTGGTTGAAACACATGGATCAAGAGTGGGATTTGTCCATCCATATGACGGATAGATATACTCTGGGCCCTCTCGGTGAGATGTCATCCAATTAGCTTGCAAGCATGTGACTGGCTCACAAGGAATCACATATCACGGGAACGACAAAAGAGTACTTATCGGTAACGAGGTTGAACTAGGTATGCAGAGATACCGACGATCATAACCTCGGATAAGTAAACTATCGTGAGACAAAGGGAAATTGATATCGTATGTAAGTGGTTCATTCGATCGCAAAGTAATCATAGAAATATGTGGGAGCCATATGAATTTACAGATTCCTCTATTGGTTATTGTTCGGAGAAGTGTCTCGATCATGTCCGCATAATTCACGAATCATAGGGAGACACACTTAAGGATTCGACGTTGTTTGAGTAGTTATGGAATGATGAGAAAGAGACCGAATGTTGTTCGGAGTCCCGGATGGGATCCGGGATATCACGAGGAGATCCGGAATGGTCCGGAGAATAAGATTCATATAAGGAAAGTCCCATTCCGGGGTTGGGGAATGGTTCCGGTGTTTTCATCGGGAATGTTCTAGAATGTTCCGGAATGTCCGGCACTCCGGAGGGGAGGGGTACATGAATGTGTTGTATCAAGTTGGTATGATTGCATCATGTACTAAGTGTCATCGCTGTTCCAAATAAAGGATTAATTCAAATCCTAGTTTGAAAAGTCAAATAGCTGAATTGAAAAGTCAAACGGCTAAATTTGGAAAGAGGAAAAGAGGAGGAAGGGGAAACCGAGTTGGGGAGGGAGTCCCTCCTCCCCAAGCCGGCGCACCACCCAAGCCGAGTTGGGGAGGGACTCCACTCCCTCCCCTTGGCCGCCGGCCCCTCCACCTATATAAGGAGGGGCAGGGCTCCCTCCTAGCACACACAAGTTCTCTCCTCCAAACCCTAGCTTGGCGCCACCACCTCCTGCAGCTGCCGCCGCCTCCTAGGGTTGCCCTAGCCGCCGACTTGGGGTGCCCCAAACCCTAGCCGCCGGCTCTAGCACCTCCTCCTTGGTGTGTCTAAAACCTAGATCGCCGAGGAGCTCTCTTATACTCCACCATACTCGCTCCGGCTTAAGGCGAAGCCCTGCGAGATCTCCCCTCTACTTCCGGTACCACGCCGTTGTGCTGCCGGAATCGCGAGGAGAGTGCTACAACCTCCGCTGCCTGCTGGAACAAGGGAGAGGAAGGTCTTCGTCGAGTACCGAACGTGTGACCGACTGCGGGAGCGCTGCCGGAACACAGCGCCGGAAGGATCGTCTACGCGATCTTGAGATCAAGATCGGGAAGAGTACGACTACATCACCCACGAGAATCCGCTCTTGTTAAACACTTTGGAATCTTCGAGGGTGAGTTATTCCATCGACTCGTTGCTACAATCTAGTAGATAGATCTTGGCTTGTTTGTTTGTATGCGGTAGAATTTTTTTTTCCATGCTACGAAACCCTACTGTGGTATCAGAGCCGTGTCTATATGTAGATCTGTTGCACGAGTAGAACACAATGGTCATTGTGGGTGTTGATGCTTTTATTGTCGATTGCTTCTTGTGTACTTTGCATCTTGCGGGATGTTGGGATGAAGCGGCCCGGGCTAACCTTACATGACATCGTTCATGAGACTTGCTCCACGCTTGACATGCAACTTGTATTGCATAAGTGGCTTTGCGGGTGCCTGTTTCTCCTAGCATAGTTAAGATCCAATTTACAACGGGTGATTAACAATACTAGTATCAATGTTGTGGTTCTTGTTCGTAAGTTAGAACGACACTTATTGAAAGCCCCCAAACCACGTAAAACATGCAAAGAAAGTAGAGGCGTCTAACTTTGTTTTGCAGGGGTGTGATGTGATGTGATATGGCCATGATTGTGATTATATTTGATGTATGCAATGTCCCTTATTGTAAGTTGGCAACCGGCAGGAGCCATATGGTTGTCTTTAATTTATGTTAAGACCCGCGTGTCTATTCAAAGTAGTTGTAATAGTTGAAGCCGGTGGACGACAACCATGGAGGAGCGTCATTGACCTTGATGCAATGCCGGTGATGATGGAGATCATGTTCATGCTAGAAGATGGAGACCGGAAGCACAAAGAAGAAAGGCCATATCATATCACATATTATGAATTGCATGTGATGTTAATCCTTTATGCATCTTGTATTGCTTAGTAGACAATGGTAGCATTATAAGATGATCCCTCATGCACATGAATTTCAAGTCATAAAGTGTTCACCCTTAGTTAGCACCGTTGCTAAAGCTTGTTGTTTCGAAGCACCACGTGATGATCGGGTGTGTTAGATTCCGCAAGTGTATACAATGTGAGCAAGCCAGATTTGCTCATGCAGAAACTAAGGTTTGATCTTGACGAGCCTAGCATGTACAGACATGGTCTCGGAACACGGATCACCGAAAGGTAAAGCATGAATCATATAGTAGATATGATGAACATGTCGATTGTTCGCCATTGAAACTATATCAACTCTCGTGATGATCGGTGTTGATGTGGTGGATTTGGTTCGTGTGATCACTAAAACAATGTGAGGGATATTGTTTTGAGTGGGAGTTCACCTAGATTAATTTTAACATTAATTTGAACTCAATTTGTCATAAACTTAGTCTAAACTATTGCAAATATGTTGTAGATCAATGGCAGCCCCTACCATCAATTTTAATGCGTTCCTAGAGAAAGAAAAGTTGAAAAACAATGGAAGCAACTTCGCGGATTGGTTCCGCAATTTGAGGATTGTCCTCACAGCTGGTAATTTGACCTATGTGCTGGATGCACCGCTGGGTGACCCACCTGCAGCTGATGCTTCCGATGAAGTAAAGAATGTTTACCTCACTCGGAAGACTCAGTACTCCACAGTTCAGTGTGCTATCTTGTATGGTTTAGAATCGGAGCTTCAGAAAAGGTTTGAGAATTCAGACCCATATGATATTGTCGAGGATCTCAAATTGATCTTTGAGACTCATGCGGCAATTGAAAGCTATGAGGCTTCTGAAAAGTTCTTTAACTGCAAGATGGAAGAGGGCAGCTCCGTCAGCGAGCATGTGCTTAAGATGTCTGGGCACGCAAACAAACTTCAAAGCTTGGGTATTGTGATTCCCAATACTTTGGGGATTTACCGTGTCCTCCAATCACTACCACCAAGTTACAAGAACTTTGTGATGAACTACAACATGCAGAACATGAACAAGACGTTGTCAGAACTCTTTGCCATGTTGAAGTCTGCAGAAGTGGAGATCAAGAAAGAGCACCAAGTGTTGTTGGTCAACAAGACCACCAAATTCAAGAAAGGCAAGTCTAAGCAGAAGGGACACTTCAAGAAGGGTGGTAAGAAAGTTACCACGCCGACGAAGAAGACCAAGGCTGGACCTAAGCCTGATATTGAGTGCTTTTACTGCAAGGGAGAAGGTCACTGGAAGCGGAATTGCCCAAAGTACTTGGCGTATTTGAAGAACGGCAACATCAAGAAGAAAGGTATATCTGATATACATGTTATTGATGTGTATCTCACTAGTACTCGTAGTAGTGCCTGGGTATTTGATACTGGTTCGGTTGCTCATATTTGTAACTCGAAACAGGTGCTGCAGAATAAACGGAAGCTAGCGAAGAACGAGGTGACGATGCGCGTTGGAAACGGATCAAAGGTTGATGTGATCGCGGTCGGCACGCTACCCCTTCATCTACCATCGGGATTAGTTTTATACTTAAATAATTGTTATTTGGTGCCTGCGTTAAGCATGAACATTATATCGGGATCTTGTTTATTGCGAGACGGTTACTTGTTTAAATCCGAGAATAATGGTTGTTCGATTTATATGAGTAATATGTTTTATGCACATGCACCTTTGATAGCTGGTCTATTCTTATTGAATCTCGATAGTGGAAATACACATATTAATAACATTGAGGCTAAACGTTTGAAATCGAGCGATAACTCGACCTATATGTGGCACTGTCGTCTTGGTCACATTGGAGTGAAGCGTATGAAGAAACTCCATTCCGATGGACTTCTTGAATCACTTGATTTCGAATCACTTGAAAGATGCGAAGCATGTCTGATGGGAAAAATGACTAAGACTCCATTTTCTGGTATGATGGAGCGAGCTACGGACTTGTTGGAAATCATACATACCGATGTGTGTGGTCCAATGAGTGTAGCATCGCGCGGTGGTTATCGTTATGTTCTTACCTTCACGGATGACTTGAGTAGATATGGGTATATCTATTTCATGAAACATAAGTCCGAAACTTTCGAGAAGTTTAAGGAATTTCAAAGTGAGGTAGAGAATCAACGTAACAAGAAGATTAAATTTCTACGTTCTGATCGTAGAGGTGAATATCTAAGTTACGAGTTTGGCGAGCATTTGAAGAAATGCGGAATACTTTCGCAGTTGACACCGCCGGGAACACCACAGCGTAATGGTGTGTCCGAACGTCGTAATCGAACTCTCTTAGATATGATTCGTTCTATGATGTCACTTACAGATTTACCGCTATCATTTTGGGGTTATGCATTAGAAACAGCCGCATTCACTTTAAATAGGGCACCATCTAAATCCGTTGAAACGACACCGTATGAATTATGGTTTGGGAAGAAACCTAGATTGTCGTTCCTTAAAGTTTGGGGGTGCGAAGCCTATGTAAAGAAGTTACAGCCGGACAAGCTTGAACCCAAATCGGAAAAATGCGTCTTCATAGGATACCCGAAGGAAACTATTGGGTATACCTTCTATCATAGATCCGAGGGCAAAATCTTCGTTGCCAAGAATGGATCCTTTCTAGAGAAGGAATTTCTCTCGAAAGAAGTGACTGGAAAGAAAGTAGAACTCGACGAGGTTGTCGAACCTTCTCTCGAAATTGCGAGTAGCACAACACCGGAAGAAGTTCCTGTGGTGCCTGCACCAATAAGAGAGGAAGCTAATGATGATGATCATGAAACTTCGGTTGAAGTTACTACAGAGCCTCGCAGGTCATCGAGAACTCGTACCACTCCAGATTGGTATGATCCCGTTATGAGTGTCATGTTGGTGGACAACACCGATGACCCTGAGACATATGAGGAAGCGATGATGAGCCCAGATTCCAATAAATGGCAAGAAGCCATGAAATCCAAGATTGGATCCATGTACGAAAACCAAGTATGGACTTTGGTGGACTTACCGGATGGCCGGAAGGCTGTCGAGAACAAATGGATCTTCAAGAAGAAAACAGATGCTGATGGTAATGTTACTGTCTATAAAGCTCGACTTGTCGCAAAAGGGTTTCGACAAATTCAAGGAGTTGACTATGATGAGACTTTCTCACCAGTAGCGAAGCTAAAGTCTGTGAGGATTATGTTAGCAATCGCTGCATATTACGATTATGAGATATGGCAGATGGATGTCAAAAACAGCATTCCTCAATGGAGACATTGATGAAGAGTTGTATATGATGCAACCCAAAGGTTTTGTTGATCCTAAAGATGCTAATAAGGTATGCAAACTTCAACGGTCCATCTATGGATTGAAGCAAGCATCCCGAAGTTGGAATCAACGTTTTGATAAGGTGATCAAAAGTTTTGGTTTTATACAAACTTATGGAGAAGCTTGTATTTACAAGAAAGTGAGTGGGAGCTCTGTAGCATTCTTAATACTATATGTGGATGACATATTATTGATTGGGAATGATGTAGACCTTCTTAATAGTGTCAAGGAATATTTGAATAATAGTTTTTCAATGAAGGATCTTGGCGAAGCAGCTTACATATTAGGCATAAAGATTTATAGAGATAGATCGAAACGCCAAATATCATTGTCACAGAGTACATATTTGGACAAAGTTCTAAAGAGGTTTGGAATGGAAGATAGCAAGAAAGGGCTTTTTCCCATGTTGCCCAATACGACCTTGAGTAAAACTCAAAGTCCGACATCGGCAGAAGATAGAGAAAGGATGAGTAAGACTCCCTATGCCTCAGCCATAGGATCTCTAATGTATGCCATACTATGTACTAGACCCGACATTACATATGCTGTTAGTTTAACTAGCAGATATCAAAGTGATCCAGGAGTGGATCATTGGACAGCGGTCAAAAACATCCTTAAGTACTTGAGAAGAACTAAGGATATGGTTCTTTCTTATGGAGGTGATGAACATCTCGTTGTTAATGGTTACACCGATGCTAGTTGGAACACCGATCCGGATGATTCTAAATCACAATCTGGATACGTATTTATTTTGAATGGTGCAGCAGTTAGCTAGAGGAGTGCAAAGCAAAGTGTTGTGGCGAGATCGTCAACTGAATTGGAATACATGGCTGCTTCGGAGGCTTCACAAGAAGTGATATGGATGAAAGAGTTCATTACAGAGCTGGGTGTGGTTCCTAGTGCGCTAAACCCAATGTCTATCTACTGTGATAACATGGGCGCCATAGCCAATGCGCAAGAACCAAGGTCACACAAGAAGCTGAAGCATATCAAGCTACATTTTCACGCTATTCGAGAACATATCCAAGATGGGGATATAAAGATTTGCAAAGTACACACAGATCTGAATGTGGCGGATCCGTTGACTAAACCTCTCCCGAGGGCAAAACATGACCAGCACCAAACTGCCATTGGTGTTCGGTATATTACCATGTAATCTAGATTAGATGACTCTAGTGCAAGTGGGAGACTATTGGAGATATGCCCTAGAGGCAATAATAAAAGAAGTTATTATTATATCTTTGTGTTTATGATAAATGTTTACATTCATGCTATAATAGTATTAACAAGGAAACATTAATACTTGTGTGATTTGTAAACTTAATTTGAAGTCCCTAGTAAAGCCTCTATATAATACTAGCTTGTTGGTTAATAGATGATTGTGGTTTCCCTATCATGAACATTGAGATGTTATTAACAACAAGATCATATCGTTAGGAGAATGATATGATGGACATACTCCTATAGATAAGCGTAGCATAAAGATCAAGTCATTTTAATAGTTCAATTGCTATATGCTTTCTGATACATAGTAATCTAATTCCTTCGACCATGAGATCATGCATATCACCTTTACCGGATGGATGCTTTGATGACATCAAACACCACACCGTAACTGGGTGGCTATAAAGGTGGCATTGAGTGTTCGAAAAGTATTGGTTGAAACACATGGATCAAGAGTGGGATTTGTCCATCCATATGACGGATAGATATACTCTGGTCCCTCTCGGTGAGATGTCATCCAATTAGCTTGCAAGCATGTGACTGGCTCACAAGGGATCACATATCACGGGAACGAGAAAAGAGTACTTATCGGTAACGAGGTTGAACTAGGTATGCAGAGATACCGACGATCATAACCTCGGATAAGTAAACTATCGTGAGACAAAGGGAAATTGATATCGTATGTAAGTGGTTCATTCGATCGCAAAGTAATCGTAGAAATATGTGGGAGCCATATGAATTTCTAGATTCCTCTATTGGTTATTGTTCGGAGAAGTGTCTCAATCATGTCCGCATAATTCACGAACCGTAGGGAGACACACTTAAGGATTCGACGTTGTTTGAGTAGTTATGGAATGATGAGAAAGAGACCGAATGTTGTTCGGAGTCCCGGATGGGATCCGGGATATCACGAGGAGATCCGGAATGGTCCGGAGAATAAGATTCATATAAGGAAAGTCCCGTTCCGGAGTTGGGGAATGGTTCCGGTGTTTTCATCGGGAATGTTCTAGAATGTTCCAGAATGTCCGGCACTCCGGAGGGGAGGGGTACATGAATGTGTTGTATCAAGTTGGTATGATTGCATCATGTACTAAGTGTCATCGCTGTTCCAAATAAAGGATTAATTCAAATCCTAGTTTGAAAAGTCAAATAGCTGAATTGAAAAGTCAAACGGCTAAATTTGGAAAGAGGAAAATAGGAGGAAGGGGAAACTGAGTTGGGGAGGGAGTCCCTCCTCCCCAAGCCGGCGCACCACCCAAGCCGAGTTGGGGAGGGACTCCACTCCCTCCCCTTGGCCGCCGGCCCCTCCACCTATATAAGGAGGGGCAGGGCTCCCTCCTAGCACACACAAGTTCTCTCCTCCAAACCCTAGCTTGGCGCCACCACCTCCTGCAGCTGCCGCCGCCTCCTAGGGTTGCCCTAGCCGCCGACCTGGGGTGCCCCAAACCCTAGCCGCCGGCTCTAGCACCTCCTCCTTGGTGTGTCTAAAACCTAGATCACCGAGGAGCTCTCTCATACTCCACCATACTCGCTCCGGCTTAAGGCGAAGCCCTGCGAGATCTCCCCTCTACTTCCGGTACCACGCCGTTGTGCTGCCGGAATCGCGAGGAGAGTGCTACAACCTCCGCTGCCTGCTGGAACAAGGGAGAGGAAGGTCTTCGTCGAGTACCGAACGTGTGACCGACTGCGGGAGCGCTGCCGGAACGTAGCGTCGGAAGGATCGTCTACGCGATCTTGAGATCGGGAAGAGTACGACTACATCACCCACGAGAATCCGCTCTTGTTAAACACTTTGGAATCTTCGAGGGTGAGTTATTCCATCGACTCGTTGCTACAATCTAGTAGATAGATCTTGGCTTGTTTGTTTGTATGCGGTAGAAATTTTTTGTTTTCCATGCTACGGAACCCTACAAAGATAACAAAACAGAAGAAAAGAAAATAAAGGGAATTGTTTAGACTAATATTACTCTCAGACTGGCATAGTGTTGCTATGATAGGTTCATCATTGAGTATGGTTTAAAGGATCCAAATAGGATATGTTCTTATCAAATTCAAGCTTCAACCTTGTGCATCATTAGCATAAGTCAAGCTTCCACTTGGCAACATCCAAAAATGTAGCTCAACTTCAGATAATACCAAATCAGCCGAACACATTCAGAGCAAAAGATCTCACATATGGAACCTGGATAAGGGGGAGGTTCCTGGACCATAGTAGGCACACTGACAGGCGCCACTATCACCACATGCAGCTGTGAGCTGTCAACACCACAGCAAACCAGGAAACTAGATAAGAAGGAAACAACCGAAGCCAACAAGTACCTGCCCACACTCCACAGCACATCAACACAACACTACCATCAGAGTGTCATACCACACCATCACCAGCAACTGGTTGCTCCCAGGAGCCATCCAAGAGCTAGGAGGGGAGGAATTCACAAGAAGGCAACACACCAGGAGGAACTGGTTAGAAGCTCACTTCAGAGCACAAGCAAGGTTATCAAGATCCACATCAAGGCAACAACTACATTAGAAGGACAAGGTAGGCTAACTGATCAAGTGCTAATACCAGCATAGAAACCTCAAGTTCAGCATCAGAGCATGAGGTGGGAGAGGGAGAGAGCTCTCAGACTGGGTAGTAATGCTACTCCAGTATCATCCTAGAGCTAAGATAAAGCCAAGTGAAATAATATGTATTTCAACCACTAAACTAGCTTCAGCCTTTTTTGCATCATGAGCTAAATTTATTTTCTTTTGGCACCAACATCAACTACATCACTGTATATGTTCCCAGCAGCAAGCCATGCTACCTGGGCTACCATTGTGCACTCTCCAAGTTGGAGGCACCACAATAGCAGCCCAGAACAGCAGAAGCCACCAGAATAATTCTTTTGTATTAGCTAGCTCTCAAGTTATTCAAGCAAATGATTTTATCATTTTCCTGGACAAGTAGTCTAGGAATCATCTATAAGGCAATCTTATATGTCCTTATCAGATTTAAGCCTCATACCATGCATCATTGGCTAGAGAAAGTCCAAACTTCTAACCAGCAATGTTATAGTATGGATATATATATATTTGATCTAGTTCATGTGCATCCTCCAAGGAGGTACCACATCAGCCAGAATAGTTGCAAAGAAGCCAAGCACAACACTAAGGTATCTGCAAGCCTTAGGAAATTCTTCAAATCATTCCCCTAGCTAATTAACTAGAAGTCATTAAGTGTACTACTGTCATTACTGACAGGGAAGTGTGTATACTTTCACCCACATAATAATATACAAAGCCTGACAGATTTACTGTCATGTATATAGTCAACCATCCAACTATTAAACATAACGAGAAAGTATGCCTTAGTATAGTACAACATTTGTACTCACTTTCACATCTTACATATATACACTGATTGGGGATGGCATCAAATATGAATTTACCAAACTAATATGTGTTGCTGTCCAAAATATACACTTCACTTCATCAAGTGATAAACCATAGAAACCAAGAGTATGACAAGTTAAGGCAACCAACACAACTAACTTGACACTAGAATAAATTCTAGGAGGTTAGGAGGGGTCACTATAACTATATCCTTCTCATATTCCCAAATTGATGATCATGGGATCATTTCATTATAGTTTTTTATATAAACATAGGCTGGAAGCCACGAAGAACTGCACTGAAAACCATCCCACAGTACGACCTCTCCCCACCGCCCTTGTGAACAGTAGGTTGAGAGTCGGCTTGCCAACTTTGGCTCCTCTCTCCCTCTCCTCCGGCGGCCTTGCCGTCCAGAGTGATGGGGAGAGGGGGGCTGGTATTTCTCTATAGATAGTAGATTAGTTGTAGCTTGTCCTCCCATCGTGGAGTTTTGGAGTAGGGTGTCGGGGATTTCTGGTTTCCCCTCACACATCTGGATCTGTCGTGCCGTCCGAGGCAAGCTCCGGTGGTCGGAGCGGCGGGCGTCCACGTCCCAGTCTGGGATCTCCGCAATAAAAACCAGGTCCGTCATCTGCTTCCTCTGGATCCGCGCTGCTACAGGACTGCTTCTCCTTTCCCCGGCCGGCTGTGGAGGCGAGGGGGTGAAGGGGAATAGCTCGGTGATGGCTGGATCTAGTTAGAGCAGGGGTGGTTTTTCTGTTGTGGTGCTCTGGCGTGGATCACAGCGGTCTCAGCTAGGGTGCTCCTTTTTGCTTCCATGGAGGATGCGTTTGGAGCCCTTCTCGCTGGTGTGGCCCCCAAATAAGCGTTGTCACCAGGATTTGCAACCTTGCTGCTTGCTGATGTATTTTCTGGCCGGCCGTGGAGGCGAGGGGAGAAGACCTTCTTGCTTGCAATTCTTGCTATCTCCATGGTGGTGAGTCATGTCTGTTGCATCGATGAGCTTTCCAAGTGATGGCCAAGATCGCCACCACTATCTATCGCCGCAAGAGCGGCCCTGTCAGACGCCAAGACGGCGATTCTTCTCAACCTCTGGTGTGGAGGCCCTTTATAAGCTTCTCGTCTGAGTCACCGCGTTCCGGCAGGCAAGTGGTTCGTCCCCGCTGGCGTTTCGTCGGCCGACGACTAAAGCTTTCTCCAGGTGGAGAGGACCGAGGACTCGATTGCTTTCTTTCTAGTATTTTAGAGGTCCTTTGTGTTAAAGTAGGCCCAAGTTGTTTGGTTTTTTCCTTAAGGGGCCTACTTGTAAAATGTATCCACCGCTTTTAATATGAGTTGCAGCATCGGGGTCCTTTGCGACCCCTCCCTCGTTCAAAACAAATATATAAACATAGGCTCAGGCATGTGGATGCTTAAGTAAACCCCAACACCAAAATCCATAGTCTAATTAACATACCACCGTAGCACTTATTTAAATAACATAACCTGGTATTTAACTTCGCATAGCCAACATCAGGGATACAAATTTAGGAAACACCTGCAAATAATTTCACAGTACCAACATCTCACAAGAATAAAAGCATTTACTGTCATGTTTGACAGTTATAGAAATTCAGTACTACATTATGCAAGCATCAATTCATCAAAACATAGTAAGGGCTCATTGAACTGAATAAGATTAAGGCACATATACCCTTGACATCACCACCATTATACTTAGCTAAAGTTCACATGCTCAAAACAGATCCATGAGCAAATCACTAAGCATCATTGATCACCAAAAATAAGAGAAACTTAACTTGTGTGGAACAGCAAGAGAAAGAGAGAGGAGTTTGAAAGGTAGAGGGGTACCTACCTAGGACGAGTCTAAGCTCGCCAACGAGGAAGCAGAGAGGTCGACGACGAGGGTAGCGGCACGGTGGACACCGAGGCGCCTGCACCGTGCCAAGCCGTCTCACCAGCGGTAGTGGCACGCGGAGAACATCACGGCCAACCAACAGCACCGCCAGAATCGACAGCCGCCGTGCCAGGGCAGAGCTAGGGATTTCAACCGAGTGTGCACGAGAGGCAGGGAGGAACAAATAGAACAAGGGTAGGTTGTAGATCATAGCACGGCGAACCAAAGCCCCATGTTACCGGCGCCAAAGAGGGTGGGAGCAGCCGGAGCCAAACGACGGCACGACGGCGCCCAGGAGGTCGTGGGCGTGCGTGGTGTACTCAGGTGCGAGGAGGAAGAGAGGGCCCTGGGGTGGGATGTGTTAACCCCAAGTCGAACTGGGCCCAACTCAGTCCGTTGGACCATATCTATTTACACCCAATTGGGCCACAGCCCAACTACTTGCCACTATTAAATTATTTTCCCATTAAATAAACTCTATAAAATAATTCCAATACGTATGAAGTTATATAAAATCCTAAAAATACATATGATATACAAAAATCATCACAAAAATAATATCCACCTAAGAAAAATATAATCTTACTTATTCAAGTTAAATAAAATGCAAATAAATATTGACATCACTAAAGCCTAAGTGAAATTTCATAAAATAAGGAAAAATCCTAAAAATAAATAAAAATCATTTTTGTGTATAAAAATAAATATAATATTTTATAAAAAATACTAGCATAATTTTTTATAAATAAAATATGAAGTAAATATTCAAAGACATTTAATCCTTGATGGAATTTTATAAACATAAGAATAATACCTATAAATAAATAAAAATAAATTTTAAAGTCTTGAAAAAATATATTACACTAGAAAATTATTAAATATAATATTAGAAAGGTTTTAATATTTTAAATTAATAAATTATTGTCTATTATCTATTTTGAAAATTATTTAAAAACATTTCTTAAATAAGAAATAATTATATTTCTTTAGAAATATCAAAACCTTAAAATCTAATTACTAAAGTTCTAAACCATAACTAAGATTTATAATAAAACTTAAGCATAAATCATTAACTTTATAATACTCTTTTAAACCCTAAACCAAAATTCAAAACCACAATCTTTAAGATAATTTTATATATCATTCACTTATATGAAGAGGGTATGATCATAATATCTAAATCATAATTAACATGACTTTAAAACTAACACCTTAACAACACCATCCAAATTATACTTTCTTTGATAGTTGCATGTTATTTTTATAATAGCAAAACAAATTTAATGTAATCATTCACTTGAATGTAAAGTGAATAATCCCACACTTTAATCATACTTATCATAAATCTAAAACTTGAGTATAATTAAAACAAATTACACCTTAAGTTTATTTACCCTTTTAAAGTTAACTTTAGTCTCAAGGCTTATAAACATTATGTCTAATAAAGTACTTATGTTTTTATAGTTAACTTTGGTCTATTCCAATTAAGACATAAAGCATCTCAAGTCCAAACTAATCAATCACACACCAAAAGACATTGAACACATCCTATTAACAATAAAGATTGTTTAAACCTTAGAAAGGAAATATTTTCTTCAAATGTTATTTGTTTGCCACTCCAAACAACAATCTCATAATAAGTTCTACAACTCCTAACAACTCAACCCAAAGACTTTTATCATAGTCACCAAATGACAGTTAACCATAATCACATTATTTTATACTTTACTTGTATACTTAGGATCGATAACACGTAAGTTCTTTATAAGTGACATTACTTGTAAAGTAAAATTTGAAGATAAACAATTATAATATAAGCAATTTTGAATAGCATTCCATATGTGTGTATCTTATTGTTGTATAAATATGTGTTGTTCACACACACTCACAAGCCTTAATAAGAAGCAAAAGTATGAAACTTATCTAAAAGTACAACACATTCTAAAGTAACCATTTCCAGTATCCAAACCCTAGAACAACGTTATCCCCGGGATTCGAGTTTACGAAATTGCATTACATTACTTATGCATAATAGCATCTTGCTTCTTTAAACATTAGTCCTTATCGGACCAATGATGCTGATTTCAGATATTGGATCTTATATTGTCTCAAAGACCGTGAATGCATAATCTTGGAATCACAAAAGGCAAGTTCACACTTGCTCTTGTCCTTTGATTATTTTCTGTAAAGTATTTTGCAAATCCAGTGTTGTCATCACCTGCATTTCAAAAAGGACAGAAAACACTATTTTCATAATAATATGATTATAGGTTATTTACCATGAGGTAAAAACCTTCTATGGAAGTTCCGGTGGTAAAGGAACATATTATCTAGGAGTTAACAACCAATGTCACCAGTGATTCTTGCGCCGTATATTACGCGTTAACCATGAGATTTGGAATGGGATGGATAAGTCAGCTGGATCGGCTCTCCCTCACATGCCAACAGATGACCGGGCCATTGTTGCAACTCCTCTTGTAGAGGGTTAGCAGGTTATGGGTGGGATCCCTCAACGTCCCATGGCTTCTGGTATCTATGAGGGTTGTACACCTCAGGCTGATAATGGAAACAAGTTTTATCCTAGGCTTGATGTGCAATCCGTCGGGTATGCGGGGTCGCAGAGAAGGACAGTGATTGGCTTGGATCATCTATTGGGCCCCACACCATAGGAAGTGTGGACGGGAAAGATCGCTCGGTTGTGCAACAAGGATTCGATCTCTCATGGGTAAAGTAACGCACCTCTGCAGAGTGTAAGAACTGTAACTTGTTACTCCCTGTTCCGGGAAGGAGCTACGAACGCGGCGGGAAAGGAACTCCATGAAAGTTCTGGTAAACCCGTGAAGGCTGACGGACATAGCTTTTCAGAATAAAAGCAACCTTTAAAGAAATGTTTACGAACACTTGCATTGCCTACGACCTATGGTCTGTGGCTGTAGATATAGTGCATCAAACACTCCTTTTCAAGTGAACTTGCTGTGTACGCTCGTACTCATCGTATCTTCTTAACCCTTGCTAGATTCTGAAGCCAGTAGAGACGACATCTACATCACGATATGCTCCAGGAATCATCACTAGAAGCTAAAGCTCTTCAATGAAGTCAAGAAAGTCAACATATACACCAACTCAAGTGAAGACGAAGTTACTGATTAGATAGGAATATAATCTCTAGCAATAGAACCTATTTCTGTAGGGTATCACGATTGCAGCAATGTCAGACCATTAGTTAAGATACTAGTCTTAATAGTATGATATTTTTTGAGTTATTTATTTTTGATTCTTCTTTGTAAGAAGTTTCTTTCTCTCTCTTTAACCTAGAGTGTTCTCTGGATCTTGTGTAAAGAGTCGAGTTGTAACCTATAGTCATGTCTTGGACCTGTTGTGTTTCTGTTGTACCACTCTGAGGGATGTAATACTAGTGAACGGTGTTTCATTGGTGTTATGTCAACGACTATAGTGTACTACATCATGCAGTGGTATGCTGGGTCACCGTAGTTGGTATCAGAGCATATGCTTTGACCTTCGGATTGAAACCCTTTTAGGAAGATATGTAGGTTGGATAGTGACTATAGGAGCCATCTTATTTAAACCAAATATTCTTATGACTTGTGAGGAGTATCCCCTTGAGGATAACCTAGTCACACCTAAGTCAGATGCTTAAGTCATTCTTTCTTAGGAGTAATTATTTTATCTTTTATCAGTATAGTGTTATTTAGTGTCTTCCGAAGGAGACATAATCCACCAAGATACTGTAGGTAAGCCAATTGTTCACAGTAGATTAGGATCAAGTTTAAGATATCAATTGGAGTAGTTTAAATGGTATAGCCTAATCATATAATTCAAGAAGAGTAGTAAAATATTATTATTAATTGATAACCAGCGACAATATGATGAATATCATCAGGATAAATGTTGCTATAATGAGTAGTAATCGTTTGGGATTTACTTGAGGATTCTACATGATGAAGTAAAATTATGTTAAGATTTAATGATAGATTAATGTGAAACAAAGTCATCATGGTTAGATTAGCTCTTAAATCATGATGTATAAGTAAGACATAACAAGATCTTGGTGAGATTAGCTCTGAAACCATGATGTAGGTGTAAAAATGACAAGTAATTAATAAATTATCTTGAGGTAGAAGTAAGAAAATACCATGGTAAAACTATGATAGAAGTCATAGGTGTCATAATTCTGGATAAAATTTAGTTTTAGGTGTTCAATAGAATCTGATTAGTCTTTTGGAGTAATCATGTGAGGTTAGTTTACCAATAAAGAGAGGTAGGGTATATTAGCCATTCCAAAAGTGAGACTAAAGGTTAGTCAAAACCAAATTGAGATTACCTTGCTTAAATTTATCTTATTGCAATTGAGCAATCTTGGTAAATATCGAGACAAAGTATAGCCTGACCTTATGTGCTAAGTATCACGATGTAAACCTATATGAGGAGGTGATATACTACACAACTAAGCTTGAATTTTAGAGATATTATACTCAACTACTATACTCCGGGCTTAGAATATTGTGTGTTATATGTACCACATTTGAATTTATTGGTTTTTCTTGGATCTTCTTGATTGACTAGACCTGTACATGAAGTTTGACTTGATGTGCAAATGCATGTTGCAACTTCCAGTTACTACTTGATGTTATAAACCTAGATAGGAATGGGAATTCATGTAAGGGAGTGACGATTTTCAAAGACCGAGATAAAGACTTACATGAAGAATGAAGCAAAGTATAAGGAGTATCAACGCAATTTGAAGGATGGATTAAGTTTAGATAATTACTAAACATCAATAAGAAGGAAGATTAGTGTAGAATATGTATGGGGCAACAAGAAGTAATAAACTTAAAGTTCATGCAAAGTTGGTAATGTTGCTAAGAAGTTAATGAAGTAATTGTACTAAGTTCATGGGAGTATCAGGAATAAGTGCAAAGAAGAAGTTTTGGAACAAAATGGTATTCAAGCTCTGACAGTTCAGAGAGAATGCCATAAGGATGTTGGAAGCTGTAGGGTAATACCTACAATCTAGGATGATCCGGAACTGGTATTTGATCCATAGTCGGTATTCTGATCCACAGTTGGTATCTTGTCCGCAGCCGATGTTGGTTGACATAGTTAACTAGATCATCTTAAAGGTTGCATAAAGAGCATAAAACTTGGCCTAAGTTAATTAAGACATAAATGAGTATAAACTTTAAGCGATCGTCTTTCGAGACTCTTCGCGAAGTCAGATCTATCAAAGCGAAAATGACCAAATAGTAAGTAAACCTAATAATGATGAAAGATTCGCTTCAGAGATCCACAATTGTGTGGATACACCGTACAATCTTCCATAAGACCCTAACTAGGTAGAGTATAAGCTGGATAGAGACCAATATTCTAATTATAAATCCAATAAATACTATATAAACAGTTTTAAGACCATTAGTAAACCCTAAGGGGGAGAGTAAACAATAGAAATTGAAGTATTGCTATCTGACTTTCCGAATAAAGGTTGGAGAAAAAGGACTAACCTACAACAATAGCAAGCCTTATTTTCATAAGGTTAAAAGAAAGTCATTGTTATAAAGGTACTTAAGACAATAACAAAAGATTATCTAAAAACATAATAAGGTAAAAGCTTGAAGTAATAAAATGGAATAGTCCTAACAGACTTATTCTAAAAGAAACAACTCTTAAGCTATCATTAAGAGGGAACAAAGCACATCCAATTGGACAAGTATGGAGGAACAAGAAATTCCAATGGGTATGGACTAAATGAGTTCAAATCCAACCTTCGGAAGGACCCCCAGTATAAATCATAAAATGACAATACAAAAATTTAGACTTTTGGCCTCAACTATGGACTAACTTAAAACCCTGTCTTAGTGAGACTTCCTAGACCTTATATAATATAGTAAATAAGTTCGATGATCAAGTGAAGGAGTTGGATTAGGATACCTAATCAAGGAAATGAACTAAATAAGAGACCCCAATTAAAGAATTTTGTAATAAGGACAACTCTCTAAGGGACTAAAGTAAAAGAAACTTTGG
Source organism: Avena sativa (assembly GCA_916181665.1). Lineage (NCBI taxonomy): Eukaryota > Viridiplantae > Streptophyta > Magnoliopsida > Poales > Poaceae > Avena > Avena sativa. Next base: position 379,169,319 of record OV702297.1, on the reverse strand, counting down.
AATATTGGAGACAACAAGTTAAAGATTATTGAGTATGATGAGAATTCAAGAAAAGGATCTGGATATGGAATACTACCATTACTTCCATTTGAGGTTACCATGAAGTGGAGAAATGCAGTACCCAATACAAGTCAATTCCTTACTCTGAAACGTGAGAGTTTATGAACTTCGAGGACGACGTTTATTTTAAGGGGGAGAGTCTGTAACATCCCAGGATTAGCACCTAGAATTATAGAGGACACAGGTTTGTGCATTGCATTCATGCATAAGAAAATCCAGGAAATTTTTGCGCAAAACTAAAAGAGCTATAGAGGGATCGAGATCTCTCTTGTACTGATGGAAACTTCGGAGCAAGTGCGATAGATTTCGACATGACCTTTATAGAATTCCTTGATTAGGGGGAAAGTTGCTCAAACATGTATTTGAATTTAAATATGAAATTCAAATGAATTTATAAAATTCACAAATGGAAATTAGAAACACTTAATAACTTGAATTGAAATGATTACAAATGAAAATGATATAAAAAGATTTCTTTATTAATATATATATACATATAGTATTACATTGATCTTTTACAATAAATGAATAAAAGTAAAGTATCAGGAATCAAATAAGCAGAAATAGGAATTACATTACTGAAATAAATAAAAGAACTCTTTATTAACACAAAATAAATATGACGTTGTCTTTACAAAAGAATTGTAAAAGAAAAAGGAAATAAGTAAACTTTATTGAATAAAATACAACAATACAATGTTTTTACAATATTCAAACAAAAAATAAATTACAATATTTGATATTAGGAAACTCCTAAGCTACTGTTCTCTTATTCCCTTCATCATCTGACATTTTCTTTCTTCATCTCATTTCCTGCAAAACAACACAAAAGATAACAAAACAAAAGAAAAGAAAATAAAGGGAATTGTTTAGTCTAATATTACTCTCAGACTGGCATAGTGTTGCTATGCTAGGTTCATCATTGAGTATGGGTTAAAGGAGCCAAATAGGATCTGTTCTTATCAAATTCAAGCTTCAGCCTTGTGCATCATTAGCATAAGTCAAGCTTCCACTTGGAAACATCCAAAAATGTAGCTCAACTTCAGATAATACTAGATCAGCCGAACACATTCAGAGCAAAAGATCTCGCAGATGAAACCTGGACAAGGGGGAGGTTCCTGAACCATACCAGGCACACTCACAGGCAGCACTATCACCACATGCAGCTGTGAGCTGTTAACACCATAGCAAACCAGGAAACCAGATAAGAAGGAATCAACGGTAGCCAACAAGTACCTGCCCACACTCCACAACACATCAACACAACACTACCATCAGAATGTCATACCACACCATCACCAGCAACTGGTTGCTCCCAGGAGCCATCCAAGAGCTAGGAGGGGAGGAATTCACAAGGAAGACAACACACCAGGAGGAACTGGTTAGCAGCTCACTGCAGAGAACAAGCAAGGTTATCAAGATCCACATCAGGAGGAGCAGGCAAAAACTACATCACAAGGACAAGGTAGGCTAACTGATCAAGTGCTAGTACCAGCATAGAAACCTCAAGTTCAGCATCAGAGCATGAGGTGGGAGAGGGAGAGAGCTCTCATACTGGGTAGTAATGCTACTCCAGTATCACCCTAGAGCTAAGATAAAGCCAAGTGAAAGAATATGTATTTCATCCACTAAACTAGCTTCAGCCTTTTTGCATCATGAGCTAAATTTCTTTTCTATTGGCACCAACATCAATTACATCACTGTATATGTTCCCAGCAGCAAGTCATGCTACCTAGGTTACCATAGTGCAGTCTCCAAGGTTGGAGGCACCATAGTAGAAACCCAGAACAGCAAAAGCCACCAGAATAATTTTTCTGTATTAGCTAGCTCTCAAGTTATTCAAGCAAATGATTTTATCATTTTACTAGACAAGTAGTCTAGGAATCATCTGTAAGGCAATCTTATCTGTCCTTATCCGATTTAAGCCTCAGACCATGCATCATTGGCTAGAGAAAGTCCAAACTTCTAACCAGCAATGTTATAGTATGGATATATATATATATATATTTGATCTATTTCATGTGCATCCTCCAAGGAGGTACCACATCAGCCAGAATAGTTGCAAAGAAGCCAAGCACAACACTAAGGTATCTGCAAGCCTTAGGAAATTCTTCAAATCATTCCCCTAGCTAATTAACTAGAAGTCATTAAGTGTACTACTGTCATTACTGACAGGGAAGTGTATATACTTTCACCCACATAATAATATACAAAGCCTGACAGATTTACTGTCATGTATATAGTTAACCATCCAACTATTAAACATAACCACAAAGTATGCCTTAGTATAGTACAACCATTTGTACTCACTTTCACATCTTACATATATACACTAATTGGGGATAGCATCAAATATGAATTTACCAAACTAATATGTGTTGTTGTCCAAAATAGACACTTCACTTCATCAAGTGATAAACCATAGAAACCAAGAGTATGACAAGTTAAGGCAACCAACACAACTAACCTGACACTAGAATAAATTCTAGGAGGTTAGGAGGGGTCACTATAACTATATCCTTCTCATATTCCCAAATTGATGATCATGGGATCATTTCATTATAGTTTTTTTATATAAACATAGGCTCAGGCATGTGGATGCTTAAGTAAACCCCAGCACCAAAATCCATAGTCTAATTAACATACCACCATAGCTCTTATTTAAATAACATAGCCTGGTATTTAACTTGGCATAGCCAACATCAGGGGTATAGATTTAGGAAACACCTACAAATAATTTCACAGTACCAACATCACACAAGAATAAAAGCATTTACTGTCATGTTTGACAGTTATTGAAATTCACTACTACATTATACAAGCATCAATTCATCAAAACATAGTAAGGGCTCATTGAACTGAATAAGATTAAGGCACATATACCCCTGACATCACCACCATTATACTTAGCTAAAGTTCACATGCTCAAAACAGATCCATGAGCAAATCACTAACCATCATTGATCACCAAAAATAAGAAGAGAAACTTAACTTATGTGGAATAGCAAGAGAAAGAGAGAGGAGATTGAAAGGTAGAGGGGTACCTACCTAGGACGAGTCTAAGCTTGCCGGCGAGGAAGCAGAGAGGTCGACAACAAGGGTAGCGACACGGTGGGCACCGAGGCACCTGCACCGTGCCAAGCCGTCTCACCAGCGGTAGTGGCACGCGGAGAACATCACGGCCAAGCAACAACACCGCCAGAATCGACAGCCGTTGTGCCAGGGCAGAGCTAGGGATTTCAACCGAGTGTGCACGAGAGGCAGGGAGGAACAAATCGGACACGGGTAGGTTGTAGATCATAGCACGGCGGACCAAAGCCCCATGTTAACGGCGCCGGAGAGGGTGGGAGCAGCCGGATCCAAACGACCGCACGACGGCGCCCAAGAGGTTGTGGGCGTGCGTGGTGTACTCAGGTGCGAGGAGGAAGAGAGGGCCCTGGGGTGGGATGTGTTAACCCCAAGTCGAACTGGGCCCAACTTAGTCCGTTGCACCAGATCTATTTACACCCAATTGGGCCACAGCCCAACTACTTGCCACTATTAAATTATTTTCCCATTAAATAGACTCTATAAAATAATTCCAATACATATGAAGTTATATCAAATCCTAAAAATACATATGATATACAAAAATCATCACAAAAATAATATCCACCTAAGAAAAATATAATCTTACTTATTCATGTTAAATAAAATGCAAATAAATATTAACATCACTAAAGCCCTATTGAAATTTAATAAAATAAGGAAAAATCCTAAAAATAAATAAAAATCATTTTTGTGTATAAAAATAAATATAATATTTTATAAAAAATACTAGCCTAATTGTTTATAAATAAAATATGAAGTAAATATTCAAAGACATTTAATCCTTGATGGAATTTTATAAACATAAGAATAATACTTAAAAATAAATAAAAATTATTTTAAAAGTCTTGAAAAAATATATTACACTATAAAATTATTAAATATAATATTAGAAAGGTTTTAATATTTTAAAGTAATAAATCCTTGTCTATTATCTATTTTGAAAATTCTTTAAAAATATTTCTTAAATAAGAAATAATTATATTTCTTTAGAAATATCAAAACCTTAAAATCTAATTACTAAAGTTCTAAGCCATAACTAAGATTTATAATAAAACTTAAGCATAAATCATTAACTTTATAATACTCTTTTAAACCCTAAACCAAAATTCAAAACCACAATCTTTCAGATAATTTTATATATCATTCACTTATATGAAGAGGGAATGATCTTAATATCTAAATCATAATTAACATGACTTTAAAACTAACACCTTAACAACACCATCCAAATTATACTTTCTTTGATAGTTGCATGTTATTTTCATAATAGCAAAACAAATTTAATGTAATCATTCACTTGAATGTAAAGTGAATAATCCCACACTTTAATCATACTTATCATAAATCCAAAACTTGAGTATAATTAAAACAATTACACCTTAAGTTTATTTACCCTTTTAAAGTTAACTTTAGTCTCAAGGCTTATAAACATTATGTCTAATAAACTACTTATGTTTTTATAGTTACCTTTGGTCTATTCCAATTAAGACATAAAGCATCTCAAGTACAAAATAATCAATCACACACCAAAAGACATTGAACACATCCTATTAACAATAAAGATTGTTTAAACCTTAGAAAGGAAATCTTTTCTTCAAATGTTATTCTTTTTGCCACTTCAAACAACAATCTCATAATAAGTTCTACAACTCCTAACAACTCAACCCAAAGACTTTTATCATAGTCACCAAATGATAGTTAACCATAATCACATTATTTTATACTTTACTTGTATACTTAGGATCGATAACACTTAAGTTCTTTATAAGTGACATTACTTGTAAAGTAAAATTTGAAGATAAACAATTATAATGTAAGCAATTTTGAATAGCATTCCATATGTGTGTATCTTATTATTGTATAAATATGTGTTGTTCACACACACTCACAAGCCTTAATAAGAAGCACAAGTATGAAACTTATCTAAAATGACAACACATTCTAAAGTAACCATTTCTAGTATCCAAACCCTAGAACAACGTTATCCCCGGGGTTCGAGTTTACGAAGTTGCATTACATTACTTATGCATAATAGCATCTTGCTTCTTTAAACATTAGTCCTTATCGGACCAATGATGCTGATTTCAGATATTGGATCTTATATTGTCTCGAAGACCGTGAGTGCATAATCTTGCAATCACAAAAGGCAAGTTCACACTTGCTTATGTCCTTTGATTATTTTCTATAAAGTATTTTGCAAATACAGTGTTGTCAGCACTTGCATTTGAAAAAGGACAAAAAACACTATTTTCATAATAATATGATTATAGGTTATTTACCATGAGGTAAAAACCTTCTATGGAAGTTCTGGTGGTAAAGGAACATATTATCTAGGACATAACAACCAATGTCGCCAGTGATTCTTGCGTCGTATATTACGCGTTAACCATAAGATTTGGAATTGGACGGAGAAGTCAGCTGGATCAGCTCTCTCTCTCGCATGCCAACGAATGACCGGGTCGTTGTTGCAACTCCTCTTGTAGAGGGTTAGCAGGTTATGTGTGGGATCCCTCAACGTCCCACTACTTCTGGTATCTATGAGGGTTATACACCTTAGGCTGATAATGGAAACAAGTTTTATCCTAGGCCTGATGTGCAATCCGTCGGGTATGCGGGGTCGCGGAGAAGGACAGTGATTGACTTGGATCATCTACTGGGCCCCACACCATAGGAAGTGTGGACGGGAAAGATCGCCAGGTTGTGCAACAAGGATTTGATCTCTCATGGGTAAAGTAATGCACCTCTACAGAGTGTAAGAACTGTAACTTGTTACTCCTTGTTCCGGGATGGAGCTACGAACGCGGCGGGAAAGAAACTCCATGAAAGTTTTGGTAAACCCGTGAAGGCTGACGGACGTAGCTTTTCAGAATAAAAGCAACCTTTGAAGAAATGTTTATGAAAACTTGCATTGCCTACGACCTATGGTCTGTGGCTGTAGATATAGTGCATCAAACACTCCTTTTCTAGTGAACTTGCTTAGTATGCTCGTACTCAACGTATCTTATTAACCCTTGCTAGATTCTGAAGCCAGTACAGACGACGTCTACATCACGATATGCTCCAGGAATCATCACCATAAGCTAAAGCTCTTCAATGAAGTCAAGAAAGTCAACATATACACCAACTCAAGTGAACACGAAATGCGGTAGGCATAGGGATGGATGGACGGGCGTTGCATGAACGAGTCTAAACATGTAACTTCAAGATCTAGGGCATTGCAGATAAATAATAACAAGCATCCAAGTACTAAACAATCCTAGGTATGTGCTCCAAATATAGTCATACGTGCTCGCAATGAGAACTTGCACAACATCTTCTGTCCAGCCAGCCTGTGGCAGCGGGGCCTCTAGGGAACTACTGGCAATTAAGGTGCTCCTTTTAATAGAGCACCGGAGCAAAGCATTAACACTCCATGAATACATGTGAACCTCACACCACAGCCATCCCCTCCGGTTGTCCCAATTATTGTCACTTCGGGGCCTTTGGATCCGGACAATGATATGTGTACACAACTTGCAGATAAGACCACAAGCAATACTATCATAATGATTCAATAAAAGTTCAGATCTGAGATCATGGCACTCGGGCCCTAGTGACAAGCATTAAGCACAACAAGTTGCAAGAAAGTCAAATAGCACTAATAGAGATACTAGGCACTATGCCCTAACAATCTTATTCAATTACATGATAGAACTCATCCAATACCTACCATCCCCAAGCCTACAGCGGGGGATTACTCACTCATGGATGAGGGAAACATCGATGGTTGATGGAGATGCATTGGTAATGACGATGGCGATGATCCTCTCCAAATTCCCCGTCCCGGCAGGGTGCCAGAACAGAGTTTTTGGATCCGAATCTTGGTTTTTGGTGGCGGCAGCGGAGCGGAACTCTTTCTGGAAAACTATTGAACCTCCACCTCGGTTTTTAGGTCGAGAGGCAACTTATAGGCATAGAGGGAGGCCAAGGGGGTGCTTGGGGTGGCTGCATCCCCCTAGGCGCGGCCAGAGGTGGGCTTGCGCCTGGCAGGGGTGTGGGCCCCCCAGGCCCCTTCTCCGTCTTGTCTTCTTGCTCCGTGGGTCTTCTGGTGAAATATAAATTTTGGCATATTTTCCGGGATTTTTCCTGATAGTTGATTTTCTGCACAAAAACAAGACACCAAGGTAATTCTGCTGAAAACAACGTCAGTCCGTGTTAGTTGTATCCAAATCACACAAGTTTAGAGGAGAAACAATAGTAAAAGTGTTCGGGAAAGTAGATACGTTTTGGGCGTATCAACTGCCCCCAAGCTTAGCTTATTGCTTGTCCTCAAGCAATTCAGTTGAAAACTGAGTGCGATAAAAGAACTTTTACGAACACGTTTGCTTCATATGATGTATATATTCTCAGCACAAGAGTAGATGCTTAAACCATTCATAATAAGAAGTATGCAACTAAGTCTACTCAATAGTCATTGCAAGCTATGAAGAGAAACTAACTCAATAATAATAAGTAGCATGAAACATAAACATAAGCAACATTGCAATGCTCATAGTAAGGTATGATAGTGTGGTATCTCGCTTGCCTTTGTTTGTAGAACACAATATAAATGCCAAGGCACCTCTGAAGTTCAAGTGAAGACTAGAAGTAAATATATCAGAGATACAAGCATCAAAGTCATGACATAATTAACCAAGTTTTGGAACAAACACAAGAATGACAACTATGCTCTCAAGAAGGTGCTCATAGAATAAGTGGTGACTCAACAAGGTTGTGAAAAGGTTTTGAAAAGTTTGAAAGGCTTCCAAATGCTGAAAGGAAGGTACTCACTAGCTTTGAGCTCTCATTTCCCCTATCTTAGGCATGTTTATGTGATTAAGGTGAAATTGAGGTCCAGTATGAGTTATATGCTTGACAGACCATAAACTGGAAATCCCAAGTCCCTTGAGTATGAGGGCCACTCCGCATGCTACTCAAATTTGGTTACCTGTAAGTTCTTGTCATTGTAAATACATGCATATCATAGAGAACCGCCAATGGGGTACCCCTTGGACATGATACAAGAGCTATCCCGTGATCAAAATGACAAGGCAAGCAGACAATGAGCATCTCAACGATCTTTTTATTTACTATATGCATAGCTTTTTATTTAGGATGCTTCACAGAATGCTCATTATGGTGATGCTACAAGTTTCCACCATGATTAGGCATGACTTAGGCTAGCGGACCAGGCGTTTCTCTAACACAATGTATAGACTCCATGAACTCACAAGCTCCCCTTTTATTTCACATCATAGAAATCCGTAAACAAAAGAGCAAAGTATCAACTAGATAGGATATCCAAAATGTGTTAAAACCGTTCCCCGTGACAACACGGTTCTGCTGACTCCCATCATATAATTTGCAAGCATATAACTTTCATGGACATGTCACAATGGTTCAGGATTATTAAGTTCAAGGAATAAAGTGTGTCATCAAGTTCGTGAGAGCTTTACTAACTAACTTTCTCAAAACAGACAAACATTTTATTTGGAAGAAAACAAGGCATATTGAATATGTACTGAAATAGCAAATGATGCTAATAGGTAGGTATCATGGACACAGCTGGCAATAATGGCTTTGGGGAGTTGGAAGCACAGGTAGAGCTCATACTCAATGCAAGTGAAGGCTAGCAAAAGAGAGGGAGCGACAAACGAGAGAACAATAATTGTCATAACCATGCTTGCAACAAAACATGACTAATTATGGCATGAAAGTGATACTAGAACTCTGAGGCAAAATAAATCATCGAGGCTTACTGACTATTGTTTAGTCATATGCATGCGTGAGCATGTGCCAAGTCGATTCACATGAAACTTTCAGAGGAGGATACCACAATATCATACCAAAATATGAATAGAACAATGCAAGCAAACGTTCATATGACATGCTACAAACTATTAGCAAGCTGGAGCTAATCATAGACAAGTAAGAACTACTAAGCATCCATCAGTAACACACTCCTTACAATGAATAGACTAAGCATGCTCACAATGATGAGTATATGTACAAAAATGGAAACAAAATAGAGTTTGTTACCAGCCTCTTACCACTCCTCAGGTTGTCTTAATATTCATTATTGCCCTTTACTTGTGTGACTTGAATAATAGCATGAAACCAAGATCCACTGAAGACGGCTGAACCCTGCAAAGAACTCACAAAACCAAAGAGGAACAACAAATATTTTTGGTGTTTTCGATTTTTTAGAAACAAGCAAACAAAGAAAAACCAAACAAAGAAAAAAAAGCAAACCAAACAAAGCAAAATCTTTTTGGATTTTTATTTTAAGGCAAACCAAAGCAAAGGAACAAAGAAACAAACCAAGAGAAACAACGAAAATATTTTGTTATTTTTGTGTTTTTGAGAAAGAAGCAACAAGAACCAAAAAGAAAGCGAAACAATGGATATACAAAGAACCGACCGAACATGATATATAGATGAGTGTGATGTCGGTATACCTCCCCCCAAGCTTAGGCTTTTGGCCTAAGTGGAGCTCAATCCCATGGTGCCCAAGTAGGTGCACCTCCGTAGTATGATGAGGAGGCTCCCTCGTCCTGGTACGAGCTCGAGGACTCCCCTGTGTAGTGTACAGTAGGGTCGTAAGAGGGCGCTTCCTCCTGATAGTGCCCATGGAAGGTAAGAGAGCGCAGCATCTCATCCATCTCCTCCTTGGAGCGTGACAAAGGTCCCTGAGAAATACTGAACAAAGTGGTTTGGGGGAGAGGGATCTCTCTCTTCCCCATCAATAAACAACATTCTATAAACCAAGTTCTCAAGGGTAGAGCTACTGGTGACAAAGTGATGCACCTTCATGGCAGCAAGATCAAGCCTCTCAGGAGCCAAGACTGTATCATTTGGATCAATAGCAATGTCCAAGGCAGCAGCAACACGTGCAGCAATAATTCCCCCATAAATGGGTCCCTTAGCAGTTAAGTGACGAGCAATGAGAGAACCAAGATTGTACTTGGTTTCATTGTTGAGCACAACAGCTAAGAAAGCCAAATGATAACTAGAAATATTACTAGTGTTCTCCCTACCAAGAACACTAGTGGCAAGATAGTAAGCGAAGTACCTGATGGCTGGAAGCTGAATGTTTCTTATCTTTCCCCGTTGAGCTCTACGGTTATCATCATTGGTTATTCCGCGATAGAGCTCCAACAAATCAGCGGGTTGAGCTGTAATCTTCTTTGCTGACCCAGCTATACCAAGTCCTAGAGCTTCAGAAAATTTCTTCAACATCATATGGTAAGACCTGCCATAAACTTTGAAAGAAACATCTGGATGGAACAAGCTATTAGTGAAGGAGAAGATCTCCACAAATGTTTTAGTGAGCGTAGCATATTGCACGCTCTCATCCTGCATAAGACTTGTTAGACAAGCCCTCCGAACCAAGGTCATAAAATCATCAAGAATCCCAGCAGCCCGCAAGAAGGTTTGGCAAGGAAAGGCGGAGGGATGCGCATCCCCCTCATCTCCCTCGTCGCCAAATAGCAGAGTGATGAGATCCTCATTGTATGAGGGCCTGCCACTGGTGGATGATCTTGGAAGCCTTGCCCTTCTAGGTGCATCACCCTCAAATATTTCACCAAATGTGTGGTGGTCCATGACCTCTCTTTTCTGAAATTTTAGACAAGCATCAAACCAAGTGATTTCTAAGTTAATAAATGATGAGCAACTACTATAGGAACTTGCTAAAGGGCTATACATGCATCAAAATAAAGTTTCTAAGCATAGAACAAGCATGCAAGCTCGAACAACCTATCACCTATAGCAGCAAAATACTCAAGATACAATCTACCAATCACAAATCTAATTGGACAAGTGGAGGAGGCACATACCAAGAAGCAATATCTCCAAAAATCAGCAGCAAAGATGGGATGAGCAAGAAGATCGAAAATCGCGAGCAAGAATAGCAAGAACTCAAGCTTTAGCAAGTTTTCCGGTGTTTTTTGGGAGAGAGAAAGAAGATGGCTGTGAGGGGGCACCTTGAAGGGGCCTAGGTGGGCCAGACCCCCCGAGGCGCCACCCACAGGTAGGTCGCGCCTACCATGGGTGTGGTGGCCCCCTGGGTCATTTCAGGTGTCCCTCTGCCCCTTTTTTCGAGGAAAAAATTATTTTGAATTTTTTCTGGGATTTTTCGGGAAACTTTATTTTTGGCCAATTTTCAGGGTATGAAAATTGATTTTCTCGCAGAAACAGTTTTTTTCAGAAGAAGCAAAAGCAAACCAAAAACCAAACTACAGGAGCTCTAAGACAAACTAACAAGCAAACAACTAGCAAAACTAAAGCTAAAAGCAAAGACTAGGACAAAGAAAATTAAAAGAAAGCAAGTATAACCACAGTGAAAACATTATTTTGTTCATTAAAATCCTTTTGTTAACAAGGTTGATCAAGTCTTGTTACCAAAACAATCTTATATGAAACAAAACTTTGCATTCCACAAGGTGATTATGTTACCTCATACTTGATAGCAATGGTCCCAATCATAATAGTTTCAAAAATTTCCTATGGAATGGGACAATATATTTCTCCAACCTTGATGCTCTCAATATTTTCAATGGAATTCAGGCAATATCTCTTAACAACCTTCTTGGGGAAATAAGCAGTATGCTCTTTGTCATCAATATTGAATGTTAATTTTCCTTGATTACAATTAATGATAGCACCTGCAGTATTAATAAAAGGTCTCCCAAGAATAATGGACATATTATCATCTTCAGGCATTTCAAGCACAACAAAATCAGTCAAAACCAAGCAATTATGAACCACTTGAACAGGAACATCCTCACATATACCAACAGGAATAGTAGTTGACTTGTCAACCATTTTCAATGATATATCAGTTGGTGTCAACTTTTCTAGCTAGAGTCTCTTGTAGAGAGAAAAAGGCATAACATTAACTCTAGATCCCAAATCACATAAAGAAGTTCTAACATAATTATTCTTAATAGAGCAAGGAATAGTTGGTATACCTGGACCACCAAGTTTCTTTGGAACCTTAACATTGAAGGAATAATTAGTAAGCAAAGTAGAAATCTCCTCATTAGGAATCCTTTTATTAGAGACAATATCCTTCATATACTTTTAATAAGGAGGCAATTTAATAGCATCAGTCAAAGGAATTTGCAAAAATAAAGGTTTCATCCATTCACAAAACTTGTTGTAGTGTTCTTCCTCCTTTGACTTGTGTTTCTTACCTGGAAAAGGCGTAGGTTTCTGAACCCAAGGTTCTCTCTCTTTACCATGTTTATTAGCAATAAAATCTTCCTTAGTGTACCTAGTGTTCTTAGTGTGCTTCTCAGGTTCTTCCTCACCTTCCTCCTTATCAGGAGACAAATTTTTATCATTACCACTCTCAGTTTCAGCATCAGAGACAGATATACTATTAGGATCTACAGCAGGTTCAAGTGGTTCCTCAACTACCTTGTGTTTCTTTTTTCTTTCTCTTACAAGGACTACCAGTATTCTCACCTTGTTGAGAATCCTGCTCAATTCTTTTAGGGTGTCCTTCAGGATATAAAGGATCTTGAGTAGCTATACCACTCCTGGTTCTAATCCCATAAGTATGTTTATCTCCTGAGGCATTAACTAGCATATCCTTTTGTACCTTAGCAAGTTGATTAAGTTGGGTTTGGACCATTTAAAAGTGTTTACAAAGCATTTTAATATCATTAGAAGTTCTTTCCACAATATCTTTCAACTCATGGATAGATCTAGAGTTTTCCAATAAACGATTCTGAACTTGTTTATTAAAATTATCTTGTTTAACAATAAAAATGCCAAGTTCCTCTAAACATTTATCAGGAGGCTTACCATAAGGAATATCACCTTCATCAAAGTGTTGGAGAGAGTGTACCTCAATGGTGGATGAGTGGGGAATTGGCTTACATAATTCTTCTATAGGAGGTAGATTCTTCACATCTTCAGCTCTAATACCTTTCTCCTTTAGACACTTGTTAGCTTCCTTCATCACTTCATCATTTAATGCAATAAATCCCCTCTTCTTTGGTGTTGGTGTTGGAACTGGTTCATGCACATCTGGTTCAGGAGTAATAGGCTCAGGTGTATTTAGCTCAATTGAAGTCCAATCATCATAATTATTTCTTATCTTAGCCATTAATTCTTCAGCATCTGTAGGAGTTCTTTTCCTGAAAACACAATCAGGAAAGTTATCTAGGTAGGTCCTAGAATCATTAGTTAGTCCATTATAATAAATATCAAGAAGCTCATTCTTAGGTAATGGACATCCAGGATGTGTATGAATCAAGGCACACAACCTTGTCTATGACTCAGGCAATTTCTCTTGTTCTTCCTATTTAAAATAAAAAAGTCTCTGCAAAGCAGCATGTCTAGCACTAGGAGGAAAATATTTCTAAAAGAAAGAAGCAATCAAGCAATCAGGGCTATCAATGGAACTGGGAGGTAATCTATTAAACCAAGCCCTAACTTCTCCTTTTAGTGAAAAAGGGAAGATCTTAGTAACAAAGTACTTGCGCATCTTAAAATCATCAGAGAATAAAGCACTCATAGTAGAAAGCTCATTCATATGAGCCACAACACTCTCATTTTCAGTCCCACAAAAAGGTTCTTTCTCAACAATATCTAAATAAGATAAATCAAGAGAGAAATCATAGTCTTCATCTTTAATATCTATGGGAGAGGTGGCAAACTTAGGATCAGAGGACAGTTTAGGAATAATAGTACGTCTAGCAAGGAGACTCTTAATAGCACTAATACCATGTATGTTTCGACACTCTTCAACAAATTTATCAGTGAACTCAATGTAACCATCATTAATATCATAACTCTCACTAGACTTAGGTGATCTAACAGGTGTAACAGTGTCTTCACTAGGAATTATGGTATTTCCTAGACTAGCCATAGTAGCATCTAGAAAAGGACCTAATGAACCACTCGCATCAAGCACAGTAGAGGTAACATCATGAGCATCAAAAGCAGTTTCATATCATGAGTATGTGGTGGTGGTGTGACAAGCTTACTTATAACAGACGGTGAATCAAGAGCAATAGAGGTGTTTAGGATTGTACCTCTTCTTGTAGTGGACGATAAAATAGGAAACTTTCCATCACGAGACTTCCCCATGATGAAAGGAGTAGCAGTGAACAATAATAAATCGAAGTGAACTTACAAATAAAGCTATGCTCCTCGGCAACGGCGCTAGAAAATAGTCTTGATGACCCACAAGTGTAGGGGATCGCAACAGTCTTCGCGGGTAGTATTACCCAATTTATTGATTCTACACAAGGGGAGACAAAAAATACTTGCAAGCCTTAACAACTGAGTTGTCAGTTCAGCTACACCTGGAAATAGTTCTTGCTCATAGAAGTTTATCAGTAGCAACAGTTTTGTAGTAGCAACAGCAAAGCAACAATAGCAGTAAAACAAGAGCAATAGTAGCAGTAACGGTAACAGTAAGATTCAAGTGCGGTAGGCATAGGGATGGATGGACGGGCATTGCATGGACGAGTCTAAACATGTAACTTCAAGATATAGGGCATTGCAGATAAATAATAACAAGCATCCAAGTACTAAACAATCCTAGGCATGTGCTCCAAATATAGTCATACGTGCTCGCAAAGAGAACTTGCACAACATCTTTTGTCCAGCCAGCCCGTGGCAGTGGGGCCTCTAGAAAACTACTGACAATTAAGGTGCTCCTTTTAATAGAGCATCGGAGCAAAGCATTAACACTCCGTGAATACATGTGATCCTCACACCACAGCCATCCCCTCCGGTTGTCCCAATTATTGTCACTTCGGGGCCTTTGGATTCGGACAATGATATGTGTACTCAACTTGAAGATAAGACCACAAACAATACTATCATAATGATTCAATAATAAGTTTAGATTTGAGATCATGGCACTCGGACCCTAGTGACAAGCATTAAGCACAACAAGTTGCAAAAAAGTCAAATAGCACTAATAGAGATAGTAGGCACTATGCCCTAACAGATCTTATTCGATTACATGATATAACTCATCCAATCCCTACCATCCCCAAGCCTAAAGCGGGGGATTACTCACTCATGGATGAGGGAAACATCGATGGTTGATGGAGATGCGTTGTTCTGGCAGGGTGCTAGGACGTAGTTTCTGGATCCGAATCTTGGTTTCTGGTGGCGGCGGTGGAGCGAAACTCTTTCTGGAAAACTATCAAACCGCCACCTCGATTTTTAGGTTGAGAGGCAACTTATAGGCGTAGAGGGAGGCCGAGGGGGTGCCTAGGGTGGCTGCACCCCTAGGCGCGGCCAGAGGTGGGCCCGCGCCTGGCAGGGGTGTGCCCCCCTAGGCCCCTTCTCCGTCTCGTCTTCTGGTTCCGTGGGTCTTCTGGTGAAATATAATTTTTGGCATATTTTCCGGGATTTTTCCTGATAGTTGATTTTCTGCACAAAAACAAGACATCAACGTAATTCTGCTGAAAACAGTGTCAGTCCGTGTTAGTTGTATCCAAATCACACAAGTTTAGAGGAGAAATAATAGCAAAAGTGTTCGGAAAAGTAGATACGTTTTGGACGTATCAGGCGGCGCTGCAGCCGCCGGTGGAGCCGTCCTCGCCAGACATACTGGAATGGTCCAGGGCATACTGGGAGGAAATAGAGCGACGATGGGTCCACCGCCTGCAGCAGGAGGCCGAACGACAGGCCTGGTCTGGCCACGTTCTCGCCTACCAGGGCACGCCGTTCGTCATCCTCGACGACGACGACGAAGCCGGCCCTCCTACCAGCCATGGAGGTGCGGCGACGCTGGCCAGGGGAGCTTCTGCCCGCCACAGCAGCTGAACAACGGCGACAACGACGATGACAGGGCCGATCCCGGCTACACGTCGTTCTACGGCAACTTCGGCATGTAGAAGCGGCGACGACATCGACGAAAGCGACAACGGCGGCCCTTTTAATGTTTTTAGTTTATTATCTAGCATTATAGTTTAAATTTGATGTATTTCGCCTATATTCGTCCATCTTTAATGAAATCCGCCTGAATTTGCCAAATTCGTCTGAAATTTAGCCGAACGCGAAAAATCGGCCAGAAAACGCAAGTGGAAAACTAGACGTTCCCAGGCCAAATCAAGTTTCGTCTAGCCAAAATTTGATCCGGATTTCAGTCTGGGATCGCCCAACGAGTGGGAATACTCTTATATCCGAAGTGTTGACTATTGTTATCCAGAAAGGAAGCTCCGATGAAAAATAACCACACCTGAGTGTCCAACATTATATCTCGAGCCTTTCTTTTTTTCGGGATTGTCAAAACACAAGAATAGAAAAATACTACAAGAATCTTAGTATATGTTTGGAACACTACAAGAATCAAATAGTGTTCCATACCATAAAAAAATCAAATGAATTATTTTTAAAAAAGTTTGTTCTAAGGAGAAGTACATGTGAATCCTTAGAA
Source organism: Avena sativa (assembly GCA_916181665.1). Lineage (NCBI taxonomy): Eukaryota > Viridiplantae > Streptophyta > Magnoliopsida > Poales > Poaceae > Avena > Avena sativa. The sequence goes on along the minus strand of OV702297.1, from coordinate 379,152,737 downwards.
AACACACACTAATGAATCTATCTTAGATCAGCTCGTATGGATTTTTTTTAGAAACCAATTCATGTAAAAAACAAATCTGCTAAAAATTCTTGAAGTTCTCTTGAATCAAAAGAACCCTACTAGATTTGGCAAATTACCAATGCCTCCACGGTCAAACCAACCTCAAAGGTGTCAAACTGTCAATCGGCCAAGTTACCAAGACCCAACAGGATTCGATGTAGTACTCCCTCTGTTTCAAATTACTCTGCGCGCACGTTTACCTAGGTGGCCTAGTATTCTATCGTTTTTCATCAAAAAATTCTTAGAATTTTTGGTATACGTAGTACATATTTCATACTATCTATTTCAAAAATTCGAGGATTTTTTGAATAAAAAATGAGGGAGTACTAGTTCACCTACATAAGCGCGCCGACGGAGTAATTTGAAACAGAGGGAGTATATGACGACACTGTGCAGATGCAGAACTGCGTATCTCGTTCCCGGTCCAAGTGAAGATCTCTCTGCATGCATGCCGAGCTATATTGCCTGCCTATATTCCCAAAGCATTTTAATGCTTCCTCCCTCCCTCTGCTGATCTATTGATGACGACCTTGCTCCATTGCTTGGCCGACTCTGTGGCACTCACCCTATGCCTCGTCTTTATTTTCGGCTGAATTCTTTCTTCGCCATCTCAGCTCGGCTTCTCCCGCTATAAAACCATCACCTCCCCTCGCTGACCTTTCGTAAGAGAAACTGAAGCCTCTCCAACTCCAGCTGTTAGCCTGTTACTCGTTCGAGTCGTTTCCCTACACCCACTTTGCTTTTCTTCTCCCAGGTCCGAATCAGGCCGGCGCGCTCGGCGCCCAGAGGCGGAGTGACAGGATGAGGGAGTACTGGACAGCGCTGGCGTCGCTCATGGGCGCTCTGGCGTTCATGCAGGGACTCCTCCACGCCGTGTTCCCCGCGGAGCTGAGGGCGGCGGTGGCGCGGCTGCTGGGGCGGCTGACGCGGGGCTTCTCCCCCTACTGCTACTTCGACGTGACGGAGACGGACGGCATGAGCAACAACGAGATCTACGACGCCGTGCAGCTCTACCTCAGCAGCACGGCCGCGCCGTCGTCGGGCGCCCGGCTCAGCCTGACGCGGCCCCACAACGCCACGTCCTTCACCTTCGGCCTCGCCGCCAGCGACCGCGTGGTGGACGCCTTCCTCGGCGCGGCCGTCACGTGGGAGCACGTGGTGGCGCCGCGGCAGTCCCCCGGCTTCTCGTGGCGCCCGCTCCCCGAGGAGAAGCGACGGTTCACGCTCCGGATCCGCCGCGGGGACAGGGACAAGCTGCTCCCGGCGTACCTCGACCACATCCTCGCCAGCGCGCAGGAGATCCGGCGCCGGAGCCAGGACCGGCTGCTGTACACCAACGCGCGCGGCGGGGCCATGGACGCGCGCGGCCTGCCGTGGGACCCCGTCCCCTTCAAGCACCCCAGCACGTTCGACACGCTGGCCATGGACCCCGACCGCAAGGAGTCCATCAAGGCCGACCTCCGCGATTTCGCCGACGGCAGCGCCTTCTACGAGCGCACGGGCCGTGCGTGGAAGCGCGGGTACCTCCTGTACGGCCCGCCCGGGACGGGAAAGTCCAGCATGATCGCCGCCATGGCCAACTTCCTGGGCTACGACGTGTACGACCTGGAGCTCACCGAGGTCAGCAGCAACGCCGAGCTGCGGAAGCTGCTCATGAAGACCACGTCCAAGTCGATCATCGTGATCGAGGACATTGACTGCTCCGTCGACCTCACCAACCGGGCGGCCCTGCCGCCGGCTCCGACGAAGCCGCGGCCCAGCATCGACGGGACGGTCGATCAGGACGCTGCGGGGGCGGCGTCGGGCCGGTCGATCACGCTCTCCGGCCTGCTCAACTTCACCGACGGGCTGTGGTCGTGCTGCGGGTCGGAGCGCATCTTCGTGTTCACCACCAACCACATCGAGAAGCTGGACCAGGCGCTGCTCCGGTCGGGCCGGATGGACATGCACGTCTTCATGAGCTACTGCTCCTTCCCGGCGCTCAAGATCCTCCTCAAGAACTACCTCTGCTTCCAGGGCGACGCCGACGACGACGACGACCGCGGCGCCGAGGTGATGAGGGGGCTGGAGGAATGGATCGACGCGGCGGAGATCACGCCGGCGGACGTGAGCGAGGTGCTGATCAAGAACCGGAGGAACGGGAAGAGACAGGCGATGGAGGAGCTGCTCGACGTCATAAAGGCGCGCGCCGAGAAGCGCCGCGGCAGCACGGCGTCGGCGACGAGAAAGCAGGACGGGGGTGGTGAGGAGGAAGAGGAGAAGAGGGCGCTGGGTAGCCCCAAGGAAGGGAAGGAGCAGGCCGCCGGCAAGGACAGCTGCTCGGACGGACAGGACGAGGAGACGGACGCCAAGAAACAGCTGTGACTGACTGAGTATGCCATGCCATGCCAGGCCAAGCACCCCTGGTGAGCTAGGGGGACAGGGGGAGGGAAAGCGAAGGGTTCAAAATTTTCCTGTTTGGTGACACGATCCTGCCCCCTTTTCGACTGGAGATTGCAATGCAACTAGGGCGTCTTTTCTTTATTAGTTAGTCCTCTCTATCTATTGTAGGCTTATTACTTGTGACCTGTAATGTAGACGTATTAGTAAAATTGCTTATGTTTATTGTTAACTGCTACTCGCAGTAATCACTTATGCGTCTGGATGAGGACGGCTGAACACTGTTACTCTTGTTTGTGCATGAGATCGTCGTGTTCGGTTGTTGTAGAAGACGACATGGACGCTTTCCCTGTTTGTTTGAACAGGAAAATGACCTTTTTCCCTGTACTGATGCCGTGCTCGATCTGGAGGACGGTTTTGGAGAGATTATTTTTTTAATTAATGGAGCTTGGATATGCGCACGTTCATCTGTTCTTTGGATCCCCTGTATAGTATCGAATCCAAGATCATCTCCGGCAACCATCGCGGGCACCACCTCAACGACCGGATCACACCATTCAAATTCTGAAGCTGGATCATGCGCTCTGCTCTGTATTTTGCCGTGTCGCGTGCGCTGCGCCTGCATGTATTTACTAGTAGTAGTATCTTTGTATTTCTGCCGTCGTGCACGTAAGAAAAACAGGGTGATGTTTGTTTCCCTTCAGATCGAGCCAAACCCCGATCAGTTTAGCGGTTAACGTTGGGGCCAAATCACCATCGGCTAAGCGCCGTGCGTAGCAGTCAACGACCGGCGTCGTCGTCTTGGAACCAGAATCCACGCATGTTCCTTTCCTGACATTCTCCATTGTTTTTCTTTCAACCTCTCGCTCGATTCTGCCTGCTAGGCGGCATGTGCTTCTTTGGATACCGCCCGCGAAGTCGGATCATCGTCGTCAGGGATCCCAATATCCTATTGTTGCGCTTGGAAGTTGGATTAGTTAAGGGCGCCTGGTCGAGTGCTAACCTGCTCCCTCGGTAGCAGAAAACGGTCGTTGCTTTCCCCCCCTGCCTCGCTGTACTTCCCTGGTTCCGATCGCGCGACGGCACGGGCAGGCCGTGTGTGTGTCTTGTGTGTGGACATGAGATCGCGCGCACATGCGCATCTTTTGGGCGCCATGAGATCGCGCGCACATGCTCGCGTTTGTCGCTTGCTGCTGAACGGCGGTGCTCCTGCCGGAAGGGCGGTGCCGACTGTTGTTGCCTGTCTGTTTGCACGGCCCAAGGGACGACCAGCGTCTTCCTCGCTCCTCTTCGTCCTGTCAGTTTTGGCTCGGCGTGTGATGGCTGGATGCCACATCACCGTTCTGCTGCCGGATCATCGCAGAGCTGACTGACGGATCAAACGTCGCTGGAACGCGACTGATTGATTGACGCCTCGCTTCTGGACGTTGCGTGCCGGTGTGTTTCGAGCCATCTCATCTCGGTGGTTCCTCCTCCGTACCCGTCGCCTTAAATCCCGTCAACGCTGCAGGCGGTACCAGTGGCTCGTCGGGCAGTACACGCCTGCGGCAGCAAGCCATCAACTCCGGTACTCGTCGATGGTACTAGTACATACTGTTCAATTCAACCACCGCTGTAAATTTTTAGCTGACGTCGATGTCTGCCAGGGAATCCCCACATCGCGTCAGGATCAGGTAATCATCCAACAGTCTGCGTCGCGGAACCTGACGAGCCACGACCACCGTTGCTTTCGTGCCATATCTGTACTACTATACCGGAATTTCGCCTTCATTCACGTACGCGGTGCAGCGGAGGGAGCCCCTGGGCCGCTCACGTTGCTCGGTTCAAAGATGCAGGGATTCGGTGCCCCGCGGGCGGGCGTGCGGGCGCGGCCGGCTCGGCGGATCGCTGTCCGGCGTGATGAGTGCGCAGCCAGCATTCGGGGATTCATTTCGGGACGACGATGTCTGCGGCCGGAGCTCTCTCTCTCGTCTCTCGTCTTGTCTCACTCGCGGGCTCGCGGCCTTCTCTTCCTGTTCGTCTTTGACCGTGGGCATCCGCTGCCGCGCGCACCGTGGCTGGTTCTGGGCTGGACCCGGTGATTTTGTTCGCTACCACTTTGGGTTTGCTAGTACAAGGAACTGGATCTGGATGCTGCTTTTCTCGAGAAGAAAAAATCGTCTAGAGAACTGAGCTGATTGAGTTTAGTGGAGCTCGTGTGTTTTCCGTCTGTTTTTAGCACGTTTTTCAAAGCAGCCTGACGGCTGAGATTAAGGGAACTGACATCAGATCCCGACCCGCATGATCGAGCATCTCCAGCCGAAAAGAAAAAATTCAGTCTTAGCAGTAGTAGCTAAAACCTTCAAACTCAAAAAAAAAAAACACCCCAAAAAAAGCACGACCCATTTGGACAGACGCGTCCGGATCGAGTCATTCGTGCATCAAATTTGGGCAACGATTGCGTTGATCGCCGCCCCGTCAGACCAGATGGCCCGCTGCCGTAGGAGTTCGCGGTAAGGGTTGCGGACATGGACGCGAGCCGCCGCCTTGCCCGCCTCCTTCTTGCAGTCCCCCGCCGCCCGGTTTTCCAGGTCCTTCTCCATCTAGGCGGCCCAGTGGTCCCTCGCCACTTGGTCGACTAGCTCCTTCGCCGCCATCGTTGTCAAGGCCTTCGCTCGGCACGCGACTTCTGCCTTACCCGGGGTCACCCCGCCGGAGCCCCGTTGGGGCTGAAGCCCATCGCCTGCATGATCTGTAGGAGGATGGCGATCGCCTCCTCTCCCTCCTCATCCTCTGCCTCCAGCTGATCCACCTTCTCCTCCTCCTCGTCGTCCTCCTCCACCCACGTCTCGTCCCTGTCGAAGAGAGCCCACGCGGCCGCAGCCACGAGCTCCTCCTCTGCCGCTTCCACCTCCCTGCGCGTGGCGGCGGTTTGGCGAAGGTAGCAGACATCGACCTTGGCGGCCTCATTGGCCACCTTCTCCAGCGTGGTCATGGCCGCCTCGTGGTGGATCTCGTGGAGGGCCGCTGATGTGACCTCCTTGTCCACCGCCTCCACCGCTTCCTTGGCGGCGACGTGGTGAATCTCACGCACCGCCCATTGTGTGGCCACCTTTGCGGTCGCCTACACCACCCGCTCCAGCGCAGCCTCTGCCACACGGCGTTCCTCCCCGAAAGCCACCACTTGTGCCTCGGTCATGCGCTGGGACAATAACATGGCATGGAGGTCGACAGCGTCGATCTCCACCATCGGGAGGCGGGTGCGGCACATCTCCCAGATCTTGGTCCAGTTGGCGATCTTGCAGCGAGGCATGGCTGCTGGTGGTTGGCGCTTTTTTGGCTGCTGGTTTGCTCTTGCTTGGGCTTGTTATCTCCGTCGCGCCTACGACTGACTTTTATAGACCGCGGCGAAGGCAGGAAACGTCCTGGGAGGCGCGGGAATTTTTCTGGCTGTTGGGGATATGCTATATGGGTATCCTCATAGCATGTCTCCTATCCGGATAACCCGGGTGACCCACAGTTGGTAGCATGGCCCATGGCCTGCTGGGCGGCCCAGTTAGATGGATCCAGAAGGGAGGCCTATGCCGGATAAAGGAAGGCTACGGAGGAGTCACCGACGTACCCGGAGCCTTGGAGTGCAAGACACGCTAGACTAGTTGTAAGTAGTGTAGGACTCTGTAACCTATTCGGCTAGGACTTTTTCCTGTAACCCTAGGACCTGACGACTATATAAGTCGGGCCTATGGGAGCCTTTAGGGCACAATAACTTAGACTCTCTAGTCACCTCGCACAGCGAACCAATCCCTGTAACTCGGCGTATTGTCCTTATAGTGATTTATAGCAGGAGTAGGATTCCGCCACCGTTGTGGGATCTGAACCTGGGTAAGTTGTGTTACCTCGTACTCATCAACCGTCTGCCTTCCCCCACGTCTCTAAACACGCACTGTGAGGACCCCTCCATGGCGTACTCGTCGGCAATACCACGACAGTTGGCGCCCACCGTGGGGCAAGAGGCGCTTCAGGCTCTTCAGCGGGCGAGAACCAAGATCTTCGCGGGAATCGGCGAAACCGTAGCCATCGATCGTGTTCTCTTCTCCGGCAACATTCTGATCGTCCCTCCCGACGAGTTCTGTATCCCGGCAAAGACGAACCCTACGCGGTGCTCGATCGTCCCCATCAGAGATATCCACCTCTTCATTGGCGAAACCGACTCGGGCACTAGTTCCATGGGAGTCGGAGGAGCATCAATACCCGCACGGACCGCCTACGGGCAAGAAACGTTCGCGGAAGGATCGATGTCGGATCTCTCCTTGGAGTTTGCCGGCAAAGATCGGAAAAATTCAAGGCCCACCAAAACCGCCCCTGTGCAAGATATAACGGTGGAAGATCGCTGCAAGTCCGCCGTCTTCATCCGTGCGTCTGGACAGCAGAGATCCAAGTTCGTCGGAGTGGTGACCATCTTCGATCTGGCGTGTTGCGTTCAGAGAGAGGGAGAAAACCCCCGCGATTACCTCGCCAGGTGGCTCCGTATACGGGCCGATCTGGCGCATTACCCCAATGATGATGCTATGTATCACTTTGTGGAAGGACTGGACCAAAGTACGCTTCTCCGGCATTCGGTAAGGCGGCAACAGGCTTCAGGACGCCTCACCTTCGAAAGCATGGTGAACACCGTCAACAACTACGCGGAGGCTGAGGAGGCAGCTCAGCCAGCCTCGCGCTCATTGACGGAGCCCCTCCACCTAAGCCCCCGCCGCCACCGCCTCTAGTCATCGTCGTTGTTGTTGCACCTCCATCCCCGTCATCGAGGAAGCCCAGACACCCTTCGACTCCGTGATTGACGCGCTCTACGCCGACTTCAGCGCAGATTCGGAGGAGATAGACTTCAGCCCGGAGGAGCTAGACTCTGCCATGCAGGAGATGGAGGAGGATTACAAGCGCGACGAGCAGGCCAACACCATCGTCACATCCCGAGAGGTGTTCGTTACCATCGAGATGATGATGATGAAGGGAATATGCCCTGAGAGGCAATAATAAAGTGTTTATTATGTGCATTCCAAGTATATGATAGATGTTTATTTTGCATGCTATAATTGTATTAATATGGAAACATTAATACATGTGTGTTTAATAAACAAACAGAAAGTTCCTAGTTATGCCTCTCTCATAAACTAGCTCGTTGATTAACAAGATGATCAAGGTTTCCTGATCATGGACATTGGATGTTGTTAATATCGGGATCACAACATTAGTGTAATGGTGTGATGAACATTCATCTGAAGTATAGCATTACGATCAAAGTCATTGAGTTTATATTGCTATAACAACTTACGAAGTGATCCTAATCCTTAGACCATGAGATCATGTCAATCACTAACACCAGAAGAGTTTCTTGATAACATCAAACGTCACACCGTAACAGGGTGATTATAAAGATGGATTCAGAACTAATAAAGTGTTATGTTGAGGCTCATGGATCGAGAGTGGAATTTGTTCATCCCGATGACGGATAGATATACTCTGGGCCCTCTCGGTGATATCACATTGATTAGCTTGCAAGCAAGTGATTTGATCACTAGAATGTTATATCAGGGGAACGAGAAAAGAGTGCATGTCAGTAACGAGATCAAACTAGGTATGGAGATACCGATGATCGAATCTCGGACATGCAATATATCGTGAAACAAAGGGATTAAGATACTAGCGTAAAAAGGTTCCGACGATCACAAGAAATTCATCGTTGAATGTGTGGGAGTCAGTATGGGTCTCCAGATCCCGCTTCTGATTATTGATCTGAGAGGGGTCTCGATCATGTCCGCATTATTCACGAACCGTAGGGTGACACACTTAAGAGACACCGACATTCAATTGGAGCAAAAGTTTCATGCCGAAAGAATGAACAAGCGCAGGAATTTATTTCACTAGATACCGAAACAGGTTTTCGGGTGAAATTACATAAAGTGGTTATGCATGTGAAATAGAATTCTAGCAAGGGGTTATTTGTGAATTTTTGTCATTAAAGTAATTGACAAAATTCTGAATAAAATAAAAGAGTTTTATTTAATGAGAGTTTGCATTAAATTTGGTGGAAATTTAATGGCATGTTTGAGTGGGATTTTGAGTGGAGGGATATGAATGGATTTTGGTGAGTGGAGTGTCCACCCACATGAATGAAGGAGGGGAGGGGGAAGCCCCCATGGCCGGCGGCCACCCCCTTGGGGTTCCCCCCTCCTCCTATAAAAGGCACCCCTCTCCTCACTTCTCACTCGCACCTCCTCGTGAAGGATCTCTCTCCCCCTCTAGAATTTATTCCCCATGGTATCGGACTAGCGAGATACATGTTCCCGATGGCTATTCGGCAAGAAAGAGTTGTGCTTCCGCTACATCGCTGGAGAGAGGAGGCGGAGGTTGCTCGGTGCCTCGAACATGTGTGCGAGCACGGATGCGCTGCTGATTTGCGGCGCTAGGACTTCCTCTTGATCTTGAGATCGGCAAGAGATCGTCTACATCAACCACGAGTCGAACTCGTTAAGCTTTGTCGGTCTTCAAGGGTATGTTCTCTACGGATATACATCCGCCCATTGTTTGTATCTAGTAGAAAGATCTTGGTACATAGTTCACATCATAGGAAATTTTTTGTTTTCTATGCTGCGAACCCTACAGTGGTATCAGAGCCGGTCTATGCGTAGATGCTTTACACGGGTAGTACACATATGAGTATGTGGGCGATGATGATCATGTTGTTGCTCCTTAGTTGTAATTTTGGATATTGGTGGCATAGTGGGATGAAGCGGCCCGGACAAACTTTACATGTCCTCGTACATGAGACCTGTTCCACGCTTGACATGCAACTAGTTTGCATAAGTGGCTAGCGGGTGTCTGTCTCTCCTACTATAGTCAATATCTATTTTGCAACGAGTTGTCAACAATTTGGTTATCCTCGTTGTGGTTCATGTTCGTAGGTAAGAACGGTTCTATCTCGAAAGCCCTAAGCCACGTAAAACTTGCAATGGATAAATTAGAGGCGTCTAGTTTAGGTTGTTGCTGGGCTAGTGTTATGATATGGTGATGTTGTAAGTAGAAGTATGAGATGATACTCTTACAACATACATAACGTGTAATCTCCATAGACCTTGGACTTACACATATAGGTATGATAGTGATCATACCACGATGCACATGATAGAGATCATATGCGGGAACCATATCATTTCACTAATAAACATGTGATGTTTGATAGCATCTTATATTGCTTGTTTAGCGCTTTGTTAGCATAATAAGATGATCCCTCATTTAAATATCAAGATAAGAATGTGTTCTTCCTTTAGTATGCACCGATTATGTTTTCGTCGCTCCAAGACATCACGTGATGATCGGGTGTTCTTGGATCCACGACCATATTTCGGGTGTAAAACAGTTACACACGCGAATACTAAGGTTCTAACTTGGCGAGCCTAGCATGTACAGACATGGTCTCGGAACACGGACCGAAAGGTTAAGCATGAGTCATATAGTAGATATGATGCCCATTTGATGCTCGCCTTTGAAGCTATACCGACTCACGTGATGATCGGACTTGGTATAGTGGATTTTGAGTGGGAGTTCATTCGTAATAGGGATTAGTTGAACTCAATCTATCATACACTTAGTCTAAACTTTACAAATTCTGTTGTAGATGGCACCACCTGCTTTTAATTTCAATGTGTTCATGGAGAAAGAGAAACTTGCAACGAACGATAGCAACTTTACCGAATGGGCCATGAATTTGAGGATTCTCCTCTCTGCTGCACAAAAGCAATACGTGCTAGAAGCGCCACTAGGCCCCCCACCTTTTGAGGATGCCCCTGACGAGGAGAAGAATGTCTATCAGACTCGTCAGGAGGACCACAACTTAGTTCATTGCGGCATATTGTATGGGCTAGAGCCGGAACTTCGAAAGCGTTTCGAAAACGGCAATGCTTTTGATACAATGGGTGAGTTGAAAATGATTTTCGACACACATGCTACTGTAGAGAGCTACAACGCTTCAGAAAAGTTCTTTAGCTGCATGATGGAAGAGCACAACTCCGTTAGTGAGCATGTACTCAAGATGTCAGGTTACACCGATAATCTTGTGTCCTTGGGAATAACGATTCCCATTGACTTAAGCATCCATCGTGTTCTGCAGTCTCTGCCACCTAGCTATAAGAGCTTTGTGATGAGCTATAATATGAAATACATGAAGAAGTCTCTCCCTGAGCTTCTGCCAATGCTTAAAACTGCAGAAGTGGAGATCAAAAAGGAACATCAAGTGTTGATGATCAATAGGAACACTGGTTTCAATAAAGACAAGAAGGGAAAACGGAAGGGAAGTAAGGGCGGCAAGCCGGTTGCCGTGCCTGAAAAGAAACCCCGAGTTGGACCTAAGTCTGATACCGAGTGCTACTATTGTAAGGGGACTGGCCACTGGAAGCGCAACTGCCCCAAGTATTTGGCAGACAAGAAGGCCGGCAAGGCAAACAAAGGTATATATGATATACATGTTATTGATGTGTACTTGACTAGTGCTCGCAGTAGCACCTGGGTATTTGATACCGGTTCAGTTGCTAATATTTGTAACTCGTATCAGGGGCTGCGGAACAAGCGACCGCTAGCAAGGGGTGAGGTCAAGATGCGTGTCGGCATTGGATCAAGCGTTGATGTGACCGCCGTCAGAACGCTGCCTCTCCATTTGCCGTCAGGATTAGTTATAAACTTGAATAATTGTTATCTGGTGCCTGCACTGAGCATGAACATTGTATCTGGATCGTGTTTGATGCGAAGTGGTTATTCATTTAAATCCGAGAACAATGGTTGTTCTATTTATATGAATGAAATCTTTTATGGTCATGCACCGATGATGAATGGTTTATTTCTATTAGATCTCGATGACAATGTTACACATATTCATAATGTTGATGCTAAAAGGATTAAACTTAATGATGATAATCTGCATATATGTGGCACTACCGTCTAGGTCATATTGGCGTTAAACGCATGAAGAAGCTCCATTCAGATGGACTTTTGGAATCACTTGATTTTGAATCATTTGATACATGTGAGCCATGCCTTATGGGTAAGATGACTAGAACGCCGTTTTCCGGTTCAATGGAACGGGCGACAGATTTATTGGAAATCATACATTCTGATGTATGTGGTCCAATGAGTATGTCGGCGCGAGGTGGATATCGTTATTTTGTTACTTTCACGGATGATTTGAGTAGGTACGGTTATATCTACTTGATGAAACACAAGTCTGAAACCTTTGAAAAGTTCAAGGAATTTCAGAATGAAGTGGAAAATCATCGTAATAGAAAGATCAAATTTCTACGGTCCGACCATGGAGGTGAGTATCTAAGTTACGAGTTTAGCACTCACATGAAAGAGTGTGGAATTGTTTCACAACTCACGCCTGCCGAAACACCACAGCGAAATGGTGTGTCGGAACGTCGTAATCGTACTTTATTAGATATGGTTCGATCTATGATGTCTCTGAGAGACTTGCCGTTGTCATTTTGGGGATATGAACTAGAAACTGCTGCATTCACTTTAAATCGGGCACCATCTAAATCCGTTGAAAAGACACCGTATGAATTGTGGTTTGGAAACAAACCTAAGCTGTCATTTCTTAAAGTTTGGGGATGCGATGTTTATGTGAAGAAACTTCAACCGGATAAACTCGAACCCAAAGCGGAAAAATGCGTCTTCATAGGATACCCTAAGGAAACTATTGGGTATTCCTTCTATCACAGATCCGAGGGCAAGGTTTTTGTTGCCAAGAATGGATCCTTTCTAGAGAAAGAGTTTCTCGCGAAAGGTGTGAGTAGTCGGAAGGTAGAACTCAAAGAGGTTATTGAACCTTCTCTTCAAAGTATGGCGAGTAGCGCAGCGCCGGAAGTTGTTCCGGAGTTGGCTTCACCTGTTGAAGAGGTAACTAATGATAATGATCATGAAACTCCGAAAGAGAGTACTACCGAACCTCGCAGGTCTAGCAGGACGCGTGCAGCTCCCGAGCTGTACGGAAATCCTGTCATGAATTTCATGGTTGATGAAAATGATGACCCTGCGACGTATGAAGAAGCGATGATGAGCCCGGATTCCAACAAATGGTTAGAAGCCATGAAATCCGAGATGGAATCCATGTATGAAAATCAAGTTTGGAACTTGGTGGAATTACCTCACAACCGAAAGGCCGTGGAGAACAAATGGATTTTCAAAAGAAAAACTGATGCTGATGGTAATGTGACCGTCTATAAAGCTCGACTTGTCACAAACGGGTTTCGACAAATTCAAGGAGTTGACTACGATGAGACATTCTCTCCCGTAGCGATGCTAAAGTCAGTTAGGATTATGTTAGCAATTGCTGCATATTTCGATTATGAGATATGGCAGATCGAAGGATGCTAACAAGGTGTGCAAGCTTCAGCGATCCATCTATGGATTGAAGCAAGCATCACGAAGTTGGAATCTCCGCTTTGATGAGGTGATCAAAGAGTTTGGATTTGTCCAAACTTATGGAGAAGCTTGTATTTACAAGAAAGTGAGTGGGACCAATGTGGCATTTCTGATATTATATGTGGATGACATATTATTGATCAGAAATGATATAGATCTTTTAAACAGTGTTAAAAGTTATCTAAGCAGCAAATTTTCAATGAAGGACCTAGGTGAAGCGTCATACATATTAGGCATAAAGATCTATAGAGATAGATCTAGACGCCTAATAGGGCTATCGCAAAGTACATACCTTGATAAGATTTTAAAGAAGTTTAAAATGGACGGAAGTAAGAAGGGGTTCTTACCTATGTTGCAAGGCAAGACATTGAGTTAGACTCAAAGTCCAGTTTCGGCGGAAGAAAGAGAGATAATGGACAAGGTCCCCTATGCTTCAGCCATAGGCTCTATAATGTATGCCATGCTATGTACAAGACCGGATGTGGCACATGCTATTAGTTTGACTAGTAGGTACCAATCGGATCCAGGTTCGGAACACTGGATAGCGGTCAAGAATATCCTTAAGTACTTACGAAGAACTAAGGATATGTTTCTTGTATACGGAGGTGAAGAAGAGCTCGTCGCTAAGTGTTATGTTGACGCTAGCTTTGACACCGATCCGGATGACTCTAAGTCTCAATCCGGATACGTATTTCTCATGAATGGCGGAGTGGTTAGTTGGAGGAGCTCCAAACAACCTGTGGTAGCGGGATCAACAACGAAGGCCGAATATGTTGCTGCTTCAGAAGCGGCTCAGGAAGCAGTTTGGATGAAGGAGTTCATATCCAAACTAGGAGTGATTGCAAACGCGTTGGACCCAATGGTGATCTATTGTGACAACAATGGTGCCATTGCCAATGCCAAAGAGCCAAGGTCTCACAAGCATTCCAAGCATATTAAGCGCCGGTTTCACTCCATCCGCGAGCATGTCAAGGATGGAGATATAAAGATTTGTAAAGAACATACGGATCTTAATGTAGCAGATCCGTTGACTAAAACTCTCCCTAGAGCAAAACATGATCAACACCAGAACTCGATGGGTGTTAGATTTATCACTATGTAACTAGATTATTGTCTCTAGTGCAAGTGGGAGACTAAAGGGAATATGCCCTGAGAGGCAATAATAAAGTGTTTATTATGTGTATTCCAAGTATATGATAGATGTTTATTTTGCATGCTATAATTGTATTAATACGGAAACATTAATACATGTGTGTTTAATAAAATAACAGAAAGTTCCTAGTTATGCCTCTCTCATAAACTAGCTCGTTGATTAACAAGATGATCAAGGTTTCCTGATCATGGACATTGGATGTTGTTAATAACGGGATCACAACATTAGTGTAATGGTGTGATGTACATTCATCCGAAGTATAGCATTACGATCAAAGTCATTGAGTTTATATTGCTATAACAACTTACGAAGTGATCCTAATCCTTAGACCATGATATCATGTCAATCACTAACACCGGAAGAGTTTCTTGATAACATCAAACGTCACACCATAACAGGGTGGTTATAAAGATGGATTTAGAACTAATAAAGTGTTATGTTGAGGCTCATGGATCAAGAGTAGAATTTTTTCATCCCGATGACGGATAGATATACTCTGGGCCCTCTCGGTGATATCACATTGATTAGCTTGCAAGCAAGTGATTTGATCACTAGAATGTTATATCACGGGAACGAGAAAAGAGTGCATGTCCGTAACGAGATCAAACTAGGTATGGAGATACCGATGATCGAATCTTGTACATGTAATATATCGTGAAACAAACGGATTAAGATACTAGCGTAAAAAGGTTCCGACGATCACAAGAAAGTCATCGTTGAATGTGTGGGAGTCAGTATGGGTCTCCAGATCCCGCTTCTGATTATTGATCCGAGAGGGGTCTCGATCATGTCCGCATTATTCACGAACCGTAGGGTGACACACTTAAGATACACCGACATCCAATTGGAGCAAAAGTTTCATGCCGAAAGAATGAACAAGCGCAGGAATTTATTTCACTAGATACTGAAACAGGTTTTTGGGTGAAATTGCATGAAGTGGTTATGCATGTGAAATAGAATTCTAGCAAGGGGTTATTTGTGAATGTTTGTCATTAAATTAATTGACAAAATTCTGAATAAAATAAAAGAGTTTTATTTAATGAGAGTTTGCATTAAATTTGGTGGAAATTTAATGGCATGTTTGAGTGGGATTTTGAGTGGAGGGATATGAATGGATTTTTGTGAGTGGAGTGTCCACCCACATGAATGAAGGAGGGGAGGGGGCAGCCCCCATGGCCGGCGGCCACCCCCTTGGGGTTCCCCCCTCCTCCTATAAAAGGCACCCCTCTCCTCACTTCTCACTCACACCTCCTCGTGAAGGATCTCTCTCCCCCTCTAGAATTTATTCCCCATGGTATCGGACTAGCGAGATTCATGTTCCCGGTGGCTATTCGGCAAGAAAGAGTTGTGCTTCCGCTGCATCGCTGGAGCGAGGAGGCGGAGGTTTCTCGGTGCCTCGAACGTGTGTGCGAGCACGGATGCGCTGCTGATTTGCGGCGCTAGGACTTCCTCTCGATCTTGAGATCGGCAAGAGATCGTCTACATCAACCACGAGTCGAACTCGTTAAGCTTTGTCGGTCTTCAAGGGTATGTTCTCTACGGATATACATCCGCCCGTTGTTTGTATCTAGTAGAAAGATCTTGGTACATAGTTCACATCGTAGGAATTTTTTTGTTTTCTATGCTGCGAACCCTACAGATGAATCAATATCAACCCGGACGAGATCTGCCTACAGCGCTGGACAAAGGGAAGGGACCACCTATTGCTGCCGACAATGATCGCGTAACAGTCATGCCCCCTCCGCCTAACCCAGTGCAGCAGCCGCAAGAACTCGGCACCGGTCCGAGCAACCACAACACCGCAACCCCGCCGCCTCCGGCATCTATGTCTGTTGCCGCCCAAGTCACTCCAGCTGATAGAGTGATGTACGACAATCTCCTCGTCGAGCCTATGACCGTGGCTCATATTCGCAATGTAGTCCAGCTTGACGAGAAGCTCCAACAGCTGCTGGAGGAAGCACATGCCATCGCGGAGCAAGGTGCAAAGCTAGATCGAGATCTGGCCAACACGCAGAAGTCAATAGAGAAGGCTAGAGCAATGGAGGCCGAGTACAAGACTCTGCTACAGCAGCAGAAGGCCAAGAAAGCTCCGGCTCGCGTCATCAATGATCCTGGTGTTCGGCGAAACCTAGGATGGGCTCCCTCCAAGTCGGCACAGGCCAAGCCATACATTGACAGTGAAGGCAGGCAGGTGATGCCCACTCCTCTTCTCAACCTCGCCGTCGCTAAGACCTTTCTAGAGGAGGATAGATCACCCGAGGCAGTGAACCAGGTCTATGACCTAGTGGCCAAGGCGGTGAAACAGCAGGAAAAGGACACCTCTCAGAGGCTGGAGTCTGACCCAGCGTTTTGCTAGTCCAGCCAGCATAAGCCACCAAGGGACAGATCTCCTCTTGGTGTCGGGTCTTAGACGGGTTCGTCAGAACGAAGACGGAGGGATGTGCGCAACAGGAAGGATGCTATCCCCATATCCTCCGACCATGTAGGCAAGGTCCAACCTCGTCGCCCATCGCCACCGCCCCGTTCCCCCCGACATCGCGAAGATACGAAGGCTCACCGTCGCACGGATATGCCTCCGCCAAGGCAGAGCGGCATCGTCATCCGCGACAACACGAAGCAGACCCGTCATGACGGAGAGCGCAAGCAAGGACACAAGAGCAGGTCACGCCACGACCCTTCGTGTCCGACAAGCAACCGCGACAAGCGTGACGCGTCGCAGGAGGGTAACAGCAAGAAGGATAACCCACCGCCACCTCTGCCTCCATCGCCACCTAGCAGCCACCATGGCGGAGGAGGCCCGCATCGTTCACGTAGCCCATCCCCTGATGGCAAAAAGAAGAAAAGAAGCCCGGAGCCATACGATGCACGTTCATGTCTGGACAAGATCCACGAGGCCCAGGAAGGACCATACCTGGGAGGATGGGACCATGTTGCTTTGGACATGTGATACGGTCCGCAACTTACCCCAAAGGTTTCCGGATTGACAAGACCATCCAGCCCTATGACGACACCACCAAGCCAGCTACGTGGTTGCAGGACTACGACAACGTGGTGGAGATCGCTGGCGGTAACCCCAACGTCACCGTCAAGTACCTCCCATTGATGTTGGAGGGCATGGCCCACCAATGGGTCGATGACTTGCCGAAAAGATCCATCTGCAATTGGTTGGACATGCAAGAAGCGTTCACCAAGAACTTCAAGGGTACGTACAAATGTCCCTGCACTGTTGGCGATCTACAACGGTGCGTGCAGGAGAAAGACGAGACATCTCGCGCCTACCTCTCGCTGGCTGGATATGAAGAATTCTTGCGAAGGAGTGCACGCTCAGACCGCCATGGCCACCTTCATCGATGGATTGGAAAGGGGCATGTTGCTCCGACATAAGCTGAAGCGCTTACAGGACAATCACCAGCTAGATCTAAACCAGATGATTTAGTTGGCCAGTGAGTTCGCAGCTGCCGATGACGATGCTCGCGGCTCCCTGCCGGCAACGGCCGTTCCAACTCAGGCTCGGAGGAACAGCAACACAAAGCGGAAGACCCCGCAGAAGAAAAGCAAAACTCCGACATGGTCGCTATGACCTTTGCAGGACGAGGTGATGGCGGACAGCGTGGCCGAGGGCGGGGAGCTGGTCGTGGGCAGCAGCGAGGCAGTGAAACTACCTCGGCAGCGCTCCGCGTTCCCCAAACCTACGAGGAGTACCGTGATATGCCATGTCTCGTACACCTCGACGCCAACGGCAAAGCCACCCACACCAATCATCATTGCAAGTTTGTCAACGACCTCAAGGAGGACCCGGAGTCCGGCTAGAAGCAAAGTTGGAAGAATAGATCGTGAGGCAAGGGCAAGGCAAAGAAGAAGGAGGAGGAGTCCAAGGATTCAAGTGACATGGACGAGGACGTCCCCAAGAACGCTGCCAAGAGCGACGGCAAGGGCAGAAACCCCTTCGAGAAGAAGGTGGCAGTTTTCCACACTTTCCTTGGCACCCCCACCATCCGACAACAGAAGACCGCCATGAGGATACTGATGGCTAATCTACCCCCAGTTCCCCAGTTCATGCGCTGGTCGAAGATTCCAATTACTTGGGACATGAAGGATCACCCAGACCTCATCCCTACGGAGAACCAATACGCCATGGTCATCAACCCCCTGATTGACGGCAACGAGTTCACCAAATATATGGTGGATAGTGGAAGCAGCATCAACATCATGTACCTGGATACACTGCAGAAGATGAACTTGACGGAGGCAAACCTAAGGCGGACCAACACCATCTTCCACGGCGTAGTTCCTGGTCGGGAGGCTCGGTCCCTTGGGTGCATCACACTTCAGGTCGCTTTTGGCGATGTCAATATTACCGCCAAGAACGCATGACCTTTGAGGTGGTCCCCTTCAAGAGCGTGTACCACGTCATATTCAGCCGCGATATATTCCACACCTTCATGTCCAAGCCATGCTTCGTCTACAACAAGCTCAAGATACCCGGACCAAACGATGTCATCACCGTATCTGGAAGCTTTACCAATGCAAGGGACTGCGATATTGGAGAAGCAGCCTATGCAAAAGCTATCCTCTACAACGAAGAATTCAAGGAGATCCAGAGCAAGGTCGATGCCTCGGAGATGCCCGCGTCGAAGAAACAAATTTTTGACTCCGCCCCAGCATTCAAGGCCGCCATCGAGACCAAGCCGGTGGAACTTGTGGTAGGCGATGCCTCCAAGATCACCGCCATAGGGACGAACCTGGACCCTAAATAGGAAAGCGCGCTCGTTGAGTTCCTCCGTGAGAATAGGGACATCTTTTCCTGGCAACATGCCGACATGAAAGGTGTGCCTAGGGAACTTGCCGAGCACAGCTTGAATATTGATCCAAAATGTAAAACAGTGAAACAACCTCTACGACGCTTCGGAGATGAGAAGAGACGCGCCATAGGCAAAGAGATAGCTAGGTTACTTAAGGCTAGTTTTATCCAAGAAGTCCTTCACACTCGATGGGTGGCCAATCGTGTACTTGTCCCCAAAAAGGGAACCAAAGAATTAAGAATGTGCGTTGATTACACCGGCTTGAACAAGGCATGTCCCAAAGATCCATTTGCTTTGCCTCGCATTGACCAAGTCATTGGTTTAACGGCTGGCTTGGAGCTTTTGTGTTTTCTCGATGCATACTCAGGATACCACCAGATCAAGATGAGGAAGTCAGACCAATTGGCCACTTCGTTCACTACACCCTACGACACGTTTTGCTATGACACGATGCCCTTTGGGCTAAAAAACACAGGTGCTATGTACCAGCGGACAATGCAACATTGCCTGCACGATCAAATTGGTCGGAACGTTCACGCCTATGTGGAAGATATAGCGGTGATGTATAAAAAATCAAACGACTTAATATCTGACTTAAAAGAAACCTTTGATAATCTTCAGAAATACAACATGATGCTTAATCCTAAGAAGTGCGTCTTCAGGGTCCCAGCCGGCAAATTGTTTGGTTTTATCGTTTCCCAGCGTGGAATCGAGGTCAACCCAGAGAAAATCAAGGCCATCTTAAACATAAACCGTCCCACATGCCTAAAGGACATACAACGGCTAACAGGTTGTGTTGCAGCAGTTAGTAGGTTCATCAGCCGACTTGGAGAGAAGGCACTGCCGCTGTACAAGTTGCTGAAGAAGGCGAACAAATTCACGTGGACGAACGAAGAAGATGCAACATTGAAGCAACTCAAGGAGATACTTTCCTCAGTGCCTATCCTTGCAGCACTCGAGCATGGAGATCCCATGTTAATTTACATGGCGGCCACCAGCTGGGTAATCAACATCGTCGTCGTGGTAGAGTGGAAAGAACCAGGGCATGACTACGGAGTTCAACGACCAGTTTACTATGTAAGCGAGGTCTTAACGGAGTTCAAGCAGTGTTACCTGCACTACCAGAAGATAGCTTATGGAGTGTTCCTTGCTTCTCGGAAGCTAAGACACTACTTCCAGGAGCACCCTATCACAGTTGTGAGCAAAGCTCCACTGTCCGACATCATCAACAACATCGATGCTACATGAAGGGTCGCGAAGTGGGGCATTGAACTTGCCGCCTTCGAGATTACCTACAAGAGACGCGATGCTATCAAATCACAAACCTTGGCAAATTTTATCGCAGATTGGACGTAGATGCCAGATGCTACCCCAATGTTGGAGCCAGAATACTGGGTGATGCACTTTGACGGATCAAAGCTACTCAACCGCTCGGGGGCTGGTGTACTGCTACAGTCACCAACTGGGGCAAGCTGCACTACGTTCTGCAGATCCACTTCGAGGCTACGAATAACATGGCGGAGTATGAAGCACTCATTCACGGACTATGCATAGCCAAGGATATTGACATCAAGCGCATAATTTGCTGTGGAGATTCTGACTTGGTTGCCCAGCAGGTGGCTGTCACCTAGAATGCACGGAACCCTATGATGGTGGCATATTGAGACGAAGTGGACGAGATAGCCAAGAGCTTCTTGGGCTACGAGGTCAAGTATGTACCTAGGAAGCAAAACGAGGCGGCTGATATGCTGTCTAAGCTTGGATCAGAGCGCAAGCAAATTCCGTCTGGAGTTTTCCTGAAGCATCTACGGACACCATCCGTGAAGGGAGCGGACGCGGACAACCCGGACATATTTGACTCTTTCGTTCACATGGTGACAAAAATCCCTCCGGCTTGGAGAAAACCGTTCATGGAATATCTCGTACACGGAACTTTGCCCTACGACGAAGTCGAAAGACGGCAAATAGTACGTCGAGCAAAGGGCTATACCATAATCAATGGACAACTCTACAAAATAAGCACCACTAGTGTATACCTTAAGTGTGTTTCCCAGCAAGAAGGTATTGAAATCCTCAGCGAAATCCATCTCGAAGATTGCGGGCATCACGCCGCTCCTCGATCGTTGGTTGCTAAAGCCTTCCGGCAAGGATTCTACTGGCTGACCGCGAAGGCAGACGCCGACAAGCTGGTTGAGACATGCATGGGATGCCAGTATTATGCCCGACAACCACATGTTTCTGCTGAAGAATTGCGAACAATACCAATAACTTGGCTGTTCGCAGTCTGGGGGCTAGACATGGTTGGTCCGTTGCAGATGACACCATGTGGGTTTACGCATCTGCTAGTAGCAGTTGCCAAATTCACTAAATGGATAGAAGCTAAACCCATTAGAAAGCTCGATGGGGCAACTGCCCTTAGGTTTGTCCGAGATCTAGTGGTGAGATTTGGTCTGCCACGGCAGCAACTTGTCACTCGGATAAGTGGAAGCTTATTGTTGGGAGAAAGGCATCCGACTTGACCTTGCATCTATGGCACATCCACAGTCCAATGGTCAGGTTGAGCGAGCCAATGGATTAATTCTGCAGGGAATCAAGCCACGTCTTGAGGCACCACTACATAGAGCAGCTGGATCCTGGGCGGAAGAATTGCCTTCTGTGCTGTGGAGTTCCACTAGCTACACCCCTTACTTCATGGTATATGGAGCAGAAGCCATCCTGCCTTCCAACATCCTTCACGATTCACCAAGAGTTTCCGCCTACAACAAAAATGACGCTGAAGAATCTCGACGCCTTGATGTGGACCTTCTCGAGGAGGAGCACGTATTGGCATGCCAAAGATGCTGAAGAATCTACCAGCAAAAGCTACACAGCTACCATCAGAAGCCATCTCGACGCTGAAGAATCTACCAGCAGAAGCTACGCAGCTACCATAGTTGCCGCGTCCAACATCGCTCATTTAAATAGGGGGACTTGGTGCTCCGACTTAAGCAGAAGAAGTCATACAAATTATCCCCTCCATGGGAAGGACCGTTCATCATAAGCAAGGCGCTACTCAATGGGTATTACTACGTCGTTGACAATCGTGAACTGAAGGATAGACCCAACGAGGATCATAAGCGTAAGCGACATGACCCGGATGATGACTACCCGGAGCTTGATCGGCCATGGAACATAGCACAACTACGTCCTTTCTACACTTAGCATTTTTTATCTATTGTGTACCTCTTATATGATCAATGAAATAAAGCTCTCTGGTTTTCTGAGTCTTTTACTCCTTTAGTGTTCATTTTTGGATCGTATAAAACCTTTATGCACAAGTTTTGCGATTGCACTTGTGAAAATTCCGCATACGGGCATTATCTTAAGTTTTCTGGTCTACACGTTATTTGTCGTTTTATGTGGATTTTGGAGTAGTGACTTTCAGCACTTATTGTCGGTGATTTTGTGCTTAGGTTATTGATGGTGCCATTGGGCATCATCGCCTGAGTGCATAGTTCCGACAACGAGTCTTCCGACTCACGAAAAGTCAAACATAAAAACCAGAGTAATGGATAAGCCAACACTTGCTTAAAAAAATATATACATGCTGGAACCAGGTCTTGAGTAGCAGGAAATAACAACCATTGTTTTCTGCCTTAGGTTAACAAGTAGTCTTTTCCGCATACAAATTCCAGAGGAAACAAATATTACATATTGTTTTTCATTCCTCTGGCGCATGCGACTTGGACGTAGCATCATCAGTAGGAGGAGAGTCATCCTCCTCGAAGTCGGTGGTGCTGAGGGGCTCAGAGGAGCTTTGGCTGTTGCCGTCAATGGTTTTCATGGGCACAAAGACGTTAGGATCGACCAACTCGGCGACTCTGGTATCAAAACCCGTGAGCGACGCCAAGATAGCCTTGTGATCTATCTTTTGGCCATCGTCGTCCATGTTGGGGATACCGGAGGTCACCGTGTCGATGTCGGCGTTTTCATAGTGCGCCTTGACCATTGACAGCGCCATCCTCGCGCCGGCCCGGGTACATGAAGCTTTCCAGATTACAATACGCTCAGGGGCTCGGCGCAAGATCTCCGAGAACTTCATCACGGAATCCACCGCTTTGATGTTAATCTGGAGGGTCTTGGCTATCTCCTTGGTCTGCTTGATGGCGATATTGATAAAGTTGCCGGCAAGGACCATGCGTTCTTTTGGCGGAGGAGGCGAATGGGTCAACCCAATAGGAGCTGTAAATTTCCAACAAAGAAACGCATGAGTTCAATAGCGCAAAAAGTTCAGAGTATCTAGCTTACAGAATTACAAGGCGGAGAATCACTTACTGAAGATGCTAATCTCGGCCTGCTGGAGAGTTTCTGCCATAGAATCCCGTTCTTGTCGGAGGATCTTGTATGCTTCAAGATTGCGTTGATTCTTCTTATCGGCAGCTTTCTTCTGCTGTTTCAGCATCGAGATCTCCTCCTTCAAGCGGTTCATCTCTTTGTTGGCGGACTCCTGCAGGAATTTCATGAAGTCCTCATGCATCTTTAGCATATCCTTCCTCTCCTGCTTAAGGATCTTGTTTTCGCTATCCAGCTGCTAAATATGCTTGGATTGCTCAACAATATCTTTAGCCTTGGAAATGGCTTCTGCAAGTCGGAGAAAGAATAGTACACAGTGAGTACTCGGAGAATGTTGTCACAAGACCAAGTCAGAATACGAAAAAGAAAAGAAAAAATAGACGCTTGCTCTTGGTAATTTGTTCCTTCAAGAAGGCAGTTTTACCCTTTTCGGCTTCCAAGTCCGCACGCATCTTCTGGTACTTCTCGTTGGCCACGCCTCTCCGAGTATTCTCATTCTGTGGAAAGAAAATTTAACGCTACTTAGTCTACTTGGATCATCTAGCCCGATAACTATCCACCTAGATGCTTGGGGGGCTACAGTGAGAGTTTTTTAACTTAGCAATATGCTTGGTCTTTCTTTAAGCATCTAGTTGGAACTAATTCAGTTTTCAACTAGAAGCTTGGGGGCTACAGTATAAAGTTTTAACTCAGTCATATGCTTAGTCTTTCTTTAAGCATCTAGTCGGAACTAATTCAGTTACAACTAGAGGCTTGGGGGCTACAGTATCGAAATTTACAAACACTGCATATGCTACTCTAAAAGCATCTAGTCGAAATAATTCATTCAAACTATATGCTTGGGGGATATAGTGAGAAGTTTTCTATCTTAATCAATCTTAGAGCATTTAGATGCAAAGACCTATGGTTTTCTGTCTAAATCCTCGGGGGCTACAGTGGAATACTCATATGAAATGCAAAAGACAAATAAAACTTACAAGTGCAATGATCTTGAGGTTGGTAGTGCTCTCAGCAAGCAACTTGCCAAAAGAAAGGTTGTTTGCTTGCAAGATTTCTGCTTGCCGGAGAAGATCCTTAAGACCGCATGTTGGAGATGTCGGCGCTGCACCAGGACCAAAGCGGAGCTACTCGGCATAAGTGTCGGGTAGACTATCTTCGGGAACTCTACGGTTTTCCTGGGTGCGGAGGCTCCGCCTTCGGCAGACGAACCACTCTCCACCACCGCCTTACCGCTACCGATGGCATCCTTAGCCGGATCTTCAGCCATTTGAGTTGCGGTACTTTCTTGCATTGCCTGTTCGCCGACAACGGCAAGCTCCGCGGAGGCACCTGAGTCCACTTCCATGGCGGAAGGGCCAGATGCATCTTTGGCCTGTGAGCTTGTCGGAGCAGACATAGGCTGGACGCTGGGAGTGACGGGGGCGATGGCGGGAGATGCGTGGGGAGACACGTCATGATGCAACATATCCTTGATATTTCTAGAATCCCCCAAAGGTTTGGAGGTCTTCTTCAAACTGGCAGTGTCCTTCTTCCTGAAACATGCAAAAAGTATAAGTACAGGAATAAGACAAGCAATGGACAATGTCAGAGAGAAAAGAGGCTTACACAACAGGGGGTGCTTTGGCAAAAGGGATCCCAGTAACCTTTCTTTTCTCCGCCTCTAGCACGATGGTAGTCTTCTTGGAGGCTCCACCCTCCGTCTTCTTCTTCTTGCCTCCGTCGGCAGTGTCAGAGGTGGAGCTCTTCCGCTTTCGCGCCAGCGAGACATCATCGTCGGACACGAGGTGACTTCCTTTATCTTTGGGTCATAGATTTGGACAGCCATGCTATCCTTATCTAGACTGCTGAGCTGTTAAGTGAAATCTCACAAGTGTTAGATGAAGATGGTAATGGTTAGACGGAAGAACTGGAGTATATGTCATATACGGAAAATAAACATCATACCTTTGGGCACGTGCCGTCAACGAACATGTCATAGGTGATGGTGAAGCCTCGCTTCCTATCCTTCACCTTGACGATATCCTTGAGTCGAAGCTTGATGGAGTCACTCGAGAAATTGTCCTTGGATATGCAGAGGCTATCCTTCCTATCCCTGGTGTACTCATGCATCAGCTTCGAGCGGTGCTACAGAGGCTGGATCCGCCTGACGAACCAGCACATGGCCAGGTCCAATCCGGTCAGACCCGTCTCTATGAACCACTCTATCTGCCTTATAGCGCGGGAAGCATCGTTGTCGGAGGTGAAGGGAATATGCCCTGAGAGGCAATAATAAAATGTTTATTATGTGTATTCCAAGTATATGATAGATGTTTATTTTACATGCTATAATTGTATTAATAGGAAACGTTAATACATGTGTGTTTAATAAACAAATAGAAAGTTCCTAGTTATGCCTCTCTCATAAACTAGTTCGTTGATTAAGAAGATGATCACGGTTTCCTGATCATAGACATTGGATGTTGTTAATAACGAGATCACAACATTAGTGTAATGGTGTGATGAACATTCATCCGAAGTATAGCATTACGATCAAAGTCATTGAGTTTATATTGCTATAAACAAACTACGAAGTAGTCCTAATCCTTAGACCATGAGATCATGCCAATCACTAACACCAGAAGAGTTTCTTGTTGACATCAAACGTCACTCCATAACTAGGTGATTATAAAGATGGATTCAAAGCTACTAAAGTGTTATGTTGAGAATCATGGATCAAGAGTGGAATTTGTTCATCCTGATGACGGATAGATATGCTCTAGGCCCTCTCGGTGATATCACATTGGTTAGCTTGCAAGCAAGTGATTTGATCACTAGAATGTTATATCACGGGAACGAGAAAAGAGTGCATGTCAGTAACGAGATCAAACTAGGTATGGAGATACCGATGATCGAATCTCAGACATGTAATATATCGTGAAACAAAGGGATTAAGATACAAGCGTAAAAGGTTCCGACGATCACATGAAAAGTCATCGTTGAATGTGTGGGAGTCAGTATGGATCTCCAGGTCCCGCTACTGATTATTGATCAGAGAAGGGTCTCGATCAAGTCCGCATTATTTGCGAACCGTAGGGTGACACACTTAAGGGACACTGGCATCCAGTTGGAGCAAATGTTTCATGCCGAAAGAATAAACAAGCGCAGGAATTTATTTCACTAGATACCGAAACAGGTTTTTGGGTGAAATTGCATAAAGTGGTTATGCATGTGAAATGGAATTCTAGCAAGGGGTTATTTGTGAATGTTTGTCATTAAAGTAATTGACAAAATTCTGAATAAAATAAAAGAGTTTTATTTAATGAGAGTTTGCATTAAATTTGGTGGAAATTTAATGGCATGTTTGAGTGGGATTTTGAGTGGAGGGAATTTAAAGGAATTTTGTGAGTGGAGTGTCCACCCACATGAAGATGGGAGGGCAAGGGGGCAGACCCCATGCACCGGCCACCCCCTTGGGGTTCCCCCCTCCTCCTATAAAAGGAGCCCCCCTCCTCACTTGTCTCTCACACCTTCTCGTGAAGGATCTCTCTCCCCCTCTAGAATTTATCCCCCATGGTCTTGGACTAGCGAGATACATGTTCCCGGTGGCTATTCGGCAAGAAAGGGTTGTGCTTCCGCTGCATCGCTGGATCGAGGAGGCGGAGGTTGCCCGGTGTCTTGTACGTGTGTGCGGGCACGGATGCGCTGCTGCTTTGCGGCGCTAGGACTTCCTCTCGATCTTGAGATCGGTAAGAGATCGTCTACATCAACCACGAGTTGAACTCGTTAAGCTTTGTCGGTCTTCAAGGGTATGTTCTCTTCAAGCTATACCGACTCACGTGATGATCGGACTTGGTATAGTGGATTTTGAGTGGGAGTTCATTCGTAATAGGGATTAGTTGAACTCAATCTATCATACACTTAGTCTAAACTTTACAAATTCTGTTGTAGATGGCACCACCTGCTTTTAATTTCAATGTGTTCATGGAGAAAGAGAAACTAGCAACGAACGGTAGAAACTTTACTGAATGGGCCATGAATTTGAGGATTCTCCTCTCTGCTGCACAAAAGCAATATGTGCTAGAAGCGCCGTTAGGCCCCCCACCTTTTGATGATGCCCCTGACAAGGACAAGAATGTCTATCAGACTCGTCAGGAGGACCACAACTTAGTTCATTGCGGCATATTGTATGGGCTAGAGCCGGAACTTCGAAAGCGTTTCGAAAATGGCAATGCTTTTGATACAATGGGTGAGTTGAAAATGATTTTCGACACACATGCTGCTGTAGAGAGCTACAACGCTTCAGAAAAGTTCTTTAGCTGCATGATGGAAGAGCACAGCTCCGTTAGTGAGCATGTACTCAAGATGTCAGGTTACGCTGATAAGCTTGTGTCCTTGGGAATATCGATTCCCATTGACTTAGGCATCCATCGTGTTCTGCAGTCTCTGCCACCTAGCTATAAGAGCTTCGTGATGAACTATAATATGCAAGGCATAAAGAAGTCTCTCCCCGAGCTTCTGTCAATGCTTAAAAGTGCAGAAGTGGAGATCAAAAAGGAACATCAAGTGTTGATGATCAATAGGAACACTGGTTTCAAGAAAGACAAGAAGGGAAAACGGAAGGGAAGTAAGGGCGGCAAGCCTGTTGCCGTGCCTGAAAAGAAACCCCGAGTTGGACCTAAGTCTGATACCGAGTGCTACTATTGTAAGGGGACAGGCCACTTGAAGCGCAACTGCCCCAAGTATTTGGCAGACAAGAAAGCCGGCAAGGCAAACAAAGGTATATATGATATACATGTTATTGATGTATACTTGACTAGTGCTCGCAGTAGCACCTGGGTATTTGATACCGGTTCAGTTACTAATATTTGTAACTCGAATCAGGGGCTGCGGAACAAGCGACCGCTAGCAAGGGGTGAGGTCAAGATGCGTGTCGGCAATGGATCAAGCGTTGATATGATCACCGTCGGAATGCTGCCTCTCCACTTGCCGTCGGGATTAGTTATAAACTTGAATAATTGTTATCTGGTGCCTGCACTAAGCATGAACATTGTATCTGGATCGTGTTTGATGTGAAGTGGTTATTCATTTAAATCCGAGAACAATGGTTGTTCCATTTATATGAATGAAATCTTTTATGGTCATGCACCGATGATGAATGGTTTATTTCTTTTGGATCTCGATAATAATGTTACACATATTCATAATGTTGATGCTAAAAGGATTAAACTAAATGATGATTTATCCGCATATATGTGGCACTGCCGTCTAGGTCATATTGGCGTTAAACGCATGAAGAAGCTCCATTCGTATGGACTTTTGGAATCACTTGATTTTGAATCATTTGATACATGTGAGCCATGCCTTATGGGCAAGATGACTAGAACGCCGTTTTCCGGTTCAATGGAACGGGCGACAGATTTATTGGAAATCATACATTCTGATGTATGCGGTCCAATGAGTGTGTCGGCGCGAGGTGGATATCGTTATTTTGTTACTTTCACAGATGATTTGAGTAGATACGGTTATATCTACTTGATGAAACACAAGTCTGAAACATTTGAAAAGTTCAAGGAATTTCAGAATGAAGTGGAAATCATCGTAATAGAAAGATCAAATTTCTACGGTCCGACCGTGGAGGTGAGTATCTAAGTTACGAGTTTAGCACTCACATGAAAGAGTGTGGAATTGTTTCACAACTCACACCTGCCGGAACACCACAGCGAAATGGTGTGTCGGAACATCATAATCGTACTTTATTAGATATGGTTCGATCTATGATGTCTCTGACGGACTTGCCGTTGTCATTTTGGGGCTATGCACTAGAAACTGCTGCATTCACTTTAAATCGGGCACCATCTAAATCCGTTGAAAAGACACCGTATGAATTGTGGTTTGGAAACAAACCTAAGCTGTCATTTCTTAAAGTTTGGGGATGCGATGTTTATGTGAAGAAACTTCAACCGGATAAACTCGAACCCAAAGCGAAAAAATGCGTCTTCATAGGATACCCTAAGGAAACTATTGGGTATTCCTTCTATCACAGATCCAAGGGCAAGGTTTTTGTTGCCAAGGATGGATCCTTTCTAGAGAAAGAGTTTCTCGCGAAAGGTGTGAGTATTCGGAAGGTAGAACTCGAAGAGGTTATTGAACCTTCTCTTCAAAGTATGGCGAGTAGCGCAGCGCCGGAAGTTGTTCTGGAATTGGCTCCACCCGTTGAAGAGGGAACTAATGATAATGATCATGAAACTCCGAAAGAGAGTACTACCAAACCTCGCAGGTCAAGCAGGACGCGTGCAGCTCCCGATCTGTACGGAAATCCTGTCATGAATTTCATGGTTGATGAAAATGATGACCCTGCGACGTATGAATAAGCGATGATGAGCCCGGGTTCCAACAAATGGTTAGAAGCCATGAAATCCGAGATGGAATCCATGTATGAAAATCAAGTTTGGAACTTGGTGGACTTACCTCACGACCGAAAGGCCGTGGAGAACAAATGGATTTTCAAAAGGAAAACTGATGTTGATGGTAATGTGACCGTCTATAAAGCTCAAATTGTCGCAAAGGGGTTTCGACAAATTCAAGGAGTTGACTACGATGAGATATTCTCTCCTGTAGCGATGCTAAAGTCAGTTAGGATTATGTTAGCAATTGCTGCATATTTCGATTATGAGATATGGCAGATGGATGTCAAAACCGCGTTTCTCAATGGTAATATTGAAGAAGAGTTGTATATGATACAACCAATGGGTTTTGTCGATCCTAAGGATGCTAACAAGTTCAACAAGCTTCAGCGATCCATCTATGGATTGAAGCAAGCATCACGAAGTTGGAATCTCCGCTTTGATGAGGTGGTCAAAGAGTTGGATTTGTCCAAACTTATGGAGAAGCTTGTATTTACAAGAAAGTGAGTGGGAGCAATGTGGCATTTCTGATATTATATGTGGATGACATATTATTGATCGGAAATGATATAGATCTTTTAAACGGTGTTAAAAGTTATCTAAACAGCAAATTTTCAATGAAGGACCTAGGTGAAGTGTCATACATATTAGGCATAAAGATCTATAGAGATAGATCTAGGCGCCTAATAGGGCTATCGCAAAGTACATACCTTGATAAGATTTTAAAGAAGTTTAAAATGGAAGATAGTAAGAAGGGGTTCTTACCTATGACACAAGGCACGACATTGAGTAAGACTCAAAGTCCGACTTCGGCAGAAGAAAGAGAGATAATGGACAAGGTCCCCTATGCTTCAGCCATAGGCTCTATAATGTACGCCATGCTATGTACAAGACCGGATGTGGCACATGCTATTAGTTTGACTAGTAGGTACCAATCGGATCCAGGTTCAGAACACTGGAAAGCGGTCAAGAATATCCTTAAGTACATGCGAAGAACTAAGGATATGTTTCTTGTATACGGAGGTGAAGAAGAGCTCGTCGCTAAGTGTTATGTCGACGCTAGCTTTGACACAGATCCGGATGACTCTAAGTCTCAATCCGGATATGTATTTCTCATGAATGGCGGAGCGGTTAGTTGGAGGAGCTCCAAACAACCTGTGGTGGCGGGATCAACAACGGAGGCCGAATATGTTGCTGCTTCAGAAGCGGCTCAGGAAGCAGTTTGGATGAAGGAATTCATATCCGAACTAGGTGTGGTTGCAAACGCGTTGGACCCAATGGTGATCTATTGTGACAACAATGGTGCCATTGCCAATGCCAAAGAGCCAAGGTCTCACAAGCATTCCAAGCATATTAAGTGCCGGTTTCACTCCATCCACGAGCATGTCAAGGATGAAGATATAAATATTTGTAAAGTACATATGGATCTCAATGTAGCAGACCCGTTGACTAAAACTCTCCCTAGAGAAAAACATGATCTACACCAGAACTCCATGGGTGTTAGATACATCACAATGTAACTAGATTATTGTCTCTAGTGCAAGTGGGACA
Organism: Avena sativa; assembly: GCA_916181665.1. NCBI lineage: Eukaryota > Viridiplantae > Streptophyta > Magnoliopsida > Poales > Poaceae > Avena > Avena sativa. Next base: position 379,121,625 of record OV702297.1, on the reverse strand, counting down.
CTGAAGGGAATATGCCCTGAGAGGCAATAATAAAATGTTTATTATGTGTATTCCAAGTATATGATAGATGTTTATTTTACATGCTATAATTGTATTAATACGGAAACGTTAATACATGTGTGTTTAATAAACAAACAGAAAGTTCCTAGTTATGCCTCTCTCATAAACTAGTTCGTTGATTAACAAGATGATCACGGTTTCCTGATCATAGACATTGGATGTTGTTAATAACGAGATCACAACATTAGTGTAATGGTGTGATGAACATTCATCCGAAGTATAGCATTACGATCAAAGTCATTGAGTTTATATTGCTATAAACAAACTACGAAGTAGTCCTAATCCTTAGACCATGAGATCATGCCAATCACTAACACTGGAAGAGTTTCTTGTTGACATCAAACGTCACTCCGTAATTGGGTGATTATAAATATGGCTTCAAAGCTACTAAAGTGTTATGTTGACAATCATGGATCAAGAGTGGAATTTGTTCATCCCGATGATGGATAGATATGCTCTGGGCCCTCTCGGTGATATCACATTGGTTAGCTTGCAAGCAAGTGATTTGATCACTAGAATGTTATATCACGGGAACAAGAAAAGAGTGCATGTCAGTAACGAGATCAAACTAGGTATGGAGATACCGATGATCGAATCTCGGACATGTAATATATCGTGAAACAAAGGGATTAAGATACAAGCGTAAAAGGTTCCGACGATCACAGGAAAAGTCATCGTTGAATGTGTGGGAGTTAGTATGGATCTCCAGGTCCCGCTACTGATTATTGATCGCAGAAGGGTCTCGATCATGTCCGCATTATGCGCGAACCGTAGGGTGACACACTTAAGGGACACTGGCATCCAGTTGGAGCAAATGTTTCATGCCGAAAGAATAAACAAGCGCAAGAATTTATTTCACTAGATACCGAAACAGGTTTTCGGGTGAAATTGCATAAAGTGGTTATGCATGTGAAATGGAATTCTAGCAAGGGGTTATTTGTTAATGTTTGTCATTAAAGTAATTGACAAAATTCTGAATAAAATAAAAGAGTTTTATTTAATGAGAGTTTGCATTAAATTTGGTGGAAATTTAATGGGAATTTGAGTGGACTTTTGAGTGGAGGGAATTTAAAGGAATTTTGTGAGTGGAGTGTCCACCCACATGAAGAGGGGAGGGCAAGGGGGCAGCCCCCATGCGCCGGCCACCCCCTTGGGGTTCCCCCTCCTCCTATAAAAGGAGCCCCCCTCCTCACTTGTCTCTCACACCTCCTCGTGAAGGATCTCTCTCCCCCTCTAGAATTTATCCCCCATGGTCTCGGACTAGCGAGATACATGTTCCCGGTGGCTATTCGGCAAGAAAGGGTTGTGCTTCCGCTGCATCGCTGGAGCGAGGAGGCGGAGGTTGCCCGGTGTCTTGTACGTGTGTGCGAGCACGGATGCGCTGCTGCTTTGCGGCGCTAGGACTTCCTCTCGATCTTGAGATCGGCAAGAGATCGTCTACATCAACCACGAGTTGAACTCGGTAAGCTTTGTTGGTCTTCAAGGGTATGTTCTCTACGGATATACATCCGCCCGTTGTTTGTATCTAGTAGATAGATCTTGGTACGTAGTTCCCATCGTAGGAAATTTTTTGTTTTCTATGCTGCGAACCCTACAGGAGGGGAGGGAGGCTTGGGATCTCCATGTTGAGGCTTTAGCGTAGCTCCATCGACAAAGTCCGGATACATTGCTTCTCCGCCAGCAAGAGGGATATCTGGGCCGTAGAAGTACATCCATTGCCAGTTTTTACATGACTCATGGCCGACTATGTCAGGGAACCGCCGGCCAGGCCGGATCTTAAAGCTAATTGTCCTGCAGTTCCTAAGCTCATCCTTGCCGGCTCCGGCTTCCCTCTTAACGGTGAAGAAATAAATAAAGAGATCTAGCCTAGGCCTAATCCCTAAGTAACCCCCACAAAGCGCCGCATAGTTGCTGAGTGCGAGGATGCTATTGGGGAGAGGTTTTGAGGCTGAACTCGCTAATTGTTGAGGACAGCTAGGAAGAAATTGGAGATGGTCAAGGAAACGTCGCGTACCAATTGGGCCTTGAGGTATACCTTCTCTCTGGATTAGGGAGAAGGGGTGACCTCGCCGGCCGCCGCCAAGCGAGCCCCTCCATCACGAGGAGGTAGCCCTCAACGAGCAGCTCCTTGATGTCGCGGTCCGTGATGTCCGAACCGCGCCAGTCCCCCTTATGGGAGTCATTTTCTTCTTCTAGCAGCTCCAGCGCCGCTGGATTGTGGTCGCCACCGGTGGATTCGACCACCGCGGACTTGGGGATCATCAGGCCCTCTGGAGGCACGAGTATAGTGCTCGCCGGCTTCACCGCGACATCGCTTGACGCCGCCATGGAGGGAGAAGAGATGCTGCTAGACATTGGGGAGATTGAGGTGATGACTAGGAGGATTGAGGGGCTAGGGTTTTTTGCAGAACGCGTGGAGAGCTCGAGGGGGCGCTTGCTGGAGGAAGAAGACGACGGGGGAGAATGAGGTGAAAAATAAAATTACACCGCAGTTACAATTTATAACCTTCGACGTCAAGATTCGTGCGAGATGATCGACTGGTTGACGCGTGGGTGACGTGTGCGGGCGCGTGCGCAGAAATTTCGCCACGTTCCCAACCGTAGCCGCCAACGGTTCGTATCGCTCATGCAGGAAAAGTGGACATGATTGTGTTCTCTGCATGTGTGAGTTACGAGGCGTCACTGACCTATGTCTACGTCATCCTAGCTGTCACTAGCAGGTGAACCATCACATCGGAAGTTTCCGGCATGGACGGATCCAGTCTGGCTACGGAAGAGTATGATAGAAGATTCAACAATTCTCCGGCTTACAAATTGAAGACGGAGAAAACCTTGCAGGGTTCTTTGGGAGGACTACAAGATATTGCTTGACGATTTGCCGACATCCATCTAGACAGAGCCTTCAACCTAAAGAGGCAAGACAGCGCAAGATCTCGGAGTTCTCCGGGGGCTACTGTTGGGGATATGATATATGGGTATCCTCATAGCATGTATCCTATCCGGATAACCCAGGTGGCCCATAGTTGGTAGCATGGCCCATGGCCTGCTGGGCGGCCCAGTTAGATGGATCCAGAAGGGAGGCCCATGCCAGATAAAGGAAGGCTACGGAGGAGTCACCGATGTACCCGGAGCCTTGGAGTGCAAGACACGCTAGACTAGTTGTAAGCAGTGTAGGACTATATAACCTGTCCGGCTAGGACTTTTCCCTGTAACCCTAGGACCTGACGACTATATAACTCGGGTCTATGGGAGACTTTAGGGAACGATAACTTAGACTCTCTAGTCACCTCGCATAGAGAACCAATCTCTGTAACTCGGCGTATTGCCCTTATAGTGATTTATAGCAGGAGTAGGATTCCGCCACCGTTGTGGGATCTAGACTTGGGTAAGCTGTGTTACCTCGTACCCGTCAACCGTCCGCCTACCCCCACGTCTCTAAACATGCACTGTGAGGACCCCTCCATGGAGTACTCGTCGACAATACCACGACACTGGCCGTGGGAGGCAAGGCGCAGGCAGGAAACGAAAAGCTTCGATGGCGGGAAATGCTGGCCGCGTGGAAAGCCTCTGACACTAATAGCCAACGTCGTGTTGTCATTAACGTCCCATTGCCGAGGGTGTCAAGCGGTGACAGCGAGGGGAGACAGGCACATGGTTGGGCTGCTGGGCACGGTTTGCAGGACAGGCCGGACCACGACCCAAAAGCGACCATGGGCCGACCCAAACGGACTGAAACGTACCATTTTGGTCGACCGTTTGGGTCGGCCCGGTGGATATGCCCTTATCCATTGTTGGACAATGGTCTCAAGAAGGGAGGAATGCCAGGGACTAGGATGTCAAGATATATGTTATGGGGGGTATTAGTGAAGTATTGATACTAAGGGTTATTTGGACATTCCCTCAAAAAAGTATGGGTGGCGTGTTCCTTATAAGCCAGCTCATCTATTGTTGAATCAATAAAGAAATCAAACGATAAACTTATCTTCTCCTTATTTTCCAGTTCTTCAATTACAAAAGTTTTATCCTTCAATTTATCCCAGTAATTTACACTCTTATCTATCGATTCTTGTCAATTAGTTGTTCTTGTTGATCCTCACTTGTCATATCCAATTGGGATCCTGACAAGGGTTGCAGTTTTATCCTTCAATTAGTTGTTTTTATGCGCATGAAATTTTTGTCCCTAGCACTCACAGAGGCTGCACGGAAGCTCCCTCACCGCTCCTAGGACGGCTACTGAGCTTGGTCATGACACTGTCTCCTGGTCCTCTTTGCCGCCCTAGGTCATGATTTGTGCGGTAGAAGGCGTCGATGATGTTGTTGGATGTCCTCTGGAGGTAGGTCGAGCTCCACGCGACTTGCTACATCGTTGTTTCCTTCTCCCACCTCCACCGACAGCAACATGTTCGAGTTTTGCTCGCAAGGTAATCATATAAATTCTTTTGATCTTTAGTTTGTTTAGATTGTTCGTTTTTACTTGTAGCTATTTGTTTGTTTCATATATGTGTAGATGAATTTGCTTTGGTAATAAATTTTTGACGGTTCATCATCAGATGGTGACGATGTTGATCTAAGTGGAGGCAACACAGAAGAAACACGACGAACCCGGATTTGGTCATCAAGTGATCAACCACAACCGAATAGTTGCTGATCACAAGCTTATGGCGGACTACTTCAACCCTGATATGATATATCCAGAAAACTAATTTAGGCATCAATTTAGGATGAATCTAGCATGTGCAAAAAAATTGCCGAGGCAGTCATGGCCTACGAACCGTATTTCACACGAAGGAGGAGTGCGACAAGACTTCTTGTCTAAAATTGTTACCAGAAGTTGGCACCAGCTTTTAGGATGATGGCTTACGACATTCCTGCTGATTTTATTGATGATCATGTGGGGATGCATGAGAGCAGAGTTCTCAGGAGTTTGTGTCGTTTTGCCAATGCAGTCATTGTAATTTTTGTGAGGAGTACTTGCGTGCTCCCAATGAGGTTGTCACTTAGAGGATTCTACCAACCAACAAAGCTAAGGGTTTTCAGGAATGCTTTGATCTGTCGATTGTTTGCATTGAAGGTGGAAGAACTGCAATGTTTCTTTGATCCATCAATTGTTTGCATTCACCGGCCATGTCCATGATCCAGGGCTTGTCCACTAATTTTGGGGGCCATAGGGCAATATGACACAAAGGTTCCTTGTTCACAGTGGCAAAGTTTCCTAGGGCCAAGGGGAGCCCATTGGACCCTACTCCACAAAATTCCTTAAACTATAGCATTTGCCTAATATTTACGCTAAAATTTTAAAGATTATTCGAAGTTTAAGCATAACCCTCAAAAACGTTTTTCAACCTCCACCAAAAAAATATTAGTATTCGCTAGAAAAATATTATCGTAACATTACTATAATGCAATAGAAAATTGAAAATTCATACATTTGATATATCCATGGTCTTTGGAATCTCGATGAAGTCATTCAAACTACTTATTCTATTTATCTATAAAACTATATACCATGATATACCTATTTTTACCAATTGCTCATTATGTACACATGTATATAAATATATACCTCTAGAATTAATTCACAGAATAGGGAGTAACTGATTCATATGCATGTGAAAAAATGAGTATAATAGTATAGACATAGGTAACACTAAATTAAAAATAAAATGGAATATATGCCTCTCGAACATATGATATTCGTAGATAGAACTATTGGGAATTGGAGGAGAGTTGCTCGCGACATAGTAGAGTTATTTGATTGTGCTATTAGTCTCCAGTAATGAATACTCATAATCTTAGAAAATCACATAATACATGTACTCGTGTGCTCTTCCAAGATTGTGAGTAATCATTAGTGGAGACTAACGATACAATCACATAACTCTACCAAGCCATGATTTTTTTCTATGCCATGATTTCTTTCCGGCCTACCTAAATGTTCATGTGTTCAGAAAGGTTAGAGAGAAATCATGGCATTCTGAAATGTTGGAGTATATTTTATAGTGTAAAAGGAGTTGGAGTAGCAACACGTTAAGCTGCAGCTTGGGCCATCTGCATTTTCTAGAATTATTCTAAATTATTCGGTCTTAGTAGTAGAAGTGTACTAATGTGGGCACATAAACAAGTCTTGCGTTGGCCCTACCTCCTAGGGCCCTGTGCGAGCGCCCCTCCGCCCCTTTCCTTGGACTAGCCCCTACCATGACCGTATAATAATTCTTGAAGATGTTCTAGTTCTGGAGTTGTGATTTCGACATGCTTTTTTGGTCTACCGGGATCTTGCAATGATGCCAATCTGTTGCATCGATCACTAATTTTCCAGGTTCCTATGGAGAGGATCCTCTAGTTGAGTTTGAGTTTAATGACCACAAGTACACAATTGGGCATTACTGCTGATGGGATCTACCTTCAGTGGATAATATTTGTGAATCCGTTGATGAACCACTTGGGTAAAAAGAATGTTCACTTCATTACTATGCAAGCTGCATGCCGGAAAGATGTGGAGCGAGCCTTTAGGGTTTTGCAATCCCGCTTTGCTATCGTGTGAGGATCGACCAAGTTCTAGGATGAGAAAACTCCGGGGAGGAACATGACAATCACCAAAATCTTGCATAACATGATTATATAAGTTGAGCCTGGCAAACAACTACCATATGCTTATGGGTGTATGTGTAGAAGATTCCAGCCAAAAATGTGACGAAGCTCGGATTCAAAGGTTTCCCCGGGTGCACCGAGAGACCGAGGATCGTGACATGCATGTACGACTCCGGGATGACTTGATCGAGGATCTTTTTAAAATGCATGGCAAAAGCGATTGATGTTTGCTTGACTCATCTTATTTGTTATTGGTTGCATTATGATGAACTATGTTATTTGTTTGAATCTTTAATTTGTATTTAAATCTTATGAACGTGTAGTTAAATATTGTGGATTCATGTATTGAATTATAATAGTTGTTTTAATTATATATGCCTTGTTATTATAGATTCGTTAATAAAACTGAGTTCATACATTCATAGTCAACTGGAAAACGAAAAAAATGGGGACTTAGTTTTCTCCTTCTGCTACGTTCACAAAATCCTCTTTCTCTTTTGCCATAAACCGTGTTTTTGGAGTAAGTTATTCTCCTTCTGCTGGAGATGTTGTGAGATCTAACTTTTTAGCACAACCACTCGCCACTGTTTAGCTTGAATTCGTCTTCCTACTATTGTTGGGTCTGAATCGAAAGAAGAACAAACTGTGGGTCGTACAGGAGGTAGATCCCGCGACTTCCAAAATCACGAGAGAAATGTGGCTTCTCAAAGGTTTGCCCCGTCGTCTTGTCAAGAACCGTGTTTTTCTTATCCGTGGTATGTGATTTCGTCAAGTGTCACCTCATTCGCGTAGTCTCCCACTGAATGTTTGGATGCTGGCCAACAGGCCAAGTGAACGCAATGATGAGCAAAGTGGAAATAGGATGAGAATAAGAGACTCGACAGGGTTGGGAGCAAAAAAAAATCCATTTATTTTTCAAAATCTAAGTACTTTCATTTATTTTTCAAAATCTAAGTACTTTGAGAACCATGTGTCCAAATTATGAACCATGTTTTTTGTACTTTGGTTTTAATAAATTTGTACATTTACTTCGAGTAATGTACTTATGTATTTTATACTTCATTGTTATTATTTTTGTACTTGGAGTACACTTTTAATTTATATATTTTCATGTATTATTGTACTTCCTCATCGAAGATTTATCTAGATTCACATGTATCTATGCACTAAAATATGTCTAGACTCTAGATAGATGTAAATCTTGAAAACTCTATGACATCCTTTTTAAGAGAGATAGAGAGAGAGAGTGTTTTGTAAGCAGATTTTTGTAGTCGAGATTGTTTTGTCTACACGTATTTGGAGCCTTGTTCAATGTAACTCACGCGGCTAGAAAATCAGACGTGACGAAAAAAGTTTGTACCTTTTTTCAAGGGTGTGACTAGAGCTCAGACCAACTGAGATTTACATGTCATCCTATTAATTGCGACATATGTACAATTTCTAATCTCATGAAGAATTTTTTTTATACATTAATAAGAAAATTTGTATCATGTGAATAATAAATTAGTACTCCCTCTGTTAGAAATTATAAGATCTATGGACCACTTTGATAGGATTAAGAAAATTAATAACTCACCCTCTTGATTATTACATGCACCAATAGTTACACATGCATGAGAGAAGATAAAAAAAGAAAAACATGTATTAGAGGAAAGAGACTAATAAATGTGAGAGAACTTACAATTTCTAATATTTTTAAAAAGCTCTCGAATCTTATAATCCCTAACGGAGGGAGTACTCGTGAACAAAATATTTGTGTTGAGTGAACATTTTTTCAGTTACAACTCATGTATAACTTTTAGATCGCACGAATCGCGAGAGAGATCTAATGGTGAGAGATGTGACTGACTTTTAACAGAATTCTCATGCGTCTAAAAATTATAAATTTCGTTTTTAAGCAGGAGAGGTTTTTAAGCAGGCGAGAAGTCATAGGAAAACCCTATTTTCCGCCTATAGCGGATAGGAATCGGCTCCGCTGACGTGCGTAGCGAGCTGGCCTGCGGCCCATTAAGATTGCCAGCACGCGATTTGTAACGTTTCATGGTTTTACCTTCTGGGTTTTGAACTTTTTTTTTTCTTTTTCTGTTATTGTTTCTTTTCTGTTTTTTAGATTCGATATTTTTAAAGTCTGAACATTTTTTAAATCAGAACAACTTTCAAATTTGAACAAATTTTAGATCTGAACATTTTTCAAACCTGACAATTTTCAAATTTGAACATTTTTCAAATATGAACAAATTTTAAATCCAACAGGTGTCAAATCTAAACATTTTCAATTTTATATCTTTTAAATTTTGGACAAATTTTAAATTAGAGCAGTGCGTCCAGCTGGAATAGGCTTCGAGAGCCCTGCTCGGCCAACCTTTCAGAAAGTCGGCCTTTCTATAGCAATAGAGTGTGTAACGTTTTTTTTTTTGAGATGTAGAGTGTGTAACTTTGGATCAACAGAACATGCGTGAAATGCATCATTAGTCCTCTAACTTGTTAGCTATGTCCAAAATAATCCTGAGACTTAGAAAATGACTTGTCGCAGTCCTAGAATTTGTTATGGACGTCCACGTACGGTTCCTGGTTATATATTCTCATGATGTGGCAACGTGGTGGACCTGCGACGGCACATGAGGTCTAAAGCAGCAGTGTGTTTGAACTATTTACACAAGATTTTTCTCAATTCATGTGCTTTTTATATTTCTGTATTAAAATTTTGAAAATGCCCCGTCATAGGCCACACTGGTGAGTTGTCACAGGTCCAACACAACATCATAAGAATACGTAATCAGGACCGTACGTCTAAAACAAATTACAAGATTACGACGTGGCATTTTCTAAATTCGAGGATTGTTTTGGGCTTGGCTGACAAGTCAAACGACTAATCTGGCGACGGTGGCAACCCTGCTGCAGTGTGGAGGAGGGGCCTTTACCGGCCCAATCTAGGCCGAACCAGGCCTGCCTGGGACTGTTGTGGCCCCTCTTTCGCGTCCGACCTCCGACCCCCTTTTGGTGGTGGAGGAAGGGCTCCTCCGGGTTGCTGTGTTGCTACTGCCCTTCGACTCTATGGATTCAGGTCATTGGGATTGGATCTTGAGTTAACCTAACCCCTTCGTCTTTCACGCCATTCGGTGTGCTGTCTTCGATGCCATAGCTTCGAGCTCACGGATGTCGGGGCGACGGCCCTGGAAGGAGAGGCTGGATGGGTGCTATCGGGAAGCAACATCGCAGCGGTGGTGGCCATCCTCTTGGTCATGCGGATGGCGAGGGGTTTGGCATTGGGTGATCCTGGTGTTGGTGTGAGCGACTCCCTGGTCAAGATCTGGAGGCATCATGCTGGCAAGGTGGCCCTTCCGTCGTGTTGGGTTGTCCCTTGGTCTCTCTGATGACATGGGTTGGATCGGAGTGAAAGCTCCATGCTTTGGCGCCGCCGACGGTGACGCCTGCCGATGTCACTACCCTCTTGAGGGCGTTGTTTTTGTATCCCCTCCGTGACCGAGTTCCAGGTGAAAACTCTAGCCCATGGGGGCACAACGATGGCGGCGACACATCATCACCCTCTTGGGGGCGTCGCCGGGGAGCTCAGGTTCCATCCGGGAACAGCTCATGGATTCATCGTCCTAGCATCGAGCTTCTTCGACTTCGGCGTGTTTGGTAGTCTAGGTTGCCTTGTGTTAGGCGTGGCACTGTGGCAGCTTCTGTTTTTCTTATTCGACTTCGAGTTAGTGGCTTGCCACCATCGCGATTGTCGGTTTTCTTCTCGACATACTTGGTTGGGATCTCCTCTCCACTTTGTGTTCGGCCGTGTAACTTTATTTATAAACGGTGCGAAAACCTATTTCAAGAATTAGAGGACTAATAATGCATTTTACTCGCTAACCAGACATTTGCCAGAAATTTGGCACCTAGACTAGGCGCACATTTCACGGCCCACGGAGTCACATCTCTACTACGGGGACTCGGGTTTTTTTTTTTGAACTTACAGTGAGGACTCAGGTTGCTAGGTTCGGTAGGCTTAATGGCATTAGGATGTCAAGTGGAATCCCACCTAAATCTTACTTCTAATTTATTTGTCAAATTCTAGTATAAATTTTAAGCAAAAATTTACACTAAATTTTAGAAAATAAACTAGAAATAGGATTTAGACGGGATCCTAGCTGACATCCTAAACGGCATCGTCTCTCTCTCAAAAAGAAAGGCTTAGTGGCATCGTATGCCCGCATGGGCCGGTATAGAATGTAGAACGGGTCCATGGGGACGTCCTGCTGGGCTCACACGGATCCATGGGAACTGCATGGGACACGCCAATTCGAGAAATGTTTGGAGTCCAGGAGCGTAGAGCCGGGCCGTGGAACCGACAGCCGTTGAGTTGTCTACGGCGTGTTTGGTCATTGTGCACGTCGTGGTGTGGAAACTGGAAAATCACCGCGCTGTTCATACGCGAGGAACGCACTAAACCATGATCATTTCTGAAGAAGAAAAAAAATTCTTCCGCCGACGAACGACTCCCGGCAGGTCGGAGACGGCAAAATGCACCGGAGAACTGATGTTCATCATGCTCTCGAGGTATGTACATACGGCGCGCCTCTCCACGCGCAGCGCCGCTTCTTGGCCGGCTCTGCTCGGGTTTCAGTTTGCATCCCGCGTCGAATTCAATCGTGCCATGCATGCACATTAGCATATAGCCCATATGGTCGTCCAAAAATAACTTGAAACAAACTTAGATACTACTAGATACAACAACTTCAGGTGTTTCAGGCAGGCATGGTTGTATATTCATTTTGCTTTCGAAGGGATCCGAAGCTTCACCAACCTCTCAGATGCAACGCAACTATGCAACACTGCGATGCGAGGCACTGCGTCCAGCATCAGATTAAACCGCAGAAGCTGATAGCATCGATATTTATGTCGAGGCATCAAGCCATGGTTTGCAGTAGCGACACCTTAACGGCAGACCAATCATTGGCGGCTTGCCTGTCTTGATGTAGTTACCTTGCTTTTCTGAATCTAGTAGGTGCGCCACACCAGGAGCAATCCGTTGCGTCAAAAGGGGTACAGTCGCAGGTAACAAGAGTTTCGATTGCGCCGCTCTTATGTTGCACGCCTATACTAGTCTACTCTTCTTAGAAAAATGTAGCAACATTTCAAAACAGATCTAGTAATACTGAATTAATTAGTGTTATAAGTTTCGGCATTTTTCTATAAAATTGGTCAAATTTTAAGAAGTTTGAGTTAGAGCAAAATACACTTATTCGTGTGGATGTAAAGGAATACGCGATATCGCGAAAACCTGACCACATGTTCAACAGGGCTTTGCTTTAGACAGCTTCTACTGTTTCTGGATCAAGACTATTTAACTGTTCCCTTCATCATATCATAATCTCGACATGTTGGGCCGACCAGCTTAATGGAAGGCTCTACATAGATGAACATGGCTGTCGCACATGCATCCAGTAATCACGATCTAGAGATACTCCCAATGCTCTGGGATCTTCGATTGTGCTTGTGCCCCCACATAATAAGCAATGCAGTTGATGTGTGGTAGGCTGGTAGCTGCGTTTCGACACCACCGATTGCTTTCAGTTTCCGTCCCTTTCTGGCGGCAACTGTACATGTTAGCTGTACCTGAAAAGCACGTGACACACAATGGGAATTTCCACTCTTGTTACATGGAGAGTGAAGGTTTGAAGCTCATCCACATTCCTGGTTCGCTCATCTCTGCCACTGCCTCGCCCGCCTTCGCTTAGAACGCTAGGGCTCCGCGCCTCCGCTGCTGCCAGCGATTAGGATGACGACGCCGCGTGCCGAGCAGCTGCGCTCCCAGGCACAACCTGATCTGGCCCACTTCACTACACTAAAGGAAGAAAAGGCCCATAGGCCCGGTCACGAGTTTCTTCTTCTAGGAGAGCAAAAACTACAAAAGAACTTCCAGGAGTAAGGCTCATATTAATATAGCAATCATGGATATAACGAGTTCAATGACGGGGCAAACAACACGACCCAAAAAAGAAAACAAGAGAAAGAAATGCCAATAACGCCAGATCAACAAGCGCGATGACCCTCGACCGCTGCGCCTTCTGGAGAAGTCCCACTCCTATTTTCTGAACTTTCTCGTACCAAGCAACACCTATAAGAAAGAATGCGACGACGACGATGCTGCTCGTACCATGTGGAGGCCGCTTTGTCTTGTCAAATACTCTCACCACGTGAAAATAGATTTGAGATCCAACATTTAGAGACATCAGAACACACAGAAACCTCACCTACGAAAGAGATCTAGAGGGAGAACTTGTAGAGGGAATCATCCTTACAGTTGCATGGATCATCAGAGGCCAATGCATCATCTCCATCATCATCAACCCCTACACTCCATCACCATCACCATTCCCATCTCATTTTACCATATCTTGTTGTAATTCCAATTACTATTGTGGATTTGCACTTGTTATCATCCATCTATTTGTATTCATTTCATATATCAATTATGATGTTGTTGATTGCCTCCATGAGTGAGTAGTTTACCCTGTTCTTGGGAAGATAGAGAAACCCTAGCAATATTATGATATGAAATAAATATAAAATATAAATTTTGTTCATGATTATGTGTTGGTTTTCTCTCTAGATATTAACCGAAGTCGACCATCTAATATTTGCCTTCAGAACTAAAGAGAAAATTACCGCTGGGTATATGATAGTACATACAATGCTAAGTGACATAAAGTGCCGGGTGCTATTCATATGGTAAACGGTGATAACTTCTCAAAGCATGGCGCCCATTTTTTTCAGCGCGTACAACCATCGTATGTGAGAAGCTATCTCGCACGACCGCATGGCCCTCTCCACAAGAACCCGCGGGCGGCGAGGGATAAGGCTGTCACCTCGACCGCCGACCGCACGACGGGAAGATATAACGCTGCAAATCCTACTCTATTCGGTACCTCAACGGTCTCGCCACAAGAAGCTACGGTCGCCTAGAGCCTATAATAAGCTAGCACGGCCCTTCGCCGCGAGAACTCTCATCCTCCCATGCCTTTTCAGATGTCAGCCGCGCTGCCAGCTCGACTTTCCGCCATGACAAACCGCATCGGACCAGGGTCCACCGTGCCACGTTGGCTCTGGACAGGTCCCACGCCCACGAGAATCCGTTGCCGACATGGGATTGCGTCTTTACGTTTGGCTTCGTGCGGACCCCATGACAGCGAGAAGCCGCGGCCAGCATGAGCTGACGGTGCCACATCGGTTTTGGGCGGCCCCACAACCCGGCAGAAGCGGGGGCGTATCGCGTCGGGAACGCCTCTCACCGAGCGCGGTCCTGCCCGTGTACGCTGACGACGGGCACATGAAACGCGTGTGGTCCACCATACAACGAGTAAGGGTTCTATGAGGCCCACCCGTCCGCTAATCAGTTCGCGATTCAGTGTCGAAAATGGAAGCGACGCCTCTCACCGAGCATGGTCCTGCCCGCGTACGCTGACGGCAGGCCAAGGGCGCGCGCGGTCCACCGTATGTCGAACAAGGGTCATGCAAGGCCCACCCATCCACGGCTCCCACGTCGCGATTTAGGGTCGAAAACTGACGCCAAAGAGCACCCGTCGCATGATTGGAATAAAATTTCGGGTCCAAGGGACGGTTTCAGCTGCTGATCGTCGATATTCCACGATAAAAAAAATCGGGACGACGCGGATAACAGTTTCGGCCAAAATAATTTAGCGCTACTATTTACGCTGATACGTGTACAGGTCATGTAGAAATACAGATGTTATACAATCACTACTGGAAAAACCATCTTCGGTTCGATCACTAGAAGCCCAGCAGTCCCGGCCCGTCACGAACCGCGACTAGTGCTAGCACTAGTCCCGGTCCGTGAGGCCTCCAACGGCTAGAAATGGCCATAAGCATTAGTCCCGGGCTGGACCAGAGCATTAGTCCCGGTCCATAATATGGCCCGGGACTAATAAGCTGGAGCGGGTCAACAACTCTTTTCGGGGACTATTAGTCTCGGGTCGTATCACGGCCCGGGACTAATTGTCCATCACTATATATACAGCTCCCTGGCCAGCTGCCCTAAAGCATATGGTGGCCATTTTTCTCAAAGAAAGCAAGAGAGTTCATGCCATTTTTTTCTCAAGATTTATCAAGATTTAGTTTGCAACACCTAAATCCAAAGCTTTAAAAGGTTAGAACTTCATTCTTTCATCTCTTATTGCTACTTTAGCTCTATATAATGCTCTAGAAGTATAGAGATATGGATCAAATGCATGCATGCCTAGAAGTAGCTAGAAGGATTTTGATATATATGTGTAACAAATTTTGATTAGGCACATAGTTACTGAAAATTGAAATGTGTAATTTTAGAGTTTCAGAGCTTAGAATGGAATGAGGTTTTCACTGATGGAACAATAATAAAAAACTCCACATTTATCATGTTGATTGTTTTCTTCAATTCACAAATTGGTGCATGTAAATTTTTCAAAATTCAAAATTAATGCTCTAGAAGCTCTCAATATAACTTGTAATAATTTTATCATGTTGTGTAATGGTTTTTGATATACTTTTACTATAATGCAGATAGTCCGGGAATGGATGTACGGTACTGACCGACGCTCTGGCGAGTTCATTAATGGCGTGCATGAATTCATCCGTGTTGCTGATGCAAACAAGCACAATGGTTTTGTATTCTGTCCATGTAATGGATGTAGGAATCAGAAGGATTATTCTGACTCAAAAACCCTTCACAGCCACCTGTTGAAGTCCGGCTTCATGCCCAGTTATAATTGTTGGACCAAGCACGGAGAGAGAGGGGTTATAATGGAAGACAATGAAGAAGAGGAGGAGGATGACAACTATCATGGTTTCCCTGAGTACGGAGATACTTCCATGGGGGATGCTGAAGGGGAGGATGAAGAAGAGACACATGATGAACCCGCTGATGATCTTGGTCGGACCATTGCCGATGCACGAAGAGATTGTGAAACTGAAAAGGATAGGGAGAAGTTCAATCACATGCTAGAGGATCACAAAAAGTTGTTGTACCCAAATTGCGAAAATGGTCTGAAAAAGCTGGGCAGCACACTGGAATTGCTGCGATGGAAGGCTGAGTGTGCTATACCTGACTCCTCATTTGAAAAGTTGCTGAAAATGATGAAGAATATGCTTCCAAAAGATAATGTATTGCCCGCCAGTACATACGAAGCAAAAAAGGTTGTCTGCCCTCTAGGTTTAGAGGTTCAGAAGATACATGCATGCCCTAATGACTGCATCCTCTACCGCGGTGAGGAGTATGAGAATTTAGATGCATGCCCGGTATGCACTTCACTTCGGTATAAGATTAGACGAGATGACCCTGGTGACGTTGAGGGCGAGCCCCCCCGGAAGAGGGTTCCTGCGAAGGTGATGTGGTATGCTCCTATAATACCACGGTTGAAACGCTTATTCAGAAACAAAGAGCACGCCAAGTTGTTGCGATGGCATAAAGAGGAACGTAAGTCAGACGGGATGTTGAGACACCCCGCTGATGGGTCGCAATGGAGAAAAATCGATAGAAAGTACCCGGACTTTGCAGATGACGCAAGGAGTTTAAGGTTTGGTCTAAGTACAGATGGCATGAATCCCTTTGGGGAGCAGAGCTCCAGTCACAGCACCTGGCCCGTGACTCTATGCATCTATAACCTTCCTCCTTGGTTGTGCATGAAGCGGAAGTTCATTATGATGCCAGTGTTGATCCAAGGTCCGAAGCAACCCGACAACGACATTGATGTGTACCTAAGGCCATTAGTGGAAGAACTTTTACAGTTGTGGCACGAACCCGGGATACGCGTGTGGGATGAGCACAAGCAGGAAGAATTTAACCTCCGAGCATTGCTTTTCGTAACAATCAATGATTGGCCTGCTCTTAGTAACCTTTCAGGACAGTCAAACAAGGGATACAATGCATGCACACACTATTTAGATGAGACTGCAAGTATATATTTGGAACATTGTAAGAAGAATGTATACAATGAGCATCGTCGATTTCTTTTGGCCAAGCATCCCTTAAGAAAGAAAGGCAAGCATTTCAACGGTCTGGCATGTCACCAGACGAAGCCTAAGGAGCGTACTGGTGCTGATATATTTGATATGGTCAAAGATTTGGATCAACTGGTAACCTTTGGAAAGGGTCCTGGAGGAAAATCTGTTCCGAAAGACGCTGAAGGACACGCACCCATGTGGAAGAAGAAATCTATATTTTGGGAGCTACCATATTGGAAATTCTTAGAGGTCCGCTCTGCAATCGATGTGATGCATGTGACGAAGAATCTTTGTGTGAACGTGCTAGGCTTCTTGGGCGTGTATGGGCAGACAAAAGATACACCGGAAGCACGAAAGGACCATCAACGTATGGAAGACCCAGATGGCCTGCATCCAGAATGGTTTCAAGGTCATGCCAGCTACGCTCTTACCAAACAAGAGAAGGAAATATTTTTTGAATGCCTAAGCAGTATTAAGGTCCCGTCTGGCTTCTCGTCGAATATAAAGGGGATAATAAATATGGCAGAAAAAAAGTTCCAAAACCTAAAGTCTCATGACTGCCACGTGATTATGACGCAAATGCTTCCGATTGCATTGAGAGGGCTTCTACAAGATAATGTTCGAGTACCCATTGTGAAGCTATGTGCATTTCTCAATGCAATCTCTCAGAAGATAATCAATCCTGAAGATCTACCACGGTTACAGAATGATGTGGTCCAATGTCTTGTCAGTTTTGAGTTGGTGTTCCCACCATCCTTCTTTAATATTATGACGCACCTGCTGGTTCACCTAGTCGAAGAGATTTCCATTCTCGGTCCTGTATTTCTACACAATATGTTTCCCTTTGAGAGGTTCATGGGAATCTTAAAGAAATATGTTCGTAACCGTGCTAGGCCAGAAGGAAGCATCTCCAAGGGCTATGGAACAGAGGAGGTCATTGAATTTTGTGTTGACTTTGTTCCTGACCTTAAGCCGATTGGTCTTCCTCAATCGCGGTATGAGGGGAGACTGAGTGGAAAGGGTACTCTAGGAAGGAAATCAATAATATGTAGAGACGGACATTCTTACACCGAAGCACATTACACCGTTCTACAGAATTCTATCTTGGTAGCCCCATATATCGAGGAACACAAGAAAATCTTACGCTCCAACAACCCTGGAAAGCATGACTCTTGGATTAGAGATGAACACATGAAGAGTTTTGGCGGTTGGTTGCAACATCTCATCAAAAACAACACTCTTGGAGATCAGCTATACTTGTTGTCTAGGTCACCATCTTCGACTATATCAACTTTCCAAGGGTACGAGATAAATGGGTATACATTTTACACGATAGCCCAAGATAAAAAGAGCACCAACCAAAACAGTGGTGTCCTCTTTGATGCAACAGACAACAATGGGTCAAAGACCACATATTATGGTTACATAGAGGAGATATGGGAACTTGACTATGGACCTACTTTTAAGGTTCCCTTGTTTCGGTGCAAATGGGTCAAGCTGATGGGAGGAGGGGTTGAGGTAGACAAGAAATACGGAATGACATCGTTGGATCTCAACAATCTTGGGTACTTAGACGAACCATTCGTCCTAGCCAATGATGTGGCCCAGGTTTTCTATGTGAAGGACATGTCTACCAAACCTAGAAATAGAAAAAATAAGAAAAAGAATACATCAGACGATGAGCCAAAGCGCCACATAGTTCTTTCAGGAAAAAGAAACATCGTGGGAGTGGAGGACAAGACAGACATGTTAGAAGATTGTGATAAGTTCCATGAAATTCCGCCCTTCGCGGTGAAGGATGACCCAACCATCATGTTAATGAATGAAGATGCTCCATGGATACGACGAGATCAGAAAGGAACACAAGCGAAGAAATTATATGTAATAATTGTAACATTTTATGAGTTAAGATGTTCCATGCATGTGTCCATTTTTATAGTGATGTTGTCTGCAAACAATCTTGAGTGTGTTAGTCCCGTTTTGTGGCTGGACCGGGACTAAAGGAGGGCCTTTAGTACCGATTCATACTTACCATTAAGATCTTATCTCCAAACGCGTGATGTCACATATTAGGGAGTGCCTCTATGACCAGTTTCTCGGAGATGCCGGAGGACTAGGCTCCGTCAGCATCTCCCTGAAACTGGCCGTAGTGGTGTCCCTGCTCTCAAAAACTATCTTGCAGCTTGTAACTTCTCTAACTAGATCAATACGCCTGGGAGCTAACTAATTTCACATATTAGGGAGTGCCTCTATGACCAGTTTCTCGGAGATGCCGGAGGACTGGGCTCCGTCGGCATCTCCTTGAAATTGGCCGTAGTGGTGTCCCTGCTCTCTAAAACCATCTTGGAGATGCCTCAAACTGGCTGGAGGACTGGACTCACAAGGATGCCTATTTATAGTACAAGCAACTCGGCATAATGTCGACACTCACGACATAATGTCGACACTCACCCCTATTATTAGTGCTGACTCATCTTTAGTCCCGGTTGGTGTCTCCAACCGGGACTAAAGGTTCATCTTTAGTCCCGGTTGGTGACACCATCCGGGACAAGGTACAAGCCGCACGACATAATGTCGACACTCACCCCTATTATTAGTGTTGCCTGGCCCAGTCTGCCGCAATCCCTTCAGTCGCAGTTGGTTTCTCCAACCGGGACTAAAGATGAACCCTCTCTTTATATAGGCATTTCCCTCTATTTATTAGGTAACACTCAAGACATTTATTAATATTAAAAAGCGGGACAAACCGGGACTAGCTAACACTCAGGACTAAAGCCGCCCCCTTTAGTCATAATCATGCCCAGTCCTATAGTATGCAGCTTCAGGGTCTTCATCGTCATCGTCATCATCATCGTCATCTTCACCTGCCACTCCGGGATCCTCAGCCCATCCATGGCATATACCAGGGGCCATTCTAGCCTCGGATTCACGGCGGGCGGGAGAGGGGTCTCTTGGAAGACGATGCCTCTACCGCCGGGACGGTGTGGGGCCTGTGGCGGGTGGACTCGTGGGCACCGTAGGCGAGGATGGTCTCCCCCGGCGATGTAGCGCATCACTCCGATGATAGTACGGTTCGCCTACCACAGACGACGGCCGGCTTCGTTGTGGTTCATCGGTGGCGGGCCATCACCCTCGTACCTGGCGAGCTCCCTTTCCCGCCTATTAGCGAAGATGCATTCTAGGTGTCGTAGTTGTCGGGATCCCACTGGGGATCCATCCGCTGCTCCGGCGTGAGCTCGTGGTAGAAGTGGTTTGTGATGGCCGCCTGGCGTGCAGAACCTTGAGGGACAGGAGGGACAGGAACACCTCCAGCGCTCAGCATCCAGCCGGCGGGCGGCCGGTAGCCCGGAGGACAAGGGTAGTTGGAGGCGCATAGCGCCTCGGTCTCCTCGAGGGTCAGAATGGCCCAGTAGGCGTTGTCCATTGTTCTAAGAGAGGAAGGTGTGGATGTGTGGATAACCATGGCACGATCACCCTAAATATAGAGGGAAAGGGCGGGAAAACTTGGCGTGAAGCTTTGGGAAATGGCGGGAAATATCTTTAGTCCCGGTTAGTGACTACATCCGGGACTAAAAGCTCTCGTAGAAAGGAAAGGACGGGAAAACTTGGTGGGAAGAGGTGGGAAATGGCGGAAAATATCTTTAGTCCCGGTTTGTGACCAGATCCAGGACTAAATGGATATTATATTAAGATTCATTATATTTTTCTGATAATAATAGACATATTATTTGTTTTATTTGGATTATTACAATAAAAGATATGATTTTCCAAAGTTTTTATATTAGTTTTGAATTAAAAAAGAAAATTTACAAATGAAATAATTTATAAATGATGCAAACAGATAAATGGATATTATATTAAAATTCTTTATATTTTTCTGATAATAATATACATATTATTTGTTTTATTTGGATTATTACAATAAAAGATATGATTTTCCAAAGTTTTTATATTAGTTTTGAATTAAAAAAGAAAATTTACAAATGAAATAATTTATAAATGATGCAAATAGATAAATGGATATTATATTAAAATTCTTTATATTTTTCTAATAATAATAGACATATTATTTGTTTTATTTGGATTATTACAATAAAAGATATGATTTTTCAAAGTTTTTATATTAGTTTTGAATTAAAAAAGAAAATTTACAAATGAAATAATTTATAAATGATGCAAACAGATAAATGGATATTATATTAATTTTTTTTATATATTTCTGATAATAATAGACATATTATTTGTTTTATTTGGATTATTACAATAAAAGATATGAATTTCAAAGTTTTTATATTAGTTTTGAATGAAAAAAGAAAATTTACAAATGAAATAATTTATAAATGATGCAAACAGATAAATGGATAATATATTAAAATTCTTTATATTTTTTGATAATAATAGACATATTATTTGTTTTATTTGGATTATTACAATAAAAGATATGATTTTTCAAAGTTTTTATATTAGTTTTGAATTAAAAAAGAAAATTTACAAATGAAATAATTTATAAATGATGCAAACAGATAAATGGATATTATATTAAAATTCTTTATATTTTTCTGATAATAATAGACATATTATTTGTTTTATTTGGATTATTACAATAAAAGATATGATTTTTCAAAGTTTTTATATTAGTTTTGAATTAAAAAAGAAAATTTACAAAAAAACAAACAGTCGCGGGTCGTGGATGGACCCCGGATTAAAGGGTCAGTGCGCGCGCGAAAACGAAACGACCGAAAAAGACCTTTAGTCCCGAGCCGTGGCTTAGCCCACGACTAAAGGGGGGAGGGGGTCTTTAGTCGCGGGTTAAGCCATGGCCCGCGACTAAAGACCCTTTAGTCGCGGGCGGTGGCTTATCCCGGGACTAAAGGGGTGGGGGTATAAGTAACTTGCGCCCACCCCTGGCCTTCCCCACCCAGCACTTGGCAAAATCGACGAGGAGACGCGCGCAGACGATGGCGAGAGCTCGACGCAGGGGAGGTGCTGGCGGATTCCACCGCGCCGCCGCCCTCGTCTCCGGCCACCACCTCGCCGTGCCGCCACGTGCCGTACCGCAGAGCCTCACCGAATGAATCGAAGCCCCGCGCCCCCATTCGAGCTCCCCATCCGCTCCTTCCCCGTCTCCGGCCGCCGCGTCCGTCGCCGATTCCGGCCACTGCACCCTCGACCTCCCTCGACCTCCCTCGGCCTCGCTGACCTCAGGCACCCTCCTGCTTCCTTCCTCTTCCCAGGCCAGTTTGCCGTCCCGCGCCGCCGTCAATCGCCGTCCCGCGCGCGCCGCCGTCACTGGCTCGTGAAAATAATCAACCCCCCCGGTCCCTCTTCCTTGCGTGGCATGCTGAGGTGGCCAGTACCCCGGCCCACTGGTCAGTCATAGTGGCTAGGCTTAGTAGCGGTAGAAAAAGTTTAACCCCCTCTCTGATGTCATAATGATGAAATAACCCTTTTTAGTAATTCCAGAATTTGATTAAATATTGTAAATTCAATAACTTTTAATTTATAAGTCAGAAAAATACAAATAATATATTAAAATGTTCAGAAAATTGAAACCTATCTATTTAACCTATAATCATGAATTGTTCAACAACTTAAATGACACGTATGATTAGAAGAACAAATGCACCCCTCTCATATGTTCTGGAGTTTTCCCGAGTTAGGGTTTTCACCCCTCGGAACCCCGATTAATTTGCCGAGCATGTTTTAGGGTTTCAATTCAATGCAATTCAACTTGTCATATAATCATACTTGCTTGAGAATTGCATCGATGCCATGTGTTGATTGTTTCCCCTTTATTTTTTTCTGGTGTTTGGTGCTTCTCGGTAGAATACGATATCGAGATCGAGATCGAAGCCCTTTAGGATTAGGGTTATTTTTTTGTTTAAGTTATTATAATTAGGATTATATTGTTTTAGTTATTAGGATTATTGTTTTTTCTAACCTGTTTAACTCTCCTTTTGTTATAGATAATTAAGTCATGGATCCATCCGAAGATCCTGGTCGCATCGGTGAAGGTTTTCTTCAGGGCATGATAAGAGGTGAAATTCCTCTTATTACGGGCACGACCGAAGATATTTTGCTCGAGGAAGAGATATCCTCATATCTGAATCCATCCGGTGATGGACTAGAGGAAAACCAAGGGGAAGACCAGATGGACGAAGGGCAAACAAATGACAACAATAATGATGGCCCCTCGACAGGATCCGGCGAGGTACATATATATATAAAGTCTCGTGTTTCCTCTATTCATTAACTGATCTAGATATATATTAATCACTCTCTCTTCTTCTTTTATCCCACCGGATCGAAGCAATCGACAGCTCGAACGAAACGAGGGCCGAACAAAAAGTTGGATGGTAATCAGAGGTTCACCATCGAAGAAATAGCTGATGATGGTGAACCGATTGCTCCAGAGAAGCACCGGAGGATGTTTATAAATCAATGCGGGGTGCTGGTTAGGGACAACCTGCCGATCACCATCCAAGAATGGAATAAGTCAAAGAAACCCGGTGAAGAATCCAACATCTATGTCACCGATGATGCCAAAGATGACCTTTGGCAGAAGCTCATAGCGCATTTCATACTACCTCCAGAGTATGAGGAATTTGAGGTAGATGGTATTACCCCAAGGCCGGTTGGGCTTGAAAATAGAGCGAAAGTCAAGGAGCGGGCACTAAGCAAGATGGTTGAACTGTACCGGAACCACAAGAAAAATTTATACGCGAAATATGTCGCGAAAAAGAAAACTCCAAACTTCACAGGAGTAAACGAGAAGTTGAGAGAACAGTGGCCCGATTTTGTACAGTACAAGCAATCTGATAAAGCAAAGGCAAAGTCTGCAAAGAACGCGTTAAATGCTGCCAACAAGAAATACCATCATAAAATAGGGACAGGTGTCTACAAGAGTGCCATCCCTAAGTGGGAAACTATTGAGAAGGATATGCGGGCTAGAGGCATCACTCCTGGTACAGATGGATGGCCCGAGAGGTCAAAGCACTGGTGGTACGGGCATGGGGGATCCTTGGACCCAGAAACAGGGAAGACATTATTTCATGATAAAATTCTAAAACCCTCCCAAGACCTTATTCAAGCAATGAACGATGCTCAATTGGGATTGTTCCGTCCCGAGAGAGAGAACGACGAGCTGACACGCGCCCTAGGGAATCCTGAAAAGGGAGGACGAACACGAGGCAAAGGCACCGGTGTCTCGTGGAAGAAAAGGTTTCCTCTGTACGATGCCAGTTACAGAAGCCGTTAGAGAAAGAAGGACCGGGAGGCAGAGCGGATCTCCACGGTAGAGCAAGACCTAGCTGATCTGAAGAACCTCATGCATGAAATTAGCCAAAGGCCGCCGTCGTCAACTCACCCGCAGTCTGATGATCCTGCATTGGATCTTAGCCAATGGAGAAGCAGCGTGGCTTCCACGGAGGTCCATGCTGATGATCAAGCACTGCTGGATGATGCACCGTCTCCTCACTACCCCGTGGATGATGTCAGAGAGATGGCACAATGTGAGCTACATCAGCCAATGAACAACCTGTCCTTCAAGGTGGCGATCGGCACTGCTTTACCTTGTCTACCTAGAGCACTCCACCATTCACTTCCGATTCCACCAGGCTATGCTCGTGTCACGGTGGATGACATAGTGGAGGATTTTGCGGACCTAGAGATTGAAATCGCTACGCCTGAAGGCCTTACGAAACTAGGAGATGTCAAGCGCAACATCATTCTATGGAATAAGAAGTACATCAAGTTTCCAGGCTCGGCGCCAAGGCCACCGACTCCAAGGAATCCAAATCCACCCCGCATCGAATATCGTCAACCTCCAAGTCCACCCCAACCCGATTATCGCCAACCTCCAAGTCCACCCCAACCCGATTATCGCCAACCTCCAAGTCCACCCCGCCCCGCTGACGATCGCCGCAGCAGGAGTACATCAACTCGATCTCCGCCTCCGCCTCCGTGCAATACTACTACCTTGTCGAAGAAACGGAAGTTCGACGGTCCCCCGCACTCCATAGTCTCCATATCTTTGGGAAAACTCCTTGGTTACTAAACTTCAAGATATGTGGGCTTCTTCTAATTTTGCATTCCCTTAGTCTCCATATCTTGAGCAAGATTTCCTTGTCTACCTTGTAGTCCTTAGTGGTATCCAATTTGGAGGTCCTTGGTGCATATGCTGAAGATGTTGAAGTCATTAGAGTTGAAAGTGTTGAAGAAGTCCTTTGCACATGGTGTAGTCTTGGGCCATGGGGTAGGTTTTTCCATCAGGTTGAAGTAGAAGAGATGTAGAATTGAAACCAAAATGGTTGAGGAAAGGGTTTACAAGTTTGTTTTGTAAATAAGTTTTGGAACAAATACAACTCCTATTTTTTTCTAAGGGGTTTTGTCCAATCCTAGGTTTACAAATCCTACAGGCAACACAATGCTCTGATACCATCTGTAGAGGTCTCAACCTGATAAGGTAGATTCCTCCTGTGTTTACAATGCTAGTCCCTGGATCAATAGCTAGCATCCACAGTTAAGATGTAATATCAAGAAACAAAGGTCATAATATAACTTTATAACCAGGAATAACATAATCTTATTACATCATACATAGCTCATTTGGCTATTACATTACATTGCAACGGAATAACTATAAGCATGGGGTCCTTCATCTTCATAGTGCCACAGGCAGACATGCTGGTTGTAGACTTTGTAATCCTAATCAATCAATCCTCACTAAAAGCAATCAAACCTGCAACCTTGCAAGTTACAGCCACAAGGGTCAATACATTTGAATTGTATTGGCAAGTCTCACTACTATGTAGAATATAGGTGGATCCTATCAATACATGCAAATTTGGCTAAGTAGGGTTTTAGGCTCTTTTGCATAAAGCAATAATTTATCCTATCTTTTCAAAATGGTTTGATCAATTCTTGGAAAACTCCTTGGTAAAGACCAAGTGTTTAGGTTATTTTCAAACTCCTTGAACCCCTTGGTAACCCCAAGTGTTCAAGTTTTCAATCAAAATCCCTTGAGTACCTTGGTAACCCCAAGTACATCAAGTATTGAACAAAAATCTCTTGAGCACCTTGGTAACCCCAAGTGCATCAAGTGTTGAACAAAAATCTCTTGAGCACCTTGGTAACCCCAAGTGCATCAAGTGTTTAACAAAATATCTTGAGCTCCTTGGTACCCCCAAGTGTTCAAGTTTTTATTT
The DNA here is from genome assembly GCA_916181665.1 of Avena sativa. Lineage (NCBI taxonomy): Eukaryota > Viridiplantae > Streptophyta > Magnoliopsida > Poales > Poaceae > Avena > Avena sativa. The sequence goes on along the minus strand of OV702297.1, from coordinate 379,095,775 downwards.
TAGAAGTTGGAATGTCGAGATCTCCCATAGTTCAAACTTTAGTTGCTCAGTATTGTCCATAACCGGGGACACGACTAAGTACTTAGATTTTATTATCTTCTACAGAAGTAGTACACTTTACCCACATGTCACAATCCCATCTTGTTGCCACCAGTGGCCACTGGATTAGTGCTCACCAAAATGGAGTACCGGCAGATTGAGAATGTGACGAAGTCTTTCCAAAAGGTCCTCCCATACACCGTTGCTAGCTTGTCTTCAGTACACATGAAGCATTCCAGGTCCCCATGTCCAGTAAACTAAAGACAATGTATGGGTCTTCCTAATGTAGTTGACTAAGCCAGAGCCATAATAGCATGTGGTTGCACACGAAAGCCACAATTGGAGAAACATGTTCAATCTCTAAGTTTCCTGGGTGGTTTCCTTTTGGAGCACAACACAAAGTGATTGCCATAGACATGGTCCCTTTTGTTGCCACCTTCTCCAAAACTCAAAGTAACCTTGGCCACCCAGATGGTTCATTGAGTCCTTGTTTTATTATATAAAACACAAGTCTTGTTTCAACTTTGTAAAAATCTCAACATGTATCTCTTTTCAAAATAAAGCATGGCTAAGCATGTACAACTACAATGTTTTCACTAAGGAATGCAAAGGGTATCCTATTAGGATTTAGCATAGCATAAGTATAAAATCATTTTCATGCATGTCTCAAAATCCACTAAGTATAATGAAAATAGTAGGACTTTTGAATGATAGTGTAACTTGCCTTTTTGGTAGGGAATGTTGGTCCACTCCTTGATCTTGCTAGTCTCACACTTTCTAACTTCTCTACAATCAATCAAGCAAACACAATATCAACTAGCATTCCAAACCAAAGTCAAACAAACATCACACACATAAAACAATAGAAACTAAGTTATGCATGGGATCATGCAAGAGTTAATTTTATTTGCAAAGATGGCTTCTACTAGGCTCTAAACTTTGTAAGGTCCAAAGTGGTCATTTACCAAAATGGCAAAGTCATTTGCAAAAGGGTTTTGTCCAAAACCATTTTTAAATCCAATCATCATTTTATGTGGTAGAAAATGTTTCTATCAAAAACAAAACTCTAGGTCTTTCACCTAAATAAGTTGTTGATCCTCAAAACTTGGTGTTTTGGTTCAGTAGGTTTGGTCCAAAACATTTTCCCAAAGTTTTTACTCCAAAGTCATTTTTCATAAACAAAACAATATTTTTATTTAGCTAGAAAATGGACTAAATCTAATATTCCATCCTAAACTTTTCCAAATCTATTTTCCAAACCAGGGGTTGGTTCCTAGGGTCAGTAAGTTCACAACAAACCATTTTGCAAAGGTTTTAACCCTAAAAACATTTTTGAACAATTTTTCTAATCTAAACAAGCACACAAAAGTTTCTGCAAAATCAAGCAATCTAACAGATACTATTTACTAAACCAAAGGCATGGTTGTCTAGGGCTTGTTCTCCTGATTCCAACGATATAAAGTTTGTAATTTTTGGACGTGTAGATCCAAAGTTATAGGGTTTTCAAAATCATATCTCAATCAGATTTCAAATCTGTTTTTTAAATCGAATCCTGGCCACGCGGCGCGTTCTGGTTGGATGGTACCGTTTCGGCCGGATCGGCGTTGCGATGCGTTGGATCTAACCACATCGTGCGGCACAGGACGCGTACCCCTTCGCGGTTAAGTGATCTAATCTTGCTCGCATGATCTAGATCCTACGGCGCTGGTTGGCTTGACCAAATGTGAGCGGCGCCGACGGTGGCTAGCAGCGGCGCACGGCAGGCGGTGGCGCTACGGCGGTTACGGAAAGCAAAGAGGGGAGGGGAAGTGCTCACCAGAATCGCAGGGCTGTGGTGATGCTCGACGTACTGTTGGCTTGACAAGGGGCGCTCGGGTACTGCAGCAATTGTTCGCCGGAGTGGAGGAAGACACCAGGTGGCTCTGGTTGCTGTCGAGGGTGACGCTACAGGTCACAAGGGGGCAACCGAGTGTAGGGTTAGATGCGTATGGTCGAGGCGAGTGAGGAAGCGTGAACGAGGAGGCGCGGGGTGGTCAGTGTTTACCAGGGGAGGTCGCCGGAGAAGTTGCAGACGCGGCGGCGCTCAGAGCTTTGTCGAGGACGGCTTTCTGGAGCACCCGCGGTTGAGCAGAGGGTACTGGGAGAAGTGTCTAGGAGTGGGGAATCTGCCAGTGTGCTCAGGGAGACAAGGGGTGGTGAAGCTCGGCCGGAATCGACGAAGAAGGACGTCGGAGACATAGGAGCTTGGGGAAGAATTGGGGTGTCCTGGGGGCGTGCCAGCGCGGGGTGACAGAGGGGAAATGTAGAGGAGGCATGGGCGTTTACGCCTGCGTGATCACATCGAGTAACAGTGGCCGCGTTAAGTCGAATTAAGGCCGCGGAATCTCTGCAAGAAACGGCGATGAGGGAGGGAGAAGAAGTCGCGCGGGTGGGGAGGATGAACAGGAGGGAGTGGGGTCTACCTGGCAGTGAGAAAAGGAGTGAGGGGAGGGTCCATCAGTCAGTCTCTCTGCGGGTTTGTGTTTAGGTAGGACAACATTTCGTGCGAGAGGGAGTGCTGGGCTGGTTCTGGGCCTTGTTGGGCTGCTGGGTTGGGTCGACCAAAACCTTATTTTTTTTCCTATACTGAAACCTTTTCTTTTTCTGAAACCAATTTCTGTTTTGAAATTCAAACAAACAAACAACATTCAAATCAAATCAAACAACCACCACACTTTGTAATTTTGGATTTGGTTCTGTTCAGTAGCATAAACCAAATTTGCAAAAAAAAAAAATTATTTTTAGGGTCCATTATTAATTAAATAAATAGACCTTGATTTAATAAAACAAAATAGAATTTGATTTATTTAAAACTCCATTTTGAAACCTAATAATCTTAAAAACCAAATCAGTAGGTTTTATTTGAGAATATAAAATACTTGGAAAACTTATTTTAAACTAATAAACAAGTTTTGATGGTTTAGAAATAATAAAACCTTTATTAATAAACCTTGGATATTAAATCCTTATTGTTTTATTTTTAAATAACCTTTACTATTTTAATCAAAGCAAAACCTTTGGTTTCAAAATCTTGGCCAAGGGTTAATTTGGCTTTATAAATTAATCTTTATTTAAAATACTTTCTTTTCATTTTGAGAACCAAAACCTTTTATAAAAAGATTTCCAAAATAGAAATAAAATAATAATTTTTATTTTTCCTTTGTTAATATTTATCTTTTTAATCCCTTTAGGATTACTTTGTTCAAAATAGGTTTGAAGATTCCCATTGGAATTCAAAAAGTTTCTTCTGGCCCTGAAAATCAACAAAGTTTTATTTTATTCAATTCTTTTTCACATTACAAGATTTGGAAAATCTTGGGATGTGACAACAAGTCCCTAGTCGAAGTCCACGACTCATTAAGTTGGGACCAAGAGAAGTGGAGCGACATGAAAGCAATGCTTCATAAGTAATTTCAATCATTATCGTATTATATCGTCCTCTTTCATTCATTTCCTGATATCAAGTAACTAATAACTCCTTTGTTCATTTTCTTTGTCGAGCAGGTGTTGGATACGGTTCAGACAGAAAATACCAGGTCTATTCAAAGAGGAGCTAACTTATAAAATGGCGAAGAGCTTACATCAACCACCGGGAACTCATTTATGTGGATACTACGTCTGCGAGTACATCCGCGAGTTGACCAGTAAGCAGAAAGTTGACTCACATTATATTTATGATTTGCAGGAGACACTAGAGCCAGACCAGCGCATAAGAGCAATTCAAGAGGAGCTGGCGGGATTTATGATGAAGGAAGTCCTTGATGTACATGGAGAGCATTATGCGGATGACGTGGAACTTGATTTGCCTTAGTCATTTCCATGTAGCTCATATGATATATATTCATCAATGACCATGTAATTTTCAAAACATTTCTTCCTTTTGATATGATTGATTATATGTATGCTTGCAAGGGATCGATCTTATAGAAATGCATCGACGTGTAGTGTGTATGTAGTAGCGTATAATATGTCTACTGAAATATATGTTTGTTATAGTGAAACACAAAACGAAAAAGGAACAAAATGGCAAAAAAAAGGAAATACACAATCTCTGCCGCGGCAGAGAAATGTGGTGTTTCTCTGCCGCGGCAGGAAACCTTTTTGTCCCGGGTGGTGTTACAGCCCGGGACTAGAGGGTTCCGCCCCCCGCGGTGCTGAAACAACCACGTGGCTGTTATCAGTCGCGGGCTTTTGCGAGCCGGGACTAGAGGGGGGGGGGGGGCTCTAGTCCCGTTTTCGCAGTCCTGGGCCCAAAACCGGGACTAGAGCCCGTTGCGGCCCGGGACTAGAACCCCTTTTTCCACCAGTGAATACCAAAGCTATGTCTAACATGCATGTCGCCATCGGGGACCAGATCCGCACGCATGGCCACTGCCTCCACCATCGCATTATCCCGTACAGTCTTGTTTACCGCTTGTAGCTCTTGCATTTCTCACAATCCATCTCGTAGCACCCCAGGGGCCATTTCCTCGGACGTCGGCGGTGTCATGCTCCTTGCTCCACCGGGACAAGCCGTCAGGATGTCGAATGTCGGACGCCGGCCTACTTCCATTTTGGGATTCTACAATGTATGGGTCTCTCCCTCAGTTGCCACATCGTCCATGTCTAGCTCCTCTGCCCACTACAGGAAACAGTTGAGCCGCTGTCGTCGGCATAACGCCATATTACCGTCGATACGGGCTGTATCAACGGTGGTCGTCGCCATAGCTCCATCGGCGCATTTAGTGGTCGGCACAGCCTCTCGGCATAGCGCTTGAAGTGGGCCCCACGATGTTAGGCGACGGTTATTTAATAACGGCCTAGTCCTAGAGCTACGCCTACGGCTAGGCCGTTGGCACATGCCTAGCCCAGAACCAGCACGCCCCGCCACGTCGCCCTTCTACGCCGAGAGCCAGGCCATCAACATAGCCTAAATTATTTTTATTTTTTTTACTTTTTTTAATCTTTAAATTGTTTGACTCGTGAATCTCTCGCTTTGAATATTTTTAATACTAATTATATTTAATCTTTGATTAAATTGTAATCTTGGTCTAACTTTTCGGTCGGTCACCCATACTCACTACTCCACCTTCAGCATGCTTAACTTACTCGTTTCTTCAGAATCTGTTTCCGCAAAACAATTTATATATTATTGTCAATACTATGATATCAATCCTATTAGCTCTTATATCATCATGTCACATGTTTGTATGTTTTAAAATTACAAACAATTATTTAAGTAAAATAAAATGAATAAATAAAAATATTATTAAATTCAAATAAAAATATAATGATTTTATTTTTTTAAAATTTTTCTATTTAATATGGAATAATTAATATCTTTAAATCTGTAAATCAGAATTTGACAAATAATATATCTAAATTAATCATAAAAATGAGAGGAATCCAAATATGATATCAATATCAACTGATCACAAACTATGCCGTGATTCTTATCATAATTTCATTTGCCCGTTTAAAACGGCACGCATAAAGATTCCTAGCTCGGGGCTGAGACTCGCTAAATTTGCATTGGATCTCTGATGACATAACTTATTAAGAACCTAAATATGATTTTTTTAAAAATCATGAGTATCAGATCATGTACCTGTAGTTCATATCTGACCCACTTCCTACCGATTCGGCAGAAATTTGTCTTTTTACCAGGGATAGATGAAAAGGTTTGAAATCCCCTGTTAGGATATTGTCCATGTAAGGTGGTCTAGTATTTTTGAAAAATATGGTGATAGCATTTTGAATTAGCCATTTGGTTGGTGCTTCACAAAACCGTCCGTTCTTTGCACTCGGAAAGTGGAAAATGGTTTTTTGTTCCGACGAAAAGGAAAACTTTCTCCTACAACATTATTCGTCATCCCATGATGCTAATATGGACATATTATCACAAACTATGCCATGATTTTAGCCATAACATTGGTCATTTGACCCAAAAGCCAGAAAACCTCGAATAAGATAGGTCATTTTGTGAAGGTTTTTTGAGACATAATCAATATACCAAGTTTGATATTTTTCCTTCAAACTATGTCACTTAATATGACACCACGCAAAGGTTTCGCATTGTTTGGATCATTTTTGAATTTCTTATGCACGTTTTAAACTATCGTCAAACTTTGTCGAACGGCGGGCATGAAGATTCTTAACTCGGGGCCGAGACTCGCTAAACTTGAAGTGGATCTCTGATAAAATAGCATATTGTTTAGCTAAAAATGATTTTTGTAAAAAATTATGGGCATCAGATCATGTACCTGTATTTCATATCTGACCCACTTTCTACCGATTCGGCAGAAATTTATCTTTTTCACCAGGGATAGACGGAAAGATTTGAGATCGCTTTGTTAGGACATTGTCCATGTAAGATGGTATAGTATTTTTGAAAAATGTGGTGGTATCATTTTGAATTCTCAATTTGGTGGTTGCATCACAAAATCACCCTTTTTTGCACTCGAAAAATAGAAAATCACTTTTTGGTGCGACAAAAAGTAAATCTTCATATTGAAACATCGTTTGCCATACCATAATGCACATGTATGTATATTATGGACATATTATCACAAACTATGCCTTTATTCTAGCCATAATATTGGTCATTTGATCCGATAGGCAGAAAACTTCGAATAAGATAGGTCATTTTGTGAAGTTTTTTTTGAGACACAATCAATATACCAAGTTTTATATTTTTTCTTATAACTATGTCATATAATATGATACCACGCGAAGGTTTTGCATTGTTTGGATCGTTTTTGAATTTCTTATTCCCGTTTTAAACTATCGTCAAATTTGTCGAACAACGCGCGTGAAGATTCTTAGATAGGGGCTGAGACTTGCTAAACTTGAAGTGGATCTATAATAAAATAGCATATTGTAAACCTAAAAATGATTTTTGTAAAAAATCATGAGCATCAGATCATGTACATGTAGTTCATATCCAACCCACTTCCTACCGGTTCGGCATTAATTTGTCTTTTTCATCAGGGATAGACAGAAAGGTTTGAGATCCCCCTGTTAGGACATTTTCCATTTAAGGTGGTCTAGTATTTTTTAAAAATATGGTGGTGGCATTTTTAATTAGACATTTGGTGGTTGCTTCACAAAACCGTCCGTTTTTTGCACTCGGAAAGTGGATTTTTGGTGCGATGAAAAGGAAATCTTCATATTGAAACATTGTTCGCCATCCCATGATTCACATGTATGCATAATATGGACATATTATCACAAACTATGCCTTCATTCTAGCCATAACATTGGTCATTTGACCTGAAATGCAGGAAACCTCGAATGAGATAGGTCATTTTGTGAAGGATTTTTTGAGACATAATCAATATACCAAGTTTAATATTTTTTTCTTCTAACTATGTCACATAATATGACATCACATGAAGGTTTCGCATTGTTTAGATCGTTTTTGCCTCGGATTGACTTCAATATATAATTGCTCCAGTGAATAACTCAAAAAAAATAGAAGAACGATAGATAGTAAAGAAAAGAACTAATCATAATATCTATCTTTCAAAATCGATCTTTCAAAGATTCACTAAAAAGACAGTTGGCGGGTCTCTTTGTATGTCTTGTCCGGAAAGAGTTTGAATTTGTTATGCCTGTTTTAAACTATCGTCAAATTTTGCGAACGGCGGGCATGAAGATTCTTAGATTGGGGCTGAGACTCGCTAAAATTGAAGTGGATCTCTGATGAAATAGCATATTGTGAACCCACAAATGATTTTTTAGCATCAGATCATGTACCTGTAGTTTATATCTAACTCACTTCCTACCGATTCAGTAGGAATTTGTCTTTTTCACCAGGGATAGACGGAAAGGTTTGAGATCCCCCTATTAGGAAAATGTCTATTCAAGGTGGTATAGTATTTTTGAAAAATATGGTGGTAGGATTTGAATTAGCCATTTGGTGGTTGCTTCACAAACCGTCCATTTTTTTCACTCGAAAAATAGAAAATGGCTTTTGGGTGAGACGAAAAGGAAATCTTCCTACTACAACATTGTTCGTCATCCCATGATGCACATGTATGCACAATATGGACATATTATCACAAACTATGCCTTCATTCTAGCCATAACATTTGTCATTTGACCCGAAAGACAGGAAACCTCAAATGAGATAGATCATTTTTTGAAGGTTTTTTTAAGACATAATCAATATATCAAGTTTGATATTTTTTCTTCTAACCATGTCACATAATATGACACCACGCAAAGGTTTCACATTGTTTGGATTGTTTTTGAATTTCATATGCCCATTTTAAACTATATATAATGTTTTATGTTTAACTTACCTTTTATTTACAAATGTGTAATATTTGAATGTAGATAGATAGATCTTATTTTTCTGCAAATTTTGATATATTATTTGTATTTTTATGAATTAGAATAATTTAGTTATGATTTTTCAAAAATTAATAAGGTAAAAGGAAAAATAGCTATGGCTAAAATTAAATGGAAAACAAATATGGAGGCCTAAGCCGACGGCCTAGCCGTCGGTACAGACTAACCAATTTCTCCCAAAGAGCTACGCTGACGGCCAGGCCGTCGGCACAGCCTAGGCTTCCTAACGCCGTTCTCCGCCGTGCCATAACTGGTGCTACGCCGAGGGCTAGGGGTATGCCGAGGGCCACCGTCGGCACAACCTTATCTGCTACGTCGATGGCCGGGCTTCGCCAAGGGCTATCCTTGGCACCTTCCTCTATGCCGATGGCCATCCCTACGCTGATGACCAGGCTAGACGGTTCGCCGGGAGGCCGCTACCAATGGCCCCGACATTTGGCCGTCAGCGTCTCCAATTTCTCTTGTAGTGGCCGTGTCCTTGTCCGCATCCGGAACCGTTGTGTCTGCCATGATATCTAGCGGAGCCGACAGCGGGGGCTCCAGCACTGGGACATAGTCGGCCACCTTGGCCAGATCCGTGCATGACGAGAATATATCGATGGCATCCCCTAGGCGTTTCTTCTTGCCCGATAGTCGAGCTTCCTGGGCTCGGTGTAGGCTGAGCAAAGGCTGGCGCGCGCCGGCTTGACCGACAGCAAATCGCGGACTTGAGATGCAAGTCTGCAACACACAAGTACACAACCTGACCGTTTTTTTGGAAATGGGCGCATTTATAACATACACCCAGCCTCTGCATAACTAAGATGTACATAGCCACACGAACGATAGAACAAGGGAATAAAAGGAAGACAAGCATTAAAAATCGTATCTAAATAATAGTCTTCAATCTAAGATAGATCAATCCTCAAATCACGTAGCCATCCATGTTAGGAGAAAATATTCCTCGCCGTGTCCTCCAATCGCGTACATCTCTCCACAAATAAGTCACGAAGCTCCATGCATTGGAGAATAGTCCATGATCGGAGGATAGCCGTGTCTCGATAAATAACCTGCAAAGAAGATACAATATTATTAAAAATCTTGTCATTTATACAAAGCCATAGCGACCATATAATGGAAAGCGCTCCCACCCTAAACAAAGTTCTGTACTTATCAATAATTCCATGTAGCCAATTACCAAAAACATTGGTTACTGAACGTGGAGGAGATAAACCAGAAGTTATTTGGATGAATGACCATATAGAGCGAGCAAATTTGCAATGAAAGAATAAATGACAAATTGTCTCATCATGATGACAAAAAACGCATTGTGTACTTCCATGCCAATTCCTCTTTGCAAGGTTATCTTTTGTTAGAATTACACCCTTACGTAGATACCATGCAAATATCTCCGTCTTAAGGGGTATTTTCATTTTCTAAATTTTACTATTATCATCGACCGGAATATCAGGTTGAACCAATGCTTTATATAGTGAGCCAACATGAATTTACCACTTTCTAGTAATTTCCATTTGAACACGTCAACACCGTCCGACAATTGTATCGTGGATAATCGTAATAGTAGATTATTCCAGAATACCAGTCGAGGACCAATGAGACTTCTTCTGAAAGACACATTGGGAGGATTTTCTTCCAACACTGTGGAAATTGTATCCCCTTTGTGTCTAACAATCGAATATAGAGCTGGATATTATTCGCGAAGAGTAGTTTGGCCAATCCACTTATCTTCCCAAAACCTAATCTGTGATCCATCCTTAATCTCGAAAGCACCAAAATGAAAGAAATGTTTTTTGGTGGCCATAAAACCCGCCCAAAAATGTGAATCACCGGGTTTCCAAACCACTTGAGCCACAACTTTAGACCCTACATATTTCCTCCATAACATGGTTTGCCAAACATCATCTTCTGTAAGTAGTTTAAAAAGCCATTTGCCCAGAAGCGTGGTGTTTTTGACCTGCAAATCATGTATGCCCAGTCCACCATACTCCTTCGGGTGGCAAATCACATTCTATCTGGCCAATCGATACTTCTTTTTCTCACTATCCCCTTGCCAAAAGAATCATGAACAGAAATAATCCACTTTGTTGAAGACACCTTTTGGTAATTGGAAAAAATAGATCATATAGAGTACCATATTAGTTAGTACTGAATTGATGAGTACTACTCTTCCACCAAGTGACATGGTTATACCCTACGGGTACACGACCTCAGCATACCTAGTCCAGCCCAAGGAAGGCCCACGACAAATATACGCCGACCCATGAAGACTTTCGGGTGGCCAGGACCCATGACACCTTCGGATCCTTGGAGAGCAAGACTAGAGTAGATAGAAAATTCAAAAGGGTAAACCCTAAAAACCTGTAACCGACTCGGTATATGCCTGGGACCTGCCTATCTCTATATAAAGAGCAGGAGGGCACGACGAGGAGGTCTCTTACAATCTCTTACACACCACCGCATACACACCTCCACGCCAGATTGCATCTGCGCACCCCTGCATCAAGAGCAGACAAGCAGGAGTAGGGTTTTCCCTCCAGGGGCCTGAACCTGGGTAAACCTCGTGTCCCCGTGTTGCTTGTTTGCTAACCGTTCCGTGATCTCCAGCATCCCATCTTCTCCAAAACCCAAGTCCATAACAATGGGCATTGACGAGATTAAACCTCGTCAATTGGCGCCGTCTGTGGGAACTGGGGATGCTGATTGTGTGATCGTGACGGTTCCAACCCGAGTGATCTACAATTCCGTGGCGACGGAGAGTCATCTCCTCTTCGGCGTCTTCGACTTTACCGCCCACTCACCGGCCACCATGAAGGACTTCGAGCCCATCGACGACGGACTCGAGATCCTGTTCGGGAGATTCTGCTTCCAGGTGGGACAGATCGGCACCCTTCGCCTCCTAGAGTGGGTGCCCCTGCCATCGATCAGGCCCGCTTCATGGGCCCCATACCCCGTGCTACACACATCGCCATCGACAGATGAGTCCTATGATAGCAACAGCTGCAACTCAGATCTGTGCGAACCACCATCGGAGGAAGGGACCTACGGTTCCGGATCCGAAAGCTGCGGCAACAGTGATCCAACCTACGAGCGCTACCAATGCACCGTAGTCATCCAGAGCGACGCGGAACATCACATGCCCAACCCGCCACCTCACCCGCAGGGTAGAAACAGTGGGAACAGAAGAAGCCAGTCCCCCCACCCAACGAGGACGACACCGATCGGGTCATCCGCCTCAGTGAGCAAGGATGGGCTCAAGCACGCGAAGCCGTGGCAGGCAACAAGATCCTGCCCGCGGATGCCTCACGGGACCTGATGATGGCATACCACATGCTCCTAATCGAGGAGCACAAGAAGCAAGTCAAGATGCAGGAGGTGCTTGACAAACACAAGCAAGCAGCCTTAGAGTCCAGTGCGCGACGAGCTGCGCTCTCCGCCATGGGCATTGGCTCCAGCTGGCACCGCAACCATGGCAACAAGCACCATTCTCAGACGGAGAATATGGACCCCAAGGAGCGTCGCGAAGTGACCCAGGCCCTCAACGCGTCCTTCATGGAGATGGATGCCGACGGCAATGTCATCCCGAAAACGCCGCAAGCTATGATCATGGCAGCCACCGTGTACCTCGCATCCCACCCACCTCCGGAGGGGGACCCGAAAAGGGCCATGCACAAGTCCGCACTTACCGGACTCGGACTCGTTGGAGCTGCGCTCCAAGGAGAAGCTTCTGCGAAGCCAAAGAAGAAGTCTATGGTCAAGTTCAACCGTAGCCCCACGCCCTCATCCGAAGATGAAGAGCACGACCTTCCTCGAAGGCACAAGATCTCGCGCCACCGCAGCCGCGATTACGACGCCCGAAGCGAGCTCACCTAGCGCAAAATCGACAAGGCGCGCGCCAAGCGCGCATGCTCGTCTGAATCCGAGATGGACGAAGACGAAGGAGAACTCTGCGGAGCCCGATGCTTCAGCAGATCTGTTCGGCGGACATGAATGCCGTGGAATTTCAAACTTGATTCGGATACTCCGAAGTTTGACGGTACATAGGACCCCAAGGCGTGGCTCAGCGATCACCTGTCATCCGTCAAGCTACACGGCGGGAACAAGGACACCGCCCTGCAATGCCTCCAGCTGCAGCTGACAGGCACATCCCGAATCTGGCTCAGCAGCCTATCGTCGAGATCCATCCGAAGTTGGGAGGAACTGGCATACAGTTTCATCGAAACTTCAAGGGCAGCAAGAGGCCAGCCTCGATCGAGGATCTGTGGGCCTGCACCCAACGAACGAGCGAATCAATTCGCTCGTACATACTGTGCTAGTCCAACACCAAGAATTCCGCGGTGCACATCTCTGAGGAGAGAGCTATCGACGCCTTCAAAGATGGCGTCAAACGCCAGGACTTCAAGGAAGAACTTGGGCGCGTCAAGCCCAATACACTTTACCACCTCATGGACATCGCCAACAGGTGGGCCGGCGGCGAGGACTGCGTCCACCGAGCGCACTCGGAGGAGGAAGACGACTACGGCCGGTGACGTGAACACCGTAGCAAGAGAAGATCGCGCATCTACGACGATCGCGATGGACCCGACATGGTCGCGGCTGGCTACGCCGACCGCCACAGCGACGGCAACCGCAATAGCGGCGGATACCACAGAAGCAACTTCCACGACGGAGGACGCCCAACACAGTCAAGGCAGCGTCGCGGCCGCGAAGACGGACCCTCAGCATACGAAAAACTATCGGGTCCATGCACCATCCACTTCTACATCGACAAGCAAGATGGTAAGAAGAAAGCAAGTCACATGCTCAAGGACTGCCGTGAGTTCCAGAAACTCAGCGAGAGCATGGCTCAGATGAGGCAGCAAGCCCCGAAACCTTGATACGGGAATGCACCCGCACCAGGAGAGATCGCTCATGGAGCTCCTCCACCACCACCTGCATGAGGCCCAAACCACCCAATCGCACCCGCGCAGAATAACGGTGGGCACGGGTACCCCGCGCCGAAAGGATCATTGATGATCCAAAAAGGGCGCCCAATGAACAGGGTGCAGAAGAAAATCACCCGTCAGATCAACCTGGCCATGACAGCCCTACCCGCCATCCCTGAGTACCTCAGCGGATCGGAGTTCTGCATCACATTCAGCCGTTCGGATCACCCTTGCCAGGTCCCTCGCCCAGGTCATGCTGCCCTGGTACTCGAGGCGCAGATCGACGGGTTCGACATGAGACGCGTCTTCATGGACGGCGGTAGCGGCATCAATCTGATCTTCGCCAGCACCTTGGCAGCAATGCGGATCCCACTGTGCAGCCTGGAACAATCTGACACAATGTTCCATGGCATCGTCCTAGGGAAGGGTGTATTCCCCCTGGGAAAGATATGGCTCGACGTCATCTTCGGCAAGCCGGATAACTTCCGATGCGAACGACTCGAATCCGAAGTGGTGGACTGGCCATCACAATACCATGCCATCCTCGGGCGTGTGGCATTCGCACGATTCCTGGCGGTACCGCACTATGCGTACCTGCTACTCAAGATGCCAGGGGCCAGGGGCGTCATCATGGTCCACGGGAGCTTCATCCGATCGGACCACTGCGGCAAGGATTTCAACAGAATGTCCCAGTCATTCGGCATGCAGGAGGAGCTCATCAGGCTCCGTGAGGTGACGGACAACGGTGCACCCCCAGTCTCAAGACAGAATGCACCATACATGTCCTTCGACTCCACCGTCAACACAAAGAAGGTGCAAGTCCACCCAACGGACGCCTCCAAGATGGCGCTGTTCGCCAACGATCTCAGCCCAGCATAGGAAAGCACGCTCGTCAAATTCCTCCGTGAGCACTGGGAAATCTTCGCCTGGTGTCCTGCGGACATGCCAGGAGTTCCTAGGGAATTCGCCGAGCACGCACTCAACGTCTTTCCAGACGCCAAGCCCGTCAAACAGTCCATCCGACGACTGTTCGAACCTCGGGCCAAAGCCATAGGAGTCAAAGTCAACAGACTACTCGCTGCAAACTTCATCAGGGAGATCAAGGAGAGCGAGTGGCTCACCAATACCGTGATGGTCCCCAAAAAGGACATGGACATCCTGCGGATGTGCGTGGACTTCACATCGCTGAACAAGCACTGCCCGAAGGATCATTTCCCTCTCCCTCGGATCGATCAGATAATCGATTCGACTGCAGGATGCGAGAAGCTCTCCTTCCTTGACGCCTACTCAGGCTACAACCAGATTCGACTCAAGGTCGAATATCAAGAAAAAACGGCATTCATTACGCCGTTCGGAGTGTTCTGCTACAACACAATACCTTTCGGGCTGAAGAACGCAGGTGCTACGTACCAACGGTGCATGCAGGCATGCCTGAAGGACCAGATCGGCCGCAATATCTAAGTCTATGTCGACGACATAGTCCTCAAAACAAGGGAGGCGAAGACGCTCATCGACAATCTCCGCGAGACGTTTGATAATCTTAACCCCTACAAGATCAAGCTCAACCCTGAAAAGTGCGCCTTCGGCGTCCCATATGGACAGCTGCTTGGCTACTTCATCTCCCAGCGAGGGATCAAGGCGAACCCGAAGAAAATCCGGGCCATAATGGCCATGGAAAAATCGAAGAACCTCAAGGGCGTCCAGCAGCTTGCCGGACGAATCGCGGCATTGAGCAGGTTCATCAGCCGCATGGGCGAAAAGGCTCTGCCGTTTTACCAGCTGCTATGCTAAGCAGACAAATTCGAGTGGACGCCTGAGGCGGATGACGCATTCGAAGACCTAAAGCGGCTGCTCTCTACCTCGCCGGTCCTGGTCACGCCAAAGGAGCGCGAGCCTTTACTGCTGTACATAGCAGCCACACACTAGGTGGTAAGCACCGTACTGGTGGTCGAGCGACCCGAAGAAGGCAAGACCCACGGGGTTCAACGCCCAATCTACTACCTCAGCGAGGTATTAACGCCGACAAAGCAGAGGTACCCTCACTACCAGAAACTCTCCTACGGCATGTTCATGATGGCTCGTCGACTGAGCCACTACTTCCAGGAGCACTAGGTGATGGTCGTCAATGAAGCACCCCTGAACAGCAGCCTGAACAATCCGGAGGCCACAGGACGCATGGCCCTATGGGGCATCGAGCTGTCACCTCTAGACATCGTCTATGAGAAGCGCCACACAATCAAGTCTCAGGTCCTCCCGGACTTCCTCGTACACTAGATGGAACTGCAGCTGCCAGACACCCCAGACATGACACAGTCATGGATAATGCACTTCGATGGCTCCAAGCGCGAGGCCGGAGCAGGAGCCAGGGTCATACTGACCTCCCCGCAGGGCGACACGATGAAGTACGTCCTCCGGATGAAGTTTCGAGCTTCCAACAACGAAACCAAATACGAGGCCCTCATCCACGACATGCGGATGGCCAAGATCTGCGGCGCAACGTGCTTCGTCATCTATGATGACTCCAACCTCGTCGTCCAGCAGACGATGAACGAGTGCGACGCGCACGCCGCCAACATGATTGCGTACCACGCACTCTACAACGCACTCGAAGGAGACTTTGACGACTGCGAGTTTCGGCACGTTGGAAGAGAAAGCAACGAAGAGGCCGATAGACTCGCCAACATCGGCTCCACCTACGCTGTCAACACCCGGATTTTTAATCCCAGATGCCTGTTATGCCATACATCGCAATCCCAGGATTACCATTTTTGCGAGACATAACAGAATTGGATAGCACAGTACATCATCCATTACAAACCATACATAAGGTCTTACACAAATAAGGATCTCATGATCCAGTCCTTAATACAACTCAAGTAGTGGAAATACGTAATAATAAAGGTAGCGTAGGCGAAGCTCCATCTTCGGGGTCACAGGCAATGCTGACGATGGGAGATGATCCTAGTTGTCGTAACCTTCTTGGGGTCCATCATCCTGGTACTGCTCTTCATAGTCTGGCCATGGGAATAGCTAGGGACAAAGCCATGATTACTCTTTAAGTACTCGCAAACTAATACTAACAATTAAGGGGGTTTTTGTAGTAGGACACTAAGCTCTAGGGTTGTTTTGCAAAAAGCCAGATTTACCTCTACTAAGTTCAGAAGCAAGAGAAAGCTAGTCAAATTTTATAACACCTAAGTAGGAACTTGTATCTCATGTCACAACTCTGTTGTGGTCGAGTCAAAATCTCAGTTCATTTCACAAGTCCTTTTGAAAACATCTGACGGGGGAACAATATGACCACTCCAACTATCCATAACCGCGGACACGGCTATTCGAATAGTTTGACACTCTACAGAGATTGTACAATTTCACCACAACATTAGATACATCCGTTAGGAACAAATCCTGAATTCACCATACTCAGTATGCGGATAATCAATCCTAACCTTTCAATTACACGCCCTAGTATAGGCACCCCTCATGTGAGTTTGGCCTCCCAACCATGACCAACTGTCATCTTGGGTACTGCACAGGTGGACAATCTTCACAAGGTAGCCTCAGCTCAGACCTTGGCCGTGAGGGAGCCAATACTAAGGTATATAAGTTTACAGTCAAGCCCTACCCAATCTTCGGGTATTGTGGTTGTACGGTAAAATTGGAATGGTATCGCATCCAGACAACCATCAATTTTATAAAGGGCTAAGGCTCATGCCTTAACATTTTCATCACCAAAATCATCTGGTGTTCGGAAACACATGTCAAAACATCTCAGTAGAATGATCCATCATTCCAAGATTTTCATAACCATTTTCCACCAAGTATTCCCATCTAAAGTTGATCAAGTTTTATGCTTAGCACTAGCATCTACAAGTGGGGGTGAGTACTAATGAGGGGGTGGTAAACAAGTGGAGTTTTAACTAAGTTCAATCTCATGCCTTAGGATGACATCAAGATTATCTAGCTTAGGCCAAATTTTATGCTCTTTATGCAACCTTCAGTTATCTTTCTAGAATCTACAAGTCACTTAAGTAAACTCTAAGGAAGTAGCTTTGATAAAGGAATAAAGTATAAAGCTTGCAAGTAAAACTAGGATTGGGTTATCAAGTGGGTATGATCACATATACTTAAGGCATATGGTTGGCATGGTAACAAGCAAGTATTTGCTTGCATAGGTCAACTTGATTAGTAAGGCTTGCACACGTATCAATATAAGCTTGCTAAGTTAATAGCTTGCAAGTATTGTCTTGCCTTGTGCAGAGTAGTGGTTGAAGTTCTCCTCGACTTCTTCTTTGTAGTATCCTCCTTCTTCCTCGTATCCTTGGTCGGTACTAGCGTCTATAAATAAATACGAGGTATACAATCACCAAACAATACTTAACTACTTTCAATCATCACACAAAGGGGTTCTATAGATGATCTAGCATCATGCCTAACATTACAAGACTAAAGCATTTGTCTTATTGATTTTTTTTTAGAAAAGTAATTTCTACTCATTGAAAAACTACTTAAGATTTAATATTCTCCAAACCAAACATGGGATCATGTTGACACATGTCATCACCACATATTTTAGTACATGGGAATGTGATTTAAAGTGGTGTCACAATTTAATAAGGTTTAACCCTTTTTTATAAATAAAGTGACTAGAAATGCCTATGTGGCATTCTTTTATTACATAGACATTATTTCTGTAGGTAAACCCATATATTTTTATATATTATGAAAGGTATGGTCAAATGTGATTTTTGAGAGTTGGAATCAACTCAAAAGCTATTATGGTTTAAATTTGAAAAATGTTTGAATGCAGAAAATCTTCTGGCTTGTTATTTTTACCAAGGTTGATCTACAGATCCAAATGATTTGAATCCAACGGGCTTGGATTAAGCATTTCAAGACCTTTCTAACAAAATTGGTTTCATTCAATTTGGTTCACTGAATCGAGCTAGGTTGATTTTTGAAACTAAGTACAGAACTGAGTTTGAATCTAAATAGAAAAATCTAAATTCAAACGACTGGGTCGCGCGGGAGGCGATAATGGGCTAGCCCGCTACGCACAACGCTTATGCGGGCTGGTTAAGTGGCTGTCCCCACACGTTAGTGAGACGGGGAGGTGTGAAGCAGTACGGGGCAACGTGGACCCTGGGATCTAGTTCTAATCTGACGGCTCTGGTTCATCGTCCATGTCGAGCAGCGCCGGCGAGACAGAACCCTAACGCGGCAGGTGGGGGTCGTGGGAGGCTCACCGGGGCTCAGACGAAGGTCGGCGATGCGGGCGAACGACAAAGTCGACGATGGCAAACTCAGGGGTGGTCGCGGCAGCTCCTGGGGTGGACGAAATTGACGGCGCCCTTCTTCTCTAGAGGCGGCCTGCTCCGACGCAATTCCAGCGATGCGCTGTTCACCTTGATCCGGATACGAGGTGGAACGATCAGTGAGGTGAGGGGAGTGAAATGGTGTGCTTAAACCGGCTGGGGGTGGCTTCCTTTTATAGGCTCGACGGCAAGACCGAACGGGATGGGCAGGCAACGGTGGCGACACGGCTACGGGCTGCTAGAGGCATGGCCGAGGGTGGCGATCGATCGGTGGTCTCCTGGCGATACTCTAATGTTTAAATGCGCTTGTAGGGGCGGTGAAAAACGGTCGGGAACGCGCGATGCTCTACGAGGCAGAGGCGGCGAACTCTGCGGCGAGCGGTGGCTATGGGGTACGGGCGGTGAAATGGGCATGTCTGGCGGTCTCCTGGGACGGTGGGGTGCATGCTGGCGGGCGGCGAGGGCTCGAGGTGGTCGGGTTGCGTGGGCGTGCTCTGGGGCGCGGGTCGGCATGGTCGAAAGCGGCATGGGCACGACGTTCCTGGCGGTTCTGGTTGCTGTCTGCGAGGCAGGGCTGGTCGAGAGAGGGCGGTGAGGCATGGGCTACCTCCTAGACAAGGTTGACACGGCTAGTTCTTCCTCTAGCTTGCTGTCCACACTGGGGTGACATGGGTGCTCTCGGCCTGTTCACCATTGATGATATTGGCAAGCTTACAGTGAGGCTAGAGCTTAGTTAAGGTTGCTACATGATCTACTAAGGGTGTTGTGATCTAGAGAGGGAACAAGTTAGGCCAGAATCACTGCACACTATAGTGTTTTGATTTTGTTTGTTTTGTATCTGCAAGGTGTTTGATGAAATGGCCGCATGAACTCAAGTTTTGAATTTTGAATAGATTTTTGGTGGGTGTGCTAGGCATGTACCGGTGATACTGTGGATGCTTGGGTTTTGAAAGTTGAGCTTGTTTGAGTGGTTTTTGAAAAAGTGGGATCTTCCCATATGATATAGATTCAAATTTAAACTGTCATTTAAACTATGCATTTGAAAGATTTTGGATGATCACAAAGTGGGCCTTGGTACTTTGTTATGAGTACTATCAAGGGGTGCAAAGATCCAAACATGTTTCTGTTAAGTTCTGAAAGTTAGGGATAGCCAAAGTAGGCATGGGCGTTAATTCGGCCAAAGTGACCATTCACTCATTTTGTTTGTTTTGATTTGTTTGTCTTTGGGCAAAGTGTGAGGATTGTTTAGATGATGTTTATTTCACCTAAGAATCATTTCACAAGCAAAGAAACACACAAGCATGGCAATTCAAAAGAATCCAAATTGTAATGCTTACACATATGCATGCTTTCATATTTTAAATTTGAAAAGTTTTTTGTTAACCCTAATTTTGATGATTAGAGTTTGATGATCCAAGTTTAGTATTTTTGGGATGTTACATGCGCACGGGTGCCACTAGGCATGTTCCACGAAAGGATCTGCGTACCATCCATCAAAAGGAAATTCCCCAAGGGATCACCCGAAGAAGCAGAACACTCGGGGGCTGCGCTACCCGAAGGACAGGAAGGACCCGAAAAGCTAGACACAGAGGTCGCTGTGGTTAACCTAATGCAGGTCATGGAAGTCGAAGAGACTTGGACGCGGCCATACCTCAGGTACTTGATAGACGGAGAACTGCCTGATAGCCCAATAGATGCCCCGCGCATATCTCGCTGGTCCAAGGCCTTCACCATCATTAATGGCGAGCTGTACAAGCGCAACATTTTGGGTGTACTGCAAAGGTGCGTCACCATCGGTGACGGCAAAACTATCCTCCAACACATCCACAAAGGCATATGTGGCCATCATGCGGGCATCCTCTCACTCGTCGCCAAAGCTCTACGAGCTGGATTCTACTGGCCAACAGCCATGAACGACGCCAAGGATATCGTCCAAAGATGCAACGGGTGCCAAAGGTTTGCCGACAAACCGCACGCACCCGGATCATAGACCACGGAATGAGAGGTCAAGCCCGAGTGGAGGCCATCCATCCCTTTCTGATGAAACCTTTGTTGCCCTAGCTTGAATGGAAGGTTTGGCTAAGGATGGGGATCCGGGCCCATACCTTTGGCCTGGCCCTTCGCCCAATGGGAACTCGACATGATCG
The DNA here is from genome assembly GCA_916181665.1 of Avena sativa. Lineage (NCBI taxonomy): Eukaryota > Viridiplantae > Streptophyta > Magnoliopsida > Poales > Poaceae > Avena > Avena sativa. The sequence continues at coordinate 379,074,979 of OV702297.1, read as the reverse complement.
GCAAACTGCCAAAGTCCTCGAAAGGAGGTCACGTCTACCTCCTGGTCGCAGTCGACAAATTCACCAAGTGCATTGAGGCCATGCCCGTCACTAACCAAAAGGGCAAAACTGCCGTCAAGTTGTTTGAATCCATTCTCTATAGGTTCGGTGTGCCGCATAGCATCATCACCGACAATGGATCGAACTTCATCTCCAAAGAATTCCAGGACTTCTGTGAAGACATCGGAATCAACATCACATACGCCTCCATGGCGCACCCACAAACAAACGGGCAGGTCGAGAAGGCCAACGGCCTCGTCGGCGCTGGCATCAAGAAGCGCCTAATGAGCCTACTCGAGCGGCTCACCGGAGCTTGGACACAAGAGCTGCCCTCGGTCCTATGGAGACTGCGCACAACGCCAAATAGCTCAACCGGCTACACGCCTTTCTTCATGGTACACGGAGCTGAAGCCATGCTACCAGTAGAGGTATGCCACAAGGCCCCACGGGCCGTCTCTTACAGCGAAGCCGAATCGACGGCCGCACTCAAAGACGCCGTCGACACACTCGACGAGGCGCGTGACATAGCAGCAGCTCGATCAGCGGTGTACCAACAGAGTCTCTGCAACTACCACAGCCGACGGCTGCGCCCAAGGTCCTTCGTCGAAGGAGACCTAGTCTTGCAACTCAAGCAAGAGCGACCGAAGAAATTCGAGTCATCATGGGAAGGACCCTACATGGTCACTGAAGTCATCCCAGGTGGCGCCTATCGCCTTAAGCACGTGGAGTCTGGAGTCGCATACTCCAACCCATGGAACGTCGCACAGCTGCAACGCTTCTACCCCTAGCTACCTCCGTCTTTTACTTTCAATAAGGCTATTCAGCCAAGGCTACTCAGCCGAACAATGTACCTCCTCCATTACGATATGAATAAAGCTAAGTGTCTCGCCCCAAATTTTGATTATTGTTCGCATTTTAATCCATGTTACAACGCACTCGGGAGCTCCCCCCACCTCACGACTTCGTCGACTGAGGATATCGCGTGTACACCTGAGTAGCTGACCACGTCAGGCTAATGAAAAGGGCACGTATACAAACAAAGCACTACGTGATAAACAACAACATAACCTTTACAAAAAAGGGCACAACACGCCCAGTCCAATATATACAAATTTTCATCTATCTTTTTATAGGTCCTACCTATTCCGAAGAATAACCTGCGCATGCTTCTCAAACAGATCTACGATTTGTTCGGCATATTGCCTTACAGCCGCATAATGTGGATGCATATCCCACTCGCCACCATCCGGCCGAAGAGGCGGCCCAGCCGCTACAACAGACAGATCCACATCAAGACGATGTAACCGCATAAGGGAGAGCGCGACCTTCACCCCCGCGACAAGCTGATGTCGCACCAGTTCCCTGACACGATGAACATTTCGAAACTTCGCCAGCAGGCCAGAGAGAGTCGACGGCGCGTCATCCAGCGGAAACATCACATGCAGAACCGACGCCAACGAAGACTTCACCTGACGGAGCACCCGCGATACCTGGTGGACATGATCCTGCACCATCGCAAGGACCATGGCACGATCACGGTCCATCTAGAAGAACCCACCGGCCTCCATGTCCTGCTGGGTCAAGCAGTTGATCCGAACAGCAAAACGCTCCTTTTCCTCCCTCAGAGCAAGGTTAGCACCTACAATACTCGCAAAAAGTAAAATGAAAGGCCAACAGGCGCATCCGAAACAATGAGCAGCAGCTCGAAAAACTCACACTGAAGCTGTTCGGACAAACGACGTAACTCTGCTATCAAGTACTCCTCTCTGGCAGCGCCTCACTCCTCCTTCGATTTCCAAACATCGGCGTGGCCACTCACCCCAAGCAACTCTTTCTCAAGGCCACGGATGCGGTCTCGAAGAAACACAAGCTGCGATGCACCATCAAGGGATGGCCACAGCTGCGGTGCAGACGAAGTGTCAACGGGATCATCACCCGAGGGCCCCTAGAGTAAAAGAAGACAAGGATATGAATGAGCAGAAGAAGGAGCACATAACTCGGAAATTCATTATGTGCAGCAAAAAGCCACTGCGTGGCAGAAGGATCGTTCATAGACATAATTACAAGAAAGGAAACAAAAGCTATCCTACAACTACAAGGCCTAAGAAGCTGCATCCTGAGTAGCCTCAGAGCCGGATTGCCTCCCCTTGGCCTCTCCCTGCTGCCTCAACGCGTACTCAGCCAGCAAGTCAATCAACTTCGGCCCATAATGCTTACAGCGAGCGCATAGAGGGCGAAGGCTACCTCAGATCTGTCAGCAGTCGTCGGCATCCGGGAGGTGACCTGATGAAGATCCAGCTCCGCTCCAGACGCCAGGGCCATCACCATCCCGACGGACACGCTAATGCCTTTCTGCTTGCACTTGTATGCCGCAGGCGCTTCGGCTGACAACGCATCCACCAAGGCATCGAAATCCTCGAGGGCGACGCCCTTGGGGACGAGCTCCTTGTAGAAGCGCCCGAGTACCTCCTTGGCTTTGGCAAGCGAGCCGACCACGGTACTGCAGCGGTCTTCGACCGCCACAGCAGCATCATCCAGAGAACTCCCATGCTCCAGAGCACCGCGATCAAACTCGATGCCCGCGACATCTAAAGAAACAAAAGAAGCAGCATCAATAAAAGCACAGCATGGAAAGACAAGGAAGCCGAAAAGGGAAGACGAAGCAACTCACCCGAAATAGCCTTGACGGCCTCCATTAGCTTGCCAACTATCTCTTTCTCGCGCAAAGTCGTGGCAGTGGCGAGCTGCTCCTCGCGGTCCATCGCTTCCTGCTGCAGGCGCTCTTTGGCTGCAGCTGCATTGGCCAGCTCTTGCTCGAGGCGCCCTTTCGCAGCAACGGCGTCCTCGGCCTTTTTCTCCGCTCGCCCGAGGCTCTTTTTGAGAGCATCAAGCTCACGGAGGGTGGTGTTGTTGTCCTCTGCAATCAGCAGAACACTTATCAGATTGCAGGACAAGAAATAAAAGAGGAAGCAAAAAGATCAACTCATGTACGCACCTTGAAGCTGTTTGAAGCTGGCTTCCAACGCCAGGTGCTGCTGCACCAACTGGTTGACGCCGTGCACAAAAGGCTGCAAAAAACACTACCCGTCAAACAAAGGCTCGGGGGCTATGCCCAAAGAACAAGCAAAACAAGTTACACATACGAAAAGCGCTCGGGGTCTCCCCCGAGACTCGAAGAAAAACGATCAGCAGATCTTCCTACAGATACTCGGGAGCTTCCCCCAGACAAGAAGCAAATAAAAGCGATCAGCAGATCACTCGAAAAATGCCCGGGGGCATTTATTTATTTTATTATTTTATGAATTTAGGATCTAGAAGAATCCTCCCGTGGCAAGAACAAAGAAACTTACGTGATTAGACGACGACTCCGAAGGTCCAGCCATAGTCTTCTGGGAGACAACCACCCGAACCTCCTGCGGAGAAGGGTTCGGAGCAGCGCCCTCAGAGGTGGCCACCGTCTGAGGAGGAGGAGGAACAACCTTCGACTCCCCCACCATCTCCCGAGCGCCTTAGCTGGAGGAGCCATCGGTGGAATGGCTACAAAAGAAAAATTCAGCTAAGTACAAAGCAAACAGACAAGAGAAAGCAAAGAGCAACCAAAGAAAACTTACGAGTCGAGATCTCTCAAGTCGAAGACAGGCGGGGTTCTCCTGCCCCTCTTCTCCTCTTTCTTCTCTTACTTCTTATCTTCCTTCTTCCGCTTCGCCGGCGGGTGCGGTGCACAGCCCGCACGGGCATGGTCGGAATAGGAGAGGAAGAGCCACCATGACCCCCACTGTGATGCTCAAGATACAACGGGTTCCTAGGCGTCGGCAGAGTGGAAGCATCCGACGATTCGCTGGAGCTCTGTGTCCGCTTGCGAGTGTGATCCTCGCTCGACTCGATGGCCTCTTCGGCCGGTGACCGCGCCGACGGAAGCTCAGACATGGAGTCTACCACCTCATTGTCCGGTGCATCCGAAAACAGTTCGGGAAGTGGCGGCGACATGCCCGACACCTTGAACTCCTACGCAAAAGAAGCAAATTTGTCAGCACACAAGTAAATACAAGGAAAACACAGTCGAAAATAGCGCTACGCGCACGTCCCAGATCTACACCTGCGGAACCGGACGATAAGCAGAGAACGGAGAAGTCAGCGACTTCCCCGGGATATCCTCTCTAGCCTTGTATTTCAGCAGCGGACGTAGGACCCCGTCAAGATCCCCCTTGGAGAATTCCTCAGCCGAAACCCTAGTCGGATCACAGCGACCAGCATAAAGGAACATCGGGTGCGCCCTAGCCTGGAGCGGCTGCACCCGACGTTTAAGAAAGGTACGGATGATATCCACACCGTTCACCTCTTTATCCAGAGTCAACTGAAGATCCTCCAGTCGACGACAGAGAGCCTCTATTTCCGCCACCTCGCCATCCAAGATCTGGTTCTTCCGGGACCTTTTCGGCTCGATTTTCTGGGAGGGGTCGAAAGGAGGAAGGCCAAATTCCTGCCCAGCCATCGTGGAGTCACGGATATAAAACCATCGCCTCCGCCAGTACTGGACAAATCCGGACATAGAAAAGGAGAAGAAAAGAAGATTGGGTTTGAGGGAAATGATGCAACCCCCAATGGGATAAACACCATCGGAGCCAGATTGCCTCTTCACAGAATAGAGTTTCCGGAAGAGGCCAAAGTGCGGCTCGATACCGAGCCAGCACTCGCAGAAAGTGATGAAACAGGCGACATGAAGAAGAGAGTTGGGCAAAAGATGATGCAGCTGGATACCATAAAGGAAAAGCAATCCACGAAGAAAATCGTGGACTAGGAAGGAAAATCCCCGAAGGACAAAGGCAACGAACATAACCCGAAACCCAATGGGTGGACGGGGAATTACCTCGTTGCCGGGAAGTTTGACGGCCTCCCTATCCTGCGGGATCAGGAACCGTTCACAGAGCTTGCGGAGATCACTCTCACGCGCCTCTGATCGCCGCCAGCCACCGTCGGTGACACGGGTCACGGCGGAACCCTTCTTACCACCAGCGGCAGCACTGGTGCCAACCACAGAGGAGGACTTCTTGGGCTTCCCCATCGCAGTATGGCGGCGGCACCGGTGAGCATGCAGAATCAAGGAAGGAAATGCTCAGGGAAATTCCAGCGCGCAGTGAGAAAGCTCAGAGAAGATGGGAGCAGTGAAACAAGAATGGTTGCGGTGAAAACAAACTAACTTTTCCCCAGTGATTATAAGGACGAGGACGATGCACGACGACCGTCCATCGGGAAGACCTAGAGACAACATCAAGATCTGATCGTCCACGTGTCAGTACAGCAGCGAACCATCGCTCACACGCCGTCCACTACGCGTGGAAATCGAGGCGACGCCGTAATTATCTCCACGCCGCGCATGACCGGTCAACTCAAGGTCAGAAGGTGGGACCCAGGTTCGTCCACTCACGTCATCTCTGGCGCCGCAGACGCTTGAGGTCACCAATCGTCAACACTGACGTCATCAAAAGCTATACTAGCAACGGTTACAATTCTTCGACTACTCAACTAAGAGTACTCACTCAAATCTACGATTCGACTAACTACTCGGGGGCTACTCCTATCAGGAGTGCTGGCCGCGCACTCAAAAAATGAACAAAGCACTACACCATTGAACTATTCTTCGAGTCCTATGTCGAGTCTACGACTCCACTACGGACTCGGGGGCTACTCCCATAGGGAGGATGGATTCAAGCATCCGAAAAAATTTGTGTCCTACGGACCTGAAGCCAAACAACGGCTGCACTAGAAGTCTCTGCTCGAGTCTACGACTCGAACAGACACTCGGGGGCTACTCCCATAGGGAGCGCTGGTCGCGCACTCTATGAATTCTTCGAGTGCGATCCTTCGGATCAGCATGCAAAACTTTTCGGCAACTTTGCCCTAATTAACGCTAAGTGAGCAACTTCCTCCTTGGCCACCCGAAACACCTCCACGGTGATAAACATTCGGATGCTGTGTTTGAGACACAAAGATAAGACCTAAAGATATCATCTGATGGCCTAGTAACGCACACGAATGCTCTCTGCTAGTAACAATCCATGCCAACAGGCGCGATGAAAACTCCCGACGGACGCATTGGGTACATCATTTAAATTCACTGGAATTCCACTCCTGTAAGTCCTCCACGGCCTGAGTTGAGTTACGCCAGCATATGTTCCGGGTTCGAGTCGAGGGACTCGAATCTGAAGAAGATCGTGTTGTTTTGTCCTAAGACAGTTAACTGACCCTGATCCGTCGGGAGAGTCAGGCACACGCATCAACAATCCCTACACACTCAAATGATCCTCTAAACAAACAGAGATAGCTGCACCCAAAGGATTGAAGAGTCCTCAGCCGAATCTACGATTCGACTGAACACTCGGGGGCTACTGACATGGTTTTACCTGTGGGTACATGACCTCAACATACCTAGTCCAGCCCAAGGAAGGCCCACGACAAATATACGCCGGCCCATGAAGACTTTCGGGTGGCCAGGACCCATGACGCCTTCGGATCCTTGGAGAGCAAGACTAGAGTAGATAGAAAATTCAAAAGGGTAAACCCTAAAAACCTGTAACCGACTCGGTCTATGCCTGGGACCTGCCTATCTCTATATAAAGAGCAGGAGGGCACGATGAGGAGGTCTCTTACAATCTCTTACACACCACCGCATACACACCTCCACGCCATATTGCATCTGCGCACCCCTGTAACCTTCGGTTCTGCCGTAATCAAGAGCAGACAAGTAGGAGTAGGGTTTTCCCTCCGGGGGCCTGAACCTGGGTAAACCTCGTGTCCCCTTGTTGCTTGTTTGCTAACCGTTCCGCGATCTCCAGCATCCCCATCTTCTCCAAAACCCAAGTCGATAACAATGGGCATTGACGAGATTAAACCTCGTCACCAAGGGACAACAATTTGCCTTTCCAACTATTAAGACGTTTCTGTAGTCTTTCCTCAACAAGTTTCCATTCAGCAATTGTGAGACACTGATAATGAATCGGTATTCCCAAATAGTTGATTGGAAATTTCCCTTGACCACAGCCAAAAAGTTCATCATATAGGTGGGCCTCGTTTTGGGCCTCGCCAAAACAATACAAATCACTCTTATGAAAGTTAATTTTAAGTCCAGATAACTGCTCAAAAGCTGATAATATTAATTTCAGGCTTTTAGCCTTCTCCAGATCATGTTCCATAAAAAAGATTGTGTCATCGGCGTATTGAAGAACAGAGAGACCACCATCAATAAGATGTGGAACTAATCCTTCAATTTTCCCATCAGCCTTTGCTCTCTCAGTAAGGATAGCCAACATATCAGCCACTATATTAAATAGTAAAGGCGATAGTGGATCCCCTTGTCTCGGTCCTTTCTTGGTTTGGAAGTATTTGCCAGTATCTTCATTTACTTTAATGGCAACACTACCCCCAGGCACAAACGACTGAATGAGAGCATTCCACTCCTCAGAAAAACCTTTCATGCAGAGTGTTTGCTGGAGGAAAGACCAATTAACTTTGTCATATGCCTTTTCAAAGTTAATCTTGAACAATACACCATTTAATTTTTTTGAGTGTAGTTCATGGATTGTTTCATGCAGAATTACAACACCATCTAGGACATTTCTTCTTTGCATGAACGCAGTTTGAGATGGGCTAACAACATGGTCTGCAACTGAGTTTAGTCTAGTCGTGGCAACTTTAGTAAAAATCTTAAAGCTAACGTTAAGCAAGCAGATTGAGCGATACTGTTGTATAAGTTCTGCATTGTTAATCTTAGGAAGTAAAATTATATTGCCAAAGTTTAGTCTAAAGAGATTCAACTGCCCGACTTGTAAAAACCCAAACAAATGCATCAGGTCCTCCTTGATAATGTCCCAGAATTTTTGGTAAAATTCCATCGGGAAGCCATTAGGCCCTGGCGCTTTTTTTGTTCCATTTGAAAAACAGCTTTCTTAACCTCTTCCTCTGTATATGAGGCAGTTAGAAAGCTGTTTTATTCATCAGAAACCTAGGGGATATCGGCCGTTTGGGACTCATCCAGTGAAAATGAATTTTCCACCGGGGCTCCAAACAAGGATTTATAATAAGCTGTAATATATGACTTTATTTGCTCCTGTCTCTCAATCATACCTTCATCCTAGATCAGAGAGTGGATAAGTTTCTTATTATGCTTGCCATTGGAAAAAACATGGAAGTACCTTGTATTCGCATCTCCTTTTAGAATGAATTTTGCTTTAGAGCGTTGGTACCATTTGAGTTCCTCTTCGCGCAGGAGTCAGGCTATCTCTACATTCAATTGGCTTTTAAGCTCAATTTCTTGTGTAGTTAACGACCTGACCTCCGCGGAAGCCTCTAAGTCATCAATTATAGATGTTAGGCATATTTTTTCGTTTTTTAGGATCCTAGCTGTATGCCTGGCCCAACCACGAAGGAACTTGCGTAAAGAACGCATTTTATTGTTCCATCGTAGGATAGGCATGATACGTCGTAAACGTATCTATAATTTTTGATGCTCCATGCTTGTTTTATATCGACTTCCTTATGTTTTTTCTACACTTTGAGGTATTTTTATACATTTTCCGGAACTAACCTATTGAAAAGATGCCACGGTGCCAGTTGCCTGTTTTCTGCTATTTTTGGTTGCAGAGAACCTAGTAAAGAAATATTCTTAGAATTGGACGGGACAAAAGCCAAAGTCAATATTTTACCAGAAGGAACACGGAGTCCGAAGGGCAGCCGAAGGGGGGCCACGAGATGGCCACACCTTGTGAGGCGCAGCTAGGGGGTGGGGTGCACTAGCCCTAGGTGTGGGACCGTCGGGCGCCCGCCGACCTTGCCCCTTCGCCTATAAAGCACCCCGATGCAGAAAACCTAAGTACCCAATAAAATCTCCATGAAACAGTCCGTAGCCGTCGCCACCATCGTCCCTAGATCGGGGGGGGGGGGATCTGAAGCTCTTCCTGGCACCCTTCCGAAGGGAAGATATCATCCCGGAGGCCTTCTTTATCACCATGCCAGCCTCCGGAGTGATGCGTGAGTAGTTCACCCTTGGACTATGGTTCCATACAGTAGCTAGATGGTTGTTTCTCCTCCTTTGTGCTATCATGTTTACATCTTGTGAGCTCCGTTCATGATCAAGATCATATATTTGTAATCATACATGTTGTGTTTGCGAGGATCCGATGGATATTGAGATACTATGTTAGACTGATTATTGATTCTATCATGTCTATGTTATTTGTGATCTTGCATGCTCTCCGTTGTTCGTAGATGCTTTGGCCAAGTAGATGCTTGCAACTACAAGAGGGAGTATTTATGCTCGATAGTAGGATCACGCCTCTAGTAATCTGGGGAAGTGGTAAAAATCTCTAAGGTTGTAGATGTGTTGTTGCTACTAGGGAGAAAACAACAATCCTTTGTCCTTGGGGCAATTGTATTGTTTACTTTACACACATTGCTTAATGCAATTATCCGTTGCTTGCAGCTTAATACTGGAGGGGGTTCGGATGATAACTTGAAGGTGGATTATTAGTCATAGATGCAGTTGGATTACGGTCTATGTATTATGTTGTAATGCCCAATCAAATCTTGTAGGAGTCAAGATGTATAGTATATGCATTGTTATGATTTCTCAATATGTCAATTGCCCCGATGTAATTTGTTCACCCAACGTGTTATCTATCTTAAGGAGAACTCCTTTAGTGAACTGTGGACCCCGGTCCATTCCTTTATCATTGATACACCATCTACTGTTACTGTCTACTTACTACAGGCAACTACTATCTTCCACACTATACGTTTAATCCTTTGTTTTTAGCAAACCGGTAAGATTTACAACCTCATTGTAAGTTGGGGCAAAGTATTTAGTTTGTGTTGTGTAGGTTCGAAGTTGTTAGCAACACCTTGGAGTTGTTTCCTTACTCCTTGATACGTTCAAAAAGTATCTACTTTCCCGAACACTTTTGCTATTGTTTCTCCTCTAATTTGTGTGATTGGGATACAACTAACAAGGACTGATGCTGTTTTTAGAAGAATTGCTTTGGTGTCTAGTTTTTGTGTAGAAAATCAACTTTCAGGAAAAATCCCGGAAAATATCGCAAAACTCCTATTTTACCAGAAGACTCATGATACGTCCAAAACGTATCTACTTTCCCGAAAACTTTTGCTATTGTTTCTCCTCTAAACTTATATGATTTGGATACAACTAACACGGATCTGACGCTGTTTTCAGGAGATTTACCTTGGTGTCTAGTTTTTGTGTAGAAAATCAACTATCAGGAAAAATCCCGGAAAATATGCCAAAAATCCTTTTTCATCAGAAGTTCCACGGAGAGAGAATACGAGACGGAGAGCCCTGGGGGGCCCACACCCCCTGCCGCGCGGGTGGGCCCAGCTCACGCCTGGAGGGGGTGTGGCTGCCCCAGGAATACCCTCGGGCTCCCTCCTATAAGATGCCTCTTGACCTAAAAACCGAGGGGGGTTCAAAGTTTTTCTAGAAAGAGTTCCTCTACGCCGCCAGCACCAGAAACCGCGATTTGGAACCAAAAACTCCGTTCTGGCACCCTGCCAGGACGGGGAATTTGGAGAGGATCATCGCCATCGTCATCACCAACGCCTCTCCATCAACCATCCATGTTTCCCTCATCCATGAGTGAGTAATCCCCCGCTATAGGCTATGGCGATGGTAGGGATTGGATGAGTTCTATCATGTAATCGAATAAGATTGTTAGGGCATGGTGCCTAGTATCTCTATTAGTGCTATTTGACTTTGTTGCAACTTGTTCTGCTTAATGCTTGTCACTAGGGCCCGAGTGTCATGATCTCAGATCTGGACTTATTATTGAATCATTATGATAGTATTGTTTGTGATCTTATCTGCAAGTTGTGTACACATATCATTGTCCGGATCCAAAGGCCCCAAAGTGACAAAATTGGGACAACCTGAGGGGATGGCTGTGATGTGAGGATCACATGTGTTCACAAAGTGTTAATGCTTTTCTCTGGTACTCTATTAAAGGGAGCACCTTAATTGCCACTAGTTCCCTTGAGGCCCCGCTGCAACGGGCTGACAGGACAAAAGATGTTGTGCAAGTTCTCATTGTGAGCACGCATGACTATATATGGAGCACATGCCTATGATTGTTTAGTACTTGGATGCTTATTCTTATTTATCTACAATTGCCCTAGATATTTAAGTAACATGTTTAGACTCGTCCATGCAATTCCCGTCTATCCATCCCTATGCCTACCGCGCTCATATCCTACTGTTTGCTACTACTTTTACTATTGCTCCTATTTTACTGCTGCTGTTGCTACTAAAAACTGTTGCTACTGATAAACTTCTGTGAGCAAGAACTATTTCCATGTGAAGCTGAATTGACAACTCAGTTGTTAAGGCTTGCAAGTATTCTTTGATTCCCCTTGTGTCGAATCAATAAATTGGGTAATTGATACGTCCAAAACATATCTACTTTCCCGAATACTTTTGCTATTGTTTCTCCTCTAAACTTGTGTGATTTGGATACAACTAATACGGACTGACGCTGTTTTCAGCAGAATTACCTTGGTGTCTAGTTTTTGTGAAGAAAATCAACTATCAGGAAAAGTCCCAGAAAATATGCCAAAAATCCTATTTCACCAGAAGATCCATGGAGCCAGAGTACGAGACGGAGTGGAGGCCTAGGGGCCCACACCCCTGCCAGGCGCGGGCTAGGCCTGGCCATGCCTAGGGGGGTGCGGCCACCCCAGGCACCCCCTCGGCCTCCCTCTTTTCCTATAAGAAGCCTCTTGACCTAAAATCCGAAGGGGTTTGTCGTTTTTCTAGAAAGAGTTCCGCTGCGCCGCCACCACCAGAAGCCGCGATTCGGAACCAGAAACTCCATTCTGGCACCTGCTGAGACGGAGAATTTCAGGAGGATCATCGCCATCGTCATCACCAACGCCTCTCCATCAACCATCAATGTTTCCCTCATCCATGAGTGACTAATCCCCCACTGTAGGATATGGGGATGGTAGGTATTGGATGAGTTCTATCATGTAATCGAATAAGATTGTTAGGGCATGGTGCCTAGTATCTCTATTAGTGCTATTTAACTTTGTTGCAAATTGTTGTGCTTAATGCTTGTCACTAGGGCCCGAGTGCCATGATCTCAGATTGAACTTATTATTGAATCATTATGATAGTATTGTTTGTGGTCTTATATGCAAGTTGTGTACACATATCATTTTCCGGATCCAAAGGCCCCGAAGTGACAGAAATTGGGATAACCGGAGGGGATGGCTGTGGTGTGAGGATCACATGTGTTCACGGAGTGTTAATGCTTTGCTTCGGTGCTCTATTAAAAGGAGCACCTTAATTGCTAGTAGTTCCCTAGAGGCCCCGTTGCCACGGGCTGGCAGGTCAAAAGATGTTGTGCAAGTTCTTATTGCGAACATGCATGACTATATATGGAGCACATGCCTATGATTGTTTAGTACTTGGATGCTTATTCTTATATATCTGCAATTTCCCTAGGTCTTGGAGTTACATGTTTAGACTCGTCCATGCAACGCCTGTCCATCCATCCCTATGCCTACCGCACTCATATCCTACTGTTTGCTACTACTGTTACTATTGCTCCTGTTTTACTGCTGCTGTTGTTTTGCTGTTGCTACTATAAACTGTTGCTACTGATAAACTTCTGTGAGCAAGAACTATTTCGAGGTGCAGCTGAATTGACAACTTAGTTGTTAAGGCTTGCAAGTATTCTTTGGCTCCCATTATGTCGAATCAATAAATTGGGTAATACTACCCTCGAAGACTGTTGTGATCTCCTATACTTGTGGGTCATCAAGACTATTTTCTGGCGCAGTTGCCGGGGAGCATAGCTTTTTTTGTAAGTTCACTTGGATCTACTATTGTTCACTGCTACTCCTTTCATCATGGGGAAGTCTCGTGATGGAAAGTTTCCTATTTTACCATCCATTACAAGAAGAGGTACAGTCCTAAACACCTCTGCTGCTCTTGATTCACCATCTGTTATAAGTAAGCTTGTTACACCACCACCACATACATATGCTACACACACTACTACTACTTCTGAGTCTGAAGCTGCTTTTGATACTCATGATGTTACTTCTACTGTGCTTGATGCGAGTGTATCATTAGGTCCTTTCCTAGATGCTACTATGGCTGGTCTAGGAAATACTGAAACTCCTAGTGAAGACACTGTTACACCTGTTAGCTCACCCGAGTCTAGAGAAAGTTATGATATTAATGATGGCTACATTGAGTTCACTGATGAATTTATTGAAGATTGCCAAAACACACATGGTACTAGTGCTATTAAGAGTCTTCTTGCAAGACGTACCATTATTCCTTAACTGTCCTCTGATCCTAAGTTTGCCACCTCTCCCATAGATATCAAAGATAAAGATTTCTCTCTTTATTTATCCTATTTAGACATTGTTGAGAAAGAACCTTTTTGTGGGACTGAAAATGAGAGTGATGTGGCTCATATAAATGAGCTTTCCACTAGGAGTGCTTTTTTCTCTAATGATTTTAAGATGCGCAAGTACTTTGTTACAAAGATCTTTCCTTTTTCACTAAAAGGAAAAGCTATGGCTCGGTTTAATAGATTACCTCCTGGTTCCATTGATATCACTGATTGTTTGATTGCTTCTTTCTTCTAGAAATATTTTCCTCCCAGTGCTAGACATGCTGCTTTGCAGAGACTTTTTGATTTTAAATAGGGAGAAGAAGAGAAATTGCCTGAGTCATGGACAAGGTTCTATGCCTTGATTCATGCACATCCTGGATGTCCATTGCCTAAGAATGAGCTTCTTGATATTTATTATAATGGACTAACTGATGATTCTAGGACATACCTAGATAGCTTTGCTGATTGTGTTTTCAGGAAAAGGACTCCTACAGATGCTGAAGAATTAATGGCCAAAATAAGCAAGAATTATGATGACTGGACTTCAACTAAGCTAAATATACCTGAGCGTATTACTCCTAAACCAGTTGTGTCTGAACTAGATCCAATACCAACACCAAAGAAGATGGGGAGTTATTGCATTAAATGATGAAGTGATGAAACAAGCTAATAAATGTCTAAAGGAGAAGGGTATTAGAGCTGAAGATGTGAAGAATCTACCTCCTATAGAAGAATTATGTAAGCCAATTCCCCACTCATATACTATTGAGGTACACTCTCTCAATTTTGATGAAGGTGATATTCCCTATGGTAAGCCTCCTGATCAATGCTTAGAGGAACTTGACACATTTATTGTTAAACAAGGTAATTTTAATAAACAAGTTCAGAATCATTTATTGAAAAACTCTAGAGACATTAAAGAGTTGAAAGATATTGTGGAAAGAACTTCTAATGATATTAAAATGCTTTGTAAACACTTTCAAATGGTTCAAACCTAACTTGATCAACTTGCTAAGTTACAAATGGATATGCTAGTTAATGCTTTAGGACATAAACATGCTTATGGAATTAGAACTAGGAGTGGTATATCTACTCAAGATCCTTTATATACTGAAGGACACCCTAAAAGAATTGAGCAGGATTCTCAACAAGGTGAAAGTAGTGGTAGTCCTCGTAAGAGAAATAAAAAGAAACATAAAATAGTTGAGGAACCACTTGAACCTGCTATAGATCCTAATAGTATATCTGTCTCTGATGCTAAAACTGAGAGTGGTATTGATAAAAATGATGCTCCTGATAAGGAGGAAGTTGAGGAATAACCAAAGAAGCACACTAAGAACACTAGGTACACTAAGGAAGATTTTATTGCTAAGAAACGTGGTAGTGAGAGAGAACCTTGGGTGCAGAAACCTATGCCTTTTCCAGGTAAGAAACACAAGTCAAAGGAGGAAGAACACTACAACAAGTTTTGTGAGTGGATGAAACCTTGATTTTTGCAAATTCCTTTGACTGATGCTATTAACTTGCCTCCTTATTCAAAGTATATGAAGGACATTGTCTCTAATAAAAGGAAGATTCCTAATGAGGAGATTTCTACTTTGCTTGCTAATTATGCCTTCAATGGTAATGTTCCAAAGAAACTTGGTGATCCAGGTATATCAAGTATTCCTTGCTCTATTAAGAATAATTATGTTAGAACTGCTTTATGTGATTTGGGAGCTGGAGTTTGTGTTATGCCTTTTCTCTCTACAAGAGACTCCAGCTAGAAAAGTTGATACCAACTGATATATCTTTGTAAATGGCTGATAAGTCAACTACTATTTCTGTTGGTAAATGTGAGGATGTTCCTGTTCAATTATCTCGTAATTGCTTGGTTTTAACTGATTTTGTTGTGCTTGAGATGCCTAAAGATGATAATATGTCTATTATTCTTGGGAGACCTTTTCTTAATATTGCAGGTGCTGTCATCAATTGTAATCAAGGAAAAGTAACTTTTAATATTAATGACCAAGAGCATACTGTTTATTTCCCCAAGAAGGTTGCTAAGAGCTATTGCCTGAATTCCATTGAAAATATTGAGAGCATCAAGGTTGGAGAAATTTATTGTCCCATTCCACAAGAAAATTTTGAAACTATTATGGTTGGGACCATTGCTATCAAGTTTGAGGTAACATAATCACCTTGTGGAATGCAAAGTTTTGTTTCATATAAGATTGTTTTGGTAACAAGACTTGATCAACCTTGTTAACAAAAGGATTTTAATGAACAAAACAATGCTTTCACTATGGTTATTCTTGCTTTGTTTTACTTTTCTCCTTCCTAGTCTTTGCCTTTTCTTTTTGCTAGCTTTGGTTTTGTTAGTTCTTTGCTTGTTAGAGTGTCTTAGAACTTCTGTAGTTTGGTTTTTGGTTTGCTTTTGCTTCTTCCAAAAAAACTGTTTCTGCGAGGAAATCAATTTTCATACCCTGAAAATTGGACAAAAATAAAGTTTCCCGAAAAATCCCAGAAAATTCAAAATAAATTTTTCCTCGAAAAAAGGGGCAGAGGGACACCTGGAGTGACCCAGGGGGCCACCCCAGGCCAGCACACCCTTGGTGGGCGCGGCCAGCCCCCAGGTGGCGCCAGGCTGGGGTGTGGCCCACCTGGGGCCCTCCAAGGTGCCTCCTCCCAGCCATCTTCTTTCTCTCTCCCAAAAAACACCGGAAAACTTTCTCAAGCTCGAGTTCCTACTATTCTTGCTCACGATTTTCAATATCCTTGCTTAGCCCATCTTTGCTGCTGATTTTTGGAGGGATTTCTCCTTGGTATGTGCCTCCTCCGCTTGTCCAATTAGATTTGTGATTGGTAGATTGTATCTTGAGTATTTTGCTTCTATAGGTGACAAGTTGTGTGATCTTGCATGCTTGTTCTATTCTTAGAGATTTCATTTTGATGCATGTGTAGCCCTCTAGCAAGTTCCTATAGTAGTTTCTCATCATTTATCAACTTGGAAATCACTTGGTTTGATGTTTGTCTAAAATTTTTAGAAAGGAAGATGAGTGCATACCCACTGAATCAATATGATTTGATGGTACCTGAGCCAATAAAAGTTCATCGTGAGGAAGGAGTCTTCCCTTCCATATATCCATCACATGAATTTATGAGAGTCGCGGGGATCTTCCAAGATTTCCAAAGTATGATTACCAATGCAGGGTTGGAACACTTTTTTGAAGGGGAACCACTTCAATATGTTAAGCTAACCATGGTTGTTGTGCAGGACTTCCGGTTTACTTGGTCTTCATCTAATCCCATGGTCCATTAAAAAATATACAATATAGCTGTCGACCCGCCTTTTGCTGATTTCTGTGCAGCAATTAGAGTACCTCAGTGGCGATCTTGTGAGAAGATCAAGGAGAGGCCCAAGTTACTTATGGATTTATATGTTGAGATTTGCCAATGTTTCGATTTCTCAAAGGAAAGTGGTAAAGTTCGGAACATTCAGTTCCCAACCTTAGATATTTTGCCTATTTCATTACAAAGTGTGTTCTTGCTAGAAAGTTATCTTCTTTTGATCTAGCTTTTATCGCAGCTGCTTTGAATAGGAATAGATCTTATAACCTGGGTGCTTTGATAGCTTACCGTCTCACCACAAACCGCGAGAAGGGTGGAATTTGTGGAGGTCTCATCGCCTCTAGGTTGCTAGCTTTCCATTGTTTAGAGCCTCACCATTTAGATTATCGGTTCCCCATAGAGAGGCTTGATCTTGAATCCATGATTCAACATAATTTTGTTTCTTTAGGGGCTACTATGAGAATTTTACCGTATGAGCTATCTTTTTCCAAGCGTGGTTGGAGAGGGGGTAGGACTGAGAAAGTAGTTTATTTGGCTGCACTTGCTTTGTTTAATTTTGATAACATGCAAGGATGGTCGCTCACGGAGGAGGAGTTTGAAACATATGTGGTGGGGCTCTCCTAACTAGAGGAGAATGTTGGAGAGGATGGCGAAGATGATTCGGTTCAGCCCTCCAACTTGGGAGAGTCTTCATACCAGCAGCCCTCCTATGATTGGGGCGCGTCTTCTTCTTCATCGCAAGCGCCTGACTATGATCATTCCTATGATGACCCACCAGTTTGGGGTTACTACCCGCGCTATTGTGCCCCACTTAGGCCAAAAGCCTAAGCTTGGGGGGGGGGAGGTATACCGATATCACACTCATCTATATATCATGTTTCGTCGGTTCTTTGTATATCCATTGTTTTGCTTCCTTTTTGGTTCTTGCTGCTGCTTTCTTAAAACACAAAAATACCAAAAATATTTTCGTTGTTTCTCTTGGTTTGTTTCTTTGCTTTTTAGCTTTGGTTTGCCTTAAAATAAAACTCCAAAAAGATTTTGCTTTGTTTGTTTTTTCTTTGTTTGTCTTGCGTTAAAAAATCGAAAACACCAAATTTTTTTGTTGTTTTTCTTTGGTTTTGTGAGTTGTTTGCAAGGTTCAGCCGTCCTCAGTGGATTTTGGTTTCTTGTTATTATTAAAATCACACAAGTGGAGGGCAATAATTAAGATTAATACAACTTGAGGTGTGGTAAGAGGCTGATAACAAACTCTATTTATTTTGATTTTTGTACATATACTTATCATTGTGAGCATGCTTAGTCTGTTCATGTAAGGTGTATGTTATTATGAATGCTTAGTAGTTCTTCCTTGCTTGTGATTAGCTCCAGCTTGCTAATAGTTTGTAGCATGTCATATGAATGTTTACTTGCATTGTTTTATTCATATTTTGGTATGAAATTGTGGTGTCCTCCTCTGAAAGTTTCATGTGAATCGACTTGGCACATGCTCACACATGCATATGACTAAACAATAGTCAGTAAGCCTCGATGATTTATTTTGCCTCAGAGTTCTTGTATCATTTTCATGCCATAATTAGTCTTATTTTGTTGCAAGCATGATTATGACAGTTATTGCTCTCTCGTTTGTCGCTCCCTCTCTATTGCTAGCCTTCACTTGCATTGAGTATGAGCTCTACTTGTGCTTACAACTCCCCAAAACCATTATTGCCAAATGTGTCCACCATACCTACATATTAGCATCATTTGCTATTTCAGTGCATATTCTATATGCCTTGTTTTCTTCCAAATAAAATGTTTGACTGTTTTGATAAAGTTATTTAGTAAAGCTCTCACGAACTTGATGGCACACTTTATTCCTTGCACTTAATAATCCTGAACCATTGTGACGTGTCCATGAAAGTTATATGCTTGCAAATTATAGGATGGGAGTTAGCAGAACCTGAAGGGAATATGCCCGAGAGGCAATAATAAAGTGGTTATTATCGTATTCCTTATTTATGATAAATGTTTATTTTGCATGCTATAATTGTATTAATACGGAAACGTTAATACATGTGTGTTTAATAAACAAAAAGGAAGTTCCTAGGTATGCCTCTCTTATAAACTAGCTCGTTGATTAACAAGATGATCATAGGTTTCCTGATCATGGACATTGGATATTGTTAATAACGAGGTCACAACATTAGTGTAATGGTGTGATGAACATTCATCCAAAGTATAGCATTACGATCAAAGTCATTGAGTTTATATTGCTATAACAACTTACGAAGTGATCCTAATCCTTAGACCATGAGATCATGTCAATCACTAACACCGGAAGAGTTTCTTGATAACATCAAACGTCACACCGTAACAGGGTGATTATAAAGATGGATTCAGAACTAATAAAGTGTTATGTTGAGGCCCATGGATCGAGAGTGGAATTTGTTCATTCCGATGAAGGATAGATATACTCTGGGCCCTCTCGGTGATATCACATTGATTAGCTTGCAAGCAAGTGATTTGATCACTAGAATGTTATATCACGGGAACGAGAAAAGAGTGCATGTCAGTAACGAGATCAAACTAGTATGGAGATACCGATGATCGAATCTCGGACATGTAATATATCGCGAAACAAAGGGATTAAGATACTAGCATAAAAGGTTCCGACGATCACAAGAAAGTCATCGTTGAATGTGTGGGAGTCAGTATGGGTCTCCAGATCCCACTTCTGATTATTGATCCGAGAGGGGTCTCGATCATGTCCGCATTATTCACGAACCGTAGGGTGACACACTTAAGAGACACCGACATCCAATTGGAGCAAAAGTTTCATGCCGAAAGAATGAACAAGCGCAGGAATTTATTTCACTAGATACCGAAACAGGTTTTTGGGTGAAATTGCATAAAGTGGTTATGCATGTGAAATGGAATTCTAGCAAGGGGTTATTTGTGAATGTTTGTCATTAAAGTAATTTACAAAATTCTGAATAAAATAAAAGAGTTTTATTTAATGAGAGTTTGCATTAAATTTGGTGGAAATTTAATGGGAATTTGAGTGGACTTTTGAGTGGAGGGAATTTAAAGGACTTTTGTGAGTGGAGTGTCCACCCACATGAAGAGGGGAGGGAAAGGGGGCATCCCCATGCGCCGGCCACCCCCTTGGGGTTCCCCCTCCTCCTATAAAAGGAGCCCCTCCTCTCACTTGTCTCACACACCTCCTCGTGAAGGATCTCTCTCCCCCTCTAGAATTTATTCCCCATGGTCTCGGACTAGCGAGATACATGTTCCCGGTGGCTTTTCGGCAAGAAAGAGTTGTGCTTCCGCTGCATCGCTGGAGCGAGGAGGCGGAGGTTGCCCGGTGTCTTGTACGTGTGTGCGAGCACGGATGCGCTGCTGCTTTGCGGCGCTAGGACTTCCTCTCGATCTTGAGATCGGCAAGAGATCGTCTACATCAACCACGAGTTGAACTCGTTAAGCTTTGTCGGTCTTCAAGGGTATGTTCTCTACGGATATACATCCGCCCGTTGTTTGTATCTAGTAGATAGATCTTGGTACATAGTTGTTCCCATCGTAGGAATTTTTTTGTTTTCTATGCTGCGAACCCTTCAGAACCGTGCTGTCATGGGGAACGCTTTCAACACTTATGGATACATATCCAGTTGTTACCATGCTCTTTTGTTTGCGGATGTCGTCGTTGTGAAATAGAAGGGGAGCTTGTGAGTTCATGGAGTATATATATGTATTAGAGAAACGCCTGGGACGCTAGCCTAAGTCATACCTAATCAGGGTGGAAATTTGCAGCATTACCATAGTGAGCATCTGTGAAGCATCCTCAATAAAAATCTATGCAAATAGCAAATAAAAAGATCGCTGAGATGCTCATTGTCTGCTTGCCTTGTCATTTTGATCACATGATAGCTCCTGTATCATGTGCAAGGGGTACCCCATTGGCGATTCTCTATGATATGCATGTATTTACAATGACAAGAACTTACAGGTAACTAAAGTTGAGTAGCATGCGGAGCGACCCTCGTACTCAAGGGACATGGGATTTCTAGTTTATGGTTTGTTAAGCATATAACTCATATTGGACTTCACTTTCACCTTAACCACATGAATATGCCTATGATAGGGGCAACGAGAGCTCAAAGCTAATGAGTACCTTACTTTCAGCATTTGGAAGCCTTTCAAACTTTTCAAAACCTTTTCACTTCCTTGTTGAGTCACCACTTATTCTATGAGCATCTTCTTGAGAGCATA
Source organism: Avena sativa (assembly GCA_916181665.1). Taxonomy (NCBI): domain Eukaryota; kingdom Viridiplantae; phylum Streptophyta; class Magnoliopsida; order Poales; family Poaceae; genus Avena; species Avena sativa. Next base: position 379,053,956 of record OV702297.1, on the reverse strand, counting down.
ATTGTCATTCTTGTGTTTGTCTCAAAACTTGGTTAATTATGTCATGACTTTGATGATTGTATCTCTGATATATTTACTTCTAGTCTTCACTTGTACTTCAGAGGTGCCTTGGCATTTATATTATGCTCTATAAACAAAGTCAAGCAAGATACTTCTCTATCATACCTTTTTATGAGCATTGCAATGTTGCTTATGTCTATGTTCCATGATACTTATTATTATTGAGTTGGTTTCTCTTCACAACTTGCAATGACTATTGAGTAGACTTAGTTGCATACTTCTTATTATGAATGGTTTAAGTATCTACTCCTGTGCTGAGAATATATACATCACATGAAGCAAATGTGTTCGTGAAAGTTCTTTTATCTCACTCAGTTTTCAATTGAATTGCTTGAGGACAAGCAATAAGCTAAGTTTGGGGCGAGTTGATACGTCCAAAACGTATCTACTTTCCCGAACACTTTTGCTATTGTTTCTCCTCTAAACCTGTGTAATTTGGATACAACTAACACGGACTGACGCTGTTTTCAGCAGAATTACCTTGGTGTCTAGTTTTTGTGCATAAAATCAACTATCAAGAAAAATCCCGGAAAATATGCCAAAAATCCTATTTCACTAGAAGATCCACGGAGCCATAGTACGAGACAGAGTGGAGGCCTGGGAGCCGACACCCCTGCCAGGCGCGGGCCAGGCCTGGCCGCACCTAGGGGGTGTGGCCACCCCAGGCACCCCCTCGGCCTCCCTCTTCGCCTATAAGAAGCCTCTTGACCTAAAAACCGAGGGAGGGGGGTTCGTCGTTTTCTAGAAAGAGTTCAGCTGCACCGCCACCTCCAGAAGCCGCGATTCGAAACCAAAAACTTTGTTCTGGCACCCTGTCGGGACGGGGAATTTGGGGAGGATCATCGCCATCGTCATCATCAACGCCTCTCCATCAACAACCATCAATGTTTCCCTCATCTATGATTGAGTAATCCCCCGCTGTAGGCTATGGGGATGGTAGGGATTGGATGAGTTCTATCATGTAATCGAATAAGATTGTTAGGGCATGGCTCCTAGTATCTCTATTAGTTCTATTTGACTTTATACAACTTGTTGTGCTTAATGCTTGTCATTAGGGCCCGAGTGCCATGATCTCAGACTGAACTTATTATTGAATTATTTTGATAGTATTGTTTGTGGTCTTATCTGCAAGTTGTGTACACATATCATTGTCCGGATCCAAAGGCCCCGAAGTGACAGAAATCGGGACAACGGGAGGGGATGGATGTGGTGTGAGGATCACATGTGTTCATGGAGTGTTAATGCTTTGCTCCGGTGCTCTATTAAAAGAATCACCTTAATTGCCAGTAGTTCCCTAGAGGCCCCGCTGCCACGGGCTGGCAGGATAGAAGATGTTGTGCAAGTTCTCATTGGGAGCACACATGACTATATATGGAGCACATGCCTATGATTGTTTAGTACTTGGATGCTTATTCTTATTTATCTGCAATTGCTCTAGGTCTTGAAGCTACATGTTTAGACTCGTCCATGCAATGCCTGTCCATCCATCTCTATGCCTACCGCGCTCATATCCTACTGTTTGCTACTACTGTTACTATTGCTCCTGTTTTGCTGCTGTTGTTGTTTTGCTATTGCTACAACAAACTGTTGCTACTGATAAACTTCTGTGAGCAAGAACTATTTCCAGGTGCAGCTGAATTGACAACTCAGTTGTTAAGGCTTGCAAGTATTCTTTGGCTCCCTTGTGTCGAATCAATATCTTGGGTAATACTACCATCAAAGACTTTTGCATCCCCTATACTTGTGGGTCATCAGTAATACTACCCTCGAAGACTGTTGTGATCCCCTATACTTGTGGATCATCAAGACTATTTTCTGGCGCCGTTGCCGGGGAACATAGCTTTATTTGTAAGTTCACTTGGATCTATTATTGTTCACTGCTACTCCTTCCATCATGGGGAAGTCTCGTGATGGAAAGTTTCCTATTTTACCATCCACTACAAGAAGAGGTACATTCCTAAACACCTCTGCTGCTCTTGATTCACCGTCTGTTATAAGTAAGCTTGTTACACCACCACCACATACTCATGCTACACACACTGCTACTACCGCTGAATCTGAAATTGCTTCTGATCCTCATGATGTTACTTCTACTGTGCTTGATGCGAGTGGTTCATTAGGTCCTTTCCTAGATGCTACTATGGCTAGTCTAGGAAATACTGAAACTCCTAGTGAAGACAATATTACACCTGTTTGCTCACCTGAGTCTAGAGAGAGATATGATATTAATGATGGTTACATTGAGTTTACTGATGAATTTATTGAGGAGTGCCGAAACACACATGGTGCTAGTGCTATTAAGAGTCTCCTTGAGAGACGTACCATTATTCCTAAACTATCCTCTGATCCTAAGTTTGCCACGTCTCCCATAGATATTAAAGATAAAGATTATGATTTATCCCTTGATTTATCTTATTTAGACATTGTTGAGAAAGAACCTTTTTGTGGGACTAAAAATGAGAGTGATGTAGCTCATATGAATGAGCTTTCCACTATGAGTGCTTTATTCTCTGATGATTTTAAGATGCGCAAGTACTTTGTTGCTAAGATCTTCCCCTTTTCACTAAAAGGAGAAGCTAAGGCTTGGTTTAATAGATTACCTCCTGGTTCCATTGATAGCCCTGATTGTTTGATTGCTTCTTTCTTCCAGAAATATTTTCCTCCCAGTGCTAGACATGCTGCTTTGTAGAAACTTTTTGATTTTAAACAGGGATAAGAAGATAAATTGCTTGAGTCATGGACAAGGTTCTGTGCCTTGATTCATGCACATCCTGGATGTCCATAACCTAAAAATGAGCTTCTTGATATTTATTATAATGGACTAACTGATGATTCTAGGACATACCTAGATAGCTTTGCTGATTGTGTTTTCAGGAAAAGAACTCCTACAGATGCTGAAGAATTAATGGATAAAATAAGAAACAATTATGATGATTGGACTTCAACTAAGCTAAATACACCTGAGCCTATTAATCCTATACCAGTTGTGCCTGAACCAGTTCCAACACCAACACCAAAGAAGAGGGGAATGATTGCATTAAATGATGAAGTGATGAAAGAAGCTAAGAAATGTCTTAAGGAGAAAGGTATTAGAGATAAAGATGTGAAGAATCTACCTCCTATAGAAGAATTATGTAAGCCAATTCCCCACTCATCTACTATTGAGGTACACTCTCTCTAGTTTGATGAAGGTGCTATTCCCTATGGTAAGCCTCCTGGTCAATGCTTAGATGAACTTGACACGTTTATTGTTAAACAAGGTAATTTTAATAAACAAGTTCAGAATCATTTATTGGAATACTCTAGAGCTATTAATGAGTTGAAAGATATTGTGGAAAGAATTGCTAATGATATTAAAATGCTTTGTAAACACTTTCAAATGGTTCAAACCCAAATTGATCAACTTTCTAAGGTACAAAAGGATATGCTAGTTAATTCCTCACGAGATAAACATGCTTATGGAATTAGAACTAGGAGTGGTATAACTACTCAAGATTCCTTATATCCTGAAGGACACCCTAAAAGAATTGAGCAAGATTCTAAACAAGGTGAAAGTAGTGGTAGTCCTTGCAAGAGAAAGAAAAAGAAACATAAAATAGTTGAGGAACCACTTAAACCTGCTTTAGATCCTAATAGTATATCTATCTCTGATGTTGAAACTGAGAGTGGTAATGATAAAAATGATTCTCCTGGTAAGGAGGAAGTTGAGGAAGAACCAGAGAAGCACACTAAGAATACTAGATACACTAAGGAAGATTTTATTGCTAATAAACATGGTAGTGAGAGAGAACCTTGGGTGCAGAAACCTATGCCTTTTCCAAATAAGAAACACAAGTCAAAGGAGGAAGAACACTACAACAGGTTTTATGAGTGGATGAAACCTTTATTTTTGCAAATTCCTTTGACATGCTATTAATTTTCCTACTTATTCAAAGTATATAAAGGATATTGTCTCTAATAAAAGGAAGATTCCTAATGAGGAAATTTCTACTTTAGTTGCTAATTATTCCTTCAATGGTAAGGTTCCATAGAAACTTGGTGATCTAGGTATACCAACTATTCCTTGCTCTATTAAGAACAATTATGTTAGAACTGCTTTATGTGATTTGGGAGCTGGAGTTAGTGTTATGCCTTTTTCCCTCTACAAGAGACTCCAGATAGAAAAGTTGATACTAACTGATATATCTTTGCAAATGGCTGATAAGTCAACTACTATTCCTGTTGGTATATGTGAGGATGTTCCTGTTAAAATTCTTTGTAAACATAATGATATTAAAATGCTTTGTAAACACTTTCAAATGGTTCAAACCCAAATTGATCAACTTGCTAAGGTACAAAAGGATATGCTAGTTAATACCTCAGGAGATAAACATCCTTATGGAATTAGAACTAGGAGTGGTATAGCTACTCAAGATCCCTTATATCCTGAAGGACACCCTAAAATAATTGAGCAGGATTCTCAACAAGGTGAAAGTAGTGGTAGTCCTCGCAAGAGAAAGAAAAAGAAACATAAAATAGTTGAGGAACCACTTGAACCTGCTGTAGATGCTAATAGTATATCTATCTCTGATGCTGAAACTGAGAGTGGTAATGATAAAAATGATTCTCCTGATAAGGAGGAAGTTGAGGAAGAACCAGAGAAGCACACTAAGAATACTAGGTACACTAAGGAAGATTTTATTGCTAATAAACATGGTAGTGAGAGAGAACCTTGGGTGCAGAAACCTATGCCTTTTCCAAATAAGAAACACAAGTCAAAGGAGGAAGAACACTACAACAGGTTTTGTGAGTGGATGAAACCTTTATTTTTGCAAATTCCTTTGACATGCTATTAATTTGCCTCCTTATTCAAAGTATATAAAGTATATTGTCTCTAATAAAAGGAAGATTCCTAATGAGGACATTTCTACTTTGCTTGCTAATTATTCCTTCAATGGTAAGGTTCCTTAGAAACTTGGTGATCCAGGTATACCAACTATTCCTTGCTCTATTAAGCACAATTATGTTAGAACTGCTTTATGTGATTTGGGAGCTGGAGTTAGTGTTATGCCTTTTTCCCTCTACAAGAGACTCTAGATAGAAAAGTTGATACCAACTGATATATCTTTGCAAATGGCTGATAAGTCAACTACTATTCCTGTTGGTATATGTGAGGATGTTCCTGTTCAAGTGGCTCATAATTTCTTGGTTTTAACTTATTTTGTTGTGCTTGAAATGCCTGAAGATGATAATATGTCTATTATTCTTGGGAGACCTTTTCTTAATACTACAGGTGCTGTCATCAATTGTAATCAAGGAAAAGTAAGTTTTAATTTTAATGAAAAAGAGCATACGATTTATTTCCCCAAGAAGGTTGCTAAGAGCTATTGCCTGAATTCCATTGAAAATATTGAGAGCATCAAGGTTGGAGAAATTTATTGTCCCATTCCATAAGAAAATTTTGAAACTATTATGATTGGGACCATTGCTATCAAGTTTGAGGTAGCATAATCACCTTGTGGAATGCAAAGTTTTGTTGCATATAAGATTGTTTTGGTAACAAGACTTGATCAACCTTGTTAACAAAAGGATTTTAATGAACAAAACAATGCTTTCACTGTGGTTATTCTTGCTTTCTTTTACTTTTCTCCTTCCTAGTCTTTGCCTTTTCTTTTTGCTAGCTTTGGTTTTGTTAGTTGTTTGCTTGTTAGAGTGTCTTATAACTTCTGTAGTTTGGTTTTTGGTTTTCTTTTGCTTCTTCCAAAAAAACGGTTTCTACGAGAAAATCAATTTTCATAACCTGAAAATTGGCCAAAAATAAAGTTTCCCGAAAAATCCCAAAAAATTCATATTAATTTTTTCCTCGAAAAAGGGGCAGTGGGACACCTGGAGTGGCCCAGGCCCCCCAGGCCAGCACACCCCATGGTGGTGCGACCAGCCCCTGGTGGCACCTAGCCTGGGTGGGACCCACCTGAGGCCCTCCAAGTTTCCTCCTCCTAGTATCCTTCTTTATCTCTCCCGAAAAACACCGGAAAACTTTCTCAAGCCCGAGTTCTTGTTGTTCTTGCTCTCGATTTTCGATCTCCTTGCTCAGCCCTGATGACCCACAAGTATAGGGGGTGTATCGTAGTACTTTCGATAAATAGGAGTGTCTATCCCAACAAGGAGCAGAAGGTGCTGAACAATGGTATGGAGCAGGAAATCCCTGTGAACACTTAGCAAACAAATTTTTAGTGGTTTTCTAACAAGGCAACAAAACAAAGAGTAAGTAACAGAAGTAATGAACAAACAGAGCAAGTGTCCCAATCCTTTCTTAGCAAAGGACAAGCCGGTGGAAATACTTATAAGGACCAAACGTTCTCGAGGACACATGGGAATTCTGTCAAGTGCTTTCGCTTCAAATAGCTGAGTACTCTTCTCTGGTGTTTGTAAGTGTTGTGTGGGTGAACCTGTGCTAACATACCGCCCTTCCTAGGACTAATACATACTTGTGACTAAACCCCCTGCAAGCATCCGTAACTACCGGAAAGTAATTAAGATATAAATATAACCATAGCCTTAAACTCTGAGATCCTGCGCTTCCTTGTGCAAAGGTGTCCTAACAGGGGTTCAGGTTTCTGTCACTCCGGCAACCCCGCGATTAGTAGCCAAATACAAAATGCATTCACCTAGGCCCATAAATGGTGAAGTGTGATGTAGTCGATGTTCACATGACACCACTAGAAGAATAACACCACAACTTAAATACTAAACCATTGAATAATAACTCATCACAAATTCACTACTAACAACATGACTTCTCCCATATCCTCAAGAACTAAACGAACTACTCACAAGACATCATATGGATCAAGATCAAAGATGATATGGTAATGGATACCAATCTGAACATAAACAATAATCCAATGGTTCTACTCACAAGCATCAACTCCAATAGTAATCAACACCGGGAAAGTTTCCCCTAAGAACTAAAGCAATATCCAACACAATTGTTACAGCTGGACGGAGTGGTGGTGATGGTGCTGGTGGAGATGATGGTGTGGATGATGATCCTGATGAAGCCTAGATTGATGACGGTGTTGTTGGCGACGGTCTCCCCTCTCCAGGAAGGAATTCACCCTGTAGAAATCTGTCTGCCGGAGAGATCTTTCTCTCTCGGTGTTTTCTGCCCCAGAGGCGGCGGAAATCTATCTGTGGTCGCCCCTCTCTGGGAAGGAATTCCCCCGGCAGATATCTGTCTGCCGGAGAGATCTTTCTCTCTCGGTGTATTCTGCCCCCCAGAGGCGGCGGAAATCTATCTGTGGTCGCCCCTCTCCGGGAAGGAATTCCCCCGGCAGAAATCTGTCTGCCGGAGATATCTTTCTCTCTTGATGTTTTCCGCCCCCCAAAGGTGGCGGAAATCTATCTGTGGCCCCCTGGGTATTAGGGTTCCGAAGGGAAGATATAGGCGAAGGGGCGGAGTCAGAGGCCGGGCAGGTGGGCCACACCTGCCCTAGGCGCGAGGTTAGGTGGGCCCGCGCCTAGGGGGTTGTGGCCCCCCTGAGGCCCATATCCGTCCCTCCTTTTGGCTTCCTTTGTCTTCTGGTAAAATAATATGTTTCCATATTTTTCTGGTATTTTTCTGATCTTCGCGAAATTGCACCGAAACACCTTCTTTTCCATCAGAATCCAGACTCTGGCTGTCCATCTTCCAAGAATCATCCAACATGCATAAACAGATGAAAAGCCATAAGTAATACCTCATAATAAGACAAATATCAATGAATAGAGGTAAATTATGATATAGAAAGGTGATGCAAATTGGGCATATCAACTCCCCCAAGCTTAGACTTCGCTTGTCCCCAAGCGAATATTGAGCTCAATAAACATGTCCACAGGTTTATCGAGTGAAGTGTCAATAAAAGAATACAAACAAGAAGCATCACACTTACCATTGCACAACTCATAGAAGAAAGCAACTCAGCATTATATAACTTAGCTTGCAACCAAGTACATTAGTCACAATAGAGATGCATAAAGATAAATCATAATTGGAATTGGCAAACTTGTTCTTGGTCAGAGAACACCTGGTAAACAGTTTCACAAAGGATTTTTGTAGAAGTTTCAAAACAGGAACACTCTTTTCTCAAAAAGGTTTTTCACAAGTGAAGGCTTTCAAAGTAATACTCAATAGATAAGAGTTTTGTGCAAACAAGGAAGATGAAGAACTTGATTGAATAAATCACCATATGAATGCTTGAAACACAACAACTCAAAAGCTTGCTGGAGATAGAGAGGAAATAGGTTTACTGACTCAACTTGTTAACTAGGAGGAAGGTCCCTTCTTAGAGGGTAGTAGGGATTACAAGTCATAAAGAGCTTCCAAAAGATTATGGTACTTACTAGCTTTGAGCCCTCATTGCCCCTATCATAAGCATCTTGAGATGATTAAGGTTAAAGTGAACAAAGATTGAGTATATGCTTGACGAACTATAAGTTGGTAATCTCATGTCCCTTTAATATGAGGGCCACTCCTCATGCATACTCAACTTTGGGTCCAGGTAAGTTCTTGTCATTGTAAGTATTTGCATATCATTGAGAACCACCAACGGGGTACCCCTTGCACATGGTACCACCATAACCAAAATGACAAGGAAATGAGCATCTCAGCAATCTTTTTATTTACCATGTGTATAACTTTTTATTGAGGATGCTTCATAGATGACTCACTATGGTGATGCTGCAAGTTTCCACCATGATTAAGCATGGCTTAGGCTAGCGGCCCAAGCGTTTCTCTAACACAGAATACAAACTCCATGGACTTACAAGTTTCCTCTTTATTTCACACTGTTAACATCCATAAACAAAAGAGCACGATATCAATTGTATACAAAGTACAAGTGCAATATTGAAAATGTTCCCCGTGACAGCACGGTTCTGCTAATTCCAACATATAGATGCAAGCATATACAACTTCGATGTTCACAATGGTTCAAGTCTATTAGGGGCAAGTAAATAAAGTGTGCCATCAAGTTCGTGAGAGCTTTACTAACTAGTTTTCTCATCACAAAATACTTTTTAATTCGAAAGGTAGATGAAGCTTGAGAATTTGCTAGGAATAGCAAAAGCTACTAGGTAGATATGGTGGACACAAATGGCAAAAGTTTTGGGTTCAAAGGATTTTGGAAACATGAGAAGTATGCCTTCTCAAAACAGGTTTTTGGCTAGCAAGGCTGGGTAGCAAGCAAGAGAGTTGAAAGAAACAAGCAAACATACAAGTAATAAAGACAAACATGCAATCTTCCTTGAAGACACAAAAGAATCTTAAATAAAGAATACTAAGCTTGTGAGCCAACAAGAAAGAAAACAAATGATACCAAATACCTGTAAGCTTTTTCTTTCTTTCCTTTTTCTTTCAAATTAATGCCACTGACCAGAACTCAGTTTGCCAAAACCAATTTAGATACACTTGATGATCCCAAAGTGGTGCCAATACTGATCAACAAGATCCATCATATAATAGAGATTGCAAACTAAAAATAAGAAGAGCAAAAAGTAAAAGACGAGACTTCTCATTAATATTCAATAAAGGAACTCACACCAAGGGATACATAGATAATTGACTAAAGGAGAGATACTTCCACATGCAAACCAAACTATAAGATAACTTCTCTACCACAGATATGAATCCACTAAAAAGGTAAAAGATAAAATATAATGGTGGTGATACCGCGTCACTCCCCCAAGCTTGGAATAAGCCAAGGGGATGCCAAACCTGATGACGAATTAATCCCTTGGTGGTGGTGGTGTTCTCTTGATAAGCTCCTCAATAAGTTTCCTCAACTCCTCAAACTCAAAAGTAAGAGTACGGATTAGCTCTGAGTTTTGCTCTATACGGCTCATGATCATGTCAGTCCGAGAATCCCAGTTCTTGTTATTCTTTCCCCACTCTTCATCCTTAGCATGATCCTTCTCTACATTGTTAGAACAAGGCATATCCCAAACCAAGGGAAAACTCCCTTTGGGCACATGTTGATATTGATATTCATGCATAAGTGTATGGAAGGGACTCTTTTTACGTTAAGGAGATGACCGTGGATTGTAGAAGAGACATGGAGGTTTCCCTCCTGTGGACATCCGTGCTGTCCTCTTAGGCTGGGTAGGTTGTGCCACCAAACCAATGCTTGCGACGGTAGCGTGGGTGTCCGGTTGCTTGTCCTCCTCCATGTCACCTTCATACCGTACTGAAATCTCCTCCTCCTTGGGGACTTGAGGCTCTTCTTCCTCGGGCTTCTTGCCTTTGTCGTTGGCGGAGGCCATGGTGCTCTAAACTTGAGAAGATTTCCTGACAGAAACAGATTGAAACGAAAACACGATGAGAACACGATGCACGAACCTTGGGGGATCCGGGGGTTATATATTACGAAGTTTCAAGGCACAAGGAAGGTTCTGATACGGAAACGAAGCGGAGACGGAGTTCGGGGGTGGAACACCCTCCTCAGGCGCGGCCAGGCTAGGCCCGCGCCTGGGGTGGGTTTGTCCACCCCGGGCTCCATTTCCTCTTCAGTTTCGTCTCGTAACTGCCCTTATGTATTAAAAACATCAAAAATATAAAAAGATTGGGGTTTCACGAACCTTCTGTTTTCACCACTTTTACCTATTCAAAGACGAACTCTCCAGAATCCTTCTCTCTTTCTCCTGAGAATTTCCTTTTTACAAAACCCTTGCACAAACTCAAAGACAACATTAGTGTAAGCAAAAAAAAATAAACCTTTGGTGCACACTTCAACTGAAAACCCATCAAAACAAAAGCTTCTATAAGAGGCAAATGCAAATGATGGTAGAAATCTGTCAAAACAGACAAGCAGGTAAATATTGATTTTTCCGAAGACCTTCTGTTGCTCAAATCAAAAATTGCAGAACTGATGAAAGTTGGGTAACAACCTGGAGAACAAGCACAGAAAAATGCAGGTCCATCCGAAGTACTGAGATTCCTCACGAATATTTACAATACAGCAAAAAAATCTGTCCCAGGACGGCCACTTTTCACAACTCCTCTACTCACAAAAGTAGTTGAACTTGACACAAAAACCAAAACAAAAAGGATAAGGAGCGGTTATTACAGAGGTAATAACTTCCAATACATGACCAAACTCTTGGGTTATCTCCCAACAAGTACTTTTCTTTAATGCCTTTAAGTTAGGCTTGAAACTTCCAAAGATGCTCACATAGGATATATATATCTGGAGTGAAAAAGAGCCTCAAGAAGCAAATAGCCAACACACTTGAGTCTAACCCACTTCCTATGCATGGGGGTGTCATGATAAAACAAATTGTTGAAACAAAAGGCCACAAGCATAGGAAGACAAAACAGATGCAACTTTAAAGCTTTCAACATAAAACGGGGAAACTTAACATCATTGAGATGCATAAAACCATGTTTCCCTCTCTCAAAATAACTTTCAGTAGCACTTGGAATAAATTTGACAATATAACTGTCACTGGAAACAACTTTATCATCAGAATAAGGATACTTGCAGTCATCCAAAAGAGGTGCAAGGTCATAGACTGGATCAATAGAAGCAAGTTGTTCCATCCTGAAATCTTTATTAGGCAAGCTATTTTCACAAAGAGCTTTAGCAAATTTGGAAAAGTTAAACACATAAGACTCTCCATCAAACTTAGTTAAAACTTTTTCCTTCTTACAATCAATAATAGCTCCACAAGTGTTCAAGAAAGGCCTACCAAAAATGATAGGACAAGTTTTGCTAGCTGCAGAATTAAGCACTAGAAAATCAGCAGGATACTTAATCTTACCATAGAGAACCTCCACATCTCTTACAATGACAATGGGGAAAATGGTATCCTTATTAGAAAGGTGGATAACCACATAAATGTCCTCAAGCTCACAAGGACCAATCTCATGCATAATTTCCCTGTAAAGCTCATAAGGAATAGCACTAGAACTAGCACCAATATCACATAAACCATAGTAGCAATGATCACCAATTTTAACAGAAATCATGGGAACACTAGCTTTTCTAGCCTTACTAGGATGAGAGATAATATTAGAAGCATCTTCACAGAAGAGAATGTGCTCATCCTCTATATTTCTAGTGACGGTGTCCTTCACAATAGCTACCACAGGTTCATCACTCAAATGCTTACCAGGCTCCACTGTTTCCATTGTACCTTTGTTATTTGCACTAATAATCATAGAAAACTCCTTCACCTTAGCTGGGAAAGGAATTTTCTCAACATGAGGTTCATGCATAATATGATTAGTAGTACAAACTTGAGTACTTCTAACTAGAACATGGCTAACAACATCTTTATAAGGAGCATGGTACTTATTCCACTTCTTGGGAATTTCAATGTAAGAGGCAAAGGCCTTAAAATAGTTGGCAATACTTTGGGAATCAAGACCAAACTCATTACTAATATCATGGAAGTTGTCAGCTCCCATAAAATATTTAATGCATTCATAATCATAATTTATACCTGACTTTCTTCCTTTGTCATTCTCCCAAGCTTCAGTGTTCTCTTGAATACGGTCTAGAAGATCCCATTTAGCTTCTTCCTTCATATGTGTGAATGACCCAGCACAAGAAGCATCTAGTAAATCTTTATAATGAAGAGAAAGCCTAGCATAAAAGTTATTGAGAATAATATTGTTAGGGAGCTCATGAATAGGACATTTACGCATTAGTAACTTCAATCTTCCCCAAGCTTGAGCTGTACTCTCTCCATCAAGAGGCCAAAAGTTATATATAATATTTCTATCCTTATGAATCTCACTGGGAGGATAAAATTTAGAGTAAAAGAGAGACAACATCTCCTCCCATTCCATGGATTGTCCATTCTTCAGCAGCTTATACCATTCTTCAGCTCTCCCTTTCAAGGATATGGAGAGTAACTTCTTCTTCACCTGTTCAGTTGTGATACCTGCACACTTAAACAACCCGCATAATTCATGGATAAAAAGCAAGTGATCACCAAGATGGACAGTTCCATCCCCAAAATAATAATTATCCATTACACGATTAATAATACTTGTAGGTATCTTAAAAGGATCTATCTCAACAGGAGGTGGTTCATCTACTACCCTAGAAGTGGTAGTAGTTTTACCAAATAGAAAACCAAGAGGGTTATCCATATTGGAAACAAAGTAACAAGCAGTAACAAAAGCAATACTCACAGTAAAAGTTTCCCTTACCAGTTCCACTCTTCAATAGCGCTTCACTCCCTGGCAACGGCGCCAAAAATAGTCTTGATGACCCACAAGTATAGGGGGTGTATCGTAGTACTTTAGATAAATAGGAGTGTCGATCCCAACGAGGAGAAGGAGGTGTTGAACAGTGGTATGGAGCAGGAAATCCCTGAAATACTTAGCAAACGAATTTTTAGTGGTTTTCTAACAAGGCAACAAAACAAAGAGCAAGTAACAGAAGTAACGAACAAATGGAGCAAGTGTCCCAATCCTTTCTTAGCAAAGGACAAGCCGGTGGAAATACTTATAAGGACCAAACGTTCTCGAGGACACATGGGAATTCTGTCAAGTGCTTTCGCTTCAAATAGCTGAGTACTCTTCTCTGGTGTTTCTAAGTGTTGTGTGGGTGAACCTGTGATTACATACCGCCCTTCCTAGGACTAATACATACTTGTGATTAAACCCCCTACAAACATCCGTAACTACAGGAAAGTAATTAAGATATAAATCCAACCACAGCCTTAAACTCTAAGATCCTGCGCTCCCTTGTGCAAAGGTGTCCTAACGGGGGTTTAGGTTTCTGTCACTCCGGCAACCCCGAGATTAGTAACCAAATACACAATGCATTCCCCTAGGCCCATAAATGGTGAAGTGTCATGTAGTCGACGTTCACATGACACCACTAGAAGAATAGCACCACAACTTAAATACTAAACCATTGAATAATAACTCATCACAGATTCACTACTAACAACATGACTTCTCCCATGTCCTCAGGAACTAAACGAACTACTCACAAGACATCATATGGATCAAGATCAAAGATGATATGGTAATGGATAACAATCTGAACATAAACAATAATCCAATGGTTCCACTCACAAGCATCAACTACAATAGTAATCAACACCGGGAAAGTTTCCCCTAAGAACTAAAGCAATATCCAACACAATTGTTATAGCCAGACGGAGTGGTGGTGATGGTGCTGGTGGAGATGATGGTGTGGATGATGATGATGATCCCGATGAAGCCTAGCTTGATGATGGTGTTGATGGTGACGGTCTCCCCTCTCCGGGAAGGAATTCCCCTGGCAGAAATCTGTCCGCCAGAGAGATCTTTCTCTCTCGGTGTTTTATGCCCCTAGAGGCGGCGAAAATCTATCTGTGGTCGCCTCTCTCCAAGACGGAATTCCCCCGGCAGAAATCTGTCTACCGGAGAGATCTTTCTCTCTCGGTGTTTTCTGCGGTGACCTAGCATACCACTGCATGATGTAGTACACTATAGTCGTTGACATAACACCAATGAAACACCGTTCACTAGTATTACATCCCTCAGAGTGGTACAATAGAAACACAGCAGGTCCAAAACATGGCTAAAGTTACAACTCACTTTGCACATAAGATCCAAAAACACTCTAACTTAAGAGAGAGAAAGAAACTTCTTAAAAAGAATAATCAGAAATAAATAACTCAAAAACTATCATACTAATAAGACTAGCACCTTAACTAATGGTCTGGCATTGCTGCTATTGCAATATACTACAGAAATAGGTTCTATGGCTATAGATTATGTTCCTATCTAATCAGCAACTTCGTCTTCACTTGAGTTGGTGTATATGTTGACTTTCTTGACTTCATTGAAGAGCTTTAGCTTTTGATGATGATTCCCGGATCATAACTTGATGTAGACGTCATTTGTACTGGCTTTAGAATCTAGCAAGGGTTAAGAAGATACGTTGAGTGCGAGCGTACTCAGCAAGTTCACTAGAAAAGGAGTGTTTGATGCACTATATCTACAGCCACAGACCGTAGGTCGTAGGCAATGCATGTTTTCATAAACATTTCTTCAAAGGTTGCTTTTATTCTGAAAAACTATGTCCGCCAGCCTTCACGGGTTTACCAGAACTTTCATGGAGTTCCTTTCCCGCCGCGTTCGTAGCTCCTTCCCAGAACAGGGAGTAACAAGTTACAGTTCTTACACTCTGCAAAGGTGCGTCACTTTACCCATAAGAGACCTTAGCCTTGTTGCACAACCAAGTCATGACCTTGTCCATACTTCCTTGGTATGGGGCCCAGTCTAAGATCCAAGCCAATCACTGCCCTCTCCACGACCTCATATGTCTGCACGATCCTTCGGGGCCGGCTCACCTCCGTTAAGCCCCCTTTCGGGCAGGCTAAAACCCTGATGAGTTCCCGAAGACTCTATGACCTGGTGATGCCTTGGCAAGTGCCATATTAAATGGACTATACCACTAAACACCATTCATAGATAATCTAGACACCAAAAGTGTGGGGCGTAAGGGTGTCTACCCATATGTTGGATCCACACAAGGAATCACAACGTCACGTTAAGGTCGTGTTGCCTCCATACGAGAGGAAAAATATACAACTGACTTCTCCGTCCCATTCCAAATATCATCGTTAACGCGTGATATACGACGCAAGAATCACTGGCGACATTGGTTGTTAAGTCCTAGATAATATGTTCCTTTACCACCGAAACTTTCATAGTAGGTTATTACCTCATGGTAAATAATCTATAATCATATTATTATGAAAATAGTGTATTCTGACCTTTTTCAAATGCAGGTGATGACAACACTGGATTTGCAAAATACTTTACAGAAAATAATCAAAGGACATCAGCAAGTGTGAACTTTCCTTTTGTGATTGCAAGATTATGCACTCACAGTCTTCAACACAATATAAGATCCAATATCTGAAATCAGTATCATTGGAAAGAAGCAAGATGCTTTTATGCATAAGTAATGTAATGCAAGTTGTAAGGTTCACAACCTTTAATAAGGTAGAGATCCATGTGTTTACAATGCTAGTCCCTGGATCAATAGCTAGCATCCACAGTTAAGATGTAATATCAAGAAACAAAGGTCATAGTACAACTTTATAACCAGGAATAACATAATTTATTACATCTTACATAGATCATTTGGCTATCTCATTACAATGCAGCAGAATATAATAATAACATGGAGTCCTTCATCTTCAAAGTGCCACAGGCAGACATGTTGGTTGTAGACTTGTAATCCTAATCAATAAACTTCATTAACATCAAACAAACCTACAACATAATAAGTTGCAGCCACAAGGGTCAATACATTTGAATTGTATTGGCAAGTTTCACTACTATGTAGAAATAAGTGGATCCTATCATTTACATGCATATTTGGCTAAGTAGGGGTTTAGGTTCTTTTGCAGAAAGCAATATAGTTTTATCCTATCTTTTCAAAATAGTTTTTAATCTTTGTCAAATATTTCTGAACTTCTTGGAAAACTCCAAGTGCTTCAAATCCCTTGTTGTCACCATCAAGTTTTACTTTGAGAAATTGGAATGTCGAGATCTTCCATAGCTTCAGGCCTTAGTTGCTCAGTATTGTCCATAACCGGGGACACGGCTAAGTACTTAGAATTTTGATCTTCTGCAGAAGTTGTACACTTTACCCACATGACACAATCTCGTCTTGACGCCACCAGTGGCCGCTGGATAAGTACTCACCAAAATGGAGTACCGGCAGATCAAGAATGTGACAAAGTCTTTCCATAGAAGTCCTCCCAATACACAATGCTAGCTTGTCAACCAGGCACCAATGTAAGGATAAATTTCCCTTACACAATTCTAGTTGACCTGAAGATGCCAATGCATGGGTCTTCCACTATGTAGTTGACTAAGCCAGAGCCCATTTAGCATGTAGCTGTACACGGAAGCCACTGTACGAGAAACATGTTCAATCTCTAAGTCCCTGGGTGGTTTTCTTCTAGTGCAAATACAAAAAGAGATAGCCATATAAACATGGTTCCTTTTGTTGCCACCTTTTCCAATCTTGAGTATCCTTGTCCACCCAGGTGGTTCATTGAGTACTTGTTTTATTATATAAAACTTATTCTTTTCAACTCTTCATATAATCATATCATATATCCCATCCCAATATATAGCAGGGCTAAGCATACTACAACTACAATGTTTCCACTAAGGGAGATATAAGGGTATCCTATTAGGATTTAGCATAGCATAACATATAGTAATCCTTATCATGCATGTTATAAAAATCCACTAAGTGTAATGAAAATAGTAGGACTTGGATGATAGTGTCACTTGACTTTTTAGTAGAGAATGATGGTTCACTTCTTGATCTTGCAAATATCACACTCTTCTAATTCCACTACAATTCAATCAAGCAAACACATTTTCAAACCAATGTTCAAACAATTTATCCCACATAAAATAATAGAAACTAGGTAATGCATGCAAGCATGCAAAAGATAGTTTTATTTGCAAAAGTGGTTCCTACTAGGCTCTAAACATTATAAAGTTCAAAGTGGTCATTTACTAAAGTGGTAAAACCATTTGCAAAAGGTTTTATCTATAAACCATTTTTAAATCAAATAAATATTTTATGTGGTTGAAAAATGCTTTTAGCAAAGCAATATTCTTTAAATAGTTCACCAAATATATTTTAATTCTCAAAACTTGGTGTTTAGGGTCAGAAGGTTTGAATCAAATCATTTCCCAAAGGTTTTACTCAAAAATCATTTCTAAAACAAAAACAATATTTTTATTTGACTAGAAATGAGCTAATTCAATTATTTATTCCTTAACTTCACAAAATACATTTTTAAATCCATAAGTTGGTTCCTATGGTCAGTAAGTTCACAACAATCCATTTTGCAAAGATTTCATACTAAAAATATATCTAGAACAATTTTTATATTCAAAATAAGCCTACACAAGTTTCTGCAATTTCAACCAATTTTCCTGAAGCAAAACATTAAACAAAATGCATGGTTGCAAAGTACTTGTTCTGCTGAATCCATTGATATAAAATTTGCAAAATTTGGACGTGTAGAACTAAAGTTATGAATTTTACAAATTTGCAATTCTAATAGAACATTTTCTGTTTTTTAAAACAAAACTAGTGCCACGCGGCGTGTTACTATTGGACGGTACCGCTTCGGGTGGATCGAGATCTCTGTGCTGTTAGATCTAAAGTGCATCGCATGGCTCATATTCACCCATACCCTTTCGAGTTAATTCTAATCTCGTGCGTTTGATCAAGATCTGACGGTTGCTGTGTGGTTGACCAGGAATGGGTGGCGCTGGCGGCGGCGACTAGCGGCGCGGGCTCTGCTCGTGGTGGTTCTGGCGAAGCGGGAAGGAAGGGAGGGAGAGGATATGCTCACAGGGTTCGCAGGGTCCTGGTGAAGCTCGAGGCGGTCGCAGCTGTCCAAGGGGCGCACAGGAACGGCGGTGATTGCTCGCCGGAGTGTGCATCGGCGTCGGTTGTCTCTGGAGGTTGTCGGGGGCGAGGCTGCAGGTCACCCCAAAGCAAACGGAAGTAACGGTTAGACGCGGGCGAGTGCGTAGATGATAGGAGCATCAATAGGAAAGCTCGGGGCGATCGGAGTTTACCGGGAAGCTCGACGGAGTTGAGACAGACGGCGGCGATGCTCAGGTGATAATGAAGGCGATGATTTGGAGCGCACGCGAGCGAGTGGAGCACACGGGAAGATGCGCACGGGTCTGAGGAGCAAGCTTGCATGCTCTGTGAGGAGAGGGGCGGCTGTGGTTCGCCGGAATTGGCCGGGAACTCCGTCGGAGGCAGCGGCAGTGCAGGAGAAATTGGAGACAGCCTGGGGGCTCCCGTGCAGTGGTTTCTGAGGGAAAAGGAAGGGGAGAGGGAGGTGATTAAACGGGCAAGGTCACAGGCGAGTTTAATCCAGCCATTTACGCGTATTCAAGAGGATTAATCGCGGCAGAATGCCGTAGAGAGGGGGAAACGGCTGGCGCAGGTGGAAACGAAGAACAGGCGTGTGGGGTCTGTCTGTCAGTGAGGTGGAGGAACTGGGAGTGGGGCCTGCTTGTCTGTGATTCTGCGGGTTGATGTCTGGGTAAGAAAACGTTTCGCTAGAGGGGTTTAGTTGGGCTGCGAGTTGGGCTTGCTGGGCCTGTTGGGTTGGGTCTGTTTCTTTCATTTTTTTATACCCAATGTTTTTCCTTTTTCTGTTTAAATATTCTGATTTGATTTTCAAACAAGTAATTCAAACACCAATTCAAATCAAACCACCACCAAACTTTAGGTATAGATTAATTCTGTTTAACAACATAAACCAAAGTCCAAAGTAAAATAATTTTTATTCTTTTTAGGATCCATTAATAATTAAATAAACAGTCCTTAGTCATTAATTCAAAAAGGATTTAATTTATTTAAAAACTCTATTTGAAGTCTAAACCAAACCAAAACCTTTTCAGTAGGTTTTATTTGAAAATAAATAAAACACTTGGAAAACTTATTTAAAATAAATTAACAAGTTTTAGTGTTTATTTAAAATGGAAAAGCCTTTACTTAAATAAAATTGGATATTAATAAATCCTCATTATTTTATTTAAATAATCCTTTACTCTTTTTATCAAATAGAAATATTTTATTTTCAAAAGCTTGGCCAAGATCTAATTTGGCTCTATAAAATAATCCTTATTTATTAATTCTACTTTGCTTTTGAAAACCAAATCTTTTTATTAAAAGATCCAAAAATAGTGATTCCAACTATTATAACTTTATTTATTATTTGTTTACCTTTTCAAATCCCTTTAGGATTTTTATTTGATCAAAATAGGTTTTGATGTTTCCAATTGGAATCAAAAAATTTCTTCTCACCCTAAAAATCAACAATTATTTATTTTGTTTATTAATTTTTCACATTTCAAAATTTGGAAAATTTTGGGATGTGGCAGGCTACCACCCTTAAAATAAATCTCGTCCCGAGATTTGGGAAGGCTAGGGTTACAAGTTAGCTTCAAGGCAACTAGGGTACTACCACCCTTCAAATAAATCTCATATCGTTACATTGATGGTTCACTTAACTATGGGTTCAACACTTGATATCCAGACAAGGAATCCTTATTTGACTCAACTGAGTTAACTAGTTCCTGATATCCACTTCTTCTATCTCTTCAAAGTTTCCATCCATGTCAATGTGGTTCACATGTCCTTTCTGGGTCACATTGGAGTCATTTCCATTGGCTCTTCTAGCATCCTTTTTCTTTTTCTTCTCAGGACAATCTGATGCATAGTGTCCAAGTTCGTTACAATTACAGCACTGCAACTGGCTAATGTCTTTCTTCTTGAAAGTGTCATGTTGGCTCTGACCAAGGTCATCTCCATTGTCAATATCATTTGCATTATTATCACTTCCATTGTTGTTGGGGTGATACTGATGTGGTTCAGAATCTTCATTGCTCTTTTTGAATGAACGCTTCTTTTGTGATGATCCTGAGTGATTCTTGAGTTTATGCTTCCTCTTCCTGTTCTCAACCTGATTCACCTTGTTTTCCAAAATGGTGGCTTTGTCACAGAGTGATTGATAAGTTGGGACATAGGCAATAGCTAGCTGCAGGTTCAACTCATCATTAAGTCCTTCAAGAAATTTCTCCCTTCTCTTAGCATCTGTATCAACATCATCTGGTGCATAGCATGCCAGATTGTTGAATTCTTCAATATACTCAGCTACACTGAGGTGACGCTGTTTCAGATTGTGAAACTCCTTTTTCTTCAAGTACATCACTCCAGGTGAGATGTGAGTTGTACGGAAACCATCCTCAAAAATATCCCAAGTCACATCTTCAAGGGGAGTGGTGATCTGAAAATTGTCCCACCATGTTGCTGCTGGTCCTTCAAGCAGAAATGCTGCAAACCTAACTTTTTCTTCGTCAGTGCAGCCAACAGTCACTAAGTCCTTATTCACCGAGCGTAACCAATCATCGGCTACCATTGGGTCAGTTGTTCCAGAGAACCTTGCAGGCCTAAGTTTCAGAAACCTGGTGAGCATATCATGTGCTGGAGGATTATTCTGATTGTTGTTGTTGTTGTTGTTGTTGTTGTTGTTGTTGTTGTTGTTGTTGTTGTTGTTGTTGTTGTTGTTGTTGTTGTTGTTGTTGTTGTTGTTGTTGTTGTTGTTGTTCTGATTCTGTATGAACGTGGTTATCATCTGCATCAGTTGCGTCTGAGCTGTCATTATCTGCTGCATCTCAGGAGTGATGTTGTTGTTTTGGTTGGGGTTGGCACGACGAGGAGGCATATGTTGGTTGATAGGGATAAGTAATGATGGATAGGTTTTTAAGAAGTTCTAACACACAACTCAAAACAACCAAGATCAATCAAACAATCAGGCAATCAACAAGTAACTTTTCACTTAACAACTTATGAGCTTAACTCATGAGTTAAAGGAAACAACAAGTTTTCTTGAAATAAATAACTTAGTATAATCATACCTCATAGGTCAATATGATCTATACACTATCATGATTTCAATGTCTTAGATAGTTGGTAGGCAATCTAATGTCTCTTGGTTCTCACTTGTAGTCCTTAGTGATGTCTAGGTTGAAATCCGTGGTGGAACTAAAGTTGAAGTCATTGGTCATGGCTTTGTCCATCAAGTTGAAAAGGAAGAGATGTAGAATCAAAACCAAAAAGGTTTAGGAAGGAGTTTACAAGATAAGTTTTGGAACAAATACAACTCCTATTCTTCTAAGGGGTTTTGTCCAATCCTAGGGTTACAAATCTACAGGCAACACAGTGCTCTGATATCATCTGTAAGGTTCCCAACCTTTAATAAGGTAGAGATCCCTGTGTTTACAATGCTAGTCCCTGGATCAATAGCTAGCATCCACGGTTAAGATGTAATATCAAGAAACAAAGGTCATAGTACAACTTTATAACCAGTAATAACATAATGTATTACATCTTACATAGCTCATTTGGCTATCTCATTACAATGCAGCAGAATATAATAATAGCATGGAGTCCTTCATCTTCAAAGTGCCACAGGCAGACATGTTGGTTGTAGACTTGTAATCCTAATCAATAAACTTCACTAGCATCAAACAAACCTGCAACATAATAAGTTGCAGCCACAAGGGTCAATACATTTGAATTGTATTGGCAAGTTTCACTACTATGTAGAAATAAGTGGATCCTATCATTTACATGCATATTTGGCTAAGTAGGGGTTTAGGCTCTTTTGCAGAAAGCAATATAGTTTTATCCTATCTTTTCAAAATAGTTTTTGATCTTAGTCAAATCTTTCTGAACTTCTTGGAAAACTCCAAGTGCTTGAAATCCCTTGTTGTCACCATCAAGTTTTACTTTGAGAAATTGGAATGTCGAGATCTTCCATAGCTTCAGGACTTAGTTGCTCAGTATTGTCCATAACCGGGGACACGGCTAAGTACTTAGAATTTTGATCTTCTGCAGAAGTTGTACACTTTACCCACATGACACAATCTCGTCTTGACGCCACCAGTGGCCGCTGGATAAGTACACACCAAAATGGAGTACCGACAGATCGAGAATGTGACAAAGTCTTTCCATAGAAGTCCTCCCAATACACAATGCTAGCTTGTCAACCAGGCACCAATGTAAGGATAAATTTCCCTTACACAATTCTAGTTAACCTGAAGATGCCAATGCATGGGCCTTCCACTATGTAGTTGACTAAGCCAGAGCCCATTTAGCATGTGGCTGTACACGGAAACCACTGTACGAGAAACATGTTTAATCTCTAAGTCCCTGGGTGGTTTTCTTCTAGTGCACATACAAAAAGAGATAGCCATATAAAACATGGTTCCTTTTGTTGCCACCTTGTCCAACCTTGAGTATCCTTGTCCACCCAGGTGGTTCATTGAGTACTTGTTTTATTATATAAAACTTATTCTTTTCAACTCTTCATATAATCATATCATGTATCCCATCCCAATATATAGCAGGGCTAAGCATACTACAACTACAATGTTTCCACTAAGGGAGATATAAGGGTATCCTATTAGGATTTATCATAGCATAACATATAGTAATCCTTATCATGCATGTTATAAAAATCCACTAAGTGTCACTTTCCTTTTTAGTAGATAATGATGGTTCACTTCTTGATCTTGCAAATATCACACTCTTCTAATTCCACTACAATTCAATCAAGCAAACACATTTTCAAACCAATATTCAAACAATTTATCACACATAAAATAATAGAAACTAGGTAATGCATGCAAGCATGCAAAAGATAGTTTTATTTGCAAAAGTGGTTCCCACTAGGCTCTAAACATTATAAAGTTCGAAGTGGTCATTTACTAAAGTGGTAAAACCATTTGCAAAAGGTTTTATCTATAAACCATTTTTAAATCAAATCAATATTTTATGTGGTTGAAAAATGCTTTTAGCAAAGCAATATTCTTTAAATAGTTCACCAAATATATTTTAATTCTCAAAACTTGGTGTTTAGGGTCAGAAGGTTTGAATCAAATCATTTCCCAAAGGTTTTACTCAAAAATCATTTCTAAAACAAAAACAATATTTTTATTTGACTAGAAATGAGCTAATTCAATTATTTATTTCTTAACTTCACAAAATACATTTTTAAGTCCATAAGTTGGTTCCTATGGTCAGTAAGTTCACAACAATCCATTTTGCAAAGATTTCATACTAAAAATATATCTAGAACAATTTTTATATTCAAAATAAGCCTACACAAGTTTCTGCAATTTCAACCAATTTTCCTGAAGCAAAACATTAAACAAAATGCACGGTTGCAAAGTACTTGTTCTGCTAAATCCATTGATATAAAATTTGCAAAATTTAGACGTGTAGAAGTAAAGTTATGAATTTTACAAATTTGCAATTCTAATAGAACATTTTCTGTTTTTTAAAACGAAACCAGTGCCACGCGGCGTGTTACTATTGGACGGTACCGCTTCGGGTGGATCGAGCTCTCTGGGCTGTTAGATCTAAAGTGCATCGCATGGCTCATATTCACCCATACCCTTTCGAGTTAATTCTAATCTCGTGCGTTTGATCAAGGTCTGACGGTTGCTGTTTGGTTGACCAGGAATGGGTGGCGCTGGCGGTGGCGACTAGCGGCACGGGCTCTGCTCGTGGTGGTTCTAGCGAAGCGGGAAGGAAGGGAGGGAGAGGAGATGCTCACAGGGTTTGTAGGGTCCTGGTGAAGCTCGAGGCGGTCGCAGCTGTCCAAGGGGCGCACAGGAACGACGGTGATTGCTCGCCGGAGTGTGCATCGACGTCGGTTGTCTCTGGAGGTTGTCGGGGGCGAGGCTGCAGGTCACCCCAAAGCAAATGGAAGTAACGTTTAGACGCGTGCGAGTGCGTAGATGATAGGAGCATCAATAGGAAAGCTCGGGGCAATCGGAGTTTACCGGGAAGCTCGACGGAGTTGAGACAGACGGCGGCGATGCTCAGGTGATAATGAAGGCGATGATTTGGAGCGCACGCGAGCGAGTGGAGCACACGGGAAGATGCGCACGGGTCTGAGGAGCAAGCTTGCATGCTCTGTGAGGAGAGGGGCGGCTGTGGTTCGCCGGAATTGGCCGGGAACTCCGTCGGAGGCAGCGGCAGTGCAGGAGAAATTGGAGACAGCCTGGGGGCTTCCGTGCAGTGGTTTCTGAGGGGAAAGGAAGGGGAGAGGGAGGTGATTAAACGGGCGAGGTCGCAGGCGAGTTTAATCCGGCCATTTACGCGTATTCAAGAGGATTAATCGCGGCAGAACGCCGTTGAGAGGGGGAAACGGCTGGCGCGGGTGGAAACGAAGAACAGGCGTGTGGGGTCTGTCTGTCAGTGAGGTGGAGGAACTGGGAGTGGGGCCTGCTTGTCTGTGACTCTGCGGGTTGATCTCTGGGTAAGAAAACGTTTTGCCGGAGGGGTTTAGTTGGGCTGCGAGTTGGGCTTGCTGGGCCTATTGGGTTGGGTCTGTTTCTTTCATTTTTTTATACCCAATGTTTTTCCTTTTTATGTTTGAATATTCTGATTTGATTTTCAAACAAATAATTCAAACACCAATTCAAATCAAACCACCACCAAACTTTAGGTATAGATTAATTCTGTTTAACAACATAAACCAAAGTCCAAAGTAAAATAGTTTTTATTCTTTTTAGGATCCATTAATAATTAAATAAACAGTCCTTAGTCATTAATTCAAAAAGGATTTAATTTATTTAAAAACTCTATTTGAAGTCTAAACCAAACCAAAACCTTTTCAGTAGGTTTTATTTGAAAATAAATAAAACACTTGGAAAACTTATTTAAAATAAATTAACAAGTTTTAGTGTTTATTTAAAATGGAAAAGCCTTTACTTAAATAAAATTGGATATTAATAAATCCTCATTATTTTATTTAAATAATCCTTTACTCTTTTTAACAAATAGAAATATTTTATTTTCAAAAGCTTGGCCAAGATCTAATTTGGCTCTATAAAATAATCCTTATTTATTAATTCTACTTTGCTTTTGAAAACCAAATCTTTTTATTAAAAGATCCAAAAATAGTGATTCCAACTGTTATAACTTTATTTATTATTTGTTTATCTTTTCAAATCCCTTTAGGATTTTTATTTGATCAAAATAGGTTTTGATGTTTCCAATTGGAATCAAAAAGTTTCTTCTCACCCTAAAAATCAACAATTATTTATTTTGTTTATTAATTTTTCACATTTCAAAATTTGGAAAATTTTGGGATGTGACACAAGTTGATAAACTTGAATCCCGGGGATAACGTTGATCTAGGGTTTGGAAACTTGAAATAGTTTCTTTAGAATGTGTTGTCCTTTTAGTTAAGTTTAATACTTGTACTTCTTATTAAGGCTTGTGAGTGTGTGTGAAACAACATGTAATTATAATGGTATACAACAATAAGATACACGAATGTGGAATGCTAATCAAAGACTACTTATATAAGAATTGCCTTATCTCCAAGTCTTACTTTACAAGTATTGACATATATAAGTAACTTAAGTGTTAACAATTCTAAGTATACAAGTAAAGTATAAAGTAATGTGATTACGATTAATTGTCATCTGTTGACTGAAGTGGCAAAACGAATAAGTTTTGAAGAAAAGATTTCTTTATTAAGGTTTAAACAATCCTGGTAGTTTTTAGAATATGGTTGATAGAATGTCATTGACGTTGTTTATACTTGCTTGAATAGTCTGTACTTGAGATGCTTACAACTTAATTATCATAGTCCAAAGTTAACTATAAAACATATAATAAGGTCTTTAGCATTATACTTAAAGTATTGTAGACTAAAGTTAACTTTAAGAACATGGATGGATTTAAGATACAAAACTTATGGTATTTGTACTTTGTTCATTTCATTATATTTTCTTAAGGTTACTTAAGATTAGTATTATTTCTATTTGAGTAGTGGTTTCTTAATTTTTATAATGAAATAGAAATTTTATCTCTTTATAAAGGTGTGGTTATGATTTGTAATCAAGGAAGTAATATTATTTAACTACTCATTGATTCACTATAGTGTTTTGATATGTTTGAAAACTTGTGGTTGAAGTAATGGAAAAGATTTAATTTAGTCACAAATTATTCTTGAAGATTTTATATTGGATAAGGATCCTTCTAGAAATAATCTACACTTATGGTTGAAGGATAATTCAATAAAATTGTATTTAAAATGTGTTGAACCATTTTGACTTCATACTATTAATATTTAGGACTAGTATTACTCATTAGACTTTAATTGATTAACTTTAGGATATTAGTAATTTTTCTTTACCCTTATATGAATTATTAACTAAGGAAATAGGTTTAAATTCAAGTTATTGAAGTGTTTAAATTTTTAGTTGCCTCAAAAGTGCAATATTATATTTTTAACATGTAGGGATTATTTTTGTGATTATTTTGGTATATTACATTTATTTTTGTGATCTATAAATAATAAGATATGAATTTTATAAGATTTATTACTTTATAAATACTTAATAAATAACAAATATTTAATTAAGTGAAATGATAATGCATGATTATAGTTTTAATTTATAGTTCTTATTTTTCTAAGATTTTTGGTATTCTATTTATATTTTTATCATTTACCATTATTTAATTATGAATTATCAAGGTGTTATTACTTATAAAACCTTTATTAAATAATTTTAAATAATTAACATAATACTTGATAATACAACTAGGTTATAGATTTTATTTTTTTGAAAATTTTCATATATTAAACATATTTTTCTGAATTATAAAACATAAGTTATTGATTTTATAAGATTGAATCGTTTTATTTAATTTCTAGAATTAATAAACTAAATAGTTTACAATGTAATGCTGATGTCAGCATGGGATGAAATGTTTTTATCACTAGGTCTATTCTTACCCCAGTCACTGATTAGTGGGGTCTATGCCACATCATATCCATATTTTTAATTTATTACAGAAAATAATAACACAATTTATGAAATGATAACAAAATGAATTATGACATCAGCATGATTTCATGCTGACATCATCTAAGGATGATCCTCAGATCATAGTTTGATCTTTGGATTGAGAGCACGCGAGCACGCGGGGTTGGACGCCTTCGACTCAGTGCTCAACGTTGAGCCTCATAGTGGTTGCGCCGCTAGGGAATGGTCACCGGAGTTACTCCGGCGACGATCGACTACGGTGGCCAACGGCGGTGCACGGTGCGACAGCAATTTACAGCGAGATAAAGTGATTGGAGAGTACTAGAAGATCCAGGAGCTCACCCTGATGACGATGGAGAGGCCGAGGAGGCACGGGGAGGCGTGACAACGACGAATCAATGATAGTGGTCACGACGGTCGACGAAAGATGATGCCTGATTCCGCCTGATTCACGGCGCGCCAACTTCCATGCTTGGTCCTAGGCGAACAAGGACACGTCAAAGCTTCTAACGGTGGCTTCGGCGAGTCAAGGGGTGGTCGGACATGGCCGGAACGACGAACACCGGCGAGCTAGGGTTTCGGGTGAGGGGGATAGGTTGGTCTAGAGGGCACGAGAGAAGATGAGATAAGTATGAGAGGATAGAGGAGGACGCGGCGGTCTTATCTACACCTCTCAGTGTTGGCGGCAAGCATCACGGCGGTCAGATTTTGATGATGACGGCGGACGGCATCGACAGTACACACGCAGGTGCCTGTGTGTGTGAGGATGACGACGATGATAATTTTGTAGAAAACCCCCCGAGCTTCTTCGAAATAAACCCGCGGTCCTTGGCAGGGCCCCACCTGTCAGTCACAGAGTGAGACGAACCGAGCTGGTTCTTGGGCCAAAGTGGGCTGCTACGGGCTGCGCGTGAGTAGCAAATAAAGAGAAGGAAAGATGGGTTGCGGCCAGAAGCTGTTTTTGCTTGTTTTTCTTTTCTGTTTTCTGTTTTGCCTGTTAGATTTATATATTACTCATTTGTTTGAATATTTCCCATAGAATTTTATATGCTAGTTAATTGTAAACAATCTTAAAGTGTATTTAGTATCATTTGTGAAATTTTATTGTATAATATGATTATTTATTTATTTTCTTTATATATATTCTTTTCCTTTTTGTATTTTGTAAAAACCTTTGTAATGGATTTAATCTATATATCATACCATAAACTTATTAAAGGATGTATTACTATTATTTCATGAGATTTGATTTTTGTTAACTTATAATTTTAAAGAAACTTTTATATATATATCCTTCAATATTATTTGATACATCAAGTTTTATGGAACTAATAGGGTTAATATTATTCCTATGAATTTAGGAAATAACAATGTATATATTTTATTATAACTAACATAGTAATTAGGTTTGAATGGTAAATGCTTACCATAAGTCTTAGGTGATTTAATATTCTCATATTTCTTTTACTTATATGAATAAATATTATTGGTTAAGACATATTGTTTTTATGTTGATGATCAAGAATGATATCACCTGTTAAAATATAAAGTTATTTTCTAGAGTGACTTAAGGAAAATAATTGATAAACATAACTCCTAAGCACATATGGTTATGATAATTGGAAATGACAGAGGTGTGCTTAAGTGATTTGCTATAGGAAAATAGTCCTATAAAGCATTGTGGGAATAAGATGATAACTCAATCATTTGAAATGGATATTAGGCTTGGTTATAGAATTAAGGTTGCATGTTTACCAAGAATTCCTATCTTCCATATTTCATAATTATTGACTTCTACTTAAAGAATTCCTTTCCTAGATATACTACTTCTTCATATTGATCATCATGTGCTAACATGATGTGTTTTACTTCACAAGAATATTCTATCCACCTTTTATTCTTCTAAATCTATTTATAAATCCAATGAGTTTGACACTAAAGCTTTCCTAATATTCTCATATCCATACTTGGTTATATCAACTTCTCTACTTGTAGAGGTCTCAACCTTCAATGAGGTAGATTCCTCCTGTGTTTGCAATGCTAGTCCCTGGATCAATAGCTAGCATCCACAGTTAAGATGTAATATCAAGAAACAAGGTCATAATATAACTTTATAACCAGGAATAACATAATTTTATTACATCAAACATAGCTCATTTGGCTATTACAATACATTGCAGCGGAATAACTATAAGTATGGGTCCTTCATCTTCAAAATGCCACAGGCAGACATGTTGGTTGTAGACTTTGTAATCCTAATCAACACACTTCACTAAATCAATCAAACCTGCAACATACAAGTTACAGCCACAAGGGTCAATACATTTGAATTGTATTGGCAAGTGATACTATGGTAGTATAGTGGAGTCTACCATCTATATGCATTTGGCTAAGTGGAGTTGAGGCTTGCATTGCTCAAAATAGATTTTTCCTTAACATTTGAAAATACTAAGTTTTTGCTTGACAAAACTCATTTTTCTCAAGACATCTTCCAAACAAAGATTGAAGATCCTTTAACCCTTGTTCAAACCACAAGATTTTAACTTAGAAATTTGAATGATGAGATCCTTGATTGCTTCCATGTCTTGATGCTCAAATTGTCCTTTACCAGGGACATGGCTAAGTACTTAGGTTTTACACTCTGCAGAGGTGGTGCACTTTCCCCACAAGACTTGGTTTCCCAAGACAAGATCTTTCAGAAGCCTTCCCTTAGACCAAAATGGACGCGTTCCAACCTATCAAACACTACCACCCACTATCCATATGGCTAAGTTCTTGCAACCTATATGATCCAGGAAGAGCCCATAATGCCAAGTGGCTGCACTTGAAGCTTCTCAACATTTGACATCTCAAATCTCTTTATTCCTGGGTGGCCATCCACAAGTGTGATACACAAGGTTCACCAGTCCCTTGGCCTTGTGTAACCACTCAACACAAACCATTCCTTCCATTCCACCCAGGTGATTCATTCACTTAGTTGTTTTATTAAACAAAACACATGTCCTCAGACTTAGAAATTTTCCATAGTGTGAATATATATTCCACCCTTGTTTTCTATTAGCTAGGCTAAGCTTGACAGTAATAGGAATCTTAACTTAGGAAAAATCCTACTAAGGATTCATCTACTAGGTTTCCTATAGCAAGGTTTACACTTAGCAAAAGTTCCATGCAAGTTTTACTTAGAGAAAATCACTAATGCATAGTGAAAGTAATGGGACAAAAAGTATGAAGCATCACTTGCCTTTTTGGTAGAGGGTATAAGCTCACTCATTGTCCTTGAAACAATCACACTCTTCAAGTCACTACAATTCAATCAAGCAAGGCACAAACTCAATCTACCAATCAAGCAAAACATCACATAAAATCATAAAGTCAAAGTAATGCATGCAAACATGCCAAGCTTTGTTTTGTTTGAAAAAGTGGTTCCTAATGGGTCATAAACATTTGAAAACACCTATTGGTCATTTTGTAAGGTGGCAAAGTCATTTGCAAAAGTTTTCACTTTGTAAACCATTTTCAAAACAAAGTATCATTTTATGTGGTGCAAAAATATTTTTACTAAGGCATTAACCTATAGGGTTCACCAAATATGTTTTCAAATCACAAAAGTTGGGGTTTGGGGTCAGTGAGTTTAAAACAAAACATTTTCCAAAGGTTTTCTTCCAAAACCATTTTTAATAAATAAACCACATTTCTATTTTGACTAGAAATGGTTTTAAATCAAAAAATCATTATTTGTTTCACCAAAAACATTTTTGAGTCCACAAAGTGTTTCCTATGGTCAGTAGGTTCAAATCAATCCAATTGCCAAAGATTTTATCCCCAAACTCATTTTTAAACAATTTTCACATCCTTAACAAGCATACAAATGTTTCTGCAAAAACAACCATTTTACCAGAAGCTTTTTACTAAACAAAGGGCATGGTTGGCTAGGGCTTGTTCCACTGAATCCAATGATATAAAGTTTGTAAAATTTGGACGTGTGGTTTAAAAGTTGTGCAATTTACAAAATTGGAAATCTAATAGATCAAATCTGTCTTTTAAATCAACTACAAGCCACGTGGCTGTTTCTTATTGGGCGGTACCGATTCGTGTGGATCGAGCGATACAGACCACAGGATTAAAAGGGGCATGTGCGGCTCAGATCAACGCATATCCTTTCGTTTAAGTGAACTATCATATCGCTCTGATCTAGATCTAACGGCTCTCAGTGCCTCGACCAGAAACGGGCGGCGCTGGACTCTGACGCGCGGCGGCGGCGGCTTGTCAGTGGCGTCGCCGGCGTTGCAGGAAGCGAGAAGGAGGGAGAGGGTGCTCACCTGGTTCGCCGAATGATGCTGATGCTCAACGTGGTACTGGTTGGTGAAGGGGCGCACGAGGACAGGCGGGATTCCTCACCGGAGTTGGGTCTGGCGACGGGTGCACGCAGTCGAGGTCGAGGACGATGCTACGGGTCACGAGAAGGCAAACCAGAAGCATGGTTAGACGCGTACGATCAAGGAGATGCTGTGTGCGTGAAGGAGAAGAAGAGGGGCGGTCGGATTCTACCTGGGGAGCTCACCGGAGAAGAAGATAGACACGGCGGCGCTCAGAGCTCGTCGAAGACAGCGTTCTGGGGCGCCCGCGGTTGAACGGAGGGTTCTCGGAGGAGCGTCTGGGAGTGGTGAGCGTGCTCGTGTGCTCGGGGAGGCAGGGGGTGGCGAGGCTTGGCCGGAATTGGTCGAAGACGGTGGTCGGAGCAGAGGGTGTGCAAGCTCGATTCAGGCAGCCTGGGGGCGCATTTGGGGGAGGAGACAGAGGGGAAGTGGAGAGGAGTCACTGGCGTTTAAAGGGGCATGGTCATTGCGAGGAATCAAAGCCTCCTTCATGCGTAATCAACGCCGGAGTAATCTCACTGCAACGGCAGGGCGACGGGGTCTCGTTGAAGACGATGGCTGGGGATGTGGGGCCTGCTTGCCAGCGAGAAAGGAAGTGAGGGGGAGGGGTCCACTTGTCAGCGTCCTCGCGGGTTGTTTCTGCGGTGAAGAAAAACGGTTCGGGGGCGAGGGGGCAGGTGGGCTGGACTGGGCTAGGGTGGGCTTTAGCTGGGTCGTTTTGTTCTATTTTTTTCTGTCTGATTGATTTATCCTTTTCTATTTCTATTTACTGATTTGAAATTCAAACAAACAATCCAATCAACCAAATTAATTCAAACAAACACCACACTTCACAACTTTTGAACTTGGTTCTGTTCAGCAGCATAATCCAAAATTCCAATATAAAATAATATTTTTATTCATTTTAGGATCCATTCATTAATTAAATAAAATGGACCTTTAGTTATTTAATCAAATAGGGTTTGATTTATTTAATAAAAAATCCATTTGAAATCCAAATACTTTCAAAACCAAATCAGTAGGTTTTATTTGAAAGTAAAGAATACTTGGAAAGCTTGTTTAAAATATAATAACATTTTTGTTATAGGGTCCATTAATAATTAAATAAAATGGACCTTAGTTAATAAATCAAATAGGATTTGTTTTGTTAAAACTTTATTTTGAAAACTAAAATAGTACCAAAACCATTCAGTAGGTTTTATTTGAGAATACAAAATACTTGGAAAACTTATTTAAAATAAGTTTTAGTGCTTACTTAAAATGGAAAAGCTTTTATTTAAATAAAATTTGGATTTTAAATCCTTATTATTTTATTTAAACAAAACTTTACTCTTTTAATCAAAGCAAACCCTTTTGTTTCAAATCTTGGCCAAGGTTTAATTTGGCTTTATAAAATAATCTTTATTTATAAATCTACCTTTTCTTTTGAAAACCAAAACTCTTTATTTAAAGATCCAAAATAGTGTTTCCAAAATATTTTATTTTCCTTTATCAAATGTTTTAACTTTTTAAATCCCTTTAGGTTTTAATTGTTCAAAATAGGTTTGAAGATTCCCATTGGATTTCAAAAAGTTTCTTTTGGCCCTGAAGATCACCAAAGTTTTATTTTATTCATTTATTTTTCACATTACAAGATTTGAAAAATCTTGGGATGTGACAGGCTACCACCCTTAAAATAAATCTCGTCCCGAGATTTGGGAGGCTAGGGTTACAAATAGGCTCAAAACAACTAGGGTACCACCACCCTTAAAAATTTTCCCACTAGTTTACATATTGGTCTTCTTGGGATCTTGGTGTAACTTTCCTGGACAGAAGTTTGCATAGTGGCCTAGTTCCTTGCATTTGAAACATGTGACAAGGCTGAGATCCTTCATAGGCTTGTTTATCTTGTGCTTCATCTTTTCTGGACAGTTTCTTGCATAATGTCCTAGCTCTTTGCAGTTGTTCCACCACACTTGGCTAATAACTTTCTTTTCCTTGGGTAACAATTCTTCTTGTTAGGGTTGGGGCATTTCTTCTTCTTCTTGGGTTTCTCCAAAGCTAGGAGTTCTTCTAGTTCATGTTCTTCATATCTCTCCTCAAAGGTGGGAAATCTTTCTCTCTTCTTGGGGAATTGGTCTTCATCTTCCTTGGATACATGATCCTTGTCTCCACAAATGTTGCAAGCTTGGGTTCCTTCTAGATTAACATCTTTGTCATCCTTGTTGTCATTAGCTCTTTGAGAAAAGTTTTCTCCCATGTTGATCATTTGAGTAACCAATCCTTGCATCAATTGGGATTGAAGTTTCAAAATCCTTTGTATGGCTGGGTCTAGTCCATTGTTGTTGGCTAAAAGCTGAGTTGTCTCTTGGCTCAACTGGTTTTGGGTTGCTATAAGTTCTCTCATGTTGTCCTCTTGGTTGTTGTTGTTGTCACCAACCTTGATGTGGGAGTCTCTTGGAGCAGTCATCTGTTTGATTTGGTTTGGGATTAGAATAGGCAACATATTTCTAAGGTATAACTCTAATCATACACATCACAATTCACTCAAGCAATGTGCAAGCAATCACAAACAATCATTCCACTCAACAACAAGTTTCAAGCATATTTTTAGACAATCAAAAATATTTTTGTTACACCACATAAGTTGGTGTGTTTGACTTAACTAAAATATGGTGGTCCATCTATATGGTTCACTTGTGATCTTTCCATCTTTCTTGGTTGATTCTTCTTGTATGAGATCATGGTTCCCTTGAGAAAAACTCTTGGTCACAAAACTTCAAGTGAAGTGAATTCCTTCTAATTTTTGCATTCCCTTAGTCTCCATGTCTTGAACAAGATTTTCTTGTCTCAATTGTAGTCCTTGGTGATATCCAAGTTGGAAGTCCTTGGTGAACATGCTGAAGATGTTGAAGTCATTAGGGTTGAAGATGTTGAAGTCATTAGAGTTGAAGATGTTCATGAAGTCCTTTGCACATGGTGAAGTCTTTGTCCATGGGGTAGGCTTTTCCATCAAGTTGAAATTAGAAGAGATGTAGAGTTTGAAACAAAAATGGTTGAGGAAAGAGTTTACAAGATTGTTTGTAAATAAGTTTTGGAACAATACAACTCCTATTTTTCTAAGGGTTTTTGTCCAATCCTAGGTTTACAATCCTACAGGCAACACAGTGCTCTGATACCATCTGTAGAGGTCTCAACCTTCAATGAGGTAGATTCCTCCTGTGTTTGCAATGCTAGTCCCTGGATCAATGGCTAGCATCCACAGTTAAGATGTAATATCAAGAAACAAGGTCATAATATAACTTTATAACCAGGAATAACATAATTTTATTACATCAAACATAGCTCATTTGGCTATTACAATACATTGCAACGGAATAACTATAAGTATGGGTCCTTCATCTTCAAAATGCCACAGGCAGACATGTTGGTTGTAGACTTTGTAATCCTAATCAACACACTTCACTAAATCAATCAAACCTGCAACATACAAGTTACAGCCACAAGGGTCAATACATTTGAATTGTATTGGCAAGTGATACTATGGTAGTATAGTGGAGTCTACCATCTATATGCATTTGGCTAAGTGGAGTTGAGGCTTGCATTGCTCAAAATAGATTTTTCCTTAACATTTGAAAATACTAAGTTTTTGCTTGACAAAACTCATTTTTCTCAAGACATCTTCCAAACAAAGATTGAAGATCCTTTAACCCTTGTTCAAACCACAAGATTTTAACTTAGAAATTTGAATGATGAGATCCTTGATTGCTTCCATGTCTTGATGCTCAAATTGTCCTTTACCAGGGACATGGCTAAGTACTTAGGTTTTACACTCTGCAGAGGTGGTGCACTTTCCCCACAAGACTTGGTTTCCCAAGACAAGATCTTTCAGAAGCCTTCCCTTAGACCAAAATGGACGCATTCCAACCTATAAAACACTACCACCCACTATCCATATGGCTAAGTTCTTGCAACCTATATGATCCAAGCAGAGCCCATAATGCCAAGTGGCTGCACTTGAAGCTTCTCAACATTTGACATCTCAAATCTCTTTATTCCTGGGTGGCCATCCACAAGTGTGATACACAAGGTTCACCAGTCCCCTGGCCTTGTGTAACCACTCAACACAAACCATTCCTTCCATTCCACCTAGGTGATTCATTCACTTAGTTGTTTTATTAAACAAAACACAAGTCCTCAGACTTAGAAATTTTCCATAGTGTGAATATATATTCCACCCTTGTTTTCTATTAGCTAGGCTAAGCTTGACAGTAATAGGAATCTTAACTTAGGAAAAATCCTACTAAGGATTCATCTACTAGGTTTCCTATAGCAAGGTTTACACTTAGCAAAAGTTCCATGCAAGTTTTACTTAGAGAAAATCACTAATGCATAGTGAAAGTAATGGGACAAAAAGTATGAAGCATCACTTGCCTTTTTGGTAGAGGGTATAAGCTCACTCATTGTCCTTGAAACAATCACACTCTTCAAGTCACTACAATTCAATCAAGCAAGGCACAAACTCAATCTACCAATCAAGCAAAACATCACATAAAATCATAAAGTCAAAGTAATGCATGCAAACATGCCAAGCTTTGTTTTGTTTGAAAAAGTGGTTCCTAATGGGTCATAAACATTTGAAAACACCTATTGGTCATTTTGTAAGGTGGCAAAGTCATTTGCAAAAGTTTTCACTTTGTAAACCATTTTCAAAACAAAGTATCATTTTATGTGGTGTAGAAATATTTTTACTAAGGCATTAACCTATAGGGTTCACCAAATATGTTTTCAAATCACAAAACTTGGGGTTTGGGGTCAGTGAGTTTAAAACAAAACATTTTCCAAAGGTTTTCTTCCAAAACCATTTTTAATAAATAAACCACCTTTCTATTTTGACTAGAAATGGTTTTAAATCAAAAAATCATTATTTTGTTTCACCAAAAACATTTTTGAGTCCACAAAGTGTTTCCTATGGTCATTAGGTTCAAATCAATCCAATTGCCAAAGATTTTATCCCCAAACTCATTTTTAAACAATTTTCACATCCTTAACAAGCATACAAATGTTTCTGCAAAAACAACCATTTTTCCAGAAGCTTTTTACTAAACAAAGGGCATGGTTAGCTAGGGCTTGTTCCACTAAATCCAATGATATAAAGTTTGTAAAATTTGGACGTGTGGTTTAAAAGTTGTGCAATTTACAAAATTGGAAATCTAATAGATCAAATCTGTCTTTTAAATCAACTACAAGCCACGTGGCTGTTTCTTATTGGGCGGTAGCGATTCGTGTGGATCGAGCGATACAGACCACAGGATTAAAAGGGGCATGTGCGGCTCAGATCAACGCATACCCTTTCGTTTAAGTGAACTATCCTATCGCTCCGATCTAGATCTAACGGCTCTCAGTGCCTCGACCAGAAACGGGCGGCGCTGGACTCTGACGCGCGGCGGCGGCGGCTTGTCAGTGGCGTCGTCGGCGTTGCAGGAAGCGAGAAGGAGGGAGAGGGTGCTCACCTGGTTCGCTGAATGATGCTGATGCTCAACATGGTACTGGTTGGTGAAGGGGCGCACGAGGACAGGCGGGATTCCTCACCGGAGTTGGGTCTGGCGACGGGTGCACGCAGTCGAGGTCGAGGAAGATGCTACGGGTCACGAGAAGGCAAACCAGAAGCATGGTTAGACGCGTATGATCAAGGAGATGTTGTGTGCATGAAGGAGAAGAAGAGGGGCGGTCGGATTCTAAGTGGGGAGCTCGCCGGAGAAGAAGACAGACGCGGCGGCACTCAGAGCTCGTCGAAGATGGTGTTCTGGGGCGCCCGCGGTTGAACGGAGGGTTCTGGGAGGAGCGTCTGGGAGTGGTGAGCGTGCTCGTGTGCTCGGGGAGGCAGGGGGTGGCGAGGCTTGGCCGGAATTGGTCGAAGACGGTGGTCGGAGCAGAGGGTGTGCAAGCTCGATTCAGGCAACCTGGGGGCGCATTTGGGGGAGGAGACAGAGGGTAAGTGGAGAGGAGTCACTGGCGTTTAAAGGGGCATGGTCATTGCGAGGAATCAAAGCCTCCTTCATGCGTAATCAACGCCGGAGTAATCTCACTGCAACGGCAGGGCGATAGGGTCTCGTTGAAGACGATGGCTGGGGATGTGGGGCCTGCTTGCCAGCGAGAAAGGAAGTGAGGGGGAGGGGTCCACTTGTCAGCGTCCTCGCGGGTTGTTTCTGCGGTGAAGAAAAACGGTTCGGGGGCGAGGGGGCAGGTGGGCTGGACTGGGCTGGGTCGTTTTGTTCTATTTTTTTTCTGTCTGATTGATTTATCCTTTTCTATTTCTATTTACTGATTTGAAATTCAAACAAACAATCCAATCAACCAAATTAATTCAAACAAACACCACACTTCACAACTTTTGAACTTGGTTCTGTTCAGCAGCATAATCCAAAATTCCAATATAAAATAATATTTTTATTCATTTTAGGATCCATTCATTAGTTAAATAAAATGGACCTTTAGTTATTTAATCAAATAGGGTTTGATTTATTTAATAAAAACTCCATTTGAAATCCAAATACTTTCAAAACCAAATCAGTAGGTTTTATTTGAAAGTAAAGAATACTTGGAAAGCTTGTTTAAAATATAATAACATTTTGTTATAGGGTCCATTAATAATTAAATAAAATGGACCTTAGTTAATAAATCAAATAGGATTTGTTTTGTTAAAACTTTATTTTGAAAACTAAAATAGTACCAAAACCATTCAGTAGGTTTTATTTGAGAATACAAAATACTTGGAAAACTTATTTAAAATAAGTTTTAGTGCTTACTTAAAATGGAAAAGCTTTTATTTAAATAAAATTTGGATATTAAATCCTTATTATTTTATTTAAACAAACCTTTACTCTTTTAATCAAAGCAAACCCTTTTGTTTCAAATCTTGGCCAAGGTTTAATTTGGCTTTATAAAATAATCTTTATTTATAAATCTACCTTTTCTTTTGAAAACCAAAACTCTTTATTTAAAGATCCAAAATTGTGTTTCCAAAATATTTTATTTTCCTTTATTAAATGTTTTAACTTTTTAAATCCCTTTAGGTTTTAATTGTTCAAAATAGGTTTGAAGATTCCCATTGTATTTCAAAAAGTTTCTTCTGGCCCTGAAGATCACCAAAGTTTTATTTTATTCATTTATTTTTCACATTACAAGATTTGGAAAATCTTGGGATGTGACACTACTGCTGATAACTTCCAATCCAACAAGTAATTACTTCTAACTCCATTCATACTCTTCCATAGTCATCCACCACTAATATTACTCTAGTAGATGGATATATCAAACTATGCTCCTCAAAAGTTTACTATTATTTAAGAGGAATAACACTTCTTCAATAACTCCATGCTACTCTAGCTTCAGCTTAATTATACTATCTTAGCTCTACTTTACTCCAACATCTTATATTTCAGCTTTTCATTATATCATGGTGACTTATCAAGGCTAACCTAGGATAACATATCTATACTAGGTTTCAATCATGTTCTACCCACCAATGTCACTTATACATGATATAAGCATTCAATCTTGGTGGCTAAAGCATAATCATTATAATCCTTTAATCAGTTATGGCTCAGGTTTCTAGTTGGCTAATCAAGGTCTCATCAATACAACATTACAGTTGATATAAAATTATCTTCTTAGTATCTCTATTGGATTAAGGGATGTTATTCATGGGCAATGCTTACTTAATCCAATAGGATTACTCCTGGGGATCTATCTTCAATGTTTGTCCTTATAATCCTATTTGTTACCATATAATTATATCTTCCATATAAATCTTCTATCCATTCAGGAGTGAGTTAACTCCTTCAATTACCATATTGATTTGATTCCCTTCAATCACTCCCATCCTATAGATGATATCCAAAACTAGCATTACTACTTACCTCTTCTTACTTCTTTCTTTATAGGCCTTAAGTGAATGCTTTGATATGGACAAGAGTTGATAGATTAATAATTGATAGGTTAAGAATTGGTGAATTAATAGTTGATTACTCAACATTGATGAACAACAAATATGAGAATAAGATTCAATAGAAATGATAAGATTTGATATGGGAAGAAAGATATGTGGTGAATGATCTTGACTTGGTTTCTTTT
The DNA here is from genome assembly GCA_916181665.1 of Avena sativa. Classification (NCBI taxonomy): domain Eukaryota; kingdom Viridiplantae; phylum Streptophyta; class Magnoliopsida; order Poales; family Poaceae; genus Avena; species Avena sativa. The sequence continues at coordinate 379,014,017 of OV702297.1, read as the reverse complement.
CCCATTCAATCTCATTAAAGAGTTAAGATTAGGTATTACCATGACACTCATGGTAGGAATAAATAAGAATAAGATAGGTCAGGATTAGTTATTGCATTCTTGTTACTTGAATTATATTCATAGCTTGGTATTCATGAGTTATTGTAATGAATACTATGTGATAATCACTTAAGGATCAAATATTAATTATTAAGCAATGTATTAGGGTTTAATTTTTATTACATTTGATCTACCCTTAGATCAAATATCCTTTACCCAAAATAAGGTTTTAGCAAAGGTAATATTGAAACTTATCGCAGTCAACTTGATGATCTACTTCAATTCCATCAAGTTGAGAGAAGCTTCAATCACTTTGACAAGGTTTGTTCAAAAGCGCGAAAATTATTCGGATTTTCTATGCATGAATGCAATGCACACATCTGGGTTCAGCTTATTTCTAATCTCTAATGCTGGGATGTTACATTTTCCGCCCCTAGAGGAGGCTCGAATCTATCTGTGGTCGCCCCTCTCCGGGAAGGAATTCCCCCGGCAGAAATCTGTCTGCCTGAGAGATCTTTCTCTCTCGGTGTTTTCCGCCCCCTAGAGGCGGCGAAATCTATCTGTGGTCACACCCTTGCTATTAGGGTTCTGAAGGGAAGATATAGGCGAAGGGGCGGAGTCGAAGGTCGGGCAGGTGGGCCACACCTGCCCTAGGCGCGGGGTCAGGTGGGTCCGCGCCTAGGGGGGTGTGGGCCCCCTGAGGCCCATCTCCGTCCTTATGGCTTCCTTCATCTTCTGGTAAAATAATATGTTTCCATATTTTTCTGATATTTTTTTGATCTTCGTGAAATTGCACCGAAACGCCTTCTCCATCAGAATCCAGACTCCGATAGTCCATCCTCCAAGAATCATCCAACATGCATAAACAGATGAAAAACCATAAGTAATACCTCATAATAAGACAAATATCAATGAATAGAGGTAAATTATGATATAGAAAGGTGATGCAAATTGGGCGTATCAAGCCCATCTTTTCTGTTGATTTTTTGAGGTATTTCTCCTTGGTATGTGCCTCCTCCGCTTGTCCAATTAGATTTGTGATTGGTAGATTGTATCTTGAGTATTTTGCTGCTATAGGTGTCAGGTTGTGTGAGCTTGTATGCTTGTTCTAAGCTTAGAGATTTCATTTTGATGCATGTGTAGCCCTCTAGCAAGTTCCTATAGTAGTTTCTCATCATTTATCAACTTGGAAATCACTTGGTTTGATGTTTGTCTAAAAATTTCAGAAAAAACGGTCATGGACAACCACAGCTTTGGTGAAATATTTGAGAGTGATGCACCTAGGAGGAAAAGTCCTTCAAGATCATCCTCCCGAGCTAGGCCCTCATACAATGAGGATCTCATTACACCGTGATTTGGCGACGAGGGAGATGAGGGGGATGCGTACCCTTCCACCTTTCCTTGTCCTACCTTTTTGCGGGCTGCTGGGATCCTCAATGATTTCCTAACCTTGGTTCGGAAGGTTGGACTGACGAGTTATATGCAGGATGAGAGTGTGCAGTATGCTGTACTCACTAAAACCTTTGTGGAGAGTTTTGTAGGGGTTCGTAGCATGGAAAACAAAAAATTTCTACCGCATGCACACAAACAAGCCAAGATCTATCTACTAGATTGTAGCAATGAGTCGATTAGAGTACTCACCCTCGAAGATTCCAAAGCGGTTAACGAGAGCAGATTCTCGTGGGTGATGTAGTCGTACACTTGCCGATCTCAAGATCGTGTAGACGATACTTTTGGCGCTGCGTTCCGGCAGTGCTTCCATAGTCGGTCACAGGTTCGGTACTCGATGAAGACCTTCCTCTCCCTTGTTCCAGCAGGCAGCGGAGGTTGTAGTTCTCCCCTCGCGATTTCGGCAGCACGACGGCATGGTGTTGGAAGTAGAGAGAAGATCCCGCAGGGCTTCGCCTAAGGCGGTGTGAGGTATGGTGGATCTAGGGTTTTCCGGTGATCTAGGTTTAGAAGGCCGGAGAGGAGGAGGAGGAGGAGTCGGCGGCAGCTAGGGCGACGGCGACAGGCCGGCGGCGGCGCGAGGCGGCGGCACATGGGGTGGGAGGGCTGGCTCTTGTGGTGTTTGGGCAGCCCCCCCTCTATTTATGAGAGGGGCAGCCTTGGGAGGGGAGGGTTTGAATCCAAACCCAAACCCAAGTTGGATTGAAAGAAGGACTCTTTCCTTCTTCCACTAGGAAACCATTGTTCCAGTTTTACTTTTCAAACCTCCCGTTTGACTTTCAATTTAGAGCTTTAATTCTCTCTCGTAAATACCCAAACCAAGTGACCTTGGATATGATCCGATCATTCCACTTACCCATGACACAATCATGGACCATTCCCCTTCCGGTCCGGTGATCCTTCTAGACCCTTCTAGAACATCTCCGATGAAAACATTGAAATCATTCCCGAACTCCGGAATCGAACTTTCCTTATATGAATCCTATTCTCTGGACCATTCCGGATCTCCTCGTGATATCCCGGATCCCATCCGAGACTCCGAACAACATTCGGTATCCCTACTTACATTCCATATCTACTAAACAACATCGAATCCTTAAGTGTGTCTCCCTATGGTTCGTGAATTATGCGGACATGACCGAGACACTTCTCCGATCAATAACCAATAGAGGAATCTAGAAATTCATATGGCTCCCACATATTTCTACGATTACTTTGCAATTGAATGAACCACTTACATACGATACCAGTTTCCCTTTGTCTCGCGATAGTTTACTTATCCAAGGTTTGATCGTCGGTATCTCTGCATACCTAGTTCACCCTCGTTACCAATAAGTTCTCTTTTCTCGTTCCCGTGATATGTGATCCCTTGTGAACCAGTCACATGCTTGCAAGCCAATTGGATGACATTCCACCAAGAGGGCCCAGAGTATATATATCCGTCATATGGATGGACAAATCCCACTCTTGATCCATGTGCCTCAACACATACTTTCCAAACACTCAATGCCAACTTTATAGCCACCCAGTTACGGTGTGGTGTTTGATGTCATCAAAGCATCCTTCTGGTGATGGTGATTAGCATGATCTCATGGTCGAAGGAATTAGGTTACTATGTATCAAAAAGCTTATAGCAAATGAACTATTGAAATGACTTGATCTTTATGCTATGCTTATCTATAGGAGTATGTCCATCATACCATTCTCCTAATGATATGATCTTGTTGTTAATAACATCTCAATGTTCATGATCGAGAAACCACGATCATCTATTAACCAACAAGCTAGTATTATAAAGAGGCTTTACCAGGGACTCTAATTTAGTTTACAAAACACACAAGTATTAATGTTTCCGGTTAATACTGTTATAGCATGACTGTAAAAATTTATCGTAAACACAAAGATATAATATTAACCACTTTTATTATTGCCTCTAGGGCATATCTCCAACAGTCTCCCACTTGTACTAGAGTCAACTAATCTAGATTACATGGTAATATACCGAACACCCATGGCGGTTTGGTGCTGGTCATGTTTTGCCCTCGAGAGAGGTTTAGTCAATGGATCCGCCACATTCAGATCTGTGTGTACTTTGCAAATCTTTATGTCACCATCTTGGACATGCTCTCGAATAGCGTGAACACGTAGCTTGATATGCTTCAGCTTCTTGTGTGACCTTGGTTCTTGTGCATTGGCTATGGCACCCATGTTATCATGATAGATAGACATTGGGTCCAGCGCACTTGGAACCACACCGAGCTCTGTAATCAACTCCTTCATACATATCGCCTCTTGTGAAGCCTCCAAAGCAGCTATGTATTCTGATTCAGTTGAAGATCTCGCCACAACGCTTTGCTTTGCACTCCTCCAGCTAACTGCTGCACAATTCAAAGTAAATACGTATCCAGATTGAGATTTAGAATCATCCAGATTGGTGTTCCAACTAGCATCGGTGTAACCATTAACAACGAGCTGTTCATCACCTTCATAAGAAAGAACCATATCCTTAGTTCTTCTCAAGTACTTAAGGATGTTTTTGACCGCTGTCCAATGATCCACTCCTGGATCACTTTGATATCTGCTAGTCAAACTAATAGCATATGCAATGTCGGGTATTGTACATAGCATGGCATACATAAGGGATCCTATGGCTGAGGCATAGGGAGTCTTACTCATCCTTTCTCTATCTTCTGCCGTTGCATGACTTTGAGTTTTACTCAAGGTTGTATTGGGCAACATGGGCAAGAACCCTTTCTTGCTATCTTCCATTCCAAACCTCTTTAGAACTTTGTCCAAATATGAACTTTGTGACAATGATATTAGGCGTCTCGATCTATCTCTATAAATCTTTATGCCTAATATGTAAGCTGCTTTGCCAAGATCTTTCATTGAAAAACTATTATTCAAATAATCCTTGAAACTATTAAGAAGGTATACATCATTCCAAATCAATAATATGTCATCTACATATAGTATTAAGAATGCTACAGAGCTCCCACTCACTTTCTTGTATATACAAGCTTCTCCATAAGTTTGTATAAAACCAAAGCTTTTGATTACCTTATCAAAACGTCGATTCCAACTTCGTGATGCTTGCTTCAATCCATAAATGGACCGTTGAAGTTTGCATACCTTGTTAGCATCTTTAGGATCGACAAAACCTTTGGGTTGTACCATATACAACTATTCATCAATGTCTCCATTGAGGAACACCGTTTTGACATCCATCTGCCATATCTCATAATCATAATATGCAGCGATTGCTAACAAAATCCTCACAGACTTTAGCTTCGCTACCGGTGAGAAAGTCTCATCGTAGTCAACTCCTTGAATTTTTCGAAACCCTTTTGGGACAAGTCGAGATTTATAGACAGTAACATTACCATCATCATCTGTTTTCTTCTTGAAAATCCATTTGTTCTCGACAGCCTTCCGGCCATCCGGTAAGTCCACCAAAGTCCATACTTGGTTTTCGTACATGGATCCAATCTCGGATTTCATGGCTTCTTGCCATTTATTGGAATCTGGGCTCATCATCGCTTCTTCATATGTCGCAGGGTCATCGGTGTTGTCCACCAACATGACACTCATAACAGGATCATACCAATCAGGAGTGGTACGATTTATCGTTGACCTGCGAGGTTCCGTAGTTACTTCAACCGAAGTTGCATGATCAACATCATTAGCTTCCTCTCTTATTGGTGTAGGCGCCATAGGAACTACTTCCGGTGCCGCGCTACTCTCAAGTTCGAGAGAAGGTTCAACAACCTCGTCGAGTTCTACTTTCCTTCCAGTCACTTCTTTCGAGAGAAACTCCTTCTCTAGAAAGGATCCATTCTTGGCTACAAAGATTTTGCCCTCGGATCTATGATAGAAGGTATACCCAATAGTTTCCTTCAGGTATCCTATGAAGACGCATTTTTTCCGCTTTGGGTTCAAGCTTGTCGGGCTGTAACTTCTTTACATAAGCTTCACAACCCCAAACTTTAAGGAACGACAATTTAGGTTTATTCCCAAACCATAATTCATACGGTGTCGTTTCAACGGATTTAGATGGTGCCCTATTTAAAGTGTATGCGGTTGTTTCTAATGCATAACGCCAAAATGATAGCGGTAAATCTGTAAGTGACATCATAGAACGAACCATATCTAAGAGACTTTGATTACGACGTTTGGACACACCATTACGTTGTGGTGTTCCCGACAGTGTCAATTGTGAAAGTATTCCGCATTTCTTTAAATGCTCGCCAAACTCGTAACTTAGATATTCACCTCCACGATCGGATTGTAGAAATTTAATCTTCTTATTACATTGATTCTCTACCTCACTTTGAAATTCCTTAAACTTCTCGAAAGTTTTGGACTTATATTTCATGAAATAGATATACCCATATTTACTCAAGTCATCCGTGAAGGTAAGAACATAACGATAACCACCGCGCGATGCAACACTCATTGGGCCACACACATCGGTATGTATGATTTCCAATAAGTCCATAGCTCGCTCCATCATACCAAAAAATGGAGTCTTAGTCATTTTACCCATCAGACATGCTTTGCATCTTTCAAGTGATTCGAAATCAAGTTATTCAAGAAGTCCATCGGAATGGAGTTTCTTCATACGCTTCACTCCAATATGACCAAGACGACAGTGCCACATATAGGTCGAGTTATCGCTGAATTTCAAACGTATAGCTTCAATGTTATTAATGTGTGTATTTCTACAATCAAGATTCAATAAGAATAGACCATCTATCAAAGGTGCATGTGTATAAAACATATTACTCATATAAATCGAACAACCATTATTCTCGGATTTAAACAAGTAACCGTCTCGCAATAAACATGATCCTGATATAATGTTCATGCTCAACGCAGGCACCAAATAACAATTATTTAAGTATAAAACTAATCCCGATGGTAGATGAAGAGGTAGCGTGCCGACCGCGATCACATCAACCTTTGATCCATTTCCAACGCGCATCGTCACCTCGTTCTTCGCTAGTTTCCGTCTATTCTGCAGCACCTGTTTCGAGTTACAAATATGAGCAACCGAACCAATATCAAATACCCAGGCACTACTACGAGTACTAGTGAGATACACATCAATAATATGTATATCGGATATATATTTCTTCTTGATGTTGCCGTTCTTCAAATCCGCCAAGTACTTAGGGCAATTCCGCTTCCAGTGACCTTCTCCCTTGTAGTAAAAGCACTCAGTATCAGGCTTAGGCCTAGCCTTGGTCTTCTTCGCCGACGCGGTAACTTTCTTACCGCCCTTCTAGAAGTTTCCCTTTTTCTTAGACTTGCCTTGCTTCTTGAATTTGGTGGTCTTATTGACAAACAACACTTGGTGCTCTTTCTTGATATCCACTTCCATAGACTTTAACATGCAGAAGAGTTCAGGCAATGACTTGTCCATGTTTTGCATATTGTAGTTCATCACAAAGTTCTTGTAACTTGGTGGTAGTGATTGAAGGACACGGTGAATCCCCAAAGCATTAGGAATCACTATACCCAAGCTTTGAAGCTTGCTTGCGTGCCCAGACATCTTAAGCATGTTCTCACTGACGGAGCTGCCCTCTTCCATCTTGTAGTTAAAGAACTTTTCAGAAGCCTCATAACTCTCAACTGCCGCGTGAGCCTCAAATATCATTTTGAGTTCACGGACAATATCATGTGGGTCATGGTTCTCAAACCTGTTCTAAAGCTCTGATTACAAACCATACAAGATAGCACATGAACTGTGGAGTACTGATTCTTCCGAGCGAGGAAAACATTCTTTACCTCATCGGTAGCATCAGCTGCAGGTGGGTCACCCAGCGGTGCATCCAGCACATATGTCAAATTTCCAGCATTGAGGACAATCCTCAAATTGTGGAACCAATCCGCAAAGTTGCTTCCATTGTTTTTCAACTTTTCTTTCTCTAGGAACACATTAAAATTGATGGTAGGGGCCGCCATTGATCTACAACATATTTGCAATAGTTTAGACTAAGTTTATGACAAATTGAGTTCTAATTAATAGTTAAATTAATCTAGGTGAACTCCCACTCAAAACAATATCCCTCGCATTGTTTTAGTGATCACACGAACCAAATCCACCACATCAAAACCGATCATCACGAGAATTGATGTAGCTTCAATGGCGAATAATCAACATGTTCATCACATCTACTATATGACTCATGCTTTAACTTTCAGTGTTCCGTGTTCTGAGACCATGTCTGTACATGCTAGGGTCGTCAAGATCAAACCTTAGCTTCCGCATGAGCAAATCTGGCTTGCTCACGTTGTATACACTCGCAGAATCTAACACACCCGATCATCACGTGGTGCTTCAAAACAACGAGCTTTAGCAACGGTGCTTACTAAGGATGAACACTTTATAACTTGAAATTTTTGTGCTTGAGGGATCATCTTATAATGCTACCATCGCGAACTAAGCAATACAAGATGCATAAAAGGATTAACATCACATGCAATTTATAATATGTGATATGATATGGCCTTTCTTCTTGTGCTTCCGATCTCCATCTTCAAGCACGAACATGATCTCCATCATCACCGGTACGGTGTCAAGGTCAATGGCGCCGCTTCATGGTTGTCGTCCACCAACATCAACTATTACAACTACTTTGAATAATAGACACGCAGGTCTTAACGGAATTAAAAAACAACCATATGGCTCCTTCCAGTTGCCGAATTACAATAAGGAACATTGCATACATCATATATAATCACAATCATGGCCATATCACATCACATCACACCCCTGCAAAACAAAGTCAGACGCCTCTAATTTTATTTGCATGTTTTACGTGGTTTGGGGCTTTCAAAAAGTGTCGTTCTAACTTACGAACAAGAACCACAACGTTGATACTAGTATTGTCAATCACCCGTTGTAAATTGAATCTTAACTATGTTGGGAGAAACAGGCACTCGCAAAGCCACTTATGCAATACAAGTTGCATGTCAAACGTGGAGCAAGTCTCATGAACGATGTCATGTAAGGTTATCCCGGGCCGCTTCATCCCACCATCCCGCAAGATGCAAAGTACATAAGAAGCAATCGACAACGAAAGCATCAACGCCCATAATGACCATTGTGTTCTACTCGTGCAACAGATCTACATATAGTCATGGCTATGATACCACTGTAGGGGTTCGTAGCATGGAAAACAAGAAATTTCTACCGCATGCACACAAACAAGCCAAGATCTATCTACTAGATTGTAGCAACGAGTCGATTAGAGTACTCACCCTCGAAGATTCCAAAGCAGTTAACGAGAGGAGATTCTCGTGGGTGATGTAGTCATACACTTGCCGATCTCAAGATCGCGTAGACGATCCTTCCGGCGCTGCGTTCCGGCAGCACTTCCACAGTCGGTCACAAGTTCGGTACTCAATGAGGACCTTCCTCTCCCTTGTTCTAGCAGGCAACGGAGATTGTAGTTCTCCCCTCGCGATTCCGGCAGCATGACGGCATGGTGTCGGAAGTAGAGGGAAGATCCCGTAGGGCTTCGCCTAAGCCGGTTATAGTTATGGTGGATCTAGGGTTTTCCGGCGATCTAGGTTTAGAAGGCTGGAGAGGAGGAGGAGGAGTCAGTGGCGGCTAGGGCGACGGTGACAGGCCGGCGACGGCGCAAGGCGGCGGCGGCGGCGCACGGGGTGGGAGGGATGGCTCTTGTGGTGTTTGGGGCAGCCCTCCTCCTCTATTTATGAGAGGAGGGGGCAGCCTTGGGAGGGGAGGGTTTGAATCCAAACCCAAACCCAAGTTGGATTGAAAGAAGGACTCTTTCCTTCTTCCACTAGGAAGCCATTGTTCCAGTTTGACTTTTCAAACCTCCCGTTTGACTTTCAATTTAGATCTTTAATTCTCTCTCGTAAATACCCAAACCAAGTGACCTAGGATATGATCCAATCATTCCACTTACCCATGACACATTCATGGACCATTCCCCTTCCGGTCCGGTGATCCTTCTAGACCCTTCTAGAACCTCTCCGATGAAAACATTGAAATCATTCCCAAACTCCGGAATCAGACTTTCCTTATATGAATCCTATTCTCTGGACCATTCCGGATCTCCTCGTGATATCCCGGATCCCATCCGAGACTCCGAACAACATTTGGTATCCCTACTTACATTCCATATCTACTAAACAACATCGAATCCTTAAGTGTGTCTCCCTACGGTTCGTGAATTATGCGGACATGACCGAGACACTTCTCCGATCAATAACCAATAGAGGAATCTAGAAATTCATATGGCTCCCACATATTTCTACGATTACTTTGCGATCGAATGAACCACTTACATATGATACCAGTTTCCCTTTGTCTCGCGATAGTTTACTTATCCAAGGTTTGATCGTAGGTATCTCTGCATACCTAGTTCAACCTCGTTACCGATAGGTACTCTTTTCTCGTTCCCGTGATATGTGGTCCCTTGTGAACTAGTCACATGCTTGTAAGACAATTGGATGACATTCCACCAAGAGAGCCCATAGTATATCTATCTGTCATATGGATGGACAAATCCCACTCTTGATCCATGTGCCTCAACACATACTTTCCAAACACTCAATGTCACCTTTATAGCCACCCAGTTACGGTGTGGTGTTTGATGTCCTCAAAGCATCCTTCCGGTGATGGTGATTAGCATGATCTCATGGTCGAAGGAATTAGGTTACTATGTATCAGAAAGCTTATAGAAAATGAACTATTGAAATGATTTGATATTTATGCTACGCTTATCTATAGGAGTATGTCCATCATACCATTCTCCTAATGATATGATCTTGTTGTTAATAACATCTCAATGTTCATGATCGAGAAACCACGATCATCTATTAACCAACAAGCTAGTATTATAAAGAGGCTTTACCAGGGACTCTAATTTAGTTTATAAAACACACAAGTATTAATGTTTCCGGTTAATATTGTTATAGCATGAATGTAAAAATTTATCATAAACACAAAGCTATAATAATAACCACTTTTATTATTGCCTCTAGGGCATATCTCCAACAAGTTTCTCTTTTTCTAATAGCCTGTTCAAACCAGACGTGTCTTTCAAAATCTATGACAGGCCTTACTCCATGACATTGAAGAAATTTTGTGAGATCCTGGGTATTGGTACATCTAGGATGGTGAAGAATATTCTAGCTCAAACCCACTGATTTGTTGGAGCTCTACCACGGAATAACTAATGATGATGACCGCAGAGCCCAGTGGGGAAAGATAAGAAATATTCAACTCCATGCTATCAGGTATTTTTCTTATTATCTTGCCACTAGTGTTCTTGGTAGGGAGAACACTAGCAATAGTTCCAACTATCATTTGGCCTTCCTAGATGCTGCACTCAACAATGAAACCAGATACAATCTTGGTTCTCTCATTGCTCGTCGCTTAGCTGCTAAGGGACCCATTTATGGGGGTATTATTGCTGCATGTGTTGTTGCTGCCTTAGACCTTGCTGTTGATCCAAATGATACAGTTTTGGCTCCTCAGAGGCTTGATCTTGCTGCCATGAAAGCGCATCACTTTGTCACTGCTGTCTTCTACCCTTGAGAGTCTGGTTTATAGAATGTTGTTTATTGACGGGGAAGAGAGAGAGATTCCTCTACCCCAAATCACTTTGTTCAGTATTTCCCAGGGACCTTTGTCATGCTCCAAGGAGGAGATGGACGAGAAGCTGCGCACTCTTGGCTTCCATGGACACTACCAGGGGGACGCGCCCTCATACGGCTCCTCTATGCACTACATAGGGGAGTCCTCGATCTCATACCAGGACGAAGGGGCCTCCTCATCGTATTACGAAGGTGCACCTTCTTGGTCACCATGGAGTTGAGCCCCACTTAGGCCAAAAGCCTAAGCTTGGGGGGAGGTATATGATACGTCGGAAACGTATCTATAATTTTTGATGCTCCATGCTTGTTTAGTATCTATTTTTCTTTGCTTTGTCTACACTTCGAGGTGTTTTTATATATTTTCTGGAACTAACCTATTAACAAGTTGCCACAGTGCTAGTTGCCTGTTTTCTTCTGTTTTTGGTTCCAGAAAGGCAGAAAATCAATATTCTCGGAATTGGACGAGACAAAAGCCAAAGTCAATATTTTACCGTGGGCGTCACGAAGTCCAGAGGGGAGACGGAGAGGCGAGCTAGGGACACCACACCCCCATAGGCATGGGTGGGCCCTACACCGCGCCTGGGTAGGGTATGGGCCCTCCGGCCGCCTCCCAGCCTCGCCTCCTGTGCCTATAAGAAGCCCCTTGGGAGAAAACCCTAAATAATCCATCATACTTCCAGAAAAACCTCCGTAGAGCCGCCGCCACTGAAAGGGAGATTCGGGGGATAGAAAGTATCTGTTCTAGTACCCTGCCGGGACGGGGAAGTGCCCCCGGAGCCATCTCCATCGATCTCCACCACCATGTTCATCACCGTTGCTGATTCCCATGATGAGGAGGGAGTAGTTCTTCCCCGAGGCTAAGGTCTCTACCGGTAGCTATGTGTTCATCTCTCTCTCTATGCATGGTCATATTGTGATCATGAGCTTTGTAATCAAGTAGATCTACCTTGCTACTCAAGTGCTTTAATAAAACTCTGATCTCCCCATGTGTGTGAAAGTGACAGTGTGCACGCCACGGTGGCACTTAGGTTTGAGTCTACATAAATTGACATGGTTATACCCCGCGGATACACGACCTCAGCATACCTAGTCTAGCCCAAGGAAGGTCCATGGCAAATATACGCCGGCCCATGAAGACTTTCGGGTGGCCAAGGCCCATGACGCCTTCGGATCCTTAGAGAGCAAGACTAGAGTAGATAGGAAATTCAAAGGGGTAAACCCTAGAACCTGTAACCGACTAGATCTGTGCCCGGGACCTGCCTAAGTCTATATAAAGGCCAGGAGGGCACGACCTAGATCTTTCTCTCATACTTTCGCATACGCACCTCCACGCCAGATTGCATCTGCGCACCCCTGTAATCACCGGTTCCGCTGTAATCAAGAGAGTAGACAAGAAGGAGTAGGGTTTTCCCTCCAGGGGCCTGAACCTGGGTAAACCTCGTGTCCCGTGTTGCTTGTTTGCTAACCGTTCCGCGATCTCCAGCATCCCCATCTTCTCCAAAAACCAAGTCCATAACAATGGGCATTGACGAGATTAAACCTCGTTAATTGGCGCCGTCTGCGGGAACTGGGGATGCTGATTGTGCGATCGTGACGGTCCCAACCCGAGCGATCTACAACTCTGCGGCGACGGAGAGCCACCTCCTCTTCGGCGCTTTCGACTTCACCGCCCACTCACCAGCCACCATGAAGGACTTCGAGCCCGTAGGCGACGGACTCGAGATCCTGTTCGGGATCTTCTGCTTCCAGGTGGGGCAAACCGGCACCCTCCGCCTCCTAGAGCGGGTGCCCCTACCATCAATCAGGCCCGCTTCATGGGCCCCACACCCTGTGCTACGCACATCATCATCAACAGATGAGTCCTACGACAGCAGCATCTGCAACTCTGATCTGTGCGATCCGCCATCGGATGAAGGGACCTACGGTTCTGGATCCGAAAGCTGTGGCAGCAGCGGACCAATCTACGAGCGCTACCAATGCGCCCTAGTCATCCAGAGCGACGTGGATTAGCAAGCGCCCAACCCGCCACCTAACCCGCAGGACAGAAACATCGAGAACAGAAGAAGCCAGTCCCCCCACCCGAAGGGGACAACGCCGGCCAGGTCATCCGCCTTAGCAAAGAAGGATGGGCCTAGGCACGCGCCGCCGTGGCGGGCAGCACGATCCTGCCTGCAGATGCCTCACGGGACCTGCTGATGGCATACCACTTGCTCCTGATTGAGGAGCACAAGAAGCAGGTCAAGATGCAAGAGGTGCTTGACAAACGCAAACAAGCAGCCTCGGAGTCCAGCACGCGACGAGCTGCACTCTCCGCCATGGGCATCGGCTCCAGCTTGAACGGCAACCACGGCAACAAGCACCGCTCCCGGACGGAGAACATGGACCCCAAGGAGCGTCGTGAGGTGACCCGAACCCTCCACGCATCCTTCATGGAGATGGATGCCGATGGCAACATCATCCTGAAGACGCCGCAAGCTGCGCTCATGGCAGCCACCACGTACCTCGCGTCCCACCCACCTTTGGAGGGGGACCCAAAAAGAGCCATGCACAAGTCCGCACTCACCGGACTCGGGCTCGTCGGAGCCGCGCTCCATCAAGAAGCTCCTACGGATCCGAAAAAGAAAGCTATGGTCAGGTTCGACCGCAGCCCCACTCCTTCATCTGAAGAAGAGGACCATGACCTTCCTCGAAGGCACAAGAGCTCGCGTCATCGCAGCCGCGATTACGACGCCAGAGACGCACTCTAACATCGCAAAATCGACAAAGCGCGAGCCAAGCACGCATGCTCGTCTGAATCCGAGATGGACGAAGACGAAGGAGAACTCTACGGAGCCCGGTGCTTCAGCAGATCTGTCTGACGGCACGGATGCCGCGAAATTTCAAGCTTCCTTCGGATACTCCGAAGTTCGACGGCACACAGGACCCCAAGGCGTGGCTCAGCGACCACCTGTCATCCGTCAAGCTGCACGGTGGAAACAAGGAAACCGCCATGCAATGCCTTCAGCTGCAGCTGACAGGCGCAACTCGGATCTGGCTTAGCAGCCTATCTTCAGGATCCATCCGAAGCTGGGAGGAGCTGGCTTACAGTTTCATTCGAAACTTCAAAGGCACCAGCAAGAGGCCCGCCTCGATCGAGGAGTTGCGAGCCTGTACTCAACGAACGGGCGAATCCATTTGCTCGTACATACTGCGTTGGTCCAACACCAAAAACTCCGCGGCGCACATCTCCGAAGAAAGGGCCATCGACGCCTTCAAGGACGGCGTCAAGCGCTAGGACTTCAAGGAGGAACTTGGGCGCGTCAAGCCCAAGACACTCGACCACCTCATGGACATCGCCAACAGGTGGGCCGACGGCGAAGATTCCGTCCACCGGGCACAATCGGAGGAAGAGGACGATTACGACCGACGACAGGAGCGCCGTAATAAGAGGAGACTGCGCGTCTACGACGATCGCGATGGACCCGACATGGTCGCGGCTGGCTACGCCGATCGCTGCAACGATGCCAACCACAACAGCGGCGGATACCGCGGAGGCAACTTCCGCGATGGAGGACGCCCAACGCAGTCGTGGCAGCGCCACGGTCGCGACGACGGACCCTCGACATACAAAAAACTGTCGGGTCCATGCACCATCCACTTCTACATCGACAAGCAGGATGGTAAGAAGAAGGCAAGCCACATGCTCAAGGACTGCCGCGAGTTCCAGAAGCTCAGCGAAAGCATGGTTCAGATGAGGCAGCAAGCTCCACCCCTTGGATTTGGGAACGGACCCGCACCAGGAGAGATAGCGCATGGATCTCCTCCACCGCCACCTGTAGGAGGCCCAAACCAACTAGTCGCACCAGCACAGAACAACGCTGGGCACGAGTATCCCCCGCCGAAAGGAGCACTGATGATCCAGAAGGGGCGCCCCACTAATAGGGTGCAGAAGAAAATCACCCGTCAAATCAACCTGGCCGTGACAACTCCACCCGCCATCCCTGAGTACCTCAGCGGATCGGAGTCCTGCATCACGTTCAGCTGTTCGGATCACCCTTGCCAGATCCCTCGCCCAGGTCATGCTTCCCTGGTGCTGGAGGCACAAATCGAAGGTTTTGAGATGAGCCGCGTCTTCATGGATGGCGGCAGCGGCATCAACCTGATGTTCGCAAGTACTCTAGCAGCAATGCGGATCCCGCTGTGCAGCCTGGAACAGTCAGACACAACGTTCCACGGCATCATCCCAGGAAAGAGCATATTACCCCTGGGAACAATATGGCTCGACGTCATCTTCGGCAAGCCGGACAACTTCTGATGTGAGCGGCTCGAATTCGAAGTGGTGGACTGGCCATCACAATACCACGCCATCCTCGGGCGCGTAGCATTCGCAAGGTTCTTGGTTGTTCCACACTACGCGTACCTGCTACTCAAGATGCCAGGACCCAGGGGTGTCATCATGGTCCACGGGAGCTTCTCCCGATCGGACCACTATGATAGGGACTTCAACAGAATCTCCCAGTCATTCGGCATGCAGGAGGAGCTCGTAAGGCTCCGCGAGGTGACGGACAACAGGGCACCCCCAGTCGCATGACAAAACGCACCTGATATGTCTTTTGACTCCACCGTCAACACAAAGAAGGTGCAGGTCCACCCGACGGATGCCTCCAAGACGGCGCTGGTCGCTAACGATCTCAGCCCCGCATAGGAAAACGCGCTCGTCGAATTCCTATGTGAGTGCTGGGAAATCTTCGCCTGGTGTCCTACGGACATGCCAGGAGTTCCCAGGGAATTCGCCGAGCACGCACTAAACGTCTTTCCAGACACCAAGCCCGTCAAGCAGTCCATCCGGAGACTGTCCAAGCCGTGGGCCGAAGCCATCGGGATGGAAATCAACAGACTACTCGCTGCAAACTTCATCCGAGATATTAAAGAAAGCGAGTGGCTCGCCAATACAGTGATGGTCCCCAAAAAGGACACGGAAATCCTACGGATGTGCGTGGACTTCACGTCGTTGAACAAGCACTGCCCAAAGGATCACTTCCCTCTTCCTCGGATCGACCAGATCATCGATTCGACCACAGGATGCGGAAACTCTCCTTCCTTGACGCCTACTCAGGCTACAACCAGATTCGACTCAAGATCGAAGACCAAGAGAAAACGGCGTCCATCACGCCGTTCGGAGTGTTCTGCTACAACACAATGCCTTTCGGGCTAAAGAACGCAGGTGCTATGTACCAGCGGTGCATGCAGGCATGCTTGAAGGACCAGATCGGTCGCAATGTCCAAGTCTATGTCGACGACATAGTCATCAAAACCAGGGAGGCGAGAACACTCATCGACGATCTCCGCGAGACGTTCGATAATCTCGACCGCTACAGGATCAAGCTCAACCCCGAAAAGTGCGCCTTCGGCATCCCATCGGGTCAGCTGCTTGGCTACTTCATCTCCCAGCGGGGGATCGAGGCGAACCCGAAGAAAATATGGGCCATAATGGCCATGGAGAAACCGAAGAATCTCAAGGGTGTCCAGCAGCTCGCAGGACGAATAGCGGCATTGAGCAAGTTCATCAGCCGCATGGGCAAGAAAGCCCTGCCATTCTACCAGCTACTACGCAAGGCAGACAAATTCGAATGGACACCCGAAGCGGACGATGCATTCGAAGATTTGAAGTGGCTTCTCTCCACCTCGCCTGTCTTGGTTACGCCAAAGGAGAGCGAGCCCCTACTGCTGTACATAGCAGCCACACACCAGGTGGTAAGCACCGTGCTGGTGGTCGAGCGACCCGAAGAAGGCAAGACCCACGGGGTCCAATGCCCAATCTACTACCTCAGCGAGGTATTGACGCAAACAAAGCAGAGGTACCCTCACTACCAGAAACTCGCCTACGGCGTGTTCATGACGGCTCGTCGGTTGAGCCATTATTTCCAGGAGCACCAGGTGATGGTCGTCAACGAAGCACCCCTGAACAGCATCCTGAACAACCCAGAGGCCACATGACGTGTGGCCCTGTGGGGCATCGAGCTATCACCCCTAGACATCATCTACGAGAAGCGACTCGCAATCAAGTCTCAGGTCCTCCCGCACTTCCTTGTACACTGGATGGAGCTGCAGCTGCTAGACACCCCAGGCATGTCGCAGTCATGGACGATGCATTTCGACGGGCTCCAAGCACGAAGCAGGAGCGAGAGCCGGGGTCATACTGACCTCCCCACAGGGCGACAAGATGAAGTACTTCCTTCGGATGAAATTCCAAGCTTCCAACAACGAGGCCGAATACGAAGCCCTCATCCACGGCATGAGGATGGCAAAGATCTGCGGCGCAACGCGCCTGGTCATCTACGGTTAATCCAACCTCGTCGTCCAACAGATGATGAATGAGTGCGACGCACACGCCGAAAACATGATCGCGTACCGCGCACTCTACAACTCACTCGAGGGAGAATTCGACGGATGCGAGCTTCGGCACGTTGGAAGAGAAAGCAACGAGGAGGCCGACAGACTCACCAACATCGGCTCCACCTGCGCAAGGGTTCCACCAGGTGTGTTCCTCGAACAGATCTGCGTGCCATCCATCAAGCAGAAATTCCCCAAGGGATCACCCGAACAAGCAGAACACTCGGGGGCTACGCTACCCGAAGGTCATGAAGGACCCGAAAAACTGGACACAGAGGTCACCACGGTCAACCTGATGCAGGTCATGGCAGTCAAAGAAACTTGGACATGACTGTACCTCCAGTACTTGATAGACGGAGAACTACCTGATAGCCCGACAGATGCCCGACGCATATCTCGCCGGTCAAAAGCCTTCACCATCATCAATGGCGAGTTGTACAAGCGCAGCATTTCGGGTGTACTACAAAGGTGCGTCACCATCGGTGACGGGAAAACCATACTTCAAGACATCCACGAGGGCATCTGCGGCCATCACGCAGGCAGTCGCTCCCTTGTCGCCAAAGCTCTACGAGCTGGATTCTACTGGCCAACTGCCATGAACGACGCAAAAGACATCGTCCGAAGATGCAAAGGGTGCCAAAGGTTCGCCGACAAACCACACGCACCTGGGTCAGAGCTTAGGCCCATAGCTTTGGCCTGGCCCTTCACCCAATGGGGCCTCGACATGATCGGCAAACTGCCAAGGTCCTCGAAAGGGGGGCACGTCTACCTCCTGGTCGCAGTCGAAAAATTCACCAAGTGGATCGAAGCAATGTCGGTCACTGACCAATAGGGCAAGACTGCCGTCAAGTTCTTTGAATCCATTGTCTACAGGTTCGGAGTACCACATAGCATCATCACCGACAATGGATCGAACTTCATCTCCAAAGAATTCCAAGACTTATGCGAAGGCCTCAGAATCAACATCACATATGCCTCTGTGGTGCACCCGCAAACGAACGGGCAGGTGGAAAAGGCCAACGGCCTAATCGGCGCTGGCATCAAGAAGCGCCTCATGAGCCCACTCGAGCGACTCGCCGGAGCCTAGACGAAAGAGCTACCCTCCGTCCTATGGAGCCTACGTACCACGCCAAACAGCTCCACCGGCTACACGTCGTTCTTCATTGTGCACGGGGCCGAAGCCGTGCTACCAGCCGAAGTACGCCACCAGGCCCCCCGGGTCGTTGCTTATAGCGAAGCCGAATCCACGGCTGCACTCGAAGACGTTGTCGACACACTTGACGAAGCACGAGACATAGCAGCAGCTCGATCAGCGGTGTACCAGCAGAGTCTCCACAACTACCACAACCGACGGTTGTGCCCAAGGTCCTTCGTCGAAGGAGACCTCGTCTTGCGACTCAAGCAAGAGCGACCGAAGAAATTCGAGTCACCATGGGAAGGACCCTACATCGTCACCGAAGTCATCCCAGGTGGCGCCTATCGCCTCAAGCACGTGGAGTCTGGGGTCGCATACTCCAACCCATGGAACGTCGCACAGCTGCAATGATTCTACCCTTAGCTACCTACCCCTTTACTTTCAATAAGGCTATTCAGCCAAAGCTACCCAGCCGAACAATGTACCTCCTCCATTACGATATAAATAAAGTTAAGTGTCTCGCCCCAAAATTTTGTTTTCTATTCGCACTTTTACTCCATTCTACAAACGCACTTGGGGGCTCCCCCCACGTCACGATTTCGTCGACTGAGGATAACACTGAAGGGAATATGCCCTGAGAGGCAATAATAAAGTGTTTATTATATGTATTCCAAGTATATGATAGATATTTATTTTGCATGCTATAATTGTATTAATACGGAAACATTAATACATGTGTGTTTAATAAACAAACAGAAAGTTCCTAGTTATGCCTCTCTCATAAACTAGTTCGTTGATTAACAAGATGATCAAGGTTTCCTGATCATGGACACTGGATGTCGTTAATAACGGGATCACAGCATTAGTGTAATGGTGTGATGAACATTCATCCGAAGTATAGCATTACGATCAAAGTCATTGAGTTCATATTGCTATAACAACTTATGAAGTGATCCTAATCCTTAGACCATGAGATCATGTCAATCACTAACACCGGAAGAGTTTCTTGATAACATCAAACATCACACCGTAACAGAGTGATTATAAAGATGGATTCAGAACTAATAAAGTGTTATGTTGAGGCTCATGGATCGAGAGTGGAATATTTTCATCCCGATGACGGATAGATATACTCTGGGCCCTCTCGGTGATATCACATTGATTAGCTTGCAAGCAAGTGATTTGATCACTAGAATGTTATATCACGGGAACGAGAAAAGAGTGCATGTCGGTAACGAGATCAAACTAGGTATGGATATACCGATGATCGAATCTCGGACATGTAATATATCGTGAAACAAAGGGATTAAGATACTAGCATAAAAGGTTCCGACGATCACAAGAAAGTTATCGTTGAATGTGTGGGAGTCAGTATGGGTCTCCAGATCCTGCTTCTGATTATTGATCCGAGAGGGGTCTCGATCATGTCCGCATTATTCACGAACCGTAGGGTGACACACTTAAGAGACACCGACATCCAATTGGAGCAAAAGTTTCATGCCGAAAGAATGAACAAGCGCAGGAATTTATTTCACTAGATACCGAAACAGGTTTTCGGGTGAAATTGCATAAAGTGGTTATGCATGTGAAATGGAATTCTAGCAAGGGGTTATTTGTGAATGTTTGTCATTAAAGTAATTGACAAAATTCTGAATAAAATAAAAGAGTTTTATTTAATGAGAGTTTGCATTAAATTTGGTGGAAATTTAATGGGAATTTGAGTGGACTTTTGAGTGGAGGGAATTTAAAGGACTTTTGTGAGTGGAGTGTCCACCCACATGAAGAGGGGAGGGAAAGGGGGCAGCCCCATGCGCCGGCCACCCCCTTGGGGTTCCCCCCTCCTCCTATAAAAGGAGCCCCCCTCCTCACTTGTCTCTTAGACCTCCTCGTGAAGGATCTCTCTCCCCCTCTAGAATTTATTCCCCATGGTCTCGGACTAGCGAGATACATGTTCCCGGTGGCTATTCGGCAAGAAAGAGTTGTGCTTCCGATGCATCGCTGGAGCGAGGAGGCGGAGGTTGCTCGGTGCCTCGAACGTGTGTGCGAGCACGGATGCGCTGCTGATTTGCGGCGCTAGGACTTCCTCTCGATCTTGAGATCGGCAAGAGATCGTCTACATCAACCATGAGTTGAACTCGTTAAGCTTTGTCGGTCTTCAAGGGTATGTTCTCTATGGATATACATCCGCCCGTTGTTTGTATCTAATAGATAGATCTTGGTACATAGTTCACATCGTAGGAATTTTTTTGTTTTCTATGCTGCGAACCCTACAAACACATGTACACCTGAGTAGCTGACCACGTCAGGCTAACGAAAAGGACATGTATACGAACAAAGCACTACGTGCTCAAACCACAACCAAACCTTTATAACAAAGGGCAAAACACGCCCAGTCAAATATATACAAATTTGACATCTATCTCTTTTACAGATACTACCTACACTGAAGAATAACCTGAGCACGCTGCTCAAACAGATCTACAATCTCTTCGGCATACTGCCTTACAGCCGCATAATGCGAACGCATATCCCACACACCACCATCCGGCCGAAGGGGTGGCCCAACCGCTATAGCGGACAGATCTACATCAGGGCGATGCAGCCTCACAAGGGACACTGCAGCCTTCACCCCTGCGACGAGCTGATGCCGCACCAATTCCTTGACACGATGCACGTTCTGAAACTTCGACAGAAGACCAGAGAGGGTTGACGGTGCAGCATCCAGCGGAAACATCACATGCAGAACCGACGCGAGTGAAGTCTGCACCTGACGAAGCACCCGCGATACTTGGTGAACACGATCTTGCACCGTCGCAAGGACCATGGCACGGTCACGATCCATCCAGAAGAACCCACCGGCTTCCATGTCCTGTTGAGTCAAGCAATTGACCCGAACAGCAACACGCTCCTTCTCCTCCCTTGGAGCAAGGTTAGCACCTGCAATATTTGCACAAAAGTAAGATGCAATGCCAACAGGCGCATCCGAAGAAATGGGCAACAGCTCGAAATACTTACACTAAAGCTTCTCGGATAATCGAAGCAATTCCGCCATCAAGTACTCCTCTCTGGCAGCACCTTGATCTGCCTTGGACTTCTAAACGTCGGCATGGCCACGCACCCCCAGTAACTCTTTCTCGAGATTACGAACACGGTCTCGAAGAGACGCAAGCTGCGACGAATCATCCAAGGATGGCCACAGTCGCGCTGCAGGCGAGGTGTCAACGGGATCAGCACACGAAGGACCCTAGATCAACAGAAAGGGAACTACATGAACACGCAGACGAAGGAGCATAGAACTCAACAAATTCATTAAGTGCATCAAAAGCCACTACGTGGCACAAGGATTTGTTCATCAAAATAATTACAACAAAAGAGACTACAACTATCCTACAGCTACAGCTCCTAAGACGCGGCACCCTGAGTAGCCTCGGAGCCGGATTGCCTCGCCTTGGCTTCCCCCTGCTGCCGTAGCGCGTACTCGACCAGCAGATCAATCAGCTTCGGCCCATAACTCTTACAGCGAGCAGCATAGGTAGCAAAGGCTACCTCGGATCCATCAGCAGTCGTCGGCATCCGGGAAGTGACCTGGGGAAGGTCCAGCTCCGCTCCAGCCGCCAAGGCCATTGCCAACCCGACGGATGCACTAATGCCCTTCTGCTTGCGCTTGTACGCCACAGGTGCTTCGGCTGACAGTGCCTCCGCCAGAGCATCAACATCATCAAGGGCCGCGCCCTTGGGGACAAGCTCCTTGTAGAAGCGCCCAAGGACCTCCTTGGCCTTGGCAAGCGAGTTGACGACGGTGCTGCATCGATCTTCAACCGCCACAGCAGCATCATCCAGAGCACTCCCGTGCTCCAGAGCACCGCGATCAAACTCGATGCCTGCGGCATCTAAAACAACAAGGAAGAAGAATGAACGACAGCACCGGAAAAGAAAGACAAGGAAATCAAAAGAGGAAGGTAAAGATACTCACCCAAAACAGCCTTGGCAGCCGCCATAAGCTTGCCAGCCACCTCTCTCTTGCGCGAAGCTGTGGCGGTGGCAAGCTGCTCCTCGTGGTTCGTGGCCTCCCGCTGCAGGCGCTCCTTATCCTCGGCCGCAGTAGCCAGCTCCAGCTCGAGGCGCTCCTTCGCACCAACGGCGACCTCGGCCTTATTTTTCGCTTGACCGAGGCTCTTTTTGAGAGCATCAATCTCACGAAGGGAGGTATTGTGCTCCTCTGCATTCAAATAATACAAACGCTGGATAACAGGACAAGAATACAAGAAGAAGCAAAGACCAAGGCATAAAAGTACCTTGAAGCTGTTTGAGGCTGGCCTCCAGCGCCAGGTGCTGCTACACCAGTCGCTTGGCATCCTGCACAAAAGGCTGCAGGAAAAAGACCTACTAGTCAAGAGAAGGATTCGAGGGCTATGCCCAAAAGAAAGAGTAGAAGCAAACTACACACACGAAAACACTCAGGGGCTCCCCCGAGACCCGAGGGAAGAACAAACAACAAAACTCCTTTACAGATGCTCGGGGGCTTCCCCCGTGGCAGGAGGCAGAACTAATCACATGATCCGATGGCGACTCCGAAGGTCCGCTTGCAGCCTTCTGAGGTGCAACCACTTGAACCTCCTGCTGAGAAGGGTCTGGAGCAGCGCCTTCAGAGGTAGCCACCGTCTGAGGAGGAGGAAACGCGATTTTCGACTCCCCCATCATCTCCCGAGCACCATCACTGGAGGAGTCGTTGGAGGAGTGGCTGCACAAGGACAAATTAGCACAAGTACAAAGTAAACAGGCAAGAAAAAGCACTGCAGGACTAAGGAAATTTATGAGTCAAGCTCGCTCAGGTCGAAGACAGGAGGGGTCCTCCGGACTTTCTTCTCCTCTTTCTTCTCTTCCTTCTTTTCTTCCTTCTTGTGCTTCGCCGGCGGGTGCGGTGCCACAGCCTGCACGGGAACAGCAGGAATCGGAGAGGAAAATCCTTCATGCCCATCACTGTGACGTTCAAGCCACAACGGATTCCTAGGAGTCGGAGGAGTCGAGGCATCCGAAGACTCGCTGGAGTTCCGTGTCCACTTGCGAGTGTGGTCCTCGCTCGACTCGTTGGCCTCTTCAGCCGGAGACCACGCCGATGGCAGCTCGGACATGGAATCCACTACCTCATTGTCCGGTGCATCCGGAAACAATTCGGGAAGCGGTGGCGACATGCCTAGCACCTTGAACTCCTGCACAGAAGAAGACAAGTTTTTAGCAAACAAGTTCATATACAATGCAGTCGAAAATAGCGCTACGCGCACGACCCGAAACTACACCTGTGGAATAGGACGAGAAGCAGAAAACGGAGAAGTCAGCAACTTCCTCAGGATATCCTCTCTAGCCTTGAACTTCAGAAGCGGGCAAAGGACACCATCGAGATCTCCCCTGGAGAATTTTTCAGCCGAAACCCTCGTCGGGTCATGACGACCATCATAAACAAACATCGGATGCGCCCTAGCCTGAAGCGGCTTCACCCAACGCTTAAGAAAAGTGCGGATGATATCCACACCATTCACCTCCTTCCCCGGAATCAGCTGGAGATCCTCCACTCGACGATAGAGAGCCTCTATCTTCGCTACCTCGCCATCCAAGATCTGGTTTTTCCAGGACCTCTTCGGCTCGATCTTTTGGGAGGGGTCGAAAGGAGCAAGACCAAAATCCTGCCCAGCCACTATGGAGTCGCGGATATAAAACCATCGCCTCCGCCAGTACTGGACAGATTCGTACATGGAAAAAGAGAAGAAAAGCAGATTGGGTTTGAGGGAGATGATGCAACCCCCAATGGGATAAACACCATACGAACTAGATTGCCTCTTCACGGAATAGAGTTTCTGGAAGAGGCCAAAGTGCGGCTCGATACCAAGCCAGCACCCGCAGAAAGTGATAAAACAAGCAATGTGAAGAAGAGAATTGGGGGAAAGATGATGCAATTGGACGTCGCAAAGAAAAAGCAGTCCACGAAGGAAGTCGTGGACTGGGAAGGAAAAGCCGCGAAGAACGAAGGCGAGGAACATAACCCGAAACCCAGTGGGGGGACGAGGGATTACCTTGTTGCCTGGGAGTTTGACGACCTCCCTATCCTGCGGGATCAGACCCCGCTCACGAAGCTTGCGGAGATCACTCTCCCGCGTCTCCGATCGCCGCCAGCCACCGTCGGTGACACGAGTAGCGGCGGCAATCTTCTTCCCTCCAGCAGCGCTGGTACCAACCGCAGAAGAAGACTTTTTCGACTTCCCCATTGCGGTACGACGGCGCCGGCGGCGAGAACATAGAATGGAAGAAGGAAATGTCCGAGGATATTCCAGCGTGCAGCAAGAACTCTCAGAAAACAAGGGAGCAATGAAACGGAATAGCTGCAGTGAAAACAAACTAATGTTTTCCCCCAATGATTATAAAGACGAAGACGATGCATGACAACCGTCCATCGAGAAGACCTAACGCCAACGGCAGGATCTGGCCATACACGTGTCAGCATCGCAACGAACCATCGCTAACACGCCGTCCACTACGCGCGGAAATCGAGGCGACGCCGTAATTATCTCCACTCCGCGCGTGACCGGTCAATTCAAGGTCAGAAAGTGGGACCCATGTTCGTCCAGTCAAGTCATCTCTGGCGCAGTAGACGCTTGAGGTCATCGATCGACAGCACTGACGTCATCAAAATCTATACTAGCAACAGTCACAATTTCTTCGGCTTCAAAGCTAAGAGTACTCACTCGAATCTACGATTCGAATAATTACTCGGGGGCTACTCCTATGAGGAGCGCTGGTCGCGCACCCGAAAAATGAACAACACGTTATAGCACTGAACTGTTTCTTCGAGTCCTACGTTGAGTCTACGACTCCACTACGAACTCGGGGGCTACTCCCATAGGGAGGATGTATTTAAGCATCCGAAAAAATTTGTGTCCTACAGACCTGAAACTAAACAATGGCTGAATTAAAGTCTCTGCTCCAGTCTACGACTCGAACAGACACTCGGGGGCTACTCCCATAGGGAGCGCTGGTCGCCCACCCTATAAAATTTCGACTACGATCCTTCGGATCAGTACGCAAAAACTTTTCGGAAACTCTGCCCCAATTAAATGCTAAGTGAGTAGCATTCTCCTTGGCTACCCGAAACACCTCCGCGGTGATAAAATTCGGATGCTGTGTCTGCGACGCAAAGATAAGACCTACATATATCATCTGATGGCCTGGTAACGCACATGACTGCGCTCTACTAGTATAAACCCGTGCCAACAGGCGCGATGAAAAATCCCGACGAACGCGTTGGGTACATCAATTAAATTCACTCGAATTCCACTCCTGTAAGTCCTCCACGGCCTGAGTCGAATTACGCCAGCATATGTTCCAGGTTTGAGTCGAGGAACTCGAACCTGAAGAAGATCGTGTTGTTTTGTCCTAAGACAGTTAACTGACCCTGATCCGTCGGGAGAGTCAGGCACACGCATCAACAATCCCTACACACTCTCTTGAAAGACAGAGTTGCACCCGAAGGATTGAAGAGTCCTTAGCCGAATCTACGATTCGACTGAACACTCGGGGGCTACTGACATGGTTATACCCCGCGGATACACGACCTCATCATACGTAGTCCAGCCCAAGGAAGGCCCATGGAAAATATATGCCGGCCCATGAAGACTTTTGGGTGGCCAAGGCCCATGACGCCTTCGGATCCTTGGAGAGCAAGACTAGAGTAGATAGGAAATTCAAAGGGGTAAACCCTAGAACCTGTAACCGACTAGATCTGTGCCTGGGACCTGCCTAAGTCTATATAAAGGCCAGGAGGGCACGACCTAGATCTCTCTCTCATACTTTCGCATACGCACCTCCACGCCAGATTGCATCTGCGCACCCCTGTAATCACCGGTTCCGCCGTAATCAAGAGCAGACAAGCAGGAGTAGGGTTTTCCCTCCGGGGGCCTGAACCTGGGTAAACCTCGTGTCCCGTGTTGCTTGTTTGATAACCGTTCCACGATCTCTAGCATCTCCATCTTATCCAAAACCCAAGTCCATAACAATGGGCATTGACGAGATTAAACCTCGTCATAAATACTCTTTGTGCTTTACTAGATCTATGCTTTTCCCCACGTGTGTGAAAGTGACAGCGTGCATATCGTGTGTGGCACTTTGGCTAGATTGAATATTTGTTATGAGTTATATTTGGAGTTGATTGTCTCTATGAAATTGTGGTGTTTGTTGGAACCATCGAGCGCTCAAGGTGACAGTGTGGGGTTATCTAGATTGGGGACGACGGACTTTGAGGAGTGTTGTTATAGCCCTACCGATGATTAGAGTGTCCAACCGGAGAGTAGTTAAGAGTAGTATCATGAAGAGAGGATATTTATACGAGAGAGTGTTCACTAGTGAAAGTATGATTCCTAGGCCTTGTTTCTAAACATTGAAACACTGTTTGCATCTAGATCTATTGCATGTTTGCTTGCTTTAGGCTTTACCTCACCGTCAAGCTATTTTCTGGCACCGTTACCACTTGTATTTCACTATCTCTTCGCCTAACTAGTGCACCTATACACCTAACAAGTGTATCAGGTGTGTTGGGGACACAAGATACTTCTTGTATCTTGATTGCAGGGTTTCTTGAGAGGGATACCTTTGACCACTTCCTCCCTGAGTTCGATAAACCTTGGGTAATCCACTTAAGGGAAACTTGCTGCTGTTCTACAAACTTCTGCACTTGGAGGCCCAACAACTGTCTACAAGAATAGAAGTGCGTAGACATCAAGCTCTTTTCTAGAGCCGTTGCCGGGGAGGTTTTGGGGTTTTACCTTTCCTTCACGCAATAAGCTCTTTTCTGGCGCCGCTGCCAGGGAGGTAAGGTAAAAGGTACTCACATCCTCCGGTGTGAGTGCTTGAAGTTATTCCCTTTAGATTCTGCAATTTTGTCTTTTTGTTTCTTCTTTTCACTATTTAGACTTAATGGAAAACAACAACAAAATTAGAGAGCTCTATAGCATTTATCTTGAGTTAGGACAGGAAGTGTTTGAAGAGAAAATTAAAAAACCTATGGAACTTTATTTGCATGCTAATAGCAATGTTATTAGTATGAATTCTTTTGCCTCGATGATTTATTTTGCCTCAGAGTTCTTGTATCATTTTCATGCCATAAATTAGTCCCGTTTTGTTGCAAGCATGATTATGATAGTTATTTCTCTCTTGTTTGTCGCTCCCTCTCTATTGATAGCCTTCACCTGCACTGAGTATGAGCTCTACTTGTGCATCCAACTCCCCAAAACCAATATTGCCAACAGTGTCCACCATACCTACCTACTAGCATCATTTGCTATTCCGTGCATATTCATTATGCCTTGTTTTCTTCCAAATAAAATGTTTGACTGTTTTCAGAAAGTTAGTTAGTAAAGCTCTCACGAACTTGATGGCACACTTTATTCCTTGCACTTAATAAACCTGAACCATTATGACTATCCATGAAAGTTATATGCTTGCAAATTATAGCCTAGGAGTTAGCATAACCGTGCTATCACGGGGAAGGCTTTTAACACTCATGGATATATATCCAATTGATATCATTCTCTTTTGTTTGCGGATGTCGTCGGTGTGAAATAAAAGGGGACCTTGTGAGTTCATGGAGTTATATATATGTGTTAGAGAAATGCCTAGGCCGCTAGCCTAAGCCATGCCTAATCATGGTGGAAACTTGTAGCATAACCTTAATGAGCAATCTGTGAAGCATCCTCAATTAAAACCTATACAGATAGCAAATAAAAAGATCGATGAGATGCTCATTGTCTGCTTGCCTTGTAGTTTTGATTATGGATAGCTCCTGTATCATGTGCAAGGGGTACCCCATTGGAGGTTCTCTATGATATGCATGTATTTACGATGACAAGAACTTACAGGTAACTAAAGTTCAGTAGCATGAGGAGCGGCCCTCGTACTCAAGGGACATGAGATTTCCATTTAATGGTCTGTCAAGCATATAACTCATATTGGACCTCACTTTCACCTTAACCATATAAAGATGCCTATGATAGGGGCATTGAGAGCTAAAAGCTAATGAGTACCTTACTTTCAGCATTTGGAAGCCTTTCAAACCTTTCAAAACCTTTTCACCTCCTTGTTGAGTCACCACTTATTCTATGAGCACCTTCTTGAGAGCATAATTGTCATTCTTGTGTTTGTCTCAAAACTTGGTTAATTATGTCATGACTTTGATGCCTGTACCTCTGATATCTTTACTTCTAGTCTTCACTTGAACTTCAGAGGTGCCTTGGCATTTATATTGTGCTCTACAAACAAAGGCAAGCGAGATACCACTCTATCATACCTTATTATGAGGATTGCAATGTTGCTTATGTTTATGTTTCATGCTACTTATTATTATTGAGTTGGTTTCTCTTCATAGCTTGCAATGACTATTAAGTAGACTTAGTTGCATACTCTTTATTATGAATTGTCTAAGTATCTACTCCTATGCTAAGAATATATACATCATATGAAGCAAATGTGTTCGTGAAAGTTCTTTTATCGCACTCAGTTTTCAACTGAATTGCTTGAGGACAAGCAATAAGCTAAGCTCGGGGGAGTTGATATGTCCAAAACGTATCTACTTTCCCAAACACTTTTTCTATTGTTTCTCCTCTAAACTTGTGTGATTTGGATACAACTAACATGGACTGACGCTGTTTTCAGCAGATTTACCTTGGTGTCTAGTTTTTGTGCAGAAAATCAACTATCAGGAAAAATCCCGGAAAATATGGAAAAACTCCTATTTCACCAGAAGTTCCACGGAGCTAGAATACTATACTGAGTGGAGTCCTGGGGGGCCCACACCCCCTGCCGCGCCGGTGGGCCCAGCCCGCGCCTGGAGGGGGTGTGGCTGCCCTAGGCACCCCCTCGGGCTCCCTCTTCGCCTATAATATGCCTCTTGACCAAAAAACCGAGGGGGGTTCGACGTTTTTCTAGAAAGAGTTCCGCTGCGTCGCCACCACCAGAAACCGTGATTCAGAACCAGAAACTCCGTTCTGGCACCCTGCGGGTACTGGGAATTTGGAGAGGATCATCTCCATCGTCATCATCAACGCCTCTCCATCAACCATCCATGTTTCCCTCATCCATGAGTGAGTAATCCCCCGCTATAGGCTATGGGGATGGTAGGGATTGGATGAGTTCTATCATGTAATCAAATAAGATTGTTAGGGCATGGTTCCTAGTATCTCTATTAGTGCTGCAACTTGTTGTGCTTAATGCTTGTCACTAGGGCCCGAGTGCCATGATCTTAGATCTGAACTTATTATTGAATCATTATGATAGTATTGCTTGAATCATTATAATAATAATATGCAAGGCACGTATCGATATGCGCCTCGCATATGTGAATTATAGGAGGCGCATATCATATGCGCCTCGCATAAAAAATACCCGAGGCTTGAAGCTAGAGGCGCATATGATATGCGCCTCGGATAGGCTTTTAGGTGTGCCTCGCATAGGCTTTTCTCTAGTAGTGACTAGGGCCTCGGTGTCATGATCTTAGATATGAACTTATTATTGAATCATTATGATAGTATTGTTTATGATCTTATCTGCAAGTTGTGTACACATATCATTATCTGGATCCAAAGGCCCTGAAGTGACAGAAATTGGGACAACTTGAGGGGATGGATGTGATGTGAGGATCATATGTGTTCACGGAGTGTTAATGCTTTGCTCCGGTGCTCTATTAAAAGGAGAACCTTAATTGCCAGTAGTTCCCTTGAGGCCTCGCTGCAACGGGCTGGCAGGACAAAAGATGTTGTGCAAGTTCTCATTGTGAGAACGCATGACTATATATGGAGCACATGCCTATGCTTGTTTAGTACTTGGATGCTTATTCTTATTTATCTGCAATTGCCCAAGATCTTGAATTTACATGTTTAGACTCGTCCATGCAACGCCCATACATCCATCCCTATGCCTACCGTGCTCATATCCTACTGTTTGCTACTACTGTTACTATTGCTCCTATTTTACTGTTGTTGTTGCTTTGCTATTGCTACTAAAAACTGTTGCTACTGATAAACTTCTGTGAGCAAGAACTATTTCCAGGTGCATCTGAATTGAAAACTCTATTGTTAAGGCTTGCAAGTATTCTTTGGCTCTCCTTGTGTCAAATCAATAAATTGGATAATACTACCCTCGAAGACTGTTGCGATCCCCTATACTTGTGGGTCATCAACTCACGAAGCCAGAAGATGAGAAGGAGGAGGGCCACGAGGGGCCCACGCCCCCTGGCTGCGCGGGCCAGGCCAGGCCACGCCTGGGGGAGATGTGGCCACCTCGGGTACCCCCTCGATCTCCCTCTTCGCCTACATAAATCCTTCTGACATAAAAACAGAGTGGTGTTCGACATTTTTCTAGATAGAGTTCCGCTGTGCCGCCACCACCAAAAATCGCGATTCGGAACCAGAAACTCCGTTCTGGCACCCTGTCGGGACGGGGATTTGGAGGAGATCATCGCCATCATCATCACCGACGCCTCTCCATCAACCATCCATGTTTCCCCCATCCATGAGTGAGTAATCCTCCGCTGTAGGCTATGGATATGGTAGGGATTGGATGAGATCTATCATGTAATCGAATAAGATTGTTAGGGCATGGTGCCTAGTATCTTTGTTAGTGCTTTTTGACATTGTTGCAACTTGTTATGCTTAATGCTTGTCACTTAGGCCCGAGTGCCATGATCTCAGATATGAACATATTATTGATTCATGATTATAGTATTGTTTGTGATCTTATCTCCAAGTTGTTTACACATATTATTGTCCAGAACCAAAGGCCCCTAAGTGACAGAAATTGGGACAGCCGGAGCGGATGACTGTGATATGAGGATCACGTGTGTTCAGGAGTGTTAATGTTTTGCTCTGGTACTCTATTAAAAGGAGTACCTTAATTGCCAGTAGATTCCCTTCAGGCCCCGCTGCAACGGGCTGACAGGACAAAAGATATTTTGCAAGTTCTCATTGCGAGCACATATAACTATATATGGAACATATGCCTATGATTATTTAGTACTTGGATGCTTTATCTTATTTATCTACAAATACCCTAGATCTTGAAGTTACATGAATAGTCTCGCCCATGGAACGCCCGTCCATCCATCCCTATGCCTACCGCACTCAAATCCTGTTGTGAGCTACTATTGTTACTACTGCCTTTGTTTTACTGTTGCTGTTACTTTGCTATTGCTACTACAAAACTGTTGCTACTGATAAACTGTTGCGAGCAAGACTATTTCCAGGTGCAGCTGAATTGACAACTCAGTTGTTAAGGCTTATAAGTATTCTTTGGCTCCCCTTGTGCCAAATCAATAAATTGGGCTATACTATCCTTGAAGACTGTTGCGATCCCCTATACTTGTGGGTCATCACTCCTACTAGTTCGATAACCTTGGTTTTATAACTGAGGAAAAACTTGCTGCTGTGCTCATCACACCTTGCTCTTGGGGTCTCCCAACAGGCTCTACGTCAACTGAGCTACATCAAGACGTTTGACCACTAACCGGTTTCTCCCAAATAGCCTTAACCATCGTAGGATAACCCCGGCCGATAAGCCACTGATGCGCGTCATGGTAGAGAAAATGTTCCCAACAAATCGCCAATCTGGAATTTTTGGATCAGGTAGTTTCTTTCGCATTGCCATCCACTTGTCCATTGTAGATTAGATGTGTGTTTATTAGTAATCCCTTTTCATTATACTCTCTCCGTTTAGAGAAGTACATCGGATTTGTTGACATTTGCATGCATCTTTACATTAAAACGATAAATTTGTAGATGTGTGTTAGAATGTTTCCGCTTTGCTAGCGGCGCTTAGACCTAGCCGCCATCTCCGCCTTCGCCTCATCCGTAGGCTGGTTCCCCTTCCTCCGGTGGGCCTCGCTAGTGTCGGGAGGGGCGGGGAACCCGATCTTTAGGTGAAGTTTTCAATAAACGTAGTGTTTTTAAAAGATTACATTATGATTTTGTAGTCATCTTCTTCTTGGTGTTTACATCAATGAAGATGGCATCGTTTATAATAAGTGATCTTTGGCCCTTCGTCTGGTGACAAGATCTTCTTCTCGGCATCAATGATAGTGCTGGAACATTTAAGTTTTATAGGAATGGTCTTTTAGATATTTCTTTGTTGTATCAATTTTGGAGGTTTTGTCATGGTTGCTAAGACGGGGATTATCCTCGTAATATTTATCTCGGCTGCTACGTCCTCGACAATGGAGATTCGTACTTTCGGCTCCCGAACGACATCAACCATGTTTTTGCCTTTTTTTTTCCTGAATACCGGTGTTGGTATTGTTGCTGATGTTGGTTGATTACTCTAATGGTTGCACCCGTGCACGTAGCCTTAGCATTGCGTCTTAAATTAAATTAGTAGAGGACTCTCAGTTGGTATTTACGGGTCCTTAGTTTGATATCTATGTCATGTGTTCGGCTGCCTTTAGAAAAGTACATGATTGTGTCACGGAAGAATAAGACTTTAAAGACCTTGGAGGTTTTCTCTTTTTAGACTCTGTTTTGTAATCGATGGAGACAATTTATCTATCTCTACCATATACTATTTGCTACTATAAATATATCATGATGTTGATTGTCAAAAATAAATAAATCTGTAACATCTAATTTGTGATGGACTACTATTCATAACATGGCTTTAGGTTTTTCGTTTCTATATATATATATATAGGTTCTTATGGGTAAAGTAGCATGCATTTAGTTTCTCTTGGAAAATAAAATAATTCCTTTAAGTTGAATATACTATTCAATCTGGTGAAACAGATCGATCACGATATGACAATATGGTAATAGTACTATGGCCACCCTACAGTATTTTTGGTACAACAGACTGCAATAGTATGTTTTGCACAAAAGGTACAATTCATGAATTAATTAACAAGCTACTGTAACGACGATGTGGCAATGTGGAAGCAGTGACATGAGAGCCTCCTTAGTGTTTCAGGTACAACATGCTATAGTACTTTGCTACTATATAAGGTAACATGGCCATTTGTGTTTTTTCTGAAGTATATATATCATGTACTTGTGTCACCATTTGGTCAACATTGAGGGCCGGAAAGAACGAAGAAGTGAACTTCGAATGGCCGACCGTGTGCCATGAATATGACGAAATTCTTCCAAAAAAGTTCCAAACAAAAACACAGATCTAAAAAGATACAGTTAGCGAAACTAGGTGCCAATTGTCAGAAAGGAACGCGTCGTTAACATGCATACTTTTCACGTAGAGCTTCTTTGGATCGAAACATGATAGTGCTAATTAGAAGGGGTTAGTGAAGAAGGAGTTTAAGGAAGGTGAGAGAAATCTACGTCATGTACAGGTTGCATCCAGGGAGGGAGCGCACAAGTAGGCTCGATGGGGGCATGTACCTAGAGAAATTGTCAATTCGACCATTCCTAGCAGGCCTGGCCTAAAGGTGCTTTGTGGTGCGCGTTGGACACAATGTGAAGTGGACCCATCATCCAATCAGTCCGTTTTTGGCTCCTCGGACCAGGCTAACCTCCCTACAACCTACTAAACACGCCCCTTAAGCTTCTTTCCTATGTTCCTCAGCAAAGCAACATAGTTGTGGTGATCTCGTTAATATTTAATCTCCATGGGTCCAATTATTTGGTATTTAAGAGAGAGAGAGAGAGTGTGTGTGTGTGAGAGAGAGAGAGAGTGTCATTGTTCTAGCTTAATCATGTGTGTTCAACATCTATGAGTTGTATTAGAGGTTTCTAACCCAAAAAATAACACGGAAAAACTCTTATGCACGCAAAATAAGCCAAAGCAAGACAAATTTATGGGCTCAGAACACTTTCTTAAAAAAAAGGACGCTTTATTACTTAACAGTAAGTTTAGACCTGGCCTCTGCATAGCTAGGATGCACACAGCCGATCAACCACATAGTCTCGGACCAAGGCAATAAAAACGGGATTACAAAATAATGTAAATGAAAACATAGTTCTCCAAACTAGCTAAGGAAGATCTATCCGCAGCGCTTGCTGCCATCCATGCTGGGAGAAGATATCCCACGCCGTATCCTCCAACCGCCTACAACCCTACGCAAACAAGTCACGGAACTCCATTCATTGTAGAGAAGTCCATGATCAGAGGACAACCGTAGCTCGATAGATAACCTGCAAGGGAGAAGATACAACATTATTAAAAATCTTGTCATTTCTACATAGCCAAAGCGACCAAATAATGGCAAGTGCTCCCACCCAAAATAAAGTCTCGTATTTATCCTCAATTCATCCAGTTGCCAAATACATTGACTATCGATCGAGGAGGAGATAAACCAGAGGCTATTTGGATGATTGACCATATACCACGAGCAAATTTACAATGAAAAATAAATGACGTATTGTCTCATTATGATAACAAAATACGCATTCAATGCTACCATGCCAATTCCTCCTAACAAGATTATCTTTCATGAGAATCACCCCTATTCCGCAAAATAGGGCTCAGAACACTTATTTAGTGCAATTGAAGTGTGATCGAGAACACTATTTTTTGTACAATGAGTTGTGATTGTGTGTGTGCGCGTGCCCGTGCGTGCGTGCGTGGGTGTGCGTGTGCGTCTCCATGTGTGCGAGTGTCTGTGTTCATGTCAGTGTGAGTGTGAGTGCTTGTGCGCGTGTGTGGTGGTGGTGTGTGCGCGCATGCATATAACTAAACAAATCATCTCACTCTATATTGCATATTGCATACTATACCTGTTTCTGATTACCTTGCATATTAGTTTTAGTTAAAGTTAAAATTTATAAAGTTTGATCAAGCATAAAAAAGTAGTTGTATTTTCTAATACTAAATATATATCAGTCGCTTCTTTGGTTATTTACTTTTTTGGTTGGAGCGTTTGTCATTATATGGTCGTTATGGCTATGTAAAAATAATAAAGTTTTTAATGATATCAACTGTTCTCTCTTACATGTTATTTACAGATGTACCAACACTCTATGGGTCTTGGTCGGCCCTGCATTGTGCGGATTATCGGGACCTTTTACGAGGTGTATACGCCGCGCATTGTGCGGATTATCGGGACCTTTTACGAGGTGTATGCGCCGCTGGAGGATACGGCGCGGGATTTGTTTACCCGATATGAATGGCAACATAATCTACTGATAGGCCCTCCTTCGGCGTCTTACAATTTCTTATTTTGATATGTAATTAGCCTTTTTTATTCCCTGTTTGGATCTATGGACTGAGTCGGCTGTGTGCATCCTAACTATGCAAAGGCCGAGTGTAATACTTAAACTCTTTAAGTAATAAAGTGCCTCTTATATCGAGAAAAAAATCAATAGTTTTCGGCTTGTATGCATATGGTACTATAAGTTTTGATTTTTTTTTCTAAATGCTTGATCTTTTTTAAATTTTACTTTTATAACTTTATAAAATATATATCATTACTTTTGGGATTGTATGCATTTGGCACTATAAGTCTCGATTTTTCTGCTATATGCTTGATCTGTAAAATTAGACTTTTGAGCATAATGAAATGAAGTGAGTATTACCCTTGCATAGTTGCATCGCGCATACGGTCACGGCCAGTGCAGTCACTCGGCAGATGTTACAGCGCGCGGCACCCCAATCTGCTGGCGGAGCAATCCAACTCGTCGACTGGCCGATCCATCCACACATGAAATCTCTTGTCCTTTTCATTGGTTCTCTCTTCCCCTGATAGATCCTGCACTATACGTGTGTAACGTGTGTTCAATAGACCAGCGTACAATACTCCTCTCGTCCACACCTACGACGTACCTCTCCCTCTCTCTCTCTCTACTAGGGTTGTGCCGTACTACAACTACTACTTAAATCATTCATTTGGGTTATTGGGGTGCAGCACCGTATGCATCAATTCTCCCAGACAACTAAAATACACCATCATATCTTTCTAGCTAGACGCCTACTAGACCTTTGAGCCGCCATGGAGCCCTACCGCGGCGGCGATTGCGAAGGAGAGGGCGACATCGACCTAAATCTGTCCCTGCATCGTACGTCGTCGCCGGAGCCGGTGGGCTACTTCACCTGCACCTACTGCGACAAGAAGTTCTACTCCTCCCAGGCGCTGGGCGGCCACCAGAACGCCCACAAGTTCGAGCGCAGCGTCGCCAAGCGCACGCGGGAGCTGGCCGCCGCCCGCCGCCAAGCCGGTGCCGGTGAGGATGCCAGGAGAGGGAAAGACGTTCTCCAGAGGAGCAATGGAGCCGCGGGGACATCCTCACACTCGCACAGGAGGGATTCGCTGCCGGAGGCGACTCGCGGCCGGGACTTCATCGCCGAGGAGATCGACCTGTCCCTCAAGCTCTGATGGCACATGCTGGATCGAGGTTCTTTGTCATACAAACTCGTGGTCGATTTGGAAGCTTTACTAATCCCTTCTTGAGTTCGTGTGATATTTGTTCTCGCCTTCTCGGTGAGGGATGATGTCTAGACTCATTTGGCCGGTGAAACAAAGTTCCGCCCTCTCCCGGCGTCTTCTTCTTCTTCCACTTGTTCTTCTTGCACTGCTGCTGCTAACTTCTTTTACGGGGACATGAATTATTACTTACCACCACTACATAGTTAGTTCATGTGTAAAGACTAGAAATGGAAGCAGTACTAGCTAGCAAGGCAGAGATATATCTGCTCAAGCATAGGAGCTGCATACGATATGTTAAAGAAGTTACTGCACAAGTCACAAGGATCGACTAAAGGAGCATAGACATGGACACATGGTGTACTATGCGTGCAGTGAATTAGCTGCCGGTGTAGCATCATTGCCTGCAGATAGCTAAGCAGCATCAATAATTCGATCTTGTAAAGCAAATCTGTGGGTGGTCTTCTGTAGGTGTGTGGTCCAGTAGGCCTTCCCCAGTAGGATAGGGTCCTCCTGTCGCTGTAACTGTTTGTTCTGTTCCGCGCAAACAACACGTGAGTTATTACCTTCCTCTGTCGTTATTGAGATGGTGATACCAACTGAATAATAACTGTAATAATTTGAAGTGATGGCGAGGTAGCAACAGGTTGCAGGTGGTTGTGCTGGCGACGCACAAGGGGGGAAAATGATGTGGAAAAGCAAGAAAAAAAAAGCAACTTGGAATAAAATCCCAAGAAATTCTTATATATGTGTAAGCTAGCTTGATGTCCACCACAGAACATTGGCTTCTAGTGGCTGTGAATGACATGACTATCTTCTCGCAAATCTGCGCGGTCATTCACCTTCGGATGGGTACCTGAAGTTGTCCGCAGATTCTCAGTGAATTACCAAAAGCTCTCCAGGTTGTTCTAAAAAAAACCTCTCCAGGAACCCGGTCCGAGGCCCTTTTCCTAAATTTGGTGTGACAGGCTTTCACATAACCACAACCGAGGAAATGTTTATCAGAAAACCCCAACTTTTGGGGTAAGTTATTTTAGCTAACCCAAATATTGCGATTTTCTAAGTTTGATACCATTTCTGACAACTCGAACAAGTTAGGTAACACCTGGCAAAGAAGGAGGAGTTTCTGCCAACCTCGGCCGCATGTTTGATATTTAGAACAGACTGTGGTCAAAAGTTAGAAAAAATTCGAAAGCACTTGGATCGGTTCAAGTACGGTCCAGTTCATGTTTTTGGTCTATTAAAAACCCAGAGAGAACCGCCTCTTCTACCACATGGCACCTGATTTGTGACCCTGGGTTACCAGAAATATAGTGTCAAACTTAGTAAATTGTGAGATTTGGGTTCCTGAAATAGCTTACCCCAAAAATCATGGTTTTCTTACAAATTTTCTTCGCTTTTGGTTTCCGGAAATACTAGCCCCAATCGTTGTGGTTTTCTGGTATTTTCTCTTAGAAATAAGCTAGTCATGCATTGACCGGTCCTTGTTCGTCTTGCTACCGAGGCTATTTACAAAATGGTTAATTTTTGCATCTATGGAGGCTGCTAAGACATGTTTCAGGTTTCATGAGTAGCCTTATGTCCCTCGCGAGGTTCCATGCCAACTCCCTCGTCAGGTGCTGGGGTCGTTTAACTTTCTTTATTTCGTTCGGTAGTTTGTTAAACTATACTAACTCCAACATCTAGACCTTGTTTTCGGTGTTTCATGAAGCTTGTACGACATTGGTAGTTTCTTTATCTACAAATCGAGGTGAAATCCTATTTTCCTAATGGATGATAAATGAATAGTACTGGCTATGATTCACAATATAAGTAAATTAATACATGAAACCGTCTCCATAGTTCAAAATAACACCTGGGCCATCATTTTCTTATGTTCTTGTCAGTAGGTCTTTCGATAATGGCCAAATCATCCTACTCCATGTTCACCTTAAGGCCTTGTTCGGTTTCACTGGAATTAGGCGGGATTGGCAGGGATTGGTGGGTATTAATTTTCTTATAGATCAAAATCCCCTTGGTTCCCCTCCGATCCACCCCAATCCACTTGGGGACAGGAATAACCGAACAAGCCCTAAGGGGCTCAACTTCCTCGGCAATGTATTCCATGAAAAATCTCGAGTAATATCAAGTTTATGTCTTTTAGGTTGATAATTGTTTTGATAGTGTTAGTCAAACCTAGAAATATCCTACTGACATTTGATATTGCGGGATCCATTTTCAATGGCTGTATAATACACTAAATTTTTCATAATAAATATGCGCATGTTCTTTTTCCTTGCCAAAATTTATGAATGTGAGGGGACACTAATTTGCTTGCCTAATGTATTTAAAACTTAACTTTATGGGGTACCTTTAAGATTAATGGAATCTCCCTGGCTTTCTAGTCTTGTAAAAATATAATAGTGTTTACTATTTACTAGATAATATGGTGGGCAGAAAGATATTTTTGGAAGGCTACAATGATCCTAGAAAGTTTCCATGTTGTTCTCAGCATAGTGGACACATAATTATACTTCCCCATGCCTTAAGGACATCCGATTCCTTTGCAATGCACATATAAAGTAACCACATATACGACATTTCTCATCCTTTGAACGCATCATTGTCCATTGTCTCTGTGCTTCACATGATTATAAAAACACAGGGACACAAAAAATATAGGAATATGACATAAAAATGTGTGTAGAAACAGATGACATCAATATGACATAAATGCGTGTAAAACAGAGGACCAGAAAATGCAAGAATTTTGTAAACTTGTGAAAGGGCATTTATGCCTTTCATATTGTTTTGATGTTTGTTGACAACACTTGGATAGGTTTAATATTTTGTTAAATGTTTTAGGATATATCAGATTCATTTGTGTAATTTATACCCAAGGAAAAAGAGCCTCGCAGGATCAAATAGGGGGCAAAGACAATATCCTGCCGGAGTATCCGGCTGATGTGCGCCGGACTGTCCGGCCTGACCGGAGTGTCTGGCCCGAAGCTGCCGGAGTGTCCGGCCCTGGCGATTCGCTAGTTTTTTCCTCGCGAGGGTGGACAGTCTGTATACGTGTTCGGACACTACCCGGACACCTGCCGGACACTGGCCAGAAACTTTGCCAGGCTGGAGTGTCCGGCTGGCTCACCCCAGAGTGTCTAGCTGGGCCGGACTGTCCGGCCTGTACCATCCGTACTGTCCGGCTTAAGTGACTCCAACGGCTCTAATTTCAGGGGGCATATAAAAGGACCCCCTTCTTCTACCTTGGGAGTTGCTCGACCAGGTCAAGAACAACATCACATTTTGAGCCACCAAATCCACAAGCTCTCTTCACTCAACCATCCAAAGTCATTGATCTTTGGAGAATCGAAGGAGGAGGCCTTGATCTATAGCTTCGCCAAGAGAGATCTTCATTTCCCCCTCATTCACTTGATGGCCCGTTGCTCTAGTGTTTCTTTGGAAACCCTAGCTTGTCTTTGATTGTTTGACAACTTGCTTGTATTTGGGAGCCTCCAATTAAGTTGTGGTTTTTTCCTCGAACTTTTTGTAAAGGTGTCGGCTTCCACCTCGAAGGTTGCCGATATAGTGGAAGAGGTGAATCGAACCCTTTGGTGCGAGGTTCATCGGAGAACAAGGGAGACCTCTCGTGACGTTGGTGGTTTGAAACCACCCCCTCTCCAAACGTAGACGTACTTCCCCTCAAAAGGAAGGAACTACGGAAAACAAACCCTCGTGTCTCCGTGCTCCACTTTGGTTACTTCTATCCTTTACCGCACTTTACTTTACTTGTTCTTGCTTAGTGTTTGTGCTAGTTGGTGCTAGTTTGACATATAGGTAAATTCAGCTTAGTTGCATAATCTTGAGAATTTACCTTTCTTGTCAAACCCTAATTTGAAAAAGAGTAAAATTTTAAGTAGCACCTATTCACCCCCCCCCCCTCTAGGTGCCCATACGATCCTTTCAATTGGTATTAGAGCCTCAGCTCTTTATTTGGGCTTTACCGCCTACGAGTATATGGGCATCAACTTAGGGGAAGGTGATGCTGAGCCTACCAACACGGTGACCATGGAGGATCTCAATAACTTGGAAACAAGATTGAGATCCACCTTGGGCAACGAGATCAAACAATTGCACAAGTTACTTGAGCAACTTGTTAAAGATAAAGGTGACTCATCATCCCCTTCCCCTCAAGAGGTAGCTCCATCATTACCAAAGGTGAATGCCCCGGCATCACCCGCGGTTGTGGAGGTGGGGTATAATCCAAACAAAAATAATTCTTCCACAAAAGGGATGGTGGGAAGGGAGGGCACCATGAGTCTCAAGGATGGTGATCTCCCGACCCTCCAATTACTCACCCTCATATAAACAATAGAGGTGACCCACCAAAGCTAGTTGCATCTACTTTTGCTCAATGGCAATCACTAATGAAATCTCATGTGCACAACTCGTGTATTGAGTTATGGAACATCATTGAAGAAGGACTCCATATTGGGGATCCAACCAACTTGACTAGAAGATAAGTTGTCAATAGTCAACTCAATGCCACAGCCTTGCACATGATTCAACAAGGATTGGGTACAAAAGATTACCCTCACATTGAACACCTCAACACCGCCAAGGAATCTTGGGATGCTCTGACGGAGTTATATGTTGGAAATGAGAGCATGAGAAGGAACCGGTATGATGCACTAAGCAATGAAGCCGAAGGCTTCTATATGAAGGATGGTGAAGATCATGAAGACATGTATCATAGGCTCAAGTCCACCGCCACCGCCTTTAGGAATGTGGGGGCCTCACATGTGGATGATGCTTGGATAAAAAGGAAATATGTGAGTGCACTCATGCCTTTTGAGCCTACTGACTTGAAGAGCCTACAAGGTAGACACAACTACCACCTCATGACCTCCAATTAAGTTATGCAAGAGATGGCCTCTTTTAAGGTTGCCGCCAAGAATGCCAAAGATGCCCGTGCCCGAGCCCTTGGAATGAGCAATGGTGTCAACATTTCATTAAAGGCCAAAGTTGTGGAGCATGTGGATGAATATGATAGTGATGAAGGCCTATCCATGAGCCATCCCGATGACATCAAGATTGCTATGGTGAATATATGGCCTTCTATGTGAAGAACTTTTGGAAAGATCCTGCCAAGGCCAAGATGGAAATGCAACGAAGAAGCAACCCAAATGGAAGAAGAGAAAATGTCACTAAATTGAGAACTTTCTTCAATTATGGTGACTGCTATCACTTTGTGGCGGGTTATCCCTATGAGAAGAAAGAAGATCATGGGGGTAAACTCGTGTTGTAGAAAACTTCCAAAGCTCCTTACAAGAAACCCTTCGTCAAGAAGAATCCCATGAACAAGAAGTCGGTTGAAATTGTATTGATCACTCATGAAGAATTATCCTCCGACAATGAAGATGATGAAGATGAAACATCAAGTGGTGTGGCTGCTCTTGCCACTACTTCTACTTCCACATTCTCCCTCTTAGACTCTCCAAATGAGAATATCTCCAACAAGAACGTCACTTGTCTTATGGCAAGAGGAACGAATACCTATGCTTCCGGAGGGTCAAAGTGGGTGCTTCATAGTGGATGCACAATTCATATGACCAGAAGCACATCTATTGTCAAGGAGTTGAGACCAAATGATGAAAAAATATTCGTGACATATGCAGACAAGTCTAAGTCTAAGGTAATGGGTCTTGGCAAGGTTGTGGTTGCCCACGACATTACCCTCGTGGTTGTCATGCTTGTTGAGACCCTTGGCTATAATTTACTTTCAGTCCGTGCTCTTGGAAAGATGGGCTTTGCCGTCTTTATTGATAATGATATTGTGGTCCTCATGTGGAGCAAGTCTCTCAAGGTCGCTTTCGTTGGGTACGTCGAAAATGACTTGTATGTGGTGGAATTTTCGGGGCAAACCACTACAAGTGCAATGTGCTTATTCAGAAAGGCCGATGTGGGTTGGTTATGGCATCGCCGACTAGCCCATGTCAACATGAGAATTTTGCAAAGTCTTCACAAGGATGGCCATATTGTTGGACTAAAAGAAAATGTTTGCTTTGCCAAAGATCATGTTTGCAGGGGTTGTGTTGAAGGAAAGATGCATGATTCTCCCCACAAGCCGACCAACTATGTCAAGTCCAAGAGGATCCTAGAGCTCCTTCATGTGGATATCTTTGGTCCTCCATCTCATGCAAGTCTTGGTGGATAGAAATATTGTTTGGCGATTGTTTATGACTATTCAAGATACACATGGGTTTATTTCTTCAAGCTAAAAATTGAGACCCAAGAAAACTTCATCGACTTCATCAACATGGTTCAACGTTAATACAATGTCCCTGTGTTGATTATAAGGAGTAACAACGGCACCAAATTAAAGAACTAAACCATGGATGGATTTCTTAGTGATGAGGGGATAAAACACCAATATTCCGCTGCATATACCCCTCAATAAAATGGTGTAGTCGAGAGGAAGAACCGAACACTTATTGATATGGCAAGGACCATGTTGGCAGAGTTCAAATCTCCATATAATTTTTGGGCTGAAGCAATCTCCACCGCATGCCATGCATCAAACCGGCTCTACCTCCGAAA
Organism: Avena sativa; assembly: GCA_916181665.1. NCBI lineage: Eukaryota > Viridiplantae > Streptophyta > Magnoliopsida > Poales > Poaceae > Avena > Avena sativa. The sequence continues at coordinate 378,970,416 of OV702297.1, read as the reverse complement.
GAAATTGATCAGGACTCCATATGAAATACTTGTCGGCAACAAGCCCAACGTATCTTACTTTCGGGTGTTCAGTTGTAAGTGTTTCTATTTCAAAAGGGTGCTTGTTTTTCAAAATTCGATTCCAAATCATTAGAGGGTATTTTTGTTGGCTATGGTCTCAAATCCCACACTTATAGAATCTATGATAAGCTCTCCGGAGCTGTCATAGAATCTTGTAGTGTTGTTTTTGAAGAATATGATGGTCCCCAAGGGGGGTTGTGTTGATGCTTGTGATGCAGATGATGAAATGCCTCAGGATGCCATAGGAAGAATGGGTGTGGGATTTATCCGCCCCGTTGAGTAACCCCTTATGGTGGATCAAGAAGAACTATGCTCTACTCAACTGGAGCCCTCATCTTCACAGCAACAACAAGCTCCGTCTATTGAGGAGGTCAATGACCCAGGCCAAAGACAAGTTGTGGACCCTCAACATGTTGATCAGGGAGATACCTCTAGTGAGGATGATCTTGAGTCACCATTCTCCAGAATTTCAAGTGCTACTCGGTCTATTACATAAGGAAGATCTATACAATTTGTCGTGAGAGCAGCTCAACTCCAGTCTAGTAGTGTGCCTAATCAAGACCAAGGTCAATCCGTGCCTCTTAATGACGAGAATGATCCCAATGATGATCAAGGTCTAGTTGATGGTCAAGACAAGGACCAAAATGATGAAGAGATCCCCCCAAGATACAACAAGGAGATCGAAACTCGTCGCAAAGCTATAATGGATAGAATGTTGGAATTAAGGGACCACTCTCTAGACAATGTGGTTGGAGATCTAAGGAGAGGAATGTCCACAAGAGCACAATTGAAGAGGTTTAGTGAACACCAAGAACACGTCTCCATGATTGAACCAAATAAAGTATGGGAAGCTCTTGAAGATTCAGATTGGTTGGAAGCAATGCACAAAGAACTCAACAACTTTGAGAGAAATAAAGTATGGAAGTTAGTTGAGAAGCCAAAGGGATTTCCGCAATGTCATAGGCACCAAGTGGATATTCAAGAACAAGCAAGATGAGCATGGAATTGTTGTAAGGAACAAGGCAAGATTGGTTGCACAAGGGTTCTCTCAAATTGAATGCATTGATTATGGAGATACATATGCACCCGTGGCTCGCCTTGAGTCCATCCGTATCCTTCTTGCTTATGCGGCACTGCATAACTTTAAATTACAACAAATGGATGTAGAAAGTGAATTTATTAATGGTCCATTGCATGAGTTGGTATATGTAAAGCAACCCCTAGGGTTTGAGGATCCCCACTTCCCAAACCATGTCTACAAACTTGATAAGGCGCTCTATGGGCTCAAACAAGCCCCACGCAACGTGGTATGAGCACCTTACATAGTTGTTGTTTGACCATTGGTTTGAGGTTGGGAAAATCGAACCCACTCTTTTATTAAGAAGGTCAATGGGGAGCTTTTTGTATGCCAAATATACGTAAGAGGAGGAATTAATGATGAATTCTCAAAGCTTATGACTAGTAGGTTCCGGATGTCTATGATGGGGGAATTAAGGGTATTTCTTGGTTTTGAGATCAAGCAAGTAAGAGGAGGAACATTCTTCAACCAAGACAAGTATACTCAAGATATGCTCAAAAGATTCAACATGAAAGATTTAAATGGTGCTCCTACCCCCATGGAAACAAAGAATCATCTTGAACTAAATCCAACTGGTAAAGATGTGGATCAAAAGGTATACCGGTCTATGATTGGTTCTTTGCTTTACCTTTGTGCATCTAGACCTGATATTCTGTTAAGTGTAGGAGTGTGTGCAAGATATCAAGCGGCTCCTAAAGAAAGCCATTTGATGGCGGTCAAGAGAATCTTTAGATATGTGGTTCATACCCCACACTATGGTATTTGGTATCCTCGTGGATCAACATTCACTCTTTGTGGATACACGGACTCGGATTGCGCTGGTGATAAGGATGATAGAAAATCAACATCTGGGGCTTGCCAATTCCTTGGTAGGTCCTTGGTGGGTTGGTCTTCTAAGAAGAAAAATTGTATATCTCTCTCCACCGCCGAAGCCGAGTATGTGGCAGCTACTAGTGCTTGCACTCAATTGTTATGGATGAGGCAAACTTTAAAGGAATACGGTGTCCATTGTGACAAAGTGCCTCTTCTATGTGACAATGAAAGTGCTATCAAGATTTCCTACAACCCGGTGGATCACACAAGGACCAAGCATATTGAGATTCAGCATCACTTCATTAGAGATCATGTTGCTCGAGGTGATATTGAGTTATCTTATGTGTCAACCAAAGACCAACTTGTCGACATCTTCACGAAGCCACTTGATGAAGCAAGGTTTTGTTATTTGAGGAATGAACTAAATATCATAGATTCAAGGATCTTGACTTGATCACCTTGCATACTCACCTATGTCTTGACTCTTATTTGGTTTAGGTGTAGGCATCGAGATAGGGGGAGTGTGGTCCTAATACATTGGGCTATCCCTCCCCCATAATGCCAACATTAAAGAAATTCAGTTATCTTAATATCATTTTGTGATATGTGAGCTTTATTGATGAGTAGTGGCTATGAACCCAAGGATAATTCTTCACGATGTCATGCCACAAACTCTTACATGGTGGCCTCGGCCACCGCCCTCTTCTTAGTGAAGAGTTGGTTCTTGGTTTGTTTGGTTGGAACTTAATTTTGCTATCTTTTTAGATATTTTCGACTTATTGGTTTTTTCACAGTACATCCTCTGAATCCCAGGCCAACTCTCACCTGTAAACATTCTCCTCTTGCCACACATTTGTCCTACATCTGAAACCTGGGCTTTCTGATCAAAGGGGGCTGGAGTATCCGCCCTGTACCAACCGGAGTGTCCGCCCAGCCCGGACTCTCCGCTTGATACAGACCGGACATTCCGGCTGGGCCAGACTCTCCGGTGCATTTCACCCGGACTGTCTGGCCCTAACGGTTTCGTTCTGATATTAGGGGCCAGGGAGAAGGGGACGGTTCAGTCCTCCTTCTTCTCCCCAACTCCCTCTTCCTCTCAGACTGCTGCCCCCGACCAAGAGCTCCATCGGGAGGGCTTCTCCACCCCGGATCTTGCCATTGTTGTCGGCCATTACCCTCCCTTTGTTGTTGGGATCCGTTCCCCTCTGGTGAAGGTCCCCATGAACTTTTTGGGGCAATGTCTTACCTAGATCCATGGATACATAACATATGTGTGCAACCATCTCCCTTGTAGTAGTTTCAGCAATCCCGATCTATCCCGATTGAACACACCAGTGCAGGCCAAAAAATCGCCAAGGTTCCAGCCTGACTGTCTGGTGTGTACGGGCCGGACACTCCGGTCCAGCCGGAATGTCCGGCGTGTACGCACCGGAATGTTCGGGGTGTTCAGTCAATACAGTTCCAGAATTACTTTGACTACTACTTGTTGTTTGAATCTCCAGGACAAATGTTCTTACCCCATATGGTATTCCTCTATTCTGATTTCACAGGTGGTTCTCGTCCTCGCCATCCTCGGGCTGCTAAGAAGACTTGTACTCGCAGGTTCCGGTATGACAAAGAGCGAGACATTCATGTTGATCTGTATGTGGTCAGACAGGCTGCTCGAGACCGTGCCGCAACAAAGCATGAGAAAGTTAGACAGCTGAAAAGAGATGAAGCCAAGCGCATGAAGTTTGAAGCATTGACTACTCTGGCTGATTTGGGTACCGAGGCATTTGTGGAGATGAGACTCCAGCAGTTCTACTCACTTCCTCGCACCTCGCATGATGAGCGCTTCTAGAGAAATAGCAAGCCCTGTTGTTTTCTGAGCTATATGGTGGGTTCAAACTTCTATTTGTCCCATGCAGTGGTTGGATCTTGAGAAGCTTTGTTCTCACAGCTACTTTGAGGATGCTCTTTGGGTGACTGAGAAGATGGGGCTGCACACCATCTTTCTGGCAAAAGAAGATTACCATGTTGAGTTGGTCCAATAGTTCTATGCCACTGTGGTCTTTAGGCAGACTACTGATATTCCTCTTGAGTGGATGTCTGGTACTACTAGGTGTCATTCCAACATGGTTCATTTTGCACACATTCTTGGATTGCCTTTCAATCCCAATTCTCCCAGTGGTGTCAGAATGCATGTACATGTACATGCATATGACAAGAATAGTCCGACCCCAATTTACTCTTAGAATGGTGTGGTTGGCCAAACCACCAATATCAAGCTCATCTACAACATTTTTCTTCGCATGTTCCGCCACACTCTCACTCCCAAGGCTGGCAACAAGGATAAGATGAGAGGAACTGAGATCAACCTTATGGCCCATGCTCACACCATGTACACTCATGGTCCAGCTCATCCAGGTGGTGCTATTGATGTTATGGACTTCATCTATCAGGATCTGTACAAGTGCATCACTGACAAGAAGTGCCCTCTGTATGACCCTTATGTGATGAAGCTCATTGCTGCTCACACTCCAGCCACTCCCCTGCTCTACCATGATCTTGTTCCTCACACGGCTGCCAAGCTACAGAGGAAGGGTGCCCCTACCACCAAGGCTCTTCGAGGCTATCCTCCTGCTCAGGACATCTTTGAGGATGATGAGATAGATGCTGATGCCACTGACAGTGATGGTTCTGAGGAGGTGCAGGAGCCTATGTATCATGGCCCTCGTATGAAGCATGCTAGCAATGCATATTTCTTCACCACCTCTAAGGAGGAAGTGCACAAGAAGGCGAAGAAGGCCTCGTGGTGGAAGAAGCTTCTCCTATGCCAGAACATTGACATTTGCCATGGATAGTATGATGCATACAAGGCCAACAGGAACATCATGAAGGAGCTCAAGCGGATCAACCATCCCATGGATGTTGACCCTTCTCAGCAGTAGACATCTGATGGCACCCTGTCCTATGGTCACTTGGGTCAGGGACGTGTGGATTGGTCCATGTTTGAGGATGTATCTTCTTCTTCTCGCCCTCATGGCCAGAGATCAACTCAGGATGACTATGATGATGAGGATGGTGATGAGGACGAGGACGAGGATAAGGATGAGGATTAGGACTTCAGTGGCTAGAGTCTGCCTTGGGGCATTTTAGTAGTGCTCTTTTCCTTTTTTGGCATCTTGATGCCAAAGGGGGAGAAGTAGCCCCATATTAGGTTGCTACCGGGGATTTGCATGGGTACACGAGCTTCACATTATTTCGATTTGCCTCTTTGAAGCTCCGTGTCTTTATCTTATTTGTTTGAGAACTATGTTGTGTTGAACTTCGTTCTAGGTGCTATGTGTGGTATGACATGTGTACCCGGTAATGTTAAATACTATGTTATGTCTAGCTTATCTATCTAGTCTTTATTATATCATGTCATAATTTTATTTACCAATATAGTGAGGATGTGATCCTAGGATGTGTGATCTTGTATTCATATTCAAAGCTAAAATTGGTCACACATCTAGGGGGAGCCTTACTATGTTGTGTAAAATCATCTATTGTGAAATTTTTATCTATCCTATATGCATGTCACGACCCGGGATCAGGGCTAGACAAATACCAGATCTTCATCTAACATAAGCCTAACCTAAATTCCGAAGCACGCAGGGAATGATCGGTACCATTATAGAACATACAAAACATACATTATTAGGTAAACTCTTAACAGAGTTACAAACCAGTCATACAAGCCAGGGGTCACAGACCCAACATTACAACCAGCAAACGGAAGCAAACAGGTTTTTCTAAACAACAAACTTAGCAAAGGGCCTAAGAGGCCTTAAACAGAAGTAGCGACCCTTCCATAGATCCTAGGCTGCTGCACAGGAACCCCGACTACTCGTCAACATCGATGTAGAAACCACCTTCAGTTGGAGTAGCTTCATCGGTAGAAAAACATCAACGAGGCAAGGCTGAGTACAGGGTGTACTCCGCAAGACTTATGGCTAGTAGAGTTGTTTCGCATAAAGCCATCTTTTGTTTTTGAAAAAAAGAAGGAAAAGAAGCTCGTCTAGTCAGATCATTTTCAAAGGGGATAAGAATACTACCACTCTAGATCTTAGAACCATCTTCGATATCCACCAAGATCCATCATCATCTAAACCTCTCTTCCCGGACTACCCCCTCAAACAACCCCGAGGAAGTATTCTGGAACACTCATTAGTTGGCCAAGTTTTATCATTCGATTATAGTTCTCTATGATCATCACGTCCGTTCCCAAGTTGTCCATAACCGTGGACACGGATATTCAAAAATATTATAACCCTACAGGGGTGCACAACTTTACCCACACGTACCAACCAACTCTTAATACCATATTATTATCCCTCTTCCTTGGAAGACCGGCAGAGAGTGGTTGACCACGACCTTTACCTTGCTTTCTAAGAGACTATGAGTCACACTAAGGAGATGCCGCCGTAACGGGCTGAGTCCCGAAGCCGGTCCCTAATGATGTGTGCAGAGTTCAAGATTACGGATGCCGTGCATCTCTTGTTCCCGGCCATGCTTACCTACCTGTTATGAATGCACCTCCTTCACCTCCGTTCAAGAACAACCAAGATGCGTATGTCGAATTGAATGCCCGAACTATGTGACACATGGAATCTACTAGGCAAGTTAGTGAGTCGAGGGGGTTTCTAGGCCCCCATGTGGATGTATGCTCATCTTGGTTCAAGAGGCAAGAACTTTGGGTCCTAAGGGTGGCAAGTATGGGACTGCAAAAACCACAACCCACGTGGCCTCCCATACAAGCCTTAGCATGTTTATTGTCCATCTCTGATCATATCACAACATCCTAACATACTAGGTTCATTCGCATCTCTAGTGCATCATCTAAATGATCGATACTGGACCACTAAGCATGGCTAAGCTTGACTGAGTTGTGGCACTAGCGATGCTCATAAGACAAATCCTAGTTATGCTAGGAGCAGTGGATCAGGTATTATAGTTCACAAAGGGATACATGAATCGGGTAGGATCACTTTAACTACTAATAAAAGACTGTTGAATCGCATGCATATGGAAAGAATGAAATACTTTGTAAACTTAGGATTCATATGTATGAGTGGGGCTTCGCTTGCCTTGTCCGTTGTTGGACTGGTACTGCTCTTCGGTGGTGTTGACTTCAGCCTCGGGTTCGGTTCCTATTCTCAAAGAAACAATCACCAAAAAAGAGAGTACACAAGTGAACCCATGAATTGATTTATGTCCACTACAGCTTTAAAAGAGAGTACATAAGTGAAACCATGAACCCCTTGCTGTAATTTATAAACATTATTGTTATCATAAGAAACAACCTACAAACATTATTGTGATCATTTACCCTTGCTGCAATTTATTATCTAAAAACACAAAAATACTTTATTTCTTGCAAACACAAACAAAACACAAAAAGACCTTTATTTAATTCATTTACTTTACTATTTTACTTTACTTCGTTTCATTTTTATTTCATATTACTAATACGAAACCTTGTGCTTGACAACCACACGATGGAGTTGGGGACACAAGGCAAAAAAATTGCTTTGCAGGTTGCTTAAGAAGAGAAGAAAAAGATATTCTTTGCCAATTCCCCGAGAGTTAGATATAAACCCTCGAGTCACCCTTGTGGGGAAAGACGCTTGTTATAATACTCTACACTTAGAGTCCCAACGAGTTGGTACACACGGATTTGTTGCCATCAAGAACATTTTCTGGCGCCGTTGCCGAGGAATGTCAAGCGCATCTCATAGTGGATGCAAGTGTGGTTAACTCCCACTACAACTGCCAAAACATTTTCTGGCGTCATTCCAACTACTAGAAAACTTTCTGGCAAGCATCTTCATCAACCTTGTGCAAACACCTAAGCTTGGGGAGGTTGCACCACTGTGATCTTTTCCTTCTCTTTCAGATTTTTAAAAATAATTTTCTTTGGTCTTGTTTTCTTCTTTTATTTGTTTGTTAGTTTTCATTAAAACATAAAAACCATAAAAATTAATATAACTTTTCTTGCAAACATGGGAGAAAGAAATACAAAACTTTGTGGCTATACCAACACTCATAATGGTCAATTCATTGATATGCCCATTACAACTCCTAAAATAATAGCTGAAAAGTTTTGAAGTTAGTCCTGGGTTACTTAATCATATTTCTACAGAACAATTTGGGGGAAGTTCTAGTGAAGATGCCTCTATGCACCTACATGACTTTTGTGAAATATGTGAGATGCAAAAAATTCAAAATGTGGAAAACGATAATGTTAAACTCAAGCTATTCCTATTTTCACTTAGAGGCAAAGCTAAAGAATAATGGCTATTATCATTACCAAATGTTAGCATAAACTCTTGGAATGATCTTAAATAATATGCCATAAAGAAATAATACCCACCTCTAAAAATATTGCAAAATAGGAATAACAACTTATCCTTTAAGAAAAATGATAATAAACATGTAGCAACAATACTGGAAAGAATTAAAACATGTTAAGAACCTGCCCATCACATGGAGTAAATGAATGGACTATTTTACACTCTTTTTTATAATGAGTTAAACTATATGTCAAGAAGCATGTTAGATTCCTTTGATTCCATCACAGCCCTTGTGATTTTTAAAAAAATCCTTCCCAAAATTATAGGATTGCAGGTTTTACTGCCCATATCCATAATAATAAAGTCAAAAGGTACAAATATCATATCTACTTCAAGCATAACATAATTAACTCTACCTAAAGAATGTTTTGTACAATCATTAGCAAGTAAAACATCTATGCTGCATATTTGCATACTTTTAAGTTCAAGCAAGTCATATAATTCTTTTGACAAGATAGGAACACTAGATCGTGACAAGTTCTCCCTCCATTATCTGCAACCTGCGGATAAGATGTTATTCTGTTATGCAAGTAAATGCACACATTAATAATTTTTTCTATATCATAGTATGCATAGTTTGTAAATTTCCTATCCTATGATCTTTGAAGACATGAAACCAATAATACAATAGTCATTTGCTTTCCCTTCAATTAAAGGATCAACTATTACTCTTTATGCATACAAATGCTGAAATATTGTGACAAGGTTGATGCACTACAATGATTTTTCCAATTATAATTAAATTCCTATAAACGTGCCATAGCCGAAATCTTTCAACTGTTATACTCGCTATATTGTTCCGGTAAAAAATGCCATTTTACACATTGGGGTTTTATCTTCTTACCAATGAACTCATGGCATGATTGACATAACAGAGCTCCTAAGGAATTTTTGGTATGAGCAACTATGGAGACCATAATTCATACTTTTCGTATTCATCGTGTAGTGTGAGGTGCATTAGAATGTTTCTTCCTTCAGAGCAACAGACTTTTGATGTCTACACACGCTTCTATTCTTGTAGACAATGTTGGGCCTCCAAGTGCAGAGGTTTGTAGAACAACAGCAAGTTTCCCTTAAGTGGATCACCCAAGGTTTATCGAACTCAAGGAGGAAGTGGTCAAAGGTATCCCTCTCAAGCAACCCTGTAATCAAGATACGAGAAGTCTCTTGTGTCCCCAACACACCCAATACACTTGTCAGGTGTATAGGTGCACTAGTTCGGCGAAGAGATAGTGAAATACAAGTAATATGGATGGTTATAAGTGGTAATTGCAATATGAAATAAAGGTGGTAGCAAACAAACATGTAGTAGATCTAGTTGTAAATGGTGTTTCAATGCTTATAAACAAGGCCTAGGGATCATACTTCCACTAGTGGACACTCTCATATAAATATCTTCTCTTCATTATGCTACTCTGAACTACTCTCCGGTTGGACAATTCCAATCCATGGTAGGGCTACAAAAGCTCTCCTTAAAGTTTTCATTCCCCATATAGGTAACCCCACACTGTCACCTTGAGCGCTAGATGGTTCCAACAAACACCACAATTTCATAGACACTACAAGAAATGTGCCAACTTATGACATTTTGATAGTGACTTTGGACAAAATCGTCATAGAGTTATGACAATTTCACACCAGATTGTCTTAAGCCATTTGGGAGGGCTAAAACCTTATTAAAACTATGACGATATCACTCAAAAGATCGTAATTTCTATGGATGAAATCGTCATAATCGTTAGGCAGATTGAGATATAAGAGACGAACAATATCGACCATTAGATGTGAACAAAATGAACGGATGAGATGATAGTTTGTGGAAACTTGTTGTGGATCGATGACCTGGCACCAGTTGAGTGCACACCTGGAACACTTCTCTAACCCTAACCCTTATCTATCCCCCACCGCCACACCGCGCCCATCTCTGCTTGCCCCCTTCTCTGCCACGACATGCTTCCTTCTTGTTCTCCAGATCTCATTGCCCCAAGCGAAGGCGGCGATGCTCCTTCTCGCCCGGATTCATCTTCTCTGGATCTCGGCGTCTAGACCAAGAGGCGCTCCCTCTCACCCAACGAGTCAACGCATCTCCCCCTATTTTACAAGAACTTCGGCACCTGCAGACCTGCGGCAGGAACTAGATCGGAATACTAGATCCCCTCTGGTTGGGTCTTCTTCAATGAAGCCGACGAGTGCACCGGACCGATTTCTACGGCATCGGCGACGCAGCGCCAGGTGCATCGTGCGGATGCCGGAGGGCCACAGTGCTACAACATTTGGTCGTGGCAGGCGGATCTTGCAGATATCGAGATGGACAAGACGGATCCCACGGTGATCTTCCGGAGTCAGCTCTACAACCCCGTGTGCACCACGGCTAGAGGTGTGCCATCCACTCCCGTCTCGTGTGTGCGTTGCTCCGTCAGCGCGTGCTTTATCTAGGGTTTCACCCATGTTGATTATTTGCCTCATGAATTTCTGGATCACTCATCATATTTCCGTCTCATGGTTTTTGTTAAAATCATGAAGGGGTATGCAGTGTGGGAGTTCCTGAAGCAGGGAGTGCAGCCAGGGCATCTCTCCATCATCTCCAAGAAGGTTGTATGCTCCCTCCCTTCCCCTCTTTGTTGTAGTTAATTCTATGTGGTGTTACCCTTTGTGATTCTAGCTAGATGTTCCTGCTGACCGGCTTAGAAGGTCCAGTGCATTGTAAATTCTAAATTGCTAGCTACTAACTTTTAGGCATCGGATGAACTAATACTGGTTGCTGGTAGTCATATGTAAATCAGATCTGTAACCAATTTTAACTATGATCTAGCTAAATTAAATGGCAGTAGTTAAATTCTAAATTAACTATGATACTGGTTGCTTGTGCGTGGGCAGGATGTAAAGATATCTGGGAAATTCCAGTTTTCACTTTGTTCCTTCCACCATTGTGATCTACTTTGAAATATCCTATACCTCTGTACCTTTAACTGACCATGCAACTTCTGGTAGTACCCTTCTCTGACACACTATACTTGAGTTATATAATTATATGTTGGTTTGATTTCAGTAGGGAGATTTTGATCATGAAAACCTATTGTCTCCAAAAAAAATGCATTCGTATTATGTTGTCACATAGCTTATAGTCCAATAGGTTGTTACTAGAGGTCATGTTGAGTGATTAACATACTGTCATGGTGATGTTTCATACATTTGTAATCTGGTAGTCTCATTCTATTGCTGAATCATATAAATCATGTGGTTGTTATATGCCATTGCTTCTAAGCTCTGACTTGGTATTGCCTTGTTGATAGTTTTAGTTGATCATATCATTGAATTTGTATGCCTGAAATTTTTAGTTGATCATCTCTTTGAACTTGTTCTCGTTGTTGTATGTGCATTATAGGAATGCGATTTATTTTTCTAGTGGCATGGGGTATTCTTTTATTTATTCCTATAAATTCCTCTCCTTTTTCCTTAGATAATGGAAGATTAAACTCTCGGTCTCTGCATCACAATATGTGCATAGCCTTAGTTCTGATTCGAATCTCTAATGTTATTTGCAACTGCATGTATTGATGTTGGGCTATTTGTTTCACCTATGTTGCATGGTTTGGGGGAGAGAGGACTATTTGCTGCTGGTATATAGTAGTATCTTGGGGACAAGTAATTGTCTTGTTCAGATTACAATTGGCTTACTGAGTAAATTGTCTTGTCATATATGTAAGGCATGCAAATTTGCTTAATATGTATGTCGAGTACCTTTTTATGTACAACTCATGCTTGATGAGATACTGCTACAAATCACTGATTATTATGTCAAATAATATGTCTTCCTCACCGACGTCGGTGCGCACGTGCTCCCCGAGGAGGGCACCGAATCTGGCTGCTCCTGGCGTCTCCAGCGCCGTCGAACTGGTGGTGACATGGCTACTGATGGCGCCAAGACAGCCACGCCTGCGCTCTAGATCGACGACATCCTACACTCCGGCTCGACGGTATCCTGTGCACCTTCATCACCCTCAGCTGCTACAGGTGAGACCCAATCTAGCTTATATAGATCATCCTATTTCTGTCTTGCTGATAGCATTACTAGTTGATCTTGCCTTTTAAAGTCCAACTGAACCTAGTTGTTCCTACTCCTAAATTTGTCTTGCTGAAATCTTCAATGTAGCAATGCTCTGAAGTAATAAATACAACCGAACCTTGTAAAAACATTGCTAGCTATTCCCGAATTCTGATCATATTGTGATGCTATGTAATCTGCCACCTTCCTTGTAAAACTATGGACAATCCTGAGATTTCTGTTCTTAGAAATGGCTTCTGGGATGTCACTAAAGTCCCAGGTTTCAATAGAAAAATCTGTAAATGTTGTTTCATATATATGTTCTAGAAGCCTAGGCATGTTCGGTTCATGGTTACCTATATAAAACTACATGGTTTGAATAATTTGCTAGAGATTTTTCATGAGATGATTCCTGAAAGAAAACAACAAGGCCTATATGTACTGTTGTAAAAGATTCATAGAGGTAGATCTGGCATCTTTGTTGCACTCACTATGCATCTTGTAAAAGATTGATACATGTAGATTGATGGTGGCTGTTGCTTTTGTATATACTGTAAAGATATTGTTATATGCTGATATGGCTACTTCTAGGCATCTACTTCTATGGCTTCGAGAAGTGCTCCACCATCCAGTAGCGCGCCGTGCTCCCCATCATCACGGGTCGCGTCGTTGTTGCCCAAGCCTAGTACGGGACTGGCAAGACCTCCATGATTTCGCTCTCTGTCTGGGAGATCGTCGATGCCAATGTCCACGAGTACGGTTCTTCCTCCTCCTCCGCTCAAATAAATCTCAAAACATAAAGTCTAGTATGGTTTTAACGCATTTAGGCATTTGTAGTTATCTTGTTTTCTCGGTTTTTGGTAGTGGTGCATGATTTATCACACGATTTATTGTTCAGGATGGCCACTGGAAGTTTTGTTAGTTACTTAATTCCATATGCCATGTACTGGCAGGTGCTTGTATCATATAGATTAGCACTTGTGATTTTGACTGATAGATTTATGGAATTTATTGGTTTTGTCTGCTGGCATATGTGTTTCCTTTTCTCCATTTGTTGAAAGTATATTGTTGTAACCATGGAACTATTGTAATCAACTAGTGTGTGAGCACTGGAATCAACTACTGTCTGAAAGATGGATCATTCGCTGCAAACCTGTATGTCGATCAGTTAATTATTGTGTGAACTTCATGGTTCCATCTATAGTCATTTCGGTGTGAACCTGAATGTTTGATGTTTCGCTTAACTTGAATCGCTCCAGTTTTATCGTGTACTAGCTGTAGTGGAACACCCTTGAGCAAGATCAAGAACCCAGAGAAGATCAAGTTCAAAGGTTGGTTGTGCACTTTTAGTTCTTTGCAAGTGATTTTTTGTTGAAATTCAAAATCTTTATCTGATGCAAAGCACTATAAAATAATTCAATTCTATACTTTTGCGCTATACTAATGAACCATTGTATGTTAGTAATGAAAAGCTAGTGATCCTAATTCATTATCATACATTGAAAAGCTGAGTATATTTTCATTATTGTAGTACTGGTTCTATAGATCTTCTTGTAAATAAATTTCTCGGATCTAATTTGTAGCCTTTGTCTGTTTTCATATGTTTTGTTTTTTGTTCATTTGCTGAAAATACCTACTTCCTTAATTTGCTATATTTTGTGTTTTACTCTTTTGAGTTGACCTGTAGGTACACCGAGAGGAATTCTGGGCCAGCAGATATTGATTTCATCTACTTTTATGAAGTTCATGTGAAATGTGAATGGCCTAACAGGAAGAAAGATGTAGTATATTATTGGAACCATGGAACTGTTGTAATTTGAAGTGTGTGAGTGCTGGGATATTATTGTATAATGTGACATGAAGTGTGAGTGTTGGGACATATATTGTATAGTATGTGATTTGAACCTATTGTAATTTGAAGCGTATGTCTATTGTCAAAATATTCTTGCCTTTATGAATAAATTATTAGTTGATTAATTATTTTCAAATCATGGGAGGTTTAACACCTGTGAAAAATAAAATTAACAAGTGGGACCTGCTGAAAATAAAAGGGTGGAAAGAAAAATAAATAAAATGTCAAAAATAAAAAAGGATTAACTATAAAAGGCCTAGACTAGAAAATAAAAAGGCCTTCATGTTGGGACTGGCCCATATAGTTGGACGGAATTGATATAAAAAAACATAAACTGAATTATTGGGCTTGGCCCATACAAACGATAGAAATAGACTGGGCTGATTGTGTGCCACGTCGGACTGCCCACGTATGATCTGACGTGGATAGGTCTTATTGCCCATGACGATATTGAATCGTCATAGAGGTTATGACGATCCAAGATCGTCATAGACAGTTATGACGATTTCATCAAAATCATCGTTATAGTTATTTGCGGCGCCCAGCTTTTGACGATCTCGAAATCGTCATAGAATCGTCATAAACAGACTACTATGACGATTCTGTGACGAAAATGGAGGGTCATATATAGCCATATTCCTTATAGTGAGAGACATCCAACTCAAAATATAACTCATGATAAGTATTTCTGTAATCTTTAGCCTAAGTGCCACATGGTGTGCACACTGTCAACTTCACACATGTGGGGATAACTAGCGATTACAATTAAAGAACTTGATTAGAAGAGTAGATCTACTTGATTACAAATATCATGACCACAATAAGATCACGCATAGAGAGAGATGAACACATAGCTACCGGTAGAGCCCTTAGCCTCGAGGGAGGACTACTCCCTCCTCATCATGGGAATCAGCAACGGCGATGGAGATGGTGGTGGAGATCAATGGAGATGGCTCTAGGGGAAATTCCCCCTCCCGGCAGGGTGCCAGAACAGAGACTTCTATCCCCCGAATCTCCTCTTCGGTGGCGGCGGCGCTGTGGAACTTTTTGTGGAGATTTGATCCGCATAGGGTTTACGTCTCTGGGAGACGTATATGTAGGCGAAAGGGCAAGGTCGGTGGAGGGCCATGGGGCCCACACCATGTGGCTGTGTTGACGAGGTTTGATCTCGTCAATGACCATTGTTATGGACTTGGGTTTTGGAGAAGATGGGGATGCTGGAGATCGCGGAACGGATAACAGACAAGCAACACGGGGACACGATGTTTACCCGGGTTCAGGCACCCGGAGGGAAAACCCTACTCCTGCTTGTCTGTTCTTGATTACAGCGGAACCGAAGGTTACAGGGGTGCATAGATGCAATCTGGTGTGAGGTGCGTATGAGGTGAGTATCGATCCTCCTTGTCGTGCCCTCCTAGCCTTTATATAGATAGGCAGGTCTCGGGCGCAGGTCGAGTCAGTTACAGATTAGGTTTTGTACCCTTTGAAATTCTATCTATTCTTGTCTTGTTCTCTAAGGATCCAAAGGCGTCGTGGGCTTGGGCCACCCGAAATCTCCACAGGCCGCGTATCTTGTCATGGGCCTTCCTTGGGCTGGACTAGGTATGCCAATGTTGTGTAACCGTGGGGGTATAACCATGTCAGTAGCCCCGAGTGTTCAGTCGAATCGTAGGTTCGGCTGAGGACTCTTCAATCTTTCGGGTGCTATGTAGTCGGACCTGTTTTATAAGGAGAAATGTTTAGTTCATAGGGATTGTTGATGCGTGTGCCTAACTCTCCCGACGGATCAGGGCAGTTAACTGTCATAGGACAAAACAACATGATCTTCTTTAGACTCGAATCCGGAACGAATGCTGGCGTAATTCGACTTAGGCCGTTGAGGTCTTATAGGAGTCGAATCCTAGTGGTTTTCAAGTGATGTACCCAACGCGTCCATCAGGATTTTCGTCGTGCCTGCTGACACGGAAGTTTTACTAGCAGAGCGTTGTCAGGTGCGTTACCAAGCCATCAGAAGATTTCTGTAGGGCTTATCTTTGTGTCGCAGACACAGCATCCAAAATTTTATCACCGCGGAGGTGTTTCGGGTGACTAAGGAGAATTCCTCTCACTTAGCGTTGGTTTGGTCAAAGTTTCCGAAAAGATTTTGTCGTATTTGATCCGAAGGATCGCAGTCGAAGAAATTCATAGGGTGCGCAGCCAACGCTCCCTCTGGGAGTAGCCCCCGAGTGTCTGTTCGAGTCGTACACTTGAGCAGAAACTTTAACTCAGTTGTTTTCAGCTTAGGTTCGTAGGACACAATTTTTTCAGATGCTCAACCAATCCTCCCTATGGGAGTAGCCCCCGAGTCCATAGTGGAGTTGTAGACTCTACATAGGAATCGAAGAAGTTGTGGGATGTAGTGCCTTACTCATTTCTCAGGTGCGTGGCCAGCGCTCCTGATAGGAGTAGCCCCTGAGTAGCTATTCGAATCGTAGATTCGAGTAAGTACTTGATTGATCAGCCGACAGCTTCCAGCTGTTGCTGGCTCGGCCTGATGACGTCAGTGTTGACGATTGATGATCTCAACCGTCTGCGGCTGTAGAGATGATGCGATGGAACGACCGTGGGTCCCACCGTCTGACATGAAGTTGACTAGTCACGAGCAGACATGAAGAAAATTACGGCGTCTCCTCGGTTTCCGTGCATAGTGGACGGCGTGCTGGCGACGATTCGTTGCTTGTGCTGACACGTGTAGAGTTATATCTTGAGTGCGCGCTAGGGCTTCTGGATCAACGACTCGTGTGCGTCATCTTCCTCTTTTCATAACGTGGGTAAACTGTCGTGGGAATGGCCACGACAGATGATGCAATCGGCAGCGAGTAGTAGAACAAAGGGCAAGGGCGGCCAGCCATCTGCGGTGCGAGATGAGGACGGAGACACAAGGTTTTACCCAGGTTCGCCCCCTGAAGGGTAAAGACCTACTCCTGCTAGATTGTATTGTGGAGAGAGTACAAGGGCGAGCTCGACGACTAGGCGGAGAGTCACTGGGGTGTATGATGGCACGTGTCCTCTATGCGTACCCTAGGGAGGTTTATATAGGCTCACCTCGCCAGGGTTTACAGATCTACAACCGAATTAGTTAAGGATTCAGCGGGTTCTTGACCTAATCCGACTAGGCTTAGATACGCTTCTGGGCCTCTAGATTCTAGTCGCCTGGGTCTTTGCCAAGTCTTGATCCAGTCTCCGTCCTGCAGGCCCACTCGCTGGCAGCTTGGGCCAGTAGGAAACGTCCCGCTGGGTATACCCCGATCGGCATATCCCCATCAGTAGTCCCCGAGGCCGTCGTTGATTCGTCGCAGGTGTGTGTTGGCAGTCGGAGTATGCGGGTCCACTTCGGATGCCCAGTCGAATCGGCGGCGGACTCCTGAATAAAGGAAAAAACTAGTCATTTTAGTCGCAATATCAGTGACTAGTCAGATCGCAGCTTGGCGAATAGGTCGGCGAATAATTAAGTCACTGATATAGTGATCAGGTCAGCGAGTCGTCAAGTCGCTGAAGACAGTGAGTCTTCACCCGATAAGGGCGATGCCAGAAGTGACGAGGGCGGCGATGATGACGATGAAGACAATGGCAACGAAGCCGTGGAGGTCACCGCACCCACGGTTCGCATGACCCATGGACAACATCAACGCGAGCTCGAGGCCAGCAAGAGCCTCGAGGCCCACGATGACGACGACGAGCTCCCCTAGCACACCTCGCAACGCGAAGCCACACCATCGAAGAAGAAACTGCCGTCACCGAAGAAGAAGAAGCCGGTTAAGCCGGTATCACCGCCTCGATCCGCGAGTAGCTCCGATGCTACCAGCGCAGCCGAGGAAGCTAAAGTCAATGTAACGGCGCATGCGGACGCGGCGACCGGTGCGACAGTTGCGGAAGATGAGGTGTCGTTGGCATCGCTACCGCCGCCCTTCGTCCCAGTTACCAGGCTCGTGGCCGCTCCAGCCGTAGGGGCCTTGCCGCCGAGGGAAGCTCCCGCGGCGATCGCCACTGAACCTCCTGCCGCGGCCTCGTCCTCGAAGAAGTCGTCGGTGTCTTGGGCGCAGAGCTTGTTCAAGATAGGCCTCAGTCGAAAACTGGGGCCAGAGCTGGAGAAGCCGGCCAGTATTCGTATTGTCCTACGTTTTATCCCAGTCGCCAAGTGAGTATTTATCAAACCTTTCATTTTTCTGCTTGATTTATGTCCGACTGGCGATTTTTACTGACAGAGTTGTTCTGCAGGACTGGAGTGAAGAATATAGGTCACCCTTCGGTGGCCAAGGTTCCATCAGGCGCCATTGAGGCGCCAGTCGACCCTTCAAAGAAGAGGAAGGGAGATGAGGTCGAGGTGCCTGCTGAAGGCGCCAAGAAAGCAAGGGGTGACGAGGTCGTCACAATCTCGGACGAGCCGCCGGTCACCCCAAGCGAGGCTCCGATTGCAGTGGACGCAGCCCCGAAGGCCATGGAGGACACGGAGTCGCAGCGGGCAGAGCTCACGACCTCGGTTGGGGTGACAGGCCCACCTTCGAGTGGTGTGGGAGCCGCGGTGGCGATGTTCCCTCTCTTTGTAGCGAGGGCCTCCGCGGCGAGTGCATCAGTGCCGTCGAGCCAATTCCCCGAAGCCACCGGCACGGAGGTCGAGCAGCCTCGCGGGCATACTCCATTCGTGCTCCAATCGGTGGATGCATTGGAGCTTCACGACATGCTAGGTGCTTCCATTCAAGTATGTCCAGTCCCCGAGGATTGGGTCACCGAATTTCAGTGGTCGGATCCTTATTGTTTTTTCGAGTCTAGTCCCCGAGTGGTTGGTCGCTGAATTTCAGCGGCTAGGTACTTAGGATTTTTGTTGTCCAGTCCGCGAGTGGCTAGTCGCTGAATTTCAGCGGCTAGGCTCTTAGGAATTTTTGTTGCTCAGTCCCCGAGTGGCTAGTCGCTGAACTTCAGCGGCTAGGCACTTAGGAAGTTTTTCATTGCTGACGTTTCCATGGTTGCGCAAGGCCTTCAACACGAGTCAACGGAGCGGCTTGCCACTAGGGAGCGTGTGCAGAGGGAGCTCCTCGTTGTTCGGGACACAAACAAGCAGCTTCGAGCGACTGCGGGTGAGTGTTTGTCGTGCTCAATGTGGTTATAAACTTGTCCTCCTCGTATTCATAGTGTTGTTGGTGCAGAGGATAGCGCAGCCGTGGTGGAGAAGGCTCGTCAGGGCCTCGTACCAGCAAGTGAGTTGACGGTTGCACAGTCGTCCTTGAGCACCGCGGAGAAGCGAATCGCCGACCTGGAGCATGATCTCAAGGAGGCGAAGGCGGAGGCAACTTCAGCGAATGGGCGGGCCAAGGCAGCCGTTGCTTCTGCTGCTAAGGAGCGGAAGATGTCAGATGCGCTCATCGCCGGGCTGCAGGATGACCTCTCTAGTCTCCAGGATTTCATCATGGAGCGTTGTCGCCCGTTGATTGGTGAGTTTATCTTTGGCGAGTCCCCGAGCGAGTAGGTCACGTTATTTTGCTGGAGCCTCCCTCATTTTTTGCCGAGGAAGCGCAGTCGTACTGATAATGCCGAGGAAGCGTAGTCGTACGACACGCGGCAATGCGTCACCACTCTGGTTGATTCTGCCGCGCTGTCAGCGACCTGTATCCGGGCGTATCTGCAGGAGATCTCAACCACGGAGGTGATTCCCAGTGACCTCGTTGTGGATTTCATGACACAGTTGGCCTTTCGTCGTGGCGCGGCGGCTACTGCGCTGAGCCTTGGTCTCGTTCACTTTCCTGACGACTTCGATCTTGACGACGTCACGAGCGGGTACCCTTCATCGACGGGCGCGGTCGAGATCGCCGAAGTGCTAAAGCTGACCGAGCGAGCTGCGGTGTACGCCGACCGGGTGTGGGCGATGGACGACCTCATTCCTTACCAGGAAACGGTCATCGCCCCGAACGACCCCGAGCCGGCGCACCGCAACTTCAAGGTGGAGCAGCCGTTCTGTGCGGCCATGGCGGGTGAGCTCACGACGTACCCTTCGAATCCGTGGATTCCTTTTATCCACAGTCGCAAGGGTGGTGGTGCCTCATCATCGAAGCATTCGGAGTAGAGTAGTTTGCCGATCGGCGTTAGTTAGTATAAGTATGTAATTACCCTTGTAAGCGAACAAATTTTGCTGCTTTGAAGGAATGCAAGGATTCTTTTGTCAGTGTATTTTTATTTGATTGTTGGTTATGCGTGTCCCCGAGCGCGTCCGCCCTTTTATAGGGTTAACCTCGTTTTTATGTATTGTTTGAACTGTTAGGGAGTTAAGGTCGACTCGCCATTGCTCGGAAAACCAGTCACATGGAGACTCCATGGGGTGCTCTGTACTTGGCCGTTTTCCCGGGCGCGAACAGGGTCAGGTAGCCGAGTCCCCGAGCATGGTACTTGGCGGTTCGAATCGCATGCCCGAGGTAGGTGAGGACAGGGCGCGTTGTGTTTGCGTCACTCCACCTGATCCATAGGACCAGTCGCGTAGAGAGTCTAGGGCACGCTCTCATACTTGGCGTTTTTCCCTGGCCGCTCCTGTTCGGACTGGCGTCAGTCCCCGAGCGTGGTACTTTTCCGTTCGAGTCGCTGCGCCAAGGATGTGGAGGACTGGGTCGCTGTGGGAAGCGAATGCAGTTGTCTTGGCTCGGAAAGCCAGTCGAGCGAGGCGACTCCATTGGGGCTCCGGGTTGGCTTTTTTCGTGGATGGTACGAGGCCTGAAGTTTTCCAGTGCCCTCGTATCGCACTACATGGCCGTGCCGATCGCGTCACCAAAGGTTGACTTATGCGAGTAGCATAGCGCTGTTATTACGAGTGTGAGTGGCACAAGGTACGAAGAGTGGACACACGTTGTGCGAATCGATCTTCTTTATTTCGTAGCGGGTAGGAGGTACATGTCTAGAAGTCTAGGAGTAGAACTTCCGTAGGAGGTTTACATTCCACGGCCGCTTGACGTCGAGTTTTTCGTCACCTCGGACATCAACGAGGTAGTAGGCGTCGTTGCCTAGGACTCGCCCGATGGCGAATGGTCCCTCCCAAGGGGGGAGAGTTTGTGCATGCCCTTCTTGTCCTGGATCAGACGCAGTACCAGGTCACCTTCCTAGAAGGTGCGGGTCCGTACTCGCCGGCTATGGTAGCGGCGGAGCCCTTGCTGGTAGATGGCGGTGCGGGAGCAAGCTAGGTCGCGTGCTTCGTTGAGCTGGTCGACTCCGTCTTGGCGTGTGAGCTCGTTGTCGGCCTCCGAGTAGTTGACCACCCGAGGGGAGTCGTGCTCGAGGTCGGTTGGCATGACGGCCTCGGCGCCGTACACCATGAAGAAAGGGGTGAACCCCGTCGACTTGTTGATGGAGGTGCGGATTCCCCAGATGACGGAGGGGAGCTCTTTGACCCAGCACCCAGGAGTTCGCTCGAGTGGAACTTGTAGTCGCGGCTTCAGGCCATGGAGGATGCTCTGGTTGGCGTGTTCCGCCTGGCCGTTGGACTCTGGGTGGGAGACTAAGGCAAGGTCGAGTCGTATGTTGTGCTCCTCGCAGAATTCGGCCATGGCTCCTTTGGCGAAGTTGGTGCCATTGTCCGTGATGATGCTGTTCGGGAACCTGTAGCGATAGATGAGCTCGCGTAATAACTTTGTAGCGGTATTCCCGTCGCACTTGCGGACTGGCTTGGCCTCCACCCACTTTGTGAATTTGTCGACCGTGACTAGGAGGTGGGTGAAGCCAGAGGTGGCCTTCTTGAAGGGGCCTACCATGTCCATGCCCCATACAGCGAATGGCCAGATGATGGGGATGGTCTTGAGCGTCGAGCTCGGTATGTGAGTCTGACTGGTGTACTTCTGGCACCCGACGCAGCGTTAGACGATGTCGACCGTGTCGGCGTGTGCGGTGAGCCAGTAGAAGCCATGTCGCATGGCCTTGGCGACTAGGGAGCGGGCGCCAGCATGGTGGCCACAGTCGCCAGCGTGGATGTCCTGGAGGATCTTGCGTCCTTCTGCGGGTTGGACGCAGCGTTGGAACACGCCGGTCACGCTGCGCTTGTGGAGCTCACCGTTGATGATGACGAAGCATTTGCAGCGGCGTGCTATCATCCGGGCCTCCGTCTCGTCAGCGGGTAGGGTGCCTCCCTCCAGGTAGGCGACGTATGGCGCGGTCCAGTCGCTTGGCTCGACGATCATTGCGACTAGGGCTGTGTCTGGTTGCAGCGGAATTCCGATGTCGATCTCCCTCGGGGGAGAGACGGAAGGCTTGGTGATGGTGTCGAGGAAGACGCCAGCGGGCTGTGTGAGCCGAGCCGAGCCAATGCGGGAGAGTGCGTTGGCCTCGTCGTTCTTCCGCCTGTCGATCCACTCGACGGAGTAGCCCGCGAAGTGGCCTCCCAGCTGGTCCACTGCTTGGCGGTATGCCGCCATGGTAGGGGAGACTGCATCGCAAGTGCCGGCGACTTGCCCGGCGACGAGGTTGGAGTCACCATAGCAGCGCAGACGATTGATGTTCATCTCCTTGGCTGCTCGCATGCCGTGAAGTAGCGCCTCGTACTCGGCCATGTTGTTGGTGCAGGGGGTGAAGTCGAGGTACAGGACGTAGCATAGCTTGTCGCCCTTTGGAGATGTGAGTATGATCCCTGCCCCTGCGCCATCTGCATTCTTGGAGCCTTCGAAGTGTAGGCTCCAGTAATGGAGATACGGAAGTTTCTCTGGCTGCTGGGCCTCCTCCCAGTCGGCGAGGAAATCTGCAAGAGCCTGCGACTTGATCGCCTTGCACGGCTCGTACCTGATGTTGTGGACTCCGATCTCGACGGCCCACTTGGCGACTCGCCCAGCCGCCTCATGGTCGATGATGTCCTGCAATGGTGTTAAGGAGACGACCGTTATTGGGTGCTCCTGGAAGTAGTGCAGCAGTCGGCGCTGGGCTCTGAAGACCGCATATACCAATTTTTCATACTGCGGGTAGCGCTGGCGCGACTCGGTGAGGACTTCGCTGATGTAGTATACTGGTCGCTGCACCGGGCGCTCCTTGCCTTCCTCTGGTCGTTCGACGACCATGACAGTGCTGACGACTCGCTCGGAAGCCGCGACGTAGACGAGCATGGGCTCCTTGTCAATGGGGGCGGCGAGTAGCAGTGCCGCGAGTAGCACCTCCTTGAGAGCGTGGAGCGTGTTGTCTGCCTCCTTGTCCCATTGGAAAGTGAGGTTCATGCGCATTAGGTGGTAGAGGGGCATCGCCTTCTCGCCTAGCCGGGGGATGAAGCGACTGAGAGCCGCGACTCGCCCAACCAACTTCTGGATGTCGCGCAGGCACTCAGGTCTTTCGAGTCGGGAGATCATGTTGATCTTGGCAGGATTCGCCTCGATCCCGCGCTTGGAGATGACGTACCCTAGCAGTTGTCTAGTAGGTATACCGAAGGTGCACTTTCCTGGGTTTAGCTTTATCTTGTACCTCCATAGGTTGGCGAAGGTTTTCGCCAGGTCAACGAGTAGATCGCCCTGGCGAGTGGACTTTACTACCACGTCATCGATGTAGACGTGGATGTTGCGGCCGATTTGGCTCACAAGGCACTCCTGCATGCACCTCTGGTAGGTCGCCCCGGCGTTTTTGAGGCGGAAGGTCATGGCGGTGTAGCAGAAGGCTCCAAATGGCGTGATGAACGCCGTCTTCTCCTCGTCCTTGACTGCCATTTTGATCTGGTTGTACCAAGAGTAGGCATCGAGGAAGCATAGTGACTCCAAGCCCGTGGTTGAATTGATGATTTGGTCGATCCGCGGGAGGACGAACTGCTCCTTCGGGCAGGCGCTATTGAGGTTTGTGTAGTCGATACACATTCTCCAGGTCCCGTTTTTCTTCTCGACCAGGACTAGGTTTGCCAGCCACTTGGAGTATTTGATTGGCCGGATGAAGCCTGCAGCGAGTAGACGCTGCACCTCCTCGGTGATTGCTCGGCGTCGCTCTTTGTTGAAGGGCCGCCACGACTGCTTGACGGGTCGCGCTTTGGGGTCGGCATTAAGTTTGTGCTCAACGAGTTCCCTCGGGACACCAGACATGTCGGATGGCTTCCATGCGAAGATGTCGTGATTCTCACGTAGGAACTCGATGATCGCGCCTTTCTATGATAGACTCATGCCTGTGCCGATCGTCACCGTCTGGCTAGAGTCGCCTGGGACCAGCTCGACAGTGCGAGTGTGCGTCATTGCCTCGAAGGCGGTGGAGCCTCCACCCTCCGAGTTGGGCTTCTTGAGTATGCTGGGGTCGTCATTGTTGACCCCGCTCGCATACTTGGCGAGCTCATCCGCCTGATTGGCTTCTGCCGCTATGACGGCGTCAGCGAGCTCGGCGCCTTTGGCCTTGCACTCTGCGGCCATGTCGGGGTCGCCGTGGACAGTGATGATGCCGCACGGCCCGGGGAGTTTCATCGCGTTGTACGCGTAGTGGGGCTCTGCCATGAATTTGGCGAACGCCTGACGCCCCAGGACATAGTGGTAGGGGCTGTTGAACGGCACCAGCTCAAAGACGATCCGCTCGATGTGGAAGTTCGCTGGTGTGGCGAAGGTGACTGGCAGCGTCACCTTTCTGATCGGGTAAGCCTTCTGACCGGGGACGATGCCGTGGAAGGTAGTGTAGGTCATCTCGATCATCGACTGCGGGAGTCATAGTCGCCTGAACGTATCCAGGTACAGCATGTTGATGGAGCTGCCGCCATCCATCAGCGTCTTGGGGAGACAGTAGTATCCCACCTTGGGCTTGACCACCAAGCTGACTCGGCCCGGATATTCGATTCGTGGCGAGTGGTCCTCGTGGCTCCAGGTGATTTGTTGCTCGGACCAGTTGAGGAAATGGGGGATGTCGACCTGGGACACTACGTTGATGGCGACAGCGCGGGCGATGACCTTCTTCTCGCACTTTCTGTTGAAGCCGGTGAAGGTGTGGAGAGAGCCGGCGTCGTTGCCGAATTTCCCTCTGTTTGGCGAGTGGTTGTCGGGGTCTTCCCTTGCGTGCCGTGCCTTCTCGATCTCCCTCAGGGTGTGGTAGTCGGCGGTTGTGTGCGTGGCGGGTTTCCCTTCCCT
The DNA here is from genome assembly GCA_916181665.1 of Avena sativa. Taxonomy (NCBI): domain Eukaryota; kingdom Viridiplantae; phylum Streptophyta; class Magnoliopsida; order Poales; family Poaceae; genus Avena; species Avena sativa. Next base: position 378,945,119 of record OV702297.1, on the reverse strand, counting down.
GCTGTGGAACACATAGGGGTGTTTGAGTAGAGCCGCGGGGTCGAACCTCGGCTTCGCCTTGTAGTTTCCACCATCGCGGCGTTGGCCTCCGTCACAGCAAAAGCTCTTGGGCTGCATGGAGCTACCCGGCGTTGGCGATGAAGTCGACTCGCCCATCACCGCGGCGCTTGCCGGTGAGGCGAGTGTTGTTGTGGCGTAGCTCGGGTCGTCTCCCGTTGTCGTGGCCGCTCGTGCGGCGATTCCCTCTCGACTCGTTGTCGGTTTCTTGGTTTGGGTCCTCCTCTGCGTACCGCTTGGCGATCTCGAGGAGGTCTGGTATGTCGTCGAGTGTTTTGTACACCCGCTTGAGTTTGGCGACCAGGGGATCGTAGTGGCACGAGGTCTTGAAGCAGTGTCCGGGTGGATTCCGGCCGCGTTGTACCACAGGTCTTGCCACTGTTGGACCCAGCTGCAGGTCGACTCACGGGGTCCCTAGACGCATCGCTCCAGGTCCTCGATGGTGGTAGCGCGGGTGTAGGATCCCTCGAAGTGCCTGACGAAGGCGTCGCGCATTTCCTCCCAGGAGTCGATGCTGTCCGCGAGGACGGTGTTGATCCATTGCCAGCACGCTCCCTCCATCATCAGGGGAAGGTAGCGGGTGTCGAGCAGGTCAGTGTGTCCGGCGATTCCCATCTCCATGAGGTACGTGTCTAGACACACGGGCGGGTCGTACGAGGGTTCGTACTCCTCGATCTCCTTCGGCGCCTTGAAGTTCGCCGGGTATCTTTCGCCTCGGATCATTGGTCCGAAGCACTAGGGTCCGACTCGGCTCAGCGATCCCCTTGGTTCACCGTCACGGCGGTTGGTGAGGGTATGCCTCAAGTTGTCGGGCTGGCGTGCGTGCTAGCTCTGGTTGTTGATGATATGGGTGCACGCGTCGACTGGCTGCCCGTTGGCAGCGACGAAGTTGTTCGCTTCTCACGGGTCGTTGGTGGAGAGTGCCGCGTGTGCAGGACGGTGTTGGAGCTGCAGGGGCTCGGGTGGTGGGCAGTTGAGGGTGTTTGCCACCATTGGGTGGTCGCTCGAGGCTGCCTTGCTGCCTGACGAACGGGAGTACATGCAACCCTGTGAGTCAACTCCTACGTTTTTTTGCTCGACGTTCTTGGCGAGTAGAGCCTTAGTGTACTGGATCTGCAGGGCGCCTTCCCCGGTCACGGTGATGTTGTCGATCGCGGCTCGGCTCGCAACGATGTTGTCCATCGGGGTGGAGAACAGCGGGAGGCCATTCGCATCTCGCTCCCGCGAGGAGACCAGGATTCTTGGCTGATCACAGGGGGACGTGCGGCCGGGTGGTGGTGGTGGGGCGCCGTTGGCCGTCGTGCCTGGTGGTGGCCGGGAGCTTCCTCCTGGCGGCGCGTTCTTGCAGAACGCGCGCTCGGCTATGCGGGTCGGGTTGTTTTCATCGTCGAAGTTCAGGGCGCGGCCCTAAACGGTGTGGTTCAGGCGCGACCTGATGCAGAGTTGGTGGTAGCGCGAAATCTCCTGCGCCGTCACCTGCTCGAGGAGAAATTTTTCGCGCTCGGCTTGTTCCTTGCGGACCGCCTCCTCCAGCCGCAGACGGAGTTCCTCGACCTCCGTCGCCGTCAAGGTCGGCGGGATCAGCGTGGAGAAGGGATCTGGCGGGGCGTCCGCGCCATTTGCCATGTAGGCCGCAACGTTGCTGCTAGATCCGACGTGGAGGTCACCGGAGTTCTCTGACCCGGAGTCAAAGTCGAAGATCCCAAGAATAGAGTGGTCCTCGAAGTCTCCCACGTTGGAGACCTAGGTGATGGAGCCCGCGGTTGACGCGGTGACGATGGATCCGGCGGCCGATGCCGGGGTCGCCGAGTCGGCGTCGTCGTTGAGGGCCACGTCGTCCGCGACCATGGTGGTTTCGGCCACGTTGCTGTTAGCCGAGTCGTACTCGAAGGCGAGGCAGTGGATAGTGCGGACCTGACTCTCACAGAGCCGGTCGCGTGGTGGCGACTCGTGGATGCGAGCCGAGTCCTCCGAGATGATGACGTCGGTGAAGCTGATGAAGAGGCTGATCGTGCTGACCGGCATGATCATGCTATGCGTGACGGGGAGCGCCGCCGGGACGTAGCTGCTCGGCAAGATCTGGAGGATCTCGCCGATCGCGATCATGCGGCCCGTGGCGATCGACTCGTTGATGGGTAGATTGGATCTCGCCGCAGAACACTAGCCTGACCATCCATGCCCCACGGTGGGCGCCACTGTCATGGGAATGGCCACGATAGATGCTGCAATCGGTAGCGAGTAGTAGAACGAAGGGCAAGTCGGCCAGCCATTGCGGTGCGAGATGAGGGCGGAGACACAAGGTTTTACCCAGGTTCGGCCCCGGGGAGGGTAAATACCTACTCCTGCTAGATTGTATTGTGGAGAGAGTACAAGGGCGATCTCGACGACTAGGCGGCGAGTTGCTGTGGTGTATGATGGCACATGTCCTCTATGCGTAACCTAGGGAGGTTTATATAGGCTCACCTCGCTAGGGTTTACAGATCTACAACCGAATTAGTTAAGGACTCGTCTGGTTCTTGACCTAATCCGAATGGGATTAGCTATGCTTCTGGGCTTCCAGCTTCCAGTCGCCTGGGTATTTGCCAAGTCTCAATCCAATCGTCGTCCTGTAGGCCCACTCGCTGGCAGCTTGGGCCAGTAGGAAACGTCCCGCTGGGTATACCCCGATCAATATATCCCCATCATAAACAGTGATTTTGTTTTACCCTTTGCCATTTGCTCATCGCCATTGCTTCCATTTTCTCGAGTGCTGCTCTCCTCCTCTATGCACTGGAAGTTCTTTGTTCCTTTCCCTCTTCTTTTCTCCGCGTGCACCGCCGCACTTGAAGTTGCGTGATGGGCAAGCCGAAGAAGATTGCCACCGGAGCTGGCTCGAGCGCCGCTGCCGGAGGCAAGAAGGCCGTCGCGACCACCCGCATCACGGACGACAGGTGGAGGCGCACAGAGATGCGCGATGCTGATCTGCACAAGCCGCGCGACATTGGGTTGATCCCCCAGAACAAGGAGGACGCTATCCTCCCCGACGATGAGGTAATCCCCCGCCCACCCGAAGGGTTTCGGGTGATGTTTTTAGCTTTCGCCATTTGCTGTCTTTCCCTTCCTGCTCACAAATTCCTTCGTGGGCTTCTTTTTTTCTATGGGATTCAGTTGCATCATCTGTCTCCCAATTCTCTCCTTCATATCGCTTGTTTTATCACCCTTTGCGAGTGTTGGCTCGGTATCGATCCACACTTTGTCCTCTTTAGGAAGTTATATTCCTTGAAGAGGTAGTACGGCACAGGCGGAGTCTATCCGCTCGGCGGCTGCATCATTTCCATCTGTTCTTCCATCCAATTCATCTCCTTTCATATATGCCAGTCCGTCCAGCAATGGCGCCCGAAGTGGTTCTACATCCGTGACGTTAAGCTGGACGGTTAGCACTATGGGCTTGCCCCTTTCAACTCTACCCATCAGATCATCTAAAAGATATCATGGAAGAACCACATCTTGGAGGGTGAATCCGAATAGATAGAGGGGCTCTATCAGTGGGTGGAGGCTCTCCAGCTGGTGTCGGGCAAAGAGGTCAATGGTGTCGACATCATCCGCACCTTCCTCAAGCGCCGGGTGAATCCACTCCAAGCGAGGGTGCACCCTATGTACCTCTACACCTGCCCCAACGACCCGACGAGGGTTTCATCCAAAGAATTGTCTTCGGGTGACCTGGATAGGGCCCAGTGGGCCCTGCTGAAAGCTAAGGCCAGCGAGGATCTCCGGGGGAAGTCGTTGACTTCTCCTTTTAGTGCCAAGAAAGTTGTTTCTATGGGGATATTTATTCGTGCGCGTAGCGGTTTTTTCGAGTGTTGGCTTGTTTAGCTTGCAATGTTATTTATCTTATGTCATTGTTTTCCAGGCCCTCAAGGTAGCTGGGATGATGCCCTCTCTACTTGAGAAGTATGCGAAGGCGCTAGACAATGAGGAGGTGGACTCTGAGTCCGAGCTTCCTCAAGCTTAGTCACCTACTGCTGATGCTCCCGAGGAAAGCGAAGGGCAGACCCGAAAGCGCTCCCGGAGCGAGTCTTCGGATGCGTCTACCCCGCCAACTCCAAGGGGTCCGTCCTTCCTCGAGCGCCATGGCGAGGATGAAGGCGCTTCGTCCGCACCTATTCCTGCGGTGCCTATTCGGGCGATGGCTCCATAGCCGCCGACCAAGAAGAGGAAGAGGAAGGCGGCCCCCGTCTTCAACTTGTCGGACATCGAGTCATAAGTGATTTCACCTCTATCTTTTTCATGTCGTCTGTCTGAGTAGTGTCAGTTGTTGTTTTGATTTAATCTTCATTTGTAACCATTCTTCGGAGGGGTCCCTTGATGGGGACACTTGGAAGCGTATAGCGGAGTCGAAGCCAGCAGCTCCTCCCCCTCATGTGGTGGATGACTCTAAGGATGATGGCCCAAACCTCTCTAAGCAAGAAGCTCGGGCAGTCGTAGCTCAGAAGACCGCACACGGAACTTCGGAGTCCCCGTCTAAACACGTAAGTATTTTCTAATTTATCCCTTGGGGGAGCCCCCGAGCCCTTTCTGATGGTTTCTTTTGTTTCTGTTTCTTTTGCGGCCTTTTGTGCACAACGCCAACCTCCTTATCCAGCAGCACCTGGTGCTGGAGGCTAAAATGTAGCAGCTCTAAGGTATGTGATTTTGCACCCTATTTTTCTTCATCTGCTCCAATATTTCTCTGGTATTGATTAGTTGTCTTATCATTTTGCAGATGAAAACAATGATGCGCTTCGAAGGCTGAATAATCTCTAAAAGAGCCTTGGCCAGGCGGAGAGGAGGGAAGCTGATGCTGTTGAGGCCAAGGAGCGCCTACAGAAAGAGGCTGCTGATGCTGTTGAAGCCCAAGAGCGCCTGTGGAAGGAGGCTGCTGATCGTGAGGAGCAGCTTGCTGCTGCGGCGGCTGCTCGCAAGAAGGAGATGGCGGATAGGCTTATGGCTATAGCCAAAGCCTTCTCAGGTGAGTTTCCCTTGACTTTTTTGGATCTCGTGTTTTTTCAACTTCGTCTTGTCTTGCTCTTATTTGAATACTTTTTCTTCTTTGGTTCAGATGCTTCGGGTATCACGTTTGATCGTGGTGCGCTAAAGCATGGAGATGCGCTGGCCGATGCCACCGCGGCGGTTGAAGATCCCTGCAGCACTGCTGCTGGCTCCTTGGCGAAGGCCAAAGAAGTGCTCAGGCGCTTCTACAAGGAGGTCGTCCCCAAGGGCGTTGCCCTTGAGGATGTCGATGTCCTCGTGGATGCTCTGTCAGAGGAAGCTCTGGCGGCGTATAAGCGCAAGCAGAAGGGCATCGGCGCCTCCATGGGGTTGGCAATGGCGATGGCGTTCGGAGCGGAGCTGGACCTGCCGCACATAACGTCCCAGATGCCGACGGCTACAGATGGCTCAGAGGTAGCGTTCGCCCTCTTTGCTATAAGCGTTATGGGCCTAAGCTTATCGATCTTCTGGATGAGTATGCCGTGAAACAGCAAGAGGAGGCCAAGAGCAAACCGTCTGGCTCCGAGGCCACTCCGGATGCGGGTGCTTAGGCCCATGTGTTGTAGCTGTTGTAGTTTTCTTCTTTGGTTTGCTATTGTAACCTTTTACTGATGAGCAGACCCAACTTATGCCACGAGGTGGCCTTAATGTATATAAATTTATGTTTCGAGTTGTTGCCAGAGATGCTTGTGATGTTCATGTCTTGACTTGTTTGCCTTTAGGGTCCTTTGGGTGAGGTTTATGTTGTCACTCCGAATGCTCCTGAGCCGCGACCATCCTTGGATGATGTGTCACAACTGGATTTTCTTCGCGACCGTGTCCTCATCTTGGAGAAGGATATCCTTAGCATTCGAGGCCACGCAGATGTGTGGAAGTCCAAGGCTAAGCGGGGCACGTCCAGGGAGGAGTTTTTGCTTGGGGAGTTGCAGCAGCTGGGTGAGCAACTTCAATGTAGGTCTTTTGTGAACCGATGTTCTTTCGGGTGCACTTTATTTGTATGCCATCTTACTCTGTGCTTTGTTGTAGATGTCAATCTCATCCCGAGGGAAGAGAAGGAGCGCATCGCGATTAGGATGAACTGCCTGACGCAACAAGACTTGGAGGCTGGTGGCTTCTTTTGGATGGATCACGACCGAGCCATCGTACTTGCGATGGTGCAAGATCGCGTGCACCAGGTTCTTCGGGTGCTGGGGCAGGCGAGGACTTCTCTGGTGGTCATATGGTCTGTTATGTTCCCTTTAGACGCTGCGCCCTCTATGCTCCTAGGTCTTCTTGGCAAGTTTCAGAATGTGGGCCGTGTCAAAGAGTTGGTGCGTCATCAGTTGATTGCTGGGGTGAAGGCCGCCATGTCCCTTGTGAGGTTGCATCGTCGTGATGTCAACCTTGCAAAGGTGGTAACTGGGCCGCCCCTTCGACCTGATGGCACCCTATGGGACATGCGCCTGCATTATGCGGCTGTGGCGCATCATGCTGAGGAGATCGTATATCTGTTCAAGCAACGAGCCAATGTAATGCTCCAAAATAGGTTGATTCTATAAAGAAATACTTAATGTAAAATTTGTATTTTATTCGAGTGGGCTCATTGTGCCCTTTGTAAAGTTTATTTGTACTAGCATGTGGTGCTTTGTTATGTGCATGTCCTTTTTGTTAGCCTAACGTGGTCAGCTACTCAGGTTGTATGCATTGTTCTCAGTCGACGAGGTCATGAGGTGAGGCGTAGACCCCGAGCGTGTTATAGCAAAAAGTGATGCAAAGAAAAAGCAATTTTGGCCAAGGGACTTAGCTTTTATTCTTAGTCGTAATGAGGAGGTACATTGTTCGGCTGAGTAGCCTTATTGAAAGTAAAGAGGTAGCTAGGGGTAGTAGTGTCGCAAACGTGCGATGTTCCAGGGGTTGGAGTATTCAACTCCTGATGTGATGTCCATGAGGTGGTAGGCGCCACCTGGTATGACTTCTGTGACGATGTAGGGTCCTTCCAAGGGTGACTCGAGCTTCCTCGGCCGCTCTTGCTTGAGTCATAGGATGAGGTCTCCTTCGACGAAGGACCTTGGGCGCAGCCGGCGGCTGTGGTAGTTGCGGAGGATTTGTTGGTAGACCACTGAGCGAGCCACAGCAATGTAGCGTGCCTCGTCGAGTGTGTCGACGGCGTCTTCGAGTGTGGCCGTTGATTCGGCTTCGCTGTAGGCGACGACCCACGGGGCCTTGTGACGTACCTCGGCAGGTAGCACGACCTCGGCTCTATGCACCATGAAGAAGGGTGTGAAGCCCATTGAGCTATTCGGTGTTGTGCGCAGGCTCCAGAGGACGAAGGTTAGATCCTCTACCCAGGATCCCGCAAGCCTTTCGAGTGCGCACAACAGGTGTTTCTTGATGCCGTTACCTATGAGGCCGTTGGCCTTTTCGACCTGTTCGTTGGTATGCGGGTGCACCATGGAGGCATATGATATGTTGATGCCAAGGCCGGCGCAGAAGTCTTGGAATTCTTTTGAGATGACGTTCGAGCCGTTGTCCGTGATGATGCTGTGTGGCACACCGAACCTGTAGACTATGGACTCGAAGAATTAGACTGCAGCTTTGCCACTTTGGTTGGTGACAGGCATGGCCTCGATCCACTTGGTGAACTTGTCGACTGCGACCAAGAGGTAGACGTGGCCTCCTTTCGATGATTTGGGCAGTTTGCCGATCATATCGAGGCCCCATTCGGCGAAGGGCCAGGCCAGTGGTATGGGCCTTAGCTCCGATCCTGGTGCGTGCGGCTTGTCCGCGTACCTCTAACAGACATTGCACCTTCGGACGATGTCCTTAGCATCGTTCATGGCTGTTGGCGAGTAGAATCCAGCTTGTAGAGCTTTGGCGACTAGGGCGCGGCTGCCTGCATGATGGTCGCAGATGCCCTCGTGGATGTCTTGGAGGATGGTTTTGCCGTCACCGATGGTGACGCACCTTTGGAGAACACCCGAAATACTGCACTTGTACAACTCGCCATTGTAGGTGGTGAAGGCTTTAGACCGGCGAGATATGCGTCGGGCATCTATTGGGTCATCGGGCAGTTCATTGTTTATCAGGTACCGAAGGTATGGCTGCGTCCATGTTTCTTCAACCCCCATGACCTGCATCAGGCTGACTAGCTCGGCCTCGGTGTCGAGCTTTTCGGGTCCCTCCTGTCCTTCGGGTGGCGCAACCCCCGAGTGCTCTGCTTTTTCGGGTGATCCCTTGGGGAATTTCCTCTTGATAGAGGGTACGCAGATTTGTTCGAGGAACACACCTGGTGGCACCCGTGCATAGGTGGATCCAATGTTGGCGAGCCTATAGGCTTCCTCGTTGCTTTCCCTTCTGACGTGCCGAAGCTCGCAGCCGTCAAAGTCCCCTTCGAGTGAGTTGTAGAGCGTGCGGTATGCGGTCATGTTGGCGCTGTGAGCGTCGCACTCGTTCATTGTCTGCTGAACAACAAGGTTCGAGTCACTGTAGATGACTAGGCGCATTGTGCCACAGATCTTGGCCATCCGCATTCCATGGATGAGGGCCTCGTATTCGGCCTTGTTGTTGGAGGCGCGAAATTTCATCCGAAGGACGTATTTCATCTTGTCGCCCTGAGGGGACGTCAGTATGACGTCGGCTCCTGCTCCAGCCTCACGCTTGGAGCGGTCGAAGTGCATCGTCCACGATTGCGTCATGTACGGAGTGTCCGGCAGCTGGAGTTCCATCCATTGGACAAAGAAGTCAGGGAGGACCTAAGATTTGATGACTTTGCGCCGCTCGTAGACTATGTCTAGAGGAGACAGCTCGATGCCCCACAGGGCTACGCATCTCGTGGCTTCGGGGTTGTCCAGGATGTTGGACAGTGGGGCCTTATTGACGACCATGATTTGGTGCTCCTCGAAGTAGTAGCTCAGCCGACGAGCCATCATGAATACGCCGTAGGCGAGCTTCTGGTAGTGAGGGTACCTCTGCTTTGTTGGAGTCGGTACCTCGCTGAGGTAGTAGATTGGGCGCTGGACCCCGTGAGTCTTGCCATCTTTGGGTTGTTCGACCATGAGTACGGTGCTTACCACCTAGTGCATAGCTGCGATGTATCGCAAGAGAGGCTCTCGCTCCTTTGGTGTGACCAGGACAAGCGAAGTGGAGAGCAGCCGCTTGAGGTCCTCGAATGCGTCGTCTGCTTCGGATGTCCACTCGAACTTGTCCGCTTTGCGCAGCAGCTGGTAAAAAGGTAGGGCCTTCTCCCCCATGCGACTGATGAATCTTCTTAGCGATGCGATCTGCCCAGCTAGCTGTTGGACACCTTTGAGGTTCTTCGGCTTCTCCATGGATAATATGGCCCTAATTTTCTTCTGATTCGCCTCGATCCCCCATTGGGAGATGAAGTAGCCGAGTAGTTGGCCAGATGGGACGCCGAAGGCACACTTTTCTGGGTTCATCTTGATATTATAGTGGTCGAGGTTATAAAACGTCTCGCGGAGATCGTCGATCAGTGTCTTGGCCTTCCTAGTCTTGATTACTATGTCATCGACATAGAGTTGAATGTTGCGACCGATCTGGTTTTTCAGGCATGCCTACATGCTCCTCTGGTACGTGGCACCTGCATTCTTCAGCCCGAAGGGCATGGTGTTGTAGCAGAACACTCTGAATGGCGTGATGAATGCCGTTTTGTCCTGGTCTTCGACCTTCAGCCGAATCTGGTTGTAGCCTGAGTAGGCATCAAGGAAGGAGAGTTTCTCGCATCCTGCAGTCGAATCTATGATCTGATCGATCCGCGGTAGAGGGAAGTGGTCCTTGGGACAGTATTTGTTGAGCGATGGGAAGTCCACGCACATCCGCAGGATGTCCATGTCCTTTTTGGGGACCAACACGGTATTGGCCAGCCACTTGCTCTCTTTGATTTCCCGGATAAAGTTGGCATTGAGCAGTCTATTGACTTTGATTCCAATGGCTTTAGCTCTTGGCTTGGACATTCGTCGGATCGACTGCTTGACTGGCTTTGCGTCAGGGAACACATTGAGTGCGTGCTCAGCAAATTCCCTGGGAACTCCTGGCATGTCCGCAGGACACCAGGCGAAGATTTCCCAGCGCTCACAGAGGAATTCGACGAGCGTGCTTTCCTATGCGGGGCTGAGGTCGTTGGCGATCAGCGCCGTCTTGGAGGCGTCAGTCGGGTGGACCTGCACCTTTTTCGTGTTGACCGTGGAGTTGAACAACATATCGGGTGCGTTTTGTCTGGCGACTAGGGGTGCCCCGTTGTCTGTCACCTCTCCGAGCCTTGTGAGCTCCTCCTACATGCCGAACGACTAGGAGATTTTGTTGAAGTCTCTATCACAGTGGTCGGATCGGGTGAAGGTGCCTTGGACGGTGATGACGCCCCTAGGTCCTAGCATCTTCAATAGCAGGTACACGTAGTGCGGTACTGCCAGGAATCGTGCGAACACCACGCGCCCGAGGATGGCGTGGTACTATGATGGCCAGTCCACCACTTCGAATTCGAGCCGCTCGCACCTGAAGTTTTCGGGCTGGCCGAAGATGATGTCGAGCCATATCTTCCTAGGGGGTATATGCCCTTTCCTGGGACTATGTCGTGGAACGTTGTGTCTGATTGCTCCAGGCTACACAGCGGGATCCGCATTGCTGCGATTGTGCTGGAGAACATCAGATTGATGCTGCTACCGCCGTCCATGAAGACGCGGCTCATCTCGAATCCTCCTATCTGCGCCTCAAGCACCAGGGCAGCATGACCTGGGCGAGGGATCTGGCGTGGGTGATCCGAATGGTCGAACGTGATGCAGGACTCCGAGCCACTGAGGTACTCAGGGATGCCCGATGGGGAGGCTACCGCTAGGCTCACTTGGCGGGTGATATTCTTTTGCACCCTATTGGTTGGGCACCCCTTATGGATCATCAGGCCCCCTTCAGCGGCGGTTACCCTCCTGTGCCGTTATTTGGTGTTGGTGCGATCGCTGGATTCGATGGTCCAGCGGGTGGTGGTGGAGGAGCTCTGTGGGCGATGTCACCTGGTATAGGTGCGGGCCCAAATCCAGGATTCATGATCTGGCGCCAAATTTGGGTGAGACCTTCGCTAAGCTTCTAGAACTTGCAGCAGTCCTTTAGCATGTGGCTGGCCTTTTTCTTGCCATCCTGCTTGTCGATGTAGAAGTGGATGGTGCAAGGACTAGACAATTCGTCGTACACCGAGGGCTCATCGTCACGGCTGCGGCGTTGCCACATTTGTGTGGGTCGCCCTCCGTCGCAGAAGTTGCCTCCGCGGTATCCGCTGCTGCGGTTGCCGTCATTGCGTCGGTCGGCGTACCCAGCCGCGACCATGTCGACTCCGTCACGGTCATCGTAGACACGCGATCTTCGTTTGCTGCGACGCTCTCGCCTGCGGCCGTAGTCGTCCTCGTCATCCGAATGCATTCGGTGGAGGGATTCCTTGCCATCTTCCCATCGGTTGGCGATGTCCATGAGGTGGTCTAGCGTCTTGGGCTTGATGCGCCCAAGTTCTTCCTTGAAGTCCGGGCGCTTGACACCATCCTTGAAGGCATCGATTGTCCTTTCTTCGGAGATGTGTGCGGAGGAGTTCTTTATGTGGGACCAACATAGTATGTTCAAGTGAATGGACTCGCCGGTACGTTGGGTGCAGGCACGCACTTCCTCGATCAGGGCTGGCCTCTTGCTGGTGCCCTTGAAGTTGCGGATGAAGCTGTACGCCAGCTCCTCCCAGCTTCGGATGGAGCCAGAGGACAGGCTGCTAAGCCACATCCGAGTTGCGCCTGTCAGCTGCAGCTGAAGGCATTGTAGGGCAGTGTTCCTATTTCCGCTGTGCATCTTGACGGATGAGAGGTGATCTATAACATCCCTAAAATCTTGATTTCAAAGATTGCATATCATTCATGCATGAATATAGAATTGAGATCAATTTCAAAACTCATTTCAGAAAAACAGAAGCACATAGTGCTATCATTTTATGTGAACAAACTTAAATCAAATGGCTATCCCCATTTGAGAGTTTGAATGTTTTAAACCTAGATTGTTTGTCTTCCTTGTTGAAAGGATTGAGTGTGGAATTTGAACCAAGCTTTACAAAATGGAAATGGTTTCAAAAACCATTTTTCAAACATTTGCAAACCAGAGCAAAGTCCCTGTTATTTTGTTTCTCCAAAAATGATCAAGCCTTTGCAAAGTAACCACATGGTTTTATGCCTAGATTTGAGACTGTTGCACACTGCAAAAACCCCAGAAAGGTTTGAATTCAAAAAGAGTTTGAATTCATTTGAAAACCATTCCTGAAAATCAAAACAGAAAAAGAAAAGGAATAAAGAAAGGAAAAGGGCCAGGCGCTCCTATTCTAGCCCAGCAGCAGAACCGGCCCAGCTAGCCCACCCGGCCTCTCTCTCGCTCGCTCGCACGCGCAGACGCACCCACACAGACACTGACACTCGGACCCCACCCCCTCTCCGTATCACTCGCTGACTGGTGGACCTCGACAGCTCACCCTTGTCTTCCCCAAATCGCGCCTGACCACGTCGCCGGCCGTTTCCTCCGCCCATCACTGCCGCGTTGATTCCTTGCTTAATTGCCCTTGATTATGCGCTTAATCACCGCTCCCCTCTCGCCTACATAACCCCCTCTACACCGCGGTCATTTCCCCCCACTCTCCTCGCTCACTCCGCCACCAGGCTGCGCGCATTTGACCTCGAAACCCCGCAGTACCGACGCGCTCCGGCGACGAATCACGGTAAGCTCAGACCGCCCCGTTGCCTCTCGTTCAAACCACTGCAACCAGCATGATCTTGTGCATCTGCTAACGCCTCTGGTTTGCTTGCTCGTGACCCAGGTCATCGTTTCCGTTCACCCCCGTAACCACCAGCGCCGCCACTCGACTCCAGCGAGCAATAGCGGTAAGAACTGAGCGCCCCTTGCCTTCCCTTTGTTACCAACTTGTTCGCCAGTCACTTGCGCATCTTCTAAACCCTTTTCCTTGTGCTAGGACGACACGGAGCCTCGACAGCGACCTCGACAGCAAGCGACAGACGCCGCCCGCAACTCCGACAAGCCCCAGCGACCGTGCCCGTGCGCCCCTCGCCAAGCCGCTGCTAAGTTGAGCTTCACCCGGACGCTACGAACCTAGTGAGCATCCTCCTGCCTCTCCGGACGACCTGTAGCGCCGCACCGCCGCAGACAGAGCTCGCCGCCGCCAGTAGCCGCCGCCAGCGCCGCCCCGCTTTGGTCGTTTGATCCAGAGCCGTCAGATCTGGATCCAGCGTATAGGATTAGATCATTTAACGAATCGTTATGGGTAGATATGAGCCGTGTGTTTTAAGTAGATCCGACGGTGCGGGAGGGTGATCCTGAGCGAAACGGTATCAACCAATAGAATTAAGACGCGTGGCTAGGGTTAGAGTTTAAAACAGGATTTAAAACAGATTTGGATTCAAATTTGATTAGGCTATAACTTTTGAATCCCATGTTAGATTTTTGCAAATCTTATACCGTTGGAATCAGGGAGACAAGCCCTTTCTGATTATACAATGTGTTTAGTGTTTAGTTTCTGTTAAAATGACTTTATTTGCAGAAACTTGTTTGAGACTATTTTGAGTATAGAATTTGTTTAGAAAATTGTTTTAGGGTAAAATAAACTTGGTTTAGCAAGTTTTTGATTTGTTATGGTTCAGTAGTATGCACTTGCTTGGTTGGTTTTCAAAAATCATCATTTAGCATTTTGCATGCATGCATATATTTATGTTTGTATATGAATTGTGTGTAATTTTGTGCTACCATTTTTTTTGTGTAGACTTTGGTGCTAGTGATTGTGATTGTGAAGAGTGCTACTCTCCCAACTACCAAGGCAAGTGGTACTTCATGAATATTTCCATCCCTATATTTCATACAAGCATTAGAAGTATTTTTGCTAAGTCTTGCATGTGTTAATTTTTTTGCCAAATGCCATGTTGGGGAAATCCTAAGTAGATATAGCAATGCTAGAAATTTCCTAAGTTAAGTTACTATGCCATGCTTAGCCTAGCTAGTAGCAAACAAGGGTGGTAAAATATATACATGCTATGATGAAAATATTTCTAAGTCTTTGGACTTGTGTTTTCTTAATAAAACAACTAAGTCAATGAATCACCTGGGTGGAATGGGACTTGATTGGTGGTTTTTGGTTGAGTAGTTACACAAGGCCCATGGATATGGTTTACCTTGTGTATCTCACTTGTGGTATGCCACCCAGGAATAAAGGGATTTTAGAGGCCAAGTGTTGAGAAGCTTATAGTGCAGCCACTTGGCAATATGGGCTCTGCCTGGATCACATAGGTTGCTAGAACTTAGCCATTTGGACAGTTGGTGGTAGTGGGATTGATAGGTTGGAGCGCATCCATTTGGTCTAAGGAAAGGCTTCTGAAAGGTCCTGTCTTGGGAAACCAAGTCTGGTGGGGAAAGTGCATAACCTCTGCAGATGGAAAATCTAAGTACTTAGCCAAGTCCATGGCAATGGACAACTTGAGCATCAAGGCATGGAAGCTATCAAGAATCTCATCACTCCAACTTCCAAGTAAAACTTGTGGGTGAACAAGGGTGAAGGACCTCAATGTCTATTGATGGGTTCTTGGGAAAAGCTTTTAACAAAGAAAAACTTAGTGATTTCAACTAATAGGAAAAACCTATTTTGAGCAAAGCAAGCCAAGCTACACTTAGCCAAATTTGCATATAGTAATATAGCCACTTAAAATTTACTAAGGTATCACTTGCCAATACTATTCCAAAGTATTGACCCACTGTGGCTGTAACTTGTGATGTTGCGGGTTATTCTGATGATGATTAGGTGTCATGAGTCTACAGTCAACATGCTTGCCTGTGGCACATGAAGATGAAGACTTATGTTTATTTACTTATTCCAAACTCTTGCATTAGGCCTGTGGCCTTGAGTTGTAAAAGACTATGTTTTATCTCTGGAATGGATGTAATAAATGACCTTTGTATCTGTGTACTTCATCTTAAACTGTGGATGCTAGCAATGATCCAGGGACTAGCATTGCAATCACAGGGATCCTTTTTCCTTTACAAAGGAGGGATCTTATAGATGGTATCAGAGCACTGTGTTGCCTGTAGGATTATGACCCTAGGATTGGAAACCACTAAGGAAAACTTTCAACTACTTCTACACTTGTCTATTCTTCTCGTAAACTTTTATAATCTTCTTTCTCATCTCTATTTGTAGATGAATTCCATCAACGAAGCCGTAAGGAAAGGACCACTCATGACCATGACCTTGGAGTGTGAGACTGAGTTCCCCAAAATTCTCAAGGACCTCGTGATGGCAATGGAAATACATGGTGCAGCTGTGTACAAAGGCTTTCCAGTGATGGATGAAGGAGTTGAGTACTGGTGGGTGAAACTTCACTTGTACAAAAACAAGGAAGACAACCACAAAGAAAAAGGATTCTGCATGTACACCAACACTGTGGTGCACACCACATTCTTTGAGTCAGCAAGAGAAGCAGCTTGGAGGACTATCAAAGAACTTAGTGCTAGAGTCAAGTGCAGAATGCTCAATCTGCAAAAAGACTTGAAGAAAGAGAAGGAACATACCCAAGAATTGGAAGTTACCAACCAAACCTTAAGAGGAGACATTATAGGCTTAGTGATGGAGTCATGTGAGCAAGATAGGCTGATTGCTTCTAGGAACATTGTGTTAGCCAACAGATCCAGTGAGATAGGATTGTAAACGTACTTCGTTAGTTGGACCACCACCTATCACCTTATTTTCCAAAATGTTGTCTTAAAATAAGAATGAACCTTGAATGTTGTAATGACTTCATGGATGCATGACTTGTGTGTTTTGTTTCCCAAGGATATGTATGTGGGGTTTTGTCTTTTTGATTTATCTTGAATTGTGTTGTTCTAACTTTTCTATCTTATAAATAGATGCCTATACCATCAGCACTGTTGAGGAGTTCCAGGTTACCCGTTTTGGTCCTCGCATCGTTGAGCTTACTACTTTGCTCAATCTTCCTCTTCCCACCATCATGGTGCATCCCCTCACCAAGTTCGAGAGGAAGGACCTCTGGGGCTTCAAGGTGAACCAGCCCGGACGCCAGACAGAGCCTACTACCGAGGCCATCGTCTTCAAGCTTATGCACGATGACAGGGAGAGAGGCATGGAGGTAGTTATGCGGGACCTGATAGGATGTTTGCTAGGGCGACACTCCCGACAGGTTAGAGGCACTCACTTCCACGTCTTCAGAAGACGTGATGAGGATGGAGAGTCCATCGAATTCGAGGACGATTCGAGGGACACAGCAGAGCCGATACGCCTGTACCTCCAGGACTTAGAGTCTCTCATTAGGCACGTGGACACTGACAGGACCAATGTCATGCTCAGTAATGACGAGCTCCAGGTGCAGCTTCGCGAGAAGGACAAGCTCTTCGCACAGCAGGACGAGATAGTCAAGGAAATGGAGGCGAAGTTCGAGACCCAGGACAGGAAGTTCAAGAGTCAGGAGAAGCGTGTCTAGGATAGGAACAAGAAAATCCGGGATATGACTGAAGAACTGCAGTCCAAGGACTTCGAGCTAGAGCAGCAGCAGACGGTGATTGAGAGGCTTCGTTCCCAGAAGAGGGCTCTCAAGGCCAAGATAGAGACTTTGACCACTACTATTGAGGAGAACAAGACCGCGATGGAGAACGCAGGTCTTAGCTTTGTCGAGGAGGAGATTGATGCTGATGAGTAGACATGACTACTCGTTTATTTTTTTTATTATCAGACTTGTTATTTTTGAGCACTTGTTACTGGATCATTCGACATGTGGATGGCTTGCTACTTGTGTGTTTACTTTATGAACTTATTATCTTGTTATTGATCTTTTGTCTTTTGTTGCATGTTTGTGTTTGCTTATGTGATGTAATGTGCATGAAAAACATCTATGGGTATCTCATTCTTATCTCTATTTGAACAAACCACAGATGCCTCCCCGTCGTGCAAACCCCAACCCCAACAACATCACTCCAGAAATGCAGCAAATGATGACTGCCCAGACTCAGTTGATGCAGATGATGACAACGTTCATCCAAAACCAAAACAACAACAACAACAATAACAACAACAACAACAACCCTCCGGGCTTTGATATGCTCACCAGATTCTTGAGGTTGAGGCCAGCTAAGTTCTCGGGGACAACTGATCCCATGGTGGCCAATGATTGGCTACGTTCTGTAAACAAGGACTTAGTAACCGTGGGATGCACGGATGCTGAAAAAGTCAGATTTGCAGCACATCTGCTGGAAGGGCCAGCCGCCACTTGGTGGGACAATTTCCAGATCACTACTTCTATAGATGAGGTGACTTGGGCTATCTTTGAGGATGGCTTTCGCACTGCTCATATCTCATCAGGAATAATGAGCCTGAAAAAGAAAGAGTTCCACAATCTGAAGCAGTGCCACCGCAGCGTGGTTGAATACATTGAAGAGTTCAACAATCTGGTGCGCTATGCACCGGATGAAGTTGACACTGATGCCAAGAGAAAGGAAAAATTTCTTGAAGGCTTGAATGATGAGCTGAATCTGCAGTTGTCTGTGGCCTATGTTCCCACTTATCAGTCTCTATATGACAAGGCTGCTATTTTGGAGAACAAAATGAAGCAAGTTGAGAGTAGAAAGATAAAGCACTCCGACAAGCACAGCTCGGGATCGTCTCACAAACGATCTCATTATGAGGACAGTGGAAGCTCAGGATCCCACAAGCATGGGAAATTCAACAAGCACCACAACCACAACCGTCATGATAACAAGCATCATCGCAGTCATGACAATGATAAGTATAAGAACCACAAGAGTGGACATAAGAGCCACCACAGTGGCAATGGAAGTGGAAGTGTAAGTCAGCCTGCTAAGAGAGACATCAGTCAGGTTGAATGCTTCAAATGCAAGAAGCTGGGGCATTATGCAAATGAGTGCCCTGAAAAGAAAGTTGAAGGACCTAACAAGCCCAACCCTTTCCAGAAGGGACAAGTTAACCACATTAATGTGGAGGAGGTCTATGAGGAGCCTGATGCTGTTGCTGGTAAGTCCAGACTCAATTCTATTCCAGCATTTGTTCTTTTTGATACTGGAGCATCGCATTCATTCATATCAAAAGCACTTGTTGATAGAAATGGGTTTCCAACTGAAAACATTGGGTGCCCAATAAAAGTTAGTTCTCCGGGAGGAGATATGGTAGGAAGTCTTGGATGCCGGGATCTAGTAATAGAGTTTGGAAAGCATAAGTTCCCAGTGAGTCTGATAATCCTAGATTCCCAAGGATTGGATGTAATATTGGGAATGGATTGGATGGCTAAGTATGAAGGAGTACTAGATTGTGCTAATCGTACTGTTGCTCTCACAACTCCGGAAAGAAAACGGATTAAATTCAAGTCCAACTTTGAACCAAAAGGGAGTAAGCTAAATTCTCTTAAGGGGGTTAGCATGGACAGTGTGCCAATTGTGAGTGAGTATCCGGATGTGTTTCCGGAAGAATTACCGGGAATGCCACCAGATAGATATGTGGAGTTTCTGATAGATTTGGTACCAGGTTCTGGACCAATAGCAAAGATACCTTATAAAATGTCAGTTGATGAACTGAAGGAACTCAAGAAACAACTAGGAGAACAGTTGCAGAAAGGATTCATCCAACCAAGTTCTTCATCTTGGGGAGCCCCGGTTTTGTTTGTAGAGAAGAAAGATAGAAGTCAAAGGTTATGCATAGATTACCGTTCACTCAACGAGGTAACCATCAAGAACAAATACCCTTTGCCAAGAATCAATGACTTGTTTGATCAGCTAGAAGGAGCATGTGTGTTCTCGAAGATTGATCTCCGGTCAGGCTATTTTCAACTCAAGATAAGAGAACAAGACATACCTAAAACAGCGTTCACCACAAGGTATGGATTGTATGAGTATACCGTAATGCCTTTTGGTTTGACCAATGCCCCGGCATATTTCATGAATATGATGAACAAAGTGTTCATGGAATTTCTTGACAAGTTTGTTGTCGTTTTTATCGATGACATCTTAGTCTATTCCAAGAGCAAGGAAGAACATGAAGGACACTTACGTTTGATACTTGAGAAATTGAGGGAGCATAAGCTTTATGCCAAATTCAGCAAGTGTGAGTTCTGGTTAGAGGAAGTTGGTTTTCTTGGTCATGTTATGACAAAGGATGGTGTAGCAGTTGATCCTGCTAAAGTTTCAGCTGTGACTGAATGGGAATCTCCCAAGTCTGTGAAAGAAGTTCGTAGTTTCCTTAGCTTAGCAGGTTACTATAGAAGATTCATTGAAAATTTCTCTAAAGTAGCTAATCCCATGACTGAATTGTTAAAGAAAGAAAAGAAATTTGCTTGGTCTGAAGGTTGTGAAGTCAGCTTTCAAGAATTGAAGAAGAGACTTATGACAGCACCAGTTTTGTGTCTGCCAGATTTGGAAAAGGATTTCCAAGTATATTGTGATGCTTCTCATCAAGGATTAGGTGCAGTACTTATGCAAGACGGTAAAGTTGTGGCTTATTCCTCGAGACAACTCAAAACTCATGAAGTAAACTATCCCACTCATGATTTAGAGTTAGCCTCTGTTGTCCATGCACTCAAAACATGGAGACACTATCTTTTGGGAAAGCGTTGTGAAGTGTTCACGGATCACAAAAGTTTGAAGTATATCTTCACTCTGAAGGAAATTAATATGAGATAAAGAAGATGGTTAGAGCTTATCAAAGACTATGACTTAAGTTTGCAATACCATCCCGGTAAAGCAAATGTGGTAGCAAATGCTCTAAGTCGTAAGGTTTTTGTGAATGGCCTTACCAAAGGAGAATTGCCAGATGACTTGTGTGCCCAATTCAGAAAACTCAGATTGGAGATTGTACCTGAAGGACATCTCATGTCCTTGGATGTTCAACCCACTTTGTTGGATAAGATCAAAGAAGCCCAAAAGACTGATAAAGAAATCGAAGAGATTAAGGAAAGGATTAGCCAAGGAAAAGCCAAAAATTTCCAGGAAGACGAACAGGGTACCTTATGGCATGGGAAACGTATTTGTGTTCCACAAGACCCGGAGTTGCGGAAACTGATTTTGCAGGAAGCACACAACTCTCCATATTCTATTCACCCGGGTAACACCAAAATGTACATGGACATGAAAGAAAGATTTTGGTGGAACAATCTCAAGAGGGACATCGCCGAACATATTGCTTTGTGTGATGTGTGTAGTAGAGTGAAAGCAGAGCATCAGAAACCAGCAGGTTTGCTTCAACCACTACCTATTCCTGATTGGAAGTGGGACAAGATCGGTATGGATTTCATTACCGGATTACCAAGGACCAGGTCAGGGTATGATTCCATATGGGTAGTAGTGGATCGCCTAACCAAAGTGGCTCATTTCATACCCGTGAAGACAACTTATACAAGTGCCAAGTTAGCCAAAATCTACATGAGTAGAATTGTATGTCTTCATGGTGTGCCTAAGAGTATTGTGTCTGATAGGGGAACTCAGTTCACTTCTCATTTTTGGAGACAGCTTCATGAATCATTGGGAACGAGGTTGGAATTTAGTACTGCTTTTCATCCTCAAACTGATGGACAAACAGAAAGAACTAATAAAATTCTTGAAGACATGTTAAGGGCATGTGCCCTAGACTATGGAGCCAGTTGGGATGAAAGTCTGCCATACGCAGAATTTTCTTATAACAATAGCTATCAAGCTAGTATTGAGATGGCACCATTTGAATTTCTCTACGGAAGAAAGTGTACCACCCCATTGCTATGGAATAGTGTGGGAGAAAGAAGTTTATTTGGACCAGATCTTATCAAAGAAGCCGAAGAGAAGGTCAAATTGGTTAAGGACAGATTGAAGATAGCACAGTCCCGACAGAAAAGCTACGCAGACCCTAAGCGTAGAGAAGTCACCTACGAGGTTGGTGATAGAGCCTATCTTAGAGTATCCCCACTTCGTGGAGTGAAAAGATTCGGAGTCAAAGGAAAGTTGGCACCAAGATATGTTGGGCCATTCAAGATTCTGAGTCGCAAAGGAGAAGTTGCTTATGAAATTGAACTGCCAGAATCTCTGTCAGCAGTCCATAATGTGTTTCATGTAAGTCAGCTTAAGAAATGTCACCCAGAAATGGAAGAAACTTCCTTGAAAGATAATATACCTTTGGAAGAAGTTCAACTAGAAAGTGATCTCACTTATGAAGAGAAACCTATCAAGATTCTTGAAACTACAGAAAGAATCACAAGGACAAAGAATATCAAGTTTTGCAATGTGCAGTGGAATCATCATTCCGAAGAGGAAGCAACATGGGAAAGAGAAGATGATCTTCGGAAAGACCACCCTCACCTATTTGCTAGCCAATCCGAATCACGAGGGCGAGATTCACCTTAAGGGGGTTAGATTTGTAACATCCCTAAAATCATGATTTCAAAGATTGCATATCATTCATGCATGCATATAGAATTGAGATCAATTTCAAAACTCATTTCAGAAAAACAGAAGCACATAGTGCTATCATTTTATGTGAACAAACTTAAATCAAATGGCTATCCCCATTTGAGAGTTTGAATGTTTTAAACCTAGATTGTTTGTCTTCCTTGTTGAAAGGATTGAGTGTGGAATTTGAACCAAGCTTTACAAAATGGAAATGGTTTCAAAAACCATTTTTCAAAGATTTGCAAATCAAGAGCAAAGTCCCTATTATTTTGTTTCTCCAAAAATGATCAAGCCTTTGCAAAGTAACCACATGGTTTTATGCCTAGATATGAGACTGTTGCACACTGCAAAAACCCTAGAAAGGTTTGAATTCAAAAAGAGTTTGAATTCATTTGAAAACCATTCCTGAAAATCAAAACAAAAAAAGAAAAGGAATAAAGAAAGGAAAAGGGCCAGGCGCTCCTATTCTAGCCCAGCAGCAGAACCGGCCCAGCTAGCCCACCCGGCCTCTCTCTCGCTCGCTCGCACGCGCAGACGCACCCACATAGACACTGACACTCGGACCCCACCCCCTCTCCGTATCACTCGCTGACTGGTGGACCTCGACAGCTCACCCTTGTCTTCCCCAAATCGCGCCCGACCACGTCGCCGGCCGTTTCCTCCGCACATCACTGCCGCGTTGATTCCTCGCTTAATTGCCCTTGATTCCGCGCTTAATCGCCGCTCCCCTCTCGCCTACATAACCCCCTCTGCACCGCGGTCATTTCCCCCCACTCTCCTCGCTCACTCCGCCACCAGGCTGCGCGCATTTGACCTCGAAACCCCGCAGTACCGACGCGCTCCGGTGACGAATCACGGTAAGCTCAGACCGCCCCGTTGCCTCTCGTTCAAACCACTGCAACTAGCATGATCTTGTGCATCTGCTAACGCCTCTGGTTTGCTTGCTCGTGACCCAGGTCATCGTTTCCGTTCACGCCCGCAACCACCAGCGCCGCCGCTCGACTCTGACGAGCAATAGCGGTAAGAACTGAGCGCCCCTTGCCTTCCCTTTGTTACCAACTTGTTCGCCAGTCACTTGCGCATCTTCTAAACCCTTTGCCTTGTTCTAGGATGACACGGAGCCTCGACAGCGACCTCGACAGCAAGCGACAGACGCCGCCCGCAACTCCGACGAGCCCCAGCGACCGTGCCCGTGCGCCCCTTGCCAAGCCGCTGCTAAGTTGAGCTTCACCTCGACGCTATGAACCTGGTGAGCATCCTCCTGCCTCTCCGGACGACCTGTAGCGTTGCGCCGCCGCAGACAGAGCTCGCCGCCGCCAGTAATCGCCGCCAGCGCCGCCCCGCTTTGGTCGTTTGATCCAGAGCCGTCAGATCTGGATCCAGCGTATAGGATTAGATCATTTAACGAATCGTTATGGGTAGATCTGAGCCGTGTGTTTTAAGTAGATCCGACAGCGCGGGAGGGTGATCCTGAGCGAAACGGTATCAACCAATAGAATTAAGACGTGTGGCTAGGGTTATTCTGATGATGATTAGGTGTCATGAGTCTACACTCAACATGCTTGCCTGTGGCACATGAAGATGAAGACTTATGTTTATTTACTTATTCCAAACTCTTGCATTAGGCATGTGGCCTTGAGTTGTAAAAGACTATGTTTTATCTCTGGAATGGATGTAATAAATGACCTTTGTATCTGTGTACTTCATCTTAAACTGTGGATGCTAGCAATGATCCAGGGACTAGCATTGCAATCACAGGGATCCTTTTTTCCTTTACAAAGGAGGGATCTTACATGATCACTGAGCCAGGCCTTTGGGTCCTGCGTGCCGTCGAACTTCGAAGTGTCCGAAGGAAGCTTGAAATTTTCCGGCATCCGCATTCGCAGAACGGATATACTAAAGCATTTGGCTCCGCACAGTTCTCCATCGTCTTCCTCGTCAGATTTGGTTGAGCATGCACGTTTAGCGCGTGCCTTGTCGATCTTGCGCTGGGTGAGGTCATTGCGAGCATCGTAGTAGCTGTTGCGGTGCCGTGGGATCTTGCGACAACAAGGCAGATCGTGCTCGTCCTCGTTGGATGAGGGTATAGGGCTGCGAGTGAACTTGACCGCAGCTTTTTTCTTCGGCTCCTCAGGAGCCTCGTCGTGGAGCGTAGCTCCGACGAGTCCGTTACCAGCTAGCGGGGACTTGTGCATGGCGCACTTCGGGTCACCCACCGGAGGTGGATGGGACGCGAGGTATGTAGTGGCTTCCATGATCGCAGCCTGTGGTGTCTTCGGCATGATGTTGCCGTTCACGTCCATCATCATGAAGGACGTGTTGTGGGCCTTGGTGACTTCGTGGCGTGCGTTGGGGTCCATGTGCTCCGTGCGGGAGCGATGTTTGTTGGTGTTGTTGCCATGCAAGCTAGATCCACCAGCGGCAGAGAGCGCAGCTCGCCGCGCGCTAGACTCTGAAGCCGCCTGCTTATGTTTGTCGAGCCCCTCCTGCAGTTTTACCTGCCGGTTATGCTCGTTGATGAGGAGGAGGTGGTAGGCCATCAGCAGATTTCGTGAAGCATTTATAGGTAGGATGGCGTTGCCTACCACGGCTTCGCGTGCTTGGCGCCATCCTTCCTTGTTGAGGTTGATCTTCTAGTAGGCGTTGGCGTCGCCTTCATTGGGCCTGAGCAGCGGAGCTCCCCTATTTCCTTCGTTCTCACCTTGCGGGTTGGGAGGTGGGTTAGGCGCACTCGAGCCTGGTGACAGTTCTGCTTCGCTCTGGATGACCACGGCGCATAGGTAACGTCTGCGGATTGGATCGCTGCTGCCGCAGCTTTTGGATCCGAAACCATAGGTTCCTTCGTCTGAGGGAGGGCTGCACAGATCTGAGTTGTAGCTACTGATGTCATATGACTCGTCTGTCAGCGTCGACGTGCGTAACACGCCGATTGGCGGGGCCCATGAAGCGGGCCTGATGGACGGTGGTGGCACCCGCTCTGGGAGGTGGAGGGTGACTGTCTACCCCACCTGGAAGCAGAAGCTCCCGAACAGCATCTCGAGCCCATCGCCGACGGACTCGAAATCCCTCAGGGTGGCTGGTGAGTGGGCGGTGAAGTCGAAGGTGCCAAAGAGGAGGTGATTCTTCGTCGCCGACGAGTTGTAGATTGCTCCGGATGGGACTGTCATGATCGCACAATCAACGTCCCAAGTTCCCACAGACGGCGCCAATTGACAATGTTCGATCTCGTCAATGCCCATTGTAATGGACTTGGGTTTTGAGAAGATGGGGATGCTGGAGATCACGGAAAGGTTAACAGACAAGCAACACGGGGACACGAGGTTTACCCAGGTTCAGACCCCCAAAGGGAAAACCCTACTCCTGCTTGTCTGTTCTTGATTACGGCGAAACCGAAGGTTACAGGGGTGCGCAGATGCAATCTGGCGTGAGGTGCGTATGAGGTGAATATCGATCCTCCTCACCGTGCCCTCCTAGCCTTTAGAGAGATAGGCAGGTCTCGGGTGCAGGTCGAGTCGGTTACATATTAGGGTTTGTACCCTTTGAAATTCTATATACTTTTATCTTGTTCTCCAAGGATCCGAAGGCATCGTGGGCTTCGGCCACCCGAAATCTCCACATGCCGCGTATCTTGTCGTGGGCCTTCCTTGGGCTGGACTAGGTATGCCAATGTTGTGTACCCGTGGGGTATAACCACATTACGTGTGGCCAGAGGGGCCGCACCACCGTATGGTGTGGCCTCCCTGGTGCCCTCCTCCGTCTCTCCTTCGGGCTCCGTGTCGTGTTGGAAAAATAGTAACTTTGGCTTTTGTTTCGTCCAATTCCGAGAATATTTCCTTACTAGCTTTTCTAAAACAAAAAAAGCAGAAAACAGGCAACTGGCACTGTGGCATCTTGTCAATAGGTTAGTTCCAGAAAATGTATAAAAATACCTCAAAGTGTAGATAAAACATAAGATAGTTGATACAAAAAAGCATGGAGCATCAAAACTTATAGATACGTTTACGATGTATCAAGCATCCCCAAGCTTAACTCCTGGTCATCACAATCTTGATCAAACCATCACAATCTTTGAGGTGACATGCACCATCACAATCTTGATCAAACCATTTGTGAAGCATTGATAGATGGGATCAAAATACTCTAAACATGATCATGAAAGATGTAGTTCTAACAATAATACATAGTAACTATGTTGTAACTGATGGGTTTCGCAGCATAGTAAATCAAAATTTTCTACGGAAGCGAACAGAGGGAAAGCCAAGATCTAATCTAGGAGATGCAAACAACAAGAGAGATTGGATTAGATCTTCATACCCTTGAAGATTCGCACAGCGGAACGTTCGTCGGAACGTGGGTGATGTAGTCGTACTCGCTTCTCCTCCTCGCGATCCGATCCGATCTAGAACCACAAGTGGCGGTGCCTCCGTGAGATGCACACGTGCGGCACCTCGACGTCTCCTCCTTCCTCGGACCAGCAAGTATGGTGGAGAGATAGATTGGATCTACAGCACGACGGCGTGGTGTATATGGTGGAGAATTTATGCCGCAGGGCTTCGCCTACAAACAGTCGGGAGGGAGAGAGGAAGGGCAGCAAGGCAACTGGGTTTGGAGGAAGGTGTAAGGGGGTGTGAGAGGGGGCGCACCAGCCCTCTATATATAGAGGGGGGGTGCGGCCAGCCCTAGCCTCTCCTCCAAGCCTATCTCTAGTTTAAACAATTTAAACTCTCCCTTATCTAGAAATCCTATCTTATCTTATCTCTAGTTTAAACGATTTAAACTCTCTAGGATCGGCTGGGCCCTATGGGGCCTTGTGCCCCTGGCCCAATGCGGCCAGGACACTCCCTCATAGGCCCATGCCCCCTCCCAGAAGGTGGGGCCACGTTGGTCCCCTTCCGGAAGGTTCTAGAAGCTTCCGGTACAATACCGATTAACCCGGAACAATTCCGAACTCCAAAAACTGCACTGCCTTATATGAATCTTATTCTCCGGACCATTCCGGAACCTCTCGTGATATCCCGGATCCCATCCGAGACTCCGAACAAAAATTCATAAACCAATTATCCAATCTATCCTAGCGTCGAGACACGTTAAGTGTGTGACCCTGCGGGTTCGATAATATGCAGACATGATCTTCTATCAATAATCAACAGCGGGGTCTGGGCACCCATATTGACTCCCACACATTCATCGATGATCATATCGGATGAACCACAATGCCAAGATTCAATCAATCCCATATATATATTCCCTTCGTCTCGCGATATTTTACTTGCCCGAGATTCGATCGTCGGTATCGTCATACCTAGTTCAATCTCGTTCACAGCAAGTACTTTACTCGTTCCGTAATCCGATATCACTTTGTGATTAACTCCTTAACCACATGCTTGCAAGCGGTGTTGATATCGATTACCGAGTGGGCCCGAAGTATATCTCTCCGACTTGGGAGGGACAAATTCCATCTCGATACATACAACCCAACAGATACTTTCCGATCACCTGAGAGACACCTTTATGATCACCCTCTCATAGGATGACGTTTGATGACCTCAAAGCTTTCTTCCGATACCAGGGAGTTGCATTATCTCATGGTCTAAGGAATACAATATTTGACATAAGAAAAAGCTTCGCAAAGATGAACACGATGACACGATCTAATTGCTTCGCTTAGTTTGGGTCTATCCACCATAGCATTCTCCCAATGATATGATCTCATTATCAATTGACAACTCATGTCTATGGTTAGGAAACCTTAACCATCATTGATCAATGAGCTAGTCCATAGAGGCGTACTAGGGACACGGTGTTGTTCACAAACCACACAAGTATTAATGTTTACGCTTAATACAATTCTAGCATGGAATATAAACTTTATCATGAACAAGAATTATAATAATAACATCTTTATTATTGCCTCTAGGGCATAATTCCAACAGTCTCCCACTTGCACTAGAGTAAATAATCTAGTTTACATTTGGCAACAATCTCACACCCATGGCACTGAGGTGCTGATCATGTTTTACACGTGGAAGAGGTTTAGTCAATGGATCTGCAACATTCAGATCTGTATGTACTTTGCTGATCTTCAGATCTCCATCTGCTATATAATCTCGGATTATATGAAACTTGCGGTTGATATGCTTGGTCTTTGGATGATATCTTGGTTCCTTAGCGAGTGCTATGGCGCCAGTGTTGTCACACAATATCTCCAGTGGGTCCAATGCACTTGGAACCACGCCAAGCTCAGTGATGAAGTTTCTGATCCAAACTCCTTCACTTGACGCTTCTGCAGCAGCCATGTATTCCGCTTCTACTGTAGATCCCGCGACCACGCTTTGCTTGCAGCTTCTCCAGCTCACAGCTCCTCCATTCAAAATATACACGTATCCTATCTGAGATTTAGCATCATCCTTGTCGGTGTCGAAACTAGCATCGACGTAACCTTTTACGACGAGCTGTTCATCACCCCCATAGACTAAGAACATTTCTTTAGTCCTATTTAGGTACCTTAGGATGTTCTTCACGGCTGTCCAGTGTTCCACTCTGGATCACTTTGATATCTGCTCGTCAAACTAAGAGCATTGGACACATCCGGTCTAGTACACAGCATGGCATACATGATGGAACCTATGGCCGAGGCATAAGGCACTTTGCTCATAGCTTCCCTATCATTTACCGTAGCTGGACACTGAGCCTTGCTCAATATCTTACCTGACAACATAGGCACTGAACCTTTCAATGCCTTATCCATTCTGAACCTTTTCAGAACTTTGTCTAGGTATGTACTTTGGCTTAAAGCTATCAGGCGTCTTTGTCTAGCTCTATAGATTTTGATGCCCAATATATAAGCAGCTTCACCTAGGTCTTTTATTGAAAAACACTTGTTCAAATAACTCTTCACATCGTTAAGCATGTTGATGTCATTTCCAATAATCAATATGTCATCCACATATAGTACCAGAAACGTCACCGAGCTCCCACTCACTTTCTTGTAGATGCAAGCTTCGTAGCAATTCGGAATAAATCCAAAACTCTTGATCACTTGATCAAAACGAAGGTTCCAACTCCGAGATGCTTGCTTCAGTCCATAAATGGAACGCTGAAGTTTGCATACTTTATCAGCATCCTTAGGATCGACAAAACCTTCGGGTTGCATCATATACAAATCTTCATCAATGTTGCCATTGAGGAACGCAGTCTTGACATCCATCTGCCATATTTCATAATCATGAAACGCAGCAATTGCTAATAAAATCCGAATGGACTTAAACATCGCTACGGGAGAGAAAGTCTCATCGTAGTCAACACCTTGAACTTGTCGAAAACCTTTCGCAACAAGCCGTGCTTTATAGACGGTAACATTACCATCCGCGTCCGTTTTATTCTTGAAGATCCATTTGCACTCAATGGTCTTTCAGTCGCTAGGAGGGTCCACCAAAGTCCATACTTGGTTTTCGCTCATGGATCCCAATTCGGATTTCATGGCTTCTAGCCATTTCTCAGAGTCTGGGCTCATCATCGCTTCCTCATAGTTCGTAGGTTCGCTGTCTTCTACTAACAAGACAGTCAAGACAGGGTTGCCGTACCACTCAGGAGGGGCACGCGACCTTGTCGACCTGCGACGTTCAGTAGCAGCATCGTCTGAAGCTTCATGATCCTTGTCATTAGCTTCCTCTATTGTTGGTGCAGGCGGCACTGGAACAATTTCAGGTGCTGCGCTACTCTCCAATTCAAGAGAAGGTTCAATAACCTCGTCTAGCTCTACTTTCCTCCCACTCACTTCTTTCGAGAGAAACTCCTTCTCAAGAAAGGAACCGTTCTTTGCGACAAACACTTTGCCTTCAGTTCTGTGATAGAAGGTATACCCAATAGTTTCCTTAGGGTATCCTATGAAGACGCATTTCTCCGCTTTGGGTTCGAGCTTGTCCGGCATCAACTTCTTGACGTAAGCTTCGCATCCCCAAACTTTAAGAAACGACAACTTAGGTTTAGCACCAAACCACAGTTCATACGGTGTCGTCTCAACGGATTTAGATGGAGCCCTATTTAAAGTGAATGCAGCGGTTTCTAATGCATAACCCCAAAATGATAACGGCAAATCAGTAAGAGACATCATCGATCGGACCATATCTAATAGGGTTCGATTCCGGCGTTCAGACACACCATTGCGCTGTGGTGTTCCGGGTGGCGTGAGTTGTGAAACGATTCCACTTGCTTTGAGATGCGTGAGAAAATCATAACTCAAATATTCGCCCCCATGATCGGATCGTAGAAACTTAATCTTTCGGTTACGATGGTTCTCCACTTCATTATGAAATTCTTTGAACTTTTCAAACGTTTCAGATTTATGTTTCATTAAATAGATATACCCATATCTACTTAAGTCATCGGTAAAAGTGAGAAAATAGCGATATCCACCGCCCGTCGAAACACTCATCGGTCCGCATACATCGGTATGTATGATTTCCAACAAGTCCGTTCGCGCTCCATCATACCGGAGAACGGGGTTTTGATCATCTTGCCCATGAGGCATGGTTCACATGTGTCAAATGATTCAAAATCAAGAGACTCCAAAAGTCCATCAGAATGGAGTTTCTTCATGCGCTTTACACCAATATGACCTAGACGACAGTGCCACAAATAAGTAGTATTATCACTATCTACTTTGCATCTCTTAGCCTCAATGTTATGGATGTGTGTTTCATCCCTTTCGAGATTTAGAAGAAATAAACCATTCACAAGAGGTGCATGACCATAAAAGATGTTACTCATATAAATAGAACAACCATTATTCTCCGATTTAAATGAATAACCGTCTTGCAATAAACACGATCCAGAAATAATGTTCATGCTCAACGCAGGCACATAATAACATTTATTAAGGTTTAAAACTAATCCCGAAGGTAAAACTAAGGAGAGTGTGCCGACGGCCATCACATCAACTCTTGATCCGTTGCCAACGCGCATCGTCACCTCATCCCTCGCAAGCCGCCATCTATTCCGTAGTTCCTGTTTCGAGTTACAAATATTAGCAACTGAACCATTATCAAATACCCAGGCACTACAACGAGGGCTAGTAAGGAAAACATCAATAACATGTATATCAAATATACCTTTGATGGTGCCAGCCTTCTTGTCCGCTAAGTACTTCGGACAGTTGCGCTTCCAGTGACCCTTGTCCTTGCAATAGAAGCACTCAGTTTCCAGCTTGGGTCCAGACTTGAGCTTCTTCTCAGCAGGGGCAACGCGTTTGCCGCCTCCTTTCTTGAAGGGCTTCTTTGCACCCTTACCTTTCTTAAAGGAGGGCTTGTTGACCATCAACACATGATTATCCTTTTTGATGTCCACCTCCGCAGCCTTCAGCTTTGCGAAGAGCTCGGTGATCGTATCAGTGGAACCAATCTGATTATGAGTCACTACAAAACTTTTGTAGCTGGGAGGGAGTGATTGCAGAACCCTGTCAATCTTGAGCTCCTCTGGAATCTTGCAGTCCAGTTGCTCAAGGCGTTGAGTGTAGCCCGACATCTTTATGGCGTGCTCACTAACGGAACTCCCTTCCTCCATCTTGCAGTTAAAGAACTTCTCAGAGATCTCATATCTCTCAGAACGGGCCTAAGTCTGGAACATAGTTTTCAACTCTTCGAGAATCTCAAAGGGCCCGGGATAGTTTTCAAAATGATTTTGAAGTTCCGGTTCCATAGCAAACAACATGGTGCTCTTAATCACACCATAATCATCTTTGCGCGACTGAAAGACGGCTTTCTCATCAGTCGGCGCAGTTGCAGCAGGGGGGTTACCTAACGCTTTCTCAAGGACATAGTCCTTTTGTCCGCCAGACAGAATGATTCTTAGATTGCGGAACCAGTTGGTGAAGTTAGACCCATTGTTTCTAAGCTTTTCTTTCTCAGCAAAAACTTTGAAGTTGAAGTTGGACTTGGCCATGTGATCTACAGTATTTGCAAGTACAATTTAGACTATGTTCATGATAAATAGTTCAACTTAATCAAATTACTAGATGAACTCCCACTAAATTCAACATCCCTCAAGTTGTTTAGTGAACACGATCCAAATTCACCACACCTAATCTGATCATCACGAGAAGAGATGTGGTTTCAATGGTGGACAACGAAGTGTCGATCATATCATTCATATGACTCATGCTTAACCTTTCGGTTCTTGTGTTCCGAGGCCATGTCTGTACATGCTAGGCTCGTCAAGTTAGACCCAAGTATTTTCGCGTGTGCAAAACTGGCTTGCACCCGTTGTATGTGAGCGTAGAGTCTATAGCACCCGATCATCACGTGATGCTTGGACACGACGAACTTTCGCAACGGTGCATACTTGGGGAGAACACAGTTTTTATCTTGATCTTTAAGTGAGGAATCATCTTATAATGCTACCGTCACGATCTAAGCATAATAAGATACATAAAAGGATAAACATCACATGCATATAACTTTATGTGACATGGTATAGCCAATCTTCGCGCAATGATCTCCATATTGTGCGTTCCGGCATGATCTCCATCACTCCACCATGATTGCCTCCACCATGAATAGCAACTACAATTATTGCTAACTACTTAGCGATAAAGTAAAGCTATTACATGGCGTATAAGAAGTTGACTCGCAGGTCATACACAATTATAAAGACAACCATATGGCTCCTGCCGGTTGTGTACTCATCGACATGCAAGTCGTGAAACATTACAAAACATGATCATCGCATACAATATAGACATCACATCTTGGGCCATACCATATCACAGAAAACACTCCCTGCAAAAACAAGTTAGACGCCTCTACTTTGTTGTTGCATGTTTTACGTGGCTTATGAGAGTAGATGCTAAGAACGATTCTTACCTACGGAAAGCCACAACGGTGATATTATGGTTGCCAAACTCCGGTGTTAATCCCATGACAACTATAGTGAGAGAAACTGACATCCACCAGCCGCATGTGTGGTACAAGCCACACGTCAAGTGCGGAGCCGGTCTCGCGAACGACGTCGCGTAAGGTTGGCCTGGACCGCTTCAATCTCACTATCCCGCGTCATAAGAAGAACACAAACAAGAGGCTTGCAACAGAAAACATCAACGCCCGCAACAACCATGTTGCGTTCTACTCGTGAATCACATCTACGCATAGATCTAGCTCTGATACCACTGATGGGTTTCGCAGCATAGTAAATCAAAATTTTCTACGGAAGCGAACAGAGGGAAAGCCAAGATCTAATCTAGGAGATGCAAACAACGAGAGAGATTGGATTAGATCTTCATACCCTTGAAGATTCGCACAGCGGAACGTTCGTCGGAACGTGGGTGATGTAGTCGTACTCGCTTCTCCTCCTCGCGATCCGATCCGATCTAGCACCACAAGTGGCGGTGCCTCCGTGAGATGCACACGTGCGGCACCTCGACGTCTCCTCCTTCCTCGGACCAGCAAGTATGGTGGAGAGATAGATTGGATCTACAGCACGACGGCGTGGTGTATATGGTGGAGAATTTCTGCCGCAGGGCTTCGCCTACAAACAGTCGGGAGGGAGAGAGGAAGGGCAGCAGGGCAACTGGGTTTGGAGGAAGGTGTAAGGGGGAGTGAGAGGGGGCACACCATCCCTCTATATATAGAGGGGGGTGCGTCCAGCCCTAGCCTCTCCTCCAAGCCTATCTCTAGTTTAAACAATTTAAACTCTCCCTTATCTAGAAATCCTATCTTATCTTATCTCTAGTTTAAACGATTTAAACTCTCTAGGATCGGCTGGGCCCTATGGGGCCTTGTGCCCCTGGCCCAATGCGGCCAGGACACTCCCTCATAGGCCCATGCCCCCTCCCGGAAGGTGGGGCCACGTTGGTCCCCTTCCGGAAGGTTCTAGAAGCTTCCGGTACAATACCGATTAACCCGGAACAATTCCGAACTCCAAAAACTGCACTGCCTTATATGAATCTTATTCTCCGGACCATTCCGGAACCTCTCGTGATATCCCGGATCCGATCCGAGACTCCGAACAAAAATTCATAAACCAATTATCCAATCTATCCTAGCGTCGAGACACGTTAAGTGTGTGACCCTGCGGGTTCGAGAATATGCAGACATGATCTTCTATCAATAATCAACAGCGGGGTCTGGGCACCCATATTTACTCCCACACATTCATCGATGATCATATCGGATGAACCACAATGCCAGGATTCAATCAATCCCATATATATATTCCCTTCTTCTCGCAATATTTTACTTGCCCGAGATTCGATCGTCGGTATCGTCATACCTAGTTCAATCTCGTTCACAGCAAGTACTTTACTCCTTCTGTAATCCGATATCACTTTGTGATTAACTCCTTAACCACATGCTTGCAAGCGGTGTTGATATCGATTACCGAGTGGGCCCGAAGTATATCTCTCCGACTTGGGAGGGACAAATTCCATCTCGATACATACAACCCAAAAGATACTTTCCGATCACCTGAGAGACACCTTTATGATCACCCTCTCATAGGATGACGTTTGATGACCTCAAAGCTTTCTTCCGATACCAGGGAGTTGCATTATCTCATGGTCTAAGGAATACAATATTTGACATAAGAAAAAGCTTCGCAGAGATGAACACGATGACACGATCTAATTGCTTTGCTTAGTTTGGGTCTGTCCACCATATCATTCTCCCAATGATATGATCTCATTATCAATTGACAACTCATGTCTATGGTTAGGAAACCTTAACCATCATTGATCAATGAGCTAGTACATAGAGGCGTACTAGGGACACGGTGTTGTTCACAAACCACACAAGTATTAATGTTTCCGCTTAATACAATTCTAGCATGGAATATAAACTTTATCATGAACAAGAATTATAATAATAACATCTTTATTATTGCCTCTAGGGCATAATTCCAACAGTAACATGAAAAGGTACAAACAAAGATCATGAATAACAATGCATTGAAAGACGTTTGCTTGTTTCACATATAGAAAACATAGCGTGTGTGGTGTTCAACTTGTCCTTCATGGAGTAGAAACACATAAATGCATAGGACACCTTCAAAGTTCATAAGGGTGACTAGATACAAATGGTTCAAGAACAAGCAATATCAACATTATGAATCAATCAATAAGTTTTGGGACAATGCACATAAAACTAAGAATGAAAACTATGCTCTCTTAATTGGTGAATAAAGATAGAAGGTGGAGACTCAATATAAAAGTGGGAAGAAAGGCCCTTCATAGAGGGAAGCAGGGATTTCAAGTTTCATAAAGAGCTTCCAAAAATTATGGTACTTATTAGCTTTCAGCTCTCATTGACCCTATCATAAGCATCTTGAAGTGATTAAGGTTAAAGTGAAACAAATATGGAGTATATGCTTGACAAATCATAAGTTGGCAATCTTATGTCCTTGAGTACGAGGGTCGCTCCACATGCTACTCAACTTTAGTCACTGGTAAGTTCTTGTCATAGTAAGTATATGTGTATCATAGAGAACCGCCAACGGGGTACCCCTTGCCCCATGAAATAGGAGCTATCCCATATCAAAATGACAAGGAAACAGAAAGTGAGTATCTCAGCGATCCTTTTATTTTCCATGAGCATGGTGCATATTTTTCCCTTCTCTTTTTTTTCTATATATTTTTTCTGAGGATGCTTCATAGATTGCTCACTATGGTGATGTTGTAAGTTTCCACCATGATTAGGCATGGCTTAGTCTAGCCTCTCAGACGTTTCTCTAACACATATACATAACTCCATGGACTTACAAGCTCCCCTTTTATTTCACACTGCCGACATCCTCAAACAAAAGATCATGATATCAACTGGGTAGATATGTACAAGTGTTGAAAGCGTTCCCCATGATAGCATGGTTCTGCTAATTCCCAACTTATAAGTGCAAGCATATACAACATAGATGACACAATGGTTCAAGTTTATTAGGGGAAAGAAAAATAAAGTGTGCCATCAAGTTTGTGAGAGCTTTAATCACTAATTTTCTCATAACAAGTTTAATTTGGAAGATAGATAAAACAAGAATATACTTGGAATGGTGTAACACACCATGCACAGGAATTTATAGTGGACTCTTTGGAATAACTTGGTTTCTTGGGAGATGGATGCATGAGTAGATCTTACTCAATACAAATGGAGGCTAGCAAAATACTGGGAGCGACCAACTAAGAGAGCAATAATGGACATAATCATGCAGAGCGACAAAACATTATAAATTAAAGCATAAAGTGGTATCACAAGTCAAAAAATAAATGACCATAGAGGATAAGGTGACTGGTTCATAGTCATAACATGGTGTGAGCATGTGCCTAGTCAACCCAAACAAAGCATCAAAGGATAATACCACAATATTATGCTTTTGTGTGCTAAAACAACGCATGATTCTTGCAAGTCACATTAAGCAATCTCAATTGTTTAGAACAAATCATGCTACAACAATAATAACTAAGCATAAGGTAAAAACAACATCTAGCATCACATGATAAAGTCTAAGTCACAGTCAAAACAAGCTCCCTTTTGTACCACTAAAGCATGAAACTTTCTACTGTTTTCCAACACCAATCAACTTATTTGAAACAAAAGAGCGAATCCAGGGGTACAAATACTTTATTCAAGCAAACTAAACAAACGAAAAACAAAAGCGAAAACTAAGACGCTCCAATAACAACACAACAGTGCATGAAACGATTAAAACGAAGTGTCTAAGAAGGGTCCTAAGATTTTTATTGATGAAGAAGGGGATGCCTTGGTCATCCCCAAGCTTTGACGCTTGTACCTCTTGAATATTTATTGGGGTGACACTGGGTGGCATCCCCAAGCTTGATCTTTTGTCCATTCTTCATCTCATCACATCATTCTTCCCCTACAATTGAAAATTTCCTTCAAACAAAACTTCACACAATCTTCATTAGCAACATTACTGTATTCAAGATAATCAGTCTTTGGGTTTAGTTTCAACACAAGTAAAACTTCCATTAAAACACAAGATACTATATAAATTCCTTTTAAAAGCTCAAGTGATCAAAGAGAACTAAAAAAGAAACCGATAAGAGGCAAATGCAAATAATGGCAGAAATCTGTCAAAACACACCATCAGGTAGAAACCGATTTTTCTAAGGCCTTATGTTGCTCAAATCGAAATGTGTTGAACTATCGAAACTTAGATAACAACCTGGGGCATAAGCTCAGAAAAGTACATCTCAATCCGACATATAGGGATTTTTCAAAAAAAATACAGTGAAGCATAGAAATCTGTTTCGGGACAACTTCCCCAAATCTTACTTCTCTCTCATTAGAGGTTATTCTTGGTACAAAAGCCACACAAAAAGGATAAGGAGAGGTCATTACAGAAGTAATAACTTCCAATACTTGACAAAAGAAAAACCTAATAAAAATTTGGGTTATCTCCCAATTAGTACTTTTCTTTAACGCCTTTAAGTTAGGCTTGATAGTTTGAGAAGATGCTCACATAAGAAATATAAATTGAAGTAAAAGAGAGCATAAAGAAGATAATATGAATTTTTTTTACGTCTAATCCACTTCCTATGAAAAATAATCTTGTAAAGAAACAAGTCATAAAAGCACAAAGCAACAAGCATAGGAAAGCAAAACAAGTGCAACTTCAAGATATTAGACATAAAGAGGGGATACTTAATATTGTTGAGATACATAAAACCATGTTTCCCTCTCTCATAATTACTTTCAGTAGCAACATGAATAAAATTAACAATATAACTATCATATAAAACATTTTTATCATGAGCCACATGCATAAAATGATTATTACTCTCCACATAAGCATAGTCATTCTTATTAATTGTAGTGGGAGAAAATTCAACAAAAATAGCTATCATTATTATTCTCATCACCATAATCATCAAATATAGGAGGCATATTGTAATCACAATTAATTTTCTCCTAAATAGTAGGTGGACTGAAAATATCATATTCATCTTTGTAATCATCATAGGCAATAGAATAGTTATCTTCCATAGTGTGTTCATTTGTAAACATATCATCATTGGAAGGAACATGGATAGTACTAATAGTATAACAATTATTAATATCATTTTTTCAGAATTGGTACCAAAGAGATTTTCAATATCAAAAGTAGTGTGGTTTTCCCAATCATGATCACTACAATAGGTAACAGGCATAGGAACATCATCTAGTTCAGACTCATCAGCAAAAACTATGATAGGAGCAACATTCTTAGGGTAAGATACCGTTTCCTCTCTCCTTTTGACATGGATATACCCTATGGGTACACGACATTGGTATACCTGGTCCAGCCCAAGGAAGGCCCACGTAAGGACACATAGTCCATGAAGATTTTGGGTGGCCCAAGCCCATGGCGATTTCAATTCCTTGGAGGACAAGTCTAGATTAGATAGAATTTCAAAGGGAATCAACCCTAATTTGTAACCAACTCGACCTATCGTGGGACCTGGCCTATCTATATAAAGGCCAGGAGGGTACGGTGAGAAGGATCTTCAACTCACCTCATACACACCTCCACGCCAGATTGCATCTGCGCACCCCTGTAACCTCCGGTTCTGCCTAATCAAGAGTAGACAAGCAGGAGTAGGGTTTTCTCTCCGGGGGCCTGGACCTGGGTATGTCCCTATGTTGCTTGTCTGTTAACCATTCCACGACTTCCAGCATCCCCTTCTTCTGCAAAACCCAAGTCCATAACAATGGGCATTGACGAGTCGAACCCTCGTCACCTTTTACTCTTCTTCTTCTTCTTCTTCTTCTTCTCCTCTTTAGGAGGGAGAGGCTTGAAAGGAAGATTCTCCACATACCCTGGTTTATTGTTAGAGACAATATAAGAAACTTTGGAGGATTCCTCCTTTTCATTAATAAGGACAAAACACATATCAATCCTGCCATATTTTGGTAAAATATCATATTTTATAAGATTTTGTATGTAAGTATTTGCATGGCAATTATCAACACAATAAAGATGAAAACCATGCAGGACGCTATTCATATCAAAAGCACTCATGTCTACCAAAGAAGTTTTCCTTGATAACTCTTCACACCCCAAAAACAATGTAAGTTCATCATGTTGATTATAAGTGATCACGTTATCACAATACAAACTTGCAGTACTCATTGGATTAGAAAGGTCATTATTATGGCCTGAGCATTGGAAATTGAAATGACCCATTTCATAGTGGAATTCACAAATAAAAGGATAGAGGCCACAAACTTTTTTACCAAGATCATTTAGAGCCTTATACCACATTCTAGTTTTTTCATTCTAGTGGGTGATACAATATTCTTCTTCGATTTGATTCTTTTCACAAGAACTATGTATTCCACAAAAATTAACATGCTTATAAGAAATAGTACTTTCAGAAGTTTGAGCATGTTTATTGCAATCATTAATAACAATTTCATTTTTCATGCAAGTGTCTTTAAAAGGTTCATGATACATGTCCCATTTTACTTTAGGAGCATTAATATGAGAAGCAAAGGCTCTACAACAATCAACAAGAATTTGAGGATCAAGACCATATTTAGCACTAAGCTCTTGAAAATTAGCAGTTTCAGCGAAAGACTTAATGCAATCATACTCATAGTTTATACCTGGTTCTTTACCTTTGTTGTTATCCCAATCTTCGGTATTGCTTTGAATTATTTCAAGAAGATCCCACTTAGCTTTGACCTCCTTACTTGTGAAGGATCCCTCTAAACAGGTATCTAGATAGTCCTTGTAGTGTCCTGAAAGCCTTGCATAAAAATTAATAATAATAATATTACTGGGGAGCTCATGAATGGGACATTTGAGCATTAGTGACTTCAATCTCCCCCAAGCTTGGGCAATACTTTCTCCATTATGAGGGTGAAAATTATAAATATAATTCCTATCTTTATGGATTTCATGAGGAGGATAAAATTTAGATTAAAAGAGAGATTCAAGTTCCTTCCATTCCAAATTATTAGGATCATCTAGTGACTTATACCACTCCCTTGCTTTTTCCCTAAGTGATAAAGAGAATAGCTTCCTCTTAACTTGGTCCATTGAAATACATGCACACTTGAACAACTCGCATAACTCATGTATAAAGAGTAAATGATCACTAGGATGGACAGTTGCATCTCCAAAATAGTAGTTATTCATAACACGTTCAACAATTTCCATGGGTATTTTAAAAGGGACAATTTTAGTATGTGGCTTTAAAATATCACAAGCATCATTAGAATTACCACATATGGGATATAAAGTATCACCAGAGCAAATTTTCTTGCCTAAAGATGGGGAACTAAAAAGATCTTTTTCATAAAAACTAGCTTCCCCAAATTTAGACATTTTCA
Source organism: Avena sativa (assembly GCA_916181665.1). NCBI lineage: Eukaryota > Viridiplantae > Streptophyta > Magnoliopsida > Poales > Poaceae > Avena > Avena sativa. The sequence goes on along the minus strand of OV702297.1, from coordinate 378,905,298 downwards.
TAGCATTAGTAACAATGGTGTTCAAAAAAATCGTACTAATAACATTACTATTAGCATGCAAAGAAAGTTCCATAGGTTTTTTAATTTTCTCTCCACACCATTTATGTTCTAACTAAGGAAAAATACTAAAAAGATCTCTAACTTTTTTGTTATTTTCCATTAAACCTAACTAGTGAAAATAAAAACAAGAAACAAAAAGAAATAATTGCAGAATCTAAAGGAAATAACTTCGAGCACTCGCACACCAGCAACAGTACTAGAAGATATCTTAGTAGCCAGAGGATGTGAGTACCTTTTACCTTACCTGCCCGACAACGGTACCAGAAAAGAGCTTGATGTCTACACACGCTTCTATTCTTGTAGACAATGTTGGGCCTCCAAGTGCAGAGGTTTGTAGAACAGCATCAAGTTTCCCTTAAGTGGATCACCCAAGGTTTATCAAGCTCAGGGAGGAAGTGGTCAAAGGTATCCCTCTCAAGCAACCCTGCAATCAAGATACAAGAAGTCTCTTGTGTCCCCAACACACCCAATACACTTGTCAGGTGTATAGGTGCACTAGTTCGGCGAAGAGATAGTGAAATACAAGTAATATGGATGGTTATAAGTGATAATTGCAATATGAAATAAAGATGGCAGCAAGCAAACATGTAACAGATCTAGTTGTAAATGGTGTTTCAATGCTTAGAAACAAGGCCTAGGGATCATACTTTCACTAGTGGACACTCTCATATAAATATCTTCTCTTTATTATGCTACTCTGAACTACTCTCCGGTTGGACAACTTCAATCCATGGTAGGGCTACAAAAGCTCTCCTTAAAGTTTGCATTCCCTATCTAGGTAACCCCACACTGTCACCTTGAGCGCTAGATGGTTCCAACAAACACCACAATTTTATAGAGACATCCAACTCAAAATATAACTCATGATAAGTATTTATGTAATCTTTAGCCTAAGTGCCAGCACAATGTCAACTTCACACACATGGGGATAACCGGAGATTACAATTAAAGCACTTGAGTAGAAGAGTAGATCTACTTGATTACAAAGCTCATGACCACAATAAGATCACGCATAGAGAGAGAGATGAACACATAGGTACCGGTAGAGCCCTTAGCCTCGAGGGAGGACTACTCCCTCCTCATCATGGGAATCATCAACGACGATGGAGATGGTGGTGGATATCGATGGAGATGGCTCCGGGGGCAATTCCCCATCCCTGCAGGGTGCCGGAACAGATACTTATGTCCCCCCGAATAGCCTCTTCTGTGGCGGCGATGCTGTGGAACTTTTTGTGGAGATCTGATCTGCGTAGGGTTTATGTCTCGGGGAGACGTATATGTAGGCGAAAGAGCAAGTTTGGTGGAGGGCCAGGGGCCCATACCATGTGGTCGCGGTACCAAGGGGGGCCATGCCACAGTATGGTGTGGCCGCCCTGGTGCCCTCCTTCGTCTCTCCTTCGGGCTCCGTGTCGTGTCGGAAAAAATAGTAACTTTGGCTTTTGTTTTGTCCAATTCCGAGAATATTTCCTTACTAGCTTTTCTGAAACCAAAAACAGCAGAAAACAAGCAACTGGTACTGTGGCATCTTGTCAATAGGTTAGTTCCAGAAAATGTATAAAAATACCTCAAAGTGTAGACAAAACATAAGAAAGTTGATACAAAACAAGCATGGAGCATCAAAAATTATAGATACGTTTACGACGTATCAACTTTCATGTGTCAAAATCTGCACTTATAAACATACCAAAGAATATCTTGTGTTTATTTAAGCACTTATGAATCATATCTTAGTACAAACTTTGTACAAAGATTATTATTCAGATGGTTGAGATGATTAATTAGTTGGCAAACAACATGTAATCAACAATTATAAAAGTACTGATTAAGTTGTATGTACTTTATTTTGTAGACAAATTAAATAGCATAATTTTATTTTTAGCAATTTCATATAATTATTTTTAAGATGGTATGTACTTCGGATGCCTAAAATAAGTAATTTGTTGACAAATTCTTGCTTAAATCAAAACCATAAACTTAATGATTGATTTGAATAAGGTGAATTGGAGAATAATTTCAGAAAGAAAATATAAATAATATTCACATATGTCTTTATCTCTAAGTAGCCTTACTATGCCCTTGTTCAAATTTATGTGTGGCTTCTCCATGAATAAGGTTGTGAATCCCAAAATTCTACATTGAACCGAAAGCTTGGTTACTTTCCGAATTGTTCTTTCAATGGATGAATTATAGGAGAATTCTTAAATTTGAGTTTATTATTGCACTCAGTGAGATCTATTGGAACTTAAAATATATTTGTTAAATAGTAATTCCAATTTATTTTTCAGTTCAATTTCATCAATGTGGCAAAAATTAATTTCTACACATTATGCTCGTTTGTTTAGACTAGGCATGCATGAGATTGGATCTTATGCTTCAACTACTGGTGATAAATAGGTTTATGGAATACCTATTTGGCATAACAGGTTTATGGTGTTCTCATACAAGGATTTTTTTTAATTTGAACCACTTCGACTGAACCCTAGAGGCCCTACAACACTATGTTTCATATAAGAGTTCTGGAGCAGAATGATATCTATATGTGGATTGAATCCAGAGCAATAGATGGGTATATTGTCGGTATTATTGTCATGAAATAGAACAAAATAGTAAATTGTATCCAAATTTGAGTAGCTTTCATGATGATCATTATATATGTCCCATTAGTGACATCTTTCAAAACTTATTGGATGCAAACTGATTTGATTTATGTGACTTTTTTATAACTTTGGAATATTGAATGGCTATCTTTTCTATATACTTGAATATTTACGTACATCACCTTTTATGTTTACATATACTACATAAAACTTACATGACTATGACAACGCACGGATATTCAACAAGTCTATGTGAACTTTAGGTTTTGTCTCATGCTATATTATTGGTGCATCAACATGTATCGGTGGAAATAAATTCGTAAATATAGTAATGTATTTACATGTAGTTTTGTGACGCATGCTAATAAATTAATTATTATATATCTTCTTGACTTTTTTATATTTTGTTCATTAAGCTGCAGTAATTTGTGCTTCAGATTTTGAATGATGCCATATATTTGGTCTTATCTGGGCAAACACATGCACCGGGTGGTACACCTTTTGAAGTTCCATCCCTATCACCCGTTACAGCTGACATCCTTGTTCCTTTCAACCCGAACGATCCACATGCATTTTAGAGATAGAGCTATCCAAATGACCCCACCACTGGAAAGTGACAACAGAAAAAGAAGGCAAATGGGAGGATAAACTTCTGAGAATAAAAGGGTTGTTCCGATATGAACTACTCCAATAAAATATGACCACTCGAATACAAAAAAGATCCCTAGTGGCTATCATGCGTCGCCAAGTATGCTATTGATTGGCTTGTACACAAGACGATAAACTTGGGCTTGCAACTTGCAAGAAACACGTGCGTTCGTCTATATGACTGCTTAGCTTTTTTTTATAAAAAACATGACCTAATAGTTTATGTATATTTTCTAAAAAATGAGCGCTATATCTAGCACCAATGCGAGGACAGCATGTGTCCTATAAAAAAAATGTTACCAACGCGCTGACAATACGTTTGGGTACTAGCTTATAGTAAATAAATACATTTCCAGGTTACCAAGCCCAAGTGTTCTATAAAAAAAAAGGTTCCCAAGCCTAGTGTCACTAGTGCAGAGCCCCTCGTTTAACTCCGGTTGGGAGGGCCCTCTAACAGCGGTTCCTCAACCGCTGTTGAGCGTTCGGTGTTAGAGGGGGGGGGGGGGGTCCGGTGTTAAAGGGTGGCGCACGTGGGGCTGCCGCAGGCCTCAGCCCCCCCCCCCCCCCCCTTTAACACCGGTTCGGGGCTGGAACCGGTGTTAAAGGTTCTTCTACCGCGGCAGAGATTTAGGCCGTTTTCCTGCCGCGGCAAAACTCTGCCGCGGCAGGAAAACGGCCTAAATCTCTGCCACGGTAGACTTCTGCCTCTGCCCCGTTCTGGGCGTATTTCTGCGGGAGGAGGGGAGGGGGACTCGATCGGGAGCGGTATACACATAAATCGTCATCGGTACATACGAGTACATGAATAATTAAGCAACTATTATTATACACAAACATCGTCATCGGCACATACATCGTCATCGTCACATACATCGTCATCGTTCATTTTGGTGGATATCTAAAGAGTTCTCCGCCAGACGTGACGACCTCATCAAGTATGAACCCCGCCAATTCCTCTTAAATGGCTCGTATGCGTTCAAATGGTAGGAGTTTTCCCGCATCCGTTCGATCTGAATATATATGAAGAATGGGCCGTCAATATATATATAAGAATAAAACTCAACACAATTGATGGTAATAAAATAATGTTGTAGACTTTGTTTACTTACTCTAAGTTGTTCTAGTGCGGCTTGGCCCGTCGCACATATCGTGTTGCAAATGAACTCGCAAACATAGTACCCACATAAGTTATTTCCGTGTCCCTGATGCGCGCACTTTACGAGAATAGAGAGTTCAATCAAAATAATAATCAATAAAGCATGATATAATGGAATTGGAAGCAGAATCAAAGAGATACGCAGACCTAGCTAGCTAGTATTACTTACATTTTGGTCTACAAATTTTAGTTCTTCTGACCATTCACCCACGACCCTGCCCGTGAACCTTTTCCAAACCCTGTCCGGCAAAGAAAATGGATAAAGGAGTAATTAATTACTTGTTGTCACGAAAGTTGCCGATCTAGTGCGATAATATGATTGAAATTACCTCTGGAGCATCTCTCTAAAGTCTGCCCATATCTCTTTTTCTTTTCGTAACGAGTCCATGACAAGGACTTTTCCTGAGTCGGGTTGAATGACTAGCATAATAAAGTGAAACCTACGCACGCATAACTCATCATCAGTTACACTTAACATCAAGTAAGCCGAAATAGAATGTGTACAAGAAAGAGGGTAACAGTACTCACGAGAAGTTGTAAGGCAATAGTATTTCCATTTTGGTTTATTGTCTCAGTAAAGACGTTAGCAAGAAATCTTCTGTTTGGCCGGGTTTGAGTTTTACCACTTCTTCATGAACTCTATTTGGGTCAACAAACCCAATGTCAAAAGGGCCTCCTTTCCTGCATTCCATAACCTTTTTCCTGCATAATAGTATATACATATATGGTGAGCATATATATATACATGCAATTAATGAAGTGAATGAGATGAGATATAAATTACAGAAATAGTACATACACACAATAAAGGCTGATGGCAGCTTTGTCGAGTTCCTTTTGATTGAATAGAAAATGCAAGTCTTGAATGTTGAAGTCGATCCCGTCGTCTCCGCACAAGAAAATCTCATCTCTTATATGCGCCATGATCCATTCTTCTTTTCTCGTCTTGCAGAAATCAAGGTACCACTTGTGCAATTTTCGCATCTTTGTTGGTAGATTCTTGAGCTCCTCTTTCTTGACGAGATTCTTCCCATACTTCCATGGTTGTATGGGGTTGGCATCGCATTTGGGAAAGTTGTCTCTCATGACGTTCAAGTATGCAATGTAAGTCATCCCCATCTCATTGGCCTTTCTTTGTAGCTCTGCCTCGTAATCATTTACGGGAGGAGCGTCCCGTGTGTCGAACATTTGGAGCAGGGCGCATGATTGGTTTTCCTGCTCTCCGAGCATGGGAACTGTTTTCTGGGGTGCCTCACGACTGCTACTTTCAGTCTCCCTATGGCGCCTTGCATCCGCCTTCAAAATCTGGCGCTCGTAGTCCGGCACAAGTGGGGTTTCAGGTTTCAAAAGATTTTTGTAACACTTCTCCACCACCGCCGGATCTATTTTCTCCTTTGGCTCGGCCCGTCTAGGTGCAAAGAATTTCTTGACCTGTTCTTCCGAGATCCTATTGGTCTCCTCGTCTCTGCGATTCCACGGTAAAAGCGGCAATGGCTTGGCGGAAGGCTGCGGGACGCAGTTTTTTGAACTCTTTGGCGTACGGTTTCCTGCGGATTTCTTTGTGGCAGTGCTACTGATGCTCTTCGTGGCAGTGCTCTTCCGCTTATGCTGAGGAGATGGCTGAAGCACCGGAGATGGCTGACGGGCCGGAGATGGCTGCCGCGCAGGAGATGGCTGAAGCGCCGGAGATGGCTGTCGTGCAGGAGATAGCTGAAGCGGCTCAGACTGCTGACGCTGCGGAGACGGCGGGGGTGCCAGTGACCTCCAATTTGGAAGCACAATGTGTTCCTTCTTCCAAAGAATGGTTGTTTTCACTGCAAATTTGAGTTGAGTTTCCCCTTCACCTGTAGCATGGTCAAGCTGTGCTTCCTCATATTCCTTCACAACCTCATCCACCCCGACAATAGCATAGCCATCTGGAATCGGTCGGCAGTGGTAAGTTCCACCAGCTACAGGAGGTAAGGCATAGCCGACAGCCATCTTAATGGATAAGCCCATTAATCTCACATGCAGCTCAGCGTGTTCGCTCTCCGTGATCTCATCCACGGGGTATCGAGGACCCGCCATTTCAAGCGTGGGTTGCACGTTCTCCGTGGAAGCCACACTGCTTTTCCGTGCAGAGTCTGGGCCGCCGGCAGCTTCCAATGCAGGCTCTTCGTGCCGCTGAGATGGGCCGGTAGCTTGATGGCTCTGTTGTGCATTCACTTGCGCCTGCAGCGCCACAAGTGCATGTTCTATCTGTGTCATCCGCTCTGTACGCTCTTTTTCTTTTCTGACGCGCCATCTGTAAGAGTCGCTCCAGTCGGCAAACCCATCCTTCCACGTCATACCCCCTGTGCCTCGTGCATGTCCAGGGTGTTCTTTTTTACCGATAGCGCGTGTGAGCTGGTCATTCTCTCTGTCGGGATGGAAGGTCCTGGCGGATGTTTCCTCGTATGCCGTGATGAGTTCAGTGACGGGTTTGGCAAGGAGGGTTGGGAAGATACACAATCCTGTTTCTGGGTCCAACCTTGCCCCGATTCCGTAGAACCAAGTCTTTGCACGTAGGTCCCACCCATCTGTCTGGGGTGTGATCCCTCTAGCGCGCAGGGCCTTCTCAGCTTCCTCCCACTTAGGCCTCTGAGATATGTAGCCACCTGACCCCGTCCTCTAGTGATATTCCTTCTTCAGGGCATTAAGCGTATTGGTTTCTGACCTCTTTTTAGCTATAGCACTTTTTTATATGTCTTAAATTTGGGCCAGTGAGGTCTTATCTTCGCATAATATGCGTCTTCGAAATTTGGAGTCTCGCCAGATTTGACAAATTTGTTCAATTTTGTCTTCCAGTTGCGGAAAGCGTCAGCCATCTTCTTTAGAGTCCACTCTTTGACATTTTCCTTTATAACCGGGTTGTTTTCATCCTCCTCTAGCAGAAGGGTGAAATTTACCAACAACTAATTCCAAAGCGTTTCTTTGGATCTGTCATCGACAAAGGTACCGTCGCCCTTCTTTGGCTTATTCCAATTTTCAATTATGATTGGAATTTGGTCCCTAACAAGAACTCCAGCCTGACGTACAAATTTGTCTGCGGCCTTCTTGGGCTCCATCGGCCTGCCATCAACACGGACTGCTTCGATCGTGAACTTTGCACGATCTTTCAACCGCTGGCTCGTGCCTCGCTTGCTCTTTTTCGTAGAAGAAGATGGTTGCTGGCTGGTCGATCCAGAGGGCTAAACGAAGAAAAAAGCGTTAATTAATACATGTAGAAGAAGATTGTTGGTGGAAGTCAGCAGAGGCTTAATCAATGCATATACCTCGCTGGACTTTGTAACCACTAAATTGCGTTCACCGGAGTCTTCATCTTCTCCATGACTAGTACTTGAGCTGTCGTCATCATGTCCCTCCAAGTTCAGATATTGTGAGGTGTCCTCATCAATAATGTTCTCCATTATTTCTTCTTCTTCAAGATTTCTACTAAGTGGATCCATAGTTTCTAAAACAATAATATTATCTAGAGTAAGAGTGTAAACATTCAAGTGGACTTGGATTCATACACAAATATACATATTATTCATACAAAAATACACAAATAAATACACAAATGAAATTAAAACCCTAAGGATGCTTGATAAATACACATTCAAGTGGTCCAATTTGTATACAAGTTTTAATCTATGCATGTAGTACAATTTATATTAGCCGGTGAAACTATGTTGCCCGTGAACCCGCCCCGCTTGACACCCTATCTTTACTACCACTCCCTCCATAATTACATGCCATCTTAGTTTTGAGTTTCCCTCCAACACTAAGTAAACAATATTATCGATGTTACAACATCAGAAACTTTACTCAAATATGAATACACGACTACATCTTTTATACATCACACATATTCCCCACATTGTTCACACAAATATGTACCATCACTCTCATTTTGGCTAAGCACATCTACCAGCGGTGGTTCATCTACAAGGAAAGCCCTACCTCATAATAGGACATAGCATAGCGATAGTATATTATCCTACACATGCATCTACAAAATACACGACAATGCATTGAAAATAGTAGGATAACATCATGAACAAGGTAGCATCTACTTGGCTTTATAGTTGTTGGAATCGTTCAAGCACTCGTAGCAATCACACACGTTGCACTCCTCGCAATCTATCGAGCAAACAATTTCATACAACATAAACAATAGCACATAGAGATCAAACAAATGCAACAAATGCATGCATGGCAATTTAATAAGTCACAATGGTTGTTACTTTAGTTCTCTAAACAATACTGAAGTATATGATGCATGCAAGAGGCCAATTAATGCAATGGAGTATTTGTTATTAATAATTACTTGCCAATATAGGGTTTTTAATAGTTCTGTTGTAACGCCTATTCTAACTGTCGAATTAAATTTGTTTCTTGGGTTTACTGGATAGAGGACAATAATACGAACCAGTAGGCGTTGGATTCACCCTAATCAGAGTTACAAATCTTTTCTTATGATTTAAATAGTGTTTAATGGGTTTTAAATCATTTAAATAGTTTCTGTTGTCTAAAAATCAAACTAAAATCAGATATATAATCCCCACGGGGTTGTGATTCTAGGGACATATTATTTGTAATTTTCTGAACATTATTTATTTTCTTATGAATTTATTACTCTAAATATGCCATTATACCATTTATTTAATTGCTAAGAAACCTTATATTATTTGGCTTAACCATTTGCATATTGATGATCTACACACAATTGTGAATCCATAGGTATATTATTTGTGATTTTTGGACCAGTAGATATTTTACTATGAATTTATTAACGTAAAAGACCATTAAAACTAATTAAATTATTACAGCAAACACGTACTGTAAAAGTTAAATCCAACTTGATATTAATAAACTACTCAATTTTCTGAATTCATTGATATATAATTTGCTATTTTTGGATCTATGAATATTTTTATATGATTTTTGCAAGATTATACAATTTTCTGCAATTTTTATCTTTTCTTCTATTTTTCAGGAGAGTCAACGTTGACTGGCGTTGTGTCATCACTGACGCGGCAGACAGGTGGCGCATTCTGGTTTGCTGGTACCCTTTCGACCTGGGGACAGATGGTGGCCGTCGGATCTTAGATTGATCGGACGGTGCAGGGCGTCCGAGGCGAGACTCACTGGTGGGGTGACGTGGAGGCGGCGGTCTCGTCGGGCGGCGGTGCTAGTGGCGGATGCGGCGGTCTCCGGCGATGTCGAGGTGGCCTACGAGAGGCGGGGTACTATGGCGAGAAGGTTGATGGCCTCGGCGCGGTGGATTGCTTCCTCGGGCGACAGAGGCAGACGGCTGGATACGGGCGGCATCGGCGGTGCTCCGGCGAGGAATTGGGCGCGGTCGGCTGCTCCTGCACGGGGAAGAGGTGGTCAGGGCGATGCGGTCAAGTGAGAGGGAGAGGTCATACGGAAAAGAGAGGGTCGGGGGCGACTGCCTTGTCGAGGACCTCGAGCTCCGAAGCTCGACAATGGAGGCGACGGCGGCGAGATTCGTGGCGGCGAGAGAGGTGGGTGACAGGGCCGACGATTCAGGGCACCACGGACGATTCCTCCCTCACTCCGAGGGCGGTGGCGGCCGGCGGTGGCTTCTCTCTGCTCCGATGGGCGGTGGCGGTGGCGGCGCTTCTCTCTGCTCCGATGGCGCGCGCGCGGTGGCGGTACGGTGGCGGTGGCGGTTCGATCTGGCTCTGGGGGGAAGAAAGGAAGGGGAAGGCGAATTTAATAACCCCCCCCTTTAACACCGGTTCGTGGCTGGAACCGGTGTTAAAGGGGGGATTCAGTTTCACGCGCGCATTTATTACCCCCCCTTTAACATTATTTCGTTTCGCGCGCGCACCCCGCCCCCTTTAACACCGGTTTTAGCCCCCCCCCTTTAACACTGGTTCGTGTCTGGAACCGGTGTTAAAGAGGGGGCATTTATTTCATGCATTAAAGGGGCATTTTTATTTCAAAAAATATGATATGAATTTAGAAAATTCATATCTTTTTCATTTCAACTCAGAAAAATATGAATAATATATCATAATTTTTAGAAAAATAATATCTATCCATTCATGTAAATCATTTTATATTTACTTTACATGAAAATTTTCAAAATAATTAAAACACCTACATATAAATTTTGATTATTCAATTCAAACAAAAATAAATTGTTAAATCCTAAAACTTTGAACATAAGAAATATTAAGCATCTAAAAATAAATCTAACCCTATTTTATTAGATCAAATCATATTTTAATGCCGCATCTTTTGTATTAACATTTTTGAATTGATTGGATATTTAAATATCGCATCTTTTGTATACACTTGAATCTCACCAAGCCTCGCTCAACTTGCATTGTTTTTTTGATAAAATAGCATATTGTGAACCTAAAAATGATTTTTGTAAAAAATCATGAGCATCGTATCATGTACCTGTAGTTCATATCTGACCCACTTCCTGCCGATTCGGTAGGAATTTGTCTTTTCCACCAGAGGTGGACGGAAAGGTTTCAGATCCCCCTGTTGGTACATTGTGCATATAAGGTGGTCTAGTATTTTTGTAAATTGTGTTGGTGGTTTTTTGAATTAGCCATTTGGTGGTTGCTTCACAAAACCGTCCGTTTTTTATGCTCGGAAAATGGAAAATGCCTTTTTGGTGCGATAAAAAGGAAAACTTCCTCTTGCAACATTGTTTGCCATGCCATGATGCACATGTATGCACAATATGGCCATATTATCACAAACTATGCCTTGATTCTAGCCATAACATTGGTCATTTGACCCGAAAGCCAAGAAACCTCGAATGAGATAAGTCATTTTGTGAAGGTTTTTTCGAGACATAATCAATATACCAAGTTTGAGATTTTTCCTTCTAACTATGTCACATAATATAACACCACGCGAAGGTTTTGCACTGTTTCGATCTTTTTTTATTTTTTTATCCCCGTTTTAAACTATCGACAAACTTTGTCGAACAACGGGCATGATGATTCTTAGCTCGGGGCCAATCCTCGCTCAACTTGCATTGTTTTTTTGATAAAATAGCATATTTTGAACCTAAAAATGATTTTTGTAAAAAATCATGAGCATCGTATCATGTACCTGTAGTTCATATCTGACCCACTTCCTGCCGATTCGGTAGGAATTTGTCTTTTTCACCAGAGGTGGACGGAAAGGTCTCAGATCCCCTTGTTGGTACATTGTGCATATAAGGTGGTCTAGTATTTTTGTAAAATGTGTTGGTGGTTTTTTGAATTAGCCATTTGGTGGTTGCTTCACAAAACCGTCCGTTTTTATGCTCGGAAAATGGAAAATGCCTTTTTGGTAGGATAAAAAGGAAAACTTCCTCTTGCAACATTGTTTGCCATGCCATGATACACATGTATGCACAATATGGCCATATTATCACAAACTATGCCTTGATTCTAGCCATAACTTTGGTCATTTGACCCGAAAGCCAAGAAACCTCGAATGAGATAAGTCATTTTGTGAAGGTTTTTTCGAGACATAATCAATATACCATGTTTGAGATTTTTCCTTCTAACTATGTCACATAATATAACACCACGTGAAGGTTTCGCACTGTTTCGATCTTTTTTTATTTTTTATCCCCGTTTTAAACTATCGACAAACTTTGTCGAACAACGGGCATGATGATTCTTAGCTCGGGGCCAATCCTCGCTCAACTTGCATTGTTTTTTGATAAAATAGCATATTGTGAACCTAAAAATGATTTTTGTAAAAAATCATGAGCATCATATCATGTACCTGTAGTTCATATCTGACCCACTTTCTGCCGATTCGGTAGGAATTTGTCTTTTTCACCAGAGGTGGACGGAAAGGTTTCAGATCCCCCTGTTGGTACATTGTGCATATAAGGTGGTCTAGTATTTTTGTAAAATGTGTTGGTGGTTTTTTGAATTAGCCATTTGGTGGTTGCTTCACAAAACCATCCGTTTTTTATGCTCGGAAAATGGAAAATGCCTTTTTGGTGCGATAAAAAGGAAAACTTCCTCTTACAACATTGTTTGCCATGCCATGATGCACATGTATGCACAATATGGCCATATTATCACAAACTATGCCTTGATTCTAGCCATAACATTGGTCATTTGACCCGAAAGCCAAGAAACCTCGAATGAGATAGGTCATTTTGTGAAGGTTTTTTCGAGACATAATCAATATACCAAGTTTGAGATTTTTCCTTCTAACTATGTCACATAATATAATACCACGCGAAGGTTTCACACTGTTTCGATCTTTTTTTATTTTTTTATCCCCGTTTTAAACTATCGACAAACTTTGTCGAACAACGGGCATGATGATTCTTAGCTCGGGGCCAAGCCTCGCTCAACTTGCATTGTTTTTTTTAATAAAATAGCATATTGTCAACCTCAAATGAGAATGCAACTAATAGTAAGTTACATAAAGCCGAACTGGAACTAAAAATTAAGATACATAAAAGAACTGAAAATTAAGATACATGGCCAGATTAAGTAACAATCGGCCGAACTTGTTTCGGAGTGTTGGAGTGATTCAGTCATGCTCCTGCCTACACCTATAATACTCGCCACTGTAGTCGTCGTACTCGCCGCCGCCATCATCGCTGTCGTCATCGGGGTCGCCGTAATTGAACCTCTGGAGAGTACGCGTGGGCTAGACTTGAGGGTAGCGCGTGGGCTGGACTTGAGGGTAGCGCAGACGGGGGTTAGAGTCGGCGGCAGTGTCATAGGCCATGGCGCTCTGGAGAGTCCGACCGCGCCACCATAGCCGACGGCCGGCCTCGTTGAAGTTAGGAGGAGGTGGGCCGTCCTCCTCGTGCCTGGCGAGCGCCCTCTCACGCCGATCCACGAAGAAGGCTTCCCAAGTAGGGAAATAGTCGGGATGCCATCTGGGATTCCTCCGCTGCTCCGGCGTGAGCTCAAAGTAGTAGTGGTTCGTGATGGCCATCCGGCGTGCCACACCTAGAGGGACAGGAGGAACCGGCACACCTCCGACGCTCAGCATCCAGCCGACGGGGACATAGTAGCCCGGCGGGCAGGGGTAGTTCGAGGCGCAAAGTGCCTCCGCCTCCCTGGGGGTTAGTGCTACGGTGGAATCCATGGGAAAGAGTGATGAGGTTGCAGATATGAGTCTAGAGATGTGCAATGACAATGGAGGCCAACCCTACATATATATATAGTGAACTAGCGGGAAGAGGAAGAACTGGCGGGAAGAAAAATGGCGGGAAGAAAAATGGCGGGAAAAATGGCGGGATGAACCTTTAGTCCCGGTTGGAGACACCAACCGGGACAAAACACGAGTCAGCACTAATAATAGGGGTGAGTGTCGACATTATGTCGTGCGGCGTGTACCTTGTCCCGGATGGTGTCACCAACCGGGACTAAAGATGAACCTTTAGTCCCGGTTGGAGACACCAACCGGGACTAAAGATGAGTCAGCACTAATAATAGGGGTGAGTGTCGACATTATTTCGTAAGTGTCGACACTATGTCGAGCTGCTTGTACTATAAATAGGCATCCTTGTGAGTCCAGTCCTCCAGCCAGTTTGAGGCTATGCCTTACCTCCTTTCGAGAGCAGGGACACCACTACGGCCAGTTTCAGGGAGATGCCGACGGAGCCCAGTCCTCCGGCATCTCCGAGAAACTGGTCATAGAGGCACTCCCTAATATGTGAAATCAGTTAGCTCCCAGGTGTATTGATCTAGTTAGAGAAGTTACAAAGCTGCAAGATGGTTTTCGAGAGCAGGGACACCACTACGGCCAGTTTCAGGGAGATGCCGATGGAGCCTAGTCCTCCGGCATCTCCAAGAAACTGGTCATAGAGGCACTCCCTAATATGTGACCGCGCGCGTTTGGAGATCAGATCTTAATGGTAAGTACGAATCGGGACAACTTCTTCTCATAGTCCCAGTCCATCCACAAAACATGACTAACACTCAAGACATGTATTAATATTAAAAACATGAACTAGAGTTACATAATATGAGCATGAACTTCTTGGCATATGTCCTTCCTTATGATCGCTTCAGACGTAACCATGGAGCATCTTCTTTACTTAACGGAATGCTTGGGTCAGTTTTCACTGTGAAGGGCGGAATTTCATCAAACTTATTATAATATTCTGACATGTCTGTCTTGTCCTTGATTCCCACGATGTTTCTTTTCTCTGAAAGAACTATGTGACGCTTTGGCTCATCATATGATGTATTCGTTTGCATATTTTTTCTTTTTTTGGTCTGGAGGACATGTCCTTCACATAGAAAACCTGAGCCACATCATTGGCTAGGACGAATGGTTCGTCTAAGTTCTTGTCTACCTTCATAAGATTGTTGAGATCCACCGTTGTCATTCGGTACTTCTTGTCTACCTCAACCCCTCCTCCTGTTAGCTTGACCCATTTGCATCGAAACAAGGGGACCTTAAAATTAGGTCCATAGTCAAGTTCCCATATCTCCTCTATGAACCCATAATACGTGGTCTTTTGCCCATTGTCTTCTGCTGCATCGAAGCGGACACCACTGTTTTGGTTGGTGCTCTTTTTATCTTGGCCTATCGTGTAAAATGTATTCCCATTTATCTCGTACCCTTGGAAAGTACATACAGTCGAAGATGGTGTCCTGGCCAACAAGTACAGCTGATCCCCAACAGTGGTGTTATTCATGAGAAGTCTTTGCAGCCAGCCGCCAAAACTCGCCATGTGTTCACTTATAATCCATTCATCAGACTGCCCCGGGTGTTTGAGGCGTATTAAATTCTTGTGTTCATTGATATACGGGGCAACCAAGATAGATCTTTGTAAAACCGTGTAGTGTGCTTGATTGATAGAATGCCCGTCCCTACATATCATTGCTTTACATCCTAGGGTGCCTTTTCCACGCAGTCTCCCCTCATGTCGTGATTCTGGAACACCAATCGCCTTAAGGTCAGGACTAAAATCAACACAGAACTCAATGACCTCCTCTGTTACATAGACCTTGGAGATGCTTCCTTCTGGCCTAGCACGGTTATGAACATATTTCTTTAAGACTCCCATGTACCTCTCAAAGGGGAACATATTGTGTAGAAATACAGGACCGAGAATGGCAATCTCTTCTACTAGGTGAACCAGGAGATGCGTCATAATATTGAAGAAGGATGGTGGGAACACCAACTCAAAGCTGACAAGACATTGGGCCACATCTGTTTGTAACCCTGGTAGGCTTTCTGGATCGATTACCTTCTGAGATATTGCATTGAGAAATGCACATAGCTTCACAATGGGTACTCGAACATTTTCAGGTAGAAGCCCCCTCAATGCAATCGGAAGCAATTGTGTCATAATCACGTGGCAGTCATGAGACTTCAGGTTTTGGAATTTTTTCTTTGCCATATTTATTATTCCCTTTATATTTGACGAGAAGCCAGACGTGACCTTGATACTGATCAGACATTCAAAAAAGATTTCCTTCTCTGCTTTGGTAAGAGTGTAGCTGGCAGGAGTTAAGTGGCATCGTTTACCCTTCTCGTTCTCAGGATGCATAGGCTCTTCAGGGGCTTTCAGACGTTGCTGGTCCTGTCGTGCTTCCGGTGTATCCTTTGTCTTCCCATACACTCCTAGAAAGCCTAGCAGGTTCACGCAAACATTCTTCGTCACGTGCATCACGTCGATTGAAGAGCGGACCTCTAGGACTTTCCAATAGGGTAGGTCCCAAAATATAGATTGCTTCTTCCACATGGGCGCGTGTCCGGCATCGTCATTCGGAACAGATAGACTGCCGGGACCTTTTCCAAAGATTACTTCTAGGTCCTTGACCATACCAAATACCTCCTCACCGGTACGGAGGACAGGCTTCCTCCGGGGTTCTGCCAGACGTTTGAAATGCTTACCTTTCTTTCTTACTGGATGCAGGTTCGGAAGAAATCAGCGATACCCTAGGTACACAACCTTCTTACATTTATCCAAATATACACTTTCAGTATCATCTAAACAGTGTGTGCATGCATTGTATCCCTTGTTTGTCTGCCCTGAAATGTTACTAAGAGCAGGCCAATCATTGATGGTTACGAAAAGCAATGCTAGTAGGTCAAATGGCTCCCCTTTGTGCTCATCCCACATACGTACACCTGGTTTGGCCCACAGCTATAAAAGTTCTTCAACTAATGGCCTTAGGTACACATCAATGTCGTTGCCGGGTTGCCTCGGGCCTTGGATGAGCACTGGCATCATAATGAACTTCCTCTTCATACACAACCAAGGAGGAAGGTTATAGGTACATAGGGTCACAGGCCAGGTGCTGTGACTGCAGCTCTGCTCACCAAAAGGATTCATGCCGTCTGTACTTAGACCAAACCTTAAGTTCCTTGCGTCACGTGCGAAGTCCGGGTACTCTCGCTCGACTTTTCTCCACTGTGACCCATCAGCGGGGTGTCTCAACATTGCGTCTTTCTTACGGTCTTCCATGTGCCATCGCAACAACTTGGCATGCTCTTTATTTCTGAAGAGACGTTTTAACCGCGGTATTATAGGAGCATACCACATAACCTTGGCGGGAACCTTCTTCCTAGGGGCCTCGCCCTCAACATCGCCATGATCGTCTCGTCTGATCTTATACCGCAGTGCAGTGCATACCGGGCATGCATCCAAATTCTCGTACTTCTCACCGCGGTAGAGGATGCAGTCACTAATGCAGGCATGTATCTTCTACACGTCTAATCCTAGAGGGCAGACAACCTTCTTTGCTTGGTATGTACTGTCGGGCAACTCATTATTTCTTGGAAGAAGATTCTTAATTTTTACCAACAACTTTGAAAATACGCTGTCAGTCACACCATTCTCTGTCTTCCATTGCAGCAAATCCAGTGTGGCACCTAGCTTTTTGTGGCCATCTTCGCAAGTTGGATACAACAATGTTTTGTGATCCTTTAACATCTGCTCCAGCTTCTCCTTCTCCTTTTCAGTTTCACATTCTTCCTTTGCATCAGTAATGGCCCGACCAAGATCGTCATCAGCGGGCCCATCTGCTCCCTCTTGATCTTCATTATCTACCCCCGTTGCATTATCATCATATTCAGGATACATATTATGATAGTTGTCATCATCCTCTTCTTCTTCGTTGTCTTCCATCACAGCCCCTTTTTCTCCGTGCTTGGTCCAACAATTATAGCTGGGCATGAAACCGGATCGAAGCAGGTGGGCGTGAATGGTTCTGGTATTTGAGTAGTCTTTCTTGTTCTGACAGTGAACACACGGACAACACATAAAACCATTGTGACCACGGTTTGCATTAGCCACAACGATGAAATTTTGGAGGCCCGTAATGTACTCGGAAGTGCGGCGGTCACCGTACATCCATTGCCGGTTCATCTGCATTAATATGTAGTATATATCAAAAAATAATAGGGAGATGACCATTTATATATATAGTACATCAATGACACATGAAAGGATAGTTGCCGACCTCGACCGAGACGGAAAGAGCAACAAGAAAACTTATTTTGAGCTCTCGGGCATTTCACCGAACACCTCTTGTGCATATGAAAAAAAAACTAGCACTCTTCACACCCTCTTGCTAGGCTCCAAAATGTGAAAGAATGGAAGAGTGGGGTGTGTGTGGGCTGGGGTGGTGTCTTATATATCCCCCCTTTAACACCGGTTCATGCCACGAACCGGTGTTAAAGGGGGCCTTTAACACCGGTTCGTGGCATGAACCGGTGTTAAAGGGGGGCTCCTTTTTTGCCGCAGGGGCCACGCTGGTACGGCCCCCCTTTAACACCGGTTCGTAGAAGAACCGGTGTTAAATCCCTTTTTCGGGATCAACAAAAGACCTCGTTTCCACTAGTGTGTGAATAAGAAAGTGGATGTAAAGAGTGGGATAAAACTAAAGTAGGAAAATGACTTGTCTAAGCCATTGAGAAAACAAAATCCTCCACCAACTCCCCTTAAAGACAGGCAGATATGATGCCCCCTTATTACCGTACGTCTGACTCTCACCGCATACGGCTCACACAAAGACTCAAAATCTATCGCGAGAGCTTTTTATTCCACCTCTCTCTCATCTCCAATCCTCTATCAAATTAGGCTTCCGCAGCATGATAATGTATCCGCATGCGCAACAAAGATTAAGAAACTACAAAATTCTGGCTTATAGATAGTTAATCAAAATTTACTCGTATATAATTCCATAAAATATTATGACCATGTCCTAATTTTTCAAAATGATGGGAACTGTACATTTAAGTTGTAAAACTTATGCTCTTATTATAAGTTTGTGGCTAAGTTTCAGAAGTTGGCCCTGGTTAAGTGTAACTGTGGGGTGCGTTACAAGATTTCACTCCCAAACGGCGACGGGCCGTTCCACAACTAAGATTTGAGACCAGATGTGACTTGATTCTGAAATCCTCTCTACATCATGCATGATTTCTTACTTGACATCCTAGAGTCAGAGTCCGTGTGATCAAACTATCAAAACTGATCTACATGGCATAATGTTTGACCGCCAATGAAGCTAGAAAAATCTATGAGCATATAGTGCAAGTTTTGTGACAGATTAGTTATTTAACATATTCTAAGAAGAACAAGTTACTCATGGATGCCTTGTCTTGCCCAGGCTAGGGGGCATCCTACTCTTTAACATATGCTTTGGCTTTCCTCGTCATGCTCATCCACACCTCCTAGATCGGCGCCCAGAGGCCAGAGGGATGTGCCTTTTGGTGCTAGACGATCAAACACCCGCTCAAAATGTTGAAAAAGTGTTCTGACCGTACGTCGTCCTAATTGATTGCCCCGACAAGATGCTCAGGTATGCATAAATGGTGCAGATGGTACACCCGGGCCCTGTGGCAGTGGCCAAATTAGGATTATCACGAGAATAAGCTGGGAAACGGCTCCAACAGAAGCCGTCATTTGCAAACAAGAGAAGCAACAGTAAAAAAACTGATGCGAAAACATTATTGTGTCTAGTCACTGTAGGAGGGGATCCGAGCCATCGTTTTCTGATCCAACGGATCCGCGCAGACGTGTCTCAGAGGAGCCTGATGCTCTCTGTGGTCCTTGTATTCTCGTGGGCCTGTGGCAGCCATACAACCGCGGAATTAAATAGGCATATTACCGCCAGAGTGACGTCGCAATTTGAGGGTTCGACAACACATTTTGAAAGCGATGTGCCAATGGGGATCTGGGGCCACCATGGGCCACCTTGCTGCCAGGAAAACGACACAGCAAACTGGCCTAAAGGGAACAGAGGCTCGTGTAAAGCTCCACCTACCAGGTCGGACAAACAAATAAAAGCATATGCCAATCTGGAATTAGAAGTTTTTTTCAGGGTGTAATACTTAAACCATTTTAAATAATAAAACATCCTTTATAAAAAAGAAGCCCCCCGCGCCCGCCGGCGGGAATATCTGGAATTAAAAGGCTTGCACGCATGGTTACCCTAAAAAATGTGCATGCATGTGTGTCTCTGCTCATAAATAATTGGCTTAAATTTGTTTATATACGAATATATCTATACCCTAAAACATGTCTAAAAGTATTTAAATTTAGACAAACCTATATCAGTTTTTTTTTGACAGAGTAAGTACATCACATAAATCCATGCATACGCACACATCAGTGCGCACATACAATTACTACGAAAGACCGGAGCTTCAGATTTAGAAAACCAAAAAAAAAGTCGCTAGCACAAAAACTAGTTTTGAGTCAGTCAGTGCAGTCGGTTTGGAAAACAAAGTTCGCACCCGGCAACATTTTATGACTAACGGCGTTCGTAAACGTCCGACCTTTAAATCGTGAGTACAAGCTCTTGTATTCATGATTTACAGGTTCTAGGGGCGTGTCGATGCAAATCAGCGTCCTGATTCACAGCCTGTCTAAAAGTATTTTATGATCTGCACCGGCTATTTTCTGACCCATAAAAGAGGGTTTTAGACAGGTTTTCATGCACAAAAGCAATATGCAAATATTTGATGCATAGTTTATAGTTTTACATCAAATTAACAAAGTAGTTCACACCAAATCCATATGCAAATAGTTCATAATTCATAGGTTACTAGCGATGCGCTGGACCATTCTCTTCTGCTTCACCCCCTTCGGCTGGCCGACTGAGATTTTGGGCGCGATGCCCTTTTCGGCTTTGGCGCCGGCGCAGGGGGAGGAGGTGGGGGCCGGCGCAGGGGCAGCCGTGGCCGCCGGGGTAGCTCCTGGTTGCGGGACGAGGTGCATACCCACCCGCTTCCTCTTCTTGACGCTGGTGGTGGCGACGAAGTTCACGACGTCGGCGGACGTCGGAAGCCCTCTGCTAGCCTCGGGAGATACGATCAATGCCTGAGAGGGTGGCTGAGCCTACGAATTGCCTCCATAGGTGAGGAGGGTCGATTCGAGGTCCATGTCGCCGGATTTGGTCGCGAAGTTGTAGAAGAAGCTAGGGGCGCAGAGATCGGTGGCGGCAGTGGGTGGGCGGGATTGGGGAAGAGCTGAAACTCACTTGCGCGCAAACAACCAGTGGAATGCAGGTCGTGTTCGGGTCAGCCTCGCAACCATCGTATATACAGGCCTACGGGCGATTTTTGCTCCGACCCTTAAATTTTTTTTACGGATCGCGTCGTTTAAAGGTTCTGATCGGTGTCGTTTTTTTACCGATACCCGTAAACTGGCGGTTATTATAAGGGTTTGCCCCTTTTATGGGTGCTGTTTGTTATGCTCTTACATGCCGCAATTACATGAAAGGTTGCTTCTAAATAATATAATCTTTTGTAGTGTACAATAATAATATATTGGAATAGAAACCGGCTGCATCGAGACCTTCGGTAGTTTCCAATGAGCAACCAACTATAATAATACATTAATACATGAGTCGGCTGAAAAGAGTAACCGGCCATGTTACAATTTGACTTGGATCTGACATGACTAGTAAGTTGGATAACCACCATGGAATGAATAAATAAAACTGTCAACTATGTGAGTTTTCTTGGAAGGAATTTCTCTTTTGGTCTCGAAGGGGAAATACTAGGATGGGTATGTTTGGTGTTAGTATCAGGTTGGTTCCGAATAGGTATTTCTCATTCCTCTATGATAGCCAATAGTTGTATTGAGTCTCTATATGTTGATTAGTGCATGCTTTGCTGCCTCTTCAGTCTACCATACCTATGTAGGCGAGAGCCGCCGAATTCTAAGACTCATCGTGTACTGGCCTCGGTACTTACCGCTCTCTTTTTCCTTTGCCCTTTCTCAGCATCCCTTTTGTTTGAACAGGTTTAAGTTCGATGTCGTTAGCAAGGTTACCCTTTCGGCTTGGTCTGGGCAGGGTTATGGACGTCATTGGTTATTTTTAGGGCTCTTAGCCCCATTTGCATCTTATTCATACTCGGATGTTGCATTATTTTTAAGGTGAATTGGATCTTTGTACTCTACATCTGTATTCTTAACTCATTGAGTCATTGTTGTATATATATGTTCTATGGATTCCATCGTGAACTATTGTGTAATGATATTACTTCATTTTCCACCCGCACGCAAGTGCCTGGTGGGCATCTTTGAATTGTTTCTATGCGGGTTTGGAGGAAATCGCTAAAATCTGCATAGGGACGATTCAAGGGTGTTACAAGTGGTTTCAGAGCTTAGCAGTTGTGATACCCCCACCGGTCCAGCCTCTAGAATAGCCTAGCTAACAGAAAATGTAGAGTGTCAAAACTATTTTGAAAAATCGGTTGAATAGATCTGATTAGGTCTGCTTTTACTCCTTACCTCTATGCTATTCTGCTCTTATCTTTGCATGTTTGAATTTTTTCTCTTATCTTTTCTTCGAGTCCAGGAATTCTCGTGGTTGGATTTCTGTGGTATCTTTAGGGTTTCGATTCCTTCTTCTTGTAACGGTGTTTCTTGATACGTTGGAAATGTATCTATAATTTTTGATGCTCCATGCTTGTTTAGTATCTACTTTGCTTTACTTGTCTACACTTTGAGGTGTTTTTTACATGTTTTCTGGTACTAACCTACTAACAAGTTGCAACAGTGCCAGATGCCTGTTTTCTGCTGTTTTTGGTTTCAGAAAAGTTAGTAAAGAAATATTCTCGGAATTGGACGGGACAAACGTCAAAGTCAATTACTTTCCCTGGGGAACAAGAATTCCAGAGGGGAGCCGGAGGGGCTAGCTAGGGGGCCAGACCCACCCTAGGCACGGGTGGGCCCTGCCCTGCGCCTGGCTAGGGTTTGGGGCCCCTGGCCGCCGCCTCGGCCCCCCCTTCGCCTATAAGAAGCCCCCGATGCAGAAACCCTGAGAACCCAATCAAATCTCCACGAAATTGTCTGTAGCCGCCGCCACCATCGTCCCTATATCGGGGGGATCTGAAGTTCTTCCCGGCACCCTGCCGAAGGGGAGATCATCCCGGAGGCCTTCTCTCCGGTATGACGCGTGAGTACTTCCACCTTGGACTATGGGTCCATGTATTAGCTAGATGGTTGTATCTCCTCCCTTGTGCTTTCATGTATAGATCTTGTGAGCTCCGCTCATGATCAAGATCTAATCTATTTGTAATCATGCATGTTGTGTTTGCGGGGATCCAATGGATATTGAGATTATTATGTTGGTTTGATTAATGGTTTTGTCTTTATGATTCTATCATGTATGTGTTGTTTGTGATCTTGCATGCTCTCAGTTGTTAGTAGCTATCTTGGCCAAGTAGATGCTAGTGACTCCAAGAGGGGGTATTTATGCTCGATAGTAGGTTCATGCCTCTACTTTTCAAGGGAAGTGACAGAAATCTCTTTGGTTGTAGATGTGCTGTTGCCACTAGGGAGAAAACAACGGTCTCTTGTTCATGGAACATGTGGACTGTTGACCTTACACACTTTGCTTAAAGCAGTTGTATGTTGCTTGCAACTTAATACTGGAGGGGGTTCGGATGATAACCTGAAGGTGGACTTCTAGTCATAGATGCAGTTGGATGGCGGTCTATGTATCTTGTTGTATTGCCCAATCGAATCTCATAGGATCTTTCTGACTAGTAATTGCATTGTTATGCCTTGCTCAGTTCCTGTCAATTGCCCTGCTGTAATTTGTTTACCCTTCATGCCATGTTGTTTATCTAAGGAGAGCACCTCTAGTGAACTATGGATCCCGGTCCAATCTTTACCATTGATACATCTTCTACCATTACTTGTTTACTTGCTGCAAACCATGACCTTCCACACCATACGTTTAATCCTTTGTTACAGAAAACCGGTGAGCTTGACAGCCTCACTGATTCGTTGGGGCAAAGTCTTGAGTTTGTGTTGTGCAGGTCTGCGTTGCTTGCAACACATGTGTGACGTTTCCTTCCTCCTACTGGTTCGATAACCTCGGTTTTTTACTGAGGAAACTTGTTGTTGTGCTGCTTCATACCTTGCTCTTGGGGTTTCCAACGAAGTGTCTCACGACAAGTGGTGGGCGTCATCAAGCTATTTTCTTGCGCCGTTGCCGGGGAGGCTAAGGACGTCTTCACTAGGGGAGTCCTTCACTTCCTTTCTCTTTACTTTGTTTTTAGTTTGATTTGTTTCTTTTGTTTGGTTTTGTTTGCCTCTTTCCAAAAAAACCAAACAAAATTAGTCTAGTTTGGTTTGCTTGCTTTATTCAAAAACACAAAAAAATTAGTTCCTGCTCTAGTTGCTGCCATGTCGGGTTTTGTACCAACCTTTATTTCCCCTATGGTATAAATCTTCACTTTTAAGCAAAAAAGTGAAGAAAGTTTTAAAGAAGCTTGGTCTAGAATCTCTGGTTTCTAGAGGGAAACTGAGCCTGAGATAAGTCTTAGCTTGGTTATTGATAGTTTCTACCGTGGTATTGCTCTTCGTTATAGATATGCTTTGGATGCTGTGGCTAAGAAAGATTTTTTGCTATGTACTGAGGACAAAGCTTTGGATGCCATAAAGAAATTAATCATGATTTATGGTACACCTGGCAAGTCTGATTCCTCTTTCACAAATATTTTTGCCAGGTTGAACACTCTTGAGACTAGTATTGCTGCTATGAATAGTTGCTATCACACGCTTAGGGCTTACCATGATTATGTTCCCATAAATTCTGAGCCTTCAAAGTGGTTTCCCACAATCAAAGTCTCTATAAATACTACACTTTTTGATGCTCGTTGTGATATCATGTCTGAATTTTGCCTCATGCCTAAAGATATTTATGATTCCTTGAGTCTTTTGGGGGCTTACTGAAGGAGGAGAGGAAATATCTCTTACCAACAATGCCACTATATTGCCCATTGGAATAGCTGAAGGTGTGTTTAAAAAATCTCAGGGAAAATGATGTCTACTGAATATCTTGTTATTGAATGTGTAGGCAAAGGACAGATCACTCTTGGAAGATCCCTACTGAAGCACCTTGGAGCGGTAATAGATGTGGGAAAAGACATTATGCACTTTGTTCCTCCGGTAAGAAATCATATCTTCCCTAAATAGAAAAAGAAAGGTAAGAAAGGAAGGAACAAGAGGGGCAATTCTTCATTTGAAAATACTTGATTCTTCTTGCTTCTTGTGCCTAACTTAAAGGCATTAAAGAAAAGTACTTGTTCGGAGATAACCCAAGAGTTTTCTTGAGTCTTGGAAGTTATTACTTCAGTAATGACCCCTCCTTACCCTTTTTGTTTGCTTTTTATGCCAAGAATGACCTCTAATGAGAGGGAAGTAAGATTTTGGGGAGTTGCTGTCCCGAAACAGATTTCTGTCCTCCACCAAAAAAATTCGTGAGGAGTCTATGTAACTCGGATTGATCTCAACATTTATGAATAAATCCCCCAGTATGTTAGCTAACTTTCGTTAGTTCAATACTTTTTTATTTGAGCAATAGAAGATGTTCAAAAAAATTGGTTTCTACCTGCTGGTCTGTTTTGACAGATTTCTGCCATTATTTGCATTTGCTTCTTATTGTTTCCTTTTTGAGTTCTATTTAGGTGAATTGAGATTTTTGCACGAGTTACTACAGTAGCTTGTGTTTTTTGTGAAAAGCCTTGTTGATTCAAAGCTTTGCCAGAGGTCTGATATCTTTTGAATACACTATGTTGCTAATGAAGATTGTGTGAAGTTTTGTATGAAGGAAAAATTTCAGGTGTACGGAAAGAATGATGCAATAAGATGACGAATGGACAAAAGATCAAGCTTGGGGATGCCACCATGGTGTCACCCCAAGAAATATCCAAAAGGTACAAGCGTCAAAGCTTGGGGATGCCCAAGGCATCCCCTTCTTCATCAATAAAAAGCTCAGGTCTGTTTAGACACTTGATTTTTATTGTTTCATGCACAGTTATGTTGTTTTGGAGTGTAACATCCCAAAAATATTAAGCTTGGATCATCAAACTCTAGTCATCAAAATTAGGGTTAACAAAAACTTTCCCAACTAAAAATATAAAAGCATTCATATGCGTGTGTATTCAAAATTTGGATTCTTTTGAATTGCCATGATTCTGTGTTTCTTTGCTTGTAAAAGGATTCTTAGGTGAAATAAACATCATCTAAACATTCCGCAAACTTTTCCCAAAGACAAACAACTCAAAATAAACAAATGAAGTGAATGGTCACTTTGGCCAAATTAACTACCATGCCTACTTTGGCTATTCCAAGCACTCAAAACTTAACAGAAACATTTGTGGATCTTTGCACCCCTTGTTAGTACTCATAATGAGGTATCAAGGCCCACCTTGTGATCTTACAAAAACATTCAAATGCTAGGTTTAAATGACAGTTTAAATTTGTATCTATCTCATATGGGAAGATCCCACTATTTCAAAAACCACTCAAACGAACTCAATTTTCAAAACCCAAGCATCCACTGAATCCTCAGTACATGCCTAGCACACCCACCAAAAATCTTTTCAAAATTCAAAAGTAAGTTTCTTGCGGCCATTTCATCAAACACCTTGCAGATTCAAATCAAACAAATCACAAACACTATAGTGTGCAGTGAATTTGGCCTAACTTGTTCCCTCTCTGGTTGCAACTAGTCTTTAGTAGATCATGTAGCTCAATTGTAAACATCTAGCACCACTTTGAGCTTACCTTGCCATCAATGGTGAGCAGGCCGAGCCTCACCATGGCACCCTATTTTCGCCGGCCAGATAGCAGCCACCCTAGCCTTGCCCACCTTGTCTGGGAGGTAGCCAGCATCTCACCGCCAACCACTGTCCCCTCCCCAAGCAAGTGCAAGCCGTGGACCACCAGGAACGCCGCGCGCCCAGTGCCACTGCGACATGCCGAGCCCGCCCCAGAGCGCCGCACCCGGCACGCGTGCACACACTGCCCCTCGACCGCAACCCGTTTCTCCATGATCCCAGGAACACGCCAGACACCCCTCTTCGCCACCCCGTACCCCGTAGCCACCGCTCACTGCGGAGTTTGCCGCCTCTGCCGTGCAGAGCACCGCACATTCCCGACCGATTGCCACCGCCCCTACGCACGCATTTAAGTTCTAGAGCATCGCCAGGAGACCGCCCGTCGATCGCCAACCTCAGCCATGCCGCTAGCAACCCGTAGCCATGTCGCCACTGTCGCCTACCCATCCCTCTCGGTCTCGCCATCGAGCCTATAAAAGGAGGACACCCCAAGACATTTGAAGCACACCATCCCACTGCCCTCACCTCACTGACCGTTCCACCCTCGAGTCGGAGCACGAGGAGCAGCAGCTCGCCGGAATTGCGTCGGAGCAGGCCGCCTCTGGAGGAGAAGGGGGCCGTTGATTGCGACCACCCCTGGAGCTGCCTCGACCATCCCTGAGCTCGCCGTTGACCACTTGTTCGTTTTCCCACCTCGCCGTCATCGCTGGAGCCCTGGTATGCCCCCTATGCACCCTCACTGAGCCGCTAGGGTTCGAGCTCGCCGGTGACATGTTCATCGTTGACAATGACCCTCAGCCGTAGATCTTTCTTTGAATCCAACGAACCACACCGCCCCGTACCGCTTCACGCGTTATGATCCACTGACCGGTAGACCCCCTATAAACTGAGCCCCGCGTCGCGGAATGACACTGGGCCGGCCCATTAACCCCTCCCACGCGATCCAACAGTTTGAATTTAGACTTTTCATTTTTAATTCAAACCCAGTTCTGTACCTAGTCTCAAAAATCAACCCAACTCGATTTAATGAACCAAATTGCATGAAACAATTTTTTTTAGAAAGGTACTGAAAAGCTTAATCCAAGCCTGTTGGATTCAAATAATTTGGATCTGTAGATCAACCTTAGTAAAAATAACAAGTCAGAAGCTTTTCTACACTCAAACATTTTTCAAATTTCAACCATAAGAGCTTTTGAGTTGATTCCAACTCTCAAAAATCACATTTGATCATACCTTTTAGAATATATAAAAACATATGATTTTCACTATAGAAATAATTTCCAAGTAATAAAAGAATGCCACTGTAGAGGTCCCAACCTTTAATAAGGTAGAGATCCCTGTATTTACAATGCTAGTCCCTGGATCAATAGCTAGCATCGACAGTTAAGATGTAATATCAAGAAACAAAGGTCATAATACAACTTTATAACCAGGAATAAAATAATTCATTACATCCTACATAGCTCATTTGGCTATCTCATTACAATGCAGCATAATATAACAATAGCATGGGGTCCTTCATCTTCAAAGTGCAACAAGCAAACATGTTGGTTGTAGACTTGTAATCCTAATCAACACACTTCACTATCTTCAAACAAACCTGCAACATAATAAGTTACAGCCACAAGGGTCAATACATTTGAATTGTATTGGAAACTGATACTATGGTAGTATAGTGGTAACTATCATCTATATGCATTTGGCTAAGTGGAGCTTAGGCTTGCTTTGCTCAAAATAGATTTTCCTTATCATTTGAAAATACTAAGTTTTTGCTTGATAAAATCACCCAAGGCATCTCCCAATAGAAATTGGTGATCCTCCAACCCTTGTTCAACCACAAGATTTTAACTTATAAATTGGGATGAGGAGATTCTTGATAGCCTCCATGTCTTGATGCTCAAATTGTCCTTTACCAGGGACATGGCTAAGTACTTAGATTTCACACTCTGAGAGAGGTGGTGCACTTTCCCCACAAGACTTGGTTTCACCAAGACAAGATCTTTCAGAAGCCTTCCCTTAGACCAGAATGGACGCGTTCCAACCTATCAAACCCCTACCACCAACTGTCCATTTGGCTAAGTTATTGCAACCTATATGATCTAGGCAGAGCCCATAATGCCAAGTGGCTGCACTTGAAGCTTCTCAACATTTGACATCTCAAATTTCTTTGTTCCTAGGTGGCCATCCACAAGTGAGATACCAAGTTTTCCCCAGTATACTGGACTTGGTGATGCCCAAGTTTTCCCCAGCATACTGGACTTGGATAACCACTCAACACAAACCATTCTTTCCATTCCACCCAGGTGATTCATTCACTTAGTTGTTTTATTAAACAAAACACAAGTCCTTGACTTAGAAATATTCCATAGCATGAAATATAATCCACCCTTGTTTTCTACTAGCTAAGCTAAGCATGATAGTAGTAGGAATCTTAACTTAAGAATTTCTATCAAGGTTTCATCTACTAGGATTTCCCATGGCATAGTTTACATTTAGCAAAATTCCATGCAAGTCCTACTTAGAAATATCACTAGTGCATAGGGAAAAATAATGGGACAAAAGTATGAAGCATCACTTGCCTTTTTGGTAGGATCTTTGCAATAGTCACACTCTTCAAATTCCACTACAATTCAATCAAGCAAGAAAAAGTTCAATCTACCATTCAAGCAAACATCACATAAAATAATAGAAACAAAACAATGCATGCAAGCATGCATAAGATTGTTTTATTTGGAAAAGTGGTTTCTAATAGGTTATAAACATTTGAAAACACCTATTGGTCATTTTATAAAAGTGGCAAAACCATTTGTAAAAGGTTTTACTCATAAACCATTTTTAAACCAAATCAATATTTTATGTGACTGAAAATGCTTTTAGCAAAGTAATAGTCTTTATAGGGTTCACCAAATACATTTTCAAATCATAAAACTTGGTGTTTAGGGTCAGAGAGTTTAAATCAAAACATTTCCCAAAGGTTTTCTCCAAAAAGCATTTTTAACATATAAACAATATTTTTATTTGTCTAGAAATGGTTTAAATCAAATATTTATTCTTTTGCTTCACCAAATATGTTTTTGAAACCACAAATTGATTTGTATGGTCAGTAGGTTCAAAACAAACCATTTGCCAAAGATTTTATCCCCA
The DNA here is from genome assembly GCA_916181665.1 of Avena sativa. NCBI lineage: Eukaryota > Viridiplantae > Streptophyta > Magnoliopsida > Poales > Poaceae > Avena > Avena sativa. The sequence continues at coordinate 378,875,622 of OV702297.1, read as the reverse complement.
AAATAATTTTAGAATGAATTTTATATTCCAAACATGCCTACATAAGTTTCTGCAAAAACAATCAATTTAACAGAAGCAAATTTCTAAACAAAGGGCATGGTTGGGTAGCATTTGTCTTGCTGATTCCATTTATATAAAGTTTGTAAAATTTGGATGTGTGGTTTGAAAGTTATGCAATTTACAAATTTGGTCATCTAATAGAATAGTTTCTGGTTTTAAATCCAAACCTAGGCCACGTGGCTGATTCTCATTGGGCTATACCGTTTCGGTTGGATTGGAAATATGAACCGTAGGATTTAAAGGGCATCCCACGACTCTGATCAAAACATACCTCTTTGACTGAGCTTCTATCATATCCCTCAGATCAAAATCGAACGGTGTACAATATGCTAACCCTAGATGGGTGGCGCTGGCGGCGGCTGTGCGGCGGCGGCGCTCTGGCGGCAGAGTTCCGGCTAATACAGGAAGAAAGGGAGAGGGAGTAGTGGCTCATAGTGATCGCAGGGGTATGGCGAAGCTGAAGGTGGTCTTCGGATAGAAGGGGGCGCACGAGGATAGTGACAATTTCTCGCCGGAGTTCCTTCTGGCGACGGCGTGCTCTGGTGTTGTCGAAGACGAACCTACAAGGTGCGATAGGATGCGAAACAGGTGGCATTAGATGCGCGAAGGAACGTAGGGTGTACTGGTGTCCTCTAGAGAAAGGGGGAAGGACGGGGCTTACGGGGAGGGTCACCGGAGTTGATGTAGTCGACGGTGGCGCTCTGTCGAAGACGTGGACGAGCCTCTGGGGCAAACACGGCTGAGCAGATGATACGAGCAGGTGCATAAGGTTCTGGTGAGCAAGATAGTGTGAAGTAGGAATGGTGGGGTGGGTCGTGTTTGCCGGAATCATCCGGGGAAGGTCGTCGGGGCAGTGGGGTTCACGCGAGGAATCAAGGAATCTTGGTGGCTCCGGGGAAACAAGGACTGAAGGGAAAGATAGAGTGGGCGATGGCGTTTAAGATGGCATGGACATTGGCAAGAATTGATCAGCCATAAATCGGGAATTTATGCGGAGGATTCAGCGGCAGAAACGGCCGGGGAAGGGCATGGTCGTCGCGGGGTAGACGATGATGTGGTGGCGTAGTGGGACAACATTGTCAGCGAGGGAGAAGGGTTACGGTGGGGCCTAATCGTCAGTGAGGGCGCGGGTGTGGGTCTGAGTGAGAAAGAAACGACTCGGGGGAGGAGAGAGGTGGGCTGCTGGGCCAGGACTGGGCTTGGGTTAGCTGGGTTGGCTTTGTTCATTTTTTTGTTCTGTTTCCCTTTTTCCTTTTCCATTTCTATTATTCTGATTTGATTCTTATTCAAACAATTCAAGCACTATTTGAATTCAAACTTTTACCCAACTTTTTCAAATACATTTTGAAAAACATCTTTATAGGGTTCACCAAATACATTTTCAAATCATAAAACTTGGTGTTTAGGGTCAGAGAGTTTAAATCAAAACATTTCCCAAAGGTTTTCTCCAAAAAGCATTTTTAACATATAAACAATATTTTTATTTGACTAGAAATGGTTTAAATCAAAGATTTATTCTTTTGCTTCACCAAATATGTTTTTGAAACCACAAATTGATTTCTATGGTCAGTAGGTTCAAAAGAAACCATTTTCCAAAGATTTTATCCCCAAAATAATTTTAGAATGAATTTTATATTCCAAACATGCCTACACAAGTTTCTGCAAAAACAATAAATTTAACAGAAGCAAATTTCTAAAAAAAGGGCATGGTTGTGTAGGATTTGTCTTGATGATTCCATTGATATAAAGTTTGTAAAATTTGGATGTGTGGTTTGAAAGTTATGCAATTTACAAATTTGGTCATCTAATAGAATAGTTTCTGGTTTTAAATCTAAACCTAGGCCACGTGGCTGATTCTCATTGGGATATACCGTTTCGGTTGGATTGGCAATGTGGACCGTAGGATTTAAAGGGAATCCCACGACTCTGATCAAAACATACCTCTTCGACTGAGCTTCTATCGTATCCCTCAGATCAAAATCGAACGGTGTACAGTATGCTAACCCTAGATTGGCGGCGCTGGCGGCGGCTGTGCGGCGGGGGCGCTCTGGCGGCGGAGTTCCGGCTAATACAGGAAGCAAGGGAGAGGGAAGAGTAGCTCACAGTGATCGCAGGGGTATGGCGAAGCTCAAGGTGGTCTTCGGATAGAAGGGGGCGCACGAGGATAGTGACAATTTCTCGCCGGAGTTCCTTCTGGCGACGGCGTGCTCTGGTGTTGTCGAAGACAAACCTACAAGGTGCGATAGGACGCGAAACTGGTGGCATTAGATGCGCGAAGAAACGTAGGGTGTAGTGGTGTCCTCTAGAGAAAGGGGGAAGGATGGGGCTTACGGGGAGGGTCACCGGAGTTGATGTAGTCGACGGTGGCGCTCTGTCGAAGACGTGGACGAGCCTATAGGGCAAACGCGGCCGAGCAGATGATACGTGCAGGTGCGTAAGGTTCTGGTGAGAAAGATAGTGTGAAGTAGGGATGATGGGGTGGATCGTGTTCGCCGAAATCGTCCTGGGAAGGTCGTCGGGGTAGTGGGGTTCACGCGAGGAATCAAGGCAGCCTGGTGGCTTCGGGGAAACGAGGACCGAGGGGAAAGATAGAGTGGGCGATAGCGTTTAAGATGGCATGGACGTTGGCGAGAATTGATCAGCCATAAATCGGGAATTTACAAGGAGGATTCAGCGGCAGAAACGGCCGGGGAAGGGCGTGGTGGTCGCGGGGTAGACGATGATGTGGTGGCGTAGTGGGACAACATTATCAGTGAGGGATAAGGGTTACAGTGGGGCCTAATCGTCAGTGAGGGCGCGGGTGTGGGTCTGAGTGAGAAAGAAACGACTTGGGGGAGGAGAGAGGTGGGCTGCTGGGCCAGGACTGGGCTTGGGTTAGCTGGGTTGGCTTTGTTCATTTTTTTGTTCTGTTTCCCTTTTTCTTTTTCCATTTCTATTATTCTGATTTGATTCTTATTCAAACAATTCAAGCACTATTTGAATTCAAACTTTTACCCAACTTTGTGTAGATTTTGATACTGTTTATTAACATATTCTAAAGCTAAATTTAGAATAATTCTTTTATTCTTTTTGGGGTATCTTAATTATTTAAAAAAAGGCCCTTGTTTTAATTCAAATAAGATTTAATAATATTTTTAAACACCATTTTAAATATAAATCTCTCCAAATCTTTTCAGTAGGTTTTATTTTTTTATTTGGATGTCAAATAATTCACCTTGAATTATTTGGAAATGTTTTTTTAATATGATTTATTAATCATTTAAAATTGGATTTGTCTTTATTCAAATAGAATTTGGTTTATGCCATTTTATTTTATTTTGGAAAATTCTTTATCCATTATTTTATTTGGATTTGGATTATAATCATTCTATTTGCTTATGGACTAGGCCAAGATTTAATTTGGTCTTTAAATATTCCTTATTTAATATTTCTTCTTTATCTTATAAAATCCATATCTTTTTATTTAAATATCCAAACTTGGTGATTCCAATTTGTAAAATTTTATTTGATATTTGTTTATCCTTTTAAATATTTTTAGGATTATTTTCTCACCATTTGGTATGGATTTCTAGATAGATGCTTTATTAGCTTTGGAAATTCAATTTCCTTATCTTATTAAATTCATAAGATTTTATCTATGGCTCCAAATTAAGTGAAACCAATCTCTATGGTTTTATAATATTTCTATTTGTCATTCTTGATCATTTTGAAATGTTTGCTTGACAATTCTTATATGGATCAAATCCATGGTCTTAGAGATAACTTGGAAAATGATTTTCTTCCATTAGGGTTTTAGGGTTTTGGTTTATTTTCCAAGTGTTTATATTTCTAGATGCATTTATGAAGAATGCATTTCACTTGATTTGAATTTAGTTAGGTTCAAGCATTGACCAAAGTTTGTTCAAGATGGGATTTTAAGTTTTCATTTAGAAACAAAAGTTTCTTTTCACCCTAAAATTCAACAATTATTTATTTATTTTATTTATTTTTCACATTACAAGATTTGGAAAATCTTGGGATGTGACAACCACATAGGCATTTCTAGTCATTTTATGTTAATAAAAATAAAAAGGTTAAACCTTGTTAAATTGTGACACCACTTTAAATCACATTCCCATATACTGAAATATGTGGTGATGACATGTGTCAACATGATCCCATGTTTGGTTTGGAGAATATTAAATCTTAATTAGTTTTTTAATGAGTAGAAATTACTTTTCTCAAATTAAAATGAATAAGACAAATGCTTTAATCTTGTAATGATAGGTGATGATGCTAGATCATCTATAGTACACCCTTGTGTGATGATTGAAAATAGTTAAGGATTGTTTGGTGATTGTGTACCTCGTATTTATTTATAGACGCTAGTACCGACCAAGGATACGAGGAGGAAGGAGGATACTACGAGGAAGAAGCCGAGGAGAACTTCAACCACTACTCTGCACAAGGCAAGCTAACACTTGCAACTTAGCAAGCTTATACTGATACTTATGCAAGCCTAATACCATTGGTTGAGTTAGCAAGCTAACACTTGCAAGTTATCCTATCTATGCAAGCTATTAACTTAGCAATCTTATACCATCTTTTAAACACTCCTAGATTTTACTTGCAAGCCTTAAGCTCTGTTTCTTTATCAAAGCTCTCTCTTAGAGTTTACACAGAGTTTTGTAGATACTAGAAGGATTTTTGAAGGTAGCATAAAGAGCATAAAATTTGGCCTAAGTTAGATAATCTTGATAATCATCCTAAGGCATGAGATTGAAATTTGTTAATCTCCACTTGTTTACCACCCCTCATTAGTACTTACCACCACTTGTAGATGCTAGTGGTAAGCATAAAAATTGATCAACTTTAGATGGGAATACTTGGTGAAACTGGTTATGAAAACCTTAGAATGATGAGTCATTCTACTAAAATGTTTTGACATGTGTTCTCGAACACCAGATGATTTTGATGATGAAAATGTTGAGGCACGAGCCTTAGCCCTTTTTACAAACTGATGGTTGTCTGGATGCGATACCATTCCAATTTTACCGTACAACCATAATACCCAAAAGTTGGGTAGGGCTTGACTGCAAACTTATATACCTTAGTGTGGGTTCCCTCACGGCCAAGGTCTGAGCTGACGCTACCTTGTGAAGATTGTCCACCTGTGCAGTACCCAAGATGATAGTTGGTCATGGTTGGGAGGCCAAACTCACAGGAGAGGTGCCTATACTAGGGCGTGTAATGGAAATGTTAGGATTGATTATCCGCATACTGAGTATGGTGAATTCACGATTTGTTCCTGACGGATGTATCGAATGTTGTGGTGAAAGTGTACAATCTCTGCAGAGTGTCAAACGATTCGAATAGCCTTGTCCGCGGTTATGGATAGTTGGAGTGGCCATACTATTCCCCCGTCAGATGTTTTCAAAATGAATTGTGAAATGAATGGAAACTTTGACTTGATCACAACAGGGTTGTGATATGAAATTCAAGTTCCCACTTAGGTGTTATAAAACTTCAACTAGCTTTCTTTGCTTCTGAACTTAGTAGAGGTAAATCTTGGTTTTTGCAAAACAACCCTAGAGCTTAGTGTCCTACTACAAAACCCCCCTTAACTGCTAGTATTAGTTTGCGAGTACTTAAAGAGTACTCACGGCATTGTCCCTGGCTATTCCCGTGGCCAGACTATGTGTTGTGGTATTGCCGACGAGTACGCCATGGAGGGGTCCTCACAGTGCGTGTTTAGAGACATGGGGTAAGGCGGACGGTTGACGGGTACGAGGTAACACAGCTTACCCAGGTTCAGATCCCACGACTGTGGCGGAATCGTACTCCTGCTATAAATCACTATAATGGCAATACGCCGAGTTACAGAGATAGGTTCGCTGTGCGAGGTTGTATGAGATTGTCTGAAGTTGTGCCCTAAAGGCTCCCATAGGTCCGACTTATATAGTCGTCAGATCCTAGGGTTACATGGAAAAGTCCTAGGCGGACAGGTTACAGAGTCCTACACCGTCTATCACTAGTCTTGTGTATCTTGCACTCCAAGGCTCCGGGTACACTGGTGACTCCACCGTAGCCTCCCTTTATCCGGCATGGGCCTCCCTTCTAGATCCACCTAACTGGGCCGCCCAGCAGGCCATAAGCCATGCTACCGACTATGGGCCACCCGGGTTAGTCGGATAAGAAACATGCTATGAGGATACCCATATAGCATATCCCCAACAGTAGCCCCCGGAGAACTCTGAGATCTTGCGTCGTCTTGCCTCTTCACATGGAATGCTCCGTCTAGATGGATGTCGGCAAATTGTCAAGCAACATCTTGTAGTCCTCCAAAGAACCCTGCAAAGTTTTCTCCGTCTTCTATTAGTAAGTTGGAGAAATGCTGAATCTTCCATCGTACTCTTCCGCTAGCCGGATTAAATCCGTCCATGCCGAAATCTTCGATGCGACGGCTCATCTACCGTGTCAGTTATGATGATGTAGGCTTAGGTCAATGACGCCTCGTAACTCACACATGCAGAGAACGCAATCATATCTGATTTCCCCGCGCGAGCGATACGAACCGTTGGCGGCGGCGGTTGGAGACGTGGCGAAATTACCGCCGCACGTTGACGAACACGTCGTCTACGCGGCAACCGTCCGATTAGCTGCACGGATCTTGACGCAGAGTAAGATAAATAGTAACCGTGGGACACTTGCCACTTTTTCACCCCATTCTCTCGCGTCATCGTCTTCTTCCTCCAGCCGCACGCCTCCTCGAACTCTCCACAGAAAACCTCAAAGAAACCCTAGCCTCTCCTTGCACCAGTCGCACCCTTCCAGTCCTTAATGGCCAGCAGCAGCTCCTCCCCATCGATGGCGGCATCGAGCGAAGCCACGACGAAGCCGGCGAGCTCCGTCGTCGTGCCCCCAGAGTGCCTGGTCATCCCCGCGTCGGCGGTGATTGAAACCACCGGCGGTGACCACAATCTGGCGGTGCTAGAGCCTCTAGAAGAAGAGCCAGACTCGCACATGGGCGACAGGCGCGGCTCGGACATCACCGGCCGCGACATCCAAGAGATGGTCGCCGAAGGCTACCTCCCCGCGACGGAGGGGCTCGCCTGGCGGGCGGCGCCGGCCGGCGAGGTGACATCTTCTCCCCAAGCCAGAGAAAAGGTGTACCTCAAGGCTCAGCTGGTACGCGGCATTTCTCTGCCCATCTCCCACTTCTTTCTGTCCGTCTTGAACCACTTCAAGGTCTAACCCCATAACCTCTCCCCCAATAGTATCTTAGTGCTTAGCAACTTCGCGGCACTTTGTGAGGGTTACCTAGGGATTAGGCCTAGGGTAGACTTGTTCGTGTACTTCTTCACTGTCAAACGTGAAGCCGGACATAGTAGGGAGGAGCTTAGGAACTGCGGCACCATAAGCTTCAAGATCTGACCTGGCCGGCGGTTCGCCGACATCGTCGGCCACGAGTCGTGCAAAAACTGGCAGCGGACGTACTTCTACGGCCCCGACATTCCTTTGGCGGGCCGAGAAGTGACGTACCCGGACTTTGTGGATGGAGCCGCCGCTGAAGTTTCCACATGGAGATCCCATGCCTCCCTTCCCTCCGACCTCGATGCTTCTCGCGCAATAAGGCGGATCGAGTGGTTCGTAGAGACGGGTTTGACCGGCTTGGACCTAGCCATGTGTTGGTTCATCAGGCGAATCCAACCTCTGTAGCACCGCCTGAAGTTCATGCACGAGTACACCGGCGATCGAAGGGATACCCTCCGGATCTCCGAGGATAACTTCTCAAGCGACTCCGTCAAGTTCCGCCTTAAGGACATCGTCAAGGTGAAGGATAAGAAGCGTGGCTTCACCCTCACCTATGACATGTTCGTAGACGGCAAGTGCCCAAAGGTAGATATTTATTCTCCGTGTATGACATTGCTCCAGTTTTTCCGTCTTGCCAATACCATCTTGCCTAATACGATGATTTCTCACTTAACAGCTTAGCGATCTAGATGAGGGCAACCTGGATGCCCAAATCCATGATCCAAAGATGAAGGACGTCACGGTCGTATCCGACGATGATGTCTCGTTGGTGCGAAAGTGGAAGAGCTCCACCTCTGACGCTGCCGATGGAGGCAAGAAAAAGAAGATGGAGGGTGGAGCCTCCAAGAAGACTACTGTCGCCCTGGAGGCGGAAAAGAGAAAATCCACTGGGATGTTTGCCAAAGCTGCCCCCTAGTGTAAGACTTTCGCTCTCCGATATTGTCTATTTATCTGTCTTGTTCCTGTACTTATGCATTTTGCACGTTTCAGGAAGAAAGCCACAACCAGCCTCAAGAAGTCCTCCAAGACTCTTGGGGCTTCTAGAAATATCAAAGATATGCTGCATCACGACTCCTCCCCCGCCATTTCCCCTGCCACTCCTTCTGTCAAGCCCTCCTCTGCTCCGACAAGCTCTGAAGTCCAGGAGGCAACAGGCCCTTCCGCCATGGAAGTGGATTCTGGCGCCTCTACCGAGCTCGCTGTTGTCGGCGAGCAGGCGACGCAGGAGAGCGCTGCTCTTCAAATGGCTGAAGCTCCGGCTAAGGATGCCATCGGTAGCGGCAAGGCGGTGGTGGGAGCTGGTACCTCTGCCGAAGGCGGCGCCCCTACTCCCCAGAAACCCTTCGAGTTCCCAAAGATAGTTTACCCGACGCTTCTGCCAAGTAACACTACTATGGTTGCTGGGGGAGTGCCATCATCTCCGACGTGCGGTCTCGAGGAGCTACTCCGGCAAGCGGATATCTTGCGAGGAAATAGCATTTCCTTCGGCAAGCTGCTAGCCGAGAGTGATACAAACCTCAAGATTATTGCACTTGTAAGTTTTTACATTTCCTTTTGTATTTCATACGAGTATCCCATTGTAGCCCCCGAGGATGTAGACGGAAAACCATAGCTTTTGCATCTATATGCTCTAAGAGTGACTAAGTTAAAAAAACACTCACTGTAGCCCCCAAGCATTTAGATGGAATGAATTATTCTGACTAGATGCTTTAAGAGTAGCACAAGCAGTGTTCATGATTTTTAATGCTGTAGCCCCCAAGCCTCTAGTTGTAATTGAATTAGTTCCGACTAGATGCTTTAAAAAAACTAAGCATTTTTCTGAGTTAAAAACTTAATACTGTAGTCCCCAAGCCTCTAATCGAGAACTGAATTATCTCCGATTAGATGCTTTAAAGAAAAGCTAAGCATATTGCTAAGTTTAAAAATTCTCGCTGTAGCCCCGAGCGTCTAGGTGGAAAATCTCCGACTAGAAGCTCCAAGCAGACCAAACAACGATTTAACTTTGTATTTGTTTCCATAGAACAAGAATGCTCGGAGGGGCATGGCCAACGACAAGTACCAGAAGATGCGCCGCAGATGTTGAAGCTGAAAAGGGTAAAACCGCCATCTTGAAGGAACAGATCATCAAAAACAAGAGTCTGTTTTCTTATTACGCATTTCCGTCTTACTTCTATGCCCACAATCTCCGAGTACTCACTGTGTACTTTGTTTTCTCCGACTTGCAGAACATGTTGCCAAGGCCAAGGACATTGTTGAGCATTCCAAGCATATCCAGCAGCTGGACAGTGAGAACAAGATCCTGAAGGAGGAGAGGAAGGAGATGCTGAAGATGCACGAGGATTCCATGAAAGCCCTGCAGGATTCCGCCTCCGCGGAGATCAATCGTTTGAAGGAGGAGCTTGCGATCCTAAAGGATCAGAAGCAAGCTGCCGATGAGCAAAACCTTCGCCATAGCGAGGCGTTTAAGCTCCTCCAACAAGAGAAGGAATCCTTGGTGGACATCCTTTGGCAGGCCAAGGCCAGCATCTTCAGTAAGTTTCCTCCGCCTTATGTTCCTGTAGTCTGGATACTTAGAGTTTATCGAACTCATACGCTCCTTGTCGGAATTTGCAGCTCCTATGGGTTTAACCCGCTCGCCTCCTTCGGACAAGGAATGTATGGTTCTGGCCGGCAACTTCATCAACACCGCCATTACCCAAGCCAAGGAGATTGCCAAGCCCCTCCAAATATATATCAAGGCATCGGACTCCGTGACGAAGTACTCGGAGATCCTGCGCCGAGCCTCCGAGCGTGTCACGAGCTGGAAAGCTTCATGTGCATGGGATGGCGCAAGGATGGCCTTGTCTATGGTGAAAGCACATTATGAAGATGCCGACATCGACACGGTAACCTCAGGTATCCCTGACGTGGATGATGACGGCAAGGAGATTGACCAAGAAGCCATCCTGTCATCGCTTGCGGGGTATGATACCAGGGTTGCCGAGTTGGTGGACGTTGACGTCTTCGTGCCCAGGAACCTCATCGACAACATCAACCAAGATTCCTCCGAGTCTCATCACAGCGCCGACGCCGAGGGTGATTCTCCGGCTGGTGATGATGCGGCCTCCAAGTCTCCTACGCCCAAAGAGTGAAAAACACTTTGTAATTTCTTGTTTCACCTTTGACGTGTGCATGGAAAAAACTTGGTGATGTAATCTTAAGGCGGAAAACCATGCTTGTCGTATCCTGCTACTTAAGAATTAATTCCCAGTATATATATATATTTTTTAAGCAAGTGCTAGCTTATCCATTACTTTGGTTCTTATGCTTGACTTTTCGTGAGTCGGAAGACTCGTTGTCGGAACCATGCGCTTAGGTGATGATGCCCAATGGCACCGTCAATAACCTGAGCACAAAATCGCCGACAATAAGTGCCAAAATTCACTACTCCAGAATCCACATAAAAACGACAAAGAACGTGTAGACCAGAAAACTTAAGCTAACGCCCGTAGGCGGAATTTTCACAAGTGCAATCGCAAGACTTGTGCATAAAGGTTTTACATGATCCAAAAATGAACACTAAAGGAGGTAAAAGACTCAGAATATGAGTGAACCAAAGAGCTTTATTTCATTGATCATATAAGAGGTACACAATTAGATAAAAGATGCTAAGTGTAGAAAGGACGTAGATGTGCTATGTTCCATGGCCGATCAAGCTCCGGGTAGTCATCATCCGGGTAACGTCGCTTACGCTTATGATCCTCGTTGGGTCTATCCTTGAGTTCACGATTGTCGACAAGGTAGTAGGACCCATTGAGCAGCGCCTTGCTTATGATGAACGGTCCTTCCCATGGCGGGGATAATTTGTGTGACTTCTTCTGCTTAAGTCGGAGCACCAAATCCCCCTCTTTAAACGAGTTATGCCGAACACGGCGACTATGGTAGATGCGTAGCTTCTGCTGGTAGATGGCAGATCTTTGGCATGCCAAAACGCGCCCCTCCTCGAGAAGGTCCGCATCTAGGCGTCTGGATTCTTCAGCGTCATCTTCGTCGTAGGCGGCAACTCTTGGTGCATCGTGGAGGATGTCGAAAGGTAGGATGGCTTCTGCTCCATATACCATGAAGTAAGGGGTGTAGTCGGTGGATATGTTGGGTGTAGTTCGTAAACTCCACAGCACAGATGGCAATTCATCCGCCCAGGCTCCAGCTGCTCTATGTAGCGGTGCCTCAAGACATGGCTTGATCCCCTGCAGAATTAATCCATTGGCTCGCTCAACCTAACCATTGGATTGCGGGTGCGCCACAGATGCGAGGTCAAGTCGGATGCCTTTGTCCCAACAATAGGCCTCCACTTCTCCGAGTGATAAGTTGCCTCCGTTGTCGGTGATGATGCTATGTAGGAGACCAAATCTCACCACTAGGTCCCGGACAAACCTGAGGGAAGTTGCCCCATCAAGCTTTCTAATGGGTTTAGCTTCTATCCATTTGGTGAATTTGTCAACTGCTACAAGCAGATGCGTAAATCCACACGGTGCCGTCAATAACGGCCCCACCATGTCTAGCCGCCAGACTGCAAACGGCCAAGTTATTGGTATTGTTCGCAATTCTTCAGCAGGAACATGTGGTTGTCGGGCATAATACTGGCATCCCGTGCATGTCTCAACCAGCTTGTCGACGTCCGCCTTCGCGGTCAGCCAGTAGAATCCTTGCCGGAAGGCTTTCGCGACCAATGATCGAGGAGCGGCTTGATGCCCGCAATCTCCGAGATGGATTTCGCGTAGGATTTCCATACCTTCTAGCTGGGAAACGCACTTTAGGTATACACCAGTAGTGCTCCTCTTGTAGAGTTGCCCATTGATTATGGCATAACCCTTTGCTCGTCGTACTATTTGCCATCTTTCGACTTCGTCGTCAGGCAAAGTTCCATGCTCGAGATACTCCATGAACGGTTTTGTCCAAGCAGGAGGGATCTTTGTCACCATGTTGACGAAAGAGTCAGCTCTATCCGGGTTGTCGATGTCGGCGCCTTTCACGGAAGGTGTGCGTAGATGCTCTAGGAAAAATCCTAGCGGAATTCGCTTGCGACCTGATCCAAGTTTAGACAGCAGATCAGCCGCCTCGTTTTGTTCCCTAGGTACATACTTGACTTCGTAGCCCAAGAAGCTCTTGGCTATCTTGTCCACTTCGTCTCGATATGCCGCCATCATAGGGTTCCGTGCATTCTAGGTGCCAGCCACCTACTGGGCAACCAAGTCGGAATCTCCACAGCAAACTATGCGCTTGATGCCAATATCCTTGGCTACACGTAGTACGTGAATGAGTGCTTCATACTCCGCCATGTTGTTTGTAGCCTCGAAGTGGATCTGCGGAACGTAGTGTAGCTTATCTCCTTTTGGTGACTGTAGCAGTACACCATCCCCCGAGCCATTGAGTAACTTTGATCCGTCAAAGTGCATCACCCAGTACTCTGGTTCTGGCAATGGAGTAGCATCTGGCATCTCCGTTCAATCTGCAATGAAATCCACCAAGGCTTGTGACTTGATAGCGTCGCGTCTCTTGTAGGTGATCTCGAAGGCGGCAAGTTCAATGCCCCACTTCACGACCCTTCCTATAGAGTCGCTGTTATTGATAATGTCGGACAGTGGGGTCTTGCTCACCACTGTGATTGGGTGCTCCGGAAAGTAATGCCTCAGCTTCCGAGAAGCGAGGAATACTCCATAAGCTATCTTTTGGTAGTGCGGGTAACACTGCTTGGACTCCGTCAAGACCTTGCTCACATAGTAAACTAGTCGTTGAACTCCGTGCTCATAGCCTGGTTCCTTCCGCTCTACCACGACGACGATGATGATAACCCTGTTGGTTGCCGCCATGTAAATTAACAGGGGCTCACCATGCTCGGGTGCTGCAAGGATGGGCGTTGAGGAAAGAATCTCCTTGAGCTGCTTCAATGCTGCATCTGCTTCGTCCGTCCACGTGAATTTGTCTGCCTTCTTCAGTAACTTGTACAGCGGCAAAGCCTTCTCTCCAAGTCGGCTGACGAACCGACTAACTGCTGCAACACAACCTGTTAGTCGTTGAATGTCCTTTAGGCATGTCGGACTGTTTATGTTTAAGATAGCCTTGATTTTCTCCGGGTTGACCTCGATTCCGCGTTGGGAAACGATGAAGCCCAACAATTTGCCGGCTGGAACCCCGAAGACGCACTTCTTAGGGTTGAGCATCATGTTGTATTTCCGAAGATTATCAAAGGTTTCTTTCAAGTCGGAGATTATGTCGTTTGACTTTTTAGACATCACTACGATATCGTCCACATAGGCGTGAACGTTCCGACCAATTTGGTCGTGAAGGCAATGTTGCATTGTCCGCTGGTAGGTAGCACCTGCGTTTTTTAGCCCAAAAGGCATCGTGATGTATCAAAACGTGCCGTATGGGGTAGTGAACGAAGTGGCCAATTGGTCTGACTTCCTCATCTTGATCTGGTGGTATCCTGAGTATGCATCAAGAAAACACAAAAGTTCCATGCCAGCCGTCGAGTCAATGACTTGGTCAATGCGAGGCAAAGCAAACGGATCTTTGGGACATGCTTTGTTCAAGCCGGTGTAATCAACGCATATTCTTAATTCATTGGTTCCCTTTTTGGGGACAAGTACAGGATTGGCCACCCATCGGGTGTGAAGGAGTTCTCGGATAAACCCAGCCTTAAATAACCTAGCTATCTCTTTGCCAATGGCGCGTCTCTTCTCATCTCCGAAGCGTCGTAGAGGCTGTTTCACTGGTTTACATTTTGGAGCTATGTTTAAGCTGTGCTTGGCAAGTTCCCTAGGTACACCTTTCATGTCGGCAGGTTGCCAGGCAAAGATGTCCCTATTCTCATGGAGGAACTCGACGAGCGCGCTTTCCTATTTGGGATCCAGGTTTGTCCCAATGGCGACAGTCTTGGAGGCATCGCCTTCCACAAGTTCCATCGGCTTGGTCTCGATGGCGGCCTTGAACGCAGGAGCGGAGTCGAAGATCTGCTTCTTCGACGCGGGCATCTCTGAGTCATTGACCTTTCTCTGGATCTCCTTGAATTCTTCGCTGTAGAGGACAACTTCTGCAACGGTTGCTTCGTTGATCTCGCAGTCCCTTGCCTTGGTAAAGCTTCCGGATACGGTGATGACACTGTTTGGTCCGGGTATCTTGAGCTTGTTGTAGACGAAGCATGGCTTGGCCATAAACGTGTGGAATATGTCGCGGCCGAATATGACGTGGTACACGCTCTTGAAGGGGACCACCTCGAAGGTCATGCGCTCTTGGCATTAATTATTAACGTCTCCAAAGGCTACCTGAAGCGTAATGCACCCAAGGGACCGAGCCTCCCGACCAGGAACTACGCCATGGAAAACGGTGTTGGTCCGCCTTAGGTTTGCCTCCGTTAAGTTCATCTTCTGCAGTGTATCCAGGTACATGATGTTGATGCCGCTTCCACGATCCACCATGCACTTGGTGAACTCCATGCCGTCAATCAATGGGTTGATGACCATGGCGTACTGGTTCTCCGTGGGCACAAGGTCTGGGTGGTCCGTCCTGTCCCAAGTTATTGGAACCTCCGACCAGCGTAGGTACTGGGGAACTAGGGGGAGAGTGGCCATCAGGATCCTTAGAGAGGTCTTCTATTGTCGGACGGTGGGGGTGCCAAGGAAAGTGTGGTAGACTGGGGCCTTCTTCGCGAAGGGGTTCTTGCCCTTGTCGTCGCTTTTGGCAGCGTGCTTGGGGTCAACGTCCTCATCCATGTCACTTGAATCCTTGGAATCCTCCTCTTTCTTCTTCCCCTTGCCCTTGCCTCGCGGTCTGTTCTTCCGACTTCGCTTGTAGCCGGACTCCGGGTCTTCTTTGAGGTCGTTGATGAACTTGCAGTGTCGATTGGTATGGGTGGCCTTGCCGTTGGCATCGAGGTGTACGAGGCACGACATATCGCGGTACTCTTCGTAGGTTTGGGGAACGCGGAGCGGCGCCGAGTTGGTTTCACTTCCTCGTTGCTGCCCGCGGCCTGCTCCCCTTCCTCGGCCATGTTGTCCGCCTTCTCCTCGTCCTGCAAAAGTCATATCGACCTTGTCGGTAGATTGATTTTCTTCTGGAGCGGTTTTCCGCTTTGTACTGCTGTTCCTCCGAGCTTGAGTTGGAACGGCCGTTGCCGACAAAGAGCCACGAGCATCGTCGTCAGCAGCTGCGAACTCACTAGCTAACTGAATCATCTGATTCAAGTCAAGCTGGTGATTGTCCTGCAAGCGCTTTAGCTTATGTCGGAGCAGCGTGCCCCTTTCCAACCCATCAATTAAGGCGGCCATGGCGGTCTGAGCATGCACTCCTGCGCAGGAATTCTTCATATCCAGCCAACGGGAGAGGTAGGCGCGAGATGTCTCGTCTTTTTCTTGCACGCACCGCTGTAGATTGCCCACAGTACAGGGACGCTTGTATGTACCCTCAAAGTTTTTGGTGAATGCTTCTTGCATATCCAGCCAATTGTAGATAGATCTCTCTGGCAAGTCATCGATCCATTGACAGGCCGTGCTCGCCAACATTAACGGGAGGTACTTGACGGCTACGTTGGGGTTGCCTCCGGCAATCTCCACCACGTTGTCGTAGTCCTGCAACCATGTGGCGGGCTTGGCGGTGCCGTCATAGGGATTTATGGTCTTGTCAATCCGGAAACCTTTGGGGTAAGTTGTGGACCGTATTGCAGGCCCAAAACAACGTGGTCCCAGGTATGGTCCTTCCCAGGCCTCGTGGATCTTATCGATCCGCGAACGTGCATCGTACGGCTCCGGTTCTTCTTCTTGTTGTCAACAGGGGATGGGCTGCGTGAACGCCGCGGGCCTCTTCCGCCATGGTGACTGCTTGGCGGCGACGGAGGCGGAGGTGGCGATGGGTTAGCCTTCTTGTTGTTACCCTCCTACGATGCCTCACGCCTGTCGCGGTTGCTTGTCGGACGCAGAGGGTCATGGTGTGACCTGCTCTTGTGTCCTTGGTGGAGCTCTTCATCATGATGGGTCTGTGCCGTGTTGTCACGGATGACGATGCCGCACTGCTTTGGTGGGGGCATATCCGTACGATGGTAAGCCTTGTAATCTTCCTGACGTCGGGGGGATCGGGGCTGTGGTGATGGGTGACGAGGTCGGAATTTCTCTCTGTGGTCGGAGGATATGGGGATAGCATCCTTCCTGTTGCGCGCATCCCTCCGTCTTTGTTCTGACGAACCCGTCTGTGATCCGACGTCCTGAGGAGATCTGTCCCTTGGCGGTTTGTACTGGCTAGATTGGAAAAGCGCTTGGTCAGACTCGAGCCTCTGAGAGGTGACCTTTTCCTGCTGCTTTACCGCCTTGGCCACTAGGTCGTAGACCTGTTTTACTGCCTCAGGCGATCTATCCTGCTCTAGAAGGGTCTTGGCAACGGCGAGGTTAAGGAGTGGGGTGGGCATCACCTGCTTGCCTTCACTATCAATGTATGGCTTGGCCTGTGCTGGCTTCGAGGGAGCCCATCCTAGGTTGCGTCGGACACCAGGATCATTGATGACGCGAGCCGGAGCTTTCTTAGCCTTCTGCTGCTGTAGCAGAGTCTTGTACTCGGCCTCCATTGCTCTAGCTTTCTCTATGGACTTCTGCGCGTTGACCAGATCTCGATCTAGATTAGCGCCTTGCTCCGCGATGGCTTGCACCTCCTCCAGCAGCTGCTGACGCTTCTCGTCAAGCTGAGTCACGTTCCGGATATGAGCAACGGTTAGTGGCTCGACGAAAAGATTGCCGTACATCACTCTATCAGCTGGAGTAACATGGGCTGCTGCCGACGTGGATGCTGGAGGCGGCAAGTTTGCGGTGTTGTTGTTTCTCGGGCCGGTGCCGAGTTCCTGCGGCTGCTGCACTGGGTTAGACGGAGGAGGCATGACCTCTGCACGATCATCGTCAGCAGCAATAAGTGGCCCCTTGCCCTTTTCCAGCGCGGTAGGCGGAGCTTGCCCGGTTTGATCTTCATCCATCGCTGTCCCAATGGTGACGAACACCCCTCAAGACATGACAGTGTTGTTAGCTTGCTCGCCGCGCGAGTACTCCTCCTCCATCTCCTGCATAGCGGAGTCTAGCTCTTCTGGACTGAAGTCTATCTCCTCTGAATCTGCACTGAAATCAGCATAAAGTGCGTCAATGACAGAGTCGTAGGGTGCCAGGACTTCCTCGATGACGGGCGGTGGAGGTGCAACGGCCTGGACGATGACTAGAGGTGGTGGTGCTGCGACGATGATGGCGGGAGGCGGTGGCGGTGGCTGCTGAACCGGGGGTTCTCCATCTCTAAGCGCAAGCTCCATCTGGGCTGCCGCGTAACTGTTGACGGTGCTCACCATCTCTTCGAGGGTAAGGCGTCCTGTTGCCTGCTGCCGACGTAAATAATGTCGGAGAAGCGTGCCACGGTCCAGTCCTTCCACAAAGTGATACAAAGCGTTATCATTGGGGTAATTGGCCAGGTCGGCCCGTATACGGAGCCATCTGGCGAGGTAGTCGCGGAGGTTTTCACCCTCTCTCTGAACGCAGCGCGCCAGATCAAAGATGGTAACCACGCCGACGAACTTGGATCTCTGCTGTCCAGACGCGCGAACAAAGCCGGCGGATTTGTAGTGATCTTCCACCTTTATATCCTGCACAGGGGCGGTTTGGGTGGGCCTTGAATTTTTCTGATCTTTGCCGGCAAGCTTCGAGGAGAGGCCCGACATCGATCCTTCCGCGAACGTATCCTGCTCGTAGGCGGTCCGTGTGGGTCTTGATGCTTTCCGATCTTTGCCGGCAAACTCCAAAGAGAGATCCGACATCGATCCTTCCGCGAACGTATCCTGCCCGTAGGCGGTCCGTGCGGGTCTTGATGCTCCTCCGACTTCCAGGGAACTAGTGCCCGAGTCGGTTTCGCCGATGAAGAGGTGGATGTCTCCGATAGGAACGATCGAACACCACGTAGGGTTCGTCTTCGCCGAGATCCAGAACTCGTCAGGAGGGACGATTGGGACGTTGCCGGAGAAGAGAACACGGCCGATGGCTACGGTTTTGCTGATTCCCGCGAAGATCTTGGTCCTCACCCGCTGAAGAGCCTGAAGCGCCTCTTGCCCCACGGTGGGCGCCAACTGTCATGGTATTGCCGATGAGTACGCCATGGAGGGGTCCTCACAGTGCGTGTTTAGAGATGTGGGGTAAGGCGGACATGTGACGGGTACGAGGTAACACAGCTTACCCAGGTTCAGATCCCATGACGGTGGCGGAATCCTACTCCTGCTATAAATCACTATAATGGCAATACGCCGAGTTATAGAGATAGGTTCGATGTGCGAGGTTGTATGAGATTGTCTGAAGTTGTGCCCTAAAGGCTCCCATAGGTCCGACTTATATAGTTGTCAGATCCTAGGGTTATAGGGAAAAGTCCTAGACGGACAGGTTACAGAGTCCTACACCGTCTATCACTAGTCTTGTGTATCTTGCACTCCAAGGCTCCAGGTACGCTGGTGACTCACCGTAGCCTCCCTTTATCCGACATGGGCCTCCCTTCTGGATCCACCTAACTGGGCCGCCCAGCAGGCCATAAGCCATGCTACCGACTATGGGCCACCCGGGTTAGTCGGATAAGAAACATGCTATGAGGATACCCATATAGCATATCCCCAACACTATGAAGAGGAGTATCAGGATGATGGACCGCAGGAAGGTTACGAGAACTAGGATCATCTCCCATCGTAAGAATTGCCTGTGACCCCGAAGATGGAGCTTCACCTGCTATCGTTACTATTACGTATTCCGCTGCTTGAGTTGTACTAAGAACTGGATCATGAGATCCTTATTTGTGTAAGACCTTATGTATGGTTTGTAATGGATGATGTACTGAATCTGTTATGTCTCGCAAAAATGGTAATCCTGGGATTGCGATGTATGGCATAACAGGCATCTGGGATTAAAAATCCGGGTGTTGACAAGTTGGTATCAGAGCCATCCTGACCATAGGAGACCCTAGTTAGACTAGACGTTGAATCAAAAACCTAGTTTCAAAACCAAAGGAAGTGAGTATTTACAAAACTTATTCCCATTCTTATCACTTTTATTCTTTCATGAAAATTCATGTTCCTCAAAAACTCTTGCAAAAATACATAAAATTTGACACAGTTGCACTACTAGGAAAACGGCCTTTAGTGGCGCACCTAAAAACATCATCTGTGGCGCACTAGCAGTGCGCCACGTGCCTTGCGCTATGGCTATCTCTCAGCCGTGGCGCACTGCCTAGTGCGCCACGGTTGTGTAGAGATAGGCGTAACGCACCTGCTAGTGCGCCACAGATGTGTGGGCAGGTGCGCTACGCCTAGGATCTTCTGTGGCGCACTTCCTAGTGCGCCACTAAGCTTCTATAGTGCGCTTTAGGTGTAACGCGCCACAGAAGGTAGATCATGTGCGCCACAGATGTGTTTTTTTGTTTTTTTTAATTTCTGAGCCAGATTATATACAATATTACAGCAGATATACACACACAGATACAAGATATACATTTATATATATAAATACACAATATGAAAAACAAGATTGAAACAAATACATATAGATAAGTCTCATACATGAATACATAGTATAAGTTACATTGTTTCGATCAAGTTACAAAGTAGTAGTTGGTGACATGCGAATACATGTGTCGATCGAACAAGTTAGAGCTCGGAAGCTCGCCTAGACATCTAAACTAGCTAGACACAAACACGGGATAAATAACCAAAGAAGATAAGCATGATCACCGCCGCGACGAAGGTGTAGGTCTTAATCCGGTTCCTTGTCCTAACTCCCGCTAGATAGCGCGTGTATCTAGCTTCCGCCTCCGCCATAGTGTTGTACCCTTTGTAGCTATTGCCGCTGAAACGGTGCACCTGTCTCCGGCAGTTTTTCCAATCATCGTAGACTCCGGGAACCCGTCCCTTGTACACGACGTACCACGTCATCTACAAGTTGACAATAATAATTAACCGATGATTGAAAAAACATGTATAATTAAAGTCGCATATGAAGATACACTTATAGAAAGTACTCCTAAATCAAAAAGAGCAAACTCAAAAAGCATGCCTCATATATAACTAGGTTGTTGGACACAGCAATATGCTACGATGGAACCGTACGCCAAGTAGGATGCACAACTCCTGGACTTGTGCATAGCACAAGGCGTACAATCTCATCGTAGCACATTCAGATATATAGTGTGCCACGACATTTCAATCATCGGCATTATTCTCGAAAAAGACCAAAGTAGCTCGAAAATCATGCCTCATATATAACTAGGTTGTTGGACACAGGAATATGCTACGATGGAACTGTACGCCAAGTAGGATGCACAACACCTGGACTTGTGCATAGCACAAGGCGTACAATCCCATCGCAGCACATTCACATATATAGTGTGCCACGACATTTCAATCATCGACATTATTCTCGAAAAAGACCAAAGTAACTCAAAAAGAATGCCTCATATATAACTACCTAGGTCGTTGGACACAGGAATATGCTACGATGGAAGTGTTCGCCAAGTAGGATGCACAACACCTGGACCTGTGCATAGCATAAGGCGAACAATCCCATCATAGCACATTCACATATATAGTGTGCCACGACATTTCAATCATCGGCATTATTCTCGAAAAAGACCAAAGTAGCTCGAAAAGAATGCCTCATATATAACTAGCTAGGTCGTTGGACACAGGAATATGCTATGACGGAACGGTTAGCCAAGTAGGATGCACAATTCCTGGACTTGTGCATATCACAAGGCTAACTATCCCGTCATAGCACATTCACATATATATTGTGCCACGACATTTCAATCATCGGCATATTCTCGAAAAAGACAAAAATAACTCGAAAAGAATGCCTCATATATATACATAGGTCGTTGGACACAGGAATATGCTATGATGGAACCGTGAGCCAAGTAGGATGCATAAGATCTGGACTTGTGCATATCACAAGGCTCACAATCCCATCATAGCACATTCACATATATAGTGTGCCACGACATTTCAATCATCGGCATTATTCTCGAAAAAGACAAAAATAACTCGAAAAGAATGCCTCATATATATACATAGGTCGTTGGACACAGGAATATGCTACGACGGAACAGTCAGCCGAGTAGGATGCACAGTTCCTGGACTTGTGCATATCACAAGGCTAACTATCCCTTCGTAGCACATTCACATATATATTGTGCCACGACATTTCAATCATCGGCATTATTCTCGAAAAATACAAAAATAACTCGAAAAGAATGCCTCATATATATACATAGGTCGTTGGACACAGGAATATGCTATGATGGAATGGTGAGCCAAGTAGGATGCACAAGACCTGGACTTGTGCGTATCACAAGGCTCACAATCCCATCGTAGCACATTCGCATATATAGTGTGCCACGACATTTCAATCATCGGCATTATTCTCGAAAAAAGAGTAAGGAAAAAAAGAAGGACCAAAGTGAGCAAAGGACCAAAGAGTAAGCAAAAAAACCAAGCATTGATTGGTATATAATAATAATAAGAAAAATAAGTAAGCGATGATTCATAAACCTAATAAGATAAGTATAGTAGCATGTACACTTGTCCACACACACACAAAGGTCATCTATAGTTTGTAACTACAACTAGGCCAACATCAAGCCTTCTGGCTCGGCTTAGGGAACGGGAGGACGCCTTGTCTCATCATGAACTTCCTATAGTCACCCTGCATCTCTAGGCGATCTTGTATGCCACGGTTATTCGGGATATTTCCTCCGTAGAAGATCCCCCCGAAGTCATGACATCACGAAATATGATTGCCCCAAACTGCTGCTGGATGCGATACATCTCTTATCTAATATCTGAATCATTGATCTTGGCCTTTGCTTTGGCCCACTGTTTGAGATGATCTGGCAGCGTAGAATTCTGCTGGTCAAGTAGGAACGCCCTCATGTGATGGAGTGCATAGTAGGCTTCCTTCTTACTATTTTCCGGCTGCTTCACGCAGGGGAACTCCGTTACGTGGTTGAAGACGTGCCTGCCGAACTTGACCTTCGTACGCACGAAGGTGGTGCCTTCCGTCGAGGCAAAGCCAGTGAGAGCATCATCCAGAACTTCCTTGATCTTGTCGTAGTTTTTCTTCTTTTCTAGACTCCCCGAGACGAAATACGTGGCGTGGGAATGCTTCGGCGATAAGGAGATGAGCGTGCAGTGTTCATCTCTGCGCAAAAAATTCAAATGGAATGTGTTGGAAAAAGAATGATGATGATCTAATAAAGCCAATCGATGGTGGCGAGTGAATAACGACTTACTCGGGAAAGTAAGGCACGAGAATGTATTCCTTTGTCTTGTTCGCCACGATGATTCTTTTTAGGTACGAGGCCACGATATGTCGTTCGGCGGGGGAACCCAAGCAGCCATCACGCATGTAGTAGGGGTCCACTATAGCGATGCCCGGTGTGTTCTCTCTAATGATCTGCATGGCCAGGCTGAGAGAAAAGAGACGAACCATGGTATAGTGCAGCGGGTATAGATGGAACATATTGAAGATGTCCTCGAACCGCAGGAAGAACAGATCCGCAGGGGCATTGTCGACGAAGCCCAAGCCTGGTGGCACCTTAACCACGAATACCGGGTGCGAGGGATCTTTCTCCGACAGAAGGTGTCTCTCTATCGTCAGCATGCCGTCATGCACACTCTGCAGTTCCGAACTGGTGAACTTCCACAAATTCTTAGGTAGCATGGGCTCACCCGCCACATGAATCCTCCACATAATACCCTCGGGTCTTGGTGGCCCGTCCTGAAACCTGATCGGATTCACAGTTGTAGACGCCACCGGCTGGCTCGAGCTGCTAGATTTTCTTTTCCTGCCCTTTTTTCCTTTTGGAGAGCGGGCAGGCACCACAATCTGAGCACCGGCCGCCCTATGTAGTGTGTCAGGGCTTAGAATAAAGGGCCGGTTGGTTGTATCAGCTGGCTCTGTAAAGGCGCAAGCTGGAGGCATCTCCTGAGAACCAAACAGACGCTTGGTGATAGTGGCTTTCTCTGTGGGGCCACCAGCTAGGTCTTCGTTGCCAAACTGAGTGCTGAAGAAGTGATCATTCCAGTCTTCGTCGTCCTCGGCCGGATCCTGCGCCATGTGCATATCATCAACATGATCATCCGACCCACCGTGTGGAGGTGACGGCAAGGGCGGTAAGGGGGGCTTGCCACCGCTTGTCGCTAGCACGACAGGCGGTGTTGTTGTCTGTGGCGTGATGGCCCCCGCCGTCCCCAAACGGATCATGCTCTTTGGCCATAGCAAGAATAAGCCGAAGCAAGTTTTGAGGACAGACGGCTCTTCTTCATCCGCTCCTGGGGGTTGAATGGGAGGTTCCAGGTCATCGCAGCCCCTTAGCACCCGACTAATTTTAACCCTGTGCACGCTATCTGATATCGGCCTTGAGTGGAACGTGCACTGCAAGGGTTGAACGATGGTACCCTTGGCAACATCCCTCAGCTCGTTTTTCACGTAGCATAAGAGAGTGCAAGGAACATCCGTCTGCGGAAAACATGTACGGCATCGTCAGAGATGCCATAAGAGTAATAGATGGCATGAAAGGCAGTAATTAAAGCAATTTGTTTACCGTGATGGCATCGAGATCGGCTAATGTCGACGCACCGCATACGGCGACGGGCGTGCAAGAGACGGAAGGGCTGCTTGATGGCGTCGTGCTGGCCGCCAGTGTATTCTCCCTACCGACGGGTGCTTGGAGCTCCGGTGCCGCCGCGACGATGGCAGGGGGCACCAACATGTACTCTGGCGCCACGGTGATGGAAGGGGGAGTCACCAACACTTGCGGCGCCGCGGTGCTAGCGGGCGGAGTCACAAACACGTAGTTCGCCTGATTCGTCGGTGCCGCGTTGTTCGAGTGGCTGCTGACCATGCTTGGAATCGGGCACGGCCCTACTCGACCACCCGCACTCCAGTTCGCTATTGACTCCACCAAAGTAGGCAGGAAGGACGTGAGGGTGATTTCCAGGTTGTCTTGGACGATCTGCGGGATCCGCGCCACTTGTGCCTTAAGTTCTTGAACCTCGCGGTTTTCCTCCTCGCTCCTTCCCGACGGCGCCACATGCGTCCTCGGCGATGGACCAAAATGATCCACCCAATTCTTACCCCCGAGGCCGGCCAGACGGCCAGCCGACGATGGCTTCTTCGTAACCGGCTCTACTTTCTTGGCCCGGTTCATCGCCCTGTTAAAAGGGTTATCCCACCGGGTGGTCGCCGTCGACCCCTGGGATGAGGAACCCTGGGATCCGTGACTAGCAACAATTTCCTCCTCCTGCAAAAGAAGTAACAGCGAATCATTTAGATAATCAATTAGATTGCAATCGAGTTGATCCGCGGTAATTAGATTATACTTACCACAATTTCCTCGAATTCCTTCACCGCAGGATCCACGGTGAGTTGTTTGTTTTTTGGTCCACATGGTAACGGGCCCTGATGAAGTTTCGAACCTGCCCGGGTTCGAATTTAGCAAAGGGGTTTTCTATCCCCTTGGATCTATACTCTTTGTCCTCCTTATTCCATTTGGCCTCCGCGGTTCTGTATCCACCAGATCCGAGATGGTGATGACCTATATTCATCGCCTGCATCACCTTTCCCCGATTACTATTGGCCAGGGCTCTTTCAGATTCACACCTCTCCTTGAACTCCCGGAACTGATCTTCGGTGATCTGCAGGTCAATCTTCTGGATCTCCTCGAGACTTTTGCCTTCTTTATAGATCTTCTTCTTTATCCGGGTTCTCCAGCTGGCCAGGGCGGTGCTCATCTTTGTGAGGGCGGATTTGTTTACTTTGTTCCCATGATAATTTGTGCTCTGATACTTAGCGGGGAACTTGTATCTTGCGTGCAGCTTCTCGAAGAGGAGTGTGCGCAAGTGGCCATTATCTTTATGCCGGAGATTCTCGGTGTTGATCGATATGGTTGTCCGGGTGATCGCCGCCACTTGCCCACCGTACGCTTTGACGACAAGGGCGGGCTCCAAAGGAACCCCTATTGGGCTCACTTCGGTAATTTCCTCCCTGACGGTGCCGACCGTGTTTGTTCGCCGGTCCTTCGGCTGCTTCTTCTTCTTAGGAGGATTGCTATCACTCCCTGTGCCCTCGCCGCCATCAGTTGTTTCATCACCCGCTGTTCCTTCGGCTTCTTCCTCCACGTCTTCCATCTCATCATCCTCGCTCTCCAAAGGATGGTATTCTTCATCGTCTTCTAGCCGCTGGGCCGCCTCCCAGAATGTCAATTGTTTATTCGGAGGTCTGAGTTCTCCTTCAGTGCTGATGCGCTTAGAACATCCAGCCTCGTCGTTCTCACACATCTTTGCACTAATAAAAAACAAATAATTGGTTAAATGCACGGAAAAATCCGGCATGACCTTTGCTAATTTTCTTAAACTAGGAGTGCCCGATTTCTGCCGAAACGGAGTTAATCAACATTCCGGCAAAAATCGGGACTCATTTCATACAAGAACCTGCATACACACATAATAAAGTGCTTCATATACAAGCACAAGCACAATTTCAAGGTGCTGTTGTCCCAGCACAGGTAGTAGCAAAACCAACACTACTCTATTTTTCCTTCCAAACCATTTCACAACCACATCCATCCAGTCCCAGCACAGTGCCACAACCATATATACTTTTGTTATCAATTTAAGCATAGCCATATTGTTGTCATTTGTATTATTTCAGTTCTGTGAACAAATGACAACAAATGACCAAGTGACAGCAAGCAAATGAGAATACAACAAATGACCAAGTTCTATACTAGAAGATCATTACAGCAAGTGACAGCAAGCGAATGACCAAGTGATGACAGCAAGCAAATCAACACATATAGACTATTCAAAAAGAACAAGTTCCATTCCTGGTTTTCCATAAGGACCAAACCACAGAAGCAACACCTACTGCCTAAAGATGGTTCAGCACTAAAACTACTAGCTAATCCAGAGCACATGGTTCAGCACTAAAACTCTCACCACTACTGTGAGTTTATTTACTTATAAGTGAGTGGTTATGATTTAGAATTATGGGAATAATATTACTACTAGATAATCCAGAGCACATGGTTCAACACTAAAACTCTCACCAGCACTCTGGTTCCTTGGGAAAGCCATCCAGGAGCACCAGCAAATCCAAGGGATCAAGTTAGGAGGTGAGAGGATGGGGTTGGCACAGTAGTGATCAATAATATAGGCACAAAATCAACCACAACTCCAACACAACAGGTTACCCATCCAAGATCATGTCCTTGCATCTGTTCTTACTATTGCATCTTAAAGAAAATAGAGGGGGCAATAGAAAATCCTCAGCTCTGTACTCACATGGAGTACTAGATCATCATTGGATAGTTTCATAAGCAAGCAATAGCTTTTGTATACAAACATCATCAAAGCCTCAGCCTTTGCATCCTAGGCAGAGCTAAGTAATGAAGGGAAATGTTTGTATTAACCTATGCTTCATCTAACTTTACCATGAGAGTAGAATGATTTGATCCTTTTGTTAGGTTTGTTACTGTGATAGTTCATCAGTTGAAAACAGTTTTCTTACATCACCCAATTTAGTTAATACTGAGTATTCCAGGAAAATAGTTAAGATGGATAATGAAGGGATCTGCTTCTTCAAACACAGTGGTGCATGATTCTACAGTGTATTTATTTATCAAATTCCTTCCCTTGGAATATCAGACAATTATCTGTCTAGTCATTACTTAAATCTTTGGCTCTGCTTCTATATTATTGAGTTTCATGTGCCAAGCAATTTACTTGAAGCTGAAAGTATGTACCTTCAGCATCAAGAACTCCATGAGATTTGGTGGTGCCTCCTGGTTCACAAACCAATATAATTGTGCATGCTGATCATGTACACAATTGTTTCTACCTTTGCAGTTTATTTAGTAAAGTTTGTAACCATTAACCCCTCTATAGTTCATTGAGAGAACGTGCTGATAGCACGGTGGTAAGACCCCCCTGCCAATCAGGGTTCGAACTATCGTTCTCACAGAAAAAGCCCCTCGCTCAGTTTGTTCCCCCCATGTGTCAAGCTGCTGACTATGCCGCTGCAGAGGGTTGAGCCGGCGTTTGGGGCCTTTCGTCGACCTACAAGGCAACGCCTTCAGGTTTCTTTCCCCAAGGGTTGAGTTTTTTTAATAGTTCATTAAGAACTGCTGGGTGCCAACTCCTTATGGTTTTTGTGTGATTTTTCAATCTACTGTTCTGTTGATAAAGAAGGAGCACAACAAAGAGAAAACTAAGCCTTCTTTGGCTATGGTTTGATTTATGTGTCTGTTCTGATCTGCTCATACATCATTCCATCATGAAAATGGAGTTATGTCATGCTCCAGTGACCAAATTTAATCATGGAAACAGTGGTATATGAAGCAGTTTAGATCATGAAACCACATCTGAACTTCTATCAAATTGAAACAATGCTAAAAAATATCTTGAAGATATGAACCTTTGTTCCGTTGTTTTTTTCATTTTCTTACTTACCCTTTTTATTGATCAGTTCCTTAAGTTTGCATTCCTGATGAAATAATGTGAATATTTTTTACTGATGAACTATCACAGTAACAAACCTAACAAAAGGATCAAATCATTCTACTCGCTCGACCATCTAACTACCACCATACAGAGGGAGAGAGAGGGACAGAGGGAGAGAGAGGAAGAGAGAGGGAGAGACAGGGGAGGGGCGACGCTCACCTCTGACGGGCGGACGACGGGCGGACGACGATGGGCGGACGACGGCGGACTCCACCTCCTCGAGCGGCGCGAGATCCTCCTCCTCCACAAGCGGCGCGGGCCTCCTCCTCCTCCACGGATCGGCAGCGGCGCGGGCCTCCTACTCCTCGAGAGCGCAGCGCGGCGGTGGCGGATCGAGAAAGCAGCGACGGTGGCGGATCGAGAGAAAGCAGCGGCGGTGGCGGTGTCTGTGAGATGGGGATGAGAGAGGCGGACGTGGCACGCGCGGTTGACTAGTCCAACCCACATAGGCGTAGCGCACCCTGGCCAAGTGCGCTACGGACCTATGTGGGTTGGACTATCAGATAAGAGGGCGGCCACCCCACTAGTTAACACTAGTACTGTCTTATCCCACTGGTTCTGTCCCTTAGCTCTATTCTAAACTATGAGCACCCAGGTTCGAATCCTGGTTCTCCATTTTTTTATTTTTATTTTAAAAATACTTTTAAATGTTCCAAAAAATGCCCAAAAGTGGTGATATTTGCCATACAAGTTTTGTTTTGTTATTAAAATACTTTTAAATATTCCAAAAATGCCCAAAAGTGATAATATATGTCATAAAAGTATTACAAATATGATTCAAAGTATAACTAAATTTCATAATAATTTGTCCATGAATATTACAATCTTTTTCGACCACGCATTTTACAATATTTTTTGAGCTAGCGTTTTACAATCTTTTTTCCCTTCTTTGTCACGGTTGAATAATTTAGCCCCGGCACTTTAATGTTTCTTCTTTCGAACGGGCTACCTTTTTTGGGTAGGGTTGTCCTTTTTCTTCTTGTGATGTATGTTGCTGCATCGTAGTCGTCGTCATCTTCAATCTTTGGATCGTCGTACTGGTCGAAGTCTTGCTCGTTGGCGACTCCATCCAATCCGATGATGTTTGTTTTTCCTCTCCTCACGACAACACGGCTAGGCTTTGTCGGGTCGGTAATGAAAAAACATTAGTCCACTTTGGTAGCCAGTACCCACGGTTCATTTTTCGCGGCCACGTTTGCACCGGCGGCCTTGGATTTGGCTGCTTCGGGTATAACCATGGTTGTGAAATACCGGTCTTCTCTTTCGACGCTCTTTGCCCATATGACACGGAACATCGGCACCTTTTCTCCACAGTAGTCGAGCTCCCAGATCTCCTCGATTCTTCCGTAGAATCTTTCCTTCATGTTGTCATCGGTGTAGAATTCCGACGTTATGCCTGAGTTCTGATAATCACACTTGTTGTCCTTTTCCTCCGTGTAGAATGTGTAGCCGTTGATATCATACACCTGATAGGTCACCAGGTTTTGCATCGGTCCCTGCGACAAGGTGAATATGATCTTTTCCGTGTCAGAAAAATGCGATCGCGGGGGATTATCAAGGAGCGTCTGCCTAAACCAACGCGTGAAATCTGAGTTGTGCTCTTTGATTATTTCTCCCTGCGTCCTTTGTATGCCCCGGTCACTGTACTTCTTCTCGATTAACCTTTTGTGCTTCTGTACCCAACGATCGACCAGTTCTAAATGCTGTAGCGCGACGAGGTTTGCTCGATCAAAGTCTGCGCGTCGAAAATCGAAGTCTGCATGCAGTATGCGATGACCCTCTCGGTGACCAGATCCGTTGAGCTTGCCAAGGTGCCTGTTGACGGGAAGACCGACAGGGTTCTCGATGTCTAGATAATTTGTGCAGAAAGAGATGCACTCTTCGGCCAGAAAGCACTTGGCTATGCTTCCATCTGGACGGGACCTGTTGCGAACGTATCCTTTGATGTGTCCGTTCATCCTTTCGAACGC
Organism: Avena sativa; assembly: GCA_916181665.1. Lineage (NCBI taxonomy): Eukaryota > Viridiplantae > Streptophyta > Magnoliopsida > Poales > Poaceae > Avena > Avena sativa. Next base: position 378,845,712 of record OV702297.1, on the reverse strand, counting down.
CATCATGCTGCGGAGGAACATCGGCCCGAGTTGTACGATGTCCTCCACGACATGGACCAGCAGATGCACCATAATGTTGAAGAATGCGGGTGGGAAGTAGACCTCAAGCTCGCATAGTATCAGCACGATCTCCTCCTGTAGCCTCCCGAGCTGATTCATGCCAATCGACTTCCTAGAGATGACGTCGAAAAACTTGCATAGGCCAAATAACGTTTCACGGACGTGCTCGTCCATTATCCCTCTTAGTGCGACCGGAAGTACCTGCGTCATTAGCACGGCACAGTCGTGATACTTCATGCCACTGAACCTCTGCTTCGCCTCGTCTAGGTATCTGCTTATCTTGCCCGCGTAGCTGTAAGGAAATTTGACTCCTAGAAGGCACTTGAAAAACTGTTTGATCTCATCCTGGCTTAGAGTGAAGCAAGAAGGAGGGCAGTAATATTTGTTCTTCTTGAACTTTTTACCCTTCCGACGACCTTGTGTCGTCTCCGACTCATGATCATCGTCATCTTCCTGATCATCAGGAGTAGTGCGTCCTCCGTGAAGCTCCTTCCGGATACACAAGCATATCAGGTCGTTCCTTGCTTTCGGACCATCTTTCGTCCTATCTGGCATGTTGATTATGGTGGCGACCAGACTCTCGCACACGTTTTTCGTGATATGCATGATGTCGAGGCTATGAGGCGTGCGGAGAAACTTCTAGTATGGCAACTCCTAGAAAACAGACCTTGTTTTCCATACCTTCATCAGCGGCTTGTCTTGTTGCTGCCTCTTTCGCGTCTTTCCAGGCTTAGGACAATCTTTCCAGTTTTTTAGCAACTCTTCCACTTCTTCGCTGCTCCTACGCTCTGGGATTCCTCGGGTCTCTGATTTGCCATCGAACAGGTCTCCACGTTTTCTCCATGGATCATTCTTGCCGAGCCACCTCCGGTGCGCCATGAAAACGGTTTTCGATGACCCTGGATCTTTCTCTAGTTGGAGATAGCTTGTGTTATCCATGCACCTAACGCATGCACAGAATCCTTGGATAACCTGCCCCGAGATATACCCGCAACCTGGATAGTCTTGCACCGTAGTGACCAACGCGACTCTCATAGTGAAATAATCTTGTGCGACGGCGTCGTAAGTATTGGCTCCAGATTCCCATAACGTGGCTAGCTCCTCTTTCAACAGCCCAAGATACAGATTGATGTCGGTACCAGGTTGTTTCAGCCCTTGAATTAGCATACTCATTTGTATGTACTTCTTCTTCATGCACAACCATGGAGGGAGGTTGTACATCCATACAAACACGGGCCAAGTGCTGTGCATGCTGCTCTGGCTACCGAACGGATTGAGTCCATCGGTGCTCGCACCAAGCCTGATGTTCCTCAAATCTCCACCGAATTCTGGGAATTCGAGGTCCAATGCTTTCCACTGGCTAGCATCTGAAGGGTGCGTCAGCAGCTCATCCTTTTCGGGGTCATCATCATCATCTCCTGGCTTCTTCCTTTCCGCATGCCATCGCATGAGCTTCGCTTCCTTAGGGTCCGCGAAATAGCACTGCAGACGAGGAGTGATAGGAAAGTACCATACCACTTTTCGAGGTGCTTTCTTCCCTTTCTTGTATCGACTCACGCCGCACACCGGACATGTGGTTTTCTCCGCGTCCTCGCCCCGATAAATGATGCAATCGTTGATGCATACGTGATATCTAACGTGCGGTAGATCGAGAGGACAGACGATTTTCTTGGCATCCTCGATACTAGTTGGACATGTGTTCCCCTCCGGGAGACGATCGTGCCAGAATGCCATCATATCGTCGAAGCTTGCATCGCTCAATTTGTGTTTTGCCTTCATCTCCATAGCCTTGAGCATTACATTCAACCGGGTATCATCGGGCCTGCATCCTTCATACAATGGAGTAACCGCGTCTTTCTCAAGTTGCGCAAGATTGGCTTTCTCTCTAGCGGCAGCCCTGGCGTTACTCGTCTGCTTGAGAAGCAGCTCTTGCACATAAGGGTCCCACACCCAGCCTGACGTTGTTCCATCATCGTCTGCTCCTCCGGCATCTAGATCATCATCATCCCGGTCTGCTTCCGCACCTTCACCATCTCCAGGAGACTCTTCATCATCTCGCCCGTTCTCGCCATGATGATGATCATCGTCATGTTGGCCACCTTCACCGTCTCCATCGTCTACGTCATCGCTTATCCAACGAGTGTATCCATCCATGAAACCATGGCGGAGCAGGTGCGCCTGCTTATTCCCGGAATCTGGGTTGATCACCCAGTTGAGTTTGCATCTTCTGCACAGACATCTTATATCTGTCTTGTTATTTCGTATCATGTCGGCCGTCGCACATTTCAAAAATCTAGCCACAATGCCTTCGCTCATTATGCGGACCATTTTTGCCTGCATGGTGTACACGGTACAATTTGAAGTCTATTAGAACCACATAATGCATGCATGCATGCAATGGTCGATAGAAAATTTCGGCATGACCTATCCTAAAATTAGGACCTTTGCGAAATGCCAAAGTCTTGCCAAAATGGAAATGAATCAACATTTTGGCAAAACAAATGGCAACTTGTTCACATACAAACACAAGAGAGAGAGACCGATCCATACACACATGAACATATCATTATCCTCTCCATACACACATGCATGAGCATCATTGATACTCTCCATATACACACACATATGACCATCGATCCTCTCCATACACACATCATGAGCATCGATCATCTACATACATATGAGCACATCATCCATATACACATGAACACATCCTTACATGGACAACTTACCGAGATGAGAGACCGATCGCGAGAAAGATGTAAATAAGAGGTGCGCGCGAGACCGGAGAAGGAGATGAGAGACCGGAGACCTTCCTCTATTACTTATGTAACATCCAAGGCAAGTTCTACATGCTAAAAATGGTGAATGGGTGGAGAAATTGAGGTGGGAAGGAGAAGATCCCGACTTGGTCTAAGGAGGAAGAAGAAGGGGAAAGTGAAGTGTGGGGTGGTGGATGTGGTCACACATGTGCACATAAAATGCTGTAAAAAAAAATCGACACATCCGTGGCGCACACGGCCCTAGTGCGCCACAGGGAGGAGAAACATCCATGGCGCACATGCCCCAGTGCGCCACGAATGTGTCTAGCCGTTTCATAGCAGAGGGAGGCGTAGCGCACCCCCACCATGTGCGCCACAGTTGGCACTAACATCCGTAGCGCACCTGACCTATGTGCGCTACAGATGTTTGGCGTGCGGCCAACAGGGCCCTGGCCCACACATATCTGTGGCGCACTATGGTCATGTGCGCCATGGTTTTTCTAGTTACTAGTAGGGCACTGCCCACAGGTGAGCCACGCCTGTTTTAGCCGTGGGACACTTCAACCATGTGAGCCACGGATGTGCTGATTACCTATAGCCCTTTTCCTAGTAGTGTTGATCACTCTACTAACTTACTCATCCTATATTCTTATAGATGGACGTGAAGTACAGCAAGTTTTATCAGTTGGGGAATGGAGGAGAACTCATCTTTGAGCGTGACTTGGACCAGCTTTCGGAACTTCTGGAGCGTCTGCACCCCGAGTTCTTCGGAGCTCAGCTCAATGATCAAGGAGGAGAAGATCTGCAGTGGCTAATTGTTGCAAGTCTCCGAGGAAAGATTGAACCTCCCACTGCAGAGGGAATTCAGTTCACCTTAAGAGAGAACAACTGGCTAGATGGCCTTGCCAGGGCCATGCAGGAAGCTCTTACCCGTCTATGTGGGCAGAGTATCAATCAGATCAAGAGTACCCGCTTTGAGTTTTACCCAAGGCGTGATGTTATGGGACAGCCACTAGAAGCCCCACATCACCCCGAGCTGAAGACTCAGTTGGACCACCTTAGTTTCATGATGTATGATCGTCAGCAGGAACTGGACAATGCCCGTGATTACTCCAACCACAAGTCTACCATCCTCAAGATGAAGGATCAGACCATCACCATGCTAGCAAAGGATCGCAAGTCTCGTCGCCGTCAGCTCGACAAGAAGGAGCGCATCATTGCCCGTCTTCGCCACCGTATCTCGGATTTGGAGGAGACCATCCACGAGAGAGACATGCAGTTGGAGGAAAGGAACAATGCCGGAGAAGATCTTCGTGGAGATCCCTACTCCTATCTCAGCGATGATGATGACTTTCTGGAGGAGCAGGCCATGGACTTATTCACCGATGAGTATTACTTCGCCTTCATCGATGATGATGATGAGGATGACGATTACACCGACTCCGAGGAGTAGTAGCACTTGAACACTAGCGTTATTGAGCTATATTCAGTCCCACTGTATCGTAGTTTCCAGAATGGTTCTTAAAACCATCTGTTTTCCTTTGTTGTGGTGTGTGTTGTATCGTGTGCTATGAATGAATGAATGAAAAGCAAGTTGCTAGAAATTCCGAGTCAAACCTTAAAAACTTTTCAAAGTCCCTGAACCTTAGAAATTTCCTCTTTTCTCATGATCTACCTCAATCTTCAGGTGCCTTGCGGAGGAAGTGGTTCATCCCCGGACCCGATGTTGCAGATCCTGCAAATGTTTGTTTCTGACCGCGAAGCTGAAAGAGCAGAACGTCAAGCCAACTTAGCCACCCTTCAGCAGATAGCTCAGCTGGCCCACAACAATCAAGGCCAAGGAAATCAGGAAAACCATGGATCTAAGCTCAAGAATTTCCAGAACACCAACCCACCTGTTTTCACTAAGTCAGAAGAGCCCCTAGATGCAAATGATTGGCTGCAAACCATGGAAAACAACCTGGAAGTCGCCGGAGTGGAAGTCAACGAGAAAGTTCTGTTCGCCATCCACTATCTAGCCGAAGATGCAAGAGCATGGTGGAACAGCGTTCGTGCAATGACCGGAGGGCAGATGATGACCTGGGAGGAATTCAAGGTCAAGTTCAGCAGAACCCATGTGCCACCAGGTTTGATCAAGAGAATGAGAGATGAGTTCAGAGAACTGAAGCAAGGAAGGATGACCGTAGTAGAATACCGTGACAAATTCTTGTCATTAGCTAGGTATGCCCCGGATGAGATCGACACGGAAGCCAAGAAGAAAGAGAGATTTTTGAATGGTCTGCATGATGAGATGCAGACTGTGTTGGTCAATATCCCCTTTGCTGATATTGAAGCCCTCGTCGACTCTGCCATTCATATGGAAGGAAAGATCAACCAAGCTAATGAGAACCACAAGCGCCGCATGATGGATCAACCAGGAACCCATCAGACACCAAAGTATCACCCTAACCCATCTCCAGGATTTACCCCGAGAACCAACAGACACCCCATGAACCGTCCGACCTATCCCAACCGTGGAAACCCAAGGCCCGGAGGAAATCACAACAACCCCGGCAACTCTGGCAATTTCAACCGTGCACCACCCAAGTTCAACAACAACAATGCTGCCACCAACACCAACACTGCCCCAAGGACTGGAAGCAATGTTGTGCCTGTTGCAGCAAAGGACAAGTCGCAAGTGACTTGTTATGACTGTGGAAATAAGGGTCACTACTCCAATGAGTGCCCCAAGAAGAATGGCAGCCCCCAATGCAAATGCCCCATCTCAGCAGCAGCGTCGTGTTCAACCCGGAAGAAGGTTTGCCCCAGGGAACTCTCTCAACCGCAACAGTCGTCTTTTTCTCATGCATGCTGAAGAAGCCCAGGAAGTACCAGATGTCGTGCTGGGTATGTTTTCTGTTAATTCAGTACTTGCTAGAGTGTTGTTTGATTCTGGTGCATCGCATTCATTTGTCACCGAAGAATTTGCATACACTAGTAAGATTCAACCAACCAAACTGAAGCATGTTATGATTGTTCAAATCCCCGGTTCAACCACCAAAGTTGGGCAAATTCGCAAAGCCGTCCCTATCTGAATCCATGGCATAGACTTTTATGCTAATCGGATAGTACTTGGAACTAAAGGTTTGGAAGTAGTACTAGGAATGGATTGGATGTACAAACATAAAGGATTAATTGACTCTGCCAAGAAAGCCATAACCATGACCAGTACAACCGGAATATCAGTCGAGAATGTATCTGAAACCTTACCTCGTCAATTCAAGTGTAACACGAGTATAGCCCAACCTACCATTGAACAAGTCCGGATAGTCTGTGAATACCCCGATGTATTTCCAGATGTTTTGTCCGGTATGCCCCCAGATCGGGATATCGAGTTCATAATTGAACTAATCCCTAGAACATGACCCATAGCCTAGAGACCATATAGTATGAAACCGTCTGAACTAGCAGAACTGAAGAAGCAATTGGATGCCATGTTGGAAATTGGATTGATTCAACCAAGTGCGTTACCATGGAGATCACCTGTTTTGTTCGTAGACAAGAAAGATGGAGGTAACCTTTGTGTACGGATTATCGGAAATCGAATGATGTCACTGTTAAGAACAAGTACCCATTGCCCAAGATAGAAGATCTGTTTGACCAGTTGACCGGTGCCAAAGTGTTTTCTAAGATTGATCTTAGAACTGGCTATCATCAACTCAAGATTCGCGCAGAGGATATTCGAAAGACTGCCTTTACCACCAGATATGGATTATACGAGTATACTGTCATGTCTTTTGGATTAACCAATGCCCCTGCTTATTTCATGAATCTCATGAATAAGATTTTTATGGACTTCCTGGATAAGTTTGTCGTTGTTTTAATCGACGACATTCTAATTTATTCCAAATCAGAAGAAGAACATGAGCTACATCTAAGGACCATTCTTGGAACCCTTAGAGAGCATCAGTTGTATGCCAAGTTTAGCAAATGTGAATTCTGGTTATAGGAGTAGGATTCCTCGGCCACATTGTATCAGCCGGAGGAATTGTCGTTGACCCTGCAAAGGTGAAAGATGTCGAAGATTGGCAAGCCCCAACCACTCAAACCCAAGTTCGTGCATTTCTCGGATTGGCGGGATACTACCGCAAGTTTGTAGAAGGATTCTCGAGTATCGCCAGACCCATGACCCAATTGCTGAAGAAGGACAAGAAGTTTGAATGGATGGACAAATGTGAAGCGAGTTTTCAAGAACTCAAGAGAAGATTGATTTCAGCCCCAATCTTAATCATGCCGGATATCACGAAGCCCTTTGACGTATATTGTGACGCATCCAATATCGGTCTGGGATGTGTGCTAATGCAAGAGGGCAAAGTTATATCTTATCTATCTCGACAACTGAAACAACATGAACAAAACTACCCAACCCATGACCTCGAGCTCGCAGCCGTAGTTCTAGCCTTGAAGACATGGAGGCATTATCTCATGGGAAACCATTGTGAGATTTATTCGGATCACAAGAGCCTAAAATATATATTCACTCAGAAGGAGCTGAATATGAGATAAAGAAGATGGATTGAGATAATCAAGGATTATGACCTGGACATTCACTATCACCCTAGTAAAGCCAACGTGGTAGCAGATGCCCTTAGCAGATTGCCGTGCCGCTTGAACTCCATGATTTTGAAGGAGCAACCAAGCCTGCACAAAGAAATGGAGGATTTCTGAATGGAATTAGTGAGTGAAGGATATTTGGCTAGCATAGAACTTCAACCCACTTTGATCAGCCAGATCAAAGATGTGCAGAAAGGAAATGCTAGTATCGACGGAATCAAATGTCGTATCGATACAGGCAAAGTACCCGGATTCACTGAAGATGAAGAAGGAGTTCTTTGGTACAAAGGACGTCTTTGTGTACCAGCAGATTCAGAGTTGAAAGAAGTTATTCTGAAGGAAGCTCATGATACTCTTTATTATATCCACCCCAGAGGAACGAAGATGTATCAGGATTTGAAAGAACAATTTTGGTGGCATAAGATGAAGAGAGAAATCGGAAGCTATATCGCCAAGTGTGATATATGTCAGCGAGTCAAGGCGGGACATCAAAGACCCGCAGGATTGTTGCAACCTCTACATATTCTAGAATGGAAATGGGATTTTGTTGGAATGGACTTTATCACCGGATTGCCTACTTCTAGTAGGGGAAATGACTCTATCTGGGTCATAGTTGACAGATTGTCCAAAGTAGCCCATTTCTTACCAGTCAAGACCACATATCAGAGTTCGAAGCTAGCGGAGTTTTACATCGCTAGAATCGTCAGTTTGCACGGAGTCCCCAAGAACATCGTATCTGATCGAGGAACTCAGTTTACCTCGAGATTCTGGAAAAAAGTCCAAGAAGGTTTAGGAACCCGACTAGATTTCAGCACAGCTTATCACCCTCATACCGATGGACAAACGGAGCGAGTAAATCAAATACTCGAAGACATGTTGAGAGCATGTGTGTTAGAGTATGGATCGAAATGGGAAGACTGTCTGCCTTTCGCAGAATTTTCTTACAACAACAGTTATCAAGCTAGTCTGCAAATGGCCCCATTTGAATTCATGTATGGAAGGAAGTGTCACACCCCTTTTAATTGGTCGGAAGTAGGAGAGAGTCATATTTTCAGACCCGACATCCTACGAGAAGCAGAAGAGAAAGTTCACAAGATTCGTGAGCACCTCAAGACCGCCCAGTCAAGGCAGAAGAGTTACACCGACAAGAGACGTCGATACCTTGCCTTCAACATCGGAGATTTGGTGTACCTTAAAGTGTCGCCATTGAAGGGAATGCAGCGTTTCCAGCTGAAAGGAAAGTTAGCCCCCAAATATATCGGACCTTTCAAGATTCTGAACCGTCGAGGAGAAGTGTCGTATCAATTGGAACTGCCCAAATAAATGTCAACCGTGCATAATGTGTTCCATATCTCATTACTTCGCAAGTGCCTCGAAGTTCTAGAGAAGGTTGAAGTGTTCAAGAACATTGATCATCGGACCATAGAGATCACCGATGACCTAACCTATCCCGAAGTACCCATCCGTATTTTGGAAGAAGCTTTCAGAACCACCAGGACCCGAAGCATCGAGTTTCTCAAGATCCAGTGGAACAACCATATAGAAGAAGAAGCTACCTGGGAGCGCGAAGATCACATCAGGACAGAGTTTCCCGATCTCTTCAAATCCTAGGTAATCTTTTTCGTCCTTTTTCAAATCTCGGGATGAGATTTTGTTTAAGGGGGGAAGGTTTGTAACATCCCAAAAATATTAAGCTTGGATCATCAAACTCTAGTCATCAAAATTAGGGTTAACAAAAACTTTCCCAACTAAAAATATGAAAGCATTCATATGTGTGTGTATTCAAAATTTGGATTCTTTTTAATTGCCATGATTATGTGTTTCTTTGCCTGTAAAAGGATTCTTAGGTGAAATAAACATCATCTAAACATTCCCCAAACTTTTCTGAAAGACAAACAACTCAAAATAAACAAATGAAGTGAATGGTCACTTTGGCCAAATTAACTACCATGCCTACTTTGGCTATTCCAAGCATTCAAAACTTAACAGAAACATTTTTGGATCTTTGCACCCCTTATTAGTACTCATAATGAGGTACCAAGGACCACCTTGTGATCTTCCAAAAACATTCAAATCCTAGGTTTAAATGATAGTTTAAATTTGAATCTATCTCATATGGGAAGATCCCACTATTTCAAAAACCACTCAAACCAACTCAATTTTCAAAACCCAACCATCCACAGAATCCTCAATACATGCCTAGTACACCCACCAAAAATCTTTTCAAAATTCAAAAGTAAGTTTCTTGCGGTCATTTCATCAAACACCTTGCAGATTCAAATCAAACAAATCACAAACACCATAGTGTGCAGTGAATTTGGCCTAACTTGTTCCCTCTCTGGTTGCAACTAGTCTTTAGTAGATCATCTAGATCAACTGTAAACATCTAGCACCACTGTGAGCTTGCCTTGCCATCAATGGTGAGCAGGACGAGCCTCACCATGCCACCCCATTGTCGCCGGCCAGATAGCAGCCACCCTAGCCTTGCCCACCTTGTCTGGGAGGTATCCAACATCTCACCGCCAACCACTGTCCCCTCCCCAAGCCAGTGCAAGACGTGGACTACCAGGAACGCCGCGTGCCCAGTGCCACTACGACATGCCGAGCCCGCCCTAGAGCTCCACACCTGGCACGCGTGCACACGCCGCCCCTCGACCGCAGCCCGTACCCCGTAGCCACCGCTCGCCGTGGAGTTCGTCGCCTCTGTCGCGCAGAGCACCGCACGTTCCCGACCGATTGCCACCGCCCCTACACACGTATTTAAGTTCTAGAGCATCGCCAGGAGACCGCCTGTCGATCGTCAACCTCAGCCATGCCGCTAGCAGCCCATAGCCATGTCGCCTGCCCATCCCTCTCGGTCTCGCCGTCGAGCCTATAAAAGGAGGCCACCCCAAGCCATTTGAAGCACACCATCCCACTCCCCTCACCTTACTGACCGTTCCATCCTCGAGCCGGAGCACGAGCAGCAGCAGCTCGCCGGAATTGCGCCGGAGCAGGCCGCCTCTGGAGGAGAAGGGGGCCGTTGATTGCAACCACCCCCGGAGCTGCCTGGACCGTCCCTGAGCTCGCCGTTGACCACTTGTTCGTTTGCCCGCCTCGCTGTCGTTGTTGGAGCCCTGGTATGCCCCCTATGCACCCCCACAGAGCCGCTAGGGTTCGAGCTCGCCGGTGAGATGTTCATCGTCGACGACGACCCTCAGCCGTAGATCTCCCTTCTAATCCAACGAACCACACCGTCACGTACCGCTTCATGCGTTATGAGCCACTGACCGGTAGACCCCCTGTAAGTTGAGCCCCGTGCTGCGAATGACACTGGGCCGGCCCATTAACCCCTCCCGCGCGATCCAACATGTTGAATTTAGACTTTTCCTTTTTAATTCAAACCCAGTTCTGTACCTAGTTTCAAAAATCAACCCAGCTCGATTTAATGAACCAAATTGCATGAAACCAATTTTGTTAGAAAGGTACGGAAAATCTTAATCCAATACCGTTGGATTCAAATCATTTGGATCTGTAGATCAACCTTGGTAAAAATAACAAGTCAGAAGCTTTTCTGCACTCAAACATTTTTCAAATTTCAACCATAAGAGCTTTTGAGTTGATTCCAACTCTCAAAAATCACATTTGATCATACCTTTCAGAATATATAAGAACATATGAGTTTCACTACAGAAATAATGTCCAAGTAATAAAAGAATGCCACATAGGCATTTCTAGTCATTTTATGTTAATAAAAATAAAAAGGTTAAACCTTGTTAAATTGTGACACCACTTTAAATCACATTCCCATATATTGAAATATGTGGTGATGACATGTGTCAACATGATCCCATGTTTGGTTTGGAGAATATTAAATCTTAATTAGTTTTTCAATGAGTAGAAATTACTTTTCTCAAATTAAAATGAATAAGACAAATGCTTTAATCTTGTAATGATAGGTGATGATGCTAGATCATCTATAGTACACCCTTGTGTGATGATTGCAAATAGTTAAGGATTGTTTGGTGATTGTGTACCTTGTATTTATTTATAGACGCTAGTACCAACCAAGGATACGAGGAGGAAGGAGGATACTATGAGGAAGAAGCCGAGGAGAACTTCAACCACTGCTTTGCACAAGGCAAGCTAACACTTGCAACTTAGCAATCTTATACTGATACTTATGCAAGCCTAATACCACTGGTTGAGTTATCAAGCTAAGACTTGCAAGTTATCCTATCTATGCAAGCTATTAACTTAGCAATCTTATACCATCTGTTAAACCCTCCTAGCTTTTACTTGCAAGCCTTAAGCTTTGTTTCTTTATCAAAGATCTCTCTTAGATTTTACACAGAGTTTTGTAGATACTAGAAGGATTTTTGAAGGTAGCATAAAGAGCATAAAATTTGGCCTAAGTTAGATAATCTTGATAATCATCCTAAGGCATGAGATTGAACTTGGTTAATCTCCACTTGTTTACCACCACTCATTAGTACTTACCACCACTTGTAGATGCTAGTGCTAAGCATAAAACTTGATCAACTTTAGATGGGAATACTTGGTGAAACTGGTTATGAAAACCTTAGAATGATGAGTCATTCTACTGAAATGTTTTGACATGTGTTCTCGAACACCAGATGATTTTGATGATGAAAATATTGAGGCACGATCCTTAGCCCTTTTTACAAACTGATGGTTGTCTGGATGCGATACCATTCCAATTTTACCGTACAACCACAATACCCAAAAATTGGGTAGGGCTTTACTGGAAACTTATATACCTTAGTGTGGGTTCCCTCGCGGCCAAGGTCTGAGCTGAGGCTACCTTGTGAAGATTACCCACCTGTGTAGTACCCAAGATGACAGTTGGTCATGGTTGGGAGGCCAAACTCACAGGAGAGGTGGCTATACTAGGGCATGTAATGGAAAGGTTAGGATTGATTATCCGCATACTGAGTATGGTGAATTCAGGATTTGTTCCTGACGGATGTATCGAATGTTGTGGTGAAAGTGTAAAATCTCTGCAGAGTGTCAAACTATTCGAATAGCCACGTCTGTAGTTATAGACAGTTGGAGTGGCCATACTGTTCCCCCGTCAGATGTTTTCAAAATGAATTGTGAAATGAGTGGAAACTTTGACTTGACCACAGCAGGGTTGTGATATGAAATTCAAGTTCCCACTTAGGTGTTATAAAACTTCAACTAACTTTCTTTGCTTCTGAACTTAGTAGAGGTAAATCTGGCCTTTTGCAAAATAACCCTAGAGCTTAGTGTCCTACTACAAAACCCCCCTTAACTGATAGTATTAGTTTGCGAGTACTTAAAGAGTACTCACGGCTTTGTTCCTGGCTATTCCCGTGGCTAGACTATGAAGAGGAGTATCAGGATGATGGACCGCAGGAAGGTTAAGACAACTAGGATCATCTCCCATCATCAGCATTGGCTGTGACCCCGAAGATGAAGCTTCGCCTACGCTATTGTTACTATTACGTATTCCACTGCTTGAGTTGTACTAAGAATCGGATCATGAGATCCTTATTTGTGTAAAACCTTATGTATGGTTTGTAATGGATGATGTAATGTGATATCTAAATCTGTTATGTCTCGCAAAAATGGTAATCCTGAGATTGCGATGTATGGCATAACCGACATCTGGGATTAACAATCCGGGTGTTGACATGGAGCGTCTTAGTTTTTGTTTGATTTGCTTAGGTTGTTTAGTTTGCTTGAATAAAGTGGTTTGGACCCCCGTTCTCGCTGTGTTGTTTTGGAAATAAGTTGCTTGGTGTTGGAAAGGAGTAGTAAGTTCTTGCTTGTAAGTGCAAGAGGAGCTTGCATTGACTATGACTTAGACTTTAGCATATCATGTAGGTGTTGTTTTGGCCTTATGCTTAGTGATTATTGTTGTACCATGTCTTGTTCCAAACAATTGGGATTGCTTAGTGTGCCTTGAAGAAATGATGTGTTGTTTTAGCACGCAAAAGCATAGTATTGTGGTATTCTCCTTTGATGCTTTGCTTGGGTTGAATTGGCACATGCTTACACCATGTTATGACTATGACAAGTCACCATTAGCCTCTATGATCATTTAGTCCTTGACTTGTAGTACCACTCTTTGCTTTGATTAGTATGCTTTGTTGCACTGCATGATTATGGCCATTATGCTCTCTTAGTTGGTTTCTCCCAGTCTTTTGCTAGCCTCCACTCGTATGAGTAAGTTCTACTCATGCTTCCAACTCCCAAGAAACCAAGTTATTCCAAAGTGTCCACTATAAACTCCTATGCATGGTGTGTTACACCATTCCAAGTATATTCTTGTTTTCAACTATCTTCCAATTAAAAACTATTTTGTTATGTGAAAACTTAGTGATTAAAGCTATCACGAACTTGATGGCACACTTTATATTCTTTGCCCCTAATAAACTTGAACCATTGTGACAAATTTGTTGTATATGCTTGCACTTATAAGTTGGAATTAGCAGAACCGTGTTGTCACGGGGAACATTTTCAACATTGCACTTGTACTTTGTACTCAGTTGATATCATGTTCTTTTGTCTATGGATGTCACTGGTGTGAAATAAAGAGGGAACTTGTAAGTCCATGGAGTTTGTATCATGTGTTAGAGAAACGCTTGGGCCGCTAGCCTAAGCCATGCCTAATCATGGTGGAAACTTGTAGCATCACCATAGTGAGCTATCTATGAAGCATCCTCAATAAAAATCTATGCATATGGTAAATAAAAAGATTGCTGAGATCCTCATTGTCTGCTTGCCTTGTCATTTTGGTTATGGGAAAGCTCCTGTACCATGTGCAAGGGGTACCCCGTTGGCGGTTCTCAATGATATGCAAATACTTACAATGACAAGAACTTACCTGGGCCCAAAGTTGAGTATGCATGAGGTGCGGCCCTCGTATTCAAGGAACTTGAGATTGCCAACTTATACTTCGTCAAGCATATACTCTATCTTTGCCACTTTAACCTTAACCACTTCAAGATGCTTATGATAGGGGCAATGGGGGCTGAAAGCTAACAAGTACCATCATTTTTGGAAGGTCTTTTCGAAACTTGTAATCCATGCTTCCTTTACAAAAAAGGCCTTTCTTCCACCACTATTGAGTCTCCACCTTCTACCTTTAGGTACTATTAAGAGAGCAAAGTTGTCATTCTATGTGCAGTGTTCCAAATCTTATTGATTGATGCATATTGTGATATTACTTGTTCTTGTGCTATTTCTTTCTAGTCACCCTTGTGAACTTTGAAGGTGTCCTATGAATCTATATTGCTACTCTATGAGTGACAAGCTGATTGCCACTATGCCATGTTTTCTGTATGTGAAACAAACAAACGTTTTTCAATGCATGTTATTCATGATCTTTGTTTGTAGCTTGTCATGTTGCATGCATAGTTACTATGTCCTATTGTTAGAACTCCATCTTTCATGCACATGTTTAGAGTTCTTTGATCCCAGCTTTCAATGCTTGCAAATGGTTGGATCTTTATTGTGAGGGTGCATGTCACCTAAAAAATTATTCTTTTATCACTTACCTACTCGAGGACGAACAGGAGTTAAGCTTGGGGATGTTGATACGTTGGAAACATATCTATAATTTTTGATGCTCCATTCTTGTTTAGTATCTACTTTGCTTTACTTGTCTACACTTTGAGGTGCTTTTTACATGTTTTCTAGTACTAACCTACTAACAAGTTTCAACAATGCCAGATGCCTGTTTTCTGCTGTTTTTGGTTTCAGAAAAGTTAGTAAAGAAATATTCTCGGAATTGGACGGGACAACCGTCAAAGTCAATTACTTTCCGTGGGGAACAAGAAGTCCAGAGGGGAGCCGGAGGGTCCAGCCAGG
Organism: Avena sativa; assembly: GCA_916181665.1. NCBI lineage: Eukaryota > Viridiplantae > Streptophyta > Magnoliopsida > Poales > Poaceae > Avena > Avena sativa. Next base: position 378,830,458 of record OV702297.1, on the reverse strand, counting down.
GGGGCCAGACCCACCCTAGGCGCGGGTGGGTCCTGCCCCGCGCCTGGCTAGGGTTTGGGGGCCCTGGCCGCCGCCTCGGCGTCCTCCTTCGCCTATCAGAAGACCCCGATGCAGAAACCCTGAGCACCCGATCAAATCTCCACGAAACCGTCTGTAGATGCCGCCACCATCGTCCCTAGATCGGGGGGGGGGTCTGAAGTTCTTCCTGGCACCCTACCGAAGGGGAGATCATCCCGGAGGACTTCTCTTTGGTATGATGCGTGAGTAGATCCACCTTGGACTATGGGTCCATGTAGTAGCTAGATGGTTGTATCTCCTCCCTTGAGCTTTCATGTATAGATCTTGTGAGCTCCATTCATGATTAAGATCTAATCTATTTGTAATCATGCATGTTGTGTTTGCGGGGATCCAATGGATATTGAGATTATTATGTTGGTTTGATTAATAGTTTTGTCTTTATGATTCTATCATGTCTATGTTGTTGTGATCTTGCATGCTCTCCGTTGTTAGTAGCTATCTTGGCCAAGTAGTTGCTAGTGACTCCAAGAAGGGGTATTTATGCTCGATAGTGGGTTCATGCCTCTAGTTTCCAAGTGAAGTGACATAAATCTCTTCGGTTGTAGATGTGTTGTTGCCACTAGGGAGAAAACAACGGTCTCTTGTTCATGGAACATGTGGACTGTTTACCTTACACACTTTGCTTAAAGCAGTTGTTTGTTTTTTGCAACTTAATACTGGAGGGGGTTCGGATGATAACCTGAAGGTGGACTTCTAGTCATAGATGCAGCTGGATGGTGGTCTATGTATCTTGTTGTATTGCCCAATCGAATCTCATAGGATCTTTCTGACTAGTAATTGCATTGTTATGCCCAGTCATATTTTTACTTCACATGAAGTGCATCTATAGGGATTTTAAGTTTTGATATTCAAGATATAAAAGTAGAGTGCAATAGTAATTTAAGATTTAGATTAGTTGCTATTTGGTGATTAGGATGGAAGTCTATGTATTGGATTATTAATGTTTGAAAGAATTATCCTAGAGTTGTTGCTTGAAGTAGCAAAAAGAATAACATTTGAAGAAAAGATTTCCTTTCTAAGGTTTAAACAATCATCATTGTTAATAGAGCATGATCAATGTCTTTTGGTGTATGATTTATTAGTTTGGACTTGAGATGCTTTATGTCTTAAGTTAAATAGACCAAAGTTAACGATAAAAACATAAGTGATTTATTAGACCTCATGTTTATAAGCTTTGAGACTAAAGTTAACTTTAAAAGGTTAAGTAAACTTAAGATGTAATATATTTTAATTATTCCCAAATTTTTGATTTATGATAGGTATAACTAAGGTGTGGAATTATTCACTTTATATTTAAGTGAATGATTTAGATTAAATTTGTTTTGCTTATTAAGAAAATAATTTGTATTTATTTAATGGGAGCATAATTAGATGATATTAGTAATTTGTTAGAATTTGAAGTTATGTTAATAGTGGTTAAGATATAATGATTATTCACCATATTATATATATATGAGTGATACCCAATGTTTATTTAAAAAGGTTTTTAATAAGATTTTTAAAGAATATTTTAAAGTTAAAAGTTATACTTAAGTTTGATTATGAATTCAAGTTATGGCGTTGGAATTAGTACTAAGACACTAATTGCTCAAGGATTTATAAGAATTGTGATTATTTCTGAAAGGGTCCCAACCTTTTAATAAGGTAGAGTCCCCTGTGTTTACAATGCTAGTCCCTGGATCAATAGCTAGCATCCATAGTTAAGATGTAATATCAAGAAACAAAGGTCATAATATAACTTTATAACCAGGAATAAAATAATTTATTACATCTTTCATAGCTCATATGGCTATTACATTACATTGCAGCAGAATATCTATAAGCATGGGGTCCTTCATCTTCAAAGTGCCACAGGCAGCCATGTTGGTTGTAGACTTGTAATCCTAATCATTAAACTTCACTAATATCAATCAAACCTGCAACATAACAAGTTACAGCCACAAGGGGTCAATACATTTGAATTGTATTGGCAAGTGATACTATGGTAGTATAGTGGAGTCTATCACCTATATGCTTATGGCTAAGTGGAGTTGAGGCTTGCATTGCTCAAAATAGATTTTTCCTTATCATTTGAAAACACTAAGTTTTTGCTTGACAAAAATCACCCAAGGCATCTACCAATCAAAGATTGAAGATCCTTTAACCCTTGTTCAACCACAAGTTTTTAACTTAGAAATTTGGATGATGAGATTCTTGATAGCTTCCATGTCTTGATGCTCAAATTGTCCTTTACCAGGGACATGGCTAAGTACTTAGATTTTACACTCTGCAGAGGTGGTGCACTTTCCCCACAATACTTGGTTTCACCAAGACAAGATCTTTCAGAAGCCTTCCCTTAGACCAAAATGGACGCGCTCCAACCTATCAAACCCTACCACCAACTGTACATTTGGCTAAGTTATTGCAACCAATATGATCCAGGCAGAGCCCATAATGCCAAGTGGCTGCACTTGAAGCTTCTAAACATTTGACATCTCAAATCTCTTTGTTCCTGGGTGGCAATCCACAAGTGTGATACACAAGGTAAACCATAGCCATGGGCCTTATGTAACCACTCAACCAAAAACCACCAAGCAATTACCATTCCACCCAGGTGATTCATTAACTTAGTTGTTTTATTACACAAAAACACAAGTCCTCAGACTTAGAAATTTTCCATAGTATGAATATATATTGCATCCTTGTTTTCTATTAGCTAAACTAAGCATGATAGTAGTAGGAATCTTAACTTAGGAAATTCTACTAAGGTTTCATCTACTAGGTTTTCCCATAGCATGGTTTATACTTAGCAAAATTCCATGCAAGTCCTACTTAGAAATATCACTAATGCATAGTGTAAATAGTGGGACAAAGGTATGAAGCATCACTTGCCTTTTTTGGTAGAGGGTATAAGTTCACTCCTTGATCTTTTGCAATGTTCACACACTTCAAGTCACTACATTTCAATCAAGCAAACAATATTTCAATCTACCATTCAAGCATTTCATCACATAAAATAATAAACAAAACAATACATGCAAGCATGCAAAAGGGTTGTTTTATTTGTAAAAGTGGTTTCTAATGGGTCATAAACATTTGAAAGCACCTAATGGTCATTTTATAAAGTGGCAAAGTCATTTGCAAAAGATTTCCCTTCATAAACCACTTTCAAAACAAGGTATCATTTTATGTGGTGTAGAAATGTTTTTACTAAGGATTTAATCTATAGGGCTCACAAAATATGTTTTCAAACCATAAAACTTTGTGTTTAGGGTTAGAGAGTTTAAAACAAAACATTTCCCAAAGGTTTTCCTTCAAAACCATTTTTAATAAATAAACCATATTTTTATTTGACTAGAATTGGTTTTAAATCAAAGAATCATTCTATTCCTTCACCAAATATAATTTTGAAACCACAAAGTTATTACTAGGGTCAGTAGGTTTCAAACAAACCATTTTCCAAAGATTTTATCCCCAAAAACATTTTTGAACAATTTTTACATTTTAAACAAGCATACATATGTTTCTACAAAAACAAAAAATTTACCAGAAGCTTTTTACTAAAAAAAAGTGCATGGTTGGCTAGGGCTTGTTTTTCTGAATCCATTGATATAAAGTTTGCAAAATTTGGACGTGTGGTTTGAAAGTTATGAATTTTACAAGTTTGAATATCTAATAGACACATTTCTATTTTTAAAACAAAGCACTGGACACGTGGGCTGTTCTGATTCGTCGAAAACGGTTCGTGCGGATCGTGTTGTGTGGTGTGGTGTGTTGGATCTAAGTTTAATCGCGTGGCTCAGGTTCATCCTTACCCCTTCGATTAGTCAACCTATTCAAGCCATCAGATGAAGATCTAACGGTCCACAGTCGTTTGACCATAGGTTGGTGGTGCTGGCGGCGGCGACTGGCGGTGCGCGGTCAGACTGCAAGCTCGCCGGCGATGTAGGATGCTAGTAAAAGATATAGGATGCTCACCGGGTTCACGGAGTGACTCTGAAGCTCAACGTTGTGACAGCTCGTCGAGGGGTGCACGGGTTCGTCTTTAATCTCTCGCCGGAGTTGCTGCGAGCGGCCGGTGCCTCTGGAGGTTGTCGGGGACGGAGTTCCAGGTCGCGCTAAGGCAAGTGGAAGGAATCATTAGATGCTTACGAGCATGGGGAGTAAGGGAGTGTCATTGAGAGGGCTCGGGGCGGTCTGGCTTACCAGGGAGATTTCACCGGAGTAGACGCGTCGTCGGTGGTGCTCAGATGTTGACGAAGCCGAGCGTCTAGAGTGGTCGTGGCCAAGCAGTTGACGCTAGGAGGTACGCCAGGCGATGTAGAACAAGCTCGCGTGCAGAGGGAGTTGAGGGGCGGCGAGGTGTGGCTGGAATTTCCCGCGGAGCTCGCCGGAGTCAGAGGTGGTGTGGCTCCGAATTGGAACAGCCCTGAGACAGAGAGGGTCGGGCGAGAGAGGGGAAAGATAGAGGGAACGCAGGCGAGTTATCAAGCGTGATTGATGACAGGCATTACTCGCTGCATTGATGAGAGTTACTCCCGCAAGATCAATGCAGAAACGGGTGAGGAAGTGGTCGCAGGGTGGAGACGATGAGCAGCGTGTGGGTCCTGGTTGTCTGCGAGAGAGAGAGCGTGAGTGTGAGGTCCAGTCGTCATCCTCTGTGCGGGTAAGTTCCTGAGTGAGAAAAGAACGGTTCGCTGGGGAGAGAGGTGGGCTGCTGGGCTGGGATGGGCTGGGCTTGGTCTGATCCTCTTTTTTTTGTTCTAGATGTCTTTTTCTTTTTCTAATTGATTTTCTGTTTTGAAATTCAAACAACAAATCAAACACTCAAATGATTTCAAATCTTTGCCAAACTTTGCATTGAGTTTTGGTTCTGTTTAACAACACAAATCCAAGTCCAAAAATAAAATAATATTTTTATTTTAGGGTCCATTAATAATTAAATAAATAGACCTTGATTATTTAATCCAAATAGAATTTGTTTTATTAAAATCTTTATTTTGAAATCTAAAATAAAACAAAAACACTTCAGTAGGTTTTATTTGAGAATATAAAATACTTGGAAAACTTGTTTTAAATGAAATAACATGTTTTGATGTTTAATTAAAATGGTAAAACCTTTATTTAATAAAATTGGTTTAATATTAAACTCTCCTTATTTTTATCTAAACAAACCTTTACTCTTTTAATCAAAACAAAACATTTTATTTCAAAAGCTTGGCCAAGGTTTAATTTGGCTCTATAAAATAATCCTTATTTATAAATCTACCTTTTCTTTTGAAAACCAAATATTTTATTAAAAGATCCAAAAAAATAGTAATTCCAAATATTTTTAACTTTATTGTTTATTTAACTTTTTAAATCCCTTTAGGATTTTATTTGATCCAATAGGTTTTGAAAGTTTCCAATTGGATTCAAAAAGTTTCTTCTCACCCTAAAAATCAACAAAGTTTTATTTTATTCATTTATTTTCACATAACAAGATTTGGAAAAACTTGGGATGTGACAGGCTACCACCCTTAAAATAAATCTCGTCCCGAGATTTGGGGAGGCTAGGGTTACAAGTTGGCTCAAAACAACTAGGGTACTACCACCCTTAAAATTTTCCATCTAGATTACATATTGGTCTTCTTGGGATCTTGGTGTAACTTTCCTGGACAGAAGTTTGCATAGTGGCCTAGTTCTTTGCATTTGAAACATGTGATAAGGTTGAGGTCTTGAGGTGGCTTCTCTGGACAATATGACGCATAATGTCCTAACTCTTTGCAGTGGTTGCACATCACTTGGCTAATGTCCTTCCTCATCTTGGGTTTCACTAGCTTTTGTTTGTCTTCTTGGCTCTTCTTCTTTTCTGGGCATTCACTGGCATAGTGTCCCATCTCTTTGCAATTGTAACATTGCAACTGGCTTTTGTCCTTCTTTTTCTTTTTGGGTCTCTCCAAAGCTAGGAGTTCTTCTAGTTCATGCTCTTCATATCTCACCTCAAAGGTGGGAAATCTTTCTCTCTTCTTGGGGCATTGATCTTCATGCTCCTTGGATGTATGATCCTTGTCTCCACAAATATTGCAAGCTTGGGTTCCTTCTAGAATAACATCTTTGTCATCCTTGTTGTCATTAGCTCTTTGGGAAAAGTTTTCTCCCATGTTGATCATTTGAGTAACCAATCCTTGCAACAATTGGGATTGAAGTTTCAAAATCTTTTGTATGGCTGGGTCTAGTCCATTGTTGTTGATTAAAAGCTGAGTTGTCTCTTGGCTCAACTGGTTTTGGGTTGCTATGAGTTCTCTCATGTTGTCCTCTTGGTTGTTGTTGTTGTCATCAACCTTGATGTTGGAGTCTCTTGGGGAGGTCATCTGTTTGAGTTGGATTGGGATTAAAATAGGCAAAAAGATTTCTAAGGAAATAATTCTAATCACACATATCACAATTCACGCAAGAAATGTGCAAGCAGTCACAAACAAACATTCCACTCAACAACAAGTTTCAAGCATATTTTAGGCAACCAAAAATATTTTTGTTACACCACATAAGTTGGTGTGTTTGACTTAACTAAATATGGTGGTCCATCTATATGGTTCACTTGTAATCTTTCCATCCTTCTTGGTTGATTCCCTCTTGCATGAGATCACGGTTTCCTTGGAAAAACTCTTGGTCACAAATCTTCAAAGGTGTTGATGGCTCCTTCTAAGTTGTGTTTCCTTAGTTTCCAAATCTTGAGTAACATTTCTTGTCTCACTTGTCTTTAGTGATATCCAAGGTTGAAGTCCTTGGTGAAAATGCTGAGTATGTTGAAGTCATTAGAGTTGAAGATGTTGAAGTCATTAGAGTTGATGAAGTCCTTTGCACATGGTGAAGTCTTTGGCCATGGGGTAGGTTTTGTCCATCAAGTTTGAAATAGAAGAGATGTAGAATCAAAACCAAAATGGTTGAGGAAAGAGTTTACAAGATTGTTTGTAAATAAGTTTTGGAACAAATACAACTCCTATCTTTTTCTAAGGGTTTTTTTCCAATCCTAGGTTTACAAATCCTACAGGCAACACAATGCTCTGATACCATCTGTAAGGGTCCCAACCTTTTAATAAGGTAGAGTCCCCTGTGTTTACAATGCTAGTCCCTGGATCAATAGCTAGCATCCACAGTTAAGATGTAATATCAAGAAACAAAGGTCATAATATAACTTTATAACCAGGAATAAAATAATTTATTACATCTTTCATAGCTCATATGGCTATTACATTACATTGCAGCAGAATATCTATAAGCATGGGGTCCTTCATCTTCAAAGTGCCACAGGCAGCCATGTTGGTTGTAGACTTGTAATCCTAATCATTAAACTTCACTAATATCAATCAAACCTGCAACATAACAAGTTACAGCCACAAGGGGTCAATACATTTGAATTGTATTGGCAAGTGATACTATGGTAGTATAGTGGAGTCTATCACCTATATGCTTATGGCTAAGTGGAGTTGAGGCTTGCATTGCTCAAAATAGATTTTTCCTTATCATTTGAAAACACTAAGTTTTTGCTTGACAAAAATCACCCAAGGCATCTACCAATCAAAGATTGAAGATCCTTTAACCCTTGTTCAACCACAAGTTTTTAACTTAGAAATTTGGATGATGAGATTCTTGATAGCTTCCATGTCTTGATGCTCAAATTGTCCTTTACCAGGGACATGGCTAAGTACTTAGATTTTACACTCTGCAGAGGTGGTGCACTTTCCCCACAATACTTGGTTTCACCAAGACAAGATCTTTCAGAAGCCTTCCCTTAGACCAAAATGGACGCGCTCCAACCTATCAAACCCTACCACCAACTGTACATTTGGCTAAGTTATTGCAACCAATATGATCCAGGCAGAGCCCATAATGCCAAGTGGCTGCACTTGAAGCTTCTCAACATTTGACATCTCAAATCTCTTTGTTCCTGGGTGGCAATCCACAAGTGTGATACACAAGGTAAACCATAGCCATGGGCCTTATGTAACCACTCAACCAAAAACCACCAAGCAATTACCATTCCACCCAGGTGATTCATTAACTTAGTTGTTTTATTACACAAAAACACAAGTCCTCAGACTTAGAAATTTTCCATAGTATGAATATATATTGCATCCTTGTTTTCTATTAGCTAAACTAAGCATGATAGTAGTAGGAATCTTAACTTAGGAAATTCTACTAAGGTTTCATCTACTAGGTTTTCCCATAGCATGGTTTATACTTAGCAAAATTCCATGCAAGTCCTACTTAGAAATATCACTAATGCATAGTGTAAATAATGGGACAAAGGTATGAAGCATCACTTGCCTTTTTTGGTAGAGGGTATAAGTTCACTCCTTGATCTTTTGCAATGTTCACACACTTCAAGTCACTACATTTCAATCAAGCAAACAATATTTCAATCTACCATTCAAGCATTTCATCACATAAAATAATAAACAAAACAATACATGCAAGCATGCAAAAGGGTTGTTTTATTTGTAAAAGTGGTTTCTAATGGGTCATAAACATTTGAAAGCACCTAATGGTCATTTTATAAAGTGGCAAAGTCATTTGCAAAAGATTTCCCTTCATAAACCACTTTCAAAACAAGGTATCATTTTATGTGGTGCAGAAATGTTTTTACTAAGGCTTTAATCTATAGGGCTCACAAAATATGTTTTCAAACCATAAAACTTTGTGTTTACGGTCGTAGAGTTTAAAACAAAACATTTCCCAAAGGTTTTCCTTCAAAACCATTTTTAATAAATAAACCATATTTTTATTTGACTAGAATTGGTTTTAAATCAAAGAATCATTCTATTCCTTCACCAAATATAACTTTGAAACCACAAAGTGATTCCTAGGGTCAGTAGGTTTCAAACAAACCATTTGCCAAATATTTTATCCCCAAAAACATTTTTGAACAATTTTTACATTCTAAACAAGCATACATATGTTTCTGCAAAAACAAACATTTTACCAGAAGCTTTTTACTAAACAATGTGCATGGTTGTCTAGGTCTTGTTTTTCTGAATCCATTGATATAAAGTTTGCAAAATTTGGACGTGTGGTTTGAAAGTTATGAATTTTACAAGTTTGAATATCTAATAGACACATTTCTGTTTTTAAAACAAAGCACTGGACACGTGGGCTGTTCTGATTCGTCGAAAACGGTTCGTGCGGATCGTGCTATGTGGTGCGTTGGATCTAAGTTTAATCGCGCGGCTCAGGTTCATCCTTACCCCTTCGATTAGTCAACCTATTCAAGCCATGAGATGAAGATCTAACGGTCCACAGTCGTTTGACCATAGGTTGGTGGTGCTGGCGGCGGCGACTGGCGGCGCGCGGTCAGACTGCAAGCTCGCCGGCGATGTAGGATGCTAGGAAGAGATATTGGATGCTCACCGGGTTCACGGAGTGACTCTGAAGCTCAACGTTGTGGCAGCTTGTCGAGGGGCGCACGGGTTCGTCTTTCATCTCTCGCCGGAGTTGCTGCGAGCGGCGGGTGCCTCTGGAGGTTGTCGGGGATGGAGTTGCAGGTCGCGCCGAGGCAAGTGGAAGGAAGCATTAGATGCGTACGAGCATGGGGAGTAAGGGAGTGTCATTGAGAGGGCTCGGGGCGGTCTGGCTTACCAGGGAGATTTCGCCGGAGTAGACGCGTCGTCGGTGGTGCTCAGATGTTGACGAAACTGAGCGTCTAGAGTGGTCGTGGCCAAGCAGTTGACGCTGGGAGGTACGCCAGGCGATGTAGAAAAAGCTCGCGTGTAGAGGGAGTTGAGGGGCGGCGAGGTGTGGACGGAATTTCCCGCGGAGCTCGCCGGAGTCAGAGGTGGTGTGGCTCCGAATTGGAACAGCCCTGAGGCAGAGAGGGTCGAGCGAGAGAGGGGAAAGATAGAGGGAACGCAGGCGAGTTATCGAGCGTGATTGATGACAGACATTACTCGCTGCATTGACAAGAATTACTCCCGCAAGATCAATGCAGAAACGGGTGAGGAAGTGGTCGCAGGGTGGAGACGATGAACAGCGTGTGGGTCCTGGTTGTCTGCGAGAGAGAGAGCGTGAGTGTGGGGTCCAGTCGTCATCCTCTGTGCGGGTAAGTTCCCGAGTGAGAAAAGAACGGTTCGCTGGGGAGAGAGGTGGGCTGCTGGGCTGGGATGGGCTAGGCTTGGTCTGATCCTCTTTTTTTTTGTTCTGGATGTCTTTTTCTTTTTCTAATTGATTTTTTGTTTTGAAATTCAAACAACAAATCAAACACTCAAATGATTTCAAATCTTTGCCAAACTTTGCATTGAGTTTTGGTTCTGTTTAACAACACAAATCCAAGTCCAAAAATAAAATAATATTTTTATTTTAGGGTCCATTAATAATTAAATAAATAGACCTTGATTATTTAATCCAAATAGAATTTGTTTTATTAAAATCTTTATTTTAAAATCTAAAATAAAACCAAAACACTTCAGTAGGTTTTATTTGAGAATATAAAATACTTGGAAAACTTGTTTTAAATAAAATAACATGTTTTGATGTTTAATTAAAATGGTAAAACCTTTATTTAATAAAATTGGTTTAATATTAAACTCTCCTTATTTTTATCTAAACAAACCTTTACTCTTTTAATCAAAACAAAACATTTTATTTCAAAAGCTTGGCCAAGGTTTAATTTGGCTCTATAAAATAATCCTTATTTATAAATCTACCTTTTCTTTTGAAAACCAAATATTTTATTAAAAGATCCAAAAAATAGTAATTCCAAATATTTTTAACTTTATTGTTTATTTAACTTTTTAAATCCCTTTAGGATTTTATTTGATCCAATAGGTTTTGAAAGTTTCCAATTGGATTCAAAAAGTTTCTTCTCACCCTGAAAATCAACAAAGTTTTATTTTATTCATTTATTTTTCACATAACAAGATTTGGAAAAACTTGGGATGTGACAATTTCTTACTTAATAATTTTTTTAAAGAATTCAAAAATAGGTATTAGATAAGGATCTATTATTAATATTAAAGACTTTTCTAATAATATATTTAATACTTTTCTGGTGCAATATTTTTACTCAAGATCTTAAAATTGATTTTTATTTAATTTTTAAGTATTAATTTTATGTTTATAAAATTCCATAAAGTATTAATTGTATTTAAATATTTATTTCAAATTTTATTTAGTGTTTTTTTAAAATAGTGGATTTATTTTTATACACAAAAATGATTTTTATTTGTTTTTAGGATTTTTCCTTATTTTATGAGATTTCATTTAGGATGTAATGGTGTTAATATTTCTCTGCATTTTATTTACATTAACAAGTAAGATTATAATTTTTCTATGTATCTATTATTCTTGTGGTCATTTTGATATATCATATGTATTTTTGGGATTTTTCTACATTTTTCTAGGGCTTGAATATTATTAAGGGTATTGTGGTAATTTTACAATTTATCTTTTTATTTTCTTTAAGTTTGGTTTACTTGTTTTGGGAACATGGGCCCACCTGGCCCAGCTAGATCAGACTCAGGGTCACCTTGGCCCCGGCTCCTCTCTCCCCTCGCGACAACAACGTCCACACTCAACACACGCAAGCACGCATGCATCGCCCCCCTCCTGGCCGCTTGCGATGCCGCTATCGCTGCCAGCGCTGCTGCCTGCCTCGCCGTCCCTCGTCGGCATCTCCCGGCGCCGCTTTGCCTTTCTTTCTCCTCTGATTCCCCTCTACTGGGGTGTACAGTACCCGTGTGCCCTTACCCTGGGAGAAACCCTAGCCTCCCAATGCGTATGCCGTCGCCTGCCGCTGCTCCGGCCACCGTCGACTGCATCTGACAGAGCTGCTCGTCGGTGATGCTTTGCCTCCCTATCCTCTCTCAATCCCTTTCTTCCTCGGCCTGGTTCGGCTCTAACGCGTGCGCCCATGAAACCCTAGCCTCGATTTGACTTATCGGCGTGGCTTCCTAGTTCCCGTGCCTCCTGATGCTGCTCGAGGAAGGCCACGGGCACCTCCGTGCCAACCTTATTCAGCTGCTATCGCCTTCCCTTGGTGGTGCGGTGTTTCGGCTATGGTTGCTGCTAATACTAATTCCTGACGCCGAAGGGACGACAGCAAAGTCTGCAGCCCCGGTGCTCTCTCTCTCTCGATTCCGACCCTTGTGGAATAATGCTATGGACACAATTCCGGCGTCGACACTTTGCTACTCCCTCGTATGGACACAGTGAGTTCTTTGTTGTGACCAGCCATTGGGCTGATGACCCAGTTTGGTGGTTTGTGGTGTTTCTTTTGAACCAATTGATAGTGTTGGGAGCATACTTGTCTTAATGAGGGTTTGGTGATGTTGTTATCAATATACTTAGGATTTGCCTGGAATATAAGGGATATTACTAAGTGTTATGCTGCTATTTGGATGAATAGTCATCCCCCAACATATGTTATTTGGTGATATTTATACTGTTAAATTTGAATGATTATAACTAGTAGCTTGATTAATCCACTTACAATTTTTGGAAGAAGAACTAGATATTATGTTACTTGAATCAAAATGATTCCTAAGAAAATATGGATAAGAAGATGATTTGGTACACTGTTGTGGTTTGCAGATGGAATGATGTGCCATATGTGGATTGCCCATATGGCAATAATTATTATGATTCCAGAATTTATAATCAGGAAGATGATTGGTTGATGGTTACACTGCCTTAGTGGCTTCTCTTGACTGGATTATTTTTGTGGTGCCTCCTTACAGGAGTGTGCACAAAATAACTTCAGGTAGCATAATTTCCTGCCTATACAGCTAAGCAAAAATATTTAAACTTGAATGCTTGTGATGCTGGTCTGAAGCATAGTTCATATTTAAATTGTTTCCCTTCATTGCTTAGCCCTGCCTAGGATGCAAAAGCTGAGGCTTTGATGATGTTTGGGTATTACAGTTACTGCTTGCTTAAGAAAATTATCCAATGATGATCTAGTACTCCATTTGAGTACAGATCTGAGGATTTTCTATTGCCCCTATCCATTCTAAGATGCAAGGGTAAGAACAGATACTTAGGCATGACATTAGATGGATACCATGTTGTTGTAGCTGATTTCTGATGCTGGTAATTTGGTTGGGATAAGATCTGCTGTTATTGTCCTTGATTATTGATTGTGGTGGTGAGTTGCTCCTTCTATGGTTGCCTTTTGTGGGGAAAGTTCTTTACCTGGTGGTTGCTTATTCATTTACTTGAGATGATTTTGGATGCAAATTCATATCTTGGAAATCCCTGGACAATGAGGCAAGATACTGAGGCAAGATTTTATTTAAGAATAGATACTAAGATTTGGAGATCTTTGTATGTCTCTATGATGATTTTGCAAAGCAACCCTTTGCAATACTAAGAGTACCACCAGACCTAATCCTCCTAGATCAATTCTAGTTGAAGGGTAGGTGGATTTGGTTGCTACACTTCTCTTTTTCTTAACCCTCAAAGATGTCATTTCAAAATTGAATAAGAAAAGATGCTACAATATCTAGCTATATTCCTATCTACCTTATTGTTTGTATTGTTGATAGATGAGGTGGTGCTGGAGGCTTATCCTTGTGATGGATCTTGATCAGTTGCTACTGTACCTTGATATCATGCTCACCTCTCCTTTTACTACATCATCCACTACAGCAGCCATAATCTGGCCTTCTCCACCTTGTCCTTTCCATTGGATGGCTTCCTGCAGCAACCATGGTGTAAGTGATGTGGTGGTGATCTGGCTAATATCTTGGTTGATGAGATAGGGATGAGTTGATGTGAATCTGATGAGAACTAATGATAAGATGGTTTCTTGCTGTTCTAAGTGTTGTAGCTAGTGTTTAGCAGAGTATCCTCACTCTGCTTCAACTGATACTTATCCCCTGTCCTGATTGCTTCCTGTGTTGGCAGCACCACATACCTGCGTGTATGTGTGAGCTGCTTGCACTGTTCTGGATCAGTGCAAGGCAAAAATATCTTACTTCTACTTTTCTGGTGAAACTTGCCCCATAAATTACTGCCAATGAGGTTGTACTGAGGCAATTTATCTAATTAAGGACAGATACTATGAGTTGGTGAAACTTGCCCCTTTTTAAGATTAGCTCAGTGATGTGTTGAGCAGTGCATTACACTGTTAAACTGAGAGCACTACTTTAACCAAGTGCCCATTCTGTTTCTTCCTTGTCTTTTTGTTTTGTTTTGGTTTTGAAGGGTGAAGAAGAAGGAGAGTTGAAGAACAGAAGACATAGGACTAATTAAGAAGATAATTTAGGTTTTCTTTTTCATATTATTGTAATTCCTTTTCTTGTTGAATAATTTAAAGACATTGTATTATTGTATTACTTTCACTAAAGTTTACTTGTTTTAATTTTCCTTTATAATTCATTTGCAACCAATGTAATTTTATTTACTTGTAAAAACCTTGTAATATTTGTATTAAAGTAATGAAGATTAACCTTTTCCTCTTAAACATTATATTAGTATATTCTCTAATTGTAATTGACCTTTATTATTTGTAACTTGTAATTTCTTAAATTCTTATTTATGTAATAAAGATTATATTTACTTATACCATTTTGTATTATGCTTATGAAATATCCTATAATAGTTTAAGATTTAAATTTAAATCCAAGTTATATTTGAATTGTATGATCTCATATTTGAAGTCTTGAATGCAAATTCTATCCCCCAAAATTATAAAATCGACCAAGGTCATGTCCAAATTCCTAACACCCATCTATGATGAACTAAACCCCATTTCTCCAAGGCAAGAGAAACACATCTCTTTGTGTTTTTAAATTTCAATTCGAATTATTGTGAATATTGTATCTTATTCATAAATAAGAATTCACCTCTTATCTTTTATTATAATTTAATTTCCAATTCTTATTCTATTTCAAATTCTTTTAATATTCAAATCTATCAAGTAAATATTCAGATTTGAATTGTCTTCCCCTAAAATACAAAAGTACAATAGAGGTCATGTCAACATCCATCGCACCTGTCCTGATGTTTCCATCAGAGCAAGAGAAATCTCGATCCTTCTATAGCTTCTTTAGTTTTGCGCGAAAATTCCCCGGATTTCTGATGCATGAATGCAGTGCACACACCTGTGTCCTCTATAATTCTAGGTGTTATTCCTGGGATGTTACACACGCCATGACCCTCCGTGTCCGACAAGCAACCGCGACAAGCGTGAGGCGTCGCAGGAGGGTAACAGCAAGAAGGCTAACCCACCGCCACCTCCGCCTCCGTCTCCACCTAGCAGTCACGATGGCGGACGGGGCCCGCGTCGTTCACGCAGCCCATCCCCTGTTGACAAGAAGAAAAGAAGCCCGGAGCCATACGACACACGTTCGCGGATAGACAAGATCCACGAGGCCCGGGAAGGACCATACCTGGGACCATGTTGCTTTGGACCTGTGATACGGTCCGCAACTTACCCCAAAGGTTTCCGGATTGACAAGACCATCAAGCACTATGACGGCACCTCCAAGCCATCCACATGGTTGTAGGATTACGGCAACACGGTGGAGATCGCCGGGGGTAACCCCAACGTCACCGTCAAATACCTCCCATTGATGTTAGCGGGCACGACCCGTCAATGGATTGATGACTTGCCGGAGAAATCCATCTGCAATTGGTTGGACATGCAAGAACCATTCACCAAGAACTTCGAGGGTACGTATAAGCGTCCCTGCACTGTTGGAGATCTACAGCGGTGCGTGCAAGATAAAGACGAGACATCTCGCGCCTACCTCTCCTGCTGGCGGGATATTAAGAATTCCTGCGCAGGAGTGCACGCTCAGACCGCCATGGCCGCCTTCATTGATGGGTTGGAAAGGGGCACGTTGCTCCGACATAAGCTGAAGCGCTTGTAGGACAATCACCAGCTTGACTTAAACCAGATGATTCAGTTGGCTAGTGAGTTCGCAGCTACCGACGATGATGCTCGCGGCTCCCTGCCGGCAACGGCCGTTCCAACTCAAGCTCGGAGGAACAGCAGCACTAAGCGGAAAACCGCACCAAAAGAAAAGAAAACTCCCGACATGGTCTATATGACTTTTGCAGGAAGAGGTGATGGCGGACAATGTGGCCGAGGGCGGGGAGCTGGTCGTGGGCAGCAGCGAGGAAGTGAAACTACCTCGGCAGCGCTCCGCGTTCTCCAAACCTACAAAGAGTACCGGGATATGCTGTGACTCGTACACCTCGACGCCAACGACAAGGCCACACACACCAATCACCACTGCAAGTTCGTCAACAATCTCAAGGAGGACCCAGAGTCCGGCTACAAGCGAAGTCGGAAGAACAGACCGCGAGGCAAGGGCAAGTGGAAGAAGGAGGAGGAGCCTAAGAATTCAAGTGACATGGACGAGGATGTTGACCCCAAGCACGCCGCCAAGAGCGACGGCAAAGGCAAGAATCCCTTCGAGAAGAAGGCAGCAGTTTTACACACTTTCCTTGGCACCCCCACCGTCCGACAACAGAAGACCTCTATGAGGATCCTGATGGCTACTCTACCCCTAGTTCCCCAGTACATGCGCTGGTCGGAGATTCCAATTACTTGGGACAGGAAGGACCACCCAGACCTCATCCCTACGGAGAACCAATACACCATGGTCATCAACCCTTTGATTGACGGCAATGAGTTCACCAAGTGTATGGTGGACAGTGGAAGCAGCATCAACATCATGTACCTGGATACACTACAGAAGATGAACTTGACGGAGGAAAATCTAAGGCGGACCAACACCATCTTCCATGGCGAAGTTCCTGGTCGGGAGGCTCGGTCACTTGGATGCATCACACTTCAGGTCGCCTTTGGTGATGTCAATAATTACGGCCAAGATCGCATGACCTTTGAGGTGGTCCCCTTCAAGAGCGTGTACCACATCATATTTGGTCACGACATATTCCACACCTTCATGTCCAAGCCATGCTTCGTCTACAACAAACTCAAGATACCCGGACCAAACGGTGTCATCACCGTATCCGGAAGCTTTGCCAAAGCTAGGGACTACGAAATTGGAGAAGCAGCCTATGCGAAAGTTGTCCTCTACAGCGACGAATTCAAGGTGATCCAGAGCAAGGTCGATGCCTCAGAGATGCCCGACTCGAAGAAACAGATTTCTGACTCTGCCCCATCATTCAAGGCCGCCATCGAAACCAAGTCGGTGGAACTTGTGGTAGGCGATGTCTCCAAGAGCACCGTCATTGGGACGAACCTGGATCCCAAATAGGAAAGCACGCTCGTCGAGTTCCTCTGTGAGAATATGGACATCTTTGCCTGGCAACCTGCAGACATGAAAGGTGTACCTAGGGAACTTGCCGAGCACAGCTTGAACATTGACCCAAAATGCAAACCAGTGAAGCAACCTCTACAACGCTTTGGAGATGAGAAGAGACGCGCCATAGGCAAATAGATAGTTAGGTTACTTAAGGCTAGTTTTATCCGAGAATTCCTTCACACCCAATGGGTGTCCAATCCTGTACTTGTCCCCAAAAAGGGAACCAAAGAATTAAGAATGTGCATTGATTACACCAGCTTGAACAAAGCATGTCCCAAAGATCCATTTGCTTTGCCTCGCATTGACCAAGTCATTGACTCGATGGCTGGCTCGGAACTTTTGTGTTTTCTCGATGCATACTAAGGATACCACCAGATCAAGATGAGGAAGTCAGACCAATTGGCCACTTCGTTCACTACACCCTACGACACGTTTTGCTATGTCACGATGCCCTTTGGGCTCAAAACTCAGGTGCTACGTACCAGCGGACAATGCAACGTTTCTTACACGATCAAATTGGTCGAAACATTCACGCCTATGTGGATGATATAGCGGTGATATCTAAAAATTCAAATGACTTAATATCCGACTTAAAAGAAACCTTTGATAATCTTCAGAAATACACATGATGCTTAACCCTAAGAAGTGCGTCTTCAGGGTTCCAGCCGGCAAATTGTTGGGCTTCATCGTTTCCCAGCGTGGAATCGAGGTCAACCCGGAGAAAATCAAGGCCATCTTAAACATAAACTGTCCGACATGCCTCAAGGACATACAAAGTATAACAGGTTGTGTTGCAGCAGCTAGTCGGTTCGTCAGCCGACTTGGAGAGAAGGCTCTACCGCTATACAAGTTACTGAAGAAGGCGGGCAAATTCACGTGGACAGACGAGGCAGATGCAACATTGAAGCAGCTCAAGTAGATTCTTTCCTCAGTGCCTATCCTTGGAGCACCCGAGCCTGGAGAGCCCATGTTAATTTACATGGCGGCCAGCAACCGAGTAATCAGCATCATCGTCGTGGTAGAGCGGGAGGAACCAGGCTATGAGTACGGAGTTCAGCGACCAGGTTACTATGTAAGCGAGGTCTTGACGGAGTCCAAGCAGCGTTACCCGCACTACCAAAAGATAGCATATGGAGTATTCCTTGCTTCTCGGAAGCTGAGGCACTATTTCCAGGAGCACCCAATCACAGTGGTGAGCAAGAATCCACTGTCCGACATCATCAACAACAGCGACGCTACAGGAAGGGTCGTGAAGTGGGCATTGAACTTGCCGCCTTCGAGATCACCTACTAGAGACGCGACGCTATCAAGTCACAAGCATTGGCGAATTTTATCGCGGATTGGACGAAGATGCCAGATGCTACCCCATTGCCGGAGCCAGAATACTGGGTGATGCACTTTGACGGATCAAAGCTGCTCAACGGCTCGGGGGCTGGTGTACTGCTATAGTCACCAACTGGGGACAAGCTACACTATGTTCTGTAGATCCACTTCGAGGCTACGAACAACATGGCGGAGTATGAAGCACTCATTCACGGATTACGAGTAGCCAAGGATATTGGCATCAAGCGCATAGTTTGCTGTGGAGATTCCAACTTGGTTGTCCAGCAGGTGGCTGGCACCTGGAATGCACGGAACCCTATGATGGCAGCATATAGAGACGAAGTAGACGAGATAGCCAAGAGCTTCTTGGGCTACGAGGTCAAGTATGTACCTAGGGAGCAAAACGAGGCGGCCGATCTGCTGTCTAAGATTGGATCAGGTCGCAAATGAATTCTGCCTGGAGTTTTCCTGGAGCATCTATGGACACCATCCGTGAAGGGAGCAGACATCGACAACTCGAATAGAGTTGACTCTTTCATCCACATGGTGGCCAAGGTCCCTCCGGCTTGGACAAAACCGTTCATGGAGTTTCTCGAACACGGAACTTTGCCCAATGACAAAGTCGAAAGACGACAAATAGTACGTCGATCAAAGGGCTATACCATAATCAATGGACAGCTCTACAAAAGAAGCACTACTGGTGTATACCTTAAGTGTTTTCCCAGCAAGAAGGTATTGAAATCCTACGCGAAATCCATCTCGGAGATTGTGGGCATCACGCCGCTCCCCGATCTTGGGTTGCGAAAGCCTTCTGGCATGGATTCTGCTGGCTGAACGCGAAGGCGAAAGCCGACAAGCTGGTTGAGACATGCATGGGTTGCCAGTATTATGCCCGACAACCACATGTTCCTGCTGAAGAATTGCTGTAAGGTTCCCAACCTTTAATAAGGTAGAGATCCCTGTGTTTACAATGCTAGTCCCTGGATCAATAGCTAGCATCCATAGTTAAGATGTAATATCAAGAAACAAAGGTCATAATGCAACTTTATAACCAGGAATAAAGTAATTTATTACATCTTACATAGCTCATTTGGCTATCTCATTACAATGCAGCAGAATATAACAATGGCATGGGGTCCTTCATCTTCAAAGTGCCACAGGCAGACATGTTGGTTGTAGACTTGTAACCCTAATCATTAAACTTCACTAACATCAAACAAACCTGCAACATAACAAGTTACAGCCACAAGGGTCAATACATTTGAATTGTATTAACAAGTGATACTATGGTAGTATAGTGGAGTCTATCATCTATATGCATTTGGCTAAGTGGAGCTTAGGCTTGCTTTGCTCAAAATAGATTTTCCTTATCATTTGAAAACACTAAGTTTTTGCTTGACAAAATCACCCAAGGCAACTACCAATCCTTGATTGAAGATCCTTAACCCTTGTTCAACCACAAGTTTTTAACTTAGAAATTTGGATGAGGAGATTCTTGATAGCTTCCATGTCTTGATGCTCAAATTGTCCTTTACCAGGGACATGGCTAAGTACTTAGATTTTACACTCTGCAGAGGTGGTGCACTTTCCCCACAAGACTTGATTTCACCAAGACAAGATCTTTCAGAAGCCTTCCCTTAGACCAGAATGGACGCGTTCCAACCTATCAAACCCCTACCACCAACTGTCCATTTGGCTAAGTTATTGCAACCTATATGATCCAGGCAGATCCCATAATGCCAAGTGGCCGCACTTGAAGCTTCTCAACATTTGACATCTCAAATCTCTTTGTTCCTGGGTGTCCATCCACAAGTGAGATATCAAGTTTTCCCCAGTATACTGGACTTGGTGATGCCCAAATTTTCCCCAGTATACTGTACTTGCATAACCACTCAACACAAACCATTCCTTCCATTCCACCCAGGTGATTCATTCACTTAGTTGTTTTATTAAACAAAACATAAGTCCTTGACTTAGAAATATTCCATAGTATGAAATATAATCCACCCTTGTTTTTCTACTAGCTAAGCTAAGCATGATAGTAGTAGGAATCTTAACTTAGGAAATTTCTACTAAGGATTCATCTACTAGGGTTTCCCATGGCATAGTTTATACTTAGCAAAAATTCCATGCAAGTCCTACTTAGAAATATCACTAATGCATAGTGAAAATAATAGGACAAAGTATGAAGCATCACTTGCCTTTTTGTTAGAGAATATAAGTCACTCCTTGTCCTTGCAATATTCACACTCTTCAAATCACTACAATTCAATCAAGCAAGGCACAAATTCAATCTACCACTCAAGCAACATCACATAAAATAATAGAAACAAAACAATGCATGCAAGCATGCCAAAGATTGTTTTATTTGAAAAAGTGGTTTCTAATGGGTCATAAACATTTGAAAACACCTAATGGTCATTTTACAAAGTGGCCTAATCATTTGCAAAAGATTCTATCTATAGACCATTTTTAAAATAAAGTATTATTTTATGTGGTGGAGAAATGCTTTTAATAAGGCAACAATCTAAAGGGTTCACAAGAAATGTTTTCAAATCATAAAACTTTGTGATTAGGGTCAGAGAGTTTAAACCAAAACATTTCCCAAAAGGTTTTCTCCCAAAATGATTTTTAAACCATAATCAACATTTTTATTTGGCTAGAAATGTCTTAAATCTAAGATTCCTTCTTTTGCTTCACCAAATACATTTTTGAAACCACAAATTTATTCCTATGGTCAGTAGGTTCAAAACAAACCATTTTCCAAAGATTTTATCTCAAAAATCATTTTAGAACAAATTTTATTTTCTAAACATGCATACACAAGTTTCTGCAAAAACAGACAATGTAACAGAAGCATTTTACTAAACAAAAGGCATGGTTGGCTAGCGCTTGTCTTTCTGATTCCATTGATATAAAATTTGCAAAAATTGGACGTGTGGTTTGAAAGTTATGAATTTTTCAAATTGGAACATCTAATAGACAAGTTTCTGTTTTTAAAACAGATTCCAGGCCACGTGTCTAGTTCCTATTCGTCGATATCGTTTCGGTTGGATTGAACGATTCAGACCGTAGGATTTAACTTGATCGCACGGCACAGGTTGCTACTTACCCCTTCGCTTAGTTTCTTTCCTAGCCACTAGATTAAGATCGAACGGCGCTCAACACGCTAGCCATCAAGGGGCGACGCTGGCTGCGGCAGGTGCTGGCGGAGCGGTCAGACGGTGGCGGTGACGATGCTACAGGATGCGAGAGGGAGAAGGGAGGTGCTCACCGAGTTCGTGGAGTGATGCTGAAGCTCAACGTGCTTGCAGTTTATCGAGGGGCGCACGGGATCAGTCGGAATTCCTCGCCGGAGTCCGTGACGGCGTCGGTCTCGCTCAGTTGACGACGTGGGCGAGGCTACAGGTCGCGCCAATGCAAAACAAAGGGTGCGTTAGACGCGTAAGAGAGTAGGGAGTGTGGGAGCATCAAAGAGAGGGGGCGGCACGGTCAGAGACTACCTGGAGGCTTTGTCGGAGGAAAAGCAGACGGTGGCCCTGCTGGTCGTCGTTGTTGCCGACGCTGGGGGGCACACGCGAGCGAGCTGAGGATGCAGAGAGGTGCGCCAGGGCCTGGGGTCACGTTCGTGTGCTCGAGGAGGCGAGGGGCGGAGGAGGCTGGCCGGAATTGCCGTCGGAGCTCGCCGGAGCAGAGTGCGGTGTAGGGAGAATTGGGGACAGCCTGAGGGCTCCGGTGGGGCAGCGACTGGGGGGAAAGAGAGAGGGAACGCAGGCGCTTAAGATAGAATGGACGCGGGGTGGAGTAATGCAGGCAGTAAAGCGTATTGACGCCAGCTTCAATGGCCAGAAACGGCGAGGAGGAAAGAGGGGG
This sequence comes from Avena sativa, assembly GCA_916181665.1. NCBI lineage: Eukaryota > Viridiplantae > Streptophyta > Magnoliopsida > Poales > Poaceae > Avena > Avena sativa. The sequence continues at coordinate 378,807,947 of OV702297.1, read as the reverse complement.
CGGGTTTCATGCGAGGAAGATGATGCCAGCATGGCACGGGTCCGCGTGTCAGCGAGAGAGGGAGAGGGAGAGTGGGGCCGACTCGTCAGTGGCTGCGTGGGTCTGTCTGCGTGTGAAAAACGTTTTGCTGCGAGGTAGAAGGAGTGGGCTGCTGATGGGCTTAGTGGGCTAGCTGGGCTGGGCTGCTTCTTTCAATATTTTTTTCTTGTTCTAATTGTTTTTTTCCTTTTTACATTTCTTTTATTCTGTTTTGCTTTTGTTTAATTATTTCAAACATCCATTTGAATTCAAACCTCAACCAAGATTTGTGTAGGTTTAAATACTGATTAGTAATATAATCTGAAGTCAATTTTTGTAATACAACTTTATTCTTTTAGTGCCTTTTTAATTATTTAAAGTAGGTCCTTGTATTTATTCATTCAAGATTTAATAATGTTTTTTTATTTCCATTTGAATTCTAAATCCTTCCAAAACCTTTCTGTAGGTTTTATTTACTTAAATTAGGGTGTCAAATAATTCACCTTGAATTATTTGGAATGTTTCCAATATGATTTATTAATCATTTAAAATTTGATTTGTCTTTATTCAAATGGAATTTGGTTCAACCATTTTATTTTATTTTGGAGGATTCGTTGTCATTTTATTTTTATATGTATTTGGATTATATTCATTCCATTTGCTTAAGGATTTGGCCAAGATTTAATTTGGTCTTTAAATATTCTTTATTTAATATTTCTTTCTTCATCTTATAAAATCCATATCTTTTTATTTAAAGATTCAAACTTGGTGATTCCAATTTGTAAAATCTTATTTAATATTTGTTTATCCTTTTAAATCCCTTTAGGATCATTTGCTCATCATTTGGTATGGATTTTAGATAAGTGCTTTATTAGCTTTGGAAATTTAATTTCCTTATCTTATTATATTCATAAGATTTTATCCATGGCTCCAAATTAAGTGAAACCAATTTCTATGGCTTTATAATATTTCTATTTGTATTTCTTGATCATTTGTAAATGTTTGTTGACAAATTTTTATATGGATCAAATCCACAGGCTTGGAGATAACTTGGAAATTATTTTTATTCCATTAGGGTTTTAGGGTTTGGATTTATTTTCCAAGTGTTTAAATTTCCAGATACATTCATTGAGGAATGCGTTTCCCTTGATTTGGATTTTGTTGAATTTCAAACTTAAAGTTTGTTCCAGATGGGATTTTAAGTTTCCATTTAGAAACAAAGTTTCTCTTCTCCCTGATTTTCAACAATAATTTATTTTTCACATTACAAGATTTGGAAAATCTTGGGATGTGACAATTGCGAACAATACCAATAACTTGGCCGTTTGCAGTCTGGGGGCTAGACATGGTGGGACCATTACAAACGGCACCATGTGGATTTACGCATCTGCTAGTAGCAGTTGATAAATTCACTAAATGGATAGAAGCTAAACCCATTAAAAAGCTTGATGGGGAAACTGCCCTTCGGTTTGTCTGAGATCTAGTGGTGAGATTTAGTCTCCCACATAGCATTATCACCGACAATGGAAGCAACTTGTCACTCGGAGAAGTGGAGGCTTATTGTTGGGACAAAGGCATCCGACTTGACCTTGCATCTGTGGAACACTCATAGTCCAATGGTCAGGTTGAGCGAGCCAATGGATTAATTCTGCAGGGGATCAAGCCACGTCTTGAGGCACCGCTACATAGAGCAGCTGGAACCTGGGCGGAAGAATTTCCATCTGTGCTATGGAGTTTACGAACTACACCTAACAGATCCACCGGCTACACCCCTTACTTCATGGTATATGGAGCAGAAGCCATCCTACCGTCTGACATACTTCACGATGCACCAAGGGTTGCCGCCTACGACGAATATGACGTTGAAGAATCCAGACGCCTAGATGTGGACCTTCTCGAGGAGGAGCGTGTTTTGTCATGCCAAAGATCGGCCATCTACCAGTAGAAGCTATGCAGCTACCATAGTCGCCGCGTTAGGCATCACGCATTCAAAGAGGGGGATCTGGTGCTCCGACTTAAGAAGAAGAAGTCACACAAATTATCCCCGCCATGGGAAGGACTGTTCATCATAAGCAAGGCGCTGCTCAATTGGTCTTACTACCTCATTGACAATCGTGAACTGAAGGATAGGCCCAACGAGGACCATAAGCGTAAGCGACGTGACCCGGATGATGACTACCTGGAGCTTGATCGGCCATGGAACAAAGCACAGCTACGTCCTTTCTACACTTAACATTTTTTATCTATTGTGTATCTCTTATATGATCAATGAAATAAAGCTCTTTGGTTCACTCATATTTCTGAGTCTTTTACCTCCTTTAGTGTTCATTTTTGGATCATATAATAACCTTTATGCACAAGTTTTGCAATTGCACTTGTGAAAATTCCGCCTACGGACGTTAGCTTTAGTTTTCTGGTCTACACGTTCTTTGTTGTATTTATGTGGATTCTGGAGTAGTGAATTTTGGCACTTATTGTTGGCGATTTGTGCTTAGGTTATTGATGCTGCCATTGGGCATCATCACCTGAGCGCATGGTTCTGACAACGAGTCTTCTGACTCATGAAAGGTCAAGCATAAAAACCAAAGTAATGGATAAGCCAGCACTTGCTTAAAAATATATACATGCTGGAACTAGTTCTTAAGTAGTAGGACATACACCATTGTTTTTCGCCTTAAGTTAACACATAGTTTTTTCCGCATAACAAATACAGAGGAAACAAATATGACAAGTTGTTTTTATTCCTCCGATGTAGATGACTTGGAAACAACATCGTCGGCAGCTGGAGAGTCACCTCCCTCGAAGTCGGCAGTGTTGAGGGACTCGGAGGAGCTTTGGCCTTTGTCTTCAATGGTTTTCATGGGCACAAAGACGTTAATGTCGACCAACTCGGCGACTCTAGTGTCATAACCCACGAGCAACGCCAAGATAGATTCATGGTTTATCTTTTGGCCTTCGTCGTCTACATCGGGGATACCGTAGGTTACCATCTCGATGTCAGCATTATTGTAGTGTGCCTTCACCATTGACAATGCCATCCTGGCACCGGCCCGTGCACAAGAAGCTTTCCAGCTTGAGATACGCTCGGGGGCTCATCGCAGGATCTCTGAGAACTTCGTCACAGAGTCCACTGCCTTGATGTTAATCTGGAGGGGCTTGGAAACTCCTTGGTATGCACGATGGCGGTGTTGATAAAATTGTCGGCAAGGACCATGCATTCCTTTGGCGGAGGAGGTGACCGGGTTAAACCCATAGGAGCTGCAAATTTCCGACAAAGGAACGCATGAGTTCAGTAATACAAAAAATTCAGAGTATCCAGATTACAGATGTCCAAGATGGAGAATCACTTACTGAAGATGCTGATCTCAGCCTGCCGGAGAGTCTCCGCCATGGAGTCCCGTTCTTGTTGGAGGAGCTTGTACGCTTCATGATGGCGTTGATTTTGCTCATCAGCAGCTTTTTTCTGCTCTTTCAGGATAGCGATTTCCTCCCTGAAGTGGTTCATCTCCTCATTGGAGGAGTCCTACATGGCTTTCATCGAGTATTCATGCATCTTCAGCATGTCCTTTCTCTCCTGCTTAAGGATCTTGTTTTCGCTATCCAGCTATTGAATATGCTTTGATTGCTCAACAATATCCTTCGCCTTGGAAATGGTTTCTATAAGTCGGAGAAATAACAGTACACAGTGAGTACTCGGAGAATGTTGGCACAAGACCAAGTCGGAATGCGAAAAAGAAAGGAAAACAGACGCTTGCTCTTGGTGATTTGTTCCTTCAAGAAGGCAGCTTTACCCTTTTTAGCTTGTAAGTCTGCACGCATCTTCGTGTATTTGTCGTTGGTCATGCCCCTCCGAGCATTCTCATTCTATGGAAAGAAGAAAGTTAAACGTTGTTTGGTCTACTTGGAGCGTCTAGCCGGAAAATTTCCACCTAGACGCTCGGGGGCTACAGCGAGAGTTTTTTAACTTAGCAATATGCTTAGTCTTTTTTTAAGCATCTAGTCGGAACTAATTCAGTTTTCGATTAGAAGCTTGGGGGCTACAGTATAAAGTTTTTTAACTCAGACATATGCTTAGCTTCTCTTTAAGTATCTAGTCGGCACTAATAAAGTTACAACTAGAAGCTTGGGGTCTACAGTATCGAAATTTATAAACACTATGTATGCTAGTCTTAAAGCATCTAGTCGGAATAATTCATTCAAACTACATGCTTGGGGGCTATAGTGAGAAGTTTTCTAACTTAGTCACTCTTAGAGCATTTAGATGCAAAGACCTATGGTTTTCCGTCTAAATCCTCGGGGGTTACAGTGGGATACGCATATGAAATGCAAAAGGAAAATAAAACTTACAAGTGCAATGATCTTGAGGTTGGTAGCACTCTCAGCCAGCAGCTTGCCAAAGGATACATTGTTTCCTTGCAAGATCTCTGCTTGCCAGAGAAGCTCCTCGAGACCACACGTTGGAGATGTCGGCACCACACCAGGAACCAGAGAGGTGCTACCCGGCGTAAGTACCGGGTAGACTATCTTCAGGAACTCTATGGCCTTCTTGGGGGTGAGGACGCCGTCTTCGGCATATGTACCACCTTCCACCACTGCCTTATCGCTGCCCATGGCATCCTTAGCCGAAGATTCAGCCATTTGGTTTGCGGCACTCTCCTGCGTCGCCTGTTCGCAGACAATAGCGAGATCTGTGGAGGCGCATGAGTCCACTTCCATGGCGGAAGGGCCAGATGCTTCTTTAGCTTGAAAGATTGTCGGAGCAGCATGTCGGAGCAGACGAGGGCTTTAGGAGATGCGTCGCGATGCAGCATATCCTTTATGGTTCTAGAATCCCCCAAAGTTTTGGAGGTCTTCTTCAAGATGGTTGTGGCTTTCTTCCTGAAACGTGCAAAATGCATAAGTACGGGAATAAGACAGACAATGGACAATGTCGTAGAGAAAGAAGCTTACACAAGAGGGGGTTCTTTGGCAAAGGGGATGCCGGTAACCTTTCTTTTCTCCGCCTCCAGGGCGGCGGTAGTCTTCTTGGAGGCTCCACCCTCCGCCTTCTTCTTCTTGCCTCCGTCGCTAGTGTTAGAGGTGGAGCTCTTCCGCTTTCGCGACAGTGGAACATCGTCGTCGGACACGACCATGACTTCCTTCATCTTTGGATCATAGATTTGTATAGCCATGCTATCCTCCTCTAGATTGCTAAGCTGTTAAGTGAAGGTCCAAAGTGTTAGATGAGATGTTAATGGTTAAAGACGGAAGAACTGGAGTATATGTCATACGCGGAAAATAAACAGGTACCTTTGGGCACTTGCTCTCTACGAACATGTCGTAGGTGATGGTGAAGCCACGCTTCCTATCCTTCACCTTGACGATGTCCTTGAGGCGAAGCTTGACGGAGTCGCTCGAGAAGTTGTCCTCGGAGATGCGGAGGCTATCCCTTCTATCGTTGGAATACTCGTGCATCAGCTTCAAGCGGTGCTGCAGAGGCTGGATCCGCCTGACGAACCAGCACATGGCTAGGTACAATCCGGTCAGACCCGTATCTACGGACCACTCTATCCTCCTTATAGCACGGGAAGCATTGATGTCGGAGGGAAGGGAGGGCTGGGATCTCCATGTCGGGGCTTCAGAGGCAGCTCCATCGACGAAGTCCGGGTACGTTACTTCTCGGCCGGCCAGAGGGATAACTGGGCCATAGAAGTAAGTACGCTGCCAGTTCTTACAGGAATCGTGGCCAACGATGTCGGGGAAGCACCGTCCAGGTCGGATCTTAAAGCTAATGGTGCCACAATTTCTGAGTTCATCCTTGCTGGTTCCATCTTCGCGCTTGACGGTGAAAAATATACGAAGAGATCTAGCCTAGGCCTAATCCCTAGATAACCCTCGTAAAGCGCCGTGTAGTTGCTAAGCGCTAAGATGCTATTGGGGGAGAGGTTCTGAGGCTGTACTCGGTAATGATTCAGGACAGCAAGGAAGAAGTTGGAGATGGGCAGGGAGACGCCGCGTACCAATTGTGCTTTGAGGTACACTTTTTCTCCGTCTTGGGGAGAAGGTGTGACCTCGCCGGTCGGCACCGCCCGCCAGGCGAGCCCCTCCGTCGCGGGGAGGTAGCCCTCATTGATCAGTTGCTTGATATCATGGTCCGTGATATCCGAACCGCGCCAATCGCCCTTGTGGGAGTCATACACCTCCTCCAGCAGCTCCAGCGCCGCTGAGTTATGGTCGCCGCCGGTGGTTTCCACCATCGCGGACTTGGGAATAACTAGCCCCTTTGGGGGCACGATGATGGTGCTCGCCGGCTTTGCCGTGGCTTCGCCTGACGCTGCCATGGAAGGGGACGAGCTGCTGCTAGCCATTGGGTTCGTTCGGTGGTGACTGGTGAGATTGGGAGCTAGGGTTTTTCGTGCGAGGCGCGGAGAGCTCGAGGAGACGCTTGCTTGAGGAATAAGATGCAGAGGAGAATGAGGTGAAAAAGTAAATTTTCCATCGCAGTTACTATTTATGGTCTCCGGCATCAAGCTTCATGCAGCATGATCGAACGGTTGCCGCGTAGGCGACGTGTGCGGGGGTGTGCGCAGAAATTTCGCCACGTACCAACCGTTGCCGCCAACAGTTCATATCTCTCGCGCGGGAAAAACTGACATGATTGCGTTCTCTGCATGTGTGAGTTACGAGGCGTCGCTGACCTATGTCTACGTCGCCCTATCTGCCATAGGAAGATGAACCATCACATCAGGAGATTCTGGCATGGACGGATCCAGTCCGGCTACGTAAGAGTATGATAGAAGATTCAGCAATTCTCCGACTTACAAGTTGAAGACGGAGAAAACCTACAAGATATTGCTTAACAATTTACCGACATCCATCTAGACGGAGCATTCAACGTGAAGAGGCAAGACGGCGCAAGATCTCGGAGTTCTCCGGGGGCTACTATTGGGGATATGCTATATGGGTATCCTCATAGCATGTCTCTTATCCGGATAACCCGGGTGGCCCACAGTTAGTAGCATGGCCCATGGCCTGCAGGGCGGCCTAGTTAGATGGATCCAGAAGGAAGGCCCATGCCGGATAAAGGAAGGCTACGGTGGAGTCACCAGCGTACCCGGAGCCTTGGAGTACAAGACAAGCTAGACTAGTTATAGTCAGTATATGTCAACACCCGGATTTTTAATCCCAGATGCCTGTTATGCCATACATCGCAATCCCAAGATTACCATTTTTGCGAGACATAACAGAATTGGATACCACAGTACATCATCCATTACAAACCATACATAAGGTCTTACACAAATAAGGATCTCATGATCTAGTTCTTAATACAAAGTTAGCGGAAATACGTAATAATAATAAAGGTAGCATAGGCGAAGCTCCATCTTCGGGGTCACAAGCAATGCTGAGGATGGGAGATGATCCTAGTTGTCGTAACCTTCCTAGGGTCCATCATCCTGGTACTCTTCTTCATAGTATGGCCACGGGAATAGCCAGGGACAAAGCCATGAGTACTCTTTAAGTACTCGCAAACTAATACTAACAAGTGAAGGTTTTTTTTGTAATAGGACACTAAGCTCTATGGTTGTTTTGCAAAAAGCCAGATTTACCTCTACTAAGTTCAGAAGCAAGAAAAGCTAGTTGAGTTTTATAACACCTAAGTGGGAACTTGTATCTCATGTCACAACTCTGTTGTGGTCAAGTCAAGTTCTCAATTCAATTCACAAGTTATTTTGAAAACATCTGACGGGGGAACAGTATGGCCACTCCAACTGTCCATAACCGCGGACGCGGCTATTCGAATAGTTTGACACTCTACAGAGATTGTACACTTTCACCACAACATTCGATACATCCGTCAGGAACAAATCCTGAATTCACCATACTCAGTATGAGGATAATCAATCCTAACCTTTTAATTACACGCCCTAGTATAAGCACCTCTCCTGTGAGTTTGGCCTCCCAACCATGACCAACTATCATCTTGGGTACTGCATAGGTGGACAATCTTCACAAGGTAGCCTCAGCTCATACCTTGGCCGTGAGGGAATCCATACTAAGGTATATAAATTTCCAGTCAAGCCCTACCCAATTCTCGGGTATTGTGGTTGTACGGTAAAATTGGAATGGTATCGCATCCAGACAACCACCATTTTTATAAAGGGCTAAGGCTCATGCCTTAACATTTTCATCATCCAAATCATCTGGTATTCGGAAACACATGTCAAAACATCTCAGTAGAATGACTCATCATTCTAAGGTTTTCATAACCATTTTCCACCAAGTATTCCCATCTAAAGTTGATCAAGTTTTATGCTTAGCACTAGCATCTATAAGTGGGGGTGATTACTAATGAGGGTGGTAAACAAGTGGAGTTTTAACTAAGTACCATCTCATGCCTTGGGATGACATCAAGATTATCTAGCTTAGGACAAATTTAATTCTATTTATGCAACCTTCAATTATCTTCCTAGAATCTACAAGTCACTTAAATAACTCTAAGAAATAGCTTTGATAAAGAAATAAAGTAGAAAGCTTTCAAGTAAAACTAGGATTGGGTTATCAAGTGGGTCTGATCACATATGATTAAGGCATATAGTTGGCATGGTAACAAGCAAGTAGTATCTTGCATAGGTCAACTTGATTAGTAAGGCTTGCTAAAGTAGAGTATCTTGCAAGTGTTAGCTTGCCTTGTGCAGAGCAATGGTTGAAGTTCTCCTTGGCTTCTTCTTCGTAGTATCCTCCTTCCTCCTCGTATCCTTGGTCGGTACTAGCGTCTATAAATAAATACGAGGTGCACAAACACCAAACAATACTTAACTACTTGCATTGATCACACAAAGGGGTTCTATAGATGATCTAGCATCATCACTAACATTGCAAGATTAAAGCATTTGTCTTATTTATTTTACTTTTAGAAAAGTAATTTCTACTCATTGAAAAACTACTTAAGATTTAATATTCTCCAACTCAAACATGGGATCATGTTGACACATGTCATCACCACATATTTTAGTACATGAGAATGTGATTTAAAGTGGTGTCACAATTTAATAAGGTTTAACCTTTTTATTTTAAATAAAATAAGTGACTAGAAATGCCTATGTGGCATTCTTTTATTACTTGAACATTATTTCTGTAGGTAAACCCATACATTTTTATATATTCTGAAAGGTATGATCAAATGTGATTTTTGAGAGTTGGAATCAACTCAAAAGCTATCATGGTTGAAATTTGAAAATGTTTGAATGCAGAAAAGCTTCTGCCTTGTTATTTTTACCAAGGTTTATCTACAGATCCAAATGATTTGAATCCATCGGTCTTGGATTAAGCATTTCAATATATTTCTAACAAAATTTGTTTCATGAAATTTGGTTCACTGAATCGATCTGGCTTGATTTTTGAAACTAGGTACAGAACTGAGTTTGAATATAAATAGAAAAAGTTGAATTCAAACGAGTGGGCTGCGCGGGAAGGTTTAATGGGCCGGCCCAGTGTCACTCCGCAGCGTGGGGCGCAACTGACAGGGGGGGTCTACTGGTCAGTGGCTCATTAAACGCGAAGCGGTACGGGGCGATGTGGTGCGTTGGATTAGAATGCAGATCGACGGCTGAGGGTCGTCATCGACGATGAACAGGTCACCGGCAAGCTCGAACCCTAGCGGATCAGTGGGGGTGCATAGGGGGCATAACGGGGCTCCAGTGACGACGGCGAGGCAGGCAAACGATGAAGTCAACGACGGTGAACTCAGGGGTGGTCGCGGCAGCTCCGGGGGTGGACGAAATCAACGGCTCCCTTCTTCTCCAGAGGCGGCCTGCTCCGGCGCAATTCCGGCGAGCTGCTGCTCCTCGTGCTCCGGCTATGTGGTGGAATGCTCAGTGATGTGAGGGGAGTGAGATGGTGTGAAGAAATCGAGCGGGGGTCGTCTCCTTTTATAGGACCGACGGCGGGACCGAGAGGGATGGGCAGGCAACGGTGGCGACACGGCTACGGGTGGCTAGAGGCATGGCCGAGGTTGGCGATCGACGGGCGGTCTCCTGGCGATGCTCTATGGTTTAAATGCGCGTGTAGGGGTGGTGACAAATGGTCGGGAACGCGCGGTTCTCTGTGAGGCAGAGGCGGCGAACTCCGCGGCGAGCGGTGTCTACGGGGTACGAGCGGTGAAATGAACATGTCTGGTGGTCTCCTGGGATGGTGGAGTGTATGCTGGCGGGCGACAAGGGCTCGAGGTGGTCGGGTTACGTGGGAACGGCGCGTGCTCTGCGGTGCGCGTTGGCATGGTCGACGGCGGCAGGGGCGTGGCGTTCCTGGCAGTTCTGGTCGTTGTCTTCGAGCTAGGGCTTATCAAGAGGGGGCGGTGAGGCATAGGCTGCATGCTAGACAAGGTTGGCACGACTAGTTCTTCTCCTAGCTTGATGTCCACACTGGGGTTACATGGATGCTCTCGTCCTGTTCACCATTGATGACATTGGAAAGCTTACACTGGTGCTAGAGCTTAGTTAAGGTTGCTAGATGATCTACTAAGGCTAGTGTAACCAAAGAGGGAACAAGGTTGGCTCAAAACACTGCTCAAAATAGTGTTTGTGATTTTGTTGATTTGAATCTGCAACCTGTTTGATGAAATGGCCGCATGAACTTTAGTTTGAATTTTGAAAAGATTTTTGGTGGGTGTGCTAGGCATGTGTTGAGGATTCTGTGGATGCTTGGGTTTTGAAAATTGAGCTTGTTTGAGTGGTTTTTGAAATAGTGGGATCTTCCCATATGAAATAGATTCAATTTTAAACTGTCATTTAAACTGTGCATTCAAATGTTTTTGGACGATCACAAAGTGGGCCTTGGTACCTTATTATGAGTACTATCAAGGGGTGCAAAGATCCATACATGTTTCTGTTAAGTTCTGAAAGTTAGAGATAGCCAAAGTAGGCATGGGAGTTAATTTGGCCAAAGTGACCATACACTTAATTTGTTTGTTTTGACTTGTTTGTCTTTGGGAAAAGTTTGGGGATTGTTTAGATGATGTTTATTTCACCTAAGAATCATTTTACAAGCAAAGAAACACAGAACAAAGGCAATTCAAAAGAATCCAAATTTTAATACACACACATATGAATGCTTTCATATTTTTAATTGGAAAAGTTTTTGTTAGCCCTAATTTTGATGATTAGAGTTTGATGATTCTAGTTTAATATTTTTGGGATGTTACAGTATAGGACTCTGTAACCTGTCCGGCTAGGACTTTTCCCTATAACCCTAGGACCTGGTGACTATATAAGTCGGGACTATGGGAGCCTTTAGGGCACGATCTTTGACAATCAAGTGCCGACTACGACGCATCTCCCACAGCGAACCTATCTCTATAACTCGGCGTATTGCCATTATAGTGATTTATAGCAGGAATAGGACTCCGCCACCATTGTGGGATCTGAACCTGGGTAAGCTGTGTTACCTCGTACCCGTCAACCGTCCGCCTTCCCCCACGTCTCTAAACACGCACTGTGAGGACCCCTCCATGGCGTACTCGTCGGCAATACCACGACATTTGTTACTGTCCCTACTTCTACTCCCAGTCAATGACAGATGGGCCAGGGGTCACGTCACACGCAAGGCTAGCAAGGACCGGTCAAACTAGCTGACGTGGTAGGCATCTGATGTAAGCATGACGTCACGCGAGTTGATCCTCACTGGTTGAGGATCGATCGATCTAGTGCGTGTGTGGGGCAGTGGATGGGTTCGTTGGAAAGAGCTTGCGATGACGAGTTGATCTACAGCCACGCCGCCCCGGAATGGTCACCAGAGCACTAGCTCTGACGAGCATCTGCGGCGGAGGACAGAGGTGCACGACGCGGGCGCTAAGGAAGCAGAGAGGAAGGCAACGGAGAGATGCTTGAGCACCATGAGCTCACCAGGATGCTGTCGGTGGGCTCGGGATGGCTCGGAGTAGCCAGAACCGATGGCGAGGACGGTGGCCGGATTTTGGAGTAGAGGTCTTAATCTGAGCATCTGGGACCTCACCGACTTGTGCTGACGGGGAAATCGATAGAGTCCAGCATGGCGAGTCTCCCAGGCATCACTGCGAGGCTCGGGACGGCCAAAAATGTCGGCGACGGACAGCCCTGGCTGGAGCTAGGGTTCGGTCAAAGAGAAAAAATGGGGAAAGAGGGGAGGATAAGGTTTGCCGGTGTGACAGGGGTCCTCTTATAGGCAAAGATCAGCAGTGGCTCGAATCTTGTTGGAGCGGTCATCATGACGACGGACGCCAAAGCTCGAGCCAGCGAGTTGCTTGCTCGGCGTCGTGCTTCTGGCGAGAGGAAGAAGAAAGGAAAATAAATCGTGAAACGGTATGGGCTTAGTTGGGCTGTGCTTGGGCCAATGTTGGGTCGTTGTGGCTGCTCGTGGGCGATGATTAAGAAGGAGGAAAATGGGTTGCGTCCTGGTTGTAGTTTTTTTCTCACTGTTTCCTTTTCTTTTTTCTGTTTTGTTTTCAAATTTGTGTATTACACATTTGTTTCAAATTTCTTTTAGAGAATTTATTTGTTACATAGTTTCAGCAATAATGAATTGTTTTAAGGTCATTTTATGACCTTTTATTAATTAATGTTGTATTTCTTTATTTTGTTTATATAGATCATTCTACTATTTGGTAGAGGACTTTGTTATTTATTTTATTTCCATAATAAATCATGGATTTATTTTAGGATATTTCCTTATTTGTTTATAAAACTTAATTCTAGTTAGCTCATATTTTGGAGGGAAATTTTTATATAATGATCCTATATCATTTTTTATGCATGATATACAAAGGAAATCATCTGGTTAACATTACTCCCATAAATCTAGGGAATAATAATGTATATATATTTTATTATAACTAGCATAAGAGTAAGGGTGTGAATTGTAAATGCTTACCCTAGGGTTTAGGGTTCTTAATATACTTATACTCTTTTTTTGATGTGAATAAAGATTAATGGCTAAACATATTGTCTTTATGTTTGTGATATTCAATGTTATCACCCTTTAAAATAGAAAGTTATTTCCTGGAATATATTATGGAAAATAATTGATAAAAATATCTCCTAAACACATATGGTTATAATAATTGGAAATGACAAAAATGTGCTTAAGTGATTTGCTATAGGAAAATATTCCTATAAAGCTTTGTGTAAATAAGATGATAGATCAATCAAATGAAATGGACACTATGTTTGGCTAAATATTTAGGGTTTAGTGTTTACCAAGAATTCCTATCTTCCATAATTCACAATCCTGGACTTCTAATTAAGGAATTCCTTTCCTAGATATACTATTTCTTCATATTCATCATCATGTGTTAACATAATGAGTTTTACTTCACAAAATTATTTTTATCCACCTTTATTCTTCTAAATCCATTTATAAATCCAATGATCTTGACACTAAAGCCTTTCCTAATCTTCTTATATCTATACTTGGTTATCAAACTATTCTACTACTAATAATATCCAATCCAACAAGTAGTTACTTCTAACTCCATTCATACACTTCCTTAATCATCCACCACCAATATTACTCCAGTAGATATATATATATATCAAACTACTCTCCTCAAAACCCTACTATATTTTAAGAGGAATAACATTACTTCAATAACTCTATACTACACTAGCTTTAGCTTAATCATACTATCTTATATTTACTTTACTCCAGTAACTCATACTCCAACCTCACATTATATTAATGTGACTTGACATGGCTAACCTAGGATAACATATCTATACTAGGGTTCAATCATGTTCCATCCACCAATGTCACTTATACATGATATAAGCATTCAATCTTGGTGACTAAAGCATGATCATTATAATCCTTTGATCCTTTATAATTTATGTTTCCAGTTGGCTAACCAAAGCTTTCATCAATACAACATTATAGTTGTATTGAAATTATATTCTTAGTATCTCTATTAGATGAAGAGATTTTATTCATTGACTATGCCTACTTAATCCAATAGGATTACACCTTGGTAACTATCTTCCGTATTCATCCTTGTAATCTTTACCTCAGATACTCTTCTATCATTTCAGGAGTGAGTTAACTCCATCAATAATCCTATTGATCTTATTCTCTTCCAACTCTCCCATCCTATAGATGATATCCATAACTAGCATTACCATCTACCTATTATTACTTCTTTCTCTAAAGGACTTTAAGTGAATGCTATGATATGGTCAAGAGTTGATAGATCAAGTATTGATAGATTAAGAATTGGGTTAAGTATTACCATGATCCACATGGTAGAAATAAATAAGGATAAAATAGGTCAAGAGTTAGTTATTACATTCTTGTTACTTGGGTTATATTCTTAACTTGGTATTCATGGGTTGTTGTAAGGAATACTATGATATGATCACCTAAGGATCAAATATAAATCATTAAGTAATGTATTAGGGTTTAACTTCTATTACATTTGATCTACCCTTAGATCAAATCTCCTTTACCCAAAATAAGGTTTTAGCAAAGGTCATATTGAAACTAATCGCAGTCAACTTGATGATCTACTTCAATTCCATCAAGTTAAGAGAAGCTTCAATCACTTTGACAAATTTTGTTTAAAAGTGCAAAAATTATTCGGATTTTCTATGCATGAATGCAATGCACACATCTGGGTTCAGCTTATTTCTAAGCTCTAATGCTGGGATGTTACAGACTCTCCCCCTTAAAATAAACTTTGTCCTCGAAGTTCGTATACTCTCGCGTTTCGAAGTAAGGAATTGTCTTGCATGGATTACGATATGTCTCAACTCTATGGTAACCTCAAATGGAAATAATTGTAGTATTCCATATCCAGATTGTTTTCTTGTATTCTCATCATACTTGGAATTCTCCAACTTGTTGTCTTCAATACTCCAAAGTTCCTTTTACTATCATCCCTTAGGGATATATCCTTATTACAAATTCCTTTTAATTGGGGTCTCTTATTTAGTTCATTTCCCTGATTAGGTATCCTAATCCAACTTCTTTACTTGATCATCGAACTTCTTCATCATCCTAGGTAAGGTCTAGGAAGTCTCACCAAAACAGGGTTCTAGATTCTATTAGACATAATTGTGGCCAAAAGACTAATCCTTAATATATCATTGTTTGGTTTATACTGGGAGTCCTTCCGAAGATTGGTTTCAGACACAATTAACCCATACTCATCGGAATTTCTTGTTCCTCTACACATGTCCAATTGGATATGTTTTATTCCCTCTTAAGGATTACTTAAGAGATATTTCTTTTAGAATTAGTCTATTGGAATTAGTCTATTCTGCCACCTTCAAGCTTTTACCTTATCAGGCTTTTAAACAATCTTTTGTTATTACTATAATACTTCTTCAACTTTCATTTATTAATTACTTTAAGGTTTGAGTACTACTACCTTGACATAAACTTCGATCTTTCATCCAGACATACTTCAGAGAGTACTGTAATGATGATTTCCTTTAATCCTTATGAAAATAATGCTTAATGTTGTTATAGCTTAGTATTTCTTCTCCGCTGGGTCTGAAGTAGTGTGGCAGTCGCCGCTGGGCTCTAAAGACTGCATATACCAATTTTTGGTACTGTGGGTAGCGCTGGCGCGACTCGGTGAGGACTTCGCTGATATAGTATACGGGTCACTGTACGTGGCGCTCCTTGCCCTCTTCTGGACGTTCGAAGACCATGATGGCGCTGACGACTCGCTCGGAGGCCGCGACGTAGAAGAGCATGAGCTCCTTGTCAACGGGGGCGGCGAGTAGTGGTGCCGCGAGTAGCACCTCCTTGAGAGCGTGGAGCGCGCCGTCTGCCTCCTTGTCCCACTGGAATGTGGGGTTCATGTGAATTAGGCGATAGAGGGGCATCGCCTTCTCGCCTAACCGGGGGATGAAGCGACTGAGAGCCGCGACTCACCCGGCCAGCTTCTGGACGTCGCGCAGGCAATCAGGTTTGCCGAGGCAGGTGATCGTGTTGATCTTGGTGGGGTTCGCCTTGATCCTGCGCTTGGAGATGACGTACCCCCGCAACTGTCCAGTAGGTACACCGAAGGTGCACTTTCCTAGGTTTAGCTTGATCTTATACCTCCGAAATTTTGTGAAGGTTTCCACCAGGTCGGTGAGTAGATCTCCCTGGCGAGTGGATTTCACCACCATGTCGTCGACGTAGACGCGGCCAATTTGGCTCGCAAGGCACTCCTGTATGCACCTCTGGTAGGTCGCCCCGGCGTTCTTGAGGCCGAAGGTCATGGCAGTGTAGCAGAAGGCTCCGAATGGCGTGATGAGCACCGTCTTCTCCTCGTCCTCGACTGCCATTTTGATCTGGTTGTAACCAGAGTAGGCGTCAAGGAAGCATAGAGACTCTGAACCCGCGGTCGAGTCGATGATCTGGTCGATCTGCGGGAGGACGAATTGCTCCTTCGGGTAGGTGCTGTTGAGGTTTGTGGAGTCGATACACATTATCCACGTCCCATTTTTTCTTCTTGACCAGGACTGGGTTTGCCAGCCACTTGGAGTATTTGATTGTCCGAATGAAGACGGCAGCGAGTAGATGCTGCACCTCCTCGGCGATTGCTCGGCAGCGCTCTTCATTGAAGGGCCACAGCGACTGCTTGACGGGTCGCGCTTTGAGGTCGGTGTTGAGTTTGTGCTCAACGAGTTCCCTCGGGACACCAGGTATGTCGGATGGCTTCCATGCGAAGATGTCGCGATTCTCACGTAGGAACTCGATGAGCGCGCCTTCCTATGCTAGGATCATGCCCATCCCGATCGTCACCGTCTGGCGTGAGTCGCCTGGGACCAGCTCGACGGTGCGAGTGTGCGTCGTCGCCTCGAATTTGGTGGAACCTCCGCCCTCCGAGTTGGGCTTCTTGAGTATGGTGGGGTCGTCATTGTTGACCCCGCTCGTGTACTTGGTGAGTTCCTCCACATGGTTCGCCTCCGCGGTGTTGGCAAGCTGAGCGCCTTTGGCCTCGCATTCTGCGGCCATGTCGGGGTTGCCGCAGACAGTGATGATGCCGCATGGGCCAGGGAGCTTCATCGCGTTGTACGCATAGTGTGGCGCTGCCATGAATTTGGCGAACGCCTGACGCCCCAGGACGCAGTGGTAGGGGCTGTTGAAAGGCACCAACTCAAAGACGATCCGCTTGGTGCGGATGTTTGCTGGTGTGCCAAAGGTGACTGGCAACGTCACCTTGCTGATCGGATACACCTTCCGATCGGGGACGATGCCGTGGAAGGTGGTGTAGGTCATCTCGATCATCGACTGCGGGAGCCACAGTCGCCTGAATGTGTCTAGGTACATGATGTTGATGGAGATGCCGCCGTCCATCAGCGTCTTGGGGAGTCAGTAGTCTCCCACCTTGGGCTTAACCACTAGGGCGACTCGACCCGGATATTCGATCTGTAGCGAGTGGTCTTCGTGGCTCCAGGTGATTTGTTGCTCGGACCAGTTGAGGAACTGGGGGATGTCGACCTGGGACACCGCATTGACGGCGACGGCGCGGGCGATGACCTTCTTTTCGCGCTTCGTGTTGAAGCCGGTGAAGGTGTGAAGAGAGCCGGCGCCATGGCCGAATTTCCCACTGTTTGGCGGGTGGTTGTCGGGGTCCTCCCTTGCGCGTCGTGCCTTCTCGATCTCCCTCAGGGAGTGGCAGTCGCCGGTAGTGTGCGTGGCGGGTTTCCCCTCCCTACTATGGAACACACAGGGCTGGTTAAGGAGAGCCGCGGGGTCTAACCTCGGCTTTGCCTTGTAGTTTCCACCGTCACGGAGTTGGCTTCCGTCACAGCGAAAGATCTTGGGCTGCGTGGAGCTACCCGGCGTTAGCGACGAAGTCGACTCGCCCATCACCGCGGCGCTTGCCGGTGAGGCGAGTGTTGCTGTAGCGTAGCTCGGGTCGTCTCCCGTTGTCGTGGTCGCTCGTGTGGCGATTTCCTCATGACTCGTCATCGGTTTCTTGGTTTGGGTCCTCCTCCGCGCACCGCTTGGCGATCTCGAGGAGGTTCGGTATGTTGTCGAGTGTTTTGTACACTCGCTTGAGTTTGGCGACCAAGGTATCGTAGTGGCACGAGGTCTTAAAGTAGTGGATCGCGGTGTCCGGGTGGATTCTGGCCATGTTGTACCACAGGTCTTGCCACCGTTGGACCCCGCTGTGGGTCGACTCACGGGGTCCCTGGACGCATCGCTCTAGGTCCTCGATGGTGGTGGTGCGGGTGTAGGATCCCTCAAAGTGCCTGACGAAGGCGTCGCGCATTTCCTCCCAGGAGTCGATGCTGTCTGCGGGGAGGATGTTGATCCATTACCAGCACGCTCCCTCCATCATCAGGGGGTGGTAGCGACCGGCAAGCAGGTCGGTGTGGTCGGCGATTCCCATCGCCATGAGGTACATGTCTAGCCACACGGATGGGTCGTACGAGGGGTCGTACTTCTCAATATCCTTCGGCGCCTTGAAGTTCGCCGGGTATTTTTCGCCTCGGATCATCGGTCTGAATCACTGGGGTCCGACTCGGCTCAGCGATCCCCTTGGTTCGCCGTCGCGGCAGTTGGTGAGGGTATGCCTCAAGTCATAGGGCTGGCGTGCACGCCAGCTCTGGTTGTTGATGATGTGCGTTCGCGCGTCGACTGGCTGCCCGTTGGTGGCGACGAAGTTGTTCGCCGGTCGCGGGTCGTTGGTGGAGAGTGTCGCGTGTGCGGGTCGGTGTTGGAGCTGCAGGGGCTCGGGTGGCGGGCAGTTGAAGGTGTTTGCCACCATCGGGCGGCCGCTCGAAGCTGCCCTGCTGCCTGACGAACACGAGTACATGCGACCTTGTGAGTCGGCTCCCACGTTTTGTTGCTCGACGGCCTTGGCGAGTAGGGCCTTGGCGTACTGGATCTGCAGGGCGCCTTTCCCTGTCATGTTGATGTTGTCAACTACGGCTCGGCTCGCGACGAAGTTGTCCATCGGGGTAGACAATAGCGGGAGGCCGTTTGCGTCTCGCTCCCACGAGGAGACCAGGATTCTTGGCTGATCCCGGGGTGCGTGCGGCCGGGTGGTGGCGGTGGGGCGCCATTGGTCATCGTGCCCGGTGGTGGGCGGGAGCTCCCTCCTGGCGGCGCGTTCTCGCGGATCGCGCACTCGGCTATGCGGGCCAGGTCATTTTCATTGTCGAAGTTCAGGGCGCGTCCCTGAACGGTGGGGTTCAGACGCGACCTGATGCGGAGTTGGTGGTAGCGCAAAAGCTCCTACGCCGTCACCTACTCGAGGCGAATTTTTTTGCACTCGGCTTGTTCCTTGCGGACCGCCTCCTCCAACCGCAGGCAGAGTTCCTCGACCTCCGTCGCCGTCGCGGTCGACGGGATCAGCGTGGAGAAGGGGTCTGGCGGGGCGTCCACGCCATTCGCCATGTTGGCCACGACGTTGCGACCAGATCCGATGTGGAGGTCGCGGGAGTTCTCTGACCCGGAGTCGAAGTCGAAGATCCTGAGAATGGAGGGGTCCTCGAAGTATACCACGTTGGAGACCTGGGTGAAGGAGCCCGCGGATGACGCGGTGACGATGGATCCGGTGGCCGATACCGGGGTCGCCGAGTCGGCGTCGTCGTTGAGGGTCGCATTGTTCGTGACCACGGTGGTTTCGGCCATGTTGCTGTTGGCCGAGTCGTACTCAGAGGCGAGGCGGTGGATGGTGCGGACCTAACTCTCAGAGAGCCGGTCACGTGGTGGCGACTCGCGAATGCGAGCCGAGTCCTCCGAGACGATGACATCGGTGAAGCCGACAAGGAGGCTGATCGTGTCGACCGGCATGGTCACGCTATGCGTGATGGGGCGCGCCACCGAGACGTAGCTTCTCTACAAGATCTGGAGGATCTCACCGATCGCAATGATGCGGCTGGTGGCAATCGTCTCGTTGATGGGAAGATTGGATCTTGCCGCAGAACACCGTCCTGACCGGCCAGGCCCCACGGTCATAAAATCTATACGATTTTCCTGATCTAAATCGAGCAGGTTTCCATGAAGAAGATCTTGTTCAGCATGTTCTATTCGATACTGGTAGGAGAAGAACCCTACTCGGTATTCTTAAAAAAAAGGGGAAGCAGAACCAAGTCAAGATGATAGGGGTCGCCCCTTCTTCTTGCGCCAAAGATCTTACCATTTCCGAAGGAACTGGGACTACATTTCTTTTCACGCCACTGTCGTGGGAATGGCCACGGCAGATGCTGCAATCGGCAGCGAGAAGTAGAACGAAGGGCAATGGTGGCTAGCCATCTGCGGTGCAAGATGAGGGCGGAGACACAAGGATTTACCCAGGTTCGGCCCCCGGAGGGTAAATACCTACTCCTGCTAGATTGCATTATGGAGAGAGTACAAGGGCGAGCTCGGCGATTAGGCGGCGAGTCGCTGGGGTGTATGATGGAACGTGTCCTCTATGCGTACCCTAGGGAGGTTTATATAGGCTCACCTCGCTAGGGTTTACAGATCTACAACCGAATTAGTTAAGGATTCGGAGGGTTCTTGACCTAATACGACTGGGCCTAGCTACGCTTCTGGGCCTCCAGCTTCTAGTCGCCTGGGTCCTTGCCAAGTCTTGATCCAGTCGTCGTCCTGTAGGCCCACTCGCTGGAAGCTTGGGTCAGTAGGAAACGTCATGCTGGGTATACCCCGGTCGGCATATCCCCATCATAGCATAACCATAGTGAGCAATCTGTGAAGCATCCTCAATAAAAACCTATGCAAATAGCAAATAAAAAGATCGCTGAGATGCTCATTGTGTGCTTTCCTTGTCAATTTGATATGGGATAACTCCTGTATCATGTGCAAGGGGTACCCCATTGGCGGTTCTCTATGATACGCATGTACTTACTATGACAAGAACTTACTGGTAACTAAAGTTGAGTAGCATGAGGAGCGGCCCTCGTACTCAAGGGACATGAGATTGCCAACTTATATTTCGTCAAGCATATACTCCATCCTTGTTCACTTTAACCTTAATCACCTCAAGATGCTTATGATAGGGGCAATCAGAGCTCAAAGCTAGTAAGTACCATAATCTTTTGAAAGCTCTTTATGATCTTGAAATCCCTGCTTCCCTCTATGAAGGGCCTTTCTTCTACTTCTAAGTTGAGTCAGTAAACCTATTCCTATCTATCTCCAGCAAGCATTTGAGTTGTTGTGTTTCAAGCATTCATATGATGATTTATTCAATCATGTTCCTTATCTTCCTTGTTTGCACACGACTCTTATCTAAATGAGTATTACTTTGAAAGCCATCTTTATGGAAAGCCTTTTATGTTTGAGCAAAGAGTACTCCTGTTTTAAACTTCTTTACAAAAAGTTGTGCTTGAAAACTGTTTACCAATTGTTCTCTGACCAAGAACAAAGTTTGTCGATCCCAATTATGATTTAGCTTTATGCATCTTTATTATGACTCCCATACTTGTTGCAAGCTAAGTTATATAATGGTGAGATTCTTTCTACTATGAGTTGTGTATTGGTAAGTGTGATGCTTCTTGTACGTATTCTTTTTATTGACACTTCACTCCATGAACCTGTGGACATGTTTACTGAGATCAATTTTCACTTGGGGACAAGCGAGGTCTATGCTTGGGGGAGTTGATACGTCCAATTTGCATCACCATTCTATATCATAATTTGCCTCTATTCATTGATATAAAAAGTGGTGTTACTTATGTCTTTTCATCTGTTTTTGCATGTTGGATAATTCTTGGAGGATGAACTGCCAGAGTCAGGATTCTGATGGAAAAAGTGGTGTTTTGATGCAATTTTGCGAAGATCGGAAAAATACCAGAAAAAATACAGAAAATAATATTTTCCTAGAAGACGAAGGTTGCCAGAAGGGGAGGCGGAGTTGGGCCACAGGGCCCCACACCCCCTAGGCGCGGGCCACCCTAGGCCGTGCCTACAGGGAGTGTGGCCACCCTGGCCTACCTCTGGCTCCATCCTCTCTCCTATATCTTCCTTCAAAACCCTAAAGTTGGGGGAGAGACCACAGAAACATTCCGCCGCCTCTGCGGGGCGGAAAACACCGAGAGAGAAAGAGCTCTCCGGTAGACAGATTTCTGCCAGGGAAATTCCTTTCCGGAGAGGGGAGATCGTCGCCATCAACACCATCATCAAGCTAGACTTCATCGGGATCATCATCATCATCCACACCATCATCTCCACTAGCACCATCATCACCACTCAATCCCACTCTAACAGTTGTGTTGAATCTTGCATAGTTCTTAGGGGGAACTTTCCCGGTGTTGATTACTATTGTAGTTGATGCTTGTGAGTGGAACCATTTAATTATTGTTTATGTTCAGATTGTTATCCATCATTATATTATCTCTGATCTTGATCCATATAATGTCTCATGAGTAGTTCGTTTAGTTCTTGAGGACATGGGAGAAGTCATGTTGTTAGTAGTGGATTTGTGTTGAGGTATTATTCAATGGTTTAATATTTAAGTTGTGGTGCTATTACTCTAGTGGTGTCATGTCAACGTCGACTACAAGATACTTCACCATTTATGGGCCTAGGGGCATGCATTGTGTATTTGGCTACTAACTGTGGGGTCACCGGAGTGACAGAAACCTGAACCCCCGTTAGGAAACCATTGCACAAGGGAGGGTAGGATCTCAGAGTTTAAGGCTGTGGTTAGGTTTTTATCTTAATTTCTTTCTTGTAGTTGCGGATGCTTGCAAGGGGTTTAATCACCAGTATGTATTAGTCCAAGTAAGGTCAGTCCATTAGCACAGGTCCACCCACACAACACTTATAAAACCAAAGAAGATTAACCAGCTATATGAAACTAAAGCACTTGACAGTATTCCCATGTGTTCTCGAGAACGTTTGGTCCTCATTAGTATTCCCACCGGCTTGTCCTTTGATAAGGAAGGATTGGGCCACTTGCTGCAATTATTTGTTGTCTTTATTTACTTGCACTTTATTTCCTTGCTTTATCAGAAAACCACTAAAAATCCGTTTGCTAAGTATTTACAGAGATTTCCTGCTCCATACCACTAGTCAACACGTTCTGCTCCTCGTTGGGATCGACACTCCTATTTATCGAAAGAACTACGATACACCCCCTATACTTGTGGGTAATCACCTACGTCAACATGCTTCCCCGCCGCCGAGCCCGCCTCAATTCCGCGCCACCTCAGGTCGCCACCACCAGCACGACCCCACCACCGCTGTATTCGACCCGCGCCCTCTCCCCTCGCCAAAAACCAGGCCCCGCCACCTCGCCCATGGCATCCCTCCTTGTCGATCATGGTGTTTCCCTAAGCCAGGGACGTTGCCAAGCCTCTGTGTGCCATCGCGCCGACCGCCGACACCACCGCGACCTCGCGTCCCGACTCTGTCGCCGCCCCGTCCCCGAATAGCCCCTTCACCCTTCGCCACCCATTGAGCCCTGCCTAGAGCCATGCCGTCCTTCCACCTGCAAGAACCTCATCACCGACGCGAGCTCAGCTGTGATCTTGCACTATCCCTGCTCTGTTGCCTTTGTGTGTGTCGATGCGCTGATTTGTAAGTGTGAAGGACTATGGGGAGTGGTCAAGATAATGGATCTTCCCAAGTCCAAGATGTTTAGACATGGAAAGGTCAAGTTCCACCTCTGATTAACAAGTCCGAACCCAAACAACCACCAGCGCTTGAACCGGAGAGAACCATGCCAAGAACCCGCGATACCAGAAGATCGACACCGGCACCGCACAAGTTCACCCTCGACCCCGAATTCCAGAATCTGAAGACCATTGGTGTCCTACTCTTTCAAGTTAGTTAGTGACAACAAGATCGCCACATGAACCCTGACCCCGGAAACGAAGAGCAGACCTGAAGATGGAACCCGAATCTCTTGAAATGCCAAGACATCCTTCCTAGACCACAAGATCGTCGACATAGAGAGGAAGTTATCCATCATGGATCCAATGGCCGAGACCCCTAAGACACCAATCTCGGATCCAAAGACCGAACTGGAACTCCGATGAACCCCACAAGATCTTCGTACCCCAAAATGTGTGACCCCTTTTTTCCGAGACCCCTATTTTTTAAATGACATATACTTGTTGCATATAAGTATTCATGTTTGCATACATCACGTCATGTGGTTTAGGGTATTTAGCCGATTCACCTAAATTAAATATGGAGACTATATGCGGGCTACTCTACTCTTATATTGGCTCCATTTAAATTTGTGTAGCGAACCGACCTTGTTTTGCCCTGTTAATAAAACATTTAAATTTTGGGGTAACTAAACAACATGAACCTATTAATTAATTGTCGGGACCCTGGTTATACTTAACATTGCCTATTCGCATTGCACCTTTGCCATGTCATGCATCATGCCCGATCTTCTGTCGTAGTATTAAATAGTGCATATGATATTTCTTATAGAGCTTTGCTTCTTTACAGATTAGGCCATTGAGTTGATGCGAGTCTCGATAAGTCCTGCGGATAATGTATCTTTGGCAGTGTTTCTCAGGCGAGCATCCCCCTTTCTACCTATTTTTGCATTTATAGTCTTTACTTCCTCCTGTTGATCTATTTCTATCCTTGTTATTGATGCTTTAGTTTTCATACTAGTTTTACCCCTTGTAGCCTATATTGCCTTGGACACCTCCTATTTCATGTTGTTTGGTAGATAGTTGGCCTTGCGAATCATAATTGCTTGCTCAGGTGATGCTTCGCATCGTCAAGTTCCACCATTGTTGGGAGGTTGGCACATGCTTAATGGTGGAGATAATCATGGTTTCATTTATCGCTTAACATTTATGCATTGGCAGTAGATATAATTAATGAAGAGGCACCAATGGGTAATAGTTGAGATATGGATCTTATCCCGCCCAATTGTGTCCACCTAGGACCTGAGTTCTTGACGCCAGTTCCGAGATCAAGTGCGCTAACCACATGTGGGGTGTATGGGCACCCCTATTAATTTAGTACTCCCTCCATCCCATATTAGATTGCGCATAATTTTGCGTTCTAGTCAAACTATACAAAGTTTGACCAAGATTATACGAAATAATATAAATTTATAAAATACAAAAAAAATAATATTAAAATTGACTTAGTGTATACTTTTATATTATATAAATTTTGTATCATACAAATTTATATTATTTTATATAATCTTGGTCAAACTTTGTATAGTTTGACTAGCACGCAAAATTATGCGTAACCTAATATGGGATGGAGGGAGTACCTAATTTCAAAGTACTATACCAGGGGCCACAAACTAGTTTGAGGCATTATTACTATTCTTCTCCCCCCGTCCCACAGATTAAGGTGTAAAATTCTTAGCACAATTATTTAGGCAGCGATAACATGAGAAAAATCATCAACTTTCCTTTTCTACCCATGCATGCACTGTAGTTAATGTCGTTAATTTCTCTCTCACAGATCAGCTGGCCTACTCGTTACTAGCAAGCCACCAACTTCATGCACGGGAGGAGTTAATATCTCTCTCACACCACGGCTGGCCTCTGCATACACAAGAGGAAGTTGTTGCTGCACGCGTCGCGACGTCCTAGGAAAATGGAAAAGAGGGGTAAAATTGGGAACCTAGCGATCTGCTCGATGCTGCGCCTTAAGCTATGAGGAAATTTTGGAAAAAATTCACGCCTTAAGCTATGAGACAGAGGGAGTATACTTATACAATGATTTACTGCTTTATTTACTACTTTTGCTCGAGGAGCAGTCAACTACTATACTGTTTAGGAACCAATGCAGAATGTCTACATGGTATCGACAAGGATAGTCACACTTTCGGGTTCCATTCATTTACAACCATTGTCGTGAACCCTGGGTCCATCACGGAGCCGTACGACTTTATTGCGGGTAGCTTAGTGGGGTGGCCCCCATGTACTTACTTTGGGTATAGGACACATCATGTCCTAAGCCCCTCCGACATACCATTGGATGGTTGTTTCATGATCTTTCACCTATCTGATCTGGCAATAGGGGTGGAAATGCGTGTGGAAACATTGGTGCACCTCTGCAGGGTTAAATCTTTTCAAAAATCTATGTCCACGGTTATGGAGGACTTGGAGCATAGTTTCTCGATCATAGAAAACTTACATGAAAGAATTACTATTATAGTTTGACTTGGATCTGCATAAATAGTAAGTTGGATAACCACCATTGAATGAATGAATAAAACTGCCAACTGTGTGAGTTTCCTCGGAAGGACTTCCTCGTTTGGTCTCGAGGGGGGGAATACTAGGATGGGTGTCGGATATTTGTCCCGCGAAGGAAACTAGGGTCCAACGATCCCTTAGTTCGAGAGGGCACTAAACATGCGCTTCCAAGGAGCCCCGGCGATGGTGGCTGATACCTTCGATCCTGATTACGAATGTAGTATAAGTGCAGCTTGACCGCATCAGGGTCAACATCTTTAATGCGCATCATATCACATATTTTAGTGAAAGTATTTAAGTGCATACCTACATCTTCTACATCAGAGCCTCCAAATTGATTCTATTGAACCAAACTTAAATAGTGGGGCTTAATTTCATAATATTCGGCGGTAATTGTTGGCTGAGTAATAGGAGTACGCAAATAATCATTGTTAGGAGTTGCAAACTCCCTAAGTTTCTTTTCAGCCATACTTCCTACATTTTTGTATTTTCTTAAAAAGTACTAATGATGATAAAGCAAGAATTAAAAGACTAAATAATTTTTTGGTTTTTCAAATAAAAATTGAAAGCAAACTAACAAAATTAAAAATGAGAATTAAAACTAGCAAGGTTCCTACTAACCTCACCAGGGTAGCTATTGCTTCCCCGGCAATGGCGGCAAAAAAGGGTTGATACCTTTGATCCGGATTACGGATGTAGTATAGCTCTTTTTCCCTAGTAGACCTAGGTTTACCGAATCCTCGGAAAGCAGAAAGCAAAGTGATATTACTTAAACGAACCTTCGAGAGTTTTAGAATTCCTATTAAGTTTTCACCGGACCATGAGTTTGCGATCTTGTTGTTGTTGTTGACGATGGAGAGAGAGAGAGGCTAGGTTCTTCGGTTTTCACCAGTAGCTGTGTAAAAATTCTGATGGGAATAATAGATAATAATAAAGTATGTATATAATTAGAGAAAGATAATTATACGTGGGCAGTGCATCCATAATTGATATCGCCTCCGCAACCGCTTATAGCAATAACCTACTAGTCGCATCCATATAAGAAAGAGAACTAATGTTCTGTCACTGGAGTTCCTATCCTGCAGATCAGTCATTACTCACACTCCCTTTACCTAGATCAACCCTCGGGGTCTTGGATACCTGACAAGTCCTTATATTAAGGCAAGAGAGGGTACTATAATCATCATGTCAAACAAACTAATACATGATCCCATCTATGATAAATAACACGCACAAAAAGCTACATGGCTAGGCTGAAGCACTTAGCCCGAGGAGAATTACTCACACATAGAGATGAAATCGACAATCATAAACATTGTAATAGAGATCATAAGGTTGATAGCAAATAGTCTTACAATGCCGCCAATTGGAGATGAGATCTACTATTACAAGTGGTGGAAGATGGCTATGGTGGTGGAGGAGGGTTTAGCGGTTTAGATCTAGATCTATTCCTCCAGCATGGCGGCTTCTGGTGGCAGGGAGAGATGAGGTCGAAAAGAAGCGAGATTGTGGAGTCGGGCCTTTGTTTCTCGTCGCCTAAAGCCTCTTTATATAGGGGTCCCTTCATGAAAGTTGTTATGTTTGACCTAATAAAGTCGGTGCAAACTATACGACGGCGGCCCGTATAATTGGTCGTTAAGTCTTCTGGATACACTTCACAGCTCCTGCTTTCTTTGACGTGTTGGAAATCTCGTATCTTTGGCATTTATGTAGTGATTCCCATAATCATACGTCATTATCTGCATAGGGAAAAATAGCAAGAAAGGATTGCATACCCCTTTGATCATTAGGAATTAGTGGAAGGCTTTAGAGAGATATTTTATCAAATATATGAATAATATATTATTTAAATGCGGACGTGGATGGCTATATTTCACAGCCATCAACCTCCCCAAGCTTAAACTTGATCGTCCCGAGCAAGAAAACAAAAATCAAAAGGGAACTCAGCATTTAAACTCAAATAACGAAATGATGATCTTAATTATGATTGGTAGTCTCATGTTTCCTCCACTTTATTAATCTAAAAAACTTCAGCATAGATAAAGTAATGGCAAGCATATCATACAGGTTTCATGAATCCTTATAGTGCAGCAAAATTATTGTAAGCATGGATGAAAAAAGGTAAACTTTATTCCATGTTATGTAATTAACTCATAGGCTTGCCTTTGAACAATAAGGTGTAATCATGTATAATTAGGCGTGTGAGAGTTTGTCATGAAAATCATATACACTAAAGTATCTCAATTCTCCCACATCAATAAATCAAGACTTTTCAAGCACTACTTTTCCATTCATTGTCCTTCAAGAATTTCAGTTCTTAAGTAATTGAGAGCATGCCAAAAAAATTCATTAGTTTATCGGGCTATTATGGACACTCGTGGCATCACTAAGGTCTTTTTCCTTTTGCATAATGATTACTCATATCAGCCAGAGGAGTGATTCCATCATGTTAGAGCTACTCGGGAGTGCTAAGAATTTACCCATTATAGCATTGCTGCTACATATGTTTAATCAATTCATAGTAAAAATCTAGGAGTTTCCTCCATTAAGATCGTTCGTAGGCTAGCGGAGTTGTTGGCATTCCATGAAGTTTGACACACATAAATCTATATCATTCTTATGATTTACAAGTCAAACTTTGGCATGCTCACAAAAACTACAACACCCAAGTCTTCAATTGTAAGACTTTTTCTTATTTCAATTGTTTAGCAAAGTTTTAGGAAAGACTTGGTTAACTGCAAGAGCTGGAACAAAACATACCCAATTAAATACTCATGCAAACAAAATTTTACTACAGTATAGAGACTCACTCCACCGATATAATATCTCAACATTACTACTAACTAGCATGGGGTTTTCAACCTTCAAAAGTGGGGATTCATAAGGCATACCTCTCATGTTTGGTTCCACTTCTCTCTTTCCTTTTTATTTGTTTCTTGGAAACTCGAAGTCAATCACTCTCCTGCGAATCAACGAGAACTTCGAGGCGAAAAGAAAAAGAGAGAGGGAAAATAAAGATAAACGGAGATATCTCAAAGCTCGTCTTGAAAATCTCAAACAAAATAAAATAACTAAGATAAAGTGTTGGAGAAACCAACATGAGTGCTTATAAACTCAAATAAAAGCATAACCTCGAAATAAGATAAAGCAAATGAAAACCAAAATATAAAATAGATAGAAAACCTCCCCAAGCTTAGGCTTTTGCATGACCTTCAAATCACTGTGGTGGGGGAAATAGTTGTAACTCCAGTTCGCAAATTGATTTGAGAGGTAACTTGTTGTTTCTCGGAGGTTCAGGACGAGATTATGCATTCCCTCCATAATTCCTCCAAGTTCTTGGAAATCTTGATATGTTGCGAACCGGTTCGATGGTTGTTGCTCCTGATGAGGGACTTCTTGCTCCTCCTCTTGGTCCTCATCCTCCTCCAGAATATCCTCCTCGGGTTGGTGTTGCTCAACCTGCAAGTCATAAAGCAAATGTACTTCCTCGATAGAGAACAGGCCATTAGGCAAAGGAGTAGGGTAGAGACGCCCAGCTCCGGCAATATGCAGATAATAAACACCACCTCTCCTAATGAGCATTCCACAAGCCCTCAAAGTAGAGAAACCAACTCGTCGCTCACCTAGCACTGGCTGTAACTCACCTAGGTCGATGCCCAATGCATTGGCAAGCATGGTGATGACACCTCCACAAGTGATTGGTCCTTGGCTTTGGTGGGATTGGTAATCCAAGTAGCGCACAAGAATTGCGCCCAAGTGAAGTGACAAGTTGTCATAGTTGAAAGCATCTTTTGCAAGGACTAAAATATCCTCCTCATTGAGTCTTGTAAACTCATTGCGCGCCTGCAAGGTGTTAGTAATAACATAGAACAAATAGTGAATAACAGGATGTTGAATATTGTTCCCCTTACTGACTCTAGAAGTAAAGCTTATACTATTATAACAGTATTCAAGGGAAGGTTTCATGTTGGTAAAAGCTACACGCATAGCATTGGGATGATTATTGGGTAAACCAAAACAATTGCACCATTCATCAAGTGATAGAGAATAATTATTGTTCATGAGTCGGAAAGAAAGTCTATCCTCCACATTCCATGTCTTGACGGTGCTATTCAAAGAGCTAAGAAATTCAATGGTTAACCGGCGATAGGTGATGACGCCCAACACTTGTTGTGGGACGCTTCGTTGGAAACCCCAAGAGGAAGGTGTGATGAGCACAGCAGCAAGTTTTCCCTCGGTAAGAAACCGAGGTTATCGAACCAGTAGGAGGAAGGAAACGTCACATAGGTGTTACAAGCAACGCGGAGACCTGCACAACACAAACTCAAGACTTTTCCCCAATGAATCAGTGAGGTTGTCAAGCTCACCGGTTTTCTATAACAAAGGATTAAATGTATGGTGTGGAAGGTAATGGTTTGCAGCAAGTAAACAATTAATAGTGGAAGATGTATCAATGGTAAATATTGGACCGGGGGTCCATAGTTCACTAGAGGTGCTCTCCTTAGATAAACAACATGGCATCAAGAGTAAACAATTACAGCGGGGCAATTGACAGGAATTGAGCAAGGCATAACAATGCAATACTAGACAAAAATATCCTATGAGTTTCGATTGGGCAATACAACAATATACATAGACCGCCAGCCAACTGCATCTATGACTAGAAGTCCACCTTCAGGTTATCATCCGAACACCCTCCAATATTAAGTTGCAAGCAACAGACAACTACTTTAAGCAAAGTGTGTAAGGTAAACAATCCACTTGTTCCATGAACAAGAGACCGTTGTTTTCTCCCTAGTAGCAAGAAGCACATCTACAACCAAAGATATTTTTGTCACTTCCCTTGGAAACTAGAGGCATGAACCCACTATCGAGCATAAATACCCCTTCTTGGAGTCACTAGCAACTACTCGAGCCAAGATAGATACTAACAACGAAGAGCATGCAAGATCACAAACAACACAGACATGATAGAATCATAAAGACAAAACCATTAATCAATCTGACATAGTAATCTCAATATCCATCGGATCCCGCCAAACACAACATGCATGATTACAAATAGATTAGATCTTGATCATGAACGGAGATCACAAGATCTATACATGAAAGCACAAAGGAGGAGATACAACCATCTAGATACTACATGGACCCATAGTCCAAGGTGGAACTACTCACGCATCATACCGGAGAGAAGGCCTCCGGGATGATCTCCCCTCCGGCAGGGTGTCGGGAAGAACTTCAGATCCCTCCAATTTAGGGACGACGGTGGCGGCGGCTATAGAAGGTTTCGTGGAATATTGATCGGGTACTTAGGGTTTCTACATCGGGGGCTTCTTATAGGCGAAGAGGCGAGGCTGGGAGGTGGCCAGGAGCCCCACACCCTACCCAGGCGCGGGGCAGGGCCCACCCGCGCCTAGGGGGGTCTGGCCGCCCTGGTTCGCGTCTCCGTCTCGTCTTCTAGATTCGTGTCCCTCACGGTAAAATATTGACTTTGGATTTTGTCCCGTCCAATTCCAAGAATATTGATTTTCTGCCTTTCTGGAACCAAAAATAGAAGAAAACAGGCAACTGGTACTATGGCAACTTGTTAATAGGTTAGTTCCAGAAAAGATATAAAAACACCTCAAAGTGTAGACAAAGCAAAGCAAAGTAGATACTAAACAAGCATGGAGCATCAAATATTATAGATACGTTTCCGACGTATCAAGCATCCCCAAGCTTAACTCATGCTCGTCCTCGAGGGTAAGTGATAAAAAGAATAATTTTTGAGGTGACATGCACCATCAAAACCAAGATCAAACCATTTGCAAGTATTGAAAGCTAGGATCAAAGAACTCTAAACATATGCATGAAAGATGGAGTTCTAACAATAGGACATAGTAACTATGTAGCAACATGAAAGGCTACAAATAAAGATCATGAATAACGTGCATTGAAAAATGTTTGTTTGTTTCACATACAGAAAACATAGCATAGTGGCAATCAGCTTGTCCCTCATAGAGTAGCGAAAAGATGCATAGGACACCTTCAAAGTTCACAAGGGTGACTAGAAACAAGTAGCACAAGAACAAGTAATATCACAATATGCATCAATCAATAAGCTTTGGAACACTGCACACAGAATGACAACTATGCTCTCTTAATGGTGCATAAAGGTAGAAGGAGGAGACTCAAATAATGGTGGAAGAAAGGACCTTCACAAAGGGAAGCAGGGATTTCAAGTTTCAAAAAGAGCTTCCAAAAATTATGGTACTTGTTAGCTTTCAGCCCTCATTGCCCCTATCATAAGCATCTTGAAGTGATTAAGGTTAAAGTGAACAAAGATGGAGTATATGCTTGATGAAGTATAAGTTGACAATCTCAAGTCCCTTGAATACGAGGGCCACACCTCATGCTACTCAACTTCAGTCACCTGTAAGTTCTTGTCATTCTAAGTATATGTGTATGATAGAGAACTGCCAACGGGGTACCCTTTTCACATGGTACATGATCTATCCCATAACCAAAATGACAAGGCAAGCAGACAATGAGCATCTCAGCGATCTTTTTATTTACCATGTGCATAGCTTTTTATTGAGGATGCTTCATAGATAGCTCACTATGGTGATGCTGCAAGTTTCCACCATGATTAGGCTTGGCTTAGGCTAGCAGCCCAGGCGTTTCTCTAACCCAAAATACAAACTCCATGGACTTACAAGTTCCCTCTTTATTTCACACCGATGACATCCATAGACAAAAGAGCATGATTGTTGGGGAGGTGACCCCGGATAGGGTCATGACGGGGAAAGACGAAAGGAAGTTCCCCGTCAAATTCCAAGTTACTGTCTAAATCGGCGAATCCTGTAAAGGTCGGCCGGGTCAGCCCGAATAATCTAAATGCAGGTGAAGGCCAAGCCGAGTTAAGCGAGACAGGGCCTAATGACATGAAGCTTGCAGGAGAAGGAGGTGCCTATATTCAAACCCTAGTCACATGCTAGGAAGAATCTAAACAAAGCCAAACACAAAGGACAAGGCACAGAGCGGCAGAAGGGCAGAAGGAGGTCACGGAGGTGACAGTCCTGGAGCCCGAGGCGTGCAGGTGGGGTTCTCTGAAACCTTGCCGTCATTAGAAGGGCGACATGGAAAGGAGGCCGCCGAGTTACTATATTGGGACAAGCATATTCTTCGAATATGCTTGCCACGTCAACCCTAAGAGGAGCCAAGGAACCCCTTTATAAGGAGAGTCTTGGATTCTGAGAAGGGCATCGGCTCATTTGGTACCGTTAGGCTGGTAAAAGTTCATCTTCCCCTCTTGTAAACAGCTCAAGGAGCACTTGTAGCCCAAGAGAGGAGAAATAAAGATCTTTATGTTAGTCGTTTGTGTGTAGAATCAACTACATCTTCCCTCCCCAGATCCCTCTAGTATCCATTAGCCCCGTACTTTAGCCTACCCATGGCATCTGTCGTGCCACCACCACGACAGTTGGCGCCCACCATGGGGCCAGCAGCGGTGCTAGCTGGAGTCAAGATCCGGATGGGAAACTTCATCCATATACTGGCGAGCGCGTGGTCTCTGGCTTAGTTCAGAGATTTGATCTCTGTGACTATGTCAGCGATAACGCAGGCAGCTTCAGGGGAAAAACTCCCCCACGCAACGGCTTCTTCATCAACCTGGGCATGCACCAGATCTACGTTGGTGTCGACACCTCCCGCGTCTACCCTCGCCGAGTCATTATTGCAGGAGAGCCCACCCTCAGCCTTGCGAATGGTCCGCGTGGAGAACGCCCCGCTAGCAGCATCGAGGTAATGGTCACCGCAGGAGTGCAGGTAGCAGCAGGAGGTGCCAGATCAAGCAAAGACCCGACGACAGGAGGACAGGTGACCACAAAGCAGGCAGCTTCACAACCCACCGATGTAGATCCTTCAGCAGCAAAGCCAGCCGAGGTGCAGGAGACGACCCCAAGGGCACCAAGGGTAAGATGGCCACCTCTGGAAAGACCAGAAAATATTCTCTAGACAACTATAGATAACCTGACTACGCTTGTGGCACCGATACTTGATCCGGCTAATGCTCAGGCAGATTTAGAAGAGACTAGGCAGAAAGTACTTGTAGAAGAAAAAAAGGTGTCGGCATTGCGGGAGTCCCTAAACAGGACCCTGCGAGAATATGCTAAGGCAAACAAGCTAGATGTTGCCCCTGAGCGGGTTGATGAGTTAAGATTGAGAGGAAAAAACCTCATGAATGATATCAACAAAGAGCATGAAGCTCATAAAGAAGATTCAGTCGATCTAGGTTTGCTGAGGTATAACACCCCGGCGAAAAACCTAAGGGCGGCGAATGCCGCGGCACTAGAATTGGAAGGGCTGACCGGTGAAGCCCGGCAAAAACAGCAAGAAAGAGTGAATGAGCTGGTGCGCATTGCGAACCAGCAGAATGAGGAAATGCTTAAGGCAGACCCAACAAGACCTGGTGCCTCATGAATGGTTCATTCGGCTGGAGCAGCACCTGCCCTTTCAGTGGTAGCTGCATCTTCACCCGGAAACAATGCGCGGAGAGATAGCGGTAACTTCAGGAAAGAGAAACAAGCAGATTGTACCATATGATCCGGCAGTAGCTGAAAAGATTAATGAGAACAGAGGCAATGGAAGCCGAGATAACAATGGCGAAAGAAACCCCCACCGTGCCGACAGAGGCAATGGAAGCCGAGGTAACGGAGACCTCAGAAGAGGAAATCATGAGAACAATATCGTGGTAGAAGGAAGGAGAGATCCGCCGCCCAATCCACAGCCGAGGTATGAACCTCGGCAGGAAAGAAAAGTGATACCAACACGCCACAATCAGGCAAATGAGAGATACAACGATGGTTACTCAGATATGGAATATGCGGGTCATGGTGGAAATAACCACTATGGAATGCAGGAAAGAATTATGTACAGAGACTCACCATCAAGTGATGCAAGACTGAAACTGGACCGGCTGTACCGGTCCGAGTTATTAGAAGAACAGGGTCCGCTGGGTCCAACATGTTTTGGACCCCGGATCATGGGTGAGCCACCAGTGCCAAACTTTCAGCTGGAAAGAGGCACGGAAACATATAATGGGAGCACCAAACCATAGGATTGGTTGATTGACTATGCCACGGCTGTAAAAATAGCGAGTGGAAACTTGCGATGGGCAGTAAGATATGTCCCGCAAATGCTGGAAGGACCAGCCAGAGTATGGCTGAATAATCTGCCTCCAGGCAGCATCAACTGTTGGTTAGATTTTGAAGAGATGTTTGTCAGCAACTTCACTAGTACTTACAAAAGGCCAAACAGGCCACAGCAGCTAGTGATATGCAAGCAAAGGCCGAATGAAACAGACAGAGAGTTTTTGACTCGGTGGTGTAACCTTAGGAACTCATGTGAGGGAGTTATAGAGTCAAAAGCAATATCTTGGTTCACTCAAGGGTGCAGATATGCCAGTGTCCTATGGTAGCGACTACAAAGAGATATGCCAACCACTTTGGCGGAAACCATCAGGATAGCAGACTCGTATGCATTGGGAGATCCGACGCAACCAGAGCTGATGTCGGCAGACCATCGAGAGCATCAGGATCAATATGCAAGATATGTGGCTGGATCATCAAGGCGCAACGAGTTCAGAGGTAGAAGAAGAGAGGAAAGACCAGATTACAGATATGCCTCTAATCAGGTGGCAGCAGTAGTAAAAGATCAGCCGAGTCACGGAAACAGTCAGCGGCAGAAGAATGGTCCTCAGCAATGGACACCAAGGAATGAAGGGAAGAGACAGTGGACACTAGAACAAAAGAAGCAATGGCAGGAGAGGCTGAAGTACACGTTTGAATCCATGTTGGATCAACCGTGTAAATTTCACACTCCAAACCCAGCTAAGCCGGCTAATCATACAACCCGGCAATGCGCTTGGATGAAAAACGCAATGGGGAACCCGGCAGGAATGCAAGCACCTTCCCATCAGGTGCATCAGCAGCAGCAGCCGCAATTGACTGGGGCAAATGCACAACAGTTAATGTTACCCCCTCCTCCTCCGGGGTATGATAACTCGGATCGGAGGGATGCAGTGCATCAAGTGATAAATCAGGGTCAGAATGGAAGGATTAACCTCGGAAATAATGAACGCAATGATTACAAGGAGCATCATCAATCATATTGCGTGTTTACAACAGAACAACAAGATAGGCAAAGTGTATAGCGCCGGCATATGGAAGTGAATGCAGTTATGCCGGCCGTACCAAGATACGTGCCTTGGTCGGATCAAGAAGTAACTTGGAGTATAAAAGATCACCCAAAAATAATGCCGAGTCCGGGGTCATATGCACTTGTGCTAGATCCGACATTTGTCGGGC
Organism: Avena sativa; assembly: GCA_916181665.1. Lineage (NCBI taxonomy): Eukaryota > Viridiplantae > Streptophyta > Magnoliopsida > Poales > Poaceae > Avena > Avena sativa. Next base: position 378,771,490 of record OV702297.1, on the reverse strand, counting down.
CCAACATTAATGTGAAATTCTCAAAAGTACTCATTGACAATGGGAGCAGTATCAATATCATTTACAAAGATACAATGCATAAACTCAGAATATCGTAGAATATGCTGCAATCCACAAGAACCACATTCCATGGGATAGTGCCGGGACTTTCATGCGAACCCATTGGGAAGGTTCGAGTAGATGTGTTATTCGGCACAAGGGAAAACTGCAGAGCGGAAAATTTGGAGTTTGAGGTGGTGGATCTAGAAAGTTGCTATCATGCTTTACTCGGGCGGCCAGCGTTGGCCAAATTCATGAGTAGCTGCCACATCACATACTTGAAAATGAAGCTACCCGGACCACAAGGGGTGATAACTGTAGCAGGAGATTATATTAAGTCAATGGAATGTGCTTCAGCCGGATCAAACCTGGCCGAGTCATTGGTAATCGCAAGAGAAAAAAGAAGGATTCAGGAGGTAGCGGTCCTCGCTCAGTCGGCACAACTGAATATGCCGGCATTGGCCAACCCGCATGGAAGTGTCTCTTTCCAGCCGACTAAAGAAACAAAAAAGGTCCAGATAGATGAGCAGTTCCCAGAGCGCACCATCACCATTGGTGCCGGCCTAGATGCCAAATAGGAAAGCGAGCTCACCAACTTCCTCCGTGAGAATCGGGATATCTTTGCATGGTCAACTCAAGACCTGCAAGGTGTGCCGAGGGAGTTGGCTGAGCACTCTCTGAATGTAAGGCCAGGAGCAAGGCCGGTGAAGCAACCTCTCCGCCGCTTCGCCGAAGACAGGAGAAAAATAATAGGGGATGAGATAGCTCGGCTCCTTGCGGCCGGGTTCATCATGGAAGTGCTTTATCCGGATTGGCTATCAAACCCAGTGTTCATAGAAAATAAAAAGGACGATCCAAATGTAGCCATCATATGGCGAATGTGTATTGATTACACGAACCTGAACAAGGCGTGTCCCAAAGATCCTTTTCCCTTACCTAGGATAGACCAAGTCATTGATTCGACCGCTGGTTGTGAACTGTTATCGTTTGTAGACGCATATTCTGGTTTCACCAGATACCGTTAAATCCGGCTGATCAAATAAAGACTGCATTTATTACCCCGTACGGGGCTTATTGTTATCGCACCATGCCATTCGGCCTGCGTAACGCAGGTGCAACATATCAGAGATGTATGCAAAAATGTCTACATGACCAGATAGGGATAAATGTACAAGTATATGTAGACGATGTGGTTATCAAAACCAAAGAGAGCAAAACGCTACTGGATGATATTCGGCAGACATTCGCGAATTTGAGAAGATTCCGAATGAAACTTAACCCGGAAAAATGTACCTTCGGTGTACCAGCTGGGAAACTACTCGGTTTTCTCGTATCCAACCGAGGTATAGAGGTCAATCCAACTAAAATAAGAGCGGTAGAAAGGATGGAACTGCCGAGATGTCTAAATGACGTACAGAAGTTCACGGGTTGCCTGGCTTCGCTTAGCCGATTCGTATGTCGGCTGGGAGAGAAGGCATTACCACTATATCAACTGATGAAAAAATCAGATAAATTCATTTGGACACCGCAGGAAGATAATGCATTTCATGAACTAAAAAGATGTTGGTCACAGCACCAATCCTGGCTTCTCCATTGACAAAAGATCCTATGTTAATTTACATAGCCGCCACAAACAGGATGGTGAGTGCAGTGATCGTTGTGGAACGAAATGAAAATGATAAGTCAATACAGAGGCCGGTATACTACCTAAGCGAGGTACTATCAGCCTCGAAACAAAACTACCCACACTACCAGAAGATGGCCTATGGAGTATATATGTCGGCAAAGAAACTTAAACATTACTTCGAAGAACACCCGATCAAAGTGGTTTGCAAAGCACCCATAGCCGACATATTGAACAACAAAGATGCAAGCGGCCGAATAGCAAAATGGGCAATTGAATTGTCACCATATGCTCTACAATTCGATAGGCGAGATGCAATCAAATCTCAGGCTGTGGCCGACTTCTTCGTGGATTGGGCCGAAGTACAATATGAGCCGCCATTACCAGATCTGAAATGCACTTTGACGGTTCCAAGCTGAGAAATGGCTTGGGGGCAGGAATAGTATTAACCTCGCCAAAAAGAGATCAGCTGAAATATGTGCTGCAAATACATTTTGCCGCGTCAAACAATGGAGCCGAGTACAAAGCACTCGTCCATGGGCTAAAGGTGGCAAAAGAAATCAGCATACTTTGAATTATATGTTACGGAGATTCGGATCTAGTAGTACAACAAGTATCAGGCACTTGGGACGCGCTAGACGCGAATATGGCCCTATATAGATTCCATGTGCAGAAAATCAGCGGATATTTCGACGGATGTGAGTTTCATCATATACCTCGGGCAGAAAATGACGCTGCAGACACACTGTCAAAACTCGGATCAACTAGGCAATCAATTCCCCCGGGTATCGCACTAGAGCACCTGAGAAAACCATCAATAACACCATCACCAGAGTCCGAGTCCATTTATATCTCGGCAGAACCAAGAGAAGATATTATGCCAATGGAAATCGACGAAAGATGCAACCCAGAATTTCCAAAAATAAACCCGGCCATCGCACGGATAAGAATGGAAAAACCCGAGGTTGTTATGTCTGAAGAAAATATGGAAATAGATAGTGGAATTATCCCAGAGAAAATCATGCCAACCTGGGCGCAACCTATATTTTCCTTCATTAGAGATGCGAGTTTGCCGAGTGATGAGGTACTGGCTAGACAGACAATGAGAAGAGCAAAAGCTTATACAATCATAAATAATGAGTTGTATAAAAGGAGCATCACAAGTGTGCTGCAAAAATGTGTTGACTCGGCGAAAGGCCAGGAAATCCTCCTAGATATACATCAAGGAGAATGCGGGCATCATGCCTCGTCCAGAGCTTTAGTGGCCAAAGCATTCAGGCACGAATTTTATTGGCCAACGGCGTTGAAAGAAGCCAAAGAATTGATAGAAAAATGCAATGGTTGCCAGAGATATACCAGCAAGATACATATGCCATCGTCCGAATTAAAGACGATACCAATCACTTGGCCATTTTTGGTATGGTGCTTGGCTATGGTGGGACCATTCAAGCCGGCCCAGGGCGGGATGACCCACATTTTTGTCATGGTGGATAAATTCACAAAATGGATCGAAGTAAAACCGATAAAAAGATGTGACGGACCAACAGCAGTAAAATTCCTCAAAGATATTATTTTGAGATATGGTTATCCACATAGTGTTATTACAGACAACGGCACAAACTTTGCTGAAGGGGCTTTTGCTAGATTCTGCCAAGAAAAACTCATACGACTAGATGTCGCCTCGGTGGCCCACCCAGCATCCAATGGGCAAGTAGAAAGATCTAATGGACTCGTATTGTCCGAAATAAAACCCCGACTCGTCGAACCTCTGTAAAGGTCGGCAGGATGCTGGATCGAGAAACTACCAGCAGTACTATGTAGCCTCAGAACTACCCCAAACTGGTCAACAGGATATACCCCGTTTTTTCTGGTATATGGAGCAAAAGCCGTGCTTCCAGCCGACATAATACATGACTCGCCCTATATTGTTTTTTATTATTATGAGTTATGTATTAAACCTCGGCACCTTGGGCAGTAGCTCGGGGACTGCCCTATATTGATTTTTATTATGAGTTGTGTATTACACCTCAGCACCTTGAGCGGTGACTCGGGGACTGCCCAATGATATTTATTATTTTTTGAGGTAAGTACTAAGCCTCGGCACTTAGAGCAATGACTCGGGGACTGCCCCATGATTATCGGTTCTCCATGAACACTTCGGCATTTCGAACAACAACTCGGGGAATACCCTGAAATAATAACCTGTGCAAACTATTTTGGCAACCCAAATAATAACTCGGGGACTAATTGGCATAACCCACTGTTTTCAAAAGGACAGGCAGGATATATGCCGAGCTAAGGAATACAATCCGAGTTTACGAAATAAAAGGTCGCTAGAACAAAGATATAAAGCAGTAAGATCCACTTAAGCAAAGCCATCATGATTATCATCACTCATATCTCAGCAGCAAAAGGCTAAAAAGGTTCGTACCACACAGAAAGTCGCATAATTGTTTCATACACATCATAAGCCCGGCATACCGGGGACTGGAAATAATTTAAGGAGTTTTTTCGAGCCTAAGGGGCAGCACCATGACCCGGGGCATCAGGAATGGCTGTCTAAGATGACGGAGGCACGACCTCGGTCTTCGGTGCAGAGGCATCTCCAGAAGGTGGGCGTGCCGAGGTAGACGGTGCCTCAGCCGAGGTTACTTCGCCTTCAATAGGGGCACTAGTAGCCTCGGGAGGTGTCCGGGGCTGCTGAGAGGCGTTAGTCTGAGCCTGAGAATGCCCAGTCTCTTTAGAAGATGATCGCACATCACCGTCCTCATCTGGGCTTGAGCTGGAATCACCAGAGATGTCCGAGTCTCCCTCACCCTCCTCCTGGTCGGTCGAATTATCATCGTCTTCAATTTCGTCGTCATCCACTGGGTTAGGAAGAAAACTCGGCCCCTCAATCTAGTTATGCACATCAGCATATTCAACAAGCTGCAAGGCACGAGCTTGGCAGCGAGCCATGAATTCTGGATCCTCAACCCAATGGGAGCCGGTGCGTAGGTTTATCATAGTATCGAGTGAAATATCCTCATACCAAGACATAATGACTGTGAGCGCCATGTCAGCACCAGCTCTTCCAGCAGATTCCCTCCAGAGGTTTAACTGCGCCTGGGATACCACCAACCTTTCCACAAGTATATTGACCTCGTCAATATCAGGAGTTCCAGAAGTATTCGGCCAGAGAAGATGGTAGGCCCGAATGGCCGCTTGCACCAAGTCCCTGCCCATGATCTTCATGGGCCCAATAGCAGCGCCAACAGCAACCAAGAAGTCTTCCATTGAGTATTCTGGACTCGCATCAGCGGAGACACCTCGGCGCTGGCGAGCATTCACCACCGCTCTAGAGCTCACGGGTTTAGCTTCCGGAAAATGATCTATGCAAAATAAGAATATATCAGTTAAAAGTAAGAAAGAAGAGAAGATAACTCGGCCATGATCAGAAACTTACGATGAATATAGCTCAGCATTTTTTGAAAGTCTTGGGCCCAATCAACCCTGGTCTTCTCAAAGCGAGTGATTTCCTCGCTCATCGTCCGAGTCTTAAGTTCGGCAGCCTCGAGGAGTTCTTTATCCTTCTGCAATTGCAGACTTAGCCAGTTCTTTTCCTCGGAGAACTCTTGATCAACTTTCTCTAATTCAGATTTTTGAGAAAGCTTAAGGGATTCAACCTCGGCGCGCACCCTGGTTATCTCGTCATCTTTTTCTTGCAATTGCGCCGAATGAGTGGAGGCTTGTTCTAAAAAATGCAGCATCATATCAGGCATGGGTATGCATTCTTGATGCAACGCTGCAAGAGTTTGTAACTCGGTTATACCAAAGCCAGAAGGTTATAAGGAACTCGGGATAAGCTTTGAACGAAAATTGATAGAGGAAAAGAAAAACTAACCTTCCAGGGCTTTAACTTTCTTCTCAAGATGAATATTTAGATTATTAATATTACCTGATTACAAGCAAAATGAGTTAGCACCTCAAATCAAAAATATTAACAGCTTAAGGGACAACGCGGAGGTTTGTTACTAGCTTTCTTCACCACCGGAAGTACTTTTTCATACTTTTCTTGCAACTTCTTGTGCGCAAAAAGCAGTTGGAATTCGGCTGTCCGACGATCATGGGCAACCTAAGCGATAAAGAAAATTACAAAGTCAGATACCTGAAGTTAACGTAGATCCAAATTAAGTAAAGTTTAACTCGGATCTAGGTGACTGGATATTTGAAGCTAAGACAGATCCGAATTAAGTAAAGTTTAACTCGGATCTAGGCGGCTGGATATTTGAAGCTAAGACAGATCCAAATTAAGTAAAGTTTAACTCAGATCTAGGTGGCTGGATATTTGAAGCTCAGACAAGATCCAAGTCAAGCAAAGCTCAGACAGATCCGAGTCAAGCAAAACTCAACTCGGATCTAGGTGGTGACATATTCAAAGCTAAGACAATGAGTAAAAAACATACAAAGAATCTACTACGCAAAGATAATGCACTTAAAGCTTAACAAAGCTTCCAAACGAATAACTAGTTATTCGGTTGCAAGCTTCGGGGACTAGAGTATATATACTATCATTTGAATAAATAACCAAATGTCTGGAAAAGCAATTACCTCGTTCATTTTGTCGCTGTCAAGCACGATCTTGGCAGCCATATGCAAACGACTGCTGATGTCGGAGAGCTGAAACGACTGATTGCTCGGATTGCCCTCGAGCTGATCAGCAGCATTCCAATTGTTGGCGTACTCCACCAGAGAACCGAGGTTGTTCCCACTCTCAGTACGGGTTAGCATCTTACCTCAGACCCGCTGCGTAACCACCGTCGCCGCAGGACTCTTGTGGAGAGTAAGTTGAGTACCAGCGGCCGGGGTGACAACAGTCTTGGCAGAGGAAACCCCCTTGCGGAGCGCATCAGTGATGGTGGGTTGAGAAGAGCCTGGTGACAACGACTTTCTTAGCTTTAGAAGAGGCATCGGCAGGGGCCGCAACCTCGGCACTTGGAGCGTCATCTTTGGGGGCCGAAGGGATTACGGTTTCTGAGGGCGCTGAAATAGTGATATCCTCGGCTAGAGTCGGAGTTGCAGTGGAGACTGTGGGGGTCGAAGGAATCTCGGGGATAACTCCAGGGTTCACGACAGGGACAGCAGGATCGCTAGGAGGATCTGATGTCTGGGTTACATTGGCATCAGAGATGGGAATCACGGGTGCGTCTTGCCGAGGTGATGACTGGTTCGGAGCCGGAGGAGATTCCACGCGAGCAGGACTAGGAACTCTGGTATCTTCAGGAGGCGGAGGATAAGGCGGCCGAGTTGTGTGGCTCGTCATACTCGGACCACTGGGTCTAACAGAAAGAGGAGCGCTGCAAAAGCACAAAACGTCAAATCAAAAGACAGAAAAAGAGAAACAAGAAATACAAATAAAAAGGAACTCACCCAGTAACTCCGGGCATAGCTTTACGCTTTGGAACATGCTAGGCTGACTTCTTTGTTCGCTTCTTCAGAGAGGCTTCTGAGGCACCTGATGGAGCGGAACGCTTCCTCGAGGTAGCAGGAGGTTGGGAGGCGAGAGGCTCGGCGTCGTGCACCTGACCGGCCTGATTAGTTGAGGACATAGAAGCCGGAAATGCGTAAGAGATAGGCATTGCGGCAACTACCTCAAGAACTTGGACGTCATCCGAATCACCTTCCTCCCCGTGAGCCGAAGTCTTGCCACGAGCGCGAGCCGGAGCAACGTCCGACTTAGGGACGAACTCCTCTGGGTCAGGCTCACCGCTGTCCGGTGTGGTCCGATCCGCGGTCCACGGGAGGGCCAGAACCTCGGCATCCTCAATTCGTTGTTCTGCAAATCTCTGGGAGAAAAGAGACAAAGAGAAATCAACGGAAGGAATCGCAAACACGATTAGGAAGCGAAAACACAAAAGCCTTAGCTTACCTGGGGAGGGGGTTCCCGCGGATGAATGGCTTCAGCCCCCAGGTCCAATCTTCCGGCAGATCCGTCTTGAAGATAGCTCGGACGCGCTTATAAACAAGATAATCCTCGAGATCAACAGTTGAAACTCGGTTGGGGTCAAGGGGACCGCTCATGAAATAGAGCTTGTGCGTGCGACGCTGAAAGGGGCAGACTCGGCTAAAGATGAAGGTAGTCATCAGATCCTCAGCACGCAATCCGGCGCAGATCAGCTCCTTCAGCCGAATCTCGAAAGCCTCGGCCAGTGCATGGCTCTTCCTAGGATTGTAAGTCCAGTTCTTCTTGGAAGGAGGACCGATGGAGAAATCGGGGAGCCGAATCTTGTCTTCTTTCCGAGTATTCTTGACATAGAAAAACGATCTATGCCATTTCTTGCATGACTCGAGACCAGCAACGCGAGGAAACTCGGATTTCCTCTGAGGTGTGATGGACGCCGCTCCACACTGGGTAAGCGATTTCTCGGAAGGATGAAGGGATTTATCTGGAACGACATTGGAACGGATCTGGAAGAACTTGGACCATACATGCACAGATGGACAGAGGCCGAAGTATCCTTCCGAGGCCGAGATAAAAGCGGATAGAGAAGCAATGGCATTAGCCGGAAGATGATGCGGCTGCAGGCCGAAGTAATCGAGGAATTCCCTAGCGAAATCGCTAAGGGGAAGACCAAACCCACGGGCGAAATGAGACATAAAGACGACGTACTCGCCTTCGTTAAGAACGGGAGATGATTCGTTGCCGGGTAAGCGACAGGCTACCTCGGCAGGAATCCGGCGAGTTCTAATTAACCACTCGACCTCTTGGCGGGTAACAGTGGAACCTTGCCAGGAGCCCCGCTCTGGACCAGACGCTGCATCGTCGTCCTCAATGAGCGCACCGCTAACTAAGCTTGACATTGGATCGCCGAAGGAGTCCACCGAAGAGGAACTAGCGGCGGAGCAAAGCCTAGAGGTGCAAGGCCTCGTCGTGGTCCTAGGCGAAAACGATGGCGGAGCGGAAAAGGAACTGCCGTTGGAAATCTAGAGATCGGCAGACGCGTCTAGAGAGAAATCTAAGCAATGAGACCACAGAGAAACTCACCGGCGACGGCGACGGCGCCGGAGAAAGCGCACGGGGACGAGGTCGACGGAGCAGAGGAATTGGGGCCTCACCGTCGAGGATTCCGATGAGCGCGCGGCCGCAGGAGCAAGAACAGGCGCAAGGGCGAAAGGAGGAAGAAGGGCAATGGTGAGCGAAGGAGGAAAGTAAATCCTCTAGCCCCGTGCCCCTCTTTATAACCGCGTGGGCTTGGCGCGGTAGTGGGATCGTGCGTGCGGGCACCAACCGTGTGTGCGGCGTAACCGCTCGAGGATGAGTGGAGCCGCACCAATGACCACACGACGCAGGAGACGATCAGGCCCCCTAACAGAAACGATGCGCGAGGCGTTGCAGCGCCGACGCGACAGGCGCAGTAATTACTGTAGCTTGTCAGTGGGCACTGTAGAGGAATAAAAAACTAGAGAAACAATGATAAGTGTTACACGTAGGACGAGACGTACGCGAGAAGCTGCGCGGATACCTCGTACAGGGGAAAAGTAACTCGGAAACAAGGAGAAACGAGTATTGGGAAACTGATATGGCCCGGCCGAGGTTATAGGCAGGACCATACCAGCTTTGGGGACTAATGTTGGGGAGGTGACCCCGGATAGGGTCATGACGGGGAAAGACGAAAGGAAGTTCCTCGTCAAATTCCGAGTTACTGTCTAAATCGGCCGAATCCTGTAAAGGTCGGTCGAGGTAAGCGCGAGCAGGACACCTATGAGAAGAGCAGTACGTTACCTGGCCGATGTACTATTTAAGTCGACCGAATCATCCCGAATAATCTAAATGTAGGTGAAGGCCAAGCCGAGTTAAGAGAGACAGGGCCGAATGACATGAAGCTTGCAGGAGAAGGAGGTGCCTATAGTCAAACTCTAGTCACATGCTAGGAAGAATCTGAATAGAGCCAAACACAAAGGACAAGGCGCAAAGCGGCAGAAGGGAAGAAGGAGGTCACGGAGGTGACAGTCCTGGAGCCCGAGGCGTGCAGGTGGGGTTCTCTGAAACCTTGCCGTCATTAGAAGGGCGACACGGAAAGGAGGCCGCCGAGTTACTATATTGGGACAAGCATATTCTTCGAATATGCTTGCCATGTCAGCCCTAGAGGAGCCAAGGCACCCCTTTATAAGGAGAGGCTTGGATTCTGAGAAGGGCATCGGCTCATTTGGTACCGTTAGGCTGGTAAAAGTTCATCTTCCCCTCTTGTAAACAGCTCAAGGAGCACTTGTAGCCCCAGAGAGGAGAAATAAAGATCTTTATGTTAGTCGTTTGTGTGTAGAATCAACTACATCTTCCCTCCCCAGATCCCTCTAGTATCCATTGGCCCCGTACTTTAGCCTACCCATGGCATCTGCCGTGCCACCACCACGACAATGATATCAACTGAGTACAAAGTACAAGTGAAATATTTAAAACGTTCCCCATGAAAGCACGGTTCTGCTAATTCCAACGTATAAGTGCAAGCATATACAACATAGATGACACAATGGTTTAAGTTTATTAGGTGCAAAGAATATAAAGTGTGCCATCAAGTTTGTGAGGGATTTAATCACTAAGTTTTCACATAACAAAATAGTTTTTAATTGGAAGATAGCTAAAACAAGAATATACTTGGAATGGTGTAACACACCATGCATAGGAATTTATAGTGGACACTTTGGAATAACTTGGTTTCTTGGGAGTTGGACGCATGAGTAGAGCTTACTCATACAAGTGGAGGCTAGCAAAAGACTGGGAGCAACCAACTAAGAGAGCATAATGACCATAATCATGCAGAGCAAAAAAGCAATACTTATCAAAGAATAGAGTGGTACTAGAAGTCAAGGAATAAATTATCATAGAGGCTATGGTGACTTGTCATAGTCATAACATGGTGTGAGCATGTGCCAAGTCAATCCAAACAAAGCATCGAAGGAGAATACCACAATACTATGCTTTTGCATTCTAAAACAACGCATAATTTCTTCAAGGCACACTAAGCAATCCCAATTGTTTGGAACTAGACATGCTACAACAATAATCACTAAGCATAAGGTCAAAAAAACACCTAGCATGTCATGCTAAAGTCTAAGTCATAGTCAATGCAAGCTCCTCTTGCACTTACAAGCAAGAACTTCCTACTCCTTTCCAACACCAAGCAACTTATTTGCAAAACAACACAGCGAGAACGGGGGTCCAAACTACTTTATTCAAGCAAACTAAACAACCTAAGCAAAGCAAAGGAAAACTAAGACGCTCCAAAAACAACACAACTTGTGCATGAAACAATAAAACGAAGTATCTAGACATACCTGACCTTTTTATTGATGAAGAAGGGGATGCCTTGGGCATCCCCAAGCTTTGACGCTTATACCTCTTGGATATTTCTTGGGGTGACACCGGGTTGGCATCCCCAAGCTTGAGCTTTTGTCCATTCTTCATCTCATTACATCACTCTCTCTCTACACCTGAAATTTATTTCTTCATACAAAACTTCACACAATCTTCATTAGCAAGATTAGTGCATTCAAAAGATATTAGACCTCTAGCAAAGCTTTGGAACATCAAGACTTTTCACTAAAAACACAAGCTACTGTAGCAACTCCTTCAAAAATCTCAATTCACCTAAGGAGAACTAAAAAAGGAATCAATAAAAAGGAAATGCAAATAATGGCAGAAATCTGTCAAAACAAACCAGCAGGTAGAAACTGATTTTTTCAAACACCTTTTGTTACTCAAATAAAAAAGTGTTGAACTAATTAAAGTTAGCTAACATACTGGGGGATTTATTCTTAAATTGTCAGCTCAATCCGAGTTACAGAGACTCCTCACTAATTTTTTTGGTGGAGGACAGAAATCTATTTCGGGACAGCAACTCCCCAAATCTTACTTCCCTCTCATTAGAGGTCATTCTTGGCACAAAAAGCAAACAAAAAGAATAAGGAAAGGTCATTACAGAAGTAATAAATTCCAGACTCAAGGAAACTCTTGGGTTATTGATAGCCCGCGTCGACGTGGGAGTCTCTTCTTCTTTGTTCCCTGGCGGCAACAGAGCCAGAAAACTTGTTGTCTGACAGAGAGGACTTCGTTGGAAACCCCAATAGCAAGGTGTGATGAGCACAGCAGCAAGTCTTCTCTTAGTGGAGACCGAGGTTATCGAACCAAAAGGAGGAAGGAAACGTCACACAGGTGTTGCAAACAACATGGAGACCTGCACAACACATACTCAAGACTTTGCCCCAACGAACAGTGAGGTTGTCAAGCTCACCGGTTTGTTATAACAAAGGATTAAACGTATGGTGTGGAAGGTAATGGTTTGCAGCAAGTAAACAAGTAACAGTGGAAGATGTATCAATGGTAAAGATTGGACCGGGGTCTATACTTCACTAGAGGTGCTCTCCTTAGATAAACAACATGGCATGAAGGGTAAACAAATTACAGCAGGGCAATTGACATGAACTGAGCAAGGCATAACAATGCAATTACTAGTCAGAAAGATCCTATGAGATTCGATTGGGCAATATAACAATATACATAGACCTCCATCCAACTGCATCTATGACTAGAAGTCCACCTTCAGGTTATCATCTGACCCCCCTCCGGTATTAAGTTGCAAGCAACAGACAACTGCTTTAAGCAAAGTGTGTAAGGTAAATAGTCCACATGTTCCATGAACAAAAGACCGTTGTTTTCTCCCTAGTAGCAACAACGCATCTACAACCAAAGAGATTATTGTCACTTCCCTTGGAAACTAGAGGCATGAACCCATTATTGAGCATCAATACTCCCTCTTGGAGTTAGTAGCATATACTTGGCCAAGATAGCTACTAACAACGGAGAGCATGCAAGATCACAAACAACACAGACATGATAGAATCATAAAGACAAAAGCATTAATCAAACCAACATAATAATCTCAGTATCCATCGGATCCCTGAAAAACACAACATGCATGATTACAAATAGATTAGATCTTGATCATGAACGGATCTCACAAGATCTATACATGAAAGCACAAGGAGGAGATACAACCATCTATCTACTACATGGACCCATAATCCAAGGTGGAACTACTCATGCATCATACCGGAGAGAAGGCCTCCAGGATGATCTCCCCTCCGGCAGGGTGCCGGGAAGAACTTCAGATCCCCCCGATCTAGGGACGATGGTGGTGGCGGCTACAGACGGTTTCATGGAGATTTGATCGGGTCCTTAGGGTTTCCGCATCAGGGGCTTCTTATAGGCGAAGGGGGAGGCCGAGGAGGCGTCTAGAGGCCCCAAACCCTACCCAGGCTCGGGGCAGGGCCCACCTGTGCCTAGGGGGATCTGGGCGCCCTGGCTTGAGTCTCCATCTCGTCTTCTGGATTCTTGTTCCCCACGGAAAGTTATTGACTTTGATGTTGATACGTTGGAAACATATCTATAATTGTTGATGCTCCATGCTTGTTTATTATCTACTTTGCTTTACTTGTACACACTTTGAGGTGCTTTTTACATGTTTTCTGGTACTAACCTACTAACAAGTTGCAATAGTGCCAGATGCCTGTTTTCTGCTATTTTTGGTTTCAGAAAAGTTAGTAAAGAAATATTCTCGGAATTGGACGGGACAAAGGACAAAGTCAATTACTTTCCGTGGGGAACAAGCAGTCTAGAGGAGAGCCGGAGGGGCCGGCCAGAGGGGCCAGACCCACCCCAGGCGTGGGTGGGCCCCACCCCGTGCCTGGCTAGGGTTTGGTCGCCCTGGAGGCCGCCTCGGTCTCCCCCTTTGCCTATAAAAATCCCCCGATGCAGAAACCCTAAGGACCCGATCAAATCTCCACGAAACCGTTTGTAGCCGCCACCACCATCATCCCTAGATCGGGTGGGATCTAAAGTTCTTCCCGGCACCCTGCCGGAGGGGAGATCATACGGGAGGCCTTCTCTCCGGTATGATGCGTGAGTAGTTCCACCTTGGACTATGGGTCCATGTAGTAGCTAGATGGTTGTATCTTCTCCTTTGTGCTTTCATGTATAGATCTTGTGAGCTCCGTTCATGATCAAGATCTAATCTATTTGTAATCATGCATGTTGTGTTTGCGGGGATCCGATGGATATTGTGATTATTATGTTGGTTTGATTAATGGTTTTGTCTTTATGATTCTATCATGTTTGTGTTGTTTGTGATCTTGCATGCTCTCCGTTGTTAGTAGCTATTTTGGCCAAGTAGTTGCTAGTGACTCCAAGAGGGGGTATTTATGCTCGATAGTAGGTTCATGCCTCTAGTTTCCAAGGGAAGTGACAATAATCTGTTCGGTTGTAGATGTGCTATTGCTACTAGGGAGAAAACAACGGTCTCTTGTTCATGAACATGTGGACTGTTTACCTTACACACTTTGCTTAAAGCGGTTGTCTGTTGCTTGCAACTTAATACTGGAGAGGGTTCGGATGATAACCTAAAGGTGGACTTCTAGTCATAGATGCAGTTGGATGGCGGTCTATGTATCTTGTTGTATTGCCCAATCAACCTCATAAGATCTTTCAGACTAGTAATTGCATTGTTATGCCTTGCTCAGTTCCTATCAATTGCCCTGCTGTAATTTGTTTACCCCTCATGCCATGTTGTTTATCTAAGGAGGGCACCTCTAGTGAACTATGGGCCCCGGTCCAATCTTTACCATTGATACATCTTCCACTGTTACTTGTTTACTTGCTGCAAACTATTACCTTCCACACCATACGTTTAATCCTTTGTTATAACAAACCGGTGAGCTTGACAACCTCACTGTTCGTTGGGGCAAAGTCTTGAGTTTGTGTTGTGTAGGTCTCCACGTTGTTTGCAACACCTGTGTGACGTTTCCTTCCTCCTTCTGGTTCGATAACCTCGGTCTCAACTAAGGGAAAACTTGATGCTTGCTCTTCACACCCTGCGCTTGGGGTTACCAACAAAGTGCTACGTCGAGCACCATTAGACATTTGTCCCGTCCAATTCCGACAATATTTCTTTACTAACTTTTCTGAAACCAAAAACAGCAGAAAACAGGCAAATGGCACTGTGACAACTTGTTAATAGGTTAGTACCAGAAAACATGTAAAAATCACCTCAAAGTGTAGACAAATCAAATCAAAGTAGATACTAATAAGCATGGAATATCAAAAATTATAGACACATTTCCGACTTATCAAGCATCCCCAAGCTTAACTCCTGCTCGTCCTCGAGTAGGTAAGTGATAAAAGAATAATTTTTGAGGTGACATGCACCAGAGAATATCTCTCCAAGTGGAGGGGCAAAATCCCATCTTGGTTATTCACATCACGCAACTTGATTCTCAGTCGACCCGAACTCTGCCTTTATAACTGCACAGTTACGGATCAGCGTTTGACAGAACCTAAGTCGGTGATCCTCAACTCGGATTATGCAATAACCTCAGGTCTAAGGATTACATTGATTGCGATATACAAATGACAACTTGTTCGTTGTACCTCAATATGGGTCAATCTGGCTAAACTCTTTAGCCGAATCTGTGTAAGTTGGAATAGCATATCCATGCCCATGACAAGTGGAAACGAGTCATTAAGCCAACTTTCAGATTGGTCTAAGTTGTGTGTCCATCACAACCTCAATGACCAAGGATATTTAGTACAAACAACATGAATGCATAGTTCCACAACCGAATCACATATTCAATGATACACATCAGATGTTTATACAAGGACTGCTTAATATCTTTATGAATACAATGGGAAATATCATCATACATGATTGCCTCTAGGGCATATTCCCAACAAAAAGATCCTATGAGATTCGATTGGGCAAAACAACAATATACATAGACCGCCATCCAACTGCATCTATGACTAGAAGTCCACCTTCAGGTTATCATTCGAACCCCCTCCAGTATTAAGTTGCAAGCAACAGACAACTACTTTAAGCAAAGTGTGTAAGGTAAACAATCCACTTGTTCCATGAACAAGAGACCGTTGTTTTCTCCCTAGTAGCAATAGAACATCTACAACCGAAGAGATTTCTGTCACTTCCCTTGGAAACTAGAGGCATGAACCCACTATCGAGCATAAATACCCCCTCTTGGAGTCACTAGCAACTACTCGGCCAAGATAGCTACTAACAACGGAGAGCAAGCAAGATCACAAACAACATAGACATGATAGAATCATAAAGACAAAACCATTAATCAATATGACATAGTAATCTCAATATCCATCGGATCCCCGCAAACACAACATGCATGATTACAAATAGATTAGATCTTGATCATGAACGGAGCTCACAAGATCTATACATGAAAGCACAAAGGAGGAGATACAACCATCTAGATACTACATGTACCCATAGTTCAAGGTGGAACTACTCACGCATCATACCGGAGAGAAGGCCTCCGGGATGATCTCCCCTCCGGCAGGATGCCGGAAAGAACTTCAGATCCCTCCGATTTAGGGACGACGGTGGCGGCGGCTACAGAAGGTTTCGTGGAATATTGATCGGGTACTTAGGGTTTCTGCATCGGGAGCTTCTTATAGGCGCAGAGGCGAGGCTGGGAGGTGGCCAGGAGCCCTACACCCTACCCAGGCGCGGTGCAGGGCCCACCCGCGCCTAGGGGGGTCTAGGCGCCCTGGTTCGCGTCTCTGTCTCGTCTTGTAGATTCGTGTCCCTCACGGTAAAATATTGACTTTGGCTTTTGTCCCGTCCAATTCCGAGAATATTGATTTTTTGCCTTTCTGGAACCAAAAACAGAAGAAATCAAGCAACTGGTACTGTGGCAACTTGTTAATAAGTTAGTTCCATAAAAGATATAAAAACACCTCAAAGTGTAGACAAAGCAAAGTAAAGTAGATACTAAACAAGCATGGAGCATCAAAAATTATAGATACATTTCTGACGTATCAATAGGTTGGTGCATTATGAAATACAAAGGTTTGTAGGCCAACTCTATTGCAAAGTAAATTAAATTCTTTAGAGATACCAAGTTGGTTCAAAGTGACGGGGCAAGCCCACTTGGTTGCCTTGACTTCACGGTTTTTGATCTTGTCGAAACGATCATGGTGGGATTCGTTCTTGAAACGAATCCCCATGCGTTCCTGATCTGTAGCCCGAGAAGAAATAGTGGCAGCAAGGGCACGTGTTTGGCTCCTTGTGTTCATCTTCTAAAAATAAATAAGAAAGACAAATATAAAACTTTTTGATCCAACAATAATAGTCATAGGATAATCCTCATCATAGCACACTAAAGAATCTCCTCAACATAATAATCTAGGCAAGATAATCATGGCAAATAGTTCAAAATAAGTCTCACCCTAGATTGATAATGATAATAGATCATAGATGAATTCACGAAAAGTAATTGGAGGATTGGAGGAGAAACATACCGTAGATCACTTGCGTGCGAGAAATTCGAACGAAATTGAGTAGGGGTGAAGATCCCTTGAGGATTTGAGAGAGTTTGGAGGTAGAAGAGAGAAAAAGGATTGATTTTTTGGTGTTTTGGGTACCTCCCCATGCTTTTAAGTGGTCGGACGCAACTATACGACAGCAACTATACGGCCGAAACACTTTGTTCCCGCCGTATAGTTGATCTGACGACAAAATTTTAGGGTTTCTAGGGTTTCTTTTTGGCGGCTATAACTATACAACGACAACTATACGGCCGGAACTTTTGTTCCCGCCGTATAGTTGGTCGTCAAACCTTCTGTATTCTGGGATGAAAAATTGTCGATGGGTAACATAACTATACAGCATGAACTATACGGGGGGATTTTTATTCCCGCCATATAGTTGGTCGTTAACCTTTCTACACACATCAAATTTTTCTATTTTTTCAAGAATTACTTTTTAGACTGAAACTTAGCGAAACACCTTGTTTTGACAGAAAAATGACAGACTATAATTTCGACCAACTATGGCATATATAAAACAGAAATTTTTAGTACCGCTGGATCTCTTCTTCTCACTGGAGTTTTCTAGCACTATCTATTCTATATAAAACTTAAAGTAAAACTTAAAAACTTAAATCAAACTTTTATTTCACATGGGCTATCTCCGATGCAGCGCTCTTTTATGGTCAATAGTTTAACCTTGATACTGCTCACTTAGGCCATATGAGTGGAACACTCACTCCAAAGTAATTGGCCTTCAAAGTGATGGCTTTCTTATCATCTTGCTTGGCTTTCTTTTTTCTGGAGAAATGAATAACAAAAGAATTCCGCGAAGGCAGCTGAACCTTCACGTTCCCTTCATGCAAATTGATTAAAAGCCTTAATAGTTTTTAAAAAAAGATGTTTAATATAATAGGGACAATAGCATCTTCACACATGTCAAGAATAACAAAATTAATAAGAACAGGATAGCTTTTAATGTATACTAAGATATTTTTCTTAATGCCTACCGCTTGTTTATAGGTAGAATCTTTTAGATAAAATTTTAGTTCGATAATTTCTAAAGAGCTAAGATTTAATAATATATACATATTACTAGTCTAAGTTATTAACACTGTAAGAGCCTACGATTAACCTTATCCATGCGGTTCTTTCCGAGAAGCTGGATCACGAGGATTGAGGAGCTTGTGGGCCCAATCCCTTTGTACTGGCTCGTACAAAACAGGACATGGTGCCATATTACTGTAGATGCCGCCGGTCTCCACCTAAGCCTGCAATAATAAGCACCTAGGAGAAGATAGGTTTTGATAAATCTTTATAATCACCTCAAGCAAGTCAACACTCGTGCCGTCCTGTATGTGTACTTTTGCCGTCCATTACACAATGGTCTACTCTATCCAGGCATCGATCTGTACACTGAATCCACCGGTCGCGTCCACCGTCCATACGCGATTGCATGAGAACGCTACCAGCCTACTACTGCAGCAAGGTGATCCTAGCCGGGGCGCGGCCTCGTTGGATAAGGCTCAAGCTGCACAGAAATTACTGCCCACACACAAAGGAAGGCTTAACCAGAAGCGACAATCACTGCCACTATAGCTCCATGGCTACCTAGTGCACCCACCTGTATCTTCACCAATCAGCAACATGAGAAGCTGCATACTGGCTGTGTGTGCAGCTTGGCCATTATATTTGTGACAAAAAATAAAGGTACTCACTCCGATTCAAATTAATGGACTCGGATTTTTCTAAATTCAGATCTAGATATGCTTTAGTACTAGATACATCTGAATCTAGATAAATCTGAGACCATTAATTTAGATCGGAGGGAGTAATGACAAGTGGGCGACCTCTGCGGGGTAGAACCCCATAAGCTGAATTTTGTGGTTAGACATGGTGATGACACCACTTGTGCACTATAATTTTCTTAGAGTCATTTTGGAGAATTCCTTATATTTAGTCTAGGTGTCGTCAATGGTAGTGGTTTGTTTATGTCGTTACGAGCCTCCAACCGTTTCTATGGAGTCCTTTTTTCCCATTTCTTTTATGCTTTTTTTTCTGCTATGTGCGTCATGAATGTTAAGACAAGTTCTGTACATTTTTTTATTTTTTCGAAGGTTGAGCGTACGTGGTACCTTCTTAAAATTATTATATTTTTTTATCAAAAATGCTGAGGAACATAGGAAGAGCGATATATATATATATATGTAAATCACTACAAGGAACAGTCACTATGCCGACGGCTTTTAACCGTCGGCATAGGTCTATGCCAACGACTGTCCTCGGTGTAGCCTCGCCGGCGTAATACAGCGTCGGCCTAGAATAATATGACGTCGGTGTAATAAAGCCGTCGGCATAGCCGTCTATGTCGACGGCTTAGCCATCGGCATAGTTTAGATGGACGGCTAACGGGCGTTTGGATACGCCGACGGCTTAGCCTGGCCTATTTTTTTTAGAATTTCTTTTTCAATTCTTTTGAATTCTTTGAATTGTTAATCTTACAATCGACTTTTTTTACTCTAAGTATGCTTAACTGTAGGGTTTCGTAGCATGGAAAACAAAAAATTTCTATCGCATACAAACAAACAAGCCAAGATCTATCTATTAGATTGTAGCAACGAGTCGATGGAATAACTCACCCTCGAAGATTCCAAAGTGTTTAACGAGAGCGGATTCTCGTGAGTGATGTAGTCGTACTCTTCCCGATCTCAAAATCGCGTAGACGATCCTTCCGGCGCTGCGTTCCGGCAGCGCTCCCGCAGTCGGTCACACGTTCGGTACTCGACGAAGACCTTCCTCTCCCTTGTTCCAGCAGGCAGCGGAGGTTGTAGCACTCTCCTCGCGATTCCGGCAGCACAACGGCGTGGTACCAGAAGTAGAGGGGAGATCTCGCAGGGCTTCGCCTTAAGCCGGAGTGAGTATGGTGGACTATGAGAGAGCCCTCGACGATCTAGGGTTTAGACACGCCGAGGAGGGGGATAGGCCGGCGGCTAGGGTTTCACCTAGGCGGCGGCGAGTGCCCTAGGGCCGGCGGCGGCTATGGAGGCGGCGGCGGCTTGGGGCTAGGGTTTAGAGGTAGGAACTTGTGTGTCTAGGAGGGGAGCCCTGCCCCTCCTTATATAGGTGGAGGGGGCCGGCCAAGGGGAGGGGAGTCCCTCCCCAACTCGGCTTGGTGGTGCGCCGGCGGTGGGAGGAGGAACTCCTCCCCCAAGTCGGTTTCCACCTCCCTCTCCACTTCCCAAAAACAGCCGTTTGACTTTCAAACTTGGCGTTTGACTTTTCAAACAAGGATTTGATTAATCTCTCTATTTTGTTCAGCGATGACACTTAGTACATGATGCAATCATACCAACTTGATACAACACATCCATGTACCCTTCCCCTCCAGAGTGCCGAACATTCCGGAACCTTCTAGAACATTCCCGATGAAAACACCGGAACCATTCCCCCAACTCCCAAACGGGACTTTCCTTATATGGATCTTATTCTCCGGACCATTCCGGATCTCTCGTGATATCCCGGATCCCATCCGAGACTCCGAACAACATTCGGTATCTTTCTCATCATTCCATAACTACTCAAACAATGTCGAATCCTTAAGTGTGTCTCCCTACGGTTCGTGAATTATGCGGACATGATCGAGACACTTCTCCGATCAATAACCAATAGAGGAATCTAGAAATTCATATGGCTCCCACATATTTCTACGATTACTTTGCGATCGAATGAACCACTTACATACGATACCAATTTCCCTTTGTCTCACGATAGTTTACTTATCCGGGGTTATGATCGCCGGTATCTCTGCATACCTAGTTCAACCTCGTTACCGATAAGTACTCTTTTCTCGTTCCCGTGATATGTGATCCCTTGTGAGCCAGTCACATGCTTGCAAGCTAATTGGATGACATTTCACCGAGAGGGCCCAGAGTATATCTATCCGTCATATGGATGGACAAATCCCACTCTTGATCCATGTGTCTCAACCAATACTTTCCGAACACTCAATGCCACCTTTATAGCCACCCAGTTACGGTTCGGTGTTTGATGTCATCAAAGCATCCATCCGGTAAAGGTGATATGCATGATCTCATGGTCGAAGGAATTAGGTTACTATGTATCAGAAAGCATATAGCAATTGAACTATTAAAATGACTTGATCTTTATGCTACGCTTATCTATAGGAGTATGTCCACCATATAATTCTCCTAACGATATGATCTTGTTATTAATAACATCTCAATGTTCATGATAGGGAAACCACAATCATTTATTAACCAACAAGCTAGTCATGTATAGAGGCTATACTAGGGACTTCAATTTCAGTTTACAAATCACACAAGTATTAATGTTTCCTTGTTAATACTATTATAGCATGAATGTAAACATTTATCATAAACACAAAGATATAATAATAACTACATTTATTATTGCCTCTAGGGCATATCTCCAACAGTCTCCCACTTGCACTAGAGTCATCTAATCTAGATTACATGGTAATATACCGAACACCCATGGCAGTTTGGTGTTGGTCATGTTTTGCCCTCGGGAGAGGTTTAGTCAACGGATCCGCCGCATTCAGATCTGTGTGTACTTTGCAAATCTTTATGTCCCCATCTTGGACATGCTCTCGAATAGCGTGAAAACGTAGCTTGATATGCTTCAGCTTCTTGTGTGACCTTGGTTCTTGCGCATTGGCTATGGCGCCCATGTTATCACAGTAGATAGACATTGGGTCCGGCGCACTAGGAACCACACCCAGCTCTGTAATAAACTCTTTCATCCATATCGCTTCTTGTGAAGCCTCCGAAGCAGCCATGTATTCCGATTCAGTTGAAGATCTCGCCACAACGCTTTGCTTTGCACTCCTCCAGCTAACTGCTACACCATTCAAAGTAAATACGTATCCAGATTGTGATTTAGAATCATCCGGATCGGTGTTCCAACTAGCATCGGTGTAACCATTAACAACGAGCTGTTCATCACCTCCATAAGAAAGAACCATATCCTTAGTTCTTCTCAAGTACTTAAGGATGTTTTTGACCGCTGTCCAATGATCCACTCCTGGATCACTTTGATATCTGCTAGTTAAACTAACAGCATATGCAATGTCGGGTCTAGTACATAGCATGGCATACATTAGAGATCCTATGGCTGAGGCATAGGGAGTCTTACTCATCCTTTCTCTATCTTCTGCCGTTGTCGGACTTTGAGTTTTACTCAAGGTCGTATTGGGCAACATGGGCAAGAACCCTTTCTTGCTATCTTCCATTCCAAACCTCTTTAGAACTTTTTTCAAATATGTACTTTGTGACAATGATATTAGGCGTCTCGATCTATCTCTATAAATCTTTATGCCTAATATGTAAGCTGCTTCGCCAAGATCCTTCATTGAAAAACTATTATTCAAATATTCCTTGACACTATTAAGAAGGTATACATCATTCCCAATCAACAATATGTCATCTACATATAGTATTAAGAATGCTACAGAGCTCCCACTCACTTTCTTGTAAATACAAGCTTCTCCATAAGTTTGTATAAAACCAAAACTTTTGATCACCTTATCAAAACGTTGATTCCAACTTCGGGATGCTTGCTTCAATCCATAGATGGACCGTTGAAGTTTGCATACCTTGTTAGCATCTTTAGGATCGACAAAACCTTTGGGTTGCATCATATAAAACTCTTCATCAATGTCTCCATTGAGGAATGCTGTTTTGACATCCATCTGCCATATCTCATAATCATAATATGCAGCGATTGCTAACATAATCCTCACAGACTTTAGCTTCGCTACTGGTGAGAAAGTCTCATCGTAGTCAACTCCTTGAATTTGTCGAAACCCTTTTGCAACAAGTCGAGCTTTATAGACAGTAACATTACCATCAGCATCTGTTTTCTTCTTGAAAATCCATTTATTCTCGACGGCCTTCCGGCCATCCGGTAAGTCCACCAAAGTCCATACTTGGTTTTCGTACATGGATCCAATCTCGGATTTCATGGCTTCTTGCCATTTATTGGAATTTGGGCTCATCATCGCTTCCTCATATGTCTCAGGGTCATTGGTGTTATCCACCAACAAGACATTCATAACGGGATCATATCAATATGTAGTGGTACGAGTTCTCGTTGACCTGCGAGGCTCTGTAGCAACTACAACCGAAGTTTCATGATCATCATCATTAGCTTCCTCTCTTACTGGTGTAGGCGTCACAGGAACTACTTCCGGTGCTGCGCTACTCGCAAGTTCGAGAGAAGTTTCGACAACCTCGTCGAGTTCTACTTTCCTTCCAGTCACTTCTTTCGAGAGAAATTCCTTCTCTAGAAAGGATCCATTCTTGGCAACGAAGATTTTGCCTTCGGATCTATGATAGAAGGTATACCCAATAGTTTCCTTCGGGTATCCTATGAAGACGCATTTTTCCGCTTTGGGTTCTAGCTTGTCCGGCTGTAACTTCTTTACATAGGCTTCACATCCCCAAACTTTAAGGAACGACAATTTAGGTTTCTTCCCAAACCATAATTCATACGGTGTCGTTTCCACGGATTTAGATGGTGCCCTATTTAAAGTGAATGCAGCTGTTTCTAATGCATAACCCCAAAATGATAGCGGTAAATCTGTAAGTGACATCATAGAATAAACCATATCTAAGAGAGTTCGATTACGATGCTCGGACACACCATTACGTTGTGGTGTTCCCGGCGGTGTCAATTGTGAAAGTATTCCGCATTTCTTCAAATGCTCGCCAAACTCGTAACTTAGATATTCACCTCCACGATCAGAACGTAGAAATTTAATCTTCTTGTTACGTTGATTCTCTACCTCACCTTGAAATTCCTTAAACTTCTCGAAAGTTTCGGACTTATGTTTCATGAAATAGATATACCCATATCTACTCAAGTCATCCGTGAAGGTAAGAACATAACGATAACCACCGCGCGATGCTACACTCATTGGACCACACACATCGGTATGTATGATTTCCAATAAGTCCGTAGCTCGCTCCATCATACTAGAAAATAGAGTCTTAGTCATTTTACCCATCAGACATGCTTCGCATCTTTCAAGTGATTCGAAATCAAGTGATTCAAGAAGTCCATCGAAATGGAGTTTCTTCATACGCTTCACTCCAATGTGACCAAGACGACAGTGCCACATGAGTTATCGCTCGACTTCAAACGTTTAGCCTCAATGTTATTAATATGTGTATTTCCACTATCGAGATTCAACAAGAATAGACCATCTATCAAAGGTGCATGTGCATAAAACATATTACTCATATAAATCGAACAACCATTATTCTCGGATTTAAACAAGTAACCGTCTCGCAATAAACAAGATCCCGATATAATGTTCATGCTTAACGCAGGCACCAAATAACAATTATTTAAGTATAAAACTAATCCCGATGGTAGATGAAGGGGTAGCGTGCCGACCGCGATCACATCAACCTTTGATCCGTTTCCAACGCGCATCGTCACCTCGTTCTTCGCTAGCTTCCGTTTATTCTGCAGCACCTGTTTCGAGTTACAAATATGAGCAACCGAACCAGTATCAAATACCCAGGCACTACTACGAGTACTAGTGGATACACATCAATAACATGTATATCAGATATACCTTTCTTCTTGATGTTGCCGTTCTTCAAATCCGCCAAGTACTTTGGGCAATTCCGCTTCCAGTGACCTTCTCCCTTGCAGTAAAAGCACTCAGTATCAAGCTTAGGTCCAGCCTTGGTCTTCTTCGTCAGCGTGGTAACTTTCTTACCACCCTTCTTGAAGTGTCCCTTTTGCTTAGACTTGCCTTTCTTGAATTTGGTGGTCTTATTGACCAACAACACTTGGTGCTCTTTCTTGATCTCCACTTCTGTAGATTTCAACATGGCAAAGAGTTCTGGCAACGTCTTGTTCATGTTCTGCATGTTGTAGTTCATCACAAAGTTCTTGTAACTTGGTGGTAGTGATTGGAGGACACGGTAAATCCCCAAAGCATTAGGAATCACTATATCCAAGCTTTGAAGTTTGTTTGCGTGCCAGACATCTTAAGCACATGCTCACTGACGGAGCTGCCCTCTTCCATCTTGCAGTTAAAGAACTTTTCAGAAGCCTCATAGCTCTCAATTGCCGCATGAGTCTCAAAGATCAATTTGAGATCACGGACAATATCATGTGGGTCTGAATTCTCAAACCTTTTCTGAAGCTCCGATTCTAAACCATACAAGATAGCACACTGAACTGTGGAGTACTGAGTCTTCCGAGTGAGGTAAACATTCTTTACTTCATCGGTAGCAGTAGCTGCAGGTGGGTCACCCAGCGGTGCATCCAGCACATAGGTCAAATTACCAGCTGTGAGGACAATCCTCAAATTGCGGAACCAATCCGCATAGTTGTTTCCATTGTTTTTCAACTTTTCTTTCTCTAGGAACGCATTAAAATTGATGGTAGGGGCTGCCATTGATCTACAACATATTTGCAATAGTTTAGACTAAGTTTATGACAAATTGAGTTCAAATTAATAATAAAATTAATCTAGGTGAACTCCCACTCAAAACAACATCCCTCACATTGTTTTAGTGATCACACGAACCAAATCCACCACATCAACACCGATCATCACGAGAGTTGATATAGTTTCAATGGCGAACAATCGACATGTTCATCATATCTACTATATGATTCATACTTTACCTTTCGGTGATCCGTGTTCCGAGACCATGTTTGTACATGCTAGGCTCATCAAGATCAAACCTTAGTTTCCGCATGAGCAAATCTGGCTTGCTCACGTTGTATACACTTGCGGAATCTAACACACCCGATCATCACGTGGTGCTTCGAAACAACAAGCTTTAGCAACGGTGCTAACTAAGGGTGAACACTTTATGATTTGAAATTCATGTGCATGAGGGATCATCTTATAATGCTACCGTCGTCTACTAAGCAATACAAGATGCATAAAGGATTCACATCACATGCAATTCATAATATGTGATATGATATGGCCTTTCTTCTTTGTGCTTCCGATCTCCATCTTCAAGCACGAACATGATCTCCATCATCACCGGCATTGCATCAAGGTCAATGACGCTTCTCCATGGTTGTCGTCCACCGGTTTCAACTATTACAACTACTTTGAATAGACACGCGGGTCTTAACATAAATTAAAGACAACCATATGGCTCCTGCCGGTTGCCAACTTACAATAAGGATCATTGCATACATCAAATATAATCACAATCATGGCCATATCACATCACTGCACACCCCTGCAAAACAAAGTTAGACGCCTCTACTTTCTTTGCATGTTTTACGTGGTTTGGGGCTTTCCATAAGTGTCGTTATAACTTACGAACATGAACCACAACATTGATACTAGTATTGTTAATCACCCGTTGTAAATTGGATCTTAACTATGCTAGGAGAAACAGGCACCCGCAAAGCCACTTATGCAATACAAGTTGCATGTCAAGCGTGGAGCAAGTCTCATGAACGATGTCATGTAAGGTTAGCCCGGGCCGCTTCATCCCAACATCCCGCAAGATGCAAAGTACACAAGAAGCAATCGACAATAAAAGCATCAACGCCCATAATGACCATTGTGTTCTACTCGTGCAACAGATCTACATATAGACACGACTTTGATACCACTGTAGGGTTTCGTAGCATGGAAAACAAAAAAATTCTATCGCATACAAACAAACAAGCCAAGATCTAACTACTAGATTGTAGCAACGAGTCGATGGAATAACTCACAATCGAAGATTCCAAAGTGTTTAACGAGAGCGGATTCTCGTGGGTGATGTAGTCGTACTCTTCCCGATCTCAAGATCGCGTAGACGATCCTTCCGGCGCTGCATTCCGGCAGCGCTCCTGCAGTCGGTCACACGTTCGGTACTCGACGAAGACCTTCCTCTCCCTTGTTCCAGCAGGCAGCGGAGGTTGTAGCACTCTCCTCGCGATTCCGGCAGCACAACGGCGTGGTACCGGAAGTAGAGGGGAGATCTGGCAGGGCTTCGCCTTAAGCCGGAGCGAGTATGGTGGACTATGAGAGAGCCCTCGACGATCTAGGGTTTAGTCACGCCGAGGAGGGGGCTAGGCCGGCGGCTAGGGTTTCACCTAGGCAGCGGCGGTGAGTGCCCTAGGGCCGGCGGCGGCTATGGAGGCGGCGGCTTGGGGCTAGGGTTTAGAGGTAGGAACTTGTGTGTCTAGGAGGGGATCCCTGCCCCTCCTTATATTGGTGGAGGGGGCCGGCCAAGGGGAGGGGAGTCCCTCCCCAACTAGGCTTGGTGGTGCGCCTGCGGTGGGAGGAGGAACTCCTCCCCCAAGTCGGTTTCCACCTCCCTCTCCACTTCCCAAAAACAGCCGTTTGACTTTCAAACTTGGCGTTTGACTTTTCAAACAAGGATTTGATTAATCCCTCTATTTTGTTCAGCGATGACACTTAGTACATGATGCAATCATACCAACTTGATACAACACATCCATGTACCCTTCCCCTCCGGAGTGCCGGACATTCCGGAACCTTCTAGAACATTCCCGATGAAAACACCGGAACCATTCCCCAACTCCGAAACGGGACTTTCCTTATATGAATCTTATTCTCCGGACCATTCCGGATCTCCTCGTGATATCCCGGATCCCATCCGAGACTCCGAACAACATTCAGTCTCTTTCTCATCATTCCATAACTACTCAAACAACATCGAATCCTTAAGTGTGTCTCCCTACGGTTCGTGAATTATGCGGACATGATCGAGACACTTCTCCGATCAATAACCAATAGAGGAATCTGGAAATTCATATGGCTCCCACATATTTCTACGATTACTTTGTGATCGAATGAACCACTTACATACTATACCAATTTCCCTTTGTGTGACGATAGTTTACTTATCCGGGGTTATGATCGTCGGTATCTCTGCATACCTAGTTTAAACTCGTTACCGATAAGTACTCTTTTCTCGTTCCCGTGATATGTGATCCCTTGTGAGCCAGTCACATGCTTGCAAGCTAATTGGATGACATTTCACCGAGAGGGTCAAGAGTATATCTATTCGTCATATGGATGGACAAATCCCACTCTTGATCCATGTGTCTCAACCATTACTTTCCGAACACTCAATGCCACCTTTATAGCCACCCAGTTACGGTGTGGTGTTTGATGTCATCAAAGCATCCATCCAGTAAAGGTGATATGCATGATCTCATGGTCGAAGGAATTAGGTTACTATGTATCAGAAAGCATATAGCAATTGAACTATTAAAATGACTTGATCTTTATGCTACACTTATCTATAGGAGTATGGCCACCATATCATTCTCCTAACGATATGATCTTGTTGTTAATAACATCTCAATGTTCATGATAGGGAAACCACAATCATTTATTAACCAACAAGCTAGTGATGTATAGAGGCTATACTAGGGACTTCAATTTCAGTTTACAAATCACACAAGTATTAATGTTTCCTTGTTAATACTATTATAGCATGAATGTAAACATTTATCATAAACATAAAGATATAATAATAACTACATTTATTATTGCCTCTAGGGCATATCTCCAACATTAACCACTAATGGTCAAACTTTCCGATCGATCACCCATCCTAACACTACTTCTGCCCCAGCACGATTAACTTCTCTGTTTCTTCTGGATGAGCTTCCGATAAAGAAATTAGACCTTATTGATAATATTATCATATCAGTCCTATTAACCCTTGGACCATACTGTCACACATCTTTATTTTTTAAATTTCAAAAAATTATTTAAGTAAACAAAATCAATAATTAATAATAATCTTGAATTCAAATGACAATAAAATAAATATTTTTTTTGCCTTTTTCTATTTAATATGGAATAATTCATATCTTTAAATCCGTAAATCGGAATCTGACAAATAATATGTCTAAATCGATCAGAAAAATGAGAAGAATCCAAACATGACATCCATATCATATTTTTAATGATGCATCATGTATTTTTCAATAAAATTTATTTAATAGTGTTCAAATCTTCAAAAAATCATATTTTGAATCTAAAAATGGTCAAAACGGTGGGCATCAAGATTCTTACCTATGTGATGATACTCGCTAAACTTGCATTGGATATGTTAATAAACATCATATTGTGAGTCTAAAAATTATTTTTTCAAAAAATCATGAGCATTAGATCATATACCTGTAATTTAAACCGGATCCACTTATTATCGATTCGGCAAACATTTGTCTTTTTTATCAGGGATGGACGAAAAGGTTTGAGATATCCCGGTTGGGATATTGTCCATGTAAGGTGGTCTAATATTTTTGTAAAATAGGATGATACCATTTTGAAACTGTCATTTGGTGGTTGCTTTATAAAACTACCGGTTTTTGGCGCTCGAAAAAATGCAAAATGGCCTTTCCGTACAACAAAAAGGAAAACTTCCTCCTGTAACATTGTTCTCCATTCCATGATGTACATGTGTGCACAATATAGGCACAGTATCACAAATTATGCCTGATTCTAGCCATAACATTGGTCATTTGATTCGAAAGCCAGGAAACCTTGAACATGATAGGTCATTTTGTGAAAGAATTTTTGAGACATAATCAACTTACCAAGTTTGTTATTTTTTCTTGCAACTAGATCACATAATATGACACCACGAGAAAGATTTACATTGTTCGGACCATTTTTGAATTTCTAATGCCCGTTTTAAAATTTTCCCATTTCAAACTATGGTCAAAATGGCAGGCATGAAGATATGTGTTGGGCCTCGCTAAAACTTGCATTATATCTCTGAAGAAACATCATATTGTGAGTCTAAAAATCGAACCCACTTCCTACCTACCGATTCGGCAGACATTTGTCTGTTTTACCAAGGGTGGACGGAAAGGTTTGAGATACCCTGGTTGGGACATTATCCATATATAGTGGTCTAATATTTTTGAAAACTAGGATGATACTATTTTGAAACTGTCATTTGGTGATTGCTTCATAAACACCCCATTTTTTGAGCTAGAAAAATAAAAATGGTTTTTTCGTACGACGAAAAGAAAAACTTACTCCTGGAACATTGTTTTCCATCCCATGATGCACATGCATGCATAATATAGGCACAATATCACAAACTATGCCCGGATTCTATCCATAACATTGGTCATTTGACCCGAAAGCCATGAAACTTCGAATATGATAGGTCATTTTGTGGACGTTTTTTGAGATATAATCAATTTACCAAGTTTGGTATTTTTCCTTGCAACCATGTCACATAATATGACACCACGTAAAGGATTTATATTGTTCGAACCGTTTTTAAATTTATTATGCCTATTTCAAAATTTCCCCGTTTCAAACTATGGTCAAAACAGCGGGCATGAAGATATGTGATGAGCCTCGCAAAAACTTGCATTGTATCTCTAAACAAATATCATATTGTTTGTCTAAAAATGATTTTTTTAAAAAAAATCATGAGCTTTAGATCATGTACCCGTAGTTCAAACCGGACTCACTACTTACCGATTCGGCAGACATTTGCCTTTTTCACCAGGGGTGGACGGAAAGGTTTGAGATATCCCGGTTGGGACATTGTCCATATAAGGTGGTCTAATATTTTTGAAAAATAGGATGGTACCATTTTGAAACTGTCATTTGGTGGTTGCTTCACAAAATGCCCTTTTTACGCTCGGAAAATAGAAAATATGTTATACAAAAGTATATGTAATGTTTTTATATTTTGTTTATTAAAAATATGTAAGATTTGAGTTTAGTTAGATAGATCTTACTTTTCTGTAAATTTTGATAGATTATATGTATTTTTCTGAATTAGAATGATTTAGTTATGATTTTTCTAGTATTAAATGACAAAAAAATAGCTATGCCGACAGCTTTGGCGTAGGTGTAAAACCTAGGCCAACGGCTTTGCCGTCGGCGAAGCATTAACGCTGTCACATCGTCGTCACGGCCTATCGAATACCCGGCGGGCCGACAACTTTTTTTGGCTACACCGACGACTTTTTAGGCCAACCGCCCATTTACCCGTCCGCCCAGCTCGTGCCTTTACAGCGAAGGCCCCAACATTTGGTTATCGGTGTAGAATATAGCTGTCTTGGTGCCTTGGACGTTTCCTGTAGTGAAAGTAAATTCTTTTGTCTCGAACTGACCTGTACGTGTAACCGTGTTGGCCAGACGTTGTTCCGTTGCCACAAACGTGCGGGACGTCGACACTAGCCAGCTCCACCATCTTTGATCCCAGTCGAGGAGCAGTACGTACGTGCAACACCCCGTACGTTAGGTTAGGTGCAGAACGTGGTAGCTGTTTATTTAATATCCATCAACATTTGCTCAGAACCACAATTTTGGCAGGCGCTCTCTCTTTCACACACGCACACACTAGACATACTGCACTGTAACTGCAATGGAACAGCTAAACGGTGAGCGCATGCAAGAGGACGAGCTCGACCTCACCCTCTCGCTCACCCTCCACACCTCGCCGGAGCTCGGCGGCTTCTTCCTCTGCGTCTACTGCGACCGCAAGTTCCGCAGCTCGCAGGCGCTCGGCGGCCACCAGAACGCGCACAAGCAAGAGCGCAGCCTCGCCAAGCGCCGGCGGGAGATCGCGGCCGCCACGCGCGCGCAAGGGGCGGCGCACGACGAGAGGCCGCCCGCCGGCGGCAGTGATAATTTCTTCCTGACTGCGGTTGGGAAGGCGAGGAGGACGGAGGCGCGGAAGGCTACTTCTGCTGCCGTGGTGTCTCGTGGCATGGCGCGGAAGAGCTCGTCGGAGTACGGCTACGGCGCCGTCGACCACGGTGACGAGGTGGACCTTTCTCTCAGGCTATGATCGGCATCTGCTAATTCCTTGCTTCCCCAACTTTACTTGAATAAAAATAATCATCCGCTAGCTAGTTTCTTCGGTATGTCAGAGCCTACTTTTCGGATTGGATTGTGCTCTTGTGTGTGTTGGATTGACCTCCTGTTCTTAGCTAGTTGAGTCTGTCAGAAACGGACGGTGCTTTACTTTACCTCAAGTGATTAAAGTACTCCGTCCATCTAGACAAATCTGTGATAGGACGGAGGGAGTACAAATAATTTGCAGATTGGTTTCGACTTTCGAGCATTTTTTTTATTGAAGTTTTTGGGAGGATTCCTGAACCTCAAGTGATATTCATCAAACTGTGTGGTATATTCCATGTGAGATTTCTCGTTTCAAAAACGAATACATATATACTAATGTGCTCCCAGGTCGCGATCGATCTAACTGAATATATATGCTTTGTCGCCTATAATTTGTACACCGGCCAGTTTTAGAAACTCTACTGCTTGTACATCCCAAACGTGCCCTTAAA
Source organism: Avena sativa (assembly GCA_916181665.1). Classification (NCBI taxonomy): domain Eukaryota; kingdom Viridiplantae; phylum Streptophyta; class Magnoliopsida; order Poales; family Poaceae; genus Avena; species Avena sativa. The sequence continues at coordinate 378,739,130 of OV702297.1, read as the reverse complement.
TTTAATATGCTGAGATAGACAGAGAATGTAGTACGTCCGAGTCTAAGATAAGAGTGAAAAGAGACACGCTATGGAAATGGGGAACTGCTGTGCACACGACGCTGCTGATGCGTCGAATGCTTGTAAGTCGATTGATCTAGTGTGTTTTCATATTCATCCATTACACCGGTCTGTCACTACGGGAATAACCAAATAGGCCGACGGCCTTTTTATACGCCGACGGCAAAATGTCGGGGCCGTCGGCGTAGCTTGACGGGCCGTCGGCTCAGTTTTGCCGTCGGCGTAGAATAAATAGGCCGACGGCCGTCGTCAGCGTAAACAAGACCGTCGGCGTAGTTCATTGGGCTAACGGCAGAGCAACGGCGTCAAGTCTACGCCGACGGCAGACCTATGCCGACGGCAATTTTTCTTTTTTTCCACATTAATCTTAAAAAAACATAACTAAATCATTTAAATTCATAAAAATACATATAATATATCAAAATTTGCAGAAAAATAAGATCTATCTATATAAACTCAAATATTATATATTTTTATTCAAAAAAATACATAAAAATACAAATACTTTTGTATAACATATTTTTCATTTTCCGAGTGCAAAAAACGGGGTGTTTTGTGAAGCAACCACCAAAAGAAAGTTTTAAAATAAAAATACCACATTTTTCAAAAATACTAGACCATATTGAATGGACAATTTTCCAACCTAGAAATCTCAAACCTTTCCGTTCACCTCTCGTGAAAAAGACAAATTCCTGCCGAATCGGTAGGAAATGAGTTAGATTTGAACTACAGGTACATGATACACTACTGGAAAACAGGCCTTCGGTTCGATCAGAGCAACATCACCAGTCCCGGCCCGTCACGAATCGCGACTAGTGCTAGCACTAGTCCCGGTCCGTGAGGCCTCCAACGACTAGAAATGGCCATGAGCACTAGTCCCGGGCCGGACCAGAACATTAGTCCCGGTCCGTAATACGGCCTAGGACTAATAAGCTGGAGCGGGGCAACAACTCTTTTCGGGGACTATTAGTCCTGGGTCGTATCACGGCTCGGGACTAATTGTCCATCACTATATATACAGCTCCCTGGCCAGCTGCCCTAAAGCATATGGTGGCCATTTTTCTCAAAGAAGCAAGAGAGTTCATGCCATTTTTTTCTCAAGATTTATCAAGATTTAGTTTGCAAGACCTAAATCCAAAGCTTTAAAAGGTTAGAACTTCATTCTTTCATCTCTTATTGCTACTTTAGCTCTGTAATGCTCTAGAAGTATAGAGATATGGATCAAATGCATGCATGCTCTAGAAGTAGCTAGAAGGATTTTGATATATATGTGTAACAAATTTTGATTAGGCACATAGTTACTGAAAATTGAAATGTGTAATTTTAGAGTTTCAGAGCTTAGAATGAAATGAGGTTTTCACTGATAGAACAATAATAAAAAACTCCACATTTATCATGTTGATTGTTTTCTCCAATTCACAAATTGGTGCATGTAAATTTTTCAAAATTCAAAATTAATGGTCTAGAAGCTCTCAATATAACTTGTAATAATTTTATCATGTTGTGTAATGGTTTTTGATATACTTTTACTATAATGCAGATGGTCCGGGAATGGATGTACGGTACTGATCGACGCTCTGGCGAGTTCATTAATGGCGTGCATGAATTCATCTGTGTTGCTGATGCAAACAAGCGCAATAGTTTTGTATTCTGTCCATGTAATGGATGTAGGAATCAGAAGGATTACTCTGACTCAAAAACCCTTCACAGCCACCTGTTGAAGTCCGGCTTCATGCCTAGTTATAATTCTTGGACCAAGCATGGAGAGAGAGGGGTTATAATGGAAGACAATAAAGAAGAGGAGGAGGATGACAACTATCATGGTTTCCCTGAGTAGGGAGATACTTCCATGGGGGATGCTGAAGGGGAGGATGAAGAAGAGACACATGATGAACTCGCTGATGATCTTGGTCAGACCATTGCCGATGCACGAAGAGATTGTGAAACTGAAAAGGATAGGGAGAAGTTCAATCACATGCTAGAGGATCACAAAAAGTTGTTGTACCCAAATTGCGAAAATGGTCTGAAAAAGCTGGACAGCACACTGGAATTGCTGCGATGGAAGGCTGAGTGTGCTATACCTGACTCCTCATTTGAAAAGTTGTTGAAAATGATGAAGAATATGCTTCCAAAATATAACGTATTGCCCGCTAGTACGTACAAAGCAAAGAAGGTTGTCTGCCCTCTAGGTTTAGAGGTTCAGAAGATACATGCATGCCCTAATGACTGCATCCTCTACCGCGGTGAGGAGTATGAGAATTTAGATGCATGTCCGGTATGCACTTCACTTCCGTATAATATTAGACGAGATGACCCTGGTGACGTTGAGGGTGAGCCCCCCTGGAACAGGGTTCTTGCGAAGGTGATGTTGTATGCTCCTATAATACCACGGTTGAAACACTTATTCAGAAACAAAGAGCACGCCAAGTTGTTGCGATGGTATAAAGAGGAACGTAAGTCAGATGGGATGTTGAGACACCCCGCTGATGGGTCACAATGGAGAAAAATCGATAGAAATTACCCGGACTTTGCAGATGACGCAAGGAGTTTAAGGTTTGGTATAAGTACAGATGGCATGAATCCCTTTGGGGAGCAGAGCTCCAGTCACAGCACCTGGCCTATGACTCTATGCATCTATAACCTTCCTCCTTGGTTGTGCATGAAGCGGAAGTTCATTATGATGCCAGTGTTGATCCAAGGTCTGAAGCAACCCGGCAACAACATTGATGTGTACCTAAGGCCATTAGTGGAAGAACTTTTACAGTTGTGGCACGAACCTGGGATACGCGTGTGGGATGAACACAAGCAGGAAGAATTTAACCTCCGAGCATTGCTTTTCGTAACAATCAATGATTGGCCTGCTCTTAGTAACCTTTCAGGACAGTCAAACAAGGGATACAATGCATGCACACACTGTTTAGATGAGACTGAAAGTATATATTTGGAACATTGTAAGAAGAATGTATACAATGAGCATCGTCGATTTCTTTTGGCCAAGCATCCCTTAAGAAAGAAAGGCAAGCATTTCAACGGTCTGGCATGTCACCAGACGAAGCCTAAGGAGCGTATTGGTGCTGATATATTTGATATGGTCAAAGATTTGGATCAACTGGTAACCTTTGGAAAGGGTCCTGGAAGAAAATATGTTCCGAAAGACGCTGAAGGACACGCACCCATGTGGAAGAAGAAATCTATATTTTGGGAGCTACCATATTGGAAATTCTTAGAGGTCCGCTCTACAATCGATGTGATGCATGTGACGAAGAATCTTTGCGTGAACCTGCTAGGCTTCTTGGGTGTGTATGGGAAGACAAAAGATACACCGGAAGCACGAAAGGACCATCAACATATGAAAGACCCAGATGGCCTGCATCCAGAATGGTTTCAAGGTCATGCCAGCTACGCTCTTACCAAACAAGAGAAGGAAATATTTTTTGAATGCCTAAGCAGTATTAAGGTCCCGTCTGGCTTCTCGTCGAATATAAAGGGAATAATAAATATGGCAGAAAAAAGTTCCAAAACCTAAAGTCTCATGACTGCCACGTGATTATGACGCAAATGCTTCCGATTACATTGAGGGGGCTTCTACCAGATAATGTTCGAGTACCCATTGTGAAGCTATGTGCATTTCTCAATGCAATCTCTCAGAAGATAATCAATCCCGAAGATCTACCATGGTTACAGAATGATGTGGTCCAATGTATTGTCAGTTTTGAGTTGGTGTTCCCACCATCCTTCTTCAATATTATGACGCACCTGCTGATTCACCTAGTAGAAGAGATTTCCATTCTCGGTCCTGTATTTCTACACAATTGTTTCCCTTTGAGAGGTTCATGGGAATCTTAAAGAAATATGTTCGTAACCATGCTAGGCCAGAAGGAAGCATCTCCAAGGGCTATGGAACAGAGGAGGTCATTGAATTTTGTGTTGACTTCGTTCCTGATCTTAAGCCGATTGGTCTTCCTCAATCGCGGTATGAGGGGAGACTGAGTGGAAAGGGTACTCTAGGAAGGAAATAAATAATATGTAGGGACGGACATTCTTACACCGAAGCACATTACACCGTTCTACAGAATTCTATCTTGGCAGCCCCATATATCGAGGAACACAAGAAAATCTTACGCTCCAACAACCCTGGAAAGCATGACTCTTGGATTAGAGATGAACACATGAAGAGTTTTGGCGGTTGGTTGCAACATATCATCAAAAACAACACTCTTGGAGATCAGCTATACTTGTTGTCTAGGTCATATCGACTTTCCAAGGGTACGAGATAAATGGGTATACATTTTACACGATAGCCCAAGATAAAAAGAGCACCAACCAAAACAGTGGTGTCCGCTTTGATGCAACAAACAACAATGGGTCAAAGACCACATATTATGGTTACATAGAGGAGATATGGGAACTTGACTATGGACCTAATTTTAAGGTCCCCTTGTTTCGGTGCAAATGGGTCAAGCTGACAGGAGGAGGGCTTGAGGTATACAAGAAATACGGAATGACATCGTTGGATCTCAACAATCTTGGGTACTTAGACGAACCATTCGTCCTAGCCAATGATGTGGCTGAGGTTTTCTATGTGAAGGACATGTCTACCAAACCTAGAAAAAGAAAAAATAAGAAAAAGAATACATCAGACGATGAGCCAAAGCGCCACATAGTTCTTTCAGGAAAAAGAAACATCGTGGGAGTGGAGGACAAGACAGACATGTCGGAAGATTGTGATAAGTTTCATGAAATTCCGCCCTTCGCGGTGAAGGATGACCCAAGCATCATGTTAATGAATGAAGATGCTCCATGGATACGACGGGATCAGAAAGGAACACACGCGAAGAAATGATATGTAACAATTGTAACATTTTATGAGTGAAGATGCTCCATGCATGTGTCCATTTTTATAGTGTTGTCTGCAAACAATCTTGAGTGTGTTAGTCCCATTTTGTGGCTGGACCGGGACTAAAGGAGGGCCTTTAGTACCGATTCATACTTACCATTAAGATCTAATCTCCAAACGCGTGAGGTCACATATTAGGGAGTGCCTCTATGACCAGTTTCTCGGAGATGCCGGAGGACTGGGCTCCGTCGGCATCTCCCTGAAACTGGCCGTAGTGGTGTCCCTGCTCTCGAAAACCATCTTGCAGCTTGTAACTTCTCTAACTAGATCAATGCGCCTGGGAGCTAACTAATTTCACTTATTAGGGAGTGCCTCTATGACCAGTTTCTCGGAGATGCCGGAGGACTGGGCTCCGTCGGCATCTCCCTGAAACTGGTCATAGTGGTGTCCCTGCTCTCGAAAACCATCTTGGAGATGCCTCAAACTGGATGGAGGACTGGACTCACAAGGATGCCTATTTATAGTACAAGCAGCTCGGCATAATGTCGACACTCACGACATAATGTCGACACTCACCCCTATTATTAGTGCTGAATCATCTTTAGTCCCGGTTGGTGACACCATCCGGGACAAGGTACAAGCCGCACGACATAATGTCGACACTCACCCCTATTATTAGTATTGCCTGGCCCAGTCTGCCGTAATCCCTTCAGTCGCGGTTGGTTTCTCCAACCGGGACTAAAGATGAACCCTCTCTTTATTAGGTAACACTCAAGACATTTATTAATATTAAAAATCAGGACAAACCGGGACTAGCTAACACTCAGGACTAAAGCCGCCCCCTTTAGTCATAATCATGCCTAGTCCTATAGTACGCAGCTTCAAGGTCTTCTTCGTCATCGTCATCATCATCGTCATCGTCACCTGCCACTCCGGGGATCCTCAGCCCATCAATGGCATATACCAGGGGCCATTCCGGCCTCGGATTCATGGTGGGCGGGGGAGGGGTCTCCTAGAAGACGATGCCGCTACCGCCGGGCCGGTGTGGGGCCTTTTTGTGGCTCTATGGTGGGTGGACTCATGGGCACCATAGGCGAGGATGGTCTCCCCCGGCGATGTAGCGCATCACTCTGATGATAGTATGGTTCGCCCACCACAGACGACGGCCGGCTTCGTTGTGGTTCACCGGGGGCGGGCCATCACCCTTGTACCTGGCGAGCTCCCTTTCCCGCCTATTAGCGAAGAAGGCATTCTAGGTTTCGTAGTTGTCGAGATCCCACTGGGGATCCATCCGCTGCTCCGGCGTGAGCTCGTGGTAGAAGTGGTTTGTGATGGCCGCCTGGCATGCGAAACCTTGAGGGACAGGAGGGACAGGAACCCCTCCAGCGCTCAGCATCTAGCCGGCGGGCAGCCGGTAGGCCGGCGGACAAGGGTAGTTGGAGGCGGACAGCGCCTCGGTCTCCTCGAGGGTCAGAATGGCCCAGTAGGTGTTGTCCATTGTTCTAAGAGAGGAAGGTGTGGATGTGTGGATAGCCATGGTGCGATCGCCCTAAATATAGAGGGAAAGGGCGGGAAAACTTGGCGTGAAGCTTTGGAAAATGACGGGAAATATCTTTAGTCCCGGTTAGTGACTACATCCGGGACTAAAATCTCTCGTAGAAAGAAAAGGGCGGGAAAACTTGGCGGGAAGTAGTGGGAAATATCTTTAGTCCCGGTTTGTGACTATAATCGGGACTAAATGGATATTATATTAGGATTCTTTATATTTTTCTGATAATAATAGACATATTATTTGTTTTATTTGGATTATTACAATAAAAGATATGATTTTACAAAGTTTTTATATTTGATTTGAATAAAAAAAAGAAAATTTACAAATGAAATAATTTATAAATGATGCAAACAGATAAATGGATATTATATTAAGATTCTTTATATTTTTTTGATAATAATAGACATATTATTTGTTTTATTTGGATTATTACAATAAAAGATATGATTTTACAAAGTTTTTATATTAGTTTTGAATTAAAAAAGAAAATTTACAAAAAAACAATTAGTCGCGGGTCGTGGCTGGACCCGGGACTAAAGGGTGAGTGCGCGCGCAAAAACGAAGCGGCCGAAAAAACCCTTTAGTCCCGGGCCGTGGATTAACCCGCGACTAAAGGAGGGGTCTTTAGTCGCGGGTTAAGCCACGGCCCGCGACTAAAGACTCTTTAGTCGCGGGCGGTGGCTTAGCCCGGGACTAATTGGGGGGTCCCTATATATACGCGCGCTCGCGCGTGCCAGCACTTAGCACGCGACGAAGACGAAGACGAGCAGGCGCCATCGACGCAGAGAACACAGGGGAGGTGCTGCCCGCCGGCCGGCCGATTCCCGCACCGCCGCCGACCTCGTCTCCGTACTGCAGAGCCTCACCGAAGGAATCGAAGCCCCGCGCCCCCAGTCGAGCTCCCGTCCGCTCCTTCCCCGTCTCCGGCCGCCGCGTCCGTCGCCGATTCCGGCCACCCTCGACCTCCCTCGACCTCCCTCGGCCTTGCTGACCTCCAGGCACCCTCTTGCTTCCTTCCTCTTCCTCTAGCTTGCCTCCCTGTCAAACACCTACCGTGGACGCTGTTGTCCGTCATCGCCGCCGTCGCTCCGATGACCTCCCGCTAGCGGCGCCGCTAGGGTTATGTCCCTCTTGGTGAGCTCGTTTGAACCCGCCCCTTCGCGCTTCCCAGTTCGCCGTCAATCGCTGTCCCGCGCCGCCGTCAACTGCCTCGGTGAAAATAATCAACCAGCCCCCCGGGTCCCTCTTGCTTGCATGGCATGCTGAGGTGGCCAGTACCCCACTGGCCAGTCATAGTGGCTAGGCTCAGTAGCGGTGCAAAAAGTTTAACCCCCTCTGCTGATGTCATAATGATGAAATAACCCTTTTTAATAATTCCAGAATTTGATTAAATATTGTAAATTCAATAACTTTTAATTTATAAGTCAGAAAAATACAAATAATATATCAAAATGTTCAGAAAATTGAAACCTAGATACCTATATAATCATGCATTATTAATCAACTTTCATGACAAGTTTAATTAGAAGAACAAATGCACCCCTCTCATATGTTCCGGAGTTTTCCCGAGTTAGGGTTTTCACCCCTCGGAACCCCGATTAATTTGCCGAGCATGTTTTAGGGTTTCAATTCAATGCAATTCAACTTGTCATATCATCATACTTTATTGAGCATTGCATCGATGCCATGTGTTGATTGTTTCCCCTTTATTTTTTTCTGGTGTTTGGTTCTTCTCGGTAGAATACGATATCGAGATCGAGATCGAAGCCCTTTAGGATTAGGGTTATTTTTTTGTTTAAGTTATTATAATTAGGATTACATTGTTTTAGTTATTAGCATTATTGTTTTTTCTAACCTGTTTAACTCTCTTTTTGTTATAGATAATTAAGTCATGGATCCATCTGAAGATCCTGGTCGCATCGGTGAAGGTTTTCTTCAGGGCATGATAAGAGGTGAAATTCCTCTTAATATTACTACCGGCGTCGAAGATATTTTGCTCAAGGAAGAGATATCCTCGTATCTGAATCCATCCGGTGATGGACTAGAGGAAAACCTAATGTACCAAGGGGAAGACCAGATGGACGAAGGGCAAACAAATAACAACAATAATGATGGCCCCTCGACAGCATCCGGCGAGGTACATGTATATATATAAAGTCTTGTGTTACCTCTATTCATTAACTGATCTAGATATATATTAATCACTCTCTCTTCCTCTTTTAGCCCACCGGATCAAAGCAATCGATAGCTCGAACGAAACGAGGGCCAAACAAAAAGTTGGATGGTAATCAAAGGTTCACCATCGAAGAAATAGATGATGATGGTGAACCGATTGCTCTAGAGAAGCACCGGAGGATGTTTATAAATCAATGCGGAGTGCTTGTTAGGGACAACCTGCCGATCACCATCGAAGAATGGAATAAGTCAAAGAAAGCCGGTGAAGAATCCAACAGCTATGTCACCGATGATGCCAAAGATGACCTTTGGCCGAAGCTCATAGCGCATTTCATACTACCTCCGGAGTATGAGGAATTTGAGGTAGATGGTATTACCCCAAGGCCGGGTGGGCTTTAAAATAGAGCGAAAGTCAAGGAGTGAGCACTAAGCAAGATGGCTGAACTGTACCGGAACCACAAGAAAAATTTATACGCGAAATATGTCACGAAAAAGAAAACTCCAGACTTCAAAGGAGTAAACGAGAAGTTGAGAGAACAGTGGACCGATTTTGTACAGTACAAGAAATCTGATAAAGCAAAGGCAAAGTCGGCAAAGAACGCGTTAAATGCTGCCAACAAGAAATACCATCATAAAATGGGGACAGGTGGCTACAAGAGTGCCGTCCCTAAGAGGGAAACTATGGAGAGGGATATGAGCGCTAGAGGCGTCACTCCTGGTACAGATAGATGGCCCGAGAGGTCAAAGCACTGGTGGTACGGGCACGGGGGATCCTTGGACCCAGAAACAGGGAAGACATTATTTCATGATAAAATTCTAAAACCCTCCCAAGACCTTATTCAAGCAATGAACGATGCTCAATTGGGATTATTCGGTCCCGAGAGAGAGAGAACGACGAGCTGACACGCGCCCTAGGGAATCCTGAAAAGGGAGGACGAACACGAGGCAAAGGCGCCGGTGTCTCGTGGAAGAAATGGTTTCCTCAGTACGATGCCAGTTACAGAAGCCGTCAGAGAAAGAAGGACCAGGAGGCAGACCAGATCTCTAGGGTAGAGAAGGACCTAGCTGATCTGAAGAACCTCATGCATGAAATTAGCCAAAGGCCGCCGTCGTCAACTCACCCGCGGTCTGATGATCCTGCATTGGATCTTAGCCAACGGAGAAGCAGCGTGGCTTCCACGGAGGTCCGTGCTGATGATCAAGCACTGCTGGATGATACACCGGCTCCTCACTACCCCGTGGATGATGTTAGAGAGATGGCACAATGTGAGCTACATCAGCCAATGAACAACCTGTCCTTCAAGGTGGCGATCGGCACTGCTTTACCTTGTCTACCTGGAGCACTCCACCATTCACTTCCGATTCCACCAGGCTATGCTTGTGTCATGGTGGATGACATAGTGGAGGATTTTGCGGACCTAGAGATTGAAATCGCTACGCCTGAAGGCCTTATGAAACTAGGAGATGTCAAGCGCAACATCATTCTATGGAATAAGAAGTACATCAAGTTTCCAGGCTCGGCGCCAAGGCCACCGACTCCAAGGAATCCAAATCCACCCCGTATCGAATATCATCAACCTCCAAGTCCACCCCAACCCGATTATCGCCAACCTCCAAGTCCACCCCAACCCGATTATCGCCAACCTCCAAGTCCACCCCGCCCTGCTGACGATCGCCGCAGCAGGAGTACATCAACTCGATCTCCGCCTCCACCTCCGTGCAATACTACTACCTCATCAAAGAAACGGAAGTTCGACGGTCCCCCGCGCCCCACATCGAAGAAAGGTCAAAGGCCGAAGATAGTCGATATCCCATCGGCTCTTCCAAAGAGACCTTATGACAAGACCGATGAGGAAACTAACGCGGATGTGGCTGCCCAAGTTAAGGCGCATTTTGCACCCAAAAAGCCTGAGCCAAAGCCGGTATATAACGAAAAAATCAAAAAGTGGGCTAAGTCCTTTCTTGAGCAACCATCCCAGATATCGATGAATCTGGAATCATACTATGACCGGGAGATTATTAAGCAAGCACAGAAGAAAAAAATCACAAGTGCAAAAAGCGGGAAGCAAGTTGCCCAGCTCGGAGCACAGAAGAATCAATCGGTCGCCCCGCTCAAAGTCATTTCAGACCTCGACAAGGCCTTCAGAGCTGAAATGGATTTGGACATGCAAATAATGGACCCTAGAGCCCGTAATAATGCTGCACTTATGGGAATCACTGTATCGCAGGCTAAAGCACTTGCTAACGAAGCAAATATGTCTCTTGGTCAATATTTAGGCTATGAAGATACGCCAGTGGGTCAGATAGTACGGCAGTATGTCCAAGGGGAGCCTCTAGTCAGTAATAAGGAGCTCACGCGTCTATCCACACATATGCGAAATCTGCACGAATGTACATGTCGCAAGCACAAAAAAGCATCAAAAAGATTGGTTTCCGGTGGATGTTAGATTGGAGCATCACTTCAAACAATACTCGATACAGGTTCAAATGACCGAACTGTTTCAGTTATACAACCAGCGCGCCCTTGACAAATCTATCATTGGTTGCTACTGTCTGTAAGTTATTTATTTCTATAATTAAGTTTGTAGGTTTAGCTCGTTCATTTCATTTAATATATTATCCTAACTATATATCCTTTTGTATGATGATATTATATTCTGCAGAATGAAGATGCTTGAATGCAAAAGAGCTAGAAGATACGACGTTGGGTTCATTGACCCATATATCGTTAATGAATATACGTTAAAGAATCACCCCAAGGACGTGGAAGAAGACCTGTGCAGGTTCTTAACCGATAATAATTTTGTTAAGGAAATACTATTTCCTTACAACTTCAAGTGAGTGTTTATATCTTGTACACATTTTATTTTTGCTTACTCGATGAGCTATGCTTGTATGCTTATGTAAACGTCCGCAGATTCCACTGGATCTTGCTAAACATTCAAGTTGACAACTCCCTAGTTGAAGTCCACGACTCATTAAGTTGGGACCAAGAGAAGTGGAGCGACATGAAAGCAATGCTCCATAAGTAATTTCAATCATTATCGCATTATATCGTCCTCTTTCATTCATTTCCTGATATCAAGTAACTAATAACTCCTTTGTTCATTTTCTTTGCTGAGCAGGTGTTGGACACGGTTCAGACAGAAAATACCAGGTCCATTCAAAGAGGAGCTAACTTATAAAATGGCGAAGAGTTTACAGCAGCCACCGGGAACTCATTTATGTGGATACTACGTCTGCGAGTACATCCACGAGTTGACCAGTGAGCGGAAAGTTGACTCACATTATATTTATGATTTGCGAGAGAAACTAGAGCCAGACCAATGCATAAGAGCAATTCAAGAGGAGCTGGCGGGATTTATGATGAAGGAAGTCCTTAATGTACATGGAGAGCATTATGCGGATGACGTGGAACTCGATTTGCCTTAGTCATCTCCATGTAGATCATATGATATATATATTCATCAATGACCATGTAATTTCAAAACATTTCTTCCTTTTGATATGATTGATTATATGTATGCTTGCAAGGGATCGATTAATTATATAAATGCATCGACGTGTAGTGTGTATGTAGTAGCGTATAATATTTTTTTTCCATACAATCCCCCAGAAAGAGGGATCGGGTTCCATTATCATCAGATAACGGAACAACAACCACACACCAACAACGTAGTACTGACCCACCTAGGGGGTCAAAAGAGATTCATTTTACACACCAAACAAACTAAGCAGAAAGTAAAGAAAGGAGGTTGGAGACGCAAGAACACCGCCCTCAGGCTAGTGGAAAACAGTACATATCGGAAACACATCCAAGGAACCAACACACAAGATGCCAACACCATCTTCTCGCAGTCCATTCCATTCTTTAGGTCCTCCTCCTTTTCTCCCGTCCCCTTTCCAGTTTCGGAGCTTCATGAGCACGATCTCCAGGAATTGCAGGCAGCCCCAGGAAAGGAACAGGGGCTACATACATAGCTGCTGCATCGGCCAACGCATTATGTTGTAAAGTGTCTGCTCCAGCTTGCCCCCGGTCATCCTCTCCATGCAACCCTGCCCAATAACGAATGAACACACAAGCATATATAACCAAATCAACAGGCGAGTTAATGAGTTTTTTTCAAAACAAGCCCTATTCCTGAGCTTCCAAATAGCCCAGCAGATTGCCGCCACCACCGTAATCTGCACATTCCTACTAACCCCCCCATACTGAGAAGCCCACCAACAGTATTGGGAAAAATATCCCGGTCTATTCGCGGCACCAACAGCTCTGGCAACCACCCCCAAACATATCTAGCTGCCACACACGAAAAGAACAAGTGCCCAGTGCTCTCATCCTCATTACAAAACCTGCAAGTAAAATCTCCAACCCAATTCATCCTCCTCATGTTGTCTTTGGTGAGAATAGCATTGTGCCAAATGAGCCATAGCCAAATTTTAATCTTGAGGGGAATTTTAGCTTTCCATAGATGCTTAAAACTTCTATCAATCCCAACATTCGACAGATGTGTGTACATTGACTTAACAGAGAACTTGCCAGATTTATTCCACATCCATACCGGCCTGTCTTTTTCCTGATTCAGACTCACCCCAGACAGCAACTTTCTCATTTGTTCCTGATGATACAATCCATCAGTATCCAGCCATCTCCTAAAAGACAGACGCCATCCTTTTTTTGCCATGTCTGCCACCGAGATCATTTGGTTCTGACAAACATCAAATAAATCAGGAAACCTATCTTTCAAGGGTGTGTCTAAACACCAAGCATCATGCCAGAAATCAGTCAACTCCCCATTGCCAATCCTCATTCTCCTACCAGCCAAATAGAAATTCCTAATCTTAATCAAATCATGCCAACATGGAGAATCACTCTGTCTGTGTTTCACATTACTGATTCCACCTTTCTTCAAATACTTTTTCCTCACAAAAACTTGCCAAGGACCTTCCTCAGCTTCGAGACGCCACCACCACTTACACAACAAGCAAATGTTAAAAAGCCTAATGTTCTTAATCCCCAGTCCACCTTTTTTCCTGGGCCTACACACATATTTCCATTTAACCATATGATATTTCTTCTTCCCCACCTTCCCATACCAAAAGAAAGCTCTAGTCTGTTTCTCAATTTCTTCCACATTTGACTTATGTAAAAGAAACATAGTCATGGGGTAAACAGCCACACTAGAAACACAAGAAGTGATTTTAACATGTCTCCCTCCCAGGGATAAGGCCCCCCCATCCAGCCATCTAACTTTTTCTTCAACCTATCACCAATAAAGCTCATCTCAGCCACTGTGCATCTCCTGCTACAAACCGGCAACCCCAGATATTTAATTGGCCAACTACCTTTCTGACAGTTGAACATCTTAGCATAATTAGACAGTTTCTCATCATCCTCTAACACCATCATTACCTCACTCTTCTCAAAGTTAATCTTGAGGCCAGACATGGATTCTAACAAATACAGTAACAGTTTCAAGTTTCTGGCCCCCTCAGGATCATCCTTAATGAACAGAATGGTATCATCAGCATATTGTAAAATGGCAATTCCTTTATCAAACAAATTATCCACCAACCCTGTAAACAACCCACCAGCCTGTGCATTAAGCACCATCTTAGCCAAACATTCCCCCGCCAAGTTGAACAAAAAAGGAGAAAAAGGGTCTCCTTGCCTAACCCCTTTAAAGCTGCCAAAGTAAGGACCAGTTTCCCCATTGACCTTAACACTGAGAGTACCCTGAGTCACAGCACTTTTTAACCAAATCATCCAATCCTCACTAAAACCCTTCTGCCTACAACAGTAAAACAGAAAGTCCCAGTTAACCTTGTCATAAGCTTTCTCAAAGTCAATTTTTAAAATCACACCCTGCTGCTTCTGACTTTTCGACTCTTTCAAGATCTCATGTAACAGAGTCACCCCATCAGCAATAAACCTCCCCTTAATAAAAGCAGTCTAGCAAGTATCAATTAGTTTTCCCATCACAGGCTCAGTTCTAACTGTCAGAGTTTTAGTAAAAATCTTAAACAACACCAGGAGCAGACAAATAGGTCTATACTTCTGTATCCTATCAGCATCATCACCTTTTGGCAGCAGAGTAATCACACCATAATTGATACTCCTCAAATCGATCTTATGAGCAAAAAAATCATCAAACACAGCCATAACATCTGTTTTTATGATTGCCCAACAATGCTGATAGAATTCAATAGGAATCCCATCAGGACCAGCGGCTTTATTCTTCTCCATCTGATCAATAACCTCTTTAACCTCTTTCTCAGTAAAAGGTACTCCCATCTTTTCCGTATCCTCATCATTAAGCTTCTCCCAGTCCTGCCAGTTATCGTCTGCAAGCCTAATAGAAAACCCACCAGCAGGTCCAAACAAAGATTTATAGTAACTAGTAGCATGCTGAAGGAGATCACGAGTCCCCTGAATCTCATTTACCCCATCTTTCATTGAAAAAATCATTTTCTTTCTCCTCACCCCATTAGCAATCCTATGGAAATATTCAGTATTGTTATCACCTCTAAGCAACAAATTGTCCCTCAATCTCTGTTGCCAAAATCTCTCCTCAGTTTCATACACCTCTAGCAACTCTCTCTGAATAACTGTTTTCCTTTTAAGCTGTTCAGCAGAAAGTAAAATTAATTCCTCAATATTTTCAAGCTCCTGTAGCTCCTCCAACAACCTCTTCTTCCTTTTCTTATCCTCACCTCTTACATGAGCACCCCATCCTTTCAAGTCATTTTTGACATTCTTAAGTTTTTTCTGCAGCCTATCAAGACTGTTCCTGCCATTCACACGTTTTTTCCAAACTTTTTCCACCCTGGTCAAAAAATCATCACACTGTAACCAACTTTTTTCAAATCTGAATTCCCTGCCACCTGATTCCTGCCGTTCCATAGTATCCAGAATCAGAGGACTATGATCAGAAACTTCTCTAGATAACTTGTGCACTGTAGTAAGAGGAAACAACTTCTCCCATTCTTTACAAACTAAAATTCTGTCCAATTTCTCCAAGGTTGGATTTTTCTGGTTGTTGGACCAAGTAAACTGCCCTCCAGACATGATGATCTCTCTTAAACCATGAGCATTAATAATCGAATTAAACATATGCCCCCACTTATTCAAAACATGACCCTTATTTTTCTCAGAAGCACACCTGATCACATTAAAATCACCACCCACCAACAAAGGAATAGATTGATCCTGACAAACCTCAGCTAACTCAACCAAAAACTCCTCTTTATTCTCCTCTTGAGCAGCCCCATAAACTATCACCAAATGCCACTGAATCTGTTTCAAAACATCAAACACTTTCAACTTAACATGAAAATTGCCCACAGAGACACCAACTTGAGTCAATTTAGAGGAATGTATGATATGTATACTGAAATATATGTTTGTTATAGTGAAACACAAACGAAAAAGGAACAAAATGGCAAAAAAAAGGAAATACACAATCTCTGCCGCGGCAGAGAAATGTGGTGTTTCTCTGCTGCGGCAGGAAACCTTTTAGTCCCGGGTGGTGTTACAGCCCGGGACTAGAGGGTTTCTGCCCCCCCCCCCCCCCCCCGCGGCGCTAAAACAGCCACGTGGCTGTTATCAGTCGCGGGCCTGTAGGGTTTCGTAGCATGGAAAACAAAAATTTTCTATCGAATACAAACAAACAAGCCAAGATCTATCTACTAGATTGTAGCAACGAGTCGATGGAATAACTCACCCTCGAAGATTCCAAAGTGTTTAACGAGAGCGGATTCTCGTGGGTGATGTAGTCGTACTCTTCCCGATCTCAAGATCGCGTAGACGATCCTTTCGGCGCTGCGTTCCGGCAGCGCTCCCATAGTCGGTCACACGTTCGGTACTCGACGAAGACCTTCCTCTCCCTTGTTCCAACAGGCAGCGGAGGTTGTAGCACTCTCCTCGTGATTCCGGCAGCACAACGGCATGGTACCGGAAGTAGAGGGGAGATCTCGCAGGGCTTCGCCTTAAGCCGAAGCGAGTTGGTGGACTATGAGAGAGCCCTCGACGATCTAGGGTTTAGACACGCTGAGGAGGGGGCTAGGCCAGCGGCTAGGGTTTCACCTAGGCGGCGGCGACGAGTGCCCTAGGGCCGGCGGCGGCTATGGAGGCGGCGGCGGCTTGGGGCTAGGGTTTAGAGGTAGGAACTTGTGTGTCTAGGAGGGGAGCCCTGCCCCTCCTTATATAGGTGGAGGGGGCCGGCCAAGGGGAGGGGAGTCCCTCCCCAACTCGGCTTGGTGGTGCGCCGGCGGTGGGAGGAGGAACTCCTCCCCCAAGTCGGTTTCCACCTCCCTCTCCACTTCCCAAAAACAACCGTTTGACTTTCAAACTTGGCGTTTGACTTTTCAAACAAGGATTTGATTAATCCCTCTATTTTGTTCAGCGATGACACTTAGTACATGATGCAATCATACCAAATTGATACAACACATCCATGTACTCTTCCCCTCCGGAGTGCCGGACATTCCGGAACCTTCTAGAACATTCCCGATGAAAACACCGGAACCATTCCCCAACTCCGAAACGGGACTTTCCTTATATGAATCTTATTCTCCGGACCATTTCGGATCTCCTCATGATATCCCGGATCCCATCCAAGACTCTGAACAACATTCGGTCTCTTTCTCATCATTCCATAACTACTCAAACAACGTCGAATCGTGTCTCCCTACGGTTCGTGAATTATGCGGACATGGTCGAGACACTTCTCCGATCAATAACCAATAGAGGAATCTGGAAATTCATATGGCTCCCACATATTTCTACGATTACTTTGCGATCGAATGAACCACTTACATACGATACCAATTTCCATTTGTCTCACGATAGTTTACTTATCCGGGGTTATGATCGTCGGTATCTCTGCATACCTAGTTCAACCTCGTTACCGATAAGTACTCTTTTCTCGTTCCTGTGATATGTGATCCCTTGTGAGCCAGTCACATGCTTGCAAGCTAATTGGATGACATTTCACCGAGAGGGCCCAGAGTATATCTATCCGTCATATGGATGGACAAATCCCACTCTTGATCCATGTGTCTCACCCAATACTTTCCGAACACTCAATGCCACCTTTATAGCCACCCAATTATGGTGCGGTGTTTGATGTCATCAAAGCATCCGTCCGGTAAAGGTGATATGCATGATCTCATGGTCGAAGGAATTAGGTTACTATGTATCAGAAAGCATATAGCAATTGAACTATTAAAATGACTTGATCTTTATGCTATGCTTATCTATAGGAGTATGTCCATCATATCATTCTCCTAACGATATGATCTTGTTGTTAATAACATCTCAATGTTCATGATAGGGAAACCACAATCATTTATTAACCAACAAGCTAGTCATGTATAGAGGCTATACTAGGGACTTCAATTTCAGTTTACAAATCACACAAGTATTAATGTTTCCTTGTTAATACTATTATAGCATGAATGTAAACATTTATCATAAACACAAAGATATAATAATAACTACATTTATTATTGCCTCTAGGGCATATCTCCAACAGTCTCCCACTTGCACTAGAGTCATCTAATCTAGATTACATGGTAATATACCGAACACCCATGGCAGTTTGGTGTTGGTCATGTTTTGCCCTCGGGAGAGGTTTAGTCAACGGATCCGCCACATTCAGATCTGTGTGTACTTTGCAAATCTTTATGTCCCCATCTTGGACATGCTCTCGAATAGCGTGAAAACGTAGCTTGATATGCTTCAGCTTCTTGTGTAACCTTGGTTCTTGCACATTGGCTATGGCACCCATGTTATCACAGTAGATAGACATTGGGTCCAGCGCACTAGGAACCACACCCAGCTCTGTAATGAACTCTTTCATCCATATCGCTTCTTGTGAAGCCTCCAAGCAGCCATGTATTCCGATTCAGTTGAAGATCTCGCCACAACGCTTTGCTTTGCACTCTCCAGCTAACTGCTGCACCATTCAAAGTAAATACGTATCCAGATTGTGATTTAGAATCATCTGGATCGGTGTTCCAACTAGCATCGGTGTAACCATTAACAACGAGCTGTTCATCACCTCCATAAGAAAGAACCATATCCTTAGTTCTTCTCAAGTACTTAAGGATATTTTTGACCGTTTTCCAATGATCCACTCCTGGATCACTTTGATATCTGCTAGTTAAACTAACAGCATATGCAATGTCGGGTCTAGTACTTAGCATGGCATACATTAGAGATCCTATGGCTGAAGCATAGGGAGTCTTACTCATCCTTTCTCTATCTTCTGCCGTTGTCGGACTTTGAGTTTTACTCAAGGTCATATTGGGCAACATGGGCAAGAACCCTTTCTTGCTATCTTCCATTCCAAACCTCTTTAGAACTTTGTCCAAATATGTACTTTGTGACAATGATATTAGGCGTCTCGATCTATCTCTATAAATCTTTATGCCTAATATGTAAGCTGCTTGGCCAAGATCCTTCATTGAAAAACTATTATTCAAATATTCCTTGACACTATTAAGAAGGTCTACATCATTCCCAATCAACAATATGTCATCTACATATAGTATTAAGAATGCTACAGAGCTCCCACTCACTTTCTTGTAAATACAAGCTTCTCCATAAGTTTGTATAAAACCAAAACTTTTGATCACCTTATAAAAACGTTGATTCCAACTTCGGGATGCTTGCTTCAATCCATAGATGGACCGTTGAAGTTTGCATACCTTGTTAGCATCTTTAGGATCGAAAAAACCTTTGGGTTGCATCATATACAACTCTTCATCAATGTCTCCATTGAGGAATGCTATTTTGACATCCATCTGCCATATCTCATAATCATAATATGCAGCGATTGCTAACATAATCCTCACAGACTTTAGCTTCGCTACTAGTGAGAAAGTCTCATCGTAGTCAACTCCTTGAATTTGTCGAAACCCTTTTGCGACAAGTCGAGCTTTATAGACAGTAACATTACCATCAGCATCTGTTTTCTTCTTGAAAATCCATTTATTCTCGACGGCCTTCCGGCCATCCGGTAAGTCCACCAAAGTCCATACTTGGTTTTCGTACATGGATCCAATCTCGGATTTCATGGCTTCTTGCCATTTATTGGAATCTGGGCTCATCATCGCTTCCTCATATGTCTCAGGGTCATCGGTGTTATCCACCAACATGACATTCATAACGGGATCATACCAATCAGGAGTGGTATGAGTTCTCGTTGACCTGCGAGGCTCTGTAGCAACTACAACCGAAGTTTCATGATCATCATCATTAGCTTCCTCTCTTATTGGTGCAGGCGTCACAGGAACTACTTCCGGTGCTGCGCTACTCGCAAGTTCGAGAGAAGGTTCGACAACCTCGTCGAGTTCTACTTTCCTTCCAGTCACTTCTTTCGAGAGAAATTCCTTCTCTAGAAAGGATCCATTCTTGGCAACGAAGATCTTGCCTTCGGATCTATGATAGAAGGTATACCCAATAGTTTCCTTCGGGTATCCTATGAAGACGCATTTTTCCGCTTTGGGTTCAAGCTTGTCCGGCTGTAACTTTTTTACATAGGCTTCACATCCCCAAACTTTCAGGAACGACAATTTAGGTTTCTTCCCAAACCATAATTCATACGGTGTCGTTTCCACGGATTTAGATGGTGCCCTATTTAAAGTGAATGCGGCTGTTTCTAATGCATAACCCCAAAATGATAGCGGTAAATATGTAAGTTACATCATAGAACGAACCATATCTAAGAGAGTTCGATTACGACGTTCGGACACACCATTATGCTGTGGTGTTCCCGGCGGTGTCAATTGTGAAAGTATCCCGCATTTCTTCAAATGCTCGCCAAACTCGTAACTTAGATATTCACCTCCACGATCAGAACGTAGAAATTTAATCTTCTTGTTACGTTGATTCTTTACCTCACTTTGAAACTCCTTAAACTTCTCGAAAGTTTCGGACTTATGTTTCATGAAATAGATATACCCATATCTACTCAAGTCATCCGTGAAGGTAAGAACATAACGATAACCACCGCACGATGCTACACTCATTGGACCACACACATCGGTATGTATGATTTCCAATAAGTCCGTAGCTTGCTCCATCATAGCAGAAAATGGAGTCTTAGTCATTTTACCCATCAGACATGCTTCGCATCTTTCAAGTGATTCAAACTCAAGTGATTCAAGAAGTCCATCGGAATGGAGTTTCTTCATACGCTTCACTCCAATGTGACCAAGACGACAGTGCCACATATAGGTCGAGTTATCGCTCGATTTCAAACATTTAGCCTCAATGTTATTAATATGTGTATTTCCACTATCGAGATTCAACAAGAATAGACCATCTATCAAAGGTGCATGTGCATAAAACATATTACTCATATAAATCGAACAACCATTATTCTCGGACTTAAACAAGTAACCATCTCGCAATAAACAAGATCCCGATATAATGTTCATGCTCAACGCAGGCACCAAATAACAATTATTTAAGTATAAAACTAATCCCGATGGTAGATGAAGGGGTAGCATGCCGACCGCGATCACATCAACCTTTGATCCGTTTCCAACGCGCATCGTCACCTCGTTCTTCGCCAGCTTCCGTTTATTCTGCAGCACCTGTTTCTAGTTACAAATATGAGCAACCGAACCAGTATCAAATACCCAGGCACTACTACGAGTACTAGTGAGATACACATCAATAACATGTATATCAGATATACCTTTCTTCTTGATGTTGTCGTTCTTCAAATCCGCCAAGTACTTTGGGCAATTCCGCTTCCAGTGACCTTCTCCCTTGCAGTAAAAGCACTCAGTATCAGGCTTAGGTTCAGCCTTGGTCTTCTTCGTCGGCGTGGTAACTTTCTTACCACCCTTCTTGAAGTGTCCCTTTTGCTTAGACTTGCCTTTCTTGAATTTGGTGGTCTTATTGACCAACAACACTTGGTGCTCTTTCTTGATCTCCACTTTTGCAGATTTCAACATGGCAAAGAGTTCTGGCAACGTCTTGTTCATGTTCTGCATGTTGTAGTTCATCACAAAGTTCTTGTAACTTCGTGGTAGTGATTGGAGGACACGGTAAATCCCCAAAGCATTAGGAATCACTATACCCAAGCTTTGAAGTTTATTTGCGTGCCCAGACATCTTAAGCACATGCTCACTGACGGAGCTGCCCTCTTCCATCTTGCAGTTAAAGAACTTTTCAGAAGCCTCATAGCTCTCAATTGCCGCATGAGTCTCAAAGATCAATTTGAGATCACGGACAATATCATGTGGGTCTGAATTCTCAAACCTTTTCTGAAGCTCCGATTCTAAACCATACAAGATAGCACACTGAACTGTGGAGTACTGAGTCTTCCGAGTGAGGTAAACATTCTCTACTTCATCAGTAGCAGTAGCTGCAGGTGGGTCACCCAGCGGTGCATCCAGCACATAGGTCAAATTACCAGCTGTGAGGACAATCCTCAAATTGCGGAACCAATCCGCGAAGTTGCTTCCATTGTTTTTCAACTTTTCTTTCTCTAGGAACGCATTCAAATTGATGGTAGGGGCTGCCATTGATCTACAACATATTTGCAATAGTTTAGACTAAGTTTATGACAAATTGAGTTCAAATTAATAATAAATTAATCTAGGTGAACTCCCACTCAAAACAACATCCCTCACATTGTTTTAGTGATCACACGAACCAAATCCACCACATCAACACCGATCATCACGAGAGTTGATATAGTTTCAATGGCGAACAATCGACATGTTCATCGTATCTACTATATGATTCATGCTTTACTATTCGGTGATCCGTGTTCCGAGACCATGTTTGTACATGCTAGGCTCGTCAAGATCAAACCTTAGTTTCCGCATGAGAAAATCTGGCTTGCTCACGTTGTATACACTTGCGGAATCTAACACACCCGATCATCACGTGGTGCTTCGAAACAACAAGCTTTAGCAATGGTGCTAACTAAGGGTGAACACTTTATGATTTGAAATTCATGTGCATGAGGGATCATCTTATAATTCTACCGTCATCTACTAAGCAATACAAGATGCATAAAGGATTAACATCACATGCAATTCATAATATGTGATATGATATGGCCTTTCTTCTTTGTGCTTCCGATCTCCATCTTCAAGCACGAACATGATCTCCATCATCACCGGCATTGCATCAAGGTCAATGACGCTTCTCCATGGTTGTCGTCCACCGGCTTCAACTATTACAACTACTTTGAATAGACACGCGGGTCTTAACATGAATTAAAGACAACCATATGGCTCCTGCCGGTTGCCAACTTACAATAAGGAACATTGCATACATCAAATATAATCACAATCATGGCCATATCACATCACTGCACACCCCTGCAAAACAAAGTTAGACGCCTCTACTTTCTTTGCATATTTTACGTGGTTTGGGGCTTTCAATAAGTGTCGTTCTAACTTACGAACATGAACCACAACATTGATACTAGTATTGTTAATCACCCGTTGTAAATTGGATCTTAACTATGCTAGGAGAAAGAGGCACCAGCAAAGCCACTTATGCAATACAAGTTGCATGTCAAGCGTGGAGCAAGTCTCATGAACGATGTCATGTAAGGTTAGCCCGGGCCGCTTCATCCCAACATCCCGCAAGATGCAAAGTACACAAGAAGCAATCGACAATAAAAGCATCAACGCCCACAATGACCATTGTGTTCTACTCGTGCAACATATCTACATATAGACACGGCTCTGATACCACTGTAGGGTTTCGTAGCATGGAAAACAAAAATTTTCTATCGCATACAAACAAACAAGCCAAGATCTATCTAATAGATTGTAGCAACGAGTCGATGGAATAACTCACCCTCGAAGATTCCAAAGTGTTTAACAAGAGCGGATTCTCGTGGGTGATGTAGTCGTACTCTTCCCGATCTCAAGATCGCGTAGACGATCCTTCCGGCGCTGCGTTCCGGCAGCACTCCCGCAGTCGGTCACACGTTCGGTACTCGACGAAGACCTTCCTCTCCCTTGTTCCAGCAGGCAGCGGAGGTTGTAGCACTCTCCTCGTGATTCCGGCAGCACAACGGCATGGTACCGGAAGTAGAGGGGAGATCTCGCAGGGCTTCGCCTTAAGCCGGAGCGAGTATGGTGGACTATGAGAGAGCCCTCGACGATCTAGGGTTTAGACACGCCGAGGAGGGGGCTAGGCCGGCGGCTGGGGTTTCACCTAGGCGGCAGCCGCGAGTGCCCTAGGGCCGGCGGCGGCTATGGAGGCGGCGGCGGCTTGGGGCTAGGGTTTAGAGGTAGGAACTTGTGTGTCTAGGAGGGGAGCCCT
The DNA here is from genome assembly GCA_916181665.1 of Avena sativa. Classification (NCBI taxonomy): domain Eukaryota; kingdom Viridiplantae; phylum Streptophyta; class Magnoliopsida; order Poales; family Poaceae; genus Avena; species Avena sativa. Next base: position 378,715,196 of record OV702297.1, on the reverse strand, counting down.
GCCCCTCCTTATATAGGTGGAGGGGGCCGGTCAAGGGGAGGGGAGTCCCTCCCCAACTCGGCTTGGTGGTGCGCCGGCGGTGGGAGGAGGAACTCCTCCCCCAAGTCGGTTTCCACCTCCCTCTCCACTTCCCAAAAACAGCCGTTTAACTTTCAAACTTGGTGTTTGACTTTTCAAACAAGGATTTGATTAATCCCTCTATTTTGTTCAGCGATGACACTTAGTACATGATGCAATCATACCAACTTGATACAACACATCCATGTACTCTTCCCCTCCGGAGTGTCGGACATTTCGGAACCTTCTAGAACATTCCCGACGAAAACACCGGAACCATTCCCCAACTCCGAAACGGGACTTTCCTTATATGAATCTTATTCTTCGGACCATTCCGGATCTCCTCGTGATATCCCGGATCCCATCCGAGACTCCGAACAACATTCGGTCTCTTTCTCATCATTCCATAACTACTCAAACAACGTCGAATCCTTAAGTGTGTCTCCCTACGGTTCGTGAATTATGCGGACATGATCGAGACACTTCTCCGATCAATAACCAATAGAGGAATCTGGAAATTCATATGGCTCCCACATATTTCTACGATTAATTTGCGATCGAATGAACCACTTACATACGATACCAATTTCCCTTTGTCTCACGATAGTTTACTTATCCAGGGTTATGATCGTCGGTATCTCTGCATACCTAGTTCAACCTCGTTACCGATAAGTACTCTTTTCTCGTTCCTGTGATATGTGATCCCTTGTGAGCCAGTCACATGCTTGCAAGCTAATTGGATGACATTTCACCGAGAGGGCCTAGAGTATATCTATCCGTCATATGGATGGACAAATCCCACTCTTGATCCATGTGTCTCACCCAATACTTTCCGAACACTCAATGCCACCTTTATAGCCACCCAGTTACGGTGTGGTGTTTGATGTCATCAAAGCATCCATCCGGTAAAGGTGATATGCATGATCTCATGGTCGAAGGAATTAGGTTACTATGTATCAGAAAGCATATAGCAATTGAACTATTAAAATGACTTGATCTTTATGCTACGCTTATCTATAGGAGTATGTCCACCATATCATTCTCCTAACGATATGATCTTGTTGTTAATAACATCTCAATGTTCATGATAGGGAAACCACAATCATTTATTAACCAACAAGCTAGTGATGTATAGAGGCTATACTAGGGACTTCAATTTCAGTTTACAAATCACACAAGTATTAATGTTTCCTTGTTAATACTATTATAGCATGAATGTAAAAATTTATCATAAACACAAAGATATAATAATAACTACATTTATTATTGCCTCTAGGGCATATCTCCAACAGGGCCGTTGCGAGCCGGGACTAGAGGAGGGGCCTCTAGTCCCGTTTTCGCAGTCCGGGCCCAAAACCGGGACTAGAGCCTGTTGCGGCCCGGGACTGGAGGCCCTTTTTCCACCAGTGATATGTTGCTCATGATTTTTTGCAAAAATCATTTTTAGGTTCACAATATGCTATTTCATCAGAGATATAATACAAGTTTAGTGAGGCTCAGCCCCGATCTAAGAATCTTCATGCCCTTCGATTTAGAAAGTTTGACGATAGTTTGAAATGGGCATAAAAAATTCAAAAACGATCGAAACAATGCAAAACCTTCGCGTGGTGTCATATTATGACATAGTTGCATGGAAAAATACCAGACTTGGTATATTCATTGAGTCTCAAAATAAACCTTTACAAAATGACCTATCTCAATCTAGGTTTTCTGGATTTCAGGTCAATTGACCAATGTTATTGCGAGAATCACGGTATAGTTTGCGATAATGTGTCCATATTGTGCACACATGTGTATCATGGGATGGTGAACAATGTTGCAGGAGGAAGTTTTCCTTTTCTTCGCACCGAAAAGAGAATTTTCATTTTCCAAGTGTAAAAAACGGGGTGTTTTTGTGAAGCAACCACCAAATGAAAGTTTCAAAATGATAATACCATATTTTTTAAAAATACTAGACCATATTGAATGGACAATTTTCCAATCTGGATATCTCAAACCTTTCCGTTCACCTCTCGTAAAAAATACAAATTCCTGTCGAATCGATAGGAAATGAGTTAGATTTGAACTATAGGTACATGATATATTGCTCATGATTTTTTGCAAAAATCATTTTTAGGTTCACAATATGATATTTCATCAGAGATATAATACAAGTTCAGTGAGGCTCAGCCTCGATCTAAGAATCTTCATGCCCCTCGATTTAGAAAGTTTGACGATAGTTTGAAATGGGCATAAAAAATTCAAAAACGATCGAAACAATACAGAACCTTCGCGTGGTGTCATATTATATGACATAGTTGCATGTAAAAATACCAGACTTGGTATATTCATTGAGTCTCAAAAAAACCTTCACAAAATGACCTATCTCAATCGAGGTTTTCTGGATTTCAGGTCAAATGACCAATGTTATTGCGAGAATCGCGGTATAGTTTGCGATAATGTGTCCATATTGTGCACACATGTGTATCATGGGATGGTGAACAATGTTGCAGGAGGAAGTTTTCCTTTTCTTCGCACCGAAAAGAGATTTTTCATTTTCCGAGTGTAAAAAACGGGGTGTTTTGTGAAGCAACCACCAAATGAAAGTTTCAAAATGATAATACCATATTTTTAAAAAATACTAGACCATACTGAATGGACAATTTTCTAACCTAGATATCGCAAACCTTTCCGTTCACCTCTCGTAAAAAGACAAATTCCTGCCGAATCGATAGGAAATATGTTAGATTTGAACTACAGGTACATGATATATTGCTCATGATTTTTTTCAAAAATCATTTTTAGGTTCACAATATGCTATTTCATCAGAGATATAATACAAGTTTAGTGAGGCTCAGCCCCGATCTAAGAATCTTCATGCCCCTCGATTTAGAAAGTTTGACGATAGTTTGAAATGGGCATAAAAAAATTAATAATGATCGAAACAATGCAAAACCTTCACGTGGTGTCATATTATATGACATAGTTGCATGGAAAAATACCAGACTTGGTATATTCATTGAGTCTTAAAAAAACCTTCACAAAATGACCTATGTCAATCGAGGTTTTCTGGATTTCAGGTCAAATGACCAATGTTATTGCGAGAATCGCGGTATAGTTTGCCATAATGTGTCCATATTATGCACACATGTGTATCATGGGATGGTGAACAATGTTGCAGGTGGAAGTTTTCCTTTTCGTCGCACTGAAAAGACATTTTTCATTTTCCGAGTGCAAAAAACGGGGTGTTTTTGTGAAGCAACCACCAAATGAAAGTTTCAAAATGATAATACAACATTTTTAAAAAATACTATACCATATTGAATGGACAATTTCCCAACCTGGATATCTCAAAATTCCGTTCACCTCTCGTAAAAAAGACAAATTCCTGCCGAATCGGTAGGAAATGAGTTAGATTTGAACTACAGGTACATGATATATTGCTCATGATTTTTTGCAAAAATCATTTTTAGGTTTACAATATGCTATTTCATCATAGATATAATGCAAGTTTAGTGAGGCTCAGCCCCGAGCTAAGAATCATCATGCCCCTTGATCGATAGTTTGAAATGGGCATAAAAAATTCAAAAACAATCGAAACAATGCAAAATTTTCACGTGGTGTCATATTATATGACATAGTTGCATGGAAAAATACGAAACTTGGTATATTGATTGTGTCTCAAAAAAACCTTCACAAAATGACCTATCTCAATCGAGGTTTTCTCGATTTCAGGTCAAATGACCAATGTTATTGCTAGAATCGTGATATAGTTTGCGCTAATGTGCCCATATTGTGCACTCGTATATATCATGGGATGACGAACAATGTTGCAGGAGGAAGTTTTCCTTTTCGTCTCACCAAAAAGCCATTTTTTATTTTTTGAGTGCCAAAAACGGGATGTTTCATGAATCTTGACATAGTTTCAGTTGGTCTAATATTTAAAAGTTATGATATATAATTAAATAGATGATAGGGATGTCATATTTGGATTCCTCTCATTTTTCTGATCGATTTGGATATATTATTTGTCGAATTGTGATTTACGGATTTATAGATATGAATTATTCAAATTTAAATGAAAAAAGCAAAATAAATAAAAAAAATTTATTCGAATTCAAGATTATTATTACTTATTCATTGTTGTTTACTCAAATAATTGTATGGAATGTAAAAAAATAAATATGTCTAACATTATAGTGTAATGGTTAATAGGTTTGATATGATAATATTCACAACAAGTTCTAGTTTCTTTGTCGGAAGCTCATGTGGAAGGAACGAAGAAGTTAAGCGTGCTGGGGCTGGAGTAGTATTAGGATGGGTGACTGGTTGGAAAGTTTGACTAATTGTGCAATTTAACTTGAGACTAAATATACTTAAAATTAAAAATGTCCACGTGAGATTAACAAGTTAAACAATTCAAAAATGAAAAAAGAATTTAGAAATTTTTTTTTGGAAAAATCTAGGCCGACGGTAAAGCCGTCGGCGTAGCCAAATGTCCGTTAGTCATCTAGGTGGGCCCCATATGATCTACGCCGATAGCTTTTCTACGCCGATGGAAGAAAGGGCTACGCCTACAGGGCTGTACGCCGACGGCAGCCATTGGGCCAGCCTACGCCGACGGCATTTAGGAACTACGCCGACAGGAATGGTTGGATGGTGTGCAAATCGTACAAACAGCATCGTGTGTATAGTGCTGCTCATGGAAATGCTAACGGAAGAAACAATGGTGTGTGAGTGGACTGCATATGCAGGTGTCCTACCAGATACTCTTTAGTACTTTGACATATATATATCTTTTTGGATCCACAACTTATCACATGGGATATTTTCTTTGATTTTGGAACAAGAGAAAATACGAAGGTAAATATGGGCTCTGCTGGTATATATGATCCCATTTCTAAACTTACCGTACATGGTCACATATTTTAATTTTAAAATTATGAAAAATCATATACATACAGAATGTATGCACAAAAATATGTTATACTATGTATTTGCTGCAAAAGAATATCTCTTTGTGAGATGCCAAGAACCATTAGATTTTTTTTTCACATTTTTCATGTGTGTTCATACATTTTTTTGCCAAGATGCAGAAGGACTAGCTCGTACCCATTATCTACATGTATAACGTCTTCCATAATTATTTAAACATATGGATGTAATTCCATTTAGGAGAATGGATCATATGTGTATAGCTTCTGAAATTTCCCCTCCCCAGGCTGAGCCGTGTTTTTGTCGTTCCTCTGGACATAGAATTGATACATATTTTATTTTCTATAAATAGGTCAAACTACATCTCATTGTAGATAGTTAAAAATGCACATTCTACAAGGTTTTCAGAGTCGTCTAAGGTTTAGAGTAAGAGATTAGGATTTGCAGCCAATTAACGGATTAGGAGAACAATTGACCAATCCCATTGTAGATTAGCCTTCGTCGCTTGCGGGTTCAGTCATATTAGCACGATGCCCGCTAGTCTCCAGCTGGAACGAACCAGCCAAAGGAAAAACCGCTCTGCCTCGTCGCCTCTAGTCCTCTTTCCTCCTGCAATTCATCGCTCTCACCCTCGCCCCCTCGTCAGAAAATCTTCGGCTACTCGGTGGCTCTATAGTTTCAATTGTTAGGACCATCATTTGATCCATCTATAATCATATCTCAAGTCGCCCACAGTTTTCAGGGTTTGATGATTTAATCAGATATTTTCTTGATTTTTTTGTTGTAAGTTAAATTATTTGTTTGGTAGTTTGTGATCACATGGTGAATTAGTCCTAAAATAGTATGTGGTCACAATGCTGTAAGATGAAAGATAGGAAAGGCCGAAAAAATAGAGGTGGTTAATTTGTAATCATAATTTGATTTATTATGACAATTATCATTTTTATTTATGCTAATTTATATAATATATATATATTATAGTTACTATTAGCTACAAATTATTGGTCCCTCCCCTAGCGATATATATATTAGCCTTAGGGGCCATGTCACTAACTTCGTCCTAGAGTCCCGCAAAGTATAAAACCGGCCCTACATATACGGAGCACCGTGAGGTGGTTATGGAGGCATATATGTAAGTGGACCAGGTGATCATTGAGATGTTTACCTAACACATCTCACTAATACTTGTCTAGTATGAGAAAACTTCACATACTAGAATTAAGAATAAACATATTATTTTTTAACAAATTGACATGATTTTTTTGAAACGAGTATATATTAATATAGCGAGATACCAGTTTACACCCAGCCGATGCAATAATGCATTACCCTAAAAAAGACATGACGTTGAATATCAAATATGCTACATCAAACAAACGAGATCATGTTTTTTTTACTTGATGAAAGTAACACATGTACTCATTTATCCCTAGTGAGGCAACAACGGAAAGGTAACAACATCTCCACTCGCCCCCCTCCCAATATGGCATACGACACTGATTTTGGGCCGTATGAGGAGGGGGGGGGGGTCGCAGGATAAATTCACAATTTGGGGGACGCTGTCTCCCAGCCGTGTCTCCCGTACAAAAAATAATCAAACATTAAAACACTTCAATTTTTTTACATTCGCAGCCACTTCAATTACAGTGAAAGGGAAAGATAAACTAACGACTTAGGCGGCCGAAGGCGCTGCTCTCGCCAGGAGGGCGGCGCCGGTGGCGGCGTCCCTCTAGTGATATCCCACAGGTCAAACAGCGAGTTGTATCTTGCTAGCTGCGCATCAGCCTGCTACTTTGCTCGGTCGCTCCTCGCACGCAAGTCAGCGTCGTCGGGCTCTCTGCGCGATGCATAGAGAAACCGCTTGTGGATGTCGTCGAGTTCTTGCAGCCGGCGGTGCTCCAGCAGGAAAACTACGCGGAAGATGTCCCACCCATAAGGATCGCCGGTGGTCCGGTAAGCAGGCCCGCGGGGTATTGGCGGCAGCGAAAGCCCTTGTCCGTACTCACGTCAAATACGGAGGTTGGTCACCCACTGTTCGAGTAGCTACTCGGACTCGGGGTCAGAACTGGCCCAGCCTAGCTCGTCGGTGTTGCCTATGCCAAAGTCATCGGAGTCGATCCACTCCATGTCGGAGCACTCCGAGTCGGTGTGGTTGGGTCCAGGGAGAGGCGAAAACGGGTGCCACAGTTCTCCCACGAACAGTGGGTGAAGCGGGGAACCAGCGGCTAGACATGGCTATGCGCCAACCCTACTTGCAAAAGCAGCACCTCATGTCGCCGCCCTAAGTTTTGCTGGAGAGACTGTGATGTCTGGTCATGATGTAGATCTGCAATGGCAATGGCCGGCACGCCTACATATAGCGAGAAAAAGGCGGGAAGAGGTGGAAAAGGCAGGAATGGCATGGCGGGAGATCGTTTTTCTTACGTTTGATATTTGTCTTACGTTTCAGAGGTCAAATTCCACCTTGCTTAATGCTTATTCAAATGCAGACTGGGTAGGAGATCTAGATGACCGCCCGCTCAACTGGTGGCTTTGCTATATTTTTTGGCTCCAATCTTGTCTCTTGGAGTGTCAGAAAACATCCTACTTTGTCCAGGTCAAGTACATAGGTTGAATATAAGGCTCTTGCAAATGTCACTGCTGAGTTGATTTGGGTTGAAGCCCTTGTTCGAGAACTTGGTGTTTTTCTAAAGGTGAAACCATGTTTGTGGTGTGATAATCTTGGTGTCACCTACCTGTCTGCTAATCCTGTGTTTCATGTATATAATAAACACATTGAGATTGATTTTTGCTTTGTTAGAGAAAGAGTTGCTAGAAGCAACTTGATATATGGTTCATCTCTAGCAAAGATCAGATTGCAGATGGTTTTACCAAAACTTTATGTTCTAAGAAACTAGATGAGTTTATGCGTAATCTAAACCTCTTTAAGGTCTAGATTAAGGGGGTATTAGAGTTGTAATATCGTACTATGGTGTAGTACACCAACTAGACACATACCGAATCTTCATACAAGCCACGTGAGGGGCTTTTCCTCACCATATAACACATAACCGATGCCTCGAAAGAGGTTACACCGTTCTACCCTAAAATTCTACACATTGAACAACTAATGTAAACAATGAGTGGTACAGAATTACAAAACTTTAAGCCTTCTAAGTTACAAATTGTGAACATATGTATGATGTGTTATAGCTCTTTTAAATAAATACCTATTACTCAACGGAGTATAAAGTATCCTAGAGTAACTTGCTTGTTTCTTCAAGCACACAACACCTGGTTTAAAGGCAAAAAGGACGTTAAATAGTATGCACAGTTATACCTAAAGAAATTGGCAGAAGAAGCAATTGTCAGGTGATGAGTATGTTTTGATGCAATACGTTCCACCTAAACAACAATATAACCTCATCAATTCATGACATCTAAAATTTTCAAACAAATGCCATTTCAGAAGCTTGATTCCCATAAATTTTGTTTTCGTATTGCTCATGAACAAACAAAGAAAATTCCACAATTGCAGCAATAGTACATCAGCATGATGGCATGATCTATCGTCTACCTAAAGAATAAACAAAAGCACATCTTGGTTGTATTACTATGGCCCAGTACGGCAATATATACACATGATACATACGGACCATACGGTGCGTTTACCTTGTCTGATGAAAGGGGCGAACAGCCGGCGTGGCAGAGGACGATGTCACCGGGAGCATGGGCCGTCGAGGTCCCCGGCGTGCAGGCGCAAGCGGCGTCGCCCTCCACAGCCGAGGAAGGAGTCGCACGGGCACGGCAGGACGCGTCGGCGGCCGGGCGCAGCCGTGCAGGTGCAGGCGAGAGAAGATCCTTTGGGATAGTGGGGTTACAACTTAACGGGCTTTTGAGAAGTCAAGTACCCACGCTAAATCAACCGTTGGATCAAATAAAATTAGTCCTTTCCACCATTCCATGGTACTAGTAAAAGGTACGGTAAAAAACACCATTAAAGATATAGGCACCATGCATATCTAGGGCTCCGGTGTAGGTACTTTATGATGCATGAGCATTAGGTCATCTCCAGCAGGCCGGCTGACCCAAATGATCCCGTCGCGTTTGAACCGGTCCGCGTGGACGGGGAGAACAGCTGCAACACGGTCCAGCGGGGCGATCCAAGCTGACCGACTCGTGCGGACCTATCCATCTGTGCACCAAATTTGGGCCAGTGTTGCCTCGTCCCAGGCAGCGCGTGCGTCCTCCCACGTCCTTGCCGCCGAGAAACTCACTGACCCGCAATGGATCCCACAGTCAGGACCGCTGCTGCGCGTGTCGTCGCCGGCGCCGCCAAGAAGCAGGACAAGCCAAAGAAGTTGGCCAAGGATATGACACCGGAGGAGCGGTGGGTCGAGTTAGAGAAGCGCGCATGCCGGAGAGAAGCTGCCAAAAATCGCTTGCTTGCTACCCAGCTCGATGAGGAGCTGCAGAAAGAGAATGACAGCATCCTCGCCGCCAGGCCGCGACCAATGGCGAGGCGCTGGCCAAAAAAGCCGTCGAGCGGGCTGTCATGGCGATGAATCGGGAGGCGCTCAAAGTCGCGTTCGGTGATGGTGTTTCCCTACCTAGCCAGGTTGTAGCCGGCACGTCGTTGACCAGCTCATTCACGTCGATGCCGAGCGGCTAGCCGCCTCTTCAACCTAGGACGACAGGCCGCAGACGTCGACGCCAGGCGGCCAAGCGAGGAACGGAAGCATGCTCTCCCGGTTTGGCGATCCCTGGTCGATGTCGTCGAAGACGTAAGGGCATTCCATCCACCTCAACCGAACTCCCATGTCCCTTGACATAACCCCGATGGTGTCGAAGAAGTGACAACACATCTCTGCTGCAGCCATGCCACCGCCACTCAACATGTTCGATGGAATGGCCGGCCAGCCGCCATTTCCCACTAATATGGTAAGGTCGCATAATGTATTTCCCATTGCCAATAGGATGTTCCCGTGGCTTGTCATGGCCAATTTATATGTAGAAATTTATGGACAACAATGGCAAGGCCATCATGCATGGCATGATCAACGTGGGTGGGAAAGATGGCGACAAGGGCTACACCCAAGATGATACTCAATAGGAGACACAACAAGATGTCTGTGACATTGCGGATGAGCCATTGTATGAAAATGATAGTGCATCCATGAGCGAGGGAATCATGGGCGCGACATTGGCCGCATCACTTTCCTCGTCAATTGCTGAGGGCAAGAAGATGAGCCAAAGGACCGCAAGGTACACCCCCAAAGAGGACAAGATCCTATGCCATGCCTGGATGGAGATTTCACAAGATCCCTATGCGGCGCCGAGATGAAGGGGTATGCTATATTGGAAAGAGGTGGGCAAATTCTTACATGAGCATAGGAAGTTCCCACCAAACCCCTTCTTTAGCGATCGAAATGATCTCTCCCTTTTCAAGATATGGGGTACCATCCATGCCGAGTGTAGCAAGTTCCAAGGTTCGTTCGAGATGGTGAAGAAAAGGGAAATAAGCGGGCTCTCGGCGGTTGACATGGTAAAACCTCTTCCTCTCTGGTTGATGTGCCTTGCATCTGCATTGAGCCATTATTTTCATCCATATGTGTAGGTTATTAAATCTTTTGATCACTTCAAGGCGGCCAATGACAACAAGGCATTCTCATCGAGCCATTTTTGGATGTCAATCAAGGACACCAAAAAATGGGACATTAAACTTTTCCTTTTGGAAAGAACTTGAGGCGAACAAGAAGGTAAATGGAAAGGGCAATGTGTCAATGTATGGTGTCATCAACCTTAATGACAATGGCGAATGCCTTGGCAACCCTGCAGGCGAGGGGCTAGCATCTGTTGGTCGTGCCCACCGGCTACCAAGGCCGACATCGCCCGTCAAGCTGGTTTGTTTGCGTTGCAAGAGACCCTAAGAGAGTTAATAGTGAAGAAGGAAGAGGCCATTTCCGAGAGGGAAGAGAGGCGGCGCAAAGAGAAAGAGGTCACTGCCAAGAGCTTTGTTGATCTCCAAATGCGAACTATTGTGGTGGATGAGGCCATTGCCAAGATAAGGTGTCCAGCATACCAATGCATGATGTAGTATACTATAGTCGTTAAAATAACACTAATAAAACAGAGTGCGTCGATATAGAGCCCGTCTTCCATGGAGGACGTATTTTGAAAATTCAAAAAACACATACTTATAAGTTCCCGAAAAATGTGAAATAATTTTTTTGACGTAGACAATGATGATTTCTACCTGCGTGCAGAAAATAAACGTGAAATCTTCTGTATATTGGGCTGTGTAAAATGACAAATTTTTCGATCTGAGGTGGTGAACAGTGTCAGATTCAAATTTCTTCAGATTTGTCAGAATTTATCTTTTTGTGTAGTCCGGTATGTAAACTATTTCGTTTTGAAATTTTGCAGAGCTGCAGATCAAGTCATTGCCAACATCAAGGAATTTTTTAGAATTTTTTAAAACTTTAAAATCAAGTTTTGAAAAAAAAAATTCCTCCAGTAAGGACGGGTCCCAAAAACATTTCTCGTAATGAAACACAATTTCACTAGTATTACATTCCTGAGAGTGGTACAACAGAAATATCACGGGTCCAAAACATGACTATAGATTACGCCATAAGTCTTTACGAAAGATCTATAAAACAACTAGGTTATATAGAAAGAAAGCAACTTCTTACAAAGAAGAACCAGAAATAACAAATCACAACTATCATACTAACAAGACTAGTATCGAAATTATCTAGTTTGCAATTTCTGCTATTGCAATTGCTTTACAAAAGTAGGTTTTATGATTAGAGATTATACTTCTATTTAATCAGGAACTTTGTCTTCACTTCAGTTGATGGTATGTTGCCTCCATTGACTTTATTGAAAAGCTTTAGCTTCTTGTAACAATTCTTTCGAGCATCCTTCGGTGTTGACGTCGTCTTCACCGGATTTAGAATCTAGCAAGAATTAAGAAGTTATAGTTGAGTACGAGCGTACTCAGCAAGTTCACTAAAAAGGAGTGTTTGATGCACTATACAGCCACAGATCATAGGTCGTAGAATATGAAGGTTTTCGTACACATTTCTTCAACTGTTGCTTTTATTCTAAAAATTTATGTACGTCAACCTTCACAGGTTTATTCTAAAAATCTATGTACATCATCTATTTCATCAACCATGAAATTTATAACAGGATTTTCGCACAATTCAGGAGCTGCACGTGTCCTGCTTGACCTGCGAGGTTTGGTAGTATTCTCTTTCTGAGTTTCATGAGCATTATCATTAGTTCCCTCTTCATTCGGTGAAGTCAACTCCGGAACAATTTCCGGCACTGTGCTACTCGCCGTTTTATAAAGAGAAGGTTCAATAACCTCTTCGAGTTCTACCTTCCGACTACACACCTTTCGCGAGAAACTCTTTCTCTAGAAAGGATCCATTTTTGACAACGAAAACCTTTTCCTCGGATCTGTGATATAAAGAATACCCAATAATTTCTTTAGGGTATCCTATGAAGACACATTTTTCTGCTTTGGGTTTGAGTTTATCAGGCTGAAGTTTCTTCACATAAACATCGCATCTCCAAACTTTAAGAAATGATAGCTTATGTTGTTTTCAAACCACAATTTATACGGTGTCTTTTCGAAGGATTTAGATAGTGCCCGACTTAAAGTGAATGCAGCGGTTTCTAGTGCATAACCCCAAAATGACTGTGGCAAGTCAGTCAGAGACATCATAGATCGAACCATATCTAAAAAAGTATGATTACGACGTTCCGACAAACTATTACATTGTGGTGTTCTGGCAGATGTGAGTTGAGAAACTATTCCACACTCTTTCATATGTGCGCTAAACTCGCAACTTAGATACTCACCTCCACGGTAGAACCGCAGAAATTTGATCTTTCTATTACGATGATTTTCTACTTCACTCTGAAATTACTTGAACATTTCAAAGGTTACAGACTTGTGTTTCAACAAATAGATATATCCATATCTACTCAAATCATCCGTGAAATTAATAAAATAACGATATCCACCTCGCGCCGACACACTCCTTGGACCATATACATCAGTATGTATGATTTTCAATAAATCTGCCGCCCGTTCCATTAAACCGGAAAACGGCGTTCTAGTCATCTTTCGCATAAGGCATGGCTCACATGTATCAAATGATTCAAAATTAAGTGATTCCAAAAGTTCATCTGAATGGAGTTTCTTCATGCGTTTAACGCTAATATGACCTAGACGACAGTGCCACATATATGCAGATATACCATCATCAAGTTTAATCCTTTTAGCATCAACATTATGAATATGTGTAACACTATTATCGAGATCCAATAGAAATAAATCATTCATCACAGGTGCATGACCATAAAAGATATCATTCATATAAATCGAACAACCATTGTTTTCAGATTTAAATGAATAACCACTTCACATCAAACACGATCCAGATACAATATTCATGCTCAGTGCAGGCACCAAATAACATTTATTTAGATTTATCACTAATCCCGACGGTAAGTGGAGAGGCAGCGTTCCGATGATGACCACATCAACTCTTGATCCATTTCCGACATGCATCATAACCTCACCCCTTGCTAGCGGTCGCTTTTTCCGTAGCCCCTGATTCGAGTTACATATATTAGCAACTGATCCAATATCAAATCCCCAGGTGCTACTACGAGTACTAGTCACGTACACATCAATAACATGTATAACATATATACATTTGTTTGCCTTGCCGGCCTTCTTGTCTGCCAAATACTTGGGGCAGTTGCGCTTCCAATGGCCAGTCCCCTTACAATAATAGCACTCGGTATCAGACTTAGGGTCAGCTCGGGATTTCTTTTTAGGCACGGCAACAGATTTGCCGCCCTTATTTTCCTTATTTTTACCCTTCTTGTCTTTCTTGAAACCGATGGTGTTATTGATCATCAACACTTGATGTTCTTTCTTGATCTCCACCTCTGCAGTCTTAAGCATTGACAGAATCTCGGGGAGAGACTTCTTCATGCCCTGGATGTTATAGTTCACCATGAAGCTTGTGTAGCTAGGTGGCAGATATTGGAGAACATGATGTATGCCTAAGTCATGGAAATCGTTAGACACATGCTTATCAGTGTACCCATACATTTTCAGTACATGCTCACTAACGAAGTTTTTCTCTTCCATCATGTAGCTAAAGAACTTTTCAAAAGCATTATAACTCTCTACGGCAGCATGGGTGTCGAAAATCATTTTCAATTCACCCATTGTATCAAAGGCATTGCCGTTTTCGAAACACTTTTGAAGTACACCCGATCATCACGTGATGTCTTGAAGCGATGAAACATAATCTGTTTATACTTAATGGAGAACACATTTTTATCTTGATATCTAAATGAGGGATCATCTTAGAATGCTACTAAAACGTTAAACAAGCAATATAAGATGCAAAAACATCATATGTGAAAAGTGAAATGGTATGGTTCTTGCACTTGATCACTATCATGTGCATCATCGTATGATCTTTATAATTTCTTTGTGTGCAAGGCCAAGGTCTATGGAACTTACACGTTAGGTGTGTTGTAAGAGTATCAACTATACCGCAACTTACAACATTACCATATCATGACACTAGCCCATCAACAATCTAAACTAGACGCTTCTAATTTATCCATTGCAAGTTTTACGTGGCTTAGGGCTTTCGAAGATAGAACCGTTCTTACCTACGAACATGGAACCACAACGATGATAACTTAGTTATTAGCAACTCGTTGTAAATCAGATATTGACTATAGTAGGAGAGACAGACACCCGCTAGACACTTATGCAAAACTAGTTGCATGTCAAGCGTGGAACGGGTCTCATGTGCGAGGACATGTAAAGTTTGTCCGGGCCGCTTCATCCCACTATGCCACCAATATACGAAGTACAAACAAGAAGTAGTAACATGATCATCATCGCCCACATACTCATATGTGTATTACCCGTGCAAAGCATCTACGCATAGATACGGCTCTAATACAACTTTTGGGTTCGCAGCATAGAAAACAAAAAAATCTACGATGGGAACTACTAAGCACCAAGATCTATCTACTAGATACAAGCAACGGGTGGATATACATCCATAGAGAACATATCCTTGTAGACTGACAAATTTTAACGAGGTTGTACTCATGGATGATGTAGTCGAACGCTTGTCGATCTCAAGATCGAGAAGAAGTCCAATGCCGCAAATCAGCCACGCATCTGTGATCGCATACACGTTCAAGCCACCGAACAACCTCTGCCTCCTCGCTACAGCAATGCAGCGGAAGCAACAACTCCTTCCAGACGAAAATCCACCGGGAACATGTATCTCGCTAGTCCGAGACCATAGGGGAATAATTCTAGAGGGGGAGAGAGATCCTTCACGAGGAGGTGTGAGTGAAAGAGAGGAGGAGAAGGGCTTTTTATAGGAGCGGGTCACCCCAAGGGGGTGGCCGACACATGGGGGCTTCCCCCACCCCTCCCTCCATTTATGTGAGTGGAGCTCCCACTCACAAATTGCCTCTCCATTTTTTCCACTCAAAATCCCACTGAAATTCCCATTAAATTTCCACCAAATTTAATATAATATCTCATTAAATAAAACTCTTTTTATTTATTTATTCCAAAATTTTTCAATTACATTAATTAACAAACATTCACATAAAACCCCTTGCTACTATTCAATTTCACATGCAGAAACAATTTTAGCAATTTCACCTGAAACAATTCCGGTGTCCAGTGAAATAACTACTGCGCTTTGTAATTATTTCGTCTAGAACATATTTGCTCCAAATGGTGTCGGTATCCCTTAATTTTGTCACCCTATGGTTCACGAATAATGAAGACATGATCGATACCCCTCTCGGATCAATAATCAGAATCGGGACCTGGAGATCCATACTGACTCCCTGATGAGTGCGTGAACACTTCGTTGGGAGACCCCAAGCGGAAGGTATGGTGAGCACAGTAGCAAGTTTTCCCTCAGTAGAAACCAAGATTATCGAACCATTAGGAGGAAGGAAAGGACTCAAAGGTCTTTCTAGCAACTTTGAAACATGCACAACACAAACTCAAGACTTTTCCCCAACGAACAGTGAGGTTGTCAATCTCACCGGTTTGCTGAAAACAAAGGATTAACTCTATGGTGTGGAAGGTAATAGTGGTTTGCAGAAAGTAAATAGTAACAGTGGAAGATATATCAATGATAAAGATTGGATCGGGGTCCATAGTTCACTAGAGGTGTTCTCCTTAGATAAACAAACATGGCATGCTGGGTAAACAAATTACAGCAGGGCAATTCACAGGACTGAGCAAGGCATAACAATGCAATACTAGACATCATGATCCTATGAGATTCGATTAGACAATACAACAAGATACATAGACCGCCATCAAATTGCATCTATGACTATAAGTCCACCTTTGGGTTATCATCCGAACCCCCTCCAGTATTAAGTTGCAAGCAACAGACAACTACTTTAAGCAAAGTGTGTAAGGTAAACAATCCACTTGTTCCATGAACAAGAGACCGTTGTTTTCTCTCTAGTGGCAACAACACATCTACAACCTTAGAGATTTATGTCACTTCCCTTAGATTAAATAGAGGCATGAACCCACTATCGAGCATAAATACCCCCTCTTGGAGTCACTAGCATCTACTTGGCCAAGATCGCTACTAGAAACGGAGAGCATGCAAGATCACAAACAATACATACATGATAGTATCAATAAGACAAAACTATTAATCAATCTGATATAGTAATCTCAACATCCATCGGATCCCCGCAAACACAACATGCATGATTACAAATAAATGATCTTGATCATGAATGGAGCTCACAAGATCTAAACATGGTAGCACAAAGGAGGAGATACAACCATCTAGCTACTACATGGACCCGTAGTCCAAGGTGGAACTACTCACACATCATATTGGAGGTTGGCATGATGAAGAAGAAGGCCTCCGGGATGATCTCCCCTCCGGCAGGGTGCCAGGAAGAGCCTCAGATCCCCCTGGTCTAAGGACGATGGTGGCAGCGGCTACAGACGGTTTCGTGGAATATTGATCGGGTCCTTAGGGTTTCTGTATCGGGGGGTCTTTCTAGGCGAAGAGGAGAGGCAGGGCAGCCAGGGCGGCCGCACCCCCCCAGGCGCGGGCTGGGCCCAGCCGTGCGGCCAGGGGGTGTGGCCCACTGGTGGCTCCCCTCCGTCTCGTATTCTGGCTCCGTGTTCCCCACGGTAAAATATTGACTTTGGCTTTTTGTCCTGTCCAATTCTGAGAATATTGATTTTCTGACTTTCTGGAACGAAAAACAGAAGAAAACAGGCAACTGGCACTATGGCATCTTGTTAATAGGTTAGTACCAGAAAACATATAAAAACACCTCAAAGTGTAGACAAAGAAAAGCAAAGTAGATACTAAACAAGCATGGAAAATCAAAAATTATAGATACGTTTCCGACGTATCAAGCATCCCCAAGCTTAACTCCTACTCGTCCTCGAGTAGGTAAGTGATAAAAATAATAATTTTTGAGGTGACATGCACCATAAAAATCAAGATCAAACCATTTGCAAGCATTGAAAGCTAGGATCAAAGAACTCTAAACATGAGCATGAAAGATGAAGTTCTAACAATAAGACAAAGTAACTATGCACGCAACATTAAAGGTTACAAACAAAGATCACGAATAACATACATTAAAAAACGTTTGTTTGTTTCACATACAGAAAACATAGCATAGTGGCAATCAGCTTGTCCCTCATGGAGTAGCAAATAGATGCATAAGACACCTTCAAAGTTCATAAGAGTGACTAGATACAAATAGCACAAGAACAAGTAAAATCAACAATATGCATCAATGAATAAGTTTTGGGACAATGCACATAGAACTAAGAATGGCAACTATGCTCTCTTAACTGGTGCCTAAGGATAGAAGGTGGAGACTCAATATAATGGTGGAAGAAAGTCCCTTCATAAAAGGGAAGCAGGGATTTCAAGTCTCAAAAACAGCTTCCAAAAATTATGGTACTTGTTAGCTTTAAGCTCACATTGCCCCTATCATAAGCATCTTGAAGTGATTAAATTTAAAGTGAACAAACTAGGGAGTATATGGTTGACAAAGTATAAGTTGGAAATCTCATGTCCCTTGAATTCGAGGGTCGCTCCTCATGCTACTCAACTTTAGTCACCTGTAAGTTCTTGTCATAGTAAGTACATGTGTATCATAGAGAACCACCAACGGGGTACCCCTTGCACATGATACAGGAGCTATCCCATAATCAAAATGACAAGGCAAGCATACAATGAGCATCTCAGCAATCTTCTTATTACCATGGGAAAATGGTGATTTTTTTCTCTCTTTCCTCTTTTCAATATTTCTCTTTTTTTATAAGAAGAAAGCTTCATAGATGTCATTATGGTGATGCTGCAAGTTTCCACCATGATTGGGCATTGATTAGGCTAGCAGCCCAGGCGTTTCTCTAACACACATACATAACTCCATGGACTTACAAGCTCCCCTTTTATTTCACACCGACGACATCCATAAACAAAAGAGCATGATATGAACTGTGTACAAAGTACAAGTGCAATGTTGAAAGCGTTCCCCATGACAGCACGGTTCTGCTAATTCCAACATATAACTGCAAGAATATACAACATAGACAACACAATGGTTCAAGTTTATTAGGGGCAATAAAAATAAAGTGTGCCATCAAGTTTGTGAGAGATTTAATCACTAAGTTTTCACATAACAAAAAGACTTTTTAATTGGAAGATAGATGAAAACAAGAATATACTTGGAATGGTGTAACACACCATGCATAGGAATTTATAGTGGACACTTTGTAATAACTTTGGTTTCTTAGGAGTTGGATGCATGAGTAGAGCTTACTCATACAAGTGCAGGCTAGCAAAAGACTGGGAGCGACCAACTAAGTGAGCAATAATGGCCATAATCATACAGAGCGACAAAACATTACTAATCAAAGCATAAAGTGGTACTACAAGTCAAGGACTAAATGATCATAGAGGCTATGGTGACTTGTTCATAGTCATGACTGAAGGGTTTCGCAGCATAGTAAATCAAAATTTTCTACGGAAGCGAACAGAGGGAAAGCCAAGATCTAATCTAGGAGATGCAAACAACGAGAGAGATTGGATTAGATCTTCATACCCTTGAAGATTCGCACAGCGGAACGTTCGTCGGAACGTGGGTGATGTAGTCGTACTCGCTTCTCCTCCTCGCGATCCGATCCGATCTAGCACCACAAGTGGCGGTGCCTCCGTGAGATGCACACGTGTAGCACCTCGACGTCTCCTCCTTCCTCGAACCAGCAAGTATGGTGGAGAGATGGATTGGATCTACAGCACGACGGCGTGGTGTATATGGTGGAGAATTTCTGCTGCAGGGCTTCGCCTACAAACAGTCGGGAGGGAGAGAGGAAGGCAGCAGGGCTACTAGGGCTTGGAGGGAGATGTGTAAGGGGTATGAGAGGGGGCGCACCAGCCCTCTATATATAGAGGGGGGTGCGGCCAGCCCTAGCATCTCCTCCAAGCCTATCTCTTGTTTAAACAATTTAAACTCTCCCTTATCTAGAAATCCTATCTTATCTTATCTCTAGTTTAAACGATTTAAACTCTCTAGGATCGGCTGGGCCCTATGGGGCCTTGTGCCCCTGGCCCAATGCGGCCAGGACACTCCCTCATAGGCCCATTCCCCCTCCCGGAAGGTGGGACCACGTTGGCCCCCTTCCGGAAGGTTCTAGAAGCTTCCGGTACAATACCGATTAACCCAGAACAATTCCGAACTCCAAAAACTGCACTGCCTTATATGAATCTTATTCTCCGGACCATTCCGGAACCTCTCGTGATATCCCGGATCCCATCCGAGACTCCGAACAAAAGATTCATAAACCAAGTATCCAATCTATCCTAGCGTCGAGACACGTTAAGTGTGTGACCCTGCGGGTTCGAGAATATGCAGACATGATCTTCTATCAATAATCAACAGCGGGGTCTGGGCACCCATATTGACTCCCACACATTCATCGATGATCATATCGGATGAACCACGATGCCAGGATTCAATCAATCCCATATATATATTCCCTTCGTCTCGCGATATTTTACTTGCCCGAGATTCGATCGTCGGTATCGTCATACCTAGTTCAATCTCGTTCACAGCAAGTACTTTACTTGTTCCGTAATCCGATATCACTTTGTGATTAACTCCTTAACCACATGCTTGCAAGTGGTGTTGATATCGATTACCGAGTGGGCCCGAAGTATATCTCTCCGACTTGGGAGGGACAAATCCCATCTCGATACTTACAACCCAACAGATACTTTCCGATCACCTGAGAGACACCTTTATGATCACCCTCTCATAGGATGACGTTTGATGACCTCAAAGCTTTCTTCCGATACCAGGGAGTTGTATTATCTCATGGTCTAAGGAATACAATATTTGACATAGGAAAAGCTTCGCAAAGATGAACACGATGACACGATCTAATTGCTTCGCTTAGTTTGGGTCTGTCCACCATATCATTCTCTCAATGATATGATCTCATTATCAATTGACAACTCATGTCTATGGTTAGGAAACCTTAACCATCATTGATCAATGAGCTAGTCCATAGAGGCGTACTAGGGACACGGTGTTGTTCACAAACCACACAAGTATTAATGTTTCCGCTTAATACAATTCTAGCATGGAATATAAACTTTATCATGAACAAGAATTATAATAATAACATCTTTATTATTGCCTCTAGGGCATAATTCCAACAGTCTCCCACTTGCACTAGAGTCAATAATCTAGTTTACATTTGGCAACAATCTCACACCCATGGCACTGAGGTGCTGATCATGTTTTACACGTGGAAAAGGTTTAGTCAATGGATCTGCGACATTCAGATCTGTATGTACTTTGCTGATCTTCAGATCTCCATCTGCTATACAATCTCGGATTATATGAAACTTGCGGTTGATATGCTTGGTCTTTGGATGATATCTTGGTTCCTTAGCGAGTGCTATGGCGCCAGTGTTGTCACACAATATCTCCAGTGGGTCCAATGCACTTGGAACCACGCCAAGCTCAGTGATGAAGTTTCTGATCCAAACTCCTTCACTTGACGCTTCTGCAGCAGCCATGTATTCCGCTTCTACTGTAGATCCCGTGACCACGCTTTGCTTGCAGCTTCTCCAGCTCACAGCTCCTCCATTCAAAATATACACGTATCCTGTCTGAGATTTAGAATCATCCTTGTCGGTGTCGAAACTAGCATCGACGTAACCTTTTACGACGAGCTGTTCATCACCCCCATAGACTAAGAACATTTCTTTAGTCCTATTTAGGTACCTTAGGATGTTCTTCATGGCTGTCCAGTGTTCCACTCCTGGATCACTTTGATATCTGCTCGTCAAACTAAGAGCATTGGACACATCCGGTCTAGTACATAGCATGGCATACATGATGGAACCTATGGCCGAGGCATAAGGCACTTTGCTCATAGCTTCCCTATCATTTACCGTAGCTGGACACTGAGCCTTGCTCAATATCTTACCTGACAACATAGGCACTGAACCTTTCAATGCCTTATCCATTTTGAACCTTTTCAGAACTTTGTCTAGGTATGTACTCTGGCTTAAAGCTATCAGGCGTCTTTGTCTATCTCTATAGATTTTGATGCCCAATATATAAGCAGCTTCACCTAGGTCTTTCATTGAAAAACACTTGTTCAAATAACTCTTCACATCATTAAGCATGTTGATGTCATTTCCAATAATCAATATGTCATCCACATATAGTACCAGAAACGTCACCGAGCTCCGACTCACTTTCTTGTAGATGCAAGCTTCGTAGCAATTTGGAACAAATCCAAAGCTCTTGATCACTTGACCAAAACGAAGGTTCCAACTCCGAGATGCTTGCTTCAGTCCATAAATGGAACGCTGAAGTTTGCATACTTTATCAGCATCCTTAGGATCGACAAAACCTTCGGGTTGCATCATATACAACTCTTCATCAATGTTGCCATTGAGGAAAGCAGTCTTGACATCCATTTGCCATATTTCATAATCATGAAACGCAGCAATTGCTAATAAATTCTGAATGGACTTAAACATCGCTACGGGAGAGAAAGTCTCATCGTAGTCAACACCTTGAACTTGTCGAAAACCTTTCGCAACAAGCCGTGCTTTATAGACGGTAACATTACCATCCGCGTCCGTTTTCTTCTTGAAGATCCATTTGCACTCAACGACCTTTCGGTCGCTAGGAGGGTCCACCAAAGTCCATACTTGGTTTTCGCTCATGGATCTCAATTCGGATTTCATGGCTTCTAGCCATTTCTCAGAGTCTGGGCTCATCATCGCTTCCTCATAGTTCGTAGGTTCGCTGTCTTCTACTAACAAGACAGTTAAGACAGGGTTGCCGTACCACTCAGGAGGGGCACGCGACCTTGTCGACCTGCGACGTTCAGTAGCAGCATCGTCCGAAGCTTCATGATCCTTGTCATTAGCTTCCTCTATTGTTGGTGCAGGCGGCACTGGAACAATTTCAGGTGCTGCGCTACTCTCCAATTCAAGAGAAGGTTCAATAACCTCGTCTAGCTCTACTTTCCTCCCACTCACTTCTTTCGAGAGAAACTCCTTCTCAAGAAAGGAACCGTTCTTTGCGACAAACACTTTGCCTTCGGTTCTGTGATAGAAGGTATACCCAATAGTTTCCTTAGGGTATCCTATGAAGACGCATTTCTCCGCTTTGGGTTCGAGCTTGTCCGGCATCAACTTCTTGACGTAAGCTTCGCATCCCCAAACTTTAAGAAACGACAACTTAGGTTTAGCACCAAACCACAGTTCATACGGTGTCGTCTCAACGGATTTAGATGGAGCCCTATTTAAAGTGAATGCAGCGGTTTCTAATGCATAACCCCAAAATGATAACGGCAAATCAGTAAGAGACATCATCGATCGGACCATATCTAATAGGGTTCGATTCCGGCGTTTAGACACACCATTGCGCTGTGGTGTTCCGGGTGGCGTGAGTTGTGAAACGATTCCACTTGCTTTGAGATGCGTGAGAAAATCATAACTCAAATATTCGCCCCCACGATCGGATCGTAGAAACTTAATCTTTCTGTTACGATGGTTCTCCACTTCATTCTGAAATTCTTTGAACTTTTCAAACGTTTCAGATTTATGTTTCATTAAATAGATATACCCATATCTACTTAAGTCATCGGTGAAAGTGAGAAAATAGCGATATCCACCGCGCGTCGAAACACTCATCGGTCCGCATACATCGGTATGTATGATTTCCAGCAAGTCCGTTGCTCGCTCCATCATACCGGAGAACGGGGTTTTGATCATCTTGCCCATGAGGCATGGTTCACATGTGTCAAATGATTCAAAATCAAGAGACTCCAAAAGTCCATCAGAATGGAGTTTCTTCATGCGCTTTACACCAATATGACCTAGACGACAGTGCCACAAATAAGTAGTATTATCACTATCTACTTTGCATCTCTTAGCCTCAATGTTATGGATGTGTGTTTCATCCCTTTCGAGATTTAGAAGAAATAAACCATTCACAAGAGGTGCATGACCATAAAAGATGTTACTCATATAAATAGAACAACCATTATTATCCGATTTAAATGAATAACCGTCTTGCAATAAACACGATCCAGAAATAATGTTCATGCTCAACGCAGGCACATAATAACATTTATTAAGGTTTAAAACTAATCCCGAAGGTAAAACTAAGGAGAGCGTGCCGACGGCCATCACATCAACTCTTGATCCGTTGCCAACGCGCATCGTCACCTCATCCCTCGCAAGCCGTCGTCTATTCCGTAGCTCCTGTTTCGAGTTACAAATATTAGCAACTGAACCGGTATCAAATACCCAGGCACTACAACGAGGGCTAGTAAGGAAAACATCAATAACATGTATATCAAATATACCTTTGATGGTGCCAGCCTTCTTGTCCGCTAAGTACTTCGGACAGTTGCGCTTCCAGTGACCCTTGTCCTTGCAATACAAGCACTCAGTGTCCGGCTTAGGACTAGACTTGAGCTTCTTCTCAGCAGGGGCATCGCGCTTGCCGCCGCCTTTCTTGAAGGGCTTCTTTGCACCCTTACCTTTCTTAAAGGAGGGCTTGTTGACCATCAACACATGATTATCCTTCTTGATGTCCACCTCCGCAGCCTTCAGCTTTGCGAAGAGCTCGGTGATCATATCAGTGGAACCAATCTGATTGTGATCAACTACAAAACTTTTGCAGCTAGGAGTGTCAATCTTGAGCTCCTCTGGAATCTTGTAGTCCAGTTGCTCAAGGCGTTGAGTGTAGCCCGACATCTTAATGGCGTGCTCACTAACAGAACTCCCTTCCTCCATCTTGTAGTTAAGGAATTTCTTAGAGATCTCATATCTCTCAGAACGGGCTTGAGTCTGAAACATGTTTTTCAGCTCCTCGAGAATCTCAAAGGGCCCGGCGAACTCCTCAAAACGTTTTTGAAGATCCGATTCCATAGCATACAACATGACGATCTTAATCAAATCATAATCATCCTTGCGCGACTGATAAACATCTTTTTCATCAGCCGGCGCATCTATAGCAGGGGCGTCACCTAGCGCTTTCCCAAGGACATAGTCCTTTTGTCCGCCAGACAGAATGATTCTTAGATTGCGGAACCAGTTGGTGAAGTTAGACCCATTGTTTCTAAGCTTTTCTTTCTCAGCAAAAACGTTGAAGTTGAAGTTGGACTTGGCCATTGGATCTACAGTATTTGCAAGTACAATTTAGACTATGTTCATGATAAATAGTTCAACTTAATCAAATTACTAGATGAACTCCCACTAAATTCAACATCCCTCAAGTTGTTTAGTGAACACGATCCAAATTCACCACACCTAATCCGATCATCACGAGAAGAGATGTGGTTTCAATGGTGGACAAGGAAGTGTCGATCATATCATTCATATGACTCATGCTTAACCTTTCGGTTCTTGTGTTCCGAGGCCATGTCTGTACATGCTAGGCTCGTCAAGTTAGACCCAAGTATTTCCGCGTGTGCAAAACTGGCTTGCACCCGTTGTATGTGAGCGTAGAGTCTATAGCACCCGATCATCACGTGATGCTTGGACACGACGAACTTTCGCAACGGTGCATACATGGGGAGAACACAGTTTTATCTTGATCTTTAAGTGAGGAATCATCTTATAATGCTACCGTCGCGATCTAAGCATAATAAGATACATAAAAGGATAAACATCACATGCATATAACTTTATGTGACATGGTATAGCCAATCTTCGCGCAATGATCTCCAACTTGTGCGTTCCGGCATGATCTCCATCACTCCACCATGATTGCCTCCACCACGAATAGCAACTACAACTATTGCTAACTACTTAGCGATAAAGTAAAGCTATTACATGGCGTATAAGAAGTTGACTCGCAGGTCATACACAATTATAAAGACAACCATATGGCTCCTGCCGGTTGTGTACTCATCGACATGCAAGTCGTGAAACATTACAAAACATGATCATCGCATACAATATACACATCACATCTTGGGCCATACCATATCACAGAAAACACTCCCTGCAAAAACAAGTTAGACGCCTCTACTTTGTTGTTGCATGTTTTACGTGGCTCATGGGAGTAGATGCTAAGAATGATTCTTACCTACGGAAAGCCACAACGGTGATATTATGGTTGCCAAACTCCGGTGTTAATCCCATGACAACTATAGTGAGAGAAACTGACATCCACCAGCCGCATGTGTGGTACAAGCCACACGTCAAGTGCGGAGCCGGTCTCGCGAACGACGTCGCGTAAGGTTGGCCTGGACCGCTTCAATCTCACTATCCCGTGTCATAAGAAGAACACAAACAAGAGGCTTGCAACAGAAAACATCAACGCCCACAACAATCATGTTGCGTTCTACTCGTGAATCACATCTACGCATAGATCTAGCTCTGATACCACTGAAGGGTTTTGCAGCATAGTAAATCAAAATTTTCTACGGAAGCGAACAGAGGGAAAGCCAAGATCTAATCTAGGAGATGCAAACAACGAGAGAGATTGGATTAGATCTTCATACCCTTGAAGATTCGCACAGCGGAACGTTCGTCGGAACGTGGGTGATGTAGTCGTACTCGCTTCTCCTCCTCGCGATCCGATCCGATCTAGCACCACAAGTGGCGGTGCCTCCGTGAGATGCACACGTGCAGCACCTCAACGTCTCCTCCTTCCTCGAACCAGCAAGTATGGTGGAGAGATGGATTGGATCTACAGCACGACGGCGTGGTGTATATGGTGGAGAATTTCTGCTGCAGGGCTTCGCCTACAAACAGTCGGGAGGGAGAGAGGAAGGCAGCAGGGCTACTAGGGCTTGGAGGGAGATGTGTAAGGGGTATGAGAGGGGGCGCACCAGCCCTCTATATATAGAGGGGGGTGCGGCCAGCCCTAGCCTCTCCTCCAAGCCTATCTCTAGTTTAAACAATTTAAACTCTCCCTTATCTAGAAATCCTATCTTATCTTATCTCTAGTTTAAACGATTTAAACTCTCTAGGATCGGCTGGGCCCTATGGGGCCTTGTGCCCCTGGCCCAATGCGGCCAGGACACTCCCTCATAGGCCCATGCCCCCTCCCGGAAGGTGGGACCACGTTGGCCCCCTTCCGGAAGGTTCTAGAAGCTTCCGGTACAATACCGATTAACCCAGAACAATTCCGAACTCCAAAAACTGCACTGCCTTATATGAATCTTATTCTCCGGACCATTCCGGAACCTCTCGTGATATCCCGGATCCCATCCGAGACTCCGAACAAAAAATTCATAAACCAAGTATCCAATCTATCCTAGCGTCGAGACACGTTAAGTGTGTGACCCTGCGGGTTCGAGAATATGCAGACATGATCTTCTATCAATAATCAACAGCGGGGTCTGGGCACCCATATTGACTCCCACACATTCATCGATGATCATATCGGATGAACCACGATGCCAGGATTCAATCAATCCCATATATATATTCCCTTCGTCTCGCGATATTTTACTTGCCCGAGATTCGATCGTCGGTATCGTCATACCTAGTTCAATCTCGTTCACAGCAAGTACTTTACTCGTTCCGTAATCCGATATCACTTTGTGATTAACTCCTTAACCACATGCTTGCAAGCGGTGTTGATATCGATTACCGAGTGGGCCCAAAGTATATCTCTCTGACTTGGGAGGGACAAATCCCATCTCGATACATACAACCCAACAGATACTTTCCGATCACCTGAGAGACACCTTTATGATCACCCTCTCATAGGATGACGTTTGATGACCTCAAAGCTTTCTTCCGATACCAGGGAGTTGTATTATCTCATGGTCTAAGGAATACAATATTTGACATAGGAAAAGCTTCGCAAAGATGAACACGATGACATGATCTAATTGCTTTGCTTAGTTTGGGTCTGTCCACCATATCATTCTCTCAATGATATGATCTCATTATCAATTGACAACTCATGTCTATGGTTAGGAAACCTTAACCATCATTGATCAATGAGCTAGTCCATAGAGGCGTACTAGGGACACGGTGTTGTTCACAAACCACGCAAGTATTAATGTTTCCGCTTAATACAATTCTAGCATGGAATATAAACTTTATCATGAACAAGAATTATAATAATAACATCTTTATTATTGCCTCTAGGGCATAATTCCAACAATGACATGGTGTGAGCATGTGCCAAGTCAACCCAAACAAAGCATTAAAGGAGAATACCACAATACTATGCTTTTGTATGCTAAAACAACGCATGATTCCTTCAAGGCACATTAAGCAATTCCAATTGTTTGGAACAAGTCATGCTATAGCAATAATCACTAAGCATAAGGTCAATACAACATCTAGCATGACATGATAAAGTCTAAGTCACAGTCAAAGCAAGCTCCTCTTGTACTACTGAGCAAGAACTTACTACTCCTCTCCAACACCAATCAACTTATTTGAAACAACACAGCGAGAACGGGGGTCCAAACTACTTTATTCAAGTAAACTAAGCAAACTAAAATGAAAACTAAGACGCTCCAAGAACAACACAGCAGTGCATGAAACAATAAAAATGAAGTGTCTATAAAGACCTGAGATTTTTATTGATGAAGAAGGGGATGCCTTGGGCATCCCCAAGCTTTGAGACTTGTACCTCTTGAATATTTCTTGGGGTGACACGGGGTGGCATACCCAAGATTGATATTTTGTCCATTCTTCATCTCATTACATCATTCTCTCTCTACACCTGAAAATTTTCCTTCATACAAAACTTCACACAATCTTCATTAGCAACATTAGTGTATTCGAAATATAATAGACCCTTGGGTTTTGGTTTTGAAACAGCAAAACTTTCACTAAAAACACAAGCTACTATAGCAATTCCCTTAAAAAGCTCAATTTCCCAAAAAGGAATCAGTCAGAAGCAAATACAAATAATGGTAGAAATCTGTCAAAACAGACCAGCAGGTAGAAATCGATATTTTCTAAGACCTTTTGTTGCTCAAATAAAAATTGTTAAACTAACGAAAGTTAGCTAACATACTGGGGGATTTATTCAGAAAATATCAGCTCAAACCGACTTACATATATTTTACACGAATTTTTACGGTGGAGCACAAAAATCTGTTTCGGGACAGCAACTCCCCAAATCTTACTTTCCTCTCATTAGAGGTTATTCTTGGCAAAAAAGGCAAATAAAAAGGATAAGGAGAGTTTATTATAGAAGTAATAACTTCCAAGACTCAACAAAACTATTGGGTTATCTCTCAAGAAGTACTTTTCTTTAATGCCTTTAAGTTAGGCATGATAGTTTGAGAAGATGCTCACATAAGAAATATGAATTGAAGTAAAAGAGAGCATCAAGAAGCAAATTCAAAACACATTTAAGTATAACCCACTTCATATGCATAGGAATCTTATAAATAAACAAGTCATGAAAGCACAAAGAAACAAGCATAGGAAAGCAAAACAAGTGCAACTTCAAAAATTTCAACATAAAGAGGGGAAACTTAATATTATTGAGATGCATAAAACCATGTTTCCCTCTCTCATGATAAATTTCAGTAGCATCATGAAAAAAGTTAACAATATAACTATCACATAAAACATTCCTATCATGAGCCACATGCATATAATGATTATTACCCTCCACATAAGCACAGACATTCTTATTAATTGTAGTGGGAGCAAATTCAACAAAATAGATATCATTATTATTCTCATCATCATAATCATCAAATATAGGAGGCATATTGTAATCACAATTAATTTTCTCCTCAATATTAGGTGGACTGAAAATATCATAATCATCATTGTAATCATCATAAATTGGAGGTAAAGTATCATCATAGGAAATAGAATGTTCAGAATTAGTACCAAAGAGATTTTCAATATCAAAAGTAGTGTGCTTTTCCCAAAGATGATCACTACTATAGGTAACAGGCATAGGAACATCATCACAAATTTTATCCATAGTAGATATTTCAAAAGAATCCATAGGAGCATAACATTCATACTCCTCTTTTTCATCTAATGAGCTTCCTGTTTCAGCAATTTATTCTTCCATAGTCTCCTGCAAGGCATTAGTCGCTTCCGTTTGTGGAAAGCAACTATTAAAATATTCAAGAATATAGCCATTTTCTTCCTTGTAATTATCAAAGCAAAATTTAAGTATCTCATAAACCTCATATTTATAAGGTGCATCATCAGTATTTTCAAGCAAACTGGCAAGTTCAAATGCACCCTTGAAAGCAATAAATTCTTCAATTTGTTCCACATCATAAAGGTCATAATTTCCTTTAACATAAGAGGATATGGTAACATTATCATTATACTCACATTGAAAAGGAAGGTGTTTATACCTCCTACATCAACAAGCTTTATCAAGGCAATAAGTCACATTATAAGTAGAGCCCACCTCTCTAGCAATAGTATTCAATTTATCAATTTGTGCCCATAAGTGTTTCCCTTTTTGTGACAAACGGTGTTCCTTATAACAGTACTTTTGTTCTTCCATGAACCCACCTTGCCAATAAGAACTAGTTTCAAAGTAACCATCCATTGATAGAAAGCATGGCCAAGCAAGGCAATAACAGACCAGCAACTAGAGTAGGAACTAATTTATTTGTGTTTTTGATAAGAGAAAGCAAACCAAACTAAACTAATTTTTTTTGGAGTTTTTGATAAAAAGAGGCAAACAAAATCAAGCAAAAGAAACTAAGCAAAACAAAAACAAAGTAAAGAGAAAGGTTGTGAAGGACTCCCCTTGTGAAGATGTCCTTAGCCTCCCCGCAACGACGCCAGAAAAGAGCTTGATGTCTACGCACTTCTATTCTTGTAGACAATTGTTGGGCCTCCAAGTGCAGAGGTTTGTAGAACAGCAACAAGTTTCCCTTAAGTGGATTACCCAAGGTTTATCGAACTCGGGGAGGAAGTGGTCAAAGGTATCCCTCTCAAGCAACCCTGCAATCAAGATACAAGAAGTCTCTTGTGTCCCCAACACACCCAATACACTTTTCAGGTGTATAGGTGCACTAGTTCGGCGAAGAGATAGTAAAATACAAGTGATATGGATGATTATAAGACAACGGTGCCAGAAAAGATCTTGATGGGGAGGAAAAGACTGGAAGCAAGCAAACATGTCACAGATCTCATTGTGAATGGTGTTTCAATGTTTAGAAACAAGGCCTAGGGATCATACTTTCACTAGTGAACACTCTCTCATATAAATATCTTATCTTCATGATACTACTCTTAACTACTCTCCGGTTGGACACTCTAATCCATGGTAGGGCTATAAAAGCACACCTCAAAGTCTTCCTTCCCCAACTAGATAACCCCACACTAACACCTTTAGCGCTAGATGGTTCCAACAAACACCATAATTTCATAAAGACATCCAACTCCAAATATACTCATGATATGTATTTATGAACTCTAGCCTAAGTGCCACCATGGCGTGCACGCTGTCACTTTCGCACACATGGGGAGAGCAGAGATCTATTGAAGCACTTGAGTATTTATGTAGACTCTAACCTAAGTGCCACCACGGTGTGCATGCTGTCACTTTCACACA
The DNA here is from genome assembly GCA_916181665.1 of Avena sativa. Classification (NCBI taxonomy): domain Eukaryota; kingdom Viridiplantae; phylum Streptophyta; class Magnoliopsida; order Poales; family Poaceae; genus Avena; species Avena sativa. The sequence goes on along the minus strand of OV702297.1, from coordinate 378,684,086 downwards.
CGTGGGGAGAGCCGGAGATCTATTAAAGCACTTGAGTAGGAGAGTAGATCTACTTGATTACAAAGCTCATGATCACAATATTATCATGCATATAGAGAGAGAGAGATGAACACATAGCTACTGGTAGAGCCCTTAGCCTCGAGGAAGAACTACTCCCTCCTCATCATGGGAATCAACAATGGTGATGAAGATGGCGATGGAGATCGACGGAGATGGTGGTGGAGATTGAAGGAGATGACTCTGGGGTCACTTCCCCATCCCGGCAGGGTGCCGGAATAGAGACTTTCTGTCCCCTGAATCTCCCCTTCGGTGGCAGCGGTGCAGTGGAACTTTTTCTAGATGTATGATGGATTGTTTAGGGTTCTGAGTCGGGGGCTTCTTATAGGCGAAGGAGGAAAGGTCGGTGGAGGCCCAGGGGGCCCACACCCCCTGGTGGCGCGGCCAGGGTGGGCCCACACCACCCTAGGGTGTGCCCACCCTGGTGCCCTACTCCATCTCTGCATTGATTTTCCGTAGCGCTCCGGGAAAAATAGTAACTTTGGCTTTTATCCCGTCCAATTCCGAGAATATTCATTTTTTAGCTTTTCTGAAACCAAAAACAGCAGAAAACAGGCAACTGGCACTGTGGCATCTTGTCAATAGGTTAGTTCCAGAAAGTGTATAAAAATTCCTCACAGTGTAGACAAAACAAGCATGGAGCATAAAAAATTATAGATACGTTTAAGACGTATCACTCCCACACATTCAACGATGACTTCTGTGATCGTTAGAACCTTTTACGCTAGTAACTTAATCCCTTTGTCTCGTTATATATTACATGTCCGAGATTTGATCATCGGTATATCCATACCTAGTTTGATCTCGTTACCAACATGCACTCCTTTCTCGTTCCCGTGATATAACATTCTAGTGATCACATCACTTGCTTGCAAGCTAACTAATGTGATATCACCGAGAGGGCCCAGACTATATCTATCCGTCATCGGGATGGACAAATTTCACTCTTGATCCATGAGCCTCTACATAACACATTCGTAGCACTAAACCCACCTTTATAGTCACCATGTTACGGTGTGACGTTTGATGTTATCAAGATACTCTTCCAATATTAGTGATGGCCATGATCTCATGGTCTAAGGATTAGGATTACTTCGTACGATGTTATAGCAATATAAACACATTGAATTTGAATGTAATGTTATACTTCGGATGAATGTTCATCACATCATTCCAACAATGTTGTGACCTTGTTATTAACAACATCCAATGTCCATGATCAGAAAATCTTGATCATCTTGTTAATCAACGAGCTAGTTTATAAGAGAGGAATAACTAGGAACTTTCTATTTATTTATTAAATACAAATGTATTAATGTTTCTGTATTAATACAATTATATAGCATGCAAAATAAACATCTATCATATACTTAGAATACTTATAATAACATCTTTATTATTGCCTCTCAGGGCATATTCCCTTCAACTATGCGCCACGCGTGCGTGCAGCAAAGGAGCTGGCTGGCGGGCAGACCAGCCAGAGCGGATGGGCCACGGCCAGCAGCCGGCCCACCCAAGCCACATCGACGCAGCGCCTGACTGTCACCGTTGGCGGGACACGGGCGAGCAACAGCCGGCCCACCCAGGTAGGGCGACCGCCTACTGCTGCGCGAGTTGGGTCGCGTATGTCGGCCCGCCTGGATGGCCTCCACCGATTGCTACTGTTGCCGCTGTGCCAGGCTAGGCCTTGGCCGGGGTGGCCCACCCGGCTGCCCCATTGGCCTAGCCAGCAAGCACAAGCTGTTTTTCCCTTTTCTTTTAGTATTTTAGTCCCACATGGGGCACCTAAGAGGGAGGTCACACCTCCCTTCCCCTATATAAGGAGGTGCCATGGGTGAGATTAAAAACACAATAAATTCAGATATTCCATTTGGTTGGAATATCCCTCTCTCTCTAAAGTTTCCTTTCCTAGTGTGCGGTCCCAAGTCGGGACTGTGCATGCAAGGCCTTCTCTTCTGCGGCACACCGTTGTTCTACTAGGATTCTAGCCAGGAGGTCTACTTCTGCAACCTCGGAGGGATCTGAGCCCAGGATTCATTGTCTTGCACTGTATGTGTGTGGCAACTCGGTGGGGCTACACTTGGAGCTACCTAGGCCATCGTGCGAGGACCTGGACAAGGGGTGACGTGCGAGGAGCTTTGCGACCTTGAGTTCGAACGGGTACGACTACATCAACCATGCTTATGCATGAGCATAACGCTCTCTCGGTCTTCAAGGGTACGTTCCTGCTGTCTTCCTCTGTTACTGCATTACTAGTAGATAGATCAAGGGCAATTAGGGTTTCCCGCGTAGTACAATTTGTGTTTTCTGCACTGGAACCCCGACACTATCTTCCTTCTCTGGCTCACATAACTTGCCCGAGCTACCATGTTGAGCACGATTTGCTCAGGTGCTTGATTCCTTTATGGTCCTTATTTGTTCCTAGTGCTAGTGGTAGATTCATGGTAATGTTAATGACGTTAATTTAGGATTCAACAAAGTGATTCCTTGGGTATGCCTCTCTACTGCTCTCCCTTGATCATGCTTCCGTACTATATTAGTTGTTGTGATATTGTGATAGAAGTGTAGAGGTGATTTGCTTGGAATTTGTGGTGTAAAATCTTCACTTGGATGAGTAATTCATCCACGACAATCAATATACGTGTTTGAATAACTAGTGTTATACCAGTCTATGTGTTATTTGTGGAACCATGCCTCTGATTGGATGATCCACTTCATCCTTGGCATTTCCTTTTAGTTTGAAGTCATTTGGTAAAAATGGATATGAATGACATGACCAATTATGATGGCTTAACTGCTTGTGTTGTGGTGGCTATCAGTGATTCAACACCTGAGTTATTTGGCCATCCTGCTGAATAGTCATGGTCATTGACCACTGGCCAAGAAACTTCTATATCTTGGACAAATTGATACTGGTATGGTGTATTACTGCTGACTCTAGATGGTTTGTTGCTAGATTAACTAGTTGAATCACTTGGTAAAATATTCATGATGAAATGGACATATGGTTCATTTATTCAGTGATGACCTTGGACCTCTCTTGGGTATATTTGTGATTTCTAAAAAAAATGACTCCTAGAAGCAATAGCTTGGAAAAAGATTTAATTCAACTTCCTGATTGTTTGCTAATGATAACTGATGTGTTTAGCTTCATGTGTAACATATGTATAATGAACTAAACTTGTTCAGTAATGATCTTAGTCCCCTATTGGATATATTTAAATTACTTAAAAATGATTCCTAGTTTTATGAACTAGGAAAATGATTTGAAATCATTTGGAATAGATAAGTGGACAGTATAGCAGATTATGGATATATTTATATGATGGTTAATTAAAATAAAGATTCCTGCTGCTGTGCTTCTATGGCTACTATGATCCTTCCTAGTCCTAGTTAAACTTGTGGTTGCTAATTAGGTGTTTTCCCTTGTGGTGCCTCCCTCGAGAATGTCCACAATGGTGACTAACATCTAGTTATCTTGATGCTAGTTACATTAGCTAGAAGTTGAGTTTTGGTTGTCAATGATGCATGAGCTGAGTTTTTTTGGGATACGAACAGATACTTTGGTTGGCTTTATACAAACCCTGGGATGGAACTTGTATATTATCTATATACACAGATCTAAGGGTACCCCTCTTAAAGGATCGTATGGGCACCTAGAGGGGGGGTGAATAGGTGCTAATTCAAATTTTCTTCTTTTTCAAATTAGGGTTTGAAAAGAAAGGTAAATTCTCTAGATTATGCAACTAAGGTGAATTTACCTATATGTCAAACAAGCATTAACTAGCACAACACTAAGAAAGAACAAGTAAGTAAAGTGCGATAAAGGATGGAAGTAACCAAAGTGGTGGACGCAAAGACACAAGGATTTGTTTCCTGTAATTCCTTACTTTTGAGGGGAAGTACGTCTACATTTGGAGAGGGGGTGGTTTCAAACCACCAACTCCACGAGAGGCCTCCCTTGTTCTCCGATGAACCTACCCCAAGGGGATCGATTCACCTTCCACTATATCGGCAACCTTCGAGGTGGAAGCCAGCACCTTTACAACAAGTTCGGGGCACACATTCACAACTTAATTGGAGGCTCCCAAATACAAGCAAGATGTCAAAACAATCAAAGACAAGCTTGTAAGAACCAAATATAGAACTAGAGTTTCCAAAGAAACACTAGAGCAAGGGTCCCTCAAGTGAATGAGGGGGAAATGAAGATCTCTCTTGGTGAAGCAATAGATCAAGGGCTCCTCCTTAAATTCTCCAAAGATCAACGACTTTGGATGGTTGAGTGAAGAGATCTTGGCGATTTGGTGGCTCAAATGGACGTGGTGTTCTTGAGTGGGACGAGCAATTACTCAAGGTAGGTGAAGGGTGCATTTATATCCCTTGGAGTAGATCTGCCTGTTGGGCATTAAATGCACCGGTACTACCAGTACTCAAGCGATAGTACCGGACACAACCGGTACTACCGGTCAGGTACCGGACCAGGTACCGGGGATGCACCACACGGTTGAGCCAGCCTCAGGCACCTCCGGAACCACCCAGCGGTGCTACCGCTAAGTGGTAGTACCGGTCATGAGAAGCGGTACTACCGGTCCGTGCGGTAGTACCGGCGCCAGGTACCGGTTGGTACTGAGAGGGATGAAGAGCTCTTGTCCTCCCTCAGTGTCGCCCGGTACAGCCGAGCGGAACTACCATGGTCAAGCGGTAGTACCGCTTGGTGCAAGCGGTACTACCGGTTTGAGTGGTAGTGCCGCCCTGCGGTACCGGGTGGTATTGAGGGTTGATGAGAGCTTTCCTTCCCCATCAGATGTGACCAGTACACTGAATCGGTACTATCGGTGCCAAGCGGTAGTACCAGTTGTTACTTCCGGTACTATGGTTAGCACAGGTGCTTTTGGCAAGTGCCAACTGTGGTCAATTCATTTTTCGTTCCACAACTTTTAAAGACCTAAGATACACTTAGCGCACAATTAAACCGATAGGTGTGTTATCATCAAACATCAAAACCATAGAATAGGAAGGGCACTTTCAATCTCCCCCTTTTTGGTGTTTGATGACAACACACCTTTGCAAGATAATATTAGGAAGATAATCATGGTTTTTGGAAAATAGAGATGGGGCTCCCCCTGGATGAGTAGGATCAATCCTCCCCCTCTATATTACAAACCCATCAAGAGTGCACAAATATAGATAATAGCATTTGGACTCATATCTTTGCACAATAAATTGGGATGAGAAAAATATTGGCAATGGATAACACATATCATCACAAGATGGATCCGTGAAATACCCACATAGTCTCAACATACATATCACGAGTAGTTCCCAAATAGTTGGTACATAGAGTTCACACATAATATGAGGCAAATAAAGCAAGCAATTAAAAGATCAAAGCAAGAACGATTGTGACTTTCCCATGCAACACCCGCATGCCTAAGGTGCACCTTCTCCCTCTTTGGCATCAACACTCCAAAAAGGGACAAGAGCAAGAATAACGCCCTGAAAGTCAATCCTCATCATCATCATAGTCCTCCTCATAGGTTGGTGGAGCACGGTACGTCTAAGAGACATCATCATCCCAGACGTTGTGCTTGGAGATCCATTGGTCTTCGGGGGTAATGTTGTTCTCGGACCCTTTGGAGACAGTCAATCCTTGGGCTTCCATCAACTCTTTCTGACGAGCACATTCTTTATTGGCATACACATGAGACTCATACATACACTTTTGGTTGTCAACCTGGAGACAGAACACCTTTTTGAGCTTGGCTTCCATCCTCATGGCCCAAGAGGGCTGGGCATGCTTGCGATGGGAGACAACATAATCAGCATCACGGCCACTGTCAACATCATCAGAATCAGCCTCAAGCACATTTCCATCTTCATCCACCTCATCACCCTCCACATTGCGAGGCTTAGCATGCTTTTTGATCTTGAGGGCCTTGGACTTGTGCACAACTAGATGACGAGAGGAGAGGGTCCTGGCAATGGGAGGACACTTGGCAATAATGAGAGCCATGATGTAGGGAGCAAATGGGGGAACCCTCCAGGAGTGAACCGCAACGACCATCTCATTCCATATAAAGTCCATCACATCAAGAGGGGTGTCGGAGTCGCGATTGAGAAATGTGTTGAGCAATAGATCAACTGAATATCCATGAATCTCATCTTTGTTGCCCGCACGAGGAGCAACGGTCTCACGGAAGATGCGGTGGAGAATGTCATAAGTGGGGAGAAGATCCTTGATCATGCCAACAACACCGCAACCACGGATATAGAGAGGGGCAAGAACCTCCTTCTTGGAGGGGTGCTCACGCATGTGGCAGCGGAAGCCAGAAGGAGTGTCCCGGCCACGATCTTTATATCCTAGAATTTCTGCAAATTCAGCAAGAGTGGCCTCCTTAAGTGCACCTTGAATCATCCAAGTGATTTTCTGAGCTCGGTTTGTTGAGAAGTGAGGAGTGGCATAAAACTGAGCAATGAGGAGACGATCATAATCTTGCTAGAATTCCATAATGGGGAGAAATCCAAGGTGAGAGCAGACTTCTTTAGCCTCAGCAAAGTACTCAAGATGCTTGTTGAGATGGTCCATATCAATGCACAGCTGCGGCACAACCATTTGAACATTCTTCATAAGCACTTCATTGTATACGCGCTCTTGGAAGTCATTGAAGAACAAACTCTCTTCCCTACCCACATCACGGGCGCGGCCATAGGGATTATCAACCCTCAGGGAGTGGAACTCAGCATCAGATATGTCAGACAGTAACTTTGGCCCTGATGGCCCTAAGATGTAGCTCTTGGAGCGCCTCGAGGAAGGAGGACGAGGAGGGGGAGCACTACCATGACAAGCAGAACGCTTGGTGACCCCTAAACCCCCACGACCACCTCGAGAGGCTGGAATCTTCATGTGACTACTAGGTTGAGGCATGACTTCTTCTTCTTTGGACTCCAACTCTTCCTATACAATCTCGTGACTTGCCTTGGAGCGTTTACAAGCGCCCCTAGAACCACCTGCACCTGTGATAGCAAGAGGGAGAATAGCAGGGGGGTAAGGGCACAAGAACCCAAAACAAACCAAAAAAATCCAAGTTTTAGCGATGAGTTATGGTCAGATGGGACCGGTACTACCGGAGCTAGGAAGCGGTAGTACCGCGTGCGAGCGGTAGTACGGAAAAATTTTCCGGTACTACCGGTCGGATGGATACACTGTCAACACCGGATTTTTCAATCCTGGATGCCTGTTATGCCATACATCGCAATCCCAGGATTACCATTTTTGCGAGACATAACAGAATTGGATACCATAGTACATCATCCATTACAAACGATACATAAGTTCTTACACAAATAGGGATCTCATGATCCAGTTCTTAAGACACATCAAGCAGCGGAATACGTAATAATAACGGTAGCGTAGGCGAAGCTCCATCTTCGGGGTCACAGGCAATGCTGACGATGGGAGATGATCCTAGTTGTCGTGACCTTCCTGGGGTACATCTTCCAGATACCCCTCTTCATAGTCTGGCCATGGGAATAGCTAGGGACAAAGCCATGAGTACTCTTTAAGTACTCGCAAACTAATACTAACAGGTAAAGGGGGTTTTTGTATAATAGGACACTAGGCTCTAGGGTTGTTTTGCAAAAGCCAGATTTATCTCTACTAGGTTCCAAAGCTAGTCACAATTTTATAATTCCTAATTGGGAACTTGTATTTCACATCACAACTCTATTGTGGTCAAGTCAAAGTCTCAATTCCTCTCACAGGTCATTTTGAAAAGTTTGACGGGGGAACAGTATGGCCACTCCAACTGTCCATAACCGCGGACGCGGCTATTCGAATAGTTTGACACTCTGTAGAGATTGTACACTTTCACCACAACATTCGATACATCCGTCAGGAACAAATCCTGAATTCACCATACTCAGTATGCGGATAATCAATCCTAAACTTTCAATTACACACCCTAGTATAAGCACCTCTCTTGTGAGTTTGGCCTCCCAACCATGACCAACTGTCATCTTGGGTACTGCACAGGTGGACAATCTTCACAAGGTAGCCTCAGCTCAAACCTTGGCCGTGAGGGAACTAATACTAAGGGATATAAGTTTCCAGTCAAGCCCTACCCAGTATTCGGGTATTGTGGTTGTATGATAAAATTGGAATGGTATCGCATCCAGACAACCATCAGTTTTATAAAGGGCTAAGGCTCATGCCTCAACATTTTCATTACCAAAATCATCAGGTGTTTTTGGAAACACATGTCCAAAACATTTCAATAGAATGATCCATCATTCTAAGGTTTTCATAACCATTTTTCCACCAAGTATTCCCATCTAAAAGTTGATCAAGTTTTATGCTTAGCACTAGCATCTACAGGTGGGGGTAGTACTAATGAGGGGTGGTAACTAGTGGAATTTCAACTAGGTACAACCTTAAGTCTCAGGTTGAGATCAAGGTTTCTAACTTAGGCCAAATTTTATGCTCTTTATGCAACCTTCAGCAACTGTCTAAACTCTACCAAACTCTAAGTAAGCTTTGATAAAGCAATACAGTAAGAAGCTTGCACATAAAACTAGGATTGGTTTATCAAGTGTATATGATCACATATGCTTAAGGCATATAGTAGTCATAGCACAAGTATGGGTTTGTGGCATCAGTAGGGTAGTTTGCAAGGGTTAGCTTCCATAGGTCAACTTGATTTGTAAGGCTTGCATAGGTATAGCATCAGCTTGCATCAAAATCAGTATAAGCTTGCTAATGTGCAAGTGTTAGCTTGCACATCCATTAGTAGTATTAGGCTTGCCTTTTGCAGAGCAGTGGTTGAAGTTCTCCTCGGCTTCTTCTTCGTAGTATCCTCCTTCCTCCTCGTATCCTTGGTCGGTACTAGCATCTATGAATAAATACGAGGTACACAATCACCAAACAATACTTAACTACTTGCAATCATCACACACAAGGGTCCTATAGATGATCTAGCATCATCTCTAACATTACAAGGTTAAGGCTTGGTTTAATTCCTTTTTATTTTTAGAAAAGTAATTTCTACTCATTGAAAAACTATTTAAGATTTAATATTCTCCAAACTAAACATGGGATCATGTTGACACATGTCATCACCACATATTGTAGTCCATGGGAATGTGATTTAAAGTGGTGTCACAATTTAATAAGGTTTTACCCTTTTATTTTAATTAATTAAAGTGGCTAGAAATGCTTATGTAGCATTCTTTTATTACTTGAACAATATTTCTGCAAGTAAACCTATATGTTTTTATATATTCTGAAAGGTATGGTTAAATGTGATTTTTGGGAGTTGGAATCAACTCAAAAGCTATTATGGTTTAAATTTGAAAAATGTTTGAATGCAGAAAAGCTCCTGCCTTGTTATTTTTACCATGGGTGATCTATAGATCCAAATGACTTGAATCCAACGGGCTTGGATTCAGCATTCACAGACCTTTCCAACAAAATTGGTTTCATTCAATTTGGTGCACTGAATCGATCTGGATTGATTTTTGAAAATGGGTACAAAAGTGTGTTTGAACTAAAAAGAAAAAGATTTAATTTGAATAACTGGGCTGCGCGGGAAAAGTTACTGGGCCGGCCTGCTAAGCGCAGTGCTCCCGTGGGCTACTTAAGTGGGTGTACCCACTCGCAGTGACACAGGGCTGGGCGAAGGGGTATGGGGCAACATGGGTCGTTCGATCTAGTTCTAATCTAACGGCTCGGAGTCATCGTCGACGCGAGACAACTCCGGCAAGAACAAAACCTAGCACGGCTAGTGAGGGTTGCTAGGGGCTCACCGGGTACTGGCGAGGGTCGGCGAGGCGGGCGAACGACGAAGTCGACGACGGCGAACTCAGGGGTGGTCGCGGCAGCTCCTGGGGTGGACGAAATCGATGGCTCCCTTCTTCTCCAGAGGCGGCGGGCTCCGGTGAAATTCCGGCGAGGTGGTGCTCGCCTTTCTCTGAGAATGGTGGGGCACGATCAGTGAGGAGAGGGGAGTGAGATGGTGTGAAGAAATCGTACGGGGGTGGCCTCTATTTATAGTCGAGCGAGGGGACCGTCGGGGTGCACGGTGAGCTCGTCGGGGGCGATGTTACAGGCGGCTATTGGCATGGGCAAGGGTAGGGGACGGTGCTGTGTCTCCTGGCGATGCTCAACGACATGGTTTCGAGGCATGGGGCGGTACGGTTTGGTCTGGAACGGGCGGTGCTCTACGCGGAAGAGGCGGCGTCTTCGACGGCAGGCGGTGGCTGTGCCGCACGGGGCGGCAAACGGGGATGTCTGGCGGTCTCCTGGGTTGATGGCGATCGTGTGTGCATGCGGTGAGGGCGGCGCGCGGTCTGTGGGAGCTGGTCGAGGGTGGCACTCTGGCGCACGCTCGTCATGGTCTGGGCGCGGCTTGTGCGCGTGGTCCAAGGCTTGGCAACGCTTGCGGCTGGGACAGTGAGTGGCGGTGGACGGTGGGCTGCCTCCTAGACAAGGTTGGCACTTCTAGTTCTTCCTCTAGCCTGCTGTCCACAATGGGGTGACAAGGGGGTGCTCGGCTGTTCACCATTAATGGCAATGGCAAGCTCACAGGGGTGCTAGTGTTGGGCTAATCTTTCTAGATGATCTACTGAGCTGTGTGTGAGCTAACTAGGGAACAAGTTAGGCAAGAATCACTGCACACTATAGTGTTTGATGTTTTGTTTGATTTGTGTCTGCAACCTGTTTGATGAAATGGCCGCATGAAATCAAGTTTTGAATTTTGAAATGATTTTTGGTGGGTTTGCTAGATTGGTGCTGGTGAGTCTGCAGATGCTTGGGTTTTGAAAGTTGAGCTTGTTTGAGTGTGTTTTGAAAGAGTGGGATCTTCCCATATGAAGAAGATTCAATTTTGAATTGGCATTTAAACTATGCATTTGAAAAGTTTCTGGATGATCACAAAGTGGGCCTTGATACTTTGTTAGGATTACATTCAAGGGGTGCAAAGATCCAGCAAAGTTTCTGTTAGGTTTTGAAAGTTTGAGACAGCCAAAGTAGGCATGGGAGTTAAATTGGTCAAAATGACCATTCCCTTAATATATTTGTTTTGATTTACTTGTCTTTAAGAAAAGTGTGGGAAATGTTTTAGATGATGTTTATTTCACCTAAGAAACATTTTACAAGCAATGAAACAAACAAACAAAGTGGTTTTAAAGAAATTCAAAATCCATGCATACACATATGCATGCATTCATGGTTTTACTTAGAAAAGTTTTTGTTAACCCTAAACTTGATGATTAGAATTTGATGATCCAAGCTTAGTATTTTTGGGATGTTACAAACCTTCCCCCCTTAAAAAAAATCTCGTCCCGAGATTTGAAAAAGGACGAAAAGATTACCTAGGACTTGAAGAGATCGGGAAACTCCGTCCTGATGTGATCTTCGCACTCCCAGGTATCTTCCTCTTCTGTGAGGTTGCTCCACTGAATCTTGAGAAACTTGATGCTTCGGGTTCGGGTTGTTCGAAAAGCTTCTTCCAAAATGCGGATGGGTACTTCAGGATAGGTCAGGTCATCGTTGATCTCTATGGTCCGGTGATCGATATTCTTGAACACTTCGGTCTTCTCGGGGACTTCGAGACACTTGCGAAGTAACGAGATATGGAACACATTGTGCACCGCTGACATCTCTTCAGGTAGTTCCAGTTGATATGATACTTCTCCTCGATGGTTCAGAATTTTGAAAGGTCCGATATATCCGGGCGATAACTTTCCTTTGAGTTGGAAACGCTGCATTCCCTTCAATGGCGACACTTTCAGATAAACAAAATCTCCTATATTGAAGGCTAGGTCTCGACGTCTCTTGTCGGCATAACTCTTCTGTCGGGATTGGGCGGTCTTGAGGTGCTCACGAATCTTGTGAACCTTCTCTTCTGCTTCTCGTAGGATGTCGGGTCCGAAGATCTGACTCTCTCCTACTTCCGACCAGTTCAAAGGGGTGCGACACTTTCTTCCGTACATAAATTCAAATGGGGCCATTTGCAAACTGGCTTGGTAACTATTGTTGTATGAAAATTCTACAAACGGCAAACAGTCGTCCCACTTGGATCCATATTCTAGAACACATGCTCTAAGCATATCTTCGAGTATTTGATTTACTCGCTCCGTTTGTCCATCGGTCTGAGGGTGATACGCGGTACTGAAATCTAGGCGGGTTCCTAAACCTTCTTGGACTTTCTTCCAGAATCTCGAGGTAAACTGAGTTCCTCAATCTGATACTATGTTCTTGGGGACTCCGTGCAAACTGACGATTCTAGCGATGTACAACTCCGCTAGTTTCGAACTCTGATATGTGGTTTTGATGGGCAAGAAATGGGCGACTTTGGACAATCTGTCCACTACGACCCAAATAGAGTCATTTCCCCTACTAGAAGTAGGTAGTCCAGTGATAAAGTCCATTCCTACAGAATCCCATTTCCATTCCGGAATTTGCAAAGGTTGCAACAATCCAGCGGGTCTTTGATGTCCTGCCTTGACTCGCTGACATATATCACATTTAGCGATATAGCTTCCGATTTCTCTCTTCATCTTATGCCACCAAAATTGCTCTTTCAAATCTTGATACATCTTAGTTCCTCCGGGATGGATAGAATAAAGAGTATCATGAGCCTCCTTCAAGATAACTTCTTTCAACTCCGAATCTGCTGGTACACAAAGGCGTCCTTTGTACCACAGAACTCCTTCTTTGTCCTCGGTGAATCCGGGTACTTTGCCGGTACCGATACGACGCTTGATTCTGTCGATACTAGCATTTCCCTTCTGCGCCTCTTTAATCTGACTGATCAAAGTGGGCTGAAGTTCTATGCTAGCCAAAAATCCTTCACTTACTAATTCTATTCGAAAATCTTCCATCTCCTTGTGCAAACTTGGTTGCTCCTTCAAAATCATGGAGTTCAAGCGGCACGACAATCTGCTAAGGGCATATGCTACCACATTGGCTTTACCAGGGTGATAGTGAATGTCCAGGTCATAATCCTTGATTAGCTCAATCCATCTTCTCTGCCTCATATTCAACTCTTTCTGAGTGAACATATACTTTAGGCTCTTGTGATCCGAATAAATCTCACAACGGTTTCCCATTAGGTAATGTCTCCATGTCTTCAGGGCTAGAACTACTGCAGCGAGTTCGAGGTCATGGGTTGGGTAGTTTTGCTCATGTTGCTTCAATTGCCGAGAGAGATAAGATATAACTCTGCCTTCTTGCATTAGCACACATCCGAGACCAATCTTGGATGCGTCACAATACACATCGAAGGGCTTCGTGATATCCGGCATGATCAAGATTAGGGCTGAAATCAATCTCCTCTTGAGTTCTTGAAAACTCGCTTCACATTTGTCGGTCCATTCAAACTTCTTGTCCTTCTTCAGCAATTGGGTCATGGGTCTGGCGATACTCGATAATCCTTCTACGAATTTGCGGTAATATCTCGCCAATCCGAGAAAAGCACGAACTTGGGTTTGGGTGGTTGGGGCTTGCCAATCTTCTACATCTTTCACTTTGGCAGGCTCAACAGCAATTCCTCCGACTGATACAATGTGACCGAGGAATCCTACCTCCTGTAACCAGAATTCACATTTGCTAAACTTTGCATACAGCTGATGCTCTCTAAGGGTTCCAAGAATGGTCCTTAGGTGTAGCTCATGTTCTTCTTCTAATTTGGAATAAATCAGAATGTCATCGATGAAAACAACGACAAACTTATCCAGGAAGTCCATAAAAATCTTATTCATGAGGTTCATGAAAAAAGCGGGGGCATTAGTTAATCCAAAAGACATGACTGTATACTCATACAATCCATATCTGGTGGTAAAGGCAGTCTTTGGAATATCCTCTGCACGAATTTTGAGTTGATGATAACCCGTTCTAAGATCAATCTTAGAAAACACCTGGGCACCGGTCAACTGATCAAACAAATCCTCTATCTTGGGCAAGGGGTACTTGTTCTTGATGGTGACATCATTCAATTTCCGATAACCCGTACACAAACGGTTACCTCCATCTTTCTTGTCTACAAACAAGACAGGTGATCTCCATGGTGACGCACTTGGTTGAATCAATCCGATTTCCAACATGGAATCCAGTTGCTTCTTCAGTTCTTCTAACTTCGATGGGTTCATACTATAGGGTCTCTGGGCTATGGGTCCTGTTTCGGGGATTAGTTCAATGATAAACTCGATATCCCGATCTGGGGGCATACCGGGCAAAACATCTGGAAATACATCGGGGTATTCACAGACTATCCGGACTTGGTCAATGGTAGGTTGGGCTATACTCTTATTGCATTTGAATTGACGAGGTAAGGTTTCAGATATGTGTTCAACTGATATTCCGGCTGTACTGGTCATGGTGATGGCTTTCTTGGCACAGTCAATCAATCCCTTATGTTTGGACATCCAATCCATTCCTTGTACTACTTCCAAACCTTTAGTTCCGAGTACTATTAGATTAGCATAAAAATCTATGCCATGGATTCAGATAGGGACGGCTTTGCAAATTTGCCTAGCCTTGGTGGTTGATCCGGGGATTTGCACAATCATAGCATGCTTCAGTTTGGTTGGTTGAATTTTACTAGTGCATGCAAATTCTTCGGTGACAAATGAATGCGATGCACCAGTGTCAAACAACACTCTTGCAAGTACTGAATTAACAGAAAACATACCCAGCACGACGTCTGGCGCTTCCTGAGCTTCTTCAGCATGCATGAGAAAAAGACGACTGTTGCGGTTGAGTGAATTCCCTGGGGCAAATCTTCTTCCTGGCTGGACACGACGTTGTTGCTGAGCTGGGGCATTGGCATTAGGGGTTGTAGCATTCTTCTTGTTGGGGCACTCGTTGGAATAGTGGCCTTTATTTCAACAGTCATAACAGGTCACTTGTGACTTGTCCTTGGCTGCGACAGGCACAACATTGCTTCCAGTCCTCGGGGCAGTGTTGGTGTTAGCGGTAGCATTGTTGGTATTGAACTTGGGTGGGGCACTGGTGAAATTGCTAGAGTTGCCGAGGTTGTTGTGATTTCCTCCGGGTCTAGGGTTTCCACGGTTGGGGTAGGTCGGACGGGTCATAGGGGGTCTATTGGTTCTTGGGGCAAATCCTGGAGATGGGTTGGGGCGATACTTTGGGGTCTGATGGGTTCCGGGTTGATGCATCATGCGACGCTTGCGGTTCTCATTGGCTTGGTTGATCTTTCCTTCCATCTGGATAGCAGAGTCGACAAGCGCTTCAATATCCGCAAAGGCGATATTGACTAACACCGTCTGCATCTCGTCATGCAGACCATTCAGGAATCTTTCTTTCTTCTTGGCTTCGGTGTCTATCTCATCCAGGGCATACCTAGCTAAGGACAAAAATTTGTCACGGTATTCCACTACAGTCATCCTTACTTGCTTCAGCTCTCTGAACTCGTCTCTCATTCTCTTGATCAAACCTGGTGGCACATGGGTTCTGCTAAACTTGACCTTGAATTCCTCCCAGGTCATCATCTGGCCTCCGGTCATTGCACGAACGTTGTTCCACCATGCCCTGGCATCTCCGGCTAAATAATGGCTTGCAAAAAGAACTTTCTCGTTGGCTTCCACTCCTGCTACTTCTAAGTTATTTTCCATGGTTTGCAGCCAATCATCGGCGTCTAGGGGTTCTTCTGACTTGGTGAAAACAGGTGGGTTGGTATTCTGGAAATTCTTGAGCTTAGATCCATGGTTGTCATGATTTCCATGGCCTTGGTTGTTGTGGGCTAGCTGGGATATCTATTGCAGAGTGGCTAGGTTGGCTTGACGTTCCGCTCTTTCAGCTTCGCGGTCAGAAGTCAACATTTGCAAAATCTGCAACATCGGGTCCGGGGCTGAACCACTTCCTCCACGTGGCATCTGAAGATTTATATAGATCATGAGAAAAGAGGGAAATTTCTAAGGTTTTGGGGTCTTTGAAATTTTTTAAAGGTTTGACTCAGATTTTTCTAGCAACTTGCTTTTTCATTCATTCATTCATAGCACACAGTACAACACACACCACAACAAAGAAAAATAGATGGTTGCAAGAACCATTCTGGAAACTACGATACAGTGGGACCGAATACTACTCACTACGCTAGTGCTCAAGTGCTACTACTCCTCGGAGTCTGTGGCTGCATCATCTTCATCATCATCGATGAAGGCGAAATCATCCTCATCAGTGAAGAAGTCCATGGCCTGATCCTCCAGAAAATCATCGTCATCGCTGAGATAGGAGTAAGGGTCTCCACGAAGATCCTCTCCAGCATTCTCCCTTTCCTCCAACTGCACGTCTCTCTCGTGGATGGTCTCCTCCAGAGATGAGATGCGGTGACGAAGGCAGGCAATAATGCTCTCCTTCTTGTCGAGATGACGGCGACGAGACTTGCGATCCTTTGCTAGCATGGCTATGGTCTGATCCTTCGTTTGGATGATGGCAGACTTGTGGTTGCAATAGTCACGGCAGTTGTCCAACTCCTGCTGACGATCATACATCATGAAGCTAAGGTGGTCCAATTGAGTCTTCAGCTCGGGGTGGTATGGGGCTTCCAGTGGTTGTCCATTTGCATCACGCCTTGGGAAAAACTCAAAGAGGGTTCCCTTGATCTGATTGATGCTATGCCCACACAGACGGGAAAGAGCTTCCTGCATTGCTCTGGCAAGTCCATCGAGCCAGTTGTTCTCTCGTAAGGTAAACTGAATTCCTTCCGTAGTGGGAGGTTCAATCTTTCCTCAGAGACTTGCAACAATTAGCCACTGCAGATCTTCTCCTCCTTGATCATTGAGCTGAGCTCCGAAGAACTCGGGGTGCGGACGCTCCAGAAGTTCCGAAAGCTGATCCAGATCCCTCTCAAAGATAAGGTCTCCTCCATTCCCCAACTGATAAAACTTGTTGTACTTCACGTCCATCTATAAAAATAGAGGATGAGTAGATTAGCAGAGTGATCAAGCGTGTCAAAATTTTATATATTTTGCAAGAGTTTTTGAGGAACCTGAATTTTTATGAAAGAATCAAAGAGATAAGAATAAGAATAAGTTTTTGTAAATATTTGTTTTCTTTGGTTTTGAAATTAAGTTTTTGGGTCAAACGTCCAGTCTAACTAGGGTCTCCTATGGTTAGGATGGCTCTGATACCAACTTGTCAACACCCGGATTTTTCAATCCTGGATGCCTGTTATGCCATACATCGCAATCCCAGGATTACCATTTTTGCGAGACATAACAGAATTGGATACCATAGTACATCATCCATTACAAACGATACATAAGTTCTTACACAAATAGGGATCTCATGATCCAGTTCTTAAGACACATCAAGCAGCGGAATACGTAATAATAACGGTAGCGTAGGCGAAGCTCCATCTTCGGGGTCACAGGCAATGCTGATGATGGGAGATGATCCTAGTTGTCGTGACCTTCCTGGGGTACATCTTCCAGATACTCCTCTTCATAGTCTGGCCATGGGAATAGCCAGGGACAAAGCCATGAGTACTCTTTAAGTACTCGCAAACTAATACTAACAGGTGTAAGGATCCCAACCTTTAAATAAGATTGAGTCCCCTGTGTTTACAATGCTAATCCCTGGATCATTAGCTAGCATCCACAGTTATGATGTATATCAAGAGACAAAGGTCATAATACAACTTTATAACCAGGAATAACATAATTTTATTACATCAAACATAGCTCATTCGGCTATTACATTACATTGCAGCGGAATAACTATAGTCATGGGTCCTTCATCTTCAAAGTGCCACAGGCAGATGTTGGTTGTAGACTTTGTAATCCTAATCAATCAATCTTCACTAAAATCAATCAAACCTGCAACATTACAAGTTACAGCCACAAGGGTCAATACATTTGAATTGTATTGGCAAGTGATACTTTGGTAGTATAGTGGAATCTATCATCTATATGCATTTGGCTAGGTGGAGTTGAGGCTTGCATTGCTCAAAATAGATTTTTCCTTAACATTTTGAAAACACTAAGTTTTTGTTTGGCACAAATCACCCAAGGTAACTACCAATCAAAGACTGAAGATCCACTCAGGGCATCTACCAATCAAAGACTGAAGATCCTTTTAACCCTTGTTCACCCACAAGTTTTATTTAGAAATTGGAGTGATGAGATTATTGAAGCTTCCATGTCTTGATGCTCAAATTGTCCTTTACCAGGGACATGGCTAAGTACTTAGATTTTACACTCTGCAGAGGTGGTGCACTTTCCCCACAAGACTTGGTTTCCCAAGAAAAGATCTTTCAGAAGCCTTCCCTTAGACCAACATGGACGCGTTCCAACCTATCATTCCCCTACCACCAACTGTCCATTTGGTTAAGTTATTGCAACCTATGATCCAGGCAGAGCCCATATTGCCAAGTGGTTGCACTTGAAGCTTCTCAACATTTGACATCTCAAATCTCTTTGTTCCTGGGTGGCCATCCACAAGTGAGATAGACAAGCCAGGTCATGACCTTGTGAACCACTCAACACAAACCATTCCTTCCATTCCACCCAGGTGATTCATTCACTTAGTTGTTTTATTAAACAAAACATAAGTCCACAGACTTAGTAATTTTTCATAGCATGAATATATATTCCACCCTTGTTTTCTATTAGCTAAGCTAAGCATGAAGGTAGTAGGAATCTTAACTTAGGAACTTTCTACTAAGGCTTCATCTATTAGGTTTTCCCATAGCAAGGTCTATACTTAGCAAATAAAATCCATGCAAGATTTACTTAGCAAAAACACTAATGCATAGTGAAAACAATGGGACAAAAGATATGAAGCATCACTTGCCTTTTTGGTAGAGGGTATAGGTTCACTCCTTGATCTTGCTAGTCTCACACTTCACTACAAGTCAATCAAATAAACACAAATTCAATTCACATTCCAAACCAAAGTTAAACAAACAATTTTTCACACACAAAGTAATGGGATCTAAGTCATGCATAAGCATGCAAAGGTTGGTTCTATTGTAAGGATGGTCTTCACTAGGTTTCTAAACTTTGTAAGTTCCACATTGGTCATTTACCAAAATGGCAAATTCATTAGCAAAAGGTTTCACTATAAAACCATTTTCAAAACAAAGTATCATTTTATGTGGTGTAGAAATATTTTTACTAGGGCATTCACCTATAGGGTTCACCAAATGAGTTGCTATTGCAAAACTTGGTGTTTGGGTCAGTAGGTTTGGGCCAAAACATTTCCTCAAAGTTTTCCATTCAAAACCATTTTCATAAACAAAACAATAGTTTTTAATTAGCTAGAAATGGACTAAACCAATTAATCCATTCTATACTTTTCCAAAATCATTTTCCAAAACATGGGTTGGTTTCTAGGGTCAGTAAGGTCACAACAAACCATTTTGCAAAGGTTTTAACTCTAAAATCATTTTTAAAAAAAAATTCTACTCTAAACAAGAAATCAAATGTTTCTGCATAATCAACCAATCTAACAAATACTATTTTCTAAACTAAAGGCAGGGTTGGCTAGGGCTTGTTCTCCTGAATCCAACGACATAAAATTTGTAATTTTTGGACGTGTGGATTCAAAGTTACAAGGGTTTGAAAATGGCATCAAAATTTGTTTTCAAATCTGATTTTAGATCTAATAAAGGCCACACGTCACTGTCTAATTGGTCGGTACCGGTTCGGGTGGATCGCGCAGCTGCAGCCGTTGGATCAAGTCCGATCGTGCGGTGCGCAGATGCTACTTACCCTTTCACCTAGCTCCTATCCTAGCCACTAGATCGAGATCGAACGGTTGACGCAGGTTCGACCTAAAGTTAGCGGCGCTGCTCGGTGGCTGGCGGCGGAGCGACCATACGGCGAGGTTGCCGATGATACAGAGGGTTAGAGGGAGAGAGGGGTAGCTTACCAGGTTCTCTATGCCTTGCTGATTCTCGACGTGTTCTTGTCTAACGAAGGGGCGCTCTAGGTCAACCTGAATTCCTCGCCGTAGTTGACGTCGGCGTCGGTGCTTTCTGTTGTCGTCGACGGCGAACCTATAGGTTATGCGCGATTGAATGGCGAGCATCAGAGAACGCGTTAGACGATGGAGGTCAAAATGGTGTGGGCTAGAGTGCAAGGCATGCACGGGTTCAGACGCTAGGGCTCACCGGAGTTATGCTCTCCATCGGGTTCTAGCAGAGGTTGTCGGAGGCGGGTCTACGAGGCACACGAGCGAAAACGGAAGATGTCAGTGAACGTGGATGATAACCAGGTTTGCGATAAGGTAAACCAGAAAGAAAGAGAGGGTCGGGGTTCACCGGGATTTGTTGACGAACTCGTCGGAGCTGCGGCGGCGCTCTGTGGTTTGCTGGAGACGGCGTTCTGGGGCGCCCGCGGGTAAATGGAAAGCGCCGGGAAATACTCCTGGGAGTGGGGAAGGTGTGAGCTTGGTCGGGGAGGAGAGGGGCGGCGAGGGGCTGCCGGAATCGGCGAGGAAGGTCGTCGGAGACAGAGGGAGTGTAGGGCAAAATTCCTCGGCCTGGGGGCATGCTTGAGGGAGGAGTCAGAGGGGAACGAGAGAGGATGCCCTGGCGTTTAAATGTGCTTGATCACCGCGAGGAATAAACGCGGCGTTATGACGAATTAAGCCGGAGAATCAACGGCAGAACGAGGAAGAACAGGTCGCTGCGGGGGTGAAGGAGACGATGAACAGTAGAGGTGGGATCGTCTTGTCAGCGATAGAAAAGGAAAGGGGTTGGGTCCACCAGTCATACTCTATGTGGGTTCTGTCTGCGGTAAAGAAAAACGGTTCGCTCGGGTGGGGTGGAAGAACAGTGGAAAGTGGGGCATGCTTGTCAGTGAGAGAGGAGAGTTTCAGGTGGGCTCCAGTTGTCATTCACTGCGTGGGTCTGTTAATTGGTGTCAAACGTTTTCTTTCGGGGAGGGAAATGGGCTGGTTTGCTGGGCCTAGTGGGCTGCTGAGCTGGGCTGGTCCAACTCTATTTTTTTCTGTCTGTTTTCTTTTTCCTTTTCTAATTCTTTTTCTGTTTTGAAATTCAATCAATTTTTCAAACACTCAAACCATTCAAACAATTCAAACAAACAATCAACTTTGTATTTTGAAATTGGTTCTGTTTATCAACATAAACCAAAACTCAAAATAAAATAATATTTTTATTTATTTTAGGATCCATTTATTAATTAAATAAAATGGATCTTTAATTATTTAATAAAAATAGGGTTTGATTAATTAATAAAATTTCCATTTAAGTTCTTTAAACTTCCCAATTCCTTTCAGTAGGTTTTTATTTGTTTAGTTGGTTCAAATAATTCATCTTGAATTATTTGGAAAGTATTCTAATATGGTTTATTAATCATTTAAGATTGGGTAATTGTTTTAATTCCAATGGAAATTAATATAGTTTTAATTCCCAAATTTTTATTTGGAGGTTTTATTTTATTTAAGTTGATTAAACAACTTTTACTCCACTTGGGTGAATTCCAAATATCATTTTCTCATGTATTCTTATTTAGAGATTTGTCCTTATTAAGATAGGGATAGAATGGTTATTGCCATTTTATTTTATTTGGAATATTCTTTATCCTTTTATTTTATTTGGATTGGGATTATATTCACTCCATTTACTTAATGGATTAGGCCAAGATTTGATTTGGTCTTTAAATATTCTTTATTTAATATTTTATCTTTGTCTTATAAAATCCATATCTTTTTATTTATAGATCCAAACTTGGTGATTCCAATTTGTGAAATCTTATTTATTATTTGTTTATCCTTTTGAATCCTTTTAGGATCTATTGTTCACCACTTGGTATGGATTTTAGATGAGGGCTTTAATGGCTTTGGAAATTCAATTCCTTTATTAAATCCATAAGATTTTTATTTATGGTTCCAAATTAAGTGAAACCAATTTCTATGGTCTTTCTTGATCCTTTGTGAATATTTGTTGATCAATTTTGGTATGGATCAAATCCATGGATTTGGAGATAATTTGGAAAATGATTTCCTTCCATTAGGGTTTAGGGATTTGGATTTATTTTCGAAGTGTTCAAATTTCCAGATACATTCATTGAGGAATGCATTTCCCTTGATTTGGATTTTTGTTGAATTCAAACTTTAACCAAGGTTTGTTCAAGATGGGATTTCAAGTTTCCTTTTAGAAACAAAAGTTTCTTTTCACCCTGATTTTCAACAAAAATTTATTTTGTTTATTTATTTTTCACATTACAAGATTTGGAAAATCTTGGGATGTGACAGGCTACCACCCTTAAAATAAATCTCGTCCTCGAGATTTGGGAAGGTTAGGGTTACAAGCAGGTTCAAAGCATCTAGGGTACTACCACCCTTAGAAATTTTCAAACTAAAATTACACATTGTCCTTCTTGGGATCCTGGAAAAACTTCTCTGGGCAACCATCTGTCTAGTGTCCTTTATTTCCATACTTGACTCATGGGCCAAGGTTGAGATTTTCCATAGGCTTGTTCAACTTTTCTGGACAATTGTTTGCATAATGGCCTAGTTCCTTGCATTTGAAACAGGTTATAAGTTTGAGGTCTTGAGGTGGCTTCTCTGGACAAACATCTGCGTAGTGTCCTTTGTTTCCAGACTTGAAACATGTGACTTGGCTGATATCCCTCATAGGCTTGTTTATCTTGTGTTTCATCTTCTCTGGACAGTTGCTTGCATAATGTCCTAGCTCTTTGCAGTTGTTGCACCATACTTGGCTAATATCCTTCCTCATCTTGGGTTTCACTAGCTTTTGTTTGTCTTCTTGGCTCTTCTTCTTTTCTGGGCATTCACTGGCATAGTGTCCCATCTCTTTGCAATTGAAACATTGCACTTGTGTAATATCCCTCTTGCTAGTGTTGGGGCATTTCTTCTTCTTCTTTTTGGGTCTCTCCAAAGCTAGGAGTTCTTCTAGTTCATGCTCTTCATGAGTGGGAGATCTTTCTCTCTTCTTGGGGCATTGATCTTCATGCTCCTTGGTTGCATGATCCTTGATTCCACAAGTATTGCTAACTTGGGTTCCTTCTAAATTAGCATCTTTGTCATCCTTGTTGTCATTAGTTCCTTGGGAAAAATTTTCTCTCATGTTGATCATTTGAGTAACCAATCCTTGCAACAATTGGGATTGAAGTTTCAAAATCCTTTGTATGGCTGGGTCTAGTCCATTGTTGTTGGCTAAAAGCTGAGTTGTCTCTTGGCTTAACTGGTTTTGGGTTGCTATGAGTTCTCTCATGTGCTTCTCTTGGTTGTTGTTGTCACCATCCTTGATGTTGGAGTCTCTTGGAGTAGTCATCTGTTTGGGTTGGATTGGGATTAGAATAGGCAAAAGGTTTTTCTAAGGAAATAATTCTAATCACACACAACACAATTCACACAAGCAATGTGTAGGCAATCACAAACAAACACTCCACTCAATCAACAAGTTTTCAAGCACATTTTTAGGCAACCAAAAATAATTTTTGTTACACCACATAAGTTGGTGTGTTAGACTTAACTATAATATGGTGGTCCATCTATATGGTTCACTTGTGATCTTTCCATCCTTGGTTGATTCTTCTTGAAAAGATCTTTGTATCCTTGGAGAATTCTTGTGTCTTGGTCACATATACTTCAAAGATGATGATGGTTCCTTCTAAGTTGTGTTTCCTTAGTCTTCAAGTCTTGAGAAATATTTCTTGTCTCACTTGTAGTCCTTAGTGATATCCAAGATTGAAGTCCTTGGTGAATATGCTGAAGATGTTGAAGTCATTAGAGTTGAAGAAGTTGAAGTCATTAGAATTTAAGAAGTTGAAGAAGTCCTTTGCTCCTGGTGTAGTCTTTGGTCATGGGGTAGGTTTTTCCATCAAGTTTGAAAATAGAAGAGATGTAGAGTTGGAACCCAAATGGTTGAGGAAAGAGTTTACAAGATTGTTTTATAAATAAGTTTTTGGACCAAATACAACTCCTATTTTTTCTAAGGGTTTTTGTCCAATCCTAGGGTTACAAATCCTACAGGCAACACAATGCTCTGATACCATCTGTAAGGATCCCAACCTTTAAATAAGATTGAGTCCCCCCTGTTTACAATGCTAGTCCCTGGATCATTAGCTAGCATCCACAGTTATGATGTATATCAAGAGACAAAGGTCATAATACAACTTTATAACCAGGAATAACATAATTTTATTACATCAAACATAGCTCATTCGGCTATTACATTACATTGCAGCGGAATAACTATAGTCATGGGTCCTTCATCTTCAAAGTGCCACAGGCAGATGTTGGTTGTAGACTTTGTAATCCTAATCAATCAATTTTCACTAAAATCAATCAAACCTGCAACATTACAAGTTACAGCCACAAGGGTCAATACATTTGAATTGTATTGGCAAGTGATACTTTGGTAGTATAGTGGAGTCTATCATCTATATGCATTTGGCTAGGTGGAGTTGAGGCTTGCATTGCTCAAAATAGATTTTTCCTTAACATTTTGAAAACACTAAGTTTTTGTTTGGCACAAATCACCCAAGGCATCTACCAATCAAAGACTGAAGATCCACTCAGGGCATCTACCAATCAAAGACTGAAGATCCTTTTAACTCTTGTTCACCCACAAGTTTTATTTAGAAATTGGAGTGATGAGATTCTTGAAGCTTCCATGTCTTGATGCTCAAATTGTCCTTTACCAGGGACATGGCTAAGTACTTAGATTTTACACTCTGCAGAGGTGGTGCACTTTCCCCACAAGACTTGGTTTCCCAAGACAAGATCTTTTAGAAGCCTTCCCTTAGACCAACATGGACGCATTCCAACCTATCATTCCCCTACCACCAACTGTCCATTTGGCTAAGTTATTGCAACCTATGATCCAGGCAGAGCCCATATTGCCAAGTGGTTGCACTTGAAGCTTCTCAACATTTGACATCTCAAATCTCTTTGTTCCTGGGTGGCCATCCACAAGTGAGATACACAAGCCAGGTCATGACCTTGTGAACCACTCAACACAAACCATTCCTTCCATTCCACCCAGGTGATTCATTCACTTAGTTGTTTTATTAAACAAAACATAAGTCCACAGACTTAGTAATTTTTCATAGCATGAATATATATTCCACCCTTGTTTTCTATTAGCTAAGCTAAGCATGAAGGTAGTAGGAATCTTAACTTAGGAACTTTCTACTAAGGCTTCATCTATTAGGTTTTCCCATAGCAAGGTCTATACTTAGCAAATAAAATCCATGCAAGATTTACTTAGCAAAAACACTAATGCATAGTGAAAACAATGGGACAAAAGATATGAAGCATCACTTGACTTTTTGGTAGAGGGTATAGGTTCACTCCTTGATCTTTCTAGTCTCACACTTCACTACAAGTCAATCAAGCAAACACAAATTCAATTCACATTCCAAACCAAAGTCAAACAAACAATTTTTCACACACAAAGTAATGGGATCTAAGTCATGCATAAGAATGCAAAGGTTGGTTCTATTGTAAGGATGGTCTTCACTAGGTTTCTAAACTTTGTAAGTTCCACATTGGTCATGGCAAAGTCATTAGCAAAAGGTTTCACTATAAAACCATTTTCAAAACAAAGTATCATTTTATGTGGTGTAGAAATATTTTTACTAGGGCATTCACCTATAGGGTTCACCAAATGAGTTGCTATTGCAAAACTTGGTGTTTGGGTCAGTAGGTTTGGGCCAAAATATTTCCTCAAAGTTTTCCATTCAAAACCATTTTCATAAACAAAACAATAGTTTTTAATTAGCTAGAAATGGACTAAACCAATTAATCCATTCTATACTTTTCCAAAATCATTTTCCAAAACATGGGTTGGTCTCTAGGGTCAGTAAGGTCACAACAAACCATTTTGCAAAGGTTTTAACTCTAAAATCATTTTTAAACAATTTTTCTACTCTAAACAAGCAATCAAATGTTTCTGCATAATCAACCAATCTAACAAATACTATTTTCTAAACTAAAGGCAGGGTTGGCTAGGGCTTGTTCTCCTGAATCCAATGACATAAAATTTGTAATTTTTGGACGTGTGGATTCAAAGTTACAAGGGTTTGAAAATGGCATCAAAATCTGTTTTCAAATCTGATTTTAGATCTAATACAGGCCACGCGTCACTGTCTAATTGGTCGGTACCGGTTCGGGTGGATCGCGCAGCTGCAGCCGTTGGATCAAGTCAGATCGTGCGGTGCGCAGATGCTACTTACCCTTTCACCTAGCTCCTATCCTAGCCACTAGATCGAGATCGAACGGTTGACGCAGGTTCGACCTAAAGTTAGCGGCGCTGCTCGGTGGCTGGCAGCGGAGCAACCAGACGGCGAGGTTGCCGATGATACAGAGGGTTAGAGGGAGAGAGGGGTAGCTTACCAGGTTCTCTGTGCCTTGCTGATTCTCGACGTGTTCTTGTCTGACGAAGGGGCGCTCTAGGTCAACCTGAATTCCTCGCCGTAGTTGACATCGGCGTCGGTGCTTTCTGTTGTCGTCGACGGCGAACCTATAGGTTATGCGCGATTGAATGGCGAGCATCAGAGAACGCGTTAGACGATGGAGGTCAAAATGGTGTGGGCTAGAGTGCAAGGCATGCACGGGTTCAGACGCTAGGGCTCACCGGAGTTATGCTCTCCATCGGGTTCTAGCAGAGGTTGTCGGAGGCGGGTCTACGAGGCACACGAGGGAAAACGGAAGATGTCAGTGAACGTGGATGATAACCAGGTTTGCGATAAGGTAAACCAGAAAGAAAGAGAGGGTCGGGGTTCACCGGGATTTGTCGACGAACTCGTCGGAGCTGCGGCGGCGCTCTGTGGTTTGCTGGAGACGGTGTTCTGGGGCGCCCGCGGGTAAATGGAAAGCGCCGAGAAATACTCCTGGGAGTGGGGAAGGTGTGAGCTTGGTCGGGGAGGAGAGGGGCGGCGAGGGGCTGCCGGAATCGGCGAGGAAGGTTGGCGGAGACAGAGGGAGTGTAGGGCAAAATTCCTCGGCCTGGGGGCATGCTTGAGGGAGGAGTCAGAGGGGAACGAGAGAGGATGCCCTGGCGTTTAAATGTGCTTGATCACCGCGAGGAATAAACGCGGCGTTATGACGAATTAAGCCAGAGAATCAATGGCAGAACGAGGAAGAACAGGTCGCTGCGGGGGTGAAGGAGACGATGAACAGTAGAGGTGGGGTCGTCTTGTCAGCGATAGAAAAGGAAAGGGGTTGGGTCCACCAGTCATACTCTATGTGGGTTCTGTCTGCGGTAAAGAAAAACGGTTCGCTCGGGTGGGGTGGAAGAACAGTGGAAAGTGGGGCATGCTTGTCAGTGAGAGAGGAGAGTTTCAGGTGGGCTCCAGTTGTCATTCACTGCGTGGGTCTGTTAATTGGTGTCAAACGTTTTCTTTCGGGGAGGGAAATGGGCTGGTTTGCTGGGCCTAGTGGGCTGCTGAGCTGGGCTGGTCCAACTCTATTTTTTTCTGTCTGTTTTCTTTTTCCTTTTCTAATTCTTTTTCTGTTTTGAAATTCAATCAATTTTTCAAACACTCAAACCATTCAAACAATTCAAACAAACAATCAACTTTGTATTTTGAAATTGGTTCTGTTTATCAACATAAACCAAAACTCAAAATAAAATAATATTTTTATTTATTTTAGGATCCATTTATTAATTAAATAAAATGGATCTTTAATTATTTAATAAAAATAGGGTTTGATTAATTAATAAAATTTCCATTTAAGTTCTTTAAACTTCCCAATTCCTTTCAGTAGGTTTTTATTTGTTTAGTTGGTTCAAATAATTCATCTTGAATTATTTGGAAAGTATTCTAATATGGTTTATTAATCATTTAAGATTGGGTAATTGTTTTAATTCCAATGGAAATTAATATAGTTTTAATTCCCAAATTTTTATTTGGAGGTTTTATTTTATTTAAGTTGATTAAACAACTTTTACTCCACTTGGGTGAATTCCAAATATCATTTTCTCATGTATTCTTATTTAGAGATTTGTCCTTATTAAGATAGGGATAGAATGGTTATTGCCATTTTATTTTATTTGGAATATTCTTTATCCTTTTATTTTATTTGGATTGGGATTATATTCACTCCATTTACTTAATGGATTAGGCCAAGATTTGATTTGGTCTTTAAATATTCTTTATTTAATATTTTATCTTTGTCTTATAAAATCCATATCTTTTTATTTATAGATCCAAACTTGGTGATTCCAATTTGTGAAATCTTATTTATTATTTGTTTATCCTTTTGAATCCTTTTAGGATCTATTGTTCACCACTTGGTATGGATTTTAGATGAGGGATTTAATGGCTTTGGAAATTCAATTCCTTTATTAAATCCATAAGATTTTTATTTATGGTTCCAAATTAAGTGAAACCAATTTCTATGGTCTTTCTTGATCCTTTGTGAATATTTGTTGATCAATTTTGGTATGGATCAAATCCATGGATTTGGAGATAACTTGGAAAATGATTTCCTTCCATTAGGGTTTAGGGATTTTGATTTATTTTCCAAGTGTTCAAATTTCTAGATACATTCATTGAGGAATGCATTTCCCTTGATTTGGATTTTTGTTGAATTCAAACTTTAACCAAGGTTTGTTCAAGATGGGATTTCAAGTTTCCTTTTAGAGACAAAAGTTTCTTTTCACCCTGATTTTCAACAAAAATTTATTTTGTTTATTTATTTTTCACATTACAAGATTTGGAAAATCTTGGGATGTGACACAGGTAAAGGGGTTTTTTGTATAATAGGACACTAGGCTCTAGGGTTGTTTTGCAAAAGCCAGATTTATCTCTACTAGGTTCCAAAGCTAGTCACAATTTTATAATTCCTAAGTGGGAACTTGTATTTCACATCACAACTCTATTGTGGTCAAGTCAAAGTCTCAATTCCTCTCACAGGTCATTTTGAAAAGTCTGACGGGGGAACAGTATGGCCACTCCAACTGTCCATAACCGCGGACGCGGCTATTCGAATAGTTTGACACTCTGTAGAGATTGTACACTTTCACCACAACATTCGATACATCCGTTAGGAACAAATCCTGAATTCACCATACTCAGTATGCGGATAATCAATCCTAAACTTTTAATTACACACCCTAGTATAAGCACCTCTCTTGTGAGTTTGGCCTCCCAACCATGACCAACTGTCATCTTGGGTACTGCATAGGTGGACAATCTTCAAAAGGTAGCCTCAGCTCAAACCTTGGCCGTGAGGGAACTAATACTAAGGGATATAAGTTTCCAGTCAAGCCCTACCCAGTATTCGGGTATTGTGGTTGTACGATAAAATTGGAATGGTATCGCATCCAGACAACCATCAGTTTTATAAAGGGCTAAGGCTCATGCCTCAACATTTTCATTACCAAAATCATCAGGTGTTTTTGGAAACACATGTCCAAAACATTTCAATAGAATGATCCATCATTCTAAGGTTTTCATAACCATTTTTCCACCAAGTATTCCCATCTAAAAGTTGATCAAGTTTTATGCTTAGCACTAGCATCTACAGGTGGGGGTAGTACTAATGAGGGGTGGTAACTAGTGGAATTTCAACTAGGTACAACCTTAAGTCTCAGGTTGAGATCAAGGTTTCTAACTTAGGCCAAATTTTATGCTCTTTATGCAACCTTCAGCAACTGTCTAAACTCTACCAAACTCTAAGTAAGCTTTGATAAAGCAATACAGTAAGAAGCTTGCACATAAAACTAGGATTGGTTTATCAAGTGTATATGATCACATATGCTTAAGGCATATAGTAGTCATAGCACAAGTATGGGTTTGTGGCATCAGTAGGGTAGTTTGCAAGGGTTAGCTTCCATAGGTCAACTTGATTTGTAAGGCTTGCATAGGTATAGCATCAGCTTGCATCAAAATCAGTATAAGCTTGCTAATGTGCAAGTGTTAGCTTGCACATCCATTAGTAGTATTAGGCTTGCCTTTTGCAGAGCAGTGGTTGAAGTTCTCCTCGGCTTCTTCTTCGTAGTATCCTCCTTCCTCCTCGTATCCTTGGTCGGTACTAGCGTCTATGAATAAATACGAGGTACACAATCACCAAACAATACTTAACTACTTGCAATCATCACACACAAGGGTCCTATAGATGATCTAGCATCATCTCTAACATTACAAGGTTAAGGCTTGGTTTAATTCCTTTTTATTTTTAGAAAAGTAATTTCTACTCATTGAAAAACTATTTAAGATTTAATATTCTCCAAACTAAACATGGGATCATGTTGACACATGTCATCACCACATATTGTAGTCCATGGGAATGTGATTTAAAGTGGTGTCACAATTTAATAAGGTTTTACCCTTTTATTTTAATTAATTAAAGTGGCTAGAAATGCTTATGTAGCATTCTTTTATTACTTGAACAATATTTCTGCAAGTAAACCTATATGTTTTTATATATTCTGAAAGGTATGGTTAAATGTGATTTTTGGGAGTTGGAATCAACTCAAAAGCTATTATGGTTTAAATTTGAAAAATGTTTGAATGCAGAAAAGCTCCTGCCTTGTTATTTTTACCATGGGTGATCTATAGATCCAAATGACTTGAATCCAACGGGCTTGGATTCAGCATTCACAGACCTTTCCAACAAAATTGGTTTCATTCAATTTGGTGCACTGAATCGATCTGGATTGATTTTTGAAAATGGGTACAAAAGTGTGTTTGAACTAAAAAGAAAAAGATTTAATTTGAATAACTGGGCTGCGCGGGAAAAGTTACTGGGCCGGCCTGCTAAGCGCAGTGCTCCCGCGGGCTGCTTAAGTGGGTCCGTTCTAGTGACTGCATTCCTACTTTTATTATCACTTCCGGTACTGGCAGGGGCAATTCCTCTTGTCAAAACTTGTCGTAAAGGGTCTTCTCTTCCCAAATCAAACATACCTACCTTCAACTATTGATTAGTTTGCCCTTGGCTCCAGTTTCGCAAGGCACACATCCAGCTTTTTCCAGATGCGCCTGGGTCATTCCTTTGGGTCATTCCCTAGTCAGTGATCTTATCGGCCGGCAAAGCGGAGACGGACGACCACGGTCCCGTCCTCTAAGGTTTGCCTTCTGCCTCTAAGGTTTCCCCTCTAAGGAGGGCCGCATGGTTAATGTCACTGGTTTATACTTAGCGTGACAATTAACACAACTTTATTATTACCTAATAGATTAGATAAGGGAAGAAGGCAGGCCAATGATCCTCATAAGAATTGATTGTGCCCAACAAACGCAGAGTGCGAGGTGCCTCAGTACCAGTAAGTGCTGCCCTCATTCTGCCTAGCATTTAGTGGGCTGGATATTTACCTTATCAACTAGCAAATCCATAAGGGTTCCATTTGATTAGGCACCTGAATTGGCACCTGAATCCGACTGAACCGACTATTTGTCAGGCTCCGTCAAATGACCCGGCTTCCCCTGGCTCTTCCACCGTCCGGGCTCCCTTTCCTCCCTATGCTCCCCCGGCGCAGGCCATCGATTGAGATCCCAATCGATGTGCTAGTCTGCAATAGAAGCCACAATGGTCGCCCGGAAAACAGGTAGGTACCTAGGTAGTGTTGCTCGATACCCGAGCTTGCACCAGTATTAGCTGGCTATTCCACTATTGCCAAAAGAATTCTGGCTATTGGCTTTCCAGCTTTCACCTCTCTGCAGCTTCTGGAGCTGCTTAAGCGCTTAACTTCTACCAAAGTGTGGTATACATTGGATGGAATCCTGGTGCTAGTCTTCATAATTTGCCTCACTATCGAATGAATCCAAAAACTATCAGAGAATGGCCAACACCGAGCTGAAACAATATGCTGATGGTTCTAGTAAACCAAAACTATCGTTTTTTAGCTATTTGGCTTCCTTATTCCTTTTTTAACAAAATCCTCTTTAGTTTAGCGCGTTGGACTCCAAATCCTTGCTGCGCTTGTTAAAGCTAGAAGGACATTGGTATCCCATCTCGTATAAAGAACATCCTCATATCGGGTCAGGACCTCGAGTCTTGGTCTCGAATCCTTATCGATTTAGAAGCAAAGAAAGTCATCTTGTAGTTAGAAATCCAATTCGATCAGTTCTTAGGTGGGCCAGGCCTAACTAAAGAAGAAGAGCTCTATTTGATAATACAAAGCAACCTAAACTAGCATTGATGGCGAACCCGGAACCCTTTATTTGTAGCAGGGACAATTCCTGAAACAAGTTGTCCTATCTCAAAATAATTACCCCAAAAGAGCTAACGTTATGGGCCGTTAGTGGTGGTTCATTGCCTATAGTGTTGTAATCTGGAATCCAAGTTTTGTGATAACCGTGTTGTTTACTTTCAGTGTCGCCCACTTACCACTCTACCGCTTCAATTCAATGACGGACTTCTGGCTATTGGCTTTCCAGCTTTCACCTCTCTGCAGCTTCTGGAGTGAAAGTCAGGGAGCAGCAGCTAAGTAATAACACCTAGGCTTTTGAATTCACTCTGCGGAGCGAGGCTATCCACCTGGGCTTCCAATGCTAGGCTAACCTCAGCAAATTCCTTCGATTGCTTTGTCAACGGAACAGTTCATTTGATCTGTCCCCACTCGTCAATGACATGGGGCTGGGCGAAGCGGTATGGGCAACGTGGGTCGTTCGATCTAGTTCTAATCTAACGGCTCGGAGTCATCGTCGACGCGAGACAACTCCGGCAAGAACAAAACCTAGCACGGCCAGTGAGGGTTGCTAGGGGCTAACCGTGGTACTGGCGAGGGTCGACGAGGCGGGCGAACGACGAAGTCGACAACGGCGAACTCAGGGGTGGTCGCGGCAGCTCCTGGGGTGGACTAAATCGATGACTCCCTTCTTCTCCAGAGGCGGCGGGCTCCGGTGAAATTCCGGCGAGGTGGTGCTCGCCTTGCTCTGAGAATGGTGTGGCACGATCAGTGAGGAGAGGGGAGTGAGATGGTTTGAAGAAATCATGCGGGGGTGGCCTCTATTTATAGTCGAGCGAGGGGACCGTCGGGGTGCACGGTGAGCTCGTCGGGGGCGATGTTACAGGCGGCTATTGGCATGGGCAAGGGTAGGGGACGGTGCTGTGTCTCCTGGCGATGCTCAACGACATGGTTTCGAGGCATTGGGCGGTGCGGTTTGGTCTGGAACGGGCGATGCTCTGCGCGGCAGAGGCGGCGTCTTCGACGGCAGGCGGTGGCTGTGCGGCACGGGGCAGCAAACGGGGATGTCTGGCGGTCTCCTGGGTTGATGGCGATCGTGTGTGCACGCGGTGAGGGCGGCGCGCGGTCTGTGGGCGCTAGTCGAGGGTGGTGCTCTGGCGCACGCTCGGCATGGTCTGGGCGCGGCTTGTGCGCGTGGTCCATGGCTTGGCAACGCTTGCGGCTGGGATAGTGAGTGGCGGTGGACGGTGGGCTGCCTCCTAGACAAGGTTGGCACGGCTAGTTCTTCCTCTAGCCTGCTGTCCACAATGGGGTTACAAGGGGGTGCTCGGCTGTTCACCATTAATGGCAATGGCAAGCTCACAGGGGTGCTAGTGTTGGGCTAATCTTTCTAGATGATCTACTGAGCTGTGTGTGAGCTAACTAGGGAACAAGTTAGGCAAGAATCACTGCACACTATAGTGTTTGATGTTTTGTTTGATTTGTGTCTGCAACCTGTTTGATGAAATGGCCGCATGAAATCAAGTTTTGAATTTTGAAATGATTTTTGGTGGGTTTGCTAGATTGGTGCTGGTGAGTCTGCAGATGCTTGGGTTTTGAAAGTTGAGCTTGTTTGAGTGGGTTTTGAAAGAGTGGGATCTTCCCATATGAAGAAGATTCAATTTTGAATTGGCATTTAAACTATGCATTTGAAAGTTTTTGGATGATCACAAAGTGGGCCTTGATACTTTGTTAGGAGTACATTCAAGGGGTGCAAAGATCCAGCAAAGTTTCTGTTAGGTTTTGAAATTTTGAGACAGCCAAAGTAGGCATGGGAGTTAAATTGGTCAAAATGGCCATTCCCTTAATATATTTGTTTTGATTTACTTGTCTTTAAGAAAAGTGTGGGAAATGTTTTAGATGATGTTTATTTCACCTAAGAAACATTTTACAAGCAATGAAACAAACAAACAAACAAAGTGGTTTTAAAGAAATTCAAAATCCATGCATACACATATGCATGCATTCATGGTTTTACTTAGAAAAGTTTTTGTTAACCCTAAACTTGATTATTAGAATTTGATGATCCAAGCTTAGTATTTTTGGGATGTTACATACACGCACAACGACAGTAGAGCACGGCCCTAAATTGGCCTCAACATGTCCTAAATCAACGATTCTTCTAGGTAATGAGGAGTGTTTGGCGGTACAACCTCAAAACAAGTGACTTTCTTCAAGAATCTAAGGAAACCTAGACCCAATGAAGAAAACAAGAGTGAGAGGGAGGGGCGGTTGTACCGGAATCCATGGCGGTGGAGAAGGATTGGGAGTCCGCAAGGAGTCCGAATTCGATGAGGATCTGACGAGAGGAGGGCGTGGCGGGGCTCCGGTGGCATCAATAGCTCCGACAATGGCGGAGGTATGTGTGGGGAGCGAGGGGATAATGAGGCACTGAGGGGTGCCCCACCCCCCACGCGACCCAGCCTATACCAGAAAATGCCGACCGGTAGTACCGGTTCAGCAACTAGTAGTACCGGTGACCGGTAGTACCGGACGTACAAACGGTAGTACCGCTCCTGGAGAAGTTTCCAGGATTCGACCTGGGAACTAACCAGGTCCGGTAGTACCGCTCCTAGTCCGGTAGTACCGGTTCCTCCTGATTCCATAGCCAAGGAGAATATAGGGGTTCTTGTGCTGATTAGATGAGGGTTTTTCGAGGAAGTAGAATGGCTTGGGTTGAGATAATCAAACTGTGTGAAGCACATGCACTCTGAAATAAGGATAAAAATATCAAAAACCAAAGGAGAGTACATGAAACTAAGATCAACAAAGAATCAACAAATGACAAACATGAGTAAACGCCAAACTCTCGAATGAGAGAGGGCGGTGGCCTAGGCCACCATGTTTGAGTATACTCGGCTTGGCACCACGAAGATATATCTTGGGTTCATTACTGAAACTCATCATTTCAGCTCACATATCACAAAATGATATTAAGAGGAATGATTTTTATCGCTTTGGGCATAATGGGGGGAGGGATAGTCCAATCAATTAGGACCGTACTCCCCCTATATACATGCCTGCACCTAAACCAAATAAGGGTCAAGACATAGGTGAGTATGCAAGGTGATCAAGTCAAGCTCCTTGAATCTATGATATTTAGTTCATTCCTCAAACCATGCTTCATCAAGTGGCTTCGTGAAGATGTTGGCAAGTTGATCTTTGGTTGACACATATAATAGTTCAATATCACCTCGGGCAACATGATCCCTAATGAAGTGATGACGAATCTCAATATGCTTTGTCCTTGTGTGATCCACCGGGTTGTAGGCAATCTTGATGGCACTTTCATTGTCACATAGAAGAGGCACTTTGTCACAAAGGACACCGTATTCCTTTAAAGTTTGCCTCATCCATAGGAATTGGGTACAAGCACTAGCAGCTACCACATACTCAGCTTCGGCGGTGGAGAGAGATATACAATTTTGCTTCTTAGAAGACCAACATACCAAGGACCTACCAAGGAATTGGCAAGCCCTGGATGTTGATTTTCTATCATCCTTATCACCAGCCCAATTCGAATCCGTGTATCCACAAAGAGCAAATGTTGACCCTTGAGGATACCAAATACAATAATATGGGGTATGAACTGCGGTGACCCAGCATACCACTCCATGATGTAGTATACTATAGTCGTTGACATAACACCAATGAAACACCATTCACTAGTATTACATCTGTAACATCCCAAAAGTCATTATTTATAAAGTTTGCATATCATTCATGCATTCATAAGCATTTGGATCATTTTTTCAAATAAGATTTCAAAACAGAAGTAAAATTGTTGCCTAAATTTAATGTAGGAAAGGCAATGGATTTATTTCTACTCTCCAAAATGTGAATACTTTGTTTCAACTTTAAAGGTTTGATTATAGGTTTGAAGGTTGATTCCAAATCTTGTTCAAAATTTCAAAACAAAAATCTAAATTCAAAACCATTTATATGCCTATTTTATAAATAAATAATTAAGGCATGGTTTTATTTTAATTTCAATGGGACAATGTATCTTTGAGTGAACAGCAATGTTTTATTCTCAAATATGTGCATGGTTCACTTTACAAAAATCCAGAGAAAGTTTGAATTCAAACTCATTTGAAAAACATTTGAAAATGATTTCAGAAAATCAAAACAGAAATAGAAAAAGGATTAAAGAAAAGAAAAAGGGCCAGCGTTGCCAATCTGGCCCAGCACTGGATTCAGCCCAACAACCAGCCCACCCGGGGTTCCCATCTTCCTCTGTTTCTCACCCACGCGAACACCCCCCTCTCGCTAACGCCTCGTACCCACCTCCACGTCACCTCTTCGTCCCCAAATCATGCCCGCGACCAGCTCCGCCGCGGCTGTTTCTTCCCGACGATCTCGCGCTTGATTACGCGTTACTGCGGGCATAATTCCTCCATCTCGCTCGGCTACTTAAACCCCTCCCCACTCCGCTCCTTTCCCCTCACACACCAACCACAGAGCACCGCTATGCTGTCCACAATCGAGCTCGCGCCGCCGCGGTATCGAGCATCTCCGGCGGCAAATTCTAGTGAGAACTCCCCGCCCCTTGCCTCCTAGTTTTGCCAGCATATTCACTGCAACCTCGCGCATCTTTTAACACCACTGGTGTGTTCTAGGACAACCCAAAACATCGCCAACTTCAAACGACTGCGCATGCCCGACGAAGCACTCAACTCCGACGAGCTCGCACGGTAAAACTATCCTTCCCCTCCCTCTCTGGTTCATGCTCGAACACTCGCCATGCTCGTACGCGTCTAACGCCACATATGGCTTGCCATTTCGTGCCTTGTAGCATTGACAACATCCACTTCCGAGCGAGCCCGACGCCGATGCTAACTCCGACGAGCAATCCACACCGTGTCCGTGCGCCCCGACCCCGTCCACCTGCACGTTGAGCACCGCCGTGTTTCTACGACCTCGGTAAGCACCAACACCATCGCCCTTGCCCTCTGGTCCTGCTGTAACATCAACGGCAGACGCGTCGCCGCCGCTCTGGCCATTTGCGCCACTAGTTCTTGGCTGAAACTATTAGATCCGCTGGATCTAGATCCAGCGGTCTAGATTAGACGCCAGCCCGAAAAGGTAAGGACACATCTGAGCCGCTAGATATCATTTAGATTTGACAGTGCACGTGCGTGATACGCACGAAACGGTACCGTCCAATCAGGAAGCACCATGTGGCTAAGTTTTAGATTTAAAATCTGGATTTTCATCTATTAAATATTCAAACTTGTAAGTTTAATAACTTTTGTTCTGTTTATCTAAAAAATACAAATAATATACCATTGGAATCACAAAAATAAATCCTACACATCTATGGGATTAGTTTTGTATTTTGTTTTTGTTAAAATAGAATTTTATGCAGAGACATTTGTAGGCTTATTTTGTGTATAAAAATTAGTTGGAAAATGTTTTAAAGGCCAAATAAAGTTTATTTGTTGAGTAAATGTTTAGTTTATTGATCAGTACTATTTTTCTTGTCTTGGTTAGTTTATAAAAATCATCACAAGGCATTTTCATGCATTCATATATTTTTGTTTGATTATTTGAAATGTGAATTTGGTGCTATCATTTTATGTGTAGATTTTGGTGCTAGTGGTGATTGTGAGGATTGTTGTTACTCCCCAACTACCAAGGAAAGTGGTGCTTCATATTTTTATACCATTATTTTGACTATGCATTAGTGATATTTTGTATAGGGCTTCCATGATAATTTTTTCTAAGTATCTATATGCTATGCTTGGGAAATCCTAGTACTTGTAGAATTGTTAGAATTTTCTCTAAGTTAAGATACTTGCTATTGACATGCTTAGCCTAGCTAGTAGCAACCAAGGGTGGATTATATACATACTATGGAAAAATATTGCTAAGTCTTTGACTTATGTTTTTTCTTAATAAAACAACTAAGTGAATGAAACACTCGGGTGGAATGGTAATTGCTTGGTTGGATTTTTGTTGAGTGGTTACCAGGGCCCATTGTCCAATGGTTTACCCTGTGTATCTCACTTGTGGAATGCCACCCAGGAACAAAGGGATTTGAGATGCCATATGTTAAGAATCTTCTAGTGCAGCCACATGGCATTATGGGCTCTGCCTGGATCATATAGGTTGCAATAACTTAGCCAAATGGATAGTTGGTGGTAGGGGGTGATAGGTTTGAAACGCGTCCATTTTGGTCTAAGGGAAGGCTTCTGAAAGGTCCTGTCCTGATGGAAGTCAAGTCTTGTGGGGAAAGTGCACCACCTCTGCAGAAGGAAGAATCTAAGTACTTAGCCGTGTCCCCAGAAATGGACAATTTGAGCATCAAGACATGGAAGCTATCAAGAATCTCCTCATCCCAATTTCTAAGTTAAAAACTGGTGGTTGAACAAAGGGTAAAGGTTCACCAATGTCTATTGGTGGTTCCTTGGGAGTTTCTGCTAAACAAAAACTTAGTTTTTTCAACTGATAGGTAAAACCTATTTTGAGCAAAGCAATCCTAAGCTACACTTAGACAAATTCATGTAGAAGCTAGATACTATTATTCTACTAAGGTATCACTTGTCAATACTATGCCAATGTATTGACCCACTGTGGCTGTAACTTGTGATGTTGCAGGTTACTCTGATGAGGATTAGGGTTATGAGTCTACACTCAACATGCTTGCCTATGACACATGAAGATGAAGACTTTTATTTATATTGTTAAGTTAAAATCTTGTACTAGCCTATGGCTATGGAGTTGTAAAATACTATGTTATCTCTGGAATGACGATGTAATAATGACCTTTGTTTCTGTGTACTTCATCTTAAACTGTGGATGCTAGAAATTGATCCAGGGACTAGCATTGCAATCACAGGGACCTTTACCTTTATAAAGGTGGGGTCTTACAGATGGTATCAGAGCACTGTGTTGCCTGTAGGATTATGACCCTAGGATTGGATTAGACTAAGAAACCACTAAGGAAAAAAAATTCAACACTTTGAAAAATTTCCACACTTGTCTTTTTATTCTCGTAAACTTTTCTAATCTTATTTCTCATATCTATTTGTAGATGAACTCCATCAACGAAGCAGTGAGGAAGGGACC
Organism: Avena sativa; assembly: GCA_916181665.1. Taxonomy (NCBI): domain Eukaryota; kingdom Viridiplantae; phylum Streptophyta; class Magnoliopsida; order Poales; family Poaceae; genus Avena; species Avena sativa. The sequence goes on along the minus strand of OV702297.1, from coordinate 378,644,832 downwards.
ACTCATGACCATGACTTTGGAGTGTGAGACAGAATTTCCCAAGGCACTCAAGAACCTTATGGTTACCATGGGGATACATGGTGCAGCTGTGTACAAGGGATTCCATGTGATGGATGAAGGAGAAGAATATTGGTGGGTGGAACTTCACTTGTAGAAAAACAAGGAAGACAACCACAAGGATTGAGGATTCTGCATGGTCACCAACTCTGAAATGCACACAACATTCTTTGACTCTGCAAGAAATGCAGCTTGGAATGCTATCAAGGAGCTTGGTGATAGACTCAAGTGTAGAATTCTCAACACCCAAAATGACCTTAGAGAAGAAAAGATGCATACCCAAGAATTAGAGACTACCAACCAACAACTAAGGGGAGACATCATAGACTTAATATGGGAGTCTTGTGAACAAGATAGACAGATGGCTACCAAGGATGCCCTGATAGCTATTTTGTCTAGTGAGTGAGAGTTGTATCGTACTTCGTTAGTTGGACCACCACACTTATCATTTTTACTTCCAAAATTTGTCTAAGTTATGTTGAACCTTTCATGTTTGTAATGGATTTGTGTATGCCATGACTTGTGTGTTTGATGCTAAAAGTTATGCTTGTGATATTATGTCTTGTGAATTTTCTCTACTTGCGTTGGTTCTAACTTTACTCTATCTTATAAAAATAGATGCCTAGCATTGTTATTAGCACGACCGAGGAGTTCAAGGGAACTCATTTTGGTACTCGAATCATTGATCTCACTAGTGTGCTCAACCTTCAACTTCCTAGCATCATGACACTCCAGCTCACCAAGTTTGAGAGGAAGGACCTATGGGGCTTCAAAGTCACATAGCCAGGACGCCAGACAGAGCCAACCACGAAGGCCATCACCTTCAAGATGATGCATGACGACAAGGAGAAAGGCTTAGATGTAGTCATGCAGGAGTTACTTGGGCGCCTGACAGGGAGGCACTCCACCGAGCTTAGAGGTCTTTACTTTCACCCCTTCGAGAGACACAACAAGGAGGGTGAGGCTATAGAGTACGAGGATGCTGCTAGAGAGACGATGGAGCCGATTTGTTTGTACCTCCAGGACTTAGAGGGTCTTATTAGACACCTTGATACTGATAGGACCAACATCATGCTTAGCAATGACGAGCTCCAGGTTCAGCTTCGAGAGAAGGACAAGCTCTTCGCGGAGCAAGACGAGATTGTCAAGGAAATGGAGGCCAAGTTTGAAAGCCAGGACAAGAAGTTCAAGAGCCAGGAGAAAAGAGTCCAATACAGGAACAAGAAGATCTGGGAGATGAAGGAAGAGTTAGAGGCTAAGGACTTCGAGCTTGAGCACCAGCAGGGAGTGATCGAGAGGCTTCGCTCACAGAAGAGGGCTCTTAGGGCTAAGATTGAGGCCTTGCCTGCTAGTGTTGATGAGTACAAGACCGCCATGGAGAATGCAGGTATTACCCTCGTTGATGTGGAGATTTATGCGGAGGAGTAGTGTAGACTACTCGATTATCTTTCATCTACCGTACTTTAATTATTGAGTCGCAATGACCATCCAACATGTGGGTGGCTTGCTATGGTGTGTTTGCTTTTTCCAAAACTTGTTGTTATGTCGTTCAAACCCTATGTTATTTTGATGCTTGGTTATTGTGATTGTTCTGTGTGATGTATTGTGCATGTTAAGCATCTATGGGTATCTCATTCTTATCCTTATTAAAACCACAGATGCCTCCTCGACGTGCCAACCCCAACCAAAACAACAACAATGTCACTCCCGAGATGCAGCAGTTGATGACAGGACAAGCTCAACTGATGCAGATGATGACAACATTCATGCAGAACCAGAACCAGAACCAGAATAACAACAACAATAACAACAACAACAACCAGAATAATCTGCCAGGATTTGACATGCTCACTAGATTTCTAAGACTGAGGCCTGCAAAGTTCTCGGGAACCACTGATCCAATGGTAGCCAATGACTGGTTACATTCAGTGAACAAGGATTTAGTGACTGTAGGCTGCACTGATGAAGAAAAGGTCAGGTTTGCAGCACATCTGCTTGAAGGGCCAGCAGCAACCTGGTGGGACAACTTTCAGGTCACCACTCCCATTGAAGATGTGACTTGGACTATCTTTGAGGATGGATTCCGTACAGCTCACATCTCATCCGGGGTGATGAATTTGAAGAAGAAGGAGTCCCACAATCTAAAGAAACATCACCGCAGTGTGGCTAGGTATATTGAGGAGTTCAACAATCTGGCGCGTTATGCACCGGATGAAGTTGATACAGATGCCAAGAGGAAGGAGAAATTCCTTGAAGAACTGAACGATGAATTGAATCTGCAGTTGTCTGTTGCCTATGTCCCAACCTACCAATCACTTTGTGACAAGGCTACCATCTTGGAGAACAATATGAAACAGGTTGAGAGCAGGAAAAGGAAGCATAGCTTTGATAATCACAGTTCGGGATCGTCTCACAAGCGTTCCCATCATGATGATAGTGGGAGTTCTGGATCCCAGAAACATGGAAAGTATAACAACCACCACGGCCACAACCGCCATCATGACAACAAGCATCACCGTAGGCATGATAATGACAAGTATAAGAACCAAAAGGGTGGACACAAAAACCACCACAGTAGAGGTGGAAGTGGAAATGGAAGTCAGCCTGCAAAGAGAGATATCAGTCAGGTGGAGTGTTTCAAGTGTAAGAAGATGGGACACTATGATAATGAGTGCCCCGAAAAGAAAGTTGAAGGTGCCAACAAGCCCAATCCCTTCCAAAAGGGACAAGTGAACCACATCAATGTGGAAGAAATATATGAGGAACCTGATGTTGTGACTGGTAAGTTCAAACTCAACTCTGTTCCAGCACTTGTTCTTTTTTATACTGGCGCATCGCATTCATTCATATCAAGAGCATTTGTTGATAGAAATGGACTTCTAGTTGAAACTATTGGGTGTCCTATAAAAGTAAGTTCTCCTGGTGGAGAAATGATAGTGAACTCGGGATGTCATGACCTAGTGATAGAATTTGGGAAGTATAAGTTTCCCGTTAATTTGATAATCCTAAATTCCCAAGGATTTGATGTTATTTTGGGAATGGATTGGATGACTAAGTACAAGGGAGTGCTAGACTGTGCCAACCATACTATCACACTCACAACCCCGGATAATAAAAGGATTAGATTCAAATCTAACTTTGAATCAAAGGGGAGTAAGTTAAATTCTCTTAAGGGGGTTAGCATAGACAGTGTGCTAATTGTGAGAGAATATCCGGATGTGTTTCCGGAGGAATTGTCGGGAATGCCACCAGATAGAGATGTAGAATTTCTGATTGACTTGCTGCCAGGATCAGGACCAATAGCAAAGACACCTTACAAGATGTCAGTTGATGAGTTGAAGGAACTCAAGAAACAACTTGGAGAACAGTTGCATAAAGGATTTATTCAACCAAGTTCTTCATCTTGGGGAGCACCAGTTTTGTTTGTTGAAAAGAAAGATAGAAGTCAAAGGTTATGCATAGATTATCGTTCACTCAATGAGGTGACTATCAAGAACAAGTATCCTTTGCCCAGAATCAATGACTTGTTTGATCAGTTAGAAGGAGCCCGTGTGTTCTCAAAGATTGATCTTCGATCAGGCTAGTTTCAGCTAAAAATAAGGGAACATGACATACCTAAGACTGCTTTCACCACTAGGTATGGATTGTATGAATACACCATGATGCCAGTGTTGGAGATATGCCCTAGAGGCAATAATAAATATAGTTATTATTATATCTTTATGTTTATGATAAATGTTTACATTCATGCTATAATAGTATTAACAAGGAAACATTAATACTTGTGTGATTTGTAAACTAAAATAGAGTCCCTAGTAAAGCCTCTTTATAATACTAGCTTGTTGGTTAATAAATGATTGTGGTTTCCCTATCATGAACATTGATATGTTATTAACAACAAGATCATATCGTTAGGAGAATGATATGGTGGACATACTCCTATAGATAAGCGTAGCATAAAGATCAAGTCATTTTCTAATAGTTCAATTGCTATATGCTTTCTGATACATAGTAACCTAATTCCTTCGACCATGAGATCATGCATATCACCTTCACCGGAAGGATGCTTTGATGACATCAAACACCACACCATAACTGGGTGTCTATAAAGGTGGCATTGAGTGTTCGGAAAGTATTGGTTGAGACACATGGATCAAGAGTGGGATTTGTCCATCCATATGACGGATAGATATACTCTGGGCCCTCTCGGTGGAATTTCATCCAATTAGCTTGCAAGCATGTGACTGGCTCACAAGGGATCACATATCACGGGAACGAGAAAAGAGTACTTATCGGTAACGAGGTTGAACTAGGTATGCAGAGATACCGACGATCATAACCTCAGATAAGTAAACTATCGTGAGACAAAGGGAAATTGGTATCGTATGTAAGTGGTTCATTCGATCGCAAAGTAATCGTAGAAATATGTGGGAGCCATATGAATTTCCATATTCCTCTATTGGTTATTGTTCGGAGAAGTGTCTCGATCATGTCCGCATAATTCACGAACCGTAGGGAGACACACTTAAGGATTCGACGTTGTTTGAGTAGTTATGGAATGATGAGTAAGAGACCGAATGTTGTTCGGAGTCTCGGATGGGATCCGGGATATCACGAGGAGATCCGGAATGGTCCGGAGAATAAGATTCATATAAGGAAAGTCATGTTTCGGGGTTGGAGAATGGTTCTGGTGTTTTCATCGGGAATGTTCTAGAAGGTTCCGGAATGTCCGGCACTCCGGAGGGAAAGGGTACATGAATGTGTCATAACAAGTTGGAATGATTGCATCATGTACTAGGTGTCATCGCTGAACAAAATAAAGGGTTAAATCAAATCCTAGTTTGAAAAGTCAAACGCCAATTTGAAAAGTCAAACGGCTATTTTGTGAGGTGGAGGGAGAGTAGGAAACGTACTTGGGGAGGAGTTCCCTCCCTCCACCGCTGGCCCACTTGGAGACCGAGTTGGGGAGGGACTCCCCTCCCCTGGCGCGGCCCCTCCACCTATATAAGGAGGGGCAGGGCTGCCCCTCCAAACACACAACACCACGCCCTCTAAACCCTAACCCTAGTCGCCGCCGCCCACCATAGCCGCCGCCTAGGGCAACTCGCGCCCGCCGCCTAGGGCAAACCCTAGCTGCCGGCCTTGCCCCCTCCTTGGTGCGTCTAAACCCTAGATCACCAAGGCTCTCTCTCATAGTCCACCATACTTGCTCCGGCTTAAGGCGAAGCCCTGCGAGATCTCCCCTCTACTTCCGGTACCACGCCGTTGTGCTGCCGGAATCGCGAGGAGAGTGCTACAACCTCCGCTGCCTGCTGGAACAAGGGAGAGGAAGGTCTTCGTCGAGTACCGAACGTGTGACCGACTGCGGAAGCGCTGCCGGAAAGCAGCGTCGGAAGGATCGTCTACACGATCTTGAGATCGGCAAGAGTACGACTACATCACCCACGAGAATCCGCTCTCGTTAATCACTTTGGAATCTTCGAGGGTGAGTTATTCCATCGACTCGTTGCTAAAATCTAGTAGATAGATCTTGGCTTGTTTGTTTGTATGCGGTAGAAATTTTTTGTTTTCCATGCTACAAAACCCTACAGTGGTATCAGAGTCGTGTCTATATGTAGATCTGTTGCACGAGTAGAACACAATGGTCATTGTGGGCGTTGATGCTTTTGTTGTCGATTGCTTCTTGTGTACTTTGCATCTTGCGGGATGGTGGGATGAAGCGGCCCGGGCTAACCTTACATGACATCGTTCATGAGACTTGCTCCACGCTTAACATGCAACTTGTATTGCATAAGTGGCTTTGCGGGTGCCTGTTTCTCCCAACATAGTTAAGATTCAATTTACAACGGGTAATTGACAATACTAGTATCAATGTTGTGGTTCTTGTTCGTAAGTTAGAACGACACTTATTGAAAGCCCCAAACCACGTAAAACATGCAAAGAAAGTAGAGGCGTCTAACTTTGTTTTGCAGGGGTGTGCTGTGATGTGATATGGCCATGATTGTGATTATATTTGATGTATGCAATGTTCCTTATTGTAAGTTGGCAACCGGCAGGAGCCATATGGTTGTCTTTAATTTTATCAAGACCCGCATGTCTATTCAAAGTAGTTGTAATAGTTGAAGCTGGTGGACGACAACCATGAAGAGGCATCATTGACCTTTGTTGCAATGCCGCTGATGATGGAGATCATGTTCGTGCTTGAAGATGGAGTTCGGAAGCACAAAGACGAAAGGCCATATCATATCACATATTATTTATTGCATGTGATGTTAATCCTTTATGCATCTTGTATTGATTTGTTAACGACGGTAGCATTATAAGATGATCCCTCATGCACATTAATTTCAAGTTTTAAAGTGTTCACCCTTAGTAAGCACCGTTGCTAAAGCTTGTTGTTTCGAAGCACCACGTGATGATCGGGTGTGTTAGATTCCGCAAGTGTATACAACATGAGCAAGCCAGATTTGCTCATGCGGAAGCTAAGGTTTGATCTTGACGAGCCTAGCATGTACAGACATGGTCTTGGAACACAGATCACCGAAAGGTAAAGCATGAATCATATAGTAGATATGATGAACATGTCGATTGTTCGCCATTGAAGCTAAATCAACTCTCGTGATAATCGGTTTTGATGTGGTGGATTTAGTTCATGTGATCACTAAAACAATGTGAGGGATATTTTTTTGAGTGGGAGTTCACCTAGATTAATTTAACTATTAATTAGAACTCAATTTGTCATAAACTTAGTCTAAACTATTGCAAATATGTTGTAGATCAATGGCGGCCCCTACCATCAATTTTAATGCGTTCCTAGAGAAAGAAAAGTTGAAAAACAATGGAAGCAACTTCGCAGATTGGTTCCGCAATTTGAGGATTGTCCTCACTGCTGGTAATTTGACCTATGTGCTGGATGCACCGCTGGGTGACCCACCTGCAGCTACTGCTACCAATGAAGTAAAGAATGTTTACCTCACTCAGAAGACTCAGTACTCCACAGTCCAGTGTGCTATCTTGTATGGTTTAGAATCGGAGCTTCAGAAAAGGTTTGAGATTTCAGACCCACATGATATTGTCCGTGATCTCAAATTGATCTTTGAGACTCACGCGGCGATTGAGAGCTATGAGGCTTCTGAAAAGTTCTTTAACTGCAAGATGGAAGAGGGCAGCTCCGTTAGTGAGCATGTGCTTAAGATGTCTGGGCACGCAAACAAACTCCAAAGCTTGGGTATAGTGATTCCTAATGCTTTGGGGATTTATCGTGTCCTCCAATCACTACCACCAAGTTACAAGAACTTTGTGATGAACTACAACATGCAAAACATGAACAAGACGTTGCCAGAACTCTTCGCCATGTTAAAATCTGCAGAAGTGGAGATCAAGAAAGAGCACCAAGTGTTGTTGGTCAATAAGACCACCAAATTCAAGAAAGGCAAGTCTAAGCAAAAGGGACACTTCAAGAAGGGTGGTAAGAAAGTTACCGCGCCGACGAAGAAGACCAAGGCTGGACCTAAGCCTGATACTGAGTGCTTTTACTGCAAGGGAGAAGGTCACTGGAAGCGGAATTGCCCAAAGTACTTGGAGGATTTGAAGAACGGCAACATTAAGAAGAAAGGTATATCCGATATACATGTTATTGATGTGTATCTCACTAATACTCGTAGTAGTGCCTGGGTATTTGATACTGGTTCAATTGCTCATATTTGTAACTCGAAACAGGTGTTGCAGAATAAACGGAAGCTAGCGAATAACGAGGTGACGATGCGCGTGGGAAATGGATCAAAGGTTGATGTGATCGTGGTCGGCACGCTACCTCTTCATCTACCATCGGGATTAGTTTTATACTTAAATAATTGTTATTTGGTGCCTGTGTTAAGCATGAACATTATATCGGGATCTTGTTTATTGCGAGACGGTTACTTGTTTAAGTCCGAGAATAATGGTTGTTCGATTTATATGAGTAATATGTTTTATGCACATGCACCTTTGATAGATGGTCTATTCTTATTGAATCTCGATAGTGGAAATACACATATTAATAACATTGAGGCTAAACGTTTGAAATCGAGCGATAACTCGACCTATATGTGGCATTGTCGTCTTGGTCACATTGGAGTGAAGCGTATGAAGAAACTCCATTCCGATGGACTTCTTGAATCACTTGATTTCGAATCACTTGAAAGATGCGAAGCATGTCTGATGGGTAAAATAACTAAGACTCCATTTTCTGGTATGATGGAGCGAGCTACGGACTAATTGGAAATCATACATACCGATGTGTGTGGTCCAATGAGTGTAGCATCGCGTGGTGGTTATCGTTATGTTCTTACCTTCACGGATGACTTGAGTAGATATGGGTATATCTATTTCATGAAACATAAGTCTGAAACTTTCGAGAAGTTTAAGGAATTTTGAAGTGAGGTTGAGAATCAACATAACAAGAAGATTAAATTTCTATGTTCTGATCGTGGAGGTGAATATCTAAGTTACGAGTTTGGCGAGCATTTGAAGAAATGCGGAATACTTTCACAATTGACACTGCCGGGAACACCACAGCATAATGGTGTGTCCGAACGTCGTAATCAAACTCTCTTAGATATGGTTCGTTCTATGATGTCACTTACAGATTTACCGCTGTCGTTTTGGGGTTATGCATTAGAAACATCCGAATTCACTTTAAATAGGGCAACATCTAAATCCGTTGAAACGACACCGTATGAATTATGGTTTGGGAAGAAACCTAAATTGTCGTTCCTTAAAGTTTGGGGTTGCGAAGCCTATGTAAAGAAGTTACAGCCGGACAAGCTTGAACCCAAAGCGGAAAAATGCGTCTTCATAGGATACCCGAAGGAAACTATTGGGTATACCTTCTATCATAGATCCGATGGCAAAATCTTCGTTGCCAAGAATGGATCCTTTCTAGAGAAGGAATTTCTCTTGAAAGAAGTGACTAGAAGGAAAGTAGAACTCGACGAGGTTGTCGAACCTTCTCTCGAACTTGCGAGTAGCGCAACACCGGAAGAAGTTCCTGTGGTGCCTGCACCAATAAGAGAGGAAGCTAATGATGATGATCATGAAACTTCGGTTGTAGTTGCTACAGAGCCTCGCAGGTCAACGAGAACTCGTACCACTCCTGATTGGTATGATCCCGTTATGAGTGTCATGTTGGTCGACAACACCGATGACCCTGTGACATATGAGGAAGCGATGATGAGCCCAGATTCCAATAAACGGCAAGAAGCCATGAAATCCGAGATTGGATCCATGTACGAAAACCAAGTATGGACTTTGGTGGACTTACCGGATGGCAGGAAGGCTGTTAAGAACAAATGGATTTTCAAGAAGAAAACAGATGCTGATGGTAATGTTACTGTCTATAAAGCTCGACTTGTCGCAAAAGGGTTTCGACAAATTCAAGGAGTTGACTACGATGAGACTTTCTCACCAGTAGTGAAGCTAAAGTCTGTGAGGATTATGTTAGCAATCGCTGCATATTACGATTATGAAATATGGCAGATGGATGCCAAAACAGCGTTCCTCAATGGAGACATTGATGAAGAGTTGTATATGATGCAACCCAAAGGTTTTGTCGATCCTAAAGATTCTAACAAGGTATGCAAACTTCAACGGTCCATCTATGGATTGAAGCAAGCATCCCAAAGTTGGAATCAACGTTTTGATAAGGTAATCAAAAGTTTTGGTTTTATACAAACTTATGGAGAAGCTTGTATTTACAAGAAAGTGAGTGGGAGCTCTGTAGCATTCTTAATACTATATGTAGATGACATATTGTTGATTGGGAATGATGTAGACCTTCTTAATAGTGTCAAGGAATATTTGAATAATAGTTTTTCAATGAAGGATCTTGGCGAAGAAGCTTACATATTAGGCATAAAGATTTATAGAGATAGATCGAGACGCTTAATATCATTGTCACAAAGTACATATTTGGACAAAGTTCTAAAGAGGTTTGGAATGGAAGATAGCAAGAAAGGGTTCTTGCCCATGTTGCCCAATATGACCTTGAGTAAAACTCAAAGTCCGACAACGGCGAAAGATAGAGAAAGGATGAGTAAAACTCCCTATGCCTCAGCCATAGGATCTCTAACGTATGCCATGCTATGTATTAGACCCGACATTGCATATGCTGTTAGTTTAACTAGCAGATATCAAAGTGATCCGAGAGTGGATCATTGGACAGCGGTCAAAAACATGCTTAAGTACTTGAGAAGAACTAAGGATATGGTTCTTTCTTATGGAGGTGATGAACAACTCGTTGTTAATGGTTACACCGATGCTAGTTGGAACACCGATCCAGATGATTCTAAATCACAATCTGGATACGTATTTACTTTGAATGGTGCAGCAGTTAGCTGGAGGAGAGCAAAGCAAAGCATTGTAGCAAGATCTTCAACTGAATCGGAATCATAGCTGCTTCAGAGGCTTCACAAGAAGCGATATGTATGAAAGAGTTCATTACAGAGCTCGGTGTGGTTCCTAGTGCGCTGGACCCAATGTCTATCTACTGTGATAACATGGGCGCCACAGCCAATGTGCAAGAACCAAGGTCACACAAGAAGCTGAAGCACATCAAGCTACGTTTTCACGCTATTCGAGAACATGTCCAAGATGGGGACATAAAGATTTGCAAAGTACACACAGATCTGAACGTGGCGGATCCGTTGACTAAACCTCTCCCGAGGGCAAAACATGACCAACACCAAACTGCCATGGGTGTTCGGTATATTACCATGTAATCTAGATTAGATTACTCTAGTGCAAGTGGGAGACTGTTGGAGATATGCCCTAGAGGCAATAATAAATATAGTTATTATTATATCTTTGTGTTGATGATAAATGTTTACATTCATGCTATAATAGTATTAACAAGGAAACATTAATACTTGTGTGATTTGTAAACTAAAATAGAGTGCCTAGTAAAGCCTCTTTATAATACTAGCTTGTTGGTTAATAAATGATTGTGGTTTCCCTATCATGAACATTGAAATGTTATTAACAACAAGATCATATCGTTAGGAGAATGATATGGTGGACATACTCCTATAGATAAGCGTAGCATAAAGATCAAGTCATGTTTTAATAGTTCAATTGCTATATGCTTTCTGATACATAGTAACCTAATTCCTTCGACCATGAGATCATGCATATCACCTTCACCAAAAGGATGCTTTGATGACATCAAACACCACACCGTAACTGGGTGGCTATAAAGGTGGCATTGAGTGTTCGGAAAGTATTGGTTGAGAAAAAACAGAAAAAAATCAAATGAGAAAAAGAAAAATAAACAGAAAAAAACATGTAAAAGGACCCAGCCCAGCCAGCAGACCCAACTAAGAACCAACAGCCCACCGCACACCCCCTCCCCTGAATCGTTATTCTCACTGCAGAACTCACCCATTCAGTCGCTGAACGCCCGGACCCACTCCCCCTCTCTCCCTTACGCTGACAACGGACCCCACTGCCACCTCACCTTCTTCCTTCCCGCGGTGACCACGCCCCCTCTTTCCTCCCCGGCCGTTCTATCGACGTTTCCTCGCATTAATACGCAGTAACCACGCCATTAAACGCCCCCGCAACCATGCTATCTAAAGCGCCTGCCTCGCCTCTCTCTTTCCCCTCCGTCGCCTCACCCTAGCGCGCCCCTAGGCTGCCCAATTTCCCCCTACACTGCCCTTTGTTCTGACGCTCTCCGGCAGCGATTCCGATAGCCCCTCGCCTCCTCGAGCACACAGACATGCTCCCCACCTCCAGGCGCATCTCCCCGTAGCACCAGCTCGCCCCCGCGCGCCCTAGAACCTCGGCAACGACCAAGACCATCACCGCCGCCGTCTGTTTCCTCTCCGACGAAGCCTCGGGTAAGAACCATACCGCCCCTCTCTTTCTCCTTCACGCACGCATCATCTCCACGTCCTTGCGCATCTAACCATGTCTTCTGTTTGCTCCCTCGTGTCCCGTAGCGTCGCCCTCAACGTCGACAGCAAGTGCCAGACGCAGACAACACCTCCGGCGAGGAATCGCCATCACCTCTGTGCGCCCCTTCGCCAACCACGAGCACGTTGAGCTCCAGCACGTCCCGGCGAACTCGGTGAGCCTCCTCCCTATCCTCCTCGCTTCCTGCATCGCCATATCCGTCGCTGTCTGACCACGCACCGCCACCTGCCGCCGCCAGCGCCGCCCACCTTTGGTCAGTCGCACAGCAGCCGTCCGATCTTGATCCTGAGGCTTAGATAGAATCACTTAAAGCCGAAGGGGTACGCGATCTGTGCCATGCGATCCCACTTAGATCCAACGGTGCTCAACGCGTGATCCGAACGAACCGGTATCAGCGAGTAAGAACACGCCACGTGGCTCTGTTCGTTTGATTAAAAACAGATTTGATCTATTAGATGCTAGATTTTGTAAAATCTATAACTTTTAATCTACACGTCCAAATTTTGCAAATTTTATATCCATGGATTCAGCAAGACAAGCCCTAGCCAACCATGCCCTTTGTTTAGTAAAATGTTTCTGTTAAATTGTTTGTTTTTGCAGAAACTTATGTATGCATGTTTAGAATTTAAAAATTGTTCTAAAATGATTTTGGGGATAAAATCTTTGGCAAATGGTTTGTTTTGAACCTACTGACCCTAGGAATCAATTTGTGGTTTCAAAAATGTATTTAGTAAAGCAAAAGAATGAATATTGGATTTAAACCATTTCTAGTCAAATAAAAATATGGTTTAATTATTAAAAATGGTTTTGGAAGAAAACCTTTGAGAAATATTTTGGAAATAAAATCTCTAACCCTAAACACAAGGTTATATGGTTTGAAAACATATTTTGTGAAACCTATAGAATTTTGCCTTATTAAAAGCATTTCTTCACCACATAAAATGATGACTTGATCTAAAAATGGTTTAGGAAGTAAAATCTTATACAAATGATTTTGCCACTTTATAAAATGACCATTAGGTGTTTTCAAATGTTTATGAACCATTAGAAACCACTTTTACACATAAAACCATCTCTTGTATGCTTGCATGCATTGTTTTGATTCTATCATTTTATGTGATGAATTGCTTGAATGGTAGATTGAAATATTGTTTGCTTGATTGAATTGTAGTGATTTGAAGTGTGTGAACATTGCAAAGATCAAGGAGTGAACTTATACTCTCTACCGAAAAGGCAAGTGATGCTTCATACTTTGTCCCATTATTTTAAATATGCATTAGTGATATTTTCTAAGTAGGACTTGCATGGAATTTTGCTAAGTATAAACTATGCTATGGGAAAACCTCGTAGATGAACCCTTAGTAGAAATTCCTAAGTTTAGATTCCTACTACTATCATGCTTAGCTTAGCTAGTAGAAAACAAGGGTGGAATATATATTCATGCTATGAAAAATTTCTAAGTCTGTGGACTTGTGTTTTGCTTAATAAAACAACTAAGTAAATGAATCACCTGGGTGGAATGGAAGGAATGGTTTGTGTTGAGTGGTTACACAAGGCCAGGGGACTGGTGAACCTTATGTATCACACTTGTGGATGGCCACCCAGGAACAAAGAGATTTGAGATGTCAAATGTTGAGAAGCTTCAAGTGCAGCCACTTGGCATTATCGGCTGTGCCTGGATCATATAGGTTGCAATAACTTAGCCAAATGGACAGTTGGTGGTAGGGGTTTGATAGGGTGGAACGCATCCATTCTGGTCTAAGGGAAGGCTTCTGAAAGATCTTGTCTTGGTGAAACCAAGTCTTGTGGGGAAAGTGCACCACCTCTGCAGAGTGTAAAATCTAAGTACTTATCCATGTCCCTGGCAAAGGACAATTTGAGTATCAAAACATGGAAGCTATCAAGAATCTCATCATCCAAATTTCTAAGTTAAAAACTTGTGGTTGAACAAGGGTTGAAGGATCACCAATTTCTATTGGGGGATGCCTTGGGTGATTTTGTCAAGCAAAAACTTAGTGTTTTCAAATGATAAGGAAAATCTATTTTGAGCAATGCAAGCCTAAGCTCCACTTAGCCAAATGCATATAGATGATAGAACTCCAATATACTACCATAGTATCACTTGCCAATACAAATCAAATGTATTGACCCTTGTGGCTGTAACTTGTTATGTTGCAGGTTTGATTGATTTAGTGAAGTGTGTTGATTAGGATTACAAAGTCTACAACCAACATGTCTGCCTGTGGCACTTTGAAGATGAAGGACCCCATGCTATTGTTATATTCTGCTGCATTGTAATGAGATAGCCAAATGAGCTATGTGAGATGTAATAAATTATTTTATTCCTGGTTATAAAGTTGTATTATGACCTTTGTTTCTTGATATTACATCTTAACTGTGGATGCTAGCTATTGATCCAGGGACTAGCATTGTAAACACAGGGATCTCTACCTTATTAAAGGTTGGGAACCTTACAGATGGTATCAGAGCATTGTGTTGCCTGTAGGATTTGTAAACCTAGGATTGGACAAAACCCCTTAGAAAAATAGGAGTTGTATTTGTTCCAAAACTTATTTACAAACAATCTTGTAAACTCTTTCCTCAACCATTTTGGTTTTGATTCTACATCTCTCCTATTTGAAACTTGATGGACAAAGCCTGCCCCATGGCCAAAGACTTCACCATGTGCAAAAGACTTTATCAACTCTAATGACTTCAACATCTTCAACCTTGGATATCAACTCTAATGACTTCAACATCTCCAACATTTTCACCAAGGACTTCAACCTTGGATATCACTAAGGACTACAAGTGAGACAAGAAATCTTGCTCAAGACTTGAAGACTAAGGAAACACAACTTAGAAGTAACCATCATCACTTTGAAGTTTTGTGACCAAGAAATTCTCCAAGGATGCAAAGATCTTGTTCATGAAGAATCAACTAAGGAGGATGGAGAAATCTCAAGTGAACCATAAAGTTGGACCACCATGTTTAGATTAAATTAAACACACCAACTTATGTGGTGTAACAAAATATTTTGTTGCCTAAAAATATGCTTGAAACTTGTTGTTTGAGTGGAATGTTTGTTTGTGATTTCTTGCACATTGCTTGTGTAAATTGTGATGTGTGTGATTAGAATTACTCCCTTAGAAATATTTTGCCTATTCTAATCCCAATCCAACCCAAACAGATGACTTCTCCAAGAGACTCCAACATCAAGGATGGTGACAACAACAACCACCAAGAGGTCAACATGAGAGACCAACTGCTTGCAAGACAAACCCCGTTGAACCAAGTGACAACTTAGTTTTTAGCCAACAACAATGAGTTAGACCCAACCATGCAAAAAGTTTTGGAAACTCAATCCCAATTGTTGCAAGGGATGGCTACTCAAATGATCAACATGGGAGACAACTCTTCCCAAGGAGCTTGTGACAACAAGGATGAAAATGTTGATATTCTAGAAGGAACCCAAGCATGCAATATTTGTGGAGACAAGGATCACACTTCCAAAGAGCATGAAGATCAATGCCCCAATTGTGAAGAGAAACACCCAATTGACCAATGCCCCACATCACAAGCTACTTGTTACCTATGTGAAGGAAATAATCATGTTCCTATCCAATGCCCCATCTATTCCATAGTTCAACAAAGGAAACAAGGTGGAGTGCAACAACTGATTGCAGACTACCATGAGAGAGCCAAGTCTACCAAGAAGGATGAAGACAAAGGAAAATGTCAGCTTGCACCTCCATGCAATATGACTCAATTTAAAGGACCAAAGAGGAGACCGATGTATTATCCAAGGAATAAGAGAAGGTCAAGGAGACCAGGAGACATTCCTACCTTTGAGATAACATATGAAGAACATGAACTAGAAGCACTCTTAGCTTTAGAGAAACCCAAGAAAAAGAAGGACAAAAGCCATGTGCAATGTGGTCATTGCAAAGAAATGGGACACTATGCCAGTGAATGTCCAGAGAAGAAGAAGTATAAGGAGATTAGCCAAGTATGGTGCAACAACTGCAAAGAGCTAGGCCATTATGTAGCAACTTGTCCATAGAAGATACGTGAAGAACTCAATCTTATCACATGTTACAATTGTGGTAACCAAGGACATTATGCAAGCAATTGTCCAGAAAAGATGAAGCACAAGATAAACGAGCCTATGAAGGATCTCAGCCTTGTCACATGTTTCAAGTGTGGGAACAAAGGACACTATGCAGATGTTTGCCCAGAGAAGTTTCCCCAAGATCCCAAGCAAGCCAAGATGTAATCTAGTTGGAATTATTTTAAGGGTGGTAGTACCCTAGATGCTTTGAGCCAACTTGTAACCCTAGCCTCCCCAAATCTCGGGATGAGATTTATTTTAAGGGTGGTAGCCTGTCACATCCCAAGATTTTCCAAATCTTGTAATGTGAAAAATAAATAAACAAAATAAAATTATTTTTGAAATTCAGGGTGAAAAGAAACTTCTGTTTCTAAATGGAAACTTAAAATCCCATCTTGAACAAACTTTGATAAACAGTTTGAATCCAACAAAAATCCAAATCAAGAGAAATGCATTCCTCAATGAATGTATCTGGAAATTTAAACACTTGGAAAATAAATCCAAACCCTAATGGAATAAAAATCATTTCCAAGTTATCTCCAAGCCTATGGATTTGATCCATATAAAAGTTTGTCAACAAACATTCACAAATGATCAAGAAAGACAAATAGAAATAATATAAGACCATAGAAATTGGTTTCACTTAATTTGGAACCATGGATAAAATCTTATGAATATAATAAGATAAGGAATTGAATTCCCAAAGCTAATAAAGCACCTATCTAGAAACCCATACCAAATGGTGAGCAAATAATCCTAAAGATATTTAAAAGGGTAACTAAAATAAGATTTTACAAATTGGAATCACCAAGTTTGAATCTATGAATAAAAAGATATGGATTTCATATGATGAAGAAAGAAATTATTCAATAAGGAATATTAAAGACCAAATCAAATCTTGGCCAAATCCATAAGCAAACGGAATGAATTATAATCCAAATCCAAATAAAATAAAAGGATAAAGAATTTCCAAAATAAAATAAAATGGCATTAACCATTCTATCCCTATCTTAATAAAGACAAATCTCTAATAAGAATAATTATATAATTCATGAGAAAATAGTATTTTGGAATTTACCCAAGTGAAATAAAAGTTGTTCATTCAACTTAAATAAGATTAAAGAAAACTTCAAATAAACCTTAGAGAATTAAAGCTATATTTAAATCCATTTGAATTAAAACAAATACCTAAGCTTAATTGATTAATAAATCATATTAAATTATTCACCCAAAATAATCAAATAAAAACCTACTGAAAAAGATTTGGAAGGATTTAGAAATTTAAATGGAGATTTAAAAATATTATTAAGTCTTATCTAATTAAAACTAGAGCCTAGTTGGATTAATTAAAAGACCTTAAAAGGAATAAATAAATTATTCTAAAAATGATTTCAGAATGTATTACTAAACAGTATTTAAACCTACACAATTTTTGGTTGAGGTTTGAATTCAAAAGAGTGTTTGAATTGTTTATTCAAAATCAAAAACAGAAAAAAATCAAATGAGAAAAAAAATAAACAGAACAAAAAAATGTAAAAGGACCCAGCCTAGCCAGCAGGCCCAACTAAGAACCAACATCCCACCGCACACCCCCTCCCCTGAATCGTTATTCTCACCGCAGAACTCACCCATTCAGTCGCTGAACGCCCGGACCCACTCCCCCTCTCTCCCTTACGCTGACAACGGACCCCACTGCCACCTCACCTTCTTCCTCCCCGCGGTGACCACGCCCCCTCTTTCCTCCCCGGCCGTCCTGTCGCCGTTTCCTCGCATTAATACGCAGTAACCACGCCATTAAACGCCCTCGCGACCATGCTATCTAAAGCGCATGCCTCCCCTCTCTCTTTCCCCTCCGTCGCCTCACCCTAGCGCGCCCCCAGGCTGCCCAATTTCCCCCTACACTGCCCTCTGTTCCGACGCTCTCCGGCAGTGATTCCGACAACCCCTCGCCTCCTCGAGCACACAGACATGCTCCCCACCTCCAGGCGCATATCCCCGTAGCACCAGCTCGCCCCCGAGCGCCCCAGAACCTCGGCAACAACCAAGACTGTCACCGCCGCCGTCTGTTTCCTCTCCGGCGAAGCCTCGGGTAAGAACCAGACCGCCCCTCTCTTTCTCCTTCACGCACGCATCATCGCCACGTCCTTGCGCATCTAACCGTGTCTTCCGTTTGCTCCCTCGTGTCCCGTAGCGTCGCCCTCAACATCGACAGCAAGTGCCAGACGCAGACGACAACTCCGGCGAGGAATCGCCATCACCTCTATGCGCCCCTTCGCCAACCACGAGCACGTTGAGCTCCAGCACGTCCCGGCAAACTCGGTGAGCCTCCTCCCTCTCCTCCTCGCTTCCTGCATCGCCATATCCGTCGCTGTCTGACCACGCACCGCCACCTGCCGCCGCCAGCATCGCCCACCTTTGGTCAATCGCACAGCAGCCGTCCGATCTTGATCCTGAGGCTTAGATAGAATCACTTAAAGCCGAAGGGGTATGCGATCTGTGCCGTGCGATCCCACTTAGATCCAACGGTGCTCAACGCGTGATCCGAACGAACCGGTATCAGCGAGTAAGAACACGCCACGTGGCTCTGTTCGTTTGATTAAAAACAGATTTGATCTATTAGATGCTAGATTTTGTAAAATTTATAACTTTTAATCTACATGTCCAAATTTTGCAAATTTTATATCCATGGATTCAGCAAGACAAGCCCTAGCCAACCATGCCCTTTGTTTAGTAAAATTCTTCTGTTAAATTGTTTGTTTTTGCAGAAACTCATGTATGCATGTTTAGAATTTAAAAATTGTTCTAAAATGATTTTGGGGATAAAATCTTTGGCAAATGGTTTTTTTTGAACCTACTGACCCTAGGAATCAATTTGTGGTTTCAAAAATGTATTTAGTAAAGCAAAAGAATGAATATTGGATTTAAACCATTTCTAGTCAAATAAAAATATGGTTTAATTATTAAAAATGGTTTTGGAAGAAAACCTTTGAGAAATATTTTGGAAATAAACTCTCTGACCCTAAACACAAGGTTATATGGTTTGAAAACATATTTCGTGAAACCTATAGAATTTTGCCTTATTAAAAGCATTTCTTCACCACATAAAATGATGACTTGATCTAAAAATGGTTTAGGAAGTAAGATCTTTTACAAATGATTTTGCCACTTTATAAAATGACCATTAGGTGTTTTCAAATGTTTATGAACCATTAGAAACCACTTTTACACATAAAACCATCTCTTGTATGCTTGCATGCATTGTTTTGATTCTATCATTTTATGTGATGAATTGCTTGAATGGTAGATTGAAATATTGTTTGCTTGATTGAATTGTAGTGATTTGAAGTGTGTGAACATTGCAAAGATCAAGGAGTGAACTTATACTCTCTACCAAAAAGGCAAGTGATGCTTCATACTTTGTCCCATTATTTTAAATATGCATTATTGATATTTTCTAAGTAGGACTTGCATGGAATTTTGCTAAGTATAAACTATGCTATGGGAAAACCTAGTAGATGAACCCTTAGTAGAAATTCCTAAGTTAAGATTCCTACTACTATCATGCTTAGCTTAGCTAGTAGAAAACAAGGGTGGAATATATATTCATGCTATGAAAAATTTCTAAGTCTATGGACTTGTGTTTTGCTTAATAAAACAACTAAGTAAATGAATCACCTGGGTGGAATGGAAGGAATGGTTTGTGTTGAGTGGTTACACAAGGCCAGGGGACTGGTGAACCTTGTGTATCACACTTGTGGATGGCCACCCAGGAACAAAGAGATTTGAGATGTCAAATGTTGAGAAGCTTCAAGTGTAGCCACTTGGCATTATGGGCTCTGCCTGGATCATATAGGTTGCAATAACTTAGCCAAATGGACAGTTGGTGGTAGGGTGTTGATAGGTTGGAACGCGTCCATTCTGGTCTAAGGGAAGGCTTCTGAAAGATCTTGTCTTGGTGAAACCAAGTCTTGTGGGGAAAGTGCACCACCTCTGCAGAGTGTAAAATCTAAGTACTTAGCCATGTCCCTGGCAAAGGACAATTTGAGTATCAAGACATGGAAGATATCAAGAATCTCATCATCCAAATTTCTAAGTAAAAAACTTGTGGTTGAACAAGGGTGGAAGGATCACCAATTTCTATTGGGGGATGCCTTGGGTGATTTTGTCAAGCAAAAACTTAGTGTTTTCAAATGATAAGGAAAATCTATTTTGAGCAATGCAAGCCTAAGCTCCACTTAGCCAAATGCATATAGATGATAGAACTCCAATATACTACCATAGTATCACTTGCCAATACAAATCAAATGTATTGACCCTTGTGGCTGTAACTGGTTATGTTGCAGGTTTGATTGATTTAGTGAAGTGTGTTGATTAGGATTACAAAGTCTACAACCAACATGTCTGCCTGTGGCACTTTGAAGATGAAGGACCCCATGCTATTGTTATATTCTGCTGCATTGTAATGAGATAGCCAAATGAGCTATGTGAGTGTAATAAATTATTTTATTCCTGGTTATAAAGTTGTATTATGACCTTTGTTTCTTGATATTACATCTTAATTGTGGATGCTAGCTATTGATCGAGGGACTAGCATTGTAAACATAGGGATCTCTTCCTTATTAAAGGTTGGGAACCTTACAGCAATACACTACAGAATTAGGTTCTTTGCCTAGAGATTATATTCCTATCTAGTCAGTAACTTCATCTTCACTTGATTTGAGGTATTTGTTGACTTCCTTGTCTTTGAAGAATCTTAGCTTTGAATGACGAGTCCTGGAGCATAACTTGATGTAGATGTTGTCTATCCTGGCTTTAGAATCTAGCAAGGTTTAAGAAGATACTTTGAGTACGAGCGTACTCAACAAGTTCACTAGAAAAGGAGTGTTTGATGCACTATAACTACAGCCACAGACCATTGGTCATAGGCAATGCAAGTTTTAATAAACATTTCTTCAAAGGTTGCTTTTATTCTGAAAATCTATGTCCGTCAGCCTTCACGGGTTTACCAGAACTTTCATGGAGTTCCTTTCCCGCAGCGTTCGTAGCTCCTTCCCGGAACAGGGAGTAACAAGTTACAGTTCTTACACTCTGCAGAGGTGCGTTACTTTTCCCATGAGAGATCAACTCCTTGTTGCACAACCGGGCAGCTTACCCGTCCACAATTCCATGTTGTGGGGCCTAGTAGATGATCCAAGCCAATCATTGCCCTCTCCACGACCTCATATGTATGCATGGTCCTTCAGGTTGGCTCACCTTCGTTAAGCCCCCTTTCAGGTAGGCTAAAACCCTGATGAGTTACCGAAGACTCTATGACCTGGTGTTGCCCTGCAAGTGCCATATTAAATGGTCCATCCACTAAACACCATCCATAGATGATCTAGACACCAAAAGTGTGGTTCGTAAGGGTGCCCACCCATATGTTGGATCCACACAAGGAATCACAATGTCACGTTAAGGTCGTCTTGCCTCCATACAAGAGGAAAAGGATACAGCTGACTTCTTCGTCCCATTCCAAATCTCATGGTTAACGTGTAATATACGGCGCAAGAATCACTAGCGACATTGGTTGTTAAGTCCTAGATATTAAGTTCCTTTACCACCGGAACTTTTATATTAAGTTATTACCTCATGGTAATAACCTATAATGACATTATTACGAAAATAGTGTTTTCGGACCTTTTTCAAATGCAAGTGATGTCCACATTGGATTTGTAAAATACTTTACAGAAAATAACCAAAGGACATGAGCAAGTGTGAACTTGCCTTTTGCGATTGCAAGATTATGCTCTCACAGTCTTCGAGTCAGTATAAAATCCAAAATCTGAAATCATCATCATTGGTCCGGTAAGGACTAATGTTTAAAGAAGCAGTATGCTCTTATGCATAAGTATTGCGATGCACTTTATAAACGCGAATTCCGGGGATAACGTTGTTCTAGGGTTTGGGTACTAGAAATTATGTCTTTGAAATGTGTTGTACTTTTAGATTAGTTTAATATTTGTGATTCTTTTTAAGGCTTGTGAGTGTAACACAATTATAAAACTATGATATTACAAAACAACAGAATACACACCAAAAGTGAAATGCTATTCAAGATTGCTTATATAAGAGTTCTTGTTTAAAGTGGCAAAAAGAATAACATTGGAAGAAAAGATTTACTTTCTAAGGTCTAAACAATCTTTCTGGTTAGTTGAGTCTGGTTGATGTTATTTGTGTTTGCTTGAATAGTTTGAGCTTGAGATGCTTTATGACTTAACTATATCAGACCAAAGTTAACAATAAAACATCTAACAATGATTATAGTATTATATTTAGATTCTTGTAGACTAAAGTTAACTTTAAAATATAGATGGTTTGAAAGTATAATGCTTATAACATTAGTACCTTGTATATTGGGAATGTTGCCTTAAGGCTACTTAAGAATGGTTAGTCTTCTTTTTAAGTAGTGGTCTCTTAATTTTGTAGTGGAACAAGATTTCTTGTTTCCTTAAAAAGGCATGATTATGGTTTGTGGATAAATAAATAGTACTAGTGATTACTCATGAATTATCTTTGGATTTAGTCCATTATAAGGTTGTGTTTGATTGATATATTATTCTTGAAGATTTTATAATTATTAAAGATCTTTTTAGAATATAATATATTCATATGGTAAAAGGATAATTCAATATAATAGTATTTCTAATGTTTTCAATGATTATGACTTATTAGTAATATTCAAGACTAATACCTATGTATTAGACTTGATTGACTCATTTTAGAAATATTAGAAAAAATTATTTACTCTTATATGAATTTTAAACTAAATAAATAAGTTTAAACTTGAGTTGTTAAAGTATTTGAATTTTTTATTTAACTCAAAATTGGGATATTCGATTTTTCACATGTAGATATTACTTTTGTGATCATTTTGGCATATTACATTTATTTTTGGGATTTATAAATGATAAGATATGATTTTTACAATATTTATTACTTTATAAATACTTAATAAATAATAAATATTTAATTAAGTGGAATAATAATGCATGATTATAATTTTAAATTATAATTCTTATTTTTCTAAGATTTTTGGGTAAACTATTTATATTTTTAATATTTACCATTATTTAAATATAAATTATTAAAGTTTTATTATTTATAAGACCTTTATTAAATAATATTTATTTAAATAATCATCATAATAATATTTGATAATAGTTTTAAGGTGTAGATTTTATTTTTCTACAAATTTTCATATATTATACATATTTTTCTGAATTATAAATAAAAAGTTATTAATTAAACAAGATTTAATTATTTATTTGATTTCTGGAAGATTAATAATAGAGCTTATAACATTTTATTTATTTCTTAAACAGGATTTAACTTTTTACACCGCACCCACACTTAGCCTAAGTCACTGGCCAGTGGGCCTATGTCCACCTCAGCACTCAGGTTAGTAAATGTATTTTGTTACCGACCCTGTCTCCACTCCCAGTCAATGACATATGGGCCCAAGACCACGTCATCTGCCACGTGAGACAAGGACTGGTCAAACTAGCTGACGTGGCTAGAACTCGACGTAGGCATGACGTCACTCGAGCTGATCCTCTTTGGTTGAGGATTGATCGATCGATCTAGTGCTCGCGCGGGGCTGTGGATAGGTGCGTTAGAACGAGCATGCGTTGGCGAGTTGATCTATGGTCGCGCCGCCCCTAAATGGTCATCGGAGAACGATTCATGACGGTGACCAATGGTGGTGCATGATGGCGCATGGCGAGACCTCAATATAGGACGCAATTGAACCAACAAAGTCTCCTGGAGGATAGAGGAGCTTACCCTGATGACGATAGAGCGGTCGAGGAGACTTGGGAAGGCGTGACGACAGCAAATCGACGGTAATGTCCATGGCGGCCGATGAAAGGAATGCTCGATCTCACATGATTCCTGGCGTGCGGGCTTCCGTGCTTGGTCCTAGGTGAGTCAGTCCACGATGACGCGTCTAACGGTGGTTAACACGAGGCGGGGGTGGTCTGATCTTACCAGAACGACGAACCCCGACGAACTAGGGTTTTGGTGAGGAAGGAAAGTGGGTCTGGAGAGCGAGATTGAGGATGAGATGGGTATGAGAGGATAGAGGAGGACGCGGTGATCTTATCTACTCCCCCCAGGGATGGCGGCACGCATCGTAGCGCGACGATTGATCGACGGCGGAGCTCCGGCCAGCGAGCTGCTTCCAGTAGGCGAGGTAGACGACATAGCCGATTTTGTAGAAACCCCCCTGGCGCTTCTTCCCCTCAACCCGCAGTCCCTCTTCGGTCCACCTGTCAGTCACTAAAGAGAATGATCCGGGCTAGCTGTTGGGATCTTGTGGGCTGCACCTGGGCAACAGGTAAGCAGGTAGGAGTTGGGCCACGGCCAGGTCTTATTTTTTTATTCGTTTTCCATGTTTCTATTTTCTGTTTTCCTTTTTAGATTTGTATATAATCTTTAGTTTGAACTTTTCTTTGTAGAATTTATTTGCTGGATGGTTCTTTTGTGGAAGAGGGACCCAGATCAAAAGGGTAGGATTATTGCTAAGATTTGTGTGACTGACTTGGTCGACATCCCCAAGAGTGTGAGGTTTACCATTGGTGACTTGGTGGAGACAGAATCATGGACTTTTTCTGTTGAAGTTCTTCAGAGTAACTTGCTTGGGGGGGCACCTGAGGAGGACCCACTGCCAGATGACAATGTGGACCCACATCCTGTTCCTACACATGGCCCTGTCTTTGGGCCCCAAATTCCACCTCCCCCCTCCCCCTCCTGCTCCTGGGGGTGGTTGGGGACAATGGTTGGCCCCTGTCCAGGATCCTGCCCCTGATGGTGGTAATGCTGAAGGTTGGGGTCCCTGGGAAGCTGCTGCTGCTCCTGTTCAAGGCCCTGTCATTGCTCCTGGAGAAGATATGCCTGTTGACAATCAGAATTTGCCACCTCAAGATGTGAACAGTGGAGTTACAGGTGCTATCATTTTCCAAGACTGGGAGTTTGATGATGATGAGTCTGTCAATGAACCTAAAGCTGTGGAGGAGCAGGGTGTAACATCCCAAAAATACCAAACTTAGATCAACAAACACTAATCATCAAGTTTAGGGTTAACAAAAACTTTTCTAAATCAACTCATGAATGCATGCATATGTGTATGCATAGATTTTTGAATTTCTTTAAAAACCACTTTGTTTGTGTGATCCATTGCTTGTAAAATGTTTCTTAGGTGAAAAGAACATCATCTAAAACATTCCCCACACTTTTCCTAAAGACAAGTAAATCAAAACAAATATATTAAGAGAATGGTCATTTTGGCCAATTTAACTCCCATGCCTACTTTGGCTGTCTCAAACTTTCAGAACCTAACAGAAACTTTTCTGGATCTTTGCACCCCTTGAATGTACTCATAACAAGGTATCAAGGCCCACTTTGTGATCATCTAGAAACTTTCAAATGCATAGTTTAAATGACAATTCAAAATTGAATCTTCTTCATATGGGAAGATCCCACTTTTTCAAAACCCACTCAAACAAGCTCAACTTTCAAAACCCAAGCATCTGCAGACTCACTAGAACCAATCTAGCAAACTCACCAAAATTCATTTCAAAATTCAAAACTTGAGTTCATGCGGCCATTTCATCAAACAGGTTGCAGACACAAATCAAACAAAACCACAAACACTATAGTGTGCAGTGATTCTTGCCTAACTTGTTCCCTAGTTAGCTCACACACAGCTCAGTAGATCATCTAGAAAGATTAGCCCAACACTAGCACCCCTGTGAGCTTGCCATTGCCATTAATGGTGAACAGCCGAGCACCCCCATGTCACCCTATTGTGGAAAGGAAGCTAGGAGCAGCAGCAAGCCTAGCCAGCATGTCTGGGAGGCAGCCCACCGTCCATCGCCACTGCCTGTCCCAGCCGCGAGTGTTGCCAAGCCCTGGACCACGCGCACGAGACACGCCCAGACCATGCCGAGCATGCGCCAGAGCGCCACCCGCGACCAGCGTCCACAGACCGCGTGCCGCCCTCGATGCGTGCATACACGATCACAACCGACCCAGGACACCGCCAGACACCCCCGTTTGCCGCCCCGTGCCATACAGCCACCGCCCGCCATCGAAGACGCCGCCTCTGCCGCGCAGAGCACCGGCCATTCCAGACCAAACCACACCGCCCCATGCCTCGCGACCATGCCGTTGAGCATCGCCAGGAGACACAGCACCGTCCCCTACCCTTGCCCATGCCATTAGTCGCCTGTAACGTCGCCCCCGATGAGCTCACCTTGCGCCCCGACGGTCGCTTCGCTCGACTATAAATAGAGGCCACCCCCGCACGAATTCATCACACCATCTCACTCCCCTCTCCCCACTGACCGTGCCACACCATTCCCGGAGCAAGGCGAGCACCACCTCGCCGGAATTTCACTGGAGCCTGCCGCTGCTGGAGAAGAAGGGAGCCAGCGATTGGAGCCGCCCAGGAGAAGCCACCGGTACCAGGAGGTTCGCCGTCGTCGACTTTGTTGTTCGCCCGCCTCGCCGACCCTCGCCAGTACCCCGGTGAGCCCCCAGCACCCCTCACTGGCCGCGCTAGGTTTCATTCTCGCCGGAGCTGTCTCGCGTCGACGATGACCCACAGCTGTTGGATTAGAACTAGATCGAACGATCCACATCACCCCATACCGCTTTGCCCAGCCCCGTGTCACTGACGAGTGGGGACACCCACTTACGCAGCCCGCGGGAGCACTGCGCTTAGCAGGCCGGCCCGTTAGAATTTCCCGCGCAGCCCAGCAATTCAAATTCAACCTTTTTCTATTTCTTTTCAAACACACTTCAGCACCCAACTTCAAAAATCAACCCAGATCGATTCAATGCACCAAATTGGATGAAACCAATTTTGTTGGAAATGTCTGTGAATGCTTAATCCAAGCCTGCTGGATTCAAGTCATTTGGATCAGTAGATCACCCATAGCAAAAATAACAAGGCAGAAGCTTTTCTGCATTCAAACATTTTTTAAATTTAAACCATAAAAGCTTTTGAGTTGATTCCAACTCTCAAAAATCACATTTAACCATACCTTTCAGAATATATAAAAATATATAGGTTTACTTGCAGAAATAATGTTCAAGGAATAAAAGAATGCTTCATAAGCATTTCTAGCCACTTTAATTAATCAAAATAAAAAGGTAAAACCTTATTAAATTGTGACACCACTTTAAATCACATTCCCATGGACTACAATATGTGGTGATGACATGTGTCAACATGATCCCATGTTTAGTTTGGAGAATATTAAATCTTAAGTAGTTTCTCAATGAGTAGAAATTACTTTTCTAAAATAAAAAGATTTAAACCAAGCCTTAACCTTGTAATGTTAGAGATGATGCTAGATCATCTATAGGACCCTTGTGTGTGATGATTGCAAGTAGTTAAGTATTGTTTGGTGATTGTGTACCTCGTATTTATTCATAGACGCTAGTACCGACCAAGGATACGAGGAGGAAGGAGGATACTACGAAGAGGAAGCCGAGGAGAACTTCAACCACTGCTCTGCACAAGGCAAGCTAGTAACCTTGCAAGTTAACACCTGCAATTTAGCAAGCTAACACTTGCAAGATACTATACCTATGCAAGCTTATATTGACATTGAAGCAAGCTAGTAGCTATGACTACTAGTGAATGTGCAAGCTAACACTTGCAAGATACCCTATTGTTGCCACAAACCCATACTTGTGATATGAATACTATATGCCTTAAGCATATGTGATCATACCCACTTGATAAACCAATCCTAGTTTTATGGCAAGCTTCTTACTTTATTTCTTTATCAAAGCTTACTTAGAGTCTACCTAAGAGTTTGGTAGATATTAGACAGTTGTGCTCAAGGTTGCCTAAAGAGCATAAAATTTGGCCTAAGCTAGAAACCTTGATCTCAGCCTAAGGATAAGGTTAGACTTAGTGAAACTCCACTAGTATCACCCCTCATCATTATTACCCCCACCTGTAGATGCTAGTGCTAAGCATAAAACTTGATCAACTTTAGATGGGATCAATTTGTGGAAAAATGGTTATGAAAACCTTGGAATGATGGATCATTCTATTGAAATGTTTTGGACATGTGTTTCCAAACACTTGATGGTTTGGTGATGAAAATGTTGAGGCATGAGCCTTAGCCCTTTATAAAACTGATGGTTGTCTAGATGCGATACCATTCCAATTTTATCATACAACCACAATACCCGAATATTGGGTAGGGCTTGACTGGAAACTTATATACCTTAGTATTAGTTCCCTCACGGCCAAGGTCTGAGCTGAGGCTACCTTGTGAAGATTGTCCACCTGTGCAGTACCCAAGATGACAGTGGTCATGGTTGGGAGGCCAAACTCACAGGAGAGGTGCTGATACTAGGGAGTGTAATTGAAAGGTTAGGATTGATTATCCGCATACTGAGTATGGTGAATTCAGGATTTGTTCCTGACGGATGTATCGCATGTTGTGGTGAAAGTGTACAATCTCTGCAGAGTGTCAAACTATTCGAATAGCCGCGTCCGCGGTTATGGACAGTTGGAGTGGCCATACTGTTCCCCCGTCAGACCCTTTGAAAATGACTTGTGAAATGAATTGAGACTTTGATTTGACCACAACAGAGTTGTGACCTGAATTACAAGATCCCACTTAGGAGTTCTAAAATTGTGACTAGCTTTGGAACTTAGTACAGATAAACCTGGCTTTTTGCAAAATAACCCTAGAGCCTAGTGTCCTATTATCCAAAAACCCCTTACCTGTTAGTATTAGTTTGCGAGTACTTAAAGAGTACTCATGGCTTTGTCCCTGGCTATTCCCATGGCCAGACTATGAAGAGGAGTACCTCGAAGATGGACCCCAGGAAGGTTACGACAACTAGGATCATCCCCCATCGTCAGCATTGCCTGTGACCTCGAAGATGGAGCTTCGCCCACGCTACCGTTATTATTACGTATTCCGCTGCTTGATGTGTATTAAGAACTGTATCATGAGATCCCTATTTGTGTAAGAACTTATGTATCGTTTGTAATGGATGAAGTACTATGGTATCCAATTCTGTTATGTCTCGCAAAAATGGTAATCCTAGGATTGCGATGTATGGCATAACAGGCATCTAGGATTGAAAAATTTGGGTGTTGACAAGTTGGTATCAGAGCCATCCTGACCATAGGAGACCCTAGTTAGGTTGGACGTTGAACCAAAAACTTAGTTTCAAAAACCAAAGAAAACAAATATTTACAAAAACCTATTCTCATTCTTATCTCTTTAATTCTTTCATAAAACCTCATGTTCCTCAAAAACTCTTGCAAAATAGATAAAATTTTGACACACTTGATCACTCTGCTAATCTACTCATCCTCTATTTTTATAGATGGATGTGAAGTACAACAAGTTTTATCAACTTGGGAATGGAGGAGACCTTATCTTTGAGAGGGATCTGGATCAGCTTTCGGAACTTCTGGAGCGTCCACACCCCGAGTTCTTCGGAGCTCAGCTCAATGATCAAGGAGGAGAAGATCTGCAGTGGCTAATTGTTGCAAGTCTCTGAGGAAAGATTGAACCTCCCACCGCGGAGGGAATTCAGTTTACATTGAGGGAAAACAACTGGCTCGATGGACTTGCCAGAGCAATGCAGGAATCTCTTTCCCGTCTGTGTGGGCAGAGCATCAATCAGATCAAGGGTACTCGCTTTGAGTTTTTCCCAAGACGTGATGCAAATGGACAACCACTGGAAGCCCCATACCACCCCGAGCTGAAGACTCAATTGGACCACCTTAGCTTCATGATGTATGACCGTCAGCAGGAGTTGGACAACTGCCGTGACTATTGCAACCACAAGTCTGCCATCATCAAGACGAAGGATCAGACCATCGCCATGCTAGCAAAGGATCGCAAGTCTCCTCGCCGTCAACTCGACAAGAAGGAGCGCATTATTGCCCGTCTTCGCCATCGCATCTCATCTCTGGAAGAGACCATCCACGAGAGAGACATGCAGTTGGAGGAAAGGGAGAATGCCGGAGAAGATCTTCGTGGAGACCCTTACTCCTATCTCAGCGATGACGATGATTTTCTGGAGGATCAGGCCATGGACTTCTTCACCGATGAGGATGATTTCGCCTTCATCGATGATTCGGAAGATGATGAAGCCACAGACTCCGAGCAGTAGTAGCACTGAGCACTAGCGTAGTGAGTAGTAGTCGGTCCCACTGTATCGTAGATTCCAGAATGGTTCTTAAACCCATCTGTTTTCCTTTGTTGTGGTGTGTGTTTTACTGTGTGCTATGAGTGAATGAATAAAAAAGCAAGTTGCTATAAAAGCCTGAGTCAAACTCTAAAAACTTTTCAAAGACCCAAAACCTTAGAAATTTCCCTCTTTTCTCATGATCTATATCAATCTTCAGATGCCACGTGGAGGAAGTGGTTCAGCCCCGGACCCGATGTTGCAGATTCTGCAAATGTTGACCTCTGACCGCGAAGATGAAAGAGCGGAACGTCAAGCCAACCTAGCCACTCTGCAACAGATAGCCCATCTAGCCCATAACAACCAAGGCCATGGAAATCAGGACAACCACGGATCTAAGCTCAAGAATTTCCAGAATACCAACCCACCCGTTTTCACCAAGTCAGAAGAACCCCTAGACGCTGATGATTGGCTGCAAACCATGGAAAATAACTTAGAAGTAGCTGGAGTGGAAGCCAACGAGAAAGTCTTGTTCGCCACCCATTATCTAGCCGGAGATGCCAGGGCATGGTGGAACAGTGTGCGTGCAATGACCGGAGGCCAAATGATGACCTGGGAGGAATTCAAGGTCAAGTTTAGCAGAACCCATGTGCCACCAGGTTTGATCAAGAGAATGAGAGACGAGTTCAGAGAGTTGAATCAAGGGAGGATGACTGTAGTGGAATACCGTGACAAATTTTTGTCATTAGCTAGGTATGCCCGGGACGAGATAGACACCAAAGCCAAGAAGAAAGAAAGATTCCTGAATGGTCTGCATGACGAGATGCAGACAGTGTTAGTCAATATCCCCTTTGCTGATATTGAAGCCCTTGTCGACTCTGCTATCCAGATGGAAGGGAAGATCAACCAGGCCAATGAGAACCGCAAGCGTCGCATGATGCATCAACCAGGAACCCATCAGACCCCAAAGTATCGCCCCAACCCATCTCCAGGATTTGCCCCAAGAACCAATAGACCCCCTATGACCCGTCCGACCTACCCCAACTGTGGAAACCCTAGACCCGGAGGAAATCACAACAACCCCGGCAACTCTAGCAATTTCACCCGTGCCCCACCCAAGTTCAACACCAACAATGCTACCACCAACCTCAACACTGCCCCAAGGACTGGAAGCAATGTTGTGCCTATCACAGCCAAGGACAAGTCACAAGTGACCTGTTATGACTGTGGAAATAAAGGCCACTATTCCAACAAGTGTCCCAACAAGAAGAATGCTACAGCCCCTAATACCAATGTCCCAGCTCAGCAGCAGCGTCGTGTCCAGCCAGGGAGAAGAATTGCCCCAGGGAATTCACTCAACTGCAATGGCCGTATTTTTCTCATGCATGCTGAAGAAGCTCAGGAAGCGCCAGACGTCGTGCTGGGTATGTTTTCTGTTAATTTAGTACTTGCAAGAGTGTTGTTTGATTCTGGTGCATCGCATTCATTTGTCACCGAAGAATTTGCTTGCACTAGTAAAATTCAACCAACCAAATTGAAGCATGTGATGATTGTACAAATTCTCGGATCAACCACCAAGGCTAGGCAAATTTGCAAGGTCGTCCCTATCCGAATCCATGGCATAGATTTTTATGCTAATCTAATAGTACTCGGAACTAAAGGTTTGGAAGTAGTACTAGGAATGGATTGGATGTCCAAACATAAAGGATTGATTGACTGTGCCAAGAAAGCCATCACCATGACCAGTACCACCGGAATATCAGTCGAGCATATATCTGAAACCTTACCTCGCCAATTCAAGTGTAACAAGAGTCTAGCCCAACCTACCATTGACCAAGTTCGGATAGTCTATGAATACCCCGATGTATTTCCAGATGTTTTGCCCGGTATGCCCCCAGATCAGGATATCGAGTTTATCATCGAACTAATCCCCGGAACAGGACCCATAGCCCAGAGACCCTATAGTATGAACCCGTCGGAACTAGAAGAACTGAAGAAGTAACTGGATTCCATGTTGGAAATCGGATTGATTCAACCAAGCGCGTCCCCATGGAGATCACCTGTCTTGTTTGTGGACAAGAAGGATGGAGGTAACCGTTTATGTACGGATTATCGGAAGTTGAATGATGTCACCATCAAGAACAAGTACCCTTTTCCCAAGATAGAAGATTTGTTTGATCAGTTGACTGGTGCCCAAGTGTTTTCTAAGATTGATCTTAGAACTGGCTATCATCAACTCAAAATTCGTGCAGAGGATATTCCAAAGACTGCCTTTACCACCAGATATGGATTGTATGAGTATACAGTCATGTCTTTTGGATTAACCAATGCCCCCGCTTATTTCATGAACCTCATGAATAAGATTTTTATGGACTTCCTGGATAAGTTTGTCGTTGTTTTCATCGATGACATACTAATTTATTCCAAATCAGGAGAAGAACATGAGCTACACCTAAGGACCATTCTTGGAACCCTTAGAGAGCATCAGTTGTATGCAAAGTTTAGCAAATGTGAATTCTGGTTACAGGAGGTAGGATTCCTCAGTCACATTGTATCAGCCGGAGGAATTGCCGTTGACCCTGCCAAAGTGAAAGATGTAGAAGATTGGCAAGCCCCAACCACTCAAACCCAAGTTTGTGCTTTTCTCAGATTGGCGGGATATTACCGCAAATTCGTAGAAGGATTCTCGAGTATCGCCCGACCCATGACCCAATTGCTGAAGAAGGACAAGAAGTTTGAATGGACCGACAAATGTGAAGTGAGTTTTCAAGAACTCAAGAGGAGATTGATTTCAGCCCCCATCTTGATTATGCCGGATATCACGAAGCCCTTCGATGTGTATTGTGACGCATCCAAGATTGGTCTTGGATGTGTGCTAATGCAAGAAGGCAAAGTTATATCTTATCTATCGCGACAATTGAAACAACATGAACAAAATTACCCAACCCATGACCTCGAACTCGCAGTCGTAGTTCTAGCCCTGAAGACATGGAGACATTACCTAATGGGAAATCGTTGTGAGATTTATTCGGATCACAAGAGCCTAAAGTATATATTCACTCAGAAGGAGCTGAATATGAGGCAAAGAAGATGGATTGAACTAATCAAGGATTACGACCTGGACATTCACTATCACCCTGGAAAAGCCAATGTGGTAGCCTATGCCCTTAGCAGATTGTCGTGCCGCTCGAACTCCATGATTTTAAAGGAGCAACCAAGTTTGCACAAAGAGATGGAAGATTTTCGAATGGAATTAGTAAGTGAAGGATTTTTGGCTAGCATAGAACTTCAGCCCACTTTGATCAGTCAGATTAAAGAGGCGCAGAAGGGAAATGCTAGTATCATCGGAATCAAGCGTCGTATCAGTACAGGCAAAGTACCCGGATTCACCGAGGACGAAGAAGGAGTTTTGTGGTACAAAGAATGCCTTTGTGTACCATCAGATTCTGAGTCAAAAGAAGTTATCTTGAAGGAGGCTCATGATACTCTTTATTCTATCCATCCCGGAGGAACTAAGATGTATCACGATTTGAAAGAGCAATTTTGGTGGCATAAGATGAAGAGAGAAATCGGAAGCTATATCGCCAAGTGTGACATATGTCAGCGAGTCAAGGCAGGACATCAAAGACCCGCTGGATTGTTGCAACCTTTGCAGATTCCGGAATGGAAATGGGATTCTGTAGGAATGGACTTTATCACTGGACTACCTACTTCTAGTAGGGGAAATGACTCTATTTGGGTCATAGTGGGCAGGTTGTCCAAAGTCGCCCATTTCTTGCCCGTCAAAACCACCTATCAGAGTTCGAAGCTAGCAGAGTTATACATCGCTAGAATAGTTAGTTTGCACGGAGTCCCCAAGAACATAGTATCGGATCGAGGAACTCAGTTTACCTCGAGATTCTGGAAGAAAGTCCAAGAAGGTTTAGGAACCCGCCTAGATTTCAGTACCGCGTATCACCCTCAGACCGATGGACAAACAGAGCGAGTAAATCAAATACTCGAAGATATGCTTAGAGCATGTGTGCTAGAATATAGATCCAAATGGGAAGACTGTCTGCCGTTTGCAGAATTTTCTTACAACAATAGTTACCAAGCCAGTTTGCAAATGGCCCCATTTGAATTCATGTACGGAAGAAAGTGTCGCACCCCTTTGAACTGGTCGGAAGTAGGAGAGAGTCAGATTTTCGGACCCGACATCCTACGAGAAGCAGAAGAGAAGGTTCACAAGATTCGTGAGCACCTCAAGACAGCCCAATCCCGACAGAAGAGTTACGCCGACAAGAGACGTCGAGACCTTGCCTTCAACATCGGAGATTTTGTTTATCTGAAAGTGTCGCCATTGAAGGGAATGCAGCGTTTCCAACTCAAGGGAAAGTTAGCCCCCAGATATATCGGACCTTTCAAAATTTTGAACCGTCGAGGAGAAGTATCGTATCAACTGGAACTACCTGAAGAGATGTCAGCTGTGCACAATGTGTTCCATATCTCGTTACTTCGCAAATGTCTCGAAGTCCCCGAGAAGACCGAAGTGTTCAAGAATATCGACCACCGGACCATAGAGATCAACAATGACCTGACTTATCCCGAAGTGCCCATCCGCATTTTGGAAGAAGCTTTTCGAACTACCCGAACCCGAGGCATCAAGTTTCTCAAGATTCAGTGGAGCAACCACACAGAAGAGGAATCTACCTGGGAGCGCGAAGATCACATCAGGACGGAGTTTCCCGATCTCTTCAAATCCTAGGTAATCTTTTCGTCCTTATTCAAATCTCGGGACGAGATTTTGTTTAAGGGGGCAAGGTTTGTAACATCCCAAAAATACCAAACTTAGATCAAAAAACACTAATCATCAAGTTTAGGGTTAACAAAAAATTTCTAAATCAACTCATGAATGCATGCATATGTGTATGCATAGATTTTTGAATTTCTTTAAAAACCACTTTGTTTGTGTGATCCATTGCTTGTAAAATGTATCTTAGGTGAAAAGAACATCATCTAAAACATTCCCCACACTTTTCCTAAAGACAAGTAAATCAAAACAAATATATTAAGAGAATGGTCATTTTGGCCAATTTAACTCCCATGCCTACTTTGGCTGTCTCAAACTTTCAGAACCTAACAGAAACTTTTCTGGATCTTTGCACCCCTTGAATGTACTCATAACAAGGTATCAAGGCCCACTTTGTGATCATCCAGAAACTTTCAAATGCATAGTTTAAATGACAATTCAAAATTGAATCTTCTTCATATGGGAAGATCCCACTTTTTCAAAACCCACTCAAACAAGCTCAACTTTCAAAACCCAAGCATCTGCAGACTCACTAGAACCAATCTAGCAAACTCGCCAAAATTCATTTCAAAATTCAAAACTTGAGTTCATGCGGCCATTTCATCAAACAGGTTGCAGACACAAATCAAACAAAACCACAAACACTATAGTGTGCAGTGATTCTTGCCTAACTTGTTCCCTAGTTAGCTCACACACAACTCAGTAGATCATCTAGAAAGATTAGCCCAACACTAGCACCCCTGTGAGCTTGCCATTGCCATTAATAGTGAACAGCCGAGCACCCCCATGTCACCCCATTGTGGACAGCAAGCTAGGAGCAGCAGCAAGCCTAGCCAGCATGTCTGGGAGGCAGCCCACCGTCCACCGCCACTGCCTGTCCCAGCCGCGAGCATTGCCAAGCCCTGAACCACGCGCACGAGACACGCCCAGACCATGCCGAGCGTGCGCCAGAGCGCCACCCGCGACCAGCGTCCACAGACCGCGCGCCGCCCTCGACGCGTGCATACACGATCACCACCGACCCAGGACACCGCCAGACACCCCCGTTTGCCACCCCGTGCCATACAGCCACCCCCCGCTGTCGAAGACGCCGCCTCTGCTGCGCAGAGCACCGGCCGTTCCAGACCAAACCACACCGCCCCATGCCTCGCGACCATGCCGTTGAGCATCGCCAGGAGACACAGCACCGTCCCCTACCCTTGCCCATGCCATTAGCCGTCTGTAACGTCGCCCCCGACGAGCTCACCATGCGCCTCGACGGTCGCTTCGCTCGACTATAAATAGAGGCCACCCCCGCACGAATTCATCACACCATCTCAGTCCCCTCTCCCCACTGACCGTGCCACACCATTCCCGGAGCAAGGCGAGCACCACCTCACCGGAATTTCACTAGAGCCTGTCGTTGCCGGAGAAGAAGGGAGCCAGCGATTGGAGCCGCCCCAGGAGAAGCCACCGGTACCAGGAGGTTCACTGTCGTAGACTTTGTCGTTCGCCCGCCTCGCCGACCCTCGCCAGTACCCCGGTAAGCCCCCAGCACCCCTCACTGGCCGCGCTAGGTTTCATTCTCGCCGGAGCTGTCTCGCGTCGACGATGACCCACAGCCGTTGGATTAGAACTAGATCAAACGATCCACATCGCCCCATACCGCTTCGCCCAGCCCCATGTCACTGACGAGTGGGGACACCCACTTACGCAGCCCGCGGGAGCACTGCGCTTAGCAGGCCGGCCCGTTAGAATTTCCCGCGCAGCCCAACAATTCAAATTAAACCTTTTTCTATTTCTTTTCAAACACACTTCAGCACCCAACTTCAAAAATTAACCCAGATCGATTCAGTGCACCAAATTGGATGAAACCAATTTTGTTGGAAAGGTCTGTGAATGCTTAATCCAAGCCCGTTGGATTCAAGTCATTTGGATCAGTAGATCACCCATAGCAAAAATAACAAGTCAGAAGCTTTTCTGCATTCAAACATTTTTCAAATTTAAAACATAAAAGCTTTTGAGTTGATTCCAACTCTCAAAAATCACATTTAACCATACCTTTAAGAATATGTAAAAATATATAGGTTTACTTGCAGAAATAATGTTCAAGGAATAAAAGAATGCTTCATAAGCATTTCTAGCCACTTTAATTAATCAAAATAAAAAGGTAAAACCTTATTAAATTGTGACACCACTTTAAATCACATTCCCATGGACTACAATATGTGGTGATGACATGTGTCAACATGATCCCATGTTTAGTTTGGAGAATATTAAATCTTAAGTAGTTTCTCAATGAGTAGAAATTACTTTTCTAAAATAAAAAGATTTAAACCAAGCCTTAACCTTGTAATGTTAGAGATGATGCTAGATCATCTATAGGACCCTTGTGTGTGATGATTGCAAGTAGTTAAGTATTGTTTGGTGATTGTGTACCTCGTATTTATTCATAGACGCTAGTACCGACCACGGATACGAGGAGGAAGGAGGATACTACGAAGAGGGAGCCGAGGAGAACTTCAACCACTGCTCTGCACAAGGCAAGCTAGTAACCTTGCAAGTTAACACCTGCAATTTAGCAAGCTAACACTTGCAAGATACTATACCTATGCAAGCTTATATTGACATTGAAGCAAGCTAGTAGCTATGACTACTAGTGAATGTGCAAGCTAACACTTGCAAGATACCCTATTGTTGCCACAAACCCATACTTGTGATATGAATACTATATGCCTTAAGCATATGTGATCATACCCACTTGATAAACCAATCCTAGTTTTATGGCAAGCTTCTTACTTTATTTCTTTATCAAAGCTTACTTAGAGTCTACCTAAGAGTTTGGTAGATATTAGACAGTTGTGCTCAAGGTTGCCTAAAGAGCATAAAATTTGTCCTAAGCTAGAAACCTTGATCTCAGCCTAAGGATAAGGTTAGACTTAGTGAAACTCCACTAGTACCACCCCTCATCATTATTACCCCCACCTGTAGATGCTAGTGCTAAGCATAAAACTTGATCAACTTTAGATGGGATCAATTTGTGGAAAAATGGTTATGAAAACCTTGGAATGATGGATCATTCTATTGAAATGTTTTGGACATGTGTTTCCAAACACTTGATGGTTTGGTGATGAAAATGTTGAGGCATGAGCCTTAGCCCTTTATAAAACTGATGGTTGTCTGGATGCGATACCATTCCAATTTTATCGTACAACCACAATACCCGAATATTGGGTAGGGCTTGACTGGAAACTTATATACCTTAGTATTAGTTCCCTCACGGCCAAGGTCTGAGCTGAGGCTACCTTGTGAAGATTGTCCACCTGTGCAGTACCCAAGATGACAGTGGTCATGGTTGGGAGGCCAAACTCACAGGAGAGGTGCTGATACTAGGGAGTGTAATTGAAAGGTTAGGATTGATTATCCGCATACTGAGTATGGTGAATTCAGGATTTGTTCCTGACGGATGTATCGAATGTTGTGGTGAAAGTGTATAATCTCTGCAGAGTGTCAAACTATTCGAATAGCCGCGTCCGTGGTTATGGACAGTTGGAGTGGCCATACTATTCCCCCGTCAGACCCTTTGAAAATGACTTGTAAAATGAATTGAGACTTTGATTTGACCACAACAGAGTTGTGACCTGAATTACAAGATCCCACTTAGGAGTTCTAAAATTGTGACTAGCTTTGGAACTTAGTACAGATAAACCTGGCTTTTTGCAAAACAACCCTAGAGCCTAGTGTCCTATTATCCAAAAACCCCTTACCTGTTAGTATTAGTTTGCGAGTACTTAAAGAGTACTCATGGCTTTGTCCCTGGCTATTCCCATGGCCAGACTATGAAGAGGAGTACCTCGAAGATGGACCCCAGGAAGGTTAGGACAACTAGGATCATCTCCCATCGTCAGCATTGCCTGTGACCCCGAAGATGGAGCTTCGCCCACGCTACTGTTATTATTACGTATTCCGCTACTTGATGTGTATTAAGAACTGGATCATGAGATCCCTATTTGTGTAAGAACTTATGTATCATTTGTAATGGATGAAGTACTATGGTATCCAATTCTGTTATGTCTCGCAAAAATGGTAATCCTGGGATTGCGATGTATGGCATAACAGGCATCTTGGATTGAAAAATCCGGGTGTTGACACAGGGTGTGGCTGTTGATCCACAAGGGGTTGGCATTGGTGAAGGCCTTCAAAATATTTTTCAGAACTATTTGGCTGATGATGATGAGGCCAACTCTGCTGCTGAGGAGGGGGTGGGAAGCCCTATGGACTCAAGTACTGTGGCTCCTGATAATGATGATTGGATGTTGGAGGACCAGCACCTTCTTTCTCCAAATGAGGCTCATCTTCAGGTTGGGATGGTGAGGACTTTTATCTCCATTCCTGATGTGCATGCTGCTAAGCAGGGATTTTCCCAACAAGGCTTGGAGCTCTGGGAGAATTATTTTGCCCCCCATATTCAGAAGGAATCTTTTTCAATGGGCTCTCTTAAGTGTGATATCCCTGTAAGTTGGTTTAACTTTATTACTCTCATGCTTGCTACCCCTGATAAGTTTAATTGGGTCAAGGGCTTTCTTACTTCTCCTTTATGGGAAATTATTAAAGAACCTATTGCTGAGGAAAGTTCCATTTCTTTCATCATTCCTAATGAGAGCTTTTCACAGATGGCTCCTTCTTGTCTGGGTATTGAAACCAATAGGTCTTCATGCTTTCCCTCTACCCCTGCCAGAAAGAGAAAGGGCAAGGAACCTCTTGTTGACACTGAGGTGAGAAGAAGCCCTAGAATTGTTGAACTGAATGGGGGCTTTAAAAGTCACATAAATTGTCTAATTGCAGATTGTCTGGTTTGTAATGCTGCTCCTCCTTGTCTGAATTCTAAAGTGGTTAAGAATCTTGCTGCTTCATTCTGCAAGGTTAAGGATGGGGACCTGGAGAAGAGGTTGCTCAAGAGAGGGAAGGCCAATGAAGTGGCAGTTAAGGCTCCTCCAAAAGGCAACATTAAAGGAGGTGCCTCTTCTAGCTTGGGCATTGGTGGCAAGAAGAAACCTGGGGCTGCTGGTACCTGTGGACAGCAAGCCAAGAAGAAGCCCTCATCTTAAGTGTTTAAATGTATCAAACTAAGTCTTTTGCTGGAGTCTTGTTGACTCCCTGTCATGTGATTTGTTCTTGTGATCTTGTCATGTGTTTGGTACTTGTTGTGGAATATGTCTGTGGTGCCTTGATATGGATTGCCTTTTGCCTATGTGATTGCTGTTTCTTCTCCTGGGTGATTACATTATTTATATCACCCCATATCTATACTTGCCCCTGGTTTATTAATGAATAACAAAAGAATTTGGAAGATCTTGAATTGGAATATCAGGGGAATCAATTCTGAAAAAAAATGGATTGCTCTCAGGATCTCCTTTATCTCCTTTATTGTTTGTTCTGGCTGCTGATCTCCTTCAAAGTATTCTCAATAAGGCAATGAACCTAGGTCTTCTTTCTCTGCCCACTGAAGAAGTGTTCTGTCCTGATTTCCCTGTGGTTCAGTATGCAGATGACACTTTATTAATCCTAAAAGTTGATTCTGAGCAACTCTTGTGCCTAAAGGCCATTCTTCATGCTTTTGCTCTCTCCACTGGACTCAAAGTTAATTATTCTAAATCCAGTATGATGCCAATTAACATGGACTCTGAGAGGCTTGGACACTTTGCTAATACTCTTTCTTGCCTCACTGGCACTTTGCCTTTTACCTACCTTGGTTTGCCTCTGAGTTTGAATAAACCTGCTGTGGAACATTTCCTGCCTATTGTTCAGAGAGTTGAGAGAAGGTTGTGTGGGATAGCTGACTTTCTTAATTATGGGGGGAAACTGCAGCTAGTTAAATCTGTTTTGTCTTCTCTTCCCATATATTACATGAGCTGTTTTGATCTGCCTGTCACTATCAAGGAACAGTTGATTAAATATATGAGGCAATGTCTGTGGAGAAAGAAAACTTCTGATGTTCAAGCTAGAGGTAATGCTCTTGTAGCATGGAAGAAAGTTTGTAGACCCAAGAACTAGGGGGGATTGGGAGTTCTAGACCTTAATATTCAAAACTCTGCACTTCTTTTGAAGAATTTGGACAAATTTTATAATCACAAGGATATCCCTTGGGTTCACCTCATATGGAACACTTACTACTGTAATGGTAAGCTCCCTGGAAGAAGTCTTGAGGGATCCTTTTGGTGGAAAGCTCATCTAAAATTGATTGACATTTTTAAAGGACTTGCAAAGTGCTTGGTTGGAGATGGAAAATCCACACTTCTCTGGTCTGATATGTGGAATGATAGTTGCCTTCAACATAAGCTTCCTCATCTCCTCTCCTATGCAAAAAACCCTCACATCTCTGTCAGTGAGTTTCTGCATACTGAAAATACTCAGGATATTTTTTACCTTCCTCTGTCACAACAAGCTTACCAGGAATATCAAAGTCTTAAACAAATTCTCAATACTGGCAGGCGGGGGGAAACTAATAACTGGTCTTACATTTGGGGCAGTAATTTTTCGGTCAAAATGGCTTATTGTTCCTTATCTGGTTGCCAACCGGTACAGCCACATTTCTCTTGGTTGTGGAAATCTTCCTGTCAGCAAAAGCACAAATTCTTCTTCTGGCTCTTACTGCTTGATAGGCTCAACACAAGAAATCTTTTGAAAAGGAAATGTTTTTCTCTGGCATCTTATGAATGTGTGTTCCATGGCTGCATCAGTGAAGAAACCATCCTACACCTATTTTGGGAATGCCCTTTTGCAAGAGCTTGCTGGGCTGAAATTTCGCATGTCCATGTGGCTGATCAAAATCTTTTTGAAGCTTTAGCCAGTATTAAAAAGGAACTTAATGTCCCTTTTGTAATGGAAATTCTTATACTTGGATCTTGGGGCCTTTGGATTTGCAGAAATAATGAAAATCTTCAATAACCTGCATGCTTCGCTTGAGGATTGGAAGGCTATTGTAGCCCGGGATTTAAGATGGGTCCTGTATAGAATTAAGAAGAAGTATTATCAGGGCCTCAAAGATTGGATTGAAATTAATTTAGATAGGAGATAGCTGCTTAGAATGTTATCCCTCTTCTTTGAGGTGGATTGAGTTTGTAAATATTCTTTTGTAACTCTCTATAATATATAAAAATTGCAGTGGGGTTTTTTGCCCTACTGTTTTACTCTCAAAAAATTGTAGTAATACTAAAATATATTTGGTATCATTTGTGAACCTTTATTATATAATGTTTTTATATTTCTTTTATTTTCTTTATATGAACCCCTTTTTAATATTTTGTAGAAGCTTTCCTTATTATTTTCTTTCCTATTTTTTTTAACCATGGATTTATTAAATGATATATATTCTTATTTGTTTATAAAACTTAACTCTTTTGGCTCATAGTTTGAATAGAAATTTTTATATGTATAATGATCATATATCATTATTTGATGCATAAAATACAAAAGAAATTAATATGGTTAATACTACTTTCATTAATTGAGAGAATGGTATTTTATATATTCTATTATGATAATCATAAAAGTTTAGGGTTTGAATTATAAATGTTTACCCAAGGTTTTAGGGTTCTTAATTTATTTATATTCTTTTGTTGTTGTGAGTAAAGATTTAATAACTAAGCATATTGTCTTCTGTTTGTGATATTTGATGACATCACCTTTTAAAATAGAAAGTTATATATAGAATGTTTTATATAAAGGAATTGATAAAGATACTCTTAAGCACATATAATTATGATAATTAGAATTGACAGAGTGTGCTTATGTGATTTGCTAAATAACTATTCCTATAAAATATTGTGGAGATAAAATAATTTATCCAACAGATGAGCTGGATGTTAAGCTTGATCATGGATTTAGGATTTAGAGTTTACTGAGAATTCTTATCCTCCTTAATTCATAAGTATGGACTTCTGATTATGGAATTCCTTTCCTAGATATACTACTTATTCCTATCCATCATCATGGTTAACATGATAAGCTTTACTTCACAACAATATTCTTATTCACCTATTATTCTTCTAAACTCATTGATGAATCCAATGAATTTGACACTAAGGCATTTCATGATCTTATCTATCCATACTTGGCTATGTCAACTACTCTTCTGCTGATAATCTTCAATCCAATAAGTAGTTCTTCCAAACTCCACTCATAATCTTCCTTGATCATCCATCTACCTTTCTTCAATAGATGTCTAGATCAAACTACTTCACATCAAGTGTTGGTATTTCCCAAGAGGAAACTACTACTTCTATAATCCCATGTTGCTCTAGCATCATCTTAATCATACTATCTTGTCTCTACTTAACTCCAGTATCTCATACTCCAACCTCACATTATATTAATGTGACTTGTCATAGCTATCTTAGGATAACATATCTATACTAGGATTCCAAACATGTTTTATCCACCAATACCACTTATACATGATATAAGCACTCAATCTTGGTGAATAAGGCTTGATCATTATAATCTTTTGATCCTTTATGGTTTAGGTT
Source organism: Avena sativa (assembly GCA_916181665.1). NCBI lineage: Eukaryota > Viridiplantae > Streptophyta > Magnoliopsida > Poales > Poaceae > Avena > Avena sativa. The sequence continues at coordinate 378,601,201 of OV702297.1, read as the reverse complement.
TCCAGTTGGCTAATCAAGGCTTCCATCCATACAATATTGCAGTTGTATTATAATTATCTTCTGTTTAGCTCTATTGGATTAAGAGATATAATTCATTGACTATACCTACTTGATCCAATAGGACTACTCCTGGTAACTATCTTTAGTATTCATCCTGGGAACCCTCTTTGTTACCATATATATCTTTATTTCAAATAACTCTTCTATCCAACCAGGAGTGAGTTTAACTCCTTCTATTATCACATTAATTGGATTCTTTTCAATCATTTCCATCCTATAGATGATTTCTAAAGCTAGCATTACTATTTATCTCTTCTTAGTTGTTTCTTTATAGACACTTAATTGTAAGCTATATTCTAGTCAAGAGTTGATAGATTGAGAATTGGTGAATCAATAGTTGATTTCTCAACATTGATGAACAACAGATATTGAAACATAACTCAATAAAAATGATGTGGATTGATATGGAAATAAATATATATGGTGAATCATCTAAACTTAGTTTCTTTCCTACTCAATCTTACTTAAGAAGTAGGGTTAGGTATTACCATGATACTCATGGTATATGCAGATGAGATTAAGATATAGTTGTTACATTCTTATTATTTGTGCTATATCCTTAACTTGGTACTCATGAGTGATTATAATGAATACTATGATATGATCACCTAAGGATCAAATATAAATCATAATATATTAGGGTTTAACTTTTATTACATTTGATCAACCCTTAGATCAAATCTCCCTTACCCAAAATAAGGTTTTAGTAAAGGTCATATTGAAACTTATCACAGTCAACTTGATGATCCACTTCAATTCCATCAAGTTAAGAGAAGCTTCAATCACTTTGACAAGTTTTGTTCAAAAGCGCAAAAATTATTCAGATTTTCTATGCATGAATGCAATGCACACACCTGGGTTTAGCTTATTTCTAGGCCCTAATGCTGGGATGTTACATGAACCAAATATCGAAAGATCCTCTTGACCGCCATCAAATGGCTTTCTTTAGGAGCCGCTTGATATCTTGCACACACACCTACACTCAACACAATATCGGGTCTAGATGCACAAAGGTAAAGCAAAGAACCAATCATAGACCGGTATACCTTTTGATCCACATCTTTACCATTTGGATTTTGTTCTAGATGAGTCTTTGTAGCCATGGGAGTAGGAGCTCCATTTAAATCTTGCATATTGAATATTTTGAGCATATCTTGAGTATACTTGGCTTGGTTGAAGAATGACCCTCCTCTAACTTGCTTGATCTGAAAACCAAGAAATACCCTTAACTCCCCCATCATAGACATCTGGAACCTACTAGTCATAAGATTTGAGAATTCATCATTAAAAGCTTTGTTATATGATCCAAAGATAATATCATCAACATATATTTGGCATACAAAAATCTCCCCATTGACCTTCTTAGTAAAAAGAGTGGGATCAATTTTCCCAACCTCAAATCCATGGTCTAACAACTCTCTAAGGTTCTCATACCACGTGCGTGGGGCTTGTTTGAGCCCATAGAGCGCCTTATCAAGTTTGTAGACATGGTTTGGGAAGTTGGGATCCTCAAATCCTGGGGGTTGCTTTACATATACCAAATCATTCAATGGACCATTAAGAAAGGCAATTTCTACATCCATTTGTTGCAACTTAAAGTTATGATGTGCCACATAATCAAGAAGGATACAGATGGACTCAAGACGATCCACGGGTGCATATGTCTCTCCATAATCAATGCCTTCAATTTGAGAGAACCCTTGTGCAACCAATCTTGCCTTGTTCCTTACTATAATTCCATGCTCATCTTGCTTTTTCTTGAATATCCACTTGGTGCCTATAACATTGCAGGAATCCTTTGGCTTCTCAACTAACTTTCGTACTTCATTTCTCTCAAAGTTGTTGAGCTCTTTGTCCATTGCTTCCAACCAATCCGAATCTTCAAGAGCTTCCCACACTTTCTTTGGTTCAATCATGGAGATGTGTGCTTGGTGTTCACTAAACCTCTTCAATTGTGCTCTTGTGGAAATGCCTCTCCTTAGGTCTCCAACCACATTTTCTAGAGAGTGGTCTCTTAATTCCAACATCCTATCCATTCTAGCTTCGCGACGAGTGTGGATCTCCTTGTTGTTTCTTGGAGGCCCCTCTTCATCATTTTGGTCCTCGTCTTGACCATTATCTTGAACTTGATCATCACCGGAATCATTCTCTTCATTAAGAGGCAAATATTGACCTTGGTCTTGATCTGGCACATTTATCGCATTGAGTTGATCTTGTCTTAAGGCATTTTGTATGGATCTTCCTTGTGTAATTGACATGGCACCGCTTGACATTCTGGAGATTGGCGACTCAAGCTCTTCCTCACTAGATATGTCACCTTGATCAACATGTTGAGGGTCCACAACTTTTCTCTGGCTTGGGTCATGTCCTCCTCGATGGATGGAGCTCGTTGATGTTGTGAAGATGAGGGCTCCACTTGAGTAGAGCATAGTTCTTCTCGATCCGCCATAGGGGGTTCCTCAACGGGGCTGATATATCCCACACCCATTCTTCCTATGGCATCCTGAGGCATTTTATCATCTGCATCACAAGCATCAACACGCCCCCCTTGGGGACCATCATATTATTCAAAGGTCACACTACAAGATTCTATTACGGCTCCAGAGAGCTTATCATAGATTCTATAGGTGTGAGATTCGAGACCATAGCCAACAAAAATAACCTCTAATGCTTTAGACTCGAATTTGGACAAATGAACACCTTTTATGAGATAGAAACACTTACAACCGAACACCCGGAAGTAAGATATGTTGGCCTTGTTACCGGTAAGTATTTCATATGGAGTCTTGTTGATTTCTTTGAGGAGGTAGAGCCGGTTTGATGCATGGCAAGCGGTGGAGATGGCTTTGGCCCAAAAGTTGTATGGAGATTTAAAATCCGCCAACATGGTCCTAGCCATCTCAATAAGAGTCCGGTTCTTCCTCTCGGCAACACCATTTTGTTGAGGGGTATATGCAGCGGAATATTGTTGTTTTATCCCCTCATCACCAAGGAAATCATTCAAGGTGTAGTTCTTGAACTAGGTGCCATTGTCGCTTCTTATTATCAACACGGGGACATTGTATTGACGTTGAACCAAGTTTATGAAGTCGATGAAGGTCTTTTGGGTCTCACTTTTCAACTTGAAGAAATATACCCATGAGTATCTTGAAAAGTCATCAACAATCGCCAAACAATATTTCTTAACACCAAGACTTGCATGAGATGGAGGACCAAAGAGATCCACATGAAGGAGCTCCAAGATCCTCGTTGACTTGATGCGGTTCTTTGGCTTGGGGGAGCATCATGCATCTTTCCTAGAAAGCAAGCCATGCAAACACGATCTTTGGCAAAGGAAACATTTTCTTTTAGTCCAACAATATGGCCCTTCTTGTGGAGACTTTGCAAAGTTCTCATATTGACATGTGCTAGTCGGCGATGCCATAACCAACCCACATCGGCCTTTCCAAATAAGCACATCGCACTTGTAGTGGTTTGCCCCGAAAAGTCCACCGCATACAAGTCATGTTCGACGTACCCAACAAAAGCGACCTTGAGAGACATGCTCCACATGAGGACCACAATATCATCATCAATAAAGACGGCAAAGCCCATCTTTCCAAGAGCACGGACTGAAAGTAAATTGTAACCATGGGCTCAACAAGCATGACGTCCACGAGTGTAATATCATGGGCAACCACTACCTTGCCAAAACCCATTACCTTAGACTTTGACTTGTCGGCATATGTCACGGAGATTTGATCATCATTTGGCCTTAATTCTTTGACAATATAAGAGCTTCCAGTCATATGACTTGTGCAACCACTATCAAGCACCCATTTTGACCCTCCGGAAGCATATGTCTACAAAACATCAAGCTAATTTTAGGTACCCATTTTTCAATGGGTCCTCTTTTGTTAGCAACAAGGATCTTGGGAACCCAAATAGACCAAGCAATATAACCATCATATGGGACAACATATTGTGCATACACATCACCAAAATAATCACGCATTAGAACATAGTGAGGGTTAGCACTTCCCGCAAAATCATCATGAGACATAGTTTTACCACTTGTGGTCTTACTATCCACAATGGCCTTGTTTTTCTCTTGTGCGGGCTTGGCCTTCTTCTTGTTGTTGTTCTTATTCTTGGCTTTGGAGACAAAATCAATGCCCCCTTTATCACCATTTGATCTTTGCTTACTTAAGAGGTCATCAATGGACTTGTTACCTTTTGGAAATGTGACCTTAGATAGCTCCCCCTTCAACCTAGCATTTTCTTCAAGAATAGTTGTACTACTAGAGGGAATGAAATTACTAGGTGAAGGAATATTGTTCAATTGAGTTTGAAGCTTTTCATGGGACTTTGTGAGTGACAAGAGTTCACTTTCCAATGCCTTGTGAGCCTTGTTAAGTAAACTAAAGTCCTCGGCAAGTTTTTCATGAACCACACCAAACTCAATCTTGTCCTTTTTAGCCCTTTTGTATTTAGCAATAGCATGATCACATTCCTTGATGAGTCTATTAACAATTATGTGATTGGCCTCATCAAGACCTTCAAGTTTTAGATCAAGAGACATCCTAATCTCTTGTTCTTCTTCTAGAGCATTATTTAGGGCTTCTATCTCAATCATGTGTTCACTCCCAAGTTTACATCTTACATCAAGCAGCTCTTGTGTGTGGGAAAGTTGATCTAAGATGTTCCCAAAATGTATCTTGGCCTCCCCTTGTAAGTTATTCACAAACTCATCAAAAGCAATTAATTCCCTTTTTACTTCAAGAGACATCTCATCATCAATTTCAGCATTAGCTAAGGGAGTGGAGTGAGATGATGAGGATACCTTCGTTCCTCTTGCCATAAGGCAAGTGACGTTCTTGTTGGGAGTATTCTCATTTGGAGAATCGAAGAGTGAGAATGTTGGACTAGACGTAGTGGCTAGAGCAGCCACACCACTTGATGTTTCCTCTTCCTCATCTTCATTGTCAGAGGAGAATTCTTCATGAGTGATCGATACAATTTCACCCTTCTTCTTATTGATTGGATTGTTCTTGATGAAGGGTGTCTTGTAAGGATCTTTGGTAGTTATCTTTGACACAAGTTTACCCCCCGTGATCTTCTCTCTTCTCATAGGGACAACCCGCCACAAAGTGATAGCGATCACCACAATTTAAGCAAGTTCTCAATTTAGTGACATTTTCTCTTCTTCCATTTGGGTTGCTTATTAGTTGCATTTCCATCTTGGCCTTGGCGGGGTTCTTCCAAAAGTTCTTTACATAGAAAGCCATATATTGACCATGAGCAATCTTGACATCATCGGGGTGGCTCATGGAGAGGCCTTCATCACTATCATCTTCATCCCCATGTTCTACAGCTTTGGCCTTCAATGCAAGGTTGACAACATTGCCCATTCCAAGGGCTCGAGCACAGGCATCTTTGGCATTCTTGGCGGCAACCTTGAAAGAGGCCATCTCTTGCATGACTTCATTGGAGGTCATGAGGTGGTAGTTGTGTCTTCCTTGTAGGCTCTTCAAGTCGGTGGGCTCAAAGAGCATGAGTGCACTCACATATTTCCTTTTTATCCAAGCATCATCCACATGTGAGGCACCCACATTCCTAAAAGCGGTGGTGGTGGTCTTGAGCCTACGGTACATGTCTTCATGATCTTCACCTTCCTTCATATAGAAGCCTTCGGCTTCATTGCTTAGTGCATCATACCGGTTCCTTCTCATTCTCTCATTCCCAAAACAAAACTGTGAGAGCATCCCAAGCTTCCTTGGTGGTGTTGAGGTTCTCAATGTGTGGGTAATCCTTTGTACCCAATCCTTGTTAAATCATGTGCAAGGCGGTGGCATTGAGTTGACTATTGCAACTTCTCTTCTTGTCAAGTTGTTTGGATCCCCAATATAGAGTCCTTGTTCAATGATGTTCCAGAGTTCAATGAAAGAGCTGCGCACATGAGTTTCATTAGAGATTGCCATTGATCAAAAGTAGATGCTTCTAGCTTTGGTGGGTCTCCTCTATTGTTTATATGAGGGTGAGGAATTGGAGGATCGGGAGTGTACCATCCATGAAGTCATGGTGCTCTCCCTTCTCACCAACCCTTTTTGTAGAGGAATTAATGTTGTCTTGATTATCCCCCACCACCTTACCCATGGGAGATGCCGGGGCGTTCTCTTTGGGTAAAGGTGGAAGTTCCTCTTGAGGAGAAGGGGATGATGAGCCACCTTTATCTTTAACAAGTTGCTCAAGTAACTTGTGCAATTGTTTGATCTCGTTGGCCATGGTGGAGCTCAATCTTGTTTCCAAGTTATTGAGATCCTCCATGGTCACCGAGGCGATAATCTCACCATCCACTTCCCCTTCTTTGCTACCCATATACTCTTAGGCGGTAAAGCCCGAATAAAGAGTCGAGGCTCTGATACCAATTGAAAGGATCATATGGGCACCTAGAGGGGGGTGAATAGGTGCTACTTCAAATTTTCTTATTTTTCAAATTAGGGTTTGACAAGAAAGGTAAATTCTTTAGATTATGCAACTAAGGTGAATTTACCTATATGTCAAACAAGCATTAACTAGCACAACACTAAGCAAGAACAAGTAAGTAAAGTGATGTAAAGGATAGAAGTAACCAAAGTGGTGGACGCGGAGACACAAGGATTTTTTCCCGTAGTTCCTTTCTTCCGAGGGGAAGTACGTCTACATTTGGAGAGGGGGTGGTTTCAAACCACCAACACCACGAGAGGCCTCCCTTGTTCTTCGATGAACCTCACCCCAAGGGGATCGATTCACCTTCCACTATATCGGCAACCTTCGTTGTGGAAGCCAGCACCTTTACAACAAGTTCGGGGCACACATCCACAACTTAATTGGAGGCTCCCAAATACAAGCAAGCTGTCAAAACAATCAAAGACAAGCTTGTAAGAGCCAAATCTAGAACTAGAATTTCCAAAGAAACACTAGAGCAAGGGGCCCTCATGTGAATGAGGGGGAAATGAAGATCTCTCTTGGTGAAGCAATAGATCAAGGGCTCCTTGAAAGGATAGAGATGTCGCATAGAGGGGGGGTGAATAGGCAATTTCAAAACTATTACGGTTTTGGCTTGATAGAATGCGGAATTAAACTAACGTTTATTTTACAAGCACAAAACCTAAATACACTAGGCTCAACTAAGTGCACCAACAACAAGCTAAGAAATATAGCACAAGATAAATATACCACAAGTGATAAGCAAGATATAAGTACTTCAAGCTCGATGGCTATCACAAGGAAAGTAAGCTCGGGTATAGAGATAACCGAGGCACGCGGAGACGAATATGTATTCCCGTGTTCCCTTACAAGTAAGGTACGTCACGTTGGAGAGGTGTGGGATTCCACGAAGGATTTCCCAACGCTACGAAGGCTCACCTTCTTCTCCGAGTCTATCCCACGAAGTAATAGGCCCTTTCCTTATGGCTAGCTTTTCCTCCACTCCGGAGATGGCAAGCTCCACAACCACTTCGCAAGCTCCACGAAGGAGAAGCCCAGGTCTCTTCACAATCTTCTACGAAGAGGACACCGCGGCACCAACCGGCAAGCCAACTAGGAGGTAACCCTCCAAGAGTAACAAGCTCACGGTCTCTCACTCGAACAAATTGTAATGGAGAGCTCAACACTTATGCAAGAATGCAAAGCAAGACCACCAAGGGTGCTCAAATCCTTCACTCTCAAATCCCACCAAAGCAACAAGTGCTAGGGAGTAATTAGAGAGGAAGAAAAATGGTGGAAGTCAAAAAATGACTCCAAGATCTAGATCCAATGGGTTCCCCTCACTTAGAGGAGGAATTGGTTGGTGGGGATTGTAGATCTAGATCTCCTCTTCCAAAGCCCTCAAAAAGATGAAAGAATCATAGGAGGGAAGGAGGAGGAAGCAAGCTCAAGAGGTTCAACTATGGAGGTAAATTTCGTGGTCAAGAACACTTAGAAACGTTGGGGAAGAACACCCTTTTATAGGGGAAAGAAAATATGGCCGTTAGGAGAAAACTGTGCGAATCCGGTTGAAAGTTCGGTTGGACCGGCTCCAGAACCGGATGGTCCGGTTCTCAGCCCGGAAAACTGGACTCCAAGCAGGTTTGGTTACTGACCCCATCCCCTGTTAGATTCGGAGTAACAAAACCGAAAATCCCGGTTTAAGATCCGGTTTTCCGTTCCTGGCACCAGACCACCCGGTCTGGGAGCCGGTTGAACCGAATCCACAACCGGGATGAAACAGGCTTCACGAAAAACGCAATAACTTTTGCATCCGGACTCTGATTTCATTGATCTTGGGCTTGTTTTGACGAGTACAACAAGCTCTACAATATTGTGCAGATAAACATCATATCCTAACAAAGTAGGATAGAACCAAATGAAGAAATTTAATAAGCCTCCCTAAATAAGAACTGATAAAACCTTCAAACTCGAAAACGCCATAGAAGATGCATACAAATTCCGTTTTCGATGAACTTGGGCTTGTTGGAGAGCTAGCAACAATCTAAAGAACCTCACGTGGAGAAACACCAAGAAGCAACAAAATAAGAAGATGCAAAGTATGCAAAGGATTGAGCTCCCTATGACGATGTGATCAAGTTACACAACCGAAAGCCCCTCTTGATAGTGCGGATATCTATCCTATAACCCGGTCTCCCAACAACCACCTTGAGACCGGTAAAAGGAAAAACTAGCAAGGCCATACCTTTGCCTTGCGCATCCCGCTTGATCTTGATGACAACGCTTCAAGCTCCACCCAAGTCGGAATGCAACACTTGATCATTGTTGCTTCGTGAATACTCCTAATTTGCTCCCCCATACACCACTATGGGATAGCTTCATTAATACATGTCTTCACATGTCCATTATCACCAATATGGACGGCAAGCTTCAAGCAAATGATCATCTCGAGATGCTTATCTTGAACTTGCCCTTCTCAACCTTGATGACGATCACCACTTGATGACATCCTTTCATGAGCTATATAAGATCTTCACTTTTGAAGCATGCCCATGGAAAGATACCTATCCCATATAGAAAATGCAAAGGCACACATATAATGGGTTAGTTCATGATGCATAATTGACAAGGCTTACCATACTAGAACATCAATGTGGTACATTCTTTATGCTTCATGTGTTGACCAACTTGAAATCAATCTTTGTATTGGTTAACCAAGTACCTTCACGTGCTCCATCTTAATATCTTGAGGTACATAAGGAACTCTTCATTTGATTACATGCTCTAAATCTGAGTCAACCATAGCTCAACTAATGAGGCTATCATCACACCGACTTAGAGCCATATCTTGAATTCTTCTATTGAGATCACACTCTCAAGATCTTGATCATATCATATTCTTCTCTTCAACTCGATGATTTTGATGCCAATACTCAGGGTATATCTTTATCTTCATGGCATCCATACTTGAATCCAAAACATGGACTACAAGCATGACCTGTGGAATATTCCTTCATATAAAACTCAGTGAAAACATTAGTCCATAGGGATTGTCATTAATCACCAAAACCGCACATAGGGGAAATTACCCTTTCAATCTCCCCCATTTTGGTAATTGATGACAATCACAACAAGAGGGTTTATATAATGAATGTTAGAAACAAGTACGCAGCTTATCCGAGAATAAGTTGTATACAAGAGGTTGTATTTGATATGGTTAAGTAACACAAAGATACTATCCCATATCAAAACCAATTCTACTCACATAAACTATAACTAATGCAGGAGATGTGAGTAGAACCAACATATATAGAGCAAACTCCCCCACAATATATGCATGTGTGATGATCTTGAATTTCATTGCATACATTGTCAAGCATAACCTTTGGGAGAGTTTCCACTATATATGCAACCATGCAAAACATAATAAAGATGAGATGCATGAAAGGCAAACACTTAAGAACAAACCAATCTTAAGTAGAAAACCATTTCCCTTAAAACCCTCTAAACTTCTCCCCCATTGACAACAAGTGCCAAAATGGATAACAAGGTTAGAAGGACAATATAGTATGAGTTCCTACACAAGGTGTGCATTACTCGTAATATGAGTGAAATCACATGCACATATCCAATGGCGAACACTTGGAGGAAATCAAACTATATTGAGGATCAAGGATTGCTAAAAGGATAACAAGGTGAAGGAACTTCAATGGATGAAGCAAGCAATCAAAAGATCCAAATAATCAAATGGACAAATAGTGCTCTAAGTGAAATAAGGAAGCTCCCCAAGGTTCGTTGTCACATCCCAAGATTTTCCAAATCTTGTAATGTGAAAAATAAAATAAACAAAATAAATTTTTGTTAAAAATCAAGGTGAAAAGAAACTTTTGTTTCTAAAAGGAAACTTAAAACCCCATCTTGAACAAACTTTGGTAAAAGTTTGAATCCAACAAAATCCAAATCAAATTAAATGCATTCCTCAATGAATGTATCTGGAAATTTAAACACTTGGAAAATAAATCCAAACCCTAAACCCTAATGGAATAAAAACCATTTCCAAGTTATCTCCAAACCCATGGATTTGATCCATATAAAAATTTGTCAACAAACATTCACAAATGATCAAGACAGACAAATAGAAATAATATAAAGCCATATAAATTGGTTTCACTTAATTTGGAACCATAAATAAAATCTTATGAATATAATAGGATAAGGAAATTGAATTCCCAAAGCTATTAAAGAACCTATCTAGAAACCCATACCAAATGGTGAGCAATTAATCCTAAAAGGATTAACAAATAATAAATAAGATTTCACAAATTGGAATCACCAGGTTTTGATCTCTAAATAAAAAGTTATGGATTTTATAAGATGAAGAAAGAAATAATAAATAATGAATATTTAAAGACCAAACCAAATCTTGGCCAAATCCATAAACAAATGGAATGAATTATAATCCAAATCTAAATAAAATAAAGGTTAAAGAATTTCCAAATAAAATAAAATGGCTCAAACCAAATCCTATCTGAATAAAAAACAAATCCAAATTTTAAAAGATTAATAAATCTTATTAAAAGCTTTTCCAAATAATTCAAGATAAATTATTTGACACCTTTTTAAGTAAACAAAACCTACTGAAAAGATTTGGAAAGTTTAAAAAAAATAAAATGGTGTTTGAAACATCATTAAAACCTATTTGATTAATACAAGGACCTACTTTAATAATTAAAAAAACAAAGTGAATAAGGTTTTTTTTTCAAAAATTGACATCAGAATATACTACTAATCAGTATTCAAATCTACCCAAAATCTGGCAAAGATTTGAAATCATTTGAGTGTTTGATTTGTTGTTTGAAAATCAAAACAGAAAATCAATTAGAAAAAGAAAAAGACATTCAGAACAAAAAAAAAATGAATCTGGTCGACCCAACCCAGCAGCCCACTAAGCCCAGCAGGAGCCCACCCGGCATATCCCTCAGCGAATCGTTTTCCCACCGAAAGACCCACCCGCAGAGCCAATGACTGGTGGACCCTATTCCCTCTCTCTCTCTCTCTCTCTCTCACTGACAACGTTACCCCACTGTCGCGTCATCGTCTTCCTCACCCCGCGACCAGTTCCTTCCCCCTCGTCGCCGTTTTCTGCCTCTAATTGCTCGCATCAATTCGAGTAAATAGACGATTAAATTCTCCCAGTAACCTCGCCCATTTAATCGCCCACGCTCCCTCCTTCTTTCCCCTCAACCCTCACACGACCGGAGCCACCAGGCTGCACAAATCACAACCTCGAACCCCTCTGCTCCGACGAGCCACCGTGCAAATTCCGGCAAGCACGAACCTCCCCACTGCCCCTAGAGAACACGGGTGTGATCCCCATCGTCTCCTGCATCTCCTAGCACCAACCCCACACCTGAGCGAGCACCGTAGCCTCGACAGCAACATCGACTGAACGCCGCCGTAGTCTGCCACTTCTCCGGCGAAGCACCCTGGTAAAGTCTGACCGCCCTTACCCCTCTAGCTCACACGCGTGTATTCACCACACTCTCCTGCATCTAACAAACCCTCTGCCTCACCTTTTTTTGCCCTGTAACATCGACAGCATCGCCACCTGAGCGAGCCCGACGCCGACAACGTCTCCGACGAGCAATCACCGCCGTTCCCGTGCGCCCCCTGCCCAACGACGAGCACCTTGAGCATCAGGGCATCACTACGATCACTGTAAGCGCCTTCACTCCCTCTCTCTCTTCCTGAAACGTCACCAACGCCACCTCCAGAGCCACGCTGCCGCCAGCCACCGTCGAGCGCCGCCAGTTCCTGGCAAGCTCCCTGTAGCCGTAGGATCCATTTTGACCGGCTAGGATTAGATTTAGGCGAAGAGGTAAGAATGAACCTGAGCCGTGCGATTAAACTTAGATCCAATGCACCACACAGCATGATCCGTGCAAACCGGTACCAGCTAATAGCAGCGCGACACGTGGCTCAGACTTAGTTTTAAAAACAGAAACTTTCTATTAGTTGTTCCACTTTGTAAAATCCATAACTTTCAAACCACACGTCCAAAATTTGCAAATTTTATATCAATGGAATCATCAAGACAAGCCCTACCCAACCATGCCATTTGTTTAGTAAACAGTTTCTGGTAAAATGTCTGTTTTTGCAGAAACTTATGTATGCTTGTTTAGGTTATAAAAATTATTCTAAAATGATTTTGGGGATAAAATCTTTGGCAAATGGTGTGTTTTGAACCTACTGACCATAGGAATCACTTTGTGGTATCAAAAATGTATTTGGAGATGCAAAAGAATGAAACTTGGATTTAAAACCAATTCTAGTCAAATAAAAATATGGTTTAATTATTAAAAATGATTTTGGAAGAAAACCTTTGGGAATGGTTTTGTAAATAAACTCTCTAACCCTAAACACAAGATTTTATGGTTGGAAAACATATTTTGTTAAACCCATAGAATGTTGCCTTATTAAAAACATTTCTACACCACATAAAATGATACCTTGTTTTAGAAAATGGTTTATAAAGTGAAACCTTTTGCAAATGACTTTGCCACTTTATAAAATGACCAATAGGTGTTTTCAAATGTTTATAACATACTAGAAACCACTTTTACAAATAAAACAACCCTTTTTGCATGCTTGCATGTATTGTTTTGTTTATTATTTTATGTGATGATTTGCTCGAATGGTAGATTAAAATATTGTTTGCTTGATTGAATTGTAGTGACTTGAAGTGTGTGAACATTGCAAAGATCAAGAAGTGAACCTATACTCTACCAAAAAGGCAAGTGATGCTTCATACTTCGTCCCATTATTTTCACTATGCACTAGTGATATTTCTAAGTAGAACTTGCATGGAATTTTGCTAAGTATAAACCATGCTATGGGAAAACCTAGTAGATGAAAACCTTAGTAGAATTTCCTAAGTTAAGATTCCTACTACTAACATGCTTAGCTTAGCTAATAGAAAACAAGGGTGGAATATATACATTCATACTATGGAAAAATTTCTAAGTCTGAGGACTTGTGTTTTTGTTTAATAAAACAACTAAGTTAATGAATCACCTGGGTGGAAAGGGACTTGCTTGGTGGTTTTTGGTTGAGTGGTTACACAAGGCCCATGGATATGGTTTACCTTGTGTATCACACTTGTGGAATGCCACCCAGGAACAAAGAGATTTGAGATGTCAAATGTTGAGAAGCTTCAAGTGCAGCCACTTGGCATTATGGGCAATTGGTGGTAGGGGTTTGATAGGTTGGAACGCGTCCATTTTGGTCTAAGGGAAGGCTTCTGAAAGATCTTGTCTTGGGAAACCAAGTCTTGTGGGGAAAGTGCACCACCTCTGCAGAGTGTAAAATCTAAGTACTTAGCCATGTCCCTGGCAAAGGACAATTTGAGCATCAAGACATGGAAGCTATCAAGAATCTCATCATTCCAACTTCTAAGTAAAAACTTGTGGATGAACAAGGGTTAAAGGATCTTCAGTCTTTGATTGGTAGATGCCTTGGGTGATTTTTGCCAAACAAAAACTTAGTATTTTCAAATGTTAAGGAAAAATCTATTTTTGACAATGGAAGCCTCAACTCCACTTTGCCAAATTCATATAGATGATAGACTCCACTATACTACCATAGTATCACTTGCCAATACAATTCAAATGTATTGAACCTTGTGGCTGTAACTTGTTATGTTGCAGGTTTGTTTGATTTAGTGAAGTGTGTTGATTAGGATTACAAAGTCTACAACCAACATGTCTGCCTGTGGCACTTTGAAGTTGAAGGACCCCATGCTATTGCGATATTCTGCTGTATTGTAATGCGATAGCCAAATGAGCTATGTAAGATGTAATAAATTATTTTATTCCTGGTTATAAAGTTGTATTATGACCTTTGTTTCATGATATTACATCTTAACTGTGGATGCTAGCTATTGATCCAGGGACTAGCATTGTAAACACAGGGATCTCTACCTTATTAAAGGTTGGGAACCTTACAGATGGTATCAGAGCATTGTGTTGCCTGTAGGATTTGTAACCCTAGGATTGGACAAAACCCCTTAGAAAAATAGGAGTTGTATTTGTTCCAAAACTTATTTACAAACAATCTTGTAAACTCTTTCCTCAACCATTTTGGTTTTGATTCTACATCTCTTCTATCCCAAACTTGATGGACAAAGCCTACCCCATGGCCAAAGACTTCATGTCACATCCCAAGATTTTCCAAATCTTGTAATGTGAAAATAAATGAATAAAATAAAACTTTGTTGATTTTCAGGGTGAGAAGAAACTTTTTGAATCCCAATAAGGAATCTTCAAACCTATTTTGAACAAATAAAGGGATTTAAAAAGATAAACATTTAATAAAGGAAAAAATATTTAGAATTACTATTTTGAATCTTTTAATAAAAGGATTTGGTTTTCAAATGAAAAGGAAGGAATTTAAATAAGGATTATTTTATAAGCCAAATTAAAACTTGGCCAAGCCTTTGAAATAAAAACATTTCTATTTGAGGAAAATAATAAAAGTGTATTTGAATAAAGTAATAAGGATTTAATATCCAAGTTTTATTAATAAAGGTTTTACTATTTCTAAAAACATCAAAACTTATTTATTTATTTAAAATAAGTTTTCCAAGTATTTCATAATTTCAAATAAAACCTACTGATTTGGTTTTGAAAATATTTAGATTTCAAAAGAAGTTTTAAAGAAATCAAATCCTAATTTGATTTATTAAAACAAGGTCCATTTATTTAATTAATAATGGACCCTAAAATAAAATTATTATTTTGTTTTGGGATTTTGGTTTATGTTACTGAACAGAACCAAATTCAAAGTTGGAATGTTTGGTGAAAGTTTGAATTGTTTTGAATGCTAGATTGGTTTGGTTGAATTCAAAACAGAAATCAGATTTAGAAAAAGAAAAAGCCATCAGGAAGAAAAAACAGGATTTGGTCGACCCAACCCAACAGCCCAACTAAGCCCAGTACCAGCCCACCTACTCTCTCCCGCGGCGAAACGTTTTTCCACCAGAACCCGCACCCAGAGAGAGACTGACTAGTGGTCCCTCTTCTCCCTCTCACTCCCTCGCTGACGCCCGGACCCCACACAGCCAGCTCACCTCCTTCTTCCTCGCGACGACCACGCCGGCCGTTTCCTGCCGTTGATGCCGCGCGTAAATTCGCAGCAATGCCGCAGTGATTCCGCTCAGCAATTCTGCCTTCTTAAGCGCCCAGGCTTCCTCTCCATTTCCCCTCAAGCTCCTCCCTCTCTCTGCCTCCAGGCTGCGACTATTTCGCCCTGCACCGTCACTGCTCCGACCATCGTCTCCGATCAATTCCGGCTAATCTCTGCCACCCCCTGCCTCCCCAAGCACACGGGAACATTCCCCACTCCCAGGCGCATCTTCCTATGCCCTCCGTTCAACCGCGGGCGCCCTAGAACGTCACCTTCGACAAGCTCTGAGCGCCGCCGCGTCTGTCTTCCACTCCGGCGAACTCCACAGGTAAACTCCGTTCGCCCCAGCACTCCTCGATGATGCTCCCACACTGCCTCACTCTCCCGCACCTAACCATGCCCTCTGTTTGCCTCCTCGTGATCTACAGCGTCGCCTCCGACCACGACCAGAGCCGCCTGACGCCGTCCTTGACTCCGGTGAGGAATTCCGACGGACCCTGAGCGCCCCTTGCCAAGCCGACCGTACCTTGAGCATCACCACGTCCTTACGATCTCGGTGAGCATACTCCCATCCTCCCTTGCTTCCTGTAGCCGCCGTAGCGCCACCGTCTGGCCGTGCGCCGCCGCTAGCCACCATCGGCGCCGCTCGCGTTTGGTCAAGCACACCAGCACCGTTAGATTTTCATCCGGCGGCCACGATAGATTCATTTAGCGAAAGGGTACGGGCTAGTCTGAGCCATGCTATCTGTTTAGATCCAACGGCTGCAGCTGCGTGATCCGTGCGAATCGGTACCGGCCAGTCATATCACGCCGCGTGGCACCAGACGATTTAGAAATAGAATTTGAATCTGATTTAGATGTAGATTTGAAAACCCTATAACTTTTGATCCACACGTCCAAAAATTACAAACTTTATATCATTGGAATCAGTAGAGCAAGCCCTAGCCAACCATGCAGTTTGTTTAGTAAAAAGCCTCTGGTAGATTGTTTGTTTTTGCAGAAACATTTGTATACTTGTTTAGATTAGAAAAATGGTTCAAAAATGTTTTTGAGGTTGAAACCTTGGCAAATTGGTTTGTGGTGAACTTACTGACCCAAGGAACCAACCCATGGTTTTGAAAATGGTTTTTATGAAGTTTAGGATGGAATAATTGATTTAACCCATTTCTAACCAAATAAAAATAATGGTTTTGTTGTGAAAATGTTTTTGGAGTAAAAACTTTGGGAAAATGATTTGAATCAAACCTACTGACCCTAAACACCAAGTTTTGAGGATTAGCAACTTATTTGGTGAAAAACATAAAGTTTTTGATTTAATAAAAACATTTTCCACCCCATAAAATGATGAATGGATTTAAAAATGGTTTTTGGGCAAAACCCTTTTGCAAATGACTTTGCCACTTTGGAAAAATGTCCACCTTGAGCTTTACAAAGTTTAGAAGCCTAGTGGAGACCACCTTTGCAAATAAAACTATCTTATGCATGCTTCCATGCATGACTTAGAACCCATTATTTTATGTGTGTTTTGTTTGATTGATTTTGGTTGGAATGCTAGTTGATATTGTGTTTGCTTGATTGATTTGTAGTGAAGTTAGAAAAGTGTGAAACTAGGAAGATCAAGAAGTGAACCACCATTCCCCTACCAAAAAGGCAAGTTACACTATCATCTAAAGTCCTACTATTTTCATTATACTTAGTGGATTTTGAAACATGCATGAAAAGAATTTCTATACTTATGCTATGCTAAATCCTTATAGGATACCCTATACATTCCTTAGTGAAAACAATGTAGTTGTTACATGCTTAGCCATGCTATATTTTGAAAATAGTTACATGTTGAGATTTTATGAAGTTGAGAAAAGGGACTTGTGTTTTATATAATAAAACAAGGACTCAATGAACCACCTGGGTGGACAAGGATACTTTGAGTTTTGGAGAAGGTGGCAACAAGAGGAACCATGTCTATGGCAATCACTTTGTGTTGTGCTCCAAAAGGAAACCACCCAGGAAACTTAGAGATTGAACATGTTTCTCCAATTGTGGCTTTCGTGTACAACCACATGCTATTATGGCTCTGGCTTGGTCAACTACATTGGGAAGACCCATGCATTGTCTTTAGGTTACTGAAAATGAGGACCTAGAATCCTACATGGGTACTGAAGACAAGCTAGCAATGGTGTATGGGAGGACCCTCTGGAAAGACTTCGTCACATTCTCAATCTGCCAATACTCCATCTTGGTGAGCACTAATCCAGTGGCCACTGGTGGCAACAAGATGGGATTGTGACATGTGGGTAAAGTGTACTACTTTTGTAGAAGATAATAAAATCTAAGTACTTAGCCGTGTCCCCAGTTATGGACAATACTGAGCAACTAAAGTTTGAAGCTATGGGAAATCTCAACATTCCAATTTCAAAAATAAAAACTTTTAAGTGATAACAAAAGACTTGAACACTTGGGGGTACCAAGGAGCTCAAAAGATTTGGATAAAAACTTGAACACTTGGGGATACCAAGGAGCTCAAGATATTTGGATAAAAACTTGAACACTTGGGGATACCAAGGAGCTCAAGAGATTTTGATAAAAACTTGAACACTTGGGGTTACCAAGGAGTTCAAGGAGATTTTGAGAATAACTCAAACACTTGGGTTTTACCAAGGAGTTTTCAAAGACTTGATCAAAGATCAAAACCATTTTGAAAATATAGGATAAATTATTGCTTTCTGCAAATGAGCTTAAAACCCTACTTAGACAAAATGCATGTAATGATAGGATCCACCTATATTCTACATAGTAGTGAATCTTGCCAATACAATTCAAATGTATTGACCCCTGTGGCTGTAACTTGTAATGTTGCAGGTTTGATTGCTTTTAGTGAAGATTGATTGATTAGGATTACAAATTCTACAACCAACATGCCTGCCTATGGCACTTTGAAGATGAAGGACCCATGCTTATAGTTATTCTGCTGCAATGTAATATAATAGCCAAATGAGCTATGTAAGATGTAGTAAAATTATGTTATTCCTGGTTATAAAGTTGTACTATGACCTTTGTGTCTTGATATTACATCTTAACTGTGGATGCTAGCTATTGATCCAGGGACTAGCATTGTAAACACAGGGGACTCTACCTTACCTTATTTTAAAGGTTGGGTCACTCCCTCTACAGATGGTATCAGAGCATTGTGTTGCCTATAGGATTTGCAAACCTAGGATTGGACAAAACCCCTTAGAAAAATAGGAGTTGTTTTTGTTCCAAAACTTATTTACAAACAATCTTGTAAACTCTTTCCTCAGACCATTTTGGTTTTGACTCTACATCTGTTCTATTTTAACTTGATGGGAAAACCTACCCCAGGACCAAAGACTTCACCATGTGCAAAGGACTTCATTCAAATCTTCAACTCTAATGACTTCAACATCTTCAACTCTAATGACTTCAACATCTTCAACTCTAATGACTTCAACATCTTCAGCATATTCACCCAAGACCTCCAACCTTGAATACCACTAAGGACTACAAGATAGACAAGGAAATCTTACTCAAGATATGGAGACTAAGGGAAAGCAAAATTAGAAGGAGTTCACTTCACATGAAGTTTTTGTGACTAAGAGTTTTTCTCAAGGAAACCATGATCTCATGCAAGAAGAATCAACCAAGAAGGATGGAAAGATCACAAGTGAACCATATAGATGGACCACCATATTTTTAGTTAAGTCAAACACACCAACTTATGTGGTGTAACAAAAATATTTTGTTGCCTAAGTATGTGCTTGAACTTTGTTGTTTGAGTGAAAAGTTGTTTGTGAAAGCTTGCACATTGCTTGTGTGAATAGTGATGTGTGTGATTAGGATTATTTCCTTAGAAATATTTTGTCTATTCTAATCTCCCTTCAACCCAAACAGATGACTACTCCAAGAGACTCCAACATCAAGGTTGATAACACCAACACCAACCAAAAGGACAGCATGAAAGAGCTCATAACAACCCAACACCAGTTGAACCAAATGACAGTTCAATTCATAACCAACACCAATGGTGAAGATCCAACCCTGCAAAAGTTTTTGGAAGATCAAGACCAATTGATGCTTAAGGTGACTGATCAAATGATCAATATGGAATAAAACTATTCCAAAAGAGTTTGTGACAACAAGGATGACAGAAATGTTATTCTAGATGGAGCCCCAGCTTGCATTATTTGTGGAGACAAGGATCATACTTCCAAGGAGCATGGAGATCAATGCCCCAATTGTGAAGAGAAACATCCTGTTGGACAATGTCCCACCTCTCAAGCTACTTGCTATCTATGTGAAGGAAACAACCATGTCCCTATCCAATGCCCCATCTATTCCATTGTTGAACAAAGGAAACAAGGTGGAGTGCAACAAATGATTGCAAACTATCCAGAAGGATCCAAGTCTACCAAGAAGGTTGATGACAAAGGAAAAGGTCCACTTATACCTCCAAGCAAAACAACCCAATTCAAAGGATCAAATAAGAGGAATGTGAATTTTCTGAAGAGCAATAAAAGGTCCAAGAAACACGTAGACATTCCTACCTACCAGATAACATATGAGCAACATGAACTGGATGCACTCCTAGATTTGGAGAAACCCAAAAGGCAAAAGAAGGACAAAAGCCATGTGCAATGCCATAAATGTAAAGAAATGGGACACTATTCCAGTGAATGCCCAGAGAACCAGAAGAATAAGGAGATTGGCCAAGTGATGTGCAACAACTGCAAAGAGCTAGGCCATTATGTGGCAACTTGTCCACAAGAGCCACGTAAAGAACTCAAAGATATCCACTGTTTCAATTGCAAGAACTCAGGACATTATGCAAGCAACTGTCCAGAAAAGATGAAGAACAAGTTAAACAAGCCTATGGAGAATCTCAACCTTGGCCCATGAGTCAAGTGTGGAAACAAAGGACACAATGCAGATGTTTTCCCAGAGAAGTTCCCCAAGATCCCAAGCAAGCCAACATGTAGTTTAGTTTGAAAGTTTTAAGGGTGGTAGTACCCTAGATGTTTTGAGCCTACTTGTAACCCTAGCCTTCCCAAATCTCGGGACGAGATTTATTTTAAGGGTGGTAGCCTGTCACATCCCAAGATTTTCCAAATCTTGTAATGTGAAAATAAATGAATAAAATAAAACTTTGTTGATTTTCAGGGTGAGAAGAAACTTTTTGAATCCCAATAAGGAATCTTCAAACCTATTTTGAACAAATAAAGGGATTTAAAAATATAAACATTTAATAAAGGAAAAAATATTTAGAATTACTATTTTGAATCTTTTAATAAAAGGATTTGGTTTTCAAATTAAAAGGAAGGAATTTAAATAAGGATTATTTTATAAGCCAAATTAAAACTTGGCCAAGCCTTTGAAATAAAAACATTTCTATTTGAGGAAAATAATAAAAGTGTATTTGAATAAAGTAATAAGGATTTAATATCAAAGTTTTATTAATAAAGGTTTTACTATTTCTAAAAACATCAAAACTTATTTATTTATTTAAAATAAGTTTTCCAAGTATTTCATAATTTCAAATAAAACCTACTGATTTGGTTTTGAAAATATTTAGATTTCAAAAGAAGTTTTAAAGAAATCAAATCCTAATTTGATTTATTAAAACAAGGTCCATTTATTTAATTAATAATGGACCCTAAAATAAAATTATTATTTTGTTTTGGGATTTTGGTTTATGTTACTGAACAGAACCAAATTCAAAGTTGGAATGTTTGGTGAAAGTTTGAATTGTTTTGAATGCTAGATTGGTTTGGTTGAATTCAAAACAGAAATTAGATTTAGAAAAAGAAAAAGCCATCAGGAAGAAAAAAACAGGATTTGGTCGACCCAACCCAACAGCCCAACTAAGCCCAGTACCAGCCCACCTACTCTCTCCCGCGCCGAAACGTTTTTCCACCAGAACCCGCACCCACAGAGAGACTGACTAGTGGTCCCTCTTCTCCCTCTCACTCCCTCGCTGACGCCCGGACCCCACACAGCCAGCTCACCTCCTTCTTCCTCGCGACGACCACGCCGGCCGTTTCCTGCTGTTGATGCCGCGCGTAAATTCGCAGTAATGCCACAGTGATTCCGCTCAGCAATTCCGCCTTCTTAAGCGCCCAGGCTTCCTCTCCATTTCCCCTCAAGCTTCTCCCTCTCTCTGCCTCCAGGCTGCGACTATTTCTCCCTGCACCGTCACTGCTCCGACCATCGTCTCCGATCAATTCCGGCTAATCTCTACCACCCCCTGGGGCCCCAAGCACACGGGAACATTACCCACTCCCAGGCGCATCTTCCTATGCCCTCCGTTCAACCGCGGGCGCCCTAGAACGTCACCTTCGACAAGCTCTGAGCGCCACCGCGTCTGTCTTCCACTCCGACGAACTCCACAGGTAAACTCCGTTCGCCCCAGCACTCCTCGATGATGCTCCCACACTCGCCTCACTCTCCCGCACCTAACCATGCCCTCTGTTTGCCTCCTCGTGATCTACAGCGTCGCCTCCGACCACGACCAGAGCCGCCTGACGCCGTCCTTGACTCCGGTGAGGAATTCCGACGGACCCTGAGCGCCCCTTGCCAAGCCGACCGTACCTTGAGCATCACCACGTCCTTACGATCTCGGTGAGCATACTCCCATCCTCCCTTGCTTCCTGTAGCCGCCGTAGCGCCCCCGTCTGGTCGTGCGCCGCCGCTAGCCACCATCGGCGCCGCTCGCGTTTGGTCAAGCACACCAGCACCGTTAGATTTTCATCCGGCGGCCACGATAGATTCATTTAGCGAAAGGGTACGGGCTAGTATGAGCCACGCTATCTGTTTAGATCCAACGGCTGCAGCTGCGCGATCCGTGTGAATCGGTACCGGCCAGTCATATCACGCCGCGTGGCACCAGACGATTTAGAAATAGAATTTGAATCTGATTTAGATGCATATTTGAAAACCCTATAACTTTTGATCCACACGTCCAAAAAATACAAACTTTATATCATTGGAATCAGTAGAGCAAGCCCTAGCCAACCATGCAGTTTGTTTAGTAAAAAGCATCTGATAGATTGTTTGTTTTTCAGAAACATTTGTATACTTGTTTAGATTAGAAAAATGGTTCAAAAATGTTTTTGAGGTTGAAACCTTGGCAAATTGGTTTGTGGTGAACTTACTGACCCTAGGAACCAACCCATGGTTTTGAAAATGGTTTTTGTGAAGTTTAGGATGGAATAATTGATTTAACCCATTTCTAACCAAATAAAAATAATGGTTTTGTTGTGAAAATGTTTTTGGAGTAAAAACTTTGGGAAAATGATTTGAATCAAACCTACTGACCCTAAACACCAAGTTTTGAGGATTAGCAACTTATTTGGTGAAAAACATAAAGTTTTTGATTTAATAAAAACATTTTCCACCCCATAAAATGATGAATGGATTTAAAAATGGTTTTTGGGCAAAACCCTTTTGCAAATGACTTTGCCACTTTGGAAAAATGTCCACCTTGAGCTTTACAAAGTTTAGAAGCCTAGTGGAGACCACCTTTGCAAATAAAACTATCTTATGCATGCTTCCATGCATGACTTAGAACCCATTATTTTATGTGTGTTTTGTTTGATTGATTTTGGTTAGAATGCTAGTTGATATTGTGTTTGCTTGATTGATTTGTAGTGAAGTTAGAAAAGTGTGAAACTAGCAAGATCAAGAAGTGAACCACCATTCCCCTACCAAAAAGGCAAGTTACGCTATCATCTAAAGTCCTACTATTTTCATTATACTTA
Organism: Avena sativa; assembly: GCA_916181665.1. Classification (NCBI taxonomy): domain Eukaryota; kingdom Viridiplantae; phylum Streptophyta; class Magnoliopsida; order Poales; family Poaceae; genus Avena; species Avena sativa. Next base: position 378,577,739 of record OV702297.1, on the reverse strand, counting down.
GTGGATTTTGAAACATGCATGAAAATAATTTCTATACTTATGCTATGCTAAATCCTTATAGGATACCCTATACATTCCTTAGTGAAAACAATGTAGTTGTTACATGCTTAGCCATGCTATATTTTGAAAAGAGTTACATGTTGAGATTTTATGAAGTTGAGAAAAGGGACTTGTGTTTTATATAATAAAACAAGGACTCAATGAACCACCTGGGTGGACAAGGATACTTTGAGTTTTGGAGAAGGTGGCAACAAGAGGAACCATGTCTATGGCAATCACTTTGTGTTGTGCTCCAAAAGGAAACCACCCAGGAAACTTAGAGATTGAACATGTTTCTCCAATTGTGGCTTTCGTGTACAACCACATGCTATTATGGCTCTGGCTTGGTCAACTACATTGGGAAGACCCATGCATTGTCTTTAGGTTACTGAAAATGAGGACCTAGAATCCTACATGGGTACTGAAGACAAGCTAGCAATGGTGTATGGGAGGACCCTCTAGAAAGACTTCGTCACATTCTCAATCTGCCAGTACTCCATCTTGGTGAGCACTAATCCAGTGGCCACTGGTGGCAACAAGATGGGATTGTGACATGTGGGTAAAGTGTACTACTTCTGCAGAAGATAATAAAATCTAAGTACTTAGCCGTGTCCCCGGTTATGGACAATACTGAGCAACTAAAGTTTGAAGCTATGGGAAATCGCGACATGCCAATTTCAAAAATAAAAACTTTTAAGTGATAACAAAAGACTTGAACACTTGGGGGTACCAAGGAGCTCAAGAGATTTGGATAAAAACTTGAACACTTGGGGATACCAAGGAGCTCAAGAGATTTGGATAAAAACTTGAACACTTGGGGATACCAAGGAGCTCAAGAGATTTGGATAAAAACTTGAACACTTGGGGATACCAAGGAGCTCAAGAGATTTTGATAAAAACTTGAACACTTGGGGTTACCAAGGAGTTCAAGGAGATTTTGAGAATAACTCAAACACTTGGGTCTTACCAAGGAGTTTTCAAAGACTTGATCAAAGATCAAAACCATTTTGAAAAGATAGGATAAATTGTTGCTTTCTGCAAATGAGCCTAAAACCCTACTTAGCCAAAAATGCATGTAATGATAGGATCCACCTATATTCTACATAGTAGTGAATCTTGCCAATACAATTCAAATGTATTGACCCCTGTGGCTGTAACTTGTAATGTTGCAGGTTTGATTGCTTTTAGTGAAGATTGATTGATTAGGATTACAAAGTCTACAACCAACATGCCTGCCTGTGGCACTTTGAAGATGAAGGACCCATGCTTATAGTTATTCCGCTGCAATGTAATATAATAGCCAAATGAGCTATGTAAGATGTAGTAAAATTATGTTATTCCTGGTTATAAAGTTGTACTATGACCTTTGTGTCTTGATATTACATCTTAACTGTGGATGCTAGCTATTGATCCAGGGACTAGCATTGTAAACACAGGGGACTCTACCTTACCTTATTTTAAAGGTTGGGTCACTCCCTCTACACTTCACCATGTGCAAAGGACTTCTTCAACTCTAATGACTTCAACATCTTCAACATTTTTCCCAAGGACATCAACCTTAGATATCACTAAGGACTACTAGTGAGACAAGGGATGCTGCTCAAGACTTGAAGACTAAGGAAATACAACTTAGAAGGAACCATCATCACTTTGAAGTTTTAAGATCCAGAATTCAAGAAATTCTCCAAGGATACAAATATCTTGTTCATGAAGAATCAACTAAGAAGGATGGAAAGATTTCAAGTGAACCATATAGATGGACCACCATATTTAGTTTAAGCCAAACACACCAACTTATGTGGTGTAACAAAAATATTTTGTTTCCCTAAAAATATGCTTGAAACTTGTTGTTTGAGTGGAATGTTTGTTTGTGATTGCTTGCACATTGCTTGTGTGAATTGTGATGTGTGTGATTAGAATTATTTCCTTAGAAATCTTTTGCCTATTCTAATCCCAATCCAACCCAAACAGATGACTTCTCCAAGAGACACCAACATCAAGGTTGATGACAACAACAACAACCAAGAGATGCACATGAGAGAACAACTACTAGCAAACCAAACCTAGTTGAGACAAGTGAAAACTCAGCTTTTAGCCAACAACAATGCTATACAAAGGATTTTGAAACTTCAATCCCAATTGCTGCAAAGGATGGCTACTCAAATGACCAACATGGGAGAAAACTCTTCCCAAGGAGTTTATGACAACAAGGATGACGAAGATGCTATTCTAGACGGAACCCAAGCTTGCAATATTTGTGGAGACAAGGATCATACATCCAAGGAGCATGAAGATCAATGCCCCAAGAAGAGAGAAAGATTTCCCACCTTTGAGGTGAGGTATGAAGAGCATGAACTAGAAGAACTCCTAGCTTTGGAGAGACCCAAAAAGAGGAAGAAGGACAAAAGCCAGTTGCAATGTTACAATTGCAAAGAGATGGGACACTATGCCAGTGAATGCCCATAAAAGAAGAAGAGCCAAGAAGACAAACAAAAGCTAGTGAAACCCAAGATGAGGAAGGATATTAGCCAAGTGATGTGCAACCACTGCAAAGAGTTAGGACATTATGCATCATATTGTCCAGAGAAGCCACCTCAAGACCTCAACCTTATCACATGTTTCAAATGCAAGGAGCTAGGCCACTATGCAAATCTCTGTCCAGGAAAGTTACACCAAGATCCCAAGTAAGACAAGATGTAATCTAGTTGGAAAATTTTAAGGGTGGTAGTACCCTAGTTGCTTTGAGCCAACTTGTAACCCCTAGCCTTCCCAAATCTCGGGACAAGATTTATTTTAAGGGTGGTAGCCTATCACATCCCAAGATTTTCCAAATCTTGTAATGTGAAAAATAAAATAAACAAAATAATTTTTTGTTAAAAATCAGGGTGAAAAGAAACTTTTGTTTCTAAAAGGAAACTTAAAACCCCATCTTGAACAAACTTTGGTAAAAGTTTGAATCCAAAAAAATCCAAATCAAATTAAATGCATTCCTCAATGAATGTATCTGGAAATTTAAACACTTGGAAAATAAATCCAAACCCTAAACCCTAATGGAATAAAAACCATTTCCAAGTTATCTCCAAATCCATGGATTTGATCCATATAAAAAGTTGTCAACAAACATTCACAAATGATCAAGAAAGACAAATAGAAATAATATAAAGCCATATAAATTGGTTTCACTTAATTTGGAACCATAAATAAAATCTTATGAATATAATAAGATAAGGAAATTGAATTCCCAAAGCTATTAAAGAACCTATCTAGAAACCCATACCAAATGGTGAGCAATTAATCCTAAAAGTATTTAAAAAGGATAAACAAATAATAAATAAGATTTCACAAATTGGAATCACCAGGTTTGGATCTCTAAATAAAAAGTTATGGATTTTATAAGATGAAGAAAGAAATAATAAATAATGAATATTTAAAGACCAAACCAAATCTTGGCCAAATCCATAAACAAATGGAATGAATTATAATCCAAATCTAAATAAAATAAAGGTTAAAGAATTTCCAAATAAAATAAAATGGCTCAAACCAAATCCTATTGGAATAAAAAAACAAATCCAAATTTTAAAAGATTAATAAATCTTATTAAAAGCTTTTCCAAATAGTTCAAGATAAATTAGTTGACACCTTTTTAAGTAAACAAAACCTACTGAAAAGATTTGGAAAGTTTAAAAGAAATTAAATGGTGTTTGAAACATTATTAAAACCTATTTGATTAATACAAGGACCTACTTTAATATTTAAAAAAAACAAAGTGAATAAGGTTTTTTTTCAAAAATTGACATCAGAATATACTACTAATCAGTATTCAAATCTACCCAAAATCTGGCAAAGATTTGAAATCATTTGAGTGTTTGATTTGTTGTTTGAAAATCAAAACATAAAATCAATTAGAAAAAGAAAAAGACATTTAGAACAAAAAAAATGAATCTGGTCGACCCAACCCAGCAGCCCACTAAGCCCAGCAAGAGCCCACCCGGCATATCCCTCAGCGAATCGTTTTCCCACCGAAAGACCCACCCGCAGAGCCAATGACTGGTGGACCCTATTCCCTCTCTCTCTCTCTCACTTACGACGTTACCCCACTGCCGCGTCATTGTCTTCCTCACCCCGCGACCAGTTCCTTCCCCCTCGTCGCCGTTTGCTGCCTCTAATTGCTCGCATCAATTCGAGTAAATGGCCGATTAAATTCTCCCAGTAACCTCGCCCATTTAATCGCCCACGCTCCCTCCTTCTTTCCCCTCATCCCTCACACGATCGGAGCCACCAGGCTGCACAAATCACAACCTCGAACCCCTCTGCTCCGACGAGCCACCGTGCAAATTCCGGCAAGCAGGAACCTCCCCACTACCCCCAGAGCACACGGGTGTGATCCCCATCGTCTCCTGCATCTCCTAGCACCAACCCCACACCTGAGCGAGCACCGTAGCCTCGACAGCAACATCGACTGAACGCCGCCGTAGTCTGCCACTTCTCCGGCGAAGCACCCTGGTAAAGTCTGACCGCCCTAACCCCTCTAGCTCACACGCGTGTATTCACCACACTCTCCCGCATCTAACGAACCCTCTGCCTCACCTTTTTGTGCCCTGTAATGTCGACAGCATCGCCACCTGAGCGAGCCCGACGCCGACAACGTCTCCGACGAGTAATCACTGTTGTTCCCGTGCGCCCCCTGCCCAACGACGAGCACCTTGAGCATCAGGGCATCACTGCGATCACTGTAAGCGCCTTCACTCCCTCTCTCTCTTCCTGAAACATCGCCAACGCCACCTCCAGAGTCGCGCCGCCGCCAGCCACCGTCGAGCGCCGCCAATTCCTGGCAAGCTCCCTGTAGCCGTAGGATCCATTTTGACCGGCTAGGATTAGATCTAGGCGAAGAGGTAAGGATGAACCTGAGCTGCGCGATTAATCTTAGATCCAATGCACCACACAGCATGATCCGTGCGAACCGGTACCAGCTAATAGCAGCGCGACACGTGGCTCAGACTTAGTTTTAAAAACAGAAACTTTCTATTAGTTGTTCCACTTTGTAAAATCCATAACTTTCAAACCACACGTCCAAAATTTGCAAATTTTATATCAATGGAATCAACAAGACAAGCCCTAGCCAACCATGCCATTTGTTTAGTAAAAAGCTTCTGGTAAAATGTTTGTTTTTGCAGAAACTTATGTATGCTTGTTTAGGTTATAAAAATTATTCTAAAATGATTTTGGGGATAAAATCTTTGGCAAATGGTGTGTTTTGAACCTACTGACCATAGGAATCACTTTGTGGTATCAAAAATGTATTTGGAGATGCAAAAGAATGAAACTTAGATTTAAAACCAATTCTAGTCAAATAAAAATGTGGTTTAATTATTAAAAATGATTTTGGAAGAAAACCTTTGGGAATGGTTTTGGAAATAAACTCTCTGACCCTAAACACAATATTTTATGGTTGGAAAACATATTTTGTTAAACCCATAGAATGTTGCCTTATTAAAAGCATTTCTACACCACATAAAATGATACCTTGTTTTAGAAAATGGTTTATAAAGTGAAACCTTTTGCAAATGACTTTGCCACTTTATAAAATGACCAATAGGTGTTTTCAAATGTTTATAACATACTAGAAACCACTTTTACAAAGAAAACAACCCTTTTTGCATGCTTGCATGTATTGTTTTGTTTATTATTTTATGTGATGATTTGCTTGAATGGTAGATTAATATATTGTTTGCTTGATTGAATTGTAGTGACTTGAAGTGTGTGAACATTGCAAAGATCAAGAAGTGAACCTATACTCTACCAAAAAGGCAAGTGATGCTTCATACTTCTTCCCATTATTTTCACTATGCACTAGTGATATTTCTAAGTAGAACTTGCATGGAATTTTGCTAAGTATAAACCATGCTATGGGAAAACCTAGTAGATGAAAACCTTAGTAGAATTTCCTAAGTTAAGATTCCTACTACTAACATGCTTAGCTTAGCTAATAGAAAACAAGGGTGGAATATATACATTCATACTATGGAAAAATTTCTAAGTCTGAGGACTTGTGTTTTTGTTTAATAAAACAACTAAGTTAATGAATCCCCTGGGTGGAAAGGGACTTGCTTGGTGGTTTTTGGTTGAGTGGTTACACAAGGCCCATGGCTATGGTTTACCTTGTGTATCACACTTGTGGAATGCCACCCAGGAACAAAGAGATTTGAGATGTCAAATGTTCAGAAGCTTCAAGTGCATCCACTTGGCATTATGGGCAGTTGGTGGTAGGGGTTTGATAGGTTGGAACGCGTCCATTTTGGTCTAAGGGAAGGCTTCTGAAAGATCTTGTCTTGGGAAACCAAGTCTTGTGGGGAAAGTGCACCACCTCTGCAGAGTGTAAAATCTAAGTACTTAGCCATGTCCCTGGCAAAGGACAATTTGAGCATCAAGACATGGAAGCTATCAAGAATCTCATCATTCCAACTTCTAAGTAAAAACTTGTGGATGAACAAGGGTTAAAGGATCTTCAATCTTTGATTGGTAGATGCCTTGGGTGATTTTTGCCAAACAAAAACTTAGTATTTTCAAATGTTAAGGAAAAATCTATTTTTGAGCAATGCAAGCCTCAACTCCACGTTGCCAAATGCATATAGATGATAGACTCCACTATACTACCATAGTATCACTTGCCAATACAATTCAAATGTATTAACCCTTGTGGCTGTAACTTGTTATGTTGCAGGTTTGTTTGATTTAGTGAAGTGTGTTGATTAGGATTACAAAGTCTACAACCAACATGTCTGCCTGTGGCACTTTGAAGATGAAGGACCCCATGCTATTGTGATATTCTGCTGCATTGTAATGAGATAGCCAAATGATCTATGTAAGATGTAATAAATTATTTTATTCCTGGTTATAAAGTTGTATTATGACCTTTGTTTCATGATATTACATCTTAACTGTGGATGCTAGCTATTGATCCAGGGACTAGCATTGTAAACACAGGGATCTCTACCTTATTAAAGGTTGGGAACCTTACATTCGTGCATAAATTAGTTGTTTCATTTGAATACAATATGCACAAACATGGAATCCTCACTCCCTCTATTATTTATAACACAACCAAGATACAAGGATTAGATATAAACCAATACACTTGTCAAGACAAGCTTAAGTCCAAGAGAAACCAAATATGAGATATGAGTGCGTGAAGATGCAATAAAAGTAAACCAAGCACTCATAAATTAAGACCTTACCAATACAATTAAAAATAAAGAGGATAAGAGAGATGGTCGGAAAAGAGCAAGCATATCAAGGCGAGAGATTAACACTCTCGTTTATATAAGTTTCTAAGGGAAAAAACATGAGAACAATCCACAAAGAAACATCCACACATAAGAGGTTAATAAAAAGAATACATGATATCCAAGCGGAAGTCATAAGATATACCAAAGAGGATATTTTGCTTAAGTGCATATATAGCCCATGGCTCTATTTTATCTTATGGAATATCAATGAACTTCACCAAAGAAAAACAAAAAAAATCTCAAAACCATCACAACTAACACTAAGGGAACTAATGCTAGTTGGGATACTTTGAGAAAGGCACAAGTATCAAAAGGAATGATTCAATGCAATTTCAACAATATTGCACATGAGAGTACCTTGAGGAGTTGATATGCAATAAATTGCTAGAAGGCATATTTGGAATTGGTGAATCATGAACATGATTTTATATACTCCCCATTATATGCATCATCTCAAATTACTCACATAAGCAATAAGGATACAGAAGTCTTTCAAAGATAATTGCAAGAATTGAACATTTACAAACAAATAAATTCATGCCAAGATGCAACCTACAAGAGATTGGATGGAAGAGTAGTATGCATGAATAAGATACTTGTTACCGAGATAGCAATGGAATTATGTAGTAGATAAGAATTTTTAGATCATCCTAGCTTGGCTATCATGTGGTGACAACACTTTCCTTATAGACGAGACAAGCATCCATTGAATATTCAATGTACCTAAAACAACATTTAAGTACATCTTGGTCCCCAAACTTATTGGGTCCAAAGTGGTTAGAATAACCACAACACATAGGATACACTCCATAAAAATATGTGCATATTTAGAGATGAAATTTGAATTTCATGCACATCTTAGCCGTTTAAGGATTTGATGGAGTATACCCTATGTATTGGATCAAAGAAAGCAAAACATGATATAAGATATACATTTAGTAAACATGCATGCGCGAGACTTTCAAGATCCAACGAAGATATACTTTGGACAAATCACCAAAAATATTCAAGAAGGCATACAAGGTGTGACAAAAGACATTTGTTGTCCAAACTATATCAAAGAATCAAATAAACACAAGATTTTTTCAACAAAGTTCAACAAATGAACCGAGCAAAAACTATTAAGCATTAAAGGTGAAATAAAAACACAAATGCTCAAAGATTTATCTCATTCAAGAAAATAAAATAGAGAATAAAGAATGAGATAACAAACTCCCAAAAGAGCAAGGTTTCAACAAATAAACCAAACCCTTAACACTTTTCACAATGGCACAAGGTTCCGAGAATAAAAGGTTTGTCTTCCACTAAAACACATTTGATGATAATCAAAAACATCATCAAAGAGATGTTCAAAATCCAAGGAAGACAATGGGAGCCACACCAAAGTTTTGGAAAGAAAAAAAGGCAATAAGAAGTTAACTCCAAAGTGAAGATGATCCACAAATGATACCACACACAAGTATCAATTGTCGAAGACAATGAGTGTATTGGAATAGATTTCCGGTGGTATATTGCACGGATATTAAAGATAAATCTTCACAATAAAAAGCATAGGATAGAAATAAAAAGATTAAGCACTATGCAAAGATAGAGATTCTTGATAGCTTCAACTAGTCACACAATCATGCAAAGCAATGATTAGAATAACTTGAAGCAAATGGTATCCCAAATAAGATATAGAGATATGTATTTGAGAAAGACCGCACCAAGAATTTCTTACTTAAACAAAGATCAAAAAGATGAGAAATAAAATCTTCTAACAAAAATAGGACCTTGTTTGATCCAACATGCCACCTAGAAACAAGATAATAAACAATATCAACTCTAAGTGGCACTACCTCATATATTCACATTTCCTAGGATTGTGATATGCAAAAGAAGCATATTGCTCCCCCATAATGTGATATTCATTTTTTCTTAATAAGAGGCAAAAAACTTCAACTAGAGATAATTAATGGACATTTAGAATTTGAATTTCTCATGAGTATGATACAACACATAGTGACTAGATAAGCTTGCAATATCAATACTAAGTGGTAGTACTCATGGACACACATTTTAAGGTTTGAGAGATGCTCGAGGTATGTCACTCCCCCAAAAATGGGATGTTCCACTAACCACTCGAAAAGAGCCGAATAAGATACCATCAAGATGCATTAGAGGCTCAAAATAAAACAGACGAGTAAATGATGTGCCAAACACCTAGACATACTTGAATACACAAAATAATCAAGCATGAGGCACACCAAATACAAACACATACTTGGTATAAAACCAAAACATGTAAAGGGGCAAGTAACTTACAATATAAATGAGTTAAGTACAAGTTACCGCGAAGAGGCACATTGGATATAAGATAGGGAAATGATAATCCTTATAACTTGGCTTGATCAAATATAATATATTAAGATCCCTTCTTTCTTCAAGAGTTATCCAAGTCTCCAATGCCCTCCACAAACACCTATTGATCAAGTTTGAGCTTGGTGGTCCCCAACCAAGTTGGGTCCTAAGAGGTTAGTCACAATAGGCTTGGCAACCCAAATGGTTCTTTTCTTGAAACCACTTTGAGTTCCAACAAACTTGGCAAACACATTGCCATCCTTATCCTTCCTAAGATAATAATCATCATCAATAATGATAGGGTTAGATAAGGTACCGTTTGAACATGAAGAGGCAAAGTGCCCCTTCACACGACATATGTAGCAACAAGTGCTCCCCTTTCTCTTCTTCATTGATTTCTTGGCTTGGGGAACATTATCTTGATTCTTCTTTGTAAGTGGCCTAACTTCAACTTGGGCTTGACCTTGAATTTGTGGCTGCTTCCCTTGTTGCTTCTCACTCAAGTGCTTTTTCTTCAATGGACAAGATCTTACATGATGTCCTTCAAACTTTCACTTGAAGCAAATAATATTGGCCGAATTCTTGACTTGGTTTTGGCCCTTATTCTTGTTTGTATTGGACTTGTTCTTGTTATTGGAGTTGAATCCAAGCCCACTTTTATCATGAGGGGATTTTTGCACACTCAAGATATTATCGAGTGTGGATTTTCCTTCATGACTCTTTTCCAAGTCATTCCTCAAGGAAGTGACTTGGGACTTGAGCTCTTTGATTTCCTCTACATGGTTAGTAGAAATACAAGTACTAGAGGAAGTAGAAGCTTCATTGTTAGAGCAACAAGGTAAAGCAAGTAATCCAACACAAGGTTTATCAATAGTATGGCTAGATGGATTACTAGGACTAGCACATGGCAAAATAGCATTTTGAGTAGAAGTTGTGCTAATGTCCAAAAGAGGCTCACAAGATGTTACCTTGGTAATACTTGCCCCACGAGCTAACTTTAGCCCATCATGGGAGATTAAAAGATCATTATGAGAGCCTGAGAGATTTTCATGAATTTCTTCCAATTTCCTATACTTGCTAGTTAGCAACTCAAGTTGAGCCCTTAGCTCAAAGTTCTCCTTTAGGGTAGATGCTTCACAAGAAGTAGAGTTATTAGCACAAGCATCATTAATGGAATTTTCCTTTTCAAGCTCATAAGATTCATTTTTTTGTGTGAGGAGACTATTATTGTGCTTCTCCTCGGCAAGCTCTTGCTTAAGGAGATTGAATCTCCGACTCCCATCATCAAGTTGGAAATCCAACTCCTCTATGGTTCCCGTTTGTTTAGTTATGGTTTCCATAACGTGTTTGAGACAAGTAATAGCCTTATTATTACCACGAAGAGAGGTACACAAAAAATTCAACTCAAGCAAGAGAGCACTAGTATCCTCATCAATTTCATCATCACTATCATCATTATCATTGCTATTACCTTTATAAGACATATTGGGATCCAAAGTAGGAGATACCTTTGATCTTATTGCCATAAGGCACATGTGAGGACGGGAGGGTAAAGATGAGGATATTCTTGAATCTTCATTCATGATCATGTCTTGCTCCATAGAATGTTTGATGTCCTCTACATTGTTAGATAAACAACTAGAGGAAATGGAAGCATTTTGTTCATGGGAACAAGGAAAATCAAGCATATCATCTACACTAGTACTCAAAAAAATTCTAGATGATATGCAAGGACTAGCAACACAATGGGATATAGCATCATTGTTGCAAGAAGTTCTTAAGTCCAAACAAGAAGCATTGCAACGGGATAGAGATGAAGGGTCATCATTAGCGAGCATAATATCAACATTGCAATCCCCAACACCACTCACCATATCTTTACCTTGTGTCTTTCCACACATTGGTGAAGTGGGTGAATATGAGAACTCATCATGGCCGGAGGTGGAAGCAACTTGGATCTCTTCATGATGTGAAGGAGAAGAGATCTCCTCATAGAAACCACCGACAATATAAGAAATTGAACCACCAAATATTTCTTTAAGCTTGGTCCACTTCTCATGAGACGACTTGCGCTTTACGATCATCAAGAACAAATTAACTATGGGGCTCAAAGAGAAAATAAGCTCATTGGATACTTGAGCTTCGAGATGTAAATTTTTCTCATCCTCTAGAGATAGATTTTGAGGATCCATCGGAGGAGAAAAACCTACATCTAGAAATCGCTCAATATTTGGACACAAGGTCTGAAGATTACAAAGTAAGCAATTTCTCCAGATAGAATAATTTGTGCCATCAAAGATAATTGTGTCATTATGCACTATACTACTAGCCGACATCTTTACACTCTAGGCGGTGAAGCCTAAACAAGGAGAGACCTTGCTCTGATACCAATTGAAAGGATAGAGATGTCGCCTAGAGGGGGGATGAATAGGCAATTTCAAAACTATTACGGTTTTGGCTTGATAGAATGCGGAATTAAACTAACGTTTATTTTAAAGCACAAAACCTAAATACACTAGGCTCAACTAAGTGCACCAACAATAATCTAAGAAAGATAGCACAAGATAAATATACCACAAGTGATAAGCAAGATATAAGTACTTCAAGCTCGATGGCTATCACAAGGAAAGTAAGCTCGGGTATAGAGATAACCGAGGCACGCGGAGACGAATATGTATTCCCGTGTTCCCTTACAAGTAAGGTACGTCACGTTGGAGAGGTGTGGGATTCCATGAAGGATTTCACAACGCCATGAAGGCTCACCTTCTTATCCGAGTCTATCCCACGAAGGAATAGGCCCTTTCCTTATGGCTAGCTTTTCCTCCACTCTGGAGATGGCAAGCTCCACAACCACTTCACAAGCTCCACGAAGGAGAAGCCCGGGTCTCTTCACAATCTTCTACGAAGAGGACACCACGGCACCAACTGGCAAGCCAACTAGGAGGTCACCCTCCAAGAGTAACAAGCTCATGGTCTCTCACTCGAACAAATTGTAATGGAGAGCTCAACACTTATGCAAGAATGCAAAGCAAGACCACCAATGGTGCTCAAATCCTTCACTCTCAAATCCCACCAAAGCAACAAGTGCTAGGGAGGAATTAGAGAGGAAGAAAAATGGTGGAAGTCAACAAATGACTCCAAGATCTAGATCCAATGGGTTCCCCTCACTTAGAGGAGGAATTGGTTGGTGGGGATTGTAGATATAGATCTCATCTTCCAAAGCCCTCAAAAAGATGCAAGAATCATAGGAGGGAAGGGGAGGAAGCAAGCTCAAGAGGTTCAACAATGGAGGTAAATTTCGTGGTCAAGAACACTTAGAAACGTTGGGGGGATAACCCCCTTTTATAGGGGAAAGCAAATATGGCCGTTAGGAGAAAACTATGCGAATCCGGTTGAAAGTTCGGTTGGACCGGCTCTAGAACCGGATGGTCCGGTTCTCAGCCCAGAAAACCGGACTCCAACCAGGTTTGGTTACTGACCCCAGCCCTGGTTAGATTCGGAGTAACAAAACCAAAAATCCCAGTTTAAGATCCGGTTTTCTGGTCCTGGCACCAGACCACCCGGTCTGGGAGCCGGTTGAATCGAATCCACAACCGGGATGAAACAGGCTTCACGAAAAACGCAATGACTTTTGCATCCGGACACCACTTTCGATGATCTTGGGCTTGTTTTGACGAGGACAACAAGCTCTACAAGATTGTGTAGAGAAACATCATAGCCCATGTCACATCCCAAAAAATTCCAAATTTTGTAATGTGAAAAAAAATAAACAAAATGAATAAATTGTTGAAATTTAGGGTGAAAAGAAACTTTTTGATTCCAAATGGGAACTTAAAAACCCATCTTGAATAAACTTTGAGTAAAACTTGAATCCAACTAAATTCAAATCAATTTAAATGCATTCTTCATAAATGCATCTTGAAATTTAAAAACTTGGAAATAAACCAAAACCCTAAAACCCAAATGGAAGCAAATCATTTCCAAGATTACTCTAAGCCTATGGATTTGATCCATATAAAAATTTGTCAACAAACATTTATAAATTATCAACAATGACAAATGGAAATATTATAAAACCATAGAAATTGGTTTCACTTAATTTGGAGCCATAGATAAAATCTTATGAATTTAGTAAGATAAGGAAATTGATTTCCCAAAGCTCATAAAGCACCTATCTAAAATCCATACCAAATGGTGAGCAAATAATCCCAAAGAGATTCAAAAGGATAAACAAATATTAAATAAAATTATACAAATTGGAATCACCAACTTTGGATCTATAAATAAAAAGATATGGATTTTATGAAATAAAGAAAGAAATAATTAATACGGAATATTTAAAAGCCAAATTGAAACTTGGCCAAGTCCATAAGCAAATGAAATAAATATAATCCTAATCCAAATGAATAGATAAAGAATATTCAAATAAAATTATGTTGAATTAAAACCATATTTGAATTTCATTGGAATAAAGATAATTGCCCAAATTAAATGATTAATAATCATAATAAAATACTTTAAATAATTCAAAATGAATTATTTAACACACTTGTTAAATAAATAAAACCTACTGAAAAGGTTTGGTGAAATTCTGATTTCAAATAAGGGTTTGAGAATATAATGAAATCTTATTTAATAAAGGAAAGTGCCCATTTTAAATAAAATATAAACCATAGATAAATAAAGGAATTATTACTAAAAAGGGCTTTAAATACATGTTTAAAACACATTAAAAACTTACTAAATAGTTTGGCAAGGTTTTGAATTCAAATGATTGTTTGAAATGTTTAAACAAAATTCAAAACAGAAATGAAAAATGGAAAAAGAAAAATGAATCAGAACAAAAAAATGGAGAAGAAGCAGCCCAGCCCAGCTAAGATGTCACATCCCAAAATTTTCCAAATCTTGTAATGTGAAAAATAAATGAATAAAATAAAACTTTGTTGATTTTCAGGGTGAGAAGAAACTTTTGATTCCAATTGGAAAACCTTCAAACCTATTCGATCATACAAATCCTAAAGGGATTTGAAAAGATAAACAATTAATAAAGGAAAATTTGAAAATAATTGGAATTACTATTTTTGATCTTTTAATAAAAAGATTTGGTTTTCAAATGAAAAGGAAGAAATATAAATAAGGATTATTTTAATAGCCAACTTAAAACTTGGCCAAGCCTTTGAAATAAAATATTTCTATTTGATAAAAATAGTAAAGGTTTATTTAAATAAAATAATAAGGATTTAATATCCAAGTTTATTAAAAATAAAGATTTTACTATTTTAATTGAAACATCTATTCTTATTTATTTATTTTAAATAAGTTTTCCAAGTGTTTTATATTCTCAAATAAAAACCTACTGTTTTGGTTTTATTTTATTTAGATTTCAAATGGAGATTTTAAATAAATCAAATCCTATTTTGATTTAATAAACAAGGTCTATTTATTTAATTAATAATGGACCCTAAAATAAAAATATTATTTTTGTTTTTGGGACTTTGGTTTATGTTGTTAAACAGAACCAAAAACTCAAAACAAGTTTGGTGAAAGTTTTATTTGATTTGGTTGTTTGAATTGTTATTTGAAATTCAAAACAGAAAATCAAATAAGAAAAGAAAAAGAGTACTGAACAAAAAAAAGGGAATCAAACCAACCCAACCCAGCAAGCCCACTAGGCCCAGCAAGCCCAATCCCCACCCCACCCGCAGCGAACCGTTTTTACTCGCGATTGAACCCACTGAGTCAATGACAAATGGACCCCGCTCTCCCTCTCCTTTTCTCACTGACGCCAAACCCCACCACCGGCCCTCTTCTTCCTCACCCGCCACTGACCACGCCGGCTGTTACCGCCGATGAATGCACGCTTAAATTCGCGGCATTGATGCTGCCTTTACCCCCTGCGACCATGCACGTTAAAACGTCTCTCCCTCCTCTCTCGTTCCCCTCTGTCACCCCACCTTAGCACGCCCCCAGGCCGCCCTGATTCCTCTCCGAACCTCACTGCCACCGACGGCTTTCCCTGCCGATTCCGGCGACCCCGCGCCACCCCTTGCCTCCCCAAGCACACAGGAAAGTTCCCCAGGCCCTGGTGCATCTTTCTGCATCCGCAGCTCGCTCGCGCGCACCCCTGAGCCTCGGCAACAACGACTCCAAGCGCTGCCACCGTCTGTTTCAACTCCGGCGAGTGCCCCAGGTAGCTTCCGTCCGCCCCTTCCCCTCTCGTTGACACACGCAGGTTCTATTTTCCCTCGCGCATCTAACGGACCCCTTATCTCGCTCTCCTGTTCCTTGTAGCCCTGCCCCAACGTCAACCAGAGCACGCCTAACGCCCTGTGGACTCCGGTGAGCAATCCACATCGGACCAGAGCGCCCCTCGACAAACTGACCACACCTTGAGCTTCCCCACGACGTTGCGAACATGGTGAGCATCTCCCTTTTCCCCCTCGCCTCATGTAGCGTCGCCACCGTCGTCGTCTGACAGCTCCGCCGCCAGTAGCCACCGCAGCGCCGCCAGTTCTTGGCTGATACGCTGTGAGCCGTTAGATCACGATCCTATGCACACGATAGATCCACTTAACGAAGGGGTACGAGCTAATCTACACCGTTCAGTCTCACTTAGATCCAACGCACCCCGTAGCCGATCCAAGCGAAGCGGTATGGACGAATCAGAACTCACCACGTGGCCAGAGTTGATTTAAAACAGAAATTATGTTCTATTAGAGATTCAATTTTGTAAATTCCATAACTTTAGTTCTACACGTACAAATTTTGCAAACTTTATATCAATGGATTTAGAAAAGCAAGCCCTAGCCAACCATGCCATTTGTTTAGTAAAAAGCTTCTGTTAAAATGTTTGTTTTTGCAGAAACATTTATATGCTTGTTTAGGTTATAAAAATTGTTAAAAAATGATTTTGTGGATAAAATCTTTGGCAAATGGATTGTTTTGAACCTACTGACCATGGGAATCACTTTGTGGTTTCAAAAATGTATTTGGAGAAACAAAAGAATGAATCCTTGATTTAAACCAATACTAGTCAAACAAAAATAGGGTTTATTTATTAAAAATGGTTTTGAAGGAAAACCTTTGAGAAATGTTTTGTTTTAAACTCTCTGACCCTAAACACAAAGTTTTATGGTTTGAAAACATATTTTGTGAACCCTATAGATTAATGCCTTAGTAAAAACATTTTTACACCACATAAAATGATACCTTGTTTTAAAAATGGTTTACAAAGTGAAACCTTTTGCAAATGACTTTGCCACTTTATAAAATGACCTTTAGGTATATCCAAATGTTTATGACCCATTAGAAACCACTTTTACAAATAAAACAACCCTTTTGCATGCTTGCATGTATTGTTTTGTTTATTATTTTATGTGATGAATTGCTTGAATGGTAGATTGAAATATTGTTTGCTTGATTGATTGTAGTGACTTGAAGTGTGTGAACATTGCAAAGATCAAGAAGTGAACCTATACTCTACCAAAAAGGCAAGTGATGCTTCATACTTTTGTCCCATTACTTTCACTATGCATTAGTGATTTTTCTAAGTAAAACTTGCATGGAATTTTTGCTAAGTATAAACCTTGCTATGGGAAATCCTAATAGATGAAACCTTAGTAAAATTTCCTTAGTTAAGATTCCTACTACTATCATGCTTAGCTTAGCTAATAGAAAACAAGGGTGGAATATATATTCACACTATGCAAAAATTTCTAAGTCTGAGGACTTGTGTTTTGTTTAATAAAACAACTAAGTGAATGAATCACCTGGGTGGAAAGGGACTTGCTTAGTGGTTTTTGGTTGAGTGGTTACACAAGGCCCATTTTTATGGTTTACCTTGTGTATCACACTTGTGGATTGCCACCCAGGAACAAAGAGATTTGAGATGTCAAATGTTGAAAAGCTTCAAGTGCAGCCACTTGGCATTATGGGCTCTGCCTGGATCATATAGGTTGCAATAACTTAGCCAAATGGACAGTTGGTGGTAGGGGTTTGATAGGTTGGAGCGCGTCCATTCTGGTCTAAGGGAAGGCTTCTGAAAGATCTTGTCTTGGTGAAACCAAGTCTTGTGGGGAAAGTGCACCACCTCTGCAGAGTGTAAAATCTAAGTACTTAGCCATGTCCCTGGTAAAGGACAATTTGAGCATCAAGGCATGGAAGCTATCAAGAATCTCATCATCCAAATTTCTAAGTTAAAAACTTGTGGTTGAACAAGGGTTAAAGGATCTTCAATCTTTGATTGGTAGATGCCTTGGGTGATTTTTGTCAAGCAAAACTTAGTGTTTTCAAATGATAAGGACAAATCTATTTTTGAGCAATGCAAGCCTCAACTCCACTTTGCCAAATGCATATAGATGATAGACTCCACTATACTACCATAGTATCACTTGCCAATACAATTCAAATGTATTGACCCTTATGGCTGTAACTTGTATGTTGCAGGTTTGATTGATGTTAGTAAAGTTTGATGATTAGGATTACAAAGTCTACAACCAACATGTCTGCCTGTGACACTTTGAAGACGAAGGACCCCATGCTTATAGGTATTCTGATGCAATGTATTGTAATAGCCAAATGAGCTATGAAAGATGTAATAAATTATTTTATTCCTGGTTATAAAGTTGTGTTATGACCTTTGTTTCTTGATATTACATCTTAACTATGGATGCTAGCTATTGATCCAGGGACTAGCATTGTAAACACAGGGGACTCTACCTTATAAGAAGGATGGGAACCTTACAGATGGTATCAGAGCATTGTGTTGCCTGTAGGATTTGTAACCCTAGGATTGGACAAAAAACCCTTAGAAAAATAGGAGTTGTATTTGTCCCAAAACTTATTTACGAACAATCTTGTAAACTCTTTCCTCAAACCATTTTGGTTTTGATTCTACATCTCTTCTATTTCAACTTGATGGACAAAGCCTACCCCATGGCCAAAGACTTCACCATGTTCTAAGGACTTCATCAACTCTAATGACTTCAACATCATCAACTCTACTGACCACAACATCTTCAACTCTAATGACTTCAACATCTTCAGCATTTTCACCAAGGACTTCAACCTTGGATATCACTAGGTACAAGTGAGACAAGAAATCTTGCTCAAGATTTGGAGTCTAAGGAAACACAACTTAGAAGGAATCATGACCACCTTTGAATCTTTGTGACCAAGAGTTTTTCAAAGGAAACCATGATCTCATGCAAGAGGGAATCAACCAAGAAGGATAGAAAGATCACAAGTGAACCATATAGATGGACCACCATATTTAGTTTAAGTCAAACCCACCAACTTATGTGGTGTAACAAAAAATATTTTTGGATGCCTAAAAATATGCTTGAAACTTGTTGTTTGGGTGGAATGTTTGTTTGTGATTGCTTGCACATTGCTTGTGTAAATTGTGATGTCTGTGATTAGAATCCTTACTTATAAACCTTATTGCCTATTCTAACCTCAATTCAACCCAAACAGATGACTACTCCAAGAGACTCCAACATCAAGGTTGATGACAACAACAACCAAGAGGACAACATGAGAGAACTTATAGCAACCCAAAACCAGTTGAGCCAAGAGACAACTCAGCTTTTAGCCAACAACAATGGACTAGACCCAGCCATACAAAGGATTTTGAAACTTCAATCCCAAATGTTGCAAGGATTGGTTACTCAAATGATCAACATTGGAGACAACTCTTACAAAGGAGTTTATGACAACAAGGATGACAAAGGTGTTATTCTAGAAGGAACCCAAGCCTGCAATATTTGTGGAGACAAGGATCATACATCCAAGGAGCATGAAGATCAATGCCCTAATTGTGAAGAAGAAAGTCATATCTCTAGCAACTGCCCCAAGAAGAGAGAAAGATTTCCCACCTTTGAGGTGAGGTATGAAGAGCATGAACTAGAAGAACTCCTAGCTTTGGAAAGACCCAAAAAGAAGAAGAAGGACCAAAGCCAGTTGCAATGTTACAATTGCAAAGAGATGGGACACTATGCCAGTGAATGCCCAGAAAAGAAGAAGAGCCAAGAAGACAAACAAAAGCTAGTGAAACCCAATATGAGGAAGGATATTAGCCAAGTGATGTGTAACCACTGCAAAGAGTTAGGACATTATGCATCATATTGTCCAGAGAAGCCACCTCAAGACCTTAGCTTTATCACATGTTTCAAATGCAAAGAACTAGGCCACTATGCAAACTTCTGTCCAAGAAAGTTACACCAAGATCCCAAGAAGGCCAATATGTAATTTAGATGGAAATTTTTAAGGGTGGTAGTACCCTAGATGCTTTTGGGCCAACTTGTAACCCTAGCCTTCCCAAATCTCGGGACGAGATTTATTTTAAGGGTGGTAGCCTGTCACATCCCAAGATTTTCCAAATCTTGTAATGTGAAAAATAAATGAATAAAATAAAACTTTGTTGATTTTCAGGGTGAGAAGAAACTTTTGATTCCAATTGGAAAACCTTCAAACCTATTTGATCATACAAATCCTAAAGGGATTTGAAAAGATAAACAATTAATAAAGGAAAATTTGAAAATAATTGGAATTACTATTTTTGATCTTTTAATAAAAAGATTTGGTTTTCAAATGAAAAGGAAGAAATATAAATAAGGATTATTTTAATAGCCAACTTAAAACTTGGCCAAGCCTTTGAAATAAAATATTTCTATTTGATAAAAATAGTAAAGGTTTATTTAAATAAAATAATAAGGATTTAATATCCAAGTTTATTAAAAATAAAGATTTTACTATTTTAATTAAAACATCTATTCTTATTTATTTATTTTAAATAAGTTTTCCAAGTATTTTATATTCTCAAATAAAAACCTACTGTTTTGGTTTTATTTTATTTAGATTTCAAATGGAGATTTTAAATAAATCAAATCCTATTTTGATTTAATAAACAAGGTCTATTTATTTAATTAATAATGGACCCTAAAATAAAAATATTATTTTTGTTTTTGGGACTTTGGTTTATGTTGTTAAACAGAACCAAAAACTCAAAACAAGTTTGGTGAAAGTTTTATTTGATTTGGTTGTTTGAATTGTTATTTGAAATTCAAAACAGAAAATCAAATAAGAAAAGAAAAAGAGTACTGAACAAAAAAAAGGGAATCAAACCAACCCAACCCAGCAAGCCCACTAGGCCCAGCAAGCCCAATCCCCACCCCACCCGCAGCGAACCGTTTTTACTCGCGATTGAACCCACTGAGTCAATGACAAATGGACCCCGCTCTCCCTCTCCTTTTCTCACTGACGCCAAACCCCACCACCGGCCCTCTTCTTCCTCACCCGCCACTGACCACGTCGGCTGTTACCGTCGATGAATGCACGCTTAAATTCGCGGCATTGATGCTGCCTTTACCCCCTGCGACCATGCACGTTAAAACGTCTCTCCCTCCTCTCTCGTTCCCCTCTGTCACCCCACCTTAGCACACCCCCAGGCCGCCCTGATTCCTCTCCGAACCTCACTGCCACCGACGGCTTTCCCTGCCGATTCCGGCGACCCCGCGCCACCCCTTGCCTCCCCAAGCACACAGGAAAGTTCCCCAGGCCCTGGCGCATCTTTCTGCATCCGCGGCTCGCTCGCGCGTGCCCCTGAGCCTCGGCAACAACGACTCCAAGCGCCGCCACCGTCTGTTTCAACTCCGGCGAGTGCCCCAGGTAGATTCCGTCCGCCCCTTCCCCTCTCGTTGACACATGCAGGTTCTATTTTCCCTCGCGCGTCTAACGGACCCCTTATGTCGCTCTCCTGTTCCTTGTAGCCATGCCCCAACGTCAACCAGAGCACGCCTGACGCCGTGTGGACTCCGGTGAGCAATCCACATCGGACCAGAGCGCCCCTCGACAAACTGACCACACCTTGAGCTTCCCCACGACGTTGCGAACACGGTGAGCATCTCCCTTTTCCCCCTCGCCTCCTGTAGCGTCGCCACCGTCGTCGTCTGACAGCTCCGCCGCCAGTAGCCACCGCAGCGCCGCCAGTTCTTGGCTGATACGCTGTGAGCCGTTAGATCACGATCCTATGCACACGATAGATCCACTTAACGAAGGGGTACGAGCTAATCTACACCGTTCAGTCTCACTTAGATCCAACGCACCCCGTAGCCGATCCAAGCGAAGCGGTATGGACGAATCAGAACTCACCACGTGGCCAAAGTTGATTTAAAACAGAAATTATGTTCTATTAGAGATTCAATTTTGTAAATTCCATAACTTTAGTTCTACACGTACAAATTTTGCAAACTTTATATCAATGGATTCAGAAAAGCAAGCCCTAGCCAACCATACCATTTGTTTAGTAAAAAGCTTCTGTTAAAATGTTTGTTTTTGCAGAAACATTTGTATGCTTGTTTAGGTTATAAAAATTGTTCAAAAATGATTTTGGGGATAAAATCTTTGGCAAATGGATTGTTTTGAACCTACTGACCATGGGAATCACTTTGTGGTTTCAAAAATGTATTTGGAGAAACAAAAGAATGAATCCTTGATTTAAACCAATACTAGTCAAACAAAAATAGGGTTTATTTATTAAAAATGGTTTTGAAGGAAAACCTTTGAGAAATGTTTTGTTTTAAACTCTCTGTCCCTAAACACAAATTTTTATGGTTTGAAAACATATTTTGTGAACCCTATAGATTAATGCCTTAGTAAAAACATTTTTACACCACGTAAAATGATACCTTGTTTTAAAAATGGTTTATAAAGTGAAACCTTTTGCAAATGACTTTGCCACTTTATAAAATGACCTTTAGGTATATCCAAATGTTTATGACCCATTAGAAACCACTTTTACAAATAAAACAACCCTTTTGCATGCTTGCATGTATTGTTTTGTTTATTATTTTATGTGATGAATTGCTTGAATGGTAGATTGAAATATTGTTTGCTTGATTGATTGTAGTGACTTGAAGTGTGCGAACATTGCAAAGATCAAGAAGTGAACCTATACTCTACCAAAAAGGCAAGTGATGCTTCATACTTTTGTCCCATTACTTTCACTATGCATTAGTGATTTTTCTAAGTAAAACTTGCATGGAATTTTTGCTAAGTATAAACCTTGCTATGGGAAATCCTAATAGATGAAACCTTAGTAAAATTTCCTTAGTTAAGATTCCTACTACTATCATGCTTAGCTTAGCTAATAGAAAACAAGGGTGGAATATATATTCACACTATGGAAAAATTTCTAAGTCTGAGGACTTGTGTTTTGTTTAATAAAACAACTAAGTGAATGAATCACCTGGGTGGAAAGGGACTTGCTTGGTGGTTTTTGGTTGAGTGGTTACACAAGGCCCATTTTTATGGTTTACCTTGTGTACCACACTTGTGGATTGCCACCCAGGAACAAAGAGATTTGAGATGTCAAATGTTGAGAAGCTTCAAGTGCAGCCACTTGGCATTATGGGCTCTGCCTGGATCATATAGGTTGCAATAACTTAGCCAAATGGACAGTTGGTGGTAGGGGTTTGATAGGTTGGAGCGCGTCCATTCTGGTCTAAGGGAAGGCTTCTGAAAGATCTTGTCTTGGTGAAACCAATTCTTGTGGGGAAAGTGCACCACCTCTGCAGAGTGTAAAATCTAAGTACTTAGCCATGTACCTGGTAAAGGACAATTTGAGCATCAAGGCATGGAAGCTATCAAGAATCTCATCATCCAAATTTCTAAGTTAAAAACTTGTGGTTGAACAAGGGTTAAAGGATCTTAAATCTTTGATTGGTAGATGCCTTGGGTGATTTTTGTCAAGCAAAACTTAGTGTTTTCAAATGATAAGGAAAAATGTATTTTTGAGCAATGCAAGCCTCAACTCCACTTTGCCAAATGCATATAGATGATAGACTCCACTATACTACCATAGTATCACTTGCCAATACAATTCAAATGTATTGACCCTTGTGGCTGTAACTTGTATGTTGCAGGTTAGATTGATGTTAGTAAAGTTTGATGATTAGGATTACAAATTCTACAACCAACATGTATGCATGTGACACTTTGAAGATGAAGGACCCCATGCTTATAGATATTCTGCTGCAATGTATTGTAATAGCCAAATGAGCTATGAAAGATGTAATAAATTATTTTATTCCTGGTTATAAAGTTGTGTTATGACCTTTGTTTCTTGATATTACATCTTAACTGTGGATGCTAGCTATTGATCCAGGGACTAGCATTGTAAACACAGGGGACTCTACCTTATAAGAAGGATGGGAACCTTACATAAGCCCATCAAGCCCAGCAGTTCGCCCATCTCCTCCACCCCGCAGAAAACATTTCACACCGCTGTTCAAACCCGCAGAGTCGCTAACCACTGGACCCCACCCTTTTATTTCTCTGTCACGCTGACGAAGTGGCGCCCCTCGTCAGTCATCTTCCTCACCCGCCGCTGACCATGCCCGGCCGTTTCTGTCGTTGAAAGCTCGAGTTAATTCATCGTAACACCGCAGTGATTCCTCTCTGCAACCGCACCCTCTTAATCGCCTCCCTCCCCTCTCCGTTTGCCCCCATTCACCCGAACACAACCGCCGCCAGGCAGCAGCAATCGTTGCTCGAAATGCCCACTGCTCCGGCGAGCATTTCCTTCGATTCCGGCCATCCACCGTCGTGCCTCGCCCCCTCGACCACACGAGCACATTCCCCACCGTCCTGCGAACCTCCCAGTACCCCCCACTGCCTGCGCGCGCCCCATATGCTCGGCAATGACCACGTCTGAGCATCGTCGTCGTCTGCCTCCACTCCGGCGACACCCCCAGGTAGCATCTGACCACCCCTCTCCCTCTCAACGTTGCTCTCACACTCTACTCTCCCACGCGCATCTAATGCGACACTTTGCTGGCCTTCTACTGCTGTGTAGCTTCGCCCCCATCGACGACAGAGCGTGCCCGACGCCAGGGACATCTCCGGCGAGAAATTGCAGCCACACCCGAGCGCCCCTTCGATGATGGAGACCACCTTGAGCATCAGTACTTCGCGGCGACCTCGGTGAGCCTTTCCCCTGTCTCTCTTGCTTCCTGAATCGCCGGCAACTCCACCGTATGACCGCGCCGCCGCCGTTCGCCACCGCCAGCGCCGCCAGATGATGGCCAGTAGCTGTGAGCCGTTACATGCTAATCCAGTGGCGTAGATAGATGACTTCAGCGAAACGTTTTTAGTTGATCTATGCTGTGCGATGCCCATTAGATCCAACGGGTGTAGCTACTCGATCCACCCGAACCGGTACGCGCTAATGAGAACGTGACACGTGGCCTAGTTTCTGTTTTAAAAATAGAAATAGAACTATTAGATGTTTGATTTTGTAAATTACATAACTTTTGATCCACACATCCAAAGTTTGCAAATTTTATATCAATGGAATCAGCAAAACAAATTCTATCCAACCATGTACTTTGTTTAGTAAATTGCATCTGTTAAATTGTTTCTTTTTGTAGAGACTTGTGTAGGCATAATTTGAATATAAAAATTATTCTAGAAATATTTTTAAGGTAAAATCTTTGGCAAATGGATTGTTTTGAACCTACTGACCATAGGAACCAACTTTTGGTTTTAAAAACATATTTTGAGATGCTAAGGAATAAACCTTTGAATAAAACCATTTCTAGCTAAATAAAAATAATGATTATGGTATAAAAATGATTTTTAGTAAAACCTTTGGGAAAATGATTTGATTTAAACTCTCTGACCCTAAACACCAAGCTTCGAGATTTAAAAACCTATTT
The DNA here is from genome assembly GCA_916181665.1 of Avena sativa. NCBI lineage: Eukaryota > Viridiplantae > Streptophyta > Magnoliopsida > Poales > Poaceae > Avena > Avena sativa. Next base: position 378,552,358 of record OV702297.1, on the reverse strand, counting down.
GGTGAACCCTAGAAAACTATTACTTTGTTTAAAGGCATTTTCTAACGAAATAAAGTATTATTTGATTTAAAAATGATTTATAGGTAAAACCTTTTGCAAATGGTTTCAATATTAAAAACTTGATCTTAAAACACTAGCATTTGCGTTAAAAATATATTTGGCAAACCCTAGAAATATTACTTTGATTTGAACCATTTCTGGCAAAACAAAAATGACTTAAAATGGCCTTTTCACTAACTTGATATCCAATGGTTTTTCCACCTTTATAAATGACCAATAAGTGTTTTAAAACGCTTATATCCTATTAGAAAACACTTTTCCAAATAAAACAACCTTTGGCATGATTGCATGCATTGCCTTGCTTTTATTTATTTTATGTGATGATTGCTTGAATGGTAGATTGAATTTTGTGCCTTGATTGAATTGTAGTGGAATTTGAAGAGTGTGACTATTGCAAAGATCAAGGAGTGAACTTATATTCTCTACCAAAAAGGAAAGTGGTGCTTCATACTTTTGTCCTATTATTTTCACTATGCATTAGTGATATTTCTAAGTAGGACATGCATGGAATTTTGCTAAGTATAAACTATGCCATGGGAAATCCTAGTAGATGAAACCTTAGTATAATTTTCCTAAGTTAAGTTTCCTACTACTATCATGCTTAGCTTAGCTAGTAGAAAACAAGGGTGGATTATATTCATGCTATGAGATATTTCCAAGACAAGGACTTGTGTTTTTGTTTAATAAAACAACTAAGTGAATGAATCACCTGGGTGGAAGGGAAAGAATGGTTTGTGTTGAGTGGTTACACAATGCCCATTTCTATGGTTTACCTTATGTAGCTCACTTGTGTATTGCCACCTAGGAACAAGGAAATTTGAGATGTCAAATGTTGAGAAGCTTCAAGTGCAGCCACTTGGCATTATGGGCTCTGCTTGGATCATATAGGTTGCAATAACTTATCCAAATGGATAGTTGGTGGTAGTGGGTGATAGGTTGGAACGCGTCCATTCTGGTCTAAGGGAAGGCTTCTGAAAGATCTTGTCTTGGTGAAAATCAAGTCTTGTGGGGAAAGTGCACCACCTCTGCAGAGTGTAAAATCTAAGTACTTAGCCATGTCCTTGGCAATGGACAATTTGAGCATCAAGACATGGAAGCTATCAAGAATCTCCTCATCCCAATTTCTAAGTTAAAACTTGTGGTTGAACAAGGGTTTAAGGATCACTAATTTCTATTGGGAGATGCCTTGGGTGATTTTGACAAACAAAAACTTAGTGTTTTCAAATGATAAGGAAAAATCTATTTTGAGCAAAGCAGGCCTAAGCTCCACTTAGCCAAATGCATATAGATGATAGATACCATTATTCTACCATAGTATCACTTTCCAATACAATTCAAATGTATTGACCCTTGTGGCTGTAACTTATTATGTTGCAGGTTTGTTTAATGTTAGAGAAGTGTGTTGATTAGGATTACAAGTCTGCAACCAACATGATTGCCTGTGGCACTTTGAAGATGAAGGACTCCATGCTATATAGTTATTTCTGCTGCATTATAATGAGATAGCCAAACGAGCTATGTAAGATGTAATGAATTATTTTATTCCTGGTTATAAAGTTGTATTATGACCTTTGTTTCTTGATATTACATCTTAACTGTAGATGCTAGCTATTGATCTAGGGACTAGCATTGTAAACACAGGGATCTCTACCTTATTAAAGGTTGGGACCTCTACAGATGGTATCAGAGCACTGTGTTGCCTGTAGGATTGTAACCCTAGGATTGGAAAAAAACCTTAGAAAAATAGGAGTTATATTTGTTCAAAACTTATTTACAAACAATCTTGTAAACTCTTTCCTCAACCTTTTTGGTTTTGATTCTACATCTCTTCTATTTCAACTTGATGGACAAAACCTCAACCATGAGAAAAGACTTCAACATGAGCAAAGGACTTCACCAAATGACTTCAACTTCAACATCCTCAAAGACTTCAACTTTATTTTCACCAAGGACTTCAACTTGGATATCACTAAGGAACTACAAGTGAGACAAGAAATGATACTCAAGACTTGAAGACTAAGGAAACACAATTTAGAAGGAACCATCATCACCTTTGAAGTTTGTGACCAAGATACAATAATTTCTCCAAGGATACAATGATCTTATTCAAGAAGGAACAACTAAGAAGAATGGAATGAACTCAAGTGAACCATATAGTTGGACCACCATATTTAGTCTAGAACAAACCCACCAACTTATGTGGTGTAGCAAAAATATTTTGTTGCCTAAAAATGTGCTTGAAACTTGTTGTTTGAGTGGAATGTTTGTTTGTGATTGCTTGCACATTGCTTGTGTGAATTGTGATGTGTATGATTAGAATTCTTCCTTAGAAATCTTTTGCCTATTCTAATCCCAATCCAACCCAAACAGATGACTACCCCAAGAAACTCCAACATCAAGAATGGTGACAACAACAACCAAGATATGCGCATGAGAGAACTCATGGTAACCCAAACCCAGTTGAACCAAGTGACAACTCAGTTTTTAGCCAACAACAATGAGTTAGACCCAACCATGCAAAGATTTTTGGAAACCCAAACCCAATTGATGCAGAGGGTGACAAATCAAATGATCAACATGGGAGACAACTTTTCCCAAGGAGTTTGTGACAACAATGATGTCAAGGATGATATTATAGAAGGAACTCAAGCTTGAAATATTTGTAGAGACATAGATCACACTTCCAAAGAGCATGAAGATCAATGCCCTAATTGTGAAGAGAAACATCCAACTAATCAATGCCCCACATCTCAAGCTACTTGTTTCCTATGTGAAGGAAATAATCATGTCCCTATCCAATGCCCCATCTATTCTATAGTTCAACAAAGGAAACAAGGGGGAATACATCAAGAGTATGGAAAACCCCATGAGGAAACAACTTCTACCAAGAAGGATGAAGACAAAGGAAAATCTCAGCTTGCACCTCCATGCACTATGACTCACCTTGATGGACAAAATAGGAAACATATGTATTATCCAAGGAAACGGTTAATGAAACCAGGAGACTTTCCCACCTTTGAGGTGAGATATGAAGAGCATGAACTAGAAGAACTCCTAGCTTTGGACAAACCCAAGAAGAAGAAGAAGAAGAAGGACAAAAGCCAAGTGCAATGTTGCCATTGCAAAGAGATGGGACACTATGCCAATGAATGTCCAGAGAAGAAGAAGAAGTATAAGGAAATTATCCAAGTGTTGTGCAACAACTGCAAAGAGCTAGGCCATTATGTGTCAACTTGTCCACATAAGATACATGAAGAACTCAACCTTGTCACATGTTACAATTATGGTGACCAAGGACATTATGCAAGCAATTGTCCAGAAAAGATGAAGTACAAGACAAATAAGCCTATGAGGGATCTTAGCCTTGTCACATGTTTCAAGTGTGGAAACAAAGGACATTATGCAGATGTCTGCCCAGAGAAGATTCATCAAGACCCAAGAAAGCAAAGGTGTAATTTAGTTGAGAAACTTTTAAGGGTGGTAGTACCCTAGTTGCCTTGAGACAACTTGTAACCTCTAGCCTCCCTAAATCTCGGGACGAGATTTCTTTTAAGGGTGGTAGCCTGTCACATCCCAAAATTTTCCAAATTTTGTAATGTGAACAAAAATGAATAAATTGTTGAAATTTAGGGTGAAAAGAAACTTTTTGATTCCAAATGGAAACTTAAAAACCCATCTTGAATAAACTTTGAGTAAAACTTGAATCCAACTAAATTCAAATCAAGTGAAATGCATTCTTCATAAATGCATCTTGAAATTTAAACACTTGGAAATAAACCAAAACCCTAATGGAAGCAAATCATTTCCAAGATTACTTTAATCCTATGGATTTTATCCATATAAAAATTTGTCAACAAACATTTATAAATTATCAAGAATGACAAATCGAAATATTATAAAACCATATAAATTGGTTTCACTTAATTTGGAGCCATAGATAAAATCTTATGAATTTAGTAAGATAAGGAAATTGATTTCCCAAAGCCAATAAAGCACCTATCTAAAATGCATACCAACTTGTGAGCAAATAATACCAAAGAGATTCAAAAGGATAAACAAATATTAAATAAAATTATACAAATTGGAATCACCAACTTTGGATCTATAAATAAAAAGATATGGATTTTATGAAATAAAGAAAGAAATAATTAATAGGAAATATTTAAAAGCCAAATTGAAACTTGGCCAAGTCCATAAGCAAATGAAATAAATATAATCCTAATCCAAATGAATAGATAAAGAATATTCAAATAAAATTATGTGGAATTAAAACCATACTTGAATTTCATTGGAATAAAGACAATTGCCCAAATTAAATGATTAATAATCATAATAAAATACTTTAAATAATTCAAAATGAATTATTTAACACCCCTGTTAAATAAATAAAACCTACTGAAAAGGTTTGGTGAAATTCTGATTTCAAATAAGGGTTTGAGAATATAATGAAATCTTATTTAATAAAGGAAAGTGCCCATTTTAAATAAAATATAAACCATAGATAAATAAAGGAATTATTACTAAAAAGGGCTTTAAATACATGTTTAAAACACATTAAAAACTTACTGAATAGTTTGGAAAGGTTTTGAATTCAAATGATTGTTTGAAATGATTAAACAAAATTCAAAACAGAAATGAAAAATGGAAAAAGAAAAATGAATCAGAACAAAAAAAATGGAGAAGAAGCAGCCCAGCCCAGCTAAGCCTAGCAGTTAGCCCATCTCCTCCACCCCGCAGTAAACGTTTCACACCGCTGTTCGAACCCGCAGAGTCGCTGACCACTGGACCCCACCCTTTTCTTTCTCTCTCACGCTGACGAAGCGGCCCCCCTCGTCAGTCGTCTTCCTCACCCGCCGCTGACCACGCCTGGCCGTTTCTGCCATTGAAAGCTCGAGTTAATTTGTCGTAACGCTGCAGTGATTCCGCTCTACAACCGCACCCTCTTAATCGCCTCCCTCCCCTCTCCGTTTGCCCCCATTCACCCAAACACAACCACCATCAGGCCGCAGCAATCGTTGCTCGAAACGCCCACTGCTCCGGCGAGCATTTCCTTCGATTCCGGCCATCCACCATCGTTCCTCGCCCCTTGACCACACGAGCACATTCCCCATCGTCCTGTGAACCTCCTAGTACCCCCCTCCCCCACTTGCCCACGCGCGCCCCATATGCTCGGCAACGACCACGTATGAGCATCGTCGTCGTCTGCCTCCACTCCGGCGACACCCCCAGGTAGCATCTGACCACCCCTCTCCCTCTCAATGATGCTCTCACACTTTACTCTCTCGCGCGCATCTAACGCGACACTTTGCTGGCCTTCTACTGCTGTGTAGCTTCGCCCCCATCGACGACAGAGCGTGCCCGACGCCAGGGACATCTCCGGCGAGGAATTGCAGCCACACCCGAGCGCCCCTTCGACGATGGAGACCACCTTGAGCATCAGCACTTCGCGGCGACCTCGGTGAGACTTTCCCCTATCTCTCTTGCTTCCTGAATCGCCGGCAACTCCACCGTCTGACCGCGCCGCCGCCGTTCGCCACCGCCAGCGCCGCCAGATGATGGCTAGTAGCTGTGAGCCGTTAGATGCTAATCCAGTGGCGTAGATAGATGACTTTAGCGAAACGTTTTTAGTTGATCTGTGTCGTGCGATGCCCATTAGATCCAACGGCTGTAGCTACTCGATCCACCCGAACCGGTACGCGCTAATGATAACGTGACATGTGGCCCAGCTTCTGTTTCAAAAACAAAAATAGAACTATTAGATGTTTGATTTTGTAAATTGCATAAATTTTGATCCACACGTCCAAAGTTTTCAAAATTTATATCAATGGAATCAGCAAAACAAATTCTATCCAACCATGTACTTTGTTTAGTAAATTGCATCTGTTAAATTGGTTGTTTTTGCAGAGACTTGTGTAGGCATAATTTGAATATAAAAATTATTCTAGAAATATTTTTAAGGTAAAATATTTGGCAAATGGATTGTTTTGAACCTACTAACCATAGGAACCAACTTTTAGTTTTAAAAACATATTTTGAGATCTAAGGAATAAATCTTTGAATAAAAGCATTTCTAGCAAAATAAAAATAATGATTATGGTATAAAAATGATTTTTAGTAAAACCTTTGGGAAAATGATTTGATTTAAACTCTATGACCCTAAACACCAAGCTTTGAGATTTAAAAACCTATTTGGTGAACCCTAGAAAACTATTACTTTGTTTAAAGGCATTTTCTAACGAAATAAAGTGTTGTTTGATTTAAAAATGATTTATAGGTAAAACCTTTTGCAAATGGTTTCAATATTAAAAACTTGATCTTAAAACACTAGCATTTGTGTTAAAAATATATTTGGCAAACACTAGAAATATTACTTTGATTTGAACCATTTCTAGCAAAACAAAAATGAATTAAAATGGCCTTTTCACTAACTTGATATCCAATGGTTTTGGCACCTTTATAAATGACCAATAAGTGTTTTAAAATGCTTATAACCTATTAGAAAACACTTTTCCAAATAAAACAACCTTTGGCATGCTTGCATGCATTGCCTTGCTTTTATTATTTTATGTGATGATTGCTTGAATGGTAGATTGAATTTTGTGCCTTGATTGAATTGTAGTGGAATTTGAAGAGTGTGACTATTGCAAAGATCAAGGAGTGAACTTATATTCTCTACCAAAAAGGCAAGTGGTGCTTCATACTTTTGTCCTATTATTTTCACTATGCATTAGTGATATTTCTAAGTAGGACATGCATGGAATTTTGCTAAGTATAAACTATGCCATGGGAAATCCTAGTAGATGAAACCTTAGTAGAATTTTCCTAAGTTAAGATTCCTACTACTATCATGCTTACCTTAGCTAGTAGAAAACAAGGGTGGGTTATATTCATGCTATGAGATATTTCCAAGACAAGGACTTGTGTTTTTGTTTAATAAAACAACTAAGTGAATGAATCACCTAGGTGGAAGGGAAAGAATGGTTTGTGTTGAGTGGTTACACAAGGCCCATTTCTATGGTTTACCTTGTGTATCTCACTTGTGGATTGCCACCCAGGAACAAAGAGATTTGAGATGTCAAATGTTGAGAAGCTTCAAGTGCAGCCACTTGGCATTATGGGCTCTGCCTGGATCATATAGGTTGCAATAACTTAGACAAATGGAAAGTTGGTGGTAGTGGGTGATAGGTTGGAACGCGTCCATTCTGGTCTAAGGGAAGGCTTCTGAAAGATCTTGCCTTGGTGAAAATCAAGTCTTGTGGGGAAAGTGCACCACCTCTGCAGAGTGTAAAATCTAAGTACTTAGCCATGTCCCTGGCAATGGACAATTTGAGCATCAAGACATGGAAGCTATCAAGAATCTCCAAGTCGCAATTTCTAAGTTAAAACTTGTGGTTGAACAAGGGTTTAAGGGTCACCAATTTCTATTGGGATATGCCTTGGGTGATTTTGACAAACAAAAACTTAGTGTTTTCAAATGATAAGGAAAAATCTATTTTGAGCAAAGCAGGCCTAAGCTCCACTTAGCCAAATGCATATAGATGATAGATACCATTATTCTACCATAGTATCACTTGCCAATACAATTCAAATGTATTGACCCTTGTGGCTATAACTTATTATGTTGCAGGTTTGTTTGATGTTAGAGAAGTGTGTTGATTAGGATTACAAGTCTGCAACCAACATGATTGCCTATGGCACTTTGAAGATGAAGGACTCCATGCTATATAGTTATTTCTGTTGCATTGTATTGAGATAGCCAAACGAGCTATGTAAGATGTAATGAATTATTTTATTCCTGGTTATAAAGTTGTATTATGACCTTTGTTCCTTGATATTACATCTTAACTACGGATGCTAGCTATTGATCCAGGGATTGGGACCACTACATCCCAACAAAGTAGGATAGAACCAAATGAAGAAAGGTAATAAGCCTCCCTAAATAAGAACTGATAAAACCTTCAAACTCGAAAACGCCATAGAAGATGCATACGAATTCCGTTTTCGATGAACTTGGGCTTGTTGGAGAGCTAGCAACAATCTCAAGAACCTCACATGGAGAAACACCAAGAAGCAACAAAATAGGAAGATGCAAAGTATGCAAAGGATTGAGCTCCCTATGACGATGTGATCAAGTTACACAACCGAAAGCCCCTCTTGATAGTACGGCTATCTATCCTATAACCCGGTCTCCCAACAACCACCTTGAGACCGGTAAAAGGAAAACCTATCAAGGCCATAACTTTGCCTTGCGCATCCCGCTTGATCTTGATGACAATGCTTCAAGCTCCACCCAAGTCAGAATGCAACACTTGATCATTGTTGCTTCGTGAAGACTCCTAATTTGCTCCCCATACACCACTATGGGATAGCTTCATTAATACATGTCTTCACATGTCCATTATCACCAATATGGACGGCAGGCTTCAAGCAAATGATCATCTCGAGATGCTTATCTTGAACTTGCCCTTCTCAACCTTGATGACGATCACCACTTGATGACATCCTTTCATGAGCTATATAAGATCTTCACTTTTGAAGCATGCCCATGGAAAGATACATATCCCATATAGAAAATGCAAAGGCACACATATAATGGGTTAGTTCATGATGCTATTGACAAGGCTTACCATACCACAACATCGATGTGGTACATTCTTTATGCTTCATGTGTTGACCAACTTGAAATCACTCTTTGTATTGGTCAACCAAGTATCTTCTCATGCTCCATCTTAATATCTTGAGGTACATAAGGAACTCTTCATTTGATTACATGCTCTAAATCTTAGTCAACCATATCTCAACTAATGAGGCTATCATGACCCCGACTTAGAGCCATATCTTGAATTCTTCTATTGAGATCACACTCTCAAGATCTTGATCATATCATATTATTCTCTTCAACTCGATGATTTTGATGCCAATACTCAAGGTATATATTTATCTTCATGGCATCCATACTTGAATCCAACACATGGACTACAAGCATGACCTGTGGAATATTCCTTCATATAAAACTCAGTGAAAACATTAGTCCATAGGGATTGTCTGTTGGAGATATGCCCTAGAGGCAATAATAAATGTAGTTATTATTATATCTTTGTGTTTATGATAAATGTTTGCATTCATGCTATAACAGTGTTAACCGGAAACATTAATACTTGTGTGATTTGTAAACTAAATTAGATTCCCTAGTAAAGCCTCTTCATAATACTGGCTTGTTGGTTAATTTATGATTGTGGTTTCCCTATCATGAACATTGAGATGTTATTAACAACAAGATCATATCATTAGGAGAATGGTATGATGGACATACTCCTATAGATAAGCGTAGCATAAAGATCAAGTCATTTTAATAGTTCAATTACTATAAGCTTTCTGATACATAGTAACCTAATTCCTTCGACCATGAGATCATGTTTATCACCATCACCGGAAGGATGCTTTGATTACATCAAACACCACAACGTAACTGGGTGGCTATAAAGGTGGCATTGAGTGTTCGGAAAGTATGGGTTGAGACACATGGATCAAGAGTGGTATTTGTCCATCCATATGACAAATAGATATACTCTAGGCCCTCTCGGTGGAATGTCATCCAATTAGCTTGCAAGCATGTGACTGGATCACAAGGTATCACATACCACGGGAACGAGAAAAGAGTACTTATCGGTAACGAGGTTGAACTAGGTATGCAGAGATATCGACGATCAAAACCTCGGATAAGTAAACTATCATGAGAAAAAGGGAAATTGGTATCGTATGTAAGTGGTTCATTCAATCGGAAAGTAATCGTAGAAATATGTGGGAGCCATATGAATTTCCAGATTCCTCTATTGGTTATTGATCAGAGAAGTGTCTCGATCATGTCCGCATAATTCATGAACCGTAGGGAGACACACTTAAGGATTCGATGTTGTTGAGTAGTTATGGAATGATGACTAAGAGACCGAATGTTGTTCGGAGTGTCAGATGGGATCCGGGATATCACAAGGAGATCCGTAATGGTCCGGAGAATAAGATTCATATAAGGAAAGTCCTGTTTCGGAGTTGGGGAATGATTTCGGTGCTTTCATCAGGAATGTTCTAGAAGGGTCCGGAAGGTCCGGCACTCCGGAGGGGAAGGGTACATGAATGTGTCATAAAATATGGAATGGTTGCATCATGTACTAGGTCACTTGGCTGGGCAAAATAAAGGGAGAAATCAAATCCTAGTTTGAAAGTCAAACACCAATTTGAAAAAGTCAAACGGCAAGTTTGCTTGTTGGAGGGAGAGTAGAAAACCTACTTGGGGAGGAGTTCCCCTCCCTCCACCCGCCGGCCAAAGGAGGCCGAGTTGGCGGAGGAATCCCTCCTCCCAACCGGCCACCCTCCACCTATATAAGGAGGGGTAGGGCACCCCCTACCCCTCACACCCAAAACCCTAGCCCTAGCCGCCGGCCTCCTTCAAGTCGCCGCCGCCACCTAGGGTTTCTCCAAATCGCCGAGTTGGGGCTTCCCTAAGCCCTAGACATCGGCCAAGCTTCCCCTTGGTGTTTCTAAACACTAGATCGCCAAGGAACCTCTCTCATACTCCACCATACTCGCTCTGGCTTAAGGCGAAACCCTGCGAGATCTCCCCTCTACTTTCGGTACCACGCCGTCGTGCTGTCGGAATCGCGAGGAGAGTGCTACAACCTCCGCTGCCTGCTGGAACAAGGGAGAGGAAGGTATTCATCGAGTACCGAATGTGTGACCGACTGCGGAAGCGCTGCCGGAATGCAGCGCCGGAAGGATCGTCTACGCGATCTTGAGATCGGCAAGAGTACGACTACATCACCCACGAGAATCTGCTCTCGTTAACCACTTTGGAATCTTCGAGGGTGAGTTCATCTATCGACTCGTTGCTACAATCTAGTAGATAGATCTTGGCTTATTTGTTTGCATGTGAAAGAAAATTTTTGTTTTCCATGCTACGAACCCGTACAGTGGTATCAGAGCCAGGTTTATATGTAGATCTGTTGCACAAGTAGAACACAATGGTCATTGTGGGCGGTGATGCTTTTATTATCAATTGCTTCTTGTGTAATTTGCATCTTGCGGTATGATGGGATGAAGCGTCCCGGGCTAACCTTACATGACATCGTTCATGAGACTTGCTCCACGCTGAACATGCAACTTGTATTGCATAAGTGGCTTTGCGGGTGCCTGTCTCTCCCATCATAGTATAGATCCAATTTACAACGGGCACTTGATAGTTCAAACATCAACGTTGTGGTTCTTGTTCGTAAGTTAGAGCGACACTTATTGAAAGCCCCAAACCATGTAAAATATGCAAAGAAAATTAGAGGCGTCTAACTTTGTTTTGCAGGGGTGTGCTATGATGTGATATGGCCATGATTGTGATTATATTTGATGTATGCAATGTTCCTTATTGTAAGTTGGCAACCGGCAGGAGTCATATGGTTGTCTTTAAATTCCGTTAAGACCCGCGTGTCTATTCAAAGTAGTTGTAATAGTTGAAGCTGGTGTACGACAACCATGAAACGGCGCCATTGACCTTGACGCCATACCGGTGATGATGGAGATCATGTTCGTGCTAGAAGATGGAGATCGGAAGCACAAGAAGAAAGGCCATATCATATCACATATAATGAATTGCATGTGATGTTAATCCTTTATGCATCTTGTATTGCTTAGTTAACGACGGTAGCATTATAAGATGATACCTCAAGCACACAAATTTCAAGTTTTAAAGTGTTCATCCTTAGTAAGCACCGTTGCTAAAGCTCGTTGTTTCAAAGCACCACGTGATGATCGGGTGTGTTAGATTCTGCGAGTGTATACAACGTGAGCAAGCCAGATTTGCTCATGCAGAATCTAAGGTTTGATCTTGACGAGCCTAGCATGTATAGACATGGTCTCGGAACACGGATCACCGAAAGGTAAAGCATGAGTCATATAGTAGATATGATGAACATGTGGATTGTTCGCCATTGAAGCTACATCAACTCTCATGATGATCGGTTTTAATGTGGTGGATTTGGTTCATTTGATCACTAAAACAATGTGAGGGATATTGTTTTGAGTGGGAGTTCACCTAGATTAATTTAACTATTAATTAGAACTCAATTTGTCATAAACTTAGTCTAAACTATTGCAAATATGTTGTGGATTAATGGTGGCCCCTACCATCAATTTTAATGCGTTCCTAGAGAAAGAAAATTTGAAAAACAATGGAAGCAACTTCGCGGATTGGTTCCGCAATTTGAGGATTGTCCTCAATGCTGGTAATTTGACCTATGTGCTGGATGCACCGCTGGGTGACCCGCCTGCAGCTGATGCTACCGATGAGGTAAAGAATGTTTTCCTCGCTCGGAAGAATCAGTACTCCACAGTTCAGTGTGCTATCTTGTATGGTTTGGAATCGGAGCTTCAGAAAAGGTTTGAGAACCATGACCCACATGATATTGTCCGTGAACTCAAAATGATATTTGAGGCTCACGCGACAGTTGAGAGTTATGAGGCTTCTGAAAAGTTCTTTAACTGCAAGATGGAAGAGGGCAGCTCCGTCAGTGAGCATGTGCTTAAGATGTCTAGGCACGCAAACAAACTCCAAAGTTTGGGTATAGTGATTCCTAATTCTTTGGGGATTCACCGTGTCCTCCAATCACTACCACCAAGTTACAAGAACTTTGTGATGAACTACAATATGCAAAACATGGACAAGATGTTGCCAGAACTCTTCTCCATGTTAAAATCTGCAGAAGTGGAGATCAAGAAAGAGCACCAAGTGTTGTTGGTCAATAAGACCACCAAATTCAAGAAACAAGGCAAGTCCAAGCAAAAGGGAAACTTCAAGAAGGGTGGTAAGAAAGTTACCGCGCTGACGAAGAAGACCAAGGTTGGGCCTAAGCCTGATACTGAGTGCTTTTACTGCAAGCAAGAGGGTCACTAGAAGCGGAATTGCCCAAAGTACTTGGCGGATTTGAAGAATGGCAACATCAAGAAGAAAGGTATATCCGATATACATGTTATTGATGTGTATCTCACTAGTACTCGTAGTAGTGCCTGGGTATTTGATACTGGTTCGGTTGCTCATATTTGTAACTCGAAAAAGGTGCTGCAGAATAAACGGAAGCTAGCGAAGAACGAGGTGATGATGCGCATTGGAAATGGATCAAAGGTTGATGTGCGGTCGGCACGCTACCTCTTCATCTACCATCGGGATTAGTTTTATACTTAAATAATTGTTATTTGGTGCCTGTGTTGAGCATGAACATTATATCTGGATCTTGTTTATTGCGAGACGGTTACTTGTTTAAGTCCGAGAATAATGGTTGTTCGATTTATATGAGTAATATGTTTTATGCACATGCACCTTTGATAGATGGTCTATTCTTATTGAATCTCGATTGTAGTAATACACACATAAATAACATTGAGGCTAAACGTTTGAAATTGAGCGATAACACAACATATATGTGGCACTGCCGTCTTGGTCACATTGGCGTAAAGCGTATGAAGAAACTCCATTCCGATGGACTTCTTGAATCACTTGATTTTGAATCACTTGAAAGACGCGAAGCATGTCTGATGGCTAAAATGACTAAGACTCCATTTTCTAGGATGATGGAGCGAGCTACGGACTTATTGGAAATCATACATACCGATGTGTGTGGTCCAATGAGTGTAGCATTACGCGGTGGTTATCGTTATGTTCTTACCTTCACGGATGACTTGAGTAGATATGGGTATATCTATTTCATGAAACATAAGTCCGAAACTTTTGAGAAGTTTAAGGAATTTCAAAGTGAGGTAGAGAATCAACGTAACAAGAAGATTAAATTTCTATGATCTGGTCGTGGAGGTGAATATCTAAGTTACGAGTTTGGCGAGCATTTGAAGAAATGCGGAATACTTTCACAATTGACACCGCCGGAACACCACAGCGCAATGGTGTGTCCGAACATCATAATCGAACTCTCTTAGATATGGTTCGTTCTATGATGTCACTTACAGATTTACCTCTATCATTTTGGGGTTATGCATTAGAAACAGCCGCATTCACTTTAAATAGGGCACCATCTAAATCCGTTGAAACGACACCGTGTGAATTATGGTTTGGGAAGAAACCTAAATTGTCGTTCCTTAAAGTTTGTGGTTGCGAAGCCTTTGTAAAGAAGTTACAGCCGGACAAGCTTGAACCCAAAGCAGAAAAATGCGTCTTCATTGGATACCCGAAGGAAACTATTGGGTATACCTTCTATCATAGATCCGAGGGCAAAATCTTTGTTGCCAAGAATGGATCCTTTCTAGAGAAGGAATTTCTCTCGAAAGAAGTGACTGGAAGGAAAGTAGAACTTGACGAGGTTGCTGAACCTTCTCTCGAACTTGCGAGTAGTGTAGCACCGGAAGTAGTTCCTGTGGCGACTACACCAATAAGAGAGGAATCTAATGATGATGATCATGAAACTTCAGATGAAGTTGCTATAGAGCCTCGCAGGTCAACGAGAACTCGTACCACTCCTGATTGGTATGATCCCGTTATGAGTGTCATGTTGGTGGATAACACCGATGACCCTGCAACATATGAGGAAGCGATGATGAGCCTAGATTCCAATAAATGGAAAGAAGCCATGAAATCCAAGATTGGATCCATGTATGAAAACCAAGTATGGACTTTGGTGGACTTACCGAATGGCCGGAAGGCTGTCGAGAACAAATGGATTTTCAAGAAGAAAACAGATGCTGATGGTAATGTTACTGTCTATAAAGCTCGACTTGTCGAAAAAGGGTTTCGACAAATTCAAGGAGTTGACTATGATGAGACTTTCTCACCAGTAGCGAAGCTAAAGTCTGTGAGGATTATGTTAGCAATCGCTGCATATTATGATTATGAGATATGGCAGATGGATGTCAAAACAGCATTCCTCAATGGAGACATTGAGGAAGAGTTGTATATGATGTAACCCAAAGGTTTTGTCGATCCTAAAGATGCTAACAAGGTATGCAAACTTCAACGGTCCATATATGGATTGAAGCAAGCATCCCGAAGTTGGAATCAACATTTTGATAAGGTAATCAAAAGTTTTGGTTTTATACAAACTTATGGAGAAGCTTGTATTTACAAGAAAGTGAGTGGGAGCTCTGTAGCATTCTTAATACTATATGTCGATGACATATTGTTGATTGGGAATGATGTAGACCTTCTAAATAGTGTCAAGGAATTTTTGAATAATAGTTTTTCAATGAAAGATCTTGGCGAAGCAGCTTACATATTAGGCATAAAGATTTATAGAGATAGATCGAGACGCCTAATATCATTGTCACAAAGTACATATTTGGACAAAGTTCTAAAGAGGTTTGGAATGGAAGATAGCAAGAAAGGGTTCTTGCCCATGTTGCCCAATACGACCTTGAGTAAAACTCAAAGTCCAGCAACGACAGAAGATAGAGAAAGGATGAGTAAGACTCCCTATGCCTCAGCCATAGGATCTCTAATGTTTGCCATGCTATGTACGAGACCCAACATTGCATATGTTGTTAGTTTGACTAGCAGATATCAAAATGATCCAGGAGTGGATCATTGGACGGCGGTTAAAAACATCCTTAAGTACTTGAGAAGAACTAAGGATATGGTTCTTTCTTATGGAGGTGATGAACAGCTCGTTGTTAATGGTTACACCGATGCTAGTTGGAACACCGATCCGGATGATTCTAAATCTCAATCTAGATACGTATTTACTTTGAATGGTGCAGCAGTTAGCTGGAGGAGAGCAAAGCAAAGCATTGTAGCAAGATCTTCAACTGAATCGGAATCATAGCTGCTTCAGAGGCTTCACAAGAAGCGATATGGATGAAGGAGTTCATTACAGAGCTCGGTGTGGTTCCAAGTGCGCTGGACCCAATGTCTATCTACTGTGATAACATGGGCGCCATAGCCAATGCGCAAGAACCAAGGTCACACAAGAAGCTAAAGCATATCAAGCTACATTTTCACGCTTTTCGAGAACATGTCCAAGATGGTGACATAAAGATTTGCAAAGTACACACAGATCTGAATGTGGCTGGTCCGTTGACTAAACATCTCCCGAGGGCAAAACATGACCAACACCAAACTGCCATGGGTGTTCGGTATATTACCATGTAATCTAGATTAGTTGACTCTAGTGCAAGTGGGAGACTATTGGATATAAGCCCTAGAGGCAATAATAAATGTAGTTATTATTATATCTTTGTGTTTATGATAAATGTTTACATTCATGCTATAATAGTATTAACCAGAAACATTAATACTTGTGTGATTTGTAAACTAAATTAGAGTCCCTAGTAAAGCCTCTTCATAATACTAGCTTGTTGGTTAATATATGATTGTGGTTTCCCTATCATGAACATTGAGATGTTATTAACAACAAGATCATATCATTAGGAGAATGGTATGATGGACATACTCCTATAGATAAGCGTAGCATAAAGATCAAGTCATTTTAATAGTTCAATTGCTATAAGCTTTCTGATACATAGTAACCTAATTCCTTCGACCATGATATCATGTTTATCACCATCACCGGAAGGATGCTTTGATGACATCAAACACCACACCGTAACTGGGTGGCTATAAAGGTGGCATTGAGTGTTTGGAAAGTATGGGTTGAGACACATGGATCAAGAGTGGGATTTGTCCATCCATATGACGGATAGATATACTCAGGGCCCTCTCGGTGGAATTTCATCCAATTAGCTTGCAAGCATGTGACTGGCTCACAAGGGATCACATACCACGGGAACGAGAAAAGAGTACTTATCGGTAACGAGATTGAACTAGGTATGCAGAGATACCGACGATCAAAACCTCGGATAAGTAAACTATCGTGAGACAAAGGGAAATTGGTATCGTATGTAAGTGATTCATTCGATCGCAAAGTAATCTTAGAAATATGTGGGAGCCATATGAATTTCCAGATTCCTCTATTGGTTATTGATCGGAGAAGTGACACACTTAAGGATTCGATGTGGTTGAGTAGTTATGGAATGATGAGTAAGAGACCGAATGTTGTTTGGAGTCTCGGATGGGATCCGGGATATCACGAGGAGATCCGGAATGGTTCGGAGAATAAGATTCATATAAGGAAAGTCCTGTTTCGGAGTTGGGGAATGATTCCGGTGTTTTCATCGGGAATGTTCTAGAAGGGTCCGGAAGGTCCGGCACTCCGGAGGGGAAGGGTAAATGAATGTGTCATAACAATATGGAATGGTTGCATCATGTACTAGGTCACTTGGCTGGGCAAAATAAAGGGAGAAATCAAATCCTAGTTTGAAAGTCAAACGCCAATTTGAAGAAGTCAAACGGCAAGTTTGCTTGGTGGAAGGAGAGTAGGAACCCTACTTGCGGAGGAGTTCCCCTCCCACCACCCGCCGGCCAAGGAGTCCTAGTTGGGGGAGGACTCCCTCCTCCCAACCGGCCACCCTCCACCTATATAAGGAGGGGTAGGGCGGCCCCTACCCCTCACACCCAAAACCCTAGCCCTAGCCGCCAGCCTCCTTCAAGTCGCCGCCGCCACCTAGGGTTTCTCCAACTCACCGAGTTAGGGCTTCCCCAAGCCCTAGCCGCCGGCCAAGCTTCCTCTTGGTGCTTATAAACCCTAGATCTCCAAGGCACCTCTCTCATACTCCACCATACTCGGTCCGGCTTAAGGCGAAGCCCTGCGAGATCTCCCCTCTACTTCCGGTACCACGCCGCCGTGCTGCCGGAATCACGAGGAGAGTGCTAGAACCTACGCTGCCTGCTGGAACAAGGGAGAGGAAGGTCTTCATCGAGTATCGAACGTGTGACCGACTGCGGAAGCACTGCCGAAACACAGCGACGGAAGGATCATCTACGCGATCTTGAGATCAGCAAGAGTACGACTATATCACCCACGAGAATCTGCTCTCGTTAACCACTTTGGAATCTTCGAGGGTGAGTTCATCTATCGACTCGTTGCTACAATCTAGTAGATATATCTTGGCTTATTTGTTTGCATGCGATAGAAATTTTTTGTTTTCCATGCTACGAACCCCTACATTGTCATTAATCACCAAAACCACACATAGGGGCAATTACCCTTTCAATCTCCCCCATTTTGGTAATTGATGACAATCACAACAAGAGGGTTTATATAATGAATATTAGAAACAAGTACGCAGCTTATCCGAGAATAAGTTGTATACAAGAGGTTGTATTTGATATGGTTAAGTAACACAAAGATACTATCCCATATCAAAACCGATTCTACTCACATAAACTATAACTAATGCAGGAGATGTGAGTAGAACCAACATATATAGAGCAAACTCCCCCACAATATATGCATGTGTGATGATCTTGAATTTCATTGCATACATTGTCAAGCATAACCTTTGGGAGAGTTTCCACTATATATACAACCATGCAAAACATAATAAAGATGAGATGCATGAAAGTCAAACACTTAAGAACAAACCAATCTTAAGTAGAAAACCATTTCCCTTAAAACCCTCTAAACTTCTCCCCCATTGACAACAAGTGCAAAAATGGATAACAAGGTTAGAAGGATAATATAGTATGAGTTCCTACACAAGGTGTGCATTACTCGTAATATGAGTGAAATCACATGCACATATCCAATGACGAACACTTGGAGGAAATCAAACTATATTGAGGATCAAGGATTGCTAAAAGGATAACAAGGTGAAGGAACTTCAATGGATGAAGCAAGCAATCAAAAGATCCAAATAATCAAATGGAAAAATAGTGCTCTAAGTGAAATAAGGAAGCTCCCCAAGGTTCATGCATAAATTAGTTGTTTCATTTGAATACAATATGCACAAACATGGAATCCTCACTCCCTCTGTATTATTTAGAACACAACCAAGATATAAGGATTAGATATAAACCAATACACTTGTCAAGACAAGCTTAAGTCCAAGAGAAACCAAATATGAGATATGAGTGTGTGAAGATGCAATAAAAGTAAACCAAGCACTCATAAATCAAGACCTTACCAATACCATTAAAAATCAAGTGGATAAGAGAGATGGTCGAAAAAGAGCGAGCATATCAAGGCGAGAGATTAACACTCTCGTGTATATAAGTTTCTAAGGGAATACAATAGGGGAAATTACCTTTTCACTCCTCCTTCGATTCACCAAAGATCAACGACTTTGGATGGTTGAGTGAAGAGATCTTGGTGATTTGGTGGCTCAAATGGAGGTGGTATTCTTGAGTGGGACGAGCAATTACTCAAGGTAGGTGAAGGGTGCATTTATATCCCTTGGAGTAGATCTGCCCATTGGGCATTAAATGCACCGGTACTACCGGTACTCAAGCGGTAGTACCGGACACAACTGGTACTACCGGTCAGGTACCGGACCAGGTACCGGGGATGCACCACATGGTTGATCCAGCCTCAGGCACCTCCGGAACCACCTAGCGGTGCTACCGCTAAGCGGTAGTACCGGTCATGGGAAGCGGTACTACCGGTCCGGCGGTAGTACCGGCGCCAGGTACTGGTTGGTACTGAGAGGGATGAAGAGCTTTTGTCCTCCCTCAGTGTCGCCCGGTACAGCCGAGCGGAACTACCATGGTCAAGCGGTAGTACCACTTGGTGCAAGCGGTACTACCAGTTTGAGCGGTAGTGCCACCCCGCGGTACCGGGTGGTACTGAGGGTTGATGAGAGCTTTCCTTCCCCATCAGATGCGACCGGTACACTGAAGCGGTACTATCGGTGCCAAGCGGTGGTACCGGTTGTTACTACCGGTACTACCGGTCAGCACAGGTGCTTTTGGCAAGTGCCAACTGTGGGAAATTCATTTTTCGTGCCACAACTTTTAAAGACTTGAGATACACTTAGTGCACAATTAAACCGACAGGTGTGTTATCATCAAACATCAAAATCATAAGAATAGGAAGTGCACTTTCACCCTCCACCACAGTGCATCCCCAACCAATCTGATAATAACATATGCTAGAGATTTGTTTTTGTGATCAACCTATGGCTTATGGAGTGGTGTCTGTTGCTGAACTGATGTTGATCTTGATCAGCTACACTTCTTATGCTACTAATTTTTTCCTATGATATTCCTGATCTTGCTTTCCTTCTGGTACTACTGGTCTGCTCTTCCTTGAGCTTCTGCTGGTCTTCTCCAACTTGATCTACTTGCTCTCTTATTCCTGGGTACTCCTCCTTCTGGGTGAGCTTCTAGTATACTCCCTTTATATGTTCAAGTTGCCTATGCTATTGATATTCTTGGGGAATGTGGTGTTCTAGCAAGAACACTATGTTCTAGAGTTGTGGTGAAGTGTTGGTGTGGATAAGTATACCAAGTGATAGAATGCACGTCTGATGGTTATCTAGTTGTTGTGTTGCGGCTATGTTGCCTCAAATGACATTTGACCTCTCTCTACTATGTTGATAGCACATCCTTATGCATGTGTTGTGCATGCTGCTTGAAAGTGGGACCTCCCAAGGTCAAGTTTCTATGCCAGAAGCTTATCCTTGTGGATGAGCTTGGCGGTGAGGATCTTTTCTCTGATTGGACTCTTTCCTTTTATTGATCAATGGTGAAACTTGACCCAAGCCAATGATGCATTGTCTAAGGCATAACCTGATAAGAATAGATTCTAAATTTGCCCCCCTTTAATATACCTCCATGATGAAATTGACAATAGCATCCCTCTACCAAAACTGAGAGGAAACAATGTCCACAAATTCCTTTTTTATTTGTTTTATTTTTCTCTGTTAGCTATTTTCTTTTTGTGTTATTTTGCAGGAATCAAGTATAATAAGAACTGAAGATGAAAGAGAATAAAGAATTATATAGGAATTAGTTTTAGGCTTTTCTTTTCTTTTACTATAATTTATGTTATTCTTTTATTGTAAGGAAACAATGTAATATATGTATTCAAATAATAAAGAACTATTTTTATTTTATTATTGTAATTATTTCCTTTTAAATATTTGTAAAACATTGTAGTATTTGCATAAAGTTATTCATTTTTATTTATTGGTAAAAAAATGTAGTATTCCTTATTCTTAATTGAATTTCATTATATTATCTCATTTATTGTATGACTAAACATTATTGTAATTTTTTCTTATTATTGCCCTTGTAAAATGTACTATTTAATAATTGTTGTAAAACTTTCTTTTGAGTATAAATATTTGTATTATCAAATCTTATGGGATTATAATATCTTTGTTATTCCTATTTAATTTATAAATGATTTGATCCTAGTTATACAATAAAGAGTACCATTTTATACTTGTATTTGAAATTCCATTATAGAACTTCCTTTTTATTTGAAATATCATTCATTTAGTTTATTATTTAAATTCAATTACCATTTTAAATTTCATATTATTTTTTAATTTAAATTTATCATTGGTCATTCAAATATGAACTGATTTCCCTCAAAACGCAAAGATTTAGTAGAGGTCATGTCGGAATCTGTTGCACCTTCCCTGACGTTTTCATCAGTACAAGAGAGATCTCGATCCCTTTGCACCACTTTGTTTTTGCGCGAAAATTTCTCGAATTTTCTTATGCATGAATGCAATGCACAAACATGTGTGCTCTCTATTTCTAGCCTCTAATTATGGGATGTTACACAAGGCTAGACTCATGAAGGCCGAGGCCAAGACAAAGGCCATGGAGGCCGAGGCTACCACCAAGCTCTTGGAGGCCGAGGCCAAGACCAAGACCAAGCTCTGGGAGGCCAAAGCCAAGGTCATGGTCAAAGAGAACAAGATCATATTTACCGACATGGAGAGCATCACCGACCCCGGTCGAAGGGGTTGGACCGAGAAGAGGTAAAAGATTATCCAGGCTCGCGATGCTTGAAAGGCTATGACATAGATGATTTCCATTTGGGAGAAACTTGCCACTTTGTGGACAAATTGTATGATATTTGTCTTCTTTTGGACATATGAAATAAACTAGGCACTTGTTGGCGATGGCTAAAGGCAGGGGTCGTCGCCCCCCCCCCCCCCCCCCCCCATGTAGAATTGGGCCACTGTTCACAGGTATTCGGCTCATTTATCAATTGAAAATCAGCCTGAAGCCCATATATCGCACCCCCCACCCCAAGCCCATTTTGGCCCAAGGTCTGCCACTGCCTGGAGGGTGGTGCCACATGTTTGTCATCTTATTTACTTGCCAATTCATATGTTGTCTATGTCTATGTACTCAAATATGAAAAGAATTGGCTAAATGGCTTGCACTGACCAAAATGGTCACTATGAACACATGGGCCATACCGCTTGACGCATTGATCAGGCAGGTCGGACCGTGACCCAAATTATATCCGCTCACCCACCTATACAGACGATTTGTGTGGATTTAGCAGGGAAATGACAAGTCGGCATCCTAGTAGTCTAACTAAGCGCCACAGAACAGCCTGGGCAGCTTTGCCATTATATACCCTGTACAAGATAGGAAGAGACATAGAGAGATAGAAAATAGCATAATATATACTCCCTCCGTCCTAAAATAAGTGACGTGGATTTATCTAGATTTGAATATATTTAGATATGTTTTAGTATATAGGTACATCCGAATTTAGACAAACCCACGTCACTTATTTTAGGACGGAGGGAGTAATTCTTTTTCAGGAGTGTTGATATTCCGTCGCCACAGACGTCGTAGCAATTGTCCGGAAACGTGCGCGGCCGTCCACACCACACCGGCCGGCTCCACACCATCTCGATCCCAGTCGAGGAACAGTACTAGCTACGTGCAAGTGCAACAACCCGTTAGGAGCAGTACGTGCTAGCAGCTGCTTATTCAATATCCGTCCTTTGCTTAGCACCACAGCTTCATTACCGAATCATTGGCGCTCTGCTTTCTCTCTCAAAAGCACGCATAAGGAACATACTCCTCCTTTAATGGAACAGCTAAACAGTGAGCACGAAGATGGGCTAGACCTCACCCTCTCGCTCGCCCCCCAGACCTCACCGGAGATCGGTGGCTTCTTCCTCTGCGTGTACTGCGACCGCAAGTTCCGCAGCTCGCAGGCACTAGGCGGCCACCAGAACGCGCACAAGCAAGAGCGCAGCCTCGCCAAGCGCCGGCGGGAGGTCGCCCCGGACACGCGCGCGCACGGGGCGCTGGACCAGAGGCCACCTAGATACGCCGCCAGCAGCGGCGGTGACAATTCCTTCCTGTCTACGGCGGGGACGTCAAGGAGGACGGAGGCGCCGAAGGCTGCCGCTCTGATGCCCGACGGCGTGGCGGGATGGCGCGGCGGGAGCTCGTCGGAGTACGGCTACGAGGCCGCCGGCAGCGCTCATGACGTGGACCTGACTCTCAGGTTATGATGGCTCGTCCCTCCATCCGCACACGTACATTAATTTACCTGATCATCCTCTAGCTAGCTGTTTCGGATGTCAACACGTGTGTTTACTTACTCTTGTTTTTTTCAAGCTCGTTCGATCGTGTGTGTCGGAATCGTGGAATGTTCCTCTTCTGGTTGAGTTTGTCTGGTCGACAGAAAGAAAGTTTAGTGATTTGCATGTTTTCTTTTTCTTTTTTATTTGCTCTAATTCGCTTGTAGTACGATCTTCCATTCAAGAGTTTAATTTTGGGTACATTGGTGCCCAAATTGCGACATATTCCATGTGAGATTCTCTCGGTTCGAGTATCTACTCCCTGATGGATCGAACTGAAGGCGTATGTTTCGCCGGCTATCACTTGTGCAACAGCTAGCCATGCTTTTCACAAACTCTATTTTCCTGTGAAATGTATGCATACCAAATGCGTCCTTAATTTAATACTTCCTCCATCTCAAAATAGATGTTGTTAATTTATCTAAATTTAGATATATTTAAACATTATTTAGCTATAGATACATCCAAATTTAAATAAATTTACGCACACAGGAGTACTATATTTTAAGAGAGAGTTAAAGGATTTTCATAGCAACTTCTAGCATTTTAATATGTATATGAATTTCTTGTATACGAGTCCTTTGGATCCAACGAATGAGAAACTTCCACATGATAAATTTCTTTTAAGCCTTGCATGGACTTTCTTCCTCTTCAACTTCCTGGAAATTTCTAGTGGAGGATACGTAGAACCAGTTTTTTCTTTTTCAGAAATGAAGGTGATACCTTGGCATCTGTACACAACCTTTTTTATTTATTATTCAACAATCTTATAAATATAATACAAAGATCAACTTAAAGCCACCTCTCTAGCGACAAAGTTGTACTTTCTACAACTTGATGAAGGGGGTGGCCATGTCCGAGCCAACAAGAACTTTAACTGCACACCTACGCATATCATCATAAAACTAGAGGCCCCATAACCGCCCAACAACAAGCCAGGAGCACAAACTGGTCTAGCTGATCCTCAGCGCACACCAACATGCACGCTTAAACAACTGTTGCGGCCGTCTTCCGCCAACCCATCTTCAGGAGGATCAAAGTAATGACCTTGTCGGACCTATCATCGACGCTACAACGATGTCGTACAACACCTCCACCCTGCACCTTCCCATCAACATGCACGCATTGTCTCCACCGAGACCCCTCCGCACTATGCCACCAAGTCTCACCATCTGACATAGCTTCAAACATCCGAAAGATATGTCAAGCATAACACCTACCGAATCAGGTATGACTGAGCAAGACGAAGCCGTGACTCCACATTGGGCCAGCAGCTGCTCCAAAGATGATGCCCCCATGAGGGAAAAAGGCGGTGTGTGCCGCCATCATCCCATCCAGAAGACCCAGATCTGGAGTTTCCCGTGAGGCAGCCCAAACAAGAAGACGAGAGCTGCAATAGAAATGCCTTCAACAAGGTAGCAATGCCAAGATGCCACCATTCCCGCCATGACCAAAGTTGGCACGGTTTTCACCGGAATCCTCGCATCCCACCGTTTGCCGGCTAGAACGCCATCAACCAAGAGGACGGTGGCGCCACCATCTCCGATCTGCATGCCTTGGAGGGCCATGGCTCTCCCGCATCTAGCATCGTCGATGCCGGATAAAGCTTCAACTACACACGCCTCATCCGATGAACCTGGGGTCGGGATCACATGATCCGCCCCCGTAGACACTGCCACAAGGAACCGCCTCCTAGTCGAACATCCCAGGTGGAGGGGGTGCCACCGCCATGTCTAGAGCCACCGCTCCAAGATCAATGCACCCTATATCGATCAACACCCCTTGTCGAGACCGTTGTCCCCGCGAAGCCACGCCACCGGAGAAGCAACCGCAGTAAGTCTTGCCATCACTCCAAAACGCCATCGAGCGCTTCCCCTCCCGCTGCGCCACAGCCCCGACGTCCCCTTCACAAGCGGCGTGTGTGATTTTTCGGCGGCCTCCTCCAAGGACGACAAGATGAAGGGGAAGGGAGGAGGGGTGGCGGTTGGGGTGGCTAGGGTTTCTCCCCCACTCGCCCTAGAGGGAGGCAACGCGAGGGAGCTTTTTAGGTTCCATAGAACAAGTTTAATTTGAATATTCTTTGTGTATTTGCTTTCTACAAACCACGACATCGTAAATCCTATGTTTCTCTACTTCTACAACTTAGTATCATTCAATCCAAAGACACCCTAAATAATGTGACAACTATATATCAAAGTGTTGTGGAATACATAATGTTCAGTGAATGTACTGCATGCGTGTGTCGTACACTAGTGAAGTAGTATATCACCACCCAGTAGCCTACAAAATCTTAAGCGACCATTCGCAGCTAGCAGCATTCAGTGTACGTAAGTCTCAGATCAACTAGCACTTGGTGCTACAACCACTAGTAGTACGTACCAGTTGCAACCCTATATGTATCTATTAGCAACAAATATGATACTCACTCCGATCCATATTAATTGACGCACATTTGTCTAGATTTAGATAAATCTAGACACTATTTAGTATACATTCAAATTTTGACAAATCCAAGTCAATTAATACGGGTCGGAGCAACTACTACACATTTCATCCAGAACACTGGAGCACATTTCAATAATTTGTTATTGCACATTTAATCTTATACCGCACATGTACACATGTACAAGTACGGTCCAAAAAAAGACAATTGCTAATTTGACCAAAAATAAAGTTCCACAAAAGAAGAGAACATAGATTTTCCTGACTGCATCATTGCCTCTTTGATGTGTTTGGAAGGATACAGCAAGCTGGCCAAAGAAGTCCAAAATTTAAACCTTGTAAGATGCATTTTCCGAACCTTCGGTTGAATCCTTTCTTCACCAGATTGAAATTTTGGCATTTCGCTAATGCTGCACATTTAACTCTTAATTAGTCGGTTCGGTTTGCTCCTAGATCATGGACTACTGTAACTGACATAAACATGCACGACGTGACTCGGTCCATGTTGTGTTCTGTATGGGATTTTCTGAGTTGCTCTATGTAAGCGTCTCTGTGTTTTACACCACGACACACCCCTTGCCATCTCTTTGTTTGAGCCGTCATCGTAGTCTACTCCATCTCAAGTGTCGGCGTGCACGGGCAAACAGGAGAGCAGGTCTCTGGAACCATTCACTTTTGCGATCTTGTATAAGAGAGGGCGAATAAGATTTTCTTGCGCGACTGCTCGCTTTTTTATCACGGGTCATCTACTTTCCAAGTCGGGCGTCCCTGAATACCACCGTCTTTTTCGGCCGGTCTTCAAGAACGTTATCGTCAACAACGTCATCGCTACAACCACGAACGCTTCGTATGTAACCGATCAGTACGTATAAAGTGATCCATCTCTTGTTATACTATGGTTATTCTTGGGTATGCACTACTACTGTTCAGATTAACACATCTAGTATGTTAGAGTTTCACTTAATTGTGATGGTTGTAGTCATGTTTTTATATTCTAAAATTAATTAGGTTGTGGTTTAGGAGACATGCTCTCTCCTCCCTTTGTCGGTGTCGCCGGGCAAAGCCCGTGCGGCGTGGCGGCGGTGGGGATCCTGCTAGTTGCGACAAGGGGGTAGGCGGTGTTTGCCCTCGCTCCTACAGCCATGGTGATGCACAGTGACAACAGCCGGAGCTGTGGCGGCGGCCTGCAAGGGCGGTGAGGTGGTTGGGCTTGATCTGGACCCGGTTTGGCTAGGAGGGACCCAAACCCCTACACCGTGTTGGGAGGGCCCCAAGCCCCTGCACCGTGTTGGTTTCCTGTGCGATGGCAACAACGGCCTGTGGTGTTGTCGCATCACTTGGTCGTCAGGGCGGCGGTCCATGGCATGGCGGTGGGCAGCCTCCTCATTCTCCGTCAAAGGTGGGCAGTGAGATGTGGTGGATCTCGGGATCTCATGTCTTGCAGAATAATTAACCAAGCGGCGGTCCTAGTGGTTTTCGCGTGAAGTCTCCGGTCTACCTTGGACACCTAGATTGGGGAGGGGTCAGTCGTGTGCGCCTGCAACATCCACCTAATCGGCTTCACTGGGTTTATCGCGGAGCTCTATTTTTTTGACACCATAGGACATGTATGCACCAAGATTTCCAAGGATTCGACATTTGCAAAGAATGCCATGGTGGTTATGATTGGAGGATCTGACAGTGCCGAGGGCGGGATCTTGGATGCGATGAAGACTTTGCTTCATAGCCTGTTGTTCGAACTTGGCTTGCGAGATATGTTCATGTCCAGAGCCTGGTGGTATGCTACCTTGTAGTAGCGGTCTCTGTAAGTGGAGGTGGTAACACTGACGGACTTATTTGTTGATGGTGCTCCTTGAGTATCGAGTCATGGTTTGCTAAGGTCTAGCCTTTATTGTTTGTACTTGGCAGTGTTATTGTTGAAGTCATTGTTTGAAAAAAAGATTTTTTTTCAAGGTAAAGAACTAAGATCTTTGATAATGTAATAAAACGTTTGTGCATTATTTCCTTCTTTGATACTTTGCTTTTGAAGAATCTCCTTTTTAGTCTGGTTGTTATTTTTGGTGGTTGCGGCTGATTGATCACCGTGGCGGGTTTTTTCCTTTTTGGCTGTTTGTATTCTAGGGTCTCTTTAGGCGTCTTGTTGTGCAAAGTCTGTATGTAAATGGTAATTGTGCGATAATAGAAAAAATCTGATGATTTGATGATTCAGTCTTCTTTGTTGATCGATGTTGTGCAATCTCTTGTAGTTGTAGCCACACTCCTTCAGTTCGAAACTGAATCGAATCGACATAGCATGCGCATGATTTCTTGATTTCTACCAATGGAGAAAACACTCATATGATACATCAGGAAAAGCAGCCGCCCTTGAGCTGTTGATGGAGTCATGAACATGACGGCGCAACTGTTTATCAACCACCCAAAGGGAGCAGCAGTCAGGGGACCTGTTGACGACGTAAACACCAAAAGTTCGAATTTATAGAAAAGGCTAGGTTATATATTTTAACACTTTTCTCACGTTTAGGCTAGACAAATGGTAAAACAGTAGACGTGGTAATCGGGGCCGTAACTATTTGAAGTAGATTAAATAGTACGCTAGCCGGGGTTTAAATTTGAGACCTTTAGCTCTGATACCATATTAAATTGATACACTAGGCATTTAGACCAAAAGTCGTCTAAACTTATAAAAAGGGCTAAGTTATATATTTTAACAGTTTTGGTGAGAGAGCACACACATCTGAATGGTCCAAATGAAGGGGAAATTAGTGCTATATATATTCACACCTCGATTAAGCTGTTTTCGTGAGAGAGAGAGAGCGCACATCCTAATGGTCCAAATGAAAGGGATTACACAAGAATGAAGAACTAACGATCAGTATAGAGAGGAACAAAGTGTTTTTTTTAAACGAGGCAAAATGCTTGCCTTATTCATTATTAAGGGAGAAAGAAGTTGGTGTTTTACATGACCGAAACCAGCACCATCCTTAATAAGAACGAAACAGACATGCTACAGGATGCATAAAAACGAGACGGGATTACTCTCCCGGTATAAAATTCGCCAAGCATTTGGCACCGGTAACCTGGAACCAAACATGTACTCCAGTACTTCCAGATAACCTGGACGCTCCAAAATTATTTTTTAAAAAATACTAGTATATATTAGTATTATGATATATCAATTATATACAGCCTTTGCGGTAATGCATGCTCTAGTGACTTTACGGATACACACAAAAAAAATTACAAAAAAGAAAAATCCAGCTATAAAGAACAATTTCTCTACGCAACGACACCAATACCACCAGAACAACACCAGTAGTTCAACCACTTCAATAGCGACATTCAAGAATGAAATCGTGCACAAGCGCCATCGTGATCCGATCAAAGATCATAGGTTTTCATCCTAAAAAAAGTCCTCACTCGCAGAACAATGCCTTTAACAAGACCATTGTCAGACACAACCAATTAAGACTAGACCTTGGATTTTCACCATGCAAGATAAGACTGGGAACTTTTCCTGTGTTGTCTTCCCTCACAAACAGTCGCTGATGCGAGTCACAGATCACGCAGTCAGTTCCTCGTCGCCACAAAGACTAAAATCACCATCGCTACCCTCATGTTCCTGCTTTTCTGATATTCTCCGTATCTAACTTCACTATGGATCATTGAAGACATGACACATGATGGTAATAAACAGTAGACCTTCACAACGCTCCCGCTGAAACCAAACGGCCAGAAAAATATGGGTATGCACGACCGAATACCTTCCGATCCAGCAATCTCCAGGTATATGCGCCCATGGAAGTTCATCGGCAAAGCCTTCCGAAACTCGACACTCTGGCTAGATCACCAAGGGCAGACATCATCAGATCTTCGTCTTGCTGCGGGAGGAACCCTAGGACCGCCGTCATTATTCGCGAGACTCGCAGGCCCCCCACGCCACCAGCCTCCTCCAGCACGAGGGCATTGCAAGGAAGCAGCAGAAGGCTAGGATGTCGAAGGGATCGAGGACCCCCGCAACTGCAGCGTAACCTAGGCTTCTCCATCCCCGAAAAGGAACAAAAGGGCCAGATCGCACGCGCCAGAGATCTGCGTCGCCGCTGGCGGCCACACCGGCGGCGCGCCGCCACCTCCATGTCGCCGCCCCTACACTGGAGGCCTTAGTCCCCGGCCCCTCCCAGGCCGCGCCGCCCGCGGCCTCAGTCAGCGCCACGCCGCCTCTCGCGTGACGCGACCAAGCGCCCATCTCCGCCCACTGTCTTTCCGACGGGGTGGGCGCCGCCACCACCGCTTGTGCCGGCGGCAGCGGTGGCCTCTTCTTCTAGATCGGCGGGCCTTGAAGATGGGATGACGGTGCCTCCGAAGCCGCCTGGGAGGGAGGTGACCCGGGAGGGGTTTTTTCACCCTCTACATCCCAGCCTGGGATGGACGCTCCAGTTACCCGGTTGTGGGGGTGTCCAGCGAAGTTTGGTTCCAAGTTACAGCGACGCTTGCCAAGGTAGATTGGATTGGATCGGTTTCAAATTGTGCTCACAAGTTCTGCTGGTAAGATGCTTTTGATGTACGGTAGAATGATTGATTATTTCTATAAACCATGTCTACAACGAACAAAGAAAGAGCATAAGAGAGATATTCGTAAATGAAATGAAGGATTTGTTGCGAAGCTAGTACTCCCCGATTCATCATGGGATTGATCAGCCACCACCCTTCATCACCGGATTGATCAGCCGCCACCCAGCAGGCCAGCCACGTCTAGCGCCAGTACGAATCTGGCTGCTCCCAGTGCTGCAGCTCGGTGTCCAAATCGGGATCCTTCCGGCCCTGCCGCCAGGTGCTGAAATCGCGGAAGATCTGACCACGCCAATCTGATGGCTCGAGGTGGGTGGAGGCTCACCCTCGCACCCAGGGCGCAGCTGCCTCTTCACCGGATGTGGGTTCGGGGTCTAGGTTTCGATGCCTGGGCTCGGACTCCGGCTCCGATGGCGAGGAATCCATGGTGGCGTGGTTGGCGTTAGAGACGCTGGAGGATCCTTCTGGCGAGTTGGGATGGACCACGGTCTGCCGCCATCGGAGGAAGTTTGATGAGGAGATCAAACAGGCGTTCTGGGAGGATATTGGCTACCCAACGCCGGCGTCTCGGTTCTAGGAGCAAGGATCCCGGCCGTTCTTCCTCTCCTCCAGCGGGTCGAGGTGGGTCGGTGGCATCGCCCGTGAGGCTGCTTCTGCGTCGGGCACCTCGGATTCAACCTTGGAGGGGGCTCCTTCCGCCGAGGAGAGCGTCGGCGCCGCTGATGCTTGGGATCTTCCTGGATGTCGCCGTCGATTGCGCAAGCCAGGAGCGTCGCGATCCGTTTTCACCGCGCATGGACGAGTCGGTTTCGGTGGGTGATGCGGTGTGTCCGAAAGGAGGTCCCACCAGGGGTGGCTCGGACGTGGAGTTGTTTTCGCGTTTCTCCTAGACGGGCATCGCTAGTAGGCTCAAGCGTTCCTGGTGTCGGGAGTCTTCGACCGAGCCGCCACCTCCTTCGCCCCGCTGCTCCGCCTCAGATCGCCCTGGTTCGCCGTCGCCGCCTCCTCGCCCTCTGCATTCGCCCGGAGTCTCCTTTGCCGCGATCATCTCTTCTGCGATGGCGGGGCAGGGTCTGGGTGCTAACCCTAGGGGTTTGGCCTCTACTCCTGGACCGCGCGGGGCTCCTGTGTCTGCCGCTGAGGCTGTTCCTCCTGCCGCCATGACGCCTCCTGTGCCGACATCGGCCTCTCCGACACAGGCTGATGTGCCCGGGCATGGTTCGATGCACGCTCCTGCCGTGTCGAACATGTACCAGCCAGCTTCGGTCCCCCCACACTTTCCGTCGGGGGTACAGTTCAGACCACCCGCGGCCTACTTCAATGCGTTGTATGCTGTTCCGCCTCAACCCCTGCAACAGCCATATCGCAGGGCGCCGCCTCCGTTCGTCGGTCAGCCGGCCGCGTCTTACTTGCCGGGGACAACAACTGGCCCTATGTTCCATGGTGGTTACACCAGAGATCAGATGGGTGTGGTTCTGTTGCAGCCAGCGCAGCCGTTTTCCGTCAGAGTGGGGGTTGCGGCGTCTGCTGTTCCGAAGAGGAAAAAGAATAAGAAGCAGCCTCAGAATCTAGGGGTTCAGCCACAGGTCATTCAAGCCCAGTCGGATCAACAGCTTCATCCTCAGCAGCAGAGTTTCTAGCAGTATGGTGTTCCACAGATGCAGGTGTCCGGGTCTTATGTGCCTCCTTTCTCGCAGCAATACACCCCGCAGGAGCAGCAGCTGAACCAGCCGTCGGTTGTCACTTCACAGGTTTCGGAGGGACAGACTGTGGCCGACGTCGGTAAGAAGAATAAGAAGTTTGTTCGTTGTTGGAAGTGTGCGGTCAATACTCATGCGACCAAGGATTATGAGGCGATCCACTATTGCTACATTTGTGATTGCACGGCACATCCCACATTGAGGTGTCCAGTGCTGAAGCAGTCGCGCTTGACTCCGTATATGGCTAGTATTGGCAGCGACCAGACTCTGTTCACCCAAATTCCGGATGCAGTGACTCGGGATCATCTTGCACGCAGTTAGACCCTTATTGCTCTGGTACGAGTTTCTGGCCCGATGGTTTCAGCGGAGGTCGTTCAGAGGCAGATTGCCAGGCGGTGCCAGGTGCATGTTCAGTGGAAGTGGGAGACGGTGCCTCATGGAGATTTTGCCTTCTTAGTGAGCTTCCCGACGTTTGAGGATTTAGATAGGGTGGATGGAATCCTGATGACTGTTCCGCTCAGTACCGCTCAGCTGACCTTCTCGGTTTACAGGATGGAGGAGGTGCCACATAAGTTTGAGATGCAGCAGGTTTGGCTACATGTGGAGGGGGTACCCCATATTTTGCGCTCCTTTCAGGGCTTGTGGGCTGTTGGAGGACTCATGGGGAACACTCTTGATGTGGATTTGTTCTGTCTGCGGAAGCGGGGGGTCGTCTGTATTCTCGTGGAGATGTTTGATACGAAGGTTTTTCTCAAGGCGAATGATTCACTTTGCCACTTTATTGTGTCGGATGCCGTGGTCAAGCATAAGGTATTTGAGTTTCATTTCCGGATTGAACCTGAGGGTTATATTTCGGAACCAGAGTTTGTTCCTTTCTTGTAGAGAAAAGGAGATGATGACGCGGATGATGATGCCAATGGGGAGCATTTTGAGGATGCTATGGATACTTCTGAGGCTGCTACTACCACTCACGGGGTGGGTTCTGGCTCTTCCTCGGTTGTGCAGGGTACTTCTGCGCCTGCATCTTCCAGTCAGGTGGTGCAGAGGGTGTTTGATGTCACCCTTTTAATGCTAATCCGGTTACTCCGCGGGGACGACAACTTCTAGATGCTCTTCCTTTGGATTCCCCTCTTCGAGGGAAGTGTTCTACTTCGGCGTCTCGCGTTTCTCCTGCTCAGTTACAGGATACTCTTCGTTCTATTTCCATTCCTGTGTAGCGATCTTGCTCAGCTTCGCCAGCGAGGTCCAGAACGCATATTTTGGGAAGATCTATTCCTGTTTACACTCATGTACTTGAGGAGGTTGTTCCTTCGGTGTGTTCGCGGAAGTTGACCCAGGAGGGGTCGGCTGACCGCGACGTTCGTGACCAGCTTCAGGATTCTATTGTGCTTGGTCCGGCCCAGGCGGGGTTGGCCAACCATGACGCGGTGGATTACCGCGTCTCCCTGGTCAGGGAGGACCTGGGGATGCTTAGGGACGTCTCTCCTCCATTGGTGGGTCAGGAGACTTCGGTGGTCGATGGGGGCGACCGGACCCAGGAGGGGTTTGGGTTGTCTCGGTCTCCAGCACGGGTTTCTTCTCTAGGTGACGCTTCGCCAGTCGCTGTGCAGGGGAGTGGTACTCCCTTCAGGCGGAGCGCGCGCCATGGAGTCGATGCCTCTGGGGCGTCCGCGACTGATGAGGGCTGCATGCTCAAGGCCATGCGGCGTAAGGCGGAGAGGAACTTAGATTCTCCAGGTATAATGAGTTCTTCGAAATCCTTTTTGTCTTTTTCTACTCCTGTTATTTCTTCTAAACTAGCCAATGTTGGCATTAGTTTGGGTAGCTCTGTACATGAAGTATCCTTTTCTTCTAATGTTTTGCGACACATGGAGGTTGACCGTCTAACGGTTACTCCTAAGGTCGGTGTATTTCCTGATGCTTCACTAACTGAGGAGGACGAGTTGCATGCCACAGTAGATGGTCAACTCCTTTCTCACTTAGTCGGTGAAGTGTCGGAGGTGGAATTTGATGAGACTAGGCTTGCCTCTATGTATGAGCTGAAAGCTTCTGTTCGAAAATCAAAGAGCCAGCGGTCGCGAAAGAGATCCCGTGTATGCAAATCTCCTATAGTTTCTCAATGAATGGAATGTTTTCAAATAGCAGAGGTCTTCAGGACTTGGCTAAACATTTATTCTTTGCTGATTGTGTGAGAGACCATAATTTGGATTTTCTGGGTATTTCTGAGACTGGTAGACGGGATTTTTTACAAGCTCTACTCAATCGCCTTTCTGGTGGAGTGGACTTTATGTGGATATCACGTCCGACGCGTGGTCGATCTGGGGGGATCCTGCTAGGCGTTCGAGATGAGACTATGGAAGTTTTAGCTAGTTCGGTGGAAGATTTTTTTATAAAACTCCATATCCGTAACAAGGCTGACAATTTCACATGGACTTTAGTCGCCGTATATGGGGCCGCCCAGGATGTTTATAAGAATGACTTTTTATGTGAGCTTGTGAATTTGGCAAAGGACAATCCATATCCTATTCTTATAGGAGGGGATTTTGATTTGCTCAGATTTCCTCACGAGAAAAGTCAGGGCCGGTTCGATGAACATTGGCCTTTTCTGTTCAATGCGGTTATAGACAGTCTGGACTTGAGAGAGATTACAATGTTAGGAAGGCAATTCACATGGGCTAATATACTTCCGGAGCCAACATACGAAAAACTAGATAGAGTACTTACGGATACTGACTGGAAACAAAAGTTCCCTATGATAACTGTTCATGCTCTAGAGCGTATTGAGGCTTTGTCGGATCATGCTCCTTTACTTTTATCTTTTGGATCACCGACACGGAAGTCTACGAATGAGTTTAAATTTGAACTCGGTTGGATGATCCGTGATGGTTTTTATGAGATGGTTAAGGCTATTTGGAAGAAACCGGTCGGTGGCCAAACGCCTATCCTACGATGGAATAATAAAATGCGTACTTTACGCAAGTTCCTTTGGGGCTGGGTCAGGCACACAGTTGGTATCCTTAAAAACGAAAAAATACGCCTAACATCTATAATTGATAACTTAGAGGCTTCCGCGAAGGTCAGGTCGTTAACTGCACAAGAAATTGAGCTTAAAAGCCAATCGAATGCGGAGATAGCCCGACTTCTGCACGAGGAAGAACTCAAATGATACCAACGCTCTAAAGCAAAATTCATTCTGGAAGGAGATGCGAATACTAGGTACTTCCATGTTGTTGCCAATGGCAAGTATAAGAAACTTATTCACTCTCTGATTCAGGATAAAGGTATGATTGAGGGACAGGAGCATCTGAAGTCATATATCACTACATATTATAAATTCTTTCTCTATGGATGAGTCCCAAACGTCCGATATCCCCCAGGTTTCTGATAAAGAAAATAGCTTTCTAACTGCCTCATATACCGAGGAAGAGGTCAAGAAAGCGGTTTTTCAAATGGAACATAACAAAGCATTAGGACCTGATGGCTTCCCGGCGTTATTTTACCAAAAATTCTGGGATGTTATCAAGGAGGACCTGATGAATTTGTTTGGGTTTTTACAAGTCGGTCAATTGGATCTCTTTACGCTTAACTTTGGCAATATAATTTTACTGCCTAAGGTTAACAATGCAAAACGTATACAACAGTATCGTCCAATCTGCTTGCTTAACGTTAGCTTTAAGATTTTTACTAAAGTTGCCATGATTAGACTAAACTCAGTTGCTGACAATGTTGTTAGCCCGTCTCAAACTGCGTTCATGCAAGGAAGAAATATCCTAGATGGTGTTGTAATTCTGCATGAAATAATCCATGAACTACACTCAAAAAAATTAAATGGTGTACCGTTCAAGATTGACTTTGAGAAGGCATACGACAAAGTTAATTGGTCTTTCCTCCAGCAAACACTCCGCATGAAAGGTTTTTCTGAGGAGTGGCACGCTCTTATTCAGTCGTTTGTGTCTGGGGGTAGTGTTGCCATTAAAGTAAATGAATATACTGGCACATACTTCCAGACCAAGAAAGGACTGAGACAAGGGGATCCATTATCGTATTTACTATTTAATATAGTGGCTGATATGTTGGCTATTCTTATTGAGAGAGCAAAGGATGATGGTCAAATTGAAGGAGTAGTTCCACATCTTATTGATGGTGGACTTTCTATTCTTCAATACGCCGATGACACAATTCTTTTTATGGAACATGATCTGGAGAAGGCTAAAAATCTGAAATTAATATTATCAGCATTCGAGCAGCTATCTGGACTTAAAATAAACTTCAATAAGAGTGATTTGTATTGTTTTGGCGAGGCCCACCTATATGCTGAACTTTTCGGCTGTGGTCAGGGTCAGTTTCCAATCAATTATTTGGGAATACCTATTCATTATCGGCGTCTCACAATTGCTGAATGGAAGCTTGTTGAGGAAAGGCTACAAAAACGTTTTAATAGTTGGAAAGGTAAATTGTTATCCCTTGGTGGAAGACTAGTACTCATAAATTCAGTACTTACTAATATGGTATTGTATATGATCTCGTTTTTCCAATTACCAAAAGGGGTCTTGAACAAAGTGGATTATTTTCGTTCAAGATTCTTTTGGCAAGGGGATAGTAAGAAAAAGAAATAACGACTGGCCAGATGGAATGTGGTTTGCCGCCCGAAGGAGTTTGGTGGACTGGGCATACACGATATGCAAGTCAAAAAAACACCGCGCTTCTGGGCAAATGGATTTTTAAACTACTTACAGAAGATGGTGTTTGGCAAACCATGTTATGGAGGAAATATGTGGGGTCTAAAGCTGTGTCTCAAGTGGTTTGGAAACTCGGAGATTCACATTTTTGGGCGGGTCTTATGGCCACCAAGAAACATTTCTTTCATTTTGGTGCTTTCGAGATTAAGGATGGATCACAGATTAGGTTTTAGAAAGATAAGTGGCTTGGCCAAACTACTCTTCACGAATAATATCCAACTCTATATTCGATTGTTAGACACAAAGGGGATACAATTTCCACAGTGATGGAAGACTATCCTCCTAATGTGTCTTTCAGAAGAAGTCTCACCGGATCTAGACTGCTATCTTGGAACAATCTATTATTACGATTATCCATGATACAATTGTCGGACGGTGTTGACGTGTCCAAATGGAAATTACTAGAAAGTGGTAAATTTTCTGTTGGCTCACTATATAAAGCTTTGGTCCAACCTGATATCCCTGTCGATGATAATAGTAAAATTTGGAAAATGAAAATACCCCTTAAGACGAAGATATTTGCATGGTATCTACGGAAAGAGGTAATTCTAACAAAAGATAATCTTGCAAAGAGGAATTGGCATAAAAGTACACAATGTGTTTTTTGTCATCAAGATGAGACAATTCGCCATTTATTCTTCCATTGCAAATTTGCTTGCTCTATATGGTCATTCATCCAAATAGCTTCTGGTTTTATCTCTTCCATGTTCTGTAACCAATGTTTTTGGTATTTGGTTGCATGGAATTGTTGATAAGTACAGAACTTTGTTTAGGATGAGAGCTCTTACCATTATATAGTCGCTATGGCTTTGTAGAAATGACAAGATTTTTAATAGCATTGTGTCTTCTCCTCTGCAGGTTATTTATCGAGTCACGGCTATCCTCCGATTATGGAATATTCTCCAACGCATGGAGTTTCACGACTTATTTGTGGAGAAATGTACGCGATTGCAGGACACGACGAGGGATATTTTCTCCCGACATGGATGACCGCGTGATCTGAGGATTGATCTACCTTAGATTCTAGACATTTATTTCGATAGTGCCTTTTTATAATGCTTGTCTACTTTTTGCATTAGTTCTGTCGTTCGTGTGGCTGTGTGCATCTTGGTTATGCAGAGGCCGGGTGTAAACATTAAACCGTTTTATTAATAAATGCGCCCATTTAAAAAAAAAGAGCAACATATCTTATGTTGAGTGAAGGGGTGACGCTCGCTTTTCTGCACGTACATCCGCTAGTCAGTCATCCATATGTGTTGTCGCTTTGGAGCCGTCAGTCCGGAGCCATGGTCCATGCTTGGCGATGGATTGGTGCGGCCGGCTCAGATCCACGGCCTGCAGCTGCAGGCATTGCTGCGACCATCACATGAGGCGATTGATTGGTTCAGCTACTAGCTCCGGGGTCAGCTTCCGTCGATGGTGCCTTTTGGTTTTCGGACCAGATCCTCGCCTCGCGGCTATATAATAGCGTAACGTAACAGGGAACGAATCGGACGGCGGCCGTGCATCCACAGTACGTAGTATCACATAGACGACGTGCCGGCGAGCAGCTGCAGGAGGGCCTCGGCCTCCCGGGGGCATGTGTCCGTCCGCGCCGAATATCGATCATGCGGTCGCCACAAAGCAAGAGCGTCCGGCCGGCGTCAGAGAAGATCATCCCTGGGAGGCTGGGACCGGTGGTGCTACGGCGGGTTGTGTCCTCGTGCTCTCCAGGCCTGCATGCGTCGGGCAACTGGTTGGCAGCTGGTGATTTGTAGCTGCAACTCGAGCTACCACACTGCAGATCTTCAGGGATAGAACAGCAACTGACCCCATAACGGGCAGCCTTTTTGGTTATCTTGCGTTGGAGAGCCAGTGAATCTTGTAACTCTACTTCCAGGAAAACATTTAGTACTAGTAAAGATAAAGACAAGTTACTGCCCAATAATGCAGTGAAGTGCTCTCTGGGCATACGTTGACTTGCACAGAGGTCAGGACTTCAATTCCAGGATAAGAAAATTCAGGAAAATAAAGTGGCTGTACGCCAGGACCTCGATAATGCTCACGTGGTTCTGTTTTCCTTGATGCCCGTTGAGACCAGAAGCTGGACAAAGGTAGCAACTGGGCCTAGTGGATCTTTACTAGACAAGGATGAGAACAAAGCAAGCCAGGACCATGGGAACCACTTGGAGCCTCACCTAGAAGCATCGGGTGAGAATTTCTGCTCCACTGTCACCTTTGCTGTGTCTGCGTGTATCAGAGATTACATCGCACCAAGCGTTAGGATCAGTCTAACAGATTTTGCATGGTAAGACTTTCCGCTGTCCATCCACATGGACAGCCCTAAAACGACTTCTCGCTAAGCACAGTGAGAGCACAACAATAGGGCTATGACTTATTCACTACTCGGCGGCGACGGTTGCAGGCTTCAGGGCGTTACCCATGCGTACGTCGTGGGTGTCTGACGTGTTGGTGCTGAACTTCGACAAGAGAGCAAGGGAGAAAACTCCTAGTGGCCTTGAGCTTGACGTGTAACTGCCCTCGTACATGTTGCCGCTTTTCACCACAATCACCATTTCGGTTTTCTCTCTGAGGAGGAGATCTATCACATGCTCGAGCAAGGTTGAACTAGGCACGCAAAGTGGTGCTCTCGCCATTGAAAGAAGAGGTGCATCCAACTGAGAGAAGAAGAAAAAAGATGTTCAGAATAACAGGAGAATACTTGGAAGAGGAAAACATCAAATTTGATTGCATTGAGATTGGAGTGTTAGCACGATCTTTCATCTAAACATGGCAGAAAAATTGAACTATGAGAACGACTTCATGGCTATTTGCAGGCAGCAATATTCCAGCACCAGCAGGCAATGCGGTTCAGGTCTTTTTTTAAGCAAGGGTGCAAAGGTTAAGCCGTTAAGAGAGTCGTAGGCTAGACCACAAAGGGCCAGAAAATTCCAGTTAGATGAAACTTGAAAAGGTAAATTCCTATTCATATGTAGTATGTATTTTCTTGCAATATTAACGTTTGCTAAAATAACTAAATTTGTTAAACTGGGCACAAAACCTAAATTAGCTGGTTCATCAAAATACTGTTCTTACTACAGTACTAAAAGCAATGCCAGCCTTCCCAATAGATTTTGTACCAGGGCCAATGCTACAATCGAGCATGCTGACTGGAGAAGACAGCCCTACCTTTGTACAATCGTGCCTGTGAACAATTCCAGTACAAGTTCCCCAGTCATTCACAAGAGGAACCACAGAATCTTTTAAGAATCGCATCACAGCATCCCCCAAGATTAAGTCACCACATAACGGTCTACTTTCTCGAAACGGAAGCATATACTTCTCAACAGGGTCATTCAAGAGAATCTGCAATGTCATTACACAAAACTTCAGATATAACCAAGTCAAAGTGAAGAATGGATATAACATGGGAACAAAATGGCCACACAACCTGTGGAAATACATGCGGTCTAAGAGGAGAGTTGGTGAATCCAGATAACGTTTCAACTTTTAGTGCCACCTGGTATGAACAGAAACGAACAAACTTATCAATGATCATGTTTCCACTTCATCACATCAAGTTCACTGAACTGGCAAAACACAACAGAAGTTACTATATCATCCTAGCACCCAGTCCCATCATCAAAAAAAAATTAGCATGCAACTGCAAATAAAAAAGAACATGCACTAGCTATTGTCACCTGGGTTCAAATCCTCACGGAAGCGAATTAAGGTTCCTATTTATACTTGAGGACCAGGCTCTCCTGGTACTCATGCAATTTATCTTGAGGACCAGGCTTGGTCATTAACCAAGTTTAAAAATCCTGGTACCCATGCTTAATGGTTGTGTGCATCCCTAGTTGGTGCAGAGGCCGGGGAAGTGAAATCCTCCCTCTATTTTTAGCTACTAATCGCATTACTGAGATTGCTCACAAAGTGATTAGACCTACCCAAACTGCTTTTATGCCGGGACGTCATATCCTTGAGGGTGTTGTCGTTCTTCACGAAACCATACATGAACTTCATCGCAAGAAAATGGATGGTGTGATTTTCAAAATTGATTTTGAAAAGGCATATGATAGGGTGAAGTGGCCTTTTTTACAGAATGTTCTTCGCATGAAAGGTTTTGATCCTATTTGGTGTGAATGGATTAAGCAATTTATCCAAGGAGGTAGCGTCGGAATAAGGGTCAATGATGATATTGGCCATTATTTTCAGACAAGAAAAGGGTTGCGACAGGGGGATCCCCTTTCTCCGATTCTTTTCAATATCATTGTTGATATGTTGGCTATCCTCATAGCCCGTGCGAAGGTAGAGGGCCAAATTGGTGGTTGTATACCTCATCTTGTGGATGGGGGTGTTTCTATTTTACAATATGCTGATGATACCATATTGTTTATGGAACACGATCTTGAGAAGGCTGTTAATATGAAGCTACTTGTATGTATATTCGAACAACTTTCAGGGCTCAAGATTAATTTCCATAAAAGTGAAATCTTTTGTTTTGGAAAGGCTAAAGATAGTGAGCACGATTACAAGCAAATTTTGGGTTGTGAGTCGGGCTCTCTACCTTTTAGGTACTTAGGTGTGCCAATTCACTATAGAAAACTACGGAACTCAGAATGGAATCCTGTGGAAGCTCGCTTTCTATCTAAGTTTGGATGTTGGAAAGGGAAAATGCTTTCGTATGGGGATCGACTAGTTCTAATAAATTCGGTTTTGACCAGCCTTCCAATGTTTATGCTATCTTTTATGGAAATTCAAAAAGGGGTGAGGAAACGACTTGACTTTTTCCGATCCCGTTTCTTTTGGCAAAGCGATGGTAATAAGAAGAAATACCGATTATCAAAGTGGAATATTGTGTGTCGTCCAAAGGACCAGGGGGGTTTAGGGATTGAGGTACTAGAGATAAAGAATAAGTGTTTACTTAGCAAATGGCTATTTAAAATGCTTACCGATGATGGTATATGGCAACAACTGTTAGAAAATAAATATCTAAAAGATAAAACTTTATCTTAGGTAGAAGCTAAACCAACTGATTCACCCTTTTGGAAAGGATTAATGCGGGTAAAGGATTTGTTCTTCTCCCATGGATTTTTTTAAAATTGGGGATGGGCAGAGTGTTCGTTTTTGGGAAGATGTTTGGTTGGGAGAACATTCTCTGGCACAACAATACCCGACTTTATATAATATTGTTCAACGGAAAAATGTCCGAGTGGCTGAGGTTTTTAGTCAAACTCCTCTTAATATTGCTTTTAGGAGAAGTTTAACCGGTGATAAGTGGATCGCTGGTTGCATCTATGCCGGAGGCTCATGAATGTTCATTTGAATGAGGATAAAGACCGGTTTGTTTGGAAACTAACCACCTCAGGATCTTTTTCAGTTAAATCTTTATACTCGAAACAAATGAACGGGCACACTGTTTACTTGCACAAGTATCCCTGGAAGCTGAAATTACCGTTGAAGATAAAAATATTTATGTGGTTCCTTAAAAATAAAGTTTTATTGACAAAGGATAACTTGGCAAAAAGGCAATGGATGGGATGTCAAAAATGTTGTTTTTGTGATTCTTTGGAATCAGTTGAACATTTATTTTTATATTGTCCATTTGCACGAATTATTTGGCGAATGGTGTTCTTTGCTTTTGATATTACCCCTCCAACGAATATTAACAATATGTTTGGCAATTGGC
Source organism: Avena sativa (assembly GCA_916181665.1). Lineage (NCBI taxonomy): Eukaryota > Viridiplantae > Streptophyta > Magnoliopsida > Poales > Poaceae > Avena > Avena sativa. Next base: position 378,509,795 of record OV702297.1, on the reverse strand, counting down.
TTCATGGGGTGGACAAGCAAAATAAATCTAGAATTCATATTGGAGTACCAGCACTATGTTGGGCTATTTGGAATACTCGGAATGATTTTGTTTTTAACAAACAGAATGGTACAAATTTTTTGCAGGTTATTCGCCGTGCTACATGTTGGATTCAACAATGGTCTATGCTTCTCCCGGAGGATCAGAGGAAGCATATGGAATCTGGATGCAACCAACTGCTTATGGTTACACAGGACTGTTTTTTCCAGGCTATTGGGTGGCGTCATATTAATAGGCTGAAAAATGGATAGAGCAATATTGCTTCTTATTTTTAAATGGTTGATACATGTCTCAACCTTATCTGATCCATGATTGTAAAACTTTGATTACGCTTGAATAATGCAATAAAAGGGCTGTGTGCATCAGATGATGCAGAGGCCGGGGCAATGTTCCCCATTTCGGAAAAAAAGCTATTGTCACCTGGATGTTTGTCATGTACAGTACTTCACAACAAATCTAAAAACTAAATGAGAAGTGAAGTTAAGTTCAGTCACAGGTCTTCTCAGTCGATCTATTATTTCATATGCACCAGTCAGACTATTATCCTCAGAAATTGACAGGACAGCCCCTGACAATATTACGAATACCTAGTACACTAGAACATGTAATATCTCTCCAAAGAAATATGGAGCATTCAGAATGAAGAAACTACTGAGATATTGTGGCTATGTCACGCATAATAGAAAGCCAGATCAATGTTTCCAAAATTTAATTAGTGAACCAAGAAAAGCTAGAAAAAATTGTTGCCAGATTACAATAAGGAATTATCAAGCAAGTGTTTTGAGCTGACTAGAACTTATTAGATTAACTATGACTTCTTAATGCATGAAAACTAAGGAAAAGAATGTGATCACAATCCACATTATATTTGCAGAATATCGCATTTGCAATTTGAGTGAAAGAAATAATTCTGGACACCTGGACAGGACAGCAATATCTGATATCAAGATTAAAACATAGAACAACCTCTTAACTTACATGCTTGCAACAACGAACAATAACATTGCTCAAAGCAATCGACATTATGTACAACAGAAACACTAAAACTATTGTACAGGAGACCTTGATAACTGAATAAAAATACTACATTGGCACAATTGTTTCCCAGCTCAACTAACAGTAAGAAACATGCCAAGAACGTTTAAATCCATCCCAAAACTCAGGTCAGTGCAAAGTTCTAGAGATTCCATGTATGTAACTATTTAACTGAAGAAATAAATAAAATAGAAGATTATTTAAGAGACAAAATTCAATGCAGAACAAAAAGAACATACCAGGCCTACTCTACTTGTCCAAGAGAAATGCTCCTTCCCATTAACTATCCTTCTGAGAATTCCTCTAGCCACATCTATCTGTAAAGCATTTAATTGGCCAGCAAGGCATTAAGTCACATGAAGACAGGCATCTGAAAATCTCAAGACTGTTTTGTCAAAAACAAAGCAAGGTAAGACACTCAAGGAGTGAAGAAGTATAGAGACACAGAACAATCATGATCATTGCATCTGGTGACATAGTCAAAACTGAAGGAAAAGGGTCACAGTTTAACCGATCACAGGGGCACGCTTGTGTTTTATTTTATATTTTTACACCTTATTCTTGCTAAGATCTTTCTTAGACAAATCAGAATGTTGAATATACTCACAAGGTTTTGATTAAAGTTCATGCAGTTAAGAAACAAAAAAAATCTATTGTATGGAATTGTATACCGTTAGCAGCATAGTTAAGCCTCAACCAACCAAAACAATTGAAACAACGATGTAATTTCTGTTCTCTTGATAAGTACTGAAGACAGTGAATATTTTACAGGTTTGACAAAACATGATAATATATTGCACAAAAGGACTTTGAAGTAAGCTGGTTCATTGGGTAAGAACTCTCACTTCAGCAGTGCATAGCCTTTTAAAAGGATAAATTTCAGGTGCGTCCACAGTAAGCACGTGAACGCAGAAAGCACAACTTTTCTCCTAAATAATATGCATACCATTACAAGAAGTCTTGTTACTTTACCTAATATAATATAGCTTTACCAAAATCAGAAATCACGTGACCAAAGGAAATCTATACTTCTTACAAAGAAAACTCCACTAACTGCAATTAATGTTAGTCTATCTCAACATGCAAACTATCCACATCACTTCTTTCAGCCAACCAATTGTCCACATCATCCCACTAACATTCGTTACTTATTGTTTATCTCTACATGCAAACTATCCATATAATCTATTCTTTTATCCATCAAAATGTCCACGTCATCCTTTTTTGCCGTTTGATTGATAAGATCACATCTCGCTATGTAATTAAACGAGTAAATCATATGCAACCGGAACACCGGGATTAGTTCCACCAAAGTGAACTTTTTTCCGATTATTTCCATTGATGAAAATCATATAACTGTTATATGAGATTATGTGCTCTTCTATATATAACCTCTCAAATTTTTCTAAAAACATTATGTGGCAATGAGCATGGCATCTTTATGCAAGCCATCCACACCATACGGTTCTTCAGCCTGTTGATTTTACCCTACATACATCGATCAGGTATACCCCTGAATAGCGGCCTTCAAATTCTCATATACACATGAATTTCACGACAACTAAATTCAGTTCCTCGGCCACTATGACCAATTAAATATTGCATATTTCTATAGAAAATTTACGTTTTATGCATTTTATTAGATTTCTTAAAGAGATAACCGCTGCAACACGTGGGGTATTTTTCTAGTTGTCAAACAATGAAAGTCCTGCTAAGTTTCATGCATACCTGATTGTTATTTATAGCAGCTTCCATTAATAGCTCATCTGCCTCTTGTTTAGCTGAACGGCTAATGGATCCAACTGAATCTGGCCACATGCGTTTGTTCAATCTCTTTACCATATCAAAATCACCTATAGTAGCAAAAGCTCTCATGATTGAAAGATAAAGATGAGGTTTGGGCCTCAAGTCTTTGTTGTTGCCAGCCTGCTTTATTATCTCACCAAAAATGCAAAGAGCCCCTAAACAGCAACAACAGAACTATATTAGAACAAATTTATCTACAGGAAAATGGTAGCGAGATATTTTAGCACCCACAAGATTACATATTCAAACACCAGAGTCCAATTCTGTAAGAGGTGACAACTAAGAGCACAGCAAGAATGTCACATATACACTACAGGCGATACGAAAAGGGCACAAAGAATTTGATGCAAAAGGAAAACGTCCAATTCTCCACACTGTCAAGCCTCCAAATCCTGCATGGCACACGAACCCGAACAAGCTGTTGCTGAAGCCGAAGCCAGGATGGATTAGGCCTAACGACAATGGCAGCTACATTCAGCAGACTGATATTGCTTCGTAGGGAGTGATCCTTGGTGAGAGCCATGATCTGATCTTAATGGGGTTGCAGTGTTGAAGTGTATATGTGGATTTTCTAGACCTTTCCATCAGATCGGAATTTTGTTTGCGTTGACTACTGCATGAAGCTTGACATGCAGAAACACGCGTGCGCGGGGGGGAGGAGGTGGGGTAGCTATTCTAGAAGGGATATGGGGTATCATTACCGTCGCTGATTACCCAGTGATTGTTGAATGAGTCTGTGCAGGGGTGATATCTGAGCTGTCAAGGCAGGGCCCCTCGAGTTCAGAATTAGGAGACGTGTGAAAGGACACTCAAAATTCTTCTCGCTCATTTACCAGATTTCAGAATTCAGAAAGTTCATAGAAGTGCAGATGAGGTTGCTCATTGTTTAGCTAGGTTCTGTAGAAAGGTGTGGAATGATGGTGTTTTGCAAGGGGCAGCGCCGGTCTGCGTGTTGAAGCTGACTTACGTGAATGTAATGACTTTGCTATTACTTAATTAATTAATATGCAACATTTTAAAACAATTGTGTGGTCTAATAGACAATCCAAAATCACTTCTTTTCTCCTAGTATGATGATCATGGTTCAATGATTTTGTTTTCCATATTCATGTTCACATAAACCACTGAGACAGACTGGCACCCTAGACCGACCACGAACTAAGAATTGTATAGGAAACAAGTCACATAATGATTTTCTAAAGAAGTCGCCTAAAAGCTAGGTGAAGGCAAGTAATAATGAGCTGTTCTACTTTGGGTCATAAACCAAACAGTACTCAAATTTCATAACATATCAACTTTTATGGTGGACAAAAAAAATACGCCACGGGTGTGGAAACCAGGTTCCAATCAATTCATATAAATTGCCAGTACCAGTAGTGGTATCTGCTAATTTATAGTTATCAAGTGTTGTCAAGAACTTTAGTTATGTGAAATAGCAATGTGAAACTCAACAATTCTAAGAGCAAGTCATGCATAATTCATTGTGGAAGCTCTAGCTTTGACGTAACCTCCTTGCATATGAAAGTTTGCATATGTAATGGTCGCTCTCGGGCGACACCGGGGGCCCCAAACCCTAGCCTCCCAATAGCCCCCACCGCCGCCCCTCCCCTCCTCGCCGTCGTCGGTGGCGGCCTCCGGCCGTCGCCGGCGGCGGCGCGGCTCCTCTCTGCTGTTTTTTTTCTTTCAGTTTTTCTCGGTTCGTTCAGATCGAGTTGATCCTCCTACTCCCCGCACAAACGCTGGCCAAGAGGGCTCTCCTGGACCCCTGCCGGCAGATCCGTCTCGGCCCCTTGCGAAACTGCTCTACAAGGCGCAGATCCGGCGAGCTTCTCTCCCCGTGGCGCCCCGCAGGCAGAGCTCCGCCCAGATCTCGATCTGTTGCGTCCGGGCCGCCTCATGCTGCGGTGCCTCGCTGGGAGCTCGCCTCCTGCTCGACTGTGCGTCTGGCGGGAGGCCTGCCCAGATCCCGTCGGCCCATCCCTGGGCTCCGGGATTCGCAGGTGGTGGTCTTGGCGGCGGGGCGGCGGTACCTGCTGCGCATGGTGCTCGCCGGCGCGTGGCTGTGAGGGGTTCTGGAGGAAGCGGCGGATGCGGTGCTGCAGGATGGAGGCGGCGGCGCACCCATAGCGGCGGTGCTTATTCTACGTGCTCGTTGGCGCCGAAGGTCGGCACGCTCGATCCGTTCACCAGGAACCGGCCGGCGGTGTGGGGATCGCTGCGTCAGCTTTAATAAAGGAGGTGGTCCTTGGGTTTCTTTCGCGCGAAGACGACGATCTGCTTGATGTCTGCCCTCATTGATCTGGTCTAGAGAGGCGAGTTCCGGAAGGCTCCGCTGGCGAACTCCCATAGGCGTATCATGCCTGGAGATTGCTGGATCGGAAGGTATTCGGTCGTGCGTACCTTGTTTTTCTAGCCGTTTGGTTTCATCTGCTGTTTGTTCCCACCAAGTGCCATTCTACGAGCCATGGTGAAATCAGATGCGGAGAATGTCAGGAAAGCGGAAATATGAGGGTAGCGATGGTGATTTCAGTTTTTGTGGCGACGGAGAACTGGCTGCGTGATCTGTGACTCGCAGCAGCGACTGTTTGTGGGGGAAGACAACACAGGAGGAGTTTCCAATCTTACCTTGCAGGGTGAAAATCCAAGGTCTGGCCTTAACTGGTTGTGCCTGGCAATGACCTTGTTGAAGGCATTGTTTTGCGAGCGAGGACTTTCTCTAGGGTGAAAACCTATGATCTTTGATCGGGCAACGACGGCGCTTGGTCACTGTTTCCTTCTTGAAGGCGTTGTTATTGGAGTGGAGGACTACTGGTGTTGTTTTGATGGTGTCAGTGTCGTTGCTTTGAGAAATAGTTCTCTGTAGAGGGACTTTTCTTTTTTGTAATTCTTCTTTTTTTTTCTGGGATGTGTGCATCCGTAAGGCCGCTAGGGCATGCGTTGTTGCAGAGACAGGGTGTAATTGGTATCCCCGTGATATTATTATATACTCTTTTCCAAAAAAAAATCCAACATGTAATTATAGTGAGAGTTGAGAGATAGTTTGGAAAGGCATAAGGCCTAATAAGTTCAGACGAGACATGAAACTAAACTAAAATCTATAAGAATTCAAACGAATTGGGTCCCAAACCAGCCTAAACATGTTTTTGTCATAGATAAAATCTCCTTTTTTAAAATGGAAAATAAGGGAAGTTAACACACAATAACAAGTGTGGGCTAGGTCACTTGTTAATGGGACACCACTGTTATTTCCAAATTGGAAAGATCATAGTATTACCAAGCAAATTGACCCACTAGAAAAATGTTATATAGCTTACCATCGATGGACCCACAAGCTAGAAAGGCATCTGCCATAGCTGTGTATGCAGTCCTATCAATTGAAAGAAGTGATGATTTCATCTCCACCACAATCTTCAAAACTGAGTAAAGATCTTGGCTATTTCCTAAACCCTGCAACATGCTTCAATAACTTCCACAATTAAAACTCATTTAAAGTGATAGTGAACACATAGAGCAACTAAACAACCTGACAACCTATATAAGGCAATCACTGAATCACCTTAAGTAGTGTTGTGTACGTAACAGCATCCGGGAGGAGTTCAGGATTAGCATCCCGTTTAGCTTCATCCTGCATTGTAATATGAGCAACTCATTGTCATTATAAGAGGCAACTACATGTATATGCAAAAACAATTTTGTGGCTAAAACTGGCCTTTCCAACACTTGTGTGACACCTTCATATCATTAAGAAATTGGAAAGCCTTCTCGATCTCTGCTGATTTCACACAGGCAAAGATGATGGTGTTGTACGTCAATCTATCAGGCTTCAACCCTTGACGCAATATCTCATCTTTAACAGTCAAAGCTCCAAGAGGGAAGTTACTTTTTATGTATCCCTGGAGGAGGTTCAGTTCATGAATTTACGAAACTGCAATAGGGACAGTAACCGGAAAGGACAGCCATCTTAGGGAAAGAATTACAAGGAAACTAAGAGAGACCTTCATTAGTAAGTTGTATAGTAACACAGAGTGCCCTTCATAAAGAACTTGGCGAAAACGAGCAACAAGAGCATTGGCACGCCTCATATCTCCTGGACAGATTGCAGTTCAACTTCATGAGCAACCAGACAGCTAATGTAGGCATGAGAAATTTCAGTGGTAAACAGCTAAGCGGGGAATATTATGGCTAAGAAAAATAACCTAAATGAGAACATGTAGATGAGCATAACTAACCAGCGACCAATCAAATTTGGTCCCCATTATACTTGGATGCAACATGAAAAAAAATACCCAAAACCTAAGTGCATAGACTCGTAAAGTTATTTGTTCAGTGTGTCTCCTTTTCTTATATACAGTAACAAGTCAGCATTCAGTAATACCATGTCTATTGTATCGAAATAGCAAGAAATGCAGCCACTGGCCAGTTTATTTGCAGCGATAGCCTTCCTTGTCTTCTAATTTTTACTTTGTTAGTGGCTTAATAGCCAAGTAATCTGCTTAAATACTCTTATCTTACAACCTCCCCAGGCTCCATTTGCCGGTGGATTATGATAATATGGTTCGTCTAACCAGTTCTGCCTATTTTAGTATATGCCTCACCAACATTTCCTACTTCATTGGCTATTTTTACGCAGCAGATTATAAAATATGTTCAGCACAGCACAACTCAGAAACCGTGAACATCTAGAGCTATTTCTTAGGGGCCCCCTATTTAAGGAGGCATATTGGTTCATTCCCAAAAAAAGGAACAATGAGAAAGTCAAATTTATCTCTGGTCTCGTCTCCAAAAGAGGCCAGAGACCTCAGACCACCCCGTGTTTGCAATTTGCAAAAGGTGACCCTCAAGTTTGGTCATACCAAGCCTCCTGAGAGGCAGGACCCACTTGCAGCAGTCACACAGGTGCCTGGGGCTCTTACACACGAAAATAGACCAACAGAACCAGAAATGGTACATATAGATTGCAGCCACGTGACCACGTCCAGGCATAAACTGATGGAGAAAAAAAAGAAAAGTTTCACATTCTAGCAAGCATGTCTGACAAGGCCCCAAAGTTAGGGTGGCGCTGTGTGAAACTAGATTGCAGCTCGTGTTTTTTTTTGTGCAAATCATTTCAATATACGTGGTACAGTTTACTAACTCGGTTTTTTTGGGAGCATGGGCATGACTGTAACCATGTACTGTTTATATATTAGACATCAGGAATAATGCTTTCCCTGGATGAGCCAACTATAATTTAGGACTTCGATTCTGGTATCAGTTGAGTTCTATGAATAAGCTGTTTAATAATATAGAAGTTCTGAACAGTTGACTTATTCTCCTACTAGTATTCTTCTCAAACTTCTCTAGTGGTCTTCTCAGACGTCTCTAGTGGTTTTGTGTAACAAGGGACAAATGTACCTGGTTCAGCATTCAAATAATACTGTAAAATTGTCCATCTTGCACCAACCTGCTTCGATAAGGGCGTTTAGAAAACCACATATAAGATGAGGAGAGAGCCTGGGGCTCCCACCACTAGTATCTTTCTCAATTGATTCCAGTATCTCGAATGCTTCATCAATCCTTCTAGCTACCCCCAGACCCTTCAATTAGAGCACATATTGTCAGATTCTACCAGATTCTTAATTGAACTAAGATACCAGCAAAATACACCATGTACTATGGGAGATACCATCGAAGTTAAACCCTTGAAGGTGCGAGAATTAATTTAGAGAAAGAATGTTCAGAAGAGCACAAATAGAAGGCAGTTGTTGATCGAGAGTTGATACATTGATGCCTCAGAAAACTTTAGATATAAATTTAATGAAGTTGACAGAATATGGTAAATTCGGGTATCACGCAAAAGCTAGAAATAGCACATAGAGAGCACATGATGGTCCAAACCATGAATGTCGTGCTGGAGCAGCAATCTCAGACAGCAGTGGTACATGACGTCACATGTGGGGAAAGAGGGCATACCTTGAGCAGGATACCGTACGAGACGCCGTCGACGCCACACCCCGTGGGCCCGCGCATCTCCTCGAAGAGCTGGACCGCGAGGTCGACGTCGCCGCAGCTCACACAGGCCTCGAGCACGGCGTTCATCACGATGATGTTGATCCCCCCGCCCCTACCCGATCGCGCGCGCCGCTTGGACGCCTCCACCTCTGCCATGATCTGCACCGGCGCGTCAGTCACGCGCGCAGCAGAAACCTCGAATGAAAAATCATGGCCCCCAATTGCCCAATCCAAAACCAACGGGACGATCGAGTGGGTCGGCCGGGAGGAACCGTGTCGTACCTGGGTGAGCTGCTTGCGACGGGTGAGGTCCACGATGCGGGCGGTGAGACGGCGGAGGTTGGGCGGTGGGCGCTTGTTAGGGGAGGGGTGGGGCTGGCGGCCGGGCGGACGAGCCGGGGAGGAGTAGGAAGAGGAGAAGATTCTGGAAGGCTCGGGAGGCTGGGAGAGGGCGGGGAGGAGGGGCTCCCGGCGGGAGGAAGGCGGCGAGGGGGAGAGGAACCGCGGCCTTATCAGCATCATCTCTTCGGGTCGGGGTTGTGAGCTGCGACTGCGAGCGCGGGCGGGGCGGGAGTGGATAGAGGAGAGGTCGCCGGTAGTGTGGTGGTTGCCTGGTCACCGTGGCACTTGGCGCGGATATCTGGGCCTGCTTCGTCCGCAGCCGCAGGCCAGCAAGAGCCTCTTTGAACAGACACGATTTATTTTCTTTTACCTACTGATGATGATGATTGATTTTTTACTACTCTTTCAATGCCTATTATTGAACAGCCAAACAAACACGATTATATTGAAACTAAATATATTTACGAATAAATAAGAGCTATAGCATCTGTGAATTGGTTCCTAGGAGCATATGCAACGTGGCGCTTAATTTTAATGCTTAAAAAAAGCATCTACAAGGGCGACGCTTAATTTGAGACGCTAGTAATAAATCACATCAGTTTTGGCAATCAATGTACACTGATTTGTCAACTTAACGTTAGCTTTAAAATATTTATAAAAATGACGGTCACTCGTTTAAATTCAGTGGCAAATAATATGGTTCATCCAACTTAGACTGTGTTTATATAAGAGAGATATATACTCGATAAAGTAGTAACCCGTCATAAAAGAGTGCATGAGCTACATCGAAAAAATACGAATGGTAATAACATGTCTTTAAGATTGACTTTGACAAGACCTATGATGAAGTCAGATGATCTTTCCTTTTTCAAGTTCTAAAATAAAGGCTTCTCCACAAAATGATGTGCTTTCATCCAAAACTTTGTGCAAGGTGATAGTGTTGCCATATAATTCAATGATAACATTAGCCACTACTTCCAAATAAAGAAAAGTGTACGTCAAGGTGACCCGTTATTCTTAATGTTATTTAACATAGTGGTTGATATATTGACCATTTTGATAAAATGAGCCAAAAACGGTGGGCAAATTGCTATGGCCGTACCACATATAGTTGATGGGGGTCGTAGATTCTATATTATGCTGACGACACTTTTTTTTGTGAAACATAACATCAAAAAAGGCTAAAAACCCGAAATTAATGCTCTCAGCATTTCAGCAACACCATAAGAGTGAACTGTTTTATTTTAGAGAGGCAAAAGAGGCTATGAATGGGTATACCAAAATGTTTGGATGTGAAACGATTTCCAATGATATATTTGGGAATCCCGATTCATTATCGGAGACTCGCGAATGAACGGAAAGCATTGAGAAACGGTTATAGAAACGTCTAAGCAGATGGAAAGGAAAACTTTCATCTGTTGGTGGAAGACTAGTTCTGATTAATTCCAAACTCACTAATATGGTCATGTATATGTTACATATCCTTCTTCCAAGTTTTAAAAGGAGTTCTCCAGCGGTTAGACTACTATTGCTTGAGATTTTTTTGCCGTTTGGATGCGAACAAGGACGATTTCCAATGATATATTTGGGAATCCCGATTCATTATCGGAGACTCGCGAATGAACGAAAAGCATTGAGGAACGGTTATAGAAACGTCTAAGCAGCTCGAAAGGAAAACTCCCATCTGTTGGTGGAAGACTAGTTCCGATTAATTCCAACCTCACTAATATGGTCATGTATATGTTACATATCCTTCTTCCAAGTTTCAAAGGGAGTTCTCTAGCAGTTAGACTACTATTGCTTGAGATTTTTTTGCCAAGAAGACTCGAAAATAATATAGACCGGCAAAATGGAATGTGGTCTACCGTCCAAAAGACCAAGAGAGGCTTGGGATCCATGATCTTTAAGCCAAAAATATTCCTTTACTAGGGAATGGATGTTCAAGATGTTAACTGAGGAATGCGTATGGCAAACCCTATTAAGAAAAAAATACATAGTCTCAAACGCTTTATTCCAAATTTATTGGAAACCAGGGGATTCACACTTTTGGACCGGTCTAATGCATGCGAAGAATTACTTCTTTTTCTTTGGATCTTTCCTTATCAAGGATGGCTTGAAAATTAGATTCTGAGAGGATACCTGGTTAGGGAATATACCTCACACAGAACAATATCCGACTTTGCACAACATAGCACGTGACAAGGGCGAAACAATTGTGGAGGTGTTGAGCGTCTCACCTCCATATGTGGCTTTTAGACGAGATCGATTTGGTACACTTCTTGCCTCGTGGCACACTCTATAGGAGTGGTTAGCGGATATATGCCTAATAAACAAGCACGATGAGTTTTGTTGCAATATAACTGAGAATGGTAAGTTTTTAGTTGATTCTATGTCCAAAGCACTAGTGCACTCCAAAGTACCAGTTAATAAAACAAACACATCTAGAATATGAACATATCATTGAAGAATTTTTTTTGCCTGGTATCTTCGTTGAGGTGTGATTTTAACTAAAGATAATCATGTTAAGCGCAACTAGCAAGGAAGAAATGGTAAGTTTTTAGTCGGTTCTATGTACAAAGCACTAGTACACTCGGAAGTACTAGTTAATAAAACAAACACATATGGAAATGAAGATACCATTGAAGATTAATTTTTTTGCCTAGTATCTTCATTGAAGTGTGATTTTAACTGAAGATAATCTATTTAAGCGCAACTAGCAGGGAAGTACAAAATATTGTTTCTGCCACCATGATGAAACTATCAAACATTTGTTTTTTGAGTGTCAGTTTGCGTGTTCTCTATGGTCAGTCATCCAAGTAGCCTCAAGCTTGTATCCACCAAGCTTAGTAACCAATATTTTTGATAACTGGTTGCATGGTATTGATAATGGGTATAGGATAAATATACGAGTGAGAGCAATTGCATTACTATGGTCTCTATGGCTATGTAGAAATAATGTGGTCTTTGATGCTAAATTGTCTTCACAGTGCACTTTATCTTCCATTATACACACTTACTCCAGGAGTGATCTACTCTTCAAAAACAAAATATTGCATCCTCTATACGAGGGTGTGTTCCTGGTTGGAGCATGTAGGATGACCGTAAAAAAATTAAGTGCAACTCCATTTAGGTACTTCACCTAAGGTACAATCCATTTTCCACTTATAATCCGCCAACGCTAGAATAAATTCTTAAGAGCCATGTTATGGGAGTGGCCCCAAGGTTTGACAAAGTTAATGTATCTACCTAGTACGAGTTAGTGACAAACCATCAAAGACAAAAACTATAGATGCAAAATATATAAGTTGGACAAATCTCCAATATTTTGAAATGATTAGTCAGTGCTCCAATATGTGAGAAGTTAGAAACGATTAAACTCACTAGTTGAGAACAATTATGCAAGGCACATTGTAAAATAGTTTATTCATTACTCTATGGCGCCATTACTATGTCCTTTATGCCTTTGTTGCCAAGTCCTCATCATGAGTCTATAAATTGTCCTTTGCTTACTACCCCAAGCCTTTCGTGATTCTTTATGGATCTTCCCCTGAGGAACTCATGTTTCGGGAATTTCCTATGTCAGGTTTGGTTAGACCGAGACTTGACAACACCAGATTAATCAGGATGACAATTTCAAATGGCCAATTGACTATTGATGAGATCATTGGGGAGCTTAGGTGGGTGGTACCTGATGTGAACTAACAATGGGAGGTGAGACAAGTTGAGAGAAACATTTACAGAGTTACTTTTCCTAGAAATGTTAATCTCTAAAGGGCATAATATTTTGGAGGGTACACTGTCCCAAATAGTAACATGATCATGACTTTTGAGACTTGTAAGAAGCCCATTGAGCCTGCATGGTCCATTGATAATTTTTGGGTTAGAGTTTATGACTTACCATCGATGCTCTTGATTCTTCGTCAACATAGACATCATGCATGGCCGAAAGCAAGGAAATATTCGGATGAGCACAATAAAAACCTAAGGTGTGCATTTTTCAACGAAAAACTCCAAGCCTATGCTCCATTGCAGGCACCCGGACATAGACTTGGGGACTACTCCCATTGGAAGCGTTGTTCGCGTATCTGATAAAATTCAAAGTTTAAAAAAAATCAAGGCCTGAGTTGAGTACCTCCTTAGATGAAAATAATACTTTGAGCCTATGCTCCAGTGCAAATACCTGAGCATAGCCTTGGGGGCTACTCCCATCGAGAGCGTTGTCCGCGCATCCGATAGAAAAATCCTCCAACAGAGTCGACATAAAAAAGAAATTATACGAAGAACAACTTTGAGCCTATGATCGAACATAAGAATTCGAGCATATCCTCGGGATGGGAGCTCTTTTCGCGCACCCGATAGAAAAATCATATTACTCCAACAAAGTCGACAAATATAAAACCTATGAGGATTACATTACTGTATTCTCAAATGGTTACTCCCATCGGGAGCATTTACATCGCACTTGATAAAGAATCACAAGAATCTAACAACTTTAGCAATTCCAACAGCCAAACAAGACAGTCGATAAAAATCCAAAAAATCTCAGACCATATCTACCACGATAACATGTCTGAATATCATGTCCATGACATGAAGATAAGACCCCCAGGATCCGTCATGTGAGTCCTGGTAACCACACACGAATGTGCTCTGCCGATATTTTATCCGTATCTATGATACGATAAAAAAATCTATCTATGATACGATAGAAAATCTCAACGGACGCGTTGGGTACCCGAAATAAAGCACTAAAATTCAGTACTCGATAAGACCTCCACGGCCTGAACTGGATTACGCAAGCATATACCGAGTGCGAGCCCGGGGACTCGAATTTGATATAGGTTGAGGATGTTTTTGCCCAATAGCAATTAACTAATTATCGATCTGTCAGATGCATCAGGCTTGTTGTACCAAATCCCTGTGAAAATAAAAATATTAAATAATGTACTAATGAGTGCATATTTGCATCATGTTTTAGATTATTATTTTTCATTATAGTTATAGGATTTTGGTATTTTACGGCGTTCACATGTATCTTTTATGTTTATTTTCACCAGGATCAGGACAGATGATGGATCCGATGGACACAATTTTTGGACCAGTTATATTGGAGTGAAAAGGAGCCAAAAACTACGTAAATTGCTTATTTGGGAAATATTAATAACACCAGAAGAAAACCCGAAGTAATTGAGGCATATAGAAGGTTTAATGACCAACTATATGATAGGAGGAAATATTCCGGCCGTATAGTTGGCGCCATCTCCGCCTCCTCAAATAGTTTTACCCCGTACAACTGGATTGGAGAGATGACATACAGAACACCCAAAAATCGCCAAAAAGTTTGACGACTGTCTACGCACAGCCTGTTGGGAACCCCAAGAATAAGGTGTGAAGCAGCAAGCAGTAAGTTTTTCCTCAGTTGAGACTGGGGTTATCGAACCAGAAGGCGGAAGAAAACGTCACACAGGTGTTGCAAGCAATGCAGAGACCTGCACGACACAAACTCAAGACTTTGCCCCAACGAACAGTGAGGTTCTCAAGCTCACATGTTTGCTGTAACAAAGAATTAAACGTATTGTATGGAAGGTAATGGTTTGTAGCAAGTAAACAAGTAACAATGGAAGATGTATCAATGATAAAGATTGGACCGGGATTCATAGTTCACTAGAGGTGCTCTCCTTAGATAAATAACATGACATGAAGGGTAAACAAATTACAGCGGGGCAATTGACAGGAACTGAGTGTTGGAGATATGCCCTAGAGGCAGTAATAAATATAGTTATTATTATATCTTTGTGTTTATGATAAATGTTTACATTCATGCTATAACAGTATTAACAAAGAAACATTAATACTTGTGTGATTTGTAAACTAAATTAGAGTCCCTAGTAAAGCCTCTTCATAATACTAGCTTGTTGGTTAATAGATGATTGTGGTTTCCCTATCATGAACATTGATATGTTATTAATAACAAGATCATATCATTAGGAGAATGGTATGATGAACATACTCCTATAGATAAGCGTAGCATAAAGATCAAGTCATTTTAATAGTTCAATTGCTATATGCTTTCTGATACATAGTAACCTAATTCCTTCGACCATGAGATCATGTTTATCACCATCACCGGAAGTATGCTTTGATTGTTGGAATTATGCCCTAGAGGCAATAATAAAGATGTTATTATTATAATTCTTGTTCATGATAATGTTTATATTCCATGCTAGAATTGTATTAAGCGGAAACATTAATACTTGTGTGGTTTGTGAACAACACCGTGTCCCTAGTACGCCTCTATGGACTAGCTCATTGATTAATGATGGTTAAGGTTTCCTAACCATAGACATGAGTTGTCAATTGATAATGAGATCATATCATTGGGAGAATGATATGATGGACAGACCCAAACTAAGCAGAGCAATTAGATCGTGTCATCGTGTTCATCTTTGCGAAGCTTTTCCTATGTCAAATATTGTATTCCTTAGACCATGAGATAATACAACTCCCTGGTATCGGAAGAAAGCTTTGAGGTCATCAAACGTCATCCTATGAGAGGGTGATCATAAAGGTGTCTCTCAGGTGATCGGAAAGTACCTGTTGGGTTATATGTATCAAGATGGGATTTGTCCCTCCCAAGTCGGAGAGATATACTTCGGGCCCACTCGGTAATCGATATCAACACCGCTTGCAAGCATGTGGTTAAGGAGTTAATCACAAAGTGATATCGGATTACGGAACGAGTAAAGTACTTGCTGTGAACGAGATTGAACTAGGTATGACGGTACCGACGATCGAATCTCGGGCAAGTAAAATATCGCGAGACGAAGGGAATATATATATGGGATTGATTGAATCCTGGCATCGTGGTTCATCCGATATGATCATCGATGAATGTGTGGGAGTCAATATGGGTTTCCAAACCCCGCTGTTGATTATTGATAGAAGATCATGTCTGCATATTCTCGAACCCGCAGGGTCACACACTTAACGTGTCTCGACGCTAGGATAGATTGGATAATTGGTTTATGAGTTTTTGTTCGGAGTCTCGGATGGGATCCGGGACATCACGAGAGGTTCCGGAGTGGTCCGGAGAATAAGATTCATATAAGGCAGTGCAGTTTTTGGAGTTCGGAATTGTTCCGGGTTAATCGGTATTGTACCGGAAGCTTCTAGAACCTTCCGGAAGGGGACCAACGTGGCCCCACCTTCCGGGAGGGGGCATGGGCCTATGAGGGAGTGCCCTGGCCCCATTGGGCCAGGGGCACAAGGCCCCATAGGGCCCAGCCGGCCAAAGAGGGTTTAAACCCTAGATAGACCTTCTAGAAGGGGGGGTTTCCTTGCCCCCCACTCTTCCTCCTTTGGGGCCGCCGGTTTGGCTTGGGGGAGGGGGCTAGGGTTGCAGCCGCCCACCCCCTACACCTTCCCCTCCAAGAGCTAGCTGTAGGGGTTCGTAGCATGGAAAACAAAAAAATTCTACCACATGAACACACAATCAAGATCTAATCTATGATCAAGCCAAGATCTATCTACTAGATTGTAGCAACGAGTCGATAGAGGAACTCACCCTCGAAGATTCCAAAGCGGTTAACGAGAGCAGATTCTCGTGGGTGATGTAGTCGTACACTTGCCGATCTCAAGATCGCGTAGACGATCCTTCCGGCGCTGCGTTCCGGCAGCGCTTCCGCAGTCGGTCACACGTTCGGTACTCGATGAAGACCTTCCTCTCCCTTGTTCCAGCAGGCAGCGGAGGTTGTAGCACTCTCCTCGCGATTCCGGCAGCACGACGGCGTGGTACCAGAAGTAGAGGGGAGATCTCGCAGGGCTTCGCCTTAAGCCGGAGCGAGTATGGTGGACTATGAGAGAGCCTTGGTGATCTAGGTTTTAGACACACCAATTAGAAGGGGCTAAACCGGCGGCTAGGGAAATTAGAAGCTCTAACTCGGCGGCTTGGGAGAAATCCCTAGGCTGTGGCTAGGGTTTAGGTTTAGAGGGAGGCAACTTGAGTGTCTAGGAGGGGAGCCCTGCCCCTCCTCTTATAGGTGGAGGGAGGCGCGCCTGGGGAGGGGAGTCCCTCCCCAACTCGGACCCAAGGTGGGCCGGCGGTGGGAGGAGGAACTCCTCCCCCAAGTCGGTTTCAAACCTCCTTCTCCTCTTTCCCAAAACTAGCCGTTTGACTTTTCAAACTAGCCGTTTGACTTTTCAAACTAGTTGTTTGACTTTTCAAACTAGGATTTGAATAAACCCTCTATTTGGTACAGCGATGACACCAAGTACATAATGCAATCATACCAACTTGATATAACACATTCATGTACCCTTCCCCTCCGGAGTGTCGGACATTTTGGAACCTTCTAGAACATTCCCGATGAAAACACCGGAATCATTCTACAACCCCGAAACAGGACTTTCCTTATATGAATCTTATTCTCCGGACCGTTCCGGATCTCCTCGTGATATCCCGGATCCCATCCGAGACTCCGAACAACATTCGGTCTCTTACTCATCATTCCATAACTACTCAACAACATCGAATCCTTAAGTGTGTCTCCCTACGGTTCGTGAATTATGCGGACATGATCGAGACACTTCTCTGATCAATAACCAATAGAGGAATCTGGAAATTCATATGGCTCCCATGTTTCTATTTCTAAGATTACTTTGCGATCGAATGAACCACTTACATATGATACCAATTTCCCTTTGTCTCACGATAGTTTACTTATCCGAGGTTATGATCGTCGGTATCTCTGCATACCTAGTTCAACCTCGTTACCGATAAGTACTCTTTTCTCGTTCCCTCGGTATGTGATCCCTTGTGAGCTAGTCACATGCTTGCAAGCTAACTGGATGACATTCCACCGAGAGGGCCCAGAGTATATCTATCCGTCATATGGATGGACAAATCCCACTCTTGATCCATGTGTCTCAACCAATACTTTCTGAACACTCAATGCCACCTTTATAGCCACCCTGTTACGGTGTGGTGTTTGATGTCATCAAAGCATCCTTCCGGAAAAGGTGATATGCATGATCTCATGGTCGAAGGAATTAGGTTACTATGTATCAGAAAGCTTATAGCAAATGAACTATATTAAATGACTTGATCTTTATGCTACGCTTAACTATAGGAGTATGTCCATCACATCATTCCCCTAATGATATGACCCTGTTGTTAATAACATCTCTATGTTCATGATCAGGAAACCATGATCATATATTAACCAACAAGCTAGTTTAACAAGAGGCTTTACTAGGGACTCTTTTATGTTTACAAATCACACAAGTATTAATGTTTCCGGTTAATACAATTATAGCATGGTATGTAAACATTTATCATAAGTATGAAGATATGATAATAACCACTTTATTATTGCCTCTTGGGCATATCTCCAACAGTCTCCCACTTGCACTAGAGTCAATAATCTAGTTTCAAACCTTTGTGTATTCAACACCTATGGCTTTCCGGTGTTGTATGTACACGATTGCTAGTGGTCAACTGATCTCCGGATCTGACACTTCCAGGTCCGTGTGTAATTGCATGTCTTTGCGTCTCTACGCATCACTCATTCTCTAATGAGATGGCTTTGTATAATTTTGGTCCTTTGTTGAGACCTTTAGTTCTTTGGGGTTAAAACATGTTGATAATATTGTCGTACAATATATCTTCATAGTATTATCCCGCTGTGAACTACACCTGGTTTGATAACAAACTACTTGACACAAATGCCCTCTTTTGCTGCTATAATAGCAGTTATATACTTAGCCCTTTTGTTGCAGTATCTGTCACAATGTCTTAACTTTGGAACTCATCCAAATCCATTATGGAACTTACTTTCCATCACATTGTGCCACTCTCAGTTTAGATTGAGATAAACTTAATTTGTACTTTATGACAAAACTAGTATCAATGTAATACTTTTACAATGAACTAACCATCTATTTGTCACTTCTACAAAATAATATATTCTTAGTTCTTTTACAAGATCATAAGAATATCTTTACTATCGTCCAATAATCATCTTATGAATCATTCTGGTATATGCTCATAACATTTAGAGCATAGGACATATCTGGATTTGTACATATCACAACATGATTGATATAAATACTCTTTGTGATTTCATACATCAAGTATCAATCTATACTTGAATCTTTGTTTCACTTACCAAATGTCAATACACTTGAATATATCATCAATATTGAACTCATTCAATCCTTTCTGTGTGACAAGAACCTTTCTTGTAGTTTCTATATTGAACTTAATCAATATATCATCTATGTACTTTTGGCACAACCATATTAGCATCTATTGATGCCAAATATTTGGGTTTTGCCTAAGTCTTTCATCGGGATGAAATTCTTAATATGTGTTAATAAAAGATACATCATTTTTAATCAACAATATGTCTTCCACATAATGTATTAGAAATATGTCTTAGCGCTCCCACTTAATTTCTTGCAAATGCAAGCATCTTCATTGTCTCTGATGAAATTTAAACATTTTCATCATAGTGAAGATTACAACTCCGCTATGCTTACTTTAACCATTGAAGTTTGCATATGCTTTTAGCATCCTTTGAATTAACAAAACCCTTTGGACCGTGTCATGCACACGTCCTTGGTAACCATTCTATTAGAAGAAATTGTTTTGTTTATTCAACACATAACAAAATTATCTGTCATAGTTGCTACATTAATCCGTCTAGACTAAATATCGCTTAATGGAAGATCAGATCTTGTCATAGTCAACTCTTTGAACATTGTCGTGAACTCTTTCCCGACATGTCGATAATTTCATAGATGTGAAACATCCATGTCTATTTCTTTATAGATCCAAATACGACTATAAGGTCTTGTACCTTTCCAGAGGGTCTTTCAAGTTCAAAGCTTGATCTCTCATATATAGAATTATCACGGATTTTATGGCTTCAAGCCATTTGACGGAGTCAGGGTCCATCATCGCTTCTTTGCATGTAGTCGGATCATTATTGTTACATAATGATTTAACTCTCAAATCTTGGTATTTGATTGTTTACCCGACTTACTTGTTTCAATAGGAACTTAGATCTTCGTGACCACAACCTTTGAGGCACGTGAGCCATGAGCATTGTCGCTGCCTCCGGAACACTTTTTGGCGCTGCGCAACTCTGAACATATAGCTAAGGTTCTTTTAACCTTATCAAAGTTCTATTGTCCTCCCACTTAACTTTTCACGAAAAATTCCTTCTTAAAGAAACTTCACGTTCTAAACGACAAACATTTTTGTCTCTGATGTTATGGAGGAACAGTTATTCAAAATAACATACAAAGATAGGTTCATCCGACTTTGGTTGCAAACATCTTTCTTATGCATAGCATTCCAATGTTTAAGAAAGGACAACTTGGGTTTTATCCCAAACCATAACTTTATATGGTGTCAATTCAACGGATTATGATGGAGCTCTTTTCAGTGGAAAAACGGTAGTCTCTAAAGTTTTTAATCTTTAAAATATAATGACAGTTTTACGAATTACACCTTTGATCTTACCATGTCAAACAAGGTTTAATTACATATCTTGAACGCTCCATACTCTTATGGTGTTTCGGGAAATGCAAATCCACGGAACAAATCCTTAAATCTTAGGTATTATGCTAAACTTGTAACTCAAATATCTTCCTTTATGATCTTAACATAAACTATTTATATTCTTGTTACAATGATTTTGCACTTCATCTTGAAAGTCTTTAAACTTTTCAAAATGTTTCATACTTCATCCTTATTAAGTAAATATTCATATATTCACTCAAATTTTCGGAGAAAGCATATGAAGTTGAAATCCATCGCTCTTGACTACACATAATGGACTTCGTACAACAATATGTACAAATTCCAATAAGCTAGTCATTCGTTCCCTTTTGGCCTATGAACGAAGTTTTAATTATCTCTAGGAAAGTTTCACAAGCGTCATGTGATCAAAAATCAAAAGACTCCAAATTTCCATCCACATGGAGTTTCTTCATGTTTTCTTTCCAATATAATTTAAACGGCGATGTCACTTCCTAAGTGATCTTTCAATCAATTTGTCTTTCGACATTTTTAGCACTAGTTTTATGGATGTGATTTCTCCAACGAGATTTGTGAATCATCCATCTTTTATGGATTACGGCAATTATTTGAACAACCCTTTTGTTCTCATAATACCTGATAAAACAAATCTTGAAGGCAAGCTTTGATGTTTAACGAGCAACACAATAACCCTTTATTTGTTCTCGATGAACATCATCACATATTCTTTTGCTAGTTACTTAGGCCATTGTAGTTCATGAATTGTGTTGTTTCGTATGACGATTCACACCAACAAATTCAGTATCAAATACTTAAGAACCACATTGTTTAATAAGCAAAGAATATAGCCATAACATGTATATCTTCTGTATACTTAAGCTGAACAATTCTAGTCTTTTCTTTTCTGCCATATACTTATGAGATTCTCTTTCAGTATTTCCTTTTCTGTTTGAAAGAATCTATCAACATCAACAGTGGAGTCATACATATGACACATAGTCCAAAGCGTGTATAATTAAATACCAATGTCTTTGGACTTGCACTTTGAAATAGATCACCATCATCAAATGTTTGGTGTTCTTTCATATTCCTTTCTTTAGTAATCTATTGGTGTAGTAAACACTTTACCTACATCAAATATTCACCCTTATCATGGAATTATCCATGATCAAGCTACTTTTAGCTTATAACGGTGAACTGTGAGTATAATGTTGCTCTCCAAAACATTTTGGAGGATTAGGACAACTAGTGTCTTCAACCTTTTGCAAATTCTCATCAAATACGAGAACATGACTTTTGCCATATTATACTCTATCATGTTGCAACCAAAACTTTGTTTCAGATATCACAATATCTTCCACACATCATGGTTTCTGAAACAACTCTTTCAGATCCTATATAACCTTGATATTAAGACAATCCTTTGAATATCAAGAATCATGGAGACAAACATGATACTCATACACTAACACTTGGAATTGTCACTCTTGTTTTTAATACCAATTATTAAACTTCATGGAGTAACCGGAACTTTACTGAAAGTTTGCAATAGGACTTTTAAACTTTAGATTAACACTTCAAAACAATACGATACCAGTTCGTAAAGTAACTAACCAGAATTCTATGGTTCTATCATCTCAATTAAAACTAAGCGCAAGGTGGTACACGGATGCCAATGACTACAACAACTATGCAAATTCACTTTGATTTAATTTATGATAAATAGTGTTCAACTTTTAATCAAATTGCTGTTTAACTCCCACTCAAAACAATATCCCTCACATTGTTTTAGTGATCACACGAACCAAATCCACCACATTAAAACCGATCATCACGAGAGTTGATGTAGCTTCAATGGCGAACAATCAACATGTTCATCATATCTACTATATGACTCATGCTTTACCTTTCGGTGATCCGTGTTCCGAGACCATGTCTGTACATGCTAGGCTCGTCAAGATCAAACCTTAGCTTCCGCATGAGCAAATCTGGCTTGCTCATGTTGTATACACTTGCGGAATCTAACACACCCGATCATCACGTGGTGCTTCGAAACAACAAGCTTTAGCAACGGTGCTAACTAAGGGTGAACACTTTATGATTTGAAATTGTGTGCTTGAGGGATCATCTTATAATGCTACCGTCGTGAACTAAGCAATACAAGATGCATAAAAGGATTAACATCACATGCAATTCATAATATGTGATATGATATGGCCTTTCTTCTTTGTGCTTCCGATCTCCATTTTCAAGCACGAACATGATCTCCATCATCACCGGCATTGCATCAAGGTCAATGACGCCGCTCCATGGTTGTCGTCCACCGGCTTCAACTATTACAACTACTTTGAATAGACACGCGGGTCTTAACAGAATTTAAAGACAACCATATGGCTCCTGCCGGTTGCCAACTTACAATAAGGAATATTGCATACATCAAATATAATCACAATCATGGCCATATCACATCACAGCACACCCCTGCAAAACAAAGTTAGACGTCTCTAATTTTCTTTGCATGTTTTACATGGTTTGGGGCTTTCAATAAGTGTCGTTCTAACTTACGAACAAGAACCACAACATTGATACTAGTATTATCAATCACCCGTTGTAAATTGAATCTTAACTATGTTGGGAGAAACAGGCACCCGCAAATCCACTTATGCAATATAAGTTGCATGTCAAGCGTGGAACAAGTCTCATGAACGATGTCATGTAAGGTTAGCCCGGGCCGCTTCATCCCACCATCCCGCAAGATGCAAAGTACACAAGAAGCAATCGACAACAAAAGCATCAACGCCCACAATGACCATTGTGTTCTACTCGTGCAACAGATCTACATATAGACACGGCTCTGATACCACTGTAGGGGTTCGTAGCATGGAAAACAAAAATTTTCTACCGCATGAACACACAATCAAGATATAATCTATGATCAAGCCAAGATCTATCTACTAGATTGTAGCAACGAGTCGATAGAGGAACTCACCCTCGAAGATTCCAAAGCGGTTAACGAGAGCAGATTCTCGTGGGTGATGTAGTCGTACACTTGCCGATCTCAAGATCGCGTAGACGATCCTTCCGGCGCTGCGTTCTGGCAGTGCTTCCGCAGTCGGTCACATGTTCGGTACTCGATGAAGACCTTCCTCTCGCTTGTTCCAGCAGGCAGCGGAGGTTGTAGCACTCTCCTCGCGATTCCGGCAGCACGACGGCGTGGTACCAGAAGTAGAGGGGAGATCTCGCAGGGCTTCGCCTTAAGCCGGAGCGAGTATGGTGGACTATGAGAGAGCCTTGGTGATCTAGGTTTTAGACACACCAATTAGAAGGGGCTAAACCGGCGGCTAGGGCAATTAGAAGCTCTAACTCGGCGGCTTGGGAGAAATCCCTAGGCTGTGGCTAGGGTTTAGGTTTAGAGGGAGGCAACTTGAGTGTCTAGGAGGGGAGCCCTGCCCCTCCTCTTATAGGTGGAGGGAGGCGCGCCTGGGGAGGGGAGTCCCTCCCCAACTCGGACCCAAGGTGGGCCGGCGGTGGGAGGAGGAACTCCTCCCCCAAGTCGGTTTCAAACCTCCTTCTCCTCTTTCCCAAAACTAGCCGTTTGACTTTTCAAACTAGGATTTGAATAAACCCTCTATTTGGTACAGCGATGACACCAAGTACATAATGCAATCATACCAACTTGATATAACACATTCATGTACCCTTCCCCTCCGGAGTGCCGGACATTCCGGAACCTTCTAGAACATTCCCGATGAAAACACCGGAATCATTCTACAACCCCGAAACAGGACTTTCCTTATATGAATCTTATTCTCCGGACCATTCCAGATCTCCTCGTGATATCCCGGATCCCATCCGAGAGTCCGAACAACATTCGGTCTCTTACTCATCATTCCATAACTACTCAACAACATCGAATCCTTAAGTGTGTCTCCCTACGGTTTGTGAATTATGCGAACATGATCGAGACACTTCTCTGATCAATAACCAATAGAGGAATCTGGAAATTCATATGGGTCCCACATATTTCTACGATTACTTTGCGATCGAATGAACCACTTACATATGATACCAATTTCCCTTTGTCTCACGATAGTTTACTTATCCGAGGTTATGATCGTCGGTATCTCTGCATACCTAGTTCAACCTCGTTACCGATAAGTACTCTTTTCTTGTTCCCGTGGTATGTGATCCCTTGTGAGCTAGTCACATGCTTGCAAGCTAATTGGATGACATTCCACCGAGAGGGCCCAGAGTATATCTATCCGTCATATGGATGGACAAATCCCACTCTTGATCCATGTGTCTCAACCAATACTTTCTGAACACTCAATGCCACCTTTATAGCCACCCTGTTACGGTGTGGTGTTTGATGTCATCAAAGCATCCTTCCGGAAAAGGTGATATGCATGATCTCATGGTCGAAGGAATTAGGTTACTATGTATCAGAAAGCTTATAGCAAATGAACTATATTAAATGACTTGATCTTTATGCTACGCTTAACTATAGGAGTATGTCCATCACATCATTCCCCTAATGATATGACCCTGTTGTTAATAACATCTCTATGTTCATGATCAGGAAACCATGATCATATATTAACCAACAAGCTAGTTTAACAAGAGGCTTTACTAGGGACTCTTTTATGTTTACAAATCACACAAGTATTAATGTTTCCGGTTAATACAATTATAGCATGGTATGTAAACATTTATCATAAGTATGAAGATATGATAATAACCACTTTATTATTGCCTCTTGGGCATATCTCCAACACTAGCCGCCCTGCTGCCCCTCCTCTCTCCCTCCCGACTACTTGTAGGTGAAGCCCTGCTGCAGAAATTCTCCACCATATACACCATGCCGTCATGTTGTAGATCCAATCCGTCTCTCCACCATACTTGCTGGTCCGAGGAAGGAGGAGACGTCGAGGTGCTGCACGTGTGCATCTCACGGAGGCACCACCACTTGTGGTGCTAGATCGGATCGGATCGCGAGGAGGAGAAGCGAGTACGACTACATCACCCATGTTCCGACGAACGTTCTGCTGTGCGAATCTTCAAGGGTATGAAGATCTAATCCAATATCTCTCGTTGTTTGCATCTCCTAGATTAGATCTTGGCTTTCCCTCTGTTCGCTCCGTAGAAAATTTTGATTTACTATGTCGCGAAACCCTTCATTGATGACATCAAACACCACACCATAACTGGGTGGCTATAAAGGTGGCATTGAGTGTTTGGAAAGTATGGGTTGAGATACATGAATCAAGAGTGGGATTTGTCCATCCATATGACGGATAGATATACTCTGGGCCCTCTCCGTGGAATGTCATCCAATTAGCTTGCAAGCATGTGGCTGGCTCACAAGGGATCACATATCACGGGAACGAGAAAAGAGTACTTATCGGTAACGAGGTTGAACTAGGTATGCAGAGATACCGACGATCAAAACCTCGGATAAGTAAACTATCGTGAGACAAAGGGAAATTGGTATCGTATGTAAGTGGTTCATTCGATCGCAAAGTAATCGTAGAAATATGTGGGAGCCATATGAATTTCCAGATTCCTCTATTGGTTATTGTTCGGAGAAGTGTCTCGATCATGTCCGCATAATTCACAAACCGTAGGGAGACACACTTAAGGATTCGATGTTGTTGAGTAGTTATGGAATGATGAGTAAGAGACCGAATGTTGTTCGGACTCTCGGATGGGATCCGGGAGGAGATCCGGAATGGTCCGGAGAATAAGATTCATACAAGGAAAGTCCTGTTTTGGAGTTGGAGAATGATTCCGGTGTTTTCATCGGGAATGTTCTAGAAGGTTCCGAAAGGTCCGACACTCCGGAGGGAAGGGTACATGAATGTGTCATAACAAGTTGGAATGGTTGCATCATGTACTAGGTGTCATCGCTGAGCAAAATAAAGGGATAAATCAAATCCTAGTTTGAAAGTCAAACGCCAATTTGAAAAGTCAAACGGCAAGTTTGCTTGGTGGAGGGAGAGTAGGAAACCTACTTGGGGAGGAAGTCCCTCTCCCTCCACCGTCGGCCAAGGAGGCCGAGTTGGGGGAGGACTCCCTCCCCTTGTCCGCGCCCTCCTACCTATAAAAGGAGGGGCAGGGGTGCCCCTCTAGAGATACACACCTCCACCACCCAAAACCCTAGCCCTAGCCGCCGGCCCTCCTGCAGCCGCCGCCGCCCTAGGGCAAACCCTAGCCGCCGACTTGGGGCTTTCCCCAAGCCCTAGCTGCCGGCCTACCTCGCTCTCCCTTGGTGCCTCTAAACCCTAGATCGCCAAGGGCTCTCTCATAGTCCACCATACTCGCTCCGGCTTAAGGTGAAGCCCTGCGAGATCTCCCCTCTACTTCCGGTACCATGCCGTCGTGCTGCCGGAATCGCGAGGAGAGTGCTACAACCTCCGCTGCCTGCTGGAACAAGGGAGAGGAAGGTCTTCATCGAGTACCGAACGTGTGACCGACTGCGGGAGCGCTGCCGGAACACGGCGCCAGAAGGATCGTCTACACGATCTTGAGATCGGCAAGAGTACGACTACATCACCCACGAGAATCCGCTCTCGTTAACCGCTTTGGAATCTTCAAGGGTGAGTTTCACTATCGACTCGTTGCTGCAATCTAGTAGATAGATCTTGGCTTGTTTGTTTGCATGCGGTAGAAATTTTTTGTTTTCCATGCTACGAAACCCTACAGTGGTATCAGAGCCGTGTCTATATGTAGATCTGTTGCACGAGTAGAACACAATGGTCATTATGGGCGATGGTGCTTTTATTATCAATTGCTTCTTGTGTACTTTGCATCTTGCGGTATGATGGGATGAAGCGGTCCGGGATAACCTTACATGACATCGTTCATGAGACTTGCTCAATGCTGAACATGCAACTTGTATTGCATAAGTGGCTTTGCGGGTGTCTGTCTCTCCCATTATAGTATAGATCCAATTTACAACGGGCACTTGATAGTTCTACCATCAACGTTGTGGTTCTTGTTCGTAAGTTAGAGCGACACTTATTGAAAGCCCTAAACCACGTAAAATATGCAAACAAAATTAGAGGCGTCTAACTTTGTTTTGAAGGGGTGTGTTGTGATGTGATATGGCCATGATTGTGATTATATTTGATGTATGCAATGTTCCTTATTGTAAGTTGGCAACCGGCAGGAGCCATATGGTTGTCTTTAAATTCTGTTAAGACCCGCGTGTCTATTCAAAGTAGTTGTAATAGTTGAAGCTGGTGGACGACAACCATGGAGCAGCGTCATTGACCTTGATACAATGCTGGTGATGATGGAGATCATGTTCGTGCTTGAAGATGGAGATCGGAAGCACAAAGAAGAAAGGCCATATCATATCACATATTATGAATTGCATGTGATGTTAATCCTTTATGCATCTTGTATTGCTTAGTTAACGATGGTAGCATTATAAGATGATCCCTCAAGCACACAAATTTCAAGTTTTAAAGTGTTCATCCTTAGTTAGCACCATTGCTAAAGCTTGTTTTTTTGAAGCACCACGTGATGATCGGGTGTGTTAGATTCTGCAAGTGTATACAACGTGAGCAAGCCAGTTTTGCTCATGCAGAAGCTAAGGTTTGATCTTGACGAGCCTAGCATGTACAGACATGGTCTCGGAACACGGATCACCGAAAGGTAAAGCATGAATCATATAGAAGATATGATGAACATGTCGATTGTTCGCCATTGAAGCTATATCAACTCTCGTGATGATCGGTTTTGATGTGGTGGATTTGGTTCGTGTGATCACTAAAACAATGTGAGGGATATTGTTTTGAGTGGGAGTTCACCTAGGTTAATTTAACTATTAATTAGAACTCAATTTGTCATAAACTTAGTCTAAACTATTGCAAATATGTTGTAGATCAATGGCGGCCCCTACCATCAATTTTAATGCGTTCTAGAGAAAGAAAAGTTGAAAAACAATGGAAGCAACTTCGCGGATTGGTTCCGCAATTTGAGGATTGTCCTCAATGCTGGTAATTTGACCTATGTTCTGGATGCACCGCTGGCTGACCCGCCTGCAGCTGATGCTACCGATGAGGTAAAGAATGTTTTCCTCGCTCGGAAGAATCAGTACTCCACAGTTCAGTGTGCTATCTTTTATGGTTTGGAATCGGAGCTTCAGAAAAGGTTTGAGAATTCAAACCCACATGATATTGTCCGTGAACTCAAAATGATATTTGAGGCTCACGCGGCAGTTGAGAGTTATGAGGCTTCTGAAAAGTTCTTTAACTGCAAGATGGAAGAGGGCAGCTCCGTCAGTGAGCATGTGCTTAAGATGTCTGGACACGCAAACAAACTCCAAAGTTTGGGTATAGTGATTCCTAATTCTTTGGGGATACATCGTGTCCTCCAATCACTACCACCAAGTTACAAGAACTTTGTGATGAACTACAATATGCAAAACATGGACAAGACGTTGCCAGAACTCTTCTCCATGTTCAAATCTGCAGAAGTGGAGATCAAGAAAGATCACCAAGTGTTGTTGGTCAATAAGACCACCAAATTCAAGAAAGGCAAGTCTAAGCAAAAGGGAAACTTCAAGAAGGGCGGTAAGAAAGTTGTCGCACCGACGAAGAAGACCAGGGCTGGACCTAAGCCTGATACTGAGTGCTTTTACTGCAAGCAAGAGGGTCACTGGAAGCGGAATTGCCCAAAGTACTTGGCGGATTTGAAGAACGGCAACATCAAGAAGAAAGGTATATCCGATATACATGTTATTGATGTGTATCTCACTAGTACTCGTAGTAGTGCCTGGGTATTTGATACTGGTTCGGTTGCTCATATTTGTAACTCGAAACAGGTGCTGCAGAATAAACGTAAGCTAGTGAAGAACGAGGTGACGATGCGCGTTGGAAATGGATCAAAGGTTGATGTGATCGCGGTCGGCACGCTACCTCTTCATCTACCATCGGGATTAGTTTTATACTTAAATAATTGTTATTTGGTGCCTGCGTTGAGCATGAACATTATATCGGGATCTTGTTTATTGCGAGACGGTTACTTGTTTAAGTCCGAGAATAATGGTTGTTCGATTTATATGAGTAATATGTTTTATGCACATGCACCTTTGATAGATGGTCTATTTTTATTGAATCTCGATTGTAGTAATACACACATAAATAACATTGAGGCTAAACGTTTGAAATTGAGCGATAACTCGACCTATATGTGGCACTGTCGTCTTGGTCATATCGGAGTGAAGCGTATGAAGAAACTCCATTCCGATGGACTTCTTGAATCACTTGATTTCGAATCACTTGAAAGATGCAAAGCATGTCTGATGGGTAAAATGACTAAGACTCCATTTTCTGGTATGATGTAGCGAGCTACAGACTTATTGGAAATCATACATACCGATGTGTGTGGACCAATGAGTGTAGCATCGCGCGGTGGTTATCGTTATGTTCTTACCTTCACGGATGACTTGAGTAGATATGGGTATATCTATTTCATGAAACATAAGTCCGAAACTTTCGAGAAGTTTAAGGAATTTCAAAGTGAGGTAGAGAATCAACATAACAAGAAGATTAAATTTCTACGTTCTGATCGTGAAGGTGAATATCTAAGTTACGAGTTTGGCGAGCATTTGAAGAAATGCGGAATACTTTCACAATTGACACCGCCGGGAACACCACAACGTAATGGTGTGTCCGAACGTCGTAATTGAACTCTCTTAGATATGGTTCGGTCTATGATGTCACTTACAGATTTACCGCTATCGTTTTGGGGTTATGCATTAGAAAAAACCGCATTCACTTTAAATAGGGCACCATCTAAATCCGTTGAAACGACACCATATGAACTATGGTTTGGGAAGAAACCTAAATTGTCGTTCTGTAAAGTTTGGGGTTGCGAAGCCTATGTAAAGAAGTTACATCCGGACAAGCTTGAACCCAAAGCGGAAAAATGCGTCTTCATAGGATACCCGAAGGAAACTATCGGGTATACCTTCTATCATAGATCCGAGGGCAAAAATCTTCGTTGCCAAGAATGGATCCTTTCTGGAGAAGAAATTTCTCTCGAAAGAAGTGACTGGAAGGAAAGTAGAACTCGACGAGGTTGTTGAACCTTCTCTCGAACTTGCGAGTAGCGCAGCACCGGAAGAAGTTCCTATGGTGCCTACACCAATAAGAGAAGAATCTAATGATGATGATCATGAAACTTTGGTTGAAGTTGCTACAGATCCTCGCAGGTCAACGAGAACTCGTACCACTCCTGATTGGTATGATCCCGTTATGAGTGTCATGTTGGTGGACAACACCGATGACCCTGAGACATATGAGGAAGCGATGATGAGCCTAGATTCCAATAAATGGCAAGAAGCCATGAAATCCGAAATTGGATCCATGTACGAAAACCAAGTATGGACTTTGGTGGACTTACCGGATGGCCGGAAGGCTGTCGAGAACAAATGGATTTTCAAGAAGAAAACAGATGCTGATGGTAATGTTACTGTCTATAAAGCTCGACTTGTCGCAAAAGGGTTTCGACAAATTCAAGGAGTTGACTATGATGAGACTTTCTCACCAGTAGCGAAGCTAAAATCTGTGAGGATTTTGTTAGCAATCGCTGCATATTACGATTATGAAATATGGCAGATGGATGTCAAAACAGCGTTCCTCAATGGAGACATTGATGAAGAGTTGTATATGATGCAACCCAAAGGTTTTGTCGATCCTAAAGGTGCTGACAAGGTATGCAAACTTCAAAGGTCCATATATGGATTGAAGCAAGCATCCCGAAGTTGGAATCAACGTTTTGATAAGGTAATCAAAAGCTTTGGTTTTATACAAACTTATGGAGAAGCTTGTATTTACAAGAAAGTGAGTGGGAGCTCTGTAGCATTCTTAATACTATATGTAGATGACATATTGTTGATTGGGAATGATGTAGGCCTTCTTAATAGTGTCAAGGAATATTTGAATAACAGTTTTTCAATGAACGATCTTGGCGAAGCAGCTTATATATTAGGCATAAAGATTTATAGAGATAGATCAAGACGCCTAATATCATTATCACAAAGTACATATTTGGACAAAGTTCTAAAGAAGTTTGGAATGGAAGATAGCAAGAAAGGGTTCTTGCCCATGTTGCCCAATACGACCTTGAGTAAAACTCAAAGTCCAGCAACGGCAGAAGATAGAGAAAGGATGAGTAAGACTCCCTATGCCTCAGCCATAGGATCTCTAATGTATGCCATGCTATGTACTAGACCCGACATTGCATATGTTGTTAGTTTAACTAGCAGATATCAAAGTGATCCAGGAGTGGATCATTGGACAACAGTCAAAAACATCCTTAAGTACTTGAGAAGAACTAAGGATATGGTTCTTTCTTATGGAGGTGATGAACAACTCGTTGTTAATGGTTACACCGATGCTAGTTGGAACACCGATCCGGATGATTATAAATCACAATCTGGATACGTATTTATTTTGAATGGTGCAGCAGTTAGCTGGAGGAGTGCAAAGCAAAGCGTTGTAGCGAGATCTTCAACTGAATCGGAATACATAGCTGCTTCGGAGGCTTCACAAGAAGCGATATGGATGAAGGAGTTCATTATAGAGCTCGATGTGGTTCCAAGTGCGCTGGACCCAATGTCTATCTACTGTGATAACATGGGCGCCATAGCCAATGCGCAAGAACCAAGGTCACACAAGAAGCTGAAGCACATCAAGCTGCGTTTTCATGCTATTCGAGAACATGTCCAAGACGGGGACATAAAGATTTGCAAAGTACACACAGATCTTAATGTGGCGGATCCGTTGACTAAACCTCTCCCGAGGGCAAAACATGACCAACACCAAACTGCCATGGGTGTTCGGTATATTACCATGTAATCTAGATTAGTTGACTCTAGTGCAAGTGGGTGACTGTTGGAGATATGCCCTAGAGGCAGTAATAAATATAGTTATTATTATATCTTTGTGTTTATGATAAATGTTTACATTCATGCTATAATAGTATTAACAAGGAAACATTAATACTTGTGTGATTTGTAAACTAAATTAGAGTCCCTAGTAAAGCCTCTTCATAATACTAACTTGTTGGTTAATAGATGATTGTGGTTTCCCTATCATGAACATTGAGATGTTATTAACAACAAGATCATATCATTAGGAGAATGGTATGATGGACATACTCCTATAGATAAGCGTAGCATAAAGATCAAGTCATTTTAATAGTTCAATTACTATATGCTTTCTGATACATAATAACCTAATTCCTTCGACCATGAGATCATGTTTATCACCATCACCGGAAGGATGCTTTGATGACATAAAACACCACACCGTAACTGGGTGGCTATAAAGGTGGCATTGAGTGTTTGGAAAGTATGGGTTGAGACACATGAATCAAGAGTGGGATTTGTCCATCCATATGACAGATAGATATACTCTGGGCCCTCTCGGTGGAATGTCATCCAATTATCTTGCAAGCATGTGACTAGCTCACAAGGGATCACATATCACGGGAACGAGAAAAGAGTACTTATCGGTAACGAGGTTGAACTAGGTATGCAGAGATACCGACGATCAAAACCTCGGATAAGTAAACTATCGTGAGACAAAGGGAAATTGGTATCGTATGTAAGTGGTTCATTCGATCGCAAAGTAATCGTAGAAATATGTGGGAGACATATGAATTTCCATATTCCTCTATTGGTTATTGTTCGGAGAAGTGTCTCGATCATGTCCGCATAATTCACGAACCGTAGGGAGACACACTTAAGGATTCAATGTTGTTGAGTATTTATGGAATGATGAGTAAGAGACCGAATGTTGTTCGGAGTCTCGGATGGGATCCGGGATATCACGAGGAGGTCCGGAATGGTTCGGAGAATAAGATTCATATAAGGAAAGTCCTGTTTCGTAGTTGCAGAATGATTCCGGTGTTTTCATCGGGAATGTTCTAGAAGGTTCCGGAAGGTCCGGCACTCTGGAGGGGAAGGGTACATGAATGTGTCATAACAAGTTGGAATGGTTGCATCATGTACTAGGTGTCATCGCTGAGCAAAATAAAGGGATAAATCAAATCCTAGTTTGAAAAGTCAAACGCCAATTTGAAAAGGCAAACGGCAAGTTTGCTTGGTGGAGGGAGAGTAGGAAACCTACTTGGGGAGGAAGTCCCTCTCCCTCCACCGCCGGCCAAGGAGGCCAAGTTGGAGAAGGACTCCCTCCCCTTGGCCGCGCCCTCCCACCTATAAAAGGAGGGGCAGGGGTGCCCCTCTAGAGCTACACACCTCCACCACCCAAAACCCTATCCCTAGCCGCCGGCCCTCCTGCCGCCGCCGCCGCCCTAGGGAAAACCCTAGCCGCCGACTTGGGGCTTTCCCCAAGCCCTAGCCGTCGTCCTATCTCTCTCTCCCTTGGTGCCTCTAAACCCTAGATCGCCAAGGGCTCTCTCATAGTCCACCATACTCGCTCCGGCTTAAGGCGAAGCCCTGCGAGATCTCCCCTCTACTTCCGGTACCACGTCGTCGTGCTGCCGGAATCGCGAGGAGAGTGCTACAACCTCCGCTGCCTGCTGGAACAAGGGAGAGTAAGGTCTTCATCGAGTACCGAACATGTGACCGACTGCGGGAGCGCTGCCGG
This sequence comes from Avena sativa, assembly GCA_916181665.1. Taxonomy (NCBI): domain Eukaryota; kingdom Viridiplantae; phylum Streptophyta; class Magnoliopsida; order Poales; family Poaceae; genus Avena; species Avena sativa. The sequence goes on along the minus strand of OV702297.1, from coordinate 378,475,412 downwards.
AACGCGGCGCCGGAAGGATCGTCTACATGATCTTGGGATCGGCAAGAGTACGACTACATCACCCACAAGAATCCGCTCTCGTTAACCGCTTTGGAATCTTCGAGGGTGAGTTTCACTATCGACTCATTGCTACAATCTAGTAGATAGATCTTGGCTTGTTTGTTTGCATGCGGTAGAATTTTTTTGTTTTCCATGCTACGAACCCCTACACTGAGCAAGGCATAAAAATACAATTACTAGTCATAAAGATCCTATGAGGTTGATTGGGCAATACAACAAGATACATAGACCGCCATCCAGCTGTATCTATGACTAGAAGTCCACCTTCAGGTTATCATCCGAACCCCCTCTAGTATTAAGTTGCAAGCAACAGACAACTGCTTTAAGCAAAGTGTGTAAGGTAAACAGTCCACATGTTCCATGAACAAGAGACCGTTGTTTTCTCCCTAGTAGCAACAACACATCTACAACTGAAGAGATTATCGTCACTTCCCTTGGAAACTAGAGGCATGAACCCACTATCGAGCATAAATACCCCCTCTTGGAGTCACTAGCAACTACTTGGCTAAGATAGCTACTAACAACGGAGATCATGCAAGATCACAAACAACACAGACATGATAGAATCATAAAGACAAAACCATTAATCAAACCAACATAATAATCTCAATATCCATCGGATCCCCGCAAACACAACATGCATGATTACAAATAGATTAGATCTTGATCATGAACGGATCTCACAAGATCTATACATGAAAGCACAAGGAGGAGATACAACCATCTAGCTACTACATGGACCCATAGTCCAAGGTGGAACTACTCACGCATCATACCGGAGAGAAGGCCTTCGGGATGATCTCCCCTCCGGCAGGATGCTGGGAAGAACTTCAGATCCCCCCGATCTAGGGACGATGGTGGCGGCGGCTATAGAAGGTTTCGTGGATATTTGATCGGGTGCTTAGGGTTTCTGCATCGAGGGCTTCTTATAGGCGAAGAGGGAGACCGAGGAGGCGGTCATGGCCACCAAACCCTATCCAGGCGTGGGGCTGGGCCCACCCGTGCATGGGGTGGGTCTGCCCCCCTGGTTGCCCCCTCCGGCTCTCCTCTGGACTTCTTGTTCCCCAAGGAAAGTAATTGACTTTGTCCTTTGTCCCGTCCAATTCCGAGAATATTTCTTTACTAACTTTTCTGAAACCAAAAACAGCAGAAAACAAGCATCTGGCACTGTTGCAACTTGTTAATAGGTTAGTACCAGAAAACATGTAAAAATCACCTCAAAGTGTGGACAAGTAAAGCAAAAGTAGAAACAAAACAAGCATGGAGCATCAAAATTATAGATACGTTTCAAACGTATCAAACCTCACCTCCGAAAGGGATCTAGAGGGGGAACTTGTCCTAGGGATCCATCTTCGTCCTAAGTAGATCTGGGAGGCCAAGGCATCGATCTCCATCTTCATCAACCGCTGCATCTCCATCACCACCATTATCTCCATCCATCCCATCTAGAACTTGTTATAATTCTTGCACTAAGTTGTGGATTTATATAAGTACTATTCATCGATAATCGTTTCCATTACCATTGTCATGATGTTGTTTGCCTCCATGTCTGAGTAGATAATTAGTTCTTGGGGAGATGGAGAAATCCTAGTATATGATTGAGATAAAATAGAGATTATTATGTTATACATCATTATATGTATGTGTTAATTGTCTTCATATTGATATTGGGAGTTGTGCACCTCCTTAATATTTGCCTCTTACGGGGACTTGATGGAGGGGATTACCTGTTGATAGGCGGAGGGATGGTAGCACTTACTGTGAATATAAAGTCGTTGTCATCCAGTGGCGGAGCTAGCACAAGAATTATGGGGGGGCAAAATGTGAACTATGAATATTTGGGGGGGCAAATTAGAGTATTTTCTTTGATCTAAGTTCTAAAAAAATATTTTCTTCAATGAATATACAAAGTTTGGGGGGGCGGTGGCCCCCCTGAGCTATACATAGCTCCGCCACTGTTGTCATCCTTTACGTACTAACTTGGGGAATCAAGGAGAACTCATGGTGAGGGAATAGTCCACCTCTAGACTATGAGTTTGTGACAATAGCTTGACCTCTCTATCTTATGCTATCATTATTCTAGTACTATATGAGCTGCTCTGCGTGATTACGGTAATATATGTAATTCTCATGTGGTAGATCTTTGTTTGATGATTTGATATTTGAGATTGGAATTCTATTATGTTTAAGATGTATTGATAAATGTATATTATGTACCCTATTTTAAAGTACTTGTTATGATCAAACTTGTATGGAGAAACATGTGTATTATATGGAGAAACATGGTGGTGGTGATTGGGCAGTGATAGCAAACTCAAGATCCATTATGGTTTTTACCTTTCTTTTGATACCTTACTAGGCAAAAAGTGAATGCATGTCTCACAATCATATCGTGACAACCAAGGTGGTCTTCTTTGTTTAAGGTATCATATTTGATATTCAAACATCATGTCAAAGTATCTAAGGCTATACTCTGTTTATTCTTAATTTTAGATTGCATGGAGTTTTCCCTTTCTAGAGGAGTATAAGTGAGACATGCTGCATCATCTTTACATTAGGACGCGATGCACATATAGATTATAATCAAACACATAATGAAGTTTCATCAATTTTATGTCTTTTCTGAACAGTTTTATGTTTATTACACCTTATGAAAGAGTAGTCAAGTGAACCCATGAACCCCAGTCCATTTTTTATTATAATAAACCACTTTCCATTAATTTTATTGCCTTTTATATTTTCTGCACTAATTAAATCCGAAAATACAAAAATATTTTTACTATTATCAAACACAAACAAAGTGTTAAAAAAAACTTTACTTTATTGTTTTTTACTTTCCTCACCTAGTCATAGATTGTTTACCTTTATTTATTTATAATTTAATTTTAGCTTTACTAATAAAAATTTTTATGCTTGACAACCATACAGTAAAGTTGAGGATAAAGGGAAAATACTTTGTTTCATAGGTTGCTTGAAGAAAAAAAGAGAAAAAGACCCTAGCCAATTTTATGAGAGTTTTATATAAACCATCAAGTCACCCTTGCAGGGAAAATCATCAAGTCACGCTTACTAACACTCTGCATTTAGAGTCCCAACGAGTTGGTACACATGGTGTTATTGCCATAAAAACTTAAAATTATATTCTATTTTGTGGTACACAAAAAATGGAAAATTTCTTACAAGACATACTATTTCTAGTCTTATTTATTGTGAGAAAATTATTTTTCCTGTAGCCAAAAATAGATTTTTTATTGAAATTTCATACAAATATATGGACCATATACACTTCCATTGATTCTTAAAATATTCTTTAAACTCAAAAGTACTACAATTACTTTTTTCAAAATGAAGGCAACATTGGTGCCCATTTACACCAAAACTCCACTCATCGATTCTATTCTATCTAATCGAGTTAACTCAAAAAGGAAACTTTACGAGGTTTAACGAAGTTGTTACGACATTGGCCCCACGAACAACTCTATGTACTTCCTCCTTTTCAAAATAGAATGTATATAGTTTTCGATCAAAGTTAAACTTTTTAGAGTAACCAACTATATTAAAAAGAATATGAACTAGCCAAATAGGCACGCTTCACCACGTCACCTATATGGCGTTCTAGCAATGCGTGGCATGTGCAATATATTCGCAATTGGTTTGTTCTATGACATCCTAGACAGTATATCCATAACTATTTGTTTTATGAAACTATAAGCGTAATATGTCTGAAAATCCAATCCGGCTAGCGAGCTCAAATGAACATATTGTTTTAAAATATATTTCAAAATATCAAAAAAATTAGGATAAACATCCATGTGTATATTTGGACATTCTATGTTTGCACACACCTTTCTTGAGAAAAAAGAACATTATTTATGTAATGTATAAAAAACACAAATTCAGATGCTCCAACATAATTATTCCTAGACAATTTTTTGTCCTTTTGCACAAGTCACATAAAATTTTCTTTTTACCAAAAAGTTGTGTAACAACACAAAATGTCTAAACATACGCGCAGAAAGTTTTTTCTTAATTTTTAATATTTTAATATTGTTTTTATATATTTTTCATAATAGGTTCATTTGCATCTGTGAGAAAAAACACCATCGCGGTATTTTTTTATTGTTATGTCCTCCCAGGATGTGTAGATATAAGAAGATAGCGGTTTGATCTATATAAAAAAGGTGTGGATGCGTCCCAATCGGTACAGTAACTATACACGTTCGGAATCACCGTTGTTTTTAGGCTTATCATATCTTTGCTCATTTTTTTATCTTAGAACCACCTTGATTGGAGGCGGCGGTGGACTCTTAGGGCATCTCCATCAGGAAGACGCAAACGTACGACCCCAATGGTCGGATTCTATCTATTTGGATCGGGCCACAAACGATTTAAGGTCGTGGTCCGGCCTGTCCGGCCGACCGCGCACAATAGCGCGACCCAGGATAGCGCAAGAGAAGAAGGCCCATGTGCGTCTGCATCTTGGCCAGCCTGTGTCCGCGTCAGTCCGGACAGACACATCCGTGACCCAAATTTGATGTCCGGATGGGTCGGTTCGGGGTGCGTCATTCCGGATGGGTGGTACCGCTGGGGCTCCGTGCACGTCCCGCGCGTCTGCACGGACCCATTCGGACACGCTCAGACCGTTTGGGTATTCCCAGTGGAGATGTCCTTATGCCGCGGGATGCAATGAAAACATCGACGCCTCCACCACATACACAAAGGAGCGCCACACGGTCCCACACGTCAATCTGAAGAGTAGAAAAGTGAACCCACATGACACTGTCATGGTAGCGGTACATGGCTCAGAATGCTTGCAAGCCTGTACAAAAAATGAGAATATATTTCATCGTAGTCCTAACAATATTGATTTGAGATTATAAATAGTTATAGTTTTTCTATCTAGCTGAAGTTTAATTTTGATAAAAACTACATGCATTCTATTTTGGAAAGAAAAAAATATAACCGTGTAATATTATATCTGTTCAATAGAAAAACGTGTAATATTATATATGTTCAATAGAAAAACGTGTAATAGGAATTTGTAAATGGAAGGTGCTACGCGTCCCCCGAACGATGCGGGGTTACCATCGTCCTGGTCCGAAGCCGTTCGATTGGCCTGATCGTAGCCGTCCACTCACCCTGTCCGCCAGCCCTTATAACCTTGCGTTAGCTTCAGAAGGAAAAATGTTTTGATTGTAGCAAAACGAGAGCAGATCAAAGCCCACGCATCCCCCGCGGCTTTTGCTCACCGGTCGGCACACGGCGGCGCCGCGGCGACAGCTGCAGCAAAACCCGGCGGCGCCCATGGCTCACCTGCGCACATCCATCCGGTACCCCATCCCTGTACAACCTCACCACGCCAATCCACTGCCAATCGTCGCCTTGAGCACTTCTTCGAACCCTGTAGCACGGAGGCGCCATGGATCCGATTCGGCGAGCGGCGGCGCCAGAGCTCAGTTGCACGACAGATACAACAATCCCGGTGTGTTCTTCAATCAAGACCCCGAGATTGATCACCCAGCTCCATCATCGGTAAGGATTTTGAAGCTAGGGTTTGAAGTCCATAGCAGCTAGGGTTTAAAGTCCATGGCAGCTATTTTGCTTTCAACTTACTACAGCAGCTAGCTTCAGTAGCAAAAATCAATGTAGGCAAGCTATTAGTAAAAAAATAGTATAGAAATTAGTATTAACTATATTGTTGCATTATTTAGTTAATTTGCTAGTAAATTAATATTTCTGCATGTACCAAATATGGTAGCAATTGATTCTGGGAGCAATTTATTTTTGTAGCAAATGATTTAGAAAGCATGCTGCTCATATGGGAGAAGCTTAGGAATTGGTTCATAAAGCAAACTAAAAACAGTTTTATATGCTGCGTTAATTTGGTAGCAACAATATACGTTGATTTTGTAGAATTTTGCTATCTTGTGATTTTCCATCTCTGGAGCTTATTCTGAATTGCAGGGATTTGTAGCTGATAGTATGCTTAGAGGTTTTGACCTGAACCAGCCTCCGGAAGCTTATGCTGCAGACATTGGAGAAAGCAATGATGAAGGACAACAAAGAACAGAATTTCAACATGGGCCTCAAAGTGTAGCAAGTGAAAATGCTTCCATTGCTGTTAAAAATCCTGGGGAAGAGATTTGCTCTCAGCCAGTTGTTCCTTGTGTTGGTATGACCTTTGATGACCTTGACGTGGCGCAGCAAGTGTATAATGACTATGCTTTCAAACTTGGCTTCGGGACACACATAGGAAATACAAAATACAGCATGGCAAGGGGAGCAGCAAATGACACTATTCTGAGCAGGGTGTTTGAGTGTGTGCACAACGGGAAGCCTGTTGACGAAGCAAAACAACATTGCAGCACAACTGGTCTTGCTACTAATGGAGAAGATGCTACAATCGACATGAGCAACACTTCTACATAGAAACCTCACAGCAAGCAAGCAGGTTTGAAGAAGGATGTCACCGACTCAAGGCAAAGAAACAGATTGCTGCGGCTTGGTTGTAAAGCAAAGATGCTTGTTGGGAAGCGAGACGGGAAGTGGATTGTGACAGTTTTCAACGAGGATCATACCCATCCACTAGTGCAGCAAATTGGCAAGCGTAGGTATTATCGTTCTCACAGGAAAGTTTCCGAAGAGGATTTCCAGCTAATAAAGACCTTGCATGAGCAAAACATAACTACAACGCAGATGATGGGGTGCCTCGGCAGTGTTCATGGGGGTGATCCTAGATGCCTTGGGTATGTGAAGCGTGATGTTTCCAACATTAGAACAATGCTGCGAGAAGAAGTTTCAGAGCGTGATTTGAGCATGACGATTGAATACTTCGAGATGAGAAAGGCGGAATGCCCTTAGTTCTTCTTTGAGAAGCAAGTAGATAAGGACAACGCTGTGCGGGCACTCTTTTGGGTTGATGGAAGGACAAGGGCATTGTACCCCAAGTACAAAGATTGTGTGTTCTTCGACATGACCTTTTGCACCAACAAATATAACCTTCCATTTGATCCGCTTGTGGGTATCAACAACCACACACACACAATAGTTTTGGGATGTGCTCTCCTGCCTGATGAAACAATTGAAACTTTTGAATGGGTTTTCAAACAAGTTAAGAAAGCTGCAAATGGGTTGTGCCATGACCATATCATGACTGATCAGGACCAAGCAATGGGCAGGGCGATCAAAAATGTGTTTCCTGATGTTGTTCACAAATGTTGCTTATTCCATGTGTTGCGTCTTGCAAGAACGAAACTCGGACCTCACTTGAGAGAAGGTCATCCATTCAGAGAAGCATTATATGCATGTATCTATGGCACTGACACGGTTGCTCAGTTCGAGGTCTGTTGGCAGATAATGCTGCAAACATTTGAGATGGCTGAGAACACTCACCTGCAAAACATGTGGAAAACAAGGAACACATAGGCACCTATATATTTAGGAAAAGTTTCTTCCCATTCACTAGCACAACTGGCAGATTTGCAGGACTAAACAGCTACTTCAAAACACTAGTTCGGCCAAGTGACACGATATGGAACTTTGTGCAGCAATATGAGTTGTGCCAGAACCTGATGCTTGATCGTGAAGACAATGCAGGTTTTACAATGGATACGACAACAACGCCACTTTGGGCAGGTGAGTGCTATAATGTTTTTTGCTTTAGTAATGTGTTGTTGCTTTAGTAGTGTGTTTTTTGCTTCAGAAATTGTGTTTTTGCTCAGAAGTGTCTTGTTTGGTTCAGTAGTGTGTTTGTTGCTTCAGAAGTGTGTTTTTGCTTTAGTAGTGTGTTTATTGCAGCATAATGTGTTTTTGCTTCAAGTAACTTTGATAGCATTCCCTAACAATGTGTGAAACTTATTTTCCTTATAGTTGGAGCATTGAAAAGCAGACCCTTGAATTCTACACAAGGGAGGTTTTTGGCAGGTTCCAGAAGATTCTTGAAGCATCAACAAGGTTTTAACCCCTCCGGGCAGAGGCAGAAATGCTTTGTTTCGATCTTGTACCAAACCCCGGATTCGATCTCAAGACATATCGGGTTGAAGCAAACATTGAAGAGGGGATATACTTGTGTGCCTGCAACTCATTTGAGATGTGTGGACTGATATGCCCGCACATCTTCCGGGTGATGGTGCAATTGAACATCCAGAGAATACCAGACCGATACATGCTCCAACGTTGGTCTACTGCAGCAACTACACCTGCCCCTGATCCTGGTTCCAATGCAGCAAGATTTGGTGTGCTGGGCACAAATACTCTCAAATACAACTCATTGTGCAGGAAGTTTAATGACTTGGCATCGAATGCATGTTTCAATGAAGAAACATATCGTGTTGTGTCAACCATGATTGATGAAGCAAGAAAAGATGTTGCTGCCATGAGGAGTGCTCCGGATGATGCACAGCAAAATGATGGTCAAAATTCGGTGGCTCATGAACAAGGCTTGCCTCCACACCAAGGTGAACAATAACCTATAGACACACAACAGCAACAACAAGATGCTCCAGATGATGTTCCCAGTAGCATGTTGAAGAACCCGTCACGGGTTAAGCCAAAAGGGCGTCCAAAAGAAAAGTCAGTTAGAAGAAAGCAACTGGTTGAGATTCGGGATGAAAAGAATGCAAAACAAAGGAAGAAAGCACAAGAAGGAGAACTACATCCCACGGAGAAGAAGACAAAGAAGGCAACAACCAAGCGTAAGCCAAGGGCGTAGAAGTGTCCGTACTGCCATGAAGAGGATCACACGGTGCAACAATGTGTCTTCTTCCAAGCTATGATGTCGGGAAATGCTGGGAAGATAGATTTGAATCTCTAGTTTTGAGTACCTATTTTTTTCTTCCATACATACAGTCACCATTGCCTTGTAAAGTGCTTCCATACATACAGTAAAAGTTCATATTGAGTGTGTGTGCAGCAACATGTGTGAATAGTTGTATCAAATTTTCAGATTTTATTAGCATGAAAAAGATCTCCATATTGTCATTCCTCGATCATTTTCTGTCAGGAATTTTTTATTACATCGTGGGCAAGAAATTTCAACCATGTTAGCATTTCTGCTCTTATAATGCAGCAAAACTACAATTATATCCAGATATTCATAATTTTGGTTAAAATACCTCAAGTTCATAGGTACAATTTCAATTGTTTCTGGCAGCATATCTGGTGGCATAGGTAGCAAAGACAAAAAAATAAGCTGGCATGTGGTGTCCTGAATTTTAGAGCAAAAAATCTGCAGGATGAAAGGTAGCATTTCTTATGCACTGTTATAGTTGTTAATATATTAGTTTGTAGAAAATACGTACTACTAATGTAACAAATATGTTCTTTATACGGCAAACATGAATGATTCCAGTATTTGAGTAGCAGAATCAGGACAATAAAAAGGGAGGAGGACCATCAACACCAAATTGTCATTAACATTTGTCTTAATTTTAAAAGAACTAGTTATGCGATTACACTGAACCATCATTCACGGTTACATCGCACTACAAAATAAAGTTTCCATTAGGTAAAAACTTGCTTCCATCACACTACTTCTACTAAATAAGCTAATCTACTTTGGATTCAACTCCTCTTCCATGAGCTTCTCCACCGAATCTTGGTTCTCCCTTGCTTCAATGAGATCTGCTGCAAGAGTCATGCGAAGATCCAGGCAGTAGTTGTTGTCGAATTCCGCCATGACCTTGTCGTTGAAATTCTCCATGAAGAGGATGCCAAAGAATCCACAGTCAAATCTGGAAAATGCAGAAAATAAGCAAACAAGAAGCTAAATGTGAGCAATAAACTAATGATGGAAGCATTTGAAAAAAGAGAAGCTAAGGATGCAAATTTACAATGTTATTTGCCGCGCATGGTCAGGAGTCTTGAGAAGGTATAGCTCCATGTCTTTAGCAAGTTTAGGTGCTAACTTTGATGCATCAACAAGAGTGGTGAAGTTCAAAAATTGCACCATTCAAACAAAAAAAGGTTGGTTATTAAATGAAGCAAAAAAGAAAAGACAGAAGCTACTCAAAATAGCATGAACATGTCTTGCTTCATCATACCAAGTTTCGTGAAAGCTCATCCAAGAGGCCATCCCCCTTGTCCATCTTCATTGGATTAAAGATGTGGTATTGCGTCATCATAATGTTGATAGTAGGTACAGCCCAGTGCTCATTCCTCACAGTTGGGAAATAAAGCTAATATCGAAGCATGTAAACAAAGACCAGATTAAACGGGATGTAGTGTGTAGCAGTACATGTAGCAAGAAAAACAACTCACAATATCACACTTTAGAACTTTGTACTTTGCACACTGATCATGGAACTCATCCAAACAAGTTGTTGCGTTGAATGTCTTAGGATCAGCAACCAATTTTTCCTGTTATCGAGGGTAACAACAAGATCTTGCTCACCACAATATGAAGCAAATAAATACAAAGCAGAAAAAACCATGCAGCAAGATCTTGCTCACCACAATGTTATGCGTGAATGCATATTGTAACATACCACCCTTTTGTGTAATATAAATAAGATATGTTTGAGCATTGCATGCATGCATAACACTTGCACTTTGGTTTAATCAAGAAAGAACAAACAAAGCCCTAAACCCTAACTCCTCTCTCTATTTGAAACATTCATCTGGTTTTGAAAATATTTGGAAAGAAACACAAAATGCATGGAGCCCAATCAGTATCAAGGGCCCCTTAGTGTTTTCAGTTATATTATAAAAGTTCTTGTATTTTGAAAACACTCAAAACAGGTTTGAAGTTCAAATACAACCAGAAATTATAAAAAATAGAAAAAGAAAAACAGTTTTCTATTAAAAAATAAGAATCCTAGCTCTCTGGGCCGCAGCCCATCTCTCTCTCTCTCTCTCTCTCTCTCTCTCTCTCTCTCTCTCTCTCTCTCTCTCTCTCTCTCTCTCTCTCTCTCTCTCTATCTCTAGCCAAGCGTAGCACGTAGCAGCCCAAGAGCCGGCACACCTCAGCCCATCTGGCCCATACCCCTTCGTCGTCTTCTTCTTTTCTTCTTCCCCGAGCTGTCGGCGAAGCATCTGCCTGGCAGCGCCCTTGCCGTCGATCTCGCCGACGTTGCGATGCGTGTCGCCGCCTGCGAGGATGAGGATAAGGACCGGCGCGTCGATCTCTTCCTCCCCATACCCATCTCACTCCCTCTCATGGCCTCTGAGGCTTTTCCCCAAAACTCGACGGAACCCTAAGCCTCGGGCTCCGCCGTGCCCCGCCATTCCCGTGAAGGGTTTCGCAACATAGTAAATCAAAAAATTTCTACGGATGCGAACGGGAAAGCCAAGATCTAATCTAGGAGATGCAATCAACGAGAGGGATAGATGAGATCTTCATACCCTTTAAGAAATCGCACAGCGGAAACGTTCAACAGAACGTGGGTGATGTAGTCGAACTAGCCTTCTCCTCCTCGCGATCCGATCCGATCCAACGCCGCAAGTGGCGACGCCTCCGAGAGATGCACACATACGGCACCGCGACGTCTCCTCCTTCCTCGGTCCAGCAAGTGGGGTGGAGAGATAGATTGGATCTACAACACGACGGCGTGGTGCAATGGTGGAGAGTTTCTGCGGCAGGGCTTCGCCTACGCGCAGTCGGGAGAGAGAGAGAGAGATCTGGAGGGCAGCAGGTAGGCGGCTAGGGTTGGAGGAGTGGGGGGAGGAGGGTGCGCCCCTGCCCTCTTTATATAGAGGGCTGGCCGACCCCCTTTGCCCCTCCTCCAAGCCCTAGGGCGGCGGCCCCAAGGGTTGGAGTGGGGGGCAAGTCTTCCCCCCTTCTAGAAGGTCCCCTAGGGTTTTGGCCGGCTGGGCCTATGGGGCCTTGTGCCCCTGGCCCAATGCGGCCAGGGCACTCCCTCATAGGCCCACGTACCACTCCGACAAGTGGGGCCACGTTGTTCCCACTCTGGAAGCTTCTAGAACCTTCCGGTACAATACCGAACATTCCGAAACAATTCCGAAATCCAAAAACTACTTTCCTTTATATGAATCTTATTCTCCGGAACCTCTCGTGATGTCCTGGATCTCATCTGAGACTCCGAACAAAAACTCATAAACCAATTATCCATTCTATCCTAGCGTCAAGACACGTTAAGTGTGTGACCCTACGGGTTCGAGAATATGCAGACATGATCTTCTATCAATAATCAATAGCGGGATCTGGAAACCCATATTGACTCCCACATATTCATCGATGATCATATCGGATGAACCACGATGCCGTGATTCAATTAATCCCATATATATATTCCCTTCGTCATGCGATATTTTACTTGCCCGAGATTCGATCGTTGGTATCGACATACCTAGTTCAATCTCGTTCATAGCAAGTACTTTACTCGTTCCGTAATCTGATATCACTTTGTGATTAACTCCTTAACCACGTACTTGCAAGTAGTGTTGATATCGATTACCGAGTGGGCCCGAAGTATATCTCTCCGACTCGGGAGGGACAAATCCCATCTCGATATATACAACCCAACAAGTACTTTCTGATCACCTGAGAGACACCTTTATAATCATCCTCTCATAGGATGACGTTTGATGACCTCAAAGCTTTCTTATAATACCAGGGAGTTGCATTATCTCATGGTCTAAGGAATACAATATTTGACATAAGAAAAAGCTTCGCAAAGATGAACACGATGACACGATCTAATTGCTCTTCTTGATTTGGGTCTGTCCATCATATCATTCTCCTAATGACATGATCTCATTATTAATTGACAACTCATGTCTATGGTTAGGAAACCTTAACCATCATCAATCAATGAGCTAGTCCATAGAGGCGTACTAGGGACACGGTGTTGTTCATAAACCACACAAGTATCAAAGTTTCCGCTTAATACAATTATAGCATGGAATATAAACTTTATCATGAACAAGAATTATAATAATAACATCTTTATTATTGCCTCTAGGGAATAATTCCAACAGTCTCCCACTTGCACTAGAGTCAATAATCTAGTTTACATCTGGCAACAATCTAACAGCCATGGCACTAAGGTGCTGATCATGTTTTGCTCGTGGAAGAGGTTTAGTCAATGGATCTGCTACATTCAGATCCGTATGTACTTTGCTAATCTTCAGATCTCCATCTGATATATAATCTCGAATTATATGAAACTTGCGGTTGATGTGCTTGGTCTTTGGATGATATCTTGGTTCCTTAGATAGTGCTATGGCGCCAGTGTTGTCACACAATATCTCCAGTGGGTCCAAGGCACTTGGAACTACACCAAGCTCAGTGATGAAGTTCCTGATCCAAACTCCTTCACTTGACGCTTCAGCAGCAGCCATGTATTCCGCTTCTACTGTAGATCTCGTGATCGCGCTTTGCTTGCAGCTTCTCCAGCTCACAGCTCCTCCATTCAAAATATAAACGTATCCTGTCTGAGATTTAGAATCATCCTTGTCGGTGTCGAAACTAGCGTCGACGTAACCTTTTACGACGAGCTGCTCATCACCTCCATAGACCAAGAACATTTCTTTAGTCCTATTTAAATACTTTAGGATGTTCTTTACGGTTGTCCAGTGTTCCACTCCTGGATCACTTTGGTATATGCTTGTCAAACTAAGAGCATTGGACACATCCGATCTAGTACACAGCATGGCATACATGATAGAACCTATGGCCGAGGCATATGGCACTTTGCTCATAGTTTCTCTATCGTTTACCGTAGCCGGACACTGAGCCTTGCTCAATATCTTACCTGACAACATGGGCACTGAACCTTTCTTTGCCTTATCCATTCTAAACCTTTTCAGAACTTTGTCTAGGTATGTACTTTGGCTTAAAACTATTAGGCGTCTTTGTCCATCTCTATAGATTTTGATGCCTAATATATAAGCAGCTTCTCCTAGGTCTTTCATTGAAAAACATTTGTTCAAATAACTCTTCATATCGTTAAGCATATCAATGTCATTTCCAATAATCAATATGTCATCCACATATAGTACTAAAAATGTCATTGAGCTCCCACTCACTTTCTTGTAGATACAAGCTTCGTAGCAATTTGGAACAAATCCAAAGCTCTTGATCACTTGATCAAAACGAAGGTTCCAACTCCGAGATGCTTGATTCAGTCCATAAATGGAACGCTGAAGTTTGCACACCTTATCAGCATCCTTAGGATCGACAAAACCTTCGGGCTGCATCATATACAACTCTTCATCAATGTTGCCATTGAGGAACACAGTCTTGACATCCATCTGCCAAATTTCATAATCATGAAATGCAGCAATTGCTAATAAAATCCGAATGGACTTAAACATTGCTACGGGAGAGAAAGTCTCATCGTAGTCAACACCTTGAACTTGTCGAAAACCTTGTGCGACAAGCCGAGCTTTATAGACAGTAACATTACCATCCACGTCCGTTTTCCTTTTGAAGATCCATTTGCACTCAACGGCCTTACGGTCGCTAGGAGGGTCCACCAAAGTCCATACTTGGTTTTCGCTCATGGATCCCAATTCGGATTTCATGGCCTCTAGCCATTTCTCAGAGTCTGGGCTCATCATTGCTTCCTCATAGTTCGCAGGTTCACTGTTGTCTACTAACAAGACAGTTAAGACAGGGCTGCCATACCACTCAGGAGGGGCACGTGACCTTGTCGACCTGCGACGTTCAGTAGTAGCATTGTCCGAAGCTTCATGATCCTCGTCATTAGCTTCCTCTATTGTTGGTGCAGATGGCACTGGAACAATTCAGGTGCTGCGCTACTCTCCAACTCAAGAGAAGGTTCAATAACCTCGTCTAGCTCTACCTTCCTCCCACTCACTTCTTTCGAGAGAAACCCCTTCTCAATAAAGGATCCGTTCTTTGCAACAAACACTTTGCCTTCGGATCTGTGGTAGAAGGTATACCCAATCGTTTCCTTAGGGTATCCTATCAAGACGCATTTCTCCGCTTTGGGTTCGAGCTTGTCCGGCATCAACTTCTTGACGTAAGCTTCGCATCCCCAAACTTTAAGAAACGACAACTTAGGTTTAGCACCAAACCATAGTTCATACGGTGTCGTCTCAACGGATTTAGATGGTGCCCTATTTAAAGTGAATGCAACGGTTTCTAATGCATAACCCCAAAATGATAACGACAAATCTGTAAGAGACATCATCGATCGCACCATATCTAATAGAGTTCGATTCCGGCGTTCAGACACACCATTGCGCTGTGGTGTTTCAGGTGGCGTGAGTTGCGAAACAATTCCGCTTGCTTTAAGATGCATGAGAAAATCATAACTCAAATATTCACCTCCATGATCAAATCGTAGAAATTTAATTTTCCTGTTACGATGGTTTTCCACTTCGTTCTGAAATTCTTTGAACTTTTCAAACGTTTCAGATTTATGTTTCATTAAATAGATATACCCATATCTACTTAAGTCATCAGTAAAAGTGAGAAAATAGCGATATCCACCGCGCGTCGAAACACTCATTGGTCCGCACACATCGGTATGTATGATTTCCAACAAGTCCGTTGCTCACTCCATTATTCCGGAGAACGGTGTTTTGATCATCTTGCCCATGAGGCATGGCTCACACGTGTCAAATGATTCAAAATCAAGAGACTCCAAAAGTCCATCAGAATGGAGTTTCTTCATGCGTTTTACACCAATATGACCTAGACGGCAGTGCCACAAATAAGTTGAATTATCACTATCTACTTTGCATCTCTTAGCCTTAATGTTATGGATGTGTGTTTCATTGCTTTCGAGATTCAGAAGAAATAAACCATTCATAGTAGGTGCATGACCATAAAAGATGTTATTCATATAAATAGAACAACCATTATTCTCCGATTTAAATGAATAACCGTCTTGCAAAAAACACGATCCAGATATAATGTTCATGCTCAACGCAGGCACATAATAACATTTATTAAGGTTTAAAACTAATCCCGAAGGTAAAACTAAGGAGAGCGTGCCGACGGCCATCACATCAACTCTTGATTCGTTGCCAACGCGCATCGTCACCTCATCCCTTGCTATCCGCCGTCTATTCCGTAGCTCCTGTATCGAGTTACAAATATTAGCAACTGAACCAGTATCAAATACCCAGGCACTACAACGAGCGCTAGTAAGGTAAACATCAATAACATGTATATCAAATATACCTTTAATGGTGCCAGCCTTCTTGTCCGCTAAGTACTTCGGACAGTTGCGCTTCTAGTGACCCTTGTCCTTGCAATAGAAGCACTTAGTGTCTGGCTTAGGTCCAGACTTGAGCTTCTTCTCAGCAGGGGCAACGCGCTTGCCGCTGCCTTTCTTGACGGGCTTCTTTGCACCCTTACCTTTCTTAAAGCTAGGGGGATTGTTGACCATCAACACATGATTATATTTATTGATATCCACTTTCGTAGCTTTCAGCTTAGCGAAGAGCTCAGTGATCGTATCAGTGGAACCAATCTGATTGTGAGTAACTACAAATCCTTTGTAGCTAGGAGGGAGTGATTGCAGAACTTTGTCAATCTTGAGCTCTTCTGGAATCTTGCAGTCCAATTGCTCAAGGCGTTGAGTGTAGCCCGACATCTTAATGGCGTGCTCACTAACGGAACTCCCTTCCTCCATCTTGCAGTTAAAGAATTTCTCAGAGATCTCATATCTCTCAGAACGGGCCTGAGTCTGAAACATGGTTTTCAGTTCCTCAAGAATCTCAAAGGGCCCAGCGAAATCCTCAAAACGATTTTGAAGGTCCGATTCCATAGCAAACAACATGGTGCTCTTAATCACACCATAATCATCTTTGCGTGACTGATAAACAGCTTTTTCATCAGCCGGCGCATCTATAGCAGGGGCGTCACCTAGCGCTTTCTCAAGGACATAGTCCTTTTGTCCGCCAGCGAGAATGATTCTCAAATTGCGGAACCAGTTGGTGAAGTTAGACCAATTGTTCTTAAGCTTTTATTTCTCAGCAAAAACGTTAAAGTTGAAGTTGGACTTAGCCATTTGATCTACAAAATTTGCAAGTACAATTTAGACTATGTTCATGACAACTAGTTCAACTTAATCAAATTACTAGATGAACTCCCACTAAATTCAACATCCCTCAAGTTGTTTAGTGAACATGATCCAAATTCACCACACCTAATCCGATCTTCACGAGAAGAGGTGTGGTTTCAATGGTGGACAACAAAGTGTCGATCATATCATTCATATGACTCATGCTTAACCTTTCGGCTCGTGTGTTCCGAGGCCATGTCTGTACATGCTAGGATCGTCAAGTCAAACCCAAGTATTTCCGCGTGTGCAAAACTGGCTTGCACCCGTTGTATGTGAACGTAGAGTTTATAGCACCCGATCATCAAGTGGTGCTTGAACACGACAAACTTTCGCAATGGTGCATACATGAGGAGAACACAATTTTATCCTGATCTTTAAGTGAGGAATCATCTTATAATGCTACCGTCGCGATCTAAGCATAATAAGATACATAAAAGGATAAACATCACATGCATATAATTTTATGTGACATGGTATAGCCAATCTCCGCGCAATGATCTCCATATTGTGCGTGCCAGCATGATCTCCATCACTCCACCATGACTGCCTCCACCACGAATAGCAACTACAACTATTGCTAACTACTTAGCGATAAAGTAAAGCTATTACATGGCGTATAAGAAGTTGACACACATGTCATACACAATTATAAAGACAACCATATGGCTCCTGCCGGCTGTGTACTCATCGACATGCAAGTCATGAAATATTACAAAACATGATCATTGCATACAACATACACATCATATCTTGGGCCATACCATATCACAGAAACACTCCCTGCAAAAACAAGTTAGACGCCTCTACTTTGTTGTTGCATGTTTTACGTGGCTTATGGGAGTAACAAGATAAGAACGATTCTTACCTATGAAAAGCCACAACGGTGATATTATGGTTGCCAACATCCGGTATAAATCCCATGACAACTATAGTGAGAGAAACTAGCATCCACCAGCCGCATGTGTGGAACAAGCCACACGTCAAGTGTGGAGCCGGTCTCGCGAACGAGGTCGCATAAAGTTGGCCTGGACTGCTTCGATCTCACTATCCCGCGTCATAAGAAGTACACAAAAAGAGGCTTGCAACAAAAAGCATCAACGCCCGCAACAAGCATGTTGCGTTCTACTCGTGAAACACATCCACGCATAGATCTAGCTCTGATACCACTAAAGGGTTTCGCAGCATAGTAAATAGAAAAAAATCTACGGATGCAAACGGGAAAGCCAAGATCTAATCTAGGAGATGCAATCAACGAGAGGGATAGATGAGATTTTCATACCCTTGAAGAAATCGCACAGCGGAAACGTGGGTGATGTAGTCGAACTAGCCTTCTCCTCCTCGCGATCCGATCCAACGCCGCAAGTGGCGACGCCTCCGAGATATGCACACGTATGGCACCGCGACGTCCCCTCCTTCCTCGGTCCAGCAAGTGGGGTGGAGAGATAGATTGGATCTACAGCACGACGGCGTGGTGCAATGGTGGAGAGTTTCTGTGGCAGGGCTTCGCCTACGCGCAATCAGGAGAGAGAGATCTGGAGGGCAGCAGGTAGGCGGCTAGGGTTGGAGGAGTGGGGGGAGGAGGTGCGCCCCTTCCCTCTTTATACAGAGGGTTGTCCGGCCCCTCCTCCAAGCCCTAGGGCGGCGGCCCCAAGGGTTGGAGTGGGGGGCAAGTCTTCCCCCTTCTAGAAGGTCCCCTAGGGTTTTGGCCGGCTGGGCCTATGGGGCCTTGTGCCCCTTGCCCAATGCGGCCAGGGCACTCCCTCATAGGCCCACATACCCCTCCGACAAGTGGGGCCATGTTAGTCCCACTCCAGAAGCTTCTAGAACCTTCTGGTACAATACCGAACATTCCAAAACAATTCCGAAATCCAAAAACTACTTTCCTTTATATGAATCATATTCTCTGGACCATTTCGGAACCTCTCGTGATGTCCTAGATCTCATTCGAGACTCCGAACAAAAACTCATAAACCAATTATCCATTCTATCCTAGCGTCGAGACACGTTAAGTGTGTGACCCTACGGGTTCGAGAATATGTAGACATGATCTTCTATCAATAATCAATAGCGGGATCTGGAAACCCATATTGACTCCCACATATTCATCGATGATCATATCGGACGAACCACGATGCCAGGATTCAATTAATCCCATATATATATTCCCTTCGTCACGCGTTATTTTACTTGCCCGAGATTCGATCGTTGGTATCGGCATACCTAGTTCAATCTCGTTCACAACAAGTACTTTACTTGTTCTGTAATCCGATATAACTTTGTGATTAACTCCTTAACCACGTGCTTGCAAGCGGTATTGAATACGATTACCCAGTGGGCCCGAAGTATATCTCTTCGACTCGGGAGGGACAAATCCCATCTCGATACATACAACCCAACAAGTACTTTCCGATCACCTTAGAGACACCTTTATAATCACCCTCTCATAGGATGACGTTTGATGACCTCAAAGCTTTCTTCCGATACCAGGGAGTTGTATTATCTCATGGTCTAAGTAATACAATATTTGACATAAGAAAAAGCTTCGCAAAGATGAATACGATGACACGATATAATTGCTCTGCTCTATTTGGGTATGTCCATCATATCATTCTCCTAATGACATGATCTCATTATTAATTGACAACTCATGTCTATGGTTAGGAAACCTTAACCATCATCAATCAATGAGCTAGTCCATAGAGGCGTACTAGGGACACGGTGTTGTTCATAAACCACACAAGTATCAAAGTTTCCGCTTAATACAATTCTAGCATGGAATATAAACTTTATCATGAACAAGAATTATAATATTAACATCTTTATTATTGCCTCTAGGGCATAATTCCAACATCCCGACCACCCCCTCGCCATCTGAGACCGCTACCGGCTTCGCCTCGCCACGCTGATCATCCCTGCCAGAGGAATCGACCGGAGACGCATGGAATCGTCGCTGTCGACTTCACCTTCCTGAGCTCCGGCCACCGCCTTCTTTGTCGATTCCGGCCGTTCTAGACCGCCCCCGGCGTCGCCGTCACCACCATCGCGCTCAGGGTGAGCTACTGGTTATCGCAGACCTCCTCTGTTCCTCCCTCTCGCTCCCTGGCATCCTCCCCACCGTGCACCGCCGCTCACCGCCATTGTCCGTCGTCGCATCGCCGTCTCCGGCGACCATTTTCTGGCGGCGCCACCACGGTTCGACTCGCGTTGTTCCCCTCTTTCCAACGCCCACCACCGCAGCCTCTCGCATGCGCTCAATCGCTAGCTCCATCGTCGATCTGAGAGCAAGCCATTGATGATGTCAGCATGACATCATCCTGATGTCATATTTCCTTTTTATTTATTTTTATCTAATTTCTGTAATTTTTTCTGTAATTAATAAATATATGACAGGTGGGCCTTGCCTGTCAGGGTTTTATTATTTTCTGTAAATATTTTCTGAAATGATTAAAAGTCTGACATGTGGGCCCAAGTTTGGAAATTATTTCAAATATTCCAAAAATGATTTAAAATGAATTAAAATTTGGGAAATTCATAACTAATTCATCTTAAATCAGAAAAATACAAATAATATACCAAAATGTTCAGAAAAATGAAACCTATCTAACTAAGCTATAATCATACATTGTTAATAAACTTTGATAGAAAGTTTAATTAGAAGAACCAATTGAACCCCATAGGTGATTCCGAGGATCCCCCTGTTCTAGGGTTTGGACCTTTCGGACTCCCTATAAAGTGATCAAGCATGTTTTAGGGTTCAATTCAACACTATACAACTTGTCATATCATCCATATTGTATGAGCATTGCACATGCCATGTGTTGAGTGTTGATTTCTCTTTTCCGGTGATTGGTTCTCGCAAATAGGAACCGAACCCGAAGCTGAAGTCAACGCCACCGAAGAGAAGTATCAGTCCAACAACAGACAAGGCAAGCGAAGCCCCACTCATACATATGAATCCTATGATTACAAAGTATTTCATTCTCGTCATATGCGTTCGGTTCAACAGTCTTTTATCGGTAGACAGAGTAATCCTATCTGATGCATGTTTTCCTTTGTGAACTATATTACGTGATCTACCGCTCCTAGCATAACTAGGGTTTGGCTTATGAGCATCGCTAGTGCCATAGTTCCGTCAAGCTTAGCCATGCTTAGTGGTCTTATGCTGATCATTCATATGATGCACCGGAGATGCGAAAGAATCTAGTATGGTAGGATGTTGTGATGTGATCAGATATGAATGATAAACATGTTAAGGATTGTATGGGAGGCCATGTGGGTTGTGGTTTTTGTAGTCCCATACTTGCTACCCTTAGGACCTGATGTTCTCGCCTCTTGAACCAAGACGAGCGTACAGCCACACGAGGGCCTGGAAACCCCCTTGACTCACTAACTTGCCTAGTAGATTCCATGAGTCACATAGTTTGGGCTTTCCATTCGACATACGCATCTTGGTTGTTCTTGAATGGAGGTGAAGGAGGTGCATTCATAACAGGCAGGTAAGCGTGGCCAGGAACAAGAGATGCCCGGCATCCGTGATCTTGAACCCCACACACATCATTAGGGATCGGCTTCGGGACTTGACCTGTTATGGCAGAATCTCCCTAGTGCGTGACTCATGGTCTCGGCGAAAGCAAGGTAAAGGCCGTGGTCAACCACTCTCTGACGGCCTTCCAAGGAAGAGGGTTAATAATTTGGCATTAAGAATCGGTTGGTACGTGTGGGTAAAGTTGTGCACCCCTGCAGGGTTATTAATATTTTTGAAAAGCCGTGTCCACGGTTATGGACGACTTGGGAACGGATTCTGTGATCATAGAGAACTATAACCGAATGATAAAACTTGCCAACTAAATTGAGATCCGGAATACTTCCTCGGGGTTGTTGAGGGGGTAGTCCGGGAAGAGAGGTTCAGTTGATGATGATACTTGGTGGATATCAAAGATGATTCTAAGAGCTAGAGTTGAAGTCTTCTTATCCCCTTTTGAAAATGATCTGACTAGACGAGTTTCTTCTCCCTCTTATTTTGAAAACAAAAGATGGCTTTATGCAAAATAACTCCACTAGCCATAAGTCTTGCAGAGTACACCTTTTACCCAGCCTTGCTTCTTTGATGTTTTTCCTACAGATGACGCTACCCCAACTGAAGGTGGCTTCTACGTCGAAGTCGACGAGTAGTTGGGGTTCCCGGGCAGCAGCCTAGGGTCTATGGAAGGGTCGCTACTTCTGTTTAAGGCCTCTTAGGCCCTTTGCTAAGTTTGTTGTTTAGAACAACTTGTTTGCTTCCGTTGTTTGATGTAATGATGGGTCTGTGACCCTTGGCTTGTATGACTGGTTTGTAACTCTCTTAAGAGTTTACCTTATTAATATATGGTTTGTATGTTCTGTAATGTTACCGATCTTTCCCTGCGTGTTTTGGAAATTAGGTTAGGCTTATATCAGATAAGGATCTGGTATTTGTCTAGCCCTGATCCAGGGATGTGACAGATTTTGGTATCAGAGCAGGACTGCCTATAGGAAACCCTTATAGCTGGTCGATGTTGAGTCTAGAGTTCGAGAAAACTATTTGAAAGCTAAAAACTATTTGCAAAACTCTGAATAGGACTCTTTTTACTCCTTATCCAAGGTTGTTCTATTGCTGAGTTATCTTATCTCGTTTGCTTTGCAAGGTTTTCACTTCTCGTCTATCATTTCAAACTCTTACGACATACGGGTTTGGGTTGTTTTTTCCCTAGTACTCTGTACTTGGTTGCAAGGCTTAGAGTTTCCAAGATAAATCTGTGCAACTGAAGCATTGTTTTTTCAACTTTGCTAAGGATGCCTCTAATCCCGCTCTCAATTCCTTTGTGAATTGTTGGTATCATATCATGCTTGCATTCCATTGTTATGGTTTGTATCTAAGTTGGTACCGTATACGTTTCGTATGCTTGTTCTACTGCCATACTTAATGCATTGATATAAATTTCATCCACATGTTCATCTCTACCATGATCTTTTGATATGGTTTTGCCATCCTTTGTTGTACCCTCTTTGGTGAATCAGTTCTCATGGTTTCTGTTTTATCCTCAGGATGTCGTCTGGTACTCGTGGTTCTGTTGGCCGTCAAGGAAACAACAATGCTGAACAGGAACTTCCGCCACCTCCCACAATGGCCGAGGTTCTCAACAACATTGATACCAACCGTCTGAGGAATGAACGCCTTCTGGAGCGTGTGGCGCAGAACACTGAATGTTGTCTTGACGACTGTGTCACACTTGGAGATTTCATCCGCTCTTTTCCTCCAATCTTCACCCACTCCAAGGAGCCCCTTGAAGCTGATGATTGGCTCCACACCATAGAGCGCAAGTTTAGTGCTCTCCGTGTCCGTCCCGCTGACCGTGTCAAATTTGCCACCTATCAACTGGAAGGTGAGGCTGGTGTTTGGTGGGAAGGTTTTCAGAATATGCAAGCTCAAGGACATGTTGTTACCTGGGAGTAGTTTGTTGCAGCATTTCGTGCCTCTTATATCCCTAAGCCGTCATGGATCTCAAAAGGAGAGAGTTTCTGGATCTGACCCAGGGGTGCAAGGATATTGAAACCTATGGGCATGAGTTTACTCGCCTGGCTCGCTATGCAACTAGGGATGCGACCAATGATGAAGATAAGCAAGAGTTGTTCCGTAAAGGACTTAACCCTGCACTTCGCTATGAGTTGCTGCCCTTAAAGCTCCAGTCTTTCCAGGACTTGCACAATCAGGCTCTTACCTTAGAGCATGGAAGGAAGGACATGGAAGTCTCTCAGAAGCGTGAAGAAGGAAATTCTCGTGCTTCTTCCTCTGGTAACAAGCGCCGTGTCTTTGTTCCATACAGTGATGTGCCTCGTGCTCCTTATGCACCCAAGTTTTCTGGCAATAATTCTCGTCAGCCACAGTCAAATATTGGTGGAGCAAACTATCATCCTCCTGCTGGTTCCCACACTGGAGTTACCCGTTACTCCTATGGTCAGCCTGGTCACTACTCAAGGGAGTGTTCTCAAAGGGCTGCCGGACGCAATGATCAGCAGGCAAACAAGAATGATAAATCTCAAGGTACTGGACGTG
Source organism: Avena sativa (assembly GCA_916181665.1). Classification (NCBI taxonomy): domain Eukaryota; kingdom Viridiplantae; phylum Streptophyta; class Magnoliopsida; order Poales; family Poaceae; genus Avena; species Avena sativa. The sequence goes on along the minus strand of OV702297.1, from coordinate 378,451,280 downwards.
GTCGTCTGACCCATGTCACTGTTGAGGAAGCTCAGGAAGATCCATGCGTCATTCTGGGTACGCTCCGTGTCAATTAAATTCTTGCAACAGTCCTGTTTGATTCTGGAGCATCGCATACATTCACATCACAAGATTTTGCGCAAATGCATGATATCACTTTTCAAGCTATGGACTCTCCTTTAGAGATTCGAACTCCTGGGTCTCGTTGGCAGACCATCTGGGTTACTCATGGGGTTGAGATAGATATAGCATATCAGAAGTTTCCCACTTCCCTCATTGCACTCAAGTCAACTGACATAGATGTTATTCTGGGCAGGGACTGGTTAACCAAGTATCAAGCCATCATTGACTGTGCACTTAGAACAGTTGTTGTGACCTCTCCTACTGGCATAACTGTCAAGTATTGGACTGATGGTTCAAAGTATCCATCAGCGATCCTTAAACCTTTCTCGGAGTTGTATGCCATGGATGTTCTACCTATTCTCGAGGTCCAAGATGTCCATGTAGTCTGTGATTTCCTGGATGTCTTTCCTGAAGAGTTGCCTGGCATGCCACCTGATCGAAGTGTGGAGTTTGTTATAGAGCTAGTTCCTGGAACTGCTCCTATCTCCAAAAACCTTACCGCATGCCTCCTCATGAGTTGGTTGAGTTGAAGAAGCAACTTGAAGAGTTATAGGGTCTAGGATACATCCAACCTAGCACATCTTCTTGGGTTGCCCTACCATCTTTGTCAAGAAGCGGGATACAAATATTCCAAGATTGGTGGTTGATTACCGTCCACTCAACGCGGTGACAATCAAGAATAAGTACCCACTTCCCCGGATAAATGACCTCTTTGATCAATTAAGTGGTGCCACTGTCTTCTCCAAAATGGATTTAAGATCAGTGTATCATCAAATCAAGATCAGAAAGGAGGATATCCCAAAGACAGCATTCACAACTCGTTATGGTCTTTACGAGTATACAGTGTTGTCCTTCGGGTTAACCAATGCCCCTGCCACATTTATGAGGCTCATGAACTCCATCTTCAAGGAATATATCGACAAGTTCGTCGTGGTATACATTGATGACATTTTAATCTACTCCAAGACCAAAGAAGAGCACGCCGAACATCTACGTTTGGTATTGACTAAACTTCGTGAACATCGCCTCTACGCCAAGTTTTCCAAATGTGAGTTCTGGTTACAAGAGCTCGTCTTCCTTGGTCATGTTGTGTCTGCAAGTGGTGTTGCTGTCATACCAGATAAGGTTCAGACCATTCTGTAATGGAAGTCACCTACTTCAGTCAAGGAAGTCCGAAGTTTTCTTGGAATGGCTGGATATTACTGCCGATTCATCGTGAACTTCTCCAAGATAGCCAAGCCTATGACTGATCTTCTTAAGAAAGATAAGAAGTTTGAATGGTCAGAAAAGGCAGAAGAAAGCTTCCAAGCTTTGAAAACTAAGCTAACCATCGATCCTGTGCCTGTCCTTCCGGACACAAGCAAGGACTTCGTCATCTATTGTGATGCTTCACTCCAAGGGCTCGGTTGTGTGTTGATGCAAGATGGTCATGTAGTGGCCTATGCTTCTCGGCAGTTGAAGCCACATGAGAACAATTATCCAACCCATGATCTCAAACTCGCTGCTGTTGTTCATGCTCTTAAGCAATGGCGACATTAACTCATTGGTAACCGTTGCGAACTTTACTCGGATCATCAAAGTCTGAAGTACCTCTTTACCCAGCCAGATCTGAATCTCAGGCAAATACGATGGTTGGAACTCATCAAAGATTATGATTTGGGTCTGAACTATCAACCAAGCAAAGCCAATGTCGTTGTTGATGCACTAAGTCGGAAATCTTATTGCAATAATCTGATGATTTCACAAGCCCAACCTGCTCTCTACGAGGAAATCAAGCGTCTTAACCTTGAAGTAGTTCCTTGTGGATTCCTTGTTAACCTTGAAATAAAATCTTCTCTGGAGGACCAAATCAAGGAAGCTCAAAAGCAAGATGATGAAGTTACCAAGATCAAAGAACGTGTTGCAAGCGGTGAAGCTAAATGTTTCTCCGTCAATGATCAAGGTATCCTATACTTCAGTAACCGGCTAGTGGTTCTAAACAGTCGGAAAATCAAAGATCTAATCATACTAGAAGCTCATGAATCCCCTCTGTCCATCCATCCTGGTGGTACCAAGATGTACCGAGATCTCCGTCAAAGATTCTGGTGGAGTGGAATGAAACCAGAAATCGCTCGCTTTGTTGCAGAGTGCGACGTTTGCCATTGTGTGAAGGCTGAACACCAAAGGTCTGCTGGACTTCTACAGCCGTTGAAAATCCCTGAGTGGAAATGGGATGAAATTGGTATGGATTTCATTACTGGACTCCCAAATACACAATCTGGACATGATGCCATATGGGTAGTTATTGATCGACTATCCAAAGTTGCCCACTTCCTTGCTGTCCGGGAAAGCATTACTGCCAGCCAGTTGGTAGAGCTATATGTATCCCGGATCGTCGTTCTTCATGGTGTTCCCAAGAAGATCACATCTGAACGTGGAAGCTTGTTCACTTCCAATTTCTAGGCTAGTATCCAACAAGCAATGGGAACTCAAGTTTCCTTTAGTACAGCTTATCATCCTAAAGCCGATGGTCAGACCGAAAGAGTGAATCAAATTCTTGAAGACATGCTTAGAGCGTGTGACATATCCTTTGGAAAGAACTGGGAGAAATGCCTTACTTTCGCGGAGTTCTCCTATAACAACAGTTTTCAATCCAGTTTGGGCATGGCACCTTTTCAATTCCTGTATGGGAGAACATGTCGAACACCATTGAACTGGACAGAAACCGGCGAAAGACAATTCTTTGGTCCGGACATGATCCAAGAAGCAGAAGATCAAGTTCGCATAATTAGAGAGCGTCTGAAGGCCACTCAATCCCGTCAGAAGACCAACTACGATCGTCATCATCTTGATGTTCATTATGAAGTTGGTGATCAAGTCTATCTCCGGGTCACTCCTCTGAAGGGTGTCCATCGATTCGGTATTAAAGGAAAGTTGGCTCCTCGCTACGTTGGTCCCTTCCGCATTCTCTCCAAGCGTGGCGAGCTTGCCTACAAATTGGATCTACCTTCATCTTTTCCAGAGGTTCATGATGTTTTTCATGTATCTCAACTCAAGCGTTGCTTCAAAGATCCCATTCATGGTGTGGACCATGAAACTTTGGATCTCCAAGATGATCTAACCTACCGAGAATACCCTGTTCGTATTCTTGATGAAACCGAGCGCAAGACTTGTCGCCAAACCATCAAGTTCCTGAAATTTCAATGGTCTCATCACTCTGAGTCAGAAGCAACCTGGGAACGCGAAGATCGTCTTCGATCTGAGTACCCTACCTTCTTTTCTAAAACCTAGGAATCTCCAGTCGAGATTCTTGTAAGTGGGGTAGACCTGTAACATACCACCTTTTTGTGTAATATAAAAAAGATATGTTTGAGAATTGCATGCAAAACACTTGCACTTTGGTTTAATCAAGAAAGAACAAACAAAACCCTAAACCCTAACTCCTCTCTCTATTTGAAACATTCATCTGGTTTTGAAAATATTTGGAAAGAAACACAAAATGCACGGAGCCCAATCAGTATCAAGGGCCCCTTAGTGTTTTCAGTTATATTATAAAAGTTCTTGTATTTTGAAAACACTCAAAACAAGTTTGAAATTCAGATACAACCAGAAATTAGAAAAAACAGAAAAAGAAAAATGGTTTTTCTATTAAAAAATAAGAATCCTAGCTCTCTGGGCCGCAGCCCATCTCTCTTCTCTCTCTGCAGCCAAGCGTACCACACATCAGCCCAAGAGCCGGACCACCTCAGCCCATCTGGCCCGTACCCCTTCGCCGTCTTCTTCTTTTCTTCTTCCCCGAGCTGCCGACGAAGCAGCTGCCTGGCAGCGCCCTTGCCGTCGATCTCGCCGCCGCTGCGATGCGCGACGCCGCCTGCAAGGATGAGGATAAGGACCGCCACATCGATATCTTCCTCCCCATACCCATCTCACTCCCTCTCGTGGACTTTGTGGCTTTCCCCAAAACTCGACGGAACCCTAAGCCTCGGGCTCCGCCATGCCCCGTCATTCCCGACCACCCCCTCGCCATCTGAGACCGCTACCGGCTTCGCCTCTCCACGCTGATCATCCCTACCAGAGGAATCGACCGGAGACGCATGGAATCGTTGCCATCTACTTCACCTTCCTGAGCTCCGGCCACCGCCTTCTTCGTCGATTCCGGTCGTTCTAGACCGCCCCCGGCGTCGGCGTCACCACCATCACGCTCAGGGTGAGCTACTGGTTCTCACAGACCTCCTCTGTTCCTCCCTCTCGCTCCCTGGCATCCTCCCCACCGTGCACCGCCGCTCACCGCCAATGTCCGTCGTCGCATCGCCGTCTCCGGCGACCATTTTCTGGCGGCGCCACCACGGTTCGACCCGCGTTGTTCCCCTCTTTCCAACGCCCACCACCGCAGCCTCTCGCGTGCGCTCAATCGCCAGCTCCATCGTCAATCTGAGAGCAAGCCATTGATGATGTTCGCATGACATCATCATGATGTCATATTTGCTTTTTATTTTTCTTTTATCTAATTTCTGTAATTATTTTCTGTAATTAATAAATATATGATAGGTGGGCCCTGCCTGTCAGGGTTTTATTATTTTCTGTAAATATTTTCTGAAATTATTAAAAGTCTGACATGTGGGCCCAAGTTTGGAAATTATTTCAAATATTCCAAAAATGATTTAAAATGAATTAAAATTTGGGAAATTCATAACTAATTCATCTTAAATCAGAAAAAATACAAATAATATACCAAAATGTTCAGAAAAAGGAAACCTATCTAACTAAGCTATAATCATACATTGTTAATCAACTTTGATAGCAAGTTTAATTAGAAGAACCAATTAAACCCCATAGGTGATTCCGAGGATCCCCCTGTTCTAGGGTTTGGACCTTTCAGACTCCCTATAAAGTGATCAAGCATGTTTTAGGGTTCAATTCAACACTATCCAACTTTTCATATCATCCATATTATATGAGCATTGTACATGCCATGTGTTGAGTGTTGCTTTCTCTTTTCCGGTGATTGGTTCTCGCGAATAGGAACCGAACCCGAAGCTAAAGTCAATGCCACTGAAGAGAAGTATCAGTCCAACAACGGACAAGGCAAGCGAAGCCCCACTCATACATATGAATTCTATGATTACAAAGTATTTCATTATCGTCATATGCATTCGGTTCAATAGTCTTTTATCGGTAGACAGAGTAATCCTATCTGATACATGTTTTCCTTTGTGAACTATATTACCTGATCCACCGCTCCTAGCATAACTAGGGTTTGGCTTATGAGCATCGCTAGTGCCACATTTTAGTCAAGCTTAGCCATGCTTAGTGGTCTGATGTTGATCATTCATATGATGCACCGGAGATGCGAAAGAATCTAGTATGGTAGGATGTTGGGATGTGATCAGATATGAATGATAAACATGTTAAGGCTTGTATGGGAGGCCACGTGTGTTATGGTTTTTGTAGTCCCATACTTGCTACCCTTAGGACCTGATGTTCTTGCCTCTTGAACCAAGACGAGCGTACAACCACACGGGGGCCTAGAAACCCCCTCGACTCACTAACTTGCCTAGTAGATTCCATGAGTCACATAGTTTGGGATTTCCATTCGACATACGCATCTTGGTTGTTCTTGAATGGAGGTGAAGGAGGTGCATTCATAACAGGTAGGTAAGCATGGCCGGGAACAAGAGATGCCCGACATCCGTGATCTTGAACCCCGCACACATCATTAGGGACCGGCTTCAGGACTTGACCCGTTATGGCGGCATCTCCCTAGTGCGTGACTCATGGTCCCGGCGAAAGCAAGGTAAAGGTCGTGGTCAACCACTCTCTGACGGCCTTCCAAGGAAGAGGGTTAATAATTTGGCATTAAGAATCGGTTGGTACGTGTGGGTAAAGTTGTGCACCTCTGCAGGATTATTAATCTTTTCGAAAAGCCGTGTCCACAGTTATGGACGACTTGGGAACGGATTCTATGATCATAGAGAACTATAACCGAATGATAAAACTTGCCAACTAAAGTGAGATCCGGAATACTTCCTCGGGGTTATTGACGGGGTAGTCCGGGAAGAGAGGTTCAGTTGATGATGATACTTGGTGGATATAAAAGATGATTCTAAGAGCTAGAGTTGAAGTCTTCTTATCCCCTTTTGAAAATGATCTGACTAGACGATTTTCTTCTCCCTCTTGTTTTGAAAACAAAAGATGGCTTTATACAAAATAACTCCACTAGCCATAAGTCTTGCAGAGTACACCCTGTACTCAGCCTTGCTTCGTTGATGTTTTTCCTACAAATGATGCTACTCCAACTGAAGGTGGTTTCTACGTCATAGTCAACGAGTAGTTGGGGTTCCCGGGCAACAGCCTAGGATCTATGGAAGGGTCGCTACTTCTATTTAAGGCCTCTTAGGCCCTTTGCTAAGTTTGTTGTTTAGAACAACTTGTTTGATTCCGTTGTTTGATGTAATGATGGGTCTGTGACCCTTGGCTTGTATGACTGGTTTGTAACTCTCTTAAGAGTTTACCTTATTAATGTATGGTTTGTATGTTCTGTAATGTTACCGATCTTTCCCTGCGCGTTTTGGAATTTAGGTTAGGCTTATATCAGATAAGGATCTGGTATTTGTCTAGACCTGATCCCGGGTCGTGACACATATCTTCTTTTGTGGCGTGCACTGTTCTTGCAGATAATCATAGCCTCGTGGTTGAACTTCTCAATCCACACATCCATCACCTCGGTGCTAAGAAATGAACGTGGCTTTAGAGATTCTTTAAAACCCTTGTATGTGCAAAAGTAGCATCCAATTTGCACGAAACACCTCCTGCAACCAAACAGCAAAACACATCATTTGAAGCTGAACATATAATCTACCCCTACTACATATGCTACAAAGCTCATGTAAGAACAAACACATGTTTCTATAAGTAGCAAGTAACATGTACTAAACAAGCTACTGATTAACAAAAATGTAGCAATAAAATGTAATGAAGCATATCAAACAAATGGGAAAAAAATGAATCAAACCAAATTGATGAAGCAACTATTTTAGAGTAAGTAAGCTACTAGATAACACAATTGTAGCACAAACAAGACACTAATGAAGCATCTACAAGAAAAAGGTGGAAAGGACAAAAAGACATCTAAATCAGTGTAGCAAAGAAAATACAGTTAATGAGCTAAAAGTTAAAACAAATGTAGCAGATTTCAATAGCTTCTGAAGCAAAACAAAATGTGACAGAAAACTCACTGCCCCTGTCCCTCCTCCTTCCTCTTCTTTGTGAGCCTCTTAAATGTCCTTCCATTTGAGACAAACTTGGTATAAATTTCATCCTGATCTTTAGACACCTTGATCTTCTTACTCTTTGGAGGTGTAAGTTCCTCCTTTGCTGTCCGCTTGAACCTCGTCTTCTTCTCATATGTCACCATCCCAGAGCTTCCATCACCCTTGGCACTAGAATCAATAGGCATGACACCTTGCAAAAGACAAAAAAAGTCATTTTTTAGCACAAACGACGCTTGTAGGGGAGGCCAACAGGAACAAAAATGTAGCAAAACAAAGTAAGCAAAAGCGCTGCATAAAGGTAAAAAATGTTACGAAGGGATAAAGGTACATACATGGTTCAGATCGATCCACTGCACTAGGTGTCTCAGCAGCAACTGAGGCAGCAGAATCTGGTACCTCCACAGCTGGTATACCTGCAGCCGCTTTACCTGCGTCTCCTTCAACATCATCAGAATCTTGCGAAAACAGCTCAAAACCTGGAGCTTCAGGAGCACGATTCCATGCTTCAGGGTCTATATGTGCAGGACAAGGTGACGGGTCACGGCGTCGCGGTGACCTGATCGGGCTATCAACAGGTTGCTGCTCTGGCACATCAATTCCTCCCATGGGTGATGAATCCAAAACTACAACAGACTGTGGCATATCCAGTATGTGAACATGTGTTTGCAACTCAGACTCTTGCTGCTTCTCACCTCTATCTGCTGCCTCATTCTATTTTGCTTCATCCTCTATTGCTTCCGTATCGTCCTCTTTTGCTTCATCCCTTCTCGCTTTAGTAACATCCTCTTTTGCTGCATACACACTTGCTTCAACATCATCAGACTTGTTCAAACCGTCGAATGGTTCTTGCTCCTCAAAAACTTTTTCACGTTCTTCTTCATGTCCAGTCCTGCATCAGATGGAAACACGACACTAGGACCAGCCCCGTCTTTCAATTGTGCATCAATGTCGACCAATAGCGCAACCATGCGTTGGGAATGCATCCTTTCAACCCAACAGCAAGATTCTTCATTGTAGTTTCAACATCAGACGCCCAAAAGGCCTTATGCTTCTCGGCCAAGTGCTTGAAGCGAGCAGGTACCTGATAGTAAGAAAAAGGAAACAAAAGAAACAAAAACATCAAAAAATAAACATAAGCATGGCAACAAAAAATGTACACCAAGGTAGCAACTATAGAAAACTAATGAAGCAAACTATAAAACCTAATGTAGCAAGAATGTTATAGTTTTGCAAGGAAAATAGAATCTTAAAGCAATCTGGAAGCAAAATATGTACACCAAGGTAGCAACTATAGAAAACTAATGAAGCAAACTATAAAACCTAATGTAGCAAGAATGTTATAGTTTTGCAAGAATGTTATAGAATCTTGAAGCAATCTGATGCATACAAGGCAACAAAATATTTTAGATAAGTAAGCAACCTATCTAAGGCAATGTAGCAATACTGAAACATTAATGCAGCAGATTCTATACCTCCAGTTCTTAGCTACTGGGAAACACTAGCCATTCATTCAACGAGGCAGAAAGATTGACTTCAGATTCATCTAAAGTAGGAGCTGGAGGAGCTTCGTTTACTTGCTCATTACCAAGATCAGTATTGTACGGAGTTTCCAATAGGGGAGAAACTGCACACAATGAGGATATAGTCAGATGACAAACCAAAACACAAAAACACAAACAAGGTAACCCATTCAATGCTGCCAGAAATGTCGTACCGGGTGCCAACCGAAAACTGTAGTATTGTTCAATATCTTAAGCTCAAGGTCGTGTTCCACAACAAATTCAAAGTCACTGTTTGTCACGAAGCATACTCTTGGCATAGACTTGTTGAATACATGGCCGCAGTCTCGTGGGAAGCTCAAATGGTCCATGTATGAAATCTGTTATAGGCAATGGAACAACAAACTAGTAAGGGACAGAAATCCGAAGTTGAACGAAGCATAATCCAAACTAAAAAAAAGCTATGAAGAGGAGTAACGTACACCAAGGAAAGCAAAAGGGTCAGTGATCCAGAACTCATATTTGGTCTCTTCCTCGGTGAGCTTTAGTGACATCGTCTTTTGCTTCCGAATATGATCCACTTGTGCCATAGCTAAATCCAGAAGGTGTTCATCCCAAGCATACTCATCGGTCTTGGTGGGGTCAACCATGGAGGAAAGATATTCAATGCTAATGTTGCTGGAGCTCTTAGGAGCAACCACGAGAGCCAAGCAAAGAAGATCCCATGTCTGGATTATCGTTGCCTCATCTGTGTTGGCGCACGATTCGAGCAAAGCTACTGTAGTAGCTATCTCAGCCTTGGTGTTGCCAGCTTTGTAAATGTCTCGAAGCTCACAGGGGTCATTTTTATTCAGGAGCTCTACAGGTTTGTTGCCGCAGCGAATTCCGAACACTTTCTTCACCATATCTCTTGTGAAAACCATAATGTTTTTGCGTGTTTTATCCTCCAGCAAATTCGGATTAGTGTGCAATGCAATGTAATCTATCAACCCACTAGAAATCCTGAATGGCGACACGTCTAAATATGATCTGAACGCACTCTTCGAAGCAATAAATGCACGCTTTTCGAGATTAAGACCTTTTTTCAGGGTGAGCAAACGCTTCGCAGATAGGCGGTTTTTAGACATCCATGTCTTCGCCCTATCCTCCCGCACAACATCAAACACGAAAAACAAAACTTAGTGCAGCAAAACTAGTTGACAATGTAGCAGCTGCATTAAAGAAACAAATCTAAAATAAATAGATGCACAGTAGCAAAAACAAAAACAAAAAGTAAGGACAAAAACTGCCTAGAAAAGCTACTAAAATAATTAAAAGGGTAGGACACATGCATAATGTAGCAAAAAAGTAGTTTTATGGGGCACCGCATAAAGAAACATTGTAGCAAAACATGCATAATATATCAAACTGTTTGGAATGGGGCACCATAACAAGCAACAATGTAGCAAAAGATTAAACTAAAGGACAAGTGTGCCTATAAAAGCTACTGTACCAAATTCCATCTGAAATTTCTTGCATAACTAGTTATATGGGGCACCACATCAAGCAAACATTGCAGAAAAAATCAAAAATCAACCGAAGATTCCTAGCAATTCCTTACAGACACTAGCTGCATGAGCAATTCCTTACATAATTAGTAGCTGTAGCAGCAAAACCTATCAAATTACAGATCTAGAAGCTGCAGCAGCAATCTTTACAGACACTAGAACATCAATCCTACCGCAAACGACAACACAGGAAACATCCCGAAGGGGAACACAACAAAAAATGGAGGGAAACCCTAACTGGCGGAAACGAAGATGAACTCACCGCTATGGCTAAGGCCGTGCCGGTTGGCTTCCCCTTCCGACCGGTCTTCTTCTTCAACGGCACCATCCGAGATTTTTGCCCTGCAATACACGGTGACTACCTAAGGATTTGAGATCCGAAGGGGAAATTGAGGGCGCGTGCTGGGAGAGAAAGCCGAAAGGGGAAATCGAGACGGAGGAGAGGGATACGAACCGGAAGATCTGACCGCCGGTGGCACCATCCCCGGCCAGCACTCGCCGTCAACGAGGGGCCTCGCTCTGTGCTCGCCTCCGTCTCCGTCTCGATCGCCTCCGTCTCCACCTTCACAGAACCCGCATGTGAAAACTGTCCGAATAAAGTGCGGAGCGACGGTTTCGACAATGTTCCGGAATATCCGGGACTTGTACACATGGCGCGCGTTGAACGGTTGGATCCAGCGGCACACGAGCAGGACGACGGGACGACGCGATCGTCAGGGAAAAACACATCATTTTCCTTCGTAAAGTAAAACTTGTTAAAAGAAGAGTCCGGATTCCGGCCCGCTGCGTCCCTCTCCTTCCTTCCTCGGGCCTCCGACGACCCTTTGTTGAACCCGCCATCGTCTTCACCTACCTTGCCGGCGGCGACCTCCTCTCCCCGCCACGCACCCAGCCTAGCAGCCACCACTCCCTCGGGCTTCAGGCTAACGCAGCAAGGCGACGGACGGGAGGATGATGGGAAGCAACAACGGCGGCGGTGGAGGAGGAGGCGGCGGAATGACTCCGGGCATGGGGTCGCCCAGGGCCGGCGGGAGCGATGGGCGGCACGACGACGAGGCCGTACTCACCGAGTTCCTCTCCTCCCTCATGGACTACACCCCCACGGTACGCCGAGCTTTCGTCTGCCCTAATCCCCTCTCGTTATGCCGAGTTCTGTGTTTGATTCCGTGTTGCGGCAGATTCCGGATGAGCTGGTGGAGCACTACCTCGGCCGCAGCGGCTTCCACTGCCCCGATGTACGCCTGTGAGTACTCTTACACCTCCAGTTCCTCTCTCTCTCTCGAAGACTCAGTTGTTGAATCGGTAGTTAAACTGAGATCCCTTCGCTGCTCTAGGATCATCTTGAACTGAAATTTGCTAAACGCGCAATAACGGATACACAATTTTAGCACGTTACGTTCTGATTCGAGAGAATTTTTAGCTTCTCCCTTCAACTCGGTGATTTTTCTTTTGTGTGCATAAATTTCGTGCTCTGCAGCACAAGGCTCGTTGCTGTAGCTACTCAAAAGTTCATTTCGGACATTGCAAGTGACTCCCTTCAGTACGCAAACCCACAATCTCACTATTTTGTTTATTCACATCAATGCAATTCGTTTGTTGGTGTGAACATATCATAGCGAGTGCACTATTCTTTCCCTTGAATCAGGCACTGCAAAGCCAGGGTTGCAGCACCTATCAAAGACAACAAGAGCAAACAACCGAAGGTGAATTTATTTCATAGTTAAAAACCCTTCTATCATGAAATTTTGCATTCAAATCTAACTGCTCAGTGCTTACTAATAGAATCTCTTATTGTACTTCAGGATAGACGTCTTGTATTAACAATGGATGATCTTTCTAAAGCCTTGCGTGAGGTAAACCATTTCCCTGTTACATCTGAGTTTTTTTTGCACATTAACAGACAACCTTTTTCCTCATGTTTGAAGCACACATTCTTCTGTCTGTACACAGAATAATGATTTGCCAATTACTTCTCTTAGTAGTTGGTGATAAACCTGTTGAAATTTACTGCAGATGGATTGCTTTAGTTGACCCTCTTAGACCAAGAGGTTTGCTTTATGTTAGTTATATCTTAGGTGCAAAAATCAAATATGTCATGGATTCTATGTGTTCCAAGCTTCTCACATCTTAGGTGCAATCAGTAACAGCTCGGAACATCTTACCAGAACAAAGACACCTTAGAAGAAACCAGCATTTAGCCACAGCTGCACAGGCATTAGATTGGGTGACATCCTGACTTACACTTATACATATCTAACAGACAAATGATTTCGTATAGATTTTCCTTATAACGATGTTTTGGACGCCTTAAGTGCACAAACATTGAGTTATATGGCTTTTATCTGTATAAGAACAAACTGCACATACATCTGCAGTTATAGATATCACAACCGCTTCAAAGCTGCCAAAGTGTACAGGGCTATAAAGAGTTAAAAAATAAATTCCGTTCTCTGTACTGAAGATGGAATCAATTGTGAATTGTCGCCCTAATTTGAAGAGCAGGAAGCATAAAGGTAATGTGAATGATACTACACAGGTTAAAATCATTTCCATCTCCCAAGTCCAAGTAACACAGGTATAATGCAACCGCTAAGGATGATGTGAGCAGAAGAATCAATCTCCACATTTCCAATCCGACCAGTCGTTTTCAGATCATCTTTAGTGAAATGCACATGCTCTTATCTAAAGTTCTAAACAATCCAAGACCATTATTTTCAAGCAATTCGGCAATGGCCGGACAGACTTACAATGTTATTATCCAGTTCCCTACGGGGTTTTATTCCAAGAAGACAGTATGTCTTCTGTCTACTCCTTTGCGGGTTAATAGTTTGCCACCTTAGCCAGTAATCAAGTTCTAGGTATCTTTAGTTGGATGCCAGTAGTTACAACTGCATTTTTTGTGATCCTCAGGTTCAGAATCAATCTACCTTCAACCCAAACCTCACAGGCTCACACAAAGGACATATGCAGTATATCTTATTGCTCAAAATCTTGGACAGAGGAAATTTTTGTCAGCCACTTGCCAGACATTCGCTGAAAAATCTTAATCTAAAATAAAGTAACTCCTATTTTCACCAGAAATGCTTGTACCAGGATGACATACCTCTAATTTAGAATTTTGTGCATGAGTCTCTCTCTGTATGTCTGTTACCAGCATGTCATCGTTGTTAGTAAACAGACTAACTGAGTATGCTACCCATTGTCACAGTTCCTAAAATATTTGCCCTGTTTTGGCTGAGCTGACTACTAGTCCACAAGCACCTAGTCCTTATAACAATGATCTAATGAAGTTTTATGAGAAAACATATCTGACCCACGTTCCAAACATATCTGATCTATACTCTTGTGAAATTTTCTTTGCAGCATGGTGTTAACCTGAAACACCCAGAGTATTTTGCGGATAGCCCATCAGCAGGGATGGCCCCTTCAACAAGAGAGGAGCAGAATTGATTGCTTCCACAACAAGAGAGGGCCAGAATCATTTGGTTCTAGCTCATACCAAGTTAACGCTCATGTCGGCATCCTTCCCAACTGTATGCAACGTTGTAGTAAAACAAAACCTTATAAGCATGTACTTAATGGCTGTTCTTGATGTATTATGGACTAGTAGTATGTTGCTGCCACCATTTGTTGCTTCTGCGTACCATTGTTGGTGACTAATTCTCCTGGTTTTCCTTATCTTGGAGTGAATGCATCTTGTAAACTGTCAATCACATCAAATTGATTTTGTGTAGCGCTTAATAAGCCTTATTCCTGATGGTTGGCTACCATAGCCCCTATTGAAGCTTGGATGGGAGCCCAGAGGATGGCGATCTGGAGATCAGATAGGGCTAGTTTATCCTCACTATCAAGTTGCAGGAACACAAGTCAAATATGCATACTGATCGCTGTAAAGAAAATGCATACACTGTATGCCGTCTGATTGGAGAAAGAACACTCCCCAAATCGCATTGATGAAATATGCAACAAGTTGAGAAGAACAAGGTATATTCTTTCGTTGACTTGTTATATGAGAGCTAGTATTATTACATCAACTATCGTCTTCATTATATTGTCATGACAAAGATCGTCTAGTTTTAAAATTTCATGCATATGCAATCCAAGCATCCGTCCGTTTTGGAGGTTTCCTAAGTTTATAGTTATTATTCCTCAATCATTGATTGATTGATTAGTGTGTACTTATCATGGCTATTGGCTGTATTGTTTGTTTGTCAGTTTGTCCATACGACAACACTTCCAAGACTGCAAAGGTCGCCTCATACATACTTGTATCAGTCGTACATGCATGCATGATTGACCTTGAATTGTTAATTTGTCAAGCATGAAACACATTTCTTTCTATTTTTTCCAAGAAGCAAATTTCTTGTTAATATTCTTAGGAAAAATATCAATACTAATCTTTTCAATGCAGCTGGATTTCTGAAAGGGACCAGCCCTAATATCATAATTACGCCACCAACCAACCATCAGGTTTTATAAATCCTATGTACGTACTAGTTACTCTGGTTGCACTCCAACATGCATTTTACAATTTCTACTTCATCAAGTCATCAATGTTATCACTTGTCCGAACTAAATAATAATAAAGATAAATGTTTGACTTAATAGCAGACATTTCTGCCGCTGATGATATAACAGGAGACTAAACAAAAGTGTTAAAAGAGAACGTCCAACACGGGAGACTTAATAAAAGTTGGCCGGCTCAAAGATATCATTAAGAAACAAATAGGACGGGAGCTTACCTGTATTATTTAGGGTAGTATAGTCGTTTGTAGGGCCTCTGCACAAAACTTACATAGCTGAGTGTTTCTCTCGTTTTAGGTCAATTCATTGAATTTATTTCTTCTCGTTTTTTCACCACGTCATGTTGGTTTCGCGCCACAAAAAAAAAGGAATCATGAATGAATCAGTCGGTATGCGGTCAGAAGGAAATAATATCAGTTGAATAATATCAGTTGGTTTAACTTCGACTGTCACATCCGAATGAGTTAAAACACTTAAACTACACGATTAACCTCTCAAGTAATTATCATGATGATCATACACGCATGCATAGTGACCAACTCAGACGTATTCGAGAAGCTAGCCAGTGGATTTGATTGCTCAGTTAGCTAGCTAGCTTCTTTCGATTTATTCTAGTTGCAAATAATTTCAGTCAAGAGAATGTTTCTAGCGCTGTGCTGGAAGAAACCAAAAAAAGTACAGAGGAGCTTTTGACTTCCGTCATTTATTGAGCAAGAGATTATGACGTGATGACAATATATGCCACGAAGTCACGGTGTAGTATCTACAATCTAGATGCTACAAAGCAACTACCTTTTTTATCTGCAGGCTAATCAAGTCTTCACAGCATGCTGATGAGAGGAACTAATCAGTCACAGCATGCTGATGGGAGGAACTAATCAACATAAACAAAGGTTAAGCCCCACCATGCTTGGGGATTCCAGAACCCAAGCACTGATCCAAGGTGAGAAAAACACCCACAGCTGCAGCCATGCACTTTAATTACCCTGTCATTGCCTTGCCCTTTGCCAAGTCGTCGCTGCTGCTTTACTCCCTACTTTTGGAGTTAATCAACGCGACCGATCGCGTTATGGTGTCACGGCCACATTCTTTGTGGAAAGATGGCAATGATCCCTGCCTTTCTCCGGTGCTACTTTTGCTCCCGTTTCAAGCCTGGAAACCAGGTCAATGTGGGGCTAACACTTTTTTTTGTATCCGGACGGCATCAGGGAAAAACGCAGGGTGTTCTCATCTAGTGTTGTTGCATTTGAGGGTTAAATTGGTATGAAAGTACCGGCGCCACTTGCGCTTGTGTGGGCGATCGAGGCCTTGTTTTAGATCTTGCTGATTTTTTGGCCCTGAAAGTGCTTTGTTTTTCCATGGTGGTCTTGCAGAGAAATTTCATTGGATTTTCTAGAGAATCTGAAACCACTAGTTTCCAGTCGATTATATTATACTTACTGTGAATCTATCGCGTATTGAATTGAATGTAGGTTTTACTTCTACCGCAGCATAGTAGCTGCTAGGAGCAACAACTTTTTACCATATATAAGCAGTCAGTGTCTAATTACTGTAACATGCATTATACTAGCTGGCAGCTATGAGCAACAAAAATGGCAACAATTGGATCATCAGGTTGTTGGATTCATGGTTTACTGTACCGTATGCTCTTTTCTCATGCTAGCAACTTTCATACATGCTGACTTGAGTTGGATTGGTATAGTGGAAATTATGTTAAGCTGTCAATGACAGCGATTACAGCACTATGTTGACAGATTTGTCACGGCGTATGAGGGGTTAACTTAGGTTAGTCTCGTTGAAGAAAGTGATACTAGCATTTTCTAAAAGAGGAGGAGGAGGAGGAAGAAAGTGATAGTGATCTTGTCCGATCCTCTATTTTCTAAAGGGGAAACAACTTCAAAAAGTTTTCACATGCATGGACCGAGTCTGTACTGCATGATTTGTCAACTGTATGTACGGAAAGCAGCCCTCGCTCGGATATCAGTATTGCTATTACCTCTATGTTCATTCCTGATTTACGTGTAAGCATATACTCCCTCCGTTTAGAAATATAAGATGTTTTAGGTTTGTGAAAGAGATGTATCTAGACACATTTTAGCGTATAGGTTCAAATGAATCTAGACACTAAAAGGTGTCTAGATACATCTTATTCATAAACCTAAAACATCTTATATTTTCAAATGTACTAAACATGGCATGTGGCATGCTCATTTTTCTCTAAACTGCTTTTGCCATTTCAAGAGAGTTGGAAAAGGCATTAGGATTACGGGTAATAAAGCACATGATATACTAGTATAACGCAACATCTTAGGAGAATATAACCCAAGTCGTTCAGAAGTGTTCTTTTTTCAGTGGGAAGAATATCATCCATCTACTAGCTAAGGATAAAGCATAATTAACTGTGCTAGCTCCGACTGGATCGGCCGTACCAAAAACTGTACCAGCGATTCAACGAAAACCAACGGCGTCTCGTGTGAACCCACACCCCAGCGGAATATAAATCGTTACGCTCTGAGCCACGAGATCGTAAACGCATCACCGGGAGAAGAAGCTATATCCATCGCCTAGCTAGTCGGTAATGGCCGGCTCCACTAACTATGTACTTTGCGACGATATCTTCCTCCGGTCCCCCTCGTCGCCTTCGTCGTCGTCGCAGAAATGGTCAAAATCAACAGAAAAAGAGGTCGATGCCGCAGCAACTTTTATGCGTTGGACGACGTTTTCTCACTGCATCTTCTCCAAGCACCTATTCTCCTGCTTCGTTGAGGGCTTTCATCTAATAAACTTTCTGTTCTCCCTAGGGCTTCTGGTCCAACACAGAAAAAGTTTCACCTTTCGTTTAGCACAAGGGAGAAAGGAGAAAGTTATTCCAGCAGGGTTATCATGCATGCACCTGTTGAAACTTGGCGTACGTACGTGCGTGCTAGCCACCCTGTGCAGTACGCCAGTGTATACGTACGTACCTTAATTTGTGATGGAAATGGTTAACTAGTTATTAAGCTGGGCTCACGGCCGTCAGTGCATGTGTACACATCACGATGATGCCTCCCAATGATAAGGATTTGGTTTTAGTTATACACACCCGTCGATCGTCGATAATATATTTTGATACCGTTGTCGATGAGTTATTGGACTAGGGGTCGCAGCTGACTTTTGCTCCGTATTTGTATCGTACGCTGGTTGGCATGGACAATACTGCTACTACTTTATTGAATTTTGTATCTACGGCAAATTGATCAACTGATTATTTTCTTAATCAAGAGTAGCACTGTATTTAATCCTAATTATTTCCACAAGTGTACGTAAGGTGAGGCGTTTTACTCCGAAATATTTCCACATGTGTGTGGGGTGTCTTTCGTGGTAGTAGGAAGAAAAAAAACATGAATAGGAACAACTAGTAATTTTGACAAAAAAACAAGTTCCACGATTAAATTGCACGAACAGTTGTTTTTGATAGAATACCTGAAAGCAATCTTCAAGCGGGTCATGGGGAATAAGTTTCATTGATAACTAGGTAAATACATGCCCGCTGCTACGGAAAAGAAATTATTCAACAACGCTGTTTAGAGAAAAAAAAAGGTGTACACATATTTCAAGATGTTATAAGTATGTACATAGTGTGTCTAGAGGATGCATGCATCAATCGATGCAGAGGCCTGGACTACTTATTCCCAATTTGCAAATCTAACATAAAAACTTCTTTCCTTCCTTCCCTTCCTTCCTTTTTGTGGGAGATGGGATGAAGTGAGGCAAGATGACTGACTGCCGTCACTCCCTTTTAATAATAAAGATACACAAGAGGGTTTTGGCAAACAGAGGCACACACTCCTTCGCTGCATAAGGGTGATATCTTGCACCCTCCCCCTCCCCCCCAACCCCCCCCCCCCCCCCCTACCCATGGCACCATCAGTCGAGGGAGTTGCATGTTTCATACAAGTTTAGAGTGAGAGTTTAAATGTGGGTACAAGGTTCTATATGGCCCGATAAACTTATGATTATTTGTTCGATTATGCTTTGAGGAGGTTTGGATACGTATCATCCACCCTAATCAACAAAAAAAAAATCAAACAACGGAGTGGACCATGGCAGCATACCCCATCGGCATCCAACTATTTTTTATATACATCGTTTTCAAACAATATTTTTAAACAATATATGCGCAAAGCTATTACCATGTCGAAAAGGAAACATTTGTTATTTCATCCCCGTGACTTTAGGCACATTTGGCATCGGGCGCCAACCCCTCCTCCCAATCCTTGGTTTTACAGGTCTCAAGTTGGTGTTCGTGGTTAGCCTATCATTCCTTGTCGCCTGCACCTGATCGGATCATGAAGAAATAGGAACAACTTTCGCACTAACAGAATGGGTACCACCGACAAAACGGCGATCAAAATATTAGCCTAGATTGTGTGGATCAGACGAAGCCTATTGCCCTTCTTTTGCTCCTCTCTTCTTCGGCATAATGCGGCCAGAAGAATCATGTGCATTGCTTCATAGACTAGAGAGCGAACGGTAGCCGCATTTTATTTCGCCTCATAATAATGTAGATACCTGAGCCATCATGTACACTAACCAACTTTCTTGTTCTCTAAGGCCATGGGCTGGTTGTTGGCTACAATAGTGTTCTGTAATTACTAATAACAAATATGTCCATGGAAACCTAAAATTGTATCGCCACAAGAAGATAGCTATAACTTTCTAGTTTTATTTAAGAGCTACCTTTTCTGAATGTAATATTTCAAAACATAACTTTGTCCCGCTGGGATTTATTTTGGCATATGTTATACGGTTACAGAGTAGATAAAGTTGTTTTTGGTACTAAGATGAGTTATGATAATTCCTTTGGGCCAACTAGTTTATTTCTTAACGTTTGCCTAATCAATCTTTTCCTTCTTCCGGGGCTATTTTGTAAAAAAGAAGAAGGGCCGAATGTCTATTTCATGGTTGCTCGGATTTTTTTTAATCCAGATTGCATACCCAGCCTCTGGATCAACACCCAACAATCCCCACTTCATACAGTATACAACATACTTAAGATAGCATTTGACAACTTCGAAGAGTGCAATGGTCGACCCGGTAAGTTGATAGACAGAAAGCACTTTTCTCTAGAATTAATTTTAGATGAATCAGGTTGAAAAAAAACCGAAAATTAGCAAAAACAAGTTAAGAACACAAGCTGACGCTGTATAGTTCACCATAAGCATCATTGCATCCCATGAAGTGGTCGAGAGGGACGGCCATACAAATCAACAGGATCAGTACAGCACAGTACTTTTGTCCTCCCACGGCGTCAACCCGAGCTCCTCGATGGGTCCCTATAAAATGCCTGGTCCTCGCGGCACACTCTCACCACTCTCACCAGCCATCCATCGGCGCCGTCGATCAACCCAGCTGCTGCTGCCGCTCATGCGATCGAGCTAGCTGGTAATTAAGCTAGAGGTGAACTGAAGGAGCGCAGGAAATCGATCGAGAGGTCGAGCTCGCTTGTAAGGTAGAGGTGAATTGAAGTAGCGCAGGAGATCGATCGAGACGTCGAGCTCGCTCGGCCGGCGTGAACTGAAGATGGGGCGGGCGCCGTGCTGCGACAAGGCGAGCGTGAAGAAGGGGCCGTGGGCGGCGGAGGAGGACGCCGTGCTCAGGGCCTACGTCGCCGCGCACGGCACCGGCGAAAACTGGATCGCACTCCCCCGGAAGATCGGTACGCGTACATACATGATGCAAATGATCTTTCGTGCGCACCGGCCGGCTCGCTATGCGCATGCGCCTCGATCTGTGGCACCCGGAGCGCGATCGATCATGGTCCATGGGTTTACATGTGTACGTTGATTGCTGCAGGGTTGAACAGGTGCGGCAAGAGCTGCCGGCTGCGGTGGCTCAACTACCTCCGGCCCAACATCCGGCACGGCGGCTTCACCGACGACGAGGACCGGATCATATGCAGCCTCTACGCCACCATCGGGAGCAGGTGCGTGCGTACGTCCGCGCATAGACGCGTATCCGTGTTCATATATGTGCTGACTGCTGACACCTTTTCAACCACTGCGACGCGTACCTAAAGGGTTTAATTCATGGTGCTGCAGGTGGTCGACCATCGCCGAGCAGCTGCCGGGGAGGACGGATAACGACGTCAAGAACTACTGGAACACCAAGCTCAAGAGGCGGCTGCTCGGTGGCGGCCGCCGGCAGATCAGGTACGCGCTGCCGCAGCCACGCCTCATCCTCGCGAGCCCGACCGGCGCCGGCGCCGCGTCATCGGCGCTGGAGAGGATGAGGATGCGGCTAAGCGTGCAGCGGCGCTACGGCATCCCGCAGGAAACCACCCCGGGGTTCACCTTCTACGGCAGCCTCGCCGCGCCACCGTGGCCAGCCCAGCAATCGCTTTTTCCTGCTGCTACCACCAACTACTCGGGGATCAGTACAGCTAGTGGCTACTCCGGGTTCTGGTCCCATATCCAAACCACTAGTTCCTACACGGGCCGCGTTAGCATGCAGGACCAGCGCGCCGGCTGGGACAGCAGCAGCAGCGGCGGCACCACGCCGCTGTCCACGAGCACCACCGGCGAGGCGGCAGCGGGCATCGATAGCTCGAGCTCCACACCGACGGCGAGCTCCGTGACCTTCGGCGGCGACATGGAGGACGAGATCGACATGCTGCTCCGGCAGATCAGGTCCTTCGAGGAGGACGACAACGGCCAGCTGATCGGCCTCGACGATGCTGCAGCGGCAGACGGCACCGCTGGTTCTTGGAGCTCCTGCTCTACTCCAGGAGTGGACTCGGTGTTCCACGAGTATGTGCAACAAGGGTTCGGGCAGTAGAATCATATATGTACTGAGTAGTACTTAATTTTATGATAATAATAGTAGGCATTTCAGATCTGAATATGATCAGGATACTATAGGTTTGTGAATATGTATCATTGCTACAGGAATAGCTTTTTTCTGAAGAATTGGCTTTGTATGAGTGTATCATCAGTGTAGAATCAATACACATATAGATTTAGATCCCCATTTTGGATTTTTTTTTTATAGATTTAGGTAGGGATATCAATTGATTTCGCCCCTACGCATTAACTTGTGCCCTCGCGGCATCAATTTAATACCAGGGGTTCTCTGATTAATCTGCTTGTCTATTAATTGAACTACACATAAAGGTGATGTTTCATCTGGTTCCTATCACAGGTATAATCAGCAAGCATGCATGAAGTGGCAGTCCTAGAAAACTAGGCAACAGACCAACAGCCTTGGAAAACAGAATCAGATGGCATCTTACAACACAGCAACATTTGATAATTTGATGGTATTTGTGGGATGCAGAAATCAATATGCACACTACCAAATTGCATGTTCTTTTCTCAGAATAACAAGCGTCATAATTGCTTGCTCTTCACAGACTTGATTAATTAATTGCTAATGTGGCAATGTCTAACATCAAGCTATGCATTCAAAAAGAGCTAAACATAAACACCAAGCCAAGAAATCCCCCCTATGCATGAACTTGTGCTCACAGCATCAATTTTTATACCAGGGGTTCTCTGCTTATCACAGGTAGTAAGTACTACATCAGTTATTATCAGCAAGCATGCATGGAGTGTCAGTGCTAGAAAGCTAGGCAAAAGTTCAACAAGAGCTAACAACGAGAACTAGTATTTGGTATGTAACAGCAATGTAAAACAGACTCAGATGGCATATTACAATACAACACGATTTGATAATTTGATAGCATTCTGGGGATGCAGAAATCAACATGCATGCACGCTACTCAATTACATGTGTTTTTTCAGAATCACAAGCATGACAATTGCTTTGCTCTTCACATGCTTCATTAGTTGTCCATGTGGCAATGTCTTGCATGAATCTATGCATTCAAAAGAGCTAAACATAAACGTAATTCTACAGCTAAGCCAATAAATTATCACATCGATCTATCTGCCTCCGGCGCCATGAACTCACCATGTAGTTCATTACATGGTTCTATCTGCCGCCGGCGCAATGAACTACCATCGCGAGACAAAATACGTCTTCCACTATGCCCCCTCAGGAGTGGAAATGACGGTGGTTCTGCGTCAGAATGTTCCCTGCCAGATGTTCTTTCTCCTTCTGGTGGGCTTCCTGTATCACCTGTACTAGTACCAACAGGCACTGTGGGCTCTTCATTATCTGGAGTATTAGAAGGATTACCACCCTTGTGGAAGAGCTTAGAGAGAATGACAAGCCATCCGCGCCATAGACTCAGATCCCTTGCGCTGCTCCATCCATGTGGACTACCATAAATGGTTCTGACAGCGTGAAGGGTTAATGCCAGCACTGAACATGCCCCGGAGATGATGAACAGCCCCTGGAAGCTGCGCAATGTAAGGCTGCTTGAAGTTTGGGAGTCATCTTTATCTGGGCATGAATTATCGCCATACAAAGATTTCTGCAGCTCCACCATTCTGCCATTTGATTCAAGTTTCAGTATCCCCCTCGAAATATCAGCTGTGAGTGGAGAGCCTAGAGGGAATGCCTGCAGAAGTAGCACATAAATAAGGATGAGAAAAAGGCGTCAGTGGTGAAATACAAGCCTGGTACAGCGCTGAGCAAGTTATAGTATCAATTTATACAAGCCCAAAATAGGTAAGATGAGGCTATTTTTTTTAAATAATACATTTTTAAAAATCAATTTCATGAATAATGCACAAAATTAGGAATTTTGAAAAGTAGCGTGGCCTCGGGGTTTGAACTCCCGACAAGGACCTTTCAGGAGTTTAACTCCCGACCAGTTGGTCAGAGGCAGACGCAGGGTGGTTTATGGCGAGTGCTTGTTGGTGGTTCAACTACCAACGGGTTTTGGTTGGTGTTTGAGACCCCGAGGCCGCGCTACTTTTCAAAATTCCTAATTTTGTGCATTATTCGTGAAATTGATTTTAAAAAATGTATTATTAAAAAAATAGCTAAGATGAGGCCCACACTCATAATGATAATACTGAATGAACTTCAGATACAGTTTAGTCTAATACAAAGATAAAATTCACGAAAACTAAATGAAAACCTGATCAAGTACATTTATCACGTTATTCAACAACTTCGAGGAGCATGCAAGCCTTCTATTTCCCAATAGAAAATTAACAATATGGCACCACTTTTAGCGAACATGATCATGCAATTCTTGACAAAATAAATCTAATCCTGCATGCGTATTTACTTTAGGTTGTTGGGATCCGAAAAATTCAGGAATAAGTTTTGTTTTGTTTTGTTTTGTTTGAGAGATACTATTATGGTATATATATATACTTTGAGCTACTAGGAGGATCCTACAACAAAATAGCAGCAAAATATGATTCATTGTCTAGGATTTTGCAGAGACAGAAATCTGCTACTGTACAACAGCCAAAAAATATGGTACTCACATAACCAAATCCGTCGAACTTGTAGGTTGGTCCAATCATAGTGTAGTTGTGGCAATAATTTTTAAGGAACACCTTAAGGTATGGTATCTCATCAACAATGACGGCTACTTTTCCAGTTGTTAAGGCTTCATTGTACTCCTCGGGAGAGTCGAATGGAGTCATCTTTGAATCATCAATTTTCAAACTTCTCAAAAGCCCAGGCAAGAATGAATCATTGAGGTAGCCAACATGGCTCCCTTTACTGATAACTTCTTCTAAATTGGTGACTGTTGGCTGAAGTTGTTCCACTGTCAGAATTGAGCTTAAACTTGCAGTGTAACTCTGCTGCAATATCAGCACCACAAAAAGCCAAACAATTACTACAATTCTTGATAAGTTGTTCACCATCCCCTCCCTATGAGCAAATACAAGTGTTGAGAAGATAAAGTAGAAGACCGATCCAATTTGACTGGCTGGGTGGCCTTTGAATTGTTCATTTCGCTCAATACACCAGACTACAAAACCAGTGAAGACAACGAAGGCTCCAGTTCCCAACCATAGGTCAGATGTCAAAGGCTTGAGGAATGTCCATGCTGTCTTCTTTCTCCGGTCCAGGACTGGAACCAGCATGCGCACCCCTGACTCTGTATAAGGAAGAGTGAAGTCCACATATAAAGATCGATTAGCCAAGATTGTTACATCACCTACCACTGCATCGAATTCCTGCCAGGAACAGATATAGAGTGAGTTTATAAAGTTATGGGTAGAGGCTATAAGGCTTTACAATTTTATACAACATAAATATATAGTCTGGCTAAACTATTAATCATCTTGGGAGTGCTAAGCAATCAAAAGAATTTGTGTAGAAATTAAGAATAATGGCTATTTATATTCGAAAAAAGAGTAATGGCTATTTTACTTTCTGTTCTGCGTGTGCTTGTGTGCGCAATGACTTATATTCTCTGTTTTTATTTTGCATGGACACATGTTTGCAAGAAAAAAATCCTTCAAAGGGGGGAATTTTATGCATTTGTTGATTGGAGGCGGTCATTAAGTACTGACTACTCCGGTACTCCCTTTGTCCCATATTAGTTGTCTCCAAATTAGTAGAAAGTTGAATTTAGTAAAAGTTGTACTAAATTAGGGACAACTAATATGGAACAGAGGGAGCAGTTGATTAAATTGGTAAACTGCTCTCTGACTGAAGTACTCAGATAAATCACCATGCATAATGATGCAAATCGAGTTTTCACCAGTTTATTCCCTAGAAGAGGAGGATGTTGTTTATAACAACTCTCAAGTAAGGTAATTGTAGAAAAGCAAAAAGAAATATGATAGAATGCAAAGAGGAGGAAGTAGAAATCCATAATACCTTAAGATAAACTTTGTAGACAAGTTCATCAATAGTTCCATTACTCTCTCCTATCCTATCTTCAAATGGAATGTAGTCAAAATGTACTTTGTAGGGTAAATCAGAAACTACTTCCTTAAATAGATCGATGCAGAAACCTTTGGGGCCATCTTCAAATCTTACAAATTCACCAAACCCACCTCTCACAGGTACGCCTATCTTAAGAGTTTTATTCCATGGCAATAGCCAACCTCTAGGTTGAGTCTCATTGTCACCTGGCCATATGACGGTGTGAAGGCCATCCTTCATATTTAGACTACTAGAGATGCCATATACCGGAGTCCAGAAACCGACTACTTTTCCCTTCTGACCAACGATGTTGATTATCGTGTAATTTACTGATACTAACTGCTTGCCTTCAATCTGAAATTCCCCACTCATGCCAGAAAAATTGACGTTCAAGAGTGAATCTCGCAGTTTCTTAGCAGGCTTTGAAGCATCTATTCTGTCAAAGTCAGTGGGCCCATTGTTTGTTACAGACAGCCCAAAGTCTGAATCCACAAATCCAGCCATCTCTGCTGCTAATGCTAACGCCCATATGGTATCATAAGCATAGAGACCAGACACCGTGGGCTCAGTTAATGAGGTGCCTGGATTTTCTGATTGGTACTTGTTGTGCCATCTCTGTCTAAAGTTTTGAAGTTCCACAGTATCTTGAACATGAGGTTTCACACCAAGGACTCCTTGCATCACATCAAGAGCGGGAGAACCAACCACATCAAAGACATCTGTCAAGCCATACGCGGTAATCCAGACAAAGCCCTCACCCATCATCCCTTCATCCTTAGCGAGCTGAAAAAACTTAAGAGCTAACGTATTCGACATGCGCACAACAAATACGCTTGTCCAATGGTCTCTTAAGCTTGAGATAGCCCTCCTGATATCATCCTCTTTAGCTGAAGGGGGGATCTTGCACCTGTACGAGACACGAGTGTCAACTTGTCTGAGGGCGTCAACAAGGTCAGGAATGAATTTGATATTGGAATCGTCATCCTCAAATACCGGGATGACTTCTCTCCAGTTGTATCTCTGAACAAGTGAGGCGATAGCTTCTGCTTGAGAGGAATCGTTCCACGCAATCCGGAAGAAGTATGGAGTTAGTCCGGACCGCGACGGGCAGTCTGCGGAGAATGAAATGACTGGAACCGATGATTTGTTCCCAAGATGTGCAAGAAATTTAGCCTGAGTTGATGTCTGCGGCCCAATGATCGCTCGCACACCGACATTTTTCAGTAGATCAACGCCTGCAATAATGACATTACTTAGAAATATATTTTACAACAATGGCTATCATTCATAAGACATGGTTAAATTAGATTAAAATCCGTGGTGGAAAAGACTGGAACACGCGACGTCGGATTTACCGTAACTAACGGAGCGACCACAACTAATAAACAGAAGTTAGAGAATACTATCCTCGTTCAACAGCTCTAGTTCTCCTGTGTTCATAGCATCAGGTAACCGCCAAACTCGCCATACTCGAGATTGAACTTAGAAACTCGAAATTGACAGAATCTTCTAGTACTAACTCTAAATTCGAGGCATTTCTGAATTGATTGGTGCTACGAGAAGCAGGAGTACCTTGTCTCTCCGCTTTGGAGGGTGGTGCCAGAATGAGCAGAGGTAGGAGCCAAGGGAGAGACTGCCAGCGGAGATCGTACCACCGGCGGGATGGGAAGAGAAAGAATATGCAACGGCGAGGAGAGCGCCGCCGCCGCCGCTGGACGCCTCTGCAGTCGCCGTGTCGCACTAATAGGTTTGTGACTGTGGGCTAGATTATGCTAAGGCCCTAATTTCTAAAAGTCCATGTACGGCCCACAAATACGATTTGGAACATAGTCAGCCCACACCACTGGGGCGTGCCCTCCTCTCCTCCTCTGCTCACGCCACCGGAGCATTCATTGTTGCATTAAGATCCATGCTCAATTCCATAAAAAAACATGTCAAAAAAGGTCCATGCTCAATCACATCTTTCACATGCACATATTTTTCTCTAGTTTTGTTTCTTCCAAAAATCACACAACACATGCCAGTTTGTTGGAGTTAATTCCAAATAATACCGGGACATTTCAATTGTTTTTTATCCCCTCATGTTCATATATCTCCATCTTCCCATGGTCTCCTAGGTATAGTGATTTTGCTTTGAGGCAGTGAAAAGGAACAACTACAGAAAAAAGCAGTAGCGCGTACCTGCTGCGGCGGCGCTGACGGCGTCGAGGCCGGTGTCCCTGAGGTGGAGCTTGAGCCTGGTGCTGTAGCCGGCGTGGCTAGTGTCGGCATAGAAGTCCTCCAGAGCCAGCTCGATGCACGTCCAGCTGATGTTCCCCACCCATGTCTTCCTGTCCAAGATCACCCCCACGTCCACCACCTGCCGCCCTTGAGCTCCGGCCGGCGCGTCGCCGCCCTGCGCCCTGACACCGTAAGCGCCCGCGGCGACGAGAAGCTGCAGGAGGACGAAGAGCGTCGCTTCCGTCATGGTCATGGATCGATGCCGCCTAGCTGACAGCTACTACGTTTGATGAAGCTGCCGGTGCCTGCTTAAATTTCCACCTTTAGCTTCGTGTGGCTGCCTTTGCACGCACGTTTTCTATGGCGCGGGCGGGCGCCATTGACCAGCGACCAGCGACGCGTCTCCCTCCCTCCCTCCCTCCCTCCCTCCCTCCATCCAAACTCACACTCAATCGGTTGTTTCTTCTGGCTGATAACGATGCCGTCTCTGCCGACCATGGATGACGGAATTCTAACTGAATACTTGTCGTACTTTTTTGCTTGGCTGAGATCGATGGCGTCGCCAGATAACAAACCAACTAAATGGTGCAAGATATCCGGACGTTACCGCAAGAGATGAAAAATAAAATAGTACACATCTGAGTATCTGACCCGATTTAGTTATCGCAGCTACTGTACAAGGTAGAAAAATATATTCCCTCCGATCCATATTAGTTGACTCAACTTTGTCTAAATTCGTATGTATCTAGTTAAGTATCTAGTTTAGATTCATCCGTAACTAGACAATGTTAAGTCAACTAATATGGGTCGGAGGGAGTACCAATCCAATGCATCCTCATACGTGTCTGCATCGCAATCAAAGTGTAGGGATTTGGAGGCGTGACGGACTACGGCTCCTCGCGGGCGGAAGGTCTCGGTGTTTTGTTTAGACTATTTTCAGTACTCCCTCCGACCCATATTAGTTGATTTCAATTTGAATGTATCTAGACAAGTTTTTGTGATAGATACATCCAAATTAGAATCAACTAATATGGGTCGGAGGTAGGGGTGGAATCGAGCCGAGCCGAGCCGGCTCGAGGCTCGGCTCGTTGAAGCTCGGTGATATTCGAGCCGAGCCTGGCTTGGCTCGCTGCAGTTTGAAAACTGGAAACAGAGCTCGAGGCTCGGCTCGAAGGGCTCACGAGCCGTGCCCCATAATCCAGCCCCGCCCTGCCGGTCGTCACACGACGTAAAAAAAAATTGGTCAAATGTCTCAGAACAGACGCGATTCCCCTCGACGCCCAGACCAAATCCTCCCAGGCGTGATTCCCCTCTCCGCCTCCCACCGCTAGGGTTACCGCTGTCGGCCGCTAGGCTCGCCACCACCACCACCAACCTCCGACCGAGGTCTCCTCCGACTCCTCCCATGGCTCCTGCTCCCTACCACATACCCCTCCCACTCCCAGACTAGGACGTGCAGGACAGTTGGTTGCCCGCCGCTAGGGTTAGGGGAGGCCTCCGCCCGCCGGCTCTCCGCTTGCTGGCCCTCCTCTTGCCGGCCGGCCGCCGTCATTTCTGGTCGACACCGCCCCATCTCCTCGTCCTCCTCCCGTCTGACCTCCTTCCTATCCTCCTACGGACTCGGCCACAATCCCACAACAGACAACACGACCGAGGCAAGGAGCCGAGGACGAACTGTTGCTTCTCAAATTCTCAAGCTCAAGCGCTACAGTCTACAGACCTACAACTACAATCAGACACTGTAAGTACTGGGTAGTGACTCTAGTGACTATGATTAATTTCTGCTATGTTGGAGTTGTTAGTTGGTAGGTTAGGCTGCAGCGGTTCTTGTAGTTAGACTAGGATATAAATTTTTTAGTTAGTTTGTTTGCGCTCAATCGAATACCATGTCTGCTGCAGACTGCTACACTATCTTCTCTACCAAAGATGCAACCTGGACAAGAGAGTGAAGGATCCCATGCACGTCCGGTGAGGATGCCTACACAAGGAAGGAGGCGCGCATACAACAATGAGATGAACTCTAAGACATCTGGTTACCTTGGCATTCCTCAAACTAGACCAGAATCATCACAGCCGACATCAGCGACTCAGCCATTGGTAATTTGCTTTCAACGTTTGAAAATTTAGTCACAACACTACTACATGTTTGTTTAATGTGATTGAATGACTGTGACAACTCTTATGTGCAGGTGCAGCCGGTAGATGTGTTCGATGAGGAAGAAAACTCTTATGACAAGAATGATGACATGTCCGAAGAAGATGTACTTGGTGATGGTCATATTGAGATATCCGATGACGGTGGAGATTCTCAGAGAGGGAACAAGCGAAAAAAGGGAATGAAGGTTGGTCCGAAGGTTACCGTTCAACCGATCAGCAAGTCAAAAGTTTGGGATCACTTTGAGAAGGTTCCGGTGCCATCCACCACGCAGTCCGGTGACATGGTAATTATGGCAAAATGCAATTACTGCAAGAAGTTCTTATCCTACATATCCGATGTAGGTGGTACCGGAGCCACTACACATCTCAAGAGACACTACACAAAATCATGTCCAGATTACAAGATCGCAATAGCAAAGGTTGCTTCTCAAACCCTTCTCAACTTTCAGCCATCTAATGCAAGTGATACCGACATTCCCGTGATACAATCTTCTAGGGAGTATAGTCAAGAGGAAGCTAGGAAGTTAATTGCTAAGATGGTGATATGTCATGATTATCCATTTAAGATGGTAGAGCACACATGGTTCAACATAGTGATGAAATATTTGAATCCTCGTTATGAGTTTATTGGTAGAAAAACCATTAGAAAGGAATGCTTGAAAGTGTTTGAATCTGAAAGAGAAAGCCTTATGAAGGTTTTCAAAGGTGTGGGAAACATTGCTTTAACTACTGATTTGTGGACATCCAACCAAACAATTTCGTACATGTGTTTAGTTGCACACTTTATTGATAAAGACTGGAATATGCAATGTCGTGTGATAAATTTTGTGGAGTTGGACCCTCCACATAGTGGGCATGTGATTTCTCAAGCTGTGTTCGAATGTGTGGTTGCATGGAAGATAGAAGATAAAATCATCTCAATTACTCTAGATAATGCATCCAACAATGATGTCGCAATCCAGAATTTGAAGGCTATGCTTGCTGCTAGAGGTTCCTATTGCTTTGTTCCAAAATATTTTCATGTTCGTTGTTGTGCCCATATTATCAACTTGGTGGTAACCGATGGGACTGCAACCATCTCCCATTTGACAGCCAAAGTGAGGTACTCTGTGAAGTACATAAAGAAGTCAGTATCTAGATTGTTCAAGTTTGTTGAAATTTGTCGTAATCTTGCAATGACACTTGGTGGGGGGCTGAAACTTGATGTGACCACGAGATGGAATTCAATATTCAACATGTTAAAAACAACAATTACATATAGGGATGCATTGGATTCTTATTCGGACACCGATGCAAACTATAAATGGAAGCCCACAAATGATGAATGGGCATTGTTTGATACCGTTACACCAATACTTTCTCGTTTGGCTGAGGTTTCTACTGCATCCTCTGGCTCTACATACCCTACATCCAATATATTTTATCCTCACATTGTCAATGTAAAGATTGCACTTAGAGAGGCATGTGAGTCCAAGAAACCAGATTTGAAAGCTATGGGGATTGCAATGATGGACAAATTCAACAAGTATTGGGAAGAACCCAATAATGTCATGGTGATTGCTACTATTCTTGACCCAAGGTACAAGCTGAAATACATCAACTAGGGTTTCTATAAGATCTATGATCGTGAAAAGGCTGCTGCTGAATATAATTTGATCGAGATCGAGGTGAAAAAGCTGTATGAGACATATGACATGCATCACCGACATGATAAAGCTGATTCTTATAGAGCGGGTGCATCGTCATCTACAACCATGGATACAAGTACCTCTCTACCCTCAAGTGCTAGCGAGTTTACCTCGTACTTAAGTGAAACTTCTTTGGAGACAACAAAGAATGAGCTTGACAAGTATCTTGGTGAGGAGAATGAGAGCTTGGGTAAATAATTTTTTTGATGTGCTATTGTGGTGGAAGCTGAATGCACATAGATACCCCGTCGTTGCAAAGATGGCAAATAATTTCTTGACAATACCAGCCACTTTCGTGTCTTCGGAGTCAACTTTCAGCACTGGGGGTCGAGTTCTAGATGACTATAGGAGTTCTCTAAAGCCGGCGATGGTGGAGGCGTTGGTTTGTGCTTCTAGCTGGATCAAAGGTGCCCACAATGACAACAAAAATTCTATGAATGTGGTATGTGCCTTGCTGTTTATGATTTATTTCTTCGCTGCATTTCTTATGCATATGTAACTAAATATTTTCTACTCTCTTAGGCAGCAGATGATGATGATGATATTGAGACTGTTCCATTTCCAAAAAGTGTGGTGGGGAGCAACTAGTAAGTGCAATTACCATCATGAAAACTGAGTTGGTAGTTCTTTTTAGTCTATTAGTTGCTGGAACATTTTGTACAACATCAAAACTGAAGCAAACCTGAGTATTTATTGTTTGTTTGGTCACTTTAGTTGCTGGAACATTTTGTACAACGTCAAAACTGAAGCGAACTTGAGTATTTATTGTTTGTTTGGTCACTTTAGTTGCTGGAATCTTTTGTACAATATTAGAACTTAAGTAAAACTGACTTAATAGTGATTTTTTGGTCTATTTAATTGCTGAAACATTTTGTACATCATCAAAACTGAAGCAAAACTAAGTTGCTAGTGCTTTTTTATCTCTCTACTTGCTAGTGTTGAAGTGTATAAGTGGATTGCACTAGCCCTTTCCATCAGTTTGGATTTTTGGTTGCGTTGGCTAGTGCATGAAGCTTGACATGGTATCAGATCCTAAGGTCTCGAGTTTGAGTCCTAGCTTTCACAATTTATTCTAAAATTGATGTTGACCTCTCTGTGTCCATGTATAGGCCTCTTGAGTCATACGTGAGTTTCGCGTGCCGTCGCTCTCTTCCGGTTGCACGTGCTGACTTATCCCCGTCACACGTGAGAGGGGGTGTTGAAGTGTATAAGTGGATTGCACTTCAACAGCTATAATATCTCTATTACAACATCAAAATTGAAGCAAAACTAATTTTCTATTGTTTGTGTGGTGAAGATTCAACATGGTGGGTTACAACTTACAAAGTGACAGGCAATGACAAGTGGGCAATGATGGTCGAGGAAGATGAAATGATGGAGTGGTGGTTTTTTTGTGGTTTAAGTTCATGTGAAGACTTCTTGTTTGATTGAGCTACGACTCCTATTCTACTTGTCCTGTTAGTATATGTAATATGTTGAACTAAGTGCATGTGCTTGAGATGTATGGCACTCTATCGGACTAAGTGCATGTGTTTGAGATGTACGGAACTCTATTGAACTAAGTGCAGGCATTCGTGTGGTTGAACTTGTGAATTTGTGATACATGCTATTATTGTCGTTATTCATGCTTTGTGAAACTTGTTTGAATGTATTTTTGCTGAATTGTTGTTTATAATTGTGAAATATGACAACTTTTAGCAAAGGTCATGGCGAATTTTAATTACATCGAGCCTTTGAGCCGGCTTGCAAGCTTCGTCGAGCGGGCTTGTCGTTCCTCGAGCCTTGGTCAGAAGGACATTCGAGCCAAGTCGAGCCCGAGCCAAGCCCTGTCAAGCCCGAGCCGAGCCTCGAGCTTCGAGCTTCAAGTCCACCCCTAGTCGGAGGGAGTATCTTTTTTTAGAATGTTGAGATCATGGCTACTTCCTAAAGTCAGAATAATGTATTCTACGTTCTACCCTCGTTCTGGTGATGCGTCTAGCATCGACGGAGGACTCGGGTGTCCGGCGGATTCCATGAAATTTGGTCGTTTTTCATTGATGTGTTTTAAGGTTACTCTCTTCCTATATACGTTGGTCATCTTCGGCGATGGTTGATGCTCTTGTGCGCTGGTCCTTTTGGGTCTTAGCACGACGACTTTCCGTCTTTTTACTACAACAAGCTCTACTACGACAAGCTATGCCCGGCTTCGATGATGGAGGGGCGAGGACGGCGCACGTCTTCACTCGTGCCAGTGTTTGCAGTTGTCGCTAGGTGGTCCATTGACCTATTTATAATTTTTATTAGTTTTATAACTCTTTGTACTCTCTCCGACCCATATTAGTTGACTTGGATTTGTCAAAGTTTAGATAAATCTATATGCTAAATAGTGTCTAGATTCATCCAAATCTAGATAAATTTGAGTCATCTAATATGGATCAGAGAGAGTACTAATATTGATGATTATTAATAGATCAGTAGAGTCCTCGATCTCCTCCATTCCGATGGGATTGGAATACCGGACACGATTGATAAATTGCCAGGGTGGGCCGTTGAATAGTGATGTTAAGTACTACGACGGAGTATTGCAGTATGCCGCGTGCGAACATAACGTTCCTACGACGGGATGAAGTTTTCTTTGGCAGCAAACCCACCATGAAACTAAAAGCTATTTTTTTTAAATAATACATTTTATTTATTTAATTTCAAAAATAATACACGAAATGGGGAATCTGCAAATCTAAAGGACGCTCAACGTTCGTCCGTTCGAAAGATGACGGACACGTTCGTCCGTTTAAAAGATAATGGACAATGTTCGTCCGTTCAAAAGATGACGGACACGTTTGTCCGTTCAAAAGACGATGTACAAGCACGTCCAAATACATTTTAGGTTTTGGACCGTTTATTTCGTGCCGTTTTTCCCGCTGTCTCTTCACGCCATTTTTTTCCCGCCATTCTTCCCTGCTGTTTTTTCCCGCCATTGCTTGCCGCCATTTTTGGCTAAGTTGAAAAGCTCAACGGACATCGCCTAGGGAAACGCGTTCAAACGAGGCACACTCATGATAAACTAGGTGAAAAGATAACATTTCGTTGCCCAGATTTATAGAAACACCGAGAAGAATAGGCGGGAAGGAACGGCGGGAAATGGCGGCAAGCAATGGCGGGAAAAAATGGCGGCAAGCAATGGCGGAAAAAAATGGCGGCAAGCAATGGCGGGAAAAAACAGCGGGGAAGAATGACGGGAAAAAACGGCGCGAAGAGATGGCGAGAAAAACAACGCGAAATAAACGGTCCGAAACCTAAAACGTATTTAAACGTGCACGTAGTGTGCATGATCAATGCCACCTTTTTCATTTCAAAGGACGAACCTGTACATCGTCTTTTGAACGGACAAACGTGTCCGTCATCTTTTAAACGAACGAACGTTGTCCATCGTCTTTTAAACAAACGAACGTTGTCCATCGTCTTTTGAACAGACGAGCGTCTTTTAGATTTGCAAATTCTCCATTCGTGTATTATTTGAAATTGAATAAAAAATATATTATTTTTAAACAATTAGCCAAACTAAAACGCGTAAATAACTTGTAGTCTTGTACCCTTCGCCCATTACCAAAAAAAAAAGTTTTACCCCGTTCATAGAAAAACAATGATGCATGTTCGTATGTACATATTGATACACATCCATACCGAATCTCGACAAATTTATCTTTTTTTCCAAAAGTTTTATCGATCTATTAATAATTATCAACAATAGTAAAAAAAATCTAAAACTAATAAAAATTACAAATATTTCAACTTACCTCCTAGCGATTAAAGAATTTATGCACTAGCCAATTATTCCAAAAGACCGATCTAATGAAAAAAGGCTAGCAGTATAATTATATTCAGTAATTCCCCTCACGTCTAGGCTATTTTAGTCCTTAGCGGAGAAAGAAGTAACCGTAGAATATTTCTTTTAATACTGGTGAGCAGAGTCTTGAACTCAATACCTCTGGGCTTTAATACCATAAATGATTTATACACTAGCTAATTATCCTAAAAGACCGATCTAATAAAACAGGCTAGCAGTATAATTATATTCAACGGTGATGACAACACTAGCGTAATCTAAAGGCCCGCCGTCGTACTCATCCTCCATCATTAGAGCCTCACAAAGCTTTTTTACTAGAGCTTATTGTAGTAGATAGACAGAAAATCGTCGTGTTAAGTCCTCAAAAGTCCAGCGACTACTCCCTCCGTTTCAAGGAATAAGGGTATCTCCACCGGGCCGATCCATCCGGTCGATCCAAACAATTATTTTCTGTTCATTTGGGTCGGTTCGTGCTGTTTTTTGGGTCGTGGTACGGCCTGTTCGGCCGGCCGCGCCCAGCGGAGCGACTCATTTGTCCGGCCTGGGCGAGGCAATTTTTTTCAGATTCAAACGTTAACCGTTCGCGCTAAAAACATGCAAAGTTTATACATTTCATACTTAATTTACATTTAAAATATAAAAACGGAATTTAAACTAATCCTAACCCTAGCTACCCATCTTCGCGTGCCAGTGTCGCCTCGTCCATCTACGGGTCGAGGTCGATGTACTCCGGCGGCGTCCAGAGATTAAGCGGTGGCAGGGCCGGAGTGGGCGCGGGCGCAGGTGGATTGATCACCTGCGCAGGACACGGTGCCCAACCGTGTTGGAGGTGTGTCAGCTCCATCCCCACCTCCGGAGCGATCGCTGGCACCCATCCCGATAGCGGCGACGATGGAGGCAGCTGGGTGTTTGCCTGCGCCACCATGCTGGTGAGCTGGACGGCTTTTTCGTAACCGGCCCACTGGGCGTCCTCGTATCGTGCGCTGGCCACAATGGACTGCTCGGTGAAGGCGTCCTCATCGTAGCCCCGCGCCAGGACCTCGTGGTACTTCGGGGGCAGGGTCGCGGCGATGTCGTCCACCGCCTCCTGCTTGACGATGATGTCGTCGTCTTCCTCGCCATTGTTGTCCTCGCTGTCAAGGTCGGCGTCGGAGTGGTTGAAGGCGCCCTCATCGTCCGAGTCGATGTCGGGGACAGGGTAGACCTCCCCCGGCTGCAGGTTGTGGCGGATGGTGGTGGTGCGACGTGCCTTGTGCTCCCACTCGAGGAACTTCACCCAGTAGTCCTTTGCCCGGCTTGGGCACGGGCGGCATCGGGACACGGTCCCGCTTGAGGTGCCAGCCGGTAGGAAGGGAGACATCCGTTTGATGGATGCCCCGACCCTCCCTCCACCGGAGCTTGCACTCCGCGACACGGAAGTACCTCCAGCTGCGGCGTTCCCGCGGGGGCAGGTACTTCCCCACGGGGCGGCCCCTGAACTCTTCTGGCTGCGGCTGATGTCTACGCACTTCAATTCTTGTAGACAATTGTTGGGCCTCCAAGTACAGTGGTTTGTAGAACAGCATCAAGTTTCCCTTAAGTGGACTACCCAAGGTTTATCGAACTCAGGGAGGAAGTGGTCAAAGGTATTCCCTCTTAAGCAACCCTGCAATCAAGATACAATTCTCTTGTGTCCCCAACACACCCAATACACTTGTCAGGTGTATAGGTGCACTAGTTCGGTGAAGAGATAGTGAAATACAAGTGGTAACGGTGCCAGAAAAGAGCTGATGGTGTGGAGGAAAGGTAAAAGCCCAAAAGGTAACAAGAAGGAAGCAAGCAAACATGCAACAGATCTAGATGCAAACGGTGTTTCAATGTTTAGAAACAAGGCCTAGGGATCATACTTTCACTAGTGAACACTCTCTCATATAAATATCCTCTCTTCATGATACTACTCTTAACTACTCTCTGGTTGGACACTCTAATCATCGGTAGGGCTATAACAGCACTCCTCAAAGTCCGCATTCCCCAATCTAGATAACCCCACATTGTCACCTTGAGCGCTAGATGGTTCGTCCAACAAACACCACAATTTCATAGAGACATCCAACTCCAAATATAACTCATAACAAATATTCAATCTAGCCAAAGTGCCACACACGGTATACACACTATCACTTTCACACACATGGGGAAAAGCATAGATCTATTAAAGCACAAGGAGTATTTATGTAGACTCAAACCTAAGTGCCAACATGGTGTGCATGCTGTCACTTTCACACACATGGGAAGAACAGAGATCTAATGAAGCACTTGAGTAGCATGGTAGATCTACTTGATTACAAAGCTCATGACCACAACAAGATCATGCATAGAGAGAGAGATGAACACATAGCTACCGGTAGAGCCCTTAGCCTCAAGGAAGAACTACTCCCTCCTTATCATGGGAATCACCAACGGTGATGAAGATGGTGGTAGAGATCGACGGAGATGGCACTTCCCCGTCCTGACAGGGTGCCGGAACAGAGACTTTCTGTCCCCCAAATCTCCCCTTCGGTGGCGGTGGCACTACGGAAGTTTTCGTGGATTTCTTCTGGATTCTTTAGGGTTTTCCCATTGGAGGCTTCTTATAGGCGCAGGAATCAAGGTCGGTGGGGCTCCAGGGGGCTCCAGGGCTT
Source organism: Avena sativa (assembly GCA_916181665.1). NCBI lineage: Eukaryota > Viridiplantae > Streptophyta > Magnoliopsida > Poales > Poaceae > Avena > Avena sativa. The sequence continues at coordinate 378,413,001 of OV702297.1, read as the reverse complement.
GCACGCTCCTAGGGGGGTTTGGCCACCCTGTGGCCCCCTCCGGCTCTGCTTCGTGGTTCCGTGTTGCTCCGGGAAAAATAATAACTTTGGCTTTTGTCCCGTCCAATTCCGAGAATATTGATTTTCTGCCTTTCTAGAACCAAAAACAGAAGAAAACATGCAACTGACACTGTGGCAACTTGTTAATAGGTTAGTTCCAGAAAAGATATAAAAACACCTCAAAGTGTAGACAAAGCAAAGCAAAGTAGATACAAGACAAGCATGGAGCATCAAAAATTATAGATACGTTTCCGACGTATCAAGCGGAGGCGGCAGCAATGCTCCGCGGAGGAAGGCCGCGGGAACGCTGCGGAGGGTTTAGTCCCGGAGCAACAAGCAACCACTCCTCAAGTACTTTGATCCTAGCTTTCAATGCTTGCAAATGTTTTGATCTTGATTTTGATGGTGCATGTCACCTAAAAAATTATTATTTTTATCACTTACCTACTCGAGGACGAGCAGGAGTTAAGCTTGGGGATGCTTGATACGTCGAAAACGTATCTATGATGTTTGATGTTCCATGCTTGTTTAGTATCTACTTTGCTTTGCTTTGTCTACACTTTGAGGTGTTTTTATATGTTTTCTAGGACTAACCTATTAACAAGATGCCATAGTTCCAGTTGCTTGTTTTCTTCTGTTTTTGGTTCCAGAAAAGGCAGAAAATCAATATTTTCAGAATTGGACGGGACAAAAGCCAAAGTCAATATTTTACCGTGGGGAACACGGAGGCAGAGTACGAGACGGAGGAGATCCACCAGGGGCCACAACCCCTGGACGCGCAGCCAGGTCTTGGCCGCGCCTGGGGGGTGCGGCCACCCCGGGGGTCATGGTATTGTCGACGAGTACGCCATGGAGGGGTCCTCACAGTGCGTGTTTAGAGACATGGGGGAAGGCGGACGGTTGACGGGTACGAGGTAACACAGCTTACCCAGATTCAGATCCCACAAAAGTGGCGGAATCCTACTCCCGCTATAAATCACTATAATGGCAATACGCCGAGTTACAGAGATAGGTTCGCTGTGTGAGATGTGACTAGAAAGTCTAAGTTATCGTCTGATATTGTGCCCTAAAGGCTCCCATAGGCCTGACTTATATAGTCGCCAGGTCCTAGGGTTATAGGGAAAAGTTCTAGCCGGACAGGTTACAGAGTCCTACACTGACTATGACTAGTCTAGCTTGTTTTGTACTCCAAGGCTCCGGGTACGCTGGTGACTCCATCGTAGCCTTCCTTTATCCAGCATGGGCCTCCCTTCTGGATCCATCTAACTGGGCCGCACAGCAGGCCATGGGCCATGATACCAACTATGGGCCACCTGGGTTATCCAGATAAGAGACATGCTATGAGGATACCCATATAGCATATCCCCAATAGTAGCCCCTGGAGAACTCCGAGATCTTGCGCCGTCTTGCCTCTTCATGTTGAATGCTCTGTCTAGATGGATGTCGGCAAATCGTCAAGCAATATCTTGTAGTCATCCCAAAGAACCCTACAAGGTCTTCTCCGTCTTCAATATGTAAGTCGGAGAAATGCTGAATCTTCCATCGTACTCTTCCGTTAGTCGGATTGGATCCATCCATGCTGGAATCTTCCGATGTGACGGCTCATCTGCCTATGTCAGCTAGGGCGACGTAGACGTAGGTCAGCGATGCCTCGTAACTCACACATGCAGAGAACGCAATCATGTCCGATTTTCCCGCGTGAGCGATACGAACCGTTGGCGGTGACGGTTGGGACGTGGCGAAATTTCCGCGCACGTTCGCGCACACATCGTCTACGTGGCAACCGTCCGATTAAGCTGCACGAATCTTGATGCTAGAGATCATAAATAGTAACTGCGGTGGAATTTGTACTTTTCACCTCATTCTCCCCTCGCATCATCTTCTTCCTCCAGCGAGCGCCCCCTCGATCTCTCCACGCAATCTCGCGAAAAACCCTAGCTCCAATTCTCACTAGTCACCTCCAAACTCACGCAATGGCTAGCAGCAGCTCGACTCCCTCCATGGCGGCATCGGGCGAAGCCGCGGCGAAGACAGCGAGCTCCATCGTCGTGCCCCCAGAGGGCCTGGTCATTCCCGTCTCAGCGGTGGTTGAGTCCACCGGCGGCGACCACAATCCAGCGGCGCTGGAGCTGCTGGAAGAGGACAACGACTCCCACAAGGGCGATTGGCGCGGTTCAGACATCACGGACCGCGACATCCAGGAACTGGTCGTCGAGGGTTACCTCCCCGCGACGAAGGGGCTCGCCTGGCGGGCGGCACCGGCCGGCGAGGTGACACCTTCTCCCCAAGACGGAGAAAAGGTGTACCTCAAAGCCCAATTGGTACGCAGCGTATCCCTGCCCATCTCTAACTTCTTCCTTTCCGTCTTGAACCACTACCGAGTCCAGCCCCAAAATCTTTCTCCCAATAGCATCTTAGCGCTTAGCAATTACGCGGCGCTCTGCGAGGGTTACTTAGGGATTAAGCCTAGGCTAGATCTCTTCGTGTATTTCTTCACCGTCAAGCGTGAAGCCGGAGCCAGTAAGGACGGACTTAGAAATTGTGGCACCATAAGCTTCAAGATTCGTCCTAGCCGGCAGTTCCCCGACATCGTCGGCCACGAGTCCTGCAAGAACTGGCAGCGTACTTACTTCTTCGGCCCAGATATTCCTCTGACTGGCCAAGAAGTAATGTACCCGGACTTGATGCTTCCCACGCTATAAGGCGGATAGAGTGGTTCGTAGAGACAGGTTTGACCGGCTTGGACCTAGCCATGTGCTGGTTCATCAGGCGAATCCATCCTTTGCAGCACCGCTCGAAGCTGATGCACGAGTATACCAGCGATAGAAGGGATAGCCTCCGCATCTCCGTAGACAATTTCTCGAGCGACTCCGTGAAGCTCCGTCTTAAGGACATCGTCAAGGTGAAGGACAATCGACGTGGCTTTACCATCACCTACGACATGTTCGTAGACAGCAAGTTCCCAAAGGTAACTGTTTATCTTCCATGTATGACATATACTCCAGTTCTTCCGTCTAGTTATTTTTATCTCATCTAACACGGTGACTTCTCACTTATCAGCTTAGCGATCTAGAGGAGGATAGAATGGCTGCCCAAATCTATGATCCAAAGATGAAGGAAGTCACGGTCATGTCCGACGACGATGCTCCATTGGCGCGAAAGCGGAAGAGCTCCACCTCTGACGCTGCCGACGGAGGCAAGAAGAAGAACACGGAGGGTGGAGCCTCCAAAAAGACTACCGTACCGCCGCTCTGGAGGCGGAGAAAAGAAAAACTACCGGGATTCCCTTTGCCAAAGCACCCCCTCTTGTGTAAGATTCTTTCTCTCCGACATTGTCCATTTGTCTGTCTTATTCCTGTACTTATACATTTTGTACGTTTCAGGAAGAAAGCCATGACCAGCCTGAAGAAGACCTCCAAAACATCAGGGGCTTCTAGAACCATTAAGGATATGCTGCATCACGACGCATCTCCCGCCATCGCCCCTGTCACTCCCTCCGTCAAGCCCTCGTATGCCCCAACAAGCTCACAAGCTAAGGAGGCATCTGGCCCTTCCGCCATGGAAGTGGCCTCAGGTGCCTCTACCGAGATTGCTATCGTCGGCGAGCAGGCGACACAGGAGAGTACCGCCCACCAAATGGCTGAAGCTCTGGCTAAGGATGCCATCGGTAGCGATAAGGCGGTGGTGGAAGATGGTACTTCTACCGAAGGTGGCGTCCTCGCTCCCCAGCAACCCATAGAGTTCGCGAAGATAGTCTATCCGGCACTTACGCCGAGTAGCACTACTCTGATTCCTGGTGCGGCACCGACATCTCCGACGTGCGGTCTTGAGGATCTCCTCCGTCAAGTAGAGATCTTGCGAGGAAACAACGTATCCTTTGGCAAGCTGCTGGCCGAGAGCGCTACCAACCTCAAGATCATTGCACTTGTAAGTTTTATTTGCCTTTTTCATTTCATATGAGTATCCCATTATAGCCCCCGAGGATGTAGACAGAAAACCATAGGTCTTTGCGTCTAGATGCTCTAAGAGTAACTAAAGTAGAAAACTTCTCACTATAGCCCCCAAGCATATAGGTGGAATGAATTATTCCGACTAGATGCTTTAAGAGTAGCTTACGAAGTGTTTATAAATTTCAATACTGTAGCCCCCAAGCTTCTAGTTGTAACTGAATTAGTTCCGACTAGATGTTTAAAGAGAAGCTAATAATATAACCGAGTTAAAAACTTTATACTGTAGCCCCCCAGCTTCTAGTTGTAACTGTTAGTTCCGACTAGATGCTTAAAGAAAGACTAAGCATATTGCTAAGTTAAAAACTCTCCCTGTAGCCCCCGAGCGTCTAGGTGGAAATTTTCTGGCTAGATGCTCCAAGTAGACCAAACAACGTTTAACTTTTACCTTTTTTTCCACAGAACGAGAATGCTTGGAGGGGCATGGCCAACGACAAGTACCAGAAGATGCGCGCAGACTTGGAAGCTGAAAAGGGTAAAACTGCCTTCTTGAAGGAACAAATCGCCAAGAGCAAGCGCCTGTTTTCTTTTTCGCATTCCAACTTGGTTTTGTGCCCACATTCTCCGAGTACTCACTGTGTATTTTGATTTCTCCGACTTGTAGAATATGTTGCCAAGGCCAAGGATATTGTCGAGCAATCTAAGCACATTCAGCAGCTGGATAGCGAGAACAAAATCTTCAAGGAGGAGAGGAAGGACATGTTGAAAATGCATGAGGATTCGATGAAAGCCCTGCAGGACTCCGCCACCGAGGAAATCAACCGCTTGAAGGAGGAGATCTCGATCTTGAGAGATCAGAAGAAAGCCACCGATGAGCAGAATCAATGCCATCATGAGGCGTACAAGCTCCTCCAACAAGAATGGGACTCCATGGCGGACACCCTCTGGCAAGCTGAGGCCAGCATCTTCAGTAAGCTTTCTTCGCCTTGGATTTCTGTAGTCTGGATATTTTGAACTTTTGAATTTTTGAACTCATGCGCTCCCTTGTCGGAATTTGCAGCTCCTATGGGTTTAACCTGGTTGCCTCCTCCAGCCAAGGAATGCATGGTTCTTGCCGGCAACTTCATCAACACCGCCATCGCGCAAGCAAAAGAGATTGCCAAGCCCCTCCAGATAAATATCAAGGCATCAGACTCTGTGACGAAGTTCTCGGAGATTCTGCGCCGAGCCCCTGAGCGTATCACAAGCTGGAAAGCTTCATGTGCATGGGCCGGTGCAAGGATGACGATGTCTATGGTAAAGGCACACTACGAAGATGCCGACATCGACACGGTAACCTCTGGCATTCCCGATGTGGATGACAATGGCAAAGCGATTAACCACGAATCCATCTTGTCGTCACTCGTGGGCTATGACACCAGAGTTGCCGAGTTGGTCGACGTCAACGTCTTCGTGCCGATGAATACCATCTATGGCGGCAACCAAAGCTCCTCCGAGTCTCTTCACACAGCCGAATTTGAGGGTGATTCTCCTGCTGCCGATGACGCTGCTTCCAAGTCGCTTGTGCCAAAGGAATGAAAAACAACTTGTAATATTTTTTTCACCTTTGATGCGTATGCGGAAAAACCTATGTATTAACTTAAGGCGGAAAACAATGACGTATGTCCTGCTACTCAAGAATTAGTTCCAGCATGTATATATTTTTTAAGCAAGTGCTGGCTTATCCATTACTTTGGTTCTTATGCTTGACTTTTCGTGAGTCGGAAAACTCGTTGTTGAAACCATGCGCCTAGGTGATGATGCCCAATGACACCGTCAATAACCTAAGTACAAAATTGCCGGCAATAAGTGCCGAAAGTCACTACTCTAGATTCCACATAAAAACGACAATGAACGTGTAGACATGAAAACTTAAGCTAACGCCCGTAGGCGGGATTTTCACAAGTGCAATCGCAAAACTTGTGCATAAATGTTTTATATGATCAAAAAATGAACACTAAAGGAGGTAAAAGACTCAGAAATATGAGTGAACCAGAGAGCTTTATTTCATTGATCATATAAGAGGTACACAATTAGATAAAAAATGCTAAGTGTAAAAAGGACGTCGCTGTGCTATGTTCCATGGACAATCAAGCTCCGGGTAGTCATCATCCGGGTCACGTCGCTTACGCTTATGATCCTCGTTGGGTCTATCCTTCAGTTCACGATTGTCAACAAGGTAGTAAGACCCATTGAGTAGCGCCTTGCTTATGATGGACGGTCCTTCCCATGGCGGGGATAATTTGTGTGACTTCTTCTGCTTAAGTCGGAGAACCAAATCCCCCTCTTTAAACGAGCGATGCCGAACGTAACGACTATGGTAGCTGCGTAGCTTCTGCTGGTAGATGGCGAATCTTTGGCATGCCAAAATGCGCTCCTCCTCGAGAAGGTCCACATCGAGGCATCTGGATTCTTCAGCGTCATCTTCGTCGTAGGCGGCGACCCTTGATGCATCGTGAAGTATGTCGGAAGGTAGGATGACTTCTGCTCCATATACCATGAAATAAGGGGTGTAACCGGTGGATCTGTTGGGTGTAGTTCGTAAACTCCACAGCACAGATGGCAATTCTTCCGCCCAGGCTCCAGCTGCTCTATGTAGCGGTGCCTCAAGACGTGGCTTTATTCCTTGCAGAATTAATCCATTGGCTCGCTCAACCAGACCATTGGATTGTGGATGTGCCACAGATGCAAGGTCAAGTCGGATGCCCTTCTCCCAACAATAAGCCTCCACTTCTCCGAGTGACAAGTTGCTGCCGTTGTCAGTGATAATGCTACGTGGGAGACCAAATCTCACCACTAGATCCCGGACAAACCTGAGGGCAGTTGCCCCATCAAGCTTTCTAATGGTTTTAGCTTCTATCCGTTTAGTGAATTTATCAACTGCTACTAGCAGATGTGTAAATCTACATGGTGCCGTTTGTAACGGTCCCACCATGTCTAGCCCCCAAACTGAAAACAACCAAGTTATTGGTATTGTTCGCAATTCTTCAGCAGGAACATGTGGTTGTCGGGCATAATACTGGCATCCCATGCATGTCTCAACCAGCTTGTCGGTGTCCGCCTTCGCGGTCAGCCAGTAGAATCCTTGCCGGAAGGCTTTCGCGACCAAAGATCGAGGAGCAGCGTGATGCCCGCAATCTCCGAGATGGATTTCGTGTAGGATTTCAATACCTTCTAGCTGGGAAACACACTTTAGGTATACACCAGTAGTGCTCCTTTCGTAGAGATGTCCATTGATTATGGTACAACCCTTCGCTCGACGTACTATTTGCCGTCTTTTGAATTTGTCGTCGGGCAAAGTTCCGTGTTCGATATATTCCATGAACGGTTTTGTCCAAGCCGGAGGGACCTTTGCCATCATGTGGACGAAAGAGTCAACTCTATCCGGGTTGTCGATGTTGGCTCCCTTCACAGATGGTGTGTGCAGATGCTCTAGGAAAACTCCTGGCGAAATTCGCTTGCGCCCTGATCCAAGCTTAGATAGCAGATCAGCCGCCTTGTTTTGCTCCCTAGGCACATACTTGACTTCGTAGCCCAAGAAGCTCTTGGCTATCTCGTCCACTTCGTCTCGATATGCTTCCATCATAGGGTCCCGCGCATTCCAGGTGCCAGCCACCTACTGGGCAACCAAGTCGGAATCTCCACAGAAAACTATGCGCTTGATGCCAATATCCTTGGCTACACGTTATCTGTGAATGAGTGCTTCATACTCCGCCATGTTGTTCGTAGCCTCGAAGTGGATCTGCAGAACGTAGTGTATCTTGTCGCCAGTTGGTATCTTGGCATCGAAGTAACATCTGGCATCTCTGTTCAATCTGCAATAAAATCCGCCAAGGCTTGTGACTTGATAGCATCGCGTCGCTTGTAGGTGATCTCGAAGGCGGCAAGTTCGATGCCCCACTTTGCGACCCTTCCTGTAGCGTCGCTGTTGTTGATAATGTCGGACAGTGGAGTCTTGCTCACCACTGTGATTTAGTGCTCCTGAAAGTAATGCTTCAGCTTCCGAGAAGCAAGGAATACTCCATAAGCTATCTTCTGGTAGTGCGGGTAATGCTGCTTGGACTCCATCAAGACCTCGCTTACGTAGTAAACTGGTCGTTGAACTCCGTGCTCGTAGCCTAGTTCCTTCCGCTCTACCACGATGACGATGCTGATTACCCGTTTGGTTGCTGCCATGTAAAGTAACATGGGCTCTCCAGGCTCGGGTGCTGCAAGGATGGGCGCTGAGGAAAGAATCTCCTTGAGCTGCTTCAATGCTGCATCTGCTTCGTCCATCCATGTAAATTTGTCTGCCTTCTTCAGCAACTTGTACAGCGGCAAAGCCTTCTCTCCAAGTCGGCTGACGAACCGACTAACTGCTGCAACACAATCTGTTAGTCATTGAATGTACTTTAGGCATGTCGGACGGTTTATGTTTAAGATGGCCTTGATTTTCTCCGAGTTGACCTCGATTCCACGATGGAAAACGATGAAGCTCAACAATTTGCCGGCTGGAACCCCGAAGACGCACTTCTTAGGGTTAAGCATCATGTTGTATTTCCGGAGATTATCAAAGGTTTGTTTTAAGTCGGAGATTAAGTCATTTGACTTTTTAGACATCACCGCGATATCGTCCAGATAGGCGTGAACGTTCCGACCTATTTGATCGTGTAGGCAATGTTGCGTTGTCCACTGGTATGTAGCACCTGTGGTTTTCAGCCCAAAGGGCATCATGACATAGCAAAACGTGTCGTAGGGAGTAGTGAACGAAGTGGCCAATTGGTCCGACTTCCTCATCTTGATCTGGTGGTATCCTGAGTATGCATCGAGAAAACACAAAAGTTCCGAGCGAGCCGTCGAGTCAATGACTTGGTCAATGCGAGGCAAAGCAAACGGATCTTTGGGACATGCTTTGTTCAAGCAGGTGTAATCAACGCACATTCTTAATTAATTGGTTCCCTTTTTGGGGACAAGTATAGGATTGGCCACCCATTGGGTGTGAAGGACTTCTCGGATAAAACTAGCCTTAAGTAACCTAGCTATCTCTTTGCCAATGGCGCATCTCTTCTCATCTCCAAAGCGTCGTAGAGGTTGCTTCACTGGTTTGCATTTTGGATCAATGTTTAAGCTGTGCTCAGCAAGTTCCCTAGGTACACCTTTCATGTCGGCAGGTTGCCAGGAAAAGATGTCCCTGTTCTCACGGAGGAAATCGATGAGCGCGCTTTCCTATTTGGGATCCAGGTTTGTCCCAATGGCAGTGGTCTTGGAGGCATCGCCTACCACAAGTTCCACCGGCTTGGTCTCGATGGCGGCCTTGAATGCAGGAGCAGAGTCGGAGATCTGTTTCTTCGACGCGGGCATCTCTGAGTCATCGACCTTGCTCTGGATATTTTTGAATTCTTTGCTGTAGGGGACAGCTTCCGTGAAGGCTGCTTCATTAATCTCGCAGTTCCTTGCCTTGGTAAAGCTTCCGGATACGGTGATGACACCGTTCGGTCCGGGTACCTTGAGTTTGTTGTAGATGAAGCATGGCTTGGCCATGAACGTGTGGAATATGTCGTGGACAAATATGATGTGGTACACACTCTTGAAGGGACCACCTCAAAGGTCATGTGCTCTTGGCGGTAATTATTAACATCGCCAAAGGCAACCTGAAGTGTAATGCACCCAAGGGACCGAGCCTCCCGACCAGGAACTACACCGTGGAAGATGGTGTTGGTCCGCCTTAGGTTTGCCTCTGTCAAGTTCATCTTCTGCAGTGTATCCAGGTACATGATGTTGATGCTGCTTCCACTATCCATCATACACTTGGTGAACTCATTGCCGTCAATCAAGGGGTTGATGACCATGGCATATTGGTTCTCCGTAGGAATAAGGTCTGGGTGGTCCGTCCTGTCCCAAGTAATTGGAACCTCCGACCAGCGTAGGTACTGGGGAACTAGGGGTAGAGTAGCCATCAGGATCCTCATAGAGGTCTTCTGTTGTCGGGCGGAGGGGGTGCCAAGGAAAGTGTGGTAAACTGGCGCCTTCTTCACGAAGGGGTTCTTCCCTTTGTCATCGCTCTTGGCGGCGTGCTTGGGGTCAATGTCCTCGTCCATGTCACTTGAATCCTTGGACTCCTCCTCCTTATTCTTCCCCTTGCCCTTGCCTCGCGGTCTGTTCTTCAGACTTTGCTTGTAGCCGGACTCCGGGTCTTCCTTGAGGTCATTGACGAACTTGCAATGTCGATTGGTGTGAGTGGATTTACCATTGACATCGAGGTGTACGAGGCACGGCATATCGCGGTACTCCTCGTAAGTTTGGGGAACGCGGTGCACTGCCGAGGTAATTTCACTTCCTCGCTGCTGTCCACGACCAACTCCCCTTCCTCGGCCACGTTGTCCGCCATCACCTCGTCCTGCAAAGGTCATGGCGACCATGTCGGGAGTTTGCTTTTCTTCTGGAGCGGTTTTTCGCTTTGTACTGCTGTTCCTCTGAGCTTGGGTTGGAACCGCCGTTGCCGGCAAAGAGCCACGAGCATCATCGTCGGCAGCTGCGAACTCACTGGCCAACTGAATCATCTGATTCAAGTCAAGCTGGTGCCTGCAAGCGCTTCAGCTTATGTCAGAGCAACGTGCCCCTTTCCAACCCATCGATGAAGGCGGCCATGGCGGTCTAAGCATGCACTCCTGCGCAGGAATTTTTCATGTCCAGCCAGCGGGAGAGGTCGGCACAAGATGTCTCGTCTTTCTCTTGCACGCACCGCTGTAGATCGCCAACAGTGCAGGGACGTTTGTACGTACCCTCGAAGTTCTTGGTGAATGCTTCTTGCATGTCCAACCAATTGCAGATGGATTTCTTAGGCAAGTCGTCGATCCATTGATGGGCCGTGCTCGCCAACATCAACGGGAGGTACTTGACAGCGATGTTGGGGTTGCCTTCGGCAATCTCCACTGTGTTGTCGTAGTCCTGCAACCATGTGGCTGGCTTGGCGGTGCCGTCGTAGGGCTTGATGGTCTTGTCAATCCGGAAACCCTTGGGGTAAGTTGTGGACCGTATTGCAGGTCCAAAACAACATGGTCCTAGGTATGGTCCTTCCTGGGCCTCGTGGATCTTATCGATCTGCGAACGTGCGTCGTATGGCTCTGGGTTTTTCTTCTTGTCAACAGGGGATGGGTTGCGTGAACGACGCGGGCCTCCTCCGCTATGGTGACTGCTAGGTGGAGACGGAGGCGGAGGTGGCCGTGGGTTAGCCTTCTTGCTATTACCCTCCTGCGACGCCTCACGCCTGTTGCGGTCGCTTGTCATACATAGAGGGTCATGGCGCGATCTGCTTTTTTCCTTGGTCGCGTTCTCCATCATGACGGGTCTGCTCCGTGTTGCCGCGGATGGCGATGCCACCCTGCCTTGGCAGGGGCATATCCGTATGATGGTGAGGGCGGTGGCGATGGGCGACGAGGTCGGGCCTTTTCTCCGTGGTTGGAGGATATGGGGATAACATCCTTCCCGTTGCGCGCATCCCTCTGTCTTTGTTCTGATGAACCCGTTTGAGACCCGACATCAAGAGGAGATCTATCCCTTGGCGGCTTATGCTGGCTAGAACGGCAAAACGCTGGGTCGGACTCCAGCCTCTGAGAGGTGGCCTTTTCCTGCTGTTTCACCGCCTTGGCCACTAGGTCATAGACCTGTTCCACCGCCTCAGGTAATCGATCCTGCTTCAGAAGGGTCTTGGCGACGGCGAGGTTAAGGAGGGGAGTAGGCATCACCTGCCTGCCTTCATTGTCAATGTATGGCTTGGCCTGTGCCGTCTTTGAGGGAGCCCATCCTAGGTTTTGCCGCACGCCAGGATCGTTGTTGACGCGAGCCGGAGCTTTCTTGGCCTTCTGCTGCTACAGCAAAGTCTTGTATTCGGCCTCCATTGCTCTAGCTTTCTCTATGGATTTCTACGCATTGACCAGATCTCGATCTAGTTTAGCGCCTTGCTCCGTGATGGCTTGCGCTTCCTCCAGCAACTGCTGGCGCTTCTCGTCAAGCTGGGTCACGTTCTGGATATGAGCGACGGTCAGTGGCTCGACGAGGAGGTTGCCGTACATCACTCTATCAGCTGGAGTAACTTGGGCAGCAGCAGACGTAGATGCTAGAGGCGGCAAGTTTGCGGTGTTGTTGTTGCTCGGTCTGGTGCCGAGTTCCTGCGGCTGTTGCACTGGGTTAGGCGGAGGAGGCATGACCTTTGCGCGATCATCGTCTTCAGCAATAAGTGGCCCCTTCCCCTTGTCCAGCGCTGTAGGCGGAGCTCGTCCGGGTTGATCTTCATCCATCGTTATCCCAATGGTGACGAACACCTCTCGAGACGCGACAGTGTTGTTGGCTTGCTCGTCGCGTGTGTACTCCTCCTCCATCTCCTGCATGGCGGAGTCTAGTTCTTATAGACTGAAATCTATCTCCTCTGAATCTGCACTGAAGTCGGCATAAAGCGCGTCAATCACAGAGTCGGAGGGTGCCAAGATTTCCTCCATGACGGGGGGTGGAGGTGCAACAGCAGCGATGATAACTGGAGGTGGCGGCGCGGCTACGACGATGGGGGACGGAGGCGGCGGTGGCGGTTGCTGAGGCGGTGGCGCTCCACCAATGAGCGCGAGATCCGCCAGAGCTGCTCCGTTAGCCTCCGTATAGCTATTGACGGTGTTCACCATGCTTTCGAAGGTGAGGCGTCCTGAGGCCTGCTGCCGCCTTAGGGAATGCCGGAGGAGTGTTCCCTAATCCAGTCCTTCCACAAAGTGATACATAGCATCATCATTGGGGTAATGGGCCAGATCGGCTCGTATGCGGAGCCACCTGGCCAGGTAGTCGCGGGGTTTTTCGCCCTCTGTCACATCCCAAAATTTTCCAAATTTTGAAATGTGAAAAATAAATAAACAAAATAAACAATTGTTGAAATTTAGGGTGAGAAGAAACTTTTTGATTCCAAATGGAAACATCAAAACCTATTTTGATCAAATAGAATCCTAAAGGGGTTTAAAAAGATAAACAAATAATAAATAAAGTTATAATAGTTGGAATCACCATTTTTGGATCTTTAAATAAAAAGATATGGTTTTTATAAAGCAAAGGTAGAATTATAAATAAGGATTATTTTAAAGAGTCAAATTTAATCTTGGCCAAGCAAATGAAATAAAATATTTCTATTTGATAAAAAGAGTAAAGGATTATTTAAATAAAATAATAAGGATTTATTAATATCCAAATTTTATTTAAGTAAAGGCTTTTTCCATTTTAAATAAACACTAAAACTTGTTAAAGTATTTTAAATAAAAATTCCAAGTGTTTTATATTTTCAAATAAAACCTACTAAAAAGGTTTTGGTAAAAATTTATAAAGTCAAATAGAGTTTTAAGCATATTTGAATCCCATTTGAAATAAAGACCAAAGTCTATTTATTTAATTTTAATAAATAATAAATCCTAAAAATAATTATTTTATTTTGGACTTTGGAATATGTTGATAAACAGAATTAAAATTCACTCAAAGTTTGGTGGTGGTTTGAATTCAATTGGAGTTTGAATTGTTTGAAATAAAATCAAAACAGAAATTCAAAACAGAAAAAGAAAAGCAAACAGAATAAAAAAAATGAAACTAACCCAACCCACTGCAAGGGCCCAGTCCAGCCCACTCGCAACCCATCTCTTCCACGCCGCAGTGAAACGTTTTTCACCAAGAAGAGCACCCGCTGAGTCACTGAGCTGCGGACCCCACGCCCCTCTCTCTCTCTCTCTCTCTCTCTCTCTCTCTCTCTCTCTCTCTCTCTCTCTCGCAGACAAGGCTGTCCCACTTGACTGTTCATCGTTCTCACCCGCGACGGCCGTTTTCCCCCTCGCTCACCACCGTTTCTGCCTTGATTGCGCCGCGTTAATTCACATCAACGCCGTAGTAATTCTTCGCCGTGACCACACACACTTAAGCGCCTCGCTCTCCTCTTCCATTCCCCCAAGCCACGCCTCCCCTCTGCCTCCAGGCTGCGAGAATCTTGCTCGAACCCCTCTGCCCCGACGAGTTTCACCGGCCAATTCCGGCAAACCGCAACCGCCCCTCGCCTCCTGCTGCATGCGAGCCTACTCCCCATCTCCTGGCGCATCTCCCAGCACCGCTCGTTAGCCCACACGCGTTTCCGTAGCCTCGGCAACCTCGACACCTGAGCGCCGCCGCGTCTGCCATCGCTCCGACGAACTCCCTGGTAAGCATCAGACCGCCCCGATCCCTCCTGATGATGCTCCATAATCCCTAGTGCCGTACACAACTAACCGCATGCTCCATTTGTCTTAGCATGCTCGTAAACCTCGCCCCCGACGACGAACTGAAGCATCCGACGCCGCTACTGACTCCGGCGAGCAATCCACTCTGCTCTGGTGCGCCCCTCGACAAGCCGACCACACCTCGAGCTTCACCGCGACCACACGAACACGGTGAGCATCCTCACTCCCTCCCTTGCTTCCTAAATCATCGCCAATGCCACCACCCGAGCATGCGCCTCTGCCAGCCGCCGCTAGCGCCGCCCAGATATGGCCTGACCGCTGTGATCCGTAGGATGCAAATCGTCTGGCTGAGATTAGAATTAGACGAAGGGGTATGAGTTGATCAGTGCCGCTCGATCTTAGTTAAATCCAACGGTCCACATATCTCAATCTACTCGAAACGGTATCAGCTAGTTAGATTGAGTCACGTGGCCAGACTCAGGATTTAAAATAGAAATTTGATCTATTAGATTTGCAAACTTGCAAAATTCATAACTTTAATTCTACACGTCCAAATTTTGCAAATTTTATATCAATGGAATCAGCAGAACAAGTACTTTGCAACCATGCACTTTGTTTAATGTTTTGCTACTAGAAAATTGGTTGAAATTGCAGAAACTTGTGTAGGCATAGTTTGAATATAAAAACTGTTTTAGATATATTTTTAAGGTGAAATCTTTGCTAAATGGTTTTTATTGAACCTACTGACCATAGGAACCAACTTATGGATTTAAAATTGTATTTTGTGGAGTTAAGGGATAAATATTTGAATTAGCACATTTCTAGTCAAATAAAAATATTGTTTATGGTTTAGAAATGATTTTTGAGTAAAGCCTTTGGGAAATGATTTGATTCAAACCTTCTGACCCTAAACACCAAGTTTTGAGATTTAAGAACATATTTGATGAACCATATAAAGTCATTACTTTGCTAAAAGATATTTTCAACAACATAAAATATCACCTTAGCATAATATTTGGTTTATGAGATGAAACCTTTTGCAAATGGTTTTACCACTTTAGTAAATGACCACTTTGAGCTTTAAAATGTTTAGAGCCTAATAGAAACCACTTTTCTAAATAAAACCATCGTTTGCATGCTTGCATGCATTGCCTTGTTTCCATTATTTTATGTGTGATAAAATTGTTTGAATGCTAGTTGAATTTGTGTTTGCTTGATTGAATTGTAGTGAAGTTAGAAGAGTGTGATATTTGCAAGATCAAGAAGTGAACCAACATTCTCTACTAAAAAGGCAAGTGACACTATCATCCATGTCCTACTATTTTCATTACACTTAGAGGATTTTTGTAACATGCATGATAAGGACTACTATATTTTATGCTATGCTAAATCCTAATAGGGTATCCTTATATCTCCCTTAGTGAAAACATTGTAGTTATATTATGCTTAGACCTGCTATATATTTGGGATGGGATACATGATATGATTATATGAAGTGTTGGAAAGATATATGTTTTATATAATAAAACAAGTACTCAATGAACCACCTGGGTGGAAAAAGGATACTCAAGATTTGGACAAGGTGGCAACAAAGGGAACCATGTTTATATGGCTATCTTTTTGTGTGTGCACTAGAAGAAAACCACCCAGGGACTTAGAGATTGAACATGTTTATCGTACAGTGGCTTCCGTGTACAGCCACATGCTAAATGGGCTTTGGCTTAGTCAACTACATAGTGGAAGACCCATGCATTGGCATCTTCAGGTTAACTAGAATTGTGTATGGGAAATATATCCCTACATTGGTGCCTGGTAGACAAGCTAGCATTGTGTATTGGGAGGACTCCTATGGAAAGACTTTGTCACATTCTCGATCTGCCAGTATTCCATTTTGGTGAGTACTTATCCAGCGGCCACTGGTGGCAACAAGACGAGATTGTGTCATGTGGGTAAAGTGTACAACTTCTACAGAAGATCAAATTCTAAGTACTTAGCCATGTCCCCGGTTGTAACATCCCTAAAATGATGTTTCAAACTCATGCATATCATCCATGCATCCATGATCATATAGAGTTCATCTCAAACAAATCATTCAAAAACAGGAGCATATGAGCTCATTATTTTATGTGATCAGCATTTGAAACAAATGCTACTCTCTAATGAGAGATTGTTGTTCATGAAACCAAACTTGGTTGTCTTATTGCTCTCAGGTTGTTTTGCTAGATTGCTAAGGTTTAAACCAAAATTTAAAAGCAAATACAATTTGAAAACCAATTTCAAAACCAATATAAAACAAGTGCTATGTCACTGTTTATTTTATTTTATTCCAAATGACCAAGCCAATTCAAAGTGACCACTTGGTTTTATGCCCAGAAGTGTGAATGTTGCACCCTACAAAATCCTGAAAAGATTTGAATTCAAATAGCCTTTGAAATCATTTGAAAATCATTCCAGAAAATCAAAACAGAAAAAGAAAAAGAGAAAGGAAATAGAAAAGGGCCAGCGCCAGACTTCTAGCCCAACGACGGATCCAGCCCATTAAGCCCACCTGGGTTCCCCCTCTCTCTCTCTCACTCACAGACGCACCCACAGAGTCGCTGACGCAAGGACCCCACCTCCCCCTGATTCTCTCGCTGGCAAATGGACCCAGCGACCACGTCGTCGTCGTCTTCAATCACGCGCGCTGTCAGCTCCGCCGTTACCACCACGCCAGAGACGCCGCGATTAAAACCTCGATAAATCCCATTGATTCCACGAGTAACTCCACACCCAGCTCCGGCTACATAAACCTCTCCCCCTCTCGGCCATTTCCCCCAACAAAGCCAGACAGAAGCGCCACCAGGCTGCCAGTATTCGCCCTTGCACCGCCGCAGACAGAACCTACTCCAACGACCAATCCTGGTAAACTTCGTGCGCCTCTACCTCCTTGCGCTCCTACTGACACCTCTAGTTCGTCCTGTAATGGCCCAGGTCGTCGACTTCATCCAACGCTGCAAGCTCCTGACGACACCCTCAACTCCGGCGACCAATTTCGGTGAGTCCCTTGTTCCCCTTCACCTCTGACTCACACAAGGTTGTTCGCCACTGTCTTGTGCATCATCTGATGCCATTGGTTTGTGCTAGGGAGACCAGGAACGTCGCCAACGTCGCCGTCCACTCAAACCAGATGTCGCCCGCAACTCCGACGAGCTCCCTCGGCCACTCTAGAGCGCCCCTTGCCGAACCACCGCCACCTTGAGCATCAGCAGCTCTCTGCGATTCCGGTAAACCCCTTCCCCCTCTCCTGCGCGACCTAGAACGTCGGTAGCACCTCTGACAAAGGCTCCGCCGCCAGTCGCCGCCGCTAGCGCCGCTCGACTTTGGTCAAAACAGCAGCCGCCGTTAGATCTGCATCATAGGGATTAGATTAGAACAGGGACGAACCGTTTTCTTTAGATCTGGCGCGTTGGATCTAAGTTGATCCTACGGCGCAGAAGCACGATCCGACACGAAGCGGTATCGGCCAGTAGAAACACGCCGCGTGGCACAGAGTTCGTTTTAAAATTTGAATTAGATCTATTAGATGTTCAAATTTGTTTTGATTGTAACTTTTGATTCCCACGTTAGATTTTGACAAATTTTATACCGTTGGAATCAGGAGAGCAAGCTCTTTCTGAATATGCAATGTGTTTAATGTTTTGCATCTGTTAAAATGGTTTCTTTTGCAGAAACTTGTGTAGGGCTATTTTGATTATATGAAATGTTTAGGAATTGTTTTAGGGGTTAAATAAATATTGTTTGGCAAGTTTTTGACTTGTTTAGGAATAAGTACTGTACACTTGCTTGGTTGAGTTTTAAAAATCATCACTTAGCATTTTGCATGCATGCATCTATTTTTGATTGTATATATTTTGTATGTGATTGTGGCTATGATTCTTTGTGTAGATTTTGGTGCTAGTGATTGTGATTGTGAGGAGTGTAGCTACTCTCCAAACTACCAAGGCAAGTGGTACTTCATGAATATTTCTATCCCCATGTTTTATACTAAGCATTAGAAATATTTTGCTAAGTCTTGCATGTAATTATTTTGCTTATATGCCATGTTGGGAAATCCTAGTAGTTGTAGTATTGCTAGGAAATTTCTAAGTTAAGATGATATCTATGCCATGCTTAGACTAACTAATAGTAACCAAGGGTGGTAAAATATACTTGTTATGATGAAAATATTTCTAAGTCTTTGGACTTGTGTTTTTCTTAATAAAACAACTAAGTTAATGAATCACCTGGGTGGAAAGGGACTTGATTAGTGGTTTTGGTTGAGTGGTTACACAAGGCCCATTTCTATGGTTTACCTTGTGTATCTCACTTGTGGAAAGCCACCCAGGAACAAAGGGATTTTAGAGGCCAAGTGTTGAGAAGCTTATAGTGCAACCACTTGGCAATATGGGCTCCGACAGGATCATAGATTGCTAGAACTTAGCCATTTGGACAGTTGGTGGTAGTGGGATGATAGGTTGGAGCGCGTCCATTTGGTCTAAGGGAAGGCTTCTGAAAGGTCCTGTCTTGGTGAAAATCAAGGCTTGTGGGGAAAGTGCACCACCTTTGCAGATGGAAAAATCTAAGTACTTAGCCAAGTCCATGGTAATGGACAATTTGAGCATCAAGACATGGAAGCTATCAAGAATCTCATCATCCCAATTTCTAAGTAAAAACTTGTGGGTGAACAAGGGTGAAGGACCTTAATGTCTATTGGTGGCTCCTTGGGAAAAGTTTTGACAAAGAAAAACTTAGTGATTTCAACTAATAGGCAAAACCTATTTTGAGCAAAGCAAGCCAAGCTACACTTAGCCAAATTGCATATAGTATCTAGTCCACCTAAAATTATACTAAGGTATCACTTGCCAATACTATTCCAATGTATTGACCCACTGTGGCTGTAACTTGTGATGTTGCAGGATACTCTGATGAGGATTAGGTGTCATGAGTCTACACTCAACATGTTTGCCTGTGGCACATGAAGATGAAGACTTTTATTTATTTACTTATTCAAACTCTTGTATCAGGCCTATGGCCTTGGAGTTTTAAAGACTATGTTTTATCTCTGGAATGGATGTAATAATGACCTTTGTATCTGTGTACTTCATCTTAAACTGTGGATGCTAGCATTGATCCAGGGACTAGCATTGCAATCACAGGGATCCTTTTCCTTTATAAAGGAGGGATCTTACAGATGGTATCAGAGCACTGTGTTGCTTGTAGGATTATGACCCTAGGATTGGAAACCACTAAGGAAAAATTTTCAACAACTTCTACACTTGTCTATTCTTCTCATAAACTTTTCTAATCTTCTTTCTCATCTCTATTTGTAGATGAACTCCATCAACGAAGCCGTAAGGAAAGGACCACTCATGACAATGACTTTGGAGTGTGAGACAGAGTTTCCCAAGGCTCTCAAGGACCTCATGGTGGCAATGGAAATACATGGTGCAGCTGTGTACAAAGGCTTTCCTATGATGGATGAAGGAGTTGAGTACTGGTGGGTGCAGCTTCACTTGTACAAAAACAAGGAAGACAACCACAAGGAAACAGGATTCTGCATGTTCACCAACACGGTGGTGCACACCACATTCTTTGAGTCAGCAAGGGATGCAGCTTGGAGGACTATCAAAGAACTTAGTGCTAGAGTCAAGTGCAGAATGCTCAACCTCCAAAATGACCTAAAGGAAGAGAAGAAACATACCCAAGAGTTGGAGGCTACCAACCAAACCTTAAGAGGAGACATTATAGACTTAGTGATGGAGTCATGTGAACAAGATAGGCTAATTGCTTCTAGAAATATTGTGTTAGCCAACAGATCCAGTGAGATAGGATTGTAAACGTACTTCGTTAGTTGGACCACCACTTATCACCTTATTTTCCAAATGTTGCTTTAAAAATAAGTTGAACCTTGATTGTTGTAATGGATCCATGTATACCTTGACTTGTGTGTTTTGATATGCATGTGATGCTTTGCCTTGTGTTTCATTTTAGATTGTGTTGTTCTAACTTTTTCTATCTTATAAATAGATGCCTAATGTTACCATCAGCACTATTGAGGAGTTCCAGGGAACTCGCTTTGGTCCTCGTATTGTTGAGCTTACCACCTTGCTCAATCTCCCTCTTCCTACCATCATGGTGCTTCCCCTCACCAAGTTTGAGAGGAAAGACCTTTGGGGCTTCAAGGTCAATCAGCCCGGACGTCAGACATAGCCTATCACGGAGGCCATCATCTTCAAGCTCATGCACGATGACAAGGAGAGAGGCCTTGAGGTAGTCATGCAGGATCTGATAGGACGTCTGTTAGGGAGACACTCTCGACAGGTTAGAGGTACTCACTTTCACGTCTTCCGTAGACGTGATGAGGATGGAGAGGCCATCGACTTCGAGGACGATTCGAGGGACACAACAGAGCCTATTCGTCTATACCTCCAGGACTTAGAGGTTCTTCTTAGGCATGTAGACACTGATAGGACCAACGTCATGCTCAGTAATGACGAACTCCAGGTGCAGCTTCGCGAGAAGGACAAGCTCTTCGCAGAACAAGATGAGATAGTCAAGGATATGGAGACTAAGTTCGAGAGTCAGGACAAAAAGTTCAAGAGTCAAGAAAAGCGAGTCCAAGATAGGAACAAGAGGATTCGGGACATGACCGCAGAACTGGAGGCCAAGGACTTCGAGCTCGAGCATCAGCAGACGGTGATTGAGAGGCTTTGTTCCTAGAAAAGGGCTCTCAAAGCCAAGATAGAGACCTTGACGACCAATGTCGAGGAATACAAGACCACAATGGAGAATGCAGGTCTTACTCTTGTCGAGGAGGAGGTGGATGCAGAGGAGTAGATTTGACTACTCATTTACCATTTATTATCATACTTGTTGTTGGGAACTTGTTATTTGACCATCCGACATGTGGATGGCTTGTTATCTGTGTGTGTTTTACTTTGCGAACTTGTTATCTTGTTGTTGAACCATTATCCTTTTTTGTTGCATGTTTTGAGTTTGTTATGTGTTGTATTGTGCATAAAAGCATATATGGGTATCTCATCCTTATCTCTATTGATCAAACCACAGATGCCTCCCCGTCGTGCAAATCCCAACCCCAATAACAACAACAACATCACTCCAGAAATGCAACAGATGATGACAGCTCAGACTCAGCTGATGCAGATGATGAGGACGTTCATCCAGAACCAAAACAACAACAATAACAATAACAACAATAACAACAACAACAACCCACCGGGTTTTGATATGCTTACCAGGTTCTTGAGGTTGAGGCCAGCAAAGTTCTCAGGAACAACTGATCCCATGGTGGCCAATGATTGGTTACGCTCTGTGAACAAGGACTTGGTAACCGTGGGCTGTACTGATGCTGAAAAGGTCAGATTTGCAGCACATTTGCTGGAAGGACCAGCCGCCACTTGGTGGGATAACTTCCAAATCACCACTCCCATAGAAGATGTGACTTGGGCTATATTTGAGGATGGCTTTCGTACTGCTCATATCTCATCCGGAGTGATGAGTCTAAAAAAGAAGGAGTTTCATAACTTGAAGCAACGCCACTGCAGCGTGGCAGAGTATATTGAGGAGTTCAACAATCTGGCGTGTTATGCACCGGATGAAGTTGACACCGATGCTAAGAGAAGGGAGAAATTCCTTGAAGGCCTGAATGATGAACTGAATCTGCAGCTATCAGTGGCCTAAGTTCCCACTTATCAGTCCCTTTGTGATAAGGCTGCTATTTTGGAGAACAAAATGAAGCAAGTTGAGAGTAGAAAGAGAAAGCACTCCGACAAGCATAGCTCGGGATCGTCTCATAAACGATCTCATTATGATGACAGCGGAAGCTCAGGATCCCACAAGCATGGGAAATTCAACAAGCACCACAACCACAACCGTCATGACAAACATCACCGTAGTCATGACAGTGACAAGTACAAGAACCACAAGAGTGGATATAAGAGCCACCACAGTGGTAATGGAAGTGGAAGTCAGCCTGTTAAGAGAGACATTAGTCAGGTTGAATGCTTCAAATGCAAGAAGATGGGGCATTATGCAAATGACTGCCCAGAAAAGAAAGTTGAAGGACCCAACAAGCCCAACCCTTTTCAGAAGGGACAAGTAAACCACATCAATGTGGAGGAGGTCTATGAGGAACCTGATGCTGTTGCTGGTAAGTTTAGACTCAATTCTATTCCAGCATTTGTTCTTTTCGATACCGGAGCATCGCATTCATTCGTATCAAAAGCATTTATTGATAGAAATGGGTTTCCAACGGAAAACATTGGGTGTCCAATAAAAGTTAGTTCTCCGGGTGGAGATATGATAGTAAGTCTTGGATGTCGGGATCTAGTAATAGAGTTTGGAAAGCATAAGTTCCCAGTGAGTCTGATAATCCTAGATTCCCAAGGACTGGACATAATATTGAGAATGGATTGGATGACTAAGTATGAAGGAGTACTAGATTGTGCTAATCGTACTGTTGCACTCACAACACCGGAAAGAAAACGGATTAAATTCAGATCCAACTTTGAACCAAAAGGGAGTAAGCTAAATTCTCTTAAGGGGGTTAGCATAGACAGTGTGCCAATTGTGAGTGAATATCCGGATGTGTTCCCAAAAGAATTGCCGGGAATGCCACCAGATAGAGATGTGGAATTTCTTATAGATTTGGTACCAGGGTCAGGACCAATAGCCAAGAGACCATATAGGATGTCAGTTGATGAACTAAAAGAACTCAAGAAACAACTTGGAGAACAGTTACAGAAAGGGTTTATTCAACCAAGTTCTTCATCTTGGGGAGCCCCAGTCTTGTTTGTGGAGAAGAAAGATAGAAGTCAAAGGTTATGCATAGATTACCGTTCGCTCAACGAGGTGACTATCAAGAACAAATACCCTTTGCCTAGAATCAATGACTTGTTTGATCAGCTGGAAGGAGCTTGTGTGTTCTCAAAGATTGATCTCCGGTCAGGTTATTTTCAACTCAAGATAAGGGAACAAGACATACCTAAAACAACTTTCACTACAAGGTATGGATTGTATGAGTATACCGTAATGCCTTTTGGCTTGACCAATGCTCCAGCATACTTCATGAATATGATGAACAAAGTGTTCATGGAATTTCTTGACAAGTTTGTTGTTGTTTTCATCGATGACATTTTAGTCTACTCCAAGAGCAAAGAAGAGCATGAAGGACATTTGCGTCTGATACTTGAGAAGTTAAGAGAGCATAAACTTTATGCCAAATTCAGCAAGTGTGAATTCTGGTTGAATGAAGTTGGTTTTCTTGGACATGTTATGACAAAGGATGGTGTAGCAGTTGATCCTGCTAAGGTTTCAGCCGTAACTGAATGGGAATCTCCCAAGTCAGTGAAAGAGGTTCGTAGTTTCCTTGGCTTAGCAGGTTACTACCGAAGGTTCATTGAAAATTTCTCCAAGGTAGCTAAGCCCATGACAGAATTTCTAAAGAAAGACAAGAAGTTTGCTTGGTCTGAAGGTTGTGAACTCAGCTTTCAGGAATTGAAGAAGAGACTTGTGACAGCACCAGTCTTGTGTCTGCCAGATTTGGAAAAAGATTTCCAAGTATATTGTGATGCATCTCATCAGGGTTTGGGTGCAGTACTTATGCAAGACGGTAAAGTTGTGGCTTATGCCTCGAGACAACTCAAAACTCATGAAGTGAACTATCCTACCCATGATTTAGAGTTAGCCTCTGTTGTCCATGGACTAAAAACATGGAGACACTATCTTTTGGGAAAACATTGTGAAGTGTTCACAGATCACAAGAGTTTGAAGTATATCTTCACCCAGAAGGAAATTAATATGAGACAAAGAAGATGGTTAGAGCTCATCAAGGACTATGACTTAAGTTTGCAATACCATCCCGGTAAAGCAAATGTTGTAGCGGATGCTCTAAGTCGTAAGGTTTTTGTGAATGGCCTTACCAAGGGAGAACTGCCAGATGATTTATGTACTCAATTTAGAAAACTCAGATTGGAGATTGTGCCTGAAGGACATCTCATGTCTTTGGATGTTCAACCCACTTTGTTGGACAAGATCAAAGAAGCCCAGAAGATTGACAAGGAAATTGATGAAATTAAAGAGAAGATTGGCAAGGGAAAAGCCAAAGGATTCCATGAAGACGAACAGGGTACTTTATGGCATGGAAAACGTATCTGTGTTCCACAAGATCCGGAGCTTCGGAAACTGATTTTGCAAGAAGCACACAACTCACCGTATTCCATTCATCCGGGTAACACCAAAATGTATATGGATATGAAGGAAAGATTTTGGTGGAATAATCTCAAGAAGGACATCGCCGAACATATTGCCTTGTGTGATGTGTGTAGTAGAGTGAAAGCGGAACACCAGAAACCAGCAGATTTGCTTCAACCACTACCTATTCCTGATTGGAAGTGGGACAAGATTGGTATGGATTTCATTACCGGATTACCAAGGACCAGGTCAGGATATGATACTATTTGGGTAGTAGTGGATCGCCTAACTAAAGTGGCTCATTTCATACCTGTGAAAACAACCTACACCAGTGCTAAGTTGGCCAAAATATATATGAGTAGAATTGTATGTCTACATGGAGTGCCCAAGAGTATTGTGTCTGATAGGGGAACTCAATTCACTTCCCATTTTTGGAGACAGCTACACGAGTCATTGGGAACGAGGTTGGAATTCAGTACTGCCTTTCATCCTTAAACTGATGGACAAACCGAAAGGACTAATCAGATTCTTGAAGACATGTTGAGGGCATGTGCCCTAGACTATGGAGCCAGTTGGGATGAAAGTCTGCCTTACGAAGAATTTTCTTATAACAACAACTATCAAGCCAACATTGAGATGGCACCATTTGAGTTTCTCTACGGGAGAAAGTGTAACACCCCTTTGTTTTGGAATGGTGTGGGAGAAAGAAGTTTATTCGGACCCAAACTTATCAAAGAAGCCGAAGAGAAAGTCAAGTTGGTTAAGGACAGATTGAAGATAGCACAATCCCGACAGAAAAGCTACGCAGATCCTAAGCGTAGAGAAGTCACCTATGAAGTTGGTGATAGAGCTTACCTTAGAGTGTCACCACTTCATGGAGTGAAGAGGTTTGGAGTCAAAGGAAAGTTGGCCCCAAGATATGTCGGACCATTCAAGATTCTGAGTCGTAAAGGAGAAGTCGCTTATGAAATAGAATTGCCAGAATCTCTGTCAGCTGTCCATAATGTGTTTCATGTGAGTCAGCTTAAGAAATGTCATCCAGAAATGGAAGAAACTTCTTTGAAAGATACAATACCTTTGGAAGAGGTTCAGTTGGAAAGTGATCTCACTTATGAAGAGAATCCTATCAAGATTCTCGAGACTGCAGAAAGAGTCACACGGACTAAGACTATCAAGTTTTGCAAAGTTCAATGGAAGCATCATTCTGAAGAGGAAGCAACATGGGAAAGAGAAGATGATCTTCGGAAAGACCACCCTCACCTATTTGCTAGCCAATCCGAATCTCGAGGGCGAGATTCATCTTAAGGGGGTTAGATTTGTAACATCCCTAAAATCATGTTTCAAACTCATGCATATCATCCATGCATCCATGATCATATAGAGTTCATCTCAAACAAATCATTCAAAAACAGGAGCATATGAGCTCATTATTTTATGTGATCAGCATTTGAAACAAATGCTACTCTCTAATGAGAGATTGTTGTTCATGAAACCAAACTTGGTTGTCTTATTGCTCTCAGGTTGTTTTGCTAGATTGCTAAGGTTTAAACCAAAATTTCAAAGCAAATACAATTTGAAAACCAATTTCAAAACCAATATAAAACAAGTGCTATGTCACTGTTTATTTTATTCCAAATGACCAAGCCAATTCAAAGTGACCACTTGGTTTTATGCCCAGAAGTGTGAATGTTGCACCCTACAAAATCCTGAAAAGATTTGAATTCAAATAGCCTTTGAAATCATTTGAAAATCATTCCAGAAAATCAAAACAGAAAAAGAAAAAGAGAAAGGAAATAGAAAAGGGCCAGTGCCAGACTTCTAGCCCAACGAAGGATCCAGCCCATTAAGCCCACCCGGGTTCCCCCTCTCTCTCACTCGCAGACGCACCCACAGAGTCGCTGACGCAAGGACCCCACCTCCCCCTGATTCTCTCGCTGGCAAATGGACCCAGCGACCACGTCGTCGTCGTCTTCAATCACGCGCGCTGTCAGCTCCGCCGTTACCACCGCACCAGAGACGCCACGATTAAAACCTTGATAAATCCCATTGATTCCGCGAGTAACTCCACGCCTAGCTCCGGCTACATAAACCTCTCCCCCTCGCGGCCATTTCCCCCAACAAAGCCAGACAGAAGCGCCACCAGGCTGCCAGTATTCGCCCTTGCACCGCCGCAGACAGAACCTACTCCGGCGACCAATCCTGGTAAACTTCGTGCGCCCCTTCCTCTCTGGTTCATACGAACAGCTTCGCAACCTCCTTGCGCTCCTACTGACACCTCTAGTTCGTCCTGTAATGGCCCAGGTCATCGACTTCATCCTACGCTGCAAGCTCCTGACGACACCCTCAACTCCGGCGACCAAATTCGGTGAGACCCTTGTTCCCCTTCACCTCTGACTCACACGAGGTTGTTCGCCACTGTCTTGTGCATCATCTGATGCCATTGGTTTGTGCTAGGGAGACCAGGAACGTCGCCAACGTCGCCGTCCACTCAAACCCGACACCGCCCGCAACTCCGACGAGCTCCCTCGGCCACTCTAGAGCGCCCCTTGCCAAACCACCGCCACCTTGAGCATCAGCAGCTCTCTGCGATTCCGGTAAACCCCTTCCCCCTCTCCCGCGCGACCTAGAACGCCGGTAGCACCTCTAACAGAGGCGCCGCCGCCAGTCACCGCCGCTAGCACCGCTCGACTTTGGTCAAAGCAGTAGCCGCAGTTAGATCTGCATCGTAGGGATTAGATTAGAACGGGGACGAACCGTTTTCTTTAGATCTGGCGCATTGGATCTAAGTTGATCCTACGACACGGAAGCACGATCCGACGTGAAGCGGTATCGGCCAGTAGAAACACGCCGCGTGGCACAGAGTTCGTTTTAAAATTTGAATTAGATCTATTAGATGTTCAAATTTGTTTTGATTGTAACTTTTGATTCCCACGTTAGATTTTGACAAATTTTATACCGTTGGAATCAGGAGAGCAAGCTCTTTTTGAATATGCAATGTGTTTAATGTTTTGCATCTGTTAAAATGGTTTCTTTTGCAGAAACTTGTGTAGGGCTATTTTGATTATATGAAATGTTTAGGAATTGTTTTAGGGGTTAAATAAATATTGTTTGGCAAGTTTTTGACTTGTTTAGGAATAAGTACTGTACACTTGCTTGGTTGAGTTTTAAAAATCATCACTTAGCATTTTGCATGCATGCATCTATTTTTGATTGTATATATTTTGTATGTGATTGTGGCTATGATTCTTTGTGTAGATTTTGGTGCTAGTGATTGTGATTGTGAGGAGTGTAGCTACTATCCAAACTACCAAGGCAAGTGGTACTTCATGAATATTTCTATCCCCATGTTTTATACTAAGCATTAGAAATATTTTGCTAAGTCTTGCATGTCATTATTTTGCTTATATGCCATGTTGGGAAATCCTAGTAGTTGTAGTATTGCTAGGAAATTTCTAAGTTAAGATGATATCTATGCCATGCTTAGCCTAACTAATAGTAACCAAGGGTGGTAAAATATACTTGTTATGATGAAAATATTTCTAAGTCTTTGGACTTGTGTTTTGCTTAATAAAACAACTAAGTTAATGAATCACCTGGGTGGAAAGGGACTTGATTGGTGGTTTTGGTTGAGTGGTTACACAAGGCTTCTGAAAGGTCCTGTCTTGGTGAAAATCAAGGCTTGTGGGGAAAGTGCACCACCTTTGCAGATGGAAAAATCTAAGTACTTAGCCAAGTCCATGGTAATGGACAATTTGAGCATCAAGACATGGAAGCTATCAAGAATCTCATCATCCCAATTTCTAAGTAAAAACTTGTGGGTGAACAAGGGTGAAGGACCTTAATGTCTATTGGTGGCTCCTTGGGAAAAGTTTTGACAAAGAAAAACTTAGTGATTTCAACTAATAGGCAAAACCTATTTTGAGCAAAGCAAGCCAAGCTACACTTAGCCAAATTGCATATAGTATCTAGTCCACCTAAAATTATACTAAGGTATCACTTGCCAATACTATTCCAATGTATTGACCCACTGTGGCTGTAACTTGTGATGTTGCAGGATACTCTGATGAGGATTAGGTGTCATGAGTCTACACTCAACATGTTTGCCTGTGGCACATGAAGGTGAAGACTTTTATTTATTTACTTATTCAAACTCTTGTATCAGGCCTATGGCCTTGGAGTTGTAAAGACTATATTTTATCTCTGGAATGGATGTAATAATGACCTTTGTATCTGTGTACTTCATCTTAAACTGTGGATGCTAGCATTGATCCAGGGACTAGCATTGCAATCACAGGGATCCTTTTCCTTTATAAAGGAGGGATCTTACACCGGTTATGTACAATTATGAGTAACTAAGGCCTGAAGCTATGAAAGATCTCGACATTCCAATTTCTCAAAGTAAAACTTGATGGTGACAACAAGGGATTAGAAGCACTTGGAGTTTTCCAAGGAGTTCAGAAAGATTTGACAAAAGATCAAAACTATTTTGAAAAGATAGGATAAAACTATATTGCTTTCTGCAAAAGAGGCTAAACCCTACTTAGCCAAATATGCATGTAATGATAGGATCCACTTACTTCTACATAGTAGTGAAACTTGCCAATACAATTCAAATGTATTGACCCTTGTGGCTGCAACTTATTATGTTGCAGGTTTGTTTGATGTTAGTGAAGTGTGTTGAATAGGATTACAAGTCTACAACCAACATGATTGCTTGTGGCACTTTGAAGATGAAGGACTCCATGCTTTATAGATATTCTGCTGCATTGTAATGTGATAGCCAAATGAGCTATGTAAGATGTAATGAATTATTTTATTCCTGGTTATAAAGTTGTATTATGACCTTTGTTTCTTGATATTACATCTTAACTGTGGATGCTAGCTATTGATCCAGGGACTAGCATTGTAAACACAGGGATCTCTACCTTATTAGAGGTTGGGAACCTTACAAATGGTATTAGAGCACTATGTTGCCTGTAGGATTGTAACCCTAGGATTGGACAAAACCCCTTAGAAAAATAGGTGTTGTATTTGTTCCAAAACTTATTTACAAACAATCTTGTAAACTCTTTCCTCAACCCTTTTGGTTTTGATTCTACATCTCTTCCTTTCAACTTGATGGATAAAGCCTTCACCATGACCAATGACTTCAACTTTAGTTCCACCAAGGATTTCAACTTAGACATCACTAAGGACTACATGTGAAAACCAAGATACATTAGATTGCCTACCAAAGACATTGATATCAAGTTAGAGTATGGATCATATTGACCTATGAGGTATGACTATACTAGGTTGATTATTTCAAGAAAACTTGTTGTTTCCTTCAACTCATGAGTTAAGCTCATAAGTTGTTAAGTGGATAGTTGCTTGATGATTGCATGATTGTTTGATTGAACTTGATTGTTTTGGGGTTGTGTGTTAGAACTCCCTTATGCCTATCTATCATTACTTATCCCTATCAAACCAACAGATGACTCCCCGTCGTGCCAACCCCAACCAAAACAACAACATCACTCCTGAGATGCAGCAGATGATGACAGCTCAGACGCAGCTGATGCAGATGATGACCATGTTCATATAGAATCAGAACAACAACAACAACAATAATAACAACAACAATCAAAATAATCCTCCAGCACATGATATGCTCACTAGGTTTCTGAAACTAAGGCCTGCAAGATTCTCTGGAACAACTGATCCAATGGAAGCCAATGACTGGTTACGTTCGGTGAATAAGGACTTAGTGACTGTTGGCTGCACCGATGAAGAAAAAGTTAGGTTTGCATCACATCTGCTTGAAGGACCAGCAGCAACATGGTGGGACAACTTTCAGATCACCACTCCCCTTGAGGAAGTGACTTGGGCTATTTTTGAGGATGGTTTCTGTACAGCTCACATCTCATCCGGAGTGATGAACTTGAAGAAAAAGGAGTTCCACAATCTAAAACAACGTCACCTCAGTGTGGCTGAGTACATTGAAGAGTTCAACAATCTGGCACGCTACGCACCGGATGAAGTTGACACAGATGCTAAGAGAAAGGAGAAATTCCTTGAAGGACTTAATGATGAGTTGAACCTGCAACTATCTATTGCCTATGTCCCAACTTATCAATCACTCTGTGACAAAGCCACCATTTTGGAAAACAAGATGAATCAAGTTGAGAACAGAAAGAGGAAGTATAAACTCAAGTATCACTCAGGATCATCACAAAAGAAGCGTTCATTCAAAAAGAGCAATGAAGATTATAAACCACATCAGTATCACCACAATAACAATGGAAGTGATAATAATGGAATGATACTGACAATGGAGATGACCTTGGTCAGAACCAACATGATACTTTCAGGAAGAAAGATATTAGCCAGTTGCAGTGTTATAATTGTAAGGAACTTGGACACTATGCATCAGACTGTCCTGAGAAGAAAAAGAAAAAGGATGCTAGAAGATCCAATGGAAATGACTCCAATGTGACCCAGAAAGGACATGTGAACCACATTGACATGGATGGGAACTTTGAAGAGATAGAAGAAGTGGATGTCAGGAATTAGTTAACTTAGTGGAGTCAAATAAGGATTCCTTGTCTGGATATTAAGTGTTGAACCCATAGTCAAGTGAACCATCAATGTAACCCTATGAGACTTTCTTTTAAGGGTGGTAGTACCCTAGTTGCCTTGAAGCCAACTTGTAACCCTAGCCTTCCCAAATCTCGGGACGAGATTTCTTTTAAGGGTGGTAGCCTGTCACATCCCAAAATTTTCCAAATTTTGAAATGTGAAAAATAAATAAACAAAATAAACAATTGTTGAAATTTAGGGTGAGAAGAAACTTTTTGATTCCAAATGGAAACATCAAAACCTATTTTGATCAAATAGAATCCTAAAGGGGTTTAAAAAGATAAACAAATAATAAATAAAGTTATAATAGTTGGAATCACCATTTTTGGATCTTTAAATAAAAAGATATGGTTTTTATAAAGCGAAAGTAGAATTATAAATAAGGATTATTTTAAAGAGTCAAATTTAATCTTGGCCAATCAAATGAAATAAAATATTTCTATTTGATAAAAGAGTAAAGGATTATTTAAATAAAATAATAAGGATTTATTAATATCCAAATTTTATTTAAGTAAAGGCTTTTTCCATTTTAAATAAACACTAAAACTTGTTAAAGTATTTTAAATAAAAATTCCAAGTGTTTTATATTTTCAAATAAAACCTACTGAAAAGGTTTTGGTAAAAATTTAGAAAGTCAAATAGAGTTTTAAGCATATTTGAATCCCATTTGAAATAAAGACCAAAGTCTATTTATTTAATTTTAATAAATAATAAATCCTAAAAAAATAATTATTTTATTTTGGACTTTGGAATATGTTGATAAACAGAATTAAAATTCACCCAAATTTTGGTGGTGGTTTGAATTCAATTGGAGTTTGAATTGTTTGAAATAAAATCAAAACATAAATTCAAAACAGAAAAAGAAAAGCAAACAGAATAAAAAAATGAAACTAACCCAACCCACTGCAAGGGCCCAGTCCAGCCCACTCGCAGCCCATATCTTCCACCCCGCAGTGAAACGTTTTTCACCCAGAAGAGCACCCGCTGAGTCACTGAGCTGCGGACCCCACGCCCCCTCCCTCTCTCTCGCAGACAAGGCTGCCCCACTTGCATGTTCATCGTTCTCACCCGCGCCGGCCGTTTCCCCCCTCGCTCACCACCGTTTCTGCCTTGATTGCGCCGCATTAATTCGCATCAATGCCGCAGTAATTCTTCGCCGTGACCATGCACACTTAAGCGCCTCGCTCTCCTCTTCCATTCCCGCAAGCCACACCTCCCCTCTGCCTCTAGGCTGCGAGAATCGCTTGCTTGAACCCCTCTGCCCCGACGAGTTTCACCGGCAAATTCCGGCGAACCACAACCGCCCCTCACCTCCTACTGCATGCGAGCCTGCTCCCCATCTCCTGGTGCATCTCCCAGTGCCGCTCGTTAGCCCGCGCGTTTTCCCTAGCCTCGGCAACCTCGACACCTGAGTGCCGCCGCGTCTGCCATCGCTCCGACGAACTCCCTGGTAAGCATTAGACCGCCCCGAACCCTCCCGATGATGCTCCGTAATCCCCAGTGCCGTACGCAACTAACTGCATGCTCCTTTTGTCTTAGTGCGCTCGCAAACCTCGCCCCTGACGATGAACCGAAGCATCCGATGCCGCTACTGACTCTGGCGAGCAATCCACTCTGCTCCGGTGCGCCCCTCGACAAGCCGACCACACCTCGAGCTTCACCGCGACCACGCGAACACGGTGAGCATCCTCACTCCCTCCCTCGCTTCCTAAATCATCGCCAATGCCACTGCCCGAGCTTGCGCCGCCGCCAGCCGCCGCTAGCGCCGCCCAGATATGGCCTGGCCGCTGTGATCCACAGGATGCAAATCGTCTGGCTGAGATTAGAATTAGACGAAGGGGTATGAGTTGATCAGTGCCGCTCGATCTTAGTTAAATCCAATGGTCCACAGAGCTCAATCCACCTGAAACGGTATCAGCCAGTTAGATTGAGCCACGTTGCCAGACTCAGGATTTAAAATAGAAATTTGATCTATTAGATTTGCAAACTTGCAAAATTCATAACTTTAATTCTACACGTCCAAATTTTGCAAATTTTATATCAATGGAATCAGAAGAACAAGTACTTTGCAACCATGCACTTTGTTTAATGTTTTGCTTCTGGAAAATTAGTTGAAATTGCAGAAACTTGTGTAGGCATAGTTTGAATATAAAAATTGTTCTAGATATATTTTTAAGGTGAAATCTTTGCTAAATGGTTTGTATTGAATCTATTGACCATAGGAACCAACTTATGGATTTAAAATTGTATTTTTTGGAGTTAAGGGATAAATATTTGAATTAGCACATTTCTAGTCAAATAAAAATATTGTTTATGGTTTAGAAATGATTTTTGAGTAAAGCCTTTGGGAAATGATTTGATTCAAACCTTCTGACCCTAAACACCAAGTTTTGAGATTTAAGAACATATTTTATGAACCATATAAAGTCATTACTTTGCTAAAAGATATTTTCAACAACATAAAATATCACCTTAGCATAATATTTGGTTTATGAGATGAAAACTTTTGCAAATGGTTTTACCACTTTAGTAAATGACCACTTTGAGCTTTAAAATGTTTAGAGCCTAATAGAAACCACTTTTCTAAATAAAACCATCTTTTGCATGCTTGCATGCATTGCCTTGTTTCCATTATTTTATGTGTGATAAAATTGTTTGAATGCTAGTTGAATTTGTGTTTGCTTGGTTGAATTGTAGTGAAGTTAGAAGAGTGTGATATTTGCAAGATAAAAAAGTGAACCAACATTCTCTACTAAAAAGGCAAGTGACACTATCATCCATGTCCTACTATTTTCATTACACTTAGAGGATTTTTGTAACATGCATGATAAGGACTACTATATTTTATGCTATGCTAAATCCTAATAGGGTATCCTTATATCTCCCTTAGTGAAAACATTGTAGTTGTAGTATGCTTAGACCTGCTATATATTTGGGATGGGATACATGATATGATTATATGAAGTGTTGGAAAGATATATGTTTTATATAATAAAACAAGTACTCAATGAACCACCTGGGTGGAAAAAGGATACTCAAGATTTGGACAAGGTGGCAACAAAGGGAACCATGTTTATATGGCTATCTTTTTGTGTGTGCACTAGAAGAAAACCACCCAGGGACTTAGAGATTGAACATGTTTCTCGTACAGTGGCTTCCGTGTACAGCCACATGCTAAATGGGCTCTGGCTTAGTCAACTACATAGTGGAAGACCCATGTATGGGAAATATATCCCTACATTGGTGCCTGGTAGACAAGCTAGCATTATGTATTGGGAGGACTCCTATGGAAAGACTTTGTCACATTCTCGATCTGCCAGTATTCCATTTTGGTGAGTACTTATCCAACGGCCACTGGTGGAAACAAGACAAGATTGTGTCATGTGGGTAAAGTGTACAACTTCTGCAGAAGATCAAATTCTAAGTACTTAGCCGTGTCCCCGGTTATGGACATTTCTAAGAAACTAAGGCCTGAAGCTATGAAAGATCTCTACATTCCAATTTCTCAAAGTAAAACTTGATGGTGACAACAAGGGATTAGAAGCACTTGGAGTTTTCCAAGGAGTTCAGAAAGATTGGACAAAAGATCAAAACTATTTTGAAAAGATAGGATAAAACTATATTGCTTTCTGCAAAAGAGCCTAAACCCTACTTAGCCAAATATGCATGTAATGATAGGATCCACTTACTTCTACATAGTAGTGAAACTTGCCAATACAATTCAAATGTATTGACCCTTATGGCTGAAACTTATTATGTTGTAGGTTTGTTTGATGTTAGTGAAGTGTGTTGAATAGGATTACAAGTCTACAACCAACATGATTGCCTGTGGCACTTTGAAGATGAAGGACTCCATGCTTTATAGATATTCTGCTGCATTGTAATGTGATAGCCAAATGAGCTATGTGTAGGGGTTCGTAGCATGGAAAACAAAATTTTCTACCGCATGAACACACAATCAAGATCTAATCTAAGATCAAGCAAAGATCTATCTACTAGATTGTAGCAACGAGTCGATGGAATACTAACCCTCGAAGATCCAAAGCGGTTAACGAGAGCAGATTCTCGTGGGTGATGTAGTCGTACACTTGCCGATCTCAAGATCGCGTAGACGATCCTTCCGGCGTTGCATTCCGGCAGCGCTCCCGCAGTCGGTCACACGTTCGGTACTCGATGAAGACCTTCCTCTCCCTTGTTCCAGCAGGCAGCGGAGGTTGTAGCACTCTCCTCACTATTCCGGCAGCACGACGGCGTGGTACCGGAAGTAGAGGGGATATCTCGCAGGGCTTCGCCTTAAGCCGGAGCGAGTATGGTGGACTATGAGAGAGCCTCGGTGATCTAGGGTTTAGACATACCAAGGAGAGGGAGCTAGGCCGATGGCTAGGGAAAAAGGAGATCCCCAACTCGGCGACTTGGCAAACCCTAGGAGGCGGCGGCGACTTTGGTGGAGGCCGACGGTTAGGGTTTAGGTTTAGAGGAGAGAGGTGTAGGTCTAGGAGGGACAGCCCTGCCCCTCCTTATATAGGTGGGAGGGCGCGACCAAGGGGAGGGGAGTCCCTCCCCAACTCGGATCCCAAGTGGGCCGGCGGTGGAGGGGAGGAACTCCTCCCCAACTCGGTTTCCACCTTCCCCTCCACTTCACAAAATAGCCGTTTGACTTTTCAAATTGGCGTTTGACTTTTCAAACTAGGATTTGATTAAACCCTTTATTTTGTTCAGCGATGACACCTAGTACATGATGCAATCATTCAAACTTGATATGACACATTCATGTACCCTTCCCCTCCGTAGTGCCGGACATTCCAGAACCTTCTAGAACATTCCCGATGAAAACACCGGAATCATTCTCCAACCCCGAAACAGGACTTTCCTTATATGAATCTTATTCTCCGGACCATTCCGGATCTCCTTGTGATATCCCGGATCCCATCCGAGACTCCGAACAACATTCGGTCTCTTACTCATCATTCCATAACTACTCAACAACATCGAATCCTTAAGTGTGTCTCCCTACGGTTCATGAATTATGCGGACATGATCGAGACACTTCTCCGATCAATAACCAATAGAGGAATCTGGAAATTCATATGGCTCCCACATATTTCTACGATTACTTTGCGATCGAATGAACCACTTACATACGATACCAATTTCCCTTTGTCTCACGATAGTTTACTTATTCGAGGTTTTGATCGTCGGTATCTCTGCATACCTAGTTCAACCTCGTTACCGATAAGTACTCTTTTCTCGTTCCTGTGGTATGTGATCCCTTGTGAGCCAGTCACATGCTTGCAAGCTAATTGGATGACATTCCACCGAGAGGGCCCAGAGTATATCTATCCGTCATATGGATGGACAAATCCCACTCTTGATCCATGTGTCTCAACCCATACTTTCCGAACACTCAATGCCACCTTTATAGCCACCCAGTTACGGTGTGGTGTTTGATGTCATCAAAGCATCCTTCCGGTGATGGTGATAAGCATGATCTAATGGTTGAAGGAATTAATTTACTATGTATCAGAAAGCTTATAGCAAATGAACTATATAAAATGACTTGATCTTTATGCTACGCTTAACTATAGGAGTATGTCCATCACATCATTCTCCTAATGATATGACCCTATTGTTAATAACATCTCTATGTTCATGATCAGGAAACCATGATCATATATTAACCAACAAGCTAGTTTAACAAGAGGCTTTACTAGGGACTCTTTTATGTTTACAAATCACACAAGTATTAATGTTTCCGATTAATACAATTATAGCATGGTATGTAAACATTTATCATAAGTATGAAGATATGATAATAACCACTTTATTATTGCCTCTTGGGCATATCTCCATCAGTCTCCCACTTGCACTAGAGTCAATAATCTAGTTTCAAACCTTTGTGTATTCAACACCTATGGCTTTCTGGTGTCGTATGTACACGATTGCTAGTGGTCAACTGATCTTCGGATCTGACACTTCCAGGCCCGTGTGTAATTGCATGTATTTGCGTCTCTACGCATCACTCATTCTCTAATGAGATGGCTTTGTACAAATTTGGTCCTTTGTTGTGACATTTAGTTCTTTGGGGTTAAAACATGTTGATAATATTGTCATACAA
The DNA here is from genome assembly GCA_916181665.1 of Avena sativa. Taxonomy (NCBI): domain Eukaryota; kingdom Viridiplantae; phylum Streptophyta; class Magnoliopsida; order Poales; family Poaceae; genus Avena; species Avena sativa. The sequence goes on along the minus strand of OV702297.1, from coordinate 378,375,805 downwards.
TATATCTTCATAGTATTTATCCCTGCTGTGAACTGCACCTAGTTTGATAACAAACTACTTGACACAAATGCCCTCTTTTGCTGCTATAATAGCAGTTATATACTTAGCCTTTTGTTGTAATATCTGTCACAATGTATTAACTTTGGAACTCATCCAAATCCATTATGGAACTTACTTTCCATTATATTGTGCCACCCTTAGTTTAGATTGAGATAAACTTAATTTGTACTTTGTCACAAAACTAGTATTAATGTAATACTTTTACAATGAACTAACCATCTATTTGCCACTTCTACAAAATAATATACTCTTAGTTCTTCCAAAAGATCATAAGAATATCCTTACTATCGTCCAATAATCATCTTATGAATCATTCTGGTATATGCTCATAATCATGTAGAGCATAGGACATATCTGGATTTATACATATCACAACATGATTGATATAAATACTCTTTGTAATTTCATACATCAAGTATCAATCTATACTTGAATCTTTGTTTCACTTACCAAATGTCAATACACTTGTATATATCATCAATATTGAACTCATTCAATCCTTTCTGTGCGACAAGAACCTTTCTTCTAGTTTCTATATTGAACTCATTCAATATATCATCTATGTACTTTCGGCACAACCATATTAGCGTCTATTGATGCCAAATATTTGGGTTTTGCCTAAGTATTTCATCGAGATGAAATTCTTATCCTGTGTTAATAAAAGATATATTATTTCCAATCAACAATATGTCTTCCACATAATGTATTAGGAACATGTCTTAGCGCTCCCACTTAATTTCTTGCAAATGCAAGCATCTTCATCGTCTCCGATGAAATTAAACTCTTTTAACAATTTCATCATAGTGAAGATTCCAACTCCGCGATGCTTACTTCAACCATTGAAATTTGCATATGCTTTTAGCATCCTTTGAATTAACAAAACCCTTCGGACCGTTTCATGCACACGTCCTTAGTAACCATTCTATTAGAAGATCTTGTTTTGTTTATTCAACACATAACAAAATTACATGTCGTGGTTGCTACATTAATCCGTCTAGACTAAATATCGCTATGAAAGATCGGATCTTGTCATAGTCAACCTTTGAACATTGTTGTGAACTCTTTCCCAACATGTCGACTATTTCATAGATGTGAAACATCCATGTCTATTTCTTTATAGATCCAAATATGACTGTAAGGTCTTGTACCTTTCTAGAGGGTCTTTCAAGTTCAAAGCTTGATCTCTCGTATATAGAACTATCATGGATTTTATGGCTTCAAGCCATTTGACGGAGTCAGGGCCCATCATCGCTTCTTTGCATATAGTCGGATCATTATTGTCAAATAATGATTTAACTCTCAAATCTTGGTATTTGATTGTTTACCCGACCTACTTGTTTCAATAGGAACTTAGATCTCCGTGACCACAACCTTTGAGGCACGTGAGCCATGAGCATTGTTGCTGCCTCCGGAAGACTTTTCGGCGCTGCGCAACTTCGCACTTATAGCTAAGGTTCTTTTAACCTTATCAAAGTTCTATTGTCCTCCCACTTAACTTTTCAAAAATTACTTATCTAAGAAACTTGACGTTTTAAGCGACAAACATTTTTGTCTCTGATGTTATGGAGGAACAGTTATTCGAAATAACATACAAAGACAGGTTCATCCGACTTTGGTTGCAAACATCTTTCTTATGCATAGCATACCAATGTTTAAGAAAGGACAACTTGGGTTTTATCCCAAACCATAACTTTATATGGTGTCAATTCAACGGATTATGATGGAGCTCTTTTCAGTGGAAAACCGGTAGTCTCTAAAGCTTTTAATCTTTAAAATATAATGACAATTTTATAAATTACACCTTTGATCTTACCATGTCAAACAAGGTTTAATTACATATCTCGAACACTCCATACTCTTATGGTGTTTCGGAAAATGCAAATCCATGGAACGATTCCTTAAATCTTAGGTATTATGCTAAACTTGTAACTCAAATATCTTCCTTTATGATCTTATCATAAACTATTTATATTCTTGTTACAATGATTTTGCACTTCATCTTGAAAATCTTTGAACTTTTCAAATGTTTCATACTTCATCCTTATTAAGTAAATATTCATATATTCACTCAAATTTTCGGAGGAAGCATATGAAGTTGAAATCCATCGCTCTTGACTACACATAATGGACTTCATACAACAATATGTAGAAGTTCCAATAAGCTAGTCATTCGTTCCCTTTTGGCCTATGAACGAAGTTTTAATTATCTCTAGGAAAGTTTCACAAGCATCATTTGATCAAAAATCAAAAGACTCCAAAATTCCATCCACATGGAGTTTCTTCATGTTTTCTTTCCAATATAATTTAAATGGCGATGTCACTTCCTAAATGAGCTTTCAATCAATTTGTCTTTCGACATTTTTTAGCACTAGTTTTATGGATGCGATTTCTCCAACGAGATTTGTGAATCATCCATCTTTTATGGATTACGGCAATTATTTGAACAACCCTTTTGTTCTCATAATACCTGATAAAACAAATCTTGAAGGGAAGCTTTTAATGAGCAACACAATAACCCTTTATTTGTTCTCGATGAACATCATCACATATTCTTTTGCTAGTTACTTAGGCCATTGTAGTTCATGAATTCTGTTGTTTTGTATGACGATTCGTACCAACAAATTCAGTATCAAATACTTAAGAACCACATTGTTTAACAAGCAAAGAATATAGCCATAACATGTATATCCTTTATATACCTAAACTGAACAATTCTAGTCTTTTCTTTTCTGCCATATATTTATGAGATTATCTTTCAGTATTTCTTTTTCTGTTTGAAAGAATCTATCAACATCAATAGTGGAGCCATACACATGACACATAGTCCAAAGCGTGTATAGTTAAATACCAATGTCTTTGGACTTGCACTTTGAAGTAGATTACCATCATCAAATGTTTGGTGTTCTTTCAAATTCCTTTCTATAGTAATCTCTTGGTGTAGTAAACATTTTACCTACATCAAATATTCACCCTTATCATGGAATCATCCATGATCAAGCTACTTTTAGCTTATAACGGTGAATCACGAGTATAATGTTGCTCTCTAAAACCTTTTGGAGGTTTAGGACAACTAGTGTCTCCAACCTTTTGCAAATTCTCATCAAATATGAGAACATGACTTTTTGCCATATTATACCCTATCATGTTGCAACCAAAACTTCATTTCAGATATCACAATATCTTCCACACATCATGGTTTCTGAAACAACTCTTTAAGATCCTAGATAACCTTGATATTAAGACAATCCTTTGAATATCAAGAATCATGAAGATAAACATGATACTTATATACTAGCACTGGAATTGTTACTCTTGATTTAATACCAACTATTGAATTTCACGGAGTAATCGAAACTTACTGAAAGTTTGCAATAGGCCCTTTAAACTTTAGATTAACACTTCAAAACAATAAGATACCAGTTCGTAAAGTAACTAACCAGAATTCTATAGTTCTATCATCTCAATTATAACTAAGCGCAAGGTGGTAAACGGATGCCAATGACTACAACAACTATGCAAATTCACTTTGATTTAATTTATGATAAATAGTGTTCAACTTTTAATCATATTGCTATTGAACTCCCACTCAAAACAATATCCCTCACATTGTTTTAGTGATCACACGAACCAAATTCACCACATCAAAACCGATCATCACGAGAGTTGATGTAGCTTTAATGGCGAACAATCAACATGTTCATCATATCTACTATATGACTCATGCTTTACCTTTTGGTGATCCGTGTTCCGAGACCATGTCTGTACATGCTAGGATCGTCAAGATCAAACCTTAGCTTCCGCATGAGCAAATCTGGCTTGCTCACGTTGTATACACTCACAGAATCTAACACACCCGATCATCACGTGGTGCTTCGAAACAACGAGCTTTAGCAATGGTGCTTACTAAGGATGAACACTTTATAACTTGAAATTGTGTGCTTGAGGGATCATCTTATAATGCTACCGTCGTGAACTAAGCAATACAAGATGCATAAAAGGATTAACATCACATGCAATTCATAATATGTGATATGATATGGCCTTTCTTCTTTGTGCTTCTGATCTCCATCTTCAAGCACGAACATGATCTCCATCATCACCGGCATTGCATCAAGGTCAATGACGCCGCTCCATGGTTGTCTTCCACCAGCTTCAACTATTACAACTACTTTGAATAGACACGCGGGTCTTAACATAATTTAAAGACAACCATATGGCTCCTGCCGGTTGCCAACTTACAATAAGGAACATTGCATACATCAAATATAATCACAATCATGGCCATATCACATCACAGCACACCCCTGCAAAACAAAGTTAGACGCCTCTAATTTTCTTTGCATGTTTTACGTGGTTTGGGGCTTTCAATAAGTGTCGTTCTAACTTACGAACAAGAACCACAACATTGATACTAGTATTGTCAATCACCCGTTGTAAATTGAATCTTAACTATGTTGGGAGAAACAGGCACCCGCAAAGCCACTTATGCAATACAAGTTGCATGTCAAGCGTGGAGCAAGTCTCATGAACGATGTCATGTAAGGTTAGCCCGGGCCGCTTCATCGCACCATACCGCAAGATGCAAAGTACACAAGAAGCAATCAACAACAAAAGCATCAACGCCCACAATGACCATTGTGTTCTACTCGTGCAACAGATCTACATATAGACACGGCTCTGATACCATTGTAGGGGTTCGTAGCATGGAAAACAAAATTTTCTACCGCATGAACACACAATCAAGATCTAATCTAAGATCAAGCCAAGATCTATCTACTAGATTGTAGCAACGAGTCGATGGAATACTAACCCTTGAAGATCCAAAGCGGTTAACGAGAGCAGATTCTCGTGGGTGATGTAGTCGTACACTTGCCGATCTCAAGATCGCGTAGACGATCCTTCCGGCGCTGCGTTCCGGCAGCGCTCCCGCAGTCGGTCACACGTTCGGTACTCGATGAAGACCTTCCTCTCCCTTGTTCCAGCAGGCAGTGGAGGTTGTAGCACTCTCCTCGCGATTCCGGCAGCACGACGGCATGGTACCGAAAGTAGAGGGGAGATCTCGCAGGTCTTCGCCTTAAGCCGGAGCGAGTATGGTGAACTACGAGGGAGCCTCGGTGATCTAGGGTTTAGACACACCAAGGAGAGGGAGCTAGGCTGGCGGCTAGGGCAAAAGGAGAGCCCCAACTCGGCGACTTGGCAAACCCTAGGAGGCGGCGGCGACTTTGGTGGAGGCCGGCGGCTAGGGTTTAGGTTTAGAGGAGAGAGGTGTAGGTCTAGGAGGGGCAGCCCTGCCCCTCCTTATATAGGTGGGAGGGCGCGGCCAAGGGGAGGGGATTCCCTCCCCAACTCGGATACCAAGTGGGCCGGAGGTGGAGGGGAGGAACTCCTCCCCAACTCGGTTTCCACCTTCCCCTCCACTTCACAAAATAGCCGTTTGACTTTTCAAATTGGCGTTTGACTTTTCAAACTAGGATTTGATTAAACCCTTTATTTTGTTCAGCGATGACACCTAGTACATGATGCAATCATTCAAACTTGATATGACACATTCATGTACCCTTCCCCTCCGGAGTGCCGGACATTCCGGAACCTTCTAGAACATTCCCGATGAAAACACCGGAATCATTCTCCAACCCCGAAACAGGACTTTCCTTATATGAATCTTATTCTCCGGACCATTCCGGATCTCCTCATGATATCCCGGATCCCATCTGAGACTCCGAACAACATTCGGTCTCTTACTCATCATTCCATAACTACTCAACAACATCGAATCCATAAGTGTGTCTCCCTATGGTTCATGAATTATGCGGACATGATCGAGACACTTCTCTGATCAATAACCAATAGAGGAATCTAGAAATTCATATGGATCCCACATATTTCTACGATTACTTTGCTATCAAATGAACCACTTACATACGATACCAATTTCCCTTTGTCTCACCATAGTTTACTTATCCGAGGTTTTGATCGTCGGTATCTCTGCATACCTAGTTCAACCTCGTTACCGATAAGTACTCTTTTCTCGTTCCCGTGGTATGTGATCCCTTGTGAGCCAGTCACATGCTTGCAAGCTAATTGGATGACATTCCACCGAGAGGGCCCAGAGTATATCTATCCGTCATATGGATGGACAAATACCACTCTTGATCCATGTGTCTCAACCCATACTTTCTGAACACTCAATGCCACCTTTATAGCCACCCAGTTACAGTGTGGTGTTTGATGTCATCAAAGCATCCTTCCGGTGATGGTGATAAGCATGATCTCATGGTCGAAGGAATTAGGTTACTATGTATCAGAAAGCTTATAGCAAATGAACTATATAAAATGACTTGATCTTTATGCTACGCTTAACTATAGGAGTATGTCCATCACATCATTCTCCTAATGATATGACCCTGTTGTTAATAACATCTCTATGTTCATGATCAGGAAACCATGATCATATATTAACCAACAAGCTAGTTTAACAAGAGGCTTTACTAGGGACTCTTTTATGTTTACAAATCACACAAGTATTAATGTTTCCGATTAATACAATTATAGCATGGTATGTAAACATTTATCATAAGTATGAAGATATGATAATAACCACTTTATTATTGCCTCTTGGGCATATCTCCAACACTATGTAAGATGTAATGAATTATTTTATTCCTGGTTATAAAGTTGTATTATGACCTTTGTTTCTTGTTATTACATCTTAACTGTGGATGCTAGCTATTGATCCAGGGACTAGCATTGTAAACACAGGGATCTCTACCTTATTAAAGGTTGGGAACCTTACACCCTCTCTCTGGACGCAACACGCCAGATCGAAGATGGTAACCACGCCGACGAACTTGGATCTCTGCTGTCTAGATGCACGGACGAAGCCGGCTGACTTGCAGTGATCTTACACCGTTATATCCTACACACAGGCGGTTTGCGCGGGCCTTGAATTTTTCCGATCTTTGCCGGCAAACTCTAAGGAGAGATCCGACATCGATCCTTCCGCGAACGTGTCCTGCCCGTAGGCGGTCCGTGCGGGCCTTGATGCTTCTCCGACTCTCAGGGAACTAGTGCCCAAGTCGGTTTCGCCAATGAAGAGGTGGATGTCTCTGATAGGAACGATCCAACACCGCGTAGGGTTCGTCTTCACCGGGATCCAAAACTCGTCGGGAGGGATGATCAGAACGTTGCTGGAGAAGAGAACGCGACTGATGGCTACGGTTTCTCCGATTCCCGTGAAGATCTTGGTCCTCGCCCGCTGAAGAGCCTGAAGAGCCTCTTGACCCACGGTGGGCCCCACGGTGGGCGCCAATTGTCGTGGTATTGCCGACGAGTACGCCATGGAGGGGTCCTCACAGTGCGTGTTTAGAGACGTGGGGGAAGGAGGACGGTTGACGGTTACAAGGTAACACAGCTTACCCAGGTTCAGATCCCACAACGGTGGCGGAATCCTACTCCTGCTATAAATCACTATAATGACAATACGCCGAGTTACAGAGATAGGTTCGCTGTGCGAGGTGTGACTAGAAAGTCTAAGTTATCGTCTGAGATTGTGCCCTAAAGGCTCCCATAGGCCCGACTTATATAGTCGCAAGGTCCTAGGGTTACAGGGAAAAGTCCTAGCCAGACAGGTTACAGAGTCCTACACTGACTATGACTAGTCTAGCTTGTCTTGTACTCCAAGGCTCCGGGTACGCTGGTGACTCCACCGTAGCCTTCCTTTATCTGGCATGGGCCTCCCTTCTGGATCCATCTAACTGGGCCACCCAGCACGCCATGGGCCATGCTACCAACTGTGGGCCACCCGGGTTATCTGAATAAGAGACATGCTATGAGGATACCCATATAGCATATCCCCAACACGGGGTGCCCCCTGCCTCACCTCTTCGCCTATAGGAAGCCCCCGATACCAAAACCCTAAGTACCCGATCAATCTTCCATGAAACAGTCTGTATCTACCACCACCATTGTCCCTAGATCGGGGGGATCTGAAGCTCTTCCCAGCACCCTACCGGAGGGGAGATCATCCCGGAGGCCTTCTTCATCATCATGCCAGCCTTTCGGTATGAAGCGTGAGTAGTTCCACCTTGGACTACGGGTCCATGTAGTAGCTAGATGGTTGTTTCTCCTCCTTTGTGCTACCATGTTTAGATCTTGTGAGCTCCGTTCATGATCAATATCATCTATTTGTAATCATGCATGTTGTGTTTGCGAGGATCCGATGGATATTAAGATTACTATGTTAGATTGGTTAATGGTTCTATCTTATTGATTCTATCATGTCTGTGTTGTTTGTGATCTTGCATGCTCTCCGTTTCTAGTAGCTATCTTGGCCAAGTAGATGCTAGTGACTCCAAGAGGGAGTATTTATGCTCGATAGTGGGTTCATGCCTCTATTTAATTCGGGGAAGTGACAGAAATCTATAAGGTTATAGATGTGCTATTGCTACTAGGGAGAAAACAACGGTCCCTTGTTCATGGAACAAGTGGATTGTTTACCTTGCACATAAGGATGGCAATTTTATCCATGAATCCGGGTATCCACGGATATCCGACCCGGTGGGTAAGGGTATGAAGGCCTAATTACATCCACATATTTTATGGGGCTGATATACGACTAATTCATGGGCGGGCATGGGTAGTGGTTTCACTCCATGGATATCCAACGGATACCCGGCTGACATGTGGGACCCACATGTCAGTGAGATTGTTTTTTACGTGTGCAATATTTACTCAATAAAAGGCCCCAACTTCCAAGCCACAGGCCCAAAGGCCCACCTAAATAGTAACTGTAATTAACCTAAATTCCCCTAATTACTCCCTATGGTGTAACCATTACCCCCCCACAGCCCCTAGGTCACAGTTTGTGTCTCCTATGTCCGTGTCTCCATCGCGCCTATCTCCCTGCCTCCCCTCCTAGCGGAACTGACCCTATTCCTTTTCTGCCAAGAAATCGTCGGGACTTCTCAGACATGCGTTCCTCCTCAGCCCATCATCGCCGACCTCCCCAAGCTACCTGACGGTAAGAACCCTACCTCCATGCACTGTCCTGGGCTACCTCCATGTATTGGCCTGGGCGCAGAACCCTATTCCTATGGATTTGTGGACTTCTAACCATCAAAAGAAAGGGTACATGGATGTTACCGCACATTATATTGATGATTCTCGGAATCTAAAGTGCTTTCTTTTGAGGTACAAACAACTAATGTTCATTTATTTTCAATCTGATCCAAGTTTTAACTCAATATTTCTACTATACATTGCTATATCTATTGAATATATGAGATGTTGTATTGGAAACTTGTAATAAAAAAGCATTCTCTAAGACTGTTATGATACATCTATGTACTTTGTGGTGTCATCGTGTGAGATTTGACATATTTGAAGTACTATGTGGTTAACATACTGTTGCTTTGATATTCCTATGTATTATCCATATAATATTTGCTAAAATGCTACTCAAATGTTGTCGAAAATTGTTATAATATCGAAGTTGTGCCAAATGTTGTTATGATTATGTATATAGTGACCAATGGATATCCATGGATACATGGATATCCAACGGGTTTGGATCTGGGGCAACATCCATGCCCATGGATATCTTCATGGGTGGGCTAGAGTGAGGTTCATGGATTTGGTTTGGATTTGGTTTTGGTATATCCGTCCAAACCCGCTCCATTGCCATCCCTACTTACACACTTTGCTTAAAGCAGTTATCCGTTGCTTGCAACTTAATACTGGAGGGGGGTTCTGATGATAACCTGGAGGTGGATTACTAGTCATAGATGCAGTTGGATGGCAGTCTATGTATCTTGTTGTATTGCCCAATCAAATCTCATAGGATCATGAATGTCTAGTATTGCATTGTTATGCCTTTCTCTGTCCTGTCAATTGCCCTGCTGTAATTTGTTTACCCAGCATGTCATCTTGTTTATCTTAAGGAGGACACCTCTAGTGAACTATGGACCCTGGTCCACTCTTTACCATTGATACATCTTCCACTCTTACTGTTTACTTTATGCAAACCACTATTACCTTCCACACCATACCATTAATGCTTTGTTTTCAACAAACCGGTGAGATTGACAACCTCACCGTTCATTGGGGCAAAGTCTTGAGTTTGTGTTGTGCATGTTTTTAGTTGCTAGCAACACCTTTGAGTCGTTTCCTTCCTCCTACTGGTTCGATAACCTTGGTTTCTTACTGAGGGGAAAAATTGCTGCTGTACTCATCATACCTTTCTCTTGGGGTCTCCCAACGAAGCTCTATAGTGATCTCAGTCGCATCAAGCCTTTACTAGTGCCGTTGCCAGGGAATAAAAGAAGAAGAAGCTCCCATGTCAACAACACGCCATCAAGCCTTTTTCTGGCGCCGTTGCCGGGGAGGCTAAGGACGGCTTCACAAGGGGAGTCCTTCACAAACTTTCTCTTTACTTTGTTTTTGTTTTGCTTAGTTTCTTTTGCCTTGTTTTGTTTGCCTCTTCTTATCAAAAACTCCAAAAAAATAGTTTCATTTGGTTTGCTTTCTTTTATCAAAAAACAAAAAAAAAATAGTTCCTACTTCAAGTTGTTTTATGTCTAGTTCTGCTCCAATCACTATTTCATTATGGATAACCCACTCGGTTTCCTATTTGGAAAAACTACTATCACTGCTAAGGTAGTAGATGAACCACCTCCTGCTAGAACCTCCATGGAAGATTTTATAAGGTACAGAGAATCTTATAAGGGTAAAGTCATGAGAGCCGTGTTAAAAAGGTGGGATCTAATTGCTAAAATTTTGCTTAAATGCCATGATATAAATTGTTGCTCTGAACAGGATATTAAACATCTTAAATTCCAATGTGGATTTAGTAAAGAATTTGTAATCATGAACTATCATTGGAATAACTATATTCATCTTGGATTTGAAGAAGTAGAACAATTTGTTTTGTTTTTGGGAGCTTCTGAAATAGAATCCTTCATGTCTAAAAACTATGAAACATGTGTTGCTTGTAAAGACCTTAAAGATATGGTCTCTTCTATCCTTGATCATTGCATAGAAAATTTCAAAAATAATTGTTATATCATTGATTATAAAGAGAGACTCAGTCATGCACAAGAATGTGTCCACAATTTGTAGGAGCCTATGAAAGAAGAAATTACTGAACCTGAAAGCTCATTAGATGAAAATGAGGAGGAGAGTGATGAACAAAAGGAGGAAGAATGGATTAGCTACCCATGCCTACCTTCTAATGAGAGTAAATCTTTATCCCTTACATTATTTGATTGTCCCCCATGCTTACCAAAGGAGTATGAATGTTATGTTCCTATGGATTCTTTTGAGATACCTACTATGGTTAAAACTTGTGATAATAATTATGCTCCAGTTATCTATGATAACACTTTATTTGTGCCTGAATTCGAAATTCATGGTACTAAAGAGTTTTGCTTAGAAAATGTTTATGATAAAGCTATAGATGATGGTCCTATATTGAATAATCAGTCACCTTGTTATAAAATTATTGAAAGTGGGTTTGAAGGTTTTAATCCCACTATTTTTGAGCTTGATAAAAATTATGTGTTTGTAGATCATGAAAAGCATGCTTTATGTGATAGTTATATTGTTGAGTTTATTCATGAGGCTACTGAAAATTATTATGAGAGAGGAAAATATGGTTGTAGAAGTTTTCATAGTATTGAAACACCACTACAAAAGAACCCCTCCTACAACAACGCATTTATCCGTATCTAAATGCCATAATAGGCGTTGCTAAGGTATTTACCAACGGATAAAAATGCGTTGCGTTTGTGGGCGTTGCAAGGGTACAATGCAACGCATATAGGTCCGTTGGTAACCAGTGGGACAAGCGTTGCAAAGTAGCAACGATGCACGGGCAATAGTTGTATGCGTTGGTACACACATCCAACATTGATGGGAATTTTTTACTTTATTTTTAAGTAGGAGTATTAGTTTCAAGCTTGGTTGGTTTGATCGTTGTGGAAGATGGTAGATTTTCTTCCCTCGCGTGAGAACATAATTTATACAATACATAGAAAGCACATGAAACTCGTAGAACAGAATATGAATGTAGGACTTGACAAATAATTAAATTTATTATTGGAACCACCATCTCATACATGAAAATTGTCTGGAAAGTGAACACTTAAAAATCTTGCATCAACATATGATATTCTACCATGTTCTACATATTCCTTCTAATATTTTGCCTATCATGTTAGGAGCTGATATCTGAATATTGCAAGTCTTCATGTATGGGACCTTGTATGACACCTGCAAATTCAAAGTTCCGTTTTTAGTATAAAACCAGCAAATACAGTGTGAAGGGGAGTGAATGATACTAAGTACTTTCTTACAAAATTTTAACTACACTCACCTTAGTGGCATGCCAAAGCTAAGTTAGCACGCAAGAGGTTATTGCTACCCTTTTCATTTGAAGTGGCTCATCAGACTCACAAGTCATAGGTGGGCTACCATACAGATGAATATACAGGAGGAAATCTGGAAAAGAAATAACCAGGATGGGATATGAGGAATATATCTAAGAAAAGATCAGAATCTTTTCATTAACTATACCATCCACGCAACGACAGAATATACAGATTTTGCGGTGTCAGCCAGAAATTCCAACCTTTACCTGTGCAGCATTTGAGGTGAAGATACATCTTTACACGGCCACATACCCCTCACCGTTGACCTTATTCCCTTTGCTTAATTCCTGTAAAAAAGGGAGTACATGGAATCAACAAAAGCTATTAAAACAAGGAATTTTAAAAACAGCTTCCAAATTCGATGATATTTAAGATCGAGCATACCTGGAGACTCTGAACCACCGTGATTGTTCGTGTCTAAATCATGTAGTGCATTAAACCGTCAGCTACTGCTCCTGCCGTAATGCAGAGGATAATCTTTCGTCCTACCTGAACCTTCAGAATGCACTGCTCCTTGACAGATCTCATGTCGCAAGGAACCAAGAACGAGTGGCCTGCACTGTATTACTCGTGTGATTCTTGTCTGGTCGCCCTTGCCAGCATCAGACATAATTGGCAGGATAACACTCGGCAAAAAGACAGATTAAAACCTCAAATTTTCAGCACCAAAATTAAAGATGCTCCAAACTCCCACATGAATGGACATCTCACCTGCACTAACAGCAAAAAGAACCCCATCGCTGAACCTTTCATCTCCATTTCGTCCCCATAGCCCGATTTAACCATCACAGAATTGTCGTTGTCGACATTCATGGACGCAGAGGCACCTCCGGGCGCCTGTGTCCCCACCCAGAGGAGAGCCAGCACACCGCCACTGCGGCAGAAGGGGATCGGGCAAGGTGCTCCGCTAGGGAACCCTTGGCGCCCCCTAGGGATTTCGATGCTGCAATCCGACCGCCGCTGGGCACCGGCGATTGAGGCATCGCGAACGGCCTAGAGGTGCCTAGGAGGAGCAGAGGGAGGCGGCTAGGTTTAGGGGAGGCGAGGACTGCAGGGTGCAGGCAGTTCGTGGATGGTGGGTTGGAGAAATTAAGGGAGTCGTACGTGCTTAGTGGGCCGGTTATATTTCTTTTCTCAGGCTGCGATAATGGACAACGGATCTGCCTACAACGCATACATGTGTATCTATAATATAATTTTGCAACTAATATTTAGAGCGTTGCCAACTATATATTGCTATAAGGGGGGTCTTCTTGTAGTGCACCTCTCTATGTGCTGAAAGTTTTGAAGTTGCTCTTGTTTTATCTACCCATTCTTGTTACTATGTGCTTCTTTGATTTATTTTTTTGCAAGATTCCTATGCATAGGAAGTGGATTAGACTTAAATTTGTTTTGAATTTGCTTCTTGATGCTCTATTTTACTTCAATTCATATTTCTTATGTGAGCATTTTCTCAAAACTTTCCGTGCCTAACTTAAAGGCGTTAAAGAAAAGTAATTCTTGGGAGATAACCCAATAGTTTTATTGAGTCTTGAAAGTTATTACCTCTGTAATAACCTCTCATTATCCTTTTTATTTGATTTTTGTTCCAACAATAACCTCTAATTAGAGGGAAGTAAGATTTGGGGAGTTGCTATCCCGGAACAGATTTTTGTGCTCCACTGTAATTTTTTTTGTAAAATCTATGTAACGCAGATTGAGCTGTAATTTTCTGAATAAATCCCCCAGGTTGTTAGCTAACATTCGTTAGTTCAATACTTTTTGATTTTAGCAACTGAAGGTCTTCGAAAAAATCGGTTTCTACCTGCTGGTCTGTTTTGACAGATTTCTGCCATTATTTGCATTTGCTTTTTATTGATTCCTTTTTGGGTTCTTTTTGGGAAATTGAGATTTTTGAGGGAATTGATACAGTAGCTTGTGTCTTTAGTGAATTTTTTTCTGTTTTAAAACTAAAACCCAAAGGTCTATTATCTTTTGAATACACTAATGTTGCTAATGAAGATTGTGTGAAGTTTTGTATGAAGGAAAATTTTCAGGTGTAGAGAAAGAATGATGTAATGAGATGAAGAATAGACAAAATCTCAAGATTGGGGATTCCACCCCATGTCACCCCAATAAATATTCAAGAGGTACAAGTGTCAAAGCTTGGGGATGCCCAAGGCATCCCCTTCTTCATCAATAAAAATCTTAGGTCTTTCTAGACACTTTGTTTTTATTGTTTCATGCACTGTTGTGTTGTTCTTGGAGCGTCATAGTTTTCGTTTTTGGTTTTTGTTTGATTAGTTTGCTTGAATAAAGTAGTTTGGACCCCCGTTCTCGCTGTGTTGTTTCAAATAAGTTGATTGGTGTTGGAAAGGAGTAGGAAGTTCTTGCTTTAGTAGTACAAGAGGAGCTTGCTTTGACTGTGACTTAGACTTTATAATGTCATGCTAGATTTTGTTTTGACCTTATGATTAGTGATTATTTTTGTATCATTACTTGTTCCAAACAATTGGGATTTCTTAATGTGCCTTGAAGGAATCATGCGTTGTTTTAGCATACAAAAGCATAATATTGTGGTATTCTCCTTTGATGCTTTGTTTGGGTTGACTCGACACATGCTCACACCATGTTATGACTATGAACAAGTCACCATAGCCTCTATGATCATTTAGTTTTTGACTTGTGGTACCACTTTATGCTTTGATTAGCAATGTTTTGTCGCTCTGCATGATTATGGCAATTATTGCTCTCTTAGTTGGTCGCTCCCAGTCTTTTGATAGCCTCCACTTGTATGAGTAAGCTCTACTCATGCATCCAACTCCCAAGAAACCAAGTTATTCCAAAGTGTCCACTATAAATTCCTATGCATGGTGTGTTACATCATTCCAAGTATATTCTTGTTTTAATCTACCTTCCAATTAAAAAGTCACTTTGTTATGTGAAAACTTAGAGATTAAAGCTCTCACAAACTTGATGGCACACTTTATTTTTCTTGCCCCTAATAAACTTGAACCATTGTGTCATCTATGTTGTATATGCTTGCACTTATACGTTGGAATTAGCAGAACAATGTTGTCATGGGGAACGCTTTCAACATTGCACTTGTACATTGTACCCAGTTGATATCATGCTCTTTTGTTTATGGATGTCATCGGTGTGAAATGAAAGGGGAGCTTGTAAGTCCATGGAGTTATGTATGTGTGTTATAGAAACGCCTGGGCCGCTAGCCTAAGCCATGCCTAATCATGGTGGAAACTTGCAGCATCACCATAGTGAGCAATCTATGAAGAATTCTTCTTATAAAAAAAGAGATAGAAAAAGAGATTGAGAAAAAGAAAAAAAGATGAGAAAAGAGGAAAGAGAGAAAAAAAACACCATTTTCCCATGGTAAATAAGAATATTGTTGATATGCTCATTGTCTGCTTGCCTTGTCATTTTGATTATGGGATAGCTCCTGTATCATGTGCAAGGGGTACCCCGTTGGCGGTTCTCTATGATACACATGTACTTACTATGACAAGAATTTACCGGTAACTAAACTTGAGTAGCATGAGGAGAGGCCCTTGTATTCAAGGGATATGAGATTGCCAACTTATACTTTGTCAAGCATATACTCCATAGTTTGTTCACTTTAACCTTAATCACTTCAAGATGCTTATGATAGGGGAAATGAGAGCTGAAAGCTAACAAGTACCATAATTTTTGGAAGCTCTTTATGAGACTTGAAATCCCTGCTTCCTTTTATGAAGGTCCTTTCTTCCACCATTATATTGAGTCTTCACCTTCTATCCTTAGGCACCAATTAAGAGAGCATAGTTGCCATTCTTAGTTCTATGTGCAATGTCCCAAAACTTATTGATTGATGCATATTGTTGATATTGCTTGTTCTTAAACTATTTATATCTAGTCACTCTTATGAACTTTGAATGTGTCCTATGCATTTATTTTCTACTCCATGAGGGACAAGCTGAGTGCCACTATGCTGTGTTTTCTATTTGTGAAACAAACAAACATATTTCAATGCATTGCTATTCATCATCTTTGTTTGTAACCTTTCATGTTGCATGCATAGTTACTTTGTCTTACTGTTAGAACTTCTTCTTTCATGCTCATGTTTAGAGTACTGATGGTGACTCCTTGATGGCACCAAAGAACCTGGTGCTTGACGTGGAGTCTGTTGGGAACCCCAAGAGCAAGGTGTGAAGTAGCACAACAGCAAGTTTTCCCTCAGTAAGAAACCGAGGTTATCGAACCAGTAGGAGGAAGGAAACGACACACAGGTGTTGCAAGCAACACGGAGACCTAGATAACACAAACTCAAGACTTTACCCCAACGAATCAGTGAGGTTGTCAAGCTCACCGGTTTGCTATAACAAAGGATTAAACGTATGGTGTGGAAGGTAATGGTTTGTAGCAAGTAAACAGGTAACAATGTAAGATGTATCAATGGTCAAGATTGGACCGAGGTCCATAGTTCACTAGAGGTGCTCTCCTTAGATAAAAAACATGGCATGAAGGGTAAACAAATTACAACAGGGCAATTGACAGGAACTGAGCAAGGCATAACAATGCAATACTAGACAATCCTATGAGATTCGATTGGGCAATACAATAATATACATAGGCCGCCATCCAACTGCATCTATGACTAGAAGTCCACCTTCAGGTTATCATCTGAACCCCCTCCAGTATTAAGTTGCAAGCAACAGACAACTACTTTAAGCAAAGTGTGTAAGGTAAACAATCCACTTGTTCCATGAACAAGATGTAGGGGTTCGTAGCATGGAAAACAAAAAAATTCTACCGCATGAACACACAATCAATATCTAATCTATGATCAAGCCAAGATCTATCTACTAGACCGGTGCAACAAGTTGATAGAGTACTAACCCTCGAAGATTCAAAGCGGTTAACGAGAGCAGATTCTCGTGGGTGATGTAGTCGTTCACTTGCCGATCTCAAGATTGCGTAGACGATCCTTCCGGCACCGCGTTCTGGCAGTGCTCCCACAGTCGGTCACACGTACGGTACTCGATGAAGACCTTCCTCTCCCTTGTTCCAGCAGGCAGTGGAGGTTGTAGTTCTCCCCTTGCGATTCCGGCAGCATGACGACGTGGTGTCGGAAATAGAGGGAAGATCCTGCAGGGCTTCGCCTAAGCCGTATGCGAGTTATGGTGGATTAGGGTTTCCTGGAGATCTAGGGTTTAGATGACCGGGAGGAGGAGGTGTCGGCGGTGGCTAGGGCGGCGACGACAAACCGTCGGCGGCACGAGGCGGCGGCGGCGCGGCGGCAGCGGCGCGGCGGCGGCGACGCGAGTGTGTGGGGAGGGCTTGGCTCTTGTGGTGTTGGGGCAGCCATCCCCCTCTATTTATGAGAGGGAGGGTCAGCCTTGGGAGGGGTGGGTTTGAATCCAAACCCAAACCCAAGTTGGATTGAGAGAAGGACTTGTTTCTTCTCCCACTAGGAAACCATTGTTCCAGTTTGACTTTTCAAACTTCCCGTTTGACTTTCAATTTAGAGCTTTATTTCTCTCTTGCAAATGTCAACACCAAGTGACCTAGGATATGATCCAGTCATTCCACATATCCATGACACATTCATGGACCATTCCCCTTCCAGACCGGTGAACCTCCTAGACCCTTCTAGAACCTCTCTGATGAAATCATCGGAAACTTTCTCGAACTCCGAAATATGACTTTCCTTATATGAATCTTATTCTCCAGACCATTCCGGATCTCCTCGTGATATCCAGGATCCCATTTGAGACTCCGAACAACATTCGGTATCCCTACTAACATTCCATATCTACTAAACAACATCGAATCCTTAAGTGTGTCTCCCTACGGTTCGTGAATTATGCGGACACGACCGAGACACTTCTCCGATCAATAACCAATAGAGGAATCTGGAAATTCATATGGCTCCCACATATTTCAACGATTACTTTGCGATCGAATGAACCACTTACATATGATACCAATTTCCCTTTGTCTCACGATAGTTTACTTATCCGAGGTTTGATCGTCGGTAACTCTGCATACCTAGTTCAACCTCGTTACCGATAAGTAATCTTTTCTCGTTCCCGTGATATGTGATTCCTTGTGAGCTAGTCACATGCTTGCAAGCTAATTGGATGACATTCCACCGAGAGGGCCTAGAGTATATCTATCCATCATATGGATGGACAAATCCCACTCTTGATCCATGTGCCTCAACCCATACTTTCCAAACACTCAATGCCACCTTTATAGCCACCCAGTTACGGTGTGGTGTTTGATGTCTTCAAAGCATCCTTCCGGTTATGGTGATTAACATGATCTCATGGTCGAAGGAATTAGGTTACTATGTATCAGAAAGCTTATAGCAAACGAACTATTGAAATGGCTTGATCTTAATGCTACGCTTATCTATAGGAGTATGTCCACCATACCATTCTCCTAATGATATGATATTGTTATTAATAACATCTCAATGTTCATGATCGAGAAACCACGATCATCTATTAATGAACAAGCTAGTTTAACAAGAGGCTTTACTAGGGACTCTTTTATGTTTACAAATCACACAAGTATTAATGTTTCCGGTTAATACAATTATAGCATGGTATGTAAACATTTATCATAAGTATGAAGATATGATAATAACCACTTTATTATTGCCTCTTGGGCATATCTCCAACACAAGAGACCGTTGTTTTCTCCCTAGTAGCAACAACACATCTAAAACTGAAGAGATTTATGTCACTTCCCTTGGAAACTAGAGGCATGAACCCACTATCGAGCATAAATACCCCCTCTTGGAGTCACTAGCAACTACTCGACCAAGATAGCTACTAACAACGGACAGCATGCAAGATCACAAACAACATAGACATGATAGAATCATAAAGACAAAACCATTAATCAATCTGACATAGTAATCTCAATATCCATCGGATCCCCGCAAACACAAAATGCATGATTACAAATAGATTAGATCTTGATTATGAACGGAGCTCACAAGATCTATACATGAAAGCACAAGGAGGAGATACAACCCTCTAGATACTACATGGACCCATAGTCCAAGGTGGAACTACTCACGCTTCATACCTAAGAGAAGGCCTCCAGGATGATTTCCCCTCCGGCAGGGTGCTGGGAAGAACTTCAGACCCCCCCTGATCTAGGGATGACGATGGCGGCGGCTATAGAAGGTTTCATGGAATATTGATCGGGTACTTAGGGTTTCTGCATCGGGGGCTTCTTATAGGCGAAGAGGCAAGGCCGTGAGGCGGCCAGGGGGGCCACACCCTGCCCAGGCGCAAGCCCACCCCTGGCCGCGCCTAGGGGTTTTTGGCTGCCCTGGTTCGCGTCTCCGTCTCGTCTTCTGGATTCGTGTCCCCCACGGTAAAATATTGACTTTGGATTTTGTCCCGTCCAATTCCGAGAATATTGATTTTTTGCCTTTCTGGAACCAAAAATAGAAGAAAATAGGCAACTGGCACTGTGGCAACTTGTTAATAGGTTAGTTCCAGAAAATATATAAAAACACCTCAACGTTTAGACAAAGCAAAGCAAAGTAGATACTAAACAAGCATGGAGCATCAAAAATTATAGATACGTTTCCGACGTATCAAGCATCCCCAAGCTTAACTCCTGCTCGTCCTCAAGTAGGTAAGTGATGAAAAGAATAATTTTTGAGGTGACATGCACCATCAAAACCAAGATCAAACCATTTGCAAGCATTGAAAGCTGGGATCAAAGAACTCTAAACATGTGCATGAAAGATGGAGTTCTAACAATAGGACATAGTAACTATGCATGCAACATGAAAGGCTACAAACAAAGATCATGAATACCACGCATTGAAAAACGTTTGTTTGTTTCACATACAGAAAACGTAGCATAGTGGCAGTTAGCTTGTCCCTCATAGAGTAGCAAATAGATGCATATGACACCTTCAAAGTTCACAAGGGTGACTAGAAACAAGTAGCACAAGAACAAATAATATCACAATATGCATCAATCAATAAGTTTTGGGACACTGCACACAAAATGACAACTATGCTCTCTTAATGGTGCGTAAAGGTAGAAGGTTGAGACTCAATAATGGTGGAAGAAAGGCCCTTCACAAAGGGAAACATGGATTTCAAGTTTCAAAAAGAGCTTCCAAAAATTATGGTACTTGTTAGCTTTCAGCCCTCATTGCCCCTATCATAAGCATCTTGAAGTGATTAAGGTTAAAGTGAACAAAGATGGAGTATATGCTTGACAAAGTATAAGTTGGAAATCTCAAGTCCCTTGAATACGAGGGCCACACCTCATGCTATTCAACTTCAGCCACCTGTAAGTTCTTGTAACTGTAAGTATTTGCATATCATAGAGAACCGCCAACAGGGTACCCCTTGCACATGGTACAAGAGCTATCCCATAACCAAAATGACAAGGCAAGCAGACAATGATCATCTCAGCGATCTTTTTATTTACTATATGCATAGCTTTTTATTGAGTATGCTTCATAGATAGCTCACTATGGTGATGTTGCAAGTTTCCACCATGATTAGGCATGGCTTAGGCTAGCGGTCCAGGCATTTCTCTAACACAAAATACAAACTCGATGGACTTACAAGTTCCCTCTTTATTTCACACTGGTGACATCCATAGACAAAAGAGCATGATATCAACTGAGTAAAAAGTACTAGTGCAATGTTGAAAACGTTCCCCGTGACAGCACAGTTCTGCTAATTCCAACGTATAAGTGCAAGCATATACAACATAGATGACACAATGGTTCAAGTTTATTAGGGGCAAAGAATATAAAGTGTGCCATCAAGTTCGTGAGGGCACATAACAAAATACTTTTTAATTAGAAGATAGATGAAAACAAGAATATACTTGGAATGGTGTAACACACCATGCATAGGAATTTATAGTGGACACTTTGGAATAACTTGGTTTCTTGGGAGTTGGAAGCATGAGTAGAGCTTACTCATACAAGTGGAGGCTAGCAAAAGACCGGGAGCAACCAACTAAGAGAGCAATAATGGCCATAATCATGTAGAGCAACAAAGCATTACTAATCAAAGCATAGAGTGGTACTACAAGTCAAGGACTAAATGATCAAATAGGCTATGGTGACTTGTTCATAGTCATAACATGGTGTGAGCATGTGCCAAGTCAACCCAAACAAAGCATCAAACGAGAATACCACAATACTATTCTTTTGCATGCTAAAACAACGCATAATTTCTTCAAGACACACTAAGCAATCCCAATTGTTTGGAACAAGACATGCTACAACAATAATCACTAAGCATAAGGTCAAAACAACACCTAGCATGTCATGCTAAAGTCTAAGTCACAGTCAATGCAAGCTCCTCTTGCACTTACAAGCAAGAACTTACTACTCCTTTCCAACACCAAGCAACTTATTTGCAAAACAACACAGCGAGAACGGGGGTCCAAACTACTTTATTCAAGAAAACTAAACAACCTAAGCAAAGCAAACAAAAACTGAGACGCTCCAAGAGCAACACAACTGTGCATGAAACAATAAAAATGAAGTGTCTAGACAGACCTGAGCTTTTTATTGATGCAGAAGGAGATGCCTTGGGCATCCCCAAGCTTTGACGCTTGTACCTCTTGGATATTTCTTGGGGTGACACCGGGGTGGCATCCCCAAGCTTGAGCTTTTGTCCATTCTTCATATCATTGCATCATTCTCTCTCTACACCTGGAATTTTTCCTTCATACAAAAATTCACACAATCTTCATTAGCAACATTAGTTTATTCAAAAGATATTAGACCTCTGGCAAAGCTTTGGAACAACAAAACTTTTCACTAAAAACACAAGCTACTATAGTAACTTCTTCAAAAATCTCAATTCCCCAAAAGAGAACTCAAAAAGGAATCAATAAGAAGCAAATGCAAATAATGGCAGAAATCTATCAAAACAGACCAGCAGGTAGAAACCGATTTTTCGAACATCTTATGTTGCTCAAATCAAAAAGTGTTAAACTAACTAAAGTTATCTAACATACTGGCGGATTTATTCGTAAATGTTTAGATCAATCTGACTTACAGAGACTCCTCATGAATTTTTATGGTGGAGGATAGAAATCTGTTTTCGGACAGCAACTCCCCAAATCTTACTTCCCTCTCATTAGAGGTCATTCTTGGCACAAAAAGCAAAAAAAAGGATAAGGAGATGTCATTACTTAAGTAATAACTTCCAAGACTCAAGGAAACTCTTGGGTTATCTCCCAACAAGTATGTTTCTTTAACGCCTTTAAGTTAGTCACAAGAAACAAGAAAAAAATCAAGTGTTTTCAAATGAGGAAGCATTAACATCAATACTTGCAAAGTCTTCAACTATGAAAGGTATCTCATCCAAATGATCTTTGGAGGATCCCTTCTCATCTCTCTTTTGTTTACTACTTTCATCAAAAAGATTTTTAGGAGCAATCCAATCAAAATTATTTTCAAAGGCTTCATGCATTCCAACAAGCTTAAAGGGTATGGGTATCTTAAATTCCTCTCTAGGCTTAGTTTTATCAGAAATACCCACAACATATACACTTGATCCTAGCATACTGAAACGCTCAAAGAACTTTTTGGCTTCCTTAGCAACATCATGGAATTCTTTTAATAAAGTTTCAAAGATGAATTCTCTCTTTTCATCATTCTCCTCTTCTTTTAGTTTTAGGAACAATAATTGTATGAAGGGGTTAAGGCTAACAAACCTAGCCTCCAACAAATGAACTAAAGAAGCTGCAGCAATCTCATAATCAGGAGCAAGTTCTACTATAGATCTATCCTCAATAGCCTCATGCTTGCCAACATGATTAAAGAGTTATTCAATATTATATTTCACAATTATGGAGCCACTACCTATTGCAAGTTTTTTCAGGGCGAACTTGGGGAACAACATGGTGTGCTAGAGCAAGGTGGCAACTAGAGTAAGAACTAATTTTTTTTGTGTTTTTGATAAGAAAAGGCAAACCAAACTAAACTAATTTTTTTGGGTTTTTTGAAAAGAGGCAAACAAAACCAAGTAAAAGAAACTATGCAAACTAAAAACAAAGTAAAGAGAAAGGAAGTGAAGGACTCCCCTAGTGAAGACTTCCTTAGCCTCCCTGGCAATGGCGCCAGAAAAGCTTGATGGTGACTCCTTGATGGCGCCAGAGAACCTGGTGCTTGACGTGGAGTCTGTTGGGAACCCCAAGAGAAAGGTGTGAAGCAGCACAGTAGCAAGTTTTCCCTTAGTAAGAAACCGAGGTTATCGAACCAGTAGGAGGAAGGAAATGCCACACAGGTGTTGCAAGCAACGCGGGGACCTGCACAACACAAACTCAAGACTTTGCGCCAACAAATCAGTGAGGTTGTCAAGCTCACTGGGTTTGCTGTAACAAAGGATTAAACGTATGGTGTGGAAGGTAATGGTTTGTAGCAAGTAAACAGGTAACGGTGTAAGATATATCAATGGTAAATATTGGACCGGGGTCCATAATTCACTAGAGGTGCTCTCCTTAGATAAACAACATGGCATGAAGGGTAAACAAATTACAACAGGGCAATTGACAGGAACTAAGCAAGGCATAACAATGCAATACTAGCCAAAAAGATCCTATGAGATTCGATTGGGCAATACAACAATATACATAGACCGCCATCCAACTGCATCTATTACTAGAAATCCACCTTCAGGTTATCATCCGAACCCCCTCCAGTATTAGGTTGCAAGCAACAGACAACTGCTTCAAGAAAAGTGTGTAAGGTAAACAATCCACTTGTTCCATGAATAAGAGACCGTTGTTTTCTCCCTAGTAGCAACAACACATCTACAACCGAAGAGATTTCTGTCACTTCCCTTGGAAACTAGAGGCATGAACCCACTATCGAGCATAAATACCCCCTCTTGGAGTCACTAGTAACTACTCGGCCAAGATATCTACTAACAATAGATAGCATGCAAGATCACAAACAACACAGACATGATAGAATCATAAAGACAAAACCATTAATAAATCTGACATAGTAATCTCAATATCCATCGGATCCCCGCAAAACACAACATGCATGATTACAAAAAGATTAGATCTTGATCATGAACGGAGCTCACAAGATATATACATGAAAGCACAAGGAGGAGATATAACCATCTAGCTACTACATGGACCCATAGTCCAAGGTGGAACTACTCACGCTTCATACCGGAGAGAAGGCCTTTGGGATGGTTTCCCCTATGGCAGGGTGCTGGGAAGAACTTCAGATCTCCCCCAATCTAGGGACGACAGTGGCGGTGGCTACTGAAGGTTTCATGGAATATTGATCGGGTACTTAGGGTTTCTACATCGAGGGCTTATTATAGGCGAAGAGGCGAGGCCGGGAGGCGACCAGTGGGCCACACCCTTCCCAGGCGCGGGCCTACCCCTGGCTGCGCCTAGGGGGTTTGGCCGCCCTGGTTCGAGTCTCTGTCTCGTCTTCTGGATTCGTGTCCCCCACGGTAAAATATTGACTTTGGCTTTTGTCCCGTCCAATTCCGAGAATATTGATTTTCTGCCTTTCTGGAACCAAAAACAGAAGAAAACAAGCAACAGACACTGTGGAAACTTGTTAATAGGTTAGTTCTAGAAAATATATAAAAACACCTCAAAGTGTAGACAAAGCAAAGCAAAGTAGATACTAAACAAGCATGGAGCATCAAAAATTATAGATACGTTTCCGACGTATCAAGTACTTTGATCCCAGCTTTCAATGCTTGCAAATGGTTTGATCTTGATTTTGATGGTGCATGTCACCTAAAAAAGTATTCTTTTTATCACTTACCTACTCGAGGACGAGCAGGAGTTAAGCTTGGGGATGCTTGATACGTCGAAAATGTATCTATAATTTTTGATGTTCCATGCTTGTTTAGAATATACTTTGCTTTGCTTTGTCTATACTTTGAGGTGTTTTTATATGTTTCCTGTGACTAACCTATTAACAAGATGCCATAGTGCCAGTTGCTTGCTTTCTTCTGTTTTTGGTTCCAGAAAAGGCAGAAAATCAATATTCTCGGAATTGGATGGGACAAAAGCCAAAGTCAATATTTTACCGTGGGAACACGGAGCCAGAGTACGAGATGGAGGAGAGCCACCAGGGGCCACACCCCCTAGTTGCACGGCCAGGCCTAGCCTGCGACTAGGGGGTGCGACCACTCCGGGTGCCCCCTGCCTCGCCTCTTCGCGTACAAGAAGCCCCCGATACCAAAATCCTAAGTATCCAATCAATCTTACACGAAGTAGTCTGTAGCCGCTGCCACTATTGTCCCTAGATCAGGCGGATCTGAAACCTTCCCGGCACCCTACCAGAGGGGAGATCATCCCAGAGTCCTTCTTCATCATCATGCCAGCCTTCGGCATGAAGCGTGAGTAGTTCCACCTTGGACTACGGGTCCATGTAGTAGCTAGATGGTTGTTTCTCCTCCTTTGTTCTACCATGTTTAGATCTTGTGAGCTCCGTTTATGATCAAGATCATCTATTTGTAATCATGGATGTTGGGTTTGCGGGGATCCGATGGATATTCAAATTACTATGTACGATTGGTTAATGGTTCTATCTTATTGATTCTATCATGTATGTGTTGTTTGTGATCTTGCATGCTCTCCGTTTCTAGTAGCTATCTTGGCCAAGTAGATGCTACTAACTCCAAGAGGGAGTATTTATGCTCGATAGTGGGTTCATGCCTCTATTTAATCCGGGGAAGTTTCCAAAATATCTAAGGTTGTAGATGTGTTGTTGCTACTAGGGAGAAAACAATGGTCCCTTGTTCATGGAACATGTGGATTGTTTACCTTACACACTTTGCTTAAAGCAGTTATCCGTTGCTTGCAACTTAATACTGGAGGGGGTTCGGATGATAACCTGAAGGTGGATTACTTGTCATAGATGCAGTTGGATGGCGGTATATGTATCTTGTTGTATTGCCCAATCAAATCTCATAGGATCATGAATGTCTAGTATTGCATTGTTATGCCTTGCTCTGTCCTATCAATTGCCCTTCTGTAATTTCTTTACCCAACATTCCATGTTGTTTATCTTAAGGAGAACACCTCTAGTGAACTATGGACCTCGGTCCAATCTTTACCATTGATACATCTTCCACTGTTACTGTTTACTTTCTACAAACCACTATTACCTTCCACACTATACAGTTAATTCTTTGTTTTAAGCAAACCAGTGAGATTGACAACCTCACTGTTTGTTGGGGAAAAGTCTTGAGTTGTGTTGTGCAGGTTTCCAGTTACTAGCAACACCTTTGAGTCGTTTCCTTCCTCCTATTGGTTAGATAACCTTGGTTTCTTACTGAGGGAAAAACTTGCTGTTGTACTCATCATACCTTCCTCTTGGGGTCTGATACGTCCAAAACGTATCTACTTTCCCGAACACTTTTGCTATTGTTTCTCCTCTAAACTTGTGTGATTTGGATACAACTAACACGGACTGACGTTGTTTTCAGCAAAATTACCTTGGTGTCTTGTTTTTGTGCAGAAAATCAACTATCAAGAAAAATCCAGGAAAATATGCCAAAAATTATATTTCACCAGAAGACCCACGAAGCCAGAGGACGAGACGGAGAAGGGGCCTGGGGGGGCCCACACCCCTGCCAGGCGCAAGCCCACCTCTCGCCGCGCCTAGGGGGGGTGCAACCACCCCAGGCACCCCCTCGGCCTCCCTCTGCGCCTATAAGTTGCCTCTCGACCTAAAAACCGAGGGGGATTCGATAGTTTTCCAGAAAGAGTTCCGCTCCACCGCCGCCACCAGAAACCAAGATTCGGATCCAAAAACTCCATTCTGGCACCCTGCCGGGATGGGGAATTTAGAGAGGATCATCGCCATCGTCATCACCAACACATCTCCATCAACCATCGATGTTTACCTCATCCATGAGTGAGTAATACCCTGCTATAGGCTTGGGGATGGTAGGTATTGGATGAGTTCTATCATGTAATCGAATAAGATTGTTAGGGCATAATGCCTAGTATCTCTATTAGTGCTATTTGACTTTGCTGCAACTTGTTGTGCTTAATGCTTGTCACTAGGGCCCGAGTGCCATGATCTCAAATCTGAACTTATGATAGTATTGTTTGTGATCTTATCTGCAAGTTGTGTACACATATCATTGTCCGGATCCAAAGGCCCCAAAGTGATAATAATTGGGACAACCGGAGGGGATGGCTATGGTGTGAGGATCACATGTGTTCATGGAGTGTTAATGCTTTGCTCCGGTGCTCTATTAAAAGGAGCACCTTAATTGCCAGTAGTTCCCTAGAGGCCCCGCTGTCACGGGCTGACTGGACAGAATATGTTGTGCAAGTTCTCATTGCGAGCACGTATGACTATATTTGGAGCACATGCCTAGGATTGTTTAGTACTTGGATGCATGTTATTATTCATCTGCAATGCCCTAGATCTTGAAGTTGCATGTTTAGACTCGCCCATGCAACGCCCGTCCATCCATCCCTATGCCTAACGCACTCGAATCCCACTGTTATCGTTACTATTACTATTGATCTTGTTTTACTGTTGTTGTTGCTTTGCTGTTGCTACTATAAACTATTGCTACTGATAAACTTCTGTGAGCAATAACTATTTTCAGGTGCAGCTGAATTGACAACTCAGTTGTTAAGGCTTGCAAGTATTCTTTGGCTCCCCTTGTGTGGAATCAATAAATTGGGTAATACTACCCGCGAAGACTGTTGCGATCCCCTTCACTTGT
Organism: Avena sativa; assembly: GCA_916181665.1. Classification (NCBI taxonomy): domain Eukaryota; kingdom Viridiplantae; phylum Streptophyta; class Magnoliopsida; order Poales; family Poaceae; genus Avena; species Avena sativa. The sequence goes on along the minus strand of OV702297.1, from coordinate 378,347,598 downwards.
GGGTCATCAAGACTATTTTCTGGCGTCGTTGCCGGGGAGCATAGCTTTATTTGTAAGTTTACTTGGATCTATTATTGTTCACTGCTACTCCTTTCATCATGGGTAAGTCTCGTGATGGAAAGTTTCCTATTTTACCATCCACTACAAGAAGAGGTACAGTCCTGAACACATCTGTTGCTCTTGATTCACCGTCTGTTATAAGTAAGCTTGTTACACCACCACCACATACTCATGCTACACACACTGCTACTACTGCTGAGTCTGAAACTGCTTTTGATGCTCATGATGTTACTTCTACTGTGCTTTATGCGAGTGGTTCATTAGGTCCTTTCCTAGATGCTACTATGGCTAGTTTAGGAAATACCAAAACTCCTAGTGAAGACACTGTTACACCTATTAGCTCACCTGAGTCTAGTGAGAGTTATGATGTTAATGATGGTTACATTGAGTTCACTGATGAATTTGTTGAAGAGTGCCGAAACAAACATGGTACTAGTGCTATTAAGAGTCTCCTTTCTAGGCGTACTATTATGCCTAAACTGTCCTCTGATCCTAAGTTTGCCATCTCTCCCATTGATATTAAAGATGAATATTATGATTTCTCTCTTGATTTGTCCTATTTAGATATTGTTGAGAAAGAACCTTTCTGCGGGACTGAAAATGAGAGTGTTGTGACTCATATGAATGATCTTTCTACTATGAGTGCTTTGTTCTCTGATGATTTTAAGATGTGCAAGTACTTTGTTACTAAGATCTTCCCTTTTTCACCAACACCTGAGCCTATTAATCCTGAACCAGTTGTGCCTGAACCGGTTCCAACACCAATACCAGAGAAGAGGGGAGTTATTGCATTAAATTATGAAGTGATGAAGGAAGCTAAGAAATGTCTAAAGGATAAAGGTATTAGAGCTGAATATGTTAAGAATCTACCTCCTATAGAAGAATTATGCAAGCCAATTCCCCACTCATCTACTATTGAGGTACACACTCTTCACTTTAATGAGGGTGATATTCCCTATGGTAAGCCTCCTAATCAATGCTTAGAGTAACTTGACACATTTATTGTTAAACAAGGTAATTTTAATAAACAAGTTCAGAATCATTTATTGGAAAACTCTAGAGCTATCAATGAGTTGAAAGATATTGTGAAAATAACTTCTAATGATATTAAAATGCTTTGTAAACACTTTCAAATGGTTCAAACCCAACTTGATCAACTTGCTAAGGTTCAAAAGGATATGCTAGTTAATGCCTCAGAAAATAAACATGCTTATGGAATTAGAAATAGGAGTGGTATAGCTACTCAAGATCCTTTATATCCTGAAGGACACCCTAAAAGAATTGAGCATGATTCTCAACAAGGTGAGAATAGTGGTAGTCCTCATAAGAGAAAGAAAAAGAAACACAAAATAGTTGAGGAACCACTTGAACCTGTTGTAGATCCTAATAGTATATCTGTCTCTAATGCTGAAACTAAGAGTGGTAATGATAAAAATTATGCTCCTAATAAGGAGGAAGGTGAGGAAGAACCTGAAAAGCCCACTAAGAACACTAGGTACACTAAGGAAGATTTTATTGCTAATAAACATGGTAAAGAGAGAGAACCTTGGGTGTAGAAACCTATGCCTTTTCTAGGTAAGAAACACAAGTCAAAGGAGGAGGAACACTACAACAAGTTTTGTGAGTGGATGAAGCCTTTATTTTTGCAAATTCCTTTGACTGATGCTATTAAGTTGCCTCCTTATTCAAAGTATATGAAGGATATTGTCTCTAATAAAAGGAAGATTCCTAATGAGGAGATTTCTACTTTGCTTGCTAATTACTCCTTCAATGGTAAGGTTCCAAAGAAACTTGGTGATCCAGGTATACCAACTATCCCTTGCTCTGTTAAGAATAATTATGTTAGAACTGCTTTATGTGATTTGGGAGCTAGAGTTAGTGTTATGCCTTTTTCTCTCTACAAGAGACTCCAGCTAGAAAAGTTGATACCAACTGCTATATCTTTGCAAATGGCTGATAAATCAACTACTATTCATGTTGGTATATGTGAGGATGTTCCTGTTCAAGTGGCTCATAATTTCTTGGTTTTAACTGATTTTGTTGTGCTTGAGATGCCTGAAGATGATAATATGTCTATTATTCTTGGGAGACCTTTTCTTAATACTGCAGGTGCTGTCATTAATTGTAATTAAGGAAAAGTAACATTTAATATTAATGAAAAAGAGCATACTGTCTATTTCCCCAAGAAGGTTGCTAAGAGCTATTGCCTGAATTCCATTGAAAATATTGAGAGCATCAAGGTTGGAGAAATATATTGTCTCATTCCACAAGAAAATTTTGAAACTATTATGACTGGGACCATTGCTATCAAGTATGAGGTAACATAATCACCTTGTGGAATGCAAAGTTTTGTTTCATATAAGATTGTTTTGGTAACACGACTTGATCAACCTTGTTAACAAAAGGATTTTAATGAACAAAATAATGTTTCCACTATTGTTATACTTGCTTTCTTTTAATTTTTCTCCGTCCTAGTCTTTGCCTTTCTTTTGCTAGCTTTGGTTTTGCTAGTTGTTTGCTTGTTAGAGTGTCTTAGAGCTCCTGTAGTTTGGCTTTTGGTTTGCTTTTGATTCTTCTGAAAAAACTGTTTCTGCGAGAAAATCAATTTTCATACCCTGAAAATTGGCCAAAAATAAAGTTTCCCGAAACATCCCAAAAAATTTAAAATAATTTTTCCTCGAAAAAAGGAGCAAAGGGACACATGAAGTGACCCAGGGGGGCACCCAGGGCCACCACACCCATCGTAGGCGCAGCCTACCTGTGGGTGGCGCCTAGGGGGGTCTGGCCCACCTGGGCCCCTCCAAGGTGCCCCCTCACAACCATCTTCTTTCTCTCTCCCGAAAAACACCAAAAAACTTGCTCAAGATCGAGTTCTTGCTGTTCTTGCTCGCGATTTTCGATCTCCTTACTCATCCCATCTTTGCTGCTGATTTTTGGAGGGATTTCTCCTTGGTATGTGCCTCCTCCACTTGTCCAATTAGATTTGTGATTGGTAGATTGTATCTTGAGTATTTTGCTGCTATAGGTGTCAGGTTGTTTGAGCTTGCATGCTTGTTCTATGCTTAGAAACTTTATTTTGATGCATGTGTAGTCCTCTAGCAAGTTCCTATAGTAGTTGCTCACCATTTATCAACTTGGAAATCACTTGGTTTGATGCTTGTCTAAAATTTCAGAAAAGAAAGGTCATGGACCACCACACATTTGGTGAAATATTTGAGGGTGATGCACTTAGAAGGGCAAGGCTTCCAAGATCATCCACCAGTGCCAGGCCCTCATACAATGAGGATCTCATTACTCCGTGTTTTGGTGACGAGGGGGATGAGGGGGATGCGCATCCCTCCGCCTTTCCTTGCCAAAACTTCTTGCGGGTTGCTGGGATTCTTGATGATTTTATGACCCTGGTTCGGAGGGTTGGACTAACAAGCCTTATGCAGGATGAGAGCGTGCAATATGCTATTGTAGGGGTTCATAGCATGGAAAACAAAAAAATTCTATCGCATGAACACACACAAGCCAAGATCTATCTACTAGATTGTAGCAACAAGTCGATAGAGTACTAACCCTTGAAGATCCAAAGCGGTTAATGAGAGCAGATTCTCATGGGTTATGTAGTCGTTCACTTGCCGATCTCAAGATCGCATAGGCGATCCTTCCGGCGCCACGTTCCGTCAGTGCTTCCGCAGTCGATCACACGTACGGTAATCGATGAAGACCTTCCTCTCCCTTGTTCCAGCAGGCAGCAGAGGTTGTAGCTCTCTCCTCGCGATTCCAGCAGCACGACGGTGTGGTGTCGGAAGTAGAGGGGAGATCCCGCTGGGCTTCGCCTAAGCCGGAGCGAGTATGGTGGAGTAGAGGGAGCCTCGACGATCTAGGGTTTAGAGGGCCGAGGTTTAGAGGTAGCTAGCAACTAGAGTTTAGCTAGTCGGTAGCGGTTTAGAGGAGATCTAGATTGGTCGCAACTAGAGAGGGGGGCGGCGACCAACCTAGGGTTTCTTGGGCGCCTAGGGCAAGGGGGATACCTTGGGGTGCGCCCCCACCCCTCCTTATATAGGTGGGGGGGAGTCCAAGGGTGTTCCCAACCCAGGTGGAAACCCTCCCTAACTTATAAACCCTCCCTAACTCGGAAACCATGTTGGGATTTGACTTTTTCAAACTGCCTTTTTGACTTTCAAATTAGAGTTTGATTTCTCTGTTCCAAGTGTCCAGCCAAGTGACCTAGGACATGATGCAACCATTACACCTTTTCATGACACATCCATGTACCCTTACCCTTCCGGATCGGTGAACCTTCTAGACCCTTCTAGAACATTCCGGTGAAAACACCGAAAACACCGGAATCATTCCCGAACTCCAAAATTGGACTTTCCTTATATGAATCTTATTCTCCGGACCATTTCGGATCTCCTCATGATATCCCGGATCCCATCAGAGACTCCGAACAACATTCGGTCTCTTTACTCACATTCCATATCTACTAAACAACATCGAATCCTTAAGTGTGTCTCCCTACGGTTCGTGAATTATGCAGACATGATCGAGACTCTTCTCCGATAAATAACTAATAAAGGAATCTAGAAATTCATATGGCTCCCACATATTTCTATGATTACTTTGCGATCGAATGAACCATTTACATATGAAACCAATTTCACTTTGTCTCGCGATATTTTACTTATCTGAGGTCTGATCATCGGTATCTCTGCATACCTAGTTCAACCTCGTTACCGATAAGTATTCTTTTCTCGTTCCCGTGATATGTGATCCCTTGTGAGACATTCACATGCTTGCAAGCTAATTGGATGAAATTCCACCGAGAGGGCCCAGAATATATCTATATGTCATATGGATGGATCCCACTCTTTATCCATGTGCCTCAACACATACTTTCCGAACACTCAATGCCACCTTTATAGCCACCCAGTTACGGTGTGGTGTTTGATGTCATCAAAGCATCCTTCCGGTGATGGTGATTATCATGATCTCATGGTCGAAGGAATTAGGTTACTATGTATCAGAAAGCTTATAGCAAGTGAACTATTTGAATGACCTAATCTTATGCTATGCTTAACTATAGGAGTATGTCCATCACATCATTCTCCTAATGATATGACCTTATTGTTAATTACATCTCAATGTTCATGATCAGGAAACCATGATCATATATTAACCAACAAGCTTGTTTAACAAGAGGTTTTACTAGGGACTCTTTTATGTTTACAAACCACATAGGTATTAATGTTTCTGGTTAATACAATTATAGCATGGTATGTAAACATTTATCATAAGTACTAAGATATGATAATAACCACTTTATTATTGCCTCTTGGGCATATCTCCAACAGTCTCCCACTTGCACTGGAGACAATAATATAGTTTCAAAACTTTGTGTATTCAACACCTATGGCTTTTTGGTGTTGTATTTACACAATTCCTAGTGGTCAAACGATCTTCCAATTCGACACTTACATGTCCGTGTGAAATTGCATGTCTTTGCGTCTCTACACATCACACATTCTCTAATGAGATGGCATTGTATAAATTTGGTCCTTTGGTGAGACCTTTAGTTCCTTGGGGTTAAAACATGTTGATAATATTGTCGTACAATATATCTTCATAGTACTAGCCCGCTATGAACTACACCTAGTTTGATAACAAACTACTTGACACAAATGCCCTCTTTTGCTGCTATAATAGCAGTCATATACTCAGCTTTTGTTGTAGTATCTGTTACAATGTCTTATCTTTGGAACTCATCCAAATCCATTATGGAACTTCCTTTCCATTATATTGTGCCACCCTTTAGTTTAGATTGAGATAAACTAAATTTGTACTTTGTGACAAAACTAGTATCAATGTAGTACTTTTACAATGAACTGACCATTTATTTGTCACCTCTATAAAAATAATATATTCTTAGTTTTTCCAAAATATCATAAGAATATCCTTACTATCGTCCAATGATTATGTTATGAATCATTCTGGTATATGCTCATAACATTTAGAGCATAGGACATATCTGGATTGTACATATCACAGTATGATTGATATAAATACTCTTTGTGATTTCATACATCAAGTATCAATCTATACTTGAACCTTTGTTTCACTTACCAAGTGTCAATACACTTGAATTTCGATTCAATCCTTTCTGTGTGACAAGAACCTTTCTTGTAGTTTCTATATTGAAATCATTCAATATATCATCTATGTACTTTCGGCACAACCATATTAGCGTCTCAATCTATCTATATAGGTATTGATGCAAAATATTCGGGTTTTGCCTAAGTCTTTCATCAAAATGAAATTCTTAACTCGTGTTAACAAAAGATACATCATTTCCAATCAACAATATTTCTTCCACATAATGTATTAGAAATATGTCTTAGCGCTCCCACTTAATTTCTTGCAAATGCAAGCATCTTCATCATACTCGATGAGATTAAACTCTTTTAATAGTTTCATCATGGTGAAAATTCCAACTCCGCGATGCTTATTTCAACCATTGAAGTTTGCATTTGCTATTATATAACATCCCTAAAATCATATTTCAAAACTCATTCATATCATCCTTGCATCCTTCATTCATTTAGGGTTTTTCTCAAAAATCATTTAGAAGCAGAAGCTTGTGCTATGATTTCATGTGAGCAAATTTAACTCAATTGGCCATCACCCTTTGAGACTTGAATGTTTAGGAACTTGTTTGCTTGCCTCCATTGTTGGAAAGTTTAAGTGTAGCAATTTAACCAAAGTTTTCAACTTGGAAATAATTTCAAAACCCCTATTTCAAACATTTGCAAAATTAGAAGCAAAGTCTCTGTTTGTTTGAAATCCAAGTTGACCAAGCCCTTGTAAAGTAGCCCATGAGTTCTGACCCATTTTTGTGACCAAAACACCACTGCAAAACCTCAGGAAGTTTTGAATTCAAATTGATTTTGAAACCATTTGAAAACCCATTCAGAAAATCGAATTAGAAAAGAAAAAGAGTTAAACAAAGGAAAAAGGCCGCGCGGCTGAAATCTAGCCCAGCAGTGAATCGAGCCCATCAAGCCCACCCGGGGATTTTCTTTTGTTCTTTCACGCGCAAGCGCACCCAGTCAGTCGCTGACAGTCAGACCCCACCTCCACATCGCGCACTTCGCTGACGAGCGGGCCTCCTCCACGTCAGCATCGTCTTCCCCCTGACTCCGCGCACGATCTCCGCCGCTGACCGTTGCCGCAGTGATACCGAGCTTAATTGGGCATTAATCCACGGGCGTTTCCTGTCGAGCCTCTGGCTATAAGACCCTCTCTGCCTCGCGAGCATTTCCCCCCAAACACCTCGCTCACTCCGCCACCAGGCTGCCCTCAATCAACCCCACACCGCCGCAGACACAGCCCACTCCGGCAATCAATTACGGTGAGCCTCGTGTTCCCCTCTGCCTCTCATTCTTGCTATCTGATTCAGTGTGTCTTTGCGCACCTCCTGACCCCACTAGTTCATCCTGTACTGCCCCAGGTCGCCGTTTCCGCTCGACACCGCAAGCACCGACGACCACCTCGACTCCGGCGACCAAATTCCGTAAGTCCCGTGCGCCCCTTGCCTTTTCCTTCACACGAGCTTGTTCGCAGTTGCCTTGCGCATCTCCTAAACCCCCTGGATCGTGTTAGGGCGACTCTGAACCTCGGCAATGACTCCGACAACATCCACCTGACGCCAGACGCAACTCCGACGAGATCCAGAGTCCATCTCCGAGCGCCCCTCCACAATCCAGTACCACGTCGAGCTTCCGCAAGTCTTCGCGGATCTGGTAAGCACCTTCTTGTTTCCTGGGAAGATCTAGAACGCCGCCGCCACCGTAGTCAGACGCGCCGCCGCCAGTCATCTCCGCTAGCGCCGCCAGTTAGTGGCTCGGTGATTGAGTCCGTTGGATCTATATCGTAAGGCTAGGATAGATCTTAAACGAAGGGGTACGCCCACGTCTGAGCCGCCAGATCTAAGTTAGATCCTACGGTTCGCATCTGTCGATCCGACCGAAGCGGTACGCGCCAGTGAGGTTGCGACGTGTGGCTAGGTTGAATTCAAAAACAGAATTTAAAACCAGAATTAGATCCAAACTTCAAACTGCCATAACTTTTGAATGCCACGTTAGATTTCTGCAAACTTTACACCGTTGGATTCAGTGAAACAAGACCTTTCTGAATATCCAATGTGTTTAACAAATAGTAACCATTAGAATGACTTTATTTGTAGAAACTTGTTTAAGGCTATTTTGAGTATAGTTCTAGTTTAGTATTTTGTTTTAGGGTTAAATAAGTTTAGTTGGCAAACTTGTGACTTGTTAAGTTTCTGTAATCATGCACTTGCTTGGTAGAGTTTTCAAAATCAACACTTAGTAAATTCATGCATGCATTCATATTGTTTTTGATTGTATTTAAATTGTGTGTAATTGTGTGCTACAACTTTGTGTGTAGATTTTGCTAGTGATTGTGACTGTGAAGAGTGCTACTCTCCCCATTACCAAGGCAAGTGATGCTTCATATCTTTTGTCCCATTATTTTCACTATGCATTAGTGATATTTCTAAGTATAGGATTTGCATGGATTTTTGCTAAGAGTAAACTATGCTATGGGAAAACCTAGTAGATGAAACCTTAGTAGAAATTTCCTAAGTTAAGATTCCTACTACCTTCATGCTTAGCTTAGCTAATAGAAAACAAGGGTGGAATATATATTCATGCTATGGAAAAATTTCTAAGTCTGAGGACTTATGTTTTGATTAATAAAACAACTAAGTGAATGAATCACCTGGGTGGAATGGAAGGAATGGTTTGTGTTGAGTGGTTCACAAGGCCATGGACTTGGCTTGTGTATCTCACTTGTGGATGGCCACCCAGGAACAAAGAGATTTGAGATGTCAAATGTTGAGAAGCTTCAAGTGCAACCACATGGCAATATGGGCTCTGCCATGATCATATAGGTTGCTAGAACTTAGTCTCTTGGACAGTTGGTGGTAGAGGGAATGATAGGTTGGAACGCGTCCATTTGACTAAGGAAAGGCTTCTGAAAGATCTTGTCTTGGGAAACCAAGTCTTGTGGGGAAAGTGCACCACCTCTGCAGAGTGTAAAACCTAAGTACTTAGCCATGTCCCTGGTAAAGGACAATTTGAGCATCAAGACATGGAAGCTATCAAGAATCTCCTCATCCCAATTTCTAAGTTAAAATTTTGTGGGTGAACAAGGGTTAAAGGATCTTCAGTCTTTGATTGGTAGATGCCTTGGAAAGGATCTTCAGTCTTTGATTGGTAGATGCCTTGGGAAAGTTTTGTGCCAAACAAAAACTTAGTGTTTTCAAATGATAAGGAAAAACCTATTTTTGAGCAAAACAAGCCAAGCTACACCTAGCCAAAATTGCATATAGTATTATAGTCCACTTTAAATAAACTAAGGTATCACTTGCCAATACTATTCCAAAGTATTGACCCTCTGTGGCTGTAACTTGTAATGTTGCAGGTTACTCCGACGATGAATAGGAGTCATGAGTCTACACTCAACATGCTTGCCTGTGGCACATGAATATGAAGACTTATGTTTATTTACTTATTCCATAAACTCTTGTATTAGGCCTTTGGCCCTGAGTTGTAAAAGACTATGTTTTATCTCTGGAATGACTGTAATAAACGACCTTTGTATCTGTGTACTTCATCTTAAACTGTGGATGCTAGCATTGATCCAGGGACTAGCATTGCAATCACAGGGATCTTTTCCTTTTCAAAGGAGGGATCTTACAGATGGTATCAGAGCACTGTGTTGCCTGTAGGATTATGACCCTAGGATTGGAAACCACTAAGGAATTTTTTTAACTACTTCTACACTTGTCTACTCTTCTCGTAAACTTTTCTAATCTTCTCATTCTCATCTCTATTTGTAGATGAACTCCATCAACGAAGCCGTAAAGAGAGGACCACTCATGACCATGACCTTGGAGTGTGAGACTGAGTTTCCCAAGATTCTCAAGGACCTCATGGAGACAATGGAAGCACATGGTGCAGCTGTGTACAAGGGCTTTCCAGTGATGGAGGAAGGAGTGGAGTATTGGTGGGTGCAACTTCACTTGTACAAAAACAAGGAAGACAACCACAAAGAAAGAGGCTTCTGCATGTACACCAACACTTTTATGCACACCACATTCTTTGAGTCAGCAAAAGAAGCAGCTTGGAAGACTATCAAAGAACTAAGTGCTAGAGTCAAGTGCAGGATGCTCAACCTCCAAAAAGACTTAGAGAAGGAGAAGGAACATACCCAAGAGTTGGAAGTCACCAACCAAACCTTAAGGGGAGATATTATAGACTTAGTGATAGAAGCATGTGAACAAGATAGGCTGATTGCCTCTAGGAACATTGTGTTAGCCACCAGATCCAGTGAGATAGGTTTGTGAACGCACTTCGTTAGTTGGACCACCACCCATCACCTTATTTTCCAAATGATACCTTAAATAAATTTGAACCTTGGTTGATGTAATGGATTCATGTATGCATGACTTGTGTGATTTTTGTGATTCCATGGATATGTATGAATGTTGTCTTGTTTATTTTAAATTGTGTTGTTCTAACTTTTTCAATCTTATAAATAGATGCCTATTACCATCAGCACTGTTGAGGAGTTCCAGGTTACCCGTTTTGGTCCTCGTATCGTAGAGCTTACTACCTTGCTCGATCTCCCTCTTCCCACCATTACGGTGCACCCACTCACCAAGTTTGAGAGGAAGGACCTCTGGGGCTTCAAGGTGAACCAGCCAGGACGCCAGACAGAGCCTACTACGGAGGCCATCATCTTCAAGCTTATGCACGATGACAGGGAGAGAGGCATGGAGGTTATCATGCAGGACCTGATAGGACGACTGTTAGGCCGTCACTCCCGACAGGTTAGAGGCACTCACTTCCACGCCTTCGGAAGGCGTGATGATGACGGAGAGTCCATCGACTTTGAGGACGACTCGAGGACCACAGCAGAGCCGATACGCCTGTACCTCCAGGACTTAGAGACTCTTATTAGGCACGTGGATACTGACAGGACCAACGTCATGCTTAGCAATGACGAGCTCCAGGTGCAGCTTCGCGAGAAGGACAAGCTCTTCACGCAGCAGGACAAGGTAGTCAAGGAGATGGAGGCGAAGTTCGAGACCCAAGACCGTAAGTTCAAGAGTCAAGAGAAACGTGTCCAGGATAGGAACAAGAGGATTCGGGACATGACCAAGGAACTGCAGTCCAAGGACTTCGAGTTAGAGCAGCAGCAGACAGTGATTGAGAGACTTTGTTCCCAGAATAGGGCTCTCAAGACCAAGATCGACTCCTTGACCACTACCATCGAGGAGAGCAAGACCGCAATGGAGAACGCAGGTCTTACCATTGTCGAGGAGGAGATTGATGCTGACGAGTAGACTTGACTACTCAGTTATCTTTATTTACCGTACTTGTTATTTGTGAACTTATTATTGGACCATCCGACATGTGGATGGCTTGCCACTTGTGTGTTTTTACTTTGAGACTTTTGTTATCTTGTTGTTGAGCTTTTATCCTTGTGTTGCATGCTATGTGTTTGCTTGTGTGATGTATTGTGCATGAATCATGTAAGGGTATCTCATTCTTATCTCTATATGAACAAACCACAGATGCGTCCCCATCGTGCAAACCCCAACCCCAACAACATTACCCTGGAAATGCAACAGATGATGAATGCGCAGACACAGCTTATGCAAATGATGACGACGTTCATCCAAAACCAGAACAACAACAACCCCAATAACAACAACAACAACAACCCTCTGGGTTTTGATATGCTCACCAGATTTCTGCGTCTGAGGCCAGCTAAGTTTTCGGGAACGACTGATCCCATGGTGGCCAATGATTGGCTACGTTCTGTGAATAAAGACTTAGTGACCGTGGGATGCACGGATGCTGAAAAAGTCAGGTTCGCAGCACATCTGTTGGAAGGACCAGCCGCCGCATGGTGGGACAACTTCCAAATCACCACACCTATTGATGAGGTGACTTGGGCTATCTTTGAAGATGGCTTTCGCACTACTCATATCTCACCAGGAATGATGAGCCTGAAAAAGAAGGAGTTTCACAACCTGAAGCAGCGCCACCACAGCGTGGCTGAATATATTGAAGAGTTCAACAATCTGGCGCGCTATGCACCGGATGAGGTTGACACAGATGCCAAAAGGAAGGAAAAGTTTCTGGAAGGCTTGAATGATGAGCTGAATCTGCAGCTGTCTGTGGCATATGTTCCAACTTATCAGTCGCTGTGTGACAAGGCTGTTATTGTGGAGAATAAAATGAAGCAAGTCGAGAGTAGAAAGAGGAAACACTACGACAAGCACAGCTCGGGATCGTCTCATAAACGATCTCACTATGATGATAGTGTCAGCTCAGGATCCCACAAGCATGGGAAATTTAACAAGCACCACAACCACAACCGTCATGACAACACGCATCATCGCAGTCATGACAATGATAAGTACAAGAATCACAAGAGTGGACATAAGAGCCACCATAGTGGAAGTGGAAGTAGAAACCAGCCTAAAACGGACATCAGTCAGGTCGAATGCTACAAATGCAAGAAGCTGGGGCATTATGCTAATGAGTGCCCTGAAAAGAAAGTTGAAGGACCTAACAAGCCCAATCCTTTTCAGAAAGGACAGGTTAACCACATCAATGTGGAGGAGGTCTATGAAGAGCCTGATGCTGTTGCTGGTAAGTTCAGACTCAATTCCATCTCAGCATTTGTACTCTTTGACACTGGTGCATCTCATTCATTCATATCAAAAGCATTTGTCGAAAGAAATGAACTACCGGTAGAAACCATTGGGTGTCCTATAAGAGTAAGTTCTCCTGGTGGAGAAATGGTAGTAAACTCAGGATGTCACGACTTGGTCATAGAGTTTGGAAAACATAAGTTTCCAGTGAACCTAATAATCCTAAATTCCCATGGATTGGATGTGATTTTGGGAATGGATTGGATGGCTAAATATGAGGGAGTACTAGATTGTGCCAATCGCACAGTTGCACTCACAACCCCTGAAGGTAAGAGGATAAAATTCAAGTCCAATTTTAAGTCTAAAGGAAGTAAGCTGAATTCTCTTAAGGGGGTTAGCATGGACAGTATGCCAATTGTGTGTGAGTATCCGGATGTGTTTCCGGAAGAGTTACCGGGAATGCCACCAGATAGAGATGTAGAGTTTATAATAGATTTGGTACCAGGTTCTGGACCAAGAGCAAAGAGGCCTTATAAAATGTCAGTTGACGAACTAAAGGAACTCAAGAAACAACTTGGAGAACAATTGCAGAAAGGATTCATCCAGCCAAGTTCTTCATCTTGGGGAGCTCCAGTTTTGTTCGTATAAAAGAGAGACAGAACTCAAAGATTATGCATAGATTACCGTTCTCTCAACGAGGTAACCATCAAGAACAAATATCCTTTGCCAAGAATAAATGACTTGTTTGATCAGCTAGAAGGAGCTTGTGTGTTCTCGAAGATTGATCTTCGGTCAGGCTATTTTCAACTCAAGATAAGAGAACAAGACATACCTAAAACAGCATTCACCACAAGGTATGGATTGTATGAGTACACTGTAATGCCTTTTGGTTTAACCAACTCTCCAGCCTACTTCATGAATATGATGAACAAAGTGTTCATGGAATTTCTCGACAAGTTCGTTGTCGTTTTCATCGATGACATCTTAGTCTACTCCAAGAGCAAGGAAGAGCATGAAAGACATCTACGCTTGATACTTGAGAAGCTAAGGGAACATAAGCTTTATGCCAAATTCAGCAAGTGTGAGTTTTGGTTAGAGGAAGTTGGATTTCTTGGTCACGTTATGACAAAGGATGGTGTAGCAGTTGACCCTGCTAAAGTTTCAGCTGTGACAGAATGGGAATCTCCTAAGAACGTAAAAGAGGTTCGTAGTTTCCTTGGTCTAGCAGGTTACTACAGAAGATTCATTGAAATTTTTTCAAAGGTTGCTAAACCAATGACAGAATTGTTAAAGAAAGATAAGAAATTTGCTTGGTCTGAAGGTTGTGAACTCAGCTTTCAAGAATTAAAGAAGAGACTTGTGTCAGCACCAGTTCTATGCCTACCAGATTTGGAAAAGGATTTCCAAGTGTATTGTGATGCTTCGCATCAAGGATTAGGTGCCGTACTTATGCAAGGCGGAAAAGTTGTGGCTTATGCCTCGAGACAACTCAAAACTCATGAAGTAAACTATCCTACTCATGATTTAGAGTTAGCCGCTGTTGTCCATGCACTCAAAACATGGAGACATTACCTTTTGGGAAAACGTTGTGAAGTATTCACCGATCATAAGAGTTTGAAGTATATCTTCACCCAGAAGGAAATCAATATGAGACAAAGGAGGTGGCTAGAACTTATCAAGGATTACGACTTGAGTTTGCAATACCACCCCGGTAAAGCAAATGTAGTAGCAGATGCTCTAAGTCGTAAGGCGTTTGTAAATGGCCTTACCAAAGGTGAATTGCCAGATGACTTGTGTAAGCAATTCAAGGAACTCAGGTTGGAGATTGTGCCAGAAGGACATCTCATGTCTTTGGATGTTCAACCCACTCTGTTGGATAAGATTAAATAAGCCCAAAAGACGGATAAAGAAATCGAAGAGATTAAGGAAAGGATTAGCCTAGGGAAAGCTAAAAGTTTCCACATAGACGAACAAGGTACTTTATGGCACGGGAAACGTATTTGTGTTCCACAAGATCCGGAATTGCGGAAACTGATTCTACAAGAAGCCCATAACTCTCCGTATTCTATTCACCCGGGAAACACCAAAATGTACATGGATATGAAAGAAAGATTTTGGTGGAATAACCTCAAAAGGGACATCGCCGAACACATTGCTTTGTGTGACGTGTGTAGTAGAGTGAAAGCGGAGCATCAGAAACCAGCAGGATTGCTTCAACCAATGCCTATTCCTGAATGGAAGTGGGAAAATATTGGTATGGATTTCATTACCGGATTACTAAGGACCAGGTCAGGGTATGATTCCATATGGGTAGTAGTGGATCGCCTAACCAAAGTGGCTCATTTTATACCCGTAAAGACAACTTATACCAGTGCCAAGTTAGCCAAAATTTACATGAGCAGAATTGTATGTCTTCACGGTGTGCCTAAGAGTATTGTGTCTGATAGAGGAACTCAGTTCACTTCTCACTTTTGGAGACAGCTTCATGAATCTTTAGGAACGATATTGGAATTCAGCACGACTTTTCATCCTCAAACTGATGGACAAACAGAAAGGACTAATCAAATTCTTGAAGACATGTTGAGGGCATGTGCCCTAGACTATGGAGCAAGTTGGGATGAAAGTCTGCCTTACGCAGAGTTCTCTTACAATAACAGTCACCAATCTAGCATTGGGATGGCACCATTTGAGTTTCTCTACGGAAGGAAGTGTACCACCCCATTGCTATGGAATGGTGTGGGAGAAAGAAGTTTGTTTGGACCAGATCTTATCAAAGACGCCGAAGAAAAGGTCAAATTGGTTAGGGACAGGTTGAAGATAGCACAGTCTCGACAGAAAAGCTACGCAGATTCTAAGCGTAGAGAAGTCACCTATGAAGTTGGGGATAGAGCTTATCTTAGAGTATCACCACTTCGTGGAGTGAAAAGATTTGGAGTCAAAGGGAAGTTGGCACCAAGATATGTTGGACCATTCAACATTCTAAGTCGCAAGGGAGAAGCTGCATATGAAATCGAACTACCAGCATCTTTATTAGCAGTCCATAATGTTTTTCATGTGAGTCAGCTCAAGAAATGTCACCCAGAAATGGAAGAATCTTCTTTGAAGGATACCATATCTTTGGAAGAAGTTCAACTAGAAAGTGATCTCACCTATGAAGAAAAGCCTGTCAAGATTCTTGAGACCGCAGAAAGAGTCACAAGGACAAAAACTATCAAGTTTTGCAAAGTACAATGGAATCATCATTCCGAAGAGGAAGCAACATGGGAAAGATAAGATGATCTTAGGAAAGACCACCCTCACCTATTTGCTAGCCAATCCGAATCTCGAGGGCGAGATTCATCTTAAGGGGGTTAGATTTGTAACATCCCTAAAATCATATTTCAAAACTCATTCATATCATCCTTGCATCCTTCATTCATTTAGGTTTTTTCTCAAAAATCATTTAGAAGCAGAAGCTTGTGCTATGATTTCATGTGAGCAAATTTAACTCAATTGGCCATCACCCTTTGAGACTTGAATGTTTAGGAACTTGTTTGCTTGCCTCCATTGTTGGAAAGTTTAGGTGTAGCAATTTAACCAAAGTTTTCAACTTGGAAATAATTTCAAAACCCCTATTTCAAACATTTGCAAAATTAGAAGCAAAGTCTCTGTTTGTTTGAAATCCAAGTTGACCAAGCCCTTGTAAAGTAGCCCATGAGTTCTGACCCATTTCTGTGACCAAAACACCACTGCAAAACCTCAGGAAGTTTTGAATTCAAATTGATTTTGAAACCATTTGAAAACCCATTCAGAAAATCAAATTAGAAAAGAAAAAGAGTTAAACAAAGGAAAAAGGCCGCGCGGCTGAAATCTAGCCCAGCAGTGAATCGAGCCCATCAAGCCCACCCGGGGATTTTCTTTTCTTCTTTCATGCGCAAGCGCACCCAGTCAGTCGCTGACAGTCAGACCCCACCTCCACATCGCGCACTTCGCTGACGAGCGGGCCTCCTCCACGTCAGCATCGTCTTCCCCCTGACTCCGCGCACGATCTCCGCCGCTGACAGTTGCCGCAGTGATACCGAGCTTAATTGGGCATTAATCCACGGGCGTTTCCTGTCGAGCCTCTGGCTATAAGACCCTCTCTGCCTCGCGAGCATTTCCCCCCAAACACCTCGCTCACTCCGCCACCAGGCTGCCCTCAATCAACCCCACACCGCCGCAGACACAGCCCACTCCGGCGATCAATTACGGTGAGCCTCGTGTTCCCCTCTGCCTCTCGTTCTTGCTATCTGATTCAGTGTGTCTTTGTGCACCTCCTGACCCCACTAGTTCATCCTGTACTGCCCCAGGTCGCCGTTTCCGCTCGACACCGCAAGCACCGACGACCACCTCGACTCCGGCGACCAAATTCCGTAAGTCCCGTGCGCCCCTTGCCTTTTCCTTCACACGAGCTTGTTCGCAGTTGCCTTGCGCATCTCCTAAACCCCCTGGATCGTGTTAGGGCGACGCTGAACCTCGGCAACGACTCCGACAACATCCACCTGACGCCAGACGCAACTCCGACGAGATCCAGAGTCCATCTCCGAGCGCCCCTCCACAATCCAGTACCACGTCGAGCTTCAGCAAGTCTTCGCGGATCTGGTAAGCACCTTCTTGTTTCCTGGGAAGATCTAGAACGCCGCCGCCACCATAGTCAGACGCGCCGCCGCCAGTCATCGCCGCTAGCGCCGCCAGTTAGTGGCTCGGTGATTGAGTCCGTTGGATCTATATCGTAAGGCTAGGATAGATCTTAAACGAAGGGGTACGCCCACGTCTGAGCCGCCAGATCTAAGTTAGATCCTACGGTTCGCATCTGTCGATCCGACCGAAGCGGTACGCGCCAGTGAGGTTGCGACGTGTGGCTAGGTTGAATTCAAAAACAGAATTTAAAACCAGAATTAGATCCAAACTTCAAACTGCCATAACTTTTGAATGCCACGTTAGATTTCTGCAAACTTTACACCGTTGGATTCAGTGAAACAAGACCTTTCTGAATATCCAATGTGTTTAACAAATAGTAACCATTAGAATGACTTTATTTGTAGAAACTTGTTTAAGGCTATTTTGAGTATAGTTCTAGTTTAGTATTTTGTTTTAGGGTTAAATAAGTTTAGTTGGCAAACTTGTGACTTGTTAAGTTTCTGTAATCATGCACTTGCTTGGTAGAGTTTTCAAAATCAACACTTAGTAAATTCATGCATGCATTCATATTGTTTTTGATTGTATTTAAATTGTGTGTAATTGTGTGCTACAACTTTGTGTGTAGATTTTGCTAGTGATTGTGACTGTGAAGAGTGCTACTCTCCCCATTACCAAGGCAAGTGATGCTTCATATCTTTTGTCCCATTATTTTCACTATGCATTAGTGATATTTCTAAGTATAGGATTTGCATGGATTTTTGCTAAGAGTAAACTATGCTATGGGAAAACCTAGTAGATGAAACCTTAGTAGAAATTTCCTAAGTTAAGATTCCTACTACCTTCATGCTTAGCTTAGCTAATAGAAAACAAGGGTGGAATATATATTCATGCTATGGAAAAATTTCTAAGTCTGAGGACTTATGTTTTGATTAATAAAACAACTAAGTGAATGAATCACCTGGGTGGAATGGAAGGAATGGTTTGTGTTGAGTGGTTCACAAGGCCATGGACTTGGCTTGTGTATCTCACTTGTGGATGGCCACCCAGGAACAAAGAGATTTGAGATGTCAAATGTTGAGAAGCTTCAAGTGCAACCACATGGCAATATGGGCTCTGCCATGATCATATAGGTTGCTAGAACTTAGTCTCTTGGACAGTTGGTGGTAGAGGGAATGATAGGTTGGAACGCGTCCATTTGACTAAGGAAAGGCTTCTGAAAGATCTTGTCTTGGGAAACCAAGTCTTGTGGGGAAAGTGCACCACCTCTGCAGAGTGTAAAACCTAAGTACTTAGCCATGTCCCTGGTAAAGGACAATTTGAGCATCAAGACATGGAAGCTATCAAGAATCTCCTCATCCCAATTTCTAAGTTAAAATTTTGTGGGTGAACAAGGGTTAAAGGATCTTCAGTCTTTGATTGGTAGATGCCTTGGAAAGGATCTTCAGTCTTTGATTGGTAGATGCCTTGGGAAAGTTTTGTGCCAAACAAAAACTTAGTGTTTTCAAATGATAAGGAAAAACCTATTTTTGAGCAAAGCAAGCCAAGCTACACCTAGCCAAAATTGCATATAGTATTATAGTCCACTTTAAATAAACTAAGGTATCACTTGCCAATACTATTCCAAAGTATTGACCCTCTGTGGCTGTAACTTGTAATGTTGCAGGTTACTCCGACGATGAATAGGAGTCATGAGTCTACACTCAACATGCTTGCCTGTGGCACATGAAGATGAAGACTTATGTTTATTTACTTATTCCATAAACTCTTGTATTAGGCCTTTGGCCCTGAGTTGTAAAAGACTATGTTTTATCTCTGGAATGACTGTAATAAACGACCTTTGTATCTGTGTACTTCATCTTAAACTGTGGATGCTAGCATTGATCCAGGGACTAGCATTGCAATCACAGGGATCTTTTCCTTTTCAAAGGAGGGATCTTACATATTAGCATACTTTGAATTAACAAAACCCTTTTGATCGTGTTATGTACACGTCCTAGGTAACAATTCTATTAAAAGAACTTTGTTTTGTTTATTCAACCACCATATAATAAAATTATATGTAGTGGTTGCTATATTAATCCGTATAGACTAAATATCGCTATGAAAGATCAAATCTTGTCACCTTTGAATATTGTTGTGAACTCTTTCCCAACATGTCGACTATTTCATAGATGTGAAACATCCATGTCTATTTCTTTATAGATCCAAACACGACTGTAAGGTCTTACACCTTTCTAGAGGGTCTTTCAAGTTCAAAGCTTGATTTCTCATGTATGGAACTACCACGGATTTTATGGCTTCAAGCCATTTGACAGAGTCAGGTCCCATCATCGCTTCTTTGCATGTAGTTCGTTCATTATTGTCAAATAATGATTCAACCCTCAAATCTTGGTATTTGATTGTTTACCCGACCTACTTGGTTCAATAGGAACTTAGACCTCCATAACCACAACTTTTGAGGCACGTGAGTCATGAGCATTGTTGCTGCCTCCGGAACACTTTTAGGCACTGCACAACTTTGCACATATAGCTAAGGTTCATTTAACCTTATCAAAGTTCTATTGTCCTCCCACTTAACTTTTCACGAAAAAATCCTTCTCAAAGAAACTTGACGTTCTAAGCGACAAACATTTTTTCTTCGGTGTTATGGAGGAATACTCAACAGTTATTCGAAATAACCTACAAAGACACACTCATTCGACTTTGGTTGTAACATCTTACTTATGCATAGCATACCAATGTTTAAGAAAGGACAACTTGGGTTTTATCCCAAACCATAACTTTATATGGTGTCATTTCAACGGACCATGATGGATCTCTTTTCAGTGGAAAAGCGGTAGTCTCTAAAGCTTTAGTCTTCAAAATATAATGGCAGTTTTATAAATGGCACCTTTGATATTACCATGTCAAACAAGGTTTTATTACATATCTCGATCACTCCATACTACTATGGTGTTTCTGAGAAACATAAATCTATAGAACGATTCCTCAAATCTTAGGTGTTATGCTAAACTTGCAACTTGAAAAATCTTCCTTTATGATCCTATCATAAATTCTTTATTTTCTTGTTACTTTGATTTTGCACTTCATCTTGAAAGTCCTTGAACTTTTCAAATGTTTCACACTTCATCCTCATTAAGTAAAATATTCATACATTCACTCAAATTTTTGGAGAAAGCATATGAAGTTGAAATCCATCACTCTTGACTAAACGTAATGGACTTCGTACATCAAATATGTACAAATTCCAATAATCTAGTCATTCGTTCCCTTTTGGCCTATGAACGGAGTTTTAATTATATCTAGGAAAGTTTCACAAGCATTATTTGATCAAAAATCAAAAGTCTCCAAAATTCCATCCACATGGAGTTTCTTCATGTTTTCTCTCCAATATAATTTAAACGGCGATGTCACTTCCTAAGTGATCTTTCAATCAATTTGTCTTTCGACATTTTTAGCACTAGTTTTATGAATGTGATTTATCCAACGAGATTTGTAAATCATCCATCTTTTATGGATTACGGCAATTATTTGAACAACCCTTTTGTTCTTATAATACCTGGTAAAACAAATCTCGAAGGCAAGCTTTAATGTTAACGAGAAACACAACAACCCTTTATTTGTTCTCGATGAACATCATGACATATTCTTTTGCTAGTTACTTAGTCCATTGTAGTTCATGAATTGTGTTGTTTCGTATGACGATTCACACCAACAAATTCAGTATCTAATACTTAAGAACCACATTATTTAACAAGCAAAGAATATAGCCCTAACACGTATATCCTCTATATACCTAAGCTGAAAAATTCTGGTCTTTTCTTTTCTGCCATATATTTATGAGATTCTCTTTCAATATTTCCTTTTCTGTTTGAAATAATCTATCAACATCAATAGTGGAGCCATACACATGACACATAGTCCAAAGCATGTATAGTTAAATACCAATGTCTTTGGACTTTGCACTTTGAAGTAGATCACCATCATCAAATGTTTGGTGTTCTTTCAAATTCCTTTCTTTAGTAATCTCTTGGTGTAGTAAACATTTTACCTACATCAAATATTCATCCTTATCATGGAATTATTCATGATCAAGCTGCTTTAGCTTATAACGGTGAATCGCGAGTATAATGGTGTTCTCCAAAACCTTTTGGAGGATTAGGACGACTAGCATCTCCAACCTTTTGAAAATTCCTATCAAATATGAGAACATAAACTTTGCCATATTATACTATATCATGTTATAATCAAAAACATCATTTCAGATATCACAATATCTTCCACATATGATGTTCCTAGATAACCTTGATATTAAAACAATCTTTTGAATATCAAGAATCATGCAGATAAACATGATACTTATATACTAACACTGGAATTGTTACTCTTGATTTAATACCAATTATTAAACTTCATGGAGTAACCAGATGTAAGATCCCTCCTTTATAAAGGAGAAGGATCCCTGTGATTACAATGCTAGTCCCTGGATCAATGCTAGCATCCACAGTTTAAGATGAAGTACACAGATACAAAGGTCATTATTACATCCATTCCAGAGATAAAATATAGTCTGTACAACTCCAAGGCCATAGGCCTGATACAAGAGTTTGAATAAGTAAATAAATAAAAGTCTTCATCTTCATGTGCCACAGGTAAACATGTTGAGTGTAGACTCATGACACCTAATCCTCATCAGAGTAACCTGCAACATCACAAGTTACAGCCACAGTGGGTCAATACATTGGAATAGTATTGGCAAGTGATACCTTAGTATAATTTAGGTGGACTAGATACTATGTGCAAATTTGGCTAAGTGTAGCTTGGCTTGCTTTGCTCAAAATAGGTTTTGCCTATTAGTTGAAAACACTAAGTTTTTCTTTGTCAAAACTTTTCCCAAGGAACCACCAATAGACATTGAGGTCCTTCACCCTTGTTCACCCATAAGTTTTTACTTAGAAATTGGGATGAGGAGATTCTTGATAGCTTCCATGTCTTGATGCTCAAGTTGTCCATTACCATGGACTTGGCTAAGTACTTAGATTTTTCCATCTGCAGAGGTGGTGCACTTTCCCCACAAGCCTTGATTTTCACCAAGATAGGACCTTTCAGAAGCCTTCCCTTAGACCAAATGGACGCGCTCCAACCTATCATCCCACAACCACCAACTGTCCAAATGGCTAAGTTCTAGCAACCTATGATCCTGGCAGAGCCCATATTGCCAAGTGGTTGCACTATAAGCTTCTCAACATTTGGCCTCTAAAATCTCTTTGTTCCTGGGTGGCTTTCCACAAGTGAGATACACAAGGTAAACCATAGAAATGGGCCTTGTGTAACCACTCAACCAAAACCACCAATCAAGTCCCTTTCCACCCAGGTGATTCATTAACTTAGTTGTTTTATTAGGCAAAACACAAGTCCAAAGACTTAGAAATATTTTCATCATAGCAAGTATATTTCACCACCCTTGGTTACTATTAGCTAGACTAAGCATGGCATAGATATCACCTTAACTTAGAAATTTCCTGGCAATACTACAACTACTAGGATTTCCCAACATGGCATATAAGCAAAATAATAACATGCAAGACTTAGCAAAATATTTCTAATGATTAGTATAAAACATAGGGATAGAAATATTCATGAAGTACCACTTGCCTTGGTAGTTTGGAGAGTAGCACTCCTCACAATCACAATCACTAGCACCAAAATCTACACAAAGCATCATAGCCACAATCACATACCAAACATATACAATCAAAAATACATGCATGCATGCAAAATGATATGTGATGGTTTTTAAAACTCAACAAAGCAAGTATTCAGTACTGATTCATAAACAAGTCAAAAACTTGCCAAACATCAATTATTTAAACCCTAAATCATTTCCTAACATTTCCTATACTCAAATTATCCCTACACAAGTTTCTGCAAATAAAACCTTTTTAACAGAAGCTAAACATTAAACACATTGCATATTTAGAAAGATCTTGCTCTCCTGATTCCAACGGTATAAAATTTGTCAAATTCTAACATGGGGATCAAAAGTTATAGCCAAATCAAATTTGAATAACAATCAGATTCAAATCCAGTTTTAAATCTAAACCCTAGCCACGCGTCTATTTCTGATTGGCTCGTACCGGTTCGGGCGGATCGATCAACAAGAGCCGCACGATTTAACTAAAGATGCACGGCCAGATCTAACGCGTAACGGTTCGTTAAGTGAACTAATCCTGCGCGCTGGATCTAGATCTGACGGCTACGAATCAATCGACCAAAACTGAGCGGCGGCTACTGGCGGCGGCGAGCTCTGAATACGGTGGCGCGGCGCTACAGGTCGTCCTAGGGTCGTCGGAGGGGATTACCAGAACCGTGGCGACATGCTGATGCTCAACCTGGCGGAGGCTTGGCAAGGGGCGCACGGTGTGGGCTGCTGGAGCTCGTCGGAGTCGTGCACGGCGTCAGGTGGTTGCAGACGAAGTTGTTGCCGACGCTCTGGGCCTTCCTAGTACCAACCAGAGGCATCAGTAGCTGCGCAAGGACAAGGCGAATCTAGTCGTATGCGAGAGAGGTCAAGGGGCGCGCAGTGCTTACCGTAATCGATCGCCGGAGTTGAGTGGCGGCTCAGTCGTTTGCAGAAACGAACGAGGACGGCGTCCTGGGTCACAAGCAGGTAAGCAAATGGTATCAGAAGGTGCACGAGGTCATGCTAGACACACTCGTTTGAATCAGAGGCACAGGGGCAGTCAGGACTCACCGGAATTTGCTGCTGGAGATGCTCAGTACTGCGGCGGCGCAAGTTCGATTGTGGACAGCCTAGCGGCGCTCTGCGGTTGGTGAGTGAGGGGAATGGAGCGGAGTGGGGAGAAGATCTTATAGCCGGAGCAAGGGCGGAGATTACGCACGCATTCATCGCCTATTAAGAGGATTAAAATCGCGGCAGAGGCGGGGAAGAAACGGGCGGCGACGGCGTCCGCGCGCGAGATTTGGGGAAGAAGGAGTCGACGTGGAGAGGGCCCAGTTGTCTGCGAGAGAAACAGAGTGGGGGTGGGGTCCTGGCGTCAGTCACTCGATGGGTGCGTCTGCGAGTGAGAGAGGGAGAGAGGGAACCTGGGTGAGCTAAATGGGCTGGTTTCTCTGTTGGGCTAGATTAGCAGCGCCATCCCTTTTCCTTTTCTTTAATCCTTTTCTATTTCTGTTTTGAATTTCTAGAATGAATTTCAAATGATTTCAAACTCTATTTGAATTCAAATCTTTTCAGGATTTTTGTAGAGTGTAACCTTCATGTTTCTGGACATAAAATCATGTGGTCTCTTTGTATTAGCTTGGTCCTTTTGATCAAACAAAATAAGCAGTGCTATAGCACATGATTTGAATAAGTTTTGGAAATGGTTTCTAAATCATATTTGTTTTGTAAAGTTTCACCAAACTTCAACAATCAAACATAATAACAAGAGAGCAAGCAATGCTTGGTTTAGAACAACTAACTCTTCAATTGAGAGTGACATTAGACTAATAGCTGTTCACATAAAATAATGAGCATCAGATGCTCCTGTTTTGAAATGGTTTTGAAATGAAACCCTAAATGTTCATGGATGCATGAATGATATGCATGAGTCTTGAAACATGATTTTGAGGATGTTACAAATCTAACCCCCTTAAGGTGAATCTCGCCCTCGAGATTCGGATTGGCTAGCAAATAGGTGATGGTGGTCTTTCCGAAGATCATCTTCTCTTTCCCATGTTGCTTCCTCTTCGGAATGATGGTTCCACTGAACTTTGCAAAACTTGATAGTCTTAGTCCGTGTGACTCTTTCTGCAGTCTCAAGAATCTTGATAGGCTTCTCTTCGTAAGTAAGGTCACTTTCCAATTGAACCTCCTCCAAAGGTATAGTATCCTTCAAAGAGGTTTCCTCCATTTCTGGATGACATTTCTTAAGCTGACTCACATGAAACACATTATGAACTGCTGACAAAGACTCTGGCAATTCAATTTCATAGGCAACTTCTCCTTTACGACTCAGGATCTTGAATGGTCCAACATACCTTGCTGCCAATTTTCCTTTGACTCCGAACCTCTTCACTCCACGAAGTGGTGATACCCTAAGATAAGCTCTATCACCAACTTCGTAGGTGACTTCTCTACGCTTGGGATCTGCGTAGCTTTTTTGTCGGGACTATGCTATCTTCAACCTGTCCCTAACCAACTTGACCTTCTCTTCGGTTTCTTTGATAAGATCTGGTCCGAATAAACTTCTTTCTCCCACACCATTCCATAACAATGGGGTGGTACACTTTCTTCCGTAGAGAAACTCAAATGGTGACATCTCAATGCTGGCTTGATAGCTATTGTTATAAGAAAACTCTGCGTAAGGCAGACTTTCATCCCAACTGGCTCCGTAGTCTAGGGCACATGCCCTCAACATGTCTTCAAGAATCTGATTAGTCCTTTCGGTTTGTCCATCAGTTTGAGGATGAAAGGCAGTGCTGAATTCCAACCTCGTTCCCAATGACTCGTGTAGTTGTCTCCAAAAATGGGAAGTGAATTGAGTTCCCCTATCATACACAATACTCTTGGGCACTCCATGTAAACATACAATTCTACTCATATATATTTTGGCCAACTTAGCACTTGTGTAGGTTGTCTTCACGGGTATGAAATGAGCCACTTTAGTTACGCGATCCACTACAACCCAAATTGAATCATATCCTGACCTAGTCCTTGGTAATCCGGTAATGAAATCCATACCAATCTTGTCCCATTTCCAATCAGGAATAGGTAGTGGTTGAAGCAAACCTGCTGGTTTCTGATGTTCCGCCTTCACTCTACTACATACATCACACAAAGCAATATGTTCGGCGATGTCCTTCTTGAGATTATTCCACCAAAATCTTTCCTTCATGTCCATGTACATTTTGGTGTTACCCGGATGAATGGAATGCGGTGAGTTGTGTGCTTCTTGCAAAATCAGTTTCTAAAGCTCTAGATCTTGTGGAACACAGATACGTTTCCCATGCCATAAAGTACCCTGTTCGTCTTCATGGAATCCTTTGGCTTTTCCCTTGCCAATCTTCTCTTTAATCTCTTCAATTTCCTTGTCAATCTTCTGGGCTTCCTTGATCTTGTCCAACAAAGTGGGTTGAACATCCAAAGACATGAGATGTCCTTCAGGCACAATCTCCAATCTGAGTTTTCTAAATTGGGTACATAAATCATCTGGCAATTCTCCTTTGGTAAGGCCATTCACAAAAACTTTACGACTTAGAGCATCCGCTACCACATTTGCTTTACCGAGGTGGTATTGCAAACTTAAGTCATAGTCCTTGATGAGTTCTAGTCATCTTCTTTGTCTCATATTAATTTCCTTCTGGGTAAAGATATACCTCAAACTCTTGTGATCTGTGAACACTTCACAACGTTTTCCCAAAAGATAGTGTCTCCATGTTTTTAGTGCATGGACAACAGACGCTAACTCTAAATCATGGGTAGGATAGTTTACTTCATGAGTTTTGAGTTGTCTCAAGGCATAAGCCACTACTTTACCGTCTTGCATAAGTACTGCACCCAAACCTTGATGAGATGCATCACAATATACTTGGAAATCTTTTTCCAAATCTGGCAGACACAAGACAGGTGCTGTCACAAGTCTCTTCTTCAATTCCTGAAAGCTAAGTTCACAACCTTCAGACCAAGCAAACTTCTTGTCTTTCTTTAGCAATTCCGTCATGGGCTTAGCTACCTTTGAGAAATTTTCAATGAACCTTCGGTAGTAACCTGCTAAGCCAAGGAAACTAGGAACCTCTTTCACTGACTTGGGAGATTCCCATTTAGTTACGGCTGAAACCTTAGCAGGATCAACTG
This sequence comes from Avena sativa, assembly GCA_916181665.1. Lineage (NCBI taxonomy): Eukaryota > Viridiplantae > Streptophyta > Magnoliopsida > Poales > Poaceae > Avena > Avena sativa. Next base: position 378,320,284 of record OV702297.1, on the reverse strand, counting down.
CTACACCATCCTTTGTCATAACATGTCCAAGAAAACCAACTTCATTCAACCAGAATTCACACTTGCTGAATTTGGCATAAAGTTTATGCTCTCTTAACTTCTCAAGTATTAAACGCAAATGTCCTTCATGCTCTTCTTTGCTCTTGGAGTAGACTAAAATGTCATCGATGAAAATGACAACAAACTTGTCAAGGAATTCCATGAACACTTTGTTCATCATATTCATGAAATATGCTGGAGCATTGGTCAAGCCAAAAGGCATTACGGTATACTCATACAATCCATACCTTGTGGTGAAAGTTGTTTTAGGTATGTCTTGTTCTCTTATCTTGAGTTGAAAATAACCTGACCGGAGATCAATCTTTGAGAACACACAAGCTCCTTCTAGTTGATCAAACAAGTCATTGATTCTAGGCAAAGGGTATTTGTTCTTGATAGTCATCTCGTTGAGTGAACGGTAATCTATGCATAACATTTGAATTCTATCCTTCTTCTCCACAAATAAAACTGGGGCTCCCCAAGAAGAAGGACTTGGTTCAATAAATCCTTTCTACAACTGTTCTCCAAGTTGTTTCTTGAGTTCCTTCAGTTCATCAACTGACATCTTATATGGTCTCTTGGCTATTGGTCCAGACCCTGGTACCAAATATATAAGAAACTCCACATCTCTATCTGGTGGCATTCCCGGCAATTCTTCCAGAAACACATCCGGATATTCACTGACAATTGGCACACTGTCTATGCTAACCCCCTTAAGAGAATTTAGCTTATTCCCTTTTGGTTCAAAGTTGGATCTGAATTTAATCCGTTTTCTTTCCGGGGTTGTGAGTGCAACAGTACGATTAGCACAATCTAGTACTTCTTCATACTTAGCCATCCAATCCATTCCCAATATTACGTCCAGTCCTTGGGAATCTAGGATTATCAGACTCACTGGGAACTTATGTTTTCCAAACTCTATTACTAGATCCCGGCATCCAAGACTTACTATCATATCTCCTCCTGGAGAACTAACTTTTATTGGACACCCAATGTTTTCCGTTGGAAACCCATTTCTATCAACAAATGCTTTTGATATGAATGAATGCGATGCTCCAGTATCAAAAAGAACAAATGCTGGAATAGAATTGAGTCTGAACTTACCAGCAACAGCATCAGGATCCTCATAGACTTCCTCCACATTGATGTGGTTTACTTGTCCCTTCTGAAAAGGGTTGGGATTGTTGGGTCCTTCAACTTTCTTTTCTGGGCAGTCATTTGCATAATGCCCCATCTTCTTGCACTTGAAGCATTCAACCTGACTAATGTCTCTCTTAACAGGCTGGCTTCCACTTCCACTTCCATTACCACTGTGGTGGCTCTTATGTCCACTCTTGTGGTTCTTGAACTTGTCGTGGTCATGACTACGGTGATGCTTGTTGTCATGACGGTTGTGGTTGTGGTGCTTGTTGAATTTCCCATGCTTGTGGGATCCTGAGCTTCCACTGTCATCATAGTGGGCACGTTTGTGAGACGATCCCGAGTTGTGCTTGTCGGAGTGCTTTCTCTTTCTACTCTCAACTTGTTTCATTTTGTTCTCCAAAATAGCAGCCTTATCACAAAGAGACTGATAAGTGGGAACATAGGCCACTGATAGCTGCAGATTCAGTTCATCATTCAGGCCTTCTAGGAATTTCTCCCTTCTCTTAGCATCTGTGTCAACCTCATCTGGTGCGTAACGCGCCAGATTGTTGAACTCCTCAATATACTCTGCCACGCTACGGTGGCATTGCTTCAAGTTATGGAACTCCTTCTTCAGACTCATCACTCCGGATGAGATATGAGCAGTACGAAAGCCATCCTCAAAGATAGCCCATGTCACATCTTCTATGGGAGTGGTGATCTGGAAATTATCCCACCAAGTGGCGGCTGGTCCTTCCAGCAAATGTGCTGCAAATCTGACCTTTTCAGCATCAGTACAGCCCACAGTTACCAAGTCCTTGTTTACTGAGCGTAGCCAATCATTGGCCACCATGGGATCAGTTGTTCCTGAGAACTTTGCTGGCCTCAACCTCAAGAACCTGGTAAGCATATCAAAGCCCGGGGGATTGTTGTTGTTGTTGTTGTTGTTGTTTGGGTTCTGGATGAACATCGTCATCATCTGCATCAGCTGAGTTTGAGCGGTCATCATTTGTTGTATTTCTGGAGTGATGTTGTTGTTGTTGGGGTTGGGGTTTGCACGACGGGGAGGCATCTGTAGTTTGTTCAATAGAGATAAGAATGAGATACCCATAGATGCTTTTATGTACAATACATCACACAACAATCTCAAAGCATGCAACAAAAAAAAGATAATGGTTCAACAACAAGATAACAAGTTCGTAAAGTAAAACACACACAAATAACAAGCCATCCACATGTCGGATGGTCAATAACAAGTTCTCAAACAACAAGTACGATAATATAAGATAAACGAGTAGTCAAATCTACTCCTCGGCATCAACCTCCTCCTCGACAAAGGTAAGACCTGCATTCTCCATTGCGGTCTTGTATTCCTCGACATTGGTGGTCAAGGTCTCTATCTTGGCTTTGAGGGCCCTCTTCTGGGAACGAAGCCTCTTAATCACCGTCTGCTGATGCTTGAGCTCGAAGTCCTTGGCCTGCAGTTCTTCAGTCATGTCCCGGATCTTCTTGTTCCTATCCTGGACTCGCTTCTCCTGACTCTTGAACTTTCTGTCCTAGCTCTCGAACTTCATCTCCATCTCCTTGACTATCTCATCTTGCTCTGCGAAGAGCTTGTCCTTCTCACGAAGCTGCACCTGGAGTTCGTCATTGCTAAGCATGACGTTGGTCCTATCAGTGTCCACGTGCCTAATGAGAGACTCTAAGTCCTGGAGGTATAGACGAATTGGCTCTGCTGTGTCCCTCGAATCGTCCTCGAAGTCAATGGACTCTCCATCCTCATCACGTCTACCGAAGACATGGAAGTGAGTACCTCTAACCTGTCGGGAGTGTCTCCCTAGCAGACATCCTATCAGATCCTGCATCACTACCTCAAGTCCTCTCTCCTTGTCATCGTGCATGAGCTTGAAGATGATGCCTCCGTGGTAGGCTCTGTCTGACGTCCGGGCTGATTGACCTTGAAGCCCCAAAGGTCTTTCCTCTCAAACTTGGTGAGGGGAAGCACCATGATGGTAGGAAGAGGGAGATTGAGCAAGGTGGTAAGCTCAACAATACGAGGACCAAAGCGAGTTCCCTAGAACTCCTCAACAGTGCTGATGGTAACATTAGGCATCTATTTATAAGATAGAAAAAGTTAGAACAACACAATCCAAATGAAACACAAGGCAAAGCATCACATACATATCATTTGGGAATCAAAACACACAAGTCAGGGCATACATGGATCCATTACAACAATCATGGTTCAAACTTATTTTTAAAGCAACATTTGGAAAATAAGGTGATAAGTGGTGGTCCAACTAACGAAGTACGCTTACAATCCTATCTCACTGGATCTGTTGGCTAACACAATACTTCTAGAAGCAATTAGCCTATCTTGTTCACATGACTCCATCATTAAGTCTATAATGTCTCCTCTTAAGGTTTGGTTGGTATCCTCCAACTCTTGGGTATGTTTCTTCTCTTTCTTTAGGTCATTTTGGAGGTTGAGCATTCTGCACTTGACTCTAGCACTAAGTTCTTTGATAGTCCTCCAAGCTGCATCCCTTGCTGACTCAAAGAATGTGGTGTGCACCACAGTGTTGGTGTACATGCAGAATCCTATTTCCTTGTGGTTGTCTTCCTTGTTTTTGTACAAATGAAGTTGCACCCACCAGTACTCAACTCCTTCATCCATCACAGGAAAGCCTTTGTACATAGCTGCACCATGTATTTCCATTGCCACCATGAGGTCCTTGAGAGCCTTGGGAAACTCTGTCTCACACTCCAAAGTCATTGTCATGAGTGGTCCTTTCCTTACGGCTTCGTTGATGGAGTTCATCTACAAATAGAGATGAGAAAGAAGATTAGAAAAGTTTACGAGAAGAATAGACAAGTGTAGAAGTTGTTGAAATTTTTTCCTTAGTAGTTTCCAATCCTAGGGTCATAATCCTACAGGCAACACAGTGCTCTGATACCATCTGTAAGATCCCTCCTTTATAAAGGAGAAGGATCCCTGTGATTGCAATGCTAGTCCCTGGATCAATGCTAGCATCCACAGTTTAAGATGAAGTACATAGATACAAAGGTCATTATTACATCCATTCCAGAGATAAAATATAGTCTGTACAACTCCAAGGCCATAGGCCTGATACAAGAGTTTGAATAAGTAAATAAATAAAAGTCTTCATCTTCATGTGCCACAGGCAAACATGTTGAGTGTAGACTCATGACACCTAATCCTCATCAGAGTAACCTGCAACATCACAAGTTACAGCCACAGTGGGTCAATACATTGGAATAGTATTGGCAAGTGATACCTTAGTATAATTTAGGTGGACTAGATACTATGTGCAAATTTGGCTAAGTGTAGCTTGGCTTGCTTTGCTCAAAATAGGTTTTGCCTATTAGTTGAAAACACTAAGTTTTTCTTTGTCAAAACTTTTCCCAAGGAACCACCAATAGACATTGAGGTCCTTCACCCTTGTTCACCCATAAGTTTTTACTTAGAAATTGGGATGAGGAGATTCTTGATAGCTTCCATGTCTTGATGCTCAAGTTGTCCATTACCATGGACTTGGCTAAGTACTTAGATTTTTCCATCTACCGAGGTGGTGCACTTTCCCCACAAGCCTTGATTTTCACCAAGATAGGACCTTTCAGAAGCCTTCCCTTAGACCAAATGGACGCGCTCCAACCTATCATCCCACTACCACCAACTGTCCAAATGGCTAAGTTCTAGCAACCTATGATCCTGGCAGAGCCCATATTGCCGAGTGGTTGCACTATAAGCTTCTCAACATCTGGCCTCTAAAATCTCTTTGTTCCTGGGTGGCTTTCCACAAGTGAGATACACAAGGTAAACCATAGAAATGGGCCTTGTGTAACCACTCAACCAAAACCACCAATCAAGTCCCTTTCCACCCAGGTGATTCATTAACTTAGTTGTTTTATTAGGCAAAACACAAGTCCAAAGACTTAGAAATATTTTCATCATAGCAAGTATATTTCACCACCCTTGGTTACTATTAGCTAGACTAAGCATGGCATAGATATCATCTTAACTTAGAAATTTCCTGGCAATACTACAACTACTAGGATTTCCCAACATGGCATATAAGCAAAATAATAACATGCAAGACTTAGCAAAATATTTCTAATGATTAGTATAAAACATAGGGATAGAAATATTCATGAAGTACCACTTGCTTTGGTAGTTTGGAGAGTAGCACTCCTCACAATCACAATCACTAGCACCAAAATCTACACAAAGCATCATAGCCACAATCACATACCAAACATATACAATCAAAAATACATGCATGCATGCAAAATGATATGTGATGGTTTTTAAAACTCAACAAAGCAAGTATTCAGTACTGATTCATAAACAAGTCAAAAACTTGCCAAACAACAATTATTTAAACCCTAAATCATTTCCTAACATTTCCTATACTCAAATTATCCCTACACAAGTTTCTGCAAATAAAACCTTTTTAACAGAAGCTAAACATTAAACACATTGCATATTTAGAAAGATCTTGCTCTCCTGATTCCAACGGTATAAAATTTGTCAAATTCTAACGTGGGGATCAAAAGTTATAGCCAAATCAAATTTGAATAACAATCAGATTCAAATCCAGTTTTAAATCTAAACCCTAGCCACGCGTCTGTTTCTGATTGGCCCGTACCGGTTCGGGCGGATCAATCAACGAGAGCCGCACGATTTAACTAAAGATGCACGGCCAGATCTAACGCGTAATGGTTCGTTAAGTGAACTAATCCTGCGCGCTGGATCTAGATCTAACGGCTACGAATCAATCGACCAAAACTAAGCGGCGCTGGCGGCGGCTACTGGCGGCGGCGAGCTCTGCCTATGGCGGCACGGCGCTACAGGTCGTCCTAGGGTCGTCGGAGGGGCTTACCAGAACCGTGGCGACGTGCTGATGCTCAACCTGGCGGCGGCTTGGCAAGGGGCGCACGGTGTGGGTTGCTGGAGCTCGTCGGAGTCGTGCACGGCGTCAGGTGGTTGCAGACGAAGTTGTTGCCGATGCTCTGGGCCTTCCTAGTACCAACCAGAGGCATCAGTAGCTGCACAAGGACAAGGCGAACCTAGTCGTATGCGAGAGAGGTCAAGGGGCGCGCAGTGCTTACCGTAATCGGTCGCCGGAGTTGAGTGGCGGCTCAGTCGTTTGCAGAAACGAACGAGGACGGCGTCCTGGGTCACAAGAAGGTAAGCAAATGGTATCAGAAGGTGCACGAGGTCATGCTGGACACACTCGTTTGAATCAGAGGCACAGGGGCGGTCAGGACTCACCGGAATTTGCTGCCGGAGATGCTCAGTACTGCGGCGGCGCAAGTTCGATTGTGGACAACCTAGCGGCGCTCTGCGGTTGGTGAGTGAGGGGAATGGAGCGGAGTGGGGAGAGGATCTTATAGCCGGAGCAGGGGCGGAGATTACGCACGCATTCATCACCTATTAAGAGGATTAAAATTGCGGCAGAGGCGGGGAAGAAACGGGCGGCGACGGTGTCCGCGCGCGAGATTTGGGGAAGAAGGAGTCGACGTGGAGAGGGCCCAGTTGTCTGCGAGAGAAACAGAGTGGGGGTGGGGTCCTGGCGTCAGTCACTCGATGGGTGCGTCTGCGAGTGAGAGAGGGAGAGAGGGAACCCGGGTGGGCTAAATGGGCTGGTTTCTCTGTTGGGCTAGATTAGCAGCGCCAGCCCTTTTCCTTTTCTTTAATCCTTTTCTATTTCTGTTTTGAATTTCTGGAATGAATTTCAAATGATTTCAAACTCTATTTGAATTCAAATATTTTCAGGATTTTTGCAGAGTGTAACCTTCATATTTTTGGACATAAAATCATGTGGTCTCTTTGTATTAGCTTGGTCCTTTTGATCAAACAAAATAAGCAGTGCTATAGCACATGATTTGAATAAGTTTTGGAAATGGTTTCTGAATCATATTTGTTTTGTAAAGTTTCACCAAACTTCAACAATCAAACATAATAACAAGAGAGCAAGCAATGCTTGGTTTAGAACAACTAACTCTTCAATTGAGAGTGACATTAGACTAATAGTTGTTCACATAAAATAATGAGCATCAGATGCTCTGTTTTGAAATGGTTTTGAAATGAAACCCTAAATGTTCATGGATGCATGGATGATATGCATGAGTCTTGAAACATGATTTTGAGGATGTTACACCAGAACTTACTGAAAGTTTGCAATAGGACTTTTAAACTTTAGATTAACACTTCAAAATAATACGATACCAGTTCATAAAGTAATTAACCAGAATTCTATAGTTCTATTATCTCAATTATAACTAAGCGCAAGGTGGTAAACGGATGCCAATGACTACAACAACTATGCAAATTCACTTTGATTTAATTTATGATAAATAGTGTTCAACTTTTAATCATATTGATGTTGAACTCCCACTCAAAACAATATCCCTCACATTGTTTTAGTGATCACATGAACCAAATTCACTACACCAAGTCCGATCATCACGTGACATGATATAGTTTCAAAGGCGAACAATCATCATGTTCATCATATCATCTATATGACTCTTGCTTTACCTTTCAGTATTCTGTGTTCCGAGACCATGTCTATACATGCTAGGCTCGTCAAGATCAAACCTTAGCTTCCGCATGAGCAAATTTGGCTTGCTCCCGTTGTATACACTCGCAGAATCTAACACACCCGATCATCACGTGGTGCTTCAAAACAACGAGCTTTGGCAACGGTGCCTACTAAGGACGAACACTCTATAACTTGATATTTTGTGAGAGGGGTCATCTTATAATGCTACCGTTGCAATCTAAGCAATACAAGATGCATAAAAGGAATAACATCACATGCAATTCATAATATGTGATATGATATGGCCTTTCTTCTTGTGCTTCCGATCTCCATCTTCAATCACGAACATGATCTCCATCATCATCGGCGTGGAGTCAAGGTCAATGGCACCACTCCATGGTTGTCGTCCACCAGCATCAACTATTACAACTACTTTGAATAATAGACACGCAGGTCTTAACGAAATTAAAAGACAACCATAAGGCTCCTGCCGGTTGCCGACTTACAATAAGGATCATTGCATACATCATATATAATCACAATCATGGCCATATCACATCACATCACACCCCTGCAAAATAAAGTTAGACACCTCTAATTTTCTTTGCATATTTTACGTGGTTTGGGGCTTTCTATAAGTATCATTCTAACTTACGAACAAGAACCACAACGTTGATGCATGAACTATCAAGTGCCCGTTGTAAATTGAATCTTCACTATGATGTAAGAGACAGACACCCGCAAAGCCACTTATGCAATACAAGTTGAATGTCAAGCATGGACCAAGTCTCATGAACGATGTCATGTAAGGTTAGCCCGGGCCACTTAAATCCCACCATCCTGCAAGATGCAAAGTACACAAGAAGCAATTGATAATAAAAGCACCACCGCCCACAATGACCATTGTGTTCTACTCGTGCAACAGATCTACATATAGACACGGCTCCGATACCACTATAGGGGTTCGTAGCATGTAAAATAAAAAATTTCTATCGCATGAACACACACAAGCCAAGATCTATCTACTAGATTGTAGCAACGAGTCGATAGAGTACTAACCCTCAAAGATCCAAAGCGGTTAACGAGAGCAGATTCTCGTGGGTGATGTAGTCGTTCACTTGCCGATCTCAAGATCGCGTAGGCGATCCTTCCGGCACCGTGTTCCGTCAGCGCTCCCGCAGTCGGTCACACGTATGGTAATCGATGAAGACCTTCCTCTCCCTTGTTCCAGCAAGCAGCGGAGGTTGTAGCTCTCTCCTCGCGATTCCGGCAGCACGACGGCGTGGTGTCGGAAGTAGAGGGGAGATCCCGCAGGGCTTCGCCTAAGCCGAAGCGAGTATGGTGGAGTATATGGAGCCCCGGTGATCTAGGGTTTAGAGGGCCAAGGTTTAGAGGTAGCTAGCAACTAGAGTTTAGCTAGTCGGTAGCGGTTTAGAGGAGATCTAGATTGGTCACAACTAGAGAGGGGGGCGGCGTCCAACCTAGGGTTTCTTGGGCGCCTAGGGCAAGGGGGATACCTTGGGGTGTGCCCCACCCCTCCTTATATAGGTGGGGGCGTCCAAGGGTGTTCCCAACCCAGGTGGAAACCCTCCCTAACTTAGAAACCCTCCCTAACTCGGAAACCATGTTGGGATTTGACTTTTTCAAACTGCCTTTTTGACTTTCAAATTAGAGTTTGATTTCTATGTGCCAAGTGTCCAGCCAAGTGACCTAGGAAATGATGCAACCATTACACTTTGTCATGACACATCCATGTACCCTTCCCCTTCCGGATCGGTGAACCTTCTAGACCCTTCTAGAACATTCCGGTGAAAACACCGGAATCATTCTCGAACTCCGAAATTGGACTTTCCTTATATGAATCTTATTCTACGGACCATTCCGGATCTCCTCATGATATCACGGATCCCATCAGAGACTCTGAACAACATTTGGTCTCTTTACTCACATTCCATATCTACTAAACAACATCGAATCCTTAAGTGTGTCTCCCTATGGTTCATGAATTATGCAGACATGATCGAGACTCTTCTCTGATCAATAACCAATAGAGGAATCTGGAAATTCATATGGCTCCCACATATTTCTACGATTACTTTGCGATCGAATGAACCATTTACATATGGAACCAATTTCCCTTTGTCTCGTGATATTTTACTTATCCGAGGTCTGATCGTCGGTATCTCTGCATACCTAGTTCAACCTCGTTACCGATAAGTATTCTTTTCTCGTTCCCGTAATATGTGATCCCTTGTGAGCCATTCACATGATTGCAAGCTAATTGGATGACATTCCACCGAGATGGCCCATAATATATCTATCCATCATATGGATGGACAAATCCCACTCTTGATCCATGTGCCTCAACGCATACTTTCTGAACACTCAATGCCACCTTTATAGACACCCAGTTACGGTGTGGTGTTTGATGTCATGAAAGCATCCTTCTAGTGATGGTGATTAGCATGATCTCATGGTCGAAGGAATTAGGTTACTATGTATCAGAAAGCTTATAGCAAGTGAACTATTTGAATGACTTGATCTTATGCTACGCTTAACTATAGGAATATGTCCATCACATCATTCTTCTAATGATATGACATTATTGTTAATAACATCTCAATGTTCATGATCAGTAAACCATGATCATATATTAACCAACAAGCTAGTTTAACAAGAGGCTTTACTAGGGACTCTTTTATGTTTACAAACCACATAGGTATTAATGTTTTTGGTTAATACAATTATAGCATGGTATGTAAACATTTATCATAAGCACAAAGATATGATAATAACCACTTTATTATTGCCTCTTGGGCATATCTCCAATAGCTACGCTCACTAAAACATTTGTGGAGAGTTTCTCCTTTACTAACAGCATGTTCAGTCCGGATGTTTCTTTCAAAGTTTATGGCAGGTCTTACCATATGTCATTGAAGAAATTTTGTGGGTCCCTAGGACTTGGTACAGTTGGGTCAGCAAAGAAGATTCCGGCTCAACCCGCTGATTTGTTGGAGCTCTATCGTGGAATAACCAATGATGATAACCGTAGAGCTCAACGGGGAAAGATAAGAAACATTCAGCTTCCAGCCATCAGGTACTTCACTTATTATCTTGCCACTAGTGTTCTTGGTAGGGAGAACACTAGTAATATTTCCAGCTATCATTTGGCCTTCTTAGCTGCTGCGCTCAACAATGATACCAAGTATAATCTTGGTTCTCTCATTGCTTGTCGCTTAATAACTAAGGGACCCATTTATGGGGGAATTATTGCTACGCGTGTTGCTGCTGCCTTGGACATTGTTGTTGATCCAAATGATACAGTCTTGGATCACGAGAGGCTTGATCTTGCTGCCAAGAAGGTGCATCACTTACCCTTGATAACTTGGTTTATAGAATGTTGTTTATTGACGGGGAAGAGAGAAAGAGATCCCTCTATCCCAAACCACTTTGTTCAGTATTTCTCAGGGACCTTTGTCACGCTCCAAGGAGGAGATGGATGAGATGTTACACTCTCTTACCTTCCATGGGCACTATCAGGAGGAAGCGCCCTCATATGACCCCGTTGTACACTACGCAGGGGGGTCCTCGAGCTCGTACCAGGACGAGGGAGCCTCCTCGTCATACTACGGAGGTGCACCTACTTGGGAACCATGGTATTGATCCCCACTTAGGTCAAAAGCCTAAGCTTGGGGGGAGGTATACCGACATCATACTCATCTATATATCATGTTCGGTCGGTTCTTTGTATATCCATTGTTTCATTTTCTTTTTGGTTCTTGTTGCTTCTTTCTCAAAAACACAAAAATACCAAAAATATTTTTGTTGTTTCTCTTGGTTTGTTTCTTTGCTTTGGTTTGCCTTAAAAGAAAAATCCAAAAAGATTTTGCTTTGCTTGGTTTGTTTTTTCTTTGTTTGCTTGTTTGAAAAGTCGAAAACACCAAAAATATTTGTTTTTTTCTTTGGTTTTTTGAGTTCTTTGCAGGGTTCTGCCGTCCTCAGTGGATTTTGGTTTCATGTTATTATTCAAGTCACACAAGTGAAGGGCAATAATGAAGATTAAGACAACTCGAGGTATGGTAAGAGGCTGGTAAAAAACTCTATTTGTTTTCATTTTTGTACATATACTCATCATTTTGAGCATGATTAGTCTGTTCATTGTAAGGTGTATGTTACTAATGGATGCTTAGTAGTTCTTGCTTGTCTATGATTAGCTCCAGCTTGCTAATAGTCTGTAGCATATCATATGAATGTTTGCTTGCATTGTTTTATTTATATTTTGGTATGATATTGTGGTATCCTCCTCTGACTGTTCATGTGAATCGACTTGGCACATGCTCACGCATGCATATGACTAATCAATAGTCAGTAAGCCTCGATGATTTATTTTGCCTCAGAGTTCTTGTATCACTTTCATGCCATAATTAGTCATGTTTTGTTGCAAGCATGATTATGACAATTACTGCTCTCTCGTTTGTTGCTCCCTCTCTATTGCTAGCCTTCACTTGCACTGAGTATGAGCTCTACTTGTGTTTCCAACTCCCTAAAACCAATATTGCCAACTGTGTCCACCATACCTACCTATTAGCATCATTTGCTATTTTAGTGCATATTCAATATGCCTTGTTTTCTTCCAAATAAAATGTTTGTCTGTTTTGAGAAAGTTAGTTAGTAAAGCTCTCACGAACTTGATGTCACACTTTATTCCTTGTACTTAATAATCGTGAACCATTGTGACTTGTCCATGAAAGTTATATACTTGCAAATTATATGTTGGGAGTCAACAGAACCGTGCTGTCACGGGGAACGCTTTCAACACTTTTTGGATATCCTATCTAGTTGATACCTTGATCTTTTTTTTACGGATGTCGACGATGTGAAATAAAAGGGGAGCTTGTGAGTTCATGGAGTCTATACATTGTGTTAGAGAAACGCCTGGGCCGCTAGCCTAAGCCATGCCTAATCATGGTGGAAACTTGCAGCATCACCATAATGAGCATTCTCTGAAGCGTCCTCAATAAAAATCTATGCACATAGTAAATAAAAAGATTGCTCAGATGCTCATTGTCTGCTTGCTTTGTCATTTTGATCACGGGATAGCTCCTGTATCATGTGCAAGGGGTACCCCGTTGGCGGTTCTCTATGATATGCATGTATTTACAATGACAAGAACTTATAGGTAACCAAAGTTGAGTAGCATGTGGAGCAGCCCTCGTACTCAAGGGACTTGGGATTTCCAGTTTATGGTCTGTCAAGCATATAACTCATACTGGACCTCACTTTTACCTTAACCATATGAAGATGCCTATGATAGCTAATGAGTACCTTCCTTTCAGCATTAGGAATCCTTTCAAACTTTTCAAAACCATTTTCACTCCCTTGTTGAGTCACCACTTATTCTATGAGCACCTTCTTGAGAGCATAGTTGTCATTCTTGTGTTTATTCCAAAACTTGGTTAATTATGTCATGAATTTGATGATTGTATCTCTGATATCTTTACTTCTAGTCTTCACTTGAACTTCAGAGGTGCCTTGGCATTTATATTGTGCTCTACAGACATAGGCAAGCGAGATACCACTCTATCATACCTTACTATGAGCATTGCAGTGTTGCTTATGTTTATGTTTCATGCTACTTATTATTACTGAGTTGGTTTCTCTTCATAGCTTGCAATGACTATTGAGTAGACTTAGTTGCATACTATTTATTATGAATAGTTTAAGCATCTACTACTGTGTTGAGAATATATACATCATATGAAGCAAATGTGTTCGTGAAAGTTCTTTTATCGCACTCAGTTTTCAACTGAATTGCTTGAGGACAAGCAATAAGCTAAGCTTGGGGGAGTTGATATGTCCAAAACGTATCTACTTTCTCGAACACTTTTGCTATTTTTTCTCCTCTAAACTTGTGTGATTTGGACACAACTAACACAGACTGACGCTGTTTTCAGCAGAATTACCTTGGTGTCTTGTTTTTGTGCAGAAAATTAACTATCAGGAAAAATCCCGGAAAATATGCCAAAAACTATATTTCACCAGAAGACCCAGGGAGCCAGAAGATGAGACAGAGAAGGGGCCTGGGGGGCCCACACCCCTGCCAGGCGCGAGCCCACCTCTGGCCGCGCCTAGGGGGTACAACCACCCCAGGCACCCCTCGGCCTCCCTCTGCTCCTATAAGTTGCCTCTCGACCTAAAAACCAAGGGGGGTCGATAGTTTTCTAGAAAGAGTTTTGCTCCACCGCCGCCACCAGAAACCAAGATTTGGATCCGTAAAACTCCGTTCTAGCACCCTGCCAGGACGGGGAATTTGGAGAGGATCATCACCATCATCATCACCAACGCATATCCATCAACCATCGATGTTTCCCTCATCCATGAGTGAGTAATCCCCCGCTATAGGCTTGGGGATGTTAGGGATTGGATGAGTTCTATCATGTAATCGAATAAGATTGTTAGGGCATAGTGCCTAGTATCTCTATTAGTGCTATTTGACTTTGTTGCAACTTTTTGTGCTTAATGCTTGTCACTAGGGCCCGAGTGCCATGATCTCAGATCTGAACTTATTATTGAATCATTATGATAGTATTGTTTGTGATATTATTTGCAAGTTGTGTACACATATCATTGTCTGGATCCAAAGGCCCCAAAGTGACAATAATTGGGACAACTGGAGGGGATGGCTGTGGTGTGAGGATCACATGTGTTCACGGAGTGTTAATGCTTTGCTCTGATGCTCTATTAACAGGAGCGCCTTAATTGCCAGTAGTTCCCTAGAGGCTCCACTGCCACGGGCTGGCTGGACAGAAGATGTTGTGCAAGTTCTCATTGCGAGCACGTATGACTATATTTGGAGCACATGCCTAGGATTGTTTAGTACTTGGATGCTTGTTATTATTCATCTGCAATGCCCTAGATCTTGAAGTTGCATGTTTATACTCGTCCATGCAACACCCGTCCATCCATCCCTATGCCTACCGCACTCGAATCCCACTGTTACCGTTACTGTTACTATTGCTCTTATTTTACTGTTGCTATTGATTTGCTGTTGCTAATACAAACTGTTGCTACTGATAAACTTCTGTGAGCAAGAACTATTTACAGGTGCATCTGAATTGACAACTCAGTTGTTAAGGCTTGCAAGTATTCTTTGGCTCCCCTTGTGTCGAATCAATAAATTGGATAATACTACCCGCGAAAACTATTGCAATCCCCTACACTTGTGGGTCATCAGGGTCTCCCAACGAAGCTCTATAGTGATCTGAGCCGCATCAGTCCGCACGAACGAGTTCGGACGTGTTCAGACGGGATGGGTCGATCCGGTGGAGATGCACTAAGGTGCACACGCATTCTAATGCAAAGTTTGACCGAATTAGGAGAGTAACTAAAATTTGATTATATTATGTAAAATTAGTATCATTAGATTAGTATAAACATACTTTCCAATGATGCTAATTTTGTACCAACATTCTTTATATATTTAGATTAAATCTCGATCAAATAAAAAAACACGCAAAATGAGGACGCCTTATTCCTTGAAAAGGAGGTAGTAGAGCAGTAACCATCATCAATGGTGACATCTGTAGATCCGAATAGAATGACATGAAAACACACGAACGAACACGAAAATCGACAAGATCCTATGAGATCTGTCTGACACACGACTCCAGGCGTTCTCTATGTGATATTCTGCTTGGTCCTAGGTTGAGGAATAGAAATATTAAGTACTCATGAAAGGTTTGATTCTGAATTGCAGGGTTGTGGGTAAGAAATGTTTTTTTTTGCCTTAGGGACCTTATAAGTGAGTTTGGGTTTGATTTTATAGGGCTTTAGGAGACTATGAAGAAAAAGGTTGATATTTTTGTTTGTAGAAAATTTGATTCAGATACTTGTTTTACATAGCTTTGGCCCCCCTCTATGGGTAGGTTAGGTGACATTATGTGTGGGCTTAAAACATCTAGGTTTAGGGTCCTTGCTATGGTGACTAGCAATTTTATGTTTAAAGATAAGGTTTTTGATAACAAATTATTAAAAGAGTTTTTCCTCACTGTCATCTTTGGAGCGCCTCGGGCTGAGGATAAAGAGAATTTCCTTACTGAATTTGATAGTATTTGTGAGGATTTGACAATCCCATCCCTCATTGGTGGGGATTTCAATATTCTTCATTTTGCTTATGAGAAAAACAAGCCCGGTGCTTTTTCTAAGTTCTCTGATCTCTTTAACTCGATTATAAAGTCTTATGCTCTAAGAGAAATCAACTTTTATGGTGGTCAGTACACTTGGTCAAATAATCAGAAAGAGCCCACTCTTGATAAATTGGATAGAGTACTTATGAATTCTGCTTGGGAGTTTCCTATGACTCAGGTTAAAAAAAACCTACAGTTATTTTTTATCACAACCCCTTGGTGGTTGATACTTGTGAAGTGGTGGAAGCAAAGGTTTGTGAGTTCAGATTTGAAAAAACTTGGTTATCCCATCCTGAGTTCCAAGAAAGGGTTGAAAAAGCCTGACATTCCTCTAGTAATGCTTAGTGTAGTATTAGTTCAGTTCAATATAAAATTAAATGTGTGACGAAAAGCTTAAAAGGTTGAGTGTTTAATGTCAGAGGCCAAAGTATTAAAGAGAAGAGAGAGCTTTTAGCTGAGTTGGAGAATCTAGAAAAGTTGGAGGAAGATAACATGCTTTGTGGGTCTTAGTTTTAGAGGAAGGGGTTCATTCATTTTAGGCTAATGCAAATGAGGAGGAGGATAAATTCCGGTTCAGTAGATCAAGTACAAAATGGCTCCTACAAGGAGATAATAATACTGCTTATTTTCATAGAATTTCTAATGACAAAAAAGGGAAAACACTATGTATTCTTTTAGTCACAATGATATGTTGATTCAGGGGACCTATGATATCCTATCACATGCCACTAATTATTATAAAAAAATGTTTGGAAAAGAGGAGGGAAATCATCTTGCCCTAGATGCATCCATCTGGGCTGCTAATGAAAGGCTGTCTGATTGTGGTAATGATGTGTTGGGTAGTCCTTTCTCTGAGGATGAGGTCAAAGTGGCTTTAGATATTATGGTTAGGACAAAGCTCCTAGCCCTGATGGAATGCCCGTTGAGTTCTACCAATCTTGTTGGCCACTTATAAAAATTGATATTATGGCTATGTTTAGTGATTTACACTCTAGTAATTTGGATTTGTATATAATTAATTTTGGTATGATTATCCTCCTTCAAAAAACACCTGATGTTGATGTCCTTACTAAATATAGACCTATTTGTTTGTTGCAAGTTTTGTACAAAATCATTACTAAGGTGCTGACAATTAGGATGGAACCTTTCATGTATAAGTTGATTTCTGGATGCGAAACTGCTTTTATTAAGGGTAGGAATATTATGGATGGAGAAATGTCTCTTCATGAAATTTTCCATGAAACTAGGAGGAAGAAATCCCAAGGGGTAATTCTAAAAATTGACTTTGAAAAAGCATATGATAAAGTGGATTGGGAGTATCTGTTGAATTGTGTTTCTCAAAAAGGTTTTAGTGATTTCTGGTGTAATCTAATAGATGTGGTATTAAAAAATGATACCTTGTGTGTTAAAATCAATAACAATAGGGTTAGAGATTTTGGTAGTCACAGAGGGGTGAGGCAGGGTATCTTATAATATGCTGATGGTACCATCCTGCTTATTCAAGATGATATGGAGCAACTGATTCATGTTAAACTTATCCTATACATGTTTGAGGAAATGTTAGGGTTGAAAATCAATTTTAGTAAGAGTGAACTCATGCTGGTTCTATAGGATAGTGAAAAAGGGTTGAGCTATGCTGAGATGTTTGGATGTCAACTTAGTAGTTGGCCTATTAGATATCTTGGTGTCCCTGTGTGTGGCACCAGGTTGCATGTGGCTGACTTACAACCTTTATCTAATAAAATGAGAAAAAGTTGGAAGGTTGGGTGGGGAATTACTCTTCTATTGGTGCAAGACTCGCTTTAATTCAATCATCCCTGAGTAGTACTTTGATTTACCATATGTCCATGTATCTTATGGCTGATACAAATCTGGAAGAATTCACTAAGATTATCAGGAGATTCTTCTTGGAAGGGTCCAGCTCTAAGAACAAATATTACATGGTTAAGTGGTCCTTGATTTGTAGGCCAAAGAAAAAGGGAGGCCTAGGTATCAAAAACTTAAAGTTGTTTAATGCTTGCCTCTTATGCAAATGGTGGTGGAAGTTGGAAGTGGATGATGGTTTATGGCAAAGGATTATCAAGGCAAAATATGGAATAACCCATGGTATTTAGAGGGTTAAAGTAAAGCATAATGATTCTTCTGGCTGGAAAGACCTATTGAAAATAAAGCAAATTTATCTGTCTGAGAGGAAAATGGAAGTATGTGGAGGTAGGGAAATTGATTTCTTGCATGCTCAGTGGGTTGAAAACTTTTCCCTTTATGAAAAATTTCTTGATCTATATGGCATTTGCAACTAGTAGACTGACACTGTTAGAGAAATGTATGATCTAGGATGGTTTTTCACTTTTAGAAGGTGGTTAACTCCTAGGTTGATGGCTCATTGGCATGAGCTTAGGAACATGTTGTCTCTCCCGAGGTTGAGTGAGCAGCGTGCTAAACCTAAATGGAAATATACTAAATCAAGGGTTTTCTCGGTTAAATCATTATATAACAAGTTGTCTGATGAGAGTACTGATAGATCCTTTAAACATTTGTGGAAAGCTAGGTTGACTCTCAAAATTAAAATTTGGCTCTGGCTAATCTGGCATAATGCAATTGCTACCAAGGACAACATGAAAAGGAGGAAGTGGGTTGGTAGTTACATTTGTCGTTTTTGTCCCTCGGAGGGTTTCATAAATCACTTATTTTCACTTCCCTAGCTTCCGTTTATATGTGGAGTTCCATTGCTAGTGTTATTGGAGCACAAACTAGGCCTTCTTGTTTTACCTAGTATTTTTGGTGGATTGTTAAATTTCTTACATTTGGATTTAATTTTCATATCATTTGCATTGTTGTTCTTTGCTGGGCTTTGAAGGGAAAATGATTTCTTCCTCTTTGGGATTAATATGTTACATGTGTGCCTTTCTTTGTTATTGGGCAGGTCTCTGGAATGAACAGGATTGCGATTTGTTGGTCGATGGTGCTGACCATCTAGAGAGGATGGCTACTCAGGTGCATGATATGGCGCGTCGAGTTTCAACGTTGAGGGTCCGGAATGGTGATGAGGACGATGATGTGGATATCACCAGAGGCTAAAAAACAAGTCTGGAGAAAGTTGATATTGCTGGGCATTTCGTCTTTCATGCTTAAAAACTGTATTTTGTCCATATGAGCCTCTTGTGGTGTCTAGGTTGCCAAGTTTGTACCTCTTGCAGTTTCGATCAAGACTTATGGAGTGGACGTTTGTTGTCTATGTTGAACTTATTTTTCTTTTTTGGGTAATTTTACAAGACTGATGTTCTGTTATCCGTTGATAATGAAACCCGTCTCGTATGAGTCGTATGGAAACAAATATGGCGGCTGTGAAGACATAGGAGCGGAGCTCCATCCACCATGCACTAAAGCTGGTGTCATTGGACAAACTTTTGTATATCAGGGCGAACATGAAGACATTGATGAACCGACAGCCTTCTAGTCGCATATCAACAAATTAAACCTTCTACACACACCCGCTAAATCCTATTTATACGTGTACAGTTGTTACTCTGCACATTGCAGCTAGTAATTGTTCATCATCGTCTCAATTCCTTAATTACGCTAACATGAACGAAATTGTTCTACTGCAAGAGAGACGTCTAGAACGGCGGCTGATTAGTGACTGACCTCTCTATCATTCTCCCTAGAGCTGTCACGCGCGCTGACGAGTAGGAGATACCGCCTCCTCTCTCTGACCGCCGGTGAACGGCTCAATCTCATCGCTTGGCAGGATCGCCATCTCCATTGACCCTGACCCCTCGCTCGTGTACGATGATGATGCACTGTGCTGGCTGCTGGCCATTTCGATCACGCAGTGCGCTTCACGAGGGGAAGAATGGCGCGGCGTGATCTGTTGGGCAGGCTGCCGGCGGTTGTCCGCATAGAAGTTAAAGATCAGGTGGACGACGCAACAGACGAGCGATGTGACGCCGGTGAGGAGGAACAGGCTCCCGAAGCTCTTGAAGTTGAGGCTGCCGGACGTGAACTGTGAATCGCCGTCTTTGAGGTCGCCGAACCACTTGCGTTGGATCTTGTTGATCTCGTCGCTCTCGGTGAGATTCATGATCGCCCGCGACAGGTCCATCACGTACGGCGACCCCTTGGGGAACGCGAAGCCCAAGCCGCCAGTCATGTTGCGCTGGTCGGTCATGGTGAAGTTGTCGCTGTAGGTCTTGAGGAAGATATTGAAGTAGGGCGTCTCGTTGACGACGGCGCCGATGCTTTTATTGAGCAGCGCCTCCTGGAAGCTCCGCGCGGTCGAGTACCGCATGATCCTGGCCTGTGGGAAACCCGACCGGGTCAGAGCCTCGCCCGTGAAGGAGTTGTTCATGATCCCGACCTTCTCCGTGCCCCGGAGCAGCGCGAGGTAGTCGACGATGGTCGGCTCCACCCGCGGCACCGTGAGCATGGACGTGAGGCTCGCCGTGTAGCTGGACTGCAGGATGAGCACGACGAAGACCCAGACAATCACCACGAGCCTCGACAGGTTGCTCGTCAGCTTCTCCCTGTGAGAGAAGACGAGGGTGGAGAAGCCGAAGTAGACGAGGGTGCCGACTTGGTTGGAGGGGGTGAGCTTGCCTTTGGTGCCGGCTTGGTTGGTGGGTGTGAGCTTTCCTTTGTTGGAGGGTGTGATCTCAACTTCGGCGCCGAATTCCCCGTTGTCGCGATGCTCGATGGCCCAGACGACAAAGCCTGTGAATAGGAAGAAGGCGGCGCTGACAAGCCAGAGACCGGAGCTGAGCGGCTTCAGAAAAAAGAACCACGTGAAGTTGCCGCCCCTTTGGTCGCGCAGCGGCACAACCATGGCAATGTCTGATGACATGTAAGGCAACGTGAAGTCCACATGGGCCGCTCGATCCGCCGTGATGGTCATGTCCGCCACCACCGCGTCGAACGTCTGCACCAAATTAAACAAAGAGGTTATTGAGAAGAACATGGCAATATATCCAGAACTTGTTCCATAGAAAACCTTAGGCAATCGGGCAATGTCCAACGGATCATGTTAATCTGTAATCAAATATGGTAAAGAAGAAGTCTACGATTTCAAAGAATTTTGCTTTTACTATATTATATTTTGTTTAATCAATTATCGTTTATTTTGTCAGAAAAATTGGATCGTTTCCAAATGGATTTCTTAACATATGCTAGCTACACCTATGTACGGACACTAGGCTACTAGCCAAGTTGATAAGATGTCATTCTCAATTGGGGATATATGGATCCGCTTAATTATATATGGATTGACCGGTCTCTGGTCCATGATTCTAACCAAGTTGATAAGACCATGTTACTCGACAAAGTATCCGGTTTAAAGGGCCTACACGTATATCTAGATCGTTAATTTAATCGATAAAATATTAATTATTTAATATAAAAATTATATCATTAGAAAATTTAGATGTTATAGTACTTTATGTTAAATAATTTATATTTTATTGATCAAATAAATGATCTAGATATACGCGTGAGCCCTTTAAACTGGGACGGAGGGAGGGAGTAGTACGTGATACAATTGCCGAATCAATGTACATACTAGTACCATGCATGAGGGTAGTATCATACTAGTAGAGTCCTTAATTATTTTCCACAGATATGGGTGCAACGCTTTGGATCCTGGGCCTCCAGGGAGCTCGGTATTTTAAAAGTCGTACTTAAAAGTTTGCAAGAAATATGAATTCATGTCGAAAAAATACATGTAGATGTTTTTGTAAACCATCAAAGATTTGTTAAACAGTATGTTGTGAGAAGATATTCTGATGAACATTTATAAGTAAACATTTATATTAGAATGTACATTTATAATATACATCACTACCCTTATTGCTACCATATTAGAATGTGTACATTTATATTAGCTAGTCATAACTAATTTGAAATTGATTGGTTCACGTGGAGTATAATACAAATTAATTAGTTGATTCAAATGCAGTATATATAGTACAGTAATACAAAAGCAAGTTAGGTTACTGCTTACCCCATTTTCAACCCCGAGGATGAGGTTGTCGTAGGGCTGTGACTCCGCCTTGACGTACTCGAACGGCAGGGCATACGGCAGCAGCCGCACCGCCGCCTCGAACACTTCGATCACGAACCCGCCGGCTGTCGTCTGTTTCGTCACGGAGTCGACTTCAAGGTGCAGGATCGACCGGTAGCTGTCCGAGACATTCCCCGGCACTGCCACCCTCAGCTTCCGCGCGTTCGTCGGCTGCACCCACCCGCTCGGCCGCACCGTCGACTCTCCTGGCCAAATCACTGGCGCGAGCGCGCTGCCAACGTGCCGGGTCAGCCCGTACGCCGGCGACCAGAACCCGACGCCCCTCTCCTTTCCATCGTCCATGATGTTTAGGACGCGGTAGGCCGGCACTACGAGCTCGCCGTCGACGAGGTCGAACCGTCCGCCGAGACCCTCGAATTCCGTGTCGTTGATAGCTTGGAGGAAATTTTCGCCTGATGCTGACTTCCCGAGCCCCGAGATGTCGGTCGGCCCGCCCGTGCCGTTTACCAGCCCGGGTTGCGTCGACAGGTCGGCGGCGCTGAGTCGCTCTGCCGCGGAGGCCATGGCCCACGCGGCGTCGTAGGCCCACACGGCGTAGCAGCCTAGGACGGCGTGCGAGAGTTCGTCGTCCGGGTGGTCGCGCATGTACCGCTGCGCCCACCGCTTCTTGACGTCCCGCAGCCGCGGCGTAGTGGGCACGTAGGGCGCGAGCCCGATCACGCCCTGCGGCGGCTGGACGGAGCCCAGGAGGCCCGTGAGCCCCTGGGTGATGACCCACACGTAGCCTTCGCCGGTCATGCCGGCCTCCTCGGCGGCGGCGAACACGCGGCGGGCGAGGGCGGCCCGCGCGTGGAGCACGAACACGCGCGTCTGCTCGGACTCCATGCGGTACATCTCCGCGGCCAGGGCGTCGGGGGACGTGTCCGCCGGGAGCGCGCAGCGGTAGGGGACCTCGGCGGCGCGCTCCGACGCGAGGGCGTCGACGAGGAAGGGCACGAACGCCGCGCCGTAGTCGTCGTCCTGGTAGATGGGCACGACGCGGCGCCAGCCGAAGAGCGTGGCGAGCGCCGCGACGGCGCCGGCCTGCAGGGCGTCGCTCTGGGCGGCGCGGGAGAAGAAGCGCGCCGTGGCGGGTGACACGGAGGGGCTGGTGGACGAGAAGGACACCACGGGGACCTCGGCCTGGGTGGCGAGGCCGGCGACGAACGCCGACTCGACCGACGACTGCGGGCCGAGGATGGCGCGCGCGCCCTGGCTCGTCATCAGCTGCAGCGCTGCACGGCACACGCACGCATGGCAATTAAGAGCACGCACGCAACGTCAGTCAAAGGAAAAGAACGTGCGGATAGGAACAGAGAATGGTTCGGGCGCCATATATACCGGCTGACGCGGCGGCGACGACGTCTCCACCGGAGTCGTGCTGCAGGATCTGAACCCGAGCGGTGGAGTTGGGGAAGGCGGCGTAGAAGTCCTCGAGGGCCATGGGGATGGTGGTCGTGGCGATCTTGCCCACCGGCGAGTCGGCGTCGATGATGAGCCCCACCTTGACCTCCGTCGGCTGGGCCCGCGACGACGTCGCGAGGAGGCAGGCCGCGAAGCCGACGAGGAGGAGCAGAAGGCGCACGTCCCCGGTCATCGGGAGAGGAAGTTCGGGAGCATTCAGTCAATTAATTGGGCGAGAGAGGCAGAGAGCTACCTCATGGCAGAATGGAAGTTTATACTTTATAGGATGCCACAACATGCTGATTTTTCAATTACTTGGGCGAGTTTGGTCGGATGCCGATCTACCATTCTTTGGTGGACCGGGCGGGTTTGTCCATTTCTTATGCCTTTGGTCGAAAAAAAAAAGAGTTGACATTTCCTCGGAAGACAACGCCGGGCTTTGCATCGGAAGCTTGCTACACCCAACTTCCTTTCGGCTTAGTGTGGCTCAAGGATGAAGATGATGATACCACGGCAACAAAAGACGCTCAGAAATCCAAGCTGGCACTGCTTTCTTTATCATTGGAACCTTCCAGGAATGAGGAATTATCTGGACTGTCAGGTGGAAGGAAATGCAAATTTACTGCAGCAAAATCTCAGACTGGCTTTCAATTACATCCGAAAGTGATTCGTATACTTTATTGTGACCATCCCTTATCGCTTGCCCGCGGAACCCACTACCAAGAAGTATATCCACGGCTTCTTGTACCAATTTTTCATGGCACACATTACTAAATCTGCGGGCGCTAATTCACTTCTTTTTAATAGATAGGCAAGGTTGTTGTTCCGACGGTATAAAGTTCATTAATGTCCAAAGTCACTACTTTATCTCCAGACCTATAAACAATGGGTCTCAATTCGGGAGGAAGAACAGGTAATAAGCACAGCTTTGCACATCATCAGATTCTCTGGAGTCAATTCAAAGCATCAAGACAAGGACACCATGCCGTTTCATTTGAGGGATACACTGCCGGCAGGCCTGAAGAGCTCGAGCTCGAGTTGCGAGACTTCCGCCAGTCGACATGGAGGATGAGTTCGAGATGCAGCTCCAGCAGATCTTAGGTTCTTCCAGGAGAATGACGGCCAGCTGGAACTAAGAGTGGTAATGATAAAAATTATGCTCCTAATAAGGAGGAAGGTGAGGAAGAACCTGAAAAGCCCACTAAGAACACTAGGTACACTAAGGAAGATTTTATTGCTAATAAACATGGTAAAGAGAGAGAACCTTGGGTGTAGAAACCTATGCCTTTTCTAGGTAAGAAACACAAGTCAAAGGAGGAGGAACACTACAACAAGTTTTGTGAGTGGATGAAGCCTTTATTTTTGCAAATTCCTTTGACTGATGCTATTAAGTTGCCTCCTTATTTAAAGTATATGAAGGATATTGTCTCTAATAAAAGGAAGATTCCTAATGAGGAGATTTCTACTTTGCTTGCTAATTACTCCTTCAATGGTAAGGTTCCAAAGAAACTTGGTGATCCAGGTATACCAACTATCCCTTGCTCTGTTAAGAATAATTATGTTAGAACTGCTTTATGTGATTTGGGAGCTAGAGTTAGTGTTATGCCTTTTTCTCTCTACAAGAGACTCCAGCTAGAAAAGTTGATACCAACTGCTATATCTTTGCAAATGGCTGATAAATCAACTACTATTCATGTTGGTATATGTGAGGATGTTCCTGTTCAAGTGGCTCATAATTTCTTGGTTTTAACTGATTTTGTTGTGCTTGAGATGCCTGAAGATGATAATATGTCTATTATTCTTGGGAGACCTTTTCTTAATACTGCAGGTGCTGTCATTAATTGTAATTAAGGAAAAGTAACATTTAATATTAATGAAAAAGAGCATACTGTCTATTTCCCCAAGAAGGTTGCTAAGAGCTATTGCCTGAATTCCATTGAAAATATTGAGAGCATCAAGGTTGGAGAAATATATTGTCTCATTCCACAAGAAAATTTTGAAACTATTATGACTGGGACCATTGCTATCAAGTATGAGGTAACATAATCACCTTGTGGAATGCAAAGTTTTGTTTCATATAAGATTGTTTTGGTAACACGACTTGATCAACCTTGTTAACAAAAGGATTTTAATGAACAAAATAATGTTTCCACTATTGTTATACTTGCTTTCTTTTAATTTTTCTCCGTCCTAGTCTTTGCCTTTCTTTTGCTAGCTTTGGTTTTGCTAGTTGTTTGCTTGTTAGAGTGTCTTAGAGCTCCTGTAGTTTGGCTTTTGGTTTGCTTTTGATTCTTCTGAAAAAACTGTTTCTGCGAGAAAATCAATTTTCATACCCTGAAAATTGGCCAAAAATAAAGTTTCCCGAAACATCCCAAAAAATTTAAAATAATTTTTCCTCGAAAAAAGGAGCAAAGGGACACATGAAGTGACCCAGGGGGGCACCCAGGGCCACCACACCCATCGTAGGCGCAGCCTACCTGTGGGTGGCGCCTAGGGGGGTCTGGCCCACCTGGGCCCCTCCAAGGTGCCCCCTCACAACCATCTTCTTTCTCTCTCCCGAAAAACACCAAAAAACTTGCTCAAGATCGAGTTCTTGCTGTTCTTGCTCGCGATTTTCGATCTCCTTACTCATCCCATCTTTGCTGCTGATTTTTGGAGGGATTTCTCCTTGGTATGTGCCTCCTCCACTTGTCCAATTAGATTTGTGATTGGTAGATTGTATCTTGAGTATTTTGCTGCTATAGGTGTCAGGTTGTTTGAGCTTGCATGCTTGTTCTATGCTTAGAAACTTTATTTTGATGCATGTGTAGTCCTCTAGCAAGTTCCTATAGTAGTTGCTCACCATTTATCAACTTGGAAATCACTTGGTTTGATGCTTGTCTAAAATTTCAGAAAAGAAAGGTCATGGACCACCACACATTTGGTGAAATATTTGAGGGTGATGCACTTAGAAGGGCAAGGCTTCCAAGATCATCCACCAGTGCCAGGCCCTCATACAATGAGGATCTCATTACTCCGTGTTTTGGTGACGAGGGGGATGAGGGGGATGCGCATCCCTCCGCCTTTCCTTGCCAAAACTTCTTGCGGGTTGCTGGGATTCTTGATGATTTTATGACCCTGGTTCGGAGGGTTGGACTAACAAGCCTTATGCAGGATGAGAGCGTGCAATATGCTATTGTAGGGGTTCATAGCATGGAAAACAAAAAAATTCTATCGCATGAACACACACAAGCCAAGATCTATCTACTAGATTGTAGCAACAAGTCGATAGAGTACTAACCCTTGAAGATCCAAAGCGGTTAATGAGAGCAGATTCTCATGGGTTATGTAGTCGTTCACTTGCCGATCTCAAGATCGCATAGGCGATCCTTCCGGCGCCACGTTCCGTCAGTGCTTCCGCAGTCGATCACACGTACGGTAATCGATGAAGACCTTCCTCTCCCTTGTTCCAGCAGGCAGCAGAGGTTGTAGCTCTCTCCTCGCGATTCCAGCAGCACGACGGTGTGGTGTCGGAAGTAGAGGGGAGATCCCGCTGGGCTTCGCCTAAGCCGGAGCGAGTATGGTGGAGTAGAGGGAGCCTCGACGATCTAGGGTTTAGAGGGCCGAGGTTTAGAGGTAGCTAGCAACTAGAGTTTAGCTAGTCGGTAGCGGTTTAGAGGAGATCTAGATTGGTCGCAACTAGAGAGGGGGGCGGCGACCAACCTAGGGTTTCTTGGGCGCCTAGGGCAAGGGGGATACCTTGGGGTGCGCCCCCACCCCTCCTTATATAGGTGGGGGGGAGTCCAAGGGTGTTCCCAACCCAGGTGGAAACCCTCCCTAACTTATAAACCCTCCCTAACTCGGAAACCATGTTGGGATTTGACTTTTTCAAACTGCCTTTTTGACTTTCAAATTAGAGTTTGATTTCTCTGTTCCAAGTGTCCAGCCAAGTGACCTAGGACATGATGCAACCATTACACCTTTTCATGACACATCCATGTACCCTTACCCTTCCGGATCGGTGAACCTTCTAGACCCTTCTAGAACATTCCGGTGAAAACACCGAAAACACCGGAATCATTCCCGAACTCCAAAATTGGACTTTCCTTATATGAATCTTATTCTCCGGACCATTTCGGATCTCCTCATGATATCCCGGATCCCATCAGAGACTCCGAACAACATTCGGTCTCTTTACTCACATTCCATATCTACTAAACAACATCGAATCCTTAAGTGTGTCTCCCTACGGTTCGTGAATTATGCAGACATGATCGAGACTCTTCTCCGATAAATAACTAATAAAGGAATCTAGAAATTCATATGGCTCCCACATATTTCTATGATTACTTTGCGATCGAATGAACCATTTACATATGAAACCAATTTCACTTTGTCTCGCGATATTTTACTTATCTGAGGTCTGATCATCGGTATCTCTGCATACCTAGTTCAACCTCGTTACCGATAAGTATTCTTTTCTCGTTCCCGTGATATGTGATCCCTTGTGAGACATTCACATGCTTGCAAGCTAATTGGATGAAATTCCACCGAGAGGGCCCAGAATATATCTATATGTCATATGGATGGATCCCACTCTTTATCCATGTGCCTCAACACATACTTTCCGAACACTCAATGCCACCTTTATAGCCACCCAGTTACGGTGTGGTGTTTGATGTCATCAAAGCATCCTTCCGGTGATGGTGATTATCATGATCTCATGGTCGAAGGAATTAGGTTACTATGTATCAGAAAGCTTATAGCAAGTGAACTATTTGAATGACCTAATCTTATGCTATGCTTAACTATAGGAGTATGTCCATCACATCATTCTCCTAATGATATGACCTTATTGTTAATTACATCTCAATGTTCATGATCAGGAAACCATGATCATATATTAACCAACAAGCTTGTTTAACAAGAGGTTTTACTAGGGACTCTTTTATGTTTACAAACCACATAGGTATTAATGTTTCTGGTTAATACAATTATAGCATGGTATGTAAACATTTATCATAAGTACTAAGATATGATAATAACCACTTTATTATTGCCTCTTGGGCATATCTCCAACAGTCTCCCACTTGCACTGGAGACAATAATATAGTTTCAAAACTTTGTGTATTCAACACCTATGGCTTTTTGGTGTTGTATTTACACAATTCCTAGTGGTCAAACGATCTTCCAATTCGACACTTACATGTCCGTGTGAAATTGCATGTCTTTGCGTCTCTACACATCACACATTCTCTAATGAGATGGCATTGTATAAATTTGGTCCTTTGGTGAGACCTTTAGTTCCTTGGGGTTAAAACATGTTGATAATATTGTCGTACAATATATCTTCATAGTACTAGCCCGCTATGAACTACACCTAGTTTGATAACAAACTACTTGACACAAATGCCCTCTTTTGCTGCTATAATAGCAGTCATATACTCAGCTTTTGTTGTAGTATCTGTTACAATGTCTTATCTTTGGAACTCATCCAAATCCATTATGGAACTTCCTTTCCATTATATTGTGCCACCCTTTAGTTTAGATTGAGATAAACTAAATTTGTACTTTGTGACAAAACTAGTATCAATGTAGTACTTTTACAATGAACTAACCATTTATTTGTCACCTCTATAAAAATAATATATTCTTAGTTTTTCCAAAATATCATAAGAATATCCTTACTATCGTCCAATGATTATGTTATGAATCATTCTGGTATATGCTCATAACATTTAGAGCATAGGACATATCTGGATTGTACATATCACAGTATGATTGATATAAATACTCTTTGTGATTTCATACATCAAGTATCAATCTATACTTGAACCTTTGTTTCACTTACCAAGTGTCAATACACTTGAATTTCGATTCAATCCTTTCTGTGTGACAAGAACCTTTCTTGTAGTTTCTATATTGAAATCATTCAATATATCATCTATGTACTTTCGGCACAACCATATTAGCGTCTCAATCTATCTATATAGGTATTGATGCAAAATATTCGGGTTTTGCCTAAGTCTTTCATCAAAATGAAATTCTTAACTCGTGTTAACAAAAGATACATCATTTCCAATCAACAATATTTCTTCCACATAATGTATTAGAAATATGTCTTAGCGCTCCCACTTAATTTCTTGCAAATGCAAGCATCTTCATCATACTCGATGAGATTAAACTCTTTTAATAGTTTCATCATGGTGAAAATTCCAACTCCGCGATGCTTATTTCAACCATTGAAGTTTGCATTTGCTATTATATAACATCCCTAAAATCATATTTCAAAACTCATTCATATCATCCTTGCATCCTTCATTCATTTAGGGTTTTTCTCAAAAATCATTTAGAAGCAGAAGCTTGTGCTATGATTTCATGTGAGCAAATTTAACTCAATTGGCCATCACCCTTTGAGACTTGAATGTTTAGGAACTTGTTTGCTTGCCTCCATTGTTGGAAAGTTTAAGTGTAGCAATTTAACCAAAGTTTTCAACTTGGAAATAATTTCAAAACCCCTATTTCAAACATTTGCAAAATTAGAAGCAAAGTCTCTGTTTGTTTGAAATCCAAGTTGACCAAGCCCTTGTAAAGTAGCCCATGAGTTCTGACCCATTTTTGTGACCAAAACACCACTGCAAAACCTCAGGAAGTTTTGAATTCAAATTGATTTTGAAACCATTTGAAAACCCATTCAGAAAATCGAATTAGAAAAGAAAAAGAGTTAAACAAAGGAAAAAGGCCGCGTGGCTGAAATCTAGCCCAGCAGTGAATCGAGCCCATCAAGCCCACCCGGGGATTTTCTTTTGTTCTTTCACGCGCAAGCGCACCCAGTCAGTCGCTGACAGTCAGACCCCACCTCCACATCGCGCACTTCGCTGACGAGCGGGCCTCCTCCACGTCAGCATCGTCTTCCCCCTGACTCCGCGCACGATCTCCGCCGCTGACCGTTGCCGCAGTGATACCGAGCTTAATTGGGCATTAATCCACGGGCGTTTCCTGTCGAGCCTCTGGCTATAAGACCCTCTCTGCCTCGCGAGCATTTCCCCCCAAACACCTCGCTCACTCCGCCACCAGGCTGCCCTCAATCAACCCCACACCGCCGCAGACACAGCCCACTCCGGCAATCAATTACGGTGAGCCTCGTGTTCCCCTCTGCCTCTCATTCTTGCTATCTGATTCAGTGTGTCTTTGCGCACCTCCTGACCCCACTAGTTCATCCTGTACTGCCCCAGGTCGCCGTTTCCGCTCGACACCGCAAGCACCGACGACCACCTCGACTCCGGCGACCAAATTCCGTAAGTCCCGTGCGCCCCTTGCCTTTTCCTTCACACGAGCTTGTTCGCAGTTGCCTTGCGCATCTCCTAAACCCCCTGGATCGTGTTAGGGCGACTCTGAACCTCGGCAATGACTCCGACAACATCCACCTGACGCCAGACGCAACTCCGACGAGATCCAGAGTCCATCTCCGAGCGCCCCTCCACAATCCAGTACCACGTCGAGCTTCCGCAAGTCTTCGCGGATCTGGTAAGCACCTTCTTGTTTCCTGGGAAGATCTAGAACGCCGCCGCCACCGTAGTCAGACGCGCCGCCGCCAGTCATCTCCGCTAGCGCCGCCAGTTAGTGGCTCGGTGATTGAGTCCGTTGGATCTATATCGTAAGGCTAGGATAGATCTTAAACGAAGGGGTACGCCCACGTCTGAGCCGCCAGATCTAAGTTAGATCCTACGGTTCGCATCTGTCGATCCGACCGAAGCGGTACGCGCCAGTGAGGTTGCGACGTGTGGCTAGGTTGAATTCAAAAACAGAATTTAAAACCAGAATTAGATCCAAACTTCAAACTGCCATAACTTTTGAATGCCACGTTAGATTTCTGCAAACTTTACACCGTTGGATTCAGTGAAACAAGACCTTTCTGAATATCCAATGTGTTTAACAAATAGTAACCATTAGAATGACTTTATTTGTAGAAACTTGTTTAAGGCTATTTTGAGTATAGTTCTAGTTTAGTATTTTGTTTTAGGGTTAAATAAGTTTAGTTGGCAAACTTGTGACTTGTTAAGTTTCTGTAATCATGCACTTGCTTGGTAGAGTTTTCAAAATCAACACTTAGTAAATTCATGCATGCATTCATATTGTTTTTGATTGTATTTAAATTGTGTGTAATTGTGTGCTACAACTTTGTGTGTAGATTTTGCTAGTGATTGTGACTGTGAAGAGTGCTACTCTCCCCATTACCAAGGCAAGTGATGCTTCATATCTTTTGTCCCATTATTTTCACTATGCATTAGTGATATTTCTAAGTATAGGATTTGCATGGATTTTTGCTAAGAGTAAACTATGCTATGGGAAAACCTAGTAGATGAAACCTTAGTAGAAATTTCCTAAGTTAAGATTCCTACTACCTTCATGCTTAGCTTAGCTAATAGAAAACAAGGGTGGAATATATATTCATGCTATGGAAAAATTTCTAAGTCTGAGGACTTATGTTTTGATTAATAAAACAACTAAGTGAATGAATCACCTGGGTGGAATGGAAGGAATGGTTTGTGTTGAGTGGTTCACAAGGCCATGGACTTGGCTTGTGTATCTCACTTGTGGATGGCCACCCAGGAACAAAGAGATTTGAGATGTCAAATGTTGAGAAGCTTCAAGTGCAACCACATGGCAATATGGGCTCTGCCATGATCATATAGGTTGCTAGAACTTAGTCTCTTGGACAGTTGGTGGTAGAGGGAATGATAGGTTGGAACGCGTCCATTTGACTAAGGAAAGGCTTCTGAAAGATCTTGTCTTGGGAAACCAAGTCTTGTGGGGAAAGTGCACCACCTCTGCAGAGTGTAAAACCTAAGTACTTAGCCATGTCCCTGGTAAAGGACAATTTGAGCATCAAGACATGGAAGCTATCAAGAATCTCCTCATCCCAATTTCTAAGTTAAAATTTTGTGGGTGAACAAGGGTTAAAGGATCTTCAGTCTTTGATTGGTAGATGCCTTGGAAAGGATCTTCAGTCTTTGATTGGTAGATGCCTTGGGAAAGTTTTGTGCCAAACAAAAACTTAGTGTTTTCAAATGATAAGGAAAAACCTATTTTTGAGCAAAACAAGCCAAGCTACACCTAGCCAAAATTGCATATAGTATTATAGTCCACTTTAAATAAACTAAGGTATCACTTGCCAATACTATTCCAAAGTATTGACCCTCTGTGGCTGTAACTTGTAATGTTGCAGGTTACTCCGACGATGAATAGGAGTCATGAGTCTACACTCAACATGCTTGCCTGTGGCACATGAATATGAAGACTTATGTTTATTTACTTATTCCATAAACTCTTGTATTAGGCCTTTGGCCCTGAGTTGTAAAAGACTATGTTTTATCTCTGGAATGACTGTAATAAACGACCTTTGTATCTGTGTACTTCATCTTAAACTGTGGATGCTAGCATTGATCCAGGGACTAGCATTGCAATCACAGGGATCTTTTCCTTTTCAAAGGAGGGATCTTACAGATGGTATCAGAGCACTGTGTTGCCTGTAGGATTATGACCCTAGGATTGGAAACCACTAAGGAAATTTTTTAACTACTTCTACACTTGTCTACTCTTCTCGTAAACTTTTCTAATCTTCTCATTCTCATCTCTATTTGTAGATGAACTCCATCAACGAAGCCGTAAAGAGAGGACCACTCATGACCATGACCTTGGAGTGTGAGACTGAGTTTCCCAAGATTCTCAAGGACCTCATGGAGACAATGGAAGCACATGGTGCAGCTGTGTACAAGGGCTTTCCAGTGATGGAGGAAGGAGTGGAGTATTGGTGGGTGCAACTTCACTTGTACAAAAACAAGGAAGACAACCACAAAGAAAGAGGCT
Organism: Avena sativa; assembly: GCA_916181665.1. Classification (NCBI taxonomy): domain Eukaryota; kingdom Viridiplantae; phylum Streptophyta; class Magnoliopsida; order Poales; family Poaceae; genus Avena; species Avena sativa. Next base: position 378,287,063 of record OV702297.1, on the reverse strand, counting down.
TCTGCATGTACACCAACACTTTTATGCACACCACATTCTTTGAGTCAGCAAAAGAAGCAGCTTGGAAGACTATCAAAGAACTAAGTGCTAGAGTCAAGTGCAGGATGCTCAACCTCCAAAAAGACTTAGAGAAGGAGAAGGAACATACCCAAGAGTTGGAAGTCACCAACCAAACCTTAAGGGGAGATATTATAGACTTAGTGATAGAAGCATGTGAACAAGATAGGCTGATTGCCTCTAGGAACATTGTGTTAGCCACCAGATCCAGTGAGATAGGTTTGTGAACGCACTTCGTTAGTTGGACCACCACCCATCACCTTATTTTCCAAATGATACCTTAAATAAATTTGAACCTTGGTTGATGTAATGGATTCATGTATGCATGACTTGTGTGATTTTTGTGATTCCATGGATATGTATGAATGTTGTCTTGTTTATTTTAAATTGTGTTGTTCTAACTTTTTCAATCTTATAAATAGATGCCTATTACCATCAGCACTGTTGAGGAGTTCCAGGTTACCCGTTTTGGTCCTCGTATCGTAGAGCTTACTACCTTGCTCGATCTCCCTCTTCCCACCATTACGGTGCACCCACTCACCAAGTTTGAGAGGAAGGACCTCTGGGGCTTCAAGGTGAACCAGCCAGGACGCCAGACAGAGCCTACTACGGAGGCCATCATCTTCAAGCTTATGCACGATGACAGGGAGAGAGGCATGGAGGTTATCATGCAGGACCTGATAGGACGACTGTTAGGCCGTCACTCCCGACAGGTTAGAGGCACTCACTTCCACGCCTTCGGAAGGCGTGATGATGACGGAGAGTCCATCGACTTTGAGGACGACTCGAGGACCACAGCAGAGCCGATACGCCTGTACCTCCAGGACTTAGAGACTCTTATTAGGCACGTGGATACTGACAGGACCAACGTCATGCTTAGCAATGACGAGCTCCAGGTGCAGCTTCGCGAGAAGGACAAGCTCTTCACGCAGCAGGACGAGGTAGTCAAGGAGATGGAGGCGAAGTTCGAGACCCAAGACCGTAAGTTCAAGAGTCAAGAGAAACGTGTCCAGGATAGGAACAAGAGGATTCGGGACATGACCAAGGAACTGCAGTCCAAGGACTTCGAGTTAGAGCAGCAGCAGACAGTGATTGAGAGACTTCGTTCCCAGAATAGGGCTCTCAAGACCAAGATCGACTCCTTGACCACTACCATCGAGGAGAGCAAGACCGCAATGGAGAACGCAGGTCTTACCATTGTCGAGGAGGAGATTGATGCTGACGAGTAGACTTGACTACTCAGTTATCTTTATTTACCGTACTTGTTATTTGTGAACTTATTATTGGACCATCCGACATGTGGATGGCTTGCCACTTGTGTGTTTTTACTTTGAGACTTTTGTTATCTTGTTGTTGAGCTTTTATCCTTGTGTTGCATGCTATGTGTTTGCTTGTGTGATGTATTGTGCATGAATCATGTAAGGGTATCTCATTCTTATCTCTATATGAACAAAACACAGATGCGTCCCCATCGTGCAAACCCCAACCCCAACAACATTACCCTGGAAATGCAACAGATGATGAATGCGCAGACACAGCTTATGCAAATGATGACGACGTTCATCCAAAACCAGAACAACAACAACCCCAATAACAACAACAACAACAACCCTCTGGGTTTTGATATGCTCACCAGATTTCTGCGTCTGAGGCCAGCTAAGTTTTCGGGAACGACTGATCCCATGGTGGCCAATGATTGGCTACGTTCTGTGAATAAAGACTTAGTGACCGTGGGATGCACGGATGCTGAAAAAGTCAGGTTCGCAGCACATCTGTTGGAAGGACCAGCCGCCGCATGGTGGGACAACTTCCAAATCACCACACCTATTGATGAGGTGACTTGGGCTATCTTTGAAGATGGCTTTCGCACTACTCATATCTCACCAGGAATGATGAGCCTGAAAAAGAAGGAGTTTCACAACCTGAAGCAGCGCCACCACAGCGTGGCTGAATATATTGAAGAGTTCAACAATCTGGCGCGCTATGCACCGGATGAGGTTGACACAGATGCCAAAAGGAAGGAAAAGTTTCTGGAAGGCTTGAATGATGAGCTGAATCTGCAGCTGTCTGTGGCATATGTTCCAACTTATCAGTCGCTGTGTGACAAGGCTGTTATTGTGGAGAATAAAATGAAGCAAGTCGAGAGTAGAAAGAGGAAACACTACGACAAGCACAGCTCGGGATCGTCTCATAAACGATCTCACTATGATGATAGTGTCAGCTCAGGATCCCACAAGCATGGGAAATTTAACAAGCACCACAACCACAACCGTCATGACAACACGCATCATCGCAGTCATGACAATGATAAGTACAAGAATCACAAGAGTGGACATAAGAGCCACCATAGTGGAAGTGGAAGTAGAAACCAGCCTAAAACGGACATCAGTCAGGTCGAATGCTACAAATGCAAGAAGCTGGGGCATTATGCTAATGAGTGCCCTGAAAAGAAAGTTGAAGGACCTAACAAGCCCAATCCTTTTCAGAAAGGACAGGTTAACCACATCAATGTGGAGGAGGTCTATGAAGAGCCTGATGCTGTTGCTGGTAAGTTCAGACTCAATTCCATCTCAGCATTTGTACTCTTTGACACTGGTGCATCTCATTCATTCATATCAAAAGCATTTGTCGAAAGAAATGAACTACCGGTAGAAACCATTGGGTGTCCTATAAGAGTAAGTTCTCCTGGTGGAGAAATGGTAGTAAACTCAGGATGTCACGACTTGGTCATAGAGTTTGGAAAACATAAGTTTCCAGTGAACCTAATAATCCTAAATTCCCATGGATTGGATGTGATTTTGGGAATGGATTGGATGGCTAAATATGAGGGAGTACTAGATTGTGCCAATCGCACAGTTGCACTCACAACCCCTGAAGGTAAGAGGATAAAATTCAAGTCCAATTTTAAGTCTAAAGGAAGTAAGCTGAATTCTCTTAAGGGGGTTAGCATGGACAGTATGCCAATTGTGTGTGAGTATCCGGATGTGTTTCCGGAAGAGTTACCGGGAATGCCACCAGATAGAGATGTAGAGTTTATAATAGATTTGGTACCAGGTTCTGGACCAAGAGCAAAGAGGCCTTATAAAATGTCAGTTGACGAACTAAAGGAACTCAAGAAACAACTTGGAGAACAATTGCAGAAAGGATTCATCCAGCCAAGTTCTTCATCTTGGGGAGCTCCAGTTTTGTTCGTATAAAAGAGAGACTGAACTCAAAGATTATGCATAGATTACCGTTCTCTCAACGAGGTAACCATCAAGAACAAATATCCTTTGCCAAGAATAAATGACTTGTTTGATCAGCTAGAAGGAGCTTGTGTGTTCTCGAAGATTGATCTTCGGTCAGGCTATTTTCAACTCAAGATAAGAGAACAAGACATACCTAAAACAGCATTCACCACAAGGTATGGATTGTATGAGTACACTGTAATGCCTTTTGGTTTAACCAACTCTCCAGCCTACTTCATGAATATGATGAACAAAGTGTTCATGGAATTTCTCGACAAGTTCGTTGTCGTTTTCATCGATGACATCTTAGTCTACTCCAAGAGCAAGGAAGAGCATGAAAGACATCTACGCTTGATACTTGAGAAGCTAAGGGAACATAAGCTTTATGCCAAATTCAGCAAGTGTGAGTTTTGGTTAGAGGAAGTTGGATTTCTTGGTCACGTTATGACAAAGGATGGTGTAGCAGTTGACCCTGCTAAAGTTTCAGCTGTGACAGAATGGGAATCTCCTAAGAACGTAAAAGAGGTTCGTAGTTTCCTTGGTCTAGCAGGTTACTACAGAAGATTCATTGAAATTTTTTCAAAGGTTGCTAAACCAATGACAGAATTGTTAAAGAAAGATAAGAAATTTGCTTGGTCTGAAGGTTGTGAACTCAGCTTTCAAGAATTAAAGAAGAGACTTGTGTCAGCACCAGTTCTATGCCTACCAGATTTGGAAAAGGATTTCCAAGTGTATTGTGATGCTTCGCATCAAGGATTAGGTGCCGTACTTATGCAAGGCGGAAAAGTTGTGGCTTATGCCTCGAGACAACTCAAAACTCATGAAGTAAACTATCCTACTCATGATTTAGAGTTAGCCGCTGTTGTCCATGCACTCAAAACATGGAGACATTACCTTTTGGGAAAACGTTGTGAAGTATTCACCGATCATAAGAGTTTGAAGTATATCTTCACCCAGAAGGAAATCAATATGAGACAAAGGAGGTGGCTAGAACTTATCAAGGATTACGACTTGAGTTTGCAATACCACCCCGGTAAAGCAAATGTAGTAGCAGATGCTCTAAGTCGTAAGGCGTTTGTAAATGGCCTTACCAAAGGTGAATTGCCAGATGACTTGTGTAAGCAATTCAAGGAACTCAGGTTGGAGATTGTGCCAGAAGGACATCTCATGTCTTTGGATGTTCAACCCACTCTGTTGGATAAGATTAAAGAAGCCCAAAAGACGGATAAAGAAATCGAAGAGATTAAGGAAAGGATTAGCCTAGGGAAAGCTAAAAGTTTCCACATAGACGAACAAGGTACTTTATGGCACGGGAAACGTATTTGTGTTCCACAAGATCCGGAATTGCGGAAACTGATTCTACAAGAAGCCCATAACTCTCCGTATTCTATTCACCCGGGAAACACCAAAATGTACATGGATATGAAAGAAAGATTTTGGTGGAATAACCTCAAAAGGGACATCGCCGAACACATTGCTTTGTGTGACGTGTGTAGTAGAGTGAAAGCGGAGCATCAGAAACCAGCAGGATTGCTTCAACCAATGCCTATTCCTGAATGGAAGTGGGAAAATATTGGTATGGATTTCATTACCGGATTACTAAGGACCAGGTCAGGGTATGATTCCATATGGGTAGTAGTGGATCGCCTAACCAAAGTGGCTCATTTTATACCCGTAAAGACAACTTATACCAGTGCCAAGTTAGCCAAAATTTACATGAGCAGAATTGTATGTCTTCACGGTGTGCCTAAGAGTATTGTGTCTGATAGAGGAACTCAGTTCACTTCTCACTTTTGGAGACAGCTTCATGAATCTTTAGGAACGATATTGGAATTCAGCACGACTTTTCATCCTCAAACTGATGGACAAACAGAAAGGACTAATCAAATTCTTGAAGACATGTTGAGGGCATGTGCCCTAGACTATGGAGCAAGTTGGGATGAAAGTCTGCCTTACGCAGAGTTCTCTTACAATAACAGTCACCAATCTAGCATTGGGATGGCACCATTTGAGTTTCTCTACGGAAGGAAGTGTACCACCCCATTGCTATGGAATGGTGTGGGAGAAAGAAGTTTGTTTGGACCAGATCTTATCAAAGACGCCGAAGAAAAGGTCAAATTGGTTAGGGACAGGTTGAAGATAGCACAGTCTCGACAGAAAAGCTACGCAGATTCTAAGCGTAGAGAAGTCACCTATGAAGTTGGGGATAGAGCTTATCTTAGAGTATCACCACTTCGTGGAGTGAAAAGATTTGGAGTCAAAGGGAAGTTGGCACCAAGATATGTTGGACCATTCAACATTCTAAGTCGCAAGGGAGAAGCTGCATATGAAATCGAACTACCAGCATCTTTATTAGCAGTCCATAATGTTTTTCATGTGAGTCAGCTCAAGAAATGTCACCCAGAAATGGAAGAATCTTCTTTGAAGGATACCATATCTTTGGAAGAAGTTCAACTAGAAAGTGATCTCACCTATGAAGAAAAGCCTGTCAAGATTCTTGAGACCGCAGAAAGAGTCACAAGGACAAAAACTATCAAGTTTTGCAAAGTACAATGGAATCATCATTCCGAAGAGGAAGCAACATGGGAAAGATAAGATGATCTTAGGAAAGACCACCCTCACCTATTTGCTAGCCAATCCGAATCTCGAGGGCGAGATTCATCTTAAGGGGGTTAGATTTGTAACATCCCTAAAATCATATTTCAAAACTCATTCATATCATCCTTGCATCCTTCATTCATTTAGGTTTTTTCTCAAAAATCATTTAGAAGCAGAAGCTTGTGCTATGATTTCATGTGAGCAAATTTAACTCAATTGGCCATCACCCTTTGAGACTTGAATGTTTAGGAACTTGTTTGCTTGCCTCCATTGTTGGAAAGTTTAGGTGTAGCAATTTAACCAAAGTTTTCAACTTGGAAATAATTTCAAAACCCCTATTTCAAACATTTGCAAAATTAGAAGCAAAGTCTCTGTTTGTTTGAAATCCAAGTTGACCAAGCCCTTGTAAAGTAGCCCATGAGTTCTGACCCATTTCTGTGACCAAAACACCACTGCAAAACCTCAGGAAGTTTTGAATTCAAATTGATTTTGAAACCATTTGAAAACCCATTCAGAAAATCAAATTAGAAAAGAAAAAGAGTTAAACAAAGGAAAAAGGCCGCGCGGCTGAAATCTAGCCCAGCAGTGAATCGAGCCCATCAAGCCCACCCGGGGATTTTCTTTTCTTCTTTCATGCGCAAGCGCACCCAGTCAGTCGCTGACAGTCAGACCCCACCTCCACATCGCGCACTTCGCTGACGAGCGGGCCTCCTCCACGTCAGCATCGTCTTCCCCCTGACTCCGCGCACGATCTCCGCCGCTGACAGTTGCCGCAGTGATACCGAGCTTAATTGGGCATTAATCCACGGGCGTTTCCTGTCGAGCCTCTGGCTATAAGACCCTCTCTGCCTCGCGAGCATTTCCCCCCAAACACCTCGCTCACTCCGCCACCAGGCTGCCCTCAATCAACCCCACACCGCCGCAGACACAGCCCACTCCGGCGATCAATTACGGTGAGCCTCGTGTTCCCCTCTGCCTCTCGTTCTTGCTATCTGATTCAGTGTGTATTTGTGCACCTCCTGACCCCACTAGTTCATCCTGTACTGCCCCAGGTCGCCGTTTCCGCTCGACACCGCAAGCACCGACGACCACCTCGACTCCGGCGACCAAATTCCGTAAGTCCCGTGCGCCCCTTGCCTTTTCCTTCACACGAGCTTGTTCGCAGTTGCCTTGCGCATCTCCTAAACCCCCTGGATCGTGTTAGGGCGACGCTGAACCTCGGCAACGACTCCGACAACATCCACCTGACGCCAGACGCAACTCCGACGAGATCCAGAGTCCATCTCCGAGTGCCCCTCCACAATCCAGTACCACGTCGAGCTTCAGCAAGTCTTCGCGGATCTGGTAAGCACCTTCTTGTTTCCTGGGAAGATCTAGAACGCCGCCGCCACCGTAGTCAGACGCGCCGCCGCCAGTCATCGCCGCTAGCGCCGCCAGTTAGTGGCTCGGTGATTGAGTCCGTTGGATCTATATCGTAAGGCTAGGATAGATCTTAAACGAAGGGGTACGCCCACGTCTGAGCCGCCAGATCTAAGTTAGATCCTACGGTTCGCATCTGTCGATCCGACCGAAGCGGTACGCGCCAGTGAGGTTGCGACGTGTGGCTAGGTTGAATTCAAAAACAGAATTTAAAACCAGAATTAGATCCAAACTTCAAACTGCCATAACTTTTGAATGCCACGTTAGATTTCTGCAAACTTTACACCGTTGGATTCAGTGAAACAAGACCTTTCTGAATATCCAATGTGTTTAACAAATAGTAACCATTAGAATGACTTTATTTGTAGAAACTTGTTTAAGGCTATTTTGAGTATAGTTCTAGTTTAGTATTTTGTTTTAGGGTTAAATAAGTTTAGTTGGCAAACTTGTGACTTGTTAAGTTTCTGTAATCATGCACTTGCTTGGTAGAGTTTTCAAAATCAACACTTAGTAAATTCATGCATGCATTCATATTGTTTTTGATTGTATTTAAATTGTGTGTAATTGTGTGCTACAACTTTGTGTGTAGATTTTGCTAGTGATTGTGACTGTGAAGAGTGCTACTCTCCCCATTACCAAGGCAAGTGATGCTTCATATCTTTTGTCCCATTATTTTCACTATGCATTAGTGATATTTCTAAGTATAGGATTTGCATGGATTTTTGCTAAGAGTAAACTATGCTATGGGAAAACCTAGTAGATGAAACCTTAGTAGAAATTTCCTAAGTTAAGATTCCTACTACCTTCATGCTTAGCTTAGCTAATAGAAAACAAGGGTGGAATATATATTCATGCTATGGAAAAATTTCTAAGTCTGAGGACTTATGTTTTGATTAATAAAACAACTAAGTGAATGAATCACCTGGGTGGAATGGAAGGAATGGTTTGTGTTGAGTGGTTCACAAGGCCATGGACTTGGCTTGTGTATCTCACTTGTGGATGGCCACCCAGGAACAAAGAGATTTGAGATGTCAAATGTTGAGAAGCTTCAAGTGCAACCACATGGCAATATGGGCTCTGCCATGATCATATAGGTTGCTAGAACTTAGTCTCTTGGACAGTTGGTGGTAGAGGGAATGATAGGTTGGAACGCGTCCATTTGACTAAGGAAAGGCTTCTGAAAGATCTTGTCTTGGGAAACCAAGTCTTGTGGGGAAAGTGCACCACCTCTGCAGAGTGTAAAACCTAAGTACTTAGCCATGTCCCTGGTAAAGGACAATTTGAGCATCAAGACATGGAAGCTATCAAGAATCTCCTCATCCCAATTTCTAAGTTAAAATTTTGTGGGTGAACAAGGGTTAAAGGATCTTCAGTCTTTGATTGGTAGATGCCTTGGAAAGGATCTTCAGTCTTTGATTGGTAGATGCCTTGGGAAAGTTTTGTGCCAAACAAAAACTTAGTGTTTTCAAATGATAAGGAAAAACCTATTTTTGAGCAAAGCAAGCCAAGCTACACCTAGCCAAAATTGCATATAGTATTATAGTCCACTTTAAATAAACTAAGGTATCACTTGCCAATACTATTCCAAAGTATTGACCCTCTGTGGCTGTAACTTGTAATGTTGCAGGTTACTCCGACGATGAATAGGAGTCATGAGTCTACACTCAACATGCTTGCCTGTGGCACATGAAGATGAAGACTTATGTTTATTTACTTATTCCATAAACTCTTGTATTAGGCCTTTGGCCCTGAGTTGTAAAAGACTATGTTTTATCTCTGGAATGACTGTAATAAACGACCTTTGTATCTGTGTACTTCATCTTAAACTGTGGATGCTAGCATTGATCCAGGGACTAGCATTGCAATCACAGGGATCTTTTCCTTTTCAAAGGAGGGATCTTACATATTAGCATACTTTGAATTAACAAAACCCTTTTGATCGTGTTATGTACACGTCCTAGGTAACAATTCTATTAAAAGAACTTTGTTTTGTTTATTCAACCACCATATAATAAAATTATATGTAGTGGTTGCTATATTAATCCGTATAGACTAAATATCGCTATGAAAGATCAAATCTTGTCACCTTTGAATATTGTTGTGAACTCTTTCCCAACATGTCGACTATTTCATAGATGTGAAACATCCATGTCTATTTCTTTATAGATCCAAACACGACTGTAAGGTCTTACACCTTTCTAGAGGGTCTTTCAAGTTCAAAGCTTGATTTCTCATGTATGGAACTACCACGGATTTTATGGCTTCAAGCCATTTGACAGAGTCAGGTCCCATCATCGCTTCTTTGCATGTAGTTCGTTCATTATTGTCAAATAATGATTCAACCCTCAAATCTTGGTATTTGATTGTTTACCCGACCTACTTGGTTCAATAGGAACTTAGACCTCCATAACCACAACTTTTGAGGCACGTGAGTCATGAGCATTGTTGCTGCCTCCGGAACACTTTTAGGCACTGCACAACTTTGCACATATAGCTAAGGTTCATTTAACCTTATCAAAGTTCTATTGTCCTCCCACTTAACTTTTCACGAAAAAATCCTTCTCAAAGAAACTTGACGTTCTAAGCGACAAACATTTTTTCTTCGGTGTTATGGAGGAATACTCAACAGTTATTCGAAATAACCTACAAAGACACACTCATTCGACTTTGGTTGTAACATCTTACTTATGCATAGCATACCAATGTTTAAGAAAGGACAACTTGGGTTTTATCCCAAACCATAACTTTATATGGTGTCATTTCAACGGACCATGATGGATCTCTTTTCAGTGGAAAAGCGGTAGTCTCTAAAGCTTTAGTCTTCAAAATATAATGGCAGTTTTATAAATGGCACCTTTGATATTACCATGTCAAACAAGGTTTTATTACATATCTCGATCACTCCATACTACTATGGTGTTTCTGAGAAACATAAATCTATAGAACGATTCCTCAAATCTTAGGTGTTATGCTAAACTTGCAACTTGAAAAATCTTCCTTTATGATCCTATCATAAATTCTTTATTTTCTTGTTACTTTGATTTTGCACTTCATCTTGAAAGTCCTTGAACTTTTCAAATGTTTCACACTTCATCCTCATTAAGTAAAATATTCATACATTCACTCAAATTTTTGGAGAAAGCATATGAAGTTGAAATCCATCACTCTTGACTAAACGTAATGGACTTCGTACATCAAATATGTACAAATTCCAATAATCTAGTCATTCGTTCCCTTTTGGCCTATGAACGGAGTTTTAATTATATCTAGGAAAGTTTCACAAGCATTATTTGATCAAAAATCAAAAGTCTCCAAAATTCCATCCACATGGAGTTTCTTCATGTTTTCTCTCCAATATAATTTAAACGGCGATGTCACTTCCTAAGTGATCTTTCAATCAATTTGTCTTTCGACATTTTTAGCACTAGTTTTATGAATGTGATTTATCCAACGAGATTTGTAAATCATCCATCTTTTATGGATTACGGCAATTATTTGAACAACCCTTTTGTTCTTATAATACCTGGTAAAACAAATCTCGAAGGCAAGCTTTAATGTTAACGAGAAACACAACAACCCTTTATTTGTTCTCGATGAACATCATGACATATTCTTTTGCTAGTTACTTAGTCCATTGTAGTTCATGAATTGTGTTGTTTCGTATGACGATTCACACCAACAAATTCAGTATCTAATACTTAAGAACCACATTATTTAACAAGCAAAGAATATAGCCCTAACACGTATATCCTCTATATACCTAAGCTGAAAAATTCTGGTCTTTTCTTTTCTGCCATATATTTATGAGATTCTCTTTCAATATTTCCTTTTCTGTTTGAAATAATCTATCAACATCAATAGTGGAGCCATACACATGACACATAGTCCAAAGCATGTATAGTTAAATACCAATGTCTTTGGACTTTGCACTTTGAAGTAGATCACCATCATCAAATGTTTGGTGTTCTTTCAAATTCCTTTCTTTAGTAATCTCTTGGTGTAGTAAACATTTTACCTACATCAAATATTCATCCTTATCATGGAATTATTCATGATCAAGCTGCTTTAGCTTATAACGGTGAATCGCGAGTATAATGGTGTTCTCCAAAACCTTTTGGAGGATTAGGACGACTAGCATCTCCAACCTTTTGAAAATTCCTATCAAATATGAGAACATAAACTTTGCCATATTATACTATATCATGTTATAATCAAAAACATCATTTCAGATATCACAATATCTTCCACATATGATGTTCCTAGATAACCTTGATATTAAAACAATCTTTTGAATATCAAGAATCATGCAGATAAACATGATACTTATATACTAACACTGGAATTGTTACTCTTGATTTAATACCAATTATTAAACTTCATGGAGTAACCAGATGTAAGATCCCTCCTTTATAAAGGAGAAGGATCCCTGTGATTACAATGCTAGTCCCTGGATCAATGCTAGCATCCACAGTTTAAGATGAAGTACACAGATACAAAGGTCATTATTACATCCATTCCAGAGATAAAATATAGTCTGTACAACTCCAAGGCCATAGGCCTGATACAAGAGTTTGAATAAGTAAATAAATAAAAGTCTTCATCTTCATGTGCCACAGGTAAACATGTTGAGTGTAGACTCATGACACCTAATCCTCATCAGAGTAACCTGCAACATCACAAGTTACAGCCACAGTGGGTCAATACATTGGAATAGTATTGGCAAGTGATACCTTAGTATAATTTAGGTGGACTAGATACTATGTGCAAATTTGGCTAAGTGTAGCTTGGCTTGCTTTGCTCAAAATAGGTTTTGCCTATTAGTTGAAAACACTAAGTTTTTCTTTGTCAAAACTTTTCCCAAGGAACCACCAATAGACATTGAGGTCCTTCACCCTTGTTCACCCATAAGTTTTTACTTAGAAATTGGGATGAGGAGATTCTTGATAGCTTCCATGTCTTGATGCTCAAGTTGTCCATTACCATGGACTTGGCTAAGTACTTAGATTTTTCCATCTGCAGAGGTGGTGCACTTTCCCCACAAGCCTTGATTTTCACCAAGATAGGACCTTTCAGAAGCCTTCCCTTAGACCAAATGGACGCGCTCCAACCTATCATCCCACAACCACCAACTGTCCAAATGGCTAAGTTCTAGCAACCTATGATCCTGGCAGAGCCCATATTGCCAAGTGGTTGCACTATAAGCTTCTCAACATTTGGCCTCTAAAATCTCTTTGTTCCTGGGTGGCTTTCCACAAGTGAGATACACAAGGTAAACCATAGAAATGGGCCTTGTGTAACCACTCAACCAAAACCACCAATCAAGTCCCTTTCCACCCAGGTGATTCATTAACTTAGTTGTTTTATTAGGCAAAACACAAGTCCAAAGACTTAGAAATATTTTCATCATAGCAAGTATATTTCACCACCCTTGGTTACTATTAGCTAGACTAAGCATGGCATAGATATCACCTTAACTTAGAAATTTCCTGGCAATACTACAACTACTAGGATTTCCCAACATGGCATATAAGCAAAATAATAACATGCAAGACTTAGCAAAATATTTCTAATGATTAGTATAAAACATAGGGATAGAAATATTCATGAAGTACCACTTGCCTTGGTAGTTTGGAGAGTAGCACTCCTCACAATCACAATCACTAGCACCAAAATCTACACAAAGCATCATAGCCACAATCACATACCAAACATATACAATCAAAAATACATGCATGCATGCAAAATGATATGTGATGGTTTTTAAAACTCAACAAAGCAAGTATTCAGTACTGATTCATAAACAAGTCAAAAACTTGCCAAACATCAATTATTTAAACCCTAAATCATTTCCTAACATTTCCTATACTCAAATTATCCCTACACAAGTTTCTGCAAATAAAACCTTTTTAACAGAAGCTAAACATTAAACACATTGCATATTTAGAAAGATCTTGCTCTCCTGATTCCAACGGTATAAAATTTGTCAAATTCTAACATGGGGATCAAAAGTTATAGCCAAATCAAATTTGAATAACAATCAGATTCAAATCCAGTTTTAAATCTAAACCCTAGCCACGCGTCTATTTCTGATTGGCTCGTACCGGTTCGGGCGGATCGATCAACAAGAGCCGCACGATTTAACTAAAGATGCACGGCCAGATCTAACGCGTAACGGTTCGTTAAGTGAACTAATCCTGCGCGCTGGATCTAGATCTGACGGCTACGAATCAATCGACCAAAACTGAGCGGCGGCTACTGGCGGCGGCGAGCTCTGAATACGGTGGCGCGGCGCTACAGGTCGTCCTAGGGTCGTCGGAGGGGATTACCAGAACCGTGGCGACATGCTGATGCTCAACCTGGCGGAGGCTTGGCAAGGGGCGCACGGTGTGGGCTGCTGGAGCTCGTCGGAGTCGTGCACGGCGTCAGGTGGTTGCAGACGAAGTTGTTGCCGACGCTCTGGGCCTTCCTAGTACCAACCAGAGGCATCAGTAGCTGCGCAAGGACAAGGCGAATCTAGTCGTATGCGAGAGAGGTCAAGGGGCGCGCAGTGCTTACCGTAATCGATCGCCGGAGTTGAGTGGCGGCTCAGTCGTTTGCAGAAACGAACGAGGACGGCGTCCTGGGTCACAAGCAGGTAAGCAAATGGTATCAGAAGGTGCACGAGGTCATGCTAGACACACTCGTTTGAATCAGAGGCACAGGGGCAGTCAGGACTCACCGGAATTTGCTGCTGGAGATGCTCAGTACTGCGGCGGCGCAAGTTCGATTGTGGACAGCCTAGCGGCGCTCTGCGGTTGGTGAGTGAGGGGAATGGAGCGGAGTGGGGAGAAGATCTTATAGCCGGAGCAAGGGCGGAGATTACGCACGCATTCATCGCCTATTAAGAGGATTAAAATCGCGGCAGAGGCGGGGAAGAAACGGGCGGCGACGGCGTCCGCGCGCGAGATTTGGGGAAGAAGGAGTCGACGTGGAGAGGGCCCAGTTGTCTGCGAGAGAAACAGAGTGGGGGTGGGGTCCTGGCGTCAGTCACTCGATGGGTGCGTCTGCGAGTGAGAGAGGGAGAGAGGGAACCTGGGTGAGCTAAATGGGCTGGTTTCTCTGTTGGGCTAGATTAGCAGCGCCATCCCTTTTCCTTTTCTTTAATCCTTTTCTATTTCTGTTTTGAATTTCTGGAATGAATTTCAAATGATTTCAAACTCTATTTGAATTCAAATCTTTTCAGGATTTTTGTAGAGTGTAACCTTCATGTTTCTGGACATAAAATCATGTGGTCTCTTTGTATTAGCTTGGTCCTTTTGATCAAACAAAATAAGCAGTGCTATAGCACATGATTTGAATAAGTTTTGGAAATGGTTTCTAAATCATATTTGTTTTGTAAAGTTTCACCAAACTTCAACAATCAAACATAATAACAAGAGAGCAAGCAATGCTTGGTTTAGAACAACTAACTCTTCAATTGAGAGTGACATTAGACTAATAGCTGTTCACATAAAATAATGAGCATCAGATGCTCCTGTTTTGAAATGGTTTTGAAATGAAACCCTAAATGTTCATGGATGCATGAATGATATGCATGAGTCTTGAAACATGATTTTGAGGATGTTACAAATCTAACCCCCTTAAGGTGAATCTCGCCCTCGAGATTCGGATTGGCTAGCAAATAGGTGATGGTGGTCTTTCCGAAGATCATCTTCTCTTTCCCATGTTGCTTCCTCTTCGGAATGATGGTTCCACTGAACTTTGCAAAACTTGATAGTCTTAGTCCGTGTGACTCTTTCTGCAGTCTCAAGAATCTTGATAGGCTTCTCTTCGTAAGTAAGGTCACTTTCCAATTGAACCTCCTCCAAAGGTATAGTATCCTTCAAAGAGGTTTCCTCCATTTCTGGATGACATTTCTTAAGCTGACTCACATGAAACACATTATGAACTGCTGACAAAGACTCTGGCAATTCAATTTCATAGGCAACTTCTCCTTTACGACTCAGGATCTTGAATGGTCCAACATACCTTGCTGCCAATTTTCCTTTGACTCCGAACCTCTTCACTCCACGAAGTGGTGATACCCTAAGATAAGCTCTATCACCAACTTCGTAGGTGACTTCTCTACGCTTGGGATCTGCGTAGCTTTTTTGTCGGGACTATGCTATCTTCAACCTGTCCCTAACCAACTTGACCTTCTCTTCGGTTTCTTTGATAAGATCTGGTCCGAATAAACTTCTTTCTCCCACACCATTCCATAACAATGGGGTGGTACACTTTCTTCCGTAGAGAAACTCAAATGGTGACATCTCAATGCTGGCTTGATAGCTATTGTTATAAGAAAACTCTGCGTAAGGCAGACTTTCATCCCAACTGGCTCCGTAGTCTAGGGCACATGCCCTCAACATGTCTTCAAGAATCTGATTAGTCCTTTCGGTTTGTCCATCAGTTTGAGGATGAAAGGCAGTGCTGAATTCCAACCTCGTTCCCAATGACTCGTGTAGTTGTCTCCAAAAATGGGAAGTGAATTGAGTTCCCCTATCATACACAATACTCTTGGGCACTCCATGTAAACATACAATTCTACTCATATATATTTTGGCCAACTTAGCACTTGTGTAGGTTGTCTTCACGGGTATGAAATGAGCCACTTTAGTTACGCGATCCACTACAACCCAAATGGAATCATATCCTGACCTAGTCCTTGGTAATCCGGTAATGAAATCCATACCAATCTTGTCCCATTTCCAATCAGGAATAGGTAGTGGTTGAAGCAAACCTGCTGGTTTCTGATGTTCCGCCTTCACTCTACTACATACATCACACAAAGCAATATGTTCGGCGATGTCCTTCTTGAGATTATTCCACCAAAATCTTTCCTTCATGTCCATGTACATTTTGGTGTTACCCGGATGAATGGAATGCGGTGAGTTGTGTGCTTCTTGCAAAATCAGTTTCTAAAGCTCTAGATCTTGTGGAACACAGATACGTTTCCCATGCCATAAAGTACCCTGTTCGTCTTCATGGAATCCTTTGGCTTTTCCCTTGCCAATCTTCTCTTTAATCTCTTCAATTTCCTTGTCAATCTTCTGGGCTTCCTTGATCTTGTCCAACAAAGTGGGTTGAACATCCAAAGACATGAGATGTCCTTCAGGCACAATCTCCAATCTGAGTTTTCTAAATTGGGTACATAAATCATCTGGCAATTCTCCTTTGGTAAGGCCATTCACAAAAACTTTACGACTTAGAGCATCCGCTACCACATTTGCTTTACCGAGGTGGTATTGCAAACTTAAGTCATAGTCCTTGATGAGTTCTAGTCATCTTCTTTGTCTCATATTAATTTCCTTCTGGGTAAAGATATACCTCAAACTCTTGTGATCTGTGAACACTTCACAACGTTTTCCCAAAAGATAGTGTCTCCATGTTTTTAGTGCATGGACAACAGACGCTAACTCTAAATCATGGGTAGGATAGTTTACTTCATGAGTTTTGAGTTGTCTCAAGGCATAAGCCACTACTTTACCGTCTTGCATAAGTACTGCACCCAAACCTTGATGAGATGCATCACAATATACTTGGAAATCTTTTTCCAAATCTGGCAGACACAAGACAGGTGCTGTCACAAGTCTCTTCTTCAATTCCTGAAAGCTAAGTTCACAACCTTCAGACCAAGCAAACTTCTTGTCTTTCTTTAGCAATTCCGTCATGGGCTTAGCTACCTTTGAGAAATTTTCAATGAACCTTCGGTAGTAACCTGCTAAGCCAAGGAAACTAGGAACCTCTTTCACTGACTTGGGAGATTCCCATTTAGTTACGGCTGAAACCTTAGCAGGATCAACTGCTACACCATCCTTTGTCATAACATGTCCAAGAAAACCAACTTCATTCAACCAGAATTCACACTTGCTGAATTTGGCATAAAGTTTATGCTCTCTTAACTTCTCAAGTATTAAACGCAAATGTCCTTCATGCTCTTCTTTGCTCTTGGAGTAGACTAAAATGTCATCGATGAAAATGACAACAAACTTGTCAAGGAATTCCATGAACACTTTGTTCATCATATTCATGAAATATGCTGGAGCATTGGTCAAGCCAAAAGGCATTACGGTATACTCATACAATCCATACCTTGTGGTGAAAGTTGTTTTAGGTATGTCTTGTTCTCTTATCTTGAGTTGAAAATAACCTGACCGGAGATCAATCTTTGAGAACACACAAGCTCCTTCTAGTTGATCAAACAAGTCATTGATTCTAGGCAAAGGGTATTTGTTCTTGATAGTCATCTCGTTGAGTGAACGGTAATCTATGCATAACCTTTGAATTCTATCCTTCTTCTCCACAAATAAAACTGGGGCTCCCCAAGAAGAAGGACTTGGTTCAATAAATCCTTTCTACAACTGTTCTCCAAGTTGTTTCTTGAGTTCCTTCAGTTCATCAACTGACATCTTATATGGTCTCTTGGCTATTGGTCCAGACCCTGGTACCAAATATATAAGAAACTCCACATCTCTATCTGGTGGCATTCCCGGCAATTCTTCCAGAAACACATCCGGATATTCACTGACAATTGGCACACTGTCTATGCTAACCCCCTTAAGAGAATTTAGCTTATTCCCTTTTGGTTCAAAGTTGGATCTGAATTTAATCCGTTTTCTTTCCGGGGTTGTGAGTGCAACAGTACGATTAGCACAATCTAGTACTTCTTCATACTTAGCCATCCAATCCATTCCCAATATTACGTCCAGTCCTTGGGAATCTAGGATTATCAGACTCACTGGGAACTTATGTTTTCCAAACTCTATTACTAGATCCCGGCATCCAAGACTTACTATCATATCTCCTCCTGGAGAACTAACTTTTATTGGACACCCAATGTTTTCCGTTGGAAACCCATTTCTATCAACAAATGCTTTTGATATGAATGAATGCGATGCTCCAGTATCAAAAAGAACAAATGCTGGAATAGAATTGAGTCTGAACTTACCAGCAACAGCATCAGGATCCTCATAGACTTCCTCCACATTGATGTGGTTTACTTGTCCCTTCTGAAAAGGGTTGGGATTGTTGGGTCCTTCAACTTTCTTTTCTGGGCAGTCATTTGCATAATGCCCCATCTTCTTGCACTTGAAGCATTCAACCTGACTAATGTCTCTCTTAACAGGCTGGCTTCCACTTCCACTTCCATTACCACTGTGGTGGCTCTTATGTCCACTCTTGTGGTTCTTGAACTTGTCGTGGTCATGACTACGGTGATGCTTGTTGTCATGACGGTTGTGGTTGTGGTGCTTGTTGAATTTCCCATGCTTGTGGGATCCTGAGCTTCCACTGTCATCATAGTGGGCACGTTTGTGAGACGATCCCGAGTTGTGCTTGTCGGAGTGCTTTCTCTTTCTACTCTCAACTTGTTTCATTTTGTTCTCCAAAATAGCAGCCTTATCACAAAGAGACTGATAAGTGGGAACATAGGCCACTGATAGCTGCAGATTCAGTTCATCATTCAGGCCTTCTAGGAATTTCTCCCTTCTCTTAGCATCTGTGTCAACCTCATCTGGTGCGTAACGCGCCAGATTGTTGAACTCCTCAATATACTCTGCCACGCTACGGTGGCATTGCTTCAAGTTATGGAACTCCTTCTTCAGACTCATCACTCCGGATGAGATATGAGCAGTACGAAAGCCATCCTCAAAGATAGCCCATGTCACATCTTCTATGGGAGTGGTGATCTGGAAATTATCCCACCAAGTGGCGGCTGGTCCTTCCAGCAAATGTGCTGCAAATCTGACCTTTTCAGCATCAGTACAGCCCACAGTTACCAAGTCCTTGTTTACTGAGCGTAGCCAATCATTGGCCACCATGGGATCAGTTGTTCCTGAGAACTTTGCTGGCCTCAACCTCAAGAACCTGGTAAGCATATCAAAGCCCGGGGGATTGTTGTTGTTGTTGTTGTTGTTGTTTGGGTTCTGGATGAACATCGTCATCATCTGCATCAGCTGAGTTTGAGCGGTCATCATTTGTTGTATTTCTGGAGTGATGTTGTTGTTGTTGGGGTTGGGGTTTGCACGACGGGGAGGCATCTGTAGTTTGTTCAATAGAGATAAGAATGAGATACCCATAGATGCTTTTATGTACAATACATCACACAACAATCTCAAAGCATGCAACAAAAAAAAGATAATGGTTCAACAACAAGATAACAAGTTCGTAAAGTAAAACACACACAAATAACAAGCCATCCACATGTCGGATGGTCAATAACAAGTTCTCAAACAACAAGTACGATAATATAAGATAAACGAGTAGTCAAATCTACTCCTCGGCATCAACCTCCTCCTCGACAAAGGTAAGACCTGCATTCTCCATTGCGGTCTTGTATTCCTCGACATTGGTGGTCAAGGTCTCTATCTTGGCTTTGAGGGCCCTCTTCTGGGAACGAAGCCTCTTAATCACCGTCTGCTGATGCTTGAGCTCGAAGTCCTTGGCCTGCAGTTCTTCAGTCATGTCCCGGATCTTCTTGTTCCTATCCTGGACTCGCTTCTCCTGACTCTTGAACTTTCTGTCCTAGCTCTCGAACTTCATCTCCATCTCCTTGACTATCTCATCTTGCTCTGCGAAGAGCTTGTCCTTCTCACGAAGCTGCACCTGGAGTTCGTCATTGCTAAGCATGACGTTGGTCCTATCAGTGTCCACGTGCCTAATGAGAGACTCTAAGTCCTGGAGGTATAGACGAATTGGCTCTGTTGTGTCCCTCGAATCGTCCTCGAAGTCAATGGACTCTCCATCCTCATCACGTCTACCGAAGACATGGAAGTGAGTACCTCTAACCTGTCGGGAGTGTCTCCCTAGCAGACATCCTATCAGATCCTGCATCACTACCTCAAGTCCTCTCTCCTTGTCATCGTGCATGAGCTTGAAGATGATGCCTCCGTGGTAGGCTCTGTCTGACGTCCGGGCTGATTGACCTTGAAGCCCCAAAGGTCTTTCCTCTCAAACTTGGTGAGGGGAAGCACCATGATGGTAGGAAGAGGGAGATTGAGCAAGGTGGTAAGCTCAACAATACGAGGACCAAAGCGAGTTCCCTAGAACTCCTCAACAGTGCTGATGGTAACATTAGGCATCTATTTATAAGATAGAAAAAGTTAGAACAACACAATCCAAATGAAACACAAGGCAAAGCATCACATACATATCATTTGGGAATCAAAACACACAAGTCAGGGCATACATGGATCCATTACAACAATCATGGTTCAAACTTATTTTTAAAGCAACATTTGGAAAATAAGGTGATAAGTGGTGGTCCAACTAACGAAGTACGCTTACAATCCTATCTCACTGGATCTGTTGGCTAACACAATACTTCTAGAAGCAATTAGCCTATCTTGTTCACATGACTCCATCATTAAGTCTATAATGTCTCCTCTTAAGGTTTGGTTGGTATCCTCCAACTCTTGGGTATGTTTCTTCTCTTTCTTTAGGTCATTTTGGAGGTTGAGCATTCTGCACTTGACTCTAGCACTAAGTTCTTTGATAGTCCTCCAAGCTGCATCCCTTGCTGACTCAAAGAATGTGGTGTGCACCACAGTGTTGGTGTACATGCAGAATCCTATTTCCTTGTGGTTGTCTTCCTTGTTTTTGTACAAATGAAGTTGCACCCACCAGTACTCAACTCCTTCATCCATCACAGGAAAGCCTTTGTACATAGCTGCACCATGTATTTCCATTGCCACCATGAGGTCCTTGAGAGCCTTGGGAAACTCTGTCTCACACTCCAAAGTCATTGTCATGAGTGGTCCTTTCCTTACGGCTTCGTTGATGGAGTTCATCTACAAATAGAGATGAGAAAGAAGATTAGAAAAGTTTACGAGAAGAATAGACAAGTGTAGAAGTTGTTGAAATTTTTTCCTTAGTAGTTTCCAATCCTAGGGTCATAATCCTACAGGCAACACAGTGCTCTGATACCATCTGTAAGATCCCTCCTTTATAAAGGAGAAGGATCCCTGTGATTGCAATGCTAGTCCCTGGATCAATGCTAGCATCCACAGTTTAAGATGAAGTACATAGATACAAAGGTCATTATTACATCCATTCCAGAGATAAAATATAGTCTGTACAACTCCAAGGCCATAGGCCTGATACAAGAGTTTGAATAAGTAAATAAATAAAAGTCTTCATCTTCATGTGCCACAGGCAAACATGTTGAGTGTAGACTCATGACACCTAATCCTCATCAGAGTAACCTGCAACATCACAAGTTACAGCCACAGTGGGTCAATACATTGGAATAGTATTGGCAAGTGATACCTTAGTATAATTTAGGTGGACTAGATACTATGTGCAAATTTGGCTAAGTGTAGCTTGGCTTGCTTTGCTCAAAATAGGTTTTGCCTATTAGTTGAAAACACTAAGTTTTTCTTTGTCAAAACTTTTCCCAAGGAACCACCAATAGACATTGAGGTCCTTCACCCTTGTTCACCCATAAGTTTTTACTTAGAAATTGGGATGAGGAGATTCTTGATAGCTTCCATGTCTTGATGCTCAAGTTGTCCATTACCATGGACTTGGCTAAGTACTTAGATTTTTCCATCTACCGAGGTGGTGCACTTTCCCCACAAGCCTTGATTTTCACCAAGATAGGACCTTTCAGAAGCCTTCCCTTAGACCAAATGGACGCGCTCCAACCTATCATCCCACTACCACCAACTGTCCAAATGGCTAAGTTCTAGCAACCTATGATCCTGGCAGAGCCCATATTGCCGAGTGGTTGCACTATAAGCTTCTCAACATCTGGCCTCTAAAATCTCTTTGTTCCTGGGTGGCTTTCCACAAGTGAGATACACAAGGTAAACCATAGAAATGGGCCTTGTGTAACCACTCAACCAAAACCACCAATCAAGTCCCTTTCCACCCAGGTGATTCATTAACTTAGTTGTTTTATTAGGCAAAACACAAGTCCAAAGACTTAGAAATATTTTCATCATAGCAAGTATATTTCACCACCCTTGGTTACTATTAGCTAGACTAAGCATGGCATAGATATCATCTTAACTTAGAAATTTCCTGGCAATACTACAACTACTAGGATTTCCCAACATGGCATATAAGCAAAATAATAACATGCAAGACTTAGCAAAATATTTCTAATGATTAGTATAAAACATAGGGATAGAAATATTCATGAAGTACCGCTTGCTTTGGTAGTTTGGAGAGTAGCACTCCTCACAATCACAATCACTAGCACCAAAATCTACACAAAGCATCATAGCCACAATCACATACCAAACATATACAATCAAAAATACATGCATGCATGCAAAATGATATGTGATGGTTTTTAAAACTCAACAAAGCAAGTATTCAGTACTGATTCATAAACAAGTCAAAAACTTGCCAAACAACAATTATTTAAACCCTAAATCATTTCCTAACATTTCCTATACTCAAATTATCCCTACACAAGTTTCTGCAAATAAAACCTTTTTAACAGAAGCTAAACATTAAACACATTGCATATTTAGAAAGATCTTGCTCTCCTGATTCCAACGGTATAAAATTTGTCAAATTCTAACGTGGGGATCAAAAGTTATAGCCAAATCAAATTTGAATAACAATCAGATTCAAATCCAGTTTTAAATCTAAACCCTAGCCACGCGTCTGTTTCTGATTGGCCCGTACCGGTTCGGGCGGATCAATCAACGAGAGCCGCACGATTTAACTAAAGATGCACGGCCAGATCTAACGCGTAATGGTTCGTTAAGTGAACTAATCCTGCGCGCTGGATCTAGATCTAACGGCTACGAATCAATCGACCAAAACTAAGCGGCGCTGGCGGCGGCTACTGGCGGCGGCGAGCTCTGCCTATGGCGGCACGGCGCTACAGGTCGTCCTAGGGTCGTCGGAGGGGCTTACCAGAACCGTGGCGACGTGCTGATGCTCAACCTGGCGGCGGCTTGGCAAGGGGCGCACGGTGTGGGTTGCTGGAGCTCGTCGGAGTCGTGCACGGCGTCAGGTGGTTGCAGACGAAGTTGTTGCCGATGCTCTGGGCCTTCCTAGTACCAACCAGAGGCATCAGTAGCTGCACAAGGACAAGGCGAACCTAGTCGTATGCGAGAGAGGTCAAGGGGCGCGCAGTGCTTACCGTAATCGGTCGCCGGAGTTGAGTGGCGGCTCAGTCGTTTGCAGAAACGAACGAGGACGGCGTCCTGGGTCACAAGAAGGTAAGCAAATGGTATCAGAAGGTGCACGAGGTCATGCTGGACACACTCGTTTGAATCAGAGGCACAGGGGCGGTCAGGACTCACCGGAATTTGCTGCCGGAGATGCTCAGTACTGCGGCGGCGCAAGTTCGATTGTGGACAACCTAGCGGCGCTCTGCGGTTGGTGAGTGAGGGGAATGGAGCGGAGTGGGGAGAGGATCTTATAGCCGGAGCAGGGGCGGAGATTACGCACGCATTCATCACCTATTAAGAGGATTAAAATTGCGGCAGAGGTGGGGAAGAAACGGGCGGCGACGGTGTCCGCGCGCGAGATTTGGGGAAGAAGGAGTCGACGTGGAGAGGGCCCAGTTGTCTGCGAGAGAAACAGAGTGGGGGTGGGGTCCTGGCGTCAGTCACTCGATGGGTGCGTCTGCGAGTGAGAGAGGGAGAGAGGGAACCCGGGTGGGCTAAATGGGCTGGTTTCTCTGTTGGGCTAGATTAGCAGCGCCAGCCCTTTTCCTTTTCTTTAATCCTTTTCTATTTCTGTTTTGAATTTCTGGAATGAATTTCAAATGATTTCAAACTCTATTTGAATTCAAATATTTTCAGGATTTTTGCAGAGTGTAACCTTCATATTTTTGGACATAAAATCATGTGGTCTCTTTGTATTAGCTTGGTCCTTTTGATCAAACAAAATAAGCAGTGCTATAGCACATGATTTGAATAAGTTTTGGAAATGGTTTCTGAATCATATTTGTTTTGTAAAGTTTCACCAAACTTCAACAATCAAACATAATAACAAGAGAGCAAGCAATGCTTGGTTTAGAACAACTAACTCTTCAATTGAGAGTGACATTAGACTAATAGTTGTTCACATAAAATAATGAGCATCAGATGCTCTGTTTTGAAATGGTTTTGAAATGAAACCCTAAATGTTCATGGATGCATGGATGATATGCATGAGTCTTGAAACATGATTTTGAGGATGTTACACCAGAACTTACTGAAAGTTTGCAATAGGACTTTTAAACTTTAGATTAACACTTCAAAATAATACGATACCAGTTCATAAAGTAATTAACCAGAATTCTATAGTTCTATTATCTCAATTATAACTAAGCGCAAGGTGGTAAACGGATGCCAATGACTACAACAACTATGCAAATTCACTTTGATTTAATTTATGATAAATAGTGTTCAACTTTTAATCATATTGATGTTGAACTCCCACTCAAAACAATATCCCTCACATTGTTTTAGTGATCACATGAACCAAATTCACTACACCAAGTCCGATCATCACGTGACATGATATAGTTTCAAAGGCGAACAATCATCATGTTCATCATATCATCTATATGACTCTTGCTTTACCTTTCAGTATTCTGTGTTCCGAAACCATGTCTATACATGCTAGGCTCGTCAAGATCAAACCTTAGCTTCCGCATGAGCAAATTTGGCTTGCTCCCGTTGTATACACTCGCAGAATCTAACACACCCGATCATCACGTGGTGCTTCAAAACAACGAGCTTTGGCAACGGTGCCTACTAAGGACGAACACTCTATAACTTGATATTTTGTGAGAGGGGTCATCTTATAATGCTACCGTTGCAATCTAAGCAATACAAGATGCATAAAAGGAATAACATCACATGCAATTCATAATATGTGATATGATATGGCCTTTCTTCTTGTGCTTCCGATCTCCATCTTCAATCACGAACATGATCTCCATCATCATCGGCGTGGAGTCAAGGTCAATGGCACCACTCCATGGTTGTCGTCCACCAGCATCAACTATTACAACTACTTTGAATAATAGACACGCAGGTCTTAACGAAATTAAAAGACAACCATAAGGCTCCTGCCGGTTGCCGACTTACAATAAGGATCATTGCATACATCATATATAATCACAATCATGGCCATATCACATCACATCACACCCCTGCAAAATAAAGT
Organism: Avena sativa; assembly: GCA_916181665.1. Classification (NCBI taxonomy): domain Eukaryota; kingdom Viridiplantae; phylum Streptophyta; class Magnoliopsida; order Poales; family Poaceae; genus Avena; species Avena sativa. The sequence continues at coordinate 378,261,624 of OV702297.1, read as the reverse complement.
TAGACACCTCTAATTTTCTTTGCATATTTTACGTGGTTTGGGGCTTTCTATAAGTATCATTCTAACTTACGAACAAGAACCACAACGTTGATGCATGAACTATCAAGTGCCCGTTGTAAATTGAATCTTCACTATGATGTAAGAGACAGACACCCGCAAAGCCACTTATGCAATACAAGTTGAATGTCAAGCATGGACCAAGTCTCATGAACGATGTCATGTAAGGTTAGCCCGGGCCACTTAAATCCCACCATCCTGCAAGATGCAAAGTACACAAGAAGCAATTGATAATAAAAGCACCACCGCCCACAATGACCATTGTGTTCTACTCGTGCAACAGATCTACATATAGACACGGCTCCGATACCACTATAGGGGTTCGTAGCATGTAAAATAAAAAATTTCTATCGCATGAACACACACAAGCCAAGATCTATCTACTAGATTGTAGCAACGAGTCGATAGAGTACTAACCCTCAAAGATCCAAAGCGGTTAACGAGAGCAGATTCTCGTGGGTGATGTAGTCGTTCACTTGCCGATCTCAAGATCGCGTAGGCGATCCTTCCGGCACCGTGTTCCGTCAGCGCTCCCGCAGTCGGTCACACGTATGGTAATCGATGAAGACCTTCCTCTCCCTTGTTCCAGCAAGCAGCGGAGGTTGTAGCTCTCTCCTCGCGATTCCGGCAGCACGACGGCGTGGTGTCGGAAGTAGAGGGGAGATCCCGCAGGGCTTCGCCTAAGCCGAAGCGAGTATGGTGGAGTATATGGAGCCCCGGTGATCTAGGGTTTAGAGGGCCAAGGTTTAGAGGTAGCTAGCAACTAGAGTTTAGCTAGTCGGTAGCGGTTTAGAGGAGATCTAGATTGGTCACAACTAGAGAGGGGGGCGGCGTCCAACCTAGGGTTTCTTGGGCGCCTAGGGCAAGGGGGATACCTTGGGGTGTGCCCCACCCCTCCTTATATAGGTGGGGGCGTCCAAGGGTGTTCCCAACCCAGGTGGAAACCCTCCCTAACTTAGAAACCCTCCCTAACTCGGAAACCATGTTGGGATTTGACTTTTTCAAACTGCCTTTTTGACTTTCAAATTAGAGTTTGATTTCTATGTGCCAAGTGTCCAGCCAAGTGACCTAGGAAATGATGCAACCATTACACTTTGTCATGACACATCCATGTACCCTTCCCCTTCCGGATCGGTGAACCTTCTAGACCCTTCTAGAACATTCCGGTGAAAACACCGGAATCATTCTCGAACTCCGAAATTGGACTTTCCTTATATGAATCTTATTCTACGGACCATTCCGGATCTCCTCATGATATCACGGATCCCATCAGAGACTCTGAACAACATTTGGTCTCTTTACTCACATTCCATATCTACTAAACAACATCGAATCCTTAAGTGTGTCTCCCTATGGTTCATGAATTATGCAGACATGATCGAGACTCTTCTCTGATCAATAACCAATAGAGGAATCTGGAAATTCATATGGCTCCCACATATTTCTACGATTACTTTGCGATCGAATGAACCATTTACATATGGAACCAATTTCCCTTTGTCTCGTGATATTTTACTTATCCGAGGTCTGATCGTCGGTATCTCTGCATACCTAGTTCAACCTCGTTACCGATAAGTATTCTTTTCTCGTTCCCGTAATATGTGATCCCTTGTGAGCCATTCACATGATTGCAAGCTAATTGGATGACATTCCACCGAGATGGCCCATAATATATCTATCCATCATATGGATGGACAAATCCCACTCTTGATCCATGTGCCTCAACGCATACTTTCTGAACACTCAATGCCACCTTTATAGACACCCAGTTACGGTGTGGTGTTTGATGTCATGAAAGCATCCTTCTAGTGATGGTGATTAGCATGATCTCATGGTCGAAGGAATTAGGTTACTATGTATCAGAAAGCTTATAGCAAGTGAACTATTTGAATGACTTGATCTTATGCTACGCTTAACTATAGGAATATGTCCATCACATCATTCTTCTAATGATATGACATTATTGTTAATAACATCTCAATGTTCATGATCAGTAAACCATGATCATATATTAACCAACAAGCTAGTTTAACAAGAGGCTTTACTAGGGACTCTTTTATGTTTACAAACCACATAGGTATTAATGTTTTTGGTTAATACAATTATAGCATGGTATGTAAACATTTATCATAAGCACAAAGATATGATAATAACCACTTTATTATTGCCTCTTGGGCATATCTCCAATAGCTACGCTCACTAAAACATTTGTGGAGAGTTTCTCCTTTACTAACAGCATGTTCAGTCCGGATGTTTCTTTCAAAGTTTATGGCAGGTCTTACCATATGTCATTGAAGAAATTTTGTGGGTCCCTAGGACTTGGTACAGTTGGGTCAGCAAAGAAGATTCCGGCTCAACCCGCTGATTTGTTGGAGCTCTATCGTGGAATAACCAATGATGATAACCGTAGAGCTCAACGGGGAAAGATAAGAAACATTCAGCTTCCAGCCATCAGGTACTTCACTTATTATCTTGCCACTAGTGTTCTTGGTAGGGAGAACACTAGTAATATTTCCAGCTATCATTTGGCCTTCTTAGCTGCTGCGCTCAACAATGATACCAAGTATAATCTTGGTTCTCTCATTGCTTGTCGCTTAATAACTAAGGGACCCATTTATGGGGGAATTATTGCTACGCGTGTTGCTGCTGCCTTGGACATTGTTGTTGATCCAAATGATACAGTCTTGGATCACGAGAGGCTTGATCTTGCTGCCAAGAAGGTGCATCACTTACCCTTGATAACTTGGTTTATAGAATGTTGTTTATTGACGGGGAAGAGAGAAAGAGATCCCTCTATCCCAAACCACTTTGTTCAGTATTTCTCAGGGACCTTTGTCACGCTCCAAGGAGGAGATGGATGAGATGTTACACTCTCTTACCTTCCATGGGCACTATCAGGAGGAAGCGCCCTCATATGACCCCGTTGTACACTACGCAGGGGGGTCCTCGAGCTCGTACCAGGACGAGGGAGCCTCCTCGTCATACTACGGAGGTGCACCTACTTGGGAACCATGGTATTGATCCCCACTTAGGTCAAAAGCCTAAGCTTGGGGGGAGGTATACCGACATCATACTCATCTATATATCATGTTCGGTCGGTTCTTTGTATATCCATTGTTTCATTTTCTTTTTGGTTCTTGTTGCTTCTTTCTCAAAAACACAAAAATACCAAAAATATTTTTGTTGTTTCTCTTGGTTTGTTTCTTTGCTTTGGTTTGCCTTAAAAGAAAAATCCAAAAAGATTTTGCTTTGCTTGGTTTGTTTTTTCTTTGTTTGCTTGTTTGAAAAGTCGAAAACACCAAAAATATTTGTTTTTTTCTTTGGTTTTTTGAGTTCTTTGCAGGGTTCTGCCGTCCTCAGTGGATTTTGGTTTCATGTTATTATTCAAGTCACACAAGTGAAGGGCAATAATGAAGATTAAGACAACTCGAGGTATGGTAAGAGGCTGGTAAAAAACTCTATTTGTTTTCATTTTTGTACATATACTCATCATTTTGAGCATGATTAGTCTGTTCATTGTAAGGTGTATGTTACTAATGGATGCTTAGTAGTTCTTGCTTGTCTATGATTAGCTCCAGCTTGCTAATAGTCTGTAGCATATCATATGAATGTTTGCTTGCATTGTTTTATTTATATTTTGGTATGATATTGTGGTATCCTCCTCTGACTGTTCATGTGAATCGACTTGGCACATGCTCACGCATGCATATGACTAATCAATAGTCAGTAAGCCTCGATGATTTATTTTGCCTCAGAGTTCTTGTATCACTTTCATGCCATAATTAGTCATGTTTTGTTGCAAGCATGATTATGACAATTACTGCTCTCTCGTTTGTTGCTCCCTCTCTATTGCTAGCCTTCACTTGCACTGAGTATGAGCTCTACTTGTGTTTCCAACTCCCTAAAACCAATATTGCCAACTGTGTCCACCATACCTACCTATTAGCATCATTTGCTATTTTAGTGCATATTCAATATGCCTTGTTTTCTTCCAAATAAAATGTTTGTCTGTTTTGAGAAAGTTAGTTAGTAAAGCTCTCACGAACTTGATGTCACACTTTATTCCTTGTACTTAATAATCGTGAACCATTGTGACTTGTCCATGAAAGTTATATACTTGCAAATTATATGTTGGGAGTCAACAGAACCGTGCTGTCACGGGGAACGCTTTCAACACTTTTTGGATATCCTATCTAGTTGATACCTTGATCTTTTTTTTACGGATGTCGACGATGTGAAATAAAAGGGGAGCTTGTGAGTTCATGGAGTCTATACATTGTGTTAGAGAAACGCCTGGGCCGCTAGCCTAAGCCATGCCTAATCATGGTGGAAACTTGCAGCATCACCATAATGAGCATTCTCTGAAGCGTCCTCAATAAAAATCTATGCACATAGTAAATAAAAAGATTGCTCAGATGCTCATTGTCTGCTTGCCTTGTCATTTTGATCACGGGATAGCTCCTGTATCATGTGCAAGGGGTACCCCGTTGGCGGTTCTCTATGATATGCATGTATTTACAATGACAAGAACTTATAGGTAACCAAAGTTGAGTAGCATGTGGAGCAGCCCTCGTACTCAAGGGACTTGGGATTTCCAGTTTATGGTCTGTCAAGCATATAACTCATACTGGACCTCACTTTTACCTTAACCATATGAAGATGCCTATGATAGCTAATGAGTACCTTCCTTTCAGCATTAGGAATCCTTTCAAACTTTTCAAAACCATTTTCACTCCCTTGTTGAGTCACCACTTATTCTATGAGCACCTTCTTGAGAGCATAGTTGTCATTCTTGTGTTTATTCCAAAACTTGGTTAATTATGTCATGAATTTGATGATTGTATCTCTGATATCTTTACTTCTAGTCTTCACTTGAACTTCAGAGGTGCCTTGGCATTTATATTGTGCTCTACAGACATAGGCAAGCGAGATACCACTCTATCATACCTTACTATGAGCATTGCAGTGTTGCTTATGTTTATGTTTCATGCTACTTATTATTACTGAGTTGGTTTCTCTTCATAGCTTGCAATGACTATTGAGTAGACTTAGTTGCATACTATTTATTATGAATAGTTTAAGCATCTACTACTGTGCTGAGAATATATACATCATATGAAGCAAATGTGTTCGTGAAAGTTCTTTTATCGCACTCAGTTTTCAACTGAATTGCTTGAGGACAAGCAATAAGCTAAGCTTGGGGGAGTTGATATGTCCAAAACGTATCTACTTTCTCGAACACTTTTGCTATTTTTTCTCCTCTAAACTTGTGTGATTTGGACACAACTAACACAGACTGACGCTGTTTTCAGCAGAATTACCTTGGTGTCTTGTTTTTGTGCAGAAAATTAACTATCAGGAAAAATCCCGGAAAATATGCCAAAAACTATATTTCACCAGAAGACCCAGGGAGCCAGAAGATGAGACAGAGAAGGGGCCTGGGGGGCCCACACCCCTGCCAGGCGCGAGCCCACCTCTGGCCGCGCCTAGGGGGTACAACCACCCCAGGCACCCCTCGGCCTCCCTCTGCTCCTATAAGTTGCCTCTCGACCTAAAAACCAAGGGGGGTCGATAGTTTTCTAGAAAGAGTTTTGCTCCACCGCCGCCACCAGAAACCAAGATTTGGATCCGTAAAACTCCGTTCTAGCACCCTGCCAGGACGGGGAATTTGGAGAGGATCATCACCATCATCATCACCAACGCATATCCATCAACCATCGATGTTTCCCTCATCCATGAGTGAGTAATCCCCCGCTATAGGCTTGGGGATGTTAGGGATTGGATGAGTTCTATCATGTAATCGAATAAGATTGTTAGGGCATAGTGCCTAGTATCTCTATTAGTGCTATTTGACTTTGTTGCAACTTTTTGTGCTTAATGCTTGTCACTAGGGCCCGAGTGCCATGATCTCAGATCTGAACTTATTATTGAATCATTATGATAGTATTGTTTGTGATATTATTTGCAAGTTGTGTACACATATCATTGTCTGGATCCAAAGGCCCCAAAGTGACAATAATTGGGACAACTGGAGGGGATGGCTGTGGTGTGAGGATCACATGTGTTCACGGAGTGTTAATGCTTTGCTCTGATGCTCTATTAACAGGAGCGCCTTAATTGCCAGTAGTTCCCTAGAGGCTCCACTGCCACGGGCTGGCTGGACAGAAGATGTTGTGCAAGTTCTCATTGCGAGCACGTATGACTATATTTGGAGCACATGCCTAGGATTGTTTAGTACTTGGATGCTTGTTATTATTCATCTGCAATGCCCTAGATCTTGAAGTTGCATGTTTATACTCGTCCATGCAACACCCGTCCATCCATCCCTATGCCTACCGCACTCGAATCCCACTGTTACCGTTACTGTTACTATTGCTCTTATTTTACTGTTGCTATTGATTTGCTGTTGCTAATACAAACTGTTGCTACTGATAAACTTCTGTGAGCAAGAACTATTTACAGGTGCATCTGAATTGACAACTCAGTTGTTAAGGCTTGCAAGTATTCTTTGGCTCCCCTTGTGTCGAATCAATAAATTGGATAATACTACCCGCGAAAACTATTGCAATCCCCTACACTTGTGGGTCATCAGGGTCTCCCAACGAAGCTCTATAGTGATCTGAGCCGCATCAGTCCGCACGAACGAGTTCGGACGTGTTCAGACGGGATGGGTCGATCCGGTGGAGATGCACTAAGGTGCACACGCATTCTAATGCAAAGTTTGACCGAATTAGGAGAGTAACTAAAATTTGATTATATTATGTAAAATTAGTATCATTAGATTAGTATAAACATACTTTCCAATGATGCTAATTTTGTACCAACATTCTTTATATATTTAGATTAAATCTCGATCAAATAAAAAAACACGCAAAATGAGGACGCCTTATTCCTTGAAAAGGAGGTAGTAGAGCAGTAACCATCATCAATGGTGACATCTGTAGATCCGAATAGAATGACATGAAAACACACGAACGAACACGAAAATCGACAAGATCCTATGAGATCTGTCTGACACACGACTCCAGGCGTTCTCTATGTGATATTCTGCTTGGTCCTAGGTTGAGGAATAGAAATATTAAGTACTCATGAAAGGTTTGATTCTGAATTGCAGGGTTGTGGGTAAGAAATGTTTTTTTTTGCCTTAGGGACCTTATAAGTGAGTTTGGGTTTGATTTTATAGGGCTTTAGGAGACTATGAAGAAAAAGGTTGATATTTTTGTTTGTAGAAAATTTGATTCAGATACTTGTTTTACATAGCTTTGGCCCCCCTCTATGGGTAGGTTAGGTGACATTATGTGTGGGCTTAAAACATCTAGGTTTAGGGTCCTTGCTATGGTGACTAGCAATTTTATGTTTAAAGATAAGGTTTTTGATAACAAATTATTAAAAGAGTTTTTCCTCACTGTCATCTTTGGAGCGCCTCGGGCTGAGGATAAAGAGAATTTCCTTACTGAATTTGATAGTATTTGTGAGGATTTGACAATCCCATCCCTCATTGGTGGGGATTTCAATATTCTTCATTTTGCTTATGAGAAAAACAAGCCCGGTGCTTTTTCTAAGTTCTCTGATCTCTTTAACTCGATTATAAAGTCTTATGCTCTAAGAGAAATCAACTTTTATGGTGGTCAGTACACTTGGTCAAATAATCAGAAAGAGCCCACTCTTGATAAATTGGATAGAGTACTTATGAATTCTGCTTGGGAGTTTCCTATGACTCAGGTTAAAAAAAACCTACAGTTATTTTTTATCACAACCCCTTGGTGGTTGATACTTGTGAAGTGGTGGAAGCAAAGGTTTGTGAGTTCAGATTTGAAAAAACTTGGTTATCCCATCCTGAGTTCCAAGAAAGGGTTGAAAAAGCCTGACATTCCTCTAGTAATGCTTAGTGTAGTATTAGTTCAGTTCAATATAAAATTAAATGTGTGACGAAAAGCTTAAAAGGTTGAGTGTTTAATGTCAGAGGCCAAAGTATTAAAGAGAAGAGAGAGCTTTTAGCTGAGTTGGAGAATCTAGAAAAGTTGGAGGAAGATAACATGCTTTGTGGGTCTTAGTTTTAGAGGAAGGGGTTCATTCATTTTAGGCTAATGCAAATGAGGAGGAGGATAAATTCCGGTTCAGTAGATCAAGTACAAAATGGCTCCTACAAGGAGATAATAATACTGCTTATTTTCATAGAATTTCTAATGACAAAAAAGGGAAAACACTATGTATTCTTTTAGTCACAATGATATGTTGATTCAGGGGACCTATGATATCCTATCACATGCCACTAATTATTATAAAAAAATGTTTGGAAAAGAGGAGGGAAATCATCTTGCCCTAGATGCATCCATCTGGGCTGCTAATGAAAGGCTGTCTGATTGTGGTAATGATGTGTTGGGTAGTCCTTTCTCTGAGGATGAGGTCAAAGTGGCTTTAGATATTATGGTTAGGACAAAGCTCCTAGCCCTGATGGAATGCCCGTTGAGTTCTACCAATCTTGTTGGCCACTTATAAAAATTGATATTATGGCTATGTTTAGTGATTTACACTCTAGTAATTTGGATTTGTATATAATTAATTTTGGTATGATTATCCTCCTTCAAAAAACACCTGATGTTGATGTCCTTACTAAATATAGACCTATTTGTTTGTTGCAAGTTTTGTACAAAATCATTACTAAGGTGCTGACAATTAGGATGGAACCTTTCATGTATAAGTTGATTTCTGGATGCGAAACTGCTTTTATTAAGGGTAGGAATATTATGGATGGAGAAATGTCTCTTCATGAAATTTTCCATGAAACTAGGAGGAAGAAATCCCAAGGGGTAATTCTAAAAATTGACTTTGAAAAAGCATATGATAAAGTGGATTGGGAGTATCTGTTGAATTGTGTTTCTCAAAAAGGTTTTAGTGATTTCTGGTGTAATCTAATAGATGTGGTATTAAAAAATGATACCTTGTGTGTTAAAATCAATAACAATAGGGTTAGAGATTTTGGTAGTCACAGAGGGGTGAGGCAGGGTATCTTATAATATGCTGATGGTACCATCCTGCTTATTCAAGATGATATGGAGCAACTGATTCATGTTAAACTTATCCTATACATGTTTGAGGAAATGTTAGGGTTGAAAATCAATTTTAGTAAGAGTGAACTCATGCTGGTTCTATAGGATAGTGAAAAAGGGTTGAGCTATGCTGAGATGTTTGGATGTCAACTTAGTAGTTGGCCTATTAGATATCTTGGTGTCCCTGTGTGTGGCACCAGGTTGCATGTGGCTGACTTACAACCTTTATCTAATAAAATGAGAAAAAGTTGGAAGGTTGGGTGGGGAATTACTCTTCTATTGGTGCAAGACTCGCTTTAATTCAATCATCCCTGAGTAGTACTTTGATTTACCATATGTCCATGTATCTTATGGCTGATACAAATCTGGAAGAATTCACTAAGATTATCAGGAGATTCTTCTTGGAAGGGTCCAGCTCTAAGAACAAATATTACATGGTTAAGTGGTCCTTGATTTGTAGGCCAAAGAAAAAGGGAGGCCTAGGTATCAAAAACTTAAAGTTGTTTAATGCTTGCCTCTTATGCAAATGGTGGTGGAAGTTGGAAGTGGATGATGGTTTATGGCAAAGGATTATCAAGGCAAAATATGGAATAACCCATGGTATTTAGAGGGTTAAAGTAAAGCATAATGATTCTTCTGGCTGGAAAGACCTATTGAAAATAAAGCAAATTTATCTGTCTGAGAGGAAAATGGAAGTATGTGGAGGTAGGGAAATTGATTTCTTGCATGCTCAGTGGGTTGAAAACTTTTCCCTTTATGAAAAATTTCTTGATCTATATGGCATTTGCAACTAGTAGACTGACACTGTTAGAGAAATGTATGATCTAGGATGGTTTTTCACTTTTAGAAGGTGGTTAACTCCTAGGTTGATGGCTCATTGGCATGAGCTTAGGAACATGTTGTCTCTCCCGAGGTTGAGTGAGCAGCGTGCTAAACCTAAATGGAAATATACTAAATCAAGGGTTTTCTCGGTTAAATCATTATATAACAAGTTGTCTGATGAGAGTACTGATAGATCCTTTAAACATTTGTGGAAAGCTAGGTTGACTCTCAAAATTAAAATTTGGCTCTGGCTAATCTGGCATAATGCAATTGCTACCAAGGACAACATGAAAAGGAGGAAGTGGGTTGGTAGTTACATTTGTCGTTTTTGTCCCTCGGAGGGTTTCATAAATCACTTATTTTCACTTCCCTAGCTTCCGTTTATATGTGGAGTTCCATTGCTAGTGTTATTGGAGCACAAACTAGGCCTTCTTGTTTTACCTAGTATTTTTGGTGGATTGTTAAATTTCTTACATTTGGATTTAATTTTCATATCATTTGCATTGTTGTTCTTTGCTGGGCTTTGAAGGGAAAATGATTTCTTCCTCTTTGGGATTAATATGTTACATGTGTGCCTTTCTTTGTTATTGGGCAGGTCTCTGGAATGAACAGGATTGCGATTTGTTGGTCGATGGTGCTGACCATCTAGAGAGGATGGCTACTCAGGTGCATGATATGGCGCGTCGAGTTTCAACGTTGAGGGTCCGGAATGGTGATGAGGACGATGATGTGGATATCACCAGAGGCTAAAAAACAAGTCTGGAGAAAGTTGATATTGCTGGGCATTTCGTCTTTCATGCTTAAAAACTGTATTTTGTCCATATGAGCCTCTTGTGGTGTCTAGGTTGCCAAGTTTGTACCTCTTGCAGTTTCGATCAAGACTTATGGAGTGGACGTTTGTTGTCTATGTTGAACTTATTTTTCTTTTTTGGGTAATTTTACAAGACTGATGTTCTGTTATCCGTTGATAATGAAACCCGTCTCGTATGAGTCGTATGGAAACAAATATGGCGGCTGTGAAGACATAGGAGCGGAGCTCCATCCACCATGCACTAAAGCTGGTGTCATTGGACAAACTTTTGTATATCAGGGCGAACATGAAGACATTGATGAACCGACAGCCTTCTAGTCGCATATCAACAAATTAAACCTTCTACACACACCCGCTAAATCCTATTTATACGTGTACAGTTGTTACTCTGCACATTGCAGCTAGTAATTGTTCATCATCGTCTCAATTCCTTAATTACGCTAACATGAACGAAATTGTTCTACTGCAAGAGAGACGTCTAGAACGGCGGCTGATTAGTGACTGACCTCTCTATCATTCTCCCTAGAGCTGTCACGCGCGCTGACGAGTAGGAGATACCGCCTCCTCTCTCTGACCGCCGGTGAACGGCTCAATCTCATCGCTTGGCAGGATCGCCATCTCCATTGACCCTGACCCCTCGCTCGTGTACGATGATGATGCACTGTGCTGGCTGCTGGCCATTTCGATCACGCAGTGCGCTTCACGAGGGGAAGAATGGCGCGGCGTGATCTGTTGGGCAGGCTGCCGGCGGTTGTCCGCATAGAAGTTAAAGATCAGGTGGACGACGCAACAGACGAGCGATGTGACGCCGGTGAGGAGGAACAGGCTCCCGAAGCTCTTGAAGTTGAGGCTGCCGGACGTGAACTGTGAATCGCCGTCTTTGAGGTCGCCGAACCACTTGCGTTGGATCTTGTTGATCTCGTCGCTCTCGGTGAGATTCATGATCGCCCGCGACAGGTCCATCACGTACGGCGACCCCTTGGGGAACGCGAAGCCCAAGCCGCCAGTCATGTTGCGCTGGTCGGTCATGGTGAAGTTGTCGCTGTAGGTCTTGAGGAAGATATTGAAGTAGGGCGTCTCGTTGACGACGGCGCCGATGCTTTTATTGAGCAGCGCCTCCTGGAAGCTCCGCGCGGTCGAGTACCGCATGATCCTGGCCTGTGGGAAACCCGACCGGGTCAGAGCCTCGCCCGTGAAGGAGTTGTTCATGATCCCGACCTTCTCCGTGCCCCGGAGCAGCGCGAGGTAGTCGACGATGGTCGGCTCCACCCGCGGCACCGTGAGCATGGACGTGAGGCTCGCCGTGTAGCTGGACTGCAGGATGAGCACGACGAAGACCCAGACAATCACCACGAGCCTCGACAGGTTGCTCGTCAGCTTCTCCCTGTGAGAGAAGACGAGGGTGGAGAAGCCGAAGTAGACGAGGGTGCCGACTTGGTTGGAGGGGGTGAGCTTGCCTTTGGTGCCGGCTTGGTTGGTGGGTGTGAGCTTTCCTTTGTTGGAGGGTGTGATCTCAACTTCGGCGCCGAATTCCCCGTTGTCGCGATGCTCGATGGCCCAGACGACAAAGCCTGTGAATAGGAAGAAGGCGGCGCTGACAAGCCAGAGACCGGAGCTGAGCGGCTTCAGAAAAAAGAACCACGTGAAGTTGCCGCCCCTTTGGTCGCGCAGCGGCACAACCATGGCAATGTCTGATGACATGTAAGGCAACGTGAAGTCCACATGGGCCGCTCGATCCGCCGTGATGGTCATGTCCGCCACCACCGCGTCGAACGTCTGCACCAAATTAAACAAAGAGGTTATTGAGAAGAACATGGCAATATATCCAGAACTTGTTCCATAGAAAACCTTAGGCAATCGGGCAATGTCCAACGGATCATGTTAATCTGTAATCAAATATGGTAAAGAAGAAGTCTACGATTTCAAAGAATTTTGCTTTTACTATATTATATTTTGTTTAATCAATTATCGTTTATTTTGTCAGAAAAATTGGATCGTTTCCAAATGGATTTCTTAACATATGCTAGCTACACCTATGTACGGACACTAGGCTACTAGCCAAGTTGATAAGATGTCATTCTCAATTGGGGATATATGGATCCGCTTAATTATATATGGATTGACCGGTCTCTGGTCCATGATTCTAACCAAGTTGATAAGACCATGTTACTCGACAAAGTATCCGGTTTAAAGGGCCTACACGTATATCTAGATCGTTAATTTAATCGATAAAATATTAATTATTTAATATAAAAATTATATCATTAGAAAATTTAGATGTTATAGTACTTTATGTTAAATAATTTATATTTTATTGATCAAATAAATGATCTAGATATACGCGTGAGCCCTTTAAACTGGGACGGAGGGAGGGAGTAGTACGTGATACAATTGCCGAATCAATGTACATACTAGTACCATGCATGAGGGTAGTATCATACTAGTAGAGTCCTTAATTATTTTCCACAGATATGGGTGCAACGCTTTGGATCCTGGGCCTCCAGGGAGCTCGGTATTTTAAAAGTCGTACTTAAAAGTTTGCAAGAAATATGAATTCATGTCGAAAAAATACATGTAGATGTTTTTGTAAACCATCAAAGATTTGTTAAACAGTATGTTGTGAGAAGATATTCTGATGAACATTTATAAGTAAACATTTATATTAGAATGTACATTTATAATATACATCACTACCCTTATTGCTACCATATTAGAATGTGTACATTTATATTAGCTAGTCATAACTAATTTGAAATTGATTGGTTCACGTGGAGTATAATACAAATTAATTAGTTGATTCAAATGCAGTATATATAGTACAGTAATACAAAAGCAAGTTAGGTTACTGCTTACCCCATTTTCAACCCCGAGGATGAGGTTGTCGTAGGGCTGTGACTCCGCCTTGACGTACTCGAACGGCAGGGCATACGGCAGCAGCCGCACCGCCGCCTCGAACACTTCGATCACGAACCCGCCGGCTGTCGTCTGTTTCGTCACGGAGTCGACTTCAAGGTGCAGGATCGACCGGTAGCTGTCCGAGACATTCCCCGGCACTGCCACCCTCAGCTTCCGCGCGTTCGTCGGCTGCACCCACCCGCTCGGCCGCACCGTCGACTCTCCTGGCCAAATCACTGGCGCGAGCGCGCTGCCAACGTGCCGGGTCAGCCCGTACGCCGGCGACCAGAACCCGACGCCCCTCTCCTTTCCATCGTCCATGATGTTTAGGACGCGGTAGGCCGGCACTACGAGCTCGCCGTCGACGAGGTCGAACCGTCCGCCGAGACCCTCGAATTCCGTGTCGTTGATAGCTTGGAGGAAATTTTCGCCTGATGCTGACTTCCCGAGCCCCGAGATGTCGGTCGGCCCGCCCGTGCCGTTTACCAGCCCGGGTTGCGTCGACAGGTCGGCGGCGCTGAGTCGCTCTGCCGCGGAGGCCATGGCCCACGCGGCGTCGTAGGCCCACACGGCGTAGCAGCCTAGGACGGCGTGCGAGAGTTCGTCGTCCGGGTGGTCGCGCATGTACCGCTGCGCCCACCGCTTCTTGACGTCCCGCAGCCGCGGCGTAGTGGGCACGTAGGGCGCGAGCCCGATCACGCCCTGCGGCGGCTGGACGGAGCCCAGGAGGCCCGTGAGCCCCTGGGTGATGACCCACACGTAGCCTTCGCCGGTCATGCCGGCCTCCTCGGCGGCGGCGAACACGCGGCGGGCGAGGGCGGCCCGCGCGTGGAGCACGAACACGCGCGTCTGCTCGGACTCCATGCGGTACATCTCCGCGGCCAGGGCGTCGGGGGACGTGTCCGCCGGGAGCGCGCAGCGGTAGGGGACCTCGGCGGCGCGCTCCGACGCGAGGGCGTCGACGAGGAAGGGCACGAACGCCGCGCCGTAGTCGTCGTCCTGGTAGATGGGCACGACGCGGCGCCAGCCGAAGAGCGTGGCGAGCGCCGCGACGGCGCCGGCCTGCAGGGCGTCGCTCTGGGCGGCGCGGGAGAAGAAGCGCGCCGTGGCGGGTGACACGGAGGGGCTGGTGGACGAGAAGGACACCACGGGGACCTCGGCCTGGGTGGCGAGGCCGGCGACGAACGCCGACTCGACCGACGACTGCGGGCCGAGGATGGCGCGCGCGCCCTGGCTCGTCATCAGCTGCAGCGCTGCACGGCACACGCACGCATGGCAATTAAGAGCACGCACGCAACGTCAGTCAAAGGAAAAGAACGTGCGGATAGGAACAGAGAATGGTTCGGGCGCCATATATACCGGCTGACGCGGCGGCGACGACGTCTCCACCGGAGTCGTGCTGCAGGATCTGAACCCGAGCGGTGGAGTTGGGGAAGGCGGCGTAGAAGTCCTCGAGGGCCATGGGGATGGTGGTCGTGGCGATCTTGCCCACCGGCGAGTCGGCGTCGATGATGAGCCCCACCTTGACCTCCGTCGGCTGGGCCCGCGACGACGTCGCGAGGAGGCAGGCCGCGAAGCCGACGAGGAGGAGCAGAAGGCGCACGTCCCCGGTCATCGGGAGAGGAAGTTCGGGAGCATTCAGTCAATTAATTGGGCGAGAGAGGCAGAGAGCTACCTCATGGCAGAATGGAAGTTTATACTTTATAGGATGCCACAACATGCTGATTTTTCAATTACTTGGGCGAGTTTGGTCGGATGCCGATCTACCATTCTTTGGTGGACCGGGCGGGTTTGTCCATTTCTTATGCCTTTGGTCGAAAAAAAAAAGAGTTGACATTTCCTCGGAAGACAACGCCGGGCTTTGCATCGGAAGCTTGCTACACCCAACTTCCTTTCGGCTTAGTGTGGCTCAAGGATGAAGATGATGATACCACGGCAACAAAAGACGCTCAGAAATCCAAGCTGGCACTGCTTTCTTTATCATTGGAACCTTCCAGGAATGAGGAATTATCTGGACTGTCAGGTGGAAGGAAATGCAAATTTACTGCAGCAAAATCTCAGACTGGCTTTCAATTACATCCGAAAGTGATTCGTATACTTTATTGTGACCATCCCTTATCGCTTGCCCGCGGAACCCACTACCAAGAAGTATATCCACGGCTTCTTGTACCAATTTTTCATGGCACACATTACTAAATCTGCGGGCGCTAATTCACTTCTTTTTAATAGATAGGCAAGGTTGTTGTTCCGACGGTATAAAGTTCATTAATGTCCAAAGTAATAAGCACAGCTTTGCACATCATCAGATTCTCTGGAGTCAATTCAAAGCATCAAGACAAGGACACCATGCCGTTTCATTTGAGGGATACACTGCCGGCAGGCCTGAAGAGCTCGAGCTCGAGTTGCGAGACTTCCGCCAGTCGACATGGAGGATGAGTTCGAGATGCAGCTCCAGCAGATCTTAGGTTCTTCCAGGAGAATGACGGCCAGCTGGTCCGTGACCTAGGAAGCATCAACAACAATTGGTACAAAGCAGACCGGTTTCTGGAGCTCGAGTTTTTTTTTCCAGGAGTGGGCTCGGTCAGACAGAAATATGAGTTAATTCCTCATGCATTCATGCTCACAGCATCAATTTAATACTACCTAGAGTTCCCTGCTTAATCTGCTTGTCCATATATGCTCATTGCATATTTACATATATTCACCTAGTCTGCATTCAGTATGTTAATATAACAGGCCTGGAAACAGCATCGTGTCGCAACTTACATTACGACAGCATTTGGTAGTTTGACGGAATTTTGCGGGACGCAAAAAGTAAAGAATAACCAGGCTAATATTTTGGAACCAAAAGCACCAGACCACTAGCTCCTCGTAACTTGTATTAACTCCTAAATCTGGCAATGCCTTACATCAAGCTACGTGTTCAGAAAAGATAAGCCGTAAACACATATACACATATCTACAGCTAAATGAACAAATAGTTACAGGGATCAGTAGAGTAACAGGCTCATCGTGTGCTTTAGTTCATTCCATGCTTGTCTGTCTCCTGCGGATGGAGCTCCCACTGCGAGACAAAGAAGCTACTCTACTACGCCCACTCCCAGAATGCATATACGCAAATGTCATTGGTTCCGCGTCCTGAATAGAAACTTCCCTACCTGGTGTTCCTTCCCCTTCTAGTGTGCTTCCTGTATCTGTGTCTAAATCAAGGTTCTCAATAATGTGATTAGGCATGCTTTGCGGGCTCTCAATTATACTGCCAACATTTGCCATTGCAGTCTCATCTTTATCTGGAGTATTGGAAGGACCATCGCCCTCGTGGAAGATCTTCGAGAGAATGGTAAGCCATCTGCGCCATGAACTCTGACCGTCATCACTGCTAAAATCATGTCGGTGATTATAAAGTGTTATGACAATGTGCAGGATTAGTGCCAGCATTGAAGATGCTCCAGTGATGATGAACAACCCCCGAAAGCTGTGTAACGTTAGGCTGCTTGAAGTTTGGGAGTCATCTTTGTCGGGGCATGGTGTATCGCCATACAGTTCTTCCTCCAGCTTGGCCATTCTTTCTTCTGATGCAAATTTCAGTATTCCCCTCGAAATGTCAGGTGTGAGTGGAGAGCCTCGAGGGAATGCCTGTAGAAGAAGCACTCGTATGAGGATTGCAGAAGGCGTCAGTGGTGAAATACAAGCACGGCATAGTGTTCAGAGAGTTATATTGTAAAGCGGTTATACTGGTCATTCACGCAAGCCCCTCGAAAGGTGATTTCATAAAGGTCATTTTCAAAATGCTCAATGATCCTAATAAAATTAAACTCAATGAACTTCATACAGTTTCACAAAGAGAAAGTTAAACCAAACTACATGAAAACCTGATCAGGTAGATTTAGCAAGTTATTCAATACTTCAAGAAGCAAGCAAGCCTTATATTTATATTTTGTTCCAGAAAAGCAAGCCTTATATTTCCGAATATAAGGCCAAAACCTTCTGCAGAACATGAACGTGTATTTAGGTTCTTGACAAGAAAAATGTAATCTTAAATTCGTCCTTACTTCAGCACGTTCACATCCACAATTCATGAATTTCAAAGTACAATTCAAAAATTGGCTGAAACTGTAACTTTAACCAGAAGTTCACCCAAATGCCCTTTTCTTCTAAAGACTCTAATGGTATACAAATAGAGAAATTTGAGCTACTAGCAGTTCTCAACATCAAAATTGCAGCAGAAATGGGCTACTGTACAAAATCTGGAAAAAAGGTACTCACATAACCAAATCCATCAAACTTGTAGGTTGGTCCAACCATAGTGTAGTTGTGGCAATATCGTTTAAGGAACACCTTAAGGTATGGTATCTCATCAACAATAACTGCAACTCTTCCAGATGATAAGGCTTCATTGTATTCCATGGGAGAGTCGAAGGGAATCATCTTTGATTCATCAATTTTCAACCTTCTCAAAAGCTGAGGCAAGAAAGAATCGTTCAGGTAGCCAACATTTCTCCCATTCCTGATAACTTCTTCTAAAGTGGTGACTGTTGGCTGAAGTTGCTCCACTGTCAGAATCGAGCTCAAGCTTGCAGTATAACTCTGTTGTACTATCAACACCACGAAGAGCCAAACAACTAACACAATTCTTGATAAGTTGTTCACTATTCTCTCCCTATGAGCAAATACGAGGGTTGAGAAGGAGAAGTAGAAGATCGATCCAATTTGACTGGCTGGGGGGCCTCTGAATTCTTGATTTGTTCTGTGCTCAATACACCAGACTACAAAACCTGTAAAGACAAAGAAGACCACAGTTCCTAACCATAGGTCAGTTGTCAAAGGCTTCAGGAACGTCCATGCAGTCTTTTGTCTCCGGTCCTGGACTGGAACCAGCATCCGTACCCCTGACTCTGTGTAAGGAAGAGTGAAATCCACATACAAAGAACGGTTGGCCAAGATTGTTATATCACCGACCACTGCATCATATTCCTGTGAGCAACACATGTAAACTAAGTTGAGAAACTTTTGGCTACAGGCTATAAGGTTTTACAAGTGTTCACAATTTAACTGTAGAGTCAGGCTATAAAATTGATCACCCGAGAAGGAAAGTCATGCAAAAATATCTGCCTACAATTAAGAGTGGGTAACGATTATTTTCTTAGAACAAAGTAAAATAGGGAATTTACACTCTTGCTGTTTTTTTGTACATGGATAAAACAAGCTCATAATAATGAATGCTTCATGAACAGGTGCAGAGATATATTTTTTTTGATAAAGGGGTGCAGAAATATAATCTTACATATCTCAATACTAAAGACTAATACATACCTCAAGATAAACTTTCTAGACTAAGCAGAATGGAACAGAAAGAAGTCCATGCATACCTGAAGGAAAACTTTGTAGACAAGATTATCATAGGTTCCATTACTCGATCCTTTCCCATCTCCAAACTCCTCGTAATAATGCAATACCTTGTAGGGTAATTCATTAACTACTGCCTCAAATACATCAACGCAGAACCCCTTGGCAATACCCTTTTCAAATCTTACAAATTCGTTAAACCCAGGCTTCGCAGGTAAACCTATTTTGAGAGTTTTATTCACTGGAAATAGCCAACCTCTAGGTACAGTTTTATTAGCTCCTGGCCATATGACGGAGTCAAGATCAACCTTCTTATTTAGACTACCAGAGATGCCAGATCCTGGAGTCCAGAAACCAACTACTCTTCTCTCCTGCTCAACAATGTTGATTATCCTGTAATTTACCGATACTAACTGCATGTCTTCAATCTGAAATTGCCCACTCATGCCCGAAAAATTGACCATTAAGAGTGCATCTCGCAGTTTTTCTGCAGCCTTTGAAGAATCTATTCCGTCGAAGTCAGTGGACCCATTGTTTGCTACAGACGGCCCAAAGTCTGAATTCACATATCGAACCTTCGCTGCTGCTAATGCTATCGCCCATATGGTATCATAAGCATAGAGACCAGACACTGTGGGCTCACTTAATGAGGTGCCTAGATTTTCTGATTGGTACTTGTTGCGCCATCTCTGTCTAAAGTTTTGAAGCTCCACGGTATCTTGAACATGAGGTTCAACCCCAAGGACTCCTTGCATCACATCAAGAGCAGGGGAACCAACCACATCAAAGATATCTGTCAAGCCATACGCGGTAATCCAGACAAAGCCCTGGCCCATCATCCCTTCATCCTTAGCAAGACGGAAAAACTCAAGAGCTAACATATGCGACATACGCACAACAAATACAGTTGTCCAATTGAGTCTCAAGTTTGAGATAGCTCTCCTCATATCATCCTCTGTAGCTGCAGGACGGATCTTGCACCTGTATGAAACACGAGTGTCTACTTGCCTGAGGGCATCAACAAGGTCAGGTATGAATCTGGTGTTGGAATCGTCGTCCTGAAACACAGGCACGACTTCCCTCCAATTGTATTTCTGAACAAGTGAGGCAATAGCTTCTGCTTGGGAGGAATCATTCCATGCCGTCCGTATGAAGTATGGATTATGTCCGAATCGTGACGGACAATCCGCAGAGAATGAAACGATTGGAACCGTTGATTTGTTCCCAAGCTCCGCAAGAAATTTTGCCTGACTTGACGTTTGCGGTCCAACAATCGCTTGCACTCCGACATTTTTCAGTAGATCAAGACCTGTAATTATTGCAGCAAATTAAGGCACACTACCAAACAACTGAAAGGAAAACGTACATTGGTACATACTCAATACTGAAACTTGCAATGCCCCTGATTCATAAGGCATGATATATTGATTTAAAATATCTCCAAATACGCAATGTTGGAGTACTATTATTCCTGGCATGGATGGAAACTGGAATCACGAGTTCAGGGAAAAGTCTTCTAGTTGGGGTTCGATGGCTAAGACATTCTAAATTACTTTCTGAACGGGGCTAATTCATTCCATTATCTCAAAAGCCACCAAAGGGAGCTCGACATTCTAAATTACTTGGCGGGACGAGAAACAGGGGTACCTTCTCTCTATAGTCTATACCGCGGAGGGCGGCAAGACGGTAGCGCGGCAAGCAAGTTAATGAGTCGAGGACGAGCCGGGGCGCACCGCCGACCGCCGGCTGCGTGAGAAGAGAATAGGGCAACCGCTCTGCCGCCGCCGCTGGACGCCGTGGATTCGCCGAGTCGCACCGGTCGAAGAGAATGAGAGGAGTAATCTAAGTTGCTCAATGCGACAACGCCCATTGCGGCCCACCTAGAAGATTTGGCCCATGTTTCAGCAACGCCACGCTGCTCCGTGTTCCTACTTCCTACGGCCTAGCTACATACTGTCTACAACGGCCATGAATCTTTCTCGGGTACCTGCTGCTGCGGCGTCGAGGGCGTCGGGCCCGGTGTCCCTGAGGTGGAGCTTCAGCCTGGTTCTGTAGCGGGCGTAGCGAGGATCAGCATAGAACTCCTCCCGAGCCAGCTCGA
This sequence comes from Avena sativa, assembly GCA_916181665.1. NCBI lineage: Eukaryota > Viridiplantae > Streptophyta > Magnoliopsida > Poales > Poaceae > Avena > Avena sativa. The sequence goes on along the minus strand of OV702297.1, from coordinate 378,240,542 downwards.
TGGACGTCCAGCTCATGTTCCCCGCCCATGTCGTCCTGTCCAAGATCACCCCGACGTCCACCGTCTGCGCCGCGACGCCGGAAGCGCCGGCGACGAGAAGCAGGAGGACGAGGAGGAGACCGTGGCGCCGCCGGAGGACAATCCAGAGAAGCGGCGCTGCTCCCATGGACGCCTGAAGTAGTAGTCGACTGGCGGTACTTTTTGACGAAGCTATGGCTTTGCGGCTACCTTTACATGCACACGCCAGCCAATTCTCTTCCTCGAGACCTTAACCGGCATTCCTCTCTCCGACTCCGATCTCACACTCAACCAGTTGCATATATCAATATATGTGAGATTGGTAATGAAAAGTATGACGAGAACTAGTCAGCACGGGCCATGGAATTCTGCGGGGAATACTTGTCGTGCTTTTGCTTCGTCGAGAAGATAGCGTACGTGGTCAAGTTAACCAACAAGATCACGGCGGCCGGCCGAGAGCTGCAGCGACGCGCACGCGTGGCTCCTTCTGCGACACCAAGCTACCGGCGAGGAAACTTGACGAAAGAAACCAGATGTTATTTCAAATATCTTAATTTAAGGGAGTAATAATAAGCAAAAAACAATCCATGGCATTTCCAAGAGGTGTGGCCAGGCTACAGCGACGCGTTGAGCCGGCCGCATGTCCGCATGTTGACCGTTTTGGGTCAAAGTTGCTGACCACGCACCAATGCATGGTCGCCCTAGGCCCTCGTCGGAAGATTGCCACATCGGCATGCTTGGCCTTTGAAATGTCTCCTCCAGGCTCTAGCTAAGCGAGAACTCATGACCTTATAGCACCTTCACTCCTTCGGTGTTCTCAAGCCTAATTCCGGTGCTATTTAGCATCCGACGGCCACTCGCATTTTTAGATTGAGTTTTCGATTTTGGCTAAATTTTAAACAAACTCAGCGAAACATGAAGAATATAAGCGATTATATTTAAACATAGGCGAGTTCGTACATATTATGTCTAATTCGGATAAACGTCTAAATTTTGACTATAGTAGACGAAATAAATTTAGAGTGATGCATGTAAAATGAATATATGAACTTTGTAGTTTGTTAACATGTTTCTCCACGTATTTGCATCATATATAATGTTATATTCATGTTTTTATATTAATTTTTGGGATGTACCAATGATCTCCTTTATTTTGGCTATAACCCGGCAGAGTAGAAAAACTATGTATTTAATGTTTTTAATGTTTCAGGACCTATACAAAGTCAAATGGACCCAAACTTTTGAGGATGCCAATATTTATCCATGAAAAGCATCTGGAGCACAAGAATCCCATCTGGAGGGCCAGGAGTGCCAAATGAGCCTAGGTGGCGTGACCAGTCCAGGTGGGCGCGCCACCCATGCTCGTTTGCTCCTCGGACGTTCGATTGCCTTGATTCTTTTGCCCACGGGTTTCTCTTGACCTAAAAACCCCTATATAAGGATCCCTCGGGGAGTCCTCGAGACGAAACACACCAGATACAAAAACATCACCAAACAGAGTTAGATCCAGCGAAGATTGGAGGGGGAAACTCCGTTGGAGCCACCTCTAGGAGGATCTCCACCCTCTCCAACATCTTCAGCATCACCATCATGAAGAGGGAGTAGTCCACCTCCGGGCTATGGGTTTGTGATAGTAGCTTGATCTATTTCTCTCTTGTTCTTCATAGATCTAGTACCATATGAGCTGCCCTACATGATTATGGTTATATTTGTAATTTCTATGTGGTGGATCTTTGTTCTATGATTTGATATTTGAGATTGGAATCTATTTTGTGTAAGATGTATTGATAGATGTATATCATGCACCCCGTTCTTAATTGCTTGTTTTGATCCAACTTGTATGCAAGAACTTGTATGGGTAGAATTGTGTGTTAGATGGAGTAGCATGGTGGTAGAGATTGAATTGTGACAAACTATATTCAAGATCTACTTTTTTTACCTTTCTTTTGTTGCCTTACTAGGGATAAAGTGAAATCATATGCTATAGTTATCATGTGACAGTGTGATAATCTTGTTATATCAAGGTAGCATATTTGTATTTCAAACATCATGTTATATTGCTTAAAGCTATGCTCTGATTTGTTCTTAATTCAAGATTGCATGGAGTTTCCCTTTCTTGAGGAGTATAAGAGAGATGTATTTCATCTCTATGTTAGAACGTGATGTCCATATTGATTTCTTTATCAAACACATATATAAGTTTCATGAATCTTTATTATTGATGAATTGTTTTATGATCACTACAACTTAAAAACTGAGTAGACAAGTAAACACATGAACCTCGGTCCGATTTTTATCATAAGAAACACCTTTTTATTACATCTACTATCTTTTATATTTTCTGCAATTTATTATTTCAAAAAATACAAAAATACTTTTCTTACTTGCAATCACTCATAAAACCCCAAAAGCAACTCTACTATCTTTCATATCATCTAGTTTGCATTACTTTACTTTGTTTACTTTAGTTTGTATTTTATTTTATTTTATGTTACTAATATGAAACCTTGTGCTTGACAACCACTTTGTGGAGTTGGGGACATAAGACAAATTATTTTACTTTACATGTTGCTTAAAGAGGAGAAGACAAATACCCTTTCATAGCCAGTTCCTCGAGAGTTTGATATAAACCCTCGAGTCACCCTTGTGGGAAAAAGAAATTTGCTACAACACTCTGCACTTGGAGTCCCAACGAAAAGTGGCGACGTTTGTTGCCATCAAGACTATTTGCTGGCGATGTTGCCGAGAAATTGCAAGAAGAATACATCATAGTGGTTGATGTGTGGTGAAGCACAAGTCAACTCCCACTGCAAATACCATACTATTTTCTGGCACTGTTGTCGTGGTACTTGCAAGTATCTTCTAGCGATGTTATCTTCATCAACTTCTGTAACAACCTAAGCTTGGAGAGGTTGCACCACTATGAGCCTTTTCTTCTCCTTTTAGATTTTTAAAATATTTTATTTTGTCTTGTTTTTAGTCTTTTTAAGTTTTCCTTAAAACATAAAAATTAGTATCAACATTTATTTGTAAACATGGGAGAAAGAGGAACAAAACTTTGTGACTACACAAACACCCCTAAGGCCCCGCTTGTTTCAACGTTTCAGTTACGGGGAGATCCGTATATTACGGAGGGTACAAGGGATTTAGCTGGACCTCAATCGATCCGTAAAACTTACGTCCTAAAATTCAGCGAACCAAGCAAAGCCTAATGATCAATTCATAGCTAGACCTATTACCACTCCTAAAATTACTGGTGAAAGTTTTGAAGTAAGTACTAGCCTTTTAAATCTTATAACTAAAGAACAATTTTGGGGGAGTACTAGTGAGAATGCCTCTATACATTTGAATGGTTTTTGTCAAATTTGTGATATGCAAAAGTTTTAAAATGTGAAAAATAATATTACCAAACTTAAACTATTCCTATTTTCACTAAGAGGTAGAGCTAAAGAATAATTACCTACTGATAGTATAAACTCTTAAAATAATTTAAAAGAAGCTTTTATTAAAAAATATTACCCACCTGTTAACCAACAAGATCACGATGGCCGGCCGGCCGAGAGCTGCAGAGACGCGCACGCGTGGCTCCTTCTGCGACACAAGCTAGCTACCGGTAATTCAGCGAGGAGACTTGACGAAAAAAAATGTTCGAGAAAAATCAGATGTAAGTAACGATAAGCTAAAATAATCCATGGCATTTCCGAGAGGTGTGGCTACAGCGACGCGTTGAGCCACGTGTGGACGGTTTTGGGTCGAAGTTGCTGACCACGCACCAATGGTCGCCCTCGCCGGAAGATTGCCAGATCGGCATTTTTGGCGGTTGAAAATGTCCCCTCCAGCTGGAATTTTCTGCAGCAACAGCAGCAGCAATCCAAGTGAGAACTCAGGACCTGATGGTACTCCCTCCGTTTTTTATTACTTCGCGTCCTAGGATTTTTCACAGTCAAACTTTGTCAACTTTGACCAAACATATAGAAAAATATATAAATATTTATTATTCCAAATGCATATATTATGAAAATATAACCTACGAAGATTTCAATACTATAAGTTATATATCGTAGATATTTTTATTTTGTGCTAAATATTTGATCAAACTTTAATTTTTTTGACTTTGACTAAACCCAGAATGCGATCTAATTGTGAACGGAGGGAGTACTATCTAAGTCGTCAACTAGCCAAAATACGTTCGACAATTAGGGGGGAATTAATGTTGCTGATCGAAGAATTCTACTACAGGATGTGTTAGATCTCGCGCTCTGAGTGGTCAATGGATTTTGCACTCATTCTGTTCCCCCGTTGACCGGGAAGAGCGCTAGAGCAGTCAACACTTGAATTCGTGTAATAGCGTGCCAACAAACAAAGGAATGGATTATAGTTTTTCCATGCCCATCAAATGGACCATATTCGTGAGGCCACAAGACTACTTTGACTAAACTGATGTGCACATCTCATGAAGAAAATTTCAATGTAACGATGAGACACAATGCCCTTGAATTATTTTGGCCCATTTATTCCATCTTGATCTAAGCGTTACAAAAAAAACTCTGATCTAACGGCTCACACGAAGGAAGTGCCTGTTTCTCAGCCACAATACCAAGTAGAGTAGTAGACGAGCGTAGCCAAGTTATTACAAAAAAAAGGTCATCAAATATAGCCATATTTCTTGGGCTTTGCTCACATCTAAATTATGGCATCTTCAAATCTCGATTCACTACAGGGTGAAGTCATCGATAATCTGTCACCTCAAACAGCTAGAGGGACTCAGTTTTCATGACCTGCAAAAGTTTGGTCACGCTAGCTATAGATTGCATGGATATCACCTACAGGTCCTTGGTTTGGCGAGTTAATTGGATAAAATTACCACAATTGAGGCTGTCGGGACGAGTCAGTACCATTTTTGGTAATTTTTGCGTGTCAGTACCAGTTCTGAGTCATAGCGTTGCAAACTGCACGAAATTTCGTCTAATAACATTTTAACAGGCTTTCAGACAGATGGGACCCATCTGCAGAGCTGACTAGTCAACAAATCAGTCAACTGATAGACATATGCCAAAGAGTTATAAAATCTGGATCTTTTTGTAAATTTCACGCTGTTACGAGCGACGCTATGTTGTTGAGCGATGCGAAAATCCGGTCCTTGGTGTTCAGGCTCCCCATCCTCGCCGACTGCGAGTAGCCCACTCCATTGAACTTGGCGGGCTCGCCGATCCAGTAGCTCGAGCTGCTCGACGTCCTGGGCTTCTCCGCCATCCAACGCCGTGACGCCGTCTCCGGTGTCCCCTTCGCGCTGGCGCTGAGACGCCCGTTCGGCAGGTGCTGCTAGTCGAACACGTGCTCCGGCGCCGGTGCTACGGGCGCGGTCCTGGACGACACGGTAGTGCTGCACGGTCGTCGTCGCGGCGAGCAGGCTGTTGAGCTCCTTGACGCTGCCCTGCGCGGCGGCCTCGCTGACCTTGATGCACTCGTACTACTGCCGGAGGCTCTGCAGCGCGCCGTCCTTCTCTGCCACGACGTCTTTGAGCCGTGCGTTCTCGACCCTGACGAGCTCCCGCGACTCCTTGATGACGTTGGCCTCGCCGACGGCCTGCTTCAGGATGTCGCGCAGCCGGGCGTTCTCGTCGCGGATCACGCGCTGCGACTCCACCAGCTTGGTGTTCTCCTGCCGCGCCAGGTTCACCTCCTCCTCCGCTGCGCGCACGCACTCGAGGAACACGCGCTCCTTGTCGCCCCAAGCAGCCGCGGACTCCTCGGCCTCGAGCCTGCACCGGTGCTGCTCCCGCATCCTCGTCTCGGCGGCGGCCAGCTCCGCGCGTACCCGCTCGGCCTCGGCATTGGCGGCCTCCAGGTCCGCCTGCGTATCGGCGAGCCAGCGCTTGACCTGCTTGGCCTCCATGGTGACGTCTGACAGCACGACAGAGAGGTCGTCCAGCGCCTTCTGGCTCCTCTCCTCGCCCTGCATCGCCGTCCGGAGCTCGCCGCGCAGCACCCTGACCTCCTCGTCCACCTGACCGCCGAACACGAGGTCCTTGACACTCATCTGCTCCATGACGCCGCGCCGGGTCCCCGACGCCGACGCCGCCACAGCCTCGTGGCACCTGCTGCTCTGCTGCTGCTGCTGCAGCGTTGTCATCTCCAGCTTGGCCTCCTCGCGGCTGATCTTGGTCTGCTCTAGCTGCTTGGTCTGGTATATCAGCGACTCCAGCATCTTCCGCTCCGACTCCTTGGCCTTCCCCACCTCCCGCTCCAAGAGCTGCACCTTGTCCAGATACAAAAAGAGCTACACAGTACGTGAGCGTAGCAGCGTGAAATTTATAAAAAGATCCAGATTTTATAACTCTCTAGCATATGTTTATCGTTTGACTGCTTTGTTGACTAGTCAGCTCTGCAGGTGGGTCCCATCTATCTGAAAGCCTGTTAAAATGTTATTAGGCGAAATTTCGTGCAGTTTGCAACGCTATGATTCAGAACTGGTACTGACACGAAAAAGTTAACGAAAATGGTACTGACTCGTCCCGACAGCCCCAATTATGGTAGTTTTATCCAATTAACTCTGGTTTGGCATAATGCCCCTTCCTTGTGATGAAATTGATAACACCTTTATGCCGCAGCTACATCGATCACTCTTGGCAATGGTCATACCACACATATCTGATGGTTGAATGGCCTTATTCCCAAGTAGGTGGCCCCGCACTCTATGTTATCGCCATCAGGAAAAGAAGGACGGTGAAACAAGCAATTTGTGATGATAGATGGTTCAAAGATCTTGCTCTTGGCCTAATGCCGGATATGTTACCAGAGCTCTCCCGCCTTGCCTACCCTCTTAACAATATGACCCTGAACGAGGAGACCCTAGAGACCATTAGATGGCGTTTCACGAAATCCATAAAATACACAGCGAAATCAACCTACCTTTTGAAGTTCAAGGGTGTCACATCCTCGGTTATTGCCACAAAGTCGGGATTATGGTTCCTGTTCGTATATCTGTATGTGGGTGTGTGTGTGTGGTGGTGGTGGGGGGGGGGGGGGGTTGTGACCACGATCCGATGGTATAAAATCTCAGGCACACGCAAATTATGAAGGTTTAGACCTCGGGAATAGATTGTAGATAATAACCTTACTTCCTATGGGTTTATATATTGACTGGAGTGTGAAGTGCTCAATGTGTCTGAGGGGTGTCTGCCTTCTAGGATGGGGAAGCCGACGAGCAACAAAGTCGGAGTCTGTTCCTGGGGAAGCCGCGAGGACTACATCGGTAATCGTCTAAGGTGAAGTTGGAGTCGTTGGTTCAGATGAGTTATGACAATGAAATCATACAAAAACCTCGATGGTCGTTCTTCTTAGCACCTTGTGTGATCTTCGCCTGGGTAGCCAGCGTGGTTGGGTTACCCCATGCGGTCATGTTCCATGATGGTATTGTGAGTGTTTATGTTGGAATTATGCCCTAGAGGCAATAATAAAGATGTTATTGTTATAATTCTTGTTCATGATAAAGTTTATATTCCATGCTAGAATTGTATTAAGTGGAAACTTTGATACTTGTGTGGTTTATAAACAACATTGTGTCCCTAGTACGCCTCTATGGACTAGCTCATTGATTAATGATGGTTAAGATTTCCTAACCATAGACATGACTTGTCAATTAATAATGAGATCATGTCATTAGGAGAATGATATGATGGACAGACCCAAATTAAGCAGAGCAATTAGATCGTGTCATCGTGTTCATCTTTGCGAAGCTTTTTCCTATGTCAAATATTGTATTCCTTAGACCATGAGATAATGTAACTCCCTGGTATCGGAAGAAAGCTTTGAGGTCATCAAACGTCATCCTATGTGAGGGTGATCATAAAGGTGTCTCTCAGGTGATCAGAAAGTACTTGTTGGGTTGTATGTATCGAGATGGAATTTGTCCCTCCCGAGTCGGAGAGATATACTCCGGGCCCACTCGGTAATCGATATCAACACCGCTTGCAAGCACGTGGTTAAGGAGTTAATAACAAAGTGATATTGGATTACGGAACGAGTAAAGTACTTGCCGTGAACGAGATTGAACTAGGTATGCCGATACCAACGATCGAATCTCGGGCAAGTAAAATATCGCGTGATGAAGGGAATACATATATGGGATTAATTGAATCCTGGCATCGTGGTTCATCCGATATGATCATCGATGAATATGTGGGAGTCAATATGGGTTTCCAGATCCCGTTGTTGATTATTGATAAAAGATGATGTCTGCATATTTTCGAACCCGTAGGGTCACACACTTAACGTGCCTCGACGCTAGGATAGAATGGATAATTGGTTTATGAGTTTTTGTTCGGAGTCCCGGATGAGATCCAGGACATCACGAGAGGTTTTGGAATGGTCCGGAGAATAAGATTCATATAAAGGAAAGCAGTTTTTGGATTTTGGAATCGTTTCGGAGTATTCGGTATTGTACCGGAAGGTTCTAGAAGCTTCCAGAGTGGGACCAACGTGGCCCCACTTGTCGGAGGGCTGCGTGGGCCTAAGAGGGAGTGCCCTGGCCGCTTTGGGCCAGGGGCACAAGGCCCCATAGGCCCAGCCGGCCAAACCCTAGGGGAAACCCTAGGGAACCCTTCTAGAAGGAGGGGGGAAACTTGCCCCCACTCCAACCCTTGGGGCCGCCGCCCTAGGGCTTGGAGTAGGGGCCAAGGGGGCCGGCCAGCCCCCTATATAAGGTGGGCAGGGGCGCACCCCTCCTCCCACTCCTTCAACCCTAGCCGCCATCCTGCTGCCCTCTCTCTCTCTCTCTCTCTCTCTCTCTCTCTCTCTCTCTCTCTCTCTCTCTCTCTCTCCCGACTGCGCGTAGGCGAAGCCCTGCCGCAGAAACTCTCCACCATAGCACCACGCCGCCGTGCTACAGATCCAATCCATCTCTCCACCCCACTTGCTGGACCGAGGAAGGAGGAGACGTCGCGGCACCGTACGTGTGCATCTATCGGAGGGGCCGCCACTTGCGGCGTAGGATCGGATCGGATCGCGAGGAGGAGACGGCGAGTACGACTACACCAACCACGTTCTGTTGAACGTTTCCCCTGTGTGATTTCTTCAAAGGTATGAATATCTCATCTATCTATCTCGTTGATTGCATCTCCTAGATTAGATCTTGGCTTTCTTGTTCGCATCCGTAGAATTTTTTTGATTTACTATGCTGCAAAACCCTTCAGTGGTATCAGAGCTAGATCTATGCGTAGATGTGTTTTACGAGTAGAACGCAACATGCTTGTTGCGGGCGTTGATATTTTTTGTTGCAAGCCTCTTGTTGTGTACTTCTTATGGCGCGACATAGTGAGATCGAAGCGGTCCAGGCCAACTTTACGCGACCTCGTTCGCGAGACCTGCTCCGCACTTGACGTGTGGCTTGTTCCACACATGCGGCTGGTGGATGCCAGTTTCTCTCACTATAGTAGTCATGGGATTTACACCGGATGTTAGCAACCATAATATCACCGTTGTGGCTTTCCGTAGGTAAGAATCGTTCTTAGCTTGTTACTCCCATAAGCCACGTAAAACATGCAACAACAAAGTAGAGTCGTCTAACTTGTTTTTGCAGGGAGTGTTTTGTGATATGGTATGTCCCAAGATATGATGTGTATGTTGTATGCAATGATCATGTTTTGTAATATTTCACGACTTGCATGTCGATGAGTACACAACCGGCAGGAGCCATATGATTGTCTTTATAATTGTGTATGACCTGTATGTCAACTTCTTATACGCCATATAATAGCTTTACTTTATCGCTAAGTAGTTAGCAATAGTTGTAGTTGCTATTCGTGGTGGAGGCAATCATGGTGGAGTGATGGAGATCATGCTGGAGCGCACAAGATGGAGATCATTGCGCGGAGATTGGCTATACCATGTCACATAAAATTATATGCATGTGATGTTTATCCTTTTATGTATCTTATTATGCTTAGATCGCGACGGTAGCATTATAAGATGATTCCTCACTTAAAGATCAAGATAAAATTGTGTTCTCCCCATGTATGCACTGTTGCGAAAGTTTGTCGTGTTCAAGCACCTCGTGATGATCGGGTGCTATAAACTCTACGTTCACATACAACGGGTGCAAGCCAGTTTTGCACACGCGAAAATACTTGGGTTTGACTTGACGAGCCTAGCATGTACAGACATGGCCTCGGAACACATGAACCGAAAGGTTAAGCATGAGTCATATGAATGATATTATCGACACTTTATTGTCCACCATTGAAACCACATCTCTTCTCGTGAAGATCGGATTAGGTGTGGCGAATTTGGATCATGTTCACTAAACAACTTGAGGGATGTTGAATTTAGTGGGAGTTCATCTAGTAATTTGATTAAGTTGAACTAGTTATCATGAACATAGTCTAAATTGTATTTGCAAATTTTGTAGATCAAATGGCTAAGTCCAACTTCAACTTCAACGTTTTTGCTGAGAAAGAAAAGCTTAAGAACAATGGGTCTAACTTCACCAACTGGTTCCGCAATCTGAGAATCATTCTCGCTGGCGGACAAAAGGACTATGTACTAGAGAAAGCGCTAGGTGACGCCCCTGCCATTGATGCGCCGGCTGATGAAAAGGTTGTTTATCAGTAGCGCAAAGATGATTATGGAGTGATTAAGAGTACCATGTTGTTTGCTATGGAATCGGACCTTCAAAATCGTTTTGAGGAGTTCGCCGGGCCTTTGAGATTCTTGAGGAACTGAAAACCATGTTTCAGACTCAGGCCCGTTCTGAGAGATATGAGATCTCTGAGAAGTTCTTTAACTGCAAGATGGAGGAAGGGAGTTCCGTTAGTGAGCACGCCATTAAGATGTCGGGCTACACTCAACGTCTTGAGAAACTGGACTGTAAGATTCCAGAAGAGCTCAAGATTGACAGAGTTCTGCAATCACTCCCTCCTAGCTACAAAGGTTTTGTAGTTACTCACAATCAAATTGGTTCCACTGTTACAATCACTGAGCTCTTCGCTAAGCTGAAAGCTGCGGAGGTGGACATCAAGAAAGATAATCATGTGTTGATGGTCAATAAGACCCCTAGCTTTAAGAAAGGTAAGGGTGCAAAGAAATCCTTCAAGAAAGGCAGCGGCAAGCGCATTGCCCCTGCTGAGAAGAAGCTCAAGTCTGGACCTAAGCCGGGCACTGAGTGCTTCTATTGCAAGGACAAGGGTCATTGGAAGCACAACTGTCCGAAGTACTTAGCGGACAAGAAGGCTGGCACCATTAAAGGTATATTTGATATACATGTTATTGGTGTTTACCTTACTAGTGCTCGTTGTAGTGCCTGAGTATTTGATACTGGTTCAGTTGCTAATATTTGTAACTCGAAACAAGAGCTACGGAATAGACGGCGGCTAGCAAGGGATGAGGTGATGATGCGCGTTGGTAAAGGATCAAGAGTTGATGTGATGGCCGTCGGCATGCTCTCCTTAGTTTTACCTTCAGGATTAGTTTTAAACCTTAATAAGTGTTATTATGTGCCTGCGTTGAGCATGAACATTATATCTGGATCGTGTTTATTGCAAGACGGTTATTCATTTAAATCGGAGAATAATGGTTGTTCTATTTATATGAATAACATCTTTTATGGTCATGCACCTGCTGTGAATGGTTTATTTCTTCTGAATCTCGAAAGCAATAAAACACACATCCATAACATTGAGGCTAAGAGATGTAAAGTAGATAGTGATAATTTAACTTATTTGTGGTACTGCCGTATAGGTCATATTGGTGTAAAACGCATGAAGAAACTCCATTCTGATGGACTTTTGGAGTCTCTTGATTTTTCATCATTTGACACGTGCGAGCCGTGCCTCATGGGCAAGATGATCAAAACCCCGTTCTCCGGAATAATGGAGCGAGCAACGGACTTGTTAGAAATCATACATACCGATGTATGCAGACCAATGAGTGTTTCGACACGCGGTGGATATCGCTATTTTCTCACTTTTACTGATGACTTAAGTATATATGGGTATATCTATTTAATGAAACATAAATCTGAAACGTTTGAAAAGTTCAAAGAATTTCAGAACGAAGTGGAAAACCATCGTAACAGGAAAATTAAATTTCTACGATCCGATCGTGGAGGTGAATATTTGAGTTATGATTTTCTCACGCATCTTAAAGCAAGCGGAATCGTTTCGCAACTCACGCCACCCGGAACACCACAGCGCAACGGTGTGTCTGAATGCCGAAATCGAACTCTATTAGATATGGTGCGATCAATGATGTCTCTTACAGATTTGCTGTTATCATTTTGGGGTTATGCATTAAAAACCACTGCATTCACTTTAAATAGGGCACCATCTAAATCCGTTGAGACGACACCGTATGAACTATGGTTTGGTGCTAAACCTAAGTTGTCATTTCTTAAAGTTTAGGGATGCGAAGCTTACGTCAAGAAGTTGATGCCGGACAAGCTCGAACCCAAAGCGGAGAAATGCGTCTTCATAGGATACCCTAAGGAAACGATTGGGTATACCTTCTACCACAGATCCGAAGGCAAAGTGTTTTGTTGCAAAGAACGGATCCTTTCTTGAGAAGGAGTTTCTCTCGAAAGAAGTGAGTGGGAGGAAGGTAGAGCTGGACGAGGTTATTGAACCTTCTCTCGAGTTGGAGAGTAGCGCAACACCTGAAATTGTTCCAGTGTCGTCTGCACCAACAAGAGAGGAAGCTAATGATGAGGATCATGAAACTTCGAACGATGCTACTACTGAACTTCGCAGGTCGACAAGGTCACGTGTCACTCCTGATTGGTACGACAACCCTGTCTTAACCGTCTTGTTGTTAGACAATAGTGAACCTGCAAATTATGAGGAAGCAATGATGATCCCAGACTCTGAGAAATGGCTAGAGGCCATGAAATCCGAATTAGGATCCATGAGCGAAAACCAAGTATGGACTTTGGTGGACCCTCCTAGCGACCGTAAGGCCGTTGAGTGCAAATGGATTTTCAAGAAGAAAACAGACGCGGATGGTAATGTTACTATCTACAAAGCTCGGCTTGTCGCAAAAGGGTTTCGGCAAGTTCAAGGTGTTGACTACGATGAGACTTTCTCTCCCGTAGCGATGTTTAAGTCCATTCGGATTTTATTAGCAATTGTTGCATTTCATGATTATGAAATATGGCAGATGGATGTCAAGACTGCGTTCCTCAATGGCAACATTGATGAAGAGTTGTATATGATGCAGCCCAAAGGTTTTGTCGATCCTAAGGATGCTAATAAGGTGTGCAAACTTTAGCGTTCCATTTATGGACTGAAGCAAGCATCTCGGAGTTGGAACCTTCGTTTTGATCAAGTGATCAAGAGCTTTGGATTTGTTCTAAATTGCTACGAAGCTTGTATCTACAAGAAAGTGAGTGGGAGCTCGGTGACATTTTTAGTACTATATGTGGATGACATATTGATTATTGGAAATGACATTGGTATGCTTAACGATGCGAAGAGTTATCTGAATAAATTTTTTTCAATGAAAGACCAAGGAGAAGCTGCTTATATATTAGGCATCAAAATCTATAGAGATAGACAAAGACGCCTAATAGCTTTAAGACAAAGTACATACGTAGACAAAGTTCTGAAAAGGTTCAGAATGGATAAAGCAAAGAAAGGTTCATTGCCCATGTTGTCAGGTAAGATATTGAGCAAGGCTCAGTGTCCAGCTACGGTAAACGATAGAGAAACTATGAGCAAAGTGTCTTATGCCTCGGCCATAGGTTCTATCATGTATGCCATGTTGTGTACTAGACCGGATGTGTCCAATGCTTTTTATTTGATGAGCAGATACCAAAGTGATCCAGGAGTGGAACACTGGACAGTCGTAAAGAACATCCTAAAGTATTTAAATAGGACTAAAGAAATGTTCTTGGTCTATGGAGGTGATGAGCAGCTCGTCGTAAAAGGTTACGTCGACGCTAGTTTTGACACCGACCCAGATGATTCTAAATCTCAGACAGGATACGTTTATATTTTGAATGGATGAGCTGTGAGCTGGAGAAGCTGCAAGCAAAGCGTGATCGCGGGATCTACAGTAAAAGCGGAATACATGGCTGCTTCAGAAGCGTCAAGTGAAGGAGTTTGGATCAGGAACTTCATCACTGAGCTTGGTGTGGTTCCAAGTTCCTTGGACCCACTGGAGATATTGTGCGACAACACTGGCGCCATAGCACTGACTAAGGAACCAAGATATCATCCAAAGACCAAGCAGATCAACCGCCGTTTTCATATAATTCGAGATTATATAACAGATGGAGATCTGAAGATTACCAAAGTACATATGGATCTGAATGTCGCAGATCCGTTGACTAAACCTCTTCCACGAGCAAAACATGATCAGCACCTTAATGCCATGGGTGTTAGATTGTTGCCAGATGTAAACTAGATTATTGACTCTAGTGCAAGTGGGAGACTGTTGGAATTATGCCCTAGAGGCAATAATAAAGATGTTATTGTTATAATTCTTGTTCATGATAAAGTTTATATTCCATGCTAGAATTGTATTAAGCGGAAACTTTGATACTTGTGTGGTTTATAAACAACACCGTGTCTCTAGTACGCCTCTATGGACTAGCTCATTGATTAATGATGGTTAAGGTTTCCTAACCATAGACATGAGTTGTCGATTAATAATGAGATCATTTCATTAGGAGAATGATATGATGGACATACCCAAATTAAGCAGAGCAATTAGATCGTGTCATCGTGTTCATCTTTGCGAAGCTTTTTCCTATGTCAAATATTGTATTCCTTAAACCATGAGATAATACAACTCCCTGGTATCAGAAGAAAGCTTTGAGGTCATCAAACGTCATCCTATATGAGGGTGATCATAAAGGTGTCTCTCAGGTGATCGGAAAGTACTTGTTGGGTTGTATGTATCGAGATGGAATTTGTCCCTCCCGAGTCGGAGAGATATACTTCGGGCCCACTCGGTAATCGATATCAACACCACTTGCAAGCACGTGGTTAAGGAGTTAATCACAAAGTGATATCGGATTACGGAACGAGTAAAGTACTTGTCGTGAACGAGATTGAACTAGGTATGCCAATACCAACGATCGAATCTCGGGCAAGTAAAATATCGCTTGACGAAGGGAATACATATATGGGATTAATTGAATCCTGGCATCGTGGTTCATCCGATATGATCATTGATGAATATGTGAGAGTCAATATGGGTTTCCAGATCCCGCTGTTGATTATTGATAAAAGATCCTGTCTGCATATTCTCGAACCCATAGGGTCACACACTTAACGTGCCTCGACGCTAGGATAGAATGGATAATTGGTTTATGAGTTTCTGTTCGGAGTCTCGGATGAGATCCAGGACATCACGAGAGGTTTTGAAATGGTCTAGAGAATAAGATTCATATAAAGGAAAGAAGTTTTTGGATTTCGAAATCGTTTTGGAGTATTCGGTATTGTACCGGAAGGTTCTAGAAGCTTCCGGAGTGGGACCAACGTGGCCCCACTTGTCGGAGGGCTGCGTGGGCCTAAGAGGGAGTGCCCTGGCCACTTTGGGCCAGGGGCACAAGGCCCCATAGGCCCAGCCAGGCAAACCCTAGGGGAAACCATAGGGAACCCTTCTAGAAGGAGGGGGGAAACTTGCCCCCCACTCCAACCCTTGGGGCCGCCGCCCTAGGGCTTGGGGGAGGGGCCAAGGGGGCCGGCCAGCCCCCTATATAAGGTGGGTAGGGGCGCACCCCTCCCCCCACTCCTTCAACCCTAGCCGCCATCCTGCTGCCCTCCATCTCTCTCTTTCTCTCCCGACTGTGCGTAGGCGAAGCCCTGCCGCAGAAACTCTCCACCATAGCACCACGCCGTCGTGCTGCAGATCCAATCCATCTATCCACCCCATTTGCTGGTCCGAGAAAGGAGAAGACGTCGCGGCACCGTACGTGTGCATCTCTCGGAGGCGCCGCCACTTGCGACGTAGGATCGGATCAGATCGGATCGCGAGGAGGAGACGACGAGTACGACTACACCAACCACGTTCTGTTGAACGTTTCCGCTGTGCGATTTCTTCAAGGGTATGAAGATCTCATCTCTCTCTCTCGTTGATTGCATCTCCTAGATTAGATCTTGGCTTTCTTGTTCGCATCCGTAGAATTTTTTTAATTTACTATGCTGCGAAACCCTTCAGTTTACGACGATGTTCACCTATTTTTCATTAAATACCTAGACATTTCTCTTCTCTTAATTTATGAGATGAGACAAGTCTTTTGTTCCTGTTTCAAAAAGGAAGAATTGTGAGTGAGCAACATGCCACCTACACCCTCACTAACTTTTGATTTTGTTTGGATACTAAACCACAACAATATGAACTACAAAAAAAGATGAGAATGTCATACAAGCTATTATACTACTATGTGACACAAAAATTATCGGATGGAAAACTTATAGCATGAGGCGTACACAAAAATAAGAAGTGGTTGTAAATATGAAAATCATCAATTTTTTCCTGTGAATGGCGCAATATGTATATATTTCGTTTCTGAATTTTAGTAAACCTAAAATGTCTAAGAATTGATGGTGTAGGTGTGTATGCATGCTTAGGAAAACCCATCTCTTCCAAAAAAAAAGTGTCTTCATATATATTCCAATTTAAATTCTCTCGCATTTATCTTGCCAAAGTTGTTGCCCATCTTTACTGCCATTTGATCTTTTTTTCTGAGAATGACTGCAATTCGATCTGGCCAGATAATTTTACAGGACATCAAGATTATACGCCTGGGCCCAAGCCCATGTGTGGCATTTCTGAGCCTTCTTCATGCGAAAACTAAGAATGACAAATCATCATCATCCAGCTAAAAAGAGCTTAAAAAAAAAAGAGAAGACAAATCAGCATCCAACGAAAAGTCTCCCTCAAAAAAAAAAAATCCAACGAAAAGTCTATGGACGAGCATCCAACCAAACTCTACGTGTGGTATCCTGTAACTGCCACGACTGCGAACTGAGCAAAGCTCTCTCGCCAAGACCCTACTCTGTCAAAAAGCTCCTCTGTCCATGGCCGGGGACGCGCGCGCTGGTCCCAGCAACCTTCTCTTCCTCCTGATCGGCTTGGCCGCCTCCCTCCTAGCGACGTCGCGGGCGCAGCCGACGGACGTGAAGGTGGGGCTCATCATCGACGCCCGCTCGCCGGTGGGCAAGATCGCAAACACCACCATCCCCATGGCCCTCGACGACTTCTACGCCGCCTTCCCCAACTCCACCGCTCGGGTTCAGATCCTGCATCACGACTCCGGCGGGGACGTCGTCGCCGCCGCGTCCGCCGGTATGCCCAAGCCCAACGCCGCTCGGGTTATTTTGACGTACGTCCGCATGTGCGTGGCCTTAATTGCTTAGCGTGCGTGCAGCGTTGCAGCTGATAACGGTACAGGGAGCCCGCGCCATCCTCGGCCCGCAGTCGTCCGTCGAGTCAACTTTCGTCGCCGACCTCGCCACGCGGGCCGAGGTCCCTGTCGTGTCGTTCTCGGCAACGAGCCCGTCGGTGTCTCCCACCACGGCGAGGTTCTTCTCCCGCGCCGCGCTGAGCGACGCGGCGCAGGCCGGCGCCATCGCCGCGCTCGCCACGTACTTCGGTTGGCGCCGCGTGGTGCCCATCTACCAGGACGACGACTACGGATCCGCCTTCGTGCCGTTCCTCGTGGACGCCCTCACCAGCGCGCGCGCCACCGTCCCATACCGCTGCGCGCTCCCGGCCGCGGCGAGCAGCGACGCCGTGGCCGCGGCCATGTACCGAATGGAGTCCGAGCAGACGCGCGCCTTCGTTCTCCACACGCGCGCCGAGCTCGCGGAACGCGTGTTCGCCGCCGCCGCGGAGGCCGGCATGATGGGCGAGGGGTACGCGTGGGTCATCACCGACGGGCTCACGGGGCTGCACGGCTTCGTCAAACCGCCGCAAGGCGTGATCGGGCTGGCGGCCTACGTGCGGGACACGCCGCGGATGCGCGAGGTCGAGAAGCGGTGGGCGCACCGGTACATGCGCGAGCAGCCGGACGCCGAGCGGGCGCACGCCGAGATGGGATGCTACGCCGTGTGGGCGTACGACGCAGCGTGGGCCGTCGCGTCCGCGGCAGAGCGGCTCAGCTCGAGCGACTTATCATCACCACCGGGGCTGGTCGGCGGCAAGGGCGGGCCAACCGATATCGCCGGGCTCGGCAAGTCGGTTTCAGGCGAAAATTTCCTCCGCGCTATCAATGCCACAAGATTCGAGGGTCTTGGCGGCTGGTTCGAGCTCATCGCCGGCGAGCTCAAAGTGCCGGCCTTCGAGGTGGTGAACATCATGGACAATGGAAAGGAGAGGAGCCTAGGGTTCTGGACGCAGCAGCACGGGCTCACTCGGCACGTAGGCCGCCCTTCCAAGGTATTGAACGGCGAGCTCAAGCCGGTGATCTGGCCGGGAGACTCGACGGTGAGGCCAAGTGGATGGGTGCAGCCGACGATCGGGCGGAAGCTGCAGGTGGCGGTGCCGGGGAATGTGTCGGACAGCTACCGACCGATCGTGCACCTTATCGTGGACCCCGTGACGAACCAGACGACGGCCGGCGGGTTCGTGATCGAGGTGTTCGAGGCGGCGGTGCGGCTGCTGCCGTATGCGCTGCCGTTCGAGTACGTCAAGGCCAAGTCCATGCCCTACGACGAGCTGGTCGAAGCAGTTGGTAATGGGGTAAGTAACCTGCTTTATGTTGTTGTTATTTACCATTATATATTGTTGGTCAGTTTTTTGATTTCGTTTCTTCTTAGAGTGTAAAACCACATCACATATTCATTAGCGTGCCATCTTAGAATAGCTTACACTAGTACTTCCTCCGTCTCCGTTCCATAATTCCTATCGTAATTTTAGTTTAAAGTTAAACTAAAACCATGACAAGAATTATGAAACAAAGTGAGTACTCCTTCCGTTCAGAAATAGCTGATTTGGGTTTGTCTAAATTTAAACGTATCTAGAGACATTTGAATCTAGACAAAGCCAAGTCAGTTATTTCTGGACGGATGGAGTACATGATTTGTGCAAATTAATGGTACCATGGTGTTGGGTAACTAGACATATATTGTTATTCTGATACTGATCTACATAAGAAGAAATATCAACCCAGTTCCAATCCTCAGACGTAATAATAATGCAAGCTATACATAAACTGATATATAGTATACACACATACATAAAATGAAGCTTGGACCATAAACACCATGATGAATTAACTAGTGCCTAATATAAATGTATATATTTTGACCTATTAATAAGGGGCATGCCCGGTTCAGAGAGACATATTTAAATACACATTAGCAATGGTCAAAATCTTGCTTGTAGTATATCTTTTGCCCCGAAGGAACTATCTACTTGACCGGCATATAGACCACAGAATAACAATGTGTATGTGTGTAACTGAGGCAAAATTTTGGACACTCCCTTTTCAAATTTCTATGTCGAATACTTTGACTAGGATGTACATTCCTAGCCATTAAGCCAGTTGACCGTTGAACATTTTGTTATCAAGTTGGTTGCAATCATGCATGGACCAGAGGCTAGCTCCAAAAATGTCTCTGTCGTACAAGAAGTCATAAAAAAGGACAGTTTAGATCCACAAGACGTTACCCTCCCAAGAAGGATTTTTAACTTAAAGGAGGTGGTTCCACTGGTACATGGTTTAAAATGTACCCGGCAAAAAAAAAAAACCTCGAAATATCTGAACTTCAGATTTTCTTGATCAAATTTCTTTAAGTTTAGAGAGATTTTGACCAATTATGCATTTCATTTGAATCGAAATTTGTAGGTATGAGGTATTTTAGTATACACCTATATTACTGGGGTTTCGATTATATTCTGAACCCTGCAAACTAATGACAATTTCCATACAAATATAGAACTCTTGCACACTGAAGAAAGTTCAACCCGCAATTAAAAAAACACCATTAAGCACTAGGTCCAACAACGGCAGCACAACATGACGCGCAACCAACGTGAGTAAATTATGTCACGGTTGACAACTGAGCGTTAGGCGCTGTCTGAACGCATGCTGCATAGCATACTGAATCTGCAGTAGTATACTGTCGAGTGTGGAGTGTGTCATGGTACTAGTACTAGTAGCATACAGTAGTAGGTGGCCGTGGCTGTTGCTTATTTTGGGAATCAAATCACTGCTGATCTTGTCTGATGTCAAGAGATTAGGATGCATTTACTTATACTGTTTGAATTGGATTAGCAACAAGTTGCAGCCTATGCGTTGTAAGTTCACTTGTATAGTAGACTGCTCGTCTGCTCAGATTATCGTTTTGGCGAAGAAAAAGGCATAAATGATACTTACTCCCTTTGTTTCAAAATATAAGATGTTTTAGTTTGTAAATAAAATGTATTTAGACTTTTTTTAGTGTCTAGACTTATTCTAAACTTAGGTGAACATATATACTAAAAGAAGTCTAGATACATTTGCTTCACAAAGCTATAATATCTTATATTTTGAAATGGAGGGAGTACCTGCATATGAAAATGTACGCACTTCCTTCTTTTCTCTTAGGTTTACTCATTCCCTCATTGGCTGCATCACCATATGTTAAGTGATCAGTATTTTAATGCGATGTAAGAGAGCGTAAGATCATATTTTAATGTGAACAAAAAATCTAACGTATTACCGAAACTCCGTTTTGCCTTGACCACAGTTAAAGTGGACCAAAAAGTTCAATTTTTTTCTGAGAATCAAAGAGTTTCGATAGTTTTTTGAGGTTTTTGCAGAAGAGCAAGAAGAAGCCATGAACGAGCTTCATTTTGGGGCTTTATGCCTTGTGCTTGTAATTAGTAATAGAGGAGTTGGGCCTTTTTTTGTCTGAATTTTTTTGTTACCTGAGGAGTTGTGTTGGTTTAACAGATTGTGGCTAAACTAACTGTGTCGCCTCACTCTTTTCCTCAGACATTTGACGCGGCGGTGGCAGACATCACCATGACCGCGGACCGGTCGATCAACGTGGACTTCACGCTGCCTTACGAGGCAACGGCCATCGCAATGGTGGTGCCGGTGCGCGACCAGCGGGGCAGCAAGCGGACGTGGGTCTTCCTCAAGCCGCTCCGCTACGACCTCTGGCTCGTGAGCGCCGTGTTCTTTCTCTTCACCGGCTTCGTCGTCTGGGCCATCGAGCACCGTGCCAACGAGGACTTCCGCGGCCCACCGTCCTACCAGGTCGGCACCCTCCTCTACTTCGGCTTCTCCACCCTCGTCTTCGCCCACAGGGAGAACCTCAAGAGCAACCTGTCGCGGATCGCCGTGCTGGTGTGGGTATTCGTCGTGCTCATCCTGCAGTCCAGCTACACGGCCAGCCTCACCTCCATGCTCACGGTGCCGCAGCTGGAGCCAACCGTCGCCGACTACGGCGCGCTACGGAGTAGCCCGGAGAAGGTCGGGGTCATGAACAACTCCTTCGTGCTCAGGGCCATGACGGAGTTGGGTTTCCCGCAGGACAGGCTCCTACGGTACCCGGACGCGCAGAGCTTCCACGAGGCGCTGCTCAATGGCAGCATCGGCGCCATCGTCAATGAGACGCCCTACCTCAAGATCTTCCTCAAGACCTACCGGGACAACTTCACCATGACCAACCCGCTCAACAAGACCGGCGGCTTCGGTTTCGCGTTCCCCAAGGGGTCGCCGTACGTGATGGACCTGTCCCAAGCGATCTTGAAGCTCACCGAGAGCGATGAGATGAATATGATAGAGCGCAAGTGGTTCGGGGACCCCGACGACGATAGTGACACGCAGGGCGATGGGCAGTTCACGTCGGACAGCCTCAACTTCGGCAGCTTCTGGGGCCTGTTCCTCATCACCGGCGTCACTTCGCTCCTGTGCTGTGCAGTCCACCTTGTCAAATTCGTCGCGACTAACCAGCGGGAGCTCCCGTCGAACTTGTCCTGGAAGGGCAGGCTCTGGAGGTTGGCCAAGATCTTCGACGACAAGGACCCCTCGTCGCACACATTCAGGATCAAGGACGATGGTGGTTCTGTGGCCGGACGGGACAACACCGTTGCCTCTCCTCGCATCGCACATAGTGAGTTTGGCAGCCCCCTGAGCGCACCGTACACGAGCGAGTGGTCAGTGGCGACAACCCCAGTTACCGATGAGATCGAGATGGTCACCGGTGGCGAAGCAAGGGTAGAGGTAGCTCCCAACACCGACGGCTCTAGAGAAAATGGCATCGGACAGTAAAAAGTCACGGATGTCCTCCGATTTCCTGCAGTAAAATGGCAGCGATTGTTTTGATGCTCTGCTTCATAGGGGAATTGACAACAGTGACCAATTACTGTGAATTGTAGATAAGCAACTGCAAATTGTAAATTATACTAGTCTCTTAGGATTATATATAGCACGTAATCCCCAATATGAAGTGTACTGATTGTAATGCTTAGAAACATAGTTGTTATTCTTTAGAAAAACGCAATGTATTTACCACTGTATTATTTCATATTTGACTGTACAGCAACATAAAAAATTGAGGAGCCTACTTGTTCAGTGCTGCTGTTCCGCTCTCCCTTGCTACCGAACGGCATAACTTTGACCCCTACACATCGTCGTCCGCTATCTCCCGAATGTTTGAAAGACAATATACAAACATGGATATACTCTCCACAGAACAGTATGCCCATACCCAATGACCATTGACTAACTGGTTATCCCTTTTCTTGAGAAGAATTGTCTAATCACAGTTATCTTAGCGCCTAGGGAGTGCAAACCTTCCACAGTTATCTAGCTTTCCTTGACTTCTTCCACACAATCCCATTTCTTAAGGATCAAAGATTCAACAGATGGAGATCTTCTTGAGTTTGTCAAAGGAAGTTTCCTTGAATCTGCTGAGCCCATCACTTCAAAGTGCAGGCATCATCTTCACTTTATACTCCCAGAACATAGGCCGAACAGACAGTTGACATTATAGCTCATAGCTGACCAAGACTTGTTTAGAATAATGTGATAAATAATGAGAATCATAACTATAAGAGAGTATGCCATACATACTGCAGCAACAGCTCGAGGATGGACACAGCAGCTAAGACCACCTCATTGTTGTTGTTAATGGTGTTGCCTTTCCTCGGTCTCGGTGTCGCTCAAAATGTTACCCAGAGAGGAGCAGGCATACTCAATGTTGGAGCTATCCTCAATCTGCAGTCTTTGGTGGGCAAGATAGCACGCACTAGCATTTTGATGGCTATGGAAGATTTCTACGAGGTCCACAGGAATTATACAACAAAACTAGTTCTCCACATAAGGGACTCCAACGGAGACAACATCCAAGCTGCATCAGAAGGTAAGTATCTCAATTTGTGAACAGTTGTTGAATTTGTTACAGTTTATGTGGGTTGCACTCGCATTTTCCATCAGTTTGGACTTTTGGTTGCGTTGGCTAATGCATGAAGCTTGACAGAATTTTAAACTGAACGAAGCTATGGAACACAATAAACAACTAGTATTAAATTGGAGTTCGGTGCTAAGGGGAAATCATATGCGGTTTGAATTCTATTGCTGAATATAATGATAATATAAAAACATTTAGGAACTTTTTTCATACTAAACTTGGATAAAAATTTAGAAATAGGTTTATCTGTAGTGAAATGAAACAAAGAAGCACTGCAAAAAATTAGTTTTCATTAAATTCATTAGTATTTCACTTCTACACTTGTATTGCTACAGTTTCTATTGCCACTGCAAGTGTAACAAAGTAAGGGCTTTTACAAAGTAGCCTCAAAAAACGACAACCGTGAATCTGGTGGCTAAAACTAGCCACTTTCCCTATGAACCTGAATTCTTGATGTATTTATGTTCCTAAATATCTGATGTATTTATGCTCCTAAATATCAAATGTACCTAAAAGTAATGATCATAAAGTACAAGTCATTATATTTCGCAAAAAAAAAGTACAAGTCATTATACTAAGCTGTAACATCACAGGTTGCCTAACGTTTATAAATGCACCAGATATCTTGGTTTCTCGAAATAATTTTGTTCTCTTAATTGGATTATGCAGCTGTGGACCTGCTGGAAAATTACTCCGTACGGGCCATCATTGGTCCACAAAAATCTTCGGAGGCTACTTTTGTGTCTGATATTGGGAACAACAGTCAAGTCCCTGTTATCTCCTTCACTGCAACAAATCCCGCCCTTTCGTCTGCCAATGTGCCATATTTTTTGCGTGCAACTCTAAGTGATGCTGCTCAAGTGAAAAGCCTTGCTGCTCTCATTAAGGCTTATGGTTGGACGGAAGTGGTGCCCATCTATGAGGAGACAGACTTTGGCAGGGGCATTATACCTTACCTGGTTGATGCCCTCCAAGAGGTTGGAGTTTCAATGCCATATCGCAGTGGGATCTCTCAATCAGCAAACAGTGACCAAGTTGAACAAGAACTATACAAGCTAATGACGATGCAAACAAGGGTTTACGTTGTACACATGTCATCATCTATTGGTTCCATTCTCTTCACGAAGGCCAAAGAGTTAGGAATGATGAGTGATGGATACGTGTGGATTTTGACAGATGGGATGGCAAATATTATTAACTCAATAAGCCCCTTGGTTCTTGACACAATGGATGGTGCATTGGGTGTGAGATTCTATGTGCCTAAATCAAAGGAACTTGGTGATTTTACTACAAGATGGACTATGAAGTACAAACAAGACAACCCGAATGACCCACCAACGGAGCCAAGTATTTTTGGGCTCAGGGGTTATGATACTATTTGGGCCTTGGCACAAGCAGCGGAAAAGGTGAGCATGATCAATGCCATATCTCAGAAGCAGCAACAGAGAAAAAACTCAACGTGTCTTGGAACTTTGGGTATGTCGACAATTGGTCCAAAACTCCTAGAAGCAATCTTACAGCATAAATTCAGAGGCTTAAGTGGTGATTTTGACCTTACAGACAGGCAGTTGCAATTTTCCATATTCCAGATAATCAATGTGATCAGAAGCGAGTCTAAAGAAATAGGTTTTTGGACAGCAAAGAGTGGAATTCACAGGAATTTAAATCAAAATGGATACAAAGACACATATCTAAACTCTATACCTGACCTCAGTCCAGTTGTTTGGCCAGGAGAAGCGAATATAGTTCCTAAAGGATGGCAATTTCCTACTTATGGAAAAAGGCTCCGAGTAGGTGTCCGCACAAGTGGATATCCTGAGTTTATGAAGGTGGAAAGGGATCCTGTAACCAATGTAACAACTGCAACTGGGTATGCAATTGATGTATTTGAAGAGGTGCTAAAGCAACTTCCATATGCAATACCTTATGAATATGTAGCATTTGACAATGCGCAGGGAGTAAGCCATGGTACCTATAATGATTTTGTCTACCAAGTTCATCTCGGGGTAAGAAACTTTGGTTCTCCAATTTGATATCGTTAAGTTGCAGAAAGGGCATGCTCCTTTTTTTCACAAAATATTTTACTAATTTTACTATTCCCAACTGTACAATTTAATCATATTTTAGAAATTCCTGTAGTTTGAAAATATTACCTGGTTTGGTTTTCTGGGCGACATTTTCCACCAATCATTTGAACTGAATGTTGATTGGTACAAGTACTAGATAGATAGGTATACATGATAAATATGTGAAAACTAAGGGAATAGCTCCCTCATTGTTCTATGTGCATACTGCAGAAGGATATTTATTCTGAATGGAAGAAATGTTACTAATTGTATGATTCTATATTCTGCTAAAAAAAATTGTATGATTCTATACCAATCAAGATACAAAGGGACTAGATGTATGCCCAACATACAGATGATAGTGCTTGTGTTTCTTTTCATATTAGGATAGAACTGATCGTTATAATTTTTGCATGTTTGCTAATGTTTTCCACGAGCCCTCATACTTCACTAGTTTTGCTGACCTTGAGCAGTATACTGATCGGCTGATGATTGATCAAAAGAAACATGGCTACGTACTTATGCAACACTAAATGACATGCTTGCAGGTATACCAAGCAGTAATTGGGGATATAACCATCAGGTACAACAGAACGTCCTATGCTGACTTCACACTACCTTATACTGAATCTGGGATAGCAATGATTGTGCCAGTCAAGGATGGCACAACTAAGGATACTTGGATATTCTTGAAGCCATTAACTACTGACCTGTGGTTTGGAAGCATTGTGTTCTTTATATTCACAGGTGCTGCCATCTGGCTATTGGAGCGGCGGATTGACAACAGTGAACTGACTGGTCCCATTTCCCGACAGCTTGCGATAGCAATGTATTTCCCCTTCTTTATAGATAGTAAGTGATGATCTTATCAAATATATTAAATTTTCTCAATTCCATAAAAGATTGCATTTTTGACATATGATACAATAAAACCTCAAACAGGATTTTTAGGAATTTCTTAGAAGCAAGTTCTTGTTTCCGAAAAAGAATTAACCTGAACAGTATATAGTCTGTAGAGTAAGCAGGAACCGGTATAGTTTAGATTAGGAACCAGTACACACTTCAGCCTACAGCCTCGCCTCACTGTCTCGTAGCCACCATGCAGGTAGTTTACGGTAGGAACAACAGTAACATACGCAAAGGAAGGGTCTGTGGGGTTAGAAGGGATGAAATACGAGAGCGAGATAGATTAGTAGCTCTCACTCCATTCATTATGCACTTGCCATATCTATTAAATAGAATCAGACTTCCTAATGATTGTGCCCAACTCAAACTCTCATCTCCTAGGAAATATCAAGTTCGTATCATAAACCAAACTCTATTTTATAACTTCCATAATAAAAGATAAACTAATGTGTCGGAGTCAATACAGACACAATTTGGTGCAGTGCAACTTACTCATGTCCTAGTTGGACATCATTGCCACGATGTTGCAGCTGGTATTGCCTTCCCACCATGAAAATTCTTCCAACTGCAGTATTTTACCATAGATTTTTTAATTCACGGAACACTGTGTAAATAATCATTAGTAACACAAAACACTATGTTATTAATTTATTTGCACACAGCCACAAGTATTGGGACGCCAGTAGGGGCAATGTAAAACTAGGCGCAGCCTAGCTGCCTCGAGTGACTCATGTATCAAGCAAAATGTGGGGATTAAGGATTTCAGCGTTACACATGGTGCTTTAGACAAGAGAACACCGAAATAAGGAGTTTCGTTTTCTGTTTGCATCAAGAAAACACAGTAAGTACACAACTGTAACGAATAGGCTAAGAGGCTAACGGGGGAGGAACTGAGTGTTATTTCAGCAAAGTACCAATGACTTGAGAATATAAGGTCGATTTTACTAAATTAAAAAACCTGGTCCTTTGTGACTATTTATCTAGTGCTTTGTGCAAATTACTCAATGTATGTAACTATGTACCCCCTCTGTTCTAAATGTCGCATCTTTGTTTAGATCATATGGTTTAGATACACATGTATCTACACACTAAAATGTGTCTAGATACATTCATATCTAGACAAAGCTGAGACACTTATTTTGAAACGGAGGGAGTATATATCTTTTTTATTTTTTATTACTATATAAATGAAGGAAACTGACATATAGAGTAAATTCAGCAGTCATGTTCTATTTGAAGTTTCTGACAGATGATTGTCCATTTTGCAGAGGAGAGGGTGGAAAGTATTTTGTCTAGACTGGTTATCATTGTATGGGTTTTTGTACTATTGGTAATTACGTCAAGTTATACAGCCAATTTATCGTCAATGCTTACTGTGCAGCAGCTTCAGCCCACAGTAACTGATGTTCATGAACTCCTTAAGAAAGGAGACTATGTAGGATATCATAATGGTTCTTATGTAGGGGACCTATTAGAACAACTTGGTTTTGACAGAAGAAAGATCAGGGCCTACAATAGTCAAGATGATTTTGCTGATGCACTCTACAAAGGGAGCAAAAATGGTGGTATTGCTGCAGTCATACATGAAGTTCCATACATCGAAATATTCCTCGCTAAGCATTGCAAAGGTTACACAATGGTTGGACCAATTTACAAGTCTGAAGGATTTGGCTTTGTAAGTTAGCTACACCAGATACATTTTGGTACATTACTATATACAACAGATCTTACATAGTCTCCTTTCTTAAGGAGTTCATGAACATCAATATATATTCCTAGGAAATATATACTTGAAAACTGCTCAGACTTTGAAAAGAACAATTCATAAAGGTAGAGATACTTATCAAAACATAGAGCACATATGGAAATACAGATGTACATATACGAAGTTGCTGGATGACCAATGTACAGTGCTAAGACCAAGATGATAACTGTTGGACACCATGTTAGTATAAAAGTGGTGTCCTAGGAGAGCCTAGAATATTCTAGTGAGTATTAGTATAGTAGTGCTGTCCTAGGAGAGCCTGGAATGTTCCAGTGAATGTTGGAGTCTAAGTTAGTGTCCTAGTAGAGTCTAGAGTATTCCATTGTACTAGATAAGATGTAGCCTAAGTTTAGCTATATATAAAAGGGTGTGGTGGTCCAAGGGACTAGCCTATCCCAGAACTTTTCCCCTAAAGACTACATGGTATCAGAGCCTTGGTGCTCCTGAGAAGTGGCAATGGTGATGAAGCAGGGCTGCTCTGCTGTGGCATAAGCTGAGGAAGGGGGCGCTTGGTCCTGGTGGTGGCTGGTGGTGAAACAACGGCTTGTGGAAGAGCTCCAGGCGTTCAGGTGGGAGTGCAGGCAGGGGTAGCTAGCTCAGGTGGAGAAGTGCTGGTCAGGTTGACTTGCAAGGAAGAAGTAAGGAGAAGCAAGGGAGCTGTGGCTGCTCAAAGCAGAGCAAAAGCAGCAGGGACCGGACGTTGTGCTGCTCTACTTTGAGGGTTGTGGCGGACAGCGGTGTGTGTGCAGTGCAGCCAGGAGAAGTGGTCAGACAGTGCGGCTGGGAGTGGGCTGTACTGCAGCAGAGGAGCAGTTTGAGTTGTGGTATAGCTGTGGAGAAGAGCGTGTTCAGGCTGGACTTGTAGAACAGCTGAACAGCATTGTGGATTCAGTCTCAAGTACTGAACCTAGCCGTTCACTATTTTGCTCAAGTGATCTGCAAGAGAAGGTCAACTAGAGCAGACAGGAGTCATAGAAGCTTGCTTATTGGTGTTTTTCAGCAACACCGATCAATGGGGGAAAATCAAAGAATTGAGAAGCTACTTGAGAAAATGACTCAATTGATGAAGGAGATAGAAGAATTGAGAGAGTCGAAGAAGATTGCAGAAGTTCCAAAGCAAGGTGAAAAAACAACAGCCCTACAAAATTGTGTAAATCTCGCACAAGCGGAAGAAGGTATGTCAAATCGAGCTCCTACGTTAGATGGAACTTGTTCAAACTGAATACTAGATTCGGGGGCATCTGCACATGTCACAGGAAGGTGGAGTGAGTTCGCATCATATGCTCCAAATCCACCCATGCATAAAGAGACCATCCAAACAGCTGATGGAACTTATCAGCCTGTCAAAGGAGTTGGCACGGTGAAATGCACTCCGTCAATTACATTGTCTTCGGTCTTGTATGCTCCATCATTTCCAGTGAGTTTGGTGTCTATGAGTGTCTTGGTTGACGACATTGATTGTCGAATTATTGCTGACCGATACAACTGTATAATTGAGGAGAGGACAACTGGAAGGAGACTTGGGGTCGGTGTTAGGCATAAGGGACTATGGTACTTGGATAGACATGAAACAGATGATGCGTTATGCACCGCTTTGACAGTTGTTGCTGGTGACGATGAAGCAAAGGTGATACTCTTACATTGTCGGATGGGCCATATGTCCTTTGATACTATGAGTAAGATATTTCCCGAAGAAATGAAGAAGGTGGATAAAGAAAAACTTGTGTGTGATGCTTGTGAATATGGAAAACACACAAGGACATCATATGTGAGTCGTGGACTCCGAAGCACATCGCCTTTCGTGTTGATTCACTCTGATGTCTGGACTTCTCCCGTGGTCTCTATTAGTGGAATGAAGTACTTTGTCGCCTTCATTGACTGTTACTCACGGATGACTTGGATATATCTCATGAAACAAAAAAAGTGAGGTGCTTAGTTGTTTCAGGGACTTCTATGCATATATCCAAAATCGTTTCAACATTGGTATTCAAATTATTAGGACTGATAATGGGACAGAGTATGTGAACCATGAATTTGGCAACTTCCTTTCAGAAAAAGGAATACTTCATCAAACTTCATGCCCTGATACTTCTCCACAGAATGGAGTAGCTGAGAGGAAGAATCGACATCTGCTGGAGGTAGCCCGATCGCTTATGTTTACTATGAATGTGCCAAAATTCTTATGGAGTGAAGCAGTTATGACTGCTACTTATCTCATCAACCGAATGCCATCAAGAATTCTTGGGATGAAGACCCCATATGAAATGATCTTTGGTAAAAATGAGTTCATTGTTCCACCAAAGGTGTTTGGCTGTACATGCTTTGTTAGAGACCATAGACCTTCAATAGGAAAATTGGACCCACGTGCTGTGAAGTGCATCTTCATTGGATACCCATCTGGACAAAAGGGTTACAAGTGTTGGAGCCCTAGTGAGCGGAGAACTTTTGTTAGCATGGCTATGACATTTAGAGAGTCTGAGCCATTCTACGGAGAGAAGACGGACCTCAGCTCGTTATTTGACTTTGACTTTCCTAGCACAATTGATGCTAGTCGAGAGGGGGAGACTGAACTGGTGAGGACAAAGGAAGATGAACAATCGACAGTTGTTGTTGGTTCAATTCCATCTGCGAGTGAAGAGAGATGGACAAAGCCAAATGAGGAAGAAAATTTAAGTGAGCATACAAGGAGACAAGCTACAAGTGAAGAGAGATGGAGAAAACCGAACGAGGAAGAAAACTTAAAAGTGTATACACGAAGAAAACCGCAACATGAGCAACAGCAACAGGGTCGTACAGCAGGTGACACACAGGTGCAGGGGGAGCAACATGCTCCAACAAGTGTTGAAATTGTTGAATTGACTGATGGCGCGGGTCCATCTAGTACGAGAGATTCAATGGACTTGCCCATTGCCTTAAGAAAAGGAATCCGAGTTGGAGCTAAAAAACCTCCAAATTGGTACCGAGATGAGCATGACATAGCTAATTATGTATCGTATACATCTCTATCAACAAACTACATGGCCTTCATTGCATCATTGCAATCCGTTGAGATCCCAAGAGACTGGAAAGTAGCAAAGCAAGACCCGAAGTGGCGAGAGGCCATGATAGAGGAGTTAAATGCTCTCCAAAGGAATAAAACTTGGGAACTTGTACATCTTCCAGCAGGAAAGAGAGTTGTTGGGTGTAAATGGATTTACACTGTGAAACAAAATCCAGAAGGGAAAATTGAAAGGTACAAGGCAAGACTAGTTGCCAGAGGATATAGTCAAGCATATGGGATTGACTATGATGAGACATTTGCACCGGTGGCAAAGATGAACACGGTGAGGATCCTTATCTCTTGTGCAACTAACTTCGGGTGGCCTTTGCATCAGTTGGATGTCAAGAATGCATTCTTGCATGGAGATTTACAGGAGGAGGTATACATGGAGATCCCACCTGGTTTCTCCACTCCTAGAACATCAGGAAAGGTATGCAGGTTGAGAAAATCTCTATATGGCCTCAAGTAATCTCCACGGGCATGGTTCGATAGATTTAGACGAGTTGTATGTGGTATGGGATATAAGCAGTGTAATGGGGATCATACGATGTTCTATCGGCACTCAAATAGCCAGATTACAGTCCTTGCTGTATATGTTGATGATATCATAATCACAGGAGATGATGCGGTGGAGATATCACGACTGAAAGACAACCTACGCAAGGAATTTGAGGTAAAGGATCTTGGTCAACTCAAGTACTTTCTTGGCATAGAAATTGCTAGATACCCCGAAGGGATTGTGCTCTCCCAGCGGAAGTATGTATTGGACTTGCTTAGTGACACGGGCATGCTTGGGTGTCGGGTTGCATCAACACCTATCGACCAAAACCACAAATTATGTGCCGAATCTGGTGATCCAGTGGATAGGGAGAAGTACCAGAAGCTTGTTGGAAGGCCCATCTATCTATGTCACACAAGACTTGATATTTCATATGCAGTGAGTATAGTGAGCAGATACATGCATGATCCTAGGAGCGGACACTTGGATGCGGTCAATCAAATACTCCGGTATTTGAAGGGTAGTCCAGGAAAGGGACTATGGTTCAAAAGGAATGGTCATCTAAATGTGGATGGGTATTGTGATGCTGACTGGGCAAGTTGCTTGGATGATAGGAGATCAACTTCTGGTTATTGTGTGTTTGTCGGGGGAAATTTGGTATCATGGCGAAGTAAGAAGCAGCCGGTGGTTTCAAAGTCAACAGCTGAAGCTGAATATAGAGCTATGTCGCAAGGCTTGAGTGAGATGTTATGGGTGAGGAATCTTCTTTCGGAGCTGAAAGTGTTAAGGAAAGGCCCTTTAAATTTGTGGTGTGACAACCAATCGGCGATCAACATCGCAAACAACCCTGTTCAACATGATAGAACCAAGCATGTGGAGATTGATCGCTTCTTCATAAAGGAGAAGTTGGATGACGGTATAATTAAGATGTCATGTAACCTCTAGCGAGCAAATCGCTGACTGTTTAACTAAAGGATTAGGAATTAAAGAGTGTAGTTCAGCTTGTAACAAGATGAGAATGATAGATATCTATCACCCATCTTGAGGGGGAGTGTTGGACACCATGTTAGTATAAAAGTGGTGTCCTAGGAGAGCCTAGAATATTCTAGTGAGTATTAGTATAGTAGTGCTGTCCTAGGAGAGCCTGGAATGTTCCAGTGAATGTTGGAGTCTAAGTTAGTGTCCTAGTAGAGTCTAGAGTATTCCATTGTACTAGATAAGATGTAGCCTAAGTTTAGTTATATATAAAAGGGTGTGGTGGTCCAAGGGACTAGCCTATCCCAGAACTTTTCCCCTAAAGACTACAATAACAAATAAGTGCACTCTAACAAGGCTATGCCTGGTATGGAACTGATCATTCTGTGCAACCATTTACCAAAATTCACACTTTCAAAAAATTTTAAGTCATACCGTCACTCGAAGTAATTTGTTTTGACAAGCAACTTTTAGCAATAAGAACTATTGGCCAATGTTATAAGGTCCACATACTATATGGAGCACATTGTTTATACAAAAAACTTAATAAGAGCAAGGAAGTTCTAACTTCTAAACATAAAGGTACGTTGGAGAGTGAAGATCATACATTTGGTTCTAGAATAAAACTTATTGGTGAAGACGTCAATTACACAAAAACTATAGGCAGTGGAGTGGTATGCACATTACCAAGACACTGACATGAATATGGTGTTGTAATTCGTTTGACACAAGGAGAACCTTGAAAGACAGATATAAGCAAATAAGATATCTCTTAAAAGGAAAGGCAAACAGTTGCTACTTACTGTGATTTCTGTTCCTTCTAGCGTCGAGTAGAATCTTAAATAACAGTCAATTGCTCTTTATAGAAATTATTCTGAATAATTATCATGTTTTCACTTAATATGCATTTTATAGATCTCCCTAGTGATGTGTTAATACATCATATACAAAATGGCTAGCCCCAGAGACTCTACAAATGCATATCAGCTTTCTGCCAGCTAAAACATGAAATATGTTGTTCCGGAAAAAGTTGAACTCGCATGCACTTGTTCACAAAACCTGGAAAATGCAGTAAATACCGCACAATTTATTCATCTTAAATATAATTTTATTGTACATTTGGAATCTAATCTACCATGCAATTTACTTAGTTTAAATAAATTTTCCTTGCAAAGATCATATAAATTCCCATTACTTAGGTAGTAAGCGTATTACTGAATATGTTATACTGCTTGCTTAGGCATTCCCCAAGCGGTCCCCTCTGGTCTACGATTTTTCAAGGGCAATCCTCAGCATAACAGAGGGAGATGCCATCATTCAGATAGAAAGGAAATGGGTAGGAAATCAACATGCCTGTCAGAATGATGGTCCCATCATCGGCTCTAGCAGATTAAAGTTCAAAAACTTTTCAGGACTCTTTCTACTCACGGGAGTTGCTTCAACTTCTGCCCTTTTAATAGCCCTGGTGATGTTCCTCTACAAGAAGCACAAGATAAGGAACAGCATAGGCCCCAATCAGATTCAGATGGGATATGGAGAAGAGCATATAGATGAACGAACCAGAGAGAGGACAACAGAATCTTCTAACCCGTCCCAGAACCTGCAGCTAACTGTACCAGATGATTCAGATAGCTACGCCTGCGAACAAGAGATAGAAATATCCAGAGAGCACAGTCCTAGTTCAGAAGTCCAAACAACTCCAGATTTTATACCTCATGGAACATCAAGCAATGGTGCGTAGCGCCATGTTAATTAAGCCATATTCAGGCTCTCAAGCCTCCTGAATACGCCTGAATATGGATGCTAACAGTAATGCTTACTACCTGCATGTCAGTGCAGCGGCAATGCAACTGTAGGCTTATTAAGTATTCTGATTTGGATTCGGTTCCAAGTGTAAACCAAATAATCTATATGTGTAAGACAGTTTAATCCAAGGAGCTACCAAGATAAATAAGACAGACAAATAGATATTCTAAATCAACTCCATATACTACTAATTTTTCTGTTTGACTGTAATACCTATTTCAGAGAAACAAGTCGTAGCAAACTTGTCCAGGGCATGTGGTGGTCAGTGATCACTGGTATAAAAAAACAAAAACAAAAAAACAGTCCAACATTCAAGCCCACATTTCATAAGTGACAGCTTATGCTGCCCCAAAGTAGTGTCTCGGCAAGAGAGTGTCACGGTAACCTGAACTGCAATTTGGCACCTGTGCACTGTGCCCCTTCTCCAGGTCATCCGAAAGCACCATCCCTTTTTCTTCCAGATTCAACCATGAACGCTCTACAACTTCTCAACCTGAAAAAAAATGCTCCCGTTGATCAGGCGTAAAGAAAAAAGATAGCGATTTCATCACATGGACAACAATGCGTGCGGCGAAATCCCGTAGGGTGAAATAGGAATGGCTGACATCTCCACTACGCTCAGCTTACCTCTCATAGCCATAGGTTCCGAGGAGCAGGAGGAATCCTATCGTTCGCCCGAGCTGGGCGCGTGCCGTCGCTAGCTGCGGAGAGCCCCTCCGCGGGGTTTCCGACGAGATCCGGTTGCCAGGCCGACGGCTTCCCTGTGCTCGAGGAGCGGCGCCAATTTACACGGCCGGTGTGGAGTAGGACTTGGGAATGGGCCGGAAGACGAGTGGTTCAAGTGGAATGATTCGACTGGTCTCAAGGAGTCGTCTAGAGGTTCAAAGCAGGGAATGCTTGCATTTTTTGAAAACAAAACCATGTTCAAAAAAACTTGCAGTTTCCTAAAAAAAAATAGTACTCCTCCATCTAAAAAAGATGTTCAATATTTATCCATATTCACATGTATTTAAACGTTATTTTCAAAAATAAAAAAACATGTATCTTAATGTATACATACATGCAAATATAAAACAAATCTCGGACATCCTTTTATGAACCGAAAAAATTCCACATACTATTGTGGATGGTGTGCACAACCTGAAAATCTCATGCATCCCCGTCAATCTCTTTTTATGACATAACACAACTACTTTTATAGATAAGTGAGTTCCCATCTAGGGTTCTGTCTCCTTGCCGGTGACGCCAGCGGTCCGCATCGTCTCCGTTGGCTTTAGGGATTTGGAGGCGTGACGGACCACGGCCTCTTCCCGGTGGAAGGGTTCTCATTCTTTTTAGGTTGTTTTCAGTGTTTTTTTCGGAATAGTGAGACAACGGCTACATCTTGAAATCGGAATAAGGTCCTTCTCTTCCTATTCTCGCTCCAATGGTGCATTTAGCGCCGGTGGATGCCGGTCCCGTAGATAAAGGGATCCCCAGCGAGCCCACCCACACGTACGAGGAAACCAACCCTAAGCAAGCCTATCCCGGGCGGGCAGAGCCTGCCTGGATACCTTTAGAGATTCGGTTACCCTACAGCCGAGGGCGTCTAGGGAACATTTCACGGGGCTACGGAGACAAGGATGCACTCGGAGCCCCCGTGAGAAAAGCCTAGGAACAAAGGAGACAGGTGGCCGACGATGCCTGACCTAGGCGCTAGGGTACCCCCTGTTCGCACTCTGGCACACGCTAGGGTACCCCTATTCACACTCTGGCGCTAGTGGACAACACGACATTCGGCGCCATGTCGAGGCCATACACTTCCCACATCGACGTGTGGTGCCTAGGTGTCGCCGCATGGTGACCGCCCCCTGTGGTGTCCCCTTGTCACTATAAAATAAGGCCTAGGTCGGTCGAGAGGAGAAAAAGTACTTAGAGAGGAAATAACTAGGTGTGTTCTTCCCCAGGAAAAAAACTTTGTCATCGTGTGATCATCCACCATATAATAGATAGTCGCGGTACATAGGGATCCGCACATCACGGCCTGAGCCTAGGTTAATAACCTGTGTGACTATGTGTGATTGTGTTTGTCTCACTTGTTGATTGATGAGTGCGTGAACACTTCGTTGGGAGACCCCAAGAGCAAGGGCGGACCCAGCATCCCTGTTGCCCGGGCAGCTGCCCGGGCTTCCGGCCGGCCGCACAGCCTAAGTGCATGATTATTTGACTAATAATTAGCAAATTAGACCTGGGAGTTAAAGGACTGCCCAGGCTTTTCAACTTTTTTGGATCCGCTAATGCCCAAGAGGAAGGTATAATGAGCACAACAGCAAGTTTTTCCTCAGTAAGAAACCGAGGTTATCGAACTAGGAGGAGGAAGGAAATGACTCAAAGGTGTTGCTAGCAACTTGGAGACCTACACAACACAAACTTAAGACTTTGCCCCAACGAACAGTGAGGTTGTCAATATCACCGATTTGTTGTAACAAAGGATTAACTGTATGTTGTGAAAGGTAATAGTGGTCTGCAACAAGTAACAGTAACAGTGGAAAATGTATCAATGATAAAGATTGGACCGGGGTCCATAGTTCACTAAAGGTGTTTTCCTTAGATAAACAAACATGACATGCTGGGTAAACAAATTACAGCAAGGCAATTGACAGGACTGAGCAAGGCACAACAATGCAATACTAGACATTCATGATCCTGTGAGATTCGATTGGGCAATACAACAAGATATATAGACTGCCATCCAACTGCATCTATGAGTAGAAGTCCACCTTTGGTTTATCATCCGAACCCCCTCCAGTATTAAGTTGCAAGCAACAGACAACTGCTTTAAACAAAGTGTGTAAGGTAAATAATCCACTTGTTCCATGAACAAGAGACCGTTGTTTTGTCCCTAGTGGCAACAACACATATACAACCTTAGAGATTTATGTCACTACCCTAAGATTAAATAGAGGCATGAACCCACTATCGAGGATAAATACCCCCTCTTGGAGTCACTAGCAACTACTTGGCCAAGATAGCTACTAACAACGAAGAGCATGCAAGATCACAAACAACACAGACATGATAGAATCAATAAGACAAAACCATTAATCAATCTGACATAGTAATCTCAATATCCATCGGATCCCCGCAAACACAACATGCAATATTAAAAATAGATGAGATCTTGATCATGAACGGAGCTCACAAGATCTAAACATGAAAGCACAAAGGAGGAGATACAACCATCTAACTACTACATGGACCCGTAGTCCAAGGTGGAACTACTCACGCTTTATACCGGAGGCTGGCATGATGAAGAAGAATGCCTCCGGGATGATCTCCTCTCCGGCAGGGTGTCGGGAAGAGCTTTAGATCCCACCGATCTAGGGATGATGGTGGCGGCGACTATAGACGGTTTCGTGGAATATTGATCAGGTACTAAGGGTTTAGGCATCGGGGGCTTCTTATAGGCGAAGAGGGAGGCCAAGGGGGTGCCCGAGACGGCTGCACCCCCAGGCGCGGGCCAGGCCTGGCCGCATGGCCAGGAGGTGTGGCCCCCTTGAGGCCCTCCTCCGTCTCGTCTTATGGCTCTGTGTTCCCCATGTTAAAATATTGACTTTGGCTTTTGTCCCGTCCAATTCCGAGAATATTGATTTTCTGCCTTTCTGGAACCAAACGCAGAAGAAAACATGCAACTGGAACTGTGGCATCTTGTTAATAGGTTAGTACCAGAAAACATATAAAAACACCTCAAAGTGTAGACAAAGCAAAGCAAAGTAGATACTAAACAAGCATGGAACATCAAAAATTATAGATATGTTTCCGACGTATCAAGCATCCCCAAGCTTAACTCCTGCCCGTCCTCGAGTAGGTAAGTGATAAAAAAAATAATTTTTGAGGTGACATGCACCATCAAAATCAAGATCAAACCATTTGCAAGCATTGAAAGCTAGGATCAAAGAACTCTAAACATGAGCATGAAAGGTGGAGTTCTAACAGTAAGACAAAGTAACTATGCATGCAACATAAAAGTCTACAAACAAAGATCATGAATAACATGCATTGAAACGTTTGTTTGTTTCATATACAGAAAACATAGCATAGTGGTAATCAGCTTGTCCCTCATGGAGTAGCAAATAGATGCATATGGCACCTTCAAAGTTCATAAGAGTGACTAGATACAAATAGCACAAGAACAAGTAATATCAACAACATTCATCAATCAATAAGTTTTGGGACAATACACATAGAACTAAGAATGACAACTATGCTCTCTTAACTGGTGCCTAAAGGTAGAAGATGGAGACTTAATATAATGGTGGAAGAAAGGCCCTTCATATAGGGAAGCATGCATTTCAAGTTTCAAAAAAGAGCATCAAAAAATTATGGTACGTGTTAGCTTTCAGCTCTCATTGCCCCTAGCATAAGCATCTTGACGCGATTAAGGTTAAAGTGAATAAACTATGGAGTATATGCTTGCAAAGTATAAGTTGGCAATCTCATGTCCCTTGAATACGAGGGGATCTCATCATGCTACTCAACTTTAGTCACCTGTAAGTTCTTGTCATAGTAAGTACATGTGTATTATAGAGAATCGCCAATGGGGTACCCCTTGTACATGGTACAAGAGCTATCCCATAACCAAAATGACAAGGCAAGCAGACAATGAGCATCTCATCAATCTTCTTATTTACCATGGGAATATGGTGATTTTTTCTCTCTTTCCTATTTTTCAATATGTCCCTCTTTTTTATAAGAAGAATGCTTCATAGATGTCACTATGGTGATGATGCAAGTTTCCACCATAATTAGGCATGGCTTAGGCTAGTGGCCCAGGCGTTTCTCTAATACACATACATAACTACATGGACTTACAAGCTCCCCTTTTATTTCACACCGACGACATCCATAGACAAAAGAGCATGATATCAACTGTGTATAATGTACAAGTGCAATGTTGAAAGCGTTCCCCATGATAGCATGGTTCTGCTAATTCCAGCGTATAAGTGCAAGCATATACAACATAGATGACACAATGGTTCAAATTTATTAGGTGCAAATAATATAAAGTGTGCCATCAAGTTTGTGAGAGCTTTAATCACTAAGTTTTCACATAACAAAATACTTTTTAATTGGAAAATAGATGAAATAAAGAATATACTTGAAATGGTGTAACACACCATGCATATGAATTTATAGTGGACACTTTGGAATAGCTTGGTTTCTTGGGAGCTGGAAGCATGAGTAGAGCTTACTCATACAAGTGGAGGCTAGCAAAAGACTGGGAGCGATCAACTAACAGAGCAATAATGGCATAATCATGCAGAGCGACAAAACATTACTAATCAAGGCATAGAGTGGTACTACAAGTCAAGTACTAAATGATCATAGAGGCTATGGTGACTTGTTAATAGTCATAACATGGTGTGAGCATCTGCCAAGTCAACCCAAACAAAGCATCAAAGGAGAATACCACAATATTGCATGCTAAAACAACACATGATTCTTTCAAGGCACACTAAGCAATCCCAATTTTTTGGAACAAGTCATGCTACAGCATAATCACTAAGCATAAGGTTAAAATAACATCTAGCATGACATGCTAAAGTCTAAGTCACAGTCAAAGCAAGCTCCTCTTGCACTATTCAAGCAAGAACTTTCTACTCCTTTCCCACACCAATCAACTTATTTGAAACAACACAGCGAGAACGGGGGTCCAAACTACTTTATTCAAGTAAACCAAATGAAAACTAAGACGCTTCAAGAACAACACAACAATGCATGAAACAATAAAAACGAAGTGTCTAGAAAGACCTGAGATTTTTATTAATGAAGATGGGGATGCCTTGGGCATCCCCAAGCTTTGACGGTTGTACATCTTGAATGTTTCTTGGGGTGACACGGGGTGGCATCCCCAAGCTTGATATTTTGTTCATTCTTCATCTCATTAGTTCATTATCTCTCTATACCTGAAAATTTTCCTTCATACAAAACTTCACACAATCTTCATTAGCAACATTAGATTATTCAAAAGATAATAGACCCTTGGGTTTAGCTTTAGAACAATGAAACTTTCACTAAAAACACAACCTACTGTAGCAAATCCCTCAAAAAGCTTAATTCCCAAAAAGAACAAAAAATCAATCAATAAGAAGCAAATGCAAATAATGGCAGAAATTTGTCAAAACAAACAAGCAAGTAGAAACCGATTTTTTCGAAGACCTTCTGTTGCTCAAATCACAAAGTGTTGAACTAACTAAAGTTATCTAACATATTGGGGGATTTATTCGAAAAATATCATCTCAATCATACTTACATATATTCCTCACGAATATTTATGGTGGAGCACAAAAATCTGTTGGGGGTAGCAACTCCCCAAATCTTACTTCCCTCTCATTAGAGGTCATTCTTGGCACAAAAAGCAAACAAAAAGGATAAGGAGAGGTCATTACTGAAGTAATAACTTCCAAGACTCAAGAAAACTTTGGGGTTATCTCCCAATAAGTAGTTTTCTTTAACGCCTTTAAGTTAGGCATGATAGTTTGAGAAGATGCTCACAAAAGAAATATGAATTGAAGTAAAAGAGAGCATCAAGAAGCAAATTCAAAACACATTTCAGTCTAACCCACTTCCTATGCATAGGAATCTTGTAAAAAAATAAATCAAAGAAGCACAAAGCAACAAACATAGGAAAGCAAAACAAGTGCAACTTCAAGATTTTCAACATAAAGAGGGGAAACTTAATATTGTTGAGATACATAAGACCATGTTTCCCTCTCTCATAATAACTTTCAGTAGAATCATGAATAAACTCAACAATATAACTATCACATAAAGCATGTTTTTCATGATCCACAAACACATAATTTCTATCAAGCTCAAAAATAGTGGGATTAAAACCTTCAAACCCACTTTTAACAATTTTATAATAAGGTGACTGGTCATTCAATATAGGACCATCATCTAGAGCTTTATCATAAACATTTTCTAAGCAAAACTCTTTAGTACCATGCATTTCGAAGTTAGGCAAAAATATAGGATTATCATAGATAACATGAGCATAACTATTATCACAAGTTTTACCTATAGCAGATATTTCAAAAGAATCCACATGAACATAGCATTCATCCTCCTTTAAGAATGGGGGACAATCAAATAATGTAAGAGGTAAAGAGTTACTCTGATTAGAAGGTAGGCATGGGTAGATCCATTCTTCCTCCTCTTGACCATCACTTTCCTCCTCTTTTTCATCTAATGAGCTTTCAGGTTTAGCAATTTCTTCTTCCATAGGCTCCTGCAAGGCATTAGTATCTTCCATTTGTGGAAAGCATCTATTAAAATATTCAAAAATATAGCCATTTTCTTCCTTGTAATTATCAAAGCAAAATTTAAGTATATCATAAACCTCATATTCATAAGGTGAGTCATCGGTATTTTCAAGCAAACTAGCAAGTTCAAATGCACCCTTGAAAGCAATAAATTCTTCAATTTGTTCCACATCATAAAAGTCATAATTTCCTCCCCGGCAACGGCGCCAGAAAAAGGCTTGATGAGTGCGTGAACACTTTGTTGGGAGACCCCAAGAGGAAGGTATGATGAGAACAACAGGAAGTTTTCACTCAGTAAAAAACCGAGGTTATCAAACCAGTAGGAGGAAGGAAACGAATCAAAGGTGTTTCTAGCAACTTGGAGACCTCCACAACACAAACTCAAGACTTTGCCCCAACGAACAGTGAGGTTGTCAATCTCACCGGTTTGCTGTAAGAAAGGATTAATTGTATGGTGTGCAAGGTAATAGTGGTTTGCAACAAGTAACAATAACAGTGGAAAATGTATCAATGGTAAATATTGTACCGGGGTCCATAGTTCACTAGAGGTGTTCTCCTTAGATAAACAAACATGGCATGCTGGGTAAACAAATTACAGCAGGGTAATTGATAGGACCGAGCAAGGCACAACAATGCAATCTACTAGACATTCATGATCCTATGAGATTCGATTGGGCAATACAACAAGATACATAGACCGCCATCCAACCGCATCTATGACTAGAAGTCCACCTTTGGGTTATAATCTGAACCACCTCCAGTATTAAGTTGCAAGCAACAGACAACTGCTTTAAGCAAAGTGTGTAAGGTAAACAATCCACTTGTTCCATGAACAAGAGACCGTTATTTTCTCCCTAGTGGCAACAACACATCTACAACCTTAGAGATTTCTGTCACTTCCCTTAGATTAAATAGAGGCATGAACCCACTATCAAGCATAAATACCCCCTCTTGGAGTCACTAGCAACTACTTGGCCAAGATAGCTAATAACAACGAAGAGCATGCAAGATCACAAACAACACAGACATGATAGAATCAATAAGACAAAACCATTAATCAATCTGACATAGTAATCTCAATATCCATCGGATCCTCGCAAACACAACATGCAAGATTACAAATAGATGAGATCTTGATCATGAACGGAGCTCACAAGATTGATACGTCGGAAACGTATCTATAATTTTAGATGTTCCATGCTTGTTTAGTATCTACTTTTCTTTGCTTTGTCCACACTTTGAGGTGCTTTTTATAAGTTTTCTGGTACTAACCTATTAAGAAGTTGCCACAGTGCCAGTTGCCTATTTTCTGCTGTTTTTGGTTCCAGAAAAGCTAGTAAGGAAATATTCTCGGAATTGGACGGGACAAAAGCCAAAGTCAATATTTCACTGAGGAGAACACGAAGTCCAGAGGAGAGACGGAGGGGCGCCACAGGGCGGCCGCACACCCAGGCATGGGTCCACCCTGGGTTGCGCCTGGGCAGGGTGTGAGCCTCCTGGCCGCCTCCCACCCTTGCCTCTTCGCCTATAAGAAGCCCCCGGTGCCTAAACCCTAAGGACCCGATCAATATTCCATGAAACCATCTGTAGCCGCCTCCACCATCGTCCGTAG
Organism: Avena sativa; assembly: GCA_916181665.1. Lineage (NCBI taxonomy): Eukaryota > Viridiplantae > Streptophyta > Magnoliopsida > Poales > Poaceae > Avena > Avena sativa. The sequence goes on along the minus strand of OV702297.1, from coordinate 378,197,203 downwards.
ATCGGGGGGATCTGAAGCTCTTACCGGCACCCTACCGGAGGGGAGATCATCCCGGAGGCCTTCTTCTTCATCATGCCAGCCTCCGATATGAAGCGTGAGTAGTTCCACCTTGGACTACGGGTCCATGTAGTAGCTAGATGGTTGTATCTCATCCTTTGTGCTTTCATGTCTAGATCTTGTGAGCTCCGTTCATGATCAAGATCTCATCTATTTGTAATCATGCATGTTATGTTTGGGGGGATCCGATGGATATTGAGATTACTATGTCAGATTGATTAATGGTTTTGTCTTATTGATTCTATCATGTCTGTGTTGTTTATGATCTTGCATGCTCTCCGTTGTTAGTAGCTATCTTGGCCAATTAGTTGCTAGTGACTCCAAGAGGGGGTATTTATGCTCGATAGTGGGTTCATGCCTCTATTTAATCTAAGAGAAGTGACAGAAATCTCTAAGGTTGTAGATGTGCTATTGCCACTAGGGAGAAAACAACGGTCTCTTGTTCATGGAACAAGTGGATTGTTTACCTTACACACTTTGCTTAAAGCAGTTGTCTGTTGCTTGCAACTTAATACTGGAGGGGGTTCGGATGATAACCCAAAGGTGGACTTCTAGTAATAGATGCAGTTGGATGGCGGTCTATGTATCTTGTTGTATTGCCTAATCGAATCTCATAGGATATTTATGTCTAGTATTGCATTGGTATGCCTTGCTCAGTCCTGTCAATTGCCCTGTTGTAATTTGTTTACCCTGCATGCCATGTTTGTTTATCTAAGGATAACACCTCTAGTGAACTATGGACCCTGGTCCAATCTTTACCATTGATACATCTTCCACTGTTATTGTTTACTTGCTGCAAACCATTGATACGTCCAAAACGTATCTACTTTACCGAACACTTTTACTATTGTTTCTCCTCTAAAGTTGTGTGATTTGGATACAACTAACACAGACTGACGCTGTTTTCAGCAGAATTACATTGATGTCTAGTTTTTGTGTAGAAAATGAACTATCAGGAAAAATCTCGGAAAATATGCTAAAAATTATATTTCACTAGAAGATCCACGGAGCCAGAAGACGAGACAGAGATGGGGCCTGGGGTGCCCACACCCCTGCCAGGCGCGGGCCCACCACTGGTCGTGCCTAGGGGGTGCATGAAGGGAATATGCCCTGAGAGGCAATAATAAAGTGTTTATTATGTGTATTCCAAGTATATGATAGATGTTTATTTTGCATGCTATAATTGTATTAATATGGAAGCTTTAATACATGTGTGTTTAATAAAAACAGAAAGTTCCTAGATATGCCTCTCTCATAAACTAGCTCATTGATTAACAAGATGATCAAAGTTTCCCGATCATAGACATTGGATGTTGTTAATAACGAGGTCACGACATTAGTGTAATGATGTGATGAACATTCATCCTAAGTATAGCATTACGATCAAAGTCATTGAGTTTATATTGCTATAACAACTTACAAAGTGATCCTACTCCTTAGACCATGAGATCATGTTAATCACTAACACCGGAAGAGTTTCTTGATGACATCAAATGTCACACCGTAACTGGGTGATTATAAAGATGGCTTCAGAACTACTAAAGTGTTATGTTGAGGCTCATGGATCGAGAGTGGAATTTGTTCATCCCGATGACGGATAGATATACTCTAGGCCCTCTCGGTGATATCACATTGATTAGCTTGCAAGCAAGTGATTTGATCACTAGAATGTTATATCACGGGAACAAGAAAAGAGTGCATGTCAGTAACGAGATCAAACTAGGTATGGAGATACCGATGATCGAATCTCGGACATGTAATATATCGAGAAACAAAGGGATTAAGATACTAGCGTAAAAGGTTCCGACGATCACAGGAAAGTCATCGTTGAATGTGTGGGAGTCAGTATGGATCTCCAGGTCCCGCTTCTGATTATTGATCGGAGAAGGGTCTCGATCATGTCCGCATTATTCGTGAACGTAGGGTGGCACACTTAAGGGACACCGACATCCAATTGGAACAAAAGTTTCATGCTGAAAAGAATAACAAGCCCAGGAATTTATTTCACTAGATACCGAAACAGGTTTTTGGGTGAAATTGCAGAAAGTATTTTTGCATGTGAAATGGAATACTAGCAAGGGGTTATATGTGAATGTTTGTCATTAAAGTAATTGACAAAATTTTGAATAAATAAAAGGAGTTTTATTTAATGAGAGTTTGCATTAAATTTGGTGGAAATTTAATAGCAATTTTGAGTGGGATTTTGAGTGGAGGGAATTGAAGAGAATTTTGTGAGTGGAGTGTCCACCCACATGAATGAGGGGAGGTCAAGGGGCAGACCCCATGCGCCGGCCACCCCCTTGGGGTTCCCCCTCTCCTCTCTCTCTCACACCTCCTCGTGAAGGATCTCTCTCCCCCTCTAGAATTTTCCCCCATGGTCTCGGACTAGCGAGATACATGTTCCCGGTGGCTATTCGGCAAGAAAGGGTTGTGCTTCCGCTGCATCGCTGGATCGATGAGGCGGAGGTTGCTCGGTGTCTTGTACGTGTGTGCGAGCACAGATGCGCTGCTGTTTTGCGGCGCTAGGACTTCCTCTCGATCTTGAGATCGGCAAGAAATCGTCTATATCAACCACGAGTTTAACTCGTTAAGCTTTGTCGGTCTTCCAGGGTATGTTCTCTATGGATATACATCCGCCCGTTGTTTGTATCTAGTAGATAGATCTTGGTACATAGTTCCCATCGTAGGAAAAAATTTGTTTTCTATGTTGCAAACCCTACAGTGGTATTAGAGTCGGATCTATGCATAGAATGCTTTACACGGGTAGTACACATATGAGTTTGTGGGCGATGATGATCATGTTGTTGCTTCTTAGTTTTAATTTTGCATATTGGTGGCATAGTGGGATGAAGCGGCCCGAACAAACTTTACATGTCCTCGCACATGAGACCTGTTCCACGCTTGACATGCAACTAGTTTGCATAAGTGGCTAGCGGGTGTCTGTCTCTCCTACTATAGTAAATATCTATTTTTCAACGGGTTGTCAACAATTTGGTTATCCTTGTAGTGGTTCATGTTCGTAGGTATGAACGGTTCTATCTTCTAAAGCCCTAAGCCACATAAAACTTGCAATGGATAAATTAGAGGCGTCTAGTTTAGATTGTTGCTGGGCTAGGATATGGTGATGTTGTAAGTAGAAGTCTGAGATGATACTCTTACAACATACATAACGTGTAAGTTCCATAGACCTTGGCCTTACACATAAAGGTATGATAGTGATCATACCACGGTGCACATGATAGAGATCATATGCGGGAACCATATAATTTCACTAATAAACATGTGATGTTTGATAACATCTTATATTGCTTGTTTGGCGTTTTATTAGCATAATAAGATGATCCATCATTTAAATATAGATAATGTGTTCTTCCTTTAGTATGCACCAATTATGTTTTCGTCGCTCCAAGACATCACGTGATGATCGGGTGTTCTTGGATCCACGACCATATTTCAGGTGTAAGACAGTTACACACGCGAATACTAAGGTTCTAACTTGGCGAGCCTAACATGTACAGACATGGCCTCGGAACATGGACCGAAAGGTTAAGCATGAGTCATATAGTAGATATGATGCCCATTTGATGATCGCCTTTGAAGCTACACCGACTCACGTGATGATCGGACTTGGTGTAGTGGATTTGGTTCATGTAATCACCAAAAAGGCACGAGGGATGTCGTTTTTGAGTGGGAGTTCATTCGTAATGTGGATTAGTTGAACTCAATCTATCATAAACTTAGTCTAAACTTTACAAATTCTGTTGTAGATGGCACCACCTGCTTTTAATTTCAATGTGTTCATGGAGAAAGAGAAACTAGCAAAAAACGGTAGCAACTTTACCGAATGGGCCATGAATTTGAGGATTCTCCTCTCTGCTGCACAAAAGCAATATGTGCTAGAAGCGCTGCTAGGCCCCCCACCTTTCGATGATGCCCCTGACGAGGAGAAGAATGTCTATCAGACTCGTCAGGAGGACCACAACTTAGTTCATTGCGGCATTTTGTATGGGCTAGAGCTAGAACTTCGAAAGCGTTTCGAAAACGGCAATGCATTTGATAAAATGGGTGAGTTGAAAATGATTTTCGACACACATGCTGCTGTAGAGAGCTACAATGCTTCAGAAAAGTTCTTTAGCTGCATGATGGAAGAGCACAGCTCCGTAAGTGAGCATGTACTCAAGATGTCAGGTTACGCCGATAAGCTTGTGTCCTTGGGAATAACGATTCTCATTGACTTAGGCATCCATCGTGTTTTTCAGTCTCTTCCACCTAGCTATAAGAGCTTCGTGATGAACTATAATATGCAAGGCATGAAGAAGTCTATCCCCGAGCTTTTGTCAATGCTTAAAACTACAGAAGTGGAGATCAAAAAGGAACATCAAGTGTTGATGATCAATAAGAACACTGGTTTCAAGAAAGACAAGAAGGGAAAATAGAAGGGAAGTAAGGGCGGCAAGTCGGTTGCCATGCCTGAAAATAAACCCCGAGTTGGACCTAAGTATGATACCGAGTGCTACTATTGTAAGGGGACTGGCCACTGGAAGCGCAACTGCCCCAAGTATTTGGCAGAAAAGAAGGCCGGCAAGGCAAACAAAGGTATATATGATATACATGTTATTGATGTGTACTTGACTAGTGCTCACAGTAGCACCTGGGTATTTGATACCGGTTCAGTTGCTAATATTTGTAACTTGAATCAGGGGCTGCGGAACAAGTGACCGCTAGCAAGGGGTGAGGTCAAGATGCGTGTCGGAAATGGATCAAGTGTTGATGTGATCGCCGTCGGAACGCTGCCTCTCCACTTGCCGTCGGGATTAGTAATACACTTGAATAATTTTTATCTGGTGCCAGCACTTAGCATGAACATTGTATCTGGATCGTGTTTGATGCGAAGTGGTTATTCATTTAAATCTGAGAACAATGGTTGTTCTATTTATATGAATGAAATCTTGTATGGTCATGCACCGATGATGAATGGTTTATTTCTGTTGGATCTCGATAATAGTGTTACACATATTCATAATATTGATGCTAAAAGGATTAAACTTACTATATCCACATATATGTGGCACTGCTGTCTAGGTCATATTGGCGTTACGCATGAAGAAGCTCCATTCGGATGGACTTTTGGAATCACTTGATTTTGAATCATTTGATACATGTGAGCCATGCCTTATGGGCAATATGACTAGAACTCCGTTTTCCGGTTCAATGGAACGGGCGACAGATTTATTGGAAATCATACATTCTGATATATGTGGTCCAATGAGTGTGTCGGCGCGAGGTGGATATCATTATTTTGTAACTTTCACGGATGATTTGAGTAGATACGGTTATATCTACTTGATGAAACACAAGTCTGAAACCTTTGAAAAGTTCAAGGAATTTCAGAATGAAGTGGAAAATCATCGTAATAGAAAGATCAAATTTCTACGGTCCGACCGTGGAGGTGAGTATCTAAGTTACGAGTTTAGCACTCACATGAAAGAGTGTGGAATTGTTTCACAACTCACACCTGACGGAACACCACAGCGAAATGGTGTGTCGGAACATCGTAGTCGTACTTTATTAGATATGGTTCGATCTATTATGTCTCTGATGGACTTGTCGTTGTCATTTTGGGGTTATGCACTAGAAACTGCTGCATTCACTTTAAATCGGGCACCATCTAAATCCGTTGAAAAGACACCGTATGAATTATGGTTTGGAAACAAACCTAAGCTGTCATTTCTTAAAGTTTGGGGATGCGATGTTTATGTGAAGAACTTCAACCGGATAAACTCGAACCCAAAGCAGAAAAATGCGTCTTCATGGGATACCCTAAGGAAACTATTGGTATTCCTTCTATCACAGATCCGAGGGCAAGGTTTTTGTTGCCAAGAATGGATCCTTTCTAGAGAAAGAGTTTCTCGCGAAAGGTGTGAGTAGTTGAAAGGTAGAACTCAAAGAGGTTACTGAACCTTCTCTTCAAAGTATGGCGAGTAGCGCAGCGCCGGAAGTTGTTCTGGAGTTGGCTTCACTAGTTGAAGAAGTAACTAATGATAATGATCATGAAACTCCGAAAGAGAGTACTACCAAACCTCGTAGGTCTAGCAGGACGCATGTAGCTCCCGAGCTGTACGGAAATCCTATCATGAATTTCATGGTTGATGAAAATGATGACCCTGCGACGTATGAAGAAGCAATGATGAGCCCGGATTCCAACAAATGGTTAGAAGCCATGAAATCCGAGATGGAATCCATGTATGAAAATCAAGTTTGGAACTTGGTGGACTTACCTCACGACCGAAAGGCCGTGGAGAATAAATGGATTTTCAAAAGAAAAACTGATGCTGATGGTAATGTGACCGTCTATAAAGCTCGACTTGTCGCAAAGGGGTTTCGACAAATTCAAGGAGTTGACTACGACGAGACATTCTCTCCCGTAGCGATGCTAAAATCAGTTAGGATTATGTTAGCAATTGCTGCATATTTCGATTATGAGATATGGCAGATGGATGTCAAAACCGCGTTCCTCAATGGCAATATTGAAGAAGAGTTGTATATGATACAACCAAAGGGTTTTGTCGATCCTAAGGATGCTAACAAGGTGTGCAAGCTTCAGCGATCCATCTATGGACTGAAGCAAGCATCACGAAGTTGGAATCTCCGCTTTGATGAGGTGATCAAAGAGTTTGGATTTGTCCAAACTTATGGAGAAGCTTGTATTTACAAGAAAGTGAGTGAGATCAATGTGGCATTTCTGATATTATATGTGGATGACATATTATTGTTCAGAAATGATATAGATCTTTTAAACAGTGTTAAAAGTTATATAGACAGCAAATTTTCAATGAAGGACCTAGGTGAAGCGTCATACATATTAGGCATAAAGATCTATAGAGATAGATCTAGGCGCCTAATAGGGCTATCGCAAAGTACATACCTTGATAAGTTTTAAAGAAGTTTAAAATGGACGAAAGTAAGAAGGGGTTCTTACCTATGTTGCAAGGCACGACATTGAGTAAGACTCAAAGTCCGGCTACGGCGGAAGAAAAAGAGATAATGGACAAAGTCCCCTATGCTTCAGCCATAGGCTCTATAATGTATGCCATGCTATGTACAAGACCGGATGTGGCACATGCTATTAGTTTGAATAGTAGGTACCAATTGGATCCAGGTTTGGAACACTGGAAAACGGTCAAGAATATCCTTAAGTACTTGCGAAGAACTAAGGATATGTTTCTTGTATACGGAGGTGAAGAAGAGCTCGTCGCTAAGTGTTATGTCGACGCTAGCTTTGACACCAATCCGGATGACTCTAAGTCTCAATCCAGATACGTATTTCTCATGAATGGAGGAGCGGTTAGTTGGAGGAGCTCCAAACAACCTGTGGTGGCGGGATCAACAACGGAGGCCGAATATGTTGCTGCTTCGGAAGCAGCTCAGGAAGCAGTTTGGATGAAGTAGTTCATATCCTAACTAGGTGTGGTTGCAAGCGCGTTGGACCCAATGGTGATCTATTGTGACAACAATGGTGCCATTTACAATGCCAAAGAACCAAGGTCTCACAAGTATTCCAAGCATATTAAGCGCCAGTTTCACTCCATCCGTGAACATGTCAAGGATGGAGATATAAAGATTTGTAAAGTACATACAGATCTCAATGTAGCAGATCTGTTGACTAAAACTCTCCCTAGAGCAAAACATGATCAACACCAGAACTCCATGGGTGTTAGATACATCACTATGTAACTAGATTATTGTCTCTAGTGCAAGTGGGAGACTAAAGGGAATATGCCCTGAGAGGCAATAATAAAGTGTTTATTATGTGTATTCCAAGTATATGATAGATTTTTATTTTGCATGCTATAATTGTAATAATACGGAAACGTTAATACATGTGTGTTTAATAAATAAACAGAAAGTTCCTAGTAATGCCTCTCTCATAAACTAGCTCGTTGATTTACAAGATGATCAAAGTTTCCTGATCATAGACATTGGATGTTGTTAATAATGAGGTCACAACATTAGTGTAATGATGTGATGAACATTCATCCGAAGTATAGAATTATGATAAAATTCATTGAGTTTATATTGCTACAACAACTTACGAAGTGATCCTAATCCTTAGACCATGAGATCATGACAATCACTAACACCGGAAGAGTTTCTTGATAACATCAAACATCACACCGTAACTGGGTGATTATAAAGATGGCTTCATAACTACTAAAGTGTTATGTTGAGGCTCATGGATTGAGAGTGGAATTTTTTCATCCCGATGACGGATAGATATACTATGGGCCCTCTCGGTGATATCACATTGATTAGCTTGCAAGCAAGTGATTTGATCACTAAAATGTTATATCACGGGAACGAGAAAAGAGTGCATGTCAGTAATGGGATCAAACTAGGTATGGAGATACCAATGATTGAATCTCAGACATGTAATATATCGTGAAACAAAGGGATTAAGATACTAGCATAAAAGGTTCCGACGATCACAGGAAAGTCACCGTTGAATGTGTGGGAGTCAGTATGGATCTTCAGGTCCCGCTTCTGATTATTGATCGGAGAAGGGTCTCGATCATGTACGCATTATTGGTGAACCGTAGGGTGGCACACTTAAGGGACACTGACATCCAATTGGAGCAAAAGTTTCATGCTGAAAAGAATAACAAGCGCAGGAATTTATTTCACTAGATATCGAAACAGGTTTTCGGGTGAAATTGAAGAAAGTATTTTTGCGTGTGAAATGGAATACTAGCAAGGGGTTATATGTGAATGTTTGTCATTAAAGTAATTGGCAAAATTCTGAATAAATAAAAGGATTTTTATTTAATGAGAGTTTGCATTAAATTTGGTGGAAATTTAATAGCAATTTTGAGTGGGATTTTGAGTGGAGGGAATTGAAGATATTTTTGTGAGTGGAGTGTCCACCCACATGAATGAGCGGAGGGCAAGGGGCAGCCCCCATGCGTCGGCCACCCCCTTGGGGTTCCCCCCTCTCCTATAAAAGGAACCCCTCTCCTCTCTCTCACTCACACCTCCTCGTGAAGGATCTCTCTCCCCCTCTAGAATTTATCCCCCATGGTCTCGGACTAGCGAGATACATGTTCCCGGTGGCTATTCGGAAAGAAAGGGTTGTGCTTCCGCTGCATCGCTGGAGCGAGGAGGCGGAGGTTGCTGGGTGTCTTGTACGTGTGTGCGAGCACGAATATGCTACTGTTTTGCGGCGCTAGGACTTCCTCTCGATCTTGAGATCGGCAAGAGATCGTCTACATCAACCACGAGTTTAACTCATTAAGCTTTGTCGGTCTTCAAGGGTATGTTCTCGACGGATATACATCCGCCCGTTGTATGTATCTAGTAGATAGATCTTGGTACATCGTTCCCATCGTAGGAATTTTTTTGTTTTCTATGCTGCAAACCCTACAGTGCAGCCACCCCAGACACCCCCTCGGCCTCCCTCTGCGCATATAAATTGCCTCTCGACCTAAAAACCGAGGGGGGTTCGATAGTTTTCCAGAAAGAGTTCTGCTCTGTCGCCGCCACCAGAAACCAAGATTCAGATCCAGAAACTCCGTTTTGGCACCCTGTCGGGACGGGGAATTTGGAGAGGATCATCGCCATCGTCATCACCAACGCATCTCCATTGACCATCAATGTTTCCCTCATCCACGATTGAGTAATCCCCCGTTGTAGGCTTGGGGATGGTAGGGATTGGATGAGTTCTATCATGTAATCGAATAAGATTGTTAGGGCATAGTGCCTAGTATCTCTATTATTGCTATTTGACTTTGTTGCAACGTGTTGTGCCTAATGCTTGTCACTAGGGCCCGAGTGCCATGATCTCAGTTCTGAACTTATTATTAAATCATTATGATAGTATTGTTTGTGATCTTATCTGCAAGTTGTGTACACATATCATTGTTTGGATCCAAAGGCCCCAAAGTGACAATAATTGGGACAAACGGAGGGGATGGTTGTGGTGTTAGGATCACATGTGTTCACGGAGTGTTAATGCTTTTCCACGGTGCTCTATTAAAAGGAGCACCTTAATTGCCAGTAGTTCCCTAGAGGCCCCGCTGCCACGGGCTGGCTGGACAGAAGATGTTGTGCAAGTTCTCATTGCGAGCATGTATGACTATATATGGAGCACATGCCTATGATTGTTTAGTACTTGGATGCTTGTTATTATTTATCTACAATGCCCTAGATCTTGAAGTTATATGTTTATACTCGTCCATGCAACGCCCGTTCATCCATCCCTATGCCTACCACACTCGAATTCCACTGTTTACTGTTACTATTACTATTGCTCATGTTTTACTGTTGTTGTTGCTTTGCTGTTGCTACTACAAACTGTTGCTACTGATAAACTTCTGTGAGCAAGAACTATTTCCAGGTGCAGCTGAATTGACAACTCAATTGTTAAGGCTTGCAAGTATTCTTTGGCTCCCCTTGTGTCGAATCAATAAATTGGGTAATACTACTCGCGAAGACTGTTGCGATCCCCTACACTTGTGGGTCATCAAGACTATTTTTTGGCACCGTTTCCGGGGAGCATAGTTTTATTTGTAAGCCCACTTGGATCTATTATTGTTCACTGCTACTCCTTCTATCATGGGGAAGTCTCGTGATGGAAATTTCCCTATTTTACCATCCACTACAAGAAGAGGTACAGTCCTAAACACATCTCCTGCTCTTGATTCACCGTCTGTTATAAGTAAGCTTGTCACACCACCACCACATACACTGTAACATCCCTAAAATCATGATTTAAAAGATTGCATATCATTCATGCATGCATATATATTTTGAGATCATTTTCCAAACTCTTTCAAGAAAACAGAAGCACATAGTGCTATTATTTTATGTGAGCAAACATAAATCAAATGACTATCCTCAATTGAGAGCATAAGTGTTTTAAACCAAGTTTTGTTTGCTTCCTTGTTGATTGGATTGAATGTGGAGTTTGGACAAAAATTCACAGAACAAATATGGTTTCAAAACCATTTTCAAAACATTTCCAAATCAAGTGTTATAGCACTGTTCATTTGGTTTATTCAAAAGAACCAAGCTTGAGCAGAGAGACCACATGTTTGTATGCCCAGAAATATGAATGTTGCACCCTACAAAAATCCTAAAAAAGTTTGAATTCAAATAGCTTTTGAAACCATTTGAAAATGCAAACAGAAATAGAAAAGGAATAAAGAAAAGGAAAAGGGTCGGCGCTGCTATTCTAGCCCAACAAAGAAACCAGCCCATTTAGCCCACCCGGGTTCCCCCTCTCTCCTTCTCACTCGCACCACCCCCTCTCTGTTTTATTCGTTGACAGGTAGACCCACTGCCACGTCAGGCTCGTCGTCAATCTCGCGCTGAGGACCTGCTCGCCGTGGCCGTTTCTCCCCCGACGCAAATGCGCTTAATTGGCGTTGATTGCTCGCGAGATTCTCGCCCCTGCTCCGCCTACTTAACCCCCACCTCTCTGCGACCATTTCCCCTCACTTAGCTCCACCTCTCCGCCACCAGGCTGCCCGCAATCAACCTCACACCGCCGCAGACAGAGCTCACTCCGGCGATCGATTTCGGTGAGCCCCATGCGCCCCTTCCCCTCTGATTCATACGAGCCGCTTCGCAGCTTCTTTGCGCACCTCCTGACCCCACTGGTTCGTCCTGTACTACCCCAGGTCGTTGGTTCCGTTCGACACCGCAAGCTCCCGACGACAACCTCGACTCCGGCGACCAAATTCCGTAAGCCCTTTGCGCCCCTTCGCCTCTGACTCACACGAAGTTGTTAGCCACTGTCTTGTGCATCATATGGTGCCATTTGTTTGTGCTAGGGAGACCAGGAGCGTCGCCAACGTCGCCGTCTACTCGAACCCGACGCCGCCCGCAACTCCGACGAGCTCCAGCGGCCCACTCCGTGCGCCCCTTGCCAAGCTGCCGCCATGTTGAGCATCGGCGCGTCTCCACGGTTCTAGTAAGCCCCTCCGACGACCCTAGGACGACCTGTAGCGCCGCGCCGCCGTAGGCAGAGCTCGCCGCCGCCAGTAGCCACCGCTAGCGCCGCCCGTCTATGGTCAGTTAGATTAGGGCCGTAGGATTTAGATCTAACGTGTGAGATTAGATCTGTGACGAAGAGGTAAGTTTAGATCTGAGCCGTGCGTGTTTAGTTAGATCCAAAGGTAGCCGGGCGTGATCCGGTGCGAAGCGGTACGCACCAATTAGAACATGACGCGTGGCTGGAGTTTAGATTTAAAACAGGATTTGAATCTGATTAATGTTTGAATTTGATTTGGCTATAACTTTTGATCCCCACGTTAGAATTTGACAAATTTTATACCGTTGGAATCAGGAGATCAAGCTCTTTCTAAATATGCAATGTGTTTAATGTTTAGCTTCTGTTAAAAAGGTTTTATTTGCAGAAACTTGTGTAGGGATAATTTGAGTATATGAAATGTTTAGGAATTGATTTAGGGTTTAAACAAATGTTGTTTGGCAAGTTTTTAACTTGTTTATGAATCAGTACTGTTTACTTGCTTTGTTGAGTTTTAAAAAAAATCATCACATACCATCTTGCATGCATGCATATATTTTTTATTGTATATGTTTTGTGTGTAATTGTTGCTACAATTCTTTGTGTAGATTTTGGTGCTAGTGATTGTGATTGTGAAGAGTGTAACTACTCTCCAAACTACCATGGCAAGTGGTACTTCATGAATATTTCTATCCCATGGTTTATACTAAGCATTAGAAATATTTTGCTAAGTCTTGCATGTTATTATTTTGCTTATATGCCATGTTGGGAAATCCTAGTAGTTGTAGAAATGCTAGGGACTTTCTAAGTTAAGTTACTATCTATGCCATGCTTAGCCTAGCTAGTAGCAAACAAGGGTTGGTGAAATATACATGCTATGATGAAAATATTTCTAAGTCTTTGGACTTGTGTTTTACCTAATAAAACAACTAAGTTAATGAAACACCTGGGTGGAATGGAAGGTTTGGTTTATGTTGAGTGGTTACACAAGGCCCATTTCTATGGTTTACCTTGTGTATCTCACTTGTGGTAAGCCACCCAGGAACAAAGAGATTTTAGAGGCCAAGTGTTAAGAAGCTTCTAGTGCAGCCACTTGGCAATATGGGCTCTGCCTGGATCACATAGGTTGCTAGAACTTAGCCATTTGGATAGATGGTGGTAGTGGGATGATAGGTTGGAACGCGTCCATTTGGTCTAAGGGAAGGCTTCTTAAAGGTCCTGTCTTGGTGAAACCAAGTATGGTGGGGAAAGTGCACAACCTCTGCAGATGGAAAAATCTAAGTACTTAGCCAAGTACATGGCAATGGACAACTTGAGCATCAAAACATGGAAGCTATCAAGAATCTCCTCATCCCAATTTCTAAGTAAAAATTGTGGGTGAACAAGGGTGAAGGACCTCAATGTCTATTGGTGGTTCCTTGGGAAAAGTTTTGACAAAGAAAAACTTAGTGATTTCAACTAATAGGAAAAACCTATTTTGAGCAAAGCAAGCCAAGCTACACCTAGCCAAATTGCATATAGTATCTAGTCCACTTAAAATTTTACTAAGGTATCACTTGCCAATACTATTCCAAAGTATTGACCCACTGTGGCTGTAACTTGTGATGTTGCAGGTTACTCTGATGAGGATTAGGTGTCATGAGTCTACACTCAACATGTTTGCCTGTGGCACATGAAGATGAAGACTTTTATTTATTTACTTATTCAAACTCTTGTATTAGGCCTGTGGCCTTGGAGTTGTAAAGACTATGTTTATCTCTGGAATGGCTGTAATAAATGACCTTTGTATCTGTGTACTTCATCTTAAACTGTGGATGCTAGCATTGATCCAGGGACTAGCATTGCAATCACAGGGATCCTTTTCCTTTATAAAGGAGGGATCTTACAGATGGTATCAGAGCACTGTGTTGCCTGTAGGATTATGACCCTAGGATTGAAACCACTAAGGAAAAAAAATTCAGCAACTTCTACACTTGTCTATTCTTCTCGTAAACTTTTCTAATCTTCTTTCTCATCTCTATTTGTAGATGAACTCCATCAACGAAGCCGTAAGGAAAGGACCACTCATGACAATGACTTTGGAGTGTGAGACAGAATTCCCCAAGGCTCTCAAGGACCTCATGGTTGCATTAGAAATACAAGGTGCAGCTATGTACAAAGGTTTTCCTGTGATGGATGAAGGAGTTGAATACTGGTGGGTGCAACTTCACTTGTATAAAAACAAAGAAGACAACCACCAGGAAAAAGGATTCTGCATGTTCACCAATTCAGTGGTGCACACTACATTCTTTGAATCAGCAAGGGATGCAGCTTGGAAGACCATCAAAGAACTTGGTGATAGAGTCAAGTGCAGAATGTTCAACCTCCAAAATGATCTCAAGGAAGAGAAGAAACATACCCAAGAGTTGGAAGCTACCAACCAAACCTTAAGAGGAGACATTATAGACTTAGTGATGGAGTCATGTGAGCAAGATAGGCTGATTGCTTTTAGAAACATTGTGTTAGCCAACAGATCCAGTGATATAGGATTGTAAACGTACTTCGTTAGTTGGACCACCACTTATCACCTTGTTTTCCAAAATGTTGCTTTAAAAATAAGTTGAACCTTGGTTGTTGTAATGAATCCATGTATGCCATGACTTGTGTGTTTTGATTTCCAAGGATATGTATGTGATGTTTTGTCTTTTGTTTTATCTTGAATTGTGTTGTTCTAACTTTTTCTATCTTATAAATAGATGCCTACTGTTACCATCAGCACTGTTGAGGAGTTCCAGGTTACCCGCTTTGGTCCTCGTATTGTTGAGCTTACTACTTTGCTCAATCTCCCTCTTCCTACCATCATGGTGCTTCCCCTAACCAAGTTTGAGAGGAAAGACCTTTGGGGATTCAAGGTCAACCAGCCCGGACGCCAGACAGAGCCTACCACGGAGGCCATCGTCTTCAAGCTCATGCATGATGACAAGGAGAGAGGCCTTGAGGTAGTTATGCAGGATCTGATAGGACGTCTGCTAGGGAGACACTCCCGACAGGTTAGAGGTACTCACTTTCACGTCTTCGGTAGACGTGATGAGGATGGAGAGTCCATCAACTTCGAGGACGACTCGAGGGACACAGCAGAGCCGATTCGTCTATACCTCCAGGACTTAGAGTCTCTCATTAGGAACGTGGACACTGATAGGACCAACGTCATGCTCAACAATGACGAACTCCAGGTGCAGCTTCACGAGAAGGACAAGCTCTTCACGGAGCAAGATGAGATAGTCAAGGAGATGGAGGCGAAGTTCGAGAGCCAGGACAGGAAGTTCAAGAGTCAGGAGAAGCGAGTCCAGGATAGAAACAAGAAGATCCGGGACATGACTGAAGAACTGCAGTCCAAGGACTTCGAGCTCGAGCATCAGCAGACGGTGATTGAGAGGCTTCGTTCCCAGAAGAGGGCTCTCAAAGCCAAGATAGAGACCTTGACCACTAGTGTCAAGGAATACAAGACCGCGATGGAGAACGCAGGTCTTACCTTTGTCGAGGAGGAGGTTGATGCCAAGGAGTAGATTTGACTACTCATTTATCATTTATTATCATACTTGTTGCTTGAGAACTTGTTATTTGACCATCCGACATGTGGATGGCTTGCTACTTGTGTGTTTTACTTTGCGAACTTGTTATCTTGTTGTTGAACCTTTATCTTTGAGTTGCATGCTTTGTGTTTGCTTATGTGATGTAATGTGCATGAAAGCATCTATGGGTATCTCATTCTTATCTCTATTGATCAAACCACAGATGCCTCCCCGTCGTGCAAACCCCAACCCCAACAATAACAACAACATCACTCCAGAAATGCAGCAAATGATGACCGCTCAAACTCAGCTGATGCAGATGATGACAATGTTCATCGAGAACCAAAACAACAACAATAACAACAACAACCCACCGGGTTTTGATATGCTTACCAGGTTCTTGAGATTGAGGCCAGCAAAGTTCTCGGGAACAACTGATCCCATGGTGGCCAATGATTGGCTACGCTCTGTGAACAAGGACTTGGTAACCGTGGGTTGTACTGATGCAGAAAAAGTCGGATTTCCAGCACATTTGCTGGAAGGACCAGCCGCCACTTGGTGGGATAACTTCCAGATCACCACTCCCATAGAAGATGTGACATGGGATAACTTTGAGGATGGCTTTCGTACTAAAAAAAGTCTAAAAAAGAAGGGGTTTCATAACCTGAAGCAGCGCCACCGCAGCGTGGCTGAAATATATTGAGGAGTTCAACAATCTGGCGTGATATGCACCAGATGAATTTGACACTGATGCTAAGAGGAAAGAAAAGTTCCTCGAAGGGTTGAATGATGAGCTAAATCTGCAGTTGGTTGTGGCCTATGTTCCCACTTATCAGTCTCTCTGTGACAAGGCTGCTATTTTGGAGAACAAAATAAAGCAAGTTGAAAGCAGGAAGAGAAAGCACTCAGACAAGCACAGCTCGGGATCGTCTCACAAACGTTCCCATTATGATGACAGTGGAATCTCAGGATCCCACAAGCATGGGAAATTCAACAAGCACCACAACCACAACCGTCATGACAACAAGCATCACCGTAGTCATGACAATGATAAGTACAAGAACCACAAGGGTGGATACAAGAGCCACCACAGTGGTAATGGAAGTGGAAGTGGAAGCCAGCCTGTCAAGAAAGACATAAGTCAGGTTGAATGCTTCAAGTGCAAGAAGATGGGGCATTATGCAAATGAATGCCCAGAAAAGAAAGTTGAAGGACCCAACAAGCCCAACCCTTTTCAGAAGGGACAAGTGAACCACATTAATGTGGAGGAAATCTATGAGGAGCCTTATGTTGTTGCTGGTAAGTTCAAACTCAATTCTGTTCCAGCATTTGTTCTCTTTGATACTGGTGCATCTCATTCATTCATATCAAGAGCATTTGTTGAAAGAAATGAACTGCCGGTAGAAACTATTAGGTGTCCTATAAAAGTAAGTTCTCCTGGTGGAGAAATGATAGTGAATTCAGGATGTCATGATCTAGTCATAGAATTTGGGAAGTATAAGTTTCCCGTTAACTTGATAATTCTAAACTCCCAAGGATTGGATGTCATTTTGGGAATGGACTGGATGACTAAACACAAGGGAGTGATAGATTGTGCCAACCATACTATCTCACTCACAACTCCAGAAAATAAAAGGATCAGATTCAAGACCAACTTTGAAGCAAGGAGTATGCTAAATTCTCTTAAGGGGGTTAGCATAGACAATGTGCCAATTGTGAGTGAGTATCCGGATGTGTTTCCGGAAGAATTGCCGGGAATGCCACCAGATAGAGATGTGGAGTTTCTTATAGATTTGGTACCAGGATCTGGACCAATAGCAAAGAGACCTTATAAAATGTCAGTTGATGAACTGAAAGAACTCAAGAAACAACTTGGAGAACAGTTGCAGAAAGGATTTATTCAACCAAGTTCTTCATATTGGGGAGCCCCAGTTTTGTTCGTGGAGAAGAAAGATAGAATTCAAAGGTTATGCATAGACTACCATTCACTCAACGAGGTAACTATCAAGAACAAATACCCTTTGCCTAGAATCAATGACTTGTTTGATCAGCTAGAAGGAGTTTGTGTGTTCTCAAAGATTGATCTCCGGTCAGGCTATTTTCAACTCAAGATAAGAGAACAAGACATACCTAAGACAACGTTCACTACAAGGTATGGATTGTATGAGTATACCGTAATGCCTTTTGGTTTGACCAATGCTCCAGCATACTTCATGAATATGATGAACAAGGTGTTCATGGAATTCCTTGACAAGTTTGTTGTCGTTTTCATCGATGACATTTTAGTCTACTCCAAGAGCAAAGAAGAGCATGAAGGACATTTGCGTATGATACTTGAGAAGTTAAGAGAACATAAACTTTATGCCAAATTCAGCAAGTGTGAATTCTGGTTGAATGAAGTTGGATTTCTTGGACATGTTATGACAAAGGATGGTGTAGCAGTTGATCCTGCTAAAGTTTCAGCTGTAACTGAATGGGAATCTCCCAAATCCGTGAAAGAAGTTCGTAGTTTCCTTGGCTTAGCAGGTTATACAGAAGGTTCATTGAGAATTTCTCTAAGGTTGCTAAGCCTATGACCGAATTGCTAAAGAAAGACAAGAAGTTTGCTTGGTCTGAAGGTTGTGAACTCAGCTTTCAGGAATTGAAGAAGAGACTTGTGACAACACCAGTCTTGTGTCTGCCGGATTTGGAAAAATATTTCCAAGTATATTGTGATTCATCTCATCAGGGTTTGGGTGCAGTACTTATGCAAGAAGGAAAAGTTGTGGCGTATGCCTCGAGACAACTCAAAACTCATGAAATGAACTATCCTACTCATGATTTAGAGTTAGCCTCTGTTGTCCATGCACTCAAAACATGGAGACATTATCTTTTGGGAAAGCCTTGTGAAGTGTTCACAGATCACAAAAGTTTGAAGTATATCTTCACACAGAAGGAAATTAATATGAGACAAAGAAGATGGCTAGAACTTATCAAGGACTGTGACTTAAGTTTGCAATACCACCCCGGTAAAGCAAATGTTGTAGCAGATGCTCTAAGTCGTAAGGTTTTTGTGAATGGCCTTACCAAAGGAGAATTGCCAGATGATTTGTGTGCCCAATTCAGAAAACTCATATTGGAGATTGTGCCTGAAGGACATCTCATGACTTTGGATGTTCAACCCACTTTGTTGGACAAGATCAAAGAATCCCAGAAGATTGATAAGGAAATTGAAGAGATTAAAGAAAAGATTGGCAAAGGAAAAGCCAAAGGGTTCCATGAAGACGAACGGGGTACTTTATGGCATGGGAAACGTATCTGTGTTCCACAAGATCCGGAGCTGCGGAAACTGATTTTGCAGGAAGCACACAACTCACCGTATTCCATTCATCCGGGTAACACCAAAATGTACATGGACATGAAAGAACGATTTTGGTGGAATAATCTCAAGAAGTACATCGCCGAACATATTGCTTTGTGTGATGTGTGTAGTAGAGTGAAGGCGGAACATCAGAAACCAGCAGGTTTGCTTCAACCACTACCTATTCCTGATTGGAAGTGGGACAAGATTGGTATGGACTTCATTACCGGATTACCAAGGACCCGATCAGGATACGATTCTATTTGGGTAGTAGTGGATCGCCTAACTAAAGTGGCTCATTTCATACCCGTGAAGACAACCTATACAAGTGCTAAGTTAGCCAAAATCTACATGAGTAGAATTGTATGTCTACATGGAGTGCCCAAGAGTATTGTGTCTGATAGGGGAACTCAATTCACTTCCCATTTTTGGAGACAGTTACATGAGTCATTGGGAACGAGGTTGGAATTCAGTACTGCCTTTCATCCTCAAACTGATGGACAAACGGAAAGGACTAATCAGATTCTTGAAGACATGTTGAGGGCATGTGCCCTAGACTATGGAGCCAGTTGGGATGAAAGTCTGCCTTACGCAGAATTTTCTTATAACAACAGTTATCAAGCCAGCATTGAGATGGCACCATTTGAGTTTCTCTACGGAAGAAAGTGTACCACCCCATTGTTATGGAATGGTGTGGGAGAAATAAGTTTATTCGGGCCAGATCTTATCAAAGAAGCCGAAGAGAAGGTCAATTTGTTTAAGGACAGGTTGAAGATAGCACAGTCCCGACAGAAAAGCTACGCAGATCCTAAGCGTAGAGAAGTCACCTACGAAGTTGGTGATAGAGCTTATCTTAGAGTGTCACCACTTCGTGGAGTGAAGAGGTTCGGAGTCAAAGGAAAATTGGCACCAAGATATGTTGGACCATTCAAGATTCTGAGTCGTAAAGGAGAGGTTGCCTATGAAATTGAACTGCCGGAATCTCTGTCAGCTGTCCATAATGTGTTTCATGTGAGTCAACTTAAGAAATGTCATCCAGAAATGGAAGAAACTTCTTTGAAGGATACTATACCTTTGGAGGAGGTTCAGTTGGAGAGTGATCTCACTTATGAAGAGAAGCCTATCAAGATTCCTGAGACTGCAGAAAGAGTCATACGGACCAAGACTATCCGGTTTTGCAAAGTGCAGTGGAATCATCATTCCGAAGAGGAAGCAACATGGGAAAGAGAAGATGATCTTCGGAAAGACCACCCTCACCTATTTGCTAGACAATCCGAATCTCGAGGGCGAGATTCACCTTAAGGGGGTTAGATTTGTAACATCCCTAAAATCATGATTTCAAAGATTGCATATCTTTCATGCATGCATATATATTTTGAGATCATTTTCCAAACTCTTTCAAGAAAACAGAAGCACATAGTGCTATTATTTTATGTGAGCAAACATAAATCAAATGACTATCCTCAATTGAGAGCATAAGTGTTTTAAACCAAGTTTTGTTTGCTTCCTTGTTGATTGGATTGAATGTGGAGTTTGGACAAAAATTCACAGAACAAATATGGTTTCAAAACCATTTTCAAAACATTTCCAAATCAAGTGCTATAGCACTGTTCATTTGGTTTATTCAAAAGAACCAAGCTTGAGCAGAGAGACCACATGTTTGTATGCCCAGAAATATGAATGTTGCACCCTACAAAAATCCTGAAAAAGTTTGAATTCAAATAGCTTTTGAAACCATTTGAAAATGATTTCTGAAAATGCAAGCAGAAATAGAAAAGGAATAAAGAAAAGGAAAAGGGTCGGCGCTGCTATTCTAGCCCAACAGAGAAACCAACCCATTTAGCCCACCCGGGTTCCCCCTCTCTCCTTCTCACTCGCAGACGAACCCGCAGAGAGACTGACGCCAGGACCCCACCCCCTCTCTATTTTATTCGCTGACAGGTAGACCCACTGCCACGTCAGGCTCGTCGTCAATCTCGCGCTGAGGACCTGCTCGCCGTGGCCGTTTCTCCCCCGACGCAAATGCGCTTAATTGGCGTTGATTGCTCGCGAGATTCTCGCCCCTGCTCCGCCTACTTAACCCCCACCTCTCTGCGACCATTTCCCCTCACTTAGCTCCACCTCTCCGCCACCAGGCTGCCCGCAATCAACCTCACACCGCCGCAGACAGAGCTCACTCCGGCGATCGATTCCGGTGAGCCCCGTGCGCCCCTTCCCCTCTGATTCATACGAGCCGCTTCGCAGCTTCTTTGCGCACCTTCTGACCCCACTGGTTCGTCCTGTATTGCCCCAGGTCGTCGGTTCCGTTCGACACCGCAAGCTCCCGACGACAACCTCGACTCCGGCGACCAAATTCCGTAAGCCCTTTGCGCCCCTTCGCCTCTGACTCACACGAAGTTGTTCGCCACTGTCTTGTGCATCATCTGGTGCCATTTGTTTGTGCTAGGGAGACCAGGAGCGTCGCCAACGTCGCCGTCTACTTGAACCCGACGCCGCCCGCAACTCCGACGAGCTCCAGCATCCCACTCCGTGCGCCCCTTGCCAAGCCGCCGCCAGGTTGAGCATCAGCGCGTCTCCACGGTTCTGGTAAGCCCCTCCGATGACCCTAGGACGACCTGTAGCGCCGCGCCGCCGTAGGCAGAGCTCGCCGCCGCCAGTAGCCGCCGCTAGCACCGCCCGTCTGTGGTCAGTTAGATTAGGGGCCGTAGGATTTAGATCTAATGTGTGAGATTAGATCTGTGACGAAGAGGTAAGTTTAGATCTGAGTCGTGCATGTTTAGTTAGATCCAACGATAGCCGAGCGTGATCCGGTGCGAAGCGGTACGCACCAATTAGAACATGACGCGTGGCTGGAGTTTAGATTTAAAACAGGATTTGAATCTGATTAATGTTTGAATTTGATTTGGCTATAACTTTTGATCCCCACGTTAGAATTTGACAAATTTTATACCGTTGGAATCAGGAGAGCAAGCTCTTTCTAAATATGCAATGTGTTTAATGTTTAGCTTCTGTTAAAAAGGTTTTATTTGCAGAAACTTGTGTAGGGATAATTTGAGTATATGAAATGTTTAGGAATTGATTTAGGGTTTAAACAAATGTTGTTTGGCAAGTTTTTAACTTGTTTATGAATCATTACTGTTTACTTGCTTTGTTGAGTTTAAAAAAAATCATCACATACCATCTTGCATGCATGCATATATTTTTGATTGTATATGTTTTGTGTGTAATTGTTGCTACAATTCTTTGTGTAGATTTTGGTGCTAGTGATTGTGATTGTGAAGAGTGTAACTACTCTCCAAATTACCAAGGCAAGTGGTACTTCATGAATATTTCTATCCCATGGTTTATACTAAGCATTAGAAATATTTTGCTAAGTCTTGCATGTTATTATTTTGCTTATATGCCATGTTGGGAAATCCTAGTAGTTGTAGAAATGCTAGGGACTTTCTAAGTTAAGTTACTATCTATGCCATGCTTAGCCTAGCTAGTAGAAAACAAGGGTTGGTGAAATATACATGCTATGATGAAAATATTTCTAAGTCTTTGGACTTGTGTTTTACCTAATAAAACAACTAAGTTAATGAAACACCTGGGTGGAATGGAAGGTTTGGTTTATGTTGAGTGGTTACACAAGGCCCATTTCTATGGTTTACCTTGTGTATCTCACTTGTGGTAAGCCACCCAGGAACAAAGAGATTTTAGAGGCCAAGTGTTAATAAGCTTCTAGTATAGCCGCTTGGCAATATGGGCTCTGCCTGGATCACATAGGTTGCTAGAACTTAGCCATTTGGATAGATGGTGGTAGTGGGATGATAGGTTGGAACGCGTCCATTTGGTCTAAGGGAAGGCTTCTGAAAGGTCCTGTCTTGGTGAAACCAAGTCTGGTGGGGAAAGTGCACAACCTCTGCAGATGGAAAAATCTAAGTACTTAGCCAAGTCCATGGCAATGGACAACTTGAGCATCAAAACATGGAAGCTATCAAGAATCTCCTCATCCCAATTTCTAAGTAAAAATTGTGGATGAACAAGGGTGAAGGACCTCAATGTCTATTGGTGGTTCCTTGGGAAAAGTTTTGACAAAGAAAAACTTAGTGATTTCAACTAATAGGAAAAACCTATTTTGAGCAAAGCAAGCCAAGCTACACCTAGCCAAATTGCATATAGTATCTAGTCCACTTAAAATTTTACTAAGGTATCACTTGCTAATACTATTCCAAAGTATTGACCCACTGTGGCTGTAACTTGTGATGTTGCAGGTTACTCTGATGAGGATTAGGTGTCATGAGTCTACACTCAACATGTTTGCCTGTGGCACATGAAGATGAAGACTTTTATTTATTTACTTATTCAAACTCTTGTATTAGGCCTGTGGCCTTGGAGTTGTAAAGACTATGTTTATCTCTAGAATGGCTGTAATAAATGACCTTTGTATCTGTGTACTTCATCTTAAACTGTGGATGCTAGCATTGATCCAGGGACTAGCATTGCAATCACAGGGATCCTTTTCCTTTATAAGGGAGGGATCTTACATACACATGCTACACACACTGCTACTACTGCTGAGTCTGAAACTACTTTTGATACTCATGATGTTACTTTTACTGTGCTTGATGCGAGTGGTTCATTAGGTCCTTTTCTAGATGCTACTATGGCTAGTCTAGGAAATACCGAAACTCCTAGTGAAAACACTGTTACACCTGTTAGCTCACTTGAGTCTAGTGAGAGTTATGATATTAATGATGGTTACATTGAGTTAACTGATGATTTTGTTGAAGAGTGCCGAAACACACATGGTACTAGTGCTATTAAGAGTCTCCTTGCTAGACGTACTATTATGCCTAAACTGTCCTCTGATCCTAAGTTTGCCACCTCTCCCATAGATATTAAAGATAAAGATTATGATTTCTCTCTTGATTTATCCTACTTGGACATTGTTGAGAAAGAACCTTTCTGTGGGACTGAAAATGAGAGTGTTGTGGCTCATATGAATGAGCTTTCTACTGTGAGCGCTTTGTTCTCTAATGATTTTAAGATGCGCAAGTACTTTGTTACTAAGATCTTCCCTTTTTCACTAAAACGAGAAGCTAGGGCTTGGTTTAATAGATTACCTCCTGGTTCCATTGATAGCACGGATTTCTTGATTGCTTCTTTCTTCCAGAAATATTTTCCTCCTAGTGCTAGACATGCTGCTTTGCAGAGACTTTTTGATTTTAAACAAGAAGAAGAAGAGAAATTACCTGAGTCATGGACAAGGTTCTGTGCCATGATTCATGCACATCCTGGATGTCCATTGCCTAAGAATGAACTTATTGTATTTATTATAATGGACTAACTGATGATTCTAGGACATACCTAGATAGCTTTGCTGATTGTGTTTTCAGGAAAAGAACTCCTACATATGCTGAAGAATTAATGGCTAAGATAAGCAAGAATTATGATGATTGGACTTCAATTGAGCTAAATACACCTGAGCCTATTACTCCTGAACCATTTGTGCATGAACCAGTTCCAACACCAACACCAAAGAAGAGGGGAGTTATTGCATTAAATGATGAAGTGATGAAGGAAGATAAGAAATGTCTAAAGGACAAAGGTATTAGAGCTGAAGATGTGAAGAAACTACCTCCTATAGAAGCATTATGTAAGCCAATTCCCCACTCATCTACTATTGAGGTGCACTCTCTCCAACACTTTTATGAAGGTGATATTCCTTATGGTAAGCCTCCTGATCAATGCTTAGAGGAACTTGACATTTTTATTGTTAAATCATTTTAATAAACAAGTTCAGAATCATTTATTGGAAAACTGAGCTATCAATGAGTTGAAAGATATTGTGGAAAGAACTTCTAATGATATTAAAATGCTTTGTAAACACTTTCAAATGGTTCAAACCCAACTTGATCAACTTGCTAAGGTACAAAAGGATATGCTAGTTAATGCTTCAGGAGATAAACATGCTTATGGAATTAGAACTAGGAGTGGTATAGCTACTCAAGATCCTTTATATCCTGAAGGACATCCTAAAAGAATTGAGCAGGATTCTCAACAAGGTGAGAGTAGTGGTAGTCCTCGTAAGAGAAAGAAAAAGAAACATAAAATAGTTGAGGAACCACTTGAACCTGTTGTAGATCCTAATAGTATATCTGTCTCTGATGCTGAAACTAAGAGTGGTAATGATAAAAATGATGCTCCTGATAAGGAGGAGGTTGAGGAAGAACCTAAGAAGCACACTAAGAATACTAGGTACACAAAGGAAGATTTTATTGCTAATAAACATGGTAAAGAGAGAACCTTGGGTGCAGAAACCTATGCCTTTTCCAGGTAAGAAACACAAGTCAAAGGAGGAAGAACACTACAACAAGTTTTGTGAGTGGATGAAACCTTTATTCTTGCAAATTCCTTTGACTGATGCAATTAAGTTGCCTCCTTATTCAAAGTATATGAAGGATATTGTATCTAATAAAAGGAAGATTCCTAATGAGGAGATTTATACTTTGCTTGCTAATTATTCCTTCGATGGTAAGGTTCCAAAGAAACTTGGTGATCCAGGTATACCAACTATTCCTTGCTCTATTAAGAATAATTATGTTAGAACTGCTTTATGTGATTTGGGAGCTGGAGTTAGTGTTATGCCTTTTTCTCTCTATAAAAGACTCTAGCTAGAAAAGTTGATACCAACTGATATATCTTTGCAAATGGCTGATAAGTCAACTACTATTCTTGTTGGTATATGTGAGGATGTTCCTGTTCAAGTAGCTCATAATTGCATGGTTTTAACTGATTTTGTTGTGCTTGAGATGCCTAAAGATGATAATATGTCTATTATTCTTGGGAGACCTTTTCTTAATACTGCAGGTGCTGTCATCAATTGTAATCAAGGAAAAGTAACATTCAATATTAATGACAAAGAGCATATTGTCTATTTCCCCAAGTAGGTTGCTAAGAGCTATTGCCTGAATTTCATTGAAAATATTTAGAGCATCAAGGTTGGAGAAATATATTGTCCCATTCCACAAGAAAATTTTTAAACTATTATGATTGGGACCATTGCTATCAAGTATGAGGTAACATAATCACCTTATGGATTGCAAAGTTTTGTTTCATATAAGATTGTTTTGGTAACCAGACTTGATCAACCTTGTTAACGAAAGGATTTTAATGAACAAAATAATGTTTTCACTGTGGTTATACTTGCTTTCTTTTACTTTTCTCCTTCCTAGTCTTTGCTTTTTTTGCTAGCTTTGGTTTTTCTAGTTGTTTATTGGTTAGTGTGTCTTAGAGCTTCTGTAGTTTGGATTTTGGTTTTCTTTTGCTTCTTCTGAAAAAAAACTGTTTCTGCGAGAAAATCAATTTTCATACCCTGAATATTGGCCAAAAATAAAGTTTCCTGAAAAATCCTAGAAAATTCAAAATAAAATTTTCCTCGAAAAAAGGGTAGAGAGACACCTGAAGTGACCCAGGGGGCCACCCCAGGCCACCACACCCATGGTAGGCGCGGCCTACCTATGGGCGGCGCCTGCGAGGGTCTGGCCCACCTGGCCCCCTCCAGGCTGCCTCCTCAAAGCCACCTTCTTTCTCTCTCCCGAAAAACACCAGAAAACTTGCTCAAGCTCGAGTTCTTGCTAACGATTTTGGGTCTCCTTGCTCAGCCCATCTTTGCTGCTGATTTTTGGAGGGATTGCTCCTTGGTATGTGCCTCCTCCACTTGTCCAACTAGATGTGTGATTGGTAGATTGTATCTTGAGTATTTTGCTGCTATAGATGTCAGGTTGTGTGAGTTTACATGCTTGTTATATGCTTAGAGATTTCATTTTGATGCATGTGCATCCCTATAGCAAGTTCCTATAGTAGTTGCTCATCATTTATCAACTTAGAAATCACTTGGTTTGATGGTTGTCTAAAAATTTCAGCAAGGAAGATGAGTGCTTATCCACTGAACCAATATGATTTTATGGTGCCTGAGCCAATGAAGGTTCATCGTGAGGAAGGAGTTTTCCCTTCCGTTTATCCATGCCATCAATTTATGAGAACTGCGGGGATCCTCCAAGATTTCCAAACTATGGTTACAAATGCAGGGTTGGAACACTTTGTTGAAGGTGAACCATTTCCAATATGTTAAGCTAACCATGGCTTTTGTGCAGGACTTTCGGTTCACTTGGTATACGTCTAACCCCATGGTCCATTACAAAATATACAATATATCTGTCGAACTGTCTTTTGCTGATTTCTATGCAGCAATTAGAGTACCTCAGTGGGGATCTTGTGAGAAGATCAAGGAGAGGCCCAAGTCACTTATGGATTTGTATGCTGAGATTTTCCAAGGTTTCGACTTCTCAAAGGAAAGTGGTAAAATTCGGAATATTCAGTTCCCAGCCATTAGATATTTTACCTATTTCATTACCAAGTGTGTTCTTGCTAGAAAGATTGCTCGAAAGTTATCTTCTTTTAATCTAGCTTTTATCGCAGCTGCTTTGAATAGGAATAGATCTTATATCCTGGGTGCTTTGATAGCTCACCGTCTCACCACCAACCGCAAGAAGGGTGGAATTTGTGGAGGTCTCATTGCTTCTAGGTTGCTAGCTTTCTATGGTTTAGAGCCTCACTATTCAGATTATCGGTTCCCCATAGAGAGGCTTGTTCTTGAATCCATGATTCAGCATGGTTTTGTTTCCTTGGGGGCTAATGTGAGAAGTTTACCATATGAATTGTATTTTGCCCAGCAAGGATAGAGAAAGGGTAGGACTGAGAAAATAGTTCATTTGCCTCCACCTGCTTTGTTTAATTTTGATAACATGCAAGGATGGTCGCTCACGGAGGAAGAGTTTGACACTTATGTGGTGGATCTCTCCCAGCAAGAGGAGAATGTTGAAGAGGATGCCAAAGACGATTCGGTTCAGCACTCCAACTTGGGAGAGTCTCCATACCAGCAGCCCTCATTTGATTGGGGCGCGTCTTCTTCTTCATCGCAAGAGCCTGACTATGATCATTCCTATGATGACCCACCAGCTTGGAGTTACTACCCACGCTATTGAGCCCCACTTAGGCCAAAAGCCTAATCTTGGGGGGAGGTATGCCGACATCACGCTCATCTATATATCATGTTTGGTTGGTTCTTTGTATATCCATTGTTTCGCTTTCTTTTTGTTCTTGTTGCTTCTTTCTCAAAAACACAAAAATACCAAAAATATTTTCGTTGTTTCTCTTGGTTTGTTTCTTTGTTTTGGTTTTCCTTAAAAGAAAAATCTAAAAATATTTTGCTTTGTTTGCTTTGCTTTGTTTGCTTCTTGTTTGGTTTGCTTTTTCTTTGTTTGCTTGTTTCTAAAAATCGAAAACACCAAAAATATTTGTTGTTCTTCTTTGGTTTTGTGAGTTCTTTGCAGGGTTCAGCCGTCCTTAGTGGATTTTGGTTTCATGTTATTATTCAAGTCACACAAGTGAAGGGCAATAATGAAGATTAAGACAACTTGAGGTGTGGTAAGAGGCTGGTAACGAACTCTATTTGTTTCATTTTTGTACAAATACTCATCATGGTGAGCATGCTTAGTCTGTTCGTGTAAGGTGTATGTCATTATGGATGCTTAGTAGTTCTTGATTGCTTGTGATTAGCTCCAGCTTGCTAATAGTTTGTAGCATGTCATATGAATGTTTGCTTGCATTGTTTTATTCATACTTTGGTATGATATTGTGGCATCCACCTCTGAAAGTTTCATGTGAATCGACTTGCCACATGCTCATGCATGCATATGACTAATCAATAGTTAGTAAGCCTCGATGATTTATTTTGCCTCGGAGTTCTTGTATCACTTTCATGCCATAGTTAGTCCTGTTTTGTTGCAAGCATGATTATGACAGTTATTGCTCTCTCGTTTGTTGCTCCCTCTCTATTGCTAGCTTTCACTTGCACTGAGTATGAGCTCTACCTGTGCTTCCAACTCCCCAAAACCAATATTTCCAATTGTGTCCACCATACCTACCTATTAGCATCATTTTCTACTTCAGTGCATAATCTATATGCCGTGTTTTCTTCCAAAATAAAATGTTTGTCGGTTTTGAGAAAGTTAGTTAGTAAAGCTCACACGAACTTGACGGCACACTTTATTCCTTGCGCTTAATAATCCTGAACCATTGTGACCTGTCCATGAAAGTTATATGCTTGCAAATTATATGCTAGGAGTCAGCAGAACCGTGCTGCCATGGGGAACGCTTTCAACACTTTTTGGATATCTCATCCAGTTGATTCCTTGCTCTTTTGTTCGCGGATATCGACGATGTGAAATAAAATGGGAGTTTGTGAGTTCATGGAGTCTATACATTGTGTTAGAGAAATGCCTGGGACGCTAGCCTAAGCCATGCCTAATCATGGTGGAAACTTGCAGCACACCATAATGAGAATTAATGAAGCATCCTCAATAAAAAGCTATACACATAGTAAATAAAAAGATCACTGAGATGCTCATTGTCTGCTTGCCTTGTCATTTTGATCATGGGATAGCTCATGTATCATGTGCAAGGGGTACCTCATTGGCGGTTCTCTATGATATGCATGTATTTACAATGACAAGAACTTTCAGGCCAAAGTTGAGTAGCATGCGGAGCGACCCTCGTACACAAGGGACTTGGGATTTCCAGTCTATGGTCTGTCAAGCATATGATTCAGAGTGGGCCTCACTTTCACCTTAACCACATGAAGATGCCTATGATAGGGGCAATGAGAGCTCAAAGGTCATGAGTACCTTCCTTTCATCATTTGGAATCCCTTCAAACCTTTCAAAACCGTTTTCACAACCTTGTTGAGTCACCACTTATTCTATGAGAACCTTCTTGAGAGCATAGTTGTCATTCTTGTGTTTGTTCCAAAACTTGGTTAATTATGTCATGACTTTGATGCTTGTATCTCTGATATATTTACTTATAGTCTTCATGTGAACTTCAGAGGTGCCTTGGCATTTATATTGTGATCTTCAAACAAAGGCAAGCGAGATACCACTCTATCATACCTTACTATGAGCATTGCAATGTTGCTTATGTTTATGTTCCATGCTACTTATTATTATTGAGTTGGTTTCTCTTCATAGCTTGCAATGACTATTGAGTAGACTTAGTTGCATACTCTTTATTATGAATTCTCTAAGCATCTACTCCTATGCTAAGAATATTTACATCATATGAAGCAAATGTGTTTGTGAAAGTTCTTTTATCGCACTCAATTTTCAATTGAATTGCTTGAGGACAAGCAATAAGCTAAGCTTGGGGGGAGTTGATACGCCCAAAACGTATCTACTTTCCCAAACACTTTTGCTATTGTTTCTCCTCTAAACTTGTGTGATTTGGATACAACTAACACGGACTGACGCTGTTTTTAGCAGAATTACCTTGGTGTCTAGTTTTTGTGCAGAAAATGAACTATTAGGAAAAATCCCGGAAAATATGCCAAAAATTATATTTCACCAGAAGATCCACAGAGCCAGAAGACGAGACGGAGAAGGGGCCTGGGGTCCAACACCCCTACCAGGCGCGGGCCCACCACTGGTCGCGCCTAGGGGGGGTGCAGCCACCCCAGGCACCCCCTCGGCCTCCCTCTGCGCATATAAGTTGCCTCTCGACCTAAAAACCGAGGGGGGTTTGATAGTTTTCCAGAAAGAGTTCTGTTCCACCGCCACCACCAGAAATCAAGATTCGGATCTAGAAACTCCGTTCTGGCACCCTGCAGGGACGGGGAATTTGGAGAGGATCATCGCCATCATCATCACCAACGCATCCCCATCGACCATCAATGTTTCCCTCATCCATGAGTGAGTAATCCCCCGCTGTAGGCTTGGGGATGGTAGGGATTGGATGAGTTCTATCATGTAATCGAATAAGATTGTTAGGGCATAGTGCCTAGTATCTCTATTAGTGCTATTTGACTTTGTTGCAACTTGTTGTGCTTAATGCTTGTCACTAGGGCCCGAGTGCCATGATCTCAGATCTGAACTTATTATTGAATCATTATGATAGTATTGTTTGTGATATTATCTGCAAGTTGTATACACATATCATTGTTCGGATCCAAAGGCTCCAAAGTGACAATAATCGAGACAACCGGAGGGGATGGCTGTGGTGTGAGGATCACATGTGTTCATGGAGTGTTAATGCTTTGCTCCGGTGCTCTATCAGTAGTTCCCTAGAGGCCCCGCTGCCACGGGCTGGCTAGACAGAAGATGTTGTGCAAGTTCTCATTGCGAGCACACATGACTATATATGGAGCACATGCCTAGGATTGTTTAGTACTTGAATGCTTGTTATTATTTATCTGCAATGCCCTAGATCTTGAAGTTATATGTTTAGACTCGTCCATGTAACACCCGTTCATCCATCCCTATGCCTACCGCACTCGAATCTCACTGTTTACTGTTACTGTTACTATTGCTCCTATTTTACTGTTGCTGTTGCTTTGCTGTTGCTACTACAAACTGTTGCTACTGATAAACTTCTGTGAGCAAGAACAATTTCTAGGTGCAGCTGAATTGACAACTCAGTTGTTAAGGCTTGCAAGTATTCTTTGGCTCCCCTTGTGCCGAATCAATAAATTGGGTAATACTACCCGCGAAGACTGTTGCGATCCCCTACACTTGTGGGTCATCAACCATCATCACCTTCCACACCATACAGTTAATCCTTTGTTACAGCAACCGGTGAGATTGACAACCTCACTGTTAGTTGGGGAAAAGTCTTGAGTTTGTGTTGTTTAGGTTTCCATGTTGCTTGCAACACCTTTGAGACGTTTCCTTCCTCCTACTGGTTCGATAACCTCGGTTTCTTATTAAGGGAAGACTTGCCGCTATGCTGCATCATACCTTGCTCTTGGGGTTTCCCAACAAAGCGCTCCACGTTGACGCAGTGCCATCAAGATTTTCTGGCGCCGTTGCCGGGGAGGCTAAGGACGTCTTTACAAGGAGAGTC
The DNA here is from genome assembly GCA_916181665.1 of Avena sativa. NCBI lineage: Eukaryota > Viridiplantae > Streptophyta > Magnoliopsida > Poales > Poaceae > Avena > Avena sativa. The sequence continues at coordinate 378,165,288 of OV702297.1, read as the reverse complement.
CTCCACAACCTTTCACTTTACTTTGTTTTTGTTTTGCTTAGTTTCTTTTGCTTCGTTTTTTTTGCCTATTTTTATCAAAAACTCCAAAAAAATAGTTTAGTTTGGTTTGCTTTCTCTTATCAAAAACACACAAAAAAATTAGTTCCTGCTCTAGCTGGTGCTGCTGTTTTTGGCTTGCTCCACTTTTTCCAAAATGAACTCTGCTGAGAACACCAAGTTATGTGACTTCACTAGCACAAACAACAATGATTTCCTAAGCACTCCTATTGCTCCACCTGCTCCCGATGCTACCTTTTATGAAATTAAGCCTGCTTTGTTGAATCTTGTGATGAGAGAGCAATTTTCTGGTGCTAGTTCTGATGCTGCTGCTACCCATCTCAATAACTTTGTTAAACTTTGTGAGATGCAAAAGTATAAGGATGTAGATGGAGATATTATTAAGCTCAAGTTGTTTCCTTTCTCCTTGAGAGGAAAAGCTAAAGAATGGTTGCTATCCTTGCCTAAAATAGTATTGATTCTTGGATTAAGTGCAAAGATTCTTTTATTGGAAAGTACTACCCTCCTGGTAATATTATATCTATGAGAAGTGATATTATGAAATTTAAACAACTTGATAATGAACATGTTGCTCATGCTTGGGAAAGAATGAAATCTTTGGTTAAGAATTGTCCCACTCATGGACTTACTGCTTGGATGATTATCCAGACTTTTTATGCAGGTTTGAACTTCTCTTCAAGAAACTTGTTGGATTCAGCTGCTGGAGGTACCTTTATGACCATTACCTTGGGTGTTGCAACAAAACTCCTTGATAATATGATGGTTAATTATTCTGAATGGAACACTGAGAAAGCTCCACATGGTAAGAAGGTAAATTCTGTTGAAGAAACCTCCTCGTTGAGTGATAAGATAGATGTTATTATGGCTATGCTTGTTAATGGGAAAGCTCCTTTAGATCCAAATAGTGTTCCCTTAGCCTCTTTGGTTGCTCAAGAAGAGCAAGTTGACGTGAACTTCATTAGAAACAACAATTTTAACAACAATGCCTATAGGAATAATTTGTGGTAGTAACAACAATTATAGGCCTTATCCTCCTAATAATGGCAATACCTATGGAAACTCCTACAACAATGCTAGAAGTGCCCCCTCTGAACTTGAATTCATGCTCAAAGACTTTATTAGTAAACAAACCACTTTCAACAAGACTGTAGAGGAAAAGCTTTTAAATGTAGAGAAAATATTTCCTCTTTGTCTGAAGCACAGTCCTCTTTGATTAATAAAATGGCTGCTAAACCTGAAACCATGGAAAGTACCTTTGCTCCTACTCATGCCATACAAGTTACTATTGATGAAAATGTTAGACTGTTAGCCCAACTTCATGCTAAGTGGGAAAGGGAAGCTGAAATTTATAGAAACAATAGTCTGTGCACCATCACCACCACCCATATGGATGCCACTAAACCACAAGAAGTCCCTATTTCTCCTCCTACAATGCCTAAGCCTAATGAGTCTACTACTAGTGATGCTAAGTTTGATTTTGATCTTGATGGTTGCAATATTTCTGAAGTGATTATGTTCCTGCAAAAGCTTTCTACAAGTCCCGATGCTAGTGATATGCATGTTGCTTTCACCAAACACATTACAAATGCTCTTGTTAAAATTAAGGAAGAGAAGTTAAAACACAAAACTTCTATTCCTAGGAAAGTAGAAGATATTTGGGAACCCATTATTAATATGCAAGTGAATGACTTTGATCTCAAAGCTTCATGTGATCTTGGTTATAGTGTCTCTATTATGCCTAGGAAGATTTATGAAATGCTTGATTTGCCACCTTTGGAAGATTGTTATTTGGATGTCCCACTTAATGATAATGCTAAGAATAAATTCAGGGGGAGTGTTAATGATGTTATCATTGTGGTTAACAATGCTTATGTCCCTATTGATTTCTATGTTTTGGATGTTGAATACAATGCTTCTTGTTCTATTACTTTGGGAAGACCTTTTCTTAGAACTATTGGTGCCATCATTTATATGAAAGAAGGCACCATTATATATCAATTTACATTCAAGAAAGGTATTGAACACTTCCCTATGAGGAGAGAGAAGTTTCTTTTTGCTCCTCCTTTGAAAGCAAGGTTTGATGTTAATGCTTCTTCATTTGAAAATACTTGGTTTCTTGCTTCTTGTGCCTAACTTAAAGGCGTTAAAGAAAAGTACTTATTAGGAGATAACCCAAAAGTTTTCTTGAGTCTTGGAAGTTATTACTTCAGTAATGACCTCTCCTTATCCTTTTTGTTTGCTTTTTATGCCAAGAATGACCTCTAATGAGATGGAAGTAAGATTTGGGGAGTTGTTGTCCCGAAACAGATTTTTGTGCTCCACCATAAAAATTTGTGAGGAATCTCTATAAGTAGGATTGAGCTGATATTTTAAGAATAAATCCCCCAGTATATTAGATAACTTTCGTTAGTTCAACACTTTTTGATTTGAGCAACAAAAGGTCTTCGAAAAATCAGTTTCTACCTGTTGGTCTGTTTTGACAGATTTCTGCCATTATTTGTATTTGCTTCTTATTGATTCCTTTTTGGGTTCTTTTTGGGAAATTGAGCTTTTTGAAGGAGTTGCTACAGTAGCTTGTGTTTTTAGTGAAAGTTTGTTGTTCCAAATCTAAACCCAAGGGTCTATTATCTTTTGAATACACTAATGTTGCTAATGAAGATTGTGTGAAGTTTTGTATGAAGGAAAAAATTTAGGTGTAGAGAGAGAATGATGTAATGAAATGAAGAATGGACAAAATATCAAGCTTGGGGATGCCACACCCGGTGTCATACTAATAAATATCCAAGAGGTACAAGAGTCAAAGCTTGGGGATATTCCCAAGGCATCCCCTTCTTCATTAATAAAAATCTCAGGTCTTTCTAGACACTTAGTTTTTATTGTTTCGTGCACTGTTGTGTTGTTCTTGGAGCGTCTTAGTTTTCGTTTGCTTTGCTTAGTTTGCTTGAATAAAGTAGTTTGGACCCCCATTCTCGCTGTGCTATTTCAAATAAGTCGATTAGTGTGGAAAGGAGTAGAAAGTTCTTGCTTGAAAAGTGCAACAGGAGCTTGCTTTGACTATGACTTAGAATTTATCATGTCATGCTAGGTGTTGTTTTGACCTTATGCTTAGTGATTATTGTTGTACCATGACTTGTTCCAAACAATTAGGATTGATTAGTGAGCCTTGAAAGAATCATGCGTTGTTTTAGCATACAAAAGCATAGTATTGTGGTATTCTCCTTTGATGCTTTGTTTGGGTTGACTTGGCACATGCTCACACCATGTTATGACTATGAACAAGTCACCATAGCCTCTATGATCATTTATTCCTTGACTTGTAGTACCACTCTATGCTTTGATTAGTAATGTTTTGTCGCTTTGCATGATTATGGCCATTATTGCTATCTTAGTTGGTCGCTCCCAGTCTTTTGCTAGCCTCCACTTGTATGAGTAAGCTCTACTCATGCTTGATGGCGCCCAGTACTGTTGTGGGATGCTTCGTTGGAAACCCCAAGAGCAAGGTGTGATGAGCACATCAACAAGTTTTCTCTCAGTAATAAACCGAGGTTATCGAACCAGTAGGAGGAAGGAAACGTCTCAAAGGTGTTGCAAGCAATGTGGAAACCTGCACAACACAAACTCAAGACTTTGCCCCAACAAACAGTGAGGTTGTCAAGCTCACCGGTTTGCTATAACAAAGGATTAACTGTATGGTGTGGAAGGTGGTGATGGTTTGCAGCAAGTAAATAGGTAACAATGGAAGATGTATCAATGGTAAAGATTGGACCGGGGTCCATAGTTCACTAGAGGTGCTCTCCTTAGATAAACAACATGGCATGAAGGGTAAACAAATTACAGCATGGCAATTGATAGGAACTGAGCAAGGCAAAACAATGCAATACTAGACAAAAAGATCCTATGAGATTCGATTGGGCAATACAACAATATACATAGACCTCCATCCAACTGCATCTATGACTAGAAGTCCACCTTCAGGTTATCATCCAAACCCCCTCCAGTATTAAGTTGTAAGCAACAAACAACTGCTTTAAGCAAAGTGTGTAAGGTAAACATTCCACTTGTTCCATGAACAATAGACCGTTGTTTTCTCCCTAGTGGAAATGGCACATCTACCATCGAAGAGATTTCTGTCACTTTCCTTGAAAACTAGAGGCATGAACCCACTATCGAGCATAAATGCTCCCTCTTGGAGTCACTAGCAACTACTTGGCCAAGATAGCTACTAACAACGAAGATCATGCAAGATCACAAACAACACATACATGATAGAATCGATAAGACAAAACCATTAATCAACCTGACCTAGTAATCTCAATATCCATCGGATCCCCGCAAACATAACATGCATGATTACAAATAGATTAGATCTTGATCATGAACGGAGCTCACAATATTTATACATGAAATCACAAGGAGGAGATACAACCATCTACCTACTACATGGACCCGTAGTCCAAGGTGGAACTACTCACGCTTCATACCAGAGAAGAAGGCCTCCGGGATGATCTCCCCTCTGGCAGGGTGCTGGGAAGAATTTCAGATCCCCCGATCTAGGGATGATGGTGGCGGCTGCTACAGACGGTTTCGTGGAATATTGATCGGGTGTTTAGGGTTTTGGCATCGGGGGGACTATATAGGCAAAGAGCCGAGGCAGGGGGGCTACAAGGGCGGCTGCACCCCCCAGGCATGCCTAGCCCTAGGCCGCGCCGCGAGGGGGTGTGGCTCCCTAGTGAGCCCCCTCCGTCTCGTATTCTAGCTTCGTGTTGCCCACGGTAAAATATTGACTTTGGCTTTTGTCCCGTCCAATTCCAAGAATATTGATTTTCTGCCTTTCTGGAACCCAAAATAGAAGAAAACAGGAAACTGGCACTGTGGCAACTTGTTAATAGGTTAGTTCCAGAAAACATATAAAAACACCTCAAAGCGTAGAGAAAGCAAAGCAAAGTAGATACTAAACAAGCATGGAACATAAAAAATTATAGATATGTTTCCGACGTATCAAGCATTTCCAAGCTTAACTCCTGCTCGTCCTCGAGTAGGTAAGTGATAAAAAGAATAATTTTTGAGGTGACATGCACCATCAAAACCAAGATCAAACCATTTGTAAGCATTGAAAGCTGGGATCAAAGAACTCTAAACATGTGCATGAAAGATGGAGTTCTAACAGTAATACAAAGTAACTATGCTACAAACAAAGATCATGAATAGCATGCATTGAAAAACGTTTGTTTGTTTCACATACAGAAAACATGGCATAGTGGCAATCAGCTTGTCCCTCATAGAGTATCAAATAGATGCATAGGACACCTTCGAAGTTCATAAGAGTGGCTAGATACAAATAGCACAAGAACAAGCAATATCAACAATATGCATCAATCAATAAGTTTTGGGACACTGCACACAGAACTAAGAATGGCAACTATGCTCTCTTAATGGTGCCTAAAAGATAGAAGGTGGAGACTAAACATAATAGTGTAAGAAAGGCCATTCATAAAGCGAAGCAGGGATTTCAAGTTTCAAAAAGAGCTTCCAAAAATTATGGTACTTGTTAGCTTTTAGCCCTCATTTCCCTATCATAAGCATCTTGAAGTGATTAAGGTTAAAGTGAGCAAACTATGGAGTATATGCTTGACAAAGTATAAGTTGGCAATCTCATGTCCCTTGAATACGAGGGCCACACCTCATGCTACTCAACTTCAGTCACCTGTAAGTTCTTGTCATAGTAAGTACATGTGTATCATAGAGAACCGCCAACGGGGTACCCCTTGCACATGGTACATGAGCTATCCCATAACCAAAATGACAAGGCAAGCAGACAATGAGCATCTCAGCGATCTTTTTATTTACTATTTGCATAGATTTTTTATTGAGGATGCTTCACAGATAGCTCATTATGGTGATGCTGCAAGTTTCCACCATGATTAGGCATGGCTTAGGTTAGCGGCCTAGGCGTTTCTCTAACACAAAATACTTAAATCCATGGACTTACAAGCTCCCTCTTTATTTCATACTGGTGACATCCATAGACAAAAGAGCATGATATCAACTGTGTACAAAGTGCAGGTGCAATGTTGAAAGCGTTCCCCATGACAGCATGGTTCTGCTAATTCCAACGTATAAGTGCAAGCATATATAACATAGATGACACAATGGTTCAAGTTTATTAGGGGCAAAGAATATAAAGTGTGCCATCAAGTTTGTGAGAGCTTTAATCATTAACTTTTCACATAACAAAATACTTTTTAATTGGAAAATAGATGAAATAAAGAATATACTTGAAATGGTGTAACACACCATGCATAGGAATTTATAGTGGACACTTTGGAATAGCTTGGTTTCTTGGGAGTTGGAAGCATGAGTATAGCTTACTCATACAAGTGGAGGCTAGCAAAAGACTGGGAGTGACCAACTAAGAGAGCAATAATGGTCATAATCATGCAGAGCGACAAAACATTACTAATCAAAGTATAGAGTGGTACTACAAGTCAAGGACTAATTTATCATAGAGGCTATGGTGACTTGTTCATGGTCATAACATGGTGTAAGCATGTGCCAAGTCAACCCAAACAAAACATCAAAGGAGAATACCACAATACTATGATTTTGCATGCTAAAACAACGCATAATTCTTTCAAGGCACACTAAGCAATCCTAAATGTTTGGAACAAGTCATGCTACATCAATAATCACTAGGCTTAAGGTCAAAACAACACCTAGCATGACATGCTAAAGTCTAAGTCACAGTCAATGCAAGCTCCTCAAATAAGAAGCAAATGCAAATAATGGCAGAAATCTATCAAAACAGACCAGCAGGTAGAAACCGATTTTTTCGAAGACCTTATGTTGCTCAAATCAAAAAGTGTTGAACTAACGAAAGTTAGCTAACATACTGGGGGATTTATTCGTAAATTTTCAGCTCAATACGAGTTACAGTGACGTCTCACGAATGTTTATGGTGGAGGACAGAAATCTGTTTCGGGACAGCAACTCCTCAAATCTTACTTCCCTCTCATTAGAGGTCATTCTTTGCACAAAAAACAAACAAAAAGGATAAGGAGAGGTCATTACTGAAGTAATAACTTCAAAGACTCAAGTAAACTCTTAGGTTATCTCCCAACAAGTACTTTTCTTTAACGCCTTTAAGTTAGGCACAAGAAGCAAGAAATTAAGTATTTTCAAATGAGGAGTTATCAACTCTCTTGCTCCTTCCTTTCTTACCTTTCTTCTTCTCTTTAGGGAATATATGTTTTCTTACTGGAGGAGCATAATGCCTTTTCCCACATCTATTATTGCTCCAAGGTGTTTCAGTATGCATCTTCCAAGTGTAATCTATCCTTTGCCTACACATTCAATAACAAGATAATCAGTAGACACTTTTTTTCCTGAGATTTTTGTAAACACACCTTCATCTATTCCAATGGATAATAAAGTGGCATTATTAGTAAGATATATTTCCTCTCCTCCTTTAGAAAGCCCCCAAAGACTCAAAGACTCATAAATACCTTTAGGCATAAGGCAAAATTCAGACATGATATCACAACGAGCATCAAAAGTTGCACTATTTATAGTGACTTTGATTGTGGGAAACCACTTTGAAGGCTCAGAATTCATTGGAACATAATCATGGTACTCCCTAAGTATGTGATAGCAACTGTTCAAAGCAGCAGTACTGGACTCAAGAGTGTTCAACCTAGAAAAAATATTTATGAAAGAGGAATCAGACTTGCCAAGCGTATTATAAATTATAATCAATTTCTTTATGGCATCAAAAGCTTTATCCTCAGTACATTGAAAAATATCTTTCTCAGCCATAGCAACCAAAGCATATCTATAACAAAGAGCAATACCGCGATATAAACTAGTAAAAACCAAGCTCAGGCTCATCTTAGGATCAGTTTCCCTTTGTAAAGCAGAGATTATAGACCAAGCTTCTTTAAAACTCTCTTCACTTTTTTGTAAAAGTGAAGATCTCTTCCATAGGCGTCATAGAGATTGGACCAAAACCAGACATGGTAGCAACTAGGGCAGGAACTAATTTTTTTATGTTTTTGAATAGAGAAAGCAAACCAAACTAAACTATTTTTTTTTGAGTTTTTTGATAAAAAGAGGCAAACAAAACAGAGCAAAAGAAACTAAGCAAACTAAAAACAAAGTAAAGAGAAAGGTTGAGGAGGACTCCCCTTGTGAAGACGTCCTTAGCCTCCCCGGCAACGGTGCCAGAACGAGCTTGATGGCACCCAGTATTGTTGTAGGACGCTTAGTTGGAAACCCCAAGAGCAAGGTGTGATGAGCACAGCAGCAAGTTTTCCCTCAGTAAGAAACCGAGGTTATCGAACCAGTAGGAGGAAGGAAACGTCTCAAAGGTGTTGCAAGCAACATGGAAACCTGCACAACACAAACTCAAGACTTTGCCCCAACGAACAGTGAGGTTGTCAAGCTCACCGGTTTGCTATAACAAAGGATTAATTGTATGGTGTGGAAGGTGATGATGGTTTGCAGCAAGTAAACAGGTAATAGTGGAAGATGTATCAATGGTAAAGATTGGACCGGGGTCCATAGTTCACTAGAGGTGCTCTCCTTAGATAAACAACATGGCATGAAGGGTAAACAAATTACAGTAGGACAATTGACAGGAACTGAGCAAGGCATAACAATGCAATACTAGACAAAAAGATCCTATGAGATTCGATTGGGCAATACAGCAATATACATAGACCGCCATCCAACTTCATCTATTACTAGAAGTCCACCTTAAGGTTATCATCCGAACCCCCTCCAGTATTAAGTTGCAAGCAACAGACAACTGCTTTAAGCAAAGTGTGTAAGGTAAAAAATCCACTTGTTCCATGAACAAGAGACCGTTGTTTTATCCCTAGTGGCAACAACACATCTACAACCTTAGAGATTTCTATCACTTCCCTTAGATTAAATAGAGGCATGAACCCACTATCGAGAATAAATACCCCCTCTTGGAGTCACTAGCAACTACTTGGCCAAGATAGCTACTAACAACGGAGAGCATGCAAGATCACAAACAACACAGACATGATAGAATCAATAAGACAAAACCATTAATCAATCTGACATAGTAATCTCAATATCCACCGGATCCTCGCAAACACAACATGCATGATTACAAATAGATTCGATCTTGATCATGAACGGAGCTCACAAGATCTATAAATGAAAGCACAACAAGGAGATACAACCATCTAGCTACTACATGGACCCGCAGTCCAAGGTGGAACTACTCACGCTTCATACCAGAGAAGAAGGCCTCCGGGATGTTCTCCCCTCCGGCAGGGTGCCGGGAAGAACTTCAGATCCCCCAATCTAGGGACGATGGTGGCGGCAGCTACAGATGGTTTCGTGGAATATTGATCGGGTGTTTAGGGTTTTGGCATCGGGGGGACTTTATAGGCGAAGAGACGAGGCAGGGAGGCCACCAGGGCGGCTTCACCCCTCCCCAGGCGTGCCTAGCCTTAGGCCGTGCCGCCAGGGAGTGTGGCCCCCTGGTGAGCCTCCTACGTCTCGTATTCTGTCTTTGTGTTAACCACGGTAAAATATTGACTTTGGCTTTTGTCCCGTCCAATTCCGAGAATATTGATTTTCTGCCTTCCTGGAACAAAAAACAGAAGAAAACAGACAACTGGCACTGTGACAACTTGTTAATAGGTTAGTTCCAGAAAACATATAAAACACCTCAAAGTGTAGACAAACCAACGCAAAGTAGATACTAAACAATCATGGAACATCAAAAATTATAGATACATTTCCGACGTATCAATGCTTCCAACTCCCAAGAAACCAAGTTATTCCAAAGTGTCCACTATAAATTCCTATGCATGGTGTGTTACACCATTCCAAGTATATTCTTTTTTTCAGCTATCTTCCAATTAAAAAGTATTTTGTTATATTAAAACTTAGTGATTAAAGCTCTCATGAACTTGATGGCACACCTTTTATTTCTTGCCCCTAATAAACTTGAACCATTGTGTCATCTATGTTGTATATGCTTGCACTTATACGTTGGAATTAGCAGAACCATGTTTTCATGGGGAACGCTTTCAACATTGCACTTGTACTTTGTACACAGTTGATATCATGCTCTTTTGTCTATGGATGTCGTTGGTGTGAAATGAAATGGGAGCTTGTAAGTCCATGGAGTTATGTATTTTGTGTTAGAGAAACGTCTAGGCCGCTAGCCTAAGCCATGCCTAATCATGGTGAAAACTTGCAGCATCACCATAGTGACATCTATGAAGCATTATTCTTATAAAAAGAGAATGAGAAAAAAGAGACATATTGAGAAAAGAGGAAAGAGAGAAAAAAGCACCATATCCCATGGTAAATAAGAAGAATGTTGAGATGCTCATTGTCTGATTGCCTTGTCATTTTGGTTATGGGAAAGCTCATGTACCATGTGCAAGGGGTACCCCGTTGGCGGTTCTCTATGATACACATGTACTTACTATGACAAGAACTTGCAAATAACTAAACTTGAGTAGCATGAGGAGCGGCCCTCGTATTCAAGGGACATGAGATTGCCAACTTATACTTTGTCAAGCATATACTCCATAGTTTTTTCACTTTAACCTTAATCACTTCAAGATGCTTATGATAGGGGCAATATGGGCTGAAAGCTAACAAGTACCATAATTTTTGGAAGCTCTTTTTGAAACTTGAAATCCCTGCTTCCCTTTGAAGGGCCTTTCTTCCACTATTATATTGAGTCTCCAACTTCTACCTTTAGGCACCAGTTAAGAGAGCATGGTTTCCATTCTTAGTTCTATGTGCAGTGTCCCAAAACTTATTGATCGATGCATATTATTGATATTGTTTGTTCTTGTGCTATTTGTATCTAGTCACTCTTATGAACTTTGAAGGTGTCCTATGCATCTATTTGCTACTCTATGAGGGACAAGCTAAATGCCACTATGCCATGTTTTCTGTATGTGAAACAAACAAACGTTTTTCAATGCATGTTATTCATGATCTTTGTTTGTATCCTTTCATGTTGCATGCATAGTTACTTTGTCTTATTGTTAGAACTCCATCTTTCATGCACATGTTTAGAGTTCTTTGATCCCAGCTTTCAATGCTTGCAAATGGTTTGATCTTGGTTTTGATGGTGCATGTCACCTCAAAAATTATTCTTTTTATCACTTACCTACTCGAGGACGAGCAAGAGTTCAGCTTTGGGATGCTTGATACGTCGGAAATGTAACTATAATTTTTGATGTTCCATGCTTGTTTAGTATCTACTTTGCTTTGCTTTGTCCACACTTTGAGGTGTTTTTTATATGTTTTCTGGTACTAACCTATTAACAAGTTTCCACAGTGCCAGTTGCCTATTTTCTGTTGTTTTTGGTTCTAGAAAAGCTAGTAAGGAAATATTCTCAAAACTAGACGGGACAAAAGCCAAAGTCAATATTTAACCGAGGAGAACATGGAGTCCAGAGGAGAGACGGAGGGGCTCCACGGGGCAGCCGCACCCCCCAGGCACGGGTCCACCCTGGGTCGCGCCTGGGCAAGGTGTGGGCCCCCTAGCTGCCTCCCAGCCTCGCCTCTTCGCCTATAAGAAGCCCCCGATGCCTAAACCCTCAGGACCCGATCAATATTCCACTAAACCGTCTATAGCCGCCGCCACCATCGTCCCTAGATTGGGGGATCTGAAGCTCTTCCCGACACCTCGTCGAAGGGGAGATCATCCTGGAGGCCTTTTTCTTCATCATGCCAGCCTCCGATATGAAGCATGAGTAGTTCCACCTTGGACTACGGGTCCATGTAGTAGCTAGATGGTTGTATCTCCTCCTTTGTGCTTTCATATCTAGATCTTGTGAGCTTAGTTCATGATAAAGATCTCATCTATTTTTAATCATGCATGTTGTGTTTGCGGGAATCCGATGGATATTGAGATTACTAGGTCAGATTGATTAATGGTTTTGTCTTCTTGATTCTATCATGTCTGTGTTGTTTGTGATCTTGCATGCTCTCCGTTGTTAGTAGCTATCTTGGCCAATTAGTTGCTAGTGACTCCAAGAGGGGGTATTTATGCTCGATAGTGGGTTCATGCCTCTATTTAATCTAAGAGAAGTGACAGAAATCTCTAAGGTTGTAGATGTGCTATTGCCACTAGGGAGAAAACAACGGTCTCTTGTTCATGGAACAAGTGGATTGTTTACCTTACACACTTTGCTTAAAGCAGTTGTCTGTTGCTTGCAACTTAATACTGGAGGGGGTTCGTATGATAACCCGAAGGTGGACTTCTAGTCATAGATGCAGTTGGATGGCGGTCTATGTATCTTGTTGTATTGTCCAATCGAATCTCATAGGATCTTTATGTCTAGTATTGCATTGGTATGCCTTGCTCAGTCCTGTCAATTTCCCTGCTTACCCTGCATGCCATGTTTGTTTATCTAAGGAGAACACCTCTAGTGAACTCTGGACCGCGGTACAATCTCTACCATTGATACATCTTCCATTGTTACTGTTTACTTGTTGCAAACCATCATCACCTTCCACACCATACAGTTAATCCTTTGTTACAGCAACCGGTGAGATTGTCAACCTCACTGTTAGTTGGGGCAAAGTCTTGAGTTTGTGTTGTGTAGGTTTCCACATTGATTGCGACACCTTTGAGACGTTTCCTTCCTCCTACTGGTTCGATAACCTCGGTTTCTTACTGAGGGAAGACTTGTTGTTGTGCTGCATCATACCTTGCTCTTGGGGTTTCCCAACGAAGCGCTCCACGTTGACATAGCGCCATCAAAGATCTAAACATGAAAGAACAAAGGAGGAGATACAACCATCTAGCTACTACATGGACCCGTAGTCCAAGGTGGAACTACTCACGCTTCATACCGGAGGCTGGCATGATGAAGAAGAAGACCTCCGGGATGATCTCTCCTCCGGCAGGGTGCCGGGAAGAGCTTCAGATCCCCCCGATCTAGGGATGATGGTGGCGGCGGCTACAGACGGTTTCGTGGAATATTGATCGGGTACTTAGGGTTTAGGCATCGGGGGATTCTTATAGGTGAAGAGGGAGGCCGAGGGGGTGCCCGAGGTGGCTGCACCCCCCAGGCGCGGGCCAGGGGTGTGGCCCCCTCGAGGCCCTCCTCTGTCTCGTCTTATGGCTCCGTGTTTCCCACAGTAAAACATTGACTTTGGCTTTTGTCCCGTCTAATTCCAAGAATATTGATTTTCTGCCTTTCTAGAACTAAAAATAGAAGAAAACAGAAAACTGGCACTGTGGCATCTTGTTAATAGGTTAGTACCAGAAAACATATAAAACACCTCAAAGTGTAGACAAAGCAAATCAAAGTAGATACTAAACAAGCATGGAACATAAAAAATTATAGATACGTTTCCGACGTATCATTGATCCAGCGAGCCAAACATTGCGCCATTGGATGAACTAAAAAGGGGATCCTCCATCCCCGGTGTAGAAATCCAAGATACGACATCTAGCGTACCAGGCAGGGGCGCATCAACGGTGATCTACATCGGCATATTCACCTTCGACCCCAACAACCATACCTAGGAGCTCGGGAGGAGCCGCTCGAGACGTGATTGGGGCCACCACTCGCTCTAGCACCGCCTGACGAATGGCAGAGTGTCAGCTCCAAGGCTAGGAGGAGGAAGCCGCCAACCAGCCCTGATCGGACCGGAGGTCTCATCGGACCATCGTTCCTATGGGAATCATGTTGGAGATATTCCCAAAAGGCAATAATAAAAGTAGTTATTATTATATGTTTGTGTTTATGATAAATGTTTACATTCATGCTTTAATTGTATTAATCGGAAATATTAATACTTGTGTGATTTGTAAACAGAAAAGAGTCCCTGGTAAAGCCTCTTTGTTAAACTAGCTTGTTGGTTAATAGATGATCTTGGTTTCCTGATCATGAAAATTGAGATGTTATTAACAACAACATCATATCATTAGGAGAATGATGTGATGGACATACTCCTATAGTTAAGCGTAGCATAAGATCAAGTCATTTCAATAGTTTGTTTGCTATAAGCTTTTAGATACATAGTAACCTAAATCGTTCGACCATGAGATCATGTTAATCACCATCACCAGATGGATACTTTGATGACATCAAACACCACTTCATAACTGGGTGGTTATAAAGGTGTAGAGGTCCCAACCTTTAATAAGGTAGAGATCCCTGTGTTTACAATGTTAGTCCCTGGATCAATAGCTAGCATCCACAGTTAAGATGTAATGTCAAGAAACAAAGGTCATAATACAACTTTATAACCAGGAATAAAATAATTTATTACATCTTACATAGCTCATTTGGCTATCTCATTACAATGCAGCAGAATATAACATTAGCATGGGGTCCTTCATCTTCCAAGTGCCACGGGCAGACATGTTGGTTGTAGACTTGTAATCCTAATCAACACACTTCACTAACATCAAGCAAACCTGCAACATAATAAGTTACAGCCACAAGGGTCAATACATTTGAATTGTATTGGCAAGTGATACTATGGTAGTATAGTGCAGTCTATCATCTATATGCATTTGGCTAAGTGGAGCTTAGGCTTGCTTGGCTCAAAATATATTTTTCCTTATCATTTGAAAACACTAAGTTTTTGTTTGTCAAAAATCACCCAAGGCATCTCCTAATAGAAATTGGTGATCCTTCAACCCTTGTTCAACCACAAGATTTCAACTTAGAAATTGGCATGAGGAGATTCTTGACAGCTTCCATGTCTTGATGCTCAAATTGTCCTTTGCCAGGGACATGGCTAAGTACTTAGATTTTACACTCTGCAGAGGTGGTGCGCTTTCCCCACAAGACTTGGTTTCACCAAGACAAGATCTTTCAGAAGCCTTCCCTTAGACCAGAATGGACGCGTTCCAACCTATCATCCCCTACCACCAACTGTCCATTTGGCTAAGTTATTGCAACCTATATGATCCAGGCAAAGCCCATAATGCCAAGTGGCTGCACTTGAAGCTTCTCAACATTTGACATCTCAAATCTCTTTGTTCCTGGGTGTCCATCCACAAGTGAGATACACAAGGTAAACCATAGAAATGGGCCTTGTGTAACCACTCAACACAAACCATTCCTTCCATTCCACCCAGGTGATTCATTCACTTAGTTGTTTTATTAAACAAAACACAAGTCCTTGACTTAGAAATATTCCATAGCATGAATATAATCCACCCTTGTTTTCTACTAGCTAAGCTAAGCATGATAGTAGTAGGAATCTTAACTTAAGATATTTCTACTAAGGTTTCATCTACTAGGTTTTCCCATGGCATAGTTTACACTTAGCAAAATTCCATGCAAGTCCTACTTAGAAATATCACTAATGCATAGTGAAAATAATGGGATAAAAGTATGAAGCATCACTTGCCTTTTTGGTAGAGAGTATAAGTTCACTCCTTGATCTTGCAATACTCACACTCTTCAAATTACTACAATTCAATCAAGCAACCAATATTTCAATCTACCATTCAAGCAAAACATCACATAAAATAATAGAATCAAAGTAATGCATGCAAGCATGCAAAAGATGGTTTTATTTGGAAAAGTGGTTTCTAATAGGTTATAAACATTCTAAAACACCTATTGGTCATTTTATATAAGTGACAAAATCATTTATAAAAGATTTTACTTATAAACCATTTTAAAACCAAATCAATATTTTATGTGGTTGAAAATGCCTTTAGCAAAGTAATAATCTATAGGGTTCATCAAAATATATTTTTAAATCATAAAACCTTATGTTTAGGGTCAGAGAGTTGAAATCAAAAAAATTCCCAAAGGGTTTCCTCTAAAAGCATTTTAAATAAATAAACATTATTTTTATTTGACTAGAAATATTCTAAATCAAATATTTATTCTTTTGCTTCACAAAATATGTTTTTGAAACCACAAATTGATTTCTATGGTCAGTAGGTTCAAAACAAACCATTTGCCAAACATTTTAACACCAAAATAATTTTAGAAAGAATTTTATATTCAAAATATGCTTACACAAGTTTCTGCAAAAACAACCAATTTAACAGAAGCAATTTACTAAACAAAGTGCATGGTTAGAAAGTACTTGTTTTTTTGATTTCATTGATATAAAATTTGCAAAATTTGGACGTGTGGTTTGAAATTTATGAATTTTGCAAGTTTGAGTATCTAATAGAATAGTTTCTGTTTTTAAAACAAAAGGCTGGCCACATGTTGTGTTTTGATTGGCCAAAAACGTTTCGCGTGGATCAGCTGCTGTGGGGCGTTACATCTAACTGAAAATGTGCGGCACATATCAAAAGATACCTCTTCGCTTAAGTTCTTTCGTGTGCATTGGATCTACATCCTACGGCGCTCATTCAGTGACCATCGAGTGGCGACGCTAGCGGCGGCAACAGGCGGCGACGTGCTCTGGCGGTAAAGTTGTCGGAGTTACAGGAGGCGAGAGGAGTAGGGGAGAAGCTCACCAAAATTGCCGTGGCGAGGGGATGCTCGACGTGTGCTCGGTTGGCGAAGGGGCATACTGAGTCGACGTTGATTGCTCGTCGGAGATCGAGACGGCGTCGGTTGCTCTCTGTTGGAGACGGAGGCGACGCTATGGGCCACGCTAAGAAGAAAAAAGGGTTGCGTTAGGTGCGCACGACACTGGCGATCACACACGTATCAATCAGAGGGAGAGGGGAAGCTGGGGCTTACGGGGGATGGTATCCGAAATAGACGCGGTCGTTGGTGGCACGCTGATGTTGAAGCTGTTGACGTTAGGGGGCATGCGCGAGCGAGCTGGTGTTACTGCTGGATGCGCAGGAGGGTGGGGAGCAAGCTCGAGCGGTCGAGGGGGCAAGGGGCGACGAGGAGCTGCCGTAATTTCTCACAAAGCTCGTCGGAAACAGTGGCGGTGCAGTGCAAAATTAGGCAGCCTAGGGGCGCACGGGGATGGGAGGTTGAGGAGGAAACGGATAGGAGGGAGAGGCGCTTAAGAGGGCGTGGTTGCAGGGCTGTTTCATGGCGTGGTTAACGCGAATTTACGCCGGCATTCAAACGGCTGTAACGGCCAGAGAGGGGGGGCACGGTCAGCGGCGGGTGAGGACGACGATGAGGTGGCACTAGGGCCTAGCGTCAGCGAGTGAGAGAGAGAGGAGGAGTGGGGTCTGGACGTCAGCGGCTTTGCGGGTGAGAGAAGCGGTGTGAAACGTTTTCCTGGGGGAGGGGAAGATGGGCTGCGCTGCTGGGCTGGGTTGGGCCTGCTGGGCTAGGTCTGGTTGGGCTGGTTTTGCTCATTTTTTTGTTCTGTTTCTCTTTTCTTTTTCCAATTCTAATATTCGGTTTTGATTTTGTTTAATCAGTTCAAACATTCATTTGATTTCAAACTTCAACCAAACTTTGTGTGTATTTAAATACTGATTAATAATACATTCTGAAGTTAAATTTAGTAATTATTTTATTCTTTTTAGGGTCTTTTAATTATTTAAAATAGGCCCTTGCATTTATTCAAGTAAGATTTAATAATGTTTTCAACTCCATTTGACTTATAAATCTTTCCAAATCTTTTCAGTAGGTTTTATTTATTTATTAGGGTGTCAAATAATTCACTTTGAATTATTTGGAATATTTTTATTATGATTTATTAATCATTTAAATTGGGTATTTGTCTTTATTCCAATGAAATCAATTTTGGTTTTTAAATTCCATAAATTTTATTTAGGTGATTCCTTGATTCCATTTAAGTTAATTAAATAACTTTTATACCACTTGGGTATATTCCAAATATTATTTTCCCATGATTTAATTAATCATTTCTAATAGGGATTTTGTCTTTATTCAAATAGAATAGGATTTGGTTAATGCCCTTTTATTTAATTTGAAATTTTTTTATCCATTTATTTTATTTGGATTTGCATTATATTCATTCCATTTGCTTATGGATTAGGCCAAGATTTAATTTGGTCTTTAAATATTCCTCATTTAATATTTCTTTCTCTATCTTATAAAATCCATATCTTTTTATTTATAGATCCAAAGTTGGTGATTCCAATTTGTAAAATCTTGTTTGATATTTATTTGTCCTTTTAAATATCTTTAGGATTATTTACTCACCATTTGGTATGGATTTTAGATAGGTGCTTTATTAGATTTGGAAATTCAATTTCCTTATCTCATTAAATTCATAAGATTTTATCTATGGTTCCAAATTAAGTGAAATCAATTTCTATGGTTTTATAATATTTTTATTTGTCATTCTTGAACATTTATAAATGTTTGTTGACAAAATTTTATATGGATCAAAACCATGGCTTAGATATAACTTGGAAATGTTTTCCTTCCATTTGGGCTTTAGAGTTTTGGTTTATTTTCCAAATGTTTAAATTTCAAGATGCATTTATGAAGAAAGCATTTCACTTGTTTTGAATTTAGTTGGATTCAAATTCTATTCAATGTTTGTTCAAGATGAGCTTTTAATGTTTCCACTTTGAAACAAAAGTTTCTTTTCACCCTAAATTTCAAAAATTATTTATTTTGTTTATTTATTTTTCACATTACAAAATTTGGAAAATTTTGGGATGTGACAAAAGGTGGCATTGAGTCTTCGGAAAGTATGTGTTGAGGCACATGGATCAAGAGTGGGATTTGTCCATCCATATGACGGATAGATATACTCTGGGCCCTCTCGGTGGAATGTCATCCAATTAGCTTGCAAGCATGTGACTAGCTCACAAGGGATCACATATCACAAAAACAAGTAAAGAGTACTTATCGGTAACGAGGTTGAACTAGGTATGCAGAGATACCGACGATCAAACCACAGATAAGTAAAGTATTGCGAGACAAAGGGAAATTATTATCGTATGTAAATGGTTCATTTGATCATGAAGTAATCATATAAATATGTGGGAGCCATATGAATTTCCAGATTCCTCTATTGGTTATTGATCGGAGAAGAGTCTCGATCATGTCTGCATAATTCACGAACCGTAGGGAGACACACTTAAGGATTCAATGTTGTTTAGTAGATATGGAATGTGAGTAAAGAGACCGAATGTTGTTAGAAGTCTCGGATTGGATCCCGGATATCACGAGGAGATCTGAAATGGTCCGAAGAATAAGATTCATATAAGGAAAGTCCAATTCCGGAGTTCGGGAATGGTTTCGGTGTTTTCACCAGAATGTTCTAGAAGGGTCTAGAAGGTCCACCAATCTGGAGTGGGAAGGGTATATGGATGTGTCATGACAAAGTGGAATGGTTGCATCATGTACTAGGTCACTTGGCTGGGCAATGGGAAGAGAGAAATCAAACTCTAGTTTGAAAAGTCAAACGCCAATTTGAAAAGTCAAATCCCAACATGGTTGCCTAGTGGAGGGTGGGAAGGAATCCTACCTAGGGGAGGATTCCTCCCCTTCCCTTGCCGTCAGCCACAAGGAGGAGTTGGGGGAGGACTCCCCTCCCCCCAAACCGCCTCTACCTCTCATAAATAGAGGGGAGGGGGTGCCCCCTTGCCCCCCCCACACTTGAAACCCTAGATTGGCCGCAACCCTCTAAAGTTGCCATCGATTTAGAGCCCTTTAAATTAGCGACCGCCTAGCCCCTCTACTAGTCGCCGGCGACCACCTCCCCTCGGCCCTCTAAACCCTAGATCACCGAGGCCCTCTTCTACTCCACCATACTCGCTCCGGCTTAGGCGAAGCCCTGCGGGATTTCCCCTCTACTTCCGCCACCACGCTGTCGTGCTGCCAGAATCACGAGGAGAGATCTATAACCTCAGCTGCCTTTTGGAACAAGGGAGAGGAAGGTCTTCATTGAGTACTGAACATATGACCGCTTACGGGAGCGCTGCTGGAACGCGGTGATACGTCGTAAACGTATCTATAGTTTCTTATGTTCCATGCTTGTTTAGTATCTACTTTTCTTTGCTTTGTCTACACTTTGAGGTATTTTTATATGTTTTCTGGGACTAACCTATTAACAATATGTTGGAGTGCCATTTGCCTGTTTTCTTCTTTTTTTGGTTCCAGAAAAGGCAGAAAATCAATATTCTCGAAATTGGATGGGACAAAAAGCCAAAGTCAATATTTTACCGTGGGGAACACGGAGCCAGAGTACGAGACGGAGGGGAGCCACCAGGGGGCCACCCCCTGGCCACGCGGCCAGGCCTAGCCCGCGCCTGGGGGCGGCCACCCCGGGTGCCCCCTGCCTCGCCTCTTCGCCTATAAGAAGCCCTCGATACCAAAACCCTAAGGACCCGATCAATCTTCCACGAAATAGTCCGTAGCCGCCGCCACCATCGTCCCTAGATCAGGGGGGAGGATATGAAGCTCTTCCCAGCACCCTGCCGGAGGGGAGAGATCATCCCGGAGGCCTTCTTCATCACCATGCCAACCTCCGGTATGATGTGTGAGTAGTTCCACCTTGGACTACGGGTCCATGTAGTAGCTAGATGAAACAGAACAATGTTCTACCATTGATAATTAGTATGATATGGATGTTGTGGTTTTCACCTTCGGAATAGCAAAAAATAAACTAAATTTATTTTCTGTAACTTTTGCAGAAGAGCTTGTGCAACGCTTTCTGTCCCGGATAGTTCTGATTGTTTGGCTAGTTTTTCTGATGGTACTTACATCAAGTTACACTGCGAGTTTGACATCAATGCTAACCGTACAGCAGCTTCAGCCAACTGTGACAGATGTGCATGAACTCCTAAAAAGTGGAGAATATGTAGGATATCATCGCGGCTCGTACGTCAAGGGACTTTTGGAAGAAATCGGTTTTGACAGGTCCAAGATCAAGCCCTATGATTCCCCTGATGATTTTCATAATGCACTTTCCAGAGGAAGCAACAATGGTGGTATTGCTGCCCTTGTGCATGAGGTTCCATACATTAAACTATTTCTGGCGAACCACTGCAAAGGGTACACCATGGTGGGACCAATTTACAAGGCTGCAGGTTTTGGATATGTAAGTTTAATTGCATTAGATATGATTCTTTCACATTATATCCCTATAGAAAAAGTAAATACAATCTAATCAAATTGGATTCTCCTAAAGAACTGAATGCCAGCTAGCAATCACGTGAAAATGCGTTTGAATGTCCTATGATTCTCTTGGTAAAATATAAGCTACTAAATTATTGTGCCTACTGCGTAATAACATGCTGCTTAGAAGTTAAGGTTAGACAGATTACTAAAATATAGTTTCACTAACATTAGTACCAAGTTCAATTACGTTTGTACAGTATGTTTACTTGCACCAGACAAGACATAATCCAGTGTTGTCTGTTGGTGTAAATGAGTCAATAAATGGCCATATTTCTTGCTCAGGCATTAGCAAAGGGAAGTCCCTTACTCGGCGACATCTCAAAGGCAATCCTCAATGTAACAGGGGGGGATACTATGATCCAAATTGAGAAAAAATGGATTGGAGATCAAAACAACTGCCAGAATCTGGGCCCTGTCAGTGGTTCAAGTAGACTCACCTTCGCCAACTTCAGGGGACTATTCATCCTTACTGGAGTTGCTTCAACTTCTTCCATTTTGATAGCACTGATAATTTATTTTTACAAAAAGAAACACAGGTCAAAAAATATTACATTAGATATTTTGAATCGACCAGAAGACACTGGAATAAGTGACGAAAGCAGTGAGCACCAAGAAGGAAATCAAGGAGGAAGAGTTGAAGAAAATGCACAGTTAGCAGGCAGAGAGGAAAATGGGCTAGAAGAAAAAACCAGTGAACTGGTATCTGACAAAAAGTGACTGGTGAGTATAGTACTATAGTTGTGTCAACCGATGGGTCAATTATCATTTTCAGCAGTAGTGAAAGAACTAATGGCCTGTAAGTGGAACTCGCCTGAAGTTCAGTCTACCTTTTCATCAGCTGTTCTCTCAGTGAGCTCAGCTGAGCTAATACTTTCCAATTCAGCAGATTAGCAGCCCTGAGCAAAATGCCTCACCAGGGTTTAAACTTGAAAGTTGAATCCAAAGAGAACTGTAAAATCTTAATTTTATTTGATTGACTGCCAATCTGATGTTTTGCTTATGTACACACCTTTATTAAACCCCCAGAGGGAAGCTCATCTCCTCGAGAAGCAGAAATCTCACCGAGCTGGATCTATTTAGCATTTCCAAAATGATCAGTTGTTTTTTTCTAGCACGCTCAACTGTGCCACAATTTCACAATGAACTCATTTCAACAAGTTATGTACATAACTGGCAAACATTTTTGGAAGTGTATCTATTTCACAGGTTCAAGGCGAAGTTTCAGAGTCTACAACAACAACCAAGCCTTTTGTCCCAAACAAGTTGGGGTAGGCTAGATATGAAACCCAAACAGAAGTTTCAGAGTCTGCTACACATATAACAAAAGAACCAATAGATGCATACCTTCTTACAAGAACTTAACCTAGACAGTTCTGCTGAAGTCGTTCCCTATGATACTTGTCAATTCACACTTCAACGACGAACCTCAATTCTTCATGTTATGGCACTTCTTTTAAACTTTCTATTCGACAAATGCTTATTTTGCAAGCCAATATACATAAAAAAATGCAATTCAATGCTATGTGAATACACATATAAAGATGAATCCAAAAATATTATATTGATTCCAGGATATTCTCTACAAGGTCAGGTGACCCAGGCGAATTCATCGGCCTCATGAATTTTATCAAAAGTTTGCCTTTTGTTTTTTGTGTCCGTTTGTTTGGCTGTATGACCTGCGTCATCTTGGCATCTTCTTCTAATAAAAAATGATGCACAGATGGGTGAGTCTTCGAGAGAAAAAAACTCTCCTACGGAGTGCTAAGTTTATCCCTCCAAGTCAGGTAGCAACACCTGTTTTGGTTTGCAGCACTGTGAAGAAGGGTCGCATTGTCAACAACAATGTTGGAGTTTTCATCAATTTTGTACGACACATCAATTCCTTCCAGATGAAGGTGGTAGGCAACGACGGAGCATGAGTCAGTCGCTTCACAATCTTCTTTCTTTCTGTAATCCTTGTCGGATTTGCTAGCATAATTATCAGTCTCGTGTTCCAAGGTCACCTGGTGAGGTCGGATTCGCTGAGACAATGATCTGATGTCCCAGGAGAGCACCTCCTTGATCAGATCCTGAAACTCATCTGCTGAGGCATAGAGCGTCTGCTTTTGCTGAAACAGATTAAGTTTGATAAACTGTAAGTCAGAAACTGGCTTAGCAGTGTATAATTATTTACCAATATATTAACATGTTGGTAAGGTGTGCATGAAGAAGCAAAAATATATTTATGTGAAGGACTAATAACACTTACTACATGCACCCAGCAGTCGGAAAGTGAAGAAATGAAGCGCTCAGAGAAGTGGATGGACTCCACAGCTAATGCACCGTCAACCTACTTGGACATAATATACAGCATTAGTAGGTGGCAAACAATCCAGGCAACACAAGAGTAAATCGGTTGGAACATTGCCATAAAAAAGTGAACAGGTTATCCTGACGCATGAAGGTTCTGTGTAGCTAAGGAAATATATGTGATACTTTGACAAGAGCACAAAAATTTAGACATCAGTACAAGATTCTGCCTGCCACCAGGTCAGTAGTCTGCAGTCAGCACAACTAAATAAGTGAACTTTCAGCCTACATTGCACAGAAAAGGTAGGTCTATCAGATTTTTAAGATTCAGATCTTCCTCTAGTATCAACTCCAGCTTCAAAGCAGGGAAGTTTTGTAATAAGACAAGAAAAATGTGTAGGGTTACGAAGAGGTAGAGAATACATATCTTTGGTCATGTAAGGGCGTTTGGATAAGACTAGGAAATCATTGTCTGAAACTCTGAATACAGAAGAGTAGCTAACAATCAATCTATAAAGTGTAGCATGATGTACTTCCGCTATTATGCAGAATAAGCATGTTATGAACAAACAGAAAAATAACTAAAGTGTAAAGATCAAGAGAGTAATGCATGGACTAACATGCCACTGACACAGTGTGTACCTCTAACCAATTCGGGATGGCCGCACCTTTAACACTATCAGAATATGGCAGGTATGGTTTAATATCAAGTACAGGCTGTACATGGAGGAAACAATGTATTAAGACGAGTTCAACGGTGACAGTGTTATAAATTATAAAAGTAATTTTACAATGCTTGGGAACAAAAGCATTCAACATAATACCGTGCCATCAACCAAGTCTACTCCAGAAAGTAAAACTGCATGTCCATCCACTGCCTCCACCTATAAAAATTCAATTAAAAAATTACGAGATAAAAAATCTCAAGGCATAACGGAATGCTAAACACCCTATGGTTTATCATGCGTGGTGATACAGAGAGATGCTTTTCAGTTCTCATCAAAATCCAATCAGCCTAAAAGTTACTTCTCTTATAGAAGTGACAGTGCAGCATGTATTGCAGAATCGTGTGACAAAGCAACCTCCCCTGATAGCATCCCTTTGTGCACATATTTAGTACAAATGATGTCCTTCCATACAATGTATAAATAAGCAACATACTTATAGCTATGACAATTCAGATTACCCTCTAGAAGTTCACAAATCCCATCAACCCTAGAACTAAGTACGCTTATATATCATGGTCCATCAATCTATGTCCCAAGATAGCAATAGTATTTGGATGCATAGTTACATACATTTAACTTTTTCAAGTGACACTTGCAATCCATCCTTAAGCGGCGTAGGATATACAACACTAAGAAGACAAGACTAGATCCTAGAAAAGTACTCATTACTTACCTTTGCAACACTGAGTCCAATTGGATTAGGCCTATGAGGAGACCTTGTTGCCAGAACCCCCATCTTGCCCCCTTTCAGTCTAGGTACTCTCACCTTCCACAAGAAGAGAAGAATTTACTAGTTCAGACCCGTATCCACAATAACATTCAGAATAACAAATTTTCCAGTAAGAACTAGAACCAACTAAGGGCCAACAACAGATCACACCTTCGCTTTCAGCTTGGACCTAGCAGGGTCTTTCCACATTTTATCAAGATCAGTGTTCAGATGGAATACATAGAGGATCCAACAATGAGAGTAGCTAGCGAGTCCCTCTAGCGCTTCAGCTGGGACACGGGCCGGATTAAGCACCACTGTCGCTCTGGCCAGCGGCACCACCAAAGGCTGTCTCGGTGTGCCGTTCCTGCAGAATCAACAGCCATACACATGAACACCACATGCCTTCACTCGTACTCCAATTCCGACTAATTAAGTTCGCCCAGTGACAGGACAGCACCTAGTGGAGAAGCAAGACTGCACGGTGCCGATCGGCGCCATCGGGTACGACGACGCGGCCTTGGCCGGCTTCTCCTTGTTCGGTGCAGCCTCCTGCTCGCTCAGAGCCTTCCGTAATGACTGCCAGAAAACGAAGTACCGCAATATGAGATGAAATGCGTAAGCTTATACGTGCGGAGCTTCGTGGAGTGGAGAACTGGAGGGCTGACCTGCTGAGCACGAACCCTGCCGCGGCGCTCTGCGGCGGCCTTCTCCGCGGCGTCGGCCAGGGAGTCCTCTAGCTCCCGGACCCGCGCGGTCAGGCGAGCGCATTTGCGTCTGTAGAGAAGGCCTGCGGGGATAGGTGCGTTGGTGAGAAAGGAGAGGCGAGTGTTCGATACTTGGATCCATGAGGCCAGAGAAGGGCGGGAGTACCTGAGAGGACGGCGGCGGCGGCGGCGGCGAGGGCGGCGAGGCTTTGCCACCGCGCCATGCCGGGAGGTGCTGAGGACGTCAAGGCCGGTCAAGACAGTCGTATCGGCCCAGGCCCGGCCGACCGAGCATGGATGAGTCGGGCCGAATTTTGAACTCACCGTAGTAGTGTTGTTATTTGACTTGAATTGTACCGTACCCAGGTCGAATTTTGAACCGCTCCATCTCTATTCCATTTTCATGATTTCGTCACATCTCACAAGAAAGGTTCCTCTTTAAGGACATTGCTACCCAACAACAACCGTTCTACGAACGACAAAATCTGACGGACGTTTTTTCACGGCCGAACATACATGCGTAAATATGTACGATGCATGAGGTGGCCCAAGTCTAATAATTGGTAATTTAGTTGTTAATCACAAAACGACAAAATAGCTGATGTCTAATTTAATTTCGAAAATCTTCAAATTCAAAATGACTTGTAGGTCAAATCGTATATTTGATTTTGGATCTGTTTTCACCGTTGGGCTAGTCGTGATGAGGTCTTCAAAACTAGATCCCATATCGATATGTTTCGAAAACTTTTTTTTCGAATCTAAAAGTTATCCACCTTTCACACAAAAGTTATCCATAATGAGTTACGTAAGTTATCCATCTGGTATTACGTAAGTTATCCACCCTATGAACAGATCTTATATTTGAGTTTTTTGTGCATGCACATGTGTAAATGTGAACTCCAACGATATAAGTTTTTTTTCACCACGCCGACCTCAAAGACATGATATCCTAACACCTAGGCTAACGTGTCCAAATCAAGTAAGTCTATTATACATGTAATTAACTATCGTGGAGGTAACCAAGACTTAAAAATTATAGTGGCCACAAAGAGAACTAAAGTTATCTCGGAAAATGTACAAAGTTATTCACAAAGATAAACAAAAAACTATTCATGACATTGTATAAAAATTATGCACTAGTAATACGAGAGTTATCCATACTTCAATATTTAAGTTACCCACCCAATAACATGTAAGTTATCCATTATTATAAAAATTAACTAGAAATAAAATATAAAAGTTATTCTAACGGCTCGGCTTCGTCATTCGTTTCTACGAGAGACGTACGAGCAACTCAAGCTCGAAAGATTACCATGTCAAACATCAAGCATATATTTTTAAAAGGAATTAAATTTAAACTTCTTTTTGCATGATATAATAAATAAGATCTTATGCCCCACCACCCAGAGTTAAAATAAACAAACGTGGCGGGTAATCAATAGTCTAGCGGTTCGTCCGTCATCGCTATCATGCGTACGAGTGATAAATCCTCAAAGGGGGTTAGGTACCGAGTATTTATCGCTCGCCGATGCATCAAGGTTTCATAAGACAAAAAATATATTAAAAAAAGAATGAGAGTAACCGAGGGATTCCACGCCTACCCTAATTCTATAGGAGAATGAGAACTCGAACTCGCGTCTCTGGTGCCCGTGCGACCTCTGCGCCTGGCTGCTACCAACGGACTACAAGAGAGTTCTCAAGACAAAAAATATATAAAAATTATCTACATGAGAAATATGAGAACACCTCGATCCAACTCATTTATACAATGGATAATTTATATGATATATGGTGGATAACTTATATATTTTGACATAGATAACTCACATGTTAGGGGTGGATAACTTTTTGGTCCGAAATTTTTTTCATCGAAACATACCAACATGGGATATAGTTTTGAAGATCTCATCGCGACTAGCCTAATGGTGAAAACGGATCCTAATTCGGATGAACGGTTTGTTCTATAAAACATTTTAAAATTTCGATTTGATTCTTTATTATGGAGTAGTTTTGATTCGTTTTGTTAGACGTGGACAGCCAGCTGTGCATACGAACGCCCGCTTTTTACTTCTAGCGACTGGTCGCTACTTAGATTTCCCCAAAATTATCAAAAAAATTAAAACAAGAAAGGTAATTTGTAAACTCTCTTCGGAGTCAGCAAGAAATTATTTTCCTGTCTCTCTGATTCAAACGATTCTGAAGGACCAAACATGCCACCGCCTCACTGACCTTGTGCTAATGTTTCTCTTGCCACTTCCCCAAATTGGATGAGTGTTGACCATCCACCTCTACGCTTGGGTGGCTGGGTGGTGCCCCACTCAAATGGCATCATCTGTCTAATATGCTGTGAACCTTTGGCTCGGCAAGGTCAAACATAGTCGTGAGCAGTTCAAGGTCCAGTGACTCGTAGCAGACCAGAGTACCTCTGTTCCAAATTATAAGATGTTTTGAGAGGAGGTACTAAAGAGTCGGCTCCTTTCTGGTAGTCACCCTTAATGAGGGCTCTTGTGGCAAATTAATGACTGCATGAACTACCAAGGCAGATTGCAGAAATACAAGATTAACTTACACTCATCAAATTCTTTCTTTCTTGACTAGACTCAAATGAACAACATAACTTGCAAATAGAGGTAACAATAGAAAATTGTCACAACTTGATATCAAATATAGGAGTGAATATGTGGTCCTCACTTCCATGATACAAACAAGATTACTAGTCCGAGTTTCTTGATAGGTTTATGATAAAAGCTACAGCGAAATACAGCAAACAGATGGACTAAAGAGTTTGTGAACAGGCAGGAAACAGTGCTTCAAAGCAACCTTGCTCAAAATTTCTTCTTGAATCTATCAGACTTCTAAACTCTGCCAGGCCTGTTCAGGTTCACCATGCGTGCATTGCCATCCCCTCTAGATGAGGAACCAGTCTGTGTGCGAGACCTTCCATCCTGGAACCGTGAGCCACCACCACCATAGCCCCCACGGGAACCCTGACCACCCCTGTCGTTCTGGTACCCACCACCCTGTCCAGAGCCTCCGGTTCTGCCAGCGTAACCAAACCTTCCACCGCCTCGCCGTCCTTGTGATGACACAAAGTTCTCCTGCCACTTTCCCAAATTGGATGAGTCTTGACCATCACCACCCCTGCGCCTCGGTGGTGCACCCTCAAGGGCACCACCAGTCCTGGCTTCATACGCCCTTTCATTGCTTTCCACAAGGACAGAGAGCCTATCTGTCATCTGGAAGATTAGTCCCTGCAGCCTAGTTTGATCCACGTTCTGGAAAACTATGCACTTGGTTGGCTGGTCCCAGCTTGCATGAAGCTCCTCGTGCATCATCATCTTGCTAACAATACTGTGAGCTTGTGCCTCGCTAAGGTCAAACATGGTAGTGAGCTGGTCAAGGCTCAGTGATTCATAACAAGACGGGTAAGAGAAGAGATAGGTTCTTAGAGCTTCTTCCTTGATCTTAAGCTTCAGCATCTCAAGAATGTGCTCCTTGTTCCTCAAAAGCTTCCAGGTATCCAGAGAACTAATGACACTGAATGCTTTTTCGTGGTCACCCTTATTGAGGGCCCTTGTGGCAGCCATTACATGATCCCTCACAGTTTCTGGAGGTCCAACAAAAGTCTGCCTCTCACTCATTTCAAGAAGCCTGCGGAATGTCTTGCTCATAGGCCTCCGCTTGTCATAAGTAGTGGAAGCCATATAGGGCACCTCAATTAGCATTGCACAAATCAAGTGTGTGGCTTCCAAAAGTTCAAGGTTTATATGCATATGGTAGGGCATCATCCTTCTCCTCTCAAGTCTTTCCTGCAAGAGTAACTATGATGTGAGCATCCATGACAACTAACACAAAATATGTACTTAGTATCTGTATTGTGCATATCTATGCCAATTAAATCGTATAGCTAAAATGAAGAGTTGAAGTCTGTATATCTGTTCTAGGAAAACCAAGAGTCAGGAAAGATGCTCTTGAAGGGACCTTAATCGAGATAAACAAGACACCAAAGGAGCTCACGGAATAAATGCAAGATCATAGGTACTTTTGTGTAAAACTCTCAAGCATTTGAACTTCTGAAAAGAACCAAGTAACACATGAAACAGAGCACACATAAGGAAAGAAGAACGTAAATGACAGTTCCTTCTATTAGCCGACATAACCTACCCTATCCCGGTGCCGCACCAACACCTTAGCACTTTGTGTTAAAAACATGAAGTATAAATTAACATTGACCATCTACACATATCAATATCTTATGGGAGCCATATCAATATCTTATGGGGAGCATGGCAGTTAACTGTTTCAGTATTGTACAGATGTGTTGTATCAGTGCTGCATCGGAGACTAGCTAACATGCGTGCAGGTATTCACATGAGAATGTGTGCAGATATTTACGAGAAACAAGAGGGATGTTCACCTGTTCAGGAGTTCTTTCGTGGTATCGACTATACTGGACACCTTGGGCAAGTAACTCTTTCACCCTTCCAGTTGAATATAACTCAGACAAGCAACTATGAGCATCAGAGATCAAACCAGACCTGAAAGCACATAGCCCGAGTTGGGCCATGACTCTATTAAATAAGATCTGTGATGGGATGTCCATAAGTTGAATCCCATCTTGTAAACGACTCATTAAGAGCAAGTCACGAGCCACTGAAAATTCATCAGAGATTGCATAGTGATATATGTGACACAACATTGCCCTGGCTTTCGTCCTTTCATCTCCATACTTGTAAATTAGAGACATCAACGCATCCATCAAGGCTCTGCCACTCTCTGGGAAAGTAGGTTTCCTAGGCACAACCTCTGGAATCACAACAAATGGTGGCGGTCCCCTATCATCAGCTGCTTGATGCTCCTCCCCAGCCTCGGTATCTCCATCCTCCTCGCTTATCTCAGTTTGCTCAGCTAGCTTTCTCATTGCATCATACACTGCCTGAGGTTTGTAGTAGATTAGCTCAACACGACGCAGTGCAACCTTGGCAGCAGCCTTAAGATTCCCAACCCTCTCCTGGTAATCTTGCACATTCTGTGCAAGAACCAAATACAAGGGTTCATCTCTAAGCCTCTGAACATAATCTTTGGTATATGGATCACTGCACTGTAAACTCTTGAAAAATTCAGAATCAATTCTCTCCAGGAATGCAACCAGGTCACCCGTAACATGGATTGTTCCATCGTAGTCGGCACCCTTTTGAGTTTCCTTCTCATCAGGCTCGACTGAGGTGTCCACAACAATATTAGGATATCGTTGCAGTATATCAAGCACAAGAAGCATATTATTAACACACTTCTTCCACACATTGACTGGCATATGACCGAGCAAGCTTGGGTTGACGTCAAACTGGGCAGAAATCACATGAAAAAGAATTTCAAGCTTCTGAGCAGGGGTTTTTGCCACCCTGGTCAAAAACGTCAGCTGCTCCACACGCTCAACTCTCCCCGTGCCCTTCTTACCCCTCGATGCCACAATCTCCTTTAGCTTTTTATCAACTATATCCCATGTTATCTCACTTGGGTCTTTTAAGAACTGCTTGTCCATAACCTTATCTTTCTTGCTCAACTTCTTTTCCCAGCCTCCCCCTTCTTCACCTTCATCGTCTTCCTTTCCAGATTCATCTGATTCAGACCCATCCATTTTATCAGGATCCACAATATCTTCACCACTGCCATCATCATCATCGTCGTCAGAATCATCCATGTTCTTGTCATCTACAACATCATCTTCAAAACTCGCTGGATTATCCCTGCACTTCTGGATCAGGTCTTTATACTGCTTGTTGTTCTTCTTAAGTTTTTGTTTCATCGCATTTAACGCCTTTGCATTGCTGCTGCTCATCTTCTTCTTGGCTTCCTTGTTTGCAAGAGCCTCAGCCAGGAAATCCTCCAGTAATACAAGAGTCGTGATATACCCATTTGGAATTTTTGCAGATTCATTGACACGAACTACTTTCTCAAGCTGCTTGTTGAGCTTGTCAAAACTCTCTTGCAAGCTAAGCCAGTCATTGATCTTCATTGCATTGCGCATCTGATCAGCAGTAGCTTTCATCTCATCATTGCGCTTGTCCTTCAACGAGCGAATCACGCGATGGTTCTCGGTATCAGACTCATCACTGTCATGTGTATATTTGCTCAAATAACGGTTCTTGTTACCATCACGTCCCCCATCACCTGCTTCCGATTTTTCATCATCGCTTCCTTGCTCTGACTCAATCTCGTCAACCTCTTCCTCAGAGTCACTGTCTCCCTGATGTTGGACAGAAACAGCAATGGGTATTAGGTAATGCATTTGATGAGCACAAAAGATATAAATATTACTGTGTGTATGCAAGATAGAATTTGGGGCTTAGCACAAGTGAGAAAAAATACCTGTCCCCAGAAACGAGATGCCATGGCTTTGCCTGTTCTTTTCCTTCAACTGGATTAAAGCTCTGCAAACTAATTATCGTCAATACAAACTACAGAAGGAAGCATGCCAAGTATATTTACATCGCAGGGAATTGACCAACGGCGAGAGAAAAACTATCCTCGGAACATAGAAATGGCACTCATAAGAGAAAAATAAAACACTGCTTTCGGAATGACTAAAATGGATGAATCTAACCTCAGGAGTCAAACAAAATCGTCAAAAGAAGTTAATGGAGAACGGCATCGAAGTTGTCCATGTGACTGATCAAATAAAACACACAATTGAACGGCATGGGATGCAAAGGTACGATACAATCAAGCAGACTAAGTTCCCATTTTGAACTTCGATTGTATAAACTTAACTGCCACTCTACATTGGTTTCTATCAAGGAAAACAAGTTAAATGATGGCAATTCCTCGAAGCAGCATATAGTTTGATGCTGATTCATTGCCCACACAATACTGTGCAGCTTCACAAAAGGTGCAAGTTCGCGTGCATGAGCAGACTAGACCTATAAACTGAACATAATAAGCCAACTAAACTGAGAAAATTCGTGAGACAGAACTAACAAAGATACAACCAACGCAAGACACGTCATCTTGCCATAGGGTCAATGAGATTCCAAGGGTCGTCGGCGACTAGGATTGGGACGCAACGAGGCGGTCGCTACGTCCAGCGCGCAGCGAGGCTGCAACAAGGGCGCAGCGGCATGCAATCCCGACTCTGAGAGAAAATCGATCAGGTCGGTTAACTTGCCTTGAGTTTGCGGCGGAGGAGATATGGATCCAGCGGAGAGCGGAGGCGTAGAGCGGCGGAGTTGACGAGCGTCGCCGGGGTGCCTCAGCGGATGAGGGCGTCTGAGAATGGAGGCGTTGAGGGGCCGGCGGCGTGTAGAGCGGGTGCGCGGAGGCTGGAGGCTGGAGGTGGAGAGGCTAGGGTTTGCTGGGATTTGTGCGTTGGTGGCACGCTGGACTTTTGGCAGGCTAGCTCTTGGACTAACAAACATGGGCTAGATAACTGGGCCTTTGTTTATTTTGCAAATGGGCTAAAACTCTAAACCCTTTCTGGTTCTAGATAACAAATGTTTGCCTCAGGGCCCAATTCACGGGCCAGGTATTCCATCGACCAGGGCCCGTAACGTCGGTACCTTATCCCGTTGTTATATCATGTTTTTGAGGTGATATATATCATACTCCTTTTGATTCATATTAATTGACTTTGATTTGTCAGAATTTGAATAAATTTATATATTAAATGTCTAGATTCATTCAAATTTAGACAAATTTGAGTCAATTAATATGGGCCGGAGGGAGTATTTTTTTAGATGCTATATCATGTTTATTTTGAGGTGCTATATCCCGTAATTTTGAAGTGTTATATCATATTTTTTGTGAGATGGTGCTATATCGTGTTGGTGAAAAAGGTTAAGTTCTTCGTTTTTGTTATGGGTGGACTAAAACCCGATAATAACAGAGAAACAAAAGCGTCTACTTTTTTGTCACTGTAGACACATGGTAAAGAACAAAAACGTCAACGCAGCAGCTTACAGCCATGGCACGCAGGGAACTATTCGGCGGCGACCTAATCAATGAAGAAGGAGGGTGTTCGAGACATGCACTATTGGAAAAAGGTCTACCGTCGTTGCATGCCTTGGTACGCCAGCGGTAGTTAGACTACCACTAGCGTACACCACATTGGTGCGTTGGCGATATTTCCTAAAATAAGAATTTAAAATTTAAAATGTGTAATTTATAAATAATCCAAAGTTTTAAACTATTTGAATTGTTTGATCCTTTAATCGCACAGGAAATGTTTTTAACTCCAAACACTAATGTTATATACCATTGGAGCACCACTATACCGGTGCGCGGACGGTAAGGGCGGGCACAGGTCTAGGTGGGGCGAGCCATATCGCCAACACGTAAAGAAGATGGTGCGCCAGAGATACGGATGGCATCACCGGTGCATGGCAAACATCGTTCACCGGGGGGAGTAGCACTGATGCATAACTTGTTTTTGTCCACCGACCATATTGTATGCTGCTATAGCCTTTTCCTGGCAGTGGTGGCTGCAAAAGCCACCAGGAGGAATCGTCGAACTTATGATGGAAGCCTCATTCAGAGAATAAACTAGAACATGAGCAATAATCATGGACTCGAAAAGGGCCATAATCAGTTACTCCTACAAGTTAATGATGTGGAGATGGCCGGAGCTCTTGCCCTTTTCCATGGACTGAATTTGGCACGTCACTTGGGATGCAACAGAATCTTCAGCAGTTCCGATGGCACCTTTGTTGTCGAAGCAATGTATGAAGGAGTCAATTCCTTAAGCCCAGTTGTCATTATAATTGTAGGTTGTAGGCAAATCATGAGCCACTCTGTAATACTCTCTCCTTTTAGAAATATAAGATGTTTTAGGTTAGTGAAGCTAATATATGTAGACACCTTTTAGTGTGTAAGTTTATTTTTTAGTGTGTAGGTTCAAATAAATCCACACACTAAAAGGTGTCTAGATACATTTAGGGCGTGTTTGGTAGCCCGGGGGAACTCAGATATTCTCTCTTCATCCCACCTTTCGCTGTTTGTTAGATCGGGTCGGCTCCGGTCGGCAGTGCCCACCCGATACGAAAAATGCCCCTCAACCCTGCCCAGTTAAGAAGCTCAGATCGAGCTTCGCTACTAGGCAGTGAGTCATTCTCCCCCACCTCTCTCCCTGGCGCTCCCGTCCTTCCTCTTCTACAACCGCCGCCGCCTAGTCCTCTCCGTCGCCTAGTCTTCTCCTCGTCTCCACGCATTCCTGCTACCTAGTGTCGCCGCCGACGAGGTCTTGAAGCAACGGCAGGGCGCGCTCTGCCTCTCCTTGCCTCACTGCGCATGGAGCAGCAGCATGGCACACTGCCTCTCCAGGCCTCACCGTGCGTGGAGCGCGACAGCTCCTCATCGGCCACGGAGCAGCGAGTGGCGGCGGCGAGTTCCAGTGCACGGCGGCGACGTCTGGGGGAGGCCCCGTCTAACTCCAGCGTCTCGGCCCCTTCCCTGTCGAGCTCCCTGCAGAGGCACGGACGCGTAGCCTCCTGGCGACGGCAGCGGGTCGGAGTTCGACCTCCTGGCGGCGGGAATGGAGAGGCGCGGCATCGTGGCGGCGGGGAAGCATCTCGCCGGCAGTGGTGGCGGCTCCTCTCGCCGGCGCCGGCGCCGGCGACCTCCTAGGGACCCGATTGCTTTTTTTGTTTTTGGCCAGGGACCCGGTTGCTGTTTAATAATTTTCTGCCCTAGCTCATGTGATACGAGACAACAAACACAATCTCAACAGAGCAGATCCCACCTCACACGATCTACCAAACACAACAATAAAAACACACCTGTATAGACTCCACATAGCTACACTGAGCATGTATAAGGTGAGATAGGGCACCCGGGCTACCAAACACACCCTTACTTCACAAACCTAAAATGTCTTATATTTGTAAACGAAGAGAGTAGCAACCATAGCCTACTGCCAGCGGGAATCAAATGAAGCGATAGATGAGCGCTAGCTAGGCAAGCATCGAGGGACTTTGAGTTTCATGGCTAGACGATGATGATCCTCCGATATTTTTACCGTGCAAGAGTATCTCTTGCACAAACAGATCCCCAACAAAACAGCCCGATCCAAAAAATAATCGTTTTTTTGATTCTGCAGCCAAACCAGATCTCGCAAAAAAGCCATGCATGCATTTTTTTCTGGTTTTCTGCAAACCCACCTCGCAATCCCGCATACTAGGTATATGCCCTTGTACCGCATTCGATTCATTCATTTGGTGGGGGGGGGGGCATTTCTGAGGATAGGGTTGTGAAAGAGCATTTGTTATCCCTAGTGATTTTGGTGTTTGATAACAACACACATATCGGACTAATGATTTGCTAAGTGTGTCGCAGGTACATTAAAAAGGTTCGCAAACATTCAAAAACTGTCTGCCTGGCGCGGTACCAAAAAGTGGTAGTACCGTTTTTTGCTACCGGACCAGACAGAAGCCAGTGACTAACTGTCAAAAAGTCTCTGCCGTGCCAGGTACTAAAAAGCGGTAGTACCGCATTTTAGTACCTAGCGCGATAGAAGCTTTTTTACAGCTTGTCAAAAGCTTCTGCCTACCGCTCAGGACAGAGTCTTTTTGAACGTTGCAAAAAGCTTCTGTCTGCGTCGGTAGCAAAATGCGGTAGTACCGCATTTTACTACCTGGCGTGACAGAGACTTTTTATACGTTGCAAAAAAGCTTATGTCTGCGCCGGTAGCAAAATGCGGTAGTACCGAATTTTACTACCGGGCGTGACAGAGAGTTTTTCGTATGGGAAACTGCTGATTTCTCCAGGTCCGGTAGTACCGGTTGCCTCAAGCGGTACTACCGCTTTCCGGTAGCAGCAATAGTAGTACCGCTGGGGGCAGGACTTGATGCAGTTTGAAAAAGGGTGGTCCGGTACCAGGTCCGGTAGTACCGGAGTTCTCTGGTAGTACCGCTTAAACTTCCGGTACTACCGCTGCAATAAATGCATCAACGGTCAGATTTTGTGGAGGGGTAACACCTACCTTGGGACAAGGTGCTCAGCACATTAAAGTCATTGCCCACCATTGGAGTCCATTGGAGCCACTCAAATCCTCAAGATCTCCTCATCCAACCACCCAAAGTCCTTGATCTTTGGGGAATCGAAGGAGGAGGCCCCGATCTACTACTTCACCAAAAAAGATCTTCATTTCCCCCTCATTTCATTGAGGGCCCCTTTGCTCTAGTGTTTTGTTGGAAACCCTAGTTCTTGTTTTTGTTCTTACAAGCTTGTCTTTGATTGCTTTGACAGCTTGCTTGTATTTGGGAGCCTCCGATTAAGTTGTGGATGTGTGCCCCAAACTTGTAACGGTGCCGGCTTCCACCTTGAAGGTTGCCGATATAGTGGAAGGTGAATCGATCCCGTTGGGGTGAGATTCATCGGAGAACAAGGGAGGCTTCTCGTGGCGTTGGTGGTTTGAAACCACCCCCTCTCCAAACGTAGACGTACTTCCCCTCAAAAGGAAGGAACTACGGGAAACAAATCCTTGTGTCTCCGCGTCCACTTTTCGGTTACCTCTATCCTTTACCGCACCTTACTTACTTGTTACTACTTTGTGTTGTGGTAGCTCTTGCATATTTGTCATATAGGTAAATTCATCATAGTTGCATTATCTAGAGAATTTACCTTATTGTCAAACCTTAATTTGAAAAAGAAGAAAATTTGAAGTAGCACGTATTCACCCCCCCTCTAGGTGCCCATACGATCCTTTCAATTGGTATCAGAGCCTCGGCTCTTTATTCGGGCTTTACCGCCTAAGAGAATATGGGTAGCCAAGAAGGGGATGGTGGTAGTGAGTCGACCCCGATGACCATGGAAGATCTCAGAAACTTGGAAACAAGATTGAGCTCTTCCTTGGTCAACGAAGTCAAGAAGATGCTTGAGCAACTTCTTAAAGACAAAGATGGCTCATCACCCCCATCTCCTCAAGAGGAACTACCATCCGTTGTACCTAAAGGGAATACTCCGGTATCCCCCGAGGGTATGGTGGTAGGGGACAAACTAGACAATGCTAATTCCTCCACACGACTTGATGGGGGGGAAGGGTGAGCACCGTGATTCTTGGTACTCTCCCGATCCTCCCATCCCTCACCCTCATGTGTACAATAGAGGTGACCCACCTAAGCTAGAAGAGTCTGCTACTTTTGCTCAATGGCAATCACTAATGAGAACTCATATGCGCAGCTCTTGCATTGAACTATGGAACATCATCGAGCATGGACTCTTTATTGGGGATCCAAACAACTTGACAAGAAGAGAGGTTGTCAATAGTCAACTCAATGCCACTGCTTTGCATATGATTCAACAAGGATTGGGAACAAAGGATTACCCACACATTGAGCACTTTAGCATTGCCAAGGAAGCCTGGGATGCTCTCACTGTGTTGTTTGTTGGAAATGAGAGCATGAGGAGGAACAAATATGATGCTCTAAGCAATGAAGCCGAAGGTTTCTACATGAAAGAAGGTGAAGATCACGAAGACATGTATCAAAGGCTCAAGACCACCGCCACCGCTTTCAGAAATGTGGGTGCCTCACATGTGGATGATGCATGGATAAAAAGGAAATATGTGAGTGCACTCATGCCTTTTGAGCCCACCGACTTGAAAAGCTTACAGGGAAGACACAACTATCATCTCATGACCTCAAATGAAGTTATGCAAGAGATGGCCGCTTTCAAGGTCGCCGCCAAGAATGCCAAAGATGCCCGTGCTCGTGCCCTTGGTATGAGCAATGTGGTCAATGTTGCTTTGAAGGCCAAAGTTGTGGACTTTGAAGATGAAGATGATAGTGATGAAGGCCTCTCCTTGGACCATCCCGATGACGTCAAGATTGCTCATAGTCAATATATGGCTTTCTATGCAAAGAACTTTTGGAAGAACCCCGCCAAGGCCAAGATGGAAATGCAACGAAGAAGCAATCCAAATGGGAAAAGAGAGAATACCACTAGGTTGAGAACTTGCTTCAATTATGGTGACCGCTATCACTTTGTGGCAAGCTGTCCTTATGAGAAGAGAGAAGATAATGGTGGTAAGCTTGTGTTGAAGAAGACTCTCAAGGCACCTTACAAGAAACCCTTCATCAAGAAGAATCCCGTCAACAAGAAGTCGGGAGAAATTGTCTTGATCACTCATGAAGAATACTCCTCCGACAATGAAGATGATGAAGATGAAACTTCGCATGGTGTGGCTGCTCTAGCTACCACCTCTACTCCGACACTCTCACTCTTCGATTCTCCAAATGAGAACTCTTCCACCAAGAACGTCACTTGCCTTATGGCAAGAGGAACGGAGGTATCCTCATCATCCCACTCTACTCAATTAGATAATGATGAATTTGATGATGAAATGTCTCTTGATGTTAAAAATGAATTAATTGCCTTTGATGAGTTCATGACTAACCTAGAAGGTGATGCTAAACTACATTTTGGGAACATATTAGATCAACTCTCCCATACTCAAGAGCTTCTAGATGTCAGATGTAAACTTGGGCATGAACATATGATTGAACTAGAGGCTTTAAGCAATGCTCTAGAAGAAGAACAAGAGACTAGGTTGTCCCTTGAGTCAAAACTTGAAGGGCTTGATGAGGCCAATGACATCATTGTTAACAAAATCATCAAAGAGCGTGATCATGCTATTGCTAAATACAAAAGGGCTAAAAAGGACAAGATTGAGTTTGGTGTGGTTCATGAAAAACTTGCCGAGGACTTTAGCTTGCTCAACAAGGCCCACAAGGCCTTGGAGAGTGAACTCTTGTCACTCACAAAGTCCCATGAAACACTTCAAACTCAATTGGTCAATATTCCTTCACCTAGTAACTTCATTCCATCTAGTAGCACAACTATTCTTGAAGAGAATGCTAGGTTGAAGGGGGAGCTGGCTAAGGCCACATTTCCACAAGGCAACAAGTCTATTGATGATCTTTTGAGCAAGCAAAGGCGTAGTGGTGATAAAGGGGGCATTGGTTTTGCCTCCAAAACAAAGAAGAAGAACATCAAGAAGAAGAAGGACATACCCGCACAAGATACCAACAAGACCTTTGTGGAGAGTAAGACCACAAGTGGTAAAACCATGTATCATGATGACTTTGCACGTAGTGCTAACCCTCACTATGTTCTAATGCGTGATCATTATGGTGGTGTGTATGCACAATACGTTGGCCCTTATGATGGGTATATTGCTTGGTCTATTTGGGTTCCCAAGACCCTTGTTGCTAACAAAATAGGACCCATTCAAAAATGGGTACCTAAAAACTAGCTTGATCTTTTGTAGACTTATGCTTCCAGAGGGTCAAAATGGGTGATCGATAGTGGTTGCACAAATCATATGACCGGAAGCTCGTCTATGGTCAAGGACTTGGTGTCAAATGAAGATCAAATCACTGTCACATATGCCGACAAGTCAAAGTCTAAGGTAATGGGTTTCGGCAAGGTTGTGGTGGCTCACGACATTACACTCGTGAACGTCATGCTTGTTGAAACCCTTGGATACATTTACTTTCTGTCCGTGCTCTTGGAAAGATGGGCTTTGCCATCTTTATTGATGATGATATTGTGGTCCTCATGTGGAGCAAGTCTCTCAAGGTCGCTTTTGTTGGGTACGTCGAAAACGACTTGTATGTGGTGGACTTTTTGGGGCAAGCCACTACAGGTCCGATGTGCTTATACGGAAAGGCCGATATGGGTTGGCTATGGCACCGCCGACTAGCCCATGTCAATATGAGAACTTTGCAAAGTCTCCATAAAGAGGGCCATATTGTTGGACTAAAAGAAAATGTTTCCTTTGCCAAAGATCGTGTTTGCAGGGCATGTGTTCTAGGGAAGATGCATGACGCTCCTCACAAGCCCACGAACCAAATCAAGTCTAACAAGATCTTGGAACTCCTCCATGTGGACCTATTTGGTCCCCCATCTCATGCAAGTCTTGGAGGGAAGAAATATTGTTTGGTGATTGTTGACGACTTCTCAAGATACTCTTGGGTTTATTTCTTCAAGTTGAAGAGTGAAACTCAAAAGACTTTTATCGACTTCATCAACTTGGTTCAACGGCAACACAATGTTCCCGTGTTGATTATAAGAAGTGACAATGGCACCGAGTTCAAGAACTACACCTTGAATGATTTTCTTAGTGATGAGGGGATTAAACATCAATATTCCGCTGCATACACCCCTCAACAAAATGGTGTGGCAGAAAGTAAGAACCAGACTCTTATTGAGATGGATAGGACCATGTTGGCGGAGTTTAAATCTCCATACAACTTCTGGGCCGAAGTCGTCTCCACCGCTTGCCATGCTTCAAACCGGCTCTACCTCCGCAAGAAAATCAACAAGATTCCATATGAGATACTCACCGGTAACAAGCCCAACATATCTTATTTCCGGGTGTTCGGTTGTAAGTGTTTCTATCTCATCAAAGGTGTTCGTTTGTCTAAATTCGAGTCTAAAGCATTAGAGGGTATTTTTGTTGGCTATGGTCTCGAATCTCACACTTATAGAATCTATGACAAGCTCTCCGGAGCCGTCATAGAATCTTGTAGTGTGATCTTCGAAGAATATGATGGTCCCCAAGGGGGGCGTGTTGATGCTTGTGATGCAGATGATGAAATGCCTCAGGATGCCATAGTAAGAATGGGCGTGGGTTAT
Source organism: Avena sativa (assembly GCA_916181665.1). Lineage (NCBI taxonomy): Eukaryota > Viridiplantae > Streptophyta > Magnoliopsida > Poales > Poaceae > Avena > Avena sativa. Next base: position 378,124,148 of record OV702297.1, on the reverse strand, counting down.
ATCCACCCCGTTGAGGAACCCCTTATGGCGGATCGAGAAGAACTACGCTCCACTCGAGTGGAGCCCTCATCTACACAACCTCAACATGCTCCATATACCGATGAGGACATTGAATCAAGCCAAAGACAAGATGTGGACCCTCAACATAGTGATCAATGTGTGAACTCTAATCAAATGGAGCTTGGTCCATTCGATGGGTTGTCAAGTGGTGCCAAGTCAATTTGTCAAGGAAGATCCATCCAAACTGTTTTGAGACGAGCTCAAATTGAGGCTAGAAGAGCACTTGATCTAGACCAAGGTCAATCCGTGCCTCCTAATGTAGAGGATGACTCCAATGATGATCAAGGTCAAGTTGATGGTCAAGACGAGGATCAAAATGATGAAGAGGGACCTCCAAGAAACAATGAGGAGATTCACGCTCATCGCGAAGCTAGAAAGGAAAGAATGCTGGAAATAAGAGACCACACCCTCCAAAATGTTGTTGGAGATCTAAGGGAAGGAATTTCCATAAGAGCACAATTGAAGAGGTTCAGTGAACATCAAGCTCACATTTCCATGATTGAACCAAAGAAAGTGTGGGAAGCTCTTGAAGATTCGGATTGGTTAGAAGCTATGTACAAAGAGCTCAACAACTTTGAGAGAAACGAAGTGTGGAAGTTAGTTGAGAAGCCAAAGGATTGCCGCAATGTTATTGGAACAAAGTGGATATTCAAGAACAAGCAAGATGAGCATGGGATTATTGTAAGGAACAAGGCTAGATTGGTTGCACAAGGTTATTCCCAAATTGAAGGCATTGATTATGGAGAGACTTATGCACCCGTGGCTCGCCTTGAGTCCATCTGTATCCTTCTTGCTTATGCGGCACATCATAACTTTAAGTTGCAACAAATGGATGTAGAAAGTGCATTCCTTTATGGTCCTTTAAATGAATTGGTATATGTTAAGCAACCCCCGGGATTTGAGGACCCCAACTTCCCAAACCATGTCTACAAACTTGATAAGGCGCTCTATGGGCTCAAGCAAGCCCCACGCACGCGGTATGAGCACCTTAGAGAGTTATTGTTTGACCGTGGCTTTGAGGTTGGGAAAATCGATCCCACTCATGTTGTAGGTTGATGATATTATCTTTGGCTCATCTAACAAAGCGTTTAACGGAGAACAAGGGAGGCCTCTCGTGGCGTTGGTGGTTTGAAACCACCCCCTCTCCAAACGTAGACGTACTTCCCCTCAAAAGGAAGGAACTACGGGAAACAAATCCTTGTGTCTCCGCGTCCACTTTTCGGTTACCTCTATCCTTTAGCGCACCTTACTTACTTGTTACTACTTTGTGTTGTGGTAGCTCTTGCATATTTGTCAATAGGTAAATTCACCATAGTTGCATTATCTAGAGAATTTACCTTATTGTCAAACCTTAATTTGAAAAAGAAGAAAATTTGAAGTAGCACCTATTCACCCCCCTCTAGGTGCCCATACGATCCTTTCAGGTTGCATGCCCCCCCCCACACACGCACTACTAGGAAAAAGCTTACCAGTGGCGCATGTTTTTGGAATTCTATGGCGCATATGGGATGCGTCACTGTTACGTCACCACTAATTTTTTTATTTGTGGCACATATTTATATGCACCACGGAAATCTCAAAATTCTATGGCGCATATTGCAATATGTGCCATTTTTTTGAATTCCAAAAAAGTGGGGCCAGATCTAGATCTAGATCTAGATCTAGCCCCACAACCGTTGGAATTTTGTCGCCGAAATTTTGTGGGGGTCACCGGATGAGGGCGGAGGTGGGTGGATGAGGGGCTCGCTGGAGATGGTGGAGGAGGAGGAGGCTGCGCCGGAGGTGGTGGTGGTGGTGGAGGAGGAGGAGGTCGCCGGAGAAGGTGGAGGAGGTGGTCACCAGAGGAGGAGGAGGAGGAGGTCGTCACCGGAGGTGGTGGAGCAAGAGGTCGCCGGAGGTGGTCACCGAAGGAGGAGGATGTCATTGCCGAAGGAGGTCATCGGAGGTGGTGGAGGAGGAGGCCGCCGGAGGTGGTCACCGGAGGAGGAGGATGTCATCGCCGGAGAGGGTCTCCGAAGGTGGTGGAGGAGGAGAGAAGTGGAGGAGGGAGAAGAAGGGGAGGAGAAGGAGAGTGGATAAGGAGGAGGGAGGATAAATGGAGGGAGAAGTGTGGAGGAGAGGAGGAGGAGGAGAAGAAGAAGAAAGAGAGGGAGAGGGCACCGCGGGGATTCAAAATTCGAATCGGGCTCCACAATTCTATGGCGCATATTGGCAATATGCGCCACAAAATTGTCTCCCTTTTTACTTTTTGCAGATTTTTTTTCATTTTGTCATAACTTTTTACTTTTTTGAATTTGGGGAATCTGTAAAATCCAGAATAACCTTTGGTGGTTGAATTCGGATGGGAAATTTCAAGACGATCGTTTTGATGGGTAAAACTTTTTTTCTGACATCGTATGCAAGAGTTATGGCCGTTTTACCGTGTCATGACCTTTTTTGCAAAATACATCGAATTCATGTTTTTCAATTTTCCCTATAACTATACCCTAAAATATAACTACATCTCAAAGGAATTACTTTTTAACTTTTTTTATCATTTTCGTTTATTTTTTACAAAACTTAAAAGGCGATCCACTAGGTATCTGTTTTTCACTTTGTGTGCCGCATACCACAGATAATTGCGCCATATAATTGCCTCCCCCTTAGGTTGTCCTTGGTCCCATCAAATTTCTGTGGTGCATAGGAGCATATGCGCCATAGAAAGTTGGTCGCCCAACCCGGATGATGACCCACAAGTATAGGGGATCGCAATAGTCTTCGGGGGAAGTAAATCCCAATTTATTATTTCGACACAAGGGGAGCCAAAGAATATTTATAAGCCTTAACAACTGAGTTGTCAATTCAGCTGCACCTGGAAATAGTCTTGCTCACAGTAATTTATCAGTAGCAACAGTTTTGTAGTAGCAATAGCAAAGTAACAACATCAGTAAAATAAAGGTAGTAGTAACAATTGTAATAAACAGCAGGATTTGAGTGTGGTAGGCATAGGGATGGATGGTTGGGCGTTGCATGGACAAGTCTATTCATGTAACATCAAGATCAAGGGCATTTGCAAATAAATAAGATAAAACATCCAAGTACTAAATAATCATAGGCATGTGTTCCATATATAGTCATATGTGCTCGCAATGAGAACTTGCACAACATCTTTTGTCCTGCCAGCCCGTTGCAGCGGGGCCTCAAGGGAATCTACTGGCAATTAAGGTACTCCTTTTAATAGAGTACCGGAGCAAAGCATTATCACTCCGTGAACACATGCGATCCTCATATCACAGCCATCCCCTCCGGTTATCCTGATTTCTATCACTTCGGGGCCTCGGGTTTCGGACAATAATATGTGTAAACAACTTGCAGGTAAGATCACAAACAATAATATCATCATGAATCAATAACATGTTCAGATCTGAGATCATGGCACTCGGGCCCTAGTAACAAGCGTTAAGCATAACAAGTTACAATAATGTCAAAAAGCACTAACAATAGATACTAGGCACCATGCCCTAACAATCTTATGCAATTACATGATAGATCTCATCCAATCCCTACCATCCCCATAGCCTACAGCGGGGGATTACTCACTCATGGATGGGGGAAACATGGTTGATGGATAAGCGTCGGTGATGATGATGGCGATGATCTTCTCCAATTCCCCGTCCCGGCAGGGTGCTAGAATGGAGTTTCTGGTTCCAAATCGCGGTTTCTGGTGGTGGCAGCACAACGGAACTCTATCTATAAAAACATCGAACCCTCCTGTGTTTTTAGGTCAGAGGGTTTATGTAGGCGAAGGGAGAGGTCGAGGTGGTGCCCGAGGTGTCCACACCACCCCCTGACGTGGCCTGGCCTAGCCCGCGCCACCAGGTGGTGTGGGCCCCTCGTGGCCCTTCTTCGTCTCGTCTTCTGGCTCCATGAGTCTTCTGGTAAAATAGGTGTTTTGTGATATTTTCCGGAATTTTTCCTGAAAGTTGATTTCCTGCACAAAAACGAGACACCAAAGTAATTCTGCTGAAAACAGCGTCAGTCTGTGTTAGTTGTATCGAATCACACAAATTAGAGGAGAAATAATAGCAAAAGTGTTTGGGAAAGTATATACGTTTTGGATGTATCGACTCCCCCAAGCTTAGCTTATTGCTTGTCCTCAAGCAATTCAGTTGAAAACTGAGCGCGATAAAAGAAACTTTCATGAACACATTTGCTTCATAAAATGTATATATTCTCAGCATATGGTCAAATACTTAGGCAATTCATAATAAGGAATATACAAATAAGTCTAGCCAATAGTCATGCAAGCTATGAAGAGATTCCAACATGATAATAATAAGCAACATGGAACATAAGCATAAGTTGTAGGGTTCGCAGCATAGAAAACAAAAAACTTCCTATGATGGGAACAACTATGTACCAAGATCTATCTACTAGATAGAAGCAACGGGTGGATTTATATCCATAGAGAACATACCCTTGAAGACCGACAAAGTTTAACGAGGTTGTACTCGTGGATGATGTAGACGAACGCTTCTCGATCTCAAGATCGAGAAGAAGTCCAGCGCCGCAAATCAATAGCGCATTCGTGCTCGCACACACGTCCAAGACACCGAGCAACCTCCGCCTCCTCGCTCCAGCGATGCAGCGGAAGCAACAACTCTTTCTTGCCGAAAAGCCACCGGGAACATGTATCTCGCTAGTCCGAGACCATGGGGGATAAAAACTAGAGGGGGAGAGATCCTTCACGAGGAGGTGTGAGTGATAAGGAGTGAGAGGGGGCTTTATATAGGAGAGAGGGGGCACCCCAAGAGGTGGCCGGCTCATTGTAAAACCTATTTTGGTATCTAGTGAAATAAATTCCTGCGCTTTGTAAATCTTTTCGACATGAAACTATTTATTCCAAATGGTGTCGATGTCTCTTAAGTGTGTCACCCTATGGTTCGGGAATAATGCGGACATGATCGAGACCCCTCTCGGATCAATAATCAAAAGCGGTACCTAGAGATCCATACTGACTCCCACACATTCAACAATGACTTTCTTGTGATCATGAGAACCTTTTACGCTAGAATCTTAATCCCTTTGTCTTGCGATATATTATATGTCAGAGATTCGATCCATAGGTATCTTCATACCTAGTTTGATCTCGTTACTGACATTCGTTACTGACATGTACTCTTTTCTCGTTCCCATGATATAACATTCTAGTGATCAAATCACTTGCTTGCAAGCTAACCAATGTGATATCACCGAGAGGGCCCAAAGCATATCTATCCATCATCGGGATGAACAAATTCCACTCTTGATCCATGGGCCTCAACATAACACTTTAGTAGTACTGAACCCATCTTTATAATCACCCTATTGCGGTGTGACGTTTGATGTTATCAAGATACTCTTCCAGTGCTAGTGATTGACATGATCTCATGGTCTAAGGATTAGGATCACTTCGTATGGTGTTATAACAATATAAACTCAATGAATTTGATCGTAATGCTATACTTCAGATGAATGTTCATCACACTATTACACTAATGTTGTGACCTTGTTATTAACAACATCCAATGTCCATGATCAGGAAACCTTGATCATCTTGTTAATCAACGAGCTAGTTTATGAGAGAGGCATAACTAGGAACTTTCTGTTTGTTTATTAAACACACATGTATTAACGTTTCCGTATTAATACAATTATAGCATGCAAAATAAACATCTATCATATACTTGGAATATACATAATAAACACTTTATTATTGCCTCTCAGGGGATATTCCCTTCAGTCTCCCACTTGCACTAGAGACAATAATCTAGTTACATAGTGATAAATATAACACCCATGGAGTTCTGGTGTTGATCATGTTTTGCTCTAGGGAGAGTTTTAGTCAACGGATCTGCTACATTGAGATTCGTATGTACTTTACAAATCTCTATATCTCCATCCTTGACATCCTCGCGGATGGAGTGAAACTGGCGCTTAATATGCTTGGAATTCTTGTGAGACCTTAGTTCTTTGGCATTGGCAATGGCACCATTGTTGTCACAATAGATCACCATTGGGTCCAACGCGCTCACAACCACACCTAGTTCAGATATGAACTCCTTCATCCAAACCACTTCCTGAGCCGCTTCCGAAGCAGCAACATATTCGGCCTCCACTGTTGATCCCGCCACCATGGGTTGTTTGGAACTCCTCCAACTAACCGCTCCACCATTCATAAGAAATAAGTATCCGGATTGAGACTTAGAGTCATCCGGATCGGTGTCAAAGCTAGCGTCGACATAACACTTAGCGACAAGCTCTTATTCACCTCCGTACACAAGAAACATATCCTTAGTTCTTCGCATGTACTTAAGGATATTCTTGACCGCTATCCAGTGTTCCAAACCTGGATCCAATTGGTACCTACTATTCAAACTAATAGCATGTGCCACATCCGGTCTTGTACATAGCATGGCGTACATTATAGAGCCTATGGCTGAAATATAGGGGACTTTGTCCATTATCTCTCTTTCTTCCACCGTAGCCGGACTTTGAGTCTTACTCAATGTCTTGCCTTGCAACATAGGTAAGAACCCCTTCTTACTTCCGTCCATTTTAAACTTCTTTAAAATCTTATCAAGGTATGTACTTTGCGATAGCCCTATTAGGCGCCTAGATCTATCTCTATAGATCTTTATGCCTAATATGTATGACGCTTCACCTAGGTCCTTCATTGAAAATTTGTTGTTTAGATAACTTTTAACACTGTTTAAAAGATCTATATCATTTCCGATCAATAATATGTCATCCACATATAATATCAAAAATGCCACATTGCTCCCACTCACTTTCTTGTAAATACAAGCCTCTCCATAAGTTTGGATAAATCCAAACTCTTCGATCACCTCATCAAAGCGGAGATTCCAACTCCGGGATGCTTGCTTCAGTCCATAGATGGATCACTGAAGCTTGCATACCTTGTTAGCATCCTTAGTATCGACAAAACCCTTTGGTTGTATCATATACAACTCTTCTTCAATATTTCCATTGAGGAACGCGGTTTTGACATCCATCTGCCATATCTCATAATTGAAATATGCAGAAATTGCTAACATAATCCTAACTGACTTTAGCATCGCTACGGGAGAGAATGTTGCATCGTAGTAAACTCCTTGAATTTGTCGAAGCCCCTTTGCGACAAGTCGAGATTTACAGATAGTCACATTACCATCAGCATCAGTTTTTCTTTTGAAAATCTATTTATTCTCCATGGCTTTTTGGTCGTGAGGTAAGTCCACCAAGTTCCAAACTTGGTTTTTGTACATGGATTCCATCTCGTATTTCATGGCTTCTAACCATTTGTTGGAATCCGGGCTCATCATCGCTTCTTCATACGTCGCAGGGTCATCAATTTTATCGACCATGAAATTCATAACAGGGTTTCCATATAGCTCGGGGGCTGCATGCATCCTGCTAGACCTGTGAGGTTTGTTAGTAATATCTTTCGGAGTTTCATGATCATTATCATTAGTTCCCTCTTGAATTTGTGAAGACAACTCGAGAATGACTTCCGGCGCTGTGCTACTCGCCATACTATGAAGAGAAGGTTCAATAACCTCTTTGAGTTCTACCTTCCGACTACTCACACCTTTCGCAAGAAACTCTTTCTCTAGAAAGGATCCATTCTTGGCAACAAAAACCTTGCCCTCAGATCTGTGATAGAAGGAATATCCAATAGTTTCCTTAGGGTATCCTATGAAGACGCATTTTTTCGCTTTGGGTTCGAGTTTATTCGGTTGAAGTTTCTTCACATAAACATCGTATCCCCAAACTTTAAGAAATGACAGCTTAGGTTTGTTTCCAAACCACAATTCATATGGCGTATTTTCAATGAATTTAGATGGTGCCTGATTTAAAGTGAATGCAACGGTTTCTAGTGCATAACCCCAAAATGACAGTGGCAAGTCCGTCAGAGACATCATAGATCGAACCATATCCAATAAAGTACGATTACAACGTTCCGACACACCATTTCGCTGTGGTGTTCCGGCAGGTGCGAGTTGTGAAACAATTTCACACTGTTTCATATGAGTGCTAAACTCGTAACTTAGATACTCACCTCCACGGTCGGATGGTAGAAATTTGATCTTTCTATTACGATGATTTTCTACTTCACTCTGAAATTCCTTGAACTTTTCAAAGGTTTCAAACTTGTGTTTCATCAAGTAGATATAACCGTATCTACTCAAATCATCCGTGAAAGTAACAAAATAATGATATCCACCTCGTGCCGACACACTCATTGGACCACATACATCAGAATGTATGACCTTCAACAAATCTTTCGCCCATTCCATTGAACCGGAAAATGGCATTCTAGCATCTTGCCCATAAGGCATGGCTCACATGTATCAAATGATTCAAAATCAAGTGATTCCAAAAGTCCATCCAAATGGAGCTTCTTCATGCGTTTAACACCAATATGACCTAGACGGCAGTGCCACATATATACGGATATATCATCATTAAGTTTAATACTTTTAGCATCAACATTATGAATATGTGTAACACTATTATCGAGATCCAATAGAAATAAACCATTCATCACCGATGCATGACCATAAAAGATTTCATTCATATAAATAGAACAACCATTGTTCTCGGATTTAAACGAATAACCACTTCGCATCAAACAAGATCTAGATACAATGTTCATGCTAAGTGCTAGCACCAGATAAAAATTATTCAAGTTTATTACTAATCCCGACGGTAAGTGGAGAGGTAGCGTTCCGACGGCAATCACATCAACACTTGATCCATTGCCGACACGCATCTTGACCTCACCCCTTGCTAGTGGTCGCTTGTTCTGTAGCCCCTGATTCGAGTTACAAATATTAGCAACTGAACCGGTATCAAATACCCAGGTGCTACTGCGAGTACTAGTCAAGTACACATCAATAACATGTATATCATATATACCTTTATTTGCCTTGCCAGCCTTCTTGTCTGCCAAATACTTGGGGCAGTTGCGCTTCCAGTGGTCAGTCCCCTTACAACAATAGCACTCGGTATCAGACTTAGCACCAACTTGGGGTTTCTTTTCAGGCACGGCAACCGTCTTGCCGCCCTTACTTCCCTTCCGTTTTCCCTTCTTGTCTTTCTTGAAACCAATGGTCTTATTGATCATCAACACTTGATGTTCTTTCTTGATCTCCACTTCTGCAGTTTTAAGCATTGACCAAAGATCGGGGAGAGACTTCTTCATGCCTTGCATATTATAGTTCATCACAAAGCTCTTATATCTAGGTGGCAGAGACTGCAGAACACGATGGATGCCTAAGTCAATGGGAATCGTTATTCCCAAGGACACAAGCTTATCGGCGTAACCCGACATCTTGAGTACATGCTCACTTATGGAGTTGTTCTCTTCCATCATGCAGCTAAAGAACTTTTATGAAGCATTGTAGCTCTCTATAGCAGCATGAGTGTCGAAAATCATTTTCAACTCACCCATTATATCAAATGCATTGCCGTTTTTGAAATGCTTTCAAAGTTCTGGCTCTAGCCCATACAATATGCCACAATGAACTAAGTTGTGGTTCTCTTGACGAGTCTGATAGACATTCTTCTCCTTGTCAGGGGCATCATCGAACGGTGGGGGGCCTAGTGGCACTTCTAGCACATATTACTTTTGTGTAGCAGAGAGGAGAATCCTCAAATTCATGGCCCATTCGGTAAAGTTGCTACCGTTCGTTGCAAGTTTCTCTTTCTCCATGAACACATTGAAATTAAAAGCAGGTGGTGCCATCTACAACAGAATTTGTAAAGTTTAGACTAAGTTTATGATAGATTGAGTTCAACTGATCCAAATTAAGAATGAACTCCCACTCAATAATGACATCCCTCGTGCCTTTTTGGTGATTACATGAACCAAATCCACTATACCAAGTCTGATCATCGTGTGAGTTGGTGTAGCTTCAAAGGCGAGCATCAAATGGGCATCATATCAACCATATGACTCATGCTTAACCTTTTGGTCTGTGTTCCGAGGCCATGTTTGTACATGCTAGGCTCGCCAAGTAAGAACCTTAGTATTCGCGTGTGTAACTGTCTTACACCCGAAATATGATCATGGATCCAAGAACACCCGATCATCACGTGATGTCTTAGAGCGACGAAACATAATAAGTGCATACGTAAGGAAGACCACATTCTAATCTTGATATCTAAATGAGGGGTCATCTTATTATGCTAATAAAACGCCAAACAAGCAATATAAGATGCAATCAAGCATCACATGTTTGTAAGTGGAATGATATGGTTCTTGCACTCGATATCCATCATGGTATGATCACTTCATACCTCTATGTGTAAGGCCAAGGTCTATGGAACTTACACGCTATGTGTGTTGTAAGAGTATCAACTCATACATCTACTTACAACATCACCAGCAACAATCTAAACTAGACGCCTCTAATTTATCCATTGCAAGTTTTACGTGGCTTAGGGCTTTCGAAGATAGAACCGTTCATACCTACGAACATGAACCACAACGAGGATAACCAAATTGTTGACAACTCGTTGCAAAATAGATATTGACTATAGTAGGAGAGACAGACACCCGCTAGCCACTTATGCAAAACTAGTTGCATGTCAAGCGTGGAACAGGTCTCATGTGCGAGGACATGTAAATTTTGTCCGGTCCGCTTCATCCCACTATGCCACCAATACGTTGGCAATCTCAAGTCCCTTGAATACGAGGGCCACACCTCATGCTACTCAACTTCAGTCACCTGTAAGTTCTTGTCATTGTAAGTACATGCATATCATAGAGAACCGCCAATGGGGTACACCTTGCACATGGTACATGAGCTATCCCATAACCAAAATGACAAGGAAAGCAGACAATGAGCATCTCAGTGATCTTTTTATTTACTATGTGCATAGCTTTTTATTGAGGATGCTTCATAGATAGCTCATTATGGTGATGCTGCAAGGTTCCACCATGATTAGGCATGGATTAGGCTAGAGGCCCGGGCGTTTCTCTAACAAAAAATAAATACTCCATGGACTTACAAGTTCCCTCTTTATTTCACACCGGTGACATCCATAGACAAAAGAGAATGATATCAACTGAGTACAAAGTACAAGTGCAATGTTGAAAACATTCCCCGTGACAGCATGATTCTGCTAATTCCAACGTATAAATGCAAGCATATACAACATTGACGACATAATGGTTCAAGTTTATTAGGGGCAAAGAATATAAAGTGTGCCATCAAGTTCGCGAGGGATTTAATCACTAAGTTTTCACATGTAAGATCCCTCCTTTGTAAAGGAAAGGATCCCTGTGATTGCAATGCTAGTCCCTGGATCAATGCTAGCATCCATAGTTTAAGATGAAGTACACAGATACAAAGGTCGTTTATTACATTCATTCCAGAGATAAAACATAGTCTTTTACAACTCAGGGCCAAAGGCCTAATACAAGAGTTTATGGAATAAGTAAATAAACATAAGTCCTCATCTTCATGTGCCACAGGCAAGCATGTTGAGTGTAGACTCATGACTCCTACTCATCATCGGAGTAACCTGCAACATCACAAGTTACAGCCATAGAGGGTCAATACTTTGGAATAATATTGGCAAGTGATACCTTAGTAAATTTTAAGTGGACTATATTACTATATGCATTTTGGCTAAGTGTAGCTTGGCTTGCTTTGCTTCAAAATAGATTTTCCTATTAGTTGAAATCACTAAGTTTTCTTTGTCAAAAAGCTTCCCAAGAAACCACCAATAGACATTGGGGTCCTTCACCCTTGTTCACCCACAAGTTTTACTTAGAAGTTGGAGTGACGAGATTCTTGTAGCTTCCATGTCTTGATGCTCAATTTGTCCATTGCCATGGACTTGGCTAAGTACTTAGATTTTCCATCTGCAGAGGTTGTGCACTTTCCCCACCAGACTTGGTTTCCCAAGACAGGACCTTTCAGAAGCCTTTCCTTAGTCAAATGGACGCGCTCCAACCTATCATTCCCACTACCACCAACTGTCCAAGTGACTAAGTTCTAGCAACCTATATGATCATGGCAGAGCCCATATTGCCAAGTGGTTGCACTGTAAGCTTTCTCAACACTTGGCCTCCAAATCCCTTTGTGCCTGGGTGGCATACCACAAGTGAGATATACAAGCCAAATCCATGGCCTTGTGTAACCACTCAACCAAAAACCACCATTCAAGTCCCATTCCACCCAGGAAGTTCATTGACTTAGTTGTTTTATTAAGAAAAGCATGAGTCCCAAAGGACTTAGAATTATTTCACCATAGCATGTACTTACTTTGCCATCCCTTGTTTTCTACTAGCTAGGCTAAGCATGGCATAGTATCTTGACTTAGGAAAATTCCCTAGCAATTCTACAATTCTACAACTACATAGGATTTCCCAACATAGCATTTGGCAAAAGTAGCATGCAAGACTTAGCAAAAATAATTCTAATGCTTATCCAAAATAAAGGGTGGAAATATCATGAAGTATCACTTGCCTTGGTAATGGGGAGAGTAGCACTCTTCACAATCACAGTCACTAGCAAAATCTACAAAAATTTGTAGCATACAATTACACACAATTTATATACAATCAAAAATATGAATGCATGTATGCAAGAATTTGCTAAGTGATGATTTTGAAAATTCTACCAAGCAAGTGCATGATACAGAAACATAACAAGTCACAAGGTTTGCTAACTAAACTTATTTAGCCCTTAAACAATTTGCTAAACAAAAACTATACTCAAAATGGACCTAAACTTGTTTCTGCATACAAAGTCATTTTAACAGTTACTATTTGTTAAACACATTGCACATTCAGAAAGGCCTTGATTCACTGATTCCAACGGTATAAAGTTTGCAAAATTCTAACGTGGCAATCAAAAGTTATAGCTGATTGAAATTTGGATCTAAATCTGATTTGAATTCTGTTTTTGATTTAAACTCTAGCCACGCGTCGCATTTCTATTGGCGCGTACCGCTTCGGCTGGATCGAGCTCTGCGGGCCGTAGGATCTAAGTGAGATCTGGCGGCTCAGATGCGCGCTTACCTCTTCGCCCACGTTCTAATCTACGCCGTAGGATCTACATCTGACGCTCCTAATCGTCCTGACCATACACGAGCGGCGCTAGCGACGTTGACTGGCGGCGGCGCGTCTGACCGCGACGGTGCTGGCGCTCTAGGTCGCCTGGGAAGGAAGGGAGGCGCTTACCAGAACCGCTGTGGCGTGCTGAAGCTCGACGTGGTGTTGGTTTGCGAAGGGGTGCGCGGAAACGGTCTCTGGAGCTCGTCGGAGTTGCGGGCGTCGTCGGTAGCTTGCAGTCGTGGTCCTTGCCGAGGTTTGGCGTCGCCCTAGCACGAACCAGTGGCATCAGGATTTGTGCAAGACATAGGCGAACAAGCTCGCGTGAAGGAGGGGGCAAGGGGCGCTCGGGTTTTACCTTAATTGGTCGCCGGAGTTTATCGACGGCGCAGGTGGTTTCGGTCGCGAACGGAGACGACGACCTGGGTCACGAGCAGGCAAAAGGAAGGTATCAGCGTAAGTGCGAGATCATTCCGAACATCCTCGTTTGAACCAGAGAGAGGGGGGTGGTCGAGGCTCACCGTAATTGGCCGCCGGAGTTGTCGGTACTGCGGGGTTTCGAGGGCAATTGCACGCAGCCTGGTGGCGGAGTGAGCGAGGAGAGGGGGGGAAATGCTTGCGGGGTAGAGGGGTTTAAGTAATCCTAGGTGCGACAGGAAACGCTTGCGGAATAATGGGCAATTACACCGCGCCATTACCGGCCTTGATAGCAGCAGTGACGTGGTCGCGGGCGTGGTTTGGGGAAGACGAGGGTGACGTGGACGGGGCCCGCTGGTCAGCGAAATAAACAGAAGGGGCGTGGGGTCTGGCTATCAGTGGCTGAATGGATGTGCTCGCGCGTGAGAGAAGAAAAAAGATGCCCCGGGTGGGCTTGCTGGGCCTGCTCCGTTGCTGGGCTAAAATGGCAGCGCTCGGCCTTTTCTATTTGTTTGCTTCTTTTATTTTTCTGAAACGATTTTCTGAATTGGTTTTGATATGAATTCAAACTCTTTTTTGAATTCAAACTTTTTCTGGGTTTTTGCAGGGTGCAGTAGTCTCCAATTTAGGCACACAAACAGGTGGTTTGCTAAGGAAGGGCTTGGTCAAGCTTGGGGATCAAAATAACAGAGGCTAGGCATTTGGTTTGCAAAAATTGAAAAAAATGGTTTTTGAATTTATTTCCAAGTTTGTAAAACATGGTTCAAACCATACTCAATCCTTTCTATGAGGAAGACAAACAAACTTAAGTTTTAAACCACTCAAACTTTCAAATGGTGTTGGCCATTTGATTTAAATCTGTTCACATGAAATCATAGCACCATGTGCTTCTGTTTTTCTGAAATGAGTTTGAAATTTGATCTCAAATCTATATGCATGCATGAATGATATGCAAACTTTGAAATTATGATTTTAGGGATGTTACAAATCTAACCCCCTTAAGGTGAATCTCGCCCTCGAGATTCGGATTGGCTAGCAAATAGGTGAGGGTGGTCTTTCCGAAGATCATCTTCTCTTTCCCATGTTGCTTCCTCTTCGGTATGATGGTTCCATTGCACTTTGCAAAATTTGATAGTCTTTGTTCTCGTGACTCTTTCTGCCGTCTCAAGAATCTTGATAGGCTTTTCTTCATACGTGAGATCACTTTCTAGTTGAACTTCTTCCAAAGGTATGGTATCCTTCAAAGAAGATTCTTCCATTTCTGGGTGACATTTCTTAAGCTGACTCACATGAAATACATTATGGACTGCTGATAGAGATGCTGGCAGTTCAATTTCATAAGCCACTTCTCCTTTGCGACTCAGAATCCTGAATGTCCCAACATATCTTGGTGCCAACTTTCCTTTGACTCCGAATCTTTTCACTCCACGGAGTGGTGATACCCTAAGATATGCTCTATCACCTACTTCGTAGGTGACCTCTCTACGCTTAGGATCTGCGTAGCTTTTCTGTCGGGACTGTGCTATCTTCAACCTATCCTTAACCAATTTGACCTTCTCTTCGGCTTCTTTGATAAGATCTGGCCCAAATAAACTTCTTTCTCCCACACCATTCCATAACAATGGGGTGGTACATTTTCTTCCGTAGAGAAACTCAAACGGTGCCATCTCAATGCTGGCTTGATAGCTGTTGTTATAGGAAAATTCTGCGTAAGGCAGACTTTCGTCCCAACTTGCTCCATAATCTAGGGCACATGCCCTCAACATGTCTTCCAGAATTTGATTAGTCCTTTCCGTTTGTCCATCGGTTTGAGGATGAAAAGCAGTACTGAATTCCAACCTTGTTCCCATTGACTCATGTAACTGTCTCCAAAAATGGGAAGTAAATTGGGTTCCTCTATCGGACACAATACTCTTAGGCACACCGTGAAGGCATACAATTCTACTCATGTAGATTTTGGCTAACTTGGCACTTGTATAAGTTGTATTCACGGGTATGAAATGTGCCACTTTAGTTAAGCGATCCACGACTACCCATATGGAATCATATCCTGATCTGGTCCTTGGTAATCTGGTGATGAAATCCATACCAATTTTGTCCCATTTCCAATCAGGAATAGGTAGTGGTTGAAGCAAACCTGCTGGTTTCTGATGCTCCGCTTTTACTCTACTACACACATCACACAAAGCAATATGCTCGGCGATGTCTCTCTTGAGATTGTTCCACCAAAATCTTTCTTTCATGTCCATATACATTTTGGTGTTACCCGGATGAATAGAATACGGAGAGTTGTGGGCTTCTTGTAAAATCAGTTTCCGCATTTCCGGATCTTGTGGAACACAAATACGTTTCCCGTGCCATAAAGTACCTTGTTCGTCTACATGGAAACTTTTAGCTTTCCCTTGGGCAATATTTTTCTTAATCTCTTCAATCTCCTTATCAGTCCTTTGAGCTTCTCGAATTTTGTCCAACAAAGTGGGTTGAACATCTAAAGACATGAGATGTCCTTCAGGTACAATCTCCAATCTGAGTTCTTTGAATTGCTTACACAAATCATCTGGCAATTCTCCTTTGGTAAGGCCATTTACAAATACCTTACGACTTAGAGCATCTGCTACAACATTTGCTTTACCAGGGTGGTATTGTAAACTTAAGTCATAATCCTTGATAAGCTCTAACCATCTTCTTTGTCTCATATTGATTTCCTTCTGGGTGAAGATATATTTCAAACTCTTGTGATCGGTGAACACTTCACAACGCTTTCCCAAAAGGTAATGTCTCCATGTTTTGAGTGCATGGACGACAGAGGCTAACTCCAAATCATGAGTAGGATAGTTTACTTCATGAGTTTTGAGTTGTCTCGAGGCATAGGCCACAACTTTACCATCTTGCATAAGTACGGCACCCAAACCTTGATGAGACGCATCACAATATACTTGGAAATCCTTTTCCAAATCTGGCAGACACAGAACTGGTGCTGTTACAAGTCTCTTCTTCAATTCTTGGAAGCTGACTTCGCAACCTTCAGACCAAGCAAACTTCTTGTCTTTCTTTAATAATTCAGTCATGGGCTTAGCAACCTTTGAGAAATTCTCAATGAACCTTCTGTAGTAACCTGCTAAGCCAAGGAAACTGCGGACTTCTTTCACATTCTTGGGAGATTCCCATTCCGTCACAGCTGAAACCTTAGCAGGATCAACTGCTACACCATCTTTTGTCATAATATGACCAAGAAAACCAACTTCCTCTAACCAGAACTCACACTTGCTGAATTTGGCATAAAGTTTATGTTCTCTCAACTTCTCAAGTATCGAACGCAAGTGTCCTTCATGTTCTTCCTTGCTCTTAGAGTAAACTAAGATGTCATCGATGAAAACGACAACGAACTTGTCGAGAAATTCCATGAACACCTTGTTCATCATATTCATGAAGTATGCTGGAGCATTGGTTAAACCGAATGGCATTACGGTATACTCATATAATCCATACCTTGTGGTAAATGCTGTTTTAGGTATGTCTTGCTCTCTTATCTTGAGTTGAAAATAGCCCGACCGGAGATCAATCTTCGAGAACACACAAGCTCCCTCTAGCTGATCAAACAAGTCATTGATCCTTGGCAAAGGATATTTGTTCTTGATAGTTACCTCGTTGAGTGAACGGTAATCTATGCATAACCTTTGGCTTCTATCTTTCTTCTCCACGAACAATACTGGCGCTCCCCAAGATGAAGAACTTGGTTGGATAAATCCTTTCTGCAACTGTTCTCCTAGTTGTTTCTTGAGCTCTTTCAGTTCTTCAGCTGCCATTTTGTATGGTCTCTTTGCTATTGGTCCAGAACCTGGTACCAAATCTATGAGAAACTCCACATCTCTATCTGGTGGCATTCCTGGCAATTCTTCCGGAAATACATCCGGATACTCACATACAATTGGCACACTGTCCAAGCTAACCCCCTTAAGAGAATTAAGCTTACTTCCTTTGGATTCAAAGTTTGACCTGAACTTTATTCTTTTCCCTTCTGGGGTTGTGAGTGAAACAGTACGATTAGCACAATCAAGCACTCCTTCATACTTAGCCATCCAATCCATTCCTAGAATTACATCCAATCCTTGGGAATCTAGAATTATCAGGCTCACTGGAAACTTATGCTTTCCAAACTCTATGACAAGATCCCGGCATCCAAGACTTACTATCATATCTCCACCCGGATAACTAACTTTTATTGGACACCCAATGTTTTCGGATGCAAACCCATTTCTATCAACAAATGCTTTTGATATGAATGAATGAGATGCACCAGTATCAAAGAGTACAAATGCTGGAATGGAATTGAGTCTGAACTTACCCGCAACAGCGTCAGGTTCCTCATAGACCTCCTCCACATTGATGTGGTTAACCTGTCCTTTCTGAAAAGGATTGGGCTTGTTAGATCCTTCAACTTTCTTCTCAGGGCACTCGTTAGCATAATGCCCCAGCTTCTTGCATTTGAAGCACTCAACCTGACTGATGTCTCTTTTGGCAGGCTGACTTCCACTTCCACTACCATTCCCACTGTGGTGGCTCTTGTGTCCACTCTTGTGGTTCTTGTACTTGTCATTGTCATGACTGCGGTGATGCTTGTTGTCATGACGATTGTGGTTGTGGTGCTTGTTGAATTTCCCATGCTTATGGGATCCTGAGCTTCCACTGTCATCATAGTGAGATCGTTTGTGAGACGATCCCGAGCTGTGCTTGTCAGAGTGTTTCCTCTTCCTACTCTCGACTTGCTTCATCTTATTCTCCAAAATAGCAGCCTTGTCACATAGAGACTGATAAGTTGGAACATATGCCATAGACAACTGTAAGTTTAGCTCATCATTCAAGCCCTCCAGAAACTTTTCCTTTCTTTTCGCATCTGTGTCAACCTCATCCGGTGCATAGCGCGCCAGATTGTGGAACTCTTCTATATATTCAGCCACACTGCGGTGGCACTGCTTCAGGTTGTGAAACTCCTTCTTTTTCAGGCTCATCATTCCTGATGAGATATGAGCAGTGCGAAAGCCATCTTCAAAGATAGCCCAAGTCACCTCATCTAAAGGAGTGGTGATTTGGAAGTTGTCCCACCATGTGGCGGCTGGTCCTTCCAACAGATGTGCTGCAAATCTGACTTTTTCAGCGTCCGTGCAGCCCACGGTCACTAAGTCTTTGTTCACAGAACGTAGCCAGTCATTGGCCACCATGGGATCAGTCGTCCCCGAGAACTTAGCTGGCCTCAAACGCAGAAATCTGGTGAGCATATCAAAACCCGGAGGGTTGTTGTTGTTGTTGTTGTTGTTGTTGTTGTTGTTGTTGTTGTTGTTGTTGTTGTTGTTGTTGTTGTTGTTGTTGTTGGGGTTGTTGTTGTTGTTATTCTGGTTTTGGATGAATGTTGTCATCATCTGCATAAGCTGTGTTTGCGCATTCATCATTTGTTGCATTTCCGGGGTGATGTTGTTGGGGTTGGGGTTTGCGCGACGGGGAGGCATCTGTGGTTTGTTCAAATAGAGATAAGAATGAGATACCCTTACATGATTCATGCACATTACATCACATAAGCAAACACATAGCATGCAACACAAGGATAAAAGTTCAACAACAAGATAACGAAGTCTCAAAGTAAAAACACACAAGTGGCAAGCCATCCACATGTCGGATGGTCCAATAATAAGTTCACAAATAACAAGTATGATAATAAAAGATAACCGAGTAGTCAAGTCTACTCATCAGCATCAATCTCCTCCTCGACAAAAGTAAGACCTGTGTTCTCCATCGCGGTCTTGTTCTCCTCAATGGTAGTGGTCAAGGACTCGATCTTGGTCTTGAGAGCCCTCTTCTGGGAGCGAAGCCTCTCAATCACCATCTGCTGCTGCTCTAGCTCAAAATCCTTGGACTTCAGTTCCTCGGTCATGTCCCGGATCCTCTTGTTCCTATCCTGGACGCGTTTCTCCTGACTCTTGAACTTGCGATCCTGGGTCTCGAACTTTGCCTCCATATCCTTGACTATCTCGTCCTGCTGTGTGAAAAGTTTGTCTTTCTCGCGAAGCTGCACCTGGAGCTCGTCATTGTTGAGCATGACGTTGGTCCTGTCCATGTCCACGTGCCTAATAAGAGACTCTAAGTCCTGGAGATAGAGACATATCGGCTCTGCTGTGTCCCTCGAGTCGTCCTCAAAGTCGATGGACTCTCCATCGTCATCACGTCTTCCGAAGACGTGGAAGTGGGTGCCCCTAACCTGTCGGGAGTGACGGCCTAACAGACGTCCTATCAGGTCCTGCATGACGACCTCCATGCCTCTCTCCCTGTCATCGTGCATAATCTTGAAGACGATGGCCTCCGTAGTAGGCTCCGTCTGGCGTCCGGGCTGGTTCACCTTGAAGCCCCAGAGGTCCTTCCTCTCGAACTTGGTGAGTGGGTGCACCATAATGGTGGGAAGAGGGAGATTGAGCAAAGTGGTAAGCTCAACGATACAAGGACCAAAACGGGTACCCTGGAACTCCTCAACGGTGCTGATTGTAATAGGCATCTATTTATAAGATAGAAAAGTTAGGACAACACAATTTAAGATAAACAAACATTTCATACATATCCTTGGAACACAAAATTACACAAGTCATGCATACATAATTCCATTACATCAATCAAGGTCCAAACTTATTTAAGGTATCATTTTGGAAAATAAGGTGATAGGTGGTGGTCCAACTAACGTAGTGCGTTCACAATCCTATCTCACTGGATCTGGTGGCTAACACAATGTTCCTAGAGGCAATCCACCTATCTTGTTCACATGATTCCATCACTAAGTCTATTATATCACCCCTTAAGGTTTGGTTGGTGGTTTCCAACTCTTGGGTAAGTTCCTTCTCTTTCTCTAAGTCTTTTTGGAGGTTGAGCATTATGCACTTGACTCTTGCACTTAGTTCTTTGATAGTCCTCCAAGCTGCTTCTCTGGCTGACTCAAAGAATGTGGTGTGCATTACAGTGTTGGTGTACATGCAGAAGCCTCTTTCTTTGTGGTTGTCTTCCTTGTCTTTGTACAAGTGAAGTTGCACCCACCAATACTCCACTCCTTCATCCATCACTGGAAAGCCCTTGTACACAGCTGCACCATGTGCTTCCATTGCCACCATGAGGTCCTTGAGAATTTTGGGAAACTCAGTTTCACACTCCAAGGTCATAGTCATGAGTGGTCCTTTTTTCATGGCTTCGTTGATGGAGTTCATCTACAAATAGAGATGAGAATGAGAAGATTAGAAAAGTTTACGAGAAGAATTAGACAAGTGTAGAAGTAGTTAATTTTTTTCCTTAGTGGTTTCCAATCCTAGGGTCATAATCCTACAGGCAACACAGTGCTCTGATACCATCTGTAAGATCCCTCCTTTGTAAAGGAAAGGATCCCTGTGATTGCAATGCTAGTCCCTGGATCAATGCTAGCATCCACAGTTTAAGATGAAGTACACAGATACAAAGGTCGTTTATTACATTCATTCCAGAGATAAAACATAGTCTTTCACAACTCAGGGCCAAAGGCCTAATACAAGAGTTTATGGAATAAGTAAATAAACATAAGTCCTCATCTTCATGTGCCACATGCAAGCATGTTGAGTGTAGACTCATGACTCCTACTCATCATCGGAGTAACCTGCAACATCACAAGTTACAGCCACAGAGGGTCAATACTTTGGAATAATATTGGCAAGTGATACCTTAGTAAATTTTAAGTGGACTATATTACTATATGCATTTTGGCTAAGTGTAGCTTGGCTTGCTTTGCTTCAAAATAGATTTTCCTATTAGTTGAAATCACTAAGTTTTCTTTGTCAAAAAGCTTCCCAAGAAACCACCAATAGACATTGGGGTCCTTCACCCTTGTTCACCCACAAGTTTTACTTAGAAGTTGGAGTGACGAGATTCTTGTAGCTTCCATGTCTTGATGCTCAATTTGTCCATTGCCATGGACTTGGCTAAGTACTTAGATTTTCCATCTGCAGAGGTTGTGCACTTTCCCCACCAGACTTGGTTTCCCAACACAGGACCTTTCAGAAGCCTTTCCTTAGTCAAATGGACGCGCTCCAACCTATCATTCCCACTACCACCAACTGTCCAAGTGACTAAGTTCTAGCAACCTATATGATCATGGCAGAGCCCATATTGCCAAGTGGTTGCACTGTAAGCTTTCTCAACACTTGGCCTCCAAATCCCTTTGTGCCTGGGTGGCATACCACAAGTGAGATACACAAGCCAAATCCATGGCCTTGTGTAACCACTCAACCAAAAACCACCATTCAAGTCCCATTCCACCCAGGAAGTTCATTGACTTAGTTGTTTTATTAATAAAAGCATGAGTCCCAAAGGACTTAGAATTATTTCACCATAGCATGTACTTACTTTGCCATCCCTTGTTTTCTACTAGCTAGGCTAAGCATGGCATAGTATCTTGACTTAGGAAAATTCCCTAGCAATTCTACAATTCTACAACTACATAGGATTTCCCAACATAGCATTTGGCAAAAGTAGCATGCAAGACTTAGCAAAAATAATTCTAATGCTTATCCAAAATAAAGGGTGGAAATATCATGAAGTATCACTTGCCTTGGTAATGGGGAGAGTAGCACTCTTCACAATCACAGTCACTAGCAAAATCTACAAAAATTTGTAGCATACAATTACACACAATTTATATACAATCAAAAATATGAATGCATGTATGCAAGAATTTGCTAAGTGATGATTTTGAAAATTCTACCAAGCAAGTGCATGATACAGAAACATAACAAGTCACAAGGTTTGCTAACTAAACTTATTTAGCCCTTAAACAATTTGCTAAACAAAAACTATACTCAAAATGGACCTAAACTTGTTTCTGCATACAAAGTCATTTTAAAAGTTACTATTTGTTAAACACATTGCACATTCAGAAAGGCCTTGATTCACTGATTCCAACGGTATAAAGTTTGCAAAATTCTAACGTGGCAATCAAAAGTTATAGCTGATTGAAATTTGGATCTAAATCTGATTTGAATTCTGTTTTTGATTTAAACTCTAGCCACGCGTCGCGTTTCTATTGGCGCGTACCGCTTCGGCTGGATCGAGCTCTGCGGGCCGTAGGATCTAAGTGAGATCTGGCGGCTCAGATGCGCGCTTACCTCTTCGCGCACGTTCTAATCTACGCCGTAGGATCTACATCTGACGCTCCTAATCGTCCTGACCATACACGAGCGGCGCTAGCGGCGTTGACTGGCGGCGGCGCGTCTGACCGCGACGGTGCTGGCGCTCTAGGTCGCCTGGGAAGGAAGGGAGGCGCTTACTAGAACCGTTGTGGCGTGCTGAAGCTCGACGTGGTGTTGGTTTGCGAAGGGGTGCGCGGAAACGGTCTCTGGAGCTCGTCGGAGTTGCGGGCAGCGTCGGTAGCTTGCAGTCGTGGTCCTTGCCGAGGTTTGGCGTCACCCTAGCACGAACCAGTGGCATCAGGATTTGCACAAGACATAGGCGAACAAGCTCGCGTGAAGGAGGGGGCAAGGGGCGCTCGGGTTTTACCTTAATTGGTCGCCGAAGTTTATCGGCGGCGCAGGTGGTTTCGGTCGCGAACGGAGACGACGACCTGGGTCACGAGCAGGCAAAAGGAAGGTATCAGCGTAAGCGCGAGATCATTCCGAACATCCTCGTTTGAACAAGAGAGAGGGGGGTGGTCGAGGCTCACCGTAATTGGCCGCCGGAGTTGTCGGTACTGCGGGTTTTCGAGGGCAATTGCGCGCAGCCTGGTGGCGGAGTGAGCGAGGAGAGGGGGGGAATGCTTGCGGGGTAGAGGGGTTTAAGTAAGCCTAGGTGCGACAGGAAACGCTTGCGGAATAATGGGCAATTACACCGCGCCATTACCGGCCTTGACAGCAGCAGTGACGTGGTCGCGGGCGTGGTTTGGGGAAGACGAGGGTGACGTGGACGGGGCCCGCTGGTCAGCGAAATAAACAGAAGGGGCGTGGGGTCTGGCTGTCAGTGGCTGAATGGATGTGCTCACGCGTGAGAGAAGAAAAGAGATGCCCCGGGTGGGCTTGCTGGGCCTGCTCCGTTGCTGGGCTAAAATGGCAGCGCTCGGCCTTTTCTATTTGTTTGCTTCTTTTCTTTTTCTGAAACGATTTTCTGAATTGGTTTTGATATGAATTCAAACTCTTTTTTGAATTCAAACTTTTTCTGGGTTTTTGCAGGGTGCAGTAGTCTCCAATTTAGGCACACAAACAGGTGGTTTGCTAAGGAAGGGCTTGGTCAAGCTTGGGGATCAAAATAACAGAGGCTAGGCATTTGGTTTGCAAAAATTGAAAAAAATGGTTTTTGAATTTATTTCCAAGTTTGTAAAACATGGTTCAAACCATACTCAATCCTTTCTATGAGGAAGACAAACAAACTTAAGTTTTAAACCACTCAAACTTTCAAATGGTGTTGGCCATTTGATTTAAATCTGTTCACATGAAATCATAGCACCATGTGCTTCTGTTTTTCTGAAATGAGTTTGAAATTTGATCTCAAATCTATATGCATGCATGAATGATATGCAAACTTTGAAATTATGATTTTAGGGATGTTACATCACATAACAAAGATACTTTTTAACTGGAAGATAGCTGAAAACAAGAATATACTTGGAATGGTATAACACACCATGCATAGGAGTTTATAGTGGCACTTTGGAATAACTTGGTTTCTTGGAAGTTGGAAGCATGAATAGAGCTTACTCATACAAGTGGAGGCTAGCAAAAGACTGGGAGCAACCAACTAAGAGAGGAATAATGGCCATAATCATGCAAAGCAACAAAACATTACTAATCGAAGCATAGAGTGGTACTACAAGTGAAGGACGGATGACCCACAAGTATAGGGGGTGTATCGTAGTACTTTCGATAAATAGGTTTGTCGATCCCAACGAGGAGCAGAAGGTGTTGACTAGTGGTATGGAGCAGGAAATCTCTGTAAATACTTAGCAAACGGTTTTTTAGGGGTTTTCTGATAAAGCAACAAAACAAAGTGCAAGTAATAATGACAACGAACAGCTGCAGCAAGTGGTCCAATCCTTTCTTAGCAAAGGACAAGCCAGTGGAAATACTTATGAGGACCAAACGTTCTCGAGGACACATGGGAATTCTGTCAAGTGCTTTCGCTTCAAATAGCTAAGTACTCTTCTTTGGTGTTGTAAGTGTTGTGTGGGTGAACCTGTGCTAATTTACCGACCTTACTTGGACTAATACATACTTGTGATTAAACCCCCTGCAAGCATACGCAACTACAGGAAAGTAATTAAGATATAAACCTAACCACAGCCTTAAACTCTGAGATCCTACGCTCCCTTATGCAATGGTGTCCTAACGGGGGTTCAGGTTTCTGTCACTCCGACAACCCCACAATTAATAGCCAAATACACAATGCATTCCCCTAGGCCCATAAATGGTGAAGTATCATGTAGTCGCCGTTCACATGACACCACTAGAAGAATAGCACCACAACTTAAATACTAAACCATTGAATACTAACTCAATAGAAATCCACTACTAACAACATGACTTCTCCCATGTCCTCAAGAAATATACGAACTACTCACAAGACATCATATGGATCAAGATCAAAGATGATATGGTGATGAATAAAAATCTGAACATAAACAATAATCCAATGGTTCCACTCACAAGCATCAACTACAATAGTAATTAACACCCGGAAAGTTTCCCCTAAGAACTAATGCAAGATCCAACACGATTGTTACAGTGGGACGGAGTGGTGATGATGGTGCTGGTGGAGATGATAGTGTGGATGATGATCCCGATGAAGCCTAGCTTGATGACGGTGTTGATGGTAGCGATCTCCCCTCTCCGGGAAGGAATTTCCCCGGCAGAAATCTATCTGCCGGAGAGATCTTTCTCTCTCGTGTTATCTGCCCCGCAGAGGCAACGGAAATCTATCTGTGGTTGGTCCCTTGGTGTTAGGGTTCCGTGAGGAATATATAGGCGAGAGGGCGGAGTCGGAGGTCGAGCAGGTGGGCCACACCTGCCCTAGGCACGACCTAGAGAGGACCCGTGCCTAGGGGGTGTGGGCCCCTTGCAGCCCTTCTACACCTC
The DNA here is from genome assembly GCA_916181665.1 of Avena sativa. Lineage (NCBI taxonomy): Eukaryota > Viridiplantae > Streptophyta > Magnoliopsida > Poales > Poaceae > Avena > Avena sativa. The sequence goes on along the minus strand of OV702297.1, from coordinate 378,098,465 downwards.
CCCTTCTGGCTTCCTTCGTCTTCCAGGAAAATATAATTTTCCCATATTTTTCTGGTATTTTTCCGATCTTCGCGAAATTGCATCAAAACAACTCATTTTCCATTAGAATCCAGACTCCGGCTGTCCATCCTCCAAGAATCATCCAACATGCAAAAATAGTGGAAAACACAAGTAATACCTCATAATAAGACATATATCAATGAATAGAGGCAAATTATGATATAGAATGGTGATGCAAATTGGACATATCAACTCCCCCCAAGCTTAGACCTTCGCTTGTCCCCAAGCGAAAACTAAGCTCAGTAAACATGTCCACATGTTAATGGAGTGAAGTTTCGATAAAAGAATATAGACAAGAAGCATCACACTTACCTTTACAAAACTCATAGAAGAAAGCAACTCACCATTATATAACTTAGCTTGCAACAAGTACAAGAGTCACAATAGAGATGCATGAAGATAAATCATAATTGGAATTGGCAAACTCTTGTTCCTGGTCAGAGAACTGCTGGCAAATGGTTTCACAAAAAGCTTTTTGTAGAAGTTTTATAATAGGAGCACTCTTTGCTCAAAAAGGTTTTTCACAATGAAGGCTTTCAAAGTAATACTCAATAGATAAGAGTCTTGTGCAAACAAGGAAGATAAAGAACATGATTGAATAAATCACCATATCAATGCTTGCAACACAACAACTCAAATGCTTGTTGGAGATAGAGAGGAAGTAGGTTTACTAACTCAACTTAGAAATAGGAGAAAGGTCCCTTCATAGAGGGTAGCAGGGATTTCAAGTCATAAAGAGTTTTCAAAAGATTATGGTACTTACTAGCTTTGAGCCCTCATTGCCCCTATCATAAGCATCTTGAGATGATTAAGGTTAAAGTTCACAAAGATGGAGTATATGCTTGATGAAATATAAGTTGGCAATCTCATGTCCCTTGAGTATGAGGGTCTCTCCTCATGCTACTCAACTTTAGTCACTGGTAAGTTCTTGTCATTGTAAGTACATGTGTATCATAAAGAACCGCCAACGGGGTACCCCTTGCACATGGTACATGAGCTATCCCATAACCATAATGACAAGGCAATCAGACAATGAGCATCTCAGCGATCTTTTTATTTACTATGTGCATAGCTTTTTATTGAGAATGCTTCATAGAATGCTCACTATAGTGATGCTGCAAGTTTCCACCATGATTAGGCATGGCTTAGGCTAGCGGCCCAGGCGTTTCTCTAACACACATACATCACTCCATGGTCTTACAAGTTCCCTCTTTATTTCACACCGTCGACATCCGTAAACAAAAGAGCATGATATCAACTGTGTACAATGTACAAGTGCAATCTTGAAAGCGTTCCCCGTTGAAAGAACATGTTGGGCCCCCATGTGTGGTTTTGGTAATTAATGACAATCTTTATGGAATAATGTGTGTATTAAGTTATACTTGTAGGATTTGTCCATTGGCATCACTTGGAGCATGTGTTGGCTTCAAGGTCGATGAAATGCAAAGAAGATATGTTGGGCAAGCTCAATATGCGAGGTCGATGATGAAGAATTAAGAAAGGCGTTCTATCTTGAGAAGGGCAAGACCGTCTACATCGAGCTCAAGTGGAATGCTCAAGGCAAAGGTATAATCTTGATAGGTTTTCCCTTTTTCCGGTCTCACGTTGTGTGTGTGAGAACGGGTTTAGGATAGATAACTGTACTATCAAGAGGGGCTCTCGTATGAGTAATTCGGTCACATCGTTCGGAGAGAGCTCAAACCTTTGCATACTTGCATCATCGTATTTGGTTGTTATTTGGTCTTATCCATGTGAGGGTATAGAGCTTGTGGTAATCTCCATAAAAAGCTCTTGTTCATCAAAATCGGATCTCCCATATGTATCTTGTTGCGATTTTGATTTATGCGGCTTTTCGGTTTCTCACCAAGTGAGGTATCATACATTATTCTACTTGATACTTTCTCACTTGGTGATAATCAATATTTCCACCTTTTATTGGGAAGCCCTTGTCGTCCTCTATCCAACACAATTTGAATCAGGTCAATCGGAGCTTCTAGTCAAAAGTTATTGTCGTTTGAATATTTGCCTGTCTATCTGTTTTCTGGGCCGAGCGGTAGTACCGCCCGGGCAGGCCGGTACTACCGTCCGGGCCTAAAAACGGCCCGTTTTCTTTCTGCCTCGCTAGGTACCTAAATCCGGTACTACCGGCCGACCCGGTAGTACCGCCCGGGTGGGCCGGTAGTACCGGCCGGCCCAGTTTATTTGCCTAGATATTTCCCAGATCCAGATCTTGTTTTCCTGGCCCCGCGCGTCGCTCGCTCGCTTCGCCTGCTGCGTCCGCTCGCCCCCGCATGCGCGTTGACCCGCTGCGCGCGCCTGGGCTTGGCCCCACTCGTCTGGCCCCGCCTTGGCTTCCGCGCGCGCCTGCCGCATCTGCCGCTGCCTGGTGCACTGTTGCCGCTCGCACGCGACGCGCTGCCGCGAGCCCCCGCGTTGGCCCCACCCGCACGCTGCCGCCCTGCCTCACACGCGCGCGCCTGCGTCATGCTGCCGCTGTGCTGCTGCTGCTTTGCGCCAGCTGCTTGCTGTTGCGCGCATGCATGCAGGCCGCTGCTGCTGCACTTGCTGCGCGCGCGTGCATGCGTTGACGCCCCGCTGCCGCTGCTAGCTGGTCGCACTCCCCTCCGCGCGTACGACGTGCCCCAGATCTGCTGCTTCGATTTTTTCTGGGCACATGCGGTAGTACCAGTTTTGTCCGGTACTACAAGTCCAAACTAAAAAACGCCCCAACGGTCAAATTTTCTGGGGCCGCTATTTAAGCCCTTGCCCTTTTTCAGTTTGGACAACTCCTCTCTCATCTATTAGGCTAAACTTTGTCCACACTTTGAAAGAACATTTCTTAATCCCTAGTGTTTTGTGTGTTAGATAACAATACCAAGGATCATTTAATGTGTGTTGAAGTGTTGCAGCTCTATTTGAGAATAAAGGGAAAAGAACTCTTCCTTTGGGGGCGGATAATCCGGCCCCACCAGGGGCGGATAATCCGCCCCTCCCTCTGCCCAAGCAGGCGCAAGCCCTAGAAGGGGGGCGGAATGTTGGCCGGATTTTCCGGCCCCGCCGGATAATCCGCCCCTCAGGGGGGCCGGATAATCCGCCCCCTTGCTCATCGCCAAGGCGCAAGCCCCAGAGAGGGGGCGGAGTTTTGGCCGGACTTTCCGGCTAGGCCAGATAATCCGCCCCTCAGGGGGGCCGGATTATCCGCCCCCAAGATCTTCACCAAGCTTCACCAAGGCGCAAGCCCCAGAGAGGGGGCGGAGTTTCCCCCGGAGAATCCGCTCTTGGGGCGGAGTTTTCCCAGGGGGCGGATAATCCGCCCCAAGTGGGGGGCGGATAATCCGCCCCCAAAGTTGTGCAACGGCCAGATCTGGGGAGGGGGTATTTAAGCCAGCCTTCCTCCTCCTGCCAAAACTCTTGATTCATCTCGAAAAAGACCAGATCATATCTGAAAGATTCATCCAAGAGTGCTCCACCGAGATCCACCCAAAGGCCCCATCCCTTGGGGAATCGAAGGAGGAGAACTCGATCTTCGTCATCAGCAATCAAGCAATTCAACTCCTCTCCATTCATTTGGAGAACTTTCGATCTAGTATTTCTTGCAGATATCTAGATCCTAGTTTTTGTTTATATTGATAAACCTTGTTCTTGTGGCAGCTTGTTGTCATCTCGGGAGCCCCCAATTCGGTTGTGGGTGTGTGCCCCGATAGTGTTGTAAAAGGCACCGGTTCCCGCCTCGAAGGGATCCAATAGTGGAGAAGGTGGATCAGGCCTCTCGTGGCGAGATCCATCGGAGAATAGGGTGAGGCCTATTGTGGCGTGGTGGTCTTAGAACCGCCCACCCCTCCAACACAGATGTACTTCCCTTAACAAGGAAGGAACTGCGGTAAAACAAATCCCTGTGTCTCCGCGTGCTCCACTACGGTTTCCTCGCTCCTCTTTTTGTGCTTAGTAGTTAGGGTTGCATATAGGGAAATTCTCGTAGTTGCATATCTAGATAATTTACTTTGTGTCAAGCCTAAAATTGAAAAAGTATTAAAAATTGGTTAGCACCTATTCACCCCCCCACTAGGTGCCCATACGATCCATTTCAATTGGTATCAGAGCCTCGGCTCTTATTTCGGGCTTAACCGCCTAAGAGAAGTATGGGTTCCAAGGTAGATGGGGATGATGCTTCGGAGGTAGTCACCATGAACAATCTCAAGACGTTGGAAACAACCTTGGTGAGTTCAATGGAGGCTAAGATGGAAGTGATGCGTCAATTGATAATGCGTCTCTCCACATCCGCAGCATCACCTCCATCTAACTCTGAGGATACCACTCCGCAATCCAAGGAAACGGGTAAAACTATTTCCAAAGATAACAAAGTGGTAGGTGATGATACTAGCAAGAGCTCCTCCTCGAAAAAGGATAGCGGTAAGGATGGATACAATGAGGTTTCTCATGTGTATTCCCCTGATCCGCCTATCCCTCACCCACATATCCATAATAGGGGTGATCCACCCAAACTTTCAGCATCTACTTTCTCACAATGGCAATTTTTGATGAAATCTGATGTGTGCAGTTCCTCCATAGAGTTGTGGAAGATCATCGAAAATGGTCTTCATGTTGGAAACCCCAACAATCTCACAAGAAGAGAAGTGGTTGATAGCCAACTCAACGCTATAGCCCTACACATGATACAACTTGGTGTGGGTGACAAAGACATGCCACACATTCAGCATCTTAGCACAGCTAAAGAAGCCTGGGATGCCCTCACCGAGCTCTTCATTGGAAATGAAAGTATGAGAAGGAATAGATATGATGCCTTGAGCAATGAAGCTAAAGGATTTTATATGCTGGATGGAGAAGACCACGAGGACATGTATAGGAGGCTCAAGGCAATAGCCACAACCTTCAGAAACCACGGTGCAGCTCATGTTGATGATGCTTGGATCAAGCGCAAGTATGTCAGTGCTCTTATGCCATTTGAGCCCACAGATTTGAAAAGTCTCCAAGGAAGGCATAACTATCACCTCATGTCATCCAATGAGGTTATGCAAGAAATGGCCACTTTCAAAGTAGCTGCCAAGAATGCCGAAGATGCTCGTGCTCGAGCTATGGGGATGCAAAAAGGGGTCAACATGGCCTTGAAGACTAGTGTGATTGATCATGATGAATATACGGTAGAAGGACTAGACTGTCCCGAGGATATAAAAAGGATCCACGGGAAATACTTGGCTCTTTATGCAAGAAACTTTTGGAAAGATCCAGCCAAGGCTAAAGTTGAACTAGATCGCAAGAGTGGAGCCTATGGAAGAAAAGAAAATGGTGCCAAGCTGAGAACATGCTTTAATTGTGGTGACCGGCTGCACTTTGTAGCTGAGTGTCCATATCAAAGTAGAGAGGATAATGGAGGAAGACTCATTTTCAAGGACAAATCAAAAGCTCCACGTAATAAATAGTTTGTTAAGAAGAATGCTCCGTTCAAGAAGCAACCAAAGATTGTTCTAGTGGCTCAAGAAGAATATTCATCGGGGAGTGAAGATGAGGACGAGGATGATAGCTCTCAAGAGGTGGCTGCTATAGCCACCACATCTACATCAACATCTCTCTTCGACTCTCCGAACGAGAACATCATCAACAAGAATGCTACTTGCCTCATGGCACGAAGCTCCGAGGTAACTTCTAACTCTTCTTTTTCAAAGACTATGATAGACATGGATGATCCTACTAGTCTTAAGGTTAAAGAAGATATTATTGCTTTGGATTATTTCTACACTAACTTGCAAGGTGAGCACAAAGTTCGATTTGAGGCTCTCATGGATCAGCTGGCCCAAAACGAAGCACTTCTCGAAGAAAAGGGCAGAATTGAAAGGGAGGATGCAATGGAAATTGCATCTCTAAAAAATGCTCTTGAAGAAGAAGAAGCTCGGGTCTCTCTTGAAGAGAGACTTGAGTCTATGGAAGAGTCACATGAAGAAACTGTGACTAAACTCGTTAAGGAACGTGACAATGCTGTCACCAAGGCAAAGAAGTTAAAGAAGGAAAGGATTGACTTTGGGGCTGCTCATGATAGACTCTCCGAGGAATTGGAGAAACTTGACAATGCTCACAAGGCGTTGAAAAACGAGTTCTCTATTCTCAACGAGTCACATGATCAGCTTCAAAGTCGATTGGCCAAATATGATACTCCTAGCTCGTCAAACTCAACATATAATAACAAAGAAAATGGTAATGTGGAAAAAGAAGTGATCAAGGACATCACTACCAAGGACAAAGGTGTGCTTGATGAAGTCCTTGGCAAGCAAAGGTCAAATCATAGTAAAGAGGGACTTGGGTATGTCACCAAGTCCAAGAAGAAGAAGACCAAGAAAAACAAGACCAAGAATGTGCAACTAAAGACAAGCACTGCTGAGAAAGTTGTCACAAAAGACAAGACTAATGATATTGGTTTTGCAGGGTCCCACAATCCGAATTATGAACTCTTTTGTGATGACTATGGTGATGTTTATGCTTATTATGTTGTCCTTTTGATGAATATATTGCTTGGTCTATTTGGGTCCCAAAGACCCTTGTTACTAACATGAAAGGACCCATTGAAAAATGGGTACCTAAAACCAAGAAGTAATTTTCTTGCAGGGCTATGCTTCCGGTGGGTCGAAATGGGTGCTGGATAGTGACTGCACAAGTCATATGACCAGAAGCAAGGAGATCATCACAGAGATGCGTCCAAATCATGATAATATCACAGTCTCCTACGGTGATAAGTCTAAATCTCAGGTATTGGGTCTTGGCAAGGTTGTGGTTGCCCACGATATCTCTCTCGTGGACGTCATGCTTGTTGAGACCCTTGGCTACAATCTTCTTTCTGTTCGTGCCCTTGGCAAGATGGGTTTTGCTGTTTTTATCGATGATGATTTGGTGGTACTCTTATGGAGCAAGTCTCTAAAGGTCGCTTTCGTTGGATACGTCGAAAATGATCTGTATGTGGTGGACTTCTCGGGGAAAACCACTTTGGGTACGATGTGTCTATTCGGGAAGGCTGACGTGGGCTGGCTATGGCATCGCTGTTTAGCCCATGTCAACATGAGAACTTTGCAAAGTCTCCAAAAGGGTGGCCACATCCTTGGACTAAAAGACAATGTCTCTTTTGCCAAAGATCGTGTTTGCAGGGCTTGTGTTGAAGGAAAAATGCATGACTCTCCCCACAAGAGGAAGACTATTGTGTCATCAAAGAGGATCTTGGAATTACTTCATGTGGATTTATTTGGTCCTCCCTCTCATGCAAGTCTTGGTGGGAAGAAATATTGCTTGGTCATTGTCGATGACTACTCAAGATATACATGGGTATATTTCTTCAAGCTGAAAAGTGAGACTCAACAAACTGTCATCGACTTTGCCAATGAAGTTCAACGTCAACACAATGTTCCCATCTTGGCAATTAGAAGTGACAACGGATCAAAATTCAAGAACTACACTTTAAACGAGTTTCTAAGCGAAGAGGGGATTAGACACCAATATTCCGCTGCGTACACCCCTCAACAAAATGGTGTAGCCGAGAGGATGAACCGGACTTTGATGGATATGGCAAGATCTATGCTTGCTGAATTCAAGTCTCCTTATAATTTTTGGGCTGAAGCCATATCCACTGCTTGTCACTCATCAAACCGCCTCTACCTTCGGAAGATCTTGGACAAGACTCCATATGAAATACTTACCGGTAACAAGCCCAACATCTCATACTTCAGGGTATTCGGGTGTAAGTGTTTCTTTCTTATTAAAGGTGTCTGTTTGTCAAAATTTGAATCCAAGGCTTTAGAAGGTATTTTTGTTGGTTACGGTGCCGAATCCCACGCTTATAGAGTCTACAACAAGCTCACTGGGATTGTTGTAGAATCTTGTAGTGTGGAGTTCGATGAAAATAACGGTTCCTTTGTAGGGCAAGTTGATGTTTGTGATGCAGATGTTGAAATACCCCAAGATGCCATAAGAAGAATGGGCGTGGGATTTTTCCGCCCCATTGAGGAACCCCTTGTGGCGGATCGGGAAGGACAATGCTCCACACATGTGGAGCCCTCATCTACACAAGACAAACAAGCTCCTACTGTTGGAGACAATCCGGCATCAACACCACCATCTGTTGAAGATCATCTGTCCCCTGGACAAGTTGGTAGTCCCAGGCCAGACTATCCTCCCCCTCCAAGGGGCGGACAATCCACCCCTGGCACTCCAACTGGTTCTAGAGGAGCCGAAGGAGAAGTCAACAACTCTAAAGCTCCCAGGCCGGAGTCTCCGGCCCCCAGGGGCGGAGTATCCGGCCCTGGGTCTCCAACTCCAGTCAGGCTCTCTCAGGAAGATGGTTCTGGTACTTCACCTCCCAGGCCGGATAGTCCGGCCCCTCCAAGGGGCGGATTATCCGGGTCTGAAGAAAATGTTCAGCAACAATCCTCCGGCAGTAAAGGTGACATGGATGATCAAGGGCAGGGCAGTAATCAAGACAAGGATACAACTATCGAATCCACTCCTCCTAGAAACAATAAGGACATTGAGGCTCGTCGCAAGGCTCGTGCTGATCGGAACCTTGAACTAAGAGGTCACACTCTTGACAAGGTTGTTGGTGATCTTCGACGAATGGTATCCACTAGAAGAGAGCTTGCAAGCTTCTGTGATCATCAAGCTCACATTTCCATGGTTGAACCGAAGAAAGTTTTTGATGCTCTTGAAGGCCCCGATTGGGTTGTTGCAATGCATGAAGACTTAAATAACTTCGAACGCAACAAAGTTTGGAAGCTCGTTGAAAAACCAAAGGATTGCCGCAATGTTATCGACACCAAGTGGATCTTCAAGAACAAACAGGATGAAAATGGCATTGTTGTGAGGAATAAAGCACGACTCGTGGCTCAAGGATTCTCTCAAGTGGAAGGAATTGATTTTGGCGAGACCTACGCTCCTGTGGCTCGCCTTGAGTCCATCCGTATCCTTCTTGCCTATGCAGCCCATCATAATTTTAACTTACAACAAATGGATGTTAAGAGCGCTTTCCTTAATGGTCCTCTACATGAGTTAGTATACGTCAAGCAGCCCCCGGGGTTTGAGGACCCCAAATTTCCGAACCATGTCTACAAACTCCATAAGGCGCTCTATGGCCTTAAACAAGCCCCACGTGCGTGGTATGAGCACCTTAAAGAGCTGTTGCTAGACCGTGGATTCGAAGTTGGGCAAATCGACCCCACTCTTTTTACTAAGAAGGTTAATGGGGAGCTTTTTGTATGCCAACTTTATGTAGATGACATTATTTTTGGCTCTACTAACCAAGCTTTTAACGATGAATTTTCAAAGCTTATGACTGACAGGTTTGAGATGTCCATGATGGGTGAGCTCAGGTTCTTTCTTGGATTTGAAATCAAACAACTTAGAGAGTGAACCTTTATTAATCAATCTAAGTACATCCAAGACATGCTCAAAAGGTTCAAGATGACGGATCTCAATGGCGTTGCTACCCCAATGCAAACAAAGTGTCATCTTGAACTCAATCCCAAGGGTAAAGATGTGGATCAAAAGGTATACCGATCCATGATCGGCTCTCTCCTTTACCTTTGTGCATCTAGGCTCGATATCGTGTTAAGTGTAGGAGTGTGTGAAAGGTACCAAGCCGCTCCTAAAGAAAGCCACTTAGTGGCAGTCAAGCGAATCTTCCGATATTTGGTTCATTCCCCAAATTTTGGGCTATGGTATCCCAAGGGTTCCAGTTTCTCTCTATGTGGTTACACTGATTCAGATTGGGCTGGTGACAAAGATGATAGGAAATCAACCTCTGGTGCATGCCAATTCTTGGGCAGGTCTCTAGTGTGTTGGTCATCAAAGAAACAGAATTGTATTTCACTCTCAACCGCCGAAGCTGAATATGTTGCTGCTGCAAGTGCTTGTACTCAATTGTTATGGATGAGGCAAACTTTAAAGGAATATGGTGTCAATTGTGACAAAGTGCCTCTTTTATGCGACAATGAAAGTGCTATCAAAATTGCTTACAATCCCGTGCAGCATACAAGAACAAAATATATAGAGATTCACAACCACTTTATTCGGGATCATGTTGCTCGTGGAGATATTGCTCTATCTTTTGTGAGCACGAAGAACCAACTTGCTGATATTTTCACGAAGCCTCTTGATGAAGCAAGATTTTGTTATTTTCGGAATGAGCTAAATATCATAGATTCAAGGAGCTTGGCTTGACTACCCTTGCACACTCACTTGCGCTTATTCATGTATTTGGTTTAGATGCGGGCATAAACATAGGGGGAGTGTGGTCCTAATTGATTGGGCCAACCCTCCCCCCATAATGCCGAAAGCAAGTAAAATCATTTCCCTTAATATCATTTTGTGATATGTGGGTCATCGATGAGCATTGGTTTTGAACTCAAGATACATCTCGCGGTGTCATGCCATGCGCTCCAACATGGTGGCTTCGGCCACCGCCCTCTTCCTTGAGAAGAGTTGGTTTCTAATGGCTCTCTTTGTTTTTTCTTGCATATTTCTTGTTCTTGCAAGGAGTGATCTTCAGGGGCGTTAGCATCACTCTTCTTCCTTTTTGGCGTTTCGATGCCAAAGGGGGAGAAGTAGTTCTATTAGGTCTCGTGGATTTGCAAGGGTCGGGCACAAGCTTTTCAATTTTAGTCGTTTTTATTTGCTTGCTTGTGCCTTTTCTAGCGTGAACTCTTGTGCTATTTGTGTTTGTCTATGTAAGACTTTGTCGTACTCCACTATGTTTGGTATTCATGGAATTCTGGATTTATCTATTATGGACCTTATGGAATTCTGGAATTATGGAGCATATTTGATGGCTTATGGATTCATGGAATTATCTATGTATGCTCCGGCTTTATTCTCATCGCGGTGGTATGACCTTGTTTCCCAAACCACCCATTTCCAACTATCTTGGTTATGGAAGTAGTGTTCTCTCTAGTGTGTGTATTTGTATTCAAATGCAAATCTTAAATATGCACACATCTAGGGGGAGCGTCTTTCATTATTTAAGGTGGCATTTGCCGGTTTCATTGCAAATCCTAGTATTGTCATCTAACACCAAAAAGGGGGAGATTGAAAGAACATTTCTTAATCCCTAGTGTTTTGTGTGTTAGATAACAATACCAAGGATCATTTAATGTGTGTTGAAGTGTTGCAGCTCTATTTGAGAATAAAGGGAAAAGAACTCTGCCTTTGGGGGCGGATAATCCGGCCCCACCAGGGGCGGATAATCCGCCCCTCCCTCTGCCCAAGCAGGCGCAAGCCCCAGAAGGGGGGCGGAATGTTGGCCGGATTTTCCGGCCCCGCCGGATAATCCGCCCCTCAGGGGGCCCGGATAATCCGCCCTCCTTGCTCATCGCCAAGGCGCAAGCCCCAGAGAGGGGGCGGAGTTTTGGCCGGACTTTCCGGCTAGGCCGGATAATCCGCCCCTCAGGGGGGCCGGATTATCCGCCCCCAAGATCTTCACCAAGCTTCACCAAGGCGCAAGCCCCAGAGAGGGGGCGGAGTTTCCCCCGGAGAATCCGCCCTTGGGGCGGAGTTTTCCCAGGGGGCGGATAATCCGCCCCCAAAGTTGTGCAACGGCCAGATCTGGGGAGGAGGTATTTAAGCCAGCCTTCCCCCTCCTGCCAGAACTCTTGATTCATCTCAAAAAAGACCAGATCAGATCTGAAAGCTTCATCCAAGAGTGCTCCACCGAGATCCACCCAAAGGCCCCATCCCTTGGGGAATCGAAGGAGGAGAACTCGATCTTCGTCATCAGCAATCAAGCAATTCAACTCCTCTCCATTCATTTGGAGAACTTTCGATCTAGTATTTCTTGCAGATATCTAGATCCTAGTTTTTGTTTATATTGATAAACCTTGTTCTTGTGGCAGCTTGTTGTCATCTCGGGAGCCCCCAATTCGGTTGTGGGTGTGTGCCCCGATAGTGTTGTAAAAGGCACCGGTTCCCGCCTCGAAGGGATCCAATAGTGGAGAAGGTGGATCAGGCCTCTCGTGGCGAGATCCATCGGAGAATAGGGTGAGGCCTATTGTGGCGTGGTGGTCTTAGAACTGCCCACCCCTCCAACACAGATGTACTTCCCTTAACAAGGAAGGAACTGCGGTAAAACAAATCCCTGTGTCTCCGCGTGCTCCACTACGGTTTCCTCGCTCCTCTTTTTGTGCTTAGTAGTTAGGGTTGCATATAGGGAAATTCTCATAGTTGCATATCTAGAGAATTTACTTTGTGTCAAGCCTAAAATTGAAAAAGTATTAAAAATTGGTTAGCACCTATTCACCCCCCCTCTAGGTGCCCATACGATCCATTTCACACTTGCTCTAGATCTTGAAGCTTGCCTAATCTTTTCCCTCCAATGATTCTTGCCCATATTTGAGTGGAAGAGAGAGGAGATCTAGACCCACGTTTTGACCTAACCGATTCATCTCTTTGTGAGTGCATCTTTGGGGATCTAGATTTTGGGGGATTTTGTGTCTCCTTTGATTCCTCCTCTCTTGTTCCCCCAATAGATTTAGTAGGTTTGTTGGAACTTGAGAGTTAGGGATTTGAGCATCTTTGTGGTGTTCTTGCCATTTGCATTTGGTGCATCGGTTTGAGTTCTCCTCGGAGGATTTGGTTTGAGTTGCTCATTGGAGCTTGTACCTCTTGGGTTCTTGGAACCCTAGACGTTTTTGTGGCCTTGGTGGCATTTGTTGAGGCCTTTTGTGGCGTTTGTTGGGAGCCTCCAATTAAGTTGTGGAGAAGTGCCCCAACCTTGTGAGAGGTTTCGGTTGCCACCGACAAGTGCACCGATAGTGGAAGCGTGGATCGATCCCGTTGGGGTGAGATTCACTGGAGAATAAGGGAGGCCTTTTGTGGCGTTGGTGGTTTGATACCACCCCCTCTCCAAACGAGACGTACTCCATGTTGGGAGGAACTCGGTAAAATATCGGTGTCCCCGCGTGCCTCGGTTATCTCTATACCCGAGCTCTTTACTTATGCACTTTATATTGTTATAGCCTTCGTGCTTGAAGTAATATATATCTTGCTATCACTTTGTTGCTTGTATTGCTTAGCATAAGTTGTTGGTGCACATAGGTGAACCATTGTTCTAGGTTGTGCTTAACAAAGTAAACACTAGTTTTATTCCGCCTTTGTTGAGCCTCTCTAGGAAAAGTTTTAATCGCCTATTCACCCCCCTCTAGGCGACATCCGTATCCTTTCAATTGGTATCAGAGCACAGTCTCTCATTTTAGGCTTCACCGCCTTGAGAGTAAAGATGTCGGCTAGAGGATTAGTGCACAATGACATGTTCACATTCGATGGCATAAATTATGATATATGGAAAAATCGCATGCTCATTCATTTTCGGGACATGGACCCAAATTTGGAGCGTATTGTAGATATAGGTTTTTCTCCTCCAATGGATTTCAAAAATCTATCTAGTGAGGATGAGAAAAACTTATATCTCGATGCTCAAGCTTCTAATGTGCTTGTTAATGCTTTGAGCTATGTAGTTACATCTTCAATCATTCCTTTTTGGAGCGCTCATGAGTTATGGACAAAACTTCAAGATAAATATGTTGTGTCCAACATTATTGAGGATGATTGTGTTGCTTCCACTTCTGGTCGAGATGAGTTCTCATCCTCTACCACTTCACCAACATGTGACTTTTCACAAGGTAATGATATGGTGAGTGGTGATAGAAATTGCAATTTGGATAGTGTGCTTACTATTTGTAATCCCTCATCTCTATCTAGTTGCAATGATCTATCTTTGGACTTTAACACTTCTAGCACTACAAACTCCTTACATGCTTGTGTTAATAGTCCTTGCATATCATGTAGAAATGACTTGAATAAATCTCATGATGATATGCTTGTGTTGTCTTGTTGCCATGATAAAAATGCTTCCATTTCCTCTAGTGCTTGTGTTGCTAACCATGTAGAGGAAACCGAAGATTCTATGGGCCAAGACATGGTTTTGAATGATGTCACATATGCAATCTCATCTTCACCTTCTTCCGGTACCCACCTATGCCTTATGGCTAGGGATTCTAAGGTAACTCCTACTTTGGAACCCAGTACCTCTTGTGATGAAGAGGATGTGGATAATGGGGAAGAAGAGCTATATATTGATGATTTATATGAAAAGGGTGAGATTGTTTATCGTGCCCTTGTTAACAAGGATATTGCTTGCTCTAACTTTGTTGAAATCTTGGACTTTGCTATTAAGAGTAAAGAACTTATTGATAAGTTAGAAACACAAATTGAGGTGGCAAGTGATCTCAAACATAAAAATGATGAGACTCAAGTTGCTTATGCTAAACTCCTTGAGGATTTTGAGCACCTCAAAAATGGCTCTAGGGTCATAAAGGGTGAGCTCATCAAACTCACCGAGTCACATGAGCAACTTAAAGCCTCATATTCAAAAGAGCTTGTCAAGTTGCCCTCACCTCGTGCAAATAGTGATGATGCTTGTGGTACTAACTCTATTTCTTGTGAAGCATCTACTTTGAAGGAGAATGTTGAGCTAAAGGCTCAACTTGCGTTGATAACTAGCAACTATGGGAAATTAGAAGAAAGTCATGTTAAGCTCTCGAGCTCGCATGAGGATCTTCTAGTCTCCCATGGTAGGCTAAAGGTAGCTCATGAGTCCATCATGTCAAAGGTAACATCTAGTGGGCCTCATGTGGACATTAGCACTATATCTACTCCAAATGTTATATTGCCATGTGCTAGTCCTTGTAATTCATCCACTCATGACATTGCTACATCTTGTGATGAATTACTTTTCATGCCTTGTTGCTCTAACAATGTAGCATCTACTTCCTCTAGTACTTCAGTTGAAATTAACCATGTAGAGGAAATCAAAGAGCTCAAGGCTCAAGTCACTTCTTTGAAGAATGACTTGAAAATGGGTCATCAAGGGAAGGTCACACTCAACAAAATCTTGAGTGTGCAAAAATCCCCCAATGACAAGAGTGGGCTTGGATTCAACTCCAATGTCAAGAACAAGTCCACTATCAAGTTGAAGCACAAGGACAACAAGAAGAATGGCCAAGATCAAGTCAAGAATCCGGCCAACATTGTTTGCTTCAAGTGCAAGGAAGAAGGGCACCATGTTAGATCTTGCCCATTCAAGAAGAAGTCCCTTGGCAAGAAGCAACAAGGGAAGCGGCCTAGAGATGGGCCTCCTCCTAAGAAGACTCAAGCTCTTCCTCAAGTTGTTTCTTCATCCAAAAATAAAGATGGCTGTCGTGGTGGTATCACGACATATGCCATGGGTAGGCTAAAGTTGGGGCTAATGGACGTGGAGGAATCCGGGGAGGGATGATGCAGTGAAGACCGCACTCGTATGAACAAAGTGAAATACAACGTATATTGGATTGAAGCTCTCAAGTGGAGATAACACCTCATTCTATACATCTAATCTCTTATAATCTTGCCATACTTGTGGCTACAATCATGCTCCTGGAGCTGTATCTCCTATGCTTCTATCTAGATCTCTCTGTGAGAGTGGAGGAAGAGGAAGAAGGAGAGCTCCTAGTGAGCAGAGAGGGGAGGAGCCCTTCTGGGCCTCCCTTAGAACGATCCCCCTGGTGCTCCTTATAAAGGGGAGCCCAGGGGACAAGACTTGTTCCCCACGCTTGGCATCTATGTAGCATATTCCTGGCATCTATCTAGATGCTCAGCATATGCCTTGGCATCTTTGGAGATGCCATGGAATATTCCTTAGCATATCCTTGGTGCCAAGGGCATATTCTCTAGCATCTTCTTGATGCCAAGGGCATATTCCATACGCCCATGTGCCAGTCTGAGCCATGGGCGTCCCAAGGCTGGCACGAGACTTGTTTGTCTTGTCTTGGGTCGATGGGGCGTTGTTGTAGATGTCGGGGTACGTATGTATGTGAGTATGGGGGCGTACGAGATGATACAATTCGGCCTGAACGCCCCGGAGAGAGTGGAAATTCGGCCTGAGGGAAGGCTGATTCGGCCTATCAGAGAAAAGGACCAGCCGAACTATTTCCTGCTTCAGCCGAATTGGCTGTTTACTCGGCCTGGAGGGGAAAGTCGGCCTGGTGCAGCAGAGGCCCAGCCGGGGTATTCCCAGGCCCAGCAGGGTTGCTCGTCTTGGCCCAGACGCGACGCGGGTGAGGTGAAGTCTGTCGTGGGCCGAGCCATGCCATACTCGGCCCACCCGGGCGGCATCTAGTTGTGTTGCTGGCGCTGGGCCTGTGGTGCCGACGCAGAGAGCTCCTGGCGGTGGGCCGAATCTGGCCCACTCGAGGGAAGTGGTCGAGGGAGTGAAGAAGGCTGGAGCTGGGATCGCTGCGGGGGCGACGTTGGCGGGAACCTCGACGCGTGGAGCGAGCAGGGTGTAGGTTCGGCGGGAAGGGAGCTGCTGCTGTGATGTCGCTGGGCCAGGGTTAGCCCGAGCTGGCCCATCTGGGTGGGCACAGTGACGAGGTAGTGTGGCAGGCCGGCTGGGTTGATTCGGCCCAGCCGGGTTTGTTCTTTTATTCGGATTATAGAGGCCTAATTCGGCCCGTGATAACGAAGTTTAGGCCAAGATATGCCTGTGTCGGCCCACATTAGCTTTTTTCCTTTCTTCTCTTTATCTAATACTTTCTATGTCATTCATCTTCATTTATATTTGCCTAGTTTCCATACTTATCTTCCATTAAGCTGTTCATTCCTTCGCATAGGTCTCTTTATACCCGAACTCTGGGGTACCTGGGGTTAGATCCCCGACATTAGTCCCCGAGGCCATGTGGGATTCGTAGAATCGCTCATGGGCTTTATATCTAAATATCCCCATAGTTGTTTTCTAACATACAACTTCTTTGTCATATATTTCTTGGTCGCATAATTCTTTTGGGTAAGTTTGTGACTTCAGCCTTCTTGGGCTCTACTCATAACCCTTCTGGGACAGTTTTTTGACTTCTTGCCTTCTTGGGAACTGGTCATAACCCGTTTGGGTAAGTTTCTGGACTTCTGGCCTTCATGGGCATTGGTCATAACCCCTTTGGGTAAGTTTTTGGACTTCTGGCCTTCTTGGGCTCTTGTCATAACCCCTTTGGGTAAGTTTTTGGACTTCTGGCCTTCTTGGGCTCTTGTCATAACCCCTTTGGGTAAGTTTTTGGACTTCTGGCCTTCTTGGGCACCGGTCATAACCCCTTTGGGTAAGTTTTTGGACTTCTGGCCTTCTTGGGCACTGGTCATAACCCCTTTGGGAAAGTTTTTGGACTTCTGGCCTTCTTGGGCACTGCTCTTTTAACCTCTTTGGGAAAGTTCTTGACTTCTGGCCTTCTTGGGCACTGGTCATAACCCCTTTGGGCAAGTTCTTGACTTCTGGCCTTCTTGGGCACTGCTCTTTTAACCTCTTTGGGTAAGTCATGAGTTCTGGCCTTCTAGGGCACTGCTCTTTTAACCTCTTTGGGTAAATTATGACTCCTGGCCATTTTTGGCACTGGTCTTTTAACCTCTTTGGGTAAATTATGACTCCTGGCCATTTTTGGCACTGGTCATAACCCCTTTGGGTAAGTCATAATCCGAGTCATCTGTTTCCCAATCCAAGTTATCTTACAAAATTGACTTATGTCTTAAGTCTGAGTCTTTGAATCAAATCTGAGGTATATAACTCAAATCCGAGTCATCTGTTTCCAAATCTGAGTTACTTTACTCTTTCTTGACTTACATCTCAAATCCGAGTCATCTGACTCAAATCCGAGGTATATGACTCAAATCTGAGTCATCTGTTTCCAAATCCTAGTTACTTTACTCATCTCAAATCTGAGTCATCTGACTCAAGTCCGAGGTATATGACTCAAATCCGAGTCATCCGTTTCCAAATTTGAGTTACTTTACTCATTTTTGACTTACATATCAAATCTGAGTTATCTGACTTAAATCCGAGGTATATGACTCAAAACCCGAGTCATCTGATTCCAAATCCGAGTTACTTTACTCATTTTTGACTTACATCTCAAATCTGAGTCATCTGACTCAGATCCGAGGTATATGACTCAAATCCGAGTTACTTTACTCATATTTGACTTATGTCTCGAATATGAGTTATTTGGCTCAAAATCCGAGTTATATGACTCAAATCCAAGTTATATGACTCAAATCCGAGTCATCTGATTCCAAATCCGAGTTACTTTACTCATTTTTGACTTGCATCTCAAATCTGAGTCATCTGACTCAAGTCCGAGGTATATGACTCAAATCCGAGTCATCCGTTTCCAAATTCGAGTTACTTTACTCATTCTTGACTTACATCTCAAATCCGAGTCATCTGACTCAGATCCGAGGGATATGACTCAAATCCGAGTTACTTTACTCATATTTGACTTATGTCTCGAATCTGAGTTATCTGGCTCAAAATCCGAGTTATATGACTCAAATCCGAGTCATATGATTCCAAATCCGAGTTACTTTACCCATATTTGACTTATGTCTCGAATCTGAGTCACCTGACTCAAATCCGAGGTATATGACTCAAATCCGAGTCATCTATTTGCCACGATATAACTTGATTTGGTGAGATGATGTTAATTTGCCTTTGATATGGATCCGAGATATAGATCCGAGATTAAGTTTTGGGATATGGTAATAGGGCTAACCGCTGAGAGATCTGATTCGAGATGTAGATATGAGATATAGATTCGAGATATGATAAGCTGGCAAATAGTCGTCCGAGATATGGGATAACCTGGAAAGATAGCAAAATTTCAATCCGAGTCATAACATAACCTGGCAATCTGGCGAGCTGAATCAAGCTTCGGTCCGAATCAGAGATATGCTTAGTACGCCGAGTCTGAATACCAATCCGAATTATAATATACCCTGGCAAGCTGAATCAAATGTTAGTCTGAATCAGAGACAAGCTACTGAGCTGAGTTTAAGGTTAATTCGAAACATAAATAAATTGACTCAAATTATATCCGAATTATCAATAAGCTGGCTGGTGAGCCGAGTTAAAGGATAATCCAAAGCATAAATAAACTGACTCAAATTCTATCTGAATCAATAATAAGCTGATTCAACTTCTATCCGAGTTATAAATAAGCTGGCTGGTGAGCTGAGTTACAGGTCAATCCAAAGCACAAACAAACTGACTCAAATTCTATCTGAATCATAAATAAGCTGATTCAACTTCTATCCGAGTTATAAATAAGCTGGCTGGTGAGCTGAGTTAAAGGATAATCCAAATCATAAACAAACTGACTCAAATCCTATCTGAATCATAAATAAGCTGATTCAACTTCGATCCGAGTTATAAATAAGCTGGCTCAAATCTAGATCTAAATCAACATAATGTTCTCTTAATCCAAAGGAGACTCTACGGATAAGTTGACTAGTCCCCGGGTTAAGTTATTTTCTCCCCGGGGTGAAGGATTGAGTGTAGGTGGCTAAGTTATCTGGCACTCACAGTATACTTGGGGAAGTGTCTGAGTAAGTCTTGCTAAGTCATACCTACCCTGCTGAGTTACCTGGTACTTACAGTAAGCTTGGAGTAGTGCTTGAGTCCTTCTTGCTGAGTCTTACCTGCTTTGATGAGTCAGACTTGGAGAGCCTCTGCGCTTACCTCTTTGTTCTCTGTTCGCTTGGTGGAGCTAAATGAGCCCTTCGAGGAAGAAGTTGATGAAGATGCTCCTGTCCGGATGGAAACCCAACCAACGCCACTAAAAGGCCCCACGGTGGGCGCCAAATGTCGTGGTACTTACAGTAAGCTTGGAGTAGTGCTTGAGTCCTTCTTGCTGAGTCTTACCTGCTTTGATGAGTCAGACTTGGAGAGCCTTTGCGCTTACCTCTTTGTTCTCTGTTCGCTTGGTGGAGCTAAATGATCCCTTCGAGGAAGAAGTTGATGAAGATGCTCCCGTCCGGATGGAAACCCAACCAACGCCACTAAAAGGCCCCACGGTGGGTGCCAAATGTCGTGGTGGTATCACGACATATGCCATGGGTAGGCTAAAGTTGGGACCGATGGACGTGGAGGAATCTGGGGAGGGATGATGTAGTGAAGACCGCACTCGTATGAACAAAGAGAAATACAACGTATATTGGATTGAAGCTCTCAAGTGGAGATAACACCTCATTCTATACATCTAATCTCTTATAATCTTGCCATACTTGTGGCTATAATCATGCTCCTGGAGTTGTATCTCCTATGCTTCTATCTAGATCTCTCTGTGAGAGTGGAGGAAGAGGAAGAAGGAGAGCTCCTAGTGAGCAGAGAGGGAGGATCCCTTCTGGGCCTCCCTTAGAACGATCCCCCTGGTGCTCCTTATAAAGGGGAGCCCAGGGGACAAGACTTGTTCCCCACGCTTGGCATCTATGTAGCATATTCCTGGCATCTATCTAGATGCTCAGCATATGCCTTGGCATCTTTGGAGATGCCATGGCATATTCCTTACCATATCCTTGGTGCCAAGGGCATATTCTCTAGCATCTTATTGATGCCAAGGGCATATTCCATACGCCCATGTGCCAGTCTAAGCCATGGGCGTCCCAAGACTGGCACGAGACTTGTTTGTCTTGTCTTGGGTCGATGGGGCATTGTTGTAGATGTCGGGGTACGTCTGGATGTGAGTATGGGGGCGTACGGGATGATACGATTCGGCTCGAACGCCCCAGAGAGAGTGGACATTCGGCCTGAGGGAAGGCTGATTCGGCCTATCAGAGAAAAGGCCCAGCCGGACTATTTCCTGCTTCAGCCGAATTGGCTGTTTACTCGGCCTGGAGGGGAAAGTCGGCCTGGTGCAGCAGAGGCCCAGCCGGGGTATTCCCAGGCCCAGCTGGGTTGCTCGTCTTGGCCCAGACGCGACGCGGGTGAGGTGAAGTCTGTCGTGGGCCGAGCCATGCCATACTCGGCCCACCCGGGCGGCATCTAGTTGTCTTGCTGGCGCTGGGCCTGTGGTGCCGACGCAGAGAGCTCCCGGCGATGGGCCAAATCTGGCCCACCCAGGGGAAGTGGCCGAGGGAGTGAAGAAGGCTGGAGCTGGGATCGCTGCGGGGGCGATGTTGGCGGGAACCTCGGCGCGTGGAGCGAGCAGGGTGTAGGTTTGGCGGGAAGGGAGCTGCTGCTATGATGTCGTTGGGTCGGGGTTAGCCCGAGCTGGCCCATCTGGGTGGGCACAGTGACGAGGTAGTGTGGCAGGCCGGCTGGGTTGATTCGGCCTAGCCGGGTTTGTTCTTTTATTCGGATTATAGAGGCCTAATTCGGCCCGTGATAACGAAGTTTAGGCCGAGATATGCCTGTGTCGGCCCACATTAGCTTTTTTCCTTTCTTCTCTTTATCTAATACTTTCTATGTCATTCATCTTCATTTATATTTGCCTAGTTTCCATACTTATCTTCCATTAAGCTGTTAATTCCTTCGCATATGTCTCTTTATACCCGAACTCTGGGGTACCTGGGGTTATATCCCCGACAATGGCAAGAGTAGAACTTGCTACATATGCCGCGAGAAGGGACACATTTCTTCCTCATGCACTATTGGTATCTCCTCATCCCATCCTATCTTGATTGATGATGCTTATTCACTTCGTAAGGATGAGATTGGCAATGTGTTTTCCAAATTTGTTGGTGCTCAATGTGGGTTCAAGAAAAGAACCATTTGGGTTGCCAAGCCTATTGTGACTAACCTCTTAGGACCCAACTTGGTTGGGGACCAACAAGCCAAAACTTGATCAATAGGTGTGTTGGAGGGCATTGGAGTTTTGGCTACAATATGAAGAATTGAGGGATCTTCATCAATTATTATTGTCAAGCCAAGCCATTTGGATTATCTTGATTATATTATATTTCCAATGTTCCACCTTGCGGTAACATATGCTAAACTCTTACATTGAAAGTTACTCGCCCCCTTGTGCATGTGTTGGTTTTGTATCTTCCATGCTTTTGTACATGTTGTGCTATCCACTTAATTATCTTGAGGTATCAAGCATATTTGTGTATGATTAGGTGGCACACTATGTATGTGTGTTTCTTATGCTTGAGCCTTACTTGTTTATATTTGGTATCTTATTTGGCTCTTGTGAGAGATTAATGGACTATCCCATTTTGGGGGAGTGTTATGCTTAGGCATTCCACAATCCTAAAAATGTGTGTACATGAGGAATACCACCTAGCATTTATATTGGGATATGATCTAGTCTCTATGTGGTACAATTCTCATGATAAATGTAAGTTTTATAATGTCCATTAATTATCTCTATTTGTATTATTTTGCCTCGTGTTGGTTTTTATGGTAGTGTCACATTATGGGGGAGTCATATGCTTAGTGCATATTACAATCCTAGAAAATGTGAATATTCGAGGTTGTGTCACTTAGAATTGATATTGATAATTATCTAGCACCTATGTGACACATTTGCTCATACAAGTTCCAATTTGCTTGAATGCCTTTATTGATCTTATGTTGGATCTTGTATATGAGAGTGGTTCTTGGTATGTGTTTCCTCATATTTAGATATATATATTCGCATGGAAACCATTTGCTTCAAGTTACTCTAATCACTAGTGATTGTGTGACTATTGGAAGCTACCAAGAATCTTGTATGAAGTACCATGCTCAATTCTTATATTTAGTTATATGCTTCTTGTTGTGTGTATATGATCTTGGATATCCGTATGAACTACCTAGGGAAAATTATTCCCAATATTTCTTGTCCTTGGACAATGAGTACTCAATTTAAGGTAGAATTTATTGATCATATTCACTTTGGCCTTTGTTTAATTTTATCCTATCTTTGGTCAAGAAAATGTTTTATGTTGTCTCCCAAGCTTCCTTGCTTCTTTTGGATCTTCTTATTTTATTAATATCCTCGTGTGTTTTAGTTAATGTAGGTAGTAGTGATGATCCCATTTGTGTGCATTTTGTATTCTAAAGGAAAATCCTACATAATGCACTATCCATGGGGGAGATCTCCTATATTATTTAGAACACTCATATTTATGCTTCTTTGTTTTGATACATATCAGTTTTTTTGCGCTTGGAACCTCAATCTTTTCGTTTTGGTAGTTTGTGCCATCATGAGAAGTTTGGGGAGTTTGGTTTCTTATTGGAACCTTGCTCTTTTTGGGAGTTGGTTTTGTCTCATTCCTTGTTTCTTGATTTGACCATTTTAGAATGAGATAAATCCTTGAGCATTTTTATTTCTATCTATCTTTTGCTCTTTTGGTTTTAGCCTAGTTCATTTGTTGAACTTGTGATCTTTCATGTGTTGAATTGGTTCTTTGATACAATTTGGACATCGTTTTTCATGTCACACTCTTGTGTGTGCAATCTCGATTTACTTGGTGTTTTTGTTCAAATTGTATCTCCTTTTTGGTTCTTGAAAGCTTTATGCATGCATATTTACTATATGATTATATTATGGCATGCTTGCTTTCTTTGATCCAATATATAGGGGAAACTCCACCAATTCCCATTGGCTAAGTTGTGCATGAAATTCAATTTCAGATCAATGTGCACATAATCATGTGGAGTCTCTCCTATGTATTGTAGTTTCTCTAACTACTTTGGACCCAATAAGTTTGGGGACCATTTTGTACTTAATTGTGTTTTAGGTACATTGGAGATATATTGGATGCTTGTCTTTCAATTTTGAAGAAGTGGTGCATACATGAAAAGTTGAGTCAAGCTATAGGATGATCAACGAATTCATATACTCTACATCCTACCAATTATATCTCGGTAACAAGTATCTCTTTCTCATGCTCATATATCTTAATTCCAACCGGTTGTCGGTTGCCTTCTAGCATGAATTCATGTATTTGTAATTGTTGTAATTCTAGCCATGGTTTTAATAGAACTCTCTATTGTAAATGTGTATAAGTTGAGATGAGTACATATAGTTGGGACTATACAAAATAATGCATATGATCCTCCAATCCCAAATATGTCAATCTAGAAATTTTATTGCCTATCATTTCATCAACTTCTCTCATGTGCAATAGTGAGATTTTTTCTAGTCTATTTTACCTTATGATACTTGTTACCTTTCTCCATATATTCCAACTTTCTCCTTTTCCCTTGGTGATAGTTGTAATATATGTAGTGTGTCGGTGTTTGAAGCTCATTAATGTACAATAAGATATATGTGAGCCTTTGGCCATGCTTTGAAGCAAAAATCTTATTGATATATGTTATGACTTCATTTTTACCTTTTATGTGATTGATTGTATATCCTCTTTGTGTGTGGTTGTTTCTTTATGAGAATATGTCTTTGTGATATTTTCCACTTAGAGACATATACACATATGAGAAGATAATTTTAGTTGATTTTTAATCCTTGGAGACCACCTTTCTATTCCTTTTGATTCTTCGGTGGCTTCCAAATTTATTTTCCTATGAGTGCTTGTTCCTCTTGTTTGCATCCTAGGGCACTCATATTTGTTCTCTCAGGCCTTGTCTTGTTAAGTGAATTTGGATGAGTGAGGATTCCATGATTATGCACCTTGATCCCAAATGCAATTATCATAATTGGTGCATTATCTTTGGGGAGCTCATCTAATTCATTTAATAATGCTCATTTGTCTTCTTTCTCATTTGTTGTGATTGAAATCCTTATGGGGGAGCAAGGATTCCATATTTGTGCAATATGTATTCTAATGCATTTATGTTGAATAGTGCACAAATCTTGGGGAGCTTCTCTATTTGTTATTTAAAGCACTCTCTTGCTCATATCATAATATCTTGTAATTTCCGTTTGAACTCATTTGTTTATTTTCAATTGGTTTGTGGGACCTTGTAATTGCTTGCATCATTTGAATTTATTTATTTTTTGGCAATCTTCGGGTCCTCGATATAGTTCTACTCCCTCCCAAGTATTCATCATTGGATATGTGCGAAGGCACACCTTTGGAGGAATTATTATTATATTTTCCTTCTAGAACTTGTCACCCATTTCGGCAATCGATGCCAATGGGGGAGAAGTTTTAGAGGGTTTAAGGGAAGTTGGTTTATGCATTAAGTTTGTTCTTAAGCATTTGCCTCTCATGCTCTTGCATCTTTGTTGTTGCTTAGTGTCGTGGTATTGCCGACGAGTACGCCATGGAGGGGTCCTCACAGTGCGTGTTTAGAGACGTGGGGTAAGGCGGACGGTTGACGGGTACGAGGTAACACAACTTACCCAGGTTCAGATCCCACGATGGTGGCGGAATCCTACTCCTGCTATAAATCACTATAATGGCAATACGCCGAGTTATAGAGATAGGTTCGCTGTGCGAGGTGTGTGTAAAACGATACTAGGTTGTGCCCTAAAGGCTCCCATAGGTCCGACTTATATAGTCGTTAGATCCTAGGGTTACAGGGAAAAGTCCTAGCCGGACAGGTTATAGAGTTCTACACGTCTATCACTAGTCTTGTGTATCTTGTACTCCAAGGCTCCGGGTATGCTGATGACTCCATCGTAGCCTTCCTTTATCCGGCATGGGCCTCCCTTCTAGATCCACCTAACTAGGCCGCCCAGCAGGCCATAGGCCATGCTACCGACTATGGGCCACCCGGGTTAGTCGAATAAGAGACATGCTATGAGGATACCCATATAGCATATCCCCAACAGTAACCCCCGGAGAACTCCGAGATCTTGCGTCGTCTTGCCTTTTCACGTGGAATTCTCCGTCTAGATGGATGTCAGCAAATCGTCAAGCAATATCTTGTAGTCCTCCCAAAGAACCCTGCAAAGGTTTCTCCGTCTTCGATTAGTAAGTCGGAGAAATGCTGAATCTTCCATTGTACGTTTCCGTTAGTCGGATTAAATCCGTCCACGCCGGAATCTTTGATGCGATGGCTCATCTACCATGTCAGTTATGACGATGTAGGCCTAGGTCAGCGACGCCTCGTAACTCACACATGCAGAGAACGTAATCATATCCCTTTTTCCCGCACAAGTAATGCGAAACGTTGGCGGTGACCGTTTGGAGACGTGCCGAAATTTCTGTACACATTCTCAACCACGTCGTCTACGCGGCAACCGTCCGATTAACTGCACGAATCTTGACGCAGAGCAAGATAAATAGTAACCGTGGGACACTTGTTACTTTTTCACCCCATTCTCTCGCGTCATCATCTTCTTCCTCCAGCCGTGCGCCTCCTCGAGCTCTCCGCGAAAACCTCGAGAAACCCTAGCCTCGCTCCCTGCACCAGTCGCGCTCTCCTCCTCCTCCATGGCTAGCAACAGCTCATCCCCATCAATGGCGGCGTCGAGCGAAGCCGCGGCGAAGCCGGCGAGCTCCGTCGTCGTGCCCCTAGAGGGCCTGGTCATCTCCGCATCGGCGGTGATAGAGACCACCGGCGGTGACCATAATCTGGCGGCGCTGGATCCCTGGAAGAGGAGGCAGACTCGCACAAAGGCGATTGGCGCTGCTCGGACATCACCGGCCGCGACATCCAAGAGATGGTTGCTGAGGGTTACCTCCCTACGATGGAGGGGCTCGCTTGGCTGGCGGCGCCGGCCGGCGAGGTGACCCCCTCTCCCCAAGCCGGTGAGAAAGTTTACCTCAAGGCGCAATTGGTACGCGGCGTTTCTCTGCCCATCTCCCACTTCTTCCTGTCCATCTTGAATCACTTCAAGGTCCAACCCCACAACCTCTCACCCAATAGTATCTTAGTGCTTCGCAACTACGCGACACTTTGTGAGGGTTACCTAGGGATTAGGCCTAGGTTAGATCTGTTTGTATATTTCTTCACCATCAAACGTGAAGCCGGACACAGTAGGGAGGAGCTTAGAAACTGCGGCACCATAAGCTTCAAGATCCGTCCTGGCCGGCGGTTCCCCGACATTGTCGGCCATGAGTCGTGCAAGAACTGGCAACAGACGTACTTCTACAGCCCCGACATTCCTTTGTCGGGCCGAGAAGTAACGTACCCGGACTTCGTGGATGGAACCGCCGTCGAAGTCTCCACGTGGCGATCCCATGCCTCCCTTCCCTCCGACCTCGACGCTTCCCGCGCAATAAGGCGGATCGAGTGGTTCGTAGAGACGGGTCTGACCGGCTTGGACCTAGCCA
Source organism: Avena sativa (assembly GCA_916181665.1). Taxonomy (NCBI): domain Eukaryota; kingdom Viridiplantae; phylum Streptophyta; class Magnoliopsida; order Poales; family Poaceae; genus Avena; species Avena sativa. The sequence goes on along the minus strand of OV702297.1, from coordinate 378,071,402 downwards.
TGTGCTGGTTCATCAGGCGGATCCAACCTCTGCATCACCGCACAAAGCTCATGCATGAGTATAACGACGACCGAAGGGATACCCTCCGGATCTCCGAGGACAACTTCTCGAGCGACTCCGTCAAGTTCCGCCTCAAGGACATCATCAAGGTGAAGGATAAGAAGCGTGGCTTCACCCTCACCTACGATATGTTCGTAGAGGGAAAGTGCCCAAAGGTAGACATTTATTTTCCGTGTATGACATTGCTCCAGTTTTTCCATCTTGCTAATACCATCTTGTCTAACACAATGATTTCTCACTTAACAGCTTAGCGATCTAGAGGAGGGCAACCTGGCTGCCCAAATCTGCGATCCGAAGATGAAGGATGTCACGATCGTGTTTGACGACGATGTCCCGTTGGCGTGTAAGCGGAAGGGCTCCACCTCTGACGCTGCCGACGGAGGCAAGAAAAAGAAGACGGAGGGTGGAGCCTCCAAAAAGAGTACCGCCGCCCTGGAGGCGGAAAAGAGAAAAGCTACCGGGTTGTTTGCCAAAGCGCCACCCCTAGTGTAAGCCTCTCATTCTCCGACATTGTCTTATTTTATCTGTCTTATTCCTGTACTTATGCATTTTGCATGTTTCAGGAAAAAAGCCACAACCAGCCTCAAGAAGTCCACCAAGACTCTTGGGGCTTCTAGAAATATTAAAGAGATGCTGCATCGCGACTCTTCCCCCACCATCGCCCCTGCCACTCCTTCCGTCAAGCCCTCCTCCGCTCCGACAAACTCCCAAGTCCAGGAGGCACCAGGCCCTTCCGTCATGGAAGTGGACTCTGGCGCTTCAACCGAGCTTGCTATTGTCAGCGAGCAGGCGACGCAGGAGAGCACTTCTCTTCAAATGGCTGAAGCTCCGGCTAAGGATGCCATCGGTAGCGGCAAGGCGGTGGTGGGAACTGGTACCTCTGCCGAAGGCAGCGACTCTACTCCCCAAAAACCTTTCGAGTTCCCCAAGATAGTTTACCCGGCGTTGCTACCGAGTAACACTACTATGGTTGCAGGAGGAGTGCCGTCATCTCCGACGTGCGGTCTGGAGGAGCTACTCCGACAAGCAGATATCTTGCAGGGAAATAGCATTTCCTTCGGCAAGCTGCTAGCCGAGAGTGCTACAAACCTCAAGATCATCGCACTTGTAAGTTTTACTTTACCTTCTATATTTCATATGAGTATCCCACTGTAGCCCCCGAGGATGTAGACGAAAAACCATAGGTTTTGCATCTATAGTGACTAAGTTAGAAAAACTCCCACTGCAGCCCCCAAGCCTCTAGATGGAATGAAATATTCCGACTAGATGCTTTAAGAGTAGCACAACCGTGTTCATAATTTTCAATGCTGTAGCCCCCAAGTCTCTAGTTGTAACTAAATTAGTTCCGACTAGAAGCTTAAAGGAAAGCTACGCTTTTTTCGAGTTAAAACTTTATACTGTAGCCCCCAAGCCTCTAGTTGAGAACTGAACTAGCTCCAACTAGATGCTTAAAGAAAAGCTAAGCATATTGCTAAGTTAAAAACTCTCGCTGTAGCCCCCGAGCATCTAGATGGAAAATCTCCGACTAGAAGCTCCAAGCAGACCAAACAACGATTTAATTTTGTACTTTCTTTCATAGAACGAGAATGCTCGGAGGGGCATGGCCAACGACAAGTACCAGAAGATGCGAGAGGATCTCGAAGCCGAAAAGGGTAAAACCGCCTTCTTGAAGGAACAGATCATCAAAAATAAGAGTCTGTTTTCTTATTACGCATTTCCGTCTTCATGTTGTATCCCCAATCTCCGAGTACTTACTAAGTACTGTGTTTTCTCCGACTTGCAGAACATGTTGCCAAGGCTAAGGACATTGTCGAGCAGTCCAAGCACATCCAGTAGCTGGACAGTGAGAACAAGATCCTAAAGAAGGAGAGGGAAGAAATGCTGAAGATGCACGAGGATTCCATGAAAGTCCTGCAGGACTCCGCCTCCACTGAGATCAATCGCTTGAAGGAGGAGCTTGCGATCCTAAAGGATCAGAAGCAAGCTGCCGATGAGCAAAACCTTCGCCATAGCGAGGCGTTTAAGCTTCTCCAACAAGAGAAGGAATCCTTGGCGGACGTCGTCTAGCAGGCTAAGTCCAGCATCTTCAGTAAGTGTCCTCCGCCTTGTAGTTCTATAGTCTGGATACTTAGGATTTTTGAACTCATGCAATCGTTGTCGGAATTTTCAGCGCCCATGGGTTTAACCCGCTCGCCTCCTTCGGACAAAGAATGCATGGTTCTTGCCGGCAACTTCATAAACACCGCCATCGCCCAAGCCAAGGAGATCGCCAAGCCCCTGCAGATTTATATCAAGGCCTCGGATTCCATGGCGAAGTACTCGGAGATTCTGCGCCGAGCCCCCGAGCGTGTCATGAGCTGGAAAGCTTCTTGTGCACGGGCTGGCGCAAGGATGGCGTTGTCGATGGTGAAGGCACACTATGAAGATGCCGACATCAACATGGTGACATCTGGTATCCCCGACACGGATGATGACGGCAAGGAGATCGATCACGATGCTATCCTGTCATCACTCGCGGGGTATGACACCAGGGTTGCCGAGTTGGTAGATGTTGACGTCTTCGTGCCCAGGAACTTTCTCGACAATGCCAACCCGGAACTCCGAGTCTCACCATAGAACCGATGCTGAGGGTGACACTCCGGCTGGTGATGATGCAGCCTCCAAGTCTCCTGTGCCCACAAAGTAAAAAACACTTTGTAATTTCTGTTTCACCTCTGGAGTGTGCACGAAAAAAACTTTGTTGATGTAATCTGAAGGCGGAAAACAATGGTTATCGTATCCTGCTACTTAAGAATTTATTGCCAGTTTGTATATATTTTTTAAGCAAGTGCTGGCTTATCCATTACTCTAGTTTTTATGCTTGACTTTTCGTGAGTCAGAAGACTCGTTGTAGGAACCATGCGCTTAGGTGATGATGCCCAATGGCACCGTCAATAACCTGAGCACAAAATCACCGACAACAAGTGCCGAAAGTCACTACTCCAGAATCCACATAAAAACAACAAAGAACGTGTAGACCAGAAAACTTAAGCTAACGCCCGTAGGCGGAATTTTCACAAGTGCAAATGCAAGACTTGTGCATAAAGGTTTTATATGATCCAAAAATGAACACTAAAGGAGGTAAAAGACTCAGAAATATGAGTGAACCAAAGAGCTTTATTTCATTGATCATATAAAAGGTACACGATGAGATAAAAAGTGCTAAGTGTAGAAAGGACGTAGCTGTGCTATGTTCCATGGCCGATCAAGCTCCGGGTAGTCATCATCCGGGTCACGTCGTTTACGCTTATGATCCTTGTTGGGTCTATCCTTGAGTTCACGATTGTCGACAAGGTAGTAAGACCCATTGAGCAGCGCCTTGCTTATGATGAACGGTCCTTCCCATGACGGGGATAATTTGTGCAACTTCTTCTACTTAAGCCGGAGCACCAAATCCCCCTCTTTAAACGAGCGATGCCGAACGCGGCGACTATGGTAGCTGCGTAGCTTCTGCTGGTAGATGGCGGATCTTTGGCATGCCAAAATGCGCTCCTCCTCGAGAAGGTCCACATCTAGGCGTCTGGATTCTTCAGCGTCATCTTCGTCGTAGGCGGCAACTCTTGGTGCATCGTGGAGGATGTCGGAAGGTAGGATGGCTTCTGCTCCATATACCATTAAATAGGGGGTGTAGCCGGTGGATCTGTTAGGTGTAGTTCGTAAACTCCACAGCACAGACGGCAACTCTTCCGCCCAGGCTCCAGCTGCTCTATGAAGCGGTGCCTCAAGACGTGGCTTGATCCCCTGCAGAATTAGTCCATTGGCTCGCTCAACCTGACCATTGGATTGTGGGTGTGCCACAGATGCTAGGTCAAGTCGGATGCCTTTGTCCCAACAATAGGCCTCTACTTCTCCAAGTGACAAGTTGCTTCCGTTGTTGGTAATGATGCTATGTGGGAGACCAAATCTTACCACTAAATCCCGGACAAACCTGAGGGCAGTTTCCCCATCAAGCTTTCTAATGGGTTTAGCTTCTATCCATTTGGTGAATTTGTCAACTGCTACGAGCAGATGTGTAAATCCACATGGTGTCGTTTGCAACGGTCCCACCATGTCTAGCCCCCAGACTACAAATAGCCAAGTTATTGGTATTGTTCGCAATTCTTCAGCAGGAACATGTGGTTATCGGGCATAATAATGGCATCCTGTGCATGTCTCAACCAGCTTGTCGGCGTCCGCCTTCGCGGTCAGCCAGTAGAATCCTTGCCGGAAGGCTTTTGCGATCAAAGATCGAGGAGCAGCGTGATGCCCGCAATCTCCGAGATGTATTTCACGTAGGATTTCCATTCCTTCTAGCTGGGAAACACACTTTAGGTACACACCAGTAGTGCTCCTCTTGTAGAGTTGTCCATTGATTATGGTATAACCCTTTGCTTGTCATACTATTTGCCGTCTTTCGACTTTGTCATCGGGCAAAGTTTCGTGTTCGAGATACTCCATGAACGGTTTTGTCCAAGTCGGAGGGATCTTTGTCACCATGTTGACGAAAGAGTCAGCTCTGTCCGGGTTGTCGATGTCGGCGCCCTTCAGGGATGGTGTGCGTAGATGCTCTAGGAAAATTCCTGGCGGAATTTGCTTGCGCCCTGATCCAAGTTTAGACAGTAGATCAAGAAGCTCCCTAGGCACATACTTGACTTTGTAGCCCAAGAAGCTCTTGGCTATCTCGTCCACTTGGTCTCGATATGCCGCCATCATAGGGTTTCGCGCATTCCAGGTGCCAGCCACCTGCTGGGCAACCAAGTCGGAATCTCCACAGCAAACTATGCGCTTGATGCCAATATCCTTGGCTACACGCAGTCCGTGAATGAGTGCTTCATACTCCGCCATGTTGTTTGTAGCCTCGAAGTGGATCTGCAGAACGTAGTGTAGCTTGTCTCCTTTTGGTGACTGTAGCAATACACCAGCCCCCGAGCCGTTGAGCAACTTTGATCCGTCAAAGTGCATCACCCAGTACTCTGGTTCTGGCAACGGAGTAGCATCTGGCATCTCCGTCCAATCTGCAATGTAATCCGCCAAGGCTTGTGACTTGATAGCGTCGCGTCTCTTGTAGGTGATCTCGAAGGCGGCAAGTTCAATGCCCCACTTCGCGACCCTTCCTGTAGCGTCGCTATTGTTGATGATGTCGGACCGTGGAGTCTTGCTCAATACTGTGATTGGGTGCTCCTGAAAGTAGTGCCTTAACTTCCGAGAAGCAAGAAATACTCCATAAGCTATGTTTTGGTAGTGCGGGTAACACTGCTTGGACTCCGTCAAGACCTCGCTTACGTAGTAAACTGGTCGTTGAACTCTGTACTCATAGCCTGGTTCCTTCCGTTCTACCACGACGACGATGCTGATAACCCGGTTGGTTGTCGCCATGTAAATTAATAGGGGCTCTCCAGGCTCAGGTGCTGCAAGGATAGGCGCTAAGGAAATAATCTCCTTGAGCTGCTTCAATGCTGCATCTTCCTCGACCGTCCATGTGAATTTGTCCGTCTTCTTCAGCAACTTGTATAGCGGCAAAGCCTTCTCTCCAAGTTGGCTGACGAACTGACTAACTGCTGTAACACAACCTGTTAGTCGTTGGATGTCCTTGAGGCATGTCGGACGGTTTATGTTTAAGATGGCCTTGATTTTCTCCGGGTTGACCTCGATTCCGCGCTGGGAAACGATGAAACCCAACAATTTGCCGGCTGGAACCCCGAAGACGCACTTCCTAGGGTCGAGCATCATGTTGTACTTTTGGAGATTATCAAAGGTTTCTTTTAAGTCAGAGATTAAGTCGTTTGATTTTTTAGACATCACCGCGATATCATACACATAGGCGTGAACGTTCCGACCAATTTGGTCGTGAAGGCAGCGTTGCATTGTCCGCTGGTAGGTAGCACCTGCGTTTTTCAGCCCAAAGGGCATTGTGACATAGCAGAACATGCCGTATGGGGTAGTGAACGAAGTGGCCAATTGGTCCGACTTCCTCATCTTGATCTGGTGGTATCCTGAGTATGCATCGAGAAAACACAAAAGTTCCGAGCCAGCCGTCGAGTCAATGACTTGGTCAATGCGAGGCAAAGCAAACGGATCTTTGGGACATGCTTTGTTCAAGCCGGTGTAATCAACGCACATTCTTAATTCATTGGTTCCCTTTTTGGGGACACGTACAGGATTTGCCACCCATCGGGTGTGAAGGACTTCTCGGATAAACCCAGCCTTAAGTAACCTAGCTATCTCTTTGCCAATGGCGCATCTCTTCTCATCTCTGAAGCGTCATAGAGGTTGTTTCACTGGTTTGCATTTTGGATCTATGTTTAAGATGTGCTCGGCAAGTTCCCTAGGTACACCTTTCATGTCGGCAGGTTGCCAGGCAAAGATGTCCCTATTCTCACGGAGGAACTCGACGAGCGCGCTTTCCTATTTAGGATCAAGGTTTGTTCCAATGGCGACGGTCTTGGAGGCATCACCTGCCACAAGTTCCACCGGCTTGGTCTCGATGGCGGCCTTGAACGCAGGAGCGGAGTCGGAGATTTGCTTCTTTGACGCGGGCATCTCTGAGTCATCGACCTTGCTCTGGATCTCCTTGAATTCTTCGCTGTAGAGGACAGCTTCTGCAACAGCTGCTTCGTTGATCTCGCAGTCCCTTGCCTTGGTAAAGCTTCCGGATACGGTGATGACACCGTTTGGTCCGGGTATCTTGATCTTGTTGTAGACGAAGCATGGCTTGGCCATGAACGTGTGGAATATGTCGCGGCCGAATATGACGTGGTACACGCTCTTGAAGGGGACTACCTCAAAGGTCATGCGCTCTTGGCGGTAATTATTAACGTCGCCAAAGGCTACCTAAAGTGTGATGCACCCAAGGTACCGAGCCTCCCGTCCAGGAACTACGCCATGGAACATGGTGTTGGTCCGCCTTAGGTTTGCCTCCGTCAAGTTCATCTTCTGCAGTGTATCCAGGTACATGATGTTGATGCTGCTTCCACTATCCACCATGCACTTGGTGAACTCCACGCCGTCAATCAATGGGTTGATGACCATGGCGTACTGGTTCTCCGTGGGCACAAGGTCTGGGTGGTCCGTCCTGTACCAAGTTATTGGAACCTCCGACCAGCGCAGGTATTGGGGAATTGGGGGGAGAGTAGCCATCGGGATCCTTAGAGAAGTCTTTTGTTGTCTGACGGTGGGGGTGCCAAGGAAAGTGTGGTAAACTGGGGCCTTCTTCGCGAAGGGGTTCTTGCCTTTGTCGTCGCTCTTGGCGGCGTGCTTTGGGTCAACTTCCTCGTCCATGTCACTTGAATCCTTGGAGCCCTCCTCCTTCTTCTTCCCCTTGCCCTTGCCTTGCGGTCTGTTCTTCCGACTTCGCTTGTAGCCGGACTCCGGGTCTTCCTTGAGGTCGTTGACAAACTTGCAGTGTTGATTGGTATGGGTGGCCTTGCTGTTGGCATCGAGGTGTACGAGGCACGGCATATCGCGGTACTCTTCATAGGTTTGGGGAACACAGAGCGGTGCCGAGTTGGTTTCACTTCCTCGCTGCTGCCCACGGCCTGCTCCCCTTCCCCGGCCACGTTGTCCGCCTTCGCCTCGTCCTGCAAAAGTCATGGCGACCATGTCGGTAGATTGCTTTTCTTCTAGAGCGGTTTTACGCTTTGTACTGCTGTTCCTCCGAGCTTGAGTTGGAACAGCCGTTGCCGGCAAAGAGCCACGAGCATCATCATCGACAGCTGCGAACTCACTAGCTAACTGGATCATTTGATTCAAGTCAAGCTGATGATTGTCCTGCAAGCGCTTCAGCTTATGTCGGAGCAACGTGCCCCTTCCAACCCATCGATGAAGGCGGCCATGGCGGTCTGAGCTTGCACTCCTGCGCAGGAATTCTTCATATCCAACCAGCGGGAGAGGTAGGCGCGAGATGTCTCGTCTTTCTCTTGCAGGCACCGCTGTAGATCGCCCACAGTGCAGGGACACTTGTATGTACCCTCAAAGTTCTTGGTGAATGCTTCTTGCATGTCCAACCAGTTGTAGATAGATTTCTCCGGCAATTCGTCGATCCATTGATGGGCCGTGCCCACCAACATTAATGGGAGGTACTTGACGGTGATGTTGGGGTTGCCTCCGGCAATCTCCACCGTGTTGCCGTAGTCCTGCAACCATGTGGCAGGTTTGGCTGTGCCGTCATAGGGCTTGATGGTCTTGTCAATCCGGAAACCTTTGGGGTAAGTTGCGGACCATATTCCAGGTCCAAAGCAACGTGGTCCCAGGTATGGTCCTTCCCGGGCCTCGTGGATCTTATCGATCCGTGAACGTGCATCGTATGGCTTCGGGTTCTTCTTCTTCTTGTCAACAGGGGATGGGTTGCGTGAAAGACGCGGGACTCCTCCGCCATGGTGACTGCTTGGTGGCGACGGAGGCGGAGGTGGCGGTGGGTTAGCTTTCTTGCTGTTACCCTCCTGCGACGCCTCGTGCCTGTCGCGGTTGCTTGTCGGACGCGGAGGGTCGTGGCGTGACCTGCTCCTGTGTCCTTGGTTGCGCTCTCCGTCATGACGGTCTGCTCCGCGCTGTCGCGGATGACGATGTCGCACTGCTTTGGTGGAGGCATATCCGTGTGATGGCGAGCCTTGTAGTCTTCCTGGTGCCGGGGGGATCGGGGCGGTGGCGATGGGCAGCGAGGTTGGGCTCTTTCTCCGTGGTCGGAGGATATGGGGATAGCATCCTTCCTGTTGCGCGCATCCCTCCATCTTCGTTCTGATGAACCCGTCCGCGATCCGACATCCTGAGGAGATCTGTCCCTTGGCGGTTTGTACTGGCTAGATCGGCAGAGCGCTGGGTCAGACTCAAGCCTCTGAGAGGTGGCCTTTTCCTGCTGCTTTACCGCCTTGGCCACTAGGTCATAGACCTGCTCTACTGCCTCAGGCGATCTATCCTGCTCCAGAAGGGTCTTGGCGAAGGCGAGGTTAAGGAGTGGGGTAGGCATCACCTGTTTGCCTTCACTGTCAATGTATGGCATAGCCTGTGCCGGCTTCGAGGGAGCCCATCCCAGGTTGCGTTGTACACCAGGATCGTTGATGACACGAGCTGGAGCTTTCTTAGCCTTCTGCTGCTGAAGTAGAGTCTTGTACTCGGCCTCCATTGCTCTCGCTTTTTCTATGGATTTCTGCGCGTTGACCAGATCTCGATCTAGTTTAGCGCCTTGCTCCGCGATGGCTTGCGCTTTCTCCAGCAGCTGCTGGCGCTTCTCGTCAAGCTGAGTCACGTTCCGGATATGATCAACAGTTAGTGGCTCAACGAGGAGGTTGCCGTACATCACTCTATCAGCTGGAGTAACATGGGCTGCTGCCGACGTGGATGCTGGAGGCGGCAAGTTTGCGGTGTTGTTGTTGCTCGGACCGGTGCCGAGTTCCTGCGGCTGTTGCGCTGGGTTAGGCGGAGGAGGCATGAATCTTGCGCGATCATCGTTAGCAGCAATAAGTGGCCCCTTCCCCTTATCCAGCGCCGTAGGCGGAGCTTGCCCGGGTTGATCTTCGTCCATCGCTGTCCCAATGGTGTCGAACTGAAGGGTTTCGCGGCATAGTAAATCAAAATTTTCTACGGAGCAAATAGAGGGAAGCCAAGATCTAATCTAGGAGATGCAAACAACGAGAGAGATTGGATTAGATCTTCATACCCTTGAAGATTCGCACAGCGGAACGTTCGTCGGAACATGGGTGATGTAGTCGTACTCACTTCTCCTCCTCGCGATCCGATCCGATCTAACACCGCAAGTGGCGATGCCTCCGAGAGATGCACACGTGCGGCACCTCGACGTCTCCTCCTTCCTTGGTCCAGCAAGTATGGTGGAGAGACGGATTGGATCTACAACGCGACGGCGCGGTGCAAGTGGTGGAGAGTTTCTGCAGCAGGGCTTCGCCTACACGCAGTCGGGAGGGAGAGAGAGAGGAGGGCAGCAGGGCGACTAGGCTTGAGGGGAAGGTGTAGGGGGTGGTGTGCCCCAGCCCTCTATATATAGAGGGGTGGGCACCAGCCCTAACCCTCCCCCAAGCCCTAGGCCAGCGGCCAAAGGAGGGAGGAGTGGGGGGCAAGGAACCAACCCTTCTATAAGCTCCAATTAGGGTTTCCCCTTGTTTGGCCGGCTGGGCCCTATGGGGCCTTGTGCCCCTGGCCCAATGCGGCCAGGGCACTCCCTCATAGGCCCATGCCCCCTCCTGACAGGTGGGACCACGTTGGTCCCCCTCCGGAAGGTTCTAGAAGCTTCCGGTACAATACCGATTAACCCGAAACAATTCCGAACTCCAAAAACTGCACTGCCTTATATGAATCTTATTCTCCGGACCATTCCGGAACCTCTCGTGATGTCCCGGATCCCATCCGAGACTCCGAACAAAAACTCATAAACCAATTATCCAATCTATCCTAGCGTCGAGACACGTTAAGTGTGTGACCCTTCGGGTTCGAGAATATGCAGACATGATCTTATATCAATAATCAACAGCGGGGTCTGGAAACCCATATTGAATCCCACACATTCATCGATGATCATATCAGATGAACCACGATGCCAGGATTCATTCAATCCCATATATATATATTCCCTTCATCGCGCGATATTTTACTTGCCCGAGATTCGATCGTCGGTACCGTCATACCTAGTTCAATCTCGTTCACAGCAAGTACTTTACTCGTTCCGTAATCCGATATCACTTTGTGATTAACTCCTTAACACATGCTTGCAAGCGGTGTTGATATCGATTACCAAGTGGGCCCGAAGTATATCTCTCCGACTTGGGAGGGACAAATCCCATCTCGATACATACAACCCAATAGGCACTTTCCGATCACCTGAGAGACACCTTTATGATCACCCTCTCATAGGATGACGTTTGATGACCTCAAAGCTTTCTTCCGATACCAGGGAGTTGTATTATCTCATGGTCTAAGGAATACAATATTTGACATAAGAAAAGCTTCGCAAAGATGAACACGATGACACGATCTAATTGCTCCGCTTAGTTTGGGTCTGTCCATCATATCGTTCTCCCAATGATATGATCTCATTATTAATCGACAACTCATGTCTATGGTTAGGAAACCTTAACCATCATTAATCAATGAGCTAGTCCATAGAGGCGTACTAGGGACACGATGTTGTTCACAAACCACACAAGTATTAAAGTTTCCGCTTAATACAATTCTAGCATGGAATATAAACATTATCATGAACAAGAATTATAATAATAACATCTTTATTATTGCCTCTAGGGCATAATTCCAACAGTCTCCCACTTGCACTAGAGTCAATAATCTAGTTTACATTTGGCAACAATCTCACACCCATGGCACTGAGGTGCTGATCATGTTTTACACGTGGAAGAGGTTTAGTCAATGGATCTGCGACATTCAGATCTGTATGTACTTTGCTAATCTTCAGATCTCCATCTGCTATATAATCTCGGATTATATGAAACTTGCGGTTGATATGCTTGGTCTTTGGATGATATCTTGGTTCCTTAGCAAGTGCTATGGCGCCAGTGTTGTCACACAATATCTCCAGTGGGTCCAATGCACTTGGAACCACGCCAAGCTCAGTGATGAAGTTCCTGATCCAAACTCCTTCACTTGACGCTTCTGCAGCAGCCATGTATTCCGCTTCTACTGTAGATCCCGCGATCACGCTTTGCTTGCAGCTTCTCCAGCTCACAGCTCCTCCATTCAAAATATAAACGTATCCTGTCTGAGATTTAGAATCATCCTTGTCGGTGTCGAAACTAGCGTCGACGTAACCTTTTACGACGAGCTGTTCATCACCCCCATAGACTAAGAACATTTCTTTAGTCCTATTTAGGTACTTTAGGATGTTATTCACGGCTGCCCAGTGTTCCACTCCTGGATCACTTTGATATCTGCTCGTCAAACTAAGAGCATTGGACACATCCGGTCTAGTACACAGCATGGCATACATGATAGAACCTATGGCCGAGGCATAAGGCACTTTGCGCATAGCTTCCCTATCATTTACCGTAGCTAGACACTGAGCCTTGCTCAATATCTTACCTGACAACATAGGCACTGCACCTTTCTTTGCCTTATCCATTCTGAACCTTTTCAGAACTTTGTCTAGGTATGTACTTTGGCTTAAAGCTATCACGCGTCTTTGTCTATCTCTATAGATTTTGATGCCCAATATATAAGCAGCTTCACTTAGGTCTTTCATTGAAAAACACTTGTTCAAATAACTCTTCACATCGTTAAGCATGTTAATGTCATTTCCAATAATCAATATGTCATCCACATATAGTACCAGAAATGTCACCGAGCTCCCACTCACTTTCTTGTAGATACAAGCTTTGTAGCTATTTGGAACAAATCCAAAGCTCTTGATCACTTGATCAAAATGAAGGTTCCAACTCCGAGATGCTTGCTTCAGTCCATAAATGGAACGCTGAAGTTTGCATACTTTATCAGCATCCTTAGGATCGACAAAACCTTTGGGTTGCATCATATACAACTCTTCATCAATGTTGCCATTGAGGAACGCAGTCTTGACATCCATCTGCCAAATTTCATAATCATGAAACGCAGCAATTGCTAATAAAATCCGAATGGACTTAAACATCGCTACGGGAGAGAAAGTCTCATCGTAGTCAACACCTTGAACTTGTCGAAAACCTTTCGCGATAAGCCGTGCTTTATAGACGGTAACATTACCATCCGCGTACGTTTTCTTCTTGAAAATCCATTTGCACTCAACGGCCTTTCGGTCGCTAGGAGGGTCCACCAAAGTCCATACTTGGTTTTCGCTCATGGATCCCAATTCGGATTTCATGGCCTCTAGCCATTTCTCAGAGTCTGGGCTCATCATCGCTTCCTCATAGTTCGCAGGCTCACTGTCATCTACTAACAAGACAGTTAAGACAGGGTTGCCGTACCACTCAGGAGGGGCATGCGACCTTGTCGACCTGCGACGTTCAGTAGCAGCATCGTCCGAAGCTTCATGATCCTTATCATTAGCTTCCTCTATTATTGGTGCAGGCGGCACTGGAACAATTTCAGGTGCTGCGCTACTCTCCAATTCAAGAGAAGGTTCAACAACCTCGTCTAGCTCTACTTTCCTCCCACTCACTTCTTTCGAGAGAAACTCCTTCTCAAGAAAGGAACCGTTCTTTGCGATAAACACTTTGCCTTCGGTTCTGTGATAGAAGGTATACCCAATAGTTTCCTTAGGGTATCCTATGAAGACGCATTTCTCCGCTTTGGGTTCGATCTTGTCTGGCATCAACTTCTTGACGTAAGCTTCACATCCCCAAACTTTAAGAAACGACAACTTAGGTTTAGCACCAAACCACAGTTCATACGGTGTCGTCTCAACAGATTTAGATGGTGCCCTATTTAAAGTGAATGCAGCGGTTTCTAATGCATAACCCCAAAATGATAACGGCAAATCAGTAAGAGACATCATCGATCGGACCATATCTAATAGAGTTCGATTCCGGTGTTCAGACACACCATTGCGATGTGGTGTTCCGGGTGGCGTGAGTTGCGAAACAATTCCGCTTGCTTTAAGATGCGTGAGAAAATCATAACTCAAATATTCGCCCCCACGATCAGATCGTAGAAACTTAATCTTTCTGTTATGATGGTTCTCCACTTCATTCTGAAATTCCTTGAACTTTTCAAATGTTTCAGATTTATGTTTCATTAAATAGATATACCCATATCTACTTAAGTCATCGGTAAAAGTGAGAAAATAGCGATATCCACCGCGCGTCGAAACACTCATCGATCCGCACACATCGGTATGTATGATTTCCAACAAGTCCGTTGCTCGCTCCATCATTCCGGAGAACGGGTTTTGATCATCTTGCCCATGAGGCATGGTTCGCATGTGTCAAATGATTCAAAATCAAGAGACTCCAAAAGTCCATCAGAATGGAGTTTCTTCATGCGCTTTACTCCAATATGACCTAGACGACAGTGCCACAAATAAGTAGTATTATCACTATCTACTTTGCATCTCTTAGCCTCAATGTTATGGATGTGTGTTTCATCCCTTTCGAGATTTAGAAGAAATAAACCATTCATAGCAGGTGCATGACCATAAAAGATGTTACTCATATAAATAGAACAACCATTATTCTCCGATTTAAATGAATAACCGTCTTGCAATAAACACGATCCAGAAATAATGTTCATGCTCAATGTAGGCACATAATAACATTTATTAAGGTTTAAAACTAATCCCGAAGGTAAAACTAAGGAGAGCGTGCTGACGGCCATCACATCAACTCTTGATCCGTTGCCAACGCGCATCGTCACCTCATCCCTCGCAAGCCGCCGTCTATTGCGTAGCTCCTGTTTCGAGTTACAAATATTAGCAACTGAACCAGTATCAAATACCCAGGCACTACAACGAGGGCTAGTAAGGAAAACATCAATAACATGTATATCAAATATACCTTTGATGGTGCCAGCCTTCTTGTCCGCTAAGTACTTCGGACAGTTGCGCTTCCAGTGACCCTTGTCCTTGCAATAGAAGCACTCAGTGTCCGGCTTAGGACCAGACTTGAGCTTCTTCTCAGCAGGGGCAATGCGCTTGCCGCCGCCTTTCTTGAAGGGATTCTTTGCACCCTTACCTTTCTTAAAGGAGGGATTGTTTACCATCAACACATGATTGTCCTTTTTGATGTCCACCTCCGCAGCCTTCAGCTTTGCGAAGAGCTCGATGATCGTATCAGTGGAACCAATCTGATTATGAGTCACTACAAAACTTTTGTAGCTGGGAGGGAGTGATTGCAGAACCCTGTCAATCTTCAGCTCCTCTAGAATATTGCAGTCCAGTTGCTCAAGGCGTTGAGTGTAGCCCAACATCTTTATGGCGTGCTCACGAACGGAACTCCCTTCCTCCATCTTGCAGTTAAAGAATCTCTCAGAGATCTCATATCTCTCAGAACGGGCCTGAGTCTGAAACATGGTTTTCAGTTCCTCAAGAATCTCAAAGGGCCCGGGATAGTCTTCAAAACGATTTTGAAGGTCCGATTCCATAGCAAACAACATGGTGCTCTTAATCACACCATAATCATCTTTGCGCGACTGATAGACAGCTTTCTCATCAGCCGGCGCAGTTGCAGCAGGGGGGTTACTTAACGCTTTCTCAAGGACATAGTCTTTTTGACCGCCAAAGAGAATGATTCTTATATTGCGGAACCAGTTGGTGAAGTTAGACCCATTGTTCTTAAGCTTTTCTTTCTCAGCAAAAACGTTGAAGTTGAAGTTGGACTTAGCCATGTGATCTACAATATTTGCAAGTACAAATTAGACTATGTTCATGATAACTAGTTCAACTTTTAATCAAATTACTAGATGAACTCCCACTAAATTCAACATCCCTCAAGTTGTTTAGTGAACATGATCCAAATTCACCACACCTAATCCGATCTTCACGAGAAGAGATGTGGCTTCACTGGTGGACAACAAAGTGTCGATCATATCATTCATATGACTCATGCTTAACCTTTCGGTTCATGTGTTCCGAGGCCATGTCTGTACATGCTAGGCTCGTCAAGTTAAACCCAAGTATTTCCGCGTGTGCAAAACTGGCTTGCACCCGTTGTATGTGAGCGTAGAGTCTATAGCACCCGATCATCACGTGATGCTTGGACATGACGAACTTTCGCAACGGTGCATACATGGGGAGAACACAGTTTTTATCTTGATCTTTAAGTGAGAAATCATCTTATAATGCTACCGTCGCGATCTAAGCATAATAAGATACATAAAAAGATAAACATCACATGCATATAACTTTATGTGACATGGTATAGCCAATCTTTGCGCAATGATCTCCATCTTGTGCGTGCCGGCATGATCTCCATCACTCCACCATGATTGCCTCCACCATGAATAGCAACTACAACTATTGCTAACTACTTAGCGATAAAGTAAAGCTATTACATGGCGTATAAGAAGTTGACTCGTAGGTCATACACAATTATAAAGACAACCATATGGCTCCTGCCGGTTGTGTACTCATCGACATGCAAGTCATGAAACATTACAAAACATGATCATCGCATACAATACACACATCACATCTTGGGCCATACCATATCACAGAAAACACTCCCTGCAAAAACAAGTTAGACGCCTCTACTTTGTTGTTGCATGTTTTACGTGGCTTATGGGAGTAGCAAGCTAAGAACGATTCTTACCTACGGAAAGCCACAACGGTGATATTATGGTTGCCAAACTCCGGTGTTAAACCCATGACAACTATAGTGAGAGAAACAGGCATCCACCAGCCGCATGTGTGGAACAAGCCACACGTCAAGTGCGGAGCCGGTCTCGCGAATGACGTCGCGTAAGGTTGGCCTGGACCGCTTCAATCTCACTATCCCGCGTCATAAGAAGAACACAAACAAGAGGCTTGCAACAGAAAACATCAACGCCCGCAAAAACCATGTTGCGTTCTACTCGTGAAACACATCTACGCATAGATCTAGCTCTGATACCACTGAAGGGTTTCGCGGCATAGTAAATCAAAATTTTCTACGGATGCGAACAGAGGGAAGCCAAGATCTAATCTAGGAGATGCAAACAACGAGAGAGATTGGATTAGATCTTCATACCCTTGAAGATTCGCACAGCGGAACGTTCGTCGGAACGTGGGTGATGTAGTCGTACTCACTTCTCCTCCTCGCGATCCGATCCGATCTAACACCGCAAGTGGCGATGCCTCTAAGAGATGCACACGTGCGGCACCTCGACGTCTCCTCCTTCCTCGGTCCAGCAAGTATGGTGGAGAGACAGATTGGATCTACAACGCGACGGCGCGGTGCAAGTGGTGGAGAGTTTCTGCAGCAGGGCTTCGCCTACACGCAGTCGGGAGGGAGAGAGAGAGGAGGGCAGCAGGGCGACTAGGCTTGAGGGGAAGGTGTAGGGGGGTGGTGTGCCCCAGCCCTCTATATATAGAGGGGTGGGCACCAGCCCTAACCCCTCCCCCAAGCCCTAGGCCGGTGGCCAAAGGAGGGAGGAGTGGGGGGCAAGGAAACCCCCCCCTTCTATAAGCTCCAATTAGGGTTTCCCCTTGTTTGGCCGGCTGGGCCCTATGGGGCCTTGTGCCCCTGGCCCAATGCGGCCAGGGCACTCCCTCATAGGCCCATGCCCCCTCCTGACAGGTGGGACCACGTTGGTCCCCCTCCGGAAGGTTCTAGAAGCTTCCGGTACAATACCGATTAACCCGAAACAATTCCGAACTCCAAAAACTGCACTGCCTTATATGAATCTTATTCTCCGGACCATTCCGAAACCTCTCATGATGTCCCGGATCCCATCCGAGACTCTGAACAAAAACTCATAAACCAATTATCCAATCTATCCTAGCGTCGAGACATGTTAAGTGTGTGACCCTTCGGGTTCGAGAATATGCAGACATGATCTTATATCAATAATCAACAGCGGGGTCTGGAAACCCATATTGACTCCCACACATTCATCGATGATCATATCGGATGAACCACGATGCCAGGATTCATTCAATCCCATATATATATATATTCAATTCGTCGCGCGATATTTTACTTGCCCGAGATTCAATCGTCGGTACCGTCATACCTAGTTCAATCTCGTTCATAGCAAGTACTTTACTCGTTCCGTAATCCGATATCACTTTGTGATTAACTCCTTATAACATGCTTGCAAGCGGTGTTGATATCGATTACCGAGTGGGCCCGAAGTATATCTCTCCGACTTGGGAGGGACAAATCCCATCTCGATACATACAACTCAACAGGAACTTTCCGATCACCTGAGAGACACCTTTATGATCACCCTCTCATAGGATGACGTTTGATGACCTCAAAGCTTTCTTCCGATACCAGGGAGTTGTATTATCTCATGGTCTAAGGAATACAATATTTGACATAAGAAAAGCTTCGCAAAGATGAACATGATGACACGATCTAATTGCTCCGCTTAGTTTGGGTCTGTCCATCATATCATTCTCCCAATGATATGATCTCATTATTAATCGACAACTCATGTCTATGGTTAGGAAACCTTAACCATCATTAATCAATGAGCTAGTCCATAGAGGCGTACTAGGGACACGGTGTTGTTCACAAACCACACAGGTATTAAAGTTTCCGCTTAATACAATTCTAGCATGGAATATAAACATTATCATGAACAAGAATTATAATAATAACATCTTTATTATTGCCTCTAGGGCATAATTCCAACACGAACACCCCTCGAGACATGACGGTGTTGTTAGCTTGCTCGTCGCATGAGTACTCCTCCTCCATCTCCTGCATAGCGGAGTCTAGCTCTTCTGGACCAAAGTCTATCTCCTCTGAATCTGCACTGAAATCAGCATAAAGTGCGTCAATTTCAGAGTCGGAGGGTGCTAGGATTTCCTCGATGACGGGCGGTGGAGGTGCAACGGCCTCGACGATGACTGGAGGTGGTGGCGCTGGTACGACGAGGCGGCCGGAGGCGGTGGTGGTGGCTGAATCGGAGGAGCTCCGTCGATGAGCGCAAGCGCTGTCTGAGCTGCCGCTTCGGCCTCCGCGTAGGTGTTGATGGTGTTTACCATGCCTTCGAAGGTAAGTCGGCCTGACGCCTGCTGTCGCCTTAGAGAATGTCGGAGAAGCGTTCCATGGTCCAGTCCTTCCACAAAGTGATAGATGTCATCATCATTGGGGTAGTTGGCCAGGTCGCTCCGTATACGGAGCCATCTGGCGAGGTAGTCGCGGGGGTTTTCGCCCTCTCTCTGAACGCAGCGTGCCAGATCGAAGATGGTGACCACGCCGACGAACTTGGATCTCTGTTATCCAGACGCGCGGACGAAGCCGGCGGATTTGCAGTGATCTTCCACCTTTATATCCTGCACAGGGGCGGTTTGGGTGGGCCTTGGATTTTTCCGATCTTTGCCGACAAACTCCAAAGAGAGATCCAGCATCGATCCTTCCACGAACGTATCCTACCCGTAGGCGGTCCGTGCGGGTCTTGGTGTTTTCCGATCTTTGCCGGCAAACTCCGAAGAGAGATCCGACATCGATCCTTCCGCAAACGTATCCTGCCCGTAGGCGGTCTGTGCGGGTCTTGGTGTTTTCCGATCTTTGCCGGCAAACTCCGAAGAGAGATCCGACATCGATCCTTTCGCGAACGTATCCTGCCCGCAGGCGGTCCGTGCGGCTCTTGATGCTCCTTCGACTCCCAGGGAACTAGTGCTCGAGTCGGTTTCGCTGATGAAGAGGTGGATGTCTCTGATAGGAACGATCGAACACCGCGTAGGGTTCGTCTTTGCCGGGATCCAAAACTCGTCAGGTGGGATGATCGGAACGTTGCCGGAGAAGAGAACATGGCCGATGGCTACGGTCTCGCCGATTCCCGCGAAGATCTTGGTCCTCGCCCGCTGAAGAGCCTGAAGCGCCTCTTGCCCCACGGTGGGCGCCAACTGTCGTGGTATTGCCGACGAGTACGTCATGGAGGGGTCCTCACAGTGCGTGTTTAGAGACATGGGGTAAGGAGGATGGTTGACGGGTACGAGGTAACATGGCTTACCCAGGTTCAGATCCCATGACGGTGGCGGAATCCTACTCCTGCTATAAATCACTATAATGGCAATACGCCGAGTTACAGAGATAGGTTCGCTGTGCGAGGTGTGTGTAAAACAATACTAGGTTATGCCCTAAAGGCTCCCATAGGTCCGACTTATATAGTCGTCAGATCCTAGGGTTACAACGAAAAGTCCTAGCCAGACAGGTTACAGAGTCCTACACCGTCTATCACTAGTCTTGTGTATCTTGTACTCCAAGGCTCCGGGTACGCTGATGACTCCACCGTATCCTTCCTTTATCCGGCATGGGCCTCCCTTCTGGATCCACCTAACTGGGCCGCCCAGCAGGCCATAGGCCATGCTACCGACTATGGGCCACCCGGGTTAGTCGGATAAGAGACATGCTATGAGGATACCCATATAGCATATCCCCAACACTTAGCATGTGGTATATATAGAGGAAACTCCACCAATGATAATGATTGGCAATATATGCAATGAAATTCAAGTTCATCACACATGCATAGATTGTGGGGGAGTTTGCTCTATATATGGTGGTGGTACCAATATCACATACTTTTGTAGTATTTGATATTGGTATTACCATTTTATTCATTAATATTCCTTATATAAACCCTCTTAAAGGGATTGTCATCAATTACCAAAATGGGGGAGATTGAAAGAACATGTTGGGCCCCCATGCGTGGTTTTGGTAATTAATGACAATCTTTATGGACTAATGTGTGTATTAAGTTATACTTGTATGATTTGTCCATTGGCATCGCTTGGAGCATGTGTTGGCTTCAAGGTCGATGAAATGCAAAGAAGATATGTTGGGCAAGCTCAATATGCGAGATCGATGATGAAGAATTAAGAAAGGCGTTCCATCTTGAGAAGGGCAAGACCGTCTACATCAAGCTCAAGTGAAATGCTCAAGGCAAAGGTATAATCTTGATAGGTTTTCCCTTTTGCCGGTCTCACGTTGTGTGTGTGAGACCGGGTTTAGGATAGATAACCGTACTATCAAGAGGGGCTCTCGTATGAGTAATTCGGTCACATCGTTCGGAGAGAGCTCAAACCATTCCATACTTGCATCATCGTATTTGGTTGTTATTTGGTCTTATCCATGTGAGGATATAGAGCTTGTGGTAATCTCCATAACAAGCTCTTGTTCATCAAAATCGGATCTCCCATATGTATCTTGTTGTGATTTTGATTTATGCGGCTTTTCGGTTTCTCACCAAGTAAGGTATCACACATTATTCTACTTGATACTTTCTCACTTGGTGATAATCAATATTTCCACCTTTTACTGGGAAGCCCTTGTCGTCCTCTATCCAACACAATTTGAATCGGGTCAATCGGAGCTTCCAGTCAAAAGTTATTGCCGTTTGAATATTTGACTGTTTATCTGTTTTCTGGGCCGAGCGATAGTACCGCCCGGGCGGGCCGGTACTACCGCCCAGGCCTAAAAACGGCCTGTTTTCTTTCTGCCTTTCTAGGTACCTATATTCGGTACTACCGGCCGGCCCGGTAGTACCGCCCGGGTGGGCCGGTAGTACCGACCGACCTAGTTTATTTGCCCAGATATTTCCGAGATCCAGATCTTGTTTTCCTGGCCCCGCGCGTCGCTCGCTCGCTTCACCCGCTGCGTCCGCTCGCCCCCGCATGCGCGTTGACCCGCTGCGCGCGCCCCCGGGCTTGGCCCCGCCTTGGCTTCCGCGCGCGTCTGCCGCATCTGCCGCCGCCTGGTGCACTGCTGCCGCTCGCACGCGACGCGCTGCCGCGAGCCCCCGTGTTGTCCCCACCCGCGCATTGCCGCCCTGCCTCTCGCGCGCGCGCGCCTGCGTCATGCTGCCGCTGTGCTGCTGCTGCTTTGCGCCAGCTACTTGCTGCTGCGCGCATGCATGCAGGCCGCCGCTGCTGCTGCGCTTGCTGCGCGCGCGTGCATGCGTGCATTGACGCTCCGCCACCGCTGCTAGCTGGTCCCACTCCCCTGCCCGCGTACGGCATGCCCCAGATCTGCTGCTTCGATTTTGTCCGGTACTACCGGTCCAAACTGAAAAACGCCCCAACGGTCAGATTTTCTGGGGCCGCTATTTAAGCCCTTGCCCTTTTTCAGTTTGGACAACTCCTCTCTCATCTATTAGGCTAAACTTTGTCCACACTTGTTCTAGATCTTGAAGCTTGCCTAATCTTTTCCCTCCGATGATTCTTGCCCATATTTTAGTGGAAGAGAGAGGAGATCTAGACCCACGTTTTGACCTAACCGATTCATCTCTTTGTGAGTGCATCTTTGGGGATCTAGATTTTGGGGGATTTTGTGTCTCTCTTTGATTCCTCCTCTCTTGTTCCCCCAATAGCTTTAGTAGCTTTGTTGGAACTTGAGAGTGAGGGATTTGAGCATCTTTGTGGTGTTCTTTCCATTTGCATTTGGTGCATCGGTTTGAGTTCTCCTCGGAGGATTTGGTTTGAGTTGCTCATTGGAGCTTGTCCCTCTTGGGTTCTTGGAACCCTAGACGGTTTTGTGGCCTTGGTGGCATTGTGGACTTGGTGGCATTTGTTGAGGTCTTTTGTGGCGTTTGTTGGGAGCCTCCAATTAAGTTGTGGAGAAGTGCCCCAACCTTGTGAGAGGTTTCGGTTGCCACCGACAAGTGCACCGATAGTGGAAGCGTGGATCGATCCCGTTGGGGTGAGATTCACCGGAGAATAAGGGAGGCCTTTTATGGCGTTGGTGGTTTGATACCACCCCCTCTCCAAACGAGACGTACTCCATGTTGGGAGGAACTCGATAAAATATCGGTGTCCCCGCGTGCCTCGGTTATCTCTATACCCGAGCTCTTTACTTATGCACTTTACATTGTGATAGCCTTCGTGCTTGAAGTAATATATATCTTGCTATCACTTTGTTGCTTGTATTGCTTAGCATAAGTTGTTGGTGCACATAGGTGAACCATTGTTCTAGGTTGTGCTTAACAAAGTAAACACTAGTTTTATTCCGCCTTTGTTGAGCCTCTCTAGGAAAAGTTTTAATCACCTATTCACCCCCCCTCTAGGCGACATCCGTATCCTTTCACCCGTGATAGCATGGTTCTGCTAATTCCAACGTATAGATGCAAGCATATACAACTTCGATGACACAATGGTTCAAGTCTATTAGGGGCAAGAAAATAAAGTGTGCCATCAAGTTCATGAGATCTTTACTAACTAGTTTTCACATAATAAAATACTTTTTAATTCGAAAGATAGATGAAGCTTGAGAATTTGCTTGGAATAGCAATTGCTAATAGGTAGATATGGTGGACACAAATGGCAAAGGTTTTGGTTCAAAGGGATTGGAAACATGAGAAGTATGCCTTCTCAAAACAGGTTTTTGGCTAGCAAGGCTGGGTAGCAAGCAAAAGAGTTGAAAGAAACAAGCAAACCTACAAGTGATAAAGCCAAACATGCAATCTTCCTTGAAGACACAACATATCTTAAATAAAGAATACTAAGCTTATGATCCAACAAGAAAGAAAATAAATGATACAAAATACCTGTAAGCTTTTTTTTCTCTTTTCTTTCAAACCTCAAAAAGTGTTGCTACTAACCAGAACTTGGTTTGCCAAAACCAATTTATATTTACTTGATGCTCCCAAAGTGATGCCAATACTGATCAACAAGATCCATCATATAATAGAGATTGCAAACTAAAATAAGAAGTGCAAAAAGTAAAAGATGAAACTTCTCATTAATACTCCATAAAGGCACTCACACCAAGGGATACATAGATAATCAACTAAAGGAGAGATACTTCCACATGCAAACCAAACTATAAGATAATCTCTCTACCAAAGATATGAATCCACTAAAAAGGTAAAAGATAATGATTGTGACACCGCGGCACTCCCCCAAGCTTGAAACAAGCCAAGGGGATGCCAAACCTGATGACGAATTACTCCTTCGGTGGTGGTGGTGTTCTCTTGATAAGCTTCTCAATCAGCTTCCTCAACTCCTCAATCTCAAAGGATAGAGTACGAATCAACTCCGAGTTTTGCTCAATGCGGTTTATGATCATATCAGACCGAGAATTCCAGTCCTTGCTATTATTTCCCCACTCTTCCTTCTTAATGAGTTCCTCCCCTGCATGGTTAGAACGAGGCATATCCCACATCTAGGTCAAGTTCCCTTTGGGCACATGTTGATATTGACGCTCATTTATAAGAGTGTGGAAGGGTTTCTTGGTACTTGGAGGAGGTGACCATGGAGAGAGGGTATGATGTGGAGGTTTCCCTCCTGTAGACATCCATGATGTCCTCATAAACTTGGTAGGTTTTGCCACCACTCCAATGCTTGCAACGGTAGCGCGGGTGTCCGGTTGCTTGTCCTCCTCCATGTCTTCTTCATCACCTACCAAAATCTCCTCCACCTTGGGTTTGTGAGGATCATCTCCCTCGGGCTTCTTGCCTTTGTCGTTGGCGGAGACCATGGTGATCTAAACTTGAGAAGTTTTCTTGACAGAAACAGATCGAAACGAAAACACGATGAGAACATGATTCACGAACATCGGGGATCCGAGGGTTATATATTACGAAGTTTCAATGCATAAGGAAGGTTTTGATACGAAAACGAGGCAGAGACGGAGCTCGGGGGAGGCACACCCCCTCCAGGCATGGCCAGCTAGGGTCGCGCCTGGGGTGGATTTGGCCACCCCGGCCTCCGGTTCCTCCTATGTTCCATATCGTAACTTCCCTTATTTATTAAAAACATCAAAAATATAAAAATATCAGGATTTCACGAACCTTCTGTTTTCACCACTTTTACCTATTCAAAGATGAACTCTGCAGACTCCTTTCCTCCTTCTCCTGGAAATTCCTTTTCTCATAAGGCAGTACACAAACTTCAATGGCAACATTAGTGTAAGCAAAAAAAAATAAAACTTTAGGTTCACACTTCAACTGAAATCCATCAAAACAAAGGCTTCTGTAAGAGGCAAATGCAAATGATAGCAAAAATCTATCAAAACAAACTAGCAGGTAAAGATTTTTTTTTCGAAAAACTTTTGTTGCTTAAATCAAAAAGTGCAGAACTAATGAAAGTTGGGTAACAACTTGGAGAACAAACTCAACAAAATACAGATCCATTCGACGTACTGAGCTCCCTCGCGAATTTTTACAATGCAGCAAAAAAATCTGTCCCAAGACATCCACTTTTCACAACTCCTCCACTTCTCAAAAGTAGTTGAACTTGACACAAGAACCAAAACAAAAAGGATAAGGAGCGGTTCTTACAGAGGTAATAACTTCCAATACTCAACCAAACTCTTGGGTTATCTCCCAACAAGTACTTTTCTTTACTGCCTTTACATTAGGCTTGAAACTTTCAAAGATGCTCACTAAAGAGATAAATATTTGAAGTGAAAGAGAGCATAAAGAAGCAAATAACCAACACATTTGAGTCTAACCCACTTCCTATGCATGGGGGTATCATGAGAAAACAAATTGTTGAAAGAAAAAACCACTAGTATAGGAAGACAAAACAGATGTAACTTCAAAGTTTTCAAAACAAAATGGGGAAACTTAACATTATTGAGATACATAAAACCATGTTTCCCTCTCTCAAAATAACTTTCAGTAGCACCTTGAATGAAGTTGACAATATAACCATCAAAGGAATCAATTTTATCACAAGAATGAGCATACTTACAGTCACCAAAAAGAGGTCCAAGGTCATAAACTGGATCAATAGAAGCAAGTTGTTCCATCCTGAAATCTTTATTAGGCAAGCTATTTTCACAAGGAGCTTTAGAAAATTTGGAAAATTTCAACTCATAAGAATCTCCATCAAACTTAGTTAAAACTTTCTCCTTCTTACAATCTATAATAGCTCCACAAGTGTTCAAGAAAGGTCTAACAAAAATGATAGGACAAGTTTTACTAGTTGCTGAATTAAGCACTAGAAAATTAGCAGGATACTAAATCTTACCACAAAGAACCTCCACATCTCTTACAATACCACTAGGGCAAATGGTTTCCTTATTTGCAAGGTGAATAACCACATCAATGTCCTCAATCTCACAAGGACCAATTTCATGCATAATTTCCCTGTAAAGCTCATAAGGAATAACACTAGAACTAGCTGTCACATCCCAAATTTTAGATTTGGTCTTGCATATCATTCATGTCATTGCATCATACTTTTCCATTCAAAACCGTCGAGTGAAAAGGTTCGGCGGAACGCCATTTCCAAAACCCTATTCTATTTTTGCTACGAGGCTCCTGCGGGAGACTTTGGTAGGACTAGCGTTGACCACCCTTGTAGCCTAGCGGTTTCGCCCGAACCTTGACCCTAGATTGTTCCCCTCGACTGTACGAAATCGTAGGAGCAAGAATCGCTCGATTCGGAGCTCGTACGGAGAAGTTGTCGCCGTTTTAGTGAATCGTCGAAAAACGGTCCGAATTTCCGGACCGATTTCCGAGTCCGAAACCAACTCCGCGCCGAATCAGTTTAGATTTCCGCGTGGGGCCCTACAAAAGGACCCCACCTGGCCGACCGCACCCCCTGCCCTCGATACCCGCGCCACGCCCTCGGGAACCGCGCCAACCCCGCCGCCATCGCCCGCGCCTCCCGTGATCGCCGTCGCCCGCCGCCTCGGCCTTCGCGCCCTCGCCGCCGCCTCCTGGCGCCGCCACCGCGTCGCCCTCTCCCCGCCTCGCTGCCGGCCGCCGATCCCCGCCGTCAAGGTACGCGCCGCCGCGCCTCGCCCTTCCCCGCCGCCGGCCGCCTGCACCGCCTCCCGCGCGAGCCCGCCGCCTGCCGCCCTGCACCCCGCCTGCAGCTCGCCGCCTGCCGCCGCTTGCGCGCTGCGCGCCGCGCGCCTACTCACCGCCGCCGCGCAGCTGCATGCTGCTGCTGCCGCCGCCGCCTGCAGCTGCTGCCGCGCCGCGCTGCTGCGCCGTGCCATGCCGCTGCGCGCACACGCACGCGCGCGTTTGTCCACGCACGCACGCACGCATGTACGCGCGCCGTCTTGCGCGCCACGTGGACGATCTCAAACCATGCGCTGACCGTTCCCCTCTCGCGCAGGTAACACCGACCAGGAACCGACCGCCGCACCGTCCGGAACTCGCCGCCGTCCGTTTCGCCGTTTGTTTCCGGTAAGACTGCAGCCACCGTCAGATTTCAGATCAGCGGTTCGGATCGTTCGTTGGCCGGTCAGACTCAGGCGTTGACTAGTCAGACGCCCAGTCAGCGCCCAGTCAGCAGACGCGTTGACCAGTCAACAGACACGGTTGACTGGTTAATTTCGTTAATCCTTTTTGTTGATAGATTTCGGTAGAATCTTGTAAATTGCGTAGAAATTAAACCGCTTGGCCAAAAATTGCAAATAAAATATGTGTAGATTCAGTGAGTCGTGTAGAATCTCGCTGTACCTTTGGTTCAGGCTTTTGCAGCAAGGTTTAGTACAGTTTAATCAAACTAGTTAGTGTCTTTTTCGGAGTAATAAATTCATAGAAAAAGATCCGTAGCTCCAAAAATCGCGTATGATATGTCACTGGATTCAGTGGAACGAAGGGAATCTCATCGTGAATTAAAAAGATAGGCTTACAGTAAAAACTTCTGCAGAAACTGCCTAGTGGCTTTCTGCAGTGTTTTAATTACTCGGGGAGTTTTATAATTCCTTTTTGAGTAATTCCAGTTGGTACTGTTTCTAATTAGCGATGTCTATGCGGTAGAATTTTCTCAAGATTTTACAAACAGTATACTACCGGTAGTGAATTATTAGAATTCTAGCTCTAGTTTTGAGCACTACTTTTACTTAATAGTTTTCCTTGCGCTAAAACTATTTTCCATGCATGCAATCAGTAGTATTATTGAATAGGATTATATGGTGCAGCTGTAGCACCAATTCACTTGTCGTGCATGCATTCATGCATCATATTTGTTGCATATGTTGTGGATTGTTTGTTTATAAATGCAATTGTATCGTGTAGATTGTGACGAGTGCAACGCTTGCTCGTGTGTGGATTGTTCTTCCGACCGCTACAACCAAGGCAAGTAGATGCTACTTTGTTCATGATATCGTCCTACTATTTTCAATGCATTGTCGTGTATTTTGTAGATGCATGTGTAGGATGATACTATCGCTATGCTATGTCCTATTATGTGGTAGGGCCTTCCTTGTAGATGAACCACCGTTGGTAGATGTGCTTAGCCATGCTATGTTGAACGAGGGCTGGGTTACATCATTGAGACTTGTTTCTAAAAGTATTGGTTTGTGAAAACTAAAACAACTTAATCAATGAATCCCCTGGGTGTGATGGTATTGATAATTTTTGGTGGTTTCATTGCGGAAAGGCACCCAGGTATCAAGAGAAATTGATTGGCTTCTTTATTGTGTAGATTACGTGTACAACCATGTGCCAATAATGGAAGGAGCGGTTGGTTGGACTTAGTAGGTTGTGGTGACCCGAACCCGCGTATCCAGAGATGTAGAATTTTGGTAGGTTGGACCGGTGCGCGTCGGGATTGGGAAGCTACTTCCCGAACAGTCTCATCTTGGACTTCTCCCTATCATCACCCAAAATGAGAGTGATGGTACGAGCTGGGCTGGCCAAGTCACATGGGTAAAGTGTACTAACCTCTGCAGGGTGTATAATCTAATCGATTAGCCGTGTCCCCGGTTATGGACATCTGAGTTGCTTGATATTGATTCCATGACATGTTTCTCGCTCATTCTAATTTCATAATTGTTTTAATCTTGTTGGGTTAACTTAATTGGGATCTTTTCAAAGAAAATCAAAAACTGTTTATGAAAGTAGGACAAATGTATTTGCAAATGCAAGCCAGACACAGCTCCACTTGCCAGATATGCATGTAGATGTTAGTACTATTGTCTCCGTTTACTAGCTCTACTTGCCATACATTCCATGTATTGACCCTTCGAGGCTGCTACGTTTCATGTTGCAGGTTATTCCGATTCTGAGTAATCGATATAGGCCACGGTACTCCACTCGGCACTTGTTCACTTGTGGGCAATTTGAAGAATGGAGGATTTACCTTGTTTATGTTGCTACCTGAATAATTTGAGCTAGCTTTGGGCTAAGCTTTTATTGTAATAATGGTACTCTGGATCATCGTTATTCATGATACACGGATATTTTGCTATGTTATTCATCTTACTCTATTGTGGGCCAATGAACCGATCCAGGGATTGGCATGTCACATAGAGGCCACGGTCTTTTCAGAACCGGGGTGTTACACTAGCACCAATATCACATAAACCATAGTAGCAATGATCACCAATTTTAATAGAAAGCACAGGAACACTAGATTTTCTATCCTTACTAGGATGAGAGATAATATTAGAAGCGTCTTCACAGAAGACAATATGCTCATCCTCTATATTTCTAGTGACATGGTCTTTCACAATAGCTACCATAGGTTCAGTATTCAATTGCTCGTCAGGATCCACAGTTCTCTTAGTACCTTTGTTATCTACACTAATCATCATAGAATACTCCTTTACCTTTGCTAGGTAAGGTATTTTCTCAACATAAGGTTCAGGCACAATATGATTAGTAGTACAAACTTCAGTGCTTCTAACAGGAACATGACTAGCAACATCTTTATAAGGTGCATGGTATTTGTTCCACTTCTTTTGGGGAATTTCTATGTAAGAGGCAAAAGCCTTAAAACAGTTGGCAATACTTTGGGAATCAAGACCAAACTCATTACTAATATCACAGAAGTCATTAGTTCCCACATTCATAATCATAGTGTAATTCTCCCAAGCTTCAGTGTTCTCTTGAATACGGTCTAGGAGATCCCATTTAGCTTCTTCCTTCATACGTGTGAATGATCCAACACAAGAAGCATCTAGTAAATATTTATCATGAAGAGAAAGCCTAGCATAAAAGTTATTGATAATAATATTGTTAGAGAGTTCATGAATAGGACATTTAAGCATTAGTAACTTCAATCTCCCCAAGCTTGAGCTGTACTCTCTCCATCACGAGGCCAAAAGTTATATATAAGATTTCTATTCTTATGAATCTCACTGTGAGGATAGAATTTAGAATAAAAGAGAGAAGTCATTTCCTCCCATTCCATGGATTGTCCATTCTTCAGCAGCTTATACCATTCTTCAGCTCCCCCTTTCAAGGATATAGAGAGTAACTTCTTCTTCACCTGTTCAGTTGTGATACTTGCACACTTAAACAACCCACATAATTCATGGAGAAAAAGCAAATGATCACCAGGATGTAAAGTTCCATCCCCAAAATAATAATTATCCATAACATGATCAACAATACTTGTAGGTATCTTAAAAGGATCTATCTCAACAAGTGGTGGTTCATCTACTACCCTAGAAGTGGCAATAGTTTTCCCAAACAGAAAACCAAGTGGGCTATCCATATTGGAAACAAAGTAACAAGAAGTAACAAAAAACAATACTCACAGTAGAAGTTTCCTTTACCAGTTCCACTCTTCAATAGCGCTTCACTCCCCAACAACAACGCTAGAAAATAGTCTTGATGACCCACAAGTATAGGGGTGTATCGTATTACTTTCGATAAATAGGAGTGTCGGTCCCAACGAGGAGCAGAAGGTGTTGACTAGTGGTATGGAGCAGGAAATCTCTGTAAATACTTAGCAAACGGATTTTTAGGGGTTTTCTGATAAAGCAACAAAACAAAGTGCAAGTAATAAAGACAACGAACAACTGCAGCAAGTGTCCCAATCCTTTCTTAGCAAAGGAAAAGCCGGCGGAAATACTTATAAGGACCAAACGTTCTCGAGGACACATGGGAATTCTGTCAAGTGCTTTCGCTTCAAATAGCTAAGTACTCTTCTTTGGTGTTGTAAGTGTTGTGTGGGTGAACCTATGCTAATGTACCGACCTTACTTGGACTAATACATACTTGTGATTAAACCCCCTACAAGCATCCACAACTACATGAAAGTAATTAAGATATAAACCTAACCATAGCCTTAAACTTTGAGATCCTACACTCCCTTATGCAATGGTGTCCTAACGGGGGTTCAGGTTTCTGTCACTTCGGCAACCCCACAATTAGTAGCCAAATACACAATGCATTCCCCTAGGCCCATAAATGGTGAAGTATCATGTAGTCGACGTTCACATGACACCACTAGAATAATAGCACCACAACTTAAATACTAAACCATTGAATAATAACTCAACACAAATCCACTACTAACAACATGACTTCTCCCATGTCCTCAAGAACTAAACGAACTACTCACAAGAAATCATATGGATCAAGATCAAAGATGATATGGTGATGAATAACAATTTGAACATAAACAATAATCCAATGGTTCCACTCACAAGCATCAACTACAATAGTAATTAACAACGGGAAAGTTTCCCCTAAGAACTAATGCAAGATCCAACACGATTGTTATAGCGGGACGGAGTGGTGATGATGATGCTGGTGGAGATGATGGTGTGGATGATGATGATGATCCCGATGAAGCCTATCTTGATGACGGTGTTGATGGTGACGATCTCCCCTCTCAGGAAGGAATTTCCCCGCCAGAAATCTGTCTGCCAGACAGATCTTTCTCTCTCTCGGTGTTTTCCGCCCCATAGAGGCGACGGAAATCTATCTGTGGTCGCTTCCTTGGTTTTACGGTTCCGTGAGGAATATATAAGCGAGAGGGCGGAGTCGAAGGCCGAGCAGGTGGGCCACACCTGCCCTAGGCACGACCCAGGGGGACCCACGCCTAGGGGTTGTGGCCCCCCCTGCGGCCCTTCTATGCCTCCCCTTCTGGCTTCCTTCGTCTTCTGGGAAAATATAATTTTCCCATATTTTTCTGGTATTTTCCGATCTTCGTGAAATTGCATCAAAACACCTCTTTTTCCATCAGAATCCAGACTCTGGCAGTCCATCCTCCAAGAATCATCCAACATGCAAAAACAGTAGAAAAGACATAAGTAATACCTCATAATAAGACATATATCAATGAATAGAGGCAAATTATGATATAGAATGGTGATGCAAATTGGATGTATCAAGGAATAAATGATCATAGAGGCTATGGTGACTTGTTCATAATCATAACATGGTGTGAGCATGTGCCAAGTCAACCCAAACAAAGCATCAAAGGAGAATACTACAATACTATGCTTTTGTATGCTAAAACAACACATAAGTCCTTCAAGGCACACTAAGCAATCCCAATTGTTTGGAACAAAACATGCTAAAACAATAATCACTAAGCATAAGGTCAAAACAACACCTAGCATTTCATGCTAGAGTCTAAGTCACGGTCAATGCAAGCTCCTCTTGCACTTATCAAGCAAGAACTTTCTACTCCTTTCCAACACCAAGCAACTTATTTGAAACAACACAACGAGAACGGGGGTCCAAACTACTTTAGTCAAGCAAACTAAACAAACTAAGCAAACCAAACGAAAACTAAGATGCTCCAAGAACAACACAACTTGTGCATGAAACAATAAAAACGAAGTGTCTAGATAGACCTGGGCTTTTTATTGATGAAGAAGGGGATGCCTTGGGCATCCCTAAGCTTTGACGCTTGTACCTCTTGGATATTTCTTGGGGTGACACCAGGGTGGCATCCCCAAGATTAATATTTTGTCAATTCTTCATCTCATTACATCATTCTCTCTCTACACCTGAAATTTTTCCTTCATACAAAACTTCACACAATCTTCATTAGCAATATTAGTGTATTCAAAAGATAATAGACCTTTAGGAAAAGCTGTTAAACAACAAAATTTTTCACTAAAAACACAAGATACTGTAGCAACTCCTTCAAAAAGCTCAATTCACCTAAAGAGAACTAAAAAAGGAATCAATAAGAAGCAAATGCAAATAATGGCAGAAATTTGTCATAACAGACCAGCAGGTAGAAACCAATTTTTTAGAAAATTTTATATTTCTCAAATCAAAAAGTGTTGAACTAACTAAAGTTATCTAACATACTAGGGGATTTATTCGTAAATTTTTAGCTTAATCCGAGGTGCAGAGACTCCTCACGAATTTTTATGGTGGAGGACAGAAATATGTTTCGGGACAACAACTCCCCAAATCTTACTTCCCTCTCATTAGAGGTCATTCTTGGCACAAAAAGCAAAAAAAAGGATAAGGAGATGTCATTACTAAAGTAATAACTTCCAATACTCAAGGAAACTCTTGGGTTATCTCCCAACAAGTACTTTTCTTTAACGCCTTTAAGTTAGGCTTGATAGTTTGAGAAGATGCTCACATAAGAAATATGAATTGAAGTAAAAGAGAGCATCAAGAAACAAATTCAAAACACATTTAAGTCTAGCCCACTTCCTATGCATAGGAATCTTGTATGCAAATAAATTTACAAAGAACAAAGTGACATGCATAGGAAGGTGAAACAAGAGTAACTTCAAAACTTTCAGCACATAAAGAGGTATTTCAGTACCATGAAAGCTTCTACAAGCACATTTTCCTCTCTCATAATAATTTTCAGTAGCCTCATGAATAAACTCAACAATATAGCTATCACATAAAGCAGGCTTTTCATGAGCTACAAACACATAATTTCTATCAAGCTTAAAAATAGTGGGATTAAAACCTTCACAGGTTTTACCCAAAGTAGATATTTCAAAAGGATCCATAGGAACATAACATTCATCCTCCTTTGGTAAGCATGGGGGACAATCAAATAATGTAAGGGATAAAGAGTTACTCTCATTAGAAGGTAGGCATGGGTAGATAATCCATTCTTTCTCCTTTTGTTCATCACTCTCCTCTTTTTCATCTAATGAGCTTCCAGTTTCAACAATTTCTTCTTCCATAGGCTTCTGCAAGGCATTAGTCTCTTCCATTTGTGGAAAGCATCTTTCAAAATATTCAAGAATATAACTATTTTCTTTCTTGTAATTATCAAAGCAAAATTTAAGTATCTCATAAACCTCAGATTCATAAGGTGCATCATCAGTATTTTCAAGCAAACTGGCAAGTTCAAATGCACCCTTGAAGGCAATAAATTCTTCAATTTGTTCCACGTCATCAAAGTCATAATTTCCTTTAACATAAGAGGATATGGTAACATTATCATTATAATCACATTGAAAAGGGAGGTGTTTATACCTCCTACAACAACAAGCTTTATCAAAGCAATAAGTAACATTATAAGTAGAGCACACCTCTCTAGAAATAGTATTCAACTTATCAATTTGTTCCCATAAGTGTTTCCCTTATTGTGACAAATAGTGTTCCTTATAATAATACTTTTGTTATTCCATGAACCCACCTTGCCAATAAGAACTAGTTTCAAAGAAACCATCCATTGAAAGAAAGCATGACCAAGCAAGGCAATAACAGACCACCAACTAGAGTGGGAACTATTTTTTTGTGTGTTTTTGAATAAAGAAAGCAAACCAAACTAAACTTTTTTTTTGAGTTTTTGAAAAGAGGCAAACAAAACCAAGCAACAGAAACTAAGCAAACTAAAAACAAAGTAAAGAGAAAGGAAGTGGAGGACTCCCCTTGTGAAGACGTCCTTAGCCTCCCCGGCAACAGTGCCAGAAAAGCTTGTTGATGGCTCAGTTGATGTGGAGCCTGTTGGGAACCCCAAGAGCAAGGTGTGATGAGCACAACATCAAGTTTTCCCTCAGCAAGAAACCGAGGTTATCGAACCAGTAGGAGGAAGGAAATGTCACACAGGTGTTGTAAGCAACACGGAGACCTACACAACACAAACTCAAGACTTTGACCCAACTAACAGTGAGGTTGTCAATCTCACCGGTTGTTGTAACTAGGATTAAACGTATGGTGTGGAAGGTAATGGTTTGCAGCAAGTAAACATGTAATAGTGGAAGATGTATCAATGGTAAAGATTGGACCGGGGTCCATAGTTCACTAGAGGTGCTCTCCTTAGATAAACAACATGACGTGAAGGGTAAACAAATTACAGCAGTGAATTTGACAGGAACTAAGCAAGGCATAACAATGCAATACCAGACAAAAAGATCCTATGAGATTCGATTAGGCAGCCATCCAACTGAATGTATGACTAGAAGTCCACCTTCAGGTTATCATCTGAACCCCCTCCAGTATTAAGTTGCAAGCAACAAACAACTACTTTAAGCAAAGTGTGTAAGGTAAACAATCCACTTGTTCTATGAACAAGAGACTGTTGTTTTCTCCCTAGGAGCAACAACACATCTACAACCGAAGAGATTTCTATCACTTCCCTTGGAAACTAGAGGCATGAACCCACTATCGAGCATAAATACCCCCTCTTGGAGTCACTAGCAACTACTTGACCAAGATAGCTACTAACAACGGAGAGCATGCAAGATCACAAACAACACAGACATGATAGTATAAAATAGACAGAACCATTAATCAATATGACATAGTAATATCAATATCCATAGGATCCCCGCAAACACAACATGCATGATTACACATAGATTAGATATTGATCATGAACGGAGCTCACAAGATCTATACATGAAAGCACAAGGAGGATATACAACCATCTAGCTACTACATGGACCCATAGTCCAAGGTGGAACTACTTACACATCATACCGGAGAAGAAGGCCTTGATGACCCACAAGTGTAGGGGATCGCAACAGTCTTCGCGGGTAGTTTTACCCAATTTATTGATTCGACACAAGGGGAGCCAAAGAATACTTACAAGCCTTAACAACTGAGTTGTCAGTTCAGCTGCACCTGGAAATATTTCTTGCTCACAGAAGTTTATCAGTAGCAGCAGTTTGTAGTAGCAACAGCAAAGCAACAACAATAACAACAGCAATAGTGAAACATGAGCAATAGTAACAGTAGGATTCGAGTGCGGTAGACATAGGGATGGATGGACGGGCATTGCATGGACAAGTCTAAACATGTAACTTCAAGATCTAGGGCATTGCAGATAAATAAGAATAAGCATCCAAGTACTAAACAATCCTAGGCATGTGCTCCATATATAGTCATACGTGCTCGTAATGAGAACTTGCACAACATCTTCTGTCCAGCCAGCCCGTGGCAGCGGGGCCTCTAGGGAACTACTGGCAATTAAGGTGCTCCTTTTAATAGAGCACCGAAGCAAAGCATTAATACTCCATGAACACATGTGATCCTCACACCATAGACATCCCCTCCGGTTGTCCCAATTATTGTCACTTTGGGGCCTTTGGATCCAGACAATGATATGTGTACACAACTTGTAGATAAGATCACAAACAATACTATCATAATGATTCAATAATAAGTTTAGATCTAAGATCATGGCACTCGGGCCCTAGTGACAAGCATTAAGCACAACAAGTTGCAACAAAGTCAAATAGCACTAATAGAGATACTAGGCACTATGCCCCTAACAGATCTTATTCGATTACATGATAGAACTCATCTAATCCCTACCATCCCCAAGCCTACAACGGGGGATTACTCACTCATGGATGAGGGAAACATCGGTGGTTGATGGAGATGCGTTGGTGATGACGATGATCCTCTCCAAATTCCCCGTCCGGGCAGGGTGCCAGAACGGAGTTTCTATATCCGAATCTTGGTTTCTGGTGGCGGCGGCGGAGCGGAGCTTTTTATAGAAAACTATCGAACCCCCCTGAGTTTTTAGGTTAGAAGGCAACTTATAGGCGCGGAGGGAGGCCGAGGAGCTGCCTGGGATGGTCAAACCCCCTCCAGGCGCGGGGTCAGGTGGGCCTGCGCCTGGGGTGGGTCTAGGCCCCCCAGGCCTCCCCTCTGTCTCCCCTTCTAGCTCCGTGGATCTTCTGGTGAGAAATAGTTTTGGTATATTTTCCGGGATTTTTCCTGATAGTTCATTTTCTACACAAAAACAAGACACCAAGGTAATTCTGCTAAAAACAGTGTCAGTCTATGTTAGTTGTATCCGAATCACACAAGTATAGAGGAAAAACAATAGCAAAGTGTTCGAGAAAGTAGATACGTTTTGGACGTATCAACTCCCCCAAGCTTAGCTTATTGCTTGTCCTCAAGCAATTCAATTGAAAACTGAGTGCGATAAAAGAACTTTCACGAACACTTTGCTCCATATGATGTAAATATTCTTAGCACAGGAGTAGATGCTTAG
Organism: Avena sativa; assembly: GCA_916181665.1. Classification (NCBI taxonomy): domain Eukaryota; kingdom Viridiplantae; phylum Streptophyta; class Magnoliopsida; order Poales; family Poaceae; genus Avena; species Avena sativa. The sequence goes on along the minus strand of OV702297.1, from coordinate 378,034,708 downwards.
ACAATTCATAATAAAGAGTATGCAACTAAGTCTACTCAATAGTCATTGTAAGCTATGAAGAGAAACCAACTCAATAATAATAAGTAGCATGAAACATAAACATAAACAACATTGCAATGCTCATAATAAGGTATGATAGAGTGGTATCTCACTTGCCTTTGTTTGAAGAGCACAATATAAATGCCAAGGCACCTCTGAAGTTCATATGAAGACTAGAAGTAAAGATATCAGAGATACAAGCATCAAAGTCATGACATAATTAACCAAGTTTTGGAACAAACACAAGAATGACAACTATGCTCTCAAGAAAGTGCTCATAGAATAAGTGGTGACTCAACAAAGTTGTGAAAACGGTTTTGTGAAGGTTTGAAAGGCTTCCCAATGCTGAAAGGAAGGTACTCACTAGCTTTGAGCTCTCATTGCCCCTATCATAGGCATCTACATGTGGTTAAGGTGAAAGTGAGGTCCACTCTGAATCATATGCTTGACAGACCATAGACTGGAAATCCCAAGTCCCTTGAGTACAAGGGTCGCTCCGCATGCTACTCAAATTTGGTCACCTGAAAGTTCTTGTCATTGTAAATACATGCATATCATCGAGAACCGCCAACGGGGTACCCCTTGCACATGGTACAAGAGCTTTCCCATAACCAAAATGACAAGGCAAGCAGACAATGAGCATCTCAGCAATCTTTTTATTTACCATATGCATAGCTTTTTATTGAGGACGCTTCATAGATGCTCATTATGGTGTTGCTGCAAGTTTTCACCATGATTAAGCATGGCTTAGGCTAGCGGCCCAGGCGTTTCTCTAACACAATGTATAAACTCCATGAACTCACAACTTCCCCTTTTATTTCACATCGTCGACATCCGTAAACAAAAGAGCAAAGTATCAACTGGATGAGATATCCAACAGGTGTTCAAAGCGTTCCCCGTGACAGCACGGTTCTGCTGAGTCCCAGCATATAATAAGCAAGCATATAACTTTCATGGACTAGTCACAATGGTTTAGGATTATTAAGCGCAAGGAATAAAGTGTGCCATCAAGTTCGTGAGAGCTTTACTAACTAACTTTCTCAAAACAGACAAACATTTTATTTTGGAAGAAAACACGGCATATATAAAATATGCATTGAAGTAGCAAATGATGCTAATAGGTAGGTAAGGTGGACACAGCTGGCAATATTGGTTTTGAGGAGTTGGAAGCACAGGTAGATCACATACACAGTGCAAGTGAAGGCTAGCAATAGAGAGGGAGTGACAAACGAGAGAGCAATAGAGAGGGAGCGACAAACGAGAGAGCGACAGCTGTCATAATCATGCTTGCAACAAAACAGGACTAATTATGGCATGAAAGTGATACAAGAACTCTGAGGCAAAATAAATCATCGAGGCTTACTGACTATTGATTAGTCATATGCATGCGTGAGCATGTGCCAAGTCGATTCACATGAACAATCAGAGGAGGATACCACAATTTCATACCAAAATATGAATAAAACAATGCAAGCAAACATTCATATGACATGCTACAAACTATTAGCAAGCTGGAGCTAATCATAGACAAGAAAGAACTACTAAGCATCCATAATGACATACACCTTACACAAACAGGCTAAACATGCTCACAGTGATCAGTATATGTACAAAAAATGAAACAAATAGAGTTTGTTACCAGCCTCTTACCACACCTCGAGTTGTCTTAATCTTCATTATTGCCCTTTACTTGTGTGACTTGAATATTAACATGAAACCAAAATCCACTGAGGACGGCTGAATCCTACAAAACTCACAAAACCAAAGAAGAACAACAAATATTTTTGGTGTTTTCGATTTTTTTTGAGAAGGCAACCAACGCAAAACCAAACGAAGCAAAAGAAAACCAAAAACAAAAACTAAAACGCTCCAAGAACAACACAACTGTGCATGAAACAATAAAAACGAAGTGTCTAGAAAGACCTAAGAATTTTATTGATGAAGAAGGGGATGCCTTGGGCACCCCCAAGCTTTGACTTTGTACCTCTTGAGTAATTCTTGGGGTGACACGGAGTGGCTCCCCCCAAGCTTGAGCTCTTGTCCATTCTTCATCTCATTACATCATCCTCTCTCTACACCTACATTTTTTGTTTCATACAAAACTTCACACAATCTTCATTAGCAACATTAGTTTATTCAAAAGATATTAGACCTATGGCAAAGCTTTGGAACAACAAGACTTTTCATTAAAAACACAAGCTACTGTAGCAACTCCTTCAAAAATCTCAATTTCCCAAAAATAACCCGAAAAGGAATCAATAAGAAGCAAATGCAAATAATGGCAGAAATCTGTCAAAATAGACCAGCAGGTAGAAACCAATTTTTTGCAAAGACCTTCTGTTGCTCAAATCAAAAAGTGTTAAACTAACAAAAGTTAGCTAACATACTAGGGGATTTATTCGTAAATTTTTAGCTCAATCCGACTTACAGATACTCCTCATGAATGTTTATTGTGGAGGACAACAATCTGTTACGGGACAACAACTCCCCAAATCTTACTTCCCTCTCATTAGAGGTCGTTCTTGGCACAAAAAGCAAACAAAAAGGATAAGGAGAGGTCATTACTGAAGTAATAACTTTCAAGACTCAAGGAAACTCTTGGGTTATCTCCTAAGAAGTACTTTTCTTTAACGCCTTTAAGTTAGGCACGACGAAGAGCAAAGGTTGGAAAAGAGAAAAATAAAAGTGAGCAAGTATAACCACTGTGAAAACACTATTTTGTTCATTAAAATCCTTTTGGTAACAAGGTTGATCAAGTCTTGTTACCAAAAGAATCTTATATGAAACAAAACTTTGCATTCCACAAGGTTATTATGTTACCTCATACTTGATAGCAATGGTACCAATCATAATAGTTTCAAAATTTTCTTGTGGAATGGGACAATATATTTCTCCAACCTTGATGCTCTCAATATTTTCAATGGAATTCAGGCAATAGCTTTTAACAAACTTCTTGGGGAAATAGACAGTGTGCTCTTTGTCATTAATATTGATGTTACTTTTCCTTGATTGCAATTGATGACAGCACCTACAGTATTAAGAAAAGGTCTCCCAAGAATAATAGACATATTATCATCTTCAGGCATTTGAAGCACAACAAAATCAGTCAAAACCAAGAAATTATGAACAACTTGAACAGGAACATCCTCACATATACCAACAAGAATAGTAGTTGACTTATCAAGCATTTGCAATGATATATCAGTTGTTATCAACTTTTCTAGCTGGAGTCTCTTATAGAGAGAAAAGGTCATAACTTTAACTCCAGCTCCCAAATCACATAAAGCAGTTCTAACATAATTATTCTTAATGGAGCAAGGAATAGTAGGTATACCTGGATCACCAAGTTTCTTTGGAACCTTACCATTGAAGGAATAATTAGCAAGTAGAGTAGAAATCTCCTCATTAGGAATCTTCCTTTTATTAGAGACAATATCCTTCATATACTTTGAATAAGGAGGCAACTTAATAGCATCAGTCAAAGGAATTTGCAAGAATAAAGGTTTCATCCACTCACAAAACTTTTTGTAGTGTTCCTCCTCCTTTGACTTGTGTTTCTTACCTGGAAAAGGCATAGGTTTCTGCACCCAAGGTTCTCTCTCTTTACCATGTTTATTAGCAATAAAATCTTCCTTTGTGTACCTAGTGTTCTTAGTGTGTTTCTCAGGTTCTTCCTCACCTTCCTCCTTATCAGGAGGCTCATCAATATTACCACTCTTAGTTTCAGCATCAGAGACATATATACTATTAGGATCTATAACAGGTTCAAGTGGTTCCTCAACTATCTTATGTTTCTTTTTCTTCCTATTATGAGGACTACCACTATCTTCATCTTGTTGGGAATCCTGCTCAATTCTTTTAGGGTGCCCTTCAGGATATAAAGGATCTTGAGTAGCTGCACCACTCCTAGTTCTAATTCCATAAGCATGTTTATTTCCTGAAGCATTAACTAGCATATCCTTTTGTACCTTAGCAAGTTGATCAAGTTGAGTTGGAACCATTTGAAAGTGTTTACAAAGCATTTTAATATCATTAGAAGTTCTTTCCACAATATCTTTCAACTCAATGATAGATCTAGAGTTTTCCAATAAATGATTCTGAACTTGTTTATTAAAATTACCTTGTTTAACAATAAATGTGTCAAGTTCCTCTAAGCATTGATCAGGAGGCTTACCATAAGGAATATCACCTTCATTAAATTGGAGAGAGTGTACCTCAATAGTAGATGAGTGGGGAATTGGCTTGCATAATTCTTCTATAGGAGGTAGATTCTTCACATCTTCAGCTCTAATACCTTTCTCCTTTAGACACTTCTTAGCTTCCTTCATCACTTCATCATTTAATGCAATAACTCTCCTCTTCTTTGTTGTTGGTGCTGGAACTGATTCAGGAACAACTGGTTCAGGAGTAATAGGCTCAGGTGTATTCAGCTTAGTTAGATTCCAATCATCATAATTCTTGCTTATCTTGGTCATTAATTCTTCAGCATCTGTAGGAGTCCTTTTCCTGAAAACACAATCAGCAAAGCTATCTAGGTAGGTCCTAGAATCATCAGTTAGTCCATTATAATAAATATCAAGAAGCTCATTTTTAGGCAATGGACATCCAGGATGTGCATGCATCAAGGAACAAAATCTTTTCCATGACTCAGGCAATCTCTCTTCTTCTTCCTATTTAAAATCAAAAAGTCTCTGCAAAGCAGCATGTCTAGCACTGGGAGGAAAATATTTATGGAAGAAAGAAGCAATCAAGCAATCAGGGCTATCAATGGAACCAGGAGGTAATCTATTAAACCAAGCCCTAGCTTCCCTTTTAGTGAAAAGGGGAAGATCTTAGCAACAAAGTACTTGTGCATCTTAAAATCATCAGAGAACAAAGCACTCATAGTAGAAAGCTCATTCATATGAGCCACAACACTCTCATTTTCAGTCCCACAAAAATGTTATTTCTCAGCAATATCTAAATAAGACAAATCAAGAGAGAAATCATAATCTTCATATTTAATATCTATGGGAGAAATGGCAAACTTAGGATTAGAGGACAACTTAGGCATAATAGTACGTATAGCAAGGAGACTCTTCATAGCACTAGTACCATGTGTGTTTCGGCACTCTTCAACAAACTCATCAGTGAACTCAATGTAACCATCATTAATATCATAACTCTTACTAGCCTCATGTGAGCTAACAGGTGTAACAGTGTATTCACTAGGAGTTTCAGTATTTCCTAGACTAGCCATAGTAGCATCTAGAAAAGTACCTAATGAACCACTCGCATCAAGCACAGTAGAAGTAACATCATGGGCATCAAAAGCAGTTTCAGATTCAGTAGTAGTAGCAGTGTGTGTAGCATGAGTATGTGGTGGTGGTGTAACAAGCTTACTTATAACAGACGGTGAATCAAGAGCAGCAGAGGTGTTTAGGACTGTACCTCTTCTTGTAGTGGATGGTAAAATAGGGAACTTTCCATAACGAGACTTCCCCATGATGAAAGGAGTAGAAGTGAACAATAATAGATCCAAGTGAACTTACAAATAAAGCTATGCTCCCTGGCAGCGGCGCCAAAAAATAGTCTTGATGCGGGTAGTATTACCCAATTTATTGATTCGACACAAGGGGAGCCAAATAATACTTGCAAGCCTTAACAACTGAGTTGTCAGTTCAGCTGCACTTGGAAATAGTTCTTGCTCACAGAAGTTTATCAGTAGGAACAGTTTGTATTAGTAACAACAAAGGAACAACAATAGTGAAACAGGAGCAATAGTAACAGTAACGGTAACAGTAGGATTCGAGTGCGGTAGGAATAGGGATGGATGGACAGGCGTTGCATGGACAAGTCTAAACATTTAACTCCAAGATCTAGGGCATTGCAGATAAATAAGAATAAGCATCCAAGTACTAAACAATCCTAGGCATGTGCTCCATATATAGTCATACGTGCTCACAATGAGAACTTGCACAACATCTTCTGTCCAGCTAGCCCGTGGCAGCGAGGCCTCTAGGGAACTACTGGCAATTAAGGTGCTCCTTTTAATAGAGCACCAGAGCAAAGCATTAACACTCTGTGAACACATGTGATACTCACACCACAACCATCCCTTCCGGTTGTCCCAATTATTGTCACTTTGGGGCCTTTGGATCCGGACAATGATATGTGTACACAACTTGCAGATAAGATCACAAACAATACTATCATAATGATTCAATAATAAGTTCAGATCTGAGATCATGGAACTCGGGCCCTAGTGACAAGCATTAAGCACAACAAGTTGCAACAAAGTCAAATAGCACTAATAGAGATACTAGGCACTATGCCCCTAACAGATCTTATTCGATTACATGATAGAACTCATCCAATCCCTACCATCCCCAAGCCTACAGCGGGGGATTACTCACTCATGGATGAGAGAAACATCGGTGGTTGATGGAGATGCGTTGGTGATGACGATGGCGATGATCCTCTCCAAATTCCCCGTCCCGGCAAGGTGCCAGAACGGAGTTTCTGGATCCGAATCTTGGTTTCTGGTGGCGGCGGCGGAGTGGAACTCTTTCTAGAAAACTATCGACCCCCTGAGTTTTTAGGTTAGAAGGCAACTTATAGGCGCGGAGGGAGGCCGAGGAGCTGCCTGGGGTGGCCAAGCCCCCTCCAGGCGCGGGATCAGGTGAGCCTGCGCCTGTGTTGGGTCTGGGCCTCCCAGGCCTCCCCTCTGCCTCCCCTTCTGGCTCCGTGGATCTTCTGGTGAGAAATAGTTTTTGGCATATTTTCCAGGATTTTTCCTGATAGTTCACTTTCTGCACAAAAACAAGACACCAAGGTAATTCTGCTAAAAACAGCGTCAGTCCGTGTTAGTTGTATCCAAATCACACAAGTATAGAGGAAAAACAATAGCAACGTGTTCGAAAAAGTAGATATGTTTTGGACGTATCAGGCCTCCGGGATGATCTCCCCTCCGGCAGGGTGCCGGGAAGAACTTCAGATCCCCTCGATCTAGGGACGACGGTGGCAGCGGCTACAGAAGGTTCTGTGGAGTTTTGATCGGGTGCCTAGGATTTCTGCATCGGGGGCTTCTTATAGGAGAAGAGGCGAGGCTGGGAGGCGGCCAGTGGGGCCACATCCTACCCAGGCACGGGGTTGGGCCCACCCATGCCTAGGGGGGTGTGGTGGCCCTGGTTCGCCTCTCCGTCTCCCCTCTAGACTTCATGTCGCCCACGGTAAAATATTGACTTTGGCTTTTGTCTTGTCCAATTCCGAGAATATTGATTTTTTGCCTTTCTAGAACCAAAAGCAGAAGAAAACATGCAACTGGCACTATGGCAACTTGTTAGTAGTTTAGTTCCAGAAAAGATATAAAAGCACCTCAAAGTGTAGACAAAGAAAATCAAAGTAGATACAAAACAAGCATGTAGCATAAAAAATTATAGATACGTTTCTGACGTATCAAATACCAGACAAAAAGATCCTATGAGATTCGATTGGGCAATACAACAATATACATAGACCGCCATCCAACTGCATCTATGACTAGAGGTCCACCTTCAGGTTATCATCCGAACCCCCTCCAGTATTAAGTTGCAAGCAACATACAACTGCTTTAAGCAAAGTGTGTAAGGTAAACAATCCACTTGTTCTATGTGAAAGAACATGTGGGCCCCCATGTGTGGTTTTGGTAATTAATGACAATCTCTATGGACTAATGCTTGTATCAAGTTGTACTTGTAGGAATTGTCCATAGGCAATGCTTGAACCATATGTTGGCTTCAAGGTTTGGAGAAGAAGAAAGTGAAGAGGATCAAGTGGTGACCAAGGTGTTCAAAGAGTGATCCACAGATTGGTCATGTGAGAGTTGAGCCTTTTGCAAGGGTGTCTTGAAGAAGAAGATAGAGTTCATCAATGTATCTTCAAGACATAATCCAAATGGTGTTAGAAGTAATGTTGTGCAAGCTAAAGATGTGCCATATCTAGAAGATATCATGCTTGAAGCTTGCCATCCTCGGTGATCATGGATCGATGAAGACAAGGTCAAAGTAAAGGTTTCCCCATGTCGTATGGGGGAGCAACTTGCAAGTCTTCATCAAGAGAGTGCGTGCAAGAGAAATCAAGAAAGGTCTTCCATCTTGAGAAGGACAAGATCGTATACATCAAGATCAAGTGGAAAATGCACAAGGCAAAGGTATGATCTTGATAGGGTTTCTTTCTTACCGGTCTCGTGGTGTTAGTTGGGGAGACCGGTTTATAGGATAGACAACCGTAGTATCAAGAGGGGCTCTCAAGTGAGTAACTCGATCATATCTTTCAGAGAGAGCTCAAACCTTTGCATACTTAGCATTATCCTTTCTTAGTTGTTATTTGGATCTTATCCATGTGAGGTTCTAGAGCTTGTGGTAATATTCATAACAAGCTCTAGTTCATCAAAAACGGATTTCCCTTTTATATCATATTGCATTTTTGATCTTTGAGGTTTTACGGTTTCTCACCAAGAGAGGTATCTCACATTATAATACATGAAATGTTCTCTCTTGGCGGGTATCTCTTGTTGTCCTCTTTACAACAAAATTGGTTTCGGGTCAATCGGAGTTTCCAAACTCTAGATATCGCCATTTGAAGTTTGCCTCTTATTTGGTCCAGACCGGAGTCTCCGGTCTGCGTGGACCGGAGTCTCCGGTGTGGTCCGGAGTGTCCCCTGGAGTCCCCGGAGGTGGCTCCAGAATTCAGCATGGGACATTCTGATGGGTGGTCCGGAGGAAGGTTCAGAGACTGATCGGAGTCTCCGGTCCATGCCTCAGACTGGAGTCTCCGGTGTGGCTGGACCGGAGTCTCCGGTCCACTTGGTTCCCTGAGGCGCTGGGTCAGTCTGATAGGTGGTCCGGAGGCTAGTCCGGAGGTTGGGCTGGAATCTCCGGTGTAGACCAGAGTCTCTGGTCTGACTTTTCCCCAATGGGCAGAAAACAGTCAGAAATATGTGGGCCTATAAAAAGGGGCCCTTCTTCCCCAATGTCTCTACTCGAGTTTCACAGGCTTTCTCCTCCATTCTTGACCTTCTTGATCTTTCTCCCCCTTCAATCCCTCCCTTGATTCTTGCATATACTTTAGGGATTTGAAAGAGGAGATCTAGATCTACAATCCCACCTATCCATCTCTCCTCTAAGTGAGGGGAACATCTTGGGATCTAGATCTTGGAGTCTTTTGTGGATTTCCTCCATTGTTCTTCCTCTATTATTCCCCCACAAGCTTTTGTAGATTTGGTGGAATTTGGGAGAGAAGGATTTGAGCACTACTTGTGTTCTTGCCATTGCATTTGGTGCATCGGTTTGAGTTCTCCCTGGAGGATTTGGTGAGTCAAAGTTGAGAAGCTTTTTACTCTTGGGTTCTTGGAACCCTAGATGGTTTGTTGGTGTTGCAGGTTGTGGCCTTGGTGGCGTTTGTTGGGAGCCTCCAATTAAGTTGTGGAGAAGTGCCCCAACCTTGTGAGAGGTTCCGATTTGCCACCGACAAGTGCACCGATAGTGGAAGTGTGGATCGATCCCGTTGGGGTAAGATTCACCGGAGAATAAGGGAGGACTTTTGTGGCGTAGGTGGTTAGATACCACCCCCTCTCCAAAAAATACGTACTCCATGTTGGGAGGAACTCGATAAAATATCGTCGTCCCCGCGTGCCTCGGTTATCTCTATACCCAAGCTCTTACTTATGCACTTTACTTTGTGATAGCCTTCATGCTTGAAGTATATATCTTGCTATCACATAGTTGTTTAACATGCTTAGAATAAGTTGTTGGTGCACATAGGTGATCCCTAGATAGTTCTAGGTTTTGTGCTTAACAAAGTAAACGCTAGTTTAATTCCGCCTTTATTGAGCCACTCTCGAAAAAGTTTTAACCGCCTATTCACCCCCCTCTAGGCGACATCCGTATCCTTTCACTATGAACAAGAGACTGTTGTTTTCTCACTGGGAAGACAGAATTTAGAATAAAAGAGAGAAGTCATTCCCTCCCATTCCATGGATTGTCCATTCTTTAGCAGCTTATACCATTCTTCAGCTCTCCCTTCCAAGGATACAGAGAGTAACTTCTTCTTCACCTGTTTAGTTGTGATACCTGCACACTTAAACAACTCGCATAATTCATGGATAAAAAGCAAATGATCACCAGGATGGACAGTTTCATCCCCTAAATAATAATTATCCATAACACGATCAACAATACTTGTAGGTATCTTAAAAGGATCTATCTCAATAGGTGGTGGTTCATCTACTACCTTAACATTGGTAGTAGTTTTCCCAAATAGAAAACCAAGTGGGTTATCTACTACAGGAAAGTAATTAAGATATAAACCTAAACACAACCTTAAACTCTGAGATCCTACGCTCCCTTATGCAATGGTGTCCTAACGGGGGTTCAGGTTTCTGTCACTCCGGCAACCCCACAATTAGTAGCCAAATACACAATGCATTCCCCTAGGCCCATAAATGGTGAAGTATCATGTAGTCGCCGTTCACATGACACCACTAGATTAATAGCACCACAACTTAAATACTAAACCATTGAATAATAACTCAATAGAAATCCACTACTAACAACATGACTTCTCCCATGTCCTCAAGAAATAAACGAACTACTCACAAGACATCATATGGATCAAGATCAAAGATGATATGGTGATGAATAAAAATCTGAACATAAACAATAATCCAATGGTTCCACTCACAAGCATCAACTACAATAGTAATTAACACCCGGAAAGTTTCCCCTCAGAACTAATGCAAGATCCAACACGGTTGTTACAGTGGGACAGAGTGGTGATGATAGTGCTGGTGGAGATGATAGTGTGGATGATGATCCCGATGAAGCCTAGCTTGATGACGGTGTTGATGGCGGCGATCTCCCCTCTCCGGGAAGGAATTTCCCGGCAGAAATCTGTCTGCCGAAGAGATCTTTCTTTCTCGGTGTTATCTGCCCCGCAGAGGCAACGAAAATCTATCTGTGGTTGCTCCCTTGGTGTTAGGGTTCCGTGAGGAATATATAGGCGAGAGGGCGGAGTCGGAGGCCGAGCAGGTGGGCCACACCTGCCCTAGGCACGACCTAGAGAGGACCCGTGCCTAGGGGGGTGTGGGCCCCCTGCAGCCCTTTTACACCTCCCCTTCTGGCTTCCTTCGTCTTCCAGGAAAATATAATTTTCCCATATTTTTCTGGTATTTTTCCGATCTTCGCGAAATGGCATCAAAACAACTCATTTTCCATTAGAATCCAGACTCCGGCAGTCCATCCTCCAAGAATCATCCAACATGCAAAAATAGTGGAAAAGACAAGTAATACCTCATAATAAGACATATATCAATGAATAGAGGCAAATTATGATATAGAATGGTGATGCAAATTGGACATATCAACTCCCCCCAAGCTTAGACCTTCGCTTGTCCCCAAGCGAAAACTAAGCTCAGTAAACATGTCCACATGTTAATGGAGTGAAGTTTCGATAAAAGAATATAGACAAGAAGCATCACACTTACCTTTACAAAACTCATAGAAGAAAGCAACTCACCATTATATAACTTAGCTTGCAACAAGTACAAGAGTCACAATAGAGATGCATGAAGATAAATCATAATTGGAATTGGCAAACTCTTGTTCCTGGTCAGAGAACTGCTAGCAAATGGTTTCACAAAAAGCTTTTTGTAGAAGTTTTATAACAGGAGCACTCTTTGCTCAAAAAGGTTTTTCACAATGAAGGCTTTCAAAGTAATACTCAATAGATAAGAGTCTTGTGCAAACAAGGAAGATAAAGAACATGACTGAATAAATCACCATATCAATGCTTGCAACACAACAACTCAAATGCTTGTTGGAGATAGAGAGGAAGTAGGTTTACTAACTCAACTTAGAAATAGGAGAAAGGTCCCTTCATAGAGGGTAGCAGGGATTTCAAGTCATAAAGAGCTTTCAAAAGATTATGGTACTTACTAGCTTTGAGCCCTCATTGCCCCTATCATAAGCATCTTGAGATGATTAAGGTTAAAGTGCACAAAGATGGAGTATATGCTTGATGAAATATAAGTTTGCAATCTCATGTCCCTTGAGTATGAGGGTCGCTCCTCATGCTACTCAACTTTATTCACTGGTAAGTTCTTGTCATTGTAAGTACATGTGTATCATAAAGAACCACCAATGGGGTACCCGTTGCACATGGTACATGAGCTATCCCATAACCATAATGACAAGGCAATTAGACAATGAGCATCTCAGCGATCTTTTTATTTACTATGTGCATAGCTTTTTATTGAGAATGCTTCATAGAATGCTCACTATAGTGATGCTGCAAGTTTCCACCATGATTAGGCATGGCTTAGGCTAGCGGCCCAGGCGTTTCTCTAACACACATACATCACTCCATGGTCTTACAAGTTCCCTCTTTATTTCACACCGTCGACATCCGTAAACAAAAGAGCATGATATCAACTGTGTACAATGTACAAGTGCAATGTTGAAAACGTTCCCCGTTGAAAGAACATGTTGGGCCCCCATGTGTGGTTTTGGTAATTAATGACAATCTTTATGGAATAATGTGTGTATTAAGTTATACTTGTAGGATTTGTCCATTGGCATCGCTTGGAGCATGTGTTGGCTTCAAGGTCGATGAAATGCAAAGAAGATATGTTGGGCAAGCTCAATATGCGAGGTCAATGATGAAGAATTAAGAAAGGCGTTCCATCTTGAGAAGGGCAAGACCGTCTACATCGAGCTCAAGTGGAATGCTCAAGGCAAAGGTATAATCTTGATAGGTTTTCCCTTTTTCCGGTCTCACGTTGTGTGTGTGAGACCGGGTTTAGGATAGATAACCGTACTATCAAGAGGGGCTCTCGTATGAGTAATTCGGTCACATCGTTCGGAGAGAGCTCAAACCTTTTGTCACATCCCAAGATTTTTCAAATCTTGTAATGTGAAAATAAATGAATAAAAATAAAACTTTGTTTGATTTTCAGAGCCAGAAGAAACTTTTTGAATTCAATTGGAACTTCAAACCAATTTGGATCAAAGAAATTCCTAAAGAGATTTGAAAAGATAAACATTTAAATAGAGGAAAATAAAATATTTTGGAATTACTATTTTGAATCATTTAGATAAAAGGATTTAGTTTCCAAAAGAAAAGGAAGGATTTTAAAAAATAAGAAATTATTTTATAGAGCCAAATTAAACCTTGGCCAAGCTTTTGAAATAAAACATTTTGTTTTGATAAAAATAGTAAAGGTTTATTTAAATAAAATTAGTAAGGATTTAATGTCCAAGTTTTATTAATAAAGATTTTACTATTTCCAAAATATCAAAACTTATTTATTTGTTAAAAAAAATAAGTTTTCCAAGTACCTTATATTCCCAAATAAAAAACCTACTGATTTGGGTTTGGAAATAATTAGATTTCAAAATGGAGTTTTAAAATAAACATCAAATTCTATTTTGATTAAATAACAAGGGTCTATTTATTTAATTAATGATGGACCTAAAATAAAATCATGGTTTTGGTTTTGGAATTTGGTTTATGCTACTGAACAGAACCAAATTCATAGTGCAAGGATTGGAGATTGTTTGATTTGATTAGGACATTGTTTGATTGTTTGAATTTTAAAACAGAAATTAGTTTCAGAAAAAGAAAAAGGGTTCAAAATAGAAAAACTGGTTCTGGACCAGCCCAGTCGACAGAGCCCAATAAGCCCAGGAACCAGCCCAGCTCCCCTCCCCGAAGAAAAACGATTTGTACTCAGATTCTAACCTAAACAGACGCTGACTGGTGGACCCTTCCCTCACTCCTTTTCCCACTGACCAGCAGACCCCACTTCTCCAGCCCGTCTCCTTCCTCGCGACGACCACGCCGGCCATTTCTGCCGCTGATGCCGTGCGTTAATTCGCAGTAAAACCCGCAGTGATTCCGCTCAGCGACCTCGCCCTCTTAAGCGCCCACTCTCCCTCTCCATTTCCCCTCACACGCCACTCCCTCTCTGCCCCGAGGCTGCCTCAATTTGAGCTCGCCCTCCCACAACTCCGACGAGCTTTCTCCTCCAATTCCGGCCAGTACTCGCCACCTCCTGCCTCCCCGACCAAGCTCACACCTTCACCACTACCAGACGCATCCACCTGTGCCTTCGTACGACCGCGGGCGCCCCAGAGCAACGTCTGCAACAAGCTCTGAACGACGCCGCCGTCCGCTCCAACTCCGACGAGCCCCACAGGTAGTTTCCGGCCGCCCCCTTCTTCTCGTTCACGCACACAGCATCTCCGTGATCTCCTGTGTCTAACCATGCTTCTGGTTTGCCTTCTCGTTACCGTAGCATCGACTTCGACCTCGACCAGAGCCAACCACCACCAGACCAAATTCCGGCGAGGAATTCCTCCTGCCCTCGTGCGCCCCTTGCCCCGTCGACCACACGACGAGCTTCCCCAGCCTCCTGCGATCTCGGTGAGCCTACTCCCTCCCCCTCTCGCTTCCTGTTTCGCCAGCGCCGCCACTATCTGGCCGCTCCGCCGCTCGCGGTTGTCCTAGCGCCGCCAGCCTTTGGCAAGTCAGTTAGATCCGTTCGATCTAGATCGGGCGAGTAGGATTAGATCACTTAACCGCGAAGGGGTACGCGTCCTGTGCCGCACGATTTGATTAGATCCAATGGTTGCAGCGCGTGATCCGGCCGAACCGGTACCGTCCAGTTAGACAGCGCCGCGTGTCGCCAGTCTGTTTAAAACTGAATTTGAAAACAGATTTGTTTGTGATTTTAAAACCTTTGTAACTTTCGATCCACACGTCCAAAAATTGCAAATTTGGTATCGCTGGAATCAGTGAAACAAACCCTAGCCAACCATGCCCTTAGTTTAGCAAATAGTATCCATTAGAGTGATTGTTTTTGCAGAAACTTTGGAGTGCTTATTTAGAGTAGAAAAATGATTCAAAAATGTTTTTAGTGTTAAAACCTTTGCAAATTGTTTTGATGTGAACTTACTGACCCTAGGAACCAACCCATGGTCTTGGAAATGAATTTGGTAAAGTCTAGGATGGATTAAATTGACTTAACCCATTTCTAGCCAAATCAAAGTAATGGATTTGTTATGAAAATGAATTTGGAGTAAAAACTTTGGGAAAATGTTTTGGACCAAACCTACTGACCATAAACACCAAGTTTTGCAATAGCAACTCATTTGGTGAACAACTTAAAGTTGCTACTTTGATAAAAATATTTTCCACTACATAAAATGATGATTGGATTTAAAAATGGATTTTGGACAAAACCCTTTTGCAAATGACTTTGCCACTTTGGAAAATGACCAATTTGGAACTTACAAAGCTTAGAAGCCTAGTGGAGACCATCTTTGCAAATAGAACCATCTCTTGCATGCTTACATGCATGACTTAGATCCCATTGTTTTATGTGTGTGAAATTGTTTGATTGACTTGGGATTGGAATGCTAGTTGATATTGTGTATGCTTGATTGATTGTAGTGAAGTGTGAGACTAGCAAGATCAAGGAGTGAACCATCATTCCCTACCAAAAAGGCAAGTTACACTATCATCTAAAGTCCTATTATTTTCATTATACTTAGTGGATTTTGAAACATGCATGAAAAGAATTTGTATACTTATGCTATGCTAAATCCGATTAGGATACCCTATACATTCCTTAGTAAAAACAATGTAGTTGTTACATGCTTAGCCATGCTATATTTTGAAAAGAGATACATGTTGAGATTTTACAAAGTTGAGTAAAGGACTTGTGTTTTACATAATAAAACAAGGACTCAATGAACCACCTAGGTGGAGGATACTTTAAGTTTTGGAGAAGGTGGCAACAAAAGGAACCATGACTATGGGAATCACTTTGTGTTGTGCTCCAAAAGAAAACCACCTAGGAAACTTAGAGATTGAACATGTTTCTCCAATTGTGGCTTTCGTGTGCAACCACGTGCTATTATGGCTCTGGCTTAGTCAACTACAATGGGAAGACCCATGCACTGTCTTCAGTTAACTGGACATGGGGACCTGGAATCCTACATGGGTGCTGAAGGCAAGCTAGCAATGGTGTATGGGAGGACCCTTTGGAAAGACTTCGTCACATTCTCAATCTGCCAGTACTCCATCTTGGTGAGCACTAATCCAGTAGGCCACTGGTGGCAAAAGGATGGGATTGTGACATGTGGGTAAAGTGTACTCCTTCTGCAGAAGATAATAAAATCTAAGTACTTAGCCGTGTCCCCGGTTATGGACAATACTGAGCAACTAAAGTTTGAACTATGGGAGATCTCGACATTCCAACTTCTAAAATAAAAACTTGATGCACTTGGGGGTACCAAGGAATTCAAAGAGGTTTTATAAAACTTGATGCACTTGGGGTTACCAAGGAGCTCAAGGGATTTTGACAAGGACTTGAACACTTGAGTGTCTACCAAGAAGTTCAAGGGATTCTTGGAAAAGGATATTTGACAAAGGACCACAACCATTTTGAAAAGATAGGATAAAATATTGCTTTATGCAAATGAGCCTAAAGCTCTACTTAGCCAAGTATGCATGTATTGATAGGATCCACTCACATTATACATAGAAGTGAAGCTTGCCAATACAATTCAAATGTATTGACCCTTGTGGATGTAATTTGTAATGTTGCAGGTTTGATTTATTTTAGTGAAGATTGTTTGATTAGGATTACAAAGTCTACAACCAACATCTGCCTGTGGCACTTTGAAGATGAAGGACCCCATGACTATAGTTATTCCGCTGCAATGTAATGTAATAGCCAAATGAGCTATGTTTGATGTAATAAAATTATGTTATTCCTGGTTATAAAGTTATATTATGACCTTTGTTTCTTGATATTACATCTTAACTATGGATGCTAGCTATTGATCCAGGGACTAGCATTGTAAACACAGGGGACTCCACCTTATGTTAATAAAGGTTGGGACACTCCCTCTACACCTTTGCATACTTGCATAATCATATTTGGTTGTTATTTGGTCTTATCCATGTGAGGATATAGAGCTTATGGTAATCTCCATAACAAGCTCTTGTTCATCAAAATCGGATATCCCATATGTATCTTGTTGCGATTTTGATTTATGTGGCTTTTCGGTTTCTCACCAAGTGAGGTATTACACATTATTCTACTTGATACTTTCTCACTTGGTGATAATCAATATTTCCACCTTTTATTGGGAAGCCCTTGTCGTCCTCTATCCAACACAATTTGAATCGGGTCAATCGGAGCTTCCAGTCAAAAGTTATTGCCGTTTGAATATTTGCATGTCTATCTGTTTTCTGGGCCGAGCGGTAGTACCGCCCGGACAGGCCGGTACTACCGCCGGGCCTAAAAACGGCCCGTTTTCTTTCTGCCTCGCTAGGTATCTAAATCCGGTACTACCGGCCAGCCCGGTAGTACCGCCCGGGTGGGCCGGTAGTACCGGCCGGCCCAGTTTATTTGCCCAGATATTTCCCAAATCCAGATCTTGTTTTCCTGGCCCCGCGCATCGCTGGCTCGCTTCGCCCGCTGCGTCCGCTCGCCCCCGCATGCGCGTTGACCCGCTGCACGCGCCTGGGCTTGGCCCCACTCGCCTGGCCCTACCTTGGCTTCCGCGCGCGTCTGCCGCATCTGCCGCCGCCTGGTGCACTGCTGCCGCTCGCACGCGATGCGCTGCTGCGAGCCCCCGCGTTGGCCCCACCCGCGCGCTGCCGCCCTGCCTCTCGCGCGCGCCTGCGTCATGCTACCGCTGTGCTGCTGCTGCTTTGCGCCAGCTGCTTGCTGTTGCGCGCATGCATGCAGGCCGTTGCTGCTGCGCTTGCTGCGCGCGCGTGCGTGCGTTGACACCCCGCTGCCGCTGCTAGCTGGTCCCACTCCCCTGCGCGCGTACGGCGTGCCCCAGATCTGCTACTTCGATTTTTTCTGGGCACATGCGGTAGTACCGGTTTTGTCCGGTACTACAAGTCCAAACTGAAAAATGCCACAACGGTCAGATTTTCTGGGGCCGCTATTTAAGCCCTTGCCCTTTTTCAGTTTGGACAACTCCTCTCTCATCTATTAGGCTAAACTTTGTCCACACTTGATCTAGATCTTGAAGCTTGCCTAATCTTTTCCCTCCAATGATTCTTGCCCATATTTTAGTGAAAGAGAGAGGAGATCTAGACCCACATTTTGACCTAACCGATTCATCTCTTTGTGAGTGCATCTTTGGGGATCTAGATTTTGGGGGATTTTGTGTCTCCTTTGATTCCTCCTCTCTTTTCCCCCAATAGATTTAGTAGCTTTGTTGGAACTTGAGAGTGAGGGTTTTGAGCATCTTTGTGGTGTTCTTGCCATTTGCATTTGGTGCATCGGTTTGTGTTCTCCTCGGAGGATTTGGTTTGAGTTGCTCATTGGAGCTTGTACCTCTTGGGTTCTTGGAACCCTAGACGGTTTTGTGGCCTTGCTGGCATTTGTTGAGGCCTTTTGTGGCGTTTGTTGGGAGCCTCCAATTAAGTTGTGGAGAAGTGCCCCAACCTTGTGAGAGGTTTCGGTTGCCACCGACAAGTGCACCGATAGTGGAAGCGTGGATCGATCCCGTTGGGGTGAGATTCACCGGAGAATAAGGGAGGCCTTTTGTGGCGTTGGTGGTTTGATACCACCCCCTCTCCAAACGAGACGTACTCCATGTTGGGAGGAACTCGGTAAAATATCGGTGTCCCCGCGTGCCTCGGTTATCTCTATACCCGAGCTCTTTACTTATGCACTTTACATTGTGATATCCTTCGTGCTTGAAGTAATATATATCTTGCTATCACTTTGTTGCTTGTATTGCTTAGCATAAGTTGTTGGTGCACATAGGTGAACCATTGTTCTAGGTTGTGCTTAACAAAGTAAACACTAGTTTTATTCTGCCTTTGTTGAGCCTCTCTAGGAAAAGTTTTAATCACCTATTCACCCCCCCCTCTAGGCGAAATCCGTATCCTTTCAATTGGTATCAGAGCACGGTCTCTCATTTTAGGCTTCACCGCCTTGAGAGTAAAGATGTCGGCTAGAGGATTAGTGCATAATGACATGTTCACATTCGATGGCACAAATTATGATATATGGAAAAATCGCATGCTCATTCATTTTAGGGACATGGACCCAAATTTGGAGCGTATTGTAGATATAGGTTTTTCTCCTCCAATGGATTTCAAAAATCTATCTACTGAGGTTGAGAAAAACTTATATCTCGATGCTCAAGCTTCTAATGTGCTTGTTAATGCTTTGAGCTATGTAGTTACATCTTCAATCATTCCTTTTTGGAGCGCTCATGAGTTATGGACAAAACTTCAAGATAAATATGTTGTGTCCAACATTATTGAGGATGATTGTGTTGCTTCCACTTCCGGTCGAGATGAGTTCTCATCCTCTACCACTTCACTAACATGTGACTTTTCACAAGGTAATGATATGGTGAGTGGTGATAGAAATTGCAATTTGGATAGTGTGCTTACTATTTGTAATCCCTCATCTCTATCTAGTTGCAATGATCTATCTTTGGACTTTAACACTTCTAACACTACAAACTCCTTACATGCTTGTGTTAATAGTCCTTGCATATCATGTAGAAATGACTTGAATAAATCTCATGATGATATGCTTGTGTTGTCTTGTTGCCATGATAAAAATGCTTCCATTTCCTCTAGTGCTTGTGTTGCTAACCATGTAGAGGAAACCGAAGATTCTATGGGCCAAGACATGGTTTTGAATGATGTCACATATGCAATCTCATCTTCACCTTTTTCCGGTACCCACCTATGCCTTATGGCTAGGGATTCTAAGGTAACTCCTACTTTGGAACCCATTACCTCTTGTGATGAGGAGGATGTGGATAATGGGGAAGAAGAGCTAGATATTGATGATTTATATGAAAAGGGTGAGATTGTTTATCGTGCCCTTGTTAACAAGGATATTGCTTGCTCTAACTTTGTTGAAATCTTGGACTTTGCTATTAAGAGTAAAGAACTTATTGATAAGTTAGAAACACAAATTGAGGTGGCAAGTTATCTCAAACATAAAAATGATGAGACTCAAGTTGCTTATGCTAAACTCCTTGAGGATTTTGAGCACCTCAAAAATGGCTCTAGGGTCATAAAGGGTGAGCTAATCAAACTCACCGAGTCACATGAGCAACTTAAAGCCTCATATTCAAAAGATCTTGTCAAGTTGCCCTCACCTCATGCAAATAGTGATGATGCTTGTGATACTAACTCTATTTCTTGTGAAGCATCTACTTTGAAGGAGAATGTTGAGCTAAAGGCTCAACTTGTGTTGCTAACTAGCAACTATGGGAAATTAGAAGAAAGTCATGTTAAGCTCTCGAGCTCGCATGAGGATCTTCTAGTCTCCCATGGTAGGCTAAAGGTAGCTCATGAGTCCATCATGTCAAAGGTAACATCTAGTGGGCCTCATGTGGACATTAGCACTATATCTACTCCAAATGTTATATTGCCATGTGCTAGTCCTTGTAATTCATCCACTCATGACATTGCTACATCTTGTGATGAATTACTTTTCATGCCTTGTTGCTCTAACAATGTAGCATCTACTTCCTCTAGTACTTTCGTTGAAATTAACCATGTAGAGGAAATCAAAGAGCTCAAGGATCAAGTCACTTCTTTGAAGAATGACTTGAAAAAGGGTCATCAAGGGAAGGTCACACTCAACAAAATCTTGAGTGTGCAAAAATCCCCCAATGACAAGAGTGGGCTTGGATTCAACTCCAATGTCAAGAACAAGTCCACTATCAAGTTGAAGCACAAGGACAACAAGAAGAATGGCCAAGATCAAGTCAAGAATCCGGCCAACATTGTTTGCTTCAAGTGCAAGGAAGAAGGGCACCATGTTAGATCTTGCCCATTCAAGAAGAAGTCCCTTGGCAAGAAGCAACAAGGGAAGCGGCCTAGAGATGGGCCTCCTCCTAAGAAGACTCAAGCTCTTCCTCAAGTTGTTTCTTCATCCAAAAAGAAAGATGGTTGTCGTGGTGGTATCACGGCATATGCCATGGGTAGGCTAAAGTTGGGGCCGATGGACGTGGAGGAATCCGGGGAGGGATGATGCAGTGAAGACCGCACTCGTATGAACAAAGAGAAATACAACGTATATTGGATTGAAGCTCTCAAGTGGAGATAACACCTCATTCTATACATCTAATCTCTTATAATCTTGTCATACTTGTGGCTACAGTCATGCTCCTGTAGCTGTATCTCCTATGCTTCTATCTAGATCTCTCTGTGAGAGTGGAGGAAGAGGAAGAAGGAGAGCTCCTAGTGAGAAGACAGGGGAGGAGCCCTTCTGGGCCTCCCTTAAAACGATCCCCCTGGTGCTCCTTATAAAGGGGAGCCCAGGGGACAAGACTTGTTCCCCACGCTTGGCATCTATGTAGCATATTCCTGGCATCTATCTAGATGCTCAGCATATGCCTTGGCATCTTTGGAGATGCCATGGCATATTCCTTAGCATATCCTTGGTGCCAAGGGCATATTCTCTAGCATCTTCTTGATGCCAAGGGCATATTCCATACGCCCATGTGCTAGTCTGAGCCATGGGCGTCCTGAGGGCGTACGAGATGATACAATTCGGCCCGAACGCCCCAAAGAGAGTGAAAATTCGGCCTGAGGGAAGGCTGATTCAGCCTATCAGAGAAAAGGCCCAGCCGGACTATTTCCTGCTTCAGCCAAATTGGCTGTTTACTCGGCCTGGAGGGGAAAGTCGTCCTGGTGCAGCAGAGGCCCAGCCGGGGTATTCCTAGGCCCAGCCGGGTTGCTCGTCTTGACCGAGACGCGACGCGGGTGAGGTGAAGTCTGTCATGGGCCGATCCATGCCATACTCGGCCCACCCGGGCGGCATCTAGTTGTGTTGCTGGCGCTGGGCCTGTGGTGCCGACGCAGAGAGCTCCCGGCGGTGGGCCGAATCTGGCCCACCCGAGGGAAGTGGCCGAGGGAGTGAAGAAGGCTAGAGCTGGGATCGCTGCGGGGGCGACGTTGGCTGGAACCTCGGTGCATGGAGCGGGCAGGGTGTAGGTTCAGTAGGAAGGGAGCTGCTGCTGTGATGTCGCTAGGCCGGGGTTAGCCCGAGCTGGCCCATCTGGGTGGGCACAGTGACGAGGTAGTGTGGCAGGCCGGCTGGGCTGATTCGGCCTAGCCGGGTTTGTTCTTTTATTCGGATTATAGAGGCCTAATTCGGCCCGTGATAATGAAGTTTAGGCCGAGATATGCCTGTGTCGGCCCACATTAGCTTTTTTCCTTTCTTCTCTTTATCTAATACTTTCTATGTCATTCATCTTCATTTATATTTGCCCAGTTTCCATACTTATCTTCCATTAAGTTGTTCATTCCTTCGCATAGGTCTCTTTATACCCGAACTCTGGGGTACCTAGGGTTATATCCCCGACATTAGTCCCCGAGGCCATGTGGGATTTGTAGAATCGCTCATGGGCTTTATATCTAAATATCCCCAGAGTTGTTTTCTGACATACAACTTCTTTGTCATATATTTCTTGGTCGCATAATTCTTTTGGTTAAGTTTGTGACTTCAGCCTTCTTGGGCTCTGCTCATAACCCTTCTGGGACAGTTTTTTGACTTCTTGCCTTCTTGGGAACTGGTCATAACCCGTTTGGGTAAGTTTCTGGACTTCTGGCCTTCATGGGCATTGGTCATAACCCCTTTGGGTAAGTTTTTGGACTTATGGCCTTCTTGGGCTCTGGTCATAACCCCTTTGGGTAAGTTTTTGGACTTCTGGCCTTCTTGGGCACCGGTCATAACCCCTTTGGGTAAGTTTTTGGACTTCTGGCCTTCTTGGGCACTGGTCATAACCCCTTTGGGAAATTTTTTGGACTTCTGGCCTTCTTGGGCACTGCTCTTTAAACCTCTTTGGGAAAGTTCTTGACTTCTGGCCTTCTTGGGCATTGGTCATAACCCCTTTGGGCAAGTTCTTGACTTCTGGCCTTCTTGGGCACTGGTCATAACCCCTTTGGGCAAGTTCTTGACTTCTGGCCTTCTTGGGCACTGCTCTTTTAACCTCTTTGGGTAAGTCATGAGTTCTGGCCTTCTAGGGCACTGCTCTTTTAACCTATTTGGGTAAATTATGACTCCTGGCCATTTTTGGCACTGGTCTTTTAACCTCTTTGGGTAAATTATGACTCCTGGCCATTTTTGGCACTGGTCATAACCCCTTTGGGTAAGTCATAATCCGAGTCATCTGTTTCCCAATCCAAGTTATCTTACAAAATTGACTTATGTCTTAAGTCTGAGTCATTTGAATCAAATCCGAGGTATATAACTCAAATCCGAGTCATTTGTTTCCAAATCCGAGTTACTTTACTCTTTCTTGACTTACATCTCAAATCCGAGTCATCTGACTCAAATCCGAGGTATATGACTCAAATCTGAGTCATCTGTTTCCAAATCCGAGTTACTTTACTCATCTCAAATCTGACTCATCTGACTCTAGTCCGAGGTATATGACTCAAATCCGAGTCATTCATTTCCAAATTCGAGTTACTTTACTCATTTTTGACTTACATCTCAAATCTGAGTTATCTGACTTAAATCCGAGGTATATGACTCAAAACCCGAGTCATCTGATTCCAAATCCGAGTTACTTTACTCATTTTTGACTTACATCTCAAATCTGAGTCATCTGACTCAGATCCGAGGTATATGACTCAAATCCGAGTTACTTTACTCATATTTGACTTATGTCTCGAATCTGAGTTATCTGGCTCAAAATCCGAGTTATATGACTCAAATCCGAGTTATATGACTCAAATCCGAGTCATCTGATTCCAAATCCGAGTTACTTTACTCATTTTTGACTTACATCTCAAATCTGAGTCATCTGACTCAAGTCCGAGGTATATGACTCAAATCCGAGTCATCCGTTTCCAAATTCGAGTTACTTTACTCATTCTTGACTTACATCTCAAATCTGAGTCATCTGACTTAGATCCGAGGTATATGACTCAAATCCGAGTTACTTCACTCATATTTGACTTATGTCTCGAATCTGAGTTATCTGGCTCAAAATCCGAGTTATATGACTCAAATCCGAGTTATATGACTCAAATCCGAGTCATCTGATTCCAAATCCGAGTTACTTTACCCATATTTGACTTATGTCTCGAATCTAAGTCACCTGACTCAAATCCGAGGTATATGACTCAAATCCGAGTCATCTATTTGCCACGATATAACTTGATTTGGTGAGATGATGTTAATTTGCCTTTGATATGGATCCGAGATATAGATCCGAGATTAAGTTTTGGGATATGGTAATAGGGCTAACCGCTGAGAGATCTAATTCGAGATGTAGATATGAGATATAGATTCGAGATATGATAAGCTGGCAAATAGTCGTCCGAGATATGGGGTAACCTGGCAAGATAGCGAAATTTCAATCTGAGTCATAACATAACCTGGCAATCTGGCGAGCTGAATCAATCTTCGACCCGAATCAGAGATATGCTTAGTACGCCGAGTCCGAATACCAATCCGAATTATAATATACCCTGGCAAGCTGAATCAAATGTTAGTCCGAATCAGAGACAAGCTACTGAGCTGAGTTTAAGGTTAATTCGAAGCATAAATAAATTGACTCAAATTATATCCGAATTATCAATAAGCTGGCTGGTGAGCTGAGTTAAAGGATAATCCAAAGCATAAATAAACTGACTCAAATTCTATCTGAATCAATAATAAGCTGATTCAACTTCTATCCGAGTTATAAATAAGCTGGCTGGTGAGCTGAGTTACAGGTCAATCCAAAGCACAAACAAACTGACTCAAATTCTATCTGAATCATAAATAAGCCGATTCAACTTCTATCTGAGTTATAAATAAGCTGGCTGGTGAGCTGAGTTAAAGAATTATCCAAAGCATAAACAAACTGACTCAAATCCTATCTGAATCATAAATAAGCTGATTCAACTTTGATACGAGTTATAAATAAGCTGGCTTAAATCTGGATCTAAATCAACATAATGTTCTCTTAATCCAAAGGAGACTCTACGGATAAGTTGACTAGTCCCCGGGTTAAGTTATTTTCTCCCCGGGGTGAAGGATTGAGTGTAGGTGGCTTAGTTATCTGGCACTCACAGTATACTTGGGGAAGTGTCTGAGTGAGTCTTGCTAAGTCATACCTGCCCTACTGAGTTACCTGGTACTTACAGTAAGCTTGGAGTAGTGCTTGAGTCCTTCTTGCTAAGTCTTACCTGCTTTGATGAGTTAGACTTGGAGAGCCTCTGCGCTTACCTCTTTGTTCTCTGTTCGCTTGGTGGAGCTAAATGAGCCCTTTGAGGAAGAAGTTGATGAAGATGCTCCCGTCCGGATGGAAACCCAACCAACGCCACTAAAAGGCCCCACGGTGGGCGCCAAATGTCGTGGTACTTACAGTAAGCTTGGAGTAGTGCTTGAGTCCTTCTTGCTGAGTCTTACCTGCTTTGATGAGTCAGACTTGGAGAGCCTTTGCGCTTACCTCTTTGTTCTCTGTTCGCTTGGTGGAGCTAAATGATCCCTTCGAGAAAGAAGTTGATGAAGATGCTCCCGTCCGGATGGAAACCCAACCAACGCCACTAAAAGGCCCCACGGTGGGTGCCAAATGTCGTGGTGGTATCACGACATATGCCATGGGTAGGCTAAAGTTGGGACCGATGGACGTGGAGGAATCTGGGGAGGGATGATGTAGTGAAGACCGCACTCGTATGAACAAAGAGAAATACAACGTATATTGGATTGAAGCTCTCAAGTGGAGATAACACCTCATTCTATACATCTAATCTCTTATAATCTTGCCATACTTGTGGCTATAATCATGCTCCTGGAGTTGTATCTCCTATGCTTCTATCTAGATCTCTCTGTGAGAGTGGAGGAAGAGGAAGAAGGAGAGCTCCTAGTGAGCAGAGAGGGAGGATCCCTTCTGGGCCTCCCTTAGAACGATCCCCTTGGTGCTCCTTATAAAGGGGAGCCCAGGGGACAAGACTTGTTCCCCACGCTTGGCATCTATGTAGCATATTCCTGGCATCTATCTAGATGCTCAGCATATGCCTTGGCATCTTTGGAGATGCCATGGCATATTCCTTACCATATCCTTGGTGCCAAGGGCATATTCTCTAGCATCTTCTTGATGCCAAGGGCATATTCCATACGCCCATGTGCCAGTCTGAGCCATGGGCGTCCCAAGACTGGCACGAGACTTGTTTGTCTTGTCTTGGGTCGATGGGGCATTGTTGTAGATGTCGGGGTACGTCTGGATGTGAGTATGGGGGCGTACGGGATGATACGATTCGGCTCGAACGCCCCAGAGAGAGTGGACATTCGGCCTGAGGGAAGGCTGATTCGGCCTATCAGAGAAAAGGCCCAGCCGGACTATTTCCTGCTTCAGCCGAATTGGCTGTTTACTCGGCCTGGAGGGGAAAGTCGGCCTGGTGCAGCAGAGGCCCAGCCGGGGTATTCCCAGGCCCAGCTGGGTTGCTCGTCTTGGCCCAGACGCGACGCGGTTGAGGTGAAGTCTGTCGTGGGCCGAGCCATGCCATACTCGGCCCACCCGGGCGGCATCTAGTTGTCTTGCTGGTGCTGGGCCTGTGGTGCCGACGCAGAGAGCTCCCGGCGATGGGCCAAATCTGGCCCACCCGGGGGAAGTGGCCGAGGGAGTGAAGAAGGCTGGAGCTGGGATCGCTGCGGGGGCGATGTTGGCGGGAACCTCGGTGCGCGGAGCGAGAAGGGTGTAGGTTCGGCGGGAAGGGAGCTGCTGCTGTGATGTCGCTGGGCCGGGGTTAGCCCGAGCTGGCCCATCTGGGTGGGCACAATGACGAGGTAGTGTGGCAGGCCGGCTGGGCTGATTCGGCCCAGCTGGGTTTGTTCTTTTATTCGGATTATAGAGGCCTAATTCGGCCCGTGATAACGAAGTTTAGGCCGAGATATGCCTGTGTCGGCCCACATTAGCTTTTTTCCTTTCTTATCTTTATCTAATACTTTCTATGTCATTCATATTCATTTATATTTGCCCAGTTTCCATACTTATCTTCCATTAAGCTGTTCATTCCTTCACATAGGTCTCTTTATACCCGAACTCTGGGGTACCTGGGGTTATATCCCCGACAATGGCAAGAGTAGAACTTGCTACATATGCCGCGAGAAGGGACACATTTACTCCTCATGCACTATTGGTATCTCCTCATCCCATCCTATCTTGATTGATGATGCTTATTCACTTCGTAAGGATAAGATTGGCAATGTGTTTTCCAAATTTGTTGGTGCTCAATGTGGGTTCAAGAAAAGAACCATTTGGGTTGCCAAGCCTATTGTGACTAACCTCTTAGGACCCAACTTGGTTGGGGACCAACAAGCCAAAACTTGATCAATAGGTGTGTTGGAGGGCATTGGAGTTTTGGCTACAATATGAAGAATTGAGGGATTTTCATCAATTATTATTGTCAAGCCAAGCCATTTGGATTATCTTGATTATATTATATTTCCAATGTTCCTCCTTGCGGTAACATATGCTAAACTCTTACATTGAAAGTTACTCGCCCCCTTGTGCATGTGTTGGTTTTGTATCTTCCATGCTTTTGTACATGTTGTGCTATCCACTTAATTATCTTGAGGTATCAAGCATATTTGTGTATGATTAGGTGGCACACTATGTATGTGTGTTTCTTATGCTTGAGCCTTACTTGTTTATATTTGGTATCTTATTTGGCTCTTGTGAGAGATTAATGGACTATCCCATTTTGGGGGAGTGTTATGCTTAGGCATTCCACAATCCTAAAAATGTGTGTACATGAGGAATACCACCTAGCATTTATATTGGGATATGATCTAGTCTGTATGTGGTACAATTCTCATGATAAATGTAAGTTTTATAATGTCCATTAATTATCTCTATTTGTATTATTTTGCCTCGTGTTGGTTTTTATGGTAGTGTCACATTATGGGGGAGTCATATGCTTAGTGCATATTACAATCCTAGAAAATGTGAATATCCGAGGTTGTGTCACTTAGAATTGATATTGATAGTTATCTAGCACCTATGTGACACATTTGCTCATACAAGTTCCAATTTGCTTGAATGCCTTTATTGATCTTATGTTGGATCTTGTATATGAGAGTGGTTCTTGGTATGTGTTTCCACATATTTAGATATATATATTCGCATGGAAACCATTTGCTTCAAGTTAATCTAATCACTAGTGATTGTGTGACTATTGGAAGCTACCAAGAATCTTGTTTGAAGTACCATGCTCAATTCTTATATTTAGTTATATGCTTCTTGTTGTGTGTATATGATCTTGGATATCCGTATGAACTACCTAGGGAAAATTATTCCCAATATTTCTTGTCCTTGGACAATGAGTACTCAATTTAAGGTAGAATTTATTGATCATATTCACTTTGGCCTTTGTTTAATTTTATCCTATCTTTCGTCAAGAAAATGTTTTATGTTGTCTCCCAAGCTTCCTTGCTTCTTTTGGATCTTCTTATTTTATTAATATCCTCGTGTGTTTTAGTTAATGTAGGTAGTAGTGATGATCCCATTTGTGTGCATTTTGTATTCTAAAGGAAAATCCTACATAATGCACTATCCATGGGGGAGATCTCCTATATTATTTAGAACACTCATATTTATGCTTCTTTGTTTTGATACATATCGGTTTTTTTGCGCTTGGAACCTCAATCTTTTCGTTTTGGTACTTTGTGCCATCATGAGAAGTTTGGGGAGTTTGGTTTCTTATTGGAACCTTGCTCTTTTTGGGAGTTGGTTTTGTCTCATTCCTTGTTTCTTGATTTGACCATTTTAGAATGAGATAAATCCTTGAGCATTTTTATTTCTATCTATCTTTTGCTCTTTTGGTTTTAGCCTAGTTCATTTGTTGAACTTGTGATCTTTCATGTGTTGAATTGGTTCTTTGATACAATTTGGACATCGTTTGTCATGTCACACTCTTGTGTGTGCAATCTCGATTTACTTGGTGTTTTTGTTCAAATTGTATCTCCTTTTTGGTTCTTGAAAGCTTTATGCATGCATATTTACTATATGATTATATTATGGCATGCTTGCTTTCTTTGATCCAATATATAGGGGAAACTCCACCAATTCCCATCGGCTAAGTTGTGCATGAAATTCAATTTCAGATCAATGTGCACATAATCATGTGGAGTCTCTCCTATGTATTGTAGTTTCTCTAACTACTTTGGACCCAATAAGTTTGGGGACCATTTTGTACTTAATTGTGTTTTAGGTACATTGGAGATATATCGGATGCTTGTCTTTCAATTTTGAAGAAGTGGTGCATACATGAAAAGTTGAGTCAAGCTATAGGATGATCAACGAATTCATATACTCTACATCCTACCAATTATATCTCGGTAACAAGTATCTCTTTCTCATGCTCATATATCTTCATTCCAACTGGTTGTCGGTTGCCTTCTAGCATGAATTCATGTATTTGTAATTGTTGTAATTCTAGCCATGGTTTTAATAGAACTCTCTATTGTAAATGTGTATAAGTTGAGATGAGTACATATAGTTGGGACTATACAAAATCATGCATATGATCCTCCGATCCCAAATATGTCAATCTAGAAATTTTATTGCCTATCATTTCATCAACTTCTCTCATGTGCAATAGTGAGATTTTTGCTAGTCTATTTTATCTTATGATACTTGTTACATTTCTCCATATATTCCAAGTTTCTCCTTTTCCATTGGTGATAGTTGTAATATATGTAGTGTGTCGGTGTTTGAAGCTCATTAATGTACAATAAGATATATGTGAGCCTTTGGCCATGCTTTGAAGCAAAAATCTTATTGATATATGTTATGACTTCATTTTTACCTTTTATGTGATTGATTGTATATCCTCTTTGTGTGTGGTTGTTTCTTTATGAGAATATGTCTTTGTGATATTTTCCACTTAGATACATATACACATATGAGAAGATAATTTTAGTTGATTTTTAATCCTTGGAGACCACCTTTCTATTCCTTTTGATTCTTCGGTGGCTTCCAAATTTATTTTCCTATGAGTGCTTGTTCCTCTTGTTTGCATCCTAGGGCACTCATATTTGTTCTCTCATGCCTTGTCTTGTTAAATGAATTTGGATGAGTGAGGATTCCATGATTATGCACCTTGATCCCAAATGCAATTATCATAATTGGTGCATTATCTTTGGGGAGCTCATCTAATTCATTTAATAATGCTCATTTGTCTTCTTTCTCATTTGTTGTGCTTGAAATCCTTATGGGGAGCAAGTATTCCATATTTGTGCAATATGTATTCTAATGCATTTATGTTGAATAGTGCACAAATCTTGGGGAGCTTCTCTATTTGTTATTTAAAGCACTCTCTTGCTCATATCATAATATCTTGTAATTTCCATTTGAACTCATTTGTTTGTTTTCAATTGGTTTGTGGGACCTTGTAATTGCTTGCATCATTTGATTTTTTTTGGCAATCTTCGGGTCCTCGATATAGTTCTAATCCTTCCCAATTATTCATCATTGGATATGTGCGAAGGCACACCTTTGGAGGAATTATTATTATATTTGCCTTCTAGAACTTGTCACCCATTTCGGCAATCGATGCCAATGGGGGAGAAGTTTTAGAGGGTTTAAGGGAAGTTGGTTTATGCATTAAGTTTATTCTTAAGCATTTGCCTCTCATGCTCTTGCATCTTTGTTGTTGCTTAGTGTCGTGGTATTGCCGACGAGTACGCCATGGAGGGGTCCTCACAGTGCGTGTTTAGAGATGTGGGGTAAGGCGGACGGTTGACGGGTACGAGGTAACACAGCTTACCCAGGTTCAGATCCCACGACGGTGGCGGAATCCTACTCCTGCTATAAATCACTATAATGGCAATACGCCGAGTTATAGAGATAGGTTCGCTGTGCGAGGTGTGTGTAAAACGATACTAGGTTGTGACCTAAAGTCTCCCATAGGTCCGACTTATATAGTCGTCAGATCCTAGGGTTACAGGGAAAAGTCCTAGCCGGACAGGTTACAGAGTCCTACACCGTCTATCACTAGTCTTGTGTATCTTGTACTCCAAGGCTCCGGGTACGCTGATGACTCCACCGTAGCCTTCCTTTATCCGGCATGGGCCTCCCTTCTAGATCCACCTAACTGGGCCGCCCAGCAGGCCATAGGCCATGCTACCGACTATGGGCCACCCGGGTTAGTCGGATAAGAGACATGCTATGAGGATACCCATATAGCAGATCCCCAACAGTAGCCCCCGGAGAACTCCGAGATCTTGCGCCGTCTTTCCTTTTCACGTGGAATGCTCCGTCTAGATGGATGTCGGCAAATCGTCAAGCAATATCTTGTAGTCCTCCCAAAGAACCCTGCAAAGGTTCCTCCGTCTTTGATTAGTAAGTCGGAGAAATGCTGAATCTTCCATTGTACGTTTCCGTTAGTCGGATTAAATCTGTCCACGCCGGAATCTTTGATGCGACGGCTCATCTACCATGTCAGTTATGACGACGTAGGCCTAGGCCAGCGACGCCTCGTAACTCACACATGCAGAGAACGTAATCATAGCCTTTTTTCCCGCGCAAGTAATGCGAACCGTTGGCGGCGACCGTTTGGAGACATGCCGAAATTTCCGCACACGTTCTCGACCACGTCGTCTATGCGGCAACCGTCCGATTAACTGCACGAATCTTGACGCAGAGCAAGATAAATAGTAACCGTGGGACACTTGTTACTTTTTCACCCTATTCTCTCGCGTCATCATCTTCTTCCTCTAGCCGTGCGCCTCCTCGAGCTCTCCGCAAAAACCTCGAGAAACCCTAGCCTCGCTCCCTGCACCAGTCGCGCTCTCCTCCTCCTCCATGGCTAGCAGCAGCTCATCCCCATCAATGGCGGCGTCGAGCGAAGTCGCGGCGAAGCCGGCGAGCTCCGTCGTCGTGCCCCCAGAGGGCCTGGTCATCCCCGCATCAGCGGTGATAGAGACCACCGGCGATGACCATAATCTGGCGGCGCTGGAGCCCCTGGAAGAGGAGCCAGACTCGCACAAAGGCGATTGGCGCTGCTCGGACATCACCGGCCGTGACATCCAAGAGATGGTTGCTTAGGGTTACCTCCCTGCGACGGAGGGGCTCGCCTGGCGGGCGGCACCGGGAGGCGAGGTGACCCCCTCTCCCCAAGCCAGAGAGAAAGTATACCTCAAGGCACAATTGGTACGCGGCGTTTCTCTGCCCATCTCCCACTTCTTCCTGTCCGTCTTGAATCACTTCAAGGTCCAACCCCACAACCTCTCACCCAATAGTATCTTAGTGCTTAGCAACTACGCGGCACTTTGTGAGGGTTACCTAGGGATTAGGCCTAGGTTAGATCTGTTTGTATATTTCTTCACTGTCAAACGTGAAGCCGGACACAGTAGGGAGGAGATTAGAAACTGCGGCACCATAAGCTTCAAGATCCGTCCTGGCCGGCGGTTCCCCGACATCGTAGGCCACGAGTCGTGCAAGAACTGGCAACGGACGTACTTCATGGCCCCGACATTCCATTGTCGTGCCGAGAAGTAACGTACCCGGACTTTGTGGATGGAGCCGCCGCCGAAGTCTCCACATGGCGATCCCATGCCCCCTTCCCTCCGACCTCGACGCTTCCCGCGCAATAAGGCGGATCGAGTGGTTCGTAGAGACGGGTCTGACCGGCTTGGACCTAGCCATGTGCTGGTTCATCAGGCGGATCCAACCTCTGCAGCACCGCACGAAACTCATGCACGAATATACCGGCGACCGAAGGGATACCCTCCGGATCTCCGAGGACAACTTCTCGAGCGACTCCGTCAAGTTCCGCCTCAAGGACATCGTCAAGGTGAAGGATAAGAAGCGTGGCTTCACCCTCACCTATGATATGTTCGTAGAGGGAAAGTGCCCAAAGGTAGACATTTATTTTCCGTGTATGACATTGCTCCAGTTTTTCCATCTTGCTAATACCATCTTGTCTAACAGAATGATATCTCACTTAATAGCTTAGCGATCTAGAGGAGGGCAACCTGGCTGCCCAAATCTACGATCCGAAGATGAAGGATGTCACGGTCGTGTTTGACGACGATGTCCCATTGGCGCGTAAGCGGAAGGGCTCCACCTCTGACGCTGCCGACGGAGGCAAGAAAAAGAAGACGGAGGGTGGAGCCTCCAAAAAGAGTACTGCCGCCCTGGAGGCGGAAAAGAGAAAAGCTGCCGGGTTGTTTGCCAAAGCGCCACCCCTAGTGTACGCCTCTCATTCTCCGACATTGTCTTATTTTATCTGTCTTATTCCTGTACTTATGCATTTTGCACGTTTCAGGAAAAAAGCCACAACCAGCCTCAAGAAGTCCACCAAGACTCTTGGGGCTTCTAGAAATATTAAAGAGATGTTGCATCGCGACTCTTCCCCCACCATTGCCCCTGCCACTCCTTCCGTCAAGCCCTCCTCCGCTCCGACAAACTCCCAAGTCCAGGAGGCACCAGGCCCTTCCGTCATGGAAGTGAACTCTGGCGCTTCAACCGAGCTTGCTGTTGTCAGCGAGCAGGCAACGCAGGAGAGCACTTCTCTTCAAATGGCTGAAGCTCCGGCTAAGGATGCCATCAGTAGTGGCAAGGCGGTGGTGGGAACTGGTACCTCTGCCGAAGGCGGCGCCTCTACTCCCCAAAAACCTTTCGAGTTCCCCAAGATAGTTTACCCGGCGTTGCTGCCGAGTAACACTACTATGGTTGCAGGAGGAGTGCCGTCATCTCCGATGCGCGGTCTGGAGGAGCTACTCCGACAAGCAGATATCTTGCAGGGAAATAGCATTTCCTTCGGCAAGCTGCTAGCCGAGAGTGCTACAAACCTCAAGATCATCGCACTTGTAAGTTTTACTTTACATTCTATATTTCATATGAGTATCCCACTGTAGCCCCCGAGGTTGTAGAAGGAAAACCATAGGTTTTGCATCTATATCCTCTAAGAGTGACTAAGTTAGAAAAAACTCTCACTGCAGCCCCCAAGCCTCTAGATGGAATGAAATATTCTGACTAGATGATTTAAGAGTAGCACAACAGTGTTCATAATTTTCAATGCTGTAGCCCCCAAGTCTCTAGTTGTAACTGAATTAGTTCCGACTAGATGCTTAAAGGAAAGCTATGCTTTTTCTGAGTTAAAACTTTATACTGTAGCCCCCAAGCCTCTAGTTGAGAACTGAACTAGCTCTGACTAGATGCTTAAAGAAAAGCTAAGCATATTGCTAAGTTAAAAACTCTCGCTGTAGCCCCCGAGCATCTAGATGGAAAATCTCCGACTAGAAGCTCCAAGCAGACCAAACAATGATTTAATTTTGTACTTTGTTTCACATAACGAGAATGCTCGGAGGGGCATGGCCAACGACAAGTACCAGAAGATGCGAGAGGATCTCGAAGCCGAAAAGGGTAAAACCGCCTTCTTGAAGGAACAGATCATCAAAAATAAGAGTCTGTTTTCTTATTACGCATTTCCGTCTTCATGTTGTATCCCCA
This sequence comes from Avena sativa, assembly GCA_916181665.1. Classification (NCBI taxonomy): domain Eukaryota; kingdom Viridiplantae; phylum Streptophyta; class Magnoliopsida; order Poales; family Poaceae; genus Avena; species Avena sativa. The sequence continues at coordinate 378,000,182 of OV702297.1, read as the reverse complement.
ATCTCCGAGTACTTACTAAGTACTATGTTTTCTCTGACTTGCAGAACATGTTGCCAAGGATAAGGACATTGTCGAGCAGTCCAAGCACATCCAGCAGCTGGACAGTGAGAACAAGATCCTTTAGAAGGAGAGGGAAGAAATGCTGAATATGCACGAGGATTCCATGAAAGTCCTGCAGGACTCCGCCTTCACTGAGATCAATCGCTTGAAGGAGGAGCTTGCGATCCTAAAGGATCAGAAGCAAGCTGTCGATGAGCAAAACCTTCGCCATAGCGAGGCGTTTAAGCTTCTCCAACAAGAGAAGTAATCCTTGGCGGACGTCGTCTGGCAGGCTAAGGCCAGCATCTTCAATAAGTGTCCTCCGCCTTGTAGTTCTATAGTCTGGATACTTAGGATTTTTGAACTCATGCAATCGTTGTCGGAATTTGTAGCGCCCATGGGTTTAACCCGCTCGCCTCCTTGGGACAAAGAATGCATGGTTCTTGCCGGCAACTTCATCAACACCGCCATCGCCCAAGCCAAGGAGATCGCCAAGCCCCTGCAGATTTATACAAGGCCTCGGATTCCGTGGCGAAGTACTCGGAGATTCTGCGCCGAGCCCCCGAGCGTGTCATGAGCTGGAAAGCTTCTTGTGCACGGGCTGGCGCAAGGATGGCGCTGTCGATGGTGAAGGCACACTATGAAGATGCCGACATCGACACGATGACATCTGGTATCCCCGACGCGGATGATGACGGCAAGGAGATCGATCACGATGCTATCCTGTCATCACTCGTGGGGTATGACACCAGGGTTGCCGAGTTGGTAGATGTTGACATCTTCGTTCCCAGGAACTTTCTCGACAATGTCAACCAGGAATCCTCCGAGTCTCACCATAGCAATGATGCTGAGGGTGACACTCCGGCTGGTGATGATGCGGCCTCGAAGTCTCCTGCACCCACACAGTAAAAAACACTTTGTAATTTCTGTTTCACCTCTGGAGTGTGCGCGGAAAAAACTTTGTTGATGTAATCTGAAGGCAGAAAACAATGGTTATCGTATCCTGCTACTTAAGAATTTATTGCCAGTTTGTATATATTTTTTAAGCAAGTGTTGGCTTATCCATTACTCTGGTTTTTATGCTTGACTTTTCGTGAGTCGGAAGACTCGTTGTAGGAACCATGCGCTTAGGTGATGATGCCCAATGGCACCTTCAATAACCTGAGCACAAAATCGCTGACAACAAGTGCCAAAAGTCACTACTCCAGAATCCACATAAAAACAACAAAGAACGTGTAGATCAGAAAACTTAAGCTAACACCCGTAGGCGGAATTTTCACAAGTGCAAACGCAAGACTTGTGCATAAAGGTTTTATATGATCCAAAAATGAACACTAAAGGAGGTAAAAGACTCAGAAATATGAGTGAACCAAAGAGCTTTATTTCATTGATCATATAAAAGGTACACAATTAGATAAAAAGTGCTAAGTGTAGAAAGGACGTAGCTATGCTATGTTCCATGGCCGATCAAGCTCCGGGTAGTCATCATCCGGGTCACGTCGCTTACGCTTATGATCCTTGTTGGGTCTATCCTTGAGTTCACGATTGTCGTCAAGGTAGTAAGACCCATTGAGCAGTGCCTTGCTTATGATGAACGGTCCTTCCCATGGCGGGAATAATTTGTGTGACTTCTTCTGCTTAAGCCGGAGCACCAAATCCCCCTCTTTAAATGAGCAATGCCGAACACAGCGACTATGGTAGCTGCGTAGCTTCTGCTGGTAGATGGCGGATCTTTGGCATGCCAAAACACTCTCCTCCTCGAGAAGGTCCACATCTAGGCGTCTGGATTCTTCAGCGTCATCTTCGTCGTAGGCGGCAACTCTTGGTGCATCGTGGAGGATGTCGGAAGGTAGGATGGCTTTTGATCCATATACCATGAAATAGGGGGTGTAGCCGGTGGATCTGTTAGGTGTAGTTCGTAAACTCCACAACACAGACGACAACTCTTCCACCCAGGCTCCAGCTGCTCTATGCAGCGGTGCCTCAAGACGTGGCTTGATCCCCTGTAGAATTAGTCCATTGGCTCGCTCAACCTGGCCATTGGATTGTGGGTGTGCCACAGATGCTAGGTCAAGTCGGATGCCTTTGTCCCAACAATAGGCCTCTACTTCTCCAAGTGACAAGTTGCTTCCGTTGTCGGTAATGATGCTATGTGGGAGACCAAATCTCACCACTAAATCCCGGACAAACCTAAGAGCAGTTGCCCCATCAAGCTTTCTAATGGGTTTAGCTTCTATCCATTTGGTGAATTTGTCAACTGCTACGAGCAGATGTGTAAATCCACATGGTGCCGTTTGCAACGGTCCCACCATGTCTAGCCCCCAGACTGCAAATGGCCAAGTTATTGGTATTGTTCACAATTCTTCAGCAGGAACATGTGGTTGTCGGGCATAATACTGGCATCATGTGCATGTCTCAACCAGCTTGTCAGCGTCCGCCTTCGCGGTCAGCCAGTAGAATCCTTGCCGGAAGGCTTTCACGACCAAAGATCGAGGAGCGGCGTGATGCCCGCAATCTCCGAGATGGATTTCACGTAGGATTTCCATTCCTTCTAGCTGGGAAACACACTTTAGGTACACACCAGTAGTGCTCCTCTTGTAGAGTTGTCCATTGATTATGGTATAACCCTTTGCTCGTCGTACTATTTGTCGTCTTTCGACTTCGTCGTCGGGCAAAGTTCCGTGTTCGAGATACTCCATGAACGGTTTTGTCCAAGCCGGAGGGATCTTTGTCACCATGTTGACGAAAGAGTCATCTCTGTCTGGGTTGTCGATGTCGGCGCCCTTCACGGATGGTGTGCGTAGATGCTCTAGGAAAACTCCTGGCAGAATTTGCTTGCGCCCTGATCCAAGTTTAGAAAGTAGATCAGCCACCTCGTTTTGCTCCCTAGGCACATACTTGACTTCGTAGCCCAAGAAGCTCTTGGCTATCTCGTCCACTTCGTCTCGATATGCCGCCATCATAGGGTTCCGTGCATTCCAGGTGCCAACCACCTGCTGGGAAACCAAGTCGGAATCTCCACAGCAAACTATGCGCTTGATGCCAATATCCTTGGCTACACGCAGTCCGTGAATGAGTCCTTCATACTCCGCCATGTTGTTTGTAGCCTCGAAGTGGATCTGCAGAACGTAGTGTAGCTTGTCTCCTTTTGGTGACTGTAGCAATACACCAGCCCCCGAGCCGTTGAGCAACTTTGATCCGTCAAAGTGCATCACCCAGTACTCTAGTTCTGGCAACAGAGTAGCATCTGGCATCTCCGTCCAATCTGCAATGAAATCCGCCAAGGCTTGTGACTTGATAGCGTCGCGTCTCTTGTAGGTGATCTCGAAGGCGGCAAGTTCAATGCCCCACTTCGCGACCCTTCCTGTAGCGTCGCTGTTGTTGATGATGTCAGACAGTGGAGTCTTGCTCACTACTGTGATTGGGTGCTCCTGAAAGTAGTGCCTTAACTTCCGAGAAGCAAGAAATACTCCATAAGCTATCTTTTGGTAGTGCGGGTAACGCTGCTTGGACTCCGTCAAGACCTCGCTTACGTAGTAAACTGGTCGTTGAACTCCGTACTCATAGCATGGTTCCTTCCGTTCTACCACGACGACGATGCTGCTAACCCGGTTGGTTGCCGCCATGTAAATTAATAGGGGCTCTCCAGGCTCGGGTGCTGCAAGGATGGGCGCTAAGGAAAGAATCTCCTTGAGCTGCTTCAATGCTGCATCTGCCTCGACCGTCCATGTGAATTTGTCCGCCTTCTTCAGCAACTTGTATAGCGGCAAAGCCTTCTCTCCAAGTCGGTTGACGAACTGACTAACTGCTGCAAAACAACCTCTTAGTCGTTGGATATCCTTGAGGCATGTCGGACGGTTTATGTTTAAGATGGCCTTGATTTTCTCCGGGTTGACCTCGATTCCGTGCTGGGAAACGATGAAACCCAACAATTTGCCGGCTGGGAAGACGCACTTCCTAGGGTTGAGCATCATGTTGTACTTTCAGAGATTATCAAAGGTTTCTTTTAAGTCGGAGATTAAGTCGTTTGATTTTTTAGACATCACCGCGATATCGTCCACATAGGCGTGAACGTTCCGACCAATTTGGTCATGAAGGCAGCGTTGCATTGTTCGCTGGTAGGTAGCACCTGCGTTTTTCAGTCCAAAGGGCATTGTGACATAGCAGAACGTGCCGTATGGGGTAGTGAACAAAGTGGCCAATTGGTCCGACTTCCTCATCTTGATCTAGTGGTATCCTGAGTATGCATCGAGAAAACACAAAATTTCCGAGCCAGCCGTCGAGTCAATGACTTGGTCAATGCGAGGCAAAGCAAACGGATCTTTGGGACATGCTTTGTTCAAGCCAGTGTAATCAACACATATTCTTAATTCATTGGTTCCCTTTTTAGGGACACGTACAGGATTTTCCACCCATCGGGTGTGAAGGACTTCTCGGATAAACCCAGCCTTAAGTAACCTAGCTATCTCTTTGCCAATGGCGCGTCTCTTCTCATCTCCGAAGCATCGTAGAGGTTGTTTCACTGGTTTGCATTTTGGATCTATGCTTAAGCTGTGCTCGGCAAGTTCCCTAGGTCCACCTTTCATGTCGGCAGGTTGCTAGGCAAAGATGTCCCTATTCTCACGGAGGAACTCGACGAGCGCGCTTTCCTATTTGGGATCCAGGTTCGTTCCAATGGCGACGGTCTTGGAGGAATCGCCTGCCACAAGTTCCACCGGCTTGGTCTCGATGGCGGCGTTGAACGCAGGAGCGGAGTCGGAGATTTGCTTCTTTGACGCGGGCATCTCTGAGTCATCGACCTTGCTCTGGATCTCCTTGAATTCTTCGCTGTAGAGGACAGCTTCTGCAACGGCTGCTTCATTGATCTCGCAGTCCCTTGCCTTGGTAAAGCTTCCTGATACGGTGATGACACCGTTTGGTCCGGGTATCTTGAGCTTGTTGTAGATGAAGCATGGCTTGGCCATGAACGTGTGGAATATGTCGCGGCCGAATATGACGTGGTACACGCTCTTGAAGGGGACTACCTCAAAGGTCATGCGCTCTTGGCGGTAATTATTAACGTCGCCAAAGGCTACCTGAAGTGTGATGCACCCAAGGGACCGAGCCTCCCGGCCAGGAACTACGCCATGGAACACGGTGTTGGTCCGCCTTAGGTTGGCCTCCGTCAAGTTCATCTTCTGTAGTGTATCCAGGTACATGATGTTGATGATGCTTCCACTATCCACCATGCACTTGGTTAACTCCACGCCGTAAATCAATGGGTTGATGACCATGGCGTACTGGTTCTCCGTGGGCACAAGGTCTGGGTGGTTTGTCCTGTCCCAAGTTATTGGAACCTCCGACCAGCGCAGGTATTGGGGAACTGGGGGGAGAGTAGCCATCAGGATCCTTAGAGAAGTCTTCTGTTGTCGGACGGTGGGGGTGCCAAGGAAAGTGTGGTAGACTGGGGCCTTCTTCGCGAAGGGGTTCTTGCCTTTGTCGTCGCTCTTGGCGGCGTGCTTTGGGTCAACGTCCTTATCCATGTCACTTAAATCCTTGGACTCCTCCTCCTCTTCTTCCCCTTGCCCTTGCCTCGCGGTCCGTTCTTCCGACTTCGCTTGTAGCCGGACTCCGGGTCTTCCTTGAGGTCATTGACAAACTTGCAGTGTCGATTGGTGTGGGTGGCCTTGACGTTGGCATCGAGGTGTACGAGGCACAACATATCGCGGTACTCTTCGTAGGTTTGGGGAACGCGGAGCGGCGCCGAGTTGGTTTCACTTCCTCGCTGCTGCCCGCGGCCTGCTCCCCTTCCTCGGCCACGTTGTCTGCCTTCGCCTCGTACTGCAAAAGTCATGGCGACCATGTCGGTAGATTGCTTTTATTCTGGAGCGGTTTTCCGCTTTGTACTGCTGTTCCCCCAAGCTTGAGTTGGAACAGCCGTTGCCGACAAAGAGCCACGAGCATCGTCGTTGGCAGCTGCGAACTCACTAGCTAACTGGATCATTTGATTCAAGTCAAGCTGATGATTGTCCTGCAAGCGCTTCAGCTTATGTCGGAGCAACGTGCCCCTTTCCAACCCATCGATGAAGGCGGCCATGGCGGTCTGAGCATGCACTCCTGCGCAGGAATTCTTCATATCCAGCCAGCGGGAGAGGTAGGCGCGAGATGTCTCGTCTTTCTCTTGCACGCACTGCTGTAGATCGCCCACAGTGCAGGGACGCTTGTATGTACCCTCAAAGTTCTTGGTGAATGCTTCTTGCATGTCCAGCCAGTTGTAGATAGATTTCTCCGGCAAGTCGTCGATCCATTGACGGGCCGTGCCCGCCAACATTAATGGGAGGTACTTGACGACGACGTTGGGGTTGCCTCCGGCAATCTCCACCGTGTTGTCGTAGTCCTGCAACCATGTGGCAGGTTTGGCTGTGCCGTCATAGGGCTTGATTGTCTTGTCAATCTGGAAACCTTTGGGGTAAGTTGCGGACCGTATTCCAGTTTCAAAGAAACGTGGTCCTAGGTATGGTCCTTCCCGGGCCTCGTGGATCTTATCGATCCGTGAACATGCATCGTATGGGTCCGGGTTCTTCTTCTTCTTGTCAACAGTGGATGTGCTGCTTGAACGACGCGGGCCTCCTCCGCCATGGTGACTGCTTGGTGGCGACGGAGGCGGAGGTGGCAGTGGGTTAGCTTTCTTGCTGTTACCCTCCTGCGACGCCTCGCGCCTGTCGCGGTTGCTTGTCGAACGCGGAGGGTCGTGGCGTGACCTGCTCCTGTGTCCTTGGTTGCGCTCTCCGTCATGACGGATCTGCTCCGCGCTGTCGCGGATGACGATGCCGCACTGCTTTGGTGGAGGCATATCCGTGTGATGGCGAGCCTTGTAGTCTTCCTGGTGCCGGGGGGATCGGGGCGGTGGCAATGGGCGGCGAGGTTGGGCTCTTTCTCCGTGGTTGTAGGATATGGGGATAGCATCCTTCCTGTTGCGCGCATCCCTCCGTCTTCGTTCTGATGAATCCGTCCGCGATCCGACATCCTGAGGAGATCTGTCCCTTGGCAGTTTGTACTGGCTAGATCGGCAGAGCGCTGGGTCAGACTCAAGCCTCTGAGAGGTGGCCTTTTCCTGCTGCTTTACCGCCTTGGCCACTAGCTCATAGACCTTCTCTACTGCCTCAGGCGATCTATGCTGCTCCAGAAGGGTCTTGGCAACGGCGAGGTTAAGGAGTAGGGTAGGCATCACCTGTTTGCCTTCACTGTCAATGTATGGCTTAGCCTGTGCCGGATTCGAGGGAGCCCATCCCAGGTTGCGTCGTACACCAGGATCGTTGGTGACGCGAGCTGGAGCTTTCTTAGCCTTCTACTGCTGAAGCAGAGTCTTGTACTCGGCCTCCATTGCTCTAGCTTTTTCTATGGATTTCTGCGTGTTGACCAGATCTCGATCTAGTTTAGCGCCTTGCTTCGCGATGGCTTGCGCTTCCTCCAGCAGCTGCTGGCGCTTCTCGTCAAGCTGAGTCATGTTCCGGATATGATCAACAGTTAGTGGCTCAACGAGGAGGTTGTCGTACATCACTCTATCAGCTGGAGTAACATGGGCTGCTGCCGACGTGGATGCTGGAGGCGGCAAGTTTGCGGTGTTGTTGTTGCTCGTACCGGTGCCGAGTTCCTGCGGCTGTTGCGCTGGGTTAGGCGGAGGAGGCATGACTCTTGCGCGATCATCGTCAGCAGCAATAAGTGGCCCCTTCCCCTTATCCAGCGCCGTAGGCAGAGCTTGCCCGGGTTGATCTTCGTCCATCGCTGTCCCAATGGTGACGAACACCCCTCGAGACATGACGGTGTTGTTAGCTTGCTCGTCGCGCGAGTACTCCTCCTCCATCTCCTGCATAGTGGAGTCTAGCTCTTCTGGACCGAAGTCTATCTCCTCTGAATCTGCACTAAAATCAGCATAAAGTGCGTCAATGACAGAGTCGGAGGGTGCTAGGATTTCCTTGATGACGGGCGGTGGAGGTGCAACGGCCTCGACGATGACTGGAGGTGGTGGCGCTGCTACGACGATGGCGGCCGGAGGCGGTGGTGGTGGCTGAATCGGAGGGGCTCCGTCGATGAGTGCAAGCGTTGTCTGAGCTGCCGCTTTGGCCTCCACGTAGGTGTTGACGGTGTTTACCATGCCTTCGAAGGTAAGTCGGCCTGACGCCTGCTGCCGCCTTAGAGAATGTCGGAGAAGCGTGCCATGGTCCAGTCCTTCCACAAAGTGATAGATGGCATCATCATTGGGGTAGTTGGCCAGGTCGCTCCGTATACGGAGCCATCTGGCGAGGTAGTCGCGGGGGTTTTCGCCCTCTCTCTGAATGCAGCGCGCCAGATCGAAGATGGTGACCATGCCGACGAACTTGGATCTCTGCTGTCCAGACGCGCGGACGGAGCCGACGGATTTGCAGTGATCTTCCACCTTTATATCCTGCACAGGGGCGGTTTGGGTGGGCCTTGGATTTTTCCGATCTTTGCCGGCAAACTCAGAAGAGAGATCCAGTATCGACCCTTCCGCGAACGTATCCTGCCCGTAGGCGGTCCGTGCGGGTCTTGGTGTTTTCCGATCTTTGCCGGCAAACTCCAAAGAGAGATCCGACATCGATCCTTCCGCGAACGTATCCTGCCCGTAGGCGGTCCGTGCGGGTCTTGGTGTTTTCCGATCTTTGTCGGCAAACTCCAAAGAGAGATCCGACATCGATCCTTCCGCGAACGTATCCTGCCCGCAGGCGGTCCGTGCGGGGCTTGATGCTCCTCCAACTCCCAGGGAACTAGTGCCCGAGTCGGTTTCGTCGATGAAGAGGTGGATGTCTCTGATAGGAACGATATAACACCGCGTAGGGTTCGTCTTCGCCTGTTGGGGAGGTGACCTCGGATAGGGTAAAGACGGGGAAAGACGAAAGGACGTTCCCCGTCCAGTTTCCGAGTTACAGTCTAAGTCGGCCGAATCCCGTAGAGGTCGGCCAAGATACAAAAGAGCAGGACCCATATGATAATAGCAAGGCATTACCCGGCCGAAATACTGCGTAAGTCGGCTGGGTTAGCCCGAGTAGTCTTAATGCAGGTGAAGGACGAGCCGAGTTATGCGAGGCAGGGCCGAATGATATGAAGCTTGCAGGAGAAGCCAAAAGTCAAACTCTAGTCACAGGCTAGGGAGAATCTGAGCAGAGCCAAGCACAAAGGACAAAGGCGTAGAGCGACAGAGGGGCAGAAGGAGGTCACGGAGGTGACAGTCCAGAAGCCCGAGGCACGCAGGAGGGGCCCTCTGGAACCTTGCCGTCATTAGAAGGGCGACAAGGAAAGGAGGCCGCCGAGTTACTATATTGGGACAAGCATATTCCTCGAATATGCTTGCCACGTCAGCCCTAGAGGAACCCAGGGCTCTCCTTTATAAGGGGAGGCTTGGGCCCTGAGAAGGGCATCGGCTCATTTAGTACCGTTAGGCTGGTAAAGTTCTTCCTCTCTACTCGTAAACAGCTCAAGGAGCACTTGTAGCCCAAGGAAGGAGAAATAAAGATCTTTACCTTAGTCTTCTGTGTGTAGAATCAACTACATCTTCCCTCCCCAGATCCCTCTAGCATCCATTGGCCCCATACTTTAGCCTACCCATGGCATCTGTCGTGCCACCACCACGACAGTTGGCGCCCACCGTGGGGCCAGCAACGGTGCTAGCTGGAGTCATGATCCGGACGGGAAACTTCATCAACACTGGCAAGCGCATTGTCTCTGGCTTAGTCCGGAGACTCGATCTCTGTGACTACGTCAGCTACAACACAGGCAGCTTCAAGGGAAGAGCTCCTCCGCGCAACAGCGTCTTCATCAACTTGGGCATGCACCAGATCTACGTCGGCGTCGACATCTTCGGCGTTTATCCTCACCAGGTTGTTATTGCAGGAGAACCTCCCCTTAGCGCCGCAAGCACTCCACGCGGAGCGCACGCTGTCAGCAGCGTTGAGGTGATGGTCACAGCCAGGGTGCAGGCAGGAGCAGCGGGAGCAGCGGGCGCCAGATCAAGCAGAGATCCGACGACAGGTGTGTAGGTGGCGCCCAGGCAGACAGCTCCACAACCCACCGAGGTAATTCCTTCAGTGGCCAACCAGGCCGAGGTGCAGGAGACAACCCCAAAGGCACCAAGGGTAAGAGGGCCACCTCTGAAAAGACCAGAAAACATTCTTCAGGCAACTATAGATAATCTGACTACACCTGTAGCGCCGATACTTGATCCGGCTAATGCTCAGGCAGAGTTGGAAGAGACCAGGCAGAAAGTGCTGGTAGAGGCAAAAAAAGGTGTCGGCCTTGCGGGAGTCCTTAAACAGGACCCTACGAGAATATGCCAGGGCAAACAAGCTTGACGTCGCCCCCGAGCGGGTTGACGAGTTGAGATTAAGAGGAAAGAACCTCATAGATGATATCAACAAGGAGCATGATGCTCATAAGGCAGAATCAGTTGATCTAGGCTTGCCGAGGTACAGTACCCCGACAAAGAACCTGAGGCGGCGAATGCCGCGGCATTAGAGTTAGAAGGATTGACCGGCGAAGCCCGGCAGAAACAGCAAGAAAGAGTGAAAGAGCTGGTGCGCATTGTGAACCAGTAGAATGAAGAAATGCTCAGAGCAGACCCGACGAGGCCAGGTGCCTCGCGAATGGTTCACTCGGCTGGTGCAGCACCTGCCTTGTCTATGGCAGCAGCATCTTCACCCAGAAACAATGCACGAAAGGACAGGGCGGTAACTTCGGGAAAGAGAAATAACCAAATTGTTCCATATGATCCGGCGATAGCCGGAAAAGCAAATGAGAACAGAGGCATTGGAAGCCGAGGTAACAGTGGCGAGAGAAACCTCGGCCGTGCCGAGAAAGGCAGCGGAAGACGAGGCAATGGAGATCTCGGAAGAGGAGAACTTAGAAGAGGGAATCACGAGAACAATATCCCGGTCGAAGGAAGGAGAGAACCGCCACCCAACCCGCAGCTGAGACATGAACCTCGGCAGGAAAGAGAAGCGAGACCAGCTCGCCACAATCAGGTGAATGAAAGGTACAATGATGGTTATTCCGAGATGGAATATGCGATTCATGGTGGAAACAACCACTATGGAATGCAGGAGAGAATTCTGTACAGAGATTTGCCATCAAGTGATGCCAGAGTAAAGCTAGACCGGCTATACCGGTCTGAGTTGCTAGAAGAACAGGGTCCACCGGGTCCGACATTCTTCGGACCATAGATCATGGGCGAACCGCCTGTGCCGAACTTTCAGCTGGCAAGAGGCACAAAAACATATAATGGGAGCACCAAACCACAAGATTGGTTGATCGATTATGCCACTGCTGTAAAAATAGCAGGTGGAAACTTATGATGGGCAGTACGATATGCCCGCAAATGTTGGAAGGAACAGCTAGAGTATGGTTGAATAACCTGCCGGCAGGCAGCATCAACTGTTGGTTGGACTTTGAAGAAATGTTCGTTAGCAACTTCACCAGTACTTACAAAAGGCCAAACAGGCCGCAGCAGTTAGCCATGTGCAAGCAGAGGACGAATGAGACAGATAGAGAATTCTTAACTCGATGGTGTAACCTGAGAAATTCGTGCGAGGGAGTTATAGAATCACATGCAATAGCTTGGTTCGCCCAAGGATGCCGTTATGCCAGTGTATTATGGCAGCGAATGCAAAGAGATATGCCAACCACATTGGCAGAAACCATCAGGATAGCGGATTCCTATGCATTGGGAGATCTGACGCAACCAGAATTAATGTCGGCAGATCATCGGGAACATCAAGATCAATATGCAAGAGATGTGGCCAGGTCATCCAGGCGCAATGATTTCAGAGGAAGAAGAAGAGAAGAAAGACCGGATTATAGATATGGTTCAACTCAGGTGGCAGCAGTAGTGCAAGATCAGCCGAGTCACGGAAATAGTCAGCGGCAAAAGAATGGTCCTCAACAATGGACACCAAGGAATGAAGGGAAAAGACAGTGGACACCAGAGCAAAAGAAGCAATGGCAGGAGAGGCCGAAGTACACCTTTGAGTCTATGTTAGATCAGCCGTGTAAATTTCACACGTCAAACCTGGCCAGGCCGGCCAACCATACAACCCGCCAATGTGCATGGATGAAAAATGCAATGGGTAACCCCACAGGCATGTAGGAAGTGCCTCTCCAGGCACATCAGCAGCATCAACCACAGTTGACTGGAGCAAATGCACAACAACTGATGTTACCGCCTCCTCCCCCGAGGTATGAAAACTCGGACCGGAGAGATGCGGTGCATCAAGTGGTAAACCAGGGTCCGGATGGAAGGACAAATCCAGGAAGTAATGGATGCAATGATTACAGAGAACATCATCAATCATATTGCGTGTTCACAACAGAACAGCAAGACAAGCAGAGTGTACATCGCCGGCATATGGAAGTAAATGCAGTTATGCCGGCAGTACCAAGATATGTGCCTTGGTCGGATCAAGAAATAACTTGGAGCATAAAGGATCACCCCAAGATAATGCCGAGTCCGGGTTCGTATGCACTCGTGTTAGATCCGACATTTGTCGGACCGAGCATTAATGTGAAATTTTCAAAGGTACTCATTGACAATGGGAGCAGTATCAATATCATGTACAAAGATACAATGCATAAACTCGGAGTATCGCAGAACATGCTGCAATCCATGAGGACCACATTCCATGGGATAGTACCAGGGCTTTCATGCGAACCCATTGGAAAGGTTCGAGTGGATGTGTTATTCGGCACAAGAGATAACTGCAGAGCAGAAATCTAGAGTTTGAAGTTGTGGATCTAGAGAGTTGCTATCATGCTCTACTCGGACGGCCAGCATTGGCCAAATTCATGGGCAGCTGCCACATAACTTACCTGAAAATGAAGTTACCCGGACCACAAGGGGTAATAACAGTAGCAGGGGATTACATGAAGTTAGTGGAATGTTCCTCAGTCGGATCAAATCTGGCCGAGTCGTTGGTAATAGCAAGAGAAAAAAGAAGGATTCAGGAAGTAGCGGCCCTCGCTCAGTCGGCACAATTGAATATGCCGGCATTAGCCAACCCGCATGGAAGTGTCTCTTTTCAGCCGACTAAAGAAACAAAAAAGTTCCAGATAGATGAGCAGTTCCCAGAGCGCACCGTCACCATTGGTGCCGGCCTAGATGCTAAATAGGAAAGCGAGCTCACCAACTTCCTCCATGAGAATCGGGATATCTTTGCATGGTCAACTCAGGATCTGCAAGGTGTGCCGAGGGAGTTGGCTGAGCACTCTCTGAATGTAAGGCCAGGAGCAAGGCCAGTGAAGCAACCTCTCCGCCGCTTCGCCGAAGACAGGAGAAAAATAATAGGGGATGAGATAGCTCGGCTCCTTGCGGCCGGGTTCATCATGGAGGTGTTGTATCCGGATTGGCTATCAAACCCGGTGCTAGTGGAAAAGAAGAAGGATGATCCAAATGTAGCCATTATATGGCGAATGTGTATCGATTACACGAACCTGAACAAGGCGTGTCCAAAAGATCCTTTTCCTTTACCTAGAATAGACCAAGTCATTGATTCGATCGCTGGTTGTGAACTATTATCATTTGTAGACGCGTATTCTGGTTTTCACCAGATACCGTTAAATCCGGCCGATCAAATAAAGACTGCGTTTATTACCCCGTACGGGGCTTATTGCTATCGCACCATGCCATTCGGCCTGTGTAACGCATGAGCAACGTATCAGAGATGTATGCAAAAATGTCTACATGACCAGATAGGAAAAAATGTGCAGGTATATGTAGATGATGTGGTTATCAAAACCAAAGAAAGGAAAACGCTACTGGATGATATCCGGCAGACTTTCGCGAACCTGAGAAGGTTCTGAATGAAGCTTAACCCGGAAAAATGCACATTCGGTGTGCCTGCAGGAAAACTGCTCGGTTTTATCGTATCTAGCCAAGGTATAGAGGCCAACCCAACTAATATAAAAGTAGTGGAAAGGATGGAATTGCCAAGATGTCTAAATGACGTACAAAAAGTTCACAGGCTGCTTAGCCTCGCTCAGCCGATTTGTGTGTCGGCTGGGAGAGAAAGCACTACCACTTTATCAGTTGATGAAAAAATCTGATAAGTTCATATGGATACCACAAGCAGACAATGCATTCCATGAATTGAAAAGGATGTTGGTCACAGCACCAGTCTTGGCTTCTCCATTGTCGAAAGAGCCTATGTTACTTTACATAGCAGCCACGAACAGAGTAGTGAGCGTTGTGATCATGGTGGAACGAATTGAAGATGATAAATCAGTACAAAGGCCGGTGTATTACCTAAGTGAGGTACTATCATCCTCAAAACAAAACTACCCACATTACCAGAAGATGGCATATGGGGCGTACATGTCAGCAAAGAAACTTAACATTACTTCGAAGAGCACCCCATCAAGGTGATTTGTGAAGCACCCATAGCCGACATATTGAGAAACAAAGATGCAAGTGGCCGAATAGCAAAATGGGCAATTGAATTGTCACCTTATGCTCCACAATTCGATAGGCGAGATGCAATCAAATCTCAGGCTGTGGCTGACTTCTTCGTGGATTGGGCCGAAGTACAATATGAGCCACCATTACCAGATCCGAATTATTGGACGATGCACTTCGACGGTTCCAAACTAAGAAATGGTTTGGGGGCAGGAATAGTGTTAACCTCGCCAAAAAGAGACCAGCTGAGATATGTGTTGCAAATACATTTTGCCGCGTCAAACAATGTCGCCGAATATGAAGCACTCGTCCATGGATTGAAGGTGGCGAAAGATATTGGCATACGCCTAATCTTGTGCTACGGAGACTCAGATCTAGTAGTACAGCAAGTCTCAGGCAATTGGGATGCATTAGATGCTAATATGGCCTTATACAGATTCCATGTGCAAAAACTCAGTGGATATTTCGATGGATGTGAATTTCATCATATACCTTGGGCAGAAAACGACGCCGCAGATACATTGTCAAAACTCGGATCAACCAGACAGTCAATCCCCCCAGGTATTGCCCTAGAGCACCTGAGGAAGCCATCAATAACACTGTCACCAGAGTTGAAAGCTTGCTTGAGTACCTTACTTGAATTAGTTACAGAATAACCGAAACAGAAAGGTTTGATGAGCCGCTGCTTGCTCTCTAACTGCTCGAATCCATCTTTATTCTGGCAAAATCGAGAGAGGATAATGTGCCGATGGAGATTGACAAGCAAGGTAACCCGGAATTTCCAAAAATAAAGTCGGCTGATGCAAGGATGAGTATGGGGAAATCCGAGGTAGTTATGTCGGCAGAAAATATGGAAATAGATAGTGAGATTACACTAGAAAAAATCACACCAACATGGGCGCAACCCATATTCTCTTTCCTTAGAGATGCGATTTTGCCGAATAACGAGATATTGGCAAGACAGACAGTGAGAAGAGCTAAAGCTTATACAATCATAAACAATGAGCTGTATAAAAGGAGTGTCATGAGCGTGTTGCAAAGATGTGTGAGCTCGGCGGAAGGCTAGGAGATCCTCCTAGATATACATCAAGGAGAATGCGGACATCACGCCTCGTCCAGAGCTTTAGTGGCCAAGGCATTCAGGCATGGGTTTTATTGGCCAACAGCGTTGAAAGAGGCCAAAGAACTGGTCGAAAAATGTAATGGTTGCCAGAGATATGCCAGCAAGATACATATGCCATCGTTCGAGTTAAAAACGATACCAATTACTTGGCCATTTTCTGTATGGTGCTTAGATATGATGGGACCATTTAAGCCGGCCCGAGGCGGGATGGCCCACATATTAGTCATGGTGGACAAATTCACAAAATGGATTGAAGTGAAACCAATAAATAAATGTGATGGGCCCACAGCAGTGAAATTCCTCAAAGATATTATCTTAAGATATAATTACCCACACAGTGTTATTACAGACAACGGTACGAACTTTGCCGAAAGAGCCTTCGCTAGATTTTGTCAAGAAAAGCACATAAGACTAGATGTCGCATCAATGGCTCACCCAACATCTAATGGGCAAGTAGAAAGATCTAATGGACTAGTATTGTCCGGGATAAAACCACGACTCGTCGAACCGCTGCAAAGGTCGGCAGGGTGTTGGATCGAGGAGCTGTCGGTAGTACAATGGAGCCTCAGGACTACCCCAAACTGATCAACAGGTTATACACCATTTTTTCTAGTATATGGGGCAGAAGTTGTACTCCCAGCCGACATAATACATGATTCGCCAAGTGTCACCCAGTATACAACCGCTGAGGTAAATGAAGTAGCTCTGCAAGATGATGTCGATCTGCTAGAAGAAGCCAGGGAGTTGGCGCTATCAAGGTCAGCTATTTATCAGCAGGACTTGCAACGATATCACCGCAAGAAGGTAAATCCGAGAGTGTTTAAAGAAGGAGATTTGGTTCTCCGACTGGTGCAACGCACGGCCGGCATGCACAAGCTGTCGCCCCCATGGGAAGGACCATTCATCATGAGCAAAGCATTGCACAATGATGTGTATTACCTAATCGATGCTCAATCACCAGGAAAGAACAGGGCAGACAAAGCCGGCGAAGAATCAAAAAGACCATGGAACGTAGCTTTACTTCGTCCATTTTACTCGTAGGAGTCATCTACGATACATTGTAAAATGATGCCTCAGGACGGAGCATCAACTATGTAATAAACCTCGGCGCCCAGAGCGGTGGCTCGGGGACTGCCGTATGTTGTTCTTGATCTTGTACTATGTATTAAACCTCGGCGCCCAGAGCGGTGGCTCGGGGACTGCCATATGTTGTTCTTGATTTTGTACTATGTATTAAACCTCGGCTCCCAGAGCAGTGGCTTGGGGACTGCCACATGTTGTTCTTGATTTTGTACTATGTATTAAACCTCGGCGCCCAGAGCGATGGCTCGGGGACTGCCGTATGATGTTCTTGATTTTGCGCTATGTATTAAACCTCGGCACCGTGAGCGATGACTCGGGGACTGCCCTGTGTTATTTCTAAGTTTGTCTTATGTATTAAACCTCGCTACCCTGAGCAGTGACTCGGGGACTGGCATACGTCGTTTTTAATTGGAGTTATATCTTAAACCTCGACACCTCGAGCAATGACTCAAGGACTGCGCCGTGTCATCTCGCATTTTTAGTAATGTGGTAAGTCTAGGTCTCTAGAGCAGCAAGAATTGCCGCACGGTTATCCCTTGTTGGAGGAGCAGATATCAAACTTCGGCACCTAGAGTGATATTATTTTGCTCTCCCCAAATATGGCTTTCGAAATTTACGTACCGCTTAACAGTCCAGAACACAACGGTCACGATACGAAGCTTATCAAAGTCAGGCAATATTGAACGCCGAACTACGGTAGAGCAAAAGGCAAATATACAATCCAAACTCAAGAAATTGAAAGCTGCCAAAGCAACGATTCGGACAAACAGGACCAGTTTAAACAAAGTGATGACAATTACAACCACATGTGTCTCAGCGGCACAAGGCAAAAGAAGTTCATACCGCACAAAAGACGAACAAATGTTTGACGTACATCATACGCCCGGCATACCAGGGATAAGAAATGACTTAGAGTTTTTTAACTGGAGAGGTAGTGACTTGGTCAGGAGCTGGGCACTCCGAGGTAGGTGGCACTTCGGCCGAAGTTGCCTCACCCTCCACAGATCCAGGAGCGACTTCGGGGGAAGCCTGAGGCTGTTGAGAAACGGCAGCTTGCGCTGTGGAATGCCCAGTACCTTTGGAGGAGGATCGCGCGTCGCCATTACCATCCGAGCTCGAGCTAGAATCACCAGAAGTAGCCGAGTCACCCTCATCTTCGCCCTGTTCGGCTGAGTTATCATCAGAAGCATCCTCAACTTCGACCTCGTCTTACGGGTTAGGAAGGAAACTCGGCCCTTCATTCCAGTTATGCACATCTGCATATTCAACAAGCTAGAAGGCACGAGCTTGCCGGAGAGCGACAAATTCTGGGTCCTCAACCCAGCGGGAACCAGTGCGCAGATTTATCAAGGTATCAAGGGAAATATCCTCATACCATGGCATAATAACTGTGAGAGCCATATCAGCACCAGCTCGTCCGGCGGATTCCCTCCAAAGACTTAACTGCTTCTCAGATGCCATTAATCTTTCCACCAATACTTTGACCTCATCAATGTCAGGAGTCCCAGAAGTATTCGGCCAGAGAACATGGTAGGCCCGGATGGCTGCCTGCACCAAGTCCCTGCCCATAATCTTCATCGGACCAACAGCAGCGCCAACATCAACCAAATAATCTTCCATCGAGTACTCTGGGATCGCATCAACAGGGACACCTCGGCACACACGAGCATTAGCCACCGCTTTTGAACTCACAGGCTTAGCTTCTGGAAAATGATCTGCGTAAAAGAAAGATACGTCGATCAACAATAAGAAAGGGAAAAGGGTAACTCGGCCACGGTCAGAGGCTTACGGTGAATATAGGACAGCATCCTCTGAAGATCCTGCGCCCAGTCACCCTTGGTTTTCTCAAAGCGAGTGACCTCCTCGCTCATCGTCCGTGCCTTAAGTTCGGCAGCCTCGAGGAGTTCTTTATCCTTCTGCAATTGCAGAGCTAGCCGATTCTTCTCCTCGGAGAATTCCTGGTCAACTTTCTCTAACTCAGACTTCTGAGAGAGCTTAAGGGACTCCACCTTGGTACGCAAACGAGCTATCTTGTCGTCTTTATCCTTCAGCTGTGCCGAGTGCGTAGCGGCTTGTTCTAAAAAATGCAGCATCATATCAGGCATGGGCGTGCAATCTTGATGAGACGCTGCAAAAGTTTGTAACTCGGCTGTACCAAAGCCAAAAGAGTTAAAAGAAACCTAGTGCACATTTCAAATGAGAGTATATAAAGTAAAAGAGTAACTAACCTTCCAGGGCCTTGACTTTCTTATCAAGATGGATGTTAAGATTGTTGATGTTCCCTATTTACCAACAAAGTGAGCCAACACCTCATGTACAAAACAATAAGAGCTTTGGAGATAATGCAAGAGTTTGTTGACTTACCAGCCTTCTTCACCACAGGAATAACCTTCTCATACTTATCTTGCAATTTTTTATGCGCAAAAAGCAGCCTTTGGAATTCGGCGGTCCGCCGGTCATGCGCAACCTAAGCAATAAAGCAAATAGCAATAAGATATTCGAACCTAAGACAGATCCAAGTCAAGCAAGACTTAACCCGGATCTAGGTGGCTGGATATTCAAAGCTAAGACAGATCCAAGTCAAGCAAGACTTAACTCGGATCTAGGTGGCTGGATATTCAAAGCTAAGACAGATCCAAGTCAAGCAAGACTTAACTCGGATCTAGGTGGCTGGATATTCAAAGCTAAGACAGATCCAAGTCAAGCAAGACTTAACTCGGATCTAGGTGGCTGGATATTCAAAGCTAAGACAGATCCAAGTCAAGCAAGACTTAACTCGGATCTAGGTGGCTGGATATTCAAAGCTAAGACAGATCCAAGTCAAGCAAGACTTAACTTGGATCTAGGTGGCTGGATATTCAAAGATAAGACAGATCCAAGTCAAGCAAGACTTAACTCGGATCTAGGTGGCTGGATATTCAAAGCTAAGACAGATCCAAGTCAAGCAAGACTTAACTCGGATCTAGGTGGCTGGATATTCAAAGCTAAGACAGATCCGAGTCAAGCAAAACTTAACCCGGATCTAGGTGGCTGGATATTCAAAGCTAAGAAAAATCCGAGTCAAGCGAACCTTAACTCGGACCTAGGTGGCTGGATATTCAAAGCTCAGACAGACCCAAATCAAGCAAAGCTTAATTCGGATCTAGGTGGATGGAGATTCGAACACTAAGACAAAACTGAACTAGGCAAAACATAATAAAACTTCCAAACGAATAACAAGTTATTCAGTTGCAAGCTTCGGGGACTAGAGTATGTATAATATCATTGGAATAACGAATTAAACGTTGATAAAGACAATTACCTCATTCATCTTATCGCTTTCAAGAACGATCTTGGCAGCCAGATGTAAGCGACTGCTGATGTCGGAGAGTTGAAAGGGCTGACTGCTTGGATTGCCTTCGAGCTGATCAGCAGCATTCCAATTGTTGGCATACTCAACCAACGAGCCGAGGCTGTTCCCACTCTCTGTACGAGTTAGAACTTTACCTCAGACATGTTGTGTAGCCACCGCCGCCGCAGGACTCTTGTGAAGAGCGAGCTGTGTGTCGGCAGCCGGGGTAACGATGGCCTTGGCAGAGGTAACCCCTTTGCGCAGCACATCGGCAATGGTAGGCTGAGAAGAGCCAGCAAGACCTTTCTGAGAGGAGGGAGGCCTGCTGACGACAACCTTTCTTGTTTTAGAAGAGGCATTAGTAGGAGCCGATACCTCGGCACTTGGAGTGGCATCTTTGGGAGCCGGAGGGATTACGGTTGTAGAGGGCGCCGAGATATTGATATCCTCGGCTAGAGTTGGTGTCGCAGTAAAGACTGCGGGGGTCGAAGGAATCTCAGCAGAAACATCGGGGTTTACGGAGGAAGCAGCGGGTTCGGTAGGAATATCTATTGGCCGAGTTGTATCGGCATCAACAGGAGAAATCTCAGGCGCATCATGGCGAGGTGGCGTCTGATTCGGAGCGGGAGGAGAAGCAACGCGAGCAGGACTCGGAACTCTGGTATCCTCAGGAGGCGGAGGAGAAGGCGGCCGAGTCGTACGACTCGTCATGCTGGGACCGCTGGGCTTAACAGAAAGAGGAGCCCTGCAAAGACAAAAAATATCAAGTCAAAAAGCAGAAAGAGAGAAACAAGAAATACAAACAAAAGCAACTCACCCAGTGACCCCGGGCATAGTTTTGCGCCTTGGAGGATGCTGGGCTGACTTCTTCATTCGTTTCTTGGGAGCCGCTTCTGAGGCACCAGCGAGAGCGCTACGTTTCCCCGAGGTAACAGGAGGCCGGGAGGCGAGAGGCTCGGCGTTGTGAACCTGACCGGCCGGATTAGCTGAGAAAGTAGAAGCCAGAAATGCATAAGAAATTGGCATTGCGACAACTACCTCTAGAACTTAGACCTCGTCCGAATCACCTTCCTCCTCGTGGGCCGGGGTCTTGCCGCGGGAGCGAGCCGGAGCGAGATCTGACTTGGGAACGAACTCTTCTGAGTCCGGCTCCCCGCTGTCCGGAGTATTCCGATCCACGGGCCACAGGAGGGACAAAACCTCAGCATCCTCAGTCTTCTGCTCCTCAAACCTCTGCAGAACAAGAAAGAGAAAAATTAACAAAAGAAAACACAGATGCGATTAAAAGGTAAAACATGACTGCAATAACTTACTCTGGGAGGGGGATGCTCGCGGGTGAACGGCTTCAATCCCCAGGCCTAGTCCTCCGGCATATTCGTCTTAAAGATAGCCCGGACACGCTTAAAGATGAGGTAGTTGTCCAGCTCCACCGTCGATACTCGGTTGGGATCAAGAGGACCGCTCATATAGCAGAGCTTGTGTGTGCGTTTTTGGAATGGGCAGATCTGGCTACTAACGAAGGTAGTCATCAGATCCTCGCCGCGTAGCCCGGCGAATCTCAAAAGCCTCGGCCAGAGCATGACTCTTCCTCGGATTATAGGTCCAGTTCTTCTTAGAAGGAGGGCCAATGTAAAAAGCAGGGAGCCGAATCTTATCCTCATTCCCAGAGTTCTTGACATAAAAGAACGACTTATGCCACTTCTTGCATGATTCTAGACCTGCAACACGAGGAAATTCGGATTTCCTCCGAGGTGTGATGGACGCGGCTCCACATTGGGTGAGCAACTTCTCGGAGGGTTGCAGAGATTTGTTTGGGATGAAGTTGGATCAAATCTGGAAAAACTTTGACCAAACCTGCATAGACGGCCATAGCCGAAGTATCCCTCCGAGGCAGAGATGAAGGTAGAAAGAGAGGCAATGGCGTTAGTAGGAAGATGATGCGGCTAAAGGCCGAAGTAATCAAGGAACTCCCTAGCGAAATCGCTGAGAGGGAGACCGAACCCGCGAGCGAAATGTGACATGAAAACTACATACTCGCCCTCCCTAAGATCTGGAGAGGATTCACTGCCGGGTAAGCGACAAGCTACCTCGGCAGGAATCCGGCGAGTTCGGATTAGCCACTCAACCTCTCGACAGGTGACGGAAGAGCCCTGCCACGAGCCCCGCTCGGGCCCAGACGCAGCATCGTCATCCTCAATGAGCGCACCGCTGACGGAGCTCGACATGGGGTCGCCGGAGAAACTCACGGAGGAAGAAATAGCGGCGGAGGAAAACCTAGAACTGCAAGGCCCCATCGTGATTCTATGCGAAAACGGCGGCGGTGTCTAGAGGAGAGCCTAGGCGATAGGACCAGATGAACTCACCGGCGACGATGCCGGAGCAAGCGAATGGGGACGACGTCGACGGAGCAGTGCTGTGGGATCCCTGCTGTCGAAGACCCAGATGAGCACACGACGGCGGAAGCACGAACGGGTGCAGAGGCGAGAGGAAGGAGAAGGGCGCAGGTAAGCGGAGGGGGAAAGTAAATCCCCCAGCCCCGCATCCCTCTTTATAACCGCGCCGCCTGAGAGGTAGTGGGATCGTGGGTGTGGCGGTTATCTGCGTAGATCGTGTACGCGGCACGACCGCACGCCGCTAAGTGGAACCGCACCAACGACCAGACGATGAAAGAGAAGGCCAAGATCCCTGGCGGAAACGGTACACGAGGCGTCGCAGCACCGACGCGACAGGCGCAGTAATAACTGTAGACTGTCAGTAAATACTGTAGAGGAACAAAAAACTAGAGAAACAATGATGAGTATGACACGTAGGACGAGGCGTACGCGAGAAAATATGCTGATACCTCGAACGAGAAAGAGATAACTCGGAAACAATAGGAAACGAATATCATGAAACTGATACGGCCCGGCTGAAGTTATTGGCGGGGCCATACCAGATTCGGGGACTAATGTTGGGTAGGTGACCTCGGATAGGGTAAAGACGGGGAAAGACGAAAGGACGTTCCCCGTCCAGTTTCTGAGTTACAGTCTAAGTCGGCCGAATCCCGTAGAGGTCGGCCAAGATACGAAAGAGCAGGACCCATATGATAATAGCAAGGCATTACCCGGCCGAAATACTGCGTAAGTCGGCTGGGTTAGCCCGAGTAGTCTTAATGCAGGTGAAGGACGAGCCGAGTTATGCGAGTCAGGGACGAATGATATGAAGCTTGCAGGAGAAGCCAAAAGTCAAACTCTAGTCACATGCTAGGGGGAATCTGAGCAGAGCCAAGCACAAAGGACAAAGGCGCAGAGCGACAAAGGGGCAGAAGGAGGTCACGGAGGTGACAGTCCAGAAGCCCGAGGCACGCAGGAGGGGACCTCTGGAACCTTACCGTCATTAGAAGGGCGACACGGAAAGGAGGCCGCCGAGTTACTATATTGGGACAAGCATATTCCTCGAATATGCTTGCCACGTCAGCCCTAGAGGAACCCAGGGCTCTCCTTTATAAGGGGAGGCTTGGGCCCTGAGAAGGGCATCGGCTCATTTAGTACCGTTAGGCTGGTAAAGTTCTTCCTCAATAGTGGTAAACAGCTCAAGGAGCACTTGTAGCCCAAGGAAGGAGAAATAAAGATATTTACCTTAGTCTTCTGTGTGTAGAATCAACTACATCTTCCCTCCCCAGATCCCTCTAGCATCCATTGGCCCCATACTTTAGCCTACCCATGGCATCTGTCGTGCCACCACCACGACATCGCCGGGATCCAGAACTCGTCAGGTGGGACGATCGGAACGTTGCCGGAGAAGAGAACGCGGCCGATGGCTACGGTCTCGCCGATTCCCGCGAAGATCTTGGTCCTCGCCCGCTGAAGAGCCTGAAGCGCCTCTTGCCCCACGGTGGGCGCCAACTGTCGTGGTATTGCCGACGAGTACGCCATGGAGGGGTCCTCATAGTGCGTGTTTAGAGACGTGGGGTAAGGCGGACGGTTGACGGGTACGAGGTAACACTGCTTACCCAGGTTCAGATCCCATGACGGTGGCGGAATCCTACTCCTGCTATAAATCACTATAATGGCAATACGCCGAGTTACAGAGATAGGTTCGCTGTGCGAGGTGTGTGTAAAATGATACTAGGTTGTGCCCTAAAGGCTCCCATAGGTCCGACTTATATAGTCGTCAGATCCTAGGGTTACAGGGAAAGTCCTAGCCGGACAGGTTACAGAGTCCTACACTGTCTATCACTAGTCTTGTGTATCTTGTACTCCAAGGCTCCGGGTACGCTGATGACTCCACCGTAGCCTTCCTTTATCCGGCATGGGCCTCCCTTCTGGATCCACCTAACTGGGCCGCCCAGCAGGCCATAGGCCATGCTACCGACTATGGGCCACCCGGGTTAGTCGGATAAGAGACATGCTATGAGGATACCCATATAGCATATCCCCAACACTTAGCATGTGGTATATATAGAGGAAACTCCACCAATGATAATGATTGGCAATATATGCAATGAAATTCAAGTTCATCACACATGCATAGATTGTGGGGGAGTTTGCTCTATATATGGTGGTGGTACCAATATCACATACTTTTGTAGTATTTGATATTGTTATTAACATTTTATTCATTAATATTCCTTATATAGACCCGCTTAAAGGGATTGTCATCAATTACCAAAATGGGGGAGATTGAAAGAACATGTTGGGCCCCCATGCGTGGTTTTGGTAATTAATGACAATCTTTATGGACTAATGTGTGTATTAAGTTATACTTGTATGATTTGTCCATTGGCATCACTTGGAGTATGTGTTGGCTTGAAGGTCGATGAAATGCAAAGAAGATATGTTGGGCAAGCTCAATATGCAAGGTCGATGATGAAGAATTAAGAAAGGCGTTCCATCTTGAGAAGGGCAAGACCGTCTACATCGAGCTCAAGTGGAATGTTCAAGGCAAAGGTATAATCTTGATAGGTTTTCCCTTTTGCTGGTCTCATGTTGTGTGTGTGAGACCGGGTTTAGGATAGATAACCGTACTATCAAGAGGGGCTCTCGTATGAGTAATTTGGTCACATCGTTCGGAGAGAGATCAAACCTTTGCATACTTGCATCATCGTATTTGGTTGTTATTTGGTCTTATCCATGTGAGGATATAGAGCTTGTGGTAATCTCCATAACAAGCTCTTGTTCATCAAAATCGGATCTCCCATATGTATCTTGTTGCGATTTTAATTTATGTGGCTTTTCGGTTTCTCACCAAGTGAGGTATCACACATTATTCTACTTGATACTTTCTCACTTGGTGATAATCAATATTTACTTTTTACTGGGAAGCCCTTGTCGTCCTCTATCAAACGCAATTTGAATCGGGTCAATCGGAGCTTCTAGTCAAAAATTATTGTCGTTTGAATATTTGCCTGTCTATCTGTTTTCTGGGCGGGCCGGTACTACCGCCCGGGCCTAAAAATGGCCTGTTTTCTTTCTGCCTCGCTAGGTACCTAAATTCGGTACTACCGGCCGGCCCGGTAGTACCGGCCGGCCCAGTTTATTTGCCAAGATATTTCCCAGATCCAGATCTTGTTTTCCTGGCCCCGCGCGTCGCTCGCTCGCTTCGCCCGCTGCGTCCGCTCGCCCCCTCATGCGCGTTGACCCGCTGCACGCGCCCCCGGGCTTGGCCCCACTCGCCCCCCGCCTTGGCTTCCGCGCGCGTCTGCTGCATCTGCCGCCGCCTGGTGCATTGCTCCCGCTCGCACGCGACGCGCTGCTGCGAGCCCCCGCGTTGGCCCCACCCGCGCGTTGCCGCCCTGCCTCTCGCGCGCGCCTGCGTCATGTTGCCGCTGTGCTGCTGCTTTGCGCCAGCTGCTTGCTGCTGCGCGCATGCATGCAGGCCGCTGCTGCTGCGCTTGCTGCGCGCGCACGTGCGTGCGTGCGTTGACGCCCCGCCGCCGCTGCTAGCTGGTCCCACTCCCCTGCCCGCGTACGGCATGCCCCAGATCTGATGCTTCGATTTTGTCCGGTACTACCGGTCCAAACTGAAAAACGCCCCAACGGTCAGATTTTCTGGGGCCGCTATTTAAGCCCTTGCCCTTTTTCAGTTTGGACAACTCCTCTCTCATCTATTAGGCTAAACTTTGTCCACACTTGCTCTAGATCTTGAAGCTTGCCTAATCTTTTCCCTCTAATGATTCTTGCCCATATTTGAGTGGAAGAGAGAGGAGATCTAGACCCACACTTTGACCTAACCGATTCATCTCTTTGTGAGTGCATCTTTGGGGATCTAGATTTTGGGGGATTTTGTGTCTCTCTTTGATTCCTCCTCTCTTGTTCCCCCAATAGCTTTAGTAGCTTTGTTGGAACTTGAGAGTGAGGGATTTGAGCATCTTTGTGGTGTTCTTTCCATTTGCATTTGGTGCATCGGTTTGAGTTCTCCTCGGAGGATTTGGTTTGAGTTGCTCATTGGAGCTTGTCCCTCTTGGGTTCTTGGAACCCTAGACGGTTGTGTGGCCTTGGTGGCATTGTTGCCTTGGTGGCATTTGTTGAGGCCTTTTGTGGCGTTTGTTGGGAGCCTCAATTAAGTTGTGGAGAAGTGCCCCAACCTTGTGAGAGGTTTCGGTTGCCACCGACAAGTGCACCGATAGTGGAAGCGTGGATTGATCCCGTTGGGGTGAGATTCACCGGAGAATAAGGGAGGCCTTTTATGGTGTTGGTGGTTTGATACCACCCCCTCTCCAAACGAGACGTACTCCATGTTGGGAGGAACTCGGTAAAATATCGGTGTCCCCACGTGCCTCAGTTATCTCTATACCCGAGCTCTTTACTTATGCACTTTACATTGTGATAGCCTTCGTGCTTGAAGTAATATATATCTTGCTATCACTTTGTTGCTTGTATTGCTTAGCATAAGTTGTTGGTGCACATAGGTGAACCATTGTTCTAGGTTGTGCTTAACAAAGTAAACACTAGTTTTATTCCGCCTTTGTTGAGCCTCTCTAGGAAAAGTTTTAATCGCCTATTCACCCCCCCCTCCTCTAGGCGACATCCGTATCCTTTCACCCGTGATAGCATGGTTCTGCTAATTCCAACGTATAGATGCAAGCATATACAACTTCGATGACACAATGGTTCAAGTCTATTAGGGGCAAGAAAATAAAGTGTGCCATCAAGATCATGAGAGCTTTACTAACTAGTTTTCACATAATAAAATACTTTTTAATTCGAAAGATAGATGAAGCTTGAGAATTTGCTTGGAATAGCAATTGCTAATAGGTAGATATGGTGGACACAAATGGCAAAGGTTTTGGTTCAAAGGGATTGGAAACATGAGAAGTATGCCTTCTCAAAATAGGTTTTTGGCTAGCAAGGCTGGGTAGCAAGCAAAAGAGTTGAAAGAAACAAGCAAACCTACAAGTGATAAAGCCAAACATGCAATCTTCCTTGAAGACACAAAAGATCTTAAATAAAGAATACTAAGCTTATGAGCCAACAAGAAAGAAAATAAATGATACAAAATACCTGTAAGCTTTTTTCTCTTTTCTTTCAAACCTCAAAAAGTGTTGCTACTAACCAGAACTTGGTTTGCCAAAACCAATTTAGATTTACTTGATTCTCCCAAAGTGATGCCAATACTGATCAACAAGATCCATCATATAATAGAGATTGCAAACTAAAATAAGAAGTGCAAAAAGTAAAAGATGAAACTTCTCATTAATACTCCATAAAGGCACTCACACCAAGGGATACATAGATAATCAACTAAAGGAGAGATACTTCCACATGCAAACCAAACTATAAGATAACCTCTCTACCAAAGATATGAATCCACTAAAAAGGTAAAAGATAATGATTGTGATACCGCGGCACTCCCCCAAGCTTGAAACAAGCCAAGGGGATGCCAAACCTGATGACGAATTACTCCTTCGGTGGTGGTGGTGTTCTCTTGATAAGCTTCTCAATCAGCTTCCTCAACTCCTCAATCTCAAAGGATAGAGTACGAATCAACTCCGAGTTTTGCTCAATGCGGTTTATGATCATATCAGACCGAGAATTCTAGTCCTTGCTATTATTTCCCCACTCTTCCTTCTTAATGAGTTCCTCCCCTGCATGGTTAGAACGAGGCATATCCCACATCTAGGTCAAGTTCCCTTTGGGCACATGTTGATATTGACGCTCATTTATAAGAGTGTGGAAGGGTTTCTTGGTACTTGGAGGAGGTGACCATGGAGAGAGGGTATGACGTGGAGGTTTCCCTCCTGTAGACATCCATGATGTCCTCATAAACTTGGTAGGTTTTTCCACCACTCCAATGCTTGCAATGGTAGCGCGGGTGTCCGGTTGCTTGTCCTCCTCCATGTCTTCTTCATCACCTACCAAAATCTCCTCCACCTTGGGTTTGTGAGGATCATCTCCCTCGGGCTTCTTGCCTTTGTCGTTGGCGGAGACCATGGTGATCTAAACTTGAGAAGTTTTCTTGACAGAAACAGATAGAAACGAAAACACGATGAGAACATGATTCACGAACCTCGGGGATCCGGGGGTTATATATTACGAAGTTTCAATGCATAAGGAAGGTTTTGATACGAAAACAAGGCAGAGACGGAGCTCGGGGGAGGCACACCCCCTCCAGGCATGGCCAGCTGGGGTCGCGCCTGGGGTGGATTTGGCCACCCCGGCCTCCGATTCCTCCTATGTTCCGTATCGTAACTTCCCTTATTTATTAAAAACATCAAAAATATAAAAATATCAGGATTTCACGAACCTTCTGTTTTCACCACTTTTACCTATTCAAAGATGAACTCTGCAGACTCCTTTCCTCCTTCTCCTGGAAATTCCTTTTCTCACAAGGCAGTACACAAACTTCAATGGCAACATTAGTGTAAGCAAAAACAATAAAACTTTAGGTTCACACTTCAACTGAAATCCATCAAAACAAAGGCTTCTGTAAGAGGCAAATGCAAATGATAGCAAAAATCTATCAAAACAAACCAGCAGGTAAAGATTTTTTTTTCAAAAACCTTTTGTTGCTTAAATCAAAAAGTGCAGAACTAATGAAAGTTGGGTAACAACTTGGAGAACAAACTCAACAAAATACAGCTCCATTCGACGTTCTGAGCTCCCTCGCGAATTTTTACAATGCAGCAAAAAAATCTGTCCCAAGACAGCCACTTTTCACAAGTCCTCCACTTCTCAAAAGTAGTTGAACTTGACACAAGAATCAAAACAAAAAGGATAAGGA
This sequence comes from Avena sativa, assembly GCA_916181665.1. Taxonomy (NCBI): domain Eukaryota; kingdom Viridiplantae; phylum Streptophyta; class Magnoliopsida; order Poales; family Poaceae; genus Avena; species Avena sativa. The sequence goes on along the minus strand of OV702297.1, from coordinate 377,970,968 downwards.
GCGGTTCTTACAGAGGTAATAACTTCCAATACTCAACCAAACTCTTGGGTTATCTCCCAACAAGTACTTTTCTTTACTGCCTTTACATTAGGCTTGAAACTTTCAAAGATGCTCACTAAAGAGATAAATATTTGAAGTGAAAGAGAGCATCAAGAAGCAAATAACCAACACATTTGAGTCTAACCCACTTCCTATGCATGGGGGTATCATGAGAAAACAAATTGTTGAAACAAAAAACTACTAGTATAGGAAGACAAAACAGATGTAACTTCAAAGTTTTCAAAACAAAATGGGGAAACTTAACATTATTGAGATACATAAAACCATGTTTCCCTCTCTCAAAATAACTTTCAGTAGCACCTTGAATGAAGTTGACAATATAACCATCAAAGGAATCAATTTTATCACAAGAATGAGCATACTTACAGTCACCAAAAAGAGGTCCAAGGTCATAAACTGGATCAATAGAAACAAGTTGTTCCATCCTGAAATCTTTATTAGGCAAGCTATTTTCACAAGGAGCTTTAGAAAATTTGGAAAATTTAAACTCATAAGAATCTCCATCAAACTTAGTTAAAACTTTCTCCTTCTTACAATCTATAATAGCTCCACAAGTGTTCAAGAAAGGTCTACCAAAAATGATAGGACAAGTTTTACTAGATGCTGAATTAAGCACTAGAAAATTAGCAGGATACTTAATCTTACCACAAAGAACCTCCACATCTCTTACAATACCAATAGGGCAAATGGTTTCCTTATTTGCAAGGTGAATAACCACATCAATGTCCTCAAGCTCACAAGGACCAATTTCATGCATAATTTCCCTGTAAAGCTCATAAGGAATAACACTAGAACTAGCACCAATATCACATAAACCATAGTAGCAATGATCACCAATTTTAACAGAAAGCACAGGAACACTAGATTTTCTATCCTTACTAGGATGAGAGATAATATTAGAAGCGTCTTCACAGAAGACAATATGCTCATCCTCTATATTTCTAGTGATAGGGTCTTTCACAATAGCTACCATAGGTTCAGTATTCAATTGCTCGTCAGGCTCCACAGTTCTCTTAGTACCTTTGTTATCTGCACTAATCATCATAGAATACTCCTTTACCTTAGTTGGGTAAGGTATTTTCTCAACATAAGGTTCAGGCACAATATGATTAGTAGTACAAACTTCAGTGCTTCTAACAGGAACATGACTAGCAACATTTTTATAAGGTGCATGGTATTTGTTCCACTTCTTTTGGGGAATTTCTATGTAAGAGGCAAAAGCCTTAAAACAGTTGGCAATACTTTGGGAATCAAGACCAAAATCATTACTAATATCACAGAAGTCATTAGTTCCCATAAAAGATTTAATGCATTCATAATCATAGTTTATACCTGACTTTCTTCCTGTGTAATTCTCCCAAGCTTCAGTGTTCTCTTGAATACGGTCTAGGAGATCCCATTTAGCTTCTTCCTTCATACATGTGAATGATCCAGCACAAGAATCATCTAGTAAATATTTATCATGAAGAGAAAGCCTAGCATAAAAGTTATTGATAATAATATTGTTAGGGAGTTCATGAATAGGACATTTAAGCATTAATAACTTCAATCTCCCCCAAGCTTGAGCTGTACTCTCTCCATCACGAGGCCAAAAGTTATATATAAGATTTCTATTCTTATGAATCTCACTGTGAGGATAGAATTTAGAATAAAAGGGAGAAGTCATTTCCTCCCATTCCATGGATTGTCCATTCTTCAGCAGCTTATACCATTATTCAGCTCCCCCTTTCAAGGATATAGAGAGTAACTTCTTCTTCACCTGTTCAGTTGTGATACTTGCACACTTAAACAACCCGCATAATTCATGGAGAAAAAGCAAATGATCACCAGGATGGACAGTTCCATCCCCAAAATAATAATTATCCATAACATGATCAACAATACTTGAGGTATCTTAAAAGGATCTATCTCAACAAGTGGTGGTTCATCTACTACCCTAGAAGTGGCAATAGTTTTCCCAAACAGAAAGCCAAGTGGGCTATCCATATTGGAAACAAAGTAACAGGAAGTAACAAAAAGCAATACTCACAGTAGAAGTTTCCTTTACCAGTTCCACTATTCAATAGCGCTTCACTCCCCAGCAACAACGCCAGAAAATAGTCTTGATGACCCACAAGTATAGGGGTGTATCGTAGTACTTTCGATAAATAGGAGTGTCGGTCCCAACGAGGAGCAGAAGGTGTTGACTAGTGGTATGGAGCAGGAAATCTCTGTAAATACTTAGCAAACGGATTTTTAGGGGTTTTCTGATAAAGCAACAAAACAAAGTGCAAGTAATAAAGACAACGAATAGCTGCAGCAAGTGGCCCAATCCTTTATTAGCAAAGGACAAGCCGGCGAAAATACTTATAAGGACCAAACGTTCTTGAGGACACATGGGAATTCTGTCAAGTGCTTTCGCTTCAAATAGCTAAGTACTCTTCTTTGGTGTTGTAAGTGTTGTGTGGGTGAACCTATGCTAATGTACCGACCTTACTTGGACTAATACATACTTGTGATTAAACCCCCTGCAAGCATCCACAACTACATGAAAGTAATTAAGATATAAACCTAACCATAGCCTTAAACTCTGAGATCCTATGCTCCCTTATGCAATGGTGTCCTAACGGGGGTTCAGGTCTCTATCACTTCGGCAACCCCACAATTAGTAGCCAAATACACAATGCATTCCCCTAGGCCCATAAATGGTGAAGTATCATATAGTCGACGTTCACATGACACCACTAGAATAATAGCACCACAACTTAAATACTAAACCATTGAATAATAACTCAACACAAATCCACTACTAACAACATGACTTCTCCCATGTCCTCAAGAACTAAACGAACTACTCACAATACATCATATGGATCAAGATCAAAGATGATATGGTGATGAATAACAATTTGAACATAAACAATAATCCAATGGTTCCACTCACAAGCATCAACTACAATAGTAATTAACAACGGGAAAGTTTCCCCTAAGAACTAATGCAAGATCCAACACGATTGTTACAGCGGGACGGAGTGGTGATGATGATGCTGGTCGAGATGATGGTGTGGATGATTATGATGATCCCGATGAAGCCTAGCTTGATGACGGTGTTGATGGCGATGATCTCCCCTCTCAGGAAGGAATTTCCCCGCCAGAAATCTGTCTGCCGGACAGATCTTTCTCTCTCGGTGTTTTCCGCCCCGTAGAGGCTGCGGAAATCTATCTGTGGTCGCTTCCTTGGTTTTACGGTTCCGTGAGGAAGATATAAGCGAGAGGGCGGAGTCGAAGGCCGAGCAGGTGGGCCACACCTGCCCTAGGCACGACCTAGGGGGACCCACACCTAGGGGGTGTGGGCCCCCTGCGGCCCTTCTATGCCTCCCCTTCTGGCTTCCTTCGTCTTCCGGGAAAATATAATTTTCCCATATTTTTCTGGTATTTTTCTGATCTTCGCGAAATTGCATTAAAACACCTCTTTTTCCATCAGAATCCAGACTCTGGCAGTCCATCCTCCAAGAATCATCCAACATGCAAAAACAGTAGAAAAGACATAAGTAATACCTCATAATAAGACATATATCAATGAATAGAGGCAAATTATGATATAGAATGGTGATGCAAATTGGATGTATCAAGGACTAAATTATCATAGAGGCTATGGTGACTTGTTCATAATCATAACATGGTGTGAGCATGTGCCAAGTCAACCCAAACAAAGCATCAAAGGAGAATACCACAATACTATGCTTTTGTATGCTAAAACAACGCATAATTCCTTCAAGGCACACTAAGCAATCCCAATTGTTTGGAACAAAACATGCTACAACAATAATCACTAAGCATAAGGTCAAAACAACACCTAGCATTTCATGCTAGAGTCTAAGTCACGGTCAATGCAAGCTCCTCTTGCACTTATCAAGCAAGAACTTTCTACTCCTTTCCAACACCAAGAAACTTATTTGAAACAACACAGCGAGAACGGGGGTCCAAACTACTTTATTCAAGCAAACTAAACAAACTAAGCAAACCAAACAAAAACTAAGATGCTCCAAGAACAACACAACTGGTGCATGAAACAATAAAAACGAAGTGTCTAGACAGGCCTGGGCTTTTTATTGATGAAGAAGGGGATGCCTTGGGCATCCCTAAGCTTTGACGCTTGTACCTCTTGGATATTTCTTGGGGTGACACCGGGGTGGCATCCCCAAGATTAATATTTTGTCCATTCTTCATCTCATTACATCATTCTCTCTCTACACCTGAAATTTTTCCTTCATACAAAACTTCACACAATCTTCATTAGCAATATTAGTGTATTCAAAAGATAGTAGACCTTTAGGAAAAGCTTTGGAACAACAAAAAAATCACTAAAAACACAACATACTGTAGCAACTCCTTCAAAAAGCTCAATTCACCTAAAGAGAACTCAAAAAGGAATCAATAAGAAGCAAATGCAAATAATGGCAGAAATTTGTCAAAACAGACCAGTAGGTAGAAACCAATTTTTTAGAAAATTTTATATTTCTCAAATCAAAAAGTGTTGAACTAACTAAAAGTTATCTAACATACTAGGGGATTTATTCGTAAATTTTCAGCTTAATCCTAGGTACAGAGACTCCTCACGAATTTTTATGGTGGAGGACAGAAATATGTTTCGGGACAACAACTCCCCAAATCTTACTTCCCTCTCATTAGAGGTCATTCTTGGCACAAAAAGGAAACAAAAAGGATAAGGAGATGTCATTACTAAAGTAATAACTTCCAATACTCAAGGAAACTCTTGGGTTATCTCCCAACAAGTACTTTTCTTTAACGCCTTTAAGTTAGGCTTGATAGTTTGAGAAGATGCTCACATAAGAAATATGAATTGAAGTAAAAGATAGCATCAAGAAGCAAATTCAAAACACATTTAAGTCTAACCCACTTCCTATGCATAGGAATCTTGTATGCAAATAAATTTACAAAGAACAAAGTGACATGCATAGGAAGGTGAAACAAGAGTAACTTCAAAACTTTCAGCACATAAAGAGGTATTTCAGTACCATGAAAGCTTCTACAAGCGCATTTTCCTCTCTCATAATAATTTTCAGTAGCCTCATGAATAAACTCAACAATATAGCTATCACATAAAGCAGGCTTTTCATGAGCTACAAACACATAATTTCTATCAAGCTTAAAAATAGTGGGATTAAAACCTTCACAGGTTTTACCCAAAGTAGATATTTCAAAAGGATCCATAGGAACATAACATTCATCCTCATTTGGTAAGCATGGGGGACAATCAAATAATGTAAGGGATAAAGAGTTACTCTCATTAGAAGGTAGGCATGGGTAGATAATCCATTCTTTCTCCTTTTGTTCATCACTCTCCTCTTTTTCATCTAATGAGCTTCCAGTTTCAACAATTTCTTCTTCCATAGGCTTCTGCAAGGCATTAGTCTCTTCCATTTGTGGAAAGCATCTTTTAAAATATTCAAGAATATAACTATTTTCTTTCTTGTAATTATCAAAGCAAAATTTAAGTATCTCATAAACCTCAAATTCATAAGGTGCATCATCAGTATTTTCAAGCAAACTGGCAAGTTCAAATGCACCCTTGAAGGCAATAAATTCTTCAATTTGTTCCACGTCATCAAAGTCATAATTTCCTTTAACATAAGAGGATATGGAAACATTATCATTATACTCACATTGAAAAGGGAGGTGTTTATACCTCCTACAACAACAAGCTTTATCAAAGCAATAAGTAACATTATAAGTAGAGCACATCTCTCTAGCAATAGTATTCAACTTATCAATTTGTTCCCATAAGTGTTTCCCTTATTGTGACAAACAGTGTTCCTTATAATAATACTTTTGTTCTTCCGTGAACCCACCTTGCCAATAAGAACTAGTTTCAAAGAAACCATCCATTGATAGAAAGCATGACCAAGCAAGGCAATAACAGACCACCAACTAGAGTAGGAACTATTTTTTTGTGTTTTTGAATAAAGAAAGCAAACCAAACTAAACTTTTTTTTTTGAGTTTTTGAAAAGAGGCAAACAAAACCAAGCAACAGAAACTAAGCAAACTAAAAACAAAGTAAAGAGAAAGGAAGTGGAGGACTCCCCTTGTGAAGACGTCCTTAGCCTCCCCGGCAATAGTGCCAGAAAAGCTTGTTGATGGCTCAGTTGATGTGGAGCCTGTTGGGAACCCCAAGAGCAAGGTGTGATGAGCACAGCAGCAAGTTTTCCCTTAGTAAGAAACCGAGGTTATCGAACCAGTAGGAGGAAGAAAACGTCACACAGGTGTTGTAAGCAACACAGAGACCTACACAACACAAACTCAAGACTTTGACCCAACTAACAGTGAGGTTGTCAATCTCACCGGTTGTTGTAACAAAGGATTAAACGTATGGTGTGGAAGGTAATGGTTTGCAGCAAGTAAACAGGTAACAGTGGAAGATGTATCAATGGTAAAGATTGGACCGGGGTCCATAGTTCACTAGAGGTGCTATCCTTAGATAAACAACATGACATGAAGGGTAAACAAATTACAGCAGTGAATTTGACAGGAACTAAGCAAGGCATAACAATGCAATACCAGACAAAAAGATCCTATGAGATTCGATTGGGCAATACAACAATATACATAGACCGCCATCCAACTGAATCTATGACTAGAAGTCCACCTTCAGGTTATCATCTGAACCCCCTCCAGTATTAAGTTGCAAGCAACAGACAACTACTTTAAGCAAAGTGTGTAAGGTAAACAATCCACTTGTTCTATGAACAAGAGACTGTTGTTTTCTATCACTTCCCTTGGAAACTAGAGGCATGAACCCACTATCGATCATAAATACCCCCTCTTGGAGTCACTAGCAACTACTTGGCCAAGATAGCTACTAACAACGGAGATCATGCAATATCACAAACAACACAGACATGATAGTATCAAATAGACAGAACCATTAATCAATCTGACATAGTAATCTCAATATCCATCGGATCCCCGCAAACACAACATGCATGATTACAAATAGATTAGATCTTGATCATGAATGGAGCTCACAAGATCTATACATGAAAGCACAAGGAGGATATACAACCATCCAGCTACTACATGGACCCATAGTCCAAGGTGGAACTACTTACGCATCATACCGGAGAAGAAGGCCTTGATGACCCACAAGTGTAGGGGATCGCAACAGTCTTCGCGGGTAGTTTTACCCAATTTATTGATTCGACACAAGGGGAGCCAAAGAATACTTGCAAGCCTTAACAACTGAGTTGTCAGTTCAGCTGCACCTAGAAATATTTCTTGCTCACAGAAGTTTATCAGTAGCAGCAGTTTGTAGTAGCAACAGCAAAGCAACAACAATAGCAACAGCAACAGTGAAACATGAGCAATAGTAATAGTTGGATTCGAGTGCAGTAGACATAGGGATGGATGGACGGGCATTGCATGGACAAGTCTAAACATGTAACTTCAAGATCTAGGGCATTGCAGATAAATAAGAATAAGCATCCAAGTACTAAACAATCCTAGGCATGTGCTCCATATATAGTCATACGTGCTCGCAATGAGAACTTGCACAACATCTTCTGTCCAGCCAGCCCGTGGCAGCGAGGCCTCTAGGGAACTACTGGCAATTAAGGTTCTCCTTTTAATAGAGCACCTAAGCAAAGCATTAATACTCCGTGAACACATGTGATCCTCACACCATAGCCATCCCCTCCGGTTGTCCCAATTATTGTCACTTTGGGGCCTTTGGATCCAGACAATGATATGTGTACACAACTTGTAGATAAGATCACAAACAATACTATCATAATGATTCAATAATAAGTTTAGATCTAAGATCATGGCACTCGGGCCCTAGTGACAAGCATTAAGAACAACAAGTTGCAACAAAGTCAAATAGCACTAATAGAGATACTAGGCACTATGCCCCTAACAGATCTTATTCGATTACATGATAGAACTCATCCAATCCCTACCATCCCCACGCCTACAACGGGGGATTACTCACTCATGGATGAGGGAAACATCGGTGGTTGATGGAGATGCGTTGGTGATGATGATGATCCTCTAGAAATTCCCCGTCCTGGCAGGGTGCCAGAACGAAGTTTCTATATCCTAATCTTGGTTTCTGGTGGCGGAGGAGCGGAATTTTTTCTAGAAAACTATCGAACCCCCCTGAGTTTTTAGGTTAGAAGGCAACTTATAGGCGCGGAGGGAGGCCGAGGAGCTACCTTGTAAGGTCCCTCCTTTATAAAGGAAAAGGATCCCTGTGATTGCAATGCTAGTCCCTGGATCAATAGCTAGCATCCACAGTTAAGATGTAATATCAAGAAACAAAGGTCATAATACAACTTTATAACTAGGAATAAAATAATTTATTACATCTTACATAGCTCATTTGGCTATCTCATTACAATGCAGCAGAATAAAACAATAGCATGGGGTCCTTCATCTTCAAAGTGCCACAGGCAGGCATGTTGGTTGTAGACTTGTAATCCTAATCATTAAACTTCACTAATATCAAACAAACCTGCAACATAACAAGTTACAGCCACAAGGGTCAATACATTTGAATTGTATTGGCAAGTGATACTATGGTAGTATATTAGAGTTTATCATCTATATGCATTTGGCTAAGTGGAGCTTAGGCTTGCATTGCTTAAAATAGATTTTCCTTATCATTTGAAAACACTAAGTTTTTTCTTGTCAAAAATCACCCAAGGCATCTCCCAATAGAAATTGGTGATCCTTCAACCCTTGTTCAACCGCAAGATTTTAACTTAGAAATTGGGATGAGGAGATTCTTGATACCTTCCATGTCTTGATGCTCAAGTTGTCCTTTACCAGGGACATGGCTAAGTACTTAGATTTTACACTCTGCAGAGGTGGTGCACTTTCCCCACAAGACTTGATTTCCCAAGACAAGATCTTTCAGAAGCCTTCCCTTAGACCAGAATGGACGTGCTCCAACCTATCATTCCCCTACCACCAACTGTCCATTTGGCTAAGTTATTGCAACCTATATGATCCAGGCAGAGCCCATAATGCCAAGTGGCTGCACTTGAAGCTTCTCAACATTTGACATCTCAAATCTCTTTGTTCCTGGGTGGCCATCCACAAGTGAGACACCAAGTTTTCCCCAGCATACTGGACTTGGTGATGCCCAAGTTTACCCCAGCATACTGGACTTCCATGACCACTCAACACAAACCATTCTTTCCATTCCACCCAGGTGATTCATTCACTTAGTTGTTTTATTAAACAAAACACAAGTCCTTGACTTAGAAATATTCCATAGCATGAAATATAATCCACCCTTGTTTTCTACTAGCTAAGCTAAGCATGATAGTAGTAGGAATCTTAACTTAGGAAATTTCTACTAAGGTTTCATCTACTAGGATTTCCCATGGCATAGTTTACACTTAGCAAAATTCCATGCAAGTCCTTACTTAGAAATATCACTATTGCATAGTGAAATAATGGGACAAAAGTATGAAGCATCACTTGCCTTGTTGGTAGAGGATATAAGTTCACTCCTTGTCCTTGCAATATACACACTCTTCAAATCACTACAAGTCAATCAAGCAAGGCACAAATTCAATCTACCACTCAGGCAACAATACATAAAATAATAGAAGCAAAACAATGCATGCAAACATGCCAAAGATTGTTTTATTTGAAAAAGTGGTTTCTAATAGGTTATAAACATGTGAAAACACCTAATGGTCATTTTATAAAGTGGCAAAATCATTTGCAAAAGATTTCACATTATAAACTATTTTTAAACCAAGTCATTATTTCATGTGGTTGAAAAATGTCTTTAGCAAGTAATAAATTTTTTATAGGGTTCACCAAATACATTTTCAAATCATAAAACTTGGTGTTTGGGGTCATAGAGTTTAAAACAAAACATTTCCCAAAGGTTTTCTTCCAAAACCATTTTTATTAATCAAACCATATTTTTATTTGACTAGAAATGGTTTAAATCCAAGATTCATTCTTTTGCTTCACCAAATACATTTTTGAAACCACCAATTGACTTCTAGGGTCAGTAGGTTCAAAATAAACCATTTTCCAAAGATTTTATCCCCAAAATCATTTTAGAACAATTTTTATATCCTAAACATGCATACACAAGTTTCTGCAAAAACAATCAATTTAACAGAAGCAACTTACTAAACAAAGTGCATGGTCAGAAAGTACTTGTCTTGCTGATTCCATTGATATAATATTTGCAAAATTTGGACGTGTGGTTTGAAAGTTATGAATTTTTCAAATTGGAACATCTAATAGATATTTCTGTTTTTATTTCAAACGGACAGGGCCACGCGTCGTGCTGTGATTGGTCTGTAACGCTTCGTGCGGATCAACAGATGCAAGCCGTTGGATCTAAGTAACATCGCACGGCTCAGAGGCACTACTTACCCCTTCGGTTAGATTCTATCCTAGCCATTGGATCGTAATTGCACGACGCTCAGCATGCCTGCCAGGGATGGGCGGCGCTAGCGGTGGCAGGTGGCGGCGGAGCGGTCAGACGGTGGCGGCGCTGGCGATGCAGGAAGCGAGAGGGTGAAAGGATATGCTCACCGGGTTCAGGAGATCACGGCGATGCTCAACGTCTTGTGGTTTGTCAAGGGGCGCACGGGGTTCACGACAATCGCTCGCCGGAGTTCGTGGAGTCGTCGGTTGCGCTCAGACGTCGACGAGGACGAGGCTACAGCGCACGAGCAGGCAAAATAATGGTAGAGTTAGATGCGTAGAAGATTAGGGAGTGAGGGAGCATCACAGAGAAGGAGCGGTGCGGTCAGAGACTTACCAGAGGCTTCGCCGGAGAGGAAACAGATGGCGGCGGTGTCGGTTTTGGTTGTTGTCGAGGCTGTGGTGCTCGCGCGGATGAACAGGAGGTACAGTGAGCTGCGCTAGAGGCTGGGGAAGGTGCTCGTGTACTCAAGGGGGCAGAGGAGTAGCTGGGCTCGCCGGAATTGCTACTGGAGCTTGCCTGAGACAGTGGGGTTCATGCTGGGAATCAAGGCAGCCTGGTGGCGAGGAGGGCGTGGCGACGGAGGGGAAAGAGAGAGAGCGTCGAGGCGCTTAAGATAGCATGGTCGAGGGGGGATTTTACTGCAGCGTTAACGCAGATTAAATCGATCTTTAATCGCCTTCAACGGCCGGCGAGGTGAGGGGCGGGGTCAGCGGGGTGAGGAAGATGATGATGTGGCGGTGGGGTCGCTTGGCAGCGAGAGAGAGGAGGAGGAGGTGGGGTCCGATCGTCAGTGTCTCTGCGGGTGTGTTTCTGAATAAACAGAAAAACGTTTCGGGGGTGCGAGGGAGTGGGCTGCTGGGCTTTGTTGGGCTAGCTGGGCTGGGTCGACCTTGCTCTATTTTTTTCCTGTTCTGATTCTTTTTCCTTTTCCAATTCTAATTTTTCTGTTTTGATTTTGATTAAACAATTCAAACATCAATTTGAATTCAAACCTCAACCAAGATTTGTGTAGGTTTAAATACTGATTAGAAGCACAATCTGAAGTCAATTTTGGAATAAAACTTTATTCTTTTTGGGGTCTTTTAATTATTAAAAAGGCCCTTGTTTTAAATCAAATAAGATTTATTAATATTTTCAAACACCATTTAAGTTTCTAAAAACCTTCCAAATATTTTTAGTAGGTTTCTTTATTTGATTATTTGGGTGCCAAATAATTCATCTTGAATTATTTGGGAAAGTTTTTAATATGATTTATTAATCATTTAAAATTGGATTTGTCTTTATTCCAATAGAATTTGGTTATGCCATTTTATTTATTTTGGAAATTCTTTATCCTTTTATTTTATTTGGATTATTAAATTCATTCCATTTGCTTATGGATTTGGCCAAGATTTAATTTGGTCTTCAAATATTCCTTATTTAATATTTCTTTCTTCATCTTATAAAATCCATATCTTTTTCTTTAGAGATCCAAACTTGGTGATTCCAATTTGTGAAATCTTATTTAATTCTTGTTTATCCTTTTAAATACCTTTAGGATCATTTGCTCATCAATTGGTATGGTTTTATGGATAAGTGCTTTATTTGCTTTGGAAATTTAATTTCCTTATCTTATTATATTCATAAGATTTTATCTATGGCTCCAAATTAAGGGAAACCAATTTATATGGTCTTATAATATTTCTATTTGTCTTTCTTGATCTTTTGTAAATGTTTGTTGACAAATTTTTAGATGGATCAAATCCATAGGTTTGGAGATACTTGGAAATGATTTTTATTCCATTAGGGTTTAGGGTTTGGATTTATTTTCCAAGTGTTTAAATTTCCAGATACATTCATTGAGGAATGCATTTCTCTTGATTTGGATTTTGTTGGATTCAAACTCTAATTAAAGTTTTTTCAAAATGGGATTTTAAGTTTCCATTTAGAAACAAAGTTTCTTTTCACCCTGATTTTCAACAATAATTTATTTTGTTTATTTATTTTTCATATGTAACAGATTTAGAAAATCTTGGGATGTGACAGGCTACCACCCTTAAAATAAATCTCGTCCCGAGATTTGGGGAGGCTAGGGGTTACAAGCTAGCTCAAAACAACTAGGGTACTACCACCCTTAAAAAATTTCCAACTAGATTACTTCTTGGCTTGCTTGGAATCTGGGGGAAACTTCGCTGGGCAAACATCTGCAGTGTCCTTTGTTTCCACATTTGAAACATGTGACAAGGCTGAGATCCTTCATAGGCTTTATCTTGTGCTTCATCTTTTCTGGACAGTTGCTTGCATAATATCCTTGGTTACCACAATTGTAACATGTGATAAGGTTAAGTTCATCATGTATCTTCTGTGGACAAGTTGCTACATAATGGCCTAGCTCTTTGCAGTTGTTGCACCACACTTGGTTAATCTCCTTATATTTTTGTTTCTTCTCTAGACATTCATTGGCATAGTGTCCCATTTCTTTGCAATGGCCACATTGCACTTGGCTTTTGTCCTTCTTCTTCTTGGGTTTCTCCAAAGCTAGGAGTGCTTCTAGTTCATGTTCTTCATATGTTATCTTAAAGGTAGGAAAAGTTCCTAGTCTCCTTGACCTTTTCCTTGGATAATACATATGTCTCTTCTTTGGTCCTTTAAATTGAGTCATATTGCATGGAGGTGCAAGCTGAGATTTTCCTTTGTCTTCATCCTTCTTGGTAGACTTTGCTCTCTCATGGTAGTCTGCAATCAGTTGTTGCACTCCACCTTGTTTCCTTTGTTGAACTATGGAATAGATGGGGCATTGGATAGGGACATGATTATTTCCTTCACATAAGAAACAAGTCACTTGGGATGTGGGGCATTGTTTAGTTGGATGTTTCTCTTCATAATTAGGGCATTGATCCTCATGCTCTTTGGAAGTGTGATCCATGTCTCCACAAATATTGCAAGCTGAAGTTCCTTCTATAATGCCATCCCTGACATCATTGTTGTCACAAGCTCCTTGAGAAGGGTTGTCTCCCATGTTGATCATTTGATTTGTCACCTTTTGCATCAATTGGGTTTGGGTTTCCAAAAACCTTTGCATGGTTGGGTCTAACTCTAAGTTATTGTCTAAAAACTGAGTTGTCACTTGGTTCAACTGGGTTTGGGTCACTATGAGTTCTCTCATGTTGTCCTCTTGGTTGTTGTTGTTGTCACCATCCTTGATGTTGGAATTTCCTGGAGTAGTCATCTGTTTGGGTTGGATTGGGATTAGAATAGGCAAGATATTTCTAAGGAAATATTTCTAATCACACACATCACAATTTACACAAGCAATGTGCAAGCAATCACAAACAAACATTTCACTCAAACAACAAAGCTCAAGCACATTTTTAGGCAACAAAATATTTTTGTTACACCACATAAGTTGGTGTGTTTGATCTATACTTAATATGTAGGTCCATCTATATGGTTCACTTGAGATCTTCCCATCCTTCTTGGTGGATTCTTCTTGAATGAGATCATGGTTTCCTTTGGGAAAATTCTTGGTCACAAAAACTTCAAAGGTGATGATGATTCCCAAGTTGTGTTTCCTTAGTGTTCAAGTCTTGAGCAACATTTCTTGTCTCACTTGTAGTCCTTAGTGATACCCAAGGTTGAAGTCCTTATTGAGAATAAGGTTGAAATCACTTGAAGATGTTCAAGTCATTAGAGTTGATGATGTCCTTTGCACATGGTGAAGTCTTTGGCCATGGGGTAGGCTTTATCCATCAAGTTTTAAATAGAGGAGATGTAGAATCAAAACCAAAAATGGTTGAGGAAAGAGTTTACAAGATTGTTTGTAAATAAGTTTTGGAACACATACAACTCCTATTTTTCTAAGAGGTTTTGTCCAATCCTAGGTTTACAAATCCTACAGGCAACACAATGCTCTGATACCATCTGTAAGGTCCCTCCTTTATAAAGGAAAAGGATCCCTGTGATTGCAATGCTAGTCCCTGGATCAATAGCTAGCATCCACAGTTAAGATGTAATATCAAGAAAAAAAGGTCATAATACAACTTTATAACCAGGAATAAAATAATTTATTACATCTTACATAGCTCATTTGGCTATCTCATTACAATGCAGCAGAATAAAACAATAGCATGGGGTCCTTCATCTTCAAAGTGCCACAGGAAGGCATGTTGGTTGTAGACTTGTAATCCTAATCATTAAACTTCACTAATATCAAACAAACCTGCAACATAACAAGTTACAGCCACAAGGGTTAATACATTTGAATTGTATTGGCAAGTGATACTATGGTAGTATAGTAGAGTATCATCTATATGCATTTGGCTAAGTGGAGCTTAGGCTTGCATTGCTCAAAATATATTTTCCTTATCATTTGAAAACACTAAGTTTTTGCTTGACAAAAATCACCCAAGGCATCTCCCAATAGAAATTGGTGATCCTTCAACCCTTGTTCAACCACAAGATTTTAACTTAGAAATTGGGATGAGGAGATTCTTGATAGCTTCCATGTCTTGATGCTCAAATTGTCCTTTACCAGGGACATGGCTAAGTACTTAGATTTTACACTCTGCAGAGGTGGTGCACTTTCCCCACAAGACTTGGTTTCCCAAGAAAAGATCTTTTAGAAGCCTTCCCTTAGACCAGAATGGACGCGCTCCAACCTATCATTCCCCTACCACCAACTGTCCATTTTGCTAAGTTATTGCAACCTATATGATCCAGGCAGAGCCCATAATGCCAAGTGGCTGCACTTGAAGCTTCTCAACATTTGACATCTCAAATCTCTTTGTTCCTGGGTGGCCATCCACAAGTGAGACACCAAGTTTTCCCCAGCATACTGGACTTGGTGATGCCCAAGTTTACCCCAGCATACTGGACTTGCATGACCACTCAACACAAACCATTCTTTCCATTCCACCTAGGTGATTCATTCACTTAGTTGTTTTATTAAACAAAACACAAGTCCTTGACTTAGAAATGTTCCACCCTTGTTTTCTACTAGCTAAGCTAAGCATGATAGTAGTAGGAATATTAACTTAGGAAATTTCTACTAAGGTTTCATCTACTAGGATTTCCCATGGCATAGTTTACACTTAGCAAAATTCCATGCAAGTCCTTACTTAGAAATATCACGAATGCATAGTGAAAATAATGGGACAAAAGTATGAAGCATCACTTGCCTTGTTGGTAGAGGATATACGTTCACTCCTTGTCCTTGCAATATTCACACTCTTCAAATCACTACAAGTCAATCAAGCAAGGCACAAATTCAATCTACCACTCAGGCAACAATACATAAAATAATAGAAGCAAAACAATGCATGCAAACATGCCAAAGATTGTTTTATTTGAAAAAGTGGTTTCTAATAGGTTATAAACATGTGAAAACACCTAATGGTCATTTTATAAAGTGGCAAAATCATTTGCAAAAGATTTCACATTATAAACTATTTTTAAACCAAGTCATTATTTCATGTGGTTGAAAAATGTCTTTAGCAAGTAATAATTTTTTTATAGGGTTCACCAAATACATTTTCAAATCATAAAACTTGGTGTTTGGGGTCAGAGAGTTTAAAAAAAAACATTTCCCAAAGGTTTTCTTCCAAAACCATTTTTATTAATCAAACCATATTTTTATTTGACTAGAAATGGTTTAAATCCAAGATTCATTTTTTTGCTTCACCAAATACATTTTTGAAACCACCAATTGACTTCTAGAGTCAGTAGGTTCAAAATAAACCATTTGCCAAAGATTTTATCCCCAAAATCATTTTAGAACAATTTTTATATCCTAAACATGCATACATAAGTTTCTGCAAAAACAATCAATTTAACAGAAGCAACTTACTAAACAAAGTGCATGGTCAGAAAGTACTTGTCTTGCTGATTCCATTGATATAAAATTTGCAAAATTTGGACGTGTGGTTTGAAAGTTATGAATTTTTCAAATTGGAACATCTAATAGATATTTCTGTTTTTATTTCAAATGGACAGGGCCACGCGTCATGCTGTGATTGGTCTGTACCGCTTCGTGCGGATCGACAGATGCGAGCCGTTGGATCTAAGTAACATCGCACGGCTCAGAGGCACTACTTACCCCTTCGGTTAGATTCTATCCTAGCCATTGGATCATAATCGCACGGCGCTCAGCATGCCTGCCAGGGATGGGCGGCGCTAGCGGTGGCAGGTGGTGGCGGAGCGGTCAGACGGTGGCGACGCTGGCGATGCAGGAAGCGAGAGGGTGAAAGGAGATGCTCACCGAG
The DNA here is from genome assembly GCA_916181665.1 of Avena sativa. Classification (NCBI taxonomy): domain Eukaryota; kingdom Viridiplantae; phylum Streptophyta; class Magnoliopsida; order Poales; family Poaceae; genus Avena; species Avena sativa. The sequence goes on along the minus strand of OV702297.1, from coordinate 377,954,206 downwards.
TTCAGGAGATCATGGCGATGCTCAACGTGCTTGTGGTTTGTCAAGGGGCGCACGGGGTTCACGACAATCGCTCGCCGGAGTTCGTGGAGTCGTCGGTTGCGCTCAGACATCGACGAGGACGAGGCTACAGCGCACGAGAAGGAAAAATAACGGTAGAGTTAGATGCGTAGAAGATTAGGGAGTGCGGAAGCATCACAGAGAAGGAGCGGCACGGTCAAAGACTTACCAGAGGCTTCGCTGGAGAGGAAACAGACGGCGGCGGTGTCAGTTTTGGTCGTTGTCGAGGCTGTGGTGCTCGCGCGGATGAACGGGAGGTACAGTGAGCTGCGCCAGAGGCTGGGGAAGGTGCTCGTGTACTCAAGGGGGCAGAGGAGTAGCTGGGCTCGCCGGAATTGCTACTGGAGCTTGCCGGAGACAGTGGGGTTCATGCGGGGAATCAAGGCAGCCTGGTGGCAAGGAGGGCGTGGCGACGGAGGGGAAAGAGAGAGCGTCGAGGCGCTTAAGATAGCATGGTCGAGGGGGGATTTTACTGTGGCGTTAATGCGGATTAAATCGATCTTTAATCGCCTGCAACGGCCGGCGAGGTGAGGGGCTGGGTCAGCGGGGTGAGGAAGATGATGATGTGGCGGTGGGGTCGCTTGGCAGCGAGAGAGAGGAGGAGGAGGTGGGGTCCGATTGTCAGTGTCTCTGCGGGTGTGTTTCCAAGTAAAGAGAAAAATGTTTCGGGGGTGCGAGGGAGTGGGCTGCTGGGCTTTGTTGGGCTAGCTGGGCTGGGTCGACCTTGCTCTATTTTTTTCCTGTTCTGATTCTTTTTCCTTTTCCAATTCTAATTTTTCTGTTTTGATTTTGATTAAACAATTCAAACATCAATTTGAATTCAAACCTCAATCAAGATTTGTGTAGGTTTAAATACTGATTAGAAGCACAATCTGAAGTCAATTTTGGAATAAAACTTTATTCTTTTTGGGGTCTTTTAATTATTAAAAAGGCCCTTGTTTTAAATCAAATAAGATTTATTAATATTTTCAAACACCATTTAAGTTTCTAAAAACCTTCCAAATCTTTTCAGTAGGTTTCTTTATTTGATTATTTGGGTGCCAAATAATTCATTTTAATATGATTTATTAATCATTTAAAATTGGATTTGTCTTTATTCCAATAGAATTTGGTTATGCCATTTTATTTATTTTGGAAATTCTTTATCCTTTTATTTTATTTGGATTTGGATTAAATTCATTCCATTTGCTTATGGATTTGGCCAAGATTAAATTTGGTCTTCAAATATTCCTTATTTAATATTTCTTTCTTCATCTTATAAAATCCATATCTTTTTCTTTAGAGATCCAAACTTGGTGATTCCAATTTGTGAAATCTTATTTAATTCTTATTTATCCTTTTAAATCCCTTTAGGATCATTTTCTCATCAATTGGTATGGTTTTCTGGATAAGTGCTTTATTTGCTTTGGAAATTTAATTTCCTTATCTTATTATATTCATAAGATTTTATCTATGGCTCCAAATTAAGGGAAGCCAATTTATATGGTCTTATAATATTTCTATTTGTCTTTCTTGATCTTTTGTAAATGTTTGTTGACAAATTTTTTATATGGATCAAATCCATAGGTTTGGAGATACTTGGAAATGATTTTTTATTCCATTAGGGTTTAGGGTTTGGATTTATTTTCCTAGTGTTTAAATTTCCAGATACATTCATTGAGGAATGCATTTCACTTGATTTGGATTTTGTTGGATTCAAACTCTAATTAAAGTTTGTTCAAGATGGGATTTTAAGTTTCCATTTAGAAACAAAGTTTCTTTTCACCCTGATTTTCAACAATAATTTATTTTGTTTATTTATTTTTCACATTACAAGATTTAGAAAATCTTGGGATGTGACATGCCTGGGATGGTCAAACCCCCTCCAGGCGCGGGGTCAGGTGGGCCCGCGCCTGGGGTGGGTCTGGCCCCCCCAGGCCTCCCCTCTGTCTCCCCTTCTAGCTCCGTGGATCTTATGGTGAGAAATAGTTTTGGCATATTTTCCAGGATTTTTCCTGATAGTTCATTTTCTACACAAAAACAAGACACCAAGGTAATTCTGCTGAAAACAGTGTCAGCCTGTGTTAGTTGTATCCGAATCACACAAGTATAGAGGAAAAACAATAGCAAAGTGTTCGAGAAAGTAGATACGTTTTGGACGTATCAACTCCCCCAAGCTTAGCTTATTGCTTGTCCTCAAGCAATTCAATTGAAAACTGAGTGCGATAAAAGAACTTTCACGAACACTTTGCTCCATATGATGTAAATATTCTCAGCACAGGAGTAGATGCTTAGACAATTCATAATAAAGAGTATGCAACTAAGTCTACTCAATAGTCATTGCAAGATATGAAGAGAAACCAACTCAATAATAATAAGTAGCATGAAACATAAACATAAACAGCATTGCAATGCTCATAATAAGGTATGATAGAGTGGTATATCGCTTGCCTTTGTTTGAAGAGCACAATATAAATGCCAAGGCACCTCTGAAGTTCATATGAAGACTAGAAGTAAAGATATCAGAGATACAAGCATCAAAGTCATGACATAATTAACCAAGTTTTGGAACAAACACAAGAATGACAACTATGCTCTCAAGAAAGTGCTCATAGAATAAGTGGTGACTCAACAAAGTTGTGAAAACGGTTTTGTGAAGGTTTGAAAGGCTTCCCAATGCTAAAAGGAAGGTACTCACTAGCTTTGAGCTCTCATTGCCCCTATCATAGGCATCTCCATGTGGTTAAGGTGAAAGTGAGGTCCACTCTGAATCATATGCTTGACAGACCATAGACTGGAAATCCCAAGTCCCTTGAGTACGAGGGTCGCTCCGCATGCTACTCAAATTTGGTCACCTGAAAGTTCTTGTCATTGTAAATACATGCATATCATCGAGAACCGCCAACGGGGTACCCCTTGCACATGGTATAGGAGCTTTCCCATAACCAAAATGACAAGGCAAGCAGACAATGAGCATCTCAGCAATCTTTTTATTTACCATATGCATAGCTTTTTATTGAGGACGCTTCATAGATGCTCATTATGGTGTTGCTGCAAGTTTTCACCATGATTAAGCATGGCTTAGGCTAGCGGCCCAGGCGTTTCTCTAACACAATGTATAAACTTCATGAACTCACAACTTCCCCTTTTATTTCACATCGTCGACATCCATAAACAAAAGAGCAAAGTATCAACTGGATGAGATATCCAACAGGTGTTGAAAGCGTTCCCCATGACAGCACGGTTCTGCTGAGTCCCAGCATATAATAAGCAAGCATATAACTTTCATGGACTAGTCACAATGGTTTAGGATTATTAAGCGCAAGGAATAAAGTGTGCCATCAAGTTCGTGAGAGCTTTACTAACTAACTTTCTCAAAACAGACAAACATTTTATTTTGGAAGAAAACACGGCATATACAAAATATGCATTGAAGTAGCAAATGATGCTAATAGGTAGGTAAGGTGGACACAACTGGCAATATTGGTTTTGAGGAGTTGGAAGCACAGGTAGATCACATACACAGTGCAAGTGAAGGCTAGCAATAGAGAGGGAGCGACAAACGAGAGAGCAATAGAGAGGGAGCAAAAAAGAGAGAGCGATAGCTGTCATAATCATGCTTGCAACAAAACAGGACTAATTATGGCATGAAAGTGATTCAAGAACCCTGAGGCAAAATAAATCATCGAGGCTTACTGACTATTGATTAGTCATATGCATGTGTGAGCATGTGCCAAGTCGATTCACATGAACAATCAGAGGAGGATACCACAATTTCATACCAAAATATGAATAAAACAATGCAAGCAAACATTCATATGACATGCTACAAACTATTAGCAAGCTGGAGATAATCATAGACAAGAAAGAACTACTAAGCATCCATAATGACATACACCTTACACAAACAGGCTAAACATGCTCACAGTGATCAGTATATGTACAAAAAATGAAACAGATAGAGATTGTTACCAGCCTCTTACCACACCTCGAGTTGTCTTAATCTTCATTATTGCCCTTTACTTGTGTGACTTGAATATTAACATGAAACCAAAATCCACTGAGGACGGCTGAATCCTGCAAAGAACTCACAAAACCAAATAAGAACAACAAATATTTTTGGTGTTTTCTATTTTTTTGAGTAGGCAACCAACGCAAAACCAAACGAAGCAAAAGAAAACCAAAAACAAAAACTAAAATGCTCCAAGAACAACACAACTGTGCATGAAACAATAAAAACGAAGTGTCTAGAAAGACCTGAGATTTTTATTGATGAAGAAGGGGATGCCTTGGGCACCCCCAAGCTTTGACGTTTGTACCTCTTGAGTAATTCTTGGGGTGACACGGATTGGCTCCCCCCAAGCTTGAGCTCTTGTCCATTCTTCATCTCATTACATCATCCTCTCTCTACACCTAAAATTTTTCTTTCATACAAAACTTCACACAATCTTCATTAGCAACATTAGTTTATTCAAAAGATATTAGACCTATGGCAAAGCTTTGGAACCACAAGACTTTTCATTAAAAACACAAGCTACTGTAGCAACTCCTTCAAAAAGCTCAATTTCCCAAAAAGAACCCGAAAAGGAATCAATAAGAAGCAAATGCAAATAATGGCAGAAATCTATCAAAATAGACCAGCAGGTAGAAACCAATTTTTTCCAAAGACCTTCTGTTGCTCAAATCAAAAAGTGTTAAACTAAAGAAAGTTAGCTAACATACTGGGGGATTTATTCGTAAATTTTTAGCTCAATCTGACTTACATATACTCCTCATGAATGTTTACGGTGGAGGATAGCAATCTGTTACGGGACAACAACTCCCCAAATCTTACTTCCCTCTCATTAGAGGTCGTTCTTGGCACAAAAAGCAAACAAAAAGGATAAGGAGAGGTCATTACTGAAGTAATAACTTTCAAGACTCAAGGAAACTCTTGGGTTATCTCCCAACAAGTACTTTTCTTTAACGCCTTTAAGTTAGGCACGATGAAGAGCAAAGATTGGAAAAGAGAAAAATAAAAGTGAGAAAGTATAACCACTGTGAAAACATTATTTTGTTTATTAAAATCCTTTTGTTAACAAGGTTGATCAAGTCTTGTTACCAAAACAATCTTATATGAAACAAAACTTTGCATTCCACAAGGTGATTATGTTACCTCATACTTGATAGCAATGGTACCAATCATAATAGTTTCAAAATTTTCTTGTGGAATGGGACAATATATTTCTCCAACCTTGATGCTCTCAATATTTTCAATGGAATTTAGGAAATAGCTTTTAACAAACTTCTTGGGGAAATATACAGTGTGTTCTTTGTCATTAATATTGATGTTACTTTTCCTTGATTGCAATTGATGACAGCACCTGCAGTATTAAGAAAAGGTCTCCCAAAAATAATAGACATATTATCATCTTCAGGCATTTGAAGCACAACAAAATCAGTCAAAACCAAGCAATTATGAGCAACTTGAACAGGAACATCCTCACATATACCAACAAGAATAGTAGTTGACTTATCAGCCTTTTGCAATGATATATCAGTTGGTATCAACTTTTCTAGATGGAGTCTCTTATAGAGAGAAAAGGTCATAACACTAACTCCAGCTCCCAAATCACATAAAGCAGTTCTAACATAATTATTCTTAATGGAGCAAGGAATAGTAGGTATACCTGGATCACCAAGTTTCTTTGGAACCTTACCATTGAAGGAATAATTAACAAGTAGAGTAGAAATCTCCTCATTAGGAATCTTCCTTTTATTAGAGACAATATCCTTCATATACTTTGAATAAGGAGGCAACTTAATAGCATCAGTCAAAGGAATTTGCAAGAATAAAGGTTTCATCCACTCACAAAACTTTTTGTAGTGTTCCTCCTCCTTTGACTTGTGTTTCTTACCTGGAAAAGGCATAGGTTTCTGCACCCAAGGTTCTCTCTCTTTACCATGTTTATTAGCAATAAAATTTTCCTTTGTGTACCTAGTGTTCTTAGTGTGTTTCTCAGGTTCTTCCTCACCTTCCTCCTTATCAGGAGACTCATCAATATTACCACTCTTAGTTTCAGCATCAGAGACAGATATACTATTAGGAGCTACAACAGGTTCAAGTGGTTCCTCAACTATCTTATGTTTCTTTTTCTTCCTATTACGAGGACTACCACTATCTTCACCTTGTTGGGAATCCTGCTCAATTATTTTAGTGTGTCCTTCAGGATATAAAGGATCTTGAGTAGCTGCACCACTCCTAGTTCTAATTCCATAAGCATGTTTATTTCCTGAAGCATTAACTAGCATATCCTTTTGTACCTTAGCAAGTTGATCAAGTTGAGTTGGAACCATTTGAAAGTGTTTACAAAGCATTTTAATATCATTAGAAGTTCTTTCCACAATATCTTTCAACTCAAGGATAGCTCTAGAGTTTTCCAATAAATGATTCTGAACTTGTTTATTAAAATTACCTTGTTTAACAATAAATGTGTCAAGTTCCTCTGAGCATTGATCAGGAGGCTTACCATAAGGAATATCACCTTCATTAAATTGGAGAGAGTGTACCTCAATAGTAGATGAGTGGGGAATTGGCTTGCATAATTCTTCTATAGGAGGTAGATTCTTCACATCTTCAGCTCTAATACCTTTCTCCTTTAGACACTTCTTAGCTTCCTTCATCACTTCATCATTTAATGCAATAACTCTCCTCTTCTTTGTTGTTGGTGCTGGAACTGATTCAGGAACCACTTGTTCAGGAGTAATAGGCTCAGGTGTATTCAGCTCAGTTGGAGTCCAATCATCATAATTCTTGCTTATCTTGGTCATTAATTCTTCAGCATCTGTAGGAGTCCTTTTCCTGAAAACACAATCAGCAAAGCTATCTAGGTAGGTCCTAGAATCATCAGTTAGTCCATTATAATAAATATCAAGAAGCTCATTTTTAGGCAATGGACATCCAGGATGTGCATGCATCAAGGAACAAAATCTTTTCCATGACTCAGGCAATTTCTCTTCGTCTTCCTATTTAAAATCAAAAAGTCTCTGCAAAGCAGCATGTCTAGCACTGGGAGGAAAATATTTATGGAAGAAAGAAGCAATCAAGCAATCAGGGCTATCAATGGAACCAGGAGGTAATCTATTAAACCAAGCCCTAGCTTCCCTTTTAGTGAAAAGGGGAAGATCTTAGCAACAAAGTACTTGTGCATCTTAAAATCATCAGAGAACAAAGCACTCATAGTAGAAAGCTCATTCATATGAGCCACAACACTCTCATTTTCAGTCCCACAAAAATGTTATTTCTCAGCAATATCTAAATAAGACAAATCAAGAGAGAAATCATAATCTTCATATTTAATATCTATGGGAGAAATGGCGAACTTAGGATTAGAGGACAACTTAGGCATAATAGTACGTATAGCAAGGAGACTCTTCATAGCACTAGTACCATGTGTGTTTCGGCACTCTTCAACAAACTCATCAGTGAACTCAATGTAACCATCATTAATATCATAACTCTTACTAGCCTCATGTGAGCTAACAGGTGTAACAGTGTATTCACTAGGAGTTTCAGTATTTCCTAGACTAGCCATAGTAGCATCTAGAAAAGTACCTAATGAACCACTCGCATCAAGCACAGTAGAAGTAACATCATGGGCATCAAAAGCAGTTTCAGATTCAGTAGTAGTAGCAGTGTGTGTAGCATGAGTATGTGGTGGTGGTGTAACAAGCTTACTTATAACAGACGGTGAATCAAGAGCAGCAGAGGTGTTTAGGACTGTACCTCTTCTTGTAGTGGATGGTAAAATAGGGAACTTTCCATCACGAGACTTCCCCATGATGAAAGGAGTAGAAGTGAACAATAATAGATCCAAGTGAACTTACAAATAAAGCTATGCTCCCCGGCAGCGGCGCCAAAAAATAGTCTTGATGCGGGTAGTATTACCCAATTTATTGATTCGACACAAGGGGAGCCAAATAATACTTGCAAGCCTTAACAACTGAGTTGTCAGTTCAGCTGCACTTGGAAATAGTTCTTGCTCATAGAAGTTTATCAGTAGGAACAGTTTGTAGTAGCAACAACAAAGCAACAGCAATAGTGAAACAGGAGCAATAGTAACAGTAACGACAACAGTAGGATTCGAGTGCGGTAGGAATAGGGATGGATGGACAGGCGTTGCATGGACAAGTCTAAACATTTAACTCCAAGATCTAGGGCATTGCAAATAAATAAGAATAAGCATCCAAGTACTAAACAATCCTAGGCATGTGCTCCATATATAGTCATACGTGCTCACAATGAGAACTTGCACAACATCTTCTGTCCAGCCAGCCCGTGGCAGCGGGGCCTCTAGGGAACTACTGGCAATTAAGGTGCTCCTTTTAATAGAGCACCAGAGCAAATCATTAACACTCCATGAACACATGTGACACTCACACCACAACCATCCCCTCCGGTTGTCCCAATTATTGTCACTTTGGGGCCTTTGGATCCGGACAATGATATGTGTACACAACTTGCAGATAAGATCACAAACAATACTATCATAATGATTCAATAATAAGTTCAGATCTGAGATCATGGAACTCGGGCCCTAGTGACAAGCATTAAGCACAACAAGTTGCAACAAAGTCAAATAGCACTAATAGAGATACTAGGCACTATGCCCCTAACAGATCTTATTCGATTACATGATAGAACTCATCCAATCCCTACCATCCCCAAGCCTACAGCGGGGGATTACTCACACATGGATGAGAGAAACATCGGTGGTTGATGGAGATGCGTTGGTGATGACGATGGCGATGATCCTCTCCAAATTCCCCGTCCCGGCAAGGTGCCAGAACGGAGTTTCTGGATCAGAATCTTGGTTTCTGGTGGCGACGGCGGAGTGGAACTCTTTCTGGAAAACTATCGACCCCCCCTGAGTTTTTAGGTTAGAAGGAAACTTATAGGCGCGGAGGGAGGCAGAGGAGATGCCTAGGGTGGCCAACCCCCCTCTAGGCGCGGGAGCAGGTGGGCCTGCGCCTGTGGTGGGTCTGGGCCTCCCATGCCTCCCCTCTGCCTCCCCTTCTGGCTCCGTGGATCTTCTGGTGAGAAATAGTTTTTGGCATATTTTCCGGGATTTTTCCTGATAGTTCACTTTCTGCACAAAAACAAGACACCAAGGTAATTCTGCTAAAAACAGCGTCAGTCCGTGTTAGTTGTATCCAAATCACACAAGTATAGAGGAAAAACAATAGCAAAGTGTTCGAAAAAGTAGATATGTTTTGGACGTATCAGGCCTCCGGGATGATCTCCCCTCCGGCAGGGTGCCGGGAAGAACTTCAGATCCCCCCGATCTAGGGACGACGGTGGCGGCGGCTATAGAAGGTTCCGTGGAGTTTTGATCGGGTGCCTAGGATTTCTGCATCGGGGGCTTCTTATAGGAGAAGAGGCGAGGCTGGGAGGCGGCCAGGGGGGCCACACCCTACCCAGGCACGGGGTAGGGCCCACCCACACCTAGGGGGTGTGGTGGCCCTGGTTCGCCTCTCTGTCTCCCCTCTAGACTTCGTGTCACCCACGGTAAAATATTGACTTTGGCTTTTGTCTCGTCCAATTCCGAGAATATTGATTTTCTGCCTTTCTGGAACCAAAAGCAAAAGAAAACATGCAACTGGCACTGTGGCAACTTGTTAATAGTTTAGTTCCAGAAAAGATATAAAAACACCTCAAAGTGTAGACAAAGAAAATCAAAGTAGATACAAAACAAGCATGGAGCATAAAAAATTATAGATACGTTTCTGACGTATCAAATACCAGACAAAAAGATCCTATGAGATTCGATTGGGCAATACAACAATATACATAGACCGCCATCCAACTACATCTATGACTAGAGGTCCACCTTCAGTTTATCATTCGAACCCCCTCCAGTATTAAGTTGCAAGCAACATACAACTGCTTTAAGCAAAGTGTGTAAGGTAAATAATCCACTTGTTCTATGTGAAAGAACATGTGGGCCCCCATGTGTGGTTTTGGTAATTAATGACAATCTCTATGGACTAATGCTTGTATCAAGTTATACTTGTAGGAATTGTCCATAGGCAATGCTTGAACCATATGTTGGCTTCAAGGTTTGGAGAAGAAGAAAGTCAAGAGGATCAAGTGGTGACCAAGGTGTTCAAAGAGTGATCCACAGATTGGTCATGTGAGAGTTGGGCCTTTTGCAAGGGTGTCTTGAAGAAGAAGATAGAGTTCATCATATGTATCTTCAAGACATAATCCAAATGGTGTTAGAAGTAATGTTGTGCAAGCTAAAGATGTGCCATATCTAGAAGATATCATGCTTGAAGCTTGCCACCTCGGTGATCATGGATCGATGAAGACAAGGTCAAAGTAAAGGTTTCCCATGTCGTATGGGGGAGCAACTTGCAAGTCTTCATCAAGAGAGTGCGTGCAAGAGCAATCAAGAAAGGTCTTCCATCTTGAGAAGGACAAGATCGTATACATCAAGATCAAGTGTAAAATGCACAAGGCAAAGGTATGATCTTGATAGGGTTTCTTTCTTACCGGTCTCGTGGTGTTAGTTGGGGGGACCGGTTTATAGGATAGACAACCGTAGTATCAAGAGGGGCTCTCAAGTGAGTAACTCGATCATATCTTTCAGAGAGAGCTCAAACCTTTGCATACTTAGCATTATCCTTTCTTAGTTGTTATTTGGATCTTATACATGTGAGGTTCTAGAGCTTGTGGTAATATTCATAACAAGCTCTAGTTCATCAAAAACGGATTTCCCTTTTATATCATATTGCGTTTTTGATCTTTGAGGTTTTACGGTTTCTCACCAAGAGAGGTATCTCACATTATAATACATGAAATGTTCTCTCTTGGCGGGTATCTCTTGTTGTCCTCTTTACAACAAAATTGGTTTCGGGTCAATCGGAGTTTCCAAACTCTAGATATCGCCATTTGAAGTTTGCCTCTTATTTGGTCCAGACCGGAGTCTCCGGTCTGCGTGGACCGGAGTCTCCGGTGTGGTCCGGAGTGTCCCCTGGAGTCCCCGGAGGTGGCTCTAGAATTCAGCATGGGACATTCTGATGGGTGGTCCGGAGGAAGGTTCAGAGACTGATCGGAGTCTCCGGTCCATGCCTCAGACCGGAGTCTCCGGTGTGGCTGGACCGGAGTCTCCGGTCCACTTGGTTCCCTGAGGCGCTAGGTCAGTCTGATAGGTGGTTCGGGGGCTAGTCCGGAGGTTGGGCCGGAATCTCCGGTGTAGACCAGAGTCTCCGGTCTGACTTTTCCCCAACGGGCAGAAAACAGTCAGAAATATGTGGGCCTATAAAAAGGGGCCCTTCTTCCCCAATGTCTCTGCTCGAGTTTCACAGGCTTTCTCCTCCATTCTTGACCTTCTGATCTTTCTCCCCCTTCAATCCCTCCCTTGATTCTTGCATATACTTTAGGGATTTGAAAGAGGATATCTAGATCTACAATCCCACCTATCCATCTCTCCTCTAAGTGAGGGGAACATCTTGGGATCTAGATCTTGGAGTCTTTTGTGGATTTCCTCCATTGTTCTTCCTCTATTATTCCCCCACAAGCTTTTGTAGCTTTGGTGGAATTTGGGAGAGAAGGATTTGAGCACTACTTGTGTTCTTGCCATTGCATTTGGTGCATCGGTTTGAGTTCTCCCTGGAGGATTTGGTGAGTCAAAGTTGAGAAGCTTTTTACTCTTGGGTTCTTGGAACCCTAGATGGTTTGTTGGTGTTGCAGGTTGTGGACTTGGTGGCGTCTGTTGGGAGCCTCCAATTAAGTTGTGGAGAAGTGCCCCAACCTTGTGAGAGGTTCCGATTAGCCACCGACAAGTGCACCGATAGTGGAAGTGTGGATCGATCCCGTTGGGGTAAGATTCACCGGAGAATAAGGGAGGCCTTTTGTGGCGTAGGTGGTTAGATACCACCCCCTCTCCAAAAATACGTACTCCATGTTGGGAGGAACTCGATAAAATATCGTCGTCCCCGCGTGCCTCGGTTATCTCTATACCCGAGCTCTTACTTATGCACTTTACTTTGTGATAGCCTTCATGCTTGAAGTATATATCTTGCTATCACATAGTTGTTTAACATGCTTAGCATAAGTTGTTGGTGCACATAGGTGAACCCTAGATAGTTCTAGGTTTTGTGCTTAACAAAGTAAACGCTAGTTTAATTCCGCCTTTATTGAGCCACTCTCGAAAAAGTTTTAACCGCCTATTCACCCCCCTCTAGGCGACATCTGTATCCTTTCACTATGAACAAGAGACTGTTGTTTTCTCACTGGGAGGATAGAATTTAGAATAAAAGAGAGAAGTCATTCCCTCCCATTCCATGGATTGTCCATTCTTTAGCAGCTTATACCATTCTTCAGCTCTCCCTTTCAAGGATATAGAGAGTAACTTCTTCTTCACCTGTTCAGTTGTGATACCTGCACACTTAAACAACCCGCATAATTCATGGATAAAAAGCAAATGAACACCAGGATGGACAGTTCCATCCCCTAAATAATAATTATCCATAACACGATCAACAATACTTGTAGGTATCTTAAAAGGATCTATCTCAATAGGTGGTGGTTCATCTACTACCTTAACATTGGTAGTAGTTTTCCCAAATAGAAAACCAAGTGGGTTATCCATATTGGAAACAAAGTAACAAACAGAAACAAAAAGCAATACTCATAGTAGAAGTTTCCTTTACCAGTTCCACTCTTCAATAGCGCTTCACTCCCCGGCAACGGCTCCAGAAAATAGTCTTGATGACCCACAAGTATAGGGGGTGTATCATAGTACTTCTGATAAATAGGAGTGTCAATACCAACGAGGACCAGAAGGTGTTGACTAGTGGTAAGGAGCAGGAAATCTTTGTAAATACTTAGCAAACAAATTTTTGGTTTTTTTTTGATAAAGCAAAGAAACAAAGTGCAAGTAATAAAGACAACGAATAACTGTAGCAAGTGGCCCAATCCTTTCTTAGCAAATGACAAGCAGGTGGAAATACTTATAAGAACCAAACGTTCTCGAGGACACATGGGAATTCTGTCAAGTGCTTTCCCTTCAAATAGCTAACTACTCTTCTTTGGTGTTGTAAGTGTTGTGTGGGTGAACTTGTGCTAATGTACTGACCTTACTTGGACTAATACATACTTGTGATTAAACCCCCTCCAAGCATCCACAACTATAGGAAAGTAATTAAGATATAAACCTAACCATAGCCTTAAACTCTGAGATCCTACACTCCCTTGTGCAAAGGTGTCCTAACATGGGTTCAGGTAGATGATATGTATCAAGAACTAAACAAACTACTCACGAGACATAATATGGATCAAGATCAAAGATGATATGGCAATGGATAACAATCTGAACATAAACAATAATCCAATGGTTCCACTCACAAGCATCAACTACAATAGTAATCAACACCGGGAAAGTTTCCCCTAAGAACTAATGCAAGATCCAACACGATTGTTACATCGGGATGGAGTGGTGATGATGGTGTTGGTGCAGATGATAGTGTGGATGATGATGATGATCGCAATGAAGTCTAGCTTGATGATGGTGTTGATGGCGACGATCTCCCCTCTCCGGGAAGGAATTTCCCCGGCAGAAATCTGTCTACCGGAGAGCTCTTTCTCTCTCAGTGTTTTCCGCCCCGCAGAGGCGGCGGAAATATTTTTGTGGTCGCTCCCCCGGTATTAGGGTTCCAAGAGGAAGATATAGGCGAGAGGGCGGAGTCGGAGGCCAGCCAAGTGGGCCACTCCTACCCTAGGCGCGGCCCAGGGGGACCCGCGCCTAGGGGGTGTGGGCCCCCTGTGGCCTAGCTACGCCTTCCCTTCTGGCTTCCTTCGTATTCTGGGAAAATATAATTTTCCAATATTTTTCATGTATTTTTCCGATCTTTGCGAAATTGCATCAAAACACCTCTTTTTCCATCAGAAACCTGACTCCGGCAGTCCATCCTCCAAGAATCATCCAACATGCAAAAATAGAGGAAAAGACATAAGTAACTCCTCATAATAAGATATATATCAATGAATAGAGGCAAATTATGATATAGAATGGTGATGTAAATTGGACGTATCAATAAGCGGAGGAGGCACATACCGGAGAGCAATCCCTCCAAAAATCAGCAGCTAAGATGGGATGGGCAAGGAGATCGAAAATTGGGAGCAAGAACTCGAGCTTTGAGAAATTTTATGGTGTTTTTCGGGAGAGGGAGTGAAGTGACATGAAGGAAAATAAGTGGAGGGCCAGGGTGGCCCACACCATGGCCAGGCGCACCCCTGGTCTGGCTGCACCACCAGGTGGTGTGCCTGCCTGGTGGGCCCCCTGGATCACTCCAGGTACCTCTCTGCCCCTTTTTTGGCATAAAAATTTAATATGAATTTTCTAGAATTTTTCGAGAGACTTTATTTTTGAGCAATATTCAGGTTTCGATAAATGATTTTCTCGCAGAAAAAGATTTTGGAAAGATGCAAAAAGCGAACCAAAACTAAAAATACAGAAGTTCTAAGACACTCTAATATGCAAGCTACTAGCAAAACAAAGACGAACAAGACGAAGAGCAAAGATTGGAAATGAGAAAGTGAAAGTGAGCAAGGATAATCATGGTGAAAACATTGTTTTGTTCATTAAAATCCTTTTGTTAACAAGGTTTATCAAGTCTTGTTACCAAAACAATTTTATGTGAATCAAAACTTTTCATATCACTAAATGATTATGTTACCTCAAACTTGATAGCAATAGTCCAAATCATAATAGTTACATAATTTTCTTGTGGTATGGGACAATATAATTCTCCAACTTTGATGCCCACAATATTTTCAATTGAATTTAGGCCATAAATCTTATCAATCTTCTTGGGGAAATAAATAGTATGCTCCTTGTCATTAACATTAAAAGTTACTTTTCCTTGATTACAATTAATGATAGCACCTGCAGTATTAAGAAAATATCTCCCAAGAATAATAGACATGTTATCATCTTCAGGCATTTCAAGCACAATAAAATCAGTTAATATCAAACAGTTATGATCCACTTGAATAGGAACATCCTCACATATAACAACATGAATAGTAGTAGACTTATCAGCCATTGGCAAATATATATCAGTTGGTATTAATTTTTCCAGTTCAAGTCTCTTGTAGAGAGAAAAGGTCATAACACTAACTCCTGCTGCCAAATCTCACAAAGCAGTTCTAACATAATTAATTTTAGTAGAGTAAGGAATAGTTGGAATCCCTGGATCCCCAAGTTTCTTTGGAACCTTACCATTGAAGGAATAATTAGCAAGCAAAGTAAAAATTTCCTCAATAGGATTCTTCCTTTTATTAGAGACAATATCCTTCATATACTTTGAATAAGGAGCCAATTTAATAGCATCAGTCAAAGGAACTTGCAAAAATAAAAGTTTCATCCACTCACAAAACTTGTTATAGTGTTGTTCTTCCTTTGACTTGTGTTTCTTATCAGGAAAAGGCATTGGTTTTTGAACCCAAGGCTCTCTTTCACTACCATGTTTATTAGCAACAAAATCTTCCTTAGTGTACTTAGTGTTCTTAGTGTGCCTTTTAGGTTCCTCTTCAATTTCTTCCTTATCAGGAGCATCATTTTTATCATTACCACTTTCGGTTTCAGCATCAGAGATATATATATTATTAGGATCTATAGTAGGTTCAGAAGATTCTACAATTGTTTTATGTTTCTTTTTCTTTCTCCTAGAAGAAGTACCAATATTTTCAGCTTGTTGAGAATCCTGCTCAATTCTTTTAGGATGTCCCTCGGGTTATAAAGGATCTTGAGTGGAAGCACCACTCCTAGTTCTAATTTTATAAGCATGTTTTTCTCCAGAAGCATTAACTAGCAAATATTTTTGTACTTTAGCAAGTTGATCAATTTGAGTTTGAACCATTTGGAAATGTTTAACGAGCATTTTAACATCATTGGAGGTTCTTTCCACAATATCTTTCAACTCATTAATAGCTCTAGAGTTTTCCATTAAATGATTCTGCACTCTCTTATTAAAATTATCTTGTTTAACAATAAAGATATCGAATTCTTCTAAGCATTGATCAGGAGGTTTAGAATAAGGAATATCACCTTTATCAAAATGTTGGAGAGAGTGTACCTCAATAGTGGATGAGTGGGAGATTGGCTTACATAATTCTTCTATAGGAGGTAAATTCTTCACATCTTCAGATTTAATACCCTTTTCTTTAAGACATTTCTTAGCTTCCTTCATCACTTCATAATTTAGTTCAATCACTCCTCTCTTCTTGGGTGTTGGTGTTGGAGTTGGCTCTGGCATAGTTGGCTCAGGTGTAGTCCAATCATCGTAATTCTTGTTTATTTTAGCCATTAATTCCTCAGCTTCTGCGGGAGTTCTTTTCCTAAAAACACAATCAACACAACTATCCAGGTATGTCCTAGATTCATTAGTTAGTCCATTATAGTATATATCAAGAAGCTCATTTTTAGGTAATGGACATCCAGGATGTGCATGAATTAAAGCACAAAACCTTGCCCATGATTCAGGCAATTTCTCCTTTTCTCCCTATTTAAAATCAAAAAGTTTCTGCAAAATGGCACGTCGAGCACTAGGAGGGAAATATTTCTAAAAGAAAGTAGCAATCAAGCAATCATGGCTATCAATGGATCTAGGAGGTAAATTATTAAACCAAGCTTTAGCTTCTCCTTTCAGTGAAAAAGGGAAAATTTTAGCAACAAAGTAGGTGCGCATCTTAATATAATCAGAAAATAAGCCACTCATAGTGGAAAGCGCGGTCATATGTGCTACATCACTTTCATTTTCAGTCCCACAAAAAGGTTCTTTCTCAACAATGGTTATATAGGATAAGTCAAGAGAGAAATCATAATCCTTATATTTAATGCTTATGGGAGATGTGGCAAACTTAGCATCAGGAAATAGTTTAGGTCTAATAGTACGTCTCTCAAGAAGACTTTTAATAGCACTTGCACCATGTGTGTTTCGACATTCTTCAATAAATTTATCAGTCATTTCAATATAACCGTCATTATTATCATAGCTCTCTCTAGACTCAGGTGAACTAACATGTGTAGTAGTGTCTTCATTAGGAGTTTCAGTGTTTCCCATTATGGTTCTAGCAATTGTAGCATCTAGGAAGGGACCTAATGAACCACTCTCATCAATCATAGTAGAAGTAACATCATGAGTATCAGAAGCAATTTTAGATTCAACAGTAGTAGCAGTATGTGTAACATGTGTATGTGGTGGTGGTGTAAGGAGCTTACTCATAACAGATGGTGAATCAAGAGCAACAGAGGTGTTCAGAATTGTCGCTCTTCTTGTAGTGGATGGTAAAATAGGAACTTTTCCATCATGAGTTTTACCATGATGAATGGATAGCAGCGAACAATAATAATTCCAAGTGAACTTTATAAATAAAGTTATGCTCCCCGGCATCGGCGCCAGAAAATAGTCTTGATGACCCACAAGTATAGGGATCGCAAAAGTCTTTGAAGGAAGTAAAGCCCAATTTATTGATTCAACACAAGGGGAGCCAAAAAATATTTATAAGCCTTAAGAACTGAGTTATCAATTCAGCTGCACCTGAAAATAGTCTTGCTCACAGTAGTTTATCAGTAGCAACAGTTTTATAGTAGCAATAGCAAAGTAACAGCAGTAGTAACAATTGTAGTAAACAACATGATTTGAGTGCGGTAGGCATAGGGATGGATGGATGGGCGTTGCATGGACAAGTCTATTCATGTAACATCAAGATCAAGGGCATTTGCAGATAAATAAGATAAAGCATCTAAATACTAAATAATCATAGGCATGTGTTCCATATATAGTCATACGTGCTCGTAATGAGAACTTAACAACATCTTTTGTCCAGTCAGCCCGTTGCAGCGGGGCCTCAAGAGAATCTACTGGCACTTACAGTACTCCTTTTAATAGAGTACCAGAGCAAAGCATTAACACTCCATGAACACACATGATCCTCATATCACAACCACCCCCTCCGGTTATCCTGATTTCTGTCACTTTAGGGCCTCGGGTTTCGGACAATAATATGTGTAAACAACTTGCAGGTAAGATCACAAACAGTAATATCATCATGAATCAATAACATGTTCAGGTCTGAGATCATGGCACTCGGGCCCTAGTGACAAGCATTAAGCATAACAAGTTGCAACAATGTCAAAAGGCACTAATAATAGATACTAGGCACCATGCCCTAACAATCTTATGCAATTACATGACAGATCTCATCCAATCCCTACCATCCCCATAGCCTAGAGTAGGGGATTACTCACTCATGGATGGAGGAAACATGGATGGTTGATGGAGAAGCGTCGGTGATGATGATGGTGATGATCTTCTCCAATTCCCCGTCCCGGCAGGGTGCCAGAACGAAGTTTCTGGTTCTGAATCGCGGTTTCTGGTGGTAACAGCGCAGTGGAACTCTATCTGGAAAAATGTCGAACCCCTCTGTGTTTTTAGGTCAGTGGGTTTATGTAGGCGAAGGGAGATGTCGAGGTGGTGCCCGAGACGGCCACACCACCCCCTGGCGCGGCCTGGCCTAGCCCGCGCCACCAGGTGGTGTGGTCCCCTCGTGGCCCTTCTCCATCTCGTCTTCTGGCTCCGTGAGTCTTCTAGTAAAATAGGAGTTTTGCGATATTTTCCAGGATTTTTCCTGAAAGTTGATTTCTTTCACAAAAACGAGACACTAAAGCAATTCTGCTGAAAACAGCGATCAGTCCGTGTTAATTGTATCCAAATCACACAAATTAGAGGAGAAACAATACAAAAGTGTTTGGGAAAATAGATACGTTTTGGACGTATCAGTGGGTCCTACATTATTTCTATGGCAAATGGATTTTTGTATGCGCCACGGAATTTTGAAGTTTCTGTGGCGACTTGACTTGGCATGCGTCATTGGATTTTAACTATGGCGCATGGCATAAAACATGCGCCACGGAAAGACTTTTTATCTAAAGCTGTTTTCCTAGTAGTAATGAGTCGCTGACGACGACCCGCCCGATGTTTCCTAGCCATTGTTCTCGCCATGGGATTCCTCTCATGCATAGCTCCGGTTCCAAGGTCACGGGCCCCACTCTCGCGGTTGTCGGCTCTGATTTTGATGACATCGGCCTCGACTGCAAGGCATGTCACTTTGCGCCTAGGAAGACCGTCGGGTAGAGGAACCCGCAAGCCTTCCCCTACAACTACTTCCATATGATGGGTGAAGCTTTGATGAACGAGCTTTTGGATGGTTTTGACAAGTAAAGTCTTATCCCCTTTGTCCTTTACGGTTTGAAATAGTCAAAATTCTCTCTGATTTTTAGTTCTTGGCTTTGTAGTCTAAACCTCTACGTCGATTTGGAGCTGGATGCGAGGCTGGGCATCGATTGTTCGTGGGAAAAACATGTCGAGAGAAAGAGGAAGAAAGATTATGCAGGCCATGTTGAGCTCATGGCAAAACTCGGAAAGAGGAGGCACGAGCTTTGGTTCGTCAGTGTTGAGCTGCAAATCATGATGATAAACACCGATGAAATGAATGATCTCACGAAGGAGTGCTTCAGAGTTGGAAGATATTGGCAAATGCAGGAGGGGATAGAAAGCGATGTTGAAGAATACGAAGCTATTTTTAAGTGCTAGTAATCCAAAGTAGTATAGTTTAGGATTTATCCGTAGTAGCTCGATCCTACTATTCAAAATTAAGTGTACTAATTCGAATATATTTAAACTTGTCAACTGAATTTCATATGCATGTTGTTCATCTTGAGTGTCGAAACGGAGCATATCTCACATACGCAAACTGTAAAAACGAAAGGTTATTTTTGTAGTTCGCATATACGGGTTTTCGTAGCGAAATATGTAGATGCAGTTTTTGTATACACCTTTTGCCGGCCGGCTAGAGGTGCTCTAAGCTAAGCTTGTACTCCCTCGGTCCCAAAATAAATGTTTTAGGTTTTTTTAAATTTGGATAAATCTATATATTAAATAGTGTTTAGATTTTTTAAATTTTAATAAATTTGAGACATCTATTTTGTGACGAAGGGAGTAAAAGGGATTGTTGATTAATAAAGCTTGCTATTACTTAAAATAAACTTCTTTTGTCAAAAAATAAGAAAAGCTTAGTTTTCTCGGAAATAAAGACAGAATTGCTATGGATGAGGGGCCACTCGTTCAACCGTCGACGGGCACGAGCCGTACCGTCGGTGCGCGCCAAAGAAAGACTGAGTCTGGTCATAGTGCTAAGTAACTAAGACTAGTAGCTTGTATATGTTACTAGTTGATGTTACTACCTTCGTAGTGGGTGATAACATGTATATGATGTCATGCAAGACCTAATTAATTAGGTTGTAGACTTATATGGTCTTAATATGTGTGATGTTGTGATATTCCCTCCATTCCGAATTATAGGTCTAAATTACCAAGATTTAGGAACCTAGGTGATTGCCCATTGGTGGAAGAAAACGAAAGGGAGACATGAATTTTGCCTTGATGGATATCGTAATCGTAATCAATATAAAAATCAATTTCACACTGCATGCATGGAAGGCCAAGGAGAAACTCCACCGTTTTCATGCAAGGAAAATGAACGGGAGGCAAGGAGTGATTAGGCGGAGTAATTACAAGAGAGTAAATCGGCACAATAAATACACAAATTAGCCTAATATTTTAGAATCTCTTCAAAATTTCTATTAGGCTGGTCATAGTGATAGTATCATACTATCATGCATATGATACTAGTATATGATACTATTTTCGTAGTGCATGATATCATATGGTAGTCTCATATTAGTAATATATTTAATGATTTGTAGAATATCAATACAAAATTGTGTAGTACAAGATTTATTTGCATGAGGATTTTCTAGTTTTACGTGCTATGATACTCTAACCATCTCTTTTTTCATTAATTGTTGTGCCACATCGGATTTTTGTCAACTGGTGACACGATACCGTATCTACCTATGACTACCTATGACACGATCTTGTATACGGTATCATAGCTTTCACCAGTTTGCCAACATGGCATGCATGATACAAGCAATGATACTTCCAATATGGCAGCTCCCCTTTGGGCAAGCTATGATACTCCCACTATAACTAGCGTGAGAGCAGGGGCGAAGCTCCCCTTTGGATAAGGTATGGCAGCTATCCTACCTTAAAGTTCGGAAAAAATAGCATATATCTATGCTTCTCTTCCATATAGATACAATTTTGAGCAAAATTCGTAACCTCTGAACAAAAACCAAATGGAAATGCGACCATGGGCTGCGTTGGAGTGATTTAGGACTTCCTAGGCCTTTGTTGGGCTGCGCAATGGAGAGAGGACCCAAGCTGTGCTTGTTCGCTTGCCCCGTCCGATGTATCCAAGCTGTGCGTGTGTCTTGATTGCCCTGACCCGTTCGACTGCTGATTCCCCGATCGAACTGATCAGTACAGAACCACCACTCAGAAGCGCCACCGCCTTCCTGTCCTCCCGCGCGGGTGAGCGGCGTCTCCCGTCAACGTTGTCGTGACTCCTCTGACAGTCCGACGCCACGACTGTCCGCCGGCCGCCGGACCACAAGCCCCTGTTTCTCTGGCTACACTCTCCAGTACCGTCTGGCTAGGGCTAGGCTGGAATTGGTAATTTCTTGATTCTACTTTACAAACTTGAAAAATTCTTTCTTATTTCAGACTAGAGTCTGCCTTTAGAGAGGTTCACTTAGTCTTATTATATTAATACTTTTCTTTTGGGTTTGAGGCTTAGCGTAATTTCTCAAAAAAATCAAACAATTGGCAATTGGAAGTATTCTGCATACATTGGTTCTTCCTAACCGATTGTCCGCACTGCTTTCTAGGACTATCTAGGCTTCGCGAATTTGTGGTAGAGATAGGCAAGGGAATAAGCCTGCAGCTACGAAAGGGCAGGTATAATTTTTGATTGTGTGGTCAACTGAACTCAATCCAGATTGAACTATTGAAAGAACTTTGATTTTGTTTTCAATAATTCAATTGCATATTTGAAAAGATATTTTGTGTGTTTTTTCAAGGATACGTCCTGTGAGACGTATCGTTTTTATAGAAGAAGAGCCAAGAGGCCAGGTTTTACAACGCATCGTGCCACAGGTGCCAAGGGTGCAACTCCACGCCGCCACAAGGACAACACACGCAACCTAAGCAACTACTCGCAGCATCTCCACCTATCCACATGCCCTAGACAGTCGCGGAAAAGCCCTGCTGTCCTCCAGAGGTCTGCCTCCGCGGTGATTTTCCGAATGACCTCTCCGGAAGAAGGAGCGGCCTCATCGAAGACCACGTCGTTCCGGTGGCACCATAGCGTCCAACAAACCAAAGAGATCCCTGTACAGAGGTCGCGCTCGTGGCCTTTGCCACCCCGCCTATCTTGGAGCCAAGCAACAAATTGGGAGTCATGCTCCGGCATCCAATGCCTCTTGTTCCACCAGCCTAAGCAGGCTGCCCAAACTTTGCGGGCTAGGACGCATCCCATGAAAAGATGATCGATGGTCTCTCCACATTGGTCACAGAAGGGGCAGACCGTCGAACGTTGAAGGTCACGCCGGCTCAGCCTATCGGCGGTCCAGCATCTGTTCCTCATGGCTAACCAAAGTGTCACCTTGCAGCTGGCAGGGGCTCGGGACCGCCAGATTTGAAGAGCACCTGTCATCGAAGTTCGTCCGGCAAAAAGGGCCTGATAGTAGGATCGAGCCGTGTAGCAATTGCTCGGGTCCCAGTTCCACTTGAGGACGTACTGCGTCCCCTCTATGAGGGTGATTTCTTCCACTCGATCCGCCACTTTGAGGAGCTCCCTGATTGCTCATGCGTTGAGATCCAGGGGGACGTCATGTAACCAGCCCCCTGCTAGGCTTAATGATTTGATTATATGATGTCTGATGGTTGGCTTAATAATTTGATTATATGCTACATCGAGCGAGGGATATTCGAAGGTCTAGATCTTTATGAAATTAAAAAAAAATCAGAAGAAAAAGGTAGAGATATTTCATTGTCTGGGACTATCCGTACGTTGTATCTTCTACTTCGATTTAACACTATTACCATTGTACAACATGATTATATGCTTTTACAATTTTGTCGGCACAATTTTAAAAAAATTGCACAATTTTTTTTAATGCTTTAGACATTGTCTGACCTTAATTTTTTTCGTCCTTCACCACTGCGTGAGAGAGAAGAGGGATCGTCGGCAGGGCATGCGCCGTGTGGTCAAAGCGATTGCGTGGTGGCCGCGCGCGTCTGCCGTTTTCTACGGCCGGCCCCAGAAAGGTGGTGGCGGAGCTGGCGGGGCTTCGCTTTCTACGGCCACCCGCACGTGCGGTGTACCGTGGTGTTCCTGCTCCCCCTCGCTCGCGGTCGACACGTACGTACGGTACGATCGGCGACGTCAAGCACGCGACAGGAGTGGCCGGGGCCGGGGAGCCATGCATCACGCGAACGCACCAGCCACATGATCCATCGGTGCATGCAGCATGAGGGATGCAAGTGGACGTCCGTCGGACTATCCACACGTGTCCGCCATCTAATTCCCGCATACACATTAATACTCAGCAATTTGTTTCCTAAGCTTTGCATGGCATCTAGCGGACTGTCCGCCCTGTCCGCTGGACAGTCCACTTGCGCCGGACCGTAGTAGTAGTCTAACCAGACATTTTATTTACATTACAAAGACGGCCGGCCGGCCGGCCGGTTCACCGTGAACACACTCGCTAGCTCGACCATATATGCATGCCAGCTGGAAGTCAGGATCTAGCCACACCGCGTGCCAGTTCGCCTGTACACATATTTACAGTTTGTTGCAGTTTCAGGCTGTGTTTCACCGACTAAATTTTCGTGATTGTACTAATTATATTACCACCATTCATGACCGAAGTGACGTGCATGTACATGTGCATGCGATGCGATCGGACATGCCATGCCATGCATGCCGTGCCGTGCCGTGCGTGCAATCAGTCATGACCGACGGAACGTAGGCACCGAGATCCAGGGCCATGCGCGCGGCACTGTGCGCGAGTCCATGGCGCGCGCACGTGCACGCGGGCTTAGCTTGTGCCCACGGCCGTATGTGGAGAAGGCGACGTGCACATGCACCGCCTGTACCCGCGCGCGCGCCCGCGCCTTTCCAAAGCTAGCTGTAGCCCTCCCTTCGCGGCCCACTCCGGCCGGGTCCGGCCGGTGAGCTCAGCTGCCAACCGCTGGCACGATTACTACGGCTGATCCATCGGCCTCTCCCTCGATCACTTTCGACGACGACGGGTCGCGGTACCATGCAGCTGGCCGGGTCGATCGACGGGGCGTGCGCGCCAGTCGTCACGAGCACAGGGCGCTTCTGTGGTGACGACGAGCGTGCTCAGCGCCGGCAGCCGGCTAGCTTGCGATGAGATCACAATGCCGTACGTACGACATGGAGATACGTACTAGCTCGAGCAGTAAAAGTTGAATTACTCCTGATCACTGACGAGCATGCAGTAGGTTGAATTACACCACGATATATATATCGTGTCTGTCTCTGTTTGATCAAGCTCGATAGGCCGGTACTACGTATATATACTATGCACGGATCAACACCGGTAGCTAGCTAGTAGCTCGGTGTCGTTCTTATCTGGAGTATTTAACAGTGTTTGTCTAGCTTGCACCGTACTTTGCTGGCCCTCATCGATCCGGCCCCTGCATGCGAGAACAGTGTGCAATCAGTGACGCGTTACCTGCAATTAATTGCCAAGGATGCCCCACGCTGGAATTGGGGTATCTGCAATGGGGTCTTCCCAGCTCATCGGAAATTGGGGTTGTGCCGCTACTAATAGATCAATTGAAGAAACGTGATCAGTCTACGTCGTTTCGTTACATCTATACCTCAAGTTTTGTTTGACGCCGGCTGTCGGCCGTCGTGCCTAACTTGCCGTCTGGTTGGCTCAGATTTTTTTACTTGTGGGTCCTATCACGTCCTGTTCTGACCATTATTCTAACGAGCAGGGCCTGGTACCCGAGGATCCGAGCCCCCACTATTGTGCAATTTTTCATATTTTCTCGTTCCCCACTACTCTGATCCCTCATGTTGCCACATTGTTCCGTCGTGGCGTCACTCCGCACCTCTCCCGACCTCCCATTTGGCCTCTATTCATCGCCCACGCCGATGTCCCTTCCATGCCCTCTCTGCTTCCCACTGTGACCCGTCCTGACATGGTAAACGAAAAGATTGATTAAACCATTGGCTGCATGCCTATGACGGTGGACGTGAAGCGGATCCGACATAGAGATGGATCCTGCAAGCCTAGAGAGCACGAACGAGGGCGACATAGGGGAAGAGGACGCATGGAACAAGGCTCTAGAGCCCTGTGAATGTGTCGTTCATCCTCCCTGAAGGGTAACAACTGTAATTTCATCTATGATTTTTTCCAGTTAGCGATTCAAAACCCCTGGTAATAGGAAGGATATGTGTTGATAACCGCAGAACATTTGTCGCATCAAGATTTCTACTAAAGATTCGGCATGGGTGTCAAACAAAAACCTTACCTAAAGTAGAATTGTAGTTAGTTAGTTTCGATTATCGACTGATAGTAGACTCAACAGATCTAACTCTATGTGACCTGCTCACAAACTTTGGCAAGTTTTCGATTAGCCAGAACGAGGAATTCATACCCAGGTATTACGACACAATTCTCATAATTTTTGTGACATTAGAACTGATGAGGCCCTACCAGTGATGCGGGGTAAATATCTAGGGATGAGGATTATGCTGATGTATGTCCACATTGTTAACAAAGAGACTAGGGAAGAGACCGACGTCAAAAAATTCGGACCATCTGCAACACAAACAACTCAACTGACCATAACAGAGAAACATGTCCTCGCGGTGCTGAGCGCGGCCGGCTAGCTTCTCCTTGAGCATGATGCCTTGTCAAGCGAGTAGGAAGACATAGAAATGGGGGGCTAAGGATGATCTTGTGTTTAGAGATGACGACGACGAGAAAGCATATTTAGATGTCATTGTTGATTCTAATAAGATGGAAAGTATGAAATATTTGAATGATTCGAACTTTGAGCCTGACTAAGGGACTACTAAGGAAGAGGATGCTGAAGATGCAGAAATGGGAGCAGATGATGACGAGGAGGACATGCGAGTGATATAATTTGAGAGGTACAACCCTACAATTAATGAGGGGACTATCTTTGATACTGTGGAGGACTGTAGATACGTAGTTGCCACCTTTGCAATAAAAGTTAGGTTTGATCGTACCATTAAAAAGAGTGACCAAAAAGATTTATGGTGCATTGTAGGAATAATAAGGTGTGTAAGTGGAGACTACATGGATCCCTAATAAGGGGTGGACACCCATTTATGATGCGCAGATTGAAGCGAGACTACCCTGACAAGAAGTAGCCGTGGGAGGAGAAGAAGAAGAAGAAGAGCAAGAAGGCACCGAACAAGAGCAGAAGACACCGAACCCCTACACCACGATGAGAATATATATGTGTTGGAAGGAAACATCCATAACATGAACAACCTCGCCATCAAACTTCGAGACTCCGCCGCAAACCTCTCGTCCCAGTTCACTTATTGGAGCGGCCAATGAAACTTGGGAGATTATCCACCACCACCACAATGAGCAAAAAGAGGGATTGCAAACGCCTAAGCTTGGTATGTGTTACCTAAGCAATTTATTTATGTAATGAGGTTGTACTATAGCTCCAAGTGAGCTTTGAAACATTCGTGTTGGACTTGTTCCAACACTTTGCTTATTCATTTTTGCTTTCTTTTTTTAGTGTTCTTATTATTTGTTTTAAGTTCCTTGCTTTGTCATCAATCCTTTCTATTCTCTAAACCCAATATTCATAAACAAAAATATTTTTATTTTTATTTGTGAAAAGTGGATTACCATTTGCCTCTTTGCTTTAATATTATTAACTGAGTTTTGAAGGAACACATCATACGGAAGAGAATTGTGAATTCACTTAGATGAGAGGTATGTATTATGTATCCCACACTTTAGAAGTTTGAAATTTTTATGCTAATTAGTAGCTTTGTTAAGATATTATACTAGTAGGAGTAATTCAAGATAGTTAGGGTAAGACTTTTTATTTGTATGATTAATTAGTTGTGTAGGATTTTTCTCTAGTTCTTGTAGTTAACCGAGTGTTGCCTAGGAAATATTTTTTTCCAAACAAGTACAACAAGAAAAGTCTCCAATTATGACTTGTGTGATATGTAATTGTCTTAAAGGTTTAATTTTGAAGATACTCAACCACATAGATATGATCATAGACTTGATGCCACTCTTAAAAGGAGTTGTTTGAAGGAGATAAAGTCTAGTGGCAATTGAGATGCATGCCAAAGCTGAAAGTTGTGAATCAAAAGTATGATATAGTTTAAAGCTTTCTACAAATTGTTGATGCACACCCTGGGATGCCAACAACTCCGCTAGCCTTTGAACAATCTATGGATGACTCCTAATTTCTGCTCAGAGTTAATGACATGTGTAGCTATGCTACTAATGGGCAAAATTATTGGCACTCTTAAGGGATGTGCACAAAGTTGCTATTGGAAACTGTTAAGAAAACCAAACAAGTCATCTAGAAATTTTGGCATGGTCTCGTTACTAATGGATGTATTTTCTTAAAAGACAATTAATATAAAAGAAGTGTTTTTTAAGCTTTAAGAGAAGTTTTTTCATAGTCTTGATTTGTTGATATGGGTGTTATCTAATGGGACACTTCATTGTTATGCTTCTTTATGACATGATCTCTTACAATTAATATGCTAATAAGAAACTTCCTAGTGTTCATTGGCAAGCTGAGAATTAACTAAAGAAATTGGAATGATTGCTATACTTATAGTTATTTATGTTTATAGTTTTATTTTGATTGTCTTGAGTTACCAAACCTTGTATTATATTTTTAGCACTGCTCTAACTATAGTAAGCTTTCAAATGAAAGAAGTGCTGGATTCATTAGGTTACCAATAGTAAGTGAACTTACTTTCTCGTTATTTCAGTTAAAGCAACGAGTTCCTTATGATTTTTGGTTTCTTAGTGCGACAACCAAGTGCGGCGGGGTGGACACGAGAGGGGCTATGCGCGAGGGATGTTGGGACGGTGATGCTAGAAGGGCGTTGGCGTCTATAGCCATGATTGTGGCTTGGGAGGTTTGGAAGGAGCGAAATGGTCGGGTTTTTAGAAAGCAATTCTCCACCGCCAACATGCTCATCCTAAAGATTAAAGAAGAGACAAATCTTTGGAGCCTTGCGGGTGCTAAAGAGCTTTGTAACTTGATTTCGCTAATGCTTGTTGTCGTTTTTGGCCTTGGCCAAATGCGCGGTTGTAAGACATCTAATGAAAACTCCTCTATTAATAAAAATGTCAAAATAAATAAATGTTGGAACGGTGATCGTGGATGTTTGGTGCAAAATGGTCCAATACAAAGATGGACGACAAATGCGTGACATTGTCCTTCATGGCTTCATATGAGCTTCTCTTAAGATCCATGCTCGAGCAACCCTATGGTTTCTCGTGCGGGATTTTGCGGCATTTTGATTTTCTTGGTCACGCTGGAAGCAAGCACCAACTAATAGAGATGGTGGATGGTGGCACCGATCTTGTCTCACTAGTTGGATTCAGTAAAGAGTTTGAAGACGTTTTTGCCTCGTGGAAGCTCATATGATCGAGTCTTGACATACGTACCTGTGTCTTTTTTTCCTATCGAATGTGTTGGCCCGAATTCCAACTTTTGCGATGATAGTCCAAAGTCTAGCTTTTGTTGATTAAACCGGCAGGATCGGGACACTAGAGACAATCCTTTCTTAAAAGAGGTTGTCCTAGTCTCCTAGAGTACCATGGTCATATTGGTTTACCAGCAGTCGTGCACTTGTGCTTACTAGGTGGATTTTGGTCCCCTGATGACTAATTATGGCACATAATGGAGAAACAAATTGCAGTGAGGCCAATGGAGAATTGATAACCTTATCATTCCGCAATTTGGGTTCTCTTTCATTGTTCTTTCATGTGCCCATTTATATATACTACATCATGTTCTGCAAAATATTATTGTCCGGTGCATTCGACGATACGGAGGCCGGGCTACTGGAGGAAAGACAATAAAAGGATGGAGGATAAGGAGGCCGGGCTATTGGAGGAAAGACAATAAAAGGATGGAGATCACACATGTCGGTCGCGAAGCAAAACAATAATAATGCAACGGGCCAACAGTTTTTTTTTTTTTTGCGAATTGAACGGGCCAACAGTTTACCAACTCACACACATTACATTACATGACATCCAAGAAAGAGAAGAGAGAGTACGGTGCATGGCCGGCAGCTCCCTATGGTAACGCTGATCGACGATAAGATCCGAATGAAAAATGATTCTTCTGACAAGGAAACCAAAAAGATCGGCATATATATACATCTATCTAAATATCTAATTACGTCGTACGTGGTCGCTACGCACTCCACATCACGCAGTTGCCCCGGCGCCCGCTTTATGAATCGCGAAGGCATTTGCGCCTGTCCCCTCCCCTGTGTCTGCGCGCGAGCAGTGCGTGCACCGGTGCGAGCCCATGTCCCTCCCCAGCAGCGTTGGACGAGTCACATGCCGTGTCCCTGGAACCGGTCTCTTTCCCTGTTCTGCTGGTGCCTTGGCTTCAAGATTACTGTGTTAGATAAGGTTTTCTAAGGTGTTTTTGTGAGGTCTTACAGATGAGATCACCATGGAATTATCAGTGTGAAGTCTACTGAGGTTAGTGTCCATAAAGACCTAGTTTTGGTTACAAATCCTACACTTCTTTGCAAAAGAAAAAAGAGTGTCTTCTCAACATTACAAGTTCCAAATTCTCCTCCGATCCTGATATGCAGAGGAGTGCAGTATTTGTCACACTGACAAAGTGCGATCAAGCTGCAGTTTACAGGACGCAAGCTGGCCAAGATCACATGGATATTTCTCCCGATCATTTGCAAATAATGCAAAGTCTCATTCGATGATTGTGATTAGGACAGGAAAGACTTGTCCTGGGCTAGCAGTGCAGTGCAGGCGAGCAAAAAACAACGAGAGAGGGCAGCTCTGTGCTCAGCAGAACACATCTGAGCAGTGCGCTGCTTAGCTGGTTATTATAGGAGTCACGGCGATCAGTAGACTGTACCCATACAGCAAGGCATAATAACGCCATGGGAAGAAAGAAACAAATGCAGGCTCACACACACGGATGAAACATTACAAACAACAGCTTCATCCTGTCAGGCAGGCCACCTTCATTCCTTACAGGATTGCGTCTCGCTGTTAAATTAACGGGTGGGTAAACTAAACAGCGTGCTCATGCTATCAGCTAAACGGAATTGTGAATTAAAATCACCTGGGAAAGAAGACTTGAACCAATGAAACTGGATGCTTACACCTGACAGACAGTTTTTCCTGAAAAAAAAGTGGACGCGGAGCTTACAGCGTAGTCAATCATAAGGTGAACATTAACACGAAAGTTGGCAACAACCAAGATCGCTATTATGGCCGACGTCCTTAGGTTCCCCCTGGGTTAAACTGTAATCACCGAGCAGCCTTAGCTTTCAACCAAAACAGTACAGGTTGCAACTTGAAGTACCGAGACACCGGTGACCACCACGCGATTCATGGCCTGTGGGAGCTAGCTATCCTTACAGCTCAGTCTACAGGTTAGAACCTAGTTCCCGGCACATGGCGGGCAAGTGAAACATCCCCTGGCTCTCACCTATATATTGCCCCCCTCGCTGCGTCTTTCAGCACACACATCCTTCACACAGCACAAGTGTGCGACAGAGCAACCCGGGGAAGCGGGAGAGGGAGATGAGAAGGAAGGCCATTTTCACAGTGGGGAAGCCCAGGGGAGTGGTGGCATCGCTGATGCACAGGAGGCCCTTCCAGCACATGGTGCTCAGGAGGCTAAGGGAGCTCAAGAAGATAGTCCCCGACGCCCACGACGCCGACGTGGACATGCTGCTCCAGCAGACCGCCGAGTACATCTGCCTGCTCGAGCTCAAGGTGGCCGCCTTGCGGAGGCTCTCCGTCATCTACGGTGCGTGAAGGATCAGTTGCCGTGCCTCCGTCTCAGTACGGTCAGTCCACTGCAATGCCCATGGTTAGAGGTTTTTGAGCTCAGAATTGGTTGCAATTGTACATTTAATGGGAGGGAAGAACATTTTCTTGCCTGCTCATCTCTTGTACCCCCGGTAGTAGTATGTTTGTGAGCTGTCAATCTTGTGTGCGGTTACACATAAGGTGTTTGCTTGGCAGGAGAAGCCAACCCATTGTTACTGACAAAGCAATGGTTGGTGTTGGCCAGAAGAGCAATGATCTAAGATGCTGCTCTCTGCATCGTATAGAGTTGTTGCTTATTCAGTTTTCCTTTTCAATGTTATCTGGAGGACGGAAATCATTGCACAAATAAATGCAGTATATAGATAGAGCAATTCCGATGTTTTTTACCACATTATGAATACTTTTTTTGTCAATGGTAAATAATGTACTTAAAATCCTCAGAATGCAGAACATAGATGTAGACATGTAGTACTCAAGAACATACCTCCAAGACACCATAATCACAAGAAAATCCTGGCCAGTAACTTAGGCTGAGCTCTTGTGTAAACTCATAATGTAGGAAGATTCTACTTTATTGATTTTATCTTGCATAACAGCATATAGTTACACTCTGTAAAATAAAAATGTAAGAAAAAATAAATAAAGAACTGTCAGAAGCGAACAGAACATATTTTAGTCAAGGTCCATTGATTCAAGTACAACCGTGGGATTCATTTCTAACCATGCAAGATATATGCTAATACGTCACATCAACATGCTCCAGTGATTATGACAGATGCAACACTCAGGGTAGATCTTACCTTAGTACAGTCCGATTTGTGAAGCATCCAAGAATCAATGTTCGACAATATTTCTCAGGCTTTCAGTTATCAGCAAGCAAATGAGCCTTGATTGGTCTCTCTCCAGATCACCAGTAACCACTGTCCACTTGCTACTTTAAAGTCTAACTCCTCACGTGAACCCTTAAAAATCAGGTGTCCGATAGCAACATGCAACAGAACTGCAATAATGCTGAACACGCTTTGATGGTGGTGGATACAGCATAACAAGTAAAAGAATTAGAGGGAGTCCAGCAACTTACCATATCCGATATATCGTCTATTTCTAGAATATAGTCTATATTGCATCTTAACTTCATGCCCCGAACAGCACTGAGCAGATGTAACATCTGCTGCTGAAGTAAATCTTTGTTGAGCGGCAGTCTTAATATGGCATGTAGTTGAGGTTAAACATGGAGTAACAAGATCCCAGGCAACCTAACCAGAACTTCTATAGAACTGAAGCACATGAAATTCTCACGTGCCATGGAGTGGTTTCACTATTTTCCAGACGAGGTAACACA
The DNA here is from genome assembly GCA_916181665.1 of Avena sativa. Classification (NCBI taxonomy): domain Eukaryota; kingdom Viridiplantae; phylum Streptophyta; class Magnoliopsida; order Poales; family Poaceae; genus Avena; species Avena sativa. The sequence goes on along the minus strand of OV702297.1, from coordinate 377,921,761 downwards.
TCTTGGACATCGGACATAATAGACTATACGTTCTTTGCAGTTTGACAGTATAGTCTGTTCCAGTGCCAGATAGTTGTCACCGAACTGCACTCAACTAAAATAGAGAACATTAGAATAAACAACATGTTGTAACCTGCTGGTATTTTCTAACTGTCATGTCCATACCATACTGTACCACCATCAGATGTCTATGTCCAAACAAATAAGGGATGCATCCAGTGTCCAGTCCTAGTAATAATGCTTTACTTTGCTGATATGCCCACGTGTACAATTACTACACCCATAAAAATTTCAATACTTGCAAAGATCATTCTACTGTAATAAAAAGTCTGAGATAGATTAACAAAAACAATATCAAAGCAAAACGAGGAAGAATACTCAACAGATGATGTGAAGCAAGCATATGCAAATGTCATGGCACCATGATCTTGTGTTATATTGCCACTTATCCCTTGTGCTTTCATAAGAAGCTTGACCCAGCCAATACTTGACTTGATGTACTAAGCTCCAAGGTGAATACAAATCTTCAATATGCTGCAGTGCTTCTGTGGCTTAGCATCAATTCTACTCGGCCCACTTTCTCTTGGTGTGTACGGGAATAAACCAGCTAAGCTGACCCAATAGTAAGATTCCCTATTTACAGCATAGCCATGACAAAAAAGGGGTCAGCTCACTAACAAAAAAACCACCGGTACTGGTCATAATAGTACTACTGAGCTACAAGCCTGACATATTGCATATGTGATACTAGGGTCTTCGGATAGTCTGCCCAATCTCAGATTCCACACAATACATGTACATCCCTTTGTTGGCATTATAACTTCTCATGTGCGATACAAACCCATACAATGATTTCACACAGGCATCTCATATATCCCTTTTTATCTTCCATTTTCAAAGATCACACAGCACCACACGTAGCCACAGATCAATCAAGTTCCCTTTATCAAAATAGTAACAGGAATGCATTTATTCAAAGCATAAACAAAATGGCAGCTGCCACACCTTTTTACTTTGTAAGGTTCAAGCTCCTTTTCAAAAAGGATAAAAAACATAGTGTAGGGGCACTTTTGCTCCACCATTCTGAAACTAATATGCATTTAATTATTTAAAAAACAAAAAAGCCTGACACCGCTTCTAGCCCTGTATTGACAAATCTTACAGGAAGTACCCTGAAAGTGAGGTACAGCCAGATGCATATAATGTCAAGGTCCCATGTACCTTTAATTGTACAACTCCAGGGAGCTGCATGACTTTATTGAAACACATGGAGCCCATCCATGTGTGAGCATGTGTCTCTGATACTGCAATTTGGACTGTCCATCATAGACAAGTATCAGCTAAAGTGGCAGCTATAAGCACAACCAACAGCAGCAACAAACACATAACACCAAGTCACTGATGGTTGAAATGTGGCACAAGCCTAGCCAAATGTTACAGCTTAAGGTTCATTAGACATATATCATAGCATAGTTTTCGGTGATATTTTTAAGGAGATACATTCACCAATTAACTTATGACCATTAGAGAAAAGGAAAATGTCATGAATGAGCCATGGCCATGATTATTTACCTCTCCAATAATGTTCAGCCCAATCGGTGGTCATATATCAACAAAGTTTAATAGGACAAGATCTCATTATTGTCTCTGCTTGCCCCCACGAGTGCATGATCCGTACGGACTAGCCACATTAGACCCAAACATATATCACATGGGAAGGGCAATAATGGAATTTTTCCAAGAATTGGGCTATGTACTTTTCATGCTGCCAACTGAACTAGGTCATGTGCTTTTCATGATACCAACAACCACTAGAAAGCAATGTACCAAGCTCACGGAACAAGCATTACTAGAACAAAACCATGATGGGACACATGTAGGTACCAGCGCTTGCCAGGTCCTCATACAATTTAGAAATATCTCCTGATGGAGCATGAAGAAAAAGAGAAGTAAAGCACATTTTGTATTCTCAATTGATGAGCTCGGAATGGGCACACAAAATAAAAAGGAAAAAACATTATACCATGCATAAATTATTCTCCATTGATGAGCTCAGTTTGGGCACATAAAAAATGGGGAAAAACATTATACCATCCATAAATTATGAGCAGAAAACCTGCATTACTCCTATATCACCAAAGGATGCAAAGCTGCAAACACAACGGGAAATATATTGTAAGAACCTCGGCGTATGAACTGCATACAAGAATCATTTTCTGTAAATCAGATACAGCCGTATGAACTTTATACAGAAATCATGTCGCATAAATCAGATTGGGCCATATACTCAATGCTTCACTCAAGAAATTTCGTGAGCTTATTTTATTCTCTTTAGTACTTGTTGGAGCAACCAGCAATAAGCAGAAACTAATGAATAAGGGAAACCAGCCAAAAAACTGATCTCTTATTCGTTTTGCAAGAGACATCATGTTTCTTCTCGATGTTAGCACGGGGATTTAGATAAAAACAATGCTTGCACCCAATTTGCAAAAAAAAAAAAAGTAGAATATACTACGCCGTTCCAAATCTCCTAGCCAACACGCATATGAAGTAATTCTCGCGCCAGTTCCTAGTTCCCAGTCCCAGCAGGCCAGCAGGCATCGGCGGAGAACACGCGGAAGAGTACGAACCTCCGGTAACGCGGAGGTCGGCGGGGAACCGCCGCACGGGCAGGAAGTGGAGGCGAGACCCGCCGTGCGCCGCTACGGCCGCCGCTGCTGTTGCTGAAGGTGGATGCCGGAGAGTTTCGTTGAGAGCGAGGTGGGCGACGGCCCATGGTAACACGGTTTGGACATCCGGGTTTTGTTTTGGGCTCCTTGCTGTAGCGCTAGGCCTTGACATGCGCGTCTGAGAGTTGCAGTTTCATCGGGCCGGATTAATTTACCACCAACAGCCCAACAAGTTTGGTTGTTATGCTAAAAAGACCAAGTTTGGTTGTTGTCATTTGTCGTGACATGTTGTCGATTTATATGTTGAAAAAAAATGTGCGTGTGTATTTTTGTCCGGGGTCTTCGCGAGATGTTTCAAAAAAATTAACATCGCCTAGACAACTTCTCATGGGCGTTACGGCGCCAGCCAAAAATGGACCATGATCAGCCGGCGGTGGTGTGATATATACTTACCTTGCTGCCGTGCGCCTTCACATGCAGGATATAGCACGACCCAGAAAGAAACAACAATTAGGCACATTGACACGATGATACAACTAGTACTTCTTCAGTATCGGTGCCACCTCGTAGTGTACTATAGCTCTTTCCTCGAATGTATATGTATGTGTACAAATCAAAATAGTAGAGTCGTAAACTGAATCGTTATGAACCACCACACGTCGTACCCGATCTGTGTAGAGTGTATTATACTATGTCGATCGAGAAGGGAATAAAAAGAAGAAAGAAAATGAGCGTGGGTGTGAGGCCCAGTTTGGCCCTTGCAGGGGCGACGAGCGATCAGACGGGCCGGATTCCGTGCTTGAGCGCGGCCTTCCATACGAGGTCGATGCGGTCGACGTCGATGGCGCCCACCTCGTGGTGCGTGTACCCTTCGAGGAAGTGCACGACGCCGCCGGCGTGGCAGGCGTGCACGACCCCGCGCTCGAGCGAGAACTCGCAGGACCCGAGTCCCCTGGCGTCCTTGGGGAGGCGCATGGCGGCGAGCTTGCCGTATGTGCAGTCCCGGCGGAATCCCAGGATCGGAGGCACCACGAACTGGTGGAAGTGCGTGCCGGGCGGCGCCCACCGCTGCTCCCTGGGCGACAGCCACTTGCCGACGATCCAGGTCTTGCACTGCCCCGCCGACTGGAACTTGGTGACCTGCACGAGGTACCGCTGGTGCTCGGGCGAGGCCTCCTTCTGGATCCTCTGGAAGCGGTCCTTGGAGAGCGTCATCATCATGACGCGGATCCTCTTGCGGCAGAGGTAGAGCGCGATGGCCCTGCCGAGCTTGGAGGTGGCCCCCGTCATGAACACCTCGGCGGTGCCCTCCGGGATCTCGTTGAGGATCACCGCCGCCGTGAGGGTGTTGCCGTGCACGACGCGCACCCGCAGGTCCGGGTGCTTGTTCACGAACAGCGTGCCCCCGCCGTTCAGCGCCTCGTTCTGCGTGCATGCAGGGACATGTTTGGCGGTTAGTTCATTATTAGTCCGAACCGTTTGGTGCAGGTAGTTGAGTTGGTGTGAAGGGGACTGACGGACAGACAAACCTTGTTGAGAGCCGCGAGGCTGACGACTTTGACGCCCATTTTCTCGGCCCTGAGAATGGCGAGCTCGATCTGGTCGTTGATGCCGTCCTTGGCGAAGGGCAGGAAGTACTGCATATATAAATGCATGCACACACAAGAGAGATCGATCGGTCAGAAAAAAAACATTTGGAAGAAGCTGCAGTGAGCGAGGGAGAATATAGGAGTACGTACGTGGAACCCGTATCTCGGGACGGCCCAGGTCTGGTGGAGCTTGCCCCGGAGGTGGTAGTAGGAGATGACGAAGGTCTTGGACCATGCCCACACCATGAACATGAAGCAGAGCGAGATGGGCCATAGCGGGAGGAGGAAGGCCCGCACGGCGAAGGGCGTGGATGCGAAGGTCCGCATGACGAAGGGCACGTGCATGGACTGCATCACGTCCACCACGTGCGCCAGGAACACGAAGTCCGGCACCTCGTCCGCACCTGCACGCAGTACGCACGCGTTCCGTTCGTTTCATGATTTCATACATCGGAAAATTCGATCGTGTCGGTCCGCGTCACCCAGGACCAGGTACTACTGTGCGAGCGCGGCTTCATTGATTGCGCGGCGGAGACCGGAGTGATTACAAACGCAAACGGTTGGGGCGCCATGCCACGCCACGGCAGCAATCAATCTGCTGTAGCAGTCCTGCTCTGCTCGCATCGACATGGCTACCCAGCTACGGGTGGGCATTCGGTTTTTTCGGTTAACTCGGTTCGGTTTTTCAGGTTTTTCTATAATTCGGTTTCTACAAATTAGGCACCGAAATTATTTCGGTTTTCTAATTAATCGATAGTTCGGTTAGTGGACAATTTGGTTCGGTGTTCGGTTTTTAATCGAACTTCTGAAAATAACAACACTGTGCCATAATTTATGTAGATCCATACGAACTAAACCACTCATTGGCGCACCGGAAGCAACCTCCAGGTCGGCGAGTACCTGAAAGCAATACATGGCTAGCTGATGTCTTAAACGCATGTGTAGAAAAAGAACATAATAAGCAAGATGCTTGCTCGTTCAAAAAAATGATGTCTACCTTCTAAGTCGTATACGTTCAACAAATTGTATATGTTGAGAGTTTAGCTAAAATACATGATTACATCCGAAACAGGAAAACAATTGAAAGGCTTCCAACAAAATTTATAGACATAATTGACAGTTAAACCACAAACATGTACGTGCATGTGGCTGGAGACATACGTACATGCATGAGCTATTAAACCACGAACATGTACGTGCATGTGGCTAGAGACATACGTACATGCATGGGTTGCCTGACATCTTTTGCATGCATGTCTTTTTGTCGCATGAGCTAGTATCTACGTACAGTAATGGACGCCTGAGACAGAATCACAAATATATTTAGCTCTGTCACGCATATTTTTCGGTTTATACGGTTATTTCGGTTAACAGAGAGTCAAAACCGAATTAATATTTATAAATTTGGTTAATCATATTTACTAACCGAAATTAGTTTCGGCTAATTCGGATTCGGTGTATTCGATTTCGATTTCGGTTAATTTGGTTTCGGTGTTCGGTTTCGGTTTTTTATGCCCACCCCTATACCCAGCTATATATACTGGAGTACAGGTGACGTACACGTCACCGCTAACTGCGAGCCGTAACGCTAATGATGGCATATCCCATTCGGCGCCGCTGCATAGAGCATAGAGTAACCAACTGGCCACAAGCTACTTGCTGAGACCAAGCCTTAGCCTCTCGCGTCCAAACCTGCAATTAATGGTGCGCGAGACGTGCCACCCGCCCCTGCAGTGAACCGTGAACACGCAGTTCCAGCCACGCAAACCCAACTAGTACAGACTACGCTACAGAAGCTTCTTCCGTATCCGGACGAGCAGCGTACGTAGCCGGCGCGCGTACGGCTAGGCCGGTCCGCGCTCGAGGCGAGCTTTACCCGCACGCACGCAGGCGGTTGCGCCTTGCGCGTGCGTGCCTTCCCTGATTGTCCGAGGAAACGCGCGCCGCGTGGCCCCGCCATTTTTGTGCTAGCAGCGGCTTGGCTTACGGGCGGGCGGCAGTGACCACGCATGGGTGAAGTTTGAGCCCGTCACGCACACGTAACTCTGAAAAAATGAGGAGGTTACCTGCTCTGTTCTTGGTCTGCAGGTCCCAGGAGTTGGCGTCGAGCGTGCCACCGAGGCGGTCGAACAGCGGCATGAACAGGCAGAAGTTGGCCTCCTTCCCCGTGTGGTGGACCGTGTGGTACCTGCAGCCAGAGTAGAACATACCATCAAAAGCCAAGCATCAGCTACTAGGTAGGGGGAGCATGTCCTGTGTTCGCTACTCGATCGATGGAAAAGGGCGCGACCGCGCAACGACCAGTGCTTGTTCGGCACGTGATCGATCGGTGGGTGATAGGTCAGGTGAACAGGGAGGCGGTTGGCGATGGCGAGCCGCCGGCCGGCACCCGGCAGTAATGGGAAGCAGAGCTTCGGTGGGTGCGGGCTGTACTTTGTGCTGTGCCCAAGTACGCCATATCTGATCATTCGACCCGATGGCCGAGTGCCGTACAGTGTCTTGGTTAGGCTCATGCATGATTGCCGCAACCCAAGTGCACCAAATTAATTATCACCGTGATGAGTACATTCCTAGTCAGGTTGAATATTCTTCGGTACCGTATCATCGAGTACGTAGATGGAGAAGAAGATTGGTGTGCGAACGTACGTTGGGGTGTAGATGAGGTATCGGAGGAACGGGACCGCCCGGAAGAGGCCGGCGGGGAAGAGCTCGACGTTGCAGTGGCCCATGGCCCTGAGGAAGTCGAATCCCAGCACGTAGGCGAAGGCCAGCCCCACGGATCCGACACCCGCGGCGTATGCCCCCGCGAGCGGCAGCGCCATGAGCGCGGCCAGCACGAGGTGCTCGAGCGGCGTGGCGAACGCGGCCGTGAAGGGCGTGGGCACCTTCATGGAGTGGTGGAGCGCGTGGTAGCGGGAGAAGAGGCGGCCGCCGTGGAAGGCCCTGTGCGCCACGTAGAAGAGGGGCTCCGTGGCCGCCACGTGCAGGAGGCCCGCCACGGCCAGGCCCCTGCCGTCCCAGCCCGGGAGACGCTGTAGCGACGGGAAGGCGTACAGCGCCGTGGCCGCCATCAGGATCTGCAGGATCAGGAAGTTGTCCCTGCAGCAACACACACGCACGTACGGCCGGCCGGAGCTGGATTTGTGAGGAAACTACTACTCGTCTTCGTTCGGTCGCGAGGGAAACAGAACGGATCATGCATGCAGGTTGCACTTGTGCGTGCGTACCAGTCCCACTCGTTGTCGATCTGCTCGAAGTCGACGCCGTCGCGGACGATGCGGCGGCGGCGGGTGAGGAAGAGCATGTTGCTGTAGGAGCTCCAGAGCTGGTAGGTGAAGGCCCGGAGGGCGAAGAGGGCGAGCAGGAGGAAGAGCCAGTGGTCGGGGCTCGACGGCTCCCACGCCCGGGACGCCACCGCCTTGCCCACCAGAGGCCCGTACAGGACATACTGCATGCAGTGCACCGCGTCAGAAACATTCAGAGAGAGAGACGAAAGGAAACCATTACAAAACAGAGGTCGATCAATCGACCGATCATACCTTGAAGAAGCCGAGGTTATCCCATGGCCAGGACGCCAAGAACGCAGCACCCATATTTTTTTTGTGCTGCGCGCTGCTGGTCGATCGCAGTGGATCCCAGAGGGGGCGAGCTAGGGAGGGCGAGAGGCGTGACGAGGGAACGAAGGAATCACGCACGCACGGCAGGGTACAGTTTTCCCTGCAGCTGGTTGCACCGCGCGTCTTGTGTGGTGTGGCAAAGCCAGCGCCGCGTCCGCGTGCTTTATATACACATGGATGGAAAACCGGCCAGGTTTGATGAGGCAAAGGGATAGTTCAGCGGGGAGAGTTAAGCCACCAGTGTGGCAGTAGCGGTCACCTCCGCAGACGACCGCCCACGGCGTGCCTGCGTACGCGATACGACTGGCCCGGCGCACCAACCAGACGGAGTTAAGAGAGCGAGCTACAGGGAACCGGGGATAGTTAAAGGGATGTGGATGGATAGTGCGACGGGAGCGACATGCGCCGATCGGATGACGGATGGAGCATTGCACCCTGCAGGTTGCACGGCCGTGCTGTGGCTGCCTTCGTCCGAAAGTCTCCGCGCGCGCGCGCGGCGCCGGCGGTACCGCGCTAGCGAGTCACGCGGCCGGTCACATGTGGTTGTGGCGGGGCGCGCACTGTTTTCACGCTCCCGCGTCACGCGGTGCGTTTCGCCGGTTTCGCTCTCGTCCGCGCGTGGGCCGGCCACGGCGTCGGGGCGGAAATGCATTTCTAGCCTAGGCAATAGGACGGTGCGCAATGCTCATGGGCTGTCTTTCTGATGACTGGGTTAGATAACCATCTAGTAGTAGAAAATGAGATAACAGTTCTACAGCACCACACTGATGATACAATATTGTTCATCAAAGATGATGTGGAGGGTGCTAGGAGTTTGAAGCTGTTGTTATATCTCTCTAAGCCAGTGAGGTTTAAAATTAACTTAAAAGAAATTCTTGAAAAAAGTGAAGTGACAAATAGTTCTAGAGAATGAAGAGAAACATGAAGAATATGCGGCTATCTTCAATTGCCAGAAGGGGATTTGGCCCATCAAATATCTAGGTGCCCCAGTGTTTGCTAGAAAAATAACAGTTAATGAACTGGGGTTTTTAGGAGAAATATTATTAAAGAAAAAAGTATGGAAGGATGGATTGGTGGTGCCCTCTCTTTTGGAGGGCAGAGTAGCCATGATTAATGCTTGCTTACCAGTTGCCATGTTCCTCATGAACACGTCAAATAGTACTATTGAGGAATTGGACAAGCCTAGAAGATTTTTTTTGAGAAACACGGTTCATTCAATCATAGACGCTCATAATTCATACATTGCACCCATTCCTATGAACTCGCGCACATATACATTACCCCTATGAGCATCTTCGAGAGACTAAGCCGATGGATCGGGTCTTGAGATTGATGAAGTCACTATGAACGTCTCGCTGTCAACAAGAACGTCGTCTCCCACTGAAAAAATATTCTATTTTTTATACAACACACAGTGTTAAACCTGAGATTTGAACTATGATGGACTGAGGTTAAAACCATCCTCCTAGCCTAGAAGAATTTTTATGTAGCCTGGCTAAGAAAATATATCATTTGGTAAAGCGGAAGTTGATTTTCAAACCAAAAAGGAAGGGAGGATTGGGTGTGAAAGACATGTCAACGTGCAACATTAGTATGATGTGGCTGTTTTCCATAGCCACATATTTGGGTAAGGGGGGCATTGAAAATGTTAAACACGGAGCTATGGACTCTGATCGCTGGTCTGATATGCTTCATATTAAAAAAATTGTATATGCATGGGAGAGTGATGTTGATTGGGAATTAAAAAAACTGATTTATGAGGTCATACTTGGCCTGGATCTATGCCCCTAAAAATAAATAAATATTCTATTTTCTTTGGAAACTGTAATGAATAATGTTGGAATTATGCCCTAGAGGCATTAATAAAGATGTTATTATTATAATTCTTGTTCATGATAAAGTTTATATTCCATGCTAGAATTGTATTAAGCGGAAACTTTAATACTTGTGTGGTTTATGAACAACACCATATCCCTAGTACGCCTCTATGGACTAGCTCATTGATTAATGATGGTTAAGGTTTCCTAACCATAGACATGAGTTGTCAATTAATAATGAGACCATGTCATTGGGAGAATGATATGATGGACAGACCCAAATCAAGCAGAGCAATTAGATAGTGTCACCGTGTTCATCTTTACGAAGCTTTTTCTTATGTCAAATATTATATTCCTTAGAACATGAGATAATGCAACTCCCTGGTATCGAAAGAAAGCTTTGAGGTCATCAAATGTCATCCTATGAGAGGGTGATCATAAAGGTGTCTCTCAGGTGATCGGAAAGTATCTGTTGGGTTGTATGTATCGAGATGGGATTTGTCCCTCCCAAGTCGGAGAGATATACTTCGGACCCACTCGGTAATCGATATCAACACCGCTTGCAAGCACGTGGTTAAGGAGTTAATCACAAAGTGATATCGGATTACGGAACGAGTAAAGTACTTGCTGTGAACGAGATTGAACTAGGTATGCCGATATCAACGATCGAATCTCGGGCAAGTAAAATATCGCGTGACGAAGGGAATATATATATGGGATTAATTGAATCCTGGCATTGTGGTTCATTCGATATGATCATCGATGAGTATGTGGGAGTCAATATGGGTTTCCAGACCCCGCTGTTGATTATTGATAGAAGATCATGTCTGCATATTCTCGAACCCATAGGGTCACACACTTAACGTGCCTCGACGCTAGGATAGAATGGATAATTGGTTTATGAGTTTTTGTTCGGAGTCTCGGATGAGATCCATGACATCACGAGAGGTTCCGGAATGGTCCGGAGAATAAGATTCATATAAGGGAAAGCAGTTTTTGGATTTCGGAATTGTTTCGGATTGTTCGATATTGTACCGGAAGCTTCTAGAACCTTCCGGAGTGGGACCAACGTGGCCCCACTTGTCGGGAGGGGGCGTGGGCCTACGAGGGAGTGTCCTAGCCGCATTGGGCCAGGGGCACAAGGCCCCATAGGCCCAGCCGGCCAAAACCCTAGGGAAACCTTCCAGAAGGAGGGGGAAACTTGCCCCCCACTCCAACCCTTGGGGCCGCTGCCCTAGGGCTTGGAGGAGGGGCCAAGGGGGCAGGCCAGCCCCCTATATATAGAGGGCAGGGGCGCAGCCCTCCTCCCCCGCTCCTTCAACCCTAGCCGCCATACTGCTGTCCTCCAGATCTCTCTCTCCCGACTGCGTGTAGGCGAAGCCCTGCCGCAGAAACTCTCCACCTTTGCACCACGCCGTCGTGTTGTAGATCCAATCTATCTCTCCACCCCACTTGCTGGACTGAGGAAGGAGGAGACGTCGAGGTGCCGTACGTGTGCATCTCTCGGAGGCATCGCCACTTGCGGTGTTGGATCGGATCGGATCGCGAGGAGGAGAAGCTAGTACGACTACATCAACCACATTCCGTTGAACGTTCCGCTATGCGAATCTTTAAGGGTATGAAGATCTCATCTACCCCCCTAATTGTTTGCATCTCCTAGATTAGATCTTGGCTTTCCCGTTCGCATCCGTAGAATTTTTTTGATTTACTATGCTGCGAAACCCTTCAGTGGTATCAGAGCTAGATCTATGCGTAGATGTGTTTCACGAGTAGAACGCAACATGCTTGTTGCGGGCGTTGATGTTTTCTGTTGCAAGCCTCTTGTTTGTGTACTTCTTATGACGCGGGATAGTGAGATCGAAGCGGTCCAGGCCAACTTTACGTGACCTCGTTCGCGAGACCAGCTCCGCACTTCACGTGTGGCTTGTTCCACACATGCGGCTGGTGGATGCCAGTTTCTCTCACTATAGTTGTCATGGGATTTACACCGGATGTTGGCAACCATAATATCACCGTTGTGGGTTTCCGTAGGTAAGAATCGTTCTTAGCTTGTTACTCCCATAAGCCACGTAAAACATGGATGGTGGATGCCAGTTTCTCTCACTATGGAGGCGTCTAACTTGTTTTTGCAGGGAGTGTTTCTGTGATATGGTATGGCCCAAGATATGATGTGTATGTTGTATGCAATGATCATGTTTTGTAATGTTTCACGACTTGCATGTCGATAAGTACACAACCGGCAGGAGCCATATGGTTGTCTTTATAATTGTGTATGACCTGTGTGTCAACTTCTTATACGCCATGTAATAGCTTTACTTTATCGCTAAGTAGTTAGCAAAAGTTGTAGTTGCTATTCGTGGTGGAGGCAATCATGGTGAAGTGATGGAGATCATACTGGCACGCACAAGATGGAGATCATTGCGCGGAGATTGGCTATACCATGTCACATAAAATTATATGCATGTGATGTTTATCCTTTTATGTATCTTATTATGCTTAGATCGCGACTGTAGAATTATAAGATGATTCCTCACTTAAAGATCAAGATAAAACTATGTTCTCCCCATGTATGCACCGTTGCGAAAGTTCGTCGTGTTCAAGCATCACGTGATGATCGGGTGCTATAAACTCTACGTTCACATACAACGGGTGCAAGCCAGTTTTGCACATGCGGAAATACTTGGGTTTGACTTGCCAAGCCTAGCATGTACAGACATGGCCTCGGAACACACGAACCGAAAGGTTAAGCATGAGTCATATGAATGATATGATCGACACTTTGTTGTCCACCATTGAAACCACATCTCTTCTCGTGAAGATCGGATTAGGTGTGGTGAATTTGGATCATGTTCACTAAACAACTTGAGGGATGTTGAATTTAGTGGGAGTTCATCTAGTAATTTGATTAAGTTGAACTAGTTATCATGAACATAGTCTAAATTGTACTTGCAAATTTTGTAGATCAAATGGCTAAGTCCAACTTCAACTTCAACGTTTTTGCTGAGAAAGAAAAGCTTAAGAACAATGGGTCTAACTTTACCAACTGGTTCCGCAATCTGAGAATCATTCTCTCTGGCGGACAAAAGTACTATGTCCTTGAGAAAGCGCTAGGTGACGCCCCTGCTGTAGATGCGCCGGCTGATGAGAAAGCTATTTATTAGTCGCGCAAGGATGATTATGGTGTGATTAAGAGCACCATGTTGTTTGCTATGGAATCGGACCTTCAAAATCGTTTTGAGGAGTTCCCCGGGCCCTTTGAGATTCTTGAGGAACTGAAAACTATGTTTCAGAATCAGGCCCGTTTTGAGAGATATGAGATCTCTGAGAAATTCTTTAACTGCAAGATGGAGGAAGGGAGTTCCATTAGTGAGCATGCCATTAAGATGTCGGGCTACACTCAACGCCTTGAGCAACTGGACTGCAAGATTCCAGAGGAGCTCAAGATTGACAGAGTTCTACAATCACTCCCTCCTAGCTACAAAGGTTTTGTAGTTACTCATAATCAGATTGGTTCCACTGATACGATCACTGAGATCTTCGCTAAGCTGAAAGCTACAGAGGTGGACATCAAGAAAGATAATCATGTGTTGATGGTCAACAAGCCCCCTAGCTTTAAGAAAGGTAAGGGTGCAAAGAAGCTCTTCAAGAAGGGCAGCGGCAAGCGCGTTGCCCCTGCAGAGAAGAAGCTCAAGTCTGGACCTAAGCCGGACACTGAGTGCTTCTATTGCAAGGACAAGGGTCTCTGGAAGCGCAATTGTCCGAAATACTTAGAGGACAAGAAGGCTGACACCATCAAAGGTATATTTGATATACATGTTATTGATGTTTTCCTTACTAGCCCTTGTTGTAGTGCCTGGGTATTTGATACTGGTTTAGTTGCTAATATTTGTAACTCGAAACAGGAGCTACGGAATAGACGGCGGCTAGCGAGGGATGAGGTGACGATGCGCGTTGGCAACAGATCAAGAGTTGATGTGATGGCCGTCAGCACGCTCTCCTTAGTTTTACCTTCGGGATTAGTTTTAAACCTCAATAAATGTTATTATGTGCCTGCGTTGAGCATGAACATCATATCTGGATCGTGTTTATTGCAAGACGGTTATTCATTTAAATCGTAGAATAATGCTTGTTCTATTTATATGAGTAACATCTTTTATGGTCATGCACCTGCTATGAATGGTTTATTTCTTCTGAATCTCGAAAGCAATGAAACACACATCCATAACATTGAGGCTAAGAGATGCAAGGTAGATAATGATAATACGACTTATTTGTGGCACTGTCGTCTAGGTCATATTGGTGTAAAACTCATGAAGAAACTCCATTCTGATGGAATTTTGGAGTCTCTTGATTTTGAATCATTTGACACGTGCGAACCATGCCTCATGGGCAAGATGATCAAAACCCCGTTCTCCGGAATAATGGAGCGAGCAACGGACTTGTTGGAAATCATACATACCGATGTATGCGGACCAATGAGTGTTTCGACGCGCGGTGGTTATCGCTATTTTCTCACTTTTACTGATGACTTAAGTAGATATGGGTATATCTATTTAATGAAACATAAATCTGAAACATTTGAAAAGTTCAAAGAATTTTAGAACGAAGTGGAAAACCATCGAACAGGAAAATTAAATTTCTACGATCCGATCGTGGAGGTGAATATTTGAGTTATGATTTTCTCACGCATCTTAAAGCATGCGGAATCGTTTCGCAACTCACACCACCCGGAACACCACAGTGCAATGGTGTGTCTGAACGCCGGAATCAAACTCTATTAGATATGGTGCGATCAATGATGTCTCTTACAGATTTGCCGTTGCATTTTGGGGTTATGCATTAGAAACCGTTGCATTCATTTAAATAGGGCACCATCTAAATCCGTTGAGACGACACCGTATGAACTGTGGTTTGGTGCTAAACCTAAGTTGTCGTTTCTTAAAGTTTGGGGATGCGAAGCTTACATCAAGAAGTTGATGCCGGACAAGCTCGAACCCAAAGCGGAAAAATGCGTCTTCATAGGATACCCTAAGGAAACGATTGTGTATACCTTCTATCACAGATCTGAAGGCAAAGTGTTTGTCGCAAAGAACGGATCCTTTCTTGAGAAGGAGTTTCTCTCGAAAGAAGTGAGTGGGAGGAAAGTAGAGCTAGACGAGGTTATTGAACCTTCTCTTGAGTTGGAGAGTAGCGCAACACCTGAAATTGTTCCAGTGCCGTATGCGCCAACAATAGAGGAAGCTAATGACAAGGATCATGAAGCTTCGGACAATGCTACTACTGAACGTCGCAGGTCGACAAGGTCACGTGCCCCTCCTGAGTGGTACGGTAACCCTGTCTTGACTGTCTTGTTAGTAGACAACAGTGAACCTGCGAACTATGAGGAAGCAATGATGAGTCCAGACTCTGAGAAATGGCTAGAGGCCATGAAATCCGAATTAGGATCCATGAGCGAAAACCAAGTATGGACTTTGGTGGACCCTCCTAGCGACCGAAAGGCCGTTGAGTGCAAATGGATTTTCAAGAAGAAAACGGACGCGGATGGTAATGTTACTGTCTATAAAGCTTGACTTGTCGCGAAAGGTTTTCAACAAGTTCAAGGTGTTGACTACGATGAGACTTTCTCTCCCGTAGCGATGTTTAAGTCTATTCGGATTTTATTAGCAATTGCTGCGTTTCATGATTATGAAATATGGCAGATGGATGTCAAGACTCCGTTCCTCAATGACAACATTGATGAAGAGTTGTATATGATGCAACCCAAAGGTTTTGTCGATCCTAAGGATGCTGATAAGGTGTGCAAACTTCAGCGTTCCATTTATGGACTGAAGCAAGCATCTCGGAGTTAGAACCTTCGTTTTGATCAAGTGATCAAGAGCTTTGGATTTGTTCCAAATTGCTACGAAGCTTGTATCTACAAGAAAGTGAGTGGGAGCTCAGTGACATTTTTTGGTACTATATGTGGATGACATATTGATTATCGGAAATGACATTGACATGCTTAACGATGTGAAGAGTTATTTGAACAAATGTTTTTCAATGAAATACCTAGGGGAAGCTGCTTATATATTGGGCATCAAAATCTATAGAGATAGACAAAGACGCCTGATAGCTTTAAGCCAAAGTACATACCTAGACAAAGTTCTGAAAAGGTTCAGAATGGATAAGGAAAAGAAAGGTTCAGTGCCTATGTTGTCAGGTAAGATATAGAGCAGGGCTCAGTGTCCAGCTACGGTAAACGATAGAGAAGCTATGAACAAAGTGCCTTATGCCTCAGCCATAGGATTTATCATGTATGCCATGCTATGTACTAGACCGGATGTGTCCAATGCTCTTAGTTTGACGAGCAGATACCAAAGTGATCCAGGAGTGGAACACTGGACAGCCGTGAAGAACATCCTAAAGTATTTAAATAGAACTAAAGAAATGTTCTTAGTCTATGGAGGTGATGAACAACTCGTCGTAAAAGGTTACGTTAATGCTAGTTTCGACACCGACAAGGATGATTCTAAATCTCAGACAGGATACGTTTATATTTTGAATGGAGGAGCTGTGAGCTGGAGAAGCTGCAAGCAAAGCGTGATCGCGGGATCTACAGTAGAAGCGGAATACATGGCTGTTGCAGAAGCGTCAAGTGAAGGAGTTTGGATCAGGAACTTCATCACTGAGCTTGGTGTGGTTCCAAGTGCCTTGGACCCACTGGAGATATTGTGTGACAACACTGGCGCCATAGCACTGGCTAAGGAACCAAGATATCATCCAAAGACCAAGCATATCAACCGCAAGTTTCATATAATTCAAGATTATATAACAGATGGAGATCTGAAGATTAGCAAAGTACATACGGATCTGAATGTCGCAGATCCATTGACTAAACCTCTTCCACGAGCAAAACATGATCAACACCTTAGTGCCATGGGTGTTAGATTGTTGCCAGATGTACACTAGATTATTGACTCTAGTGCAAGTGGGAGACTGTTGGAATTATGCCCTAGAGGCAATAATAAAGATGTTATTATTATAATTCTTGTTCATGATAAAGTTTATATTCCATGCTAGAATTGTATTAAGCGGAAACTTTGATACTTGTGTGGTTTATGAACAACACCGTGTCCCTAGTACGCCTCTATGGACTAGCTCATTGATTAATATGGTTAATATTTCCTAACCATAGACATGAGTTGTCAATTAATAATGAGATCATGTCATTGGGAGAATGATATGATGGACAGACCCAAATCAAGCAGAGCAATTAGATCGTGTCATTGTGTTCATCTTTGCGAAGCTTTTTTTATGTCAAATATTGTATTCCTTAAACCATGAGATAATGTAACTCCCTGGTATCGGAAGAAAGCTTTGAGGTCATCAAACGTCATCCTATGAGAGGGTGATCATAAAGGTGTCTCTCAGGTGATCGGAAAGTATCTGTTGGGTTGTATGTATCGAGATGGGATTTTTCCCTCCCAAATCGGAGAGATATACTTCGAGCCCACTCGGTAATCGATATCAACACCGCTTGCAAGCACGTGGTTAAGGAGTTAATCACAAAGTGATATCGGATTACGGAACGAGTAAAGTACTTGCTGTGAACGAGATTGAACTAGGTATGCCGATATCAACGATCGAATCTCGGGCAAGTAAAATATCGCGTGACGAAGGGAATATATATATGGGATTAATTGAATCCTGGCATTGTGGTTCATCCAATATGATCATCGATGAGTATGTGGGAGTCAATATGGGTTTCCAGACCCCGCTGTTGATTATTGATAGAAGATCATGTCTGCATATTCTCGAACCCATAGGGTCACACACTTAACGTGCCTCGACGCTAGGATAGAATGGATAATTGGTTTATGAGTTTTTGTTCGGAGTCTCGGATGAGATCCAGGACATCACGAGAGGTTCCGGAATGGTCCGAAGAATAAGATTTATATAAGGGAAAGCAGTTTTTGGATTTCGGAATTGTTTCGGATTGTTCGGTATTGTACCGGAAGCTTCTAGATCCTTCTGGAGTGGGACCAACGTGGCCCCACTTGTCGGGAGGGGGTGTGGGCCTACGAGGGAGTGCCCTGGCCGCATTTGTAGGGGTTCGTAGCATGGAAAACAAAAAGTTTCTACCGCATACAAACAAACAAGCCAAGATCTATCTACTAGATTGTAGCAACGAGTCGATAGAATAACTCACCCTCGAAGATTCCAAAGTGTTTAACGAGATCAGATTCTCGTGGGTGATGTAGTCGTACTCTTACCGATCTCAAGATCGTGTAGACGATCCTTCTGGCGCTGCGTTCCGGCAGCGCTTCCGCAGTCGGTCACACGTTCGGTACTCGACGAAGACCTTCCTCTCCCTTGTTCCAGCAGGCAGCAGAGGTTGTAGCACTCGCCTCGTGATTCCGGCATCACGACGGCGTGGTACCGGAAGTAGAGGGAAGATCTCGCAGGGCTTCGCCTTAAGCCGGAGCGAGTATGGTGGACTATAAGAGAGCCTCGGTGATCTAGGGTTTAGACACACCAAGGAGGAGGCAAGGTGTTAGTCTTGGAGGGGCAGCCCTGCCCCTCCTTATATAGGTGGAGGGGGCGCGCCAAGGGGAGGGGAGTCCCTCCCCAACTCGGTCTCCAAGTAGGCCGGCGGTGGAGGGAGAGGAACTCCTCCCCAAGTAGGTTTCCTACTCTCCCTCCACCAAACAAAATAGCCGTTTGACTTTTCAGATTGGCGTTTGACTTTTCAAACTAGGATTTGATTTATCCCTTTATTTTGTTCATCGATGACACCTAGTACATGATGCAACCATTCCAACTTGTTATGACACATTCATGTACCCTTCCTATCCAGAGTGCCGGACATTCCGGAACCTTCTAGAACATTTCCGATGAAAACACCGGAACCATTCTCCAACCTCGAAATAGGACTTTCCTTATATGAATCTTATTCTCCGGACCATTCCGGATCTCCTCGTGATATCCCGGATGCCATCCGAGACTCCGAACAACATTCGGTCTCTTACTCATCATTCCATAACTACTCAACAACGTCGAATCCTTAAGTGTGTCTCCCTACGGTTCGTGAATTATGCGGACATGATCGAGACACTTCTCCGAACAATAACCAATAGAGGAATCTGGAAATTCATATGGCTCCCACATACTTCTACGATTAATTTGCGATCGAATGAACCACTTACATACGATACCAATTTCCCTTTGTCTCACGATAGTTTACTTATCCGAGGTTTTGATCGTCGGTATCTCTGCATACCTAGTTCAACCTCGTTACTGATAAGTACTCTTTTCTCGTTCCCGTGATATGTGATCCCTTGTGAGCCAGTCACATGCTTGCAAGCTAATTGGATGACATTCCACCGAGAGGGCCCAGAGTATATCTATCTGTCATATGGATGGACAAATTCCACTCTTGATCCATGTGTCTCAACCAATACTTTCCGAACACTCAATGCCACCTTTATAGCCACCCAGTTACGGTGTGGTGTTTGATATCATCAAAGCGTCCTTCCGGTGATGGTGATAAGCATGATCTCATGGTCGAAGGAATTAGGTTACTATGTATCAGAAAGCATATAGCAATTGAACTATTAAAATGACTTGATCTTTATGCTACGCTTATCTATAGGAGTATGTACCTCATATCATTCTCCTAACGTTATGATCTTGTTGTTAATAACATCTCAATGTTCATGATAGGGAAACCACAATCATTTATTAACCAACAAGCTAGTATTATGAAGAGGCTTTACTAGGGACTCTAATTTAAGTTTACAAATCACACAAGTATTAATGTTTCCTTGTTAATTCTATTATAGTATGAATGTAAACATTTATCATAAACACAAAGATATAATAATAACTATATTTATTATTGCCTCTAGGGCATATCTCCAACAGTCTCCCACTTGCACTAGAGTCATCTAATCTAGATTACATGGTAATATACCGAACACCCATGGCAGTTTGGTGTTGGTCATGTTTTGCCCTCGGGAGAGGTTTAGTCAACGGATCCGCCACATTCAGATCTGTGTGTACTTTGCAAATCTTTATGTCACCATCTTGGACATGTTCTCGAATAGCGTGAAAACGTAGCTTGATATGCTTCAGCTTTTTGTGTGACCTTGGTTCTTGCGCATTGGCTATGGCGCCCGTGTTATCATAGTAGATAGACATTGAGTCCAGCGCACTTGGAACCACACCAAGCTCTGTAATGAACTCTTTCATCCATATCGCTTCTTGTGAAGCCTCCGAAGCAGCCATGTATTCCGATTCAGTTCAAGATCTCGCCACAACGCTTTGCTTTGCACTCCTACAGCTAACTGCTGCACCATTCAAAGTAAATACGTATCCAGATTGTGATTTAGAATCATCCGGATCGGTGTTACAACTAGCATCGGTGTAACCATTAACAACGAGCTGTTCATCACCTCCATAAGAAAGAACCATATCCTTAGTTCTTCTCAAGTACTTAAAGATATTTTTGACCGCTGTCCAATGATCCACTCCTGGATCACTTTGATATCTGCTAGTCAAACTAACAACATATGCAATGTCGGGTCTAGTACATAGCATGGCATTCATTAGAGATCCTATGGCTGAGGCATAGGGATTCTTACTCATCCTCTCTCTATCTTTTGCCGTTGTCGGACTTTGAGTTTTACTCAAGGTCATATTGGGCAACATGGGCAAGAACCCTTTCTTGCTATCTTCCATTCCAAATCTCTTGAGAACTTTGTCCAAATATGTACTTTGTGACAATGATATTAGACGTCTCGATCTATCTCTATAAATCTTTATGCCTAATATGTAAGCTGCTTCGCCAAGATCTTTCATTGAAAAACTATTATTCAAATATTCCTTGACACTATTAAGAAGGTCGACATCATTCCCAATCAACAATATGTCATCTACATATAGTATTAAGAATGCTATAGAGCTCCCACTCACTTTCTTGTAAATACAAACTTCTCCATAAGTTTGTATAAAACCAAAACTTTTGATTACTTTATCAAAACGTTGATTCCAACTTCGGGATGCTTGCTTCAATCCATAAATGGACCGTTGAAGTTTGCATACCTTGTTAGCATCTTTAGGATCGGCAAAACCTTTGGGTTGCATCATATACAACTCTTCATCAATGTCTCCATTGAGGAACGCTGTTTTGACATCCATCTGCCATATCTCATAATCATAATATGCAGCGATTGCTAACATAATCCTCACTGACTTTAGCTTCGCTACTGGTGAGAAAGTCTCATAGTAGTCAACTCCTTGAATTTGTCGAAACCCTTTTGCGACAAGTCGAGCTTTATAGACAGTAACATTACCATCAACATCTGTTTTCTTCTTGAAAATCCATTTATTCTCGACAGCCTTCCGGCCATCCGGTAAGTCCACCAAAGTCCATACTTGGTTTTCGTACATGGATCCAATCTCGTATTTCATGGCTTCTTGCCATTTATTGGAATCTGGGCTCATCATCGCTTCCTCATATGTCGCAGGGTCATCGGTGTTGTCCACCAACATGACACTCATAACGGGATCATACCAATCAGGAGTGGTACGAGTTCTTGTTGACCTGCGAGGTTCTGTAGTAACTACAACCGAAGTTTCATGATCATCATCATCAGCTTCCTCTCTTATTGGTGCAGGCACCACAGGAACTTATTCCGGTGCTGAGCTACTCGCAAGTTCGAGAGAAGGTTCGACAACCTCGTCGAGTTTTACTTTCCTTCCAGTCACTTCTTTCGAGAGAAATTCCTTCTCTAGAAAGGATCCATTCTTGGCAACGAAGATTTTGCCTTCGGATCTATGATAGAAGGTATACCCAATAGTTTCCTTTGGGTATCCTATGAAGATGCATTTTTCCGCTTTGGGTTCAAGCTTGTCCAGCTGTAACTTCTTTACATAGGCTTCGCAACCCCAAACTTTAAGGAACGACAACTTAGGTTCCTTCCCAAACCATAATTCATACGGTGTTGTTTCAACGGAATTAGATGGTGCCCTATTTAAAGTGAATGCGGCTGTTTCTAATGCATAACCCCAAAATGGTAGCGGTAAATCTGTAAGTGACATCATAGAACGAACCATATCTAAGAGAGTTCGATTACGATGTTCGGACACACCATTACGCTGTGGTTTTCCCGGCGGTGTCAATTGTGAAAGTATTCCGCATTTCTTCAAATGCTCGCCAAACTCGTAACTTAGATATTCACCTCCACGATCAGAACGTAGAAATTTAATTTTCTTGTTACGTTGATTCTCAACCTCACTTTGAAATTCCTTAAACTTCTCAAAAGTTTCGGATTTATGTTTCATAAAATAGATATACCCATATCTACTCAAGTCATCCGTGAAGGTAAGAATATAACGATAACCACCGCGCGATGCTACACTCATTGGACCACACACATCGGTATGTATGATTTCCAATAACTCTATAGCTCGCTCCATCATACCAGAAAATGGAGTCTTAGTCATTTTACCCATCAGACATGCTTCGCATCTTTCAAGTGATTCGAAATCAAGTGATTCAAGAAGTCCATCGGAATGGAGTTTATTCATACGCTTCACTCCAATGTGACCAAGACGACAGTGCCACATATAGGTCGAGTTATCGCTCGATTTCAAACGTTTAGCTTCAATGTTATTAATATGTGTATTTCCACTATCGAGATTCAATAAGAATAGACCATCTATCAAAAGTGCATGTGCATAAAACATATTACTCATATAAATCGAACAACCATTATTCTCAGACTTAAACAAGTAACCGTCTCGCAATAAACAAGATCCCGATATAATGTTCATGCTTAACGCAGGCACCAAATAACAATTATTTAAGTATAAAACTAATCCCGATGGTAGACGAAGAGGTAGCGTGTCGACCGCGATCACATCAACCTTTGATCCATTTCCCACGCGCATCATCACCTCGTTCTTCGCTAGCTTCCGTTTATTCTGCAGCACCTGTTTCGAGTTACAAATATGAGCAACCGAACCAGTATCAAATACCCAGGCACTACTACGAGTACTAGTGAGATACACATCAATAACATGTATATCGGATATACCTTTCTTCTTGATGTTGCCGTTCTTCAAATCCGCCAAGTACTTTGGGCAATTCCGCTTCCAGTGACCTTCTCCCTTGCAGTAAAAGCACTCTGTATCAGGCTTGGGTCCAGCCTTGGTCTTCTTCGTCGGTGCGGTAACTTTCTTACCACCCTTCTTGAAGTGTCCCTTTTGCTTAGACTTGCCTTTCTTAAATTTGGTGGTCTTATTGACCATCAACACTTGGTGCTCTTTCTTGATCTCCACTTCTGCATATTTTAACATGGAGAAGAGTTCTGGCAACTGCTTGTTCATGTTTTGCATATTGTAGTTCATCACAAAGTTCTTGTAACTTGGTGGTAGTGATTGGAGGACATGGTAAATCCCCAAAGCATTAGGAATCACTATACCCAAGCTTTGAAGTTTGTTTGCGTGCCCAAACATCTTAAACACATGCTCACTGACGGAGCTGCCCTCTTCCATCTTGCAGTTAAAGAACTTTTCAGAAGCCTCATAGCTCTCAACTGTCGCGTGAGTCTCAAAGATCAATTTGAGTTCACGGACAATATCATGTGGGTCTGAATTCTCAAACCTTTTCTGAAGCTCCGATTCTAAACCATACAAGATAGCACACTGAACTGTGGAGTACTAATTCTTCCGAGCGAGGTAAACGTTCTTTACTTCATCGGTAGCATCAGCTGCAGGCGGGTCACCCAGTGGTGCATCCAGCACATAGGTCAAATTACCAGCATTGAGGACAATCCTCAAATTGCGGAACCAATCCGCGAAGTTGCTTCCATTGTTTTTCAACTTTTCTTTCTCTAGGAACGCATTAAAATTGATGGTAGGGGCCGCCATTGATCTACAACATATTTGCAATAGTTTAGACTAATTTTATGACAAATTGAGTTCTAATTAATAGTTAAATTAATCTAGGTGAACTCCCACTCAAAACAATATCCCTCACATTTTTTTAGTGATCACACGAACCAAATCCACCACATCAAAACCGATCATCACGAGATTTGATGTAGCTTCAATGGCGAACAATCGACATATTCATCATATCTACTATATGATTCATGCTTTACCTTTCGGTGATCCATGTTCCGAGATCATGTCTGTACATGCTAGGCTCGTCAAGATCAAACCTTAGCTTCCGCATGAGCAAATCTGGTTTGCTCACGTTGTATACACTTGCAGAATCTAACACACCCGATCATCACGTGGTGCTTCGAAACAACAAGCTTTAGCAACGGTGCTTACTAAGGATGAACACTTTAGAACTTGAAATTTATGTGCATGAGGGATCATCTTATAATGCTACCGTCGTTAACTAAGCAATACAAGATGCATAAAGGATTAACATCACATGCAATTCATAATATGTGATATGATATGGCCTTTCTTCTTTGTGTTTCCGATCTCCATCTTCAAGCACGAACATGATCTCCATCATCACCGACATTGCATCAAGGTCAATGACGCTGCTCCATGGTTGTCGTTCACCAGCTTCAACTATTATAACTACTTTGAATAGACACGTGGGTCTTAACAGAATTTAAAGACAACCATATGGCTCTTGCTGGTTGCCAACTTACAATAAGGAACATTGTATACATCAAATATAATCACAATCATGGCCATATCACATCACAGCACATCCCTGCAAAACAAAGTTAGACGCCTCTAATTTCTTTGCATGTTTTACGTAGTTTGGGGCTTTCAATAAGTGTCGATCTAACTTACGAACAAGAACCACAACGTTGATGTTTGAACTATCAAGTGCCTGTTGTAAATTGGATCCAGGGGCGAATCTACCAGACAGGCTTCGTTAGGCTCCAGCCTACCCTCCATTTTCTTGTGATACTTCAACCTAGGGCTGCGACAGCCATAGTTTTTGAGGTGAGCTTTCTCAGATCTGTAGCAGCTAGCAGAAATGAAGAAGCTTCATGTTGCATGTGTTGGGGACGAAGGGGTACGCAGCACGTAAGTGGGCCTTGCTAATCTTTCGACTATGGCCCAAGTAGGGAAATTATATTCACCTATGGGGAAAAACGACAAGGGGTGTCTCGCAGAAAAGTTCATGCTCCCCTATAAAAGAAGTTAATGCAAACCTGCCAGTGCCAAACTGTCAAAAAACCTGCATTATTAATTCCTGAGTCGAAAAACCTGCCAGTGCCAAACTGTCGGTGCAAGCATCTGCATTATTAATTCCTGAGTCTAGTCCGTATTTATCCTCCATGTCCTGGTTCGAGCCATAGATACAATTACCATATACTTAGACCGTTTAGAAATATAAGATTTTTTAGATTTATAAAATAAATGTATTTAGATAACTTATAATGTGTAGGTTCAAATAAATCTACACACTAAAAGATGTCTATATATATTTACTTCACAAATATAAAACATCTTATATTTCAAACGGACGGAGTAATACTCTCTGTGTACAGTAATGTTACAACTTGCTAATTTATATAGTACTCCCTCCGTCCGCAAATAAGTGTATATCTAGCTTTTGCATAAGTCAAACATAACTAAATTTGATCAACTTTATAAAGAAATATAGAAACATATATTACATCAAATTAACATATTATAAAACTAGATTTTAAAAATAAATCTAATGGTAACAATTTAATGTCATAAATGTTGGTACGTTGTCTTAAAAAGTTAGTCAAACTTTACTATATTTGACTTAGGACAAAGCTAGAAGTACATTTATTTGCGGACGAAGGGAGTATGAGTTATCTAATATTATGGCATAGATAGAGTAGTCCTTTTTAGTAGGTGTTTCTCTTGATATTCTCGGTTAATCTTACTAACATTCGTTTTGAACAGGCTAACCTTACTAACATAGTGCTTTGAGCCCACCCTTCATTTCGATCCTAGATTTGCCACTGATTGGATCTATACTATAATGGTAGAGACAGACACCCGCAAAGTCACTTATGCAATACAAGTTGCATGTTGAGCGTGGAGCAAGTCTCATGAATGATGTCATGTAAGGTTAGCCCGGACCGCTTCATCCCATCATACCGCAAGATGCAAAGTACACAAGAAGCAATTGATAATAAAAGCACCACCGCCCACAATGATCATTGTGTTCTACTCGTGCAACAGATCTACATATAGACACGGCTCTGATACCACTGTAGGGGTTCGTAGCATGGAAAACAAAATTTTTCTACCGCATACAAACAAACAAGCCAAGATCTATCTACTAGATTGTAGCAACGAGTCGATAGAATAACTCACCCTCGAAGATTCCAAAGTGTTTATTGAGATCGGATTCTCGTGGGTGATGTAGTCGTACTCTTGCCGATCTCAAGATCGCATAGACGATCCTTCCGGCGCTGCGTTCCGGCAGCGCTTCCGCAGTCGGTCACACGTTCGGTACTCGACGAAGAGCTTCCTCCCCCTTGTTCCAGCAGGCAACGGAGGTTGTAGCACTCTCCTCGTGATTCCGGCAGCACGCGGCGTGGTACCGGAAGTAGAGGGAAGATCTCGCAGGGCTTCGCCTTAAGCCGGAGCGAGTATGGTGGACTATAAGAGAGCCTCGATGATCTAGGGTTTAGACACACCAAGGAGAGGCAAGGTGTTAGTCTTGGAGGGGCAGCCCTGCCCCTCCTTATATAGGTGGAGGGGGCGCGCCAAGGGGGGGGGAGTCCCTCCCCAACTCGGTCTCCAAGTAGGCCGGCGGTGGAGGGAGAGGAACTCCTACCCAAGTAGGTTTCCTACTCTCCCTCCACCAAACAAAATAGCCGTTTGACTTTTCAAATTGGCGTTTGACTTTTCCAACTAGGATTTGATTTATCCCTTTATTTTGTTCAGCGATGATACCTAGTACATGATGCAACCATTCCAACTTGTTATGACACATTCATGTACCCTTCCTCTCCGGAGTGTCGGACATTCTGGAACCTTCTAGAACATTCCCGATGAAAACACCGGAACCATTCTCCAACCCCGAAACAGGACTTTCCTTATATGAATCTCATTCTCCGGACCATTCCGGATCTCCTCGTGATATCCCGGATCCCATCCGAGACTCCGAACAACATTCGGTCTCTTACTCATCATTCCATAACTACTCAACAACGTCGAATCCTTAAGTGTGTCTCCCTACGGTTCGTGAATTATGCGGACATGATCGAGACACTTCTCCGAACAATAACCAATAGAGGAATTTGGAAATTCATATGGCTCCCACATACTTCTACGATTACTTTGCGATCGAATAAACCACTTACATACGATACCAATTTCCCTTTGTCTCATGATAGTTTACTTATCCGAGGTTTTGATCGTCGGTATCTCTGCATACCTAGTTCAACCTCGTTACTGATAAGTACTCTTTTCTCGTTCCCGTGATATGTGATCCCTTGTGAGCCAGTCACATGCTTGCAAGCTAATTGGATGACATTCCACCGAGAGGGCCCAGAGTATATCTATCCGTCATATGGATGGACAAATTCCACTCTTGATCCATGTGTCTCAACCAATACTTTCCGAACACTCAATGCCACCTTTATAGCCACCCAGTTACGGTGTGGTGTTTGATGTCATCAAAGCATCCTTCCGGTGATGGTGATAAGCATGATATCATGGTCGAAGGAATTAGGTTACTATGTATCAGAAAGCATATAGAAATTGAACTATTAAAATGACTTGATCTTTATGCTACACTTATCTATAGGAGTATGTCCATCATATCATTCTTCTAACGATATGATCTTGTTGTTAATAACATCTCAATGTTCATGATAGGAAAACCACAATCATTTATTAACCAACAAGCTAGTATTATGAAGAGGCTTTACTAGGGACTCTAATTTAAGTTTACAAATCACACAAGTATTAATGTTTCCTTGTTAATACTATTATAGTATGAATGTAAACATTTATCATAAAAGATATAATAATAACTATATTTATTATTGCCTCTAGGGCATATCTCCAACAACATTGGGCGAGGGGCACAAGGGCCTATAGGCCCAGCCGGCCAAAACCCTAGGGAAACCTTCTAGGAGGGGGGAAACTTGCCCCCCCCCCACTCCAACCCTTGGGGCCGCCGCCCTAGGGCTTGGAGGAGGGGCCAAGGGGGCCGGCCAACCCCCTATATATAGAGGGCAGGGGCGCAGCCCTCCTCCCCCACTCCTTCAACCCTAGCCGCCATACTGCTGCCCTCCAGATCTCTCTCTCTCCCGACTGCGCGTAGGCGAAGCCCTGCCGCAGAAACTCTCCACCTTTGCACCACGCCGTCATGTTGTAGATCCAATCTATCTCTCTACCCCACTTGCTGGACCGAGGAAGGAGGAGATGTTGAGGTGTCGTACGTGTGCATCTCTCGAAGGCATCGCCACTTGCGGTGTTGGATCGAATCGGATCGCAAGGAGGAGAAGCTAGTACGACTACATCAACCACGTTCCGTCGAACGTTCCGCTGTGCGAATCTTCAAGGGTATGAAGATATCATCTACCCCCCTCGTTGTTTGCATCTCCTAGATTAGATCTTGGCTTTCCCGTTCGCATCCGTAGAATTTTTTTGATTTACTATGCTGCGAAACCCTTTAAATAAATGATATATGTGCCAGATATGGCAAGTAGAAGGTGGATACCGAGCTTTAGAAGATGGGTGAATGCTACTTTACAAGATCAATTGAGAAAGTTGCAGAGTATGCTTGTCAGTTTTGCTTTTAATGATTGTCGGGATGTCTCTAAAAGTGGAAATGGAAAAAAATGGTCAAAGTTATTGCACAATCCATGTATGATATTTTGTTTAGCAATGAGATTGATAGATCATTTAGACACTTCTCAAAAATTTAAAATTACTTTGAAGATTAAAATGTGGATTTGTTGATATGGCACAATGCTACTACCATCAAACAAAATATGGCAAGGAGGAACTGGATAGGTAACACTAAATGTCACTTTTGCAATGAGAATAATATCATCTATGTCGACAACAAGTCGGCGATTCAACTATGCAAGAACCCAGTGTTCCATGGTAGAAGCAAGCATATCGGCAACCACTTTATTAGGAAATTCTCGAGAACAACAAGATAATCATGGAGTACGTGCATACTGATGATCAGCTAGCGGACGTTCTCACCAAGTCAAGTTCCAGTGTATACGTGATAAGATCGGCATCATTGAGCTCGGGAACAACTAGATTACGGGGAGTTTATTGCATAAATCTAGTATTCATGTTTTAGTTTCAGCTAAGTTCAGATAAGTAGCTAGGGGTTCAGCTATTTTTTTATGAATTCGGTTAGGACCAATCACGACTTGTGTGCGCAGCATAGTCACGAATTTCCCACCCATAATTATGGGGAATTTTGTACCCTAATCTTTCCTAGACCGAGCCACCGAGTCACCGAGAGAGAGGGACTCGAGCGAGCAGCACTCATCTAGTCGTCCTCAACTCTATCTCTCTGAACGCGATAGGAGAAAGGAGACTAAACTCCCATGGTGGAGGTCACGGGCTCCGGCGGTAGCTCAGTTCCCCTCGCTAGTTGTCCCCTCCCCAAATCCCCCACTTGTCCGCCTCCCCGATTCCCCCTCTGCCCTTTGGCTGCCGCTAGCCCGAGCCTTCCC
Organism: Avena sativa; assembly: GCA_916181665.1. NCBI lineage: Eukaryota > Viridiplantae > Streptophyta > Magnoliopsida > Poales > Poaceae > Avena > Avena sativa. The sequence goes on along the minus strand of OV702297.1, from coordinate 377,892,411 downwards.
GCTCGGTAGAGCTCTGCATCTGCACTGTCGCCTGGCCGCAGGCTGCCCCTCTCATTGCTTATGGTGGCCGCTTGGCCTAGCCAAGTGTAGATAGCAAGCGTGCACAACGGTGGCAGCAACCGGCCCAACCAACAAAAGGTACAAATTGGGGCCTATTTTGATGCAATCTCGATGGGGATTTGGGTCTATTTTGAGACAATTGATTGGACAATTCAACATTGGCCTACAAAATTGTGTATATGCTCTTTTACCATGTTCTTTACATGTTTCCTATTGCAATTATAGAATTAAATAGGAAAACCCACATTCCGGTACTTTTTGAGAAACATGAAGCAAAGAAGATTGCGCCTTCTTCATCACCATGTGGTAGATGATGAACAAATCGAAGATGTTGGGATTTGTTGACATGCCTTGACTCCACACCTCTAATCCAGTCCGATATCGAGAGTGATAAAGATGCAACACCACATTCACCATCACCCCAACAATCGTCTTCAAGGTCATACGGTGCTCACTTCCTTCCAAACGATCTAGGAGAAAGTATTTCTATTTCAATATATAATGCTAATGATCAAGATGATGTTCGGAGCGGATATATATTAAAAGGTTCATGCCAACCATATGAACATTCTTTCCCAACCAGAAAATTTACAGGGTAAAAATCGACAGTTCACCCCTGTTTGGTTTCATAAGTACAATTGGCTCGAATATAGTGTTAGAAAGGATGTCACATTTTTCTTTGTATGTTAATTGTTCAAAGCGAGATCCAATGGAGGGCCTAGGAGTGATCCATTTGTTAGATATGGTTTTAGAGATTGGAAAAGACCCACCAAATTTAGGAAACATGTGGGTGGTGTTAGTAGCATTCACAACGAAGCTCATGATAAGTACAAGACTAATTATTGACGATCTTGATGGTGACCACTATGCAATTCTAGTCGATGAGTCTAGTGATGTGTCTCATAAAGGAAAAATTGCTCTCTGCTTGCATTATGTTGATAAATTGGAAAGAATATGTGAGAGGTTCCTTGGAGTAGTTCATATTTTCGATACTATTTCATTCTCACTTAAGGTTGCAATTTTATCTTTTCTAAAATATCATCATTTAACTCCCAATCAAATTCATGGACAGGGATATGATGGGGCTAGCAACATGAAGGTTGAGATTAAGGGGTTAAAAATATTGATCATGAAAGAGTCGTCATCTTCTTATTACGGTGGCAAAGGGAAATGAAGCATGTGTGTGTTTTTTTATCATGTTTCTTACTTGTTCAATATTATTTGAGTTTCTTGCAAGTGTCGTGACATGCTTCAAGATGTTAGAGCTCAAAAAGTTTTGAAAGCACTTGAAATGGGTGAAATTTGAAGTGGATGAAATCAACAAATGAGTTTGTCTAGACCTGGTGATACTCGACGGGGTTCTCATTTTAAAACCATTCTACACATTGTTGGTATGTATCCCACAATTCTTGAAGTGCATGTAAGGATTGGGAAATATCCTACACAAAAGAGAGAGTCGACAAGAATACGTGAGTTACCGCGGACTTTGAATCATTTGACTTTGTTTTCAATGTTCCTTGATGTTTGTTATTATTGGCTATACAAATGACTTGTCCCAATCTTTTCGAAAGAGGGATCAAGATATTGTTAATGTAATGGCACTTGTTAGATTGGCAAAGGATCAAATACAACCGTATGAGGTCTCAAGGATGTGAGAGCTTTCTTGCAAAGGTGACATTGCTTTGCAACAAACATGACATTGTAGTTCCTTCACCAGAAGATAATTATGTGGCTAATGAAAGATCATGTCGGTATTATGAAGAACAAACAAATGATGATCATTATAGAAGAGAAGTGTATCTCGGGGTTATTGATCAAATTATTAAAGAGCATGGCAATCAGTTTGATGAGGTTAACATGGAGTTACTTATTTGCATGTCAGCTTTCAATCCCGTGAATTCATTTGCCAAATTTTACCCTGATGACATTTCAAATGTTGATTTGATGATACTTGAATTCCAACTTGATACTTTTATCAAATATATAAGAAGAGATGATGGGTTCAAATGTGTAAATTATCTTGGTGAGCTCTCTATTATGATTTAGTCTACTTGCTTCTCAAATTGATATTGATCTTATCTGTGGCGACCGCTTGTGTTAAAAGGGTATTTTTTGCAATGAGTCTTGTGAAGAACAAGTTAAAAAATAGCATGGGTGATGAGCTATTGAACCATTGCTTAGTGATATTTATTGAGAGATATGTCAAGTAAGACTCTCTTGATGTTTTAGACTATTTGTATTGGAATGATGAAAATTTTAAACATTTGAATCAAACTACAATATTGTTAATTAATTATCTACTTATATTATTCATTAAAAAAATTATAGCACAAGGGCTAGTGTAGTTCTTTTGAAGCATGCCCACCCTCCAACTTTTTCATGCATCCGCCACTTATCATGGGATGGCACGATTCCAAAGAGGTGGTGAGCGAGGCCATGATCGATTTCCCTTAGCGTTACATACATGGTCGAGTAAGAAAAACTGAAAGCCATACTAGTATAGGTCGGGCCTTCGCATGCGGTGGAAATGGCCATTCACACACGATGAATCAAATTGTCGCTACCTATGGGTGGGCGATGATGAGCACCTACTACGAAAATGGTGTCGAAACCATGTGCGAAAATCCATACGATTCTATAAAATGCACCATCTTCGTACTCCGGAGCTATAGCATACGCTTATCCATATTTAACCATCTACGTATTAGGATGATTGCAAATGAGTTTCTCTCTTTCATTGTATGTCTTCATATCATCTGGCAGACGAAAAGTAGCAACCATCCGTATGCTTATTTTAGATAATCCAAACATTTTTACTCTAAACTATATCTACCCTAGGATGCTATTAGATGTATACAAATATAGGACCAAAACCTCAGTTTATTTGATTGCACGTCGAATACATTATATGTTTACATACATTTATCTCTAGGTCTCTATCAGATACAAATGATAGTGGTACACAAATAAGAAAAAAATTGTAGACTTTCTTGGTTACGTCTTTGTCTTCATTAAGGTGATGTACCTTGCAAGGATAAAATGGAAAAGATACTCCATTTATTCCTGCCTCTATCCTCTCCCCATTGGAGAAGGGGCACTTTCACTCTTGTCAGTATTGTTCAAAGATCTGAAAATATGGTTCAAAATATTTGTCAGTATGAGAATTGTAAGCTCAACAAGATAAAAATATTAGATGTGCATGGAATAATTAGTCACTTATGTGGAAGTGCATATACCGTATATACATTGCCTCCTTCCTATGCAGTGTTACCAAAATAAGATCCCTATTATACATTATAAAATAAAACCATATGAGTAACCATGTTCGCTAAAAATAGATCACTGAAGAAACCATATACGCAACCACATTGAGTTGTGCTAGAAATGGATCATTGAAGAAACCACATAACTAACCATATAGAGTTGTGTTAGAAATAGACCGCTGAAGAAACCATATAAGCAACCACATAGGGGTCTGCTATAAATAGATCTAAAGTAGAAACCATATAATCAACCACATGGAGATGTGCTAGAAATAAATCTAAAGTGCAAAACCACACTAACAATAAAGTAGTTAACAAATCAACAATACATTTAAGGGATTAAAAAGATTAGCTAGTGCAAGTAAAGGATTTAACAAACTTTGGCATGGAGTATACGTGACACTGTTGACGCCTTCCATCGTGAGTAGTAGGTCGGTAGGCTGACCATGCCATGTCGCATAGATGAACAGGATGTGCTGACACAGATGTAGCGTCTCACCGACATGGATGAATATAACACCAGAGAACTTCTGGAGAAGCTAATACAACGCCTCACTGAATAGATGTGCTTCTAGGGTGCACAAAAGAGGAAGTGGTGGCTGTGGTGTTGAGGGGGCATGTCGTATTCTCTATGCTAGTTCCCTTATATATAAAGGTAGGGTTTCACCAATTGGGCCCTGACGGGCCTTTCCAATCATATACGATTTAATTTACCATAACTGTTTGAGAATGTTAAGTACTAAGTGTCCTCTTCATCGCCAGAGGAGATGTCGACGGCGTCGCCATCAGTGCCTGATGCATGTGCATCGTTTGTGATGCCAATCAACAATCTTTTGTGATATGGAACATCCCTAACAACTTGTAAGGAAAAAATTGTGTGTGATGTTCTCTACAAAACGTGTGTGATCGAGTAAACCACAAACTTTTTATATCTTAATAACCATGGGGCGATATTTAATTGGTACTAGCTATTTTTCGTCATCGTCGGAGATATGGATTATGTCCTCCTTGCGGGTGGAGGTAGAGGCCTTGGCTTCACTAGCTGGGACGATATTGTCGGCCTTCGTCACACACTCGTTGTCTTTCTCGCGTTTCTTCTTGGCGAAGTACTCCAGCAGCCTCGCTTGCTCCTGGAGCATCTTTTCCTCCTTCTCCTCGGCCTTTTGCTCAGCCTTCTCCCACTGTTTGAGCTGTGGAAAATCATCTTCTGAAGTCGCAGTCGCCGCGTCCTCGTCGTCCTCAAAATTGATTTCAAACTCGTCATCCGAGAAGGACCAACCGGAGTGCGAGGGGAGGAGCCTCCGTCATGGTCCGGTGGCGGGACATGGTGCTCCTCCTCCCTAACCTCTGGAGCTTGCTCCTCCTTCACCTCAAGAGAATCCTTCTCAACCCGGCGACGCTTCGTCGGCGGGACCGACCAAATGCAAGAAAGGCGAGCAGTCTTCTTGCTGCGACATATTATCAAACTATGTCTACCGTAAAGCTGGTGTGTGCCAAGGGAGCGTGGCGGCGCGGGGCTTTATGACGCGCGTACGGGAAGCTGCATCGTCCCCAACATGGAGGAAAGAGAAGAGGCTACGCACACATCTTGCGGAATTGATTTATGACTCACTGTGTGAGAAAGTGCATAGAAAAAGACACGCCGGAAACTCGAGAAAATGTCACCAATAGGAGGCACACTGTTGGCAGGATGATAATCATGGAGGATACTTCTCCTCTAAGCAATCATTTTTTAGATTTTGACTCATGTGCTTTATATTTTTTTTGAAACGGTGCTTCATATTTGTTACGGTCTCAAAAAATGTTCGGTGTGCGATACCCCGCGATGGAGCTTGGCTGGATCCCGAATTTTTTTTGGCATCACCGATCTTGCGCAGCACACACGAAAAGGGCTTTTCAGTGTGTGACCGATGACCTTAATAGACCCGATCCGTACTAGTGCCAATTGGCAGCACAAAAATTCTTCTCGTGTTCATCTCTAAAACTCTAAATTCCTCTGTCACTATTTATGTTTCATTGGTTTAAGATTTATTTTGTGATGAGTTTGGTACAGTTTGTTGTATTATTGTATATATGTTACATCTTGTAGAAGAGGGACATGTGTGTGGCGTCGTATTTTAGGGCATCCGAAATTAAAATGGTGCCTTATTTTACATACATCGTCTAAAACGACTGCCGCACACTTCGTTTCCAAAAACCAAAACATGATATCAAAAACCAAAAGGAAGTTCTCTATTTTTTGGCATCGGTTTGGACGGTAGAGCACGGCTCCACGAGAGAAACCGCTCTCGCCTCTCGGCGTCGGAGAGCGCCTCCATGCATCTTTCGGTGTTGCTGGCGAGCCGGTGAGTGATCACGTAGGGGCCGCTTCATGCAGCATTCGCAGGTATTAATTCGGCACGCATGTATAGCTCGCTCGCTCGCCGCTGTAGCGGTCTCGGAAGCCGGCCGGAGCTCCAACTACCGGTTCCATCCATCGACCATCGGTACTGATGGCGCAAGCCGACCTTTCACCGTTGAAAAAGATGAGTCTGTTTTGAAGGTCGATCGAAGCCTGGCCGGAATTTGGTCAACAAGCTACCGGCCGGTGCATTGGTTGGCCGGAGTTAGCTGCCGAGTTCTGATAGGCCATAAGTACGAATCTTCGTTTATTACCTGATTTTGGCCGGCCGGGATCGACGGGAATGAGCGGATGTACGGATAGGGGAGTGGGTCATCGACGTCGTGCATTGCACGCCACGAATCAAACACACGTGTGCGATCCTTAGCTAAGGGTTTTCCTACATTGAAATTGATAGAGAGATTAATTGGCAAGGAGGGCCGGTTACGATCATTCCATACAACATGCCTATCAGATTATTTTTCACGAGAATGACCCCAAAGATGGCACGTGCACGTATGTGTCGAATTTTTAGTACAACATGCCTATCAGAGTAGCCTGGATTGCTAAGTCAATTCAATTAATGCGCTACACTATCTAGTAGCCTCTATGATTTTTCGTGATAAATATTTGTCTGGTTGGGGCAGATATACACAGCAGAGTTCTATGAGAGTTTTGGGGGTAGTTATGAGGGAAGACTTTTTTTTTGAGATACAAGGCAGAAGCTTTGCCTATTCCGACTTGCTCGAGTGGTTTGATGCATGACCGCTATGCTCGTAGTTGATCATTGTGTCAAATTATTTTGCTCTCAGAAAAATGAAATAAGCTTGTCGCATTCAACGATACAACCTCATAATGCCCGGCCAGTGTCAGACTTAAAAAATTACCAAGATTGCAAATACCTGGTTAAACGGGGTCGTTGACCAAGTTTTGACCTACTTAAACGACATTAATGCAAGACATAGAAATGCTTCATGGGATGCAACAAAACTGAGTGGAGTGATCTTGAGAAGGCTTGAACAAAGCAAAATGACATTTTCAAGATAAACATGGTGTTCAGAGGACACCCATGCGTTACATGGACATTCAAGCTCGTTTTACATTGTTTTCCTAGTAAAACACGAATTTTTGGTGTAGAAATGCGGTTTCAGAATTTTGGCTTGAAACTTTTGTGATCAAAGTCAACACAAAAACCAAAAAGTCAACGAAAATGTGTTGTAAGTAGATTTGAGCAAAAACAATTCAAACCATAATTTTGAAACTACTTTTCTACACAAGGAATTCATGTTCAATTAGGAAAACAAGCTAAAACGGGACTATACATCTGGAATTGATGGCAAACGAATGGGTGGGCGGAGCTAGACAATGAGTTGCCCCGATGCACCACAAGAACATAGCATAGAATATTTTTAGATTTTGTAGCCTTGGAAGTTGCATGGGGGCTTGGTTTGAACAAAGGCGGCAGTACTAGGATCCCTCTCACGCCATGATGATGTTTTGCTATTTGCCTGTCTTCAATGAACTGGCTGGAGTGTCGAGATCGGGAAGGCTCCGCCGACAAACTCTCATGGACGATTCATGTTTGGAGATTGCCGGAACGGATGGAATTCAGTTGCACGCAAGCGTGTTTTTTCTGACCGTTTGGTTTCAAAGGGAGCGAGACGAAACTCTATAATCTGTTGTCATCGTGGAACATATCTTTAGTTTCATGGTAAAGTCAGTGTGCGGAGAATGTCATGAAAGCCGTGATTTGAGGACTATCAATGGTGGGTCGAGTCTTGGTGGCAATGAGGAATTGGCTTGGTGATTCGTGACTTGTAGCAGCGGCATCGGAAAGTGGGGGCGACGTCATATGAGGAGTTCACAGTGTTACATTTTAGGGTGAAAACGTTGTGTCTGACAATGCCCTTGTTGAAGGCATTGTTTGTGAGCGAGATTTTTCTCCAGGGTGAAAACCTATGATCTGTGATCAGACGACGACAATGCGTGTGCTCTGTTTTCTTCTTAAAGGCGTTGCTATTGGAGATGTTGGACTTCTAGTGTTGTTCCGGTGGTGTTAATGTTGTTGGTACTAAGGATTTGATCGTTATAGCGGGACTTCTTTTTGAAATTCTTCTTTTTAGCTATGTGCAGACATAATGCTAATAGGATAGTGCGTTGTTGCAGAGGCTGTGTGTAATTGGTATCTTCACGATATTAATATATGCTATTTTCAACAACAACAACAACAACAACAACAACAACAACAACAACAACAACATCTCATAGCCCCACTTCAGTTTAATCCTAGTAGTGGGATGGGTTCCCCAAGTGCTTGACAATGCCAAAAGAGAGATGCGTAGCGACCACCTCTTCATATTATGTCGAATGTTTGGAAGAGGAGAAATCTCATTTTCGGTCAGACTAGCACCCCTCACATTGCAGGATATCGTTCAGGGGGGTAGGCCTTTCAAAGAGTTGCTTTTAGAGGTGTGTTTCGGTGTGATCCCCCTCTCCCCCCTCCTCTTAAACTTAAGTTTGCATAGGCTAGTTTTCTTTTGTCCCGTCGAAATTCATATCCAGGCTATATATACCTCCATAGAGGTATACTCGGTTGAGCTGGGTATACTCCATGTTATCCCGGCTGATCCCACCTCTTGTTATCGCGATCTACATCTTTATATGCCACGTTTTAAAAATTTGTTGTTGTTGCTATATATCTTCCGATTTTTGTCTCCCGAAGGCATGTGAGTATACGTCTAAAAATATCATATGGGATTAATGTGGGTTCATACGGTCTTTGAAACAAAACGATATCGAATTTTTGTTGTCAAAGTTTGAAAATGATGAGGACATCGAAGTAAAAGTGTTTCCTTTATTCAAGAGTAATCCATGGGTGATTTTTCTGTCATGTTCCTACACGAAACATGCTACTTTGATTGCACATAGATTTTATTTTTCTTAGGCTGAGTATAATTGGTATCTTATAATATTAATATACGCTCATTTCAATAAAAAAATGAAAACACAACGTATTTGCCTGTTGCTGGAGAAAAAAATTGTTGTCAGTTGCATGTTGCAAGATGTGTGTGGTAGTCCACGACGATGAAACACGTCTCTCGTTGTCGGTGGATACTACACATCAATTGGCTGTGTGCGACAGATATGGAGCTCATCTTTTTCGAGATGTAAGACAAAACCTTAGTTAAATAAACATAGGGTTACAATCATCAACATGATGCTACCCGGAGGGCGACCCAGGACTTGGCCAGAATGATTCAACCATGTCCAGTAGCCCAACGGTGGGCAATACTATCACGGTCTCATGATCATTTTCGACCAAGCTGTATGTCGTTCGTTTTCAGCCTATGTGGTACGTTCTTTGGCCACATATTCCATCTACTTACTTGGCCATATATATGAGATAAAACGAATCCACTAGTATTGAAAAAACAAGTATAATGTCTTGGCTTGTCTTTGTCTATGCGTGATGAAAGTGGAGCGGAAAGTTTCCGACTTTTTCGTCGAAAAAACAAAAATGGATTGTAAATACGGAAACGAAAACAGAATTTTGCAAAACGAAAACAAAAACAGATTTTTTTGGGTGGAAACAAAAACAAAAACAAAAACAAAAACAAAAACAGAATAGCGTTTTTCGGCGAAACAGAAACGGAATTTCCATTTCTATCTAATATGGAATTTACCTTTTAGGGTTGATGTGTATGGCCAAATCTAACTCATCCATTACATGAGCCAAACTTGCAAAGCTGTTCATCCCTAAATTGGTGACCATTATGTTGTAGGGTTTGTAGCATGGAAAACAAAATTTTCTATAGCATGAACACATAAAACCAAGATCTAATCTATGACAAAGCCAAAATCTAATCTACGAGATCGGTGCAACAAGATTGTAGAGAATTAACCCTCGTAAATCCAAAGCATTTAACGAGATCGGATTCTCGTGGTTGATGTAGTCGATCACTTGCTGATCTCAAGATCGTGTAGATAATACTTCCGGCGCCGCATTCCGGCAGTGCTTCCGCAGTCGGTAACACGTACGGTAGTCGATGAAGACCTTCCTCTCCCTTGTTTCAGAAGGCAGCGGAGGTAGTAGATCCCCTCAAAATCTCAACAGCACGACGGTGTGGTGGTGGTGGTGGAGGAGAAATCTGCAGGGCTTCGCCTAAGCCGGAGCGGAACGGTAGAGGAGGGAGGAGGGAGGCCAGCGGCTAGGGTTGAGGTGAGGTGGGAGGGGTGCGCCCTCACCCCTCTTTATATAGAGGGGGTTGCGTCCAGGGTTCCTACCCCTGGCTGAGTCCTTCCCCAACTCCTCAACTTGGCGCACAAGGAAGGGAGAGATGGGAACTTGCCTCTTTCCTTATTTAGGGTTTGACAAACAAGGGTTTGTCCCGAATTCCTTGTGCTATCCGAATCTGCCCCTTGGGCTTGGTTTGGCTAGCCTCTAGGGCATGCGGTAGCCCAAGTGACCCCTCCCGGGGTGGTGGACCCACCGGTGGTCCCTCTAGAACATTCTAGAAGCTTCCGGTCAAAAGACCGAAAACATTTCCAAGCCCTAGAAAACCACTTTCCTTATATGAATATTATTCTCCAGACCATTTCAGATATCCTCGTGATGTCCTGGATCCAATCCGAGACTGAACAACATTCAGTCTCCAAATTATATTTCGTATCTACTTAAACACCATCAAGTCCTTAAGTGTGTCTCCTTACGGTTCGTGAACTATGCCGACATGATCGATACACCTCTCCGATCAATAACCAATAGAGGGATCTGGAAATCCATATGGCTTCCACATATTTCTATGATGACTTCGTGATCGAATGAACCAATTACATACGATACCGATTCCCTTTGTCGCATGATACTTTATTTATCCGAGGTTCGGTCGTCGGTATCTTTATACCTAGTTCAACCTCGTTACCGATAAGTACTCTATACCCGTTCCGTGATATGTCATCCCTTGTGACCTAGTCACATGATTGCAAGCCAATTGGATAACATTCCACCGAGAGGGTCCAGAGTATATCTATCCATCATATGGATGGACAAATCCCATTCTTAATCCATGTGCTTCAATACATACTTTCAGAATACCTAATGCCATCTTTATAACCACCTAGTTACGAAAGTGGTGTTTGGTGTCATCAAAGCATCCATCCGATGATGGTGATTAACATGATCTCATGGTCGAATGATTAGGTTACTATGTATTTGAAAGCTTATAGCAAACGAACTCTAAATGACTTGATCTTATGCTATGCTAACTATAGGAGTGTGTCCATCATATCATTATCCTAATGATATGATCTTGTTATTAATAGCATCAAATATCCATGATCAAAAAACCATGATCATCTATTAATCAACAAGCTAGCTTAATAAGAGGCTTAGAACATCTCCACTCACCTACCCAGGACGTCGGTCCGGACGCCGAATTTCGGTCCGAAGGCCAAAAATCGGCCCAGTCGCGTACCCAGGGACCTGTTTTCGTCCGGATTTTGGCGTGTTTTGGTCCGGCCTACCCAGGCCGTACCCAGGATCCCGGGTATGCCCTGGGAACGCCGAACTCAGCGAAAACGGGTGTGGGCCAGCTCTGTCGGTGAGAGAAGGCACCACTCCCGCCACTTCGCCGAGCTCTCGCCCTTTTCTTCCCCCTCCCGCCTTTATTCCCATTCCCCCACCCCGGCCGCTACGCCGAGCTCCCCGCCCGACATGCCGCCCAAGAGCTTCGTCCAACCCAGATCGATCCTCAGTGAGGGTCCGACGGAGAAGAAGGCAAGGAAGCCAAGAGAGCCGCTGACCAAACCGGAGGGCATGTCCTCGGTGGACTGGGAGAAGAAGGAGCAGGCCAGGAAGATCTCGTCGGCCGAGCGGAAGGACAGGAAGGAGAGGGAGAAGCTCCGGCAACAGCAAGCGGAGGAGGAGAAGGCAATGGTGAAGGCGAAGCAGGCGGCGGCAACGCGTTCGGCGTTGATGGCCGCGCCGTACCCACCACACTAGGGAAGCCAGGTGAGCGTCGGCTCACCCGCCGGATTCTCGTCGATCTCTCCGGCTGGCTTCCAGGAGAGCCAGGCGACCGCTCGACAGAGGTACTCCTCGTCGCCGGAGTTCGACGGCGGCTTCAACCCGAACATGATCTTCCCCTGTCCGGCGCCGCGCCCTCCTTCGGCCTTTGGCGTGGACATCAACCTCCCCTACTCCACTTCTCCGGCGTACGCAAGCCCCACTCTGCGTCGCGTACCGCTGCCTTTCGGCGGAAACTCGGCGCCCTTCGGCGAGGCGACACGCGCAACCTGTTCGGCGGAATGTCGGGCGCACTTTCGGCCAGCATGACGCCCGAGGCATACATGGAGGACTTGATCGCAACAGGCTCGGCCTCCAACCACCCCTCCTTCTTCACGGAAGAGCAGACCCGGGCCGACGCCGAGCGCGGCATCGAGTCCCAGGACCTCGCCGACATCGATGCCGAGGAGACGCAGGTCGAGCAGACACAGCCAGAGGACGCCGAGACTGAGGCGAAAGGCAAGAAGGGGAAGAAGAATCCGGGCACTTCAGCGGACACTCGGCTCAAATGGACCGTGGCCGAGGACACTTGCCTCGCCGAAGCTTGGAAGACGGTGAGCATTGATCCTATCACCGTTGCGAACTAAAATTCCGAAAATTATTGGCGGCGCATGAAGGCAGCATTCGACGAGCGAAGCATGTGCGACCCAAAGTATCGCAAGATCCACATGGAGCGAGGGGAGAAGGCAATAACCAACCATTGGGCGATCATCCAGACTGTGTGCAGCAAGTGGCACAGCTGCGTGGAAGAGGTCGACCGCACACAAGCCAGTGGGGAAAACATGGACAACAAGGTACTCGCAAACACTATCTTTGTCGTGCACTCTCTTCCATTTTGACAAACTTGACACACTTTCATTTTGCAGTTGCGTCATGCACTTGCTCTGTTTCGAGAGGACATGAAGATGGAGTTCAAGTTCCATGATGTCTTTGAGCAAATCGAGCATTGCGAGAAGTGGCGGGATACTCGCTTGAGTCTCTCCAAGAGCAAGGACGGCATCTACAACCCCGAGGCCCCGGCAGCTGCTACCAGCGAAGGAAGACCTGAGCTCGGCCAGAAGAAGGCAAAGATGCTCAAGGCCGTCAGACCTCCTGCCGAGCGTCTGCAGGCTTCGATCGAGAAATGCATCGCCGACACGAGGACGCAGGCCGAGAAGAGGGCTGAGAAGAGCGAGGAGCGCCGGAAGAAGCTGATCGGGACACAAGGGGAAAATGTGGTCCTCATCAAGGCCAACCTCGCCGAGAAGAAAGCCAACCTCGCTGAGAAGAAGGCCAACTACGCCGCCAAGAAGCGCAACACGGACCTCAAGTTCCTCATGGGCGGCGAGGACACGTCGAAGATGAGCTCGCCGGTCAAGGCCTGGTACATGGTGCAACGTCAGGCCATCCTGCAGGGCATGATCACGACTTCCCCTTCCTCTGCATCGAACGTGTCTGCGCCGAACGCCCCCACTCCGAGCTCTGCTTCGACTTCCTCCGACCCGGCGGCCTTCACCGACGAGACGAACGACAACGCCGCGTCGGCCACGCCGCAGGAGCCCATCCCCATCGACGACTGAGAGTCGTTTCCCCTGTTATGTAATAAAAATCTGTCGCCGAACTTGTGGGCGTATCTATCGAACACCTTGTGGTCGAGCGCTCTCCGGCGGGAACGATAATGATTCAAATATCTCGCCGTTTTGTGTTCATCTGGGTACTCGGCCTGGATACGGAGTGGGAAACTGGACGTACCCAGGCCGAAAACTTGCGCCATCCGGCCAGAAAAAGGTCCGGATTTCGGCTTGGGTTCGCCCAACGAGTGGAGATGCTCTTACTAGGGACTCTTTTATGTTTACAAAACACATAAGTATTAATGTTTCCTGTTAATACAATTATAGCATAGGATGTAAACATTTATCATAAACACAAAGATATAATAATAACACTTTATTATTGCTTCTTGGGCATATCTCCAATAGTCTCCCACTTGCACTAGAGTCAATAATCTAGTTTGGAAAAAACTTGTGTATTCAACACTTATGGCTTTCTGGTGTTGTATAGACACGATTGCTAGTGGTAAAGTTAATCTTCGGATCTGACACTTGCAACCCCGTGTGTATTTTCATGTCTTTACGTCTCTACGCATCACTCATTATCTAATGAGATAACATTGTATAAATTTGGTTCTTTGTTGAGACCTTTTAATTCCTTAGGGTTAAAACATGTCGATACAATTGTCGTACAATATATCTTCATAGTACTAGTCCGCTGTGAACCACACCTAGTTTGATAACAAACTACTTGACACAAATACCCTCTTTTGTTGCTACAATAGCAGTCATATACTTAGCCGTTTGTTATAGTATCTGTCACAATGTCTTAACTTAAATTCATCCAAATCCGTTACGGAACTTTGTTTCCATTACATTATGCCACCCATAGTTTAAATTGAGATAAATTTAATTTGTATATTGTGACAAAACTAGTATCAATGTAATACTTTATAATGAACTATCTATCTATTTGTCACCTTTATATAAATAACATATTCTTAGTTCTTCCAAAGATCATAAGAATATCCTTACTATCGTCCAATGATTATCTTATGAATCATTCTGGTATATGCTCATAACATTTAGATCATATGACATATCTGGATGTGTACATATCATAGTATGACTAATCAAAATATTCTTTGATTTCACTCACCAAGTGTCAAAATACTTGAATCTTGATTCAATCCTTCTTGTGAGACAAGTACCTTTCTTATCGTTTCCATATTGAATTCATTTAATATATCATCTATGTACATTTGGCATAATCATATTAGCGTCTCAATCTATCCATATAGACATTGATACCTAATATTCGGGTTTTGTCTAAGTATTTTATCAAAATGAAATTCTTAATATGTGTCAATAAAATATACATCATTTCCAATCAACAACATGTATTTCACATAATGTATTAGAAATATGTCTTCGCGCTCCCACTTAATTTCTTGCAAATGCAAGTATCTTCATCGTCTTCGATGAAACTAAACTATTTTAATAGTTTCATCACGATGAAGATTCCAACTTCGTGATGCTTACTTCAACTATTGAAGTTTGCGTACGTGTTTTAGCATCCTTTAAATTAACAAAACCCTTTGAATCGTGTTATGTATATGTCCTAGGTAACCATTCTATTAGAAGAACTTTATTTTTTTTGTTCAGCTATCATATACCAATATATGTAGTGGTTGCTATATTAATCCATCCAAACTAAATATCACTATGAAAGGTTAAATCTTGTCATAATTAACTCCTTGAATATTGTCGTGAACTCTTTCCCAATATGTCGACTATTTCATAGATGTGAAATATCCATACCTATTTCTTTATAGATCCAAATACGACTGTAAGGTCTTACACCTTTCCAAAGGATCTTCCAGGTTTAAAACTTGATTTCTTGTGTATGGAACTATCACGGATTTTATGGCGTCAAGTCATTTGACGGAGTCAGGGCCTATCATCGCTTCTCTGTATATAGTCGGTTCATTATTTTCAAAAATCAATGATTTACTCTCAAATCTTAGTACTTGACTGTTTACCTCCTTGGTTTAATAGGAACTTAGACCTCCGTGACCACAATCTTTAAGGCACGTGAGCCATGAGCATTGTTGCCGCCTCAGGGACACTTTTTCGGTGATGAGCAACTCCGCACATATCGCTATAGTTCAATAACCTTATCACAGTTCTATTGTCCTCCCACTTAATTTTTCACGAAAAATTCCTTCAAAAGAAACTTGACGTTCTAAGCGACAAACACTTTTGTCTTCGGTGTTATGGAGAAATACCCAACGATTATTTAAAATAACATACAAAGACATGCTGATCCATCTTTGGTTGTAAACATTTTACTTATTTCTAGCATACCATTTTTTAAAAAAAAAGGAAAACTTGGGTTTTATCCCAAACCATAACTTATATGGTGTCATTTTAGCGGATCATGATGAAGCTCCTTTCACTGTAATAGTGGTACTCACTAAAGCTTTAAATATTTAAAATACAATGGCAGTTTTATAACTAACACTTTTGATCTCACCATGTCAAACAAGGTTTTATTACATATCTCGAACACTTCATAAATCTATGGTGTTTCGGGAAATGGAAATCAATGGAACAATCGGATCCGAACAAACTAGGTACAAAATCCTATGGTGTTTTGTGAGGAGAAGGAGGTCGCGTGGTGGATTTGCGAATCTGGACGGGTTCAGCGTCTTTTGGGTGGTGGATCGGTGACCGATCAGATCCGAACAAACTAGGTATAAAAATTATTAGGGACGGTTTATTCTAAGTGCCCTTAAAAATCAATATTTTTAGTAGCAGTTTGCTAAAGTGCCTCAAATAGTTCCTTTTTTAGAGGTGGATTGCTTAAGTGTCCCTAAAATTCATCATTTTCTAGGACAGTTTTGAAGAAAGTGCCAATTAAAAAAGATGTTTTTATAGGCACTTCAGAAAAATGCTCCAAATAATATATTTTTTGAGGCACTTAGAATAAGACTCCCCTAAAAACCATTTTCCGAGGCACTTCACCGATGTGCCTCTAGCAAAATACCCCTAAAAAGTACTCTCCCATAGTGACCCTAGAGTCTACCCTAAGCGTATACATTATACATGCCCCAACACACGCTCTCCTCCCTTATGCGGCATGGTGATTTGGAAAGATGCATAAATTCTTGAAATAGTCTTTCGCTCCACTATATTAATATAACAACCACAAGATACAATGAGTCACCACATGAACGGTTGTTGGCCGAGCAGCAGCAAACACGAGCCCAAAAGATAAAGAAAAAAGGAAAAAGGAAACAAAGGCGGATCAACTAAGAGGAGGAGACCCCCAACCGTTGCGCCGTTCGAAGATGTTCCACCAAGATCCTAGCACCAAGGGATGTAAACGGATCGGATCGGATCGGATATTGCTAGTACCATATCCTTTACCATGTTTTTTTAGCGGATTCAGATCGAAGCGGATAATAGCCGGATGCGGACTCGAATGCGGATTATATCGGATTGCGAATATGGAGCGGATTCGGAGCGGACTCGGATCGGAAAAAGGATAATTAAACAAATAACAAAGAAAAATAAAAATGTATTTACTTTACGCAAAAGAAATGACAAAAATCATGCAACACTAGATTTCAACATTATAAAAGTGCAAGATTGATAATAGAGTAGTGCAACATACATATGTAGCATGTATAGCTAGCCGATAAACTAACTAGATTGTCTAGATATTGTGGTTATGCTAAATATATCGGATTATCCTATTTGAGTATCTCGGATAATCCTCATAAAATGTCGGATTATCCTTATTCGTCGGATATCATCAATACCATATCCGCTACCATATTTGTCGGATATCCGCACGACAAATATCCTCATCCATATCCACCGGATATCTAAAAAGGCATACCATATCCTAAAAAATGGATGAGGATGCGGATTCGGAGCGGAAATTATCCTTACCAATTACATCCCTACTAGCACCAGATCATTAAGTACCAAGCAGCACCTTCAAGAAGAAAGCCACAACGCTGCTGCCTGGGCCAGCGTACTGGACCTAGGGTTTCCCCGACATACATAGGGAGGGGGTGAAGGGTAGCCACGACACCCATGAAGGAATAATGCCACCAGAAGGCAGCACCGTGTCGGTGTCGGGCTCTCGGACAAGGAGTTTTCTTGAAAAAACCCTATCCATGACCCTCGGATGATCCATTGCACAGGAGGTCCACGAGGTCGAAGCCTCAACCACCGAACTCGTTGCCCACCAGAATTCTCCACTACGGTTATGGAGTCCCCATCGTCGTCTCACCAAATCCAACAACATGAGGCCAAATGGACACGGGTGAAAGGTAGCTAGAATCAGGATCGGCAGTACCGCGACCGCGCGGGAGGGAACTACCTCCACCGCCGAAGGCGATAGTCGATTGGACACGGCAACAGGTCACACTAGTCCCATTCAGATTCGGCCAGGTACAAATGATATGTAAAGCCCCCGCAGAGGCACACCAGTTCAAATAGGATCCGTCTAGACCCAAATCGGGTCTGTAAAGTCCGCCGCCACGCTGCAACAGCCGGCTGCCGTCGCCACCATCTCCAGCATCCAGCTATCGTCACCACCATCACCTAGAGGAGGAGACGTCAGGCGCTCAGATGGGCCACACAGGGATGGGTTTCGCATGGCCCTAGATCTGAGGGAGCCGGCCGCCGCCCAGCCTTGCAACACACCTCCCTGCCACTCACTGCGCCGCCCCGCAGTCTCCCAGCGCCGCCCTCGCTTGCTTCTTGGCCATAACCACGCCACAAGCTCCCGAGATGCACCACCCGGCCGGAGCAGCCCCGCGCGCGCCCACGGGGCGAGAGGGTAGAGGAAGAGGGTGCCGCCGCTGGCCCCGTCCGAGCCGTGCCCGGCGGCGGAGGGGGAGGGGAGCTGGGGGGAGGTAGGCGGCAGCGCTGTTGCCCTGCTCGCCCGTGCGGGAGTGAGACCGGAAAGATGCACAAAGAAGTTATGAAAAAAGATCCAAAACTTTTGCTTACAATTTGATGGAGCATGAGCTGTAACTTTTAGGCAAAAAAATGCCATATTCTGTGGTGCTCCGAACAAACAGGTAGTAAGTACTATAATCAGACTTCAAAAGAGAGAAAAGAAGAAGAAGAAGCAGGATGCTATTTTCTCTTTGCTCGGCCATGACATGATGGCAAATGTCTCAAACGTGCAAAACGGCCTCGCCTCCCGCGCGCGCCGCGCACGCGCGACATTCTATAGCTCCCTCCTTCGTCATGGCCACGCGCCGGTCGTCGAGGTAGTGCTGGTACATGTAAGAGAGGAACCCCCACACGGCCATGAGCATGGCGATGGCCTTGATCCCCGTCATCTTGTCCCCGAACAGTATGACCGCGAACACCGGCACCAGCGGCAGCGCCACCGTGCCCGTCACGTTGGCGAACAGCGACGACACCCTGGCGATCAGCCGCATCGACGCCACCGCCATGGCCTGCCACGACACCGCCATGCCCACCAGCGTGGCCACGTACCTCGCCCTCCCCTCCTTGAACGCCGCCATCTCCCCCGGGATTGTCCTCCACTCCCCGGACGCGAACAGTCCGCACACCGCCACCATCGACGCCACGACGTTCGTGTACATCTGGACCCTGAGCACCCATCGGAACGTCCTCGTCCGGACCACCTTCTCGAAGGTGACCTCAAAGAGGGACAGGTTGAGCGCCAAGATGGCGGAGGCCGACAGCGTGAGGATGAACCCGAGCGTGTACTTGCCGTGAGGGAGGTTGCTGGAGGTGCCGTCGGAGGAGGAGCCGACGCCCAGCAGGGCGGCCGAGAAGGTGAGCACGACGACGGAGTTGGCGATGTGCGCCGTGAAGCGCTGCTTGTTAATGAGGCGCGAGGTGATGGAGTTGAAGGCGAGCTGCGTGGCCGCCACCAGCGCGAAGGTGGACACGGGAAGGTACTGCAGCGCGTATGAGTACATGAGGTTGTCGAGGCCGATGAGGATCCCGATGCCCACGTAGATGGGTATCATCTTGGAAGCCGGCGGCTGGGTCCCGGCGCCGGCGGAGTGGGGTGGCGTGAAGAGGAGGAGGATGGCGAGCAGGGGCGAGCCGCCGGACTGCATGAGGCTGGCCATCCACTTGCTGTTGCCGCCGGAGTTATAGTAGAGGCGGCCGAGGAGGGTGGCTATGGTCTGCCCGCAGAGCATCACGAGCATGTCAAACATCACCATCAGCCACCACCAGACGCTGCCTCCCGCCGACCGTCGTCCATGATCGGCGGCCTGCTTTGATCCGCCGCCGTTCTCGGCATGGCCGAATTCATGCTCCGGGGTGCCTTTAGTGGACAGAATCAAGTGCAGAACGTTTATCAAGTGCAGAAAAGTGGACAGAACGTTTATCAAGTGCAGAACGTTTAGTGGACAGAATTTCAGTGGATAAATTACTGTACCTTTTTTGTGACCGTTCTCGGCAATTACTGTACCTTTTCCGTGACCGGCATGGCCGAATTACTGTCATAGAAAAGGTACAGTAATTTATCAAGTGCAGCTGTAAAGTTCACCTTTTTAAATAGGAAAATAAAACATGCCCGCATCGTGTGTCTCCTCAAACTACCTCTTCTCCGGGAAACAAGCACCTGCCACCGTGCACGCTCGCAGGAGATGGAGCCGCCGCCGCCGCACACTGGACCAGGCTCGCCGGAGACGGAGTCGCCGCCGCCACCGGACCAGCACCCGCCGCCACCGTCGAACTAGATCCCCGCCCGTGCCCATGCCCATGCCCATGCCCGTGCCGGGAAGGCACCCCGCCTCCGGCCTCCGCCGCCACACACACTCGAACCTGCCGCTGGAGCCCGGCCACCGCCCCCACGCGCCCTCGAACTTGCCGCCGGATGCCCTCGAACCTAGCTAGATCCCGTCGAAGGCGTCCGACGACAAGAAGACCACGACGGTGGCGCTCCCCGTTGTCGCCGGAGATGGATTTTACTGTGGGTGGAGAAGCTATGGCCTAGTGATGCTAATGCTACATACGGTGTTTGGTGTTGCTACCACGGTTTAGAGCGTCTGCTACTCTAGTTGATCGGCGTCGCTACTTTCATGTCTGTCTTTGCTATGACGTTTTGCTGTCTTAGCACATTATTTTTTGCTATGTATTCATATATTTTTTGCTACTTTCGCACAATGTTTTTGCTACAACCAATTTTTATGGTTTTGCTACGAGGTCTCTGGCGATGTCTCCGGCAATGTCTTCTTTTGCTACATTAGAAATTTTTTTTTTGCTACAACTGTTTTGTGGTATTGCTACAATAGCGTAAAATTTTTGCTATAAGGTCTCGGACGAGGTTTTTCCCGGCGAGGCTCTGGTGATATTTTTCCGACGAAGTCGTTTTGCTACATTACTACTTTTTTTTTTGCTACAGAGTCTCTGGTGAGTTTCAACGGCGAGGTCTCCGGTGGGGGTTTTGTTTTCTGTTATATTTTCATGCGAACCGTTTTATGCTACCGTGTAGCAAAAGCGGGTTATTTTGTAGCAAAAATCGGGTGTTTTGTAGCAAAACGGATTTAAACCAAAAACGAAAGGACACGTGATTGCCTGGGGACCCGGGGATGAAAACCACCGATCCCTCGGGGGACGCGTAGTGCTGCCCTGAAGGGTCGTACTAGGCGTGCCGGGATCAAAACTTGCGAATCCTTCGAGTCCCTGTCACCACACGATGTCCACCAAAAACAGGGTAAATCCCCACTATGCTACAAACGCCTTGATTTTTCTACAAAATGTCTAACGTAGAAAAAAAACAGTTCGGTCCAGAAAAATATAAAAATAGACCGCCTCCGGAGATCTCATCGAAAGGCTTTGGCGGAGACTTTGTAACAAAAAATTATGCTAATAGCAAAACTCAATTTCACTGGAGACATCGAATGGTGGTGTTGCCCGGATATTCCCGTCGGCGACGTTGTAACAAAAACTTTATAGTATTGTAGCAAAACGCATAAACAATTGTAGCAAAATCTTTTATCAGTTGTATCAAAAATAAAAAGACAGACAAATCTTATCAGAGACCTCACCGAAGATTATGTAGTAAAAAATTTGTGCTAGTATAGAAAAAAGCTGGTTTGTAGTAACAGCCTCCACAGCCCGCCAGTAGCAACCATAGACGCCGCATGTAGCTACGGCCATGAACTCCCGTAGCAACGGTCGTCGCCGCGCGTACTCGTCGCCATCGGGTCATGTAGCAATGGCCATCGCCGCCCGTAGCAGTTGTCTTCACCTTCGTGTAGCAACAGCCATCGCCGCCCGTAGCAGTTGTCTTCACCTTCGTGTAGCAACGACCATCGCCGCCCGTAGCAGTTGTCTTCAACTTCGTGTAGCAACGGCCATCGCCGCCCGTAGCAATGGCCGCCAATGTCTGTAGCAGCCCCCGTCGCTGCATGCAGCAAGCCGTCTTGGTGGTGGTGGTGGTGGGTGTGGGGGGGAGGGGGTGTGGGGGGGGGGGGCAACGCTGCAGTAGCACGAGCTTGCACTGAAACGTGGAGCAGCGGCATGAGGCCGTCGAGGAAGGTGGTGTTGTGTAACACCCCGTCCACTCCTGGGCCCGGGGGGTGTCACTCCTCGCAGCTTAATAGGACATCTAGACTGACCCCACAGACCAACACTAGTCTTTTCTACGCACTTTGTCCTCACTCGTGCGCACCCGGTTACCCACTTCCCGGTCGGTCACTCATCCTAGAATTGCTCTAGGCCAAGCACGCTTAACCTTAGAGTTCTTTTCGAATGAGCTTTCGGAAAAGAAGTTGCAACTTGTTTATATGGGTATCCTATCAATCCTATTAAGCCATGTGCTTGGATCTCACATACACCCACCCTTTAGAAGATCGATGCCCTCATCGATCAAGCACACCCCAGGAACGTTCCCTCTTGGCACGCGTCTGTGCGTCCAGTGTCGGCACATGTGCCATGCCGTGTCCACTCCGGGCCACACGCGCCATGCTCCACATGTCCCGCCACTGACCCACACACACCCGTGTAATCGCAAGGGTCGGCTCTGATACCACTTGTAACACCCCGTCCACTCCTGGGCCCGGGGGGTGTCACTCCTCGCAGCTTAATAGGATATCTAGACTGACCCCACAAACCAACACTAGTCTTTTCTACGCACTTTGTCCTCACTCATGCGCATCCGGTTACCCACTTCCCGGTCGGTCACCCATCCTAGAATTGCTCTAGGCCAAGCACGCTTAACCTTAGAGTTCTTTTCAAATGAGCTTCCGGAAAAGAAGTTACAACTTGTTTATATGGGTATCTTATCAATCCTATTAAGCCATGTGCTTGGATCTCACATGTTGTACGGGCCTGCGGGGGAGATGGACTAGTTGGGGGGTGCAGTCACGTAGCTAGGGCTGTAGGGGACGGCGGCCCAAGGCTCCGCCTCTGGCTAGCGCTTGCCGGCTGAGATCCTCCATGGTGGTTTCCTGCTCGGCTGAAGACCACAGGAATAAGAAAAAGGGTGTGGAGGAGAGAGTCTAAGATAAGGTGTCCCCCTGTTCTGGCCACCAGAAGTCTATAGCATGATCCTTCTGGTCTGGTCTTTTTTTTTTCACAAACTGAACTATAGCTTCTCAAGATCAGAATGAGCACACTACACACCCCGCCAGGTAAAAGAAACAAGAAACGAAAAATGCTTGCACAACCAAGATTCATGTAAACCATTCATAAACGCAACGGATACAAGCAGGATAAAATACGGCATTTTTAGATAATAAAAGAGAGATATCTCCTACTGGATATATCTGCATCTGAGATCCAAATGCAGAGATGAAGTGTGGTACCTCTGATTTGGAGCTGAATTTCTCGAGCATGTGGCATGTCGTCCCTGCTGATGATACTTGTAAGAACAGAACGAGAGGGGCTTCCGTTTCTCTGCTCGGTATTCTCTTGTTGTTCTCCACACACACCTTGCTAATGAGCAATGGGTTCTTGGACCCTGGCTCCTTGGCAGCATATATATATTGACCTCATGCATATCCAAATTGTTTGGGCGCTTTCTTTTTCTTCGAGGGAGGACCCCACCTCACTGAAACCTTGTCACGCGCCATTTTGGCTGTGTATTTTTCTTTCCTTTTTTTGCACGGGATCTTTGTATGATTGATGTGCATTTGTTTCTGGACGACAGGGTATTGTGGCACCCCGAGCAGCGGCGGTAGCTGTCTTGTTGAGTGTGATCTGTCACGCACCATACTGGTGCTGCAAAAAACAAGATGGTATGCGTATACATATTGTGGACGAGCTCTATTGTGGAAGAGAGGCCGTGTACTCGGTTCGGATAGTATTAGGCTGACGTGCCAGGCGGGTGTGCACGAAATAAATGATCGGACCCATATTTTCAGAGTGTCGGGATTGAATGCTCGGCTGGGTCGGTGTTGATATTGATAAGATTTTTTTTTTGAGAAATTGATATGGATGGGAGACAATTTGGATGGAAATAAGCTATAGAAAAACAAATTCATGAAATGAACTCTCCAGCGAAAATAAATTTCTTGGACTAACCCTTTTTTCAATGCCATACACACTGGCGCCGCACCCCGAAGAGCAACGCCATGACGCAAGGCGCTGCGCGCATGCTAGCATGGCTCGCCCGTGGCCTTGTGGGCCCTGGTCCCGTTAGTGCGGCGCCACACCGTGTGGCGCCGCACTTTAGGTCTTGTACCAGCGCACGAGCCAGCCCTCCCTCGACCCAGGCTCATTCCTCTCCCACACAGAAGCACATGGCGGCTAGGGTTCGTCCCCGCTGGTGATTCTCCTCTCAAGAAATCGATAGATCCGAGCATTTTGTCCAAGGATCTTCCTCTCAATCCCTCACCCAGGTATTTCCTCTCAATCCCATCCGAAAATCCCTTGCTATTTGTCTCATTTTCATTAAATTTCGGTGGAACACTAGTTTCAATTGGATTTGGAGGTTGATTTGAAGCATTGACATGTTTATTTGATATTTAGGTTTAGAAATACTTGTAAGATGGATAGTGGTCTCCTAGGTTGCAATTTCTCTTTATATTATGAAGCACTGCCAATATATATTACCAATTGTATGGTTACATCTAGGTGTGTTGATTTTTATTCATGTAGGATGAAATTTTTGTTCATGTTTGAACTATAGTTAGAACTATTGCCAATATATATTACCAACTCTAGATGCTAGAACTATAGGTAGAGTAGGATGAAAGTTTTGTTCATGTTACAATTATATGTAGAGTAGGGTAGGATTTTTGTCATGTTACAATTATAGCTAGAGTAAGATGGAGTATATGTTACAGCTATAGTTGGAATAAGATGGACATTTTGTAATTGTTCTTATTCTCTCTATTGTTTTAAATATGTAGGATGTCTCTAAACCTCTCTCTAAACAATGCTCACTATGATGTTTAACACCGTGCCTACAAGTTGTCGGAGAAGCGACAGGTACTAAAAACTTCCATGAAAGTCGAACAAGATGCCATGTTTGTTGACATGGAAATCTAACTTTTGCCATTGTATGTTTGCAGGAGCTTCTACCCCTTCGACTTAGGTACCACGAGGTCTCGTCCGGCAACATGCGTTATGACGAGCGGTACACTCCGTACATCCAGCAGCTAGGACTCCTCACCTTTATCCACATGGTCACTCGGTCCACACCGGCCTTCAACCCCGCTACGATCACCACGCTTATGGGCCGGTGGAGACCGGAGACGCACACTTTTCACCTTAGGACCGGGGAGACTACGGTCACTTTGCAGGACATGAGCATGATCCTGGCACTCCCAATTGAGGGAAATCCTATGTGCATAAGCTCGGATTCAGACGGGTGGCGTGAGCAGATGGTCGACCTTATAGGGAAGGATTCACCCGAGGATGTAAACGTGAAGGGGGAAAGACTGAGGGTCGCTGCCGGGGCTACTTTTAGTTGGATCATCCAGAATTTCAAGATCTGCTCCAAGGATGCCGATGAGGAGATGATCAAGACATTCACTCGTGTGTATGTGTGGTACATCATCACGAGGACTCTCTTTCCTGACAGCAGTGGGGATCGTGCTCAGTGGCATTGGCTCAAGTTGCTCGTTGCTTTTGACTCTAAGCTCAGTTGGGGTTCGGCGGCGTTGGCCTGGTTGTAACGTCAGGTAATCAGTTATTTACAAATGTTGTATATTTCTGCATTACCTCAAAAAATATTGTTCTTGAAGGGTTTCGCGGCATAGTAAATCAAAATTTTCTACAGATGCGAACAGAGGGAAAGCCAAGATCTAATCTTAGGAGATGCAAACAACGAGAGAGATTGGATTAGATCTTCATACCCTTGAAGATTCTCACAGCGGAACGTTCGTCGGAACGTGGGTGATGTAGTCGTACTCGCTTCTCCTCCTCGCGATCCGATTCGATCTAGCACCACAAGTGGCGGTGCCTCCGTGAGATGCACACGTGCAGCACCTCGACGTCTCCTCCTTCCTTGGTCCAGCAAGTATGATGGAGAGATGGGTTGGATCTACAACGCGACGACGCGGTGCAATTGGTGGAGAATTTCTACAGCAGGGCTTCGCCTACAAGCAGTCGGGAGGGAGAGAGGAGGGCAGTAGGGCGGCTAGGGTTGGAGGGGAAGGTGTGGGGGGTTGGTGCGCCCCCAGCCCTCTATATATAGAGGGGTGGGCGCAGCCCTAGCCCCTCCCCCAAGCCAAGGCCGGCGGCCCCAAGGAGGAAGAGTGGGGGCAAGGAAACCCCCCTTCTAGAAGCTCTATCTAGAGTTTAAACCTCTCTTGGCCGGCTGGGCCCTATGGGGCCTTGTGCCCCTGGCCCAATGCGGCCAGGGCACTCCCTCATAGGCCCATGCCCCCTCCCGGAAGGTGTGGCCACGTTGGTCCCCTTCCGGAAGGTTCTAGAAGCTTCCGGTACAATACCGATTAACCCGGAACAATTCCGAACTCCAAAAACTGCACTGCCTTATATGAATCTTATTCTCTAGACCACTCCGGAACCTCTCGTGATGTCCCGGATCCCATCCGAGACTCTGAACAAAAACTCATAAACCAATTATCCAATCTATCCTAGCATCGAGACACGTTAAGTGTGTGACCCTGCGGGTTCGAGAATATGCAGACATGATCTTCTATCAATAATCAACAGCGGGGTCTGGAAACCCATATTGACTCCCACACATTCATCGATGATCATATAGGATGAACCATGATGCCAGGATTCAATCAATCCCATATATATATATATTCCCTTCGTCTCGCGATATTTTACTTGCCCGAGATTCGATCGTCGGTACCGTCATACCTAGTTCAATCTCGTTCACAGCAAGTACTTTACTCGTTCCGTAATCCGATATCACTTTGTGATTAACTCCTTAACCACATGCTTGCAATCGGTGTTGATATCGATTACCGAGTGGGCCCGAAGTATATCTCTCCGACTTGGGAGGGACAAATCCCATCTTGATACATACAACCCAACAGATACTTTCCGATCACCTGAGAGACACCTTTATGATCACCCTCTCATAGGATGACGTTTGATAACCTCAAAGCTTTCTTCCGATACCAGGGAGTTGTATTATCTCATGGTCTAAGGAATACAATATTTGACATAAGAAAAGCTTCGCAAAGACGAACACGATGACACGATCTAATTGCTTCGCTTAGTTTGGGTCTGTCCACCATATCATTCTCCCAATGATATGATCTCATTATTAATTGACAACTCATGTCTATGGTTAGGAAACCTTAACCATCATTAATCAATGAGCTAGTCCATAGAGGCATACTAGGGACACGGTGTTGTTTACAAACCACACAAGTATTAATATTTCCGCTTAATACAATTCTAGCATGGAATATAAACTTTATCATGAACAAGAATTATAATAATAACATCTTTATTATTGCCTCTAGGGCATAATTCCAACAGTATCCCACTTGCACTAGAGTCAATAATCTAGTTTACATTTGGCAACAATCTCACACCCATGGCACTGAGGTGCTGATCATGTTTTACACGTGGAAGAGGTTTAGTCAATGGATCTGCGACATTCAGATCTGTATGTACTTTGCTAATCTTCAGATCTCCATCTGCTATATAATCTCGGATTATATGAAACTTGCGGTTGATATGCTTGGTCTTTGGATGATATCTTGGTTCCTTAGCGAGTGCTATGGCGCCAGTGTTGTCACACAATATCTCCAGTGGGTCCAATGCACTTGGAACCACGCCAAGCTCAGTGATGAAGTTTCTGATCCAAACTACTGTAGATCCCGCGATCACGCTTTGCTTGCAGCTTCTCCAGCTCACAGCTCCTCCATTCAAAATATAAATGTATCCTGTCTGAGATTTAGAATCATCCTTGTCGGTGTCGAAACTAGCGTCGATGTAACCCTTTACGACGAGCTGTTCATCACCTCCATAGACTAAGAACATTTCTTTAGTCCTATTTAGGTACTTTAGGATGTTCTTCACGGATGTCCAGTGTTCCACTCCTGGATCACTTTGATATCTGCTCGTCAAACTAAGAGCATTGGACACATCCGGTCTAGTACACAGCATGGCATACATGATAGAACCTATGGCCGAGGCATAAGGCACTTTGCTCATAGCTTCCCTATCATTTACCGTAGCTGGACACTGAGCCTTGCTCAATATCTTACCTGACAACATAGGCACTGAACCTTTCTTTGCCTTATCCATTATGAACCTTTTCAGAACTTTGTCTAGGTATGTACTCTGGCTTAAAGCTATCAGGCGTCTTTGTCTATCTCTATAGATCTTGATACCCAATATATAAGTAGCTTCACCTAGGTCTTTCATTGAAAAACACTTGTTCAAATAACTCTTCACATCGTTAAGCATGTTGATGTCATTTCCAATAATCAATATGTCATCCACATATAGTACCAGAAACGTCACCGAGCTCCCACTTACTTTCTTGTAGATGCAAGCTTCATAGCAATTTGGAACATATCCAAAGCTCTTGATCACTTGATCAAAACAAAGGTTCCAACTCCGAGATGCTTGCTTCAGTCCATAAATGGAACGCTGAAGTTTGCATACTTTATCAGCATCCTTAGGATCGACAAAACCTTCGGGTTGCATCATATACAACTCTTCATCAATGTTGCCATTGAGGAACGCAGTATTGACATCCATCTGCCATATTTCATAATCATGAAACGCAGCAATTGCTAATAAAATCCGAATGGACTTAAACATCTCTACGGGAGAGAAAGTCTCATCGTAGTCAACACCTTGAACTTGTCGAAAACCTTTCGCGACAAGCCGTGCTTTATAGACGGTAACATTACCATCCGCGTCCGTTTTCTTCTTGAAGATCCATTTGCACTCAACGGCCTTTCGGTCGCTAGGAGGGTCCACCAAAGTCCATACTTGGTTTTCGCTCATGGATCCCAATTCGGATTTCATGGCTTCTAGCCATTTCTCAGAGTCTGGGCTCATCATCGCTTCCTCATAGTTCGTAGGTTCACTGTCTTTTACTAACAAGACAGTCAAGACAGGGTTGCCGTACCACTCAGGAGGGGCACGCGACCTTGTCGACCTGCGACGTTCAGTAGTAGCATCGTCCGAAGCTTCATGATCCTTATCATTAGCTTCCTCTATTATTGGTGCAGGCGGCACTAGAACAATTTCAGGTGCTGCGCTACTCTCCAATTCAAGAGAAGGTTCAATAACCTCGTCTAGCTCTACTTTCCTCCCACTCACTTCTTTCGAGAGAAACTCCTTCTCAAGAAAGGAACCGTTCTTTGCGACAAACACTTTGCCTTCGGTTCTGTGATAGAAGGTATACCCAATAGTTTCCTTAGGGTATCCTATGAAGACGCATTTCTCCGCTTTGGGTTCGAGCTTGTCCGGCATCAACTTCTTGACGTAAGCTTCGCATCCCCAAACTTTAAGAAATGACAACTTAGGTTTAGCACCAAACCATAGTTCATACGGTGTCGTCTCAACGGATTTAGATGGTGCCCAGCGGTTTCTAATGCATAACCCCAAAATGATAACGGCAAATCAGTAAGAGACATCATTGATCGGACCATATCTAATAGAGTTTGATTCCGGCGTTCAGACACACCATTGCGCTGTGGTGTTCCGGGTGGCGTGAGTTGCGAAACAATTCCGCTTGCTTTAAGATGCGTGAGAAAATCATAACTCAAATATTCGCCCCCACGATCGGATCGTAGAAACTTAATCTTTCTGTTACGATGGTTCTCCACTTCATTCTGAAATTCCTTGAACTTTTCAAATGTTTCAGATTTATGTTTCATTAAATAGATATACCCATATCTACTTAAGTCATCGGTAAAAGTGAGAAAATAGCGATATCCACCGCGCGTCGAAACACTCATCGGTCCGCATACATCGGTATGTATGATTTCCAACAAGTCCGTTGCTCGCTCCATCATACCGGAGAACGGGGTTTTGATCATCTTGCCCATGAGGCATGGTTCGCATGTGTCAAATGATTCAAAATCAAGAGACTCCAAAAGTCCATCAGAATGGAGTTTCTTCATGCGCTTGACACCAATATGACCTAGACGACAGTGCCACAAATAAGTAGTATTATCACTATCTACTTTGCATCTCTTAGCCTCAATGTTATGGATGTGTGTTTCATCCCTTTCGAGATTTAGAAGAAATAAACCATTCACAAGAGGTGCATGACCATAAAATATGTTAATCATAAAAATAGAACAACCATTATTCTCCGATTTAAATGAATAACCGTCTTGCAATAAACACGATCCAGAAATAATGTTCATGCTCAACGCAGGCACATAATAACATTTATTAAGGTTTAAAACTAATCCCGAAGGTAAAACTAAGGAGAGCGTGCCGACGGCCATCACATCAACTCTTGATCCGTTGCCAACGCGCATCGTCACCTCATCCCTCGCAAGCCGCCGTCTATTCCGTAGCTCCTGTTTCGAGTTACAAATATTAGCAACTGAACCGGTATCAAATACTCAGGCACTACAACGAGGGCTAGTAAGGAAAACATCAATAACATGTATATCAAATATACCTTTGATGGTGCCAGCCTTCTTGTCCGCTAAGTACTTCGGACAGTTGCGCTTCCAGTGACCCTTGTCCTTGCAATAGAAGCACTCAGTGTCCGGCTTAGGACCAGACCTGAGCTTCTTCTCAGCAGGGGCAACGCGCTTGCCGCCGCCTTTCTTGAAGGGATTCTTTGCACCCTTACCTTTCTTAAAGGAGGGCTTGTTGACCATCAACACATGATTATCCTTCTTGATGTCCACCTCCACAGCCTTCAACTTTGCGAAGAGCTCGGTGATCGTATCAGTGGAACCAATCTGATTATGAGTCACTACAAAACTTTTGTAGCTGGGAGGGAGTGATTGCAGAACCCTGTCAATCTTGAGCTCCTCTGGAATCTTGCAGTCCAGTTGCTCAAGGCGTTGAGTGTAGCCCGACATCTTAATGGCATGCTCACTAACGGAACTCCCTTCCTCCATCTTGCAGTTAAAGAACTTCTCAGAGATCTCATATCTCTCAGAACGGGCCTGAGTCTGAAACATGGTTTTCAGCTCCTCGAGAATCTCAAAGGGCCCGGGATAGTCTTCAAAACGATTTTGAAGGTCCGATTCCATAGCAAACAACATGGTGCTCTTAATCACACCATAATCATCTTTGCGCGACTGATAGACAGTTTTCTCATCAGCCGGCGCAGTAGCAGCAGGGGCGTCACCTAACGCATTCTCAAGGACATAGTCCTTTTGACCGCCAGAGAGAATGATTCTCAGATTGCGGAACCAATTGGTGAAGTTAGACCCATTGTTCTTAAGCTTTTCTTTCTCAGCAAAAACGTTGAAGTTGAAGTTGGACTTGGCCATTGGATCTACAGTATTTGCTAGTACAATTTAGACTATGTTCATGATAAATAGTTCAACTTAATCAAATTACTAGATGAACTCCCACTAAATTCAACATCCCTCAAGTTGTTTAGTGAACATGATCCAAATTCACCACACCTAATCTGATCATCACGAGAAGAGATGTAGCTTCAATGGTGGACAACGAAGTGTCGATCATATCATTCATATGACTCATGCTTAACCTTTCGATTCATGTGTTCCGAGGCCATGTCTGTACATGCTAGGCTCGTCAAGTCAAACCCAAGTATTTCCGCGTGTGCAAAACTGGCTTGCACCCGTTGTATGTGAGCGTAGAGTCTATAGCACCCGATCATCACGTGATGCTTGGACACGACGAACTTTCGCAACGGTGCATACTTGGGGAGAACACAGTTTTATCTTGATCTTTAAGTGAGGAATCATCTTATAATGCTACCGTCACGATCTAAGCATAATAAGATACATAAAAGGATAAACATCACATGCATATAACTTTATGTGACATGGTATAGCCAATCTTCGCGCAATGATCTCCATCTTGTGCATGCCGGCATGATCTCCATCACTCCACCATGATTGCCTCCACCACGAATAGCAACTACAACTATTGCTAACTACTTAGAGATAAAGTAAAGCTATTACATGGCGTATAAGAAGTTGACACACAGGTCATACACAATTATAAAGACAACCATATGGCTCCTGCCGGTTGTGTACTCATCGACATGCAAGTCGTGAAACATTACAAAACATGATCATCGCATATATTATACACATCACATCTTGGGCCATACCATATCACAGAAAACACTCCCTGCAAAAACAAGTTAGACGCCTCTACTTTGTTGTTGCATGTTTTACGTGGCTTATGGGAGTAGCAAGCTAAGAACGATTCTTACCTACGGAAAGCCACAACGGTGATATTATGGTTGCCAAACTCCGGTGTAGATCCCATGACAACTATAGTGAGAGAAACTGACATCCACCAGCCGCATGTGTGGAACAAGCCACACGTCAAGTGCGGAGCCGGTCTCGCGAACGATGTCGCGTAAGGTTGGCCTGGACCGCTTCAATCTCACTATCCCGCGTCATAAGAAGAACACAAACAAGAGGCTTGCAACAGAAAACATCAACACCCGCAACAACCATGTTGCGTTCTACTCGTGAATCACATCTACGCATAGATCTAGCTCTGATACCACTGAAGGGTTTCGCGGCATAGTAAATCAAAATTTTCTACGGATGCGAACAGAGGGAAAGCCAAGATCTAATCTTAGGAGATGCAAACAACGAGAGAGATTGGATTAGATCTTCATACCCTTGAAGATTCGCACAGCGGAACGTTCGTCGGAACGTGGGTGATGTAGTCGTACTCGCTTCTCCTCCTCGCGATCCGATCCGTTCTAGCACCACAAGTGGCGGTGCCTCCGTGAGATGCACACGTGCAGCACCTCGACGTCTCCTCCTTCCTTGGTCCAGCAAGTATGGTGGAGAGATGGGTTGGATCTACAATGCGACGACGCGGTGCAATTGGTGGAGAATTTCTGCAGCAGGGCTTCGCCTACAAGCAGTCGGGAGGGAGAGAGGAGGGCAGCAGGGCGGCTAGGGTTGGAGGGGAAGGTGTGGGGGGTTGGTGCGCCCCCAGCCCTCTATATATAGAGGGGTGGGCGCAGCCCTAGCCCCTCCCCCAAGCCAAGGCCGGCGGCCCCAAGGAGGAAGAGTGGGGGCAAGGAAACCCCCCCTTCTAGAAGCTCTATCTATAGTTTAAACCTCTCTTGGCCGGCTGGGCCCTATGGGGCCTTGTGCCACTAGCCCAATGCGGCCAGGGCACTCCCTCATAGGCCCATGCCCCCTACCGGAAGGTGTGGCCACGTTGGTCCCCTTCCGGAAGGTTCTAGAAGCTTTCGGTACAATACCGATTAACCCGGAACAATTCCGAACTCCAAAAACTGCACTACCTTATATGAATCTTATTCTCCGGACCACTCCGGAACCTCTCGTGATGTCCCGGATCCCATCCGATACTCCAAACAAAAACTCATAAACCAATTATCCAATCTATCCTAGCGTCTAGACACGTTAAGTGTGTGACCCTGCGGGTTCGAGAATATGCAGACATGATCTTCTATCAATAATCAACAATGGGGTCTGGAAACCCATATTGACTCCCACACATTCATCGGTGATCATATCGGATGAACCATGATGCCAGGATTCAATCAATCCCATATATATATATATATATTCCCTTCGTCTCGCGATATTTTACTTGCCCGAGATTCGATCGTCGGTACCGTCATACCTAGTTCAATCTCGTTCACAGCAAGTACTTTACTCGTTCCGTAATCCGATATCACTTTGTGATTAACTCCTTAACCACATGCTTGCAAGCGGTGTTGATATCGATTACCGAGTGGGCCCGAAGTATATCTCTCCGACTTGGGAGGGACAAATCCCATCTCGATACATACAACCCAACAGATACTTTCCGATCACCTGAGAGACACCTTTATGATCACCCTCTCATAGGATGACGTTTGATAACCTCAAAGCTTTCTTCCGATACCAGGGAGTTGTATTATCTCATGGTCTAAGGAATACAATATTTGACATAAGAAAAGCTTCGCAAAGACGAACACGATGACACGATCTAATTGCTTCGCTTAGTTTGGGTATGTCCACCATATCATTCTCCCAATGGTATGATCTCATTATTAATTGACAACTCATGTTTATGGTTAGGAAACCTTAACCATCATTAATCAATGAGCTAGTCCATAGAGGCATACTAGGGACACGGTGTTGTTTACAAACCACACAAGTATTAATGTTTCCGCTTAATACAATTCTAGCATGGAATATAAACTTTATCATGAACAAGAATTATAATAATAACATCTTTATTATTGCCTCTAGGGCATAATTCCAACAGTTCTTACCAAATGGTTGTTCACTTCATCTGCAGCTTGATGATGCTTGTCTTAGGAGCGCCACCAATGTAAGCATTGGTGGTTGTTTGCTCCTTATTTTGGTGTGGAGCTGGGAACGCTTCCCCATTGGACGGTCGAGATTGTTGAAATACAATGCTTATATTGATGACGACAAGGACCTCCTTCTCCCATGTGGGCTTACAAGTGGGATGTGGTCTCCGAACCGCCAGGTGACCCAGTGGCGGCGTATAAGAGGCACACCAACGAGATTGACACGATCACCATGGATCAGGTAATTTCCTCGGGTGCGGTCAATTATATGTCTTGAACTTGTAATCTTTGAACTTGACATGAGTGTGGTATGCTGCAGGTGACGTGGGAGCCATACGGTCGAGGGGAGAACTTTGGTGTTCCGGGCGACTATCGCCTTAACCCGATTTGCTTCGAAGAATCCCGTCTGTGGCTAACGCGTTGCCCCATGGTGTGTATGTGGGTTGTCGAGTATCACCAGCCATAGTGTGTCATGACCCAGTTTGGGTTGTTTCAGATTGTCCCACCTGAGTGGAAGGACACGGACATAGGGCTCCATGGGTAAGCTATTAACGGCCTTAACATGTGATGTACTTATCCTTCACCAAATAACGCTCTAGGACATTTTGTTGTGTGCAGCTTGGACAGGAAGAAGCATAGGAAGGAGAAGTATTGGGACAAGCTTCACGGGAAGCACGTTGAGAAATTCAGGAGGTGTGTGATCGAGGCTAAGAAAGCAAAAGGAACACAGGAAAGTCCCTTCAGTCAGGATGCTTTCAACAACTACATCACTATTGGAGATATGCCCTAGAGGCAATAATAAAAGTGGTTATTATTATATCTTTGTGTTTATGATAAATGTTTACATTCATGCTATAACAGTATTAACCGGAAACATTAATACTTGTGTGATTTGTAAACTAAATTAGAGTCCCTAGTAAAGCCTCTTTATAATACTAGCTTGTTGATTAATAGATGATCGTGGTTTCTCAATCATGAACATTGAGATGTTATTAATAACAAGATCATATCGTTAGGAGAATGGTATGATGGACATACTCCTATAGATAAGCGTAGCATAAAGATCAAGTCATTTCAATAGTTCGTTTGCTATAAGCTTTCTGATACATAGTAACCTAATTCCTTCGACCATGAGATCATGCTAATCACCATCACTGGGGATGCTTTGATGACATCAAACACCACACCGTAATTGGGTGGCTACAAAGGTGGCATTGAGTGTCCGGAAAGTATGTGTTGAGGCACATGGATCAAGAGTGGGATTTGTCCATCCATATGATGGATAGATATACTCTGGGCCCTCTCGGTGGAATGTCATCTAATTAGCTTGCAAGCATGTGACTGGCTCACAAGGGATCACATATCACGGGAACGAGAAAAGAGTACTTATCGGTAACGAGGTTGAACTAGGTATGCAGAGATACCGACGATCAAAACCTCGGATAAGTAAACTATCGTGAGACAAAGGGAAATTGGTATCGTATGTAAGTGGTTCATTCGATCGCAAAGTAATCGTAGAAATATGTGGGATCCATATGAATTTCCAGATTCCTCTATTGGTTATTGATCGGAGAACTGTCTCGGTCATGTCCGCATAATTCACGAACCGTAGGGATACACACTTAAGGATTCTATGTTGTTTAGTAGATATGGAATGTTAGTAGGGATACCGAATGTTGTTCGGAGTCTCGGATGGGATCCGGGATATCACGAGGAGATCCGAAATGTTCTGGAGAATAAGATTCATATAAGGAAAGTCCGATTCCGAAGTTTAGGAAAGATTCCGATGTTTTCATCGGAGAGGTTCTAGAAGGTTCATCGGTTCGGAAGGGGAATGGTCCATGGATGTGTCATGGGTAAGTGGAATGATTGGATCATATCCTAGGTCACTTGGTGTGAGCATTTGTGAGATAGAATTGAAGCTCTAAATTGAAAGTCAAACGGGAGTTTAAAATGTCAAACTGGAACAATGGTTTCCTAGTGGAAAAAGGAACGAGTCCTTCTCTCAATCCAACTTGGGTTTGGGTTTGGATTCAAACCCACCCCACCCAAGGCCGCCCCCCTCATAAATAGAGGGGGAGGGCTGCCCCAAAGCACCAAGCCCTAGCCCTCCCCGCGCCAAGCCGCCATCGCCGGTCCGTCGCTGCCGCCCTAGCCACCGCCGACACCTCCTCCTCCGCCCGGTCTTCTAAACCCTAGATCACCAGGAAACCCTAATTCCACCATAACTCGCACCGGCTTAGGTGAAGCCCTGCGGGATCTTCCCTCTACTTTCGACACCATGCCATCATGCTGTCGGAATCGCGAGATGAGAACTACAACCTCTACTGCCTGCTGGAACAAGGGAGAGGAAGGTCTTCATCGAGTACCGAACGTGTTACCGACTACGGAAGCGCTGCCGGAACGCAGCGCCGGAAGGATCGTCTACGCGATCTTGAGATCGGCAAGTGTACAACTATATCACCCACGAGAATCTGCTCTCATTAACCGCTTTGGAATCTTTGAGGGTGAGTGCTTCTATCGACTCGTTGCTACAATCTAGTAGATAGATCTTGGCTTGTTTGTGTGCATGTGGTAGAATTTTTTTGTTTTCCATGCTACGAACCCCTAAAATCACATGGTTCATTGGCAATGCACGGGTGGAGATATACCCATGATCATTTCGGGATTTGATCTTGGAGGATCCATTGTTGTTCGATGAGATTGCAACCGAACAATACAAAATCATGGTCAGAGAAGGGCGACAAGCCGAGTTTGCTCTCTTGGTCAACTTTGTGGTAAAGTGTGTCGAATGTTTGTTTTCTATCTTGGCCCTTTTCACACCTTGCATGGATAACTTACTAGTTTCTTGTCTATGAAAACGCGCGGAGGTAACAAAGTCCGCTGATGCATGCGAGGATGCTTTGGAGACATACCCTCGCGAAGAGAAGGGAGAGGGTCTGTTTCGTGAATTCGTTAAGAAGATGGGCCAACGGTTAAGGCGGCTGTCGAACTTGCTAGGTTGTCGTGACCCCGAGTTGGAAACACCGTCCGCGTCACGGTCCAACATTCCCCAAGGTGACAATTCTGGCGATCATCACTCCACATCCGAGGACGAGTCGAACACACCCAAGGTAGTACAACCATTGCATCCCCCACTAACCCTTGCATCACTAGGCATATGTCCTTAGCAATCTTATTTTGTTGACAGCCCCAAGGTGAGGAAAGCATCTCCGACAAGATAACATTGGGCAACTACACTCGATAGAAGGTCCACGAGCGGTCCGACTACATGCTCAAGCCAAGGCAACCCAATAAGACTTACACACCCGACCCTTCCGTGGCCAAGGCAAAGAAGACCAAGCAGACATACAATTTAGAGGTGGATGATGAAGAGGAACCGAGGAGGAGGAAGATTCCCGCAAGAAGGGGACGAGGAAAGAAGACCACCCGTGGGAAGTAGAGTAGATGTGGTCGCAAGAACATGGTAGATGTGAACTTTGGTGTCGTTTGAACTTGGTACTTGTAATGGACCCCTCTCCGTCGGTCGTTTGAACTTGCTAGCTGTATTGTCGAACCATGTTGTATTTTTGAACCATGTGATGTTGTCAAACCATGTTGTGATGTTGTTTTGGAGCCCATGTTAGATGTGATGTTCCAGCCCATGTTGTATTGTCGAACCAGTTAGATGTGATATTCCAACCCATGTTAGATGTGATGTTGTCGAACCAATTTTAATTCTGGCAGGCATGTGTGCGCCACGTGCAGTGGCGCCGCACAATAGCTACTCACTTCTGTTGTTTTTGGAGCCCATGTGAGGCGCCACGACACACGGCGCCGCACTGTGCAACGTCTGGACCGGTGGCGCCGCACCGTGCAACGCCTTTCGTCATGGCGCCACACATGGGTTGTAAAATCGACAGAAGCTTCTGTTGATTTCTTAGCCCATGTGTGGCGCCATGTGAGACGACTTTGCACGGTGCAACGCCATGCTGTGTGGTGCCGCACGATCAGAATGTTGTTACAACCAGCCTTAAGGGGTTGTTTCGAGGGAAAATCGCGAACATAAGCAAAAAAAATCGGGGGTGGGGGGAATGTTTTTGGAGCAAATCTTGACACATACAAAATAACATGAGGTTCATGACATGTTTTGAACGCAAGCACCTAATACATGGTGTTTTGACCTTAAGGGGCTTAAATACTCAAAGTCTAGAGCACGAGGCTCCTCCATGGCTCCCGGTTACATACTCAAAGTCTAGAACATAGGCCCTTTGCCCTTCTTCTTCTTCTCTTCGTCGTCCTCCATGGAGCGCCACGCCATTCGATGCAGCCTTTCCCTCTCTGCAGCACGAGCCTCCTTCTTGAGGCGCTCCTCTTCCTCCTCTTTCTTGCGGCGCTCGTCCTCACCTTTCTTGCGCTTCTTCGCCATCTCCTCGTCACGCAGCGATTCGTGGTAGCGCCTTCTTATTATGGCACGATCGATCTCTTGGATACTCTTCGTGGATTGATATGGAATATTGCATGTTATTACTATGATATGGAATAGTTGGGACATATGAAGAACTAAAAAGCTTTGTGCATACCGGTGGAGTCTCATACGGGTTGTGATTACGCACGGGAGAGCGGGAGTAGTTGGCACACATGAAGAACTTCTTTCCCCAACTATCGGAATAGTAGTCTTGGGACTACTTAACAATGCAATCGGTTTCGCACCAACAAATAGGAACCTCCTTTCCATGGGCCTCAGAAGTATGAAACGCCTTCCGTGGCCTTTCCTCTTGGTCGGCGCAAGGTGGCCTAGCATTGGCCCTCATATTCCTCTCTTCGCCTTCCTTCTCCTTTTTTCCTCTTCATCTCTTCCTCTTCCTTCTCCTTTTTCCTCTTCCTCTCTTCCTCTTCCTTCATCTTCACCTCGTCCTCTTCATACTTCTTTTTCGCCAAGTCATGAGCAAGTTGAACTACCTCTTTGAATGCCTTCCTCTTCTTATCTTCCTCAACTTCCTTCCTCTTACTCTCTTCCTCTTCCTCAGCTTCCTTCCTCTTCCTCACAACCTCCATAGCTCCGCCCAGTACTTCGAGTAGTTCACACCTTCCCCATCATTGTCCTTGTTGGGTTGAGTCGTCATACCTATAATATGAATGAAAAGTAAAAGTTAGTAAAGTAAGCATGAATGTAAAAAATAGTGGATTCAACCCAATAAGCATGAAATATAGTAAAATATACATAAATGTGAACATATCTACGAGCATACGGATTTGGTCCTGCTAAGTAACCTATCATACTAGCGGGATTAAAACCACCACGCTCTCTTCCTCTTCTTAGGCCAAGTTGTTGACCTTTTTGTTGTCTAGGAGCTTGTTGTCTAAGAACATTGTGGCTTGGTGAAATGGATCGTATGGGCACCTAGAGGGGGTGAATAGCTGCTAACCAATTTTTAATACTTTTTCAATTTTAGGCTTGACACAAAGTAATTTCTCTAGATATGCAACTACGAGAATTTCCCTATATGCAACCCTAACTACTAAGCACGTAAAAAGAGGAGCGAAGGAACCGTAGTGGAGCACGCGGAGACACAGGGAATTGCTTTACCGCAGTTCCTTCCTTGTTAAGGGAAGTACATCTGCGTTGGAGGGGTGGGAGGTTCTAAGACCACCACGCCACAATAGGCCTCACCCTATTCTCCGATGGATCTCGCCACGAGAGGCCTGATCCACCTTCTCCACTATTGGATCCCTTCGAGGCGGGAACCGGTGCCTTTTACAACGCTACCGGGGCACACACCCACAACTGAATTGGGGGCTCCCGGGATGACAACAAGTTGTCATAAGAACAAGGTTTATCAATATAAACAAAACAAGGATCTAGGTATTTGCAAGAAATACTAGATCGGTGATTCTCCAAATGAATGGAGAGGAGATGAAGTGCTTGATTGCTGATGATGAAGATCGAGTTCTCCTCCTTCAATTCCCCAAGGGACGGGGCCTTTGGGTGGATCTAGGTGGAGCTCTCTTGGATGAAGGTTGCAGATCAGATCTTGTCTTTTCCGAATGAATCAAGAGATCTGGCAGGAGGGGGAAGGCTGGCTTAAATACCCCCTCCCCAGATCTGGCCGTTGAGCAACTTTGGGGGCGGATTATCCACCCCCCACTAGGGGAGGATTATCCACCCCCTGGGAAAACTCCGCCCCAAGGGCGGATATTCCGGGAGAAAATCCGCCCCCTCTCTGGGGCTGGCGCCTTTGGAAACTTCGTGAAGATCTTGGGGGGCGGATAATCCGGCCTAGCCGGAAAGTCCGGCCAAAACTCCGCCCTCTCTCTGGGGCTTGCGCCTTGGCGGTGAGCAAGGGGTGCGGACTATCCGTCCCCCTGAGGGGCGGATTATCCAGCGAGGCCAGAAAATCCGGCCAAAATTCCGCCCCCCTTCTAGGGCTTGCGCCTGCTTGGGAAGAGGGAGGGACGGATTATCCGCCCCTAGTGGGGGCGGATTATCCGCCCCCAAAGGCAGATACTTTTCCCTTTTTCTTAGAGAGAGCTGCAACACTTCAATACACATTAAATAATCCTTGATATTGTTATCTAACACACAAAACACTAGGGATTAGGAAATGTTCTTGCAATCTCCCCCTTTTTGGTGTTAGATGACAATACTAGGATTTGCAATGAAACCGGCTAATGCCACCTTAAAAATGAAAGACGCTCCCCCTAGATGTGTGCATATCTAAAATTTGCATTTGAATACAAATACACACACTAGAGAGAACACAACTTTCATAGCAAAGATAATTGAAACAGGGTGGGATGGGAAACAAGGTCATACCACCGGGATGTGATTATAGCCAAAGAAAATAATTAGCTTGATAGCCTCCAAGCACATCCCAACAATATTGATGCATACATTAGATAATCCCATGATTCCATATGCCATCAAATATGCTCCATAGATAAATCCAGAATTCCATGAGATCCACAATAGATAAATCTAGAATTCCATGAATACCAAACATAGTACCAAACAGTGGAGCACGACATAGTCTTACATAATCCAAGCACAAATAGCAAATAAGTTCACGCACAAGCAAGCAGATAAAAACAACAGAAAGATAAGTGCTTGCGCCTGACCCTTGCAAATCCACGAGACCTAATAGAACTACTTCTCCCCCTTTGGCATCGAAACGCCAAAAAGGAAGAAGAGCGATGGTTTAGAGCAAGAATATATGGTACTACACACCCAAATTTGCAAGAATCAAATCAAACAAAAGCCAAAGTTGAGTGTGTGTTCCATAAGAACAAGAAATATGCAAGATAATCCAAAGAGAGCCATTAGAAATCAACTCTTCTCAAGGAAGAGGGCGGTGGCTGAAGCCACCATGTTGGAGCGCATGGCATGACACCGCGAAGATGTATCTTGAGTTCAAAACCAATGCTCATTGATGACCCACATATCACAAAATGATATTAAGGGAAATGATTTTTCTTGCTTTCGGCATTATGAGGGGAGGGTTAGCCCAATCAATTAGGATCACACTCCCCCTATGTCTATGCCCGCATCTAAACCAAATACATGAATAAGAGCAAGTGAGTGTGCAAGGGTAGTCAAGCCAAGCTCCTTGAATCTATGATATTTAGCTCATTACTCAAATAACAAAATCTTGCTTCATCAAGGGGCTTCGTGAAAATATCAGCAAGTTGGTTCTTCGTGCTCACAAAGGATAGGGCAATATCACCACGAGCAACGTGATCCCGAATGAAGTGGTTGCGAATCTCAATATGTTTTGTTCTTGTATGCTGCACGGGATTGTAAGCAATTTTGATAGCACTTTCATTCTCACATAATAGAGGCACTTTGTCACAATTGACACCATATTCCTTTAAAGTTTGCCTCATCCATAATAATTGTGTACAAGCACTTGCAGCAGCAACGTATTCAGCTTCGGCGGTTGAGAGTGAAATACAATTCTATTTCTTTGAAGACCAACACACTAGAGACCTGCCCAAGAATTGACATGCACCAGAAGTTGTTTTTCTATCATCTTCGTCACCAGCCCAATCTGAATCAGTGTAACCACATAGAGAGAAACTTGAACCCTTGGGATACCATAACCCAAAATTCAAGAATGAACCAAATATCTGAAGATTCGTTTAACCGCCACTAAGTGGCTTTCTTTAGGAGCGGCTTGGTACCTTGCACACACTCC
This sequence comes from Avena sativa, assembly GCA_916181665.1. Lineage (NCBI taxonomy): Eukaryota > Viridiplantae > Streptophyta > Magnoliopsida > Poales > Poaceae > Avena > Avena sativa. Next base: position 377,850,057 of record OV702297.1, on the reverse strand, counting down.
TACACTTAACACGATATCGGGCCTAGATGCGCAAAGGTCAAGGAGAGAACCGATCATGGATCAGTATACCTTTTGGTCCACGTCTTTACCCTTGGGATTGAGCTCAAGATGACACTTTGTTTGCATTGGAGTAGCAACGCCATTGAGATCCATCATCTTGAACCTTTTGAGCATGTCTTGGATGTACTTAGCTTGATTAATAAAGGTTCCCTCTCTAAGTTGTTTGATCTCGAATCCAAGAAAGAACCTCAACTCACCCATCATTGACATCTCAAACCTGTCAGTCATAAGCTTTGAAAATTCATCGTTAAAAGCTTGGTTAGTAGAGCCAAAAATAATGTCATCTACATAAAGTTGGCATAAAAAGCTCCCCATTAACCTTCTTAGTAAAAAGAGTGGGATCGATTTGCCCAACTTCGAATCCACGGTCTAACAAAAGATCTTTAAGGTGCTCATACCACGCACGTGGGGCTTGTTTAAGGCCATAGAGCTCCTTATCGAGTTTGTAGACATGGTTTGGAAATTTGGTGTCCTCAAAACCCGGGGGTTGCTTGACGTATACTAACTCATGTAGAGGACCATTAAGAAATGCACTCTTAACATCCATTTGCTGTAATTTAAAATTATGATGGGCTGCATATGCAAGAAGGATACAGATGGACTCAAGACGAGCCATAGGAGCATAAGTCTCGCCAAAATCAATTCCTTCCACTTGAGAGAATCCTTGAGCCACGAGTCTTGCTTTATTCCTCACAACAATGCCATTTTCATCTTGTTTGTTCTTGAAGATCCACTTGGTGCCGATATCATTGCAGCAATCCTTGGGTTTCTCTACGAGCTTCCAAACTTGCTTGCGTTCGAAGTTATTTAACTCTTCATGCATTGCAACAACCCAATCGGGATATTCAAGAGCATCAAAGACCTTCTTCGGTTCAACCATGGAAATGTGAGCTTGATGATCACAGAAGCTTGCAAGTTCTCTTCTAGTAGACACCCTTCTTCGTAAATCACCAACAACCTTGTCAAGAGTGTGACCCCTTAGTTCAAGGTTCCGATCAGCACGAGCCTTGCGATGAGCCTCAATGTCCTTATTGTTTCTAGGAGGAGTTGATTCAGTGTTTGTATCCTTGTATTGACCACTGTCTTGTCCTTGGTCTTGATCTGAGTTAACACCAGGACGTTGCTGCAGAGTTTGTTCTTTGGAGGGGCCGGATAGTCCGGCCTGGGAGATGAAGCACCAGAGCCTTCTTCCTGAGAATGCCTGACAGGACTTGGAGAACCAGAGCCGGATAATCTGCCCTCGGGGGCCGGAGAATCCGGCTTGGGAATTTCTTGCATGCTGTCTTCTTCTTCGGATCCCCTGGAACAAGTTGGAGTGCCAGGGGCGGATTGTCCGCCCCATGGAGGGGGCGGATAGTCCGTCCTGGGACTACCATCTTGTCCAGGAGACTGATGATCTTCAGCAGGTTGCGGTGTCGGTGCAGAGTTTTCTCCAACAGTAGGAGCTTGTTGATCTTGTGAAGATGAGGGCTCCCCTTGAGTGGAGCATTGTCCTTCCCGATCCGCCACAAGGGGTTCCTCAATGGGGCGGAAAAATCTCACGCCCATTCTTCTTATGGCATCTTGGGGTATTTCAACATCTGCATCACAAACATCAACTTGCCCTACAAAGGAGCCATTACTTTCATCGAACTCCACACTACAAGATTCTACAACAATCCCAGTGAGCTTGTTGTAGACTCTATAAGTGTGGGATTCAGCACCGTAACCAACAAAAATACCTTCTAAAGCCTTGGACTCAAATTTAGACAAGCGGACACCTTTAATAAGAAAGAAACACTTACACCCGAATACTCTGAAGTATGAGATGTTGGGCTTGTTACCGGTAAGTATTTCATAAGGAGTCTTGTCCAAAATCTTTTGGAGGTAGAGCCGGTTCGATGAGTGACAAGCAGTGGATATGACTTCAGCCCAAAAATTGTAAGGAGACTTGAATTCAGCCAACATTGATCTAGCCATATCCATCAAAGTTCGGTTCTTCCTCTCGGCTACACCATTTTGTTGAGGGGTGTACGCAGCGGAATATTGATGTCTAATCCCCTCTTCGCTAAGAAACTCATTCAAGGTGTAGTTTTTGAATTCGGAGCCGTTGTCACTTCTTATTGCCAAGATAGGAACATTGTGTTGACGTTGAACTTCATTGGCAAAGTCAATGACTGTTTGTTGAGTCTCACTCTTTATCTTGAAGAAATAGACCCATGTATATCTTGAGTAATCATCGACAATGACCAAACAATATTTATTCCCACCAAGACTTGCATGAGAAGGAGGACCAAATAAATCCACATGAAGTAATTCCAAGATCCTCTTTGAAGAAACAATAGTCTTCTTCTTGTGGGGAGAGTCATGCATTTTGCCTTCAACACAAGCCCTGCAAACACGATCTTTGGCAAAGGAGACATTGTCTTTTAGTCCAAGGATGTGGCCACCCTTGTGGAGACTTTGCAAAGTTCTCATGTTGACATGGGCTAAACGGCGATGCCACAACCAGCCCACGTCGGCCTTTCCGAATAGACACATCGGACCCGAAGTGGTTTTCCCCGAGAAGTCCACCACATACAGGTCATTTTCGACATACCCAACGAAAGCGACCTTTAGAGACTTGCTCCACAAGAGTACCACCAAATCATCATCGATAAAAACAGCAAAACCCATCTTGCCAAGAGCATGAACAGAAAGAAGGTTGTCACCGAGGGTCTGAACAAGCATGACGTCCACGAGAGAGATATCATGGGCAACCACAACCTTGCCAAGACCCAGTACCTGAGATTTAGACTTATCACCGTAGGAGACTGTAATATTATCATGATTTGGACGCATCTCCGTGATGATCTCCTTGCTTCCGGTCATATGACTAGTGCATCCACTATCCAACACCCATTTTGACCCACCGGAAGCATAGCCCTGCAAGAGAATTACTTCTTGGTTTTAGGTACCCATTTTTCAATGGGTCCTTTCATGTTAGTAACAAGGGTCTTTGGGACCCAAATAGACCAAGCAATATATTCATCAAAGGGACCGACATAATAAGAATAAACATCGCCATAATCATCACAAAAGAGTTCATAATTTGGATTGTGAGACCCTGCAAAACCAATATTGTTAGTCTTGTCTTTTGTGACATTCTTCTCTACGGTGCTTGTCTTTGATTGCACATTCTTGGTCTTGTTCTTCTTGTTTTTCTTTTTCTTGGACTTGGTGACATACCCAAGTCCCTCTTTACCATGATTTGACCTTTGCTTGCCAAGGACTTCATCAAGCACACCCTTATCCCTGGGAGTGATGTCCTTGATCACTTCTTTTTCCACACTAGCATTTTTCCTGTGACTATATGTTGAGTTGGATGAGCTAGTAACATCATATTTGGCCAATTGACTTTGAAGCTGATCATGTGACTCATTGAGGATGGAGAAATCGGAGAGTCTATCATGAGCAGCCCCAAAGTCAATCTTTTCCTTCTTTAGCTTCTTTGCTTTGGTGACAGCATTGTCACGTTCCTTAACAAGTTTAGTCACAATTTCTTCATGTGACTCTTCAATGGACTCAAGCCTCTCTTCAAGAGAGACCCGAGCTTCTTCTTCCTCAAGAGCATTTTTTAAGGATGCAATTTCCATTGCATCCTCCCTTTTAATTCTGCCCTTTTCTTCGAGAAGAGCTTCGTTTTGGGCCAGCTGATCCATAAGAGCTTCAAAACAAACTTTGTGCTCACCTTGAAAGTTAGTGTAGAAGTAATCCAAAGCAATAATCTCTTCTTTAACCTTAAGACTAGTAGGATCATCCATGTCAATCATAGCCTTAGGAAAAGAAGAGTTAGAAGTCGTTACCTCGGAGCTTCTTGCCATGAGACAAGTAGCATTCTTATTGATGATGTTTTTGTTCAGAGAGTCGAAGAGAGATGTTGATGTAGATGTGGTGGCTATAGCAGCCACCTCTTGAGAGCTATCGTCCTCGTCCTCATCTTCACTTCCCGATGAATATTCTTCTTGAGCCACTAGAACAATCTTTGGTTGCTTCTTGAAGTGAGCATTCTTCTTTACAAACTGTTTCTTGCGTGGAGCCTTTGACTTGTCCTTGAAAATGAGTCTTCCTCCATTATCTTCCCTACTTTGATATGGACACTCAACTACAAAGTGCAGCCGGTCACCACAGTTGAAACATGTTCTCAGCTTAGGACCATTTTCTTTTCTTCCATAGGCTCCACTCTTGCGTTCTAGTTCAGCTTTAGCCTTGGCTGGATCTTTCCAAAAGTTTATAGCATAAAGAGCCAAGTACTATCCATGGATCCTTTTTATATCCTCGGGACAGTCCAGACCTTCTATGGCATATTCTTCATGATCAATCACACTAGTCTTCAAGGCCACGTTGACCCCCTTTTGCATCCCCATAGCTCGAGCACGAGCATCTTCAGCATTCTTGGCAGCCACATTGAAAGCGGCCATTTCTTGCATTACCTCATTGGATGTCATGAGGTGATAGTTATGCCTACCTTGGAGAGTCTTCAAATCTGTGGGCTCAAATGGCATAAGAGCACTGACGTACTTGCGCTTGATCCATGCATCATCAACATGAGCTGCACCGTGGTTTCTAAAAGTTGTGGCTATTGCTTTGAGCCTCCTATACATGTCCTCGTGGTCTTCTCCATCCAACATATAGAATCCTTCAGCTTCGTTGCTCAAAGCATCATATCTACTCCTTCTCATACTTTCATTTCCGATGAAGATCCCAGTGAGGGTATCCCAAGCTTCCTTAGCTATGCTAAGATGTTGAATGTGTGGCATGTCTTTATCACCCACACCAAGTTGTATCATGTGTAGAGCTGTAGCGTTGAGTTGGCTATCAATAACTTCTCTTCTTGTGAGATTGTTGGGGTTTCCAACATGAAGACCATTTTCTATGATTTTCCACAACTCAATGGAGGAACTACACACATGAGACTTCATCAAAAATTGCCATTGAGAAAAGGTAGATGCAGAAAGTTTGGGTGGATCACCCCTATTATGTATATGTGGGTGAGGGATAGGTGGATCAGGAGAATACACATGAGAAATCTCATTGTATCCATCCTTACCACTATCCTTTTTCGAGGAGGAGCTCTTGCTAGTGTCATCACCAACCACTTCGTTCTCTTTGGAATCGGTTTTACCCATTTCCTTGGATTGCGGAATGGTAGCCTCAGAGTTAGATGGAGGTGATGTTGTGGATGTGGAGAGACGCATTATCAATGGACGCATCTCTTCCATCTTAGCCTCCATTGAACTCACCAAGGTTGTTTCCAACGTCTTGAGATCGTTCATGGTGACTACATCCGGAGCATCACTCCCATCTACCTTGGAACCCATACTTCTCTTAGACGGTTAAGCCCGAAATAAGAGTCGGGGCTCTGATACTAATTGAAATGGATCGTATGGGCACCTAGAGGGGGGTGAATAGGTGCTAACCAATTTTTAATACTTTTTCAATTTTAGACTTGACACAAAGTAAATTCTCTAGATATGCAACTACGAGAATTTCTCTATATGCAACCCTAACTACTAAGCACGTAAAAAGAGGAGCGAAGGAACCGTAGTGGAGCACGCGAAGACACAAGGAGTTGTTTTACCGCAGTTCCTTCCTTGTTAAGAGAAGTACATATGCGTTGGAGGGGTGGGCGGTTCCAAGACCACCACGCCACAATAGGCCTCACCCTATTCTCCGATGGATCTCGCCACGAGAGGCCTGATCCACCTTCTCCACTATTGGATCCCTTCGAGGCGATAACCAGTGCCTTTTACAACGCTACCGGGGCACACACCCACAACTGAATTGGGGGCTCCCGGGATGACAACAAGCTGTCACAAGAACAAGGTTTATCAATATAAACAAAACAAGGGTCTAGGTATTTGCAAGAAATACTAGATCGGTGATTCTCCAAATGAATGGAGAGGAGATGAAGCGCTTGATTGCTGATGATGAAGATCGAGTTCTCCTCCTTCGATTCCCCAAGGGACGGGGCCTTTGGGTGGATCTAGGTGGAGATCTCTTGGATGAAGGTTGCAGATCAGATCTTGTCTTTTTCAAATGAATCAAGAGATCTGGCAGGAGGGGAAATGCTGGCTTAAATACCCCTCCCCAGATCTAGCCGTTGATCAACTTTGGGGGCGGATTATCCGCCCCTGGGAAAACTCCGCCCCAAGGGCGGATATTTCGGGAGAAAATCCGCCCCCTCTCTGGGGCTGGCGCCTGTAGAAACTTGGTGAAGATCTGGGGGGGGGGGATAATCCGGCCCCCTCCTAGGGCGAATTATTCGGCCTAGCCGGAAAGTCCGGCCAAAACTCCGCTCCCTCTCTGGGGCTTGCGCCTTGGCGGTGAGCAAGGGGAGCGGGACTATCCGCCCCCCTGAGGGGCGGATTATCCGGCGAGGCCAGAAAATCCGGCCAAAATTCCTCCCCCCTTCTAGGGCTTGCGCCTGCTTGGGAAGAGGGAGGGCGGATTATCCGCCCCTGGTGGGGGAGGATTATCTGCCCCCAAAGGCAGATACTTTTCCCTTTTTCTTAGAGAGCTGCAACACTTCAACACACATTAAATAATCCTTGATATTGTTATCTAACACACAAAACACTAGGGATTAGGAAATGTTCTTTCACTTGGGACTTGTTGGCTAGTTCTTGGTTGGCTTGGGACTTGTTGGCTAGTTCTTGGTTGGCTTGGGACTTGTTGGCTAGTCCTTGGTTGGCTTGGGACTTGTTGGCTACCACTAGGTTAACTTGGAGCTTGTTGGCTAGTACTTGGTTGGCTACCACTTGGTTGCCTACTACTTGGTTGGCTACCACTTGGTTGTCTACTACTTTCTTCATTTCCTTTTGCTCTTTTCCTTTGGGAACACTTTCTTGCATTATGCCCTTCACCATTGCACGTTCCACACCGGGCTCTCTCACGAGGCTCTTGGAATTGGTAGTTGCCCGTTTCTCGACCACCACCACATCCCCATCCGTCCATGTCGCTCCTAAAGCGCTTTGTCTTGCATCTTCCACGTCCAACAACCTTCCATTTAGGATTGGGACATAGTTGAATTCCATGGTACTACGGCCATTGTGATTGGTCCAGGTATGGGTGAAATCTAGGAGACCATGTCTTCTTAGTAGTCTCAATAAAGAACTCGGACTCTCTCACCGTGAGCGGATTATTACAGTCCAAATGTTGCTTGCGAGATGCCACGAGCAAGTGCAAGCATGCAAGATGAAGCAACGATGGCCTTCCGCATGTGCACTCACAAGTCTTGAGCGAGACCTTGAAAGCTCGGCCTCCGTGTTGGACACCATCAGCCGTTGTACCTCTGGGCTCCGTAACTTGGTAAATTAGCTCGTCATTGTCATATTCCGTGACAACTTAGGAATCCGCTTTCCTTGACTAAAATTGCATCCAATCATCAACCTTAGGTGGGTACTTGTATTTGTACGTGTTCTTGTTGTCCCCCGCAATCTTTCGGTCCGTTTCATGTGAGTATTTTAGAAAATACTCATTCATCATGTCGAATGTATATCGGACTATTCCCGTGACGGGCAATGCACGGACACCTTTGAGCAACTTGTTAAATGCCTCTGCCATGTTGCTTGTCATTTGGCCATACCTCCGGCCACTGTCATCGAAAGCTCGTGCCCACTTTCCCATATTTTCAATGTTCCTAATGAGAAACTCTCGACCACCCGCATTGAGTTCTTTGTTGGCTAGCAATTTTTTGTAAAAGTTAGAGAAACGACGTTCCGTGAAAGCGAGGCAACAATCTTATAGATCATCGGACAAATCCTTACTCTTGCATGCCCTACAGAAGTTTGCACAAAAGTGTCTCATGCACTAACGATGGTGCAATGGAGCATGGCCAGGAATATCAACCATCACTGCATTAAGACTTCCTTGATGACGGTCAGAGATGACACATATTTCCCTTTGAGGGGTTAATATCTTGGTTCTCAAAATATGGAAGAACCACTACCAATTATCATTGATTTCCGCCTCCACCAAAGCAAACGCCAAAGGAATCAACCGGTTGTTGGCATCATTGGCTATTGCAATCAAGATAGTGCCCTTGAATTGTCCGGTCATAAAGGTGCCATCAACGGAGATGACCGGCCTACAATGTTCAAAATCCCGAACACATTGCTCGAAACCCCAAAATGCATGGCCAAAAACTCGAATGGTTCTTTCGTTTACAATCCTTGTCTTATTCCCATAAGGTTCAACCACATGAACCATGCCCGGGTTAGCATTGGCCATCGCTCCCAACAACCTTGGGATTCGGTTATAAGATTCCTCCCAATCACCGTACACCATCTTGAATGCATCTTGCTTAGCCTTCCATGCCTTCCCGTACTTTACCTCGTAGTGAAAGAGGGCTTTCACAAGCTCTGCTCATTATTGGAAATGACGCGATTTCATTGGATAGCCTATAAGTGAGGAAATCGTAGGTGAGTTGTCGGTGCTCATGATTCGCATCCTTGCCATCCACCATCGGGCCTCGGCACATGTGAGTTGATACACAACTAGTATGTGCCATTCGGGACCTCCCTTGAATGGTCTTGCATGCACAATCCAAGGACATCATTCCTCCTCGCACTTCACCGTGTAACACTTCTTGATGTCTGAGTGCACGACCGTGTAAGGATGATGATGCTTCACCAAGAAGTCCTTTATCCATTGCTTAAATTCCAACAAGGTCTTGAACCTTGATCCTTTGCAAAAGCCACTATTCACGTGATTGCCATCCCGGTAAGAACTTGTCCTTGTTCCAAGCACTATGCCCTTGCCACCATCAACCGTGGCTTCATCCGCGAGACTAAGATCACGAAACAAAGGCACCCGATGATCCCGGCCAGGGACTATCGTGGATTTCGGCCTCTCTATCCGTGAATACCTCCTCGTCAACTTCTTCTTCGGGACCATCATCATCCGAGTCTGATGCATAGACTCGAGAATATGGGAGGTCACGGTCCATTTCATCTTGCCTGATATATTTGTCCAAATCTCCAACATTGTTGTCATGAAGTTCAACATCATCATATTCACCCCCACAATCATCATTGTCCTCCTCCAACACTTCGTCTTGGTGTTCTGAAATTGGGCTCAATGTTTGGGTCAAGGGAGGTTCACGGCTTAGCTCTTGGTCTACGGGTGGAGGACTCATAGTACGCAATGGGGAGGCAAGACGGTTCAAGTCCAAAGACAATGAACTATCAACTTTCTTGGTGGCAAATAGCTCAAGAGCCTTATCTAGTGATTCAGCCACCACCTCCTTGTATGCAGGCCAATGGGCCTCGGAGAAGATACGCATGGTCTTCCAATGAACATGCATTCCCAAGCCAACATTATGTCTTCCCTCCAACTCAACAACATCATTTGGGTCCATCCATTTCAATTCAATCCTCAATTGCTGCAAGACCTCGGCATAGGTTGGAGTACGCTCAAACACCAAAGCGAGCTCGTCCGGTTCCGGTTCCATGTTACCTCTCACAAAAGCATCCTTGTCTACATGGTGAACATGAACAATTCTTGCCATGCCTAAGATAATCACAACAACAATACCATGGTCAACATACTCAATACATACAAATGCTACCATCAACAAAATGCCCAACCAATATGCCAATGCAACAACATTCTACCATGCATCTTATGAAACAACCTAGGGTTTGCAAGATATGGACCAAATCAAAGAAGAAGGGGAATAATACCTCAAGGCACTTGGGGGGATCGAAATCCACGGAGAGAGGCTTACGATTTAGGCACTAGGAGGGAGGAGGTTGAGGGAGGACCGGAGCCGCCGTCGATGTTGTGCTTCCTGTGTGGGAGAGGAATGAGGTTGGGTGGGGGAGGGTGGCCGCGCGCTGGTACAAGACCTAAAGTGCGGCGCCACATGTTCTGGTGTTGCAATACATAGTGCGGCGTCGCACTAACGGGACCAGGGCCCACGAGGCCACGGGCGAGCCACGATGGCAGGCGCGCGGCGCCACACAACATGGAGTTGCTCTTCAGGGTGCGACGCCAGTGTGTATGGCGTTGCAAAAGGGGTTAGTCCAGAAAATTTCTTTTCGTCGGAGTTCATTTCGTGAATTTGTTTTTTATAGGTACTATGGAGCGCTGGCCTTGTCTTAATCAATTAAGTTGTTTTTAGTTGTCCGATGTATAATCCCTCGCGTGTAAGTGGTTTTTTAAGTAATTATAAACGGGATATAATTCACTGAAAAAGTAATTAAACAGGAGATGAGATAGTCTCAGGGGTTGCCCCTATTGTACTTTTAGTTTAGACACAGTGGCTTGATTCAGAGTAAATGACACTAGGAGTCATACAACATGTCTTGCATGTGCACTTAAGTCACATAACTTATAAAACAAACTAACAAGTCACACAACTTATAAACCCGTGCACCTGAGGTCACAAAACCGGTCAACTGGATGGTTTTGACCAAAATCAGTCATAAGCAGACTAAATTTTTATAATAACCCTCTCATACTTCTATAGATAAGACTAGATGTTTGCATGATTTTTGGTAGACTTGGTCAATCTTGAAGATATTTAACTCGAGATAAAAGTATTATAACCATAATTAAATAATGGAGGAAATACAAGTACAAATTTCATTAACAAATATCGGCACACCATACGCATAAGTAATAAATTTGTGAATCTATAATACATCACACGTTTATAAATTTGTATAGCCTAGAATAAACGTATATTGTTATCAAATACTATGTATGAATCGTGAGTATGAGAGAGGATTATTTGAAATCCGTATCTTTTCGTTTCAAAAAAATCCAAAATTTATTTTAGAACTACATATGTACAGGATGAATGAGTGTGGCAAGTTTCGATAAAAAAATCATTTTTTGGGCTACGGAAAAAAAACTCCCAGCTATATATAGTATAAAAAAGCAGGTATTTTTGTCAGAGTTTTGTCTTTTTTGTAAAATAAAACATATATTTTTCTAATTTTTTTTGGGTATCTTCGGAATGTATAAATGTTTGTGTGTGAATTTTTGGAGTCATAAAACTATCTTTTTCTTTTCAAAAAATGAGCTCCGGTGAATTCGGAAGCCACTGGCCACTGCTGGTTTTCCTCGTAAGCATCCTATACCGTTGCCAATGTAAAAATATGAGCTTAGGATTTTCTTTATAAAAAATCAATCTGCCTATGACCGGTTTTGGTTAAAAACCATTCAGTTGATTGATTTTGTGATCATGGGTGCATGAGTTTGCAAATTGTATGATTTATTAGTTCAGTTTACAAATTTGATGATTTAAGTGCAAATACGAAACAAGTTGAGTGAGTCTTGAGTGTCATTTACTCCTTGATTCACCTCAATTTTGTCTCATAGCTATACGTGCATGTCCTTTATGCTCTGGTGCGTTTGTTACCTTGCAAGAAAAAAAATACACGCGCATGTACTCTAGGAACGGAATATAAAGAAAACAAGACACGTTGTTCCGACTTTTCTTACATGGTACTGCGTGGTAACGCTTTTTTTTACGCGCTCGCGTTTTTTTTTTTGACGCGCGCGCGCGTGTGTGATAACGCTGGACCATGCACTTCTGATTCGAGCTATTGATAACACGGAAGCCATAATGAAAACGCAAATGACTTTCGGGCCGGGCTACCAGAGCCAAGACTTCGTGCAGCGCGGACCATTTCCGCCGTAGAGCGGCATATAGAAGCGCGCTTACCACGCCCCCACACTGACCCTGCTAGGAGAAATATGGGCTCGACTCGGCCCGTTGTCGCATCTCTGGTAAAACGTTCCAGATCTCTTATATAGCTTCACTGGCAACAATCTCCAGGACGAATATGTCTGGCCTCTGAAACGCCCCGACGACATAACGCGTTCCCTGCAGAATGTGTAACTGCAGCCATAAGTTGCCTAGGGCAGCTACAGCGTATTAGAGTAAATTTATGTAAGAAGCTATAAGATTTTAAATAATATATTTAAGATGAAGTAGAAAAGAGTGAAGAGTAGAAAAAAGACTAGTGAACTCTCATGCAAGAGCTTGCTATAGCACGTATTCCTAGCGGAAAATTAATATGGAGGATGGGCTCCATGGTGGACTTTTTAAAAAATTTAAAAAAGCGTCAAATATTTTTGAAAAAAATATATTCATGTAGCCCACAATGTAAAATACATGTATGCAAAATATAAAAGTAAAATACATTGTATTTTGTGCATAGTAAAAAAGAAAAATATGAAAAATTCTGAAGAAAAGAAGGCCCATTCAAAAATTACACCGTTCACACTTAGATCCGATGTGTTTTCTTTTTTACTGAGGCAAGAATACAAAGTATTTCTCACAATTTTTTTAAACGCGTATTATAAATCATTATCTATCACCCTATTTTTGGATTTTTTGAATCTTTAAATTTTAATTTTTTCAAAATAAAAAATTAAAGTCCTACCTGGAGCCCGTCCTCCAAATCGATGCACTTGTGTTCCTAGGTACTTTGTATAGGTGTAAGTTGGGCCTTGATCAAATAAATAGTAAATACTAATAATAAATTATAATATATTGGCTATTAAATTGACTATAGATAATGAGATGGTGCCTTATAGGCGGCGATTCCCAACAGCACGGTCCATTTCACACACCAAACCTGGCTGAATTCATCCATTTGGGGTAGGCCGAAGTCACGGTGTTTTTCTTTGTTCGTGGTCTAATGGAGGAATATTTTGGGAGCATTTCTTCCACCAACTTTAATCACTTTTCGCCAACTCAGCTGCATATGTGGAGTTGTGGACTGTCTTCACGATTTTTGCCTCAAGACCATATGGAGACATTATTTCACAATTATACATATAAATCACTCAGTTGTCCATATAAATAATACAATTCGGGCATATAATCAATTGTCCAAACAAATAGCACATTCAAATAGTTCTACATATTAAAACACTGGTGGCCTAGATGCGTCCACATGTGCTTAACAAGATCTTCATGAAGTACATGGTGGACTGTTCAGTCACGAATTTCATGTTGAGTATGAAGGAATTCCTAGAATATTGTTGTTCCTGGCTGAGGTTCAACCAAATTTCAACGGAACTCTCAATCTTGATCATGAAGCATATTATTGCGCTCATCCTCCACAATCATGTTGTGCATTATCATGCTAACAGTCATCACCTTGTTGATCCTCTTCCTACTCCGTGTTCTTGCAGGGAACAGAACAATGGCCCAACGATCTTGTAGCACTCCAAATGATCGATCCACGTCCTTTCGACATGCATCTTGTTTTTTAACAAACCTACGCTCAGTCTCGTCAGTGGGTTGGCGGATTGTCTTCACAAATATGGACCACTCATGATATATACCATCGGCTAGATATTACCCCTTGTTGTAGTGGTGGTTGTTTGCTACAACGTCAATATCTAGAGCATTACCTTTTGCAAGCCTAGAAAATACCGGAAATTGCTGCAACACACTGATATCATTTCAAGAACCTTCCATGCCAAAAAGAGTGCCAAATCCAAAATTCCTACGATGTTACTGCCTCGAGTATGACCGTGCACCCGCTAGAATGGCTTTTGGATTGTCCCTGCCAACCAACTGGACAATTCGTCCACTTCTAATGCATGCAATCTATGTTACCAAGCATGTCAGGAAACCCTCTTACCTCGTTGATATAAAAAGGCGGACAATATCCTCCATCGTTGGCTCTCTCAAATACCAATCGCCAAATGCCTTAACAACAGCACGACAAAACCTATACATGGTCTCAAGGGTTGTGCAATCGCTCATGCGCATGTACTCATCAATGAGATTACCACTAACTCTATAGGCAAGCATCCTAATCGCTGAAGTGCATTTTTGATAGAAAGTAAAGCCAAGCTTAGCGGTGGCATCTTTCTTCAACATGAAATAATCGTCTACACCCTTGACTCTCTGAAGAATCCTCATGAAAATGTGCCTCCTCATCCGAAACCGCCTCCATAACCGATCAAGAGTGTAGAACGCATTGATGCAGTCGAAATAGTTGTTGTACAGCCGAACGTGGCCAGGCTCCCTATCCCTATCCAACGCAGTCGCCCGACCCTTTAAATAGCCCCTATACTATGGGAGCGCATCTTCTTCGAGCTGCTGGATGATTGTGGGTGTGGCCACATGATCTCGGTATCATCATCGAAGGAGCCATAAGATGTACCAATGAAATGCTTGTAAAAGATCTCGCCGGAGCTATCCATGGTGATCTACATTACAAAAAGGACATAGTCACAACAAGAGTTACCTCAAATGTTGCAAGGCTGTCAACAAAATGAAGTGGCCAAACATACCATCCCCTATCCGCAAATGGCCGAATAGTTCATGGGCGCGATGCTTCTAGCGTTCCTCCTATGGTCGACCCTACTGATGCCTGGACAACTCCAGCCTCCAAACAACAGCGAGAGAAGGGATCTGGGTCGAACAACCCACTGACTGATGGAAGGAGGAAGAGGGGTGGCTGAATCTGGTGGCGGTGGCCGATTGGCGACACGAGGAAGAGAGGGGAAGGGGAGGGCCTTGTGGTTGGATGCTGGGAGTAGTGGGAAATTTGGGCCCTAGCGAGTGGGCCAGGGAGGACAAGATATGTGATGTCCATCGCCCGTTCGCGCGAGCACAAACGCTTCCCTGATTTGGGTCACGAATGCGCCGGTCTAGGGCCTACGGACAGTTTGCACCCCCTCTCCCGCATTCGGAGCTTCCTTGGTATCTGTGGACAGCATTTTGGACAGCAAAAGGCTATTTGGGGCGTGCCGTCGTGTATGCCCTTAGGGCATCTCTAGCGTCTACCTATTTCAGACACCAAGTGGTGTTTTTTTGTCTGTATGGATTGGGGTGGAGAAATAATGGCGTCTTGTTTTCCATGGTCCGTTCGGGGAGGTGGGGGTGGTGCTCCCAGTGGACTGACGCATTTATCCTCCCTCATGTTGCCATGGACGACACGACGAAGTTAAAACGACATACCATGTCACCAATCGACCCTCCGGCTTCCAGCTCGGCCACTCCTTTCCTGCGCGGTTGGAACTGTTTTCTGTGTTCTCTTGTTCGCGCAGACCAAAACAGACATCCTTGGTCCTTATAGGTTGGGCCTCTAGAGATATCTGATGACTCCTTGATGGCGCCAGAAAACTTGGTGCTTGATATGGAGTCTTGTTGGGAACCCCAAGAGCATTGTTGGAACTGTTTTCTGTGTTCTCTTGTTTGCGCAGACCAAAACATGTTGGAATTATTCCCTAGAGACAATAATAAAGATGTTATTATTATAATTCTTGTTCATGATAAACTTTATATTCCATGCTAGAATTGTATTAAGCGGAAACTTTAATACTTGTGAGGTTTGTGAACAACACCGTGTCCCTAGTATGCCTCTATAGACTAGCTCATTGATTAATGATGGTTAAGGTTTCCTAACCATAGACATGAGTTGTCAATTAATAATGAGATCATATCATTGGGAGAATGATATGATGGACAGACCCAAACTAAGCAAAGCAATTAGATCGTGTCATCGTGTTCATCTTTGCGGAGCTTTTCTTATGTCAAATATTGTATTCCTTAGACCATGAGATAATGTAACTCCCTGGTATCGGAAGAAAGCTTTGAGGTCATCAAACGTCATCCTATGAGAGGGTGATCATAAAGGTGTCTCTCAGGTGATCGGAAAGTACCTGTTGGGTTGTATGTATCGAGATGGGATTTGTCCTCCCAAGTCGGAGAGATATACTTCGGGCCCACTTGGTAATCGATATCAACACCGCTTGCAAGCATGTGGTTAAGGAGTTAATCACAAAGTGATATTCGGATTACGGAACGAGTAAAATACTTGCTGTGAACGAGATTGAACTAGGTATGACGGTACCGACGATCAAATCTCGGGCAAGTAAAATATCGCGAGACGAAAGAAATATATATATATATGGGATTGATTGAATCCTGGCATCGTGGTTCATCCGATATGATCATCGATGAATGTGTGGGAGTCAATATGGGTTTCCAGACCCCGCTGTTGATTATTGATAGAAGGTCATGTCTGCATGTTCTCGAACCCGAAGGGTCACACACTTAACGTGTCTCGACGCTAGGATAGATTGGATAATTGGTTTATGAGTTTTTGTTTGGAGTCTAGGATGGGATCCGGGACATCACGATAGGTTCCGGAGTGGTCCGGAGAATAAGATTCATATAAGGCAATGCAGTTTTTGGAGTTCGGAATTGTTTCGGGTTAATCGGTATTGTACCGGAAGCTTCTAGAACCTTCCGGAGGGGGACCAACGTGGCCCCACCTGCCGGGAGGGGGCATGGGCCTATGAGGGAGTGCCCTGGCCGCATTGGGCTAGGGGCACAAGGCCCCATATGGCCCAGCCGGCCAAACAAGGGGAAACCCTAATTGGAGCTTCTAGAAGGAGGGGGGAAACTTGCCCCCCACTCCTCCCTCTTTGGCTGCCGGCCTAGGACTTGGGGGAGGGGTTAGGGCTGGCGCCCACCCCTCTATATATAGAGGGATAGGGCACACCACCCCCACACCTTCCCCTCAAGCCTAGCCGCCCTGCTGCCCTCCTCTCTCTCTCCCTCCCGACTGCGTGTAGGCGAAGCCCTGCTGCAGAAACTCTCCACCACTTGCACCGCGTCGTTGCGTTGTAGATCCAATCCGCCTCTCCACCATACTTGCTGGACCGAGGAAGGAGGATACGTCGAGGTGCCGCACGTGTTCATCTCTCGGAGGCATCGCCACTTGCGGTGTTAGATCGGAGCGGATCGCGAGGAGGAGAAGCGAGTACGACTACATCACCCACGTTCCGACGAACGTTCCGCTATGCGAATCTTCAAGGGTATGAAGATCTCATCTAATCTCTCTCGTTGTTTGCATCTCCTAGATTAGATCTTGGCTTTCCCGTTCGCATCTGTAGAATTTTTTTGATTTACTATGCTGCGAAACCCTTCAAAACAGACATCCTTGGTCCTTATAGATTGGGCCGCTAGAGATATCTGATGACTCCTTGATGGCGCCAGAAAACTTGGTGCTTGATATGGAGTCTTGTTGGGAACCCCAAGAGCAAGGTGTGAAGAGCACAACAGCAAGTCTTCTCTCAGTTGAGACCGAGGTTATTGAACCAGTAGGAGGAAGAAAATGTCACACAGGTGTTGCAAGCAACGCGGAGACCTGCACAACACAAACTCAAGACATTGCCCCAACGAATTAGTGTGGTTGTCAAGCTCACCGGTTTGCTGTAACAAAGGATTAAACGTATGGCGTGGAAGGTAATGGTTTGCAGCAAGTAAACAGGTAACAGTGGAAGATGTATCAATGGTAAAGATTGGACCGGGGTCCATAGTTCACTAGAGGTGCTCTCCTTATATAAACAACATGGGATGAAGGGTAAACAAATTACAGTGGGGCAATTGACAAGAACTGAGCAAGACATAACAATGCAATTACTAGCCAGAAAGATCCTATGAGGTTGATTGGGCAATACAACAATATATATAGACCGTCATCCAACTGCATCTATGACTAGAAGTCCACCTTCAGGTTATCATCCGAACCCCCTTCAGTATTAAGTTGCAAGCAACAGACAACTGCTTTAAGCAAAGTGTGTAAGGTAAATAGTCCACATGTTCCATGAATAAGAGACCGTTGTTTTCTCCCTACTAGAAACAACACATCTACAACCAAAGAGATTTATGTCACTTCCCTTGGAAACTAGAGGCATGAACCCACTATCGAGAATAAATACCCCCTCTTGGAGTCACTAGCAACTACTTGGCCAAGATAACCACTAGCAACGGAGAGCACGCAAGATCACAAACAACACAGACATGATAGAATCATAAAGATAAAACCATTAATTAAACCAACATAATAATCTCAATATCCATCGGATCCCCGCAAACACAACATGCATGGTTACAAATAGATTAGATCTTGATCATGAACGGAGCTCACAAGATCTATACATGAAAGCACAAAGGAGGAGATACAACCATCTAGCTACTATATGGACCCATAGTTCAAGGTGGAACTACTCACGAATCATACCGGAGAGAAGGCCTCCAGGATGATCTCCCCTCCGACAGGGTGCTGGGAAGAGCTTCAGATCCCACCCGATCTAGGGACGATGGTGGCGGCGGCTACAGACGGTTTCATGGAGATTTGATCGGGTACCCAGGATTTCTGCATCGGGGGCTTCTTATAGGCGAAGGGGGATATCGAGGCGGCGGCCAGAGGGGGCAAACCCTACCCAGGCGCGGGGTAGGGCCCACCTGCGCCTAGGGGGGTTTAGCCGCCCTGGCACGCCTCCTCGTCTCTCCTCTGGACTTCTTGTTCCCCACGGAAAGTTATTGACTTTGATGTTTGTCCCGTCCAATTCCGAGAATATTTATTTACTAACTTTTTTGAAACCAAAAACAGCAGAAAACAGGCATCTGGCACTATTGCAACTTGTTAATAGGTTAGTACCAGAAAACATGTAAAAAGCACCTCAAAGTGTGGACAAGTAAAGCAAAGTAGATACTAAACAAGCATGGAGCGTACAAAATTATAGATACGTTTCCAACATATCAATATCCTCCTCTAAATAGGCATGCGGCCAACTATATTAATACAACAACCACAATTGAGACCTTCACTGGGCCAAATAGCATAATGCCCAAAGAAAACCATAAAGAAAAAGAAAAAAAGAACAAGAACAAGAAAAGAAAATAAAGCCGACGACAGTGGCTCGACGAAAATGAGCGTGACCCATAATCGCTGTGCCCTCTGAAGAATTCTCACTATGGTTCTAGCACTTCGAAGCATCACGTACCAAGCAACACCTCCAAGAAGGAAAGCGACGATAATGACGTTGATGCCCGGACAGGTCCCAGGGTTTCCCCGATAAGCTACGGGGTGTGGGTAAGAGATACACCCAACACCCTCCAGGAAAGACGACGACACCCGCAGGCGTCATCACGTCGGTGTCTAGACGACAAGGATTTATCCCGACCCCTCAAAAAACCACACCCCGGACGCTTCAAATTGCTCCACCAAGCTCGCCGCCCACCAGCACATGCCACCATGGTCTAGAAGTCACCACCATCGTCTCACCTTGACCCACTATGTGAGGCTGGTAGGACTGAAAATAAGAAACTTCTGGGGGAGTCGGCGGTAATGCAATAGGACAGGAGGGAATTACCTCCCCTGTCGGAGGGCGATAGCCGACCGGATGTAACAGCAAGGGCAAACTAGGCCCTCACTAGATCGACCGAGCCCAAAAGGACTCGTGAAACCCCGCTGCCACACTGTAGCAAGGGTGTCACCGTCGCCGCCAACCCTAGCACTAGTCCCTACTTTTCCGTCCACTAGTGAATCTATCGCCACCGCAGATCCCCACCACCAAGCAGCAGCGCCATCACCACTGTGGTCACCCGACCGCCGCCGGTCTGAGGAGCACCACCACAGGCCACCAAGATGACCTACGTGTGGGAAGTCCAAAGGCCCCCCGGAGTAGGCCGAATTTGTCCACCTCAGGCTCACCTAGCCAGAGAGAGGACTTTATCACTAAATCCAATTGACAGGAACTGAGCAAGGCATAAAAATGCAATTACTAGTCAGAAAGATTCTATGAGATTCGATTGGACAATACAACAAGATACATAGACCTCCATCCAACTGCATATATGACTAGTAGTCCATCTTCAGGTTATCATTCGAACCCCCTCCAGTATTAAGTTGCAAGCAACAGACAACTGCTTTAAGCAAAGTGTGTAAGGTAAACAGTCCACATGTTCCACGAACAAGAGACCGTTGTTTTCTCCCTAGTAGCAACAACACATCTACAACCGAAGAGATTATTGTCACTTCCCTTGGAAACTAGAGTCATGAAACCACTATCGAGCATAAATACTCCCTCTTGGAATCACTAGCAACTACTTGGCCAAGATAACTACTAACAACGGAGAGCATGCAAGATCACAAACAACACAGACATGATAGAATCATAAAGACAAAACCATTAATCAAACCAACATAATAATCTCAATATCCATCGAATCCCCGCAAACACAACATGCATGATTACAAATAGATTAGATCTTGATCATGAACGGAGCTCACAAGATCTATACATGAAAGCACAAAGGAGGAGATACAACCATCTAGCTACTACATGGACCCATAGTCCAAGGTGGAACTACTCACGCATCATACCGGAGAGAAGGCCTCCAAGATGATCTCCCCTCCGGCAGGGTGCCGGGAAGAAATTTAGACCCCTCCCGATCTAGGGACAATGGTGGCAACGGCTACAGACGGTTTCATGGAGATTTGATCGGGTGCTTATGGTTTCTGCATCAGGGGCTTATTATAGCCGAAGGAGGAGACCGAGGCAGTGGCCAGGGGCGCCAAACCCTAGCCAGGCACGGGGTGGGGCCCACCTGCGCCTGGGGTGGGTCTAGCACCCTGGCCAGCCCCTCCGACTCCCCTCTGGTCTTCTTGTTCCCCATGGAAAGTAATTGACTTTGACGTTTGTCCCGTCCAATTCCGAGAATATTTCTTTACTAACTTTTTAAAACAAAAAACAGCAGAAAACAGGCATCTGGCAATGTTGCAACTTGTTAGTAGGTTAGTACTAGAAAACATGTAAAAAAAACCTCAAAGTGTAGACAAGTAAAGGAAAGTAGATACTAAACAAGCATGGAGCATCAAAAATTATAGATACGTTTCCGACGTATCAAGCTCCACACTAGGGAAGGGTCCAAACCAAAGCCCGTCCTGAAGGCCTACTAACCTAGATTGGGCTCGTCTTAGGCCCAGTTGGGCTAGCGCCCCTCTGCCGTCGTGCCGTCCTTGGTCGCCACCTATAGCAGGCCAACCCGGCGAACCACCTCAGTCCCCGTCGTTGCCAACGCCATCCATGGCCGCATTCCACCTCCACATCCCCATGGAAATGCCCAAGCTCTAGGAGCAGCCACGAGGTCAAGCCCTAGCCCCCGCATCACCGCTAACGCTCACCGCCTTCCCAGGCACCGCCGTGATCGAACACACGTGTCCCCGCCGCCGGAGACCCCGCAGGTCCGGACCCCCACCGTGGAAAGCCGTCCCACGCCACCCTAGGCTCCATGAGAGGGAAGGAGGAAGGACCCCGCCGCCGCCTTCGCTGCACGGGCTTCGCTCATCCACGCCTACCAGCGGCGGCGAGGGGAGGAGGGGCAAGGAAGGGCATCCGGAGGCGGCAGGCTAGGGTTTTCTCTCCCGACGCCCGGGGCGAGCGTCACGTGAGCTCTCTCTCCCGCTGGAGATATCCTACTACTCCCTTGACAATCCGGATCAATAGTCAAGATACGGGCTCATGGACGCACTTGGGTCAAGATCGATCAAGAATTCACATGCCAATAAATGCGACCGCCGAGAGAGCAAGAAATCCTAGCCTCCTAGGGTAATTCAATTGGTACAGTAACGAAAGAAATAGTCAGAGCATCTAAGATGCCCAAGAACTGTGCTGGTGAACTAATTATTAGGACACGAAAGAAAAGGGCAGCTCCAATATATGCTAAAAAATGCGAGGTGTCCTAACATATTTACTTGCTGGCGCGCGGGCGCTAGATCGTCATCCCTGACGCACCTCTAAAAAAGGCAAGTATCGTCCCTGTCTAAAAAGGCAAAGGAAATGACTCTATACAATTACCGCACCCTCCACCTATCGCTGCGCCAAATTGTAGTCCCGAGCACACCAACAAAAAAGAAAGTTTCGTGCATTAATTTTCTTTTTCAAAAAATTGGAAATACTATAACGTTTGAACCACATGTCGGAATTAAGATCTATTTTCACTTTCGGAACCCTCGCAACGAACTCTTCAAAACTAGATCCCATTTGTATATGTTTTGACAAAAAAACTTAACATGCAACTTTTGTGTGTGACCGACCAACTTTGATTCATGACAAAGCAACTTTTGTACGCTGAGGGAAAACTACATCAGAGCCTGATAAGAAAACTTTAGTGCCCGTCTGAGCAACTTTAGTGCCCGTCTGAGCAATACTCGTATCTTGACAAATTTGAGTCATCTAATGAACCCGGCGAGACAACTTTTGTGCCTAGTAAGCAACTTTTGTGCCTCGGTAAGCAAAGTTGCCTTGCCAGGCACCGAAAGTTTCCTTGCCGGGCACCGAAAGTTTCCTCGTCGGGCAAAAGTTGCCTCACCAGGAAAATTTTGCCTCGCCGGGCTTCGAAATTGCCTCGTCGGGCACCAAAGTTGTCTCGTCGGGCAAAAGTTGCCTCGCCGGGCTTCAAAGTTGCCTCACCGGGCACCGAAGTTGCCTCGTCGGGCACCAAAGTTGCCTCGTGGGGCATCAAAGTTGCCTCGCCGGACACCAAAGTTGTCTCGCGGGGCAAAAGTTGTCTCGCGGGGCAAAAGTTGTCTCGTCGGGCTTTAAAGTTACCTCACCAGGAAAAAGTTGCCTCGTCGGGCACCGAAGTTGTCTCGTCGGACACCGACGTCGGACGTCGCCCTCCCCGAAAGAAGAAAACGATGACGGCGAGAGATAGCGACCGAAGGCCCTAAATAATACGATTTCGGATGGCGAACTGATGTCGTCTTCCCCCATGCCCGCACGCGGCCGGTTCGTTTTTCTTCTTGAATTTGGGAGAGAGGGCGTGTCCTATTTGATTCCGGCAATCGACATTGACGCCGAGGTTTCAACTTCTGTACTATATAGATGTCCACCAGTTTAGTACATGGCCGCGTACATCTATGGACTTGCGTGCATTCATGTCGCCATCTTGAGACAGAGCTGGACGGAGACGGGACGAAACGGAGGGCTCGAATTATTCGGTCCGCGACGAAACAACAGGGTCCTCCCTAACCAGCGGCGGCAAATGCTCGAACCCACAGCCATGCGTTCTTCAGTCGGTGTGGAACCTGCGGCTGCCTGCTTTGCTTTGACGGGCATGTATTTATCGGATGGGCCCTTGCTGCTGCCTTGAGACCACGCACGGCACTTATCAGTTCGTCGGCGTTGCATGAATTATTGCTGGACTATGCCTCAAGTGGCAGGAGCATCGACAGTAACGTAATTCTGAAATGAACTGTTTGATCCATGTCACTGCAAACAAACATATTGCCGTGCTACGCGTCAAAAAAAAGAAAGAAAAGATGAAGTTGCCGTGCTCCCGTTTGATCCATGTCACTGCAAACAAACAGGAAGATGTCTTGTGCTTTCATGACATATAGGGTGTTTACCCCCCGTTGTATGGAAATTTGTCAAAATGTTTTGAGTAGATTTTGGCACAAGACATATTTACCATCACGTAGAATTCATCTTCAGATTTGATTTACACATCGGTGATACAAAAACTAGTTGTGAATAACACTGCGACCTCCTATCTGTTTTAATTGTCACGGATTTAGGCAAGGTTTAGAAAAAAAACCTCCGACAATTAAATCAAATCTTTTTTTAATTTACTCCCTCCTCCTGTCTCCAACACTTGTGTTCAAGCATAGGAAGCCAAACTCTTCCTAGTGTTCCTTTCGTTGACCTTGCACTAATTAACATTTTCATGCTTTTATAACTATACAGAAGGCATGTTCAGTTTTGCACTTGTGCACGGATGCTGCATCACAAAGATAGATTTTCCTAACTTATTCGCTTGAAAGAGTTTGATTTCTCCTCATATTGTGAGCCTCGTTTGGATGTTAGTACTTGTTATATGTTGATCAAAATTTTACAAAGTATAGGTCAACTTCTGACGAGTGGAGCGAGGCCTGTCGCCGCCACTCCGTGCCTAACAGGACGCCTGTGGGGGGTGCGGGGGGCGACAGCCCCCCGCGGTACGGTACGGTACGGATCGTTGAAGACCTAGCTTTCCGCCGATATATAAACCTCTTGTAAGCCGCTGTTTGGGAGGAGTTGCATCTGTGAAATCCCCGGCGTTTGTAAACACTCCTCGATAGAGTTTGATTTCTCCTCATATTGTGAGCCTCGTTTGGATGTTAGTACTCCCTCCGTCTTGAAAAGGATGTCTCAAGTTTGTCTAAACTTGAATGTATCTAGACACTATTTAGTATATAGATACATCCAAATTCAAACAAACTTGAGACGTCCTTTTTAGGACGGAATGAGTACTTTGTTTTTTTTTTTTTTTGTGAACCTGATGTTCGTCTAGGTTGATGGACCTTTATTTATTGTTTATTTATTGGGAGAGACTTGTTGTACTCCCTCTATCCCAGTTCATAAGACTTACGCGTATTACTAGATCGTCCGCATGAGCTATATAATATGAATTATATAATATAAAAATTATATTATTAGAAAATATAACATTTGAAGTTTCTAATAATATAGTTTTTATCTTATGTACCTCATGCTAAGTTGGTTAATTTATCAACCTAGAAATACACGTAAGTCTTATAAACCGAGACGGAGGTAGTACTGTATTGGTTTACATCCTCTTGATGTGACATAAAAAACCTTCTATTATCTAACAACCAAAGGAACTCTAAGTGATGGAAAAACAGAAGGGATGTATGTTTGATGATATATTTATTGATTCCTATGACTAGCTAGTATTATTTTTGAAAACAACAGTTTATACTGGAACCCTTATTATGGTGACAAATCCTATTTGAACCCTGAACTATGAAAATGTTCACATAAAACCCTAAACTTGCAGAAGTTGTTTATCTTCAACCCTTGCACCTTTCTTGATCATGATTTTGTATTTAGGCGTTCTAAAAAAATTGAAATTAAAATTAATAGTATTTAAAATTATAGCATGCAAAAAAGGTTCAAAATAAAGTCTAGCCTTATCATGTGCAAAAAATTACAAGATAAAACAGTATACTCTTGTCTATTTTGAATGGAAGATTATGTTTCTCATATTTTTGTTGAACCTTTGCACGTTCCAAATCATAATATTCCCACATTCTAACATTCAAATTTTTTTCAGTGTTTTATAAATCACCTAAGATTCAAAACAACTCTAAATGGTAGGTTAAGGTTTAGACATTTTTCGATAAAGAGTATATATTAATATCGCGAAGATACCAATTACACTCATCCTCTACAACAACGCATCATCCGAGCGGCAATATGGATGCACACAACCAAAAAAAACAGAAATTACAAAAAAGAAAGGCCCGCTACATCGATCTATTTCTTGTAACAACACGAGCACCACCAGAACAACACCAGAAGTCCAGCATCTCCAAAAGCGACGCCTCCAAGAATGGAACAGTGCACAGGCACTATCATCGCCTGGTCATATATCTTAGGTTTTTACCTTGAAGAAAGTCCTCGCTCTCAAAACAATGCCTTCCACAAGACCATTGCCATGCACAACCAATGAAGGTCAGACCTTGGATTTGCACCCTGAAAGGCAAGCCTTTGAACTTCTCCTGTGCAATCGCCCCTACTTACAAGCCACTCCTCCAAGTCAAGAAACGCCAAGCCAATTCCTTATCGCCATAGAGATTCGAACCACCATTTCTAGTCTTCAGATCTCGGCTTCCATGACCTTCTCTACCAGTACCATGGAACGAGAACATGCCCCATGATATTAACAGCCAGCAGAGCTTTAAAACGCTCCCTCTGAAACCAAACAGCCAGAATAAAACATAGGTGTGCATGACCGAATCTCCCGATCCAGCAATCTCTAGGCATGAGTCATCCAGTGGAGGTCGTCGGCGGAGCCTTCCGGAACACGCCACTGCAACCGGATCAATAAGGTCCATTCTTCATCTCGGCGGAAGGAATAACCCTAGGACCACCACCTTATTCGAGGTACCGGACAAGACTAGATGGTGGGATCCAGCCAACCGTTGACACCTCCATGGTGCCCAGCAGTCGGCACCGTAGGCAATACTGCGCCAACCCGCCGCTGAAGCCTAGGATTCAGACACCCACGGGCTAGAAGAATGAGCGGGCACGGAGCACCCGACACAACAGCAAGGGCGCCACCACCGCGAAGAGACAACATCACACCTAAGAGGACGGGGAGAAGCCGTTCGCCGGGACTCCGCTGCACCTCACCACCGAGATCTTACCAGGAACAACACTGCTGCCTCCAGCGCAGATGGCGGCCGCTGCAGGTGGAGAAGTCCCCGCCGCCATTGTCGCCTCCTGTCTTCGCCCTGCAAGTCCTCCAACGACGACGGGTGGAGAGGGGAGAGGAGGGAGGGGATCGAGGGTTGGCGGCGGTGATCGCCCCCCACGTTGCCTGGCTAGGCGGCGCGGGGGTTAGGTATAGACATGGTCTTCATATACAGACGTTCTAAAAAGCATCTCGACCAGTTCACACGCGTGTGAAGAATATGCTACTCCCTTCGTTCACTAATATAAGACATTTTAGATATTTTAAAATAGACTAGATTCAGAGTAAAATGGATGAACCTAAACAACAAACATGTCTAGATACATGCATTTTCAAAAAAGCTATAAGGTCTTACATTAGTGAACAGAAGGAGTCTACCTTTGTTCCATATTAACCGCATGTTTGTCTATATTCACATGTATCTACACATTAAAAAGCGTCTAGATATATATGTATCTATACAAATTCGCGATAGTTAATATGAAACGGAGGTAGTACAGAGTAAGAAATAAAAATATTGAACGATTAATATTTTTTCGACCAAGGGAATATATTATTATCATGAAGACACATCCTCTGGAACAATGAAATGTCCTAAATACATTACGCATGCGCACAAATCTATAGCAAAAAAGAAGAACAAAGAAAAAAAATAGAAGATGCTTGAAAGAACATGTTGGGCCCCATGTGTGGTTTTGGTAATTAATGACAATCTTTATGGACTAATATGTGTATTAAGTTATACTTGTAGGATTTGTCCATTGGCATCGCTTGGAGTGTGTGTTGGCTTCAAGGTCGATGAAATGAGAACAAGATGTCTTGTGCAAGCTCAAAATACGGCATCTATAGAAGATCTCATGTTTGATGCTTGCCATCCTCGGTGATCATGGATCGATGATGAAGAATCAAGAAAGGCGTTCAATCTTGAGAAGGGCAAGATCGTCTACATCGAACTCAAGTAGAATGCTCAAGGCAAAGGTATAATCTTGATAGGTTTTCCCTTTTGCCGGTCTCATGTTGTTAGTGGGAGACCGGGTTTAGGATAGATAGCCATACTATCAAGAGGGGCTCTCAAATGAGTAACTCGACCACAACGTTCGGAGAGAGCTCAAACCTTTGCATACTTGCATCATCATATTTGATTGTTATTTGGTCTTATCCATGTGAGGATATATAGCTTGTGGTAATCTCCATAACAAGCTCTAGGTCATCAAAAACGGATTTCCCTTTTATATCTTATTGTGTTTTGATCTTGGAGGTTTTACCGGTTTGTATTTTAGAGATAGGTAAAACCTTCCATTATTTAGTTCTTACTCATGTGAGGATTTAGAGCTTGTGTTAATCTACATGACAAGCTCTAGTTCATCGAAAACGGATTTCATATGCATTTTCTATTATGTTTTCGATGTGGGAGGTTTTATCAGTTCGTCTTTTTGAGAGAGGTTAAACCTTTCGTCATTTGGATCTATACTCCCTTGATGGACTATGATTTTTATTTGCATTATCTTTTAGAGCTTGTTGTCTGCTTCGAAACGAGCCCAAGATCATCAAAATCGGAGTCCGGATGCAAAAGTTATGGTCGTTTTCGTTCAGGGATGACCGGTAGTACCGGACCAGGGTCCGGTAGTACCGCCCCTTAGTACCGGTTGGTACTGAATAAGGTGCGTTTGGCGACCTGGGATCCCCAGGGAATGTCCGGTAGTATCGGGAATGTCCGGTAGTACCGGGATTCGCATTTTTGGGCTTCAACGGTTGGATTTTCGGGGGACCTATTTAAGGGGCCTTCTTCCCCAATGGTCCCCCAACCATTCTTGCAAGTTTTCCCCTCCATTGTTGACCTTCTTGAGCTTGCTTTCTCTCAATCCCTCCGATGATTCTTGCATATTCTTGAGGGATTTGAAAGAGGAGATCTAGATCTACAATCCCACCAATCAATCTCTCCTCTAAGTGAGGGGAACATATTGGGATCTAGATCTTGGAGTCTTTTGTGGATTTCCTCTATTGTTCTTTCTCTCTTATTCCCCCATAAGCTTTTGTATCTTTGGTGGAATTTGGGAGAGAGGAATTTGAGCACCTTTGTGGTGTTCTTGCCATTTTCATTTGGTGCATCGATTTGAGTTCTCCTCAGAGGATTTGGTTTGAGTTGCTCATTGGAGCTTGTCCCTCTTGGGTTCTTGGAACCCTAGACGGTTTTGTGGCCTTGGTGGCATTGTGGCCTTGGTGGCATTTGTTGAGGCCTTTTGTGGCGTTTGTTGGGAGCCTCCAATTAAGTTGTGGAGAAGTGCCCCAACCTTGTGAGAGGTTCCGGTTGCCACCGACAAGTGCACTGATAGTGGAAGCGTGGATCGATCCCGTTGGGGTGAGATTCACCGGAGAATAAGGGAGGCCTTTTGTGGCGTTGGTGGTTTGATACCACCCCCTCTCCAAACAATACGTACTCCATGTTGGGAGGAACTCGGTAAAATATCAGTGTCCCCGCGTGCCTCGGTTATCTCTATACCCGAGCTCTTTACTTATGCACTTTACATTGTGATAGCCTTCGTGCTTGAAGTAATATATATCTTGCTATCACTTTGTTGCTTGTAGTTCTTAGCATAAGTTGTTGGTGCACATAGGTGAACCTTAGTTGTTTCTAGGTTGTGCTTAACAAAGTAAACACTAGTTTTATTCCGCCTTTGTTGAGCCACTCTAGGAAAAGTTTTAATAGCCTATTCACCCCCCTCTAGGCGACATCTGTATCCTTTCAATTGGTATCAGAGCCTGGTCTCTCATTTTAGGCTTCACCGCCTTGAGAGTAAAGATGTCGGCTAGAGGATTAGTGCACAATGACATGTTCACATTCGATGGCACAAATTATGATATATGAAAAAATCGCATGCTCATTCATTTTTGGGACATGGACCCAAATTTGGAGCATATTGTAGATATAGGTTTTTCTCCTCCAATGGATTTCAAAAATCTATCTAGTGAGGATGAGAAAAACTTATATCTCGATGCTCAAGCTTCTAATGTGCTTGTTAATGCTTTGAGCTATGTAGTTACATCCTCAATCATTCTTTTTTGGAGCGCTCATGAGTTATGGACAAAACTTCAAGATAAATATGTTGTGTCCAACATTATTGAGGATGATGTGTTGCTTCCACTTCCGGTCGAGATGAGTTCTCATCCTCTACCACTTCACCAACATGTGACTTTTCACAAGGTAATGATATGGTGAGTGGTGATAGAAATTGCAATTTGGATAGTGTGCTTACTATTTGTAATCCCTCATCTCTATCTAGTTGCAATGATCTATCTTTGGACTTTAACACTTCTAGCACTACAAACTCCTTACATGCTTATGTTAACAGTCCTTGCATATCATGTAGAAATGACTTGAATAAATATCATGATGATATGCTTGTGTTGTCTTGTTGCCATGATAAAAATGCTTCCATTTCCTCTAGTGCTTGTGTTGCTAACCATGTAGAGGAAACCAAAGATTCTATGGGCCAAGAGATGGTTTTGAATGAAGCCACATATGCAATCTCATCTTCACCTTCTTTCGGTACCCACCTATGCCTTATGGCTAGGGATTCTAAGGTAACTCCTACTTTGGAACCCATTACCTCTTGTGATGAGGAGGATGTGGATAATGTGGAAGAAGAGCTAGATATTGATGATTTATATGAAAAGGGTGAGATTGTTTATCATGCCCTTGTTAACAAGGATATTGCTTGCTCTAACTTTGTTGAAATCTTGGACTTTGCTATTAAGAGCAAAGAACTTATTGATAAGTTAGAAACACAAATTGAGGTGGCAAGTGATCTCAAACATAAAAATGATGAGACTCAAGTTGCTTATGCTAAACTCCTTGAAGATTTTGAGCACCTCAAAAATGGCTCTAGGGTCATAAAGGGTGAGCTCATCAAACTCACCGAGTCACATGAGCAACTTAAAGCCTCATATTCAAAAGAGCTTGCCAAGTTGCCCTCACCTCTTGCAAATAGTGATGATGCTTGTGATACTAACTCTATTTCTTGTGAAGCATCTACTTTGAAGGAGAATGTTGAGCTAAAGGCTCAACTTGCGTTGCTAACTAGCAACTATGGGAAATTAGAAGAAAGTCATGTTAAGCTCTCGAGCTCGCATGAGGATCTTATAGTCTCCCATGGTAGGCTAAAGGTAGCTAATGAGGCCATCATGTCAAAGGTAACATCTAGTGGGCCTCATGTGGACATTAGCACTATATCTACTTCAAATGTTATATTGCCATGTGCTAGTCCTTGTAGTTAATCCTCTCACAACCATGATATATCTCGTGATGAATTACATTTCATGCCTTGTTGCTCTAACAATGTAGCACCTACTTCCTCTAGTACTTTTGTTGAAACTAACCATGTAGAGGAAATCAAAGAACTCAAGGCTCAAGTCACTTCTTTGAAGAATGACTTGAAAAAGGGTCATCAAGGGAAGGTCACACTCAACAAAATCTTGAGTGTGCAAAAATCCCCCAATGACAAGAGTGGGCTTGGATTCAACTCCAATGTCAAGAACAAGTCCACTATCAAGTTGAAGCACAAGGATAACCACAAGAATGGCCAAGATCAAGTCAAGAATCCGGCCAACATTGTTTGCTTCAAGTGCAAGGAAGAAGGGCATCATGTCAAACATTGCCCATTCAAGAAGAAGTCCCTTGGCAAGAAGCAACAAGGGAAGCGGCCTAGAGATGGGCCTCCTCCTAAGAAGACTCAAGCTCTTCCTCAAGTTGTTTCTTCATCCAAAAAGAAAGATGGCAAGAGTAGAACTTGCTACATATGCCGCGAGAAGGGACACATTTCTTCCTCATGCACTATTGGTATCTCCTCATCCCATCCTATCTTGATTGATGATGCTTATTCACTTCGTAAGGATGAGATTGGCAATGTGTTTGCCAAATTTGTTGGTGCTCAATGTGGGTTCAAGAAAAGAACCATTTGGGTTGCCAAGCCTATTGTGACTAACCTCCTAGGACCCAACTTGGTTGGGGACCAACAAGCCAAAACTTGATCAATAGGTATTGTTGGAGGGCATTGGAGTCTTGGCTACATTATGAAGAATTGAGGGATCTTCATCAATTATTATTGTCAAGACAAGACATTTGTATTATCATGATTATATTATATTTCCAATGTTCCTCCTTGCGGTAACATATGCTTAACTCATTATATTGAAAGTTACTCGCCCCTTGTGCATGTGTTGGTTTTGTATCTTCCATGCTTTTGTACATGTTATGCTATCCACTTAATTATCTTGAGGTATCAAGCATATTTGTGTATGATTAGGTGGAACACCATGTATGTGTGTTTCTTATGTTTGAGCCTTGCTTGGTTATATTTGGTATCTTATTTGGCTCTTGTGAGAAATTAATGGATTATCCCTTTTTGGGGGAGTGTTATGCTTGGGCATTCCACAATCCTAAAATTGTGTGTACATGAGGAATACCACCTAGTATTTATATTGGATTATTGTCTAGTCTCTATGTGGTATAATTCTCATGAGAAATTTAAGTTTTATAATGTCCATTAATTATATCTATTTGTATCCTTTTGCCTCGTGTTGTTTTTATGGTAGTATCACATTATGGGGGAGTCTTATGCTTAGTGCATATTACAATCCTAGAAAATGTGAATATTCGAGGTTGTGTCACTTAGAATTGATATTGATAATTATCTAGCTCATATGTGACACATTTGCTCATACAAGTCCCAATTTGCTTGAATGCCTTTATTGCTCATATTTTGGATCTTGTATGTGAGAATGATTCTTGGTATGTGTTTCCTCATATTTAGATATATATTCTCATGGAAACCATTTGCTTCAAGTTACTCTAATCACTAGTGATTGTGTGACTATTATAAGCTACCAAGAATCTTGTTTGAAGTATCATGCTCAATTCTTATATTTAGTTATATGCTTCTTGTTGTGACTATGATCTTGGATATCCATGCAAACTACCTTGGGAAAATTATTCCCAATATTTCTTGTCCTTGGACAATGAGTACCCAACTTATGGTAGAATTTATTGATCATATTCACTTTGGCCCTTGCTTAATTTTATCCTATCTTTGGCCAAGAAAATGTTTTGTGTTGTCTCCCAAGCCTTCCTTTCTTCTTGTGGATCTTCTTATTTAATCGATATCCTCTTGTGTTTTACTTATTGTAGGTACTAGTGATGATCCCATTTGTGTGAATTTTGCATTTAAAAGGAAAATCCTACATAATGCACTATCTATGGGGGAGCTCTCCTATATTATTTAGAACACCCATATTTATGCTTCTTTGTTTGGTCCATATCAGGTTTTATGTGCTTGGAACCTCAATCTTTTTGTTTTGGTATTTTGTGCCATCATGAGAAGTTTGGGGAGTTTGGTTTCTTGTTGGAACCTTGCTCTTCTTGGGAGTTGGTTTTGTCTCATTCCTTGTTTCACATTTTGACCATTTTAGAATGAGATAAATCATTGAGCATTTGTATTTTGATCTATCTTTTGCTCTTTGGCTTTTGCCTAGTTCATTTGTTGAACATGTGATCTTTCATGTGTTGAATTGGTTCTTTGATACAATTTGGACATCATTTGTCATGTCACACTCTTGTGTGTACAATCTTGATTTACTTGGTGTTTTTGTTCAAATTGTATCTTCTTTTTGGTTCTTGAAAGCTTTATGCATGCATATTTACTATATGTTTATATTATGGCATGCTTGCTTTCTTTGATCCAATATATAGGGTAAACTCCACCAATTCCCATCGGCTAAGTTGTGTATGAAATTCAATTTCATATCAATATGCACATAATTATGTGGAGTCTCTCCTATGTATTGTAGTTGCACTAACTACTTTGGACCCAATATGTTTGGGGACCATCTTGTACTTAATTGTGTTTTAGGTACATTGGAGATATATTGGATGCTTGTCTCTCAATTTTGAAGAAGTGGTGCATACATGAAAATTTGATTCAAGATATAGGATGATCAATGAATTCATATCCTCTACATCCTACCAATTATATCTCGGTAACAAGTATCTCTTTCTCATGCTCATATATCTTGATTCCAACCGTTTGTCGGTTGCCTTCTAGCATGAATTAATGTATTTGTAATTGTTGTAGTTCTAGCCATGGTTTTAAGAGGACTCTATATTGTATATGTGTTTAAGTTGAGATGAGTGCATATAATTGGGACTATACAAAATCATGCATATGATCCTCCTGTTAGGCCACGCAGAGATAAAACAAAAAAAATTCCTCTAACGTGGTGATCCTAAGATCTAGCTGAGGTAGAAGGCCACGAGGTTTACCACTAGACGCGCATTTGCGGATTACTGATGAAGCGCGTCAGTTGATGCAGTGCAGTCTTCACGATCCGATCGTCCTGGTGCTGATCGCACAGCACCTCTGCTGGTATCCACACGTATAAGGAGGAGCGCCGACGGCAAACTGCTAGGTTCGTTACGGCGGCTGGACTGCTATGGAGCTAGGGTTTCCAACACATGAAATGACCTAACCGAACGACGATTTTCCTTTTCGGGTTAAGGTGCTCCACTATATATAGGGAGTGAACGTGGGCTCTGCTCGCGCGACCCATTCACTAAAGCCCATATAACACTAGTCACCGTGAGTCCAACTCACTAACTCAGTCCTAATCAGGTTAAGGTCCAACCCAACCAGAT
This sequence comes from Avena sativa, assembly GCA_916181665.1. Classification (NCBI taxonomy): domain Eukaryota; kingdom Viridiplantae; phylum Streptophyta; class Magnoliopsida; order Poales; family Poaceae; genus Avena; species Avena sativa. The sequence continues at coordinate 377,816,254 of OV702297.1, read as the reverse complement.
TATATGTTCAGATCCAATCCGAACTTGCTCCCGCTCTTAAGTGTGTGACCCCGCAGGCTCATGGCTACTTGGACGCGATAGGAGTCCGACTCTCAATCGATCAGTCGGTAGCGGCTCCTAGCAGAACGTGCCGACTCCCAAGTACCAAAGAGTCATGACGACTTGCCTTTCCAATGCGACTTGCGTCCGAGTCCCTTTTGCCTCACGATATACCTTGTCAGACTATAGGCGAATAATTGTCATCCCTTAAATAGTCCGACTCTCTTCTCGATCCGAGATAAGTGATTCACCCGACTAACTCTTAGTCGATCGCCTCGGTTAACACTTAAACGAGTCGTGCATGGCCATGCTTTCCGAATCATATCTCACGAGAGGGCCCAGAGAATATATCTCTGAGTGGAGGGGCAAAATCCCATCTTGGTTATTCACATCACGCAGCTTGATTCTCAGTCGACCCGAATCCTGCCTTTATAACTGCCCAGTTACGGATCAGCGTTTGACAGAACCTAAGTCGGTTATCCTCAACTCGGACTATGCAACAACCTCAGGTCCAAGGATTACATTGATTGAGATATACAAATGACAACTTTTTCGTTGTACCTCAATATAGGTCAATCCGACTCGCTAAACTCTTTAGTCGAATCTGTGTAAGTTGGAATAGCATCTCCATGCCCATGACAAGTGGAACCGAGTCATCAAGCCAACTTTCACATTGGTCTAAGTTGTGTGTCCAGCACAACCTCAATGACCAAGGATATTTAGTACAAACAACATGAATGCATAGTTCCACAACCGAATCACATATTCAATGATACACATCAGATGTTTATACAAGGACTACTTAATATCTTTATGAATACAATGGGAAAACTCATCATACATGATTGCCTCTAGGGCATATTCCCAACACCTCCAATCCCAAATATGTCAATCTAGCAATTTTATTGGCTATCACTTCATCAACTTCTCTCATGTGCAATAGTGAGATTTTTGCTAGTCTATTTTATCTTATGATACTTGTTGCCTTTATCCATATATTCCAACTTTCTCCTTTTCCCTTGGTGATAGTTGTAATATATGTAGTGTGTTGGTGTTTGAAGCTCATTATGTACAATAAGATATATGTGAGCCTTTGGCCATGCTTTGAAGCAAAAATCTTATTGGTATATGTTGTGACTTCATTTTTGCGTTCATGAGCTTTATTGTATATCTTCCTTGTGTGTGCTTGTTTCTTTATGGTCATATGTCGTTATAATGTTATCCACTTAGAAACATATACACATATGAGAAGATAATTTTAGTTGAGAATTTATTTCTTGGATACCACCTTTTATTTCTTTTGATTATTCTGTGGCTTCCAAATTTATTTGCCTATGAGTGCTTGTTCCTCTTGTTTGCATCCTCGGGCACTCATATTTGTTCTCTCATGCCTTGTATTGTTAAATGAATTTGGGTGAGTAAGGATTCCATGATTATGCACCTTGATCCCAAATGCAATTATCATAATTGGTGCATTATCTTTGGGGAGCTCATCTAATTCATTTAATAATGCTCATTTGTCTTCTTTCTCATTAGTTGTGCCTTAAATGTTTATGGAGGAGTGAGGATTCCATATTTGTGCATTTTTGTATTGAAATACAATGATTCTAAAGTGTGCACAAATCTTGGGGAGCTTCTCTATTTTTATTTAAGCATTTATTTGATCTTTCATTTGTTGTGTTTTAAATGCTTATGGGGGAGCAAAGATTCCATATTTGTGCATTATGCATTCCAATGCATTTATTTTAAAATTGTGCACAAATCTTGGGGAGCTTCTCTATTTGTTATTTCAAACACGCGTTTGCTCATATCATAATATCTTGTAGTTTCCATTTGGACTCATTTGTTGTTTTCAAATTGGTTTGTCGGACTTGTAGTTGCTTGCATCATTTGACTTTATTTTGGAAATCTTCGGGTCCTCAGTATAGTTCTACTTCCTCCTGAGTACTCATCACTGGATATGTGCGAATGCACAACTTTGGAGGATTTATCACTATATTGGCCTTCTAGAACTTGTCACCCATTTCAGCAATCGATGCCAATGGGGGAGAAGTTTTAGAGGGTTTAATGGAAATGGTTTATGCTTTGAGTTTGTTCTTAAGCATTTGCCTTTCATGATCTTGCATCTTTGTTGTTGCTTAGCATGTGATATATAAAGGAAACTCTACCAATGATAATGATTGGCAATATATGCAATGAAATTCAAGTTCATCACACATGCATAGATTGTGGGGGAGTTTGCTCTATATATGGTGGTGGTACTAATATCACATACTTTTGTAGTGTTTGATATTGGTATTACCATTTTATTCATTAATATTCCTTATATAAACCCTCTTAAAGGGATTGTCATCAATTACCAAAATGGGGGAGATTGAAAGAACATGTTGGGCCCCCATGTGTGGTTTTGGTAATTAATGACAATATTTATGGACTAATGTGTGTATTAAGTTATACTTGTAGGATTTGTCCATTGGCATCGCTTGGAGCATGTGTTGGCTTCAAGGTCGATGAAATGAGAAGAAGATGTCTTGTGCAAGCTCAAAATGCGGCATCTATAGAAGATCTCATGTTTGATGCTTGCCATCCTCGGTGATCATGGATCGATGATGAAGAATCAAGAAAGGCGTTCAATCTTGAGAAGGGCAAGATCGTCTACATCGAACTCAAGTAGAAGGCTCAAGGCAAAGGTATAATCTTGATAGGTTTTCCCTTTTGCCGGTCTCATGTTGTTAGTGGGAGACCGGGTTTAGGATAGATAGCCATACTATCAAGAGGGGCTCTCGAATGAGTAACTCGATCACATCGTTCGGAGAGATCTCAAACCTTTGCATACTTGCATCATCATATTTGGTTGTTATTTGGTCTTATCCATGTGAGGATATAGAGCTTGTGGTAATCTCCATAATAAGCTCTAGGTCATCAAAAACGGATTTCCCTTTTATATCTTATTGTGTTTTGATCTTGGAGGTTTTACCGGTTTGTATTTTAGAGATAGGTAAAACCTTCCATTATTTAGTTCTTACTCATGTGAGGATTTAGACCTTGTGTTAATCTACATGACAAGCTCTAGTTCATCGAAAACGGATTTCATATGCATTTTCTATTATGTTTTCGATGTGGGAGGTTTTATCGGTTCGTCTTTTTGAGAGAGGTTAAACCTTTCGTCATTTGGATCTATACTCCCTTGATGTACTATGATTTTTATTTGCATTATCTTTTAGAGCTTGTTGTCCTCTTCGAAACGAGCCCAAGATCATCAAAATCGGAGTCCGGATGCAAAAGTTATGGTCGTTTTCGTTCAGGGATGACCGGTAGTACCGGACCAGGGTCCAGTAGTACCGGAGGTCCGGTAGTACCGCCCCTTAGTACCGGTTGGTACTGAATAAGGTGCATTTGGCGACCTGGGATCCCCAGGGAATGTCCGGTAGTACCGGGATTCGCATTTTTGGGCTTCAACGGTTGGATTTTCGGGGACCTATTTAAGGGGCCTTCTTCCCCAATGGTTCCCCAACCATTCTTGTAAGTTTTCCCCTCCATTGTTTACCTTCTTGAGCTTGCTTTCTCTCAATCCCTCCGATGATTCTTGCATATTCTTGAGGGATTTGAAAGAGGAGATCTAGATCTACAATCCCACCAATCAATCTCTCCTCTAAGTGAGGGGAACATATTGGGATCTAGATCTTGGAGTCTTTTGTGGATTTCCTCCATTGTTCTTCCTCTCTTATTCCCCCATAAGCTTTTGTAGCTTTGGTGGAATTTGGGAGAGAGGAATTTGAGCACCTTTGTGGTGTTCTTGCCATTTGCATTTGGTGCATCGGTTTGAGTTCTCCTCGGGGGATTTGGTTTGAGTTGCTCATTGGAGCTTGTCCCTCTTGGGTTCTTGGAACCCTAGACGGTTTTGTGGCCTTGGTGGCATTGTGGCCTTGGTGGCATTTGTTGAGGCCTTTTGTGGCGTTTGTTGGGAGCCTCCAATTAAGTTGTGGAGAAGTGCCCCAACCTTGTGAGAGGTTCCGGTTGCCACCGACAAGTGCACCGATAGTGGAAGCGTGGATCGATCCCGTTGGGGTGAGATTCACCGGAGAATAAGGGAGGCCTTTTGTGGCGTTGGTGGTTTGATACCACCCCCTCTCCAAACGAGACATACTCCATGTTGGGAGGAACTCGGTAAAATATCGGTGTCCCTGCGTGCCTCGGTTATCTCTATACCCGAGCTCTTTACTTATGCACTTTACATTGTGATAGCCTTCGTGCTTGAAGTAATATATATCTTGCTATCACTTTGTTGCTTGTAGTGCTTATCATAAGTTGTTGGTGCACATAGGTGAACATTAGTTGTTTCTAGGTTGTGCTTAACAAAGTAAACACTAGTTTTATTCCGCCTTTGTTGAGCCACTCTAGGAAAAGTTTTAATCGCCTATTCACCCCTCCCCTCTAGGCGACATCCGTATCCTTTCAATGCTGCTACAATGATCCAATCCTTGTAACTACAACACAAACCACAATCAAGACAACACCCGGATTCCAAATTCTCCAAATGTGACGCCTTCAAGAAGAAAACAGTGCACATGCGTCGTCTCCTCCCAATCATAGATCTTAGGATTTCACCCTCGAAGAAATCCATGCTCACAAAATAATGCCTTGCCAGGAACGACCAATTAAGGCCATACCTTGGATTTTTACCCTAAAAGATAATGTACTCCTCCTGTGTTGCCGCTGATGCCACTTCTACAAGTCAAGAATCACCAATAAAACTCATCATTGCCTCGAAGACCCAGTCCGCCATTACATTCTTCACTACTTCACCATGAAAATCAAAACACCGGCATGTCCCATGATGGCAATAGATAACGAAACATGGCGTCACTCCCTCCTGAAGCCGCACGACCAAAAAAACTGGTGCACACGCTGAATCCCATCCGATCCAACAATCTACAGGCATAGACACCCAATGGAGATCGTCGTGGAGCCCTCCAAAACTCGTCACTAGCCAGATCAATAAAGACATGTATCAAGCAGAACAACGTCTTAGAGCGATAAGAACCCTAATACCACCTCCTTATTCTAGCACACCAGCGGACCCCACGCCGCCTATCGGAGCAGCCAAGGGAAAGGCAGCCGCAACGCATCGACACCCGCAACCTCCATGGAAGAGACATCCAGATCAGACCCTAAGACCCAGATCACTGCTATCGCTGGAGATGCACGCCGAAGCTTTGTGTTGTCCTCCACCATCCCGCCGCTCCAACTTTTAGGCCCTGGCCATGGAGTCACGCCTCCTTGTGCCGCTTGTAGCACCCAACCACTGCCCTCGGGGACGCTACAATGGTATACTCTCCTCTCCTCCAGCGTATTCGAGAGGGGGGCCGCCACCCCTGTCGGCATTAGTGGTGGCACCGGGTAGGATCAGCCGAGCAGAGGAGGGCTGTCGGTGGATCGAGATCACCCCTAGAATCTCTCGGGTGGGGAGCGACGCGGGAGGGTTTCTTTTTCTTAATTTACATAATACATGAATTTCACTAATCATTTTTTCACATCATATAACTAGTCATATTTTTTCCACAAATTTTTTTGGGTTATCATATCTTAGGTATCTTTGCTTCCATGGTATTTCCGATGGTAATTGAGAGACTCGAATATGAAACCCCTTTTCAAAACTAGTCTAAGTTTTATTTCAAGGGAGCGTCTAAATCTTAGGCGCATGAGAACTTCTTATTTCTTAGTTGGCCGATGTTTTTTTAGAAAAGAAGTCGGCCGATGTTATCCTACTATTTATACTAATTCTCGGCTGCAACCTCATTAAATTATCAGTTACAATCTAGTTGTAACTCATGTGTAACTCTCACATTGCATGAATCACCAGGTAAATCCAATGGTGACATGGGTGATTGAGACATAAAAATTTCTCATGATTTTCAAAACTTCAGATTATTTATTATTTCCGCGATTAAGTCGGACTAAGCATAATACTAGTTCAGTTTTCCTAGAGGCAGAATCGTATGATTAGAGAGTAGAGTAGCTCGGCTGTCTGACACACAATGGCACAAAGTACAATCACCGCCAAGTCACTCCAACATAATTAAGCACACTGCATAAGGCCATAACCACGTTCTGAAGAGTCAAGATTTGTCAAAACCAGCTAAGCTTAGCTGATCTGTACCCACATTATACCACACTAAGTGTCAAGTACGACAACGCTGTGGGTGACCATGCATCATGAGGCAGCACATGTACAAAGCAGAAACCCTTGTTTTTGTGGGAACCTTCCCTTCTTTTGGGTATATAACCACCGAGGCCCGCCTGAGCCACTCCTCGCAACAGCCTGCCTAGATACTCTCGACCAGTTTCTCTCGCGCCAAGCGTGAGTGAGATCTCTCGGTGCCCGGCTTAGCTACCTCGGTAGCGGCGGCGGCAGGCAGACAGGCAGGCGGGCGTTGCCATGGAGGAGCACAAGCCGCTGGTGGCCATGGTGGTGGTGCAGTGCATCTACTCGGGCATGGCGCTGTGGGCCAAGGCGATGTTCAGCGGCGGCATGAGCCCCATGGTGTTCGTCGTCTACAGGCAGGCCATCGCCACCCTTGTCCTCGTCCCCATCGCCGTCCTTGCCAACAGGTAGGAGAAGAGAAGATCCTCTCTCTTTCTCTCTCTCAAGTCTCAACGATGATCGATCATGGTCATGACTCATGAGCGTTCGGTGGCGATAATTGTTTCTCCAGGAAGAGGCTGAAGGAGATGGTGTGTATCGGATCGACAGGCTTCGCGCTGGTGTTCGTGGCCTCTCTTGTTGGGTACGTACGCTGTGCAGTGCGGATCCATGTCTTCTCTCGATCTTTGTGAACGTCACTGTAGTACTTGCTTCCTTACATCACTGATCACCTGGCCTGTGTATATGCGATTGATCATTAACAGGGCGACGACGAACCAGTACTTGTACTACACGGGTCTGCAGCTGGGTTCATCGTCCATGGCGACGGCAATGACCAACCTGATACCCGCGATCACCTTCGTCATGGCAACTTCAGTAGGGTGAGTACCTGGAACCTGGAAGTGGCAAGCAAAATATTAAACTTTTCACCTCAGCAAATTCCATCACCATACGTTCCTCAACAAGTTTGATCTGTCAACTGAAATGAACTCAATGAGTACGTGGACCTTGTAGATCCCATCTCACTGCATAATTAACTTGGGATTATTGGGGACAATAATATGGGAGGAGGCTCTAGGGTCATAATATACAGTAGTATACATGTACTTCCTTCATTTTAAAATAGACGTCTTAGATTTTTTAAAATTTTAGATGAATCTACACATTATTTAGTATATATATAAATTCATCCAATTTTTGACAAACTTGAGAGATCCAGGGAATATCCCGTACTACAATTAACTGGAATAACAAGACAACTTGTCCTCAACTATATACATACACATCATAATCTAATTTCTTTGCTTGTCGGCACGGTGTTCCTAATCTAGTCCGCGTTTGAGCTTACAATGGTAAGTGCGTCAACCGCACGCATGTCTGCATGTTTAACGTGAATGTGTGGGCGTACGAAGTGTGTGGCTTGAGTACGTCTCATGTGTATGGTGTACATCCATCCGCCCTCTGTGCATGTTACCTCCCAAATAAGTTATGGTGATCAGTGAAGCACAACTCTCCGGCCGGGACCAATCGATCAAAGACAAACTTATATAGGCCACACACTAGCTGCTGGCATGCAATCCTCTGCTCTGCCCAGCTATTTTCCACTGCCAATCTTGCAGAACATTCTCTGCCACAAATTCACACCTGGAACAGAGGCTGAAATAAGGTTCACAATTCACCGTAGTCCGCACACTTGCTATGTGTGTGTGTGTCTATCTTACAACAACGTGCTACACATTGTGCTACTTGTACGAAAAACACCAAGAGAAAATATGTGTACCCTGTCTCTAGTTCATCAATCTCAGATCTGTGGAAAGTAGTGGTTCACTTACGACTGTACTGTACGAGAATACATTCGTCAGCAGCCGACAAGATGCGTGGGGGACTACGTACGTACGGGGCAGCGCATTATTTGTGGAACCCTGGGGGCAAAATGCGAATATAGTAGTTGGTCCATTTCCACGTGGTCGCGTAACTGCCCTCTGCTAGTCCCTAGCTAGTATCATTATTAGTTTCGTCTCTAGAAAAGAATATGCTAACTGTCGGTGTTAGCTTCAGTGCGTACGTGACGTCATAAATAACTGGGCCGGGGCTGGTTACTAAACTCCTTGCTGAATTACACTATAGTACTGTAGTAATATTTCACTTGACCACTAAATTTCAGAAGTGGATTGGTGTTACCGTACGTCGTTTGAATGTTTTTACACGCACGCATGCAGACTAGAGAGCGTGGAGATGAGAAAACCGCGAAGCATGGCCAAGATATTCGGCACGGCGGTCTGCGTCGGCGGCGCGATGGTCATGGCGTTCTTCAAGGGCCCCAAGCTGCTACACGGCTCGCTCGGCGCCGGCGGCCTGTACGACGTGCTCCTCCACACGCCGGCGAGCCGGAACTGGGTGATCGGGGCGCTGCTCCTGGTGGGCAGCAGCTCCTGCTGGTCGCTCTGGCTCATCCTGCAGGTGCCCATCTGCAAGTCGTACGTGGACCCCCTGACGCTGTCGGCCTGGATGTGCTTCCTCTCCATGGGGCAGTCGGCGCTGCTCACCTCCTTCGCCGTGCCGGACCTGGACGCCTGGAAGATCCGCTCGCTCTTCGAGGTCATGGGCCTCCTCTTCGCCGTAAGTTCTCCCACCATACGTCGATCTGTAGTTTGTATTCTCGATCGAGCTCTTCTGAAACAATGTCGGGTCATGGTGGTATATGCATATGCAGGGTGCGGTCGGGTCGGGCGTGACGTTCTACCTGCAGTCGTGGTGCATAACGGTGAGGGGCCCTCTCTACTCCGCCATGTTCAACCCTCTCTGCACCGTCATCACCACCGTCGTCGCCACCGTCGTCCTTCACGAACATCCACACGTCGGAAGGTACATATACATTTGTGTTTCTACTTGCAATTTTCAAGTTTTTAATCAGTTCCTGGCAATTTTTACTTGTCAAAACTAATTTGGGAACGCACTTTTCTGCTTTGTGCAGCTTGCTGGGTGCCATCGCCGTGGTTGCCGGGCTGTACATCGTGCTGTGGGGCAAAGCAGGCGACGCCAAGAGCCAGAGGGTGCCGGCGGCGGACACCGTAGATCTGGAGAAGACCCTGGCGCGGTCGGAGTCGCAGCTCGACGCCGCCAGTGCCATCACGGAGCCGCTCCTGGAGGACAGCAACCCAGCCGAAAAGTAGTACTAGCAGCTAGGAGACATTTTGGAATATCCATTTTTCAGCGAAGGTCATATGTACGCGTTGATCTAGCTTCAGTTCGTTTGTGCACGGTGGAGTCTCTGAAGACCGCCATGATCACACCGCTAATATGCCAACGATGTGGCGCAATCAAAGAGTATGTATGGGAGGTTTGTTCTTAGTAATCAGTATAGTCAACAATATTTTTTGCCGCGCCATGGTTTGAGTTCCACCGGACGATACAGAAACTTCAGAGCCAAGCAACTAGCAACCCATTAACTGACAATAATGTCTGAGTTACTCATGGTCCATTTCAGTGAGGACCATTTGTACTCTGCCACGCCACACATGTTCAGTCTAGTCATACCCATGGAACTAGGCGAATTGGTAACCAGTGACAACGAAAGTTCTAAAAATGATCCCAAGAATTAAACTCCGACGGTGCTCTGAATCTGTGACAGCCATTTTAAGACTTCATTGCAGTTCTTTTTTAGAAAAGGAGAAGCGAATTTGGGCAAGCAAACCGGGCAATCATGCCACATAAACCAATTGATTAGCAGGGAACATGAGTCACATGAAAGAAACAGAACATGATCACGTACTTGGTCGAATATTTCAACCAAACCTGGTGATGCAGGCATGCTCGCCGCGTCACCGGTGGCCGGCAATTCTTTAATCGTCGCCGAACCACTCAGAAGCAGACCAGCACGGCGGCTGCCTTGTCCTCAAGCGAGCAAGCGCGCACATGGATGCTCAGGCTCCTACTTAGCTGGTGACTGCCAAGTGAGGCTTGACCTCTCTCACACACTCTCCGACGCGCTCGCAGATCCCGATTCCCGCGCGTGATGGCAGGCGGCGGCGGCGGCTGGGTGGAGCGGTACAAGCCGGGCGTGGCGATGGTGCTGGTGCAGCTGTTCTACTCGCTGGTGGACATGGCGCTCAAGACGGCCTATGGGCTCGGCATGCGCCCCATCGTCTTTGTCGCCTACCGCCAGGGCATCGCCGCCGCCTCGCTCCTACTCGCCTCCCTCGCCACCAGGGGGTTCACTCTGCGCCCCATGGCCGTCGGCTACCGGGCCTTCTCCCTTCTCTTCATCGCCTCCCTCGCCACGTACGCACGAAAATCCCGTCGTTTCCGTCCCCGGTCGGCTTCAGTTCCGGCTCCCATGTGCTGATATAAGTTCTCGATTTGGCAGCGGGACGGGGCAGTACTTCTACTTCATGGGGCTGCACTTGGCGTCGCCGTCCATGGCCCGGGCGACCACCAACCTCGCCCCCGGCATCACGTTCGCCATCGCCGCCGTCATCGGGTACTCCTCCCCACCCTGATGTCATTTATGGTCTGTCCATCACCGGCGCAGAGTTGGGCAGAGCATGCTGGCCGTCCAATTTCTGTGATCGCTTTTAGCTACTTACTTTAGATAGGCCCACCTGCAATGAGAAATAAGCCCATCAGGCTCACATCTGGTCCCACGCCCAGTTCAATAGTTGGGCTTCTCCATTTGAGGCCCGTTAGTGCAGGTCACTTGAAAGGATCGACATAGCCCACATTAGTACACTCCGCTCAAAAAAAAAACACCCACATTCCTACATATTTGCAGGTTGGAGAAGGTGGATTTGAGAAGTTCGAGAAGCATCGCCAAGATCGTCGGCACCGTCGTATGCCTCGCCGGAGCAATGCTCATGGCGTTCTTCAAGGGGCAGAAGCTTCTCAGGGCGCTCATCACCGATGACTGGGTGACAGGAGGAATCTACCTCATGGGGAATGCCATCTGTTTCTCCATTTGGTACATCTTGCAGGCAAGCATTGCACGCTCCTTGACAACATTCTTCCTGTTTTGTTAGCCAACATTCTTCCTGTATGTTCGAAGATACATAATTGCAGTAGAGTTGCTTGGTTTCTGAATGATCAAGTTTGTGGTCATTTTCAGGTACCGATCTGTAAATCCTACCTTGATCCACTCTCATTGGCAACCTGGATGTGCTTCCTGGCGACCTTGCAATGCATGGTGATGGCATTCCTCCTAGAAGCAAACTACATGGAGATCTGGAAGCTTGCTTCCATATGGGAGCTCCCCTGCATCTTATACGGAGTAAGTTCTGCTCCATCCGAATGGACGCGTGGTGATCGATATATTGTTCTGAATTGCATATGCACAAGCAATATAAGTATAGCCACTGAAAAGAGAGGAACATTTTTGTAGGGTGTTTTTGCCTCGGGCGCAAACTTCTTTATGCAATCTTGGTGCATATCGGTGAAAGGTCCCCTATACAGCGCAATATTTACACCGCTGAGCGCAGTGATCACAACAATATTATCTACTCTCTTCCTTCACGAAGAACTCCATATTGGAAGGTATCTGCTCATTTCATTCGTCATTAGTATTAAATACAATAAACTGGCGCTGATAAAACTGTGTTGTGATCTGTGCATTGCTGTTGTTGTCGATGATGTTGACCTTGTATTTTTTCTGCCGGGCAGCGTATTAGGTGCTATCACCATCATCTTTGGCCTGTATGTAGTGCTGTGGGGTAAAGCAGATGACGCAAAGAGCGAGAGGCTAGCCATCCTTTGTGATTCAGAAAGCAACGCAGAACAAGATGGTATCGGTGTAAAAGTAGAGAGTGGGACTAATCTTTCAGAACCATTGTTATCTGAAGACGCGAATACTGAAACTTCAACATGCCAATGATATTGCAGTGTTCTTAGATCAGCATCTAGCGTGTGAATTTATAATCATCGACTTTTACTTACTTTCTGTTACTGCTTGTTGCCTAAAGTAAAATACTACGTAGTTGTTATTTTGGTGCCGATGGCCATGGTAAAATGATCAAAGACACAGCCTGTCGTCAGTGTGCCGAACATACCCAACAAGCCAAAGAACCCATCGCTGTCTGCCATTACCAGGATGGCTCCGAGAACATGGAAGATATTTGCTTGAAAGTGCCAATTGGCAAGTACTGTGGCCTGTGGTAAGAGCCTAAGAAGGGCCACTAGTCTAACAGGAAAGAGCCGCGCCGAAAGGACAACAGGAAGGCGATGCCATGCCTAAGCTATAACTATTGTTGATATATCTATTATTGCAAGTGAAAGTGAAACGAGGAAGATATCTTGGAGGTTATGGTAGGCCGGACTTGCCTCTCTCGTGAATCATGACCCACCACAGCCATAGCTCCCCCTTCTAATAGCAATACTTCGATGGGAAGGATGCCAGAAGTTGTCAAGAAAAACATTGAAGGCACGCCAGCAAATCTGTCTGCTACTCTGTATGTAAATGACCGATAGCTGCAAATTGTCTGAACAAGAAAGGACGGTGATTAGCTGATCGGATTGAGGTAGGTTTGTTTCCGATAATGACACTTGAGGTACATACACGCTGGAGAACATAGAAAGGGAATGCGACACAGATCGTTCAAAACCATACAGCTTTGCCTGTGGCCCTTAAAATCTATCCAAAAAAAAACAGGATCTTAGGTATGATCCAGTACAACACCCTTACACCTAAACTCGTACAAATATGTTTATGTATATATTTGAACCCGTATTCAAATCGTGTATTACCTATGTATAGGGATACGAGTAAACCAACCTGTGGTTGGGTGGCTAGTGTTGAAGTGTATAAGTGGATTACACTAGCTATTTCCATTAGTTCGGACTTTTGATTGCGTTGGCTAGTGCATGAAACTTGACATTGTATCAGAGCCTAAGGTCTCGAGTTCGAGTCCTGGCTTTCGCAATTTATCCTAAAATTGCTGTAGACCCCTCTGTGTCCACGTATAGGCCTCTTGAGTCATACTTGAGTTTCGCGCGCCGTCGCTCTCTTCCGGTTGCACGTGCTGACTTCTCCCCGTCACACGTGAGAGGGGGTGTTAAAGTGTATAAGTGGATTACACTAGCTCTTTCCATCAGTTCGAACTTTTGGTTGCGTTGGCTAGTGCATGAAGCTTGACAGCTAGGAGGGTGGTTGAACCTCCAGCCCACCAGAGTTCAAACCACAGGTTTGACACTGCGTGTTGCATAAAAGGCGCAATATTCTTTTAGTGGGAGGCGACGTTTCCGTCGACAGCGAGACGCCTGTGGTGACTTCGTCAATCTCAAGACCCGATCCGCCGGCTCAGTCTTTCGGAGGTGCTCATAGGGGTAGGGTGTGCGTGTGTGCGTTCATAGGGATGGGTGCATATATGTGTTGTGAGCGTTCATAGGGATGAGTTTATACCAAAACTCTTTACGTATTTAGAATAGTTCTTGGTCAAAGAAAAAACACGCAAAACAAGGACGCCTTAAGCCCTGAAACGAAGGGAGTACTGTGTTTCTCAAAAAAAAAAAGGAATACGAATGGAATCTGTAGATGTACCCTCGACCCAGCTTGCCCTACGATCGTCCAGGACGACCGCGATCGCCACAGACCATCTAGACAATAGCCGCTGCCGGAGGCCATCACAGCTGCCGACGCCAGCCATCTGAACAATCGTCGCAGCCGACGCCGATTGACAACCGCCGCCTATGCCGGCTATTGTCGCGTCCTCGCCGGAGGAGATAGGTTCACCCTCATTTCTCGATCGCGTCTTGTTCGATCGCCATGGAAATTTTGAAGACCGCCAGACATGCCGGGGCACTGGCCGGACAGTCTGGTAAGTGATGCACTAAAAATGAGTAGGGATGGACGGACCGGCGGAAGCCCCCAGCCAGACCGGCAATTAAAGCAGATGAACAAAACGCTACCTAGATCGCCAGTGTGTCTGGCGTCAGGAATACTGTCTGACGATTATCCAGCCAAGTAATTTTTTGCATATTACGAAGAATGATCCCATATTTTTTTCACAAATTCACATGCCTAAACAACGACATATTAAGAAGGTTTTCTAATTTTTTAAATTAGTAGTGCCATACTCAAAAGATCTTGCCGGAAACGGGGAATTATTTTGACGCCGGACAAGTCTGGTATATTGTTCAGAGACATGTCCGACGAAACCCGTAGCTGATATTGTCACAAATTATATTGACGCCGGACTAGTGAGCCAGATTGTCCAGCCGGGTGTCGGACATTATGCCGAACTGTTTGGTCTTCCTCCTATCTCCCGCTCGCGGCCGCCACCGCCGTCGCGCTTGCCTGCCGGCACACACCTACAAGGCCGAGACGTGCGCCGGCGAGGACGAGTAACCGACTCACCAAACCTCCCAAACACCATTCACAGCTACCACCGCGGACACGGCCGTCGCTGGCGATGATTCGTACAACGGTGCTTTTTTCCGTTAGCGTAGAGGTCATACTATTACACGTATGGCTAAAAAAAGGCATTATTTGATTAAATTATATAGGGTTTTGTATAGACTTACATATACGTGTATATACTAATTACAAAGAGGGGTATCGAGCGATTTGAGCGTCCTTAGGTTATACGAGTTTAGGTGGGAGGGGGTTGGACTGGATCAGAGGCCATATTAAAAATCAATACCGCACGCTTCTGTCAAACCATGCATTGAACGAGCAATACACTGAAAGAAAGATTTAACTGGGCACTTGAAAAAATTGGACGAGAGTAATATATGAAATAAATAACGCCAGGTAGTACGATACATACATATATAATGGTCTGCCATATCAAAGAACAGCATATACAAACTCCTACTGATCATACACAAGTAACTAGCTAGCTAGCAGATGACCAGAACACATAATAATCTCGTCTGTACAAAGCTAGACCAGGCCAACCTAGTGATATAAATGACAATGACAATATGATCGCATGAAAGAAAGCGGCACAAGTGACCGTGACAGCTAGCGGGTCACCGGCCATGCCGAGCCGAGGGCTCCGGCGGGCAGATCAAGCGTATGCGCCCTGCTTGTAGCCGCCGTTGCGGTGGTCCCTGCGGTTGTTCCTGAAGGCGCAGCAGCCGACGGAGTAGACGATGACGATGAAGACGAGGAAGACGATGTTGACGATGGCGATGCGCTTCCAGTCCGTCTTCAGCGTGGCCACAACGCCGGCCTTGCACGAGTTGCAGCCGTAGCAGAGCGTGGAAGCGTCGTTGCCCCAGGCGCCGCAGTCCGGGTCCGACGTGTTGCTAGGGGTGCCGGTCCACTGCGTGCTGTTGACGAAGCTGAAGCCGCAGCTGGTCGGGGGCTTGCAGCAGCCGGACTGCACACCACACATAAAAGGAGAAATGGTCAGCCTCGGTTGTTGGTTGGAACAAGATAGTGATTAATTAATTTTATCAATGAAAGAAAAGATTAACAACTATTTATTTCGATGATCCAGTCCTAATTTTTATAGGAAGGACATATTTGGTCACCGGGCAGTTGAATTCTGCGACCTAATAATAATTAAAAAGTTCGGTGAAATGGCACCGAGCTGTTGGTGTGATGAGTGTTTAACTGCCAAATCCTATCCTTTAATATGCAACGGTCAACACATTTGGAAAGAGTTCAAAGCAATCCAGGATTGCTTCGGGTTGAAGAAAAATCGCTACAAATTAGGAGCAATCCGACTTATTTATGGGGCGATCATTTCAAACACTACTCTAGTACTTAAAAACTGATAGTACTTCTATTTTGTAACAGTCTGATTTTTTACCTTGTAACCATTTAACCATTATGTGCATATTAGTATGAAGTTGGGACTCTGAAATACTGTAACCATGCAAACTGTTATTATATATGTGCATATTAGTATGAAGTACTACTTTGAAATACTACTGTTTGGCCATAAGAAAGTCTAGCAGAAGAGTAGGCTGTAGGCATCAACCTTAGATAAGTCATATGTCATTAAGTCGATGATGATGATGTTTACCTCTGGCACAACCGTACACGTAAACATCACCCATAAATAAGTGCTGCCGCGCTACTACAAGTCTACGATTTCTGAAACTACATTGTTGACTTTGGCACTAGTATGTTATCCTCTGCTCGTCAGAAATATCTTGGCAAACACATAATTAAGCTAGCAACACGTGAAAAAAAAATCATCTTTATATATAAGTAAACATATGGGATGAAATCTTCTTTAGGTTAGTGATATTTGTATCTTCAGTTATTATGAAGTTATTAATGGGCAATTGTAAGATGGTGGGATGACTGGTTTTAGGAAGTTGAGCAATGATCCGAGCGCTAATTAAGTTACCTGGATTGGGGATAGATCAGATTTGATGAACTGTTCGAACGTCTCCTGCTTGTCCTCGAGCTTCTTGCAGACCTTGGAGTCGACGAGGCATCCCCTGATCTTGTTCCAGTTCTTGTTGTTCTCGACCCTCTTCTGCAGCCAGTTGGAGTAGTCCCCAAGCCTGTACTCCTTGAACCCACGGCCCGAGACGGCCTCCCCGGCGCCCTTGTTGGTTACTACGAATGCGAAGACGGTGAAGGCGAAGAGGACGACGATGAGGACGAACATGGCGACGAGGTAGAACCAGAGGAGGCATGTGACGCGGCAGCAGGCGCCGACGAGCCCCGCGATGGATACGGCCATGAGGAAGACCCCGACCGCGATGAAGGCCGCCGCCAGGTAGCGCTCGCACTCGGTGCCGTCGGCGCGCGCCCGCAGCCAGATGCCGCCCGCCAGGATGGGCACGGACAGGAGGAAGGTTATCGCGTTCAGGACGCCGATCATCGTGTTGCTTAGCCGGACCATCTTGGCCGCCGCCGGCGGTGATGGGTGTGTGTGGCGGTTGGTTGGGACTTGGGACGGCGGTTTTCGAAGGTTTTTGGGGAGAAGTGGCGGTGAGACGCACGGTGGGTCGTGATGACTGATGAGTTGTGGTGGTGGACATGGTATTTGTAGCGGGGAAGTGGGCGCGTGGGGGGATTGGGCCTGGCCGTGGGACTGGGAGAGCGGAAAGTTCTTGGGCTTTTCGTGTGGAAGGAAAAGGTGGCGCGGTGGTTGATGATCGTTGGTTGGTTCCTGGGCACGGAAGATATTGACCGCGACTACCTCCCAGGGTCTGCACACGCAAGCGTATTGACCAAGCCCTCTTGCCTCGTGCCCGGTAGTTATGTTCCATTTTCTTCCATTCCTTCAATCAATCAATTTTTTCGAAGGGTCCAAAATGACGTGGAGGTGCTACTATTCTCATCACGTACGCGTCCCGGCCGGGTCGCTCTCCATCGATCGCAAGATGTTTTCAACTTGGTAACGACAACCAAGTGCAAAAAAGATTGTGCATCTTCATCAACGCGCTGAAGAAAAGTACTAGTAGGATCTCTCTCGTGCACACACACACACGCCGGCCGTGTACGAACACACAATAATCAGTTGCCCCGTCCCCCGCCGTCAGGCTACCGAGCGAAGAGGTTTTTGCCACAAGTGCACCCAAGGTCTGACTTTTCTACACCTCGCCGCGTGGAGTTGGCACGAGGTCTCCTGTGCGCGCGCATGCATGCACCAAGCTAGTGCCGTTTGGTGCGCCATGCTGCTTCCCGCGGCCGGCTCGATCGGTTTCGTCAGCAAACCACGCGGGCTACGTACTTCTGAAACCAGCAAACAATAAATGGAGATCGATCTTAGCCTGCTATCGTCAGTTAATTGGTTCCCTAAGCGAGGAGCTGAGGCGGACGTCGCTACCATGACAGCCTAGGCTAGTGTCAATTACACCACTTGCTGAAAGTAAGTAGTAGTAGCACTCTGCCATTAGTCCGCGGCGGCCCACGCGCGCGTACGTAAAAAATGTAAGTGTGAAATCGTGTGTAATCCGGTGGACCTGCATGCCCGGTTGTACAAAATTATCGATCTATTGTAAATTGTAAAACTGTACATTGCCTGCCTACCATCTTACTATACACATCTCTATGCGCTAAGCAGAGACGGAGACAGGTGAACCCATCTATTTACCACCCGCGGCAACAAAATGTGACTTCGTCCTTAACATAATATATATGGTTTAGAACTTTTTCTACTAAACTTAGCACTCAAGTCCAGCTAAATATTTCATATTTTGGCTCATATATTAATGAATAATAGGGGTTAGTTAGAGCGTGAACACGGGTGAGGAGAAGGTGAGTCGGCCAAGATGATGGTTGATGGAGAAAGGATAACGGGGCCAAAATGTCTTGAAAACACTGTAACATGAAAATGCCAAATTTCTAGAAATTAGAGTACATGAACTGGTCAAAATGTCTTCAAAAGACTTGTGTGAGGCCTCTCGTCTACGCATAAACTTGGCCAAGTGTTCGATTCACCTTGTCGGGTGCTCCCGCGAGCAAAGGAAGATGGTGCAACATTTTTTTTAGTTGCAGTGTTCAGGGATTCCCTACCACATGCATGGGAATTTTTATTTTTTTCGAAATTCCACCGGTCTATTAATAATCATCGGCAACAGTACAAAGAGTTTTAATAGTAATAAACATTATAAATAAGTAGCGATGACTACATACATTAGAACGAGCCGAAGACGCACCGCCGTCCTCGTCACTCCATCACCGGAGCTGGGCAAAGTATATCGTAGTACATAGAGCTTATTGTAGTAGAGGGATATGATGTCGTCGTGCTAAAGCCTCAAAAGACCATCGCATCAAAGCAGCAACCATCGCCGAAGCTGACAAACATGGGTCAGAAGAGACTAACATCAAACCACACCCAACGGATACAAAAGACGACCGGATCCCTAGAGATCCATCAGACACATGACTCCATGCTCCCTCCACTGATGCTAGACGCGTCAACAGAACGAGGATAGGACGGGAAGGACCTTATTCTCACTCCGGGACATAGCCATTGCCTCAATGATACGTTGGAAACGTATCTATAATTTTTGATGCTCCATGCTTGTTTTGTATCTACTTTGCTTTGCTTGTCTACACTTTGAGGTGCTTTTTACATGTTTTCTGGTACTAACCTATTAACAAGTTGCAACAGTGCCAGATGCCTATTTTCTGCTGTTTTTGGTTTCATAACAGTTAGTAAAGAAATATTCTCAGAATTGGACGGGAAAAACATCAAAGTCAATTACTTTCCGTGGGGAACAAGAAGTACAGAGGAGAGTCGGAGGGGCCAGCCAGGGGGGCCAAACCCACCCCAGGCATGGGTGGGCCTAGCCCCGCACCTGGCTAGGGTTTGGCTACCCTGGCCGCCTCCTCGGTCTCCCCCTTCGCCTATAAGAAGCCCCCGATGCAGAAACCCTAAGCAACCCGATCAAATATCCACGAAACCTTCTGTAGCCGTCGCTACCATCGTCCCTAGATCGGGGGGATCTAAAGTTCTTCCTGGCACCCTGCCGAAGGGGAGGTCATCCCGGAGGCCTTCTCTCCGGTATGATGCGTGAGTAGTTCCACCTTGGACTATGGGTCCATGTAGTAGCTAGATGGTTGTATCTCCTCCTTTGTGCTTTCATGTATAGATCTTGTGAGCTCCGTTCATGATCAAGATCTAATCTATTTGTAATCATGCATGTTGTGTTTGCGGGGATTCGATGGATATTGAGATTATTATGTTGGTTTGATTAATGGTTTTGTCTTTATGATTCTATCATGTCTGTGTTGTTTGTGATCTTGCATGCTCTCCGTTGTTAGTAGTTATCTTGGCCAAGTAGTTGCTAGTGATTCCAAGAGGGAGTATTTATGCTCGATAGTGGTTTCATGACTCTAGTTTCCAAGGGAAGTGACAATAATCTCTTCGGTTGTAGATGTGTTGTTGCTACTAGGGAGAAAACAACGGTCTCTTGTTCGTGGAACATGTGGACTGTTTACCTTACACACTTTGCTTAAAGCAGTTGTCTGTTGCTTGCAACTTAATACTGGAGGGGGTTCGGATGATAACCTGAAGGTGGACTTTTAGTCATAGATGCAGTTGGATGGCGGTCTATGTATCTTGTTGTATTGCCCAATCTCATAGGATCTTTCTGACTAGTAATTGCATTGTTATGCCTTGCTCAGTTCCTGTCAATTGCCCCGCTGTAATTTGTTTACCCTTGATGCCATGTTGTTTATCTAAGGAGAGCACCTCTAGTGAACTATGGACCCCGGTCCAATCTTTACCATTGATATATCTTCCACTGTTACTTGTTTTACTTGCTGCAAACCATTACCTTCCACACCATACGTTTAATCCTTTGTTACAGCAAACCGGTGAGCTTGACAACCTCACTGTTCGTTGGGGCAAAGTCTTGAGTTTGTGTTGTGCAGGTATCCGTGTTTCTTGCAACACCTGTGTGACGTTTCCTTCCTCCTTCTGGTTCGATAACCTCGGTCTCAACTGAGGGAAAACTTGCTGCTTCACACCTTGCTCTTGGGGTTCCCAACAGGCTGTGTGTAGACAGTCGTCAAGCTTATCTAGCGCCGTTGCCGGGGAGGCTAAGGACGTCTTCACAAGGGTAGTCCTTCACTTCCTTTCTCTTTACTTTGTTTTTAGTTTGCTTTGTTTCTCTTGCTTGGTTTT
Source organism: Avena sativa (assembly GCA_916181665.1). Taxonomy (NCBI): domain Eukaryota; kingdom Viridiplantae; phylum Streptophyta; class Magnoliopsida; order Poales; family Poaceae; genus Avena; species Avena sativa. The sequence continues at coordinate 377,795,536 of OV702297.1, read as the reverse complement.
GTTTGCCTCTTTCCAAAAAACACAAAAAATTAGTTCCTGCTCTAGCTGCTGCTATTTTTGGCTTGCCCACCTTTGCCAAAATGAACTCTGCTGAGAACACCAAGTTGTGTGACTTCACTAGCACTAACAACAATGATTTCCTAAGCACTCCTATTGCTCCACCTGCTCCTGATGCTACCTTTTATGAAATTAAGCCTGCTTTGTTGAATCTTATGATGAGAGAGCAATTTTCTGGTGTTGGTTCTGATGATCCTGCCACCCATTCAATAGTTTTGTTGAACTTTGTGAGATGCAAAAGTATAAGGATGTATATGTAGATATTATTAAGCTCAAGCTTTTTCCTTTCTCCTTGAGGGGAAAGCTAAAGAATGGTTGCTTTCTTTGCCTAAAATAGTATTGATTTTTGGACTAAGTGCAAAGATGCTTTTATTGGAAAGTATTATCCTCCTTCTAAGATTATATCCATGAGAAGTGACATTATGAAATTTAAACAACTTGATAGTGAACATGTTGCTCCTACTTGGGAAAGAATGAAATCTTTGGTTAAAAATTGCCCTACTCATGGACTCACTGCTTGGATGATTGTCCAGACTTTTTATGCAGGTTTGAACTTCTCCTCAAGAAACCTGTTGGATTCTGCTGCTGGAGGTACCTTCATGGGCCTCACTTTGGGTGCTGCAACAAGGCTCATTGATAATATGATGGTTAACTACTTTGAATGGCATGTTGAGAGAGCTCCACATGGTAAGAAGGTAAATTCTGTTGAGGAAACTTCCTCTTTGAGTGAAAAGATTGATGTTATTATGGCTATGCTTGTTAATGGGAAAGCTCCTCTAGATCTTAATAGTGTTCCCTTAGCCTCTTTGGTTGCTCAAGAAGAGCAAGTTGATGTGAACTTCATTAGAAACAACAATTTCAACAACAATGCCTATAGGAACAATTTTGGTAGCAACAATAATTATATGCCTTATCCTCCTAATAATGGCAATTCCTATGGAAGCTCTTACAATAATGCTAGAAGTGCCCCCTCTGAACTTGAAGTCATGCTCAAGGACTTTATTAGTAAACAAACCACTTTCAATAAGACTATAGAGGAAAAGCTTTTAACTGTTGAGAAAAATATATCCTATTTGTCTGAAGCTCAAACTTCCTTGGTTAATAAAATGGTTGCTAAACCTAAAACTATGGAAAACACCTTTGCTACTGCTCATGCCATACAAGTTACTATTGATGAAAATGTTAGGTTGTTAGCTCAACTTCATGCTAAGTGGGAAAGGGAAGCTGAAATTGATAGAAACAATAGTGTGTGCACTATCACCACTAAACCACAAGTAGCCCCTATTCCTCCTCCTACTATGCCTACCACTAGTGATGCTAAGGTTGACTTTGATATTGATGGTTGCAATATTTCTGAAGTGATCATGTTCTTGCAAAAGCTTGCTAAAAGTCCTGATGCTAGTGATATGCATGTTGCTTTCACCAAACACATTACAAATGCTCTTGTTAAGATTAAGGAAGAGAAGCTAAAACACAAAGCTTCTATTCTTAGGAAAGTAGAAGATAGTTGGGAACCCATTATTAATATGCAAGTGAATGACTTTGATCTCAAAGCTTCATGTGATCTTGGTTCCAGTGTCTCTATTATGCCTAGGAAGATTTGTGAAATGCTTGATTTTCCACCATTAGAAGATTGTTATTTGGATGTCCCACTCAATGATAATGCTAAGAAGAAACTCATCGGGAATATTAATGATGTTCTCATTATGGTTACAATGCTTATGTCCATGTTGATTTCTATGTTTTGGATGTTGAATACAATGCTTCTTGTCCTATTACTTTGGGAAGACCTTTTCTTAGAACAGTTGGTGCTATCATTGATATGAAAGAAGGCAACATTAAATATCACTTTCCATTCAAGAAAGGTATTGAACACTTCCCTATGAGGAGAGAGAAGTTGCTTTTTGCTCCTCCTTTGAAAGCAAGATTTGATGTTAATGCTTCTTCATTTGAAAATACTTGATTCTTCTTGCTTCTTGTGCCTAACTTAAAGGCATTAAAGAAAAGTACTTGTTGGGAGATAACTGATACGTCGGAAACGTATCTATAAATTTTTGATGCTCCATGATTGTTTAGTATCTACTTTTCTTTACTTGTCTACACTTTGAGGTGCTTTTTACATGTTTTCTGGTACTAACCTACTAACAAGTTGCAACAGTGCCAGATGCCTGTTTTCTGCTGTTTTTTGGTTTCAAAAAAGTTAGTAAAGAAATATCCTCGGAATTGGACGGGACAAACGTCAAAGTCAATTACTTTCCGTGGGGAACAAGAAGTCTGGAGGGGAGCCGGAGAGGCCGGCCAGGGGGGCCAGACCCACCCTAGGCGTAGGTGGGCCCTACTCCGCGCCTGGGAGGGGTGTGGGGCCCCTGGCCGGCGCCTTGGCTTCCCCTTTCGCCTATAAGAAGCCACCGATGCAGAAACCCTAAGCACCCGATAAAATCTCCATGAAACCTTCTGTAGCCGCCGACACCATCGTCCCTAGATCGGGGGGATCTGAAGTTCTTCCCGACACCCTGCCGGAGGGGAGATCACCCCGAAGGACTTCTCTCCAGTATGATGCGTGAGTAGTTCCACCTTGGACTATGGGTCCATGTAGTAGCTAGATGGTTGTATCTTCTCCTTTGTGCTTTCATGTATAGATCTTGTGAGCTCCGTTCATGATCAAGATCTAATCTATTTGTAATCATGCATGTTGTGTTTGCGGGGATCTGATGGATATTGAGATTACTATGTTGGTTTGATTAATGGTTTTGTCTTTATGATTCTATCATGTCTGTGTTGTTTGTGATCTTACATGCTCTCCGTTGTTAGTAGCTATCTTGGCCAAGTAGTTGCTAGTGACTCCAAGAGGGGGTATTTATGCTCGATAGTGGGTTCATGCCTCTAGTTTCCAAGGGAAGTGGCAATAATCTCTTCAGTTGTAGATGTGCTGTTGCTACTAGGGAGAAAACAACGGTCTCTTATTCATGGAACATGTGGACTGTTTACCTTACACACTTTGCTTAAAGCAGTTGTCTGTTGCTTGCAACTTAATACTAGAGGGGGTTCGGATGATAACCTGAAGGTGGACTTCTAGTCATAGATGCAGTTGGATGGCGGTCTATGTATCTTGTTGTATTGCCCAAACGAATCTCATAGGATCTTTCTGACTGGTAATTGCATTGTTATGCCTTGCTTAGTTCCTGTCAATTGCCCTGTTGTAATTTGTTTACCCTTCATGCCATGTTGTTTATCTAAGGAGAGCACCTTTAGTTAACTATGGACCCCGGTCCAATCTTTACCATTGATACATCTTCCACTTTTACTTATTTACTTGCTGCAAATCATTACCTTCCACATCATATTTTTAATCCTTTGTTACAGCAAACCGGTGAGCTTGACAACCTCACTGTTCGTTGGGGAAAAGTCTTGAGTTTGTGTTGTGCAGGTCTTCGCGTTGCTTGCAACACCTGTGTGACGTTTCCTTCCTCCTTATGGTTCGATAACCTCGGTCTCAACTGAGGGAAAACTTGCTGCTTGCTACTTCACACCTTGCTCTTGGGGTTCCCAATAGGCTCCACATCAACTGAGCCATCAACAAGTTTTCTGTCGCCGTTGCCGGGGAGGCTAAGGACGTCTTCACTAGGGGAGTCCTTCACTTCCTTTCTATTTACTTTGTTTTTAGTTTGCTTTGTTTATTTTGCTTGGTTTTGTTTGCCTCTTATAAAAAACCCAAAAAATTAGTCTAGTTTGGTTTGCTTTCTTTATTTAAAAACACAAAAAAAATTAGTTCCCGCTCTAGTTGTTGGTCTGTCATTGCCTTGCTTGGTCATGCTTTCCATCAGTGGATGGATTCTTTGAAACTAGTGCTTATTGGCAAGGTGGGTTCACGGAAGAACAAAAGTATTATTATAAGGAACACCGTTTGTCACAAAAAGGGAAACACTTATGGACACAAATTGATAAATTGAATACTATTTCTAGAGAGGTGTGCTCTACTTATAATGTTACTTATTGCTTTGATAAAGCTTGTTGCTGTAGGAGGTATAAACACCTCCCTTTCCAATGTGAGTATAATGATAATGTTACCATATCCTCTTATGTTAAAGGAAATTATGACTTTTATGATGTGGAACAAATTGAAGAATTTATTGCCTTCAAGGGTGCATTTGAACTTGCCAGTTTGCTTGAAAATACCGATGATGCACCTTATGAATATGAGGTTTATGAGATACTTAAATTTTGCTTTGATAATTACAAGGAATAAAATGGCTATATTCTTGAATATTTTAATAGGTTCTGGAAGAGACTAATGCCTTGCAGGAGCCTATGGAAGAAGAAATTGCTGAAACTGAAAGCTCATTAGATGAAAAAGGGGAGGAGAGTGATGAACAAAAGGAGGAAGAATGGATCTACCCATGCCTACCTTATAATGAGAGTAACTCTTCATCCCTTACATTATTTGATTGTCCCCCTTGCTTACCAAAGGAAGATGAATGTTATGTTCCTGTGGATCCTTTTGAAATATCTACTTTGGATAAAACCTATGAAGGTTTTAATCCCACTATTTTTGAGCTTGATAGAAATTATGCGTTTGTAGATCATGAAAAGCATGCTTTATGTGATAGCTATATTGTTGAGTTTATTGATGATGCTACTGAAAATTATTATGAGAGAGGAAAGTATGGTTGTAGAAGTTTTCATGGTACTGAAATACCTCTCTATGTGCTAAAAGTTTTGAAGTTGCTCTTGTTTCATCTTCCTATGCCTGTCACTTTATTCTTTGTGAATTTATTTGCATACAAGATTCCTATGCATAGGAAGTGGGTTAGACTAAAATGTGTTTTGAATTTGCTTCTTGATGCTCTCTTTGACTTCAATTCATATTTCTTATGTGAGCATCTTCTCAATCTATCAAGCCTAACTTAAAGGCGTTAAAGAAAAATACTTGTTGGGAGATAACCCAAGAGTTTCCTTGAGTCTTGGAAGTTATTACTTCAGTAATAACCTCTCCTTATCCTTTTTGTTTGATTTTTGTGCCAAGAATGACCTCTAATGAGAGGGAAGTAAGATTTGGGGAGTTGCTGTCCCGAAACAGATTTCTGTCCTCCACCAAAAAAAATCGTGAGGAGTCTCTGTAACTCGGGTTGAGCTGAAAATTTATGAATAAATCCCCCATTATGTTAGCTATTCGTTAGTTTAACACTTTTTTATTTGAGCAACAGAAGATGTTCGAAAAAATCAGTTTCTACCTACTGGTCTATTTTGACAGATTTCTGCCATTATTTGCATTTGCTTCTTATTGATTCCTTTTTGAGTTCTCTTTAGGTGATTTGAGCTTTTTGAAGGAGTTACTACAGTAGCTTGTGTTTTTAGTAAAAAGCCTTGCTGTTCCAAAGCTTTGCCAGAGTTCTAATATCTTTTAAATAAGCTAATGTTGCTAATGAAGATTGTGTGAAGTTTCGTATGAAAGAAAATTTTCAGGTGTAAAGAGAGAATGATGCAATGGGATGAAGGATGGAAAAAATCTCAAGCTTGGGGATGCCACCATGGTGTCACCCCAAGAAATATCCAAGGGGTACAAACGCCAAAGCTTGGGAATGCCCAAGGCATCCCCTTCTTCATCAATAAAAAGATCAGGTCTGTCTGGACACTTCGTTCTTATTGTTTCTTGCATAGTTGTGTTGTTATTGGAGCGACTTAATTTTCGTTTGATTTGCTTAGGTTGTTTAGTTTGCTTGAATAAAGTAGTTTGGACTCCCGTTCTCGCTGTGTTGTTTTGCAAATAAGTCGCTTGGTGTTGGAAAGGAGTAGCAAGTTCTTGCTTGTAAGTTCAAGAGGAGCTTGCATTGATTGTGACTTAGACTTCAGCATGATATGCTAGGTGTTTTTTTGACCTTATGCTTAGTGATTATTGCTGTAGCATGTCTTGTTCCAAACAATTGGGATTGCTTAGTGTGCCTTGAAGAAATTATGCGTTGTTTTAGCATGCAAAAGCATAGTATTATGGTATTCTCCTTTAATGCTTTGCTTGGGTTGACTTGGCACATGCTCACACCATGTTATGACTATGACAAGTCACCATTAGCCTCTATGATTATTTAGTCCTTGACTTGTAGTACCACTCTTTGCTTTGATTAGTATGCTTTGTTGCTCTGCATGATTATGGCTATTATTGCTCTCTTAGTTGGTTACTCCCAGTCTTTTGCTAGCCTCCACTTGTATGAGTAAGTTCTACTCATGTTTCCAACTCCCAAGAAACCAAGTTATTCCAAAGTGTCCGCTATAAACTCCTATGCATGGTGTGTTACACCATTCCAAGTATATTCTTGTTTTCTACTATCTTCCAATTAAAAACTATTTTGTTATGTGAAAACTTAGTGATTAAAGCCCTCACGAACTTGATGTCACATTTTATTCTTTGCCCCTAATAAACTTAAACCATTGTGACAACTTTGTTGTATATGCTTGCACTTATAAGTTGGAATTAGCAGAACCGTGTTGTCACAGGGAACGTTTTCAACATTGCACTTGTACCTTGTTGTACTCAGTTGATATCATACTCTTTTGTCTATGGATGTCACTGGTGTGAAATAAAGAGGGAACTTGTAAGTCCATGGCGTTTGTATCCTGTGTTAGAGAAACGCCTGGGCCGCTAGCCTAAGCCATGCCTAATCATGGTGGAAACTTGCAGTATCACCATAATGAGCTATCTATGAAGCATCCTCAATAAAAAGATATGCATATGGTAAATAAAAAGATTGCTGAGATGCTCATTGTCTGCTTGCCTTGTCATTTTGGTTATGGGAAAGCTCCTGTACCATGTGCAAGGGGTACCCCATTGGCGGTTCTCAATGATATGCAAATACTTACAGTGACAAGAACTTACCTGGACCCAAAGTTGAGTATGCATGAGGTGTGGCCCTCGTATTCAAGGGACATGAGATTGCCAACTTATACTTTGTCAAGCATATACTCCATCTTTGCCACTTTAACCTTAAACCCTTCAAGATGCTTATGATAGAGGCAATGAGGGCTGAAATCTAACAAGTACCATAATTTTTGGAAGCTCTTTTTGAAACTTCTAATCCCTGCTTCCTTTTAAAAAAGGGTCTTTCTTTCACCACTATTGAGTCTCCACCTTCTACCCTTAGGCACCATTAAGGGAGCATAGTTGTCATTCTGTGTGCAATGTTCCAAAGCTTATTAATTGATGTGTATTGTGATATTACTTGTTCTTGTGCTATTTGTTTCTAGTCACCCTTGTGAACTTTGAAGGTGTCCTATGCATCTATATTGCTACTCTATGAGGGACAAGCTGAATGCCACTATGCTATGTTTTCTATATGTGAAACAAACAAACGTCTTTCAATGCATTGTTATTCATGATCTTTGTTTGTAACCTTTCATGTTGCATGCATAGTTACTTTGTCCTATTGTTAGAAATCCATCTTTCATGCACATGTTTAGAGTTCTTTGATCCCAGCTTTCAATGCTTGCAAATGGTTGGATCTTTATTGTGAGGTGCATGTCACCTCAAAAATTATTCTTTTATCACTTAAGTACTCGAGGACGAGCAGGAGTTAAGCTTGGGGATGTTGATATGTCAGAAACATATCTATAATTTTTGATGCTCCATGCTTGTTCAGTATCTAATTTGCTTTACTTGTCTACACTTTGAGGTGCTTTTTACATGTTTTCTGGTACTAACCTACTAACAAGTTGCAACAGTGCGAGATGCCTGTTTTCTGCTGTTTTTGGTTTCAGAAAAGTTAGTAAAGAAATATTCTCGGAATTGGACGGGACAAACGTCAAAGTCAATTACTTTCCGTGGGGAACAAGAAGTCTAGAGGGGAGCCGGAGAGGCCGGAAAAGGGGGCCAGACCACCCTAGTTGCGGGTGGGCCCTACCCCGCGCCTGGGAGGGGTGTGGGGTCCCTGGCCGCCACCTCGGCCTCCCCCTTCGCCTATAAGAAGCCCCCGATGCAGAAACCCTAAGCACCCGATAAAATATCCACGAAACCTTCTGTAGCTGCCACCATCGTCCCTAGATCGGGGGGGATCTGAAGTTCTTCCCGGCACCCTGCCGGAGGGGAGATCATCCCAGAGGACTTCTCTCCGGTATGATGCGTGAGTAGTTCCACCTTGGACTATGGGTCCATGTAGTAGCTAGATGGTTGTATCTCCCCCTTTGTTCTTTCATGTATAGATCTTGTGAGCTCCGTTCATGATCAAGATCTAATCTATTTGTAATCATGCATGTTGTGTTTGCGGGGATCCGATGGATATTGAGATTATTATGTTGGTTTGGTTAATGGTTTTGTCTTTATGATTCTATCATGTCTGTGTTGTTTGTGATCTTGCATGCTCTCCGTTGTTAGTAGCTATGTTGGCCAAGTAGTTGCTAGTGACCCCAAGAGGGGGTATTTATGCTCGATAGTGGGTTCATGCCTCTAGTTTCCAAGGGAAGTGACAATAATCTCTTCGGTTGTAGATGTGTTGTTGCTACTAGGGAGAAAACAACAGTCTCTTGTTCATGGAACATGTGGACTGTTTACCTTATGCACTTTGCTTAAAGAAGTTGTTTGTTGCTTGCAACTTAATACTGGAGGGGGTTCGGATGATAACCTGAAGGTGGACTTCTAGCCATAGATGCAGTTGGATGGCGGTCTATGTATCTTGTTGTATTGCTCAAAGGAATCTCATAGGATCTTTCTGACTGGTAATTGTATTGTTATGCCTTGCTCAGTTCCTATCAATTGCCCTGCTGTAATTTGTTTACCCTTCATGCCATGTTGCTTATCTAAGGAGAGCACCTCTAGTGAACTATGGACCCCGGTGCAATCTTTACCATTGATAAATCTTCCACTGTTACTTGTTTACTTGCTGCAAACCATTACCTTCCACACCATACGTTTAATCCTTTGTTACAGCAAACCGGTGAGCTTGACAACCTCACTGTTCGTTGGGGCAAAGTCTTGAGTTTGTATTGTGCAGGTATCCGCGTTGCTTGCAACACCTATGTGATGTTTCCTTCCTCCTTCTGGTTCGATAACCTCGGTCTCAACTGAGGGAAAACTTGTTGCTTGCTACTTCACACCTTGCTCTTGGGGTTCCCAACAGGCTCCACATCAACTGAGCCATCAATAACCCAAGAGTTTCCTTGAGTCTTGGAAATTATTACTTCTGTAATAACCTCTCCTTATCCTTTTTGTTTGCTTTTTGTGCCAAGAATGACCTCTAATGAGAGGGAAGTAAGATTTGGGGAGTTGTTGTTGTCCCGAAACAGATTTCTGTCCTCCACCAAAAAAAATCGTGAGGAGGATCTGTAACTCGGATTGAGCTGAAAAGTTACAAATAAATCCCCCAGTATGTTATCTAACTTTCATTAGTTCAACACGTTTTTATTTGAGCGACAGAAGATGTTCAAAAAATCGTTTTCTTCCTGCTGGTCTGTTTTGACAGATTTTTGCCATTATTTGCATTTGCTTCTTATTGAATCCTTTTTGAGTTCTATTTAGGTGAATTGAGATTTTTTAAGGAGTTACTACAGTAGCTTGTGTTTTTAGTAAAAAGCCTTGCTATTCCAAAGCTTTGCCAGGGGTCTAATATCTTTTGAATAAGCTAATGTTGCTAATGAAGATTGTGTGAAGTTTTGTGTGAAGGAAAAATTTCAGGTGTAAAGAGAGAATGATGCAATGAGATGAAGAATGGACAAAAGCTCAAGCTTGGGGATGCCACCATGGTGTCACCTCATGAAATATCCAAGAGGTACAAGCGTCAAAGCTTGGGGATGCCCAAGGCATCCCCTTCTTCATTAATAAAAAGCTCAGGTCTGTCTAGACACTTCGTTTTTATTATTTCATGTACAATTGTGTTGTTCTTGGAGCGTATTAGTTTTCGTTTGCTTTGCTTAGTTTGTTTAGTTTTATTGAGTAGTTTGGACCCCCGTTCTCGTTGTGTTGTTTTGCAAATAAGTTTGCTTGGTGTTGGAAAGGAGTAGTAAGTTCTTGCTTGAAGTGCAAGAAGAGCTTGCGTTGACTGTGACTTAGACTTTAGCATGACATGCTAGGTGTTGTTTTGACATTATGCTTAGTGATTATTTCTATAGCATGTCTTGTTCCAAACAATTGGGATTGCTTAGTGTGCCTTGAAGAAATTATGTGTTGTTTTAGCATGCAAAAGCATAGTATTGTGGTATTCTCCTTTGATGCTTTGCTTGGGTTGACTTGGCACATGCTCACACCATGTTATGACTATGACAAGTCACCATTAGCCTCTATGATCATTTAGTCCTTGACTTGTAGTACCACTCTTTGCTTTGATTAGTATGCTTTGTTGCACTGAATGATTATGGTCATTATTGCTCTCTTAGTTGGTTGCTCCCAGTCTTTTGCTAGCCTCCACTTATATGAGTAAGTTCTACTCATGACTCCAACTCCCAAGAAACCAATTTATTCCAAAGTGTCCACTATAAACTCCTGTGCATGGTGTGTTACACCATTCCAAGTATATTCTTGTTTTCAACTATCTTCCAATTAAAAACTATTTTGTTATGTGAAAACTTAGTGATTAAAGCCCTCACGAACTTGATGGCACATTTTATTCTTTGCCCCTAATAAACTTGAACCATTGTGACAACTTTGTTGTATATGCTTGCACTTATAAGTTGGAATTAGAAGAACCGTGCTGTCACGGGGAACGTTTTCAACATTGCACTTGTACCTTGTTGTACTCAGTTGATATCATACTCTTTTGTCTATGGATGTCACCGGTGTGAAATAAAGAGGGAACTTGTAAGTCCATGGAGTTTGTATCCTGTGTTAGACAAACGCCTGGGCCGCTAGCCTAAGCCATGCCTAATCATGGTGGAAACTTGCAACATCACCATAATGAGCTATCTATGAAGCATCCTCAATAAAAAGCTATGCATATGGTAAATAAAAAGATTGCTGAGATGCTCATTGTCTGCTTGCCTTGTCATTTTGGTTATGGGAAAGCTCCTGTACCATGTGCAAGGGGTACCTATTGGAATTATGCCCTAGAGGCAATAATAAAGATGTTATTATTATAATTCTTGTTCATGATAATGTTTATATTCCATGCTAGAATTGTATTAAGCGGAAACTTTAATACTTGTGTGGTTTGTGAACAACACCGTGTCCCTAGTACGCCTCTATGGACTAGCTCATTGATTAATGATGGTTAAGGTTTCCTAACCATAGACATGAGTTGTCAATTGATAATGAGTTCATATCATTGGGAGAATGATACGATGGACAGACCCAAACTAAGCGAAGCAATTAGATCGTGTCATTGTGTTCGTCTTTGCGAAGCTTTTCTTATGTCAAATATTGTATTCCTTAGACCATGAGATAATACAACTCCCTGGTATCGGAAGAAAGCTTTGAGGTCATCAAACGTCATCCTATGAGAGGGTGATCATAAAGGTGTCTCTCAGGTGATCGGAAAGTATCTGTTGGGTTGTATGTATCGAGATGGGATTTGTCCCTCCCAAGTCGGAGAGATATACTTCGGGCCCACTCGGTAATCGATATCAACACCGCTTGCAAGCATGTGGTTAAGGAGTTAATCACAAAGTGATATCGGATTACGGAACGAGTAAAGTACTTGCTGTGAACGAGATTGAACTAGGTATGACGGTACCGACGATCGAATCTCGGGCAAGTAAAATATCGCGAGACGAAGGGAATATATATATGGGATTTATTGAATCCTGGCATCGTGGTTCATCCGATATGATCATCGATGAATGTGTGGGAGTCAATATGGGTTTCCAGACCCCGCTGTTGATTATTGATAGAAGATCATGTCCGCATATTCTCGAACCCGCAGGGTCACACACTTAACGTGCCTCGACGCTAGGATAGATTGGATATTTGGTTTATGAGTTTTTTTCGGAGTCTCGGATGGGATCCGGGACATCACGAGAGTTTCCGGAATGGTCCGGAGAATAAGATTCATATAAGGCAGTGCAGTTTTTGGAGTTCGGAATTGTTCCGGGTTAATCGGTATTGTACCGGAAGCTTCTAGAACCTTCCGGAGGGGGACCAACGTGGTCCCACCTGTCGGGAGGGGGCATGGGCCTATGAGGGAGTGCCCTGGCCGCATTGGGCCAGGGGCACAAGGCCCTATAGGGCTCAGCCGGCCAAACAAGGGGAAACCCTAGTTTGGAGCTTCTAGAAGGGGGGGATTACTTGCCCCCCACTCCTCCCTCCTTGGCCGCCGGACTAGGGCTTTGGGGAGGGGTTAGGGCAGGCGCCCACCCCTCTATATATAGAGGGCTGGGGCGCACCACCCCCCTACACCTCCTCCTCAACCCTTGCTGCCCTGCTGCCCTCCTCTCTCTCTCCCTCCCAACTGCGTGTAGGCGAAGCCCTGCTGCAGAAACTCTCCACCAATTGCACCGCGCCGTCGCATTGTAGATCCAACCCATCTCTCCACCATACTTGCTGGACCAAGGAAGGAGGATACGTCGAGGTGCCGCACGTGTGCATCTCACGGAGGCATCGCCACTGGTGGTGCTAGATCGGATCGGATCGCGAGGAGGAGAAGCGAGTACGACTACATCACCCACGTTCCGACGAACGTTCCGCTGTGCGAATCTTCAAGGGTATGAAGATCTAATCCAATCTCTCTCGTTGTTTGCATCTCCTAGATTAGATCTTGGCTTCCCTATGTTCGCATCCGTAGAAAATTTTGATTTACTATGCCGCGAAACCCTTCAGTGGTATCAGAGCTAGATCTATGCGTAGATGTGATTCACGAGTAGAACGCAACATGGTTGTTGCGGGCGTTGATGTTTTCTGTTGCAAGCCTCTTGTTTGTGTTCTTCTTATGACGCGGGATAGTGAGATTGAAGCGGTCTAGGCCAACCTTACGTGACGTCGTTCGCGAGACCGGCTCCGCACTTGACGTGTGGCTTGTTCCACACATGCGGCTGGTGGATGCCTATTTCTCTCACTATAGTTGTCATGGGTTTAACACCGGAGTTTGGCAACCATAATATCACCGTTGTGGCTTTCCGTAGGTAAGAATTGTTCTTAGCTTGCTACTCCCATGAGCCACGTAAAACATGCAACAACAAAGTAGAGGCGTCTAACTTGTTTTTGCAGGGAGTGTTTTCTGTGATATGGTATGACCCAAGATGTGATGTGTATAATGTATGCGATGATCATGTTTTGTAATGTTTCACGACTTGCATGTCGATGAGTACACAACCGGCAGGAGCCATATGGTTGTCTTTATAATTGTGTATGACCTGCGAGTCAACTTCTTATACGCCATGTAATAGCTTTACTTTATCGCTAAGTAGTTAGAAATAGTTGTAGTTGCTATTCATGGTGGAGGCAATCATGGTGGAGTGATGGAGATCATGCCGGCACGCACAAGATGGAGATCATTGCGCGAAGATTGGCTATACCATGTCACATAAAGTTATATGCATGTGATGTTTATCCTTTTATGTATCTTATTATGCTTAGATCGCGACGGTAGCATTATAAGATGATTCCTCACTTAAAGATCAAGATAAAACTGTGTTCTCCCCATGTATGCACCGTTGCGAAAGTTCGTCGTGTCCAAGCATCACGTGATGATCGGGTGATATAGACTCTACGCTCACATACAACGGGTGCAAGCCAGTTTTGCACACGCGGAAATACTTGGGTTTGACTTGATGAGCCTAGCATCTACAGACATGGCCTCGGAACACATGAACCGAAAGGTTAAGCATGAGTCATATGAATGATATGATCGACACTTCGTTGTCCACCATTGAAGCCACATCTCTTCTCGTGAAGATCGGATTAGGTGTTGTGAATTTGGATCATGTTCACTAAACAACTTGAGGGATGTTGAATTTAGTGGGAGTTCATCTAGTAATTTGATTAAAAGTTGAACTAGTTATCATGAACATAGTCTAATTTGTACTTGCAAATATTGTAGATCACATGGCTAAGTCCAACTTCAACTTCAACGTTTTTGCTGAGAAAGAAAAGCTTAAGAACAATGGGTCTAACTTCACCAACTGGTTCTGCAATCTGAGAATCATTCTCTCTGGCAGCGTTAGGTAACCCCCTGCTGCAACTGCGCCGGCTGATGAGAAAGCTGTCTATCAGTCGCCGCAAAGATGATTATGGTGTGATTAAGAGCACCATGTTGTTTGCTATGGAATCGGACCTTCAAAATCGTTTTGAAGGCTATCCCGGGCCCTTTGAGATTTTTGAGGAACTGAAAACCATGTTTCAGACTCAGGCCCGTTCTGAGAGATATGAGATCTCTGAGATATTCTTTAACTGCAAGATGGAGGAAGGGAGTTCCGTTAGTGAGCACGCCATAAAGATGTCGGGCTACACTCAACGCCTTGAGCAACTGGACTGCAAGATTCCAGAGGAGCTCAAGATTGACAGGGTTCTGCAATCACTCCCTCCTAGCTACAAGAGTTTTGTAGTGACTCACAATCAGATTGGTTCCACTGATACGATCACCGAGCTCTTCGCAAAGCTGAAGGCTGCGGAGGTGGACATCAAAAAGGATAATCATGTGTTGATGGTCAACAAGCCCTCCTTTAAGAAAGGTAAGGGTGCAAAGAAGCCCTTCAAGAAAGGCGGCGGCAAGCGCGTTGCCCCTGCTGAGAAGAAGCTCAGGTCTGGTCCTAAGCCAGACACTGAGTGCTTCTATTGCAAGGACAAGGGTCACTGGAAGCGCAACTGTCCGAAGTAATTAGCGGACAAGAAGGCTGGCACCATCAAAGGTATATTTGATATACATGTTATTGATGTTTTCCTTACTAGCCCTCGTTGTAGTGCCTGGGTATTTGATACTGGTTCAGTTGCTAATATTTGTAACTCGAAACAGGAGCTACAGAATAGACGGTGGCTTGCGAGGGATGAGGTGACGATGCGCGTTGGCAACGGATCAAGAGTTGATGTGATGGCCGTCGACACGCTCTCCTTAGTTTTACCTTCGGGATTAGTTTTAAACCTTAATAAATGTTATTATGTGCCTGCGTTGAGCATGAACATTATTTCTGGATCGTGTTTATTGCAAGATGGTTATTCATTTAAATCGGAGAATAATGGTTGTTCTATTTATATGAGTAACATCTTTTATGGTCATGCACCTATTGTGAATGGTTTATTTCTTCTAAATCTCGAAAGGGATGAAACACACATCCATAACATTGAGGCTAAGAGATGCAAAGTAGATAGTGATAATACTACTTATTTGTGGCACTGTCGTCTAGGTCATATTGGTGTAAAGCGCATGAAGAAACTCCATTCTGATGGACTTTTGGAGTCTCTTGATTTTGAATCATTTGACACATGCGAACCATGCCTCATGGGCAAGATGATCAAAACCCCGTTCTCCGGAATGATGGAGCGAGCAACGGACTTGTTGGAAATCATACATACCGATGTATGCGGACCGATGAGTGTTTCGACGCGTGGTGGATATCGCTATTTTCTCACTTTTACCGATGACTTAAGTAGATATGGGTATATCTATTTAATGAAACATAAATCTGAAACATTTGAAAAGTTCAAGGAATTTCAGAATGAAGTGGAGAACCATCGTAACAGAAAGATTAAGTTTCTACGATCCGATCGTGGGGGCGAATATTTAAGTTATGATTTTCTCACGCATCTTAAAGCAAGCGGAATTGTTTCGCAACTCACGCCACCCGGAACACCACAGCGCAATGGTGTGTCTGAACGCCGGAATCGAACTCTATTAGATATGGTCCGATCGATGATGTCTCTTACTGATTTGCCGTTATCATTTTGGGGTTATGCATTAGAAACCGCTGCATTCACTTTAAATAGGGCACCATCTAAATCCGTTGAGACGACACCGTATGAACTATGGTTTGGTGCTAAACCTAAGTTGTCGTTTCTTAAAGTTTGGGGATGCGAAGCTTACGTCAAGAAGTTGATGCCAGACAAGCTCGAACCCAAAGCGGAGAAATGCGTCTTCATAGGATACCCTAAGGAAACTATTGGGTATACCTTCTATCACAGAACCGAAGGCAAAGTGTTTTTCGCAAAGAACGGTTCCTTTCTTGAGAAGGAGTTCTCTCGAAAGAAGTGAGTGGGAGGAAAGTAGAGCTAGACGAGGTTGTTGAACCTTCTCTTGAATTGGAGAGTAGCGCAGCACCTGAAATTGTTCCAGTGCCGCCTGCACCAATAATAGAGGAAGCTAATGATAAGGATCATGAAGCTTCGAACGATGCTGCTACTGAACGTCGCAGGTCGACAAGGTCGCATGCCCCTCCTGAGTGGTACGGCAACCCTGTCTTAACTGTCTTGTTAGTAGATGACAGTGAGCCTGCGAACTATGAGGAAGCGATGATGAGCCCAGACTCTGAGAAATGGCTAGAGGCCATGAAATCCGAATTGGGATCCATGAGCGAAAACCAAGTATGGACCTTGGTGGACCCTCCTAGCGACCAAAAGGCCGTTGAGTGCAAATGGATTTTCAAGAAGAAAACGGACGCGGATGGTAATGTTACCGTCTATAAAGCACGACTTTTCACGAAAGGTTTTCGACAAGTTCAAGGTGTTGACTACGATTAGACTTTCTCTCCCATAGCGATGTCCATTCGGATTTTATTAGCAATTGCTGCGTTTCATGATTATGAAATATGGCAGATGGATGTCAAGACTGCGTTCCTCAATGGCAACATTGATGAAGAGTTGTATATGATGCAACCCGAAGGTTTTGTCGATCCTAAGGATGCTGATAAAGTATGCAAGCTTGAGCGTTCCATTTATGGACTAAAGCAAGCATCTCGGAGTTGGAACCTTCGTTTTGATCAAGTGATCAAGAGCTTTGGATTTGTTCCAAATAGCTACGAAGCTTGTATCTACAAGAAAGTGAGTGGGAGCTCGGTGACATTTCTAGTACTATATGTGGATGACATATTGATTATTGTAAATGACATTAACATGCTTAACGATGTGAAGAGTTATTTGAACAAGTGTTTTTCAATGAAAGACCTAGGTGAAGCTACTTATATATTGGGCATCAAAATCTATAGAGATAGACAAAGACGCCTGATAGCTTTAAGCCAGAGTACATACCTAGACAAAGTTCTGAAAAGGTTCAGAATGGATAAGGCAAAGAAAGGTTCAGTGCCTATGTTGTCAGGTAAGATATTGAGCAAGGCTCAGTGTCCAGCTACGGTAAATGATAGGGAAGCTATGAGCAAAGTGACTTATGCCTCGGCCATAGGTTCTATCATGTATGCCATGCTGTGTACTAGACCGGATGTGTCCAATGCTCTTAGTTTGACGAGCAGGTATCAAAGTGATCCAGGAGTGGAACACTAGACAGCCGTGAAGAACATCCTAAAGTACCTAAATAGGACTAAAGAAATGTTCTTAGTCTATGGGGGTGATGAACAGCTCGTCGTAAAAGGTTACGTCGATGCTAGTTTCGACACCGACAAGGATGATTCTAAATCTCAGACAGGATACGTTTATATTTTGAATGGAGGAGCTGTGAGCTGGAGAAGCTGCAAGCAAAGCGTGATCGCGGGATCTACAGTAGAAGCGGAATACATGGCTGCTGCAGAAGCGTCAAGTGAAGGAGTTTGGATCAGAAACTTCATCACTGAGCTTGGCGTGGTTCCAAGTGCATTGGACCCACTGGAGATATTGTGTGACAACACTGGCGCCATAGCACTCGCTAAGGAACCAAGATATCATCCAAAGACCAAGCATATCAACCGCAAGTTTCATATAATACGAGATTATATAGCAGATGGAGATCTGAAGATTAGCAAAGTACATACAGATCTGAATGTCGCAGATCCATTGACTAAACCTCTTCCACGTGTAAAACATGATCAGCACCTCAGTGCCATGGGTGTGAGATTGTTGCCAAATGTAAACTAGATTATTGACTCTAGTGCAAGTGGGAGACTGTTGGAATTATGCCCTAGAGGCAATAATAAAGATGTTATTATTATAATTCTTGTTCATGATAATGTTTATATTCCATGCTAGAATTGTATTAAGCGGAAACTTTAATACTTGTGTGGTTTGTGAACAACACCGTGTCCCTAGTACGCCTCTATGGACTAGCTCATTGATTAATGATGGTTAAGGTTTCCTAACCATAAACATGAGTTGTCAATTGATAATGAGATCATATCATTGGGAGAATGATATGATGGACAGACCCAAACTAAGCGAAGCAATTAGATCGTGTCATCGTGTTCGTCTTTGCGAAGCTTTTCTTATGTCAAATATTGTATTCCTTAGACCATGAGATAATACAACTCCCTGGTATCGGAAGAAAGCTTTGAGGTCATCAAACGTCATCCTATGAGAGGGTGATCATAAAGGTGTCTCTCAGGTGATCGGAAAGTATCTGTTGGGTTGTATGTATCGAGATGGGATTTGTCCCTCCCAAGTCGGAGAGATATACTTCGGGCCCACTCGGTAATCGATATCAACACCGCTTGCAAGCATGTGGTTAAGGAGTTAATCACAAAGTGATATCGGATTACGGAACGAGTAAAGTACTTGCTGTGAACGAGATTGAACTAGGTATGACGGTACCGACGATCGAATCTCGGGCAAGTAAAATATCGCGAGACGAAGGGAATATATATATGGGATTGATTGAATCCTGGCATCGTGGTTCATCCGATATGATCATCGATGAATGTGTGGGAGTCAATATGGGTGTCCAGACCCCGCTGTTGATTATTGATAGAAGATCATGTCTACATATTCTCGAACCCGCAGGGTCACACACTTAACGTGTCTCGACGCTAGGATACATTGGATAATTGGTTTATGAGTTTTTGTTCGGAGTCTTGGATGGGATCCGGGACATCACGAGAGGTTCCGGAGTGGTCCGGAGAATAAGATTCATATAAGGCAGTGCAGTTTTTGGAGTTCGGAATTGTTCCGGGTTAATCGGTATTGTACCGGAAGCTTCTAGAACCTTCCGGAAGGGGACCAACGTGGCCCCACCTTCCGGGAGGGGGCTTGGGCCTATGAGGGAGTGCCCTGGTCGCATTGGGCCAGGGGCACAAGGCCCCATAGGGCCCAGCCGGTCTAGAGGGGTTTAAACTCGAGATAGACCTTCTAGAAGGGGGGTTTCCTTGCCCCCCACTCCTTATCCTTTGGGGCCGCCGGTTTGGGCTTGGGGGAGGGGCTAGGGCTGCACCCCCCTCTATATAAAGAGGGGTGGGGGCGCACCAAACCCTCACACCTTACCCTCCAATCCTAGCCGCCCTGCTGCCCTTCCTCTCTCCCTCCCGACTGTTTGTAGGTGAAGCCCTGCTGCAGAAATTCTCCACCATATACACCACGCCGTCGTGTTGTAGATCCAATCCATCTCTCCACCATACTTGCTGGTCCGAGGAAGGAGGAGACGTCGAGGTGCTGCACGTGTGCATCTCACGGAGGCATCGCCACTTGTGGTGCTAGATCGGATCGGATCGCGAGGAGGAGAAGCGAGTACGACTACATCACCCACGTTCCGACGAACGTTCCGCTGTGCGAATCTTCAAGGGTATGAAGATCTAATCCAATCTCTCTCGTTGTTTGCATCTCCTAGATTAGATCTTGGCTTCCCTCTGTTTGCATCCGTAGAAAATTTTGATTTACTATGCCGCGAAACCCTTCAGTACCCCGTTGGCGGTTCTCAATGATATGCAAATACTTATAGTGACAAGAACTTACCTGGACCCAAAGTTGAGTATGCATGAGGTGTGGCCCTCGTATTCAAGGGACATGATATTGCCAGCTTATACTTCGTCAAGCATATACTCCAGCTTTGTCACTTTAACCTTAACCACTTCAAGCTGCTTATGATAGGGGCAATGAGGGATGAAAGCTAACAAGTACCATTATTTTTGGAAGCTCTTTTTGAAACTTGTAATCACTGCTTCCTTTACAAAAAAGGCATTTCTTCCACCACTATTGAGTCCCCACCTTCTACCTTTAGGCACCATTAAGAGAGCATAGTTGTCATTCTGTGTGCAGTGTTCCAAAGCTTATTAATTGATGCATATTGTGATATTACTTGTTCTTGTGCTACTTGTTTCTAGTCACCCTTGTGAACTTTGCAGGTGTCGTATGCATCTATTTGCCACTCTATGAGGGACAAGCTGATTGCCAGTATGCCATGTTTTTGTATGTGAAACAAACAAACGTTTTTCAATGCATGTTATTTATGATCTTTGTTTGTAGCTTGTCATGTTGCATGCATAGTTACTATGTCCTATTGTTAGAACTCCATATTTCATGCATTTGTTTAGAGTTCTTTGATCCCAGCTTTCAATGCTTGCAAATGGTTGGATCTTTATTGTGAGGGTGCATGTCACCTCAAAAATTATTCTTTTATAACTTACCTACTCGAGGACGAGAAGGAGTTAAGCTTGGGGATGTTGATACGTTGGAAACATATCTATAATTTTTGATGCTCCATGCTTGTTTTGTCTCTACTTTGCTTTGCTTGTCTACACTTTGAGGTGCTTTTTACATGTTTTCTGGTACTAACCTATTAACAAGTCGCAATAGTGTCAGATGCCTGTTTTCTGCTGTTTTTGGTTTCAGAAAAGTTAGTAAAGAAATATTCTCAGAATTGGACAGGAAAAATGTGTAACATCCCAGCATTAGAGCTTAGAAATAAGCTGGACCCAGATGTGTGCATTGCATTCATGCATAGAAAATCCGAATAATTTTCGCGCTTTTAAACAAAACTGGTCAAAGTGATTGAAGCTTCTCTTAGCTTGATGGAATTGAAGTAGATCATCAAGTTGACTGCAATAAGTTTCAATAAGACCTTTGCTAAAACCTTATCTTGGGTAAAGGAGATTTGATCTAAGGGTAGATCAAATGTACTAAAAGTTAAAACCTTAATACCATGTGAATTATACTTGATCATTAGGTGATCATATTATAGTATTCATTATAATCATTCATGAGTACCAAGTTAAGAATATAACACAAATAATAAGAATGTAACAACTATATCTTAATTTTATCTGCATATGCCATGAGTATCATGGTAATATTTAACCTTACTTCTTAAGTAAGATTGAGTAGGAAAGAAACTAAGTTTAGATCATTCACCCTATACCTTTCTTTCCATATCAATCCTTATCATCTCAGTTGAGTTATATATCCATGTCTGTTGTTCAACAGTGTTGAAGGATCAACTATTGATTCACCCATTCTCAATCTATCAACTCTTGACCAGAGCATAGCTCACATTTAAGTGTCTATAAAGAAATAACTCAGTAGCGATAAATAGTAATGCTAGCTTTAGAAATCATTTAGAGAATGGGAATGATTGAACAGAATCCAATCCATGTGATAATAGAAGGAGTTAAACTCACTCCTGGTTGGATAGAAGAGTTATTTGAAATAAAGATATATATGGTAACAAAGAGGGTTCCAAGGATGAATACTAAAGATAGTCACCAGGAGTAGTCCTATTGGATCAAGTAGGTATAGTCAATGAACTATATCTCTTAATCCAATAGAACTAAGCAGAAGATAATTATCATACAACTGCAATGTTGTATGGGTGGAAGCCTTGATTAGCCAACTGGAAACCTAAACCATCCAGGATCACAAGATGATAATGAACAAGCCTTATTCATCAAGATTGACTACTTATGTCATGTATAAGTGGTATTGGTGGATAAAACATGATTAAAACCCTAGTAGAGATAAGTTATCCTAGAGTGATCACTACAAACCACATAAATATGATTTATGGTTGGAGTGTGAGTTATTGGAGTAAAGGGAGTCTAAGATGATATTATTCAAATAAAGCTAGTATAGCATAGAGTTACAGATGTAGTGTTAGTCATCTTAAAGGATAGTCAACCTTAGAGAAAAGTAGTTGGATGCATACCACTATTGGAGATATATTAGTGATGGATGATTAAGGAAGATTGTGAGTGAAGTTAAAAGAACTACTTGTTGGATGGAAGACTATCAACAGAAGAGTAGTAGATACAACCAAGCAAAATATGAGGAAGTTATGAAATACTTGAGTATCAAACTCACTGGATTCATCCATGAGTTTAGAAGAATGATATATGAATAAGAAGATTTTAATGAGTAAAGCTCATCATACTAACCATGATGATGGATAGGAAGAAGTATTATATCTAGGAAAGGAATTCCTTAATTAGAAATCCAGGATTGTGAAATATAATTATATGTTATAAATTACTCTTCTATTTATTCTGGATAAACAATCAATTCTAAATCCCAAACCAAGTAGAATATCCATTTCATGTTATTGATCTATCATCTCATGTCCATATCATTTCATAGGAATATTTTCCTATAGCAAATCCTATAAGCATATTTTTACCAATTCCTTTCTATAAAACATTCTAATTATAACTTTCTATTATAAAGGGAGATTTCATCAAATACCATAAATATAGGACAATGTGCTTAGTCATGAAATTTTGACCCATATCCATAAAGGAATCTAAGTATATACAAAACCCTAAAGCCCAGGGTAAGATTCATAATTCAAAACCCTAAATTTCTTTGTTTATTACAATAGAATATGCACATTGCATGTTCTAAATTAATGGGAGTAGTAATAACCATATCAATGTCTTTCATGTTTCATGCATCAAATAATGATCCAGGATCACTATACATATAAAATTTATATTCAAACTATAAGCTAATTAGAGTTAAGTTTATAAACACATAAGAATATACAATTCAAGAAATCCCTAACTAAAATAGGAGAGAAAAACAATAAGAAAAGTTTCTACAAACTATTAACAAGGGGATTCATATTGAGTAAATAAAAGAAATACAAAAGGATGATATAATAAAAATTCACAAATGATACAAAATATATTTTAGTATTGTTGCAAATATCCAGCAAATAAATCATACAAAGAAAGGTTGAAAATATAAATCAGATTCAAATCTGAACAAGAAAACAGAAAATAGAAAAAAGATAAAACAAATAAAAAAACTAAACCTGGCTGCAGCCCAAACCTACCTTCTTACCTGACACCCAGGTGCAGCCCACTTCAGCCCGCGACCAGCCCACCAGCAGCCCGTACCGCTTCGGCCTTCTATTTCTCGTCGTCTTCCTCGCTGGCGGAAGCAGCTGCGTGGCGTCGCGGCGGTCGTCGATCTCCGCCGCCGCCAGTGAGAAGGGGGGTAAGAATGTCCGCGAGCTCCTCTATCCATTCTTACCCGAATCACTCTCTCTCGTGCTCTCTCTAACATTTCCTCAACCATGCCGAAACCCTAACTCGCCGGAGTTGCTCGTTGTCGTTGTTCGAGACCACCCCAAGACCAACTGAAGGTTCCACTAGCACCGCCATGGTGGACTTCGTCTGCTAGGAGGAGGAATCGAGCCGGGAAGCCTGAAACCATGTGCATCGAGCTCGTCTGTCCGCCGTTCGCCGTCGACCATGGTGACGCCGTCTAAGCTCGCCTCCCCTTGCCGTTGCCACTACAAGCTTCCTGGTGAGCTTCTGCTTCTGCTCGTTCTCTCCGATTTGTTCCTAGTCATATGTAGCGCCTTGTACGCATGCACCCGAGAAGGTCACCGTCGGAGCTCGTCGGAGCTAGTGCTCGGTGACCATTCCGGGTGGCACAACCATAGTTCGACTCGCCGTTACACCCTCTCTCCAACGCACCAGACCACGCGTGCTAAATCGTCGTAGATCATCGCCGGCGACCTTGATCTGGTGGTGGAGGTCGTGCTAACGTCAGCGTGACGACATGCTGGGGTCAGCCTGGACCCAGTTCCCTGTTTGACCTGGTCTTTGTCCTGCGTGGCAAGTGACATGGCCTAGGGCCCATATGTCATTGACTGGGGGTAGCTAACCAATCGGTAACTAATGCATTTCTTTCACCTGAGGGATGAGGTGGACAATGGCCCGCAGGTCAGTGACTAGGGCTAGCTCTTGGTACGGTGTAAAAAAGTATTTTCTCTTAGGAAATAAATAAAATGTTATAATTCAATTAATAATATTCCAGAAAGCTAATAAATGATTAAATCTTGTTTAATTAATAACTTTTGATTTATAATTCAGAAAATATGTATAATATATGAAAATTTGTAGAAAAAAAATCTACAACTTAAACTTATTATCAAATATTATTATGATGATTATTTAAATAAATGTTATTTAATAAAGGTCTTATAAGTAATAAAACTTTGATAATTCATATTCTTATAATGATAAATATTAATAATATAAATAAAATACCAAAAATCTTAAAAAAAATAAGAATTCTAATTTAAAACTATAATCATGTATTATTATTTCACTTAATTAAATATTTAGTATTTATTGAGTAATTATAAAGTAATAAGAATTATAAAAATCATATCTTATTATTTATAAATCACAAAAATAAATGTGATATACCAAAATAATCACAAAAATAATATCTACATGTTAAAAATCTAATATTCTACTTTTGAGTAAATAAAAAATTAAATATTTTAATAACTCAAATTAAAACTTATTTACTTCATTAATAATTCATATAAGGATAAATAAAATTTATTAATATTCCTAAAATGAGTAAATTAAGTTTAATAAATAATATTATTCTTAAATATTAATAAAATGAAGCTTAAATGGTTTAAAACATTATAAATATATTTTTATTAAATTATCATCAACCCTAAGTGAAGATTATATTCTCAAAGTATTTCAATTCATAATAAATACCTTAAAGAACACTTTATGAATAAATTAGATCCTTTCCATCCATGTTAACCACCAAATTACAAAAACTACCACAACATTATAATAAGCCCATTAGTAGTGAAGCAATATTATATTTTGGTTTATAAAACCACAACCCCTCCTTTATAAAAGATAAATGATACTACTCTATTATAGAATCAAGAAACCATTACACCAAGTAAAAGAATAACCATTCTTAAATAACTTAAAGAAAACATTCCAGATACACAAAGTACAAATATCATAAGCATTATACTTTCAAACTATCTTTGTTTTAAAGTTAACTTTAGTCTACAGAATCTTAATACAACACTATAAACATTACCATATGTTTTATAGTTAACTTTGGTCTGAAGTAGTTAACTTATAAAGCAACGCAAGCCAAACCATTGGAGCAAATAAATAACATCAACTACCAACTCAACTAACCACAAAGCTTGTCTAAACCTTAGAAGAGAAACCTTTACTTCGAAGGTTATCTTTTTGCCACTTCAAACAAGCACTCTTATATAAGCAATCTTAACGAGAATTTTATTATTATATATGTGTTCCTCACAAACACTTATAAGCTCTAATAGAGGCACAAATGTGAAAACTATTTAAAAGGACCACACATTCCAAATAACCATATCCGAAATCCAAACCCTAGGGCAACGTTATCCCTGGGATTTGTGTTTAGAACGTGCATCACATTACTTATGCATAAAAGCATATTGCTTCTTTAAACATTAGTCCTTACCGGACCAATGATGCTGATTCCAGATTTTGGATCTTATACTGACCCGAAGACCGTGAGTGCATAATCTTGCAATCACAAAAGGCAAGTTCACACTTGCTCATGTCCTTTCTTTATTTTCTGTAAAGTATTTTACAAATCCAGTGTTATTATCACCTGCATTTGAAAAAGGTCTAAAACACTATTTTCGATAATAATGTGAACTATTGGTTACTAATCTAGGGTGATCAGCTAATCTATTAAATCTGACAGTTGGAATACCACTATTCAGAACTATATCGCCTAGGACTTAACAACCAATTTCGCCAGTGATTCTTGCACCGTATATTACGCGTTGACTATGAGATTTGGAATGGGACAGAGAAGTCAGCTGTATCTTCTTCCTCTCGCATGAAGCCGGATGTGCATGTCGTGGCTTTTATCCTCGAAGCGTGCATATTAATTGGTAATTTGTAGAGGATATGCAGCATATGGGTGGGAACCCTCATCGTCCCACGATAGTTCTGGCATCTAACGGTTTGTACAAACCATTGCCATAATTCATTATGTGGGCATGGTGTACACCAAGGAGGCATGCGGGGTCGCGAAGGGGGCAGTGATTGGCTTGGATCATCTTCTGGGCCCCACATCATGGAATTGTGGACGGGAATAAGTTGCCCGGTTGTGCAACAAAGA
Source organism: Avena sativa (assembly GCA_916181665.1). Taxonomy (NCBI): domain Eukaryota; kingdom Viridiplantae; phylum Streptophyta; class Magnoliopsida; order Poales; family Poaceae; genus Avena; species Avena sativa. The sequence goes on along the minus strand of OV702297.1, from coordinate 377,769,342 downwards.
GTTGATCTCTCATGGGTAAAGTAACGCACCTCTGTAGAGTGTAAGAACTGTAACTTGTTACTCCCTGTTCCGGGAAGGAGCTACGAACGCGGCGGGAAAGGAACTCCATGAAAGTTCTGGTAAACCCGTGAAGGCTGACGGACATAGCTTTTCAGAATAAAAGCAACCTTTGAAGAAATGTTTATGAAAAATTGCATTGCCTACGACCTACGGTCTGTGGCTGTAGTTATAGTGCATCAAACACTCCTTTTCTAGTGACTTTGCTGAGTACGCTCGTACTCAAAGTATCTTCTTAACCCTTGCTAGATTCTGAAGTTGAAATATACAACAACCACATCAAGATATGCTCCAGGACTTATCAAGACTAGCTAAAGATCTTCAATGAAGACAGGGAAGTCAACATATACCTCAACTCAAGTGAAGACAAAGTTACTGATTAGATAGGAATATAATCTCTAGCCAAAGAACCTATTTCTATAGTGCGTTGCAATAGCAGCAATGCCAACCTCTTAGCCAGAATACTAGACTTAATAGTATAATCGTTCTTGCGTTATTTATCTTTGATTCTTCTCCGTAAGAAGTTCTTTCTCTCTCTTTAACCTCGAGTGTTCTCTGGATCTTATGTAAAAGAGTGAGTTGTAACCTTTAGCCATGTATTGGACCCGCTGTGTTTCTGTTGTGCCATTCTGAGGGATGTAATACTAGTGAACGGTGTTTCATTGGTGTTATGTCAACGACTATAGTATACTACATCATGCAGTGGTATGCTGGGTCACCGCAAAATGTCAAAGTCAATTACTTTCCGTGGGGAACAAGAAATCCAGAGGAGAGCCGAAGGGGCTAGCCAGGGGGGCCAGACCCACCCTAGGCATGGGTGGGCCCAACCCCGCGCCTGTCTAGGGTTCTACTACCCTGGCCGCCTCCTCGGTCTCCCTCTTCGCCTATAAGAATCCCCCGATGCAGAAACCATAAGCAACCCGATCAAATATCCACGAAACCGTCTGTAGCCGCCGCCACCATCGTCCCTAGATCTGGGGGATCTGAAGTTCTTCCCGGCACCCTGCCGGAGGGAAGATTATCCCAGAGGCCTTCTCTCCGATATGATGCGTGAGTAGTTCCACCTTGGACTATGGGTCCATGTAGTAGCTAGATGGTTGTATCTCCTCCTTTGTGCTTTCATGTATAGATCTTGTGAGCTCCGTTCATGATCAAGATCTAATCTATTTGTAATCATGCATGTTGTGTTTGCAGGGATCCGATGGATATTGAGATTATTATGTTGGTTTGATTAATGGTTTTGTCTTTATGATTTTATCATGTCTGTGTTGTTTGTGATCTTGCATGCTCTCCGTTGTTAGTAGCTATCTTGGCCAAGTAGTTGCTAGTGACTCCAAGAGGGAGTATTTATGCTCGATAGTGGGTTCATGCCTCTAGTTTCCAAGGGAAGTGACAATAATCTCTTCGGTTGTAGATGTGTTGTTGCTACTAGGGAGAAAACAACGGTCTCTTGTTCATTGAACATGTGGACTGTTTACCTTACACACTTTGCTTAAAGCAGTTGTCTGTTGCTTGCAACTTAATACTGGAGGGGGTTCGGATGATAACCTGGAGGTGGACTTTTAGTCATAGATGTAGTTGGATGGCGGTCTATGTATCTTGTTGTATTGCCCAAACGAATCTCATAGGATCTTTCTGACTAGTAATTGCATTGTTATGTCTTGCTCAGTTCCTGTCAATTGCCCCGCTGTAATTTACTTACCCTTCATGCCATGTTGTTTATCTAAGGAGAGCACCTCTAGTGAACTATGTACCCTGGTCCAATCTTTACCATTGATATATCTTCCACTGTTACTTGTTTTACTTGCTGCAAACCATTACCTTCCACACCATATGTTTAATCCTTTGTTACAGCAAACCGGTGAGCTTGACAACCGCACTGTTTATTGGGGCAAAGTCTTGAGTTTGTGTTGTGCAGGTCTACGCGTTGCTTGCAACACCTGTGTGACGTTTCCTTCCTCTTTCTGGTTCGATAACCTCGGTCTCAACTGTGGGAAAACTTGATGCTTGCTTCTTCACACCTTGCTCTTGGGGTTCCCAACAGGCTATGCATAGACAGTCGTCACTCAACATCCCGAAGAAGACACTGAAAGCAGTCTAAACAAAACACGAGACCTCCCGCCGATGAGGGGCCTTAGTCCGCCACGCCTCCTAGGCCCTAAGGCCGTCGAAGACTGGATGGACCGGTGGCGTTACTAGCAGAGGGAAGTAACCCCAAATGGGTTTTAGCCACCGCCTCTCTCTTATATCGTGTATCGGTTCAATGCATCTGATTACTCGTGACCTTTGTGGGCTCATTGATGTTTTATGCATGGGGATCCCGTTGGGTTCGAGAAGGCCATGATACGTCGGAAACGTATCTATAATTTTTGATGTTGCATGCTTGTTTAGTATCTACTTTGCTTTGCTTTGTCTTTCTTTGAGGTGTTTTTATATCTTTTCTGGAACTAACCTATTAACAAGATGCCACAGTGCCAGTTGCATGTTTTCTTCTGTTTTTGGTTCTAGAAAGTCATAAAATCAATATTCTCGGAATTGGACGGGACAAAAGCCAAAGTTATTATTTTTCCCGGAGCAACACGGAACCACGAAGCAGAGCCGGAGGGGGCCATAGGGTGGCCAAACCCCCCTAGGCGCGGGCAGGCCCTGGAGGCGCCTGGAGGGGGTGTGGCCCCCCTAGACCCCCACCGACCTTGATTCCTGCGCCTATAAGAAGCCTCCGACCCCAAAACCCTAAAGAATACAGAAGAAATCCGCGAAAACCTCTATAGCGCCGCCACCACCGAAGGGGAGATTCGGGGGACAGAAAGTCTCTGTTCCGGCACCCTGCCGGGACGGGGAAGTGCCCCCACAGCCATATCCATCGATATCCACCACCACCTTCATCACCATTGTTGATTCCCATGATGAGGAGGGAGTAGTTCTTCCTTAGGGCTAAGGGATCTACCGGTAGCTATGTGTTCGTCTCTCTCTCTCTATGCATGATCTCGTTGTGGTCATGCGCTTTGTAATCAAGTAGATCTACATTGCTACTCAAGTGCTTCATTAGATCTCTGCCCTACCCATGTGTGTGAAAGTGATAGCGTGCACGCCATGGTGGCACTTAGGTTTGAGTCTACATAAATACTCTTTGTGCTTTAATAGATCTATGCTTTTCCCCACGTGTGTGAAAGTGACAACGTGCATATCGTGTGTGGCACTTTGGCTAGATTGAATATTTGTTATGAGTTATATTTGGAGTTGGATGTCTTTATGAAATTGTGGTGTTTTTTGGAACCATCTAGTGCTCAAGGTGACAGTGTGGGGTTATCTAGATTGGGGAAGGCGGACTTTGAGGACTGTTGTTATAGCCCTACCGATGATTAGAGTGTCCAACCAGAGAGTAGTTAAGAGTAGTATAATGAAGAGAGGATATTTATATGAGAGAGTGTTCACTAGTGAGAGTATGATCCCTAGGCCTTGTTTCTAAACATTGAAACACCTTTTGCTACTAGATCTGTTGCATGTTTGCTTGCTTCCTTCTTGTTGCCTTTAGTCTTTACCTCACCATCAAGCTATTTTCTGGCACCGTTACCACTTGTATTTCACTATCTCTTCGCCGAACTAGTGCACCTATACACCTGATAAGTGTATTGGGTGTGTTGGGGACACAAGATAATTCTTGTATCTTGATTGCAGGGCTGCTTGAGAGGGAATACCTTTGACCACTTCCTCCCTGAGTTCGATAAACCTTGGGTGATCCACTTAAGCGAAACTTGCTGTTGTTCTACAAACCTCTACACTTGGAAGCCCAACAACTGTCTACAAGAATAGAAGTGCGTAGACATCAAGCTCTTTTCTGGCGCCGTTGCTGGGGAGGTAAGGTAAAAGGTACTCACATCCTCCGGTGTGAGTGCTCGAAGTTATTTCCTTTAGATTCCGCAATTTTGTCTTTTTGTTTCTTGTTTTCACTAGTTAGGCTTAATGGAAAACAAAAAAATAGAGAGCTTTATAGTGTTTATCTTGAGTTGGGACATGAGGTGTTTGAAGAGAAAATTAAAAAACCTATGGAACTTTATTTGCATGATAATAACAATGTTATTAGTATGAATTCTTTGGACACCCTTATTGCTAATGCTATGGAAACGTCTAAGCTTGGGGGATCTAGTTTTTATGTAAATGATCTTTTTAGTTCCACATCTTTGGAAGATAGCTATTGTATTGCTTATGATGATACCAAACCTCCAATATATGATGATTACAATGATGAGTATCATATTTTCAGTCCACCTACTATTGAGGAGAAAATTGATTGTGATTACAATATGCCTCCTATATTTGATGATTATGGTGATGAGAATAGCAATGATAGATATTTTTTTGAATTTGCTCCCACTACAATTAATAAGAATGACTATGCTTATGTGGAGAGTAATAATCATTTTATGCATGTGGCTCATGATAAGAATGTTTTATGTGATAGATATATTGCTAATTTCATTCATGATGCTACTGAAATTTATTATGAGAGAGGGAAACATGGTTTTATGCATCTCAATAATATTAAGTTTCCTCTCTTTATGTTGAAAGTCTTGAAGTTGCACTTGTTTTGCTTTCCTATGCTTGTTGCTTTGTGATTTCATGACTTGTTTCTTTACAAGATTCGTATGCATTGGAAGTGGGTTAGACTTAAATGTGTTTTGAATTTGCTTATTGATTCTCTCTTTTACTTCAATTCATATTTCTTATGTGAGCATCTTCTCAAACTATCAAGCCTAACTTAAAGGCGTTAAAGAAAAGTACTTGTTGGGAGATAATCCAAGAGTTTTCTTGAGTCTTGGAAGTTATTACTTTAGTAATGACCTCTCCTTATCCTTTTTGTTTTCTTTTTTGTGCCAAGAATGACCTCTAATGAGAGGGAAGTAAGATTTGGGGAGTTGCTGTACCAAAACAGATATCTTCCCTCCACCATAAAAATTCGTGAGGAGTCTTTGTAACTAGGATTGAGCTAAAAATTTACAAATAAATCCCCCAGTATGTTAGCTAACTTTCGTTAGTTCAACACTTTTTTATTTGAGCAACAGAAGATGTTCGAAAAAATTGGTTTCTACCTACTGGTCTGTTTTGACAGATTTCTGCCATTATTTTCATTTGCTTCTTATTGATTCCTTTTTGAGTTCTCTTTTTGGGATTTGAGCTTTTTGAAGGAGTTACTACAGTAGAATATGTTTTTAGTGAAAAGCCTTGCTGTTTCAAAGCTTTGCCAGAGGTCTAATATCCTTTGAATACACTAATGTTGCTAATGAAGATTGTGTGAAGTTTTGTATGAAGGAAAAATTTGCAAGTGTAGAGAAAGAATGATGTAATGAGATGAAGAATGGACAAAAGCTCAAGATTAGGGATGCCACCCCGTGTCACCCCAAGAAATATCCAAGAGGTACAAGCGTCAAAGCTTGGGTATGCCCAAGGCATCCCCTTCTTCATCAATAAAAAGCTCAGGTCTGTCTAGACACTTCGTCTTTATTGTTTCATGCACAGTTGTGTTGTTCTTGGAGCGTCTTAGTTTTCATTTTTGGTTTTAGTTTTCTTGAGTAAGTTGGTTGGTTACACCACACTTCTTTTGGAGAGAGACACACTCTGTTTTCATTGCCTAGAACACTCTAGTTTTCATTCTTATTGTTCTGTGAGTGTTCACTTTTGCTAGCACTATGTTCAGCCTTAGTTTTCTTGTGCTTTCAGCTTAGAACTTTTTAGTTCTTATTTGTGGATTTTTGAGACAAGATCACTGATCTTTATTGATTATTATCTTTGTGAGTTGTTTCAAATAAGTTGTTTGGTGTTGGAAAAGAGTAGAAAGTTTCATGCTTATAGTGGTACAAAAGGGAGCTTGCATTGACTGTGACTTAGACTTTATCATGTCATGCTAGATGTTGTTTTGCCTTATGCTTAGTGATTATTCATGTAGCATGACTTGTTCCAAACAATTGGGATTGCTTAGTGTGCCTTGAAGGAATCATGCATTGTTTTAGCATACAAAAGCATAGTATTATGGTATTCTCCTTTGATGCTTTGTTTGGGTTGACTTGGCACATGCTCACACCATGTTATGACTATGAACAAGTCACCATAGACTCTATGATCATTTAGTCCTTGACTTGTAGTACCACTTTATGGTTTTATTAGTAATGCTTTGTTGCTCTACATGATTATGGCCATTATGCTCTCTTAGTTGGTTGCTCCCAGTTCTTTGCTAGCCTCCACTTGTGTGAGTAAGATCTACTCATGCTTCCAACTCCCAAGAAACCAAGTTATTCCAAAGTGTCCACTATAAAATCCTATGCATGGTGTGTTACACCATTCCAAGTATATTCTTGTTTTCAGCTATCTTCCAATTAAAAACTATTTTTTTATGTGAAAACTTAGTGATTAAAGCCCTCACGAACTTGATGGCACACTTTATATTCTTTGCCCCTAATAAACTTGAACCATTGTGACAACTTTGTTGTATATGCTTGCACTTATACGTTGGAATTAGCAGAACCGTGCTGTCACGGGGAACGCTTTCAAAATTGCACTTGTACTTTGTACTCAGTTGATATCATGTTCTTTTGTATATGGATGTCCCCGGTGTGAAATAAAGAGGGAACTTGTAAGTCCATGGAGTTTGTGTCCTGTGTTAGAGAAACGCTTGGGCCGCTAGCCTAAGTCATGCCTAATCATGGTGGAAACTTGCAGCATCACCATAGTGACATCTATGAAGCATCCTTCTTATAAAAAAAGAGACACATTGAGAAAAGAGAAAAGAGAGAAAAAACACCATATTCCCATGGTAAATAAGAAGATTGCTGAGATGCTCATTGTCTGCTTGCCTTGTCATTTTGGTTATGGGATAGCTCATGTACCATGTGCAAAGGGTACCCCGTTGGCGGTTCTCAATGATATGCAAATACTTACAATGACAAGAATTTACCTGTACCCAAAGTTGAGTATGCATGAGGTGTGACCCTCGTATTCAAGGGACATGAGATTGCTAACTTATACTTCGTCAAGCATATACTCCATCTTTGCCACTTTAACCTTAACCACTTCAAGATGCTTATGATAGGGGCAATGAGGGATGAAAGCTAACAAGTACCATAATTTTCGAAAGCTCTTTTTGAAACTTGTAATCCCTGCTTCCTTTACAAAAACGCCTTTCTTCCACCACTATTGAGTCTCCACCTTCTAACTTTAGGCGCCATTAAGAGAGCATAGTTTTCATTCTGTGTGTAGTGTTCCAAAGCTTATTAATTGATGCATATTGTCATATTACTTGTTCTTGTGCTATTTGTTTCTAGTCACCCTTGTGAACTTTGAAGGTGTCCTATGCATATATATTGATACTCTATGAGGGACAAGCTGAATGCCACTATGCTATGTTTTCTATATTGAAACAAACAAACGTCTTTCAATGCATTGTTATTCATGATCTTTGTTTGTAACCTTTCATGTTGCATGCATAGTTACTTTTTCCTATTGTTAGAACTCCATCTTTCATGCACATGTTTAGAGTTCTTTGATCCCAGCTTTCAATGCTTGCAAATGGTCTGATCTTGGTTTTGATGGTGCATGTCACCTCAAAAATTATTCTTTTTATCACTTACCTACTCGAGGACGAGCAGGAGTTAAGCTTAGGGATGCTTGATATGTCAGAATTTTTGATGTTCCATGCTTGTTTAGTATCTACTTTGCTTTTATTTGTCTTTCTTTGAGGTGTTTTTATATCTTTTCTGGAACTAACCTATTAACAAGATGCCACAGTGCCAATTGCCTGTTTTCTTCTGTTTTTGGTTCGAGCAAGGCAGAAAATCAATATTCTAGGAATTGGATGGGACAAAGGCCAAAGTTATTATTTTCCTGGAGCAACATGGAACCACGAAGCAGAGCCGGAGGGGGGCCACAAGGTGGCTAAACCCCCCTAGGTGCGGGCAGGCCCTGGGGGCGCCTAGAGGGGGCGTGGGCCCCCTGGACCCCCACCGACCTTGATTCCTGCGCCTATAAGAAGCCTCCGACCCAAAAACCCTAAAGAATCTAGAAGAAATCCACGAAAACCTTTGTAGCGCTGCCGCCACCGAAGGGGAGATTTGGGGGACAGAAAGTCTCTGTTCCGGCACCCTGCTAGGATGGGGAAGTGACCCCGGAGCCATCTCCATCGATCTCCACGACCATCTTCATCACCATTGTTGATTCCCATGATGAGGAGGGAGTAGTTCTTCCTCAAGGCTAAGGGCTCTACCGGTAGCTACATGTTCGTCTCTCTCTCTATGCATGATCTCGTTGTCGTCATGAGCTTTGTAATCAAGTAGATCTACCTTGCTACTCAAGTGCTTCATTAGATCTCTGCTCTCCCCATGTGTGTGAAAGTGACAGCGTGCACGCCATGGTGGCACTTAGGTTTGAGTCTACATAAATACTCTTTGTGCTTTAATAGATCTATGCTTTTCCCCACGTGTGTGAAAGTAACAGCGTGCATATCGTGTGTGGCACTTTGGCTAGATTGAATATTTGTTATGAGTTATATTTGGAGTTGGATGTCTCTATGAAATTGTGGTGTTTATTGGAACCATCTAGTGCTCAAGGTGACAGTGTGGGGTTATCTAGATTGGGGAAGGCGGACTTTGAGGAGTGCTGTTATAGCCCTACCGATGATTAGAGTGTCCAACCAGAGGGTAGTTAAGAGTAGTATGATGAAGAGAGGATATTTATATGAGAGAGTGTTCACTAGTGAGAGTATGATCCCTAGGCCTTGTTTCTAAACATTGAAACACCTTTTGCTACTAGATCTGTTGCATGTTTGCTTGCTTCCTTCTTGTTGCCTTTAGTCTTTACCTCACCGTCAAGCTATTTTATAGCACCATTACCACTTGTATTTCACTATCTCTTCGCCGAACTAGTGCACCTATACATCTGACAAGTGTATTGGGTGTGTTGGGGACACAAGAGACTTCTTGTATCTTGATTGCAGGGTTGCTTGAGAGGGAATACCTTTGACCACTTCCTCCCTGAGTTTGATAAACCTTGGGTGATCCACTTAAGGGAAACTTGGAGGCCCAACAACTATCTGCAAGAATAGAAGTGCGTAGACATCAGGCCACAACAAAGCAACTGCAGCCTCTTGTTGACAAGAATGCCAACATGTTGCACCATTGGGGTGCTCCGCTCATGAACCATGGCGGAAGGTCCACGCTCGTGTGTACCACTCTGGCGGCTATCCCGATCTAGACTACGATGTCACTGGATCTGCCTATCAAGATCGTCAACTCCTTCAATGGCATCGTGTGTGGCTTCTTGCGGAAGGGAAGGAAGGATGTAGGAGGGAACTACCTGGTGGAGTGGAACAAAATGGCATCACCCAAAATGAATAGGGAGATTGATGTCCCAAATATGAAGCTTCTCAACATGGCGCTTAGGGCCATATGGCCATGACTACAACTGGTTTGTCCCCTCAAATCTTGGGCGGAGCTGGACATACAGGTCCCCGATAGTCAAAGGTGATCCATTAGGCCACCACGAGTACCTTGACAATGGCAAGATTATGCACTCCGTTTGGATGGATTGTTAGATGAATGGTGATAGGCTCAAAGATATTGCACCCCACCAGACAAAGACGGTGGCTAAGAGAATCTCTAGCGAAGAAACTCCCGAACTGTCAAACCACTAGTAGTAAACATGGCTTTCGTCCAGAGCCCTCTGGAGCATTAGTCCCGGATGTCTTAGGAATCGGGACTAATGCTCACATTAGTCCTGGTTCCAACAGCCGGGACACCGACAACCTTTAGTCCCGGTTCGAACGGGACCTTTAGTCCTTGTTCGTATTACGAACCGGGACTAAAGGGGTGGAGGCGGGTGCGGACGTGGGCAACACCCTTTAGTCCCGGTTGGAGACATAAACCGGGCCAAAAAAATTTGGCAAAAAACTTTGGTGGGTTCTGCCACGGCAGGAAAATGGGCAAAAATCCTGCCGCGACAGGATATCTGCCCACCACACCCCCAGAGATCGCCTTTTCTAGTTTCGAAAGCATGCCAAAAAATTATAAAAATAAAATCCTTCAGACTATAGTTATATTAAGTGATTTAGTTTTTACGAAAATTAACAAACATCAATTTCGACATATTTTGCCAAAAACTGTCATGAAAACTTCAAACGGCTATAACTTTTGCGTACGATGTCGAAAAAACATACGACCTATCAAAATATGCGGAAAAAAATTTGGAGTTTGATTTTGACATCATTAGGCTGTTTGGGATTCTTTTAGATTTTTAAAATCCAAAAAGGAAAAAAGTTATTTAAAAAATAATTTTTAAGAAACTTTTTATGCCATATTTGGATTCCTCACATTTTTTGATAATAATGGATATATTATTTGTCGAATTTATATTTACGGATTTAAAGACATTATTTATGCCATATTAAATGAATAAATGGAAAAAATGAATAAAATATTATTTTAATTAGTTTTTTACTTTCATTGGAATAAAATATTATTATTAGCTATTTATTGTTGTTTATATAAATAGTTCTTTGTAGTTTCGAAACATAAAGACGTGTGACATATTGATATAAACTAATAGGATCGATATGGTAGTGTTGACAACAAGGTACTAATGGGCTTCGCGCAAGGACATCCTGATGGAACAGAGAAGTTAAGCGTGCTGGGGGTGGAGTAGTGCTAGGATGGATAACCGACCGGAAAGTCTGCGATTTGACCTAAGATTAAGTATAGTTAGTGTTAAAAATATTCCAAGTGAGAGAGATATTAATGAGTCAAATAATTCAAAAGTTTTAAAAATTGAAAAAAAAACTCTAGTCCCGTTTTGTAGCCAACCGGGACTAAAGGGTGGACATTTAGTCCCGATTTCGTAGTCCCTGTTGGAACACTGGGACTAAAGGCCCTTACAAACCGGGACTATAGGCTCGTTTTCTATTAGTGAACACGGATATAGGCCACTAAAAACTCTTTTTACCGGTCAAAATGAGCCGGCACAGAACGAAGCCCGCAAATGCGACCTATTAAAGAGATTCTCTTTTACAGGTCGTGTTTTCTAATCTCTTTCATAGGTCACGTTTGCGGGCTTCGTTCTGCTTTGGCTCATTTTGAACGATAAAAATGTCTGAGTGCATCAACATTTCTAAATACTAGGACAATCAAAGGATGCAATCTATCATAGTTTTTACATCAAATTGTGATGATCACAGGAATTCAATCATAGATTGGGCAATGTTCAACAATACAATGAAGCCCTACCATTGTCGACGAGCTCATCATCGTGCACACCACAATCACCACCACTCATAGGAGACTTTCATTCGCATCCAACTTTTGCACTAGTAGAAAAACGGGCTTTCGTTCGCATCCAACGTTTGCTCTAGTCCCGGGCGTGCCTTGTTCCGCGACTAATGTGAGCACTAGTCCCGGTCGTCCCGTTTTCAGCTGCTAGGAGGCTTCCAAACCTCTAGTCCCGGGTCATTTTGGACCTTTAGTCTCGGTTCGTGATACGGCCCGGAACTAAAGGGGTGGAACGGGTGCGGGCGTGGGCAACACCCTTTAGTCCTGGTTGATGTCTCCAACTGGGACTAAAGCAACACCCTTTAGTCCCGGCCTGAGACATACACCGGGACTAAAAAATCTGGCAATTTTTGTTTGGCGGGTTCTGCCACGGTAGGAAAATGGGCAAAAATCCTGTCGCAACAGGAAATTGTTATCCACCACCCCCGATCGCCTTTTCTAGTTTCAAAAGCATGCCACAATATATAAAATTCTAAAAATAAAATCTTTCAAACTGTAGTTATATTAAGTGATTTAGTTGTTACGAAAATTAACAAACATGAATTTCGACATATTTTGCCAAAAACTATCATGAAAACTCCAAATGGCTATAACTTTTGCTTACGATGTGAGAAAAAAATGTACGACCTATCAAAATGTGCGGAGAAAAATTTGAGTTCGATTTCGACTGCCTGAGGCCGTTTGGGATTTTTTAGATTTTTAAAATTCGAAAAGGAAAAAAGTTATTTAAAAATTAATTTTTTAGCAATTGTTTATGCCATATTTGTATTCCTCACATTGTTCTGATAATAATGGATATATTATTTGTCGAATTTTGACTTACAGATTTAAAATATTATTTATGACATATTAAATGAATAAATGGCAAAAAATGAATAAAATATTATTTTAATTAGTTTTTTTACTTTCATTGGATTAAAATATTATTATTACTTATTTATTGTTGTTTACTTAAATAGTTGTTTGTAATTTTGAAACATAAAAATGTATGACATATTGATATGGGCTAATAGGATTGATATGGTAGTGTTGACAACAAGGTACAAATGGGTTTTGCGCAAGGACATCTTGATAGAACAGACAAATTAAGCGTGCTAAGGGTAGAGTAGTGCTAGGATGGGTGACCGACCAGAAAGTTTGACCACAAGTATAATTTAACCTAAGATTAAGTATAGTTAGTGTTAAAAGTGTTCCAAGTGAGAGGATTAACGAGTCAAACAATTCAAAAGCTTAAGAAAAAATTCAAACAAAAAAAAGTGAAAAAAATAGAATTTTTTTGAAAAAAATCTCTAGTCCCTGGCCGTATTACGACCCGGGACTAAAGGTCCTCCACCCCGCCCCCCGCTCCAAAAAATGGCTACGTGGTGGCCTCTAGTCCCGGTTCATAGCAAACCGGGACTAGAGATAGGGACCTTTAGTCCCGATTTCACAGTCCCGGATGTGAAACCAGGACTAATGGCCCTTACAAACCGGGACTATAGATCCTTTTTTCACTACTGGTGGCATGCTTGCTTCACCGCCATGGTGTGCTTGCTTCGTCCTCTCCAAGATGTCGACAAGTATCAATTGATGCAACTCCAATTGTATTCCACTCATCTTAATGGTGTCCATCATCATGATGTCCTTCTCCTCGGCCATGAGCTCCTTGATTTCCTTGGCCTCCTTTATCTTGAGCCTCCTCTCCTCTAGATCGGTCTTGTACTTGTTATCACTTTGAATTGCCTCAAACCTTGAATGCTTCATCTCCATCTTCTTGTCATGCATCATCATCTTCATCTCCAACGTCTTGGTCATCAACACCTCCTTTGACTTCACCATGTCATCAATCTTATCCCTCAATGATGATGATTTGGCATCAATCTTGATCCTCTCATTTGCCTTCTTGCAGCCTTCTGGCTTATCCTTGTTCCTCCCTCCAGCTCCGTCCTCACTAGCATCATCCATCTCCTTCATCTTTTCCTTCTTCAAAGCCACTTCTTCGTCTCTCAAAGTCCATTTTGGCATGTGCTCAAGCAACTTATAGAAATGGTCAAGGTTGAAAGATTTTGCACTTGATCCCTTCATTAACTTGTACTTCTCCTGGCATAACGCTCCTAACATTCACAATGCGATGATCTCAAAGTAAGCTAGGAAAACACTCAACTATATAATGAAAAAAGAGGGATAATGATCTCACATATTCATCGACATTGACACCACTTGGAGGAATGAGATGGACTTGCGCCAGACATGCGGACCAATGGCTACAAGCCGGTTTGATCACATCCCATCGGCCTTGTAGAGACCGATATGATTGATACAGCGGTTGTTCAACACGAGGCATCAGTTGGAAGAACCTATCTTTGATGCGCTGCCAATAGCGCTTGCCGGTTTTGTCTGTGCCGGTCACCACGTCCATGACACTTGAGACCATGCCCGCACCAAGCAAGTGTCTTCAATCTCAGTGTAGTTCATGACGTGTTTCTTCTTTGTCTTCTTGTCTTAAGTGGCATCGAAGACCTCCTCCTCGATCTCCTCAAATTCAGCCTCCTCCTCATAATCATCACAGACGTCGGCCTCATCACCGAACAAAAGATTGTTGTTTGTGATGTCGACCTCGGCAGCGTTTAGCAGATCCACATAGTCGTGTCGTATGCATGCATCATGTGCTACAACTAAATTTGGGATCAAAGAATCAGGGAAAGACGTTGGTCATACCTTTCGGTCGCATCAGTGGCGGGAGGAGTCTGGGGGCGCATCAGCGACAGAGGGGGCTAGGCGGTCACGGAAGGGAGGGCTGCGCGTTGCACGGATTGCTTGGTCAGGGTGGTCTTCTTCACCTCCACCACACGCGCACGCTTCTTTGGAGCACCAGCGGGAAGTGACGCGTCGGTGTTCCCCAACCTCTTCCTCTTCAAAGCTTTGTCGGCTGCGGGGTGGCTGGGAACGGCTCTGGCAGGGGCTAACTAGACCCAAATCGAGCGGCGGTGGGGTTTGCATGCGGTGGATTGGCCTCGGCAGCGGCAACCGAAACATCTGTGAGGTCCATTGGCTCAAATCAGGTGGACAATAGCACCGGAGAGCGAGTGGGGGGATCAGAGGCCACGGCGCAGAAGCGGGAAAGGGGAGAGGTGAAATGTCCATCCCGCGTGAATGGCTCTAGGAATACAAGGCTCACTCGGTTCGGCCTCGCACACGGTATATTTAGGGTTTGGGAAAGCAGTTCCTCCGCGAACGATAAATCTGTTTATAATTCCGTCACCTTATACAGGTATCGTTAGAGCGACAATTTTTGTGGAGACGAAAACACGGTTATTTTATAGTTCTAGGGTGTTATTTTATAGTTCTAGGGTGTTTACGGGCTTCGCTAGAGATGCTCGGTGTGCATGTGATACACACGATCAAAGAGGGGCTACATGCCACAGGGCACAGGGAGCGTGTTCCGGAATGTGGACCGGATCTGAACAGTGCCTTGAGGAATTCTTCATAGTATGGGACCTTATCCAAACATTGTTTTAAACTAGATGGATCCGCGAGCTTCGCATCGCCGCCTTATTTTCTTTTGGCTTAGGGTGGATGGTGATGTAGAATTGTAGGTGTTTTTGTCTATGCCACTACAGTGAACAACAACATCGTGAACCTTATTTCTCATACGACAATAATTTGGAACTGTCAAATAGGATATCAATATGGAATGTATGTTTGGATATACATCATATTTTATTATTCTATGGACATCACTTTTTGGATACTTGCAAGTACCTTTAATATAATAGATTTAGGACAATGTATCTATTTTACTAAATTTTCTTGGAGAATTTTAACGCAGAGCAATCCAAGTTCAAGAGAGAAAAAGAAATCACATAGGAGAGCTCAGTACATTATACAATGAACATCAGTCAGCAGGAAACATGGAAGAATGCACCTAAGTTTAAAAGTGTAAATACATACTCTATTCAACTGCACAGCATTTTCACAAATACACTTAGGATTGGTGCAGAAACCCTTATAGAATAACTCAACTTATCATTCTATTGAGCAAAACAAAGTAAGCTTAAAAGTAGAGCTTGGAAGTACAAACATTTCCACCATTCCATGGAACTGAATATTATTCACGCAGTCAAGTATGACCCTTTCTACGGTGTCAACACTAAGAGGCATGCACCAGCCAAAAACACAATTTTGTAGATATACATTTGCCCTGAATCGACTTAGGAACAGACCACTCTAATTGGTTAAGCGCAAAAAAAACGAACCCTCCAAAATTAAAGATGCAAGTGGGTCACCATTAGGGTACCCTTTACCCTCTTTGCTTCAAAAAAGAATGAACTAATCTTTCCAAAATGATGATGCCATCACAAAAGTTGGTTCATTTCGTTGAACTATATGGGGTATTCCCACAAAAAAATAACAAAATACGGTAAAGGGTATCCTATTATTGACCCACTTATATCTTATCCAAAATCGTTCTAAGGACATCGTCGTCGTCATCTACTTCACGGACTCGATTCTTCGGCACAACACCCAGAGATCATGTTTTGGTGCATCATCTATCATAACATGATTCAGCCTGCAAGTGGAACTCATCTCAGCCGAGAGATAGGTTAGTGATATCGCTTGTATGCAGAAGTATGAAATAGCTCGAGAGTGCCCTAGTTTCGTGGCAAAACAGAGTAAGTACATGAACAGACCACTATAATGATAACCCAAGGTTCCCATTTATACAAGGGGTTTGTTTCCTAACCATGACACAATGGCGATACTCGATGTAGCACTCTAGAATATCTTGCTGCTTGGAGCAACCCAAACATCTATCCAAACAGAAAAGAATAGCACGTGAACAACATTTGTTCCCTTCACATACCTTGGCTGAAAATGCTAGGAATACACAAGTTCCTTTATTGCATGCCTCCATATGAATGAAAATAAACAAATGGAAAGGTCAGCCTCATGGCATACTTGGTAAGAAAATACAGGACTACAACTTAGATAAGGCAACTGATAGTCCTCACTTCCTCGATAACTTAATTAGAACAAAGATCAGCAGAGTAGAATTTACAAACGAAATAGAGCAATCACTAATCCACAAATGCCAACCAGAAAGCTTACTACTTAAATTAGCTCCTACTTAAATGGAATGGCCGCATCCCTCGGTCCTAGTATTTATAGATGGACATCTATAGACAACATGGCATAAGCCGATAATAACCAGCACCAATGGACCAACTAATAAACATGTATATCCATACATGTAAAATCCATCTAGAAAGCTAAAATGATCTTCAAGACATTCTTTAACAATCAGGAGGGGGTCGCTAAAGAAAAGGATTCCAAACTAAGGTATTAGGAAAGGGCTAATCAAGGGAAGAAGAAAGAAAGTACAATAAATAGACCGACAACACTTTATACTTACCTTCATAGACATGCACAATAAGTACAGGTACATGCACAAGCACTATGTAAGTTTGCACAATCCTCACCTTTGATCATCCAAGGAAGGTGAAACATAATGTATAAGGATGCATCATAGTATTAGAAGTTGTCTTCTTTATGTCTCTTTGTCAGCGACCTTTGCTCGGAAGAGAACTTTTTATCCTGGATCATAATGGTAATGCCAATGAGCTTCAATAGTATTTGAGAACTGCAATACCAGCTCTTGGCACTATGGATAGTGATTAAGTAATTGTGCATTCGGTAGTTATATGAGTTGATCCCTTAAATGTCCAACTGTGATGGTCCAAAGATTGTTGGCACAGATCAGGCACACCTAAAAAACAGTCATTCGATCATCATAGGGACAAAACGAAATAAATTCGAATAAGAGTGCAGCGTATCCACATGGGAATCCGAGGCACCCATGTGTTCCTCTATTATATATGGTTGTGTGGTAAAGGTTTATTCGGGTTCCTATGTACATGAAATTGTATTGTTATATATGGCGCATTTTCTTCAACCACCCATTATGAGAAATTAATTTTCCTATTCATATCATGAAATATATCCTCTGCAACATTGTTGATGATATATCTAGGAACGACATAGTTTTATTGTAACAACTCAAAGAGAATGCGTATTGAGGTAAAGCAAAGACCCGGTGAAAATAACTTGTTGAAAATATATAAGCATACATAATACATTGTTAAACGTCAAGATGAAGCATATACCAATCTTTTCTATCACACATACCAAGTAATAAGAAGGCTCCTTAGATGAATTGTTAAGAACCGTAAAAGTTTCTAGAGAACTATTCATTCTGCTCATTGGTCAATTTCATTTGCTTTTCGAATCTGTCAATTCAGAAACTCTTGTTCACATATTCAAAGCCCCAATTCGTAAACTTTTGTTCTCATTCATGTAATCAAACGACTTATCAAGAGCAGCCAACTGTGCTATTGTTTACCAGCTTCATATCAAAATCGTAAGAAAATGGCTCGATAGATAATTCTCAAGAGCAAACCAACTGATGTACCGATTTTTATACATGGCATAATGCTCTTTGCTTTAGCCTAAACTATGACTAAAATCAATTTTCTAAGAACTGCCTTTTGTGTCACTTCATTTGTCTTTTTAGCAAATAGAAATATCTAAAAGAAAATTAAGTTAGCTCATGAACCGCTCACATGGATACATTCGTTCATGAACGACATGAATGAATGTATCCATGTGAGCGGTTCATGAGCTAACTTAATTCGTTCACCAGTTACATCAATTGATTGACACCAGTACATGGATACATTCGTTCATGAACCACTCACACAATATATTTATCCAATTATACTGAAAGGACCATGCTACTGAACTTTCTCCAAACAAAAAAACAAAAAAAACAAAGCCTTTAGTCCCAAGCAAGTTGGGGTAGGCTGCTACTGAAATTTCTCCAAGATTAGTATTCTTGTCAGACCAACTAACCAATAAGTCGGACCAATATAGCATACAGAGTTTATTAATATAGAGTATGGTTTGTACCACATTAGGCATGGAAGTTAAAGCTACTCAAAGAATAAAGGGAGAAGTCCAACATGTTGGCATGCGGTCAGGATAGAACCACAGAACTAAAATCGACAACAACAATGTAATTTCCTCAATAAAGTAATGATCAATGATATGGACATGGTCGATGTATCATAGACTAAATATTACCAGTGATTCTTTCGGCCAAATTATGCAACCCAATAGCATTCACTACTGAAGTGAATGTAAGTGGATTGATTTCAAAAGCCGCTTCTTTGGCTCCAAGATTCAGTGGCAAACTTGGCTGACTCTGATATAACTGGAAATCACTTAGCTTCTCCTGAGTTTTCAACCACATCGGTGGTATAAATATATTCATAATTCTTATAGAACTGCGGCAGGAACCACATCGGGTCATCCGCGACACAGGTGGCGGTGATGAAGGTACATACAAAGCCTGTCTTCTCAAATTTGTCTACATAGTAGGAGATATATTATACAGATAACCATGCAAAAGAAAGTACCATCCAAACCAAACAACTCAAAGAAGGTCTTGCCCTTGGATAGAATAATAGGATCTGGCTTCAAAAGATTGTCTTAAACTTATGCCTCATGTCGAGAGAAAATTTATCCTTAGCAACCCTAGGGTCCTGCGTGCTTAATTTGGTATTAGCATGTGCAACTTTTTCTAACAAACACAAACGGAAGGGATGTTGGTACAGAAGAAAACTATGTCTAAGAATAAACATTAAACAATCAAAGAGTAGGGAAATGACATAGTACAAATAGCATCAAACATCACTTGTGATTTCGGCAGTATTTTTATTTTTGTTGGACCTTTTCCATTGTTGTAGATGACACCCCCAGTCCCCCCCCCCCCCCCACACAAACACATTTGGATGAACGTGAAAGCAAACAATGAAACTGAGATTGTCAGTGATTGGCTCTTGAAGAACTGCACCTGCAAGAAGGAAAATTTAAATGTGAGAAGAAACTACCCTACAGTTGTAGAACATGCACTATATAATTACTGAACTAAATGTGATAGATAAGTCAGTGTCTAAGGTGATATTATCTCATCTCTGTCAAAAACCAAAGTGTTCCTTTCGCATGTCATATATGACAAACTTCTTTTTATATTTGTTGTAGCTTAACACATCACAAAATATTATTGGCGATTAAAATTCAGATGGCCAAGACAGAGTGTGCATAACCATGTGGTTCTTAATTTCCGTGGTTGTTCAGGACATCAAAAGAAATAGTGAGAAGTAATCACAAATGAATTTGTTCCTCCTCAGCTAATCCACCTTTTGAGCTTCCAATCAAACCAATAAAATCTTAGTTTGTGGGTACCCAAGAATGCAAAGTCAAGAAATAACATACCGAGCTTTGATAATTTTCCATGAATCCCAATCAACTGACCAACCCCTAAAAAAATAAGAAAAGGGAGATGCAGCCTTTGAAAAGTTCTAGCATATCTAGACTCGATGAACCCACCAGACTGAGCCAGTATTGAGCTTTGATCCAGCACGCATCGAGTTCCCCTTTCGGAGCAGTTTCTTTGCAAACTATCTTCCTCTCGCTACAAAGCAAATAACACATCACCTGACTATAGCGTCGTGCGTGCCTCCAGTGTAGGTTCTGGTGTTCATCAGCACAGTCACAATCTCCTTGTCCTGCAAAGCCTGCCTAGAGCAGAAGAAGAGGCTCAAGCCCATGCACGGTGTGTCAGCGTCGAATACCTTGAGCATGGAGGCAGTGGCGGGGCCGACGGCGTGGTCGATGTGCGGGCCGGCCGCTGGGAGCTCCGCCATGGCCGCCCGAATCTCTTAAAGTTGGGGCCGCCACGAGATCCACCATGGCCGCCCGGATCTCTTAAAGTTGGGCCCCCCGCGAGCTCCGCCATGGCCACGAGCGACGCTGCCTAGGTATCCTAAAGTTTGGTCCCCACGTGGTCGTCGATGTCCTGAACTTGATCCATCTAGCCGAGGTGCAGAGAAAGAGAGGAGGGAGAGAACCCGATTGCCGATCTCCCTCTCTTTGACCACCATGAACTGACCAGTGTTGGGCCACGCAGAGATAAAACAAAACTTTTTTCCCTCTAACATGGTGATCCCAAGATCTAGCTGAGGTAGAAGGCCACGAGGTTTACCACTAGACGCGCAGTTGCGGATTACTGATGAAGTGCGTCAATTGATGCAGTGAAGTCCTTCGCGATCCGATAGTCCTGGTGCTGATCGTACAACACCTCTGCTGGTATCCACACGTGCAAGGAGGAGCACCGGCGGCGAACTGCTAGGTTCGATACGACGGCAGGACTCCTGTGGAGCTAGGGTTTTCAACACATGGAATGACCTAACCGAACAACGATTAATCCTTCTGGGTTACTATGCTCCACTATATATAGGGAGTGAACGTGGGCTCCACTCTCGTGGCCCATTCACTAAAGCCCATATAACACTAGTCATCGCGAGTCCGACTCACTGAATCAGTCCTAATCCGGCTCGGGTCCAACCCGGCCAGATTTCCTGTTCAGATCCAATCCGAACTTGCTCCCGCTCTTAAGTGTGTGACCCGGCAGGCTCTTGGTTACTCGGACACGATTGGAGTCTGACTCACAATCGATCAGTCGGCAGCGGCTCCTAGCAGAACGTGCCGACTCCCAAGTACCAATGAGTCATGACGACCTGCCTTTCCAATGCGACTTGCGTCCGAGTCCCTTTTGCCTCACGATATACCTTGTCAGACTATAGACGAATAATTGTCATCCCTTAAATAGTCCGACTCTCTTCTCGATCCGAGATAAGTGATTCACCCGACTAACTCTTAGTCGACCGCCTCGGTTAACACTTAACCGAGTCGTGCATGGCCATGCTTTCCGAATCATATCTTCCGAGAGGGCCCAGAGAATATATCTCCGAGTGGAGGGGCAAAATCCCATCTTGGTTATTCACATCACGTAGCTTGATTCTCAGTCGATCCGAACTCTGCCTTTATAACTGCCCAGTTACGGATCAGTGTTTGACAGAACCTAAGTCGGTGATCCTCAACTCGGATTAGGCAATAACCTCAGGTCTAAGGATTACATTGATTGAGATGTACAAATGACAACTTGTTCGTTGTACCTCAATATGGGTCAATCCGACTCGCTAAACTCTTTAGCCGAATCTGTGTAAGTTGGAATAACATCTCCATGCCCATGACAAGTGGAGCCGAGTCATCAAGCCAACTTTCACATTGGTCTAAGTTGTGTGTCCAGCACAACCTCAATGACCAAGGATATTTAGTACAAATAACATGAATGTATAGTTCCACAACCGAATCACATATTCAATGATACACATCAGATGTTTATAAGAACAACTTAATATCTTTATGAATACAATGGGAAATCTCATCATACATGATTGCCTCTAGGGCATATTCCCAACAACCAGGAGAGGAAGGAAACATGCCCTATCACTCCTCCTTGGCGACTGCCCGTTGTCCCTCCTACCGAGGACCTCCAGCTCCCGCTCACCGTCCATTCTGCTTGGCCTCCATAGCTGGAGACAGGTCCCTGGGATAGCAGGGCAACGCCGCCCGTCATTGTGGCCGGTGATTGGAGGAGGCGGTGGGTTCTGATGCGACAGCTGCACAATGAAAAGAGAAGCACAGCGGGCGGATGTGTTGAGGACAGGAGAGAGAGAGAACGGCCCGACACGTGGATAGAGACATACGCACCGCCCTTCAGCTGCCGTGCATGCGCAAAGGTCACCAGCGGCCTAGAGAGCAGAAAGGCCCAGACATCCATCGATAGCGAGTGCGGCAAGTGCCCTCAGATCGCTCCGTTTTTACTAAGCTTACGCTATAGAGTAATATGCAAGATCTACAATTCTAATACAGAGTAACACAGTAGCTTACTGCGAATTAGTTAGTCAGCAAACTGAACACAACAAGTGTCAAAAAAAAAACTGAACACAACCGGTCTAGCATATTGATGAAATACTCCAAGCCGAGTGCCATTTAACTCCGATTAAAAAGAACAACTTACGCCACCGGAAAATAGCATATGGCCCAATATGTTTAGGCCTGGCCCAACGTATATTTCAGCCAAGAGAATAGCCTGATTTCTCTTGTAGTTGTAGTCTGGTGCTACTCGCGCTCACCCAGAACAATGGAATTTTTTTTTTGAGAACAATGGAATTTATTAAAATTTCGAAATTTACAAATTTTATATGCTTTGAATGTTTTAAATTAAGTTAGGGTGATTTTTCAAAAGTTGGTGCTCCAATTTCTGAATGTGGCCACAATAAAAGTCATCGAGAGAACGCAAATTTACCAAAAAAAAATGAAGTTATACTAAATGGAAGTCATCAAAGGAATTTCAATGTTTTGCCACGATCATTTGCTCTTTAGCATCGCCAAGTACATGGCATGACAAGTGCATTGATATCTACATAAATCTAATAGACACGTTTTCATTTTGAGGAGCGCACTTGGACATGGCATCATCTCCACCTTGGGCTACAATGTTAGTTATCCATTCTTTGTTGACTAATATATCCGTGAGGGCTACTTGTCATCTTTTTGCGGGTATACTTGTCATATTCTTGTGCACACGAAAGATCTTTGATGTTGATCCATCAGTATGGCAAGACACCAAATCATTCATATTGGTTTATCCTCTACTTCAGAAGAAGAAGACCTAAGGGCATCTCTAACTAATCCCCAAAACTTTAGAGGAGAAAACCGACCGCTAAAACTTAGAGGAGTAAAAGTACCCCTCTAAAAGAAAGTGCTACCGAACCGATCCCCAAAAGTTAACTCCCTAAAACTAAAATTTGGCTCATACATTTCATCGAACACTTCCTATACGTCTTTCCTAAAAAAAACCAATTCTAACCAAGTTTGCAATAGCTAGCCAAAATTCAGCGGCACAGTGCAAAGCTCCAATTTATACACTCATCTATATGTACCTCACGGAAGAGCTAGCCAACAACAAGCCAAGAATTGCAACCATCTTTGAGCTAGCCAACAGCGGTCGGAGCAGGGTCAGGACCTCACGACAGAGCTAGCCAACAATGGTCAGAGTAGGGTCAGGACCTGAAGGAGCCCTCACCTTGGAGCGCTGGCGCAGGAAAGGGCCAGCGGCGGACTTCCCCATGGCATGCAGAAGTAAGACGGGGCCGACGCGTGGAAGCAGGACGGGGCCGCCGGCGGAGCACCCCTTGGTGCGCGGGTGCTGGCCGGCGAACGGGAAGAATGGAACCCGCTGAAGCAGTGGCCCTCCTCCTCCTCAGGGAAGTAGAGGACACACCGTCGAGGAAGTGGTTCTTGACCTCCTCCTCCATCGACGCCGACGGAGGCTGAATTGGAAGAAATCGGGGAGGCGGTCGGGAAAACTCGATCCCCTCGTCGATTCCGGCGACACTGAGAAGCGGCGAGCGACATAGGGGTGGCCTGGAGGGCAGTGCAGGGACCAGGGTGGCGGCGGCGGGGTACGGTGGTCACTGCCGGCGACGCCGGCGATGCCAGCGAGAATGGGTGCGGCGTGGTGGAGGACAGAGTTTTTCTCTAAATTGGTTCTTGACTCCTAAATTTACTCATCGGAGGCCATTTTACTCCTCCGATAAGTAAAATTTACTCCTCTAACCGTTTTGGAAATCGGTTAGGTGCGTCTTTTGCCGATTTTTACTCCTCTAACCGTTTTTTGGGATCAGTTAGAGATGCCCTAACTATGTAGATATATATTGTATAACTTTCTTTTGCATGAATGTATATCATGTTCGTGTGTTGTAGCAAAATTTGGGTCTGAGCATTATGTTGCATGATTACGCTACACACATGCAAAGAACAAGTGACGCTGTTTTAATTGTGAATTTATTGAAAAGAAGTGTGTTGTGCATGTATGCTTACAAGTACTTCCTCCATTTCAAAATATAAGATGTTTTACTAGTTTTTTTTTAAAACACATGCATCTAGACATCTTTTAGGTTTACTCATTTTGCTCCGAACCTACACACTAAAATACGTCCAAATACATGTGTTGCAGAAAAAGGCTAAAATATCTTATAATTTGAAATGGAGGGAGTAATCAATAAAGCTTATGTTTACTAGGAATATTTGTTCTGACCTATGATGAAAGAGAGAGGAAAACACTGGACATAAGCATTTAAGTTGGATTAAAAGAAAACATTTCTACTCCACATGAAAATAACATATGTTCCAAAATATATTAAAGGCATGGCACAAATAATATTTCAGCCAAGAGTATTGGCCCAACTTCACTTGCACTTGTAATACTCTCGATCACCCGGGATAACGGGGATGCTTGCCCTGTCGACTAGGGCGACAAGCGATCACTGGTAGAAAACGCCCAATTGGTCCCGGTTGGTAAGGGGCATTAGTCCCGGTTGCCCAACCAGGACGGGGCAATCGGGACTAAAGTTCTAACCTTTAGTCTCGGTTGCCCCACCAACCGGGACAAATGGGGGCACACGTGGCGGCGGCAGAGGGCGAGGGGGGTGGAGCATTAGTCCCGGTTCATAACACGAACCGGGACTAATAACCTGCTGCCGCGGCAGAGATTTGGCCCATTTCTCTGCCGCGGCAGAGAATTCATTTTGACACATTTTGTTGCCGCGGCAGCATTTTCGCCACTTTTTGTGCCGCGGCAGAGAATTCATTTAGGTTGTTTTATTGTTTATTTAGTGTTTTGCACTTATCAACGAAGGAACCTTATATTACACAAGATCATCATGACAATATTACATTCAATACACGGATCGAGTTCATGCACTACATACAAAAGTTGCTATTCGATGCTACCGGCCAATTCCTTCAAAGTTGCTATTTTTACAATCCCTATTGTCTATACACAGCAGAATAGTATTCCCCTTTCGGGTCTAGGACTTCTGCATCCAAGAATCCCGCCAATTCCTCCTGAATTGCTCGTACGCGATCCTTTGGCAGAAGACCGTCCCGTAGACGTTCGATCTGATTTAAAAAAGGAGCCAGCCTATATGAATGAAACTAAACACAATTTGTTTGAAATTAAAAACTATAGAAATTGTTTACGTACGTGGAGTTGCTCTAAATTTCTGCCCTTCTCATCGCACGTCTGCCGGATGAACTCGCAAACATAGTATCCACAGAGATTGTTACCTGGTCCCTGCGTCAGGCACTTTACGAGAACAGAGTTCAATCAAAATAATAATCAAGCATGATAATAACTGTATCAAAACTAGAATCAAAGAGATGCGCGGATATAGCTAGTGGTGCTTACATCTAGTGCTTCAAATGTAAGCTCCTCTTTCCAAACACCCCTAGCCTTTTTGGTGAACCTTTTCCAAGCGTTGCCCGGCGAAGAAAACGAATAAAATAAGTTATTAAGTACTTGATATCATAAAATTCACGAACGTTGCCGATATAGTGTCGTAATGATTAGAATTACCGCTGGAGAAGTATCTGCATGTCCTTCCACGTCTCAAGGGGTTTATGTTTTGAGTCCATGACTAGTACACGCCCTTTGTCAAGTTGAATGATTAACAGAATATAGTGGTACCTGCGAATGCATAACTAATCAATTATATACTTAACATCGAGTAAGCGAAATAGAAAGTGTATACAAGACAATAACACTCACTGAAAGTTGTAAGGAAATAGTATTTCCCTTTTGGTTTCTTGAAACCTTAACGCGTGTACTATATTATCCTCCGTATCCTGAGGGCTTATTTTGAGATTAGCTTCATGAACCCAATATGGGTCAATGAAGCCAATGTCATAGATTTGTCCTCTGCTGCATTCGAGAATCTTCATTCTGCATATTACAGTATGATTATATACATGCACTAAACAAAATAATATAGCTGGAGACTAAATTAATTACAGAATTAGTACTTACAGACAATAGGCACTGATGATCGATTTGTCCAAGGCGTCTTGATTGAATAATTGAAATAGTTCATCAAATTCAATGGATATCATGTCATCCCTTTCTTTCCCACGATGCTTTTTTGTAACCCTCAGCACTATCCAGTTAGCCCCGGCGGACGTGGCATGCATGTACCAGTTATGCAATCTTCGCATTTTTGTTGAAAGATTGTTTACGTCCTCAGGTTTGACGAGAGGTTTGCCGTACTGGTATTTGTATGCTACTTCACTCACGGGGAAGAACTCTAACTGGGATAAGTACTGGGCAATACTCATACCTTGAGCAGCGGCAGCTTCTCCGTATTGTGCAACTACCTCTGGATCATACTGCTCTTCGGCCCCATATTTGCTCGACCCCACATTGGTTTGAGAAATCACCTTGAGAGGGGCGCAAGTCTGTTTTGCTTGTTCTCCGAGCTGGGCAACAGATTTCCCGCTTGCATCAGTACTGCTCTTCGAGGCTTTTTGTGCCGCATGTGACTTGAGAATAGAACGGTCATAGTCTGATGACAGCTTTGGCTCGGGTTGATGAAGATTCTTTAGCATTTTAAACACTTTGGCTTTTTCTTCTTTGGTGCTGGGGAACTCTGGCTCTTTCGGCCGCCTCAGCTTAGCGAAAAACGCTGTCGTTTCCGCATCAACAATCGCCGCAGTCTCCTCTTCAGTACAGTCATAAGCTCTCTTGGGAGGAACCTTTGGTACTTTTGGAAGAGGCTCTTGTTTATGTTTCGGCGATCGCTTACGACGCACAGTAGCGCTACACTTACGCTTTTTATCCTGAGGCGCCGGCGATGGCTCCCGCGGCGATGGCTGCACCGGAGATTGGTGAGGCGACGGAGCCGGGTGAGGCGACGAAGACGGCTGCCGCGGCGGCGACGACCTCGCTGGAGACGGGTGAGGCGGCGGCGAAGATGGCCTTGGCGTGTGATTTCGAAGCACGATACATTCCTTCGGCCATAGAATGGTGACGTTTTTTGCGTCACCCAGCACAGTCACATCCCCTTCACCAGCAGGGTAGTGAAGATCCAAAACCTCAAAGGTGGGCATGATTTCATCCACGCCGACGACAGCGTAGCCCTCTGGAATCGGACGACAATGGTAAGTTGGTGTGGGTCCAATTGGTAAGGCATAGCCGACCGCCACCTTCATTGATATGTTCACAACTTTGACATGTAGCTCGCAGTGTGTCATGTCTGTGATATCATCCACTGGGTAGCCAACAGGAGCCATCGTCGGTGCATCATCGTCATCGCCATTGTCATCACCCGGGACCTCGGTGGAAGCCACACTGCTTTTTCGATTATTCGATAGGCCGGTAGCATCGAATGCAGTGTGCTGCTGAGATGGGCCGGTAGTACTTTGCTATTTAAGTGCGTTAATTTCATCTTGTTGTTGCTTTAATCGTTCTTCAATTAAACGCATTCGCTCTTTCTGACTATCTGCTTCAACTGCCGCCCTGTCCTTTCTCCTCTGACGGCTTCTATCAGGATATTTCTTCCTCTTTTCGGGAAACCCAGTCCTCCATGGTTGGGAGCCTCTTGTGCCTCGTGTTCGTCCATCATGTTCCTTATTTCCAAGGGCGAGTGTGAGCTCATCATTCTCTCTATCGGGAATGAAGTCCCCATCTTTAACAGCCTTTACTGCTTTTCCGATCCTCTCGATTGGCAAGGGGTCTTCTTTATGTCGTATGTTATATATACACCTCCCTTCCGAGTCCAACGTGCCCCCATGCCCGTAAAACCAATTCCTTGCACGTTCTACCCAATCGTCTGTCTCTGGGGTGATCTTTTTATCACGCAGTTCCTGCTCAAGTTTCTCCCACTTAGGAATGCCAACCCTGTAGCCACCTTGCCCCATAGTATGGTGATACTTCTTGTTAGCAGCATTCAGCTTATTCGTTTCAGACATTTTCTTAGCCTTTTCTGATTTCTTGTATTCCACAAACTCAGCCCAGAATGGTTTTATCTTCTCAAACTGAATATTCTTGAAATCGGGAGTCTTCTTTTTCACGACATAGTCAAGGTGCAATCTTTTCTTCCAGTTGGTGAAACACTAGGCCATCTTCTTCAAAGCCCACTCCCTGACCTTAGACTCCATGGCTCTCCCATGTTGTAAGGCGTCCTCAACTGGATCCTCCGCATTTGGATCCAGCTCTATCTTCGGTAGTTTGAAATTAACCATGAGCCTCTTCCACAGTAAATCTTTGGCGTGGTTAGGGACAAATAAACATGTTCCCTCTTCATCCGCATTAGCAGGCCTATTCCAATTTCTAATGGTGATCGGGATTAAGTCCCTAACGATTACTCCGCATTGTGCCACAAATTTGGTTGTGACAACTTCGGGAGCTGTCGGTTTGCCGTCTTCAGCGACATCTTCGATCCTGAACCTCTCATGGTCTTGCAACTTTTTGGTTGGGCCTCGTCTGCTCTTTTCAGTAGATTCCTTCGATCCGGAGGGCTAAAAGAAGAAAGATCGTCGTTACTATTTCTATATAGATAGCAGATGATTAATTAATGAATTGATTTATATTACATGCACCTCGCCGGAGCGGTCGTCTTCTCGATTACACAAGGCATCGCCTTCTCCCTCGCGGAAGGCAACATCTTCAACCTCAAACAAGTTGTCTATTCCGGTAAAAAGAGGATCACCCTCACCGGAGTTGTTCAGAAACGTTGATACGTCTAAATTATCTTCCCCACGGATCACACCTTGGATCAACTCTTCCTTTTCTTCGTCTCTGACGTGTGGGTCCATATTTTCTGCATAGGTGGAAAAACGAATAAGTCAAAGCGGCTAAAGGAGAAAGTTACGAATAAGTCAAAGCGGCTAACGAATATTTTCCGGATCGAAGGTGAAACCCTAATATACACATACACAATAATAAAAATGAAGAGAAACCCTAAACCCTAAGGCTATGAGAGGGGAACATGAGTATAAGGCTACAAAAGGTCTTCGATCTATCTATGGTCTTGATCTCGGTCTTCGATCTCGATCTCGATATCGTATTCTACCGAGAAGAACCAAATCACCGGAAAGAAAGGGAAACAATCAACACATGGCATCGATGCAATGCTCAAGCAATGATGATGATACGACAAGTTAATGTGCATTGGAATGTAACCCTAAAGCATGCTCGACAAGTTAATCGGGGTTCCGAGGGGCGCAAACCCTAACTCAAGGAAATCCGGAATCACCTGTTAGGGTTACTAGGGTGTTCTAATTAAACTTGTCATTTAATTAGATCTATCTATGGTCTTGATCTCGGTCTTCGATCTCGATCTCGATATCGTATTCTACCGAGAAGAACCAAATCACCGGAAAGAAAGGGAAACAATCAACACATGGCATCGATGCAATGCTCAAGCAATGATGATGATACGACAAGTTAATGTGCATTGGAATGTAACCCTAAAGCATGCTCGACAAGTTAATCGGGGTTCCGAGGGGCGCAAACCCTAACTCAAGGAACTCTGGAATCACCTGTTAGGGTTACTAGGGTGTTCTAATTAAACTTGTCATTTAATTAGATCTATCTATGGTCTTGATCTCGGTCTTCGATCTCGATCTCGATATCGTATTCTACCGAGAAGAACCAAATCACCGGAAAGAAAGGGAAACAATCAACACATGGCATCGATGCAATGCTCAAGCAATGATGATGATACGACAAGTTAATGTGCATTGGAATGTAACCCTAAAGCATGCTCGACAAGTTAATCGGGGTTCCGAGGGGCACAAACCCTAACTCAAGGAACTCCGGAATCACCTGTTAGGGTTACTAGGGTGTTCTAATTAAACTTGTCATTTAATTAGATCTATCTATGGTCTTGATCTCGGTCTTCGATCTCGATCTCGATATCGTATTCTACCGAGAAGAACCAAATCACCGGAAAGAAAGGGAAACAATCAACACATGGCATCGATGCAATGCTCAAGCAATGATGATGATACGACAAGTTAATGTGCATTGGAATGTAACCCTAAAGCATGCTCGACAAGTTAATCGGGGTTCCGAGGGGCGCAAACCCTAACTCAAGGAACTCCGGAATCACCTGTTAGGGTTACTAGGGTGTTCTAATTAAACTTGTCATTTAAGTTGTTTAACAATGCATGATTATATCATAGATAGATAGTTCTCATTTTTCTGAACATTTTGGTATATTATTTGTATTTTTCTGTATTACAGATTAAAAGTTATTGAATTTACAAGTTTTATTCAAATTCTGAAATTATTAAATCAAATGTTTAAACCTTTTGCACCATAGTAACAACTAGCCATAGTGGCTGACAGGTGGGGCCGGAGCCACCTCAGCAGCCACGCAAGGAGGACGCGGCGGTGGAGGAAACGGAGCCACCTCGCCACCTCGCCGCCGCTGTCAAGGGGAAACAGAGGTGGGGCCCGGAGCCACCTCGCCACCGCTGTCAAGGAGGACGCGGTCGCCGTGGCCATGGACAAGGAGGACGCGGCGGTGGAGGAAACGGCGCCGGCGACGGTGCACCACCCGATCGAAGCCGCCGCGCCTACCAGCAGCAGCAGAGGGAGGGGGAGGACAGAGGCAGGGAGGGGCGCCGTACCTGACGCGCGGCGGTGGGGGAAGGGTGTGGGCGGCGCGGTCGTCGGCGCGGGAAGAGACGCGGGCGGCGCGGTCGTCGGCGGGAAGAGACGCGGGCGGCGGTCGTCGGGGAAGGAGACGCTACGGGGAGCGCGCGGCGGTGGCGGCCGGAGGCGGAGGCGCTGACGACGACGGAGGCGGAGGCGGAGGCGCGGGCAGCCTGGCGGCGTCGTCGATGAGAAGCAGAGAAGAGAAGCAGAGAAGAAGAGAAGTTATATAAAGGGGAGGGGGTATACGTCCCGGTTGGTGGCTCCAACCGGGACTAAAGGGGCATACGTCCCGGTTGGAGCCACCAACCGGGACGTATAGTCCAATTTTCAGCAGCTGAAGGGGCGCGCGCGCAGGGGGCTCTTTAGTCCCGGTTGGTGGCTCCAACCGGGACGTATTCCCCTGTTTTCAAATTTTTTCAGTTATTTTCTCTCTGTTCCCGCCTTATTTTTTATTTTGGGGTTTAAATTTGTAATGTTTTTTAAATGATAATTTCTTTGGAATTTAGAAAAACTTTAAACATAAAAAGTGTTTGAATTTGAATAACTAATTCGAAACCATTTTCTGTTTTGAAAAATAATTAATGTAACCATTTAAACTATGAACCATTTAAAATTAATAATGAAATAACTTATATTTTTTAAATATTAATTTGGAATTTAGAAAAACTTTAAACATAAAAAGTGTATGGATTTGAATAAATAATCCAAAACCAATTTCTATTTTTAAAAAATAATTGTAACCATTTAAAATTAATAATAAAATAACTTATATTTTTTAAATATTAATTTGGAATTTAGAAAAACTTTAAACATAAAAAGTGTATGGATTTGAATAAATAATCCAAAACCATTTTCTATTTTTAAAAAATAATTTATGTAACCATTTAAAATTAAAAATGAATTAACTTATATTTTTTAAATATTAATTTGGAATTTAGAAAAACTTTAAACATAAAAATTGTATGGATTTGAATAAATAATCCAAAACCATTTTCTATTTTTAAAAAATAATTAATGTAACCATTTAAAATTAAAAATGAATTAACTTATATTTTTTAAATATGAATTTGGAATTTATAAAAAACTTTAAACATAAAAAGTGTTTGGATTTGAATAAATAATTCAAAACCATTTTCTATTTTTAAAAAATAATTAATGTAACCGTTTAAAATATGAACCATTTACAATTAAAAATGAATTAACTTATAAGTAATTCAAAACCATTTTCTGTTTTTAATGGGCGGAAAAAAGAGGACGGAAAATAATGGGCGGAAATAAAATTTGATTAGGATAGAACTGGAATTAAAGTACATAACACAACTAACACAAAGTTACATAGAAGAACTGAAAATTAAGATACATGGCCAGATTAAGCCACAATCGGCCGAACTTGTTTTGCAATGTTGGAATAATTCAGTCATGCTCCTGCCTACACCTGTAATACTCGCCACTGTAGTCGTCGTACTCGCCGCTGCCGTCGTCGCTATCGTCGTCGGGGTCGCCGTAGTTGAACCTTGAAGGTTGAGTACGAGTGGGCTGGACTTGAGGGTAGCGCAGGCGGGGGCTAGAGTCGGCGGCCGTGTCGTAGGCCATGACGCTCTAGAGAGTCCGGCCGCGCCACCACAGCCGCCGGCCGGCCTCGTTGAAGTTCGGAGGAGGTGGGCCCTCCTCCTCGTGCCTGGCGAGTGCCCTCTCACGCCGATCCACGAAGAAGGCTTCCCAAGTTGGGAAATAGTCGGGATGCCATCTGGGACTCCTTCGCTGCTCCGGAGTGAGCTCGAAGTAGTAGTGGTTCGTGATGGCCATCCGACGCGCCACACCTAGAGGGACAGAAGGAACCGGCACGCCTCCGGCGCTCAGCATCCAGCCGACGGGGACACAGTAGCCCGGCGGGCAGGGGTAGTTCGAGGCGCAAAGCACCTCCGCCTCCCTGGGAGTTAGTGCTACGGTGAAAGCCATGGGAAAGAGTGATGAGGTTGCAGATATGAGTCTAGAGATGTGCAATGACAATGGAGGCCAACCCTACATATATATATAGTGAAGAACTGGCGGGAAGAACTGGCGGGAAAAATGGCGGGAAGAAAAATGGCGGGAAAAATGGCGGGAAAATGGCGTGTCGACATTATGTCGTGCGGAGTGTACCTTGTCCCGGATGGTGTCACCAACCGGGACTAAAGATGAAAAATGGCGCGTCCACACACATGCATAATATGGCGCGTCCACACACATGCATAATAATAGGAGACGAGCATCGTTAGAACTTGCATTGGATCTCTGAAGAAACCACATATTGCGAGTCTAAAAATGATTTTTTCAAAAAATCACGGGCGATAGATCATGTACCTGTAGTATAAACCGGACCCACTTCCTGCCGATTCGGCAGACATTTGTCCTTTTTACCCGGGATGGACGAAAAGGTTTGAGATGTACCGGTTGGGAGATAGTCCATGTAAGGTGGTCTAGTATTTTAGGAAAATGGGACGGTAGCATTCTGAAACGGCATTTTGGTGGTTACTTCACAAAACGACCCCTTTTTTGCGCTCGGAAAATGGAAAAGGCATTTTCCGTGCGACAAAAAGGAAAACTTCCTCCTGCAACATTGTTCTCCATACCAATGTCCACACACATGCATAATATGGGCACAACATCACAAACTATGCCGTGATTCAGCACATAACATCGGTCATTTGGACCGAAAGCCATGAAACCTCGAACATGATAGGTCATTTTGTGAAGGTTTTTTCGAAACATGATCAATATACCAAGTCTGGTATTTTTCCTTTCAACTATGTAACAAAATATGACACCACGCGAAGGATTTTCATTGTTCGGATTTTTTTGAATTTATTATGCCCGTTTTGAATTATCTGAATTTCTAACTATGGACTACCACGCGAAGGATTTTCATTGTTCGGCAGACATTTAGTCCTGGATGTAGTCACAAACCGGGACTAAAAATATTTTCCACCATTTCCCACCTCTTCCCGCCAAGTTTTCCCGCCCTTTCCTTTCTACTAGAGCTTTTAGTCCCGGATGTAGTCACAAACCGGGACTAAAAATATTTTCCGCCATTTCCCACCTCTTCCCGCCAAGTTTTCCCGCCCTTTCCTTTCTACTAGAGCTTTTAGTCCCGGATGTAGTCACTAACCGGGACTAAAGATATTTCCCGCCATTTCCCAAAGCTTCACGCCAAGTTTTCCCGCCCTTTCCCTCTATATTTAGGGTGATCGTGTCATGGCTATCCACACATCCACACCTTCCTCTCTTAGAACAATGGACAACGCCTACTGGGCCATTCTGACCCTCGAGGAGACCGAGGCGCTGTGCGCCTCCAACTACCCTTGTCCGCCGGGCTACCGGCCGCCCGCCGGCTGGATGCTGAGCGCTGGAGGGGTTCCTGTCCCTCCTGTCCCTCAAGGTTCCGCATGCCAGGCGGCCATCACAAACCACTTCTACCACGAGCTCACGCCGGAGCAGCGGATGGATCCCCAGTGGGATCCCGATAACTACGACACCTGGAATGCCTTCTTCGCTAATAGGCGGGAAAGGGAGCTCGCCAGGTACGAGGGTGATGGCCCGCCACCGGTGAACCACAATGAAGCCGGCCGTCGTCTGTGGTGGGCGAACCGTACTATCATCGGAGTGATGCGCTACATCGCCGGGGGATACCATCCTCGCCTACGGTGCCCACGAGTCCACCCGCCACAGGCCCCACACTGTCCCGGCGGTAGCGGTATCGTCTTCCAGGAGACCTCTCTCCCACCCGCCGTGAATCCGAGGCTGGAATGGCCCCTGGTATATGCCATGGATGGGCTGAGGATCCCCGGAGTGGCAGGTGACGATGACGATGATGATGACGACGACGATGAAGACCCTGAAGCTGCGTACTATAGGACTAGGCATGATTATGACTAAAGGGAGCGGCTTTAGTCCTGAGTGTTAGCTAGTCCCGGTTTGTCCCGGTTTGTCCCGGTTTTTAATATTATTAAATGTCTTGAGTGTTACCTAATAAATAGAGGGAAATGCCTATATAAAGAGAGGGTTCATATTTAGTCCCGGTTGGAGAAACCAACCGTGACTGAAGGGATTGCGGCAGAGTGGGCCAGGCAACACTAATAATAGGGGCGAGTGTCGACATTATGTCGTGCGGCTTGTACCTTGTCCCGGATGGTGTCACCAACCGGGACTAAAGATGAACCTTTAGTCCCGGTTGGAGACACCAACCGGGACTAAAGATGAGTCAGCACTAATAATAGGGGTGAGTGTCGACATTATGTTGTGAGTGTCGACATTATGCCGAGCTGCTTGTACTATAAATATGCATCCTTGTGAGTCCAGTCCTCCAGCCAGTTTGAGGCATCTCCAAGATGGTTTTCGAGAGCAGGGACACCACTGCGGCCAGTTTCAGGGAGATGCCGACGGAGCCCAGTCCTCCGGCATCTCCGAGAAACTGGTCATAGAGGCACTCCCTAATATGTGAAATTAGTTAGCTCCGAGGCGTATTGATCTAGTTAGTGAAGTTACAAGCTGCAAGATGGTTTTCGAGAGCAGGGACACCACTGCGGCCAGTTTCAGGGAGATGCCGACGGAGCCCAGTCCTCCGGCATCTCCGAGAAATTGGTCATAGAGGCACTCCCTAATATGTGAAAATAGTTAGCTCCGAGGCGTATTGATCTACTTAGTGAAGTTACAAGCTGCAAGATGGTTTTCGAGAGCAGGGACACCACTGCGGCCAGTTTTAGGGAGATGCCGACGGAGCCCAGTCCTCCGGCATCTCCGAGAAACTGGTCATAGAGGCACTCCCTAATATGTGAAATAAGTTAGCTCCGAGGCGTATTGATCTAGTTAGTGAAGTTACAAGCTGCAAGATGGTTTTCGAGAGCAGGGACACCACTGCGGCCAGTTTCAGGGAGATGCCGACGGAGCCCAGTCCTCCGGCATCTCCGAGAAACTGGTCATAGAGGCACTCCCTAATATGTGAAATTAGTTAGCTCCGAGGCGTATTGATCTAGTTAGTGAATTTACAAGCTGCAAGATGGTTTTCGAGAGCAGGGACACCACTGCGGCCAGTTTCAGGGAGATGCCGACGGAGCCCAGTCCTCCGGCATCTCCGAGAAACTGGTCATAGAGGCACTCCCTAATATGTGAAATTAATATTAAAAACTGAGACTACAAAACCGGGACTAAAGGCCACAAACCGCGAAAGATATCCTTCGGTCAAGCCACAAACCGCGAAAGACATGAACTAGAGTTACATAATATGAGCATGAACTTCTTGGCATATGTCATTCCTTATGACCGCTTCAGACGTAACCATGGAGCATCTTCTTTACTTAACGGAATGCTTGGGTCAGTTTTCACTGTGAAGGGCGGAATTTCATCAAACTTATTATAATCTTCTGACATGTCTGTCTTGTCCTCGATTCCCACGATGTTTCTTTTCCCTGAAAGAACTATGTGACGCTTTGGCTCATCATATGATGTATTCGTTTGCATATTTTTTCTTTTTTTTCGGTCTGGAGGACATGTCCTTCACATAGAAAACCTGAGACACATCATTGGCTAGGACGAATGGTTCATCTCTATAACCAAGATTGTTGAGATCCACTGTTGTCATTCCGTACAACTGGTCTAACTTTACCCCTTCCCCATTCAGGTTGACCCATTTGCAGCGAAACAAAGGGACCTTAAAAGAGACTCCATAGTCTAGTTCCCATATCTCCTCTATGTAACCATAATATGTGTCCTTTTGTCCATTCTCGTCTATTGCATCAAAGCGGACACCACTATTTTGGTTGGTGCTCTTTTTATCTTGGGCGATCGTGTAGAATGTATTCCCATTTATTTCGTACCCTTGGAAATTCAATACAGTAGAAGATGGTGACGCGGCCAACAAGTATAGCTGATCTCCAACAGTGGTGTCATTCAAGAGATGTGTCCGCATCCAACCACCGAAAGACTTCATGTGTTCATCTGTAATCCATGATTCAGGCTTCCCCGGGTTTTTGGAGCGTACAATATTCTTGTGTTCCTCGATATACGGAGCTGCCAAGGTGGAATTATGTAGAACTGTGTAGTGTGCTTTAGTGAAAGAATCCCCGTCCCTACATATCATTGCTTTCTTTCCCAGCGTGCCTTTTCCACTTAGTCTTCCCTCATGCCGCGAGTCAGAAACACCAATCGGCTTAAGGTCAGGAATAAAGTCAACACAAAACTCAATGACCTCCTCTGTTCCATATCCCTTGGAGATGCTTCCTTCTGGTCTAGCACGGTTATGAACATATTTCTTTAAGACTCCCATGAACCTCTCAAAGGGGAACATATTGTGCAGAAATACCGGACCGAGAATGGCAATCTCTTCCACTAGATGAACCAGGAGATGCGTCATAATATTGAAGAAGGATGGTGGGAACACCAATTCAAAACTAACAAGACATTGTACCACATCCTTCTGTAACCTTGGCAGAATATCTGGATTGATTACCTTCTGAGATATTGCATTAAGGAATGCACACAGCTTCACAATGGGTACTCGAACATTTTCCGGTAGAAGCCCCCTCAATGCAATCGGAAGCAACTGCGTCATAATCACGTGACAGTCATGAGACTTCAGGTTTTGGAACTTTTTCTCTGCCATATTTATTATCCCCTTTATATTAGATGAGAAGCCCGACGGCACCTTGATACTGTAAAGGACTTCAAAAAAGATTTCCTTTTGTGCTTTGGTAAGAGCATAGCTGGCACGACTTAAGTGACGCCCTTTATCCGTCTTGTTATCTGTATGCATGTTCTTTGGGTCTTTCATAATTTGTTGGTCCTCCCGTGCTTCAGGTGTATCTTTTGTCTTCCCATACACGCCTAGCAATCCTAGCAGGTTCACGCAGAGATTCTTCGTCACGTGCATCACGTCGATTGAAGAGCGAACACGCAGGACTTTCCAATATGGCAGCTCCCAAAATATAGATTTCTTCTTCCACATGGGTGCGTGTCCTGTAGCGACGTCGTTCGGAACTGATTGACCGTCGGGACCCTTTCCAAAGATTACTTCTATGTCCTTGACCATACCAAATACATCATCACCAGCAGGGAGTTCAGGCTTCTTCCGGTGATCTGCCTCACCTTTGAAATGCTTGCCTTTCTTTCTTACGGGATGATTGGTCGGAAGAAATCGTCGATTCGCTAGGTACACAACCTTCTTGCATTTATGCAAATATCTACCTTCGGTCTTATCTAAACAGTGGGTGCATGCCTTATATCCCTTGTTTGTCTGTCCTGAAAGGTTACTAAGAGCAGGCCAATCATTGATGGTTACGAATAACAACCCTCGTAGATTAAATGGCTCCTGTTTGTTCTCATCCCACGCACGTACACCTGGTTTGCCCCACAACTGTAAGAGTTCTTCAACTAATGGCCTAAGGTACACATCAATGTCGTTGCCCGGTTGCTTCGGGCCTTGGATGAGCACTGGCATCATAATGAACTTACGCTTCATGCACAACCAAGGAGGCAGGTTGTAGATACATAGAGTCACGGGCCAGGTGCTGTGACTGCAGCTCTGCTCCCCAAAAGGATTCATGCCATCCGTACTTAGACCAAACCATAAGTTCCTTGCGTCACCTGCAAAGTCTGGGAAGTCTCTCTCGATTTTTCTCCACTGTGACCCATCAGCAGGGTGTCTCAACTTCCCGTCTTTCTTACGGTCTTCTTTGTGCCATCGCAACAACCTGGCATGCTCTTTGTTTCTGAACATGCGTTTCAACCTTGGTATTATAGGAGCATACCACATAACCTTAGCAGGAACCCTCTTCCGGAGGGGCTCTCCCTCAACATCACCAGGGTCATCTCGTCTGATCTTATACCGCAACGCGTTGCATACCAGGCATTTATCTAAATTCTCATACTCCTTACCGCGGTAGAGGATGCAGTCATTAATGCATGCATGTATCTTTTGCACATCTAATCCCAGAGGACAGAGAGTCTTCTTTGCTTCGTAGGTACTCTCGGGAAGTTCGTTATGTTTTGGAAACTTCGGCTTCATTATTTTCAGCATCTTTTCAAATGAGGAGTCAGTTAGACCACACTCTGCCTTCCATCGCAACAATTCCAGTGTGGTACCGAGCTTTGTGCTGCCATCTTCACAATTTGGGTACAACAATTTCTTGTGATCTTCTAACATGCCCTCTAACTTCAACTTCTTATTTTCTGTTTCACAGTCTCGCTTTGCATCAGAAATGACCCTACCAAGTTCATCAGCCGGCTCATCTGATGCCCGTCCTTCACCTCTTTCCTCTCCATTGTCTTCCATTGCAGTATCACTGTATTCAGGAAACATATGATGATAGTTGTTATCATCATCTTCTTGTTCACCATCTTCTATCATAACCCCTCTTTCCCCGTGCTTGGTCCAACAATTATAGTTGGGCATGAAACCTTTCATAATCAGGTGGCCGCGAATGATTTTCGAGGAAGAGTACTCCTTGTTGTTCCGACATTGAACACATGGACAACATATAAATCCATTCTCTTTGTTTGCCGTAGCCACATCGATAAATTTATCCATGCCTTTGATATACCCGGCTACCCGCCGGTCACCGTACATCCATTCCCGACCGTTCATCTGCATCATATAAGTAAGTTTATCAAAAAACAGGACATCATAAATAGTGAAATAACCAATTCACACCGACACATGAATTGTATCAATGACCTAGAAAAGATAAGAATGCTAACCTCGATCGAGGGAAATAAAGAGGAGAAAGCTCAAGTGCGTCTCGGACATCTTCTATATTTTTGTTCTATGAGAAATTCAACGGGATTATTCACTCAAACATTTCAACAAACACCTTCAATGCATGCATGAGAAAAAACTAGCACACCCCCTCACACCTTCCACCATTCGAAAAAACAGAGTGGAGGCAGAGGGGGCTGGGGCGTTGCATTTATAGAGGGCAGGGGGTCTTTAGTTCCGGTTGGAGCCAGCAACCGGGACTAAAGGTGCGTGCCACGCCACGTGGCTGTGGCCAAACCTTTAGTCCCGGTTGGTGGCTCCAACCGGGACGCATGCCCTCTTACCAACCGGGATGCATGCCCCTGGCCCCGTGCCCGCTCCAACCGGGACGCGTGCCAGCATTAGTCCCGGTTGGTGGCGCAACCGGGACTAATGCTCCGAGGGGTCGCGAACGGATAGCCCTTTTTCCTCTAGTGGACGTGCCAGGGTCACCACATGATGTGGTTTCTCCTTCCTGTATTCTATTTGTGTTCTATTTTCCTCTATTGGCTTTTGGTTTTAAGCTCTAAAAATCTTGAAACTTTGAAATCCTCGAGATTTTATGGATTCTTGAAATTTTCTAGTGTTCAAATATTTAAGGTTTTATTTTCTAAATGTTCATATTTCCAAAAAAAAAGTTCATTTTTAAGTTGAATTTCCAAAAGTGAATAAATTCTTGTAATTGGTAAAAATTCTTGACGGACAACAATAGTGAATAAAGTCCATAAATTCTTGTGTTTGCGAGGTTGGCTTGTAATTTGGTGCACCACCTTGATGGACAACAATAGTGTAGTATGAAGAAAACAGGCAAGCATGAGTAAAATTGAAGCCACTGAAAACAGCAAATTGAGCTTGAACATTTATTACACAACTCGAATCATAGCTAGAGCGACACATATGTGAGCATATCATCAAGGGTTTCCACCAGAACCAGACCCGAACCCACGGCCCTCCCCATACCCGAAGCCTGATCCATTCCCTGACCCTCGGCCATACCCTTCGCCCTCACCGTATCCAGTCCCCGAACCGGAACCACTGCCGCCTCCGCTGCCATACCCCTGCCCACCACCCGAACCAGCCCCCGACCCGGCGGACGACCCAGCCCCTGACCCGTTCGACCCGGCACTCGATCCTGCACTAGACCCCGCGGAGGAACCAGACCCGAACCCACGGCCCTCCCCATACCCGAAACCAGATCCATTTCCTGACCCTAGGCCGTACCCTTCGCCTTCGCCATATCCAGAGCCTCCGGAACCAGAACCACTGCCACCTCCGCTGCCATACCCCTGCCCACCACCCGAACCGGCTCCCGACCCAGCGGAGGACCCTGCCCCTGACCCGTTGGACCCAGCACTCGATCCTGCACTAGACCCCGCGGAGGAACTAGCCCCTCCAATGGAAACGGAGCCGGATCTAGACGTGGAAGTAGAGCCCGCTCCAGCCACGGAGCCAGAGCCGGAGCCTGATCCGGACGCGGACACTCCTCCCGTGCCCGCTCCGATCCCGAGCCCGGCGCCC
The DNA here is from genome assembly GCA_916181665.1 of Avena sativa. Taxonomy (NCBI): domain Eukaryota; kingdom Viridiplantae; phylum Streptophyta; class Magnoliopsida; order Poales; family Poaceae; genus Avena; species Avena sativa. The sequence goes on along the minus strand of OV702297.1, from coordinate 377,728,247 downwards.
TGCCCGCCGCCCAGGTCGATGCCGAGGCCCATCCTGGCCACGCGGCGGCTCTCCACCATGCCGCCGTGCAGCAAACACCCCAAAGCCACCAGAAGGAAGGCGGCAGTGTTGAGCACGCTCACCCTGCAGCTTGCCATCCTCTTTGCACCGTGTGCAGATTCGCACGTCTATACCTGTTAATGGCTGATCACGACTGTCAGTATCAGCCTGCTTTCAGTTGGTTGCCTTGGGACATCGCATCCGGCTGTTTATATAGGGGAGGTCGAGTGCGCGCGCGAGGCCAAGACGGAACAGGCCGGACGTGATCGTGCGTGTCGTCTTGGCAGTGGGCGCGATCGATCGACAGGGCAGCAGGCAAGGGGTGGTAGTGTAGGTACGTGCAGGATTTGATAGGGTTTAGTCCTAGTTTAGTGCGTGAGTGGTTGTATGCTGCGTGCATGCATGTGATGTGCTAGCAAATCGATCGCGTATACTTGTTGCCTTGTTGGTGGGGCGGTCGCCCATCGAAAGATTCTTTCGCGCTTCCCTCCACTCGTACTGTTCTCGGAGGCGGGAGGATTTGGCATATGTGTGTTAATCTTTTTCCTTACGAGCATACACTCATATTCTATGCCTATGAATACATACATACACGTCATATATCTCTATGAGCATCTCTGAAAAACCGTGCCTGAGACTGATTCGACGGTATAGAATTTGATGATATCATCATAAGTGCCTCGCTAGCGACGCGAACGTAATCTTCCACTAAAAATATTCCGTTTTTATGAAACAGCCAGCTATGAAACCTAGGGTTTAAAGTTTGTTGGGCTATAGGTACCGCTGTCTTCCTAACCGTCCAATCATAAGTTGATTAATTAGACGAATTTGCAGAAATAATATAATCAAGGAGCCGCAAACATCAAGATCTAATAAGACTTGGATTAATATAAAGTGATATTCCAGCTCTCGCTGTCCACTCCTTTGAGGTGATACTATTTGGAAACGTGCACTGCAACTTACTTGAGATAAGAGAGTACGTAATGCTGGTCGTGGTTAGTGGTGCACTAGCAGGGACGAGGATATGGAAGGAACTAACAGGTATAGTGGACTCGAATTTGCTTCCTGGTCGTGGTTAGTGGCCCATCTTCAAGCGATAACCTCTGCTTGCTCTGACCATGCACCTCTTTTCCTTCAAGGATCCGTCGCTTCTGAGCGGAAGCCATCATTCAAGTTTGAGGAGTTCTGGCTTCAAATGCATGGTTTCAAGGACACGGTGCTGGAAGCCTGGAGCAAGCCCATCCAGTCCTCTGACCCCATTCGTCGTATACACATCAAGCTTTCTCGCACGGCTAAGGCTCTCAGGAAATGGCAGCGACAAAGCATCGGAAATCTCAAGATCCAGATTGCCACGGCTAAGGAGCTCATCTGGCGTTTTGACACTGCTGAAGAATCACGACCGCTTTCGGATGAGGAGAGAGACTTTCGACGGCAACTAAAAGCGTCCTACCTCGGCCTCCTTGCAATTCAGAAGACCAAGCTCCGACAAAGATCCCGGCTGACCTGGATACGGTTAGGGGACGCAAATACAAAGTTATTCCAGGCCAGAGCAAATGGGCGACGTAGAAAGGTCCACATCCAGACCCTCTCCTCCGACAATGGCACGGCCATCACAAATGAAGACAAGGAGGAGGTGATCCTCCAGCATTTCAAGAGCGCTCTAGGATCGAAAGCCCGCAGGCTGCTCAGCCTTGATTGGGAGGCCCTCCAGTATGAGCATCGCGACCTCTCCGACCTCGAGGCCCCCTTTCGAGGAGAGCGAAATCAAGGAGGCCGTCTTCTCGCTCCCTTCTATCAAAGCGCCGGGACCTGACGGATTCATCGACGCTTTCTTCAAGAGCTGTTGGGAAATCATAAAATGTGACTTGGTGGCTGCTATCTCCCATATGGCTGGGTTGAAGGGGGGCTGCGCAAACTTGATCAACTCGGCCAACATCATATTAATCCCAAAGAAGCAAGATGCGACAACGGTTGGCGACTATAGGCCTATCAGCCTCATCCACAGTATGTCAAAGATTTTCTCCAAGCTCCTTGCTAACCGACTAGCTCCAATCCTTCCGGACCTTGTTTCCAAATGCCAGAGCGCTTTTGTTAAGAAAAGGAGCATCCACGACAATTTCCTTCACGTGCAAAACCTCATCAAAGAGCTTCATTCTTCGAGGACGGCTAGCCTCTTCCTCAAGCTGGACATCTCCAAAGCTTTTGACTCCGTGGGATGGGCCTACCTTCTCGAGGTTTTGTCGGCCCTCGGTTTTGGCCAATTGTGGAGAGACTGGGTGTGCCTCTCGCTTTCTTCGGCATCCTCGAGAGTGCTTCTAAATGGAAGCCCGGGAAGGCCTTTTCGGCATGCTAAGGGTTTGAGACAAGGCGATCCTCTCTCTCCCATGTTGTTCATCCTCGCCATCGACCGGCTACAGCGCATCCTCTCGATTGCAAGCCGTCGAGGTATTCTCAGTCCGATCAGATCGCGCAAGCCACGTTGCAGAATCTCCATTTATGCTGATGATGCTGGAATTTTTGTCAACCCCATCAAAGAGGAGCTCAAGGCTATCTCTGACATTCTCGACTGCTTTGGAAAAGCCAGCGGCCTCATCACCAACCTAATTAAGACGGAGGTCTTCCTGATTAGATGCGACAATATTGACCTTGCGGCCATCCTTTCAGTTTTCCCCGCAAAGATCGCCACTTTCCCCGGAAAATACTTAGGCCTACCCTTGCACTTCAGGCGTCTCCGTAAAATTGACCTGCAGCCCCTCCTTGACAAGATTGCTGGAAAGCTGCCTGGGTGGAAGGGGAAGTTCCTTGCTCGACCTGGAAGGATTACCCTCGCCAAGTCCGTCCTCATGGCCATTGCCGTCTACCACGCAACAGTCATTCTGCTGCCCAAATGGGCTAGAGATAAGATTACTCGCATTGCCCAAATGGGTTCATGATACACTTGATGGGTTTAGATATGTTGGGTACATTCAGCAGACTGCCAAACTGTGTCGTTGGTCATTTTAGCATGGCCATGCATCCCAAAGTCACAAATAGGGATGGCACCCGCCGGGTTCGGGGCCGGGTCCGGCCCCTCCATACCTGCCCCATTTAAGTTGTCGGGTCTCATTTCTTACTAGACCCGCGATCCGGCCGGGTCCTGACGGGTATCCGTCAACACGTGAGACAGGAGCGACGCCGATACATGCGGGAAGAAATCGATGGAATATTGGGATTGGGTTGATAGAAATGGACGCGTGTGTGCATGTGTTGTCTCCAGGACTCCATATTTCATTGTGTGTATGTGATGTGTGTTCTGTCTGTGTGCGTGGCCGCGTGGGACGTGTGGTTAGACATATGATTATATACTAGAGATAGGATTAAGGCTTAGAGCGGGTCTGTGGGTCCGCGGATACGGGTTTGTCATCCCCATACCCGCTCCCTTAGACTTGGCGGGTCTAACTTTTTACCAAACCCTCCCCGTAAGGCGGATACCCGTCGGGTTTGTGGGTTTCGGGGCCCATTTCCATCCCTAATCACAAACATATACTACTCCCTCCGTCTCAATATAGATGTCGCAGATTTGTCAACTATATAGTATGTAGATTCATCCAGATTTTGATAAATTTGCGACATCTATTTTAAGACGAAAGGAGTACTAGTATTTCACTTTAGGCAACCGTATATACAGTAAAAAGAAAATAAGAAAACCATCAAACTATCAATCAAAAGGCTAGAGGCTGATTTGAAAACACTGAAGTATCATTGGCATGTTGAAGTATCAGCGTTCGCGTTTTCAGATAACAGTGGTTCTGAAAGATTGGTGCTACTCTCTACTTTTACGCTCATACTATCTTGTTCCATGTGGCTTTCAGAATCAGTACAACGAATGGCCAGCCCCTCGCTCTTTGCATCATCAGCTTTGCCCCAGAGCACTACATACAAGTCGAATATGATGGTGATAGCACCTAATACGCTGCGCGAAAATAAATCACCGTAAACATCATCAATAACAACAAGAACTATGCACCAAACAAAACAAGGTTTTCTGAGCCAGATTTTATTATATAATACTAATGACGAATTAAGTGAGTACATACCTTCCTATATGGAGTTGTTCGTGAAGGAAGATCATAGATAATATTGTCGTAATCACTGCGTTCAGAGGTGTAAATATTGCGCTGTAAAGGGGGCCTTTCACAGATATACACCAAGATTGCATAAAAAAGTTGGTGCCTGAGGCGAAAACACCCTACAAAATGCATTCGTTTGTTTTCAGTGTCTGAACTCATATCAGATACAGGGCATGCAATTCAGAACAATATATGGATCACCACACATGCATTTGGATGGAGCAAAACTTACTCCATATAAGATGCAGGGGAGCTCCCATATCGAAGCAAGATATCCATCTAGTTTGCTTCTAGGAAGAATGCCATCACCATACATTGCAGGGTCGCCATGAAGCACATCCAAGTTGCCAATGAGAGTGGATCAAGGTAGTATTTATAGATCGGTACCTGAAAGTGATCAAGCATTTGACATTCAGAAACAAAGCAACTCTACTGCAATTACTTTTCTCCAGCAAACAAAAGATAAAGTTGGTCCATAATTATAAAATAAAAGGGATAAGTGTTTTCAAGGTGCATTGCCTGCAAGATTTACCAAATTGAGAAATAGAAGGCGTTGCCCCAAATTGACGGTGGTTAAGGCACGATCTTTGATAGTTGTAGAGCGATTTGGGGCTTTAGGTAGTATGTAGCAACGGATTTCGTAGTGTGTCCAGAAATTTTGGTATTTATGTTACCCGATTTCTCAATTTGGATGTTGTCCCGAGGCATTGCCCGATTGGGAAACATAGCCGATTCCTCAATTTGGGTGTTATCCTAGGGCATTGCCCGATTGGGGATACTAGTGCATGTTTGTACCATGTTTGTATTCCTTAATTTGGATTCCTTCATGTTTGTACCATGTGCATTACCGAATTTGGAAATGCTGCTTGCTCCCAAATTGTTGCTGACTTTGTTTTGCTTCCTACCAAGATGGTTAAGTTCGAATGCGAGACTGTGGGGAGGGGCTGGCACCCCCCACCGGGTTATGCCGACGTGCTTCCGACCAACCGCTGGACATTCAAGCCGGTGGTCCTCAGCAGGGTGGAGGCGACTTCGCAGCCGCAGAGCAAGAAGGGCCAGCAGCCGAAGCTTGGCCACTACCATATCGCCGAGGTCCCTCGCCGGTTCATCATCCAGTTGGACGCAGCGGACCTCCACATGCTGGTGATCCCGCTGGCGTTCCAGTTTGGTTCGAGGACCTGGATCAAGCAACCACTGCCGCGTGTCGTGCAGGTCACGGCCTGCCGTTGGTGCGCCGAATGGGTGCATGTGGGCTAGTTCGCCGACCAGGTCGCCTTCAGGAAGAACTGGTCTAAGCTGGTCTACAAGTACGATCTGGAGCGCGACGACTTCGTCGAGTTCAAGTTGAAGCCCTTCATTATCAAGATGGTGATCAACCCCCTGCTCCACCGATGACATTTGTGGCTCTCCTCTCGCGGGCGGTGAGTCCAAGGCGCCTCCTTGTTGCGTGTCCGGTGATGTTGGGGTTGGCGGCAGGGCGGCGACGCCCGTGGGAGCCGTTACCTTCTTGGAGGCGTCGTCATGGCGTTGCCCGTCGTCATTGGCGTCGTCATGGCCTTTTGATGTTGTATCGGCCATCTTGGTCTTTTTTTTTATGAATTCGATACACCTCCGAGGATGTATCCTTAAAAAAAAAAATACAAAGCAGCGTGTCACACTGACTGCTAAGCACGAACCTCCCATATCCCTTCCATGCGTGCCACAAGTACATATACGAGCCCTTTTTTTTTCCTTTAGCATATTAGAGGTGTGATCATGTCCGTCGTCACGTACTCCAGCGTAGACGCACTTGAGCTTGAAAATGTCTCTAGAGCTGCTACTTTTCGGCTGGGTTGCCGTCCGCCAGGAGCGGCTCCGTGATGGTACTGGCTGCGTCGAGCTGCGACTCCGGCCGTGCCAGGGTCTTCTCCAGATCTACGGTGACCGCCGGCACCCTCTGGCTCTTGGAGTCGCCTCCTTTGCCCCACAGCACAATGTACAGCCCGGCAACCACAGCGATAGCACCCAGCAAGCTGGCAAATTGACAAAAGAAAAACCGTTCCTGAATGAGTTTTGAGAAGTACAAATGGCAGGGAGCGAAACTGAAATTGCAAGCAGAAACGCGTACTACCTTCCAAGGTATGGCTGTTCGTGAAGGATCATGGTGGCGAGCACGGTGGTGATGACAGTGGAGAGGGGGTTGAACAAGGCCGAGTAGAGAGGGCCCCTCACCGTTATTGACCACGATTGCAGGTAGAACGCCACGCCTGACCCAAACGCACCCTGCACGTACCATGATGCATTGTCAAAAAAATTGTTTAGCCATTGTTTGCCTGTGGCAGCACGTACGGAAAAGCTTGAAAAATCCAGACTGCAGGTGGTTGAAGAATTACTTACGGAGAAGATGCAGCCCATGAGTTCGAAGAGCGAGTGGATCATCCAGTCGTCCAGGTCCGGCACCGCGAAGGAGGTGAGCAGCGCCGACTGCCCCATGGACAGGAAGCACATCCAGGCCGACAGCGTCAGGGGGTCCACGTACGACTTGCAGATGGGCACCTGCAGGACGAGCCACAGCGACCAGCAGGAGCTGCTGCCCACGAGGAGCAGCGCGCCGATCACCCAATTCCGTCCCGCCGACGAGTGGAGGAGCACGTCGTACAGGCCGCCGGCGCCCAGCGCGTGGTGTAACAGCTTGGGGCCCTTGAAGAACGCCATGACCATGGCGCCGCCGACGCAGACGATGGTGCCGGATATCTTGGCCATGCCTCGCGGTTTCCTGATCTCTACGCTTTCTAGCCTATATGCGTGAAAAATCATTCAGATGACAGGTAATTTTGTCACCAATTCCACCTCTGCAATCTAGTGGTCATGTAAATAGGTGTTACTAACACGAAAACCCAAAGCAGCACCATGGTGAATTTAGTAACACCAACCCCATTTATTCAGAATATATGCCACGCTGACACTGACATTTAGTTTTTTCTCTCTAGAAATGATTAATCTGCCCAAGGGTAGTTTAGGTGACCACGTGGAGGAGTACTCCAGCCATTCGCATTATTTGTCCAAGGGTTCCACAAATTAATAATGCTGACCGTAGTCCTCGTCTCCACGCCTCTTGTCGGCGCTGCGGTATCCTGTCCTGAAAAGTCACCTGTATCCTCGTACAGTCGTCAAGTGAACCACTACTACTTGTCACAGATCTGAGTAGCTAGTATTTTTTTTACTATGAGTAGTATTTTAACAAGGACCTCTAGTTCCTTACTCAAGAACCGTACCCTTCTGTAAATTTTCATTAATCAAACAAATATGTACAAAAAACAAGGAAATAAATCAGATTATGAAGTATAATTTTTTTGAACAATGAAGTATAATTGAGAGCAAGTTCTCTTTTCTATTCCAGTTATTAATTGTACCATGGAATATTCTCTGGATCTTATATACCTAGCTAGATACTCCTATATATATGCCCCTAGAGTGGTAGAGCCTCCTCCAATATTATTGTCCCCAATAATCCCAAGTTAATCATGCAACGAGATGAGATCTACAAGGTTCACACATGCTTATGGAGTTCATTTTAGTTGACGGATCAAACTTGTTGAGGAACGTATGGTGAAAGGAATTTGCAAAGCTGCAAAGTAGCACAGGGTTTAATTTGCTTGCTACTTTCAGGTTCCAAGTACTCACCCTACCAACGTCGCCATGACGAAGGTGATCGCGGGTATCAGGTTCGTCATTGCCGTCGCCATGGACGATGATCCCAGATGCAGACCCGTGTAGTACAAGTACTGGTTCGCCGTCGCCCTGTTAATAATGAAAAGGTCGCATACACAGATCAGGTGATCAGTAATGTGAACAAGTCCGGTCAGTGCAAAGTTAGTAAGTACACCGACGTTCAGGCGAGATCGAGAGAAGGCATGGATCCGCACTGCGCACGACGTACCCAACAAGAGAGGCCACGAACACCAGCGCGAAGCCTGTCGTGCCGATACACACCATCTCCTTCAGCTTCTTCCTGGAGAAACAATAACGACCACCAATGATCATGATTCATGACGATGATCATCATCGATTGAGTGAGAGAAAGAAAGGATGTTATTCTGTTACGTTACCTGTTGGCAATGAAGGTGATGGGGACGAGGACAAGGGTGGCGATGGCCTGCCTGTAGACGACGAACACCAGCGGGCTCATGCCGCCGCTGAATATTGCCTTGGCCCACAGCGCCATGGCTGCGTAGATGCACTGCACCACCACCATGGCCGCCAGCGGCTTGTATTCCTCCATGGCAACGCCCGCGCCAGCCGCCGTGCCCTGCTATTTGGTGCGAGAGAACCAGATCGAGAGTAGCTATGCGGGCTGTTGCAAGGAATGGCTGAGGCGGGCTTCCGTGGTTATATACCCAAAACAAGGCAGGTTCACAATCACAAGGACAAGGTTTCTAGCTACTTTGTACTCATTCCCTCATCTAAGGTTTAGCCAGAAGTCAACGTTTTATAAGTTTAATCAAGATTATATAAAATATAAATATTTACAATACCAAATTAATATAAAAAGACTTTATAAGCTATATTTTCTTAATATGTTCATTCCATAATATAGATGTACCTATTTTTCATTAAATATTTGATCAAAGTTAATAAAATTTAATTTTGACTAGTCCTTAGGCGTCTTATGTTTTGGGATAGGAGTATACATACGCTGCCTTGTCATGCATGGACACCTACGGCGTTGTCGTACTTTGACACTTGGGTGTTCTCGAAACAGACACTTGGGTGTTTGGTCGCTCGCATGGGTATTTTTTGGTGTTTGACTTGCTGGATGCAGCATGAGTGAAAACTAGGATTGAGCCTGTTTTTGCAATTTGATTGGTTGCAAACATTGGTTTTTACGGCGTGGGAGGAGAAACGCAACATCGTGTTTAGTTGCATGCTTTTCTGCCTTAGATGCAAAGTTCGGTTCTTGGCATGGACTTTTTCTAATCTCTAATCTACAAGTTAAATTAGATCCAATATACACGGCCTTCGCACATCTAAGCGACGTGATTAGATCATTATAAAAAGTAGGCTGAAGATGATGTTTGATAACGCACTTCAACGATAAACACCTACATCTACAACACAAGCTTTACGGACTCTCTGCCTAGGTACTCATCATAGTATCATCGACGACAAACCTGCCACGACACATCAGATCTACAATGGCATGCCGGTCCAGTGGCCTTGATATATTAGCCACATGTTATAGAGTTTGACCTAGACACGTAACCTACCTAGACAGTCCAAGTCTATTGTAGTCTATACACATACTCGACACAACTTCAACAATCTCCACCTTGACGAATATGTCGCCAACTTATAAATCATCATCATCGGACTCGGTTGCCTAGGTTGATCCTGCCGCCGCTTCCTCTTCAGATCTACCTGGAATGATGCTCGCATGCACCCTGTACAAGTTTTTCTTAGTCCTTCAGCCTTCAACACCATCTTCTTGTCCTTCTTGACTCGCATGATCAACTTGTCCATGTCAACACGGTAGACATAACCGTTGTCATGGAGTTCCCCTAGTGAGATTAGGTTCTTGCGAGCCCTTGGCACATATAAAAGATCCTAGAGTTCCACTTCATCATCATATTTAGTCTTGATCTTGTTATCGCCCATGTCCACAATGCCTTGAGGTGCACAATCGACCTGATACACATCTCCAAAATCACCAGGATTATCGATAGCAAACCACTCCTTGTTAGACGTCACATGATAAGAGTCCCCCAAATCCAACACCCACACTTCATCGAAAAATTCACTTACTAAGTCCATAACTTCGCTATCAGAATCGGATATAGAGTTAACATCAATATTGCAGCTCCATCAATCTTGTTGTACGTTGGCAGTTCTTTCTGATGTGACCGCACTCCTTACAACCAAAACACTAGGGTTTTACCTTCTTCTTGCCAGATTTGCCACCATGATTGTTTCTGATCATCAACCCATGTCCATCACTAGCACCGGCAAAAGCACCTTTTTTGGAAGTTCTCTTTTCTCGTTGATCATAAGATAACGATGTAGTTTGTATCTCACTTAATGTGATGCTCGATTTGCCGTATGTCAGAGTAACAATCAAGCTCTTGTAGGACTTAGGAAACGAAGTAAGCATGAGAAAAGCCATGTCCTCGTCCTCCACCTTGGACCCAATATGTTCCAATTCTGAGATGACGCGGTTGAAGGCACTGATGAGTTTAGTAAGGTCCTCCCCATCATGCATCCTCATGCCATACAGTTTCTACTTTAGATAAAACTTATTGGGTGCGGTCTTGTCTAGGAATTGCGCCTCCAACGTCTTCCAGGTTACATTTGACGACTCCTCATCCATCACATGATACATGACCTGATCAGCAAGACTCAGCCATATAGAACTAGTGGCCTAATTTGCATCTCGCCAGTCATCATCATCCATATTTGCAAGCTACAATGTATCAGCCTTCATTGACTTCTAGAGCCCTTATTGTCCCAGCAAATCCTTGACCCTCAACTGCCATAGTGGAAAGTTTCCCATACCATCGAACTTTGGCATCTCGTCCTCCTGCTTCTCTCCCATGAACAACCGCTGATCAGATCGCTTAGGTCAGAGTGATCGGATCGACCTAAGCAAAGTCTTCTCGCTCATGCTATCTTGCTTCCGAAATTGCTTGGTCAAGTTTTAGGGCTAGGAAACTCGTGAGTTTTTCCCTTTGCACCTTGCAACCCTCCTTTTATTGACCTTGAGATAGTTTAGATCTATCTCCACCTTTCGTCCGACCACATGACTTTCCTGAGCTCCAATTCACGCCTTACATCATCCAACTCGGCCTTATTTTGTTCCATTTTGCACACCAAAAATAATTTGGTCCACGCCTTTTTCGAATCGAACCCATGTATCTCCACCATATACTTCAAATCTTAGAGATGCAAGCGCACACTTGTGGTATGTGCCTTAGAGGTCACAACCATGACAACATCACAATTTGCATGGTCCTTGTTGAACTACACATGGTCTCTTCTCATCGAGCCATCCGTTCTGATTGCTCGAACCCATTGCGTCGTATCATTCGGTATGAACTCCCACAACTTGTGTGCCAAGCCATCCAACGATGGTGCTTCTCGATCGGATATGCTTCAACAACATGACCGCCTCGCGTCATCAACAACTCATACCTTAGCGTGTAAGGGACCGTCTCTCGCTCTGACGGAAGCCCACCTCCCACCAAAACCATTAACACCTCGCCTTCCTCTAGATCATCCACACCATGAAGCCAATCTATAATCTAACACTCTGATACCACTTGCTAGCATAATATGCGATTAGATCATTGCAGAAAGTAGACAGGAGATGATGTTTGATAACATATTTCAGCGATAAACGCCTACATCTCTAGGCCATGCTTTACGGGCTCTCCTTCCCAAGGTACTCATCATAATACCCTCGACGACAAGCCCACTATGGTGTACAGATATTGAAAGAACATGTGGGCCCCCATGTGTGGTTTTGGTAATTAATGACAATCTCTATGGATTAATGCTTGTATCAAGTTGTACTTGTAGGAATTGTCCATAGGCAATTCTTGAACCATATGTTGGCTTCAAGGTTTGGATAAGAAGAAAGTGAAGAGGATCAAGTGGTGACCAAGGTGTTCAAAGAGTGATCCACAGATTGTTCATGAGAGAGTTGAGCCTTTTGCAAGGGTGCCTTGAAGAAGAAGATAGAGTTCATCATATGTATCTTCAAGACATAATCCAAATGGTGTTAGAAGTAATGTTGTGCAAGCTAAAGATGTGCCATATATAGAAGATATCATGCTTGAAGCTTTCCATCCTCGGTGATCATGGATCAATGAAGACAAGGTCCAAGTAAAGGTTTCCCCATGTCGTATGGGGGAGAAACCTACAAGTCTTCATCAAGCAAGTGCGTGCAAGAGAAATCTAGAAATGTGTTCCATCTTGAGAAGGACAAGATCGTATACATCAAGATCAAGTGGAATATGCGCAAGGCAAAGGTATGATCTTGATAGGGTTTCTTTCTTACCGGTCTCGTGGTGTTATTTGGGGAGACGGTTTATAGGATAGACAACCGTTCTATCAAGAGGGGCTCTCAAGTGAGTAACTCGATCATATCTTTCAGAGAGAGCTCAAACCTTTGCATACTTAGCATCATCCTTTCTTGGTTGTTATTTGGATCTTATCCATGTGAGGTTCTAGAGCTTGTGGTAATATTCATAACAAGCTCTAGTTCATCAAAAACGGATTTCCCTTTTATATCATATTGCGTTTTTGATCTTTGAGGTTTTTCCGGTTTCTCACTAAGAGAGGTATCTCACATTATAACACATGAAATGTTCTCTCTTGGTGGTATCCAATATTGTTTGGTAACTCTTGTTGTCCTCTTTCCAACAAAATTGGTTTTGGGTCAATCGGAGTTTCCAAACTCTAGATATCGCCATTTGAAGTTTGCCTCTTATTTGGTCCAGACCGGAGTCTCCGGTCTGCGTAGACCGGAGTCTCCGGTGTGGTCTGGAGTGTCCCCTGGAGTCCCTGGAGGGGGCTCCATAATTCAGCTTGGGACAGTCTGATAGGTGGTCCAGAGGAAGGTCCGGAGACTGACCGAAGTCTCCGGTCCATGCCTTAGACCGGAGTCTCCGGTGTGGCTGGACCGGAGTCTCCGGTCCACTTGGTTCCCAGAGGCGCTGGGACAGTCTGATAGGTGGTCCGGAGGTTGGCCGGAATCTCCGGTGTAGGCCGGAGTCTCCGGTCTGCACACCGGAGTCTCCGGACTGACTTTTCCCCAATGGGCAGAAAACGGTCAGAATTCTGTGGGCCTATAAAAAGGGGCCCTTCTTCCCCAATGGGACTACTCGAGTTTTTACAGGCTTTCTCCTCCATTCTTGACCCTCTTGAGCTTTCTCCCCCTTTAGTCCCTCCCTTGATTCTTGCATATACTTTGGGGATTTGAAAGAGGAGATCTAGATCTACAATCCCACCAATCCATCTCTCCTCTAAGTGAGGGGAATATCTTGGGATCTAGATCTTGTAGCCTTTTGTGGATTTCCTCCATTGTTCTTCCTCTCCTATTCCCCCACAAGCTTTTGTATCTTTGGTGGAATTTGGGAGAGAAGGATTTGATCACTACTTGTGTTCTTGCCATTGCATTTGGTGCATAGGTTTGAGTTCTCGGTGAGATTCGATTGAGTTAAAGGTGAGAAGCTCTTTTCTCTTGGGTTCTTGGAACCCTAGACGATTTGGTGGTTTTGCAGGTTCTTGGATTACTTGGGGCCTCCAATTAAGTTTTGGAGCTTTCACCAAGCTTATTTGTTGGGAGCCTCCAATTGAGTTGTGGAGAAGTGCCCCAACCTTGTGAGAGGTTTTGGATTGCCACCGACAAGTGCACCGATAGTGGAAGCTTGGATCGATCCCGTTGGGGTGAGATTTACAGGAGAATAAGGGAGGCCTTTTGTGGCGTTAGTGGTTTGATACCACCCCCTATCCAAACGAGACATACTCCATATTGGGAGGAACTCGGTAAAATATCGTCGTCCCCACGTGCCTCGGTTAGCTCTATACTCGATCTCTTTACTTATGCACTTTACATTGTGATAGCCTTCGTGCTTGAAGTAATCTATATCTTGCTATCACATTGTTGCTTGTATTGCTTAGCATAAGTTGTTGGTGAACATAGGTGAACCCTAGTTGTTCTAGGTTGTGCTTGACAAAGTAAACACAAGTTTATTTCCGCCTTTGTCGAGCCACTCTCGGAAAAGTTTTAATCGCCTATTCAACCCCCCTCTAGGTGACATCTGTATTCTTTCAGATATAATAGATCTACAATGTCAAATGTCGGTCCAGCACCCTTGCCACGAGCAACAGACCGCCCTTGAAAACTCAGCTTTCTATCTAACCTAGCTTGCGTCTTATGTATTTTGGCTACTACATGTTCCTTTAATATTAGGCCTATGGTTACAGACTTTGACTCTAACACATAACTTACCCGAACAGTCAAATCCAACGATAACCTACACACATATTTGACACAACTTCAACAAGTAGATATCTTCTTGTAAGACGGGAGAGACATGTGTAGGGAACTAAGGAAGATATAGCTTTACAGGGATGTCGGTTTAGAAGAAACGTGGCAGCAGCAAGCGCTCCGGTCCAAAAGAATGTTGGAAGATGCACATGTAATATAAGAGTGCGCATAATGTCGTTTATGGTGCGAATAGCGCTCTCAGACTTGTCGTTTTGTTAAGAAGTATACGAACAAGAAAGATGTAACATGGTGCCGATATGTGGAGAGAGGGTATATTGATATTAGAGTTAATAAATTTCATAACATTATCATTTTGGAGGGAGCATATAGAGGTGCCAAATTGAGTGCACATGTAGGCGAATTTTTTTTCCAGAGTGCTAGGAGCGCAAGATTTCTGTTTGAGGGGAAAACGCCAATAATAATGAGAGAAATCATCAACGATAACAAGATAATACAGAAAACCAGAATTGCTTATAATTGGTGATGTCCACAAACCATAATGTATCAAATCGAAGATGGCACTAGACGCTAAAATAGATAAACTTAATGTCAGCCGAACATGTTTACCAAGATGACAAGCATGGAAAACAGAGGACCGATAAATATTATTACACTTTATTAAAGATAAGCACCGAAGAGCCAACATAGCGTCTTGACTAGGATGACCAAGACGTTGGTGCCACAAATGAGCGGTGATGGAGGCGAGCATGGCGGTGGGTGTTGCACAGCGAGTGGAGGTGCCGGAAAAAGTGTAAAAGTGTAGAGATCCCCGTCACTAATGCAACACGGGATCACGTGATGGGTCTTCAGATCCTTCACAAAGAAACCAAAGGGAGCCAAACTCAATTGAACAGAAATTATCATGAGTGAACTTGCGAATAGAGAGCAAATTTTGAATTAAATGACGAACTAGAAAAACGTGGTTGAGTTTGAAAACACGACCAGATGGTGAACAAAAAACTAGGTGACCCGACGAGGAGATGTGTACGGCATGGCCATTTCCAACGGTTACAAAATATGGAGTGGCTAGAGGAGTTGGAGAAGATAGGTTACCTTCACTATTGGTCACGTGAGAGGTGGCACCGGAGTCCATGACCCACCCCCTTTGCAGATGAGCAGGACGTTGTCCCATGAAGGGACGGTCGAGGTGGATGACGCGGTCTGGTACAGGGGCGCGGCGACCATGTTGTAGGCTTGAGGACGAGGTCCAAGGATCCCTGCATCGTGCAAGGTAGCGTAGGGGGCACGCCACTGTCCCTGGGGTGGAGAGAAGCACACCCAAGGGCCGACATGAGCAGGAGGCGCGGCACGAGGTAAGGCAGAAGGACCGCCGCGACCTCGTTCTCTTGCATCAGTTGACGAAAGTCATTGTCGAGGTAGATGACCTTGTTTGCCTTGTTGGTGGAGAAGAGCTTGAGGGCCGTGAGCCACAGCTTACGAGCCGTTTGATCTCTAGCGAGGACCATGGCGGCGACGTATTCGTCGATGGCAGAATGGAGGACGTTGAGCATGGTGTAGTCATTGGCAGCCCAAGCGGCGTCGGTCTTGTTCGCAGCGATGGTGCCATCAATGTGACCAATCAGACACACGCAACCATGGGTGGCGCGCATGTATATATGGACCACTTGGTGTGGTTCCCGGAGGTGAAGGAGAGGACGACGGGGGCAACATGGCGGGGTTCACCCGTAGGAGGGATGCCGCCGGCGCCAAGGGAGGAGGAGACGATCGCTTCGCTCGTGGCATCTAGGGAGGCAGCGACAAAGGTCATCACAGCAGCGGAAGAAGGCGGCGGCGCTAGGGTTTAGGCGCGACGTCTAGGGTTTGATGGGCGACAGTAGCTTAAGGTAGGATCGTGTAGTCTGATACCATGTAAGACGATAGAGAGAGGGGGATTTGGGAAAAGCCTCGCGTGGTAAAGGCCACGAGGTTCCTGTTGTTTATATAGGCACTATGCAATTAGGGTTAGTGTTACAATGTACACGATACCCGTACGCAACACCTATCCAATTATATACTCCTATCACCACTATTTTTCTCTTCAAAAACGAGTAACACGGCCGTACCTGTTCGTTGGTCGTATCCTAATTATCGAGTGGACTGGTAGGATCAAACGGTTCATTTCATAATTTACGCCATCTCACTTTCGATGCTCCGCTACTACTTGAGCCATCTTCTTACAATAATTCAGCCATCTGATAAATATGACCGTCAAAGCAGGCATGGCTGTGGCATCATCGCAGGCTCTGAAGGTTCAGCATTTGTCGCCGCTGGTTACGGAGGACCTAATTTAGTGGCTCTGTTTTCATCGGCGGACTTAATAATTTGATGTCTCTGTTTCGTCCCATCTCCGTCCAATTCTGTTTCAAGAGGGACGCCAGCAAGTTCATAGATGTATGCAGCCATCCACTAATAAGCTAGTGGACATGTATAATACTCGCCCTCTATCTCAAAATAGATGTCTTAGAATTATTAAAATTTAAATAAATCTAGACATTATTTAGTATATAGGCTTATCTAAATTTTGGTAAATCTAAGACATCTATTTTGAGACGGAGAAAGTATAAGATATTTTGGCCTATTTTGAAAAGCATGTTTCTAGATTCTAGAGGCATTCTATCTTTCCGAGCAAATGAAGTGAATCTAAGTACTCCCTCCGGCCCGAATTATTGGCCGCGGGGTTAGTTCAAACACATATTTGCAAATAAACCTAAATTCATTCAAAACATTACAAATTTTCCTAGATTCAAAATCCTAATTTTGCTGTGATTCCCGTCCGTCTGTGATCCCCGTCCCCGCGATTCCCGTTCTCCCGCGCGAGGCAGAGGCGGAGGCCAATCCTCGCCGTCCTTGTTGTTGTCCTCGCCGGCGAAGGCCAATCACCTGCCAGACTCCCGCGCGAGGCAGAGGAGGACCAGGCTGGATAGTGCGCGTCCTCGCTGGCGGAGGCGGAGGAAATTTTCCTGCCGACGGCGGCCGTGCTCGATCCCTGGCGCCGTCCTCAGGGGAGACGGAGGCCCCTCCCCGTCGTCGTCCTCGGGGAAGCAGGCAAAGCTTTGGCCGCCGCCGCCACCTGTGCCATGCTGCCGCAGAAAGCGTTGGCGGCGCCTGACGCGCCCTCGTTGTCGAGCTCGGCCCTTTGGCGGCATCTCCCTCTCGCCCCCGAATATCTCGTCGGCAGCTGGATCCCCTCAGGTTGCTCCTCTGTCCACTGTCCACCACATCAAGATCAACAGAGAAGCACAACAGCAGAGAAGAAGAACCCTTCTGTCCACTGTCCACCACATCAAGATCAACAGAGAAGAGCAGTTGTAGATTCAAATGTAAGCACCCGATAATCATCTGTGACCATCCTTTGCAGCATGAACAAATTCAGATGGAGTTGCTACATGATCTGCTTAACGTGGAGTTGCTACATGATCTGCCTAGCAATCAATAGCATAAAAACAGTAACCCTGAAGCAATCAGTAGCATAAGAGAAGTCTCACCTGTCTCAGTTCAGCCATTTATATTCAGATATACATTATACATCTGAAATGAAGAATTATCTATGTGTCAAAAGGAAATCTGCAATGAAGAATTCATCCAAATATCTGCATATCTGCATCTGAATCATATATACTTAACCAATTTATTCTTGAAAGGAACAAACTGTCAGCAACCTGAAATTTGGATCTTTATGCATTATTGCTCTAGATATATCTTCTAAAAAATGTTGCTCATTGATGTAGGTGCATAAGGCGAGAAGATCCTTGAGCCTCAAAAGAGTAAGAGGATGGACCTGGATCTCAACGTCAATCTAGAAGAGAAAGATGACATGGATGTCAATGCTAGACTAGTAGAGGAGGGGGTTGGAAGGATGGACCTAGATCTCAACATCTGTCTAGAAGAGGAAGATGACATGGATGTCGACGTGAGACTAGTAGAGGATGGGTTTGTAAGGATGGACCTGGATCTCAACGTCGGTCTAGAAGAAGAAGAAATTGTTGCACAACCAGACCAAATACCTGAAGAAGAAGAAGTTGTTGCGCGGAGGCAACATATAGATATGCCAGAGAGTCACAAATTCGCGACATATATTGCATTGAAAGCACTTGGTAAACATAGACCAGTTGAGAAGGCCGATAAAGAACTTGTTGCACAACTTTTGAAAGTATGTCTTAGAACCATTGAAAAGATCTGGAAACAAGCCCTAGAAATGGAGAAACGGGAAGAACAAGTTGATTTTTCAAATAAAAGAAAGGGCAATTGTGGTCGAAAGAGGAAAGATCTTCATCTCTCTGAAAGGGTGCCTCAGGTTGAGCTCAACAAAAGGGGTACACTAAGGGCACTGGCAAGGTCTCTAGATGTTCTTTATAGTACACTACAGAAAAGGTTAACATGGGGCGACTTGAGGCGCCACACGAGCAGTCTGAAGCCATTTCAGTCAGCAGAAAACAAGATCAAAAGGCTTAACTTTTGCATTTCAATGATTGATGAAACAACAACAAAAGCCTTGTCCGTAGAAGGCGCCAAGTCAGTGGTGTATGTCAAGATTGGCGAATTAATCACATCCAAAGAAAAGCTCAACCAAGTAGAAGCTCGGACGAGGAGAAGATCATACAAGTAGAACCTCGGAGAAGGAGAAGATCAGAGAAGGAGGAGCTCGGGGAAGCTCGGAGAAGGAGAAGATCAGAGAAGGAGGAGCTCGGAGAAGGAGAAGATGTACTGGAGCATGTACTCATGTACTGATCATGGCATACTCTGTTGTAAATTATACTTCCTCTTTTGTGTTGATCCAGTACATACCAAGAGTGTTCCTCATGGTTGTACAATGTTGTTTTGCTCACTGATGACAGTAAAGACTACAAATATCCACTGAGAATAGTAGAATGAGGAGACTTACTGAGTTTGAAATAATCTTTTATATGGAATGATTGAGTAAGAAACATATCAATGCTGTGACCATGCACACGCTTAATGCTGTCAAAATCTAGAACATTGAGTTAAGAACAACATTTTAATACCGTGACCATGCACATTCAATTGATTTCCACAAAGTTAATCAAAATCAACCACGGTTACTGAACATTTTAAAGACTACAAGGATGGATACCTGCTAGCTACTGTTATGATTTTAAACTGAGCAACAACATAGTTTCAGAAATAGTTTATTTACGAAAGCTAGCTACTGTTATGATTACACAATTTATTTACAATGGGAGTGCATCCTGACACTAGCATCATGTCATTCCTTATTTAACAGTAAAAGGCACAAAATCAGCTAACAATGTGAATTCAAAGAGCATATAGAGGGTCTACATACATAGGTATAATCTGGTGCTCTATCTGCTTCAGATTTTTCTGACGAGAAACAGAGTCAGAGTGTGGAGAGAAGCCGATAACTTTGTCCGTTTGAGCGCACAGGGGATAGTAGTTCATCGCCATGGTAGCCAGAAGGGAAACTGCTATGTGCTTCACGGCGGCAGAGTACTTGTCCAGTGTTGATCTGAATGAAAGTTCAGTCAGAGAGTTGGATGATTAAGAACTAACAATGAAAGATTAAAAAGGGGATACTTCAGACAATAAATTTGCACAAGATACGGTATAAAAACAGCTGGTTGCGTCTGGGTTGAAGGGCAGAGGGAGATAGTATGTAATGGTAAAACTGAAGATGCACACTCGGGACATGAAGGAATTCTTGGCCTTTATAAAGTGATAGCATACACAGTTCCAGGGACAACAAGATCATTTGCATATTCTATTCTCATTACAGAAAGGACAGAGCCGAAGTTTGGTCAGTCCAATTTTCAGTTGAGTTCAGTCTACAACTAATTTTCCCCTAGTACCAATCCTCATCACAGAAAGGACATGCGTATGCAACAACTAATTATCCTCTAGTGCTACTTTTAGTGAATGTCGTGAAACTACAAAACAACATTAGCAAGGAGTAGCTTAGTACTATCAATATTTGGTCCCAGGTACCAATCCTCCTGAGCTGATCAAAAGTATTTCCTTGTAGTAGAGGCCAAGCACTCATACAAAGTAATTAGCCCAATAATTGCAAACTACCGTGAGCTGATTTTTGGGTTTCCTTATGATTTGTCGCCAAGCTAATTACTCTGTACTAGTAGCATTAGCAAGGTAATTAGCTCGGGAACCAAGGAACCATATTTGCTACCAGGTAACCTGCCCTACCTAAATCCACGGATTTGTGAGGAATATATGGTAGAGGAGAGGGGATAGGGAGCTCACTGACCTGGGAGCAAGAACTGTACCTATAGCTGGAGGAGACAAGGTCGACGACGCCATAATACACAAGAAGTAGATGGGCGACGGCAGCGGTGTGGACTGGGACTAGCATCCACCACTCCTGCAGCTGACGAGGACACGCGGCAATAGACTAGCCTCCACCGTCCCCGTAGCTTGTTAAAGTCGGGGCCGCCGCCGCATCGATTTGCCTCACCGGCCACATCTGCCTCACCGGATACCCCCAAATCGCCGATCCACAAATCTCTGACCGCATCGAGTTTCCTCCCCGCGGACCCCCAAATCTCCGAACACGCCAACCTGATAGCAAGAATCGATTTTTCCCCCAAATCAGGAGGGGGCCACCCGCTGCGGGCACGGCGTGAGAGGGGTCGCAACACGGGAGGAGGCCGCGGCGTGGTAGAGGTCGGGGCGCGGGCGAAGGCGCGGCGAGCTGGCGAGGGCGAAGGCGCGGCGAGCTGGAGAGGTGGAGACGAGGCGGAGGAAGAAGAGTGGAGACGAGGCGGAGGACGAGTTTGTTTGTCGGAAAACAATAGGGACGTTTTTGCAAAAAGACGAGCGCGGCCGTTAATTCGGGTCGGAGGGAGTATTTAAAAGACGTCTAGATATATGTGTTTTAGAAAATAAAACATCTTATATTTTGAAACAGATGGAGTATATGAGTGGGTAAGGTTCTGCATAATTTTTTGAATTTGTGTTTGCGCTGTTGGCTTGTAATTGTCTGCACCATAAAGATGGACAACAATAGTCAATAAATTCGTTTTTGGCAAAAAAAAAGGATCATACTCTTATTATATACATGAAGAAAACAGACAAGCCAGTAAAACTGAAGCAGCTCAAACATTTATTACACAACTCGAATCATAGAGCTACAAACATGTCAGCTTCTCAAGGGTTTTCATCGGAACCAGACCCGAACCCACGACCCTCCCCATACCCGAAGCCTGATCCATTCCCTGACCCTCGGCCATACCCTCCGCCCTCACCATATCCAGACCCAGAACCAGAACCACTGTCGCCTCCGCTGCCATACCCCTGTCCGCCACCCGAACCGGCTCCCGACCCAGCGGAGGACCCTGCCCCTGACCCGTTGGACCCAGCACTCGATCCTGCACTAGACCCCGCGGAGGAACTAGCCCCTCCAATGGAAACGGAGCCGGATCTAGACGTGGAAGTAGAGCCCGCTCCAGCCACGGAGCCAGAGCCGGAGCCTGATCCGGACGCGGACACTCCTCCCGTGCCCGCTCCGATCCCGAGGCCGAGGCCTAGACCGAGCCCGGCGCCCTGCCCGCCGCCCAGGTCAATGCCGAGGCCCATCCTGGCCACGCGGCGGCTCTCCACCATGCCGCCGTGCAGCAAACACCCCAAAGCCACCAGAAGGAAGGCGGCAGTGTTGAGCACGCTCACCCTACAGCTTGCCATCTTCTCGCACCGCACAGACTCAAGACACCTACACACTCTGCTAATGGCTGATCACGACTGTCACCGCGTGTTTTCGGCTCCCAGCTGGTTGCCTTGGGTGCAGGACGAATGGACGGATCGATCGTAGCGGTTGTATATATAGGCAGGGGATGTCGATCGAGTGCGCGCGCGAGGCCGGACGTGATCGTGTGTCGTCTTGGCATGGCAGTGGGCGCGATCGACCGGCCGGGCAAGGGGTGGTGGTGTAGGTACGTGCATGATTTGATAGGGTTTAGTGGGTGGGTGAGTGGAGTTGCTGTATGCTGCGTGCGTGCATGTGATACGCCGCAGCAGGCATGCTAGCAGATCAATCGATCGCGTATATATACTTGTTGGAGTGACAACGATCGCCGATCGAAAGTTCCAGATTCTTTCGCGCTCAATTCCCTCGACTCGACTGATACTGTACTTGGATGAGTCGGTATATGTGTTACAGTTCAGTGATCGCTGGAGAGATAATCTAGGAGCTGCAACCTGCAAGCATCGAGAGCTAGGAAGTTTTACACGGAATTTTTCTTTAGACGGACGCGAGAGCTAGGGAAGTCTGCTTGGATTGATGTAAAATATTCCGAGCTCTTCCTGTCAACTCGTACTTTGGAAACGTGCACGTACTGCAACTTAGTTTAGAGATAAGAGTAGGTGCATGATCGATATGGTTGTCTCAGCGAGTGGTGCACTAGGGTAGGGATGAGGATATGAAAGGAAAGGAAAGCCATAGTGGACTCGAATTCGCTTTGCTTGGGCCTTGGGCACGTACGTGTGTGCACGCTCAATAGTGTGCGTGATGCAGTGTTTCCTCCGGTACAAGGGAAAAATAACCATGCTTTTGCACCTTCGGGTTGCAAAAGATGTTGGTAACCACGTGGTGGATCTGGCATATTTGAGTTTCAAATTTTATTTTTCACTAGCGTCTTCTGGGATTCTGTCTGTTTTCGTGTTCGTCGGTTTGTTTTCAGGCCAGTCTCTTCTGATATACGGATGTCATCATCGACGATGGTTGCTGCTCTAGTGTGCTGGTCCATTATGATCTTAGCACAACGACTTCCGGTCTGTCTACTACAACAAGCTCTATTACGATAAGCTTTGTCCGGCTCCGGTGATGGAGAGGCGAGGACGGCGACACGCCTTCGAATCACGCTTGTGTTTTTAGACGTCGCTAGGTGGTCCATCGATCTAATTGTAATTTTTATACTTTTGGGTCTCTTTGTACTACTATTAATGATTATTAATAGATTGGTGGAATTTCGCAAAAAAAAAACTATTTTCATATGTTTGCGATATTATGACGTGGTCAATGTGTTCGATAAAGAAACTTTGCTCGTTCTGCAAGCTGCGTGCCATGATTAACTGATTTTCTTAGATAAAGAAGCTGCGTCGATAATGTCTGATCGTGTGGAAAGGAAGAATCACGCAGACGTAGTACCGTACTAGCATACAGTGCTGAGATGAAGCATCTATGGTTGGTTGCCATCGCTCAGCTAGTCACCACTCACCACTCGACCAGAACTAGTTTTTCCAAGCGCTGACCACTTTCTTCCCGGACGGCACATGCAGCTGCATGCCGATTGCCGCAGCGACCGCGATCGCCAACTTTTCTGCGCACCGAGACGATCGTTATCGATTTCACAAATGTCTCAAGCCGGGACGTGCGTGTCGTGCAGCCGCAGCTGGTACCTACGCCGGCCGACGAATAGCTCACCGGCAGCAACTTAACCCGGCCGCCCACTTCACACGTCGCCGGCCGGGAGCACGATGATCGCCTGCAATGCTAGCTGTGCTGCGCGTTGAATTCTCACCGATTCTCAGCAAAAGGCACGGCTCCTGGCCACACATCCGCCGAGGCTAATCGTGAGCATACACGCGCAAGATTCAACCACGCCACTTCTTCAGCGTCCACACAGCCTCTCGCTCTCGTCGACCTATAAATTCGATCCCATGAGGTTTGTCAAACTCTGGCATCATCCACCAGATCGATCATCACTAGATCACTGGTGCTTCTACCCACTAATTAACTGTTGAGATAGACAGGGAACAATGGTTTGCATTAAGTCCATTGCTTTTGTAGTTGTGGCTCTGATTGTTTCGCTGCTATAGCTCTTGCCCCGGCGTGTGAGGGCCGCGTTGCCCGAAAGGACCTTCCTATCAACCTTGGAGGGTTTGGAGTTGGCATTTGCTTGGGTGCAGGAGTCGGAGTAGGTGGTTCAGGTTCAGGTTCTGGTTCGGGCTTGGGTTTGGGATCGGGTTCAGGTTTGGTCATGAAATCCGAAGCACCCCCGGAAAACGGGTCTACCATGCAAACAAATTGAGATTATTTGAATTAAAATTTTGTGCATTTCTCGGTTAAAATTACTGACCAGTCAGCGGCCAGTCACCGAAATTATGAAACTCCTGAAAATTTGAATTCAGGATATGGTTTTTGAATTCAAAATTTTAAAATAATCCAAGATAAATTTTTGCATGTACATCAAGATATGGTTTATGTTCACACATAAAGTTTTGCGAAAAATTAGAACAATTTTTGTACCTTGTGTAAAAAGGATAAAAAATGGAGCATAAAAATTGTCTTTTTTACACTAGCCACAAAATTGTTATTTTTCGCTAGAAGTTTGTATCCGAACATATATAGAATGTCCGGATATACACGCGAATATTATTTCCAGAATTTTTGATATTTTGAATTGTGTTTTTAGACAGTGAGTGTATCTACACCTATGAGTCAAACTGCATTTCCGACGTTTTCTATACATATATATGTTATTTATTCAACACAATGGTTTATATACTTAGTTTTAATTTGAAATTGTTTGGAGAACACTCCTTTCGTGCCATTCAGTAAGTGTGTACGTGAAGCCGATCCATCGAGCCATTATCGCCAGCAAAAGATTCGCGCTCAACCCAGTGTAAACCTCACTAGTAGTAGTCAATAATCACCGAAGATGCAAAGTTTTTAAGATTGAAGTCAGCTACACAGTAGGCAATACGTATATCCACAGATGAAAAAAGCTAGCGCTCTACTGCACTAGCTAGTTGGACGATAAGGCACGCGTCCACTACAAGCTAAATCATCATGCATGCATCCAGCTAATTTAAACGATAAAACGTCGGAGGTTCTGGATTTCTCATCGACCACGATCTGCTCCATTACAACATTAGCTCCAAAGGTCACGTCAAATTCCATATGCAGTGCAACAACTATATATTCCTTCTCACCTAGTGCTAGTGGCATGCATGCAACGGCACTTGCAACGTGTCATTCTGATGCACGACGCGAGGCCCCATGTGGTTGTTCCTTTTGCACCGTCGTCGCTCCCGTGACCACACAATACACCACTACACGACCGAATTAGGTCGTCCAATGGCCGCAGCCACAAATTCTTGCTGGCGTGCATGAAGAGGAAGCCAGACAATACATGTGGAATGCCCACTTTTGAGCCCTATAAATACCACTGCATTTCACCTAGCGTCTGCATACCAATTACAAAGAGTTGCGAGCCTTAGAGAGCTGCAGGCAAAAAACCAAACCAGTCTCATACATATCTGAATCACATAGAAGCAATACCAAGTTCCTAGAGGCTTGGCAACCAATGCGACAAATGAAGACCATTTCATTTGGCATTGTTGTCCTTGCTGCACTTGTTTTTGCATCCGAGGGTCGCATAGCCCGGAAGGACCTAGGAATCAACCTTGGTGGTGGAGGAGGCCTCGGGATCGACACGGGGATTAACATTGGCATAGGTGGTGGTATTAGTGGTGGCGGCTCCGGCTCGGCGTCGGGGTCAGGTTCTGCGTCCGGATCGGGCTCGGGTTCAGCCTCGGGTTCCGGGTCTGGTTCAGGATCTGGCTCAGGCGCCGCATCTTCAGCAGGTTCAGGTGCAGTTTCCGGTGGAGGCTCCTATGCTGGGTCTGGTGCAGGCTCGGGCTCAGGGGGTGCCTCTGGATCTGGCGCTGGGTCTGGTGCAGGCTCGGGATCTGGTGGTGCCTCTGGCTCTGGCGCTGGTTCAGGATCCGGTTATGGTCAGGGTTCCGGCTCGGGCCATGGACAAGGTTCAGGATATGGCGAGGGGCATGGTGAAGGTTATGGTCAAGGAAGTGGCGCGGGCTCGGGATATGGAGAGGGCCATGGAGCAGGTTATGGTCAAGGAAGTGGCGCAGGCTCAGGATATGGAGAGGGCCATGGAGAAGGTTATGGTCAAGGAAGTGGCGCAGGATCAGGATACGGTGAGGGGCATGGCGAAGGTTATGGTCAAGGTAGTGGTGGAGGATCGAGATATGGTGAGGGCCATGGCGAAGGTTATGGTCAAGGAGGTGGTGCCGGACAAGGATCGGGATATGGTGAAGGTCACGGGCAAGGCTATGGTTCAGGCTCCGGCTATGGTTCAGGTTCCGGCTATGGTGGTGGATATGGAAAGGGGGCTGGCTCAGGATATGGCGAGGGTCATGGCTCTAGGTATGGCTCCGGACATGGTAAATGATTGAGAAAGTGGACTGTTAAGTATTAATAATGTATGGTCGTGTCAAGCTATATATATGCACTTGGACATCATCTATGTGTGTGTATTCAATTGTGTGTAATACTCAACTAGTGAATGTCAAATGTATAATATCCATCTATGTTTGAGTATTGGACTAGAACTTGAGAGTATTACATTTTCTTATTGATAGTACATGAAGGTTTTGATGCATGTGCTTCAAGGTGCGGTGCACTTATGCATAAATAAACTTCTGTGATGAAAAATAAATAGGAGTCGAAAAAATTCAGTCTGGATGGGTACAATGTTGCATGTCCCATGTCATGTGCATTGAGCAATCAACTTGAGTAGAATCTTAGTGCCACTCAAACTATTAAAAGTCGTGGTGGTGAGGTATGTCGCGTCATACGTGCATGATTTGATAGGGTTTAGTGGGTGGGTGAGTGTATATGCTGCGTGCGTGCATGTGATGTGCCGCATCAGGCTAGCTAGCTAGCAGATCGATCGATCGCGTGTACTCCCTTTATTTCAAAATATAAGAAATTTTAGCGTTGTAAAGCAATGTATCTAGATTTCTTTTAGTATGTAAATTTACTTAAGTTTAGAGTGAATCTATATACTAAAAAGTCTAGATACATCTTCTTTATAAACCCAAACATCTTAAAATATAAAGGGAGGAAGTATATACTTGTTAGTCGCTAATCGGAAGTTCGAGATTCTTTCGCGCTTCTCTCGATTAGTACTGATGCTGTACCTGGAGAATATGGTATACGTGTTAGTTAAGTACTTTCTCTATCCGTAAATAAATAAATATACTTTTAGATTTTGGCTTCAAATTTTATTAAATTTAACCATTATTTTAGATAAATATATCAACATATATTATATAAAATTAACATATTATGAAACTAAATTTAAAAACAAATCTAGTGATACAATTTAGTTTCATAAATATTGCTATATTTTTTTCACAAAGTTAGTCAAAGTTTACTAAGATTGACTTAGGACAAAGCTAAAAATACACTTATTTACGGACTAAGGGAGTAGGCAAACTTGCAGAATTGCGGTGATCTCTCGAGATATAATCAGTGAGCTCCAAGCATGGAGAATTCCATGATTAATATAGAGTATTCCAGCTCTCCCAGTCCACTCGTAGTTATGGTGATGCCATGCATGAAACACTACAGGAAACAGGGAATAGGCCGACGACCCGACCCTGTCGGCGTAGCCACCGAAAACCGTCGGCGTAACGGCGTCGGCCTACGTCCCCGTAGGCGTATACTAAAATTCTGTCGGCGTACCGAACCCCGTCGGCGTACGTGGTAGGCCGACGGCTATACGATAACGTCGGTGTACACTCCGTCGGCATAGCCTCTGTGGGTCCCACTTGCACCAGCTAACAGTCGTTAACGGCAGGTGATGTACGCCGACGGCAATGCCATCGGCCTATGGTGCCACGTGTTGCCCCAGGCAACGTCCACGCTGGCCATAGCTGGCCCGCGTAGGAGTATACGCCGACGGCCACCCCGTCGGCCTAGCTCCGACCCTGGTTGTACGCCGACGGCCACCCCGTCGGCCCAGACCCTAAACCGTGCCATATGGTCATTAACTACGCCGACGGCAATGTCGTCGGCGTTAGCTCTGTCCAGTTTTTTTTTGTTTGTTTCTTCCCTGCATATTTTAAATTCCCACAAACAATTCACATATTAAATTCCCACAAACAACACATGCACATGGACACAGACATATAAGATCATCCATACATAGGTACATCATCATCCACACATAGATAAGTACATCATCATCCACACATAGGTACATCTCTAAGTGCATCCTAACACATGCACATCCCTACACCTCCGGGGAGCTGCTCGAGAGACCCATGTCTCCCCGCCCGAAGAAAGGCGAAGCTTGACGTCGAGTAGCCGCCGTTGAACCAGCACCGGAAGAAGGAGAAGTACCGCCATGACCATCATCACCACCGGTAGAAGGAGAAGCACCGCCACCCTCAACACGATGGAAAGGAGAATCACCGCCACCGCCACCACCACCACCAGCGGAAGCACCAGGAGAAGCACGGCCGGTATGAACCGGTGTCATCGCGCGCGAGATAGTCGGCGAGGCATCAGGACGACCAAAGTGTGTATTGCCGGAGCATCCCGGTCCCTACATGTTTGAGGCAGAGTTAGCAACCACCAAGGCACAGGTTTGGTTTGTTGTAACAACCGGTTTGACAAAAAACTTACTGGGGTCCCTAAGTAGAAGGTCAAAGCATATTCGTCCTTTGATGGGAAGATTGGCTGCGGCCCTGGCCTAGGTGGCCGTGGCAGTAGAGTGGCTCGCTCTCAAGTGCCATAAAAACTCTCCAACAGCTGCAAGATAGTTTAGATGTGAGGCGTTGCAGAAATAAAGATTCAAACTAGGGAATGCGAGACTTCTCATATTTTGCAAAAATAAAGGTGGAAACTTACATCATCGCGTAACTCTGCCCATTGCTCGTAGGCCGCTCGGGTTTGGGACCACGTCTCGAGCGTCACCAAGTGTTCCGCAAAAGCGGCCTTGTAGGCCGCGTCCAAAACAGGCTACAATTTCAAAAACAATGAATCTCGTCAACTTAGCCACTCACGAATGATTTTCGGAAAAATGATGGAAATGAGAAAAACTTACATCGTCGTTCGCTCGGGAAGGCCGTCGAGGCGGGATAGCGGGGTCGTCGGCGGTGAGGTAGCCTTGATCCGCGTGAGGCTCAAAGCAGGAGTTCGCGGGATCACCCTATCGAGAATCTTGAAACGGTCGTGCTCCCGTCCGCGCCCTGCCACGACCACCGCTCTCTCGTCGGTCTCCTCTGCTCTAGGATCTTCCACCTCCGGATGAAAACCAGTGAACGCCTCGAGGTAGTTAGCACCATCCTCCTTGGCAGTGCCATAAAACTCTGGAAGCGAGGGCTGAGGCTGGGACATATCAGGCTTCTTCTGCTTCATCATTTCCCATACTTCATAGTCAGAACAAGGCCTCTCTAGATGTGTCTCTTGCATGGCCAAAAAAATGTTATGCGTATCAAGTAGGATCACGAAGGGAAATAAATACAGATTGTTCCATGTATACATGTATACCATATGGGCCTTGAAGCGACCATGGTTGCGGTTTCCCGCACAGTGTGTCCCCCCGGAGCCACGGTTTGCCTTGTTCCGCTCGCTCAAGGCGTTGAACTCGGCGTCTTCCCCGCGCCACCTCGCCGACAACGCCAGCCATGTGTCCTCCTTACCATCGGCCCACGTGGGCATAAACTGAAAAAACAATACTCATTTGAAGAATGGATAATGCAATTAGCAACAACATAGAATCTGATTGACAATTTACTTACCCCGGCATAATCTTCCTCGGTCATCTTTGGTTGGGCCTTCACATTCAAATGCTTCGGCGCCCTCTTGCCCAACTTCTCGGAGCTATATAGACTGGTGGTGGTATGCTTCTGATTATAAAACTGCTGCCGTGTCAACCTCTTACAAGCCCCCCGCAAAGTCTTGTCCGCCTTCTCCTGGTCCTCCGGAAGCACCCTATAGAATCTCTGTAATCATACATAAAAAATATTGTGAGGCTCATAAGTTAGCATGGTGGGGTCATCAACTATGAACGAAACTCGAAAACTTTGCCTTACCCAAAACTTGGTGATCACGGCTTCAGAAGCTTTCCCAGCATAGCTCGAGTTTTCGGTGGCCTCATAGTGCGCCCAACTGGTGGCTAGCTTCCTCTCGCCGTTGGGGACGGGAGTGTAAAACCCTGGCCAAAATTTCCTAATCAGAGCTCCAACCAAGGTGTTAGGCGCACGGGTACCTGGAGGAAATGTCCAGTTGCTGCACAATAGTAAAACATTAGTACATGCCAAATTGTTATGACCAAAATGAAATTACATGTTCAAAATTAGTATAGCCACTTACTCAATGCCGTTAGGCGTAATGATGGGTTTCTCCTCCTCAGAAGCAGGTTTGTCCATTGGGACACCCGATTCCCCACGAATCTTTGGCTTCTTCGGCCGCGTCGACGGCCCCGACTCCTGGTCTCGGGGCTCCCCCTCCGTGTCTCGAGACTCCCCCTCCTGGTCTCGAGAATCAAAGTCCTGGTCTCGAGATCCCCCCTCCTGGTATCGAGACTCCCACTCCAAGTCTCGAGACTCCTCCTCCAAGTCTCGAGACTCCTCCTCCTCGTCAGGAGACTCCGAGTAAGCAGACTCGGAAGCCACGTCGCCAGAAGCGGAGGGTAGGTCACTCAGAAGGCGTAAACCTCGTACTCCAACTCGTCCTCGTCCTGCGCCTCGTCCTGCCCTCGGGGGAAGTCCGCCTCCTCCCTCACCTCGTCCTGCACCTCGTCCTGGCCTCGGAGGAAGTCCACCTCCTCCTCCCTCACCTCGTCCTCCTCCTCCCGCATTGTCGTCATTGTAACGCGAGTTGGGAATGGGTGCTCTTCCACTTTTGGTAACCTTCTTCTGCTTCCACTTAAGGATAGAGGACGGTGATTCCTTGCGTTGGCTCATATTGGTCAATCACCTACATTGAGAAGAGGTAAACAATTTAGTCAAGCATAATAAAAATACTAAGCATAATAAAGATATTAAACATAAATACTAAGCATAATAAAGATACTAAGCATAATAAAGATACTAAGCATAGTCGAGGCATAAAAGACATAAAAGACCCTCACCACTCATCATCATCACTCTCATGTGTATGTCTTGGGTTCTCATCAGCACTATCAACATCACTATCACGTGAGAAGTAAGTTGGAGGTTCATCGCAGGGTGGAGGCTCATCGTTGCCATTGTCCGAATATAACTTGGTGAGCATATCAATGTCCTTTATATTCGTAACTACCTCACCATGAGTATGTGCATTGTTCTCGAGGTTCTCAAGATCTTGTAAGTCAAAGTCCCCAAAGTTCTCTTGTTCTTGATAGAAAACTCCCTCGTATGTTTTAGGGTCAATGTTGTTGTAATCATCGTCGGAGGGCATGGGTAGCTTACCACGTGGCGATACCTGGAACACGACTTCCCAGCCCTTGAGTTCCTCTTTCTGACATGGGTAGGGTAAATAATAAACTTGTTTGGCTTGGTGGGCCACAATAAAGACATCGGCTCCACTATAGGTGGTTGAAGGCCTAACTTCAACTAACCCAATGGAAGGGGTACTTCTATATCCACCGCGTGGGTCGAACCAGTGGCATTTGAACACAACAAACTTGAGTTCTAGGGGCGTATTATTGAACGTCAGCTCGTATATGTTTTGTAACCTTCCATAGTAATCAAAGTCATCGGCTCCTCTGGTGAAGACCCCGGTATTTACATTTTTTGCATTTGTCCGATGGTTCTGGTAAGACTCTGTATGGAATCGATAACCATTCACATCATACTTCTCATACATCTCGACTTTACGGTTACAACCCTGGGAGATACATCTCAACTCATCCGACATCTCAACGTTGGGATCGGCTCCCTACAAGTTTCATACAAATTGTGCATTAGTTACGTGTAATAAGAGGAACAAGTCACGGATTGCCAGGTAAGAGGGACAGGTTATAAATTACCTTTTCATAGAACCAAGACGTGAAATTTTTCTTTCCAGGGGCACCCACTTTCAGAAGAGTTTCCAACTCCGCGTCATCGGGATCCGTCGTTCCCGACCACATTTCATCCGTGAATTGGCTAAAAGGAGAAAATACATATTAGATCGAAACCGAGTTACTAGTTGCAAATGAATTTGTTCACCATTTTACCTAAGGAAACTGGGCACTTGATTTTCTTCCTCCTCTTCATTCTCACCGCGGACCACTTCCTTCATGTTCATAAGCACATAGAGCATTATGCAATCCTTCTCTTCCTTTTTCAAGGTATAACTTGTTGCGCCACCGGCCTTGCCACCGGGACACTGGAAGAGGAGGAGTTTAGGGTCATGCTTCGGCTCGTCGACATTGTACCGACAGACCTGGTTATGCATAGTGGGAACATCATCTCCATAGTATGTTGTCGTGGCGTCTGTTATCTCCTGGAGGAGAGTTGCCTCAGCTATGCATGCTTCAATCTTATTTTTGTTTCCACATTTGGTTCGAATATACTTAAACTCTCTCTCAATACAAAACTGCCAACAAAACTGCACCGGTCCACCCAAGAGTGCCTCGTTCGCGAGATGCACAATGAGACGTAACATCGGAGTAAAGAAGCCTGGCGGAAAGATCGTCTCTAACTTGCATAGCAACTCCGGCACTAGATCATGCAGCTTCTCAATCATCAAGGGACATATCTGCTTGGCACAGAGCGTGCGGAAGAAATGACTCAACTCCTCAAGCACTCGCCAAATATGCTCAGGGAGATACCCTCGAACCATCACCGGCATCAGCCGCTCAATCCATATATGATAGTCATGACTCTTGAGCCCAGTGACTTTTCCAGTTGCCAAATTGACTCCATTGCTCATATTCGAACAATAACCATCTAGGAACATCACGACGAATTTGAGCCACCCCAATGACTGCTTCTTTTGGAGGCTATCAAGGCAGTAGTAGGCATGTGGCTTGACCCAATTTTTTCGATTCCGTTCAGGAGGTTGCATGCATAGTCTCTTCCTATCACATAGCTCCTCAACATCGACTCTAGCCTTGACATTATCATTTGACTTTTCAGGAATGTTCAGAATTGTGTAAAAGAGAGACTCTGCGACATTCTTTTCAGTGTGCATCACATCGATGTTATGGGGAAGTTCGCAGTCCTTGTAATACTCGAGCTTCGTTATGCCTGCCTCGTGTGTCCAGTTGTGCGTTTTTCCATATTCCTCAAACTGTGGGAAACCAGACTCGGTACGCACGAGAGCACGTAACTCGGCATCAATAGCAGCACCATCGAATGTTGGTATCTCTTTTTCTTCAAGCACAACTTTGTCCTTGATGAAGTTCTTTTTGTCTTGTCTGTTCGGGTGGTATCCTTTGAGGTATGGTCGATGCGTGTCAAATGCGGAATACTTTTTACCCGCCTTTAGCCAAAGGAACTCAAGTAGATGCCTGCACACTGGGCATGGCCACTTACCAGCTGTACACCATCCGCAGAATAGGGCGTACCCGGGCATGTCGTGCATGGAATAGTGGAACCAAACTTTCATGTAGAAGTTTGTCTTTGATGCACGGTCGTATGTCAACGTCCCGTGGTGCCAAGAGTGGTTCAGATCTTCCACAAGCGGTTGCATGTACACACTCAAATTCTTCCTCGGGTATTCAGGCCATGGAATGATCAGCGACAGGAATATGGTCTTCCTTTGCATTAGGGCTCTGGGAGGGAGATTGAGCGGCATAACAAACACGGGCCAGCAGCTATACGAGGCGGTCGACATACCATATGGATTGAATCCATCTGTTGCTATAGCAATTCTAACGTTCCGAGACTCTCCTGCCTCATCGGGATGGTCTCTATCAAAGTTCTTCCATGCCTTACCATCAGATGGATGTCCCATGTTTACCCGTCCTTGCTCATCCTCATATCTCTTCCCCGTCTTGTGCCACGTCATCTGTGTGGCAGACTCCTTGGTCATGTAAAGCCGCTGGATTCTTTTTATGAATGGGAGATAAC
Source organism: Avena sativa (assembly GCA_916181665.1). Classification (NCBI taxonomy): domain Eukaryota; kingdom Viridiplantae; phylum Streptophyta; class Magnoliopsida; order Poales; family Poaceae; genus Avena; species Avena sativa. The sequence goes on along the minus strand of OV702297.1, from coordinate 377,694,290 downwards.
GAAGAATCTTCATGGCGACTTTTGTCTGCGTCTTCTGACCATCGTCTCCCTGTACCTCATGATACCTAGAGGCCCCACACTTGCTACAGTAATTGTCATCCGCAAACTGTTTCCAAAACAAGAGGCAACCTTTTGGACAACAATCTATCTTTTGGTATTCCATGTTGAGCGCTCGCAGGATTTTCTTTGCTTCGTACATGGTTTTAGGCAGACAATGCCCTTCAGGCAACATGTTACCATATGTTTGCAGATGGTCTTCAAAGCATGAACGGGTGTTGCCGTACTAGAGCTTTTTGGCTAGTGCTTGCGAGATGGCATCGAGCTGAGAAATCTTTGAACCCTTGTACAGAGGCCTCTTAGCCGAGGCCATCAAATCATAGAAGGCCTTCGCGCTTGGCTCTGGATCCTCTGGTTCATGAGGTTCCTCCAATTCTGGCGGTTCATGTGAAGGTGGCGAATCTGGCATATCGGCATCATGGAAATCATCTAGCAAATTTCTAATCCCATCGCCTTCATTGCCATTGATCCGTTGCCGCATCACCTCACCTCTATCACGTTCGTACTGAGTAAAGTCAACCGTCGTGACGAAGTCCCGCATATAACCATATCTCCAAAGGTGTTTTTTCATTTCCTCCTTTGTCTGACGATGACGCTTATTGCAATGAGCGCAAGGGCAAGTTGGACGAATGCCTGCCTTTGAACCACGCGCTAACTCCTTCACTAACAGATCAGTCTTCCATGTCCACTCATCTGTTCTATCAACAACACTAGTACGGCCACTGTATATCCACCCATTATCAGTCATCCTCTGTTTTTATTGGGAACCAAACAATAAACATAGCATTTCATATCAAAATAATAGCATGAAACTAAATGCATCATATTTTCTATTTATCTACCGAGAAAAATGCATGACCTACATCTCTAATAGGTATAGAGGGTCCTAGCAGCCGCCGGATCCGTAGATTGAGTAGGTTCTCCATGCTCTACCCCGTTCCAAGCCAGAAATTCGACAGCACCTCCCTGCTGCTCTCCCGATACACGTCTCGGCAAAAAGCCAAGAGGATGTGCATCCGGAGAACAACGGGGAGGCGCTACCGAAATCCTGACTCGGACCAGGACAGAGCATGGAGAACGTACCCAACTACGCATCCGCCAACTGTCCCGTAAATGCCGCAAGCCTTACGCTTCATAATATGCGACCTCTAATGCATATTTATCCGCGTAACGCTCGCAGACGGGATATGACACCTAGGTGACGCGACTTGACGTGGAAATGGAATCTACTAACATAAAAAATGCGAGGGAGGAGACGGAGTTCTAGCTCACCCTCGGCGGTAGAGGTAGTAGGCGACCTCCGGGACGGCGACCTCCGGGACGGGGACCTCCGGGACGGCGACCTCCGGGACGGGGACCTCCGGGACGGCGACCTCCGGGACAGCGACAGGACCTAGTGAATGTAAATAGAGTCATGATTACCCTAATATACTAGAACTAATTATAGCACAACAAGTAATATACTAGAACAACTAATATACTAGAACTAATATACAACAAGTAATATACTAGAACTAATTATAGCACAACTAATTACCCTAAATAGGCAGGGGAGGCAGAGGGAGGAGGGGAGGCAGGGAAGGCAGAGGAATGAGGGGAGACAGAGGGAGGAGGGGATGCGGGGAGGAGGGAAGGAGGGGAGGAAGAGGGAGGAGGGGGGAGCTGCCGGCGGGGAGGAGGGGAGGAGGGGGAGCTGCCGACGGGGAGGAGGGGATGTGGGGAGGTAGGGAGGAGAGGAGGCAGAGGGAGGAGGGTTTGCGGGGAGGAGGGGAGGCAGAGGGAGGAGGTGATGCGGGGAGGAGGGGGAGGCACGGGATGCAGGACCTAGGTGAAGCGGAAATGATATAGATCTTTTAAACAGTGTTAAAAGTTATCTAAACAGCAAATTTTCAATGAAGGACCTAGGTGAAGCGTCATACATATTAGGCATAAAGATCTATAGAGATAGATCTAGGCGCCTAATAGGGCTATCGCAAAGTACATACCTTGATAAGATTTTAAAGAAGTTTAAAATGGACGGAAGTAAGAAGGGGTTCTTACCTATGTTGCAAGGCAAGACATCGAGTAAGACTCAAAGTCCGGCTTCGGCGGAAGAAAGAGAGATAATGGACAAAGTCCCCTATGCTTCAGCCATAGACTCTATAATGTACGCCATGCTATGTACAAGACCGGATGTGGCACATGCTATTAGTTTGACTAGTAGGTACCAATCGGATCCAGGTTCGGAACACTGGAAAGCGGTCAAGAATATCCTTAAGTACTTACGAAGAACTAAGGATATGTTTCTTGTATACGGAGGTGAAGAAGAGCTCGTCGCTAAGTGTTATGTTGACGCTAGCTTTGACACCGATCCGGATGACTCTAAGTCTCAATCCGGATACGTTTTTCTCATGAATGGCGGAGCGGTTAGTTGGAGGAGCTCCAAACAACCTGTGGTAGAGGGATCAACAACGGAGGCCGAATATGTTGCTGCTTCAGAAGCGGCTCAGGAAGCAGTTTGGATGGAGGAGTTCATATCCGAACTAGGAGTGGTGGCAAACGCGTTGGACCCAATGGTGATCTATTGTGACAACAATGGTGCCATTGCCAATGCCAAAGAGCCAAGGTCTCACAAGCATTCCAAGCATATTAAGCGCCGGTTTCACTCCATCCGCGAGCATGTCAAGGATGGAGATATAAAGATTTGTAAAGTACATACGGATCTCAATGTAGCAGATCCGTTGACTAAAACTCTCCCTAGAGCAAAACATGATCAACACCAGAACTCAATGGGTGTTAGATTTATCACTATGTAACTAGATTATTGTCTCTAGTGCAAGTGGGAGACTGAAGGGAATATGCCCTGAGAGGCAATAATAAAGTGTTTATTATGTGTATTCCAAGTATATGATAGATGTTTATTTTGCATGCTATAATTGTATTAATACGGAAACGTTAATACATGTGTGTTTAATAAACAAACAGAAAGTTCCTAGTTATGCCTCTCTCATAAACTAGCTCGTTGATTAACAAGATGATCAAGGTTTCCTGATCATGGACATTGGATGTTGTTAATAACGGGATCACAACATTAGTGTAATGATGTGATGAACATTCATCCGAAGTATAGCGTTACGATCAAAGTCATTGAGTTTATATTGCTATAACAACTTACGAAGTGATCCTAATCCTTAGACCATGAGATCATGTCAATCACTAACACCGGAAGAGTTTCTTGATAACATCAAACGTCACACCGTAACAGGGTGATTATAAAGATGGATTCAGAACTAATAAAGTGTTATGTTGAGGCTCATGGATCGAGAGTGGAATTTGTTCATCCCGATGACGGATAGATACACTCTGGGCCCTCTCGGTGATATCACATTGATTAGCTTGCAAGCAAGTGATTTGATCACTAGAATGTTATATCACGGGAACAAGAAAAGAGTGCATGTCGGTAATGAGATCAAACTAGGTATGGAGATACCGATGATCGAATCTCGGACATGTAATATATCGTGAAACAAAGGGATTAAGATACTAGCGTAAAAGGTTCCGACGATCACAAGAAAGTCATCGTTGAATGTGTGGGAGTCAGTATGGGTCTCCAGATCCCGCTTCTGATTATTGATCCGAGAGGGGTCTCGATCATGTCCGCATTATTCACGAACCGTAGGGTGACACACTTAAGAGACACCGACATCCAATTGGAGCAAAAGTTTCATGCCGAAAGAATGAACAAGCGCAGGAATTTATTTCACTAGATACCGAAACAGGTTTTCGGGTGAAATTGCATACAGTGGTTATGCATGTGAAATGGAATTCTAGCAAGGGGTTATTTGTGAATGTTTGTCATTAAAGTAATTGACAAAATTCTGAATAAAATAAAAGAGTTTTATTTAATGAGAGTTTGCATTAAATTTGGTGGAAATTTAATGGGAATTTGAGTGGACTTTTGAGTGGAGGGAATTTAAAGGAGATTTGTGAGTGGAGTGTCCACCCACATGAAGAGGGGAGGGCAAGGGGGCAGCCCCCATGCGCCGGCCACCCCCTTGGGGTTCCCCCCTCCTTCTATAAAAGGAGCCCCCCTCCTCACTTGTCTCTCACACCTCCTCGTGAAGGATCTCTCTCCCCCTCTAGAATTTATCCCCCATGGTCTCGGACTAGCAAGATACATGTTCCCGGTGGCTATTCGGCAAGAAAGAGTTGTGCTTCCGCTGCATCACTGGAGCGAGGAGGCGGAGGTTGCTCGGTGCCTCGAACGTGTGTGCGAGCATGGATGCGCTGCTGATTTGCGGCGCTAGGACTTCCTCTCGATCTTGAGATCGGCAAGAGATTGTCTACATCAACCACGAGTTGAACTCGTTAAGCTTTGTCGGTCTTCAAGGGTATGTTCTCTATGGATATACATCCGCCCGTTGTTTGTATCTAGTAGATAGATCTTGGTATGTTGTTCCCATCGTAGGAAATTTTTTGTTTTCTATGCTGCGAACCCTACAGGTTTTCCATCTAGGGGCAATCCACCACCCTTGTGCATGTATGCTAGGGCCACACGCATGTTCCCGTGGCATCCAAGCACTCGGGCGGTCCTTTTCCTACGAAACCCTAATCCGAGGGACCTGCGGGTCTACCCCCGTAGCATTCTCCGTACGAGGGTTGAACAACACACTCTCTCGGTGGTTTAGGTTTGTTTAGGTCATATCTACATGGAAAACCAAGGATAGGCCCAAGGTTCCACCGGTCTACCCTCGTTTGATCCGTGGCGGGAGCCTACTCCTACATGTCCAACACACTTCTACAAGTGTTATCGCATGCAACGTGGACGTTCACACCCGGGAGCTAGGTTTTCCATCTAGGGGCAATCCACCACCCTTGTGCATGTATGCTAGGGCCACACGCATGTTCCCGTGGCATCCCGGCACTCGGGCGGTCCTTTTCCGAGGAAACCCTAATCCGAGGGACCCGCGGGTCTACCCTAGTAGCATTCTCCGTACGAGGGTTGAACAATGCACTCTCTCGGTGGTTTAGGTTTGTTTAGGTCATATCTACATGGAAAACCAAGGATAGGCCCAAGGTTCCACCGGTCTACCCTCGTTTGATCCGCGGCGGGAGCCTACTCCTACATGTCCAGCACACTTCTATAAGTGTTATCGCATGCAACGTGGACGGTCACACCCGGGAGCTAGGTTTTCCATCTAGGGGCAATCCACCACCCTTGTGCATGTACGCTAGGGCCACACGCATGTTCCCGTGGCATCCCGGCACTTGGGCGGTCCTTTTCCGACGAAACCCTAATCTGAGGGACCCGCGGGTCTACGCCCGTAGCATTCTCAGTACGAGGGTTGAACAATGCACTCTCTTGGTGGTTTAGGTTTGTTTAGGTCATATATATATATGGAAAACCAAGGATAGGCCCAAGGTTCCACCGGTCTACCCTCGCTTGATCCGCGGCGGGAGCCTACTCCTACATGTCCAGCACACTTCTATAAGTGTTATCGCATGCAACGTGGACGGTCACACCCGGGAGCTAGGTTTTCCATCTAGGGGCAATCCACCACCCTTGTGCATGTATGCTAGGGCCACACGCATGTTCCCGTGGCATCCCGGCACTCGGGCGGTCCTTTTCCGACGAAACCCTGATCCGAGGGACCCGGGGGTCTACCCCCGTAGCATTCTCCGTACGAGGGTTGAACAACACTCTCTCTCGGTGGTTTAAGTTTGTTTAGGTCATATCTACATGGAAAACCAAGGATAGGCCCAAGGTTCCACCGGTCTACCCTCGTTTGATCCGCGGCGGGAGCCTACTCCTACATGTCCAACACACTTCTATAAGTGTTATCGCATGCAACATGGACGGTCACACCCGGGAGCTAGGTTTTCCATCTAGGGGCAATCCACCACCCTTGTGCGTATGCTAGGGCCACACGCATGTTCCCGTGGCATCCCGGCACTCGGGCGGTCCTTTTCCGACGAAACCCTGATCCGAGGGACCCGCGGGTCTACCCCCGTAGCATTCTCCGTACGAGGGTTGAACAACACTCTCTCTCGGTGGTTTAGGTTTGTTTAGGTCATATCTACATGAAAAACCAAGGATAGGCCCAAGGTTCCACCGGTCTACCCTCGTTTGATCCGCGGCGAGAGCCTACTCCAACATGTCCAGGACACTTCTATAAGTGTTATCGCATTCAACGTGGACGGTCACACCCGGGAGCTAGGTTTTCCATCTAGGGGCAATCCACCACCCTTGTGCGTATGCTAGGGCCACACGCATGTTCCCGTGGCATCCTAGCACTCGGGCGGTCCTTTTCCGACGAAACCCTGATCCGAGGGACCCGCGGGTCTACCCCCGTAGCATTCTCCGTACGAGGGTTGAACAACACTCTCTCTCGGTGGTTTAGGTTTGTTTAGGTCATATCTACATGGAAAACCAAGGATAGGCCCATGGTTCCACCGGTCTACCCTCGTTTGATCCGTGGCGGGAGCCTACTCCTACATGTCCAACACACTTCTATAAGTGTTATCGCATGCAACGTGGACGGTCACACCCGAGAGCTAGGTTTTCCATCTAGGGGCAATCCACCACCCTTGTGCATGTATGCTAGGGCCACACGCATGTTCCCGTGGCATCCCGGCACTCGGGCGGTCCTTTTCCGACGAAACCCTGATCCGAGGGACCCGGGGGTCTACCCCCGTAGCATTCTCCGTACGAGGGTTGAACAACACTCTCTCTCGGTGGTTTAGGTTTGTTTAGGTCATATCTACATGGAAAACCAAGGATAGGCCCAAGGTTCCACCGGTCTACCCTCGTTTGATCCGCGGCGGGAGCCTACTCCTACATGTCCAACACACTTCTATAAGTGTTATCGCATGCAACGTGGACGGTCACACCCGGGAGCTAAGTTTTCCATCTAGGGGCAATCCACCACCCTTGTGCATGTATTCTAGGGCCACACGCATGTTCCCGTGGCATCCCGGCACTCGGGCGGTCATTTTCCGACGAAACCCTAATCCGAGGGACCCACGGGTCTACCCCCGTAGCATTCTCCATACGAGGGTTGAACAACACGCTCTCTCGGTGGTTTAGGTTTGTTTAGGTCATATCTAGATGGAAAACTAATGATAGGCCCAAGGTTCCACCGGTCTACCCTCGTTTGATCCGCGGCGAGAGCCTACTCCAACATGTCCAGGACACTTCTATAAGTGTTATCGCATGCAATGTGGACGGTCACACCCGGGAGCTAGGTTTTCCATCTAGGGGCAATCCACCACCCTTGTGCGTATGCTAGGGCCACACGCATGTTCCCGTGGCATCCTAGCACTCGGGCGGTCCTTTTCCGACGAAACCCTGATCCGAGGGACCCGCGGGTCTACCCCCGTAGCATTCTCCGTACGAGGGTTTAACAACACTCTCTCTCGGTGGTTTAGGTTTGTTTAGGTCATATCTACATGGAAAACCAAGGATAGGCCCATGGTTCCACCGGTCTACCCTCGTTTGATCCGTGGCGGGAGCCTACTCCTACATGTCCAACACACTTCTATAAGTGTTATCGCATGCAACGTGGACGGTCACACCCGAGAGCTAGGTTTTCCATCTAGGGGCAATCCACCACCCTTGTGCATGTATGCTAGGGCCACACGCATGTTCCCGTGGCATCCCGGCACTCGGGCGGTCCTTTTCTGACGAAACCCTAATCCGAGGGACCCGCGGGTCTACCCCCGTAGCATTCTCCGTACGAGGGTTGAACAATGCACTCTCTCGGTGGTTTAGGTTTGTTTAGGTCATATCTACATGGAAAACCAAGGATAGGCCCAAGGTTCCACCGGTCTACCCTCGTTTGATCCGCGGCGGGAGCCTACTCCTACATGTCCAGCACACTTCTATAAGTGTTATCGCATGCAACTTGGACGGTCACACCCCGGAGCTAGGTTTTCCATCTAGGGGCAATCCACCACCCTTGTGCATGTATGCTAGGGCCACACGCATGTTCCCGTGGCATCCCGGCACTCGGACGGTCCTTTTCCGACGAAACCCTAATCCGAGGGACCCGCGGGTCTACCCCGTAGCATTCTCCGTACGAGGGTTGAAAAATGCACTCTCTTGGTGGTTTAGGTTTGTTTAGGTCATATCTACATGGAAAACCAAGGATAGGCCCAAGGTTCCACCGGTCTACCCTCGTTTGATCCGCGGCGGGAGCCTACTCCTACATGTCCAGCACACTTCTATAAGTGTTATCGCATGGAACTTGAACGGTCACACCCGGGAGCTAGGTTTTCCATCTAGGGGCAATCTACCACCCTTGTGCATTTATGCTAGGGCCACACGCATGTTCTCGTGGCATCCCGGCACTCGGGCGGTCCTTTTCCGACGAAACCCTAATCCGAGGGACCCGCGGGTCTACCCCCGTAGCATTCTCCGTACGAGGGTTGAACAATTCACTCTCTCGGTGGTTTAGGTTTGTTTAGGTCATATCTACATGGAAAACGAAGGATAGGCCCAAGGTTCCACCGGTCTACCCTCGTTTGATCCGCGGCGGGAGCCTACTCCTACATGTCCAGCACACTTCTATAAGTGTTATCGCATGCAACGTGGACGGTCACACCCGGGAGCTAGGTTTCCCATCTAGGGGAAATCCACCACCCTTGTGCATGTATGCTAGGGCCACACGCATGTTCCCGTGGCATCCCGGCACTCGGGCAGTCCTTTTCCGACGAAACCCTAATCCGAGGGACCCGCGGGTCTACCCCCGTAGCATTCTCAGTACGAGGGTTGAACAATGCACTCTCTTGGTGGTTTAGGTTTTTTTAGGTCATATCTATATGGAAAACCAAGGATAGGCCCAAGGTTCCACCGGTCTACCCTCGCTTGATCCGCGGCGGGAGCATACTCCTACATGTCCAGCACACTTCTATAAGTGTTATCGCATGCAACGTGGACGGTGTCACCCGGGAGCTAGGATTTCCATCTAGGGGCAATCCACCACCCTTGTGCATGTATGCTAGGGCCACACGCATGTTCTTGTGGCATCCCGGCACTCGGGCGGTCCTTTTCCGACGAAACCCTAATCCGAGGGACCTGCGGGTCTACCCCCGTAGCATTCTCCGTACGAGGGTTCAACAATGCACTCTCTCGGTGGTTTAGGTTTGTTTAGGTCATATCTACATGGAAAACCAAGGATAGGCCCAAGGTTCCACCGGTCTACCCTCGTTTGATCCGCGGCGGGAGCCTACTCCTACATGTCCAGCACACTTCTATAAGTGTTATCGCATGCAACGTGGACGGTCACACCCGGGAGCTAGGTTTTCCATCTAGGGGCAATCCACCACCCTTGTGCATGTATTCTAGGGCCACACGCATGTTCCCGTGGCATCCCGGCACTCGGGCGGTCCTTTTCTGACGAAACCCTAATCTGAGGGACCCGCGGGTCTACGCCCGTAGCATTCTCAGTACGAGGGTTGAACAATGCACTCTCTTGGTGGTTTAGGTTTGTTTAGGTCATATCTATATGGAAAACCAAGGATAGGCCCACGGTTCCACCGGTCTACCCTCGCTTGATCCGCGGCGGGAGCCTACTCCTACATGTCCAGCACACTTCTATAAATGTTATCGCATGCAACGAGGACGGTCACACCTGGGAGCTAGGTTTTCCATCTAGGGGTAATCCACCACCCTTGTGCATGTATTCTAGGGCCACACGCATGTTCCCGTGGCATCCCGGCACTCGGGCGGTCCTTTTCCGACGAAACCCTGATCCGAGGGACCCGGGGGTCTACCCCCGTAGCATTCTCCGTACGAGGGTTGAACAACACTCTCTCTCGGTGGTTTAGGTTTGTTTAGGTCATATCTACATGGAAAACCAAGGATAGGCCCAAGGTTCCACCGGTCTACCCTCGTTTGATCCGCGGCGGGAGCCTACTCCTACATGTCCAACACACTTCTATAAGTGTTATCGCATGCAACGTGGACGGTCACACCCGGGAGCTAGGTTTTCCATCTAGGGGCAATCCACCACCCTTGTGCATGTATGCTAGGGCCACACGCATGTTCCCGTGGCATCCCGGCACTCGGGCGGTCATTTTCTGACGAAACCCTAATCCGAGGGACCCACGGGTCTACCCCCGTAGCATTCTCCGTACGAGGGTTGAACAACACACTCTCTCGGTGGTTTAGGTTTGTTTAGGTCATATATAGATGGAAAACCAAGGAAAGGCCCAAGGTTCCACCGGTCTACCCTCATTTGATCCGCGGCGGGAGCCTACTCCTACATGTCCAGCACACTTCTATAAGTGTTATCGCATGCAACATGGACGGTCACACCCGGGAGCTAGGTTTTCCATCTAGGGGCAATCCACCACCATTGTGCGTATGCTAGGGCCACACGCATGTTCCCGTGGCATCCCGGCACTCGGGCGGTCCTTTTCCGACGAAACCCTGATCCGAGGGACCCGCGGGTCTACCCCCGTAGCATTCTCCGTACGAGGGTTGAACAACACTCTCTCTCGGTGGTTAAGGTTTGTTTAGGTCATATCTACATGGAAAACCAAGGATAGGCCCATGGTTCCACCGGTCTACCCTCGTTTGATCCATGGCGGGAGCCTACTCCTCCATGTCCAACACACTTCTATAAGTGTTATCGCATGCAACATGGACGGTCACACCCGGGAGCTAGGTTTTCCATCTAGGGGCAATCCACCACCCTTGTGCATGTATGCTAGGGCCACACGCATGTTCCCGTGGCATCCCGGCACTCGGGCGGTCCTTTTCCGACGAAACCCTCATCAGAGGGACCCGTGGGTCTACCCCCGTAGCATTCTCCGTACGAGGGTTGAACAATGCACTCTCTTGGTGGTTTAGGTTTGTTTAGGTCATATCTACATGGAAAACCAAGGATAGGCCCAAGGTTCCACCGGTCTACCCTCGTTTGATCCGCGGCGGGAGCCTACTCCTACATGTCCAGCACACTTCTATAAGTGTTATCGCATGCAACATGGACGGTCACACCCGGGAGCTAGGTTTTCCATCTAGGGGCAATCCACCACCCTTGTGCATGTATGCTAGGGCCACACGCATGTTCCCGTGGCATCCCGACACTCAGGCGGTCCTTTTCCGACGAAACCCTAATCTGAGGGACCCGCGGGTCTACGCCCGTAGCATTCTCAGTACGAGGGTTGAACAATGCACTCTCTTGGTGGTTTAGGTTTGTTTAGGTCATATATATATGGAAAACCAAGGATAGGCCCAAGGTTCCACCGGTCTACCCTCGCTTGATCCTCGGCGGGAGCCTACTCCTACATGTCCAGCACACTTCTATAAGTGTTATCGCATGCAACGTGGACGGTCACACCCGGGAGCTAGGTTTTCCATCTAGGGGCAATCCACCACCCTTGTTCATGTATTCTAGGGCCACACGCATGTTCCCGTGGCATCCCGGCACTCGGGCGGTCCTTTTCCGACGAAACCCTGATCCGAGGGACCCGTGGGTCTACCCCCGTAGCATTCTCCGTACGAGGGTTGAACAACACTCTCTCTCGGTGGTTTTGGTTTGTTTAGGTCATATCTACATGGAAAACCAAGGATAGGCCCAAGGTTCCACCGGTCTACCCTCGTTTGATCCGCGGCGGGAGCCTACTCCAACATGTCCAGGACACTTCTATAAGTGTTATCGCATGCAACGTGGACGGTCACACCCGGGAGCTAGGTTTTCCATCTAGGGGCAATCCACCACCCTTGTGCATGTATGCTAGGGCCACACGCATGTTCCCGTGGCATCCCGGCACTCGGGCGGTCATTTTCCGATGAAACCCTAATCCGAGGGACCCACGGGTCTACCCCCATAGCATTCTCCATACGAGGGTTGAACAACACACTCTCTCGGTGGTTTAGGTTTGTTTAGGTCATATCTAGATGGAAAACCAAGGAAAGGCCCAAGGTTCCACCGGTCTACCCTCGTTTGATCCGCGGCGGGAGCCTACTCCTACATGTCCAGCACACTTCTATAAGTGTATCGCATGCAACATGGACAGTCACACCCGGGAGCTAGGTTTTCCATCTAGGGGCAATCTACCACCCTTGTGCGTATGCTAGGGCCACACGCATGTTCCCGTGGCATCCCGGCACTCGGGCGGTCCTTTTCCGACGAAACCCTGATCCGAGGGACCCGCGGGTCTACCCCCGTAGCATTCTCCGTACGAGGGTTGAACAACACTCTCTCTCGGTGGTTTAGGTTTGTTTAGGTCATATCTACATGGAAAACCAAGGATAGGCCCATGGTTCCACCGGTCTACCCTCGTTTGATCCGTGGCGGGAGCCTACTCTTACATGTCCAACACACTTCTATAAGTGTTATCGCATGCAACATGGACGGTCACACCCGGGAGCTAGGTTTTCCATCTAGGGGCAATCCACCACCCTTGTGCGTATGCTAGGGCCACACGCATGTTCCCGTGGCATCCCGGCACTCGGGCGGTCCTTTTCCGACGAAACCCTGATCCGAGGGACCCGCGGGTCTACCCCCATAGCATTCTCCGTACGAGGGTTGAACAACACTCTCTCTCGGTGGTTTAGGTTTGTTTAGGTCATATCTACATGTAAAACCAAGGATAGGCCCATGGTTCCACCGGTCTACCCTCGTTTGATCCGTGGCGGGAGCCTACTCCTACATGTCCAACACACTTCTATAAGTGTTATCGCATGCAACGTGGACGGTCACACCCGAGAGCTAGGTTTTCCATCTAGGGGCAATCCACCACCCTTGTGCATGTATGATAGGGCCACATGCATGTTCCCGTGGCATCCCGGCACTCGGGCGGTACTTTTCCGACGAAACCCTGATCCGAGGGACCCGGGGGTCTACCCCCGTAGCATTCTCCGTACGAGGGTTGAACAACACTCTCTCTCGGTGGTTTAGGTTTGTTTAGGTCATATCTACATGGAAAACCAAGGATAGGCCCAAGGTTCCACCGGTCTACCCTCGTTTGATCCGCGGCGGGAGCCTACTCCTACATGTCCAACACACTTCTATAAGTGTTATCGCATGCAACGTGGACGGTCACACCCGGGAGCTAGGTTTTCCATCTAGGGGAAATCCACCACCCTTGTGCATGTATTCTAGGGCCACACGCATGTTCCCGTGGCATCCCGGCACTCGGGCGGTCATTTTCCGACGAAACCCTAATCCGAGGGACCCACGGGTCTACCCCCGTAGCATTCTCCGTACGAGGGTTGAACAACACACTCTCTCGGTGGTTTAGGTTTGTTTAGGTCATATCTATATGGAAAACTAATGATAGGCCCAAGGTTCCACCGGTCTACCCTCGTTTGATCCGCGGCGAGAGCCTACTCCAACATGTCCAGGACACTTCTATAAGTGTTATCGCATGCAACGTGGACGGTCACACCCGGGAGCTAGGTTTTCCATCTAGGGGCAATCCACCACCCTTGTGCGTATGCTAGGGCCACACGCATGTTCCCGTGGCATCCTAGCACTCGGGCGGTCCTTTTCCGACGAAACCCTGATCCGAGGGACCCGCGGGTCTACCCCCGTAGCATTCTCCGTACGAGGGTTGAACAACACTCTCTCTCGGTGTTTTAGGTTTGTTTAGGTCATATCTACATGGAAAACCAAGGATAGGCCCATGGTTCCACCGGTCTACCCTCGTTTGATCCGTGGCGGGAGCCTACTCCTACATGTCCAACACACTTCTATAAGTATTATCGCATGCAACGTGGACGGTCACACCCGAGAGCTAGGTTTTCCATCTAGGGGAAATCCACCACCCTTGTGCATGTATGCTAGGGCCACACGCATGTTCCTGTGGCATCCCGGCACTCGGGCGGTCCTTTTCTGACGAAACCCTAATCCGAGGGACCCGCGGGTCTACCTCCGTAGCATTCTCCGTACGAGGGTTGAACAATGCACTCTCTCGGTGGTTTAGGTTTGTTTAGGTCATATCTACATGGAAAACCAAGGATAGGCCCAAGGTTCCACCGGTCTACCCTCGTTTGATCCGCGGCGGGAGCCTACTCCTACATGTCCAGCACACTTCTATAAGTGTTATCGCATGCAACTTGGACGGTCACACCCCGGAGCTAGGTTTTCCATCTAGGGGCAATCCACCACCCTTGTGCATGTATGCTAGGGCCACACGCATGTTCCCGTGGCATCCCGGCACTCGGATGGTCCTTTTCCGACGAAACCCTAATCCGAGGGACCCGCGGGTCTACCCCGTAGCATTCTCCGTACGAGGGTTGAACAATGCACTCTCTTGGTGGTTTAGGTTTTTTTAGGTCATATCTACATGGAAAACCAAGGATAGGCCCAAGGTTCCACCGGTCTACCCTCGTTTGATCCGCGGCGGGAGGCTACTCCTACATGTCCAGCACACTTCTATAAGTGTTATCGCATGGAACTTGGACGGTCACACCAGGGAGCTAGGTTTTCCATCTAGGGGCAATCTACCACCCTTGTGCATGTATGCTAGGGCCACACGCATGTTCTCGTGGCATCCCGGCACTCGGGCGGTCCTTTTCCGACGAAACCCTAATCCGAGGGACCCGCGGGTCTACCCCCGTAGCATTCTCCGTAAGAGGGTTGAACAATTCACTCTCTCGGTGGTTTAGGTTTTTTTAGGTCATATCTACATGGAAAACCAAGGATAGGCCCAAGGTTCCACCGGTCTACCCTCGTTTGATCCGCGGCGGGAGCCTACTCCTACATGTCCAGCACACTTCTATAAGTGTTATCGCATGCAACGTGGACGGTCACACCCGGGAGCTAGGTTTCCCATCTAGGGGAAATCCACCACCCTTGTGCATGTATGCTAGGGCCACACGCATGTTCCCGTGGCATCCCGGCACTCGGGCAATCCTTTTCCGACGAAACCCTAATCCGAGGGACCCGCAGGTCTACCCCCGTAGCATTCTCAGTACGAGGGTTGAACAATGCACTCTCTTGGTGGTTTAGGTTTGTTTAGGTCATATCTATATGGAAAACCAAGGATAGGCCCAAGGTTCCACCGGTCTACCCTCACTTGATCCGCGGCGGGAGCCTACTCCTACATATCCAGCACACTTCTATAAGTGTTATCGCATGCAACGTGGACGGTGTCACCCGGGAGCTAGGTTTCCATCTAGGGGCAATCCACCACCCTTGTGCATGTATGCTAGGGCCACACGCATGTTCTTGTGGCATCCCGGCACTCAGGCGGTCCTTTTCCGACGAAACCCTAATCCGAGGGACCTGCGGGTCTACCCCCGTAGCATTCTCCGTACGAGGGTTCAACAATGCACTCTCTCGGTGGTTTAGGTTTGTTTAGGTCATATCTACATGGAAAACCAAGGATAGGCCCAAGGTTCCACCGGTCTACCCTCGTTTGATCCGCGGCGGGAGCCTACTCCTACATGTCCGGCACACTTCTATAAGTGTTATCGCATGCAACGTGGACGGTCACACCCAGGAGCTAGGTTTTCCATCTAGGGGCAATCCACCACCCTTGTGCATGTATTCTAGGGCCACACGCATGTTCCCGTGGCATCCCGGCACTCGGGCGGTCCTTTTCCGACGAAACCCTAATCTGAGGGACCCGCGGGTCTACGCCCGTAGCATTCTCAGTACGAGGGTTGAACAATGCACTCTCTTGGTGGTTTAGGTTTGTTTAGGTCATATCTATATGGAAAACCAAGGATAGGCCCAAGGTTCCACCGGTCTACCCTCGCTTGATCCGCGGCGGGAGCCTACTCCTACATGTCCAGCACACTTCTATAACTGTTATCGCATGCAACGAGGACGGTCACACCCGGGAGCTAGGTTTTCCATCTAGGGGCAATCCACCACCCTTGTGCATGTATGCTAGGGCCACACGCATGTTCTCGTGGCATCCCGGCACTCGGGCGGTCCTTTTCCGACGAAACCCTAATCAGAGGGACCCGCAGGTCTACCCCCGTAGCATTCTCCGTACGAGGGTTGAACAATGCACTCTCTCGGTGGTTTAGGTTTGTTTAGGTCATATCTATATGGAAAACCAAGGATAGGCCAATGGTTCCACCGGTCTACCCTCGTTTGATCCATGGCGGGAGCCTACTCCTACATGTCCAGCACACTTCTATAAGTGTTATCGCATGCAACATGGACAGTCACACCCGGGAGCTAGGTTTTCCATCTAGGGGCAATCTACCACCCTTGTGCGTATGCTAGGGCCACACGCATGTTCCCGTGGCATCCCGGCACTCGGGCGGTCCTTTTCCGACGAAACCCTGATCCGAGGGACCCGCGGGTCTACCCCCGTAGCATTCTCCGTACGAGGGTTGAACAACACTCTCTCTCGGTGGTTTAGGTTTGTTTAGGTCATATCTACATGGAAAACCAAGGATAGGCCCATGGTTCCACCAGTCTACCCTCGTTTGATCCGTGGCGGGAGCCTACTCTTACATGTCCAACACACTTCTATAAGTGTTATCGCATGCAACATGGACGGTCACACCCGGGAGCTAGGTTTTCCATCTAGGGGCAATCCACCACCCTTGTGCGTATGCTAGGGCCACACGCATGTTCCCGTGGCATCCCGGCACTCGGGCGGTCCTTTTCCGACGAAACCCTGATCCGAGGGACCCGCGGGTCTACCCCCGTAGCATTCTCCGTACGAGGGTTGAACAACACTCTCTCTCGGTGGTTTAGGTTTGTTTAGGTCATATCTACATGGAAAACCAAGGATAGGCCCATGGTTCCACCGGTCTACCCTCGTTTGATCCGTGGCGGGAGCCTACTCCTACATGTCCAACACACTTCTATAAGTGTTATCGCATGCAACATGGACGGTCACACCCGGGAGCTAGGTTTTCCATCTAGGGGCAATCCACCACCCTTGTGCATGTATGCTAGGGCCACACGCATGTTCCCGTGGCATCCCGGCACTCGGGCGGTCCTTTTCCAACGAAACCCTAATCAGAGGGACCCGCGGGTCTACCCCCGTAGCATTCTCCGTACGAGGGTTGAACAATGCACTCTCTCGGTGGTTTAGGTTTGTTTAGGTCATATCTACATGGAAAACCAAGGATAGGCCCAAGGTTCCACCGGTCTACCCTCGTTTGTTCCGCGGCGGGAGCCTACTCCTACATGTCCAGCACATTTCTATAAGTGTTATCGCATGCAACTTGGACGGTCACACCCCGGAGCTAGGTTTTCCATCTAGGGGCAATCCACCACCCTTGTGCATGTATGCTAGGGCCACACGCATGTTCCCGTGGCATCCCGGCACTCGGACGGTCGTTTTCTGACGAAACCCTAATCCGAGGGACCCGCGGGTCTACCCCCGTAGCATTCTCCGTACGAGGGTTGAACAATGCACTCTCTTGGTGGTTTAGGTTTGTTTAGGTCATATCTACATGGAAAACCAAGGATAGGCCCAAGGTTCCACCAGTCTACCCTCGCTTGATCCGCGGCGGGAGCCTACTCCTACATGTCCAGCACACTTCTATAAGTGTTATCGCATGCAACGTGGACGGTCACACCCGGGAGCTAGGTTTTCCATCTAGGGGCAATCCACCACCCTTGTGCATGTATGCTAGGGCCACACGCATGTTCTCATGGCATGCCGACACTCGGGCGGTCCTTTTCCGATGAAACCCTAATCCGAGGGCCCCGCGGGTCTACCCCCGTAGCATTCTCCGTACGAGGGTTGAACAACGCACTCTCTTGGTGGTTTAGGTTTGTTTAGGTCATATCTACATGGAAAACTAAGGATAGGCCAAAGGTTCCACTGGTCTACCCTCGTTTCACCCGCGGCGGGAGCCTCCTCCTACATGTCCAACACACTTCTATAAGTGTTATCGCATGCAATCGTGGGTTAACCAATATACTTTTTTGGTAGTTTTGGTTTGTTTAGGTTATACCAATGTAATTTTTTTGCCTTTAAAAGCGTGCATGCGATAACCTTCACACGGTATAGGGTTTCTCCAAATAGTGGGTTTGATGCCCGAGGGTCCCCAAAAGAGAGGGGTTTCTAGGGTTTCCCCAAAAGAGAGGTTTAGGTTCTTCGAGGTTCGTACAAAATGAGACATAACTTCAATAATTATGTTGTAGTTGTGTATTATATGTGTATTTTGTTGTTCCTATTTTACATTTATATTTTCGCATCGGGTTCTGGAAGATTCGCGTCGTATTCTTTACGGGTGCGGTGGGATACGCGAAGATTCGTGTGGTTAATTTACAAACACCAATTTATTTATAAATTACATCTACATCTACATTAAATTAGCGTGGAAAATAAATAAATAAATCAACTATAAGTATTTTAGACATTGGAGAAAAAATAAAAAAAACCTAGGCCGACGGCTTTGCCGTCGGCGTATACGGTGTCCCCTGACTAGGTCGACGGCCCGGCCGTCGGCGTAACTATGCGTGCAACGGCGTCCCGGGGCCCGTCAGGTGGGCCGTTAACTAGGGCTTTACGCCGATGGCCTCAGGTAGGCCGACGGTCACCGTCAGGACGCTTTCGATTGACGCCGACGGTTTTTCTTCGCCGATGGCTACCGTCGGCGCTTCTCTCCCTACGCCGACGGCAAGTGTACGCCGACGGCTGGCTGGCCTAGCTGACGAACCCGGGCAAGTGGGCCGACGGGCCCGACCTTTTCCCGTCCGCGTATACATACACCGTCGGCGTCTACCTTATTTCCTGTAGTGAAAATGTGCTATTTGGAAACGTCCACTCCAACTTACAATTTGGGATAAGAGTGCGTGCATAATCGATATGGTTGTCTTAGTGATTGCGTGAGTGGTACACTAGGGATGAGGATATGAAAGGAAACCTGTAGTGGACTCAGAACTCGGTTTGCTTGGACACGTGTGTGATGAGAAAAGACTCTCTCGTCCCATCGTCTCCTGGAGTGAGGCGACCGAGGGCTCCTCGCCCTCCTCCCAAGATCTTCCTCCTCTCCAACCCCACCCGCCGGCGGCAGTAGTCGCCACCAAAAGTTGTCCGTGTGGTGCCGGCGGCGGCGGTCTTAACTTTCCCCACATGCGCAGCTCCGACTCGGGTGGGATTATTGGCTATGCGGTTTGTCCTGTAGCAGCACGACGGCGGAGCGATAGCACTGCTTATTGGTGGTGGGGCACAGTTGCAGCATCAAGGTAGCGGCTGGATCCCGCTCGTCCTAGATATGGGCCCATTTGGGTCCCATCTAGATCGGGCACCGTGTGCGGTGATGCTCCCTGGAGGTGGAGCTAGGGCGGCGGCGGGTCATGTAGCGTGATCGCGTTGAAGCTGGCTACTACGTTGTGGCAGCAGGGACTTTATGGGCCCAAACTGGCCCCGCCCGGTCTCGTCCATGCTCGGTATGTCTTGCTACCG
Organism: Avena sativa; assembly: GCA_916181665.1. Taxonomy (NCBI): domain Eukaryota; kingdom Viridiplantae; phylum Streptophyta; class Magnoliopsida; order Poales; family Poaceae; genus Avena; species Avena sativa. The sequence continues at coordinate 377,674,910 of OV702297.1, read as the reverse complement.
TGTTCGATCGGTTACAGACAAAGCAGTAGAGGTTGGTCCCTCCCGCCCGGCTACGGTGTTGTCGCCCCTGATTCCCGTTGTGCTCCCTGTTTTCGTCTCCTAGGCCTCGTGTCAGTGTTCACGGAGAGATGACGAGGAGTACCTCTAGATCGTGCTGGCACATGCTAGTGGGTGACAAGCTGGCTGGAGCATTAAGGATCGTCCAGGATTGTGGTCTATGGGGGTCGGGATAAATTCCGTCAGCTTCTCTGGCACCGATACGGTGACGTTTGTGGGTGTCGTCGGTCCTTCCTGAAGGGTGTCGGGTGTACCATTTTCCCACTTCCTTCTGCTATCTAGGAAAACCCTAGGACCTTCGGGCAGGAGCGCCGTTGTTGTCGCATTCTTTCCTGAAGGTACTGTTTGTTACGTGGTGATTTGGAATGCTAGGAATGTGGTGAGAATACTCCCGAGGGCGCAGCGGTTGCGGGCCTTCTTTTTTTTTCCGTCAATCTGCTAGTGTTGGCTTTTGTTTCTCTTATCTTTCTCTCTTCTTTTCTTTTCGTTTGATTGTGTTGCGGCTCACTATGTTGTTGTATCGTGTGATTGCTTTATTAATGTATAGAGGGACACACGACTATTTTGAGAAGTGTTTCCTCTTGACTCCGATATAATACAAGAAAAAAAATCATGCTTCAGGTTGGTCAAGATATTGGCAACCAAGAGGTCAAGCATATTTAATTATCGCTGCTGTCTCAAACACATTCCAACACATGTTTCCCATTCGTTTCGTAGCTATTTCCTATTTCTTCGATCATTACGACGTTGTCAATTTGTTAATACATAAATTATACTGTATTAAGAAGATTGCTCGTTCTCCAAGCAGCTGCATGCCATGATGATTACTTGATTTTCTTCGATAAAGAAGCTGCGATGATAAATGACTGATCGTGTGGAAACGAAAGCAAGTAGACACGTAGTACTATACCAGCATACAGTACTGAGCTGGAGCAGATATGGTTGCCGTCGTTCAGCTAGTCACCACTCGACCAGAACTACTTTTCTCTCGCCGCTAAATAAGCGCTGACCACTTTCTTCCCGGACGGCGCATGCAGCTGCACGCCGCGGCGACCACGAGCTCCAACTTTTCTGCGCACCGAGACGATCGATCGCGAGGCCATCCATCTCACAAACTCACAAACCGGGACGTGTCGCGCAGCCGCAGCTGGTAAGTACGCCGGCCGACGAATAGCTCGCCGGCAGCAACTAAACCCGACCGCCCACTAATAAACACGTCGCCGGCCTGGAGCACGATGATCGCCTGCAATGCTGTGCTGCGCGTTGAATTCTCACCGATTCCGATCAAAAGGCGCGAGCTCCTGGCCACACATTCACGGAGGCTAATCTGGAGCATACACGACGCAAGATTCAACCACACCACTTCTCCGTGACAGGACAGCCTTACCGTCGCTTAGCACCAGCGTGCAGCGTCACAGCCTCTCGCTCTCGTCGACCTATAAATTCGATCCCATGATGTTTGTCAAACTCTGGCATCATCCACCCGATCAACACTAGATCATCACTAGTGCTGCTGCTCACTAATTTACTGTTGAGATAGACAGGGTACAACTTCCACAATGGTTTTCTCTAGGTCCATTGCTTTTGTACTTGTGGCTGCTGCGTTGCTGCTTGCTCTTGCCCCGGCGGGTGAGGCACGCGTTGCTCGGAAGGACCTTGGCATCAACCTTGGAGGGCTTGGAGTTGGTATTGGCTTGGGTGCGGGGTTCGGCGTGGGTGGTTCGGGTTCCGGTTCTGGTTCTGGTTCGGGATCTGGTTCGGGCTCAGGCTCGGGGTCAGGATCAGGTTCCGGGTCAGGGTCAGGTTCTGGATCAGGGGGTCTAGGTCTTGGACTTGGCGTTGGAGTTGGTCTAGGTGGTGGCGGTTCTAGTTCCGGTTCTGGATCGGGTTCAGCGTCAGCCTCTGGCTCGGGATCAACTTCAGGCTCTTCTGGATCAGCATCGGCTTCTGGGTCTGGCTCGGCTTCAGCCTCAGGAGGAGGCGGGCTTGGCCTTGGGCTCGGACTTGGGCTCGGATTAGGTGGTGACTCTAGCTCGAGTTCAGGGTCAGGCGCTGCTTCGGCTTCTGGCTCTGGCTCTGGGTCCAGAAGTGGTTCAAGCGCTGGGTCTTCGGCCGGATCAAGTGCGGGATCTTCTGCAGGATCAAATGCTGGGTCATTTGCTGGCTCTAGTGCCGGATCTGGTGCTGGGTCAAATGCAGGTTCAAGTGCAGGCTCTAGTGCCGGATCAAGTGCAGGTTCCCGTGCCGGAAGCGTGCAAGGCCGCCATTGATGTGGACTAGCTAGGGTGCAGGCCCTACTCTAAACGTGTTACATTATCCTATAGTATGGACATACATAAGGTTGACTGGTTAAACGATTTGGTTATATGGTGCTTTGAATAAAGGATCCTAGATGAATCTTAAATCTTTGTGGAATCGCTGTTCTTAAATCTTAAACACATATAAGCTCTCTTGTTCAGTGCATGATGTGTGGCAACTTTATCCTTCAAACCAAAATTATACAGTATCCTAAACTGTAGCTAGCCACGCTGAAATGAAGCTCTACGTTTCAAAAAAATAAATTAAAAAGGCTCAAGTGAAGGACATGACATTTCCGGACATTCAAAATGGCTCCCTGGATGGTCATGCCTAAATAAAAAGGGCATTTCAAATGTCAAAAAGATATGAAGCCATGGCCGATCAATTGGTAGGCTATACAACCAACCCAGCGTTGCTCCCCATGGTGGCGTCGGGGCGAGCCGTTCACGCCGCCAGAGGCCCTTCGTCGCCTGCCTCTCACGCCGTCGCTGCCGTTGGCCCTCGCCGCGGCGGCGGTGGGCCCAGCCACCGAAGGAGGCTTGGGCGTGGTGGATGCCAGTGATCGCCGTCGGAACCGCTGGGGCGGGGAAGATCGGCGAGTCGACGTGCAGTGGCCAAGACGGCGCCCCTGGTCGAGGTGGTGGCAGAGGCGGGGCTAGGCCTGGTGGCCGTGGATGAAACCCTAGGTCTTTATCTGGGTGTCTCTCGCCCTGCCCCCTAATCCCTCTTCGCTGTATGGTAGGGCCGGATCCGGTGGAGGGTCGATCCTGCTCTGCGCTACCTTTCTCGATGTTGGCCTAGCCCACGGGCTGATGCTAGAGGACGGAACGACGGATCTTGCAGGTTGCCGGCAGGTGGCGTGGGGGCTGCCGGCTCGGATTGAAATAAAGGTGGTGGTCCTCGGATCCCTCTCACACCAAGAAAAAGATTTATTTGATGTGTGTCTTTATTGATCTGGTCGGAGTGTCTAGTTCCCGAAGGCTCCACCGACGAACTCCTATAGGCACATCATGTCTGGAGCTTGCTGGATCAGAAGGAATTTGATCATGTGTACCCGTGTTTTTTGCTGGAAGTTTGGTTTCAGAGGGGGTGTGGTGAAGCTCTGCTACATGTTACCATCATGTGGCATGTCTTTGACGATCCACCATGAAGTCATATGCGGAGAATATCATGAAGTGAGGGACAACAGGGCTAGCTATTGTGGATTGAGTCTTTATGATGATGATGATCTGGCTTGGTGGTCTATAACTCACAGCAGCGTCTGTTAGAGGGGGCAACAACACCGTAGAAGTTCACAGGCTTACCTTGCAGGGTGAAAAATTTAAGGTATGGCCTTCATTGGTTGTGCGTGACAATGGACTTGCAGAAGACATTGTTTTGTGAACAAAGACTTTCTTCAGAGTGAAAATCTGAGATCTTTCATCAGGCGATGACAGCGCGTGTGCACTGCTTTCTTCTTGGAGATGTCGCCATTGGATGGGTTGGATTTCTGGTGTTGTTTTGGTGGTGTTAGTGTTGCTGCTGATAAGGATCTGATCGCTCTAATGTGACTTCTCTTTTTTGTAATTCTGTTTTTACGGATGTGTGCATCCATAATGCCAATAAGTATGCGTTGTTATAGATATTGGATGTAATCGGTATCTTCGCGATGATAATATATGCTCATTTCGAAAGAAAAAAAATGAACCCATGGCCACCGATATTTTTTTAACAACAAATAATTTTCTTGTGATTTGTGGAAAAAAATTGGTGCTCCAAAACGCCTTTCTACGGCCCCTACGATATAGCAAATATCATGTCCTCGTGAAACTTTGCAGACATGTAAAAGACGTAAACATGTCTAGCGTCAAGAAAATCAATTTTATATTTATTTTTTCAAACTTATTTTATGCCGATCCATTTAGTTACTCCCCTTATTTTATGCCGATCCATTATATTGGGCCATTACCGCCAGCAAAAGATTCGTGCTGAACCCACTGTATATATCTCACCACTCAATACACGGATGAAAAGGGCTTGCACTAGCTAGCTGGACGATAAGGCTCGCGTCCACTACTAGCTAATAATCACCATGCATCCAGCGTAAACGATAAAACGGCGGAGCTTCTGGAATTTCTCATCGACCACGCGATCGAGCTGCCTCATTATAGCATAGCTCCAAAGATCACGTCAATTTTCCATATGCAGTGCAGCAACCATATATTCCTTCTCTCCTAGCTAGTGCTAGTGCCATGCATGCATCGGCACTTGCAAGTTGCAACGTGTCATTCGGATGCGCTACGAGGCTCCATGTCTCTGTTCCCTTTTCACCGTCGTCGCTCCCCTGACCACAATACACCACTAGTCGAGCGAATTAGGCCGTCCAATAGCCACAGCCACAAGTTGTTGCCAGCAGGACTAGGAAGCCAAACAATGTTTTTCAAAGCCCACTCTCTGGACCCTATAAATACCACTGTGTTCCTCCTAGTGTTTGCACACCAAGGACAAGGAGTTGCAAGCAGGCAAGAAAGCAAACCCAGAATATACACATTTGAATCATACACTAGCAGTAGCTAGTTCTTCCACGAAAATGTCACAAATGAAGACCATTTCCGTTGGCCTCGTTGTCCTTGCTACACTTGTTTTTGCATCTGAGGGTCGCATTGCTCGGAAGGACCTAGGTCTCGACCTTGGTGGCGGGGGAGGGATGGGAATTGGCACGGGGATTAGCATCGGCATAGGTGGTGGTGCTGGTGGTGCCGGCTCGGGCTCAGCATCGGGGTCAGGTTCTGCCTCTGGATCGGGCTCAGGATCAGCCTCGGGTTCCGGTTCTGGCTCAGGATCTGGCTCTGGCGCCGCTTCGTCGGCTGGTTCTGGTGCAATATCTGGTGGAGGTTCCTATGCTGGGTCTGGTGCAGGATCCGGCTCAGGTAGCGCATCTGGCTCCGGTGCAGGTTCAGGCTCAGGTGGAGGATATGATGCAGGTTCGGGCTCAGGTGGAGGCTCTGGTGCTGGTTCAGGCTCAGGTGGAGGCTCTGGTGCTGGTTCAGGATCAGGTTACGGTCAAGGGCAGGGAACAGGCCAGGGATCTGGTTATGGTCAAGGTTCCGGCTCAGGGCATGGACAAGGTTCAGGCTCTGGTTCAGGTTATGGTGAGGGTCATGGTGAAGGTTATGGCGAAGGAAACAATGCAGGCTCTGGTTCAGGATATGGTGAGGGCCATGGTGAAGGTTATGGTCAAGGAAATGGTGCAACATCGGGTTATGGTGAGGGTCATGGCGAAGGCTATGGTCAAGGAAATGGCGTTGGGCAAGGATCTGGACATGGTGAAGGTCACGGGCAAGGCTCTGGTTCAGGCTCGGGCCATGGTGAAGGTTCTGGTAGTGGATATGGAAATGGCGGTGGCTCGGGTTATGGCGAAGGTCATGGGTATGGCTCTGGCTTTGGACATGGTAAATGATCGAGAAAGTGGACTACTGAAGTATCAATAATGAATGGTTGTGTCAAGGTTTATATTCACTCATGGAAATAATCTATGTGTGTAGTCAGTTCTATGGAATTGAGTTTGTACCTAAACTAGTGGAGGGTCAAACGTATAATCCTTCCATATATGATTGAGTCTTTGTATAAATTTCTACGATGAATAATTTTTTTTCATTTGGGTTAGTGCAATATTGCATGCACATGTCGGTACATTTCCCATCCATTAAATAATCAACTTAAATCCAATTTTATTAGTGCTACTCAAACATTACAAGCAGTCATCGTGAATAACACATCACATACCTAGAAATAATCGGTGTTAAAACATGCAACAACCATAGACGGTTTTGCATGTGTCACATCTAAAATTTCTAAACATGTTGCAAACTGATCATATTGTGGTTTCTTTTAAGAACATATGTGAGTATCACCAATAAGTGAAAATCCCTTGCTTCTATGGCTTCCAAATTAGTTATCACAATCATAGAGAAGGTTAATTAAAATAAGTATATTAAACATGGGATACAACTAAAACAGTGTGGCATTTCATAGTTGTGGTTGGGAACCGGTAGTTGATAATCTGAAATATTACCCACACATTGAAAAAAAGATAATCTAAAATATCGAACATTCGTATTCAGGAATTCAAAAATATATGTGGGGAAATCTGAATCTAGACAAAAATGGAAATGGATGTGGTAAATATCTGAATTTGTTTTACAAATGCAAATACCAATGTAGCATTGAATTTCGACCCTAATGTATTGGATATGATAATGGATATATCCATATCCAAATAAAATTATTTTTCTATGATTGAACTTGAAAATATTATGTAGTGTATCAATATATTTATCTCTCTATTGCTCTACAGTTGACTCGCTATAAGACATGAATCGCGCTCATCCCTTGCTAAAGCGCATATGTTTTCTTGCTCCTTGGTACTTGTCTGATCAATCACACTGTTCATTAGTTCACTTGATTTTGCGTTCATTTTGCATTATTGATTTCTCTTCCCAGCATCCGATTTTATGCATGTAATTGCTATCCTACACATTCGATCAAGGTTGTCACTGCGAAGCTATATTATTTTGTTATATTGGTATATGTTCTAAATTGATAAAACATATGATTTTATCAATATTTGAGTAACATCCGCTATGTATTCATATTCAACACATTGCCCTGCATTGCCGCCCAGCCTTCTAGGTTTGGACGAGGTTAAACACTGCTCAACTGGCCAACAGAACTAATGATCTTGTGGTTTTCATCGAATCAAGCATTCAAGGAAATGACAACAAGATATGGCCTATTTTACTGGCTGCATGTTTCCTTCAACTTTGGCATGCTAGAAACAACAGAATCTTCAATAAGATGAGTACTAATAGGCAAACTTTGTTCAACAGCATCAATCAGACTCTAGATCTTTGGGCTAAAAGATCTACTAAGCTTGCGCCAGATCTTTTGAAGTGGAAACAAAAGTTTCTGCTGAACTAAAACTTTTGCTTATTTTCCTTTCATTTACTCCTGCAAAAACCCCCCGGATCGATCCGGGTTGTACATCCTGCCCTACCCATGTAACTCTGCTGTACCAATAAGGCTTTGGGTGTTTCCCAGCCTTCATATATGAAATATATAAATTCAAAAAAAAATGTATTCATATTCAACAACAACCGCATTCGTATTCGTATTTGTTTTTAAAATATGAAAACTGATGTGGAAAAGACATTATCCTATCCAATTCCACCCCTAGTTGCAACCATTTCATTGAACTTATATGCGTAGTCTTTGTTGATGAGGATGTTTTAGAGGTTTTGGATTGTAGAATTCCCACGCCGGTTTGGATGGGGAATTTATAGGATCTATTTATTTTTTGTATATTTCCTCTAGAAGCCGCTTAGACACATAGAAATTGAGCACAGAGACAACCATGGATTATTTTCCTACTAGTACGATCTAATTCAACCTACATGAATTAATGGCGTGTAGCTCCAACAAGACAGTTAAGGACGGACGCTTTAAAAACCTGACCGTGCAGAGTACAACAATTCCATATTTTATTTTGTATTTGTTCCATACTCAAAAAGTATAATAGTTGTATTCAATGGGAGCTATATTAAATCCAAATCTCATACCAAGGACCAATCCGAGGCGATGCCAATCTCACATGGTGGTGAGTCCACCAAATCCACGTCAGCAAGGCCTGCACTTAAATAATTTTTTTGCTATATGGTTCATGTTGATGATCTCAATGACGTAAACCGAGACCCCGCGTCGCTCCGGTCTAGCGACACAGGGGAGAAAAAGTTACGTCGCCGGTCGGTGCCCCTCGCCACTGGCGCCCCTCCGCCGCTGCCGCCGGCCTCGCCGCGGTGGCGGCGGCCCCAGCATCCGAAGGGGGTCCGGGGGGATCTCGCGGTGGACGCAGTGTGCTTCATGACCCCTCTCTCGTGCGGATTTCGAGAATTTCAAGCATAATCTAAATCTTTCCACTAATTCCAAGGTTTAAATAATGGGGTGTTTGAACGATTTGTTTCCTCTCCCTGCAACGTGTGGCTCCACTATGTAATCTTTTTTGTTTCTACTTCTGTAATCATGATCCATCGTACGTTGTAACAGCCAGGGTGGGGACTTTTCCGGTCCTACTTAACGCGTACCGATATTCACAAGTTCCCTTCGCCCTCCTCCATCCCAAGCTGCACCCGACCAATGTCCGTCTGGTCCCTGACTCCCTATCCTCTGGTCCAGTTTGGTATGTCGCTGGCTCCATAGCTTCTGGTGCTTTCCCTCTTCAATCTCGTTTATTAATTTGCCTAATGCCTTACCCCTCATTGCTCTTCTTGGTAACTCATCCACAAAGTACGGGAACTACATAGGCGATGCTTCATATTCATCACCCAGCACAACATATATCTCCACATAGTTGGTATAGTGCGCCCTCACGCCCCTGCTCATCTCATGCCCGTCCTCATGCATATCATCAGCCTATCAGGTAAACAACATGGCATTGCCCTTCAGCCATACCCCTGCTCATCACAGCCCTTCCTCATGCATATCAGGTAAGCAACATGGTAGTGCCCTTCCGCTGTTTGATGAAATGCCAACAATGTTGACAGCTTGATAAGTAGTTGATTCTCGCCACTTTGTTGACTGTATCAGTTCATTCCATCAGCAGCAACTCTTCTAAAATATTCGGTTGTGCGATTCATCTCCTTGATCAAATGTCAATATCGTAGAAAGCTCCATAAATACTTCCTCCGTTTTAAAATATAAGATGTTTTAGCTTTCTAAAACAAATGTATCTAGACTATTAATAATATATAGGTTCACTCATCTTTGAAATGAATCTACACACTAAAAGAAGTCTAGATACACTTTCTTTATAAATGTAAAACATCTTATATTTTAAAACGAAGGAAGTAGTTCATTTTTGCGACTTTATTTATCGTATCAGTTCATCCCTTCGGGCGAGCCACCTCGATTTTCCTACACTAAATCAAGTTTCAACTTCAGGTACGACTAGCCATAGTTGCTGCCTGATAAGTTCGACATTCAAACTCCTAACAGCAGAATTGGGTTTTGTCTAATTGATTGATTCAGAGTTCAGTTACAACGATACATAAAGAGAAGAGTACGTGAGACAGACTCTGCCGAACATGGTGGCTCATGATCCTAGCGATCCGGAGCACGAGACTAGGCTAGGTTTGTTACACAGAACGGCTAAATACAATGTACAAGAATAAGTGTCGTGTCAAACCACCCCCCCCCCCCCCCCCCCCCCCCGCGTAGTCGGAACAACGCTGGGGACGATGTCCAGGCTGGTGCGAAAGTTGTGGAAGATCCTTGTCGGCAGCCTCTTGGTGAAAATTTCAGCAAATTGATAACTTGTTGGTACATGTAGAACCTTTGCCTCACCGAGTGCCACGCGGTCGCGAACAAAGTGCAGATCAATCTTGATGTGCTTGGTCCTCTGGTGCCGAACGGGGTTGGAGGACATGTACATGGCGCTGACATTGTCACAATAAACCACCGTAGCCCGAGTTGGTGGATGATGAAGTTCTTGTAGGAGTTGTCGCAGCCAACAAGACTCGACAATGCAGTTGGCAACGGCACGGTACTCAGCCTCCGCACTCGAACGGGAGACCGTGGGTTGTCGGCGAGAAGACCAAGAAATTAGATTGTCTCCAAGGAAAACACAAAATCCAGAAGTGGACTTACGGGTGTCGGGACAACCAAACATCGGCATCGGAATAAGAGATGATATCCATGGAGGACCGGTGGTGGAGTTTCAAGTCGAAGTGTGTGGTGCCGTGTATATAGCGCAAGATGCGTTTGATGAGCTGGAAGTGGGAGTCTCGGGGGGCATGCATATGGAGACATACTTGCTGGACGGCATATGAGAGGTCGGGGCGAGTGAGTGTGAGGTACTGCAGGGCGCCAGCGAGGCTCCTATATAGTGTGGGGTCGAAACAGGGAGCACCTTGTAAGGCCGAAAGTTTGGAGTTGGTGTCAATGGGTGTATGAATGGGGTTGCAGTTTAGCATATTGACTCTCTCTAGAATCTCTAATGCATATTGTTGTTGGGATAGGAACAAACCGTCATGGGTGCGGTGGACGTTGATGCCAAGAAAATGATGGATTTCTCCAAGGTCACTCATAGAAAATTCGGTTTTAAGAGAACCAATGATGGATTGAAGGAGAGAGGTGGTGTTGGCGGTGAGTATAATGTCATCAATGTACAGCAACAAAAATGCAAAAGAAGATTCACGACGAAGAATAAAGAGTGAGGAATCACTTGGCCAAAAACCAAGAGAAAGAATGAAGATGGTAAAACGATGAAACCAAGCTCGTGGCGCCTGTTTGAGCCCATAAAGATATTTGCGCAAATGACAAACATGCAAGGGGCGAGAGGAATCAAGGAACCCCGAGGGCTGCTCACAGCAAACGGTCTCATCAAGGTGGCCATGGAGGAAAGCATTTTTGACGTCCAACTGGTGAATAGGCCATGAGTGCATAGTGGCGATGCTCAGCACAAGCCGTATGGTTGCCGGTGTAACATCCCAGCATTAGAGCTTAGAAATGAGCTGAACACAGTTGTGTGCATTGCATTCATGCATAGAAAATCTGAATAATTTTCGCGCTTTTAAATAAAAACTTGTCAAAGTGATTGAAGCTTCTCTCAACTTGATGGAATTGAAGTAGATCATCAAGTTGACTGCGATAAGTTTCAATATGATCTTTGCTAAAACCTTATTTTGGGTAAACATGATTTGATCTAAGGGTAGATCAAATGTAATAAAATTAAACCCTAATACATTACTTAATGATTTATATTTGATCCTTAGGTGATCATATCATTGTATTCATTATAATCAATCATGAGTACCAAGTTATAAATATAACTTAAGTAATAGGAATGTAACAACTAAATCTTAAATCTCAACCATTTATACCATGAGTATCATGGTAACACTTAACCTTAACTCTTTAATGAGTTTGAGTAGGAAAGAAACCAAGTCAAGATCATTCACTATATATCTTTCTTTCCATATCAAACTTTATCATCTTTAATGAACCCTATCTTAGTATCTGTTAAGTAATCAACTATTGATTCACCAATTCTTGACCTATCAACTCTTGTCCTTATCATAGCATTTACTTCAATCCTTTAGATAAGAAGTAAGAAGAAGTAAATAGTAATGCTAGTTTTAGGTATCATTTATAGGATGGGAGTGTTGGAAGAGAATAAGATCAATGTGATAGCTGATGGAGTTAACTCACTCCTGAATGGATAGAAGAGTTATTTGAAATAAAGATATATGTGGTAACAAAGAGGATTACAAGGATGAATCCTGAAGATAGATACCAAGGAGTAATCCTATTGGATTAAGAAAGCATAGTCCATGAATAGCATCCTTTAATCCAATTGAGATACTAAGAAGATAATTTCAATACAACTGTAATGTAGTATTGATGAAGCCTTGATTAGCCAACTGGAACCCTAAACCACAAAGGATTATAATGAACATGCCTTATTCACCAACATTGAATGCTTATATCATGTATAAGTGACATTGGTGGATAAAACATAAATGAACCCTAGTATAGTAATGTTATTCTAGGTCATCCATAACAAGCCATATTAATTTAATGTGAGGTTGGAGTATCTGTTACTAGAGTTAAGTAGAGACAAGATAGTATGATTAAGATTATATTAGAGCAACATTGGGTTAAAGAAGTAGTATTTTCCTCCTGGGAAATACTAGCACTTAAGGTGAAGTAGGAATTGATGTATACATCTATTGAAATGATATTAGTGAAGGATGATAAGGGAAGAGCATGAATGGAAGTAACTGTAAACATTTGTTGGATGGGAGGATATCAGCAGTAGAGTAGTTGATATAACCAAGTATAGCTATGAGAAAATTAGGAAAGGCTTCAGTGACAAGCTTCTGAGATTTTTAAGAGAGATTACAAGGTAATCTGAGAAGTAAGAAGGTGATTATTCAAGTGGAATTAGAATCAGAAGAAGTACTCTAGTGATGAGAGTTATTGTTATGAGAAGATCATATAGAGCTTTAGTATCAAGCTCATTGATTTACAAATGGATTTAGGAGGAGAAATTATAAATAGGTTATACTTGTGAAGTAAAGCTCATCATGTTAACACATGATGATGGTTATGAAGGAGTAGTATATCTAGGAAAGGAATTCCTTAATTAGAGGTCCAGGATTGTGAATTATAGAATATAGGAATTCTTGGTAAACACTCAACTTTAAATCTTAAACTAAACATAATATTTATTTCATATTATTTATCTATCATCTTAATCTCCATACAACTTTATAGGAATAGTTTCCTATAGCAAATCACATAAGCACATCTTTGTCATTCCCAACTATCATAATTATATGTACTTAGGAGTTATCCTTATCAATTATTTTCCATAAGACCTTCTAGGAAATCACTTTCTTTTATAAAAGATGAAGTCATTCTTGAACACCAACATAAGGACAATCTGTCTTAACCAATAATCTTTATTCATATAAATAAAAGGATGAACAAGAATATTAAAACTCCTAAAACCCATGGTAAACTATTACAATACCCAAACTTTTATTTCAATCATATATGCCTAGAAACTATAGTTATCAATTCTCTTTCATAATTCATTTCAAATAATAACTATTTATTTTAAAGGATGATATTAATAAAGATCATAAACATAAAGACAATATGTTTAGCCATTAACCCTTATTCACATCAATAAAAGAAATATGAGAATATTAAATCTTCAAAGAACTTATGCTAAGTGTTTTCAATTCAAACTTTTACTCTTATGTTAGTAATAATAAAATATATACATTACTATTCCCTAAATTATGAGAATAATATTAACCCTATTAAGTACTCAAAACTTTATGTATCAAATAATAATGAAGGATCAACATATATAAAAATTTCTTTAATATTATAAATCAATAAGAATCAAAACTCATGGATTAATAGTAATACATTCTTTAATAAGTTCATGGCTATTATATAAATTAAATTCGTATCAAAAGACCCTACAAATACAAAATATATATATACATATGTATAATAAAATAAAGAAGTGATAACATTATATAATAAAAGTTCACAAATAGTTCAAAATAACTTATTATTGATGTTTGTATTCAGCAAAGAACCTTTATAAAGAAATATTCCTAAAAGAAATGAAAAATACAAAAGATGAAAAATAAAACAGAAAAGGAAAACAAACCGAAAGAAAAAAATAACTTCTGGCCACAGCCCATTTCCTCACTTGCCTATCTACCACCTATGGGTACCCCGTAGTAGCCCAATTTCGGCCCAACAACGAACCCAACTCGTCACCACAGGGGCTGACAGGTGGGACACCGATAAGGAATGCGGGTTGAGTTTGAATTTTTGCCAGGGGGTTTTCTGCGAAATATCCATCGTTGTCTTCCTCGCAACGTCACAAGCAGCTGTCTGTCGGCATCGCCGCCGTCCGCCGCCGCGCCATGACGTCCGCCTCCGTCCAGATTCGTGCCGCCGCTCTTCTAGGCATATAAGATGTACTCCTGCTTCCGTGGAGAAGCCCCACACGCCACATCTCCCTCTCTCTCTCTCAAAATTCCCCTTGTACCGAAACCCTAGTTCGCTGGAGAAGCTCGTCGCCATCTCTCTAGAGCCTCTCTAGCCCTATCGAGCTCACTGTTGGAACCGCCGTGCTGTCCTGGTTCAGCTCGTGGAAGGAATCGACCGTGCATCCTCTTAATCGAGCTCCACGATCTCATCTTCCTGAAGTCCAGCCACCGCTCTCGCCATCAACTCCGGTCATGATTCGCTTCCCCATCACCTTCTTCGCATTCCTGGTGAGCTTGTGCATCTCACTATCCCCTTCGATTCGCTCTTAGCCGTCTCTACCGTCTTGCCCACAAAGCATAGAGCTTGCCACCGTCGGAGCTCGTCGGAGTTGGTGCTCCGGCGACCAAAAACCAGCCGCGCCACCACTATTCGACTCCCCGCATCTCGCTGAGTCGAATAGGACCATCCCTGCGTGCCCGCATGCCTTTAATCCGAAGATCAAACCACGATCTGAGGATCATCCTTGGGGTGATGTCAGCGTGGCATCACGCTGATGTCATATATCATTTTATTATTTCCTAAATTGAGTTATTCATTTCTGTAATAAATAAAAATCTGAGATATGACATGGAAAAGGTCCCACCAGTCCGTGACTGGGGTAGGATCGGCTCTGGTGAGAAAAACCCTTCATTTCATGCTGACATCAGCATTACCTAATAAACACATTTAGTTATTTAATTAAAAAAATCATAAAATGATTCAATCTTATAAAATCAATAACTTTTGTTTTGTAATTCAGAAAAACATGTTTAATATATGAATTTTTTTAGAAAAATAAAATCTACAACTTAAAACTATTATCAAATATTATTGTGATGATTATTTAAATAAATATTATTTAATAAAGGTTTTATAAGTAATAAAACTTTGATAATTCATATTTTAATAATGGTAAATTTTAAAAATATAAATAATATACCAAAAATCTTAGAAAAATAGGAATTATAATTTAAAAATATAATCATGCATTATTATTTCACTTAATTAAATATTTGTTAATTATTAAGTATTTATAAAGTAATAAACCTTATAAAAATCATATCTTATTATTTATAAATCACAAAAATAAATGTAATATACCAAAATGATCATAAAAAGAATACGTACATGCTCAAAAGATGATACTCCACTCTTGAGGTAAATAAAAATTTAAACACTTTAATAACTTGAATTTAAACTTATTTCCTTAATTAATAATTCATATAAAGGTAATGAAAATGTGTTAATGTTCCTAAAATTACTAATTTAGGTCTAATAAGTAATACTAATATTAAACCTTTATAATATAAAGTCAAATTGATCTAACACATTTTTAATGCAATTTTATTTGAATTATCATTCAACCTTAAGTGTATATTATTTTCCAAATGGAGTTATCAAATATTAAATTCTCAAGGTTATTATCTTGACTTAATAAAATCTTTTCCCTTACTTCAACCACAAGTTTTTAAACAAATCAAAACACTATAGTGAATTCATAAGTGGTAAATAATCTTGTTTACTTATTCACAAACCATAACCACACCCTATTAGGGAGATAAATCCCTTTATACATTTATAATGTAAAGAAACCATTACCAAATAAAAGTATAACCATTTTTAAGTAACTTTAAGGAAACAATATAAAGTGAACAAGATACAAGCATCATAAGTAATACACCATAAGTCTATCTATGTCTTTAAAGTTAACTTTGGTCCACACGACTTTAAATTTAATACTAAAGACTTTGTTATGTGTTTTATAGTTAACTTTGGTCTGTTATAATTACGTTATAAGCATCTCAAGTCCAAACTAATCAATCACACACTAAAAGACATTGAACACATCCTATTAACAATAAAGATTGTTTAAACCTTAGAAAATAAATCTTTTCTTCAAATGTTATTCTTTTTGCCACTTCAAACAACAACTCTTATATAAACAATCTTAATTAACATTTCACATTTGTGTATGTCCCATTGTTTTATGATATTGTAATTACATGTTGTTCACACACACTCACAAGCCTTAATAAGAAGCACAAATATGAAACCTAATCTAAAAGAGCAACACATTCCAAGGAAAACCTTTCTAGTATCCAAAACCTAGAACAACGTTACCTCGGGATTCGAGTTTACGAAACTGCATTACATTACTTATGCATAATAGCATCTTGCTTCTTTAAACATTAGTCCTTACCGGACCAATGATGCTGATTTTAGATATTGGATCTTTTATATTGTCTTGTAGACCGTGAGTGCATAATCTTGCAATCACAAAAGGCAAGTTCACACTTGCTCATGTCCTTTGATTATTTTCTGTAAAGTATTTTTGCAAATCTAGTATTGTCATCACTTGCATTTGAAAAAGGTCAGAAAACACTATTTTCATAATTATGTGATTATAGGTTATTTACTATGAGGTAATAACCTACTATAAGAGTTCCGGTGGTAAGGGAACATATTATCTAGGACTTAACAACCAATGTCGCCAGTGATTCTTGCGCCGTATATTACGCGTTGACCATGAGATTTGGAATGGGACGGAGAAGTCAGCTGTATCTTTTCCCTCTCGCATGGAGCCAGATGTGCGGGTCGTGGCTGTTATCACTCATAGCGTGCATATTAATTGGTAATTCGTAGAGGATATGCAGCATATGGGTGGGAGACCTCAACATCCCACGATAGTCCCGGCATCTGAACGGTCTGTACAAACCATTGTCGTAATTCAAAAGGTAGGCATGGTGTACACCAAGGAAACATGCGGGGTCGCGGAGAAGGCAGTGATTGGCTTGGATCTTAGGTTGGGCCTCAAACCAAGGAAGTTTGGATGGGGACATACTCCCGGTTGTGCAACAGAACCTAAGGTCTCTCATGGGTAAAGTAACGCACCTCTACAGAGTGTAAGAACTATAACTTGTTAATCCCTGTTCTGGAAAGGAGCTGCGAACGCGGCGGGAAAGGAACTCCATGAAAGTTCTGGTAAACCCGTGAAGGCTGATGGACATAGTTTTTCAGAATAAAAGCAACCTTTGAAGAAATGTTTACAAAAACCTGCATTGCCTACGACCTATGGTCTGTGGCTATAGATATAGTTCATCAAACACTCCTTTTCTAGTGAACTTGCCGAGTACGCTCGTACTCAAAGTATCTTATTAACCCTTGCTAGGTTCTAAATCCAGTACAGACGATGTCTACATCAAGTTATGCTCCAGAAATTATCACCAGAAGCTAAAGCTCTTCAGTGAAGTCAAGAAAGTCAAAATATACATCAACTCAAGTGAAGACGAAGTTACTGATTAGATAGGAATATAATCTCTAGCCATAGAACCTATTTCTATAGGGTATTGCGATAGCCACAATGCCAGACCATTAGTTAAGATACTAATCTTAATAGTATGATAGTTTTTGAGTTGTTTATTTCTGATTCTTCTTTGTAAGAAGATTCTTTCTCTCTCTTTAACCTAGAGTGTTCTCTGGATCTTGTGTAATGAGTTGAGTTGTAACCTATAGTCATGTCTTGGTTGTGTTTCTGTTGTGCTACTCTAAGGTATGTAATACTAGTGAACGGTGTTTCATTGGTGTTATGTCAACGACTATAGTGTACTACATCATGCAGTGGTATGCTGGGTCACCGGAGTTTGTATCAGAGCATATGCTTTGACCTTAGGATTGAAACCCTTTTAGGAAGATCTGTAGGTTGGATAGTGACTGTAGGAGCCATCTTATCTTAACCAAATATTCTTATGACTTGTGATGAGTATCCTCTTGAGGATAACTTCGTCACATCTAAGTAAGATTCTTAAGTCAGTCTTTCTTAGGAGTAATCATTTTATCTTTTCTCAGTATAGTACTATTTAGTGTCTTCCGAAGGGACATAAATCACCAAGATAGTGTAGGAAAGTAGAAGACATCAATTGAAGTAGTCTTAATGGTGTAGCCTAACCCTAGAATTTAAGTAAGACAATGGAATCTTATGGTTAGTTGATAATCAAAGACAACATGATGAATATCATTAGGATAAATGTTGATATAATGTGTAGTAATCATGTGGGATTCACTTGAGAATTTTACGTAATGAAGTGAAATTATGTTAAAACTGAATGATAGAGTAATGTGAAGTAAAGTTATCATGGTTAGATTAGCTCTTAAATCATGATCAATAGGCAAAACATAATAAGATCATGGTGAGATTAGCTCCAAAACCATGATGTAAGTGTACGTATGACAAGTACTTAGTGAATTATCTTGGAGTAGAAGTATGAAAATACCCTCGTAGAACTATGATAGAAGTCATAGATGCTAGAAATTTCCAATAATGTTTGGTTTAAGTTAGTAAATAAAATATGATTAGTCATTTGGAGTGATCATGTGAGGTTAGTTTACTAAATAATGATAGGTTGGTTATAATATCCATTTCAAAAGTAAGATCAAAGGTTAGTTGAAACCAAATTTAGACCACCTTGCTTAAGATTATCCAGTTGCACTTGAGCAATTTGGGTAAATATTGAGATAAAGAATAGTTTGGCTCTATATCACAATGTAAACCTATATGAGGAGGTGTCATATACTACACAACTAAGCCTAAATTCTAGAGATACTATACTCAATTACTATACTCCGGGCTTAGAGGAAAGTGTGTTATATGTACCACATTTGGATTTATTTGTTTTTCTTGGATCTTCTTGATTGACTAGATCTGTACATGAAGTTTGACTTGGTGTGCAAATGCATGTTGCAACATCCAGTTATTACTTGATGTTATAGACCTAGATAGAAACGGGAATTCGTGTAAGGGAGTGACGATTTTCAAAGACCAAGATGAAGACTTACATGAAGAATGAAGCCAAGTGTAAGGAGTATCAACTCAATTTGGAGGATGGATCAAGATCAGGTTATTCTTAGCCAGTAATAAGAACAAAGTCTAGTGTAGAAAATACATGGAGCAACAAAAAGTGATGAACTTAAGGTTCAATCAAAATAGGTAATTTTGCTAAGAAGTCAATGGAGTAATTATACAAGTTCATGGAAGTATCATGAATAGACACAAAGAAGTAGCTTTGGAACCAAAATGGTATTCAATCTCTAACAATTCAGAGAGAATACGAGAGGTATGTCGGAAACCATAGGGTAATACATACACCCTAGGATGGTTCGCAGCTGGTAATTATCCGCAGCTGGTATTTGATCCATAGCTAATATTTGATCCGCAGTTGGTATCTTGTCCGCAGCCGGTGTTGGTTGACATAGTTAACCAGATCATCTTAATGGTTGCATAAAGAGCATAAAATTTGGCCTAAGCTAAGAAAGACATGAAAGATTATAAAATTAAAGCGATCGTCTTTCGAGGCGCTTTGCGAAAATTGACCTATCAAAGTGAAAATGTCCAAATACTAAGTAAGACAAATAATGCTGAAAGATTCACTTCGGAGATCCACAATTGTGTGGATACGCCATACAATCTTTTATAATAACAAATTAGGTAAAGTATAAGCTGAACAAAGACCAACATTCTATTTATAGAATCAAGAAATACTTTATAAGGCAGTTTAAAGACCATTAGTAAACCCTAAGGGGGAGAGTAAACAAATTGTGGAAGTATTGTTATCTGACTTTCCAAGTAAAGGTTGGAGAGGAAATACTAACCTATTCCAACATTAAGCCTTATTTTCATAAGGTTAAAAGAAAGTCATTATTGTAAAAGTATTTAAGGTAATAACAAATGATTATCTAAAGCTTAATAAGGTAAAAGCTTGTAGGTGATAAAAGATTAATCCTAACCGACTAATTCTAAGAGAAACAATTCTTAAGTGATCCTTAAGAGGTAACATAGCATATCCAATTTGACATGTGTGGAAAAATAAGAAATTCCAATGGGTTTGTACTAAATGTGTTCAAAACCAATATTCGAAAGGATTACCAGTACCACTCATATGATGACAAATTAAAGATTAGTCTTTTGACCACACTATTGACTAATAAAGTTTAAAACCTATTTTAGTGAGACTTCCTAGACTTTGCATAATATAGTAAGGAAATTCGATGATCAAGTAAGGGTATTGGATTAGGATACCTAATTAAGGAAATGAACTAGATAAGAGACATCAACTAAAGAATTGTATAAAAATGAAATATTCCTAAGGGAGTAAAGTAAAAGAAACTTTGGAGTATTGGAGACAACAGGATTAAAATTGCCAAGTATGATAAGGATTCAAGGAAAAGATCTGGATATGGAATATTACAATTATTACAATTGAGGTCACCATGGAGTTAAGACATATCGTAATCATTGCAAGACAATTCCTTACTCTGAAACGCGAGAGTATGCGAACTTCGAGGATGAAGTTTATTTTAAGGGGGAGAGTCTGTAACATCCTAGCATTAGAGCTTAGAAATAAGCTGAACACAGTTGTGTGCATTGTATTCATGTATAGAAAATCTGAATAATTTTCACGCTTTTAAATAAAAACTTGTCAAAGTGATTGAAGCTTCTCTCAACTTGATGGAATTGAAGTAGATCATCAAGTTGACTGCGATAAGTTTCAATATGACCTTTGCTAAAACCTTATTTTGGGTAAACATGATTTGATCTAAGGGTAGATCAAATGTAATAAAATTAAACCCTAATACATTACTTAATGATTTATATTTGATCCTTAGGTGATCATATCATTGTATTCATTATAATCAATCATGAGTACCAAGTTATAAATATAACTTAAGTAATAGGAATGTAACAACTAAATCTTAAATCTCAACCATTTATACCATGAGTATCATGGTAACACTTAACCTTAACTCTTTAGTGAGTTTGAGTAGGAAAGAAACCAAGTCAAGATCATTCACTATATATCTTTCTTTCCATATCAAACTTTATCATCTTTAATGAACCCTATCTTAGTATCTGTTAAGTAATCAACTATTGATTCACCAATTCTTGACCTATCAACTCTTGTCCTTATCATAGCATTTACTTCAGTCCTTTAGATAAGAAGTAAGAAGAAGTAAATAGTAATGCTAGTTTTAGGTATCATTTATAGGATGGGAGTGTTGGAAGAGAATAAGATCAATGTGATAGCTGATGGAGTTAACTCACTCCTGAATGTATAGAAGAGTTATTTGAAATAAAGATATATGTGGTAACAAAGAGGATTACAAGGATGAATCCTGAAGATAGATACCAAGGAGTAATCCTATTGGATTAAGAAAGCATAGTCCATGAATAGCATCCTTTAATCCAATTGAGATACTAAGAAGATAATTTCAATACAACTGTAATGTAGTATTGATGAAGCCTTGATTAGCCAACTGGAACCCTAAACCACAAAGGATTATAATGAACATGCCTTATTCACCAACATTGAATGCTTATATCATGTATAAGTGACATTGGTGGATAAAACATAAATGAACCCTAGTATAGCAATGTTATTCTAGGTCATCCATGACAAGCCATATTAATTTAATGTGAGGTTGGAGTATCTGTTACTAGAGTTAAGTAGAGACAAGATAGTATGATTAAGATTATATTAGAGCAACCTTGGGTTAAAGAAGTAGTATTTTCCTCCTGGGAAATACTAGCACTTAAGGTGAAGTAGGAATTGATGTATACATCCATTGAAATGATATTAGTGAAGGATGATAAGGGAAGAGCATGAATGGAAGTAACTGTAAACATTTGTTGGATGGGAGGATATCAGCAGTAGAGTAGTTGATATAACCAAGTATAGCTATGAGAAGATTAGGAAAGGCTTCAGTGACAAGCTTCTGAGATTTTTAAGAGAGATTACAAGGTAATCTGAGAAGTAAGAAGGTGATTATTCAAGTGGAATTAGAATCAGAAGAAGTACTCTAGTGATGAGAGTTATCGTTATGAGAAGATCATATAGAGCTTTAGTGTCAAGCTCATTGAGTTACAAATGGATTTAGGAGGAGAAATTATAAATAGGTTATACTTGTGAAGTAAAGCTCATCATGTTAACACATGATGATGGTTATGAAGGAGTAGTATATCTAGGAAAGGAATTCCTTAATTAGAGGTCCAGGATTGTGAATTTTAGAATATAGGAATTCTTGGTAAACACTCAACTTTAAATCTTAAACTAAACATAATATTCATTTCATATTATTGATCTATCATCTTAATCTCCATACAACTTTATAGGAATAGTTTCCTATAGCAAATCACATAAGCACATCTTTGTCATTCCCAACTATCATAATTATATGTACTTAGGAGTTATCCTTATCAATTATTTTCCCTAAGACCTTCCAGGAAATCACTTTCTTTTATAAAAGATGAAGTCATTCTTGAACACTACCATAAGGACAATCTGTCTTAACCAATAATCTTTATTCATATAAATAAAAGGATGAACAAGTATATTAAAACTCCTAAAACCCATGGTAAACTATTACAATTTAAAACCCAAACTTTTATTTCAATCATATATGCCTAGAAACTATAGTTATCAATTCTCTCTCATAATTCATTTCAAATAATAACTATTTATTTTAAAGGATGATATTAATAAAGATCATAAACATAAAGACAATATGTTTAGCCATTAACCCTTATTCACATCAATAAAAGAAATATGAGAATATTAAATCTTCAAAGAACTTATGGTAAGTGTTTTCAATTCAAACTTTAACTCTTATTTTAGTAATAATAAAATATATACATTACTATTCCCTAAATTATGAGAATAATATTAACCCTATTAAGTACTCAAAACTTTATGTATCAAATAATAATGAAGGATCAACATATATAAAAATTTCTTTAATATTATAAATCAATAAGAATCAAAACTCATGAATTAATAGTAATACATTCTTTAATAAGTTTATGGCTATTAGATAAATTAAATTCGTATCAAAAGACCCTACAAATACAAAAAAAAATATATGTATATACATATGTATAATAAAATAAATAAGTGATAACTTTATATAATAAAAGTTCACAAATAGTTCAAAATAACTTATTATTGATGTTTGTATTCAGCAAAGAACCTTTATAAAGAAAGGTTCCTAAAACAAATGAAAAATACAAAAGATGAAAAATAAAACAGAAAAGGAAAACAAACCGAAAGAAAAAAATAACTTCTGGTCGCAGCCCATTTCCTTACTTGCCTATCTACCACCTATGGGCACCCCGCAGTAGCCCAATATTGGCCCAACAACGAACCCAGCTCGTCACCACCAGGGCTGACAGGTGGGACACCGATAAGGACTGCGGGTTGAGTTTGACTTTTTTCCAGGGGGTTTTCTGCGAAATATCCATCATCGTCTTCCTCGCAACGTCACAAGCAGCTGTCTGTCGGCATCGCTGCCGTCCACCGCCACGCCATGACGTCTGCCTCCGTACAGATTCGTGACGCCGCTCTTCTGGGCATATAAGATGTACTCCTGCTGCCGTGGAGAAGCCCCACACGCCACATCTCCCTCTCTCTCTCAAAATTCCCCTTGTACCGAAACCCTAGTTCATCGGAGAAGCTCGTCGCCATCGCTCTAGAGCCTCTCTAACCCTATCGATCCCACCATTGGAACCGCCGTGCTGTCCTGGTTCAGCTCATGGAAGGAATCGACCGCGCATCCTCTTAATCGAGCTCCACGATCTCATCTTCCCGAAGTCCGGCCACAGCTCTCGCCATCAACTCCGATCACGATTCGCTTCCCCATCACCTTCTTCATGTTCCTGGTGAGCTTGTGCATCTCGCTATCCCCTTCGATTCACTCTTAGCCGTCTCTACCGTCTTGCCCACAAAGGTCAGAGCTTGCCACCGTCGGAGCTCGTCGGAGTTGGTGCTCTGGCGACCAAAAACCAATCACGCCACCACTATTCGACTCCCCGCATCTCGCTGAGTCGAATAGGACCATCCCCGCGTGTCCGCATGACTTCAAATTCAAAGATCAAACCACGATCTAAGGATCATCCTTGGGGTGATGTCAGCGTGACATCACGCTGATGTCATATATCATTTTATTATTTCCTAAATTGAGTTATTCATTTCTGTAATAAATAAAAATCTGAGATATGACATGGAAAAGGTCCCACCAGTCCGTGACTGGGGTAGGATCGGCTCTGGTGAGAAAAACCCTTCATTTCATGCTGACATCAGCATTACCTAATAAACACATTTAGTTATTTAATTAAAAAAATCATAAAATGATTCAATCTTATAAAATCAATAACTTTTGTTTTGTAATTCAGAAAAACATGTTTAATATATGAATTTTTTTAGAAAAATAAAATCTACAACTTAAAACTATTATCAAATATTATTGTGATGATTATTTAAATAAATATTATTTAATAAAGATTTTATAAGTAATAAACCTTTGATAATTCATATTTTAATAATGGTAAATGTTAAAAATATAAATAATATACCAAAAATCTTAGAAAAATAAGAATTATAATTTAAAACTATAATCATGCATTATTATTCCACTTAATTAAATATTTGTTAATTATTATGTATTTATAAAGTAATAAACCTTATAAAAGTCATATCTTATTATTTATAAATCACAAAAATAAATGTAATATACCAAAATGATCACAAAAAGAATACCTCAATGTTCAAAAGATGATATTCCACTCTTGAGGTAAATAAAAATTTAAACACTTTAATAACTTGAATTTAAACTTATTTCCTTAATTAATAATTCATATAAAGGTAATGAAAATTTTTTAATGTTCCTGAAATTACTAATTTAGGTCTAATAAGTAATACTAATCTTAAATCTTTATAATATAAAGTCAAATTGATATAACACATTTTTAATGCAAATTTATTTGAATTATCATTCAACCTCAAGTGTATATTATTTTCCAAATGGAGTTATCAAATATTAAATTCTCAAGGTTATTATGTTGACTTAATAAAATCTTTTCCCTTACTTCAACCACAAGTTTTTAAACAAATCAAAACACTATAGTGAATTCATAAGTGGTAAATAATCTTGTTTACTTATTCACAAACCATAACCACACCCTATTAGGGAGATAAATCCCTTTATACATTTATAATGTAAAGAAACCATTACCAAATAAAAGCATAACCATTCTTAAGTAACTTTAAGGAAACAGTATAAAGTGAACAAGATACAAGCATCATAAGTAATATACCATAAGTCTATCTATGTCTTTAAAGTTAACTTTAGTCCACACGACTTTAAATTTAATACTAAAGACTTTGTTATGTGTTTTATAGTTAACTTTGATCTGTTATAATTACGTTATAAGCATCTCAAGTCTGAACTAATCAATCACACACTAAAAGACATTGAACACATCGTATTAACAATAAAGATTGTTTAAACCTTAGAAAATAAATCTTTTCTTCAAATGTTATTCTTTTTGCCACTTCAAACAACAACTCTTATATAAACAATCTTAATTAACATTTCACATTTGTGTATGTACCATTGTTTTATGATATTGTAATTACATGTTGTTCACACACACTCACAAGCCTTAATAAGAAGCACAAATATGAAACCTAATCTAAAAGAGCAACACATTCCAAGGAAAACCTTTCTAGTATCCAAAACCTAGAACAACGTTACCTCAGGATTCGAGTTTACGAAACTGCATTACATTATTTATGCATAATAGCATCTTGCTTCTTTAAACATTAGTCCTTACCGGACCAATGATGCTGATTTCAGATATTGGATCTTTTATATTGTCTTGAAGACCGTGAGTGCATAATCTTGCAATCACAAAAGGCAAGTTCACACTTGCTCATGTCCTTTGATTATTTTCTGTAAAGTATTTTTGCAAATCCAGTATTGTCATCACTTGCATTTGAAAAAGGTCAGAAAACACTATTTTCATAATAATGTGATTATAGGTTATTTACCATGAGGTAATAACCTACTATAAGAGTTCCGGTGGTAAAGGAACATATTATCTAGGACTTAACAACCAATGTCGCCAGTGATTCCTGCGCCGTATATTACGCGTTGACCATGAGATTTGGAATGGGACGGAGAAGTCAGCTATATCTTTTCCCTCTCCCATGGAGCCGGATGTGCAGGTCGTGGCTATTATCACTCGTAGCATGCATATTAATTGGTAATTCGTAGAGGATATGCAGCATATGGGTGGGATCCCTCAATGTCCCATGATAGTTTCGGCATCTGAACGGTCTGTACAAACCATTGCCGCAATTCCAAAGGTGGGCATGGTGTACACCAAGGAGACATGCGGGGTCGCGGAGAAGGCAGTGATTGGCTTGGATCTTAGGTTGGGCCTCAAACCAAGGAAGTTTGAACGGGGACATACTCCCGGCCGTGCAACAGAACCTAAGGTCTCTCATGGGTAAAGTGACGCACCTCTGCAGAGTGTAAGAACTGTAACTTGTTACTCTTTGTTCCGGGAAGGAGCTGCGAACACGGCGGGAAAGGAACTCCATGAAAGTTTTAGTAAACCCGTGAAGGCTGATGGACATAGTTTTTCAGAATAAAAGCAACCTTTGAAGAAATGTTTACGAAAACCTGCATTGCCTACGACCTATGGTATGTGGTTGCAGATATAGTGCATCAAACACTCCTTTTCTAGTGAACTTGCCGAGTACGCTCGTACTCAAAGTATCTTCTTAACCCTTGCTAGATTCTAAATCCAGTACAGACGATGTCTACATCAAGTTATGCTCCAGGAATTATCACCAGAAGCTAAAACTCTTCAATAAAGTCAAGAAAGTCAACATATACATCAACTCAAGTGAAGACGAAGTTAGTGATTAGATAGGAATATAATCTCTAGCCATAGAACCTATTTATTTAGGGTATTGCGATAGCCGCAATGCTAGACCATTAGTTAAGATATTAGTCTTAATAGTATGATAGTTTTTGAGTTGTTTATTTCTGATTCTTCTTTGTAAGACGATTCTTTCTCTCTCTTTAACCTAGAGTTTTCTCTGGATCTTGTGCAATGAGTTGAGTTGTAACCTATAGTCATGTCTTGGACCTGCTGTGTTTATGTTGTACTACTCTGAGAGATGTAATACTAGTGAACGTTGTTTCATTGGTGTTATGTCAACGACTATAGTGTACTACATCATGCAGTGGTATGCTAGGTCACCGCAGCCGGCTTGACAACCGGACTGAATGTCTCACCATAGTCCACCCCATGCTGCTGAGTGAAACCACGCACCACTCATCGTGCCTTGTACCATGCGAGAGATCCGTCGGGATTGAACTTGTGGCAAAAAAATCCACTTCCCGGTAACCATGTTAACACCCGCGGGACGAGAAACCAATGACCACGTGTCATTCTGCATTAGAGCATTAAATTCCTCAAGCATTGCATTGTGCCAATTGGGGTCTTTTAAAGCAGAGCGATAGGTGGCAGGGATAGAGAGATGGCGGTGGTGGCGAGATAAATTTTTTGTTTGGGATTGAAATAACCGGATTTCCCTCGGGTAAGCATGTTATGGGAATTCTGGGGTGGTGCTACCGATTTTCCTTTGGGCGGAATGTTGGTACCAGGTTGGGCGTGGGGACTGGGGGCAGGATGTGGCGATGACGATGGGGAGGCAGGTGTGGGGCTGGGTGGGGTGGCGGTGTGGATGTTGGAGCGTGGGGAGCAGGGCTGGCGAGTGGGGAGGGGAGACGTGTCGGGTGGGGCAGTGGAGGTGGGGCTGGGTCGCTGGGTGGGGGTGGTCGGTTGGTGGCAGGCTGGGTCGTGGGATGCGGGAGTCCAGGTAGAGCAGCGGGGTTGGTGGCAGGTGCGGGACGCGGCGGGTCCGAGGCGGTGGAATCGGGTGGGGCGGCAGGCGTGGAGATCCCGAGGTGGCTCCTGATTCGAGGCGGATCTGGGTGGTAGGGGGCGGTCGGGGGCGGATTTGCTGCATCGTTTTGGTCTGTTTCATTAGCAGAAAAATACGGGAACGTTAGTTCATCAAAATCACGTGCCGAGAAACAATAACACTCCGGGAAGAAAGGTCGAAACACCGATAACCTTTTTGCTCTTGCGGATATCCGATGAATACACACCGTGTGGAACTTGGGGACAATTTGTGAGGTAAAGTGGCATAGAGATTGGGATAGCATAGATAGCCAAAAACGCCCAGGTGGTCATATGTGGGATGGACACCGTATAGGCGGTAATGGGGTATGTGAAAAATGATGGCGCGCGAGGGGCGTATGTTGAGAAGATGGGTGGCGGTGTGGAGCCCTTCAGCCCAAAAGGGTGGAGGGGGTGCGGCTTGGAGGAGAAGTGTGTGGACGACGTTGTTGGTGGTGCGTATGTGGCGCTCGGCTTTGCCATTCTGGGGAGACGTGTGTGGGCATGAGAGGCGGAAACAAACACCATTGGTAGCAAAGAAGTCTCGGAGAGTAGATGAAAGAAATTCACCGCCATTGTCACATTGCAAGCATTTGATGGTCACATGAAATTGGTTGTGTATATAAGCAAAAAAACGCTGAATGGTGGCACATGTGTCGGATTTATTTTGCAGAGGGAAAGTCCAAGAATAATGTGTAAAATCATCCAAGACAACTAGATAATATTTATAGCCTAAAAAACTAACAACAGGAGATGTCCATAAGTCGCAATGAACTAATTGGAACGCAGCGGTAGTTTGAGAGGTGGGGGTGGGGAAAGGGAGGCGAGCTTGTTTGCCAAGTTGGCAAGCTTCACATATGGGGGAGCGACTAGGAGCATCATTATTACATGGTGTAAAAAAATCTAGGGAATAATGGGAAATAGTAGAGGAACTGGGGTGGCCAAGACGCCGATGCCACGTGTCGCCGTTGGTGACGGAGTAGGCTGCTTGTGTCGATGGTGTGGGGCTGTTGAAGGGGTAGAGATCCCCGTCACTATTTGAGCGAAGAAGAAGGGTCTTGGTAGCTAGGTCCTTCATAGAGAAACCAAAAGGATCAAATTCGATGGAGACAAAGTTATCACGAGTGAATTTTTGTAAGGAGATGAGGTTTTTAACTATGGTAGGAGAAACAAGTACATTTTGTAAATAGAGGGGAAGGGATGAAATTTGAACATGGCCTACGGCTAAAACAGGGAGCTTAGACCCGTTGCCCACAATGATATGCTGAGGATTAAAATGATCTAATGAAGAGTGATCGGTGTCGAGGTTACCCGTCTTACCGGTGACATGAGAGGAAGCACCGGAGTCCATGACCCACTCGGGAGGATGCTGCGGGTACGAGGCGGCGGAGCTCATGGCGTGATGAAGGATCCCGGCATCGTCGAAGGAGTAGGGCACCGACGCAGGGTACGTCGCAGGAGGGGCAGTGTATGGCGCAGGAGGAGCAGCATAGGAGGCCGGCATCGCCGCATATGGGGTTGGTGTCGAGCCCCCAAGGTGGAGGGTCGGGTAGGCCTGATGCGGTTGGCCGGGGCGGGGGCCGAGGACGCTTGCTGAGTTTGGTGGAGTCCAGGGCGCCCGGGCAGGAGGGAACAGCGCCCCTACGGGCGCGAAGTAGCCGAGCCACGACGTTTGGGAGGGCCCGCCTACCCCCCTCCTCCCCGTGGAAGGAGCTAGGTGTGCCGCCGCCAGCAGATGGAGTACCGCGTCTGTGCCCGCCCTGGTTGGGATGGAGAAAGCCAGGGATCGGGTTCCCCCCCCCCCCCCCGATAGTTGGGCTCACACCAGGGACAGGACCAAAGGGACCACCGCCCAAAGAAGTACCGCGGCCGTGACCGCGGCCGGCACTGCCGACCAATCCGCTGCCGTAGTCACGGAAGTGACCGCCGCCACCGTAGCCTCCCGAGCCGGCGCCGCGGCCACCCTAGATAGCCAGAGCCTGGGCGCCCTCCTCCCGCTGGGCGCGATCGAGGTTATGCTCAGCAAGAAGAAGCCGGGAAAGGACGTCAGCGAAGGGCGGTAGAGGAGGGTTATTCTCGATCAGCTCGGCTTGGAGACAAAACTTGCCGCCGAGGCCCGCGATGAACTGCATCGTCAAGTCGTGGCCGGGGACGGGGTAGCCGATGTCGGCGAGGTCGTCTGTGATGGCCTAGAGTCGTCCGGCGTAGGCGGCGATCCCCATGTCTCCACGAGGAGTGGTGCGGAAGATTTTGCTGAGGTAGACGTACCGCGACGATTGATGGGCGAAGAAGAACCCGTGGAGTCGCTGCCAGATGGAGGAGGCACGCCCGTCTGTGCCCTACACGAGGCGGAAGAGATCATCGACAATGGTGGCCATGAACATTAGGCAGATGTGGATGTCGTCGCCGATCCAGGAGGCTGATGGCGAGGCTGGAGCGGCTCCCGCCGTGACGTGGTCAAGGGCTTGGTACATGGTTAGGATGTAGGTGAAGGTTTGACGCCACTTGGAGATGTTGACCCCCGAGGTTTTGACCTTGTAGTCAATGTATTTGCTGATGGTGATGTCTCGGATGCTGAGAATAGGGGCGGCAGGAGTTGGGTTGGTGGCCGCCGGAGTGGGGAGTGGCATAGTTGTGGTGGTTGTCAGCATGGGAAGGGAGGGAGGGAGATCAGAGAAGAGGTCACGACTGTCATGGAGATGAGGGGTTGGTGTCGCACGAGGGCGGAAGGGGTGGCGCTGGTTGATGGGCGTGAGGGGATCTGTGTCTAGGGTGGAAGGGAAGGGGAGTGAGGCCGCCGCCGTCGTCGCCGGAGCGGAGGAAGATGTTTCGGGGTCGGCCATGGGAGGAGGTGGAGTTTGAGCCTTAGCTCTGATACAAAGCAGAATTGGGTTTTGTATGATTGATTGATTCAGAGTTCAATTACAACGATACATAAAGAGAGGAGTACGTGAGGCAGACTCCGCCGAACGTGGTGCCTCATGATCCTAGCGATCCGGAGCACGAGACTAGGCTTAGGTTTGTTACACAGAACTAAATACAATGTACAAGAATAAGTGTCTGTGTCAACACTAACTGATCAGGTAAGGTAATTCACGCAAAAATATCAAGTTATTCAATCTGTTTGTCCAATACTTATTCGTCGCATGGCTAGCAGTAGTTTCATGGGGTTGGACAGTGTTGCCCGCATGGCTAGGATGTCATTCTTGTATCGCTAGTGCAGCAAGGTTGTCGGCCTGATCGACGCCCTCAGGAGAGGCGGTTCGACTTTATGTCGGGGAGGTGACCCCAAATGTCGGTATGATGGCCGTGGTCTACGAGTGGTTTGTCCTGTGCAGCTTGGGCTGCAGACAGATGGGTTGTGCGGCGTTGTGGTTTGAGTGCGAGCGGTGGTACATCGGGACTGCGGTCCCGGAAGGCGGTGTTGGTGGTCCGCTGAGTGTCGCGGAGCGGGTGGATGTCGGGGCGGTGGCCCCGGAAGTTTGACAGGGCTGAGGGCTTCGACCTCATGTTGTTTGGGCGACGAGGCTGCCTTGATGTTGGTCGTCGCGTCGCGTTGGCGCAGCTCCTCGGAGGATTTGTTTCTTCATCTATGTTGGAGTGTTCTGTGTCTACTCCTCTCGTAGCAGTAGCGACGTCTTCCCTCCGGCAAGGGTGGAGGCCATCTGTTCTCAGGTCTTGATTGGGTTTAGGGCCTTGGGGGCGTGCCCATGTGTTGTTGGCATTTGTTGTATGGTTTTCGTGCAGTTTTTCACTAATTAATTGGACACCTTCTTCTTAATTAATGGTTAAGACAAATCTCTTGGTGTGGTCGTGCTCACCCACACCATCAGCACTTGCAAATTATGATACGTGTACTAGATCAGCTAATGCATCTATTCTAAAAGTCCAGATAAACTTTTGTTTCCAGGATGTCACCTAATTCATCAAACAACAGTATCCCCCATTTTACATTTTTCTCTGCAAGATAATCTCACAAGAGATATATCAACACAACTTGAAAACTGTGAAGTACTAGACATCTCGTGTGCCGAACTTTGAAAAAAGTTTTCTTAATAAGACATCAATAAAATATCATAGAATATTACAACACCTCATGTGGCTACAAATGTGCCAACAATACAAATTACAATTCACTTCAATTTTTCATACAAATTCCTGCTGCGGCGCAGGGCATTCTTCTAGTACCAACTATATTCAAGTCAATGTTGGTCGGTTGTGTATCACTGATTTCTACAAATGTTTAAGCGTTATATAAAAAAATAGTGCGAAACCTCAGGATGTCTCTTTGCTTGCATGGCTGGCTGAGCTGACGGAGGAAAGCCACTGGATTGTGCGCCAACGCGTATCCCTAAATCTAGTATTTACTATAGGGTCAGTGTCTCAACAAACTTTTAGACTTATCAATGATAAAATGATTATGTACTACTACATTAAGTCGTAAATGCAGGGCTTATAGCTTTGTAGGAAAAGCTTCTCCTTTGTCATGTGTTTTTTGAGACGAATGCTCCATGAAAACCATAGGGTACTCTTTGGGGTAATGTTATCTTGGCAATAGGCCCACATCCAAATCTTCGAGTGTCGATGATATGCACCTACAACATGAGAAGAGGAAGCTTTAGATGTTTATTACTATGATACTGAAGGTTTGAAACTGATACCTTCCATATTTTAGTCATTTTAACTTTTTGATTAATATGCTTCCTTTTGTCCCGGTTTTTAGATGCAGAAAGTTTTGGACTCTTGGTGATAACTTGTACTTTCTTTTCCTAAAACTTGTCCTATTTATTTTGTCCTTGGTCAAACTTATCAACATCCACTATACAAATCATTATCGATAGATATCATGAATATATTTCCAAGTGTGTCTAATTGATATTATAGCTACTGATAGTTATTTCTGTAAACTTGGTGAGACTTCAGAAAGATTGACTTACAAAAAAATAAATAGGACATGCATTTCGCAAAGGAGTGAGTATCAGAGTATGTTATAAGATTTTAAGCAAGGGCATAGAGTAAACAGATTCTACAGTCATTGGAAACAGCTCTGAGGCTCTACTGCTCTATGTTGGTAGCTAAATGACCAGATGCCAATGCTGGTTTCTATGAAGAAACCAATGTCAACTAGTAATAGAACCATTATATGAGATATTGTAAAAGACGGAAGAATCTGTTGAAAACATACTTCGGATTTATGTGTCCCCTCATCATGCACAAATGAAACTATCCAGCCATCATCTTCGTTCGCACCACTGACCTTTGGCACAAAAGTTCCTCCTGTGCAGAACTGATTTCTGTCAAGGTGATGATACTCAACCTTTATTAGACCCTCTCTGTCTATGTCCTATAAAACTTGCAGATAGGAAGTTAATATCATTTGAATATAGTAATTCCAAATGATGGACCAAACGGAAAAACTTGTTTGAAGATGATAATACCTTGGTGGTTACATCCTCTCTTTCATCAAGGAAAACTTTTGCAAAACCTCCAAACTTTGGTCGTACTGCAAGATTGAGAATACTATTAAATTCTATTGCATAAAGTTTGCATGTGATGAGATACTGAGAGATGCCATATGTTGTATTTAAATCAATAGCAACTCACACCATGAAAGTTATATGTAAGAACAAAACAAATTCCACGCTGTGATCAAGTTAAACTAAACCAGTTGTAGATGTGTTGTACATATACGCCAAACATTACTTTGATCAGCAACTCTATTTTAATATATTTGCAATAAAATCATGGTTTTAAAAATGAATTTTGAACTGACATTTTTATAAGTTGACATGATTTAGGGGTGAACACCAGAATAAGTGGTCAATAAATATCTTGCTGGTTGATACGACATGAATTGAACCTAGACCAGTTGATTTGGGCCTTTACTATGCAAATGAGGTAGCATGTGAAGTCAGGAATTCGATTCGGTGGCCTCAGCAATGCTCCAAATACTCATTATCATTTTTATATACCTAGTGTGATGATTCACAAAGGTACTGTTGGGGAAAGTAGATCAATTTACTACTTTGGATGTTCTCTATGAATACTTATTTCTTACTAAAGATGTGCCTCATCTGTTTGTGGTGTGTGGTGATATTTTTGAGAAGTCTTATGTGACCAAAACCTTTTAAGGGTGAGTTAGAGAACTCAAAGGTATACCTTCTTCAACTATTGTGGATGTTCTATTTAGCTGCATTGTGTGGAAAAGCAATTCATATATTAATATATTTTAATAGGGCCCTCGCCCGTTTCTCATAAATTAGCTTGGTTAGGAATGGAAAGAGTTTTAAAGAAAAATCATGAAAAATTACTTCAAAAAAATTATGGCTCATAAATGTGATATCTGGGTAGTCAAGCAATAGAACCCCTGATTGTCGTGGTACCTATTGGGCCCAGATGACTGTCCATACTGTTTATGACTCTGCTACAAGTAGTTGTACAAGCAAAGCTAGGAGAGTGTAATCATGTATGTTTAGCAATACCTATTCCAGGACCACCCGCCAAGCTTGCTGGAGAATCAACAACTTGTGCATATGCATACTTGTGGCGCAATCCAACATATTTGTTGTTGATAACAGGGAATTCTAGAGAAACCTCCTTCCCAGTTAAGTATTTTCCTGCTACTGTCCTTGTTTTCAAGTTCAATCTCCACTCATACAAGCGAGAATGTTCCTCATTTAGTCCTTGATTGTTTGTTTCTTTCATCGTATCGTTGATCCTTAGGCCCATAATTATAGAAGACGGCACATGAAATCCCCTAACAATGACCTAATAAACCATTACATGAGGGAAAATTATAATATGGATTATGGAAGAGGATTAGATGAACCCATGAACAGTTAGATGCACATAGGTTGTTGCTTGTAAATGTGCAGCAACCTGTCACATAAAAATTCCAAAGGGGACAACTTTGTCTGATAGCTGGGCAAGCATATTTTGTTGTCTGGCTGGCATGCAGATCATCGGGTTTAGAGGCAAGCCTCCTTATTGATTACTCCCTCCGTTTCAGAAATATAAGACATTTTAGCTTTGTAAAATGAATATATCTAGACGTCTTTTAGTGTATAGGTTCACTCCAAACCTCGACGAACCTATGCACTAAAAGACGTCTAGATACATTCGATTCACAAAGCTAAAAACATCTTATATTACTGAACGGAGGGAGTACTTGATAAAACAATAGACCTTGGTCGCATGGACACATATGGAACGACTGAGATTGATCCACTTGCATGCTCATAACCTTGCTAACTGAATATGGCTCTTTCCTAACTCATCTTTCAAAAGTAAATCATATATATTCATAAGGAAAACACTACATAGATTGGAGGTATTTCTTAGCCTCTTGTTATGTGGGGGCTTCAGTACTAGAGGCTCCATGGGGCCTATCTAGCAGGTAGCTCTTAAGGGGGAGAGCGTACTTCAGTTATCTTAGAAAACTTTAATCTGGAAATTTGTTTTTTCTTTAGGTAATCTCTTGGAGACAAGATCGAGAATCAAAAACAGTAGGGGTCCAACTTGGGGATCAGTCTTGGTGGCCCTACTTAAAGATGAACCATCTCATACTATGCTGGCTACCTTATGGTGATCTCTTAGCACGATATGGCTCACCATATATTTAGGAATATCTACCGCTGAAGATAAGACTAAAAAATATACATTGTACATCATGTTTTATCATCATAATAAGATTATGTGGCATGTCTATGATAAGACTGTCTTATCAACCATTGTTCATGCCCTGATGGAATCCCAAGAGCTCCCCTAGTCACGGCTTGACCCCAAGATCCCGAAGCTCTACCAGTCTGATGTTGCCATCCCCTTCTAGGTTCGGGTGTAACGCTAAACGTGGCCATTCTATACTACAGGAGACCAGTGTATACTTCAATACGTCAACATAAAGTGTATTGGGATTGTTTAGATTTCTACCTCGTCATCTTCCTCAAAGCAGTTGACAAGATGCATAGTGCAGAATGGCTGTACGTAAAACCATATTATCGAGCTTGCATCGCCGTAATGGGGCATGACCCCTATTCTTGCATAGCTGTCCTTTTCGAATTCAATCAGCCTACATGAGGGGCATATAAATAAAATGGATAGTTCGCAACAATTTTGAAATCGAGACCAAGATTGTTGTTAGTACTTACGGATCACCTCTCATCATCCTTTCTTTGCTGAGTGTAAGTGGAGCATCTAAGATAATGTTGTACCTACACTCACAAGTTGATATTTGATTCCATAAATTTTGTGCCTTTGCATGGCCGGATTGCTAATTTGTCGTTCTTCTAGAAATCGCTTCTTGCTTTGTTAAATCCTTTACTGTCTTTATGCATGTGGGCGTCTTTCTTTATTGCCATAGTTTGAATATTTAATTTAAGATAATCATTCAATTAAAATAAATGAGTTGTATGTATAAAAATTGAAATGAAGAATTTATCTACCACCTGTTACTCTGTACACGTACTAAGTTGAAATCACACTTCATTACTGCACCATTGTCCCATTCATTTATAATATAGTCAAGTTGTTTTTAGAACATACAAAAACTTGCACATATTTTCATTAATAAAAGCAAGGTTTGTAGATACAAGAATGTCAGGAGTGGCCATTAACTATAGGAGAGGGAATCCACCCAAAGACCCTGTAACAAACACATAGATATATACTAATAGAACTGATATTGTTCAGTTTGCCCAGGCAACTAACTTGAATGGAATGTTTTCATGTGCTATTGTGTCCACTGAGGTCCACTCTATGGTACTTTAGTACATTACTTTCTGCATTTTGTCTAATATTGAATGAAAAGGATCTATTCAAATTTTGAACTAGAGAATTTTCTATAATATATTAATCGTCACAATAATGAAGCTTGTGTTATGGAAAAATTTACCTAGTAGTAACTCCTATATCATGACAATATATGCACCTATCTAGCTCAAGATCAACCTTCCGCTTTAGTTTCTTCCCATCGGCTGCAGATGACAGAAAGGAATAAAGTCTTGAACTGACTTTGTTTTATCAGACATAACAGGAAAATGAATTTGTAAATGGTAAAACCTGAGACAATTCCAAGTGTTAGATAAGGTCCGTCCAAGTTAAATCCGAAGATGACTAACTCTCCTGTTCTAGGGATGACCTGCTCACATAGACAGCTTGGATAGCTTAACAAAACATGGGAAAGATCGTATACTCAAAATATCAATTCCCAAATTCCTACATGAAAATCATTGTGGGTTCAATGAGGAGTCAAGGACTTCATGGAAATTTTGGAAGCTTAACATGAATGAAGCTTGGACTTGTGTTAGTCTTAGCTGCATCCACTTATATTTTGTTTGTACATTCAAATCTGGCTTATCATGCTGTAAATGACAAGCTGAAACGTTTAGTACTTGGGATGAATATTTTGGTCTTTTTTTTTTGTTACAACAGTTATTTGCACAACACTGGTCAGGATGTTGCTTGGACAACACTAGTCTTATGTATAGGACACGTATATCATAAGTTCTCTTGCATGTAAACCAAGAGAATTCTTTGCAACTACCAATTTTCTTGGTTCCTTTTTCATAAGACTATTTTAAATTATGGTGTTACTATTTGATATTACCTCACGCCTTATATCTTGCACTTGTTATTTCAATAAGATCTTGATAGTCAGTGAATATTTTGCATTATGTGCTTTCTTAATGTTGTTTATCTTACTGTTTCAAATTATGGTGTTAGTACTTAACGCATTACATCATGCACTTGTTATTTTAACAACATTTTGACATTTATGCAGGGACCAAACAGTTATTATATTCAGTTTATCATTTTCAGTAAGTAAGCTAGATGACAAACCTTTGGGTGGGCAGTGAATGGCATCTTCCATTCGCCATCAACATTCCAGCTACCTAGTGTGCCAAGACTGTACAAATCGATCTCATGGGGATTGTCATTTTCTGCGGCTGAGAAGACTCTCCCAGCATGCTCAAACACGCTGGTGTTGCTCATGTTCTTGAAAGCCTTTCCGTACCTCAGCTGTGTATATATTAAGCATCCCGTAACTATCAGAGAAGACAAAAAAAGTGGCCTATTGACAGCAGTAATAAAGAAGTTAATAATGTACTTACATTATTGAGGGCAGCGGCGATGAGCATCGCAGGAGGGTCACCGTCAGTGGAAGGGAGAAAACATGGTTTCTTCAGTTCTTTCTCAATCCTATACGTATCAGACTGCACGTAGCGGTTGGTGTACGAGATGGACCATGTGTCGTCGACGCTCTTGGTGAAGTACAAGGCGTGGAGCATGCCTTCTCCTTCGACCCAAATGTCATGGGACTTGCCAAAGATGGAGTTTGACGAGTAGAGGGCTCCAAAGAGAGGGTTCGAACCTGCATCCGAACAACTCGGGCAAATTCTCAGGATTCTGCTCCGTGATCTTGATCTTCTCAATGAAGGTGAGGGGATAATGGAGGGTTTACCATTTCTTATATAGACACCCTCTGGAAAATCTGTTGGGATCTCTCCTGCTATATCTAATATCTCTCGTATCTCGCCGATCTCTTCGACGGGAGCAAAATTCCCCTGCATAGAGCATCGAGGAAGTTGGAACAGGAGCTAGTCAAACGCTTGCGGTTCTCCCTAGGCTTATGCCATAAACCATATTCATGCTCGGTGTGGTCACTTGTTGACTCCAGTTTCGGTACCCGCATAGTGATCTGGTCTATACACCGGAGACCCCATCACCGAGGAACATTGGTGGGTATATATTTTGATTATTTAAGCAAATATCTATCTTGATGTGATCCATAATAATTTACCTCTGTGGGGCGTAGAGGTTGATGACTGAATGTGAAAGTGGTATCCACAAACGCACCCAGCAACCATTTATAGACACTGTTTACATGCCCAATTCTTGAAGCAAATTGCTGCTGAAGTTCCTTGACATATGGCTGAAACACAAAGCATGTAGTTTTGATTCATATTGCCTGCCTATGGAGTGGAGTTCAGAGGCAGGAAAATAACCTTTGCAGTGTATACGATCTGACGGGAGAGATGAGAAGCGTTGGCAGAGACGGAAGAGCGCTGCCTTCTTCCGCTGCACATGCTTGGCCTAAGTGAACCATGAATGGAGGTCGACATGTTTGGAATTTCTCTACATGCGTTATGCTTCTGGAATTTGGTGGTTTTATACACGCATCCGTACAGACTACAGAAAGTGAGAGGAAGAAAATGTTGACGCTCTTTAAGAACTATTTACGTCTGTCTCATCTATGCTCTGCAAGCAACAGAGGTAGCCCGCTTGGTTCGCTAGTTGACTGGTTACTTTGGTCGTGGTTGGCTTGGTACCAATGCCAAACAGTACATAAAAAATGATGCTGACTGTCAATGATTTCTGTTGTTGACCTCGTCTTTGAGGGGCTTCTTTGACTCCGTAAAGCACAAGAATAGAAAAACGTAGGACTGCAATAAAAAAAATGTAGCAAGATGTTTAAGTACATGAAAATCTTGTTCCAAAACTGGGTAAAGTTCTCCGTGTGTGTACTTGTTCTAATCCTTTGAATCCAACAATATGCATTGGATTAAAAAATAGAATCCTAAAAAAAAAAAAAACTCCTTTGAAAATTTGGCCCCTTACCCAGTCAATTTCTTCTTAGGAGAGAGGGTTAGAACTCTTATTTTTTGTACTCCTATATATGGATTGTTTGGTTTGTTGCGTTGAATCCTACTCCCTCCGTTTCAAAATGTAAGATGTTTTAGGTTTATAAAGAAGATGTATCTAGACTTCTTTTAGTGTATAGATTTACTCCAAACCTGAGTGAACCTACATACTAAAAAAAGTCTAGATACATTTGATTCACAAAACTAAAACATCTTATATTTTGAAACGGAGGGAGTATATTGGAACCATTTCTAGGAATGGTTAGCTATTCATTCACTCAAACCCTTTGAAAACAATTGTTTGTTTTCTGCGGTCCAAGTCAAACAAATTTGATACATATTCAATCACAACAGGTTTCGTCAGTATGACAGTGCATTTTCTTTTATTCTAGTGGTTCCTCAAATCCTACAAATCAAATAAGACCCTCCAAGAGATTTCACAGGAAATCATTAGAGAAGTTGATTCCCTGGGATGAAGACTCAAATCATGTTGATTTCAAAGCTACAAAAAAAAAGTAGAATAACAAGCATACTGGTTTCCTGCCGCAAATTAACGTCCAGAGTGCACCCTCCAATGGAGGCAACGAGTTGCGTGGACGGCTGACCTCTGACTCGACAGCTAGCAGCCATTTACAAGTTCTTCTCCCATGCTAACTCTATAAGACAACTTTTTGCTCTGGGCTGCTAGCCAGGCCCCATTTTATTTTAGAGCTATTTTACGTACCATCGACTTGGAACTTTTGTAGGCGGTGTCCCTGGAGAGGTCCGCACCACCATGCCCAACGTCGCTCCAGGACACAAAGGCCTACTCCCTCACCGTCCACGTCCTGAGCAGTGCCAGTGGCGTCCCGAAGGTTTTCGGTACCCGCTGCTGGAAGGCCCTCACTCTTGTTGCCGCATTTCTACGTCGACAGTCGATCGGGCACTGATGGCTTCCCAGAACAAATGTTATTAGCCTGACTTGAATCCTATTAGCTGATGATTAGATTGAGATCGGTTGCTTAGATTTTTATTTCATGATCATGTCTTCTGTTAATGCAAATTAGATCCTAATCGCATGCCATGATCATGATAAGATTAATGTTTCTGTTAATTAGTTCCTGGACATGATCGTGTGTTCTGCTTAGATTAGTGTTTCGGTTAAGCATGTTTAGTTCAGAGTTTTTAAGTTAATTGAAGTTAGCATTAGATGTTTCTGCTTAGTCCATGCATGTTTAGACTAATTTGTTGCAGCAATTAGAAGGAGATGATCAAATTTACATATCACCTGCAAATTTCAAATAAGAATTTTTCCAATGAGAAATGCTAAGCAGAGGACCAGAGCATCTCACCTGAGAACGCCGCGGCGACGGCTAGTCCTTGGGGACCTCCGCTTGCTTGGCTGCGTGTGAGGGCGCTGTCGTCTCCCTCGCTGGGGACGCGTCGGAAAGATGCCACGGCGGCAATCCTCGACGGAACCGCGCGCCGGCCTTCGGCCACTGCACGCGGCACCGGCGAGGGGAGCCGCCGCAGCTCCGGCCGCGCCTAAGTACGCGTGCGCCGCCGCCTCTGCTCGTCGCGCCACCGTGCATCAGATCCGCACGTCGTCATCGTCGTCGCAGCTCGCTCGTGCGTCTCGAGCGCCGCGGCACACTGACGTGTCCGCGCACCAGCACTGCGCGCACCGCCGCGCCTCAGCACCTTGCGCGCCGCATCAGTCACGCGGCGGCGCGCAGCCGAGTTGCCGCGTTCGCCTAAGCCGCCGCTCGCGCGTCGCCCTCCCTGAGCGTCGGAGGACGCGCCGGACGAGCAGAGCCGCTGGGAGCTCTCTCTCTTTACAAGTGCGTGGAGAGGAGAAATGGGGGATTGAGGAATTAGGGATTTGGGAATGTGGTCAACGCAAAACGTCCATCAGATCGAGCGGCTCACCTCAGATCACGACCTGTCGTGCAAACGGGCAAGGTGAGACACAAATCTGGCCAACGGGCCGGCCCGGCACGGCACAGGCCCGGCACGGGCTAAACGTGCCTGGCAGGGGGGGCCTGGTTTTGAGGCCCGGGCACGGTACCAACGTCTGGCGAGCCAGCTCACGGCACGCGAAGCACGTGGGCTTGATAGATGTTTTCTGCTGGACCGTCAAAACATTCTAAAATAAAGTTCGAATACTTACTAAAACAGCAAAGACTGTTTGGCCCGGTGGTTGAGCGGTGGCGGTGGGATGCTGGGTTGTGAGTTTGACCCCCTTCCTCTCCTTTTTGCATTATATTCTCTGATTTATAGCTTATATTCTCTCATTTATAGCTGCTAGCAGGCTTAATGGGCCGTGCCTGAGGCCGCGGCACGGACACGTTCCCAACCGGGCCACGGGCCGGCACGGGCCCGTCTGTCACATGCTGTGTCGGGCTTCTGGCGGGCTTTAGCCCGCGGGCCACGGGCTGGCATGTTCAGGCACGACCCGATTGCCAGATTTGGTGAGACTATTCTGCAGCTGAAACAGCCCACAGCCCAGGAACTATAACCTGACCAAAGTTG
The DNA here is from genome assembly GCA_916181665.1 of Avena sativa. Classification (NCBI taxonomy): domain Eukaryota; kingdom Viridiplantae; phylum Streptophyta; class Magnoliopsida; order Poales; family Poaceae; genus Avena; species Avena sativa. The sequence continues at coordinate 377,633,006 of OV702297.1, read as the reverse complement.
TTTATGATCATATGTTGCATTCAGTTTTTTTTTCTAGTCCATTTTCTGCCCAAAGGTGATGTGGATTGGAATAGTAATAAGTAAGTTATAATCTGAATAAAGTAGTTTATTTCATGTTTATTATATGATTCTCGTTAAGTTTGCCTCTTACGTCAATGGCATTGAGACCAACTTCTATGCATGGAAGAAGGAGATCATGGTATTACTTGGAGTCTTAGAGTTTGATTATGCACTAGGTGAGAATGCCCCCACATCTCCTCTTGTCTCAGCCTCATAATATGCTGAGAAAAAGGAGTGTGATACTAAGGCTGAAGGGGCACTCAAACTGCATGTCACTCATGATTATTAAGAGTACTATTTATGTTGGGATTAGGGGAGCAAATCTCCGATTTCACTGATGCTAAGAAATATATGGCCTCGGCGGAGGATCAATTTAAGGCTCCTCGAAAACCTATGCTAGTACATTGATCATGAAGATGCTTACCTCTAGGTACGATGGCTCTAGCGGCATAAGAGAGCATACACTACTAGGAAAAGGCCTATCAGTGGCGCATCATTTTGGGACTTCTGTGGCGCATATGGGATGCGCCACTGTTATCTCGCCACTAAAGTGTAGTTCTGTAGCGCATATCGAAATGCGCCACAGAAGTCTCAAAAACTTCTGTGGCGCATATTGCCAATATGCGCCACAGAAGTCCCCAACCAGATCTTAAACTTCTGTGGCGCATATTATCAATATGCGCCACAGAAGTCCCCAACCAGATCTTAAACTTCTGTGGCGCATATTGCCAATATGCCCCACTGATGTTTTTTCAAAATTCAAAAAAAAAAACGGCCAGATCTGGCCGAAGGTGGGGGTCACCGGAGGAGGAAAAGGAGGCCGATGGTGGTCGTAGGAGGAGGAGGAGGTCGTCGGTGGAGGAGAGGAGGAGGCCGCCGATGGAGGAGGGGCTCGGTGGAGGAGGAGGTGGAGGTCGTCGATGGAGGAGGTCGCCGGAGGAAGAGCTCACCGGGGTGGTGGAGGAGGGAGGTGGGAGGTGGGAGGAGGGAGGTGGGAGGAGGAGGAGGAGCTCACCAGGGTGGAGGAGGGAGGAGGAAGGAGGAGGAGCTTACCGGGGTGGAAGAGGGAGGAGGAGGAGCTCACCGGGGTGGAGGAGGAGGAAGGAGGAGAAGGTGAGGACGAAGGGGAGGAGAAAGAGAGAAGAAGTGGAGAAGGAGAAGGGTGGAGGAGTGGAAGAGGATAAGAGAGGGAGAAGGGGCGGCGGGATTCAAAATTCGAATCCCGCCCAAGACTTCTGTGACGCATATGGGAGAAATGCGTCACAGAAGTTTCTCCTCCTTTTTATTTTTTTCAGGAAATATCTTCTTTCTGCCATAATTTTTTACTATTTTCGAATTTGGGGAAGCTGTAAAACTTCAACGGCTGTTGAAATTGAGTAGAAAATTTCGAAACGTTCATTTTTATATATTAAACTTTTTTTTCGACATCGTATGCAAAAGTTATGGCCGTTTTACTGTCCCATTATCTTTTTTTTGAAAAATACATCGAAATTCTTGTTTTTCAATTTTCCATACAACTATACCCCAAAATACAACTACATCTTAAAGGAATTATTTTTTTGAATCTTTTATCATTTTCGTTTATTTTTTACAAAAGTTAAAAGACGTTCCACGGGGGATCTGGTTTTCCATATTCTGTGACGCATAGTTACAACTTTTGTGGCGCATATATAGGTATACGCCACAGAACATTGGTCAACTGAATTTTGTGGTGGGGCCTATCCTCACTTTTTGTGGCGCACAGATGCGCCACAGAAAGTGAGGGAGCCCAACCCCGGTGGCGGGTCCATCAAACTTCTGTGGCGCATTGTTTCCCTATATGCGTCACAGACTTCTGTGGCGCATTGTTTTCTTATATGCGCCACAGAAGTGTGAAGACTTCTATGGCGCATTGCCTGAAATACGCCACTGGAGTTTATCTGTGGCGCATGATCACACATATGCACCACAGAAGATTTGTCTATCTATAGCTGGTTTCCTAATAGTGATATTATGTCTATGTCTGACATGTCGCTAAGCTAAAGGGAATGGACATATCCATCTCGGATGGATTCCTTGTCCATTTTATTATGACTTCACTACAAACTCAGTTTGGCCCCTTTAATATTAGCTACAACACTTAGAAGAAAAAGTGGAGCATAACTGACCTTATCAGCTAATGTGTTGAGAAATAGGAAAGATAGAACACCTGAAAGAATACAAGTAGTCAATATCATTAGTCCTCGTCCTGGTAAGAGTAAGCACACTAGGAATCCCTCAAAGGCTAAAAATAAGTTGCATTTCCCCTAACACTCAAGCCATTAAGTCAAAAGAAGGCTCAAGTGGTAATAATGTGCCTCTTTTGCAAGAAGGGATGCCACGTGCAGAAAGATTGCACAGGCTTTAAAAATGGCTTGTCAAGAAGGAGAATGACGTTATTTCTTGTATTGATGAGTTCCTTTATGTTGATTTTCCCCCTAATATTTGGTGGGTTGACTCAAGTGCCATTGTGCACATTACAAATTCATTATAGGGTTACATACCATGAGGACTATAAGAAAGGGAAGCGAAAACTTAAGGTCGTGGATGGCAAGGAGATTGAAGTCGGGGATATTGGATCTTCTCCACTAGCATTAGAAGGTGGATACATTCTCATACTTGGTAATTTCCTTTATGCTCCTAGTTTGAGAAGAAACCTGATTTATGTTTCTGTTTTAGATGATAAACTTTATTTTTGTAAGCTTGGAAACCATAAGTGTGTTATCGAGTTTGATAATAATAATGTTGGTCTCGCTATCAGGCAAGACAAAAAATGCTTCTCCTAGATGATTCCTCTATAATGAATGGGTGATGGTACAAATAAGCATAAGAGAAGTAAAGGCGATGAGACCTCATCGGAATTGTGGCATTATCTGGATGATTTGTTCGACTCGGATTCCTATGCGATTTGTTCGACTTATTTATCCACCTATGTCATTGCCCAGCCCCAATGGATCCTTTCCTTCATGTTGCTCGCAGTCGTATCCCGCGTCGTAGGACGGTGGACCGCGCGTTCCCTAGGCCCGCCATCAGCGTACACGGGCAGGCCCAAGCTCTGTGAGAGGCGTTCCCGGCGCGACGCCTCTGCACCCGCCGGGTGGCAGGGCCTGCAAAAAGCCAACATCGCATCGTGAGCCCATGTCGGCTGTGAATTTTCGCGGACATGGGGTCGCTTGTAGCCGATGTGGCAACGTAGATCCTAGACGGACGCATTATCTCGCGGACATGGTCCCGCCTAGAGCCTACATGGCGACATACATTATGGTCGGACGCGGATTATCGCGTCAATGGGGCTCGTATGGAGCTGACATGGCATCGTAATCCCATGTCGATTGCGATTTCTCACAGACATGGGGCCATCTAGATACGATGTGGCGACGTAAGCCCATGCCTACCACGACTTCGGCTTCATACACGATGTGGGTTCTCGTGGCGAGATCATGTTATGTGACCCGTTCATAGCCTATCTGGCAATGTTATCTCTCGCCTGTCAGCGTAGGCTATAGACAACCACAGGTTGTCACGGTGAGATCGTGCACTGGTAGCGAGAACGGTAGGTGGATCCACTACGCGCTGGAGATACACTCCTTACACCAGCTTTGCGACTCGACTTCTATTACTACTACCTCGTAGTCAAATCGCTAATGTAGTACACTTCTCTCTATATGTTGTTCTTAGCCGGCCTGTTGCTAGGCAGGAGTCTCATTTGATAAAACGTTGGCTGTTCTTCAGCCAGCGATGGGTCAAATTTTACTCCAGCCTAGCGTGCGCTCCGCTGTCGATAAGCAAGCGCTAGCGTGGTACCTTTTTTTTTAATTAATGATCGCTTTCACCCTTCAGTTCTTTCTTCTTAACATGTTACGCTACGTTTTGTTGTAGCTACGGCCTTCTCTTCTCGACATATTTTTTTGCATCGCTGGTACGCACGTTCATGCCCTCTCGCTTTCTAGATGTTTTTATGTTTCCTTTGTGCTTTCATTAGTGTATTTCTTTATCGTCCTTCACTTTTTTGTACAATTTGTTACTTACATTCCATGTTCGCTTTTTTAAAATAGGCATGTCTATGGCACGCATTGCTTCATGCCGGGAGGAGGAGAAGAAAACTCTTGCCAGCGGACGTCTAAGGCTTCAGTTCGGCATGGATGAAGACTAGATGGTCCACGCACGCTTCGCTGCGCCGACTTCCAGTAATTTGCGTTTAGTTTCTACGTCGGTGGTAATTGTGTACTTAACTTTTTCTTGATTGTTGTCGTTTCCGTTAAGGTCGGTATGTGTGTTGTAATGATATAGCATAGGGCTTTTGGTCACGCATGTGTGTTTCGTGTCGGTTTTGGAGAAACAGTTGGTTAGTTGGGTGATACGCGTTGACCGTAAGGGAAAGCTGACAACCTTCTCTTTCTTTATTCTCTCTCCTCCAACTAAACGAAAATCCGACGTGGCAATCGTAAGGAAAAGCTGACATCATCATATTGTACATGCCTTGATAGGTGGCATGTGTTGTTGTCGGTTCGGTAAGTACTATAAAGAGTTTGTTGGGTGAGCCTAGGAGCTGTGTGGTTTGCTTCTCTTGGTTCACCGGTGTGTGCATAGGTTAGTGTCAGACGTTGTTACTGCGGCGTGGTGGTATGGACGTGTCCTGTGTGCATGACAGTGTGTACAGTCCTTTGATGTTTCATTATTTTTAGCTCGTCGTTGTCGTACCTACTGCTAACCTATGCACACACCGATGTTTCCTCAGCGCTGTCATGCTGGTTGTACTATGAGAGGATGCGTGTGGTTGGAGGTACTCTGCCGGATGTGGAGGCCGCGGAAGAGGACGCTGCTGATCGTTTGCTTCGGTCTCTGAGGTTTAGGCACGGGCTTCGAGTTGACGACGCGAACTGGGCTGGAGTGAACCGGGCGCGTCGTCGCAGTGTCTTGCACTGTGATTTTAGGAACGCCGCAATCGTCAAGCAGAGGGCGTTTGCTCAAACGGCTCGCTTATTGGAGAAGGGGTGGGGTGCTGCGATAGATGCTTTGCAGGAAGCTTCCTGTTTTTGTATGGAGTTGTCTGTGGATGCGTCTCGAGAGCCTGCTGCTGCTACGGCGAGCACGCTTCAGCATTTGCTCGAGGGTGTCCAGCTGTTGGGTGAGATTATTGTTGAGGAGAGGATTGACGCTGGTACGGCGAAGTTTGGGTTGGCGCTTAGCAATGGGGAGTGATGGAATCTGTGTACTCACTACAGGAATGGAGTTGTGTGCCGACGGCCGGATGCTACGCCGACGGCCAAAGGTCGGGGCCGTCGGCGTAGCACAGGGCCAGGCCAGCCCAGCTTCCGAGCCCTCGGCGTACCGCAGCCGTCGGCGTAGCGGCAGGTACGCCGAGGGTGACCGTCGGCGTAAATGTTGCCCTCGGCGTACGCGGTGGCTGCGTGGCACTAGACAGTCCAGGCCAGGGAAGGCCCTAACGGCGTCAGCATTACGCCGAGAGCCGCTGTCGGCATAGGATACGCCGACGGTGACCCTCGGCGTACCTATGCACCTTTTTTTTCCTTACCAAATTATTTGTATTTATTTATTAGTATCAATTATTTAGGTTCTATTTTATCAATTGGATGGATTCGTAGCCTCCGAATAATAGTCTTCACGCCCACATAAAAAGTCGAATCTTCTCACAAGTTGAGAAATTTGCATGTTTGTGTGTTATTATCACATGTGCATGAAATTTATATTTCACAAATTTTTGTGTTGTTCAAAGATTCAATCACATGTGCGTGTCCCCCCTCGCATGCATGCGGAAGCGTAGGTTCCGGACCCGTATAAGGGGGAATCTCCCCGTCGAGCGAAGCTAATATGGTTTTACATCACCCTATGACCTAAACAAACACAAAACATATGTGTGTGAGTGTGGTGAGAGGTTGGTATAGGTGCTTGCATGTGTCCTCCCTCGCATGCATGCGCTCTAACCTAGAGGCGAAGGTTCCGTACCCGTATAAGGGGGGAATCTCCCCGTCAAGGTGAAACCGGGTAGGATAGTGCCCCAACTTGTGAACCAACATGGTTTTACATCAACCTATGACCTAAACAAACACAAAACAAGAGAGAGCTACGCCGGGCTACCCCTGTCAGAGGAACGTCTAGGGGGGTAGACGATCCGAGTGCGCACAGAGATCAGGGTTTCGCCGGAGGAAGACCACGAGAACATTGGAATGAGATGAAAACTTGCATGTGACCCTAGCATATGTGTGTGAGTGTGGTGAGAGGTTGGTATAGGTGCTTGCATGTGTCCCCCCTCGCATGCATGCGCTCTAACCTAGAGGCGAAGGTTCCGTACCCGTATAAGGGGGGAATCTCCCCGTCGAGGTGAAACCGGGTAGGATAGTGCCCCAACTTGTGAACCAACATGGTTTTACATCAACCTATGACCTAAACAAACACAAAACAAGAGAGAGCTACGCCGGGCTACCCCTGTCAGAGGAACGTCTAGGGGGTAGACGATCCGAGTGCGCACAGAGATCAGGGTTTCGCCGGAGGAAGACCACGAGAACATTGGAATGAGATGAAAACTTGCATGTGACCCTAGCATATGTGTGTGAGTGTGGTGAGAGGTTGGTATAGGTGCTTGCATGTGTCCCCCCTCGCATGCATGCGCTCTAACCTAGAGGCGAAGGTTCCGTACCCGTATAAGGGGGAATCTCCCCGTCGAGGTGAAACCGGGTAGGATAGTGCCCCAACTTGTGAACCAACATGGTTTTACATCAACCTATGACCTAAACAAACACAAAACAAGAGAGAGCTACGCCGGGCTACCCCTGTCAGAGGAACGTCTAGGGGGGTAGACGATCCGAGTGCGCACAGAGATCAGGGTTTCGCCGGAGGAAGACCACGAGAACATTGGAATGAGATGAAAACTTGCATGTGACCCTAGCATATGTGTGTGAGTGTGGTGAGAGGTTGGTATAGGTGCTTGCATGTGTCCCCCCTCGCATGCATGCGCTCTAACCTAGAGGCGAAGGTTCCGTACCCGTATAAGGGGGGAATCTCCCCGTCGAGGTGAAACCGGGTAGGATAGTGCCCCAACTTGTGAACCAACATGGTTTTACATCAACCTATGACCTAAACAAACACAAAACAAGAGAGAGCTACGCCGGGCTACCCCTGTCAGAGGAACGTCTAGGGGGGTAGACGATCCGAGTGCGCACAAAGATCAGGGTTTCGCCGGAGGAAGACCACGAGAACATTGGAATGAGATAAAAACTTGCATGTGACCCTAGCATATGTGTGTGAGTGTGGTGAGAGGTTGGTATAGGTGCTTGCATGTGTCCCTCCTCGCATGCATGCGCTCTAACCTAGAGGCGAAAGTTCCGTACCCGTATAAGGGGGGAATCTCCCCGTCGAGGTGAAACAGGGTAGGATAGTGCCCCAACTTGTGAAACAACATGGTTTTACATCAACCTGTGACCTAAACAAACACAAAACAAGAGAGAGCTACGCCGGGCTACCCCTGTCAGAGGAACGTCTAGGGGGGTAGACGATCCGAATGCGCACAGAGATCAGGGTTTCGCCGGAGGAAGACCACGAGAACATTGGAATGAGATGAAAACTTGCATGTGACCCTAGCATATGTGTGTGAGTGTGGTGAGAGGTTGGTATAGGTGCTTGCATGTGTACCCCCTCGCATGCATGCGCTCTAACCTAGAGGCGAAGGTTCCGTACCCGTATAAGGGGGAATCTCCCCGTCAAGGTGAAACCGGGTAGGATAGTGCCCCAACTTGTGAACCAACATGGTTTTACATCAACCTATGACCTAAACAAACACAAAACAAGAGAGAGCTACGCCGGGCTACCCCTGTCAGAGGAACGTCTAGGGGGGTAGACGATCCGAGTGCGCACAGAGATCAGGGTTTCGCCGGAGGAAGACCACGAGAACATTGGAATGAGATGAAAACTTGAATGTGACCCTAGCATATGTGTGTGAGTGTGGTGAGAGGTTGGTATAGGTGCTTTCATGTGTCCCCCCTCGCATGCATGCGCTCTAACCTAGAGGCGAAGGTTCCGTACCCGTATAAGGGGGGAATCTCCCCGTCGAGGTGAAACCGGGTAGGATAGTGCCCCAACTTGTGAACCAACATGGTTTTACATCAACCTATGACCTAAACAAACACAAAACAAGAGAGAGCTACGCCGGGCTACCCCTGTCAGAGGAACGTCTAGGGGGGTAGACGATCCGAGTGCGCACAGAGATCAGGGTTTCGCCGGAGGAAGACCACGAGAACATTGGAATGAGATGAAAACTTGCATGAGACCCTAGCATATGTGTGTGAGTGTGGTGAGAGGTTGGTATAGGTGCTTGCATGTGTCCCCCCTCGCATGCATGCGCTCTAACCTAGAGGCGAAGGTTCCGTACCCGTATAAGGGGGGAATCTCCCCATCGAGGTGAAACCGGGTAGGATAGTGCCCCAACTTGTGAACCAACATGGTTTTACATCAACCTATGACCTAAACAAACACAAAACAAGAGAGAGCTACGCCGGGCTACCCCTGTCAGAGGAACGTCTAGGGGGGTAGACGATCCGAGTGCGCACAGAGATCAGGGTTTCGCCGGTGGAAGACCACGAGAACATTGGAATGAGATGAAAACTTTCATGTGACCCTAGCATATGTGTGTGAGTGTGGTGAGAGGTTGGTATAGGTGCTTGCATGTGTCCCCTCTCGCATGCATGCGCTCTAACCTAGAGGCGAAGGTTCCGTACCCGTATAAGGGGGGAATCTCCCCGTCGAGGTGAAACCGGGTAGGATAGTGCCCCAACTTGTGAACCAACATGGTTTTACATAAACCTATGACCTAAACAAACACAAAACAAGAGAGAGCTACGCCGGGCTACCCCTGTCAGAGGAACGTCTAGGGGGGTAGACGATCCGAGTGCGCACAGAGATCAGGGTTTCGCCGAAGGAAGACCACGGGAACATTGGAATGAGATGAAAACTTGCATGTGACCCTAGAATATGTGTGTGAGTGTGGTGAGAGGTTGTTATAGGTGCTTGCATGTGTCCCCCCTCGCATGCATGCGCTCTAACCTAGAGGCGAAGGTTCCGTACCCGTATAAGGGGGAATCTCCCCGTCGAGGTGAAACCGGGTAGGATAGTGCCCCAACTTGTGAACCAACATGGTTTTACATCAACCTATGACCTAAACAAACACAAAACAAGAGAGAGCTACGCCGGGCTACCCCTGTCAGAGGAACGTCTAGGGGGGTAGACGATCCGAGTGAGCACAGAGATCAGGGTTTCGCCGAAGGAAGACCACGAGAACATTTGAATGAGATGAAAACTTGCATGTGACCCTAGCATATGTGTGTGAGTGTGGTGAGAGGTTGGTATAGGTGCTTGCATGTGTCCCCCCTCGCATGCATGCGCTCTAACCTAGAGGCGAAGGTTCCGTACCCGTATAAGGGGGGAATCTCCCCGTCGAGGTGAAACCGGGTAGGATAGTGCCCCAACTTGTGAACCAACATGGTTATACATCAACCTATGACCTAAAAAAACACAAAACAAGAGAGAGCTACGCCGGGCTACCCCTGTCAGAGGAACGTCTAGGGGGTAGACGATCCGAGTGCGCACAGAGATCAGGGTTTCGCTGGAGGAAGACCACGAGAACATTGGAATGAGATGAAAACTTGCATGTGACCCTAGCATATGTGTGTGAGTGTGGTGAGAGGTTGGTATAGGTGCTTGCATGTGTCCCCCCTCGCATGCATGCGCTCTAACCTAGAGGCGAAGGTTCCGTACCCGTATAAGGGGGGAATCTCCCCGTCGAGGTGAAACCGGGTAGGATAGTGCCCCTACTTGTGAACCAACATGGTTTTACATCAACCTATGACCTAAACAAACACAAAACAAGAGAGAGCTACGCCGGGCTACCCCTGTCAGAGGAACGTCTAGGGGGTAGACGGTCCGAGTGCGCACAGAGATCAGGGTTTCGCCGGAGGAAGACCACGAGAACATTGGAATGAGATGAAAACTTGCATGTGACCCTAGAATATGTGTGTGAGTGTGGTGAGAGGTTGGTATAGGTGCTTGCATGTGTCCCCCACGCATGCATGCGCTCTAACCTAGAGGCGAAGGTTCCGTACCCATATAAGGGGGAATCTCCCTGTCGAGGTGAAACCGGGTAGGATAGTGCCCCAACTTGTGAACCAACATGGTTTTACATCAACCTATGACCTAAAAAAACACAAAACAAGAGAGAGCTACGCCGGGCTACCCCTGTCAGAGGAACGTCTAGGGGGGTAGACGATCCGAGTGCGCACAGAGATCAGGGTTTCGCCGGAGGAAGACCACGAGAACATTGGAATGAGATGAAAACTTGCATGTGACCCTAGCATATGTGTGTGAGTGTGGTGAGAGGTTGGTATAGGTGCTTGCATGTGTCCCCCCTCGCATGCATGCGCTCTAACCTAGAGGCGAAGGTTCCGTACCCGTATAAGGGGGGAATCTCCCCGTCAAGGTGAAACCGGGTAGGATAGTGCCCCAACTTGTGAACCAACATGGTTTTACATCAACCTATGACCTAAAAAAACACAAAACAAGAGAGAGCTACGCCGGGCTACCCCTGTCAGAGGAACGTCTAGGGGGGTAGACGATCCGAGTGCGCACAGAGATCAGGGTTTCGCCGGAGGAAGACCACGAGAACATTGGAATGAGATGAAAACTTGCATGTGACCCTAGCATATGTGTGTGAGTGTGGTGAGAGGTTGGTATAGGTGCTTGCATGTGTCCCCCCTCGCATGCATGCGCTCTAACCTAGAGGCGAAGGTTCCGTACCCGTATAAGGGGGGAATCTCCCCGTCAAGGTGAAACCGGGTAGGATAGTGCCCCAACTTGTGAACCAACATGGTTTTACATCAACCTATGACCTAAAAAAACACAAAACAAGAGAGAGCTACGCCGGGCTACCCCTGTCAGAGGAACGTCTAGGGGGGTAGACGATCCGAGTGCGCACAGAGATCAGGGTTTCGCCGGAGGAAGACCACGAGAACATTGGAATGAGATGAAAACTTGCATGTGACCCTAGAATATGTGTGTGAGTGTGGTGAGAGGTTGGTATAGGTGCTTGCATGTGTCCCCCCTCGCATGCATGCGCTCTAACCTAGAGGCGAAGGTTCCGTACCCGTATAAGGGGTGAATCTCCCCGTCGAGGTGAAACCGGGTAGGATAGTGCCCCAACTTGTGAACCAACATGGTTTTACATCAACCTATGACCTAAAAAAACACAAAACAAGAGAGAGCTACGCCGGGCTACCCCTGTCAGAGGAACGTCTAGGGGGGTAGACGATCCGAGTGCGCACAGAGATCAGGGTTTCGCCGGAGGAAGACCACGAGAACATTGGAATGAGATGAAAACTTGCATGTGACCCTAGCATATGTGTGTGAGTGTGGTGAGAGGTTGGTATAGGTGCTTGCATGTGTCCCCCCTCGCATGCATGCGTTCTAACCTAGAGGCGAAGGTTCCGTACCCGTATAAGGGGGGAATCTCCCCGTCGAGGTGAAACCGGGTAGGATAGTGCCCCAACTTGTGAACCAACATGGTTTTACATCAACCTATGACCTAAACAAACACAAAAAAAGAGAGAGCTACGCCGGGCTACCCCTGTCAGAGGAACTTCTAGGGGGGTAGACGATCCGAGTGCGCACAGAGATCAGGGTTTCGCCGGAGGAAGACCACGAGAACATTGGAATGAGATGAAAACTTGCATGTGACCCTAGCATATGTGTGTGAGTGTGGTGAGAGGTTGGTATAGGTGCTTGCATGTGTCCCCCCTCGCATGCATGCGCTCTAACCTAGAGGCGAAGGTTCCGTACCCGTATAAGGGGGGAATCTCCCCGTCGAGGTGAAACCGGGTAGGATAGTGCCCCAACTTGTGAACCAACATGGTTTTACATCAGCCTATGACCTAAACAAACACAAAACAAGAGAGAGCTACGCCGGGCTACCCCTGTCAGAGGAACGTCTAGGGGGTAGACGGTCCGAGTGCGCACAGAGATCAGGGTTTCGCCGGAGGAAGACCACGAGAACATTGGAATGAGATGAAAACTTGCATGTGACCCTAGCATATGTGTGTGAGTGTGGTGAGAGGTTGGTATAGGTGCTTGCATGTGTCCCCCCTCGCATGCATGCGCTCTAACCTAGAGGCGAAGGTTCCGTACCCATATAAGGGGGAATCTCCCTGTCGAGGTGAAACCGGGTAGGATAGTGCCCCAACTTGTGAACCAACATGGTTTTACATCAACCTATGACCTAAAAAAACACAAAACAAGAGAGAGCTACGCCGGGCTACCCCTGTCAGAGGAACGTCTAGGGGGGTAGACGATCCGAGTGCGCACAGAGATCAGGGTTTCGCCGGAGGAAGACCACGAGAACATTGGAATGAGATGAAAACTTGCATGTGACCCTAGCATATGTGTGTGAGTGTGGTGAGAGGTTGGTATAGGTGCTTGCATGTGTCCCCCCTCGCATGCATGCGCTCTAACCTAGAGGCGAAGGTTCCGTACCCGTATAAGGGGGGAATCTCCCCGTCAAGGTGAAACCGGGTAGGATAGTGCCCCAACTTGTGAACCAACATGGTTTTACATCAACCTATGACCTAAAAAAACACAAAACAAGAGAGAGCTACGCCGGGCTACCCCTGTCAGAGGAACGTCTAGGGGGGTAGACGATCCGAGTGCGCACAGAGATCAGGGTTTCGCCGGAGGAAGACCACGAGAACATTGGAATGAGATGAAAACTTGCATGTGACCCTAGCATATGTGTGTGAGTGTGGTGAGAGGTTGGTATAGGTGCTTGCATGTGTCCCCCCTCGCATGCATGCGCTCTAACCTAGAGGCGAAGGTTCCGTACCCGTATAAGGGGTGAATCTCCCCGTCGAGGTGAAACCGGGTAGGATAGTGCCCCAACTTGTGAACCAACATGGTTTTACATCAACCTATGACCTAAAAAAACACAAAACAAGAGAGAGCTACGCCGGGCTACCCCTGTCAGAGGAACGTCTAGGGGGGTAGACGATCCGAGTGCGCACAGAGATCAGGGTTTCGCCGGAGGAAGACCACGAGAACATTAGAATGAGATGAAAACTTGCATGTGACCCTAGCATATGTGTGTGAGTGTGGTGAGAGGTTGGTATAGGTGCTTGCATGTGTCCCCCATCGCATGCATGCGTTCTAACCTAGAGGCGAAGGTTCCGTACCCGTATAAGGGGGGAATCTCCCCGTCGAGGTGAAACCGGGTAGGATAGTGCCCCAACTTGTGAACCAACATGGTTTTACATCAACCTATGACCTAAACAAACACAAAAAAAGAGAGAGCTACGCCGGGCTACCCCTGTCAGAGGAACGTCTAGGGGGGTAGACGATCCGAGTGCGCACAGAGATCAGGGTTTCGCCGGAGGAAGACCACGAGAACATTGGAATGAGATGAAAACTTGCATGTGACCCTAGCATATGTGTGTGAGTGTGGTGAGAGGTTGGTATAGGTGCTTGCATGTGTCCCCCCTCGCATGCATGCGCTCTAACCTAGAGGCGAAGGTTCCGTACCCGTATAAGGGGGGAATCTCCCCGTCGAGGTGAAACCGGGTAGGATAGTGCCCCAACTTGTGAACCAACATGGTTTTACATCAGCCTATGACCTAAACAAACACAAAACAAGAGAGAGCTACGCCGGGCTACCCCTGTCAGAGGAACGTCTAGGGGGGTAGACGATCCGAGTGCGCACAAAGATCAGGGTTTCGCCGGAGGAAGACCACGAGAACATTGGAATGAAATGAAAACTTGCATGTGACCCTAGCATATGTGTGTGAGTGTGGTGAGAGGTTGGTATAGGTGCTTGCATGTGTCCCCCCTCGCATGCATGCGCTCTAACCTAGAGGCGAAGGTTCCGTACCCGTATAAGGGGGGAATCTCCCCGTCGAGGTGAAACCGGGTAGGATAGTGCCCCAACTTGTGAACCAACATGGTTTTACATCAACCTATGACCTAAACAAACACAAAACAAGAGAGAGCTACGCCGGGCTACCCCTGTCAGAGGAACGTCTAGGGGGGTAGACGATCCGAGTGCGCACAGAGATCAGGGTTTCGCCGGAGGAAGACCACGAGAACATTGGAATGAGATGAAAACTTGCATGAGACCCTAGCATATGTGTGTGAGTGTGGTGAGAGGTTGGTATAGGTGCTTGCATGTGTCCCCCCTCGCATGCATGCGCTCTAACCTAGAGGCGAAGGTTCCGTACCCGTATAAGGGGGGAATCTCCCCATCGAGGTGAAACCGGGTAGGATAGTGCCCCAACTTGTGAACCAACATGGTTTTACATCAACCTATGACCTAAACAAACACAAAACAAGAGAGAGCTACGCCGGGCTACCCCTGTCAGAGGAACGTCTAGGGGGGTAGACGATCCGAGTGCGCACAGAGATCAGGGTTTCGCCGGTGGAAGACCACGAGAACATTGGAATGAGATGAAAACTTTCATGTGACCCTAGCATATGTGTGTGAGTGTGGTGAGAGGTTGGTATAGGTGCTTGCATGTGTCCCCTCTCGCATGCATGCGCTCTAACCTAGAGGCGAAGGTTCCGTACCCGTATAAGGGGGGAATCTCCCCGTCGAGGTGAAACCGGCTAGGATAGTGCCCCAACTTGTGAACCAACATGGTTTTACATCAACCTATGACCTAAACAAACACAAAACAAGAGAGAGCTACGCCGGGCTACCCCTGTCAGAGGAACGTCTAGGGGGGTAGACGATCCGAGTGCGCACAGAGATCAGGGTTTCGCCGAAGGAAGACCACGGGAACATTGGAATGAGATGAAAACTTGCATGTGACCCTACCATATGTGTGTGAGTGTGGTGAGAGGTTGTTATAGGTGCTTGCATGTGTCCCCCCTCGCATGCATGCGCTCTAACCTAGAGGCGAAGGTTCCGTACCCGTATAAGGGGGAATCTCGCCGTCGAGGTGAAACCGGGTAGGATAGTGCCCCAACTTGTGAACCAACATGGTTTTACATCAACCTATGACCTAAACAAACACAAAACAAGATAGAGCTACGCCGGGCTACCCCTGTCAGAGGAACGTCTAGGGGGGTAGACGATCCGAGTGAGCACAGAGATCAGGGTTTCGCCAAAGGAAGACCACGAGAACATTTTAATGAGATGAAAACTTGCATGTGACCCTAGCATATGTGTGTGATTGTGGTGATAGGTTGGTATAGGTGCTTGCATGTGTCCCCCCTCGCATGCATGCGCTCTAACCTAGAGGCGAAGGTTCCGGACCCGTATAAGGGGGAATCTCCCCGTCGAGGTGAAACCGGGTAGGATAGTGCCCCAACTTGTGAACCAATATGGTTTTATATCAACCTATGACCTAAACAAACACAAAACAAGAGAGAGCTACGCCGGGCTACCCCTGTCAGAGGAACGTCTAGGGGGGTAGACGATCCGAGTGCGCACACAGATCAGGGTTTCGCCAGAGGAAGACCATGAGAACATTGGAATGAGATGAAAACTTGCATGTGCCCCTAGCATATGTGTGTGAGTGTGGTGAGAGGTTGGTATAGGTGCTTGCATGTGTCCCCCCTCGCATGCATGCGTTCTAACCTAGAGGCGAAGGTTCCGGACCCGTATGAGGGGGGAATCTCCCCGTTTAGGTGAAACCGGGTAGGATAGTGCCCCAACTTGTGAACCAACATGGTTTTACATCACCCTATGACCTAAACAAACACAAAACAAGAGAGAGCTACGCCGGGCTACCCCTGTCAGAGGAACGTCTAGGGGGGTAGACGATCCGAGTGTGCACAGAGATCAGGGTTTCTCCGGAGGAAGACCACGAGAACATTGGAATGAGATGAAAACTTGCATGTGCCCCTAGCATATGTGTGTGAGTGTGGTGAGAGGTTGGTATAGGTGCTTGCATGTGTCCCCCCTCGCATGCATGCGCTCTAACCTAGAGGCGAAGGTTCCGGACCCGTATGAGGGGGGAATCTCCCCGTTTAGGTGAAACCGGGTAGGATAGTGCCCCAACTTGTGAACCAACATGGTTTTACATCACCCTATGACCTAAACAAACACAAAACAAGAGAGAGCTACGCCGGGCTACCCCTGTCAGAGGAACGTCTAGGGGGGTAGACGATCCGAGTGTGCACAGAGATCAGGGTTTCGCCGGAGGAAGACCACGAGAACATCGGAATCAGACGAGAACTTGCATGTGTTCCTAGCATATGTGTGTGAGTGTGGTGAGAGGTTGGTATAGGTGCTTGCATATGTCCCCCCTCGCATGCATGCGCTCTAACCTAGAGGCGAAGGTTCCGTACCCGTATAAGGGGGGAATCTCCCCGTTTAGCCAACATCTAGGGTTTGCTTGGAAAACGAGCACAAGACGAAATAAAAAATTATATATTAATAATATATAGTTTCTTCTATAATAGTAGACACTAAATAAAGTATCTTGTAAAATTTGATATTAAACAAAAAACCCTTCTTTCAAAAAAAACGTTTTACATGTATCTATACACTAGGTCCTACACATGTGTATCTAAATGAATTTATTATTTTTTTGATATGTTTTAGTCTCTAGATATATGTGCATTTAATAAAAAAAATTTGCCCTAGCTACGCCGACGGCTGCCCTCGGCGTATGCCTGGCCGTCGGCGTATAGGGGCCCTGGAAAAAAAAACCTAGCTACGCCGACGGCTGCCCTCGGCGTACACCTGGCCGTCGGCGTAGCCTTATCCTCTTACTTGCCCCACGGCCCACCCGGGCCACTCACTCACACCCCACTCTCCCCGCGCCCGACCCAATTTCCCCACCCGCGCCCGCCCCGCACTAGAGCCACCCCGCCGCCGCCGCTGCGACCCCGCCGGCCCCCGAGCCTGTCCTCGACCCTGCCTCTTTCCTCCACCGTCTGCCTTTTCCCCCCTCCACCGTCTCCCTCCTCCTTCCCGAGCGCCGCCACCGCCTCCCCTCCTCCCCGAGCGCCGCCACCCGCCTCCCCTCCTCCCCGAGCGCCACCGCCTCCCCTTCCCCTCCCCGCCAGCCTCCTCCCGCCCCCTCCCCGCTGCCTCCCCTTTCCTCCACCAGCCCCCTTCCCTCACACCCCCACTCCCCCACTGCCCCGCCGCCTCCCCCCACCCCCACTGCCCCGCCGCCTCCCCCCACCCCCACTGCCCTGCCGCCTCCCTCCCAGCCCCACTGCCCCTGCCGCCGCTTCCCCCATCCCTACTGCCCCGCTGCCTCCCCCACTCCCCCACTGCACCGCCGCCACCCCCACCACCCCCGCCGCCTCCCTCCACCCCCACTGCCCCGCCGCCGCCTCTCCCCACCCCCACTACCCCGCTGCCCCCCCGCTGCCTCCCCCACTCCGCCACTGCCCCGCCGCCTCCCCCATTGCCCCACCCATCCACCGAGCTCACCATCCCCCTTGGTTAGTTTTTTAAAATTTGTTCTTTTTTATTTTAGTTTGTAGTTTGTAGTAGTTTCTAGTTTTATTTTTAGTTTGTACTAATTATAGTTTGTAATTTTAGTTTGTAGTAGTAGTTTGTAGTTTGTAGTTTTAGTTTGTAGTAGTAGTTTATAGTTTGTGGTATGTAGTTTATCTTATGTACTAGTAGTTTGTAGTAGTAGTTTGTAGTTTGTAGTATCTAGAGGTAGTTTGTAGTTTGTACTATGCAAAACAATAGTTCATGTTTAGTAAAAAATGGATGAAATTTGCTAAATAGATGTTGCACATGGTATGTTGTTTGCAGTTATCGGAGGGTGAGCGGGGGGAGTGTTTTGACGGCGGGGTCCCGGATCATCTTTGACGATTTGATCACGCTTCGAGGGTGAGAATCCGTTCGCCTCTCTTGTACCTAGGTTTATTTTCGTGTCTAGATCACCAAGTCTGTCGCGTCACCTAGGCGTCATCCCGACCGTAAGCGTTACGCGACTTAATATGCATTAGTGGTCTCGCATATTTTGGACCGTAACGCTTATGGCTTTTATCGGGCAGTCGGCGGATTCGTAGTTGGGTTTGGTTCTCCCTGGCTCTACCTCGATTCAAGACAGGATTTCGGTGGCGCCTCCTCGTTGTTCTCCGGATGCACATCCTCTTGGCTTTTTGTCGAGACGTGTATCAGGAGAGCAGCGGGGAGGTGCTGCCGAAATTCTGCTTGGATCGGAGTAGAACCAGGGAGAACTTACCCAATCTACGGATCCGGCGGCTGGTTAGGACCCTCTTTTCCTATTGGACATGTAGGTTGATGAATGCGTAAAAATATGAAGCATTTAATCTCCTGTTTGATATAAATTGTTATATTTGTTGTTTGTCTCCCAACAAAGCAGAAGAGGATGGCTGATAATGGGTGGATGTACAGTGGCCGTATTAGTGCGACAAAAAAAACAGACGATTGGGTACAGAATACTCATTTGTTAGTGAATGAGTTAGCGCGTGGTTCGAAGGCAATGGTTCGGGCACTTTGTCCCTACGCTCATTGCACTAAGCGTCATCGTCAGGGAAAGGATGACATGTACAAACACCTTCTGCAATATGGGTACATGTCTAACTATGTCACGCAAGTCGACTTTGCTCGGTACGAACGTGACAGAGGTGAGATGATGCGTCAGCGGCTCAATGGCAATGAGCACGATGGGATTAGAAACATGCTAGATGATCTTATCGATGCCGACTAGCCGAATTCGCCACCTCCACGGGAGGAATCACCAGAACCGGAGGAACCGCTAGAACCGGAGGAACCGGAGCCAACCGCGAAGGCCTTCCTTGATATGATGGCCGCGGCTAAGAGGCCTCTGTACGAGGGTGCAAGGATTTCTCAGCTCGATGCCATCTCTCAGTGTCTAGCCGACAAGTGCCAGTACTCCGCCACCTGTTCTTAGTTTGAAGCTAATCTGAGAACATGTGGTAACATGTTGCCCGAAGGGCATTGTCTGCCTAAAACCTTTCACGAAACGAAGAAACTCATGAAGGAGCTCAACATGGATTATGAAAAGATAGATTGTTGTCCAAAAGGCTGCCTTTTGTTTTGGAAACAGTTTGCGGATGACAAGTACTGCTCCATTTGTGGGGCCTCTAGGTATGATGAGGTAAAGGGAAAGGATGGTCAGATGAGGCAGTCGAATGTTGCTCTAAAGATTCTTCGGTATCTCCCATTCATAAAAAGAATCCAACGGCTTTACTTGAGCAAGGAGACTGCCAAACAGATGACGTGGCACAAGAAGGGGAAGAGATATGAGGACGAGCACGGATAGAAGAAGATGGGACATCCGTCTGATGGTAAGGCATGGAAGAACTTCGATGACAAATACCCCCGGTGGGCAGAAGAGGCTCGGAATGTCAGAATTGCGATAGCAACAGATGGCTTCAACCCATATGGTTTGTCGACGGCCGCGTACAGCTGCTGGCCGGTGTTTATTATTCCGCTTAATCTCCCCCCCGGAGTATTAATGCAACGGAAGACCATGTTTCTGTCGCTGATAATTCCAGGACCTGAGTATCTGGGGAAGAACTTGAGTGTCTACATGCAGCCGATTGTGGATGATTTGAACCACTCTTGGATACACGGGACGTTGACATACGACCGAGCATCAAAGAGAAACTTTTTGATGAAAGTTTGGTTACAATATACTATGCATGACATGCCCGGGTACGCCCTAACGTGCAGATGGTGTACAGCTGGTAAGTGGCCATGCCCAGTGTGCAGGCACCGACTTGAGTTCCTTTGGCTATAGTCGGGTCGCAAATATGGTGCGTTTGACACGAATCGATAGTACCTCAAAAGAAATCATTCGTTCAGAGAAGATAGAAAGAACTTCAAGAAGGGCAAAGTTGTGCATGAAGTAAAAGAGGTACCAAAGTTCGAGGGTGCAAATGTTGATGCCGAGATACGTGCTCTCGTGCCCGCGGCGCCGGGAACTGGCCATCAATTTGCGGGATATGGTGTAACGCATAATTGGACTCACGTGGCAGCCTTAACGAATCTCGTGTATTACAAGGACCTCGAACTTCCCCATAACATCGATGTGATGCACACCGAAAAGAATGTCGGAGAGTCCCTTTTTCACACAGTCCTGAACATTCCTGGGAAGTCAAAGGATAATTTCAAGGCTAGAGTCGATGTTGAGAAGCTTTGTGATAGGAAGAGATTACACATGCAGCCTCCTACTATCCGTCGAAAGAATTGGTTCAAGCCGCATGCCTACTACTGCCTTGATAATGTCCAAAAGAAGGAGTCATTTAGGTGGCTCAAATACGTCGTGATGTTCCCTGACGGTTATTGTTCGAATATAAGTAAGGGAGTCAATCTTTTGACGGGACAAGTCAACGGGCTCAAGAGTCACGACTATCATATATGGATTGAGCGGCTGATGCCGGTGATGGTTCGAGGGTATCTCCCCGAAAAAGTATGGCGAGTGCTTGCGGAGTTGAGCCATTTCTTCCGCACCCTCTGTGTTAAGCAGATATGTCCTCTGGTGATTGAGAAGCTGCAAGTTCAGGTGCCGGAGTTGCTATGCAATTTGGAGATGATCTTTCCGCCAGGCTTCTTTACTCCGATGGCACATCTCATTGTGCACCTCGCGAACGAGGCACTATTGGGGGGGGGGCGGTGCAATTTCGTTGGCAATTTTGTATTGAGAGAGAGTTTAAGTATATTCGAAAGATAACTGGAAACAAAGCCAAGATTGAAGCATGCATAGCTGAAGCAACATGCCTTCGGGAGATGGCAGATGCCGCGACAACCTACTGGCCCGATGATGTTCCCACTATGCATAACCCGGTCTCTCGTTACAATGTCGACCTGCCCAAGAATGACCCCAATCTCGAACTATTCCAATTTCCCGGTGGCAAGGCCGGTAAAGGACTAAAATATAGGTTGCCGAAGGAAGAGAAGGATTGCATAATGCTCTATGTGCTTATGAACATGAAGGAAGTGGTCGATTTCATTAGGTAAAATGGTGAACACCCTATTTCTCTATGCAGCTAGTAACTCGGTCTCCCGTCTAATGCTTATTTTCTCCTTCTTAGCGATTTCACGGATGAACAGTGGCCGGGACCGACTGATCCCTCTCCCATGGAGTTGGACACTCTACTGAAAGAGGGTGCTCCCGGAAATAAAAAAACTTTGTGTCCTGGTTTATGGAAAAAGTAATTTCTAACATGTCCCTCTTACCTTGCAATATGTGACTTGTCGCTCTTATTCCACGTAACTACTGAACGCAACAAATTCCTCTTGTACCTGTAGGGAGCTGATCCCAACGTTGAGATGTCAGATGAGCTGAAATGTGTTTCCCAAGGTTGTAACAGTGTCGTCATGAAGTATGAGAAGTATGATGTGAATGGGTTTCGCTTCCATACAGAGACGCACCAGAAAGGGCGACCGAATGCAAAAACGGTAAATACTGGGGTGTTCACCAAAGGAGCCGATTCCCTTGATTACTACGGAAGGTTAGAGAATGTATACGAGCTGACCTTCAATCGTACGAATGTCGAACTCAATCTTGTTGTGTTCAAGTGCCACTGGTTTGACCCAAGGGGTGGACTGAGAAGTACCCCTTCCATTGGGTTAGTTGAAGTTAGGCCTTCAACCACCTATAGCGGAGCCGACGTCTTTGTTGTTGCTCACCAAGCCAACCAAGTTTATTATTTGCCCTACCCATGCCAGAAAGCGGAACTCCAGGGCTGGGAAGTCGTGTTCCAGGTATCGCCACATGGTAACCTACCGATTCCCTTCGAGGACGATTACAACAACATTAACCCTGTAACGTACGAGGGAATTTTCTATCAAGAGCAAGAGGACTTCGGACATTAGAACCGGTTGATCTTGAGGACCTTGGGAATGATGTAGAAACTCGGGGTGAGTCAGTGGTGAATCTACATGACATAAGTATGCTCGAGAAGCTCCATACCGAGAATGACAACGATGATGAGCCTACACCCTTCGATGAGAATCCAGATTTCTACTCAAAAGATAGTGATAGTGAGAATGAGAATGAGAATGAGAATGAAAATGATAGTGAGTATTTATTTTTTAATGCATTTTATTTTGTCTTTGTGCTTAACTGTTTTCTTAATTGCATTATGCCTTTATTCTTTGTGTATACATTTTATTATGTCTTTGTGCTTAACTGTTTTCTCTTACTTAATGCAGGTGATTGAACAATATGAGCAGCGGCAAGGCAACTAGTTCGTCCTTGCTTAATGCGCTGAAGCAGCGCAAGAAAAGAGCTACACGGAGTGGGAGACAACCAAATCCCAATCCGCGCTACCCCGATCTTGCTCCTGCTGGCGGAGGACGGGGTCGAGGCCGAGGTCGAGGAGGACGAGGTGCCACGGGAGGAGGCGTGGACTTTGACCCACCACCCTCTGCTTCTGGCGACGTGGCTCCTGAGTTGTTCCTGACAGAGCAGCCTTTCAGGGCCGAGAGGGAGGCAGAGTCCGAGAAGGAGGCAGAGTCTGAGAGGGAGGCGAGGACCGAGAGGGAGGCGGGGACCGATATGGAGGCGGACACTAGCCGCGAGTTGGTGGGGCCGAAGAAATTGCGGAATCGTGGGGAATCGGGAGTCCCTGACGAGAAGTTTGAGCCTAGGACTCAGGAGGCGAAAGCCCTTATTATTCCAGATGGCCTTGAGTAAGTGTACTAATTTGGCAATTTAAAACATTTTATTTCATGTTGGTCATAAATAATTATTGTGTACTAATGTTTATTATTATGCAGCAATTGGACATTTCCTCCGGGGACCAAGCCTCGCCTTCCTAACAGCATTGTCTGGAGTTGACTATTGCATTTTCAGGTTATCCCCGATTGGGCCGAGCCGCATCGACTCGCATGGGAGGAGCTGGTTAGGACGAGGTGGCTCAGAGAAGACAAGGAGTTTGCAGCCTTGTCGAGGCGGAACGCGGATAACCGAGGCGATGGTGGAACGCACTGCGCGGGAAACCGCAACTTTGACCACTTCAAGGGGAAGGTGGTACGTATATACATGGAACGACCTGCGTGCATTTCTGCTTATGTTTGTACTTAATATGCATAATATTTTCTTTTCGCGATACAGGTGGCCGAGGCACAACCCGGGGAGGTGATTCATGACGTCGCCGTCTATGAGATGATGCGGCGAAAGAAGCCCAATTACTCGAAGCCTCAACCCTCGTTGCCCGTGTACTTCGGCACTGCCCAGAACGACTTGGGGAACTACAGCACGATGGTGAAGGCTCGTCACCCCCATGTGGATGACCCCATTCACGCGGAGATCGACGAGGAGTCGTTGGTCCTGTCGGGGCACGGATTGCAGCATGGACGCCTCAAGATTCTGAATAAGAAGGTCAAGCCTACCCTCAGCACGAGCTTCAGCCGTCTCAAGGCTACCGACCCCGTCGACGGCCCCCTATCCCGCCTCGTGGCCAGCCTCGTCGCTCCGCCGAGGATGTAAGTTTTTCTCGTTCTCATCATCTTTATGACTTTTGTTCCTGCATGGCTAACCACTGACGAGATTCCTTGTATTTGAAATTGTAGCCTGAGTTAGACGCGGCCTACGATACCGTTTATGAGGAATATCAGGTGGCCTTTCGGCAGCATCAAGAGGCGCTTGCGATCTACATGCAATACGTAAATGTAAGTCCGAACCTTTATTTTTGCAAAAGATACAAGTCCCACTTCCCCCCGTTTGTTGTACTACGGCCTGACTTCTAAACTATCTTGCAGGACATGATGGTGAATATTCAAACTGGACAGAATAGAGATTTGGGGTCCATGCCTCCCATGCCAGGTCCGGCGCTATTTTTGCAATCGAAGGAAAGCTTCGCTAGGACCTACTACGCATCGACACCAGTAAGTTCTTTGCTAACCCACTGGTTATCGCTTTACTTTGCCTCGCAAGTTGCTAACATGTAGGCAACATGTAGGGAACGGGAGCTTCTGGGAACCGGCACTTTGGCCACGCCTCGCCGGATGGGCGTCAGATCACACCGCTTCATGACCATGGTCCATCTCCTGGCCATTCTGCAGGTGGTTCTCCCGAGCTTCACACTTCTTCTACTCCCTCGCCAGGTGGCTCTTCTGCTGCTTCTACTGGACGCACCCCTCGGCAGAGGTCGCCACTTTTCACCAGGGGAGATCTCGGGTACACCCCGTCTCCTCCAGAGTTGTAGGGATGTGTGATGATGTCGATGATCTTGTATGACTAATGTATGGATGATCTTGTATGACTGATGTTGATACATGTATGGCATATGTGATCTTGTTTCAATTGGTGTGGAATATATATTGCATGGATGTATGGATGATGTATGGATATATGGATGATGATGTATGGATGTATGCATGGATGTTTGGCTGCTGTGAGTGCTGCTGCTGCTGTAAAAAATTCAAAAAAAAAACTGTGCATTTGGTACGCCGACGGCCTTGCCCTCGGCGTAGGAGGTACGCGTGACCAAATGGTCACGGCTACGCCGACGGCAAGGCCCTCGGCGTAGGGCCAGGCCGCTGCGCTGCCTCCACGTGGCAGGAGTACGCCGAGGGGGAGGCCGTCGGCGTAGCAGCTGCGCCAGGCCGCCCGCCAGCCTCCACGTGGCAGGAGTACGCCGAGGGGGAGGCCGTCGGCGTAGCAGCTGCGCCAGGCCGCCCGCCAGCCTCCACGTGGCTTGGTACGCCGAGGGGGAGGCCGTCGGCGTAGCAGCTGCGCCAGGCCGCCCACCAGCCTCCACGTGGCTTGGTACGCCGAGGGTGAGGCCGTCGGCGTAGCCGACGCGCCGTTAACTGGCCGTGTGACGGCGCTATCGACGTTCGCCGACGGTCTCTACACCGACGGACGCCGTCAGGCCGTCGGCGTTGACCTACGCCGACGGTCTTGTCCTACGCCGACGGCCGCGCCTGCTCCGCCGAGGGAGAGGTCCGCCGAGGACGGTACGCCGAGGGCAGCCGTCGGCGTAGCGTACGCCGAGGGTTTTCCTGGCTACGCCGACGACAATAAGCCCTCGGCATACCAAGTTTCTCCTGTAGTGACTGTACTTTGTGTTAGTTGGGCTGGTGTAGCTTGGTGCGTCTTCTGTTTGTAGTCTTTTTCAACATGTTGGTGCGTGTTTGTCTGTTGTGTATTTTTACAGTGATCTGTGCATTTTATTATTATTATTATTATTGTTGTTGTAGAGTGTTGTTATTTTTCTAATTGGATATTGTCTATTTCTTATTTATTTAGGTGCAGTAAGGAAGAAAAAATAGTTTAAGGTGTATGCCAAAAGTATACTATCCGAATCGAGATATTCATAGTCCTTTTTGAGAAAGCAAAATGCCCATGTATTGTCGGCTAGATAGATCTAGAGTTATAATTGTACTTCCAGTCCAGAGATTTTATACGGAACATAGGGTGTTTTTTGTGCTTTTTAATATTTACCGTCTCCTTTTTTATGGGAATTTATTACTTTAGAACCGTTCCTCTGCCCGCGTTGTTTTCGTGGGTGTCAGGGAGAAACCTTTACCCTAACCCTCGACTAGTCTCTGCGCGTCTTTCCATTCTTGTAAGTCGCTCCTTTTTTACGGGAATTTATTACTTTAGACCCGCTCTTCTTCCCGCGTTGTTTTGGTGGGCGTCAGGGAGAAACCTTTACCCTAACCCTCGACCAGTCTCTGCGTGTCTTTCCCTTCTTGTAAGTCGCTTCTTTTTTACGGGAATTTATTACTTTAGAACCGCTCTTCTTTCCGCGTTGTTTTCATGGGCGTCAGGGAGAAACCTTTACCCTAACCCTCGACCAGTCTCCGTCTTCCTATACATAACTAGCTTATTTATAGAGCGTGTGAATTCTTGATTCGAGGTTATGTATGTCTGGTCGACGCTTTGTGCTGTATAGGGTCACTTATCAGCAAGGACACCAAACCACCAGGTCTGTAACGGCATTCCCCTTCGTCGAGCTCGTTGTTCTCAATGGTCTGTGCTATCGCTGTTCTTCCTTGGTGGCGATGTGGCATTGGTGATGACTTGCTTTCTTAGCTATGAAGGTGGCGAAGAGTGGGCGTTTGGGTACTTCGCCGCAGAATGTGCTTCAGCAAGGACAACTCCTAGTTCTTATGGTGAAGGTTAGTTTTGGATCTTTGGATGGTTGGGATTCGACGTATAGTGTGTTGTTTTGAAGTTATTTAAGCGAGAAATCTCGTTAGGGTGTCAGGGGTGGTGACCTCTATGGGGGTTGTAACTCTCTTTAGGGTGTCGTTGTGGTTATCGTTTCCATGCTTGACCTCTGGGTGGAAATCTTTGACCTTTTTGTTGTGACGACAACAGAGCTTAGAGTCGTTACCCTTGGGGGCCTTGTCGCGGAGACAGGGTGTATTCTGTCTCTCTGGTTCCGGTCGCGAGTATGGTGTTTCTTGTTTTCTTAGTTTCTTGTATCGATTCGGGCATTGTGGCTTTATTTACAGAGAGTGGTGAATTCGTCAATCGAGGCTATGCATGGGCCCGTGGCGCTTTGCAACATGTTGAAAGTTTGGTACGACGCCAATGGTGGTGACCTCCATGGGGGTTGTAACCTTTTCGAGGGCGTCGTTGTGTTTACCATTTCTACTGTTTAGTTCATGATGAAAACATTTGATTTTTCTGGTCGGTGCTTAGAGTCGCTACCCTCTTGGGGGTGTCGTCATGGAGACCGGGTGTATTTAATCTCTCTTAGGTTTCGGTGGCAAGTTTGGTGCTTCTTGTTTTCTCTTGTTTATCTTTGATTTGCTTTCTAAGTGGATTTCGTCATTAGTTTGATCGGTTCAGCCTTTTTATTTATATAGTGAGGCGAAATCGTGATTTGAGGTTATACATGGTTGTTCGGCGCTTCGTCTATGATCATGACGTTTTTAATGTGTGTAGATAGGAATTGTGGTGTTTTTTAGCTATGTTTGCCACTTTATTCCTTTTTTCTGCTCTTTTGACTTTCACCTATTTATTTATTTTTGTTATCTAATGGTCATAGCATCCTCGTGTTTTTTTAAGAACTCGATTGTTATGTAGAAGTAGTCTTTATCTCTTTCTAACTGTGAGTAAATATTGTCCTTGTATTTTTTTATATTACTTTATTGCAGTGAGTGATCGTGAACTCTCTAGTGGGTTGTATATTTGTTAATGGCACGTTAGAGTTGAGGTAGTGCAGCTGGAATGTTTGTCGATGGTCCAACAAATAGTTTTGTCTTTCTTTTAGACCTTAAAGATCATGCAGATTCGTTCATTTCGCTGACATGTTGAGTACATGGATGTTTGGCTACATGTTCTTGATCTATGGTCTAGGCTATTCGACCTGTACACTAGATCAATGTGAAACGTGATCTACAGTGGATCTTTCTACTCTTTATTATTGCCAGGACTTTACATGTGGACAGAAGACACAACATTCCTAGTTCACTACTGCTATTTGCAAAACAGTACACGAGACTGTTGACTTGCTTGTCGAGCGTCACGGGAGACAGGTGTTACCAAAATTTGATAGCGCATTTCGAGATTGTGGGTCTGCCTAGTCGTGGACCTTTGACTGGTGCGCTCTTCATGGTTTGTTCTTCCCCGCTCGATGCCCATCGCTCCTATGGAGAATTGTTTAGATCAAGTGATTATGAGAGTACGCACAGAGGCAAGTGGTTCAGGAGAGAGAGAGAGAGGATGTATACATACCTACTGGAGCAGGGCCTGGTCGGTAATCCTCGAGTGACCGCAGAGCCTGACTAGCGCCAGCGCAAGCTTCTCCTTGCGCGGTCCCGGTGGCCAGCTTCCGGCATAAACTGGTATGTTGGCCTTCCTGCCATCAAGGTGCACCACATTTATCAGGTTTATGGGCAACAAACCTGGCGAGTTCTGGCCCATGCGGTGTGCTCGGTTCATGGCGTCGTCGTATCTACCACGCAGGATGCCAAAACGACGCACAAGAGCGGCATGTTCTTGCTGAAGTGAAGTGTGGCTTTGATGGAGACCGTTGTGGCTCTCCTGCAGTGGCCCGTGCGCTTGGAGGAGAAGATGATGCTGGTGCCTAGTGTTCTCCAGGTCTTGCCCAAGCGCGGTGCACTCCTGCTTCAGGCCGGCATTCTCCTGCAGCAGCGCCCGATTCCGCTGCTTTAGGCCGGCGATCTCGTGCAGCAGCGCACCGTTCCCCTGGTTGAGGCTGGCGTTCTCCTCCTTCAGCGCGCCGGTCTGGTGCTTTAGGCCGGCGTTTTGCTACAGCAGGGCGCAGTTCTGGTGCGCCAGGGCGGTGTTCGCCTCTGCCAACGAACTGTTGTGTTGTGCCAGGGTGCCATGCTGGTGGGCGAGGGCGCCGTGCTTCTGCTCGAGGCTGGCGTGGCATTGTTGTAGTTGAGCCAGCTGGCGAAGCATGTTGTCATGGTTGCTCTGTTGCTGCTCCGATGCGTCGCACTTATGCTTGAGGACGATGTGTTGTCCAAGCAGCTCGTCGTGTTCTTGCCTCAGCGTCGTGTGCTCTTGCAGCAGAGCGGTGAAGGCTTGCCGTGTCGAGGCCGCGCCAGCGATGGCGTCTTGGTAAAGCATCTGGACGGACTCGACGGTGAACAACCTATGCTCCTTCTCCATCAGTCGCTTGTGGTTTGCATCATCTATCCATATGTTCTTGGAGTTGCGGAGGTAGTCGAGGACGCGATCCACTGCATCTTCAACGGCTGTGTACTCCGTTATCATGAGGTCACTGATGAACTCAGCATCGACGCTCGGCTCGCCTTGCATATTCGAGGGAATCTTGATGCTGATGATCGCCCGGTAGCTGACGTTGCACTCGTGCCGCGTGCCGACGAAGTTTATTGGCATCTGGAGCGCGGCGCTGATCCTTTGCACAAATAGCTAACGCGGGTAATAAACCAGCCGTGTGGACTGCAAATGAGACAGAGCAAATTTGGTGATTAACGGTCATGCTTAAGGCTCTTGATGTCTTTAGTGTTCTAATTTTTTGCTTGCACCAAGAGACGAACATGCGTATTATTTTAACTAACTACTGAGTATACATATTTAGTATGACTAAAAATATTCAATAGTTGTGAGGTCTTTTGCAACTACATTAATATTCCTTTTCTTTCTTGCGATACAAACTAAACATTATCTAGTCCAAGTTTCGCATAGGAATATTGAGATCATAAACATGGCAGAATCTATGACAGGGTGTTTTTATTTGATCAAAGCACATATGCATTATCGGTGGTGAACACGCGAAAGGGAAAATTAAAAGACGGTGCAATCTGAATAACTTGTCTTTAGACGGTGCATTGTCCATGCATTTCTCTGTTCACTGTTGCATGCATGCCTTTGATTAATGGCTCATGGTAGTGGCTTTATTTTTTTGCTGTTAGTACAACATGGTCATATATCCATCGTAGCTGATACGGTGTTATTATTTAAACATGCGAAAGAGAAGATTAAAGAATAATGCAATATGAATAATTTTTCTTTAGACACTGCATTGTTTATGCATTTCTTTGTTCAACGTTGCATGCATACGGAGAGTGTATTTCCAGCTGTTTGAATCAAAATATTTTCATATTATACATGTATAAAAATTTGGGGTTCGTTTTGTCATGTGCTATGTGAAAAGTGGCAAAAGGATGAAGTGCGTAAAGTGGCAAAAGGATGAAGTTCTTACCCCTGGCACGGTGACAAAGTACTCGCTGTTCATTGGGCCAGTGGCGCGCAGCACGAGTTCTTCTTCGGGTAGGCCATATCGCCGGAATCCTGGCGCCATTGACGCTATCGCCGTGCTGCCCCCTGGTAGCCCCAGTGCAAGCGTGGCATGGGCAGTCGTCGCCGACCGAGCATCGGCCGTATCCGTGTCCTGAACCGGCAGTTCGCTGTCGTCGGCGTGGGGAGGTGGTTCTTCCTGGTGTCCGCCCTGGCATGTAGACGGTGAGGCCAAAGTTAGCAGAGGAAAAATGGCAGAGAAGTAACGATGCGTTAAGGGAACTCGCCAATAGCCATGGCGTCATGCCGGTGCTGAGCGACCGGTCCATGGAGTGGGCAGTGCAGCCCCTTTGCAGGGCTGGGGACCTGCTGGCTCTATGGAGCTTTCTACGCCAAGAATTCTATGTGGTAAGAGTATCTCCAAGAGCATTGCTATATTTTGCCCCTATTGCTATCTTACCAATTGAGTCTAAAAAAACTGCTCCAACAGCCTTTCTATATGTGGTCCCCTACTGAATTTTTTTAGCAAGCTTCCTATAAGTTGTGATCAACTTTGTATATATGCTAATCCAATGCCAAATTGCTAAAAAATTTAGCAACCCTCCTAAAGTGGTCCCTGCCTCCCATTTGTCCCATTGACATGTGGGACCAACCTTTTTGGCAACTTGAAATGTACTAGTGTGTGTGCTGCGTCGTGCATGCCTTCTAGTGTGTGTGTGCGTCAATGCATACTGCATACCATGTGTGTGTCATGCATGCATACCTTCTACCATGTGTGCGTGTGTGCATACCATGTATAGTACATGCACTCTATATTGCCGTGTACACACGTGTTGTGTGTGGTCATGTATATGTGTACGTGTATACGCGTGGCTATGTATGTA
Organism: Avena sativa; assembly: GCA_916181665.1. Taxonomy (NCBI): domain Eukaryota; kingdom Viridiplantae; phylum Streptophyta; class Magnoliopsida; order Poales; family Poaceae; genus Avena; species Avena sativa. Next base: position 377,602,396 of record OV702297.1, on the reverse strand, counting down.
TAGTGTGTGCATGGTCTAGTATGTGCAACAGTGTATATATATGCGCGACCGTTTTAGTCTATGTACAATGACGACCTCTGCTATATACGTATATCTATATACGTGTATCTATATGAAAAGAAAGAGACCCATTGACATATGGGTCCCACAATTTTGGCCATTGTTATTATAGGAAGGCTGAAAAAGCATGTTGTGTTTGGATTGCTAAACCTCCTCTATCCTCTTCTATACCCGATTTTTAGCAATTTAATATACAAATGCTCTTGGAGATGCTCTAAGAACTGCAAGTGATTTAATGCGTAATGTACCTTTAGGGTTTAGCATTTATAGAAGTGGACCGGTCTTGGTGGTGGGCACACATGTTCTAGACACGCGCCTCCACGTTAGGAGAATCTGTCCACTTGTCGTTGCCGTTGCGCCGTGTGCTCACACGTAGGTCTCGTGATGACACATAATGGCGGTTTGGTTTGGCAAGTGGAAATGGGGAGACAGTCTACAGAGTTCTGGATTTTTCTCTATTCGGGTTGCATGCAGATTGCGACAGCTGATAAAGAGTGGAAGAGCTGAGGAGGAGTTTTAATACATGTTACATGCAGAGGGAAGATGCTTGTAACCGTACGTTAGCATCTCGCTCAAGTGTTGCCATAAAAGACGGAGTAAAACTTGGATGGATGTACTGAGTATAAGCGAGGAGACAAAGACTGTCGTGACCTTCCTAGAGGTGTTATCTTTGGAGTAATGTGAACCATACCCAGGGTTTGCTGGAACTACTGGGAGTGTCGACGTCTTTGAGCCACGTCGGCGTGCGAGTGCTGCCGACGAGTTCCATGCGGACTGCCTCTTGCCATAAAGCCAGTGAGGTCTAGCTGTTTCTTTGGCTCTGACTTTCGCTCCAAGGACATGGATCAGGCTTTTCGTAGCACCGCCTGTTGCCGTTGTGCTGGTATGGCTCGCCGGTGCTCTAGACCTACTCCAGCTAATTAGTGTGACCTTGTATGGTTTCTATCAGTTTTCCTTAAAAAATGTGTAGTATGGTATCTTTTTTTTGGTCCGGTTCCTTTTTAACCAGACCCGTGTGTATATACGTCTGTTTCGGATTTCGGCTGGTTTCCTTCCAAACCGGTTACTTCTTTTTTTAGTAGAAAACTGCTAATAGAAAAGACAGAGCTCCTGATAGTTACTAAAAAACATATACCACAACATTATTGATCTAATTGAATGGCCAATCCATATTATTCAAGAGAGCAGAATATAATGGTTGCTGAAAAAAATATACCACAACATTATTGATCTAATTGAATGGCCAATCCATATTATTCAAGAGAGAGCATAATATAACATTATGACGTTAAGCATTATGTATTTAAGGTATCAGTTCAGACGGATGATCGGAAATACGGGTCTGTTTATTATGTCAAAGATACATCTAAATGTTTTATTGAACGCAGTGATTACCACGTCGTTGGGGTCCCTGCCCTATCCAACGACCTCTGTTTTTCCAAGATTCGTGCACACTATTTTGCACTTTCACCCTGTACATTGTCCACTTTCCACCCTTATAGCAACTAACTTGGACAAGTCCATCTTGCCTCTCCCGATCCAATTGCCTCCCCTCTCCTCCTCCCCAACACCGGTCGCCTCCGCACCTCCTCCTGCTCCGGCCCAGGACCCCTCAACCGACGCCTCCGACCCGTTCTCGCAAAGATGAGCCCTCCTCCACCGCGCCCAGCTCTGGGGTGAGGATCCACCTGTGTCTCCGATCTGGATCCGGGTGGTGAAGCGGTTCCCCTCCGGCCACCCGACGATGTTGCCGTTCATGGCCGCCGCCAACTACCTCGGCCCTCATCTGGCCATGGAGGGCTACATTCGAATCCTCCATGGATTAATTTTTTTTATTTTGCTTGGATTCGAATCCTGTTGGATATGGGATGAACTATGTATGAAAAATTTGTGTGGATATAAGATTTAGGCGTCGTTCTACAAGATCCATGCCATGCGTCGTGGTCGGGCTTCTTCACCTCCACTTTTTTCCAATCGAACTTGTTCACTTTCCCCCTATCTGGTTGTTCCAGATCCAATCGTGCATCATGTTCTTGGCAATTTCTTCCGTGTGTGCTAATTTTTCCATGTATTCATGTGTTCTTCCATATCTTCTCTCGTGTATGAGTTGAGGAATTTCCATGGTTTGTGAGGGAAGGTGGGCATGGAACGAGTAGAAGCAGAGGGATCTAACAGTAAATAGTCGATGGAGTACAAGTGTTTTTGACTGAACTGTAAAATATAATATAGAGGCTCTTTGCATTTTACACATCTCGTTGTACGAATCTCAAACCGGAAATGGACGCCCAGGATAAGCCCGGGACACCCTCATATATGTAGACTGGGGTTTTACATGTTTTATTACATTGCTACACATCAAAAGAAAGACATCTACACACACGCGGTCTCTCTCTACCAACGCTGCCAGTTCAGATAGTCCTGTAGAAAAGAGTAATCCTATTAGCTGAAATCAGATACATTAAGAGCATTTGTAACAAGCTAGTTCCTCGGCTACTTACATATCGTTCTTCAGTCATACTGGCTCCTCACTTTTAGCATCTCCTCCGTGCTGAGGATCCTGTCGCAGCTGTGTTAAGTGGGATGTTCTGCATATCATATTTAATAAACTTAATCTTCGTGAAAATGTTACATAAGGTACGTGAAATTCATAAAAACCACAACACAAAGACACACATCTCATGTTGATTTTGTACCTGCAACATTAAAGCATGACTACGACTGAGCATCATGTACTCTGAAACTGTCTTCCTGGAACAGTTCAGTCGCCATGAAGCTTCGGCGCCAGTTATCCATCTCGTATTGTAGCATCGTGATACAGACTTGTTGCAGCAATTACCGTTCACTCACCGAGACATCCTGGACTCCGCGTTTTGTAAATGCAAGTAAATGATCACGCATTGTGTCTCATTCTTCTTGAAGCGAATAAAACGGAGATCTGCAGATAATAGCGCAATAGCAAACAAACACAATAAACCATATAAACGCTTATACGTATAGTTTTGTTCTGATAATTCTGTTATAATATGAAACACTGAGACATTAGATACCACAATGCTCACCAATGAAAGGGCATTTCTGATCTATAAATTTCTATACATATGTAACCATGCCATGAAGACACCTTTCGAATTCTTCGTCAGCATCACGACCCCACATAGGACCAATAATGTCTTCCTCCCAATATAACCTGCAAATTTGATCAACTCAAGGCCTCCAATTGTTTCAGAACTGGTCTTCTGTTCCGATGTGTTATGCATCAAAAAGGATCCATATTTCCTAGCCATCCCACGGCATGCACCGCCAGGGTTAGCTTCAATGAAATCAGTCATTGAGAGTGCCTGCAAAATCAACGATCCTATAACTTATCACATCAGGTATTTGCATAAAAAGCCAATTCACTATGTGCCTAGGTATATATATATATAGACTGTATGCAAAAAAAATAGAAAAAATATATGTCTACATAGCAAGATAAAAGAACATGTTTTCAATCTACCCAACTTCCGAAATCAACATGTTCTGGCATGGCGCTTTACATTTCTAATTTTTTTATCTATTTAGATTTCCTACAATGTTTTCTCTGATGGTTTACAATATTATACTTAAAAATCACAACCTAGCATCTATAACAATATTTTACCATACACAAGAAAAACACAAAAAGGCGAATCGAGAAATCTACCTGAATAAGTCCTCTTAGTTGTAATAAATATCGAATAAACACAGGCATGCCTCTGTATATAAAAAACAATCATGTATATGTTGATGTTCATAGATCCAGACTCCTCGTATACAGGGAATTAAATACCTAGACTATACTTACATTAAAATAATATAGACATTTTTACTCCGTCACTAAGTAATACACCGACTAAACGCGAGCCTAGGTAAGATGGAATAATTTCTTACAAAAATAAATCTCTAATTTAATCAGGCCCGGAGCGACCTTTGTCGCGGTTACCACGTCGCCAATGGTACTCAGTGTTTCACTGAGCCAGAGATGTGCTTATAAATTTTGATCGATTATCTAAACAGACCTAATCATACCCTAGGCCATTGCTAAAATAGAACAGGAATAGCCATTCTGTTCTAGCATAAGCAATACAGAAAGAAATCAGAGAAAACCTTGGGCAGCTGGCCTTCCGCTAGAACTCCCTTTGCCGGGCACACGCGTGGGGCCGTCGGCGAGCAATTCTCCCGACCCATCGCCCTGCAGGCGCGAGCGGCGGCCGGCGAGCAGCTCTTCCGATCCATCGTTACAGCTGATCTGGGGTCGTTCCCTTACCTCGACGCCCACAATCCCCGTCTTCCCCATGATCACGTGATGCCCTCCCACGCTACCATGACCACCCGCTCAATCCCCCCACCAACCTATCCCGTCGCCCTGCTCGCTCTCTCCCCAATCCCCACCAACCACACGACGCCATCGCTCGCTCCCCATCTTCCACTCCCCGCACTAGTAGAAAACAGGCTATCTGTTCGTGCCTCCTAATAGAATTAGTCCCGGTTCCGTCACAAACCGGAACTAATGCTGGCACACGTCCCGGTTCGAGCGGGCACGGGGCCGGAGACATGCGTCCCGGTTGATAGGGGGCATGCGTCCCGTTTGTAACATAAACTGGGACTAAAGGTTGGGTGTCAGCCACGTGGCGTGGCACACACCTTTAGTCCCGGTTTGTGTTACAAGCCGGGACGTACGATCCTGCCCTCTATAAATTCGACGCCCCAGCCCTCTGCCTCCACTCTGTTTTTTCTTGTTGGAAGGTGTGAGAGGTGTGCTAGTTTTTTTCCCTATGCATGCATTCAAGGTGTTTGATGAAATGTTCGAGTGAATGATCCCGTTCAATTTCTCATAGAACAAAAATATAGAAGGTGTCCGAAACGCACTTGAGCTTTCTCTCCTCTTTATTTCCCTCGATCGAGGTTAGCAATCTTATTTTTTCTCTATCATTGATATAATGCATGTGTCGATGTGAATTGGTCATTTCACTATTTATGATGTCCTGTTTTTGATAAACTTACTTATATGATGCATATGAATGGTCGGGAATGGATGTACAGTGACCGGCGTGTACCCGGGTACATTAAAGGCATGGATAAATTTATCGATGTGGCTACGGCAAACAAAGAGAATGGTTTTAAACGTTGTCCATGTGTTCAATGTCGAAACAACAAGGAGTACTCTTCCTCGAAAATCATTCGCGGCCACATGATTATGAAAGGTTTCATGCCCAACTATAATTGCTAGACCAAGCACGGGGAAAGAGGGGTTATGATGGAAGACGGTGAAGAAGAAGATGATGATAACAACTATCATCATATGTTTCCTGAATACAGTGATACTGCAATGGAAGACAATGAAGAGGAAGGAGGTGAAGAACGGGCATCAGATGAGCCAGCTGATGAACTTGGTAGGGTCATTTCTGATGCAAAGCGAGACTGTGAAACAGAAAATGAGAAGTTGAAGTTAGAGGGCATGTTAGAAGATCACAAGAAATTGTTGTACCCAAATTGTAAAGATGGCAGCACAAAGCTCGGTACCACACTGGAATTGCTGCGATGGAAGGCAGAGTGTGGTCTAACTGACTCCTCATTTAAAAAGATGCTGAAAATAATGAAGCCGAAGTTTCTAAAACATAACGAACTTTCCGAGAGTACCTACGAAGCAAAGAAGACTCTCTGTCCTCTAGGATTAGATATGCAAAAGATACATGCATGTATTAATGACTGCATCCTCTACCACGGTAAGGAGTATGAGAATTTAGATAAATGTCCGGTATGCAATGCATTGCGGTATAAGATCAAACGAGATGACCCTGGTGATGTTGAGGGAGATCCCCTCAGGAAGAGGGTTCCTGCTAAGGTTATGTAGTATGCTCCTATAATACCAAGGTTGAAACGCATGTTCATAAACAGAGAGCATGCCAGGTTGTTGCGATGGCACAAAAAAGACCGTAAGAAAGACGGGAAGTTGAGACACCCTGCTGATGGGTCACAGTGGAGAAAAATCGAGAGAGACTTCCCAGACTTTGCAGGTGACGCAAGGAACTTATGGTTTGGTCTAAGTACAGATGGCATGAATCCTTTTGGGGAGCAGAGCTGCAGTCACAGCACCTAGCCCGTGACTCTATGTATCTACAACCTTCCTCCTTGGTTGTGCATGAAACGTAAGTTCATTATGATGCCAGTGCTCATCCAAGGCCCGAAGCAACCGGGCAACGACATTGATGTATACCTTAGGCCATTAGTTGAAGAACTCTTACAGCTGTGGGTCAAACCAGATGTACGTGCGTGGGATGAGAACAAACAGGAGCCATTTGATCTACGAGGGTTGCTTTTCGTAACCATCAATGATTGACCTGCTCTTAGTAACCATTCAGGACAGACAAACAAGGGATATAAGGCATGCACGCACTATTTAGATAAGACTGAAGGTACATATTTGCATAAATGCAAAAAGGTTGTGTACCTGACGAATCGACGATTTCTTCCGACCAATCATCCTGTAAGAAAGAAAGGCAAGCATTTCAAAGGTGAGGCAGATCACCGGAAGAAGTCTGAACTCCCTGCTGGTGATGATGTATTTGGTATGGTCAAGGACATAGAAGTAATCTTTGGAAAGGGTCCCGACGGTCAATCAGTTCCGAACGACGTCGCTACAGGACACGCACCCATGTGGAAGAAGAAATCTATATTTTGGGAGATGCCATATTGGAAAGTCCTACATGTCCGCTCTTCAATCGACGTGATGCACGTGACGAAGAATCTTTGCGTGAACCTGCTAGGATTCCTAAGTGTGTATAGGAAGACAAAAGATACACCAGAATCACGGGAGGACCAACAAATTATGAAAGACCCAAAGAACATGCATACACAGAACAAGACGGATATAGGGCGTCACTTAATTCGTGCCAGCTATGCTCTTACCAAAGCAGAGAAGAAAATCTTTTTTGAAGTCCTTTACAGTATCAAGGTGCCATCTGGCTTCTCATCTAATATAAAAGGGATAATAAATATGGCAGAGAAAAAGTTCCAAAACCTGAAGTCTCATGACTGTCACGTGATTATGACGCAGTTGCTTCCGATTGCATTGAGGGGGATTCTACCAGAAAATGTTCGAGTACCCATTGTGAAGCTGTGTGCATTCGTCAATGAATATCTCAGAAGGTAATCAATCCAGATATTCTGCCAAGGTTACAGAAGGATGTGGTACAATGTCTTGTTAGTTTTGAGTTGGTGTTCCCACCATCCTTCTTCAATATTATGACGCATCTCCTGGTTCACCTAGTGGAAGAGATTGCCATTCTTGGTCCTGTATTTCTGCACAATATGTTCCCCTTTGAGAGGTTCATGGGAGTCTTAAAGAAATATGTTCATAACCATGCTAGACCAGAAGGAAGCATCTCCAAGGGATATGGAACAAAGGAGGTCATTGAGTTTTGTTTTGACTTTATTCCTGACCTTAAGCCGATTGGTGTTTCTGACTCGTGGCATGAGGGAAGATTAAGTGGAAAAGGCACGCTAGGAAAGAAAGCAATGATATGTAGGGACAGGGATTCTTTCACTAAAGCACACTACACAGTTCTACATAATTCCACCTTGGCAGCTCCGTATATCGAGGAACACAAGAATATTATACGCTCCAAAAACCCGGGGAAGCCTGAATCATAGATTATAGATGAACACATGAAGTATTTCGGTGGTTGGATGCGGACACATCTCTTGAATGACACCACTGTTGGAGATCAGCTATACTTGTTGGCTGCATCACCATCTTCTACTATATTGAATTTCCAAGGGTACGAAATAAATGGGAATACATTCTACACGATCGCCCAAGATAAAAAAGAGCACCAACCAAAATAGTGGTGTCCGCTTTGATGCAACAGACGAGAATGGACAAAAGGACACATACTATGGTTACATAGAGGAGATATGGGAACTAGACTATGGAGTCTCTTTTAAGGTCTCTTTGTTTCGCTACAAATGGGTCAACCTGAATGGGGAAGGGGTAAAGATAGACCAGTTGTATGGAATGACAACAGTGGATCTCAACAATCTTGGTTATAAAGATGAACCATTCGTCCTAGCCAATGATGTGTCTCAGGTTTTCTATGTGAAGGACATGTCCTCCAGACCAAAAAAAGAAAAAATATGCAAACGAATACATCATATGATGAGACAAAGTGTCACATAGTTCTTTCAGGGAAAAGAAACATCGTGGGAATCAAGGACAAGACAGACATGTCAGAAGATTATAATAAGTTTGATGAAATTCCGCCCTTCACAGTGAAAACTGACCCAAGCATTCCGTTAAGTAATGAAGATGCTCCATGGTTATGTCTGAAGCGATCATAAGGAAGGACATATGCCAAGAAGTCCATGCTCATATTGTGTAACTCTAGTTCATGTCTGGCCGGGATATCTTATGATGTTTGCAATTTTCCAAATTTAATAAATGTATTGAGTGTTAGTCCCGGTTTGTGGCTTGACCGAGACTATATATAGGGGGGGCCTTTAGTCCCGGTTTTGTAGTCTTGGTTTTTAATATTAATAAATGTCTTGAGTGTTAGTCCCGTTTTGTGGCTGGACCGGGACTAAAGGGGGCCTTTAGTCCCGATTCATAGAACGACTTTCCCGAACTATGAAGAAGTTGTCCCGATTCGTACTTACCATTAAGATCTGATCTCCAAACGCGTGTGGTCACATATTAGGGAGTGCCTCTATGACCAGTTTCTTGGAGATGCCGGAGGACTGGGACATCTCCCTGAAACTGGTCGTAGTGGTGTCCCTGCTCTCGCACACCATCTTGCAGCTTGTAACTTCTCTAACTATATCAATACAGCTGGGAGCTAACTAATTTCACATATTAGGGAGTGCCTCTATGACCAGTTTCTTGGAGATGCCGGAGGACTGGGATCCGACGGCATCTCCCTGAAACTGGTCGTAGTGGTGTCCCTGCTCTTGAAAACAACATTGGAGATGCCTCAATCTGGTTGGAGGACTAGACTCACAAGGATGCCTATTTATAGTACAAGCAGCTCGGCATAGTGTCGACACTTACGACATAATGTCGACACTCACCCCTATTTTTAGTGCTGACTCGTGTTTTGTCCCAGTTGGTGTCTCCAACCGGGACTAAATGTTTATCTTTAGTCCCGGTTGCTGACACTATCCGAGACAAGGTACACGCCGCACGGCATAATGTCGACACTCACCCCTATCATTAGTGCTGCCTGGCCCAGCCTGCCGAAATCCCTCCAACCGGGACTAAAGATGAACCTATCAATGTTGTTGTGCCCATATTATGCATGCATGTGGACATTGGTATGGAGAACAATGTTGCAGGAGGAAGTTTTCCTTTTCATCGCGCGGAAAAGCAATTTTCCATTTTCCGAGCACAAAAAACGGGTCGTTTTGTGAAGTAACCACCAAAATATTTTTTCAGAATGCTACCGTCCCATTTTTCTAAAATACTAGACCACCTTATATGAACTATCTCCCAACCGGGACATCTCAAACCTTTTCGTCCATCCCGGGTAAAAAGGACAAATGTTTGCCGAATCGGTAGGAAGTGGGTCCGGTTGTACTACAGGTACATGATCTAACGCTCGTGATTTTTTGAAAAAATCATTTTTAGACTCGCAATATGTGGTTTCTTCAGCGATCCAATGCAAGTTCGAACGATGCTCGTCCCCTATCTTCATGCACGCTGGTTCGACCATAGTTAGAAATTCAAAAAATTCAAAACGGGCGTAAGAAATTAAAAAAAAAATCCGAACAATGAAAATCCTTCGCGTGGTGTCATATTATGTGACATAGTTGAAAGAAAAAATACCAGACTTGGTATATTGATCATGTCTCGAAAAAATCTTCACAAAATGACCTATCATGTTCGAGGTTTCATGGCTTTCGGTCCAAATGACCGATGTTATGTGCTGAATCACGGCATAGTTTGTGATACTGTGCCCATATTATGCATGCATGTGGACATTGGTATGGAGAACAATGTTGCAGGAGGAAGTTTTCCTTTTCGTCGCACGAAAAAGCCATTTTCCATTTTCCGAGCGCAAAAAACGGGTCGTTTTGTGAAGTAACCACCAAAATGCTATTTCAGAATGCTACCGTTCCATTTTTCAAAAATACTAGACCACCTTACATGGACTACTCCCAACCGGGACATCTCAAACTTTTTCATCCATCCCGGGTAAAAAGGACAAATGTCTGCTGAATCGGTAGGAAGTGGGTCCAGTTTGTACTACAGGTACATGATCTAACGCCCGTGATTTTTTGAAAAAAATCATTTTTAGACTCGTAGTATGTGGTTTCTTCAGATGTCCAATGCAAGTTCGAACGATGCTCATACCCTATCTTCATGCACGCCGGTTCGACCATAGTTAGAAATTCAAAAAATTCAAAACGGGCGTAAGAAATTCAAAAAAAATCCGAACAATGAAAATCCTTCGCGCTGGTGTCATATTATGTGACATAGTTGAAAGGAAAAATACCAGACTTGGTATATTGATCATGTCTCGAAAAAACCTTCACAAAATGACCTATCATGTTCGAGGTTTCATGGCTTTCGGTTCAAATGACCGATGTTATGTGCTGAATCATGGCATAGTTTGTGATACTGTGCCCATATTATGCATGCATGTGGACATTGGTATGGAGAACAATGTTGCAGGAGGAAGTTTTCCTTTTCGTCGCACGGAAAAGCCATTTTCCATTTTCTGAGCGCAAAAAACGGGTCGTTTTGTGAATTAACCACCAAAATGTTGTTTCAGAATGCCTACGACATTTATTCCCGCCGTTTCTTCCCGCTTCTTCCCTCCAGTTCTTCCCTCTAGTTATCTTCCTGCCATTTCTCACTATATATATGTAGGGTTGGCCTCCATTGTCATTGCACATCTCTAGACTCATATCTGCAACCTCATCACTCTTTACCATGGCTTCCACCGTAGCACTACCCCCCAGGGAGGTGGAGGCGCTTTGCGCCTCGAACTACCCCTGCCCGCTGGGCTACTGTGTCCCTATCGGCTGGATGCTGAGCACGAGAGGCGTGCCGGTTCCTCCTGTCCCTCTAGGTGTGGCGCGCCGGATGGCCATCATGAACCACTACTACTTCGAGCTCACGCCGGAGCAGCGGAGGAATCCCAGATGGAATCCCGACTATTTCCCGACTTGGGAATCCTTCTTCGTGGATCGGCGTGAGAGGGCGCTCGCCAGGCACGAGGAGGACGGCCCACCTCCTCCGAACTTCAACGAGGCCGGTCGTCGGATGTGGTGGCGCGGCCGGACTCTCTAGAGCGTCATGGCCTACGACACGACCGCCGACTCTAACCCCCGCCTGCGCTACCCTCAAGTCCATCCCACTCGTACTCAACCTTCAAGGTTCAACTACGGCGACCCCGGCGATGACAGCGACGACGGCTGCGACGAGTACGACGAATACAGTTGCGAGTATTACAGGTGTAGGCAAGAGCATGATTGAATCACTCCAAAATTGCGAAACAAGTTCGGTCGATTGTGGCTTAATCTGGCCATGTATCTTAATTTTCAGTTCTTCGATGTAACTTAGTGTTAGTTGCGTTATGTACTTTAATTCCAGTTCTATCCTAATAAAATTTTCTTCCCGCCCATTATTTCCCGTCCTTTTTATGTTTAAAGTTTTTCTAAATTCCAAATTAATATTCAAAAAATATAAGTTAATTCATTTTTAGTTTTAAATGGTTACATTAATTATTTTTTATTACATCAAATGGTTTTGAATTAGTTATTCAAATCCAAACACTTTTTATGTTTAAAGTTTTTCTAAATTCCAAATTAATATTCAAAAAATATAAGTTAATTCATTTTTAATTTTAAATGGTTCATAGTTTAAATGGTTACATTAATTATTTTTAAAAACAGAAAATGGTTTTGAAGTATTTATTCAAATTCAAACACTTTTTATGTTTAAAGTTTTTCTAAATTCCAAATTAATATTCAAAAAATATAAGTTAATTCATTTTTAATTTTAAATGGTTACATTAATTATTTTTAAAAATAGAAAATGGTTTTGAATTAGTTATTCAAATCCAAATACTTTTTATGTTTAAAGTTTTTCTATATTCCAAATTAATATTCAAAAAATATAAGTTAATTCATTTTAATTTTAAATGGTTCATATTTTAAATGGTTACATTAATTATTTTTAAAAACAGAAAATGGTTTTGAATTAGTTATTCAAATCCAAACACTTTTTATGTTTAAAGTTTTTCTAAATTCCAAATTAATATTCAAAAAATATAAGTTAATTCATTTTTAATTTTAAATGGTTCATAGTTTAAATGGTTAATTAATTATTTTTAAAAACAGAAAATGGTTTTGAATTAATTATTCAAATTCAAACACTTTTTATGTTTAAAGTTTTTCTAAATTCCAAACTAATTATCATTTAAAAAACATTACAAATTTAAACCCCAAAATAAAAAATAAAGCGGAAACAGAGAGAAAATTCCTGAATTTTTTTTGAAAACAGGGTCATACGTCCCGGTTGGAGCCACCAACCGGGACTAAAGACCCCTACGCGCGCCCCTTGGGCTGATGAAAAAAAGTGGAGTATACGTCCCGGTTGGTGGCTCCAACCGGGACGTATGACCCTTTAGTCCCGGTTGGAGCCACCAACCGGGAGGTATGCTCCCTCCCCTTTATACACGACGCGCCCATTCCTCTCCTTCCCCTTCTCCATTCTCTGCAACTCGCACACACACAGGGAGACGCCGCCGCCCCGCCGTCAGGCTGCCTGCGCCGCCGCCTCACCGTCAGGCTGCCCGTCGTAGTCAGCGTCGCCGCGCCGTCAGGCTGCCCGCAGCGCCGCCCCGCCGTCAGGCTGCCCGTGCGTTAGCATCGACCTCGTCTTCTCCGATCCAGACGACCTCCGCCGCCCGCATCCCCGTCGCTCCGGTCCACCCCGTGTCTCGCCGTCGATTCCTCCAGCTCTAGGGTGAGCACGCGATCCTCCTGGACCCCTCATATGCCCCCTCCCTTTCTGTGCTCATCGTGCGTCGCCGACCCGTGAGCACCGCCGCCGCTCACCGTCGCAACAACGTCTCGGGTGGCCTCGATCTAGCGTCGCCGCCTCTATTAGGTAGCCAGCGACGCCCTCGTTAAAACGCGCTAGTTGTTGTAGCCCAGCGTGCTCTCTATCGCCGTCGCTGCCGCTGCCTGGGAGCTCACCGTCGGCGTGACGTCGTGCTGACATCACCCGTGCGTCACCTTGATCGCGTGGCAGCTGATGTGGCCTCATATACATGTGAGTTTAACGATGCACCTTTGCTAGGGCATTCCGAACCCTCTTAAATCGACATGCATTATGGTTACTGCGTAATATCTAATCTGACATGTCATACATATTGTTTGCGCATTGCATTATGCCATGTCTTGAATTGTCGCCTTTATTTCCGGTATTGGTTTTTCATGATAGGATCCGAGCCCGAGGGCAAGCGTAGCCTCTCATTCTGAACCTATTACAAAGTATCTACTTTCTCGCTATGATGCATATGATTCCAATGTGGTATTTTGTCAGTAGCTAGAGTTACCTATCTACTACATAGTTTCCTTTTTGTAGCTAGGTTTAGGGTTTCTCTTCATTTTTATTATTGTGTATGTATATATTAGGGTTTTCCGAATTAGGGTTTATATCTCTCAACACCGTACCTAACATTCTCCCTTAGCCGCATTGACTTATCCGTTTTTCCACCTATGCAGAAAATATGGACCCACACGATAGAGATGAAGAAAAGGAAGAGTTGATCCAAGGTGTGATCCGCGAGGAAGAAAATTTAGATGTATCGGCGTTTCTGAACAACTGCGGTGAGGGTGATCCTCCTTTTGCCGGAAGAGACGACTTGTTTGAGGTTGAAGGTGATGCCTTCCGCGAGGGAGAAGGCGATGCCTTGTGTGATCGAGAAGACGACCGCTCCGGCGAGGTGCATGTAATATAATTAATTCATTAATTAATCATCTGCTATCTATATAGAAATATTAACGACGATCTTTCTTCTTTTAGCCCTCCAGATTGAAGAAATCTACTGAAAAGAGCGGACGAGGCCCAACCAAAAAGTTGGAAGACCATGAGAGGTTCAGGATCGAAGATATCGGTGAAGACGGCAAACCGATTGCTCCCGAAGTTGTCGCAAACAAATTTGTGGCACAATGCGGAGTAATCGTTAGGGACTTCATCCCGATCACCATTCGAAATTGGAATAGGCCTGCTGATGCTGAAGAAGAGGGAACGTCTTTATTTCTCCCTACCGTGGCCAAAGATTTACTATGGAAGAGGCTCATGGTTAATTTCAAACTACCAAAGATAGAGCTGGATCCAAATGAGGAGGATCCAGTTGAGGACGCCTTAGAACATGTGCGAGCCATGGAGGCTAAGGTCAGGGAGTGAGCTATGAAGAAGATGGCCCAGTGTTTCACCAACTGAAAGAAAAGATTGCACCTTGACTATGTCGTGAAAGAGAAGACTCTGGATTTCAAGAAGATTCTGACATGGTTATACCCTACGGGTACGTAATTTCAGCATACCTGGTCCAGCCCAAGGAAGGCCCACGGCAGATATACGCCGGCCCATGAAGATTTTCGGGTGGCCCAGGCCCATGACGCCTTCGGATGCTTGGAGAGCAAGACTAGAGTTTGAATACAACTTGTAACCTAATCGTATTGGCACCCGAGACCTAGCCTCCTCATATATAAAGGCTAGGAGGGTCCAACGAGGAGGACGACGATTACACACGACATACACACCTCCACGCCAGATCGAATCTGCGCACCTTGTAATCTTCGGTTCCGCCGTAATAAAAGAGCAGACAAGCAGGAGTAGGGTTTTCCCTCCGGGGGCCTGAACCTGGGTAAATCTCGTGTCCCCTAGTTGCTTGTCTGTTAACCGTGCCACGATCTCCAGCATCCCCATCTTCTCCAAAACCCAAGTCCATAACAATGGGCATTGACGAGATTAAACCTCGTCAATTGGCGCCGTCTGTGGGAATCGGGGCTGCTGATTGTGCGGTCGTGACGGTTCCGACCCGATCGATCTACAACTCCGCGGCGACGGAGAATCACCTCCTCTTCGGCGCTTTCGACTTCACCGCCCACTCGCCGGCCACCATAAAGGATTTCGAGCCCGTAGGCGACGGACTCGAAATTCTGTTCGGGAGCTTCTGCTTCCAGGTGGGACAAACTGGCACCCTCCACCTCCCTGAGCGGGTGCCCGTGCCGTCAATCAGGCCCGCTTCCTGGGCTCCACACCCCGTGCTACGCACATCACCATCAACAGATGAGTTCTACAGCAGCAGCTGCTGCAACTCCGATCTGTGCGATCCACCTTCGGATGAAAGGACCTACGGTTCCGGATCCGAAAGTTGCGGTAGCAACCAACCAATCTGCAGGCGCTATCTGTGCGCCGCAATCATCCAAACCAACGAGGAAACGCCTAACCCGCCGCCCAACCCCAACCCGCAGGACACAAACGGCGAAAACGGGGGCAACAGGGGCCACCTCATCCAACTTAGCAAAGAAGGATGGGCCGAAGCACGCCGCGCCGTCGTAGGCGAAATAGTCCTACCTCTGGACTCCCCACGTGATCTGCTGATGGCATACCACTACCTCCTCATCGAGGAGCACAAGAAGCAAGTCAAGATGCAGGAGACGCTCGACAAACGCAAGAAAGCAGCCTCTGAGTCTAGTGCGCGACGAGCTGCGCTCTCCGCCATGGGACCCGGCTCTAGCACGAACGGAAACCAGGGAAACAAGCACCACTCTCGGCTGGAAAACATGGACCCGAAGGAGCGGCGTGATGTGACCCGAACCCTCCACACATCGTTCATGGATATGGACGCCGATGGCAACATCACTCCGAAGACTCCACAAGCTGCGATCATGGCAGCCACTGCGTATCTCGCGGCTCACCCACCTCCGGAGGGGGACCCGAAAAGGGCCATGCATAGGTCCGCACTCACCGGACTAGGACTAATCAGAGCTGCGCTCCACGAAGACGCTCCTACGGAGCCAAAGAAGAAAGCTCCGGCCAGGCGCGACCGGAGCCCCACCCCCTCATCCAAAGATGAAGAAGAACACGATCTTCCTCGAAGAAAGAAGAGCTCGCACCGCCATAAACACGACTACGACGCCAGAGACAAGCTTACACAGCGCAAGATCGACAAAGCACGCGCCAAACGCGCATGCTCGTCTGAATCTGAGATGGATGAAGACGAAGGAGAACTCTGCGGGGCTTGATGCTTCAGCAGATCCGTCCGGCGAACACAGATGCCACGCAACTTCAAGCTTCCTTCGGATACTCCGAAATTCAACGGCACGCAAGATCCAAAGTCCTGGCTCAGTGACCATCTGTCATCCGTTAAGCTTCACGGAGGCAACAAAGAAACCTCCATGCAATGCTTTCAGCTGCAGCTGACAGGCGCGGCGCGGGTCTGGCTTAGCAGCCTATCATCAGGATCCATCCGAAGCTGGGAGGAGCTCGCTTATAGCTTCATCCAAAACTTCAAAGGCACCAGCAAGAGGCCTGCCTCAATCGAAGAGTTGCGAGCCTGCACTTAGAGAACGGGTGAATCTATTCGCTCGTACATACTACGTTGGTCTACAACCAAGAACTCCGCAGCACACATCTCCGAAGAACGGGCCATCGACGCCTTCATGGACGGCGTCAAACGCCCAGACTTCAAGGAAAAACTTGGACGTGTAAAGCCCAAGACACTCGATCAGCTCATGGAAATCGCCAACAGCTGGGCAGACGGCGAAGATTGCATCCAGCGGGCGCAATCAGATGAAGAGGACGACTACGGCCGAAGACGCGAACGCCGCAGCAAGAGGAGATCGCGCGTCTACGAGGACCGCGACGGACCCGACATGGTCGCAGCCGGCTACGCCGACCGCCGTAATGACAACAGCCGCAACAGCGGAGGATACCGCAGCGGAAACTTCCGCGACAACGGACGAACAACGCAGTCGTGGCAACGCCGCGACCGTGATAACGGACCCTCAGCATTCGACAAACTTTTGGGTCCATGCACCATCCACTTCTACATCGACAAACAATATGGCAAAAAGAAAGCTAGCCACATGCTCAAGGACTGCCGCGAGTTCCAGAAACTCAGCGAAGGCATGATGCAGATGAGGCAACAAGCTCTAATTCCTGCGTTCGGAAACGCACCTGCGCCAGGTGAAATAGCACACGGAGCTCCTCCACCGCCGCCTATTGGAGGCCCACATCAACCAGTCGCACCAGCGCAAAACAACGCCGGGGTCGCATACCCCCACCAAAGGGAGCACTAAATATGATCTAGAAGGGACGCCCAACCAACAGGGTGCAAAAGAAAATCACCCGACAAATCAACATGGCCGTGGCAACTCCGCCTGCAATCCCTGAGTACCTCAGCGGATCGGAGTCCTGCATCACATTCACTCGCGCGGATCACCCTTGCCAGATCCCTCGCCCAGGTCATGCTGCCCTGGTGCTAGAGGCGCAGATCGGAGGCTTCGAGATGAGTCGCGTCTTCATGGATGGCGGCAGCGGCATCAACCTAATATTCGCATGCACTCTAGCAGCTATGCGGATCCCACAATGCAGCTTGGAACAATCAGACACAACGTTCCACGGCATTGTCCCAGGGAAGGGCATCTTCCCCCTGGGCAAAATAGGGCTCGACGTCATCTTCGAGAAGCCGGACAACTTTCGGCAGGAGCGCCTAAAATTCGAAGTGGTGGACTGGCCGTCGCAATACCACGCCATCCTGGGACGCGTAGCATTCGCAAGGTTCCTGGCCGTCCCACACTACGCATACCTACTACTCAAGATGCCAGGACCAAGGGGCGTCATCACAGTCCATGGGAGCTTCACCCGATCGGACCAATGCGACAGGGATTTCAACAAAATCTCCCAGTCTTTCGGCATGCAAGACGAGCTTGTAAGGCTCCGCGAAGTGACAGACAATGGGCTACCCCCAGTCACCAAGCAGAACGCACCTGACATGTCTTTCGACTCCACCATCAACACCAAAAATGTGCAGGTCCATCCAATGGATGTCTCCAAGACGGCGCTGATCGCCAACGACCTCAGCACCGCATAGGAAGGCGCGCTCGTCGAATTCCTCCGTGAGCGCTGGGAAATCTTCGCCTGGTGTCCTGCGGACATGCCAGGAGTTCCCAGGGAATTCGCTGAGCACGCACTCAATGTCTTCCCAGACACCAAGCCAGTCAAGCAGTCCATCCGAAGACTGTCAGAGCCACGAGCCGAAGCTATCGGCAAGGAGATCAACAGATTACTCGCAGCAGACTTCATCCGGGAAATCAAGGAAAGCGAGTGGCTGGCAAACACGGTGATGGTCCCGAAGAAGGACACGGACATCCTGCGGATGTGCGTGGACTTCACGTCACTAAATAAACACTGCCCTAACGACCATTTCCCTCTTCCTCGGATCGACCAGATCATCGATTCGACTGCAGGTTGTGAGAAACTCTCCTTCCTCGACGCCTACTCAGGCTATAAACAGATTCGACTCAAGGTCGAAGATCAAGAAAAAACGGCGTTCATCACACCGTTCGGAGTATACTGCTACAACACAATGCCCTTCGGGCTAAAGAACACGGGTGCCACGTACCAGCGATGCATGCAGGCCTGCCTCAAGGACCAGATCGGTCGCAATGTCCAAGTCTATGTCGACGACATAGTCATAAAAACCAAGGAGGCAAGAACACTTATCGACGATCTCCGCGAGACGTTCGACAACCTTGATCGCTACAGGATCAAGCTCAATCCAAAAAAGTGCGCCTTCGGCGTCCCCTCGGGTCAGCTTCTTGGGTACTTCATCTCTCAACGAGGGATAGAAGCGAACCCGAAGAAAATCAAAGCTATCATGACAATGGAGAAGCCGAAAAACCTCAAGGGCGTTCAGCAGCTCGCAGGGCGAGTAGCGGCACTAAACAGGTTCATCAGCCGCATGGGCGAGAAGGCCCTACCATTTTACCAGCTGCTCCGCAAGGCAGACAAGTTCGAGTGGACACCAGAAGCCAACGACGCATTCGAAAACCTCAAGCGGCTCCTCTCCACCTCGCCAGTTTTGGTCACGCCAAAAGAGCGCGAGCCCTTGTTGCTGTACATAGCAGCCACACACCAGGTGGTCAGCACAGTACTCGTGGTTGAACGACCCGAAGAAGGCAAGACCCACGGGGTACAACGCCCAATTTACTACCTTAGCGAGGTTCTCACTCCAACAAAACAGCGGTACCCGCACTACCAGAAGCTGGCCTACGGCGTGTTCATGACGGCTCGACGACTGAGCCACTACTTCCAGGAGCATCAGGTGATGGTCGTCAACGAGGCACCCCTAAACAGCATCCTGAATAACCCAGAGGCCACATGACGCGTGGCCCTGTGGGGCATTGAACTATCACCCCTAGACATCATCTACGAGAAGCAACACGCAATCAAATCTCAAGTTCTTCCAGACTTTTTGGTGCACTGGATGGAGCTGCAGCTGCCTGATACCCCAGACATGTCGCAGTCCTGGACAATGCATTTTGACGGCTCCAAACGCGAAGCCGGAGCAGGGGTAGGAGTCATACTGACCTCCCCGCAAGGTGACAAGATGAAGTACGTCCTTCGGATGAAATTCAGAGCCTCCAACAACGAGGCCGAATACGAAGCCCTCATCCATGGCATGAAGATGGCAAAAATATGCGGCGCAACGCGCCTGGTCATCTACGGTGACTCCAACCTTGTCGCACAGCAGGCGATGAATGAGTGCGACGCACACGCCGAAAACATGATCGCGTACCGCGCGCTATACAACGCACTCGAAGGAGAATTTGACAGTTGCGAGCTTCGGCACGTTGGAAGAGAGAGCAACGAGGAGGCCGATAGACTCGCCAACATCGGCTCCACTTGTGCAAAGGTACCACCAGGTGTGTTTCTCGAACAGATCTGCGTGCCATCCATCAAGCGGAAATTCCCCAAGAGATCACCCGAAGAAGCAGAACACTCGGGGGCTACGCTACCGGAAGGTCACGAAGGACCCGAAAAGTTGGACACCAAAGTTGCCATGGTCAACCTGATGCAGGTCATGGCAGTCGAAGAAACTTGGACACGCCCATACGTCTAGTTCCTGATAAACGGAGAATTGCCAGACAGCCCGATAGATGCCCGGCGCGTATCCCGTCGGTCAAAAGCCTTCACCATCATCAACGGCGAGCTGTACAAACTCAGCATTACGGGCGTACTACAACGATGCGTCACCATCAATGATAGCAAGGCCATACTCCAAGACATCCACGAGGGCATCTGCGGCCACCACGCAGGAAGTCGCTCCCTCGTCGCCAAAGCTCTGCGAGCAGGATTCTACTGGCCAACGGCCATGAGCGACGCGAAGGACATCGTCCGAAGATGCAACGGGTGCCAACGGTTCGCCGACAAACCGCACGAACCTGGGTCCGAACTTCGACCCATACCCATAGCCTGGCCTTTTGCCCAATGGGGCCTCGACATGATCGGCAAACTGCCAAAATCCTCGAAGGGAGGACACGTCTTCCTCCTGGTCGCAGTCGACAAATTCACCAAGTGGATCGAAGCCATGCCAGTCACCAACCAGAAGGGCAAAACCGCCGTCAAATTCTTCGAATCCATTGTCTACAGATTTGGCGTACCGCACAGCATCATCACCGACAACGGATCGAACTTCATCTCCGAAGAATTCCAGGACTTCTACGAAGGCCTCGGGATCAATATCACGTATGCCTCAGTGGCACACCCGCAAACAAACGGGCAAGTGGAAAAGGCCAACGGCCTAATCGGCGCCGGCATCAAGAAACGCCTCATGAGCTCACTCGAGCACAAAGCTGGAAACTGGACGAAAGAGCTAACGTTTGTCCTGTGGAGCTTACGGACTACGCCAAACAGCTCCACCGGCTACACACCATTCTTCATGGTACACGGAGCTGAGGCCGTGCTACCAGCCGAAGTACGCCACCAGGCTCCACGAGTCGTCGCTTACAGCGAAGCCGAATCCACGGCTGCACTCGAAGACGCCATCGACACACTCGACGAGGCACGGGACATAGCAGCAGCTAGATCAGCGGTGTACCAGCAAAGTCTCCGCAACTACCACAGCCGCCGACTGCGCCCAAGGTCCTTCGTCGAAGGAGACCTCGTCTTGCGACTTAAGCAAAAGCGACCGAATAAACTCGAGTCGACATGGGAAGGACCCTATGCCATCACCGAGGTCATCCCAGGTGGCGCCTATCACCTCAAGCACGTGGAGTCTGGAGTCACATACTCCAACCCATGGAATATCTCGCACCTGCGACGATTCTACCCGTAGAAACCTACCCCCTTTTTACTTTCAATAAGGCTTCCAGCCAAGGCTACTCAGCCGAACCATGTACCTCCTCCATTACGCTGCAAATAAAGCTAAGTGTCTCGCCCCCAACCTTCGGTTGACTATTTCTCTGCAACCTTATTACATGCTACGAACGCACTCGGGGGCTCCCCCCACCTCACGATTTCATCGACTGAGGTCAAAACGTGTACACCTGAGTAGCTGACTACGTTAGGCAAACGAAAAGGGTACGTACGCACTCGGGGGCTCCCCCCACCTCACGATTTCATCGACTGAGGTCAAAACGTGTACACCTGAGTAGCTGACCACGTCAGGCTAACGAAAAGGGCACGTACTAAATCAAAGCACTGCGTGCTCGCTAACAAGCGAACCTTTACAACAAAGGGCACATACACGCCCAGCCGCAATATACAAATTTTACATATATCTGTTTATTTTCAGGTACTACCTATTTTGAGGAATAACCTGAGCACGCTGCTCAAACAAATCTACAATCTGTTCGGCATACTGCCTTACAGCCGCGTAATGCGGACGCATATTCCACTCGCCACCATCTGGTCGAGGAGGTGGCCCAGTCGCCACAGCAGCCAAATCTACATCAGGGCGATGCACCCTCACAAGAGACAAGGCAGCCTTCACCCCTGCGACGAGCTGCTGCCGCACCAGCTCCTTGACATTGCTGGCACTCCGAAACTTCGCCAGAAGACCTGCAAGGGTCGTCGGCACGCCATCCAACAGAAACATGACGTGCAGCACCGAGGACAGCGATGTCTGCACCTGGCGGAGCACCCGCGAAACCTGGTAGACACGATCCTGCACCGTCGCCAGAACTATGGCGCGATCGCGATCCATCCAGAAGAAGCCGCCGGCTTCCATGTCCTGTTGAGTCAAGCAATTGACTCGAACATCAATGCGCTCCTTTTCTTCCCTCGGAGCAAGATTCGCACCTGCGACAACAGCACAGAACAAGAGTAAGGCCAGCAGGCTCACCCGAAGAACTGAGCTACAGCCCGAAAGACGGATCAACTTACATTGTAGCTGCTCGGACAGCCGATCCAGCTCCGCCATCAAGTACTCCTCTCTTGCTGCACCACGATCTGCTTTGGACTTCCAAACATCAGCGCGACCGCGCAACCCAAGCAAATCTCTCTCCAAGCTGTGGACGCGATCTCGAAGAAACGCGAGCTGTGAGGAATCATCCAATGATGCTCGCAAAGGCCTTTCGGATGACGTGTCAACCGGGTCAGCACCCGAAGGAACCTATAGCAGCAGAAAAAAGAAGGCACACAGACATTCAGCCAAGGGAAAAGCTCAACTTGGAGGAATTCATTAAAATAAGGCCACTGCGTGGCACAAGGATGGTTCTACAAAAGATATTTACAGCAAAAGTAAACTACATACTACCCTACATCTCCTATGCCTAAGGCGTAGGACACCGAGTCGCCTCAGAGCCAGACTGCCTAGCTTTGGCCTCGCCCTGCTGCCGCAGCGCGTACTCAGACATCAAGTCAATGAGCTTGGGCCCATATCGTCTGCAGCGAGCGGAGTAGGCAGCGAAGGCTACCTCTGATCCATCCGCAGCCGTCGGCATCCGAGAAGTGATCTGGGGCAGGTCCAGCTCCGCCCCAGCCGTGGCCATCGCCAGCTCGACGGATGCGCCGATGCCCTTCTACTTGCGCTTGTACGCCGCAGGCGCTTCGGCTGACAGAGCCTCTGCCAGAGCACCCACGTCTTCAAGGGATGCGCCCTTCGGGAAGAGCTCCTGATAGAAGCGACCAAGGACCTCTTTCGCCTTGGCAAGGGAGTTGACGACGGTGCTGCAGCGGTCTTCGACCGCTACAGTGGCATCATCTAAAGCACTCCCGTGCTCCAGAGCACCGCGGTCAAACTCGATGCCTGCGGCATCTGAGACAAAAAAGAAGAAAACATGAAGAAGGCAACATAGAAGAAGATCCGAAGAAAAAGAAGCAAGTACAAAAGCTAGCACTCACCCGAAATAGCCTTGGCAGCAGCCATGAGCTTCTCCGCCACCCCTACTTCACGAGCAGCCGCAACGGTGGCCAGCTGCTCCTCACGACCTGCGGCTTCCTGCTGCAGACGCTCTTTCGCTTCGGCTGCCTTCGTCAGCTCCAGCTCAAGGCGCTTTTTCGCCTCAGCGGCAGCTTCGGCCTTCTGCTCCGATTGGCCAAGGCTCTTCTTCAGAGCATCAACCTCACGGAGAGAGTCATTATGCTCCTCTACATTTACAACAAGCAAATGTCAAAGAACAGGACCAGGATAAGTAAGAGAAGTACTACAAGGTAGACGAATACCTTGAAGCTGTCGCAGTTTCGCCTCCAGCGTCAGGCGTTCCTCCACCAGCCGCCTGGCCTCTTGGACAAAAGGCTACAACACAAGGCAATAATAGTAACAGGACTTGGGGGCTACGCCCAACACAAAGAAGCATAAAATCAGCACACGAAGACGCTCGGGGGCATCCCCCGTAACATCAAGCAGAAAAACTTACGTGCTCCAAAGGCGAACCCGCAGGCCCGCCTGTGACATTCTGAGGCGCAACCACCAGCCTCTCCTGCCCAGGAGAAACTGGCGCAGCACCACCCGAAGTCGCCACCGTCTGAGGAGGAGGCGACGCAATGTTCGACTCCCCCATCATCTCCCCCGCACCATCACTGGAGCCGTCGGAGGATTGCCTGCATACGAACCAATCAGCACAGGTGCAAACATCATCAAACGAAAAGGACAATAGTACAACAAGAAAACTTACGAGCCCAACGCGCTCAGGTCGAAGATAGGAGAAGCTCTTCGGGCCCTCTTCTCCTCCTTCTTTTCTTCCTTCTTCTCCTCCTTCTTCTCTTACTTCTTCCGCTTTGCTGGCGGGTGCGGAGCAATAGCCTGCACAAGAATGGCAGGAAGGGGAGAGGAAGAACCCCCATGAACATCATCATGACGCTCAAGGCCTAGAGGATTTCTGGGAGTCGGAGGAGTCGAGGCATCCGAAGACTCGCTCGAGCTCCATGATCGCTTGCTCGAATGCTCCTCACTCGATTCGTCGGCATCCTCCGCTGGGGATCGCGCTGACGGTAGCTCGGACACGGAATCCACCACTTCATTATCCGGGGCATTCGGATACCTTTCGGGCAATGGTGGCGCCATGCCCGACACTTTGAAGCTGAATATATATATGGGATTGATTGAATCCTGGCATCGTGGTTCATCCGATATGATCATCGACGAATGTGTGGGAGTCAATATGGGTGCCCAGACCCCGCTGTTGATTATTGATAGAAGATCATGTCTGCATATTCTCGAACCCGCAGGGTCACACACTTAACGTGTCTCGACGCTAGGATAGATTGGATAATTGGTTTATGAATTTTTGTTCGGAGTCTCGGATGGGATCCGGGACATCACGAGAGGTTCCGGAATGGTCCGGAGAATAAGATTCATATAAGGCAGTGCGGTTTTTGGAGTTCGGAATTGTTCCGGATTAATCGGTATTGTACCGGAAGCTTCTAGAACCTTCCGGAAGGGGGCCAACGTGGTCCCACCTTCCGGGAGGGGGCATGGGCCTATGAGGGAGTGCCCTGGCCGCATTGGGCCAGGGGCACAAGGCCCCATAGGGCCCAGCCGATCCTAGATAAGTTTAAACTCGTTTAAACTAGAGATAGGGTTTCTAGATAAGGGAAAGTTTAAATCGTTTAAACTAGAGATAAGCTTGGAGGATGGGCAAGGGCTGGCCGCACCCCCCCTCTATATATAGAGGGCTGGTGCTCCCCCTCCCCCCCAACCTACACCTTCCTCCAAACCCTAGTTGCCCTGCTGCCCTCCTCTCTCCCTCCCGACTGTTTGTAGGCGAAGCCCTGCTGCAGAAATTCTCCACCATATACACCACGCCGTCGTGTTGTAGATCCAATCTATCTCTCCACCATACTTGCTGGTCCGAGGAAGGAGGAGACGTCGAGGTGCCGCACGTGTGCATCTCACGGAGGCACCGCCACTTGTGGTGCTGGATCGGATCGGATCGCGAGGAGGAGAAGCGAGTACGACTACATCACCCACGTTCCGACGAACGTTCCGCTGTGCAAATCTTCAAGGGTATGAAGATATAATCCAATCTCTCTCGTTGTTTGCATCTCCTAGATTAGATCTTGGCTTTCCCTCTGTTCGCTTCCGTAGAAAATTTTGATTTACTATGCTGCGAAACCCTTCAGTGGTATCAGAGCTAGATCTATGCGTAGATGTGTTTCACGAGTAGAACGCAACATGGTTGTTGCGGGCGTTGATGTTTTCTGTTGCAAGCCTCTTGTTTGTGTTCTTCTTATGACGCAGGATAGTGAGATTGAAGCGGTCCAGGCCAACCTTACGCGACGTCGTTCGCGAGACCGGCTCCGCACTTGACGTGTGGCTTGTACCATACATGCGGCTGGTGGATGTCAGTTTCTCTCACTATAGTTGTCATGGGATTAACACCGGAGTTTGGCAACCATAATATCACCGTTGTGGCTTTCCGTAGGTAAGAATCGTTCTTAGCATCTACTCTCATAAGCCACGTAAAACATGCAACAACAAAGTAGAGGCGTCTAACTTGTTTTTGCAGGGAGTGTTTTCTGTGATATGGTATGGCCCAAGATGTGATGTGTATATTGTATGCGATGATCATGTTTTGTAATGTTTCACGACTTGCATGTCGATGAGTACACAACCGGCAGGAGCCATATGGTTGTGTTTATAATTGTGTATGACCTGCGAGTCAACTTCTTATACGCCATGTAATAGCTTTACTTTATCGCTAAGTAGTTAGCAATAGTTGTAGTTGCTATTCGTGGTGGAGGCAATCATGGTGGAGTGATGGAGATCATGCCGGAACGCACAAGATGGAGATCATTGCGCGAAGATTGGCTATACCATGTCACATAAAGTTATATGCATGTGATGTTTATCCTTTTATGTATCTTATTATGCTTAGATCGCGACGGTAGCATTATAAGATGATTCCTCACTTAAAGATCAAGATAAAAACTGTGTTCTCCCCAAGTATGCACCGTTGCGAAAGTTCGTCGTGTCCAAGCATCACGTGATGATCGGGTGCTATAGACTCTACGCTCACATACAACGGGTGCAAGCCAGTTTTGCACACGCGGAAATACTTGGGTCTAACTTGACGAGCCTAGCATGTACAGACATGGCCTCGGAACACAAGAACCGAAAGGTTAAGCATGAGTCATATGGATGATATGATCGACACTTCGTTGTCCACCATTGAAACCACATCTCTTCTCGTGATGATCGGATTAGGTGTGGTGAATTTGGATCGTGTTCACTAAACAACTTGAGGGATGTTGAATTTAGTGGGAGTTCATCTAGTAATTTGATTAAGTTGAACTATTTATCATGAACATAGTCTAAATTGTACTTGCAAATACTGTAGATCACATGGCCAAGTCCAACTTCAACTTCAACGTTTTTGCTGAGAAAGAAAAGCTTAGAAACAATGGGTCTAACTTCACCAACTGGTTCCGCAATCTAAGAATCATTCTGTCTGGCGGACAAAAGGACTATGTCCTTGAGAAAGCGTTAGGTAACCCCCCTGCTGCAACTGCGCCGGCTGATGAGAAAGCTGTCTATCAGTCGCGCAAAGATGATTATGGTGTGATTAAGAGCACCATGTTGTTTGCTATGGAACCGGAACTTCAAAATCGTTTTGAAAACTATCCCGGGCCCTTTGAGATTCTCGAGGAGCTGAAAACCATGTTTCAGACTCAGGCCCGTTCTGAGAGATATGAGATCTCTGAGAAGTTCTTTAACTGCAAGATGGAGGAAGGGAGTTCCGTTAGTGAGCACGCCATTAAGATGCCGGGCTACACTCAACGCCTTGAGCAACTGGACTGCAAGATTCCAGAGGAGCTCAAGATTGACAGGGTTCTGCAATCACTCCCTCCCAGCTACAAAAGTTTTGTAGTGACTCATAATCAGATTGGTTCCACTGATATGATCACCGAGCTCTTCGCAAAGCTGAAGGCTGCGGAGGTGGACATCAAGAAGGATAATCATGTGTTGATGGTCAACAAGCCCTCCTTCAAGAAAGGTAAAGGTGCAAAGAAGCCCTTCAAGAAAGGCGGCGGCAAGCGCGTTGCCCCTGCTGAGAAGAAGCTCAAGTCTGGTCCCAAGCCGGACACTGAGTGCTTCTATTGCAAGGACAAGGGTCACTGGAAGCGCAACTGTCCGAAGTACTTAGCGGACAAGAAGGCTGGCACCATCAAAGGTATATTTGATATACATGTTATTGATGTTTTCCTTACTAGCCCTCGTTGTAGTGCCTGGGTATTTGATACCGGTTCAGTTGCTAATATTTGTAACTCGAAACAGGAGCTGCGGAATAGACGGCGGCTTGCGAGGGATGAGGTGACGATGCGCGTTGGCAACGGATCAAGAATTGATGTGATGGCCGTCGGCACGCTCTCCTTAGTTTTACCTTCGGGATTGGTTTTAAACCTTAATAAATGTTATTATGTGCCTGCGTTGAGCATGAACATTATTTCTGGATCGTGTTTATTGCAAGACGGTTATTCATTTAAATCGGAGAATAATGGTTGTTCTATTTATATGAGTAACATCTTTTATGGTCATGCACCTCTTTTGAGTGGTTTATTTCTTCTAAATCTCGAAAGGGATGAAACACACATCCATAACATTGAGGCTAAGAGATGCAAAGTAGATAGTGATAATACTACTTATTTGTGGCACTGTCGTCTAGGTCATATTGGTGTAAAGCGTATGAAGAAACTCCATTCTAATGGACTTTTGGAGTCTCTTGATTTTGAATCATTTGACACATGCGAACCATGCCTCATGGGCAAGATGATCAAAACCCCGTTCTCCGGTATGATGGAGCGAGCAACGGACTTGTTGGAAATCATACATACCGATGTATGCGGACCGATGAGTGTTTCGACGCGCGGTGGATATCGCTATTTTCTCACTTTTACCAATGACTTAAGTAGATATGGGTATATCTATTTAATGAAACATAAATCTGAAACATTTGAAAAGTTCAAAGAATTTCAGAATGAAGTGTAGAACCATCGTAACAGAAAGATTAAGTTTCTACGATCCGATCGTGGGGGCGAATATTTGAGTTATGATTTTCTCACGCATCTCAAAGCAAGTGGAATCGTTTCACAACTCACGCCACCCGGAACACCACAGCGCAATGGTGTGTCTGAACGCCGGAATCGAACCCTATTAGATATGGTCCGATCGATGACATCTCTTACTGATTTGCCGTTATCATTTTGGGGTTATGCATTAGAAACCGCTGCATTCACTTTAAATAGGGCTCCATCTAAATCCGTTGAGACGACACCGTATGAACTATGGTTTGGTGCTAAACCTAAGTCGTCGTTTCTTAAAGTTTGGGGATGCGAAGCTTACGTCAAGAAGTTGATGCCGGACAAGCTCGAACCCAAAGCGGAGAAATGCGTCTTCATAGGATACCCTAAGGAAACTGCTGGGTATACCTTCTATCACAGAACCGAAGGCAAAGTGTTTGTCGCAAAGAACGGTTCCTTTCTTGAGAAGGAGTTTCTCTCGAAAGAAGTGAGTGGGAGGAAAGTAGAGCTAGACGAGGTTATTGAACCTTCTCTTGAATTGGAGAGTAGCGCAACAACTGAAATTGTTCCAGTGCCGCCTGCACCAACAATAGAGGAAGCTAATGACAAGGATCATGAAGCTTCGGACGATGCTGCTACTGAACGTCGCAGGTCGACAAGGTCGCGTGCCCCTCCTGAGTGGTATGGCAACCCTGTCTTGACTGTCTTGTTAGTAGAAGACAGCGAACCTACGAACTATGAGGAAGCGATGATGAGCCCAGACTCTGAGAAATGGCTAGAAGCCATGAAATCCGAATTGGGATCCATGAGCGAAAACCAAGTATGGACTTTGGTGGATCCTCCTAGCGACCGAAAGGCCGTTGAGTGCAAATGGATCTTCAAGAAGAAAACGTACGCGGATGGTAATGTTACCGTCTATAAAGCACGGCTTGTTGCGAAAGGTTTTCGACAAGTTCAAGGTGTTGACTACGATGAGACTTTCTCTCCCGTAGCGATGTTTAAGTCCATTCGGATTTTATTAGCAATTGCTGCGTTTCATGATTATGAAATATGGCAAATGGATGTCAAGACTGCTTTCCTCAATGGCAACATTGATGAAGAGTTGTATATGATGCAACCCGAAGGTTTTGTCGATCCTAAGGATGCTGATAAAGTATGCAAACTTCAGCGTTCCATTTATGGACTAAAGCAAGCGTCTCGGAGTTGGAACCTTCGTTTTGATCAAGTGATCAAGAGCTTTGGATTTGTTCCAAATTGCTACGAAGCTTGCATCTACAAGAAAGTGAGTGGGAGCTCGGTGACGTTTCTGGTACTATATGTGGATGACATATTGATTATTGGAAATGACATCAACATGCTTAACGATGTGAAGAGTTATTTGAACAAGTGTTTTTCAATGAAAGACCTAGGTGAAGCTGCTTATATATTGGGCATCAAAATCTATAGAGATAGACAAAGACGCTTGATAGCTTTAAGGCAGAGTACATACCTAGACAAAGTTCTGAAAAGGTTCAGAATGGATAAGGCATTGAAAGGTTCAGTGCCTATGTTGTCAGGTAAGATATTGAGCAAGGCTCAGTGTCCAGCTACGGTAAAAGATAGGGAAGCTATGAGCAAAGTGCCTTATGCCTCGGCCATAGGTTCCATCATGTATGCCATGCTGTGTACTAGACCGGATGTGTCCAATGCTCTTAGTTTGACGAGCAGATATCAAAGTGATCCAGGAGTGGAACACTGGACAGCCGTGAAGAACATCCTAAGGTACCTAAATAGGACTAAAGAAATGTTCTTAGTCTATGGGGGTGATGAACAGCTCGTCGTAAAAGGTTACGTCGATGCTGGTTTCGACACCGACAAGGATGATGCTAAATCTCAGACAGGATACGTGTATATTTTGAATGGAGGAGCTGTGAGCTGGAGAAGCTGCAAGCAAAGCGTGGTCGCGGGATCTACAGTAGAAGCGGAATACATGGCTGCTGCAGAAGCGTCAAGTGAAGGAGTTTGGATCAGAAACTTCATCACTGAGCTTGGCGTGGTTCCAAGTGCATTGGACCCACTGGAGATATTGTGTGACAACACTGGCGCCATAGCACTCGCTAAGGAACCAATATATCATCCAAAGACCAAGCATATCAACCGCAAGTTTCATATAATCCGAGATTATATAGCAGATGGAGATCTGAAGATCAGCAAAGTACATACAGATCTGAATGTCGCAGATCCATTGACTAAACCTCTTCCACGTGTAAAACATGATCAGCACCTCAGTGCCATGGGTGTAAGATTGTTGCCAAATGTAAACTAGATTATTGACTCTAGTGCAAGTGGGAGACTGTTGGAATTATGCCCTAGAGGCAATAATAAAGATGTTATTATTATAATTCTTGTTCATGATAAAGTTTATATTCCATGCTAGAATTGTATTAAGCGGAAACATTAATACTTGTGTGGTTTGTGAACAACACCGTGTCCCTAGTACGCCTCTATGGACTAGCTCATTGATCACTGATCGTTAAGGTTTCCTAACCATAGACATGAGTTGTCAATTGATAATGAGATCATATCATTGATAGAATGATATGATGGACAGACCCAAACTAAGCGAAGCAATTAGATTGTGTCATTGTGTTCATCTTTGCGAAGCTTTTCCTATGTCAAATATTGTATTTCTTAGACCATGAGATAATGCAACTCCCTGGTATCGGAAGAAAGCTTTGAGGTCATCAAACGTCATCCTATGAGAGGGTGATCATAAAGGTGTCTCTCAGGTGATCGGAAAGTATCTGTTGGGTTGTATGTATCGAGATGGGATTTGTCCCTCCCAAGTCGAAGAGATATACTTCGGGCCCACTCGGTAATCGATATCAACACCGCTTGCAAGCATGTGGTTAAAGAGTTAATCACAAAGTGATATCGGATTACGGAACGAGTAAAGTACTTGCTGTGAACGAGATTGAACTAGGTATGACGATACCGACGATCGAATCTCGGGCAAGTAAAATATCGCGAGACCAAGGGAATATATATATATGGGATTGATTGAATCCTGCCATCGTGGTTCATCCGATATGATCATCGATGAATGTGTGGGAGTCAATATGGGTGCCCAGACCCCGCTGTTGATTATTGATAGATGATCATGTCTGCATATTCTCGAACCCGCAGGGTCACACACTTAACGTGTCTCGACGCTAGGATAGATTGGATAATTGGTTTATGAATTTTTGTTCGGAGTCTCGGATGGGATCCGGGACATCACGAGAGGTTCCGGAATGGTCCGGAGAATAAGATTCATATAAGGCAGTGCAGTTTTTGGAGTTCGGAATTGTTCCGGATTAATCGGTATTGTACCGGAAGCTTCTAGAACCTTCCGGAAGGGGGCCAACGTGGTCCCACCTTCCGGGAGGGGGCATGGGCCTATGAGGGAGTGTCCTGGCCGCATTGGGCCAGGGGCACAAGGCCCCATAGGGCCCAGCCGATCCTAGATAAGTTTAAACTCGTTTAAACTAGAGATAGGGTTTCTAGATAAGGGATAAGTTTAAATTGTTTAAACTAGAGATAGGCTTGGAGGATGGGCAAGGGCTGGTGCGCCCCCTCCCCCCAACCTACACCTTCCTCCAAACCCTAGTTGCCCTGCTGCCCTCCTCTCTCCCTCCCGACTGTTTGTAGGCGAAGCCCTGCTGCAGAAATTCTCCACCATATACACCACGCCGTCGTGTTGTAGATCCAATCTATCTATCCACCATACTTGCTGGTCCGAGGAAGGAGGAGACGTCGAGGTGCCGCACGTGTGCATCTCACGGAGGCACTGCCACTTGTGGTGCTGGATCGGATCGGATCGCGAGGAGGAGAAGCGAGTACGACTACATCACCCACGTTCCGACGAACGTTCCGCTGTGCGAATCTTTAAGGGTATGAAGATCTAATCCAATCTCTCTCGTTGTTTGCATCTCCTATATTAGATCTTGGCTTTCCCTCTGTTTGCTTCCGTAGAAAATTTTGATTTACTATGCTGCGAAACCCTTCAAAAAGGAAAAAGAACTTTGTTAGCAAACAAAGGAAAAAGTACACAGCCGACAAAAACAAAAGGGAAGCACTACGTGCGCAAATCTATACCTTCGGTACGACCAACGTCGAGGAAAAGGGAGGAGTCAGTGACTTCCCCGGGATTTTTTCGTCGACCTTGAACTTCAACAGCGCGCGAAGATCCTTGTCAAGTTCCGCCTCGGAGATTTTCTCACTCGAAACCCTCGTCGGATCACGGCGCCCAGAGTAAAGGAACATCGGGTGCGCCCTCGCTTGGAGAGGCTGCACCCGATGCTCAAGAAACGTCCGGATGATATCGACACCGTTCACCTCCTTCTCAGGAACCAATTGGAGATCCTCCACCCGACGGTACAGGGCCTCTATCTCTGCCACCTCACCATCCAAGATTTGGTTTTTCTAGGATCTTTTCTTCACAATCAACTGGGAGGGGTCAAAAGGAATGAGACCAAAATCTTGCCCAGGCAGCACGGAGTCACGGATGTAAAACCATTTCCTCTGCCAGTACTGGACAGATTCGGACAGGGAAAAGGAAAAGAATTGCACATTGGGACTGAGGGAGATGATGAAACCCCCAATGGGATACACACCATCCGAACCAGACTGCCTCTTCACGGAATAAAGCTTCCGGAAGAGGCCAAAGTGCGGCTCAATTCCAAGCCAACACTCGCACAGCGTAATAAAACACGCTATGTGGAGAAGGGAGTTGGGAGACAGATGATGGAGCTGAACCCCATAGAAGAAGAGCAGTCCACGAAGGAAGTCGTGGACCGGAAACGAAAACCCGCGAATCACGAAGGCAACAAACATAACCCGGAACCCAGATGGGGTACGGGGGATTACCTCATTGCCAGGGAGTATCACGGCCGTCGCGTCTTGCGGGATCAGGCTCCGCTCGCGCAGCTTGCGGAGATCGCTCTCCCGCGTCTCTGATCGCCGCCAGCCACCATCGGTGATGCGAGCAGCGGCGGTACCCTTCTTGCCTCCGGCGGCGCTGGTCCCAACCACAGATGAAGACTTCTTTGGTTTCCCCATCACGCTACGGCGGCGCCGGCGTTGCCAACGAAGAAAGGCAAAGGCAATGTGGAGAAAACTCTCTGGCGCAGCAAGAACAGCTCAAGAACGAGGGAGCAGTAAAACACAAGAACTGGTGCGGTGAAAATAAACCACGATTTCACCACGGATTATAACAGCGAAGACGACGCACGCTGGCCGTCCATCGAGAAGACCTAACGACAATGGTAGATCTGGCCGTACACGTGTTAGCACCAAAACGAATCGTCGTTACCACGCCGTCCACTACGCGCGGAAATCGAGGAGACGCCGTAATCATCTCCACGTCGCGCGTGACCGGTCAATTCAAAGTCAGGAAGTGGGACCCACGCTTCGTCCAGTCAAGTCACCTCTGGCGTAGCAGACGCTTGAGGTCATCGATCGTCAGCACGGACGTCATCAAAAGCTATACTAGCACCACTTCGGCTCCACAGCTAAAAGTACTCACTCGAATCTACGATTCGACTAAATACTTGGGGGATACTCCTATCAGGAGCGCTGGTTGCGCACCCGATGTACTTCCGGGTCAACGGTACGCCCCCGAGATTTCCTACTACAACTGGAGCGCCGGTCGCGCACACACAAGATCTTCGAGTCCTACGTCGAGTCTACGACTCCACTACGGACTCGGGGGCTACTCCCATAGAGAGGATGGATTCACGTATCCGAAAATTTTCGAGTCCTTCGGACTTAATGATTGAAACAATGCTTGAACTAAAAGTCTCCGTTTGAGTCTACGACTCGAACAGACACTTGGGGGCTACTCCCATAGGGAGCGCTGGTCGCGCACCCTATGAACTCTTCGACTGCGATCCTTCGGATCAGCATACAAACGTTTTTGGCAACTCTGCCCTAATTAACGCTAAGTGAGCAGCGACCTCCTTGGCCACCCGAAACACCTCCGCGGTGATAAACATTCGGATGCTGCGTCTGCGACGCAAAGATAAGACCTACAGATATCATCTGATGGCCTGGGAACGCACACGACTGCGCTCTGCTAGTATAAATCCATGCCAACAGGCGTGATGAAAAATCCCGACGGACGCGTTGGGTACACCAATTAAAATCACTGGAATTCCACTCCTGTAAGTCCTCCGTGGCCTGAGTTGAATTACGCCAGCATATGTTCCAGTTTCGAGTTGAGGGACTCGAACCTGAAGAAGATCGTGTTGTTTTGTCCTAAGACAGTTAACTGACCCTGATCCGTCGGGAGAGTCAGGCACATGCATCAACAATCCCTACACATTCTCTTGAAAGACAGAGCTGCATTCGAAGGATTGAAGAGTCCTCAGCCGAATCTACGATTCGACTGAACACTCGGGGGCTACTAACATGGTTATACCCTACGGGTACGTAACTTCAGCATACCTGGTCCAGCCCAAGGAAGGCCCACGGTAGATATACACCGGCCCATGAAGATTTTCGGGTGGCCTAGGCCCATGACGCCTTCGGATCCTTGGAGAGCAAGACTAGAGTTTGAATACAACTTGTAACCTAATCGTATTGGCACCCGAGACCTAGCCTCCTCATATATAAAGGCTAGGAGGGTCCAACGAGGAGGACGGCGATTACACACGACATACACACCTCCACGCCAGATCGAATCTGCGCACCTTGTAATCTTCGGTTCTGCCGTAATAAAAGAGCAGACAAGCAGGAGTAGGGTTTTCCCTCCGGGGGTCTGAACCTGGGTAAATCTCGTGTCCCCTAGTTGCTTGTCTGTTAACCGTGCCACGATCTCCAGCATCCCCATCTTCTCCAAAACCCAAGTCCATAACAATGGGCATTGATGAGATTAAACCTCGTTAGATTCAGTTTCAGAAGATAGAACCATTCTGGGTTGAGTTTGTGAACTACAAGACATCAGAAAAAGCTAAGAAAATGTCTGCAACAAATAAGCTGAATGTTGCTAACAAGAAGTATCACCATACTATGGGGCAAGGTGGCTACAGGGCTGGCATTCCTAAGTGAAAGAAACTTGAGGATGAACTGCGTGCTAAAAAATCATCCCAGAGACAGACGATTGGATCGAACGTGCAAGGAATTGGTTTTACGGGCATGGGGGCACGTTGGATTCGGAAGGGAAGTGTATATATAACATACGACATAAAGAAGACCCCTTGCCAATCGAGAAGATGAGAAAAGTAGTAAAGGCTGTTAAAGATGGGGACTTCATTCCTGATAGAGAGAATGATGAGCTCACACTCGCCCTTGGAAATAAAGAACATGATGGACGAACACGAGGCACAAGCGGCTCCAAACCTTGGAGGACTGGGTTTCCCGAAGAGAGGAAGAAATATCCTGATAGAAGCCGTCAGAGGAGAAAGGACAAGGCAGAAGTTGAAGCAGATATTCAGAAAGAGCGAATGCGTATAATTGAAGAATGAATAAAGCAACAACAGGATGAAATTAACACACTTAAAGAGCAAAGTACTACCGGCCCATCTCAGCCGCACATGGTGGTAGAACCTGCATTCGATGCTACCGGCCTATCGAATAATCGAAAAAGCAGTGTGGCTTCCACCGAGGTCCCAGGTGATGACAATGACGATGACGATGGTGCACCGACGATGGCTCCTGTTGGCTACTCAGTGGATGATATCAAACAGATGACACACTGCGAGCTACATGTCAAAGTTGTGAACATATCAATGAAGGTGGCGGTCGGCTATGCCTTACCAATTGGACCCACACCAACTTACCACTGTCGTCCGGTTCCACAGGGCTACACTATTGTCGGGGTAGATGAAATCATGCCCACCTTTGAAGTTTTGAAGCTTGACTATCCTGCAGGTGAAGGAGATGTGACTAAACTGGGAGACGCAACAAACGTCACCATTCTATGGCCAAAGGAATGTATCGTGCTTCGAAATCACATGCCAAGGCCATCTTCGCCGCCGCCTCACCCGTCTCCAGCGAGGTCGTCGCCGCCATGGCAGCCGTCTTCGTCGCCTCACCCGGCTCCGTCGCCTCACCCGGCTCTGCCGCCTCACCAATCTCCGGCGCAGCCATCGCCGGCGCCTCAGGATAAAAAGTGTAAGCGTACCACCGCTACTCTGTGTTGTGGTAAGCGATCGCCGAAACGTAAACAAGAGCCTCTTCCAAAAGTACCAAAGGTTCCTCCCAAGAGAGCTTATGACTGTACTGAAGAGGAGACTACGACTATCGTTGATGCGGAAACGACAACGTTTTTCGCTAAGCTGAGGCGGTCGAAAGAGCCAGAGTTCCCTAGCACCAAAGAAGAAAAGGCCAGAGTGTTCAAAATGCTAAAGACTCTTCATCAACCCGAGCCAATGATGTCATCAGACTATGAGCATTCTATTCTCAAGTCACATGCGCCACAACAAGCCTCGAAGAGAAGTATTGATGCAAGCGAGAAATCTGTTGCCTAGCTCGGAGAACAAGCAAAACAGTCTTGCGCCCCTCTCAAGGTGATTTCCCATACCAATGTGGGGTCGAGCAAATATGCGGCCGAAGAGCAGTATGATCCAGAGGTAGTTGCACAATACGGAGAAGCTGCCGTTGCTCAAGGTATGAGTATTGCCCAGTACTTATCCCAGTTAGATTACTTCCCCGTGTGTGAAGTAGCATACAAATACCAGTACGACAAACCTCTCGTTAAACCTGAGGAGGTAAATAATCTTCCAACAAAAATGCGAAGATTGCATAACTGGTACATGCATGCCACAAAGGCCGGGGCTAACTGGATAGTGCCGAGGGTTACAAAAAAGCATTATGGGAAAGAAATAGATGACATGATATCCATTGAATTTGATGAACTATTTCAATTAATCAATCAAGACGCCTTGGACAAATCGATCATCAGTGCCTATTGTCTGTAAGTACTAATTCTGTAATTAATTTAGTCTCTAGCTATCTCACCTCGTTTATTGCATGTATATAATCATACTATAATATGCAGAATGAAGATTCTCGAATGCAGCAGAGGACAAATCTATGATGTAAGGTTCCCAACCTCTAATAAGGTAGAGATCCCTGTGTTTACAATGCTAGTCCCTGGATCAATAGCTAGCATCCACAGTTAAGATGTAATATCAAGAAACAAAGGTCATAATACAACTTTATAACCAGGAATAAAATAATTTATTACATCTTACATAGCTCATTTGGCTATCCCATTACAATGCAGCAGAATATAACAATAACATGGGGTCCTTCATCTTCAAAGTGCCACAGGCAGACATGTTGGTTGTAGACTTGTAATCCTACTTCACTAATATCAAACAAACCTGCAATATAACAAGTTACAGCCACAAGGGTCAATACATTTGAATTGTATTGGCAAGTGATACTATGGTAGTATAGTGGAGTCTATCATCTATATGCATTTGGCTAAGTGGAGCTTAGGCTTGCTTTGCTCAAAATAGATTTTCCTTATCATTTGAAAACACTAAGTTTTTGCTTTGACAAAATCTTTCCCAAGGCATCCCCCAATAGAAATTGGTGATCCTTTCAACCCTTGTCCAACCACAAGATTAACTTAGAAATTTGGATGATGAGATTCTTGATAGCTTCCATGTCTTGATGCTCAAATTGTCCTTTGCCATGGACATGGCTAAGTACTTAGATTTTACACTCTGCAGAGGTGGTGCACTTTCCCCACAAGACTTGGTTTCACCAAGACAAGATCTTTCAGAAGCCTTCCCTTATACCAAAATGGACGCACTCTAACCTATCAAACCCCTACCACCAACTATCCATTTGGCTAAGTTATTGCAACCTATATGATCCAGGCAGAGCCCATAATACCATGTGGTTGCACTTGAAGCTTCTCAACATTTGACATCTCAAATCTCTTTGTTCCTGGGTGGCCATCCACAAGTGAGATACACAAGGTTCACCAGTCCCCTGGCCTTGTGTAACCACTCAACACAAACCATTCCTTCCATTCCACCCAGGTGATTCATTCACTTAGTTGTTTTATTAAACAAAACACAAGTCCTCAGACTTAGAAATTTTCCATAGCATGAATATATATTCCACCCTTGTTTTATACTAGCTAAGCTAAGCATGATAGTAGTAGGAATCTTAACTTAGGAAATTTCTACTAAGGTTTCATCTACTAGGATTTCCCATAGCATGGTTTATACTTAGCAAAATTCCATGCAAGTCCTACTTAGAAAATATTACTAATGCATAGTAAAAATAATGGGAC
Source organism: Avena sativa (assembly GCA_916181665.1). NCBI lineage: Eukaryota > Viridiplantae > Streptophyta > Magnoliopsida > Poales > Poaceae > Avena > Avena sativa. The sequence goes on along the minus strand of OV702297.1, from coordinate 377,563,559 downwards.
AAAAGTATGAAGCATCACTTGCCTTTTTGGTAGAGAGTATAAGTTCACTCCTTGTCTTTGCAATGATCACACTCTTCAAGTCACTACAATTCAATCAAGCAAGGCACAATTTCAATCTACCATTCCAAGCAATTCATCACATAAAATGATAAAAACAAAGTATTGCATGCAAGCATGCAAAAGGTTGTTTTATTTGTAAAAGTGGTTTCTAATAGGTTATAAACATTTGGAAACACCTAATGGTCCTTTTATAAAGTGTCAAAATCATTTGTATAAGATTTTACTTCATAAACCATTTTTAGATCAAGTCATTATTTTATGTGGTGAAGAAATGCTTTTAATAAGGCAAAATTCTATAGGTTTCACAAAATATGTTTTCAAACCATAAAACCTTGTGTTTAGGGTCATAGAGTTTATTTCCAAAACATTTTCCAAAGGTTTTCTTCCAAAACCAATTTTAATAATTAAACCATGTTTTTATTTGACTAGAAATGGTTTAAATCCAAAGTTTATTCTTTTGTTTCACCAAATACATTTTTGAAACCACCAATTGATTCCTAAGGTCAGTAGGTTCAAAACACACCATTTGCCAAAGATTTTATCCCCAAAATCATTTTAGAACAATTTTTATATCCTAAACATGCATACACAAGTTTCTGCAAAAACAATAAATTTAACAGAAGCTTTTTACTAAACAAAGTGCATGGTTGGCTAGGGCTTGTTTTTCTTAATCCATTGATATAAAGTTTGCAAAATTTGGACGTGTGGTTTGAAAGTTATGCAATTTACAAATTTGGAAAACTAATAGATCAAACTCTGGGTTTTTTAAACAACACACTGGCCACGCGTCTTGTTCTTATTGGTCGAAAACATTTCGCGTGGATCAAGCGATGCAGGCCGTAGGATCTAAAGTGGATCGTGCGGCACTGAGCACTACTTACCCCTTCGGTTAGTGTTCTATCGCAGCGCTTGGATCTGGATCCTACGGTGCACAACACTCGGCCACAGATGGGCATCGTTGGCGCGGCGACGAGCGGCGGAGCGCTCAGAGGGTGAGGTTGCCGACGAACTAAATCACGCGGGAGAGAGTGAGAATGCTTACAGGGTTCGCAGGGGTGCGGAGAAGCTCAACGTGGTCTCTGTTCGTCGAGGGGCGCTCGGGTTCCTGAGTAATTGCTCGTCGGAGTCTGTCGCGGCGTCGGGTACGCTCAGTCGATGTTGGAGACGAGGCTACGGGGCTCGGGAAAGCAGATGGAGGGTACCTTTAGTTTCATACGTGAGTGGCAAACAAGTGAGCATCAAAAAGAGGTCGAGGGGGAGTCTGTGCTCACCAGGGAAGCTTGCCGGAGTCGAGGCCGACGGCGGCGCTGCTCAGACGTGATCGTTGCCGACGCTGGGGTGCAAGTGCGGGCAAGACAAGGCTACTGGGAGACACGCAGGGGTCTGGGGAACATGCCTGAGTGGTCAAGGGGGCGAGGGACGGCGAGGTATGGCCGGAATTGGAGCAGAGGCTCGTCGGAGACGGTGTGGTTCACGCGAGGAATCAAAGCAGCCTGGTGGCTCCGAGGAAACGAGGAATGAGGGGAAACAGAGAGGAGACCAGGGCGGTTAATAGGGCACAGTCGCGGCGAGTAATGGTCGCGGCATCAACGCGTATTGAAGCAAATTAAAAACCTGCAGAAACGGCCGGCGAGAGGGGACGTGGTCGTCGCGTGGGTGAAGAAGGAGAGAGCTGGCGGTGGGGCCGTGTCGTCAGTGAAGAGAGAGAGGGGAGGTGGGGGTCCACGCGTCGGTAACTCAGCGGGTGAGGATTCAGGTGCGAAGCGTTTTTCTCGCGGGGTGGGTAGATGGGCTGGACTGGCTTAGTGGGCTGGGCTGAGTCCTTTTACTTTTTTTGTTCTGATTGTTTTTCTTTTTTCCTTTCTTAATATTCTGTTTTGATTTCATTTAATCAATTCAAGTATCCATTTGAATTCCAAACTTTGCCAAAATTTGTGTAGGTTTAAATATTGATTAATAAAACATTCTGAAATCATTTTTAGAATAATTTATTTATTCTTTTTAAGGTCTTTTAATTATTTAAAATAGGCTCTAGTTTTTAATTAGATAGGATTTAATAATATTTTTAAATCTCCATTTAAATTCTTAAAACTTTCCAAATCCTTCCAGTAGGTTTTTATTTGTTTATTTGGGTTCAAATAATTCATCTTGAATTATTTGGAAGATATTTAATATGATTTATAAATCATTTGAATTTGGGTATTTGTTTTATTTCCAATGGAATTAAATATAGTTTTAATTCCCTAATTTTTATTTGGAGGTTTTCTTTAATCTTAACTAGGTTGAATTAAACAAATTTTATTTCACTTGGGTAAATTCCAAAATACTATTATCTCATGCATTATATAATTACTCTTATTAAAGATTTGTCTTTATTAAAATAGGGATATAATGGTTAATGCCATTTTATTTTATTTTGGTAATTCTTTATCCTTTTATTTTATTTGATTTGGTTTATATTCATTCCATTTGCTTAATGGATTAGGCCAAGATTTATTTGGTCTTTCAAATATTCTTTATTTAATATTTCTATCTTTGTCTTATAAAATCCATATCTTTTTATTTATAGATCCAAAGTTGGTGATTCCAATTTGTAAAATCTTATTTGATATTTGTTTATCCTTTTGAATATCTTTAGGATCAATGCTCATCATTTGGTATGGATTTGTAGATAGGTTCTTTATTAGCTTTGGAAATTACTTTTCCTTATCTTATTGATTTCATAAGATTTTATTTATGGTTCCTAATTAAGTTAAACCAATTTCTATGGTCTTATAATATTTCTATTTGTCTTTTTTTATCATTTGTAAATGTTTGTTGACAAGATTTTATATGGATCAAATCCCTAGGTTTGGAGATAACTTGGAAATGATTTTATTCCATTAGGGTTTAGGGTTTGGATTTATTTTCCAAGTGTTTAAATTTCTAGATACATTCATTGAGGAATGCATTTCTCTTGATTTGGATTTTGTTGAATTCAAACTTTAATTAAAGTTTGTTCAAGATGGGATTTTAAGTTTCCATTTAGAAACAAAAGTTTCTTTTCACCCTGTTTTTCAACAATAATTTATTTTGTTTAATTATTTTTCACATTACAAGATTTGGAAAATCTTGGGATGTGACAGGCTACCACCCTTAAAATAAATCTCGTCCCGAGATTTGGGGAGGCTAGGGGTTACAAGTTGGCTCAAAGCAACTAGGGTACTACCACCCTTAAAAATTTTCCAACTAGATTACATCTTGGATTGCTTGGGATCTTGTTGAAACTTCTCTGGGCATACATCTGCATAGTGTCCTTTGTTTCCACACTTGAAACATGTGACTAGGCTGAGATCCTTCATAGGCTTGTTTATCTTGTGCTTCATCTTTTCTGGACAATTGCTTGCATAATGTCCTTGGTTACCACAATTGTAACATGTGATAAGATTGAGTTCATCACGTATCTTCAGTGGACAAGTTGATACATAATGGCCTAGCTCTTTGCAGTTGTTGCACCACACTTGGCTAATCTCCTTATACTTCTTCTTCTCTGGACATTCACTGGCATAGTGTCCCATCTCTTTGCAATGACCACATTGCACATGGCTTTTGTCCTTCTTTTTCTTGGGTTTCTCCAAAGCTAGGAGTGCCTCTAGTTCATGTTCTTCATATGTTATCTCAAAGGTAGGAACAGTTCCTGGTCTCCTTGACCTTCTATTACTCCTTGGATAATACATATGTCTCCTCTTTGGTCCTTTAAATTGGGTCATATTGCTGGGAGGTATAAGCTGAGATTTTCCTTTGTCTTCATCCTTCTTGGTAGACTTGGCTCTCTCTTGATAGTTTGCAATCAGTTGTTGCACTCCACCTTGTTTCCTTTGTTCAACTATGGAATAGATGGGGCACTGGATAGGGACATGATTATTTCCTTCACATAGGTAACAAGTAGCTTGGGATGTGGGGCATTGGTCAATTGGATGTTTCTCTTCACAATTGGGGCACTGATCTTTATGCTCCTTGGAAGTGTGATCCTTGTCTCCACAAATATTGCAAGCTTGGATTCCTTCTAGAATAACATCTTTGTCATCCTTGTTGTCACAAACTCCTTTGGAAAGGTTGTCTTCCATGTTGATCATTTGAGTGGCCATCCCTTGCAACAATTGGGATTGAGTTTCCAAAACTTTTTGCATGGTTGGGTCTAACTCCTTGTTGTTGGCTATAAATTGAGCTGTCACTTGGTTCAACTGGGTTTGTCTTGCAAGCAGTTGGTCTCTCATGTTGACCTCTTGGTTGTTGTTGTTGTCACCATCCTTGATGTTGGAGTCTCTTGGAGAAGTCATCTGTTTGGGTTGGATTGGGATTAGAATAGGCAAAAATATTTCTAAGGGATTAATTCTAATCACACACATCACAATTCACACAAGCAATGTGCAAGCAATCACAAACAAACATTCCACTCAAATAACAAGTTTCAAGCATATTTTTAAGCAAACAAAAATATTTTTGTTACACCACATAAGTTGGTGGGTTTGACTTAAACTAAATATGGTGCTCCATCTATATGGTTCACTTGATATTTTTCCATCCTTCTTGGTTGATTCTTCTTGAACAAGATCTTTGTATCCTTGGAGAAAATTTCTTGTGTATTAGTCACAAAACTTCAAAGGTGATCATGGTTCCTTCTAGGTTGTGTTTCCTTAGTCTTCAAGTCTTGAGCAACATTTCTTGTCACACTTGTAGTCCTTAGTAATATCTATGGTTGAAGTCCTTGGTGAAAATGTTGAAGATGTTGAAGTCATTAGAGTTGAAGATGTTGAAGTCATTAGAGTTGAAGATGTTGAAGTCATTAGAGTTGATGAAGTCCTTTGCACAAGATGAAGTCTTTGGTCATGGTTGAGGCTTTGTCCATCAAGTTTGAAATAGAGAAGATGTAGAAATAAACCAAAATGGTTGAGGAAAGAGTTTACAAGATTGTTTGTAAATAAGTTTTGGAACAAATACAACTCCTATTTTTCTAAGGTTTTTTTTTCCAATCCTAGGTTTACAAATCCTACAGGCAACACAATGCTCTGATACCATCTGTAAGGTTCCCAACCTTTAATAAGGTAGAGATCCCTGTGTTTACAATGCTAGTCCCTGGATCAATAGCTAGCATCCACATTTAAGATGTAATATCAAGAAACAAAGGTCATAATACAACTTTATAACCAGGAATAAAATAATTTATTACATCTTACATAGCTCATTTGGCTATCCCATTACAATGCAGCAGAATATAACAATAGCATGGGGTCCTTCATCTTCAAAGTGCCACAGGCAGACATGTTGGTTGTAGACTTGTAATCCTACTTCACTAATATCAAACAAACCTGCACCATAAAAAGTTACAACCACAAGGGTCAATACATTTGAATTGTATTGGCAAGTGATACTATGGTAGTATAGTGGAGTCTATCATCTATATGCATTTGGCTAAGTGGAGCTTAGGCTTGCTTTGCTCAAAATAGATTTTCCTTATCATTTGAAAACACTAAGTTTTTGCTTTGACAAAATCTTTCCCAAGGCATCCCCCAATAGAAATTGGTGATCCTTTCAACCCTTGTTCAACCACAAGATTTTTAACTTAGAAATTTGGATGATGAGATTCTTGATAGATTCCATGTCTTGATGCTCAAATTGTCCTTTTCCAGGGACATGGCTAAGTACTTAGATTTTACACTCTGCAGAAGTGGTGCACTTTCCCCACAAGACTTGGTTTCACCAAGACAAGATCTTTCAGAAGCCTTCCCTTATACCAAAATGGACGCGCTCCAACCTATCAAACCCCTACCACCAACTGTCCATTTGGCTAAGTTATTGCAACCTATATGATCTAGGCAGAGCCCATAATGCCATGTGGTTGCACTTGAAGCTTCTCAACATTTGACATCTCAAATCTCTTTGTTCCTGGGTGGCCATCCACAAGTGAGATACACAAGGTTCACCAGTCCCCTAGCCTTGTGTAACCACTCAACACAAACCATTCTTTCCATTCCACCCAGGTGATTCATTCACTTAGTTGTTTTATTAAACAAAACACAAGTCCTCAGACTTAGAAATTTTCCATAGCATGAATATATATTCCACCCTTGTTTTCTACTAGCTAAGCTAAGCATGATAGTAGTAGGAATCTTAACTTAGGAAATTTCTACTAAGGTTTCATCTACTAGGATTTACCATAGCATGGTTTATACTTATAAAAATTCCATGCAAGTCCTACTTAGAAAATATTACTAATGCATAGTAAAAATAATGGGACAAATGTATGAAGCATCACTTGCCTTTTTGGTAGAGAGTATAAGTTCACTCCTTGTCTTTGCAATGATCACACTCTTCAAGTCACTACAATTCAATCAAGCAAGGCACAATTTCAATCTACCATTCCAAGCAATTCATCACATAAAATGATAAAAACAAAGTATTGCATGCAAGCATGCAAAAGGTTGTTTTATTTATAAAAGTGGTTTCTAATAGGTTATAAACATTTGGAAACACCTAATGGTCCTTTTATAAAGTGGCAAAATCATTTGTATAAGATGTTACTTCATAAACCATTTTTAGATCAAGTCATTATTTTATGTGGTGAAGAAATGCTTTTAATAAGGCAAAATTCTATAGGTTTCACAAAATATGTTTTCAAACCATAAAACCTTGTGTTTAGGGTCATAGAGTTTATTTCCAAAACATTTTCCAAAGATTTTCTTCCAAAACCATTTTTAATAATTAAACCATATTTTTATTTGACTAGAAATGGTTTAAATCCAGAGTTTATTCTTTTGTTTCACCAAATACATTTTTGAAACCACCAATTGATTCCTAAGGCCAGTAGGTTCAAAACACACTATTTGCCAAAGATTTTATCCCCAAAATCATTTTAGAACAATTTTTATATCCTAAACATGCATACACAAGTTTCTATAAAAACAATCAATTTAACAGAAGCTTTTTACTAAACAAAGTGCATGGTTGGCTAGGGCTTGTTTTTCTGAATCCATTGATATAAAGTTTGCAAAATTTGGACGTGTGGTTTGAAAGTTATGCAATTTACAAATTTGGAAAACTAATAGATCAAACTCTGGGTTTTTTAAACAACACACTGGCCACGCGTCTTGTTCTTATTGGTCGAAAACGTTTCACGTGGATCAAGTGATGCAGGCCGTAGGATCTAAAGTGGATCGTGCGGCACTGAGCACTACTTACCCCTTCGGTTAGTGTTCTATCGCAGCGCTTGGATCTGGATCCTACGGTGCACAACACTCGGCCACAGATGGGCGGCGCTGGCATGGCGGCGAGCGGCGGAGCGCTCAGAGGGTGAGGTTGCCGACGAACTAAATCACGCGAGAGAGAGTGAGAATGCTTACAGGGTTCGCAGGGGTGCGGAGAAGCTCGACGTGGTCTCTGTTCGTCGAGGGGCGCTCGGGTTCCTGAGTAATTGCTCGTCGAAGTCGGGTGCGCTCAGTCGATGTTGGAGGCGAGGCTACGGGGATCGGGAAAGCAGATGGAGGGTACCGTTAGTTTCGTACGCGAGTGGCAAACAAGTGAGCATCAAAAATAGGGCGAGGGGGAGTCTGTGCTCACCAGGGAAGCTTGCCGGAGTCGAGGCCGACGGCAGCGCTGCTCAGACGTGATCGTTGTCGATGTTGGGGTGCAAGCGCGGGCAATACAAGGCTACTGGGAGACGCGCAGGGGTCTGGGGAACATGCCTGAGTGGTCAAGGGGGCGAGGGACGGCGAGGTATGGCCGGAATTGGAGCAGAGGCTCGTTGGAGACGGTATGGTTCACGCGAGGAATCAAAGCAGCCTGGTGGCTCCGAGGAAACGAGGAATGAGGGGAAACAGAGAGGAGACCAGGGCGGTTAATAGGGCACAGTCGCGGCGAGTAATGGTCGCGGCATCAACGCGTATTGAAGCAAATTAAAAACCTGCAGAAACGGCCGGTGAGAGGGGGCGTGGTCGTCGCGTGGGTGAAGAAGGAGAGAGCTGGCGGTGGGGCCGTGTCGTCAACGAAGAGAGAGAGGGGAGGTGGGGGTCCATGCGTCGGTGACTCAGCGGGTGAGGATTCAGGTGCGAAGCGTTTTTCTCGCGGGGTGGGTAGATGGGCTGGACTGGTTTAGTGGGCTGGGCTGAGTCCTTTTACTTTTTTTTTGTTCTGATTGTTTTTCTTTTTTCCTTTCTTAATATTCTGTTTTGGTTTCATTTAATCAATTCAAGTATCAATTTGAATTCCAAACTTTGCCAAAATTTGTGTAGGTTTAAATATTGATTAATAAAACATTCTGAAATCATTTTTAGAATAATTTATTTATTCTTTTTAAGGTCTTTTAATTATTTAAAATAGGCTCTAGTTTTTAATTAGATAGGATTTAATAATATTTTTAAATCTCCATTTAAATTCTTAAAACTTTCCAAATCCTTCCAGTAGGTTTTTATTTGTTTATTTGGGTTCAAATAATTCATCTTGAATTATTTGGAAGATATTTAATATGATTTATAAATCATTTGAATTTGGGTATTTGTTTTATTTCCAATGGAATTAAATATAGTTTTAATTCCCTAATTTATATTTGGAGGTTTTCTTTAATCTTAACTAGGTTGAATTAAACAACTTTTATTTCACTTGGGTAAATTCCAAAATACTATTTTCTCATGCATTATATAATTACTCTTATTAAAGATTTGTCTTTATTAAAATAGGGATAGAATGGTTAATGCCATTTTATTTTATTTTGGTAATTCTTTATCCTTTTATTTTATTTGAGTTGGTTTATATTCATTCCATTTGCTTAATGGATTAGGCCAAGATTTATTTGGTCTTTCAAATATTCTTTATTTAATATTTCTATCTTTGTCTTATAAAATCCATCTCTTTTTATTTATAGATCCAAAGTTGGTGACTCCAATTTGTAAAATCTTAATTGATATTTGTTTATCCTTTTGAATATCTTTAGGATCAATGCTCATCATTTGGTATGGATTTGTAGATAGGTTCTTTATTAGCTTTGGAAATTACTTTTCCTTATCTTATTGATTTCATAAGATTTTATTTATGGTTCCTAATTAAGTTAAACCAATTTCTATGGTCTTATAATATTTCTATTTGTCTTTCTTTATCATTTGTAAATGTTTGTTGACAAGATTTTATATGGATCAAATCCCTAGGTTTGGAGATAACTTGGAAATGATTTTATTCCATTAGGGTTTAGGGTTTGGATTTATTTTCCAAGTGTTTAAATTTCCAGATACATTCATTGAGGAATGCATTTCTCTTGATTTGGATTTTGTTGAATTCAAACTTTAATTAAAGTTTGTTCAAGATGGGATTTTAAGTTTCCATTTAGAAACAAAAGTTTCTTTTCACCCTGTTTTTCAACAATAATTTATTTTGTTTAATTATTTTTCACATTACAAGATTTGGAAAATCTTGGGATGTGACATATGACATTGGGTTCATTGACCCATATTGGGTTCATCAAGCTAATATCAAAACAAACCCCCAGGATACGGAGGATAATATCGTACACGCGTTAAGGTTTCAAGAAACCAGAAGAAAAATACTATTTCCTTACAACTTCGAGTGAGTGTTATTGTCTTGTATAAACTTTGTATTTCGCTTACTCGATGTTTAGTATATAATTGATTAGTTATGCATCCGTAGCTTCCACTATATTCTGTTAATCATTCAACTTGACAAAGGGCGTGTACTAGTCATGGAATCGAAACATAAACCCCTTGAGTAGTGGAAGAACATGCAGATGCTTCTCCAGCGGCAATTCTAATCATTACGACACTATATCGGCAACGTTCGTGAATTTTATGATATCAAGTAATTAATAACTTCTTTTATTCATTTTCTTCGTCGGGCAGCGCTTGGAAACGGTTCACCAACAAGGCTAGGGGTGTTTGGAAAGATGAGCTTACATTTTAACCACTAGATGTAAGCACCACTAGGTATATCCGCGCATCTCTTTGATTCTAGTTTTGATACCGTTATTATCATGCTTGATTATTTTTTTGATTGAACTTTGTTCTCGTAAAGTGCCTGACGCAGGGATCAGGGAACAATTTATGTGGATACTATGTTTGCGAGTTCATCCGTTAGACGTGCTGTGAGAAGGGCAGAAATTTGAAGCAACTCCACGTACGTAAACAATTTCTATAGTTTTTAATTACCATAAAATTGTGTTTAGTTTCATTCATATAGGCTGACTCTTTTTTAAAATCAGATCGAACGTCTACGGAACGGTCTTCTGCTAAAGGATCGCGTACGAGCAATTCAGGAGGATTTGGCGGGATTCTTGGATGAAGAAGTCCTAACCCAAAAGGGGAATACTATTCGGGTGTGTATAAACAATAGGAATTGTACAAAAAGCTTATTTTGTATGTAGTGCATGAACTCGATCCGTGTATCGAATGTAATATGTTCGACACTTGGATCTATATTGTCCTGATGATCTTGTGTAATATAATGGTTCCTTCATTGATGAGTGCAAAACACTAAATAAACAATAAAACAACATAAATGAATTCTCTGTCGCGGCACAAAAAGTGGCCAAAATGCTGCCGCGGCAGCAAAAGTTGCCAAAATGAATTCTCTGCCGCGACAGAGAAATGTGTCAAATCTCTGCCGCGGCAGATGGTTATTTGTCCCGGTTCGTGTTACGAACCGGGACGGTTGCCCCCCCCCCCCTCGCCCTCTGCCGCGACCACGTGTACGCCCTTTTGTCCCGGTTGGTGGAGCAACCAGGACTAAAGGTTGGGGCTTTAGTCCCGATTACCCCGTCCCGGTTGGGGAACCGGGACTAAAGCCCCTTACCAACCGGGACACATGGGGCTGGTTCCACTAGTGCCGCCTCTCTGCCGCTCGCTCGCAAACAAAAGCAGCAGAATGAAACCGCTCAATCCCCCCACCAACTTGTCCCGTCGCCCTGCTCGCTCTCTCCCCAATCCCCACCTACCTCTCGACGCCGCTGCTCGATCCCCGTCTTCCTCTCACCACCTCTCTCTCTCCCGCTCGTTAGCCACCAACAGCAGCAGGAAGAAAACAAAAGAACAGAGAAAATGCAAAATACAAAAAAGGAAAAAACAGAGACAGACCCAAATGGCACCGCCCAAGAGCCGCCGAAGACAAAGACGACCGCCGCGCACGCACCCAGCAGCCTGCTCTGCACCTAGCATCCCTCTCAGCGCCACCGCCACCGGAAAGACGGACCAGACCGCTGCGACCGTCCGCTCTGACCCAAATCAACCCACCGCCTAGAGAGTCGCTCTAGATAAAACACGTAACCCAACCGACGCCTCAAGGCAGCGACACGCATTACATGACCGCCCCACTCAAACAGGCCGACAGCTAATGATGGTGTCCCAATTTTACCCGCAGACAAATAAGAAACCATCAAAGGCCTAGCAAAAAAAAACCCAGCATACCGACTCTAACCAGCGATCAACCAGAAAGCCGCAAAACCAGGAAGCTTAGAGCTCCTTAGGATATTGTGGTCCTTGGCGGCTTCCCCGCGCACCGCGCCACCAGAAGCCTCGGCACGTGAAGCCACTCACGTTTGTTGCGTCTTCTTTCGGCTCAGGCCCCGTGTCTTGCTCTCCTTTTATGGCGGAACCGTGCTCGCCGTCACCCTACATGTGGAAGACGAGGAGTACGTCCTTGAAGACCTACACTTTTTTGTTGCCTTCTTGAAGACTCTCTAGGGTTAGGATACTCATATGTAGTCATTTTCTTACATCTGCGAATATATTGTAAATGTTGAGACATGAAAATATGTCCAATAAGATGGTCCGAGTAGCAATGATCGTGTCTTATTAATCTATATCTACTAGCATAATATCTGTGCGTTGCTACGGGTAGACCAATTGTTCAACTTATTTTTAAAGGATGATTCTGTTTTTTGTTAATTCGGTTCGTTCTACAAGTAGACCGGGTAATATAATTATCTTGAAATTTTAATAAAGAGCAGCTAGAAACCGTTACAGTGAATCCATCGGGATGTTTTATAAGATGACATTGGATAGCCATCATCTGCCCCTGGCCTTGCTACGGTGTGGTTTTCAATGAACATTTTCAGGTTTTTGAACCGGTTCCCTAAAAATTAGAATCATTTTATTCTCATCATGCTACCGTGGAGATAGCCGATCTTTTATGGTTGTCTTCAAATCTTTGAGAAATAGTTTTTCAAATGGTGATCCGCCTTGATACATGTGTGTCCATATAGAAAGAACAGTCTTGTGTATCACTTGTCGTGTTTGAAGTTTTATAAAGAGCCTCTAGATTGTACATCACGGTTAGATTGTGATTGTACTTCACGGGCATTATTGTTAATTTACTACTCTATATTTTATTATAAGAGAACACGCGGTTGCAGGAGTATCGAGCCGGTCTTCTTTTCCTTCAGATGAATTTCCCCAGCTTTTCACCGCATGTGTAGCCCAGCAGGCCCATGCCCATCTACAAGCGGTGGTAGTTGTCCCGAGGCTGCATCGGAAGTGCGGAACCGCTCCCGTCCTCCTTTCCTCTTCATCTCTCTGCTTATTCCATCACACGCCGCAAAATTGGTCGAAAAAAATCCCCAAGCTATACTGTCGCTCTGCTCAGCCAGCTGCACTGGCCTGCGGAGGACCTCTCGCCTCAGCAGCGGACGCCGAGCCTGCTACAACACAGGCGCGTCGCTCGGCCGTCAAGGACGCCGCCGCTCGCCACCGAGTTCCTCTCCGTCGAGTATGATTTGCACAGTAGACTTCTATGGCAGGAGGTCTTCGGCCTCGCCGACGGAGCGGGAGGACAGGGAAGGTGCGCTCGCAGAGGTGCAGGAGGATGTAGTGACCCGCGATTCCAGGCAGGAGGCAGGAGCTGTACGGCGCAGCGGCCTCCTGGAATGGCAGGTGCTCGTCAGGCTCACGCGTGTCCGGGCAGAACCGCGATGGCGGGGATATAGGCGGGGAATCCGCGGTGGCCGGACATGGCGCCACCGTTTGCCTGTCGGAAACACCTCCTTACCTTGGCCGACGTGGGAACAGGGCACCAGTCCGCGGAGGCGGCTATTCGGGACCATAGCTGTCATGTTTCCGATTCGGTCGGGTCGAGGAACGGAAACGAGGGACGAGGATCGGTGGGTGAAAAAGATAGGGAACGAAGGGGGTATACATCTCTAGATCGATTGGTTCGATAGAGGGGACGTGATCATTCGGGGACGATGACTCCGGAACGACGAGCAATCGTAAGACACGAGGGAAACAAATTTAACTGGGCCAATATTACTCCTATAAGCTTTGTAGGCCGTAGCTGTTAGTTCTGGAGTTCTGGTTGGACCTATACGGGTGTTGACTGCCATACTAAGCCCAGGACAAAAAACTAATGTACCACACTCATTGACTCCATCGCCTTTGAGGCTTTGGCGTTGTAGCCGTCAGATAATACTCCTGTTAATCAATCTTACCGTTCCCTTCGTTTTCAGGATCGCGTTCCCGCGGCCGAATCGTATCGTACCAAACCTCGTTCCCGACTCCGATTCCGGGACGACGAATCCGGATCGAGGGACGGTCTACCGTTCCCCGTTTCCGGCTACTTTGTTCGGGACCTGTGCAGCGGCGGCGGGGCATGGACGCAATGGTACGGGGCGGGTCAACGACGAGGGGATCGCTCAGCCGGCATCAAACAATAGTTGATTTCTTCGGTTCTTCCTTTGGCGGTGGCATACCTTGCAATATGTCCGAAAAGCCAAGGGCAAAATCGTCTTTTACCGGAAGACGGAAATTTTCTAGGGTGTGACGGTCCCAATCTTTTTAATAATATAGATACCTAATAATAAAGTACTAATTGTTTTTTCCCGGTCCAACATTTTTTTGGACCGATTTGTCCTTCCACCAAACCCCATATTATGTAGGAATAACACCCGCAAGTCAAAAAAAATGCGAAAGAGACACATAAATAATTCGTGGGCATGCAAGGACTGGATATAATGGATTTTTGCCCACGATACCAAAGTCATTGCCGATGGCGGCGGGTTTCTGGTCAGCTGTTCACATGACGATGATCTCCGGCCCTTCCCACCGTGATCAAAGACTCTGGATTTCAGGCTGTCAGAATGGTAGCAGATGTTCCAGCCACGACCATCCGTGAAATTGAAATCGAATCTTACATTAGCCATGAGCATCAGCTGGCCGGCGTCGGGGTGAGTTGGACAGGCAAATTCCATGATGGACACACGAAGGCTCTAGACGTATGAGCAGTGACGGGCAGTACCAAAAATAATACAGTATTAATAACAAGCTTCTACTACAGATCAGGTCGCCAAACGACTAGAGCCAGGTGTTATCACTCCACATCCACATCTTGTTTATTTTTCACAAATTAATTTTACAAAGAGTTGGGATCGGCAGGGAGCAATGAGATCAGAGCAGAGGACCTGGAGGGGACCTACGTGAGAGGAGGAGGAGGCGTCGGGCTGGCGTCAGGAGAGGAGAGTTCTTGGCCGTGGTGAGCAGCTAGCAAGCCGAAGGATGTGGGCTCGGCTGGAGCAACACCGCCAGAGGAGAGGATCGGGTTGGGAGCACGTGATAGGGCGTCTGGTCAGTGTTAGAAAGAAGGGATGCAGTGGTGGCCCGGCCAGAGAAACATGGCTGGGACGGTGTTGGGAGAGAACGGAGGCGGGAGAGTGCCGCCGAGAAGGGATGCGGGAGAGTGCCTGCAAGCAAGCGTCGGTAGGAAGAAGAAACGGGGAACAGCTCTCGCGTGTGCATGCTAGCAAAGGACGGCTTACGAATTAATTGGCACCGTTTAATAATTCGTCTCGATCCCATTGCTTTGTAGTAGAAAATTGGCCCGTCTGTTCCGTACACATACCAATCGTTCACTGGCCCAACATATCTTCATTCACTGGCCCACCATAATTGTAAACGAATCATGCATGTGGAGTACAAGCGGCACTAAGCTCCCTATCCAGTAGAAAAATTAGTCCCACACTGAAAAATTAGTAAGAAATCTACCAGCTTAAATAGACCACTGTCTCACCATGGACAAACAAGTTGCATGTGGGCGGGGCGCATAGCCTCATCAAAGGATGGATTCGTGGAAACGAGGGATTGGTCCTCCGAGACTATCGATTTTGTGGGATTTGAGCATAATTAAACGTGAGGGAGGTATCAGGTCCTCCGTGTGTGACGATGGATTTAGTGGGCTTCGAGCATAATTAAATGTGAGGGAGGTATCAGTGGTGGATTGGATGTTGATATTATTAGGCTTCAACTTAATTGGAATTAGGCTCATGTGATGGATCATATGGGCTTTGAGCTTAATAATTAAGGCTTCAGCTTAATTGGAATTTGGCTCGTGGGATGGATTATGGGCTTTGAGCTAAACGTGAGGGTATTAGTGTGGGGTTGGATGGATTGTTCTTGTTATTGTTTGTTTTGTTAGCTTTCAGCTTAATTAAACGTGCTTCCTGCAATTTTTTCTCAACTCGAACGTCTAAACAAGTAGGATTGCAAGAGTCAAGTTATTGGAGAGCTGTAGTACCATTTATATTATTCATGATGTTTCGGGGGGCAAAGCGCGACATATTTGTACAGCCCTTAAGTGATTTACATAGAAAAATCCGTTATATGCAACATTACTTTAGTTGGCTCCACACACCACAGCATGACATTGAAAGCATCTCCACCCCACGGTCTACCATTAACTCGTTAAAGATATTACCATTATAAATTAGGAATGCTTTTCTTTTTCGGTGCAACGTACTGGTATGTTTACTAGTCTAAAGCTTAACCGTGATGTCGACCCAGTGTCCTCAGACTACTCCTGCCGCGCGTATGTTTAGGACTGTCGGATTCTTGGCAGAGATAGATCCAAGCTGTATGTTGAGCTGGCCCCATCAGACCTTTCTCTACTCTTTGATCAGATTTTTACATGTTTGTCGCTGTTTCTGTAAAATGTTGGTCCACTGATCAGTCTCTCTATGCTAATTCCTCCGTGTTAGAAAGGACAACTCTCACTAACTAACCTCACACTCGACCGCACCCCCAAACCCAGCCCCGCAGCCCAGACGCTCTTCTATTTCCCCTCCCTTATGTTTTTTCTTCTCTTCCTCACCGTGCACCGCGTTCTAGAGTTTCCAGCCGCCTTCCTCCGTGCATCTCCTCCCCGCGGCTACCCTCCCCCCACCATCGTCAACATCGAGAGCCATCCTCCTCGCGCAGCGTTGTCTGATGGCTCCTCCCCGTGCAACGCTGGGTGGTGGAGAGAAGGTAGTCGTTGGATGTACTACCTCCGATCCTAAATAAGTGTCGCCATTTTGAACTAGAGTTAGTTCAAAACCGTGACACTTATTTAGGATCGAAGGGAGTATTATTTTTCAAACAGACTGGATGTTCTCGGTACTGATTATGATGATAAGGAATCCTACCATTGTGAGGTGGCCGAGCCGGAGCTGATCGATCTGATCTCGACCCGCATGGCCGACGGGGATGCGACGGCCTTGGCGGCTCGATCCGATCTCGACCGGCATGGACGTCGATAAGCTGCTACTGGCTCTAGAACACTCACAACCTACTCGCCCTCTGCCTCCAAGCTCGAGGTCCTCACCATCACTCCTGTCATTTGCTATTTATTCACAGAATGTTTGCGTGGTGCTTGATGGCACTGCTATTGTATCTAGACTGCATCAAGCTGAGATATTATCACAATAACTTATGTAAGTGAGATGTACAGAGATTTAAATTTTGATTTCCTTCTCTTCATTCTAATCTGAATTAAGTCTGCCTACAAATTTGGTGATTCTAAACTCTGATAATATGGAGTTGCAGTGGGGCAGAAAATACGCTGGAGGTGGAGGTACTGTTCCTGAAGGTACTTCTCAATTTGAAGCCAACATCTCAGCTCTAACGACACTAGGTAGTTGCAAGGTGTTTGTGTAGTAAATGTCTATATGAAAATTTATTTACGTGGTATGTGTATGAGAAATATTTTCTGCTTGGTAGCTCCTATGCTTAGATGTACAATCATGGACGTAGAAAGAAATCATCTGTCTAGGTCAATTGGATGAGCATTTTCTTATGTAAATCCTGTTGAGAAGAGCAATGATTTTCCCTGTGAGCAAATTTTCTTTGGTTCAACATGATTTATTTTATTTAATGTTCTCTGCGTACATGGGTAATTTTTTCTGAAATTTTCGATCTCTCGAAATATGTATTTTAAACAATGGGGCATCTATACCTATGAGCCAAAGTGGATTTCCGGTGTTCTTCCATGTTATTTAATGATAATAACTTTGCATGATATTTTTATATATTTGGATATCCATGATGAAAACGCAGAAGGTCGCAAGTGGTATGTTTTTCTTTAACTCCGAGGGATTGTTGTATAGTGAAACATGTAAGATGATTAAAATTTGGGTGAAACCCCACATACTTCTAATGTTATACAATTATTAAAGAAAAAAAGGGTACATCACTCTGGTTATTTCAGTAATCCCCGAGGCCGTCGTTGATTGGTCGCAGGTGTTCGTTGGTAGTCGGAGTATACGGGTCCAATGCGGACGCCCAGTCGAATCGGTGGCGGACTCCTGAATAAAGGAAAAACCAGTTATTCTAGTCGCAATGATAGCAGTCAGTTGGGTCGCAGCTCGGCGAACGGGTCGGCGAATGTTCAGTCACTGTTGTAGTGATCGGGTCGGCGAGTCGAATGGATGAAGTTGGACCGTCAGATGAGGTCAAACTAGCCGTTGGGGTAATCCAACGGTAACTTTGGCGTAATCACCGCGTAGTAACGGCTCCCGAAATTGGCGGGTAGCAACCGCTATATAAGGAAAATGGCAGGCTATCGGGAAAACTCTCCTTCGTCTTTCCTCCGATTTCGCCCATCTCCGTTTTCCCCTGCATCGCGATCCAATCGATCCAAAAAGCCTCGACCTCCGCGAACCTTTCAGCCAATGGCCCCCTCCACGGAACCATGGTGCAGGTCCAAGTGCACCAGGGCGCTACTGGCATCCTTCGAGGAGGCCGGGATCCTGCGCGCCGGCAGGTGGCGCATCCCCGCGGCCGGAGAGGTGACTCCGGACCCGCGCGAGGGAGAATTTATTTGCTTCACCAGCCACCTGGAGCAGGGGCTGGGGTTTCCCACGTCTCTCTTCTTCCGGCGCTTCTGTGCCTTCTACGGAATCCAGCCGTCGGACCTGGGCCCGCACAACATCGAGCAGCTCGCCATTTTCGTGGCGTTCTGCGAGTGCTACCTGGGCTGCAGGCCCTACTTCCCCCTGTGGCAAGATCTGTTCCACGGGAGGATCAGTCGCGAAGAATCAGGCGGCCCAATGCTGGCTGCGGGTGGCCTGACGTTCCAGTTGAAGTCGAAGGCCTCTTTCTTCGACCTGATGCTGCCTGCCAAGGCGGCAAGCGAGTGGAAGAAGTCCTGGTTCTACGTCACCGAGGCTACTCCAGACGGCGAGGTAGCGATCCCAAGGTACTCCGCCGACCGGCCCGAACCGCGCCGACTCCAGGTTGGCAAGCTCCCACTAGACCAGCGAATGGTCGTGGACGAGATGCTTCAAACCATCCGCGGCCTAAAGAAGAAGGGCCTCGAAACCATCAACTTGTACAACTGTTGGCTCGGGCGGCGACTCGTTCCCCTGGCCCGCCGCGACCATTACATGTACGAGTACACGGGCAGGAAAGACTCGACGAAATCCTGCCTCGCCGAGTGGAAACTCGAAGACTACGTCCTGGCGCTGAAGAAGATCACCTAGGCAGCATATCTGGACGCGAAGGCCGAGGTCGCCCCCTACACTACGAAGCATCCAGCTCCGACGGTAAGTTGCTATTTTCACTATCATCCGCAGTCACAGTTGATGCTTTCGCGGTTATGTTGATATTGTCTCGTGCCTGCTCCAGTTATTCCAAGTGGTGGAAGGGTGGCTCCCACCCGCGGACGACGAAAACTCGAGCTCATCCGTCCAGGACGGGGGCGAGTCGCCTCCTGCCAAGGGCGGCGTCGGGAGCGACGCGAGTGATGACGAGCCCAGGGAAGACGCCGCCCCGATGGTTCGCAAAACTCGTGGGCAACATCAGGGCGATCTCGAGGCGAGTAGAAGCCTCGAACGTCATGACGACGACGACGAGCTTCCCGAGCACACCTCGCTTCGTGAGGCTACACCGTCAAAAAAGAAGAAGAAGAAGGAAGTGAAGGCTCCACCAAAGAGAAAGACAAAGCCGGCAAAACAGGCATCTCCGCCTCGTTCGGCGAGTAGTTCCGACGCCACCATCTTGGCCAAGGATGAAGCGCCGCAGACGACAGCAGCATCGGATGCCGCTGCCGCCCTGGATGAGGTACCTCTGGCCTCGCTTCCACCCCTATTCGCCCCGGTATCTGGGTTGGGGGATTCTCCAGCCGCAGCAGCTTCACCTCCCAGGAGAGCTCCTGCCGATGTCGTCTCGGAGGCTCCTGTCGCGGCCTCGTCGTCGAAGAGGCCTTCCGTGTCTTGGGCACATGATGTTTTGGAGATGGACCTCAGTCGGAAACTGGGTCCCGAACTGGAGAAGCCGGCCAGCATCCGCACGGCACTGCGGTTCATACCAGTCGCCAAGTAAGTTTCGTTCATCTGCTTGCCTTTCATTGTAATCGGACCACTTTGCTCATATAGTCAATTCGCAGGACTGGAGTTAAAAAGATAGGCCACCCTTCTGTGGCTAAGGTGCCGCCAGTCGTCGCCGAGGAGGACCCCTCACGGAAGAGGAAAGCTGATGAGGTCGCTGCCCCCGCAGACAGTGCTAAGAAGGCCAAGGGCGACGATGTCGTCACGGTCTCTAACGACACGACGGTTGCTCCGAGTGATCCTCCGACTGCGACGGAGGCGGCCTTGAAGACCAAGGAGGATGTTTCCTCGCCTGGGATGGCCGAGCCGGCTCCTCTTGGTGCTGGAACGTCTGCCGCGACCTTCCCCCGCTTTATGGCCAAAGCGGCTACAGCGAGTGGTACCGCGCCATCGAGCCGCACACCTGGGGTCGCCGAAACGGAGGTCGAGCGGCGTCGCGGACACACTCCGGCTCTTCTCGCATCTGTGGACGCGCTGCAGCTCCACGGCATGCTGGGCGCAGCCATCCAGGTATGTCCAGTCCCCGAGGATCGGGCCACTGAATTTCAGTGGTCAGATTCTTATAGTGTTTGTTTTTATTTGTAGCACCCAGTCCCCGAGTGCCTAGTCGCTGAATTTCAGCGGGTGAGTACTTAGGATTTTTGATCTCCAGTCCCCGAGTGCCTAGTCGCTGAGTTTCAGCGGTTGGGTACTTAGGATTTCATTGTTGTTGACTGTTTGATTTGTGCGCAGGGCTTGTAGCGTGAATCAGCCGACTGGCTTGCTGCGAAGTGTCGCGCGGAGAAGGAACTTGTTGCCGTCCAAGAAACGAACAAAGGACTCCGAGCGATCGCCGCCAAAGCCGAGGAGGTCCGCCAGGGCCTTGTCCCGACGAGTGAGCTGACGGCGGCTCAGACTGTGTTGAGTACGGCTGAGAAACGGACCGCTGATCTGGAGCGCGAGCTCAAGGAAACGAAAGCGGAGGCGAGCGCGGCGTATGGGCGAGCAAAAGTTGCTGTTACAGCTACCGCTGAAGAGCGAAAGGTCTCTGACGCCCTCATTATTGGGCTGCAGAACGACTTCTCCTCGCTTCAAAGCTTCATCACGGGCCTCTGCCGTCCTTTAATTGGTAAGCTTTCTGCCTCTTCCTGTAGTATCTGCATTATGTAATATTTGTTGTACTCACTGCCGCCCTCTGTCCACGGGTCGGATTATCGACAGCTCGGAGGAGGCGCAGTCGTACAACGCGCGGCAGTGTGTGACCACTCTGGTCCACTCGGCCACGTTGTCCGCGGCTTGCATTCGGGCGTATCTTCAGGAGATGTCGCCTACGGAAGTGATTCCCAGCGACCTCGTCGAAGTATGGCGGTACCTGGAGAAGGCGCCATTAGTCGTCGAGTTCATGACGCGATCAGCGTTCCGGCGCGGGGCGGCGACGGCGCTCAGCCTTGGGCTTGCCCACTTCCCGGAGGATTTCGATCTTGATGACGTGACGAGTGGCTACCCCTCGTCGACGGGCTCGGTGGAGATCGCCGAGGTGCTGAAGCTGACGGACCGGGCCGCGGTGTACTCCGACCGCGTCTGGGCGATGGGCGACCTCCTCCCCTATCAGGAGACGACTGTCGCCCCCAATGATCCTGAGCCGCCGCATCGGGACTTCAAGGTCGAGCAGCCCTTCCGTGCGGCGATGGCGGGTGAGTTGACGACGTATCCGTCGAACCCGTACACGCCCTTCATTCGCAACCGCAGGGGTGGCGGCGAGTCGCCGTCGAAACCTGCGGAGTAGAAACACTGTGCCCTGGGGCGTTAGTAGCGATTGGCCATTGGACGTAACTTGTATCTTGGAACGATGCTGTTCTGTTGTAATGAAACTTCGTATTATTTTGTGAATTGTTTCGTGATTTTGATTGCTTATTAGACGAGTCCCCAAGCGCGTCCGCCCTTTTTATGGGGTTTACCTCGTTTGTTATGTGTTTGTGGATTTGAATGTTTTGTCAGGTGTTTTGTTATTGAGATCGACTCGCCCGAGCTCGGAGATCCAGTCGCAGGGCGACTCCCGTGAGTGCTCTTTACTTGACCGTTTTCCCTTGCGCGAACGAGGTCGGGTGGCTGAGTCCCCGAGCGTGGTACTTGGTGGTTCTAGTCGCAGCTCCAGGGTGGGTGAGGACTGAGCGCGTTAGAGGAAGTTTGTCACTCCTGCATGACCCGTAGGGTCAGTCGCATGGCGAGTCCTGGGCGCACTCTCATACTTAGCGTTTTTCCCTAGTCGCTCGTACTCGACTGGTCGTCAGTCCCCGAGCGTGGTACTTGGTCGTTCGAGTCGCGGTGCCGAGGGTGCGGAGGACCTTGGTCGTTGTGAGGAACGAGGGCAATTGTCTTGGCTCGTTGAGCCATTCGAGCTAGGCGACTCCAATGGTTCTCCAGGTTGGCGTTTTTCATGGACGTTACGGGTCCTGGGGTAACCCAGTGCATTCGGAACGCACTACTTGGCCGTGCCAGTCGCTGTACCAGAGGTTGACTTCTGCGGTTAGCTTGACGTTGTTATTACGAGTGCGAGTGGCACAAGGTACGGAGAGTAGACGCAATTTGCGGTAACCGATTTGTTTTTATTTCATAGCAGGTGGAGAGTACATGTATGGAATTCTAGGAGTAGAATTTCCGTAGTAAGTTTACATTCCACGGTCGCTTGACGTCGAGTTTCCCATCTCCTCGGACGTCGGTGAGGTAGTAGGCGTCGTTGCCGAGGACTCGCCCGATGGCGAATGGTCCCTCCCATGGGGGGATATCTTGTGCATGCCCTTCTTGTCCTGGATGAGGCGTAGCACCAGATCGCCTTCATGGAACGTGCGAGTCCTTACTCGCCGACTATGGTAGAGGCGAAGACCTTGTTGGTAGATTGCGGTGCGGGAGCGGGCGAGGTCGCGTGCCTCGTTGAGTTGGTCGACTCCATCCTGGCGTGCGAGTTCGTTTGTGGCCTCCGTGTAGTGGAAAACCCTGGGCGAGTCGTGTTCTAGGTCGGTGGGCATGACTGCCTCGGCCCCATACACCATGAAGAAGGGGGTGAAGCCTGTCGACCTGTTGACGAAGGTGCGGATGCCCCAGATGACGGAGGGTAGCTCTTCGACCCAACACCCGGCGGTGCGCTCGAGTGGTACTTGGAGCCGTGGCTTCAGGCCGTGGAGGATGCTCTGGTTGGCTCGCTCCGCCTGGCCGTTGGACTCCGGGTGAGCGACTGAGGCGAGGTCGAGTCAGATGTGATGTTCCTCGCAGAACTCGGCCATGGCTACTTTGGCGAAGTTGGTGCCGTTGTCCGTGATGATGCTGTTTGGGAACCCGTAGCGATAGATGAGCTCGCGTATGAACTTGGTGGCGGTCTTCCCGTCGCATTTCCGGACTGGCTTGGCCTCCACCCATTTTGTGAATTTGTCGACTGTGACCAGTAGGTAGGTGAAGCCAGATGGGGCCTTTTTGAAGGGTGCTACCTTGTCCATACCCCACACGGCAAACGGCCAGGTGATGGGGATTGTCTTGAGCGCCGAGCTCGGTGCGTGGGTCTGGTTGGCGTACTTCTGGCACCCGGCGCACCGCTGGACAATGTCGACAGCGTCTGCGTGTGCGGTAGGCCAGTAGAAGCCATGTCGCATAGCCTTTGCGACCAGAGAGCGGGCGCCGGCGTGGTGGTCGCAGTCGCCGGAGTGGATGTCGTGGAGGATTTTGCGTCCTTCAGCGGGTTGGACGCAGCGTTGGAACACGCCGGTCACGCTGCGCTTGTGGAGCTCGCCGTCGATGATGACGAAGGATTTGCAGCGGCGTGCTATCATCCGGGCGTCTGTTTCGTCTGCTGGCAAGGTGCCTCCCTCCAGGTAGGCCACGTATGGCGTAGTCCAGTCCTCTGGCTCGGCGATAAGTGCGACCAGGGCTGCCTCTGGTTGCAGCAGGACTCTGATGTCGATCTCCCTTGGGGGAGAGACGGAAGGCTTGGTGATGGTGTCGAGGAAGACGCCGGCGGGTGGTGCTAGTCAAGACGAACCGATACGAGAGAGTGCATCGGCCTCCTCATTCTTCCGCCTGTCGATCCACTCGACGGAATAGCCTGCGAAGTGTCCGCCCAGCTTGTCCACTGCTTGGCGGTATGCCGCCATGGTGGGGGAAACAGCGTCGCAGGTGCCAGCGTAGGCGGTTGACATTCATCTCCTTGGCGGCTCGCATGCCGTGGAGTAGTGCCTCGTACTCGGCCATGTTGTTGGTGCAGGGGGTGAAATCGAGGCAGAGGACGTAGCGTAGCTTGTCGCCCTTCGGAGAGGTTAGCACGATCCCTGCTCCTGCACCGTCCGTATTCTTGGAGCCGTCGAAGTGTAAACTCCAGTAGTGGAGGTATGGCAGCTTTTCTGGCTGCTGGGCCTCCTCCTAGTCGGCGATGAAGTCCGCGAGAGCCTACGACTTGATCGCTTTGTGCGGCTCATACTTGATGTTGTGGACGCCGATTTCGACGGCCCACTTGGCAACTCACCCGGTCGCCTCACGGTTGCGGATGATGTCCTGCAATGGTGCTGAGGAGACGACCGTTATCGGGTGCTCCTGGAAGTAGTGCGGCAGTCGCCGCTGCGCTCTGAAGACCGCGTATACCAGTTTCTGGTATTGCGGGTATCGCTGGCGCGATTCCGTGAGGACCTCGCTGATATAGTACACGGGTCGCTGTACTGGGCGTTCTTTTCCTTCCTCTGGTCGCTCGACGACCATGACGGCGCTGACGACGCGCTCGGAAGCCGCGACGTAGACCAGCATGGGTTCCTTGTCGACGGGGGCGGCGAGTAATGGTGCTGCGAGTAGCACCTTCTTGAGGTCGCGGAGCGCGTCGTCCGCCTCCTTGTCCCAATGGAAGGTGGGGTTCTTGTGCATCAGGCGGTATAGGGGCATCGCCTTTTCGCCCAATCGGAGGATGAAGCGACTGAGGGCCGCGACTCGCCCGGCCAGCTTCTGGACGTCGCGCAGGCACTCGGGTTTGCCGAGTCGAGCGATCGTGTCGATCTTGGTGGGATTCGCCTCGATCCCGCGCTTGGAGACGACGTATCCCAGTAGCTGCCCTGCTGGTACACCGAAGGTGCATTTGCCTGGGTTGAGTTTTATCTTGTATTTCCGCAGGTTGGCGAATGTTTCCTCCAGGTCGGCGAGTAGGTCGCCTTGGCGGGCGGACTTCACTACCACGTCGTCGATGTAGACGTGGATATTGCGGCCAATTTGGCTCGCAAGGCACTCCTGCATACACCGCTGGTAGGTCGCCCTAGCGTTCTTGAGGCCGAAGGTCATGGCGGTGTAGCAGAAGGCTCCGAATGGCGTGATGAACGCCGTCTTCTCTTCGTCCTCAACGGCCATTTTGATCTGGTTGTACCCAGAGTAGGCGTCGAGGAAGCATAGCGACTCCGAGCCCGCGGTGGAATCGATTATTTGGTCGATCCGCGGGAGGACGAATTGCTCCTTCGGGCAGGCGCTGCTTAAGTTTGTGTAATCGATACAAATCCTCTAGGTCCCATTTTTCTTCTCGACCAGGACTGGGTTTGCCAGCCATTTGGAGTATTTTATTGGCCGGATGAAGCCTGCAGCGAGTAGACACTGCACCTCCTCGGCAATGGCTCGGCGGCGCTCTTCATTGAAGGGCCGCAGCGACTGCTTGACAGGTCGCACTTTGGGGTCGGTGTTGAGTTTGTGCTCAGCGAGTTCCCTAGGGACACCAGGCATGTCAGAGGGCTTCCATGCAAAGATGTCCCTGTTCTCACAGAGGAACTCGATGAGCGCGCCTTCCTATGCTGGGCTCATGCCCGTCCCGATCGTCACCGTCTGGCTAGAGTCGCCTGGGACCACCTCGACGGTGCGGGTATGCGTCGTTGCCTCGAAGGCCGTGGTGTTGCCGCCCTCCGAGTTGGGCTTCTTGAGTATAGTGGGGTTGTCGTTGTTGACCCCGCTCATGTATTTGGCGAGCTCGTCGGCGTGGTTGGCCTCGGCCGCGATGACGGCGTCGGCGTGTTCGGCTCCTTTGGCCTCGCACTCGGCGGCCATGTCGGGGTCGCCATGGATGGTGATGACGCCACGCGGTCCGGGGAGCTTCATCGCGTTGTACGCGTAGTGGGGTGCCGCCATGAACTTGGCGAACGCCTGGCGCCCCAAGACGCAGTGATAGGAGCTATCGAAGGGCACCAGCTCGAAGACGATCCGCTCGGTGCGGAATTTTGCCGGTGTGCCGAAGGTGACTGGCAGGGTGACCTTGCCGATCGGGTACGCCTTCCGACCGGGGACGATGCCATGGAACGTGGTGTAGGTCGTCTCGACCATCGACTGCAGGAGCCGCAGTCGCCTAAAGGTGTCCAGGTACAGGATGTTGATGGAGCTGCCGCCGTCCATCAATGTCTTGGGGAGCCAGTAGTCTCCCACCTTGGGCTTGCCTACCAGGGCGACTCGGCCTGGGTACTCGATGCGCGGCGAGTGGTCCTGGCGACTCCAAGTGATTGGTTACTCCGACCAGTTGAGGAACTGGGGAACGTCCACCTGGGCCACCGCGTTGACGGCGACGGTGCGGGCAATGACCTTCTCGCGCTTCGTGTTGAAGCCTGTGAAGGTGTGGAGCGAGCCGGCCACACTGCCGAATTTTCCGCCGTTTGGCGGGTTGTTGTCGGGGTCTTCCTGCGCTCGCCGTGCCTTCTCGATCTCCTTGAGAGAATGGCAGTCGACGGTCGTGTGCGTGGCGGGCTTCCCTTCCCTGCTGTGAAATGCACAAGGTTGGTTAAGGAGGGCCGCGGGATCGAACCTTGGTTGCGCCTTGTAATTGCCGCCGTCGCGGCGGAAGCTCTTGGGCTCGCGCTGCGCGTGCCCAGCGTTGGCGACAAAGTCGACTCGCCCGTCACTGCGGCGCTTGCCGGTGAGGCGAGTGTTGCTGTAGCGTAGATCGGATCGTCGTCCGTTGTCGTTGCTGCTCATGCGGCGTTGCCCTCCTGACTCATCGTCGGTTTCTTGGTTTGGGTCTTCCTCCGCGTATCTTTTGGCGATCTCAAGGAGGTCCAGTATGTTGTCGAGTGTGCGGTATGCTCGTTTGAGCTTGGCGACCAGGGGCTTGTAATGGCACGAGGTCTTGAAGCAGTGGATTGCGGTGTCTGGGTGGATACCGACCGCGTTGTACCACAGTTCTTGCCATCGTTGGACCCAGCTGCGGGTCGACTCGCGAGGTCTCTGGACGCATCATTCCAGGTCCTCGATGGTGGTGGCGCGGGTGTATGAACCCTCGAAGTGCCTGACAAAGGCGTCACGCATCTCATCCCAGGAGTCAATGTTATCCGCGGGGAGAGTGTTGATCCACTGCCTGCATGCCCCCTCCATCATCAGGGGGAGGTAGCGGGCGACGAGTAGATCGGTGTGGCCGGCGATCCCCATTGCCATGAGGTAAGTGTCCAGCCACACGAAGGGATCGTACTTCTCTATTTCCTTCGGCGCTTTGAAGTTTGTCGGGTATCGTTCGCCTCGGATCATCGATCCGAAGCAACGGGGCCCGAGTCGGTTTAGCGATCCCCTCGGCTCGCCGTCGCGGCGGTTGGTTAAGGTATGCCGCAGGTCGTCAGGCTGGCGTGCGCGCCAGCTCTGGTTGTTGATGATGTGGGTGCAAGCATCGACGGGCTGACCGTTGGCGGCGACGAAGTTGGTCGCCGGCCGGGGGTCGTTGGTGGAGAGTGTCGAGTTCGCGGGTCGGTGTTGGAGCTGCAGTGGTTCGGGTGGCGGGCAGTTGAGGGTGTTTGCCGCCAAGGGGCGGTCGCTTGAGGCCGCTCTGCTGCCCGATGAACGCGAGTACATCCGACCTTGTGAGTCGACGCCTGTGTTTTGTTGCTCGACCTCCTTTGCGAGCAAGGCCTTGACGTACTGGATCTGTAGGGTGCCGTCACCGGTGGCCGTGATGTTGTCGGCCGCTGCTCGGCCCGCCACGAGGTTGTCCATTGGGGTAGAGAACAGTGGTAGGCCGTTTGCGTCTCGCTCCCGTGAGGAGACCACGATCCGCGGCTGGTTCCTGGGGGGTGCGCGGTTGGGTGGAGGTGGGGCGCCATTCGCCGTCGACCCTGGTGGAGGCCGGGCGCTTCCTCCTGGTGGCGCGTTCTCGCAGATCGCGCGCTCGGCCGCGCGGGCCGGGTCACTCTCGTCGTCGAAGTTCAGGGCGCGCCCCTGGACGGTGGGGTTCAGGCGCGACCTGATTCGTTGCCGGTGGTAGCGCGACAGCTCCTGCGCCGTCACCTGCTCGAGGCGAAATTTCTCGCGCTCGGCTTGCTCCTTGCGGACTGCTTCCGCCAGCATCAGGCGGAGTTCCTCGACCTCCGTTGCCGTTGCGTTGGGAGGGATCGGGGTGGAGAATGGATCCTCCGGTGGGTCGGCGCCAGTCGCCATGTAGGTCGCGGCGTGGCGATCGGTCCCGTCGCGGAGATCGGCGGAGTTCTCCGACCCGGAGTCGAAGTCAAAGATCCTGAGGATGGAGGGATCCTCGAAGTCTCCGACGTTGGAGACTTGGGTGATGGAGCCCGCGGGCGACGCGGCGATGATGGATCCGGCGAGTGACGTCGGGGTCGCCGAGTCGGCGTCGTCGTTGAGGGCCGCGTCTTCCACGGCCGCGGTGGTTTCAGCCACGTCGCTGTGGGCTGAGTCGTACTCGGAGGCGAGACGGTGGATCGTGCGGACCTGACTCTCAGAGAGTCGGTCGCGTGGCGGTGACTCGCGGATGCGAGCCGAGTCCTCCGAGACGATGACGTCGGTGAGGCCGACGAAGAGGCTGATCGTGCCAACCGGCAGGATCATGCTGTGCGTGACGGGTCGCGCCGCCGGGACGTAGCTGCTCGGCAAGATTTGGAGCATCTCGCCGATCGCTATCATGCGGCCGGTGGCGACCGTCTCGTTGATGGGCAGATTGGATCTCGCCGCAGAACACCGGCCAGACCGGCCAGGCCCCACGGTGGGCGCCACTGTCCTGGGAATGACCACGGCAGATGCTGCAATCGGCAGCGAGTAGTAGAACATAGGGCAAGGGCGGCCAGCCATCTGCGGTGCGAGATGAGGGCGGAGACACAAGGATTTACCCAGGTTCGTCCCCCCAGAGGGTAAAGACCTACTCCTGCTAGATTGTATTATGGTGGAGGTACAATGGGCGAGCTCGACGGCTAGGCGGCGAGTCGCTTGGGTGGATGATGGAACGTATCTTCTACTCGCCCTCTAGTGAGGTTTATATAGACTCATCCCCTAGGGTTTACAGATCCCAACCGAGTCAGTTAAGGTTTCGGCAATCGTTTAACCTAATCCGACTGGGCCTATCTACTCTCCTGGGCCTTCAGCTTCCAGTCGCTTGAATCTACGTCAGGTCTTGATCCAGTCGCCGTCCTGCAGGCCCACTCGTCAGTTCCTGGGCCGGTCGGAAACGCTCTGCTGGATATACCCCGGTAGGCATATCCCATCACTAGATATAGTTAGACGGTTAAGCTTTTGTCGTTTTATTTCCTAAAGGTAAACATTCTCTGGTTCATGAGATAAGTTTTGTGTTTGTTGTGTGATACACGTGTTCCAGAATAAGGATTTCATTTTCTGTTTTGGTAGTTGTTGGATTAAGTGTTAGCTTTCGGTAGATAGTAAATATGTTACATTCATAGAGAGAAAATTTGGCGAGTTACATCAGCATTGTTGTACTGGAGCATGTTTCACATATACAAGGTTTGAGTTGTGCTTCGGGTGGGACAACTTCGTTGAGACCAACAGCGTTTTCCATTTCTATTTTTCCCTTGTGTCCTTCAAGTATATTTCTGCAATACTACAGCACTGTCACAATGTGTCAAAGACTGCGTGGCGAAGCGCGCGTCTCCAACTAGTATTTTTTATATGCAATAGCACATTATATATGAATTTCCTACATCTATCTGAAGTGATCTACTATTCCGTGCTAGCCTTTACTATTTTTTCGGTTCACTGCATTACTTGGGTGATCGACTAGACGTTTCAGTGCCGACAGTCTCTCATTTTCCGTGTGATGTTCGCGTGCCACGCTGCCCTATCGGTAGCAGTGTCTACACGACACATTAAAAAATGCATGCTTGCTGCGTCATTATCGCTCAGCCACGGCCATGGCCGTCTGTTCTGACGCTCAATGTTGCGTCATTTCAATGCCTGCTTCGAGGTAGCACTCACTATAATAAGTATCTCTAGGGGCATCATTTTTTCCGCTATATCTTCCCACTCTGCTCCTCTATAGCGTTTTTTATAGGTTTTGGGCTTCCACTTTCCGCGAGAATCAATGGCGGAACCTTTGTGCGTGCGTTCTAGTGTATGTGTCCTTAAAGAAGCTGGCGACGCGATCCGACAGTGCAAGGTGTCGGATAACACTTCTTCTTTTCACACCTTCATGGGCGTTTGGGGAGGCATCGCCTACAAATGTGTCACTGCTACAGTCTGCCTCGGCGTCGCCACTGTGTTCGTGCTCTAGAAGCCAGGGCACCGAGCGACATGAAGAGGTATCCATGCTCAGGGTGCCCTCGCTTTCTGTGTTCATGGCTCTAGGAGCTGAATCAAGCAAGCCGGCTACGATTCGTCGAACATGAGCTGGAGGCTATAATGCATGAAGATGTCATCAGCGATATGATTTTGGAAGCAAGGAGAATGAAGGTAGCGTTCGACGACCAGTGCACCTTGGTCTTTGACTTAGCGGTGGAGCGACGCTTCGTCATGAACATGGCAACGATAAGGAATGCATGCATCACGAGGGTGTCGGCCGAAGCTCTTGATCAGGTAAAGGTAAGCACTATCTGCTTGCAGTTGTACTATAACTCTCTCGATGCAGGCACATTTTTCATGAATCATGTATTTTCTCATGGTTTCCGTCCAACTCTGAGGCATTGCCCCCTTTGTAAAGTGGATGTAAAGCAAAACGTCATATCGTTTATTTAAAGTATGTCTGATTTTTAAGATGATTGTCTTTGAACTTTCTGCTTATCTAGCTTGCTTATAAAACAAAGGGTTTTGCAGGACTATTGATATTGCAAGGACATGTCTAAAACTTTCTTTCTGCCGGTGTTCGGGAATGCGCTTTCCATGAATTTTCCAACATTGCGCTTATCTACTAAAATCTAGCTGTACGTTTAATGTCAGGCTTTTGTCTACCAGCTGCGCCCTGAGGCGCACAAAGAGAAGTCTAGTATGAATAATACTCGTCGAACGCTAATGAGTTGAATACCATATATTTGTGGCACCACCGATTAGGTCACATTGGACACAAACACATGAAAAAATTTCATAGTGACGGACTTTTCAATTCACTAGATTTTGAATCCTTTGATACATATGAAGTGTGTCTGATGGGAAAGATGGCTAAATCACTATTTAAAGGATATGTTGAATGGACAAGCGACTTATTGGAAATAACACATACTACCTGCATATGATGGATTCCTCTACTTTATAACCTTTACGGATGACTTAAGTCAATATGGTTATATTTATCTTATGAAGCATAAATCTAAAATATTGAAAAGTTTAAGAAATTTCAGAATAAAGTAGAGAATCAACGTTGCAAGAAAATAAAGTTTCTACGTTCGGACCGTGGAGGTGAATATTTGAGTCACGAGTTTAGCGAACATCTTAGAGATTGTGAAATTGTTTCACAACTTATGTCTCCCGGAACAACCAAACGTACTGGAGCGTCCGAACGAAGTAATCAAACTTTGTTAGACATGATGAGATCTATGATTTCATTAACTGATATGCCTTTGTTATTTTAGGATATGCTTCAGAGACTGTTGTGTTTACACTTAATAGAGGGCTATCAAAGCCCGTTGTAACGACACCCACCGTATGAATTATGGTTTAGTAAAAACCTAACTTATCGTTTCTTAAATTTTGGGGATATGAGTATGGTGGAAAACGTTTACAACCGAATAAACTCGACCCAAGTCGGATAAATGTGTCTTTGTAGGTTATCCCAAAGAAACGAGATAAGAGCATATTACAACCCTGAACTCATCCCATAGTTCAAGTTACAACCCTAAACAACTAAATCGGTTAGAAAACAATCCTAAACATTGCAAACCATCTAACATGCAACCTTTCCCCGTATTGGAGGTTGTTTTGACTAGTCATGTTAGCCACGTCATCTGCCACATCATCTGGGCGTTAAGTCACAGACGGCCCTGCCCATCTCTGCCTTCCCCGACCCTGCCCAACTCCGCCTCCCCTGACCTAGGTCGTCCTGCTCTGCCTCTCCAGCCGCTGCAACCGCTGCACTCTCCCCCACCGCAGTCGCGGCTCCCGTCGCTCCCTCCGCCGCTGCCACATCATGCTTGTCTAGTGGAAGAAGAAGCCCTGCTGGCCTCAAAAAGGTGAGTCCCGTTTGAGATTTTATGTTCTAGAATTTCTTGGGTTAAGAAGATGTGGGGATTAGGTCATAGGTTAATGATTTCGTTTTTATTAGGCATGGATCCAACCGATTATCTTCCGATTCGTTTTCATTTCAACGGAGAATTCATCCAAGAAGGCAAGGCATTGCATTATGTGTGTGTGGGTGGGTGGGGGGGGGGGGAGGGGGCGGCAAAGAAGAAATGTCTTACGTTGAACGGGATAGGCTAAGTATGGATGAACTGTGGCAACAACTACAGGTGCACTATTTGGTCGTAGATGGACAACAATTGCACTGGTTATTTCTCGAAAAAGAATTACATGAAGGTCTTATGATATTGTATGAACGAAATTTAGGGGCAATGTCACAACACTTAATAGATGTGGTGTGGTTGACATATATGTTGAGGATCCAGCAGATGATGATAAAGAGGAAAGTAATTAGGAGGCAGAAGAAGAAAACAATTGTGGGGCTAATGAAGAAGATAAATATGGAGATGATGTTCCAGCTGCTGATTCAGAATTAAACCACAAGAAGAAAAGTGAAGAAGGTGAAGAAAATTCTGATGATAGTGATTTTGTACCAGTAGATAGCTCATCGGATGATGAAGAGGTAGTTGTTATCAGACAAAACTACAAGAAGTTCAAAGAGGAAAAAATATAAGAAGCAAAATTATTGGCAATTGAATGTGCTACTCTTGATGAAGTTAAATAGGAGGCGGAGGAAGATTCAAGTGAAGATGATCAATCATATGATGAAGATAGTGATGGGCAGATTGAGAGCAACGAGTCACATTATGCAAGGTATAAAAAAGGTCATAAATTCACTCTTAGAATGAAATTCAGTGGGAAGAAACAATTCAAAGATGCAATAATTAGTTATGGTTTGGTTGAGAGGAAAGAGATCAAGTTCATTAAGTACGAAGGTGACTGAGTAAGGGCAAAGTGCACTTGGCCCAAATGTCCTTGGGTGTGTCTATGCAGGAAGACTACAAGATTCGAGAGTTGGCAAATCACCTCTTTTGAAGAGCAACATTATTGCCCACAAAGAAGAGATAGTTCTTTAGTCACTAGCACAAGGATTGCAAACAAATTTGAGAACATGATCAAGGCCAACCCAGAGTGGTCAGCAACACAATTGAAAGCCACTATGCAAGAAGAAATGTTTGCAAATTGTCACATTTAGAAGATTAAAAGGGCCAAATCTTTTGTTGTTGGTAGAATGCTTGATGCAAAGCACGGTGAATACAGTCAAATATTTCATTATCAGCTTGAGATGATAAGGAACAATCCTGGAACAACATGTGTAGTGAAGCTACACCCAGATTTTGAGAAGCTAACTTTTCACAAGTTCATATTTGTTTTGATGCATTGAAGAAAGGGTTTCTTGCTGGCTGCAGAAAAGTAATAGGCCTAGATGGATCTTTTTTCAAAGGGAGAAGTGGATAATTGTTGAGTGCTATAGGCCGAGATGCAAACCATCAAATGTACCTGATAGCTTGGGATGTAGTGGACAGGGAGACAAATGAGACATGTGATTGGTTTTGTAGCCTTCTATTCAATGATCTCAAAATTGGTGATTGAGACGGTTGGGTGATAATATCACATCAGCAAAAGGTAAACATACTATACTCAGATATCCAATTATATTTCCATTTCTTCTTAGTTTGCCATGTACCTTATGGTCAACTTTTTTATTGTGTTATAGGGAATTCTAAATGTTGTTCGCAACTGGGTGCCAAGGGCAGAGCATAGAAACTGTGCTAGGCACATATATGCTAATTGGAGGAAGAATTATAGAGATAATAAATGGTAAGAGCTTTTTGGGGTTGTGCAAAAGCTTCTAGCCCTATGTTATTCAATCTTGCAAGGGACGAGTTAGCACAACAAACAGTTGAAGGATCATTGCCTATCATGAAGACTGATCCCCATCATTGGTGCATAGCGTGGTTCAGGTTAGGTAGTGATTGTGATTCCATTGAAAACAACATTTTCGAGTCTTTTAACAAATGTATAATTGAGGCTAGATGTCTTCCATTGGTTAGTAGTCTAGAAAACATTAGGCATAAAGTTATGATTAGAATCCAAGAAAACAAAACGGAGTGTGATAAATGGCACGGTAACATGTGCCCAAATGTTCTTAAAAAGCTTAAGAAGAGCATCAATTCTTCTACCTACTGTTAGGCTATTTGGAATGGTGATGACGGCTATGAGGTGACACACCAATACACGAAGCATAGATTTTCTTTGAATCTAGTGGAGAAGACATGTAGCTGTAGAGATTGGCAGTTGTCAGGGATCCCATGCTCTCATGCAATAAGTTGCATTTACATGGAAACAAATATTCTAGATGACTATATCTCCAAATCCTACACAGTTGACAGTTTTAAGAAAACTTATGCACACTGTCTTCAGCATGTTGAGGGCCAACTTGCATGGCCAGTTTCTGAAAGACTAAGGCCATTTGGACCAAAGGAGAGCAAAAAGCCCGGGAAGAAGAAGAAGAATAGAACTAGAGAGGAATAAGAGAAACCAAAGAGCACAAGGGTGAGAAAAGTTGGTACTGTGATCAAATGCAGTTTGTGCAAAAAATCTAGACACAACAAGACAAGATGCTTTAAAAGACATGGAATTCCATCTACAAGCACATCAGCTACAACAGCTCCACCTGGTCGACCAGCTCCATTATCTCCACCACCCACAGTAGCTAGTGCAAACCCACCTTCAAGGGTAACAATATTTCTTATTATTTCTGAAAAACCACCTTTTGTTAATGCTACATACTATTGCTACATATGAAAACTAATGCTACAGGTTTCGCAGCAAAGCACAACAGCTCCAACTAGTGCAAGAACTGCAAATAAAGGAAATAGGAAGGCTACATCCCAAAACTTAAACAAATCAACTCAAGCTAAAACCTCGAAGAGAAGGTCAAATAATACAAGTGGTAACACTATCAATGTGCATGGATTTGCTAGCTCTAGTGTTACTATCAATGTCTCCTCCGGATCAGCTTATGTCCAAGCTAGTAACAACCTAGTTAGGAGATAACCGAAGAAGAAATATGCTAAAACTCGCAAGCTACTTGGTTTCAAAGACCGATTCCTGTTTATGAGAATGTGCCAAACTGAACCGTGTATGCAAAATTGGTGGGTTTTCCTTTCTAATGCCAAACTGATGGCTTTACCTTTATTATGTCAAACTAATGATTGTTTGTAATGTGGAACTGATGGGTATCTCTATGCTATGTGAGGTTTGCTTCATATTCTATATTGCTTGCTTCAGATTATGCCAGTGTGATGGTTTGTCTATGTATGTGATCTGTTATGTGCAAATTCAAAAGATACTTTGTCCTAATTCAGAGGATACTCTGTCAGATTTTATTAGTAGAAATAAATAGAAAAGAGATGGGTTGGTTGTGCTGTGTGACTTAACTCCTATTTAACATGCAAGATGACTACATACACGGTGACTCAGTCAAATCCACTGACCATACCGGAGAGGGTTGCATGTTAGATGGTTTGCAATGTTCAGGGTTGTTTTCTAACCGGTTTAGTTGTTCAGGGTTGTAACTTGAACTGTAGGGTGAGTTCAGGGTTGTAATATGATCTTATCTCCAAAGAAATTGTGAGATATTCCTTCTACCACAAAACTGAAGGCAATGTATTTGTCACGCGAGGAGGTGTATTTTTTAAGAAGGAATTCATTGCTAAAGGTTTGAGTGAGAGGACAATAGAGTTTAATAAGGTTATTAAACCTAAGCAAGATGAGAAAAGTAGCGCAAGTTTGGAAAACGTTCCAGAGATGCCTATGGCACATGATGTTGCTCCCAAGCCTAAAAACATTGTAGTCCTGAAAATTATAGCTCCTATTTGACCACGTTGATCTGATAGAGTGTGTATTACGGTCGTAAGATTTGAAGATGAAGTATTGTTGTTAGATAACGATGAACCATCTACATACAAGGAAGAAATGATAGGTCCTGACTTCGTTAAAAGAAGTCATGAAATCCAAAATAGAATCCATGTAAAAAATCAAGTTTGGAATTTTACAGACCCTCCTAAAGGCGTAAAGCATATCGAATATAAATGGATCTATAAGAAGAAGACAAGCGCAGATGGTAATATAAACGTTTATAAAGCACGACTTTCCGCAAAAGGATTTCAACAAATTCAAGTAATTGACTATGATGAAACATTTTCTCCCATGATGCTTAAGTCTGTTCGAATACTTCTACCAATTGTTGCATATGTCGATTACTACGAGATATGGCAGATGGATGTTAAAACCGTATTCCTGAATGGAAAGCTTGCCGAGAATGTGTACGTGGTACAACCTAGGGGTTTTGTCGATTCAAGGACTGTTGGAAAGGTGTGCAAACTTTACTATTCCATCTATGGACTTAAGCAAGCATCATGGAGTTGGAATCTTCGATTTGATGAAGTGGTCAAAGGTTTTGGCTTCATCAAAACAGATAAGAAGTTTGTATATACAAGAAATTAAGTGACAACTCAATATCATTTCTGATACTATATGTAGATGATAAATTGTTGATTGGAAATGATAAAACTTTTCTTAACACTATAAAAGACTCATTGAAGAATAGTTTTTGATGAAAGATTTAGGTGAAGCAGATTACATATTGGGAATAAAGATTTATAGATATAGATCTCGATGCCTGATAGGTCTCATTCAAGAAAAAATATCTAGAGAAAGTATTGAAGATATTAAATATGAAGGAATCCCATAGAGAATCACTCCCAATGGTGCGTGGCAAGCCAATTAGCAAGATGTGGTGTCCTTGGACGGATGCTAAGCGAGAAGACACGATTATTGTACCATATGCCTTGACTATTGGTTTAATCATGTATGCTATGATACGTACAAGACCAGATATGTCCTCTAAGTGTTAAGTGCAGATACCATAGTTATCCAGGAATGACTCACTGGACTTCAGTGAAAAATATACTCAAGTACTTACAAAGGACTAGAGATATGTTTCTTATATATGGAGGTGATATAGAGCTTGTTACAAGACGTTACACCGATGCAAGCTTTACCACTGATCCTAATGATTTCAAGTCTCAGTCTGACTATGTGTTTACTTTAAATGAGGGAGTGGTGAACTGGAAAAGTTCTAAGCAAGATCTGGTTGAGGATTCTACAATAGAAGCTTAGTACATAGCAGCGCCAAGTGCTACAAAGGAGGGCGTCTGGATGAATAACTTCATTATAGAACGTGTGGTTCCAAGTGCGCTATAGCCAATAGAGATTCATTATGACAAAACAGTGGTGCCCATAGCTCAAACTAAAGAACCAAGGTCCCACCATAAGTACAAGCATCTACAATATCGATTTTATCTTATCCGATAGTTCATCAATGATGGTGATATCAAGTTGTGCAAAATTCATATAAATCTGAATGTGGCAGATCCTTTGACAAAGTTACTCGTGCTTTCAAAGGATGATCAACACCGGAAAGCCTCTAAATGTAAACTAGATAGTTGACTCTAGTGTAAGTGGGAGACTGATGGAAATATGCCCTAGAGGCAATAATAAATGGATTATTATTATATTTATTTTTCATAATTAAGTTTATTGTTATGTCCTACAATTGTATTAGTTCCAGTAATGAGTATTTATAGGAAAACCCTAATACATGTGTGAAATTATAAACAACCTTATATATCCCTAGTCTCGCCTCTAAGACTAGTTTGTATGTCATTGTTAGTCTTGGTTTCCTGACTATGGGCAAAGTACAAAGTGTTGTAGAGATTCCAAGATCGTAGCTATTGAGATTATAATGATGATGGATATACCCAACATGATATACCGTGAAACGCATCGTCAATATTGGTAGTTTCTCATTAACAAGTGAAAGTGCGACATACGTCATCTAGAGGGGGCATGAATATGATTTTAAAAATATTATGTTTTACGCTCTAATAAATACAGAATAAAACTAAAGTATTTATAGAGCACAAAACCTAAAACCACTAGGTTAAACTAAGTGCACCAACGACCTATGCTAAGTAAGACAAGAAACAAGGTGATAGCAAGATATAATACTTCAAGCATGAAGGCTATCACAAAATAAATTGCATAAGTAAAGGGCTCGATTAAGAGATAATCGATGGACACGGAGACGATGATTTTTATCCCAGATTTCACTTCCAAAAAATCTACGTCTCCGTTGGAGAGGTGCGATGGTGCAATGCTATCCGAACATCACAAGTGGCTCACCTTGAGGTGTGATGGATTGATGGTCACCCAACGCCACACAAGGCCTCATCCCAAGATGCGAATGCACACAACTCACTGATGCCACAACAGGATCACCTATTCTCCCGTGAGATCACCACAAAGGCCTACTCACGATCCATTACGGGACAATTGAGGGAGATCACCAGACTCGTACAAGGTTGAGGCTATCTCCACAACTTAACTGGAGGCTCCCAACAGTAAAGCCACAAAAGGCTACAAGCTTGAGGCTTCTTCACAACTCAATTGGAGGCCATAAGAAGTCAAGCCACCAACCACGCAACTGTCTAGGGTTCCGAGAACCCAAGAGTAACAAGCCCACAAGCTTATACTCGTCGAATCTCCATCGAGAACTCAAACCTATGCAACAAATGCAAGGGGCAAGTCTTTCACTCCCAAATTCCAACACATCTACAAATGCTATTGGGGAATAAGGGAGGAAGAACACAAAGAGGAGAACACAAAATGCTCCAAGATCTAGATCCGAAGGATTCCTTCACAAATAAGGGATTTGGCTTGGTGGGGTTGTAGATCTAGATCTCCTCTCACAAATCCCTCAAAAAGATGCAAAAATCATAGGAGGAAGAAGGGGAGAGGACGGGATCTTCAAGGTCAACAATGGAGGAGAGAGAGAGAGACAGAGAGAGAGAGAGGGAGAGCAAAAGACCAACCAAAAGCCTTACCCATGAAGGGGAAGAGGATCCCCTTTTTAAGGGCTCCCAAATCTGACCGTTTGGGTCAAAACGCACCTGGCCGGTAGTATCAGTGAGCCACTGGAATTTCCTGTCAGCCCCGGCTCCAACGGCTCGAAAGCAGTTGAAACATGGTTATACATGCTGGAAGTTCCGCCCGACCCGGGCCGGTACTACAGGTCTACTACCGTCCCAAGTACCATCAAATAAATGCGTCCAAACAGAAAGGTCACTGAAGGAGGCACGGGCTGAGCAGAAAGTGAGACAGAATTTCACCTGGTACTATCGAGCGACAGTTATGCCCGAGCGGTACTTCCGGTTCCTGGACGGTACTTTTGGCCGTGCTGCTCCAAGGACTTCTCCCTACTGGTACTACCGGTCAAGTACTAGAACATATGTATAAAAATAGAACAGGTACTGAGAGCATTCCCATGCTCACCGAAAACTAGCCTGGAACATCAGCTGGTATTACCAGTGCCAAATTGTCCTAGTGGTACTTCCGGTGAGGCAGCGCTAGTCTAGTCAGAAAAACTCCAGAGCCAAAACTGCCATAACTTTTGCATCTGAACTCCAAAAAGGATGAAACCAATTTTGTTGGAAAGATAACGACGAGTAGAATCCACCTTGGGAGAAAATATCATGTATATATGAGATATATCTCCCAGACAAAAAACCGCAATATAAAAAACACAAAAAGATATTCAAGAGAAATCTGTTTTTTATGAACTAGAGCTTGTTATGAAGATAACCACAAGTTCTTGATCCTATCATGGACAATATCCAAAAAACAACCAAGAAAGATGATGCTATGTATGCAAAGGTTTGAGGTCTCTCCGAAAGATGCGATTGAGTCACTCACTCGAGAGCCCCTCTTGATAGTACAACTATCTATTCTGAACCAGGTCTCCCAACTAACAACATGAGACTGGAAAAAGAGAAACTCTATCAAGATCATACCTTTGCCTTGAGCATTTCACTTGAGCTTGATGTAGACCGTCTTGTCCTTCTCAATATGGAACACCTTTCTTGATTTTTCTTGCTCACTCTTGCTTGATGAAGACTTGCAAATTGCTCCCCCATACACCATAGGGAGGCCTCTTCCTTGAACTTGTCTTCATCAATCCATGATCACCGAGGATGGAAAGCTTCAAGCATGAGATCTTCTAGAGATGGAGCATCTTGAGTGTTCCCTTCTTCATTCCTTCTTGAGGTTGATCCATCTTGATGCAACTATTTGAACTTGTCTTGATCAACCTTAAATCTTATTCATCTTTCAACTTTGAGACCAACACATGTCCCAAGCGATGCCAATGGACAAACCTACAAGTGAAACTCAATTTACACATTAGTCCATATAGATTTCCATTAATTACCAAAACCACACATGGGAGCATACATGCCCTTTCAACAAGTATCACCATTACTATGAGATCATTAGACTACAAGACACATATGAACTTGGATATGATATGGATGTGGCAGAATTCTTCAAATGTTACTCCTAGAATGAGTAATTACAAAGTCGGCATTCACTCTTACCGGATATTATACCATTTGAAAGGATCGTATGGGCACCTAGAGGGGGGTGAATAGGTGCTACTTCAAATTTTCTTCTTTTTCAAATTAGGATTTGACAAGAAAGGTAAATTCTCTAGATTATGCAACTAAGGTGAATTTACCTATATGTCAACTAGCACCAACTAGCACAAACACTAAGCAAGAATAGTAAAGTAAAGTGCGATAAAGGATCTAAGAAACCAAAGTGGAGGACGCGGAGACACAATGGTTTGTTTCCCGTATTTCCTTCCTTTTGATTCGAAGTATGTCTACATTTGGAGAGGGGGTGGTTTCGAACCACCAACGCCACGAGAAGCCTCCCTTGTTCTCCGATGAACCTCACCCCAAAGGGTTCGATTCACCTCTTCCACTATATCGGCAACCTTCGAGGTGGAAGCCGAGACCTCTACAACAAGTTCGGGGCACACATCCACAACTTAATTGGAGGCTCCCAAATACAAGCAAGCTATCAAACAATCAAAGACAAGCTTGTAAGAACCAAATCAAAAGCTAGGGTTTCCAAAGAAACACTAGAGCAAGGGGCCCTCAAGTGAATGGGGGGGGAATGAAGATCTCTCTTGGTGAAGCTATAGATCAAGGCCTCCTCCTTCAATTCTCCAAAGATCAATGACTTTGGATGGTTGAGTGAAGAGATCTTGTGGATTTGGTGGCTCAAAATGTGTTGTTGTTCTTGACCTGGTCGAGCAGCTCCCAAGGTAGAAGAACGGGTCCTTTTATAGCCCCCCTGAAATTAGAGTTGTTGGATCCACTTAACCTGGACAGTCCGGTCGGTATGGGCCGGACAGTCCGGCTCAGCCGGACACTCCGGTCTATGCTAGCCGGACACTCTAGCCTGGCCAAGTTTCCGGCCAGAGTCCAGCCAGTGTCCGGGTAGTGTCCGAAGTGACACACAGAACGTCCACACCCGAGGGGAAAACTGGTGATTCGCCAGGGCTAGACATTCCGACAGATCCTGGCCGGACATTTCGGCCTGGCCAGACAGTCCGGCAGAGCATAGGCAGTGCATACTTTGTTCCAGTAGGACTCTTTTTCCTTGGGTATAAATTGCACATATGAATTTGATATATCATGAAACATTCAACAACATATTAAACCTATCCAAGTGTTGTCAACAAACATCAAAACAATATGAAAGGCATAAATGCCCTTTCAATCTCCCCATTTTTTTGTGTTTGATGATAACCCAAGGATTTGCATATGGGATAGATATAAATTTCAGAATAGATGATTTTACACAACATAGCAAGGCCCCCCTAGATGTGTGACCAATTTAGCTTTGAATTTGAATACAAGATCACACATCCTTGGATCACATCCTTACTAGATTGGTAAAATAAATTATGGCATGATATAATAAAGACTAGATAGTTAAGCTAGACATAACATAGTCTTTAACATAACCGGGTACACATGTCACAACGCACATAACACATAGAACGGAGTTCAACACAACATATTTCTCAAACCAATAATATAAAGACACAGAGCTTCAAAGAGGCAAATCTAAATAAAGTGAAGCCCGTATACCCATG
The DNA here is from genome assembly GCA_916181665.1 of Avena sativa. Lineage (NCBI taxonomy): Eukaryota > Viridiplantae > Streptophyta > Magnoliopsida > Poales > Poaceae > Avena > Avena sativa. The sequence continues at coordinate 377,521,461 of OV702297.1, read as the reverse complement.
CAAATCCTCGGTAGCAACCTAATATGGGGCTACTTCTCCCTCTTTGGCATCGAGACGCCAAAAAGGGAAAAGAGCACTACTAAGACACCCTAAGGAAGACTATATCTACTGAAGTCCTCATCCTCATCCTCGTCCCCATCCTCATCCTCATCACAATCCTCATCATCATAGTCATCCTGAGTCGAGCTCTGGCCGTGAGGGCGAGAAGAGGAAGATGCATACTCAAACATGGACCAATCCACACGTCCCTAACTCCAGTGACCATAGGATAAGGTGCCATCGGATGCCTGCTGCTGAGAAGGTTCAATATCCATGGGCTGATTGATTCTCTTGAGATCCTTCATGACATTCATGTTGGCCTTGTATGCATCATAGTCTGTGGAAGATGTCAATGTTCTGGCATAAGAGGAGCTTCTTCCACCACGAGGCCTTCTTCACCTTCTTGTGCACTTATTCCTTAGAGGTGGTGAAGTAATATGCATTGCTAGCATGCTTCATATGAGGGGCACGGTACACAGGCTCCTGCACCTCCTCAGAACCATCATTGTCAGTGGCATCAACATATATCCCATCATCCTCAAAGATTTCCCGCGAAGGAGGATAGCCACGAGGAGCCTTGGTGGTAGGGGCACCCTTCCTCTATATCTTGGCAGCCGTGTGAGGAACAAGATCATGATAGAGCAGTGGAGTGACTGGAGTGTGAGCAGCAATGAGATTCATCACATAAGGGGCATACAGAGGGCACTTCTTGTCAGTGATGCACTTGTACAAATCCTGATAGATGAAGTCCATAACATCAATAGCACCACCTGGATGAGCTGGACCATTAGTGTACACGGTGTGAGCATGGGCCATAAGGTTGATCTCAGAGCCTCTCATCTCATCCTTGTTGCCAGCCTTGGGAATGAGGGTGTGGCGGAACATGCGAAGCAAAATGTTGTAGATGAGCTTGATATTGGTGGTTTGTGCAACCACACCATTATGAGAGTAAATTGGGGCCAGCCTGTTCTTGTCATATGCCTGTCCATGTACGTGCATCCGGACACCACTGGGAGCATTGGGATTGAAGGGCAATCCAAGAATGTGAGCAAACTGAACCATGTTGGAATGACACCTGGTAGTACCAGACATCCACTCAAGAGGAATATCAATAGTCTCCCCAAAGACCACAGTGGCATAGAACTGCTAGACCAACTCAACATTGTAGTTTTCTTTGGCTAAAAAGATGGTGTGCATCCCCATCTTCTCAGTCACCCAAAGAGCATCCTCAAAGTAGCTGTGAGAACGAAGCTTCTCGAGGTCCAACCACTGCATGGGACAAGTAGCAGTCTTGAAGCTACCGTATAGCTCAAAAAATAGCAGGGCTTGCTCATTCCTCTAGAAGCGATCATCAGTCGTGGTGTGAGACAGTGAGTAGAATTGTTGAAGTCTCATCTCCACAAACTCCTCGGTACCCAAATTAGCCAAAGTAGTCAATGATTCAAACTTCATCCGCTTGTCTTCATCTCTTTTTAGATGCCTAACCTTTTCATGCTTTGCTACGACACGGTCTCGAGCAGCCTGTCTGACCACAGAAGGATCAACATGAATGTTGCGCTCTTCATCATACCAGAACCTGCAAGAAACCGTCTTCTTAGCAGCCCGAGGATGGCGAGGACGAGATCCACCTGTGAAATCAGAATAGAGGGATAGCATATGTGGTAAGCACATTCATCCTAGAGATTCAAACAACAAGTAGTAGTCAAAGTAATTATGGAATTGTACTAGCTGAACACCCCGGACAGTCCAGAAAATCTGCCCTGGAGATTCCGCCTAGACCGGACAGTCCGGTGTGTATCGACCGAACATTCCGGCTAGATCGGAGTGTCCAACCTGTATACACCGGACAGTCCGGCTGGAACCTGGCGATTTTTGGGCTGCACAGGTGTGTTCAATCGGGACATATCGAGATTGCTAAAACTACTACAAGGATGATGGTTGCATGCATGAGTGATGTATCCATGGATCTAGGTAAGACATTGCCCCAAAAAGTTCATCTAGGCCAACCCTAGAGATGGAGAGGGAGAGGGGCATCATACCATCATCCATGGGGACCTTCACCGGAGGGGAACGGATCCCAGCGGCAAAGGGAGGCAAATGGCCGGCGACAACGACAAGATCTGGGGTGGAGGAGCCCTCGCGGTGAAGCTCTTGGTCAGGGGCAACATTCTGAGAGGAAGAGAGAGAGTTGGGGACAATAAGGAGGACTGAACCGTCCACTTCTCCCTGACCCTAATATCAGAATGAAACCGCTGGGGCCGGACAGTCCGGGTGATATGCGCCAGATAGTCTGGCTTGGCCGGAATGCCCGGTCTATATCAAGCGGAGAATCCGGTCAGGCTGGACACTCCGGTTGGTATAGGGCGGACACTTCGGCCCCCTTCGACCAGAAAGCCCAATTTTAAGTGTTGGACAAATGTGTGGCAATAGGAGCATGTTTACAGATGAGAGAAGGCCTGGGATTCAGAAGATGTACTATGAAAAAACAATAAGTCGGAAAAGATCTAAAAAGATGGCAAAGTTAAGTTCCAATCAAATCAATCCAAGAACAAACTCTTCACTAATAAGAGGGCGGTGGCCGAGGCCACCATGTAAGAGTTTGTGGCATGACACCGCGAAGAATTATCCTTGGGTTCATAGCCACTACTCATCAATAAAGCTCACATATCACAAAATGATATTAAGAGAATTGAATTTCTTTAATGTTGGCATTATGGGGGGAGGGATAGTCCAATGTATTAGGACCGCACTCCCCCTATCTCCATGCCTACACCTAAACCAAATAAGGGTCAATACATAGGTGAGTATGAAAGGTGATCAAGTCAAGCTCCTTGAATCTATGATATTTAGTTCATTCCTCAAATAACAAATCATTGCTTCATCAAGTGGCTTCATGAAGATGTCGGCAAGTTGGTCCTTGGTTGATACATAAGATAGCTCAATATCACCTCGAGCAACATGATCTCTAATGAAGTGATGACGAATCTCAATATGCTTTGTCCTTGTGTGATCCACCGGATTGTAGTCAATCTTGATAGTACTCTCATTGTCACATAGAAGAGGCACTTTGTCACAATGGACAGTGTATTCCTTTAAAGTTTTCCTCATCCATAACAATTGAGTGCAATGTCACATCCCAAGATTTTCCAAATCTTGTAATGTGAAAATAAATAAACAAAATAAACAATTGTTGATTTTTAGGGTGAGAAGAAACTTTTTGATTCCAATTGGAAACATCAAAACCTATTTTGATTAAATAAAATCCTAAAGGGATTTAAAAAGATAAACAATTAATAAAGAGTTTTAATAATTGGAATCACTATTTTTGAATCTTTTAATAAAAAGATATAGTTTTTATAAAGCAAAGGTAGAAATATAAATAAGGATTATTTTATAGAGCCAAATTAAATCTTGGCCAAGCTTTTGAAATAAATGCTTTTATTTGATAAAAGAGTAAAGGTTTATTTAAATAAAATAATGAGGATTTATTAATATCCAATTTTATTAAAGTAAAGACTTTTCCATTTTAAATAAACACTAAAACTTGTTAATTTATTTTAAATAAGTTTTCCAAGTGTTTTATATTTTCAAATAAAACCTACTGAAAAGGTTTTGGTATTCTTTAGATTTCAAATGGGGTTTTTAAATAAATTAAATCCTAATTGAATTAAAGACTAAGGTCTATTTATTTAATTATTAATAGATCCTAAAAGAATAAAAGAATTATTTTATTTTGGACTTTGAAATATGTTGATAAACAGAATTAAGATTCACCCAAAGTTTGGTGGTGATTTGAAATCAAATAGAGATTGAAAAATATTATTAAATCCTATTTAATTAATACTAGAGCCTATTTTAAATAATTAAAAGACACTAAAAGAATAAAAGATTTATTGTAAATTTGACATCAGTATGTATTACTAATCAGTGTTTGATTATTCACAAAATTTGGCAAAGGTTTAAATTCAAATGAGTGTTTGAATTGTTTAATCAAAATCAAAACAGAATAAAAGAATTGGAAAAAAAAGAAAAGAAACAGGAACAAAAAAAATGGACAAGGTCGACCCAGCCCAGCCTGCCCAACTGACCCAACAGCAACCCAACTAACCCTTCTCCCCCGAAAAGTTTTTCTTCACGTGCAGACAGACCCGCGCAGTCACTGACATGTCGACCCCACTCTCCCTCTCCTTCTCTCGCTGACGCCAGACCCCACCGCCACGCAAGCTTCTTCCTCGCCGCGACTTCTTCTCCCCCTCACCTCGCGACCGTTTTCTGCCGTTGATTTCTCGCGATCAATTCTCCTTAATGTCGCGTTTAATCCTCGTCGTGACCACGCAGTATTAATCGCCACGCTCTCCTCTCCATTTCCCCCATACATCGCACCACTGGAGCCCCCAGGCTGCGCCAATTCCTTGCGGCAAGCCCCTGTCTCCGACGACCTTTCGGCAACGATTCCGGCTAGTCTACGCCACCTCTTGCTTGCTGCAGCAAATGAGCGTGCTCCCCATCGTTCACTGCATCTCCCAGTATCTCCCGCTTGACCTCGCGCGCTCTAAAACTTCGACTTCATCCACGTCTGAGCGCCGCCGTGGTTTGCCATCTCCGACGAGCATTCGAGGTAAATTTTGACCATGCCGCCCCCTGTTTTTGATGCTCCCGTACTCCCTACTCTCCTACGCATCTAACAACACCCTCTGTTCCCTCTCCCGTGCCCTGTAGCGACGTCCTCGACAACGGCCGAGCGAACCCGACGCCAGGAGCAACTCCGGCGAGCGATTGCCGTCACCATCGTGCGCCCCTCGACGAGCTACCACCACCTCGAGCATCGCCACGACCCCGTGATTCTAGTGAGCATCTCCCTTTGCTCTCTCGCTTACTGTAACGTTGACACCATCACCGTCTGACCGCGCGCCGCCACACGCCGCCGTCAGCGCCGCTGGAATTTGGTCACGGTACCCTGAGCCGCTGGATCGTAATCTGACGGATGCGATAGAACGTAACTCGAAAGGGTATGGGAGAACCTGAGCCGCGTGATTAAAATTTGATCCAACGCACCAGATAGGTCGATCTGCATGAAACGTTTTTGACCAATAAGATCACACCACGTGGCCAGAGTCTGTTTTAAAAACAGAAACTATTCTATTAGATGTTCAATTTTGAAAAATTCATAACTTTCAAACCACACGTCCAAATTTTGCAAATTTTATATCAATGGATTCAGCAAAACAAGTACTTTCCAACCATGCCCTTTGTTTAGTAAAATGCTTCTGTTAAATTGATTGTTTTTGCAGAAACTTGTGTAGGAATGTTTAGAATATAAAATTTGTTCTAAAATGATTTTTGAGATAAAATCTTTGGCAAATGGTTTGTTTTGAACCTACTGACCATAGAAATCAATTGGTGGTTTCAAAAATGTATTTGGTAAAGCAAAAGAATGAATCATTGATTTAAAAACATTTCTAGCCAAATAAAAATGTTGATTATGGTTTAAAATGATTTTGGAGGAAAACCTTTGAGAAATATTTTGATTTAAACTCTCTGACCCCAAACACCAAGTTTTATGATTTGAAAATGTATTTGGTGAACCTTATAAAAATTATTACTTTGCTAAAGACATTCTCAACCACATAAATTATTAACTTGGTTTAAAAATGGTTTATGGGTAAAATCTTTTGCAAATAGTTTTGCCACTTTATAAAATGACCAATAAGTGTTTTAGAATGTTTATAACCTGTTATAAACCACTTTTGTAAATAAAACAATGTTTGGCATACTTGCATGCATTGTTTTGTTCCTATTATTTTATGTGATGTTGCTTGAATGGTAGTTTGACATTGTGCCCTTGCTTGATTGAATTGTAGTGACTCGAAGAGTGTGATTGTTGCAAGATCAAGGAGTGAACTTATATTCTCTACCAAAAAGGCAAGTGATGCTTCATACTTTTGTCCCATTATTTTCACTATGCATTAGTGATATTTCTAAGTAGGACTTGCATGGAAATTTTGCTAAGTATAAACAATGCCATGGGAAATCCTAGTAGATGAAACCTTAGTAGAATTTTCCTAAGTTAAGCTTCCTACTACTATCATGCTTAGCTTAGCTAGTAGAAAACAAGGGTGGAATATATAATCATACTATGGAATGTTTCCAAGTCAAGGACTTGTGTTTTGTTTAATAAAACAACTAAGTGAATGAATCACCTGGGTGGAATGGAAGGAATGGTTTGTGTTGAGTGGTTCACAAGGCCCATTTCTATGGTTTACCTTGTGTATCTCACTTGTGGATGGCCACCCAGGAACAAAGAGATTTGAGATGTTAAATGTTGAGAAGCTTCAAGTGCAGCCACTTGGCATTATGGGCTCTGCCTGGATCGTATAGGTTGCAATAACTTAGCCAAATGGACAGTTGGAGGTAGGGGAATGATAGGTTGGAACGCGTCCATTCTGGTCTAAGGGAAGGCTTCTGAAAGATCTTGTCTTGGTGAAACCAAGTCTTGTGGGGAAAGTGCACCACCTCTGCAGAGTGTAAAATCTAAGTACTTAGCCATGTCCCTAGTAAAGGACAATTTGAGCATCAAGACATGGAAGCTATCAAGAATCTCCTCATCCCAATTTCTAAGTAAAAAACTTGTGGTTGAACAAGGGTTGAAGGATCACCAATTTCTATTGGGAGATGCCTTGGGAAAGATTTTGTCAAGCAAAAACTTAGTGTTTTCAAATGATAAGGAAAATATATTTTGAGCAAAGCAAGCCTAAGCTTCACTTAGCCAAAAAGCATATTGATGATAGACTCCACTATACTACCATAGTATCACTTGCCAATACAATTCAAATGTATTGACCCTTGTGGCTGTAACTTGTTATATTGCAGGTTTGTTTGATATTAGTGAAGTAGGATTACAAGTATACAACCAACATGTTTGCCGGTGGCACTTTGAAGATGAAGGACCCCATGCTATTGTTATATTGTGCTGCATTGTAATGAGATAGCCAAATGAGCTATGTAAGATGTAATAAATTACTTTATTCCTGGTTATAAAGTTGTAATATGACCTTTGTTTCTTGATATTACATCTTAACTGTGGATGCTAGCTATTGATCCAGGGGCTAGCATTGTAAACACAGGGATCTCTACCTTATTAAAGGTTGGGAACCTTACAGATGGTATCAGAGCATTGTGTTGCCTGTAGGATTGTAACCCTAGGAATGGACAAAACCCCTTAGAAAAATAGGAGTTGTATTTGTTCCAAACTTATTTATAAACAATCTTGTAAACTCTTTCCTCAACCATTTTGGTTTTGATTCTACATCTCTTCTATTTCAAACTTGATGGACAAGGCCTACCCCATGGCCAAAGACTTCACCATGAGCAAAGGACTTCATCAACTCTAATGACTTCAACATCTTCAAGTGATTTCAACCTTATTCTCAACAAGGACTTCAACCTTGGATATCACTAAGGACTACAAGTGAGACAAGAAATGTTGCTCAAGACTTGAAGACTAAGGAAACACAACTTGGGAATCATCATCACCTTTGAAGTTTTTGTGACCAAGAATTTTCCCAAGGAAGCCATGATCTCATTCAAGAAGAATCCACCAAGAAGGATAGACTAATCTCAAGTGAACCATATAGTTGGACCACCATATTTAGTTTAAGTCAAACCCAGCAACTTATGTGGTGTAACAAAAATATTTTATTGCTTAAATATGTGCTTGGACTTGTTGTTTGAATGGAATGTTTGTTTGGGATTGCTTGCACATTGCTTGAGTGAATTGTTATGTGTGTGATTAGAATTGATTCCTTAGAAAATCTTTTGCCAATTCTAATCCCAATCCAACCCAAACACATGACTACTCCAAGAAACTCCAACATCAAGGTTAGTGACAACAACAACCAAGAGATGCACATGAGAGAACAACTACTAGCAAACCAAACCCAGTTGAACCAAGTGACAACTCAGTTTTTAGCCAACAACAATGGATTAGACCCAACCATACAAAAGTTTTTGGAAATTCAATCCCAATTGTTGCAAGGGATGGCCACTCAAATGATCAACATGTGATACAACCTTTCCCAAGGAGTTTGTGACAACAAGGATGTCAAGGATGATATTCTAGAAGGAACCCAAGCTTGCAATATTTGTGGAGACAAGGATCACACTTCCAAAGAGCATGAAGATCAATGCCCCAATTGTGAGGAGAAACATCCAACCAATCAATGCCCCACATCTCAAGCTACTTGTTTCCTATGTGAAGGAAATAATCATGTCCCTATCCAATGCCCCATCTATTCCATAGTTCAACAAAGGAAACAAGGTGGAGTGCAACAACAGTGTGTAAACCCTCATGAAGGAACAACTTCTACCAAGAAGGATGAAGGCAAAGTCAAAACTATGCACCATAAGGCCAAATCCAAAGTGATCACAAAGTGTTGCTACTCTTGTGGAGAAGAAGGTCATATCTCTAGTAAATGCCCCAAGAAGAGAGAAAGATTTCCCACCTTTGTGGTAAAGTATGAAGATCATGAACTAGAAGAACTCCTAGCTTTGGAGAGACCCAAGAAGAAGAAGAAGAAACGCCCCAACCCTAGCAAAAAGGATATTACCCAAGAGCAATGTTACACTTGCAAAGAGATGGGACACTATGCCAATGAATGCCCAGAAAAGAAGAAGAACCAAGGAAACAAACAAGAGGCAATGATACCAAAGGAAAAGAAAGATATCAGCCAAGTGATGTGTTTCAATTGCAAAGAACCAGGACATTATGCAAGCAATTGTCCAGAAAAGATGAAGCACAAGATAAACAAGCCTATGAGGATCTCAACCTTGTCATATGTTTCAAGTGTGTAAACAAAAGACACAATGCAGATGTTTGCCCAGAGAGGTTTCAACAAGATCCCAAGCAAGCCAAGAAGTAATCTAGTTGGAAATTTTTTAAGGGTGGTAGTACCCTAGTTGCTTTGAGCCAACTTGTAACCCTAGCCTTCCCAAATCTCGGGACGAGATTTATTTTAAGGGTGGTAGCCTGTCACATCCCAAGATTTTCCAAATCTTGCAATGTGAAAATAAATAAACAAAATAAACAATTGTTGATTTTTAGGGTGAGAAGAAACTTTTTGATTCCAATTGGAAACATCAAAACCTATTTTGATTAAATAAAATCCTAAAGGGATTTAAAAAGATAAACAATTAATAAAGAGTTTTAATAATTGGAATCACTATTTTTGAATCTTTTAATAAAAAGATATGGTTTTTATAAAGCAAAGGTAGAAATATAAATAAGGATTATTTTATAGAGCCAAATTAAATCTTGGCCAAGCTTTTGAAATAAAATGCTTTTATTTGATAAAAGAGTAAAGGTTTATTTAAATAAAATAATGAGGATTTATTAATATCCAATTTTATTAAAGTAAAGGCTTTTCCATTTTAAATAAACACTAAAACTTGTTAATTTATTTTAAATAAGTTTTCCAAGTGTTTTATATTTTCAAATAAAACCTACTGAAAAGGTTTTGGTATTCTTTAGATTTCAAATGGGGTTTTTAAATAAATTAAATCCTAATTGAATTAAAGACTAAGGTCTATTTATTTAATTATTAATAGATCCTAAAAGAATAAAAGAATTATTTTATTTTGGACTTTGAAATATGTTGATAAACAGAATTAAGATTCACCCAAAGTTTGCTGGTGATTTGAAATCAAATAGAGATTGAAAAATATTATTAAATCCTATTTAATTAATACTAGAGCCTATTTTAAATAATTAAAAGACACTAAAAGAATAAAAGATTTATTCTAAATTTGACATGAGTATGTATTACTAATCAGTGTTTGATTATTCACAAAATTTGGCAAAGGTTTAAATTCAAATGAGTGTTTGAATTGTTTAATCAAAATCAAAACAGAATAAAAGAATTGGAAAAAAAGAAAAGAAACAGGAACAAAAAAAAATGGACAAGGTCGACCCAGCCCAGCCTGCCCAACTGACCCAGCAGCAGCCCAACTAACCCTTCTCCCCCAAAACGTTTTTCTTCACGCGCAGACAGACCCGCGCAGTCACTGACGTGTCGACCCCACTCTCCCTCTCCTTCTCTCGCTGACGCCAGACCCCACCGCCACGCAAGCTTCTTCCTCGCCGCGACTTCTTCTCCCCCTCTCCTCGCAACCGTTTTCTGCCGTTGATTTCTCGCGATCAATTCTCCTTAATACCGCGTTTAATACTTGCCATGACCACGCAGTATTAATCGCCACGCTCTCCTCTCCATTTCCTCCCAGACACCGCACCACCGGAGCCCCCAGGCTGCGCCAATTCCTTGCGGCAAGCCACTGTCTCCGACGACCTTTCGGCAACGATTTCGGCTAGTCTACGCCACCTCTTGCTCGCTGCAGCAAACGAGCGTGCTCCCCATCGTTCACTGCATCTCCCAGTATCTCCCGCTTGACCGCGCGCGCTCTAAAACTTCGACTTCATCCACGTCTGAGCACCGCTGTGGTTTGCCATTTCTCCGACGAGCATTCGAGGTAAATTCCAACCGCGCCGCCCCCTCTTTTTGATGCTCCCGTACTCCCTACTCTCCTACGCGTCTAACAGCACCCTCTGTTCCCTCTCCCGTGCCCTGTAGCGACGTCCTCGACAACGGCCGAGCGAACCCGACGCCAGGAGCAACTCCGGCGAGCGATTGCCGTCACCATCGTGCGCCCCTCGACGAGATACCACCACCTCGAGCATCACCACGACCCCGCGATTCTGGTGAGCATCTCCCTTTGCTCTCTCGCTTCCTGTAACGTCGACACTATCACCGTTTGACGTCGCGCCGCCACACGCCGCCGTCAGCGACGCTGGAATTTGGTCACAGTGCCCTGAGCCGCTAGATCGTAATCTGACGGATGCGATAGAACGTAACTCGAAAGGGTATGGGAGAAATTGAGCCGCGCGATTAAACTTTGATCCAATGCACCGGATAGGTCGATCCACACGAAACTTTTTTGACCAATAAGATCACACCACGTGGCCAGAGTCTGTTTTTAAAAACAGAAACTATTCTATTAGATGTTCAATTTTGAAAAATTCATAACTTTCAAACCACACGTCCAAATTTTGCAAATTTTATATCAATGGATTCAGCAAAACAAGTAATTTCCAACCATGCCCTTTGTTTAGTAAAATGCTTCTGTTAAATTGATTGTTTTTTCAGAAACTTGTGTAGGCATGTTTAGAATATAAAATTTGTTCTAAAATGATTTTTGAGATAAAATCTTTGGAAAATGGTTTGTTTTGAACCTACTAACCATAGAAATCAATTGGTGGTTTCAAAAATGTATTTGGTGAAGCAAAAGAATGAATCATTGATTTAAAAACATTTCTAGCCAAATAAAAATGTTGATTATGGTTTAAAAATGATTTTGGAGGAAAGCTTTGAGAAATATTTTGATTTAAACTCTCTGACCCCAAACACCAAGTTTTATGATTTGAAAATGTATTTGGTAAACCTTATAAAAATTATTACTTTGCTAAAGACATTTTCAACCACATAAAATATTAACTTGGTTTAAAAATGGTTTATGGGTAAAATCTTTTGCAAATAGTTTTGCCACTTTATAAAATGACCAATAAGTGTTTTAGAATGTTTATAACCTGTTATAAACCACTTTTATAAATAAAACAAAGTTTGGCATGCTTGCATGCATTGTTTTGTTCCTATCATTTTATGTGATGTTGCTTGAATGGTAGTTTGAAATTGTGCCCTTGCTTGATTGAATTGTAGTGACTTGAAGAGTGTGATTGTTGCAAGATCCAGGAGTGAACTTATATTCTCTACCAAAAAGGCAAGTGATGCTTCATACTTTTGTCCCATTATTTTCACTATGCATTAGTGATATTTCTAAGTAGGACTTGCATGGAAATTTTGCTAAGCATAAACAATGCCATGGGAAATCCTAGTAGATGAAACCTTAGTAGAATTTTCCTAAGTTAAGATTCCTACTACTATCATGCTTAGCTTAGCTAGTAGAAAACAAGGTGGAATATATAATCATACTATGGAATGTTTCCAAGTCAAGGACTTGTGTTTTGTTTAATAAAACAACTAAGTGAATGAATCACCTGGGTGGAATGGAAGGAATGGTTTGTGTTGAGTGGTTCACAAGGCCCATTTCTATGGTTTACCTTGTGTATCTCACTTGTGGATGGCCACCCAGGAACAAAGAGATTTGAGATGTTAAATGTTGAGAAGCTTCAAGTGCAGCCACTTGGCATTATGGGCTCTGCCTGGATCGTATAGGTTGCAATAACTTAACCAAATGGACAGTTGGAGGTAGGGGAATGATAGGTTGGAACGCGTCCATTCTGGTCTAAGGGAAGGCTTCTGAAAGATCTTGTCTTGGTGAAACCAAGTCTTGTGGGGAAAGTGCACCACCTCTGCAGAGTGTAAAATCTAAGTACTTAGCCATGTCCCTGGTAAAGGACAATTTGAGCATCAAGACATGGAAGCTATCAAGAATCTCCTCATCCCAATTTCTAAGTTAAAAACTTGTGGTTGAACAAGGGTCGAAAGATCACCAATTTCTATTGGGAGATGCCTTGGGAAAGATTTTGTCAAGCAAAAACTTAGTGTTTTCAAATGATAAGGAAAATATATTTTGAGCAAAGCAAGCCTAAGATCCACTTAGCCAAAAGCATATAGATGATAGACTCCACTATACTACCATAGTATCACTTGCCAATACAATTCAAATGTATTGACCCTTGTAGCTGTAACTTCTTATGTTGCAGGTTTGTTTGATATTAGTGAAGTAGGAATATAAGTCTACAACCAACATGTTTTCCGGTGGCACTTTGAAGATGAAGGACCCCATGCTATTGTTATATTCTGCTGCATTGTAATGAGATAGCCAAATGAGCTATGTAAGATGTAGTAAATTGTTTTATTCCTGGTTATAAAGTTGTAATATGACCTTTGTTTCTTGATATTACATCTTAACTGTGGATGCTAGCTATTGATCCAGGGACTAGCATTGTAAACACAGGGATCTCTACCTTATTAAAGGTTGGGAACCTTACATGCAAGCACTAGCAGCTGCCACATACTCGGCTTCGGCGGTGGAGAGAGATATACAATTTTGCTTCTTAGAAGACCAACATGCCAAGGACCTACCAAGGAATTGGCAAGCCTCGGATGTTGTTTTTCTATCATACTTATCACCAGCCCAATCCGAGTCCGTGTATCCACAAACAGAAAATGTTGATCCTCGAGGATACCAAAGACCATAGTGTGGGGTATGAACCAAATATCGAAAGATTCTCTTAACCGCCATCAAATGGCTTTCCTTAGGAGTTGCTTGATATCTTGGACACACTCCTACACTCAATACAATATTGGGTCTAGATGCACAAAGGTAAATAAAAGAAGCAATCATAGACCGGTATACCTTTTAATCCACATCTTTACCATTTGGATTTAGTTCAAGATGAGTCTTTGTTGCCATGGGGGTAGGGGCACCATTTAAATCTTTCATGTTCAATTTTTTGAGCATATCTTGAGTATACTTGGCTTGGTTGAAGAATGTTCCTCCTCTTACTTGCTTGATCTCAAAACCAATAAATACTCTCAACTCCCCCATCATAGACATCCGGAACCTATTAGTCATAAGCTTTGAGAATTCATCATAAAAAGCTTTGTTAGATGAGCCAAAGGTAATATCATCAACGTATATTTGGCATACAAAAAGCTCCCCATTGGCCTTTTTAGTAAAAAGAGTGGGATCGATTTTCCCAACATCAAACCCACGGTCAAACAACAACTCTCTAAGGTGCTCATACCACGTGTGTGGGGCTTGTTTGAGCACATAGAGCGCCTTATCAAGTTTGTAGACATGGTTTGGTAAGTTAGGATCCTCAAATCCCGGGGGTTTCTTTACATATACCAACTCATTTAATGGACCATTAAGAAATGTAATTTCTACATCCATTTGTTGCAACTTAAAGTTATGATGTGACGCATAAGCAAGAAGGATACGGATGGACTCAAGGCGAGCCACGGGTGCATATGTCTCTCCATAATCAATGCCTTCAATTTGAGAGAACCCTTGTGCAACCAATCTTGCCTTGTTCCTTACTACAATTACATGCTCATCTTGCTTGTTCTTGAATATCCACTTGGTGCCTATAACATTACGGCAATCCTTTGTCTTCTCAACTAACTTCCATACTTTATTTCTCTCAAAGTTGTTGAGCTCTTTGTGCATTGCTTCCAACCAATCCGAATCTTCAAGAGATTCCCATACTTTCTTTGGTTCAATAATGGAGATGTGTGCTTGGTGTTCACTAAACCTCTTCAATTGTGCTCTTGTGGACATTCCTCTCCATACATCTCCAACCACATTCTCTAGAGAGTGGTCTCTTAATTCCAACATTCTATCCATTCTAGCTTTGCGACAAGTTTCAATCTCCTTGTTGTTTCTTGGGGGGATCTCTTCATCATTTTGGTCCTCGTCTTGACCATCAACTTGATCTTGGTCATCATCGGAATCATTCTCTTCATTAAGAGGCAAAGATTGACCTTGGTCTTGATCAGGCACATTACTAGATTGGAGTTGAGCTTCTCTCAAGGCAGATTGTATAGATCTTCCTTGTGAAATAGACCGAGCAACAATTGACATTCTGGAGAATGGTGACTCAAGCTCCTCCTCACTAGGGGTATCTCCTTGATCAACTTGTTGAGGGTCCACAACTTGTCTTTGGCTTGGGTCATTGTCCTCCTTGATAGATGGAGCTTGTTGTTGTGAAGATGAGGGCTCCACTTGAGTAGAGCATAGTTCTTCTCGATCCTCCATAAGGGGTTCCTCAACGGGGCGGATAAATCCCACACCCATTCTTCCTATGGCATCCTGAGGCATTTCATCATCTGCATCACAAGCATCAACACCCCCCTTAGGGACCATCATATTCTTCGAACACCACACTACAAGATTCGATGACAGCTCCAGAGAGCTTATCATAGATTCTATAAGTTTGGGATTCGAGACCATAGCCAACAAAGATACCCTCTAATGCTTTGGAATTTAATTTGGACAAACGAGCACCCTTTTTGAGATAGAAACACTTACAACCGAATACCCGGAAGTAAGATACGTTGGGCTTGTTGCCGGTAAGTATCTCAAATGGAGTCTTGATCAATTATTTGCGGAGGAAGAGACGGTTTGATGCATGGCAAGGGTGGAGATTGATTCGGCCAAAAAATTATATGGAGATTTAAACTCCGCCAACATGGTCCTTGCCATGTCAATAAGAGTCCGATTCTTCCTCTCGGCTACACCATTTTGTTGAGGGGTACAAGCAGCGGAATATTGGTGTTTTATCCCCTCATCACTAAGAAATCCATTCAATGTGTAGTTCTTGAACTCAGTCTCATTGTCGCTTCTTATTATCAACTGATACGTCGGAAACGTATCTATAATTTTTGATGCTCCATGCTTGTTTAGTATGTACTTTGCCTTGCTTTGTCTACACTTTGAGGTGTTTTTATATCTTTTCTGGAACTAACCTATTAACAAGTTGCCACAGTGACAGTTGCATGTTTTCTTCTATTTTTGGTTCCAGAAAGGCAGAAAATCAATATTCTTGGAATTGGACGGGACAAAAGTCAAAGTCAATATTTTACCGTGGGGGACACGAAGTCCAGAGGGAAGACGGAGAAGCGAACCAGGGCGGCCAGACCCCCCCAGGCGCGGGTGGGCCCACCCCGCGCCTAGGTAGGGTGTGGGGCCCCTGGTCGCCTCCCAGCCTCGCCTCTTTGCTATAAGAAGCCCCCGATGACCCTAGGCACCCGATCAAAAATCCACGAAAGCTTCTGTAGCCGCCGCCACCATTGTCCCTAGATCGAGGGGGTCTGAAGTTCTTCCCGGCACCCTGCCAGAGGGGAAATCATCCCGGAGGCCTTCTTCTCCGGTATGATGCGTGAGTAATTCCACCTTGGACTATGGGTCCATGTAGTAGCTAGATGGTTGGATCTCCTCCTTCTGCTTTCATGTGTAGATCTTGTGACCTCTGTTCATGATCAAGATCTAATCTATTTGTAATCATGCATGTTGTGTTTGCGGGTATCCGATGGATATTGAGATTACTATGTCAGATTGATTAATGGTTTTGTCTTTATGATTCTATCATGTCTATGTTGTTTGTGATATTGCATGCTCTCTATTGTTAGTAGCTATCTTGGCCAAGTAGTTGCTAGTGACTCCAAGAGGGGGTATTTATGCTCGATAGTGGGTTCATGCCTCTAGTTTCCAAGGGAGGTGACAAAAATCTCTTTGGTTGTAGATGTGCTATTGCCACTAGGGAGAAAACAATTGTCTCTTTTTCATGGAACAAATGGATTGTTTACCTTACACACTTTGCTTAAAGAAGTTGTCTGTTTCTTGCAACTTAATACTGGAAAGGGTTCGGATGATAACCTGAAGGTGGACTTCTAGTCATAGATGCAGTTGGATGGTGGTCTATGTATATTGTTGTATTGCCCAATCGAATCTCATAGGATCTTTTTGTCTGGTATTGCATTGTTATGCCTTGCTCAGTTCCTGTCAATTGCCCTGCTGTAATTTTTTTACCCTTCATGCAATGTTGTTTATCTAAGGAGAGCACCTATATTGAACTATGGACCCCGGTCCAATCTTTACCATTGATACATCATCCACTGTTACTTGTTTACTTGCTGCAAACCATTACCTTCCACACCATACGTTTAATCCTTTGTTACAGCAAACCGGTGAGCTTGACAACCTCACTGATTCGTTGGGGCAAAGTCTTGAGTTTGTGTTGTGCAGGTTTCCACGTTGCTTGCAACACCTTTGAGACGTTTCCTTCCTCCTACTGGTTCGATAACCTCGGTTTCTTACTGAGGGAAAACTTGCTGCTGTGCTCATCACACCTTGCTCTTGGGGTTTCCAACGAAGCGTCCCACGATAGTGCTGGGCGTCATCATCAACACAGGGACATTGTGTTGACGTTAAACCATGTTGATGAAGTCAATGAAGTTTTCTTGGGTCTCACTTTTCAACTTGAAGAAGTATACCCATGTGTATCTTGAATAGTCATCAACAATCACCAAACAATATTTCTTCCCACCAAGACTTGCATGATATGGAGGACCAAAGAGATCCACATGAAGGATCTCCAAGATCCTCTTGGACTTGATGTATTTCTTTGGCTTGTGGGGAGAATCATGCATCTTTCCTTCAACACAAGCCCTGCAAACACGATCTTTGGCAAAGGAAACAATTTCTTTTAGTCCAACAATATGGCAATCCTTGTGAAGACTTTGCAAAGTTCTCATGTTGACATGGGCTAGTCGGTGATTCCATAACCAACCCACATCGGCCTTTCAGAATAAGCACATCGCACTTGTAGTGGTTTGCCCCGAAAAGTCCACCACATACAAGTCATTTTCGACGTACCCAACAAAAGCGACATTGAGAGACTTGCTCCACATGAGGACCACAATATCATTATCAATAAAGACGGCAAAGCCCATCTTTCCAAGAGCACGGACTAAAAGTAAATTGTAGCCAAGGGTCTCAACAAGCATGACGTCCACGAGTGTAATGTCGTGGGAAACCACAACCTTGCCAAGACCCATTACCTTAGGCTTATACTTTTCGGCATATGTCACGGATATTTGATCATCATTTGGTCTCAACTCCTTGACAATAGATGTGCTTCCAGTCATATGACTTGTGCATCCACTATCAAGCACCCATTTTGACCCTCCGGAAGCATAAGTCTCTATTCCTCTTGCCATAAGGCAAGTGACGTTCTTGTTGGAGATATTCTCATTTGGAGAGTCGAAGATGGAGAATGTGGGAGTGGAAGTAGTGGCAAGAGAATCCACACCACTTGATGTTTCTTCTTCATCATCTTCGTCATCATCATTGTCAAAGGAGAATTCTTCGTGAGTGATCAATACAATTTCACCCGACTTCTTGTTGATGAGATTCTTCTTGATGAAGGGTTTCTTGTAAGAAGCCTTGGAAGTTTTCTTCAACACAAGTTTACCCCCATGATCTTCTCTCTTCTCATAGGGACAACCTGCCACAAAGTGATAGCGGGCACCACAATTGAAGCAAGTTATCAATTTAGTGAAATTGTCTCTTCGTCCATTGGGGTTGCTTATTCGCTGTATTTCCATCTTTGCCTTGGCAAGATCTTTCCAAAAGTTCTTTGCATAGAAGGCCATATATTCACCATGAGCAATCTTTACATCATCGGGATGGCTCATAGATAAGCCTTCATCACTATCATCTTCATCCACATGCTCCACAACTTTGGCCTTTAATGCAAGGTTGACACCATTGCTTATTCCAAGGGCTCGAGCATGGGCATCTTTGGCATTCTTGGCAGCAACCTTGAAAGAGGCCATCTCTTGCATAACTTCATTGGAGGTCATGAGGTGGTAGTTGTGTCTTCCTTGTAGGCTCTTCAAGTCGGTAGGCTCAAAAGGCATGAGTACACACATATTTCCCTTTTATCCAAGCATCATCCACATGTGAGGCACCCACATTCCTAAAGGTGGTGGCGGTGGAATTGAGCCTACAATACATGTCTTCATGATCTTCACCATCCTTCTTATGCTCTCATTTCCAACATACAACTCCATGAGAGCATCCCAAGCTTCCTTGGTGGTGTTGAGGTGCTCAATGTGAGGGAAATCTTTTGTACCCAATCCTTGTTGTATCATGTGCAAGGCGGTGGCATTGAGTTGACTATTGACAACTTCTCTTCTAGTCAAGTTGTTTGGATCCCCAATATGGAGTCCTTCTTCAATGATGTTCCATAACTCAATACAATAGTTGCGCACATGAGATTTCATTAGTGATTGCCATTGAGCAAAA
Organism: Avena sativa; assembly: GCA_916181665.1. Taxonomy (NCBI): domain Eukaryota; kingdom Viridiplantae; phylum Streptophyta; class Magnoliopsida; order Poales; family Poaceae; genus Avena; species Avena sativa. Next base: position 377,502,537 of record OV702297.1, on the reverse strand, counting down.
GTAGATGCATCTAGCTTTGGTAGGTCACCTCTATTGTTTATATGAGGGTGAGGAATTGGAGGGTCGGGATAGTACCATCCTTGAGCTCATGGTTCTCTCCCTTCCCACTATCCCTTTTTGTGGAAGAATTAATGTTGTTTGGATTATCCCCCACCTCCACAACCACGGGTGATGCCGGGGCATTCACCTTTGGTAATGACGGAGTTATCTATTGAGGAGAAGGGGATGATGAGTCACATTTATCTTTAACAAGTTGCTCAAGTAACTTGTGCAATTGTTTGATCTCGTTGCCCAAGGTGGAGCTCAATCTTGTTTCCAAGTTATTGAGATCCTCCATGGTCACTGTGTTGGTAGGCTCACCATCACCTTCCCCTAAGTTGCTACCTAGAGGCTCTGATACCAATTGAAAGTATCATATGGGCACCTAGAGGGGGGGTGAATAGGTGCTACTTCAAATTTTCTTCGTTTTCAAATTATGGTTTGACAAGAAAGGTAAATTCTCTATATTATGCAACTAAGGTGAATTTACCTATATGTCAACTAGCACCAACTAGCACAAACACTAAGCAAGAACAAGTATAATAAAGTGTGGTAAAGGATATAAGAAACCAAAGTGGAGGACGCGGAGACACAAGGGTTTGTTTCCCGTAGTTCCTTCCTTTTGAGGGGAAGTACGTATATGTTTGGAGATGGGGTGGTTTCAAACCACCAACGCCACGAGAGGCCTCCCTTGTTCTCTGATGAACCTCACCCCAAAGGGTTCGATTCACCTCTTCCACTATATCGACAACCTTCGAGGTGGAATCTGGCACCTTTACAACAAGTTCGGGGCGCACATCCACAACTTAATTGGAGGCTCCCAAATACAAGCAAGCTGTCAAACAATCAAATACAAGCTTGTAAGAACCAAATAAAAAGCTAGGGTTTCCAAAGAAACACTAGAGCAAGGGCCCCTCAAGTGAATGAGGGGGAAATGAAGATCTCTCTTGGTGAAGCTATAGATCAAGGCCTCCTCTTTTGATTCTCCAAAGACCAATGACTTTGGATGGTTGAGTGAAGATATCTTGTGGAGTTGGTGGCTCAAAATGTGATGATGTTCTTGACCTGGTCGAGCAGCTCCCAAGGTAGAAGAAGGGGTCCTTTTATAGGGCCCCGAAAATTAGATCCGTTGGAGCCACTTAACCCGGACAGTCCGACCGGTATGGGCCGGATAGTCCGGCTTAGCCGGACACTCCGGTGTGTTCCAGCTGGACACTCTAGCTTGGCCAAGTTTCTGGCCAGAGTCCGGCCAGTGCCCGGGTAGTGTCCGAAGTGACACACAAAACATACACACCCGAGGGGGAAACTGGTAATTCGCGAGGGCCGGACATTCCGGCCTAGCCGGACAGTCCGGCTCATACCAGTCGGACAGTCCGACAGAGCATAGGCAGTGCATACTTTGTTCCAGTGAGAGTCTTTTTCCTTGGGTATAAATTGCACATATGAATCTGATATATCCTAAAACATTCAACAACATATTAAACATATCCAAGTGTTGTCAACAAACATCAAAACAATATTAAAGGCATAAATGCCCTTTCACCATTGCATCATATGGTGTAGTTGTGGTAATTGCTAGTCGCGATGATGGAGAGATACACTCTGGGCCACTTCATGTACTATGGTGTTTTGTATTGTCTGGCCGGAAAAGTGATAAAGTTGTTGATCACAAAGAACATCGATAGTTGATACCTTTGATCCGGATTACAGATGTAGTATAGCTCTTTTTCCCTAGTAGACCTAGGTTATCGAATCCTCGGGAAGCAGAAAGTGTGGTGAAGATACTTTAATGGACCTTCAGGAGTTTTAGAATTCTTTTATTGTTTTACCGGACCAAGATTTTGCGATCTTTTGTTGTTGTCGATGATGGAGAGAGAGGGCCTGGGGCGTTCGGTTTCACCTATAGCTGTGCAAGACATTTGATGGGAATAAAAGATAATAATAAAGTACCCATGTAATTGTTAGAGCAAGATAATTATATGTGGACAGTGCATCCATAACTTCTATTACCTCCGCAACCGCTTATAGCAATAACCTATTAGTCTCACCAATAGAAGAAAGAGAACTAATGATATGCACAGTGACATCACCGTTAATCCCAAGTAAATCCATCACATACAGTCGTACTACCCTTTCTATCACTAGGGTTCCCATCCTGCAGATTAGTCATTACTCATACTCCCTATACTTGGATCAATCCTCGGGGTCTTGGGTACCTGATAAGTCCTTAGATTGAAGCAAGAGAGGATAAAATAATCATCATGTCATACAAACTAATACACAATCCCATCTATGATAAATAACATGCACAAACTACATGGCTAGGCCGAAGCCCTTAGCCCAAGGAGAATTACTCACACATGGATATGAGATCAACAATCATAAACATTGTATTGGAAATCATGAGATTGATAGAAATAGTCTTACAATGTCGCCAATTGGATATGAGATCTACTATTACAAGTGGTGGACTATGGCTATGGTGGTGGAGAAGGGTTGCGATATTGGATCTAGATCTATTCCTCCGGCAGCTCTTCGGTGTTGTGTGTTTCTGGTTTAGCTCCTCCTCCCGTTTCTCGTAATGAGAGGTCTCTTTATATAGGGCCCCCTTCATGAAATTTGTTCCGTTTGATCTTGCGATGTCGGTGGAAACTATTCGGCTGGAACTATACAGCCGGAAAAATATTCTTGTCGTTAGTTGGTCGTTAAAGCTACTGTTTCATCTTCACAACCCCTGGTTTCTTTGGGTTGTTGGAAATCTCATATCTTTTACTTTAATGTTGTGATTCCCATCATCAAACGTCATTTCCTGCGCAGGGAAAAATAGAAAGACAGGATTGCATACCCCTTTGATCATTAGGCATTAGTGGCGGGGTTTAGAGAGATATTTCATCAAAAGTATGAATAATATCTAGTTTCAATGTGGACATGGATGGCTATATTTCATAGCCATCAACCTCCCGAAGATTAAACTTGATCTCCCTCAAGCAAGAAAACCAAAATCAAAAAGGAACTCAGCATTTAAATTGAAATAACAAGATGATGATCTTACTCTCCACTTTATTAATCTGAAAAACTCAGCATAGATAGAGTAATGGAAAGCATATCATACGGGTTTTAATGAATCCTTATAGAGCAGCAAGATTATTGTTAGCATGGGTGATTCAAATGAGTAAACTCTATTCCATGTCATGTAATCAACTCATAAGCTTGCGTTTGAACAATAAAGTATAATCATGTAAAATTGAGAGTGTGAGAGTTTATCATGAAAAGCATATACACTAAAGTATCTCAATTCTCCCACATCAATAAGTCAAGACTTTTCAAGCACTACTTTTCTATTCATTGTCCTTCAAGAATTTTAGTTCTTAAGTAATTGAGAGCATGTCAAAAAAAAATTAGTTTATCGGGTTGTGATGGACACTCGTGGCATTACCAAGGTTTTTGTTCCCTTTGCATAATGATCAGTCATATCAGCCAGAGGAGTGATTCCATCATGAACACATCTACACGAGGATGCCAAGAATCTTACCCATTATAGCGTTGCTTCTACAAATGTTTAATCAACTCATAGCCGAAATCTAGGAGTTTCCCCCATGAAGATCGTTCGTAGGCTAGCGGAGTTGTTGGCATTCCATGAAGTTTGACACGCATAAAGCTATATCATTCTTATGATTCACAAGTCAAACTTTGGCATGCTCACAAAACCTATAAACATTAATTTAATCCTTCCAAAGAGAGCTATTAAGTCAATCATTATTTTCATGGTGTTGAGTGTCTCTAGGAATAAGCTTTCAAGACTAAACACTATAACACCCAAGCCTTCAATTATGAGACTGTTTCTTATTACAATTGTTTAGCAAAATTTTAGGAAAGACTTGGTTAACTACAAGAGCTGGAACAAAACATACTCAACTAAATACCCATGCAAACAAAATTTTACTCCAATATAAAGACTCACTCCACCAATATAATATCTTAACATTTACTACTAACTAGCATGGTTTTCTCAAACTTCAAAAGTGGGGAGTCATAAGGCATACCTCTCATGATTGGTTTCACTTCTCTCTTCCCCTTTTATTTGTTTCTTGGAAACTTGAAGTCAATCACTCTCCTGCAAATATGCGAGAACCACGAGGAGAATAGAAAAAAGGGAAATAAAGGTAAATGGAAAAATCTGTTTGTTGTTTTTAAGAGAGGGAATTAAATAATATAAAATTGGCGACAAAGCTCGGCTAGAAAATCTCGAAAACAAATAAAAATGACTAAAGATAAAGTGTCGAGAAACCAACACGAGTGCTTATAAACTCAAACCGAAAGCATAACCTCGAAATATTAAAAAAATGCCAAATAAAGATAATGGGGAGACTTCCCCAAGCTTAGGCTTTTGTTAGCCCTTAAAATCATTGTGGTGGCGGGAAAAAGTTGTGGCTCAAGTTCGCAAATTGAGTTGATAAATTACAAGTGGTTTCTCGGAGGTTCAGGGCGAGATTATGCATCCCCTCCACAGTTCCTCCAAGTTCTTGGAAATCTTGATATGTAGAAAACCGGTTTGGTAGATGCTCCTCTTGATCAGGATCTTCTTGCTCCTCTTCTTGGTCTTCATCCTCACCCGGAATCTCCTCTTCCGTTTGGTGTTGTTCAAATTGCAAATCATATAGCAAACGTCCTTCCTCGATAGAGAAAAGCCTATTAGGCAAAGGAGCGGGGTAGAGATGCCCAGCTCCAGCAATATGCAAGTAATAATTACCACCTCTCCTAGTGATCATTCCACAAGCTTTTAAAGTAGATAAAGCAATACGTCTCTCACCTAGCGATGGTTGCAACTCACCTAGGTCAATGCCCTAGGCAATGACAAGGACGGTGATTGGCCCTTGGCTTTGGGAGGATTGGTGCTCCAAGTAGCGCACGAGAATTGCGCCCAAGTTGAGTGACAAGTTGTTGTTGTTGAAAGAAGCTTTTGCGAGGATCAATATATCCTCCTCATTGAGTCTTGTAAACTCATTTCGTGCCTGCAAGGTGTTAGCAATAACATAGAACAAATAGCGTATAGCAGGATGCTGAATATTCTCCCCTTGTTGACTCTAGAAGTGAAACTCATCCTATTATAATAATAATTCGGGGAAGGGCGCATGTCAGCAAAATATGCGCGTAAAGCATTAACATCATTTTTTGGTAAATTAAAACAATTGCACCATTCATCAAGTGATAATGTATAATTGGTGTTCATAAGTCAGAAATAAATCATGTCCTCTCTGTGCCGTGCTTTAATGGTGCTTTTCAAAGAACTTAAAAATTCAAGAATTAACTGGCAATATGTAGGAGCATCATGATATACAAAGTTTTGCAGGACAACTCTATTGCAAAGTAAATCAAAGTTATTAGAAATACCGAGTTGATTCAATATAGTGGGACAAGCCCACTTGGTTGTCTTCACTTCTCGGTTCTTGTTCCTATTGAAGTGATCACGTTGGAGCTCATCCCTAAACTGTATCCCCATGCGGTCCTGAGCTGCAGCGGCATCCCAAGAAGAACTCGCGGTGGCACGAGCACGCGTTTGGCTCCTTGTGTTCATCATCTAAATCAATAAGAAAAGACAAAATAAAACTTTTTGATCCAATAGCATTAAGCATAACATATTCATCATCATAGCACACTAAAGAATCTCCTCAAAATAATAATCTAGGCAAGAGAAACATGGCAATTAGTTTGAAATAGGTATCACCCTAGATTGATAATGACAATAGATTGGAGATGAATTTGCAAAAAGTAATTGGAGGATCAGAGGAGAAACATACCATAGAGCACTTGTGTGCGAGGAAATCGAACAAAATTAAGTAGAGATAAAGATCTCTTGAGGTTTTGAGAGAGTTTGGAGGTAGAAGAGAGAAAAATGATTGAAATGTTGGTGTTAGGGGTACCTTCCCGTGGAGTTTTTGTGGTCGCACGAACTATACAGTCAGAACTATATGGACGGAATGTGTATTCCCACCATATAGTTGGTCTGACGGTAATATTTTAGGGTTTCCTTCTGGCGGCGCAAACTATATGGCCAAAACTATACGGTCGAGATTTTTTTTACTACCGTATAGTTGGTCGTTAAACTTACGGTATCCTGGAAAAGAAATTTAACGAAGGCATTGATATCTATACGGCCGGAACTATACAGCCGGAATTTTTATTCCTGTCATATATTTGGTCGTTAAACCTACAGTACCTTTTGAAAACTGAAGGGGTGATATCGAAACAACTATAGGACCGGAACTATACGACCGGAATTCTTATTCTCGCCGTATAGTTGGTTGTTAAACCTTCTGGAGTTGCCAAAATTTACCTATTTCTTCGACAATTCTTTCTTAACCTGAAACTTAGTGAAACACCATGTTTTTACAGAAAAATAACAGATTAAAGTTTCGACCAACAACAACATGTAGAAAACAAGATTTCAGTACCACTAAACTTCTCCTCCTCAACTGGAGTTTTCTAGCACTCTTTATTCAACATGATACTTAAACTAAAACTTAAAAATTTACTCGAACCTTTATTTCACATGGGTTGTCTCCCATGAAGCGCTCTTTAATGGTCAATAGCTTGACCATGATGTTGCTCACTTAGGACAAATGAGTGGAAGATCCACTCCAAAATAGTTGAACTTTAAAGTGATGGCCTCCTTCTCATCATGCTTGGCTTTCTTCTTCTTGGGTAAATGAACAACAAAAGGACCCCGCGAATGAAACTGAAGCTTCATGTTTGCTTCATGTAGATTAATCAAAGCCTTAATAGTTCTTAAGAATGGATGGCCTAAAATGATAGGAGCAGTAGCATCTTCAGGCATGTCAATAATAACAAAATCAATAAGAGCAGGACAACCTTTAATGTATACTAAAGTATTCTTCTTAATTTCTATAACTTGTTTGTAGGTAGAATCTGCTAGATGTAATTTTAATCAGTAATTTTAAAAGAGCCAACATTTAACTTATCAAAAAGACTTTTTAGAATTGTCAAAACACTTGCACCTAAATCACAAAGTGCAGTTATCTCATTAGTCCCAGTTTTAATTTTAATAGTATGCTCAAATATATCATCAAGCTTAACAGGTAATTTTTTAGCAATTTTCTTATATTCATCTTCAAGCTCACGTACCTTTATTGTTACCTAATTGACGAAACGTTGATATATAGCTTCATCATTTTATTCACTTACGGGAATCTTGATATTGATCCTTTTCACAAGATCTTCAACCGTGTAATTTAGTGAAGGGGCATTGCTATAATCAAGTTCTTCAAGATCCTCCCTTTGGATTTTTATCATCTTGAGGTCTTCAACCGGATTGGGTTCAGCTTTACCTGCAAATTTAGCAAGAATGAGAGTTTGACTCTCGGTTATCTTACCTAGATGTGCCTCAACAATCCTTGTTCTTTCTTGGAGGGCCTGCAAATCATTCATCAAACTCACAGCTTGGTTAGACAATTTCCCAAGTATATTATCATGGTTCTCCATTATGTTAACAAGGATATTATTTTGCTCATTTTGCGAGTCTATAAAGGACTTAAGTGTTTCTTGGAGACTAATACTTGATCCAATATTATTATTAGAGTTACCTGCAGGGCAAGAATAATGTTTTTGGAAATTTGGATTATAGTTCTTATTCCAAGCAGGGTTATAATCATTACAAGCTATGAAGTCCATTTCTTCAATATTTGATTCTGGGATAGCTCTTACCAGGGTTTCCTTACCCTTGACGACTAATATGAGCTCATCCAGCTTAGCAGTGAGTTCTTCATTCTCCTGCGGTGTGACGGAGTTCACCTTCTTTTTGTTTGACCTTTCCACATGCCATTGGGCATGGTTGTCTTGCATATTGTCTAGCAGCTGCTTTGCTTCGGCAATTTGTTTGCCCATAAATGTTCCTCCAGCTGTAGTATCAAGCATATACTTAGACACAGGATTAAGAGCATTATAAAATAAGTGGAGAATTAGCCAATCTTCCATCGCATGGCTGGGACAGTTTCTCATGCATTCTTTCATTCTCTCCCATGCAAGCATTGGTGGCTCAAGCTCTTCCTGTCTAAAACTAGTAATATTAGATCTTAGCTGCATAGTCTTTGCAGGTGGAAAAAATTTAGTCATACATAAAGAAACACATTCCACCCATGATGCAATTGTATTTCTAGGCAAAGATAGCAACCATTCTTTTTCTCTTCCTCTAAGAGAGAAAGGAAATAAGCGCAACTTGACTACATCGGGGTCAACATCTTTAATGTGCATCATATCACTGATACGTCGGAAACGTATCTATAACTTTTGATGTTCCATGCTTTTTTAGTATCTACTTTGACTTGCTTTGTCTACACTTTGAGGTGTTTTTATATGTTTTCTGGGACTAACCTATTAACAAGATGTCACAGTGCCAGTTACATGTTTTCTTCTGTTTTTGGTTCTAGAAAGGCAGAAAATCAATATTCTCGGAATTGGACAGGACAAAAGCCAAAGTCAATATTTTACCATGGGGAACACGGAGCCAGAGTACAAGACAGAGGAGAGGCACCAGGGGCCACACACCCTGGCGGCGCGGGCTAGGGTTAGCCACGCCTGGGGTGTGACCACCCTGGCCGCCCCCCAGCCTCGCCTCTTCGCCTATAAAGACCCTAAGTGCTCGATCAATATTCCACGAAACTATCTATAGTCGCTGCCACCATCATACCTAGATCGGGGGGGTCTGAAGCTCTTCCCGGCACCCTGCCGGAGGGGATATCATCCTGGAGGCCTTCTTCTTCATCATGCCAGTCTCCGGTATGAAGCGTGAGTAGTTTCATCTTGGACTACGGGTCCATGTAGTAGCTAGATGGTTGTATCTCCTCCTTTGTGCTATCATGTTTAGATCTTGTGCGCTCCGTTCATGATCAAGATCATCTATTTGTAATCTTGCATGTTGTGTTTTCGGGGATCCGATGGATATTGAGATTACTATGTCAGATGCATTAATGATTTTGTCTTATTGATTCTATCATGTTTGTGTTGTTTGTGATCTTGCATGCTCTCCGTTTCTAGTAGCTATCTTGGCCAAGTAGATTCTAGTGACTCCAAGAGGGGGTATTTATGCTAGATAGTGGGTTCATGCCTCTATTTAATCTAAGGGAAGTGACAGAAATCTCTAAGGTCGTAGATGTGTTGTTGCGACTAGGTAGAAAACAACGGTCTCTTGTTCATGGAACAAGTGGATTGTTTACCTTACACACTTTTCTTAAAGCAGATATTTGTTGCTTTCAACTTAATACTGGTGGGGGTTCGGATGATGACCTGAAGGTGGATTTCTAGTCATAGATGCAGTTGGATGGCGGTCTATGTATCTTGTTGTATTGCCCAATCGAATCTCATAGGATCATGAATGTCTAGTATTGCATTGTTATGCCTTGCTCAGTCTTGTCAATTGCCCTGCTGTAATTTGTTTACCCAACATGCCATGTTTGTTTATCTAAGGAGAACACCTCTAGTGAACTATGGACCCTGGTCCAATCTTTACCATTGATACATATTCCACCGTTACTGTTTACTTCTTGCAAACCATCATTACCTTCCACACCATATAGTTAATCCTTTGTTACAACAAACCGGTGAGATTGACAACCTCACTGTTCGTTGGGGCAAAGTCTTGAGTTTGTGTTGTGCAGGTCACCAAGTTGCTAGCAACACCTTTGAGTCATTTCCTTCCTCCTACTGGTTCTATAACCTCGGTTTCTTACTGAGGGAAAACTTGCTGCTGTGCTCATCACACCTTGCTCTTGGCGTCTCCCAACAAGACGTCAATAACACGCCAACAAGCTTTTATGGCGATGTTGCCGGGGAGGCTAAGCACGTCTTCACAAGGGGAGTCCTTCACAACCTTTCTCTTTACTTTGTTTTTGGTTTGCTTAGTTTCTTTTGCTTGGTTTTGTTTGCCTCTTTTTATCAAAAACTCCAAAAAATAGTTTAGTTTGGTTTGCTTTCTCTTATCAAAAACACACAAAAAAGGTCCTACTCTAGTTGTCACCTTTCTCTAGCTCACCATGTTGATTCCCAAGTTCACCCTGAAGGACCTTTCATTAGGTAGTGGCTCTATAATTGGGAATGAAAATATCAAAGAATTCTTTAATCATGTTAGCAAACATGAGGATATTGAGGATAGATCTATAGCAGAACTTGCTCCTAATTATGAAATTGCTGCATCTTCTTTAGTTCATATGTTGGAGGCTAGGTTTGTTAACCTTAACCCCATGATGCAAATTTTGTTTCTCAAACTAAAAGAAGAAGAGGATCCTGCAAAGAGAGATTTTATCCTAGAAACTCTACTAAAAGAGTTCAATGATGTTGCTAAGGAAGCCAAGAAGGTCTTTGAACGTTTTAATATGATAGGCTCATGTGTAGATGTTATGGTACCTTATATAAAACCAAGCCCAGAGAGGAAATTAAGATACACATACCTTTTAAACTTGTAGGAATGCATGAAGCCTTAGAAAAGAATTTTGATTGGATTGTTCCTAAAAATACTTTTGATGAAAGTAGTGAACCAAGGAGAGATGAGAAGGGATCCTCCAAAAATCATTTGGATGAGATACCTTTCCTAGTTGAAGAGATTGCAAGTATTGATCTTAATTCTTCATTTGAAAATACTTGATTCTTGCTTCTTGTGCCTAACTTCAAGGCGTTAAAGAAAAGTACTCGTTCGAAGATAACTCAAGAGTTTTCTTGATTCTTGGAAGTTATTACTTCAGTAATGACATCTATTTATCCTTTTTATTTGCTTTTTGTGCCAAGAATGACCTCTAATGATAGGGAAGTAAGATTTGGGGAGTTGTTGTCCTGAAACAGATTTTTGTGCTCCACCATAAAAATTCGTGAGGAATATCTGTAAGTCGGATTGAGCTGATATTTTCTAAATAAATCCCCCATTATTCTAGCTAACTTCCATTAGTTCAACACTTTTTGATTTGAGCAACATAAGGTCTTCAAAAAAATCGTTTTCTACCTGCTGGTCTGTTTTGACAGATTTCTGCCATTATTTGTATTTGCTTCTTATTGATTCCTTTTTGGGTTCTTTTTGGGAAATTAAGCTTTTTGAGGGAATTGATACAGTAGCTTGTGTTTTTAGTGAAAGTTTTTCTGTTCTAAAGCTAAACCCAAAGGTCTATTATCTTTTGAATACACTAATATTGCTAATGAAGATTGTGTGAAGTTTTGTATGAAGGAAAATTTTCAGGTGTAGAGAAAGAATGATGTAATGAGGTGAATAAGGGACAAAAGCTCAAGCTTGGGGTTGCCACCTAGTGTCACCCTAAGAAATATTCAAGAGGTACAAGCGTCAAAGCTTGGGGATGCCCAAGGCATCCCCTTCTTCATCAATGAAAAGGTCAGGTCTTTCTAGACACTTCATTTTTATTGTTTCATGCACTGTTGTGTTGTTCTTAGAGCGTCTTAGTTTTCGTTTAGTTTGATTAGTTTGCTTGAATAAAGTATTTTGGACCCCCGTTCTCGCTATGTTGTTTCAAATAAGTTTATTGGTGTTGGAGAGGAGTAGAAAGTTCTTGCTAGAGTAGTACAAGAGGAGCTTGCTTTGACTGTGACTTAGACTTTATCATGTCATGCTAGGTGTTGTGTTGACCTTATGTTTAGTGATTATTGCTGTAGCATGACTTGTTCCAAAAAATTGGGATTGCTTAGTGTGCCTTGAAGGAATCATGCGTTGTTTTAGAAAACAAAAGCATAGTATTGTGTTATTCTCCTTTGATGCTTTGTTTGGGTTGACTTGGCACATGCTCACACCATGTTATGACTATGAACAAGTCACCATAGCCTCTATGATCATTTATTCCTTGACTTGCAGTACCACTTTATGCTTTGATTAGTAATGTTTTGTCGCTCGGCATGATTATGGCCACTATTGCTCTCTTAGTTGGTTGCTCCCAGTCTTTTGCTAGCCTCCACTTGTACGAGTAAGCTCTACTCATGCATCCAACTCCCAAGAAACAAAGTTATTCCAAAGTGTCCACTATAAATTCCTATGCATGGTGTGTTACACCATTCCAAGTATATTCTTGTTTTCATCTATCTTCCAATTAAAAAGTATTTTGTTACGTGAAAAATTAGTGATTAAAGCTCTCACAAACTTCATGCCACACTTTATTTTTCTTGCCCCTAATAAACTTGTACCATTGTGTCATCTTTGTTGTATATGCTTGCACTTATATGTTGGAATTAGCAGAACCGTGTTGTCACGGGGAACGCTTTCAACATTGCACTTGTACTTTGTACACAGTTGATATCATGCTCTTTTGTCTATGGATGTCGCCGGTGTGAAATAAAAGGGGAGCTTGTAAGTCCATGGAGTTATGTATGTGTGTTAGAGAAACGCCTGGGCCGCTATCCTAATCCATGCCTAATCATGGTGGAAACTTGCAGCATCACCATAATGACTTCTATGAAGCTTTCTTCTTATAAAAAAGAGACATATTGAAAAGAGGAAAGAGAGAAAACACCATATTCCCATGGTAAATAAGAAGATTGCTGAGATGCTCATTGTCTGCTTGCCTTGTCATTTTGAGTATGGGATAGCTCTTGTATCATGTGCAAGGGGTACCCCGTTGGCGGTTCTCTATGATACACATGTATTTACTATGACAAGAACTTATAGGTGACTAAAATTGAGTAGCATGAGGAGCAGCCCTCGTATTCAAGGGACATGAGATTGCCAACTTATACTTTGTCAAGCATATACTCCATAGTTTGTTCACTTTTGAAGGGTTTCGCAGCATAGTAAATCAAAATTTTCTACGGAAGCGAACAGAGGGAAAGCCAAGATCTAATCTAGGAGATGCAAACAACGAGAGAGATTGGATTAGATCTTCATACCCTTGAAGATTCGCACAGCGGAACGTTCGTCGGAACGTGGGTGATGTAGTCGAACTCGCTTCTCCTCCTCGCGATCCGATCCGATCTAGCAACACAAGTGGCGGTGCCTCCGTGAGATGCACACGTGCAGCACCTCGACGTCTCCTCCTTCCTCGGACTAGCAAGTATGGTGGAGAGATGGATTGGATCTACAACACGACGGCGTGGTGTATATGGTGGAGAATTTCTGCCGCAGGGCTTCGCCTACAAACAGTCGGGAGGGAGAGAGGAAGGGCAGCAGGGCAACTAGGGTTTGGAGGAAGGTGTGTGGGGGGGGAGGGGGCGCACCAGCCCTCTATATATAGAGGGGGTGGCGGCGGCCAGCCCTAGCCCCTCCTCCAAGCCTATCTCTAGTTTAAACAATTTAAACTCTCCCTTATCTAGAAATCCTATCTTATCTTATCTCTAGTTTAAACGATTTAAACTCTCTAGGATCGGCTGGGCCCTATGGGGCCTTGTGCCCCTGGCCCAATGCGGCCAGGACACTCCCTCATAGGCCCATGCCCCCTCCCGGAAGGTGGGGCCACGTTGGTCCCCTTCCGGAAGGTTCTAGAAGCTTCCGGTACAATACCGATTAACCCGGAACAATTCCGAACTCCAAAAACTGCACTGCCTTATATGAATCTTATTCTCCGGACCATTCCGGAACCTCTCGTGATGTCCCGGATCCCATCCGAGACTCCGAACAAAAAAATCATAAACCAAGTATCCAATCTATCCTAGCGTCGAGACACGTTAAGTGTGTGACCCTGCGGGTTCGAGAATATGCAGACATGATCTTCTATCAATAATCAACAGCGGGGTCTAGGCACCCATATTGACTCCCACACATTCATCGATGATCATATCGGATGAACCACGATGCCAGGATTCAATCAATCCCATATATATATTCCCTTCGTCTCGCGATAATTTTACTTGCCCGAGATTCGATCGTCGGTACCGTCATACCTAGTTCAATCTCGTTCACAGCAAGTGCTTTACTCGTTCCGTAATCCGATATCACTTTGTGATTAACTCCTTAACCACATGCTTGCAAGCGGTGTTGATATCGATCACCGAGTGGGCCCGAAGTATATCTCTCCGACTTGGGAGGGACAAATCCCATCTCGATACATACAACCCAACAGATACTTTCCGATCACCTGAGAGACACCTTTATGATCACCCTCTCATAGGATGACGTTTGATGACCTCAAAGCTTTCTTCCGATACCAGGGAGTTGTATTATCTCATGGTCTAAGGAATACAATATTTGACATAAGAAAAGCTTCGCAAAGATGAACACAATGATACGATCTAATTGCTTCGCTTAGTTTGGGTCTGTCCACCACATCATTCTCCCAATGATATGATCTCATTATCAATTGACAACTCATGTCTATGGTTAGGAAACCTTAACCATCATTGATCAATGAGCTAGTCCATAGAGGCGTACTAGGGACACGGTGTTGTTCACAAACCACACAAGTATTAATGTTTCTGCTTAATACAATTCTAGCATGGAATATAAACATTATCATGAACAAGAATTATAATAATAACATCTTTATTATTGCCTCTAGGGCATAATTCCAACAGTCTCCCACTTGCACTAGAGTCAATAATCTAGTTTACATTTGGCAACAATCTCACACCCATGGCACTGAGGTGCTGATCATGTTTTACACGTGGAAGAGGTTTAGTCAATGGATCTGCGACATTCAGATCTGTATGTACTTTGCTGATCTTCAGATCTCCATCTGCTATATAATCTCGGATTATATGAAACTTGCGGTTTATATGCTTGGTCTTTGGATGATATCTTGGTTCCTTAGCGAGTGCTATGGCGCCAGTGTTGTCACACAATATCTCCAGTGGGTCCAATGTACTTGGAACCACGCCAAGCTCAGTGATGAAGTTTCTGATCCAAACTCCTTCACTTGATGCTTCTGCAGCAGCCATGTATTCCGCTTCTACTGTAGATCCCGCGATCATGCTTTGCTTGCAGCTTCTCCAGCTCACAGCTCCTCCATTCAAAATATACACGTATCCTGTCTGAGATTTAGAATCATCCTTGTCGGTGTCGAAACTAGCATCGACGTAACCTTTTACGACGAGCTGTTCATCACCCCCATAGACTAAGAACATTTCTTTAGTCCTATTCAGGTACCTTAGGATGTTCTTCACGGCTGTCCAGTGTTCCACTCCTGGATCACTTTGATATCTGCTCGTCAAACTAAGAGCATTGGACACATCCGGTCTAGTACACAGCATGGCATACATGATGAAACCTATGGCCGAGGCATAAGGCACTTTGCTCATAGCTTCCCTATCATTTACCGTAGCTGGACACTGAGCCTTGCTCAATATCTTACCTGACAACATAGGCACTGAACCTTTCTTTGCCTTATCCATTCTGAACCTTTTCAGAACTTTGTCTAGGTATGTACTCTGGCTTAAAGCTATCAGGCGTCTTTGTCTATCTCTATAGATTTTGATGCCCAATATATAAGCAGCTTCACCTAGGTCTTTCATTGAAAAACACTTGTTCAAATAACTCTTCACATCGTTAAGCATGTTGATGTCATTTCCAATAATCAATATGTCATCCACATATAGTACAAGAAACGTCACCGAGCTCCCACTCACTTTCTTGTAGATGCAAGCTTTGTAGCAGTTTGGAACAAATCCAAAGCTCTTGATCACTTGATCAAAACGAAGGTTCCAACTCCGAGATGCTTGCTTCAGTCCATAAATGGAACGCTGAAGTTTGCATACTTTATCAGCATCCTTAGGATCGACAAAACCTTCGGGTTGCATCATATACAACTCTTCATCAATGTTGCCATTGAGGAACGCAGTCTTGACATCCATCTGCCATATTTCATAATCATGAAACGCAGCAATTGCTAATAAAATCCGAATGGACTTAAACGTCGCTACGGGAGAGAAAGTCTCATCGTAGTCAACATCTTGAACTTGTCGAAAACCTTTCGCGACAAGCCGTGCTTTATAGACGGTAACATTACCATCCGCGTCCGTTTTCTTCTTGAAGATCCATTTGCACTCAACGGCCTTTCGGTCGCTAGGAGGGTCCACCAAAGTCCATACTTGGTTTTCGCTCATGGATCCAAATTCGGATTTCATGGCTTCTAGCCATTTCTCAGAGTCTGGGCTCATCATCGCTTCCTCACAGTTCGTAGGTTCACTGTCTTCTACTAACAAGACAGTCAAGACAGGGTTGCCATACCACTCAGGAGGGGCACGCGACCTTGTCGACCTGCGACGTTTAGCAGAAGCATCGTCCAAAGCTTCATGATCCTTATCATTAGCTTCCTCTATTGTTGGTGCAGGCGGCACTGGAACAATTTCAGGTGCTGCGCTACTCTCCAATTCAAGAGAAGGTTCAATAACCTCGTCTAGCTCTACTTTCCTCCCACTCACTTCTTTCGAGAGAAACTCCTTCTCAAGAAAGGAACCGTTCTTTGCGACAAACACTTTGCCTTCGGTTCTTTGATAGAAGGTATACCCAATAGTTTCCTTAGGGTATCCTATGAAGACGCATTTCTCCGCTTTGGGTTCGAGCTTGTCCGGCATCAACTTCTTGACGTAAGCTTCGCATCCCCAAACTTTAAGAAACGACAACTTAGGTTTAGCACCAAACCACAGTTCATACGGTGTCGTCTCAACGTATTTAGATGGAGCCCTATTTAAAGTGAATGCAGCGGTTTCTAATGCATAACCCCAAAATGATAACGGCAAATCAGTAAGAGACATCATCGATCGGACCATATCTAATAGGGTTCGATTCCGGCGTTCAGACACACCATTGCGCTGTGGTGTTCCGGGTGGCGTGAGTTGTGAAACGATTCCACTTGCTTTGAGATGCGTGAGAAAATCATAACTCAAATATTCGCCCCCACAATCGGATCGTAGAAACTTAATCTTTCTGTTACGATGGTTCTCTACTTCATTCTGAAATTCCTTGAACTTTTCAAATGTTTTAGATTTATGTTTCATTAAATAGATATACCCATATCTACTTAAGTCATCGGTAAAAGTGAGAAAATAGCGATATCCACCGTGCGTCGAAACACTCATCGGTCCGCATACATCGGTATGTATGATTTCCAACAAGTCCATTGCTCGCTCCATCATACCGGAGAACGGGGTTTTGATCATCTTGCCCATGAGGCATGGTTCGCATGTGTCAAATGATTCAAAATCAAGAGACTCCAAAAGTCCATCAGAATGGAGTTTCTTCATGCGCTTTACACCAATATGACCTAGACGACAGTGCCACAAATAAGTAGTATTATCACTATCTACTTTGCATCTCTTAGCCTCAATGTTATGGATGTGTGTTTCATCCCTTTCGAGATTTAGAAGAAATAAACCATTCACAATAGGTGCATGACCATAAAAGATGTTACTCATATAAATAGAACAACCATTATTCTCCGATTTAAATGAATAACCGTCTTGCAATAAACACGATCCAGAAATAATGTTCATGCTCAACGCAGGCACATAATAACATTTATTAAGGTTTAAAACTAATCCCGAAGGTAAAACTAAGGAGAGCGTGCCGACGGCCATCACATCAACTCTTGATCCGTTGCCAACGCGCATCGTCACCTCATCCCTCGCAAGCCGCCGTCTATTCTGTAGCTCCTGTTTCGAGTTACAAATATTAGCAACTGAACCGGTATCAAATACCCAGGCACTACAACGAGGGCTAGTAAGGAAAACATCAATAACATGTATATCAAATATACCTTTGATGGTGCCAGCCTTCTTGTCCGCTAAGTACTTCGGACAGTTGCGCTTCCAGTGACCCTTGTCCTTGCAATAGAAGCACTCAGTGTCCGGCTTAGGACCAGACTTGAGCTTCTTCTCAGCAGGGGCAACGCGCTTGCCGCCACCTTTCTTGAAGGGCTTCTTTGCACCTTTACCTTTCTTAAAGGAGGGCTTGTTGACCATCAACACATGATTATCTTTCTTGATGTCCACCTCCGCAGCCTTCAGCTTTGCGAAGAGCTCGGTGATCGTATCAGTGGAACCAATCTGATTATGAGTCACTACAAAACTTTTGTAGCTGGGAGGGAGTGATTGCAGAACCCTGTCAATCTTGAGCTCCTCTGGAATCTTGCAGTCCAGTTGCTCAAGGCGTTGAGTGTAGCCCGACATCTTAATGGCGTGCTCACTAACGGAACTCCCTTCCTCCATCTTGCAGTTAAAGAACTTCTCAGAGATCTCATATCTCTCAGAACGGGCCTGAGTCTGAAACATGGTTTTCAGCTCCTCGAGAATCTCAAAGGGCCCGGGATAGTTTTCAAAATGATTTTGAAGTTCCGGTTCCATAGCAAACAACATGGTGCTCTTAATCACACCATAATCATCTTTGCGCGACTGATAGACAGCTTTCTCATCAGCCGGCGCAGTTGCAGCAGGGGGGTTACCTAACGCTTTCTCAAGGACATAGTCCTTTTGTCCGCCAGACAGAATGATTCTTAGATTGCGGAACCAGTTGGTGAAGTTAGACCCATTGTTTCTAAGCTTTTCTTTCTCAGCAAAAACGTTGAAGTTGAAGTTGGACTTGGCCATGTGATCTACAGTATTTGCAAGTACAATTTAGACTATGTTCATGATAAATAGTTCAACTTAATCAAATTACTAGATGAACTCCCACTAAATTCAACATCCCTCAAGTTGTTTAGTGAACACGATCCAAATTCACCACACCTAATCTGATCATCACGAGAAGAGATGTGGTTTCAATGGTGGACAACGAAGTGTCGATCATATCATTCATATGACTCATGCTTAACCTTTCGGTTCTTGTGTTCCGAGGCCATGTCTGTACATGCTAGGCTCGTCAAGTTAGACCCAAGTATTTCCGCGTGTGCAAAAACTGGCTTGCACCCGTTGTATGTGAGCGTAGAGTCTATAGCACTCGATCATCACGTGATGCTTGGACACGACGAACTTTCGCAACGGTGCATACTTGGGGAGAACACAGTTTTTATCTTGATCTTTAAGTGAGGAATCATCTTATAATGCTACCGTCGCGATCTAAGCATAATAAGATACATAAAAGGATAAACATCACATGCATATAACTTTATGTGACATGGTATAGCCAATCTCCGCGCAATGATCTCCATCTTGTGCGTTCCGGCATGATCTCCATCACTCCACCATGATTGCCTCCACCACGAATAGCAACTACAACTATTGCTAACTACTTAGCGATAAAGTAAAGCTATTACATGGCGTATAAGAAGTTGACTCGCAGGTCATACACAATTATAAAGACAACCATATGGCTCCTGCCGGTTGTGTACTCAACGACATGCAAGTCGTGAAACATTACAAAACATGATCATCGCATACATTATACACATCACATCTTGGGCCATACCATATCACAGAAAACACTCCCTGCAAAAACAAGTTAGACGCCTCTACTTTGTTGTTGCATGTTTTACGTGGCTTATGGGAGTAGATGCTAAGAACGATTCTTACCTACGGAAAGCCACAACGGTGATATTATGGTTGCCAAACTCCGGTGTTAATCCCATGACAACTATAGTGAGAGAAACTGACATCCACCAGCCGCATGTGTGGTACAAGCCACACGTCAAGTGCGGAGCCGGTCTCGCGAACGACGTCGTGTAAGGTTGGCCTGGACCGCTTCAATCTCACTATCCCGCGTCATAAGAAGAACACAAACAAGAGGCTTGCAACAGAAAACATCAACGCCCGCAACAACCATGTTGCGTTCTACTCGTGAAACACATCTACGCATAGATCTAGCTCTGATACCACTTAAGGGTTTCGCAGCATAGTAAATCAAAATTTTCTACGGAAGCGAACAGAGGGAAAGCCAAGATCTAATCTAGGAGATGCAAACAACGAGAGAGATTGGATTAGATCTTCATACCCTTGAAGATTCGCACAGCGGAACGTTCGTCGGAACGTGGGTGATGTAGTCGAACTCGCTTCTCCTCCTCGCGATCCGATCCGATCTAGCACCACAAGTGGCGGTGCCTCCGTGAGATGCACACGTGCAACACCTCGACGTCTCCTCCTTCCTCGGACCAGCAAGTATGGTGGAGAGACTGATTGGATCTACAACACGACGGCGTGGTGTATATGGTGGAGAATTTCTGCCGCAGGGCTTCGCCTACAAACAGTCGGGAGGGAGAGAGGAAGGGCAGCAGGGCAACTAGGGTTTGGAGGAAGGTGTGTGGGGGGGAGGGGGCGCACCAGCCCTCTATATATAGAGGGGGTGGCGGCGGCCAGCCCTAGCCCCTCCTCCAAGCCTATCTCTAGTTTAAACAATTTAAACTCTCCCTTATCTAGAAATCCTATCTTATCTTATCTCTAGTTTAAACGATTTAAACTCTCTAGGATTGGCTGGGCCCTATGGGGCCTTGTGCCCCTGGCCCAATGCGGCCAGGACACTCCCTCATAGGCCCATGCCCCCTCCCAGAAGGTGGGGCCACGTTGGTCCCCTTCCGGAAGGTTCTAGAAGCTTCCGGTACAATACCGATTAACCCGGAACAATTCCGAACTCCAAAAACTGCACTGCCTTATATGAATCTTATTCTCCGGACCATTCCGGAACCTCTCGTGATGTCCCGGATCCCATCCGAGACTCTGAACAAAAAATTCATAAACCAAGTATCCAATCTATCCTAGCGTCGAGACACGTTAAGTGTGTGACCCTGCGGGTTCGAGAATATGCAGACATGATCTTCTATCAATAATCAACAGCGGGGTCTGGGCACCCATATTGACTCCCACACATTCATCGATGATCATATCGGACGAACCACGATGCCAGGATTCAATCAATCCCATATATATATTCCCTTCGTCTCGCGATATTTTTACTTGCCCGAGATTCGATCGTCGGTACCGTCATACCTAGTTCAATCTCGTTCACAGCAAGTGCTTTACTCGTTCCGTAATCCGATATCACTTTGTGATTAACTCCTTAACCACATGCTTGCAAGCGGTGTTGATATCGATCACCGAGTGGGCCCGAAGTATATCTCTCCGACTTGGGAGGGACAAATCCCATCTCGATACATACAACCCAACAGATACTTTCCGATCACCTGAGAGACACCTTTATGATCACCCTCTCATAGGATGACGTTTGATGACCTCAAAGCTTTCTTCCGATACCAGGGAGTTGTATTATCTCATGGTCTAAGGAATACAATATTTGACATAAGAAAAGCTTCGCAAAGATGAACACAATGATACGATCTAATTGCTTTGCTTAGTTTGGGTCTGTCCACCACATCATTCTCCCAATGATATGATCTCATTATCAATTGACAACTCATGTCTATGGTTAGGAAACCTTAACCATCATTGATCAATGAGCTAGTCCATAGAGGCGTACTAGGGACACGGTGTTGTTCACAAACCACACAAGTATTAATGTTTCCGCTTAATACAATTCTAGCATGGAATATAAACATTATCATGAACAAGAATTATAATAATAACATCTTTATTATTGCCTCTAGGGCATAATTCCAACAACTTTAACCTTAATCATTTCAAGATGCATATGATAGGGGCAATGAGAGCTGAAAGCTAACAAGTACCATAATTTTTGGAAGCTCTTTTTGAGACTTGAAATCCCTGCTTCCCTTATGAAGGGCCTTTCTTCCACCAGTATATTGAGTCTCCACCTTATACTCTTAGGCACCAGTTAAGAGAGCATAGTTGCCATTCTTAGTTCTATGTGCATTGTCCCAAAACTTATTGATTGATGCATATTGTTGATATTATTTGTTCTTGTGCTATTTGTATCTAGTCACTCTTATGAACTTTGAAGGTGTCCTATGCATCTATTTGCTACTCCATGAGGGACAAGCCGAATGCCACTATGCCATGTTTTCTATATGTGAAACAAACAAACGTTTTTCAATGCATGTTATTCATGATCTTTCTCTGTAACCTTTCATGTTGCATGCATAGTTACTTTGTCTTACTGTTAGAACTCCATATTTCATGCTCATGTTTAGAGTTCTTTGATCCTAGCTTTCAATGCTTGCAAATGGTTTGATCTTGATTTTGATGGTGCATGTCACCTCAAAAATTATTCTTTTTTATCACTTACCTACTCGAGGACGAGCAGGAGTTAAGCTTGGGATGCTTGATACGTCAGAAACGTATCAATAATTTTTTATGTTCCATGCTTGTTTAGTATCTACTTTGCTTTGTCTACACTTTGAGGTGTTTTTATATGTTTTCTGGTACTAACCTATTAACAAGATGCCACAGTGACAGTTGCTTGTTTTCTTCTGTTTTTGGTTCCATAAAGGAAGAAAATCAATATTCTTGGAATTGGACGGGACAAAAGCCAAAGTCAATATTTTACTGTGGGGAACACGGAGCCAGAGTACGAGACAAAGGGGAGGCACCAGGGGGTCACACCCCTGGCGGCGCGGGCTAGGGTTAGCCGCGCCTGGGGGGTGTGACCACCCTGGCCGCCCCTGCCTTGCCTCTTCGCCTATAAAGACCCCCCAATGCATAAACCCTAAGTACCCGATCAATATTCCACGAAACCGTCTCTAGCCGCCTCCACCATCGTCCCTTGATCGGGGGATCTGAAGCTCTTCCCGGCACCCTGCCGGAGGGGAGATCATCCTGGAGGCCTTCTTCTTCATCATGCCAGCCTCCGGTATGAAGCATGAGTAGTTCCACCTTAGACTACGGGTCCATGTAGTAGCTAGATGGTTGTATGTCCTCATTTGTGCTATCATGTTTAGATCTTGTGAGCTTCGTTCATGATCAAGATCATCTATTTGTAATCATGCATGTTGTGTTTGCGGGGATCCGATGGATATTGAGATTACTATGTCAGATTGATTAATGGTTTTGTCTTATTGATTCTATCATGTTTGTGTTGTTTGTGATCTTGCATGCTCTCTGTTTCTAGTAGCTATCTTGGCCAAGTAGATGCTAGTGACTCCAAGAGGTGGTATTTATGCTAGATAGTGGGTTCATGCCTCTATTTAATCTAAGGGAAGTGACAGAAAGCTCTAAGGTTGTAGATGTTATGTTGCCACTAGGGAGAAAACAATGGCCTCTTGTTCATGGAACAAGTGGATTGTTTACCTTACACACTTTGCTTAAAGCAGTTATCTGTTGCTTGCAACTTAATACTGGTGGGGATTCGGATGATAACCTGAAGGTGGATTTCTAGTCATAGATGCAGTTGGATGGCGGTCTATGTATCTTATTGTATTGCCCAATCGAATCTCATAGGTTCATGAATGTCTAGTATTGCATTGTTATGCCTTGCTTAGTCTTATCAATTGCCCTGATGTATTTTGTTTACCCAGCATGCCATGTTTGTTTATCTAAGGAGAACACGTCTAGTGAACTATGGACCCCGGTCCAATCTTTACCATTGATACATCTTCCACTATTATTGTTTACTTGTTGCAAACCACCATTACCTTCCACACCATATAGTTAATCCTTTGTTACAGCAAACCGGTGAGATTGACAACCTGACTGTTCGTTGGGGCAAAGTCTTGAGTTTGTGTTGTGCAGGTCTCCAAGTTGCTAGAAACACCTTTGATTCGTTTCCTTCCTCCTACCGGTTCGATAACCTCGGTTTCTTACTGAGGGAAAACTTGTTGTTGTGCTCATCACACCTTGCTCTTGGGGTCTCCCAACAAGGAGTCAATAACACGCCAACAATCACATATTTCAGTAAAAGTGTTCAAGTGCATACCTGCGTTCTCAACAGCAGAACCTCCAAATTGATTCTGTTGAACCAAACTTAAATAGTGGGGCTTAATTTCATAATCATCAATAGTAATTGATGGTTGGGTAATAGGAGTACGCAAATAATGATTATTGGGAGTTGCAAACTCCCCAAGTTCCTTTTCAGCCATATTTCTTATGTTTTTGGGTTTTCTTAAACAAAAACTTATGATAGAAAAAACAAGAATTTAAATACTAACTATTTTTTGGTTTTTCAAACAAAGATTGAAAGCAAACTAAGAAAAATAAAAACAAGAATTAAAACTAGCAAGGTTCCTAATAACCTTACTAGGGTAGCTATTGCTTCCCCGACAACGGTGCTAGAAAAATGGGTGATACCTTCGATCATGATTACGGATGTAGATAAATCATGGTGAAGTTACTTTAATGGACCTTCAGGAGTTTTAGAATTCTTTTAGTGTTTTACCGGACCAAGAGTTTGCGATATTTTGTTGTTGTTGTTGATGATGGAGAGAGAGGGCCTGGGGAGTTCGGTTTTACCTATGCAAAACATCTGATGGAAATAAAATATAATAATAAAGTATACATTTAATTGTTAGAGGAAGATAATTATATATGGGCAGTGCATCCGTAACTGCTATTGCCTCCACAACCGCTTATAGAAATAACCTATTAGTATCATCTATAGAATAAAGATAACTAATGATATGCACAGTGACATCACCATTAATCCCAAGTAAATCCCTCACATACAGCCGTACTATCCTTTATGTCACTGGGGTTCCCATCCTACAGATTAGTCATTACTCATACTCCCTATACCTATATCAATCCTCGGGGTCTTGGGTACCTGACAAGTCCTTATATTGAGGCAAGAGAGGATACAATAATCATCATGTCATACAAACTAATACACGATCCCATCTATGATAAATAACATGCACAAACTACATGGCTAGGCCGAAGCCCTTAGCCCAAGTAGAATTACTCACACATAGATATGAGATCAACGATCATAAATATTGTATTGGAAATCATGAGATTGAAGAAATAGTCTTACAATGTTGCCAATTGGAGATGAGATCTACTATTACAAGTGGTAGACTATGGCTATGGTGGTGGAGAATGGCTGTGAGATTGGAACTAGATCTATTCCTCCGGCGGCTCTTCAGTGTTGTGTGTTTC
Organism: Avena sativa; assembly: GCA_916181665.1. Taxonomy (NCBI): domain Eukaryota; kingdom Viridiplantae; phylum Streptophyta; class Magnoliopsida; order Poales; family Poaceae; genus Avena; species Avena sativa. The sequence continues at coordinate 377,477,640 of OV702297.1, read as the reverse complement.
TGGTTTGGCTCCTCCTCCCATTTCTCGTCATAAGAGGTCTCTTTATATAGGGGTCCCTTCACAAAATTTGTTCCGTTTGACCTTGCGATGTCGGTGGAAACTATATGGTCGGAAAAATATTCCCGCCGTATAGTTGGCCGTTAAAGCTGCTGTTTCATCTTCACGACCCCTGGATTCTTCGGGTTGTGGGAAATCTCGTATCGTTGACTTTAATGTTGTGATTCCCATCATCAAACGTCATTTCCTGCGTAGGAAAAAATAGAAAGACAGGATTGCATACCCCTTTGATCATTAGGCATTAGTAGCAGGGTTTAGAGAGATATTTCATCAAAAGTATGAATAATATCTATTTTTAATTTGGATGTGGATGGCTATATTTCACAGCCATCAATAGTGCAGAATGAGTAAAGAGTACATACCATGTAACGAGGATAACCTAGTCTTTCACCTCGGGTTATGTAAAGTATCGAGAAGCAATAAGACATGTATAAGTAATAAAAAAAGGTTCAAGTGATAAAAGAACTCCGTGTATATGTGCAGGGTTCACTATCTGCATCAAGGTACTGATGGTGATCATTGTAGAGGAATGAGTTCCGAACATGTCCGCATATATCCGAACCCATAGGGTCACACACTTGAAAGAATAATGACATTTATATGTGAATGTGATTAAATATTTGCGAATGAAGTGATTCCGACGTGAGTCCGGAAGGTTTGGGGATATACCAAAGGAGATAGGAATATAGCCGAGAGATGTTCAGAATGGTTCTGCACACTAATGGAATGCATCGTATTAATTTAGGGAAGTTGCAGAACATTCCGAAGTGTCAGGAATTTTTAGGAGTTTCAGAATAATTAAAAGGTAAAAACCCTAGGTGGCACCATGGGCTGATGGGGGCCATGGGCCCCTAGAGCATGGCCTGCGCGGGAATGTAGGAGACGGGTCCGACTCGGACCCCAACCCTTCATTTAGGCCGGTGGTGGGAGAGGGAGGGGAGTGATGACTGCAAGTGCACAGATCGTTTGTATATAGTTTCTAAATAAAGATATCAATCCCACAGGGAACAGGAGTCCGAAGTCTAATAACTCTTGAAATAAATACTAAAATAGAAATGCTAAATAAAGTTCCGAGTAACAAGATAAAAATGCGAGTATTGTGTAAAAATGTGTTTTTTGGGTTTTTGGTATAAGAGAACAACGAGTAAATTAAACAGAATTGAATACATAAAGTAAGTATTGCGTATGTAAAAGAAATTTGAAACTTCAGTGGGGAAAGCGTTCTCAGGGATTAGCGGATACACCACTAGCATTATAAAGGTCTATGGTAAAGATTATTATCATGAACATTCTCAACTATGTATGTGTGGGAGGAACTCTGTATTTGGACAAATATGCAGCAACCACTGCTCACATCATCCTCATAACCACAGCAGACATGAATCAACATCAATTTAATTACCGCGCTATTAAGGGACTTAATCCCGCAGGACGTATCCCATGGCATGGATAGTGTTTTGTGAATTTCCTTGATTCCCAAGTTGACACGTAAGTAGTGCCAAGAGCTTTATAGTCACTATAAGTGCTAACACACCTCCGTCTACCAACAAGTAGTTCCCTCCATCAAGTCCCCACAAGAGGCAAATATTGAGAGGTCGACTTCTCCCAACATCAAGATGAATACAATCTTACACATGGTCACAATGATAAATATCATAATAAACTTTATCTTATTTCAATCTCATGCTAAGGTTTATCCATCTCCCCAAGAACTAATGATCTACTCAGACATGGAGGCAATCAACATCATGGCAAAAACAATGAAATCTATCATAGATGAATACTATTTGTATAAATCCATAACGAGTACGGAAATTACAACAAGATCTAGATAATATGTAGATGGGATGGATGGAGATGGTGGTGATGCAGCGGTTAATGATGAAGATCGATGCCTTAGCCTCCTGGATCTACGCAGGGCGAAGATGGATCCCCGGTGGATGAGTTCCCCCTCCAGATGCCTTCCGGAGGTGTGGTTTCGACGATTTCTGAGTGTTCTATATGTCATCTCTCTGATCCAGTTGCATGGGGTGAAACTATTTGAGGAGGCGGTGTCGGCACCAACTATACGATGGGAACTATACGGTCGGAAAAATCATTCCCACCGTATAGTTGGTCGTTAAACCCACTGTATCCTCCAATTGCTTCGGGTTTTATTTTGGTGTTATTAATATTTCCCAAATAAGTAATTTACGTTGTTTTTGGATCCTTTTCATCACAATATAACTGGTCCAAAAATTGTGTCCATTGCATCCATCATCTGGTCTGATCCTGGTAAAAATAAACAAAAAAGGCGTGCGCGAATGCTGTAAAATACCAAGATCCTACCACTACAATGCAAAATAATAATATAAAATATGATGCAAATATGCACTCATCAACTTCCCCAAGCTTAGTCTCTTCCTCGTCCCGAGCAAGTTTAGCTTAATGGATGTGATCCTCATATTCATGAAGCTGAGTCGGTAAAATAAATGAGGCAGTTGCAGCATGTGTTTATCATTTAGGATACATAGAAATGAGTTCATGAATAGTATCTTACTCAAACCATCTGAATAATATTAGCAGGCTTCCACACCTTAGCATTTAACAGTTCACAAAAGGTTACTCTCAACATGATGTAAAAGTATTCTGTTTGACCGAATGAGTGAGTGAGGTAGTCCCAAGTGTTTTAGGATTAACATATTCACTTGGAATTCAAAATCTCAAACGTCCCTTTGTCTTACTACAAGATAGTGGTATATGCCTATTTACTCTTTGCACATTCACTCTTTTTCTTTCTCTTTATTTTCCTCTTTCTTTATATATATTCGTGCTCACACTTTTGGTATCTTCTCTTCACGGGCTAGCTTGAGACGGAGGGATTGATTGACAACAGTTCTTTAATACATAGCTTGTAGAAAAGATTATTCTGCTCCAGCACTTTCACTTGTTCTTTAATAATCTCATCATTGCTTTGGAAGGTTTTTCTCTCCATAAGACTCATAGAAAATCCTGCTTCAGTGGTCTGCTTATATCTTCATCGAGTTATCAAGATAAAATCGCAGCCACTAAAGATGCATGGGTGTCCCTGACGCCTCCTTCTCCATTACTGCGATCTTCAACTCCAGAGCTTTCAAATCCCTCTTCCGGCATTCATGGTCGGCGTTAAAAAGCTCCATAGGCATGCCCTTGATCTCCTTGTCCTGCTTGATATTGCTCCCAACCTCCATAGGGACTTCTCTCCTTGGCTTCCTGGCCCTCGCCTCACGTGAGAACAAGAGATGGATTGGTTCCTAGTGATTATGATTAGAGAGGGGCACAATGGCAGTATATAAGAGGGGTCGGAGGTCGGTAAAACTCGCGAGAAACGCCAAATTCACGCCCAAGAAAAGAATCCTAACAGAATAGGAAAAGAAATAATGATTTTGGGGGAGTCCTGCCGCGTAACGACCAACTATACGGTCGCGGCCCGTATAGCTCTGGCCATATATTTGGTTATGGGCAGGTACTTCCAAAAATCCCGAGTCCATGTCGGTTAGATTACCGACAAAACGTTTTTTATATGAATAAATAAGAATGAAAAAGGGTCTGTGATACAGAAACTTTAATGACCAACTATACGGCGAGAGATTTTTCTTTGGCCGTATAGTTGCGCCCGCATAGATACTGGACATCGAAAAATATTTCGCAAGGGGGTACAGTACCTTTAACGACCAACTATATGGCGGGAGATTTTTCTTCGTCCATATAGTTGCGTCCGTATAGTTACAAAAACCCCTCAAAAACTTTAGAAAAATAAGTGGAATTCAAAGGCAAAAAAAATTAGAAGTAAAAATGTGAAGACAAAGCACTTATTAGAGTAAGAAAACTTACCTTTCACTTACCGTTTATTTAGTCGGGAGTGACAAGATCTTCCAACAACAAGGACTTATTTTTGGGAGGAATTGACCTTAGTTCATCTAATAATTCTTGAAAATGAAAATCACCAGGACTAAAGCTCCTCTCAATAAGATTGGTGTCTTGCTGGGCAAGTATAGATGCTGCATCTAGTACCTTTGCTTCTTGTCTTTGCATAATCTGCAACTCAAATTCTTGAAGTAAAAGGATCCAACAGATTAGTCTTGGCTTATGAATCTTCCTCTCAAGGAGTTATTTTAAACCATCATGATCCGTATGAACTCTTACTTTTGCATCAACTATATAAGAACGAAATTTATCGCAAGAGAAAAATACAGCAAAGAGTTCTCTTTCTTCCTTAGGATAATTATTTTGAGCACTACTGAGAGTTCTACTAGCATGTTGTATAATATTAAATATGTGACCTATGTGTTGTCCCAGAGTTACTCATGCATCATCATCACTAGCTTCACATATTAAATCAAAAGTCATATCCCAAATAGGTGGTTTAATGAGAGGGCATGAGATAAAGCATATTTAAGTTTATCAAAGACAATAAGGCATTTATCATCAAAATTAAATCTTACTCCCTTTTGCAACAAATTAGTTAAAGGTTTGGAAATTCTAGAGAAATTCCTTATGAACCTTCTATAAAAACCCACATGACCAAGAAAACTCCTTATACCTTTTATGTCCCTTGGTTGTGGCATTCTCTCTATTGCTTCAACCTTTGCCCTATCTACTTCAATACCTTACCTGATACCTTATGTCCAAGGAATATGCCTTCTTTGACCAAAAAATGGAACTTCTCCTAGTTTAGAACAAGATTGGTTTCATCGCAATGCTGTAAAATTCTTTTGAGATTATCCAAGCAACTAGTAAACAAAGTTCTGATGACCCACAAGTATAGGGGGTGTATCATAGTAATTTCGATAAATAGGAGTGTCGATCCCAACGAGGAGCAGAAGGTGTTGACTAGTGGTATGGAGCAGGAAATCTCTGTAAATACTTAGCAAACAGATTTTTTGTAGGGTTCGCATCATAGAAAACAAAAATTTTCCTATGATGGGAACATCTAAGTACCAAGATCTATCTACTAGATACAAGCAACGGGTGGATATACATCCATAGAATACATACCCTCGAAGAACGAATAGCGTTAACGAGGTTGTACTCGTGGATGATGTAGACGAACGCTTGCCGATCTCAAGATCGTGATGAAGTCCGTCTGGTCCAGTCGGTCCAGCACGATCAAGTCCAGCACCTCAAAGCAGTGGTGCATCCGTGATCGCACACACGTACGGGTACCCCGACAACCTCCGCGCCCTCGCTCCAGCGAAGCAGCGGAAGCAACAAATCCTTCCAGAAAAAGCCACCGGGAACATGTATCTCGCTGATCCGAGACCATGGGGAAATTCTAAAGGGGGGAGAGAGATCCTTCGCGAGGAGGTGTGCTTTGAGAGGAGGAGAGGGGGGCCTTTTATAGGGGAGAGGGGGGCACCCAAGGGGCATGGCGCCCAGCCATGGGGCTGCCCCCACCTCTTCCACATTCATGTGGGTGGAGCTCCCACTCAAAATGAAAAGCCTCCACTCCCATTAAAAAGCCTCCACTCAAAAATCCACTAACATGCATTAAATTTCCACCAAATTTAATGCAAGCTCTCATTTAAATAAAACTCTTTTATTTATTTATTCAGAATTTTGTTAATTACTTTAATTAACAAACATTCACATAAAACCCCTTACAACATTTCAATTTCACATGCAGAACCAGTTTCAGCAATTTCAACCGAAACAGTTTCGGTGTCTAGTGAAATAAATTCCTGCGCTTTCCTTTTCTTTTTCTGGCATATCATTTGCTCCGAATGGTGTCGGTATCCCTTAAGTGTGTCACCCTACGGTTCGCGAATAATGCGGACATGATCGAGACCCTTCTCCGATCAATAATCAGTAGCGGGACCTGGAGATCCATACTGACTCCCACACATTCAACGGTGACTTATGTGATCGTGTGAACCTTTTACGCTAGTATCTTAATCCTTTTGTTTCGCGATATATTACATGTCCAAGATTCGATCATCGGTATCTCCATACCTAGTTTGATCTCGTTACCGACATGCACTCTTTTCTCGTTCCCGTGATATAACATTCTAGTGATCAAATCACTTGCTTGCAAGCTAATCAATGTGATATCACCGAGAGGGCCTAGAGCATATCTATCCGTCATCGGGATGAACAAATTCCACTCTCGATCCATGGGTCTCAACATAACACTTTAGTAGTTCTGAAGCCATCTTTATAATCACCCAGTTACGGTGTGACGTTTGATGTCATCGAGAAACTCTTCCGGTGTTAGTGATTGACATGATCTCATGGTCTAAGGATTAGGATCACTTCGTAAGTTGTTATAGCAATATAAACTCAATGACTTTGATCGTAATGTTATACTTCGGATGAATGTTCATCACATCATTACACTAATGTTGTGACCTCGTTATTAACAACATCCAATGTCCATGATCAGGAAACTTTGATCATCATGTTAATCAACGAGCTAGTTTATAAGAGAGGCATAACTAGGAACTTCCTTTTTGTTTATTAAACACACATGTATTAATGTTTCTGTATTAATACAATTATAGCATGTAAAATAAACATTTATCATAAATAAGGAATACGATAATAACCACTTTATTATTGCCTCTCGGGCATATTCCCTTCATTTTTAGGGGTTTTCTGATAAAGCAAAGAAACAAAGTGCAAGTAATAAAGAAAACGAACAACTGCAGCAAGTGGCCCAATCCTTTCTTAGCAAAGGACAAGCCGGTGGAAATACTTATAAGGACCAAACGTTCTCGAGGACACACGGGAATTCTGTCAAGTGCTTTCACTTCAAATAGCTAAGTACTCTTCTTTGGTGTTGTAAGTGTTGTGTGGGTGAACCTATGCTAATGTACCGACCTTACTTGGACTAATACATACTTGTGATTAAACCCCATGCAAGCATCTGCAACTATAGGAAAGTAATTAATATATAAACCTAACCACAGCCTTAAACTCTGAGATCCTACGCTCCCTTATGCAATGGTGTCCTAATGGGGGTTCAGGTTTCTATCACTCCGACAACCCCGCAATTAGTAGACAAATACACAATGCATTCCCCTAGGCCCATAAATGGTGAAGTATCATGTAGTCGATGTTCACACGACACCACTAGAAGTATAGCACCACAACTTAAATACTAAACCATTAAATAATAACTCAACACAAATCCACTACTAACAACATGACTTCTCCCATGTCCTCAAGAACTAGACGAACTACTCAAATGACATCATATGGATCAAGATCAAAGATGATATGGTGATGGATAAAAATCTGAACATAAACAATAATCCAATGGTTCCACTCACAAGCATCAACTACAATAGTAATTAACACCGGGAAAGTTTCCCCTAAGAACTAATCCAAGATCCAACACGATTGTTACAGCGGGACAGAGTGGTGATGATGGTGCTGGTGGAGATGATGGTGTGGATGATGATGATCCCGATGATGCCTAGCTTGATGACGGTGTTGATGGCGATGATATCCCCTCTCCGGGAAGGGATTTCCCCGGAAGAAATCTGTCTACCGGAGAGCTCTTTCTCTCTCGGTGTTTTCCGCCCCGCAGAGGCGGCGGAAATATTTCTGTGGTCGCTCCCCTGGTGTTAGGGTTCCGTGAGGAAGATATAGGCAAGAGGGCGGAGTCGGGAGTCGGCCAGGTGGGCCACACCTGCCCTAGGCATGGGGCAAGGTGGGCCCACGCCTAGGGGTGTGGGCCCCCTGTGGCCTGGCTACGCCTCCCCTTCTGGCTTCCTCCGTCTTCTGGGAAAATATAATTTTCCAATATTTTTCTGATCTTAGCGAAATTGCATCAAAACACCTCCTTTTCATCAGAAACCTGACTTCGGCAGTTCATCCTCCAAGAATCATCCAACATGCAAAAACAGAGGAAAAGACATAAGTAATACCTCATAATAAGACATATATCAATGAATAGAGGCAAATTATGATATAGAATGGTGATGCAAATTGGACGTATCAAGTTCCATAGACAGAAAAATCATCCATAAATACTTCCATTATCAGTTCTATAAAATATGTGAAAATAGCAGTCATGCATCTTTGAAAAGTAGTTGGAGCATTACATAAACCAGAAGGCATGCGTCGGTAAGCATGTAAACCATAAGGACTAATGCAAGTTGTTCTAAGTTGGTCATCAGGATGAACGGCTATTTGGGAAAAACCAGAGTATCCGTCCAAGTAGCAAAAATGAGTGTGGTTTGCTAACCTCTCTAAAGTTTGAGCTATGAACGGTAAAGGATAGTGATCTTTCCTAGTTTCCTTATTCAATTTCCTGAAATCTATGCACATCCTATGTCCAACAATAGTTCTAGTAGGTATCAATTCATTGTTTTCATTAGTAACAATAATAAAGTCGCCTTTCTTAGGAACACAATGAACAAGACTTACCCATTCACTTCATTTCATAGGATAGATTATACATGCATTCAGTAGGCATACTATTTCTTTTCTTACCACTTCTTTCATTTCAGGATTCATCCTTCTATTAAATTTTGCAACTAGTTTAGCACCTTCCTCCATGAATATTCGATGGACGGTAATCATGCGACTAATGCCCTTAAAATCGTCCATTGAGTAACCAAAGGCTTTGCGATGCTCCTTTAGTACCTTCATGAGTTCTTCTTCTTCATCCCCTAAAAGTTTAGCACTAATAATAACAGGGAATTTATTAGTATTATCCAAAAATCTATATTTAAGATTATATGGTAAAGTTTTTAATTCTGGGGGTGGTAATTCTTCATCCCCTCTCTTTTCTGGCTCTTCAAAAGCCTCATAAGTTGGAGGTTCTAAAATGGGAAGTGAATCAAATTCACTTTCTAATTCTTCTAGAGACCTGTCCTCCATAATTATTTCTTCACAATTTGAGTCTTCATTTATTTGTTCTTCTTGATTACTAAAGAAGAGAGCCGCCATCTCCTTAATAGTTTTCTCTTTCTCTTCTTCTTGTATAAGTAGAGGTTTGTCTTTAAATTTGGAAAAGTGGAATTCTTTTTCCGCTTTCCCAAGCTTAAGGGATATAATCTCCTTTTTGAAGTCGATTGTGGCACCTACATCGCTCAAAAAGTTTCTTCCAAATATAATTGGGCAAAGAGTGTCAACTGGCATATCAACAACTATAAAATCGATAGGGAAATTTTTATTGCCAATTGTGACAGGTGCATCTTCAACTACTCCCATTGGAATTATAAGATTTTTATTGGCAAACATGATTGTCATATCAGTATTTTCTATTGTAGCCAGTTGTATCTCTTCTTTTATTTATAAATAAAAATCATAAGATATAACATTAACTTCGGTGCCAAGATCACATAGACCAATAATGCGAGGTTTCTTTAAATATGCAGGGAAGAATAGGCTGACCTACATCTTTTACCTTAGTTTTACCTTCAACCAATACGGAAGTATCTTCATCAAGTTCAACTATGTTATAATGTGCATACATAGCCATAATTGCTTCCGTAGTTACCTCTTCATCATTGGTTTCATCCAGACGTTCTTCAACTTTTGGCACACTTTCCTCTTCTTTCTTCTCCTGTACTGCTTTAACCTATTCATATTCCGAAATATGCTTTTGTGTAGTGTTAGGGAAAGGTATCTGATACGTCCAAAACGTATCTACTTTCCCGAACACTTTTGCTATTGTTCATCCTCTAATTTGTGTGATTTGGATACAACTAACACAGACTGACACTGTTTTCAGCAGAATTGCTTTGGTGTCTCTTTTTGTGCAGAAAATCAACTTTCAGGAAAAATCCCGGAAAATATGGCAAATTTCCTATTTTACCAGAAGACTGACGGAGCCAGAAGACATGACGAAGGAGGGCCACGAGGGGCCCACACCCCTGGCCACGCAGGCTAGGCTAGGCCGCGCCTGGGGATGGTGAGGCCACCTCGGGCACCCCCTCAGTCTCCCCCTTTGCCTACATAAAGCCTTCTGAACTAAAAACAGAGGGGGGTTCGACGTTTTTCCAGATAGAGTTCCGTTGTGTTTCCACCACCAGAAACCGCGATTCCGAACCAGAAACTTTGTTCTGGCACCTTGCCGGGACGGGGAATTGGAAGAGATCATCATCACCAACACCTCTCCATCAACCATCCATCTTTCTCCCATCCATGAGTAAGTAATCCCCCACTGTAGGCTATGGGGATGGTAGGGATTGGATGAGATTTATCATGTAATCGAATAAGATTGTTAGGGCATGGTGCCTAGTATTTTTCTTAGTGCTTTTTGACATTGTTGCAACTTGTTATGCTTAATGCTTGTCAGTAGGGCCCGAGTGCCATGATCTCAGATCTGAACATGTTATTGATTCATGATGATAGTATTGTTTGTGATCTTATCGCAAGATGTTTACACATATTATTGTCCGGAACCAAAGGCCCCGAAGTAACAGAAATTGGGACAGCCGGAGGGGATGGCTGTGATATGAGGATCACATGTGTTCATGGAGTGTTAATGCTTTGCTCCGGTACTCTATTGAAAGGAGTACCTTAATTGCTAGTAGATTCCCTTGAGGCCCCACTGCAACGGACTGGCAGGATAAAAGATGTTGTGCAAGTTCTTATTGCGAGCACGTACGACTATAAATGGAACACATGCCTATGATTGTTTAGTACTTGGATACTTTATCGTATTTATCTAAAATTGCCCTGGATATTGAGATTACATGAATAGACTTGTCCATGGAACGCCTGTTCATCCATCCCTACGCCTACCGCACTCAAATCCTGCTGTCTGCTACTATTGTTACTACTGCCTTAGTTTTACTGTTGTTGTTACTTTGTTGTTGCTACTACAAAATTATTGCTACTGATAAACTACTGTGAGCAAGACTATTTCTAGGTGCAAATGAATTGACACCAGTTGTTAAGGCTTATAAATATTCTTTGGCTCCCCTTGTGTCGAATCAATAAATTGGGTTGTACTACCCTCAAAGACTGTTGCGATCCCCTATACTTGTGGGTCATTAAGACTATTTTCTGACACCGTTGCGGGGGAGCATAGCTTTATTTATAAGTTCATTTGGATTTATTATTGTTCACTGCTATCCTTTTCATCATGGGAAAGTCTCGTGATGGAAATTTTCCTATTTTACCATCCACTACAAGAAAAGGTATAGTTATAAACACCTCTGCTGCTCTTGATTCACCGTCTGTTATAAGTAAGCTTGTTACACCACCACCACATACACATGCTACACACACCGCTACTACTGCTGAATATGAAATTGCTTATGATGCTCATGATGTTACTTCTACCGTGCTTGATGAGAGTGGTTCATTAGGTCCTTCCCTAGATGCTAAAATTGCTAGAACTATATTGGGAAACACTGAAACTCCTAGTGAAGACACTATTACTCCTGTTAGCTCACCCGAGTATAGAGAAAGCTATGATATTAATGATGGCTGTATTGAAATGACTGATGAATTTGTTTAAGAATATCGAAACACACGTGGTGCTAGTGCTATTAGGAGTCTCCTTGAGAAACGTACTATTATGCCTAAACTATCTCCTGATGCTAAGTTTGCCACTTCTCCCATAAACATTAAAGATAAAGATTACGATTTCTCTCTTGATTTATCGTGTATAAACATTGTTGAGAAAGAACCTTTTTGTGGGACTGAGAATGAAAGGGCTATGGCATATATGACTGAGCTTTATACTATGAGTGCCTTATTTTCTAATGATTTTAAGATGTGCAAGTACTTTGTTGCTAAATTTTTCCCTTTTTCATTGAAAGGAGAGGCTAAAGCTTGGTTTAATAGTCTACCTCCTGGATCCATTGATATCCCTGATTGCTTGATTGCTACTTTCTTTCAGAAATATTTCCCTCCTAGTGCTTGACATGCTGTTTTTGCAGAATTTTTTTGATTTTAAACAGGGAGAAGAGGAGAAATTTCCCGAGTCGTGGACAAGGTTTTGTGCCTTGATTCATGCACATCCTGGATGTCCATTACCTAAAAATGAGCTTCTTGATATATATTATAATGGACTAACTGATGAATCTAGGACATACCTAGATAGTTTTGCTGATTGTGTTTTCAGTAAAAGAACTCCTGCAGAAGCTGAAGAATTAATGGCTAAAATAAGCAGGAATTATGATGACTGGACTACAACTGAATCAATTACACCTGAGTCAACTACATCTGAACCACTTGTGCCTGAACCAACTCCAACACCAAAACCCAAGAAGAGGGGAGTGATTGGATTAAATGATGAATTGATGAAAGAAGCTCAGAAATGTCTTAAGGAGAAGGGTATTAGATCTAAAGATGTGAACAATTTACCTCCTATAGAAGAATTATGTAAGCCAAATTCTCACTCATCCACTATTGAGGTACACTCTCTCCAAAATTTTGATGAAGGTGATATTCCCTATGGTAAACCTCCTGATCAATGCTTAGAGGAACTTGATACTTTTATTGTTAAACAAGGTAATTTTAATAAACAAGTTTAGAATCATTTATTGGAAAACTCTAGAGATATTAATGAGTTGAAAGATATTGTGGAAAGAATTGCTAATGATGTTAAAATGCTTGTTAAGCACTTCCAAATGGTTCAAAGCCAAATTGATCAACTTGCTAAAGTACAAAAAGTCTGGATATAAACATGCTTATGAAATTAGAACTAGGAGTGGTGCTACCACTCAGGATCCCTTATATCCAGAGGGACATCCTAAAATAATTGAGCAGGATTCTCAACAAGCTGAAAATATAGGTACTTCTTCTAAGAGAAAGAAAAAGAAACATAAAATAGTTGAGGAGCCTTCTGAACCTGATGTAGATCCTAATAGTATATCTATATCTGATGCTGAAAGTGAAAGTGGTAATGATAACAATGATGCTCCTGATAAGGAAGAAATTGAAGAAAAACCTAATAAGTACACTAATAACACTAAGTACACTAAGGAATATTTTTTTGCTAATAAACATGGTAGTGAAAGAGAACCTTGGGTGCAGAAACCAATGCCTTTTCCTAATAAGAAACACAAGTCAAAGGAAGAATAACACTATAACAAGTTTTGTGAGTGGATAAAACCTTTATTTTTGCAAATTCCTTTGACTAATGCTATTAAGTTGCCTCCTTATTCAAAGTATATGAAGGATATTGTCTCTAATAATAGGAAGATTCCTAATGAGGAAATTTCTACTTTGCTTGCTAATTATTCCTTCAACGGTAACGTCCCAAAGAAACTTGGGGATCCAGGTATTCCAACTATTCCCTGCTCTATTAAAAATATTTATGTTAGAACTACTTTGTGTGATTTGGGAGCTGGAGTTAGTGTTATGCCTTTTCTCTCTACAAGAGACTTCAGCTAGAAAAATTGATACTAACTGATATATCTTTGCAAATGGCCGACAAGTCCACTACTATCCCTGTTGGTATATGTGATGATGTTTCTGTTCAAGTGGCTCATAATTTCTTGGTATTAACTGATTTTGTTGTACTTGAGATGCCTAAAGATGATAATATGTCTATTATTCTTGGGAGACCTTTTCTTAATACTGCAGGTGTTGTCATCAATTGTAATCAAGGAAAAATAACTTTTAATATTAATGACAAAGATCATACTTTCTATTTCTCAAAGAAGATTGATAAGAGTTATGGCTTGAATTCAATTGAAAATATTGAGGGCATCAAAGTTGGAGAAATATATTGTCACATTCCACAAGAAATTTTTGAAACTATTATGATTGGGACCATTGCTATGAAGATTGAGGTAACATAATCATTTAGTGAAATGCAAAGTTTCGTTTCGTATAAGATTGTTTTGGTAACAATACTTGATCAACCTTGTTAACAAAGGGATTTTAATGAATAAAACAATGCTTTCATAATGGTTATCCTTGCTCACTTTTATTTTTCTCGATTCCAATCTTTGTTTTTCTTCTTGCTAGTCTTAGTTTTGCTAGTTGCTTGCTTTTTAGAGTGTCTTAGAACTTCTGTAGTTTTAGTTTTGGTTTGCTTTTGTGTCTTTCAAAAATCTTTTTCTGCGAGAAAAATCAATCTTCATAACCTGAAAATTGGCCAAAAATAAAGTTTCCCGAATTTTTTTAGAAAATTCATATTAAATGTTTTCATGAAGAAAGGGGCAGAGGGGCACCTAGAGTGATCCAGGGGGACCCACCAGGCCAGCACACCCCCTGGTGGCGTGCCAAGCCCCAGGGCGCGCCTGGCCCAGGTGTGGGCCACCCCTGGCACTCGACTTGGTCTCCTTCCAGCCACTTCTTTCTCTCTTCGGAAAAACACCAGAAAACTTATCAAAGCTCGAGTTCCTACTATTATTGCTCCCAAATTTCGATCTCCTTGCTCAGCCCATCTTTGCTGCTAATTTTTGGAGGGATTGCTCTCCGGTATGTGCCTCCTCTGCTTGTCCAATTAGATTTTTGATTGGTGGATTTTATCTTGAGTATTTTTCTACTCTAGGTGACAGGTTGTGTGAGATTGCATGCTTGTTTTATGCTTAGAGATTTCATTTTTATGCATGTTTAGCCCTCTAGCAAGTTCCTATAGTAGTTCCCCATCATTTACTAGCTTGGAAGTCGCTTGGTTTGATGTTTGTCTAAAAATTTCAGAAAAGAAGATGAGTGAATACCAGCCGAGTCAACATGAACTAAGGGTACTGGATATTATGAAATTCCACTGCAAGGAGGAAGTTTTCCCTTCCATTTATCCATGCCTAGAATTCATGAGAGCTGCAGGGATATTTTAGGATTTCCAAACTCTGATTTCTAATGCAGGGTTGGAACATTTTGTTGGAGAAGAACCTTACCAATATGTGAAACTAACTATGTCTATGGTACATGACTTTCGATTTAGTTGGTCCTTGCCTAACCCCATGGTTCACTACAAAATTTACAATATAGCTGTTAACCTTCCTTTTGATGATTTTTGTGCAGCTATCAGAGTGCCACAGTGGGGTTCATGTGAGAAGATTAGAGAGAGGCCTACGCCACTCTTGGACTTATATGCGGAGATTTACCAAGAATGCTCCTTCTCAAAGGAGAGTGGTAAAATTCAGAATATTCATCTCCCATCCATTTGTTATTTTGCCTATTTCATTGCCAAGTGTGTTCTTGCTAGGAAAACTGCTAGTAGATTATCTTCATTTGATCTAGCTTTTATCTCAACTGCTTTGAAAAGGGATAGAACTTATAACTTGGGTGCTTTGATAGGCTTCCGTCTTGCTGCTAACAGCAATAAAGGCGGAATTTGTGGAGGCCTTATTGCATCTCGTTTATTAGCTTTGCATGGTTTAGCACCTCATCATTCAGACTTTCAGTTTCCCATAGAGAGGCTAGATCTGATTTCCATGGTACAGTATAAATTTATTTCTTCTTGGGCTAGTTTGAGCGAGTTACCTTATGAAATAACCTTTGTCAAGAGTGATTGGAGAGGGGTAAGTCTGAGATAGTAGTCCCTTTTCCTGCACCTACTTTGTTTAACTTTGATACCAGGCAAGGATGGTCACTCACGGAGGAAGAACTTGACACAAACATGGCGGAGCTCTCCCAGCAGGAGGAGAATGTTGGAGAAGATGCCGAAGATAATTCGGTTTAGCCCTCCAACATGGGGGAATCTTCATACCAGCAGCCCTCTTATGATTGGGGAGATTCTTCTTCTTCATCGCGAGGGCCTGATTATGATTATTCCTATGATGATCCACCGGCTTGGGGTTAATACCCGTGTTTTGATTGATCTCCACTTAGGCCAAAAGCCTAAGCTTGGGGGAGGTATACCGACATCACACTCATCTATATATCATGTTCCGTCGGTACTCTGTATATCCATGTTTTGCTTTCTTTTTAGTGTTTGTTTCTATTTTCCAAAACACAAAAAGACCAAAAATATTTTTGTTGTTTCTCTTGGTTTGTTTCTTTGTCTGTTAGCTTTGGTTTTCTATAAGAAAAAATCCAAAAAGATTTTGCTTTGAGTGCTTGCTTTAAAAAAATCAAAAACCCAAAAATATTTGTTGTTCTTCTTTGGTTTTGTGAAGTTCGTTGCAGGGTTCAGCGGTCCTTAGTGACTCCTTTGGAGTTTGGTTTCATGTTATTATTCAAGCCACACAAGTGAAAGGCAATAATGATGATTAATCACAACTCGGGGTGTGGTAAGAGTTTGGTAATGAACTCTATTTGTCTTCATTTCTGTACATATACTCATCATTGAGGGCATGCTTAGTCTGTTCATGTAAGGGGTATGTTATTTATTGGATGCTTAGTACTTCTTGCTCTCTTATGATTATCTCCAGCTTGCTAATAGTTTGTAGCATGTCACATGAATGTTTGCTTGCATTGTTCTATTCATAACTTGGTATGACATTGTGGTATCCTCCTCTGGATGTTTCATTTGAATCGACTTGGCACATGCTCACGCATGCATATGACTGAACAAAAGTCAGTTAAGCCTCGATGATTTATTTTGCCTTAGAGTTCTTGCATCACTTTTATGCCATAATTAATTTTGTTTTGTTGCAAGCATGATTATGACAGTTATTGCTCGCTCGTTTGTTGCTCCCTTTCTATTGCTAGACTTTACTTGCACTGAGTATGAGCTCTACTCGTGTTTCCAACTCCCTAAAACCAAAATTGTCAAAAAGTGTCCACCATATCTACCTATTAGCATCATTGCTATTCCGTGCATATTTATTATGTATTGTTTTCTTCCAAATAAAATGTTTGCTTGTTATGAGAAAGTTAGTTAGTAAAGCTCTCACAAACTTGATAGCACACTTTATTTTCTTGCGCTTAATGAACTAAAACCATTGTGACTGTCCATGAAAGTTATATGCTTGCAAAATATAGGTTGGGAGTTACAGAACTGTGCTGTCACGGGGAACGCTTTCAACACCTATAAACATTATCCAGTTGATATCATGCTCTTTTGTTTACGAATGTCGGCGGTGTGAAATAAAAGGGGAGCTTGTAAGTCCATGGAGTTATGTATATGTGTTAGATAAACGCCTGGGACGCTAGCCTAAGCCATGCCTAATCATGGTGGAAACTTGCAGCAAAACCATAATGAGCAATATGTGAAGCATCCTTGATGGCTCATTGTTGACGTGGAGCGCTTCGTCGGGAAACCCCAAGAGCAGGGTGTGATGCAGCACAACAGCAAGTCTTCCCTCAGTAAGAAACCAAGGTTATCGAACCAGTAGGAGGAAGGAAATGTCTCAAAGGTGTTGCAAGCAACGTGGAAACCTGCACAACACAAACTCAAGACTTTGCCCCAACGAACAGTGAGGTTCTCAATCTCACCGGTTGCTGTAACAAAGGATTAACTATATGGTGTGGAAGGTGATGATGGTTTTCAGCAAGTAAACAATAATAGTGGAAGATGTATCAATGGTAAAGATTGGACCGGGGTCCATAGTTCACTAGAGGTGCTCTCCTTAGATAAACAAACATGGCATGATGGGTAAACAAATTACAGTAGGGCAATTGACAGGACTGAGCAAGGAATAACAATGCAATACTAGACAAAAAGATCCTATGAGATTCGATTGGACAATACAACAATATACATATACCGCCATCCAACTACATCTATGACTAGAAGTCCACCTTTGGGTTATCATCTGACCCCCTCCAGTATTAAGTTGCAAGCAACAGACAACTGCTTTAAGCAAAGTGTGTAAGTTAAACAATCCACTTGTTCCATGAACAAGAGACCGTTGTTTTCTCCCTAGTGGCAACAACACATCTACAACCGTAGAGATTTTTGTCACTTCCCTTGATTAGGTAGAGGCATGAACCCACTATCGAGCATAAATACCCCCTCTTGGAGTCACTAGCAACTACTTGGCCAAGATAGCTACTAACAACAGAGAGCATGCAAGATCACAAACAACACAGACATGATAGAATCAATAAGACAAAACCATTAATCAATTTGACATAGTAATCTCAATATCCATTGGATCCACGCAAACACAACATGCATGATTACAAATAGATTAGATCTTGATCATGAACGGAGCTCACAAGGTCTATACATGAAAGCACAAGGAGGAGATACAACCATCTAGCTACTACATGGACCCGTAGTCCAAGGTGGAACTACTCACGCTTCATACCGGAGGCTGGCATGAAGAAGAAGGCCTCCAGGATGATCTCCCCTCCGTTAGGGTGCGGGGAAAAGCTTCAGATCCCCCAGATCTAGGGACGATGGTGGTGGCGGCGGCTACAGATGGTTTCGTGGAATTTCGATCGGGTGCCTTGGGTTTCTGCATCAGGGGATTCTTATAGGCGAAGAGGCGAGGCAGGGGGCCACCAGGGCGGCTTCACCCCCTCCAAGCGCGGGGTGGGCCCACCGCACGGCCAGGAGGTGTGGCCCCCTGGTGGGTCTCCTCTGTCTCGTACTCCGGCTTCGTGTTCCCCACGGTAAAATATTGACTTTGGCTTTTGTCCCGTCTGATACGTTAGAAACGTATCTATAATTTTTGATGCTCCATGCTTGTTTAGTATCTACTTTGCTTTGCTTTGTCTACACTTTGAGTGATTTTTATATCTTTTCGGGAACTAACCTATTAACAAGTTGCAACAGTGCCAGTTGCCCGTTTTCTTCTGTTTTTGGTTCCAAAAAGGCAGAAAATCAATATTCTCGGAATTGGACGGGACAAAAGCCAAAGTCAATATTTTACCGTGGGCGACATGAAGCCAGAAGACGAGACGAAGAGGCGGCATAGGGCGGCCAAACCCCCCCCTAGGCGTGGGTGGGCCCAACCTGTGCCTGGGTAAGGTGAGGCCCCCTGGTGGCCCTCCTGGCTCGCCTCTTCGCCTATAAGAAGCCCCCGATGCAGAAACCCTAGGCACCCGATAAAAACTCCACGAAACCTTCTGTAGCCACCACCATCATCGTCCCTAGATCAGGGGGATCTGAAGTTCTTCCCGGCACCCTGCCGGAGGGGAGATCATCCCGGAGGCCTTCTTCTCTGGTATGAAGCGTGAGTAGTTCCACCTTGGACTACGGGTCCATGTAGTAGCTAGATGGTTGTATCTCCTCCTTGTGCTTTCATGTATAGATCTTGTGAGCTCCGTTCATGATCAAGATCTAATCTATTTGTAATCATGCATGTTGTGTTTACGAGGATCCGATGGATATTAAGATTACTATGTCAGATTGATTAATGGTTTTGTCTATTTTATTCTATCATGTCTATGTTGTTTGTGATCTTGCATGCTCTCCGTTGTTAGTAGCTATCTTGGCCAAGTAGTTGCTAGTGACTCCAAGAGGGGGTATTTATGCTCGATAGTGGGTTCATGCCTCTAGTTTCCAAGGGAAGTGACAGAAATCTCTTTGGTTGTAGATGTGTTGTTGCCACTAGGGAGAAAACAACGGTATCTTGTTCATAGAACAAGTGGATTGTTTACCTTACACACTTCGCTTAAAGAAGTTGTCTGTTGCTTGCAACTTAATACTGGAGGGTGTTCGGATGATAACCTGAAGGTGGACTTCTAGTCATAGATGCAGTTGGATGGCGGTCTATGTATATTGTTGTATTGCCCAATCGAATCTTATAGGATCTTTTTTGTCTAGTATTGCATTGTTATGCCTTGCTCAGTTCATGTCAATTGACCTGCTGTACTTTGTTTACCCTTCATGCCATGTTGTTTATCTAAGGAGAGCACCTTTAGTGAACTATGGACACCGGTCCAATCTTTACCATTGATACATCTTCCACTGTTACTTGTTTACTTGCTGCAAACCATCACCTTCCACACCATACGTTTAATCCTTTGTTACAGCAAACCGGTGAGCTTGACAACCTCACTGATTCATTGGTGCAAAGTCTTGAGTTTGTGTTGTGTAGGTTTCCACGTTGCTTGCAACACCTTTGAGACATTTCCTTCCTCCTACTGGTTCAATAACCTCGATTTCTTACTGAGGGAAAACTTGTTGTTGTGCTCATCACACCTTGCTCTTGGGGTTTCCAACGGAGCGTTCCGCGACAGTGCTGGGCGCCATCATCACCGTCCAATTCCGAGAATATTGATTTTCTGCCTTTCTGGAACCAAAAATAGAAGAAAACAGGCAACTGACACCGTGGCAACTTGTTAATAGGTTAGTACCATAAAACATATAAAAACACCTCAAAGTGTGGACAAAGCAAAGAAAAGTAGATAGTAATCAAGCATGGAACATAAAAAATTATAGATAAGTTTTCAACGTATCAAGCATCCCCAAGCTTAACTCCTGCTCGTCCTCGAGTAGGTAAGTGATAAAAGAATAATTTTTGAGGTGACATACACCATCAACACCAAGATCAAACCATTTGCAAGCATTGAAAGCTAGGATCAAAGAACTCTAAACATGTGCATGAAAGATGGAGTTCTAACAATAAGACAAAATAACTATGCATGCAACATGAAAGACTACAAACAAAGATCATGAATAACATGCATTGAAAAACATTTGTTTGTTTCACATACAGAAAAGATGGCATAGTGGCATTCAGTTTGTCCCTCATAGAGTAGCAAATAGATGCATAGGACACCTTCAAAGTTCATAAGAGTGACTAGATACAAATAGCAATAGAACAAGCAATATCAACGATATGCATCAATCAATAAGTTTTGGGACACTGCACATAGAACTAAGAATGGCAACTATGCTCTCTTAACTGGTGCCTAAAGGTAAAAGGTGGAGACTCAATATAATAGTGGAAGAAAGGCCTTTCATAAAGGGAAGCAGGGATTTCAAGTTTCAAAAAGAGCTTCCAAAAATTATGGTACTTGTTAGCTTCCAGCCCTCATTGCCCCTATCATAAGCATCTTGAAGTGACTAAGGTTAAAGTGAACAAACTATGGAGTATATGCTTGACAAAGTATAAGTTGGCAATCTCATGTCCCTTGAATACGGGGGTTGCACCGCATGCTACTCAACTTTGGTCACCTGTAAGTTCTTGTCATAGTAAGTACATGTGTATCATAGAGAACAGCCAATGGGGTACCCCTTGCACATGGTACAGGAGCTATCCCATAACCAAAATGACAAGGCAAGTAGACAATGAGCATCTCAGCGATCTTTTTATTTACTATTTGCATAGATTTTTATTGAGGATGCTTCACAGATTGCTCACTATGGTGATGCTGCAAATTTCCACCATGATTAGGCATGGCTTAGGCTAGTGGCCCAGGCGTTTCTCTAACAAAAAATACATAACTCCATGGACTTACAAGCTCCCTCTTTATTTCACACCGGCGACATCCATAGACAAAAGAGCATGATATCAACTGTGTACAAAGTACAAGTGAAATGTTGAAAATGTTCCCCATGATAACATGGTTCTGCTAATTCCAATGTATAAGTGCAAGAATATACAACAAAGATGACACAATGGTTCAAGTTTATTAGGGGCAAGGAATATAAAGTGTGCCATCAAGTTTGTGGGGGCTTTAATCACTAAGTTTCCACATAACAAAATACTTTTTAATTGGAAGATATATGAAAACAAGAATATACTTGGAATGGTGTAATACAGCATGCATAGGAATTTATAGTGGACACTTTGGAATAACTTGGTTCCTTGGGAGTTGGAAGCATGAGTAGAGCTTACTCATAGAAGTGGAGGCTAGCAAAAGACTGGGAGCAACCAACTAAGAGTGCAATAATGACCATAATCATGCAGAGCAACAAAACATTAATAATCAAAGCATAGAGTGGTACTACAAGTCAAGGACTAAATGATCATAGAGGCTATGGTGACTTGTTCATAGTCATAACATGGTGTGAGCATGTGCCAAGTCAACCTAAACAAAACATCAAAGGAGAATACCATAATACTATGCTTTTGCATGCTAAAACAACGCATGATTCTTTCAAGGCACACTAATCAATCCCAATTGTTTGGAACAAGTCATGCTACAGCAATAATAACTAAGCATAAGGTCAAAACAACACCTAGCATGTCATGCTAAAGTCTACGTCATAGTCAATGCAAGCTCCTCTTTCACTTTCAAGCAAGAACTTTCTACCCGTTTCCAACACCAATCGACTTATTTGAAACAACACAGCGATAACGGGGGTCCAATCTAATTTATTCAAGAAAACTAAACAAACTAAGCAAAGTAAACAAAAACTAAGACATTCCGAGAACAACACAACAGTGCATGAAACAATAAAAATGAAGTGTCTTGAAAGACCTAAGCTTTTTATTAATGAAGAAGGGGATGCCTTGGGCATCCCTAAGCTTTGACGTTTGTACCTCTTGGATATTTCTTGGGGTGACACCGGGGTGGCATCCCCAAGCTTGACCTTTTGTCCATTCTTCATCTCATTACATCATTCTCTCTCTACACCTGAATTTTTTCCTTCATACAAAACTTCACACAATCTTCATTAGCAACATTAGTGTATTCAAAAGATAATAGATCTTTGGTTTTAGCTTTAGAACAGCAATTATTTTTACTAAAAACACAATATACTGTAGCAACTCCTTCAAAAAGCTCAATTTCCCAAAAAGAACCCAAAAAGGAATCAATAAGAAGCAAATGCAAATAATGGCAGAAATCTGTCAAAACAGACTAGCAGGTAGAAACCGATTTTTTTGAAAATCTTATGTTGCTCAAATAAAAAAGTGTTGAGCTAACTAACGTTAGATAACATACTGGGGGATTTATTCGTAAATTTTCAGCTCAATCAGACTTACAGAGACTCCTCAGGAAATTTTATGGTGAAGGACAGAAATCTGTTTTGGGACAGCAACTCCCCAAATCTTACTTCCCTCTCATTAGAGGTTATTCTTGGCACAAAAAGCAAACAAAAAGGATAAGGAGAGGTCATTACTGAAGTAATAACTTCCAAGGCTCAAGGAAACTCTTGGGTTATCTCCCAACAAGTACTTTTCTTTAACGCCTTTAAGTTGGGCACAAGAAGTAAGAAATCAAGTATTTTCAAATGAAGAAGCATTAACATCAAACCTTGCTTTCAAAGGAGGAGAAAAAGCAACTTATATCTCCTCATAGGGAAGTATTCAATACCTTTCTTGAATGGAAATTGATATTTAATGGTGCCTTCTTTCATATCAATGATGGCACCAACAGTTTTAAGAAAAGGTCTTCCCAAAGTAATATGACACGAAGCATTATATTCAACATCTAAAACATAGAAATCAACAGGGACATAAGCATTGTTAACCATAATGAGAACATCATTAATACTCCCCATGAGTTTCTTCTTAGCATTATCATTAAGTGGGACATCCAAATAACAATCTTCCAAAGGTGGCAAATCAAGCATTTCATAAATCTTCCTAGGCATAATAGAGACACTAGAACCAAGATCACATGAAGCTTTGAGATCAAAGTAACTCACTTGCATATTAATAATGGGTTCCCAACTATCTTCTACTTTCCTAGGAATAGAAGATTTGAGTTTTAACTTCTCTTCCTTAATCTTAACTAGAGCATCTGTAATGTGTTTGGTAAAAGCAACATGCATATCACTAGCATCATGACTTCTAGCAAGCTTTTGCAGGAACATAATCACTTCAGAAATATTGCAACCATCAAGATCAAAATCAAACTTAGCATCAATAGTAGTAGACTCATCAGGCTTAGGCATTCTAGGAGGAGGAATAGGGACTTCTTGTGGTTTAGTGGCATCCCTTTTGGTGATGGTGCACACACTATTATTTTTATCAATTTCAGCTTCCCTTTCCCACTTAGCATGAAGTTGAGCTAACAGTCTAACATTTTCATCAATAGTAACTTGTATGGCATGAGTATAAGCAAAGGTACTTTCCATGGTTTCAGGTTTAGCAGCCATTTTATAAATCAAGGAGGACTGTGCTTCAGACAAAGAGGAAATATTTTTCTCAACAGTTAAAAGCTTTTCTTCCACAGTCTTGTTGAAAGCGGTTTGTTTACTAATAAAGTCTTTGAGCATAACTTCAAGTTCAGAGAGGGCACTTCTAGTATTGTTGTAGGAGTTTCCATAGGAATTGCCATTATTGGAGGATAAGTGTCACATCCCAAGATTTTCCAAATCTTGTAATGTGAAAAATAAATGAATAAAATAAAACTTTGTTGATTTTCAGGGTGAGAAGAAACTTTTTGAATTCAAATGGGAACCTTCAAACCTATTTTGATCAAGATAAATCCTAAAGGGATTTAAAAAGGATAAACATTTAATAAAGGAAAATAAAAATATTTGGAATTACTATTTTGAATCTTTTAATAAAAAGATTTGGTTTCCAAATGAAAAGGAAGAAATTTAAATAAAGATTATTTTAAAGAGCCAAATTAAAAACTTGGCCAAGCCTTTGAAATAAAATATTTCTATTTGATAAAAATAGTAAAGGTTTATTTAAATAAAATGATAAGGATTTAATATCCAAGTTTATTAAAAATAAAGGTTTCACTATTTTAATTAAAACATCAAAACTTATTTATTTATTTTAAACAAGTTTCCAAGTATTTTATATTCTCAAATAAAACCTACTGAAGTGTTTTTGGTTTTATTTAGATTTCAAAATGGAGTTTTGAATAAATCAAAATCTATTTGATTTAATAACAAAGGTCTATTTATTTAATTATTAATGGACCTGAAAATAAAAATATTATTTTGATTTTGGACTCTGGTTTATTGTTGTTAAACAGAACCAAAACTCAATACAAGTTTGGTAGAAGTTTGTTTGATTTGAAAGTTTGATTTGTTTGATTGAAATTCAAAACAGGAAATTCAAACAGAAAAAGGAAAACAATTAGAAAGAAAAAAATAAGAATCAGACAGCAACCCAACTCGTCTGGCCCAACAAGCCCAGTACCAGCCCAGCTAATCCCCACGCGCGAATCGTTTTTCACCTGAACCCGCACCCGCAGAGCGACTGACCAGTGGACCCTCTCCCAATCTTTCTTCCTCGCTAACAGGAAGGTCCCACCTCTCCTGTTCATCGTCTTCAACCCGCGCTAATTCCTCCTCGCCTTTTCCTGTCCTTTACTCCGGCGATCAATTCGCGTTGTTAACAGCCATTACTCCACCCCGCGACCCCGCCCATTTAATCGCCTGCTTGCCCCCTCTCTTTTCCCCCAGACACCGCACCACCGGAGCCACCAGGCTGCCCCAATTCGAGCCCGCACCCTCACTGCTCCGGCGAGTTCCGCGATCGATTCCGGTGAGTACACGCCGCCCCCTCCTCTCTAGTTCACACTCACTGGATCTCCATCGCTTTGCGCATCCACTGACCCCAGCCCCACTTCCTCTGGTGACCCAGAACGTCGGCAACCTCCTCGACTGAGCGTCGCCGCGTCTGCTTCCTTCTCCGGCGACCTCCCCTGGTAAGTATCGACCGCCCCGACACTTCCTATTGACGCTCACTTCATCAGTAGATCAAACCGCGTCTAACTGTGCCCCTGCCTTGCCTCGGGGTGAACCGCAGCACCATCCTCGACGACCTCCAGAGCCGCCTGACGCCGTTCCTCACTCCGGCGAGCGATTAATCCCGCTCCAGTGCGCCCCTCGCCTCCTCGCGACCACGTTGAGCATCGGCACGATCCCCTGAGCATGGTGAGCACCTTACCCTCTCTCTTTGCTTCCTGCATCGCCCGTACCGCCACCGTCTGAGCATCACCGCCGTCTGCCGCCGTGCAGCACCGCCAGTTTTTGGCGAGTAGATAAGAGCCGTTCGATTTAGATCGTAGAGACACGATAGAACCACTTAACGGCGAAGGGGTACGCGATCTGAACCGTGCGATCTGTTTAGATCCAACGCCCCGCAGAGCGCAATCCACGCGAACCGGTACCGCCCAATAATATTGCGCCGCGTGGCACCAGTCCTGTTTAAAAACAAAGTTTGAATCTGATTTAGATGCAGATTTGAAAACCTTGTAACTTTTGATCCACACGTCCAAAGTTTGCAAACTTTATATCAATGGAATCAGTGGAACAAGCCCTAGCCAACCATGCAATTTGTTTAGTAAAAAGTTTCTGTTAGATTGTTTTTTTTGCAGAAACATTTGTATGCTTGTTTAGGTTAGAAAAATTATTCCAAAATGATTTTAAGGATGAAATCTTTGCAAATTGGTTTGTGGTGGACCTACTGACCCTAGGAACCAACTTGTGGATTTAAAAATGTATTTGGTGAAGATTAGGATGGATTAATGGAAGTAGCCCATTTCTAGCCAAATAAAATTATTGATTTTGCTATGAAAATGATTTTGGAGTAAAAACTTTGGGAAAATAATTTGATTCAAACCCACTGACCCTAAACACCAAGTTTTGAGAATTAACAACTTATTTGGTGAACAACATAAAGTTGTTGCTTTGATAAAAACATTTTCCACCACATAAAATAATGATTGGATTTAAAAATGGTTTATAGACAAAACCCTTTTGCAAATGACTTTGCCACTTTGGGAAAATGACCACTTTGAACCATACATTGTTTAGAGCCTAGTAGAAACCACCTTTGCAAATAAAACCATCTTTTGCATGCTTGCATGTATGACTTGGTTTCTATTATTTTATGTGTGATGATTTGTTTGTTTGTTCATGGTTTGGAATGCTAGTTGATATTGTGTTTACTTGATTGATTTGTAGTGAAGTTAGAAAAGTGTGAAACTAGCAAGATCAAGAAGTGAACCAACATTCCCTACCAAAAAGGCAAGTTACACTATCATCTAAAGTCCTACTATTTTCATTATACTTAGTGGATTTTGAAACATGCATGAAAAAGAATTTCTATACCTATGCTATGCTAAATCCTAATAGGATACCTTATATATTCCTTAGTGAAAACAATGTAGTTGTAAAATGCTTAGCCATGCAACATATTTTGAGAAGAGATACATGTTGAGATTTTTATGAAGTTGAGAAAAGGACTTATGTTTTATGTAATAAAACAAGTACTCAATGAACCACCTGGGTGGACAAGGATACTTTGAGTTTTGGATAAGGTGGCAACAAAAGGAACCATGTCTATGGCAATCTCTTTGTGTTGTGCACCAAAAGAAAACCACCCAGGAACTTAGAGATTGAACATGTTTCTCCAATTGTGGCTTTCGTGTACAGCCACATGCTACATATGGCTCTGGCTTGGTCAACTACATTGGGAAGACCCATGCATTGTCTTCAGGTCACTGAAAATGAGGGAACTCGAAACCCTACATGGGTGCCTGAAGACAAGCTAGCAATGGTGTATGGGAGGACCCTTTGGAAAGACTTCGTCACATTCTCAATCTGCCAGTACTCCATCTTGGTGAGTACCTATCCAGCGGCCACTGGTGGCAACAAGATGAGAGTGTGTCATGTGGGTAAAGTGTACAACTTTTGCAGAAGATAATAAAATCTAAGTACTTAGCCGTGTCCTCGGTTATGGACAATACTGAGCAACTAAAGCTTGAAGCTATGTGAAATCTCGACATTCCAATTTCTAAAAGAAAAACTTTAAAGTGACAACAAAAGACTTGAAGCACTTGGGGGTACCAAGGAGCTCAAGAGGTTTTGATAAAACTTGCAGCACTTGGGGATTTACCAAGGAGCTCAAGAGGTTTTGATAAAAACTTGAAGTACTTGGGGTGTACCAAGGAATTCAAGAGTTTTTGACAAAGACACTTGGAGATTTACCAAGGAGTTCAGAAAGATTTGACAAAAGGAACAAAACCATTTTTGAAAAGATAGGATAAACTATTGCTTTCTGCAAATGAGCCTAAAACTCTACTTAGCCAAATATGCATGTATTGATAGGATCCACTTATTTTCTACATAGTAGTGAAACTTGCCAATACAATTCAAATGTATTGACCCTTGTGGCTGTAACTTGTAATGTTGCAGGTATGATTGATATTAGTGAAGTTGATTGATTAGGATTACAAAGTCTACAACCAACATGTTTGCCTGTGGCACTTTGAAGATGAAGGACCCCATGCTTATAGATTTTCTGCTGCAATGTAATGTAATAGCCAAAGAGCTATGTAAGATGTAATAAAATTATGTTATTCCTGGTTATAAAGTTATATTATGACCTTTGTTTCTTGATATTACATCTTAACTGTGGATGCTAGCTATTGATCCAGGGACTAGCATTGTAAACACAGAGATCTCTACCTTATTAAAGGTTGGGACCTCTACAATAAGGCCTATAATTGTTGTTGCTACCAAAACTATTCCTATAGGCATTGTTGTTGAAATTGTTGTTTCTAATGAAATTCACATCAACTTGCTCTTCTTGAGCAACCAAAGAGGCTAGGGGAACATTATTTGGATCTAAAGGATCTTTCCCATTAACAAGCATAGCCATAATAACATCAATCTTATCACTCAAAGAGGAGGTTTCTTCAACAGAATTTACCTTCTTACCATGTGGAGCTCACTCAGTGTGCCATTTAGAGTAATTAACCATCATATTATCAAGGAGTTTTGTTGCAGCACCCAAAGTGATGCTCATAAAGGTACCTCCAGCAGCTGAATCCAATAGGTTTCTTGAAGATAAGTTCAAACCTGCATAAAAAAGTCTGGATAATCATCCAAGCATTAAGTCCATGAGTGGGACAATTCTTAACCAAAGATTTCATTCTTTCCCAAGCTTGAGCAACATGTTCATTATCAAGTTGTTTAAATTTCATAATATCACTTCTCATAGATATAATCTTAGCAGGAGGCTAGTACTTTCCCATAAAAGCATCCTTGCACTTAATCCAAGAATCAATACTATTTCGAGGCAAGGATAGCAACCATTCTTTAGATTTTCCTCTCAAGGAGAAAGGAAACAACTTGAGCTTAATAATATCTCCATCTACATCCTTATACTTTTGCATCTCACAAAGTTCAACAAAGCTATTGAGATGGGCAACAACAGCATCAGAACTAGCACCAGAAAATTTCTCTCTCATCACAAGATTAACAAAGCAGGCTTAATTTCATAAAAGGTAGCATCAGGAGCAGGTGGAGCAATATGAGTGCTAAGGAAATCATTGTTGTTTGTGCTAGTGAAGTCACACAACTTGGTGTTCTCAGCGGAGTTCATTGTGGCAAAAGTGGAGCAAGCCAACACAACAGCAACTAGAGAAGGAACTAATTTTTTGTGTGTTTTTGATAAGAGAAAGCAAACAAAACTAAACTAAATTTTTTGAAGTTTTTGATAGAAAGAGGCAAACAAGACCAAGCAAAAGAAACTAAGCAAATTAAAACAAAGTAAAGAGAAAGGTTGAGGAGGACTCCTTGTTGACGTGGAGCGCTTCGTCGGGAAACCCCAAGAGCAAGGTGTGATGCATGATACGTCCAAAACGTATCTACTTTCTCGAACACTTTGCTATTGTTTCTTCTCTAAACTTGTATTTGAATTGGATACAACTAACACGGACTGACGTTGTTTTTAGCAGAATTACCTTGGTGTCTTGTTTTTGTGTAGAAAATGAACTATAAGGAAAAATCCCGGAAAATATGCCAAAAATTATATTTCACTAGAAGATCCACGGAGCCAGAAGGAGAGGCAGAGGGGAGGCCTGGGGGGCCCAGACCCACCCCAGGCACGGGCCCACTGACCCCACGCCTTGGGGAGGTCTGGCCACCCCAGGCAGCTCCTCGGCCTCCCTCCGCGCTTGCCTTTCGACCTAAAAATCGAGGGGGGTTCGATAGTTTTCTAGAAAGAGTTCCGCTCCGCCGCCGCCACCAAAAACCAAGATTCAGTTCCAAAAACTCCGTTCTGGCACCCTGCCGGGACGGGGAATTTGGAGAGGATCATCGGCATCGTCATCACCAACGCATCTCCATCAACCACCGATGATTCCCTCATCCATGAGTGAGTAATCCCCCGCTGTAGGCTTGGGGATGGTAGGGATTGGATGAGTTCTATCATGTAATCGAATAAGATCTGTTAGGGCATAGTGCCTAGTATCTCTATTAGTGCTATTTGACTTTGTTGCAACTTGTTGTGCTTAATGCTTGTCACTAGGGACCGAGTGCCATGATCTTAGATCTGAACTTATTATTGAATCATTATGATAGTATTGTTTGTGATCTTATCTACAAGTTGTGTACACATATCATTGTTCGGATCCAAAGGCCCCAAAGTGATAATAATTGGGACAACCGGAGGGGATGGCTGTGGAGTGAGGATCACATGTGTTCAGGGAGTGTTAATGCTTTGCTCCGGTGCTCTTTGAAAACACCTTAATTGCCAATAGTTCCCTAGAGGCCTCGCTACCATGGGCTGGCTGGACAGAAGATGTTGTGCAAGTTCTCATTGCGAGCACGTATGACTATATTTGGAGCACATGCCTAGGATTGTTTAGTACTTGGATGTTTGTTATTATTTATCTGCAATGACCTAGTTCTTGAAGTTACATGTTTAGACTCGTCCATGCAACACCCGTCCATCCATCCCTATGCCTACCGCACTCGAATCCTACTGTTACCGTTATTGTTACTATTACCATTGTTTCACTGTTGTTGTTGCTGTTGCTTTGCTGTTGCTACTACAAACTGTTGCTACTGATAAAATTCTGTGAGCAAGAACCATTTCCAGGTGCAGCTGAACGGACAACTCAGTTGTTAAGGCTTGCAAGTATTCTCTGGCTCCCCTTGTGTCGAATCAATAAATTGGGTAATACTACCCGCGAAGACTGTTGCGATCCCCTACACTTATGGGTCATCAAGACTATTTTCTGGCGCCGTTGCCGGCGAGCATAGCTTTATTTGTAAGTTCACTTGGATCTATTATTGTTCACTGCTACTCCTTTCATCATGGGGAAGTCCCATGATGGAAAATTCCCTATTTTACCATCCACTACAAGAAGAGGTACAATCCTAAACACCTCTGTTGCTCTTAATTCACCGTCTGTTATAAGTAAGCTTGTCACACCACCACCACAGGCTCATGCTACACACACTGCTACTACTGCTGAATCTGAAACTGCTTTTGATACTCATGATGTTACTTCTACTGTGCTTGATGCGATTAGTTCATTAGGTCCTTTTCTAGATGCTACTATGGCTAGTCTAGGAAATACCGAAACTCCTAGTGAAGACACTGTTACACCTGTTAGCTCACTTGAATCTAGTGAGAGTTTTGATATTAATGATGGTTACATAGAGCTCACTGATGAATTTGTTGAAGAGTGCCGAAACACACATGGTGCTAGTGCTATTAAGAGTCTCCTTGCTAGATGTACTATTATGCCCAAGAAGTCCTATGATCCTAAGTTTGCCACCTCTCCCATAGATATTAAAGATAAAGATTATGATTTCTCTCTTGATTTATCTTATTTAGATATTTTTGAGAAAGAACCTTTTTGTGGTACTGAAAATGAGAGTGCTATGGCTCATATGAATGAGCTTTCTACTATGAGTGCTTTGTTCTCTGATGATTTTAAAATGCGCAAGTACTTCGTTGCTAAGATCTTCCCTTTTTCACTAAAAGGAGAAGCTAGGGCTTGGTTTAATAGATTACCTCCTGGTTCCATTGATAGCCCTGATTGCTTGATTGCTTCTTTCTGCCATAAATATTTTCCTCCCAGTGCTAGACATGCTACTTTGCAGAGACTTTTTTGATTTTAAACAGGAAGAATAAGAGAAATTGCCTGAGTCATGGAAAAGATTATGTTCCTTGATTCATGCATATCCTAGATGTCCATTACCTCAGAATGAGCTTCTTGATATTTATTATAATGGACTAACTGATGATTCTAGGACCTACCTAGATAGCTTTGCTGATTGTGTTTTCAGGAAAAGGACTCCTACAGATGCTGAAGAATTAATGAACAAGATAAGCAGGAATTATGATGATTGGACTTCAATTGAGCTGAATACACCTGAGCCTATTACTCCTGAACCAGTTCCACCACCAACAACAAAGAAGAGGGGAGTTATTGCATTAAATGATGAAGTGATGAAGGAAGCTAAAAAGTGTCTAAAGGAGAAAGGTATTAGAGCTGAAGATGTGAAGAATCTACCTCCTATAGAAGAATTATGTAAGCCAATTCACCACTCATCTACTATTGAGGTACACTCTCTCCAATTTAATGAAGGTGATATTCCTTATGGTAAGCCTCCTGATCAATGCTTAGAGGAACTTGACACGTTTATTGTTAAACAAGGTAATTTTAATAAATAAGTTTAGAATCATTTATTGGAAAACTCTAGGGATATCCATGAGTTGAAATATATTGTAGAAAGAACTTCTAATGATATTAAAATGCTTTGTAAACACTTTCAAATGGTTCAAACCCAACTTGATCAACTTGCTAAGGTACAAAAAGATATGCTAGTTAGTGCTTCAGGAAATAAACATGCTTATGGAATTAGAACTAGGAGTGGTGCAGCTACTCAAGATCCTTTATATCCTGAAGGACACCCTAAAAGAATAGATCATGATTCCCAATAAGGTGAGGATAGTGGTAGTCCTCGTAAGAGGAAGAAAAAGAAACATAAGAAAGTTGAGGAACCACTTGAACCTGTTGTAGATCCTAATAGTATATCTGTCTCTGATGCTGAAACTGAGAGTGGTAATAATAATGAGTCTCCTGGTAAGGAGGAAGGTGAGGAAGAACCTGAGAAACACACTAAGAACACTAGATACACAAAGGAAGATTTTATTGCTAATAAACATGGTAAAGAGAGAGAACCTTGGGTGCAGAAACCTATGCCTTTTCCAAGTAAGAAACACAAGTCAAAGGAGGAGGAACACTACAACAAGTTTTGTGAGTGGATGAAACCTTTATTCTTGCAATTTCCTTTGACTGATGCTATTAAATTGCCTCCTTATTCAAAGTATTTGAAGGATATTGTCTCTAATAAAAGGAAGATTCCTAATGAGGAGATTTCTACTTTGCTTGCTAATGACTCCTTCAATGGTAAGGTTCCAAAGAAACTTGGTGATCCAGGTATACCAACTATTCCTTGCTCCATTAAGAATAATTATGTTAGAACTGCTTTATGTGATTTGGGAGCTGGAGTTAGTGTTATGCCTTTTTCTCTCTATAAGAGACTCCAGCTAGAAAAGTTGATACCAACTGATATATCTTTGCAAATGGCTGATAAGTCAACTACTGTTCCTGTTGGTATATGTGAGGATGTTCCTGTTCAAGTTGCTCATAATTGCATGGTTTTAACTAATTTTGTTGTGCTTTAAATGCCTGAAGATGATAATATGTCTATTATTCTTGGGAGACATTTTCTTAATACTGCAGGTGCTGTCATCAATTGCAATCAAGGGAAAGTAACATTCAATATTAATGACAAAGAGCACACTGTCTATTTCCCCAAGAAGGTTGTTAGAAGCTATTGCCTGAATTCTATTGAAAATATTGAAGGCATCAAGGTTGGAGAAATATATTGTCCCATTCCACAAGAAAATTTTGAAACTATTATGATTGGGACCATTGCTATCAAGTATGAGGTAACATAATCACCTTGTGGAATGCAAAGTTTTGTTTCATATAAGATTGTTTTGGTAACAAGACTTGATCAACCTTGTTAACAAAAGGATTTTAATAAACAAAATAATGTTTCCACTGTGGTTATACTTGCTTCAATTTTCATACCCTGAAAATTGGCCAAAAATAAAGTTTCCCGAAAAATCCCAGAAAATTCAAAATAAAATTTTCCTCAAAAAAAGGGGCAGAGTGGCACATGAGATGACCCAGGGAGCCACCCCTAGGCCCCACACCCATGGTAGGCGCGGCCTACCTAGTGGTGGCGCCTAGGGGGGTCTGGCCCACCTAGGCCCCTCCAGGCTGCCTCCTCAAAGCCACCTTCTTTCTCTCTCCCTAAAAACACCGGAAAACTTGCTCAAGCTCGAGTTCTTGCTGTTCTTGCTCGCGATTTTCGATCTCCTTGTTCAGCCCATCTCAAGTGCTGATTTTTGGAGGGATTGCTCCTTGGTATGTGCCTCCTCCACTTGTCCAATTAGATTTGTGATTGGTAGATTATATCTTGAGTATTTTGCTGTTGTAGGTGGCAGGTTGTTTGATATTGCATGCTTGTTTTATGCTTAGAAACTTTGTTTTGATGCATGTGTAGTCCTCTAGCAAGTTCCTATAGTAGTTGCTCATCATTTATCAACTTAGAAATCACTTGGTTTGATGGTTGTCTAAAAATTTCAGCAAGGGGAAGTCATGGACCACCAAACCTTTGGTGACATTTTTGAGAGTGATGCACCTAGAAGGACAAGGATCCCAAGGTAATCTACCAGCTCCAAACCCTCATACAATGAGGATCTCATCACTCCGCGGTTTGGTGACGAGGGAGATGAAGGGGATGCTCACCCCTCCACCTTTCCTTGTCAAACTTTCTTGCGAGCTGCTGGGATTCTTAATGATTTCATGGCTTTGATTGAGAGGGATGGTCTAACAAGGTTCATGCAGGATGAGAGTGCACAATATGCTTCACTTACTAAAACATTTGTGAAGAGTTTCTCCTTCACCAATAGTTTGTTCAATCCTTCTGTGTCTTTTAGACTTTATGGCAGGGCTCATTCTATGCCTTTGAAGAAATTTTGCAAAGCCCTGGGACTTGGTACAAATGGGTCATCAAATAAGATTACAGCTATTCCCATTGATTTGTTGGAACTATACCGAGGAATAACCAATGATGATGACCGCAGAGCTCAACGAGGGAAGATAAAGAACATTCAACTTCCAGCCATCAGGTACTTCACCTACTATCTTACCACCAGTGTTCTTGGTAGGGAGAACACTAGCAATATATCCAACTATCAATTGGCCTTCTTAGCTGTTGCGCTCTACAGTGAGGTTAAATATAATCTTGTTTCCCTCATTGCTCGTCGTTTAGCTGCTAGGGGGCCCATTTATGGGGGAATTATTGCTACTCGTATTTCTGCTGCCTTGGACATTGCTGTTGATCCCCATGATACAGTTTTGGCTCCTCAGAGACTTGATCTTGCTGCCATGAAGGCGCACCACTTTGTCACCTCTAGCTCTACTCTTGAGAACTTGGTTTATAGAATGCTGTTTAGTGACGGGAAAGAGAGAGAGATCCCTCTACTCCAAACCACTTTGTTCAGTATTTCTCAGGGACCTTGTGTTGGAATTATGCCCTAGAGGCAATAATACAGATGTTATTATTATAATTCCTGTTCATGATAAAGTTTATATTCCATGCTAGAATTGTATTAAGCGGAAACTTTAATACTTGTGTGGTTTGTGAACAACACCGTGTCCCTAGTACGCCTCTATGGACTAGCTCATTGATCAATGATGGTTAAGGTTTCCTAACCATAGACATGAGTTGTCAATTGATAATGAGATCATATCATTGGAGAATGATATGGTGGACAGACCCAAACTAAGCGAAGCAATTAGATCGTGTCATTGTGTTCATCTTTGCGAAGCTTTTCCTATGTCAAATATTGTATTCCTTAGACCATGAGATAATACAACTCCCTGGTATCGGAAGAAAGCTTTGAGGTCATCAAACGTCATCCTATGAGAGGGTGATCATAAAGGTGTCTCTCAGGTGATCGGAAAGTATCTGTTGGGTTGTATGTATCGAGATGGAATTCGTCCCTCCCAAGTCGGAGAGATATACTTCGGGCCCACTCGGTAATCGATATCAACACCGCTTGCAAGCATGTGGTTAAGGAGTTGATCACAAAGTGATATTGGATTACGAAACGAGTAAAGTACTTGCTGTGAACGAGATTGAACTAGGTATGACGATACCGACGATCGAATCTCGGGCAAGTAAAATATCGCGAGACGAAGGGAATATATATATATATGGGATTGATTGAATCATGGCATCGTGGTTCATCCGATATGATCATCGATGAATGTGTGGGAGTCAATATGGGTGCCCAGACCCCGCTGTTGATTATTGATAGAAGATCATGTCTGCATATTCTCGAACCCGCAGGGTCACACACTTAACGTGTCTTGACGCTAGGATAGATTGGATATTTGGTTTATGAGTTTTTTTTCAGAGTCTCGGATGGGATCCGGGATATCACGAGAGGTTCCGGAATGGTCCGGAGAATAATATTCATATAAGGCAGTGCAGTTTTTGGAGTTCGGAATTGTTCCGGGTTAATCGGTATTGTACCGGAAGCTTCTAGAACCTTCCGGAAGGGGACCAACGTGGTCCCACCTTCCGGGAGGGGGCATGGGCCTATGAGGGATTGTCCTGGCCGCATTGGGCCAGGGGCACAAGGCCCCATAGGGCCCAGCCGATCCTAGAGAGTTTAAATCGTTTAAACTAGAGATAAGATAAGATAGGATTTCTAGATAAGGGAGAGTTTAAATTGTTTAAACTAGAGATAGGCTTGGAGGAGAGGCTAGGGCTGGCCGCCCCCCCTCTATAAATAGAGGGCTGGTGCGCCCCCCTCCCAACAGACACATCTTCCTCCAAACCCTAGTTGCCCTGCTGCCCTCCTCTCTCCCTCCCGACTGTTTGTAGGCGAAGCCCTGCTGCAGAAATTCTCCACCATATACACCACGCCGTCGTGTTGTAGATCCAATCTATCTCTCCACCCTACTTGCTGGTCCGAGGAAGGAGGAGACGTCGAGGTGTTGCACGTGTGCATCTCACGGAGGCACCGCCACTTGTGGTGCTAGATCGGATCGGATCGCGAGGAGGAGAAGCGAGTACGACTACATCACCCACGTTCCGACGAACGTTCCGCTGTGCGAATCTTCAAGGGTATGAAGATCTAATCCAATCTCTCTCGTTGTTTGCATCTCCTAGATTAGATCTTGGCTTCCCTCTGTTCGCTTCCGTAGAAAATTTTGATTTACTATGCTGCGAAACCCTTCAGTGGTATCAGAGCTAGATCTATGCGTAGATGTGATTCACGAGTAGAACGCAACATGGTTGTTGCGGGCGTTGATGTTTTCTGTTGCAAGCCTCTTGTTTGTGTTCTTCTTATGACGTGGCATAGTGATATTGAAGCGGTCCAGGCCAACCTTACGCGACGTCGTTCGCGAGACCGGTTCCGCACTTGACGTGTGGCTTGTTCCACACATGCGGCTGGTGGATGTCAGTTTCTCTCACTATAGTGATCATGGGATTAACACCGGAGTTTGGCAACCATAATATCACCGTTGTGGCTTTCCGTAGGTAAGGATCGTTCTTAGCATCTATTCCCATAAGCCACGTAAAACATGCAACAACAAAGTAGAGGCGTCTAACTTGTTTTTGCAGGGAGTGTTTTCTGTGATATGGTATGGCCCAAGATGTGATGTGTATAATGTATGCGATGATCATGTTTTGTAATGTTTCACGACTTGCATGTCGATGAGTACACAACCAGCAGGAGCCATATGGTTGTCTTTATAATTGTGTATGACCTGCGAGTCAACTTCTTATACGCCATGTAATAGCTTTACTTTATCGCTAAGTAATTAGCAATAGTTGTAGTTGCTATTCGTGGTGGAGGCAATCATGGAGGAGTGATGGAGATCATGCCGGAACGCACAAGATGGAGATCATTGCGCGAAGATTGGCTATACCATGTCACATAAAGTTATATGCATGTGATGTTTATCCTTTTATGTATCTTATTATGCTTAGATCACGACGGTAGCATTATAAGATGATTCCTCACTTAAAGATCAAGATAAAAACTGTGTTCTCCCCAAGTATGCATCGTTGCGAAAGTTCGTCGTGTCCAAGCATCACGTGATGATTGGGTGCTATAGACTCTACGCTCACATACAACGGGTGCAAGTCAGTTTTGCACACGCGGAAATACTTGGGTCTAGCTTGACGAGCCTAGCATGTACAGACATGGCCTCGGAACACAAGAACCGAAAGGTTAAGCATGAGTCATATGAATGATATGATCGACACTTCGTTGTCCACCATTGAAACCACATCTCTTCTCGTGATGATCGGATTAGGTGTGGTGAATTTGGATCGTGTTCACTAAACAACTTGAGGGATGTTGAATTTAGTGGGAGTTCATCTAGTAATTTGATTAAGTTGAACTATTTATCATGAACATAGTCTAATTTGTACTTGCAAATACTGTAGATCACATGGCCAAGTCCAACTTCAACGTTTTTGCTGAGAAAGAAAAGCTTAGAAACAATGGGTCTAACTTCACCAACTGGTTCCGCAATCTAAGAATCATTCTGTCTGGCGGACAAAAGGACTATGTCCTTGAGAAAGCGTTAGGTAACCCCCCTGCTGCAACTGCGCCGGCTGATGAGAAAGCTGTCTATCAGTCACGCAAAGATGATTATGGTGTGATTAAGAGCACCATGTTGTTTGCTATGGAACCGGAACTTCAAAATCGTTTTGAAAACTATCCCGGGCCCTTTGAGATTCTCGAGGAGCTGAAAACCATGTTTCAGACTCAGGCCCGTTCTCAGAGATATGAGATCTCTGAGAAGTTCTTTAACTGCAAGATGGAGGAAGGGAGTTCCATTAGTGAGCACGCCATTAAGATGTCGGGCTACACTCAACGCCTTGAGCAACTGGACTGCAAGATTCCAGAGGAGCTCAAGATTGACAGGGTTCTGCAATCACTCCCTCCCAGCTACAAAAGTTTAGTAGTGACTCATAATCAGATTGGTTCCACTGATACGATCACCGAGCTCTTCGCAAAGCTGAAGGCTGCGGAGGAGGACATCAAGAAGGATAATCATGTGTTGATGGTCAACAAGCCCTCCTTTAAGAAAGGTAAAGGTGCAAAGAAGCCCTTCAAGAAAGGCGGCGGCAAGCGCGTTGCCCCTGCTGAGAAGAAGCTCAAGTCTGGTCCCAAGCCGAACACTGAGTGCTTCTATTGCAAGGACAAGGGTCACTGGAAGCGCAACTGTCCGAAGTACTTAGCGGACAAGAAGGCTGGCACCATCAACGGTATATTTGATATACATGTTATTGATGTTTTCCTTACTAGCCCTCGTTGTAGTGCCTGGGTATTTGATACTGGTTCAGCTGCTAATATTTGTAACTCGAAACAGGAGCTACGGAATAGACGGCGGCTTGCGAGGGATGAGGTGACGATGCGCGTTGGCAACGGATCAAGAGTTGATGTGATGGCCGTCGGCACGCTCTCCTTAGTTTTACCTTCGGGATTAGTTTTAAACCTTAATAAATGTTATTATGTGCCTGCGTTGAGCATGAACATTATTTCTGGATCGTGTTTATTGCAAGACGGTTATTCATTTAAATCGGAGAATAATGGTTGTTCTATTTATATGAGTAACATCTTTTATGGTCATGCACCTCTTGTGAGTGGTTTATTTCTTCTAAATCTCGACAAGGATGAAACACACATCCATAACATTGAGGCTAAGAGATGCAAAGTAGATAGTGATAATACTACTTATTTGTGGCACTGTCGTCTAGGTCATATTGGTGTAAAGCGCATGAAGAAACTCCATTCTGATGGACTTTTGGAGTCTCTTGATTTTGAATCATTTGACACATGCGAACCATGCCTCATGGGCAAGATGATCAAAACCCCGTTCTCCGGTATGATGGAGCGAGCAACGGACTTTTTGGAAATCATACATACCGATGTATGCAGACCGATGAGTGTTTCGACGCGCGGTGGATATCGCTATTTTCTCACTTTTACCGATGACTTAAGTAGATATGGGTATATCTATTTAATGAAACATAAATCTGAAACGTTTGAAAAGTTCAAAGAATTTCAGAACGAAGTGGAGAACCATCATAACAGAAAGATTAAGTTTCTACGATCCGATCGTGGGGGTGAATATTTGAGTTATGATTTTCTCACGCATCTCAAAGCAAGTGGAATCGTTTCACAACTCACGCCACCCGGAACACCACAGCGCAATGGTGTGTCTGAACGCCGGAATCGAACCCTATTAGATATGGTCCGATCGATGATGTCTCTTACTGATTTGCCGTTATCATTTTGGGGTTATGCATTAGAAACCGCTGCATTCACTTTAAATAGGGCTCCATCTAAATCCGTTGAGACGACACCGTATGAACTGTGGTTTGGTGCTAAACCTAAGTTGTCGTTTCTTAAAGTTTGGGGATGCGAAGCTTACGTCAAGAAGTTGATGCCGGACAAGCTCGAACCCAAAGCGGAGAAATGCGTCTTCATAGGATACCCTAAGGAAACTATTGGGTATACCTTCTATCACAGAACCGAAGGCAAA
Organism: Avena sativa; assembly: GCA_916181665.1. NCBI lineage: Eukaryota > Viridiplantae > Streptophyta > Magnoliopsida > Poales > Poaceae > Avena > Avena sativa. The sequence continues at coordinate 377,437,542 of OV702297.1, read as the reverse complement.
GTGTTTGTCGCAAAGAACGGTTCCTTTCTTGAGAAGGAGTTTCTCTCGAAAGAAGTGAGTGGGAGGAAAGTAGAGCTAGACGAGGTTATTGAACCTTCTCTTGAATTGGAGAGTAGCGCAGCACCTGAAATTGTTCCAGTGCCGCCTGCACCAACGATAGGGGAAGCTAATGACAAGGATCATGAAGCTTCGGATGATGCTGCTACTGAATGTCGCAGGTCGACAAGGTCGTGTGCCCCTCCTGAGTGGTACGGCAACCCTGTCTTGACTGTCTTGTTAGTAGAAGACAGTGAACCTACGAACTATGAGGAAGCGATGATGAGCCCAGACTCTGAGAAATGGCTAGAAGCCATGAAATCCGAATTGGGATCCATGAGCGAAAACCAAGTATGGACTTTGGTGGACCCTCCTAGCGACCGAAAGGCCGTTGAGTGCAAATGGATCTTCAAGAAGAAAACGGACTCGGATGGTAATGTTACCGTCTATAAAGCACGGCTTGTTGCGAAAGGTTTTCGACAAGTTCAAGGTGTTGACTACGATGAGACTTTCTCTCCTGTAGCGATGTTTAAGTCCATTCGGATTTTATTAGCAATTGTTGCGTTTCATGATTATGAAATATGGCAAATGGATGTCAAGACTGCCTTCCTCAATGCCAACATTGATGAAGAGTTGTATATGATGCAACCCGAAGGTTTTGTCGATCCTAAGGATGCTGATAAAGTATGCAAACTTCAGCGTTCCATTTATGGACTGAAGCAAGCGTCTCGGAGTTGGAACCTTCGTTTTGATCAAGTGATCAAGAGCTTTGGATTTGTTCCAAATTGCTACGAAGCTTGCATCTACAAGAAAGTGAGTGGGAGCTCGGTGACGTTTCTTGTACTATATGTGGATGACATATTGATTATTGGAAATGACATCAACATGCTTAACGATGTGAAGAGTTATTTGAACAAGTGTTTTTCAATGAAAGACCTAGGTGAAGCTGCTTATATATTGGGCATCAAAATCTATAGAGATAGACAAAGACGCCTGATAGCTTTAAGCCAGAGTACATACCTAGACAAAGTTCTGAAAAGGTTCAGAATGGATAAGGCATTGAAAGGTTCAGTGCCTATGTTGTCAGGTAAGATATTGAGCAAGGCTCAGTGTCCAGCTATGGTAAATGATAGGGAAGCTATGAGCAAAGTGCCTTATGCCTCGGCCATAGGTTCCATCATGTATGCCATGCTGTGTACTAGACCGGATGTGTCCAATGCTCTTAGTTTAACGAGCAGATATCAAAGTGATCCAGGAGTGGAACACTGGACAGCCGTGAAGAACATCCTAAGGTACCTAAATAGGACTAAAGAAATGTTCTTAGTCTATGGGGGTGATGAACAGCTCGTCATAAAAGGTTACATCGATGCTAGTTTCGACACCGACAAGGATGATTCTAAATCTCAGACAGGATACGTGTATATTTTGAATGGAGGAGCTGTGAGCTGGAGAAGCTGCAAGCAAAGCGTGATCGCGGGATCTACAGTAGAAGGGGAATACATGGCTGTTGCAGAGCGTCAAGTGAAGGAGTTTGGATCAGAAACTTCATCACTGAGCTTGGCGTGGTTCCAAGTGCATTGGACCCACTGGAGATATTGTGTGACAACACTGGCGCCATAGCACTCGCTAAGGAACCAAGATATCATCCAAAGACCAAGCATATCAACTGCAAGTTTCATATAATCCGAGATTATATAGCAGATGGAGATCTGAAGATCAGCAAAGTACATACATATCTGAATGTCACAGATCCATTGACTAAACCTCTTCCACGTGAAAAACATGATCAGCACCTCAGTGCCATGGGTGTGAGATTGTTGCCAAATGTAAACTAGATTATTGACTCTAGTGCAAGTGGGAGACTGTTGGAATTATGCCCTAGAGGCAATAATACAGATGTTATTATTATAATTCCTGTTCATGATAAAGTTTATATTCCATGCTAGAATTGTATTAAGCGGAAACTTTAATACTTGTGTGGTTTGTGAACAACACCGTGTCCCTAGTACGCCTCTATGGACTAGCTCATTGATCAATGATGGTTAAGGTTTCCTAACCATAGACATGAGTTGTCAATTGATAATGAGATCATATCATTGGAGAATGATATGGTGGACAGACCCAAACTAAGCGAAGCAATTAGATCGTGTCATTGTGTTCATCTTTGCGAAGCTTTTCCTATGTCAAATATTGTATTCCTTAGACCATGAGATAATACAACTCCCTGGTATCGGAAGAAAGCTTTGAGGTCATCAAACGTCATCCTATGAGAGGGTGATCATAAAGGTGTCTCTCAGGTGATCGGAAAGTATCTGTTGGGTTGTATGTATCGAGATGGAATTTGTCCCTCCCAAGTCGGAGAGATATACTTCGGGCCCACTCGATAATCGATATCAACACCGCTTGCAAGCATGTGGTTAAGGAGTTGATCACAAAGTGATATTGGATTACGAAACGAGTAAAGTACTTGCTGTGAACAAGATTGAACTAGGTATGACGATACCGACGATCGAATCTCGGGCAAGTAAAATATCGCGAGACGAAGGGAATATATATATGGGATTGATTGAATCCTGGCATCGTGGTTCATCCGATATGATCATCGATGAATGTGTGGGAGTCAATATGGGTGCCCAGACCCCGCTGTTGATTATTGATAGAAGATCATGTCTGCATATTCTCGAACCCGCAGGGTCACACACTTAACGTGTCTTGACGCTAGGATAGATTGGATATTTGGTTTATGAGTTTTTGTTCGGAGTCTCGGATGGGATCCGGGATATCACGAGAGGTTCCGGAATGGTCCGGAGAATAAGATTCATATAAGGCAGTGCAGTTTTTGGAGTTCGGAATTGTTCTAGGTTAATCGGTATTGTACCGGAAGCTTCTAGAACCTTCCGGAAGGGGACCAACGTGGTCCCACCTTCCGGGAGGGGGCATGGGCCTATGAGGGAGTGTCCTGGCCGCATTGGGCCAGGGGCACAAGGCCCCATAGGGCCCAGCCGATCCTAGAGAGTTTAAATCGTTTAAACTAGAGATAAGATAAGATAGGATTTCTAGATAAGGGAGAGTTTAAATTGTTTAAACTAGAGATAGGCTTGGAGGAGAGGCTAGGGCTGGCCGCCCCCCCTCTATAAATAGAGGGCTGGTGCGCCCCCCCTCCCAACAGACACACCTTCCTCCAAACCCTAGTTGCCCTGCTGCCCTCCTCTCTCCCTCCCGACTGTTTGTAGGCGAAGCCCTGCTGCAGAAATTCTCCACCATATACACCACGCCGTCGTGTTGTAGATCCAATCTATCTCTCCACCCTACTTGCTGGTCCGAGGAAGGAGGAGACGTCGAGGTGCTGCACGTGTGCATCTCACGGAGGCACCGCCACTTGTGGTGCTAGATCGGATCGGATCGCGAGGAGGAGAAGCGAGTACGACTACATCACCCACGTTCCGACGAACATTCCGCTGTGCGAATCTTCAAGGGTATGAAGATCTAATACAATCTCTCTCGTTGTTTGCATCTCCTAGATTAGATCTTGGCTTTCCCTCTGTTCGCTTCCGTAGAAAATTTTGATTTACTATGCTGCGAAACCCTTCACCTTGGTCACGCACGAAGGCGGAGATGGATGACAAGCTGCGCTTTCTCAAATTCCACGGGCACTATCAGAGGGGAGCACCCGCATATGACCCCGTTGTACACTACACAGGGGAGGCCTCGAGCTCGTACCAGGACGAGGGAGCTTCCTCGACATACTATGGAGGTGCATCTACTTGGGCACCATGGGATTGAGCCCCACTTAGGCCAAAAGCCTAATCTTGGGGGGAGGTACACCGACATCACACTCATCTATATATCATGTTCGATCGATTCTTTGTACATCCATTTTTTTTATTTCTTTTTGGTTTTTGTTTGCTTCTTTCTAAAAACCCAAAAATACCAAAAATATTTTCGTTGTTTCTCTTGGTTTGTTTCTTTATTTCTTTGATTTGGTTTGCCTTAAAAGAAAAATCCAAAAAGATTTTGCTTTGTTTGGTTTTTCTTTGTTTTTGTTTGGTTTTTCTTTGTTTGCTTGTTTCTAAAAAATTAGAAAACACCAAAAATATTTGTTCTTCTTCTTTGGTTTTGTGAGTTCTTTGCAGGGTTCGGCCTTTCTCAGTGGATATTGGTTTTCATGTTAATTATTCAAGTCACACAAGTGAAGGGTAATAATGAAGATTAAGACAACTCGAGGTGTGCTAAGAGGTTGGTAAAAGACTCTATTTGTTTCATTTTTGTACATATACTCATCATTGTGAGAATGCTTAGCCTGTTTGTGTAAAGTGTATGTCATTATGGATGCTTAGTAGTTCTTGCTTGTCTATGATTAGCTCCAGCTTGCCAATAGTTTGTAGCATGTCATATGAATGTTTGCTTGCATTGTTTTATTCATACTTTGGTATGATATTGTGGTATCCTCCTCTGACTGTTCATGTGAATCGACTTGGCACATGCTCACGCATGCATATGAATAATCAATAGTCAGTAAACCTCGATGATTTATTTTGCCTCAGAGTTCTTGTATCACTTTCATGCCATAATTAGTCATGTTTTGTTGTAAGCATGATTATGACAGTTATTTCTCTCTCGTTTGTCGCTCCCTGTCTATTGCCAGCCTTCACTTGCACTGAGTATGTGCTCCACCTATGCTTCCAACTCCCCAAAACCAATATTGACAGTTGTGTCCACCATACCTACCTATTACCATCAATTGCTCTTTTAGTGCATATTCCGTATGCCGTGTTTTCTTCCAAAAATAAAATGTTTGTCTGTTTTGAGAAAGTTAGTTAGTAAATCTCTCACAAACTTGATGGCACACTTTATTCTTTTTGCTTAATAATTTTGAACCATTGTGACTAGTCCATGAAAGTTATATGCTTGCTTATTATATACCGGGAGTCAGCAGAACCGTGTTGTCATGAGGAACGCTTTTAACACTTTTTGGATATCTCATCTAGTTGATTCCTTGCTCTTTTGTTTATGGATGTCGACGATGTGAAATAAAAGGGGAAGTTGTTAGTTCATGGAGTTTATACATTGTGTAAGAGAAACACATGGGCCGCTAGCCTAAGCCATGCTTAATCATGGTGGAAACTTGCAGCATCACTATAATGAGCATCTATGAAGCTTCCTCAATAAAAAAAGCTATGCATGTGGTAAATAAAAAGATTGCTGAGATGCTCATTGTCTGCTTGACTTGTCATTTTGGTTATGGGAAAGCTCCTGTACCATGTGCAAGGGGTACCCCGTTGGCGGTTCTCGATGATATGCATGTATTTACAATGATAAGAACTTTAAGGTGACCAAAGTTGAGTAGCATGCGGAGCGACCCTCGTACTCAAGGGACTTGGGATTTTTATTCTATGGTCTGTCAAGCATATGATTCAGAGTGGACCTCACTTTCACCTTAACCACATGAAGATGCCTATGATAGGGGCAATGAGAGCTCAAAGCTAATGAGTACCTTCCTTTCAGCATTGGGAAGCCTTTCAAACCTTCACAAAACCGTTTTCACAACTTTGTTGAGTCACCACTTATTCTATGAGCACCTTCTTGAGAGCATAGTTGTCATTCTTGTGTTTGTTCCAAAACTTGGTTAACTATGTCATGACTTTGATGCTTGTATCTCTGATATCTTTATCTCTAGTCTTCATGTGAAATTTAGAGGTGCCTTAGCATTTATATTGTGCTCTTCAAACAAAGGCAAGCGAGATACCACTCTATCATACCGTATTATGAGCATTGCAATGTTGCTTATGTTTATGTTTCATGCTACTTACTATTATTGAGTTGGTTTATCTTCATAGGTTGCAATGACTATTGAGTAGACTTAGTTGCATACTCTTTATTATGAATTGTCTAAGCATCTACTCCTGTGCTGAGAATATATACATCATATGAAGCAAAGTGTTCGTGAAAGTTCTTTTATCGCACTCAGTTTTCAACTGAATTGCTTGAGGACAAGCAATAAGCTAAGCTTGGGGGGAGTTGATACGTCCAAAAGGTATCTACTTTCTCGAACACTTTGCTATTGTTTCTTCTCTAAACTTGTGTGATTTGAATACAACTAACACGGACTGACACTGTTTTTAGCAGAATTACCTTGGTGTCTTGTTTTTATGCAGAAAATGAACTATCAGGAAAAATCCCGGAAAATATGCTAAAAATTATATTTCACCAAAAGATCCATGGAGCCAGAAGGGGAGATAGAGGGGAGGCCTGGGGGGGCCTAGACCCACCCCAGGCGCGGGCCCACTGACCCCGTGCCTGGGGGAAGTCTGGCCACCCTAGTGTAAGAGGTCCCAACCTTTAATAAGGTAGAGATCCCTGTGTTTATAATGCTAGTCCCTAGATCAATAGCTAGCATCCACAGTTAAGATGTAATATCAAGAAACAAAGGTCATAATACAATTTTATAACCAGGAATAACATAATTTTACTACATCTTACATAGCTCATTTGGCTAATACATTACATTGCAGCAGAATATCTATAAGCATGGGGTCCTTCATCTTCAAAGTGCCACAGGCAAACATGTTGGTTGTAGACTTGTAATCCTAATCAATCAACTTGACTAATATCAAACAAACCTGCAACATAACAAGTTACAGCCACAAGGGTCAATACATTTGAATTGTATTGGCAAGTTTCACTACTATGTAGAAATAAGTGGATCCTATCATTACATGCATATTTGGCTAAGTAGGGTTTTAGGCTCCTTTGCAGAAAGCAATAATTTATCCTATCTTTTCAAAGTAGTTTTGATCTTTTGTCAAAATCTTTCTGAGCTCCTTGGTACACCCCAAGTGCTTCAAGTCTTTGTCAAAAACTTTCTGAGCTCCTTGGTACACCCCAAGTGCTTCAAGTTTTTATCAAAATCTTTTGAGCTCCTTGGTACACCCCAAGTGCTTCAAGTTTTTATCAAAATCTTTTGAGCTCCTTGGTACACCCCAAGTGCTTCAAGTCTTTTGTTGTCACTTTAAAGTTTTTCTTTTAGAAATTGGAATGTCGAGATTTCCCATAGCTTCAGGCTTTAGTTGCTCAGTATTTTCCATAACCGGGGACACGGCTAAGTACTTAGATTTTTTGATCTTCTGCAGAAGTTGTACACTTTACCCACATGACACAATCTCATCTTGTTGCCACCAGTGGCCGCTGGATAAGTACTCACCAAGATGGAGTACTAGCAGATTGAGAATGTGACGAAGTCTTTCCATAGGGTCCTCCCATACACAATGCTAGCTTGTCTTCAGGCACCAATGTAGGGTTCCGAGTTCCCTCATTTCCAGTTAACCTGAAGACCAATGCATGGGTCTTCCCAATGTAGTTGACTAAGCCAGTGCCCATTTAGCATGTGGCTGTACACGGAAGCCACTGTTGGAGAAACATGTTCAATCTCTAAGTCCTTGGGTGGTTTTCATCTAGTGCACAACAAAAAGAGATTGCCATATAAACATGGTTCCTCTTGTTGCCACCTTGTCCAAAACTTGAGTATCCTTGTCCACCCAGGTGGTTCATTGAGTACTTGTTTTATTATATAAAACATAAGTCTTTTCTCAACTTCATAAAATCTCAACATGTAACTCTTCTCAAAATATATATAGCATGGCTAAGCATTTTACAACTACATTTTTTTCACTAAGGAATATATAAGGGTATCCTAATAGGATTTAGCATAGCAAAATATAGTAGTCCTTCTCATGCATGTTTCAAAATCCACTAAGTGTAATGAAAATAGTAGGACTTGGATGATAGTGTCACTTGCCTTTTTGGTAGAGAATGTTGGTTCACTCCTTGATCTTGCTAATCTATCACTCTTCTAACTTCACTACAAATCCATCAAGCAAACATAGATTCAACTAGCATTCCAACCAATATTCAAACAATTCAACACACATAAAATAATAGAAACTAAGTCATGCATGCAAGCATGCAAAAGATAGTTTTATTTGCAAAAGTGGTTTCTACTAGGCTCTAAACTTTGTAAGGCTCAAAGTGGTCATTTTCTAAAGTGGCAAAGTCATTTTCAAAAGGGTTTTATTTAAAAACCATTTTTCAAATCCAATCATTATTTCATGTGGTGGAAAATGTTTTTAGCAAAGCAACAATTTTATATTGTTCACCAAATAAGTTGTTAATTTACAAAACTTGGTGTTTAGGGTCAGTAGGTTTGAATCAAAACATTTTCCAAAGGTTTTTCTCAAAAATCATTTCCATATCAAAATCAACATTTTTATTTGACTAGAAATGGGTTAATTCAATTATTCAATCCTAATCTTCACAAAATACATTTTTAAATCCATGATTTGGTTCCTAGGGTCAGTAGGTTCACAACAAACCAATTTGCAAAGATTTCATCCTCAAAAACTTTTTGGAATAATTTTTATAACCTAAACAAGCATACACAAGTTTCTGAAAAAATAAACAATTTAGCAGAAAATTTTTACTAAACAAATTGCATGGTTGCCTAGGGCTTGTCTTGCTGATTCCATTGATATAAAGTTTGCAAATTTTGGACGTGTGGATCAAAAGTTATGAGGTTTACAAATTTGCATCTAAATCAGATTTTAAAATCTATTTTAAACCATCTAGTGCCACGCGGCGGCTTGCTATTGGCTGATACCGGTTTGGTCGGATCGAGCTTGCTGGACCGTAGGATCTAACTTAGATCGAGTGGCGCAGAGGCACACGATACCCCTTCGGTTAGATCTAATCGCAGCCGCAGGATTTTAATCGCACGGCGCACAACACACTGGCCATAGACGGGTGGCGCTGGAGGCGGCAGGTGGCGGCGGCGTGTCTGGCTACGGCAGAGTTGGTGCTAGAGGAAGCGAGGAAGACAGAGGAGGGTCTCACCATGCTCGCAGGGTTGCGGTGAAGCTCAAGGTGTGGTCAGTTCGTCGAGGGGCGCACTGGAGCGGAGGGGATTGCTCGCCGGAGACGATGGCGGCGTCAGGCGGTTCTGGAGGTCGTCGAGGACGTCGTTGCAGATCACCCTAAGTCAAGCGGGTGGTATGGTTAGAAACATGTTGTTCTGGAGAAGATGGGAGCATCATCGAGGAGTGCTGGGGAGAACGGAGGTTGCCTGTGGAGTTCGCCGGAGTGTCAGTGAACGGTGGTGGCGTTCGGATGTTGTCGAAGCCGAGGCTCTGGGGTGAGCGCGGTTGAACGGAAAGCGCAGGGAGAAGCGCCAGAGGCTGGGGAGTGTGTGAGCTTGTTCGAGGAGGCAACGGGCGGTGTCTACTGGCCGGAATTGTTCGCGGAACTCGCCGGAGCAGTGAGGGCGTGGGCTCGAATTGGGGCAGCCTAGAGGCAGATGGGGAGAGCTGTCTGGGGAAAATGAGAGAGGGGAGGGAGACGTTTATGCACGCGTGGTCGCAGGGGGAGTTATGGTCGCTGTTAACGCGAATTGATCGCCGGCGTTACTGGCTGCAACGGCAGGGTGTGGTCTGGGGAATGAAGACGACGAACAGGAGAGGTGGGGCCTTCCTGTCAGCGAGGGAGAGAGATAGGGAGAGGGTCCACCAGTCAGTCGCTGAGTGGGTCTGTCTGTGGGTGAAAAACGTTTCGCGCATGGGGAAGTAGCTGGGCTGGAACTGGGCTTGCTGGCCCAGACGAGTTGGGCTGAAACCTTTAGCATTTTTTTTTCTACTGAAACTTTTTCCTATTTTTCATTTGATTTTCTGTTTTGAATTTCAATCAAACAATTCAAACATTCAAAACAATCAAACTCCCATCACACTTTGCATTTGAGTTTGGTTCTGTTTAACAACACAAATCGAAGTCCCAAAAGTAATATTTTTATTTTAGGGTCCATTAATAATTAAATGACTAGACCTTAATTATTTAGTTCAAATAGGATTTGTTTTATTAAAATCTTTATTTTTGAAATCTAATTATAAAACCAAAAACACTTCAGTATGTTTTATTTGAGAATATAAAATACTTGGAAAACTTGTTTAAAATAAATTAACAAGTTTTGATGTTTCATTAAAATAGTAAAACCTTTATTTCTAATAAAATTCGATATTAAATCCTTATTATTTTATTTAAATAAACCCCTACTATTTTTATCAAATATAAATATTTTATTTTAAAGGCTTGGCCAAGTTTTAATTTGGCTCATAAAATGATCCTTATTTATAATTCTACCTTTTCAGTTGAAAACCAAATCTTTTATTAAAAGATCCAAAAATAGTAATTCCAAATATTTTTAACTTTATTAATTGTTTATCTTTTTAAATCCCTTTAGGATTTATCTTGATCAAAATAGGTTTGAAGGTTTCCAATTGGAATCAAAAGTTTCTTCTCACCCTGAAAATCAACAAAGTTTTATTTTATTCATTTATTTTTCACATTACAAGATTTGAAAAATCTTGGGATGTGACACCTAGGCAGCTCCTTGGCCTCCATCCACGCCTATAAGTTGCCTTTCGATATAAAAACCGAGGGGGGTTCGATAGTTTTCTAGAAAGAGTTCTGCTCCGCCGTTGCCACCAGAAACCAAGATTCGGATCCAGAAACTCCGTTCTGGCACCCTGCCGGGACGGGGAATTTGGAGAGGATCATTGCCATCGTCATCACCAACGCATCTCCATCAACCACCAATGATTCCCTCATCCATGAGTGAGTAATCACCCGTTGTAGGCTTGGGGATGGTAGGGATTGGATGAGTTCTATCATGTAATCGAATAAGATCTGTTAGGGGCATACTGCCTAGTATCTCTATTAGTGCTATTTGACTTTGTTGCAACTTGTTGTGCTTAATTCTTTTCACTAGGGCCCAAGTGCCATGATCTCATATCTAAACTTATTATTGAATCATTATGATAGTATTGTTTGTGATCTTATCTGCAAGTTGTGTACACATATCATTGTCCGGATCCAAAGGCCCCAAAGTGAGAATAATTGGAACAACCGGAGGGGATGGCTATGGTGTGAGGATCACATGTGTTCATGGAGTGTTAAAGCTTTGCTCGGGTGCTCTATTAAAAGGAGCACCTTAATTGCCAGTAGTTCCCTAGAGGCCCCTCTGCCACGGGCTGGCTGGACAGAAGATGTTGTGCAAGTTTCATTGCAAGCACGTATGACTATATTTGGAGCACATGCCAAGGATTGTTTAGTACTTGGATGCTTGTTATTATTTATCTGCAATGCCCTAGTTCTTAAAGTTACATGTTTAGACTCGTCCATGCAACGCCCTTCCATCCATCCCTATGCCTACCGCACTCGAATCCTACTGTTACCGTTACTGTTACTACTGCCACTGTTTCATTGTTGCTGTTGTTGTTGGTTTGATGTTGCTACTACAAACTGTTGCTACTGATAAAATTCTGTGACCAAGAACTATTTCCATGTGCAGCTGAACTGATAACTCAGTTGTTAAGGCTTGCAAGTATTCTTTGGCTCCCCTTGTGTCGAATCAATAAATTGGGTAATACTACCCGCGAAGACTGTTGCGATCCCCTACACTTGTGGGTCATTAATGCAGCACAATAGCAAGTCTTCCTTCAGTAAGAAACCAAGGTTATCAAACCAATAGGAGGAAGGAAACGTGTCAAAAGTGTTGCAAGCAACGTGGAAACCTGCACAACACAAACTCAAGACTTTGCCCCAACAAACAGTGAGGTTGTCAATCTCACCGGTTGATGTAACAAAGGATTAACTGTATGGTGTGGAAGGTGATGATGGTTTGCAGCAAGTAAACAGTAGCAGTGGAAGATGTATCAATGGTAAAGATTGGACTGGGGTCCATAGTTCACTAGAGGTGTCCTCCTTAGATAAATAAACATGGCATGCTGGGTAAACAAATTACAACAGAGCAATTGACAGGACTAAGTAAGGCATAACAATGCAATACTAGAAAAAAAGATCCTATGAGATTCGATTGGGCAATACAACAATATACATAGACCGCCATCCAACTGCATCTATGACTTGAAGTCCACCTTTGGGTTATCATCCGAACCCCCTCCAGTATTAAGTTGCAAGCAACAGAAAACTGCTTTAAGCAAAGTGTGTAAGGTAAACAATCCACTTGTTCCATGAACAAGAGACCATTGTTTTCTCCCTAGTGGCAACATCACATCTACAACCGTAGATATTTCTGTCACTTCCCTTGATTAAGTAGAGGCATGAACCCACTATCAAGCATAAATACCCCCTCTTGGAGTCACTAGCAACTACTTGGCCAAGATAGCTACTAACAACAAAGAGCATGCAAGATCACAAACAACACAGACATGATAGAATCAATAAGACAAAACCATTAATCAATCTAACATAGTAATCTCAATATCCATCGGATCCACGCAAACACAACATGCATGATTACAAATATATTAGATCTTGATCATGAACGGAGCTCACAAGATCTAGACATGAAAGCACAAGGAGGAGATACAACCATATAGCTTCTACATGGACCCATAGTCCAAGGTGGAACTACTCACGCTTCATACCAGAGGCTGGCATGATGAAGAAGAAGGCCTCCGGGATGATCTCCCCTCCGGCAGGGTGCCGGGAAGAGCTTCAGATCCCCCTGATCTAGGGACGATGGTGGCGGCGGCTACAGACGGTTTCGTGGAATTTTGATCGGGTGCTTAGGGTTTATGAATCGGGGGCTTCTTATTGGCGAAGAGGCGAGGCAGGGGCCACCAGGGCGGCTACACCCCCCAAGTCGCGGGGTGGGCCCACCCACACGGCCAGGGGGTATGGCCCCCTGGTGGGTCTCCTCTGTCTCGTACTCCGTCTTCGTGTTCCCCACGGTAAAATATTGAGTTTGGCTTTTGTCCCATCCAATTCCGAGAATATTGATTTTCTGCCTTTCTGGAACCAAAAACAGAAGAAAACATGCAACTGACACTGTGGCAACTTGTTAATAGGTTAGTACCAGAAAACATATAAAAACACCTCAAAGTGTGGACAAAGCAAAGCAAAATAGATAGTAAACAAGCATGGAACATAAAAAAATTATAGATACGTTTCCGACGTATCAATCCTCAATAAAAACCTATGCAAATAGCAAAAAAAAGATCGCTGAGATGCTCATTGTATGTTGCCTTGTCATTTTTATATGGGATAGCTCCTGTATCATGGGGCAAGGGGTACCGCATTGGCGGTTCTCTATGCTACGCACGTACTTAAAATGACAAGAACTTACCGGTAACTAAAGTTGAGTAGCATGAGGAACGGCCCTCGTACTCAAGGGACATGAGATTTCCAGTTTATGGTATGTCAAGCATATAACTCAAATTGGACCTCACTTTAAACTTAACCACTTAAAGATGCCTATGATAGGGGCGATGAGAGCTCAAAGCTAATGAGTACCATACTTTCAGCATTTGGAAGCCTTTCAAACTTTTCAAAACCTTTTCACATTCTTGTTGAGTCACCACCTATTCTATGAGAACCTTCTTGAGAGCATAGTTGTCATTCTTAGTGTAATGTGCTTGTTTTCAAAACTTGGTTAATTATGACATAACTTTGATGCTTGTATCTTTGATATATTTACTTCTAGTCTTCACTTGAACTTCAGAGGTGCCTGGGCATTTATGTTTTTCTCCACAATCAAAGGCAAGCGAGATACCACTCTATCATACCTTCTTATGAGCATTGCAATGTTGCTTATGTTTATGTTTCATGTTGCTTATTATTATTATGTTGGAATCTCTTCATAGCTTGCATGACTATTGAGTAGACTTAGTTGCATACTCCTTATTATGAATTGTCTAAGTACTGATCATATGTTGAGAATATATACATCATATGAAGCAAATGTGTTCGTGAAAGTTTCTTTTATCGCACTGAGTTTTCAACTGAATTGCTTGAGGACAAGCAATAAGCTAAGCTTGCGGGGATTTGATACGTTAAAAATGTATCTACTTTTCCGAACTCTTTTGCTATTGTTCTTCCTCTAATTTTTGTGATTTGGATACAACTAACACGGAATAACGCTGTTTTCAGTAGAATTGCTTTGGTGTCTCGTTTTTGTGTAGAAAATTAACTTTCAGGAAAAATCACGGCAAATATGGCAAAACTCCTATTTTACTAGAAGACTCACGGAGCCAGAAGACGAGACGGAGGAGGGCCACGAGGGGCCCACACACCTTGGCCGTGTGGGCCAGGCCAGGCCGCGCCTGGGGGTGGTGAGGACACCTCATGCATCCCCTTCGCCTACATAAAGCCTTTTGACCTAAAAATAGAGGGGGTTCGACGTTTTTCCATATAGAGTTCCGTTGCGCCGCCACCACCAGAAACCGCGATTCGGAACCACAAACTCCGTTCTGGCACCCTGTCGGGACGGGGAATTGGAGGAGATCATCGCCATCATCATCACCAACACCTCTCCATCAACCATCCATGTTTCCCCATCCATGAGTGAGTAATCCCCCGCTGTAGGCTATGGGGATGGTAGGGATTGGATGAGATATATCATGTAATCGAATAAGATTGTTAGGGCATGGTGCCTAGTATCTTTGTTAGTGCTTTTTGACATTGTTGCAACTTGTTATGCCTAATGCTTGTCACTAGGGCCCGAGTGCCATGATCTCAGATCTAAACATGTTATTGATTCATTATGATAATATTGTTTGTGATCTTATCTGCAAGTTGTTTACAAATATTATTGTCCGGAACCAAAGGCCCCAAAGTGACAGAAATTGGGACAGCCGGAGGGGATGGCTGTGATATGAGGATCACGTGTGTTCATGGAGTGTTAATTCTTTGCTCTGGTACTCTATTAAAAGGAGTACCTTAATTGCGAGTAGATTCCCTTGAGGCCCCGCTGCAATGGGCTGGCAGGACAAAAGATGTTGTGCAAGTTCTCATTGCGAGCACGTATGACTATATATGGAACATATGCCTATGATTGTTTAGTACTTGGATACTTTATCTTATTTATCTGCAATTTCCCTAGATCTTGAGATTACATGAATAGACTTGCCATGCAACGCCCATCCATCCATCCTTATGCCTACCGCACTCAAATCCTGTTGTTTGCTACTATTGTTACTACTGCCTTTGTTTTACTGCTGTTGCTACTACAAAATTGTTGCTACTGATAAACTACTGTGAGTAAGACTATTTCCAGGTGCAGATGAATTTACAACTCATTTGTTAAGGCTTATAAATATTCTTTGGCTCCCCTTGTGTCGAATCAATAAATTGGGTTATACTACCCTCGAAGACTGTTGCGATCCCCGATACTTGTGGGTCATTAGTATCTCATACATTGGTTCTAGGGAGGCCAATGCTGCTTTAACTTCTCTTTTCTTCTCAGGTTCGGGTGGTGGATCATACTTGGCCAAACCCTCTTTTGGAGCTTTGATGTGTTATGTAAAAGCTTTAACAACTTGCAACACAAGATCTAAATCTAAATAAAGTTCTTTAGATAATTCATTAACATTGCCCTTCTTATTATAGTCATGAATACAATCATAATCTATTTTTGTGCCTCATTCACTTCCTAGACCAAAATTCTACGAAACTCTATGATCATGAGTTCTATTAAGTAAAGCCCAAGCTTTAGTTATGGGTAAATCCATAAAAGCTCCTCTCGCGTAAGAGTCTAGTTTAATTTTATTAGGTTAAATTAAACCACCATAAAAGATATGCAATAAATACCATTCAGGCAAATCATGATGAGGACATTGATTAAGTAAATCTTTAAATCTTATATAATCTCTTACTATCCCTTTATTAGGACGGTTACTCCAAGTCATTATAAGACGCCTAATTCCAAAAGATTTTGATAATAGATAATATTTGGATAGAAATTCACAAGCTAAATTATCCTAGGTAGTGGTGGCTTCTGAGGATAAATATCTATACCATGAGAGAGTTGTGCTAGTCAAAGTTTGACTAAAGAGTTTCAGCCTTACCTCATTAGCAGTATACCCCGGTAATTGGGAAGTGCCACATATATCTTTGAAGCATGCAATATGATCATATGGATCAGGATCTTTTCCATCTCCTGTAAATTGCTTCTTGTGTAGGATACCAAGTAGTAGAGGATTTATTTCAAACCCCCTTGTCTTCTCACTGGAGTTGTCTCTTTTATAAATATTATAGGGCTTTCCAAAGTGGCTGAGTGGGTTAGCACTAGTCAAATGCTCAAACTCCATCATGTTGGTGGAAACCTGTAACTCAAAACCAAACTTAGCAAGACTAAAATAAATAAGCAAAAACTAAAAGACATACAATGCTTAGCTCCCCGACAACGGCGCCAGAAAATAGCTTGATGACTGCAAGTGCACAGATCGTTTGTAGCTAGTTTCGAAATAAAGATATCGACCCCACAGGGAGCAGGAGTCTGAAGTCTAATAACTCTTAAAATAAATACTAAAATAAAATGCTAAATAAAGTTCTGAGTAACAAGATAAAATGCGAATATTGTGTAAAAATGTGTTTTGGGGTTTTTGGTATAAGAGAACAATGAGTAAAGTAAACAAAACTTAATACAGAAAGTAAGTATCACGTATGTAAAAGAGATTTGAAACTTCAGTGGGAAAAAGTGTTCTCAGGGATTAGCGGATACACCACTAGCATTATAAAGGTCTAAGATAAAGATTATTATCATGAACATTCTCAACTATGTATGTGTGGGAGGAATTCCGCATTTGGACAAATAGGCAGAAATCACTGCTCACATCATCCTCATAACCACGGCAGATAGCAATCAACATCAATTGAATTACCATGCTATTAAGGGACTTAATCCTGCAGGACGTATCCCATGGCATGGATAGTGTTTTATGAGTTTTCTCGATTCCCAAGTTGATACGTAAGGAGTGCCAACAACTTTATAGTTACTGTAAGTGCTAACACACCTCCGTCTACCAATAAGTAGTTCCTTCCATCAAGTCCCCACAAAAGGAAAATATTGAGAGGTCGACTTCTTCCAACATCAAGATAAAGACAATCTAACACATGGTCATAGCGATGAATATCATAATAAACTTTATCTTATTTTAATCTCATGCTAGGGTTTCTCCATCTCCCCAAGAACTAATGATCTACTCAGACATGGAGGCAATCAACATCATGTCAAAAATAATGGGATCTATCATAGATGAATAGTACGTGTATAAATCCACAACGATTACGAAAATTATAACAAGATCTAGACAAGATGTAGATGGGATGGATGGAGATGGAGGTGATGCAGTGGTTGATGATTAAGATCATTGCCTTAGCCTCCTGGATCCGCGTAGAGCGAAGATGGATCCCTGGTGGATGATTTCCCCCTCCAGATGCCTTCTGGAGGTGAGGTTTCGGCGATTTCTGGGTGTTCTGTATGTCTTCTCTCTGATCCAGTTGCACGGGGTGAAACTATTTGAGGAGGCGGTGTCGGTGCCAACTATACGGCGGGAACTATATGATCGGAAAATTTATTCCCGTTGTATAGTTAGTCGTTAAACCCACTGTATCCTCCAATTGCTTCGGGTTTTCTTCTGGTATTATTAATATTTCCCAAATAAGAAATTTACGTTGTTTTTGGCTCCTTTTCGCTCCAATATAACTGGTCCAAGAATTGTGTCCATCGTATCCATCATCTGATCTGATCTTGGTGAAAATAAACATAAAAGGCATGCGCGAACTCCGTAAAAAACCAAGATCCTACCACTACAATGCAAAATAATAATATAAAACATGATGCAAATATGCACTCATCAGGGAGGAGTTGGGGTTTGACTCCAATCCCCCCTTTGGTGTTTGAGAGAGAGAAAATGGGAGTCCTACTAGGACTTCGAGTCCTACTACTCTCGATGGGATGCCCTGAACCTATTTAAAGAGGGGTAGGGCAAACGAAAGACACACAAGTTTTTTAGAAGTCACACCCTAGCCCCGATACCGCCTCCAGCCATTGGGCCGCCGCCGCTGGCCATTGTTGTTGTCGGTCACCGCCTCCTCTCGGTGCCATCCTTCTTCTTCTTCCCATGCCATTTTCGTCATCGTCATCATGCGGAGATCTTAATCACCATCACGGTAGCGCTACCGAGTTCTGCCACCAGTTAGATCTAATCTAGTTGGGACTGTGGAAGCACTATCGAATCTTCATCAACACATTCCTGCTTTGATCGTGTGCTTGATCACACCTCGACACGGTGGATACCGGTGGAGGTGCTACACTTGGAGCACTAGACCGTGGGAGTCGCTTGTGGAATAATACATCTTCTCGCAACTTGAAAAGTCTTCTTGCGAAGATTGACAGTCGTCTTCATCAACCTCGTCATCGACAAACTTTCGCTAGTTCGATCTTGGAGCGTATGTTCCATTGCCTCTCTCCTCGCATTGGATCTTGGTTATGTGCTAGATTTTTTGTTTTGTGTAGCGTATTCCCCAACATTAACAATGATTTTTGAGAATTGTCATGGCGCTGGTCGTGCATTATGTTTTAGAACTACATCAGATGGATGTTAGAACTTCGTTCCTCAATGATGACTTGCATGTGAATGTATATATGGATCAACCGAAAGGTTTTGTTGTAGAAGGCAAGGAACAAATGGAATGCATACTTAATAAATCCATTTACAAATTAAAAACAAGTGTCCAAAAATAGTGGCATCTCAAATTCGATGGGATAATAAGAAAAATTGTCTTTAAGGAAAATGAGGTGGATAACTGCATCTACATTAATTAAGGTCAAAGGAGGCATGTTTATAATCTTGGTTATCTATGTGGATGATATCCTTTTGGCAAGCAGTGGTAAGAATATTGAGACCAAGAGATTTCTCTCCTCTAACTTCGATATGAAGGATCTGGGTGATGCATCTTATGTTTTGGGCATTAAGATTTACCGAAATAGGTCCAGCGCAGTGTTAGGCTTATGCCAAAAATCATATATACATTGAGATAGTTCTTAAGATATATAATGTGCATATTTTTTCTAGCATGCCTGCTCCAATTGTTAAGGCAATAAGTTTGATTTATTCCAAAGTCCACAGAATCGATTAGAGATAGATCAAATGAAGGTGAGTCCTTATGCTTCAGCTATAGGAAGCCTTATGTATGCTCAAGTTTGTACATGCCCTGACTTAGAATTTGTCACTAGGATGCTTGGCAGATGTTAGTCAAATCTAGGATTGGACCATTGGGAAGAAGCTAAGGAAGTTTTGCGATATTTGCATGGCACTAAAGGATGCATGCTTACATATAAGAGATTTTATAATCTTGGGGTTATAGGTTATTCAAATGAAGACTTTGGAGGGTTTATGAATACTAATAAATGCACATCAGTTACATCTTCACCCTTACATGAGGAACCATTTTGTCCATTTCATGGAAAAGTTACATCTTCGCCCTTACATGAGGAACCATTTTGTCCATTTCGTGGAAAATCTCCAAGCAAACACTTACGACATCGTCCACGATGCAAGATGAGTTTGTGGCATGTTATGAAGCTACCTGCCAGGTTGTAGGGCTTAAGAACTTCGCTCGAATTTAAGAGTGGTTGATAGTATTTTAAAGCCACTTACTTTGTGTTGTGAAAACAAAGCCACAGTATTCTATTCAAGTAACAGCAAGTCGAGTGGTGCTTTCAAACACATCAACATTAAATATCATGTTGTGAAAGATAGTGTCCAGGATCAAACCTTTAATATCGAGCATATTAGTACTAAGTTAATGATCGCGGATCCTCTTGCCAAAAGACTTCACCCAATAAGTTTAAGGATCACATAGCTAGCATGGGTGCATTAGAAAGTCTTTGATTTTGATTCTGAAAATAGGACCATTAGAACAGTCCAACTCCCGTTAATACTAAGCTTCCTATCGAGATAGTATGGTGCACTATAGGTAACGGAGTCTCTGTGACATTTTCATTAGTCATTGAAATGCATTGCTTTAGTTTGGTTCAATTGAGTATGGATATTAGAACTTTAAAAGTGGGGAATCTTGGAGTTAATCTCGTACCTATTGAAAATGGGAGAGATAAGTCTCGTTAGCCTAACAAAACGTGAGGTAAAGGAGGTTTTGATCCGCATGTTTTCTAACTAATGCGCCATGATCCGAGGCGCCTCCAAAGTTAATTTGGAGTCAGTCGTGAGTCCTTAGCGCTAGATATAAAAGGGAACAGTCCGCCCCATTTGAGGTGATGATCTCACACCATGCTCTAGTTTTCAAAATTCCCACACCAGTCCTAAGCTAGCGCTCTGGGGGACACAGAGGCCTATTCCCTCACCGTGCATGCCCCGGTAGTGCTGGTGGCACCCCGAAGGTTTTCGGTACCCTCTCCTGGAAGCCCTCTCTCTTGTCATCGTACGACTACATCGAGAGCTGATGCTAGAACAATGATATCTCTCTCTTCCTTCTCGTGATGATAGGTGTTCAAGTGTAGGATAATTTAAGTTATGTAGTTCTTACAATCTCCATCCTAGGATTTCGGTACCCTCTCCTGGAAGCCCTCTCTCTTGTCATTGTACGACTACATCGACAGCTGATCCTAGAACAATGATATTTCTCTCTTCCTTCTCATTATGATAGGTGTTCAAGTGTAGGCTAATTTAAGTTATGTAGCTCTTACAATCTCCATCCTAGGATCGAATAAAATTTGAATCCGGACTCTCTTGAATCCGATTGTGTGGTGGGAATTGCTGCAGCCATGAGTACTGAACCTTCTTCCACACTAACAAAAGCGAAGTTGCTATAATTTTGATAGTTCAAGTTTTGCAAATTTCGGTTGTTAGCATGGAAAGTAGCATCATTGTTGCACCACTGCTAGCTTGATTTGATCCCTGAGCTGCTCAGCTTAGTTCCTGCTTTGTTGATACAAGGCACTATAATTGTTCCTGGTCTTGAGTTAATGCCTCTTCTAGCAGAACACCGGAAACCGGCGTGCGTGCCCATATATCCTCGATTAATCCACTGTTTTCCTGTAAGAGAAGCCATGATATTCGAATTATACGATTTCTATATTTCAGGGTTTCCCCTAAACTATCATTCATAGGACTCTTGGAGAAATCAAATGGTTCAGAGATCCTAGTAAAAGGGGTCCACTAGATGAGATAATTGGAGTTAACAAATTCTTAAGAAATGCATTCATATTCTAACTTTCATGACGACGAAACTAACATGAGGTCAAAACTTATTTTATTTTCCCTAAACTCATTTTAAATGCACGTTGTAGATCGAATCGAGCTCAATGTCCGGAGGTTTGTCTTAGAAACAAGGTCTAAACGAAGAAGGACGGTGGACTTCTGGAAAACTCTACTACTCATTTCATTCATCTACATCTACATTAATCTAGTACACCTACATCTACACTAATATTAAAAGACCTACATTGTCAAATCCAACCAAGTCTCTCTCTCAAAAAAACCAAGTCTGTCCGTACGATGCAATTCGACTCAAATTAACGCCGTCTTTACAGGATCATCACCCTGAGCGGACAATCCCGCGACGACAGTTCCCGACTAGCTTTTTTTTTTCTTAACGCACGACCTTATGCAGTTGCCAGCCACCACCACCACAGTGCAAGCCACCGCCGCCGACCCCTCCTGCGCTGCTTGTTGTGCCGCCACTGCCCCCCCGCCCCCGCCACCGCGTGCCTCGCTGCCAGCCGCACACACCACGCCCCCGCCCCCGCGTGCGTCGCTGCGAGCCGCCCCCGGCTGTGCCGCCGCCAGCCGCACACACCACACCCCCGCCCTGTGCACGACACTGCCCTCGCCTGCGTCGCCCCATCCGCGCACAACCCGGCAGGCACGCGAGTCCCCCTCGCCTCCGCCCTCGCCGGCAAGCGAGGCCGCGCTGCACGCCTGGTCGAGAGGCAGCCCTAACTGTGGTGCATGAGCAATTTCTTCAGGTTCTACTTCTTCACGTGCTTATTATTAACCTGCATCGTGCACGCATTAGTAGTTAAATTCAACATATAATTGCTCTCCCAAATTCAGCAATCAGGTCGTAGTGAATTTCAGCGAGGAGGTTAAAGCCTATATATTTTTCAGGTTCTACTTCTTCTTGGTCCATTTGCTGGAAGGTAAAGCCTATGTTTTCCAGCATAGTAATTACCTCTTGTGTTACTATGTTGTTTGAGCAACATCGTTAATTTATATTCAATTGAGCATCTACATCGTTATTACAGTTTAAAAGAGAAGATCTTTTCCAGTTCCTTCTGTATTATGGGACTTTGACTAATTGGTGCTTGATCAATTCAGTTACCTGGCTGATCGGTTGTTTTACTCGGTGCTTTATCTGTGTCAATTTCTATTAAGACTATTGGATGATTACTAAAGTTTCATGAATTGAAATTACTTCAAGAATTTTACTTGAGTTGCTACACCCCATGTCTGGTAATAAATTTTGATGTCACAAACCTGTTCTTTTTTATCGGGACACAAAACTGTTTTGATATCCTGATATAGCATCCTCTGTTGGACTATAGTAGAAAAATAGGCTAACTAGTTGTGTAGTTTTCCTCCACGTCCATTAATACTTACTTTGCACTGAAGCGGGACTGACAGGCCACTCTTTATTTGATTCAGGGTCGTACTCGTACAAGCAACACTTGCACGTCTGCAGCGGCGGTTGCCGCCTTGCAGTTCCACTTCCACTCCCCACAGCGTATTCATTCTTCTTCCCTCCACGGACACGGCCATCTGCAGCAACAACAACATCAGGAGGGGAAAAGCGCAGACTGCTTCTCGCGTGACCGCTAATTAAGAGGAAGGGGGATCCATGGCGAACTCCTTCACGCTGTCGGTCGTAACGCTGTCCCTTCTCGTCTGCGTCGCGCCACCGCACCCTTCGTGGGCGCAGGACCTGAACGCGATGGTGCTGCCACCGACGTTCGCCTTCGGGTGGCAGGCCGGCAAGTCATCCTTCCGCGCGGGCGACACCGCGGTGATCACAATCATGACCTTCAACGTCCCCGACGCGAACGTGTCGTCGGTCCGGCGCTTCGGGTCCTTCAAGATCACGGTGTGCGGCAAGAGCGGCAACAGCAGCTGCCTCACCGACATCGTGTCGCATCTGGAAGGGGACCTGCCGTCGTGGACCCTCAGCCTGGTCCCCATCCGTTCGGGGGACTTCACCTTGATGGTGGAAGAGGAGCGGTTCGCCATCGGCGTGTCGACGCTCGGGTACACGGTGGCGGCGAGGGACGTGCACCCGTCGGCGTCCCTGGCCTCCTGGATGTTCGCCGGCGCCGGCTACGTCGTCGCCGGGTCCAGGGCGTTCGTGTCGGTCATCCCTCGGGACGCGTTCGGCAACAACGTCCCGCCTGGAACCGACATGCCCAGCGGCGACGCCGGGTACTTCAGGCCGTCGGGATCCTACGTGAACGGGACGGCCGTGGAGTTGTTGGACTTGCAGTACTATGGCTGGATGGAAGATGGGCGGTTCGGCTTCGAGTTCGTGTCGACTGTCGCCGGGGACTTGTTGGTGCACGTTTCTGGGGGTGGCAGGACTTTGCGTGACTCGCCCTTGTTGCTCAAAGTGAAGCCAGGTTAGTCCTAGTACCTACAGTAGCAACGTACGCCTTGGTGGTACTACTGCTTCAAATCAAGTGCATTGATTAGTTAATTATATGGGATGTGGAAATCTAAGTGATGAAGAACTGACGGTGTGGTGGCTTAATATACTACTAACTTGTTTCAGGACCCATTGACATCGCCAAGAGCACGGCGGACTGGAAGCATGGAACAAACGTTCTCCAGATATTCTCTAAGCTGGAGATCTTCATAAACCAGAAGGACCAATACGGAAATCTTGTCCCAGAGATCCATCCGTTTGATGCCGCCGTGGTTGAGAAGGGCTCAAAACTGTCGGTCCCGATAGGGGATCTTCGGATCGAACCGGTGGTCGCCGAGGGAATTCAGATGCTCTCCTTCAACGTAGGGGAACTGGGAGAGTTTGTGCTCACTATTTTTGATGTCCTGCTGAAGCAAAAGGTTTCCAATACGGAGTACCAGTATAATGTGTTTGTAGGTACTAGTATGCTTTGTTGTTAGCTTTCTTCTACGTACAATATTACCTTTACTCGGTTTCAGTTCTTCATGATTCCGATGAGTTGGTAGCATTTTATTAGGGTACTGCGATGGATCGAACAGCTTTGCCAATGGGTCCGGTATCGCGCAATCTGTTGCCGGTTCAGTATCATCCTTCATGGTTTACCTGGAAGATCAGTATCGCGACCCTTCCCCGGTTGAAACCGCCATGTTGCTGGTGCAGATTTTGGGTAAAAATGGCACGTCAGTTGTAAACCCAATCATAACACCTGTAAGAGAACCAAACGGTAAATGCTATATCAAACCATTTCTCAGTTCTGTTTAATTTGAGTCGAGAAAATATGCTCTAATGTCGAATTCATGTGCAGAGACAATATCCATGGATGGACCGAATCCTTCAGATTATGGACCTGCTGAACATCAGAAAGCAAGTATCCTATTCTCTCATTTAATTCAAGATTGCTTAGTGTTATATGGTTTTACTGAAATGCATCCTATTGTTAGATGGTTGCTGGAAACTCAACATTGCAAGCCAGTCATTTTAATGTTTCATATACTCCTGAAATCGCCGGGGAGCACGTTATCTGGGTGCTGTGTGGGAACATAGTGCTGAACAATGGGAATCCCTATGCCATGACAGTTTCACCAGGTTGGATATATAATCTCCAAAGTATCATCCTACTAACCGAGTTCTACATTCATGTGATAATCCAGCAACTGCTCTTCTCAATTTCAGCAGTGTTACCAGCTCACATAGAACCAACTTCAGGATTGTTTTTGTCCTTCTGATGGTGATTGACATCTCACTTTCAAGGATATTTCCTTTTCGCAGGTGCAGTTAGCACAACTATATCAATTGATCCACAGTTTGAGCCTAGAGTCAAAAGATTAGTTACAAATGAAGTAACTGTTCGACTCCGTGACTCGTTTATGAACCCAGTGTTAGCTCTAGAGGCAAAACTGAAGATTCAGCTAATGTCTGCAACTTTAAAGGCCATGGTGCACACGTCAAGCTTCGTCGCGGAGGAATTTGTCAACAACAAAGATGGATCATATACTGCTCATTATGTGGCAATGTATGTTGGTTCATATCGCTTGTGTACTCTAATTGGCAACAGGCAGCTGCCTCCTTTTCCAATTGAGGTCCAGGTTATTGAAGGTAAAACATTCGTTTGACAGATGAGATTTATGTTTAAAATATGACAATGTTGAAGAGCTAGCTATTTTAACTGAAGGTCTGTCTCCCTGCAGACGATTACTTTTCTGATGTCCAAAACGATAACATTTCAGTTTGGGAGGGTGAATCTGTTAGCTTTGATATATTGTCAAATGACTACATTGCAGGAGGAAAAGCTGAATTAGTTAATTTATCTTCGGTAAGTTTATGAAATTACATTTTTGCCAGAAATTGTGAAGTAGTTATAAAATTTTCATTTTACAGTTTATATTTAAAACAGTTCTACTACACACCTAAACCAAGAAAAACTTGTATAAGAAAGTATATATGCAGTGACACAGACAAGATTTTGCAATGTCATTGTGTAATTTTCCAACTAGTATTCAGTGTTTCATTGTGTCATCACTCGTTACATTCTTATTTGATAATTTTAATCGCATGGTAAATTTGTCCCTTCTTATTGAAGCCACTCCATGGAGCAGTCCTAGAGTACGAGAAAAGCTATCGATACACGCCTTTTGAAGGGTTTTTTGGGAATGACTCGTTTTCATACACAGTATCTGACCAGAATAGCAACGTTGCGAGTGGCGAAGTGTTCATATCTGTTCTCTGCAGACCACCTCACTTCATCTCTTTACCCAAACAGTTGCATGTTACTGAAGATATAATTGGCCCCAAATTTGGGTAAGTTTACTCTTTTGATTGCATACTTTTATGTTTTGGCATTTTCTTAGATTTCTAAACTGATCGTACCCATTTTTTATTTGGCAGTGGGTTTCCAGGGATTCAAATAATATATTCAGATACAGCAGAAAACATATCGGTAACAGTGAGAGCACAATCAGGCAAGGTTCTTCTAGCTCCTATGCCAATGAAACTTCAACAGACATCGGATGATGTGCTTTCAATCAGCAGGGAAGGCCGATCTGGCAGAGACTTAAAATTACAAGGGATGATAGAAGCAATAAATGGGGCACTAAAATTTCTTCAATATATTGGGTACTACTCAAGAATCTGAATCTCCTAGTACTACCCCCGTACCGAAATAGATGACATCTTAGAGTGTGGGCAATCAAACTTCTATTAGTTTGACTGTTATTGAGAATGTGATCAAGGGCACGTATCATTAAAATTGCCATATATAATTTTTTATAGTAATAATATTGTACTAGCATATTCATACAAAAGCAACGGTCAAAGTTTTCATTTACGAGACTATGGCCATGTCTAAAAACATACATGATGAATATTAATCGTGTGCAGAAATGAAGACTTCTACGGAGACGATGTTATAATGCTAGATACCAGGAATCGAAATGGTATAGCACAAGCTGAGTTACATATCTTTGTTGAGCCAATCAATGATCCTCCAGTTATACTAGCTCCAAAATCAATTTTTTTGGGTGGGAAAGAATCAAGAGAAGGATATCAAATATTTGACAAGCAGAGAGATCCATTTGAGTTTTCAATTGTTGAACCAGATCTTCGCCGTTACCCAGGTACTTTGACACCTTATCTTACTCTTTTGGTATGGAACCATAAACGTAAAATGGGTCACTTTAATCTAATTTTTTCAGGAAATAAGTCTTACTTTGAGCTAGTACTCTCCTTGGAAGTTCTTGAAGGAAGCTTGGTGATGACATTGCCATCCGGTATTGTCCCGACAGCGGAGCTGAAGACCGACGGCGGTAACCATTGGCAGTCTCTTGAGACCTATGTGGCCATTGCCCACCACTTTGTGGTGAGGGGAAGTGGCATCAGGTTCCGTGGGGATGTCTCTGACTGCAACAATGCAATGCAGCGGCTGTTTTACCAGGTGGCATCTAATAATCTCCCGTGACATTCATTTGTTCTCCACTGAATCTAGTTTTCTTTGGTCCAAGTCTAATCTGCTGTGACATTCGTTCCTCTTGCAGGGTGCAAGCCACGAGACGAGTTTATTCATTACTGTAAACGACCTTGGAAACCATGGATGCTACCCAGACTGTTCGGAGATGACGTCGAGGCCATTGTCGACGGCGAAGACAGTTCGACTAGTCAAAACAAGGCCTATGAATATGAACTCGAGAAGAGCCATCTGTAAGTAGTACCGATGCCATGTTCTTGGTTGGTCAGAGCATATGTACCATTGATCTCCGTATCTTTTATTTTCTGTGACAAAAAAAATACTTTCAGTGGTGATCGGATCAGCGATAGCAACCGAGATCCTGGCAATGCTATGCCTTGGCGGGGTTCTCCTCTGTTACCTCGTGAAATGCATGTGTGGGCTGAGAGGAAGGCGAAGAGGAGGAGAGCGCATCGTCAACGACGATGATGTGCACACGCCATATCAATCCCCATCTGATGAAGTGAGTATTACTTCTGCTTGAAACTTTCACCTGGCAAGTAGGATCTTCGCAATTAACTTTTTCATCTACAAACTCTGAGTTTTTTTTTTTTTGCTGATGTTCTACAACACAAAAAGATGAGTTCGTCAGCCTCAGATGATGGTGGAAACAGGTCGAGTGTTCAACGGCGGTAAGCAATGTTAAATCTGTGCCTCATATTCATAAACTAGTGATGTTCATTTTGGCAAAATAAAAGCTTCAGAGTGTTAGTCTTGCAACTCAGTATACTACTAGATGGCAGAAATTGGGTCTAACTGCCATTCATTTTGGAAATTCAGTTCTTACAGGTCATTAGAGCAGCAGGAACTGGAGCTGCAGCCTTTATCTGGGATCAGAAACTCTGTAGTAAATCAAGATCCTCAGCCCGCGGTAGACAAGGACAAGTAGTAGTTGCATACCAGTTTACCCTGTCATGATATATTAGAAATCCCCCGCAGAAAGAAGATTTAGTTTGACGGTAGTTACATGTATGTAATGCAGACTGATGTAACTGTCTATAACATCTATTACATGAACAGAATTCGTGATAGCTTGCTCGTTTGGCTTAAAGTAGCAGCAACATCTGTTCCTATTTATATTGTCTATGATGACATTTCATTCGCACCAGTTCAAATATTGGCAAGTAAGAGTATGTGCGTTGGAGTATACTAGATCACTAGATGGCAGTACATGTGAAAACACTAAATGGAGGTAGTACAGGTGGAAACACTATTACTGACAGCTATTACAGATGGCTGTTGAGTTTTCTGGATGTGTTGAGAAACACACTGAAGCAGCCTTGACAAGTTCTTATTACAGGGATGTACAACAGAATCGCGTACTCAAGTCGACAATGATTCTCCCATCAGTCACAGTAGGCACATCTTGCTGACTTGCTACCTGGCCTCTTTAGCTGGGTGCATCATGTGCTGGTTTCTCCAAAGCCTAACAAAATGCATTGGCAGCACGGAATCCCGTAATCACCAAGAAACTAAGATGGGTAATACGCTATTACCACATGGTTCTCCATCAGAAATGGATAGAATTAACTAAGAGCCAGTGAACAAACTCGCTGGGACCTACAACAAGAAATGTTCAAGACATCATTCTATGTTAATCAGCATTTATCGAACTTTTAAGAGTTTCGGTGCTTCAAGAAATTCTGATTTTTATTTTCCCCTGATTTTTCTAAAATAAATCTTAAGCTGCTGACATGGCAAGGTGCAGACGTGTATAAGTGATGCCACATATCATCTCTGTCAGAGAAAACTGCTTCGGATAGGGTCATAGGGCCAAGGGGGTAAAGTAAACTGACTCAAGAGTACAAGGTTAACAACAACAGGTTTCAGAGTTCAAGGTTGCATGTCAAAAAAAAAAAGATCAAGGTTGCATGTAAAAAAAAGGAGTTCAGGGTTGAGCAGTGGAGTGGTTTCTTATTCAAAATTCAACTAAAATGTAACTGCCTAAGAAAGTAAGAATCAAGTCAGTTATACATATGGAAGAATCAGCTAACAAATTAAGTGCTCAGTTTCACAGAAATTTCTGGAGCATTTCCCTGCAGAGAGGAAAATTGACTTTTGTTTCTTAAGCAGTAGAAAGAGAAGTAGAAAGCTATTATATCTTGGTGCTTCCTGTACGAAACAGTTATTGAAATAAACTGAACGGGTTGATATAAATACCAACAACTGGGGACTTCTACGCTACCTTCGCATTATGTGGCATGATCTTTATGTCATGAGGTGGATGAAGCCATGCTTCAGGGGCATGTGACAAGAAGTTCTCGAGCTTGCTAGTGTAGATATCTGCATATTGATGAATGTGATAGGAAAATGATGATTCCGTTCCTGTGTCTGTAAGGAATGTTGCACCAAAGGCACTATTAAACAGATCTCGCATCCCAGATCGACATTGATGTCTTTCTGCATTCAACTCATCAAGCAATGCTCTGTAAACCTGGCCTTTCTCCGTGCTAACAACAGTTGCATGAACTTTCCCAAGTAGATCATGTAGTATACTTAATTTTGCCTGCAGTGTAGGAAATAGATCAAGTAATTTGATAAAGCATCTATGTGGATGCCTGGATGGACAATCATGGACTAACATACTGCACATTTTAAGATGAATCAGACCATGTAAAATGAATAATGAATAGATATGGAGCAATTTGTAGTGCAACTGGTTGTCCATGTACCATGTTTTAGATTACATGTGCCTGTAGGATAGACCTTTAAGATTTACCACCTCATACCCCAAGTGCCCTATGAGACATTAAATGTCTATTACAACTTCCACAAAATGCCTACTGCCT
This sequence comes from Avena sativa, assembly GCA_916181665.1. NCBI lineage: Eukaryota > Viridiplantae > Streptophyta > Magnoliopsida > Poales > Poaceae > Avena > Avena sativa. The sequence continues at coordinate 377,407,677 of OV702297.1, read as the reverse complement.
AAGCAAGCCTCGTAAACAGAATTCCACAAGTCGACATAGTCAACCTCATAAGCTTTAATGATCAATATTTAGAGTTGCCTTTTCTCAGTTCTAATAAATTTCTAATATCACATTCACAATTTTTTTTGCAAATTTGAAAGGCAATAATCCTTATTTACCATATTTAGAGTTGCCTTTTCTCAGTTCTAAACTTCTAATATCACATTCACAATTTTTTTTTGCAAATTTGAAAGGCAATAATCCTTATTTACCACTGCAGATGTCATGCCATCAGTTCTAAGTTCTAACAACTGATGATAAACTAGGAGGCCAATACATTATGCATATTCTCCTTTCGATACTAGCATGTATCTAGTACTATTTTCCGGACCAAGTAAAATAAGATATTACCATCTTATCAGGATACTCTGTATCATAAAAGATGATAATTTGGATATGTATCACTTCAAATTTTTATTGTTTATTCAAATTGCCTACAGTTTTCCTTTCTAATCCAGCTAGGAATTGTACTTCATATTAATCCTTCAAAATACTATTTACATTATGTAGTTGTGATGTTGATGTATCTTAATTCATTGGTCTAAGTGTCACATTCAGAAGGGCTGGGCGGCAAGGGCAAGGCTGAAGAGGAGAGATCTTAGGAGAAAGATAAGACCAAGAAACAGGGAGAAACTTTAGATGAGAGAAAAACTATTTCATTCTTATTTGTGCATAATGTCACGGTTACTATAGGCCTCCATATAAAATGAGTTCTCCTATGTATAGATAGATCAATCTATTAATAACCTTCCTAACTAATGTATGTAGTATCAACGAATGAGGTAAAATGCCAGCTAATACAACATAACTTGGTAACCAAGTTGCTGTTGCCACTGACCCGAGCAGCTGAGGCTGCTTCCCCAAGGTGCATGCATGGCGGAAGCTTCACAGAACAGGTGACGTGCAGTTGAAACAAAAAAAAAAGAGTTACATATTCTAGGCATATAACATAAAAACCTGTTGGAACCGGTAGCTGTCGCCATTCTGGATTCCTATTTCATCCTGAAGCAACAAAGCACGGATTATTGTAACATACTACAAAATATAGTTACAATTTTGTATGATCAAGCAGTGAGACACGATCAGAATCAGTCAAGAGAAATCTACGAGTGAATCAATCAGGTATGCATTTTCAAAGAAGCAAAGGTTATTCATGTCATCTACAATAGCTTACCTCACATGTTCAAGATTAGACGACATGAGAGGTTACTATTTTGAATATTTCAATACTTTTTCCTTTATTTTCATACAGTGTTATCAGCCTAATCTGAAGTATTGTCTGTATTCTTTAATCTTAGTACCAGCTGGATCTGAAGTATTGCCATAACACCTTAATCTGTTAAATTGGTGAAAATAGATTGTGCTGCTTGTATATCATAATCACACACACCACATTCTGGTATATGGGGAAAATCTCAAGTAAGAAACAGAAGCAGCTACCTCCAGTTCACGAATTACAGCAGCTGTGCGCCAACCAGCTTTGGAAGGCCCTCTCAAGTCGCTTAAAAGATGATCACCAAAGTATATCACCTAAGACAAGGCCAAAAAAGGACCTGAGATGGTATATTTAAACGAATAGCATCCAACATCAGTACTGAGATTAGTGTGTGAATGAAGGCCAGACCAGGTTCCGCAGTAACTTTACAAATATGACAAGTTATGGCATTACCCTATTAGATTAAGCATGAAACATAGTCAAAAGACCAAAAATATAGCAGATGAGCCTAAAGCTCATGTCACAATTCCGCTGTGCAGAAGAAAAATCATCTAGCATTTGACATGTGCAAATGTATGTGAAAAGTATTTGTGTTGATACAATAGGAAAAACAGCCACTCTAGGCTGAAAAGTTTAATCTGAGTGAACATATATAAATAAATTGATACTTTTGGGGGGTTCAAACTTCAAGCACCAACCTCTGGACCTCTCCACTTTGTTATCTGCAGAAATGATTTTAAACAGCCGTGGTAATAGACTTCATTTGGCAGAAACTTGTCAACTGCAGTAAAAGCTAAGGTATCCTTTTCAGTGTCATATACCCTACAGGCAACCAGGAAACATAATTAGGAATCAAGAATTGGAGTAGACATGATTGTGCAGAACATTTAGAAACTGGCAACAATATATGTTCATATGCACCTGCTGTCACTTAAGCCTACTTTCTATATTCGGTACATGGATGATGGATGCAGTAGTGTAAAAGACAAAAGAACACACCACCAGTTTGCCAAGAATGATTAAAATAATATTTTTCTTTAGAACCATAGAGATGTTGTAAACAACCTGAATGGGTGGTCTGAATTGTAGAAAGTCGGTTTATTTGCCTGTGCAATCACGACATCAAAAAGCTCCTTCCAGGAATTCCCATCAAAATGCTGGTCCTGCTCAACCAAAAATTAACAAGTACAAAGTGTGAGTGGAAAAAAGGATATCCTTTGAGAAACAAATTATCATATGATGACTCTCATAATTGAATCTACTGTCTTCATGAAGAAATTTACTAGAACGGCACAAGAAAAATACTGCAACTGTGATTTTTGAACAGCATAAAAAGCACAGTTGTGTCCTTCATACTAGTAAGAAGAAATCTGGAAACAAATGAAGAATGTTCAGGCAAAATATTTGCATTGTAATTATAAGAATAAGGGCCAAGGGCTCAAGGCAGTATAAGAATTTTTTACTGGACGACCTCTTCACCTTATGTGATGGTAAGAAAGTATTGCACATATCAAATTATTAATTATTTACTGAATAACATCTTCCCCTTGTGTGATGGTAACAAAATATTGCATACATCTGCATACATCAAACTATCAATTAGAAGATGAGTCCCCAGAAAAGAACTGCCAAATTTTATGTTAGCCCTGTTAAATGCAAGCACTACTGCTATGCTATGCTGGGTTAAGCCCAAACCTACATTGGACCTTTTTATTTTACTTTTTAATCCCAAACTATGCACATGCAAAACAGAAAACATATTTGAATATAGAAACGTACCTCTAGCAAATAACTCATCCCTCCATCTACAAAGTAGAAAGGTGAGTTGGTTAGAAGAAACAGTTTTTTTCCTTTGTCACGTAGTGTCTTTAAGAAACGGAACACCTGACTCTGCAAGTAACAGAGGAGTTGAGGCGATTGTTTTAGGGTTGCACTTGCACCGGTAAGAACAAAAACACATGACGCATTAGAAGAATGCCAGAACATGAGAAACCGTATCAGATTAAAGCATTAATAACAATCCAATATACAATATTTCAGCTAAAAAGAAGGGGTGACACAGTATTTCAACATCAGAATAAGAAAACCGTGCTGCTTACATTTTTTATCAGAAATTTCTGTGGCTCGGCAAGAACTTTTCTGTGAACTAAACCACTTCTGTGGACATGCTGAATCGCTTGGTTTACATCCTCATATACATAAGGAGCATCAAACTCCAGCTTGGCGTCTACGAAGTGCTGAACAATATCTGCAATGAGGCATGCCTGTTAAGAAATAAACGTGTTTTTATTGTTAGAAACAGTTGGTGAAAAGGCCAATGCAGCTGTCCTAGATAATATGAATACCATAATGATCCATTGACCTATACATAATATATGATGTTATAATTTGAGTGCAGGATTACTCTCGCTGTTCTATGCCATGCATGCATACAATCTAGGACAGATAACTACAGATATATATTTGCAAGGGAGGTGAAAGCTCAGAATGACATGCACAATTATCATCCCAGCAAGAATTATTTAATAACCCACATAAAAAGTGGAAGAGTATCCAACAGATAAAGTGTCTATCCTCTACACAGAAAGCATTAACAACATGGGAAATAGCATGTGTATCATGGGAAATATCATGTGTATGTGTGCTACTAAGTCCAATTATCTGTACTGACTACTGATAGTGCTTTACTAGTTCAAAAGTAAATAGTAAATACATATGAGAAGGGAACAAAATAAATATGAGAGAAGGTTTGGATCAATTCAATATTACCTCACTAAAACAAAAGACATCCATCAGCCCAACAAGCTGACGAACTTGGTCTCTTCCGATATGTCTTGTGCCGTATAGTTCTTTTATCTCGGTCAAACTTAGCTGATCAACAAACAGCCATGTAAGATTTTTCAAGAGAATCGCCATGTAAACCAGGACAAACAAATATCGCCAACAGATAATGTTCATTTGTCTGCATTTAACTTCCAAATCAGTAAATGACTAGTGGTGGAGATTCCTGTTATTAATATTTTTGCAGCAGCATTAAAAATCCACTAGACCCATTATCCGAAGATTTTGAATCAAACAGTCCAACCAGTGCAGGGCAACCAATGTCATACGGAACAATCACATTTGTGGGAACCTACATTTTGCATATGAGTACCGAAAGAAAAACTAGTAAATGCCTCACCTTTCTCCGTCCAAAGAAGCAACCATCGGGTTCAATAGAACCAAAGAAATCAAGCTTCAACAGGCACCCTTTTAGTTTGTCATAGTAAAGGCCCCTGACGGGAAAGCTGCAGTCATACTCGTACTTCAAGCAACTCTCTGGGTACTTCAACTGCACAAAGCATCAGCACCACTCACAACCAACATACCCCCAATTCATCAATCAAGTAATGCAGTAAATAGATCATCAAGAGCCAGGAACGGCCAAACCTCATTGACCAAGTGCTTCTTGGCGAGATCATAGATCAAGCACTGCAGGTGGTCAGAGTAGTGCGACAGCGTGTAGTCATAGTCGAAGCCATATACTTGCAGGTCATCTAGTTTGACGTTCTTGTTGACATAAATGCCTGAAACCCACGAAACCAACCCGCCAAATTCAGTGGCCACTTTCAGAAGCAACAAGGACATGGTGGGCAGGAGGGGCGAACACCCAGACCTTGCGGGTCCATCTTGGGCATGTCCTTCATGGCGGCGGGGATACTGAGGTAGTTGCGCTTGGCGTCCTCGAACTCGTGGCGGATGCGCTCGATCTCGTCCTCGCCGGCACCAGACCCCAGCGTCGTGGAGAGCGTGCACATACCTAGCATACCTGGAACGAGAAGAGAACCCGAGTCACGAAGCAGTAGGCTGAAAGCCCCAGACCCCAGCTCCCGCCGCGGCGTTATGTCGAACAGCTTGGCTGCAAGAACGCAGCGACGGATTGGCTGACCTGTACTGTGCCGCGGCGCCGTCCTGGAAAGCGCCGGAGAGAGGTAGCATGAGGCGAGGAGGCGGATACGCACGATCGCCGACATCGAGGTGAATGGGCGGTCTACCGGCCGCCGACGAGAGGGGAGGCGGGAGACGGCTGATTTTCCTAGTGGAGGGTGGAGAGGGACGGAGGTGCAGCCCCGCTGACGTGCGGGCCCGGTTTCACGGGCCTTTGTTCCGACTTGCGACTTGCGAGCGACCGAGCTCCTGCAGGCCACGTGGGCAAGGCGCTTTTCTCGGTGTTGCCCAAAGCCCGAACCGTCCCACACTTTCCGACGCCCAAGCCCCCGTGCCGTGAGCGTCAAAGTGAAAAGAAGTCCAAAAGAGAAAGTGTCCTTCCTGTCGAACCGCATACAGCCCAACAACCCTTCACGGCTCTGGGCCAAGCGCGGCCTGTTCCCTCGACCCAGGAATTTAGAGCACTTCATCATCATCATTATACAAAAACAAGAAACAATCTGAACTTGTACAAGGGGCTCACTATGATCTCGAATTTTGATTTACTACTAGTTTCTATTACACCTCGAACACTGAAATTCATTAAAAATACTCTCCACTTTTCATCTACCCGCTTTGAACTGTTCGACTCAAGCTTTTCTTACTCCAATGGAGGCTTCCTCTAAGTAGTGTAACAAAAACTGCAGTTTCAAGAGATTTTACCAGATAATTGGATTCGGGGGATAAAGAGTAACAAAAAACTATAATTAGAATGACTAGTCGTTTGACTAAAAACATTATCAAAGCACGATGCTCGGCTAAGTAGTGTTTGATCTGAAAGGTGGAAGTTTTGAAATACACATCAAATATTTATAAACTAACTACTCTCCGGGCATTTGAATGTTTTATACATAGTTTAGCCGACTTTGGAAGTGAAAGTTATCCAAAACCGCTAGATGTGCAAAATGATGCGTAAATTTTCCCGGTAATACCCCGATAGTTAGTTCGGATTATTGGATATTTATAGTTTTCTATGTACTTTGAATTTTCGGTTTAAATTGGGCTACATATGTGAAAAACTATTCAAATAATCTCCTCAATTAGTATATTTTGGATCATGTATGAGAACTGAAGTGTACTACATAGCTTATTTATCTCTCTCCAAGCAACACATGAAGGGAGAAATTAATATATTTCCGCTGCTTCCAGGGTCCAAAACTGCAACCTTCTCATCATATTGTAGTAGTTTTTTTTCTCTTGGAACAAAACTCATGTCGTAGCTTTTATACCTGCCAAAGTCCAAGTTCGGGGCTTACGTGCATACCTGCATGCATGCAAACGAGTAATTAACTTACGGACAACGCTACTGGTCGCATGATGACGCAGATATAATCCATGTAAGCCCAAATCGAGTAACGCTACATCTACGGACGTTTTCTTACGGAAACAAAGTTACAGGCAGACGTGGAACCATGTCTTTGGTTGACAGTTCTAAAATTACGGGAGGAAAAAAACAATTGAGCCAACCGGGTGCGAGCACGTCTGTCCGTAGTAATTTTCCGTAAGAATGGTTTCGTAAGTCTAGCTTTTTCGGCCCAAATCGGTAGAGTATTCAACATCAATAATGCACACCTGCGTGGAATTTTCTACGGAAAGAAAGCTACGGGCTGACGGTTTCCCTTTCTCGTGAGGGCGCAGCGAACGTGGCTTCCACGTCAGTCCGTAGCTTTCTTTCCGTAGAAAATTACCGTAGGTGTAGCATTACTGATTCAACATGCATGGACTCTTTTTCTCACAAGACAAAGAACATGCATATGAACTACGCTCTTTCTGAATCGTGTACGGAGCAAAAGAGCCAACCCTGCAGTCAACACGCGTAGCGCAGACCCTCCCCGCCGTAAGCAGACAACGATGATCGAGCTACTAGCTGTAATGGCGGAATGCCGTATCCAGAAGTCAACCGATAATCGATGCATGCATGTAGCGGTGATCTACGTATGTACTCCGTACACGGAGAAAAGAATGCTGCTCGAAGCAGCTGGCTGGCGGCCGGGGTGGGTGTACCGGCCGTACGTGTGGCGTGTACGGCGCCTGCTACTGCGTCGAGGGTACGGTAGGCACGTAGCGGCCTCGGTGTCCCGCTCGCTCGCCGGAGCGATAGGACATAGGAGTGGGGTGCTGTTGCCGATCGAGCATGGGCGCGTGGTGCGTGCGTGCGCGTGAGTGGATCACGGAATCGCGAGGTTGAGAATGCTCGCTCGATTCGCCTCGCCTGGGTTGCGGCCACGGCCACAGCCAGCTACTGCTCAACGGACGATCGATCGATCGATCGATCACGGGAGGGAGATCGACTGGCAGCAGCTAGCGGCATGGCTATGCTCTCGCCTGACCTCACCGCTGATCTGATCTGACAGCACGTGAGTCCGTGACGCGACGGCCTGCAGTTTGCAGACTCGAATCTGCCGCTCGCTGCGTCAGCGCGCACCCAGACTCTGACTCTGACTATGACTCTGACCGGCCCATGCGCATGCGCGCGATCCATCTCGAATCTGACCGACGAGCAGCGTTCGGCGCCGGCCGGGGGCGTGATGAAGCCAAAAAAAACCGAGCAGCGGGCGCGCGCCAGAGCGAGCGACGCACAGCCGCACACAGCTCCCTCTCCCGTGACCAATCAATCCGCCGCGGTCACCGCGTCCTTTCGGGCCATCTCATCTCCTGCGGTCACGCGATCGATCCTGCCCGTGAGATTCGATTCGATTCGATTCCCGCTCTCCCCGTATACGCGTGTCATATCGCAGGCTCTGTTTCTGCTCACGCAGTCGCAGCAGAGCCCATGCTCGAAAGAAAGGCTCCTCTGTCCGATCGAGCTCCGATCCCAAAGCCTCCCCCTCCGTGTCGATCGCCCACGGTGCCTGCGAGGTGCGATGACTGGGTGGGCGTCCTCCCGCCCCGCACCCCTCGAGAGCTCTGCCACCGCAGAACCTGCACGGCCATCGATACAGTTTTGGATTATGGGGGCAAAGGACATCTCATGCCTCCTTTCCTTTTTTTTTTAGTTTGTTATTATAGAACATATTATATTTTGCAACAAAGGAAGTAACATCTCTCTGTTAACCTCTCTTTTTGGCGATTTTAGGGTTTAGGGGTAGTGAGTATTAGCAGGTAGATGGCATGAGTAGAGCTGTGGTCGGAGTTAAATGGGCTTAGCTTGCGCAATGGGTCTGGTTTGTTGTCGCGGATTGATTTGCACGCCGTGGGTACTCTATAATTTAGTTTTTTTTTTAGCAAAGGCAAAATCATTGTCTTATCCAATAAGTAAGAAGAAATGTGTCGGGTTAATTAGCGGAAGACCTGGCGAAAGCCATACAACAACGACAACACAACGGGGCCATGTCGACACTCTCCACAGGGCCAAAGCCCACACAGGAACAACCACGTTTAAGCTTGAAAACCCACTCTATCATCATGAGACGACCATTCACTGTAACTTCTATGGAAGGAGCAGACACAGGATGCTTGAACCCAGATGAAATAGCCAACCCTCCGAGGAGCTGCGCCAAAGTGACGCCGCCGACCAGCATCAAGGGAAACCTCATCGCATGCATGACACGAAGTCGGACTCCCCCAACACTGCCAAAGTTCCAGGATCGCCGCCCCAGCATCCAGCTACTCCGCCACGCGCAACAGACCGCCAACATCACCTTCCAGAACCACCATCCCAACATACCACTGTTAGCCTTCGAGCCACGACGCTGCTGCCTTGGCCACCCGCAACCCAAACTGTATAGGAAAAACCACTCGTGGCCATAGCCGCCGCACCAACATCCGGGGCCGCCGTCCTGGCCTAAAGTCAAACCGTCTCATCCGAGGCGCGACGACCGAGACGACAACCTTGTCACACTAGCGACACAAGATTGTCACCCAAGCCATGCAAGCAACTCCTTCACTCCATGAAGCTTCTGCTTGCCATGGATCCCGAGGTCGGTGCCTCGACGCACATCCACCATACGGAGTAGTGCCTCGACGCCCACCAACCCCAACGCAAGAGAAGGCATGCACAACCTCCAAAGCTGACTCTTCAAGACGACGCCCACAAGAGGGAGCGACATTGACGCTATCGTCGCCTGCTCCGACTAACCGAAGCTTGGGTCCGGAGAGGCCAAACCATACTCATCGGAAGAGAAAACTAAAACTCCACGACGATGCCTCCAAGGAGGGCAACGACACCCGTCGTTACGGGACGATCATTCACCATCAGCTAGCTGCTCAGCACGTCAAGCGAACCGTCAACACCATCTTCCGGGACCCCCATCCCGACATTACCATTGCTCGCCTTCGAGCCACGAGGCTGCACGACTCGGCCACCCGCAGCCCAAACTGCACACGGAAAACCACTCATACACGACAACCGCCGTGCCAACATTCAGGGCCGCCGCCTCGACCTAAAATCAAACTGCCTCTTCTGAGGCGCGTTGACCGAGCCAACAACCTCATTACACTAGCGACACAAGATTATCACCCAAGTCATGGAAGCGACTGCTTCGCCCCATGAAGCTTCTGCCTGCCATGGATCCTGAGGCCACTGTCTCGGCGCATATCCACCACCCAAGACCGCCGTCCCGACATCCACCAACCCCAACACAAGAGAAGGCACACACACAACTGCCAAAGCTAACTCTTCAAGACGACACCCACAAGAGGGAATCGACATTGACGCCGTCATCGCCTGTTGCGACTAAACGAAGCTTGGGTCCAGAGAGGCCAAGCCATACTCATCGGAAGAGAAAACAAAAATTCCACGACGATGCCTCCAAGGAGGGCAACGACACGCCGCCATCATCGGCTTATTTACACAACACATCGTGATTCCTGAAGTTCATAAGCATAAAGGTCAATTTGTATGCTTAGCAAGGACAGCCTTGGCACGATATTTAGGATAAGACGACGGACTTTGAACCTTTAGGCTTGAATTTAAGGAGTTATCAAATGAAACGTTATCACTCGTTTACTACTAAGTATCATTTGCACGTTTGATAGGCGATTGTGCTGATGTGTGACAGAGACATTTTACTGTGTCTAGTACCGGAAAATCGTAATTAAACATGATCAAAATTAATCATGTTAGTGCTGCCATGTCAGCACCAGCTGGGTGGTGTGTGCATTAGCAATGGGAGCCAACATGAGCGGGCACACACACTTACATTATTGAGCTAGAATAATCAGGCTGGGCGAGAAGTGGGGCGTGGTAACCAGCTCAGCTCAGCCTCTATACGAAGACTCATCTCGATAAACCGTCCGGATTAGCTTAACAAACTGGCCAATAATTGCAGATCACACCATATTTTAGTGGAGTTAATGGCTTCCTGGAGTGGTTTAGCCAGTAGTAGAAGACGAGAGTGGTCAAACCTAATGGTGCAAGTTACCGGAATGTCTGGAGGAAGATGCTGGGTGATCGATAAGCTCCAGGTATATACTGTAATTGTTTAACACTCAGCAATCTAGCACTAATAATCTTTCCGACTTGGTAGTGGTACTGTAATTGTTTAACACCCAGCAATCTAGCACTAATCTTTCCGACTTGGTAGTGGAAGTACAAGGGGAAAAGGACGAGAGCAGACAAATTTTAAAAATTCAAAATTCACATTTACGAGTTTAATACGGAAAAAGGTTTGGAAGTATTCAATTATGTATCCTATAAGTGTGTAAAATCTCAACACGAATTATTTGTATTTTAGGCTAGATAAAAATGATAAAACCTGATGATTTTTATAGTTTTAATAAAATGTGTACTACTATTCAGTATATACGTAGATCCACACTTTTCTTATTTTTGTGTAGCCTTAAATGTAAGTATTTTGGATTGAGATTTTGCATGCTTGTATAGTACTCTTATAGGTGTGTAAACTTTTAGTTGCATACTTTATCCTCTAGGCTACACAAAAAGGCAAATATGTAGCCTTGAATATAGCATATTTCATATTAAAATTTATGCATTTGTATGTACATGTATTTTACAGAACTTTTTAAGCTTTAAAATATTTTTTAATTTATGAAAAAGGACTCTATGGAGACTGAGCTCACTTTGCCTTTTCTTGCTAGACGGTGATATTGGTACACATTCTAAGAACATCATCATCTCATTGTTAGCACCCATAAAGCAACCATTAATTAAGATGAATGTACTCCCACTATCCCTAAATAGGTGGCATATAAATTTAGTCAAAAAGTCAATGTTTTCTAACTTTGAAGAAAATATTGACAAATTAATATAAGATAAGTATATTATAAAATATCTTATGATGAGTCAAATGATATTGATTTGATATTGCAGATCTTCATATTTTTGACATATTATTGATAAAAATTTGAGAACATTGATTTTTATCTTAGTTTATGCGCACTTCATTTGGGGTGGAGGGACTATCAGATTTCTTTCCCAGTCTTTATCTCTTTGTTACCATGTCTCTTAGCATAAGTTGTAAGTGCTAAAACATTTAGTCTAAGGCCCAATTTGCAATCGTTCAATTATGTTGTGTCATGTTTTTCTTGTACCCCACTTCTGAAAATTAGCCATAAAATAGATAAAAATGGATCATAAACACTAAAGTAGGAAAAAGTGGTCCAAACAAAGGGATTATGATAATCCATAACAATGTCAAAAGCAACCTAAAATTTCATATGTGGGTCTAATTGAAAATAATTTTCTCGTGTTCTTTTTTCTAGTACTTACTAAGTCTTTTACAAGCTATTCACATTAGTGTTATAATGAACCCATTACGATAGTTTTTCTATAAGAAAAAAACAAGTTCATTTACACTAGGAAGAAACCCACCATGTGCTGGTGGATGTTCTAAACTTTAGAACAAGAACTGATACCACTTGATACTAATGTCAAACGAGAGTCATCACGAGCATAGGATTGTGACTCTATTGATGCTTCTTGAAAGATAAGGGATTTCCATCTTGAAAAAAAGTATTTGTCGTTTTACCATGCCAAAATGGTGGCTTTGTTTAGTCATTTACTCCATCTAAAAATATAGCAACTAAGCATGATATAAAAATTAAGCAAAATATGCTAGTCGATTTATAAGCTTATTGTTATTAATCAAGGATTTTTTCTATAGCGTTAATCAAAGTGGATAAAAAATAAACTATTTGCTTTTTGGTATATCTCTATCATGAAGGGACAAATCTGGTAAAGTCCCTTATATGCAAAATATCCTCTTATGGTAAGTTGAAGGAATGTAAATATGTGTAACTAAGAGCGGTACTACATAATGAGGCAAATTGACCATTGAGAAACCAGGACACTTAATAAAAAAGTCATATTCCGTAAAAAACAACCGGGGTTTATCTTGCTCGTACAAATGATATACTCCCTCCGTCCAAGAATAGATGTCTTAAGTTTTTCAAATTTTGGATGAATCAATATATTAAATAGTGTCTAGATTCATCAAATATGAGACATCTATTTTGGAACGGAGGGAGTAGAATTTTTTATTAAGTCGTCAAAACCATTATGGAAGCACCGGGGTTTTGACTACCTAAATTCACATTTTGGTTGATAGTTAATATTATACATGTAATTCATGTACACAGTCTATATCATTTGATTATTTTCCAAATATAATGTTAGATAAGCATTGCACATATATGCCCTTTATTCTGAATAGAGGAAGTACATTAATAGAGAGAGAGAGAGAGTATTGTCAATAATTAATCACCTATATAAATTGTAACTCCTATAATGCAAGCACTTCTTTGTATGTGCTTTTAGATGATTTATCATGTATGTTATTGTTATTTAAATGTATAGATACCTCATACTCACCAATGTAAGATGAGTATAGATATGGTTACAGAAGTATTTTTCTTAAAAAAATGCTTATTTATGTACGACAAGTGTTTACTTAGACACATCAACTGTAAAAATAGTCACTTGTACTAAAAAAACTAGTTTATATAAACAAATTTGTGGATGTGCCTAAGTATGATGTCTAGCCATATATCGATCTTTTCAAAAGTAAGCATGAGTGCTTGTCTACATGGCAAAAACACCTATTTATTCCAAGCTTTTGTTGCAACTCTACATATTTGTTTTTTGGTGCCCCCACCGGCTGCCTCCAGCACCCCTAAAAAAGTCTACCCTACCATCGCCACCACCGAGGGCGTCGCCGTACAAATCCTATGTGGTGTGGCAGCGGCGGTGCTCCTATTGCTGGCTGATTCAAATCTGAGGGGGTGACGACTCCTCTCCAGTAATCTACCGGTTGTGCGATACGTTGGAAACATATCTATAATTTTTTATGTTCCATGCTTGTTTAGTATCTACTTTGCTTTACTTGTCCATACTTTGAGGTGCTTTTTACATGTTTTCTGGTACTAACCTACTAACAAGTTGCAACAGTGCCAGATGCCTGTTTTCTGCAGTTTTTGGTTTCAGAGAAGTTAGTAAAGAAATACTCTCGGAATTGGACGGGACAAAGGACAAAGTCAATTACTTTTCGTGGGGAATAAGAAGTCTAGAGGAGAGCCGGAGGGGCCAACCAGGGGGCAAGACCAACCCCAGGCACGGGTGGGCCCAACCCCGCACCTGGCTAGGGTTTGCCAACCCTGGCCGCCTCCTCGGTCTTCCCCTTCGCCTATAAGAAGCCCCCGATGCAGAAACCCTGAATACCCGATCAAATATCCACGAAACCGTCTGTAGCCGCCGCCACCATCGTCCCTATATCGGGGGGGTTGGATCTGAAGTTCTTTCCGGCACCCTGCCGGAGGGGAGATCATCCCGGAGGCTTTCTCTCCGGTATGATGCGTGAGTAGTTCCACCTTGGACTATGGGTCTATGTAGTAGCTAGATGGTTGTATCTCCTCCTTTGTGCTTTCATGTATAGATCTTGTGAGCTCCGTTCATGATCAAGATCTAATCTATTTGTAATCATGCATGTTGTATTTGTGGGGATCCAATGGATATTAATATTATTATGTTGGTTTGACTAATGGTTTTGTCTTTATGATTCTATCATGCCTGTGTTGTTTGTGATCTTGCATGCTCTCCGTTGTTAGTGGTTATCTTGGCCAAGTAGTTGCTAGTGACTCCAAGAGGGGGTATTTATACTCGATAGTGGGTTCATGCCTCTAGTTCCAAGGGAAGTGACAATAATCTCTTCGGTTGTAGATGTGTTGTTGCTACTAGGGAGAAAACAACGGTCTCTTGTTCATGGAACATGTGGACTATTTACCTTATACACTTTTGCTTAAAGCAGTTGTCTGTTGCTTGCAACTTAATACTAGAGGGGGTTCGGATGATAACCTGAAGGTGGACTTCTAGTCATAGATGCAGTTGGATGGCGGTCTATGTATCTTGTTGTATTGCCCAATCAATCTCATAGGATCTTTTCTGACTAGTAATTGCATTGTTATGCCTTGCTCAGTTCCTGTCAATTGCCCTGCTGTAATTTGTTTACCCTTCATGTCATGTTGTTTATCTAAGGAGAGCACCTCTAGTGAATTATGGTCCCCAGTCCAATCTTTACCATTGATACATCTTTCGCTGTTACTTGTTTACTTGCTACAAACCACCATTACCTTCCACACCATACGTTTAATCCTTTGTTACAGCAAACCGGTGAGCTTGACAACCTCGTTGGGACAAAGTTTTGAGTTTGTGTTATGCAGGTCTCCACGTTGTTTGCAACACCTGTGTGACGTTTCCTTCCTCCTTCTGGTTCGATAACCTCGGTCTCAACCGAGGGAAAAATTGTTGATGTGCTCTTCACACCCTGCGCTTGGGGTTACCAATAAAGTGCCACGTAGAGCACCATCAAGTCTTTCTGGCACCGTTGCCGAGGAGGCTAAGGACGTCTTCACTAGGGGAGTCCTTCACTTCCTTTCTCTTTACTTTGTTTTTAGTTTGCTTTGTTTTTTTTGTTTGGTTTTATTTGCCTCTTTCCAAAAAAAAACCAAAAAAATAGTCTAATTTGGTTTGCTTGCTTTATTCAAAAACACAAAAAAATAGTTCCTGCTCTAGTTGCTGGTCTGTTATTTCCTTGCTTGGTCATGCTTTCCATCAATGGATGGTTTCTTTGAAACTAGTTTTTATTGGCAAGGTGGGTTCACGGAAGAACAAAAGTATTATTATAAGAAACACTGTTTGTCACGAAAAGGGAAACACTTATGGGAACAAATTGATAAGTTGAATACTATTGCTAGAGACGTGTGCTCTACTTATAATGTCACTTATTGCTTTGATAAGTCTTATTGCTGTAGGAGGTATAAACACCTGCCTTTCCAATGTGAGTATAATGATAATGTTATCATATCTTCTTATGTTAAAAGAAATTATGATTTTTATGATGTGAAACAAATTGAAGAATTTATTGCTTTCAAGGGTGCATTTGAACTTGCTAGTTTACTTGAAAATATTGATGATGTACCTTATGAATGTGAGGTTTATGAGATACTTAAATTTTATTTGATAATTACAAGGAAGACAACGGCTATATTCTTTAATATTTTAATAAGTGTTTTCCACAAATGGAAGAGACTAATGCCTTGCAGGAGCCTATGGAAGAAGAAATTGTTGAAGCTGGAAGCTCCTTAGATGAAAAAGAGGAGGAGAGTGACGAACAAAAGGAGGAAGAATGGATCTACCCATGCCTACCTTCTAATGAGAGTAACTATTTATCCCTTAAATTATTTGATTGTCCCCCATGCTTACCAAAGGAGAATGAATGTTATGTTCCCGTGGATCCTTTTGAAATATCTACTTTGGGTAAAACCTGTGAAGGTTTTACTCCCACTATTTTTGAGCTTGATAGAAATTATGTGTTTCTAGATCATGAAAAGTATGCTTTATGTGATAGCTATATTGTTGAGTTTATTCATGATGCTCCTGAAAATTATTATGAGAGAGGAAAATTTGGTTGTAGAAGTTTTGATGGTATTGAAACACCTCTCTTTGTGCTCAAAGTTTTGAAGTTACTCTTGTCTTATCTTCATATGCATGTCACTTTGTTCTTCATGAATTTATTTGTGTACACGATTCCTATGCATAGGAAGAGGGTTAGACTTAAATGTGTTTTGAATTTGCTTCTTGATGATCTCTTTGACTTCAATTCATATTTCTCATGAGAGCATCTTCTCAAGCTATCAAGCCTAACTTAAAGGCGTTAAAGAAAAGTACTTGTTAGGAGATAATCCAAGAGTTTCCTTGAGTCGTGGCAGTTATTAATTCAGTAATAACCTCTCCTTATCATTTTTATTTGCTTTTTGTGCCAAGAATGACCTCTAATGAGAGGGAAGTAAGATTTGGGGAGTTGCTGTCCCGAAACAAATTTCCGTCCTCTATCAAAAAATTCGTGAGAGGGATCTGTAACTCGGACTGAGCTCAAAATTTATGAATAAATCCCCCAGTATGTTAGCTAACTTTCATTAGTTCAACACTTTTTGATTTGAGCAACATAAGATGTTCAAAAAAATCGGTTTCTACCTGCTGGTCTGTTTTGACAGATTTCTGTCATTATTTGTATTTGCTTCTTATTGATTCCTTTTTGAGTTCTCTTTAGGTGAATTGAGCTTTTTGAAGGAGTTACTACAATAGCTTGTGTTTTTACTGAAAATCCTTGATGTTCCAATGCTTTGCCAGTGGTCTAATATCTTTTGAATACACTAATGTTGGTAACGAAGATTGTGTGAAGTTTTGTATGAAGGAAAAATTTCAGGTGTAAAGAGAGAATGATGCAATGAGATGAAGAATGGACAAAAGCTCAAGCTTAGGGATGCCACCATGGTGTCACCCTAAGAAATATCCAAGAGGTACAAGCGTCAAAGCTTGGGGATGCCCAAGGCATCCCCTTCTTCATCAATAAAAAGCTCAGGTCTGTCTAGACACTTTGTTTTTATTGTTTCATGCCAAGTTGTGTTGTTCTTGGATCGTCTTAGTTTTCGTTTGCTTTGCTTAGGTTGTTTATTTTGCTTGAATAAAATAGTTTGGACCCCCGTTCTCGCTATGTTGTTTTGCAAATAAGTTTGCTTGGTGTTGGAAAGGAGTAGTAAGTTTTTGCTTGAAGTGCAAGAGGAGCTTGCATTGACTGTGACTTAGACTTTAGCATGACATGCTAGGTGTTGTTTTAGCATTATTCTTAGTGATTATTGATGTAGCATGTTTTGTTCCAAACAATTGGGATTGCTTAGTGTGCCTTGAAGAAATTATGCGTTGTTTTAGCATGCAAAAGCATAGTATTGTGGTATTCTCCTTTGATGCTTTGCTTGGGTTGACTTGGCACATGCTCACACCATGTTATGACTCTCACAAAGTCACCATTAGCCTCTATGATCATTTAGTCCTTGACTTGTAGTATCACTCTTTGCTTTGATTAGTATGCTTTGGTGCACTACATGATTTTGGCCATTATTGCTCTCTTAGTTGGTTGCTCCGAGTCTTTTGCTAGCCTCCACTTGTATGAGTAAGTTCTACTCATGCCTCCAACTCCTAAGAAACCAAGTTTTTCCAAAGAGTCCACTATAAACTCCTATGCATGGTGTGTTACACCATTCCAAGTATATTCTTGTTTTCAGCTATCTTCCAATTAAAAACCATTTTGTTATGTGAAAACTTAGTGATTAAAGCCCTCACGAACTTGATGGCACACTTTATTCTTTGCCCCTAATAAACTTGAACCATTGTGACAACTTTGTTATATATGCTTGCACTTATAAGTTGGAATTAGCAGAACCGTGCTATCACGAGGAACGTTTTCAACATTGCACTTATACCTTGTTGTACTCAGTTGATATCATGTTCTTTTGTCTATGGATGTCACCGGTGTGAAATAAAGAGGGGACTTGTAAGTCCATGGAGTTTGTATTCCGTGTTAGAGAAACGCCTGGGCCGCTAGCCTAAGCCATGCCTAATCATGGTGGAAACTTGCAACATCACCATAATGAGCTATCCATGAAGCATCCTCAATAAAAAGCTATGTATATGGTAAATAAAAAGATTGCTGAGATGTTCATTGTCTGCTTGCCTTATCATTTTTGTTATGGGGAAGCTCTTGTACCATGTGCAAGGGGTACCCCGTTGGCAGTTCTCAATGATATACAAATACTTACAATGACAAGAACTTACCTGGACCCAAAGTTGAGTATGCATGAGGTGTGGCCCTCGTATTCAAGGGACTTGAGATTGCCAACTTATACTTCGTCAAGCATATACTCCAACTTTTCCACTTTAACCTTAACCACTTCAAGATGCTTATGATAGGGGCAATGAGGGCTGAAAGCTAACAAGTGCCATAATTTTTGGAAGCTCTTTTTGAAACTTGTAATCGATGCTTCCTTTACAAAAAGGCCTTTCTTCCACCACTATTGAGTCTCCACCTTCTACCTTTAGGCACCATTAAGAGAGCATAGTTGTCATTCTGTGTGCAGTGTTCCAAAGCTTATTAATTGATGCATATTGTGATATTACTTGTTCTTGTTCTATTTGTTTTTAGTCGCCCTTGTAAACTTTGCAGGTGTCCTATGCATCTATTTGCTACTCTATGAGGGACAAACTGATTGCCACTATGCTACGTTTTCTGCATGTGAAACAAACAAACGTTTTTTAATGCATGTTATTCATGATCTTTGTTTGTAGCTTGTCATGTTGCATGCATAGTTACTATATCCTATTGTTAGAAGTCCATCTTTCATGCACATGTTTAGAGTTCTTTGATCCCAGCTTTCAATGCTTGCAAATGGTTGGATCTTTATTATGAGGGTGCATGTCACCTCAAAAATTATTCTGTTTATCACTTACCTACTCGAGGACGAGCAGGAGTTAAGCTTGGGGATGTTGATACGTTGGAAACGTATCTATAATTTTTGATGCTCCATGCTTGTTTAGTATCTACTTTGCTTTACTTGTTCACACTTTGAGGTGCTTTTTACATGTTTTCTGGTACTAACCTACTAACAAGTTGCAACAGTGCCAGATGCCTGTTTTCTGTTGTTTTTGGTTTCAGAAAAGTTAGTAAAGAAATATTCTCGGATTTGGACGGGACAAAGGACAAAGTCAATTACTTTCCATGGGGAACAAGAAGTCCAGAGGAGAGCCGGAGGGGCCAGCCAGGGGGCCAGACCCACCACCGACACAGGTGGGCACAGCCCCGCACCTGGCTAGGGTTTGCCAACCCTGGGCGCCTCATCGGTCTCCCTCTTTGCCTATAAGAAGCCCCCGATGTAGAAACCCTGAGTACCTGATCAAATATCCACAAAACTGTCTGTAGCCGCCGCCACCATCGTCCCTAGATCGGGGGGGTGGATCTGAAGTTCTTCCCGCCACCCTGCCTGAGGGGAGATCATCCCGGAGGCCTTCTCTCCGGTATGATGCGTGAGTAGTTCTACCTTGGACTATGGGTCCATTGTAGGGTTCGCAACATAGAAAACAAAAAATTTCCTACGACGGGAACTATGTACCAAGATCTATCTACTAGATACAAACAACGGGCGGATGTATATCCGTAGAGAACATACCCTTGAAGACCGACAAAGCTTAATGAGTTCAACTCGTGGTTGATGTAGACGATCTCTTGCCGATCTCAAGATCGAGAGGAAGTCCTAGCGCCACAAAGCAGCAGCGCATCCGTGCTCGCACACACGTACAAGACACCGAGCAACCTCCGCCTCCTCGCTCCAGCGATGCAGCGGAAGCACAACCCTTTCTTGCCGAATAGCCACCGGGAACATGTATCTCGCTAGTCCGAGACCATGGGGGATAAATTCTAGAGGGGGAGAGAGATCCTTCACGAGGAGGTGTGAGAGACAAGTGAGAGGAGGGGCTCCTTTTATAGGAGGAGGGGGGCACCCAAGGGGGTGGCGGCCGGCCATGGGGGCTGCCCCCTCCCCTCCTTCATTCATGTGGGTGGACACTCCACTCACAAAATGGCCCTTCAATTTTCTCCACTCAAAAATCCACTCAAATTCTCATTAAATTTCCACAAAATTTAATGCAAACTCTCATTAAATAAAACTCTTTTATTTTATTCAGAATTTTGTAAATTACTTTAATGACAAACATTCACAAATAACCCCTTGCTAGAATTCCATTTCACATGCATAACCTCTTTATGCAATTTCACCCGAAAACCTGTTTCGGTATCTAGTGAAATAAATTCCTGCGCTTGTTTATTCTTTCGGCATGAAACATTTGCTCCAACTGGATGCCAATGTCCCTTAAGTGTGTCACCCTATGGTTCACGAATAATGCGGACATGATCGAGACCCTTCTCCGATCAATAATCAGTAGCGGGACCTGGAGATCCATACTGACTCCCACACATTCAACGATGACTTTTCCTGTTATCGTCGGAACCTTTTACGCTTGTATCTTAATCCCTTTGTTTCACGATATATTACATGTCCGAGATTCGATCATCGGTATCTCCATACCTAGTTTGATCTCGTTACTAACATGCACTCTTTTCTCGTTCCCGTGATATAACATTCTAGTAATCAAATCACTTGCTTGCAAGCTAACCAATGTGATATCACCGAGAGGGCCCAGAGCATATCTATCCGTCATCGGGATGAAAAAATTCCACTCTTGATCCATGATTCTCAACATAACACTTTAGTAGCTTTGAAGCCATCTTTATAATCACCCAGTTACGGAGTGACGTTTGATGTCAACAAGAAACTCTTCCGGTGTTAATGATTGGCATGATCTCATGGTCTAAGGATTAGGACTACTTCGTAGGTTGTTTATAGCAATATAAACTCAATGACTTTGATCGTAATGCTATACTTCGGATGAATGTTCATCACACCATTACACTAATGTTGTGATCTCGTTATTAACAACATCCAATGTCTATGATCAGGAAACTGTGATCATCTTGTTAATCAACGAACTAGTTTATGAGAGAGGCATAACTAGGAACTTTATGTTTGTTTATTAAACACACATGTATTAACGTTTCCGTATTAATACAATTATAGCATGCAAAATAAACATCTATCATATACTTGGAATACACATAATAAACATTTTATTATTGCCTCTCAGGGCATATTCCCTTCAGTCTCCCACTTGCACTAGAGACAATAATCTAGTTACATAGTGATGTATCTAACACCCATGGAGTTCTGGTGTAGATCATGTTTTGCTCTAGGGAGAGTTTTATTCAACGGATCTGCTACATTGAGATCCGTATGTACTTTACAAATCTTTATATATCCATCCTTGACATGCTCGCGGATGGAGTGAAACCGGCGATTAATATGCTTGGAATGCTTGTGAGACCTTGGCTCTTTGGCATTGGCAATGGCACCATTGTTGTCGCAATAGATCACCATTGGGTCCAACGCGTTTGCAACCACACCTAGTTCGGATATGAACTCCTTCATCCAAACTGCTTCCTGAGCCGCTTCTGAAGCAGCAACATATTCGGCCTCCGTTGTTGATCCCGCCACCACAGGTTGTTTGGAGCTCCTCCAACTAACCGCTCCACCATTCATGAGAAATACGTATCCGGATTGAGACTTAGAGTCATCCGGATCGGTGTCAAAGCTAGCGTCGACATAACACTTAGCGACGAGCTCTTCTTCACCTCCGTATACAAGAAACATATCCTTAGTTCTTCGCAAGTACTTAAGGATATTCTTGACCGCTTTCCAGTGTTCTGAACCTGGATCCGATTGGTACCTACTAGTCAAACTAATAGCATGTGCCACATCCGGTCTTGTACATAGCATGGCGTACATTATAGAGCCTATGGCTGAAGCATAGGGGACCTTGTCCATTATCTCTCTTTCTTACGCCGAAGCCAGACTTTGAGTCTTACTCAATGCCGTGCCTTGTGTCATAGGTAAGAACCCCTTCTTACTATCCTCCATTTTAAACTTCTTTAAAATCTTATCAAGGTATGTACTTTGCGATAGCCCTATTAGGCGCCTAGATCTATCTCTATAGATCTTTATGCCTAATATGTATGACGCTTCACCTAGGTCCTTCATTGAAAATTTGCTGTTTAGATAACTTTTAACACTTTTTAAAAGATCTATATCATTTCCGACCAATAATATGTCATCCACATATAATATCAGAAATGCCACATTGCTCCCACTCACTTTCTTGTAAATACAAGCTTCTCCATACGTTTGGACAAATCCAAACTCTTTGATCACCTCATCAAAGCGGAGATTCCAACTTCGTGATGCTTGCTTCAATCCATAGATGGATCGCTGAAGCTTGCACACCTTGTTAGCATCCTTAGGATCGACAAAACCCTTTGGTTGTATCATATACAACTCTTCTTTAATATTACCATTGAGAAACGTGGTTTTGACATCCATCTGCCATATCTCATAATCGAAATATGCAGCAATTGCTAACATAATCCTAACTGATTTTAGCATCGCTACGGGATAGAATGTCTCATCGTAGTCAACTCCTTGAATTTGTCGAAACCCCTTTGCGACAAGTCAAGCTTTATAGACGGTTATATTACCATCAGCATCAGTTTTCCTTTTGAAAATACATTTGTTCTCCACGGCCTTTCGGTCGTGAGGTAAGTCCACCAAGTTCCAAACTTGATTTTCATACATGGATTCCATCTCGGATTTCATGGCTTCTAACCATTTGTTGGAATCCGGGCTCATCATCGCTTCTTCATACGTCGCAGGGTCATCATTTTCATCAACCATGAAATTCATGACAGGATTTCCGTACAGCTCGGGAGCTGCACGCGTCCTGCTAGACCTGCGAGGTTCGGTAGTACTCTCTTTTGGAGTTTCATGATCATTATCATTAGTTCCCTCTTCAATAGGTGAAGCCAACTTCGGAACAACTTCAGGCGCTACGCTACTCGCCATACTTTGAAGAGAAGGTTCAATAACCTGTTCGAGTTCTACCTTCCGACTACTCACACCTTTCACGAGAAACTCTTTCTCTAGAAAGGATCCATTCTTGGCAACAAAAACCTTGCCCTCGGATCTGTGATAGAAGGAATACCCAATAGTTTCCTTAGGGTATCCTATGAAGACGCATTTTTCTGCTTTGGATTCGAGTTTATCCGGTTGAAGTTTCTTCACATAAACATCGCATCCCCAAACTTTAAGAAATGACAGCTTAGGTTTGTTTCCAAACCACAATTCATATGGTGTCTTTTCAACGGATTTAGATGGTGCCCGATTTAAAGTGAATGCAGCAGTTTCTAGTGCATAGCCCCAAAATGACAACGGCAAGTCTGTTAGAGACATCATAGATCGAACCATATCTAATAAAGTACGATTACGATGTTCCGACACACCATTTCTCTGTGGTGTTCCGGCAGGTGTGAGTTGTGAAACAATTTCACACTCTTTCATGTGAGTGCTAAACTCGTAACTTAGATACTCACCTCCACGGTCGGACCTTAGAAATTTGATCTTTCTATTACGATGATTTTCCACTTCATTCTGAAATTCCTGGAACTTTTTAAAGGTTTCAGACTTGTGTTTCATCAAATAGATATAACCGTATCTACTCAAATCATCCGTGAAAGTAACAAAATAACGATATCCACCTCGTGCCGACACACTCATTGGACCACATAGATCAGAATGTATGATTTCCAATAAATCTGTCGCCCGTTCCATTGAACCGGAAAATAGTGTTCTAGTCATCTTGCCCATAAGGCATGGCTCACATGTATCAAATGATTCATAATCAAGTGATTCCAAAAGTCCATCTGAATGGAGCTTCTTCATGCGTTTAACGCCAATATGACCTAGACGGAAGTGCCACATATATGCGGATATATCATCATTTAGTTTAATCCTTTTAGCATCAACATTATGAATATGTGTAACATTATTATCGAGATCTAAAAGAAATAAACCATTCATCATCGGTGCATGACCATAAAAGATTTCATTCATATAAACGGAACAACCATTGTTCTCGGATTTAAATGAATAACCACTTCGCATCAAACACGATCCAGATACAATGTTCATGCTCAGTGCAGGCACCAGATAACAATTATTCAAGTTTATTACTAATCCCGACGGCAAGTGGAGAGGCAGCGTTCCAACGGCGATCACATCAACGCTTGATCCATTGTCGACACGCATCTTAACCTCACCCCTTGCTAGCGGTCGCTTGTTCCGTAGCCCCTGATTCGAGTTACAAATATTAGCAACTGAACCGGTATCAAATACCAAGGTGCTACTGCGAGCACTAGTCAAGTACACATCAATAACATGTATATCATATATACCTTTGTTTACCTTGCCGGCCTTCTTGTCTGCCAAATACTTGGGGCAGTTGCGCTTCCAGTGGCCAGTCCCCTTACAATAGTAGCACTCGGTATCAGACTTAGGTCCAACTCGGGGTTTCTTTTCAGGCACGGCAACAGGCTTGCCGCCCTTACTTCCCTTCCATTTTCCCTTCTTGTCTTTCTTGAAACCAGTGTTCCTATTGATCATCAACACTTGATGTTCTTTTTTGATCTCCAATTCTGCAGTTTTAAGCATTGAGAGAAGCTCGGGGAGAGACTTCTTCATGCCTTGCATATTATAGTTCATCACAAAGCTCTTATAGCTAGGTGGTAGAGACTGCATAACACGATGGATGCCTAAGTCAATGGGAATCGATATTCCCAAGGACACAAGCTTATCGGCGTAACCCGACATCTTGAGTACATGCTCACTAACGGAGCTGTGCTCTTCCATCATGCAGCTAAAGAACTTTTCTAAAGTGTTGTAGCTCTCTACAGCAGCATGTGTGTCGAAAATCATTTTCAACTCACCCATTGTATCAAAAGCATTGCTGTTTTCGAAACGCTTTCGAAGTTTCGGCTCTAGCCCATACAATATGCCGCAATGAACTAAGTTGTGGTCCTCCTGACGAGTCTGATAGACATTCTTCTCCTTGTCAGGGGCATCCTCAAAAGGTGGGGGGCCTAGCGGCGCTTATAGCACATATTGCTTTTGTGCAGCAGAGAGGAGAATCCTCAAATTCATGGCCCATTCGGTAAAGTTGCTACCGTTTGTTGCAAGTTTCTCTTTCTCCATGAACACATTGAAATTAAAAGCAGGTGGTGCCATCTACAACAGAATTTGTAAAGTTTAGACTAAGTTTATGATAGATTGAGTTCAACTAATCCATATTACGAATGAACTCCCACTCAAAAATGACATCCCTCATGCCTTTTTGGTGATTACATGAACCAAATCCACTACACCAAGTCTGATCATCACGTGAGTCGGTGTAGCTTCAAAGGCGAGCATCAAATGGGCATCATATCTACTATATGACTCATGCTTAACCTTTCGGTCCGTGTTCCGAGGCCATGTCTGTACATGCTAGGCTCGCCAAGTTAGAACCTTAGTATTCGCGTGTGTAACTGTTTTACACCCGAAATATGGTCGTGGATCCAAGAACACCCGATCATCACGTGATGTCTTGGAGCGACGAAAACATAATCGGTGCATACTAAAGGAAGAACACATTCTTATCTTGATATTTAAATGAGGGATCATCTTATTATGCTAACAAAGCACTAAACAAGCAATATAAGATGCTATCAAACATCACATGTTTATTAGTGAAATGATATGGTTCCCGCATATGATCTTATCATGTGCATCGTGGTATGATCACTATCATACCTATATGTGTAAGTCCAAGGTCTATGGAGATTACACGTTATGTATGTTGTAAGAGTATCATCTGATACTTCCACTTACAACATCACCATATCATAACACTAGCCCAGCAACAATCTAAACTAGACGCCTCTAATTTATCTATTGCAAGTTTTACGTGGCTTAGGGCTTTCGAGATAGAACCGTTCTTACCTACGAACATGAACCACAACGAGGATAACCAAATTGTTGACAAATCGTTGCAAAATAGATATTGACTATAGTAGGAGAGACAGACACCCGCTATCCACTTATGCAAACTAGTTGCATGTCAAGCGTGGAACAGGTCTCATGTGCGAGGACATGTAAAGTTTGTCCGGGCCGCTTCATCCCACTATGCCACCAATATCCAAAATTACAACAAAGGAGCAACAACATGATCATCATCGCCCACATACTCATATGTGTACTACCCGTGTAAAGCATCTACGCATAGATCCGGCTCTGATACCACTGTAGGGTTCGCAGCATAGAAAACAAAAAATTTCCTACGACGGGAACTATGTACCAAGATCTATCTACTAGATACAAACAACGGGCGGATGTATATCTGTAGAGAACATACCCTTGAAGACCGACAAAGCTTAACGAGTTCAACTCGTGGTTGATGTAGACGATCTCTTGCCGATCTCAAGATCGAGAGGAAGTCCTAGCGCCGCAAAGCAGCAGCGCATCCGTGCTCGCACACACGTACAAGACACCGAGCAACCTCCGCCTCCTCGCTCCAGCGATGCAGCGGAAGCACAACCCTTTCTTGCCGAATAGCCACTGGGAACATGTATCTCGCTAGTCCGAGACCATGGGGGATAAATTCTAGAGGGGGAGAGAGATCCTTCACGAGGAGGTGTGAGAGACAAGTGAGAGGAGGGGCTCCTTTTATAGGAGGAGGGGGGCACCCAAGGGGGTGGCCGCCGGCCATGGGGGCTGCCCCCTCCCCTCCTTCATTCATGTGGGTGGACACTCCACTCACAAAATGGCCCTTCAATTTTCTCCACTAAAAAATCCACTCAAATTCTCATTAAATTTCCACCAAATTTAATGCAAACTCTCATTAAATAAAACTCTTTTATTTTATTCAGAATTTTGTCAATTACTTTAATGACAAACATTCACAAATAACCCCTTGCTAGAATTCTATTTCACATGCATAACCTCTTTATGCAATTTCACCCGAAAACCTGTTTCGGTATCTAGTGAAATAAATTCTTGCGCTTGTTTATTCTTTCAGCATGAAACATTTGCACCAGCTGGATGCCAGTGTCCCTTAAGTGTGTCACCCTACGGTTCGCGAATAATGCGGACATGATCGAGACCCTTCTCCGATCAATAATCAGTAGCGGGACCTGGAGATCCATACCGACTCCCACACATTCAACGATGACTTTTCCTGTGATCGTCGGAACCTTTTATGCTTGTATCTTAATCCCTTTGTTTCACGATATATTACATGTCCGAGATTCGATCATCGGTATCTCCATACCTAGTTTGATCTCGTTACTAACATGCACTCTTTTCTCGTTCCCGTGATATAACATTCTAGTGATCAAATCACTTGCTTGCAAGCTAACCAAATGAAATATCACCGAGAGGGCCCAGAGCATATCTATCCGTCATCGGGATGAACAAATTCCACTCTTGATCCATGATTCTCAACATAACACTTTAGTAGCTTTGAAGCCATCTTTATAATCACCCAGTTACGGAGTGACGTTTGATGTCAACAAGAAACTCTTCTGGTGTTAGTGATTGGCATGATGTCATGGTCTAAGGATTAGGACTACTTCGTAGGTTGTTTATAGCAATATAAACTCAATTACTTTGATCGTAATGCTATACTTCAAGTGAATGTTCATCACACCATTACACTAATGTTGTGATCTCGTTATTAACAACATCCAATGTCTATGATCAGGAAACTATGATCATCTTGTTAATCAACGAACTAGTTTATGAGAGAGGCATAACTAGGAACTTTCTGTTTGTTTATTAAACACACATGTATTAACGTTTCTGTATTAATACAATTATAGCATGCAAAATAAACATCTATCATATACTTGGAATACACATAATAAACATTTTATTATTGCCTCTCAGGGCATATGCCCTTCATCCATGTAGTAGCTAGATGGTTGTATCTCCTCCTTTGTGCTTTCATGTATAGATCTTGTGAGCTACGTTCATGATCAAGATCTAATATATTTGTAATCATGCATGTTATGTTTGTAGGGATCCGATGGATATTGAGTTATTATGTTGGTTTGATTAATGGTTTTGTCTTTATGATTCTATCATGTCTGTGTTGTTTGTGATCTTGCATGCTCTCCATTATTAGTAGCTATCTTGGTCAAGTAGTTGCTAGTGACTCCAAGAGGGGGTATTTGTGCTCGATAGTGGGTTCATGCCTCTAGTTCCAAGGGAAGTGACAATAATCTCTTCGGTTGTAGATGTGTTGTTGCTACTAGGGAGAAAACAACGGTCTCTTGTTCATGGAACATGTGGACTGTTTACCTTACACACTTTGCTTAAAGCAGTTGTCTGTTGCTTGCAACTTAATACTGTAGGGGGTTCGGATGATAACTTGAAGGTGGACTTCTAGTCATAGATGTAGTTGGATGGCGGTATATGTTTCTTGTTGTATTTCCCAATCAACCTTATAGGATCTTTCTGACTAGTAATTACATTGTTATGCCTTGCTTAGTTCCTGTCAATTGCCCTGCTATAATTTGTTTACATGTCATGCCATGTTGTTTATCTAAGGAGAGCACCTCTAGTGAATTATGGACCCCGGTCCAATCTTTACCATTGATACATCTTTCATTGTTACTTGTTTACTTGCTGCAAATCACCATTACCTTCCACACCATACGTTTAATTCTTTGTTATAGCAAACCGGTGAGCTTGACAACCTCAATGATTCGTTGGGACAAAGTTTTGAGTTTGTGTTGTGCAGGTCTCCACGTTGTTTGCAACACCTGTGTGACGTTTCCTTCCTCCTTCTGGTTCGATAACCTCGGTCTCAACTGAGGGAAAACTTGATGTTGTGTTCTTCACACCCTGCGCTTGGGGTTACCAACAAAGTGCCATGTCGAGCACCATCACTGTGCGACAGGGTGGCGAATGTCGGACGGAACCCGATGACCTGTTGGCGGCAGTTGGCGTGTAGGCGGTACCTGATCTGGGCTCGGCCAGGCCTCCACCTTGGCAGTGGCTGCATCTTGTCGGTCACAACAACGACATGCGATGGTCCTCCTGGGCCAGTTTCGCGACACGAGGAAGCCGGGGGCTCCAACCTGGGCATGGTGGTGGTGGATCTCTCCTCCGCTGGAGGTGGTCGAACTGGATGGCTATGACGGATCCTTGATCCCACTTTCAGTATGAGCGGCGAGACGGAAAGGCACGACTACCGGTGAAAACTGTGCTATGACCCGAGGCATGGCGACATTTTCACACCA
The DNA here is from genome assembly GCA_916181665.1 of Avena sativa. Lineage (NCBI taxonomy): Eukaryota > Viridiplantae > Streptophyta > Magnoliopsida > Poales > Poaceae > Avena > Avena sativa. Next base: position 377,378,391 of record OV702297.1, on the reverse strand, counting down.
TTTACCTTGTTGAAGGCATCGCCGCTGCACCTACCATCTACTTACTCACACTACTCCGAGGAAACCCCAGACCCGGGTATGCCAGATTGGACAATGGCGACGCTTCGGGCGCCGCTCTCCCTCTTGGGGGACGTTGTTTTTGGCGGAGCTGCTGGATGATGGAGGCAAGAGGTGGAGCTTTGTTGCATGCACCACATCGGCTATGGAGGGAATTAGTTGTGTGGCTCAATGGGGAATCGATGATGGACGTGTCTCGATGGATTCACATAGGACGGGAGTGTTATCTGGCGCCGGGTCTATCAAGCAGGGGCGGATCCAGTGTATAAGCTGTGGGGGCGGCCCCCAACTCAAATTTTAGCCCCTTTGTAATTTTTAAAGCTAAATAGTGATTTCCCCCACTTAGCAACGAGATTTGTCTCACTTAAGAACATTCTTGCCTCCTCTAAAATTTTGTTCTAGGTGTACCCCTGCTGTCAAGGTCAATGCCTAGATACTTGTCTCGAAGATGGGTCGGTACAAGATGGAGACAACGAATTTTGGAACCCATGTGTTTGTGCGTGCTAAAGGTCTGTTGGACCGGTTTATGCCATGGCTAGCCATTGGATAGTTGGGTGAGGCCTCATATTTAGAGATCAGGACACTGTCTCCGACATGGTCACCCCTTTATCAAGGTTATAGGTGTTGCGTATGTTGTCGTTAGTAAGATGGTTTCGGGTTAATCTATGTATTCTCTACATAAAGTACTTGTTGAATCCGAAAACACATGCATTGTATATAGTCTATCTAAGAGCATGTCTAACAGCTGCCGCATTTTGTGGGTAACAGCATGAAAAACCGTCGGATGCGGCACCGCGGGGCAAAAACTGGCTCCAACATCTGTGCGGCAGAGGCCCCGCGTGCTGCATGCTGCATATATGCAGCAACCACGGATTTGTTGCAAATCCCCGAGCCCGCACGCGCGCGCAGCCAACTCCCGTTTCCCTACCTCCGTTGCAGCCGCCGACTGCGGTCGATGCCCCCCCTCTAGATCTGGCCGCCACACGCCTTCTCCTAGCCCTAATCACAGGCGCTACTAGCCAATCGGAGCCGTAGTCATCGGAACCGATGATGTCGCTGCACTGTCATTCGAAGGTCATCACCGGCTTCCTTGGGGTGAGGATGCAGTCCTCGGCCGCTTCACCGCCGACATCAGCCACGGCGGGAGCCGCTGGTGGCTGGGGACGTTCGACAACGACGGAGAACCGGCAAGCGCCTATGACGCGACGGCGTGAAGCTTCGGCTGCCCCCGCTATGACCTGAAGGTCCCCGACGTGAAGTCGCTAGCGGAGGCCGAGTTCCTCGCGCCGCCGATGATGCAGTTCCTGGCGTGAGGAGGACTACGCGTGGCGGAGGAAGCAACGCCGTGCCGAGAGGTAGCAGCAGGAAACGCCGCTCGACGAGATGCGCATGACGCTGCTATTCCGCGAGCAGCCGAGCTCGTGCAAGTGCAACTCGCATTTGATGCGGCACGGAAGAAGAAGACCGCTGCCGCCGGGCCGTCCAACGCCATGGCGCCACCACTGGTCCCCGTCGATGACTCCTCGGACGAGCTCGACACAGACTTCTAGAACGTGTCCGATGACGACTCGTCGAAGTTGGACTGGCCATAGATTTAGGTTTAGATTTAGTTGAACTCTATATAAATTTCGTTGAACTCTGTTTAAATTTTGTTGAATGAAAATATTTCTTTTGTGGCAGCTGCTGCTGAAGCAATCTCTGCTGCATTTTGCGACAACTGGTAAGCGGCAACAGTTTTGGTGCCGCAAAATAGGAAAACTGCTACCGCATCCTGTAAAAACTCCAAACTTGTTGACTAAAAATCACTCGTTACGTTGACTGCTCGGGAGATAATCCCCACGTGACCTTTTTCAGCTTTCGCCCTTGGGACGGGAATAGGCGGTGTTTCCCTACGGCCACTCCGTACCCCCCTGGGTAGCGGGCCCAGGTTAGGGTCGGTTCGGCCCGGCCACCACCCGCCCGGCTATAAATAGAGGCCGTGGCAAGCCCCAGCCTCCCCAACCAAACAACTTTCCGAGCCGATCGCCTCGAAGAGCAAACCGCCCCCGTTCCTCCTCCTCGATTCGAACACCCACATCCCGTCGATCCGCACCCGAAACCAGCAAGAGCAGAACCTCCTCCGCCGTGCGGGGCCTCCTGAAGAACCTGTGAGTTCCCCCTTGCTCGCCTACGCCATGCCTCGTATGATTCTGTACGCGTTAGGGGGTGGGGAAACGCGCGCGGGTGTCTCCGGCCCCGGCCGTGCCTAATGCCTTGTTCTGGATCTTGGATTTAGGTTAGGTTCGTGCGGCGCGTCTCGGGGGGAACCCTGATCGGCTCTGTTCAGGCAGGGGATTTATTTGTTGGTCGCCGTCATCCCCTGTCTGTCAGATGCGTTCGGGATTTTGGTTCCGTTTCTTTCGGTTGGTTTGATCTTCGGTAGTAGTAGTAGGATTGTTGGGGATTTGGGTAGTGCTCGCTCGCCTTTTTTAGCTCGAGACAAAAGCGTCCATTGCCGTTGATGTTTAATCGTTGTTGATTCCGTGGAAACGTTAGTCCCTAGTACAGCGCCTGTAATTCATAGTTTTTTGTCGGACGTGGTGTCTTTGTTTATTATAGTCAAACTTTCTGAGTCTGCAATGCCCAAGGAGCAGCCTGATTTAAGGGAAACGTGTGTTTTTTGTATAGTTTAATTCCAGCTACGTATTATGTAATGTGGAGTAATGTGCAGAAGGCTTTGCTTTGCATCGATTTTTATGCATTTGTCAGCATGTGGTTTGGGAACTTAATTTATCCTGGAAAATACTGCAGATAATAACAAATGAAATAACAATCTATTGCTTAGTATTTGCCGGAAACTTAATTTATCCTGGAAATACTGCAGATAATAACAATCTTGTTGCCTAGTATTTGCCTGTGCCTAAAATTTAGCGCTACCAGATTAGGATTTAGCCTTTACCTGCTAAAGAAAGGCCAATCTTTATTTAGCTAATTCTCTTTATAACATAGTATAGAGGTAGGCCCAATCTTCCTTTTTCTGGCACTGCTTCTAGGCCTAATCCTAGAAATTTTGTGTACTGTGTTACTAATACAAGCCCGTGTTCAGTTATGAACATCTTACTATTATGATATTGCAACTTAAAGGGAAATTGATTTAACAGCTAAAGTACATATGCGCGCGTGTGTTACTCCTACTTCAGATCTTAATACCATCTTGCAACCTGATTTTATTGGGCTTATTACTTACTCTTTTGTTCTGATGAACAGCACAAGAGAACCACACTTGAATGTTCTAAATGGAGTCAAAAGCTGGGAAGAAGTCTAGTAGTAGTAGTTCCATGTACGAAGCACCCCTTGGTTACAAGATTGAGGACGTGCGCCCGGCCGGAGGAATCAAGAAGTTCCAGTCTGCTGCGTACTCCAACGTAAGTGCTAACAGATATAACCACCGTGTATGCTCATTGATGCATTCCATCCTCTGGTACCTAATGATCATTTCCCTGATCTTTTGTTTTGCAGTGCGCCCGCAAGCCCTCCTGATATTCCCTTCTCATGCCTTTCGACGTAGCTTAGGAATTTACTGCAATTTTCCCCTTCTTTTCCCCCAATAAATCTCCCTTGGCTGGCTGCTTTTCCTGCTACTTCGCTTTTCCTCTCCAATCTCTTCTGTCCTCTGTCACCCTCTCTTCTTCCTTGCAACACACGTTCAGATGGAAATGTCTCTGGCTGATTGCTGGAGCTCTCCCCCTCCCTCCCCTATTGGGTTTGAGGGCTACGAGAAGCGCCTTGAGATAACATTCTCTGATGCTCCGGTCTTTGTGGACCCCTGCGGGCGCGGCCTTCGTGCCCTCTCCCGCGAGCAGATTGACTCCTTCCTTGATCTTGCACGGTGCACCATCGTGTCCCAGCTCTCGAACAAGCAGTTCGACTCATATGTGCTGTCGGAGTCGAGCCTCTTTGTCTACTCCCACAAGGTTGTCATCAAAACCTGTGGAACGACAAAGCTCCTGCTGGCGATTCCTCGCATCCTTGAGCTTGCTGTGGAGCTGTCGCTGCCTGTTCGTTCAGCAAGGTACTCTCGTGGGACGTTCATCTTCCCCGGCGCACAGCCATCGCCGCACCGCAGCTTCTCCAAGGAGGTATCTGTGCTGAATGGCTTCTTTGGTGGCCTCAAGTCTGGTGGCAATGCATACGTGATGGGTGATGCGTTCAGGCCCAAGAAGCTGTGGCATGTCTACCACGCCACGGAGATGCCTGAGCAGCCCATGGTCACACTTGAGATGTGCATGACTGGGCTGGACGCCAGGAAGGCTGCAGTGTTCTTCAAGAATTCTGCTGATGGCGGCTGCTCCTCAGCTAAGGAGATGACCAAGGTCTCAGGGATCTCTGATATCATCCCTGAGATGGAGATCTGCGACTTCGACTTTGACCCGTGCGGGTACTCGATGAACGGCATCTGCGGGCCGGCGGCCTCCACGATCCACGTCACTCCAGAGGAAGGTTTCAGCTATGCAAGCTATGAAGCAATGAACGTCAACCCTGGCTCCCTGGTTTACAGTGACCTGATCAAGAGGGTGCTGTCATGTTTCTGCCCCTCGGACTTCTCTGTTGCCGTCACCATCTTCGGCGGGCAAGGCTTTGCCAAATCATGGGCAGCCGGTGTAGAGGTCGGCTCGTACATGTGCGACGATCTCGTGGAGCAGGAGCTTCCTGGCGGTGGCCTGCTGATGTACCAGAGCTTCACCGCCGTTGCCCCTGGTGCCGTGTCGCCAAGGTCGACCTTGGACGGCTGGAACAGCGACGGCACGGAGCCTGACAAGGAGATGTGCTGCATCGGCTGGGAGGAAGTGGAGAAGAAGGTTGCCAAGAAAGGTCTCATTGCGTGAGAGAAATCTACCGTTCTGTTCTTCGCTTCAGCTTGCAACCTGAAGCTGAAGCGAGGTTTCAGAGACGGTGCTTCCTCTGAAGACGTGTGCTGGTGTTCTGCTATGCTAGTTTAGGTTAAGCAGCTGGCCGGGTTACCGGTGAAGCGTATCTTGTGTTATGTTTTACCGTGTGTTTATGCATGTTTGCCTGTATCCAATAAAGTGCTCTAGATGGTCTGCTGCGTCTGCCATAGTGAGCGGGAGTCAGGTAGCTACTAAGTGTTTGTTTCTGTCGCCAATGCTCTTGTGGGAGAATGACATTGTAACTCCCTATCTTCAGATCTTCAATATGTTGGAGTTCTGTATCAATCATATATTCATATCTTCATTCAATCATATTGCATCTGTGCAGTTTTTTTGTTAAGGTAGATGCACTTTTTTTTAATCTTATACTGTAGTACCAATACGATCGAGCATGTTGATGACAATTTTAAGTTATTTGTCTTGTTGGTGATTGCTGCACTGAGACTGATGTCTATGCTCGTAATTCTTAATTCAGCAATGCATTTACATTATCTTTGGTTGAGGTTCTGTGTTTATACTTGACGTCCCTGTTTGTGGAATATATAAATATATGCATGGCTGAACAGTAGAGAATCACAACAGAGCATTCGGTGGAACCTGACCGGAGCCTTCCTCGACCTGGCTGCTAATTGACCTTTGTTTTCTCAGAGGATATAATTTGTGAGAATCGTTGCAATGTTTGACAAGTTAAGAAAGTAGCCCATGCATGATCAAATGATTATTTTTAGAGAAATTCAGAAAGGTACACTTGCCAGTTTTGACAAGTTGTGATAGTAGCCCAATTTGTGTGTACACGTCTAGGTTTGGTTTAGACTTTCTTTTCTTCTTTCCATTGTACAAATGGACTTTGAGCCCAGAATGCACACAGGTTCATACTACATCCTCCAACACGAGCTCTTTCTACGTTGAGGGCGCCATGGTGACCATGGTCAAACTCATCGCCGTCCCTCGCTAGAATGCTAAGGAGACCACTACTTTTTTCTTCTTTTTTTTGCGATTGACAACTTGCAATGGCATTGTCAGAACCATACGTACCTTTGGTTTAACAATGAAGTAATGGTTAGTGAAGATATTTGCACGGCCGATTCCCGTACAAGGCGTCTCTGTCGATATATGTGATTCGGCCGGTCCTCAAGTCGAGGGAACATATTCAAGATATATCCACATTGCAAAGTGGCGCTCGAGGGGACATGCTCCGATATTACCCGGCGCGGCACTATACGCCTACCTTGCAAAGTGGCGCTCGTCACATTGCCATCAGGCCATGGAGCTATATCCACATCCGCTCCTAGTGCTATTTCTGTAACAGCAGCAGATGGAATCTTAGGGGAAAATATTTAGCATGTCATTATTTCACTGTAAAATAGAACTCCCTTCTTCTTAAAATAGATGTCTTAGTTTTTAAAATATTTGAATGAATCTATTTACAAAATAGTGTCTAGATTCATCCAAATTTTAATGAATTTGAGACATCCATATTGAGACAGATGAAATACCGCTGTAGTATAATCATGTGACTAGATTTGTTTTGTAACAGCGGGCCTTTCTGGGGCACAACTGTCCAAGCAAAGCAATGTCCAACGAGGAGTTTTCGAGATACTACTGTTCAATTGTTCCGTCCTGTTGCAAGCTTTACTAATGGGAAATGATACTATGCCTTGGGGGCATCGCGTGTTTCCACCCCGCGGGTCGGTTGGACCGCTAGCGAACACACGTTTAGATGGCCCCACCTTATCGTTTTCAATGTCCATCTCTTTTCTCAGATGCATCTTCCTGCCGATGTACGTCTGCCGCCCTTTCTCCGCGCGTTGCCTCCCTGCGGCTACCGCCGCCTCGCATCCGCTGCTGCCCGTCAGAGCCTGTTGTAAATATGAGCAAAAATCTATCAAGTGATTTATAAAAAATAAATAGTAGGTAAAATATGACTAGAATAATTAAAATTAAACCGAGTTCGTATTTAAAACTAATTAGCACAGACTGTTCAAATTCTGCACACCCGTTCATATACCAGTCATGCGTGGCATACAAAACTCGGCTCGGCGAGATTTCGGCAACCCGCGGCGCGCGCGAGGTGAGGCGGGCGACGGAGGAGGAGCGCGTGTGGGACTCTCTCCTTCTCCTTCTCATCCTTTTACCAAGTGGTAGGAGAGCCTCTCTTATAAACTGGTGCAAACCTCTTTCAACTAGCAATATGGGACCCACATCTTGCCATGCATGAATGAGCCACATGGGTTTCTAGGATTTTCAGGAATTATTAGAATGGAAAATGGGTTGGGCTATTTAGGCCAAAATTCCAACAATTCTCTACCAGATCTCAGAAGCACATGTAATTTGCCTTTGGTTCCAAAACACTGTTTATATCGGTATTGCAGTTGAGACTGTTAAGTTGAACTTCCACCTAGAATTCTATGCTGCACTAGGTTGCGACTTGTACGTTGGACTATGCCTTGAACTGCAAGTTTGCTATAACCTAGCTTCACACAAAGCCTTGACCGATACTGGGCTACCGTGGGACTTTCCCGCGGGTGAAGCTTATGCGTCATACTCCATGGCCTTTCATGAGTTTACTAGAGAGTATCCAACTCTCATAGACTGTGACGTTTGACAGTCAGACTCATATAGGTGTGTTTTTTAAAAGATGTTCTGCAGGACAACATCTCTGCTTAAGATTAAGCCACTTAGAACATAGTAAGATAAAAATCAACCTGCCATGCAGAATAGGAAAGTATTGCATCTTCACGGAGTGGTGTTCATTAAAGTAGGGATACTTTCCTCTTAGTCTACCAACAGCTTGTCTCCCAACTCTAATTCACGGGATCTCCGATCACATAGATTGGTTTGCCACTGTGTAAAAGTCATGGTGTGGGTCTCATAACCATCTCCTTCGATGCATTTTTTATCACATTGCGTCATAGTCCCTTTGTGAAGGGATCTGCCAGGTTCTTAGATGTTTGGATATAATCCAATGCAATAACTCCTATTTTCCTGACAGATTTTAGTCTCATCTTCACATGTCTTGAGGACTTCATATTATCCTTAGAACTGTTCACCTTAATAATCATAGTTTGATTATCACAATTCATTGGAATTGTGGGTATAGGTTTTTCAACCACAGGTAAGTCCATCAAGATTTCACGAAGCCACTCTACTTCAACAATGGCTATATCTAGTGCTGTGAGTTCTGCTTCCATAGTTGACCTCGTTAAGATGGTATGCTTGCAAGAGTTCCAAGAAACAGCGCCAACACCAAGTGTAAACACATATCCACTCGTGGCCTTTATCTCATCAGCATCAGATATCCAATTTGAATCACTATAACCCTCCAGTATACCCGGTATAGTGAATGCCATAGCTTGTAGTGCCTTTTAGATAGCGCATGATTCTTTTAAGAGCTTGCCAATGATCGTCTCCAGGATTTGAAACAAATCGACTAAGCTTGCTAACAGCAAACGCGATGTCAGGCCTTGTAGAGTTAGCCAAGTACATAAGCGAGCCAATTATTTGAGAGTATGTCAATTGATCTCTAACGGTGCCTCGATTCTTTCGAAGTAGCACACACGGATCATACGGTGTTGGAGAAGACTTGCTGCCGCTATACCCAAAGCGACTCAAAATCTTGTCCACATAGTGAGACTAAAGCAGTGTGATCCCACTATCATCATCTCTTAACAGTTTGATGTTCAAGATAACATCAGCTACTCCTAGATCCTTCATCTCAATAGACTGAGATAAGAAATCCTTGACCTCCTCAATTACAGTAAGGTTGGTCCCAAAGATTAGTATGTCATCAACATACAAACATAGAACAACTCCTTCGCCCCACCATGGCGATAGTATACGCACTTGTCAGCTTCGTTTACAACAAAGCCTGCACCGGTTAAGGTTTTGTCAAACTTCTCGTGCCACTGCTTAGGTGCTTGTTTAAGACCATATAATGACTTCAGCAGCTTGCACACTTTTCCTTCTTGACCATTTACTACAAAACCATCTGGTTGATCCATATAAATTTCCTCATCCAACTCTCCATTTAGGAAACCCGTCTTAACGTCCATTTGATAAATGAGAAGACCGTGTGAGGCAGCTAGAGAAAGTAGTACTCGAATGGTGGTCAACCTTGCTACAGGTAAGTAAGTGTCAAAGAAGTCTTCACCTTCCTTTTAGGTATAACCCTTGGCCACAAGTCTTGCCTTGTACTTCTCAATAGTACCATCAGGCCTTAGTTTCTTCTTAAACACCCATTTACATCCTACAGGTTTGCACTCATAAGGACGATCAGTGATCTCCCATGTTTCATTAGATAAAATGGAGTCCATCTCACTACGGACGGCTTCCTTCCAGTAGTCAGCATCAGGAGATGCATAGGCTTCTGAAATAGAAGTGGGAGTATCATCCACAAGGTATACAACGAAATCATCACCAAAAGACTTTCCAGTCCTCTGTCTCTTGCTCCTTTTAGGAATTTCGTTATCCTCCTCCTCAGGATTTTCTAGGTGTTCAACTGGAATGATTGGTTTAGAAATTATATCTAATTCCTAAATTGATGAGTTAGGCATATCCTTCATGGGAAAGATATCCTCAAAGAAAGTTGCATCATTCGACTCCATGATTTTACCAACATGCATGTCTGGTACTCTAGATTTTACTACCAAGAATCGATAGCCAATGATATGAAAAGCATATCCCAGAAATACACAGTCTACAATTTTTGGTCCAAGCTTGCGCTTCTTGGAGACTGGCACATGAACTTTTGCCAAACAACCCCAAGTTCGTAGGAAAGAGAGATTTAACCTTTTCTTATCCCATTCTTCAAATGTAGTAATTTCTTTGTTCTTTGTGGGAACTCGGTTTAGGACATGACACGCGGTCAGTAATGCCTCCCCCCACCATTCCTCGGAGACACCGATGTGTCTAACATGGCGTTAACCAAATCTGTTAGAGTGCGGTTCTTTCTTTTGGCCACCCCGTTTGACTGGGGTGAGTAGGGAGGCGTCCTCTCATGGTTATACCATGTTCCGCACAAAAGGAGTCAAACTTGTTGGAAAAATACTCTCCACCATGACCAGACCTAAACCTCTTAATCTTTTGATCAAGTTGGTTTTCTGCTTCAGCTTTATAGACTTTGAAGAAACTCAAAGCCTCATATTTTGTTTTCAGAATATACACATGACAGTATCTCATAGAGTGATCGATCAATGTCATAAAATATTTCTTTCCACCTTTTGTCAACACACCATTCATTTCACAAAGATCAGAATGTATGAGTTCTAGTAGTACCAAATTTCTCACCTCTGCAGTCGTATGTGACTTGCGAGGTTGTTTTGCTTGCACACAGGCTAGGCACTTAGATCCTTTAACAGTAGTGAAATTTGGGATTAAATTCATTTTAGATAACCGCGTCATGCAACCAAAATTAACATGGCAAAGACGTGAATGCCTGACATTTGATATAAGATTAGACAAAATATGATTCACAACTTTATTACAAACATCTGACAATGACAAGTGAAACAGACCTCTGCACTCATATCCTTTACCAATAAAAATACCAAACTTAGACAGTACAATCTTATTGGACTCGAAAACAATCTTGTAGCCATCGCGACATAGAAGAGATCCGCTAACAAGATTCTTATTTATTGAGAGAACATGATGCATGTTCTTCAGGCGCACGGTCTTTCCTGAAATGAACTTTAGATCGACCGTACCAACACCATGAACAGAAGCATGCGAGCCGTTCCCCCTCAGCACGGGCTGAGTCCCTCTGACCTGATATGAAGAAAACATGGAAATGTCAGAATGAACATGTACATTAGCGCCGTGTCAATCCACCAATCAGGAGAATGACATAATGAAAGAAACAGTAGGTAATATACCATAACCAACATCCTTCATATCAACATCTCTCATGACAACATTAGCGGTCTTGCCGCCCTTTCCATGCTGGCGCCTGTCATAGCGGTTGAGATTATCGAACGTCTCATGGAGATCGTCGATGAGCGTTTTCGCCTCCCTGGTTTTGATGACTATGTCGTCGACATAGACTTGGATGTTGCGACCGATATGGTCCTTCAGGCATGCCTGCATGCATCGCTGGTATGTGTCACCTGCGTTCTTTAGCCCAAAGGCCATTGTGTTGTAGCAGAACACTCCGAATGGTGTGATAAACGCCGTTTTCTCTTGATCTTTGACCTTGAGTCGAATCTGGTTGTAGCCTGAGTAGGCGTCGAGGAAGGAGAGTTTCTCGCATCCTGCAGTCGAATCGATGATCTGGTCGATCCGAGGAAGAGGGAAGTGGTCCTTTGGGCAGTGCTTGTTCAGCGACGTGAAATCCATGCACATCCACAGGATGTTCGTGTCCTTCTTTGGGACCATCACTGTGTTTGCGAGCCACTCGCTTTCTTTGATCTCCCTGATGAAGTCTGCAGCGAGTAGTCTGTTGATTTCCATCCTGATGGCTTCGGCCCTTGGCTCGGACAGTCTCTGGATGGATTGCTTGACGGGCTTGGTGTTTGGAAAGACGCTGAGTGCGTGCTCGGCGAATTCCCTGGAAACTCCTGGCATGTCCATAGGACACCAGGCGAAGATTTCCCAGCTCTCACGAAGGAATTCAACGAGCACGCTTTCCTATGCGGGGCTGAGGTCGTTGGCGATCAGTGCCGTCTTGGAGGCATCCGTCAGGTGGACCTGCACCTTCTTTGTGTTGACGGCGGAGTCGAAGGACATGTCGGGTGCGTTTTGTCGTGCGACTGGGGGTGCCCCATTGTCCGTCACCTCGCGGGGCCTTACGAGCTTGTCCTGCATGCCGAATGACTGGGAGATTCTGTTGAAGTCCCTGTCGCATTGGTCCGATCGGGTGAAGCTCCCGTGGACTGTGATGACACCCCTGGTTCCTGGCATCTTGAGTAGTAGGTATGCGTAATGTGGGACAGCCAAGAACCTTGCGAATGCTACACGCCCGAGGATGGCGTGGTATTGTGATGGCCAGTCCACCACTTCGAATTTGAGCCGCTCGAGTCGAAAGTTGTCCGGCTTGCCGAAGATGACGTCGAGCCATATTTTGCCCAGGGGGAATATGCCCTTTCCTGGGACGATGCCGTGGAACGTTGTGTCTGACTGTTCCAGGCTGCACTGCGAGATCCGCATTGCTGCTAGAGTACTTGCGAACATCAGGTGATGCCGCTACCACCGTCCATGAAAACGCGGCTCATCTCGAAGCCTCCGATCTGCGCCTCCAGCACCAGGGCAGCATGACTTGGGCGAGGGATCTGGCAAGGGTGATCCGAACGACTGAACGTGATGCAGGACTCCGATCCACTGAGGTACTCAGGGATGGCGGGTGGATTTGCTATGGCCAGGTTGATATGACGGGTGATTTTCTTCTGCACCCTATTCGTGGGGCGCCCCTTCTGGATCATCAGTGCTCCTTTCGGCGGGGGATACCTGTTCCTAGTGTTGTTCTGTGCTGGTGCGACTGGTTGGTTCGGGCCTCCTACAGGTGGCGGTGGAGGAGCTCCATGCGCTATCTCACCTGGCGCGGGTGCGTTCCCGAATCCAGGAAGTGGAGCTTGCTGCCTCCTCTAGATCATGCTTTCGCTGAGCTTCTGGAACTCGCGGCAGTCCTTGAGCATGTGGCTTGCCTTTTTCTTGCCATCCTGCTTGTCGATGTAGAAGTGGATGGTGCATGGACCCGAAAGTTTTTCGTATGCTGAGGGTCCGTTATCGCGATCGCGGCGCTGCCATGACTGTGCTGGGCGCCCTCCATCACGGAAGTTTCCTCCGCGGTATCCTCCGCTGTTGCGGTTGGCGTCGTTGCGGCGGTCGGCATAGCCGGCCGCGACCATGTCGGGTCCATCGCGATCGTCGTAGACGTGCGATATCCTCTTGCTACGGCGCTCTCGTCGTCGGCCGTAGTCGTCCTCTTCCTCCGAGTGTGCCCGGTGGACAGAATCTTCGCCGTCAGCCCACCTGTTGGCGATGTCCATGAGGTGGTCGAATGTCTTGGGCTTGACGCGCCCAAGTTCCTCCTTGAAATCCTGGCACTTGACGCCGCCCTTGAAGGCGTCGATGGCCCTCTCTTCGAAGATGTGCGCTGCGGAGTTCTTGGTGTTGGACCAACGTAGTATGTACGAGCGAATGGATTCGCCCGTTCGTTGAGTGCAGGCCCGCAACTCTTCAATTGAGGCGGGCCTCTTGGTGGTACCTTTAAAGTTTCGAATGAAGCTGTAAGCTAGCTCCTCCCAGCTTCGGATGGACCCTGAAGAGAGGCTGCTAAGCCAGATCCGGGTTGCGCCTGTCAGCTGCAGCTGAAGGCATTGCATGGCGGTTTCCTTGTTTCCGCCGTGCAATTTGACGGATGACAGGTGGTTGCTAAGCCACGCCTTTGGGTCTTGTGTGCCGTCAAAATTCGGAGTATCCGAAGGAAGTTTGAAATTTCGCGGCATCTTTGTTCGTCGAACAGATCTGCTGAAGCATCGGGCCCCGCGGAGTTCTCCTTCGTCTTCGTCCATCTCGGATTCAGACGAGCATGCGCGCTTGGCTCGCGCTTTGTCGATTTTGCGCTGTGTGAGTGCGTCCCTGGCGTCGTAATCGCGGTTGCGATGGCGCGAACTCCTTTTCCTTCGACGAAGGTCATGGTCCTCTTCTTCAGGTGAAGGGGTGGGGCTGCGGTCGAACCTGACCGGAGCTTTCTTCTTCAGCTCCGTAGGAGCTTCCTGGTGGAAGGCGGCTCCGACGAGTCCGAGTCCGGTAAGTGCGGACTTGTGCATGGCTCTTTTCGGGTCCCCCTCCGGAGGTGGGTGGGCCGCGAGGTACGCAGTGGCTGCCATGATCGTAGCCTGCAGCGTTTTCGGGATGACGTTGCCGTCGGCGTCCATCTCCATGAAGGATGTGTGGAGGGTTCGGGTCACCTCACGACGCTCCTTGGGATCCATGTTCTCCATCCGAGAGCGGTGCTTGTTGGCTTGGTTGCCGTTTGTGCTGGAGCCGATGCCCATGGCGGAGAGCGCAGCTCGTCGCGCGCTGGACTCTGAGGCTGCTTGCTTGCGTTTGTCAAGCACCTCTTGCATCTTGACCTGTTTCTTGTGCTCCTCGATGAGGAGTAAGTGGTATGCCATCAGCAGGTCCCGTGAGGCGTCTGCAGGCAGGACCGTGCTACCCGCCATGGCGGCGCGTGCCTGGGCCCATCCTTCTTTGTTGAGGCGGATGACGTGGCCGTTGTTCTCCCCTTCGGGTGGGGGGACTGGCTTCTTCTGTTCCCGCCGTTTCTGTCCTGCGGGTTAGGTGGCGGGTTGGGCGGTTGCTGATCCACGTCGCTCTGGATGACTACGGCGCATTGGTAGCGCTCGTAGATTGGTCGCTGCTGCCGCAGCTTTCGGATCCGGAACCATAGGTCCCTTCAACCGATGGCGGATCACACAGATCGGAGTTGCAGCTGCTGCTGTCGTAGGACTCATCTGTTGATGATGATGTGCGTAGCACAGGGTGTGGGGACCATGAAGCGGGCCTGATTGATGGTAGGGGCACCCGCTCAGGGAGGCGGAGGGTGCCGGTCTGCCCAACCTGGAAGCAGAAGCTCCCGAATAGGATCTCGAGTCCGTCGCCTACGGGCTCGAAGTCCTTCATGGTGGCGGGTGAGTGGGCGGTGAAGTCGAAAGCACCGAAGAGGAGGTGACTCTCCGTCACCGCAGAGTTGTAGATTGTTCGGGTTGGGACCTTCACGATCGCACAATCAGCGTCCCCAGTTCCCACAGACGGCGCCAATTGACGAGGTTTGATCTCGTCAATGCCCATTATTATGGACTTGGGTTTTGGAGAAGATGGGGATGCTAGAGATCGCGGAACGGTTAGCAAACAAGCAACACGGGACACGAGGTTTACCCAGGTTCAGGCCCTCGGAGGGAAAACCCTACTCCTGCTTGTTTGCTTTTGATTACGGCGGAACCGATGATTACAGGGTGCGCAGATGCGATCTGGCGTGGAGGTGTGTATGCGAAAGTATGAGAGAGAGAGAGATCTAGGTCGTGCCTGTAGGGGTTCGTAGCATGGACAACAAAAATTTTCTACCGCATACAAACAAACAAGCCAAGATCTATCTACTAGATTGTAGCAACGAGTCAATAGAATAACTCACCCTCGAAGATTCCAAAGTGTTTAACGAGAGAGGATTCTCGTGGGTGATGTAGTCGTACTCTTCCCGATCTCAAGATCACGTAGACGATCCTTCCGGCGCTGCATTCCGACAGCGCTTCCGCAGTCGGTCACACGTTCGATACTCGATGAAGACCTTCCTCTCCCTTGTTCCAGCATGCATCGGAGGTTGTAGCACTCTCCTCGCGATTCCGGCAGCACGACGGCGTGGTACCGGAAGTAGAGGGGAGATCTCGCAGGGCTTCGCCTTAAGCGGGGAGCGAGTATGGTGGACTATGAGAGAGCCTCGGTGATCTAGGGTTTAGACACACCAAGGAGGAGGGGATAGGGCCGGCGGCTAGGGCTTGGAGCAGCCCAAGTCGGCGGCTAGGGTTTCCCTAGGTGGTGGCGGCAGCAGGAGGTGGCGGCGCCGGCGGCTAGGATCTAGGGTTTGCGGGGTGCGTGGTGTAGGTCTTGGAGGGGCAGCCCTGCCCCTCCTTATATAGGTGGGAGGCGCCGTCCAAGGGGAGGGGAGTCCCTCCCCAACTCGTCTTCCAAGGCCGGCGGGTGGAGGGAGAGGAACTCCTCCCCAAGTAGGTTTCCTACTCTCCCTCCACCAAACAAAATAGCCGTTTGACTTTTCAAATTGGCGTTTGACTTTTCAAACTAGGATTTGATTTATCCCTTTATTTTGTTCAGCGATGACACCTAGTACATGATGCAACCATTCCAATTTGTTATGACACATTCATGTACCCTTCCCCTACGGAGTGCCGGACATTCCGGAACCTTCTAGAACATTCCCGATGAAAACACCGGAACCATTCTCCAACCCCGAAACAGGACTTTCCTTATATGAATCTTATTCTCCGGACCATTCCGGATCTCCTCGTGATATCCCGAATCCCATCCGAGACTCCGAACAACATTCAGTCTCTTTCTCATCATTCCATAACTACTCAAACAACGTCGAATCCTTAAGTGTGTCTCCCTACGGTTCGTGAATTATGCGGACATGATCGAGACACTTCTCCGAACAATAACCAATAGAGGAATCTGGAAATTCATATGGCTCCCACATATTTCTACGATTACTTTGCGATCGAATGAACCACTTACATATGATATCAATTTCCCTTTGTCTCACGATAGTTTACTTATCCGAGGTTATGATCGTCGGTATCTCTGCATACCTAGTTCAACCTCGTTACCGATAAGTACTCTTTTCTTGTTCCCGTGATATGTGATCCCTTGTGAGCCAGTCACATGCTTGCAAGATAATTGGATGACATTCCACCGAGAGGGCCCAGAGTATATCTATCCGTCATATGGATGGACAAATCCCACTCTTGATCCATGTGTCTCAACCAATACTTTCCGAACACTCAATGCCACCTTTATAGCCACCCAGTTACGGTGTGGTGTTTGATGTCATCAAAGCATCCTTCCGGTGAAGGTGATATGCATGATCTCATGGTCGAAGGAATTAGGTTACTATGTATCAGAAAGCATATAGCAATTGAACTATTAAAATGACTTGATCTTTATGCTACGCTTATCTATAGGAGTATGTCCATCATACCATTCTACTAACGATATGATCTTGTTGTTAATAACATCTCAATGTTCATGATAGGGAAACCACAATCATTTATTAACCAACAAGCTAGTATTATAAAGAGGCTTTACTAGGGACTCTATTTTAGTTTACAAATCACACAAGTATTAATGTTTCCTTGTTAATACTATTATAGCATGAATGTAAACATTTATCATAAACATAAAGATATAATAATAACTACATTTATTATTGCCTCTAGGGCATATCTCCAACAGTCTCCCACTTGCACTAGAGTCAACTAATCTAGATTACATGGTAATATACCGAACACCCATGGCAGTTTGGTGTTGGTCATGTTTTGCCCTCGGGAGAGGTTTAGTCAATGGATCCGCCATATTCAGATCTGTGTGTACTTTGCAAATCTTTATGTCCCCATCTTGGACATGTTCTCGAATAGCGTGAAAACTTAGCTTGATGTGCTTCAACTTCTTGTGTGACCTTGGTTCTTGCGCATTGGCTATGGCACCCATGTTATCACAATAGATATACATTTGGTCCAGCGCACTTGGAACCACACTGAGCTCTGTAATGAACTCTTTCATCCATATCGCTTCTTGTGAAGCCTCCGAAGCAGCCATGTATTCTGATTCAGTTGAAGATCTCGCCACAACACTTTGCTTTGCACTCCTCCAACTAACTGCTGCACCATTCAAAGTAAATACGTATCCAGATTGTGATTTAGAATCATCCGGATCGTTGTTCCAACTAGCACCGGTGTAACCATTAACAACGAGCTGTTCATCACCTCCATAAGAAAGAACCATATCCTTAGTTCTTCTCAAGTACTTAAGGATGTTTTTGACCGCTGTCCAATGATCCATTCCTGGATCACTTTGATATCTGCTAGTTAAACTAACAACATATGCAATGCCGGGTCTAGTACATAGCATGGCATACATTAGAGATCCTATGGCTGAGGCATAGGGAGTTTTACTCATCCTTTCTCTATCTTCTGCCGTTGTCGGACTTTGATTTTTACTCAACGTCGTATTGGGCAACATGGGCAAGAACCCTTTCTTGCTATCTTCCATTCCAAACCTCTTTAGAACTTTGTCCAAATATGTATTTTGTGACAATGATATTAGGCGTCTCGATCTATCTCTATAAATCTTTATGCCTAATATGTAAGCTGCTTCGCCAAGATCCTTCATTGAAAAACTATTATTCAAATACTCCTTGACACTATTAAGAAGGTCTACATCATTCCCAATCAACAATATGTCATCTACATATAGTATTAAGAATGCTACAGAGCTCCCACTCACTTTCTTGTAAATACAAGCTTCTCCATAAGTTTGTATAAAACCAAAACTTTTGATTACCTTATCAAAACGTTGATTCCAGCTTCGGGATGCTTGCTTCAATCCATATATGGACCGTTGAAGTTTGCATACCTTGTTAGCATCTTTAGGATCGACAAAACCTTTGGGTTGCATGATATACAACTCTTCATCAATGTCTCCATTGAGGAACGCTGTTTTAACATCCATCTGCCATATCTCATAATCATAATATGCAGCGATTGCTAACATAATCCTCACAGACTTTAGCTTCGCTACTGGTGAGAAAGTCTCATCGTAGTCAACTCCTTGAATTTGTCGGAACCCTTTTGTGACAAGTCGAGCTTTATAGACAGTTACATTACCATCAGCATCTGTTTTCTTCTTGAAAATCCATTTGTTCTCGACAGCCTTCCGGCCATCCGGTAAGTCCACCAAAGTCCATACTTTGTTTTCATACATGGATCCAATCTCGGATTTCATGGCTTCTTGCCATTTATTGGAATCTGGGCTCATCATTGCTTCCTCATATGTCGCAGGGTCATCGGTGTTGTCCACCAACATGACACTCATAACGGGATCATACCAATCAGGAGTGGTACGAGTTCTCGTTGACCTGCGAGGTTCTGTAGCAACTTCAACCGAAGTTTCATGATCATCATCATTAGCTTCCTCTCTTATTGGTGCAGGCACCACAGGAACTTCTTCCGGTGCTGCGCTACTCGCAATTTCGAGAGGAGGTTCGACAACCTCGTCGAGTTCTACTTTCCTTCTAGTCACTTCTTTCGAGAGAAATTCCTTCTCTAGAAAGGATCCATTCTTGGCAACGAAGATTTTGCCTTCGGATCTATGATAGAAGGTATACCATAGTTTCCTTCGGGTATCCTATGAAGACGCATTTTCCGCTTTGGGTTCAAGCTTGTCCGGCTGTAACTTCTTTACATAGGCTTCGCAACCCCAAACTTTAAGGAACGACAACTTAGGTTTCTTCCCAAACCATAATTCATACGGTGTCGTTTCAACGGATTTAGATGGTGCCCTATTTAAAGTGAATGCGGCTGTTTCTAATGCATAACCCCAAAATGATAGCGGTAAATCTGTAAGTGACATCATAGAACGAACCATATCTAAGAGAGTTTGATTATGACGTTCGGACACACCATTACGCTGTGGTGTTCCCGGCGGTGTCAATTGTGAAAGTATTCCGCATTTCTTCAAATGTTCGCCAAACTCGTAACTTAGTTATTCACCTCCACGATCAGAACGTAGAAATTTAATCTTCTTGTTACGTTGATTCTCAACCTCACTTTGAAATTCCTTAAACTTCTCGAAAGTTTCGGACTTATGTTTCATGAAATAGATATACCCATATCTACTCAAGTCATCCGTGAAGGTAAGAACATAACGATAACCACCGCGCGATGCTACACTCATTGGACCACACACATCGGTATGTATGATTTCCAATAAGTCCGTAGCTTGCTCCATCATACCAGAAAATGGAGTCTTAGTCATTTTACCCATCAGACATGCTTCGCATCTTTCAAGTGATTCGAAATCAAGTGATTCAAGAAGTCCATCGGAATGGAGTTTCTTCATACGCTTCACTCCAATGTGACCAAGACGATAGTGCCACATATAGGTCGAGTTATCGCTCGATTTCAAACGTTTAGCTTCAATGTTATTAATATGTGTATTTCCACTATCGAGATTCAATAAGAATAGACCATCTATCAAAGGTGCATGTGAATAAAACATATTACTCATATAAATCGAACAACCATTATTCTCGGACTTAAGCAAGTAACCGTCTTGCAATAAACAAGATCCCGATATAATGTTCATGCTTAACGCATGCACCAAATAACAATTATTTAAGTATAAAACTAATCCCGATGTAGATGAAGAGGTAGCGTGCCGATCGCGATCACATCAACCTTTGATCCGTTTCCCACGCGCATCGTCACCTCGTTCTTCGCTAGCTTCCGTTTATTCTGCAGCACCTGTTTCGAGTTACAAATATGAGCAACCGAACCAGTATCAAATACCCAGGCACTACTACGAGTACTAGTGAGATACACATCAATAACATGTATATCGGATATACCTTTATTCTTGATGTTGCCGTTCTTCAAATCCGCCAAGTACTTTGGGCAATTCCGCTTCCAGTGACCTTCTCCCTTGCAGTAAAAGCACTCAGTATCAGGCTTGGGTCCAGCCTTGGTCTTCTTCGTCGGTGCGGTAACTTTCTTACCACCCTTCTTGAAGTGTCCCTTTCGCTTAGACTTGCCTTTCTTGAATTTGGTGGTCTTATTGACCATCAACACTTGGTGCTCTTTCTTGATCTCCACTTCTGCAGATTTTAACATGGAGAAGAGTTCTGGCAACTGCTTGTTCATGCTTTGCATATTGTAGTTCATCACAAAGTTCTTGTAACTTGGTGGTAGTGATTGGAGGACACGGTAAATCCCCAAAGCATTAGGAATCACTATACCCAAGCTTTGGAGTTCTTTTGTGTGCCCAGACATCTTAAGCACATGCTCACTGACGGAGATGCCCTCTTCCATCTTGCAGTTAAAGAACTTTTCAGAAGCCTCATAGCTCTCAACTACCGCGTGAGTCTCAAAGATCAATTTGAGATCACGGACAATATCATGTGGGTCTGAATTCTCAAACCTTTTCTGAAGCTCCGATTCTAAACCATACAAGATAGCACACTGAACTGTGGAGTACTGAGTCTTCCGAGCGAGGTAAACATTCTTTACTTCATCGGTAGCAGTAGCTGCAGGTGGGTCACCCAGCGGTGCATCCAGCACATAGGTCAAATTACCAGCATTGAGGACAATCCTCAAATTGCGGAACCAATCCGCGAAGTTGCTTCCATTGTTTTTCAACTTTTCTTTCTCTAGGAACGCATTAAAATTGATGGTAGGGTCGCCATTGATCTACAACATGTTTGCAATAGTTTAGACTAAGTTTATGACAAATTGAGTTCTAATTAATTGTTAAATTAATCTAGGTGAACTCCCACTCAAAACAATATCCCTCACATTGTTTTAGTGATCACATGAACCAAATCCACCACATCAAAACCGATCATCACGAGAGTTGATGTAGCTTCAATGGCGAACAATCGACATGTTCATCATATCTACTATATAATTCATGCTTTACCTTTCGGTGATCCGTGTTCCGAGACCATGTCTGTACATGCTAGGCTCGTCAAGATCAAACCTTAGCTTCCGCATGAGCAAATCTGGCTTGCTCACGTTGTATACACTTGCGGAATCTAACACACCCGATCATCACGTGGTGCTTCGAAACAACAAGCTTTAGCAACGGTGCTAACTAAGGATGAACACTTAAGAACTTGAAATTCATGTGCATGCGGGATCATCTTATAATGCTACCGTCGTTAACTTAGCAATACAAGATGCATAAAGGATTAACATCACATGCAATTCATAATATGTGATATGATATGGCCTTTCTTCTTTGTGCTTCCGATCTCCATCTTCAAGCACGAACATGATATCCATCATCACCGGCATTGCATCAAGGTCAATGACGCCGCTCCATGGTTGTCGTCCACCAGCTTCAACTATTACAACTACTTTGAATAGACACGCAGGTCTTAACATAAATTATAGACAACCATATGGCTCCAGCCGGTTGCCAACTTACAATAAGGATCATTGCATACATCAAATATAATCACAATCATGGCCATATCACATCACAGCACACCCCTGCAAAACAAAGTTAGACGCCTCTAATTTCTTTGCATATTTTACGTGGTTTGGGGCTTTCAATAAGTGTAGATCTAACTTACGAACAAGAACCACAACTTTGATGTTTGAACTATCAAGTGCCCGTTGTAAATTGGATCTATACTATAATGGGAGAGACAGACACCTGCAAAGCCACTTATGCAATACAAGTTGCATGTTGAGCGTTGAGCAAGTCTCATGAGCGATGTCATGTAAGGTTAGCCCGGGCCGCTTCATCCCATCATACCTCAAGATGCAAAGTACACAAGAAGAAATTGATAATAAAAGCACCACCACCCATAATGACCATTGTGTTCTACTCGTGCAACAGATCTACATATAGACACGGCTCTGATACCACTGTAGGGGTTCGTAGCATGGAAAACAAAAATTTTCTACCGCATACAAACAAACAAGCCAAGATCTATCTACTAGATTGTAGCAACGAGTCGATAGAATAACTCACCCTCGAAGATTCCAAAGTGTTTAACGAGAGCGGATTCTCGTGGGTGATGTAGTTGTACTCTTCCCGATCTCAAGATCACGTAGACGATCCTTCCGGCGCTGCGTTCCGACAGTGCTTCCGTAGTCGGTCACACGTTCGGTACTTGACGAAGACCTTCCTCTCCCTTGTTCCAGCATGTAGTGGAGGTTGTAGCACTCTCCTCGCGATTCCGGCAGCATGACGGCGTGGTACCGGAAGTAGAGGAGAGATCTCCCAGGGCTTCGCCTTAAGCCGGAGCGAGTATGGTGGACTATGAGAGAGCCTCGGTAATCTAGGGTTTAGACACACCAAGGAGGAGGGGCTAGGGCCGGCGGCTAGGGCCTGGAGCAGCCCAAGTCGGCGGCTAGGGTTTCCCTAGGCGGCGGCAGCAGGAGGTGGCGGCGCCGGCGGGTAGGAGCTAGGGTTTGCGGGGTGCGTGGTGTAGGTCTTGGAGGGGCAGCCCTGCCCCTCCTTATATAGGTGGGAGGCGCCAGCCAAGGGGAGGGGAGTCCCTCCCCAACTCGGCTTCCAAGGCCGGCGGGTGGAGGGAGAGGAACTCCTCCCCAAGTAGGTTTCCTACTCTCCCTCCACCAAACAAAATAGCCGTTTGACTTTTCAAATTGGCGTTTGACTTTTCAAACTAGGATTTGATTTATCCCTTTATTTTGTTCAGCGATGACACCTAGTACATGATGCAACCATTCCAACTTGTTACGACACATTCATGTACCCTTCCCCTACGGAGTGCCGGACATTCCGGAACCTTCTAGAACATTCCCGATGAAAACACCGGAACCATTCTCCAACCCCGAAACAGGACTTTCCTTATATGAATCTTATTCTCCGGACCATTCTGGATCTCCTCGTGATATCCCGAATCCCATCCGAGACTCCGAACAACATTCGGTCTCTTACTCATCATTCCATAACTACTCAACAACGTCGAATCCTTAAGTGTGTCTCCCTACGGTTCGTGAATTATGCGGACATGATCGAGACACTTCTCCGAACAATAACCAATAGAGGAATCTGGAAATTCATATGGCTCCCACATATTTCTATGATTACTTTGCGATCGAATGAACCACTTACATACGATACCAATTTCCCTTTGTCTCACGATATTTTACTTATTCGAGGTTATGATCGTCGGTATCTCTGCATACCTAGTTCAACCTCGTTACTGGTAAGTACTCTTTTCTCGTTCCCGTGATATGTGATCCCTTGTGAGCCAGTCACATGCTTGCAAGCTAATTGGATGACATTCCACCGAGAGGGCCCAAAGTATATCTATCCGTCATATGGATGGACAAATCCCACTCTTCATCCATGTGTCTCAACCAATACTTTCCGAACACTCAATGCCACCTTTATAGCCACCCAGTTACGGTGTGGTGTTTGATGTCATCAAAGCATCCTTCCGGTGAAGGTGATATGCATGATCTCATGGTCGAAGGAATTAGGTTACTATGTATCAGAAAGCATATAGCAATTGAACTATTAAAATGACTTTATCTTTATGCTACGCTTATCTATAGGAGTATGTCCATCATACCATTCTCCTAACGATATGATCTTGTTGTTAATAACATCTCAATGTTCATGATAGGGAAACCACAATCATTTATTAACCAACAAGCTAGTATTATAAAGAGGCTTTACTAGGGACTCTATTTTAGTTTACAAATCACACAAGTATTAATGTTTCCTTGTTAATACTATTATAGCATGAATGTAAACATTTATCATAAACACAAAGATATAATAATAACTACATTTATTATTGCCTCTAGGGCATATCTCCAACAGTGCCCTCCTAGCCTTTATATAGACTCAGGCAGGTCCCGGGCATAGACCTAGTCGGTTACAGGTTCTAGGGTTGTACCCCTTTGAATTTCCTATCTACTCTAGTCTTGCTCTCCAAGGATCCGAAGGCGTCATGGGCCTTGGCCACCCGAAAATCTTCATGGGCTGGCGTACATCTGCCGTGGGCCTTCCTTGGGCTGGACCAGGTATGCTGAGATCATGTACCCGTAGGGTATAACCATGTCAGTTGGGGCAGCTAGGAGCCCAGTGATCAGGATCACCGCACACATGACAGGAACCTTTCTTCTTATCAGTCTTCTTCTTGAAATTGGTAGACTGTGAGGGCCTGTTCTTCCCATCAAACTTGCTCTTGTTCTTGAACTTGTGGGACTGGAAATTCTTTTTCTGTACCAAGTTGGCACTTGAACCCCTCAGCAACTCGAGCACGTGTGTCTTTTGCTCTCGCCTTCTCTTCCACATCAAGAGTCCCAATGAGATCCGATACGGAAAAATCCTATCTCTTGTGCTTCAGGGAAGTAGCAAAGTTCCTCCATGATTGGGGAAGCTTGGCAATAATGCCTCCAACAACGAACTTGTCCAGTAAAACACATGAGAAGTATTCAAGCTCCTTGGCCAGAGCATGTATTTCATGAGCCTGCTCAACAACGGAGCGGTCATCAAATAGTTCACTGCCAGCGTCCGAGACCCCAAACTTGGCCTCGAGGGCAGCCCACATGTCCTTGCCATTATCAAATGACATATAGGGTTCAACATTGTTCTCCCCAAGCACTGACGACAGAGCAGCCCTGAACAGCTTGTCAGTTTTTTGAAAAACTTGCTCCTGGGCTGGAGTAAGATCTCCCTCGGGCTTGCCAAGAGTGGCGTCATAGCAGTTAATGTTCTCAAACCAGAGAACTGCTCTCACGCGCCATCTCTTATAGTGCGTACCCTCAAAGATAGGTGGCTTCACAGATGCCACTTGGAGTAAATTGCCTATAATTAGGTTTTTGGATTGTTAGAAATATAAGCAATTTATCAAGTGATTTATGAGAAATAAACAGCAGGTAAAACATGACTAGAATAATCGAAATTAAACTAGCCAAGTAATCTGACAGAAAGTATGAAGAGAGTTGCAGAGAGATTGAAGTAATCTGAACAAGATGAAGAAAGAAAGCATACAGCAGTGCGTCGGCGTTGGCGTTGGAGTTGTCACCCATGTCATCGAGGAAGAGGTTCTCGATGGCGGGGTAGAAGTCGTCGTTGGGGAAGATGTCATCAGCGTCGATGAAGAAGTCCGTGATGAAGTCACTAGTCGCGCCGATAGCGCTCCCCAAAAACCTTATCACCCTTCTCCCGTACAGGACTCGAAGAGGCGGGGTTCCGGTGGCCTACTGTCCCGGCTCGCGGTGCACGCCAAAAGACAGGATGGGGAAGAACTGGTGGCAGCTCAGTGCTCTGGAACTTGGAGGCGGTGTTTGTGATAGTGTGTCTGAGGAGAGGAACGACCCTCTGCTCTTATAAGCACGGGTAGACGGACGAACAAGCGGCGTCGGAAGAGGAAACGAACAGGCAGCGACCGAAGCCAAATAACCTTCACTAAGTTCGAATTAAACCTCCACTGAGTTTGTATTTAAAACCCATTCGCACAGACTGTTCAAATTCTTCACACCCGTTCATATACCAGTCATGCGTGGCAAAAAAAAAACTAGGCTCGGCGAGATTCCCGCAACCCGCGGCGCGCGCGAGACGAGGCGAGTGGCGGAGGAGGAGCGCGTGTGTGGGACTCTCTCCTTCTCCTGCTCATCCTTTTACCAAGTGGTAGGAGAGCCTCCCTGCAAACCTCCTTCAACAAGCAATGTGGGACTAAATATTTGTCCCACATCTTGCCATGCATGAATGAGCCATATGGCCTTTAGGATTTTCACGAATTATTGGAATGGAAAATGGGTTGGGCTATTTAGGCCAAAATTCCAACAGAGCCTCGGCGAGGTCGGGTTTTTGCTACATTAGCATATTTTTTCTGCTACAACTGTTTTATGATTTCGCTATAACAACGTAAAAATTTTGATACACGGTCTCCGACGAGGTCTACCGATAAAAGTCTCTGGCGAGGTCGGATCTGCTACATTAGCACAACTTTTTGCTACAAGTTCGCCCGCAAGTTCTCCGGCAAACTCTCCGACGAGATCTAATCTATCTGTTCTATTTTCTGGGTCGAACCGTTTTCTGCTACATGTAGCAAAAACGGGACTACATGTAGCAAAAACGGGACAAATATAGCAAATGCAGGTGAAAGGCAGGAGGGAGCGATCCGAATCGTTGATACGGTTCGATCGGACGGCTGGAGACCCGGGGGATGGAAAGTTTCTATCCCGGGAGACGCCTAACACTTCCCTTTATTAATAATAATCAACAATCGTTACATCGTTTATAAGGGAATTGACCATAAAACTACTCCGTCCGTCCCAAAAATGATATCACAAGTTTGTCTAAATTTGAATGAATCTATATACTAAAGATGTCTAGATACATTTAAATCTAGAAAAACCCACGACATCCTTTTCTGGACGAAGAGAGTAGGAGGAATCATAGTTCCGGTTACAAGACAGTTTATCATCGAAAGGAAACCTAGCTATCTCTCATGAACAACTTTATTTGCTTTTCTTGAACAGTGTTGAAATTTGACATGCCTAATTATAGCCGAGATGTCCACGCAATCAGCCATGTTAGCCGATGTTCGCCGTCAACTAATAGTATAAAAAGAACAAGAAAATTCTCAGGTCCCTGCTTTGCTTTGGGGAAGTTGCCAGCCTCCGAATTGCATGTCCTGCTTTGCTTTTTTAGTGTATAATAAAGCTAAAACATCTTATATTATAAAAAGGGAGTACATTTTTCATTTGGACGAACCGATCGAGATGGTCAAGTCAGGTCAGGTCAGGTGCCGTTTGTTTAGAAGAGATGGTCAGGCATTTGACACGAGACTTAGAACATACACAGATCCTTGCAATCCTTTTTTTTCTTCTCATTTGTATGGAATAACAACGATTTTGCATAAGTCCTCACATGATCTGATAACCAAGCTTTGTTTATTCCAATTTTACAGGTTAACATCTGGGATTAGCACGCGCTAATCCCATAACGAGTCTTGCTTCGGTATCCCTTTCTAAAGGAAAATTTTGAAGGGATAAGCGGGTTATGGATGGGTACCGGGTGAAGTTTGAACCCACAAGTGGCCTGTATTTTAACATATTTGTATATGATTTGGAGATATGTTGATGGCGTTTTCAGGAAAAAAAACGTGTCGGTCTCACCTCCGTTATTCACGTTACCCGTGTTGGTCCCCAAATTGATATCTTAGATAGTTAGATGTCGCTGAGACGGCTGTTTGTGTGCGCCATTCCAGGCCAAGCCCAAAAAAGCGATTTATTTTTAATCTTTCTAATTTTTAACAACTAATACCTAGTTTTGCAAATTTTCACCTAATTTTTAGCAAGATATTTATCTATAGTCTATTTTCAAACAAAATTTATTTGTGGCAAATAGATATGGTTCCTCTTTTCAAACTAATTACGGTCTTTTTTTCTTTCACATAACCTCGCAGCATAAACAATTTTTTTTTGTGCGTGTCATCCTTGCGCATGGGCCATGCTAATCTTCTCCGTATTGTTCCAATTTTATCGGATGTCCCCGAAAGGACAGCGTAAACATTTTTTTTACAATATAATCCTTCAGAGGCCGCAATGCCTTGCATCTTGGTCGCGTCCGAAACCATCACATACACGCCCTTGCCTGCCGTGGCTACTGCGACAACTCCAACACCTCCCTGAACTTCGGCCACGCCTCCAGATCTGTTCGGCGCAGCCAGCTTACCCACGATGGCCACGACAGCTGCCGAACCGCCATGCGACTTCGTATGGTCCAAATCCGCCATCATTGGCCGCGGAATCCGCCGCATCCCCAATCCATCTTCCTACATCCTCCCCGCCTACATATCCGACCATGGTCTTCTTCTCTTCTATGGTGGGTTGCGATGACACAGTTCCTTCCATCGCCTCCACCAACGGCCGGTGGCCGACTGAGAGTTCGCCGGGAGCGGTGGGGTGAGGACGGTGGACTTATATAAGAGCATCTCTAACCCATTCTCTTTCTGCGGCTGAGTGAGAAAATTTGCTCCTTTAACGGTCCAAGTAGCACCTAACCAAACCCCTAAACGGGTTTAGAGGAGCAAATATAGGAATCCGACCCCAAAAAATTTGGCCCTGTCTCTCATATTTGCTCCTCCTCACAGCCGATGCGAAAAAGTCCACCACTCTTCTCCGCCGCCGTTCTGCTCCCCACCGCTAGTCCTTCCACCCAAACCTGCCGAAGATGGCCGGATCGAGCCGCAGGTCACCGCCGCCTATCCATAGCACCATTCGGGTCCGCGGTGCGCCCCGTGGCCGGAGATCGAGGTCACCCGGCCTCCCACCGCCACCGACAATCCATTACCACGACGTGCGACAGCGGTAGTGGGGGACATGTGTCGTCGAGATCACCGACCGCAACACCGGCCGCCACCACTGGATTGGAACCTTCCAATCGGCGCGGCAGGCGGCATGGGCGCACGCCATCAAGGATGTCGAGCTCCACGACAGCGACTGTGGCCCTCTCAACTTCTCCCTAGGCTAGCCCGATGAGGCCCCAGAGCTCTTCTCCCCTCCCAGCCACGCTCGCGCCGCGCGCATTGCTTGGGAGGACCGAGAGGCGCGGTAGCGAATCGAGGCCAAAGTCGCCGGTGAGCGGTACATGGAGGAGGTGCGGCGCAAGAATCCCGACCGCGTCGCTGCGGAGTCCGCGTGCTACAAGGAGTATGCCGCACGTCGTGGCCTCACCTCTTCCTCCTTGGCGACAGGGCCTTCTTCCTCTACGATGGCGGCTGCGTCTCGCTCGGCAAGTAGGTGGACACCGACGCTCAGCGGTGTAGCTAGGGTTTCTATGATGGCTACTGACGCCGGAGACAATCCTAGGGTTAGAATCTATATATGATCTATGCAATGTGTATATGAACTAAGTGGTTTAGTATGATTTTGATGTATTTTCGTTTATTACAATGTGTTTGATCAAATGTCTAGCCGAAGTTTAAATTTAAGAGTCCAAATAAAGGGGATCGAATCTGGTGGCCGAAGTATAGCGGAGCAGAAATATAGGAGGTGGCCAAGGAGGCCGCCAAGGTTGCCGTCCGCGATTTTCGCCACGCCGCCAAAGCGCATAGTGAGGCGGAAGCGGCGCAGTGCGAGCACGCCGTCGACACGGCGACAGAGGAGGAGCGTGTGGCTACGGCCGCTGAGGTGGCAGCCACGTGGGCTCTTGTCGATGACGATGAGACAGAGGTGGAGGAGGAGGACGAGGAGGGGGAGAAGGTGGATTAGCTAGAGGCGGACGAGGAGGAGGGGAGGAGGAGATCGCCGTCCCCTTGCATATCGCATAGGCGCTAGGCTTCAGCGTCAACGGTGCTCCGGCTCTGATGGGGTTGATCGCGGCTGAGGCAGAAGCCGCACGCTGGGCGACGGAGCTCGCCGACCAGGAGGCGAGGGACCACTGGGCTGCCGAGATGGAGAAGGCTCTGGCAAACCGGGCGACGGAGGACTGCAGGAAGGCGACGGGCAAGACGGTGGTTCGCGGCCAGGCGCGCGACTGTCACTGCGAACGCGTCCAGCAGCGGGCCTTCTGGTTCGCTAGGGCGACGATCGACGGGGCCGACGGCAGTGGCAATGGTGGTCGCGACAACGGCGACGAGTAGCCGTAGCGATGTCCTCCTCTAGTAGCAGTAGCAGTCCCCTTTATTTTTCTTAAACGTGCATTTCTTAAGGGGTAGGGCTAATCTAATGAAAAACAATATTTTAAGTATGAATGTTTCACTTACATATGGGCCCGAGTGACCGACTGACAGGAAACGTCCTCCGTCAGCGCGCCGGGCCGACGCAACGGTTGCCCGATTTGATGCACGGCTGGATCGAGCCAGACGCGTCAGTCTGAATGGATCGTGCCACTAGGGAGCCGCGCACATCTCACGCATCCGCACAGATGAGTTGAGACGCGCTCGGACGAATTAGATCGACCCGATGAAAATACATAAATAAGATGGGAACGGATGGGACAAGGACGGATTTCCTTTTATCGGCCAACCAGACCCTCAACGTCATCCAGGTAACGAACGACTTTACACAGCGTCACGTACGCGCTTAGTATACAGGTCGATCTCTCACCCGGAACCCACCAAAACAAATCCGGAACCCAGTTTCCCAGCTAAAATTTGCTCTAGGGGGATACGGAAGCAAGAGTCTCCCATAATAAAACTGTACATAAAACAAACATGCCATCTCAACTGTCGGAAGAAGTTTACTATTAACGATCATGTATATATGTGCATCTATCATGCCAACTCTGCAGTCTTGAGGAAGCTTCTGCAGAGTTTGAGCCAGAACTCCCTGTCGGGGCCAGTGGCCTCCAGCTGCCTCTTGACGCCCTCAGCAAACGACACCTGCGACGTGCAAAGTGGCATGTCAGCTTTGGAAAATACAGTTAGCAGTCACGGCAACTTCGGGAGAGGCTACTGACGGTGATGGAGTGGGCGGAGGAGAGGCGGTCGACGAGGCTGAGGAGTATGTCGGGGGTGTACTCCGGGTGGCCCTGGATGCCGAGCACGTGGTCGCCGACGCAGAACATCTCCACGCCGGTCTTGTCCGACCATGCCAGCACCTCCGCGCCCACCGGCGCCTCCCAGACCTGCTCAATCGGGGGAACATATTCAGGATACATGCTCTGGTACTATATGCTGATCTTGCAAGACGGCGCCATAATCATGTGACAGGGATTTGTTTTGTAAAAGCAGCCTTTCTGTGGTACAACTGTCCAAGCAATGTCCAATGAGGAGGGCCAAGATACCGTTTAATAGTTCGCCTT
Source organism: Avena sativa (assembly GCA_916181665.1). NCBI lineage: Eukaryota > Viridiplantae > Streptophyta > Magnoliopsida > Poales > Poaceae > Avena > Avena sativa. Next base: position 377,347,378 of record OV702297.1, on the reverse strand, counting down.
CAACAGATATAGTAAAAAAAAAGGGGTTATCAGGTCTCTGTTTTGGGGAAGCTGGCAGCATCCGTTTTACATGTCCTGAAATGGTACTTTCTCCATTTGGACGAACCAAGATGGTCAGGTCACGTGCCGTTTGTTTAGAAGAGATGGTCGGGCATTTGACATCCGTGCAGTCCTTTTTCTCTTCAAAAGTATGGAATTTTGCTGACGTCCTCACAGACTCTGACAACCAAGTTTTTTTATTCCAATTTTACATGTTAACATCTGGGATGTTCACGCGCTAATCCCATAACAGAGCTGTTCGTTAAACAAACATGCCATCTCAACTGTCAGAAACTACAATTTCTCAGTGTGATATGTAATTTGTCTTCTTTATTTTTACTCTTTGGATATGTTTGGAACTAACTATGGAACTATATCGGATGGGTGTAATACTTAATTTTTAAGAAATAAAGCGCTTGATCATGCTAACTCCTCAGTCTTGAGGAAGCTTCTGCAGAGTTTGAGCCAGAACTCCCTGTCAGGGCCGGTGGCCTCCAGCTGCCTCTTGACGCCCTCAGCGAACGACTCCTGCGACGTGCAAAGTGGCAAATCAAATTAAACAGAGCCCTGGCAGCAGTCTTCAGAGAGGTTGAGAGATTAGCTAGGGGTACTGACGGTGATGGATTGGGTGGAGGAGAGGCGGTCGATGAGGCTGAGGAGTATGTCGGCGGTGTACTCCGGGTGTCCCTGGATGCCGAGCACGTGGTCGCCCACGCAGAACATCTCCACGCCCGTCTTGTCCGACCACGCCAGCACCTCCGCGCCCACCGGCGCCTCCCAGACCTGCAATGCATGCGTACGTGTGGCAGGTCAGGATCATCGACCGCCATTGTTTGTTAGAGAAGCGCGGCGTACGAACCTCGTCCTGGTGGCACTCGGTGATCTTGGCGTAAGCGGGCAGGTCCCGCAGCGCGTGGAGGAACCTGCACGGCGGCAGCGTGGCCGCCATGGTGACCTCCCTGATGCCGATGTCCCAGCCGCCGACCCTGGCCTTCCCGACGCGGCCTCCCAGGGCGCGGCATATCACCTGGTGGCCGAAGCAGATGCCGAGGACGCGCTTCCGTGCGGCGACGAGGTCCTGGACGAGGAGGCACAGCCGCAGGATCCACAGCTCGTCGGCGTACGCGTCGTAGGGGCTGCCGCTGATGACGAACCCGTCGTACCCGTCGAGGTCCTCCTCGGCCGGGAGCTCCCCGTCCACCGCCCGGAACATGTCCCACGCCTCCTCCTCCTCGCCGCTTTCGCCGCCGCATCCGAAGGCGCTCACGAAGACGTTGAAGTAGCCGCCGTAGGCCTTGAGCACGTACTCCGAGTCCCGCGCCGCCAGCAGCAGCGCGTACGTCCTGCTGCTCCGCCTCCCCGCCGGCGCCGGCTGGTGGTCAGCTGCCACAACCTTCATGGCGGAGATGATTGGATCGGACGATCGGTTGATCCGAGCCTGCGATTGGTGTGCGGCGTGGGATCAGTTGGCGACAAGCGCTGCCTTTTATAGAGGCCGGCCGGTCGTAACATGCACGCCAACGGAGAAAGTATGCATGCTGGGACAAAAACTCTTTTCTTAGACCAAAAGGGGCAAGAATCCTTGGTCTGACAAGTCTAACATCCATTGGCAGCCTAGCTAGCTAGCTACTACCACCGATACTTTCTCTGATCGATCATGCAGGCGACCAACCTCTTCAGTCTTCACAAGAGCTCTTGACCATGGTGAGACGATCCGTACGACAGGCTTTAATTTCTACGGAACCGAGATGGGGTCATGTTGGTCGCCGTTAATAGTTAATTAGCGGCCGTCTGATCGTGCATGGTCTGGTCTATGAGACCTTGTCAAGCAGTCGCTCGAGATCTGTGTGCGCTTCTTTTTTGGTTCCTTGTGTTTGAGATTTAATTGAGCTTTCACATTTGTTCGGAAAGTTAAAATTAGCAGCCCTTAGACCGATCAAAGTTAGCAGTAAAATTGTTGCATGCAAAATCCAGCGAACATAGTTGCATAAACATGCAAGTCACATTACCGCAATACATGATCATTGTATTTTTTTTTCTCTGCGAAATTCCATCAGTCTATTAAAAATCATCAATACCGGTACAAAGAGGTCAAAAAGTAACAAAAATTACAGATAGGTCTATAAATCACTTAGCGACGACTACAATCCCCTCCATCACTGGAACGGGCAAAGCTAGCCATAATAGAGCTTGTTATAACACATAGGCGGGAAGTCGTCGAGTTAAGAGCACAAAGGAACAGCCCACCAGAGGAGCAACCATCACCAATAATGATAACCATAGATCAGAAAAGACTGACTTGAAATCACACAAACGAACATGAAAACGACCGGATCCCAGGAGATCTGTCGGATAAACGACTCAACGCGCCTCCATCGGTGCTAGATGCACCACCGGAGAAGGGATAGAGCGAGGATGTAACAATCCTAGTTTTATTAAATAGTAAGTAGGAATTGTTTGTGCATTCATGAGCATCATCATTTAAAATGCATGCATGAAATAAAATGCTCTCAAAACCCTAATCTCTTTCTCCCTTTGAAATCTATTCAAAATGGCTTTTGAATTTTGAAAACCTCAAAATATTTGGAGCCCAAATGGATTACAAGGGCCCCTCAACTATTTTAAATAGTTACAAAAATTTCTGGTATTTTGAAACCACACAAAACAGATTACAAATGGAATTTACAAAGAGAAATTGAAAACAGAAAATAGAAAAATAATTTGCAATAAAAAACAGTTCCTAACTCTACCTGGGCCGAGCCCAGCTCCTCACTTCTCTCTCCCTGTCGCCTGTGCCGCCTACAGCAGCCCAGCCCGTACCCCTTCGTCTCTCTGTCTGTTGTCTTCCCCGCGGGCGGCAAGCAGCTGCCTGTTCGCCCGCCGGCCGTCGATCTCCGCCGCGCTAAGATCCTCGCCCCGCCGCCCTAGAGACATGGATAAGACCCCCTGCGACGCCCTACCTCTCCCTTATCCTCTCCCTCTTCCTCTGGAGCTCTCTCTCTCTCTTGTTCCCCACCTCGAACTAAAACCCTAGCTTCGGAGTTTGTCGGCGTCCCGCCATTGCCGTGCTCCCTTCGACCCTCCGAGGCCACTGTCAGAACCGCCTCGGTGTGTTCCTTCTTCTCGCCAACGCTCGCAAGCTAGGAAGCCCCCAGAAGCCCCAATTGCTATGACCTACCCGAAGTCCGGTCGCCGCCTTCGTTGTTGATTTCGGCCATACTCGACCCCGCCTCGCCTCGCCGGCCGTCTCTTCACGCTGCTGGTGAGAATGCGGTGCTCAAGCACCACTCCGCTTCTCTCCTCACTCTCTGGTTCATCCTCACGTCACAGTCCGCCGCCGTGCGCCGTTAGCCACCGCCGCAACAGCCTCTTCGGCGACCTAGAACCAGTGACGCCGCTATAGTTAGGTTCCCTGCGTCACGCTCGTCCGGTCTAGATATCTCGCGCGTCCAGGATCGCTGTCTAGCGCCGTCCCCGACGCCGATCCGAGAGATCCCTGCCGGGGTGATGTCATCATGACGTCACCGCGATGTCTGGCGCGGGTCAAGCGCTGGTCAACCCAGCTGGGCCCTGCCTTGCTCGCGTTGCATCTGAGGTGGCCCTGGGCCCCTCTATCAGCCACTGTGGCTAGCCTCTGTAGTGGTGAGGAAAGTTTAGGGTTAGGTTGAGCCGATGTTGTGCTGACGTCAGCCTTGCGTAGTAATTGGTTTTAAATTTATTAAATAATTCCAGAAAATGTACTAATCTTGTAAAATCAATAACTTATTATTTATAAGTCAGAAAAATACAAATAATATATCAAAATGTTCAGAAAAATGAGACCTACCTGTTTAATCTATCATCATGCATTGTTAAACAACTTACATGACGATTTTAATTAGATAACAAAAGGAACCCTCTCATGAGCTTCCGGAGTTTTCCTGAATTAGGGTTTGGACCTCTCGGACTCCGTTAAAATAACCAAGCATGTTTAGGGTTTCAATTTCAACATAATTCAACTTGTCATATCATCATCCTTGATTGAGCATTGCATCGATGCCACATGTGTTGATTGTTTCCCTTCCTTTTTGGTGTTTGGTTCTTTCCGGTAGAGTACGATACCGAGATCGAGATTGAAGACCGAGATCAACACTGTCGAAGCTCGAAAACCAATACTTGACCAACTGTAATCAAGTAAAGTACCAGATATCCGAAGATCTTCTTATTGGTTATCAACAGGCAAAGGCAAGCGAAGCCCCACACATGATATAATCCTAAGATTTCAAAGTATTTACATTCTTACCATGTGCATACGATTCTAAAGTCTTTTATCGATAGAAGGAGTAATCCTATCTTATGCATGTTACCTTTGAAGCCTATATTACTTGATCCACTGCTCCTAGCATAACTAGGGTTTGAGCTTGTGAAGCATTGTTAGAGCTATTATATCTGTTGTGCTTAGCCATGCTTAGCTGTTATCGCCAGTCCATCCGTTTGATGAATCAGAGCTGCGAATGAACCTAGTTTGATAGGATGACGTGGTAAGATCAGAGATGAAAGTTAAACATGCTATGGCTTGTATGGGAGGCCACGGTGGGTTGTGGTTTTTGCAGTCCCATACTTGCCACTACTAGGACCTGAGTTCTTGCTTGTGGTCCAAGACAAGCGTACAGCCAAACGGGGGCCTGGAAACACCCTTGACCAACTAACTTGCCTAGTAGATTTCATGAGTCACATAGTTCGGGATTTCCATTCGACATATGCATCTTGGTTGTTCTTGGATGGAGGTGAAGGAGGTGCATTCATACCGGTAGGTAAGCGTGGCCAGGAACAAGAGATGCCCGGCATCCGTAGTCTTGAACCCTACGCACATCATTAGGGACCGGCTTCGGGACTTGACCCGCTACAGAGACATCTCCCTAGTACATGACTCATGGTCTCGGCGAAGCAAGGTAAAGGTCGTGGTCAACCATTTTCTGCTGGCCTTCCAAGGAAGAGGGCTAATAATGTTGGAATTAAGAATTGGTTGGTACGTGTGGGTAAAGTTTTACACCCCTGCAGGGTTAAATCTTTTTGAAAAGCCGTGTCCGCGGTTATGGACGAACTTGGAGACCAGATTCTAAGATCATAGAGAACTTTAACCTAATCGTAAAACTTGGCAGATCAATGTGTGCTTAAGTATGCTTCCTCATGGATACGAGTGGGTGATCCTAGATAGGTTCAGCTGATGATAATTCGGTGGATATCAAGAGATGATCAAAGTTAGAGATACCGCTCTCTTATCCCCTTTTAAAATATTCTGATTAGTCAAGATTCTTCTCCCTCTTGTTTTACAAAACAAAGATGACTTTATGCAAAATAACTCCACCAGCCATAAGTCTTGCAGAGTACACCCTGTACTCACCCTTGCTTCGTTGATACTTTTGCAGCAGAGTTACTGTTACCATAGAAGATGAGTTCTTCACGGCATCGACATCGTCGAGTAGTTTGGAGTTCCCAGTCGGCAGTCTGGGATCTATGAATTAGACGTCATCATTATGCTTCAGGCTTCTTAGGCCATTTGTTAAGTTTGCTATACTTATTAGCATAATTTGCCTTCCGTTGTTTGATGTTTGTGGTCAGTGACCTTTGCTTGTAATGTTTTGGTTCTTCGTTCAGTTATGAGCTTGCTGTAATAATTTTTATATCGTAGGGTCACTGTTGTGTTATCAATTCTCCCTCTGGATGCTTTCGAGATTTAGGTTAGGCATATGTTATATGGAGGTCTGGGATTTGTCTAGCCTTAATCCCGGGGGTGTCACAGGTTTTGGTATCAGAGCAGTACCGACTGTAGGAAACCCTTTCTATTGGTCGATGTTGAGTCTAGTGCTTGTGAAAACTATTTCCAAAGATGAAAATTATGTGCGAAAACTCTAGTATAATTCTTTTTCTCCTTATCCAGTTTCGCTCTAACTCTGGGTCACCTTATCTTGTGTTGGTTTGGAAAAGTTTTGCTACCTCGTCCAGTCTTTCAAAACTTAGGTGCCTCTTCAGGCATGCCGGTTCTCAACCATTTGACCTAGTGTTGAGTTCTCTAGAGTCAGTTGTGTGTGTTCCTTGTTTCCATTGTTCTGTTTCAACTGAGAGATTTCTTTTCACCATGATCTCCCTGTTTTATGGGTCCACAACATCATGTATATGGTCCCACAATGTTCTATTCTAGGCTTCGAGGTCTCCTTTCGCCTCGTGTGTCTTCTTTTCATTTGTTTGGGTACTTCCAAAGTTGTTTCTTCTCTTGAAAGTTACCTCGTGATTACTATTTTGTAGTGTACGCTGTGTCACTCAAGTAGTAGATATTCCTTTCTCTGGGTTTTAACCCTCGCACTTGAACTTAAGATCCCCGATTGTGTTGGGTTCTGGTGTTAAGAATCTTGTACATGAAGCTGACCTTTAACCCAAGATTCATTTTGTTGACCCCTGTGGTTAATGTTTACACATTACCTCGGAATGGCTAGTACTTTCTCTCATCGATCATGTAGGCGAACAACCTCTTCAGTCTTCACAAGAGCTCTTGACCATGGCGAGACGATCCGTACGACAGGCTTTAATTTCTACGGAGCCGAGATGGGGTCAGTTGGTCGCCGTTAATAGTTAATTAGCGGCCGTCTGATCGTGCATGGTCTGGTCTATGAGACCTTGTCAAGCAGTCGCTCGAGATCTGTGTGCGCTTCTTCTTTTTTTCGTTCCTTGTGTTCGAGATTTAGTTGAGCTTTCACATTTGTTCCGAATGTTAAAATTAGCAGCCCTGAGACTGATCAAAGTTAGAAGTAAAACTGTTGCATGCAAAATCCAGGGAACATAGTTGCATAAGCATGCAAGTCACACTACCACAATACATGATCATTATATTTTTTCCTCTACGAAATTCCATCAACCTATTAAAAATCATCAATGCCGGTACAAAGAGGTCAAAAAGTAACAAAAATTACAGATAGGTCGATGGATCACTTAGCGACGACTATAATCCCCTTCATCACTGGAGGGCAAAGCTAGCCATAGTAGAGCTTGTTATAACACATAAGCGGGAAGTCGTCGAGTTAAGAACACAAAGGAACAACGCAATAGAGGAGCAACCATCACCAATAATAATGACCATAGATCAGAAGAGACTGACTTAAAATCACACCAACGAACATGAAAACGGCCGGATCCCGGGAGATCCGCCGAATAAACGACTCAACGCGTCTCCATTGGCGCTAGATGCACCACCGGAGAAGGGTTAGAGTGAGGAGGACCATATTTTGACTTTAGGACGTAGCCGCCACCTCAACTACCCCAAGAAGACACTGAAAATGGGTTAAACAAAGAAAGAGAACATCCCGCCAGCGACAGGCCATGGTCCGTCACATCTACAAAACCCCAAAACCACCGTAGACGGAGCGGACCGGCAGCGGCCGGCTAGAGGGATGGAATCCTAGATGGGTTTTGGTTGTCGCCTGGAACTTTCCCCCTTCAGGTACCCTGTTTCACACAATACATGCACATTGTTATTGGGCAATAACTAAATTGCGTGTGTGTGTGTGCGCGCGGAGGCTTGATGTGCATTGTATTTGTTATGTTGTGATCCAAATTCATATTGTTCAAACAAGTAAGAGGATTCCATCAGGGCAGTTCTAGATATTCCCTTCGGCTCATATTAATTGATTTGGATTTGTCAAATTTTGGATGAACCTATATACTAAATAGTGTCTAGATTCATCGAAATTTTGACAAATCCAAGTCAATTAATATGGGTCGGAGGGAGTAGAATTTTTATTTCTTGTGGCTGGGATAGTTTGCATATCCTTGTTATTCTTCAAACTCTTATTACAGATGGTTATGATCACAATCCTCTACTAGTAATTTTGGGACCAGAGATACTACTAACCGCCAAAAAATAGGCTAGAGCTTGCATCGTTCTGGAACTGATTTCAAAGGGAATATGAGCATCATTGATGCTTGGCAAAACCAACGACAAACTTTTATGCACCGTTTGGATGTAAGAATTCGGGTTTGGATTTGGTTATTTGGAACTGTTGGCCGAATTGACGCGTTTTCGGAGGTAGTGAAATTAGAGCCTGAAAACTCGACGTGTTTCTGAGCGACGACCCTGCGGGTTCGCCCGTCCTCGGGATATTCCGAGTTCCATTGCCCGAAAACGCCGAGAATCGAGCGAGCGTGTCGCTTCACTCCCGTCGTGTGATAGAACGAGTGAGCAAGTCTTCTCTCGGGAGCTCAACGTGACCGCGAGCTTCAGCACCAGGCGCCCTCGTCGGAGATAAGACCCCCTCTTTTCCTCATCCCCTCCCTCTTCTCTCCATTCCCGCCCTTTCTCAACCTCACCCTCTTAGAACGGCTGCGGGAGTCTCCCCCTAACCCTAAAAGAGACCGGCCACCCTCCCCGACTGTTCAATTCTTAGATTTGGAATTTCCGGTCCAATTCAATTCCGAGCTAAAAAGTTTACATCCAAACACAACGATACTTGAATTAATTTTCCTGATGTTGTCTCACATATCCTGGCCAGAGGGTAATGTGCTCATGAATATAATTCCTTTGGAAGTTACACGAGCCCGAGAGCATGTGGTAGGATGCACATGAAGATGCGTTTCAATCTATCACGTTTCAAGCCAACAAGGTCAGCTCCCGAGTCTATGTAGTGGAACAAATATTCGAGAAGAGTAAGTATAATCTGACGTGCCTATATATGGGTTTTCACGATCTTCCAACGTAGTAGTGTCTCCGCAGGGCTGGCTCTATGTTTCTTGAAACAGGTTTTCGTCCTTCTTTATAAATAAAGCCAAATCCAGGTTCATACGAGCAACCCAACACCACCAACGGACGAGGCCAAACAAAAATAAAAAGGTAATAATAGTCCGCTTGGCCACAACACAACAAAGCCCAAGGCAAAAAAAAAGAAGAGAGGGGCCGGCTCTATGTTTTGGAGGGCCCTAGACAAGGTAGACAACATGGGCTCTTATAAGGCTATATATATGCACACGCATTTATTAATATATATAAAGGAGTATGAATGGCAATTTTTACTTGCAAAGTATTAAGAGTTAACATCTGACAACACATTCTTAGTTCAAGATGTATAAACATTATTGTCAAACACATAAACCATGTCATATAATGACAGAGAAAATAAAAGAGTAGTTAAATAACCTGTTGCAAAATTATCTTCTCCCGAATCAGATTCTTGCAATTGATTATCGGCGTTGATATCAAAACTGACCGGAAAATACTTATTTTAAATCACCTCTTTATGCTTCAATAAACCGTCGATGACCCACAAGTATAGGGGATCACAACAGTCTTCGCGGGTAGTATTACCCAATTTATTGATTCGACACAAGGGGAGCCAAAGAATACTTGCAAGTCTTAACAACTGAGTTGTCAGTTCAGCTACACCTAGAAATAGTTCTTGTTCACAGAAGTTCATCGGTAGCAACAATTTGTAGTAGCAACAGCAGCAGCAACAACAACAGTAAAATAGTAGCAATAGTAACAGTAACGGTAACAGTAGGATTCGAGTACGGTAGGCATAGGGATGGATGGACGGGCGTTGCATGGACAAGTCTAAACATATAACTTCAAGATCTAGGGCAATTGCTGATAAATGAGAATAAGCATCCAAGTACTAAACAATCTTAGGCATGTGCTCCATATATAGTTATGCGTGCTCGCAATGAGAACTTGCATAACATCTTCTGTCCAGCCAGCCCGTGGCAGCGGGGCCTCTAGAGAACTACTGGCAATTAAGGTGCTCCTTTTAATAGAGCACCGGAGCAAAGCAGTAACACTCCATGAACACATGTGATCCTCACATCACAGCCATCCCCTATGGTTGTCCTAATTATTGTCACTTTGGAGCCTTTGGATCCGGACAATGATATGTGTACACAACTTGCAGATAAGATCATAAACAATACTATCATAATGATTCAATAATAAGTTCAGATCTGAGATCATGGCACTCGGGCCCTAGTGACAAACATTAAGCACAACAAGTTGCAACAAAGTCAAATAGCACTAATAGAGATACTAGGCACTATGCCCCTAACAGATCTTATTCGATTACATGATAGAACTCATCCAATCCCTACCATCCCAAGCCTACTGCGGGGGATTACTCACTCATGGATGAGGGAAACATCGGTGGTTGATGGAGATGAGTGATGACGCCCAGTACTTGTCGTGGAACCCTTTGTTGGAAACCCCAAGACCAAGGTATGAAGCAGCACATCAGCAAGTTTCCCTTAGTAAGAAACCGAGGTTATCGAACCGGTAGGAGGAAGGAAACGTCACACAGGTGTTGCAAGCAACGCGGAGACCTGCACAACACAAACTCAAGACTTTTCCCCAACGAATCAGTGAGGTTGTCAAGCTCACCAGTTTGCTGTAACAAATGATTAAATGTATGATGTGGAAGGTAATGGTTTGCAGCAAGTAAACAGGTAACAGTGGAAGATGTATCAATGGTAAAGATTGGACCGGGGTCCATAGTTCACTAGAGGTGCTCTCCCTAGATAAACAACATGGCATGAAGGGTAAACAAATTACAACGGGGCAATTGATAGAACTGAGCAAGGCATAACAATGCAATTACTAGCCAGAAAGATCCTATGAAGTTGATTGGGCAATACAAAAATATACATAGACCGTCATCCAACTACATCTATGACTAGAAGTCCACCTTCAGATTATCATCCGAACCCCCTCCAGTATTAAGTTGCAAGCAACAGACAACTGCCTTAAGCAAAGTGTGTAAGGTAAACAGTCCACATGTTCCATAAACAAGAGAATGTTGTTTTCTCCCTAGTAGCAATAGCACATCTACACCCGAAGAGATTTCTGTCACTTCCCTTGGAAACTAGAGGCATGAACCCACTATCGAGCATAAATACCCCCTCTTGGAGTCACTAGCAACTACTTGGCCAAGATAACCACTAGCAACGGAGAGCATGCAAGATCACAAACAACACAAACATGATAGAATCATAAAGATAAAACCATTAATCAAACCAACATAATAATCTCAATATCCATCGGATCCCCGCAAACACAACATGCATGATTACAAATAGATTAGATCTTGATTATGAACGGAGCTCATAAGATCTATACATGAAAGCACAAAGGAGGAGATACAACCATCTAGCTACTGCATGGACCCATAGTCCAAGGTGGAACTACTCACGAATCATACCGGAGAGAAGGCCTCCGGGATAATCTCCCCTCCGGCAGGGTGCCTGGAAGAACTTCAGATCCCCCCGATCTAGAAATGATGGTGGCGGCGGCTACAGACGGTTTTGTGGATTTCTGATCGGGTACTCAGGGTTTCTGCATCGGGGGCTTCTTATAGGCGAAGGGGCGAGACCGGGAGGCGGCCAGAGCCACCAAACCCTAGCCAGGTGCGGGCCCACCTGCCCCCATGCCTGGGGTGGGTCTGGGCCCCCTGGCCGACCCCTCCGGCTCTCCTCTGGACTTCTTGTTCCCCACCGGAAAGTAATTGACTTTGGTGTTTGTCCCGTCCAATTTCGAGAATATTTATTTACTAACTTTTCTGAAACCAAAAACAACAGAAAACAGGCATCTGGCACTGTTGCAACTTGTTAATAGGTTAGTACCAGAAAATATGTAAAAATCACCTCAAAGTGTGGACAAGTAAAGAAAAGTAGATACTAAACAAGCATGGAGCATCAAAAATTATATATACGTTTCCAACGTATCAATGCGTTGGTGATGACGATGACGATGATCCTCTCCAAATTCCCCGTCCCGGCAGGGTGCCAGAACGGAGTTTTTGGATCCGAATCTTGGTTTCTAGTGGCGGCGGCGAAGCGGAACTCTTTTTGGAAAACTATCGAACCCCCCTGAGTTTTTAGGTCAGAAGGCAACTTATAGGCGCGGAGGGAGGCCGAGGAGCTGCCTAGGGTGGCCAAACCTCCCCCAGGCGCGGGGTCAGTGGGCCCACTCCTGGGGTGGGTCTGGGACCCCCAGGCCTCCCCTCTGTCTCCCCTTCTGGCGCCATGGATCTTCTGGTGAGAAATAGTTTTTGGCATATTTTCCGGGATTTTTCCTGATAGTTCAGTTTCTGCACAAAAACAAGACACCAAGGTAATTCTGCTAAAAACAGCGTTAGTCCATGTTAGTTGTATCCAAATCACACAAGTTTAGAGAAGAAACAATGGCAACGTGTTCGAGAAAGTAGATACGTTTTGGACGTATCAACTCCCCCCAAGCTTAGCTTATTGCTTGTCCTCAAGCAATTTAGTTAAAAACTGAGTGCGATAAAAGAACTTTCACGAACACTTTGCTTCATATGATGTATATATTCTCAGCACGGGAGTAGACGCTTAGACAATTCATAATAAAGAGTATGCAACTAAGTATACTCAATAGTCATTGCAAGCTATGAAGAGAAACCAACTCAATAATAATAAGTAACATGAAACATAAACATAAGCTACATTGCAATGCTCATAATAAGGTATGATAGAGTGGTATCTCGCTTGCCTTTATTTGAAGAGCACAATATAATGCTGAGGCACCTCTGAAGTTCACATTAAGACTAGAGATAAAGATATCAGAGATACAAGCATCAAAGTCATGACATAATTAACCAAGTTTTGGAACAAATACAAGAATGACAACTATGCTCTCAAGAAGGTGCTTATAGAATAAGTGGTGACTCAACAAAATTGTGAAAACGGTTTTGTGAAGGTTGAAAGGCTTCCTAATGCTGAAAGGAAGCTACTCATTAGCTTTGAGCTCTCATTGCCCCTATCATAGGCATCTTCATGTGGTTAAGGTGAAAGTGAGGTCTACTCTGAATCATATTCTTGACAGACCATAGACTGGAAATCCCATGTCCCTTGAGTACGAGGGTCGCTCTGCATGCTACTCAACTTTGGTCACCTGAAAGTTCTTGTCATTGTAAATACATGGATATCATCGAGAACCGCCAACGGGGTACCCCTTGCATATAGTACATGAGCTTTCCCATAACCAAAATGACAAGGCAAGAAGACAATGAGCATCTCAGCAATCTTTTTATTTACCATATGCATAGCTTTTTATTGAGGACGCTTCATAGATGCTCATTATAGTGTTGCTGCAAGTTTCCACCATGATTAAGCATGGCTTAGGCTAGCGTCCCAGGCGTTTCTCTAACATAATGTACAAACTTCATGAACTAACAACTTCCCCTTTTATTTCACATCGTCGACATCCGTAAACAAAAGAGCAAAGAATCAACTGGATGAGATATCCAACAGGTGTTAAAAGCGTTCCCCATGACATCACGGTTCTGCTGACTCCCAGCATATAATAAGCAAGCATATAACTTTCATAGACTAGTCACAATGGTTCAGAATTATTAAGTGCAAGGAATAAAGTGTGCCATCAAGTTCGTGAGAGCTTTACTAACTAACTTTCTCAAAACAGACAAACATTTTATTTTGGAAGAAAACACGGCTATGGAATATGCACTGAAATAGCAAATGATGCTAATAGGTAGGTATGGTGAACACAAATGATAATATTGGTTTTGGGGAGTTGGAAGCATAGGTAGAGCACATACTCAGTGCAAGTGAAAGATAGCAATAGAGAGGGAGCGAGAAACGAGAGAGCAATAACTGTCATAATCATGCTTGCAACAAAACATGACTAATTATGGCATGAAAGTGATACAAGAACTATGAGGCAAAATAAATCATCGAGGCTTACTGACTATTGATTTGTCATATGCATGCGTGAGCATGTGCCAAGTCGATTCACATGAACAGTCAGAGGAGGATACCACAATATCATACCAAAGTATGAATAAAACAATGCAAGCAAACATTCATATGACATGCTACAAACTATTAGCAAGGTGGAGCTAATCATAGACAAGCAAGAACTACTAAGCATCCATAATGACATACACGTTACACAAACAGGCTAAGCAAGCTCACTGTGACGAGTATATGTACCAAAATGAAACAAATAGAGTTTGTTACCAGCCTCTTACCACACCTCGAGTTGTCTTAATCTTCATTATTGCTCTTCACTTGTGTGACTTGAATAATTAACATGAAAATCAATATCCACTAAGAGCGGCTGAACCCTGCAAAGAACTCACAAAACCAAAGAAGATCAACAAATATTTTTGGTGTTTTCGATTTTTTAGAAACAAGTAAACAAAGAAAAACCAAACAAAAAAAAGCAAACCAAACAAAGCAAAATCTTTTTGGATTTTTGTTTTAAGGCAAACCAAAGCAAAGAAACAAGGAAACAAACCAAGAGAAACAACAAAAATATTTTTGGTATTTTTGGGTTTTTGAGAAAGAAGCAACAAGAACCAAAAAGAAAGCGAAACAATGAATATACAAAGAATCGACCGAACATGATATATAAATGACTGTGATGTCGGTATACCTCCCCCAAGATTAGGCTTTTGGCCTAAGTGGGGCTCAATAGCGCGGATAGTACCCCTATGCTGGTGGGTCATCATAGGAATGATCATAGTCAGGCACCTGCAATGAAGAAGAAGACGCGCCCCAATCAAATGAGGGCTGCTGGTATGAAGACTCTCCCAAGTTGGAGGGCTGAACCGAATTGTCTTTGGCATCCTCTTCAACATTCTCTTCTTGCTAGGAGAGTTCCCCCACATAAGTGTCAAGATCCTCCTCTGTAAGTGACCATCCTTGCTTGTTATCAAAGTTAAACAAAGCAGGTGCAGGCAAATAAACTATTTTCTCAGTCCTACCCTTTCTCCGACCTTGCTGGGCAAAAGATATTTCATATGGTAAACTTCTCACATTAGCTCCCAAAGAAACAAAACCATGCTGAATCATGGATTCAATATCAAGCCTCTCTATAGGAAACTGAAAATCTGAATAATGAGGCTCTAAACCATGGAAAGCTAGCAACCTAGAAGCAATGAGACCTCCAAAAATTCCACCCTTCTCACAGTTAGTGGTGAGACGGTGAGCTATCAAAGCACCCAAACTATAAGAACTATTCCTATTCAGAGCAGCTGCAATAAAAGCTAGATCAAAAGAAGACAACTTTCTAGCAGTCTTTCTAGCAAGAACACACTTGGTAATGAAATAGGCAAAGTACCTAATAGCTGGGAGCTGAATGTTCTAAATTTTACCACTTTCCTTTGAGAAGTCGAAACCTTGGCAAATCTCAGCATACAAATCAACAAGTGACTTGGGCCTCTCCTTGATCTTCTCACAAGATCTCCACTAAGGTACTCTAATTGCTGCACAAAAATCAGCAAAAGGTAGGTCGACAGGTATATTATATATTTTGTAATGGACCATGGGATTAGAAGTAGACCAAGTGAACCAGAAGTCCTGCACAAAAGCCATGGTTAGCTTAACATATTGGATTGTTCACCTTCAACAAAGTGCTCCAACCCTGCATTTGTAACCAAAGTTTGGAAATCTTGGAGGATCCCCGCAGCTCTCATAAATTCATGGCATGGATATATGAAAAGAAAAACTGCCTCCTCACGATGAACCTTCATTGGCTCATGCACCATCAAGTTGTTGGAGATATTCCCAAGAGGCAATAATAAAGTGGTTATTATCATATCTTCATACTTATGATAAATGTTTACATACCATGCTATAATTGTATTAACCGGAAACATTAATACTTGTGTGATTTGTAAACATAAAAGAGTCCCTAGTAAAGCCTCTTGTTAAACTAGCTTGTTGGTTAATATATGATCATGGTTTCCTGATCATGAACATAGAGATGTTATTAAAAACAGGGTCATATCATTAGGAGAATGATGTGATGGACATAATCCTATAGTTAAGCGTAGCATAAAGATCAAGTCATTTAATATAGTTCATTTGCTATAAGCTTTCTGATACATAGTAACCTAATTCCTTCAACCATGAGATCATGTTAATCACCATCACCGGAAGGATGCTTTGATGACATCAAACACCACACCGTAACTGGGTGGCTATAAAGGTGGCATTGAGTGTTCGGAAAGTATGGGTTGAGGCACATGGATCAAGAGTGGGATTTGTCCATCCATATGACGGATAGATATACTCTGGGCCCTCTCGGTGGAATGTCATCCAATTATCTTGCAAGCATGTGACTGGCTCACAAGGTATCACATATCACGGGAACGAGAAAAGAGTACTTATCGGTAACGAGGTTGAACTAGGTATGTAGAGATACCAACGATCAAAACCTCGGATAAGTAAACTATCATGAGACAAAGGGAAATTGGTATCGTATGTAAGTGGTTCATTCGATCACAAAGTAATCGTAGAAATATGTGGGAGCCATATGAATTTCCAGATTCCTCTATTGGTTGTTGATCGGAGAAGTGTCTCGGTCATGTCCGCATAATTCACGAACCGTAGGGAGACACTTAAGGATTCGATGTTGTTGAGTAGTTATGGAATGATGAGTAAGAGACCGAATGTTGTTCGGAGTCTCGGATGGGATCCGGGATATCACGAGGATATCTGGAATGGTCCGGAGAATAAGATTCATATAAGGAAAGTCCTGTTTCAGAGTTCGGAAAAGATTCCGGTGTTTTCACCAGGAATGTTCTAGAAGGGTCTAGAAGGTCCGGCACTCCGGAGGGGAAGGGTACATGGATGTGTCATGACAATGTGGAATGGTTGCATCATGTACTAGGTCACTTGGATGGGCAATATAAAGAGAGAAATCAAATCGAAGTTTGAAAGTCAAACGCCAATTTGAAAAGTCAAATCTGAAGTTTGCTTGGTGGAGGGAGAGTAGGAAACCTACTTGGGGAGGAAGTCCCACTCCCTCCACCCGCCGGCCATGAGGAGGAGTAGGAGGAGGACTCCCTCCTCCCAAGTCGCCCCCTCCCACCTATATAAGGAGGGGTAGGGCACCCCCCTACCCCTCACACCAAAACCCTAGCCCCAAGTCGCCGGCCACCTCCAGCGCCGCCTAGGGCCTCCTCTAAGTCGCCGAGTTAGGGTTTCCCCAAACCCTAGCCGCCGGCCACACCCTCCCCTTGGTTTCCTCTAAACCGTAGATCGCCAAGGCCTCTCTCATACTCCACCATACTCGCTCCAGCTTACGACGAAGCCCTGCGAGATCTCCCCTCTACTTCCGTTACCACGCCGTCGTGCTGCCGGAATCACGAGGAGAGTGATACAACCTCTGCTGCCTGTTGGAACAAGGGAGAGGAAGGTCTTCATCGAGTACCGAACGTGTGACCGACTGTGGAAGCGCTGCCGGAACGCAGCGCCGGAAGGATCGTCTACGCGATCTTGAGATCGATAAGAGTACGACTACATCACCCACAAGAATCTGCTCTCGTTAACCGCTTTGGAATCTTCGAGGGTGAGTTCCTCTATAGACTCGTTGCTACAATCTAGTAGATAGATCTTGGCTTGTTTGTGTGCATGCGGTAGAAAAAATTGTTTTCCATGCTACGAACCCCTACAGTGGTATCAGAGCCGTGTCTATATGTAGATCTGTTGCACGAATAGAACACAATGGTCATTGTGGGCGTTGATGCTTTTGTTGTCGATTGCTTCTTGTGTACTTTGCATCTTGCGGGATGGTGGGATGAAGCGGCCCGGGCTAACCTTACATGACATCGTTCATGAGACTTGCTCCACGCTTGACATGCAACTTGTATTGCATAAGTGGCTTTATGGGTGCATGTTTCTCCGAACATAGTTAAGATTCAATTTACAACGGGTGATTGACAATACTAGTATCAACGTTGTGGTTCTTGTTCGTAAGTTAGAACAACACGTATTGAAAGCCCCAAACCACGTAAAACATGCAAAGAAAATTAGAGGCGTCTAACTTTGTTTTGCAGGGGTGTGCTGTGATGTGATATGGCCATGATTGTGATTATATATGATGTATGCAATGTTCCTTATTGTAAGTTGGCAACCGGCAGGAGCCATATGGTTGTCTTTTAAATTCCGTTAAAGACCCGCGTGTCTATTATTCAAAGTAGTTGTAATAGTTGATGCTGGTGGATGACAACCATGAAGCGGCGCCATTGACCTTGATGCCATGCTGGTGATGATGGAGATCATGTTCGTGCTTAAAGATGGAGATCGGAAGCACAAGAAGAAAGGCCATATCATATCACATATTATGAATTGCATGTGATGTTAATCCTTTTATGCATCTTGTATTGCTCAGTTAACGGCGGTAGCATTATAAGATGATCCCTCAAGCACACAATTTCAAGTTTTAAAGTGTTTGTCCTTAGTAAGCACCGTTGCTAAAGCTCGTTGTTTTGAAGCACCACGTGATGATCGGGTGTGCTAAATTCTGCGAGTGTATACAACGTGAGCAAGCCATATTTGCTCATGCGGAAGCTAAGGTTTGATCTTGACGAGCCTAGCATGTACAGACATGGTCTCGGAACACGGAATACCGAAAGGTAAAGCATGAGTCATATAGTAGATATGATGAACATGTTGATTGTTCGCCATTGAAGCTACATCAACTCTCGTGATGATCGGTTTTGATGTGGTGGATTTGGCTCGTGTGATCACTAAAACAATGTGAGAGATATTGTTTTGAGTGGGAGTTCAACAGCAATTTGATTAAAAGTTGAACACTATTTATCATAAATTAAATCAAAGTGAATTTGCATAGTTGTTGTAGTCATTGGCATCCGTTTACCACCTTGCGCTTAGTTATAATTGAGATGATAGAACTATAGAATTCTGGTTAGTTACTTTACGAACTGGTATCGTATTGTTTTGAAGTGTTAATATAAAGTTTAAAAGTCCTATTGCAAACTTTTAGTAAGTTCCGGTTACTCCATGAAGTTTAATAATTGGTATTAAATCAAGAGTGATAATTCCAAGTGTTAGTGTATAAGTATCATGTTTGTCTCCATGATTCTTGATATTCAAAAGATTGTCTTAATATCAAGGTTATCTAGGATCTGAAAGAGTTGTTTCAGAAACCATGATGTGTGGAAGATATTGTGATATCTGAAACGAAGTTTTGGTTGTAACATGATAGAGTATAATATGGCAAAAGTCATGTTCTCATATTTGATGAGAATTTGCAAAAGGTTGGAGACACTGGTCGTCTTAATTCTCCAAAAGGTTTTGGAGAGCAACATTATACTCGCGATTCACCGTTATAAGCTAAAGTAGCTTGATTGAATAAATCCATGAGAAGGGTGAATATTTGATGTAGGTAAAATATTTACTACACCAAGAGATTACTAAAGAATGGAATTTGAAAGCACACCAAACATTTGATGATGGTGATCTACTTCAAAGTGCAAGTCCAAAAATATTGGTATTTAATTATACACGCTTTGGACTATGTGTCATGTGTGTGACTCCATGATTGATGTTGATAGATTCTTTCAAACAGAAAAGGAAATACTGAAAGAGAATCTCATAAATATATGGCAGAAAAGAAAAGACTAGAATTGTTCAGCTTAGGTATATAGAGGATAATACATATTATGGCTATATTCTTTGCTTATTATACAATGTGGTTCTTAAGTATTTGATACTAAATTTGTTAGTGTGAATCGTCATACGAAACAACACAAGTCGTGAACTACAATGGCCTAAGTAACTATCAAGAGAATATGTGATGATGTCCACCGAGAACAAATAAAGTGTTGATGTGTTTCTCGTTAACATCAAAGCTTGCCTTCAAGATTTGTTTTATCAGGTATTATGAGAACAAAAGGGTTGTTCAATTAATTGCCGCAATCCATAAAAGATGGATGATTTACAAATCTTGTTGGATAAATCACATCCATAAAATAAGTGCTAAAAATGTCGAAAGACAATTGATTGAAAGATCACTTAGGAAGTGACGTCGCCGTTTAAATTATATTGGAAAGAAAACATGAAGAAACTCCATGTGGATGGAATTTTGGAGTCTTTTGATTTTGATCAAATGACGCTTGTGAAACTTTCCTAGAGATAATTAAAACTCCGTTCATAGGCCAAAGGGAACGGATGACTAGCTTATTGAAACTTGTCCATAATGTTGTATGAAGTCCATTATGTATAGTCAAGAGCAATGAATTTCAACTTCATATGCTTTCTCTGAAAATTTTGAGTGAATATATGAATATTTACTTAATAAGGATAAAGTATGAAACATTTGAAAAGTTCAAAGACTTTCAAGATGAAGTGCAAAATCATTGTAACAAGAATATAAATAGTTTATGATAAGATCATAAAGGAAGATATTTGAGTTACAAGTTTAGCATAAACACCTAAGATTTAAGGAATCGTTCCGTGGATTTGCATTTCCCGAAACACCATAAGAGTATGGAGCGTTCGAGATATGTAATTAAACCTTGTTTGACATGGTAAGATCAAAGGTGTAATTCATAAAACTGCCATTATATTTTAAAAGATTAAAAAAACTTTAGAGACTACCATTTTTCCATTGAAAAGGGCTCCATCATAATCCGTTGAATTGACACCATATAAAGTTATGGTTTGGGATAAAACCCAAGTTGTCCTTTCTTAAAAATTGGTATGCTATGCATAAGAAAGATGTTTGCAACCAAAATCGTATGAACATATCTTTGTATGTTATTTTGAATAATAGTTGAGTATTCCTCCATAACACCAAAGGCAAAAGTGTTTGTCGCTTAGAACGTCAAGTTTCTTTGAGAAGGAATTTTCCGTGAAAAGTTAAGTGGGAGGACAATAGAACTTTGATAAGGTTAAAAGAACCTTAGCTATATGTGCAAAGTTGCGCAGCACCGAAAAGTGTTCCGGAGGCAGCAACAATGCTCATGGCTCACGAGCCTCAAAGGTTGTGGTCACGGAGGTCTAAGTTCCTATTGAAACAAGTAGGTCGGGTAAACAATCAAATACCAAGATTTGAGAGTTAAATCATTATTTGACAATAATGATCCGACTACATGCAAAGAAGCGATGATGGGCCCTGACTCCGTCAAATGGCTTGAAGCCATAAAATCCGTGATAGTTCCATATACAAGAAATCAAGCTTTGAGCTTGAAAGACCCTCTGGAAAGGTACAAGACCTTACAGTAGTATTTGGATCTATAAAGAAATAGACATGGATGTTTCACATCTATGAAATTATCAACATGTCGGGAAAGAGTTCACGACAATGTTTAAAGAGTTGACTATGACAAGATCTGATCTTTCATTAAGCGATATTTAGTCTAGACGGATTAATGTAGCAACCATTACATATAATTTTGTTATGTGATAGTTGAATAAACAAAACAAGTTCTTCTAAGAGAATGGTTGTAAGATCCCACCTTTATAAAGGTAAAGATCCATGTGATTGCAATGCTAGTCCCTGGATCAAAGCTAGCATCCACAGTTTAAGATGAAGTACACAGATACAAAGGTCATTATTACATATCATTCCAGAGACAACATAGTCTTTTACAACTCCATGGCCACAAGCCTAATACAAGAGTTCAAATATAATAACATAAATAAGTCTTCATCTTCATGTGCCACAGGCAAGCATGTTGAGTGTAGACTCATAACCCCTAATCATCATCAGAGTAACCTGCAACATCACAAGTTATAGCCACAGTGGGTCAATACATTTGGAATAGTATTGGCAAGTGATACCTTAGTAGAATATTAACATCTAGTTACTACATGAATTTGGCTAAGTGTAGCTTAGGCTTGCTTTGCTCAAAATAGGTTTTACCTATTAGTTGAAAACACTAAGTTTTTCTTTGACAAATCTTTTCCCAAGGAACCACCAATAGAAATTGGTGAACCTTTACCCTTGTTCAACCACAAGTTTTAACTTAGAAAATTGGGATGAGGAGATTCTTGATAGCTTCCATGTCTTGATGCTCAAGTTGTGCAATACCAGGGACATGGCTAAGTACTTAGATTCTTCCATCTGCAGAGGTTGTGCACTTTCCCCACAAGACTTGATTTTCACCAAGACATGACCTTTCAGAAGCCTTCCCTTAGACCAAATGGACGCGCTCCAAACCTATCATACCACTACCACCAACCGTCCAAATGGCTAAGTTATTGCAACCTATGTGATCCAGGCAGAGCCCATAATGCCATGTGGCTGCACTAGAAGCTTCTTAACATTTGGCATCTCAAATCCCTTTGTTCCTGGGTGGATTTCCACAAGTGAGATACACAAGGTAAACCATAGAAATGGGCCTTGTGTAACCACTCAACACAAACCATTCTTTCCATTCCACCCAGGTGTTTCATTCACTTAGTTGTTTTATTAAGCAAAAACACAAGTCAATGACTTAGAAATATTTCTCATAGCATGAATATATAGTCCACCCTTGGTTGCTACTAGCTAGGCTAAGCATGGCAATATCATGTATCTTACTTAGAGGAAATTCTAACATTTCTACAACTACTAGGATTTCCCAAGCATAGCATATAGATACTTAGCAAAATAACCATGCAAATCCTATACAAAATATTTCTAATGCATAGGTAGAAATATAGGAATAAAAACATGAAGCACCACTTTCCTTGGTAGTTTGGGGAGTAGCAACAATCTTCACAACCACAATCACTATTAGCACCAAAATCTACACATAAAATAATGGCACCAAATTCACATATCAAAAATATACAAGCAAAAAAATATATGAATGCATGCAAATGTCATGTGATGATTTTCTACACCAAACAAGACAAGTATACAATACTGAAACAAAAACAAGACCAAGATACTCAAAATAAACTTTATTTGATCTTTAAATCATTTTTCAAATAATTTCTATACTCAAATTAAGCCTATAAATGTCTCTGCAAAAATAACCAATTTTACAGAAGAAAAACCTTAAACACATTGCATAAACAGATAACATTCTTTCTCCTGATTCTAATGATATAAAATTTGTAAAATTTGAACGTGTGGATCAAAAGTTATGAATTTTACAAGTATGAACAACTAATAGATCGAATTTCTATTTTAAATCTAGACTCAGGCCACGTGGTTGTTTCCTATTCGCCGGTACCGTTTCATGTGGATCGACAAATGCTAGCCGTCAGATCTAAAGTACATTGCACGGTACAGAAACAAACTTACCCCTTCATCTAGTGGATCTATCATAGCCGATCGATCTAAATCCTACGGTTCCTAGCAACTGGTCAAAGACGGGCGGCGCTGGCGGCGGCAAGTGGCGGCGGCGCGCTCTGTCAGAGAGGTCGCCGTCGATTTAGATCGCGCGGGGAGGAGCAGATATGCTTACCGTGCTCGTGAGACTTCAATGAAGCTCAAGGTGGGGTCAGGTACTCGGGGGGCGCACGAACTCGGCTGCTATTGCTCGTCGGAGTGAAGCCTGTCGTCGGGCATGGCTGTTCGTCGATGTTGCCGACGTTGTAGATCATGCCAGAGCGAAACAAGCGGTGTGTTAGATGCGCACTAGTCTGGCGAATACGTGGGCAATAAAAAGAGAGACGGGGGCGGTTAGGAACTACCAGGGGACGTCATCGGAGTCGAGACAGACGGTGGTGCTTGCTTGACGTTGAGGTTGCCGACGATAGAGAGCGCGCGCGGGCGAGTGGGTGATACTGGCAGGTGCAGAGGGAGATGGGGAACTCACTCGCGGTGTCTGGAAGGCAAAGGGCGATGGTGGTTGGCCAAAATTTTAGCTGGAGCTCGTCGGAGTAGTGGGTGGTTCGGGGCCGATTCCGAGCAGCCTAGGGGAAGAGAGAGGGAGGCGACTGGGGAAAAGGAGGGGAGGACACAGGCGATTAAGTACGCAAGGTCGAGGGAGAGAATTAAAGACGCAATCAATCGAATTGATGCGAGGTTTAATCACCGGAAACAGCCGGCGTGATTTGGGGGAAGAAAGGGTCGCAGGATGGAGACGACGATTGGCGTGTGGGGCCTGGCGTTCAGTGAGAGAGGGATACACGGGGTGGGGTCTAGTCGTCAGCGACTGCGGGGGTTAGCCCTGTGGTGCGAAACGTTTTCTGCGGGGGGAGAAGCTGTTGGGCTAGATGGGCTGATTGGGCTAGGTTGGGTTAGATTAGTTAGTTTGCTTTATTTTTTTCTCCCTTTCTCTTTTTGTTTTTCTGATTGAATTTCTGGTTTGAATTCAAATGCTCAAATCAAATCTGTTTCAAATGAAATTTTCTCCAAACATTTATTTATTGAATCTTGCATCCTGGGGTGTGTAACACATCTATTCACACTCAAATTCAAATTGGGTTTGAAAATGAAATTTAAACCATGCCTTAATTAAATGTTTATAATTAGTATATGAATGGTTTATAATTCATAATTTGTTTTTGAAAACCTTGACCAAACCTTAGAAACAACACTCAAGCTCAAGCTCAAAACCTTACTGATTAAAATAAGTATTTTTCTTAATATAAGGTAGCAATATGGCCATTGCCTTGCTTACATAAAATAATAAGCATACAAATAATTTTGTTTTTGTAATATCTTTGAAAAATGATCCTAAAATGATCATGAATGCATGGATGATATGCAAAGCTTTGAAAAAATGATTTTAGGGATGTTACAATAGTTACCTAAGACGTGTGCATGACACGGTCCAAAGGGTTTTGTTAATTCAAAGGATGCTAAAAGCATATGCAAACTTCAATGGTTGAAGTAAGCATCGCGGAGTTGGAATCTTCACTATGATGAAACTGTCAAAAGAGTTTAATTTCATCAGAGACGATGAAGATGCTTGCATTTGCAAGAAATTAAGTGGGAGCGCTAAGACATGTTTCTAATACATTATGTAGAAGACATATTGTTGATTGGAAATGATGTATCTTTTTATCGACACAAGATAAGAATTTCATCTTGATGAAAGGCTTAGGAAGAACCCGAATATTTGGCATCAAAGTCTATATGGATAAATTGTGACGCCAATATGGTTGTGCCAGAAGTACATAGATGAGATATTGAATGAGTTCAATTACAAGAAAGGTTCTTGTTGCACAGGAAGGATTGAATAAATATTTAAGTATTTTGATACTTGATAGATAAAATCACAAAGAGTATTTTATCAATCATGCTGTAATGTGTACAAATCCAGATATGTCCTATGATTCATAAGATGATTATTGGACGATAGTAAAGATATTCTTATGATCTTGTAAAAGAACTAAGAATATATTATTTTGTAGAAGTGACAAATAGATGGTTAGTTCATTGTAAATAAATTACATTGATACTAGTTTTGTCACAAAGTACAAATTAAGTTTATCTCAATCTAAACTAAGGGTGGCACAACAAGATGGAATGTGAGTTCCATAATGAATTTGGATGAGTTCCAAAGTTAAGACATTATGACAGATACTACAACAAAAGGCTAAGTATATAACTGCTATTATAGCAGCAAAAGAGGGCATTTGTGTCAAGTAGTTTGTTATCAAACTAGGTGTAGTTCACAGCAGGGATAATACTATGAAGATATATTGTACGACAATATTATCAACATGTTTTAACCCCAAAGAACTAAAGGTCACACCAAAGGACCAAATTTGTACAAAGCCATCTCATTAGAGAATGAGTGGTGCGTAGAGACGCAAAGACATGCAATTACACACGGACCTGGAAGTGTTAGATCCAAAGATCATTTGACCACTAGCAATCGTGTACATACGACACCAGAAAGCCATAGGTGTTAAATACACAAAGGTTTGAAACTAGATTATTGACTCTAGTGCAAGTGGGAGACTGTTGGAGATATGCCCAAGAGGCAATAATAAAGTGGTTATTATCATATCTTCATACTTATGATAAATTTTTACATACCATGCTATAATTGTATTAACCGGAAACATTAATACTTGTGTGATTTGTAAACATAAAAGAGTCCCTAGTAAAGCCTCTTGTTAAACTAGCTTGTTGGTTAATATATGATCATGGTTTCCTGATCATGAACATAGAGATGTTATTAACAACAGGGTCATATCATTAGGAGAATGATGTGATGGACATACTCCTATAGTTAAGCGTAGCATAAAGATCAAGTCATTTAATATAGTTCATTTGCTATAAGCTTTCTGATACATAGTAACCTAATTCGTTCGACCATGAGATCATGTTAATCACCATCACCGGAAGGATGCTTTGATGACATCAAACACCACACCGTAACTGGGTGGCTATAAAGGTGGCATTGAGTGTTCGGAAAGTATGGGTTGAGGAACATGGATCAAGAGTGGGATTTGTTGTAACACCCTCAGAATCGTCCTATGCAAGTCTTAGTGATTCCCGCCAAAACCGCATAGAAACGATTCAAAGGTGCCCACCAGGCACTTTCGTGCGGGTGGAAAACGAAGTAATATCATTACACAATAGTCCTTGATGGAACCCACAGAACAGATATGTACAACACGACTCCATGAGTCAAGAATACAGATATACAGTACAAAGATCCAAATCACCCTGAAAACAATACAATGTCCGATTATGGACAAGATACAAATGGGGCTAAGAGCCCGAAAGAATAACCAATGGCGTCCATAACCCTGCCTAGGCCAAGCCGAAAGGGTAACCCTGCTAACGACGTCGATCTCAAACCTTCTTAAACAAAAGGGGTGCCGACAAAGAGCAAAGGAAAAAAGGAGAGCGGTCAGTACTGAGGCCAGTACACGGCGAGACTAGAATTCGGCGGTCCTCGCCTACATAGGTATGGTGGACTGAAGCGGCAGCGTAGCATGCACTAAACAATCTATAGAGACTCAATACAACTGGCGGCTATCAGATAGGGATAAGAAAGACCTATTCGGATCCAACCTGAAACTATCACTAAGCATACCCATCCTGGTATTTCCCCCTTGAGACCAAACGAGGAAGTCAACCGAAGAACTCATGCAATTGGCAGTTTTATTCATTCCGTTATAGTTGCGGCAATTACTAGTCAGACATAGATAGCATGAGTCATCCTGATATAATAAGCAGTGGGCAGTTTTAGTTAACCATTCCGTTGTAGTTGTAGTACTTACTAGTCAGATACATATAGCATGAGGCATCCCAAAACCCAGCAGTTGTTGGCACTTTTATTTAGCCATTCCGTTATAGTTGCAATACTTACTAGTCAGATACAATGGTAACAGAGGACAACCCAAAACCAGCAGTCGTTGGCACATTTATTTAGCCATTCCATTATAGTGAAGCTGATTACTAGTCATTATAAAGTCAAATTTATAGCACTACTTTAGTTATAGTTGTCTATGATCGAGATACTGTGCTCCAAGTCGTCCATAACCGCGGACACGGCTTTCAGAAATTTTTACCCTGCAGGGGGACACAAATAGCAACACACGCACGATCAACCTCGAGAAAAACCAAATGAAAACCAAACGAGGCATCACGACGGAGCAATTGCAAGATTCATATAAATTTCAGCGGGGCACCCCACCAAGCTACCCGCGACAAAGTTGGCCGGCTCCGAGACGGATCCAGAGGTTTGTGTCGACGGCTGTAAACGACTGGGAACCCGAAAGTGTGACTGGGCTTGTCGATACCGCATAAACGTATCACAATTCCTAAATAGTACAGGCACTCCACGCGCAATCGTAAATAAAGCAGTAAAGCATGGCATAAGTACAGGATAGTGATAAAGCCCCAAACTAGTTTGTGGCCCCAAGAAATAATATATGACTCAAGCTCTGGCAAGGGGGATTCATGGTCCCACATGCGGATAGTGCGAATATTCAAAGAACAGGTATCAAGTACTCAGGGTCCTATGGGATACAAGTGGACGGTTAAGAACCAAATAACATCTATTGCCCACCTGTGCCTTTGCATTATTTACCTACTTCAATTTTAGTTATTAAACGGTAATTAAAGTTATAATCATCTCCAACATTAAACATAAGGCATTACTCCAACAACCATGGAACACCGACGGCGCGACGCAACACCTGCGCAAGCAACTATGACTCGCAAGGCTGACTATCTACCAAACAACAGGTAATAGGATGTGTCCAAGGCAATTTAATGGCTGCAAGGGATATCACGGGTACGAAAACTAGAGCATCGCATCACAGATAGCAATAGATCAACAGGAGGAAATAAAGACTATAAAGTAAGATAGGTAGAAAGAGGGAGAATGCTCGCCTGAAAACATTGTCGAAGGTTCATCCAAAGATCGGGTCGACTCTCGCATCAACTCATCGGCCTAATCCGTGAAGAAGCAAAGCACTAGAAGGAACACCAGATGGACTATTTAATACTACGGCAAAAGATCGGGCATGATGCATGTATGATGTATGGCATGGCAAGGATGCGATGCAATTAGGCAATGTTAAGTGGAACTAGGTTCCCGACAATTAATTAGGTGGTTCATGTTGTTTAAGATACCCCGCATTTTAAATATTGTCTTAATAAGGCAAAATATAGCATCGGTTCGCTACACAAATTTGAATGGGGCCAATATAAGACTAGAATCGCCCGCATATGACCTCCATATTTAATTATGAGATGAATCGGCATAAGGCCCCCAAACCACATGATATGAGTGCAAGCATGAACATTTTTTTATGCAACAAGTATATATATCATTTATAAAATAGGGCTTCAAGAAAAGGGGTCACACATCGAGGTTCGCCGATCTTGGTGTTTGGAAGGTTCGGGGGATTGGTCTTCGGTTACCAGAAGACGATCTTGTCGTTCCGAGAAGGAGAACTTGAGATCCGTGAAGGAGACTTGATGCTTCGGTCTGATGTCGACCTATGGTACCGGGGTTTCTCGACGAGGTTCCCTCGGGTTCAAGCGCCAGGGGTCTTGCGTGTTCCGACGGTTCCGTGTAGAAGATCTCCAGGTACTGCGATGGAGTTTTTGGGATTTCGGCTAAGATGTAGATATTGGCGAGCTAGAACTTGTGTCAACAATAGTACCATATTGATCCACGGGACACCAGACACAAACACCTCACGTTAGCAGGGACAAAGGAACAGCACCAGGAATGATGGTAGTCCATGCCGAGAGACGACATCAGCGGACACGGTGGCGACCATGCTGTAGGGGACCGACGGTGAGCACGCCAAGGATGTGCAAGAAGGCGGCGGCGTGCGACCTGCAAGGGAAGGGCGACGGTGGCTGGCGAAGCGCAGAGGAAGGTCGAGGACGGGTGGCCGCAGAGGGTGTGCCGGTGGGTTCGAGGACTGAGCCTGCCGCAGCGACACGGCGAGGGAGGAGGGAGGCCACGGGTCAGAGGAGGTCACAAGGGCGGCCGGTCGGGGTCGCAGCCAAAGGGCGCCGTTGTTGCGCCGCCGGAGGGAGGCGGCGCAGTAGGACGAAGCGAGAAGGGCGACGAAAACGGAGCGGGACGGCTCCTGGAAGCGAGGCAAAGAGGAGGCCCGAGCAGAGGGCATCGAGGGAGCCCAGGCGAACCTGGTGAGTGGCTACGCCATATCGAAGCAAAGGCAGGACGACGGCCTGGCGGACGGGAGAGG
Organism: Avena sativa; assembly: GCA_916181665.1. Lineage (NCBI taxonomy): Eukaryota > Viridiplantae > Streptophyta > Magnoliopsida > Poales > Poaceae > Avena > Avena sativa. The sequence goes on along the minus strand of OV702297.1, from coordinate 377,317,963 downwards.
AAGAGGGAGGCCAAGCGCGCGGCCGCGGCGGCGGCTGCTGGCGGGCAAGCTTAGGGTGGCGCTAGGGGAAGGAGGGAGGCGCGCGGTGGCTTGCGCTGAGGTAGGGCGACCGACAACAGGGGGAGGGGGGCTCCTGGGCGGCGGCGCGCTCGATGGTTGGAGGGGATGCGGCGGCGGGGTCTGGGGACAAACGATTTGGGGCAGAGGTGAGGGAGGGGGTCGCGCTCACGAAGGAGAGAGAGGAAGCGGCCGGTTCGCTGCAGGGTGGGGCCGGTCTCGCGTGAGTGGGTCGCTGGGAGCGTGCGGGTGAGAGAGGAGGGCGGCTGCGGGCTGGTCGTGACGTGAGCGGGAGTGGGGTCAGGCGCGGGAGGAGGTAGGGTGCGTGCGTGTTTTTTTCCGGCGGCAGCGGCGGGAGTGGGTTGAGGGGTGGGTCTGGGTTTAAGGGAAAAGGGATCTAGGGTTAGGGTTTGTAGGTGGGTTGAGTCTAGGGGATTAGGGTTCGGAGGTTTTGTCTAGATGGGCCGGGTAGTAGACCGCTAGTTTGTCGGGCTTTTGGCCTGGCAGGTTGGCAGTCTCCCCGGACAAAAATAGTTTTATTATTTTTATAAAATAAAACATTTTGAAACATAGTTTTAGATAAATACAAGATCTAGAAAAGATCGAGGTTTTACATTTAAAATGAAGATGGGGAATATCTAGAAAACAAAGAGGGGCTTTTCAAAAATAGTTTTAGTTAAAACATGCATGCAGATATCATGATGATGCACAGATGTAAATGCAGGCAATTTTCTAGTAGTGGATTAACCGGGGTGCTACAATTCGACACCACTAACAATGGATCTCGCCCTCGAGATCCGCCTCATGGTACGGGGAAGAAGGCCGACGGTCTGGATCTTCTTGCTTCGTGTAGATCTTCGCGACACCACAAAAAAGGATTCTTACTCCATGTTGAAATCGGCGACACCACCAACAATGGTCGTTGCTGACGTGTGTCGAGGGAGTACTCCAGATAAACAAAAGACGAAAATAGATGCATCAAAAGATAAGGCCACCTCTAACTTCAACAGAAGGAGAGAAAAGGTGCACTCTAATCCACTTCAATGTACAAGAGCGAATAGATTGAGTAGTCGGCATGGGGGTCAATCCATCACGCACCCAAACTATTACTTCACACATGCAGTAGAAAATCACGCAACCCATTCTCGGAATTAGACTGAAGATCTCGACAAGCGAGGTTCGGAATCAAAGGAGGAATGGAGATTCTCATCAGATCTGATGTAGATGACTTCGTCGTATCGGAAAACATCGGAGGATAGAAAGAATTTTTTTAGTGAATTTTCGGTCCACTGAAAAGGTACAACAGATGAAAGATTCATCAGATAGTGTGAAGGTCGGATGTCGAAGCACTGTTACAAGAGGAGGAAGTGAAACCCTGAAGGTACGACGGAAACCCAACCACGAGAATTCCTGAACTCGAACAAAATATAAGAGAGCGGATTCAAAACACGTTAAGGTAAGAGGAGAATAGCAGAGGGACAAGGAGTAAAAGCAGACCTAATCAGATCTATCCAACCGATTTTGCAAAATAGTTTTGACACTCTAAAATGGCCGTTAGCTAGGTTATCCTACAGGCTGGACCAGTGGGGTATCGCAACTGCTGAGCTCTGATACCACTCTGTAACACCCTCAGAATCGGCCTATGCAAGTCTCAGCGATTCCCGCCAAACCCGCATAGAAACGATTCAAAGGTGCCCACCAGGCACTTTCGTGCGGGTGGAAAAAAAAGTAATATTATTACACAATAGTCCTCGATGGAACCCACGGAACAGATATGTACAACACGACTCCATGAGTCAAGAATACAGATATACAGTACAAAGATCCAAATCACCCTGAAAACGATACAATGTCCGACTACGAACAAGATACAAATGGGTCTAAGAGCCCGGAAGAATAACCAATGGCGTCCATAACCCTGCCCAGGCCAAGCCGGAAGGGTAACCCTGCTAACGACGTCGATCTCAAACCTGCTTAAACAAAAGGGGTGCCGACAAAGAGCAAAGGAAAAAAGGAGAGCGGTCAGTACTAAGGCCAGTACACGGCGAGACTAGAATTCGGCGATCCTCGCCTACATAGGTATGGTGGACTGAAACGGCAGCGCAACATGCACTAAACAACCTATAGAGACTCAATACAACTGGCGTCTATCAGATAGGGATAAGCAAGACCTATTCGGATCCAACCTGAAACTATCACCAAGCATACCCATCCTGGTATTTCCCCCTCGAGACCAAACGAGGAAGTCAACCGAAAAACTCACGCAATTGACAGTTTTATTCATTCCGTTATAGTTGCGGCAATTACTAGTCAGACATAGATATGATGAGTCATCCTGATATAATAAGCAGTAGGCAGTTTTAATTAACCATTCTGTTGTAGTTGTAGTACTTACTAGTCAGATACATATAGCATGAGACATCCCAAAACCCAGTAGTTGTTGGCACTTTTATTTAGCCATTCCGTTATAGTTGCAGTACTTACTAGTCAGATACAATGGTAACAGAGGACAACCCAAAACCAGCAGTCGTTGGCACTTTTATTTAGCCATTCCATTATAGTGAAGCTGATTACTAGTCATTATAAAATCAAATTTATAGCACTACTTTAGTTATAGTTGTCTATGATCGAGATACTGTGCTCCAAGTCGTCCATAACCGCGGACACGGTTTTCAAAAAGTTTTACCCTGTAGGGGGACACAAATAGCAACACACGCACGATCAACCTCGAGAAAAATCAAATGAAAACCCAACGAGGCATCACGACGGAGCAATTGCAAGATTCATATAAATTTCAGGGGGGCACCCCACCAAGCTACCCGCGACGAAGTTGGCCGGCTCCGAGACAGACCCAGAGGTTTGTGTCGATGACTGTAAACGACTAGGAACCCGAAAGTGTGACTGGGCTTGTCGATACCGCATAAACGTATCACAATTCCTAAACAGTACAGGCGCTCCACGCGCAATCGTAAATAAAGCAGTAAAGCATGGCATAAGTACAGGATAGTAATAAAGCCCCAAACTAGTTTGTGGCCCCAAGAAATAATATATGACTCAAGCTCTGGCTAGGGGGATTCATGGTCCCACATGCAGATAGTGCGAATATTCAAAGAACAGGTATCAAGTACTCGGGGTCCTACGGGACACAAGTGGACGGTTAAGAACCAAATAACATCTATTGCCCACCTGTGCCTCTGCATTATTTGCCTACTTCAATTTTAGTTATTAAACGGTAATTAAAGTTATAATCATCTCCAACATTAAACATAAGGCATTACTCCAACAACCGTGGAACACCGACGGCGCGACGCAACACCTGCGCAAGAAACTACGACTCGCAAGGCTGACTATCTACCAAACAACAGGTAATAGGATGTGTCCAAGGCAATTTAATGGCTGCAAGGGATATCACGGGTATGAAAACTAGAGCATCGCATCACAGATAGCAATAGATCAACAGGAGGAAATAAAGACTATAAAGGAAGATAGGTAGAAAGGGGGAGAATGTTCGCCTGAAAACATTGTCGAAGGTTCATCCGAAGATCGGGTCGACTCTCGCATCAACTCATCGGCCTAATCCGTGAAGAAGCAAAGCACTAGAAGGAACACCGGATGCACTATTTAATACTACGGCAAAAGATCGGGCATGATGCATGTATGATGTATGGCATGGCAAGGATGCGATGCAATTAGGCAATGTTAAGTGGAACCGGGTTCCCGACAATTAATTAGGTGGTTCATGTTGTTTAAGATACCTCGCATTTTAAATATTGTCTTAATAAGGCAAAATATAGCATCGGTTCGAGAAAAGGGGTCACACATCGAGGTTCGCCGATCTTGGTGTTTGGAAGGTTCGGGGGATTGGTCTTCGGTTACCAGAAGACGATCTTGTCGTTCCGAGAAGGAGAACTTGAGATCCGTGAAGGAGACTTGATGCTTCGGTCTGATGTCGACCTCTGGTACCGGGGTTTCTCGACGAGGTTCCCTCGGGTTCAAGCGCTAGGGGTCTTGCGTGTTCCGACGGTTCCGTGTAGAATATCTCCAGGTACTGCGATGGAGTTTTCGGGATTTCGGCTAAGATATAGATATTGGCGAGCTAGAACTTGTGTCAACAATAGTATCATATTGATCCAAGGGACACCGGACACAAACACCTCACGTTAGCAGGGACAAAGGAACAGCACCAGGAACGATGGTAGTCAATGCCGAGGGACGACATCAGCGGACACGGTGGCGACCAAGCTGTAGGGGACCGATGGTGAGCACGACAAGGACGTGCAGGAAGGCGGCGGCGCGCGACCTGCAAGGGAAGGGCGACGGTGGCTGGCGAAGCGCAGAGGAAGGTCGAGGACGGGTGGCCGCAGAGGGTGTGCCGGCGGGCTCGGGGACTGATCCTGCCGCAGCGACATGGCGAGGGAGGATGGAGGCCGTGGGTCAGAGGAGGTCACAAAGGCGGCCGGGCAGGGTCGCAGCCGAAGGGCGCGGTTGTCGCGCTGCCGGAGGGAGGCGGCGCAGTAGGACGAAGCGAGAAGGGCGACGGAAACGGAGCGGGACGGCTCCTGGCGGCAAGGCAAAGAGGAGGCCCGAGCAGAGGGCGTCGAGGGAGCCCAGGCGAACCTGGTGAGTGGCTACGCCATCTCGAAGCAAAGGCAGGACGACTGCCTGGCGGACGGGAGGGGCAGAGGGAGGCCGAGCGCGTGGCCGCGGCGACGGTCACTGGCGGGCGAGCTTGGGGTGGCGCCAGGGGAAGGAGGGAGGCGCGCAGTGGCTTGCGCTGAGGCAGGGCGACCGACGACGGGGGGCTCCTGGGCGGCGGCACGCTCGATGGTTGGAGGGGATGCGGCGGCGGGGTCTGGGGACAAACGATTTGGGGCATAGGCGAGGGAGGGGGTCGCGCTCGCGAAGGAGAGATAGGAAGCGTCCGGTTCGCTGCAGGGTGGGGCTGGTCTCGCGGGAGTGGGTCGCTGGGAGCATGCGGGTGAGAGAGGAGGGCGGCTGCGGGCTGGTCGCAACGTGAGCGGGAGTGGGGTCAGGCACGGGAGGAGGTGGGGTGCGTACATGTTTTTTTCCAGAGAGTGGCGGCGGCGGGAGTGGGTTGAGGGGTGGGTCTGGGTTTAAGGGAAAAGGGATCTAGGGTTAGGGTTTGTAGGTGGGTTGTGTCTAGGGGATTAGGGTTCAGAGGTTTTGTCTAGATGGGTCGGGTAGTAGACCGCTAGTTTGTCGGGCTTTTGGCCTGGCAGGCTGGCAGTCTCCCAGACAAAAATAGTTTTATTATTTTTATAAAATAAAACATTTTGAAACATAGTTTTAGATAAATACAAGATCTAGTCAAGATCGAGGTTCTACATTTAAAATGAAGATGGGGAATATCTAGAAAACAAAGAGGGGCTTTTCAAAAATAGTTTTAGTTAAAACATGCATGCAAATATCATGATGATGCACATATGTAAATGCAGGCAATTTTCTAGTAGTGGATTAACCGGGGTGCTACATTTGTCCATCCATATGATGGATAGATATACTCTGGGCCCTCTCGGTGGAATGTCATCCAATTAGCTTGCAAGCATGTGACTGGATCACAAGGGATCACATATCACGGGAACGAGAAAAGAGTACTTATCAGTAACGAGGTTGAACTAGGTATGCAGAGATACCGACGATCAAAACCTCGGATAAGTAAACTATCATGAGACAAAGGGAAATTGGTATCGTATGTAAGTGGTTCATTCGATCGCAAAGTAATCGTATAAATATGTGGGAGCCATATGAATTTCCAGAGTCCTCTATTGGTTATTGATCGGAGAAGTGTCTCAGTCATGTCCGCATAATTCACGAACCATAGGGAGACACACTTAAGGATTCGATGTTGTTAAGTAGTTATGGAATGATGAATAAGAGAACGAATGTTGTTCAGAGTCTCGGATGGGATCCGGGATATCACGAGGAGATCCGGAATGGTCTGGAGAATAAGATTCATATAAGGAAAGTCCTGTTTCGGAGTTCGGAAAAGATTCAGGTGTTTTCACCAGGAATGTTCTAGAAGGGTTTGGAAGGTCCGGCACTCCGGAGGGGAAGGGTATATGGATGTGTCATGACAATGTGGAATGGTTGCATCATGTACTAGGTCACTTGGCTGGGCAATATAAAGAGAGAAATCAAATCGAAGTTTGAAAGTCAAACGCCAATTTGAAAAGTCAAGTCTGAAGTTTGCTTGGTGGAGGGAGAGTAGGAAACCTACTTGGGGATGAAGTCCCACTCCCTCCACCCGCCGGCCATGAGGAGGAGTAGGAGGAGGACTCCCTCCTCCCAAGTCGCCCCCTCCCACCTATATAAGGAGGGGTAGGGTGCCCCCCTACCCCTCACACCAAAACCCTAGCCCCAAGTCGCCGGCCACCTCCAGCGCCGCCGCCTAGGGCCTCCTCTAAGTCGCCGAGTTAGGGTTTCCCCAAACCCTAGCCGCCGGCCACACCCTCCCCTTGGTGTCCTCTAAACCGTAGATCGCCAAGGCCTCTCTCATACTCCACCATACTCGCTCCGGTTTAAGGCGAAGCCCTGCGAGATCTCCCCTCTACTTCCGACACCACGCCGTCGTGCTGCCGGAATCACGAGGAGAGTGCTACAACCTCCGCTGCCTGCTGGAACAAGGGAGAGGAAGGTCTTCATCAAGTACCGAACGTGTGACCGACTGCGGAAGCGCTGCCGGAACGCAGCACCGGAAGGATCGTCTACACGATCTTGAGATCGGCAAGAGTACGACTACATCACCCATGAGAATCTGCTCTTGTTAACCGCTTTGGAATCTTCGAGGGTGAGTTCCTCTATCGAATCGTTGCTACAATCTAGTAGATAGATCTTGGCTTGTTTGTGTGCATGCGGTAATTTTTTTTTGTTTTCCATGCTACGAACCCCTACACAAGTCATATTGATTCAATGGATAAGCACTCATCCTCCTTGCTGAAATTTTTAAACAACCATCAAACCAAGTGATTTCTAAGTTGATAAATGATGAGCAACTACTATAGGAACTTGATAGAGGACTACACATGCATCAAAACAAAGTTTCTAAGCAAAGAACAAGCATGCAAGCTCAAACAACATGTCACCTATAGCAGCAAAATACTCAAGATACAATCTACCAATCATAAATCTAATTGGACAAGTGGAGGAGGCACATACCAAGGAGCAAACCCTCCAAAAATCAGCACTTGAGATGGGTTGAACAATAAGATCGAAAATCGCGAGCAAGAACAGCAAGAACTCGAGCTTGAGAAAGTTTTCTGGTGTTTTTCGGGAGAGAGAAAGAAGGTGGCTTTGAGGAGGCAGCCTGGAGGGGCCCAGGTGGGCCAGACCCCCCCTAGGCGCCACCACTAGGTAGGTCATGCCTACCATGGGTGTGGGGCCTAGGGGGTGCCCCCTAGGTCATCTTAGGTGCCACTCTGCCCCTTTTTCGAGGAAAAATTTATTTTGAATTTTCTAGGATTTTTTGGGAAACTTTATTCTTGGCCAATTTTCAGGGTATGAAAATTGATTTTCTCGCAGAAACAGTTTTTTCAGAAGAAGCAAAAGCAAACCAAAAGCCAAACTACAGGAGCTCTAAGAAACCCAAACAAACAAACAACTAACAAAACTAAAGCTAAAGCAAAGACTAGTAAGGAGAAAAGAAAAAGAAAGCAAGTATAACCACAGTGGAGGCATTATTTTGTTCATTAAAATCCTTTTGTTAACAAGGTTGATCAAGTCTTGTTACCAAAACAATCTTATATGAAACAAAACTTTGCATTCCACAAGGTGATTATGTTACCTCATACTTGATAGCAATGGTCCCAATCATAATAGTTTCAAAATTTTCTTGTGGAATGGGACAATATATTTCTCCAACCTTGATGCCCTCAAAATTTTCAATGGAATTCAGGCAATAGCTCTTAACAACTTTCTTGAGGAAATAGACATTGTGCTCTTTGTCATTAATATTGAAAGTTACCTTTCCTTGATTACGATTGATGACAACACCTGCGATAAAATCATGTGTTGATTATTGTGTCAAATCTAAGAAGAAAAATAAAGACAGCTCCATGTTTAATAGAAAGATCAAAAGACTCAATAGTGCTTATTCTATCTATGTATTAAGAAAAGGTCTCCCAAGAATAGTAGACATATTATCATCTTCAGGCATTTCAAGCACAACAAAATCAGTCAAGACCATGCAATTATGAGCAACTTGAACAGTAACATCCTCACATATACCAACAGGGACAGTAGTTGATTTATCAACCATTTGCAAAGAAATATCAGTTGGTATCAACTTTTCTAGCTAGAGTCTCTTATAGAGAGAATAAGGCATAACACTAACTCCAGCTCCCAAATCACATAGAGCAGTTCTAACATAATTATTCTTAATGGAGCAAGGAATAGTTGGTATACCTGGATCACCAAGTTTCTTTGGAACCTTGCCATTGAAGGAATAATTAGCAAGTAGAGTAGAAATCTCCTCATTAGGAATCTTCCTTTTATTAGAGACAATATCCTTCATATACTTTGAATAAGGAGGCAACTTAATAGCATCAGTCAAAGGAATTTGCAAAAATAAAGGTTTCACCCGCTCACAAAACTTGTTGTAGTGTTCTTCCTCCTTTGACTTGTGTTTCTTACCTGGAAAAGGCATAGGTTTCTACACCCAAGGTTCTCTCTCTTTACCATGTTTATTAGCAATAAAATCTTCCTTTGTGTACCTAGTGTTCTTAGTGTGATTCTCAGGTTCTTCCTCACCTTCCTCCTTATTAGGAGACTCATCAATATTATTACCACTCTCAGTTTCAGCATCAGAGACAGATATACTATTAGGATCTACAGCAGGTTCAAGTGGTTCCTCAACTTTCTTATGTTTCTTTTTCTTCCTATTACGAGGACTACCACTATCCTCACCTTGTTGGGAATCCTGCTCTATTCGTTTAGGGTGTCCTTCAGGATATAAAGGATCTTGAGTAGCTGCACCACTCCTAGTTCTAATTCCATAAGCATGTTTATTTCCTGAAGCATTAACTAGCATATCCTTTTGTACCTTAGCAAGTTGATCAAGTTGGGTTTGAACCATTTGAAAGTGTTTACAAAGAATTTTAATATCATTAGAAGTTCTTTCCACAATATCTTTCAACTCATGGATAGCTCTAGAGTTTTCCAATAAATGATTCTGAACTTTTTTATGAAAATTACCTTGTTTAACAATAAATGTGTCAAGTTCCCCTAAGCATTGATCAGGAGGCTTACCATAAGGAATATCACCTTCATTAAATTGGAGAGAGTGTACCTCAATAGTAGATGAGTGGGGAATTGGCTTGCATAATTCTTCTATAGGAGGTAGATTCTTCACGTCTTTAGCTCTAATACCTTTCTCCTTTAGACACTTTTTAGCTTCCTTCATCACTTCATCATTTAATGCAATAACTCCCCTTTTGTTTGTTGTTGGTGTTGGATCTGGTTCAGGAACAAATGGTTCAGGAGTAATAGGCTCAGGTGTATTCAGCTCAGTTGAAGTCCAATCATCATAATTCTTGCTTATCTTGGTCATTAATTCTTCAGCATCTGTAGGAGTCCTTTTCCTGAAACACAATCAGCAAAGCTATCTAGGTAGGTCCTAGAATCATCAGTTAGTCCATTATAATAAATATCAAGAAGTTCATTCTTAGGTAATGGACATCCAAGATGTGCATGAATCAAGGAACATAATCTTTTCCATGACTCAGGCAATTTCTCTTCTTCTCCCTGTTTAAAATCAAAAAGTCTCTACAAAGCAGCATGTCTAGCACTAGGAGGAAAATATTTATGGAAGAAAGAAGCAATCAAGCAATCAGGGCTATCAATGGAACCAGGAGGTAATCTATTAAACCAAGCCCTAGCTTCTCCTTTTAGTGAAAAGGGGAAGATCTTAGCAACAAAGCACTTGCACATTTTAAAATCATCAAAGAACAAAACACTCATAGTAGAAAGCTCATTCATATGAGTCACTGCACTCTCATTTTCAGTACCACAAAAGGTCCTTTCTCAACAATATCTAAATAAGATAAATCAAGAGAGAAATCATAGTCTTTATCTTTAATATCTATGGGAGAAGTGGCAAACTTAGGATCATAGGACAACTTAGGCATAATAGTACGTCTAGCAAGGAGACTCTTCATAGCACTAGTACCATGTGTGTTTCGGCACTCTTCAACAAATTCATCAGTGAGCTTAATGTAACCATCATTAATATCATAACTCTCACTAGACTCAGGTGAGCTAACAGGTGTAACAGTGTATTCACTAGGAGTTTTAGTATTTCCTAGACTAGACATAGTAGCATCTAGAAAAGGACCTAATGAACAACTCGCATCAAGCACAGTAGAAGTAACATCATGAGAATCAAAAGCAGTTTCACACTCAGTAGTAGTAGTAGTGTGTGTTGCATGTGTATGTGGTGGTGGTGTGACGAGCTTACTTATAACAGACGGTGAATCAAGAGCAACAGAGGTGTTTAGGATTGTACCTCTTCTTGTAGTGGATGCTAAAATAGGGAACTTTCCATCACGAGACTTCCCCATAATGAAAGGAGTAGCAGTGAATAATAATAGATCCAAGTGAACTTACAAATAAAGCTATGCTTCCCGGCAACGGCGCCAGAAAATAGTCTTGATGACCCACAAGTATAGGGGATCACAACAGTCTTCGCGGGTAGTATTACCTAATTTATTGATTCGACACAAGGGGAGCCAAAGAATACTTGCAAGCCTTAACAACTGAGTTGTCAGTTCAGCTGCACCTGGAAATAGTTCTTGCTCACAGAAGTTTATCAGTAACAACAGTTTGTAGTAGCAACAACAAAGCAACAACAGCAGCAACATCAACAGTAAAACAATAGCAATAGTAACAGTAACGGTAATAGTAGGATTCGAGTGCGGTAGGCATAGGAATGGATGGTCGGGCGTTGCATGGACGATTATAAACATGTAACTTCAAGGTCTAGGGCATTGCAGATAAATAATAACACGCATCCAAGTACTAAACAATCCAAGGCATGTGCTCCAAATATAGCCATACGTGCTCGCAATGAGAACTTGCACAACATCTTCTGTCCAGCCAGCCCGTGGTAGCGGGGCCTCTAGGGAACTATTGGCAATTGAGGTGCTCCTTTTCATAGAGTACCGGAGTAAAACATTAACACTCCATGAACACACGTGATCCTCACACCACAGCCATACCCTCCGGTTGTCCTAATTATTGTCACTTTGGGGCATTTGGATCTGGACAATGATATGTGTACACAACTTGCAGATAAGATCATTGAAAGTACCGACTTGATACGACTAGAGGGGGGTGAATAGGCGTCTACCCAATTTTAATTTTTTTCTCACTTTTAGGCTCAACAAGAAAGAAAGTTTTCTAGATGTGCAACTAAGTGAACAACCTAAATGCAATAAAACTTACAACAACCACAAGAACGGCAAATAGCAAGAAGTAAAGGAAGGGAACAAAGTAACCGGAGCGAGGACACGGAGATATAATTCCCGTAGTTCACTCCCAAGGAGCTACGTCTACGTTGGAGAGGTGTCGGGGCCACACAAGGTCACCCGAGCGCCACAAAGGCCTCACCTTCTTATCCGGTGATCTCCCCCACAAAGGAGGCATTACAATCCACTAACCGGTGACCTTGAAGGCGCCAACCGAAACCTTTACACCAAGGTTGAGGGGGAAGCTCCAAAACTCAATTGGAGACCCTCAACGACACCTCGAAGCTTTACAACACAAGCCTTAGCTCCAAGAATGCCCTACACCGTCTAGGGTTTCAAGAAACCCAAGAACAACAAGACCCACAAAGGATGGGTGGGGGAAATCAAATCTTCTTTGGTGGAAGTGTAGATCTAGGTCACCTCCCTCACCTCTCAAAAGATCAAGTCATTTGAGTGGCTAGAGAGAGAGCTCTAGTGAGGTGAAGCTCAAGCATTAATGGAGGAGAGAGAAAAATTCGAGAGTGATGGTAGGAAGAAGAGGGGCGCCTTAAATAGGCCCCCTCGCACTGAACCGTTACAGCCCCCGCGACCTCACCGGAAGTTCTGGTGAGAGGCCGGAAGTTCCGCCCAGCCTGGCTCCAACGGTCATCAGACCGTTGACACCCGCTCCAAAAGCTCAACCGGAAGATCCGGTCAAAACCTACCGGAAGTTCCGGTGAACTACCGATGCAAGTTCCGACCCAAGTTCCGGCAAATAGAACACTTCAAACAGAAGGTTACTAATCCTTCAGCGGAACTTGGAGCGGAACTAGGGGCGGAATTTCTGGGTCGCGAACCGAATCTGACCGGAAGTTCCGGCATCTGGGCGTAAGTTCCGCTCAGGACTTTCTGGCAGGGCAAGTTCCGATGCAAGTTCCGGCCCAAGTTCCGGCAAATAGAACACTACATACAGTAGGTTACTGATCCACCAGCCGAACTTGGGGCGGAACTAGGATCGGAACAAGGCTTAGATCAGCCCGCAGAAAAAGCCTGAGCGGAACTTCCGGCGCCAGGCCGGAAGTTCCGGTGAGACACGGAAGGCTTCAACAGAACAGAATCTCACTCTCTCACGGAATAGTAGGATGGCTGTTGCGGTGCATATAAGTTTGTGCAAGAACAAGTGATTTCCCACAGCCTTCCGAGATGGACCCCCTCTTAATAATACGGTGACCTAAAACAACAACAGGAGAGAAACTAGGAGAAAACTAAAGTCCACCGTCTTCATGAGATCCCAAGAGAGCATCCACACAGATTGAAGGAGACATCAACAGTGTTTTCCCTGAAACTCAAGCGCACAATCAAAACACAAATGGGATTGTCATTAACACCAAAAATAGCATGGGAAGATATAGTCCTTTCAATCATAAACAATAGTATCATAATGATTCAATAATAAGTTCAGATCTGAGATCATGGCACTCGGGCCCTAGTGACAAGCATTAAGCATAACAAGTTGCAACAAAGTCAAATAGCACTAATAGAGATACTAGGCACTATGCCCCTAACAGATCTTATTCGATTACATGATAGAACTCATCCAATCCCTACGATCCCCAACCCTACATCGGGGGATTACTCACTCATGGACGAGGGAAACATTGGTGGTTGATGGAGATACATTGGTGATGACGATGGCGATGATCCTTGTCAACACCCGGTTTTTTAATCCCAGATGCCTGTTATGCCATACATCGCAATCCCAGGATTACCATTTTTGCGAGACATAACAGAACTGGATACCACAGTACCTCATCCATTACAAACCATACATAAGGTCTTACACAAATAAGGATCTCATGATCCAGTTCTTAATACAATTCAAGCAGCGGAAATACGTAATAATAAAGGTAGCGTAGGCGAAGCTCCATATTCGGGGTCACAGGCAATACTGACGATGGGAGATGATCCTAGTTGTCGTAACCTTCCCGAGGTCCATGATCCTGGTACTCCTCTTCATAGTCTGGCCACGGGAATATACAGGGACAAAGCCATGAGTACTCTTTAAGTACTCGCAAACTAATACTAAAAAGTGAAGGGGGTTTTGTAGTAGGACACTAAGCTCTAGGGTTGTTTTGCAAAATCCAAATTTACATCTACTAAGTTCAGAAGCAAGAGAAATCTAGTCAAATTTTATAACACCTAAGTGGGAATTTGTATCTCATGCCACAACTCTGTTGTGGTCACGTCAAATTCTCCATTCATTTCACAAGTCATTTTGAAAACATCTGACGGGGGAACAGTATGGCCACTCCAACTGTCCATAACCGCGGACGCGGCTATTCAAATAGTTTGACACTCTGCAGAGATTGTACACTTTCACCACAACATTCGATACATCCGTCAGGAACAAATCCTGAAGTCACCATACTCAGTATGCGGATAACCAATCCTAACCTTTCAATTACACGCCCTAGTATAAGCACCTCTCCTGTGAGTTTGGCCTCCCAACCATGACCAACTGTCATCTTGGGTACTGCACAGGTGGACAATCTTCACAAGGTAGCCTCAGCTCAGACCTTGGCCGTGAGGGAACCAATACTAAGGTATATAAGTTTCCAGTCAAGCCCTACCCAATTTTCGGGTATTGTGGTTGTACGGTAAAATTGGAATGGTATCGCATCCAGACAACCATCAGTTTTATAAAGGGCTAAGGCTCATGCCTGAACATTTTCATCACCAAAATCATATGGTGTTCAGAAACACATGTCAAAACATCTCAGTAGAATGATCCATCATTCTAAGGTTTTCATAACCATTTTCACCAAGTATTCCCATCTAAAGTTGATCAAGTTTTATGCTTAGCACTAGCATCTACAAGTGGGGGTGAGTACTAATGAGGGGTGGTAAACAAGTGGAGTTTAACTAAGTTAAATCTCATGCCTTAGGATGACATCAAGATTATCTAGCTTAGACCAAATTTTATGCTCTTTATGCAACCTTCAATTATCTTCCTAGAATCTACAAGTCACTTCAATAAACCTTCAATGATCATATATGCTTAAGGCATTTGGTTGGCATGGTAAGGCTTGCTAAAGTATAATATCTTGCAACTGTTAGCTTGCACATTTAACTAGTAGAATTAGGCTTGCTAAGTTAATAGCTTGCAAGTATTGGCTTGCCTTGTGCAGAGCAGTGGTTGAAGTTCTCCTCGGCTTCTTCTTCGTAGTATCCTCCTTCCTCCTCATATCCTTGGTCGATACTAGCGTCTATAAATAAATACGAGGTACACAATCACCATAAAATACTTAACTACTTTTAATCATCACATAAAGGGGTTCTATAGATGATCTAGCATCATCACATAAAGGGGTTCTATAGATGATCTAGCATCATCACTAACATAACAAGCACTTGACTTAATGATTTTATTTTTAGAAAAGTAATTTCTACTCATTGAAAAACTACTTAAGATTTAATATTCTCCAAACCAAGCATGGGATCATGTTGACACATGTCATCACCCATATCTTAGTACATGGGAATGTGATTTAAAGTGGTGTCACAATTTAATAAGGTTTAACCCTTTTATTTTAAATAAAAATAAGTGACTAGAAATGCCTATGTGGCATTCTTTTATTACTTGAACATTATTTCTGTAAGTAAACCCATATATTTTTATATATTCTGAAAGGTATGATTAATTGTGATTTTTGAGAGTTGGAATCAACTCAAAAGTTATTATGTTTTAAATTTGAAAAATGTTTGAATGCAGAAAAGCTTCTGCCTTGTTATTTTTACCAAGGGTGATCTATAGATCCAAATGATTTGAATCCAACGGGCTTGGATTCCGCATTTCTAGACCTTTCTAACAAAATTGGTTTCATTCAATTTGGTTCACTGAATCGAGCTGGGTTGATTTTTGAAACTAGGTACAGAACTATGTTTGAATGAAAATGGAAAAATCCAAATTCAAACGAGTGGGCTGCGCGGGAAGAGAAAATGGGCCGGCCTGCTACGCATAGCGCTTACGCGGGCTGGTTAAGTGGATGTCCCCACGTGTCAGTGAGACGAGGGGTGCGAAGCGGTATGGGGCAACGTGGTGCGTTGGATCTAGTTCTAATCTAACGACTCTGGTTCATCGTCCACGTCGGGCAGCGCCGGCGAGACAGAACCCTAACGTGGTAGGTGGGGGTCGTGGGAGGTTCATCGGGGCTCAGGCGAGGGTCGGCGAGGCGGGCGAACGACGAAGTCGACGACGGCGAACGACGAAGTCGACGACGGCGAACCTCCTGGTACCGGTAGCTTCTCCTGGGGCGGCTCCAATCGCTGGCTTCCTTCTTCTCCAGTAGCGGCGGGCTCCGGCCAAATTCCGGCGATGCGCTGCTCGCCTTGCTCTGGGAACGGGGTAGAACAATCAATGAGGAGAGGGGAGTGATATGGTGTGAAGAGTTTGAGCGGGGGAGGCCTCTATTTATAGTCTCGACGACGAGACCGAATGGGATGGGCAGGCGATGGTGGCGACATGGCTACGAGCTGCTAGAGGCATGGCCGAGGGTGGCGATCGATCGATGGTCTCCTGGCGATGCTCTATGGCTTTAATGCGCGTGTAGGGGCGGTGGCAAACAGTCTGGAACACTCGACGTTCTGCGCGGCAGAGGCGGCGTCATCGACGGCGAGCGGTGGCTACGGGGTACAAGCGGTGAAATGGGCATGTCTAGCGGTCTCCTGGGATGGTGGCGAGCATGTTGGCGGGCGGCGAGGGCTTGAGGTAGTCTGGTTGAATGGGAACGGCGCGTGCTCTGCGGCGCGGGTCGGCATGGTCGACAGCGGCACGGGCGCGGCGTTCCTAGCGGTTCTGGCTGCTGTCCACGAGGCAGG
Source organism: Avena sativa (assembly GCA_916181665.1). Lineage (NCBI taxonomy): Eukaryota > Viridiplantae > Streptophyta > Magnoliopsida > Poales > Poaceae > Avena > Avena sativa. Next base: position 377,301,569 of record OV702297.1, on the reverse strand, counting down.
GCTGGTCGAGAGGGGGCGGTGAGATGTGGGCTACCTCCTAGACAAGGTTGGCACGGCTAGTTCTTCCTCTAGCCTGCTGTCCACACTGGGGTGACATGGGTGTTCTCGGCTGTTCACCATTGATGACATTGTCAAGCTTACAGTGGTGCTAGGGCTTAGTTAGGGTCGTTAGATGATCTACTAAGGCTAGTGGTGTCCAGAGAGGGAACAATTTAGGCCCAAAACACTGCACACTATAGTGTTTTGATTTTGTTTGATTTGAATCTGCAAGGTGTTTGATGAAATGGCCGCATGAATTCAAGTTTTGAATTTTGAAAAGATTTTTGGTGGGTGTGCTAGGCATGTGCTGGTGAGTCTGTGGATGCTTCGGTTTTGAAAGTTGAGCTTGTTTGAGTGGTTTTTGAAAAAGTGGGATCTTCCCATGTGATATAGATTCAATTTTAAACTGTCCTTTAAACTATGCATTTGAATGTTTTTGGATGATCACAAAGTGGGCCTTGGTACCTTGTTATGAGTACTATCAAGGGGTGTAAAGATCCAAACAAGTTTCTGTTAAGTTTTGAAAGTTAGAGACAACCAAAGTAGGCATAGGAGTTAAATTGGCCAAAGTGACCATTCCCTTATTTTGTTTGTTTTGATTTATTTGTCTTTGGGAAAAGTTTGGAGATTATTTAGATGATGTTTATTTCACCTATGAATCCTTTTACAAGCAAAGAAACACACAAGCAAGGTAATTCAAAAGAATCCAAATTGGAATGCATACACACATGCATGCTTTCATATTTTTATTTAGAAAAGTTTTTGTTAATCCTAAATTTTGATTATTAGAGTTTGATGATCCAAGTTTCATATTTTTGGGATTTTACAATCCTCTCCAAATTCCCCGTCCCGGCAGGGTGCCAGAACAAAGTTTTTGGATCCGAATCTTGGTTTCTGGTGGCGGTGGTGGAGTGGAACTCTTTCTGGAAAACTATCGAACCCCCCTGAGTTTTTAGGTCAGAAGGCAACTTATAGGCACGGAGGGAGGCCGAGGAGCTGCCTGGGGTGGCCAAACCTCCCCCAGGCGCGGGGTCAGTGGTCCCGCGCCTGGGGTGGGTCTAGGCCCCCCAGGCCTCCCCTCTCTCCCCTTATGGCTCCGTGGATCTTCTGGTGAGAAATAGTTTTTGGCATATTTTCCGGGATTTTTCTTGATAGTTCATTTTCTGCACAAAAACAAGACACCAAGGTAATTCTGTAGAAAACAGCGTCAGTCCATGTTAGTTGTATCCAAATCACACAAGTTTAGAGAAGAAACAATGGCAAAGTGTTTGAGAAAGTAGATACGTTTTGGACGTATCACCGCCCTCGTCCCGCGTCGCCCCCCACGTGGGCGACGGGGAAAATCTCCAGTCGCCGCCGCCGGCCAGCCCCAATCCCTCTCCCTCCTCCTCCCCACCACCGCCAATGGCGTCGCCAGGCAAAGCCTGGGCGCTGGCGGCGGCGCGGGGGGAGGGGGGCTTCCCCCGCTCATGGAGACGACAGCGCGGGCCAGGTGGCCATGGCGGGCGTCCTGCTCGGTGAGGGGCACGCCGACGCGGCTTCTGCTGCGCGGAGACCTTGCGTCGGAGTGTGGACGACGGTTTCCCCCGACGGCGGTGGTGGCGGCCTAAGCTCTGCTATGGTTTCAGGAGACGTCATCGGGATGGAGGAGGCGACATCGCGTCAGAATAAGGGTGCTGGAGATCGATCACCATCTCGGCAAGGCCACTTGTGGCGGTGACGGCGAGGTGCTGGCCTGGTATCCTCTCAGATCTACGGATCTGGGGAGGGTGGTATCTCCGGGCGCGGTCGTTTTTCGACTCTGCCATGGAGCTTCGGGAGTCAGAGGGATGTTGTTGTTGTATTCCCCTCGGCCGGCCGTGGTGGCGAGGGAGTGGGAGGGGATGGTACAAATACCTTCCTTGTTAGGGTCTTGTATGGTCTTATTTCGAGATGCGGCTATCGCGTCTTGGAGATTCTTCTGTCCATCCATGGCGGCGAGGGGAGGAGGTGGCTCGACGTGGCGTCGATGGTTGGGACCTTTTGCTCGGGGATCTTGGATTGGAGGTACTGCCTGGTCTTCGCCATCTCCCGCCTGCCCAATGGTCTGGAAAAGTCTCTTAGCTCTGACTCCTCGGGGTGGGCACTCATGCGGTGTTCAAAACCCAATGTGGCGAAGGTGGCGGCGGTGATTCGATGGTGGCTGAAGATGTGCTGCTTCTGGATCCGGTCCCGGTACTTGGGTGGTGACGATGAGGACGATGGGCTTGATCGCGATTTGGAAGTACGGTGTGTGGTCTTCTGGGTCCATGTTGTATTTTCCTTTTTTTTGTGGAGTCGTTTGTAATCGGTTTCGCCATTGCTAAAATTCCATCGGTTGTTATCTCAAAAAAAGAGGGCCAAGACAGCAGAGAAAAGGCCATGAGGAGCAGAAAGGGATGCAGATGGATAGTGGCGGACCGAGAATTCTGGAAAGACCAAGGCTAATTTCTAATACCCCTAAACTATGAAAAAAATCTCTCGAATCCACTCTCAATAAAAACATATAATAGCCTAAGCACCATAAAAATGCATAAGTTGAGTTTTGACAGCAATATTTAACCGAATTATAATAATAAAAGCATAAAAAAGTGTGGTGGTATAATCGCATAATCAAGATGTATTTTTAGTACCTAATAACGAATCATTTCTCTCGTACTAGCCTACCGTTTCCTCATCAATCATGGGAGAAGAACCGAAACCTACAAATACAAGAAAAATAATAATAAAAAATAGTATGGATGAATATATGAGAATTGAGGCATAAGTTTTATTGGTAAAACGCAACTTACCACTTGCAACACATGGTACTTGTGTGGTATCGATTTCTTCTGCTGCAGTCGCGGGAGATTGGTTCGAATTGGCAAGTTGTGGCAACGATGGAAAATAAGATGACATTGGATTGATGAGCAGGTCTTTGATCTTTTCGTTTCCTTCATCCTCTATGCAATCAGAAAAAATAAAATAAGAAAAAAATTCAAAATCAGTAGAATATAATTATAGCAATACTAGCAACTGACTGGAATTGATTATTTGGTTCTTCAGTTATTAGTGCGTTCAATCAAAGACACAAATTGACTATGTATTGGAAATTTGGAATCAAAGAAAGACAGAAATCACTAGGCCGCTTGGAAAATTGAAATTACCAAACCTGCAGTCGGTGATCTACAAGAAGTAGAACAGCGGAGGCCAGCGACGAAGGGCGTGGGCGCGTCCGCGCCGCACGTGGCTGTGGCTCTGCTTCTGCTGACTGCAGCTCAAGCGCGTGGAGGCAACTAGCAGCGTCTTGGTCGGTGGCGGCGGGCCGGCGGCAGTCCTGGGCGGCGGTGGCCGGTGGAGGAGGTCGGGTGGCGCGACGCGCAATGAAAAAAGGAGGCGTTTCAGGGCGCTCGATCGAGGGAGACGAGGAGGTCGGGCGGCGATAGGTGGTTTCCTTTTTTTTTCCGATGAATGCGAAAAGACATCGTGTTCGTGGCGACTAACGTGAGCGAGCGAGCGTGGCTTCTGGTTTCTTTCTGGGTTTTTCTAAATCAAGCCCCGGTCATTATGGCCCAACAGCATGGGCTATTCTATTTTTCTTTCAAATATTACAAAGGAATTAGATGTACGCAGTGGACCAAGACCCGGGCTGTAGCCCGGGGCCCAGATCCGCCCCTGCAGATGGATTCACAAGTTCAAATGATCAATTCTGGTTCCCAATAGGCAATGGCGAATTGGCGATCTCCAATCTAGAGTAGGGCGGCTAGGGCAGCCCACAGTTGAATAGACGATAGTAGAAAATTGGGGATACAAACAAGCGAACACGAACTAGACTACATGGGAGATCGATTCTTGATTTCGTTTGGTCCGTTCTTTCTTTATGCTAGGCCTTTTAACTGATTTTTTTTAACCTAAAACCAAACTGCTGACTAATAAAGAAGCATGCAAATCATGGGCCCCCGAAAGACATGGGCCCTAGGGCGCCGTCCATGTTGGCCATGAGTGACAGCCGGCTCATCCGAATATATACATGGGTCGATCCTTTCCCTCTCTAGTTTGGAACAACACCAAAAGAGGATCCGTTCTCTTTTATCTGGGCATGTTACTCTGAAAGTAAACTAGTAAGGATAATTGGACCAACACCAAAGCACAAACCTTCTTAGTAACAATATAATTGAGAATTCCACAACTAGAGTTGATGCCCTGCGACCATTGTTCCACAAGAAAAGAGGCTAGATGCTGTAGATCTGAAACCTTGATTAAGAGCACAGATACCTTAAATAATGCTGCTGAGTGAAAAAAAATAAAAAGATAGTGGTCTGCCAAGAAGGATGCAGTGGCCAGTTAGAACGGGCTGTGCAACATAGGCCCAGGCACAAGTATTGGCCAGTTAGAACGGGTCGTTGACAAAGTGCAACATAGGCCCAGGCACAAGCACCAAACGAGGCATCCAAACACTACTTTAATGCCCCCGCTCGGGTTACAAGTCTGTGAACGAACAGACTATTTAACCTGGTCAATCTCTCGTTGAGTTAGCGATGTGGGACTAAAAAAACACCCCCGTGCGTATCGCTACCGCGTCTCATGCTCCACTCCGTCGCCTCATCCTCATCCTGCCTATCGCCGCATCGCCTCCCTCGCCTGGCTCCGGCTCTATCTACTACCCCCTCTGCCGCCCCCGCCTCCGTTTTCCCATCTCGTTCCGCACCAAACCGCCAGACAGCCGCCATCCCCATCCCCAACCCAGCAACAGCCCCCACCACCTCGCTACCCATGGCGGCGAGCGAGGCACAGGGCGACCCGCACCGCCGGGAGCCTGGCCAGCGCCGCCCCATGTGCGCCGTCTGCACCAAGCCCCTCCGTGTCTGCCTCTGCGGCCGCCTCCGCGGCCCGCCGTTCGACACCACTGTCGGTGTCACCGTGCTGCAGGCTGCAGCACACTATGGAGGTCAACCATCCGCTCAGCTCCATCCGTGTCGCCCGCCTCGGCCTCCGCAACCTCGCCGTCACCCAGGTCGCTGACGTCAACCACCGGGCCAGCTTCCTCCTCAGGATGCTTGACTGCGCATCCATGGCCTCCAATCTTGGAGGCGGAGAGACTGATGTTACTGCCGCCCGTGCCGGAAATCATGACCGTCCCAGTGGTCCTGGGCAGATTGGCATACATGATGCCAATGGTTTTGGGCGATGTGAAGGCCAAGGATTAGAGAATGGAAAATTAAGCAATGGCGTTTTCAGTGATTCAGATCGACAAGTTGGCAGTGTTGAATACGACTCTAATGCTGATGCGGGTTTCAGTAGTTTTGAGAAGGTAAAAAGAGACAAAACACTGGGGGGATTTCGAAAGGCCGGTCTTGGCAGTAGATCAGTTGGAAAACTCTCTAGTCGATGGCCAAAACACAAGTGAGACAGGCATGACAAATAAGGTAAATGGTCATCTGCCCCCACCCTTTAGTAGAAAGTACCTCAGTTAATAGTATATGCACTGGAAATATGAAGTTAGTGCTGCTATTGGGGAAGGCTGGACTGTAGAAAACATGGATAAGTGCTCTGTTGCTTATACGGAAAAAGAACTCAGGATCGACATTGAGCGAGGCGTGAAGCCCAAAATCAGATGGTTGTCAAGAGCTTCTCTGGGTAAAGGAGCTGCTGAGAATGGTTTTACCGTCACGAAAATACAAAAGAAGGCCAAACTTACAGGGGAAGCATTGGAGTTTGGGGAATTCTCCATCACCATACCGCCACACTCAGCTCTGCTATTTCCATGCCAGCGTGCAATCAGCATTGATGCTTCAGATTGTGAGGTGAAACATTTGATCATGCTCGATGGTACCTGGGCAAAAGCACAACGCATGTACCATGAAAATCCATGGCTACAGCTCCTGCCACATGTGAAGCTAGAATCAGATAGGGTTAGCCTGTATTGTGAGGTGAGGCATGAGCCGAAGGCTGGGTGCTTGTCCACCATTGAAATCATAGTTGTCCCCATGAAGAAACTTGGAGAGGATGAAAAGGGATTGGATGATGTTCTGGGTGTTTTCGAGTCCATGATCGTTGATCAGCGGCGTTTGAAGGAGGAGAATTGGAAACCAAAATTGAAGGCATTGGCCACGGGTGGAGCTTGAGCAAAATACTTGGTCGTGCTAGTACACTGAAGGCGGGTCAAATTGGCTGTTATCGGGCCGAGTTTTACAGGTAGATAAGCATAAAAAAACATTCTTTTTCCTGGGTTGGGTGGGGCACAACCCGGTTTTGCCTTAAGGAGCCAGTTGCATTGGCCCCTATTGTTTTTTCATATAATTTTTTTCGACTTACTGGATGCATCTTCAGTCCAGATGTCAATCATTATTTCATACTGAGTGATTAAATTGGCCAGTAGTATGTTTCGGATGGTTTTTTGTTTGCCACCACTTTCAGAGCTGTAAGGATGGAGATATACTATATCAAGCTTGTAGTAAGATTTTTCTTTGCTAAAACCTGATGTTAGCTGTCAATATATAGGCTTTGGGCATCAGTCTGTAGCAACGCTACTAACAGATATGGACTTGGCTATTGCTGCGTAACACCCTCGCCTGATAAGGCTAAGTTTATGTGTATAGTGTCAATCTCTGGATCGGTTCACTGGCACACACAGTACAGATGAATACCAAAGAATTTAACGGTGCATCATAAATAACGAATTGATCCAGAATTTGCAATTATTACAATAAATCTTAGCACACAGGCTAGCTCAAAAAGTTCAATAGCAAACGGAAGCATAGATATATAGTAGACTCCATTTTCAATTGCCCACAAGCGAACAAATGTTAAGTGGAGTATCGCGACCTAGTCGATCACTTAGAATCGGAACATCCTGCAACATAAAACATAGCAGCCCCGAAGGATCAATACTTGGAATATATGGCAAGTAGATTTATTAAAGGAGACAATAAAACTAGCATCTACATGCATATTTGTCCAGTGGAGCTGTGGTTAGCTTGCATTTGCAAATACCTTTGTCCTACTTTCATAATCAGTTTTTGATTTTTTTTGAAAAGATCCTAATTAAGTTAACCCATCAACATTAAGCAATTAGGAAATTAAAATGAGCGAGAAACATGTCATAAGCTCAATATCAAGCAACTCGGATGTCCATAATCGGGGACACGACTAATCGATTAGATTATACACCCTGCAAGGGTTAGTACACTTTACCCATGTGACTTGGTCAGCCCAACTCGTACCACCACTCTCATATTAGGTGATGATAGGGAGAAGTTCAAGAAGGGACCGTTTGGAAAGTAGCTCCCCAAACCCGACAAGCACCGTACTAACCTACAAAAATTCTACATCTCTGGATACGTGGGTTCGAGTTGCAACAACCTACTAAGTCCAACCAACCGCCCATTTCATTATTGGCACATGGTTGTACATGTAAGCTACCAAATAAAGAAGTCAATCATTTTCATTTGATACCTGGGTGCCTTTCCGCAATGATACCATCAAAAAATATCAATCCCATCATACCCAGGAGATTCATTGATTAAGTTGTTTTTAGTTTTCACAAACCAACACTTTTAGAAACAACTTTTATTGATGTAACCCAGTCCTCATTCATCAAAGCACGGCTAAGCACATCTACCAATGGTGGCTCATCTACATGAGATCCCTACCATATAATAGGACATAGCACAGTGATCGTAGTTCCTATTCATACATCTACAAAATACACGGCAATGCATTGAAAATAGTAGGACAATATCATGAACAAAGTAGCATCTACTTGCCTTGATAGTTGTTAGAGTCGTTCAAACACTCGTTGCAATCATACACTTTGCACTCCTCGCAATCTATCGATCAAACAATTGTATACAACATAAACAATAGCACTTAGATATCAAACAAATGCAACAAATGCATGCATGACAATTTAATAAGTCACAATGGTTGTTGTTTTCGTTCTCTAAACATTACTGAAGTATATGATGCATGCAAGAGATTAATTAATGCAGTGAAGTATTTGTTATTAATAATTACTTGTCAATATAGGGTTTTTAATAGTTCTATTGTAATGCTTGTTATTAATGTCGAATTAAATTTGGATCTAAAGTATACTTGATAGAGGGCATTAATATGAACCAGTAGGTGTTGGATTCACCCTAATCGGAGTTATAGATCTTTTCTTATGCTTTAAATAGTGTTTAATGGGTTTTAAATCATTTATATAGTTTATGTTGCCTAAAAATCAAACTAAAATTATATCTGTAATCTCCACGGAATTTTGATTCCAGGGACATATTATATGTAATTTTCTGAGCAATACTCGAATTAATATGATTTTTATACTCTAAATAAGCCATTAACCTATTTATTTAATTGCTGCAAAACCTTATAGTATTTTCCTGAACCATTTGCATATTGATGATCTACTTGGAACTAGTTTCCATCGGTATATTATTTATATTTTTGTGATCTATAAATAATTTACTATAGACTTAATGATTTATAAATCCATTAAAACTAATTAAATCATTACGGTAAATATGTACGGTAAATATTATATCTAATCTGACAATATTAATCTACATTAGAGTAGCTTTCTTTTGACATATTGTTCATATTTTTTAGTGTTACAGATAATTTCCTATGAATTTACTAACCTAAAAGACCATTAAAACTAATTAAATTACTACAGTAAACTCATACTGTAAAGGTTGTATCTAATCTGATAAGATGATTCTACGTAAAATTATCTTCAATTTGATATATTATACGCAATTTTGGGACCAGTTATGAATTTACTACGAATATTTGAAGTTGGATCTATATTCTGCAAATTTTAAACATTTATTTTAATCACTTCATTGCGTCAGCGCTAGTCAATGCTGACTGGGCAGGTTTTTAAGTGACAGGCCACGTGGCGAGTCCTGAGTGGACAGTACCTCTTCGCAGTTCTTCTAATCGCGACCGTCCAGCGGTGGCGACGGTGGCAGCGGCTCTAGTGAGTTCTCGGCGAGGGGAGGCGGCAGACATGGACCGGGCGAGGACGGGTGGCTTAGTGGTGAGAACGGCGTCGCCGGTGGCTTCCTGGAATGGCGGCACGCTGTAGATGGAGACGTGCGGTGGAGGTAGTGCTCCAGCGATCAATTGCGGAGGCAACAACGATATGCAGAGGGGGAAATAGTCAGGAAGAAGCGCATCAAGGGGGAGATGTTGGAGGGGAGAGAGGGCTCGGGGGAGACATACTCGTGCTCGTCCTCGAGCTTCCGAGAGCGGCGGATGCGATATTCGGTTTGAGCTCGACTAGGGTTTCGAGAAAATCAAAAGGGAAACGAGAGGCGGATGCGGGGTATATATATCTAGACGATTAACGTGCAGAGGGGGCAAGATATCAAACGGAATCGAGGGAATCCTGCGGCAGTTCTTCGGTTTCGTGGTGGAGACGGACTCCGGCGCGAGGTCAGGGTGACAAGTGGGGCCGGGGTGTCAGCGGCGAGGGAGCGGGCTGCAGGGTGCTTGTTGGGTCGCGGCGGCTGCTGGCTTGCGCGCTGCTGCGCTATGCGGCGCTGGCACACGCGGTAGATAGGAGGGTAGGGCTAGGTGGTGGGCTGGGCCGCGAGGTGCTCAGCGGGTAGGATAGGTTCAGTCACTTTTTTTTTTCTTTTTTTCCTATTTCTGTTTTAGCATTTACTTTGTAACTTTTACATACTAACTCGAAATAACTTGATTTTTGTCTTCAAATTTTTCTAAAATTCAGAGGATCAACTTAGTGTCCTTTTTGCAATATTTCATTGGTTTTTAAATTGTGGGTTTACAAATCCTTGTATATTCCTTTGTAGGTGCATTTTAGTAATTCAAAATAGGGGTTTCGAATAGTGTTTTGCAATTCAAACCTTTTACGAATGCAATGCAATGCTTATGAATGACATGCAAATGCATTTTTTAGTCCCAATTTTCTAAAATCTTGGGATGTGACATGTTGTGTCTTGAGCGTGCTTATCTATCTGTGTCTTGAGTGTGCTTATCTATCTATCTATCTATATCTATACTAGTAGTATTAAAAAGATTGGGGACTTTTTATATCTATGTCTTGAGCGTGCTTATCTGTCTTGAGCGTGCTTATCTATCTATCTATACATGCAAATGCTACCGTTGTCGCGTCGTCAGGTGCTAGAGATGTGCATCACCACCACGCCGGCACATCAATCCTGGCACCGGAGCACAAAGTGGTGCTGGTTTCGGCCGCCTCCGCACCCTTTTTCCGGATTCAGCGAATCCCCCGAGGCGCTGCTCGTGCTCGGGATGGGGCTGACAGGAGGAGGTGGGGGCAGCGTACATGGATGGTGGAGAGGTCGACAATCACGCTGCTAGAAGGGGTGAGGGCAGATAGAGTGGCACTGCGCCTGGCAGTAGGAGGGTCGTTTGGTGTGCCGAAGGCAGGAGGGGACGGTGTCGGGTTTGGGAAGAGATGGAGCCATTGTCTTACGCAGGGGGAGGGCCGGGTTGCGGGTCGCCGTCCGCAACACCGCCTGCTCGAGCAACCTAGACCCAGCAGTGGTACCCGCTGTGTATACAGTGCGAGAGGGAGCGGCTAGACGCGATGTTGGAACACCTGATCGTGGCGGCTCGCCGACTTGCTACTCCGTCCAGCCACTGAGGGCTCCCCTTGGAGGCTAATGTATCTTGTTTTTTGTGCGTGTGTTCGCCTTCGCTGATCCTAGGCTTTGCCTTGTACTAGACGGACACGCGAGCTTCGCTTCGCCACCTGCATCGTGTTGTTACATCACCTGCATCATGTTGTTAGATGTTTTAGCTTTGTTTGATGTTAATTGTACTGTGTTGCTACTTGGAGTTATTTGGTATAGCTATGTTGATCAGCTCATTTATGCATTCTGAAAATATATACATACGTTCTATAAAATCTATAAACAACTGATGGAACTTTCTAAGCTACTTAACATTGTAAGTCGGACATATATTGGCATGTGCAACAATGATGAACCTTATCTTGCAACTCTTGTTTTAACAGTGGCCTAAGACTCTATAGTCTACATCACCATTGATGTCACAGGGAACAACTTGCCCAGTAGGGTATAGACACCTCCACCCAATAGAAACGCACCACTGCCAATCATGTATTAGTGAAAGGAAATTCTCTAAATAATAACATACACTTCTTAAAACGAATGTTTGATATTTTCTATAGATTTTTCGTTCAGGAAAAGATCTTGGTTAAACCTCCAAGGAATAGAAGTGTCACAATATCTGAAAAACAATATACCAAGAAGAATACAAGCGTAAGTGTGATATGTTATCATTTCTTAAAAAACATGCCAAAGAAACATAATTATGGGCCCTTTGAATCGAGACTGTGAAAGTGTACAAACTAAAAGTATGGTTGTCTATAAATAAGGTTATTGTTAACTGCGAGCCTCCAAAAAGGCATCTTGTTATTTCTTGCATATGTGATATGTCAATCATAATGTAGTTGACTATTGGCGATAAATATATGGTGTATACAGATAGCTAGATGGACAGGTAATCTGGTAATGACTTTAGTTAGTAATTAGGCATTATAAAGTGGATTCTTAGTATTTATAAAAGGAATTAGACACAAATATTTAGACTTGACAGTTTGATGCAAATTAGACCTATATAAGATAGCAAAAGTTCACTGATGTGAGAGCCGATTTTCCCTCAACAGAAAGGATAGAGAACTGATTCTAAATCTTTACCAAAAAAAGGAACTAAGTAGATACCTGATAGGGTTTATCCATGTGGAATATCTTCTGAATGACAATAAACTCTACACAAGGCAATTAAGTAATCAAACATTAAAAGTGAAATAACTAGGTGTGGTTGATCGATTGGATTGGTGTTGGTCATGAAGTGTAAAGAGCAATTCAAAATTAAAATTTTGCTAGTAATATCCTGTCTGAACTTAACAATTTATGCGGGTGTACCTGCAACGCTCCAGCAAAAGAAGCTGCGATGAGAAGAGGTGCAACATACCCAGTATCATATGTCAACAACAAACTTCCTCCAACAATTGGACCTTGACAGGAAAACATTGATGTTGTAGTGACATGATTTTATCATTATTTCAGGAAGAAAGGTAGACCATGCTAATACTTCATATCAGACTACTATGTGGATAGTTAACCAAACATGTTTGATATAGAAGAGTTTAAAAGAACTGAAAATCAGATAAGTCACTAATGTTACTGATTAAAGTCTATCTTGGAAATCTAATACAGTTCTGGTATTTTGAGCTTTGAGCTACATGATAAACTATTGAGACAACTTATGTATCCCTTTATGCATACTCTTGAAGTGGCGACATATCCCAGAAGGTGTACTGCAAGGCCATGTTGCTAATGCAAATGTAAGGCCAGCAAGATATGCTTGTACACCTGACAATCAAATACAATCAAAAAAGGGTAATATATTACTGAACAATGGTGCAGCTACAAATTGAGATTTCTAGCTACATATATCTTAAATTGCACATATCTTAATCGAAAATAACAAAGACCAATGAAAAAATCAAGTATTATTCATCCCTACAAATCAAGCACTCTCCTTTAGCTCAGACCATGCATCATGAATTCACGAACAAAATCATAAGCAAAGGGATTAGCAGGTACTTTCAAAACTCAGCTGAAATTATGCCGTCAACAAAATTCTATCGAGACCTTCTCTTGCGAGTCGACATCCACGAAGATCCAACCAGAACAGTATGTGAGCATGTGGCAACACCCTCTTATGAAACTAAACAGTATAAAGGGCCTCCTTACCTAGATCCGGCCGAGAAGCCCTCAACGTTGAAGGTGTGAGTCAACCCTGTCCTGAAAGAGCCCTTGGTGAAGAAAAAAATATCATGTTGTAGGCAGGGCGGGTTGCGGCTGCCGCTACAGACCTAAGCGGAAAGCTTCGGTGTTGTGGCGCTCGCGGCTTGTGCGGCCTAAACCGCTAGGATTAGCACAGCACATTGCGGTGCCCGCTTCAGCCTGCAATAGTCCAGTTGGCGATCTCATGTCGTGAGCACATGCAGAATACAGGAAATACACAGCGGTGCTGATAATTTGGCCATGAGACCTCTCTCGCCGTTCCTTTCCAGGAACACCACAACAGCACAGCAAGGTCCGGTTGAGGCAGGCACCCCGACAAGCATGTCAATCCTAATACATTTTCCGATCTATGATCGCATAATTACTCCCATCGGTACTCATGATTGCATCACATAATCCTAGGTACTATGCCCACACGTAACCATCGACCCCCCTGTTCATATCTCAGCTGAATCAAATATCCGGTATAATTCAAGATGCATCCTAGCCAACTATCGCCACCATGAAGACATAATCAAAACGAACAAAATCAAGCAGCATAATTCCACGACCCCGGTCACGGGAGAAGGCGTCAGCTCACCTCTAAACCCCGAAGCCGCTCCGGCCTCCAGATCCATGTAGCTCGCGGGAGGCTCGACCCAGGTGTCGAACAACGACGGTGCCATGGGGAGTTCAGGGTAAGGGCTAGGGTTAGCAGGGGCGTTGGGGATCGGGTCAGGGGTGGCATCGCGGGGACGGCTGGTGGTGAAGGGTGTGGCGGAGGGGAGAGGTAGGAGAGGGCCGCGTGCTGTTGCGGGGGCAGGGAGGGCCGTCGATTGCCAGAGTACTGGGAGGATGCCATCTCCTCTTCATGGTGGGCTGCCGCCGCTCCCGTCCCCAAGTGATGGAGAAGGATAGGGAGGTGCGTGCGTTTGGCCCCTAGGAGCACGGGAGCATGGGAGAGAGGCAGCTCTGAGAGGCACTGTCCGTGACATGGTCATACCCTACGGGTACGTGACTTCAGCATACCTGGTCCAGTCCAAGGAAGGCCCACGGCGGATGTACGCCGGCCCATGAAGATTTTCGGGTGGCCAAGGCCCATGACGCCTTCGAGTCCTTGGAGAACAAGACTAGCGTAGATAGGAAATTTAAAGGGGTAAAACCCTAGAACCTGTAACCGACTAGGACTATGCCCGGGACCTGCCTAAGTCTATATAAAGGCTAGGAGGGCACGTCCTAGATCTCTCGATTCATACTTTCGCATACGCATCTCCACGCCAGATCGAATCTGTGCACCTGTAACCTTCGGTTCCACCGTAATCAAGAGCAGACAAGCATGAGTAGGGTTTTCCCTCCGGGGGCCTGAACCTGGGTAAATCTCGTGTCCCCTGGTTGCTTGTCTGTTAACCGTTCCACGATCTCCAGCATCCCCATCTTCTCCAAAACCCAAGTCCATAACAATGGGCATTGACGAGTCAAAACCTCGTCAATTGGCGCCGTCTGTGGGAATCGGGGCTGCTGATTGTGCGATCGTGACGGTCCCGACCCGATCAATCTACAACTCTGCGGCGACGGAGAATCACCTCCTCTTCGGCGCTTTCGACTTCACCGCCCACTCGCCGGCCACCATGAAAGATTTCGAGCCCGTAGGCGACGGACTCGAGATCCTATTCGGGAGCTTCTGCTTCCAGGTGGGTCAAACTGGCACCCTCCGCCTCCCTGAGCGGGTGCCCCTACCATCCATCAGGCCCGCCTCATGGGCTCCACACCCTGTGCTACGCACATCACCATCAACAGATGAGTTTTATGACAGCAGCAGCTGTAACTCCGATCTGTGTGATCCACCTTCGGATGAGGGGACCTACGGTTCCGGATCCGAAAGCTGCGGCAGCAGCCGACCAATCTGCGAGCGCTATCTATGCGCCGCAGTCATCCAGGGCGACGAGGAAACACCTAACCCGCCGCCCAACCGAAACGGCAGAAACGGTGAAAACAGAAGAAGCCAGTCCCCCCCACCCAACGGGGAAAACAAAGACCACGTCATCCAACTTAGCAAAGAAGGATGGGTCCAGGCACGCCGTGCCATAGCAGGCGACATAGTCCTACCTGCAGACGCCTCATGTGAATTACTGATGGCATACCACTACCTCCTCATCGAGGAGCACAAGAAGCAAGTCAAGATGCAGGAGACGCTCGACAAACGCAAGCAAGCAGCCTCCAAGTCCAGCGCGCGACGAGCTGCGCTCTCCGCCATGGCACCCGGCTCTAGCACAAACGGAAACCAGGGAAACAAGCATCACTCTCGGGTGGAGAACATGGATCCCAAGGAGCGCCGTGACGTGACCCGAACTCTCCACACATCGTTCATGGATATGGATGCCGACGACAACATAATACCGAAGACACCGCAAGCTGCGATCATGGCAGCCACTGCATATCTAGCGGCCCACCCACCTCTGGAGGGGGACCCGAAAAGAGACATGCATAAGTCCGCACTCACCGGACTCGGACTCGTCGGAGCTGCGCTCCACGAAGACGCTCCTGTGGAGCCAAAGAAAAAAGCTCCAGCCAGGCGCGACCGGAGCCCCACCCCTTCATCCGAAGAAGAGGAGGAACACGACCTTCCTCGAAGGAAGAAGAGCTCGCGTCACCATAAACACGACTACGACGCCAGAGACAAGCTTACACAGCGCAAAATCGACAAAGCACGAGCCAAACGTGCATGCTCGTCTGAATCCGAGATGGACGAAGATGA
Organism: Avena sativa; assembly: GCA_916181665.1. Classification (NCBI taxonomy): domain Eukaryota; kingdom Viridiplantae; phylum Streptophyta; class Magnoliopsida; order Poales; family Poaceae; genus Avena; species Avena sativa. The sequence continues at coordinate 377,285,969 of OV702297.1, read as the reverse complement.
AGAAGAACTCTGCGGAGCCCGATGTTTCAGCAGATCTGTTCGACGAACACAGATGCCACGCAATTTCAAGCTTCCTTCGGATACTCCGAAGTTCAATGGCACGCAAGATCCAAAATCATGGCTCAGCGACCATCTGTCATCCGTCAAGCTTCACGGAGGCAACAAAGAAACTGCCATGCAATGCCTTCAGCTGTAGCTGATAGGCGCGACGCGGGTCTGGCTCAGCAGCCTATCATCAGGATCCATCCGAAGCTGCGAGGAGCTCGCTTACAGCTTCATCCGAAATTTCAAGGGCACTAGCAAGAGGCCCGCCTCAATCGAAGAGTTGCGAGCATGCACTCAGAGAACGGGTGAATCTATTCGCTCGTACATACTACGCTGGTCTACAACCAAGAACTCCGCAGCACACATCTCCGAAGAGAGGGCCATCGACGCCTTCAGGGACGGCGTCAAACGACAAGATTTCAAGGAGGAACTTGGGCGCGTCAAGCCCAAGACACTTGATCACCTCATGGACATCGCCAACAGGTGGGCGGACGGCGAAGATTGCATTCACCGAGCACAATCGGATGAAGAGGACGACCACGGCCGAAGACGGGAACGCCGCAGCAAGAGGAGATCGCGCGTCTACGAGGACCGCGACGGACCTGACATGGTCGCGGCCGGCTACGCCGACCGCCGCAACGACAACAGCCGCAACAGCGGAGGATACCGCGGCGGAAACACCCGCGACAACGGACGCCCAGCGCAGTCATGGCAACGCCGCGACCGCGACAATGGACCCTCAGCATACGACAAACTTTCGGGTCCATGCACCATCCACTTCTACATCGACAAACAGGATGGCAAAAAGAAAGCCAGCCACATGCTCAAGGACTGCCATGAGTTCCAGAAACTCAGCGAAAGCATGGTGCAGATGAGGCAACAAGCCCCAATCCCTGCGTTTGGAAACGCACCCGCACAAGGAGAAATAGCACTCGGAGCTCCTCCACCGCCGCCTATTGGAGGCCCAAACCATCCAGTCGCACCGGCACAGAACAACGCTAGGAACGGGTACCCCCCACCGAAAGGAGCACTAAACATGATCCAGAAGGGACGCCCCACGAATAGAGTGCAGAAGAAAATCACCCGACAAATCAACTTGGCCATGGCAACTCCACCTGCAGTCCCTGAGTACCTCAGCGGATCGGAGTCCTGCATCACATTCACTCGCGCAGATCACCCTTGCCAGATCCCTCGCCTAGGTCATGCTGCCCTGGTGCTGGAGGCGCAAATCGGAGGCTTCGAGATGAGTCGCATCTTCATGGACGGCGGCAGTGGCATCAATCTAATGTTCGCAAGCACTCTAGCAGCAATGCGGATCCCACAATGCAGCCTGGAACAGTCAGACACACGTTCCATGGCATCGTCCCAGGGAAGGGCATATTCCCCCTGGGCAAAATAGGGCTCGATGTCATCTTCGGGAAGCTGGATAACTTTCGGCAGGAGCGACTCGAATTCGAAGTGGTGGACTGGCCGTCGCAATACCATGCCATCCTGGGGCGTGTAGCATTCGCAAGGTTCCTGGCCGTCCCACACTACGCATACCTACTACTCAAGATGCCAGGACCAAGAGGCGTCATCACGATCCACGGGAGCTTCACCCGATCAGACCAATGCGACATGGATTTCAACAAAATCTCCCAGTCTTTCGGCATGCAGGACGAGCTTATAAGGCTCCGCGAGGTGACGGACAATGGGGCACCCCCAGTCACAAGGCAAAACACACCTGACATATCCTTCGACTCCACTGTCAACACCAAGAAAGTGCAGGTCCATCCGACGGATGCCTCCAAGACGGCGCTGATCGCCAACGACCTCAGTCCCGCATAGGAAGGCGCGCTCGTCGAATTCCTTCGTGAGCGCTGGGAAATCTTCGCCTGGTGTCCTACGGACATGCCAGGAGTTCCCAGGGAATTCGCCGAGCACGCACTCAATGTCTTTCCAGACACCAAGCCAGTCAAACAGTCAATCCGGAGACTGTCCGAACCACGAGCCGAAGCCATCGGCAAGGAAATCAACAGATTACTCGCAGCAGACTTCATCAGGGAAATCAAGGAAAGCGAGTGGCTGGCAAACACAGTCATGGTCCCAAAGAAGGACACGGACATCCTGCGGATGTGCATGGATTTCATGTCACTAAACAAGCATTGCCCAAAGGACCACTTCCCTCTTCCTCGGATCGATCAGATCATCGATTCGACTGCAGGTTGTGAGAAACTCTCCTTCCTCGACGCCTACTCAGGCTATAACCAGATTCGACTCAAGGTCGAAGATCAAGAGAAAACGGCGTTTATCACACCGTTCGGAGTATTCTGCTACAATACAATGCCCTTCGGGCTAAAGAACGCAGGTGCCACGTACCAGCGATGCATGCAGGCCTACCTCAAAGACCAGATCGGTCGCAATGTCCAAGTCTATGTCGACGACATAGTGATAAAAACCAAGGAGGCAAGGACACTTATCGACGATCTCCACGAGACGTTTGACAACCTTGATCGCTACAGGATCAAGCTCAACCCGGAAAAGTGCGCCTTCGGCGTCCCATCAGGTCAGCTACTTGGGTACTTCATCTCTCAGTGAGGGATCGAGGCGAACCCGAAGAAAATCAGAGCCATCATGGCAATGGAAAAGCCAAAAAACCTCAAAGGCGTATAGCAGCTCGCAGGGCGAATAGCGGCACTAAGCAGATTCATCAGCCGCATGGGCGAGAAGGCCCTGCCATTCTATCAACTGCTGCGCAAAGCAAACAAGTTCGAGTGGACACCAGAAGCCAACGATGCATTCGAAATCCTCAAACGGCTCCTCTCCACGTCGCCCGTTTTGGTCACGCCAAAGAACGCGAACCCCTGCTGTTGTACATAGCAGCCACACACCAGGTGGTTAGCACCGTACTCGTTGTCGAACGACCCGAAGAAGGCAAGACCCACGGGGTCCAACGCCCAATCTACTACCTCAGCGAGGTACTCACTCCAACAAAACAGAGGTACCCTCACTACCAGAAACTCGCCTACGGCGTGTTCATGACGGCTCGACGATTGAGCCATTACTTCCAGGAGCATCAGGTGATGGTCGTCAATGAAGCACCCCTGAATAGCATCCTGAATAACCCGGAGGCCATAGGACGCATGGCCCTGTGGGGCATCGAACTGTCACCTCTGGACATCGTCTATGAGAAGCGACTCGCAATCAAATCTCAAGTCCTCCCGGACTTCCTGGTACATTGGATGGAGCTGCAGCTGCCAGACACCCCAGACATGTCGCAGTCATGGACGATGCACTTCGACGGTTCCAAGAGAGAAGCCGGAGCAGGGGCAGGGGTCATACTGACCTCCCCGCAAGGTGACAAGATGAAGTACGTCCTCCGGATGAAATTCCGAGCCTCCAACAACGAGGCCGAATATGAAGCCCTCATCCATGGCATGAGGATGGCAAAGATATGCGGCGCAATGCGCCTGGTCATCTACGGTGACTCCAACCTAGTCGTACAGCAGACGATGAACGAGTGCGACGCACACGCCGAAAACATGATCGCGTACCGCGCGCTCTACAACGCACTCGAAGGAGAATTTGACGGCTGCGAGCTTCGACACGTTGGAAGATAAAGCAATGAGGAAGCTGACAGACTCGCCAACATCGGCTCCACTTGCGCAAAGGTACCACCAGGTGTGTTCCTCGAACAGATATGTGTGCCGTCCATCAAGCGGAAATTCCCCAAGGGATCACCCGAAGAATCAGAACACTCGGGGGCTTCGCTACCCGAAGGTCATGAAGGACCCGAAAAGTTGGACACCGAGGTCGCCATGGTCAACCTAATGCAGGTCATGGCAGTCGAAGAAACCTGGACGCGCCCATACCTCCAGTTCATGTTAAATGGAGAACTACCTGACAACCCGACAGATGCCCGGCGCATATCTCGTCGGTCCAAAGCCTTCACCATCATCAACGGCGAGCTATACAAGCGCAGCATCACGGGTGTCCTACAACGGTGCGTCACCATCGACGACGGCAAAACCATACTCCAAGACATCCATGAGGGCATCTGCGGCCACCATGCAGGCAGTCGCTCCCTTGTCGCCAAAGCTCTACGAGCAGGATTCTACTGGCCAACGGCCATGAGCAACGCAAAGGACATCGTCCGAAGATGCAACGGATGCCAACGGTTCACCGACAAACCACATGCACCTGGGTCCGAGCTTAGACCCATACCCATAGCTTGGCCTTTTGCTCAATGGGGCCTTGACATGATCGGCAAACTGCCAAAATCCTCGAAAGGGGGACACGTCTTCCTCCTGGTTGCAGTCAACAAATTCACCAAGTGGATCGAGGCCATGCCGGTCACCAACCATAAAGGCAAAATTGCCGTCAAGTTCTTCGAATCCATTGTCTACAGGTTCGGCGTACCGCACAACATCATCACCGACAACGGATCGAACTTCATCTCCGAGGAATTCCAGGACTTCTGCGAAGGCCTTGGGATCAACATCACGTACGCCTCAGTGGCACACCCGCAAACAAACGGGAAAGTGGAAAAGGCCAACGGCCTAATCGGCGCTGGCATCAAGAAGCGCCTCATGAGTTCACTCGAACAAAAAGTAGGAGCCTGGACGAAAGAGCTACCATCCGTCCTGTGGATCTTATGGACTACACCAAACAGCTCCACAGGTTACACACCGTTCTTCATGGTACACGGAGCCGAAGCTGTGCTGCCCGCCGAGGTATGCCACCAGGCCCCTCGGGTCGTAGCATACAGTGAAGCCGAATCCACGGCTGCACTCGAAGATGTCGTCGATACACTCGACGAAGCAAGAGACATAGCAGCAGCTCGATCAGCGGTGTACCAGCAGAGTCTCCGCAACTACCACAGCCGCCGGCTGCGCCCAAGGTCCTTTGTCGAAGGAGACCTCGTCTTGCGACTCAAGCAAAAACGACCGAATAAATTCGAGTCACCATGGGAAGGACCCTACGTCATCACCGAAGTCATCCCAGGTGGCGCCTATCGCCTCAAGCACGTGGAGTCTGGAGTCGCATACTCCAACCCATAGAACATCGCGCACCTGCGGCGATTCTATCCGTAGCAACCTACCCCTTTACTTTCAATAAGGCTTTCAGCCAAGACTATTCAGCCGAACAATGTACCTCCTCCATTACGATATAAATAAAGCTAAGTGTCTCGCCCCAAAACTTCGGTTCGATATTTTTTATGCTACAAAACGCACTCGGGGGCTCCCCCCACCTCACGATTTCATCGACTGAGGATCAAGCGTGTACACCTGAGTAGCTGACAACGTCAGGCAAACGAAAAGGACACGTACTCAATCAAAGCACTGCGTGCTCACAAACCTTTACAACAAAGGGCACATCACGCCCAGCCGAAATATACAAAGTTTACATCTATCTCTTTTTTCAGGTACTACCTATTCTGAAGAATAACCTGAGCACGCTGCTCAAACAAATCTACGACCTGTTCGGCATACTGCCTTACAGCTGCATAATGTGGACGCATGTCCCACTCACCACCATCAGGCCGAAGAGGTGGCCTAGCGGCCACAACAGCTAAATCTACGTCAGGCCGGTGCAGCCTCACAAGAGACAAAGCAGCCTTCACTCCTGCGACGAGCTGTTGCCGCACCAACTCCTTGACATTGTTTATGTTTCGAAACTTCGACAGCAGACCTGCAAGACTTGTCGGTATGGCATCCAAAGGGAACATGACGTGTAGCACCGAAGCAAGTGACGTCTGCACTTGGCGAAGCACTCGAGAAACCTGGTGCACACGATCCTGCACCGTAGCCAGAGCCACGGCGCGATCACGATCCATCCAGAAGAAGCCACCGGCCTCCATGTCCTGTTGAGTCAGGCAATTGACTCAAACAGCGACACGCTCCTTCTGTTCCCTCAGAGCAAGGTTCGCACCTACGACAATTGCAACAAATAAGCACAAGGCCAGCAGGCCCACCCGAAAATCCGAGCTACAGCTCGAACCAAAGAACAACTTACACTGCAGCTGCTCGGACAGCCGAACCAGTTTCGCCATCAAGTACTCCTCTCTGGCTGCACCACGATCCGCCTTGGACTTCCAAACGTCGGCATGACCGCGCAACCCGAGCAACTCCCTCTCCAGACTACGCACATGATCACGAAGAAAAGAGAGTTGCAAGGAATCATCCAAAGATGGTCGCAGCGGCATTGCGGATGGAGTGCCAACAGGGTCAGCACCCGAAGGAACCTATAGCAGCAGAAAAACAAAGGGACACAAACATTCAGACAATGGCAGAGCACAACTCAGAAGAATTCATTAAACATATAAGGCCACTACATGGCACAAAGATGGTGTTCTTCAAAATATTTACAGCAAAAGCAGACTACAAACTATCCTACGTCTACAAAGCCTAAGACGCGGCACCCTGAGTCGCCTCGGAGCCAGACTGCCTAGCTTTGGCCCCCCTGCTGCCGCAGTGCATACTCAGACAGCAAATCAATGAGCTTGGGCCCATATCGTTTGCAGCGAGCGGAGTAGGCAGCAAAGGCTACCTCGGATCCATCCGCAGCCGTCGGCATCCGGGAGGTGATCTGGGGCAGGTCCAGCTCCCCTCCAGCCGCCAAGGCCATCGCCAGCCCGACGGATGCACCGATGCCCTTCTGCTTGCGCTTGTACTCCGCAGGCGCTTCAGTTGATAAAGCCTCCGCCAGGGCATCCACATCATCGAGGGCCACGCCCTTAGGGAAAAGCTCCCTGTAGAAGCGGCCAAGGACCTCCTTCGCCTTGGCAAGGGAGCTGATGACGGTGCTGCAGCGGTCTTCGACCGCCATAGTAGCATCATCTAGAGCACTCCCATGCTCTAGAGCACCGCGGTCAAACTCGATGCTTGCGGCATCCGAGACAAAAAAAAGAGAGAAGACATGAAGAAAAGCAGCACAGAAGAACAAAGGAAGCACGAAGAAACAGGCAGAAATATAGTACTCACCCGAAATAGCCTTGGCAGCAGCCATGAGCTTCGCCGCCACCTCCCTCTCGCGCGCAGCCGCAACAGTGGCCAGCTGCTCCTCATGGTCCGCGGCATCCTGCTGCAGACGCTCTTTCGCTTCAGCTGCCTTAGTCAGCTCTAGCTCGAGGAGTTCTTTAGCACCAACGGCAGCCTCGGCATTCTTCTTGAGAGCGTCGACCTCACGAAGGGAACTATTACGCTCCTCTGCATTCAAAAAAGAAACGTCATAAAGCAAGACTGGACTAAACGGGAAAAGCAACCAAAGGAGAATAAGTACCTTGAAGCTGCCGAAGGTTAGCCTCCAGCACCAGACGCTCCTGCACCAGCCGCTTGGCCTCCTGCACAAAAGGCTGCAGAAAAAGGAGATAGCAGTAAGAAAAGGACTTGGGGGCTACGCCCAACACAAAGGAGTAAAAACAATATCAGCACACGAAGACACTCGGGGGCTCCCCCCGTGACATGAAGCAGAAAAACTTACATGCTCCGATGGCGACTCCGAAGACCCGCCTGCGAAATTCTAAGGCGCAACCACCTGCACCTCCTGCGCAGGAGGATCCGGAGCGGCGCCACCCGAAGTCGCCACCGTCTGAGGAGGAGGAGACACAATGTTCGACTCCCCCATCATCTCCCGCGCACCATCACTGGAATCGTGGGAGGAATTCCTGCATACGAACCAATCAACACAAGTGCAAAAATCATAAAGGAAAAAGGACAATAGCACAACAAGAAACTTACGAGCCGAGCGAGCTCAGGTCGAAGACAGGAGGAGCCTTTCGGGCTCTCTTCTCCTCTTTCTTCTCTTCCTTCTTCTCCTCATTCTTTTCTTCCTTCTTCCGCTTCGCTGGCGGGTGCGGCGCTACAGCCCGCACTGGAATGGCAGGAATGGGAGAGGAAGAATCCCCATGACCGTCACTATGACGCTCAAGGCCCAGAGGGTCTCTGGGAGTCGGAGGAGTCGAGGCATCCGAAGACTCGCTGGAGCTCCGTGATCGCTTGCGAGTACGGTCCTCACTCGACTCGTCGGCATCCTCCGCCGGAGATCGCGCCGATGGCAGCTCGGACATGGACTCAACCACTTCATTATCCGGGGCATTCGGATAATTTTCGAGCAAAGGCGGTACCATTCCTGGAACTTTGAAGCTCTACAAAACCAGAAGAAACTTTGTTAGCAAACAAAGGAAATAAATACACAGCCGACAAAAAGCACTACGTGCACAGATCTAGACCTGCGGTACGGCCAACGTCGAAGAAAATGGAGGAGTTAGCGACTTTCCCGCGATTTCTTCTCCGGCCTTGAACTTCAGCAGTGCGCGGAGGTCCTTGTCAAGATCCCCCTTGGAGATTTTCTCAGCCAAAACCCTAGTCGGATCACGGCGCCCAGAATAAAGAAACATCGGGTGCGCCCTCGCTTGGAGAGGCTGCACCCGACGCTCAAGAAATGTCCGGATGATGTCCACGTTGTTCACCTCCTTCTCCGGAATCAGCTGGAGATCCTCCACCTGACGGTAAAGGGCCTCTATCTCCGCCTTCTCACCGTCCAGGATTTGGTTTTTCCAAGACCTTTTGGGCTCAATCTTTTGGGAAGGGTCAAAGGGAACAAGACCAAAATCTTGCCCAGGCACTACGGAGTCGCGGATATAAAACCATCGCCTCCGCCAGTACTGGACAAATTCGGACTTGGAAAAAGAAAAGAACAGAAGTTTAGGACTAAGGGAGATGATGCAACCCCCAATGGGATACACACCATCCGAACCAGACCGCCTCTTCACGGAATAGAGCTTCCGGAAGAGGCCAAAATGCGGCTCAATGCCAAGCCAGCACTCGCAAACAGTGATAAAACAAGCAATATGGAGAAGAGAATTGGGAGACAGATGATGAAGCTGAATCCCATAGAAGAAGAGCAGTCCACGGAGGAAGTTGTGGACTGGAAAAGAAAACCCGCGCATAACGAAGGCGAGAAACATAACCCGATACCCAGGTGGGGGACGGGGGATTACCTCATTGACGGGGAGTTTGACGGCCTCCCTATCCTGCGGGATCAGGCCCCGCTCACGAAGCTTGCGGAGATCGCTCTCCCGCGTCTCTGGTCGCCGCCAGCCACCATCGGTGACGCGAGTAGCGGTGGCGCCTTTCTGTCCTCCGGCGGCGCTGGTCCCAACGGCGGACGAGGACTTCTTGGATTTCCCCATTGCGCTACGACGGCACCGGCGGTGAAAACGCAAAGACGGCGAGGGAAATGTGAAGGAAATCCTAGCGCGCAGCAAGAATCGCTAGAGCACAAGGTGGCAGTGAAAACAAGAACTGATGCGGTGAAAACAAACCGCAGCCTTCCCCAATGATTATAACAGCGAAGACGACGCACGGCAGCCGTCCATCCAGAAGACCTAATGCCAACGGCAGATCTGACCGTACACGTGTCAACATCACAACGAATCATCGTTACCACGCCGTCCACTACGCGCGAAAATCGAGGAGACGCCGTAATTATCTCCACGCCGCGCGTGACCAGTCAATTCAAAGTCAGCAAGTGGGACCCACGTTCGTTCAGTCAAGTCATCTCTGGCGCAGCAGACGCTTGAGGTCATCGATCGTCAGCACTTACGTCATCAAAAGCTATACTAGCACAACCTACAAATTCTTCGGCTCCACAGCTAAAAGTATTCACTCGAATCTTCGATTTGACTAAATACTCGGGGGCTACTCCTATCAGGAGCGCTTGCCGCGCACCCGAAAGAAGAATAAAGACAAAGTATTTCTCTGAGTCCTACGTCGAGTCTACGACTCCACTACGGACTCGGGGGCTACTCCCATAGGGAGGATGGATTTAAGCATCCGAAAAAATTTCGAGTCCTACGGACTTAACAACAGAACAATGCTTGAACTAAAGTCTCCGCTCGAGTCTACGACTCGAACAGATACTCGGGGGCTACTCCCATAGGGAGCGCTGGTCGCGCACCCTATGAAATCTTCGACTGCGATCTTTCGGATCAGCACGCAAAAACTTTTTGGCAACTCTGCCCCAACAAAATGCCGAGTGAGCGACAATCTCCTTGGCCACCCGAAGCACCTCCGTGGTGACAAATATTCGGATGCTGCGTCTGCGATGCAAAGATAAGACCTACAGATATCATCTGATGGCCTGGCAACGCACCTGACTGCGCTCTGCTAGTATAGATCCATGTCAACAGGCGTGATGAAAAATTCCGACGGACGCGTTGGGTACATCAATTAAAAACACTGGAATTCCACTCCTGTAAGTCCTCCGCGGCTTGAGTCGAATTATGCCAGCATATGTTCTGGGTTCAAGTTAAGGGACTCGAACCTGACGAAGATCGTGTTGTTTCGTCCTAAGACAATTAACTGACCCTGATCCGTCGGGTGAGTCAGGCACATGTATCAACAATCCCTACACACATATACTGTTACTACCCAGTTGCACCTGAAGGATTGAAGAGTCCTCAGCCGAATCTACGATTCGATTGATCACTCGGGGGCTACTGACATGGTCATACCCTACGGGTACGTGACTTCAGCATACCTGGTCCAGCCCAAGGAAGGCCCACGGCGGATGTACGCCGGCCCATGAAGATTTTCGGGTGACCAAGGCCCATGACGCCTTCGAGTCCTTGGAGAACAAGACTAGCGTAGATAGGAAATTCAAAGGGGTAAAACCCTAGAACCTGTAACCGACTAGGACTATGCCCGGGACCTGCCTAAGTCTATATAAAGGCCAGGAGGGCACGTCCTAGATCTCTCGATTCATACTTTCGCATACGCATCTCCACGCCAGATCGAATCTGCGCACCTGTAACCTTCGGTTCCACCATAATCAAGAGCAGACAAGCAGGAGTAGGGTTTTCCCTCCGGGGGCCTGAACCTGGGTAAATCTCGTGTCCCCTGGTTGCTTGTCTGTTAACCGTTCCATGATCTCCAGCATCCCCATCTTCTCCAAAACCCAAGTCCATAACAATGAGCATTGACGAGTCAAAACCTCGTCAGTCCGCTCGACCAGATGAAGCAAGGTTGGCCGCCGATAGCCAGCGCCGGCGCGGAGGGAGGGGAATAGGGCGATGCGGGCGAGGCAAAATCTTCTCGACAACGCGGTAGCACGCCCGCTAGCCACCTGTCCAGGACAGTTGCAGCGCATTGCTTAACTTTGGGCCCACAAGAAAAAAACTTTTGGCCCACGAGAACCCAAAGCGGTGCAGGAAGTGCCCGCTGATAAAACGACAAGGGGCTTAAGTAATTAAGTAATATGTTACTTCTTTTATAAATAAGTATATTGTACTTACTTAATTTGGTTACAAAGTATGAATATTCCTATTATGGCAAAATATGAAAGTAAATATGTTAATTTCACAATGGCCATTAAATGGTTATATTCTTAAGCAAAAGTTTACACATACAAACAAGCTTTACACACCACAATAAATATTTTTTTAATTTTTCTAATGTTGTGATGTTGTCTTGCAGAACCTGGCTAGAGGGCATGGCGTATGCAGGGGTGGGGCTGGGTGGGTTGTGTCCCGTTCAGAATTTTAGATAATAAATAGACAATCACTAATCTAATGTTTATCATTAAAAATATAATTTGATGTTCAGATCGCAACCAGTTTGGAAGTATTTTATTTTCTAGTCGTAGAAATAGTTGATTGCATAAAAATAGGGATAGCACTAAGCGTCCATGGATTGATGGCGTGCTGTCATCGTCCTGTTTCTCTGAGACTTGTTTTGTATTTTTTGCCAAACCCCGCTTTTACTAGAAAATGTTCCGCTTTTGCATGTAGCAGAAAAGTTCATCCATGGGGCACAAATTAAAAGACATATATTGTCAAAAACATTTTTTTGAGAGCATCACCGGAGTCGTGGAGGAGATGAGATTCGAGGAGGCCCACCATGGATGCAAACATTGCACGCACGTGGGGAACCCGGACGGTGGATGTCACGGGATCGCGAGGAAATTAGGATCTACGTAAGGATGTGAGAGATTTAAATCAGGCCAGTAGTTTTCACTAGATCATCGGGTATTCTAGCAAATATCACTTTTAGACAGTCATCACATGTACTACTTCCTTCGATCGAAACTAATGGACTCAGATTTGTCTAGATATAAATATCTAGACATATTTTAGTGCTACATACATTCATATCTAAATAGATATGAGTCCAATAAAATTAGACCGGAGGGAGTATATAAATTTTGTAATCCCCTATCAATGAATACAATGCAAGACTTTTTAGACAGATTTTGTGTGCCACACGGGTTATTGTAAAAAAATCTAGCAAGGGATAAGCTCTACTTACACATGTACAATAGCTAAAAAGTATTATTTTTTAATTATTTAATTCTACTGTTTACTTGTCTATGGTGTACCACAATTTATAAAATGAAAATATATTTTTGACCTGAAAATTAGAACATATTATAGAACTACTACTATTAGGAGATTCTACTATGCTATTTACATTACATTTGAGGCAGGTTTTGTATTTCACATGGGTCGGCGAAAAAAAAATTAGAGTGTGCCTATCTTCCAATTTATTTCTGCGTCCGTCACTGCTAGAGGCTAAAGTGCTCTCGAATATATTTCCTTTGGAAGTTAAATGAGCCCCATAGCACGTGGCAGCCATGAATATGCGTTTCCATCTATCACGTTCAAGCGTATGTACCAACAAGGTCAGCCCCCGAGTCTATGCACTAGAACAAAGATTCGACAAGTTTATGTGTAATCTGACCGGTCACTCGAGCCTGATCGGCCTATATATGGGTTTCACAATCTTCGATTCCAATCGTAGTGTCATCCGAATATATATACATCGATCGATCCTTTCCCTCTAGTTGAGAACAACACCATAGAGAATTCCACCAAAGAGGATTCGTTCTCTTTATCTGCGCATGTTCCTCCGAAGGAATAATGTTGGACCGGCCGGCCACTGATATATGCTGCAGCAGCTTTAAGCTAATGAGAAACAAAGAGAGAGAATCAGATTCCATGCGGCTGCATTATATTCATACTACTAGAGTCTCGATGCTGCCCGTATATACCCCAACCAGCTAGCTAGGGCTGCAAAAGGATCAGAAATTAAGGCGTTTTAGCTTGTCAAGTACTCTCTCCATTTATAAATATAAGATATTTTAGCTTTGTGAAGTAATATATCTAGACATATTTTAGTGCGTAGATTTATTTGAATCTATAAACTAAAAGATGTCTAAATACATTAGCTTCACTAACCTAAAACATCTTATATTTCCGAACAGAGGGAGTACTCTGTGCCTCCGTAATATAATAAGCTTTTTTAACGAGATAAAACAGCTTCCTAAATAGGCTTCCATTGTGGAACAGAGGTAGTAACTAGCAAAATTTTGACAAGCTGCTTCATACATGCAAAGGGGCTAATTAATAAAGAAGGTTGTATGCATTTTTTTGATGCAGAAGCCGGGGCTTCCTTCCCTATTTAAAAAAAAACATGCAAACGGGAAACCATCATGTGCAATACACAACAGTAGGATGAACTGAGCGGAAATGGACGAACTAAGGGATGTTGTCGGGGGTGTACGTCAGGTACCCCAGAGTTGCTATATCGAGTTATTCGATAGAGTGCTAAATTAATCAATTAAGAGACATGAAATATAAACAGAATAAGTAAAATGAGAAGGAAAAACGAATCTGGTCCGACTGCCCAGGTTAGGTTTCCCGAGGCCGAATTAATACAAAACCGGCCTGCATCAGAGCTTCCCAGGCCGAATCAGGTCATTCAGGCCGGAATAATTACTCAACAGGCCGAATAAAGCAGACCCCGCTGGGCCAGATTACCCGGCCGGTCAGCTAACCTAGGCGCAGTCCGCCCCCGGGTGGGCCGGCTTAGGCCGAATCCGGCCCACCGCGGGCCTCCTCTCCTCCCCGCTGAGTCAACTCTCGCCAAGCTCCCATCGCCAGGTCAACGCGCGCTCCCTCGGCACCCACCAACGCGCCTCGACTCCGACAGCGCAAGCACCCGTCGAGTAAAAACCAACGCCCCGCCAAACCACCTCGGGTGGACCGAGTAATGAAGGATCCGGCCCACCACGGGCAGTATCGCTACTGTGCCCCGCCAAGCACCCCGAGCAGGCCGACCTCTGATGACTCGGCCCACTGCGGGCTGGCACCACCGAGCTAGCTCCCCTGGGCCACAAATGGAGACCCGGCTGGGCCGACTGAAGCGCCTAACCCGGCCTGGTCGCCCCCAATGGCGTGGCTGAGGGCAGGAGTGACTGGGCTGGGCCTCTTTCGGCCCAAGCCGAGTCAGCTATGAAGGAGGCCGAATCTCCACATTGGCCAGGGCGATCGGGCCGAGTTATAATGACCTAGACGCCCCTTTATTCTTCTCCAGGTGCCTCCACAAGAACACGCCATCGGATCAAGACAAGACCAACAAGTATCGTGCCCGTCTTGGGACGCCCGTGGCTCAGACTGGCACCTGGGCATATGGAATATGCCCAAGGCATCAAGAAGATGCTAGAGAATATGCCCTTGGCATTAAGAATATGCTAAGGAATATGCCTAGGCATCTCCAAAGATGCCAAGGCATATGCTGAGCATCTAAGAAGATGCCAGGAATATGCTATATAGATACCAAGCGTGGGGATCCCCTGAGCTCCCCTTTATAAGGAGCACCAGGGGGATCGTTCACAGCAGAGGCCCAGAGGGATCTTTCCCTCTCTGCTCACTAGGAGCTCTCCTTCTTCCTCCTCCTCCACTCTCACAGAGAGATCTGGATAGAGGCATAGGAAATACAGCTCAAGGAGCATGATTGTAGCCACAAGTATGGTAAGATTATAAGAGATTAGATGTAGAGAAAGAGGTGTTATCTCCACACGAGAGCCTCAATCCTAGATACATTGTATTTCTCTTTGTGTGGTTGTCGCAGGTGCCAATCTTGCTCCGAGGGAAGAAAAGGAGCGTATTGCTGTTCGAGTCAATTGCTTGACTCAACAGGACATGGAGGCCGGCGGCTTCTTCTGGATGGATCGTGATCGTGCCATAGTTCTGGCGACGGTGCAGGATCGTGTCTACCAGGTTTCGCGGGTGCTCCGCCAGGTGCAGACATCGCTTTCCTCGGTGCTGCACGTCATGTTTCCGTTGGATGCCGTGCCAACGACCCTTGCAGGTCTTCTGACGAAGTTTCGGAGTGCCAACAATGTCAAGGAGCTGGTGCGGCAGCAGCTCGTCGCAGGGGTGAAGGCTGCCTTGTCTCTTGTGAGGGTGCACCGCCCTGACGTAGATTTGGCTGCTGTGGCGACTGGGCCACCTCCTCGACCAGATGGTGGCAAGTGGAATATGCGTCCGCATTACGCGGCTGTAAGGCAGTATGCCGAACAGATTGTAGATTTGTTTGAGCAGCGTGCTTAGGTTATTCTTCAGAATATGTAGGACCTGAAAATAAACAGATAGATGTAAAATTTGTATATTGCGGCTGGGCGTGTATGTGCCCTTTGTTGTAAAGGTTCGCTTGTTTGCGAGCACGCAGTGCTTTGATTTAGTACGTGCCCTTTTCGTTTGCCTGACGTGGTCAGCTACTCAGGTGTACACGTTTTGTCCTCAGTCGATAAAATCGTGAGGTGGGGGGAGCCCCCGTGTGCGTATGTAGCATGTAGTAAAGTTGCAGAAAATAGTCAACCGAGGGTTGGGGGCGAGGTACTTAGCTTTATTTATA
Source organism: Avena sativa (assembly GCA_916181665.1). NCBI lineage: Eukaryota > Viridiplantae > Streptophyta > Magnoliopsida > Poales > Poaceae > Avena > Avena sativa. The sequence continues at coordinate 377,270,247 of OV702297.1, read as the reverse complement.
TCGTAATGGAGGAGGTACATGACTCGGCTGAGTAGCCTTGGCTGAAAGCCTTATTGAAAGTAAAAAGGGGGGTAGGTTGCTACGGGTAGAATCGTCGCAGGTGCGAGACGTTCCACGGGTTGGAGTATGCGACTCCAGACTCCACGTGCTTGAGGCGATAGGCGCCACCTGGGATGACTTTGGTGATGACATAGAGTCCTTCCCATGGTGAATCGAGTTTGTTCGGTCGCTTTTGCTTGAGTCGCAAGACGAGGTCTCCTTCGACGAAGGACCTTGGGCGCAGCCGGCGGCTGTGATAGTTGCGGAGACTCTCCTGGTACACCGCTGATCGAGCGGCTGCTATATCCTGCGCTTCATCGAGTGTGTCGACGGCGTCTTCGAGTGCAGCCGTGGATTCGGCTTCGCTGTAAGCGACGAATCGTGGAGCCTGGTGGCGTACTTCGGCTGGTAGCACGGCCTCAGCTCCGTGCACCATGAAGAACAGTGTGTAGCCGGTGGAGCTGTTTGGCGTAGTACGTAAGCTCCACAGGACAGACGGTAGCTCTTTCGTCCAGTTTCCAGCTTTGTGCTCGAGTGAGCTCATGAGGCGCTTCTTGATGCCAGCGCCGATTAGGCCGTTGGCCTTTTCTACTTGCCCGTTTGTTTGTGGGTGTGCCACTGAGGCATACGTGATATTGATCCCGAGGCCTTCGCAGAAGTCCTGGAATTCTTCGGAGATGAAGTTCGATCCGTTGTCGGTGATGATGTTGTGCGGTACGCCAAACCTGTAGACAATGGATTCGAAGAACTTGACGGCGGTTTTGCCCTTCTGGTTGGTGACTGGCATGGCTTCGATCCACTTGGTGAATTTGTCGACTGCGACCAGGAGGAAGACGTGTCCTCCTTTCGAAGATTTTGGCAGTTTGCCGATCATGTCGAGGCCCTATTGGGCAAAAGGCCAGGCTATGGGTATGGGTCAAAGTTCGGACCCAGGTGCGTGCGGTTTGTCGGCGAACCGTTGGCACCCGTTGCATCTTCGGACGATGTCCTTTGCGTCGCTCATGGCCGTTGGCCAGTAGAATCCTGCTCGCAGAGCTTTGGCGACGAGGGAGCGGCTACCTGCGTGGTGGCCGTAGATGCCCTCGTGGATATCTTGGAGTATGGCCTTGCCGTCATTGATGGTGACGCATCGTTGTAGTAAGCCCGTAATGCTGCGTTTGTACAGCTCGTAGTTGATGATGGTGAAGGCTTTTGACCGACGAGATACGCGCCGGGCATCTGTCGGGCTATCTGGCAATTCTTCGTTTATCAGGAACTGGAGGTATGGACGTGTCCAAGTTTCTTCGACTGCCATGACCTGCATCAGGTTGACCATGGCAACTTCGGTATCCAAATTTTTGGGTCCTTCATGACCTTCGGGTAGCGTAGCCCCCGAGTGTTCTGCCTCTTCGGGTGATCCCTTGGGGAATTTCCGCTTGATGGATGGCACGCAGATCTGTTCGAGGAACACACCTGGTGGTACCTTTGCACAAGTGGAACCGATGTTGGCAAGTCTATCGGCCTCCTCGTTGCTCTCTCTTCCAACGTGCCGAAGTCCGCAGCCGTCGAATTCTTCTTCGAGTGCGTTGTATAGCGCGCGGTACGCGATCATGTTTTCGGCGTGTGCGTCGCACTCATTCATCGTCTGCTGTACGACAAGGTTGGAGTCAACGTAGATGACCAGGCGCGTTGCGCCGCATATTTTTGCCATCTTCATGCCATGGATGAGGGATTCGTATTCGGCCTCGTTGTTGGAGGCTCTGAATTTCATCCGAAGGACGTACTTCATCTTGTCACCTTGCGGGGAGGTCAGTATGACTCCTGCCCCTGCTCTGGCTTCGCGTTTGGAGCCGTCAAACTGCATTGTCCAGGACTGCGACATGTCTGGAGTGTCAAGCAGCTGCAGCTCCATCCAGTGCACCAGGAAGTCCGGAAGGACTTGAGATTTGATTGCGTGTCGCTTCTCGTAGATGATGTCCAGGGGTGATAGTTCAATGCCCCACAGGGCCACGTGTCCTGTGGCCTCTGGGTTATTCAGGATGCTATTTAGGGGTGCCTCGTTGACGACCATAACCTGATGCTCCTGGAAGTAGTGGCTCAGTCGTCGAGCCGTCATGAACACGCCGTAGGCCAGCTTCTGGTAGTGCGGGTATCGCTGTTTTGTTGGAGTGAGAACCTCGCTGAGGTAGTAAATTGGGCGTTGTACCCCGTGGGTCTTGCCTTCTTCGGGTCGTTCGACCACGAGTACTGTGCTGACCACCTGGTGTGTGGCTGCTATGTACAGCAACAGGGGCTCGCGCTCTTTTGGCGTGACCAAAACGGGCGAGGTGGAGAGGAGCCGCTTGAGGCGTTCGAATGCGTCGTTGGCTTCTGGTGTCCACTCGAACTTGTCTGCCTTGCGCAGCAGCTGGTAAAATGGTAGGGCCTTCTCGCCCATGCGGCTGATGAACCTGCTTAGTGCCGCTACTCGCCCTGCGAGCTGCTGAACGCACTTGAGGTTTTTCGGCTTCTCCATTGTCATGATAGCTTTGATTTTCTTCGGGTTCGCTTCGATCCCTCATTGAGAGATGAAGTACCCGAGTAGCTGACCCGAGGGGACGCCGAAGGCGCACTTTTCTGGATTGAGCTTGATCCTGTAGCGATCAAGGTTGTCGAACGTCTCGCGGAGATCGTCGATAAGTGTTCTTGCCTCCTTGGTTTTTATGACTATGTCGTCGACATAGACTTGGACGTTGCGACCGATCTGGTCCTTGAGGCAGGCCTGCATGCATCGCTGGTACGTGGCACCTGCGTTCTTTAGCCCGAAGGGCATTGTGGTGTAGCAGTATACTCCGAACGGTGTGATGAATGCCGTTTTCTCTTGATCTTCGACCTTGAGTCGAATCTGGTTATAGCCTGAGTAGGCGTCGAGGAAGGAGAGTTTCTCACAACCTGCAGTCGAATCGATGATCTGGTCGATCCGAGGAAGAGGGAAGTGGTCCTTAGGGCAGTGTTTATTTAGTGACGTGAAGTCCACGCACATTCGCAGGATGTCCGTGTCCTTCTTCGGGACCATCACCGTGTTTGCCAGCCACTCGCTTTCCTTGATTTCCCGGATGAAGTCTGCTGCGAGTAATCTGTTGATCTCCTTGCCGATAGCTTCGGCTCGTGGCTCTGACAGTCTTCGGATGGACTGCTTGACTGGCTTGGTGTCTGGGAAGACATTGAGTGCGTGATCGGCGAATTCCCTGGGAACTCCTGGCATGTCCGCAGGACACCAGGCGAAGATTTCCCAGCTCACGGAGGAATTCGACGAGCGCGCCTTCCTATGCGGTGCTGAGGTCGTTGGCGATCAGCGCCGTCTTGGAGGCATCCGTTGGATGGACTTGCACTTCCTTGGTGTGGATGGTGGAGTCGAAAGACATGTCGGGTGCGTTCTGCTTTGTGACTGGGGGTAGCCCATTGTCCGTCACCTCGCGAAGCCTTACAAGCTCGTCTTGCATGCCGAAAGACTGGGAGATTTTGTTGAAATCCCTGTCGCATTGGTCCGATCGGGTGAAGCTCCCGTGGACTGTGATGACGCCCCTCGGTCCTGGCATCTTGAGTAGTAGGTATGCGTAGTGTGGAACGGCCAGGAACCTTGCGAATGCTACACGTCCCAGGATGGCGTGGTATTGCGACGGCCAGTCCAACACTTCGAATTCTAGCCGCTCCTGCCGAAAGTTGTCCAGCTTCCCGAAGATGACGTCGAGCCCTATTTTGCCCAGGGGGAAGATGCCCTTCCCTGGGACAATGCCGTGGAACGTTGTGTCTGATTGTTCCAGGCTGCATTGCGGGATTCGCATAGCTGCTAGAGTGCTTGCGAACATTAGGTTGATGCCGCTGCCGCCGTCCATGAAGACGCGACTCATCTCGAAGCCTCCGATCTGCGCCTCCAGCACCAGGGCAGCATGACCTGGGCGGGGGATCTGGCAAGGGTGATCCGCGCGAGTGAATGTGATGCAGGACTCCGATCCGCTGAGGTACTCAGGGATTGCAGGCGGAGTTGCCACGGCCAAGTTGATTTGTCGGGTGATTTTCTTCTGCACCCTGTTGGTGGGGCGTCCCTTCTGGATCATATTTAGTGCTCCCTTTGGTGGGGGGTATGCGACCCCGGCGTTGTTTTGCGCTGGTGCGACTCGTTGATTTGGGCCTCCAATAGGCGGCGGTGGAGGAGCTCCGTGTGCTATTTCACCTGGCGCATGTGTGTTTCCGAACGCAGGAATTGGAGTTTGTTGCCTCATCTGCAGCATGTCTTCGCTGAGTTTCTGGAACTCGCGGCAGTCCTTGAGCATGTGGCTAGCTTTCTTTTTGCCATCTTGTTTGTCGATGTAGAAGTGGATGGTGCATGACCCAAAAGTTTGTCGAATGCTGAGGGTCTGTTGTCGCGGTCGCGGCGTTGCCACGACTGCGTTGGTCGTCCGTTGTCGCAGAAGTTTCCGCTGCGGTATCCTCCGCTGTTGCGGCTGTTGTCGTTACGGCGGTCGGCGTAGCCGGCTGCGACCATGTCGGGTCCGTCGCGATCCTCGTAGATGCGCGATCTCCTCTTGCTGCGGCGTTCGTGTCTTCGGCCGTAGTCGTCCTCTTCATCTGATTGCGCCCGCTGGATGCAATCTTCGCCGTCTGCCCAACTGTTGGCGATTTCCATGAGGTGGTCGAGTGTCTTGGGCTTTACACGCCCAAGTTCCTCCTTGAAGTCTGGGCGCTTGACGCCGTCCCGGAAGGCATCGATGGCCCTTTCTTCGGAGATGTGTGCTGCGGAGTTCTTGGTTGTAGACCAGCGTAGTATGTACGAGCGAATAGATTCACCCGTTCTCTGAGTGCAGGCTCGCAACTCTTCGATTGAGGCGGGTCTCTTGCTGGTGCCTTTGAAATTTCGGATGAAGCTATAAGCGAGCTCCTCCCAGCTTCGGATGGATCCTGATGATAGGCTGCTAAGCCAAACCCGCGCCGCGCCTGTCAGCTGCAGCTGAAGGCATTGCATGGCGGTTTCTTTGTTGCCTCCGTGAAGCTTGACGGATGATAGATGATCACTGAGCCAGGACTTTGGATCTTGCGTGCCGTTGAACTTCGGAGTATCCGAAGGAGTCTTGAAGTTGCGTGGCATCTGTGTTCGCCGAACGGATCTGCTGAAGCATCGAGCCCCGCAGAGTTCTCCTTCGTCTTCATCCATCTTAGATTCAGACGAGCATGCGCGTTTAGCGTGTGCTTTGTCGATCTTGCGCTGTGTAAGCTTGTCTCTGGCGTGGTAGTCGCGTTTATGGCGGTGCGAGCTCTTCTTCCTTCGAGGAAGATCGTGTTCCTCTTCATCTTCGGATGAGGGAGTGGGGCTCCGGTCGCGCCTGGCCGGAGCTTTCTTCTTCGGCTCCGTAGGAGCGTCTTCGTGGAGCGCAGCTCCGATTAGTCCTAGTCCGGTGAGTGCGGACCTATGCATGGCCCTTTTCGGGTCCCCCTCCGGAGGTGGGTGAGCCGCGAGATACGCAGTGGCTGCCATGATCGCAGCTGGTGGCGTCTTCGGGATGATGTTGCCGTCGGCGTCCATATCCATGAACGATGTATGGAGAGTTCGGGTCACGTCACGCCGCTCCTTCGGGTCCATGTTTTCCACCCGAGAGCGGTGCTTGTTTCCCTGGTTTCCGTTTGTGCTAGAGCCGGGTGCCATGACGGAGAGCGCAGCTCGTCGCGCGCTGGACTCGGAGGCTGCTTGCTTGCGTTTGTCGAGCGTCTCCTGCATCTTGACTTGTTTCTTGTGCTCCTCGATGAGGAGGTAGTGGTATGCCCTCAGCAGATCACGTGGGGAGTCCAGAGGTAGGACTATTTCGCCTGCGACGGCGCGGCGTGCTTCGACCCATCCTTCTTTGCTAAGTTGGATGAGGTGGCCCCTGTTTTCCCCGTTTTCGCCGTTTCCACCGTTTCCGCCATTTCCGCCCTGCGGGTTGGGGTTGGGCGGCGGGTTAGGCGTTTCCTCGTCGGTTTGGATGACTGCGGCGCACAGATAGCGCCTGCAGATTGGTTGGCTGCTGCCGCAGCTTTCGGATCCGGAACCGTAGGTCCCTTTATCCGAAGGTGGATCGCACAGATCGGAGTTGCAGCAGCTGCTGCTGTAGAACTCATCTGTTGATGGTGACGTGCGTAGCACGGGGTTTGGAGCCCACGAAGAGGGCCTGATTGACGGCGCGGGCACCCGCTCAGGGAGGCGGAGGGTGACAGTTTGTCCCACCTGGAAGCAGAAGCTCCCGAACAAGATTTCGAGTCTGTCGCCTACGGGCTCGAAATCCTTCATGGTGGCCGGCGAGTGGGCGGTGAAGTCAAAAGAGCCGAAGAGGAGGTGATTCTCCGTCACCGCGGAGTTGTAGATCGATCGGGTCAGAACCGTCACGACCGCACAATCAGCAGCCCCAATCCCCACGGTCGGCGCCAATTGACGAGGTTTAATCTCGTCAATGCCCATTGTTATGGACTTGGGTTTTGGAGAAGATGGGGATGCTGGAGATCGTGGCACGGTTAACAGACAAGCAACCAGGGGACACGAGATTTACCCAGGTTCAGGCCCCCGGAGGGAAAACCCTACTCCTGCTTGTCTGCTCTTTGATTACGGCGGAACCGGAGATTACAGGGTGCGCAGATTCGATCTGGCGTGGATGCGTGTGCGAAAGTATGAGTCGAGTTGCCCTAGGACGTGCCCTCCTAGCCTTTATATAGACTTAGGCAGGTCCCGGGTGTAGTCCTAGTCGGTTACAAGTTCTAGGGTTTTACCCCTTTGAATTTCCTATCTCCTCTAGTCTTGCTCTCCAAGGATCCGAAGACGTCATGGGCCTTGGTCACCCGAAAATCTTCATGGGCCAGCGTATGTCTGCCGTGGGCCTTCCTTGGGCTGGACTAGGTATGCTGAAGTTATGTACCCGTAGGGTATAACCATGTCACCTTGGCATTAAGAATATGCTAAGGAATATGCCTAGGCATCTCCAAAGATGCCAAGGCATATGCTGAGCATCTAAGAAGATGCCAGGAATATGCTATATAGATACCAAGCGTGGGGATCCCCTGGGCTCCCCTTTATAAGGAGCACCAGGGGGATCGTTCACAGCAGAGGCCCAGAGGGATCTTCCCCTCTCTGCTCACTAGGAGCTCTCCTTCTTCCTCCTCCTCCACTCTCACAGAGAGATCTGGATAGAGGCATAGGAAATACAGCTCAAGGAGCATGATTGTAGCCACAAGTATGGTAAGATTATAAGAGATTAGATGTAGAGAAAGAGGTGTTATCTCCACACGAGAGCCTCAATCCTAGATACATTGTATTTCTCTTTGTTCATACGAGTGCGGTCTTCACTGCATCATCCCTCCCCGGATTTCTCCACGTCTATCGGCCCCAACTTTAGCCTATCCATGGCATATGCCATGATACCACCATGACAGATGCCACATTTATTTTCATATTGTTTTTGGAAGAGGGAACAGATACATAATTCCGGAAAATAAATACGAAAACAACTATTGTTGAAGACTGATCCAGACCAAATACGGTGCAGACACAGTAACCGATCCAGACCGAATACGGTGCGGACACAGAATAAAAAGAAGATGATTAGCGGAAGCAATAGATCCTTCAATCATGCTAAAAAAATCAAGCAACTTAAGCAAAAAAAAAATGTTAACCCTAGCACGACTACTCGATGTACTAGGGAATATGTGGAGGCACTACTAGAAAAACCATCTTCGGTTCGACATGAACAACGCCAGCAGTCCCAGCCTGTCACAGCCCGCGACTAGTGGGAGCACTATTCTCGGGCCGTGAGGCCTCTAACGACTAGAAACGGTCATAGTCACTAGTCCCGGGATGGACCAGATCTTTACTCCCGGCCCGTATTACGGACCGGGACTAATGACCTGGAGCAGGTCAGCTGGTCTTTTCGTGGACTATTAGTCCTGGATTGTATCACGGCCCGGGACTAGTTGTCCACCACTATATATTTAGCTTCCTGTCCTGCTGCCCTAAAGCATATGGTGGCCATTTTTCTCAAAGAAGCAAGAGAGTTCATGCCATTTTTTCTCAAGATTTGTCAAGATTTAGTTTGCAACCCTAAATCCAAAGCTTTAAAAGGTTAGAAGTTCATTCTTTCATCTCTTATTGCTACTTTAGCTCTATAATGCTCTAGAAGTATAGAGATATGGATCAATGCATGCATGCTCTAGAAGTGGAAGGATTTTGATATATATGTGTAATAAATTTTGATTAGGCACATAGTTACTGAAAATTGAAATGTGTAATTTTAGAGTTTCAGAGCTTAGAATGGAATGAGATTTTCAATGATAGAACAATAATAAAAAACTCCACATTTATCATGTTGATTGTTTTCTCCAATTCACAAATTGGTGCATGTAAAGTTTTCAAAATTCAAAATTAATGCTCTAGAAGCTCTCAATATAACTTGTAATAATTTTATCATGTTGTGTAATGGTTTTTGATATACTTTTACTATAATGCAGATGGTCCGGGAATGGATGTACGGTACTGACCGACGCTCTGGCGAGTTCATTAATGGCGTGCATGAATTCATCCATGTTGCTGATGCAAACAAACGCAATGGTTTTGTATTCTGTCCATGTAGTGGATGTAGGAATCAGAAAGATTACTCTGACTCAAAAACCCTTCACAACCACCTGCTGAAGTCCGAAGAGAAAGGGGTTATAATGCAAGACAATAAAGAAGAGGAGGAGGATGACAACTATCATGGTTTCCCTGAGTACGGAGATACTTCCATGGGGGATGCTGAAGGGGAGGATGAAGAAGAGACACATGATGAACCCGCTGATGATCTTGGTCAGACCATTGCCGATGCACGAAGAGATTGTGAAACTGAAAAGGATAGGGAGAAGTTCAATCACATGTTAGAGGATCACAAAAAGTTGTTGTACCCAAATTGCAAAAATGGTCTGAAAAAGCTGGGCAGCACACTGGAATTGCTGCGATGGAAGGCCGAGTGTGCTATACGTGACTCCTCATTTGAAAAGTTGCTAAAAATTATGAAGAATTTTCTTCCAAAAGATAACGTATTTCCCGCCAGTACATACGAAGCAAAGAAGGTTATCTGTCCTCTAGGTTTAGAGGTTCAGAAGATACATGCATGCCCTAATGACTGCATCCTCTACTGCGGTGAGGAGTATGAGAATTTGGGTGCATGCCCGGTATGCACTTCACTTCGGTATAAGATCAGACGAGATGACCCTGGTGACGTTGAGGGCGAGCCCCCCGGGAAGAGGGTTCCTGCCAAGGTGATGTGGCATGCTCCTATAATACCACGGTTGAAACGCTTATTCAAAAACAAAGAGCAAGCCAAGTTGTTGCGATGGCATAAATAGGAACGTAAGTCAGACGGGATGTTGGAACACCCCGCTGATGGGTCGCAATGGAGAAAAATCGATAGAAAGTATCCAGACTTTGCAGATGACGCAAGGAGTTTAAGGTTTGGTCTAAGTACAGATGGCATGAATCCCTTTGGGGAGCAGATCTCCAGTCACATCACCTGGCCTGTGACTCTATGCATCTATAACCTTCCTCCTTGGTTGTGCATGAAGCGGAAGTTCATTATGATGCCAGTGTTGTTACAAGGTCCGAAGCAACCCGGCAACGACATTAATGTGTACCTAAGGCCATTAGTGGAAGAACTTTTACAGTTGTGGCATGAACCCGGCATACGCATGTGGGATGAGCACAAGCAGGAAGAATTTAACCTCCAAGCATTGCTTTTCGTAACAATTAATGATTGGCCTGCTCTTAGTAACCTTTCAAGACAGTCAAACAAGGGATACAATGCATGCACACACTGTTTAGATGAGACTAAAAGTATATATTTGGAATATTGTAAGAAGAATGTATATAATGAGCATCGTCGATTTCTTTTGGCCAAGCATCCCCTTAAGAAAGAAAGGCAAGCATTTCAACCGTCTGGCATGTCACCAGACGAAGCCTAAGGAGCGTACTAGTGCTGATATATTTTATATGGTCAAAGATTTGGATCAAATGGTAACCTTTGGAAAGGGTCCTGGCGGAAAATCTGTTCCGAAGGACACTGAAGGACACACACCCATGTGGAAGAATAAATCTATATTTTGGGAGCTACCATATTGGAAAGTCTTAGAGGTCCGCTCTGCAATCGATGTCATGCATGTGACGAAGAATCTTTGCGTGAACCTGCTAGGCTTCTTGGGCGTGTATGGAAAGACAAAAGATACACCGGAAGCACGAAAGGACCATCAACGTATGAAAGACTCAGATGGCCTGCATCCAGAATGGTTTCAAGGTCATGTCAGCTACGCTCTTACCAAACAAGAGAAGGAAATATTTTTTGAATGCCTAAGCAGTATTAAGGTCCCGTCTGGCTTCTCGTCGAATATAAAGGGAATAATAAATATGGCAGAAAAAAAGTTCCAAAACCTAAAGTCTCATGACTGCCATGTGATTATGACGCAAATGCTTCCGATTGCATTGAGGGGGCTTCTACCAGATAATGTTCGAGTACCCATTGTGAAGCTATGTGCATTTCTCAATGCAATCTCTCAAAAGATAATCAATCCTGAAGATCTACCACGGTTACAGAATGATGTGGTCCAATGTCTTGTCAGTTTTGAATTGGTGTTCCCACCATCCTTCTTCAATATTATGACGCACCTGCTGGTTCACCTAGTCAAAGAGATTTCCATTCTCGGTCCTGTATTTCTACACAATATGTTTCCCTTTGAGAGGTTCATGGGAATCTTAAAGAAATATGTTCGTAATCGTGTTAGGCCAGAAGGAAGCATCTCCAAGGGCTATGGAACAGAGGAGGTCATTGAATTTTGTGTTGACTTCGTTCCTGACCTTAGGCCGATTGGTCTTCCTCAATCACGGTATGAGGGGAGACTGAGTGGAAAGGGTACTCTAGGAAGGAAATCAATAATATGTAGGGACGGACATTCTTACACCGAAGCACATTACACCGTTCTACAGAATTCTATCTTGGCAGCCCCATATATCGAGGAACACAAGAAAATCTTACGCTCCAACAACCCTGGAAAGCATGACTCTTGTATTAGAGATGAACACATGAAGAGTTTTGGCGGTTGGTTGCAACATCTCATAAAAAACAACACTCTTGTAGATCAGCTATACTTGTTGTCTAGGTCACCATCTTCGACTATATCGACTTTCCAAGGGTACGAGATAAATGGGTATACATTTTACACGATAGCCCAAGATAAAAAGAGCACCAACCAAAACAGTGGTGTCCGTTTTGATGCAACAGACAACAATGGGTCAAAGACCACATATTATGGTTACATAGAGGAGATATGGGAACTTGACTATGGACCTACTTTTAAGGTCCCCTTGTTTCGATGCAAATGGGTCAAGCTGACAGGAGGAGGGGTTGAGGTAGACAAGAAATACGGAATGACATCGTTGGATCTCAACAATCTTGGGTACTTAGACGAACCATTCGTCCTAGCCAATGATGTGGCTCAGGTTTTCTATGTGAAGGACATGTCTACCAAACATAGAAAAAGAAAAAATAAGAAAAAGAATACATCAGACGATGAGCCAAAGCGCCACATAGTTCTTTCAGGAAAAAGAAACATCGTGGGAGTGGAGGACAAGACAGACATGTTAGAAGATTGTGATAAGTTTCATGAAATTCCGCCCTTCGCGGTGAAGGATGACCCAAGCATCATGTTAATGAATGAAGATGCTCCATGGATACGGCGGGATCAGAAAGGAACACACGCGAAGAAATGATGTGTAATAATTGTAACATTTTATGAGTGAAGATGATCCATGTGTCCATTTTTATAGTGTTGTCTGCAAACAATCTTGAGTGTGTTAGTCTCGTTTTATGGCTGGACCGGGGCTAAACGGGGGCCTTTAGTCCCGATTCATACTTACCATTAAGATCTGATCTCCAAACGCGTGAGGTCACATATTAGGGAGTGCCTCTATGACCAGTTTCTTGGAGATGCCGGAGGACTGGGCTCCGGCGGCATCTCCCTGAAACTGGCTGTAGTGGTGTCCCTGCTCTCGAAAACCATCTTGCAGCTTGTAACTTCTCTAACTAGATCAATACGCCTCGGAGCTAACTAATTTCACATATTAGGGAGTGCCTCTATGACCAGTTTCTTGGATATGCCAGAGGACTGGGCTCTGGCGGCATCTCCCTGAAACTGTCCGTAGTGGTGTCCCTGCTCTCGAAAACCATCTTAGAGATGCCTCAAACTGGCTGAAGGACTGGACTCACAAGGATGCCTATTTATAGTACAAGCAGCTCGGCATAATGTCGACACTCACGACATAATGACGACACTCACCCCCTATTACCAAAGGTTCATCTTTAGTCCCGGTTGGTGACACCATCTGGGACAAGGTACAAGCCGCACGATATAATGTCGACACTCACCCCTATTATTAGTGCTGCCTAGCCTAGTCTGCCGCAATCCCTTCAGTTGCGGTTGGTTTCTCCAACCGGGACTAAATATGAACCCTCTCTTTATAGGCATTTCCCGCTATTTATAGGCTGCTCGATCCAGCCTGCCCGCCCTTTCCTCTATTTATAGGCCTTTTCCTCTAAATAAAACATCTTCATATTTAGGTAACACTCAAGACATTTATTAATATTAAAAACTAGGACAAACCGGGACTAACTAACACTCAGGAATAAAGCCGCTCCCTTTAGTCATAATCATGCCTAGTCCTATAGTATAGAGCTTCAGGGTCTTCTTCGTCATCATCATCGTCATTGTCACCTGCCACTCCGGGGATCCTTAGCCCAGCCATGGCATATACCAGGGGCCACTCCGGCCTCGGATTCACGGCGGGCGGGGGAGGGGTCTCCTGGAAGATGATGCCGCTATCGCCGAGCGGGGTTGGGGCCTTCTTGTGGCTCTGTGGTGGGTGGACTTGTGGGCATCACAGGCGAGGATGGTATCCCCCGGCAATGTAGCGCATCACTCCGATGATAGTACGGTTTGCCCACCACATACGGCGGCCGGCTTCGTTGTGGTTCACCGGGGGCGGGCCATCACCCTCTTACTTGGCGAGCTCCCTTTCCCGCCTATTAGTGAAGAAGGCATTCTAGGTGTCGTAGTTGTCGGGATCCCACTGGGGATCCATTCGCTGCTCCGGCATGAGCTTGTGGTAGAAGTGGTTCGTGATGGCCGCCTGGCGTGCGGAACCTTGAGGGACAGGAACCCCTCCAGTGCTCAGCATCCAGCCGGCGGGCGGCCGGTAGCCCGGCGGACAAGGGTAGTTGGAGGCGCACAGCGCCTTGGTCTCCTCGAGGGTCAGAATGGCCCAGTTGGCATTGTCCATTGTTCTAAGAGAGGAAGGTGTGGATAGCCATGGCGTGATCGCCCTAGATATAGAGGGAAAGGGCGGTAAAACTTGGTGGGAAGCTTTGGGAAATGGCGGGAAATATCTTTAGTCCCGGTTAGTGACTACAACCGGGACTAAAAGCTCTCGTAAAAAGGAAAGGGCGGGAAAACTTAGCGGGAAGCGGTGGGAAATGGCAGGAAATATCTTTAGTCCCGATTTGTGACTACAACCGGGACTAAATGGATATTATATTAAGATTATTTATATTTTTCTGATAATAATAGACATATTATTTGTTTTATTTGGATTTTTACAATAAAATATATGATTTTCCAAAGTTTTATATTTGTTTTGAATTAAAAAAAGAAATTTATAAATGATGCAAACAAATATATGGATATTATATTAAGATTCTTTATATTTTTCTGATAATAATAGACATATTATTTCTTTTATTTGGATTTTTACAATAAAAGATATGATTTTCCAAAGTTTTATATTTGATTTGAATTAAAAAAGAAATTGACAAATGAAATAATTTATAAATGATGCAAACAGATATATGGATATTATATTAAGATTCTTTATATTTTTATGATAATAATAGACATATTATTTGTTTTATTTGGATTTTTACAATAAAAGATATGATTTTCCAAAGTTTTATATTTGATTTGAATTAAAAAAAGAAAATTTACAAATGAAATAATTTATAAATGATGCAAACAGATATATGGATATTATATTAAGATTCTTTATATTTTTCCGATAATAATAGATATATTATTTGTTTTATTTGGATTTTTACAATAAAAGATATGATTTTCTAAAGTTTTATATATGATTTGAATTAAAAAAAGAAAATTCACAAAAAATAAACTAGTCGCAGGTCGTGGCTGGACTTGGGACTAGAGGGCGCGTGCGAAAACCAAGCGACCGAAAAAATACATTAGTCCCGGGCCGTGGCTTAACCCGCGACTAAAGGGGGGTCTTTAGTCGCAGGTTAAGCCACAGCCCGGGACTAGAGACCCTCTAGTCCCGGGCGGTGGCTTGACCCGGGACTAAAGGGTGCGTCCCTATATATTCTGCGCGCCAGGGCAGGTGCTGTCCAGCACTTGGCATTCCTCGACGCAGCGAAGACGAAGCACACAGACGCATCGAAGACGACGCATGGGAGGTGCTGTCTGCCGCCGCCGTGCCACTCTGTTCCGCCGCTCCGCCGTGCCGTGACGTGCCGCCGCTCCGCCGATGCATTTTCCGCCTCGCCGCCGCGCGCCGCCGCCTCGCCGCCCCTCGTCGGTGAGCTCGATCGAGAGGCCGCGCGGGTGTTTTTTTTATAGTTTTTTGTTATAGTTTTTTTTATAGTTAGGATTATTATAATTAGGATTATAAATAGGATTATTAGGACTATTAGGATTATTATAATTAGGATTATTAGGGTTTTTTGTTATAGTTTTTTTCTATAGTTTTTTATAGTTTTTTTATAGTTAGTATTATTATAATTAGGATTATTAGGGTTTTTTGTTATAGTTTTTTTATAGTTTTTTTATATTAGGGTTTTTTGTTTTAGTTATTAGGATTATTGTTTTACCATAAGTAATATTAGGTTTTTTGTTTTAGTTATTAGGATTATTATTTTACCATAAGTAATATGAGGGTTATTGTTTTTTTGTTTTAGTTATTAAGATTATTGTTTTACCGCAAATAATATTAGGGTTATTGTTTTTTTTGTTTTATTTATTAGGGTTATTGTTTTTTCTAACCTATTTAACTCTCTTTTTGTTATAGATAATTAAGTCATGGATCCATCTGAAGATCCTGGTCGCATCGGTGAAGATTATCTTCAGGGCATGATAAGAGGTGAAATTCCTCTTAATATTACTACCGGCGAAGATATTTTGCTCGAGGAAGAGATATCCTCATATCTGAATCCATCCGGTGATGGACTAGAGGAAAACCTAATGTACCAAGGGGAAGACCGGATGGACGAAGGACAAACAAATAACAACAATAATGATGGCCCCTCGACAGGATCCGACGTGGTACACATATATATATAAAGCCTCGTGTTACCTATATTCATTAACTGATCTAGATATATATTAATCACTCTCTCTTCTTCTTTTAGCCCATCGGATCTAAGCAATCAACAACTCGAACGAAACGAGGGCCGAACAAAAAGTTGGATGGTAATCAGAGGTTCACCATCGAAGTAATAGATGATGATGGTGAACCGATTGCTCCAGAGAAGCACCGGAGGATGTTTATAAATCAATGTGGGGTGCTTGTTAGGGACAACCTGCCGATCACCATCCAAGAATGGAATCAGTCAAAGAAACCCGGTGAAGAATCCAACAGCTATGTCACCGATGATGCCAAAGATGACCTTTGGCAGAAGCTCATAGCTCATTTCATACTACCTCCAGAGTGTGAAGAATTTGAGGTAGATGGTATTACCCCAAGGCCGTGTGGGCTTGAAAATAGAGCAAAAGTCAAGGAGTGGGCTCTGAGCAAGATGGCTGAACTGTACCAGAACCACAAGAAAGGTTTATACGCAAAATATGTCGCGAAAAAGAAAACTCCAGACTTCAAAGGAGTAAACGAGAAGTTGAGAGAACAGTGTCCCGATTTTGTACAGTACAAGCAATCTGATAAAGCAAAGGCAAAGTCCGCAAAGAACGCGTTAAATGCTGCCCAAATGAAATACCATCATAAAATGGGGACAGGTGAATACAAGAGTGTCGTACCTAAGTGGGAAACTATGGAGAAGAAAATGAGGGCTAGAGGCGTCACACCTGGTACAGATGGATGGCCCGAGAGGTCAAAGCATTGGTGGTACGGGTACGGATGATCGTTGGACCCAGAAACAGGGAAGACATTATTTCATGAAAAATTTCTAAAACCCTCCGAAGACCTTGTTCAAGCAATGAACGATGCTCAAAAGGGATTGTTCCGTCCCGAGCGAGAGAATGACGAGCTGGCACGCGCCCTAGGGAATCCTGAAAAGGGAGGACAAACACGAGGCAAAGGCGCCGGTGTCTCCTGGAAGGAAGGGTTTCCTCAGTACGATGCCAATTACAGAAGCCGTCAGAGAAAGAAGGACCGGGAGGCAGACCGGATCTCCAGGGTAGAGCAGGACCTAGCTGATCTGAAGAACCTCATGCATGAAATTAGCCAAAGGCCGCCATCGTCAACTCACCCACGGGCTGATGATCCTGCATTGGATATTAGCCAGCGGAGAAGCAGCATGGCTTCCATGGAGGTCCAGGCTGATGATCAAGCACTTTTGGATGATGCACCGGCTCCTCACTACCCCGTGGATGATGTCAGAGAGATGGCACAATGAGCTACATCAGCCAATGAACAACCTGTCCTTCAAGGTGGCGATCGGCACTGCTTTACCTTGTCTACCTGGAGCACTCCACCATTCACTTCTGATTCCACCAGTCTATGCTCGTGTCATGGTGGATGACATAGTGGAGGATTTTGCGGACCTAGAGATTGAAATCGCTACGCCTGAAGGCCTTACGAAACTAGGAGATGTCAAGCGCAACATCATTCTATGGAATAAGAAGTACATCAAGTTTCCAGGCTCGGCGCCAAGGACACCGACTCTGAGGAATCCAAGTCCACCCCGCATCGAATATCGTTAACCTCCAAGTCCACCCCAACCCGATTATCGCCAACCTCCAAGTCCACCCCTCCCCGCTGACGATCGCCGCAGCAGGAGTACATTAACTCGATCTCCACCTCCGCGCAATACTCGATCTCCGCCTCCGCCTCCGTGCAATACTACTACCTCGTCGAAGAAAAGGAAGTTCGACGCTCCCCCGCGCCCTACATCGAAGAAAGGTCAAACGGCGAAGATAGTCGACATCCCGCCGGCTCTTCCAAAGAGACCTTATGACAAGACCGATGAGGAAACTAACGCGGATGTGTCTGCCCAAGTTAAGGCGCATTTTGCACCCAAAAAGCCTGAGCCAAAGCCGGCATATGATGAAAAAAACAAAAAGTGGGCTAAGTCCTTTCTTGAGTAACAATCCCATACATCGATGAATCTGGAATCAGACTATGACCGAGAGATTATTAAGCAAGCACAGAAGAAAAAATCACAAGTGCAAAAAGCGGGAAGCAAGTTGCTAGCTCGGAGCACAGAAGAATCAATCAGTCGCCCCGCTTAAAGTCATTTCAGACCTCGACAAGGCCTTCAGAGCTGAAATGGGTATGGACATGCAAATAATGGACCCCAGAGCCCGTAATAATGCTGCACTAATGGGAATCACTGTATCGCAGGCCAAAGCACTTACTACCGAAGCAAAAATGTCTCTTGGTCAATATTTAGGCTATAAAGATACGTCGGTGGGTCAGATAGTACGGAAGTATGTCCAAGGGGAACCTCTAGTCAGTAATGAGGAGATCGCACGTCTATCCACACATATGCAAAATCTGCACGAATGGTACATGTCGCAAGCAGAAAAAAGCATCAGAAAGATTGGTTTCTGGTGGACGTTAGAAACGAGCATCACTTCAAACCATACTCGATACAGGTTCAAATGACCGAACTGTTTTAGTTATACAACCAGCGTGCCCTCGACAAATCTATCACTGGTTGCTACTGTCTGTAAGTGATTTATTTCTATAATTAAGTTTGTAGCTCAGCTCGTTCATTGCATTTAATATATTATCCTAATTATATATCCTTTTGTATGATATTATATTCTGCAGAATGAAGATGCTTGAATGCAAAAGAGCTAGAAGATACGACGTTGGGTCATTGACCCATATATCGTTAATGAATATACGTTAAAGAATCACCCAAGGACGTGGAGAAAGACCTGTGTAGGTTCTTAACCGAGAATAATTTTGTTAAAGAAATACTATTTCCTTACAACTTTAAGTGAGTGTTTATATCTTGTATACATTTTATTTTTGCTTACTCGATGAGCTATGCATGTATGCTTATGTAAACGTTCGCAGATTCCACTAGATCTTGCTAAATATTCAAGTTGACAACTCCCTAGTTGAAGTCTACGACTCATTAAGTTCGGACCAAGAGGAGTGGAGCGACATGAAAGCAATGCTCCATAAGTAATTTCAATCATTATCGCATTATATCGTCCTCTTTCATTCATTTACTGATATCAAGTAACTAATAACTCCTATGTTTATTTTCTTTGCCGAGCAGGTGTTGGACACGGTTCAGACAGAAAATACCAGATCCATTCAAAGAGGAGCTAACTTATAAAATGGTGAAGAGTTTACAGCAGCCACCGGGAACTCATTTATATGGATACTACGTCTGCGTACATCCGCGAGTTGACCAGTGAGCGGAAAGTTGACTCACATTATATTTATGATTTGCGGGAGAAACTAGAGTCAGACCAACGCATAAGAGCAATTCAAGAGGAGCTGGCGGGATTTATGATGAAGGAAGTCCTTGATGTACATGGAGAGCATTATGCGGATGACGTGGAACTCGATTTGCCTTAGTGATCTCCATGTAGCTGATATGATATATATATATATATATTCATCAATGACCATGTAATTTCAAAACATTTCTTCCTTTTGATATATATATATATATCATCAATGTATGCTTGCAAGGGATCGATTAATTATATAGATGCATCAATGTGTACTGTGTATGTAGTAGCGTAGAATATGTGTACTTAAATATATGTTTGAAATTATAGTAAAACTAAAACGAAAAAGAAACGAAATGGCAAAAAAAGAAAATACACAATCTCTGCCGCGGCAGAGAAACACACAATTCTCTGCCGCGGTAGGAAACCTTATAGTTCCGGATGGTGTTACGGCCCGGGACTAGAGGGTTTCCGCCCCCCTGCGGCGCTGAAACAGCCACGTGGCTGTTATCAGTCGCGGGCCGTAGCAAGCCAGGACTAGTGGGGGGCCTCTAGTCCCATTTTCGCAATCCCGGGCCCAAAACCGGGACTAGAGCCTGTTACGATCCGGGACTAGAGGCATGTTTTCCACCAGTGAGGGCACCAGCGGAGATACATGCATGTCGGGGAGGGGGGAGTGTGTGTGTGTGGGGGGGGGGGGGGGGGGGAGGGGGGGCACCGCCCCCACTCCTAGTTTTTTTAAAATCATTGAAGGAAAGTTTTTGGGGACCTAGAAAATCCCCCCACCCTCCAAAACATCCATATTTTCGTTTTTGCCCCCTGCTGAACGATATAGACCTCCTCGAACGCACCAAGGATCACGGTGGTCACCAGTTCTGGCATGAAAGGCTATACTAGTTTGGCTGGTCAAGGTATAATATTGGGCATGCTGGATTGTGTCATGCGCAACAACCCTAAAACAGAAAGTTACCACATTAGCGAGAAACAGATATTCCGTTTCTATTTTCGCCTTTGTTTCCGTCAGAAAATGTTGTCTCCGTTTCTATTTTCATACTATCATCATGTTTATGTTTCTGTATTTTCATCCGTTTCCATTTTTACTCAGAATCCATTTTCATCCGTGCACAAAGCATGTACGTACGGTACTTACATAGAACGACTCGGTAAAACGACTAACGACTTGGAATTGACGGGAACAAGAATTCTGCCAACTTGCCGATATCAAAACCACTGGTACCCTGCCTAATATAGATTCGCCAGATGCCGCTGGAGGCGCTGCTGTCAGCAAGCTAAAGTATTGATTAGTGTCGTCAGATCACTAACCGACGACAAAACATAAAATCTTCCCTCCGATGCCGTCGAATAAGTTACTACTCCCAACAGACGATCGATCAACATGTGTGTGTCCGTGGGTGATTCCCTAACGGAGTGGCGGTCAGTATCACGCGCGGTTTCGCATGCACTTGACTTGAGCCTCCATTTGTACACACATCACACATGCTAATCCTAGCTAGATGCTCCCTGAACTTCCATCTAGTAGTGGAAAAACAAGCTAGGTTCACTGAACCTAGTCAGGCTTTACGATAAATGCCGATTCGTGATTACTGCTACTACTAGTAGTAGCAAGGTGACTTGCGTTACATCTGGAACGATGCCAACGATACGGATACGATTCGGAGCTATAGCTGCCGCATGGTTGCTTGCATTGATTCCTGGATGGATGCGTGGCCTACCTAGATTCATGGGTATCGCCTGCAGGTCCAGCACGTTTGTATATATCCATGAATGAATCCATCCATCCACCCCGCCTTCTTCTTCCAACAAGACCAAGCTGTGGCCTGTATGCATAGGAATCTGATCCTAGTATCGGGTATCCCGGCATGCAGTTGCTGTCGCGGACGCCCTCGATCGGTGTGGTAGCAGGCCAGGCTCTCCGTCCGGTGCGCACACCCGGCGTGTTGCACGAGATGGAGGGGAGCAGAGGCAACGTCGGGGAGAGGGGGGAGGCCGAGAGGAGGAGGTGCCGGAGAGAGGAGAGCGGCTGCTGCTTTGCGGGGAGAGAGCAGAGCTTGAGAGATGGTGCTCCACCTCCACCCTGCTCTTTCAAGCGTGCACAGCAGCAGCAGTGTGATCTAAAAGTTCAGAACATATATTGTACTGTATGTGTCCTGTCCAGATGCGTGTGTTAAGATTTTAGACGATTGGATCTGAAGTTTAGAACATGTGTACTGTATGTGTTTTGGGCTCGTGCTTGTAATTTTCTAGTTATGTACAAATAGTAGATATATGGACAATGTTGGACTCGCGCGTCCTTCTTGATTTTTTATTTGTACTCCCTCCCTCTTAAAATAGACGTATTAGATTTGTTAAAATTTAAATAAATCTAGACACTATTTAGTATATAGGTTCATCTAAGTTTTAACAAATCTGAGACATCTACTTAAGACGGAGGGAGTATATGTTTTTGTTCTGGCTTGCTGTTAGTAGATTAATTCAGTAGAAATACTAGTAATGTTTGTGGTTTTATTATGAATTTGAAGGATCTATTTCTATCTATATACTAAAAGTAATATAGTATAACAATGCCTAATAGAGACACCAGGTTAATCCACATCATCAAAATTATCTTATTCGTTTGATCTTGGTGGGACCTAATTATAACGGCTGAGATCAACACACTTTTGTTACCGTGAATATGTGCAAAGGCATTGTTTGTCACGTATAGGGTGCATATAAGGTGCAAATTTCTAACTGTTCTTATGATGAAGTGGACAGACGGACACCAGATTGACTAAACCTAAACCAGATTCCTTGCGAACTCTCCGGCGATTTGCTTAATTAGGCCATGGCGGCACATGGTGCGGCAGATTTTAACGGACCTCCGGCGATTTGCTTAGCCCACCGTGATAGAAGGTGCGGCAATCTAAATAATCGGTCGGAATTATCCCCGCAAGCCCGGACTTTGAAAGTCGACTAGGGCACGCCCGCGAGCTACATGTTCCGACATGGCCGATGCGTATTAGCAATTGCTTCATGCCTGCATGCATCTCTGTTCGTGTCTTTGCAATCGTTCGAGATGTCCTACCAGGTCAAGGTTTCTCACCTTCTTGATACTTTGAACTGCTTCTTTATATATTGGATATAGAAATTCCAGTATTTTACGACTGATAATTCCAATTGGTATAAAGTACTAGGTCGTGAATTATTATTCATTTGCAAGGGTGAATATATGTTCTTTAATCTCAATAATAAAGATTCATGCATGACAAGAGTGTTGTGTTTCGATTATGCGAACCTCCTCTAATTAGGGCAAGTTCGATTTTACTTCCTAAGATAGCAGGTTGAGATCGCCCAAAAGAAGCCATATGGAAGCAAAGTGCTGACCGATGTGTATAGCCCCGTGTAGAGTAGACAATGATTCTGCACTGGCATGTCTGGGGTGACTTTAGGCTGGTCATAGTGGAAGTAATATTACTAGTAATAATATGCAACTACATGCAATATCACATAAGCATTTAGGTGACATGACATGTCATTAATTGAAGAAAAAGAGAAAAGTAGTAACATAATATGTTACTGTAACATCACACAATCCAAGACAAAATGAGTCTATTAGCTAATAAATATGAACTTGCATGACACTATACTTATGTTACTGCTCACTATAAAGTTGATAACTTAGACTAGTAACATACGCATGTTACTAGTTTAAGTTACTCTCCACTATGACCAGCCTTAGGTCCTCTCACTGCACGTACGCAATGGCGGTCATTATCACGCATGGACATGCTAATCCTAGCTAGATGCACTGAACCTAGACAGGTTAGATAAATATCCATTCATGGGTACTAGACTAGGAAATAACTTTATACGTCGGTGTCGGCGCAGAACGCAGCTCGATTGCGTGGCCATCGGTATAGGATGGATAGACCAACGGTAGCTGTCGTTGTAGATAGGACCGTCGGTATATGCGATTAGGCTAACGGTAAAGCGACAGCGTCAAGTCTACGCCGACGGCAAGCTATTTTTCCTTTTTGTCACATTAATCTTAGAAGAATCATAACTAAATCATTTCAATTCAGGAAAATACATATAATATACAAAAATTGCAAAAAAATATCTATCTATATTCAAAATTTGCAAAAAAAAGGATCTATCTATATAATATATCAAAATTTAACAATATGTTCATGGAACGGCTTGGTAAAACAAGAATTTATAGCATAAAATCATTATTTTTCTGCTTTAATTTTGAAAACCACCACTTTTTGTCTGAATTGCAAGAAAAAACATGTGCGTTAAACTCCGATTCAAGACGAATTGATGATGGATCTAACAAGGGGACCCAACCATCTTTGATGACATGGCAGCTAGAGACGTCGCTGGAACACGACCGTCTGGGTCGTTAACGACAGTTGTGGGACCCATCAAAGTCTCCATCAGACATAAACGGCTTGACCATTGCTCACATCCTCGCAACCAAACCCGACTGCACGCAGTTGAGCTCAGGACCAGCCGCTGCTGCTGCATCGCCGTCGGCGGGCCGTCTATGCACTCCGACAGTCGTCGTCGCCATGCCTAGCTTGAACGATGGCAAATCCTCCATCCCTTCTCGGCACCCGCCTATGGTGGTGGAGGAAGTCCTTCAGGTGGATGTGTTGTTGCCGCCCTCCGATCCTGTTGGCCTGGTGAGCTCTTGATGTTGCGTCTAGTCGGCTACCGCCTATGACGGTGTAGGTTGTTCCCTCTCGTGTGGTTGTGGAATTGCCGCCCCTTCTCTATGGTTGTTTCTTCTTGGTCCAGCCGGTATCGCAGCGTTTGCATGCCTTGGTGATACGATGATGGTGACTGCAAGACCATGATGACACAAGTTGGTGGGCGGCAAGCTAGTGGAGTGCTACAGATTATCCGAGGTTGTGGTTTTTTTGGGGGTAAGAAGAAATCCCTGTCGGCTTGGCCGACATCGACGCGGTGACGCCTACAAGCACCACCATTCCTTCTAGAAGGGCATCGGTGTACCCCTTCCCCCTCCTTTCATTTACCGAAAGAAATCCTATGATCAGTCCAGGTAGCAGTGTCGTCATCGGTGCATTTTACTTCCTTAAGTGTTGCTTGGTACGCGGCGATCGTAAGCATAGGAGCGAGAAGAGACTTCTTCGGAGGGCGCAGCGGTCTAGGACCATCATTGCTTTGTTGATCTGGCACCGTTGGCATTATTTTTCTCTTTATTTCTCTTGCTTTCCTTTTCTTTAGGCATGCTATGTTTGCCCTAGCAGTGATCTCGTTGTTGTTCTGTGTGATTGCCATATTAATCTATATTAAATAGTGGATACCCCGCGCGTTGCTGCGGATCTCTAAAAGTGACAAAATATTTGCATGTGTGAATAGAAGGTGTATGCAATGAAACAAAATAAATACTATTCCATATCAAATTATATCTCAATCACGTTGCTGTGTAGTGAAGGAAAAGAGCATATGACACATAATGTTACCGATGGAAGACGAATGCTAATATGTTTATTAATAGATTTTATTTGACAGGTAATTATTTGTATTACTGAAGAAAACAAATACGTAGGCAGAACAATTTTTTGTGTTGCTTTAGGTTGATTCTTCCATACCAACAACTTGAAGTTGTGGTGTTCCCTTCTATGCGTAAGCAACGGCCACACATGAATGATCAGGTATATTTCTTGTTAGCTTCATTTGCCCTTTGGCGGAACAATTAAAGGAGATAGAAAATTGTTCGAAGAACTCGGTGACACCCTGGAGGAAAAGAGTTATGATCAGAAGGCCTTGAGATGAAAATTGTTAGCTTCACGATGAACAACGTCTATTTTATTATGAAACAAACCAGAAAAATGAAGATATTACATAGATGTATATTATGCAAACATGGTCATATTATTCATACCTGAAGTATATGTGCAGCATAGCCGAGTTGATTCATACACGTACGGAAGAATTGAGCAAAGACATACCAAACTTTTCATAGAGAAGATCAGTAGACGGATAAGATTAATTGATGGAAGACTTCCATAAAGGACTTCAGAACTTCAGATGGCATGACAGATGATCATAAAGAAATAAGAATAATATATGTGGATATCTGAATTGAATATTTCAGCTTCCTGTATAGATATATAGCAATCCAATAATTGCCCCTGGAGAATTTGTCCTCAAATACTCTATTAGGCGCAATTAGCATATAACCATGTAAATTCCAGAGAAAAAACATTCAATGATCCTGAAAAGAGAAATCGAGAAACTCCATGGATCAAAAGGCCATATCGTTGTTCCATCGTAAGCTACAGAAATCATTCAATTGATTGTTTCAAAAAGAAACTTAGATCAGGAGAATTAGAAAACTAAATAAAATTATATGCAGAAAACATACAAAATTGCTGAATTACATTATCTAATGGGAATTGCAATTTTCAATTTGACCAAAAAAGGTAAAGGGAGTATGCAGATTAGCCGGAGACTTAAAGGACACAAAGATATCTCAACCTGTGAAATATCAACGATTGGAGAGAAGCAAAAATTCAGATCGGGTAGTAACAGTGTTAGGAAAACGGTTCACAAGGCAGGTGGAGAGAATAGACGTGAAGAGATAACCTGCAGCCTTGCTCGTCCGCCGCCACCATGGGCACCTACGTCTCGCATGGTCAATAGCTAGTCCCCTCATCCATGATACATCTCTGCAAAAGCGGTGGCGGCATATGGTGGAGTCCCGCAAATGACGTTATCTTCTTGGGAAATAAATCTGCTGGCATCGTCGGTGTATATGAACGGCTTGGTGGGGGAGGCAAGGCGACAATGGTGGGATGAAATATGAAGCGACCTAATGGACAGAAGATCAGGGCTAAGAGACGTGGCAAAACAAACACCTTTTTTTGCGGGGGCATAGGACCAGGACCGGAATAGTGGACCATGCACTAAGGCTGTGATCTTGACGTATATATGAAATCGGATGGTTAGAAATAATTGGAGTGATGTGGCTATACAGAATTTCAGCTTGCAAACATTAAATGCATTTAGTGGGGATGAATTTTATAGATATTATAGATATAGCGAGATGAAAGCTTATTTCAAAAAAACGATACCTTTGGTTTAACAATGCTCTGGTAGTTAATGAAGAAATTTGGACTGATTCCCGTACAAGGCATCTCTCTCGATATAGGATTCGGCCGCTCCTCAATCGGGGGAACATATTCAGGATACATGCTCGAATATTACCTGGTACTATATGCTGACCTTGCAAGGCAGCGCCATAATCATGTGACAGGGATTTGTTTTGTAAAAGCAGCCTTTCTGTGGTACAACTGTCCAAGCAATGTCCAATGAGGAGGGCCAAGATACCGTTCAATAGTTCGCCATCAAGAGATAGTAAAAAAAGGAGGTTATCAGGTCTCTGTTTTGGGGAAGCTGGCAGCATCCGTTTTACATGTCCTGAAATGGTACTTTCTCCATTTGGACGAACCAAGATGGTCAGGTCAGGTGCCGTTTGTTTAGAAGAGATGGTCAGGCATTTGACACGAGACTTGGAACATACACAGATGCATGCAATATTTTTTTATTTTCAAATGGATGGAATAACAACGATTTTGCATAAGTTCTCACATGCTCTGACGACCAAGCTTTGTTTATTCCAATTTTTACAGGTTAACATCTTTGGATTTTCATGCGCTAATCCCATAACAGAGCTCAGGGCCGGCTCTATGTTTTCCAGGGCCCTAGGCAAAGTCGACGGCATTGGTCCTTAAGGCTAATGTATATATAGACATATTAATTTTTTATCATATATGTATCTACTAGCACTTTTAAAATAAAAGTTAACATCCAACCAAACATTTTAGTCTCAAAATATAATAAGTAGTATTAGTTGCTAGTTTGATTACCTCAAATAAGAAATAATTCCAATGATAATAAGTCAGGACTGAGGATCAGGGCCTGCCGCTGGTGAATTGGTGATCCCCGATAGACGATAGACGACCTGTGAATCTGCGATTGTCGATCGAGTCAAGGAGGCAGGGCCCTAGAGATCGAGGCACGGAGTCCGGCCGATTTTCGAAGAGTCGAGGAGAAGAGAAGAGAAGGAAGATCACAAGTTCGCGACACGTTGTAACCCATGCGGTCAGCGTCGTAACGCGTCATAACTCGTAAGCCTGGTGCCTCGTGTCGTAGTGAGCATTTTTGATTTCGTGCTCGCGTGACGTGGTGTGCCCGGTTTCCAGGGCCCTACTCGTTTCTCGCGTCGTGGGTAGCATATATATACCCGTATATATATACTCACTTCGTTTGCAAATAAGTGTATGTCTAGCATTTGGTCAAGTTAAAGTTTATTAAATTTGACCAACTTTATAGATAAATATAGCAACATATATTATATCAAATTAACATATTATGGAGCTAACTTTAAAAACATATCTATTGGTATTAATTTAGAGTCATAAGTATCACTACGTTTTTCTATAAAAATTAGTCAAACATTATTAACTTTGACTTAGAACAAGACTAGAAGTACACTTATTTGTGGACAGAAAGAATACGTAAGTGAGTATAAATTTTTGGGCCCCTCCGGCCGTGGGCCCATGGCCGATGCCAGGGTCGCCATACCTCAGCGCCGGCCTTGACAGAGCTGTACACTAAACAAACATGCCATCTCAACTGTCGCCATACCAAGCTTTTCCAAGGCTGAATGTAACCAACCATTTTGATCACATGGGGGCCTACAGCTGCTCCCTCTGCCAGCTTGCATTCCACAAAGGACTTGGCCACATTGTACCTCTCAATCCTTGCCTGATATTGGAACATTTCCTTAAGCGCGACGATCATATCGTATGCATCCTGATCCTCAAACTTCTTTTGGAGTTCAGGTTCCATGCATGCAAGCATAAGACAGCTAACCTCAAGAGAATCATCACATACTCTCTTGTAGGCATTCTTTAGGACACCATTTGCATTATCAGTAGGTTCATCGGGGATTGGGGTATCCAGAAACGTTTCTTTTTTATCACACCTAAGAACGATTCTCAGGTTACGGACCCAGTCTGTATAGTTTGTTCTATTTAGTTTATCTTTGTCAAGAATCGAACGCAAATAAAAAGGTCATGCAGTGTTCGGTGCCATTGATCTACAACAGAAAACATGCAAAATACTAAGCCATGTAACCATGAAAGAGTAAAACATATTAAACAATTGAATAGCATATACTCCCACTTAAATCAATATCCCTCTATTGATACTAAGTGATTCAAGATCCATAATTAACAAGTCGACTAGTGAGCTTTAGCATCACTGCTAGAAGACAAGGTAAATCGGTAAGCAACACTTTCTAATCATATCACATATGACTATTGTTGTTGGGTGGCATCTCTATGTCAAAACTAGGCGCCTAACCTTTATGCCCCAAGGTCCTTAACTGTTAAGATGACCTTGTCAAGCTCACCAACCCTTATGCGTGTAGGTATCCGATACAAACCCATCCAGCTAAGGAAAATCGCAGCACCCTAATTTTATAGGCCCACCAACGATTGTACAGGACATAGGATGGTGCAAGGTTTGGTTAGGAGGGCATGGTTTAACTTAAACTTTGTGAGGGATCGTTCTACTTCTATCATGTAAGCATGCATAGTAGTAAAACGCATAAGAATAGCATTCATATAGATGTGACACAGTATGGCCCATTTTCTCATGGTGATCTCCATCGCCATAGAATATGTCCACCATGATGATCTCCATCTTCTTGTTCCATGTGAGCCATCCTCCAAGTGATGAGTCCTCCAAGAACTAATACAAGCTATTACCCCTAGCAGCTAGTAATCAAAATTACATAGAATTGGGATTATCACAAGTTGGCACGCAGACCATTACAATAATTAACAACACATATGGCTCCAGCCGTGTTGTCCTACTCACGACACGCAAGCCATGATAAATTTCATACATGCATCACATACATATATGGGCTATACTGATCACATACACCCTTCAAAAACAAGTTATGCATAGAATCGCATTCTATCGGATCATGTGAACTCGCAGCACCTAGTTACCTTAATGAGATACAAAAGGGGCTACGACTAGGGGGGTCTACCCCTGCGGGGTTCGAAGGGGCAGCGCCCCTCGCGGTATCTACACAATTTTCTTTAAGGATTTTGATCAGCAAATTAAATTTACCATAAACCGACTATTTTCTGATTCAATCAAACTCCTTTGATCATGGTACATCGATTTTAGATTTAGGTTCCGGTTCGATCAATCATATTGATCTTCGCGTGATTCAACATGATTTATGCGTCATTGTCTATCCCGATGGCGAAAACCAACCGGTAGGGGTAAGTCGTTCGACGACCTCAGAATCACGATCACGGAAAGCAAAATCATAGATCAATCCTGAACCACCGCCATATAAACGATCACATCATTCATATCAATCTACATATCACCATCTGCAAACAACCCGAACATATAACTGAACAACATCAGTTCTGATACCACTGAAGGGATACGGATAGGCTACACTAGCGCAAATCAAAATTTTCTACCGCATAAACTAGGAATACTGTTGTCATAGATCACGGGATTATCACTAGACGTGAAGTTGCGGAATTTGATGAAGCGCGTCGAGGCAGTGTAGACGTTCTACGTCTCCTCCTTGTCTTCGTCCCACGAGCAGCTCCCCTTGCGCGGCTCGTCCAAGTGCTACTGTTGCAGCACCTCCGAGGTATCCACACGTGCGGGATGGAAGCGTCAAACGCCGGACTGCTAGGTCCGCGCGTGCAACACAAGCGTGAGGGGTGGCGGCTGGGTGGAATGGTCTAACCCTGGTCAGCTCGCTCCACCCTCTCTTATATATATGTCCCTAGTGGGCTTCTACATTAGCAGACTATTAGTAGCCTAAGACTGGTCTAATTCGGATCCAATCCTCATTAGGCTTCCAGCCTCTTAAGTGTGTGACCCTATAGGTTCATATACGTATAGACATGACACGAATATACTTATTTTGTCAATAGTTGATAGCGGCCTCTAGCAAGACGTGCCAACTCCTAAACGCATACAAAGATCATATCAGACGAACCATCACAAGGTTTAGTACATATCTTTTCCTTTTCATCACGATATTTGTTCTACCTCCAAGCTGACCTCCCTTTCTCGATACCGTGATTCGGAATCCCTTTACTAGGTTAACTCTTAACCATATGTAGCACGGCCATGCATTTCTGGATCCGATCACTCGAGGGGCCCAGAGATATCTCTCTCAAGTAGAGAGGGGCAAATCCCATCTTGATTAACCATGTCTTGTAGACAAACCCGAAAACTACCTTTATAACTACCCAGTTATGGAGCAACGTCTGATAGCCCCAAAGTAGGTCGATTCACATCTCAAGTACATGCGACAATCTCGGGTCTAAGGACAAAACATACACGATGTGTAGAGAGAGTTGCAATCATAATTGCCAGTCTCAAGTTGGGTCAGTCCAACCCCATGTTCATAACATGTGTCCACACCATTGGTTTGACATCTCCATGTCCATGACTTGCGAAACATAGTCATCAACCAATCGATATGCTAGTCTAATATTCATATATGTCCTCACATGAACTCCGACTAGGGACATCTATAAAGTAACCATACAAGTAAAGAGTTTCACAAACAATTCACATAATTGTCAATCAATACAAGTTGCATCATATGGATATTCAAGGAACATTATAATAACTCATGGATACATAAAAAATATAATCATCTCTATGATTGCCTCTAGGGCATATTTCCTTCACAAGGAGTCAATCAGGGTTTGGTGCCAGCATGAGGAGGCTGAGCGCCAGGCCAGGGATCGCCGCGAGCTCGCCTACCAAGGCGCGTCGCTTGTTGTCCTCGACGACGATGATGACGCTGGCCCCTCGTACCAGCCGTGGCGGTACGACAACGCAGGCCAGGGCAGCTCACGCCCCCCCTGCAGCCGCCGAGCGATGACGACGGCAAGGAGGAACCCGGCTACACAAGCTTCTACTGCAACTTCGGCATGTGAGCGGCGTCCGGTGTCCGGTGGCATCAGCATTGGCCCCTTTTAAGATTTGTTTTAGTTTTTTTAGCCTAAATAAATTCAGAATTCGGGTGTTTTCGCCCGAATTTGATGTAATATGCATGGTTTCACTCACTATTAATGAAAATTGCCTATATTTGTCCAAAGTTTGCCGAGTTTGAATGAAATTTGGCCAAACCAGGAAACTTGGTCTAGGAACGCGACTGGAAAACTGGCCGTTCCCAGGCTAAAAAGTAGATTCGTCTAGCGCAATTTAGCTCCAGATTTCGGTATGAGAACGGCGAACGAGTGGAGATGCTTTAATATAGCGGGATGAAAGACTATTCGAGTAAACCATACATTTGGTTTAACAATGCACTAATAGTTAATGAAGAAATTTGCACGACTGATTCCGGTACAAGGCATCTCTCTCGATATAGGATTCGGCCGCTCCTCAATCGGGGGAACATATTCAGGATACATGCTCGAATATTACCTGGTACTATATGCTGACCTTGCAAGGCGGCGCCATAATCATGTGACAGGGATTTGTTTTATAAAAGCGGCCTTACTGTGGTACAACTGTCCAAGCAATGTCCAATGAGGAGGGCCAAGATACCGTTCAATAGTTCGCCTTCAACAGATAGTAAAAAAAAGGGGTTATCAGGTCTCTGTTTTGGGGAAGCTGGCAGCATCGGTTTTACATGTCCTGAAATGGTACTTTCTCCATTTGGACGAACCAGGTCAGGTGCCGTTTGTTTAGAAGAGATGGTCGGGCATTTGACATCCGTGCAGTCCTTTTTCTCTTCAAAAGTATGGAATTTTGCTGACGTCCTCACAGACTCTGACAACCAAGTTTTTTTATTCCAATTTTACATGTTAACATCTGGGATGTTCACGCGCTAATCCCATAACAGAGCTGTTCGTTAAACAAACATGCCATCTCAACTGTCAGAAACTACAATTTCTCGGTGTGATATGTAATTTGTCTTCTTTATTTTTACTCTTTGGATATGTTTGGAACTAACTATGGAACTATATCGGATGGGTGTAATACTTAATTTTTAAGAAATAAAGCGCTTGATCATGCTAACTCCTCAGTCTTGAGGAAGCTTCTGCAGAGTTTGAGCCAGAACTCCCTGTCAGGGCCGGTGGCCTCCAGCTGCCTCTTGACGCCCTCAGCGAACGACTCCTGCGACGTGCAAAGTGGCAAATCAAATTAAACAGAGCCCTGGCAGCAGTCTTCAGAGAGGTTGAGAGATTAGCTAGGGGTACTGACGGTGATGGATTGGGTGGAGGAGAGGCGGTCGATGAGGCTGAGGAGTATGTCGGCGGTGTACTCCGGGTGTCCCTGGATGCCGAGCACGTGGTCGCCCACGCAGAACATCTCCACGCCCGTCTTGTCCGACCACGCCAGCACCTCCGCGCCCACCGGCGCCTCCCAGACCTGCATGCATGTGTACGTGTGGCAGGTCAGGATCATCGACCGCCATTGTTTGCTAGAGAAGCGCGGCGTACGAACCTCGTCCTGGTGGCACTCGGTGATCTTGGCGTAAGTGGGCAGGTCCCGCAGCGCGTGGAGGAACCTGCACGGCGGCAGCGTGGCCGCCATGGTGACCTCCCTGATGCCGATGTCCCAGCCGCCGATCCTGGCCTTCCCGACGCGCCCGCCCAGGGCACGGCATATCACCTGGTGGCCGAAGCAGATGCCGAGGACGCGCTTCCGCGCGGCGACGAGGTCCTGGACGAGGAGGCAGAGCCGCAGGATCCACAGCTCGTCGGCGTACGCGTCGTAGGGGCTGCCGCTGATGACGAACCCGTCGTACCCGTCGAGGTCCCCCTCGGCGGGGAGCTCCCCGTCCACCGCACGGAACATGTCCCACGCCTCCTCCCCCTCGCCGCCGTCTGCAGTACCGCAGCCGAAGGCGCTGACGAAGACGTTGAAGTAGCCGCCGTAAGCCTTGAGCACGTACTCCGAGTCCCGCGCCGCCAGCAGCAGTGCGTACCTCCTGCTCCGGCTGCCCGGCTGGTCAGCTGCCACAACCTTCATGGCGGAGATGATTGGATCGGACGATCGGTTGATACCGCAGCCGGCCCGAAGAAGACGAGCAGAGACACGCTAGAGTGAGGCACTAAGCTGACCTGAGCCTGCGATTGGTGTGCGGTGCGGGATCAGTGGCGACAAGCGCTGCCTTTTATAGAGGCCGGGCGGTCGTAACATGCACGCCAACGGAGAAAGTATGTATGCTGGGACAAAAACTCTTTTCTTAGACCAAAATAAAAGGGCAAAAATCCTTGGTCTGACAAGACCAACATTCATTGGAAGCCTAGCGAGTAGCTAGGGCCTAGGATCGATATACTTTCTCCGATCGATCATGCACGCGACCAACCTCACAAGAGCTTTCGACCATGGTGATACAATCGGGTCGTGTTGGTCGCCGTTAATAGTTAATTAGCGGCCGTCTGATCGTGCATGCATGGTGACCTTTTCAAACAGTCGCTCGAGATCTGTATGAGCTTATTCTTTTTTTTCTTCTTGTGTTCAAGGTTTAGTTGAGCTTTCGCATTTGTTCCCAAAATTAAAATTAGCAGCCCTAAGACCGGTAAAGTTAGAATAAAAACTGGTGCATGCAAAACCCAACGATGTACCAAGCAAGTCGTTAACGTCCGACGATTCACCGGCGAAACCGCAAATATGAAGGCCAAACATACTCCCTCCATCCCAAATATGAAGACTATTCCATAATGTAGATATACATATTTTTTTTCTAAATATTTGATCAAAGTTAGTAAGATTTTAGGCGTCTTATATTTTAAAATGGAGGGAGTATAATTTTTGGACAAATTTTAATTAAAATCGCTTGTGTCGATTGGTCGGAAGCCTGGACAAGCGCCCGGGCTGGAGGGGCGCTACGTCCACCCGTGATTAAGAACGAAAAAAGTGCTTATGGGTCAGCTGACTTCCATTGGGGTCATTATAGAGAAATGAGTAATGTTTGCATCTAAATTACTGAAGAAATCATAGATTTCACTCGGGTCAGCTGACCCTAGTCCTAACATGGCAGCTCCGTTCCTGCAAGCTCTGTTCCTGCAGCCTGAGTCAACGAGCAATGGGGTGCAACATCGAAATGGGGGTGATAGAGTGTGGCTTGGGCGATGAGGGGAGTGGAGTGGAAAGTTATGCTGAAAGGTCCCGTCTCCCGCACTTCCCAACGTGTGCAGACACGGAGGGCATGCGATGCCCGCTGGAACCAGGCTGAGTGAAAACGGTTGATTCGGTCATTCACAATGGGTCAATTTTTGGTTTTCTTTAAAGTTCATGTGATGCAAGAAACCCGTGTAGACCAGAAAACCAAACATGTGTTTTCTGCCCTAGTGGATGCCAAAAGGGCCTCCATGAACAACTAAACACGCCCTTTCATAGGTAGCAGGTTCTACAAATTATGAAAACGTGTATACTTGAAAGTTACAGGATGAAAGTAAATAAGTTACTTGTTTTAAAAATAGATATGTTACTTACTTAATTTGATTATAGAGTATGAATATTTGTATTCTGGCAAAATATTAAAGTAAATATGTTAATTTTGCAACGGTCATTAAATGGTTATATTCTTAAACAAAAGCTTATGCATATAAACAAGCTTTACACCACAATAATATTTTTTTAATGTTATAATGCTGTCTTGCAGAACCTGGCTAGAAGGTAAAGTGCTTATGAATATAATTCCTTTGGAAGTTAGTTTAATGAGCACAAGAGTACGTGGCAGCATGCATGCACATGGATATTCCTTTGAATCTATCACGTCCGTCCGAGCGTATGTACCAACAAGGTCAGCTCCCGAGTCTATGCACTACTGGAACAAAGATTCAATAAGTTTATGTGTAATCTGGCCGGTCACTCGAGCCTGATCAGTCTATATATGGGTTTCAACTTCGAATCCAACGTAGTGTCATCCGAATATATACATTGATCGATCCTTTCCCTATAGTTGGGAACAACACCAAAGATGATTCGCTCTCTTTATCTGCGCATATTCCACTGAAGGAATAACGTTGGGCCGGCCGGCCACTGATAATATATGCTGCCGCAGCTTTGAGCTAATGAGAAACAAGAAAAGGAACCATATTCGATGCTGCTGTATTATATTCATATATTACTAGAATCTCAATGCTGCTCGTATATACCCCAACCAGCTAGCTAGGGCTGCAAGAGGATGAGAAATTAAGGCGTTTTCACTTGTCAAGTACTTATCCTAAATTAATGGTTGCAGTTTTAAACTAGATATGCATGTGTTGGCAAAACTCGGAATCAGAGACAGACTAATCTAACCTTACGATTACCACACTTTTAGCATGATTGAAAATACGAAGCGGAATTAATATAAATTTCAGCATCACTTATATGCTAACTTACATATCGTTGCTTTTTACGGAACAAACATATACATCGAACATATATGGAGAAAACATGGCATTTCACGGGTCTCCTTTGATCCTAGATAGTGTCTCCTCTTAGGAGAGAAATTGTCTCCTGATCCTAGATGTTAGACTAGACAATGTTGAGTCGGTTTTGATTTGTTAGAGTTTGTTTTAGAGTCGGTTTAAGTAATCTTGGCCGACAAGTTTTGTACCCTCATATATACTCCGCACCCCTCAAGCAATATTATTATGCAAGTCAATCAAATTTACACTAGACACTATCTCCTCTGCAGCAGTAGCAAATCAACATACGGTGACAACAATCCTTTTTACATGGAAAACCTCTCAATTTAAGAGAAAAACCACGGATCAAAACTATACAAATCTTTTGTCCACTTTTATCAAATGGAAATACAACCTATTTTTTTCTAGAGAACACTAGAGGATTTCATACATCAAGATACACATAGATTTTAGATGCCAACAAGAGTTAGGGATTGGAACAATCTTATGAAAGATAGTAAAACCACATCTTGAAGGAGACATATAGCTTTTTTCTTCAACTTCTTTTTCTTTCCCTTTTCTCTTTGTCTTCTTCTTCAATGGAGGCTAGCCTGAATTTTTATCACCTCACCTAGTAGCGGTTAGATACTCGAGGTTTAGCATCTCCTTTCCTTATGTGCAATGTCTAAACTAATCCTCAATCATAACTCTAAAGGTTGGTGACCTCTTATACCTATTTAGGCCGTATGAAAGATTTTAATAAGGCCATCTCCCACAACTCACGTGAGGAGGATATCCCACAACATGCATCTAGATAGTGTATAACAAACCTCCTTACTTATTTTTAGAATGGAAGGAGTACCACTACCATAATTCCGACTAGTGACAAGACGGCGCTTCTTCATTCGTGGAAATGGTAAACCAATATGTTGCATGCACATGGGTAAAACCATAATCAAACGTAGGTCAGCAGGTGCAGTACTACGCTACAGATGTACACGGCTAAAAATTTAATAATATGGCCAAAGAACGATAAGGTAAAATGAGAATTTATAGCATAAAACCCCACTTTTCTGTTTAACCATCATTTTTCATTTTCCCCGCAAAAAAACCCATCATTTTTCATTTGAGTCGCAAAAAACAACATGTAGCGGCAAGTTTTTTGCAATGGACGGTAGACTCCAATTTCAGACGAATTGATGGTGGACCTGACAAGGGGACCCAACCATCTTTGATGATGTGGCAGCAGAAAACGGTGCTGCGACACGACTGTTATGGACGTGAACGTCAGTTGTAGGACCCACCAGGGTCTCAGTCGGACATAAAAGGCTCGGCCGTTGCTCATCGCCTCGCAATCAAACCCGACCGCACACAGTTGAGCTCAGGACCCGCTGCCACTGCTGCATCGCCGTCGCCGCCGGCGGACAGTCCGCGTACTCTGACAGTCATTGTCGCCATGCCTAGATGGAACGACAGCGGATCCTCCAGCCCTTCTCAGCACCTGCCTATGGCGGTGGAGGTAGTCCTTCAGGTGGATGTGTTGGTGCCGCCCACCGGCTCCTATTGACCTAGTGTGCTATTGACGTTGTGTCTGGTCGCTATCACCTATATCGGTGGAGGTTGTTTCCTCCCACGTGGTTGTGAAACTGTCACCCCTTCTCTATGGTTGTTTTTTCTCGGTCCAGCCAGTCTTGTAGTTTTTGCCTTGGTCTGACGACGATGGTGACTGCAAAAACGTGATGACGCAAGTTGGTGGGCGGCAAGCTGATGGAATGCTACAGATTTCCAAGGTTCTGTTTTTTTGGGGGTGGGAAGAAATCCTTTTCGGCTTGTCCGACATCGACGCGGTGACACCTATGGGCACCACCATTCCTTCATGAAGGGTGTCTATGTACCCCTTCCCCACTCCTTTCGTGTACAGGGAGAAATCCTACAATCAGTCTAGATAGCAACATCGTCATCATCGCCTTCATTATTGAAGGTGTTGCTTGATACGCAACGATCATGAGTAGAGGAGCATGGTAGGACTTCTCCGGAGGTCGCAGCGGTCTGGGTTCATCATAGCTTTGTTGATCCGGCGTTGTTGGCATTATTCTCTCTTTCTTTCTCTTGTTTTCCTTTTCTTTGGGCGTGCTTGTGATGTTTGTTCCAGCAGTGATCTTATTGATGTACAATGTGATGGCTATATTAAGAGCATCTCCACTTGGGTTCCCAACACGCCGTTCCCAGGGCGATTTTTTCATCTCGGGACAGCGAAAATTGGCCCAGTCGCATTCACAGGACACCGAATTCGTCCGGATTTGGCCCAACTTTTGTCCAGGGATCACAGGCCGATCCCGGGGCACCGGGAACGCGTTGGGAACGCTAGATGAATCGAATTCAGCGAGAAAAAACCCGGCTCCGCGTGTGGCCCCGTCCTGTCAGCGACTAGAAGCCGAGCTGTCGTCATACCTTTGCCTTGGCTCCCGCGAAGGACCATCGGGAAATGACTGCCCATCTCGTCGGCCACGTGTCGCCATAATGGCGCGCCACCGCCGCTTCGGCTACACGTCGTTTCCCCTTTTCCCGCCCATGCCGCTACACCCCTCCCACCTTCGCCACCCATTTCGGCCTATAAAAGGCAGCACCTTCGCCGGCCCAGAGCACACACTCTCCTTCCCACTCCCCCACGAACTCCACCTCCAGCGAGAAGAACAAGCTCTATGCGAGAAAGAAATGGCGAAGAGGTACCCAGGTGATCCCGCGGAGCCAATGGCTTCGGCCGGCGCACCCTCCAACCGTGGGAGGATCGCATGCTCCAAGACGTCGGCTACATGGCGCCGCCAGACTTCCGCCGCCCGCGTGGCTGGAAGCTCGGTGTCGACGGCATACCGATGTCGCCGGTTCCTGAGGACGACGAGATGGTGGAGGAGATCCAGGCCGCCATCGCGGCGATGGAGTCCCAGAGCTCGCCGAAGGTCCTAGTAACTTAGCTTATTGGGAGAAGTTCTTCGGCGAGCGCCGACTCCGGGAACTCGCCGCCCACAAAGGCCCTCCAGGCTCGTCGCCGAAGCGCAACAACACGGTGGGGCGCTGTTGTTGGTGGAGCGCACCGGTACAGACGCTCACCTCCATCCTGGAACACATCCACGCTGGCAACCGTCCGAGGCTGGGCTTCCCGCGCTCGCCGGTGCCTGCGGCGAGGGCGAGGCGCGCCCCTCCAGCAAACTGGCTGTCTAGGAGGATGGGCAGCCTTGACAGTTCCTCGTCCTCGGCCGCCTCGGGCTCGCGCTCGTCTGGATCCACGCCGGCACAATCGCCTCCGGCGTTCAGGCCCGTGAAGCGGGAGGCGAACACTTCGTCGCCGCCTGACATGGTTATACCCTACGGATACGTGACTTCAGCATACCTGGTCCAGCCCAAGGAAGGCCCACAGCAGACATACGCTGGCCCATGAAGATTTTCGGGTGGCCAAGGCCCATGACGCCTTCGGATCCTTGGAGAGCAAGACTAGCATAGATAGGAAATTCAAAGGGGTAAAACCCTAGAACTTGTAACCGACTGGGACTATGCCCGGGACCTGCCTAAGTCTATATAAAGGCCAGGAGGGCACGTCCTAGAACTCTCGACTCATACTCTCGCATATGCACCTCACGCCAGATCGAATCTGTGCACCCTGTAACCTTCGGTTCCGCCGTAATCAAGAGCAGACAA
The DNA here is from genome assembly GCA_916181665.1 of Avena sativa. Lineage (NCBI taxonomy): Eukaryota > Viridiplantae > Streptophyta > Magnoliopsida > Poales > Poaceae > Avena > Avena sativa. Next base: position 377,231,359 of record OV702297.1, on the reverse strand, counting down.
GCAGGAGTAGGGTTTTCCCTCCGGGGCCTGAACCTGGGTAAATCTCGTGTCCCCTGGTTGCTTGTCTGTTAACCGTTCCACGATCTCCAGCATCCCCATCTTCTCCAAAACCCAAGTCCATAACAATGGGCATTGACGAGATTAAACCTCGTCAATTGGCACCGTCTGTGGGAATGGGGGCTGCTGATTGTGCGATCGTGACGGTCTCGACCCGATCGATCTACAACTCTAGGGCGACGTAGAATCACCTCCTCTTCGGCGCTTTCGACTTCACCGCCCACTCGCCGGCCACCATGAAGGATTTCGAGCCCGTAGGCGACAGACTCGAAATTTTGTTCGGGAGCTTCTGCTTCCAGGTGGGACAAACTGGCACCCTCCGCCTTCCTGAGCGGGTGCCCGTGCCATCAATCAGGCCCGCCTCGTGGGCTCCACACCCCGTGCTACGCACATCACCATCGACAGATGAGTTCTACGACAGCAGCAGCTGCAACTCCGATCTGTGCGATCCACCTTCGGATGAAGGGACCTACGGTTCCGGATCCGAAAGCTGCGGCAGCAGCGGACCAATCTACGAGCGCTACCAATGCGCCGCAGTCATCCAGGAGCAGCAAACGCCTAACCCGCCGCCCAACACGAACCCCAACCCGCAGGACAGAAATGGCGGAAACGGCAGGAACAGAAGAAGCCAGTCCCCCCCACCCAAAGGGGAAAACAACGGCCACGTCATCCAACTTAGCAAAGAAGGATGGGTCCAGGCACGCCGTGCCGCCGCAGGCGACATTGTCCTGCCTGTGGACTCACCACGTGACCTACTGATGGCATACCACTACCTCCTCATCGAGGATCACAAGAAGCAAGTCAAGATGCAGGAGACGCTTGACAAACGCAAGCAAGCAGCCTCTGAGTCCAGCGCGCGACGAGCTGCGCTCTCCGCCATGGCACCCGGCTCTAGCACGAATGGAAACCAGGGAAACAAGCACCGCTCGCGGGTGGAGAACATGGATCCCAAGGAGCGCCGTGATGTGACCCGAACTCTCCACACATTGTTCATGGATATGGATACCGACGGCAACATCATCCCGAAGACACCGCAATCTGCGATCATGGCAGCCACTGCGTATCTCGCAGCCCATCAACCTCCGGAAGGGGACCCGAAAAGAGCCATGCATAAATCCGCACTCACCGGACTCGGACTCGTCGGAGCCGCGCTCCACGAAGACGCTCCTGCGGAGCCGAAGAAGAAAGCTCCGGCCAGGCGCGACCGGAGCCCCACCCCTTCATCCGAAGAGGAAGAGGAGCACGACCTTCCTCGAAGGAAGAAGAGCTCGCATCGCCATAAACGCGACTACGACGCCAGAGACGCGCTTACACAGCGCAAAATCGACAAAGCACGAGCCAAGCGCGCATGCTCGTCCGAGTCCGAGATGGATGAAGATGAAGGAGAACTCTGCGGAGCTCGATGCTTCAGCAGATCTGTTCGGCGAACACAGATGCCACGCAATTTCAAGCTTCCTTCGGATACTCCGAAGTCCAACGGCACGCAAGATCCAAAATCTTGGCTCAGCGACCATCTGTCATCCGTCAAGCTGCACGGCGGTAACAAAGAAACCGCCATGCAATGCCTTCAGCTGCAGCTGACAGGCGCAACGTGGGTTTGGCTCAGCAGCTTATCATCAGGGTCCATCCGAAGTTGGGAGGAGCTAGCTTATAGCTTCATCCGAAATTTCAAGGGCACCAGCAAGAGGCCCGCCTCAATCGAAGAGTTGCGAGCCTGCACTCAGAGAACGGGTGAATCTATTCGCTCGTACATACTACGCTGGTCTACCACCAAGAACTCCACAACACACATCTCCGAAGAAAGGGCCATCGACGCCTTCAAAGACGGCGTTAAACGCCAAGATTTCAAGGAGGAACTTGGGCGCGTCAAGCCCAAAACACTCGACCACCTCATGGACATCGCGTTAATCCCTGCGTTCGGAAACGCGCCTGCGCCAGGAGAAGTAGCACACGGAGCTCCTCCTCCGCCGCCTATCGGAGGCCCAAACCAACCAGTCGCACCAGCGCAGAACAACACCGGGATCGGGTACCCCCACCAAAAGGAGCACTAAATATGATCCAGAAGGGACGCCCCACAAATAGGGTGCAGAAGAAAATCACCCGACAAATCAATTTGGCCGTAGCAACTCCGCCTGCAATCCCTAAGTACCTCAGCGGATCGGAGTCCTGCATCACTATCACCCGCGCGGGTCACCCTTGCCAGATCCCTCTCCTAGGTCATGCTGCCCTGATGCTGGAGGCACAGATCGGAGGCTTCGAGATGAGTCGCGTCTTCATGGACGGCGGCAGGGACATCAACCTAATGTTCGCAAGCACTCTAGCAGCTATGCGGATCCCGCAATGCAGCCTGGAACAATCAGACACAACGTTCCACGGCATTGTCCTAGGGAAGGGCATATTCCCCCTGGGCAAAATAGGGCTCGACGTCATCTTTGGGAAGCCGGACAACTTTTGGCAGGAGCGCCTAGAATTCGAAGTGGTGGACTGGCCGTCGCAATACCACGCCATCCTGGGGCGTGTAGCATTCGCAAGGTTCCTGGCCGTCCCACACTACGCATACCTACTACTCAAAATGCCAGGACCAAGAGGCGTCATCACAGTCCACGGGAGCTTCACCCGATCGGACCAATGTGACAGGGATTTCAACAAAATCTCCCAGTCTTTCGGCATGCAAGACGAGCTTGTAAGGCTCCATGAGGTGACGGACAATGGGGTACCCCCAGTCACAAGGCAGAACGCACCTGACATGTCCTTCGACTCCACCGTCAACACCAAGAAAGTACAGGTCCATCCGATGGATGCCTCCAAGACGGCCCTGATCGCCAACGACCTCAGCTCCGCATAGGAAGGCGTGCTCGTCGAATTCCTCTGTGAGCGCTGGGAAATCTTCGCCTGGTGTCCTGCGGACATGCCAGGAGTTCCCAGGGAATTCGCCGAGCATGCACTCAATGTCTTTCCAGACACCAAGCCAGTCAAGCAGTCCATCCGAAGATTGTCGGAGCCATGAGCCGAAGGTATCGACAAGGAAATCAATAGACTGCTCGCTGCAGACTTTATCAGGGAAATCAAGGAAAGCGAGTGGCTTGCAAACACAGTGATGGTCCCAAAGAAGGACACGGACATCCTGCGGATGTGCGTGGACTTCACGTCACTAAACAAGCACTGCCCAAAAGACCACTTCCCTCTTCCTCGGATCGACCAGATCATCGATTCGACTGCAGGTTGCGAGAAACTCTCCTTCCTCGACGCCTACTCAGGCTATAACCAGATTCGACTCAAGGTCGAAGATCAGGAGAAAACGGCGTTTATCACACCGTTCGGAGTATTCTGTTACAATATAATGCCCTTCGGGCTAAAGAACGCGGGTGCCACGTACCAGCGATGCATGCAAGCCTGCCTCAAGGACCAGATCGGTCGCAACGTCCAAGTCTATGTCGACGACATAGTAATAAAAACCAAGGAGGCAAGGACACTTATCGACGATCTCCGCGAGACGTTCAACAACCTTGATCGCTACAGGATCAAGCTCAATCCCGAAAAGTGCGCCTTCGGCGTCCCATCGGGTCAGCTGCTCGGATACTTCATCTCTCAACGAGGGATCGAGGCGAACCCGAAGAAAATCAGAGCCATCATGACGATGGAGAAGCCGAAAAACCTCAAGGGCGTCCAGCAGCTCGCAGGACGAGTGGCAGCGCTAAGCAGGTTCATCAGCCGCATGGGCGAGAAAGCCCTACCATTCTACCAGCTGCTGCGCAAGGCAGACAAGTTCGAGTGGACACCAGAAGCCAACGACGCATTCGAAAGCCTCAAGCGGCTCCTCTCCACCTCGCCCGTTTTGGTCACGCCAAAGGAGCGCGAGCCCCTGCTGCTGTACATAGCAGCCACACACCAGGTGGTCAGCACCGTACTCGTGGTCGAACGACCCGAAGAAGGCAAGACCCACGGGGTCCAGCGCCCAATTTACTACCTCAGCGAGGTACTGACACCAACAAAGCAGAGGTACCCTCACTACCAGAAGCTAGCCTACGGCGTGTTCATGACGGCTCGACCGGCTGAGCCATTACTTCCAGGAGCACCAAGTGATGGTCGTCAACGAGGCACCCCTGAACAGCATCCTGAATAATCTAGAGGCCACAGGACGGGTGGCCCTGTGGGGCATCGAACTGTCACCCTTGGACATCGTCTACGAGAAGCAACACGCAATCAAATCTCAAGTCCTTCCGGACTTCCTGGTACATTGGATGGAGCTGCAGCTGCCAGACATCCCAGACATGTCGCAGTCATGGACGATGCACTTTGACGACTCCAAGCGTGAAGCCGGAGCAGGGGCAGGGGTCATACTGACCTCCCCGCAAGGCGACAAGATGAAGTACGTACTTCAGATGAAATTTTGAGCCTCCAACAACGAGGCCGAATACGAAGCCCTCATCCATGGCATGAGGATGGCAAAGATATGCGGCGCAACGCGCCTGGTCATCTACGGTGACTCCAACCTCGTCGTCCAGCAGACGATGAATGAGTGCGACGCACATGCCGAAAACATGATCGCATACCGTGCGCTCTACAACGCACTCAAAGGAGAATTCGACGGCTGCGAGCTTCGACACGTTGGAAGAGAAAGCAACGAGGAAGCCGACAGACTCGCCAACATCGGCTCCACTTGCGCAAAGGTGCCACCAGGTGTATTCCTCGAACAGATCTGCGTGCCATCCATCAAGCAGAAATTCCCCAAGGGATCACCCGAAGAAGCAGAACACTCGGGAGCTACGCTACCCGAAGGACACGAAGGACCCGAAAAGCTGGACACAGAGGTAGCCATGGTCAACCTAATGCAGGTCATGGCAGTCGAAGAAACTTGGACGCGACCATACCTCCAGTTCTTGATAAACGGAGAACTGCCTGACAGGCCGACAGATGCCCGGCGCATATCTCGTCGGTCAAAAGCCTTCACCACCATCAATGGCGAGCTGTACAAGCGCAGCATCACGGGTGTACTACAACGATGTGTCACCATCGACGACGGCAAAGCCATACTCCAAGACATCCATGAGGGCATCTGCGGCCACCACGCAGGCAGCCGCTCCCTTGTCGCAAAAGCTCTACGAGCAAGATTCTACTGGCCAACGGCCATGAGTGACGCAAAGGACATCGTCCGAAGATGCAACGGATGCCAACGGTTCGTCGACAAACCGCACGCACCTGGGTCCGAGCTCAGACCCATACCCATAGCCTGGCCTTTTGCTCAATGGGGCCTCGACATGATCGGCAAACTGCCAAAATCCTCGAAAGGGGGACACGTCTTCCTCCCGGTTGCAGTCGACAAATTCACCAAGTGGATCGAGGCCATGCCGATCACCAACCAGAAAGGCAAAACTGCCGTCAAGTTCTTCGAGTCCATTGTCTACAGGTTCGGCGTACCGCACAGCATCATCACCGACAACGGATCGAACTTCATCTCCGAGGAATTTCAGGACTTCTACGAAGGCCTCGGGATCAACATCACGTACGCCTCAGTAGCACACCCGCAAACGAACGGGCAAGTGGAAAAGGCCAACGGCCTAATCGGCGCCGGCATCAAGAAGCGCCTCATGAGCTCACTCGAACAAAAAGCTGGAAACTGGACGAAAGAGCTACCATCCGTCCTGTGGAGCTTACGGACTACGCCAAACAGCTCCACCGGCTACACACCGTTCTTCATGGTACACGAAGCCGAGGCCGTGCTACCAGCCGAAGTACGCCACCAGGCCCCACGGGTCGTCGCTTACAGTGAAGCCGAATCCACGGCTGCACTTGAAGATGCCGTCGACACACTCGACGAAGCACGGGACATAGCAGCAGCTCGATCAGCGGTGTACCAGCAGAGTCTCCGCAACTATCACAGCCGCCGGCTGCGCCCAAGGTCCTTCGTCGAAGGAGACCTCGTCTTGCGACTCAAGCAAAAGCGACCGAATAAATTCGAGTCACCATGGGAAGGACCCTACGTCATCACCGAAGTCATCCCAGGTGGCGCCTATCGCCTCAAGCACGTGAAGTCTGGAGTCACATACTCCAACCCATAGAACATCGCGCACCTACGACGATTCTATCCGTAGCAAACTACCCCTTTTAATTTCAATAAGGCTTTTAGCCAAGGCTATTCAACCGAACAATGTACCTCCTCCATTACGATATAAATAAAGCTAAGTGTCTCGCCCCAAATCTTCAGTTCACTATTTTTGCAACTTTACTACATGCTACAAACGCACTCGGAGGCTCCCCCCATCTCACGATTTCATCGACTGAGGATCAAACGTGTACACCTGAGTAGCTGACAACGTCAGGCAAACGAAAAGGACACGTACTCAATCAAAGCACTGCGTGCTCACAACAAACAAACCTTTACAACAAAGGGCACAACACGCCCAGCCGAAATATACAAGTTTTACATCTATCTCTTTTTTCAGGTTCTACCTATTCTGAAGAATAACCTGAGCACGCTGCTCAAACAAATCTACGACCTGTTCGGCATACTGCCTTACAGCTGCGTAATGCGGACGCATGTCCCACTCACCACCATCAGGGCGAAGAGGTGGCCCAGCGGCCACAGCAGCCAAATCCACGTCAGGCCAGTGTAGCCTCACAAGAGATAAAGCAGCCTTCACTCCTGCGATAAGCTACTGCCGCACCAACTCCTTGACATTGCTTACGTTCCGAAACTTCGACAGAAGACCCGACAGGCTTGTCGGTACGGCATCCAAAGGGAACATGACGTGCAGCACTGAGGCAAGCGATGTCTGCACTTGATGGAGCACCCGAGAAACTTGATGAACACGATCTTGCACCGTCGCCAGAGCCATGGCACGATCATGATCCATCCAGAAGAAGCCGCCGGCCTCCATGTCTTGTTGAGTCAAGCAATTGACCCGAACAACGACACACTCCTTTTCTTCTCTCGGAGCAAGATTCGCACCTGTGACAATCGCACAAAATAAGAGTAAGGCCAGCAGGCCCACCCGAAGAACTGAGCTACAGCTCGAACCAAAGAACAACTTACATTGCAACTGCTCGGACAGCCGAACCAGCTCCGCCATCAAGTACTCCTCTCTGGCTACACCACGATCCGCCTTGGACTTCCAAACATCGGCATGACCGCGTAACCCGAGCAAATCCCTCTCCAGACTACGCACACGATCCCGAAGAAAAGTGAGTTGCGAGGAATCATCCAAAGATGGTCGCAGTGGCACTGCGGACGGGGTGTCAACAGGGTCAGCACCCGAAGGAACCTATAGCAGCAGAAAAAGAAAGGAACACAGACATTCAGACAATGATAGAGCACAACCCAGAAGAATTCATTAAACATATAAGGCCACTACGTGGCACAAGGATGGTGTTCTTCAAGATATTTACAACAAAAGTAGACTACAACTACCCTACGTCTACAACGCCTAAGATGCGGCACCCTGAGTCGCCTCGGAGCCAGACTGCCTAGCTTTGGCCCCGCCCTGCTGCCGCAGTGCATACTCAGACAGCAAATCAATGAGCTTGGGCCCATATCGTTTGCAGCGAGCAGAGTAGGCAGCAAAGGCTACCTCGGATCCATCCGCAGTTGTCGGCATCCGAGAGGTGATCTGGGGCAGATCCAGCTCCGCTCCAGCCGCCAAGGCCATCGCCAGCCCGACGGACACGCCGATGCCTTTCTGCTTGCGCTTGTACGCCGCAGGCGCTTCAGCTGACAGAGCCTCCGCCAGAGCATCCACATCATCAAGGGTTGCGCCCTTCGGGACAAGCTCCTTGTAGAAGCGACCAAGGACCTCTTTCGCCTTGGTAAGGGAGTTGACGACGGTGCTGCAGCGGTCTTCGACCGCCACAGTGGCATCATCTAGAGCACTCCCGTGCTCTAGAGCACCGCGGTCGAACTCGATGCCTGCGGCATCTGAGACAAAAAATAAGAAGGAAAACATGAAGAAAAGCAGCACAGAAGAAGACACGAAGAAAAAGAAACAAGTACAAAACTAGCACTCACCCGAAATAGCCTTGGCAGCAGCCATGAGCTTCGCCGCCACCTCTCTCTCGCGCGCAGCCGCAACAGTGGCCAGCTGCTCCTCACGGTTCGCGGCCTCCTACTGCAGACCCTCTTTCGCTTCAGCTGCCTTAGTCAGCTCTAGCTCGAGGCGTTCTTTCGCGCCAACGGCGACTTCGGCCTTCTGCTCCGATTGACCAAGGCTCTTCTTGAGAGCGTCGACCTCACGGAGAGAATTGTTATGCTCCTCTGCATTCAAGACAAGCAAGTGTCAAAGAACAGGACCAGGATAAATAAGAGAGGCGCTCAAAGGCAGATAGGTACCTTGAAGCTGCCGAAGGTTCGCTTCCAGCGCCAAGCGCTCCTGCACCAGCCGCTTGGCCTCCTGCACAAAAGGCTGAAGAAAAAGAAATAGCAGTAAGAAAAGGACTTGGGGGCTACGCCCAACGCAAAGGAGTAAAAACAAAATTCGCACACGAAGATACTCGGGGGCTCCCCCCTTGACATGTGGCAGAAAAAACTTACATGCTCTGATGGCGACCCCGAAGGACCGCCTGCGAAATTCTGAGGCGCAACCACTTGCACCTCCGGCAACGGAGGATCCGGAGCCGCGCCACCCGAAGTCGCCACCGTCTGAGGAGGAGGAGACGCGATTTTCGACTCCTCCATCATCTCCCGCGCATCATCACTGGAGGAATCGTGGGAGGAATGCCTGCATACGAACCAATCAGCACAAGTGCAAAAATCATAAAGGAACAAGGACAATAGTACAACAAGAAACTTACAAGCCCAAAGAGCTCAGATCGAAGACAGGAGGAGTCCTTCGGGCCCTCTTCTCCTCTTTCTTCTCTTCCTTCTTCTCCTCCTTCTTTTCTTCCTTCTTCCGCTTCGCTGGCGGGTGCGGCGCTACAGCGCGCACAGGAATGGTAGGAAGGGGAGAGGAAGAACCTCCATGACCGTCACTATGACGCTCAAGGCCTAGAGGGTTTCTGGGAGTCGGAGGAGTCGAGGCATCCGAAGACTCGCCGGAGCTCCATGATCGCTTGCGCGTATGGTCCTCACTCGACTCATCGGCATCCTCCGCCGGAGATCGCGCCGACGGAAGCTCGGACACGGACTCAACCACTTCATTATCCGGGGCATTCGGATACTTTTCGGGCAATGGCGGTACCATGCCCGGCACTTTGAAGCTCTACAAAATGAGAAGGAACTTTGTTAGCAAACAAGGGAAATAAATACACAGCCGACAAAAAAGCACTACGTGCACAAATCTACACCTGCGGTACGGCCAACGTCGAAGAAAATGGAGGAGTTAGCGACTTCCCCGGGATTTTTTCTCCGGCCTTGAACTTCAGCAGCGCACGAAGGGCCCTGTCAAGATCCCCCTCGGAGATTTTCTCAGTCGAAACCCTCGTCGGATCACGGCGCCCAGAATAAAGGAACATCGGATGCGCCCTCGCTTAGAGAGGTTGCACCCGATGCTTAAGAAACGTTCGGATGATGTCCACACCGTTCACATCCTTCTCCAGAATCAGCTGGAGATCCTCCACCCGACGGTAAAGGGCATCTATCTCCGCCACCTCACTGTCCAAGATTTGGTTTTTCCAAGACCTTTTCTTCTCAATCATTTGGGAGGGGTCAAAGGGAACAAGACCAAAATCTTGCCCGGGCACTACGGAGTCATGGATATAAAACCATCGCCTCCGCCAATACTGGACAGATTCGGACATGGAAAAAGAAAAGAAGAGAAGATTGGGACTAAGGGAGATGATGCAACCCCCAATGGGATACACACCATCCGAACCAGATTGCCTCTTCACGGAATAGAGCTTCCGGAAGAGTCCAAAGTGCGGCTCAATGCCAAGCCAGCACTCGCAAAAAGTGATAAAACAAGCAATGTGGAGAAGAGAATTGGGAGACAGATGATGAAGCTGAATCCCATAGAAGAAGAGCAGTCCACGGAGGAAGTAGTGGACTGGACAAGAAAACCCACGAAAAACGAAGGCGAGAAACATAACCCGGTACCCAGATGGGGGACGGGGGATTACCTCATTGCCGGGGAGTTTGACGGCCTCCCTATCCTGCGGGATCAGGCCCCGCTCGCGAAGCTTGCGGAGATCGCTCTCCCGCGTCTCTGATCGCCGCCAGCCACCATCGGTGACACGAGTAGCGGCGGTGCCCTTTTTTCCTCCGGCAGCGCTGGTCCCAACCGCAGATGAAGATTTCTTTGGTTTCCCCATTGCGCTACGGCGGCGCCGGCGGTGAAAACGCAGAAAGAACGACGGAAATGTGGAAGGAAATCCCAGCGCGCAGCAAGAATCGCTAGAGTACAAGGAGGCAGTGAACACAAGAACTGGTGCGGTGAAAACAAACCGCGGCTTCCCCCAATGATTATAACAGCGAAGACGACGCATGGCAGCCGTCCATCCAGAAGACCTAACACCAACGGCAGATCTGACCGTACACGTGTCAACACCAAAACGAACCGTCGTTATCACGCCATCCACTACGCGCGGAAATCGAGGAGACGCCGTAATTATCTCCACGCCGCGCGTGACCGGTCAATTCAAAGTCAGCAAATGGGACCCACGTTCGTCTAGTCAAGTCATCTCTGGCATAGCAGACGCTTGAGGTTATTGATCGTCAGCACTGATGTCATCAAAAGCTATACTAGCACCAACTACAATTCTTTGGCTCCACAGCTAAGAGTACTCACTCGAATCTTCGATTCGACTAAATACTCGGGGGCTACTCCTATCAGGAGCGCTGGCCGCGCACCCGGAAGATGAATAACGACAAAGTATCTCTTCGAGTCCTACGTCGAGTCTACGACTCCACTACGGACTCGGGGGCTACTCCCATAGGGAGGATGGATTTAAGCATCCGAAATTTTTTGAGTCCTACGGACTTAACAACTGAAGAATGCTTGAACTAAAGTCTCTGCTCGAGTCTACGACTCGAACAGACACTCGGGGGCTACTCCCATAGGGAGCGCTGGTCGCGCACCCTATGAATTCTTCGACTGCGATCTTTCGGATCAACACGCAAAAACTTTTTGGCAATTCTGCCCCAACAAAACACTGAGTGAGCTACAAATCTCCTTGGCCACCCGAAGCACCTCCGTGGTGACAAATGTTCGGATGCTGCGTCTGCGGCGCAAAGATAAGACCTGCAGATATCATCTGATGGCCTGGCAACGTACATGACTGCGCTCTGCTAGTATAAATCCATGCCAACAGGCGTGATGAAAAATCCTGACGGACGCGTTGGGTACATCAATTAAAATCACTGGAATTCCGCTCCTGTAAGTCCTCCGCGGCCTGAGTCGAATTACGCCAGCATATGTTCCATGTTCGAGTTGAGGGACTCGAACCTGAAGAAGATCGTGTTGTTTCGTCCTAAGACAATTAACTGACCCTGATCCGTTGGGTGAGTCACGTACACGCGTCAACAATCCCTACACACATATACTATTAATACATAGTTGCACCCGAAGGATGGAAGAGTCCTCAGCCGAATCTACGATTCGACTGATCACTCGGGGGCTACTGACATGGTTATACCCTACGGATACGTGACTTCAGCATACCTGGTCCAGCCCAAGGAAGACCCACAACAGACATACACTGGCCCATGAAGATTTTCGGGTGGCCAAGGCCCATGACGCCTTCGGATCCTTGGAGAGCAAGACTAGCATAGATAGGAAATTCAAAGGGGTAAAACCCTAAAACTTGTAACCGACTAGGACTATGCCCGGGACCTGCCTAAGTCTATATAAAGGCCAGGAGGGCACGTCCTAGAACTCTCGACTCATACTCTCGCATACGCACCTCACGCCAGATCGAATCTGCGCAACCCTGTAACCTTCGGTTCCGTCGTAATCAAGAGCAGACAAGCAGAAGTAGGGTTTTCCCTCCGGGGGCCTGAACCTGGGTAAATCTCGTGTCCCCTGGTTGCTTGTCTGTTAACCGTTCCACGATCTCCAGCATCCCCATCTTCTCTAAAACCCAAGTCCATAACAATGGGCATTGACGAGATTAAACCTCGTCACCTCCGAGGACGAGATCACGGGGAATGGTCATCAACGAGCCCCGCGCGTCGTCGCGGCCGACCGGCCAGTTTTGCCTGCGTCGGTCGACTGGGTGGTCCCCGTCGATAAGGACTCCTTCACCATCAAGATGGCGATGGAGTAATCTCTGCAGGACGTGTCGCCGCTGGCGATGCCGAAGCCAGAGGTCCTCGCCTAGTCCAGGGCGGATTGGGAGCACGAGGAGTCGATCAGGGTTCGGTGCCAGCATGAGGAGGCCGAGCGCCAGGCCAGGGATCGCCGCGAGCTCGCCTACCAGGCGCGTCGCTTGTCGTCCTCGACGACGATGACGACACTGGCCCCTCGTACTAGTCGTGGCGGTACGATGAGGCCAGGGATCGCCGCGAGCTCGCCTACCAGGGCGCATCGCTTGTCGTCCTCGACGACGATGACGACGCTGACCCCTCGTACCAGCCGTGGCGGTACGACGACATAGGCCAGGGCAGCTCGCTCCCCCCGCAGCCGCCGAGCGACGACGACAGCAAGGCGGAACCCTGCTACACAAGCTTCTACCGCAGCTTCGACATGTGAGTGGCGTCCGGTGTCCGGCGGCATCGGCATTGGCATCGGCATCGGCCCTTTTTAAGTTTTTTTTAGCCTAAGTGAAGTCAGAATTCAGGTGTTTTCTCCCGAATTTGATGTATGGCTTCACTCACTATTAATGAAAATTGTCTATATTTGTCTAAAGTTTGCCGAGTTTGAATGAAATTTGGCCAAACCTGAAAACTTGGTCTAGGAACGTGACTAGAAAACTGGCGTTGCCATGCTAAAACTAGCTTCGTTTGGCGCAATTTAGCTCCAGATTTCGGTATGGGAACGACAAACGAGTAGAGATGCTTTAATATAGCGGGATGAAAGACTATTAACCATACGTTTGGTTTAACAATGCACTAAGAGTTAATGACGAAATCTGTACGACTGATTCCGGTACAAGGCATCTCTCTCGATATATAGGATTCGGCGGCTCCTCAATCGGCGGAACATATTCAGGATACATGCTCGAATATTACCTGGTACTATATGCTGACCTTGCAAGGCGGCGCCATAATCATGTGACAGGGATTTGTTTTATAAAAGCGGCCTTTCTGTGGTACAACTGTCCAAGCAATGTCCAATGAGGATGGCCAAGATACCGTTCAATAGTTCGCCTTCAACAGATAGTAAAAAAAAGGGGTTATCAGGTCTCTGTTTTGGGGAAGCTGGCAGCATCCGTTTTACATGTCTTGAAATGGTACTTTCTCCATTTGGACGAACCAGGTCAGGTGCCGTTTGTTTAGAAGAGATGGTCGGGCATTTGACATCCGTGCAGTCCTTTTTCTCTTCAAATGTATGGAATTTTGCTGACGTCCTCACAGACTCTGACAACCACAGGCCCACTGGACCTCGGCCCGCTGCCCCCGCGTCAAGTGCGGGTCGTGCCCTAGTGGCGGACCTTGCTGTCGAAGCTCCCGTGTCCCCCGCCGCCACTCCCGACGTCCTCGCCCCTGACGCGCGCGTCCCCCGCCTCGCCAGCTCCTGTCGACGCCGCCGTCCCGGTCCTTCCTCGAGGTGCTCATGGCGCCTCGCCGCCCCCGAAGCCCCTCGCCTCCCCCTGCGGCGACTCTCCCCCCCGCCGTCACCCCTCCCCCCCCCCCCCCCCCCGCGTCCGGCGCCTGCCAGGGATCCCGCGCGACGCCCCTCGGCGCGGGGCCTGTCCTCTGCCTACCGCCCCCGGTGAGGCGGTCCCTGCCCCAGGGCCACCGCTCCTCGCCCCCGCCCCGTCGCTCCCCGCCTCCGCCACGGGCGCAAGCCCCGAGACATGGCTCCCGCTCCCCGCCCCGCGCTCGTCGCCGCTTGGAGGACCCACCCCGGTCGCCTCCACCCGCCCCGGAGTCGGCGCGGGAGGCCCGCCTCCGCGAGGAGGCCCTGCTCGCCATGCGGTCTAGGGACGTGCTGCCTGCCTCCCGCACCTCCCACAGTCGGGCGGACGCACGGTCTTGGCGCGCGGATAGGGACCATCCGCCTCCTGCTCCGGTTGTGGCGCCGACTGCGGGTCAGCGATAGTCCGGCGTGATCGACGACCCCGCGGCCCCCAAGAAGAAGAAGCGCAAGAGCAAGAAGAAGCGTAAGACCCCGGCCGCGCCTCCCGCGGTGGACCCTGGCCCTGGCCTCCTAGGTGCCCGCCCTAGGCCCCCCTGGCACTTGGGGGCATCCCCGCCCGTCGCCGGGAGACCTTGGAGTACTACGGCCATGGCGTGGACGGTGGATTCTACTTCATCGACATGGGGGGCGTCCCCATGACCGTCCCGGAGACCTTGGCCATGGTGAAGGTCCTCCCGGCTCAAGACCCTCCGATCTCGGTTGAGGTGACGGAGGGCCTCATCCAGGAGGAGCTGCGGGCGGTCCTCCCCGGCCACGAATGGTTGGTTCATCGCGTCTCCGAGTCCGAGTTCGCAGTCTCCTTCCCGTCGGTGGCGATTCTCCGCATGTGCGCGTGTGGCACTTCCTTCACCCTCCCTCTACACCAGCTGCAGGTCTCCATCCAGCCCTCTTCGGCCGCTCCGGAGACGGTTGCCATGCTCTCGGAGGTGTGGGTACGTCTCCACGGCCTACCGTCTGAGGCCAGGACCCCTGCTGTGGTGGCCCTCGTGGCTCAGACGGTGGGCAAGCTCACCGAGGTGGATGTGGGCTCTCTGTCCGGCCTCGCTCCGGTCCGTCTGCGTCTGCTCTGCCCCGACCCCTCGGTCTTCCCGGTCTCCCTTCCGCGGGTATTCTTCGACTGGGTGGGCCGGGACCTCTTGGTGGAGCTGGACGAGGAGGGCACCTCTGCGCCGAGTCCCCCGCCCCTCCCCCGGGGTCCCCTGCCAACGAGGGCGACGGTGGAAGGGACACTGAGGCCCGGGGCTTGGACGACAGTGACACCGGGACGGATCCGGATTCGCCGCTGGCCACCGATGCCTCCCCGCCTCCACCGCCACCCCCTCAGAGTGGGACCTTCGGAGGCCCAGTGGCTCGCTCCCTGGTGTTCGACGGCCTGGAGGGTGGCCCCCTTGTCCAGGATCGTCGTCATCTATCGCTGAGTGCTCCGGCCAAGGTGGCCCCGGTGGACCTCCCTCGCTGCTTCCGTCCTGACCCCCCGTCGCCGCTTGAGATCGACATCGCCCAGTACGGCTCCAACCTCTCCCTGGTGCTGGCGCCATCTCCGGGCCCTCCCTCTCAGTCTCCCGCCACTGAGACCTCGGGTAGCGTGGGGCTGGTAGTCTGTGCCCCACCTTCCCCGCGCTCGCCGGGGGTGGTGTGCTACTCCCTCGCTCCGACACTCCTGACCCGACGGCCGTGGTTGGTGCTACCTCTGACTCCGACTCCGTGGCTGCCTCTTCCAAGCTCCGCCGAGCCAGGGGCCCCCGCCCACCGCCCCCTCCGCCTTCCCGTCACAGCTCCCGGCTGGCTGAGGCCAGGACAGGCATGTCTTGGCCGGAGCCGACGGTGGCAGAGCGGGCCGCTCGTCGTGTCGCAGCCAGGGATGAGCTCTCAGGTACTTCCTCCACTCCTTCCTCTTCCGTCCCTACTAACCTCGGTTCGTCCGGTATTCCTGGTTCTGCTTTATGTGTTCTCTCAGAGGTCTCCCTCGCCCACCTAGGTGTGGTTACGGAGGACTGCGGGATAGTCTTTCGTGGCGAGAAGGAGCCGCGCCTTGAGCAGCTTGCGGCCATTCAGGCACGGGAGGGGTATGCGGGTGCGATCGTTGCGGCCCGGGTGCGTGACGCCCGGGAGCGGGAACGCGCCCAGATCCTTACAGAGGCTAGGTCCGCGGGACCCGGCCCCGGTGAGGACCCTCCCTCCGGTGCCTGGTGTGCGGGCGGTACCCCTGGGATCTGACCCCCCGGTTAGGTCTCGGGGGCGACCCCCCAAGGCTGCTCCGCTCCGCTCCCCTTCCTGTCGTTCGCGCTCGGTCCCCGCTAAGGGGACCCCCCAGGCTTGAGGTCCACTATGGACCTCCTGCGGGCCTTCCGGGTGTTCATCTGGAACATCCGGGGGTTCGCGCACGAGGGTCGCCGTCGCCAGATCAAGGAATACATCCGCCTGGAAGCGCCGGATATTGTCGGCCTGCAGGAGACGATTCACCAGGATTTCTCCATCGCGGAGTTGGAGGCCCTGAGCCGTTGCAGATTCTCTTGGTCGTGGCTTCCGGCCTCGGGCCACTCTGGAGGTATTCTCCTTGGTGTCAAGGATGATACCTTTGAGGTTGAGGATATGGACCGTGGGGAATTCTTTGTGAGCATGACACTCACCCATAGAAAATCTCGCTTCCGCTGGGAGATGATTATTTTCTATGGCCCTGCGGACCATCGGAGGTCCGTTGTCTTCTTGCAGGAGCTCAAGTCGAAAGTGGAACGGACAGGGTTACCGGTGGTGATTGCCGGGGATTTCAACCTTATCCGCTCCGCTGACGACAAGAGCTCGGCAAATGTGGACCCCCCTAGGATGCGACTGTTCAATGACTGTATTGTCAATCTCGCCCTCCGCGAGATTACTCGAGTGGGTGCTAGATTCACATGGACGAACAAGCAACTGGATCCGGTTCGGTGCGTCCTGGACAGGGTCTTTGTGTCGGTCGACTGGGAGGTGGCCTTTCCCCTCTGCTCGTTGAAGGCTGTCACGCGGATTGGATCTGACCATACGCCCCTCCTTCTCTCCTCCGGAGGGGGCGCCCTCCAAGGCTCAACCGCTTCCACTTTGAGTCCTTCTGGCTGCAGAAGCAGGGATTCCTGGAGGCGGTCCGAGCCAAATGGCTTGCGGTGGCAGCGACCCCCCTCATGCTTATTGTGCGGTGGATGTCTGGCACCACTGTGTTAGATTGACACGCCAATTCATGAGGGGCTGGGGGGGCCAACGTGGGGGCTGCGCTCAGGGCACAAAAGGACGCCATCTTGAGCGAGATCCAGGCCTTGGATCGGGAAGCCGATCTTTTAGGCCTCTCTGCCGAGGCATGGTCTCATAGGTACTCCCTTGAGACCTCCATCATGGAGATCTATAAGGGGGAGGAGGCGTTCTGGCGACAACGGAGTCGCCAGAATTGAACTGTCTAGGGGGAGTCGAACACTGCCTACTTCCATGCCATCGCTAATGGCAGGAGGAGGCGGTGCTCGATCCCTTGCCTCTGGGAGGGGGACTCCCTTCTGGAGTCCCCCCAGGCTCTGTCCTCCCATATTTATGCATTCTACAAGGATCTCTTCTCTTTGTCACCCTCGTCGGGCCTTTCCTTGGCTTCTGACTTTTGGTCAGGAGGGGCCTTAGTCACCCCTGCAGAGAATGCGGACCTCACCCGTCCATTTCTCCTGGGGGAGGTGGCTGAGGCCCTGAAAGCCATGAAGGCTGGCTCGGCTCCTGGTCCTGATGGGCTGCCCGTGAGCTTCTTCCAGACCTTCTGGGAGCAGCTCCAGCCGGCCATCCTGCCGATGTTCCAGGAATTCTTCACCGGGACGTTAGTCATGTCCCGGCTGAACTTTGGTGTTATTACTCTGATTACCAAGGTGGAGGGGGCCACGGATATTCGCCAATTTCACCCAATCACGGTCATTAATGTCATCCAGCGGCTCTTTGTGAAAGTCTGTGCCATCCGTCTTGCCCCGGTCATGGAGAGACTCACGCACCCCCTCCAGTTTGCGTTCCTTAAGGGACGCCTCATTCATGACGATGTGCTCTCACTTCATGAGATCATTCATGAGGTCAAAGAACGACGTCAGAAAGGGGTCTTCCTGAAGCTGGACTTCCAGAAAGCCTATGACCGTCTGGATTGGGCTTTCTTGAGGTCAGTTTTGGAGAGGAGGGGCTTTGACGACCGCATGATATGCTGGATCTTGCAATTCGTGATGAGCAGGAGGACAGCGATCAACATCAATGGCGAGATTGGCCCCTTTTTTGTCCCTTCTTGCGGGGTTCGACAAGGGGACCCGATCTCCCCTCTCCTGTTTAACGCTGATGTTGATGCCCTGGCAGAGATCTTGGACAGAGCCAAGACCGCTGGCCACATCTCTGGTGTGGTAGGGCACCTTATTCCTGGAGGGGGCATCTCCCACCTCCAATATGCGGACGACACGATGATCATGGTGCAGGGATCAGATCTGGACATCATCAACCTGAAATTCCTTCTCCTCTGCTTTGTAGACATGTCAAGGTTAAAGATCAATTTTGACAAGAGTGAAGTGGTGGTGCTGGGGTACTCGGATGAGGAGCGCCAACGCATTGCTGACAACTCTCAACTGCAGGCTGGCCGATTTCCCCATCTCTTATTTGGGGATGCCCCTTCGGGAGACGCGAGTGCTGATCCGGGACCTGTCACCCTTGGTCACGAGGGTACGCTCGAGGGCGGAACCCTGGCGAGCGCGACTCACGTCTAAGGGTAGCAAGACGGTTCTAATCAACTCCTATCTCTCGAGCCTACCTATGTACCAGATGGGGTTGTACTTGCTCCCCGAGGGGACCCATGCCGACTTCGCCAAGGAGTTGTCTAGGTTCTTTTGGGCAGCTAGGGACGGCCACCAGAAGTACCATATGGTGAAATGGGCGGACGTCTGCACCCCAAATCCCTTGGGGCCATTGGTATTCTAGACTCTCGCCGCTTCAATCTCGCCCTGATGTTGAAGTGGGTCTGGCGCATTCTTCGGGACGAGGGAGGCCTTTGGCTGCAGCTCATTAAGGCCAAGTACCTATGTGGCCGTCCACTCTTGGATTGCGATCGCCGGGAGGGCTCCCAATTCTGGCGTGTCATCCAGGAGATCAAGCATTTCATTGGGTTGGGCATTGACTTCACCGTTGGGAATGGTCAGGGTTGCCGATTCTTGCTGGACCCGTGGCTTTCCCAGATCCCTTTGGGGGTCCAGTTTCCTGCCATCTTTGCTATCTCCGCTGCCCCGTCGGCCCTCACGGCCGAGGCTTTCAGCGGGGATCGCTGGAACCTCCTTTTCCGCCGTGCCTTCAGCTTGACTGAGGCAGCGGAGTTCCGGCAGCTTATGGCTTCTCTCCCTGCTGCTCTGGCAGGCGCCCCGACGCGGTCTCCTGGAGGCTCCTCCCCTCCGGTGAGTTCTCGGTTGGCTCGGCTTACCGGGCCCTCTTCCAGGGCCCGGAGCTGAGGTGGACGACCCCTTTCTGGAAAGCCCCCCTCCCCCTTAGTATTCGCATCTTCGTTTGGCAGTTGTTGCGCGACAGGTTGCCTTCCGGTGTGGAGGTGGCCAAGCGCAATGGCCCCGGCACAGGCCGGTGCCCCCTATGTGGGACCCCGGAGACGTGCGCCCACATTTTCTTCTCGTGTTCGGCGGCCCAGTTCCTTTGGGAGCTTTGTCAGGGAGGCCCTTGGGCCGGCCTGGCAGGCTCAGGATCTGGGGGAGTTTCTCCAGTCCCAGGCCACTAGGGCCGGGCGCGGCCGTCGCCTCTTTTGACTTGTGTTTGCGGCCATCGCTTGGACTCTCTGGAATGTCCGGAACAAGATGGTGATTGAGAAGATCTACCCCACGCGCGCTTCTGACTCTATTTTTGCTTTTCTTGCTTTCATTCAGCAGTCGTCTCCTCTGGTGCGCCAGCGTGATCGGGCCGACTTCGACACCGCTCTTCGGGCCCTGCGGTCGGCATCGCTTCCCTTCTCGGCGCCCCCCCCCTTCGCTGCCGCTCGGGTCGCCTGGTGGTCGCTAGCGCTTGCTCTGGCCTCCGGGCCGTTTTTTGCCTTTTCTCTTGGGCGCTTTTGTGCTGTTGCCCCAGCAGTGTTGCACTACCCCTTTTTTTTCTTTGTCCCTTTGGCTGCGGCCTGCTGCGTTGTTGTACCGACTGAACGAATGTTGCTTTATTTATAAAGCGGGGCGAAAGCCTGATTCGAGAGTTTTTTTATTCCAATTTTACATGTTAACATCTGGGATGTTCACGCGCTAATCCCATAACAGAGCTTAAACAAACATGCCATCTCAACTGTCAGAAACTACAATTCCTCAGTGTGATATGTAATTTGCCTTTATTATTTTTACTCTTTGGATATGTTTGGAACTATGGAACTATATCGGATTCGGATGGGTGTAATACTTAATTTTTAAGAAATAAAGCGCTTGATCATGCTAACTCCTCAGTCTTGAGGAAGCTTCTGCAGAGTTTGAGCCAGAACTCCTTGTCCGGGCCGGTGGCCTCCAGCTGCCTCTTCACGCCCTCAGCAAACGACTCCTGCGACGTGCAAAGTGGCAGTCTTCAAATTAAATTAACTAGCTGAATGTCCGTGCGTTGTCACGGCCTATTAATATATAAACATTACTACTACATAATACAAGTTAAAAATAAGTGAAACAAGGGATGAAGTCAAAGCTAGAGTTTCTTGCAAACTATTTAAAAATCAACCACCACTATCACCTTGTATATGTGAACCTGTTGGGTGTCTTTTCACTGATCAGGACGAGAGGCTTGAAGAATCAATCTCCACCATGAAGCGAAAAAAAGTCGAAGTACTTGCATGTTCTAGACCCATGAGTTCTGCTTCCGCCGAAGAAGGTGAAAGCAGCCCATAATCATACACATTACTACTATAATTCTACCAAGAAAAGTACACAATATAGGACTTGATTCACACAAATTCTTTTAGTTGTCAAATCTTAGATGGGAATCTTAAAGCGTATAGTAAAATATTCATAGTATAAGCAGATTATATGATATTTGGATAACACCAAATCCTCTCCATAATAATAATATATGTAAAAATTTCCTTTAAACATCAAAGTTTACTGGTGTCCTATAATACAGATTAGCTAATATATGAGTGTAAGTCCTAATCAGCGTTAGCTTGATTTAGTAACATGTAGAATAGAGCAAAGCAACCATGTATCATAAATTATTCATCGTCTTAGCCTCGCCAGGTAGATAGTCTCTTTGCAAACCTTTGATTGTACTATTGGGTGAAACAGTAAGTTAATAGGAGTAATATATTTGACAATCAATTGTTCTCTAAATTCTGTCTGCAAAGGGTCTTCTGGATTATAAGGTGCACTCTGAACCGCACGCCTTGATAATTCAGAAAAACAAATGTACTACTGTTTTTAATAAAAGTGAACTACACATGTATATAAATTTAACATCCTAACCAGAAATTGTGATCTTCCAAATTGCTGGAACTGCACTCGTTGCTACTACTATAATAGCTAGACCATAGAAATCGCCGAGTGTATTTTCAATCCACAATCTTATTGACAACCATACTGTATCTTTCTATAGCTAAGAAGTATCTTTCTATAGCTAAGAAGCACCGCGTCTGCAACTCTGCATGAGCTGCCTCATCGCCCTTGTGCTTCAGCATGCCCGAATCACTTGGGAAGTTCTTCGCAGGCCGCGGCTTTAATTGCACGGTGCGGCCATACAGAACCAAAATATGCGCAATTCACGAAGAGGCCATAGAGATGGGTATACAGGATGAGAACCTTGTGGGTCTTGCCGTCGAGGGCGACGAGCTTGATCTTGGAGGCGACTTGAGGGTAGGTGACGGGGATGTCGAACCGGAGGGGAAACTCGGCGGCGACGCTACTATGGCATGGGCGCGGCGCAGGAAATCCACGAGGCGGCAGAGGAGTTCCCGTACGACGGAGGCGCGTGGGAGAAATTCCACCCGTGGTTGGGAGGTTGTGGAGGGTCTGCCGGCATGCCGCCCCGGACCAATTCTTCGCGGCCAGGTCCTCCCCTCTGCATTCCGCGTCGATTCCCGGCCGAGACCGGCTCGATTCCGGCCAAGAGCACCCGCACGCTGCGTCCCTGCCACCTAGAGACGCCGTCGGTCGACCTCCACCGGAGTCACGAACTATGGGGAAGCGTAGGAGCGGGGGAGGGGGCGGCAGCCATGGCGACACGAAGTGGAGCCGCGGACCGGACGATGGGGCTAGAGATCGACAGAGAAGAGCTGGGAAGGGCGGCAGCCATGGCACAGCCGCACGGGTGGAACAAGCCGAGTGACACGCAAACTAACCCCGCTCCTCCGCGGTGGCGAGGCAAATTGGGGACGGGGCGTTCTGTTGAGAATTTTCTGTCGACAACACCAGGATGTGTATGGCCGCCGGTCCTCTCTCAGCTTCCGGTCACGATACGAAGAGCAACGTAGGACGGACGAAAAATATCGGGAGGCGACCTCCTCTAGACAAATTATATAGTAGAGAAGAGATCAGAGCCTTGGCAGCAGTCTTCAGAGAGGTTGGGAGATAGCTAGGGTACCGACGGTGATGGAGTGGGTGGAGGAGAGGCGGTCGACGAGGCTGAGGAGTATGTCGGCGGTGTACTCCGGGTGGCCCTGGATGCCGAGCACGTGGTCGCCCACGCAGAACATCTCCACGCCCGTCTTCTCCGACCATGCCAGCACCTCCGCGCCCACCGGCGCCTCCCAGACCTGCGTGCATGCGTACGTGTAGCAGGTCAGGATCATCGACCGCCATTGTTTGCTAGAGAAGCGCGGCGTACGGACCTCGTCCTGGTGGCACTCGGTGATCTTGGCGTAAGGGGGCAGGTCCTGGCCTTCCCGACGCGCCCGCCCAGGGCGCGGCATATCACCTGGTGGCCGAAGCAGATGCCGAGGACGCGCTTCCGCGCGGCGACGAGGTCCCGGACGAGGAGGCACAGCCGCAGGATTCACAGTGTTAGCTTAATCTTGGTAAGAGAGTCTGAGTGGTACTAGTCTATGTCCGAGTAGCACTAGGACTATGTGTGGTGTGTACGTGTCTTAGTTTAGGGAGGTTTTTTAGTTAGACAACTGTATGTGTGAGTCCTAATTCTAGTAGTATCTATACGTATGTACGTGATGGTTTAGGTTTAATATTAGTCAGGTCTAACTTGTATATATAAGTAAGGGTAGACCGTAAGTCTTGTAACACATTGAGTTTGAGAAAAGAAGAAATAAAGAAAATTCGAGGGCACGATACGTGCCCGTGGCCACAAGTTTTCTCGAGCGTATTTGTTCGTCTAATTTGATGTAGTCGATCTGTGGGCAAATTCCAACAATTGGTATCAGAGCGAGGTCGAAGATTTGAAGCCACGCTTGCCCCGGGGAGGCGATCCGACTAGCGCCTCGGGGCGGGCTACCAGGTGGAGGCGGCGAGCATGCCGTCATCGGTGAGGCGGCGGGCGGTCGTCGCTCGGAGGAGCGACAAGGAAGAAGAAGGCGGGCGAGGAGTTCTCGGCAAGGTGGTGGATGGGATGATCATTGATGAGTGCGGTAGTACCGGGGTGCGGTGCTGGAGAATCTTGTCAAGATCGTCGTCCGGGAGAGTATGAGTTAAGGAGTCATGGTCGTGCGGGTTAGCACATTGAGTCGGCGTCGTGTTTGTGAGTCGTTGTCGTGTCCAAGTGCTTGTCTCTTTGAGAATCCGTTGCAGTTGAAGTGAATGAAGGTTGAGGGACTGTTAATCGTTTGAACGAAGACGCAATTTGCGTGCCTCGATCAGGTCGTCTACGTTGTCTTGACGAGAGGATCAATTTCAAGTGTGAAGGGGGCGGTAAACCAGTGAAGGTGAGTCTCTTCAATGAGGCCATGTCTCTACATGAGGCCGAAGTGGATGGTCTAGTCCACGCCAGGAGGTCGGCATGTATTGCGCTAGGGTGAACGGTGTGTTCCACGGGTGGTGCGATTCCACAAGGTTTGCTAGCGTGGCTGGATAGTCCGGATCATACTTAAGTTGTTCCGTAAATTCGCCAAGTCGAAATTGGGGAGTGCCAATTAGACTTGTCGTGGTGCGAGACCTAGACAAGACGCAGATCTACAAGGATTTAAGATCAGAGAAGCATGGAAGACGAAGAGTAGTCAATCAAGATTAGGGAGAGATTGTTAGCTTAATCTTAGTAAGAGAGTCCGAGTGGTACTAGTCTATGTCCGAGTAGCACTAGGACTATGTGTGGTGTGTACGTGTCTTAGCCTAGAAAGGTTTCCTAGTTAGGCAAGTATATGTGTGAGTCCTAATACTAGTAGTATCTGTACGTGTGTACGTGATGGTTTAGGTTTAATATTAGTCAGGTCTAGCTTCCATATAAGTAAGGATAGACCGTGAGTCTTGTAACACATTAAGTTTGAGAAAAGAAGAAATAAAGAAAATTTGATGTAGTCGATCTATGGACAGATTCCAACGCACAGATCGTCGGCGTACGCGTCGTAGGGGCTGCCGCTGATGACGAACCCGTCGTACCCGTCGAGGTCCTCCTCGGCCGGGAGCTCCCCGTCCACCGCCCGGAACATGTCCCACGCCTCCTCCTCCTCGCCGCCGTCTGCAGTACCGCAGCCGAAGGCGCTGACGAAGACGTTGAAGTAGCCGCCGTAAGCCTTGAGCACGTACTCCGAGTCCCGCGCCGCCAGCAGCAGCGCGTACCTCCTGCTGCTCCGCCTCCCCGCCGGCGCCGGCTGGTGGTCAGCTGCCACAATCTTCATGGGGAAGATGATTGGATCGGACGATTGGTTGATACCGCAGCCCGCCCGAAGAAGACGACCAGAAACACGCTAGAGTGAGGCACTAAGCTGACGACCTGAGCCTGCGATTGGTGTTTGGCGTGGGATCAGTTGGCGACAAGCGCTGCCTTTTATAGAGGCCGGGCGGTCGTAACATGCACGCCAACGGAGAAAGTATGCATGCTGCTGGGACAAAAACTCTTTTCTTAGACCAAAATAAAGGGGCAAGAACCCTTGGTCTGACAAGACCAAACATCCATTGGCAGCCTAGCTAGCTAGCTACCACCGATACTTTCTCTGATCGATCATGCATGCGAACAATCCGTACGAGACAGGCTTTAATTTCTACGGAGCCGAGATGGGGTCATGTTGGTCGCCGTTAATAGTTAATTAGCGGCCGTCTGATCGTGCATGGTCTGGTCTATGAGACCTTGTCAAGCAGTCGCTCGAGATCTGTGTGTGCTTCTTTTTTCGTTCCTTGTGTTTGAGATTTAGTTGAGCTTTCACATTTGTTCCGAAAGTTAAAATTAGCAGCCCTTAGACCGATCAAAGTTAGCAGTAAAACTGTTGCATGCAAAATCCAGGGAACATAGTTGCATAAACATGCAAGTCACACTAACACAATACATGATCATTATATTTTTTCTATGCAAAATTCCATCAATCTATTAAAAATCATCAATACCGGTACAAAGAGGTAAAAAAGTAACAAAAATTACAGATAGATCAATGAATCACTTAGCGACGACTACAATCCCCTCTATCACTGGAGCGGGCAAACCTAGCCATAGTAGAGCTTGTTATAACATATAAGTGGAAAGTCATCAAGTTAAGAACACAAAGAAACAGCGTACCAGAGGAGCAACCATCACCAATAATGACAATCATATATCAGAAGAGACTGACTTAAAATCACACCAACGAACATGAAAACGACCGGATCCCGGAAGATCCATCGGATAAACGACTCAACGGGCCTCCATCGGCGCTAGATGCACCAGAAGGGATAGAGCGAGGAGGACCATATTTTGACTTCAAGACGTAGCCGCCACCTCAACTACTCCAAGAAGACACTGAAAAACGGATTAAACAAAGCAAGAGAACATCCCGCCGACGACAGGCCATGTTCCATCACACCTCCAAAACCCCAAAACCATCGGAGGCGGAGCGGACTGGCAACATCGCCGGCTAGAGGGATGAAATCCTTGATGGGTTTTGGTTGTCGCCTGGAACTTGGCCCCTTCAGGTACTCTGTTTCACACAATACATGCACATTGTTACTGGGTAATAACTAAATTGCGTGTGTGTGCGGAGGCTTGATGTGCATTGTATTTGTTATGTTGTGATCCAAATTCATATTGTTCAAACAAGCAAGAGGATTCCATCAGGGCAGTTCTAGATAGAAATTTTATTTCTTGTGGCTGGGATAGTTTGCATCCCCTCGTTATTGTTCAAACTCTTATTACAGATGGTTATGATCACAATCCTCTACTAGTAATTTTGGGACCAGAGATACTACTAACCGTCAAAAAATAGGCTAGAGCCTCCCTGGTTCTAGAACAGATTTCAAGACTGAAACATCGGCCTAAAGAGGGAATATGAGCATCATTGATGCTTGGCAAAACCAACGACAAACTTTTATGCACCGTTTTGATGTAAGAATTTGGGTTTGGATTTGGTTATTTGGAACTGCTGGCCGAATTGACGCGTTTCGGAGGTCGTGAAATTAGAGCCTGAAAACTCAATGTGTTTTTGAGGAACGACCCCGCGGGTTCGCCCGTCCTCGGATATTCCGAGTTCCATCGCCCGAAAACGCTAAGAATCGAGCGAGCGTGTCGCTTCACTCCCGTCGCGCGATAGAACGAGTGAGCAAGTCTTCTCTCGGGAGCTCGAAGTGACCGCGGGCTTCAGCACCAGGCGCCCTCGTCGGAGATAAGACCCCCTCTTCTCATGCCCTCCCTCTTCTCTCCATTCCCGCCCTTCATCAACCTCACCCTCTTAGAACGGCTGCGGGAGTCTCCCCCTAACCCGAAAAGCGTCTGGCCGCCCTCCTCGACGGTTCAATTCTTAGATTTGGAATTTCTAGTTCAATTCAATTCCGAGCTAAAATTTCTACATCCAAACACAACGATACTTGAATTAATTTTCCTGATGTTCTGATGTTGTCTCACATATCCTGGCCAGAGGGTAATGTGCTCATGAATATAATTACTTTGGAAGTTACACGAGCCCCAGAGCATGTGTGAGGATGCACATGAAGATGCGTTTCAATCTATCACGTTTCAAGCCAACAAAGGTCAACTCCCAAGTCTATGCAGTGGAACAAATATTCGAGAAGAGTAAGTGTAATCTGACGTGCCTATATATGGGTTTTCACGATCTTCCAACGTAGTAGTGTCATCCGAATATATATACATCGGTCGATCCTTTACCTCTCTCTAGTTGGGAACAACACCAAAAGAGGATCCGTTCTCTTTTATCTGAGCATGTTACTCTGAAAGTAAATATGTTACTTCTTTTACAAATAAGTATATTATACTTACTTAATTTGGTTACAAAGTATGGATATTTCTATTATGGCAAAATATGAAAGTAAATATGTTAATTTCGCAATGGTCATTAAATGGTTATATACTTATATTCTTAAGCAAAAGTTTACACATACAAACAAGCTTTGCACACCACAATAAATATTTTTTAATTTTTCTATAGAGGGTATGAAACTATGGAGGAGGCAGTGGAGGAGTACGCCAGTTTCTTGGCTGATTAGGCTATAGTTCAACCATTGGCTATGGCTGACCAGACACTGGTTGTCCAAGCTATGTCTATGGATGATCATGTTTTGGCTATAGGCGAAGGAGCAATTCAGGGGTGAGAGTAATCTTAAATTAATCATCACCGTCCTTCTTGTGGTGATTGAGAAACTCTTATTGTTTCAATTTCTCTCTATGATTGGATGTAATGTGAAATGACATGATAAGCTTATCATATTTGGATCTTAATAACCATATGCCCATTCATGTGGGCAACCAAATGTCTATCATTTGCATCATCCGGGCCAAAACCATGTGTACAACCTATCAAACAAGCGTGATGATTGTTTCCCAGCTAATGCAACCCAAAAAATTGTGCGCAACCAAAAGAGATGAAGACCATGTCTTTTGAGCCATTTCTCCGGGAGACGAGAAACCCTCGCACTCAACCAAACATGTCCTATAGCACATGACCAGGTGCTTGTTGCGTGTGGCTGACCATTCACATACTCCCACTATTTCGGTTTATTAGGCTAATACGTAGTTCAAGAAAAAACTGACCATAATTTAGTCAGTAAAATACGAACTATTTTTAGCAAAAATTATACCATTAGATCATATTTAAAATATGACTCTCGGTATAATTTTACTGACATATAATCCATATATTATTAACCAAATTTACAATTAAACTATTTTCTTGAAATACCCTAACAAAGTGGAATGGAGTACTAGTACCAAATAAAAAATTACCCAAAACATTTAATTGGGGGAATATTTGTCAAGAGGGAACAATTTTTCCGGTAATTGTTCGATTAGCGGCCGGAAAAATCTCAGTTTTTTTTAGAAGGTCCGGAAATCTCAGCTGAGAAAAGAAAAAACTAGCTGGGCTTGATTTTGGTATGTTCTCTTTTGAGCTCAATTCTGGAACTTGAGTGCCAATCCGTGTTCTCTTTTGAGCTCAATCCCTTGCATACACGGATACGCGCTTCGTTTCAAAGAAGCACGAGCATGCGTGCTCGCGTGCGCTCTAAGCTTCTCGGTCTTTTCCGATTTTGTATCGTGATCGGCTCGATCGATCCTCCGCCATATAATGGTGGAATCCCCTCTCGTCGTTACCTCGCGCTCTTGGAGTACTTTGCACTACGCGATCTCGCAAACCCTAGCCATCACCATCATGGTAGCACTCCCCGCTTGCGACATGGCCGACGACGACCATCACGCCGCCGGAGCCGAGGGAACGGCTACCATCGCGTCCCAGGTCGCCTCCATCTGCGCCATGATCGACGAGCACGAAGCCAGCGAGACACCCATGAGCGCCTGGCGAGTCGCTGCCATTTCCGCCATGGTCGACGACGTCGCCTCCGCCGCCGCCTCGGAGCGCACAACCATCAGCAAGACGACGAGCAAGCCGCGGCGCATGCGCAGCACCCGCTGCTACGAGGATCTGTGCACGCTAGGAGAGGGCACGACCGCCGTCGTCACCCAGGCGCGCCACCTTACGACCGGCCAGACCGTCGCCCTGAAGACCATCCGCGAAGGCGAAGCCTGCCTCTCCGTACCCGTCGGCGAGCTCCTGCGGGAGGCCTGCTTCATGGCCGCTTGCCGCGGCAACCCCTCCGTCGTCGACCTCCACGGCGTCGCGCGCGCGCCGGGCACCGTGAACGACTACTCCCTCGTCATGGAGCACGCCGGGACGTCCCTGGACCGCGTCCTTCACGAACGCGTGCGACGCACCGGCCGCGCGTTCCCGGAGCCCGAAGCGCGCCGCGCCATGCGGCAACTTCTGTCCGGCGCGGCGGCGATGCACAGGCACGGGATCGTCCACCGCGACATCAAGACCGAGAACGTCCTCGTGGACGACATCGGCAACGTCAAGATCGGCGACTTCGGCTCGGCGATGTCGGTGGCGGCCGCAGAGAAGATCGGCGCCGGCGCGTACTGGTCCGCCGGAACTACGCAGTACAGCGCGCCGGAGATGCTCATGGAGACGCCGGGCTACGGCGCGCGCGTCGACGCGTGGTCCCTCGGCTGCGTGATGGGGGAGCTGCTGATCGGGGAGGTGCTGTTCAACGGAAACTGCGACTCGGACCAGCTCTACATGATCTACGACGTTCTCGGCGTGCCGGGGAAGAAGGCGTGGAGGCCATACGAGTCGTCGTTCGTGGCCGGCATGGTGGCGCTATGGCGTCAAGAGCAGCGGCGGCGGCGGCGGCAAGGGCGGTGGCACGGCAACCTGTTGCGTGAGCTGTTCCCCGAGGAGCTGCTGTCCGAGGACGGATTCAAGGTCCTCAAAGGGCTGCTCATTTGCAACCCCGGCAAGAGGCTGACGGCCGCCGCCGCGCTCCAGCTTCCGTGGTTCGCTGACGACGACAATGCCCCGATGGAAAACTGCGCGGCGATGTGAGAATGAGAACCATGTAACCTTGTTTTTTCCATTATTCTTTGTGTGAAAAATGTTTGTCTGTGAGGCGCCTGTGCCCACATCGACCACCCTCTTGTATAACTTGTTGCTACATACATATGGAAGCCAATTCAAAAGATTTCTTCTGAATCTCTGTACAGTCTGCTCTACAACCGATTCCCAGTTTCTTTAACTCTCATGGCAAGAACTCGTCCATGGAGTTTCCCAAGGAGTGTTCCGATGCTAACTGTATCTTTTACTTTAATTTTATTTAAGTTATAATATTTTTTAGTTTTATTTGCTAAGAAAATAAGTGAGTTAGAAAGATAGTATGTATCTACTACAGTACAAAATTCATGTCTAAATTCGACCTACATAGAGAAATACGGAGCACGTAGAAATGAAAATCCAGATATGAATACTGTTTAGAATTCCTGCTTTCTTGTTTTTGCCCTTCTACGGTTTGTTTTCTCTCCCTTTGTTTCTCTGCGTGTAGATCGAATTTGACTATGAAATCTGCGGAACTGTAGAGACGCTTTTGTCTATTCCGCTTTTAATGTTTTCAGAAACGCTCATAACTTTTATACTAGTGTAGTTTGTGTATTGGTACTACGGTTGCTCTTGAAACGTCTATTGTGTTAGGAATAGACAACTTGTATTTCTCTGGAGTCAAATGCCACAATATATAGTACATGTACAGGTGGAAATATGCAGGAAAACCCCCTAACAAGTGGGAACATACAATATACAAATATACATCTAACACCCTTCCCCTCAAACTCATGGTGGCTCGACAACACTGAGTTTGAAGAAAAGAAAGTATGCTGCGCAATAGTAATCTGAAGTCACATACTGAAGCGCAACAACCTGAGCCTGCACCTGAACACGTGTATAGAAAGCATCAACACCAATATGCTTGGTAAGCTCATGCTTGACCGGATCACGTGCAATACTAATAGCACATGTACTGTCAGATAAAACCAGAGTGGGTGTGGTAATAGAGACCCTAAAATCCGCAAGCAACCACCGTAACCAGGTCACCTCACCAGTGAACAAGGCCATAGCACGCAACTCAGCCTCAACACTCGAACGGGAAAACACTGTCTGTTTCTTCGTCTTCCAAGCAATAAGCGAACCACCAAGAAACACACAATAAGCTGAAAGTGAACGGCGATCCATAGGATCACTCGCCCACGTAGCATCTGAATAGCACTGGAGCTGGAGGAGCTGGAACGAGGAAAAAAAAGGCAACGAGTGATCGTGCCACAAAGATAACGAAGAACACGAAGAAGATGACTATAGTGAACAGTGGTAGGAGCGAAAACAAACTGACTCAGAATATGAACAGGATAAGAGATGTCAAGACGAGTGACAACAAGATAAACAAGACTCCCAACAATATGGCGATAACGCGTCGGATCAGGAAGAGGATCACCATCAGTATGACGAAGCTTGACATAAGCTCCATAGGGGTCTCAACAGTGCGCTCATCCCCAAGAGCAGCACGAACAAGAAAGTCCTGAATATACTTTTCCTGGGAGATGAAAATTTAGGGGTTCGTAGCATGGAAAACAAAAAAATTCTACCGCAGGCATATAAACAAACCAAGATCTATCTACTAGATTGAAGCAACGAGTCGATTAGAATACTCACCCTCGAAGATTTTAAAGCGCTTAACGAGAGCAGATTCTCATGGATGATGTAGTCGTACACTTGCCGATCTCAAGAACGCGTAGACGATCCTTCCGGTGCTGCGTTCCAGCAGCGCTTCCGCAGTCGGTCACACGTTTGGTACCCGATGAAGACCTTCCTCTCCCTTGTTCCAGCAGACAGCGGAGGTTGTAGTTCTTCAGGGCAGCCCTTCCCCTCTATTTATGAGAGGGAGGACATCTTGGGAGAGGGGAGTTTGAATCCATACCCAAACCCAAGTTGAATAGAAGGAAGGACTCTTTCCTTCTTCCACTAGGAAACTATTGTTCTAGTTTGACTTTTCAAACCTCCCTTTTGACTTTCAATTTAGAGCTTTATTTCTCTCTCGCAAATGCCCAACCAAAGTGACCTAGGACATGATCCAATCATTCCACTTAACCATGACACATTCATGGACAATTCCCCTTTCGGTCTGGTGAACCTTTTAGACCCTTCTAGAACCTCTCCGATGAAAACATCGAAATCATTCCCGAACTCCGGAACCGGACTTTCCTTATATGAATCTTATTCTTGGGACCATTCAGGATCTCCTCGTGATATCCCGGATCCCATCTGAGACTCCGAACAACATTCGGTTCCCTACTTACATTTCCATATCTACTTAACAACATCGAATCCTTAAGTGTGTCTCCCTACGGTTCGTGAATTATGCAGATATGACCGAGACACTTCTTCGATCAATAACCAATAGAGGAATCTGGAAATTCATATGCCTCCCACATATTTATACGATTACTTTGCGATTGAATGAACCACTTACATAAGGTACCAATTTTCCTTTGTCTCGCGATAGTTTACTTATTCGAGGTTTGATCGTCGGTATCTCTACATACCTAGTTCAACCTCGTTACCGATAAGTACTCTTTTCTCGTTCTCATGATATATGATCCCTTGTGAGCCATTCACATGCTTGCAAGATAATTGGATGACATTCCACTGAGAGGGCCTAGAGTATATCTATCCGTCATATGGATGGACAAATCCCACTCTTGATCCACGTGCCTCAAAACATACTTTCCAAACACTCAATGCCACCTTTATAACCACCCAGTTACGGTGTGGTGTTTGATGTCATCAAAGCATCCTTCCGGTGATGGTGATTAGCATGATCTCATGGTCGAAGGAATTAGGTTACTATGTATCAAAAAGCTTATAGCAAATGAACTATATTAAATGACTTGATCTTTATGCTACGCTTAACTATAGGAGTATGTCCATCACATCATTCTCCTAATGATATGACCCTGTTGTTAATAACATCTCTATGTTCATGATCAGGAAACCATGATCATATATTAAACAACAAACTAGTTTAACAAGAGGCTTTACTAGGGAATCTTTTATGTTTACAAATCACACAAGTATTAATGTTTCCGATTAATACAATTATAGCATGGTATGTAAACATTTATCATAAGCATGAAGTTATGATAATAACCACTTTATTATTGCCTCTTGGGCATATCTCCAACGGTCTCCCACTTGCACTAGAGTCAATAATCTAGTTTCAAACCTTTGTGCATTCAACACCTATGGATTTTCGGTGTTGTATTTACACGACTGCTAGTGGTCAACTGATCTCCAGATCCGACATTTTCAGGTTCGTGTGTAATTGCATGTCTTTGTGTCTCTATGCATCACTCATTCTCTAATGAGATGGCTTTGTATAAATTTGGTCCTTTGGTGAGACCTTTAGTTCCTTGGGGTTTAAAACATGTTGATAATATTGTCGTACAACATATATTCATAGTACTATCCCGCTGTGAACCACACCTAGTTTGATAACAAACTACTTGACACAAATGGCCTCTTTTGCTTCTATAATAGTAGTCATATGCTTAGCCTTTTGTTGTAGTATCTGTCATAATGTCTTAACTTTGGAACTCATCCAAATCCATTATGGAACTTACTTTCCATCATATTGTGCCACCCTTAGTTTAGATTGAGATAAACTTAATTTGTACTTTGTGACAAAACTAGTATCAATGTAATACTTTTACAATGAACTAACCATCTATTTGTCACTTCTACAAAATAATATATTCTTAGTTCTCTAAAAGATCATAAGAATATCTTTACTATCATCCAATAATCATCTTATGAATCATTCTGGTATACGCTCATAACATTTAGAGCATATGACATATCTGGATTTGTACACATCACAGCATGATTGATAAAATACTCTTTGTGATTTTATCTATCAAGTATCAAAAATACTTAAATCTTTATTCAATCCTTCATGTGCAACAAGAACCTTTATTGTAGTTTCTATATTGAACTCATTCAATATCTCATCTATGTACTTCTGGCACAACCATATTGGCGTCACAATTTATCCATATAGACATTGATGCCAAATATTCGGGTTCTGCCTAAGCCTTTCATCGAGATGAAATTCTTAACCTGTGTCAATAAAAAGATACATCATTTCCAATCAACAATATGTCTTCCACATAATGTATTAGAAACATGTCTTAGCGCTTCCACTTAATTTCTTGCAAATGCAAGCATCTTCATCGTCTCCAATGAAATTAAACTCTTTAAACAGTTTCATCATAGTGAAGATTCCCACTCCGCGATGCTTACTTCAACCATATATGATCATAGTGAAGTTTGCATATGCTTTTTTAGCATCCTTTGACTTAACAAAACCCTTTGGACCATGTCATGCACACGTCCTAGGTAACCATTCTATTAGAAGAACTTGTTTTGTTTATTCAACTACCACATAACAAAATTATATGTAGTGGTTGCTACATTAATCCTTCTAGACTAAATATCGCTTAATGAAAGATCGGATCTTGTCATAGTCAAGTATTTGAATATTGTCATGAACTCTTTCCCAACATGTCGATAATTTCATAGATGTGAAACATCCATGTATGTTTCTTTATAGATCCAAATACGACTGTAGGGTCTTGCACCTTTTCAGAGGGTCTTTCAAGTTCAAAGCTTGATCTCTCTTATTGGAACTATCACGAATTTTATGTCTTCAAACCATTTGACAGGGTTAGGGCCCATCATCGCTTCTTTGCATGTAGTCGGATCATTATTGTCAAATAATGATTTAACTCTCACTTGGTATTTGATTTTTTACCCGGCCTACTTGGTTCAATAGGAACTTAGACCTTCGTGACCACAACCTTTGAGGCACGTGAGCCATGAGCATTGTTGTTGCCTCCAGAACACTTTTCGGTGCTGCGCAACTTTGCACATATAGCTAAGGTTCTTTTAACCTTATCAAAGTTCTATTGTCCTCCCACTTAAATTTTCACGGAAAATTCCTTTCTCAAAGTAACTTGACGTTCTAAGCGACAAACATTTTTGTCTTTGGTGTTATGGAGGAATACTCAACTATTATTCAAAATAACATGCAAAGATATTTTCATCCGATTTTGGTTGCAAACATCTTTCTTATGCATAGCATACCAATGTTTTAAGAAATGACAACTTGGGTTTTATCCCAAACCATAACTTTATATGATGTCATTTCAACGGATTATGATGGAGATCTTTTCAGTGGAAAAACGGTAGTCTCTAAAGCTTTAATCTTAAAAATATAATGGCAGTTTTATAATTTACACCTTTGATCTTACCATGTCACACAAGGTTTCATTACATATCTCGAACGCTCCATACTCTTATGGTGTTTCGGGAAATGCAAATCCACGGAACGATTCCTCAAATCTAAGGTATTATGCTAAACTTGTAACTCAAATGTCTTCCTTTATGATCCTATCATAAATTCTTTATTTTCTTGTTACATTGATTGTGCACTTCATCTTGAAAGTTTTTGAACTTTTCAAATGTTTCACACTTCATCCTCATTAAGTAAATATTCATATATTCACTCAAATTTTCGGAGAAAGCATATGAAGTTGAAATCCACCGCTCTTGACTACATATAATGAGATTTATACATCTATATGTACAAGTTCCAATAAGCTAGTCATTCGTTCACTTTTGGCCTTGGAACGGAGTTTTAATTATCTCTAGGAAAGTTTCACAAGCGTCATTTGATCAAAAATCAAAAGACTCCAAAATTCCATCCACATGGAGTTTCTTCATGTTTTCTTTCCAATAAAATTTAAACAGCGATGTCACTTCCTAAGTGATCTTTCAATCAATTGTCTTTCGACATTTTTAGCATTTGTTTTATGGATGTGATTTATCCAACAATATTTGTAAATCATCCATCTTTTATGGATTACGGCAATTATTTGAACACCGCTTTTGTTCTCATAAACCTGATAAAAAAATCTTGAAGGCAAGCTTTTATGTCAATGAGAAAATCATCAATACTTTATTTGTTCTCGATGAACATCATCTCATATTCTCTTGCTAGTTACCTAGGCCATTGTAGTTCATGAATTGTGTTGTTTCGTATGATGATTCACACCAACAAATTCAGTATCCAATACTTAAGAACCACATTGTTTAACAAGCAAAGAATACATCCATAACACATATATCCTCTATATACCTAAGCTGAACAATTCTAGTCTTTTCTTTTCTGCCATATATTTCTGAGATTCTCTTTCAGTCTTTTCTATTTGAAAGAATCTATTAACATCAATAGTGGAGCCATACACATGACACATAGTCCAAAGCATGTATAGTTAAATACCAATGTCTTTGGACTTGCACTTTGAAGTAGATCGCCATCATCAAATACTTGGTGTCCTTTCAAATTCCATTCTTTAGTAATCTTTTAGTGTAGTAAACATTTTGCCTACATCAAATATTCATCCTTATCATGGAACTATTCATGATCTAGCTAATTTAGCTTATAACGGTGAATTACGAGTATAATGTTGCTCTCCAAAACCTTTTGGAGGATTAAGACGGCCATCGTCTCCAATCTTCTGCAAAATTCTCATCAAATATGAGAACATGACTTTTGCCATATTATACTCTATCATGTTGCAACCAAAACTTCGTTTCAGATATCACAATATCTTTCACACATGATGGTTTCTGAAACAATTCTTTTAGCTCCCCATAACCTTGATATTAAAACAATCTTCTGAATATCAAGAATCATGGAGACAAACATGATATTTATATACTAACACTGGAATTGTTACTCTTGATTTAATACTAATTATTAAACTTCAAGAAGTAACCAGAACTTACTAAAAGTTTGCAATAGGACTTTTAAATTTTAGATTAACACTTCAAAACAATACGATACCAGTTCGTAAAGTAATTAACCAGAATTCTATAGTTCTATTATCTCAATTATAACTAAGCGCAAGGTGGTAAACGGATGCCAATGACTACAACAACTATGCAAATTCACTTTGATTTAATTTATGATAAATAGTGTTCAACTTTTAATCATATTGCTATTGAACTCCCACTCAAAATAATATCCCTCACATTGTTTTAGTGATCACACGAACCAAATTCACTACACCAAGTCCGATCATCACGTGACATGATATAGTTTCAAAGGAGAACAATCATCATGTTCATCATATCATATATATGACTCATGCTTTACCTTTCGGTATTCCATGTTCCGAGACCATGTCTGTACATGCTAGGCTCGTAAAGATCAAACCTTAGCTTCCGCGTGAGCAAATCTGGCTTGCTCCCATTGTATACACTCGTAGAATCTAACACACCCGATCATCACGTGGTGCTTCGAAACAACGAGCTTTGGCAACGGTGCCTACTAAGGACGAACACTTTATAACTTGATATTTTGTGAGAGGGATCATCTTATAATGCTACCGTCGCGAACTAAGCAATACAAGATGTATAAAAGGATTAACTTCACATGCAATTCATAATATGTGATATGATATGGCCTTTATTCTTGTGCTTCCGATCTCCATCTTCAACCACGAACATGAT
This sequence comes from Avena sativa, assembly GCA_916181665.1. Classification (NCBI taxonomy): domain Eukaryota; kingdom Viridiplantae; phylum Streptophyta; class Magnoliopsida; order Poales; family Poaceae; genus Avena; species Avena sativa. The sequence continues at coordinate 377,194,063 of OV702297.1, read as the reverse complement.
CTCCATCATCACCGGCATTGCGTCAAGGCCAATGGCGCCGCTCCATGGTTGTCGTCCACCAACATCAACTATTACAACTACTTTGAATAATAGACACGCAGGTCTTAACGAAATTTAAAAGACAACCATAAGGCTCCTGCCGGTTGCCGACTTACAGTAAGGAACATTGCATACATCATATATAATCACAATCATGGCCATATCACATCACAGCACACCCCTGCAAAACAAAGTTAGACGCCTCTAATTTTCTTTGCATATTTTACGTGGTTTGGGATTTCAATAAGTGTCGTTCTAACTTACGAACAAGAACCACAACGTTGATACTAGTATTGTCAATCACCTGTTGTAAATTGAATCTTCACTATGTTGGGAGAAACAGGCATCCGCAAAGCCACTTATGCAATACAAGTTGCATGTCAAGCGTGGAGCAAGTCTCATGAACGATGTCATGTAAGGTTAGCCCGGGCCGCTTCATCCCACCATCCCGCAAGATGCAAAGTACACAAGAATCAATCGACAACAAAAGCATCAACGCCCATAATGACCATTGTGTTCTACTCGTGCAACAGATCTACATATAGACCTGGCTCTGATACCACTGTAGGGGTTCGTAGCATGGAAAACAAAAAACTTCTACCGCATGCATACAAACAAGCCAAGATCTATCTACTAGATTGAAGCAACGAGTCGATTAGAATAGTCACCCTCGAAGATTCCAAAGAGGTTAACGAGAGCAGATTCTCGTGGGTGATGTAGTCATACACTTGTCGATCTCAAGATAGCGTAGACGATCCTTCCGGCGCTGCGTTCTGGCAGCGCTTCCACAGTCGGTCACACGTTCGGTACTCGATGAAGACCTTCCTCTCCCTTGTTCCATCACGCAGCGGAGGTTGTAGTTCTTCGGGGCAGCCCTTCCCCTCTATTTATGAGAGGGAGGACATCTTGGGAGAGGGGAGTTTGAATCCATACCCAAACCCAAGTTGAATAGAAGGAATGACTCTTTCCTTCTTCCACTAGGAAACTATTGTTCTAGTTTGACTTTTCAAACCTTCCTTTTGACTTTCAATTTAGAGCTTTATTTCTCTCTCGCAAATGCCCAACCAAAGTGACCTAGGACATGATCCAATCATTCCACTTAACCATGACACATTCATGGACCATTCCCCTTCTGGTCCGGTGAACCTTCTAGACCCTTCTAGAACCTCTCCAATGAAAACATCGAAATCATTCTCGAACTCCGGAATCGGACTTTCCTTATATGAATCTTATTCTCCAGAACATTTCGGATCTCCTCGTGATATCCCAGATCCCATCCGAGACTCCGAGCAACATTCGGTTTCCCTACTTACATTCCATATCTACTTAACAACATCGAATCCTTAAGTGTGTCTCCCTACGGTTCGTGAATTATGCGGACATGACCGAGACACTTCTCCGATCAATAACCAATAGAGGAATATGGAAATTAATATGCCTCCCACATATTTCTACGATTACTTTGCGATCGAATGAACCACGTACATATGATACCAATTTCCCTTTGTCTCGCGATAGTTTACTTATCCGAGGTTTGATCGTCGGTATCTTTGCCTACCTAGTTCAACCTCGTTACCAATAAGTAATCTTTTCTCGTTTCCGTGATATATGATCCCTTGTGAGCCAGTCACATGCTTTCAAGCTAATTGGATGACATTCCACTGAGAGGGCCCAGAGTATATCTATCCGTCATATGGATGGACAAATCCCACTCTTGATCCATGTGCCTCAACACATACTTTCCAAACACTCAATGCCACATTTATAACCACCTAGTTACGGAGTGGTGTTTGATATCATCAAAGCATCCTTCCAGTGAGGGTGATTAGCATGATCTCATGGTCGAAGGAATTAGGTTACTATGTATCAGAAAGCTTATAGCAAATGAACTATATTAAATGACTTGATCTTTATGCTACGCTTAACTATAGGAGTATGGCCATCACATCATTCTCCTAATGATATGACCCTGTTGTTAATAGCATCTCTATGTTCATGATCAGGAAACCATGATCATATATTAACCAACAAACTAGTTTAACAAGAGGCTTTACTAGGGACTCTTTTATGTTTACAAATCACACAAGTATTAATGTTTCTGGTTAATACAATTATAGCATGGTATGTAAACATTTATCATAAGCATGAAGATATGATAATAACCACATTATTATTGCCTCTTGGGCATATATCCAACAGAAAAAACCATCAGAAGTGGAGGAAACCTCAATCCCAAGAAAGTATCGAAGAGGACCAAGATCAGTCATAAGAAACTGATCACGAAGACGAGCCTTAACAAAGGCTATATACTCAGGATCATCACCAGTAATGATCATATCATCAACATAGAGAAGAAGAAGAGTGCGTCCACGAGGAGAAGTGTGAACAAATAGCGCTGGATCATGAGCACTAGGGGAGAAACCAGCAGCAGTCACTACAGAGGCAAAGCGCTCAAACCAGGCACGAGGGGCCTGTTTGAAGCCATAAAGAGAACTTCGGAGACGACAAATCATCCCCACGGGAACAGAATACCCAGGAGGAGGCTGCATATAAACCTCCTTACTCAACTCGCCATTGAGAAAGGTGTTCTGAACATCAAGCTGGGACATATACTAGTGACGAACAGAAGCAACAGCAAGAAGAGTACGCACAATGGTCCTATGAGCCACAGGAGCAAAGGTCTCATCATAGTCATGACCGTGCTCCTACTGAAAACCACGAGCCACAAGACGCGTGAAAGAACATGTGGGCCCCCATGTGTGGTTTTGGTAATTAATGACAATCTTTATGGACTAATGTGTGTATTAAGTTATACTTGTAGGATTTGTCCATTGACATCGCTTGGAGCATGTGTTGGCTTCAAGGTCGATGAAATGAGAAGAGATGTGATGTGCAAGCTCAGAATGCGCCATCTATAGAAGATCTCATGTTTGATGCTTTCCATCCCCGGTGATCATGGACCGATGATGAGAAATCAAGAAAGGCATTCCATCTTGAGAAGGTCAAGTTCGTCTACATCGAGCTCAAGTGGAACGCTCAAGGCAAAGGTATAGTCTTGATAGGTTTTCCCTTTTGCCGGTCTCATGTTGTGTGTGGCAGACTGGGTTTAGGATCGATAACCGTACTATCAAGAGGGGCTCTCGAATGAGTAACTCAATCACATTGTTTGGAGAGATCTCAATCCTTTTCATATTTGCATCATCATATTTGGTTGTTATTTGGTCTTATCCATGTGAGGATATAGAGCTTGTGGTAATCTCCATAACAAGCTCTTGTTCATCAAAATCGGATCTTCCGTTTGTATCTTGTTGTGATTTTGATCTTGGCGGATTTTCGGTTTCTCACCAAGTGAGGTATCTCACATTATTATACATGATACATTCTCACTTGGTGATAACCAATATTTTCACCTGTTATAGGGTAGCTCATGTTGTCCTCTTTCCAACACAACTGGAATCGGGTCGATCGGAGTTACCAATCAAAAGTTATAGCGGTTTGAATTTTCCTTGGTACAAAAATGCGGTAGTACCGCATTTTAGTACCTATCGCGGCAGTAGGTTTTGACAAGTTGCCAAAAGCCACTGTCGGGCTATGTACCAAAAAGTGGTAGTACCGCATTTTAGTACCTAGCGCGGCAGAAGGTTTTTGACTTTGTCATTTGGATCTATCCTCCCTTGCTGTACTATGATGTTTTTTTGCATGATATTGTAGAGGTTGTTGTCCTCTTCGAAACGAGCCCAAGATCATCGAAATCGGAGTCCGAATGCAAAAGTTATGGTTGTTTACGTTCTGTGATGACCGGTAGTACCGGACCAGGGTCCGGTAGTACCGCATTTTGGTACCGGGGAGCACATAGAAAAATGCGTCTGACGCCCCAGGAATCCCAGGGAATGTCCGGTAGTGCCGAAAAATCCGGTAGTACCGGGAAAAAGTCCGGTAGTACCAGGAATCGCGTTTTTGGGCTGCAACGGTTGGATTTTGGAGGGACCTATATAAGGGGCCTTCTTCCCCAATGGTTCCTTAACCATTCTTGCAAGTTTTCCCCTCCATTGTTGACCTTCTTGATCTTGCTTTCTATCAATCCCTCCGATGGTTCTTGCATATTCTTGAGGGATTTGAAAGAGGAGATCTAGATCTACAATCCCACCAATCAATCTCTCCTCTAAGTGAGGGGAACATATTGGGATCTAGATCTTGGAGTCTTTTGTGGATTTCCTCCATTGTTCTTCCTCTCTTATTCTCCCATAAGCTTTTGTAGCTTTGGTGGAATTTGGGAGAGAAGGATTTGAACACCTTTGTGGTGGTCTTGCCATTTGCATTTGGTGCATCGGTTTGTGTTCTCCTCGGAGGATTTGGTTTGAGTTACTCATTGGAGCTTGTCCCTCTTGGGTTCTTGGAACCCTAGACGGTTTTGTGGCCTTGGTGGCGTTGTGCCCTTGGTGGCGTTTGTTGGGAGCCTCCAATTAAGTTGTGGAGAAGTGCCCCAACCTTGTGAGAGGTTCCGGTTGCCACCGACAAGTGCACCGATAGTGGAAGTGTAGATCGATCCCATTGGGGTGAGATTCACCGGAGAATAAGTGAGGCTTTTTATGGCGTTGGTGGTTTGATACCACCCCCTCTCCAAACGAGACGTACTCCATGTTGGGAGGAACTCGGTAAAATATCGTTGTCCCCGCGTGCCTCAGTTATCTCTATACCCAAGCTCTTTACTTATGCACTTTACATTGTGATAGCATTCGTGCTTGAAGTAATATATATCTTGCTATCACTTTGTTGCTTGTATTGCTTAGCATAAGTTGTTGGTGCACATAGGTGAACCTTAGTTGTTCTAGGTTGTGCTTAACAAAGTAAACACTAGTTTTATTCCACCTTTGTTGAGCCAATCTAGGAAAAGTTTTAATCGACTATTCACCCCCCCTCTAGGCGACATCCGTATCCTTTCAATTGGTATCAGAGCCCGGTCTCTCATTTTAGGCTTCACCGCCTTGAGAGTAAATATGTCGGATAGGGGATTAGTGCACAATGACATGTTTATATTCGATGGCACAAATTGTGATATATGGAAAACTCGTATGTTTATTCATTTTCCGGACATGGACCCAAATTTGGAGCGTATTGTAGATATAGGTTTTTTTCCTCCTATGGATTTCAAAAATCTATCTTGTGAGGATTAGAAAAACTTATATATTGATGCTCAAGCTTCTAATGTGCTTGTTAATGCTTTGAGCTATGTAGTTACATCTTCAATCATTCCTTTTTGGAGCGCTCATGAGTTATGGACAAAACTTCAAGATAAATATGTTATGTCCAACATTATTGAGGATGATTGTGTTGCTTCCACTTCCGTTCGAGATGAGTTCTCTGTTGGAATTATGCCCTAGAGGCAATAATAAAGATATTATTATTATAATTCTTGTTCATGATAATGTTTATATTCCATGCTAGAATTGTATTAAGCGGAAACTTTAATACTTGTGTGGTTTGTGAACAACACCGTGTCCCTAGTACGCCTCTATGGACTAGCTCATTGATTAATGATGGTTAAGGTTTCCTAATCATGGACATGAGTTGTCGATTAATAATGATATCATGTCATTGGGAGAATGATGTGATGGACAGACCCAAACTAAGCGAAGCAATTAGATTGTGTCATCGTGTTCATCTTTGCGAAGCTTTTCTTATGTCAAATATTGTATTCCTTAGACCATGAGATAATACAACTCCCTGGTATCGGAAGAAAGCTTTGAGGTCATCAAACGTCATCCTATGAGAGGGTGATCATAAAGGTGTCTCTCAGGTGATCGGAAAGTACCTGTTGGGTTGTATGTATCGAGATGGGATTTGTCCCTCCCAAGTCGGAGAGATATACTTCGGGCCCACTCGGTAATCGATATCAACACCGCTTGCAAGCATGTGGTTAAGGAGTTAATCACGAAGTGATATCGGATTACGGAACGAGTAAAGTACTTGCTGTGAACGAGATTGAACTAGGTATGACGGTACCGACGATCAAATCTCGGGCAAGTAAAATATCGCGAGACGAAGGGAATATATATATGGGATTGTTTGAATCCTGGCATCGTGGTTCATCCGATATGATCATCGATGAATGTGTGGGAGTCAATATGGGTTTCCAGACCCTGCTGTTGATTATTGATAGAAGATCATGTCTGCATATTCTCGAACCCGAAGGGTCACACACTTAACGTGTCTCGACGCTAGGATAGATTGGATAATTGGTTTATGAGTTTTTGTTCGGAGTCTCGGATGGGATCCGGGACATCACAAGAGATTCCAGAATGGTCCGGAGAATAAGATTCATATAAGGCACTGCAGTTTTTGGAGTTCGGAATTGTTCCGGGTTAATCGGTATTGTACCGGAAGCTTCTAGAACTTTCCGGAAGGGGGCCAACGTGGTCCCACCTGTCGGGAGGGGGCATGGGCCTATGAGGGAGTGCCCTGGCCGCATTGGGCCAGGGGCACAAGGCCCCATATGGCCCAGCCGGCCAAACAAGGGGAAACCCTAGTTTGGAGTTTCTAGAAGGGGGGGTTTCCTTGCCCCCCACCCCTCCCTCCTTTGGCCGCCGGCCTAGGGCTTGGGGGAGGGGTTAGGGCTGGCGCCCACCCCTCTATATATAGTTGGCTGGGGCGCACCACCCCCCCACCCCGTCCCCTCAAGCCTAGTCGCCCTGCTGCCCTCCTCTCTCTCTCCCTCCCGACTGCATGTAGGCGAAGCCCTGCTGCAGAAACTCTCCACCACATACACCGCGCCGTCGCGTTGTAGATCCAATCCGTCTCTCCACCATACTTGCTGGACCAAGGAAGGAGGAGACGTCGAGGTGCTGCACGTGTGCATCTCCCGGAGGCATCGCCACTTGCGGTGCTAGATCGGATCAGATCGCGAGGAGGAGAAGCGAGTACGAGTACATCACCCACGTTCCAACGAACGTTCCGCTGTGCGAATCTTCAAGGGTATGAAGATCTAATCCAATCTCTCTCATTGTTTGCATCTCATAGATTAGATCTTGGCTTCCCTCTGTTCGCATCCGTAGAAAATTTTGATTTACTATGACGCGAAACCCTTCAGTGGTATCAGAGCTAGATCTATGCGTAGATGTGTTTCACGAGTAGAACGCAACATGGTTGTTGCGGGCGTTGATGTTTTCTGTTGCAAGCCTCTTGTTTGTGTTCTTCTTATGACGCGGGATAGTGAGATTGAAGCGGTCCAGGCCAACCTTACGTGACGTCGTTCGCGAGACCGGCTCCGCACTTGACGTGTGGCTTGTTCCACACATGCGGCTGGTGGATGCCAGTTTCTCTCACTATAGTTGTCATGGGATTAACACCGGAGTTTGGCAACCATAATATCACCGTTGTGGCTTTCCGTAGGTAAGAATCGTTCTTAGCTTGCTACTCCCATAAGCCACGTAAAACATGCAACAACAAAGTAGAGGCGTCTAACTTGTTTTTGCAGGGAGTGTTTTCTGTGATATGGTATGGCCCAAGATGTGATGTGTATAATGTATGCGATGATCATGTTTTGTAATGTTTCACGACTTGCATGTCGATGAGTACACAACCGGCAGGAGCCATATGGTTGTCTTTATAATTGTGTATGACCTGTGTGTCAACTTCTTATACGCCATGTAATAGTTTCACTTTATCGCTAAGTAGTTAGCAATAGTTGTAGTTGCTATTCGTGGTGGAGGCAATCATGGTGAGTGATGGAGATCATGCCGACACGCACAAGATGGAGATCATTGCGCGAAGATTGGCTATACCATGTCACATAAAGTTATATGCATGTGATGTTTATCCTTTTATGTATCTTATTATGCTTAGATCGCGACGGTAGCATTATAAGATGATTCCTCACTTAAAGATCAAGATAAAAACTGTGTTCTCCCCAAGTATGCACTGTTGCGAAAGTTCGTCCTGTCCAAGCATCACGTGATGATCAGGTGCTATAGACTCTACGTTCACATACAACGGGTGCAAGCCAGTTTTGCACATGCGGAAATACTTGGGTCTAACTTGACGAGCCTAGCATATACAGACATGGCCTCGGAACACATGAACTGAAAGGTTAAGCATGAGTCATATGAATGATATGATCGACACTTCGTTGTCCACCATTGGAACCAAATTTCTTCTCGTGAAGATCGGATTAGGTGTGGTGAATTTGGATCGTGTTCACTAAACAACTTGAGGGATGTTGAATTTAGTGGGAGTTCATCTAGTAATTTGATTAAAAGTTGAACTAGTTGTCATAAACATAGTCTAATTTGTACTTGCAAATATTGTAGATCAAATGGCTAAGTCCAACTTCAACATTTTTGCTGAGAAGGAAAAGCTTAGAAACAATGGGTCTAACTTCACTAATTGGTTCCGCAATCTGAGAATCATTCTCTCTGGCGGTCAAAAGGACTATGTCCTTGAGAATGCGTTAGGTGACGCCCCTGCTGCTACTGCGCCCGCTCATGAGAAAGCTATCTATCAGTCGCGCAAAGATGATTATGGTGTGATTAAGAGCACCATGTTGTTTGCTATGGAATCGGACCTTCAAAATCGTTTTGAAGACTATCCAGGGCCCTTTGAGATTCTCGAGGAGCTGAAAACCATGTTTCAGACTCAGGCCCTTTCTGAGAGATATGAGATCTCTGAGAAGTTCTTTAACTGCAAGATGGAGGAAGGGAGTTCCTTTAGTGAGCACGCCATTAAGATGTCGGGCTACACTCAACGCCTTGAGCAACTGGACTGCAAGATTCCAGAGGAGCTCAAGATTGACAGGGTTCTGCAATCACTCCCTCCCAGCTACAAAAGTTTTGTAGTGACTCACAATCCGATTGGTTCCACTGATACGATCACCGAGCTCTTCGCAAAGCTGAAGGCTGCGGAGGTGGACATCAAAAAGGATAATCATGTGTTGATGGTCAACAAGCCCCCCACCTTCAAGAAAGGTAAGGGTGCAAAGAAGCCCTTCAAGAAAGGCGGCGGCAAGCGCATTGCCCCTGCTGAGAAGAAGCTCAGGTCTGGTCCTAAGCCGGACACTGAGTGCTTCTATTGCAAGGACAAGGGTCACTGGAAGCACAACTGTCCGAAGTACTTAGCGCACAAGAAGGCTGGCACCATCAAAGGTATATTTGATATACATGTTATTGATGTTTTCCTTACTAGCCCTCGTTGTAGTGCCTGGGTATTTGATACTGGTTCAGTTGCTAATATTTGTAACTCGAAACAGGAGCTACGGAATAGACGGCGGCTTGCGAGGGATGAGGTGACGATGCGCGTTGGCAACGGATCAAGAGTTGATGTGATGGTCGTCGGCACACTCTCCTTAGTTTTACCTTCGGGATTAGTTTTAAACCTCAATAAATGTTATTATGTGCCTGCGTTGAGCATGAACATTATTTCTGGATCTTGTTTATTGCAAGACGGTTATTCATTTAAATCGGAGAATAATGGTTGTTCTATTTATATGAGTAGCATCTTTTATGGTCATGCACCTATTGTGAATGGTTTATTTCTTCTAAATCTCGAAAGGGATGAAACACACATCCATAACATTGAGGCTAAGAGATGCAAAGTAGATAGTGATAATACTACTTATTTGTGGCACTGTCGTCTAGGTCATATTGGTGCAAAGCGCATGAAGAAACTCCATTCTGATGGACTTTTGGAGTCTCTTGATTTTGAATCATTTGACACATGCGAACCATGCCTCATGGGCAAGATGATCAAAACCCCGTTCTCCGGTATGATGGAGCGAGCATGGACTTATTGGAAATCATACATATCGATGTATGCGGACCGATGAGTGTTTCGACGCGCGGTGGATATCGCTATTTTCTCACTTTTACCAATGACTTAAGTAGATATGGGTATATCTATTTAATGAAACATAAATCTGAAACATTTGAAAAGTTCAAGGAATTTCAGAATGAAGTGGAGAACCATCGTAACAGAAAGATTAAATTTCTATGATCCGATCGTGGAGGTGAATATTTGAATTATGATTTTCTCACGCATCTTAAAGCAAGCGGAATCGTTTCGCAACTCACGCCACCCGGAATTGAACCCTATTAGATATGGTCCGAACAATGATGTCTCTTACTGATTTGCCGTTATCATTTTGGGGTTATGCATTAGAAACCGCTGCATTCACTTTAAATAGGGCACCATCTAAATCCGTTGAGACGACACCGTATGAACTGTGGTTTGGTGCTAAACCTAAGTTGTCGTTTCTTAAAGTTTGGGGATGCGAAGCTTACGTCAAGAAGTTGATGCCGGACAAGCTCGAACGCAAAGCGGAGAAATACGTCTTCATAGGATACCCTAAGGAAACTATTGGGTATACCTTCTATCACAGGACCGAAGGCAAAGTGTTTGTCACAAAGAACGGTTCCTTTCTTGAGAATGAGTTTCTCTGGAAAGAAGTGAGTGGGAGGAAAGTAGAGCTAGACGAGGTTATTGAACCTTCTCTTGAATTGGAGAGTAGCGCAGCACCTGAAATTGTTCCAGTGCCGCCTGCACCAACAATAGAGGAAGCTAATGACAAGGATCATGAAGCTTCGGACGATGCTGCTACTGAACGTCGCAGGTCGACAAGGTCGCGTGCCCCTCCTGAGTGGTACGGCAACCCTGTCTTGACTGTCTTGTTAGTAGAAGACAGTGAACCTACGAACTATGAGGAAGCGATGATGAGCCCAGACTCTGAGAAATGGCTAGAGGCCATGAAATCCGAATTGGGATCCATGAGCGAAAACCAAGTATGGACTTTGGTGGACCCTCCTAGCGACCGAAAGGCCGTTGAGTGCAAATGGATTTTCAAGAATAAAACGGGCGCGGATGGTAATGTTACCATCTATAAAGCACGGCTTGTCGCGAAAGGTTTTCGACAAGTTCAAGGTGTTGACTACGATGAGACTTTCTCTCCCGTAGCGATGTTTAAGTCCATTCGGATTTTATTAGCAATTGCTGCGTTTCATGATTATGAAATATGGCAGATGGATGTCAAGACTGTGTTCCTCAATGGCAACATTGATGAACAGTTGTATATGATGCAACCCGAAGGTTTTGTCGATCCTAAGGATGCTGATAAAGTATGCAAACTTCAGCGTTCCATTTATGGACTGAAGCAAGCATCTCGGAGTTGGAACCTTAGTTTTGATCAAGTGATCAAGAGCTTTGGATTTGTTCCAAATTGCTACGAAGCTTGCATCTACAAGAAAGTGAGTGGGAGCTCGGTGACATTTCTGGTACTATATGTGGATGACATATTGATTATTGGAAATGACATAAACATGCTTAACGATGTGAAGAGTTATTTGAACAAGTGTTTTTCAATGAAAGACCTAGGTGAAGCTGCTTATATATTGGGCATCAAAATCTATAGAGATAGACAAAGACGCCTGATAGCTTTAAGCCAGAGCACATACCTAGACAAAGTTCTGAAAAGGTTCAGAATGGATAAGGCAAAGAAAGGTTTAGTGCCTATGTTGTCATGTAAGATATTGAGCAAGGCTCAGTGTCCAGCTACGGTAAATGATAGGGAAGCTATGAGCAAAGTGTCTTATGCCTCGGCCATAGGTTCTATCATGTATGACATGCTGTGTACTAGACCGGATGTGTCCAATGCTCTTAGTTTGACAAGCAGATATCAAAGTGATCCAGGAGTGGAACACTGGACAGCCGTGAAGAACATCCTAAAGTACCTAAATAGAACTAAAGAAATGTTCTTAGTCTATGGGGGTGATGAACAGCTCATCGTAAAAGGTTACGTCGATGCTAGTTTCGACACCGACAAGGATGATTCTAAATCTCAGACAGGATACGTGTATATTTTGAATGGAGGAGCTGTGAGCTGGAGAAGCTGCAAGCAAAGCGTGATCGTGGGATCTACAGTAGAAGCGGAATACATGGCTGCTGCAGAAGCGTCAAGTGAAGGAGTTTGGATCAGGAACTTCATCACTGAGCTTGGCGTGGTTCCAAGTGCATTGGACCCACTGGAGATATTGTGTGACAACACTAGCGCCATAGCACTCGCTAAGGAACCAAGATATCATCCAAAGAGCAAGCATATCAACTGCAAGTTTCATATAATCCGAGATTATATAGCAGATGGAGATCTGAAGATTAGCAAAGTACATACAGATCTGAATGTCGCAGATCCATTGACTAAACCTCTTCCACGTGTAAAACATGATCAGCACCTTAGTGCCATGGGTGTGAGATTGTTGCCAAATGTAAACTAGATTATTGACTCTAGTGCAAGTGGGAGACTGTTGGAATTATGCCCTAGAGGCAATAATAAAGATGTTATTATTATAATTCTTGTTCATGATAATGTTTATATTCCATGCTAGAATTGTATTAAGCGGAAACTTTAATACTTGTGTGGTTTGTGAACAACACCGTGTCCCTAGTACGCCTCTATGGACTAGCTCATTGATTAATGATCGTTAAGGTTTCCTAATCATGGACATGAGTTGTCGATTAATAATGAGATCATATAATGATGTGATGGACAGACCCAAACTAAGCGAAGCAATTAGATCGTGTCATCGTGTTCATCTTTGCGAAGCTTTTCTTATGTCAAATATTGTATTCCTTAGACCATGAGATAATACAACTCCCTGGTATCGGAAGAAAGCTTTGAGGTCATCAAACGTCATCCTATGAGAGGGTGATCATAAAGGTGTCTCTCAGGTGATCGAAAAGTACCTGTTGGGTTGTATGTATCGAGATGGGATTTGTCCCTCCCAAGTCGGAGAGATATACTTTGGGCCCACTCAGTAATAGATATCAACACTGCTTGCAAGCATGTGGTTAAGGAGTTAATCACGAAGTGATATCGGATTACGGAACGAGTAAAGTACTTGCTGTGAACGAGATTGAACTAGGTATGACGGTACCGACGATCAAATCTCGGGCAAGTAAAATATCGCGAGACGAAGGGAATATATATATGGGATTGTTTGAATCCTGGCATCGTGGTTCATCCGATATGATCATCGATGAATGTGTGGGAGTCAATATGGGTTTCCAGACCCCGCTGTTGATTATTGATAGAAGATCATGTCTGCATATTCTCGAACCCGAAGGGTCACACACTTAACGTGTCTCGACGCTAGGATAGATTGGATAATTGGTTTATGAGTTTTTGTTCGGAGTATTGGATGGGATCCGGGACATCACGAGAGGTTCCGGAATGGTCCAGAGAATAAGATTCATATAAGGCAGTGCAGTTTTTGGAGTTCGGAATTGTTCCGGGTTAATCGGTATTGTACCGGAAGCTTCTAGAACCTTCCGGAAGGGGGCCAACGTGTTCCCACCTGTCGGGAGGGGGCATGGGCCTATGAGGGAGTGCCCTGGCCGCATTGGGCCAGGGGAACAAGGCCCCATAGGGCCCAGCCGGCCAAACAAGGGGAAACCCTAGTTTGGAGCTTCTAGAAGGGGGGTTTCCTTGCCCCACACTCGTCCCTCCTTTGGCCGCCGGCCTAGGGCTTGGGGGAGGGGTTAGGGCTGGCGCCCACCCCTCTATATATAGAGGGCTGGGGCACACCCCCCCCACACCTTCCCCTCAAGCCTAGTCGCCCTGCTGCCCTCCTCTCTCTCTTCCTCCCGACTGCGTGTAGGCGAAGCCCTGCTGCAGAAACTCTCCACCACATACACCGCGCCGTCGCGTTGTAGATCCAATACGTCTCTCCACCATACTTGCTGGACCAAGGAAGGAGGAGACGTCGAGGTGCTGCACGTGTGCATCTCTCGGAGGCATCGCCACTTGCGGTGCTAGATCGGATCGGATCGCGAGGAGGAGAAGCGAGTACGACTACATCACCCACGTTCCAACGAACGTTCCGCTGTGCGAATCTTCAAGTGTATGAAGATCTAATCCAATCTCTCTTGTTGTTTGCATCTCCTAGATTAGATCTTGGCTTCCCTCTGTTCGCATCCGTAGAAAATTTTGATTTACTATGCCGCGAAACCCTTCATTCTCATCCTCTACCACTTCACCAACATGTGACTTTTCACAAGGTAATGATATGGTGAGTGGTGATAGAAACTACAATTTGGATAGTGTGCTTACTATTTGTAATCCCTCATCTCTATATAGTTGCAATGATCTATCTTTGGACTTTAACACTTCTAGCACTACCAACTTCTTACATGCTTGTGTTAATAGTCCTTGCATATCATGTAGAAATGACTTGAATAAATCTCATGATGATATGCTTGTGTTGTCTTGTTTCCATGATAAAAATGCTTCCATTTCCTCTAGTTCTTGTGTTGCTAACCATGTAGAGGAAACCGAAGATTCTATGGTCCAAGACATGGTTTTGAATGAAGCCACAAATGCAATCTCATCTTCGCCTTCTTCCGGTACCCACCTATGCCTTATGGCTAGGGATTCTAAGGTAACCCCTACTTTGGAACCCATTACCACTTGTGATGAGGAGGATGTGGATAATGTGGAAGAAGAGCTTAATATTGATGATTTATATGAAAATGGTGAGATTGTTTATCGTGCCCTTATTAAAAAGGATATTGATTGCTCTAACTTTGTTGAAGTCTTGGACTTTGCTATTAAGAGCAAAGAACATATTGATAAGTTAGAAACACAAATTAAGGTGCATGATAACAACTTTGATAAAATGTGTAGTCTTGAGCGTGAGTATGCTAATATAATTGCAAACCTAAATAAAGCTCTTGAAGAGGAACAAACCACTAAGGAATCTCTTGAGGATACCTTTTCTTTAGAGCTATCTAGAGTAAAGGAATCTCATGATAGAGATCTTGAGGTGGCAAGTGATATCAAAAGTAAAAATTATGAGACTCAAGTTGCTTATACTAAACTCCTTGAGTATTTTGAGCACCTCAAAAATGGCTCTATGTTCATAAAGGGTGATCTCATCAAACTCACCGAGTCACATGAGCAACTTAAAGCTTCATATTCAAAAGAGCTTGCCAAGTTGCCCTCACCTCTTGCTAATAATGATGATGCTTGTGCTACTAACTCTATTTCTTGTGAAGCATCTATTTTGAAGGAGAATGTTGAGCTAAAGGCTCAACTTGCTTTGCTAACTAGCAACTATGGGAAATTAGAAGAAAGTCATGTTAAGCTCTCAAGCTCGCATGAGGATCTTCTAGTCTCCCATGGTAGGCTAAAGTTAGATCATGAGTCCATCGTGTCAAAGGTAACATCTAGTGGACCTCATGTGGACATTAGCACTATATCTACTCCAAATGTTATATTGCCATGTGCTAGTCCTTGTAATTCATCCCCTCATAACCATGCTATATCTCGTGATGAATTACATTCCTTGCCTTGTTGCTCTAACAATGTAGCATCTACTTCCTCTAGTACTTTTGTTGAAACTAACCATGTAGAGGAAATCAAAGAGCTCAAGGCTCAAGTCACTTCTTTGAAGAATGACTTGAAAAAGGGTCATCAAGGGAAGGTCGCACTCAACAAAATCTTGAGTGTGCAAAAATCCCCCAATGACAAGAGTGGGCTTGGATTCAACTCCAATGTCAAGAACAAGTCCACTATCAAGTTGAAGCACAAGGACAACAAGAAGAATGGCCAAGATCAAGTCAAGAATCCGGCCAACATTGTGTGCTTCAAGTGCAAGGAAGAAGGGCACCATGTTAGATATTGCCCATTGAAGAAAAAGCCTCTTAGTGTGAAGCAACAAGGGAAGCGGCCTCAAGCTCCAGCTCAAGTCATTAATGGGCCTCTTCCTAAGAGGACTACTCGATCTCTTCCTCGAGTTGTGGCTTCACCTAAGAAGAAAGATGGCAAGAGTAGAACTTGCTACATATGCCGTGAGAAGGGGCACATTTCTTCCGCATGCACTATTGGTAACTCCTCATCCCATCCTATCTTGATTGATGATTCTTATTCTCTTTGTAAAGATGAGGTTGGCAATGTGTTTGCCAAATTTTTTGGTGCTCAATGTGGTGTCAATAAAAGAACCATTTGGGTTGCCAAGCCTATTGTGACTAACCTCTTAGGACCCAACTTGGTTGGGGACCAACAAGCCAAAACTTGATCAATAGGTGTGTTTGTTGGAGGGCATTGGAGTCTTGGATACATTATGAGGAATTGACGAATCTTCATCAATTATTATTGTTGTCAAGCCAAACCATTTGGATTATCATGATTATATTATATTCCCAATGTTCCTCCTTGCGGTAACATATGTTAAACTCTTTACATTGAAAGTTACTCGCCCCTTTGTGCATGTGTTGGTTTTGTATCTTCCGTGCCTTTGTACATGTTGTGCTTTCCACTTAATTATCTTGACGTATCAAGCATATTTGTGTATGATTATGTGGCACTCTATAAGGTTCCCAACCTTTAATAAGGTAGAGATCCATGTGTCTACAATGCTAGTCCCTGGATCAATAGCTAGCATCCACAGTTAATATGTAATATCAAGAAACAAAGGTCATAACACAACTTTATAACCAGGAATAAAATAATTTATTACATCTTACATAGCTCATTTGGCTATCTCATTACAATGCAGTAGAATATAACAATAGCATGGGGTCCTTCATCTTCATAGTGCCACAGGCAGACATGTTGGTTGTAGACTTGTAATCCTAATCATTAAACTTCACTAATATCAAACAAACCTGCAACATAACAAGTTACAGCCACAAGGGTCAATACATTTGAATTGTATTGGCAAGTGATACTATGGTAGTATAGTAGAGTCTATCATCTATATGCATTTGGCTAAGTGGAGCTTAGGCTTGCTTTGCTCAAAATAGATTTTCCTTATCATTTGAAAACACTTTTTTGCTTGACAAAATCTTTCCCAAGGCATCCCCCAATAGAAATTGGTGATCCTTTCAATACCTTGTTCACCCACAAGATTTTTAACTTAGAAATTTGGATGATGAGATTATTGATAACTTCCATGTCTTGATGCTCAAATTGTCCTTTGCGAGGGACATGGCTAAGTACTTAGATTTTACACTCTACAGAGGTGGTGCACTTTCCCCACAAGACTTGGTTTCACCAAGACAAGATCTTTCAGAAGCCTTCCCTTAGACCAGAATGGACGCGTTCCAACCTATCATTCCCCTACCACCAACTGTCCATTTGGCTAATTTATTGCAACCTATATGATCCAGGCAGAGCCCATAATGCCAAGTGGCTGCACTTGAAGCTTCTCAACATTTGACATCTCAAATCTCTTTGTTCCTGGGTGGCCATCCACAAGTGAGATACACAAGGTTCACCAGTCCCCTGGCCTTGTGTAACCACTCAACACAAACCATTCCTTCCATTCCACCCAGGTGATTCATTCACTTAGTTGTTTTATTAAACAAAACACAAGTCCTCAGACTTAGAAATTTTCCATAGCATGAATATATATTCCTCCCTTGTTTTCTATTAGCTAAGCTAAGCATGATAGTAGTAGGAATCTTAACTTAGGAAATTCTACTAAGGGTTCATCTACTAGGATTTCCCATGGCATAGTTTAAACTTAGCAAAATTCCATGCAAGTCCTACTTTAGAAATATCACTAGTGCATAGTGAAAATAATGGGACAAAGTATGAAGCATCACTTGTCTTTTTGGTAGAGAGTATAGGTTCACTCCTTTATCTTTTCAATGTTCACACACTTCAATTCACTACAATTCAATCGAGCAAACAATATTTCAATCTACCATTCAAGCAATTCATCACACAAAATAATAGAAACAAAATAATGCATGCAAGCATGCTAAAGATTGTTTTATTTGTAAAAGTGGTTTCTAATGATTCATAAACATTTGAAAACACCTAATGGTCATTTTATAAAGTGACAAAATCATTTGTATAAGATTTTACTTCATAAACCATTTTTAGATCAAGTCATTACTTTATGTGGTGAAGAAATGCTTTTAATAAGGCAAAATTCTATAGGTTTCACAAAATATGTTTTCAAACCATATAACCTTGTGTTTAGGGTCACAGAGTTTATTTCCAAAACATTTCTCAAAGGTTTTCTTCCAAAACCATTTTTATTAATTAAACCATATTTTTATTTGACTAGAAATGGTTTAAATCAAAGATTTATTCTTTTGCTTCACCAAATACATTTTTGAAACCAAAATTTGTTTCCTATGGTCAGTAGGTTCAGAACACGCCATTTTCCAAAGATTTTATCCTCAAAATCATTTTGGAATAAATTTTATATCCTAAACATGCATACACAAGTTTCTGTAAAAACAAACAATTTAACAGAATCTTTTTACTAAACAAAGTGCATGGTTGGATAGGGCCTGTCTTGCTGAATCCATTGATATAAAATTTGCAAAATTTGGACGTGTAGATTAAAAGTTATGGATTTTACAAAATTGAGCAACTAATAGATCAAATTCTGATTTTAAACCAGATTCTGTGACATGCGGCACGTTTCTATTCGTCGGTACAGCTTCGGCCGGATCGCGCTACGGGAGGCGTTAGATCTAATGACAATCGTGCGGCACAGACTGCTTCTTACCCCTTCATCTTGTTTCTATCCTAACCGGTGGATCTTAATCGCACGGCGCACAACACGCTTGCCAGAGACGGGCGGCGCTGGCGGCGGCAGGTGGCGGCGGCGTGTCTGGCTACGGCGTCGCGGCGGTTTCAGGAAAGAATGAAGGAAAGGAAGTGGCTCACCATGATCGCCGTGGCGTGGGGAAGCTCAAGGCGGTACTGGCTGGCAAGGGCACGAGGATGCCCTTAATCGCTCGCCGGAGTTGAGCTACGCCTCGGGTTCGGTCAGTCGTCGTCGAGGGCGACGCTAGAATGCACAAAAAGGCAAAGTAAGAACGGCATTAGCTGCGCACGAGGTTGGCGATCATGCGTGCATCATCGAGAGGAAGAAGGACGGTCAGCACTCACCGAGAAAGGTTGACGGAGCGGAGGCAGACGCCGGCGACGTTCAGTTGAGGTGGTTGCCCACATTCTGGGTCAAGCGCGGGCAAGCTGATGCTGTAGAGAGAAGCGCCAGGGTATGTGGAGCACGCGTGTGTGGTCGAGGGGCCGAGGGGTGACGCGGGGCTGCCGGAATTCGCTCGTGTAGCTCGTCGGAGCAGCGGCAAAGCAAGGCAAAATTGACGCAGCCTGGTGGCTCCGGGGAAACGGGGACTGAGGGAAAACAGAGAGGAGGCGAGGGCGTCTAAGATAGCGTTGTCGCGGGGTGGAATAACGCAGGCAATAACGCGTATTCACGCGAGCGTTTAACGGCAGAAAACCTCCGGCGAGGTTTGCGCGCGGGTGAGGAAGAAGAGAGCTGGTGGTGGGGTCTGGCGTCAGTGAGAAAAGGAGAGGGAGAGCGGGGTCCATCTGTCATTGACTCAGTGGGTTCATTCGCGAGTGAAAATGGTTCGCTGCGGGTGGGGTGGGGAATGGGCTTGCTGGGCCTTGTTGGGCTAGTTGGGCTGGGTCGACCTTGCTCTATTTTTTTCGGTTCTGAATCTTTTTCCTTTTTCATTTCTTACTATTCTGTTTTGATTTTGATTAAACCATTCAAACACTTATTTGAATTCAAACCTTTGTCAAAATTTGTGTAGATTTAAATATTTATTAGTAATATAATCTGAAGTCAATTTTGGAATAAAATATTATTCTTTTGGGGGTCTTTTAATTATTCAAAATAGGCTCTAGTTTTAAATTATATAAGATTTAATAATATTTCTAAACACCATTTGATTTTTCAAAACCTTCCAAATCTTTTCAGTAGGTTTTTATTAGATTAATAGGGTGTCAAAATATTCATCTTGGATTATTTGGAAAGTATTTAATATGATTCATAAATCATTTGGATTGGGTATTTGTTTTAATTCCAATGGAATTTAATATGGTTTTAATTCCCTAAATTTTATTTGGAAGATTTATTTTATTTAAGTTGATTAAACAACTTTTATTCCACTTGGGTAAATTCCAAAATACTATTTTCTCATGAGTTTTATAATAATTCTTATTAGAGATTTGTCTTTATCAAAATAAGGATATAATGGTTAATGTCATTTATTTTATTTTGGAAAATTCTTTATCCATTTATTTTATTTGGATTTGGATTATATTCATTCCATTTGATTAATAGATTTGGCCAAGATTTGATTTGGTCTTTAAATATTCTTTATTTAATATTTCTTTCTTCATCTTATAAAATCCATATCTTTTTATTTAGAGATCCAAACTTGGTGATTCCAATTTGTAAAATCCTGTTTAATATTTGTTTATCCTTTTAAATCCCTTTAAGATTATTTGCTCACTATTTGGTATGGATTTATAGATAGGTTCTTTATTAGCTTTGGAAATTTAATTTTCTTATTTTATTTAAATTCATAAGATTTTATTTATGGTTCCAATTTAAGTGAAACCAATTTCATATGGTCTTGTAATATTTCCATTTGTCATTCTTGATCATTTTGAAATGTTTGTTTGACCAATTTTTATATGGATCAGATCCATAGGCTTGGAGTCAACTTGGAAATGATTTTTGTTCCATTAGGGTTTAGGGTTTTGGATTTATTTTCCAAGTGTTCAAATTTCCAGATACATTCATTGAGGAATGCATTTCTCTTGATTTGGATTTTGTTGGATTCAAACTTTAATTAAAGTTTGTTCAAGATGGGATTTTAAGTTTCCATTTAGAAACAAAAGTTTCTTTTCACCCTGATTTTCAACAAAAAATTTATTTTGTTTATTTATTTTTCACATTACAAGATTTGGAAAATCTTGGGATGTGACAGGCTACCACCCTTAAAATAAATCTCGTCCCGAGATTTGGGGAGGCTAGGGTTACAAGTTGGCTCAAAGCATCTAGGGTACTACCACCCTTAAAAATTTTCCAACTAGATTACATATTGGCCTTCTTGGGATCCTGTTGAAATCTCTCTGGGCAAACATCTGCATAGTCTCCTTTGTTTCCACACTTGAAACATGTGACAAGGCTGAGATCCTTCATAGGCTTGTTTATCTTGTGCTTCATCTTTTCTGGGCAGTTGCTTGCATAATGTCCTTGATTACCACAATTGTAACATGTGATAAGATTGAGTTCATCACGTATCTTCTATGGACAAGTTGCTACATAATGGCCTAGCTCTTTGCAGTTGTTGCACCACACTTGGCTAATTTCCTTATACTTCTTCTTCTCTGGACATTCACTGGCATAGTGTCCCATTTCTTTGCAATGACCACATTGCACATGGCTTTTGTCCTTCTTTTTCTTGGGTTTCTCCAAAGCTAGGAGTGCTTCTAATTCATGTTCTTCATATGTTATCTCAAAGGTAGGAACAGTTCCTGGTCTCCTTGACCTTCTATTATTCCTTGGATAATACATATGTCTCCTCTTTGGTCCTTTAAATTGATTCATGTTGCTGGGAGGTACAAGCTGAGATTTTCCTTTGTCTTCATCCTTCTTGGTAGACTTGGCTCTTTCATGGTAGTCTGCAATCAGTTGTTGCACTCCACCTTGTTTCCTTTGTTCAACTATGGAATAGATGGGGCATTGGATAGGGACATGATTATTTCCTTCACATAAGTAACAAGTAGCTTGAGTTATGGGGCATTGGTCAATTGGATGTTTCTCTTCACAATTGGGGCATTGATCTTCATGCTCCTTGGAAGTGTGATCCTTGTCTCCACAAATATTGCAAGCTTGGGCTCCTTCTAGAATAACATCTTTGTCATCCTTGTTGTCATAAACTCCTTGGGAAGAGTTGTCTCCCATGTTGATCATTTGAGTAGCCATCCCTTGCAACAATTGGGATTGAGTTTTCAAAACGTCTTGCATGGTTGGGTCTAACTCATTGTTGTTGGCTAAAAACTGAGTTGTCACTTGGTTCAACTGGGTTTGTCTTGCTAGCAGTTGATCTCTCATGTTGACCTCTTGGTTGTTGTTGTCACCATCCTTGATGTTGGAGTTTCTTGGAGAAGTCATCTGTTTGGGTTGGATTGGGATTAGAATAGGCAAAATATTTCTAAGGGAATAATTCTAATCACACACAACACAATTCACACAAACAATGTGCAAGCAATCACAAACAATCATTCTACTCAAGCAACAAGTTTTCAAGCATATTTTTAGGCAACCAAAAATATTTTTGTTACACCACATAAGTTGGTGGGTTTGACTTAAACTAAATATGGTGGTCCATCTATATGGTTCACTTGAGATCTTTCCATCCTTCTTAGTTGATTACATGAACAAGATCTTTGTATCCTTAGAGAATTTCTTGCATCTTGGTCTCAAAACTTCAAGGTGATGATGGTTCCTTCTAAGTTGTGTTTCCTTAGTCCTCAAGTCTTGAGTAGCATTTCTTGTCTCAATTGTAGTCCTTAGTAATATCTAAGGTTGAAGTCCTTAGTGAAAATGTTGAAGTCATTAGAGTTGAAGATGTTGAAGTCATTAGAGTTGATAAAGTCCTTTGCACATGGTGAAGTCTTTGGCCATGGGGTAGGCTTTATCCATCAAGTTTGAGATAGAAGAGATGTAGAATCAAAACCAAAAATGGTTGAGGAAAGAGTTTACAAGATTGTTTGTAAATAAGTTTTGGAACAAATACAACTCCTATTTTTCTAAGGGGTTTTGTCCAATCCTAGGGTTACAATTCTACAGGCAACACAATGCTCTGATACCATCTGTAAGGTTCCCAACCTTTAATAAGGTAGAGATCCCTGTGTTTACAATGCTAGTCCCTGGATCAATAGCTAGCATCCACAGTTAAGATGTAATATCAAGAAACAAAGGTCATAATACAACTTTATAACCAGGAATAAAATAATTTATTACATCTTACATAGCTCATTTGGCTATCTAATTATAATGCAGCAGAATATAACAATAGCATGGGGTCCTTCATCTTCATAGTGCCACAGGCAGATATGTTGGTTGTAGACTTGTAATCCTAATCATTAAACTTCACTAATATCAAACAAACCTGCAACATAACAAGTTACAGCCACAAGGGTCAATACATTTGAATTGTATTGGCAAGTGATACTATGGTAGTATAGTAGAGTCTATCATCTATATGCATTTGGCTAAGTGGAGCTTAGGCTTGCTTTGCTCAAAATAGATTTTCCTTATCATTTGAAAACACTAAGTTTTTGCTTGAAAAAATCTTTCCCAGGGCATCCCCCAATAGAAATTGGTGATCCTTTCAATCCCTTGTTCACCCACAAGATTTTTAACTTAGAAATTTGGATGATGAGATTCTTGATAACTTCCATGTATTGATTCTCAAATTGTCCTTTGCCAGGGACATGGCTAAGTACTTAGATTTTACACTCTGCAGAGGTGGTGCATTTTCCTCACAAGACTTTGTTTCACCAAGACAAGATCTTTCAGGAGCCTTCCCTTAGACCAGAATGGACGCGTTCCAACCTATCATTCCCCTACCACCAACTGTCCATTTGGCTAAGTTATTGCAACCTATATGATCCAGGCAGAGCCCATAATGCCAAGTGGCTGCACTTGAAGCTTCTCAACATTTGACATCTCAAATCTCTTTGTTCCGGGTGTCCATCCACAAGTGAGATACACAAGGTTCACCAATCCACTGGCCTTGTGTAACCACTCAACACAAACCATTCCTTCCATTCCACCAAGGTGATTCATTCACTTAGTTGTTTTATTAAACAAAACACAAGTCCTCAGACTTAGAAATTTTCCATAGCATGAATATATATTCCTCCCTTGTTTTCTATTAGCTAAGCTAATCATGATAGTAGTAGGAATCTTAACTTAGGAAATTCTACTAAGGGTTCATCTACTAGGATTTCCCATGGCATAGTTTACACTTAGCAAAATTCCATGCAAGTCCTACTTTAGAAATATCACTAGTGCATAGTGAAAATAATGGGACAAAGTATGAAGAATCACTTGCCTTTTTGGTAGAGAGTATAGGTTCACTCCTTGATCTTTGCAATGTTCACACACTTCAATTCACTACAATTCAATCAAGCAAACAATATTTCAATCTACCATTCAAGCAATTCATCACATAAAATAATAGAAACAAAATAATGCATGCAAGCATGCTAAAGATTGTTTTATTTGTAAAAGTGGTTTCTAATGATTCATAAACATTTGAAAACACCTAATGGTCATTTTATAAAGTGACAAAATCATTTGTATAAGATTTTACTTCATAAACCATTTTTAGATCAAGTCATTACTTTATGTGGTGAAGAAATGCTTTTAATAAGGAAAAATTCTATAGGTTTCACAAAATATGTTTTCAAACCATATAACCTTGTGTTTAGGGTCAGAAAGTTTATTTCCAAAACATTTCTCAAAGGTTTTCTTCCAAAACCATTTTTATTAATTAAACCATATTTTTATTTGACTAGAAATGGTTTAAATCAAAGATTTTTTTTTTGCTTCACCAAATACATTTTTGAAACCACAATTTGTTTCCTATGGTCAGTAGGTTCAAAACACACCATTTGCCAAAGATTTTATCCTCAAAATCATTTTGGAATAAATTTTATATCCTAAACATGCATACACAAGTTTCTGTAAAAACAAACAATTTAACAGAAGCTTTTTACTAAAAAAAGTGCATGGTTGGCTAGGGCTTGTCTTGCTAAATCCATTGATATAAAATTTGAAAAATTTGGACGTGTAGATTAAAAGTTATGGATTTTACAAAATTGAGCAACTAATAGATCAAATTCTGATTTTAAACCAGATTCTGTGACACGCGGCACGTTTCTATTCGTCGGTACCGCTTCGGCCGGATCGCGCTACGGGAGGCGTTGGATCTAATGACGATCGTGCGGCACAGACTGCTTCTTACCCCTTCGTCTAGTTTCTATCCTAGCCGCTGGAACTTAATCGCACGGCGCACAACACGCTTGCCAGAGACGGGCGGCGCTGGCGGCGGCAGGTGGCGGCGGCGTGTCTGGCTACGGCGTCACGGCGGTTTCAGGAAGGAAGGGAGGAAAGGAAGTGGCTCACCGTGATCGCCGTGGCGTGGGGAAGCTCAAGGCAGTACTGGCTGGCAAGGGGGCGCATGAAGATGCCCTTAATCGCTCGCCGGAGTTGAGCTACGCCTCGGATTTGGTCAGTCGTCGTCGAGGGCGACGCTACGGTGCACAAAAAGGCAAAGTAAGAACGGCATTAGCTGCGCACGAGGTTGGCGATCATGCGTACACCATCGAGAGGAAGAAGGGCGGTTAGCACTCACCGGGAAAGGTTGACGGAGCGGAGGCAGACGCCGGCGACGTTCAGTTGAGGTGGTTGCCCACGTTCTGGGTCAAGCGCGGGCAAGATGATGCTGCAGAGAGAAGCGCCAGGGTATGTGGAGCACGCGTGTGTGGTCGAGGGGGCGAGGGGTGACGCGGGGCTGCCGGAATTCGCTCGTGTAGCTCGTCGGAGCAGCGGCAAAGCAAGGAAAAATTGACGCAGCCTGGTGGCTCCGGGGAAACGGGGACTGAGGGAAAACAGAGAGGAGGCGAGGGCGTCTAAGATAGCGTGGTCGCGGGGTGGAATAACACAGGCAATAACGCGTATCCACGCGGGCGTTTAACGGCAGAAAACTGCCGGCGAGGTTTGCGCGCGGGTGAGGAAGAAGAGAGCTGGTGGTGGGGTCTGGCGTCAGTGAGAAAAGGAGAGGGAGAGCGGGGTCCATCTATCATTGACTCGGTGGGTTCATTCGCGAGTGAAAACGATTCGCTGCGGGTGGGGTGGGGAATGGGCTTGCTGGGCCTTGTTGGGCTAGTTGGCCTGGGTCGACCTTGCTCTATTTTTTTTCTGTTCTGAATCTTTTTTCCTTTTTCATTTCTTATTATTCTGTTTTGATTTTGATTAAACCATTCAAACACTTATTTGAATTCAAACCTTTATCAAAATTTGTGTAGATTTAAATATTTATTAGTAATATAATCTGAAGTCAATTTTGGAATAAAATATTATTCTTTTTGGGGTCTTTTAATTATTCAAAATAGGCTCTAGTTTTAAATCATATAAGATTTAATAATATTTCTAAACACCATTTGATTTTCCAAAACCTTCCAAATATTTTCAGTAGGTTTTTATTTGATTAATAGGGTGTCAAAATATTCATCTTGGATTATTTGGAAAGTATTTAATATGATTCATAAATCATTTGGATTGGGTATTTGTTTTAATTCCAATGGAATTTAATATGGTTTTAATTCCCTAAATTTTATTTGGAAGATTTATTTTATTTAAGTTGATTAAACAACTTTTATTCCACTTGGGTAAATTCCAAAATACTATTTTCTCATGAGTTTTATAATAATTCTTATTAGAGATTTGTCTTTATCAAAATAAGGATAGAATGGTTAATGTCATTTATTTTATTTTGGAAAATTCTTTATCCATTTATTTTATTTGGATTTGAATTATATTCATTCCATTTGATTAATAGATTTGGCCAAGATTTGATTTGGTCTTTAAATATTCTTTATTTAATATTTATTTCTTCATCTTATAAAATCCATATATTTTTATTTAGAGATCCAAACTTGGTGATTCCAATTTGTAAAATCCTGTTTAATATTTGTTTATCCTTTTAAATCCCTTTAAGATTATTTGTTCACCATTTGGTATGGATTTATAGATAGGTTCTTTATTAGCTTTGGAAATTTAATTTCCTTATTTTATTTAAATTCATAAGATTTTATTTATGGTTCCAATTTAAGTGAAACCAATTTCATATGGTCTTGTAATATTTCCATTTGTCATTCTTGATCATTTTGAAATGTTTGTTTGACCAATTTTTATATGGATCAGATCCATAGGCTTGGAGTTAACTTGGAAATGATTTTTGTTCCATTAGGGTTTAGGGTTTTGGATTTATTTTCCAAGTGTTCAAATTTCCAGATACATTCACTGAGGAATGCATTTCTCTTTATTTGGATTTTGTTGGATTCAAACTTTAATTAAAGTTTGTTCAAGATGGGATTTTAAGTTTCCATTTAGAAACAAAAGTTTCTTTTCACCCTGATTTTCAACAAAAATTTTATTTTGTTTATTTATTTTTCACATTACAAGATTTGGAAAATCTTGGGATGTGAACACTCCATGTATGTGTGTTTCTTGTGGTTGAGCCTTTCTTGATTATATTTGATATCTTATTTGGCTCTTGTGAGAAATTAATGGATTATCCCATTTTGGGGGAGTGTTATGCTTGGGCATTCCACAATCCTAAAATTGTGTGTACATGAGGAATACCACCTAGTATTTATATTGGATTATTGTCTAGTCTCTATGTGGTATAATTCTCATGAGAAATTTAAGTTTTATAATATCCATTAATTATCTCTATTTGTATCATTTTGCCCCGTGTTGTTTTTATGGTAGTATCACATTATGGGGGAGTCATATGCTTAGTGCATATTACAATCCTAGAAAATATGAATATTCGAGGTTGTGTCACTTAGAATTGATATTGATAATTATCTAGCGCCAATGTGACACATTTTCTCATACAAGTTCCAATTTGCTTGAATGCCTTTATTGATAATATTTTGGATCTTGTATATGAGAGTGTTTATTGGCATGTGTTTCCTCATATTTAGATCTATATATCATCATGGAAACCATTTGCTTCAAGTTACTCTAATCACTAGTGATTGTGTGACTATTGGAAGCTACCAAAAATCTTGTTCGAAGTATCATTCTTAATTCTTATATTTTGTTATATGCTTCTTGTTGTGACTATGATCTTGGATATCCATGCAAGCTACCTTGGGAAAATTATTTCCAATATTTCTTGTCCTTGGACAATGAGTACTCAAGTTATGGTAGAATTTATTGATCATATTCACTTTGGCCTTTACTTAATCTTGTCCTATCCTTGGCCAAGTAAATGTTTGTGTGCTCCCATGTATTCCTTGCTACTTTTGGATCTTATTATTTTATTGGTATCCTCTTATGTTTTATTCAATGTAGGTAGTAGTGATGAACTCATTTGTGTGAATTTTGCATTTAAAAGCAAAATTCTATATAATGTACTACTTATGGGTGAGCTCTCCTATATTATTTAGAACACTCGTATTTATGCTTCTTTGTTTGATCCATATCAGGTTTTATGTGCTTGGAACCTCAATCTTTTCATTTTGGTATTTTGTGCCATCATGAGAAGTTTGGGTAGTTTGGTTTCTTATTGGAACCTTGCTCTTTTTGGAGTTGGTTTTGTCTCATTCCTTGTTTCATGTTTTGTCCAATTTTAGAATGAGATAAATCCTTGAGCATTTTTATTTTTATCTATATTTTGCTCTTTTGGCTTTTGCCTAGTTCATTTGTTGAATTGATTCTTTGATACAATTTGGACATCGTTTGTCATGTCACACTCTTGTGTGTGCAATCTTGATTTACTTGGTGCTTTTGTTCAAATTGTATCTCTTTTTGGTTCTTGAAAGATTTATGCATGCATATTTACTATATGTTTATATTATGGAATGCTTGCTTTCTTTGATCCAATATATAGGGGAAACTCCACCAAATCCCATCGGCTAAGTTGTGCATGAAATTAAATTTCATATAAATATGCACATATTTATGTGGAGTCTCTCCTATGTATTGTAGTTGCACTAACTACATTGGACCCAATATGTTTGGGGACCATTTTGTACTTAAATATGTTTTAGGTACATTGGAGATATATTGGATGCTTGTCTCTCAATCTTGAAGAAGTGGTGCGTTAATGAAAATTGGAGGCAAGCTATAGGATGATCAATGAATTCATATCCTCTACATCCTACCAATTATATCTCGGTAACAAGTATCTCTTCTCATGCTCATATATCTTGATTCCAACCGTTTGTCGGTTGCCTTCTGGCATGAATTCATGTATTTGTAATTGTTGTATCTCTAGACATGGTATTAAGAGAACTCTCTATTATATATGTGTATAAGTTGAGATGAGTCTATATAATTGGGACTATACAAAATCATGCATATGATCCTCCAATCTCAAATATGTCAATCTAGCAATTTTATTGCCTATCTTTTCCTCAACTTCTCTCATGTGCAATAGTGAGATTTTGCTAGTTAAATTTTTCTTGTGATACTTGTTGCCTTTCTCCATATATTCCAACTTTCTCCTCTTCCCTTGGTGAAAGTTGTAATATATGTAGTGTGTTGGTGTTTGAAGTCCATTAATGTACAATAAGACATATGTAAGCCTTTGGCCATGCTTTGAAGCAAAAATCTTGTTGATATATGTTATGACTTGATTTTTGCCTTTCATGTGCTTTCTTGTATAATCTTCTTTATGTGTGCATACTTCTTTTTTGGCATATGTCTTTGTGATGTTTTCCATTTAGAGACATATACACATATGAGGAGATAATTTTAGTTGATTTTTAATCCTTGGAGACCACCTTTCTATTTCTTTTGATTCTTCGGTGGCTTCCAAATTTAATTGCCTATGAGTGCTTGTTCCTCTTGTTTGCATCTTTGGACACTCATATTTGTTCTCGCATGCCTTGTATTGTTAAATGAACTTGGATGAGTGAGGATTCCATGATTATGCACCTTGTTCCCAAATGCAATTATCATAATTGGTGCATTATCTTTGGGGAGCTCATCTAATTCATTTAATAATGCTCATTTATCTTTTTCATCATTTATTGTGTCTTAAATGTTTATGGGAAAGTGAGGATTCCATATTTGTGCATTTTTGTATTGAAATACAACGATTCTAAAGTGCACACAAATCTTTGGGAGCTTCTCTATTTTATTTAAGCATTTATTTGATCTCTTATTTGTTGTGCTTGAAATGCTTATGGGGGAGCAAGGATTCCATATTTGTGCAATATGTATTCTAATGCATTTATGTTGAACAGTGCACAAATCTTGGGGAGCTTCTCTATTTTTTATTTAAAGCACTCTCTTTCTCATATCATAATATCTTGTAGGTTCCATTTGAACTCATTTGTTGTTTTCAATTGGTTTGTGGGACCTTGTAATTGCTTGCATCAGTTGACTTTATTTATTTTGGCAATCTTAGGGTCCTCGATATAGTTCTACTCCCTCCCAAGTATTCATCATTGGATATGTGCGAAGCCACACCTTTGGAGGAATTATTATTATATTTGCCTTCTAGAACTTGTCACCCATTTTGGCAATCGATGCTAATGGGGGAGAAGTTTTAGAGGGTTTAAGGGAAGTTGGTTTATGCATTGAGTTTGTTCTTGTGCATTTGCCTCTCATTCTCTTGCATCTTTGTCATTGCTTAGCATGTGGTATATATAGTGGAAACTCCACCAATGATAATGATTGGCAATATATGCAATGAAATTCAAGTTCATCACACATGCATAGATTGTGGGGGAGTTTGCTCTATATATGGTGGTACCAATATCACATACTTATGTAGTATTTGATATTGGTGTTACCAGTTTGTTCATTAAAATTCCTTATATAAACCCTCTTAAAGGGATTGTCATCAATTACCAAAATGGGGGAGACTGAAAGAACATGTGGGCCCCCATGTGTGGTTTTGGTAATTAATGACAATATTTGTGGGCTAATGTGTGTATTAAGTTATACTTGTAGGATTTGTCCATTGACATCGCTTGGAGCATGTGCTGGCTTCAAGGTCGATGAAATGAGAAGAAGATGTGATGTGCAAGCTCAAAATGCGCCATCTATAGAAGATCTCATGTTTGATGCTTGCCATCCCCGGTGATCATGGATCGATGATGAGAAATCAAGAAAGGCGTTCCATCTTGAGAAGGTCAAGTTCGTCTACATCGAGCTCAAGTGGAACGCTCAAGGCAAAGGTATAGTCTTGATAGGTTTTCCCTTCTGTCGGTCTCATGTTGTGTGTGGGAGACCGGGTTTAGGATAGAGAACCGTACTATCAAGAGGGGCTCTCGAATGAGTAAGTCAGTCACATCGTTCGGAGAGAGCTCAATCCTTTGCATATTCGCATCATCATATTTGGTTGTTATTTGGTATTATCCATGTGAGTATATAGAGCTTGTGGTAATCTCCATAACAAGCTCTTGTTCATCAAAATCAGATCTTCTGTTTGTATCTTGTTGCGATTTTGATCTTGGTGGCTTTTCGGTTTCTCACAAAGTGAGGTATCTCACATTATTATACATGATACATTCTCACTTGGTGATAACCAATATTTTCACCTCTTATAGGGTAGCTCATGTCGTCCTCTTTCCAACGCAATTGGAATCGGGTCGATCGGAGTTACCAATCAAAAGTTATAGCGGTTTGAATTTTCCTAGGTACCAAAATGCGGTAGTGCCGCATTTTAGTACCTAGCGCGGCAGTAGGTTTTGACAAGTTGCCAAAAGCCACTGCCGGGCTAGGTACCAAAAAGCGGTAGTACCGCATTTTAGTACCTAGCGCGGCAGAAGGTTTTTTACTTCGTCATTTGGATCTATCCTCCCTTGCTAAAATATGATGTATCTTTGCATGATATTGTAGAGGTTGTTGTCCTCTTCGAAACGAGCCCAAGATCATCCAAATCGGAGTCTGGATGCAAAAGTTATGGCTGTTTTCGTTCTGTGATGACCGGTAGTACCGGACCAGGGTCCGGTAGTACCGGGGTCCAGTAGTACCGCATTTTGGTACCGGGGGAGCACAGAGAAAAATGCGTCTGACGCCCCAGGAATCCCAGGGAATGTCCGGTAGTGCCGGGAAAGTCCGGTAGTACCGGGAAAAAGTCCGGTGGTACGGGGAATCGCGTTTTTGGGCTGCAACAGTTGGATTTTGGAGGGACCTATATAAGGGGCCTTCTTCCCCAATGGTTCCTTAACCATTCTTGCAAGTTTTCCCCTTCATTGTTGACCTTCTTGAGCTTTCTTTCTCTCAATCCCTCCGATGATTCTTACATATTCTCGAGGGATTTGAAAGAGGAGATCTAGATCTACAATCCCACCAATCAATCTCTCCTCTAAGTGAGGGGAACATATTGGGATCTAGATCTTGGAGTCTTTTGTGGATTTCCTCCATTGTTCTTCCTCTCTTATTCCCCCATAAGCTTTTGTAGCTTTGGTGGAATTTGGGAGAGAAGGATTTGAACACCTTTGTGGTGGTCTTGCCATTTGCATTTGGTGCATCGGTTTGTGTTCTCCTCGGAGGATTTGGTTTGAGTTACTCACTAGAGCTTGTCCCTTTTGGGTTCTTGGAACCCTAGACGGTTTTGTGGCCTTGGTGGCGTTTGTTGGGAGCCTCCAATTAAGTTGTGGAGAAGTGCTCCAACCTTGTGAGAGGTTCCGGTTGCCACCGACAAGTGCACCGATAGTGGAAGTGTAGATCGATCCCATTGGGGTGAGATTCACTGGAGAATAAGGGAGGCCTTTTGTGGCATTGGTGGTTTGATATCACCTCCTCTGCAAACGATACGTACTCCATATTGGGAGGAACTCGGTAAAATATCGTTGTCCCCGCGTGCCTCGGTTATCTCTATACCCGAGCTCTTTACTTATGCACTTTACATTGTGATAGCCTTCGTGCTTGAAGTAATATACATCTTGCTATCACTTTGTTGCTTGTATTGCTTAGCATAAGTTGTTGGTGCACATAGGTGAACCTTAGTTGTTCTAGGTTGTGCTTAACAAAGTAAACACTAGTTTTATTCTGCCTTTGTTGAGCCACTCTAGGAAAAGTTTTAATCGCCTATTCACCCCCCTCTAGGCGACATCCATATCCTTTCAACGCGCTTTATAGTGCTCAAGAGATCCATCAGAGCGGGTCTTAATTTTATAGACCCACTTACACGTGATAGGACGAACACCGGGAGGGGGAGAAACAAGATGCCAAGTGCCAGTGCGCTCAAGCGGAGCAAGCTCCTCAGCCATGTCCAGCTGCCATTCAGGATGATGCTCAGCATCCCGATAAGAAGTCGGCTCAGAGACAATAGAAAGACCATACTGACTAGGAGAGTAACAGTTGGGGGCACAATGCTGACGAACAGGACGAGTAGAGGGAAGCTCATCAGAGGAATACGACTCATGAGACGACGATGAAGAAGAAGGGATAACAGAGGAAGGCTCTGGAGAACGAGGAGAACTAAGGGAACTAGACGGAGCAGAGGAGGATGGTGTCGAGGAAGATACATCAGGGGGAGGGGGTCCTGAAGAAGACACAATAGGAGTAGAAGGAGGTGTGTCAGGAAAAAGAAGAAAAGAGATATCTTCCACCGGGTAGGTACCAGCGGTGGGACGAGGATAGAAAGGGCGCGTCTCATCAAAAGTAACATCGCGAGAGATACGCATCTGACGACCAATAGGGTCCCAACAGCGATAACCCTTATGTTCATCACTGTATCCAAGGAAGACACACTCAACAGACTGAGCGGTCAGTTTGGTGCGTTCGCGGGGGGGGCAAGGAGAACATAGCAAACACAACCAAACAAGCGAAGCATAGAGTAGTCGGGAGAATGACCAAATAGGCGCTCAAGAGGGATACCACCCTGCAGAGCAGTAGAAGGCTGAATATTGATGAGGTAAGCCGACATAGCGACAGCCTCAGCCCAGAAATGCGGCGGAAGAGAAGAAGCAATCATCATGGCACGAGTGGTCTCAAGAAGATGGCGATGCTTACGCTCAACAACGCCATTCTGGGCATGTGCGCCAGGACAGAAGAACTGAGAAAGGGTACCCTGCTCAACAAGGACACCTCACAACATCTGGGAGATATACTCAGCAGCAGAATCAGCACGAAAAACACGAATGGGTGTAGAATATTGAGTACGGACCATGGCCGAAAAGCGCTGATACATGGAGAGCACTTCACTGCGAGAGCGCATAAAATACAACCAAGTGTACCGAGAAAAATCATCGATGAATAAAATATAGTAGCGATGGCCCCCTTTCAAAGCGAAAGGAGTCGGACCCCAAACATTGGAATGAACTAAATCAAAAGGTCGCTGAGATACAGATGTGCTAGTAGGATAGGGAAGCTGGATCTGTTTACCCAACCTACATCCCTGACAATGTAAAAACCCATCTCCTGAGACAGACCCAGAAGACCACGATGAACTAATGACGACAGACGAGAGTCACAAAGGTGACCAAGACGATGATGCCACTGCTGAAAAGAGCTGGTAGCAGAGGCGACGACCGGAGAAGAACTGACAGATAAAGTGGCAACAGAAGGAACACGAAGCCAGTCTAACTCCCAAAGTCCTGAAGAGTCACGGCTGCGAGGGCCAGCTCTAACCAGGGCATGTGTGCGATGATCCTGGACAACACAAGAATCAGCATCAAGAATGATGCGACAACCAGAGTCAGTAAGCTAGCTAGCAGAGAACAGATTCATCTTAGGACGGGGAACATGAGAAATATCAGGGACAGAAAAAGAAGAAGTAGAAAGGGTGCCCCGACTAGAAACAGGAAGAGAGGTACCATCGGCCGTGAGAATACGGACAGGAGAAGGGAGAGAACGAATAGCGGACAGAAGAGAAGACTCAGAGGTCATATAAAAAGAAGCTCCAGAATCCAGATACCACGGGGACATACCTGACTGTGTAGAGGGTGGTGGTCGCGCAGTGCCTGAAGAATCAGTCACAGAACCAGCAGTGCCCATCGAAGAAGAGCCTGTAGCAGCAAGCAGACCGCGAAGACTCCTGATAATGTCCTGATCAGAGAGAGAGAGAGCAACTGCTGAAGATCCGAAAGGAGCCTACTGCCCATGAGTCTGGTGTTGCTGACGTAAACTGGGGTCCCGTGTATAACAGGTGGCCCAAGTGTGGTCATCCCTGCTACAGTAAGTGCAATGACGAAGAGAACCACGGCGACCCTGACCACGAGCCTGCTGGTGCTGACTCTAACCCTAACCTGGAGGAGTGGGTAGTATCAGCGGTGGCACAGAGGACCGCGGCTGAGTCGAGGGAGCAGACGGCAGAGGAGGACCACGAGTAGCAAGCACAGACAGAACCGCAAGAAGACCAGCACCATGGAGACGAGTCTCCTCAGCCCGAAGCTCGGACGACACCTCAGAGAGCGGAACACGACCACGAGCATTCAACTGAGCACGACGGGGCTCGAACTCCTGGCGGAGCCGAGACAGAAACTCATAGATGCGGTGGAACTCCAAATCCGAGCGCACAATCTGGCAGCACGGGCATGTGCCACAAACAGCAGTACAGAGAGAATCAAGCTGACGCCAGATAGCAGCATTCTGAGTATAGAACTCATCAATAGTGGAATCACCCTGCTGAAGAGCATGCTCCTGGCGAACCACAGACAGGTAAAGAGCATCCCCATACGGCTGATAGCGCTGACGAAGATGTGCTCACTGAGCGGCAACAGTAGGGAGACTCATGAACTCAGCAGCAAACTGGGGCAGGACACTGGAGGTGAGAACAACAGTAGCACGAGCATCCTCATCGACCCACTGAGTGTAGGCGGTCAGATCGTGGCGATAGGTCTCGAGATCAGAAGAGTATTGTTTGAACTTCAGCTCATAAGCAGCAACGGCACTATCATCGGCACTCTGAGCAGCATCCTTGGCCTCCTGAGAAGCATTAGCACCGAGAACAATCGGCGTCGGCGGAAGAGGAGTCACAGGAGCAGGGGCACGGCGGAAAGGAGACCTCGCCGGAGAGCACACCCCAAAGACGGAGACCGCGTATATGAACGCGCATAAAGGCAGTGAAATCAGGATAATTCGCGTCATCGAAGATCACCGGGCAGCGAGGAATCGCAACATAGCCCGATGCAGAAGACATCTTTTTTTTTAACTCTCGATCTCAGATCCGATCGGAACTGCAGCCGGATGGATCACGTGATCCCGATCGAGAAACAGGAGGCTGGCGGGAGGCACGGCGACGGGAAGCCGGCTGAGGAAGACCGGCGGCGGAGGAAGACCGACGGTCGGCGGTGGGGGAAGACCGGCGGGTCGCGGCGGACCCGAGGCGCGGCCAGCGGCAGATCAGAGGCGGTGCGGGGCGGGGCGGCGGGCGGACCTCGACGAAGGAGGAGCGGCGGCGGGCAGTAGCCCACGACGAAGGAGAAGCGGCGACGGCGACCGGCGGCGACGACGATGGCAAGCCGTCGGCGGCAGGGACAGTGGCGGCTACAGCGACGAAGTTGCAAAAAAAGGCTAACCTAGGTCTGATAGCATGTTAGAAATAGACAACTTGTATTTCTCTGGGGCCAAAGGCCACAATATATAGTACATGTACAAGTAAAAATATGCAGAAAAACCTCCTAACAAGTGGAAACATACAATATACAAATATACATCTAACAGTGATGTTGTCTTACAGAACCTGGCTAGAGGGTAAAGTGCTCGGGAATATATTTCCTTTGGAAGTTAAATGAGCCCCAGAGCACGTGGCAGCCATGAATATGCGTTTCAATCTATCAAGTTCAAGCGTATGTACCAACAAGGTCAGTTCCCGAGTCTATGCATTGGAACAAAGATTCGACAAGTTTATGTGTAATCTGACCGGTCACTCGAGCCTGATCGGCCTATATATGGGTTTCACGATCTTCGATTCCAATCGTAGTGTCATCTGAATATATATACATCGATCGATCCTTTCCCTCTAGTTGGGAACAACACCATAGAGGATTCCACCAAAGAGGATTCGTTCTCGCTATCTGCCCAAGTTCCTCCGAAGGAATAACGTTGCACCGGCCGGCCACTGATATATGCTGCTGCAGCTTTGAGCTAATGAGAAACAAGAGAGAGAATCATATTCGATGCGGCTGCATTATATTCATACTACTACTAGAGTCTCGATGCTGCATGTATATACCCCGACCAGCTAGCTAGGGCTGCAAAAGGATCAGAAATTAAGGCGGTTTTGCTTGTCAAGTACTCTCTTCGTTCCGTAATATAAGTTTTTTTAACAAGATAAAACAGCTTCTTAAACAGGCTTCCATTGTGGAACAGAGGTAGTAACTAGCATAATTTTGACAAGCTGCTTCATATATGCAAAGGGAATAATTAGTAAAGAAGGTTGTATGCATATTTTCGATGCAGAAGCGGGGGGCTTCCTTTCCTATTTCGAAAAAACATGCAAACGGGAAACCAGCATGTGCAATACACAACGGTAGGATGAACTGAGCGGAAACGGACGAACTAAGGGATGCCACATTTATTTTTATATTGATTTTGGAAGAGGGAACGGATACATAATTCCGGAAAATAAATACGAAAACAACTATTGTTGAAAACTGATCCCGACCGAATACGGTGCGGACACAGAAACCGATCTAGACCGAATACGGTGCAAACACAGAAACCGATCTAGACCGAATACGGTGCGGACACATAATAAAAAGAAGCAGATTAGCGGAAGCAATAGACCCTTGAATCATGCTAGAGAACTCAAACAACTTAAGCAAATAAACAAACTTGTTAACCCTAGCACGACTACTCGATGTACTAGGGAATATGTGAAGGACACTAGTGGAGATACAAGCATGTCGCCCCCCCCCCCCTCCACCCACCCACCCACCCACACAACACATACCACCACCCCTAGATTTTTAAAAATCATTGAAGTATAATATTGGGCATGCTATATTGTGTCATGCCCAACAACCCTAAAACGGAAAGTTCGACATCAGCCAGAAACAGAAATTCCATTTTCGTATTCGCCTCTGTTACATCGAAAAATGTTGTTCAAATCTATTTTTTGTTTCCGCATAAAAATTTATTTCCATTTCCGTTCCACAAAATTCCATTTCTGTTCCGTATTATCATCATATTTATGTTGTGGTATTTGACCCTTACTCGTCCAGATATATCTTTCGCAGTGAATAAGGTTCGTCAGTTTCTCCCGAAGCCCAATGATATCTATTGGGAGGCGCGGTGAAACGCATCTTGCGATATGTGAAGGGAACACTGAGTACATGACCGAGCTTCCGGAAGTCTTCCTCCACCAGTATATCTTTACTGATACGGATTGGGTAGGATCTATTGATGATCGCCGATCCACGGGAGGTTTTGCCGTGTTTGTTGGACCAAATCTCATCTCTTGGAGTTCGAAGAAAACAACCCACTGTCTCGAGATCCAGTATCGAGCAAAGTACAAAGCTTTCGCGAATGGAGCAGCTGAAGCTATCTGGGTCGAGTCGCTACTTAAGCAGCTAGGAGTTTTCCGACAATGCACACCCATTCTTTGGTGTAAAAATTTAGGGGCTACTTATCTGACCGCCAATCCAGTCTTTCATGCACGGACCAAGCACATTAAAATCGATTTCTATTTTGTGTGTGAGTGTGTTGCTTCTTAAAAAAATGGAGCTTTGCAGGTCAGATTCATCTCTTCCAATGATCAGCTAGCTGATGTGTTCACTAAACCAGCTACTCGATAGATGCTAGATCGTTTCAAGGCCAATCTGAATCTTGTTCATAGTAGAAGTTCAGATTGAGGGAAAGTGTTAGAAATATGTCTAGTTGTTGTATATTTGTCACGTATTTGTATATGTATGTACCGTATGTAATCTTTGTTGATCAATATATATAGAGAGAGACATGGTGAGGCAATTTGCCTCCACAAAACCCTAAAAACAAACTACGTAGAGGCCTCTTCGAACGCACCAAGGATCACGATGTTCACCAGTTCTGGAATGGACCTTTATACTAGCTTGGCTTGCCAAGGTCTAATATTGGGCATGCTGGATTGGGTCATGCACAACAAGCCTAAAACGAAAAGTTCCGCATTAGCTAGAAATAGAAATTTTGTTTTCGTTTTCGCCTCTCTTCCATCAAAAAATGTTGTTCAAATCTATTTCCATTTCCGCATAAAAAATTATTTTCATTTCCGTTCCACCAAATTCCATTTCTGTTATTATCATTATATTTATGTTTCGGTATTATCATCTGTTTCCTTTTTTCCTTAGAAAAAGTTGTAAACCTTCTGCTCCATTTTTTTTTTTTTGAGATTCTTCTGCTCCATTTTCATCCCTGCACAAAGCATGTACCTACAGTACTCACATAGAACAACTCGCTAAACCCACTAACGACTTGGAATTGACGGGAACAAGAATTCCGCCAACCTGCTGATATCAAAACCACTGGTACCCTGCCTAATATAGATTCGCCAGATGCCGCTGGAGGCGCTGTCAGCAAGCTCAAGTATATTGATTAGTCTCGTCAGATCACTAATCGACGACAGAACATGAAATCTTCTCTCCGATGCCGTCCAACAAGTTAACACTATCCCCCTCAGACTCAGATTTACTACTGGGTATTTTAAACGAACGAACGATCGATCAACATATGTGCGTTCGTGGGTGACCTGCGCTCCTTCCCTCACGTAGTGGCGGTCAGTATGTTTCGCGCGCACTTGAGCCTCCATTTGTACACACATGACACATGCTAATCCTAGCTAGTGTAGATGCTCTCTGAACTTCCATCTAAGTAGTGGAAAAACAAGCTAGGTTCACTGAACCTAGACAGGTTACGATAAATGCCGATTCGTGATTGCTACTAGTAGTAGCAAAGTGACTTGCGTTACATCAGGAACGATGCCAACGATACGGATACGATTCGGAGCTAAGCTGCCGCATGGTCGCTTGATTCCTGGATGGATGCGTAGCCTACCTAGATTCATGGGTATCGCCTGCAGGTCCAGCATGTTTGTATAAATCCATGAAGGAATCTGTCCATCCCGCCTTCTTCTTCTTCCAACAAGGCCAAGCCGTGGCCTGTTTTTTTTTTTCGAAAAGGAGACTGAGCTCCGGTCTCTGCATCGATAGATGCATACGACCTTTATTAAATTATTTGAGTGCAGAGTTTACAAAAGATTACATCATGGGTCACACATGGTTGAAATATGGATCAACCATCTAGAAAATAATAAAAACATGAGAAGACACTGCATCAACATATTATTCTGAAATCAAAACGCCAGTTGCACCGGTTGTAAAAGTCCCGCGCCACAGACTCTAGCCAGGTACACCCAAAATCCATAGCCTCTCGCTTCTCCATAGGTTGCATGTAGGACCACATATGGATCCAATGAGTAGCCTGTGGGATAACCTGCATGAAAGAAGTGTTCTTTGCATTGTTAAAAATATAATCATTTCGGTATCCTCCAAATTGCCCAAAGTATAGCACATATGCCTACTCGTATTTGAGTTTTTTCTTTTTTTTTGGCACTCCCAAAAGCCAGTTGCCAAACAAATTATTTATACTCTTCGGAGACGTGATGTTGAAAGCTATATGCACAATACGCGAGACTACTCTAGCAAGAGGGCAATTTATGAAGAGGTGTTGTATTGATTCATCCTGAGAACAAAAACAATACATTTGGCTTCCCTACCAATTTCTTTTTAACAGATTATCTTTTGTGAGAAGTACCTTGCGTTTGTAAGAACCACATAAAAATCCTGATTTTAAGTGGTACCTTGATTTTCCAAATATATTTCCGTAAGTATCTAGTATGATCGTTCATGTGGTCAAGGTATAATGATTTCACCGTAAAAGATCCAGATGTAATTAACTTCCAAACAAATTCATCAGGTTGCGTTGTCAGATTAACGTCCATCAAGCGGCGCACTAAATGAAGCCCGCTTGCTCCCCTAGTATCCATGAGAGCCTGTCTAAAACCAATATTCAACGGTGTTTGAGATAAGACATGAGCTACAGAGATTTGTTTCCTTTGCACAACGTTGTATAGGGCTAGGTATTCATGTGATAGAGGCGTATCTCCAAGCCAAGTATCCTTCCAAAAATGAGTTTGTTCTCCATTTCCAATTTTAAAAGAGACTCGGTCAGAAAACTCATTTTTAACTTTCATAAGTCCTTTCCAAAAAGGAGAATCAGAATGTTTTGTTTTAACTTGGGACAACAAGCTAGAATGAAGATATTTGTTTTGTATAAGTTCGTGCC
Organism: Avena sativa; assembly: GCA_916181665.1. Taxonomy (NCBI): domain Eukaryota; kingdom Viridiplantae; phylum Streptophyta; class Magnoliopsida; order Poales; family Poaceae; genus Avena; species Avena sativa. The sequence continues at coordinate 377,153,231 of OV702297.1, read as the reverse complement.
AAACTCCGTGTCCCGTTAAAATCTTAGAAAGCCATTTGCTAATCAGGCATTTGTTTTTAATGTCTAAAACCTCCACCCCAAGACCCCCTTGGTCCTTTGGACGACAGATTATATTCCAACTTGTCAACCTATACTTCCTTTTATGACCATCGCTCTGTCAAAAAAATCTAGATCGAAAATAATCTAATTTTTCTTTACCCCTTTAGTTAATTCAAAGAAGGATAGCATGAACATTGGTAGGCTTGTTAATACTGAATTAATAAGCACTAACCGGTCACCGTAAGACAACAGTTTTCCAACCCAACTTGCAAGCTTGCGTTCAAAACTATCCTCTACGGGTTTCCATTCTCCATTTTTGAGTTTACGAAAATGAATCGGTATTCCTAGATATCTAAATGGAAAGGATCCCTCCTCACACCCAAATAGATTTGTATATTCATCCTGATGCTCTTTTGCTTTTCCAAAGCAAAAACCTCGCTCTTATGAAAATTTATCTTTAGTCCTGATAGTTGTTCAAAAATGCACAAGACAAGCTTCATGTTTAGAGCTTTCTCCAAATTGTGTTCCATGAAAATTATGGTGTCATCGGCGTATTGCAGAATCGATATTCCACCCTCTACTAAATGGGGTATGAGACCATCGACCTGACCATCCTCTTTTGCTCTAGTAATCAAGATTGCTAGAAAGTCTGCAACTATGTTGAAAATCATAGGAGATAACGGATCTCCTTGCCTAAGCCCTTTGAAAGTTCTAAAATAATGGCGTGTGTCATCATTAACTTTAATGTTAACACTACCATGACTAACAAATTCATCAATCCAACTACACCATTTAGGGTGAAAACCTTTCATCCGCATAACTTGCTGCAGAAAAGGCCATTTTACCTTGTCATGCCTTCTCGAAATCAATCTTCAATAAGACTCCATCCATTTTCTTACTGTGAAGCTCATGGATCGTCTCATGCAAAATCAACACCCCTTCTAGGATGTGTCTTCCTGGCATGAAAGCCGTTTGGGTAGGTCTAATGACGCATTGTGCAACCGCAGTAACTCTATTGGTTCCCACCTTCGTAAAAAATTTGAAACTTACATTAAGTAGACAAATTGGTCGATATTGCTGAATTTGAATTGCATTTTCCTTTTTGGGTAGAAGTATTATAGTACCATAGTTTAGTCAGAATAAGGATAGTTCTCCTTGTTGAAACTTCTCAAATAGTTTCATCAAGTCTCCCTTTATGACCTCCCAAAAGGTTTGATAAAATTCCGCGGGAAAACCATCAGGACCCAGGGCTTTGTTTTTTTCCATTAGCATGATAGCGTCATACACCTCCTTTTCTATAAATTCGGCAGTAAGAATAGTGTTTTCCATCAGGCCTTATGCCGGGAATCGGAGTTACTACCGCTGGCAGGGGGAGGTGGTGAAGTCCAACCTATTTTAGATCCACAGAGGGTCTCGACAACAGTCATTGGATCAGGGTTAGATGCTCATGTTGTTAGTGTTGTTGCACCTACAAAGCAACCCTCGTCCGTCACAGCTTCTATGGCTTTGTCCACGGATGGGGGAGCCGCAGCGGCTAGAGCTTCCAAGAAAGATAAGATGGTGTGCTTCAGATGCGAGGACACATGCCATTTGGCGGGTAGTTGCACAGCGGTACTTTGCATATATTGCGAAAAGGCATCTCATGGTAAGAAGGACTGCCCTTTGCTTTCTCTGTCACAGCCTACGGTGGTCACTTATGGTTTATGTAGGCCCAAACTGATTTTTCACGAGATCCAAGGTTTCGATGAAATTCGTTTCAAGCGCGACAGTGGTAATACTGGTCGCATCTCGGTAATTGGCGGGTTCATGACACCACAAGAGATTGTTAAAGAGCTTCAATGGATTATCCCGGGCGAGTACCAATGGGATCTCAGACCTATTAGTGCAGGTGTTTTTAAGGCAGTGTTTCCGTCAAAGGCAGATCTAGCAAGGGCACATAAAATGCCTAATATTCCCATTGAGGAGAAGAACCGCTCTTTGCATTTTGAGGAATGGTCCTCTACCAACCTGGATAGGTATGAGTTAGAGGAGACTTGGGTCAAAATTTCAGGTTGTCCCTATAAACTGCGGTGTGACTATTTGGGGTTGTTGGCACTTGGAACTTTGCTTGGCAAGACAAAGGAAGTTGACATGGAATATACTAGACATAATAGCAAGGTACGGATGAGGGTTCAGGTAACAAACATAAAATTTATACCGGCTGGGACTGATCTTCTATACGATGGACAAGGATATGGAATTTTGTTTGAGGTGGAGGGTGCTAGTGATGCTCCTAAAGATGTAGTGATGGAGGATCAATCCAATGAGGATGACTCTATGTCTAAGGGTGCTGATCCGAAATTCGATGATACAAACAAGGAAGCCCGCACTCAAAATTCTGAGAATTCTACGAGTTTCCCGTCAACACAGCCGGCACCATCCTCTATGGGCAAGCAGCTAGCTGCTGATTTGTCGATCAAGTTTGGGACTTTTGATTTTCCCGCGGATGCTTGTGATTCTACAACTCGTTCAGAATCCACAGTTCTTGTGGAAGGGCCTGAGGCTGGCGCCGTAGTTCCCTCGGTACCAGAGGTACTCCGGCAGAAGGCCGGACGGGAAGCTGATGTCTCTTCTACCGTTGACTTCAGCTTCCGGCCAGGGTTCTCCCACTACCATGCTGCCTGCTGCCGCTGTTTCGTCGACCGGTTTCTCGCTCGCCTCAGACATTTCAGAGCAGAAGGCTCTCGTCGAGGCTCTCTCCGCGAATTCCTCGCCTCTTCCTTCGGTGAAGGTCGGGCTGGACAACACTAGGCAGGAGGCCAATGGTGTTGTTTCTTTGACACATGATGCTACAAGTCCACGTATGCTGGGCAAAATCGACAAGGTGGCCTCGCCCTGCTCTTCGCCGCCACACGCTATAGGAGGGAGTGGGTGTTGCGGTGCCTCGCCTTCGCGCGGAACTGGAGCGTTCCTCGATGGGCGTTTTTCTCAGGCTGAGGTGATGGCTTTCGGTGGGGTGCCTGTAACACCCTCAGAATCGGCCCTATGCAAGTTTTAGCGACTTCCGCCAAACCCTCATAGAAACGCTTCAAAGGTGTCCACCAGGCACTTGCGTGTAGGTGGAAAACGAAGTAATATCATTACACAATAGTCCACGATGGAACCCACAGAACATATATATACAACAGCGACTCAAAGAGTCAAGAATACAGATATACAATACAAAGATCCAAATCACCTTTAAAAATGATACAACGTCCGAGTACGGACAAGATGCAAATTGGGCTAAGAGCCCTGAAGAATAACCAATGGCATCCATAACCCTGCCCAGGCCAAGCCGGAAGGGTAACCCTGCTAACAACGTCGATCTCAAAACCTGCTTAAACAAAAGGGGTGCCGACAAAGGGCAAAGGAAAAAGGAGAGCGGTCAGTACTGAGGCCAGTACACGGCGAGACTAGAATTCGGCGGTCCTCACCTACATAGGTATGGTGAACTGAAGCGGCAGCATATCATGCACTAAACAACCTATAGAGACTCAATACAACTGCCGACTATCAGATAGGGATAAGAAAGACCTATTCGGATCCAACCTGGAACTATCACCAAGCATACCCATCCTGGTATTTCCCCCTCGAGACCAAACAAGGAAGTCAACCGAGGAACTCACACAGTTGGCAGTTTTATTTATTCTGTTATAGTTGCAGCAATTACTAGTCAGATATAGATAGCATGAGTCATCCTGATATAATAAGCAGTGGGCAGTTTTAGTTAACCATTCTGTTGTAGTTGTGGTACTTACTAGTCAGATACATATAGCATGAGACATCCCAAAACCCAGTAGTGGTTGGTACTTTTATTTAGCCATTCCGTTGTAGTTCAATACTTACTAGTCAGATACAATGGTAACAGGTGACAACCCAAACCAGCAATTGTTGGCACTTTTATTTAGCCATTCCATTATAGTGAAGTTGATTACTAGTCATTATAAAGTCAAATTTATAGAACTACTTTAGTTATAGTTGTCTATGATCGAGATACTGTGCTTCAAGTCGTCCATAACCGCGGACACGGCTTTCAGAAAGTTTTACCCTGCAGGGGCACAAATAGCAACACACGCACGATCAACCTCGGGAAAAACCAAATGGAAACCCAACGAGGCATCACGACAGAGCAATTGCAAGATTCATATAATATTTCAGAGGGCCACCCCACCAAGCTACCCCCTAAGAAGTTGGCTGGCTTGGGGACGGACCCAGAGGTTTGTGACGACGGCTGTAAACGACTGGGAACCCAAAAGTGTGACTGGGCTTGTCGATACCGCGAAAACGTGGCACGGGGTTCCAAAACAGTACAGGCGCTCCACGCGCAACCGTAAATAACGCAGTAAAGCATGGCATAAGTACATGATAGTAATAAAGCCCCAAACTACTTGTGGCCCTAAGAAATAAAATATGACTCAAGCTCTGGCTAGGGGGATTCATGGTCCCACATGCGGATAGTGCGAATATTCAAAGAACAGGTATCAAGTACTCGGGGTCCTACGGGACACAAGTGGACGGTTAAAAACCAAATAACATCTATTGCCCACCTGTGCCTCTGCATTATTTACCTATTTCAATTTTAGTTATTAAACTATAATTAAAGCCATGATCATCTCCAACATTAAACATGCGGCATTACTCCAACAACTGTGGTACTTGACGACACGCAACAGCACTTAAGCAAGCGACTACGACACGCAAGTCCAACTATCTACCAAACAACAGGTAATAGGATGTGTCCAAGGAAATATAATGGCTACAAGGGATATCACGGGTACGAAAACTAGAGCATCGCAACATAGATAGAAATAGCTCAACAGGAGGAAATAAAGACTATAAAAGTAAAATAGGTAGAAAGGGGGAGAATGCTCGCCTGAAAACATTATCGAAGATTCATCCGAAGATCGGGTTGACACTCGCATCAACTCATCGGCCTAATCCGTGCAGAAGCAAAGCACTAGGAGAAACACCGGATGAACTATTTAATATTACAGCAGAAGATCGAGCATGATGCTTGTATGATGTATGACATGTCAAAGATGCGATGCAATTAGGCCATATTAATCGGACCGGGTCCCGACAATTATTTACTAGGTTCATGTTGTTTAGATATCTCGCCATTTAAATGTTGTCTTAACATGGCAAAATATGGTATCGGTTCGATGCATAAATTTAAATGGAGCCATTATTAGACTAGATTTGTCCGCATATGGCTTCCATATTTAATTTAGGTGAGTCATCGAAACACCCCCGAACACCCACAATATGTATGGAAGCATGATCAATTGTATGCAACAAGTATAATATGTTAATTTATAAAATAGGGCTCAGGAGGGGTCACACATCGAGGTTTGCTGATCTTGGTGTTTGGAAGGTTCGGGGGATTGGTCTTCGGTTCCCGGAAGACGATCTTGTCGTTCCGAGAAGGAGAACTTGAGATCCGTGAAGGAGCCTTGATGCTTCGGTGTGATGTCGACCTCTGGTACCGGGGTTTCTCGACGAGGTTCCCTCGGGTTCAAGCGCCAGGGGTCTTGCGTGTTCCGACGGTTCCGTGTAGAAGATCTCCAGGTACTGCGATGGAGTTTTCGGGATTTCGTCTAAGATGTAGATATTGGCGATCTAGAACTTGTGTCAACAATAGTACCATATTGATCCACGGGGCACCGGACACAAACACCTCACGTTAGTAGGGACAAAGGAACAACACCAGGAACGATGGTAGTCAATGCCGAGAGACGACATCAGCGGACACGGTGGCGACCATGCTATAGGGGACCGACGGTGAGCACGACAAGGACGTGCAGGAAGGCGGCGGCGCACGACCTGCAAGGGAAGGGCGACCGGGCTGGCGAAGCGCAGAGGAAGGTCGAGGACGGGCGGCCGCAGAGGGTGTGCCAGCGGGCTCGGGGACTGAGCCTGCTGTAGCGACACGGCGAGGGAGGAGGGAGGCGGCGGGTCAGAGGAGGTCACAGAGGCGGCCGGGCGGGGTCACAGCCGAAGGGCGCGGTTGTCACAGCGCCGAAGGGAGGCGGCGCAGTAGGACGAAGCGAGAAGGGCGACGGAAATGGAGCGGGACGGCTCCTGGCGACGAGGCAAAGAGGAGGCCCGAGCAGAGGGCGTCGAGGGAGCCCAGGCGAACCTGGTGAGTGGCTACGCCGTCTCGAAGCAAAGACAGGACGACGGCCTGGCGAACAAGAGGAGCAGAGGGAGGCCGAGCGCGCGGCCGCGGCGGCGGTCGCTGGCGGGCGAGCTTGGGGTGGCGCCAGGAGAAGGAGGGAGACGCGCGGTGGCTTGCGCTGAGGCAGGGCGACCGACGACCGGGGGGCTCCTGGGCGGCGGCGCACTCGATGGTTGGAGGGGATGCGGCGGCGGGCTCTGGGGACAAATGATGTGGGGCAGAGGCGAGGGAGGGGGTCGCGCTCGCGAAGGAGAGAGAGGAAGCGGCCGGTTCGCTGCAAGGTGGGGCCGGTCTCGCGGTAGCGGGTCGCTGGGAGCGTGCGGGTGAGAGAGGAGGGCGGCCGCGGGCTGGTTGCGACGTGGGCGGGAGTGGGGTCAGGCGCAGGAGGAGGGGGGTGCGTGCGTGTTTTTTCTAGAGAGTGGCGACGGCGGCAGGAGTGGGTTGAGGGGTGGTATTAGATCTAGGTTTTTGCTAGGGTTAGGACTAGGGTTTGGTTGGAGGTGGCCGGCTTGGCTTTTGGGCCTCGCTGGCTGCCTCCCAAAAATAATATAAACTTTTTATTTAATATTTAAAAGATGTTTGTAATTAGTTTTTAGACAAATAAAATATTCAAATAGATCTGGGGTTTGTATTTTGAAATAAAGAAGGGGAGTATTATAAAGAAACAAAATAGGATTTTGTATTATAGTTTTATGACAAGGCATGCATGATGATGTCATGATGATGCACAAAACAAAAACACGGCAATTTTCTAGTAGTGGATTTACCCGGGGTGCTACAGTGCCGGTGTAACATCCCAGTATTTAGGAACTAACAAAGGGTAGATTTAGGAATTTGAAATGTTGCATGCATTCATCTATGAAAATGTGGGTAAATTGTTCCCAAATAAAATCTAAAGTGATCAAGGTTTCTTTCATACTTTGAGATTAGATTTAGTCTTATAGGATGATTGCTATAGACTTTGATATGATCTTTGAGGAATTATGTGTTTTGGGAAATGAAATTTGAATTTAAAACTTGAGTGTTTGAATTATAATTCAAATGATTTTTGAATAATGTTTAAATCTTGATTTAATTAAGAGTTAACCAATTTAACTCAAACTTTATTTAAAGAAAGCAATTAAGAATATAAATATCTATTTCATATTTTCATTCAATAAATAAGTGCGGTGACCCAGCAGACCACTGCATGTGTAGTATACTATAGTCGTTGACATGACATCCACAGAACACCGTTCTGTACATATCACATCTCTTAGAGTGGTACAACAGAAATATTGCGGGTCCATATTACAAATATACACACCTTATTATTATTACAGTACCGGAAGTTCAAGACTTCAAAAGGTTCAACTTACAAACCAAAATATAAAGTGTTTCAGCGGAATATAAAAGTAGCAAATTCGACTAGGAGTTGAGCTCAGCAGCTTATTCTATAGAGTTCAAGCTGCTCGGCTCCGTTGGTTACTACTAACTCGGGATACTTAGTTGGACTCATTATCGTCAACACCGTAGCGGATCTCGTAATCCACTCCTTCAACACCTCTGGATAGATCAGGTTCCTCGTAGAACACATCTTCTTGGCATTCAGCTGCATACATTGGCACGTCTTCGGGATCCTCAGAGTCTAAGCAAGGGATCAAAGGAAAGAATGAGTAACAGCATTACCCAACAAGTTCATTATATGAAAGGTGGGAAGTTTGATGCTCTAACTACCACCTTGGATTATAAATCCTTCACACTATGAAGTTTTGTAAATCTTTCTTCAAAGATTGATTTTATCCAGAAAAACTATGACAATTAGCCTTCACAGGTTGACCAGAACTTTCACGGAGTTCCTTTCCTGCCGCGTTCGTAGCTCCTTCCCGGAACAGGGAGTAACAAGTTACAGTTCTTACACTCTGTAGAGGTGTGTTACTTTACCCATGAGAGATCAACTCATTGTTGCACAACCGGGCGTACTTTCCCGTCCACAATTCCATGATGTGGGGCCTAGTAGTTGGTCCAAGCCAATCACTGCCCCCTTCGCGACCCCGCATGCCTCCTTGGTGTACACCATGCCCACATAATGAATTACGACAATGGTTTGTACAAACCATTAGATGCCAGAATTATCGTGGGACGATGAGGGTTCCCACCCATATGCTCCATATCCTCTACGAATTACCAATTAATATGCATGCTACGAGGATAACAGCCACGACCTGCACATCCGGCTTCATGCGAGAGGAAGAAGATATAGCTGACTTCTCTGTCCCATTCCAAATCTCATGGCTAACGCGTAATATACGGTGCTAGAATCACTGATGTCAGGGGTTATTAAGTCCCTACTTGATCATCATTGTTGCAATTAGAACTCTAAGTTCTATTGCTCCATTATATCACCACTTAGGATGATATCTATAATTTCTTTATTTGTGAAAATATTATTTTCTTTCTTTCTTAGCATAAATGATAACACACAATTTGCAAATACTTTGATAAAGACTCTTCAAAGGACATGATAAAGTGATGAACTTGCCTTGTGATGGCAAGGTAGTGAAGTCTGATGCTTGCACTGGACCTTGAGCTTCTATGTCTACAAAAACATCATTATTGTCCGGCAAGGACAATATTTAAGGAAGCAAAATGATTATGCAAGTAATGTAATGCATTATTTAATTTTATATGCATTCCCCTATTATTATATAAGGTGCCTTTTAGTAATAAAACATTTATAAATATTACTTTTTAATATTTTTAACATATATTGAATTATTTTATTTTATTTTCCTTTTATTTGACTTTTATTGATTTAATAATTCTTTTTAGGAATTATTAATTATACATTAAAATTGTTATTAAATATTTATTTAGTATTTTTCAAAAATACTATAATATTAATATATAATGAAAGTGATTTTTATTTATTTTTATCGTCTTTCAATAATTTTGTAAAATTCCATAAGGAATATATAAATTACAAAATTCTTATAAAAAATTAATGTCTAAAATTTTATATCTTATTTTATTTGGATAGTGTGGATTATTGTGAATCCAAAAATATTTTACTTATAATTTTCGGACTTTTATTTTATTTTCTAGGATTTAATTAAGTCCAGGGGTATTTTGGCCTTTTCCTTTTTATTCAAACAGGCCTGAAAGGATTTCTGGGCTGGTTTAATCTTATTGGGTCCTAGTGGCCCATTAGTCATAGACAAAAGAACCACCCCGAAGGGTCTGGCCCAACTTAGCCCACTCCTCACTGCCTATCTCTCTCTCTCGAGCTCATCCTCTCCTCCTCTAACCCCGACCCCGTGGCTGGCGATGCCGCCGCCGACGATTCCCGCTACCGTGGGCCATTCTGGTCGCCGTTGTGGTGCAACAAGGGGTTGTCAACAACGCTTGTCCTTTCTATCCAACTAGATTCGAGCCTGGGGCTCTCTTGCGATGGATCGATGCCGTCCCAAACCCTAGGGTTTGGGGGTTGGCGTGGATCTTGGTGTTGCCGCCGCCGTCGCGCGTCGTGGTGATGCTCCTCGCCTCTATGTGTGTTCCTGGTCGCTGCCGTGGCGTCGTATGAGTTGCAGCGCCCCTCCTGGGGTGCTCCCCATGACGCCATGGTCGTCGGTCCCTCTACTTCCTCTTCTAGTCTTTAGCGAGGACCTACGATGAGTTCGATTCCTCTCCCCTAGTGCTCTCTATGCTTGCTGATTCGATGCTAGATGCTGGCAGTGACCTCTCTAGTTACTGTCTGGTTCTGATTAAGATAATTTATCCATTTAGGGTTCTTATCCTGGGGTTGATCATATACTGGATGAATTAGTTCATGTCTGAATGGTCTGTACACATGCTAAATGATTATTGGCCTGAGGCTTGTTGCTTGAGATGAACCATGATTGATAAAATCAGTGAATTGATAACTTTTCACTATCATTTATGGGTTTATGCTCATGATTATGATATGATGAAACCACTGTCTTAGTGTTGTTGGATTGAGAACTAGTGTGTGGTTTGAGATCATCATGATCTCAAACAGTGAAGTTTAACATAGGAATATCCTAGTTATGATTCATGTGTTAACAGGAAAATGATTAGTAATTTGATCGTCTGAATTTGTGATGATTAAATGTCTATCCTGATTCATATAGAATTGTTCTCGTGACACCATCATGGTATGGCACACAAGTTTGATTCTAATCCATTGTTTGGGTTGGTTTAAGCTAAAGACAAACTTGGCTTTGCAAGATAAATAGAGATGCTCTTCTCTGAATTCCCTAAGACCAATGATGTTGGTCTAAAGCTTAGGGACTCAGATCTTATCTAGTTGATTCATATAGATAGTCCTGGTAGTGGTACCAGTTATTGTTTCTTGAATCAAAGCTTGGAATGATAGTAAGCTTGATCATGATTTGGATCCAAAAGATTAGTTTCTAAGGTACTACCCTTTCTTTAGGGATGTGCCTAGAAATAGATCATAGATATATTTATGCTTGAATTATAAGATATAGCCTAACAACCCAAGCAATGATGTTGCTCTGAGCTCTAGCTGGATCCAGGTACATTGTTGTTTGCTTTTAGAGTTAAAAATCCCTATGATGTCACTCCACTTGGGTGCTTTCTGAGGGTTTGTTTCATTAAACAACACATGCTTCTGTCTAAATGATATGATTAGATCATGTGAAGGTTTTATGAAACTCACCACAGAATCTGATGTTTGTGGAGTAAGGTGGTGATGATGATCTTGTTTTGCTGAGCGTTTGTGCTTCACCTTGAGCTAGCCTGCTCGTCCTAGCTCCTGGACTTGGCCTTGCTGTCCACTTGATCCTTCCCCCTCCTTATGTCACCATCCTGGTGATGTTTAGTTGATATTTGGTGGTTTGGTTTGGCTGTTGTGCTTGGTAAGCTGTTGTCTAAGCTGGCTGTTCTTCTGTGCAAGCAGTGGAGAGATGCACTAGTGCCTCTCCATGGCTGTGCTGATGGTTTTGTGAGTTTGGGGCTGTGCTGTGAGGCTGACAGCACACCACATGCATGTTGGTGTGTGTCCTGCCTGTGTGCTTGCTGTGCACTTGTGGATATGTTCAGAATTTTGAAACTTACTGTTATTTGGTTACTTTCACCTGGCTGGTGAAATTTGTCCCTCATGGCTGTCATTTGACTTTTGGCTTGAAATTTATGAAAGAGAAATTCTTTCATATTTGGTGAAACTTGCCCCTTCAATAAATTTCTCAATGATGAATTTGTCTAGTGCACTTCACTAACATGTCTGAGAGAAAAATAATACTAACTCTAACCTTATTATTGTTTTATTAATGTTTATCTTGCAGGTATAGATTTGAAGATGAAGATTGTAGTTTAGTTTTTCTTTTATAGAATAGTTATAGAATAATTCAATGTAATCTTCTTATTCTTTTGTAATTTTCATTTAATTATCTTGTAATCTTCCTTTTATTCTTTTGTAATAAAGATTACATTATTATTAACAAAGAATATTCTTATTCTTATTTATTTACTTTGGTGGAGTGTGTGGATGATTTCAATAAGTTACAATTTTTGTAACTTATTTATATATATGAAATAATTTTTTATATTCTCATTTTTTCTTTAGATAAAGTTTTGAGTTAAAATAATCAACTCATAAATAAATCAAGATTCAAACCTTATTCCTAACTCATTTGAATTATAATTCAAACACTCAAGTTTAAAATTCAAATTCATTTTAAAACACATAATTCCTTAAAGATCATATCAAAGTCTATAGCAATCACCCTTTAAGGCTAAACCTAATCTCAAAGTATGAAAGAAACATTGATCACTTAAGGTTTTTATTTGGCGAAAATTTTACCCACATTTTCACAGATGAAAGCATGCAACATTCCATATTCCTAAATCTACCCTTTGTTAGTTCCTAAATGCTGGGATGTTACAGACTTCCCCCCTTAAATTAAACTTCGTCCCGAAGTTTGTGAAGATGTACCTGAATAGTTCTGGATAGGCTTTCCTTAAATCCTCTTCTTTCTCCCACGTGGCTTCCCTTTCAGGGTGATGTTCCCACTGTACCTTGCAATATTTAATTGCTCTGTTCCATAATCTTTTCCAGTTTTCTTCCAAAATCTTAGAAGGCTTTTCAATATAGGTCAGGTCTGCTTGTAGTTCTATCTCTTGATGTGTGATTGCATCATTTGGGACTTTGAAACATTTACGAAGTTGTGACACATGGAAAACATTATGCACTTGAGCCAATCTTGATGGTAACTCTAAAGCATAAGCTATAGTTCTGTTTTGACTCAGTATCTTGAATGGTCCGATGTATCTTGGACTCAATTTCCCTTTAACTCTGAATCTTTTCACCCCTTTCATTGGACTTACTTTCAAATAGACCATATCTCCGACTTCAGGATGCCATGATCTTCGACTTTGATCCGCATAAATTTCGTGCCTACTTTGGGCTATTTTCAGTCTATCCCTGATCTTATCAATGATATCTTGTCTTTCCTTGATATAATCTGGTGCAAATTCTTTGCTGCTTCCAGGATCATACCAACATATTGGTGATCTACACTTCCTTCCATACAAAACCTGGTATGGAGCTGCCTTCAGACTACTCTGATAGCTATTATTATAAGAAAACTCTACCAATGGTAGATGATCTTCCCATGTTCCTCCAAAATCTAGTGCACAAGCCCTTAACATGTCTTCTAGTATTTGATTTGTTCTTTCAGTTTGACCTCCTATGTCCGGATGATATGCTGTGCTGAAATCTAACTTTGAACCAAGTGCTTCATGCAATTGATTCCAAAATGCCGAAGTAAACACTGATCCCCTATCAGTTACGATATTTTTGGGTACTCCATGCTTACTTACTGTATATTTGACATATACTTCAACTAACTTCTCGGCATTATCCTTTTGATTCACCGGAATAAAGTGTGCACTCTTAGTGAGTCTGTCCACAATTACCCATATCATATCCTTCCTTTTTGGTGTCATGGGCAATCCTGTAATGAAGTCCATACCCATTTCTTCCCACTTCCATTCAGGAATTTCCAAGGGTTGTAATGGTCCTGCTGGACTTTGATGTTCAGCCTTCACCCTTTGACAAGTATGGCATTCAGATACATATTTAGCAATATCTCTTTTCATGTTATTCCACCAGAATAGTTCTTTCAAATCCATATACATCTTAGTACTCCCTGGATGTATAGAATATGGTGTTTCATGTGCTTCTATGAGTATAACATTTCTAATCTCAGTCACATCTAGAACACAAAGACGGTCTTGAAACCATAAAGACCCACAATTCCCAAGGCGAAAAACTGATGTTTGCCCTTGAGTTATCCTCCGAATTTCCTCAGCAATAAAAGGATCTTCTTCTTGATGTCTAGAAGTTTCTTGCTTAAGATCACTGTCCTGCTCTACAACTACCTGCATAGTAGCTAATCCTCCAAGAACCTCTATTCTGATGAATTGAAGTTCTAATCTTTCCAAGTCCATTTGTAACTCTTTTGGTAGCTCCCTATTGCTTGGCTGAATATCTGCACTCTTTCTGCTTAAAGCATCTGCTACAACATTTGCTTTCCCTGGAGTGTAGTTGATTGTTAAATCATAATCCTTGATTAGTTCCAACCAACGTTTCTGTCTCATATTCAATTCCTTTTGAGTGAAGAAATATTTGAGACTTTTATGATCAGTGTATAACTCACATCTGGCTCCATAAAGAAATGCCTCCATCCTTTTAGCGCAAAAACTACTACTGCTAACTCTAAATCATGAGTTGGATAATTGACTCAGTTGTCTTGAACCATAAGCAATCACTTTCCGATATTGCATTAGTACATAACCCAAACCTTCTTTAGATGCATCACAGTATAAAGTGAAGTCCTTCCCTGTTTCAAGAACTACTAAGATTGGAGCTATGGTTAATCTAGTCTTCAACTCTTGAAAACTTGCTTCACATTTCTCATCCCATTTGAATGGTGTATTCTTCCTTAATAATTTGGTCACTGGTCTGGCTATTTTGGAGAAACCTTCAATGAATCTTCGATATAACCCGCCATTCCTAAGAAACCTCGAATTTGCTTCACATTGGTCGGTGCAGTCCACTCTAGTACTGACTGAACTTTAGATGGATTCACAACAATTCCATCCTAACTGATCACATGTCCGAGGAATTCTACATCATCAAGACAAAATTCACACTTACTGAACTTAGCATAGACTTTGTGGTCTCTTAAAGTTTGTAATGCTATTCTCAAATGATCAGCATGCTTGTCAACACCCGGATTTTTAATCCCAGATGCCTGTTATGCCATACATCGCAATCCCAGGATTACCATTTTTGCGAGACATAACAGATTTGGATATCACAGTACATCATCCATTACAAACCATACATAAGGTCTTACACAAATAAGGATCTCATGATCCAGTTCTTAATACAACTCAAGCAGCGGAATAACGTAATAATAAAGGTAGCGTAGGCGAAGCTCCCTCTTCGGGGTCACAGGCAATGCTGACGCTGGGAGATGATCCTAGTTGTCGTAACCTTCCTGGAGTCCATCCTCCTGGTACTCCTCTTCATAGTCTGGCCACGGGAATAGCCAGGGACAAAGCCATGAGTACTCTTTAAGTACTCGCAAACTAATACTAACAAGTGAAGGGGGTTTTTGTAGTAGGACACTAAGCTCTAGGGTTGTTTTGCAAAAAGCCAGATTTACCTCTACTAAGTTTAGAAACGAAGAAAGCTAGTTGAAGTTTTATAACACCTAAGTGGGAACTTGAATTTCATATCACAACTCTATTGTGGTCAAGTCAAAGTCTCAATTCATTTCACAAGTCATTTTGAAAACATCTGACGGGGGAACAGTATGGCCACTCCAACTGTCCATAACCGCGGATGCAACTATTCGAATAGTTTGACACTCTGCAGAGATTATACACTTTCACCACAACATTCGATACATCCGTCAGGAACAAATCCTGAATTCACCATACGCAGTATGCGGATAATCAATCCTAACCTTTCGATTACATGCCCTAGTATAGGCACCTCTCCTGTGAGTTTGGCCTCCCAACCATGACCAACTGTCATCTTGGGTACTGCACAGGTGGACAATCTTCACAAGGTAGCCTCAGCTCAGACCTTGGCCGTGAGGGAACCCACGCTAAGGTATATAAGTTTCTAGTCAAGCCCTACCCAATTCTCGAGTATTGTGGTTGTACGATAAAATTGGAATGGTATCGCATCCAGACAACCATCAGTTTTATAAAGGGCTAAGGCTCATGCCTTAACATTTTCATCATCCAAATCATCTGGTGTTCGGAAACACATGTCAAAACATTTCAATAGAATGATACATCATTCTAAGGTTTTCATAACCATTTTCCACCAAGTATTCCCATCTAATGTTGATCAAGTTTTATGCTTAGCACTAGCATCTACAAGTGGGGGTGAGTACTAATGAGGGGTGGTACACAAGTGGAGTTTAACTAAGTTCAATCTCATGCCTTAGGATGACATAAAGATTATCTAGCTTATGCCAGATTTTATGCTCTTTATGTAACCTTCAATTATCTTCCTAGAATCTACAAGTCACTTAAGTAAACTCTAAGAGAAAGCTTTGATAAAAAAATAAAGTATAAAGCTTGCAAGTAAAACTAGGATTGGGTATCATCAAATGTGTCCAACCAAGCATGCTTAGTGCATGGCATACGTTATCTAACTTTCATAATTGCAAGTGCTAGCTTGCCTTGTGCAGAGCAGTGGTTGAAGTTCTCCTCGGCTTCTTCTTCGTAGTATCCTCCTTCCTCCTCGTATCCTTGGTCGGTACTAGCGTCTATGAATAAATATGAGGTACACAATCACCAAACAATACTTATCTACTTTCAATCATCACACAAAAGTGTTCTATAGATGATCTAGCATCACACTAATATCACAAGAATAAAGCATTTGTCTTATTTATTCATTTGTTTAGAAAAGTAATTTCTACTCATTGAAAAACTACTTAAGATTTAATATTCCCGAACTCAAACATGGGATCATGTTGACACATGTCATCACCACATATTTTAGTACATGGGAATGTTATTTAAAGTGGTGTCACAATTTAATAAGGTTTAACCTTTTATTTCAATTAAATAAAGTGACTAGAAATGCCTATGTGGCATTCTTTTATTACTTGGACATTATTTCTGTAAGTAAACGCATATGTTTTTATATAATCTGAAAGGTATGATCAAATGTGATTTTTGATAGTTGGAATCAACTCAAAAGCTATTATGGCTGAAATTTGAAAAATGTTTGAATGCAGAAAAGCTTCTGACTTGTTATTTTTACCAAGGGTGATCTATAGATCCAAATTATTTTAATCCAACGGGCTTGGATTAAGAATTTCAGTACCTTTCTAACAAAATTGGTTTCATGTAATTTGGTTCATTGAATCGAGCTGGGTTGATTTTTGAAACTAGGTATAGAACTATGTTTGAATTAAAATGGAAAAAGCTAAATTCAAACGACTGGGCTGCGCGGGAAAGGTTAACGGGCCGGCCCAGTGTCACTCCGCAGCGTGGGGCACAACTGACAGGGGGGTCTACTGGTCAGTGGCTCATTAAACGCGAAACGGTACGGGGCGATGTGGTGCGTTGGATTAGAATGAAGATCGACGGCTGAGGGTCATCGTCGATGATGAACAAGTCACCGGCGAGCTCGAACCCTAGCGGCTCGGTGGGGGTGCATAGGGGGCATACCGGGGCTCCAGTGACAATGGCGAGGCGGGCAAACAATGAAGTCGACGACGGCAAACTCAGGGGTGGTCGCGGCAGCTCTAGGGGTGGACGAAATCAACGGCTCCTCTTCTCCTCTGTAGCGGCGAGCTCCGGCCAAATTCCGGCGATGCGCTGCTCGCCTTGCTCCGGGAATGAGGTGGGGTGGTTCTGGGTGAGAGGGGAGTAGAATGGTGTGAAGAATTCGAGCATAGGATGCCTCTATTTATAGTGGCGAGAGGGGACCGAGAGGGATGGGCAGGCGACGGTGGCGACACGGCTACGGGCGGCTAGAGGCATGGCCGAGGTTGGCGATCGACGGGCGGTCTCCTGGCAATGCTCTATGGTTTAAATTCGCGTGTAGGGGTGGTGGAAAACGGTCGGGAACGTGCGGTGCTCTGCGAGGCAGAGGTGGCGAACTCTGCGGCGAGCGGTGGCTACGGGGTACGGGCGATGAAACGAGAATGTCTGGTGGTCTCCTGGGACGGTGGGGTGCATGCTGGCGGGCGGCGAGGGCTCGAGGTGGTCGGGTTGCGTGGGAACGGCGCATGCTCTGTGGTGCACGTCGGCATGGTCGACATCGGCACAGGCGTGGCGTTCCTAGCGGTTCTGGTTGCTGTCTTCGAGCTAGGGCTGGTCAAGAGGGGGCGGTGAGACACGGGCTACCTCCTAGACAAGGTTGGCACGGCTAGTTTTTCTCCTAGCTTGCTGTCTACACTGGGGTGACATGGGTGCTCTCGGCCTGTTCACCATTGATGACATTGGCGAGCTTACAGTGGTGCTAGTGATTAGTTAAGGTTGTTAGATGATCTACTAAGGCTAGTGGTGTCCAGAGAGGGAACAAGTTAGGCCCAAAACACTGCTCAACATAGTGTTTTGATTTTGTTTGATTTGCATCTGCAACCTGTTTGATGAAATGGCCGCATGAACTTAAGTTTTGAATTTTGAAAAGATTTTTGGTGGGTGTGCTTGGCATGTACTGGGAGTCTGTGGATGCTTGGGTTTTGAAAATTGATTTGGTTTGAGTGGTTTTTTAAATAGTGGGATATTCCCATATGAAATAGATTCAATTTTAAACTATCATTTAAACTAAACATTTGAATGTTTTTGGATGATCACAAAGTGGGCCTTGATACCTTGTTATGAGTACTATCAAGGGGTGCAAAGATCCATACTTGTTTCTGTTAAGTTCTGAAATTTAGGGATAGCCAAAGTAGGCATGGGAGTTAAATTGGCCAAAGTGACCATTCACTTAATTTGTTTGTTTTGACTTGTTTGTCTTTGGGAAAAGTTTGGGGATTGTTTAGATGATGTTTATTTCACCTAAGAATCATTTTACAAGCAAGTAAACACAGAGTCATGGCAATTCAAAAGAATCCAAATTTTAATACACACACATATGGATGCTTTCATATTTTTAATTAGAAAAGTTTTTGTTAACCCTAAATTTGATGATTAGAGTTTGATGATCCAAGTTTAGTATTTTTGGGATGTTACAAACCTTCCCCCCTTAAACAAAATCTCGTCCCGAGATTTGAAAAAGATTTACCTAGGATTTGAAGAGATCGGGAAACTCCATCCTGATATGATCTTCGCGCTCCCAGGTAGCTTCTTCTTCTGTGTGGTTGCTCCACTGAATCTTGAGAAACTTGATGCTTTGGGTTCTGGTAGTTCTGAAAGCTTCTTCCAAAATATGGATGGGTACTTCAGGATAGGTCAGGTCATCGTTGATTTCTATGGTCCGGTGATCAATATTCTTGAACACTTCAGTCTTCTCCGGGACTTCGAGGCACTTGCGAAGTAATGAGATATGGAACACATTGTGTACGGCTGACATCTATTCGGGTAGTTCCAATTGATATGACACTTCTCCTCGACGGTTCAGAATTTTGAAGGGTCTGATATATCTGGGGGCTAACTTTCCCGTAAGCTGGAAACGCTGCATTCCTTTCAATGGCGACACTTTCAGATACACGAAATCTCCGATGTTGAAGGCGAGGTCTCGACGTCTCTTGTCGGTGTAACTCTTTTGCCTGGACTGGGTGGTCTTGAGGTGCTCACGGATCTTGTGAACCTTCTCTTCTGCTTCTCGTAGGATGTCGGGTCCAAAAATCTAACTCTCTCCTACTTCCGACCAGTTCAAAGGGGTGCGACACTTTCTTCCATACATGAATTCAAATGGGGCCATTTGCAAACTAGCTTGATAACTGTTGTTGTAAGAAAATTCTGCGAACGACAGACAGTCTTCCCATTTAGATCCATACTCTAACACACATGCTCTCAGCATATCTTCGAGTATTTGATTTAATCGCTTTGTTTGTCCGTCGGTCTGAGGGTGATAAGCGGTGCTGAAATCTAGTCGGGTTCCTAAACCTTCTTGGACTTTCTTCTAGAATCTCGAGGTAAACTGAGTTCCTCGATCCGATACGATGTTCTTGGGGACTCCATGCAAACTGACGATTCTAGCGATGTATAACTCCGCTAGCTTCGAACTCTGGTATGTGGTCTTGACGGGTAAGAAATGGGCGACTTTGGACAACCTGTCAACTATGACCCAGATAGAGTCATTTCCCCTACTAGAAGTAGGCAATCCGGTGATAAATTTCATTCCAACGGAATCCCATTTCCATTCCGGAATCTGTAACGGTTGCAACAATCCAGCGGGTCTTTGATGTCCCGCCTTGACTCGCTGACATATATCGCACTTGGCGATATAGCTTCCGATTTCTCTCTTCATCTTATGCCACCAAATTGCTCTTTCAAATCTTGATACATCTTTGTTCCTCCGGGGTGGATAGAATAAAGAGTATCATGAGCTTCCTTCAGAATAACTTCTTTCAACTCAGAATCTGCTGGTACACAAATGCATCCTTTGTACCACAGAACTCCTTCTTCGTCTTTGGTAAATCCAGGTACTTTGCCTGTATCGATACGACGCTTGATTCCGTCGATACTAGCATTTCCTTTATGTGCCTCCTTGATCTGGATGATCAAAGTGGGTTGAAGTTCTATGCTAGCCAAAAATCCTTCACTCACTAATTCCATTCGAAAATCTTCCATCCCTTTGTGCAAGCTTGGTTGCTCCTTTAAAATCATGGAGTTCAAGCGGCACGGCAATCTGCTAAGGGCATCGGCTACCACGTTGGATTTACCGGGATGGTAGTGAATGTCCAGGTCGTAATCCTTGATTAGCTCAATCCATCTTCTCTGTCTCATATTCAGCTCCTTCTGAGTGAATATATACTTCAGGCTCTTGTGATCCGAATAAATCTCACAACAATTTCCCATCAGGTAGTGCCTCCATGTCTTCAGGGCTAGAACTACGACTGCGAGTTCGAGGTCATGGGTTGGGTAATTATGTTCATGTTGTTTTAGTTGTCGAGATAGATAAGATATAACTTTGCCTTCTTGCATTAGCACACATCCGAGACCGATCTTGGATGCATCACAATACACGTCAAAGGGCTTCGTGATATCCATCATGATTAAGATTGGGGCTGAAATCAATCTTATCTTGAGTTCTTGAAAACTCGCTTCACATTTGTCCGTCCATTCAAACTTCTTGTCCTTCTTCAGCAATTGGGTCATGGGTCTGGCGATACTCGAGAAACCTTCTACGAACTTGCGGTAGTATCCCGCCAATCCGAGAAATGCACGAACTTGGGTTTGAGTGGTTGGGGCTTGCCAATCTTTGACATCTTTCACCTTTGCAGGTTCAACGGCAATTCCTCCGGCTGATACAATGTGTCCGAGGAATCCTACCTCCTGTAACCAGAATTCACATTTGCTAAACTTGGCATACAACTTATGCTCTCTAAGGGTTCCAAGAATGGTCCTTAGGTGTAGCTCATGTTCTTCTTCTGATTTGGAATAAATTAGAATGTCGTCGATGAAAACAATGACAAACTTATCCAGGAAGTCCAAAAAAATCTTATTCATGAGATTCATGAAATAAGCGGGGGCATTGGTTAATCCAAAAGACATGACAGTATACTCGTATAATCCATATCTGGTGGTAAAGGCAGTCTTGGGAATATCCTCTACGCGAATCTTGAGTTGATGATAGCTTGTTCTAAGATACAATCTTAGAAAACACTTTGGCACTGGTCAACTGATCAAACAGATCTTCTATCTTGGGCAATGGGTAGTTGTTCTTGATAGTGACATCATTCAACTTCCGATAATCCGTACACAAATAGTTACCTCCATCCTTCTTGTCCACAAACAAGACAGGGGATCTCTAAGGTGACGCACTTGGTTGAATCAATCCAATTTCCAACATGGCATCTAGTTGCTTCTTCAGTTCTGCTAGTTCAGACGGGTTCATACTATATGGTCTCTGGGCTATGGGTCCTGTTCCGGGGATTAGTTCAATGATAAACTCGATATCCCGATCTGGGGGCATATCGGACAAAACATCTGGAAATACATCGGGGTATTCACAAACTATCCGGACTTGGTCAATGGTAGGTTGGGCTATACTCTTGTTGCACTTGAATTGACGAGGTAAGGTTTCAGATACATGCTCGACTGATACTCCGGCTGTACTGGTCATGGTTATGGCTTTCTTGGCACAGTCAATTAATCCTTTATGTTTGGACATCCAATCCATTCCTAGTACTACTTCCAAACCTTTAGTTCCGAGTACTATAAGATTAGCATAAAAATCTATGCCATGGATTCGGGTAGGGACGGCTTTGCAAATTTGCCTAGCTTTGGTGGTTGAACCGGGGATTTGAACAATCATAACATGCTTCAGTTTGGTTGGTTGAATCTTACTAGTGCAGGCAAATTCTTC